>CM077026.1:113839855-123839855 GCA_039090855.1 Macrothele yani
TTTTTTTTCGAAGTACTGGAGAAAGGATTCTCTTATTTTTCCTATCTCGCGGTGTGGAAATAACATCACACCAATGCGAGATTTTGAACGGTCGGGTCATCCGGATAGTTCGGGCGCCATTATAACGAAGTGAAATTCTCCGTCATTTTTATTCGCGCCAGGATTCGAACCCGGGTCCACTCATTCCGGAATAAGTTGCTCTACCAATTAAGCTACGCGGACATTGATTCTAATTGCTATATGCCTTTATGTCGTGTGCGTCCTTCTGGCAGGTACGTCACATCTCCTGGTACGTTACATCATCTCCCCCTTATTTTTCTTTTCTTTCGAAGTGCTGCTCATATTTTTCCTATCTCGCGGTGTGGAAATAACATCACACCAATGCGAGATTTTGAACGGTCGGGTCATCCGGATAGTTCGGGCGCCATTATAACGAAGTAAATTTCTCCGTCATTTTATCCGCGCCGGGGTTCGAACCCGGGTCCACTCACTCCGTAATAAGTTGCTCTACCAATTAAGCTACGCGGACATTTGTTCTAATTCCTATTTGCCTTTATGTCGTGTGCGTCCTGCTGGCAGGTACGTCACATCTCCTCTCCTGGTACGTTACACAATATGTCCAGCCCATTGCAATTTCAGGGATTTAACTCTGATCATGATGTCTTCCACTCTCGTCATTTTTCGGATCCACGAATTTCTGTTCTTATCTTTCCTGGTTACACAGTATAATTTCTCTTATTACACTAGTCAAACCTCGATTTAACGAACTTCAAGGGACTGACAGTCTTGTACGTAAAATCGCGGAATTCGCTAAATCGAGGAAAACTTTCGAATGAAACATTCAAATTAAGCTAGTGTTCATAATAGAATACGTAAGCAGCTATGTTCTCTTTCTTTCAGTGATTATGTTCTCTTTCTTTCAGTGATTATGTTCTCTTTCTTTCAGTGATTATGTTCTCTTTCTTTCAGTGATTATGTTCTCTTTCTTTCAGTGATTATGTTCTCTTTCTTTCAGTGACTAACTTTTCAAGTGCTACCTATGTTCATCAAAACTTTGTTCGTGAACGAGCTGTGTTGTTTAATTGAGCTGTAGATTTAACACTGAGAAAAAAAAAAAAAAGAAAAAAAAGCGCGATTTGGCTATTTTACGTACCATGTGTGTCCCTGACTTCACAGAGTGCTATTGTTTCATCTGTAGCTGAAAACAAGAATCCCCAGGGTACTCTAAGTTTCCTTCCGCTTTTCTTTTTCCTGCATCCCACCCATGCAAGAAAACGTTGCACTCCTTTGAAACTTATTGGTCATTTGCTTGACCCTGTAAGAAGCTCACGCTTGATAGTCGGAGGAAAGGCGAACTGAACTGATTTATGATTCCGTCAAGCTGTCGCAGATGGTGTTCTTTGAAACGCTGGTTAATTGTATGTGTAACATTTTCCTGTTACGCGAAGCCCTTTTTCTAGTTGAATTTTAACGTGGAAATGCTCGTTATCATAGTTTCGTGGTTTAAAAGAAAATAAAAATAAAACAATGTTCGCTAAATTGTTCGTTAAATTGGGAAACCGCCATTTCTATGGGGTTCCATCCGGACCACAAAAAATGCACGTAAAATCGCGGAATTCGTTAATTCGCTGTCCGTTAAATAGGGGTTTCACTGTATATCCTTGAAAATCTGTAGTTCTGTTTTCTAGTATATTTTCTCGCCTTTCCTTGTCGGGAAGCGACTAAGATAACGGAGAAGAGGAAGACCTATTTTTTTTTTTTTAGATGTTTTAAATCTGAATATTTCCTTGAAGACCTGTAATCACTATTCTAGCCTGTATGTTTTCTGCACTTTTTTTTTTTTTTTTTTTTTTTTATGTATGAAGCGACTAAAGCAACCGAGCACAAGAAGACTTACGTTTAAACGGAAGAACTGTTCTAGGTCGGAATACTTCCTTGAAGATGCGTAGATATCCTCATAAGATCTTAATATTTCTGCAACTTTTTTGTCGCGGCCACGGTGCTGCTAGGACAACGGAAAAGAAGAAGACCTACGTTTAGACGGAGGGAGAGTCATAAGTCTAAATATTTCCTTGAAGATCTGTAGTCCTCTTTTCTGGGCCTGGGCGTTTTCTTGTTCGGGCCACAGTACGACTAGGTGTGACAAAATTGGGACATGAAGAAGAAGATTGAGAAGAAGAAGGAGACCATAATGCGTAAATTGAGACACGAGACAGTTCTAACTGGAAATCTGGAAATGGAAGATCAGCTTATTGGGACAAATGTGATTTGACGAGAAGATCGGGCATCACCGACTTTTTTACTGCCATTCAACAGCTTGTGATGTAAAACCTAACACAGCTAAGAGACCAAATATTTGATTGGGTATGCATGGAAAACGATTACTTGCAAATTCAGAACACAAGAAATGGTTACTGAGTAAGAGTAAACACTTGGTTAATATATATTTGCTGATGTAAAGAGAGTGCTTTATCAGATATATTTAAATATAATGCAAACATTGGAAGGTTCTTCCCGGATTGTTTTGGTTCTGCTGCTCGTTTCATTAGATCTATTGGAAGTAACTGAATGATTCAAGCAGATGCCGAGAAAATCTTAAAACGGCATTATATAAATTATTCATTACTGACGGAAATGCGCTGGTGTCTACACTGAAAGCTTTTTTAATTTCGCTAAGGAATCAGAGGGAAAATTTACCCGTCATCTAATAACGGAAGCAACGTTTGTGCGTTCTAGCAGATCGCGAAATGGAGAACATAACCTAACTTCGAAAAGTATTTTCTACGAATGTGTAAATGCTCACGCATCAGACGACTTCCGAGCTTCCGAATCGAGAAAATACTGTAGAACACTTGAATTAAGCGACCTTAATGCACATACGTGGGCACAATCATCAGTAGCACATTCTCATCTGAATCCACTAATGGTGGATGGCTCTTTACTTAGGGGATTTTGTGTTGCTTCCAGATTAAGAGAGAAAACAAAATGGGGAACATTAAGTGAAGAATTTCGATATAACGTCGATTCCTTGATTCAATATAAAATTTAACCTAATGAGCAAATTGTTTTTATTACAAAAGCTTTATCAGATTTTGTCACAAAACAATGCAAGTAAGACGTTTTTATTCGTAATGTGGGTTACTAAAGTTACGGATGTCATAACAATTTTAAAGCACTGTCACGACTCCTTATTTTTTTCCATGAACTAGATTTGACTTTAATCTGACGTTATTTTCGCCTTGAACTGATATTACGCTGATAAGCTTCTAAAATATGTCAATTTCACCAACATCATCCATCGGGAAGACCACCTGGAACTTTCCCATCACTCATGGAATTAATGAAAACATTGATACGGGGACTATTACCAGATTTGTTGCTTAATGCTAGATACACTGAAAAAAGTTTGAAATTCACCAGCAACTCATATCATGAATTAACGAGGCACGTTTCTGTTACAACCTTTTCCGTCAAATGAAGGAAAGAAACTTGAAATTCACAGATTTTTCGTACGCCCGGAAAATTTGGAATTTTCAGAAAACTTTCCGCAATTCCTTTTTCATATTAATAGTAGATTGCTGTTTTTTACGCTTTCCAACCGGAGGTTGAAGAAGCGTATATGCTCCAGCTCTGTCCGTCTGTCTACCTGTCTGTCTGCCCGTCCGCACGATAACTTGCGTAAAAATGGTTCGATTTCGATGAAATTTTAGTATGTGGTAGGGGACCACCTGGGAACGAACCCTATTGAAAAAGGGGGAAATGGGGTCAAAGGTCAGGACATAGGAGCGGGATCCATTCTACTGTTCTTATGCGTCATAACTTGCGTAAAAATGCTTCGATTGCGGCAAAACTTCATCATGTTGTTCCGGAGGTACACTGGACTGGTTCTGCTGAATGTCATCGACATAGACTCAAAGGCAAGGACACGGGAGTGAGATTTATACCACAGCCATTATCCTCATAACTTGACTAAAAATACTGCTATTGCGACAAAACATTAGTACCTTGTTCCGTAAATATACTGAACCAATTCTGTTTAATATAATTGAAATGGGGTCAAAAGCCAGGACACAGAAGCGAGATTTACTAAACAACCATTATCCTCATAACTTGACTAAAAATCCTTTTCTTGTGACAAAACTTTAGTATGTTGTTCCGGAGGTATACTGAACCACTTCTGTTTAATATCATTGAAATGGGGTCAAAGGTCAGGGCAGAGGAGCGAGATTTATTCCACAGCCATTATCCTCATAACTTGAGTAATGATTTCAGGTATGTTGGAAAGCATATCATAATCAATGCATTGCATGATTTTACTAATTTGTTAAGATGTGTTAACGAAAAATTCTGAATTTTCAGGGACCTTTCCGCAATTTCTTTCGTATATTAACGGGAAAACTCCGTTCTAACTTTTTCCGTATCCATACGACGAGAATTTTCCAGTAATAGGAGAGATTCGCGGGAATACTTGAGGTTTGATTAACTGTTAGATTTCAATCGTCTGTCGAACGATCTGATTTTAAAGTTATGCAGCGAGATCGGATATTGTCGATATCATATCGAATGAATTTTGGTAATTGTGGCACAGGATATTTTTTCTTCTCTCCCCCATTTTGTGCACCAGATAATATATATTGTGTTATTGCACGAAACCAGGTACTTAAATTATTGTGCAGGTAATTGTACGATGTCTATGTATCAGTCTTTGGATCCTTAAGGCAAAAGCTAGTAGCTATCAGGAGTAAATTTTATATTAAGGTGTCTTATTAAATAATACTACAAAACTGTACATTTCACTTTTACTTAAAGAAAATTGAAAGTCATTGTCAGTTTAAACAGATGACAAGTTCCAAAGCCTTCTATTTCTTCGAAGAACCATGGAAAAAATATGGAAAAAAAAAAAAAAAACGGAAAAAATACTTAATTTGTGATAAGTTATCCTATAGAAAAAATTAAAATTATTACAAACCTATTAAAAAAATAATAAGCACCAACAGAAAATAAAATGGCTAAATCCCTCGCATTAAAGAAAAAAAAATGAAATTTCATCATCGCGCAATTAGTTTTACCATAAACATAATTCAGGGTCCCGAATCTTTCTGGCTCAGTGGTTAAGACAGGGCGTTATCTGTTGAACCAACCCGAACAATTTCCGGTGAATTCCTACCACTGCTAAAGGATTATTTAGTGTAAGGGCGGAAAAAATCAGCGTCTTTGATTTTGTAAAATTTTTGCATACATACGAAAAAAACCTGAAACGGGCCTTTCTGAAATAAACGGAATTTCTGACTACGAAAAATACATACGGAAGTTGAAAAGAAAGGATACTTTATAAAACGGAAATTTCGTTAACAAGTTAGTAAAATCATGCGATGCATTGATTATGATACGCTTTCCAACATACCGGAAATCATTACTCAAGTTATTACTCAAGTTATGAGGATAATGGCTGTGGAATAAATCTCGCTCCTGTACCTTGACCTTTGACCCCATTTCGATGATATTAAACATAATTGGTTCAGTATACCTCCCGAACAACATACCAAAGTTTCGTCGCGATAGAAGTATTTTTAGTCAAGTTATGAGGATAATGACTATGAAATAAATCTCGCTCCTGTGCCTTGACCTTTGACCCCATTTCGACGATATTCAACAGAACCAGCTCAGTTTACCTCCAAAACAACATGATAAAGTTTTGTCGCAATCGAAGCATTTTTGCGTAAGTTATGACGCATAAGGGCGATGGAATGGATCCCGCTCCTATGTCCTGAACTTTGATCCCATTTCGTCCATTTTCAACAGGGTCCGTCTCCATGTTGTTCCCAACTACATACTAAAATTTCATTGAAATCGAACAATTTTCACGCGAGTTATCGTGCGGACAGACAGACGGACAAAGCTGGAGCATTCACGCTTCTTCAACCTACGGTTGGAAAGCGTAAAAAAGAAGTCCGCACAACAAGCACTCTTTGAGGAAAACAGTGAATACCAAAGGCGTTAGATAACTAGATTTCAAATTCCAAAATGTGAAATGCGAGACAGGAAATATTTTTTTAAGGGAGTATGACCTCTACGGAAATGTAAGACGCAGCATTAAAGCTATGCCATTCGGTCAAATTGTAAAAAGAACCATAAGCAGGGTAATTAATACCCATCTCTCTGTTTGCTGAGTTTCGATATTTCACAGGGCACACGCACACACCGGTCGTCTTACTTCTGTCAAATGCAATGAATCACAGAAGAGCCTGTTTATGATTTTCTGCAGCTGACAACACTTCGCCATCGGCAATATTTATTTTTCAGGGGAGTGGCTGTGGTACTGGCTGTTCCCAGAGTTGGAAACGGGTCAAAAAGTTTGGACCAGGATCCGACCCGGAAAAATCTTCTTTGAACTGTGAATTCGAACCTAAATATATATATTTATATATGCTACAGACCTATCAGTCTCCTATCAGTGGTTTATAAAATCGTCACTAAAGTTCTTTCACACTGCTTTAAGGTGACAATGGACATGGCTCAACCAAGAGAACAAGCTGGATTCAGGAGTGGCTACAGCACTATAGATCATATTCACGTACTGAGAGAACTAATTGAAAGAGCGAGAGAATATGAACTTCCATTGTGCATGGCTTTTACCGATTATGAAAAGGCCTTTAATTCAGTGAAACCATCAGCAGTTACAATTTCTTTGAAATCCTGCGGTATTGAAGATGCATACATTAATATTATTAATAACATCTATGAAAATGCAAGTGCAAACATTCGGCTATTTGAGAATACAGCACCCATAAAAATTGGAAAGGGAGTGAGACAGGGTGACAATATGTCTCCCAAACTCTTTAATGCCACATTGGAAAATGTCTTTCAATCACTGAACTGGGAAAACAAATAGATAAAGATTAATGGAGATTATCTAACTCACCTTCATTTTGCTGATGACATAGTCATTTTTGCAACTACCCCATCAGAGCCGCAGAGTATGATCCAGGAACTTGCTGACAAGAGTAAAGAAGTGGGTTTAAAATTAACTTTCTGAAGATATGTCCAATGCTTTACAGTGCTTTTACAAAAAATGAATATTTATCGATTGATGGGGAAAAGCTGGAGATAACCAATACCTTCATTTATTTTGGACAACAGATATCAAGTGAGGGTCACATTGATGAAGAAATTAATCGGCGTATAAAACTTGCCTGGAGAGCTTTTGGAAGAAACAGTATAATTTTCAAGAGCAATATGCCATTATGTCTTAAAAGAAAAGTGTTTGATCAATGCATCCTTCCAGTGCTTACGTATGGTGCAGAGACGTGGACCTTAGCTAAAAGAGACATACAAAGGCTGCAGACAACTCGAAGAAGCATGGAGAGGTGCATACTTGTGTAACCAGGAGGAAGACAAAAGTGATGTTCAATGCTTTTACAAGAAATGAAGATTTATCGATTGATGGAGAAAAGCTGGAGATAACAGACACGTACGTTTATCTTGGACAGCAGATATCAAGTGAGGGTCACATTGATGAAGAAATTAATCGGCGTACAAAACTTGCCTGGAGAGCTTTTGGAAGAAACAGCATAATTTTCAAGAGCAATATGCCATTATGTCCTAAAAGAAAAGTGTTTGATCAATGCATCCTTTCAGTGCTTACGTGTGGTGCAGAGATGTGGGCCTTAACTAAAATAGACATACAAAGACTGCAGACAACTCAAAGCAGCATGGAGAGGTGCATGCTTGGTGTAACCAGGAGAGATAAGAAGAGGAACTCGTAGATCAGAAAAATGACAAGAGTGGAAGACATCATGATCAGAGTCAAATCCCTGAAACGGCAATGGGCTGGACATACTGCAAGAAGGACAGACCATCGATAGACAGCCGAAATTTTTATACTGGATTCCAAGGGACAGGAAAGGACCCAGAAGAAGACCACATATGAGATGGGTGGATGAAATTCAAAAATATGCGGGAGTAACATGGAGGAGACTCGCACAAGACAGACCGTTGTGGGAGAAACTTGGGGAGACCTCCGGCCAGCAGTGGATTGTTAATGGTTGACAATGATGCTGCTGCTGATGATGATATATTCGTATCATCATCATCATTGTCAACAATTATCAATCCACTGCTCGGTGAAGGTCTCCCCAAGTTTCTTCCACAGTTGTCTGTCTTGAGCCTATCTCCTCCATGTCACTCCGACATGCTTTTGAATTTCATCCATCCATCTCCCATGGGGTATTCTTCTGGGTCTTTTTATGTCCCTTGGAATCCAGTCTAAAATTTCAGTTGTCCATCAGTGGTTTGATCTTCGGGCAACATGCCCAGCCCATTGCCATTTCAGTAATTTCACTGTGGTCATGATGTCATCCACTCCTGTCATTCTCCTTATCCACAAGTCCCTCTTCTTATCTTTCCTGGATACATAAAGCATACATCTCCCCATGCTTTTTTGAGTTGTCTGCAGACTTTGTATATATTTTTTAGTTAAGGTCCATGTCTCTGCTCCATACGTAAGCACTTACAGGATACATTGATTAAACACTTTCTTTTTAAAATTATCCAAGTTTCATACGGCGATTAATTTCTTCATCAATGTGACCCTCATTTGATATCTGCTGCCCAAGATAAATGTAGGTATCGGTTGTTTCAAGCTTTTCCCCATCAATCAATAACTCATCTTTTCTTGTAAAAGCATTGTATATCACTTTTGTCCTCTGAAAGTTTATTTTTGATATTACTTCTTTACTCCTGTCAGCAAGTTCTTGGATCATACTCTGCAGCTCGGAAGGGGTAGTTACAAAAATGACTACGTCACTAGCAAAACGTAGGTGAGTTAAATAATCTCCACTGATTTTTATCCCTTTGTTTTCCCAGTTCAATGATTGAAAGACATTTTGCAATGTGGCATTAAAAAGTTTGGGGATATAGTGTCACTCTGTCTTACTCTCTTTCCAATTTTTATTAATGCTGTATCCTCAAGTATATCTGAACCTTTGCACTTGCATTTTCATAGATGTTATTAATAATGTTAATGTACGCATCTTCAATACCGCAGAATTTCAAAGCCATTGTAACTGCTGATGGTTATACTCGTATATAAATTTAATCACATAACCTGTTTTACAGATGCTTTCAAACACATTTATGTGAGTCGAAAAGTCCGTCCGCATTAATGTTAAGGCTGTTCCACTTAATTTTGATGGTGCTACAGTCAACATTTTTGAATTACGTAACTTGTATGTTTAATTTCAGTTTTTGCTGTTTTCTTGATGACATATCAAGCTTCAGAACAGGTTTCACAGCAACACCAATGTTCACCAGCTTCTGATGAGTTAAAAGTTTCCAAAATGCGGATATTGATGTCATCATTGCCCTTCAGAAGAAAGGAACACTCATGAAATCAACATTCACATTTTAGAAACTTTCAACTCATCGCAAGCTTGGGAAAATTGGTGTTGCTGCTGAAACATATTCTGGTTTCTTAATGAGACGAAACGACTTTCAGCATTTACTCTTTCCCTTTTTGTTTGCAACAATAACGTATCTGTTGTCCTAGACACCTTCTTCAATCCCCTTAATGTTAAATTCATCCTTATCAACAAATAAGGCATTAATTCTGTCACGGCATGGAATGGAATGGGATCTTAGCACGTCAAACAAAAACCGCTGAATGCTCAATGTAAAAGATGCAATGTGAAAAGTGACGCGCAGTGTGTGAGAGAGTGGATCACCAGTGCGTCATGCGCCTGTATCTCGCTCCGGACAATCGCACTGAAAACAAACGCAAAGGAAGTATCGTTTTACGAAATGGTACCGATGAGTGAAGTGACTGCGCCATATCGTCAGTCGGTGGAAATCTTTTTTGATTTAACCTTTAACCGCCTGGCACAAATTAACTCGAGGTTGGCAAAATGGGCTGAAATCAGCTCCAACGAATATATTCGCTATCTGAGAAGTGTACCGAACGCTGCTGGAACGAGTGCTGAACCTGCGCATCAGAAAGCTTCGTTATCCCGTTAGTTTTGTTATTCAAGTGGTCATTTAGGGAATGATTGACCCTAATCCTTTTCGACTGATTAGTTGCTAAAAGGGATATAACAATGGCCACAAGCCTAAGAAAGGAGATAGAAGATGTTCGAGTCGCTGGTTTCTACATAATGACATGTTGTTCATATCAGGGGCACTAGCTCTTCCCCATAATTCCTTGGTTTTGGGGGGACTAACTCCTTCCCATCTTTCCGTGGATTGGAACTGTTGTCGAGCAGAGAATATCTTTTCACCCGTGACAGGTTTATGGTCGGTACTGCTGAGATGAGAAAGTGAAGAATTGTTTAGAATTAGCTTTCGTAAAACCTGGCCGCTATGTGAACATTTCTGTTTGAGGAGCGCAAAAACTTTCGCTGCTATTTGGTTCAGGTGCATCAGCCGCTTAAAGGGTTAAAGAAAGGAGACGGCAATATTTTTTTATGAAAAATCATTTTTATTTCTGTGGCACCAGCATCGAGCACAAAATTCCACAGCGCGCATTTTCTTTGAAATACTTTTTTCTTTTCATAAATAAAACGGAAATAAAACCGGGTCAGCAACCCATTGACCCTACCCGTTTGACCGGCAAGAAATTGCCGACACGTTGACTCGTGACCAGTTTCCATCTCTGGCTGTTATCTCGCCCATTTCCAGAAACTTCTTCGAGGGAACCCATCTAGCATATTTTCGGATTACACTTACAGTAAGAAGATAAGGCGGGCAATTCGGATTGCAAATGAATATTTTTAGAGACAGTTTAACGGGATTATCCAATGAGAAACATCAAAATGTCGCTATAGAATGTCCTGGTGGATAGCACTCAGCAAGGTGAAGGTTTAAAGGGGGGAAAATCCATTTAGCTGAACAGGATAATATGTGCATCCCATGAGCAATGGGCGGAAGTCGGGAGGGGCGGTTTATTGAAGTTCGACTGCATTTATCTATGCTTATTCAGAAAATAATTGTGCTGCTCGTTTTCTGTTTACACTGTTAAGTATATATATTTCGAATTAGAAATACCAGATATACTCACAATTGATTCCCTGTATGTACTCAAAAATGAGCACGTGTCTTTTTCAAAAATGAGACTCAAATACTCGGAGATATTATAAGACCAAAATGTACTCAACAAGTTAGTAAAGTCATGCAATTCATTGATTATGATACGCTTTCCAACATAAGAGAAATCATTACTCAAGTTATGAGGATGATGGCTGTGGAATAAATTTCGCTCCTGTGCCCTGACCTTTGACCCCATTTCGATGAAATTTAAAAGAACCGGCTCAGTACATCTCTGGAACAACATGATAAAGTTTTATCGCCATCGAAGCATTTTTACGTAAGTTATGACGCATAAGGGAAATGGAATGGATCCCGCTCCTATGTCCTGACCTTTGACCCCATTTCGTCAATTTTCAATAGGGTGCGTTCCCAGTTGCTCCCACCACATATTAAAATTTCATCGAAAACCAACCATTTTTACGCAAGTTATGACGCATAAGGGCAATGGAATGGATCCCACTCCTATGTCCTGACCTTTAACCCCATTTTGCCCATTTTCAATAGGGTTCGTTCACAGGAGGTTCCCTACCCATACTAAAATTTCATCGAAATCGAACAATTTTCACGCAGGTTATGACGCATAAGGGCGATGGAATGGATCCCACTTCTATGTCCTAGCCTTTGACCCCATTTCACATATCTACTATAGGGTTTGTCCCCAGGTGGTTCCCTACCACATACTAAAATTTCATCGCAATCGAACAATTTTTACGCAAGTTATGACGCATAAGAACGATGGAATGGATCCCGCTCCTATGTTCTGACCTTTGACTCCATTTCGCCCATTTTCAATAGGTTTTGTCCCCAGGTGGTTCCCTACCACATACTAAAATTTCATCGAAATCGAACCATTTTTACGCGAGTTATTGTACGGGCGGAGAGACAGACGAACAAAGCTAGAGCATACACGCTTCTTCAACCTACGGTTGGAAAGTGTAAAAAACGAGTACATTTTGCTTATTTCTAAGTACCAATTTTTAACAGTGTAAGATAAAATTTAAACCCGGGCTTTGTTGTGCTTAGTGTACAGTTAGTGGTCAAATTATTATGATTCCTAGACTATTTTATGCGAAGTAGTTGCTGATGACACACGATTGCTGAGTCGGTATAAAAGGGAACTCTGAAGGTATCCGCAGATGCTGATGACACAAGATTGCTGAATCGGTATAAAAAGGGAACGCTGAAGGTATGGAGACATTAATACAGCGCACTGCGCAAGAAATATTGAGTAAAGGACGCGATCTCGCTGTCTTTGAACGTGGAATTATCGCGGGTGCTCGAGGCATTGGTGCGAGCATTAGCAAAACGGCTGCATGTGTGAAATGTTCGAGGGCAGCCACTGTTAAAGTTTACAAAGAGTGGACCACAAGTCAAAAAACCGGGTCTGAGCGCAAGGAATGTGGTCGTCAAAGGCTAATGGATGCTCGAGCTGAGTCTGCAGTAGGCGGACTTGTTCAGTCGAACAGACGGGCATCACTTCATCAGATTACAGATAATCTAAATCAGGGACCAAGTCCGATGCCCTCTCAACGTATAGTTCGCAGCACATTGCATCGTATGGGCCATATAGAAGCAGATAGCCTGTATTGCTACCTTACGTCTGCTTCTATAACACATTACATCGTATAGTCTATAGAAGCAGACGTAAGGCATTGCTACTTTCGGCGCACAAGAAGAAATTCCTCCAGTTCGCTCAGGAACTCAAGACTTGGACAGTAAATGAGTGGAAATCGGAAATATGGTCCCACGATTCACATTTTCAACTACACCACGCAGATGGAAAGCTGAGGATATGGATACAACAGCACGAAAGCATGGACCCATCTTGAGTCTTCATTAATCTTCAAGCTGGCGAAGGCAACGCTCTGATCTGGAACATTTCGTGGGAGTGTTTGGGCCTATGATTCGTGTGGACCAACATCTGACCGCGCAAAGGTATTTAAATATCGTTGCCAACCAAGCCTATCCAGTTATATTGATCATTTATTCCAATGGCGATGGATATTTCCAGCAGCACAATGCTCCATTTCATAGTGCTGACATTGTACTCGAATGGTTTGAGGCGTATCACGGAGACTTTTTCCTGCTGCAATGACCTCCTCAATTACCGGATCTCAATCCAAGGAAGCATTTGTGGGATGAAGTCGAAAGGGGCATTAGGCAGCTGAATCCGCTACCATCAAATCTTGAAGAAATGGAGGAAGCAATTCATCGCATTTGGACTAATATACTCCAAACCACTTACCGACATTTAATAGAGTCCATAGCAAGACGACTTCAAGCAGTATTAAGGGCGAAAGGTCGACCAACAACGTACTAACCAAGTGCTCATAATAATTTGGAAACTTATTAGTGTATCTGCCCAGCGACTTCGCTTTTTAATGGGCTGCATCAGCAGCAAAATCAATAAGAATTTACCCTCTTTAAGTTTACGGTAATTGAGATTCGACTTCCACCCTTCAGAGTAACAAGTTAAAAAAACTGTAAACAAATTTAAAATTTCTGCATGAAACTGTCCCCTGAGCAATTCTGGCGCTTTTTTTGTGGTATGCAAACAACGAATTATATCATCATTACTTGATAACATCGTGACAGAACTCTTCCACTTTGAAATAAAATAAAAAAAAAAAAAAAAAAGCGGAATTGTACTGTCATTTTGATGTTTGAGAAAGAAATGAAATAAAGTGAAACCTTGCGATGTCATTCGCAGTTCTGTAAAAAAAAAAAAAAATGCTGTCTTGGTAGGTTACTGGAAAAGAAAGTGATTCAGTTTGTCAAAATACCTTGAAAGTAAAATGTAAAAAGGCTGACATTTTTTAATGCAACAGTGATTTTTTTTCTTCTTGCAGTTTCGCAATTTAAGTGCTTTATTTACGAAATCTCTCTCTAAGAGCCAGAAATAAAATTGAGGAATGAGGTAAGGTGTTAGAAACATTCGTAGGTCATCGCAAATCGGGCGCTGCTATGTTCGGCTGAAGGAAATGGAAGGTAACGAGATGCTGAACGCAATAGCAGCACTACTGCGGTTGAGCTTTGAAACCAGTTCCACCTTCTCCCTCCTTTCTCTTGCTTTAAATTAGCAATGTGTTCTTTTGCCATCTGGAGCGGATCATCAAACCTGCTCAAATAATACTGCCACTATGTGAGAAGGCTAGGTTCGTTGGGATGAGGGGGTAAACTCTCCTGTGTGGGCTTCACGCTCTCGTTTAGGACAGCAAAAGATCGAACATTCGTACCCTAGTTAACATAAAATTATACCGTCTGCGAGCAAAATTTTAAGAATTTGACAGACCCTAAGGATCACCCACCATTTATTATCTCGTGAAGAGTGGTGACAAGGAGAAAAAACAAACAAACAAAAACGCAGATCTTTAATGTTTTTAAGCTCAAGGCCTTTACGTTTTCTTTCTAGAAAATCATTTTTTCCGACAGGCAGGCTTTCGCTGTTTCATTGCCTATTTGACACGTCACATATTTATGACACTCATTGCCCAAAACAGACTTGTGCAGATTAACAAACATTTGGCTTTGGTTCGTTGAGGACGTATAGGTAATAATACCACATACACATTTAAAACACAAATTTACGCAGATAGCAAAGGAAA
The DNA here is from genome assembly GCA_039090855.1 of Macrothele yani. Taxonomy (NCBI): domain Eukaryota; kingdom Metazoa; phylum Arthropoda; class Arachnida; order Araneae; family Macrothelidae; genus Macrothele; species Macrothele yani. Next base: position 113,854,540 of record CM077026.1, read on the forward strand.
ATTGCATATACGTTGACGTTGTTCGAAACCTATTTCACTACGAAAAGCGTTCTAGCTTCTGTAATAAGTTCTCCGTAAGTGTTCATACCGGTACTTATTGTTTATTTATTTCGTGACAAGGAAAAGCACCAGATAACTTTTTTCCCTTTATGCATAACACTATTTCTTCTTTTTCTGGTGCGTTGTTCAGTTTCCATACTGTGAATTTGTAATAATATAGTTTGCCTTTCAAATAGCAAAGACAGATGGTTACTGTTACAAACTCACAACTTTTTCTCTTTTCTCTTCTTAGCCTGTTGACACCCACTGCAGGGCTTTTTCAACTTCCTCGATCCTCAGCCTCGGTCCGCCATTTTAGCACCTCTAAATTTCTAAAGGTCATCTCTCCATCTTATTCTCTGCATGGCGCCCTCTTCGTCTCCTTCCATCTGTCAGTTGCCATTCTGTTATTAATCGTGTCCATGTTCCATCTTTCAGTCTTCCAACATGTTCAGCCCATCTTCATTTTGATTCTTTTGTTATTTTTATAATATCTGTTATTTCTGTTCTTTCTCTTATAATTCCATTTCTAACTCTATCTCTTCTTGTTATTCTTAACATTCTTCTCTCTAACTTTCTTACCGATACTCTTATTTTTTTACATTGTCGCTCTGTGATACTCCTTGTTTCCCATCCATAAGTAAACACCCGAATAATACATGCATTGATTATTTTTCTTTTTAAGCATAATGGAAGATCACCGGTTAAGTAGTCTTTAAGTATCTAAAAAGCTCTATTATCTTGGGTAATTCTTCTATTGATTTCTCTTTCTTGTCTTTCGTTATAACTGATTACTTGACCTAAATAGATGTATTCGTCTACTTTTTCAATTTCTTTTCCTTCTATCAAAATCTTTTCTGCATCCTCTTCTGTATTTTACATATATTTAGTTTTTGCGGTGTTCATTGTCAGAACTTTTTTAAGGCTTTGCAACCGTAAGTCCTTTATCATATTTTGCATTCCTCTAGTGCTAATTGCAATGGTGACTATGTCATCAGCAAATCTTACGTGATTTAGGTACCTACCATTTATGTTTAACCCCTTTTCTTCCCAGTTTAAATTTATAAAAATATTTTCTAATACGGAGTTAAATAATTTTGGAGATACTGGATCTCCTTGTCTAACTCCTCACTGTATCTCGTAAACCAAGACCAGTCTCTCCAACTTTATTGTTGCTGTAGCCTTGCTATATATTTTCATTTATTAAATTGACATGCTTTCCTTCTAATGTTTGTCTTTTTATTGAACTCGTTTATCTTTGATATATAGAATCAAAAGCTTTTGTACAGTTTACAAAACTAATTGAACTTCTTTCTAATATTCATTGTTTTTTTCCATTAATTGGTCAATTGTATATAGATAAAACTCAACTACCGGGAAATATTTCTGTTTGTTGTGCAAAACTTACAAAAAAAAAAAAAAAGTTCTTTTTACACAGGGCTCAATTGCTTATTTTAGTGGACTTATGATTCCGTGATAAGTTTTTTTCGAATGATTTTATAAGGTACCGAATCATGTGCTTTTTTTCTTTACTTGTGCAATGGAACCTCTGCTATACGTTTTTTTTTTTTTTTGCGTTTATACGTAGTTCTGCGTAAGTCCCGATATTTTAATGTAGTTTATCCCGTTTTCTTTAACTCGGTTATAGATAATTTATTTATACCCATTTCGCGATCATACGTTAAAATTTGAATTTCAGATTATCAAAAGTACGCTGCTCCTTGATTCTTTTATACGTAACTCGGTATGTTAGTTCTTGAGAGACTTCAGACATAGTTGCTGAGTTCCTTCTTGGTGCAGCCAAATTTGAACTTTGATCCCATCCGAGAAGGGTATGTTGTTTACTTTCGGTCTGGATTGGTTTCGCGTTTCATGATTCACACACATATTCAGTACCGGATAAGGCCTTAGTGGGCCCCTAGGCTAAAACCCTTGAGTGAACCCCAAGGCTAAGACATCTGAGTGGGGCCCCAAAGACCTTATGACAATGAAGTCCGTTAAAACACGAAATTGTAACTGTTGAATTATCTGCAGAGTTTCCATAATAAGTCACTGTATTTTTCTTTGTTCTCGCAAGAACATAAGTTAAAAGCATAAGATTCCTCGATTTTGTCTTGGATTTTCTAATAATTTAGCATTGTATACTTAGTGCATCTTTTTTTGTTATGTGTGACGTGCCTGCTCTGCAGGACGCACATGAGATAAAGGCAGATAGCAATGAAAGCACATGTCAGCGACTTACTCCGGAGGGAGGAGTACCCGGATTCGATGCTCGGCGTGGACAAAAACTGTGTCTTCACATTGGCGCCCGAACTTCAAGAATGACCTCGCCGTTAAGTTGCTCGCAATGGTGTGATATTCTTTCCACACCGCAAGACAGGGAAAATGAGAATCTCTTTTTCAGTGCTTCGAAAAAATAAATGTGTGTGATGTTGCTGCGTTCCACACACCAAATTGTCTGGGATTTCTCAAATGCACTTTCTTCATGGGATGACTGCCTACAGCGACACATGGTCCCGGCTGACTCGTGGACCATGCCCCCGGCCCTCTTTCGGGGGGGTGTGTGTGGGGTGTGACGTGCCTGCCCCGCTGGACGCACAGGAGAAAAAGGCAGATAGCAATGAGAGCCCATGTCCGCGTAGCTCAGTTGGGAGAGCGACTTACTCCGGAGTGAGGGAACACGGATTCGATGCCCGTCGTGAAAAAAACTGTGCTTTCACATATGCAATGTGAAGCCACTGGAGACTTCACCCATTAACGGTTCCAAGTGAAGTGCAAATTGGGAGATATGGGTGGATGGTAGTGGAAAAATTGAAACTGTCTCGTCGACCCTGCTGTACACAACGACATGAAGCTGCCTTTGGTGAGTCACTGCCTTGAAATATGTTCGTCTTCCAGCCTTTGTTTCTAAACAAGTGGAAATCATACGAGACAAAAGTAAAACTACTCTCTCTCTCTAACTATCTACCAGGTATATAAATTTCCCCAGGCATGTCTCTTAGACACTAAGTCATGGTGGGCTCCAAGGCTACAGCCCCTATGGTATCCCCCTAATCGGGCCCTGCAGATATACGGTATTTAAAAATTGATAAATTTCTGGGACGTAACTTTGTAGCAGGGTGTCCCGTAAGTCCGTACCCGTAGGAGTTTCTCACATTTGTGTTTCTTCTATTACAGGTAAACCCTATCGCTGAGTACGGAGGAACGAATTGATGTTATTTTGTTGGTTGGGACCCGAAGTTACAGGGAAGAAGTGTCCGAAATATTCAACAAGCTGCATCCATACCGCGCATCAATTACACACAGATGTGTTGGCAAGCTGATATACAAATTTAAAGAGACTGGGTTCATACATGACAAGCCCCGTAGCGGACGGCCGAGGATTGTTACGAACGACGAAACCAGTACCAATATGATGTCTCGCTTCGTTTCCAGCCCCAAGAAGTCGCTTCGACGCATGCCCACTGAAACTGGGATCTCCAAGAGCAGCATGCAGCGCATCTTGAAATTTATTCACTGGCTTCCATACAAACTGGAGCTCCATCAGCGTTTAAGTGAAGGTGATCCTGATAGGCGAACTGAGTTTTGAGAACGAGCAGAAGAACAATGCGTGAACGATGCGACGTTTCCATCACAAATTCTGTTCTCTGATGAAGCAAACTTTTATGTTTCCGCGGAAATCAATCGTCAGAACACTCGATACTGATCAGTACAAAATCCTTTTTGGTTCAGTCCGTCTAAGGAACAAGATGGCGGGTGTTGTTGTGCCGGATATGGAAAACCAGAATCTTCGGTCTCTCCTTCTTAGACGAGATAGTAACCGCTGAAACGTACCTGAACATATTGCAGGAGGAAGCATTTTCAAGCCTGTTGAATCCAGCAGGCACATTTCTGGAATGGTTTCAGCAGGATGGCGCCCCTCCGCATTACGCGCCAACACTGCGACATTACCTTAACACACAGTTTCCCAAACATTGGATTGAACGCCGAGGACAGGTGGAGTGCCCTCCAAGAAGCCCAGATCTCACTCCGCTCGATTTTTATTTGTGGGTCACCTGAAAGTCGTGGTGTACGAGGTCAGAATACAAAGCATTCTCCATCTTAAAAAATGCATTGTGCAGGCGTGTCAGCAAATTCCCGCGAGTAGGATCCATAAAATGCTGCAAGAGCGGGGATTGCGTCTTCATCTGGTGTGCATGTGCAACACAATGGGGGACACTTTGAAGAACATATTCTGTAATTGTACGTGCTTTTCTCCTATGGGTCCCGACTTACGGGACACCCTATATTTCGTGGCATAGTGGAATAGAATCCTAAATGTATTATCCCTGTTTAGCATTCTGGTCTCAAATGGATGCATTCAGGATCCACAGACAAAAAAGCTGTTAATTCATGAGTTCCATGCTGAAGCACTGGTTTTGGATTCACAGTTGTGAGAATTGGTTAAGGATAGATAGAATCTTCAACAGATAAGTTTGAGTTTCATAAGCTTTATGATTTTTGCGAGGCGATAAAATGCATTGTAATCTGTAAGGCTTCTTTCTTCTTTCGCCTCCAATTAGGCTTTAAATAAATCATTATCAAGGAACATCTTATAGGGGTCTACTCTTTTAGAGAATAAATTTTACAATAGTGTTTAATATTTTGAAATTTCGTTTCCACGTGTTTTTTAAGCTTTCCAACCGTAGGTTGAAGAAGGGTATATGCTTCGGTTTTGTCCGTCTGTCTGTCTGTCCGCACGATAACTCGCGTAAAAATGATTCGATTTCGCTCAAATTTTAGTATGTGGTAGGGGACAACTGCGAACGAACCCTATTGAAAATGGTCGAAATGGAGTCAAAGGTCAGGACAAAGCAGTGGGATCGATTCCATCGCCCTAATGCGTCGTAATTAACGCAAAAATGCTTCGATTGCGACAAAACTTTATCATGTTGCTTCGGAGGTATACTGAACCAATTCTTTTTAAGATAATCGAAATGTGGTCAAAGGTCAGGGCACAGGAGCGAGATTTATTCCACAGCCATTATCCCCATAACTTGAATAAAAATGCTTTTATTGCGACAAAACTTTAGTATGTTGTTCCGGAGGTATACTGAACCGGTTCTATTAAATATAATCGAAATGGGGTTAAAGGTCAGGCCACAGGAGCAAGATTAATTCCATAGCCATCCTCATAACTTGACTAAAAATGCTTCTATTGCGATTAAACTTTAGTATCTTGTTTCGGGGGTATACTGAAACAATTCTGTTTAATATAATCGAAATTGGGTCAAAGGTTAAGGCACAAGAGCGAGATTTATTCCACAGCCATTATCCTCATAACTTAACTAAAAATGCTTCTATTGCTGCAAAACTTTAGCATGTTGTTGCCGAGGTATACTGAACTAGTTCTGTTGAATATCATGGAAATGAGGTCAAAGGTCAGGGCACAAGAGCGAGATTTATTCCACAGATATTATCTCCATAACTTAAGTAATGATTTCTGGTATGTTGGAAAGCGTATCATAATCAGTGCATAGCATGATTTTACGAACTTGTTAACATTTATACGTTTCTTAAGGCCATCACTTAAAAAAACATGTAACCGTGCTTTCATTGTACTTAAGTGCGAATATTTTGACATCAAATGTCGAATTATAAAATTTTCCTTAATTTTATTTACCTATCAATCAAAAGTATTAAAAAATATAATTTCTTTATCACAAACTTGGCACTCAGGAATTCAGCCACGATCTATGCTTTAATGGTATGAAATTCTCTCATCATGTATAGGCAGTGGATCGAAGGAAATCTCGTTTCTGCGGCAAATTTTACGATTTATTTTTATATTTTTGATACGGCAAATCCATTAGATAGCGATTGTGAATATGTGCCGGCCTCGTGAACATTAAAAATTTTGTAGGGCGATCTTTTGTCAAAAAGAAGAATATGTTGAAAAGAGGAAGGTCTACTCTGACTAAACTTTTTTAGTTTGAATCACTACGATTTAAGTAAAAAATTTAATTCGGGATATTTAGGACATCCAAAATGTTTAAATTCCAATCAATTTCAAGAGCGATGGACTTATAACACATCACTTGCAATGTGTCAATATGGATTAATAAATTTTAAAGTTTGACATGTTTAACTGCTGAAATGAAATTTCTGCAGAAATTCAGTACTATGGATTTGCAGAATTAAAGGTGAAGTGGATATTATGTTTTTGATAAAATGAGTGAACTAGAGTTCTGTTTTTGAAAAAATCAGTAAACTAGAGTTTTGTTTTTGAATAAAATGACAAAATATACTGAACAGTTCCTGCAAAATTTAAGTTCAAAAATCTAATTTCGTAGAACTTCCAAAGCGCAATCCAGCTAACCAGTTTTTCAAACTTGTATGTGACTCAAAATAAAAATTGTCAACGTGCCGATTATGATGTTAACCGCCTTGAGTTACAAAATTATTGTTTAATACTTGAAGTGAAAATTCAAGATTTAAAATTTTCAGCAGAATTGCATGCAAATACTTTTTGTTCTATGCTTAAATGTATGTTACACTTCCATCAAAAACACATGCGTGTAGAAAACTTTTTAATATTCCTGCGAAGCAGGTGTGTTTGGAATAAAAGTTTCTAAAATAATTTTGACTGTTGTATTATTCACTTCCTGAGCGCCATCTGGTGGTGATAACTAAATAGATAATGGGATAATTTTCCCAATTTGGATATGCTCTACTCTTTACCGCTTCAAAAGACGCAGTTCTTAAATTTTGTCATTTAGAAAAAGTGACAGAATTATTTAGAACAAAGTTGGTGACAATTATTTAGAGGAAAACTTTACCTTTCGTAGAAACTTTGAAAAAAATAATCGTTTTGAGTAGTCTGAAAGATAACACAAAATGGAAATAGAGACTGCAATGGAGTTCATAATAGCTGTAACCAAAAGGCAAAATATGCGCATACATAAAGAAAATATAGTACTACCACACTGCAAATAACTGAATATCATTAAAATTTTCAGGAAAATGTTTCCAACAGGTTTTTTAAGCCAATAGTTTTCATTAAAGAAACAAAAATGTCAGCTATATGATTTTGGGTTGTCTGAAGATTTTATGTTAGGAAGCTATGCAGTTTTGACTTAACGTGCTTAGGAGAAAATTTTTATTGACGGGATTTTTCACTTTCCAATTTTTTTCGTTTTAGTTTTTAATGAGAGGGGTGACTTGAAGAAGCTGACATTTTACTCTTCTGGAATTGGGAAACCAGTGATACGTTCGGAAGGAATTGCCACTGCTTTGCATGAAAGATTTTCACCTGGGATTTTTGGTCGATAAATTGATTCTGTTTCACAAATGTTTCGCAAAATAGCTAGCTGACAACATTTTCAGCTTCTCGCTGAACACAGGTTCAAAATGGAAAGTTACACAATCGGTTTTACGACAGAACCGGAAGAAGGCAAAGAACCTACCTACCTTGTTGAAACCTGCGTCGTGCGCTTAAAATCCAAAGCACCCGTGACTGACATTTTCACTGGGAAGAAACCATTTTTTTTCCTAGAGGAGAGAGAGAGAGAGAGAAAGAGAGAAAGAGAACTGCAGTTTCCCTACCACCAAAATGCACACAGATTCTCCGAGAACCCTTACTCTGATCAGGTGAAGAGACTGACTATTCCCCGGCATAGCTTCCCAACACTCGCGGCGAGGTTTCATTTTGTGTCGCCTTATAAACGTCCCGCCCAGAAAAGAGAACCACGATATGGAAGAGCTGTTTTCCATGGTGGAGAGCTCTGCAAGCCCACCACAGTCGAACCAGGGGAGAGAGAGAGAGTGAGAGAGAGAGAGAGCGAGCGAGCGAACGAGATAGTCGCATGAGTGCATCGTTGCCCTTGGCGAGTTTACCTTAACCTTAATGGCCGAATTTATCAAAGGCTGCAGGCACCACCGACGTCGGTCGCCTTGCTTAAGCACGCGTGAACGTTCACCAGCTCAGCCGGTTGCTGTGCAAGGGAGAGAGAAAGAGGGAGACAGAGAGCGGGGAAAAATATCTCCCTTCACGGCTGAAGAACGAAGGGACGCGTGGCTCTTATAGATCTACTGCATGGAAGAAAGAAAAGGCCGGCGGGAGAATGCATTGACCAAAGAGAATTTGCAAAAAGATTTGCTTGCTCTCCGGAAGTACACACCAAACTCTGTGGCTACCTACCTCAAATGCTGCAGAAAGAAAAAAAAAAAAAAAAAGGAGAGAAGCCGAAAAAATGGGAGTAAAACATTGCAGCAATGGGACGTCGGACGTCATTTCACAAAAATGAATTATACAGGTAAAGTATATGTACAGTGGCGTGCTATCCGCTTTTTTTTAATTCTCTTTTCTTTCGGGGTATAAAGAACACCGTGAGCAACATAACGCGCGCAGTCACCCGTCCCTAATTTGGGACTGTTGGTTCTAGGGATGGGAGAGAGTTGGTGCCGTAAGCCAAACACACCATCCATGCCTCATTCGGTATTCGGATCTGCGTTACGTTGTTGCTTCCACCAAACGGCGTGAGTAGCGATTATTAATAAGGAACGAACCAACGCCATAAATGTTATCACAATCTTTCGTGTCCACTGGGTAAGCAATCCTGAACTACGTTGAATTATAAGGGATCACATTCACTGTAACGAAAATAATAGACTATTTCGTCTTGGGGTCAGCAGCAGAGATGGAAACGGGTCAGCGGGTCAACGGGTCGAAAATTTCTTGTGGGTCAAGCTAGTCGGGTCAAGGTCTTCCTGACCCGATTCGACCCGTATTTAATTACGTCTTATTTTTGAAAATAAAATAAATATTTTAAAGAACCTTTCAGAAGTCTTTGAAATAATACTTCAGAGTATGATCCAGGAACTTGCGGAGAAGGGTAAAGATATAGAATTAAAAATTAACTTTAAGAAGACAAAACTAAAGCACAGATTTTTTTAATTGATAGGGATAAGCAGGAGGTAACCAATTCTTTCATTTACCTTGGGCAGAAGATATGGAGCGAGGGTCATATTGATAAAGATATTAATTGGTGTATAAAACTTGATTGGAGAGCTTTTGGAAGAAACAGTACATTTTTGAAGAGCAATTGCCATCATGTCTTAAAAAAAAAAAGGTGTTTAATCAATGCATCCTTCCAGTGCTTACGTACGGAGCATAGACGTAGACCTTAACTAAATAAAGACACAGAAAGACTGCAGACAACTCAAAGAAACATGAATAGATGCGTGCTTCGTGTAACCAAGAAAGGTAAAAAGAGGAATTCGTGGATAAGGAAAATGACATGAGTGGAAGACATCATGATGAGAATAAAGTCCCTGAAATGGCAATGGGCTTGACATGTTGCCATGGGAACGGACCATCGATGAGCAACCGAAATTTCAAACTGGATTCCAAGAGACAGGAAAAGACCAAGAAGAAGATCACGTGGAACATAGGTGTAGCGTGACCAAAAACTTTGGGGGGCATAAATAAGTGTAAATTTAAGTTTTTTACATACCTAATGTATCCAAAACTATGAGGTGTGCGAGGCTTGCATTGATTCACCTTAAAGAGGATGAAAAAAAGTATGCCTTTCAAAGCACGTCATGCAGTTATCTGATGATAAAAACAATCATCAGATGATTGCATGATATTGTGCATGGAACGACTGCTGAAAAGCAGTCATAGTAATGTTCACTATTGCGTAGCCTTGTTCCCTTAGCTGCATCTTACACTTTATAACATTTAAAAGGCAAACGACTAGTTATTATTATTATTTTAATTTTTAAGTTTGGGGGAGCACGTGCCTCCCCTCCCGACGCTACGCATATGACGTGAAAGTTGGGTGGATGAAGGAGACTGCCGCCCAAGACAGTCTGTTGTTGAAGAAACTTGGGGAAACCTTCATCCAGCAGTGGATTGATAACGATTTACAATGATGATGATATATTCAAATTTATAGTTCAAAGCAGATTTGTCCGGGTCAGGTCCAATTATGTGATAGGCGGGTCCGGGTCCGAAATTTTTGACCCGTTTCCAACTCTGGTCAGTAATTAAAGTTCGGTCTGCTGCCACATACATGAAAATACAATTGAAAGGCTGATAGTAATAAGCAGCAGGCTAAATATTCAGGAGATGGCTTTATCACTTAAAAATAATTTATTTTCTCATCTTCTGGAGTGTGGTTATCCACAGGCTATGCGCTAAAACTTCTACCTCAGTTATTTTAAATAATTTATCTCCTCTCCGAACTCTACGCACTTCGGCCAGCTTAAAACGTCGTGCCCGCACAACAAGACATCTCTGGTCTCCTCATCGCCGTATGGGCGTCGGATTAAAGCTGGCATTGTATTTAAAACCTCAAAGTTGACTTAACTCGCCTCGGACGTCCCTTTTGGAAACTTTTGATCAAAGACAACGAAAGAGTGCTATTTGCACTTGACTAACCGAAATGTAGCTAGGATGGAACAAAGCGATGTCTCCAAATGGTTCTCTCCGTTGTAATACACTGCCGGACAATTGCTAAGGACGGATGACAATAGCAACGATAGCAACCATAAAATGGAAGGCAGGAAATTGGGGAAATTAGCATAAGTGCGGGATACAGTAAGACGTGTTGTGCGTATGCAAATTTTGGATTGCCGAACTTGTTCGTGACGTCATAGCGCTGATAAGAGATATAAAGGATTTGACGCGTATTGACCGTTCTTGTTCAAACGCAAAGTTGAAAGGGAAAGAATCAACTGACGAACTTGCAATTTTCAGTATGTCTTCCCGACATCACCTAGATGATTTTACGCGAGGCCGTATTATTGGCAAGATTGAAGAAGGGCGAAAAATAACAGATGTTGCCAGGGAGTTCGACGTCAGCCACAGTGTTGTTTCAAGGCTTTGGAAATTATTTGAAACAAATGGAGAGTGTAGCAAACGTCACGGGGGAGGTCGTGTTCGCAGTACGACACCTGCAGAAGATCGGTACATAGGGCTATCAACAAAAAGGCACCGGCGCAGAACACGTTCCAAAGCCTTCTGGATTTCAGAGCACAATAAATTGTATTTCTTGTAATGTCCTGGCATTCTGACATTATTTTATTTCACTTGGCATCCAACCACACTTACTTTTTTATGCGCTATATAGCCGTTTATGATCCGTCCTTAGCAATTGTCCAGCAGTGAAGACGAATCCCAAAATGCGACTGGAAGGCGCCGTCTACAATCCGTTATTTCCTGACTAGGTGAAACAAATAAATCTTTCCCATGCCAGAGACAAAAGAAATACCCGTGGATAAAGAAATTTTACCTAGAAATGATTTAATATTATTGCCTGAAATTTCGTATATTAAATCTTCCTAACACCTGGTCCCATCTGATACGAGTAATTAGAAGCCAACGATTTGTATCATTTGGCCATCAGGGCAGGGTCCTCATTTGTAGGTTAACATACTCGCAGGAATCCCTCATACTTAAACAACTGAAGTACACTGGCTCTAATAAAGAGATACTTCCAGAAAAGAAAAAGAAAAAAACCCGCGAATGTCGACGATCTGTGCGTCGAGTATGTGTCTAGGGTCTGGACTGCTCAAAGGCTGGGTAACATACACAGTCGAGTCACATTATTGTGACCATCTCCTACTTTTGACGTCAACAGCGCGTATCCAATGAAAGAAATCGCGTGTCGTGAACTAGCTTGGAGGGTATATAAGGTGTGCTGTAGGCATATGAAAACATAACGAGCCGCGAATGGCTGAGTGGTTAGCAGTTCAGACTACCAATGCAAGGTCCTCAAGTTCGTTCCTTGACTGATCTTGCGGAGGTGGTGTGATTTGCTAACAATCACTGAATATTTGCCGTGCATCGGACGAGCACGTTAAGTGACGGCCCCCAGGTTGGACCCACTGGTTAAATGGGTATCCTTTCCTATCCCCCCCCGTGAAATTATCTCACCCCTCTATGTGCAACATCGTACTTGTACGGTGGCGCCATCTACTGTACTCTAATATCACTACAAACTGTTCTGTCAAAGTTGCTAGACTTGCTCTCGTTCCTTCCGTTTCTGTGTCCTGCCCAAAAGGGGATCTCGCTGTAGGTGGCTGGGACCTAAACTCTACTCACTGTGGACGGAAGTCCTACAAGAAAATGACTCATACTTGCTAGAAGATCTGAAAACATATCACTCGTTGCTGTCATGGATAAAAGGAGCGATTTATCAGATTTGCAAAAAGGGATGATTATCGGCTTTCGCGCCAAGGGTGGCAGTATTTCTGAAACAGCGCAGTTTGTGAACTGTTCGCGTGCTGCTGTGGTTAAAGTGTATCGTGATTTGAGAAATGGCACCATTGCGAATAAGCGACGTGGAGACTGCAGAGCAACATGTGCTATTGATGTGAGAGGTGAACGTCAGCTTCGAAGGTGCGTGAGGGCCGATCACACGCTACAGTGGAACAACTCACTGGCCGAATGAACCGGGAGGCTACCGGAAGTGTGTCTAAAGCGACAGTTCAGTGAACCCTGCTGCGTATGGGGCTGCGATTCAGATGGATGGTCACTGCACCTAAGCTAACGAAGGTGCATCGGCAGAAAAGGATTATATTTGAACGGCAGTATCGGAATTGGACTTCCACTGATTGGCAAAAGATTGCCTTCTCCGATGAGTCACATTTTTTGCTTCATCGGGCTGATGGATGTTGGTTTGAAGCGAGAAACATCGGAGAACAAACGCTCTGCAATCATTGCTGGAAGAACACAAGCTGGTGTGGGCAGCGTTATGGTCTGGGGAATGTTTTCGTGGCATTCTCTGGGTCCACTCATACCTGTGGAAGGCACTATGGACCGAATTCGTAATGAATCCAACCTTGCAGACCTCGTACACCCAAATATGCTGGTTGTCTTCCCTGGGGAGGATGGGATCTTCCAACACGACAAGGTAACGTGCCACACAGCTAAAAATGTCAGATAGTGGTTGGATGAGCACGATGAATGTTTCAAAGTACTTCCCTGGCCCCCTAATTCTTCAGACTTAAACCAAATTGAGCATCTGTGGGACCACTTGGATCGTGTTGCTCGCTTTATGGATCCCCCACCACGCACCCTCCAGCAGCTGTCAGATGCACTGGCTCCACATACCTGTGAACATCTTCCAGGACCTTATTGAATCACTTCCAGTCTGTGTAGCTGCTGCCCGCGCTGCGCACGGCGGTTACTCTGGATATTAGCTGGTGGTCACAATAATGTGACTCGACCGAGTATATGGCCCTCACAAACTTTACATATCAGAGTAACCTAACTCTTGCTTGAATGTGGTACATACAGTCATGAGATATTATACTATTGTCACGTCAGTAATAGCGTGTTCAGCTGCCTTTCAGCGCGAATCGTTAATCTCCGGGCCATGTTTGTAGTCAGTGTTAATTGAGAGACCGTGAACTGTCTCTAGTACCGGACATCACGTTCCAACAAGTGTTTACCTCGAGTGTCAACAGCCAGCGCCGGTGTTCCCTTTCCACATATTGGATGGAGGTATATCTCTCTTTAGACCATTTCGGACTCACATTTCCTAGAGCGGCCCTCGAGCAGACAACAATGCTTACTTGATGCTGTTGTGATACAATTCTTCGTCTCCCTCGCGTTGATGATCATTGCCCGTTAAACTCCGAAAAGTCCTTTGCTTTCCCTATTGCAGTGGATTTGTACACAGGTTATCAAAATAATAGAAACACTTGTTGAGAACTTTTTATTAATAAACTGTAGGCCCGCCTCTGACTATTAGAGCAGAAACAATTCGACTTGGAATAGACTTGTACAAATCATGCACATACGATAACGGAATGTGGAACAATTCTTTCTGTAAGGTATGTCCCAACTGTGATGTTCGAGGTGGACAATGTAACCTGACCTTCAATAATATAGAGGTTCGGAGATTGAGGTGGCCAAGATAGCTGCTGAATCTCATTCTTGAGCTCTGCAAACCACAACGTGACACATCCAGCACAATGGACGTGTGCATTATCTGATTAAAACCAGGGACTGCCATTATAGGGAACAATGGCTGCCACATTGCACGCAGGTAGTTCCCAAATATGGATTCGTACGTTGCAAATGTGACACGACCCTGCAGAATAAACAGTGGCCGTAAAGAATGCCATGATTTGGCACCCTACAGCATCGGGGATCCACTTCTACGCTTCACAGTGGGAACCAAATAGTCTGGGCTGGTACGTTTCTGCAGGCTTTCGTCAGACGTACACTCAACTAGTGATGAGAAACAATACTCAACTAGTGATGAGAAACAACACTCAACTAGTGATGAGAAACAACACTCAACTAGTGATGAGCAACAACACTCAACTAGTGATGAGAAACAATACTCAACTAGTGATGAGAAGCAATACTCAATTAATGATGAGGAACAATACTCAACTAGTGATGAGAAACAATACTCAACTGGTGATGAGAAACAACACTCAACTGGTGATGAGAAACAATACTCAACTAGTGATGAGAAACAATACTCAACTAGTGATGAGAAACAACACTCAACTAGTGATGAGAAACAATACTCAACTAGTGATAAGAAACAATACTCAACTAGTGATGAGAAACAACACTCAACTAGTGATGAGAAACAATACTCAACTAGTGATGAGAAACAATACTCAACTAGTGATGAGAAACAATACTCAATTAATGATGAGAAACAATACTCAACTAGTGATGAAAAACAACACTCAACTGGTGATGAGAAACAACACTCAACTAGTGATGAGAAACAACACTCAACTAGTGATGAGAAACAACACTCAACTAGTGATGAGAAACAACACTCAACTAGTAATGAGAAGCAATACTCAACTGGTGATGAGAAACAACACTCAACTAGTGATGAGAAACAACACTCAACTAGTGATGAGAAACAACACTCAACTAGTAATGAGAAGCAATACTCAACTAGTGATGAGAAAGAACACTCAACTAGTGATGAGAAACAACACTCAACTAGTGATGAGAAACTTCACTCAACTAGTGATGAGAAACAATACTTAACTAGTGATGAGAAACAATACTCAACTAGTGATGAGAAACAACACTCAACTGGTGATGAGAGACAATATATCATATCAGCAACCTGTCTGGGCGTGCGATTGCAGAACAACTGCAACACCATGTTCAGCTGTTCGAGACGTTATTAATAAACGGAAACGTGAGAGACTTACGACTGCCAAGAAACGTTCAGCAAACCCAATTTGTAAATCGACGGAAAGGGATAAGAGAACTCTGAAACGTGTAATCCGTGGATACCGTCGTTCCTCTGCACAAATCATTTCCAAAGAATTTCAAGATTCAACAGTGGTGAGTGTGTGCACTACGGCAGTTCGTAAGGAACTGCATAAGCAAATTTCCATGGCCAAGCTGCTGCATACAAGCCGTTAACTACTCGCAAGAATGCGATAACCGACTTGCTTGGTGCAAAGTACATCGTTCATGGACCCTAGACCAGTGGAAACGAGTGTTATGGAATGACGAATCACGCTACACTATTTTGAAATTCGATGGTCGTTGCTGAGTGTGGCGTATGCCCGGTAAACTGTATCTGCCAGAATGTGGCATTCCAACTGTTAAATTTGGTGGTGGCAGTGTCGTGATCTGGGGATGGTTTTCGTGGTATGGACTCAGATCGTTGGTGGCGTTGGATGCAAATATGAACGCCAGGAAGTTCCGGGATATTCTAGACAACACCACATTGCCTATACTTTACCAGTTTAACGGAGACGGCTCATTTTTGTTTCAGCCAAACACGCTCCATTTAAACATGATTTGAGGGTATGGGTGTACAGAATTTGGAGTGGACAGCTCAAAACCCGATCTGAATCCTATAGCGGCCTTTTGAGATATACTTGAATGTCGGAGTCGGGCTAGAACGCTTTTGTCTTTCTTGAGAGGGACGTTGGTGCGGGGACCGCAATGTGTCGCCGTCATTTAAAAGCAAAAAGCACGCCCCATTTCGACATGGTGTGAGGGCATGGGTGTACAGGGTTTGGTGTGGCCGGCTCAAAACCCGATCTCAATCCTATAGAGGCCCTTTGAGATAAACTTGAGTGTCGGATTCGGGCTAGAACGGCTTTGTCTTTCTTGAGAGGGACGTTGGTGCGGAGAGCACATTGTGTCGCACCACGTGCTTTGTTCGCCCGTTTGGGGGTCCTGTTCCGATGTGGCTGAAATCTTCTTTTCCAGGTGTTTTTAGAAACAATTAAGTTGTCAAACGAGGAAACTAACAGAAAGTTTATGGGATTATAGGAAAGGTGACAGTACTAAAATAGAGCCGTGAAACGTAGCGACTATAAGAAATGTGTCTAGGTCCTTAATGGGGTCGCTACCGCAGTATATTTCCGGGCGCAGAGTTGTGTACTGTTAACATTCTTGCATCGTGCGGAATGCTTTTAGGAAGCAATTAAAATTAGCAGCGGAGTCAAGAAAGACTCGTATAGGAAAAGAGAAACACTTCGGAGAAATGCGATTTATCGAAAAAATGTCAGTCTGAAAAAGCCCATGAAGAAAAGGGCTGTACTCTGTAGCGAGACCACCGCTACAAACACCTGTTGTTCCAAAGAATATCAGAATTTCTGCTCGAGTAACCTTTTTATTTATTTCATACCTGTTTCCAACAATTTCTGTGAAGTTGTAACTTTGAAAAATACAACTGTTCAGGAAACCTGTTTGGAAATTGCTCTCTGGTCGCATTCAGCATAAAACCTCTTTGCCTTCCCTCCCCATCGTGTAATGGAAAATCGATTGTCCACCCCACGAAAATAAATACGGATAACAAAATAGAGTAAACTTCACTTACAGCGAAGGTGCAATCGATGGTTTCGTTAATTTCTACTGTTTTCATTTGTTTGTATTGCCGACGAAAATCAATCATTGCCAGCTCCCCACTGAGGTAGATATATATTCGCGTAAGAATACACAAACACACTCACCTGCACGCACTCACTGCATAAAAGTATAAGCATAGGCTAATGTGCCTCAGTTTCGACTGACCGCGGAGTCAAATTGCTCCCATTCCCGTCTGTCTTACCCAGTGACATAATGTTTCCAAAAGTCTTCTCGGTTAGAGTTGTTGACATACCGTGGGAGGTGAAACTTTGGAGCTACGTACATAAACTAATTACATAAGAGTGGTGACATCTAGTCCGATGTATATGAACATATTAGACTTCTCAACACGCCACAAAACCATTAATGGGAACGCGACATCTCTAGAATTACTTATTGCCTACAGAGTTTCCCACCCTGCCTTTAAATTTCCTCCCACATAATTTGATGTATTGAAGAATCTTTCCGTCAATTAATGCTTTTGAATACTTTGATACATAGAATAATTTTTTTGGGAAATGTACTTTTGAATATTTTGATATACTGAAGAGACTTTTCAGAGAAATGCTTTTGGAATGGTTTGATGCATGGAAGAATCTTCAGAAAAATTACTTTTGAATGCTTTGATATACAGAAGAAACTTTCAAGACAAATGCTTTCAGTACTTTAATAACTGTAGGATCTCTGCAGAGAAGTGCGTTTGAACGGTATTGATACACTGAAGAATTTTTCAGGAAATATTCTTTTTAATAGTTTGATATACTGAAGAACCTTTTCAGAGAAATGCTTTTGAATGGCTTCACACATTGAAGAATCTTTCACGAAAATTACCTTCGAACAGTTTGATATGCTAATAATCTCTCTAGAAAAAATATATTCGGCACTTTGATGTACTGAAGAATCTTGCCACAGAAATGCTTTTGAATGCTCCTGCGCCCTGACCTTTGACCCCATTTCGATGATATCAAAGAGAATTGGTTCAGTATACCTCCGGAACAACATACTAAAGTTTTGCTCCAATAGAAGCATTTTTAGTCAAGTTATGAGGATATTTTCTTGCTGTCTACCTTCCTTGAAAAAGCCATCTGGTTTCCATAAATGTTTTTGGAGTGGTTTGATACATGATTTTATCTACGCCAATAAATTCGGATAACTAGTATTAGCTGTACTATCTTATACATGCTCGCCTCATTTTGAGAAACACAGACCGTTGTTTTCCATAGTGGTTTGCTAACGTATTACTAGAGAAGAGAAACAAATCCACGGCGATACCAATCAGCAAGTTTCGAGAAGCTGTTTAGAGATTTCGTTGCTCAGATGTTATCGTTAACGTTAATCCAACGGAAACTTCGGTGCGAATCAAAACTTGCCGTTGCTCGGAGGTTACCCTTGTACGAAGGTCTCCATCATCTAAGGTTCCAACTTACTTTAGAAAAACTTACTTTAAACGTCAAGAGACGTGGCAAGTGTTAAAGTTCGTTAAGTCACATATTAGATGGCGCCAGATGTCTCGTGTAATAAAAAAATCTCGTCAAACACGGAATACAACAGACATGGCTTCCCTAGTGGAGTAAGAAGTGCGTGTGTTTCGGTTGGTGGGGATAAAATCTCTAACAACAGTTCAGCCTAGGTTCAGAGCGGAGTACAAGAGACAGCCGCCGAACCCGATGTATACAGCGACATGAAATCTTTGCCCTTGGTGAGTCACTGCCTTGAAATCTGTTCGTCTTCCAGCCTCTGTTTCTGACCAAGCGGAAATCACACGAGACAAATGTAAAGCTATTTTATAAACCTCTCGATCTATCTATCTATCTATCTATCTATCTATCTATCTATCTATTCGCCCAGGCATGCCTCCTGGGCCCCTTGGTCATGGTGGACCCCAAGGATATAGCTCCTATAGACCCAACGTTAATCCGGTTCTGCCTGTCGATAACACACCCGACCGTAAATGTCTGTCGTACTTGTAAAGAAAACCAGTATATGCGCCATCCCCAATCCTTGCTGATCCTACTTCTACGTAACTGAACGCTGAGAAGCTTTGATGATTTTCACATCCCATACTATTGCCTCATGCGATTTCCATTTTTATCAGCGCCCTTAAAAATGCACTTAATGAGTTATCTCGAAAACGCATGATCTCTAAGTGCTTCAGCATTAATACAAGTATAGTTCACTGAGTGCTCCAGAAGTGAGAGGGAGTTGATTGAAAGTCAGTTGCTGATCTTGTCCATGAAGTTCCTAGGGATTGAGGTCTTAGGACATTTCCTTAAGGTGGTTCCACCTAAAAACTCCGTCCTATGTTTCCAATGGTAAAAAATTCTGTAAACATTTTCTTCGCAATTAATGTATTTCCAAGGATCAAAATTTACAAATCGATAAAAATAACTTTAAATTATAGCAAAGCATGCTTAATAATTTACTAAAACTTAACCATAATTATAGTAAAAAACAATAATTTTTCCTTTTGTAATGATGAGACCTGCTAATAGATGGCGTGACGGGAACGTGGATGACATGAGTGGAGAAAAAATATTTGATGGCGTTTTTTGGAGATTAGAAATCAGTACTACCTGCAGTACAATTTGAGTCTATCCATGCGATTAAAATGATTTAAGCCACCTACACTAAACGTTATGACAATAATTTCGCTGAAAATGTCAACAGAACTGTAGGTACGGGTGATTTCTAATTCCGAAATTAGCCATTAAACCTTTATGTGTCAGTGTACAGCTAGCGCCATCTATTAGCAGGTCTCAACATCACCCAAGACAAAATTATTGATTATTAATATAATTATGGTAAAGTTTCATGCCGTGCTATAATTTAAAGTTATTTTTATCGAAGTAAAATTTTTCATCCTTGGGAATACATTAATTTCCAAGGAAATGCCACAGAAGTTCTTACCATTAGTAACACAGAGCAGAGTTTTTAGGTGGAACCAGTGTTTTTCAACTTTTTCCAATGGAGTAACTTTTAAAATATTATTCATACCACAATGAGCTCCTATCTAGGAAAATACTTACAGAGCAGAATTAAAATATTTTTCATACCGCAGTGAGCTCCTATCTAGGAAAATACTTAAATAGCAGAAAAAGCTTATTTCGAGGAGCTATCATCTAACCTGTTCTCGTTTTTCAAATATCAAAATAAGGTTCACATCCAGTGTCGAACCTTATTTTGACATTGAAGATGTACACATTAGTACTATGAGTAATATTTATGAAAATGCAAGTGCAAAGGTTCGGTTATTTGAGGATACATCACCAACAAAAATTGGACAGGGAGTGAGAAAATGTCAACAGAACTGTAGGTAATGATACCCTGTCTCCCAAACTCTTTAATGCCACATTGCAAAATACTTTGCAATCATTGAACTGGGAAAAACAGAGGAATAAGGATTAATGGAGATTATTTAACACACTTTCGTTTTGCTGATGACTCATTCCTTTTTGCAACTTACCCTTCAGAACTTCAGAGTATGATCCAGGAACTTGCTGCCAAAAGTAAAAAATTGGGATTAAAAATGAACTTTCAGAAAACGAAATTAATGTTCATTGTTTTACAAGAAATGAAAATTTATCGATAAATGGGGGAAAAGCTGGAGGTAACCGATACTTAAACTTACCTTGGACAGCAGATATCAAGCAAAAGTCACATTGATGAAGAAATTAATAGACGTATAAAACTTGGTTGCAGAGCTTTTGGAAGAAATGGTTCAATTTTTATGAGTAATATGCCATTGTATCTTTAAAAAAAATAAGTGTTAAATCAATGCATTCTTCCAGTTCTTACGCACGGAGCGAACACGTGGACCTTAACTAAAAAAGGCATATAATGATTGCAGACAACTGAAAAAAATATGAAGCGATAGGAAGAGGAACTCGTGGATAAGGAAAATGACAGTAGTGGAAGACATCATGATTGAGTAAAATCTTTGAAATGGCAATGGGCTGGACATGTTGCCAGAAGAACCGAAGGACAACCGAAATTAAACTCCCAAGGACAGGAGAAAACCCAGAAGAAGACCACATGGGAAATGGGTGGATGGAATTCGAAACAATGCCAGAGTGACACGGAGAAGACTGAGAAAAGACAGACCGTCGTGGAAGATATTTTGTGTGACTTTCATCCAGCAATGGATTCATAATGGTTGACAATGATACACCCAGACACACACACACACACACACACACACACACACACACACACACACACACATACAGTATATACACTGACGGAAAAAAATCCCAACACCACGAAAAAATAGTTGTAGAGGAATGAAATGGCGGCAAAACATTTGTATAGGTAACATATTTAATTGATTAAGGTTTCAAGATCACAGCTTATTGTAAGCGCGAGAAGAGCCATTTTAAATGTGAAATGCTGGTACATTAATAACCGGTGTAACCGCCAGAATGTTGAATGCAAGCATGCAAACGTACATGCATTGTGTCGTACAGGTGCTGGATGTCAGTTTGTGGGATGGAGTTCCATGCCTGTTGCACTTGGTCGGTCAATACAGGGACGGTTAATGCTGGTTGGGGGGGACGCTGGAGTTGTCGTCCAATGATGTCCCATACGTGCTCGATTGGCGAAAGATCTGGTAATCTAGCAGGCCACGGCAACATGTCAACACTCTGCAGAGCATGTTGGGTTACAACAGCGGTATGCGGGCGAGCGTTATCCTGTTGGAAAACACCCCCTGGAATGCTGTTCATGAATGGCAGCACAACAGGTTGAATCACCAGACCGACGTACAACTGTGCCGTCAGGGTGCGTGGGATAACCACGAGAGTGCTCCTGCTGTCATAGGAAATTGCTCCCCAGACTCCAGGTGTAGGTCCAGTGTGTCTCGGCCGCAGACAGGTTGGTTGCAGGCGCTCACCTGGCCTCCTTCTAACCAACACACGGCCATCACTGGCACCCAGGCAGAACCGGCTTTCATCAGAAAACACAACAGATCTCCACTCCGTCCTCCAATGAGCTCTAGCTTGACACCACTGACGTCGTAAACGGCAGTGGTTTGGAGTAAGTGGAATGCACGCTACAGGGCGTCTGGCTCGGAGCTGTCCATCAAGTAACCGATTTGTAACAGTTCGTTGTGTCACTGTGGTGGCCACTGCAGCTCGAATTGCTGCCGCAGACGTGGTACGATGCGCCACGGCCATACGCAGTACACGGCGGTCTTCCCTCTCAGTAGTGCCACGTGGCAGGCCGGAACCCGGTCTCCTTGAGGCAGTACCTTCCCTTGACCACCGTTGTCAACAATCATGCACAGTGGCTACATTCCTGCCAAGTCGTTCTGCAATATTGCGGAAAGAAAATACACCTTCTCGTAGCCCTATTACACGACCTCGTTCAAACTCCGTGAGCTGTTGATAATGGCTTCTACGTCTTCTTAAAGGCATTCTTGACTAATATCAACACCCTACGTCGAATCTCAACGATAACTAACGCTCACGAACGTTACAGCGCGTATTTACAGCAAACCTGCTTTGCATGTTCCGAGGGGCGCTACTAGCACCACACGTATGCGCCGAGCGCGAAATTTGCATAGACGTCATCTTGCAGATGTACTCTCACCGCCTACCAACTGTCGTTTATCTAACACAACCCCTTCTTGGTGTTGGGATTTTTTTCTGTCAGTGTATATACCATATCAGTCCACTGCTGGATGAAGGCCTCCCCAAGTTTCTTCCACAATTGTCTGTCTTGAGCCTGTCTCCTCCATGTCACTCCAGCATACTTTCGAATTTCATCCATCCATCTTCCATGGTGTATTCTTCTGGGTCCTTTACTGTCCCTTGGAATCCAGTCTAAAATTTCGGTTGTCCATCGGTGGTCTGTTCTTCTGAAAACATGTCCAGCCCATTGCCATTTTAGTGATTTCACTCTGGTCATGATGTCGTCCACTCCTTATCCACAAGTTCCTCTTCTTATCTTTCTTGGTTGCACCAAGCATGCATCTCTCCATGCTTTTTTGAGTTGTCTGTCGTCTTGGTATGTCTTTTTTAGTTAAGGTCCATGTCTCTGCTCCATACGTAAGCACTGGCAAGATGCATTGATTAAACACTTTTCGTTTAAAACATAATGGCACACTGCTCTTAAAAATTGTACTGTTTCTTCCAAAAGCTCTCCAATATATATATAAAGAGAGGGAGAGAGCGTAAAATTTTATGTTTTCCCCAAACAGCAACAGCAATATTCACATAGCGGCCGGGTTATATGAAAGCTACGGCAAAACAATTCTGTTCGTTCCTCCCATCTCAGCAGTTCCGAAAATAAACCTGTCAAAAGTGATAAGTGCTTGCTACTAATCTTGTATTCTCTGCTCTATGACCCACAGCATGATGGAGAAGGGTTAGTCCCCTTCCAGGGGCGGACTGGGTAGCCTGGATACCGGGAGAATTACCCGTGGGTCGCCATATTTTGGGCCGGTAGACCTTGTGCTAACTCAAGAAGAAGAAAAAAAAATTTAAATACTTGTTATTTAACATTCTTGTAGGAGAAAAACAAATTTAACTAATCGGTAAAATTTGTTTACCATTTTGGCAGCTTCAGAAATCTGAACCCCCTCCCCCATGTAGCGAATGTTCTACTGAGCCGAACACTGTTTTTGGTATCTTCCTTCCTCTTTCTTGACTTTTAAATTTAAATCCCGCCCCTTTGGACTTATATCCTTAACTTCAGTTCACTTTTGTCACAGTTGCAGTTCGATTAATCAATACAATCTAATGGATTATGCTGTCAGTAGTGTGGAATAGAAACAAGAAATTCATTGTGTACGTCAGTCCAATGAAGTTCACTTAAGGTACATTTTTTTTGCTGCTGCTTTTTTATATGTAGGTGCGTTTTGTTTATTTTTTTTTTTTGCTTTCTGCCAGTTTTTTTTTTTTCAATTTTTTTTAAACGAGATCTGCGTCAGATTTACTACTTTTTCGGCTTTACGGTGGGTGATACGAAAACTTGAGTTGTAGTTCTGGAAAGTCCGCTTCAGCTAAACAAAAATAATTTTTCAATTTGAAAGTAAATAAATAAAAAATAACTTTCGCATTTTTAATTTTTATCACTTTACAAATTTTCCCTGAAATTCTGGCAATTCTGGATATTCTCAGTTTTTTCAAAAGATTTAAAAAAAATATTTTGGGTTTTTTTCAAGACTTACCTATATAGGCAAGTTTAAGTTTTAGCGCATTTGGATTTCTGTTTTCACTGAAAGCGAAGAAACTGTTACAAATTCTGAATTTATTTATCACAATAAAATTCATAAGAATGGAATAAAGTCACCGACAGTTTCTCTCAGAGAACGTACCTTATTTGTTGCTTCTCAGTAACGGAAGTAATCTTGTTCTTAAATTTTACTGGGGACCTACGGTTCAGGAGAATAGGTAAATATTGTTTATTATTTCCTCAATACAAAAAACGGCAGTGATTGGTAAATTTGTGTTGAAAAGATGTTTGAACAGTAAACAGTGATGCTGACATACCGTTTTTTTTGTTTTTTTTCTAGGGATGGGATTCCTCGATAATTTTTTCCAAAAGCGGGAAGCCCTAAACAGCTTCCAGGGCCGCTTATGAATCGCCAGTCCGCCATTGTCCCGTTGACACGGACACCATGACACTGGGTAGAAACAAGTAATTTAAACGTCTTCTTTCTTTTTTCTTAGGTTCTTCGTTATTTTCACAGACCTTTCAGTAGGTAATCAGTCAGGAAGTATTAACGTTAGTCATCCCCCTAAATGACCACTTTGAATAACAAAGCTAAGGGGAACGCAACGCTTTCTGATGTGCAGGTTCACTCGTTCCAGTTGCTTTCGGTCCACTTCTTAGGCAGCAAATATATTTCTAAATGACCACTTTGAATAACAAAGCTAAGCTTTCTGATGCGCAGGTTCACTGGTTCCAGCCGCGTTCGGCCCACTTCTTAGAAAGCGAATATATTCCTGAATGACTATTTTGAATAACAAAGCTATAATGAAGCAACGCTTTCTGATGCCCAGGTTCACTCGTTCCAGCCGCGTTCGGCACACTTCTTAGAAAGCGAATATATTCCTAAATGACCACTTCGAATAACAAAGCTAAGGGGAAAACAACGCTTTCTGATGCGTAGGTTCGCTCGTTCCTAAATTACCACTTTGAATAACAAAGCCAAGGGGAAAGCAATGTTTTCTGATGCGTAGGTTCACTCGTTCCAGCCGCGTTCGGGGCACTTCTTAGAAAGCGAATATATTCCTAAATGACCACTTTGAATAACAAAGCCAAGGGGAAAGCAATGTTTTCTGATGCGTAGGTTCACTCGTTCCAGCCGCGTTCGGGGCACTTCTTAGAAAGCGAATATATTCCTAAATGACCACTTTGAATAACAAAGCTAAGGGGAAAGCAACGCTTTCTGATGCCCAGGTTCACTCGTTCCAGCCGCGTTCGGCACACTTCTTAGAAAGCGAATATATTCCTAAATGACCACTTCGAATAACAAAGCTAAGGGGAAAACAACGCTTTCTGATGCGTAGGTTCGCTCGTTCCTAAATGACCACTTTGAATAACAAAGCCAAGGGGAAAGCAATGTTTTCTGATGCGTAGGTTCACTCGTTCCAGCCGCGTTCGGGGCACTTCTTAGAAAGCGAATATATTCCTAAATGACCACTTTGAATAACAAAGCTAAGGGGAAAGCAACGTTTTCTGATGTGTAGGTTCACTCGTTCGAGCCGCGTTCGGTCCACTTCTTAGAAAGCGAATATATTTCTAAATGACCATTTTGAATAACAAAGCTATAATGAAGGCAACGCTTTCTGATGCCCAGGTTCACTCGTTCCAGCCACATTCGGCACACTTCTTAGAAAGCGAATATATTTCTAAATGACCCCTTCGAATAACAAAGCTAAGAGGAAAGCAACGCTTTCTGA
This sequence comes from Macrothele yani, assembly GCA_039090855.1. NCBI lineage: Eukaryota > Metazoa > Arthropoda > Arachnida > Araneae > Macrothelidae > Macrothele > Macrothele yani. The sequence goes on from CM077026.1 coordinate 113,880,331, forward strand.
TGCGTAGGTTCGCTCGTTCCAGCCGCGTTCCTAAATAACAAAGGTAAGGGGAAAGCAACATTTTCTGAAGCGTAGGTTCACTCGTTCTAGCCGCGTTCGGTCCACTTCTTAGAAAGCGAATATATTTCTAAATGACCATTTTGAATAACAAAGCTATAATGAAAGCAACGCTTTCTGATGCACAGTTTCACTCGTTCCAGCCGCGTTCGGCACACTTCTTAGAAAGCGAATACATTTCTAAATGATCCCTTCGAATAACAAAGCTAAGAGGAAAGCAACGCTTTCTGATGCGTAAGTTCGCTCGTTCCAGCCGCGTTCCTAAATGACCACTTTGAATAACAAAGGTAAGGGGAAAGCAACGCTTTCTGAAGCGTAGGTTCACTCGTTCCAGCCGCGTTCGGCCCACTTCTTAGACAGCGAATATATTCCTAAATGACCACTTTGAATAACAAAACTAAGGGGAAAGCAACGTTTTCTGATGCGTAGGTTTACTCGTTCCAGTCGCGTTCGGCCCTGTTCTTAGAAAGCGAATATATTTCTAAATGACCCCTTCGAATAACAAAGCTAAAGGGAAAGCAACGCTTTCTGATGCGTAGGTTCGCTCGTTCCAGCCGCGTTCCTAAATTACCACTTTGAATAACAAAGCTAAGGGAAAGCAACGCTTTCTGAAGCGTAGGTTCACTCGATTTAGCCGCGTTCGGCCCACTTCTTAAACAGCGAATATATTCCTAAATGACCACTTTGAACAACAAAGCTAAGGGGAAAGCAACGCTTTCTGAAGCGTAGGTTCGCTCGTTTCAGCCCACTTCTTAGATAGTGAATATATTGGTTCGAGCTGATTTCATCCCATTTTGCTAACACCAAGTTATTTTGATTCCAGCAGTTTAAAGCATTCTCCATTTTGCAATGTTTATTTCCGTGATTTGATGGTAATTTGCTCTCAGGGAAATACTTAATATTTATTTCACGCTGTAAAAATTTATTGCAACTTTTCCCATGAATGAAAGTGAAAGACTGGAAAAGAAAAAAAAAAAAAAAAAAAAAAACCCGGAGAAAAAAACCGGGAACATGAAAACTGCGGTAAAAATGGAAAGGAAGTAAAATAATAATAAAAAACTCAGCAAAGAATGATAATAATTATTTTTTTAAACATTTCTCCCCTCCTTCTCGGAAAAAATGTTACTTCATAGAAACTGCCTGTGTTTCTCACCTTTGTCTATTCAAAAAATTGAACTGTTCACATGCGTCAGTGCCTGTCCTCTTGACGGCCTGCCACGCCTATTACTTTCTCCATTTCACGTTACACACACTAACAACTTCTTTTGCATGCAGTTTATTTATTTATTAACGCCTTAAGATGCTTTCTCGGTACTGAGAATTTAGTTTCTCAAAATTTTGGATCACGCCCCATGCCGCCACCTTTCCTATTTTTTGTGTTTAGCATGTTTCAAAAAAAAAGTGTCTAACAGATCTGACACTCCGATCTTCAATTGTTTTGTCGTCAGCTCGAACTCGGAATTTCTCAGCAGATTAGTATCGCCATCTATCGGTCAACAGGAAAAACACAAACGGACAGGGTAATTAAAGTTGTTTTGGGATACATCGTATCCACCTCGTAGATTTCATTTATTCCTCGGCAGATCACACAGAGTCATTTCTATATAACACGTAAAAATTATTTAAAGTATGCGTATTTTTTTTTTGATAGGAGAATTGCAAATAACATAAATATTTACCATAGCTTTTCTTACGTGCTTGAGGCAAATAACGTTGAAAAATATCAGCTCGTCGTTACTGATCGAATCGTTATATAGGTTACTGATTTCAACTTTTTAAATCAACTTTTCCTCGCCCCTTTTTTATCGGAAGCACTCTGGTGGTAAGAAATAATAGCAATTTTTTCCGAGTACAATTCTTGGTACTTACAAGGAGATTTCTCTTTGGAAAGTTTCAAAATTCAGTAATATGTGAATAACTATGAAATTCGTAATTCTTTTCTTTTTCTTTGTGGCAGTTTTTGGATGTGTGAAAAATAAAAACATACTTTAATGAATTTTCCTTCTTCATATGATTTCAATGAAAGCTTGTGTGAACAATTACTAATCTGATTTGGTAGTTCATCCTTAAGGCACATTTACACACTTTGCCATATAAAAACTTGTCGAAACTACATAGTGCAGTAAGGGGCTACGGAGGGCTCACCCCCCTGCAAGGGAAGTACCCCTTCCCCCGGGAAATGGAGGACGCAAATTCACTGAACTCATATTTTTTGTGGCTTATGAACATTTCTTTTGTATTTCATTATAAGCATAAATACTTTACCTTATTTGTTCCTGTATTAGACGTTTCTGAAAAAACAAAAATTGAATAGCCACAGCAAAAACGATGGATAACTCAACGGAAATAACTTCTGGAGGTGATTGAGTAGGACTGCTGTTTCAATGATACTCTGTCACATGATCACCGGAATTCTTGTTGCTCAGTGTCAGAGAAGAGAGAAATCCGCTGTTTTTTTTTTTTGTTTTTTTTTAGAAACGTGAAATATAAAAAAAAACATTGTTGACAGGGAAACGTTTTAAAATGTATCCGTTTTAATCCACCTGATCGCTACATCTTTCCTAGCATTGGAAGTGGCATTCACAGCCTTGGAACGTGCTATTAAAAAAAATAATGATATTAATGAAACTAAGACCAAATTTATGGCTGCATGAAAAACGTTGTAGGTTACTGCACATTTGCTACTGTGCTCTTTTGATTTTTTCCAGATATAAAATTTTTTAAGAAATAAAACGAAAGAAATGTTTCAGTTTATTTTCTTAAAATCAATTTATATTATGTACAATTCATAGTAATATATGCTGATTATAAATGAATGTTAGTAGAAGGCGTAGTATCATCGTTGTCAGTAGTTATTACTAAAATTGTTTCTGAAGAAATCGTTCTTCAGAAACAATTTTTCAATCTCCTTAGTTGCCTTGTTATACGTAAATTTGGCGATACGTCTCGGATCTAATGTACTTTTCTTCTTGTTGCTCTTGTTCTAGACGCGTTCAGAATGCATCGGCGGTGTGAAGGTTCGAGCTGTAATACATTCATTATCCAGAGAAGTTGTGAAGACTGGCAATGTATCTGATGACCCAAAAGTCTTGCACATTTTGAAAACGTAATAACTCGCGGAGTTTTGAGAGTAGGGCAACGCAGTTTGCGTAGAAATGATCAGAATGACATCGGGTTTTTTATGAAATCACATAATTTTTTACATCCCCATCCCATCTGTTTTACTATATCATCATCATCATTGTCAACCATTATCAATCCACTGCTGGACGAAGGTCTCCCCAAGTTTCCTCCACAACGGTCTGTCTTGTGCCAGTCTCCTCCATGTCACTCCCGCATATTTACGAATTTCATCCACCCATCTCCCATGTGGTCTTTTTCTGGGTCTTTTCCTGTCCCTTGGAATCCAATCTAAAATTTCGGCTGTCCATCTATGGTCTGTCCTTCTGGCAGTATGTCCAGCCCATTGCCATTTCAGGGATTTAACTCTGATCATGATGTCTTCCACTCTCGTCATTTTTCGGATCCACGAGTTCCTCTTCTTATCTCTCCTGGTTATACCAAGCATGCACCTCTCCATGCTTCTTTGAGTTGTCTGCAGCTTTTGTATGTCTCTTTTAGTTAAGGTCCACGTCTCTGCACCATACGTAAGCACTGGAAGGATGCATTGATCAAACACTTTTCTTTTAAGACATAATGGCATATTGCTCTTGAAAATTATGCTGTTTCTTCCAAAAGCTCTCCAGGCAAGTTTTGTACGCCGATTAATTTCTTCATCAATGTGACCCTCACTTGATATCTGCTGTCCAAGATAAACATACGTATCTGTTATCTCCAGTTTTTCTCCATCAATCGATAAATCTTCATTTCTTGTAAAAGCATTGAACATCACTTTTGTCTTCTGAAAGTTCATTTTTAATCCCACTTCTTTACTCTTGTCAGCAAGTTCCTGGATCATACTCTGCAGCTCTGATGGGGTAGTTGCAAAAATGACTACGTCATCAGCAAAACGAAGGTGGGTTAGATAATCTCCATTAATCTTTATCCCTTTGCTTTCCCAGTTCAGTGATTGAAAGACATTTTCCAATGTGGCATTAAAGAGCTTCGGAGATATGGTGTCACCTTGTCTCACTCCCTTTCCAATTTTTATGTGTGTTGTATTTTCAAACAGCCGAATCTTTGCACTTGCATTTTCATAGATGTTATTAATAATATTAATGTATGCATCTTCAATACCGCAGGATTTCAGAGCCGTGGTAACTGCTGATGGTTTCACCGAATCAAAGGCTTTTTCATAATCGATAAAAGCCATGCACAATGGAAGTTCATATTCCCTCGCTCTTTCAATCAGTTCTCTCAGTACGTGGATATGATCTATTGTGCTGTAGCCACTCCTGAATCCAGCTTGTTCTCTCGGTTGAGCCATGTCCAGTGTTACCTTCAAGCGGTGTGAAAGAACTTTAGTGAAGATTTTATAAACCACTGATAGGAGGCTGATAGGTCTGTAGTTCCTGAGATCCTCAATGTCACCTTTTTTATGTAGCAGGATCATTGTAGCATTGTTCCAATCCTCAGGAATCTTCCCTTCATTAAGGCATCGAGTGAAAATTTGGGCGAGTACTGTTTCAATTTCTCCACTTGCTTCTTGTATGATGTCTATAGTAATTCCATCTTCTCCTGGAGCTTTCCCTCGCTTCATGTTCTTGATTGCATGAGCAACTTCTGCTGGGAGGACTGGAAGAACTCTGGTACCTTTCATGATGTCTGGAGTACATGTATCATCCCTTTCATATAATTTGGAGTAGAAATCTTTCCTCTTGTCAAAATTCCGCCTCTATTTCTTGTTATAGAACCATCTTCTTTTCTCAGAGCCATAATCTGTTTTCTTCCCTTACTGAGATGTCCCTTTGCTATCTTAAGGCTTTGGTTGTTTTCAATTGCTTTCCTCACTAGCTCACAGTTGAATTTCCTTACGTCTTCAGTGATACTTTTCGTGTTGTCTTGCATAGCTCTATATATTCCACTTTGGAAGTCACATCTACTTTAGTTGTCCTCATCTCTCTTCTTTTTGCATCAACATTTTGGTTTTCCTGATAATTTGTTCACATGCAACTTGTTCTTAGACCCAGCTAATTTTGTTGCTGTTTCCATTAGAGCTTTGGTTACTTTTCTGTTAACTTCTGAAATATCCACTTCTTCCGATGTTAGGCCTTCTAAAGCAGAGAATCTGTTCTTCAGTTCCAACTTGAAAGTATTATGGTGTTTTTAAGGTTGGTTATGTCAATACATTTTGTTTTGTCTTATGAGCTTGCCACGTTCCAGTTTAGTGTTGAGGTGCATCTTACATCTCACCAATCTATGGTCACTACCTGTGTTGAACTTGTTCAGCACACTGCAGTCTTCGATGACGAATTTTTTTGTTACACATAATAAAATCAATTTCACTTGTCGTCCCAATTGGATGTCTCCATGTCCATTTCCTGTGTGGCTTTTTTCTTGAAAAAGGAGTTCAAGATGAAAAATCCTTCTGCCTCTGCAAACTCAACGAGAGTATTTCCACGCTGGTTTCTGTTGCCGTGACCGAATTTACCTACTGAAGTTTCATTCTGTTGCCGTTGCCCTATTTTTGCATTGAAATCTCCCATAATTATCTTCAAGTGCTGCTTACCTTTATTATTTAGATGACGAATTTCCTCATAAAATTCTTCAATTTCTTCTTCAGGATGACTTGTGGTGGGTGCATAAGTTTGAATAATCTGAGCCTGGTATCTTCTCGATAGTTGGATAACGAGTCGTGCAGCTCTGTCAGAGGAACTTTCAACTTCTACCACTTTATCCTTCAGTTTCTTGTTTATTATAAATCCAACACCACTAGTTCTGCCAGTATCTGTCCCACGATAATAGAAGAGATGTCCACTTTTCAGTTCAACGAGATCTTCTCCTTTTCTCCTTACCTCACTTAGCCCGACGATGTCCCACTTGATCCTTTGTAGTTCCTCTTCCAATTCAAGAAGCCTTGAATCAGAAGATAGGGAGCGTCCGTTATAGGTAGCCAAGGTCAGCATCAAATGGCAGCCTAGTCCGGTCCTCTGGGGATTCTTAGCACCCTCTGCCTTCATGTCGCACTGGCCGCTGCCTTGACCCGGAGGTACATTCCAACTGCCGGAGACTGAGGGCCAAGATTTAAGTTGTAGAGTCATTTTGGAGGTGTTTGGCCATAACTCACCACGCTGGCCAAGCGGGTTGGCGAGTGTGGGATAGCATTTCCTCTGATCCCGATGGTATAGTTATACCGCTATTGGCGGTCGTCAGAGCCCCTTTGGTGGGAACAGGATGTACCACGAGAAGGCGGGGTTGACATTTGTCAAGGAGAGGCTGTGATGTTACGCATCACCTGACCTTACATCCCTTTACTATATATATATATATATATATATGTATGTATGTATATCATCATCATCATCATCATCATTGTCAGCCATTATCAATCCACTGCTGGACGAAGGTCTCCCCAAGTTTCCTCCACAACGGTCTGTCTTGTGCCAGTCTCCTCCATGTCACTCCCGCATACTTTCGAATTTCATCCACCCATCTTCCATGTGGTCTTTTTCTGGGTCTTTTCCTGTCCCTTGGAATCCAATCTAAAATTTCGGCTGTCCATCGATGGTCTGTTCTTCTGGCAGTATGTCCAGCCCATTGCCATTTCAGGGATTTAACTCTGATCATGATGTCTTCCACTCTTGTCATTTTTCGGATCCACGTGTTCCTCTTCTTATCTCTCCTGGTTACACCAAGCATGCACCTCTCCATGCTGCTTTGAGTTGTCTGCAGCCTTTGTATGTCTCTTTTAGTTAAGGTCCACGTCTCTGCACCATACGTAAGCACTGGAAGGATGCATTGATCAAACACTTTTCTTTTAAGACATAATGGCATATTGCTCTTGAAAATTATGCTGTTTCTTCCAAAAGCTCTCCAGGCAAGTTTTGTACGCCGATTAATTTCTTCACCAATGTGACCCTCACTTGATATCTGCTGTCCAAGATAAACGTACGTGTCTGTTATCTCCAGCTTTTCTCCATCAATCGATAAATCTTCATTTCTTGTAAAAGCATTGTACATCACTTTTGTCTTCTGAAAGTTCATTTTTAATCCCACTTCTTTACTCTTGTCAGCAAGTTCCTGGATCATACTCTGTAGCTCTGATGGGGTAGTTGCAAAAATGACTATGTCATCAGCAAAACGAAGGTGGGTTAGATAATCTCCATTAATCTTTATCCCTTTGTTTTCCCAGTTCAGTGATTGAAAGACATTTTCCAATGTGGCATTAAAGAGCTTCGGAGATATGGTGTCACCTTGTCTCACTCCTTTTCCAATTTTTATGTGTGTTGTATTTTCAAACAGCCGAATCTTTGCACTTGCATTTTCATAGATGTTATTAATAATATTAATGTATGCATCTTCAATACCGCAGGATTTCAGAGCCATTGCAACTGCTGATGGTTTCACCGATATATACATTCTTTCTCTATTTTGTACGAGATCTGCATCTAATTTACTAATTTTTGAGCCCTTTAGTTACCCGAATTTTGGAACTGCAGTTCTGGGAAGTCTGTTTCAGCTACAGCGAAAAGACTTTCTCCCAGTTGAAAGCAATTAAATAAAAATTAATTTCCGTCTTCTTTAATTTTTCTTACTCTAAATTTACACTGAAATTCTAGGTGTTTTCAATTTTCTCAAGAGTTTTTTGTGTAATCAATTTATTACTGATAAGTAAATCTTGAGAAATAAATAAATTTTTTGTCACATTTGGGTTTCCGGTCTCACTAAAACTGAAGAAACTATCACAAATTTTCTATTGAGTTATCACAGTGAAATTCAGAAGAATGGAATAACGTCTTCTACAATCTCTCTCGGGGAACGTCTGTTCCTTCTCAGCCAAGGAGAATTAACTTTTTTCTTCACAAAATTTTATTAGAGAGCTATCCAGGAAAATGGGTAAAATATCGTTAAATGTTATTCCCTCAACACATAAGAACCTCAGTGATTACGTAGTCTCATGGGCGCCGACTATAGGGGTGGGGCAAGGTGAATCTCGCTCCTCTAATAATTTCACTGGAGGAGGGGGGGGCAGCACCCACCATATATTTTTGGTTCTGTTTAAATAAATAATCGCTTTAACTTCATAAGATGGACCAAGCTCCACCTTATTAGGCCAAAGTGATTTATTTCCAAAAAATTATTAAATAAAAAAATGAATAAAAACGTTTTTCTCAATCTCAGCATTCCTCATTTGATAAGAATCTAGATTGCCAGCGCCGTATTAGTTGAGTTTGACATATTCTCACGATATGTAGTAAATGCTTAAACCAATTATCAAAAATAAAATAAATAAAATACAGAAACGTATAATCTCTAGCGCCTTTCTTTATCTATTTATTTTTTGCGCTTCTTGTTCTTTGTTTGAGTAAACCAGCTAATTTCTAATTTTTTATTAACTCTGGAAATAAAATCTTTTTGGATATTTTTATAAAATCACACGCTGAATTTAGTTTTTAAAATATTAATATTCAGCAAAAGAATATTTCTGTTTCCTTGTTTGTTTGCCGATGAGCAATTACCATCGCGTTATAAAATATACGTCGATCTCATAGTATATTCTTTTGCCCCCCCCCTTTCATTTATTTTTTGACAATGGAAGAGACATGCTCCTCCCAATCTGACCCCCCCCCCCCCCCGAAATAATTTGGAGAAGTTGGCGCCCCTGCGTGGTCTTGTGCTGAAAAGATGTTTAAAGAGTAAACGCTGATGCTGACATAATATTTTGTTTGTTTGTTTTGTTTTGTTTTCCGGAGGGGTGTACTTTGATAATTTTTTCGCAAAAGTCGGCCCCTTAAAATAAACTTCCAGGGCCGTTTATGGTTCGCCAGTTCACCAGTCCGCCGCTGGAGAGGATTAATTTTTTTGTAAAAACTATCATTTTAACTGAGCCAATTCATTTTCTACTTTCACCTCCTCTGCTGGTCACTGTACGAAATTACCAGCTTTATTCTTTTCTTTGTTGATCTAGTGACAATGAACTTTTAGAAGTACAAAGCAGTTTAAACGCCAACGTTCTATGTGTTGTTTTTTTCCCCCCACAGATCTCAACTTCCTCATGGAACAACGCGCTCATAGAATACATGGTGCCATCTATCGTCGAAACAGTAACTTAGTCAGGAACGTTCTTAAATCCTCGTCTGTGGCGGCAGCTTCAAAAGATGTTTCATTTCCAAATGATAAATATTTCATCCTTGCAGACGCAGAGAGAAATATGCATTTTATAAACTTTCAGGACATTAATAAAGGGAAAAGGTTATCGTTGATATTTAGGAACAATATGTAAAAGAAATCTGCTTCAGTTCTCTTCCTAAAATTGGGTTTTCATATTTTTGTACTATGCAAAAATGAAAATTCAAATATTGTGAGCCATAATTTCCAAATTACTTGCTATAAATGACAAAACTTTTAGGAAAATTAATTACTGCTAATCTTTAGAGTTTATCAGATAACATTGTTTTTCGAAGATGCTAATAAATTTAATTTTAATTTTTTTTTTCGAAAGGGCAAATACGAAGTCAATAATTCAATTCAAAAATTTAGTTATTTAGTCGCCTCATATTTATTTCTAATGCAAGTGTATGTCAATGTTAAAGTAGCTTGCTTTGGATTTGGAAACACAGATACTTATTTAGTAGCAATCGAATAAAGTTCTTATAAACTGATAATTTGATTTCCCGCACAAAAGCTAAGAAATTCAACAGCATTGTAATCGATTTTACTTCTTAAACTAGATGTTGCACAAAAGATGTAATTCAAGAAATTCAACAGCATTGTAATCGATTTTACTTCTTAAACTAGATGTTGCACAAAAGATGTAATTTAAAGATTTTTTAACAGTGACCTAGCCAGGATTTTCAGGGCAGTATTGCCAGAAACTTTTACTTGAAATCCGTATAGACCACAGCTCAAAAACTCAGTAGAAATCAGATCAGGTTTTTTGCTTAAAATATATTCATTGCCTCAGAAATGTAATGCAGTATTGGATGTAATCTCAATACAAATGAATACTTAAATCTTCTGGCATTTCAAATATTACCAGTACTCTATAAACTACTATTAAATACTGGAATGCAAATTCAAAACAATACAAACCTGAACCACTTTTTTCCAAGATATTACTGATCATGGGCGGAATAACCCAATAATTTCAGGGGGGACTAATTTCTCCGAGAGTTAAAATTAAAAAAAACCGGGGGGGGGGGGGGGCACTAGGATATACTGTATATGCAAATACTCGTATAAATCATCGTCAACTATCGCCAATTCACTGGTGAATGAATATCTCTTCTATAAACTGATAACAAGGAACGGTACACCAATTAAGTAGTAAATAGTAACACTGTACTAGTGGTCCGATTTACTGGCGTAGAAAGTAGACACATTAGCGTTTCCAAGCTTTCGCGCATCAACCTGATGGCTTTTTCAAGGAAGTTAGAGAGAAAGTGCCTCTACGCCAATAAAGGTTGATGCGCGAAAGCTTGGAAACGCTAATGTGTCTACTTCCTACGCCAATAAATCGGACCACTAGTACAGTGTTACAATTTACTATCTCTTCAATAACTTTCTGTCTTCAGCATATCTCTTCCAAGTCACTCCAGCATGCTTCCGAATTTCATCCACCCATCTTCCACTTAGCCTTCTTCTGAGTCTTTTCCTGCCCTTTGGTATCCAGGCTAGCTAGCATTTCAGTGGTCCAACGGTAGTCAGTTCTCTATCAATATATCCAGCCCTTTGCTATTTTAGAAATCTTTAACGATCTTCTTTAAACTGAAAAACACAACACTGATTTAACTTTTCAACTTATTTGAGCAAAATCAATTTTCGAAGTTGTATTTGAAGAGTTTTCCAGAGAACTGAGAAACGTAGTGGTGGTCTCCAGGAAATTTTCACACACACAAAAAAAAAAAAAAAAAAAAAAAAAAAAATAAAACAAACACGGTGCATCATGTGAGCAAATTTTTTAGATGTTATAAATAACAATGGCATTAGTCTTCTAATGTAGTCACAGTTGCATCGGTCCCACTTGTTACTGACAACCAGCATCAATTATAAAGATACTGTATATAATAGGAAGCAGGTGTTGGATAATTTTTAGTTTCCGTCGGCTTTCTCTCTTCAGACCAATTCTGAGGTAAGTCTTGTCTATTGGATCAGTAAACGGTGAATACTGAAAGGATGTCCCTGAGTGTGCTAGATAAAACATTGAAGTACTGATGTACTCTCTTTGACAGCTCCACTGCCTACAGAATATCCTTGCCTGCCCATCTAGGGATTAGTAACCAAGGCTCATACACTCCGTGGACTCTGGGTGGAAGTCGGAGCTGACTGATGAACATGTATCTTCACTTTTTCATATCTCGCACCTTAGTTGTAAATCTTCTAGCGTCGTACTTCTAAGGGCTGTTAAACAACTAAGGGTTCAAACACCCCCTTCCTAAATTCCTCTCCATCAGCATTTATCCTTTGTTCATTTTTAATCAACTTTCGAAAAACATAAAATTCCGCACAAATGATATTTTAACTTTTCTATGGCATTCGATAAAAGAAACTGTAACCAGTTGCTTGAAAAGCTGTATGACATTATAATATCAGAAGTGCATCATACAAAATAATTTTATAGTTTATAGAGTGTAGGAGGAAACTGTCAAATAATTATGTCTCAAGCCAAACAATCGAGCATACTATAATAGAAAATTTAGGAGGTGGCCTTAAAACAGAAAAATCAGTAGATTACAAAATTTTATCAGTAGATGAGAGTCAAAATCTACTGAAAAATCAGTAGAATGGCAACACTGCAGAAAACGTTCGTGTGAATCACTTGTTTTTACCCAGTGGCATGATGCCTGTGTTACGGGAGATCATGCCACTGCGTAGAAAAAAGTGACTCAAACTGTGAAAGACTTGATAGGGAAAGAATCACTGGGTAGAAACAAGTGTCTCGAACTGTGACCTATGAGCGAAGACATGATAGCGAAACAGTCTGGGTAGGAACAGGTGACTCAAACTGTTACCTCCTACAAGCAAAGGCATGATAGAGAAAGAGTCACTGAGCAAAAACGAGTGACTCAAACTGTTACCTCCTACAAGCAAAGGCATGATAGAGAAAGAGTCACTGAGCAAAAACGAGTGACTCAACTGTTACCTCCTACAAGCAAAAGCATGATAGAGAAAGAGTCACTGAGTAGAAACAAGTGACTCAAACTGTTACCTCCTATAAGCAAAGGCATGATAAAGAGTCACTGAGCAAAAAGAGTGACTCAAACTGTAACTTCCTACAAGCAAAGGCATTATAGAGAAAGGGTCCCTGAGTAGAAACAAGTGACTCAGACTGTACCTCCTATAAGCAAACACATGATAGGGAAAGAGTCACTGAATAAAAAAAAGTGACTCAAACTATGAAAGATATGATAGGGAAAGAGTCACTGGGTAAAAACAAGTGATTCAAACTGTGACCTCCTGCAAGCAAAGGCATGATGGAGAAAGAGTCACTGAGTAGAAACAAGTGACTCAAACTGTTACCTCCTATAAGCGAAGACATGATAAGGAAAGAGTCACTGGATAGAAAAAAGTGACTCAAACTGTGAAAGATATGATAGGAAAAGAGTCACTGGGTAGAAACAAGTGACTCAAACTGTGAAAGATATGATAGGAAAAGAGTCACTGGGTAGAAACAAGTGACTCAAACTGTGACCTTGTATGAGCGATGACATGGTAGGGTAAGAGTCACTGGGAAGGAATGAGTGATTCAGATTGTGATCTTCCATGAACGGAGACAAGATAGGCAAAGGATCACTAGGTAGAAACATGTGACTCCTTCCCCATCATTTATTGAGCCATAGAAGGCAGCGCTTATCACCGGTGGCAGGATTATTTTCGGTCCCTGTTTCTAAAATGGCAGTAACTAAAGCAGAATACTGTAGCGTACTGAGCTGGAATTTAATTCCACCGCTCGTCACCATTTTTATAGCGACCGCCTGGTATTTTACACCTACCGCCAGTTCTGTAGCGTACCAAGCTAGCGGCTTGATTAAATTTGAATACACTGCCACAAGGCGTTATTCTTAATGCGAAGACTGTATGTTAGGGTAAACACTTAACAAAACAGGTTTACGAAAATAGATCGACTACTCGGAAACTTTCTGCACAGCACAAAACAATTTAATGAATGGATAAATGATACAAATATTCTTGACTGTTAATTGGCATTATAACCGGTCCCTATTATGAATTTCATTGGCTCTTATGACTAAAATTTAAACATTTCAATCAGCTTTAATGCCTGATAATGAGTTCCGCTATGGTAATGAATAGTTCGGATCAATTTGGCATGCAGTAGTTCAGTATATCTCGCGGAAACAGTTTCTCATATAGCTCCACTGGAAACGCATAATAAAAAGTTTACTAAATATTTCTTTCCTTGACACATAATCCCAAAGTTTGCTGTATACACACGCACCATAGGGCTGAATAATGCTCTGCTGTGATGTAATCAAGCCGATGGGTTTTAAGCTGGTGGTTTTCTCCTTGCACTCACACACTGTTTCTTGGAGGACTTTGATATCGAAGTGCGGGGGTAATAGAAAGGGTTGAGTAGCCGTCCGCCAGCATCCCTTGAGCTGGCTCCTCTTTTTAGGTTAGGATCAATGACAGAGGCTGTTGTACTCCTCCCTTGGTTCGGTTTGGAAAGGATCTTTTAGCTCACTCGTACCCTTTCGGCCCTTTTCCGTCGAGATTCACCTTCCCTTGAGCAGGTACTCAACGCACCTGTCCTCCTTGCTGCTGTCCTAAATTACTGAAGATTAAGACGTAAAGCAACTGTTTTTCATCGTTTGTACTTTTACAGGCAGTATTTCTCACCATCTACGTCACTTTTGTTTCTGAGTTGCTTCGTGCGCTTCCTGAATGCAGGAAATCGCAATTCTTCTCAGAAGGCCTCTGGCCTTCCCTTGCCTAGCTCTTCCTTTCAGCTGATATCAAACGCAACTGACGTATTTCCTTCTTACTTCTCTGATCTCTTTTTGGCGTCCAGACCACACAGACAGCATTGGTACGTGATATTACCCTTAAAAAGGGGACAAATTCATGGTTATTCGTTAGCGTTTGCTCCCTTTTCCATTAAACTCTGTATACGGCTAGTAATGGTTCGGTTCGCGCTGTAACAATATGTTTAGTCTAGACGTCACGTACGACATGTAATTACAGAGATTTATGATTTAAATACATTGGTAGATCTGACTTCACAAACCGCGCGAGATGCTTTCTTATTTCTCCCTCTTTCCATGAACAATAACTTACTATGATCTTTTCGTTTTCGACCCAGGCAAAGCCCCCAAAATTAATTTATTCGATCAATCCACCACGCCTATTAATTCGAGAGTCAATGGGGGGGGGGGGATTGTGACAATAGCCCCGGTGACGCAGTGGTCTAAGCGATAGCTTCTGATCATTCGTCCGAAAGGGGTCCGGATTCGAACCTCGGTAAGGCATGAATGTTGTGTTTGTCTTACGGCACTGGCTCTCCCCTTCCCTGGAATCAGTGACCCGAAATTAGGGACGGGAGACTGCTTATAGCCCATTGAGTTGCTCACGGTGGTCGTCAAACCTCCAATCAAAAAAAAAAAAAAAAATCTCCGGGGAAAGAGGGCAAGCATTTAGAGGGGCTTTCTTTAGCTCTGTATTTAGGTTTAGCGACCAACAGGAGCAACTCTTACGGGTTTAAGCAATCTTCCTTTCCTAATTCAAGGTTGCTGGCTTCAGGGAAGGGATGGACCCATTGCCGTAACACAAGTGCCCCACTTGAGCCTAATCTCAGCTTAGAAGTCTAATCAGAAACCCCTGGCCCTTGACCACCCCACTACCGGGCTCGGAAGGACTTCGTCCCCTGTATGCTGAATGAATGAAAGAAACACGAATATATGAAGGACAATATATGAAGGACTTCGTCCCCTGTATGCTGAATGAAAGAAACACGAAATATGTTCTTCACGAGCGTTTATCACCACACGAACACATATGCACTAACACTTCGTCTTCATCATCATCCACCCTTATCAATCCACACACAGCTGGATGAAGATCTCCCCATGTCTCTTCCACAACTCTCTGCCTTGAGCAATTCTCTTCCATGTTAATTCGGCATTTTTTTCGATTTTTCATTCACATATCTTCCACGTTGTCTTCTTTTGAGTATTTACTTTTCCATAGTATCAAGTGTAGCATTCCGGTTGTCTAACGGTGGTAAGTTCTTCTAGGATGAAGGCTTACCAAAGTCTCTTCCACAACTCTCTACCTTGAGAAATTCCATGTCGATTCGGCATGCTTTCGAATTTCATTTATCTTCCCCCTAGTCTTCTTTTGAGTATTTACCTGTCCCTTAGTATCAAGTGTAGCATTTCGGTTGTCCTATGGTGGTTCTTGGACGAATGGGCAGAAGATTACATCACCAGGACGGCCAAAGAGATTTTAAGATGTGTGTTTTCAGATCTTGGAAAACATACTTTCACCCGAGTGAAAGATGTGGCCCTCATACGTCATACATCGAGGCCTATGTAAGCGGAATAACTGGATCAGAGTATGAATGACAAGCCAAATGATTTAAATATCATAAGTTCATAACGAACTGGTTTCATAACAAATGACGGAAAGGCAAATTCAGAGAGATACAGATCTGGTGCAATTGATATAATTCACCAAAAGGTGAAAACTGCAGAAATAAGTTCCTTCAATTACATAAGATAAACAACTGAACGTAACGAAAACCTCATTAATATAAAAACAAAAAGAAACGATATCGAACGAATGTACAGCTTGAAGGAAGATGCACAGTCAACCCTTGATGTACCGCCACCGTTTGTTACATTCTATTGTGGCATTACATCAAGGGTGGTGTTGTATCGAATTTGCCAATTATTTTTAAGTAACCAAAATTTTTTGCAAATAATGGTTTATTGAAAATCATAATTAGCATTAAGTTAAAAAGTGTATTAATTAGAGAAAATGCTGTTTTAAGTTGTGTACATCGCGCACTGTGGTCTGAATTGTCCATTTGGCATTTCCATCTCGGAAGTTTCTGCTGTGCATTAAATACGGAAATTTACTGTGCATAGTAGGAAGAGAAAGTTAACATCATTTTGTTTATAAGGAAATGAATAAAAAATCATGTTATGTTACTAATACTTTACTAACGAAAATTAATAGTATTACACAAAATCACTTTACATACCTTAGTTTCTTTGGATCGTCTATTTTCATTTGTCTTTCAGATTTCTACTCAATTTTTTTATAGAGTATACACGCTTATTTAACAAGTACATTTGTTAAATACACTGATCCCAATTTTTTTTTGATTCAGTCAGTGTCTTAAATATTATATTAAGGTTAGTCACAATTGAATCATGGTCCGAAAAAACGGGAAGGGAATTCAAACCGATCCGCTGCGTTGTTAAGATGCGCAGTACAGCTGCAAACGGTACAAAAACAAGCCTGCAGCTGACCGCGCACGTATCGCACAGTAAGGTTTAGTGAAAATGTCGCGGTGGGAGAGAACTGACTTTGTTGTATTAGTGGGTTGTCCATAAGAGAAACCGAGAGGCGTTTAAACATAACCAAGTCAACTGTTTTGGATTTACTGAATAAGTGGAAGACACATGGCGTGCCTGAAGCAGCAAAACGTACCGGCAGACCAAAGAAAATCAGTGATAGAGGACGTCGAAGCCTCAGGAGAGTCGTTACAGCTAATCGACGGAATACTGCGCAAAACCTCAGTATAACAAGTGAGTAAAACTGCTGGAACCTCGGTATGTACACGTACCATTCGCAGAGAACTTCATTCCATGGGTTACCGTGGTCGTACGGCTGCTCATAAGCCTTTCATCTCAACTCAGAATGCTACTCGTCGTTTAGCATGTTGTAAAGAACATTTACCGTGGACCATAGATCATGATAAATCCAGGTACACGATCCATCAGTCTGATGGCCGTGTGTGGGTATGGCGGCAGCCCGGGGAACGCTATTTACCACAGTGTACTGTTCCTACGGTCAAGTTTGGAGCTGGCAGTGTACTCGTGTGGGGTTTTTTTTCGTGGTATGGTCTCGGCCCATTGATTATCGTGGAAAAACCTGTTAACCAGCAGGTCTACCTCGATATTCTGGACAGTTATGCACAACCAACTCTGTGGCAATACCATGAAACTGAGCCTTGTAGATACCAGCAGGATAATGCACCGAGCCATAAAGCAAGGACTGTTACGGCGTGGTTTGACGATAATTCCGTATCGTGTGTGGACTGGCCAGCACAGAGCAAAGAGCCCTGGTCTTAATCCCATAGAGCACCTATGGGATGAGTTAGAGCGCCGCATAAGAAGTTTGGAACCAAAGCCTACTACTCAGCAACAGTTAGCGGCAGCATTATGTACTGAATGGAAGCGCATACCTATCGCTGTGTTCCGAAACCTTGTCGGAAGCATGTCTGGAAGGGTCAGTGCATGCATTAAGCCCAAAGGCGGACCGACACCTTACTAATGTGTATCAATAAATGCTATGTTGAGTTTCTTTTCCAGGTGTGTGGTGACTTTGGTCAATATAGTGTATACCGCTGGCTGGCGGAGGCCAAAGGTGTGGCGGTAATCAAGGGTCAAAGGGGTATTTTACATTGAGCCCGTCTGTTTAGACCAAAGTAGTGGCGTTATGCAAGGGAGAGTATATCTAGGGGCGGTACATCGAGGGTTGACTGTACATCATTAGTGAGTAGCTTAGCGAATATTCGGGAACAGAATTCTCCGGTAGGAAGAACCAAAACGGTTCCCTAGTCCTGTGGGATGACTCAAAATGATCACCAAGTTCATTGGGAGGACGTAAACTGGTATTAATAACTTGGCATAGCAAGAAAAAGAAAGATGACTACTTTATCCAGTGGAATGACGCATGATAGTCACCTATCCCAGTGGAAAGATGCATAATTGTCGCCTACCCCAGTAAAAAGATGCATAATGATCACCTAGCTGAATAGAAGGATGTATGATGGTCACCTAGCCCAGTAGAAGGATTCATAATAGTTACCTAGTTCAGTGGAAGGATGCATGATGATCACCTATCTTAGTGGAAGGATGTATGATGGTCACCTATCTTAGTGGAAGGATGTATGATGTTCACCTGGCTGAATGGAAGGACATATAATGGTCACATAGCTGAATAGAAGGATGTATGATGATCACATAGCCCAGTGGAAGGATGCATGGTTTTTACCTAGCTGAATGGAAGGATGCATGATGGTCACCTAGCTTAGTGGAAGGATGTATGATGTTCACCTGGGTGAACGGAAGGACGTATAATGGTCACGTAGCTCAATAGAAGGATGTATGATGATCACATAGCCCAGTGGAAGGATGCATGATTTTTACCTAGCTGAATGGAAGGATGCATGATTTTTACCTAGCTGAATGGAAGGATGCATAATTTTTACCTAGCTGAATGGAAGGATGTATGATGGACACCTAGCTGAATAAAAGTATGTATGATGGACACCTAGCTGAATAAAAGTATTTATGATGGACACCTAGCCCAATGGAAGACTGTACGATGGTCACCTAGCTCAGTGAAAGATGCTTGATGGTCATCTAGCTGACTGGTAGGATGTGTTATGGTACATTAGCCCAGTGGAGGAATACATGATGGTCACCAGCCCAGTAGGAGGGTCACCAGCCCAGTAGGAGGGTACCTAGCAGAGTGGAAGAATGCTTGATGGTCTCTTAGATCACTAGAAAGGCACACCTAGCTCAGTGGAAAGACGCAGATTATACCTAACTCAATGGAAAGACGCAGATTATACCTAACTCAATGGAAAGACGCAAAATGGTCGGTCACCTACACCAATGAAAAGTCGTTGTCTAGCACAACGACTTGGAGGAACTCTGAACTGGGCTGCCTAAAAAGGTGAAAACACAGGATGAGGTATGTGATAAAATGGACGACAGGAAGAAGGGGTAGGGAAGCCAAGAAAAACGAACTGGAAGCAAAAGAGGTAGAGACGGGGGAATCCTTCGTCTATCAATCATTAAGCCCAATCAAGATTATTAAAACTCGATCATGTCGAAACAAAGATATTTTTTCAAGGCGTAGATCAGTTTAGTCCTTTCCTTTGCGTAAAATTGAAGTTTAATTGCTTTGAATAACCTGTAAGCTGTGCGTTTTTTTTTTTTTTTCGTAAGAGTGACAATAGTGAGATATGTAACTTAGCAGTCAATAACACAGTAGGTTCAGTAGCTGAAACAAAAAAAAAAAAACTAAATAAAAATGAAAGAATAAAATAAAATTTCCGCTTGTCTTTCTTTTTCCAACTCTGACAAATTTTTTGTAATGATTAACTTCTAAGCCCTCTTGTGTGAAAAGACCAATAAAACGGAAATGATTTATGTTTTCAAAAGTTCTTTTCTTTTTCCTACTCTATGTGTATGCACGTATTGTTTGGCTATTTGCATGAGCATTGAAAGACAGAAGCCATCCTTAATTCTTTAAAGAATAAACGTACTTATTATTCCACTGAGTATTTCACTCTTTGAAAGACATAATTCTTAGTACAGCGATTGCAAAAGAAACTGTGATTTTTCTTTCCCACCTATGGGTACAATGTCTGTAACTCAAAAGTAATCTCCAAAGTATTAATATTAAAGTTCGGTCACTTAGTTTATGGGGATGTGTCTTTATTTTTTTTTTTTTTTTTGCGCGCATGTGCTTCTCCTATCAAGCCGGATGTGGAAGTAAATCTCATTCCCCTAATGGGAATGGAAACGTTGCATCAAGTCATGCATTGCAGCAAATGCAGCGATATAAATCAATTTGATTACCCCATATCCTCCTACGCGAGAAGGCAAAAATCAAAATGAGCACCGATTCACGCACCAACTTTCTTGAGAAGTGAATGGTGGGAGGAGTTACGAAGTCGTCTGCCTCGTCTCTGAAAGCAAACCCCGCCTCTTTCCCCAATCCGAAGATAATTGTTCGACCAATCATAAGGAAGATGAAGGAAACTTGAGCAATGATTCGTTTCTCGCATGTCGACAGACTCCGAGTAGATACATTCTGGGGTTTCTTTGTTGTTGGATCAGTCAATCAAAGAAACGAGCTCTGTTTCAAACAATAAAAAGGAATAAATAAGGAAAAAAAAAAAATCAAAGTAAAAAAAAAAGTGGGAAAAGAAAGGAATAGAAAATGAAAAAGGCCAAAGAGATAACGACAGGAAATGCTCGGATTGCACTTGCTGTTTGTCTTGCGCTCAAGGTAAAATGAATTAGATTGTCTGAATTACGCGAGAATACTGTGAAACAAAGGGGATGCTCAGATTTTCTTCAAGGACGGAAAATTATTTCTAGTCATGCTTTTGCCGTGATTATAGTCAAGTCACTGCGAAATAAACGATAAGCAGGCATGCTACTACTACAGAATGTAAAATTATGATTAATATCGCGTTTTCATTTTTTTCTTTATTATGCTGAGGGAAAAGAAAGATGAAAATAACTCAGGTACGCTGAATGACGCAGTGCCGGAAGGCAGTTCCATTTAATCATAAAAAATCACCAACTCTTGCTTGATAAGCATTTTTATGCATATAAGAGTATCAAATCTACTATGTTAAACGCATTCAAATTGTAACATTAAGATACAAGTTTGTTACTAAGTGTTTATCAGGATGGCACTTGTAGCGAGTGTCAAGAAGGGTCAACTGATCTTCCATGGAAATCGGATAACATGTTGCAAAGTTCGTTCTTTTAACCTTTTACATGCCAACGTTCCCAAATTGGGACATCATGATTTGATGAATTTTTACAACTCAGATAAAAAAAGGTAGAAAAATGATTTTTGCATTAAAAAAATTATACGTTTATATACGGGAATAGTTTAATAACCGAGCAGTGAAAGATTTAGGGAAGACACATATTTGGATTTAGGGAAAACACCTTTGTCCACATTTTTGGGAAGGACTGGTACACTAATAGGTATTTTTTTTTTACCAATTAATAAGAAAACACAAAAAATTCCGAAAAATGCCGGTTTTCATATATTTTTAAAAAATATTTTAGCGCTTGATTGTATTTTTTCTTGGTATTATTCTATTTCCTGGAATCTTAACTTTCTAGTGCAATAGTTGTTTTGGCTTTGCATTCGCTACTTTTTTTTTTTTTTAAGAAATTTTCCAGATATCCCCAAAATGGGAACGTTGGCATTTAAAAGGCTAATTGTAATAATGTTCGGTTGATGCAATTATGTCTTATTCTAGACGTTACTCTATATCTAATTCTAAAATAGTAATTGTTCCACGTTACCCGTAGATAACTCGGAATCAACTAGTTGCAAAAATACGCAGAATAAATAAATTAACTTGTTGGTTGCTAACCTCGGGAAGAAGAAGCTTGAGAATATTTACTTCTAACAACATTTAGTTTATTCAATATACTGATTGAGGCTATCCTTACGGTTTTGCTCCGTTAACTCAAAATTCTACTCTAGAGACATTAACTCTCATTATTTCCTAAGCCTCTTACGCCTGCTTCCCTAAATCTTTCACTGCTCGGCTATTAAACTATTCGCGTTTACTGCTAGCTCAAATACATCTTTTCCCAAGTTCCTGAAACCCCATGGTTCGGAGCTCGGGTTCCCTATCTACCAATCTCGCTTCTGCCTCCAAACTCTCTCTCTCATTAAAACTTCGCTTCCGTTAAACCCGCTCTACCCTAGGGCGAAATGTAAAAGTCCCCACCCTTGTAAGTAAAAATATTTTAGAGCCTTGATTGTGAAATGCGGCGCAAATTTCCAGATCAAAGGTAAAAGCACAAGGGAAACGCGGCGCATGTCAAATTTTCAAATCAGAGGGAAACGCGGTGCGCGTCTCCAAATCAAAGGTAAAAGCGCAGAGGTCTAAGGAAAAATGACCACCCTTTCGGAAAACGCATCAAACGACCCAAAAGACGGAAATGGCTTCCTATCACCAAGGGTGTCTATCCAAAACAAAGCTAATATCTACGGAAATACCTGTCTGAATGCTTAATCTCTAAGAAGGTGTATGTCTGCATGTGGGACAAACAGGCGCCTACCCAAAGATGGCTTTATCCTGATAAGGGAAGTGAAAATGTTGTTCCTAGGCACAATGAGACAAAGAAAATATATCGCGATATAGAAAAGGTGTTACGAATATGGATTTAATATCATAATCTAAACCTCCTACATTGAATCCTCGTAACAAACAACTGAAAAAGTTTTGATGACATATCTGCAACGTACGACGACTATCTTAATAATTTAAACGCAGAATCAAAGTCGTGGTACCGCTTTTGGAAAGACAGGTCGGTAGCGGGAACAGAAAAGATTTCCATTTCAAGCAGTGAAGTACCTGAAAAACTTCCCACCCAAAAAAATTATCTTCCAGGCCCTTTTGCGAAAATCTATTTACTTTCAGTTACTGAAATTTTTAAATTCCATAAATCCATGTTATTAACTAGGTTTTACGGGCGTTTTAATTATTCAAATTCTTTGAAACCTATAAGTATTTTCCTTAAATCCAAAATTATTACATTTTATTGTGTGCTACACAAATGTACATGCTGTAATTAAAATGACTGTCCTAGTTTTAAGCTAATGCAACATGTTACAAAATACTTACGCCAAAGGCAAATTTTATTGTTTCGTATGTGATGTCTCACCATCACATACGAAACACTTAACTGCCATGTAAGAGTATTTAATGATCTTTTCCGACTCATACAAAAATATAGAACATAAGTAAGCAAATAAAAAAACATCAATTAAGAATTGTGACACAAAAAGAATAAAATCGTTTTTGGAATATAAAAAAGGATGAAAAACACACTTAACGTAATGTCACAATGTTTTGTACACAGTAGAAATCTTTTCTGTTGACTCTGTTACGAAAAAAATGACACAGATTTCTGTTTTTTCGTTCCCGCGAACAGCACTTTTTAGCTCATTATACTCTGAAGCATGTGTAGTTATGTGCAAGCAAGTGTAATACATAACGCCTAATCCGTATTGATATAAAAGTTTCATTTATTCAACTGATATTTCAATCACATTCTCTTGTTAATATACATGTATAGGTACTGTTGCTATGGCTATGAAAGGGAGCCTGAGGTCCTCTAGAATAGCTGATTTTCGGTCACCCAGTTTTTATTAACTAAAGCGAAAATCATTTCTTGAAAATTTTCTTTATTTACTGAAAAAAAAAATGCTTTTCTTCTTAACACTTCACTCAAAGCTGCGCTCAAAAAATTGCTGGAAATTTCTTCGAGTATGCAGTTTCAAATGAAGTTTTCGTAAACATTTTGTGAAATCCATCTATTGAGGCTATAGGTCCTCTTAGCAGCGACCCCCCCCCCCCCGGGACACTGAGTGGGTTGAGGGGGCTGTCAAGACTCCCATGATTTCAAGAAGGTATGCAGGATGCAGGTGATGCGAAAATTGGGTCTAAATTAATCACTATTAAAAAGGGGGTCGGTCTTAATAGGCGTGGCTAAATTATGTTGATAATTAAATTAAATATTTGACCTATCTTAAATTAATTGGGAAATTAACTTATTTTAATTAGGGAAGTCTTGTAATTCTCTTTGTCTGAGTGAGAACAAAGGAATTAGTGGATCATCTCTGAGGGTCTGTGAGCAGCGAGGGACCACACCAGACGGTAATTGAGAAGCACTCAGACTCCCATAAAGACGGTTTCAAGTAGCCGTTAGTGCCAAATATCGGTAGGAAACACTGGGAATTATGATTATGAGGGGCAAGAGGTAACGACGCTTCGTGGGAGAGGCACGAGAGAAATCTCTAAGTGTCGAGTGAATAGAAACAGATGAGGCCCACGTGAGAGGGAATGGCAAAAAGTTGGATAGGAAGGAAACAGTTAGTTATCTCTGTGGGCTGCCGTAGGACAGACGGAGAAACTCGCCAGGAATCATCTCGGAACGCAGTTGTAAGCCGGACCGAGGAATTGCTATGGAGAGAGTACGCTATGCGGCTTTACGCAGTTGTCAGACGTAATGAACCCGCTAGGTACGAAACTTGAAGTCCGACGCTTATCTAAGATTGCCACGGTACTTCTAGCGCAGCGGTAAGCCGCCTAGTACGATGAAAAAGGGAGAACTTAACAATAATTAGGAGGCTGGGGTAAGACCTTTACCAAAAATGCCGAATTGAGGAAGCATACTTAAAACGAATCATTAACTAACTACACTGCCAGCAAACTAGGCATCTCTATCCACGGGGTAAAAGAGAGCTACCCTTGACCATCCTACTGCCCCCGGTCTGCTGTGCGAAGAGGATTCAGCGCTGATTGCCATTTATCACCCTCCCACGAGCGGTCGGGGAGAAACATGAAAGAAGACTTTCTCTCGGCTGCACCGCCGGACTAAGAAAACCAACAGATAGAGACTCTCTGTGACACACAGGTGAAAAACCATCATACGCAACTGTTACAGAGGTGCAGGTGTGTCAATAAGTGTTAACGCATCGTCTATTTCTTCAATGTGGATTTTTGCCTATACCGTCAACAAGCCGTGAGTACTTTTATTTGTCTATTTTTATCCTGTTGCTGAAAGGAGGAATTGTGAACTTGAACTTATATCAAACTTTAGATTAGAACTTTGACACGCCCTTTTTTTTTGAAGCGGAAGTCTTATTACTAAATGCAGAAGAAGATATTAGCTCCGATAGGGGGCATACAGTTGATTATTTCATCAAGTGCCAGACCCCGGGATAGTCTCCTCATGAAATAAAGAAATTCTATGGTTAATCTTGCTCTGTTCATTCTATAGGCTCTGGTGTATCAATTACCTTTATTACTTCCCTGTGTTTCAGCAAGCATCACGTTCTCGCCCATTTATACCAGCTCCCGAATTAAAAGAACCTTCACGTCTCGTTTTTGTATCAATTTGGTGACGAGCGGTGGGATAATGATTCACTGTCTCATCAAATGGTAGTGCAAAAAATTTCGTAACACAGGGAAGACGAGCGGTGGCGGAAACAGAAAAGATTTCCATTTGAAGAAAGTATGCAGGATGCCGGGAAGACAAGCGGTAGTGGAAACAGAAAAGATTTCCATTTTAAGAAAGTATGCAGGGTGGAGAGAAGACAAGTCGGTAGCGAAAATTAGAAAAGATTTCCATTTCAAGAAAGTATGAAGGAAAGACAAGTGGCAGCGGAAACAAAAAAGATTTCCATTTGAAGAAAGTATACAGGATGCAGGGAAGACAAGCGGTGTGGAAACAGAAAAAATTTCCATTTGAAGAAAGTATACAGGATGCAGGGAATACAAGCGGTGTGGAAACAGAAAAAATTTCCATTTGAAGAAAGTATGCAGGATGCAGGGAAGACAAGCTGTAGCGGAAACAGAAAAGATTTCCATCTCAAGAAAATATGCAGGATGTAGAGAAGACATGTCAGTAGCGGAAACAGAAAAGATTTCCATTTCAAGAAAGTATGCAGGATGGAGAGAAGACAAGTCGGTAGCGAAAATTAGAAAAGATTTCCATTTCAAGAAAGTATGAAGGGAAGACAAGCGGCAGCGGAAACAAAAAAGATTTCCATTTGAAGAAAGTATACAGGATGCAGGGAAGACAAGCAAGCGGTGTGGAAACAGAAAAGATTTCCATTTCAAGAAAGTATCCAGGATGCAGGGAAAACAAGCGGTACCGGAAACAGAAAAGATTTCCATCTCAAGAAAATATGCAAGATACAGAGAAGACATGTCGGTAGCGGAAACAGAAAAGATTTCCATTTCAAGAAAGTATGCAGGATGCATGCAGGGAAGACAAGCGGTAGTGGAAACAGAAATGATTCTCATTGCAAGAAAGTACGCACAGAAGACAAGTCGGCAGCGGAAACAGAAAATATTTCCATTTCAAGAAAGTATGCAGGATGCAGAAAAGGAAAGTCGGTAGCGGAAACAGAAAAGATTCCCATTTGAAGAAAGTATGCATAGAAGACAAGTCGGTAGCGGAAATAGAAAAGATTTCCATTTCAAGAAAGTATGCAGGATGCAGAAAAATTGTACTCAAAAGTTTCAGGGGCACGACAAATAGCAGCTGTAAACAGGGTATCATAGATTTTAAAAACGGTAAGCTTTATTAAACCATTTTGAATATGCATGGAGAATTTAAATACTTTACTTTTTTCTTAGCGCATATTTGGAGACGGTCCCATTTTCCCGAATTCCACGCAACTTCGTTAATGAAGCAGGACACTCTCTTTTCGTTTCTTAACCGTCCGATCAGTGGTAAAAGTAGACGGTTTGTTCCGGGGAAATGCAATATCTAGTGTTTGAAGTCCGGGCTGAGTTATTCTCTCTCTGTCTCTCTCTCTCTCTCTCTCTCTCTCTCTCTCACACACACACACACATTTTATATGTCTGTGTTATTTTATATGCACATGAATAGAAAAAATTGAAATAAAAAAATTGAAATGAATAAAAACTAAATCCTAATAAATCTATAATTCAGCTAAAAATATATCTATCACAAAAAGCAGGTTACGCGTCAACTGAAGGAATTTCGTTTTTCTTAATTGCGTAGCTAAAAATAGTGAAAACATTTGGAATTCCCTAATTGTTTTTTCTATTTTTTGGGGTGGTAGGATTGCCCAGGAAAGTTTTTTCTGTTTTGGTCTAAAATTAGAATATATAAAGTGAAGAACATGTGTGCGGTATATTTCAAATGCCCCCTCCCCCGGAAAAAAGAAAATCTGCTTACTTAATTATTTAATTATCCCTTTAAGCCTTCAGCAATCAGATCTTCAGCCTCTAAAGTTTGAGGCTTTAGTCTGCCACGGTCCTTTCTTGCAACCAGGCCAGCACACGAAAAGTGGCACTCTGACTCTGCCAATGATGCTTGTATTACCAAAATTATTTCCGCAATGGTATACTTAGTATAGCATACGTCAATCTCTGCTCACTCCACCACTTAAGATGATTAAATAAAGACAATTCACGGGTACCCTTGCACTTTCCACATTTACATTGGGAAGTCACGAATGGTCCTACAATTGTATGGTAGCGTTTCAGTTCCACATCAAGATCTTCAGTTCTGAAGATTGTTTGATTCACAGTTTGCGTAATTAGTTCAACGTTATACTTTGTCGGAAAGAAGCAACTGGGTCATTCTCTAATTTGCGTTCTCTGTGTGGACTCTAATGAGTTGATGGTTCTGCTGTATTTAGATTATTTCTCTCCTGTTCACTGTGAAACAATTCATCTGGAGTATTCATGCTAGCAATTGCACTTACGGCGTAATCACGAATACAGTGAAGTGCTTAATCCATCATAGCTTTTCGCTCAGTTATCGTTAGCGCAAGCACTAACGAGAATGCTTTCAAACTTGGGTCAAGTAATGTTGCACAAAAATGAATAGGAGTAATCGAGCTCCACATTTTCTCATCAAGTTGATTTACAAATACTCTTCTCATTCTCCGGACTTCCACCGAATCACTTTCTTTCTTCGTATCCCATTGATTTCTCAGCAGATAAAAGGCTGGAAAATTTTTTTGTAAGGTCGGCATATAAACAAATTCTAGTATATCGAGCACGTTGCTCATTGGAGCTAAGAATTCAACTGTTTCCTTAAGAAGATTTAGGTTTACGCCGTCCAGAAGATAATCTTTCCCTCTGTCGCGTAGCATGTGTCTCAATTAACTATCCGTCTTATGATTTCGAGTACCAAAGTGAACATTCTCTGAAGAGATCGCTATGGCCGAGTTTTCCCACCGTGTTTCAACAAGATATTCAACTTCGATTGAACGCCGGTATAGTTTTCTTTACATACGTCACTAAATTGTGAGCACATTGGCCAAACTCGTTAATGCTCTCCACTTCCTTGCATTTCTCCCATGCTCTAGAACGTGCCGTTTAGCCTGCGGCAGACACAATCAATGTGAACATTTTGTTCTGCTGCTGCTACAACATTTAACCCTTTATCTGTAGTGACGGTGTGTTGGTCTCGTCATATCCTAATTCCCTCAAAGTGGCACTTAACACGTTTGCAATATTCTGAGCGGGTTTTTTTTTTTTCAGGGAAATGAGCACAAGAATATATAGTATGGTTGAGACTCCAACATGATCTACCAGCACATTGTTCTTCAATCCAGAAAAATGTAATATCCAAGTAACTTCTCTGCAAAATGTTATCAGTCCATACGTCAGTCGTGAAAGATACAGCTTGTTCTTGTATGGCTGGTTGTAAGGAATATTTAATATTATTTTTCACGCCTTCAACCATCTTCATATAGTCGGGACTTACTGTCTTTCTGCCCATTAATACACTGTTTACATCTATATATTCATGCGTTGCTCCCAGTTTCACTAATTCTTGAGCAAAATCACGAAAGTTTATATTATCTACTACGTTAAAAGCTAAGTGAGTCCCTGTCACTGGTTTACTTTCACATTTCCTTTTTTGATCTAAATCAGCATCTCGTACTTGAACTGATGGTCGTTTGAACGGCAAAGTAGATTGTTCACTCTTTCTACGCTTGATGGAGGTGCGTATACTTTCATATGGTCGTCAGATTTTGGCTTCCATAACCTTTTATTATACCGTCGACATCTTTCTTTGTAATTATACATTTTCCACATTTTGAAAAACAAGCGAGACCAAACAACATAGAATTATTCACTGGTTCCTTAATGAGACGAAGAAATTTCCAGCATTCACTCTTCCCCTTGTGGTTTTTAACAAGCACGAATTTGTTGGCCTAGACGCCTTTCTCAACCTCCTTAATATTAAATCCATCCATATTAACAATTAAGGCGTTAATTTCGACATGACATATCAGGGCAACGGGATGTTAGCACATCAATTGAAAATCTCTGAATGCTCAGTGTAAAAGATGCGATGTGAAAAGTAACTCTTAGTCATACAGTGAACTTCGCATGGAGATAGTGAATCAGCTGAGAAGCAGGCGAATAACGGTTGCTTGTAGTTTTCCCTGGACAATCGCCCTGTAAAAGAACGCAGAGGAAGTACAGTATCTTTTTACGATATGGTGTCGGTCTGTCTGACGTCGGTCGGTAGAAACCTTCGTTGGTTTAAGAAAGGGACGACAATATTTGTGCATGGCAAATCATTATTTACTCCGTGGGCACCTGTATCGACTACAGAATTTCACAACGTGCATTTTTCTTTGGAATATATTTTTCTCTTTTGAAAAATAAAACGGGAATAAAACCGGATCAAAATTGGGTCAGGAACACCTTGACCCGACCCGTTGGACCAGCAAGAAAGTGTCGACCCGTTGACCGTGCCCCGTTTCCATCTCCTTCCGTGGCGGGAACCTCAGGTTCGATCCCTAGAAAGTACGAACGCTCGAACCACTAAATATCCGCCGTGCGTCTGATATTCACGCAGGCGCTGAGTACTGGCCTCCCAGTTATAAATAAGGGCGTCTTCCTCGCTCTTTCTACCTCGCTTCCGTGCCACTTTCTTATCGGGCGCTCTATCCCAAATCCCCTAACTTTCTATTTCTAAAGGTTGTTTAAGACCTGAGGTCAGACACTCCCTAAAATCCTCTACACACGATCTGATCAGTTGTAAACTCTTAAAAGAGAAAAAGACTTTCACGGCGACGGTTTGGACGTTTTAGTTCCATGTCCGTTCACTGGCACGCTGTTCTATTGAGATCTTTGGGGCCAACCTTTAGTCAAATTGTTGCCATGAGCCTGTGTGGAAGATTTACCTCTGGGTTTCTTACTTTGTGGATATTACCTATAAAAAGTGGTCGGAGGAGGGACAAAACCACAAGCCGCTGGCAAGGCGTGTGCCGACCACGGCTAGAAGTGAGCGAATGCTATCCCATATAGTAGGAGCCAACAGAATTGATGCTGTGGCGCAAGTCGCCGGTAATTAGAATCTTGGTGATGGCAGTAATGTGTCACAATACACACCACATAAAATCCTGCTGAAATGGAGCTGCGGCATGCCGAGTGCCTATGTTAACCAGGATTCACCGTCGAGAGCGTCTATACCTTCTTGCCAGGAGAGCGAACCATTTTATACTCATATGCTACACAATATAGTTTGTTCATGTTTTGTAATTGTTTTTAAAGCAGACGTGAAATTTTTCATTCTTTCGCATATGATTCCCTGATCCGAAATAGAAAGTTTGGTAAATGTGTACTTTAGCGTCTAAATTATTTCGTCGGAAAAATGTAACTGTGTGGGAAAAGTGTGACATACAATATTTTAAGCATGCAAAATAATGCGAAAAGGTGCAAAAATATAGTATTTTTAGATAAAAGGAAATAAGTTTTCCAAAGTATTTACCTGAGAGTGCGATGGTTTGGAAGAGTACGTGCGGTACAGGCATAGGACGAGAGAGCGGCAACGGCATCAAGGTGGAGTCCGGTGAATGGAAGCTTCGTTGAGAAGGGCAAGTAACGGGCGGAAGAATTAAGAAGGAAGCGGTTTAGCAGTACGTAGTCATCGAAAAGTCTTGTAGGCATATGCAGAAAGAAAGAGGTTGAATTTGTGCAGCATTGTAAGTTTTTTTTTTTTTTAAGGGTAATTTTGAGAAAGCGGAAGTACAAAATCGTCAGTCATTTCGGATTTCGTCAGGGCTTAAAATTTCATTATCCGCCACAATACAAGAAGCTGTCTCCCTGCCATAGTGCGATATATGAATTGAAGAAAATTGCTTATTTTGAAAAATATCCATGTCACGAGGAAAAAATGTGAGCTACGATGTACTGAATAACAGCAGAACTGCAAATGAAGTGCTTGAAGAAATCACCTACCTGTGCACATCTTCCAAACCAAAACTAAAACTTTGGGTTCAACCGGAACCAAAACATCTTCCTCAAAACTTCTGTCGTACATAAATTGTTTTACATTCCTTAATTTCTTTCCATTCGGAGACACTGTGAAACCACTAATAACGACATTCTGCACATATCTTTCTCAAAAATGAATAAAACAGGTTTGAACTACTTCTGCGCACAATTACACGATACTCTTCCGAAAAATATACCCTACTGCTGTCGTATTCTTCCACGCATTTGCTACCAACTCGTACTTCGCTCCGTCGCACAGCACCTTCACGTGGTGGCCATTAGCATCGCTTCAGCCTCCCGCACCACCTGCTATAAACCATCGTACTCGCAGGTTAATACTTCAGAAAAATTATTTCCTTTTTATTTAAAAATATAATTTTTCACCTTTCCCTATTATTTTGCATGCTTAAAAAAATGTGTGCATCGAACTTTTCACCCACAGTTAAATTTTTCCAACGAAATAGTTTAGGACGCTGAAGTACACATTTACCGAAAGTACTAATATGCTTTTCTATGTTGTACAGAAAACTGGGGAACTATAAATTTCGGTTTTGGTTTGAACAGATTTGCTGTGTCTCTGCACTTTTGGTTCTTCTGTTAATAGCTTGTTCGCACGCGAGTTTCTATCTTACTCATATGTATCTTTTGCAAATCGAAAAGGTTTTATCCGGTTTTTCCTGCCAACAACGTACAGGATACAACAAAAGAAAGGGTGGCTGCTGTGGACCTATTTTCTGTAGCGTATCACTACAACATTTATTGCTCTTCTGCCAATAACGTAAGTCCTCTTTCTCTTGTACCCGTCATTTCCACACAGCAACAAACCTTCCTTTTAACGGACCAAAGCTTCACATCTTCACTGGAGCGATGCATTATTCCTATCGCAGCTTCTCTTCACAGTGTCAGACTCACAGGTCCATATTACAATAAAAATCTTTAAAACACGTTTAAAATATGAAATATCTGAAAAAATATGAAATACATTAAAATATGAAAAATATGAAGTTTTAACCCTTTGTCAATAAACACAAGAGGCTAGTTCCATCAGAGGCGTGCATTCAGTCGCTGACTTTAAACATTTGGAGCAAAATTACATATGCTTCCAATTTATGGACCTAAAGCATAATAATTAAAGAAGGTGATATTCTTCTGTCCTTGGCACTGCGTAACAATAATACAACTTCCAGTGATTAGCAGTGAAAAGCAACATGACATGCGATGACTGTCTTTTTTTCTTGTAGTAGAAAATTATATTCTGAACTTCATTTTTAGATTTAATTGCCCAGTCTGGCACCTAGGGCAACTAGATTATTTATTTACCTGCCCAGGTCAATGATTCACACGACTCAGGCATGGTATTTTTCAAACCCTGATATGTATAAGTAAAAATATATACAGTACATAATTTCATACATACATATTAATTAAAGCTCATATATTTCATTATTACTACTTTAGCAAAAACTTCCCATTACAAAAAAAATTACCTTTGCTTGTCTCTCTGTGGGCACTATTTCACTTTTACAGCATTGCAATCTTATGCGTAATGAAAATTTCTGTAGTACATACTAACTTTTTAATGAAAAATTTGTAATGTTTTAAGAACAATACGTTGCTACAATTTTTTTTTGTCCCCCTTGAATTTCATTATAACGAGTTTTGACGGTTATTCTTTTTTTACTGAATCTGGTAAATGCTGGCCAAGAAAATGACAGTGAAAATATATCATGAACAGTTTCTTTGCTTTGCAAATGTAGTAATTAAAGTTAAATGTAAAAAAGAATTGATTTCATTCTAAATTTCTGCGAGTGAAATCTTTCACCTGTGTCACTTTAAGCAGGGCTTGGAAAATATCCGAAATGTTACATGCGCAGCTGGGTATATACATAAATTATTTACCTACCCAGGTAGTAAAACCTGGATGCCCAGGAAAATTTATATTTTAAGATAAATCAGAAGCCACTTTTTTTTTTAAGTTAAAAAATATGAAATTTTTTTTACACATTTTGTAATTCCTATTTTAAAGGTCTATTCAAAATGTTCAATATGCAAAGCATGTATTTCATGTTTTAAGATGATAGTGCTGAAATTGGTACAAAATGATGTGATGAAATTGTTTTTTGAGAAATTTAAAGATTCTGCCGTGTTCTTTTCCTTTGTCACTAAACACCTGATTTGCACATCAATAAAAATTGTTTCAGTATCTTCAGGTATTGCCAAGATATTATAAATACAACTATTTAATAGTTTTCCAAAAAAAAAATTTGTGCTCCAAAATGGTTTCCTTGTGGCAACACAACAATGAAAGAACAGGTTTAGTCACTGAAGTCATTTCTAAAACATTCCAAACAGGAAAATTTAATATTTTAGAAATATTGATATGCATTAATGTTCTACAATGACTCAGTTAGAATCAGGGTCTAAACAAGTGTTTCTTCTTTTGGGTGGGGGTCTGAGATTTGAAATTATGCCCTATCAAGTTCAAAAGCTCTCATTTCCATTCAAGTATTTTTTTCTTTTCTTTCTGATGCCTTAATTATGGGGAAGCAATGTGATCTTTCAAAAGCAGTACTTCCAGTTTTTGACATAATTTTACTAAACATGTGAAAAGTAGGTAAATATCCAAAAATTAGAGATAGGAAACAAGACAGTAAAAGTTCTGGGAACACTGACAACACAGTGCTCAGTAGAATGTAAAATGAACCAGCACACAAGGCAGTGAATGTGAAAACAAAAAAAGCATGATTCAACCCTATGTCAAATGTAATACTAGCCAAAACCTACATGAAAAACCAACTTTGACACCATTGTGGATTGAATACCCTTATAGACGCAATGTACTCGGATGCCAGTTCGTAGTTCTGTTTGTCATTGATATAACATATAAATACAAGAATATGCCTGTACATATCTTTACTACATAACTGCCCTTTGTATTCATTCATGCAAATACTACATAAGTACGTATGTGCAAATTAAAATGTCTAAAAGAAACTAAGTATTGTTCAACCAACTGTGCTTTAGAAATAATTCTCCAATTAAAACATGTCTAAAAGAAACGTAAGTATTGTTCAACCAACTGTGTGTACAGAGTTCGTAAAGCCTAATGTTAAACAAATCTGTGTGTAACTGATGTCATTATTTATCATATTGTAATAAACCTGATTTTAAGATATGAAAATATCATTACTCACATTTAGAACTGAATTGATTCAGTTATAATGTAAGTATCCAACAATTTCACACTCACACACTCTTCCACAAAAAACATGCATTTACTTGCACACTCTTCCACAAAAAATGCATTTATGTAAAAGTCGGTGACTACTTGCCGTGAGGCTTAACCGAATATGGCCAAACTTCATATTTACAGGGATTGCATTTCAAATTACAGCTTAAGTTAATACGGTCAAACTGATTTTTTCGGGTATAGCCCTTCAAATTATGGCGTAGCTCAATACGGTCAAACTTATTTTTTTATAGGCAATACCCTTCAAATTATGGCGTAGCTCAATACGGTCAAACTTATTTTTTTATGGGCAATGCCCTACAAATTATGGCGTAGCTCAATACGGTCAAACTTATTTTTTTGTGGGCGTTGCTCTTCAGATTATGGGCTTAGTATTTAGGGTTCAGACCGTAATTTCATGGGCTTTCACAAAAATGGGCCAAGCCGTAGTTTTATGGGCAACGGCCGGGCCCCCAGTTGCCGGCCATTGCCCGTAATCTAACTGTGAAATTTTTAACAGTGTACAATGGGAACACGAGCATCAAAACTGGACCTTAAAAGATTGGGGGATGGATCGTCTGGTCCGATGAATCTAGTTTCCTGTTGCACTATGTGGACGGCCTGGTACGTGTGCGTCGTTTACCCAGGGAAGTGTTCGTACCAAACTGCACCGTGGGGTGGATACATACCGGTGGAGGAAGCGTAATGCTTTGGGTAATGATCTGCTGGGAAACTCTGTGTCCAGTCATTCACGTGCAGGAAATTATGTTGTCTACCACCTACCTAAACATCACTGCAGAGCAGGTACATCTTCTCATGGCAATGATATTCGCCCTCTAGTACTGCCTTCTTTCAACAGCATAATGCGCCGTGCCACACTGCCTGGATTGTTCGAGAATGGTTTGGAGAACATGAGGAAGACATTCAGATATTGCCCTGGACTCCAAATTTCCCTGACTTCAATCCAATCAAGCATTTGTGGTTTTATCCAATCGAGCATCTGTGGAAATCCTATCTGCGGTGGCTCAACCACTAACTTACAAGAGTTAAAGGATATGTTGGTGACGTGTTGGCACAAGATACCACAAGATACCTTTAGAAATCTTGTCGTCAATGTCTCGCCAGGTAAGAACTGTTTTGGCGGCACAAAGAGTACAACAACATATAAGGCAGGTTGTAATGCCGATATTTCTTTGCTTAATTCCGTATTTATGGTTTTTATTTGTTCTTCATTATCCATCTCTTACGTTTCACATTTTGTGTAAATAGGATGTTCTTTCTACATATTTTATGACAAGAGCTTCATTAAGCAATCCTAAAAAGTATGTACAAAAACGTATTTACATGTTTATTCAACTTTTCCGGCCACTGATGTCCTAGTGGTCAACGTTCGCGACTGCCACGGTGGAACCTCAGGTTCGATCCCAGGCAGGTACGAACGCTCGAATCAGTAAATATTGTTATATGGAAATATTTAAAATATAATTCAATTTTAACTTTCGTTATTCTATGTGCGAAGGGCAGCTAGAGAAATTCACCCTCAGTTAAGATTCTGAAAGGTCATACTTTCGTCGACCGTGGGACCTCCCACGAACAAAAGGACATCCCCTTTTCCCCCGCTGTTGGACACCACTCTCCCTAACCTCCAGGGACAATCCGAGTAAGCAATTAACAGTCAACTTCTTACATCAAGGGCATCTTCCTCGGGGACAGACTGTGAATAGGAATGGGACGAATAGGAGTCATAAACGAAAGTCTTGTTGGAGATTTGAGGGAAGAATGACGGAGGTACTTTGCTCGGACACAAGGCGGGAAGAAGCACCTTTGCACTGGATGAAATACAGTAGAAGGAAATTTTGGCGGGAATTACATAGAGGAAGTCACCCGAGATAATCTGTCAAGCCGCTAGAGTTATATACCATTTATTCAGACTAACTGATATCCCCCCTCCCCCAATCTGAAGAACAAAGATATGTGCGGACGAAATTACCTATCATTACATTCAATTTGTTTAACTACTTATTTATTTGCTTCTCTGCTCCAATTACAGGAACCTACATACAACAACGGTTCTTCTGATAAATTGGCGTCCACCGCAATACTTAAAATTAACTAAGCCAACAATACCCGCCGTGCGTCGGATGGGAACGTTAAGCCCTCGGATTCCGGTTACTGGCCCCTCGGTAATAAATTAGGGCGTCTTCCTACCCCTTTCTACCTCGCTTCCGAGATTTCCACCAACCGACGTTAGACACACCGACACCATATTGTAAAAAGATACTTCCTTTGCTTTCTTTTACAGTGCGATTGTCCAGGGCAAGGTACAGGCAAACGCCATTCGCCTGCTTCTCAGCTGATTCACTCTCTCCGTGCGAAGTTCACTGTATGACTAAGAGTTACTTTCCACATCGCATCTTTTACATTGAGCATGCAGAGGTTTTCGATTGATGAGCTAACATCCTGTTCCCATGACGTGTGATGTAGAAATTAACTCCTTATTTGCTAATATGGATGGATTTAATATTAAGGAGGTTGAGAAAGGCGTCGAGGCCAACAAATACGTGCTTGTTGAAAACCACAAGGGGAAGAGTGAATTCTGGAAATTGTTTCATCTAATTATAACCGGTGAATAATTCTGTGTTGTTTGGTTTTACATGTTGTTCAAAATATGGAAAGTGTATAATTACAAAGAAAGATGTCGACGGTGTAATGAAAGATTATGGAACCAAAAATCTAACGGGCCATAAGAAAGTATGCACACCTCCATCAAAGCGTGGAAAAAGCGAAAAATCTAAATACATTAAAAAAAATGCATTTGTGTAATCGTAAATAATGATTCCCATTTGTAATATGCTCCATGGTCACGGTCATAGTCAGGCATTACTTCTGGATTACGCAAAATAGTGGAACTAAAAATGGCACTAAAAATTAGCAAGGAACCAAATTTTATTATTAAGACAGGATTTCAGTTATTAAATATCAAAAGTTTTTGGGATGAATATATATATAAGAATTTCAAGAATTTGCAGCAACAATTTGGACTTCAATTACCACATTAATATACTATTAGACAGTTTTCTAGAGAACGAAATTCCTTCTTCTTTCATCAAAAGAACTTTAAGAAAAATTATTCTGAATAATAGAGTAAGGTTGGCAGATCTGCTTTAATTTTCTACACAGATAATAATATGATTCTGACCAATCAAAGCCGTTTGGAAGTTGGCTAGAGGATGCCTATTAGCTACTAAAAGGAACCTTAGTGCTATGGATATGAAGGTCCTATTAAAATAAAAAATTAAATAATATAGACAAAATCACAAAAATAGCTTAAAAATCTGTTTATAAAAGAAAATAAAAACAAATAAAAAAGAAAACTAGTTATTCACTCACTAGAATAGCTATACTAAAAATAGTAAAACTAACATTAAAATTAATAAGATTCTGAATAATCTATAGAAGCTCACTAAGGTGATTTAATACATGCAAAGATTATTAAATACACCACTTGTGTATTTTATAATATTTCTCATGTATTCTGGAGAGTTAATTCTGCTCTTTCTGATCATACAGGTCCACAGTCTTAAGTATATATTTTTTCTCTGGTTAAAATCTCCGCGAGTTGGTTTCTTTCTGTGTGAGGAGGCCATCAGCCCCACCCACACTGCCCCCAGCGACTAGGGAGTGGCAGAGGTGTTTGGACGTTTGGGGAAAAGGTCAGCCATGTTTCCTCTTGTGTGGAGAAAGTTGAGTTGCATAAGAGGTAAGCTCTCTTTATTGTCTTTGGGTTTTAGGTTTTATAAGTTCAATGTTTGTACTTCTTGTACTTTTTTTCTCTGTTGTTTTTTGCTTTTTAGCATTTAGGCACTGGCTAGTCTGTTAACTTTTTTGCGGGTTTTAACTCTTTCTTTTCTTGGTAACTTTGCGCGTTTTTTAGGAAACTTAGGCCCAGTAGCTGGCTAAGCATAGTTCCTTTACATTGCGCTGTATTTTCAAAGTAGTTAAGTTCTTAATAACTACTTAATTATGTACTTAAAGCACTGCTGAAATACTTTGTACATATTGCAACTAATTGTTTATGTCATATAACTTTCGCAAAGCATTTCTTTAGTTATTTATTGTCTTTAATTTATTCTCGTTTTTGTGTTGTCAGAAGTTGTGGAGTAGGGGGTTTTAGAATCAAGTTTTCTTTCAAAAATCTGAGTTTTAAATAATTAATATTTAATTTTTTAATTGCAATGTAAAAATTTGGAATACTTTTGCATTGCTATTCAGGTTTAAATTCTCTCTCAGGCGAACTTGGCATTTCGTTATAGCTGAACATTATTTCTAATTATAATGTCACTCTCACAACTTGAGTTCTCTTTAATCTTCTTCTTTCTGTTTAATAGTAACAGATGATGAGCATGGGTCGGGCCATGAAAGTTATGGATGCAAGCTAAATTGTTAACTAAAGCTAGGTCATACACCTCTGCGGAGGTCATGACATATATATATTTTTTAAAACAATTTTTGGTGGGCTTATTACTTGCATCTATGGCTTTGCAGAAACCCATTTCCAACTAGGTCTTTGTGGAAGTGAGAAAATGCAGAGTTTTTGCTGGTCCTTGATAAAGCCAAGGCTCAGTATTCTCGACACTCTCTACATTCAGTTGTTTTATTTTATTTTTTATCTTTTCTCCTTTTACTCACACCGGTAGATACATAACCTTTTCTATGTTGTACTTGGTATGATTCAAAAATATGTATATATTTTTTGCTTAGGTCTCTTCTTAATAGAATGTGAATTCTGAATTTTCATAACTGCTGCGTTGCGCGTTTTGATCTTCAGGTTATTTTGCAACTTTCGTTTTAAATTCAAAAGTTTTTCCTTAGTTTTAAGCTTTGCTCTTCAGTATATATATATATATATATATGGGATGTAAGGTCAGGTGATGCTTAACATCACAGCCTCTCCTTGACAAATGTCAACCCCGCCTTCTCGTGGTACATCCTGTTCCCACTAAAGGGGCTCTGACGACCACCAATAGCGGCATAACTATACCATCGGGATTAGAGGAAATGCTATCCCACACTCACCAACCCGCTTGGCCAGCGAGGCAGAGGGTGCTAAGAATCCCCGGAGGACCGGACTAGGCTGCAATCTGATGCTGACCTTGGCTACATATAACGGACGCTCCCTATCTTCTGATTCAAGGCTTCTTGAATTGGAAGAGGAACTACAAAGGATCAAGTGGGACATCGTCGGGCTAAGTGAGGTAAGGAGAAGATCTCATTGAACTGAAAAGTGGACATCTCTTCTACTATCGTGGGACAGATACTGGCAGAACTAGTGGTGTTGGATTTATAATAAACAAGAAACTGAAGGA
Organism: Macrothele yani; assembly: GCA_039090855.1. NCBI lineage: Eukaryota > Metazoa > Arthropoda > Arachnida > Araneae > Macrothelidae > Macrothele > Macrothele yani. The sequence continues at coordinate 113,919,896 of CM077026.1, forward strand.
TAAAGTTGTAGAAGTTGAAAGTTCCTCTGACAGAGCTGCACGACTCGTTATCCAACTCTCGAGAAGATACCAGGCTCCGATTATTCAAACTTATGCACCCACCACAAGTCATGCTGAAGAAGAAATTGAAGAATTTTATGAGGAAATTCGTGATCTGAATAATAAAGGTAAGCAGCACTTGAAGATAATTATGGGAGATTTCAATGCAAAAATAGGGCAACGGCAACAGAATGAAACTTCAGTAGGTAAATTCGGTCACGGCAACAGAAACCAGCGTGGAAATACTCTCGTAGAGTTTGCAGAGGCAGAAGGGTTTTTCATCTTGAACTCCTTCTTCAAGAAAAAGCCACACAGGAAATGGACATGGAGACATCCAAATGGGACGACAAGTGAAATCGATTTTATTGTGTGTAACAAAAAATTCGTCATAGAAGACTGCAGTGTGCTAAACAAGTTCAACACAGGCAGTGACCATAGATTGGTGAGATGTAAGATGCACCTCAACACTAAACTCGAACGTAGCAAGCTCATAAGACAAACAAAATGTATTGGCATAACCAACCTTAACAAACACCATAATACCTTCAAATTGGAACTGAAGAACAGGTTCTCTGCTTTAGAAGGCCTAACATCGGAAGAAGTTGATATTTCTGAAGTTAACAGAAAAGTAACCAAAGCTCTTATGGAAACAGCAACAAAATTAGCTGGGTCTAAGAACAAATTGCATGTGAACAAATTATCAGGAAAAACCAAAATGTTCATGCAAAAAAGAAGAGTGATGAGGACAACTAAAGAAGATGTGACTTCCAAAGTGGAATATATAGAGCTATGCAAGACAGTACGAAAACGTATCACTGAAGACGTAAGGAAATTCAATTGTGAACTAGTAAGGAAAGCAATTGAAAACAACCAAAGCCTAAAGATAGCAAAGAGACATCTCAGTAAGGAAAAAAAAACAGATTATGGCACTGAGAAAAGAAGATGGTTCTGTAACAAGAATAAGAGGCGAAATTTTGACAAGAGTGAAAGATTTCTACTCCAAATTATATGAAAGGGATGATACATGTACTCCAGACATCATATAAGGTACCAGTACCAGAGTTCTTCCAGTCCTTCCAGCAGAAGTTGCACATGCAATCAAGAACATAAAGCGGGGAAAAGCTCCAGGAGAAGATGGAATTACTGTAGACATCATACAAGAAGCAAGTGGAGAAATCGAAACATTACTCGCCCAAATTTTCACTCGATGCCTTAATGAAGGGAAAATTCCTAAGGATTGGAACAACGCTACAATGATCTTGCTACATAAAAAAGGTGACACTGAGGATCTCAGGAACTACAGACCTATCAGCCTCCTATCAGTGGTTTATAAAATCTTCACTAAAGTTCTTTCACACCGCTTGAAGGTGACACTGGACATGGCTCAACCGAGAGAACAAGCTGGATTCAGGAGTGGCTACAGCACAATAGATCATATCCACGTACTGAGAGAACTAATTGAAAGAGCGAGGGAATATGAACTTCCATTGTGCATGGCTTTTATCGATTATGAAAAAGCCTTTGATTCGGTGAAACCATCAGCAGTTGCAATGGCTCTGAAATCCTGCGGTATTGAAGATGCATACATTAATATTATTAATAACATCTATGAAAATGCAAGTGCAAAGATTCGGCTGTTTGAAAATACAACACACATAAAAATTGGAAAAGGAGTGAGACAAGGTGACACCATATCTCCGAAGCTCTTTAATGCCACACTGGAAAATGTATTTCAATCACTGAACTGGGAAAACAAAGGGATAAAGATTAATGGAGATTATCTAACCCACCTTCGTTTTGCTGATGACGCATAGTCATTTTTGCAACTACCCCATCAGAGCTGCAGATTATGATCCAGGAACTTGCTGACAAGAGTAAAGAAGTGGGATTAAAAATGAACTTTCAGAAGACAAAAGTGATGTACAATGCTTTTACAAGAAATGAAGATTTATCGATTGATGGAGAAAAGCTGGAGATAACAGACACGTACATTTATCTTGGACAGCAGATATCAAGTGAGGGTCACATTGATGAAGAAATTAATCGGCGTACAAAACTTGCCTGGAGAGCTTTTGGAAGAAACAGCATAATTTTCAAGAGCAATATGCCATTATGCCTTGAAAGAAAAGTGTTTGATCAATGCATCCTTCCAGTGCTTACGTATGGTGCAGAGACGTGGACCTTAGCTAAAAGAGACATACAAAGGCTGCACACAACTCAAAGCAGCATGGAGAGGTGCATGCTTGGTGTAACCAGGAGAGATAAGAAGAGGAACTCGTGGATCCGAAAAATGACAAGAGTGGAAGACATCATGATCAGAGTTAAATCCCTGAAATGGCAATGGGCTGGACATACTGCCAGAAGGACAGACCATCGATGGACAGCCGAAATTTTAGATTGGATTCAAGGGACAGGAAAAGACCCAGAAGAAGACCACATGGAAGATGGGTGGATGAAATTCGAAAGTATGCGGGAGTGACATGGAGGAGACTGGCACAAGACAGACCGTTGTGGAGGAAACTTGGGGAGACCTTCGTCCAGCAGTGGATTGATAATGTTTGACAATGATGATGATGATGATGATGATATATATATATATATAAATTGAAGAATTTTATGAGGAAATTCGTCATCTAAATAATAAAGGTAAGCAGCACTTGAAGATAATTACGGGAGATTTCAATGCAAAAATAGGGCAACGGCAACAGAATGAAACTTCAGTAGGTAAATTCGGTCACGGCAACAGAAACCAGCGTGGAAATACTCTCGTTGAGTTTGCAGAGGCAGATAGGTTTTTCATCTTGAACTCCTTTTTCAAGAAAAAGCCACACAGGAAATGTACATGGAGACATCCAAATGGGACGACAAGTGAAATTGATTTTATTATGTGTAACAAAAAATACCGTATAGAAGACTGCAGTGTCCTAAACAAGTTCAACACAGGTAGTGACCATAGATTGGTGAGATGTAAGATGCACCTCAACACTCAACTCGAACGTGGCAAACCCATAAGACAAACAAAATGTATTGACATAACCAACCTTAAAAAACACCATAATACCTTCAAGTTAGAACTGAAGAACAGATTCTCTGCTTTAGAAGGCCTAACATCGGAAGAAGTGGATATTTCTGAAGTTAACAGAAAAGTAACCAAAGCTCTTATGGAAACAGCAACAAAATTAGCGTGGTCAAAGCCTAAAGATAGCAAAGGGACATCTCAGTAAGGGAAGAAAACAGATTATTGCACTGAGAAAAGAAGATGGTTCTGTAACAAGAAATAGAGGCGAAATTTTTACAAGAGTCAAAAATTTCTACTCCAAATTATATGAAAGGTATGATACATGCACTCCAGACATCATGAAAGGTACCAGTACCCAGCTGGAGTCCCCTTGATGGGTAAACGACACAGAGCTAGGCGTATCGCTTGGGCACGGCAACACCGCCACTGGACACTTGATGAATGGAAACAAGTAACCTGGTCTGACGAGTCGCGTTTCCAACTGTATCGGGAAGATGGAAGGATTCGTGTGTGGCGCAAACCTCATGAATCCATGAATCCCGCCTGTCAACAGAGAACTGTACCGGCTTGCGGGGGTCCGTAATGGTATGGGGTGTGTTTAGCTGGACTTCACTGGGACCCCTGGTACGTCTACAAACGTCTGTGACCGGCCATCGCTATGTGCGCATCCTTTCTGACGAGGTACACCCGTTCTTGTCCTGCATTCATGCTGATGGTATGGGCCTGTTCTAACAGGACAATGAGCCTCCACACAAGTGTCTGAACGCCACATTATGGTTAGAGGAGCATTCATCTGAGTTTGGGGTGTTGCCATTCCCACCGAAGTCCCCAGATCTGAACGTGATAGAACACATTTAGGATGCCATGCAACGCGCTATCGAACAGAGGAATCCGAGACCTCGCAATACACCCGAATTGTGGAATACTCTGCAGGAAGTATGGTGTGCATTGCCTACAGCATATTTCCAGAAGCTATTGGAGTCCATGCCCCGTCGTATTTCTGCAGTCCACCGTGGAGGACCTACCAAGTATTAGACTGGTGTACCAGCGGGGGGGGGGGGGGGGGGCTGAAAGGTCGGGGCCCTGGGCAAATGACCCGAATGCCCTCCCGTAAAGTAGGCTCTGTTTGTGATTCAATTTTTGATCACAATTTATTTTAAATATGTAAGCCTAATAAACAGTATATAGACCACTTTATAAAAAACTGGGTCTACAGAACAGAACAAAGAAAAATCTATAGCACTCTCAGCACTCTAGAGTTATTTTGCATACGTAGAAAAAGAAAGATATCGAGATATCCTTTCACAAAAACAATACAAAAGCATTCAAACTTCCTTGGAGGAAGGCTACTTTTCAAACAAAAGTAAATTATCGTTGCGTTAACTCTGACAATACACTTCAGTAACGGAAAGAGAGAGTAACAAAAACAACAACAAAAATAAAAGAAATTACAAATAACGCCTGGTCATGAGAAAGAGACATAGAAAAGGAAATAAAAATAAAAAAGCGAAAACTAAATAAAAATGGGGGTAAAAACAAAAGGCAGCACAATCGGCCACGTGGCAATGATGAATCTGAGTGCACTTTCCGGCACACGAACGGCAGATGTGGTACGAGCCAGGGTTCTGAACAAGGCGGTTTAATGACGTGGAACATTGGGCGGTTGCATAACAATGGTGCGAATTCTAATGATGGCCGCCAGTCTCGCTCATTTCAACACAATGCCCAGGTAGATCGCAGCGACCATCTCTTCTGCTCAACAATGTTACCTCTGACATGTTGGCTCCCCAGTCTGTGCCCCCGCCACGTCTTTGTACTACAGCTGATTACTCGGCTCTGAGAAGAGGGGATTTTGCATGACAGAGGATGCGATGTTTTTATGTTTTCCTTCCTTTCCAATTATTTGACCCCAAACAGTAACGGGTTTAGAAGAATCATGTCGCGTCCCACGAACCTTCCAGATGTTAGATACGTTATGTTTCGATCCGACTGTGCCCAGTTGAAGCCATTTTTTTTAAATAAAAAAAACTATTTTTTACGTGTGGATGAAAAAATGTGCGTTGTCGCATCATTTTTTTCTTCTTTTGTACCATCAGTTTATCTGTTCATCAATTGTTACAGGGCTGTCAATTTAAATTTGTGTGAGGCCCGACTAATTGTTTAAAACCCGTTTCAAATTTTACGAATTTTTCTTTTGTTGAAAATAATCTTATAAGCTCTAAAAAAAAGAAATTTTAATAGTAATTAATTTCCACTAAAAATTAAAAAACAGCCAAATACTACCCCAAATATAAATGAAATATGAGCATTTTCTAATCCCTAAGAACTACGACGAAAATACGCTTACCTTTTATTTGTTTCAGTGGATGTACGATCTACAAAGCAATGGATTTGGGGAACAGGGGTCAAGTATAATATCGATGTTTTGTACTCATCAATTACTTAATGTCTTTTACTCATCGATATCAAGCGTAGGTCACACTGAGGAAGAAATTAATCGGCGTATAAAACTTGGCTGGAGAGCTTTTGGAAGAAACACTACAATTTTTAAAAGCAATATGCCATTATGTTTAAAAGAGGAGTGTTTAATCAGTGCATCCTTCCAGTGCATACATCATACGGAGCAGAGACCTTAACTGAAAACGACATCGAAAAACTGCTGACAGCTGAAAGAAGCATGGAGAGATTCATGTTTGGTGTAACCAGGAAAGATAAGAAGAGGAACTCGTGGATAAGGAAAATCACAAGAATGGAAGACCATGATCAGAGTAAAATCCGTGAAATGGCAATATGCTGGACATATATTGCCAGAAGAACGAACCACCGATGGACAACCGAAATTCTAGACTGGATTTCAAGGCACAGGAGAAAAAGACCCAGAAGAAGACCAAATGAGAGATGGGTGGATGACATTCGAAAGCATGCGGGAGTGATATGGAGGAGACTGGTTGAAGGCAGATCGTTGTTGAAGAACGTTGGGGAGACCTTGATCCAGCAGTATATTGATAATGATTGACAATGATGATGATGACTCATCAATTACTCAATGTTTATGGCTATTGCACTTTGTAAGCCTATAAAACATTATATTAGCGATAGTTAAATTTTTAAAATAAGAATTTTTTTCTTGTTATCCTATATTGAACCAGAGTTCCGTTTTGAATACTACACCTTCCAAGCTTTCATTGCGGTTCACGGAGAGACTCATCATTTTTAAATATGGAAAGATGGCATGTAACGATGTTTTACCTCAGTTCATCCCACTACTTTGGAAATCTATTATGTCTAGATTGACTCAAGAGGATTCTGACGAAGCCGTTCAAATGGACACACGATAGACATGACCCTATTATCGTCATTGTGACCTCTGACTGGATACCTGGTGATTGGCTTGAGAACAATACTTCATGGCTGTACCAATGTTATATATTAGTTCTTTGTTCGTGGTGTTGTTGTAGTATTTAAATCACTAGTGAGATTTGCTGATGATAAGTATTTTCACATACAGGGTGTCCCGCTCGCTACCGAACCCGGCATTTCTTTAATAACATTAACTCCAATGAAGATATTGCAAAAAAATTTTAACTGGACTTACCTCATTTCGTGCGAAATCAGAGGACATCACAACATTCGCTGGAAGTGCCCACCATTTGCGTCCAGACAGCATTGAACCCGGCGCACCATATTGTGGAAAGTCCTTGCCAGTACGTCCGCCGTCACTACCTGAATTTCTCTGGTGATGTTTGCTTTCAAGGCATCTATGGTTCGCGATTTCTTTTGGTAAACCCTCCCTTTAAGATATCCACATAGAAAGTAATCAGCAGGCGTCAAATCGGGCGAGCGCGGTGGCCATAGACCCTCCGAAATGACGCGATCGCCGAAAAAAGGACCGAATTTCGGCCATACTGGTGTGTGATATGTGTGATGTCGCTCCGTAATGTCCAATGGAGAGTTCTTCGTCGTCCAATTGATTTACAAAGGTGTTCAAGAGTTCCATATATGCTGCTGTTGTGCTGGTTGTATAGAAGGAAATGGGACCAATTATGCGGCGCTGGGTCATCCCATACCAAACACCACTTTTCTATGAGTGAAGGGGTTCTTCATGTATCGCGTTGGGATTTTCACTGGACCAAATACGTGAATTTTGAGAATTGACGTATCCACACAGATAAAACCACGCCTCGCCCAAGAACCACGAGTAGTTCAGAATGCCTGGATTTTCCTGAAGAAATGTCTGAAACCATTTCTTCAGGAAAATCCAGGCATTCTGACCTCGTTTCACGTGGTCAGGATCTTTCAGTTCGTGGACCACGGAGATACGGTAAGCACGAAGCTTTGCTTTTTTACAACTCGTTGACAAGTGCTTTTGGACAACCCTGTTTTCTGTGACAGTCGGCGAAGTGACGTCATGGGTGACGCAAGTAGTCGGTCCTTTACATTCTAGATCGTTTCCTCGGACATTTGTGGACGATCTCCTGCATGGTCGTCTAATAAAGTTCCCTTTGTTTCCAATTTCTTCGACAATACCCAAATGGTGGACTTGCTCGACGGATGTCCGCCTGCAAACCTCTCCAGGAATTGCTGTTGACAAGACTTTATCGATTCTGTTTTCCAATAAGTGCGAACAATAGACACTTGCTCTTCCAGATTATACCGAAACATTTTCACACGTACGCGAACAGCCACGAGCACAAGCACACACTATCAACAACCGTACTGTGTAGACACACACAGCGAAATGGCATAACAAAGCGGCAGAGAGGCGCATCTGGCTGGTTGGCTGACTGCTCCTCAGTGGCGCCACACTTAGGATTGTGTCTGCTACTAAGGAGCACTCCGGCTGGCTGGAAGACAACGCCGGGTTCAATACTGTCTGGACGCAAATAGTGGCCACTTCCAGCACTTGTTGTGATGTCATCACATTTCGCAAGAAATGAGCTGAGTCCACTTCAAATTTCGTTGCAATGTCTTCATTGGTGTTAATATTATTTAAGAAATGCCGGGTTCGGTAGCGAGTGGACACCCTGTACAGGGTAATTCATAAAGAAGTATACAGTTTCAACGCAACATGAACAATGTAAGATATTTTATGTTACCTGTAACAGAATTGTAGGAGTGCTAGCGGTATGATGGGTTGAAAAGGAATGTTGTCCGGAGATTCCGAAGAAGACAGCGGAAGATAATGCAAAGCGGGTAGTTACATTAGAGATGAATAGGAAAGTAATACGAAAGAGCGGACACACACCTGAGAAATAAAACAGGCAGCAAGAGGACAGAAATGTTGAGGTATAATTTTTTTCTAACAACAGTCCGGGACAACTTGTACGTATAAGGAATAAGTTAATAAAGAATTCGAGACTACAACTTTCGCTATAATTCATTTGCTACGGATTTTCCGCAATGAGTTGCAACAAGGTATAAACAATCGGGCCCCGTAGCAACCTCGTAGCAGTAGTTACAGTTCAAGTCTTTGATTCCCATGTAAGAACTGGAAGGATGCATTCATTAAACGCTTTAAGGCATAATGGTAAATTTTTCTTGAAAACTTTACTGGTTTTCAAAAAGCTCTCCAGCCGAATTCTGCAGTCCGATTTATTTCTTCTTCGATGTGGTTCTTGCCTGATATCTTTGCCCAAGGTAAGTGTGTATATTTAAGCATCGGTTACATCTATATTTGTCCCCAAAAGCCTCTAAATCTTCAGTTCTTGTAAAACCAATGACACATCAACTTTGTTTTCTAAGTTAATTTTTTAACTCTTGTCAACAAGTTCCTGGACCTTAATCTCAACTGTGAGGGAGTACTTGTATTATGTCGTCAGCAAAACGAAGATGGGTTAAATTATCTCAATTAACCATAACTCTTTGTTTACCCAGTTCAATGATTGAAAGATATTCTGTAAGACCTGGGTGTTTACTTCTACATCCCAATATATCCTGGAACTCAGATCTATAAAACTTATATAATAGGCTACGCTACGTCTGTCCCTAACGCACTGACGTCATCAGTACTTGCAGCGTCATCTGCTTTTATCCGGTTGCCGAAATCGAACTAAGCTCACCGCTATCGCACGAAACGTAAAATCAAGGAGAAATACCGGAAAATAAAACAAAGTTAGTACGACAAACGACTTCATTTGTGGCAACACGCACGTGGTCGAACAACTGTCTGCGACGTTTGTTCTGTCACGTAGGTGTTATGTCGTGTTTTATTTCATTTTCTTCGCATCGCAGAGTAATTTCATAAAAAGGAATCAGCGTTATATCAAGTTGAAAACACACGGAATAATTAATACGGACATAAAAGCAAGCTGTTCTATGTAACGTAACCGCATAAATTTGAAAATTCCATCTTGCTGGAACGGAATCGGAGCCACATCTCCCTCTTTGCGCTGGGGTATGATACCCGAGAGCAAATCAGGAGATGCGAGTTCGATTCCTGGACGATGGAATTTTCAAATTTATGCGGTTATATTACATGGAAGAACAGCTTGATTTATGTAGGAGTCAGCATTATTTTATTTCACTAAAAGGAACAAGTAGCTATTAACCTATATAATAGGCTTCCGTCAAGGGAATATTGAATGGGATTATCACGGAATTTTTTTATCTTTTTTTTGTGACCTATCTTACAAACTGCTGATTAATAATTTAACCATGTATTATAGTTATGTATAGGTGTTTCACGGTTCGTGTGGTAAAAGTTTCAGTCCCAGCTTTTTCACCGTGCATGATACGGACTATAATCTAGTATTATCAAAATGCAATACCACTGATTTGTTTTAGGTCCAAATAACACCAAACAAGCTTAGAATGTGTTAAATTGCAATATTACTTTTCTGTAGCATGGCTTAAGGAACATGTCATAGAAGAAATACAAAAACTGTTCAATCTTTCTTTAAGTCTTAAGCCAGCCTACTACATATTTGTTTTCGACTGAAAAGAAAGCTGCCAACACCTGTCAGCTTAGAAACAATTTCTCAAGTTCCGCTCCTAATTCTCATTTTCGGAAGCCCCGAGAGAAGAACAGCAGTAAAAAACAAATAACAAAAAGCTGCGGTCTTAATCCCCGGATGTTGGCGTCTGCTCGATGCTTCCTCGGCAATCAAAATTATGGTGGAGGAACCATAGCAAGGGTGGGGTGACGTGCTGATGGTACTCCGATGACATATGGCAAACGGAGCTAGCTAGCCGTGGGTCGGGTACGGAGGTCAAAGTGACGGGGTCGGAAACGGGGTCGGTAGGTAGGCGCCTTTACAGCAACTCTAACAGTCGCCTTCTTCCTTTTCGGTGATCAGGAAATGGGAAAAACTGATGAAACGAATTTTGTTTTTATGTCTTCCAGAACGAATAGTTGTGTTTCTTTTTATAAAGTTCAATACATTTCCTAGGAGGAAAGCTAAGCTATTTATTTTATTAAATCTTCCCCAAAACAATGCATCGATAACCTACCTTGTAGCGTTCTTACTATTTGAAACATGCATATATGGCTTACTAAACACTACATCCAGTCAGTCCTTCTTATCCACCCACTGTAAGTGAAACATGAGTCACTATGATAAAGTCTCATAAAGTCTTACTTACTAGAAGCTGTTTTATTCCATCAGCATCGTATATTGGCTCTTGTATATTCCAAAATGCTTGAGGAACTAATCACAATAATAGTAATACTTCCAAACTAATTAACTAAAGTTAGTAAGCAGAAAGCTAGATTAACTCCAAACGCTAAATATATGGCAACACTACTCTAATAACGCAACCTTCAAATAGAAACAGTTTCAAATAACGCAGCTTCTACGATTATAACACCACACCCCGTTTTGGCTGCTGCTTCAACATTATGCACATTATGCAGGGTGTCCTTAAATGAAGTATACAACTTCAGTATGTTATTGAATAAAAACTACAAAAAATAACAACTTTTAATGTCAAAACACATTGCTGCGGGTGGCCGAGTGGGCAACGTTCGTGACTGCCACGGGAGGGGCCTCAGGTTCGATCCACTAAATACCCGCCGTGCGTCGAATGGGCACGTTAAGCCGTCGTACCCCGGGTACTGGCCTCCCGGTAATAAATAAGGGCGTCTTCCTCCCCTTTCTACTTCGCTTCCGTGTCACTTTCCTATCGGGCGCTCTAGTCCAAATCTCCTAGTTTCCTATTTCTAAGGGTTGTTTAAGACCTGGGGTCAGACACTCCCTTCCTAAAATCCTCTACATATGATCATGATCATCATGTCAAAACACATAGTAACTGTGAAAGTTTTTTTTTTTTTTTTTTAATGTCAGTAGGTCTGCAGTGTGCTCCACTGGTTACTCGCAGGATGTCTAAACGATAGTCCAGTTCCACCCACGTACGCTGCAGAATGTCAGATGTAACACAGAGAAAGGCCGCAGTAATGCGTTCTTTGAGCTCAGTGATAGATGTAAACTTTGTCTTAAACAACCCTTAGAAATAGGAAGCCCGAAAGGAAAAAATCGCATGGGGTAAGGTTAGGAGAAAGTATCCCAGAAGAAAGCGAACCAAATAATGATGTTAACACAAGTAACTCATTAATAAAAATAACTCAGGAAAATTTGGAAAACCACTGTATGATCAGTGATACAAAAATGTTCAAGAAGTTACTAGAATCTAATGTGTTGACGAAATCAAACTTATTTACTTTAAATAAATAACTCATATTTATCAAAATACGATATATATTCTTAAATATACATACTTTTTTTAATTAAGTAGTTATAAAACGCGTACTGTTGGCTCAGCGTTTATGATGCCAAGCCAAACGCTCTGCGAAACTATAGTCGATTTTAAATAAACATTTAATTGTGAACAAACCTTGCTATTTTTATTAAATCTTTAGGTCCTGTCCGGCACCATAAGCTCTAATGGAAATCATATTTTCAAGACACATTCTAAATTGGGAGCTCATATCAAAAAGATAGTGAACTATTAAAGAATGTAAATGCGTCGAAGTTTTTGCTCATCAAAATTGTGATGTTTTCTCTTACTCCTAATTACTAATCAAATATTTCAAAAAAACTCAAAAGAAAAGAAAAAAAAGGTGCACGTTGGAAGTCGAAGCGATTATATTACACTTTTGTTTTACAAAACACGCTATGAAGGTAAAAGATTAAAATATCTGGGCAATTTTTCAAAGCATCAAATATAAAATATTAAAAAGAAGAAGAAAGAAAAGGGTGGGGAGATCTTTAATGCAATAAGTGGTGATGGGAGACCTGCGGTATGCCTTCCGTCGCTTTACCCAAGATTAGGCCGGTAATGAAAGTTCGCAAGAGGTTTCATTAAGGGCCTCATTTATTATTTTATTTTATTTAGTTCGCTTTCCTCTGGGATACTTTCTTCAAATGTACCAGATAAATCAACCAGTGGTGCTCAATATTAACACCCAAAGTCTTTTAAAACGTAGCAAAACAATAACTTGTTGCTTTAAAGAATGCTAGTTCGGCTTTGTTGTTTCTCGTTCTGTCAGAAAAAGCAGTAAGTTAAACTTTTTGCTATCCTCAATCTCTTAATGCTCCTGACCTACGTCGTTTGAACAAAGAGCGGTACCTTTCGCGCTGCGTGATGCAACACCAACGGTTGCTCCTGCAGTTCTTCAATCCCACGTGCGCTAGCTATTCGCTTTCTTTGAATTTTCCGCCGTTCGACGCAAACGTGCTCACCCTTCTAGTCATGAAGTACACAAGCCAGACGCCAACACAAAAAGAAGTCCCCATCCATTGTTGCAATCGCTTACATGTTCAAAAGATTTCTTTGCCGGTAACTCAATCTCCTCTTACGGCGGCTGTTGGAAACATTCATTCCTACTCTTTTTCCTACACTTCCACTCCCTAATATGGAACCAATAAACACGCAGCCGATATACACTGAAGTGCCAGAAAAACTGGTACAGACGAGCTTATGCAAAATACATAGCAACTTCATCTATGCGTGTACTCGGTTGCGTCCGCCAGTGCGTATATAAAGCGATAGACATCCTTGCCAGCTGTCAGAGCTGTTTTCGGCATAAAAAGGACAAGTCATAACGATTTAAGCGATTTTCAACGCGGTGTCATAGTTAGCGCTCGTGAGATGGGCCATAATATTTCGGAGGTAGAAACGAAGTTCGGATTTTCACGGACGACCATTGCAAGGGTGTAGCGTGACTACAAAAATTCCGGCAAAACCTCCAACCTACGATACCAGTGTGGCTGTAAAAAGACATTGGGTGAACGTGACCATCGTCGGATGTCAAGAATCGTTTCACGCGATAGGCGTGCAACACTCTCTCAGGTATCATCGGAATTAAATGGTGGTGCCTCAACAAGCATCAGCGTCCGGACTGTGCAACGTACCTTGCACGATATGGGCTTTGGGAGCCGACGCCCAACTCGAGTCCCCTTGATGGGTGCACAACACAGAGCTATGCGCCTCGCTTGGGCACGGCAACACCGCCACTGGACACTTGATACTGAAAACAAGTAGTCTGGTCTGAAGAGTCACGTTTCCAACTGTATCGGGCAGATGGAAGGATTCGTGTGTGGCGCAAACCCCATAAAGCCATGTATACCGCCTGTCAACGAGGAACTGTACCGGCTGGTGGGGGTCTGTAATGGTATGGGGTGTATTTAGCTGGACTTCACTAGGACCGCTGGCACGTCTACAAACGTCTGTGACCGGCCATCGCTACGTGCACATCCTTTCTGACGAGGTACACCCGTTCATGTCCTGTATTCATGCTGATGGGTTGGGCCTGTTCCAACAGGACAATGCACCTCCCCACAAGTGTCGGGACGCCACATTATGGTTACAGGAGCATTCATCTGAGTTTGGGGTTTTGCCTTTCACACCCAAGTCCCCAGATCTGAACGTGATAGAACACATTTAGGATGCCATGCAACGCGCTATCGAACACGGGAATCAGAGACCTCGGAATACACCCGAATTATGGAACGCTCTGCAGGAAGTATGGTGTGCTTTGCCTACAGCATATTTCCAGAAGCTAGTGGATTCGATGCCCCGTCGTATTTCTGCAGTCCTGCGCTCTCGTGGGGGGACCTACCAATTCTTAGACTGGTGTACCAGTTTTTCTGGCACTTCAGTGTAATAGTACAGCACATTAGAATAACACATTTATGGATACCTCTCTTCTGCAACAGTACTGCACCCTATCATAGGGGGTGGTTCGATTCGTGAAAGTGTTTGCAAGAGGTTTAATCTCTTGCTGCTTTCTCTTACTGGCGCCTTCTGTCTGCTCCATTTTCATTTCTCATGACTCTAACAAGTTAGCGTAAAGAAAAAAATCTGATCAAATGCACAAACCGGGATTATTAAAATGTATAATACATATTCACACAATTTGACGTGAACGGGGTCTGAGAATCTTCCAGGTAGCATTTGATTTATGGCTTAGGTTGAAAAAAAAGAAAAAGAAAAGAAAGAAGGATGTTGGTTTCGCCTCTGACAATTATTACCTACTAACTGAATTACCCGGCGTTGCTCGGAAGCATTTGGTGATAATTCACTGTCTAAATTTTGTACAAATCAAATGCAAACGATTAATCTTTTTACGGCATGAACCGTACATAATACTGTATTCCACTTCTTCATTGAATTTGAATTTTATTCCCTGTGGTCTTTAGGCACACGAAAATTTTAGTTTCTGCGTTTTATTTTTGTTGTTTTTTATATACGTAGTGCAATCAAAAAGTTTCGAGACTACGTACGTAGCACGCCAACAGATGGCAGTACGCGGATACGCGAGCAGCGGTGGAGGGCAGTGACCTTCATGAGTCATTGTGCCGAGTGGCGTCGTTTTGTGAACACCGGGAGCTGTGCTGCACGATATTTGATGACCACGTGTGGAACACAGCTGTGATTTTGTTGTGAACTGCAAACTAGAGCAGCGAGCGAACATCAATTTCTGCGTCAAATTCGGCAAATCGGGAACGGAGACGCATGAAATGTTCCTGTCGCGGGTCATCACTGGGGACGAGACTTGGGTCTACGGTTACGACCCGGAAACCAAACAACAGTCGTCGCAGTGGAAGAGCTCGGCATCTACACTACCGAAGAAGGCCCGACAGGTTCGGAGCGCAACTAAAAACATGCTCATCGTGTTCTTCGACATTCGTGGGGTTGTGAACCGTGAATTCGTCCCCCAGGGCCAGACCGTTACCGCCCTTTTTCACTGCGATGTACTGAGGCGTCTTAGGGAGGACATTCGCCGCAAACGACCTGAAATGTGGCTCAGAGGCTATTTTCTGCTCCATCACTACAATGCAGCAGCTCACAGAGTGTTGGCAACGCGCTAGTTTTCCAGCCGCAACAGCATGACTATCCTTCCTTATCCGCCTTACTCGCCGGATTTGGCCCCCTGCGATTTCCTTCTGTTCCCGAAGATGAAGATGAAGCTCAATGGTCGCCGTTTTGGAAACCGGAGAGGAGATCCAACCCGAATCGCAGACGGTGCTTGACATGATTCGTGAACAGGACTTCCAGGGAGCGTTCCAACAGTGGCAAAAACGCTGGCAGCGGTGCATCGCTGCTCAAGCAGACTACTTTGAGGGAGACCATAGCCAGACTCACGTAACGTAAGTACTTAATTGTATATCCGCTTAGTCTCGGAACTTTTTGATCGGACGTCGTACATATGGCAAGGGTACCCAGTATTTTTCGGGTACATACTACTATTCGTGGAATCACCAAATTCAGGGGTGAAAGTTCATAAATGAAAAACATATATAACGAAGTGAATTTCTCCGTCATTTTTATCCGCGCCAGGATTCGAACCCGGGTCCACTCATTCCGGAATAAGTTGCTCTACCAATTGAGCTACGCGGACGTTTTATTCTGATTCCTATCTGCCTTTATGTCGTGTGCGTCCTTCGGGCAGGTACGTCACATCTCCTGGTACGTTACATCATCTCCCCTTATTTTTTTTTATTTTTTTTTTTTTCGAAGTGCTGCTCTTATTTTTCCTATCTCGCGGTGTGGAAATAACGTCACACCATTGCGAGATTGTGAACGGTCGGGTCATCCGGATAGTTCGGGCGCCATTATAACGAAGTGAATTTCTCCGTCATTTTTATCCGCGCCAGGATTCGAACCCGGGTCCACTCATTCCGGAATAAGTTGCTCTACCAATTGAGCTACGCGGACGTTTTATTCTGATTCCTATCTGCCTTTATGTCGTGTGCGTCCTTCGGGCAGGTACGTCACATCTCCTGGTACGTTACACATATTCCTGTAATTTTCCAATAAATTTATTTTAATTCATTTAGGTTATTGTTTTTTGTTAAACAATATCTTCGGTTTTTCCATTGAGAGTAAAAATGTGGAAACTTTTAGGATTGCCAACCTCTGAGCAGTGACATAGAGTTGTCCGTGTGAAAAGCAGGGTTCCTACAAATTACTTGCAGCCACTGCCAATGACTGGCCTTACGCTATGCTGATGGACATGGCAAAGGCCTGACTAATCGGGAATAGCAGACGCTTGCACTTGTCACAACAAAAAGTATTAAATTCGAGTTCAAAATTAAAAATGGATCTTTTTACGAAAATGAGGCCCCTTGACCTCGGGCTCCGACTCCTTCCGAAACACCGTCTACGGTCTAAGTTAGAGTACCATGAGTTAGTATATCAATTCAAAATAAAAAGTAAAAAATTGAACTTTTAACGAAAATTTTGTATGGAGGCCCCTTGACTCCGGGCTCCGGCCCCTTCCAAAAACTGTCAACGATCTAAGTAAGAATACCATGAGATAATATACCAAATTTGGTTGCTCTAAATTGAAAACTGTAGATTTGTATAGCAGACAAACAAACGAACATTCAACTTCACATATTAGATTACTTACTGTATTATTGTCAGTCTTAGACATACTGAGCGCCCTACTTATGCATTGGATTGGATATTTAGTGACTATTAACAGTCCTATCTATGGTCCAGTTTACTCGCAAATAAATTGTTTGTTAAGTTCTGAATTTAGCAGTTAATCAATACATTTTATTTTGTACAAAGTCTTTGATTTGCGCCGGCTTTCTTTATTTGGACCGCGATGTGTTTTCCACGCTTTATTTGTGCACAATACAACATATTTATTAACAATAAATAAATATATTAACAATCTTAATATGATGTACACTTCTCGTCAAAATTATTCTCCTCGGTAAGAGCCAAAAGAAATACTCAAATGAAAATTCGAAAAACTTACGTTTCTTCTTATTGTCATGCTCGCTTGGCTGATGACCGAGGCCTAAGTCCATCATCGCCATATGCCCGCCCGCCATGGACAAGGCATAAACCTCGTCTTGCATCATAATGCCCTCCAGCTCTCTCGGTGATTTTCACTTCCTATTTGGTTTTGAGGTCTAAATAAAAGAATACAGAAATTTTCGCATATATTTTATGAATTAGCAACAACGCAGAAAACATCAAGTATGTATTTCTTGTTCAAAAATTCAATTATGTGAGTGTACACACATAAACAAATTCATATGTATCGATCATCCCATACATACGGGGTAATAACAAATTTGGTAAAAATGTAACATGCTTTACTTCGCTAAGCTACACTTATGAAATCCTCATTCCCGTGTGTATTATATTCTCAAGATCTTTTTTTTTTTTTTTTTGTGCGAATATTTCATGCGCAGGCCATGAGGTGGCAGCACATGAGTCGAGTAAGTAAAAGGGCTAATTTCAGTGGGGCAGAGAAGGCACAGTGCGTATTGTGGTTTAACGAAACAAAGTCATAGACTAGAGTTAGTGCTGATTTCGTAAAAAAATTCGTAAGGGTCACCTGTAAGGAAAAAATATGTGCACGTGTGGTACGAATAATTTGTTGAGGTATATTGTTTGTTTCCGCGACAAAGAAAGGGAAATCGAAGAGCGAGTTAGCGAAGAGAGAGAGACTGTTGAAACACTACGAGAAAGTTTTCTTAGGTATTGTGCGTTTGAACATGCACTGTAAAAGGGTTTCCGAAATTCACGAGCCACTTTCCGTAATTTTTTTTTTTTATCGTGAATTAACGAAGCATATTTCTTAAACAACCTTTTGCGTGAAATGACAGAAAGAAACCTGAATTTCACGGTTTTTCCGTATCACGGGAAAATTCTGAAATTTCATAAATCTTTCCTCAGTTTCTTTCTTATATTGACAGTAAAGTAAGTACCGTTTTAGAGGTATGTCAACGGAAAATTCTGAATTTTCAGAACCTTTTCCGCAGTTTCTTTTGTACATTAACGGAAAAACTCCGTTCTCATGTTTTCCGTATTCACGTGACTAGAAATTATCGGTAATAGGGGCGATTGGTGAGAATACTTGAGGTTGGATTAACTTTTAAATTTCTATGTTTGTCGGATTTTGAAGTTCCGTAGCATCGGATATTGTGAATAGCATATCGCATGATTTTTTTTATTGTGACACTGGATACTTAACTTATTGTGCAGATAATTATGCGGTGTCTATATATCATTCTTTGGACAACTTAAGACAAAAGCTATTATAGCTATCAAGAGTAAATTTTATTTTGATGAGTTTTATTTTTTTTTGAAATAATGTTATAAAAGAGTATATTTCACCATTTTTAAAGATAACTGAAAGTCTTTGTCAGTTAGAAAAAACCCAAGAGTTGCAAATAATTTTGTTGCTTCGAAAAATCACGATGAAAAATGCTTAATTTGCGAAAAGTCCTCCTACAGAAAAAAAAAAAAAAAAAAAAATTACAAACCTATTCAGAAAATTATAAGCTCCATTAGAAAATAAAATGTCTAAAATCACTCGCATTAATGACCAAGAAAAGAAAATTCATCGTATAATTTGTTTTATGACGTACGTGATCAGGATTTCTGAATGCGTGTAGTCCTAGGTCACGGTGTAGTTCAGTGGTTAAAGGCGTGGGTTACCTGTTAAATCCACTCAAACGAGAGGGGTTCGATCTTGACTCAGCGGAAGGATCATCTGAGTTAAGGGCTGAAAAATACAAGTGCGGCGATTTTGCGGAATTTCAATTTAAATACAGAAAAACCTGAAATGGATTTTTTCCGAAATAAACGGAATTTCTGACTACTGAAAATCTGTGAAAATACGGGTTAAAATAAACGGGCACTTTTAAAAATAGAAATTTCTTTAAAAGACTGACACCCACCGGCAAACTGGCTGCACGTTATTTACATAAATTTTCCGTTAATTCACACCACTTCTTTTTTACAGTGTGTTGGTAAATTTCCTCAATCTACAATTGGACGTTGAAATGGAGTGATATATTGTTCCAACAAGATGGCTCTCCGTCATATATTTTGAAGAATGTCCGCAATTTCCTGGACAACAGTGATAGCCTAAATAATTAATTCTTGAGTTCTTTCACCATTCACGCAAAAGAGTCATTCACGAATGATCATTCAATTTCCAGGTTGTGACTACAATCGGCAATTAAGCTTTTGTTGCATAGTTTCCCTGCTTAAGATCAAAGTGCGTCCAAGACCACAGCTCTTTTTGGCAAACTTTTCAAAACAGGCCGAGTTTTTTTACTGTTCTTGAGGAATGATTTGCCATGAGCGTAATCTCGGCGAACGATTCGGCTCACCATTCAAATGGATGACATTCTTCAGTTTCACCATTATTTCCTAGCTGAATTTGGATTGCTCACTCACATAATGGTTGACATTTATTAATTATCGTCATTGCTTTTCTTACTGGGAATTCGTTTCGGAACTCAGAGGACGGAAGAAGTTAATTTGCTGAGACTTCAGTGGTTGTAAATTAAATAATCAGTCACAGTGGTCAGAGGGGACCAGATATTCATCGCTCACGGAGAAGAGTCATTCTTCGTAGACGAATCGTTCATGAATGGTCCATCCGTACTCCACAGCCACTACCTCGGAAAATGAATCGGGCAAGAAGGTCATATTCCATGACCTTCAAGGTGCGTGACTTGGCTCCTTCGGCTTACGTTTTATTTGGCTATGTTAAGGATACTGTCTACGTGCCTCTGATGCTTAACAGTTTTGCTAAGTTGAGAATCAAGATTTAAAGAGCCATGTTGCAAGACGACGAGGCAGTAGTGGACAGCATGTATATGACGTGTTAATTATACTTCGATTCACCCTAAGATGACACTGCAGTTTAATGTACAAGAGCCTACGCACTCACTGAGCGGAGACGGCCGAGAGTTATGTTCATCCGCGTCCATCCCCACTGGGTCCTAAAATATTAAATGCATTCTTCGCATGGATTTAATATTTAGCGACAAAATACTTTAGCACTAGGTGCATAAGTGCATTAATTCTGTTTTAGACATGTTTGCATAGAATTTTCGCATCTAAAAATCTAATAAACAAACAAACAAAAAGAACATCAGTCAGACGCAATTTACCTCAGAAAACATTTTTGTGTACTTTCTTTTTCAAAATAGTGTTTAATTTTCACGCTAGAGGCGTTAATGTAAATCTGTGTAATGATGATACCTTGGCTTCTAAACGCATGATTAAAAAATATATATATCTTTTTGATACTAACAGCGTTTGTGGCGAGGAATATATTTTCATATGTTTGCCAATTTCTGTACCGCATAGATTTGCTACTAGAGGGTATAAGTGTTCATTTCTAGTTGTGCCCGACTTGGAGCCATATCTTTGTTTTTAAGCATCCATTTGAAAACTCCCCTTTGCCATGGATATTTTTCGGTAGAAGAAATGGGTTGCGCACAATTTGCGATTTTCCGTAGCACATATTTCAACTTCGAGTGGCCAAAAGTAGTTATTTCTATATATAGACGTTGTACCGACTGTGTAGAAATCATGTTGATACATGTATTCGGTGGAACGTCGGTTATACTTTTCCCTATAGGGAATAGCCTTAAAAATGTATAAATGTAAAAAACGTATGAAAGAAATTTCCAAATGTAAAATACCATTATAAAATTTCGAATGCCTCTAAAATAGGCCCGGGGGGGACACAAAATTTTAGATCACACCATACACGAATACTTTGTTTGCTACCTCATACACTGTTACAACTGTATGTAATTATAATAGGAGTTAGTTGGGCAAAGAATGTCCTTAATGCTATCTTAAATGAGATTTGTAAAGATTTACCTTTGGGACAATTATATTGAATCGAACACTTATTTATTTCATAGCCATTATCCTCATAACTTGAGTAATGATTTCTGGTGTGTTGGAAAGAGTATCATAATCAATGCATTAAATGATTTTACTAACACGTTTTAAATTAGATGGTGGTTTTTTGCTATAAGGCTTAGATGCATTCTCTTTTTCACTGAAATTTTCTTTCTAAAAATCTCCTTTGAAACATTTTTTTTTCGTGTCGTCGTGTCGGGAAGGGTTCAAAAGACGTTCTCATTTCACCCGAGAATTAGGTTTCAGCTTTCTTGTTTTCTAACTTCGCTTATTTGCGTTGAAAACTGGGAGGGTTCCGTTTTATTTTATTAAGAATTACCTTCATCTAAAAAACAGAGAACCAGAACAGCCGCATGAAAAAGATGTTGACATCTGAGCAGAAACACGAAACCAGTACGAGGAGTGGTTACGTTAACCACTCAACCGTCGAATAACTTGAGTCTATCTGTTGAAGTTTCACACGCATTGCGACAAAAGATGAACTGTGAAAACGTTTTTTACGAAGCAAGCTTTGAACCTTTGTGGAACAAACAGCATTAGAAATATTCGAGCAAGTAAAGAACGGGCTGTAAGAACACATTCACACAAAAAGAAGAAACACCGTGGTGAACAAAGCCTGTTGAGAACAGATCGGAAGAATCCAATAGAGTGTTTCGATGTGAATTTTTTCTTGGGCATTCTGATTTCGCGGTTTAAAATAGGATTAGCGAAGATGCAAAGCAGCAAGCACGATTTTTTTATTTCGTTCCTTTCCAGCAGGATATTCTTTTCTTTACTCTTTTCCATTTTTTTTTTAAAGTTCATAGCAAATCAACTGACTCTGGTTTAAAAGAACACATGAAAGTCTCGCCGAAGAGCAAATCATCCTTTCGTCTTACCGGGTGAGCCAGTCCTTTCCAGCAACTGAAACAAATAATCCTCTAATGTGATCACGAACTTAAGCATTAATTTTTAAACACAGGTAGCGATGCCCTTTCCCGCAAGGTCTGCTTCTCCCCTCTCCCTCCCCCTTCCCCTCCCCTCTAATGTTTGGCATTAATCATTGCAGCAAGAAGTACGAGAGCCTCTTCGACGGATTAAATCTTTTCAGGAGTTGCGCTTCGGAATGTTTTCAAGACAAGTTACGTACATAACAATCCGGTAAAGAAATACACAGATCAAATTTTAAATTTACATATACCAGAAACAGTACACGAGGGTCATAACAAGTTCTGCACACTGTCCATTTTTGAGAAAAATGTGAAGTAACGGAGAAAACTTACCTTATTGCCGTTCAATGTACTCCCCTCCGCTGCTAATGGCAGCTTTCCAGAGGTGAGGTAGGTCCTGGATGCCTTGTAGTACGCCATCTTTGTTCAGCTGTCGTATTACTCGCGTCACGTCCAATGATTCGTAGCGGATGCCAAGGAGTCGATTTTTTCACTTTGGGGAAAGATCAAAGTCGGGTGGACTGAGATCAGGGCTCTATGGTGGACTGTATAAAGTTTTCCAGCCATATTTCAACAAAAGTCCCCATACCGACGCTGCACCATGACACGATGCGTTGTCATGGTGCAAGACACTTGCTCTTCCAACAAGGTGGGGCCATTTTAATGAAATTTTGTCTCAGCTTTGTCCCCAGAAAGAAATTGTGCTTCGACCAAGAGTTCCTTTCCCACAAACTTCTTGCAAGGCAGTGTGCATCTGTGCCAGAGTTTTCCCCCGCGGAGTTTCTATTTTCACGTACAAGCGCTAATCCAACGCCGTGATTCGACCTGAGGAGCCGCACGCTTCCATTTCCGAACTCTCCCACGTCCACACAGCAAATGATAGCGCGTCGTTCTAACACCACTGCGTTGCTGAGAGTCTGACCGTGACGTGACGCAATCATTTTCCCGAATGGATCATTCGCTTGCGTTTCAGATTAACGTGTGCAGAACGTTTTTTATGACCTTCGTAACAGTGGTTTCCATAAGTAAATGATAAGCAGCTGTTATTGTGATTTTCGAAAGTATTGCAATATGGGATTCTCTTAACGGCCATTCAACGCTCGTTACACCCACAGAGAAGGTCGAAGCTCGACTAACTATTCCTGCACAGGTTTCTGAGCCGAGTTTTGGAAGCGAAGTGTTAGATGTAATCTAGAGGCTTACAATAGGAATGCCGGTAGACTGAGAGAAATCAGAATCGCTTGCTACTATTCCACGTCACTAACGTCACAAGACATCAAAGTAAACACCAGCAGTTAGGGAGAGAGAAACGGGATGGGGGTAGGATTACACGACCTCACATTTACCTGCGGTGGAATACCCCTGGACCGACGGCTTAACGTGTTGCGGTTTAACACATCTGACCTACTGGGAATAGATCTTGGGACCTTTCCTTAGCAGGCTGATGCGCTAACCACAAGGCCATCCACGCTAAATATGGGATTCTTATAGGACTTCCATTATATGCACATACACGAAGATGCCATAGGAAATGTCAGCAGTAGGTTTCTTTGTTAGCATTCGTTTTCTTTGACGGCGTTTTCAAGAAGCTAATCGGTACGGCAACGATCATTAGTAGTGCTGTACAACATGATTTCCAAGCAATCGAGCATAGCACGTTGATTAAGTGGTTTTATTATTATACAGTTTTATTGCCCTACACGGTGATCAATACATTGTAATAGATTGGCAATGTCAAACGGCATAATGACTTTACTGCTCTTCTGGGAGACAAGGCATTTCCTTCAAGCAAGAGATAAGATGTGAAAGTAGTGAGTGGGAGATCAGAGGTTGCGAGGATTAAGGAGTCGGAAACAGAAATGTAGAGAAGGAGATGGCCAGTGCGAAAGAATAAAAGCTACGTTGAATTGAAGTCGATTCGAAAGAGAAACAGAATAAGTAGCGAAAGGGTTGAAAGCTTTAAGAAATTATTAAGACAATTACGGGACAACCAGCAAAATAAGTTTTAGCTGATAATAATTTAATTGAGACCGCAACTTTTCTGATCTATTCCTTCGTAATAGATATTCTACAACGTGGAGCAACTAGACTTAAATACCGAACCCGAAAGCAAAGTATCAATCCCGCTTACAAGAACCCTTTAACCTTTTAACGACCATAACGTCTGAACAGTCCTTACATCCAAACTACCACGACCCCCGAAACAGCCCGTTTAAAGTGAGTAGGATTTCCTACCCCGCCTGTTCTTTGAATTTTCCTCGCCTCTACGTATTTAGCAGAAGTCACCTTTAGTTATCATTGATATCGCTACGCAAATAAGTAAAGCAGGCATTGGTATTTCCCGGGGCGATGTTATTTACTCTCATGACATCGCATGCTATCTTCGTGGAAAAATGCAGTGATCACCCCCGCGAAACGACTGAAGGACAGTGCACATCAGATAGGAAGTTTCGTGTAGTGACCAAACACTAATCCTTCCTTTGTGAACTGGAAAAGGAGACGAGAAAAATTCTGAATGAAGCAAGAGGCAGTTTCAGGCGTTATGGTATTCTGAACGACATGATATTTCAGGGCTTTGTCGTTAAAAGGTTCATTAGTGACGCATGCCCTCGTCACATAAATGGCTTACTCCATCACGTAACATGATGCACTGTATAATCCGGCAGGCAAGCTCTTCTAGCATCAGTTAGAGTCTGTCTGATTGAGGGTCGGAATGGACAACTCTAGTGATCTGAGCGACTTTGATCGTGGCACAATAGTTAGAGCTTAATCGTTTATGTTCTAGCATCTCACGAACGGCCGTTATCCTTGGCTTTTCACGCTCAACCGTAGCAAGGGTTTACTGTGGATGGCGCGACAAATAAAAAACTCCACCAATCGGCGATATCGTGGATCAAAACAGATGGTGCATCAGACGGGTCAAGCAGACTGGCGACATCAGTTTAACGGATCAGCGACATTCCGATTTGTGGTGCATTCAACGATGGCCCACTGCCCACCAGTGTTGAATTTTACGGCGGTTTGCCAGATTGTGGCCCGTTTGTTCGCTTGTGCGATTCTTGCAAGTCTCGTTTCACCCATCTGATCCATCATTCTTTTTCGTCCACAGGATCGCAGATTGCTGGAACTTTTTTGCCTGTCGCACCATTCACAGTAAACTGTTACCACGGTTTTGCTTGAAAAGCTCAGGAGAAATGGCCGTTTAAGAGACGCCCGAACTGACACGCCCGGTGCTAATTATTATGCCACGTTCAAAGTCGCTCGTATCACTCGTTTTCTCATCCTGACCCTCAATTAAACGGTAACTGATGCTCAACGAGCTGGTGAGCCTGATTTATACCATACAGAGCGCTCCTTTGATATCTTACGTGTTGGAGTATTTATGTGAAGATGGCAGATATATCTAATAAATTGACACCTCAGTGCGAAAGTTTTCAGTTGCTCAGTTTTCCAACGTTTCTTCACATTTACTACTTCTTACTTCATCATATTTTTGGCATGTACAATTACTTCCTTCTTCATCATATTTTTCGCATACACAAATACCACTTTCTTCATCATATTTTTCGCATGTACAATTACTTTTTTTATCCTATTTTTGGCTTCTACAATTACTTCTTATTTCATCATATATACGAGATTTACAATTACTTCTTACTTCATCATATCTATGACATTTACAATTACTTCTTTCTTCATCATATTTTTTGCCATGTACAATTACTTCCTTTTTCATCATATTTTTCGCATATACAATTACTACTTTCTTCATCATATTTTTCGCATGTACAATTACTTTTTTAATCCTATTTTTGGCTTTTACAATTATTTTCACTTCACCGTGTTTTTGGCATCTACAATTACTTCATTCTTCATCATATTATTGGCATATACAATTAATTTTTACTTCAATATATTTTTGGTATGGACAAGTGCTTCTTACTTTATTATATTTTTGGCATCTACAATTACTTCTTACTTCATTATATTTTTGGCGTGTACAACTTCTTACTTCATCATATTTTTGGCATGTATTTCCTTCTTCATCATATTTTTGGCATGTACAATTACTTCTTACTTTATCATATTTTTGGCATCCGCAGTTACTTCTTATTTCATGATATTTTTGGCGTGTACAACTTCTTACTTCATGACATTTTTGGCATGCACAATTACTTCCTTCTTCATCATATTTTTTTCATCTACAATTACTTCTTACTTTATCATATTCTTGGCAGGTAAAATTACTTCTTTCTTCATCATATTTCTGGCAGGTACAATTACTTCTCACTTCATTATATTTTTGGCATAGATTGGGTCATATTCTTTTCAGTTTTTAAAGCGTTGGTAGAAAATTTTTGTATCGATTCATTTATTCTGTGCAGTCACTTATTTAGCTGAGGCAAATAAATAAATAAATGAACATTATAACAATGAAAGTGAAAAAAGTAGTTCTGTTTTGATAGCTGAAAAAAAATTAAATTTTAAAAATCTTGATATTTTTAACATATCACTGCCTTTAGTTGCTTTTAACACACACACAAAAACATTTTTTTAATGTTTAACATATTAATAGACATCCGAAGGTACAGAAAAGGACCAACTTTCAATAAATGCTGTATTTGAAAATAGTACGTACAAGGGCTTATCAATATAGTGAAAACACCGAATGCGACTGGAGTACACGTACTTCGCCGTATGCAAATCATAGGAACAACGTCACCTGCGATTTGAATTATATAAGAATATGCAGTACATTGTCACACTGCCGCATAACAGTGCCAGAATCGCAGGTGAAACAGCTGTTGTGGAGCAATTGTCGACAATGTCAGATATCAGCGAAGTCAGAAAAAGTCATGAGGACTGGTGCGCGTCTTGCAGGAGTTTCACAAACTAGAACGGCAGAAATGGTCGGTGTAATATGAGGAACAATATCGAAGATTATGACCGCCTATCAAAGAGGACATGGCGTTGCCTGCAGACGAGCAAATTCGGGACTCCATTCGAAGATACCAGATAGGGATAGGCGAACATTGGCACGGATTGTACAAGTGAAGCATAAGACCACGGCTCCACAAAGAGCAGCACCTGTCGGAATTATCCCGTTTCCGTCATAACAGTTCGTCGGGAACTCTATCGTGCCGGTATTTATCACCATGGAGGCCCCTACAAACCTCTCATTACCAACATCAATACAACAAAACGTATAAGGTGATGCGAAGCACACAAAAACTGGAATGCTAACCGGTACCGTGCCATCTGGTCTGATGAATCGTGCTTCACACTGTTTTTCCACCACTGGCAGAGTGTACATCTGGCGAAAACCTGCAGAAGCGTACCATTCCCACTGTTTGGTGAAGCATGGAAGTGGATTTCTGATGCTGTGGAGTGACATATCATGACATTTCTCATTCCTTAGGGCCATTGGGTATTCTGCAGAGTCGAGTCACATCTGCAATGTCGGAATCCAATATTTCAGGCATTGTTCCCGTATGGCCAACGCTAGTTTAAGCATATGATGCACGCGTGCATTATGCTAAACGTGACTCGTTATGGAGCATGAGGATGAGGTACAACAGCTACCCTGACCACCTGAATTTCCGAATCTTAATATTATTGAACATTTGGGGGAATATCTGGTGTGAAAGGTGAAATCACACTTACCACCTCCAACATCATCAGCACAGTTGTAAATGTTTTACAGGATGAATGTCCCCGAATTCCTTTATCGTATGTGCATGACTTGTATAAGTTTGCTGAAGACTAAGTTGAATTACTTCTGTTCTACATTTTATTAACAAAAAGTTATCCACAAACAGTAAGCATTTCCATTATTTTGATAGACCCCTGTATATTATTTCAAAATGACAGAGACTAAAGTTCAACAAAGTCACAAAAATTTAGTTGCAAATTTAAGTGCACAAATCGAGTTACCACTGGTAACTTCTAGGATACAAAGGCAAGCATGTTGGTGTAAGTGTCTCTGCCCAAGGTCTATTCACACTACAGATTTGTTGCCCAAAGTATCAACACTGCAGAAATAATGGTGGAAGAGATATAAAACATAAAGCATGACCTCCCATTACCCAGTTAATAGAACAATGTCTTCTGACAAAAAATTCAAGGACGTTTCTGTTGACGGCCCAAGCAAGGTTGGATTGACCATGCGGCAGCGCTCGCGCGATTGCTCAGTGGGCCGCTTCTAGAGCGGGTTTTTTTGCGGGGGGGGAGGGGGGGTAAAATCGGGTTATTTCAATTTGATAAGCAATACGTTTTCTCTTTTCTCATAACTTTGTGTGTGTGTGTGTGTGTGTGTGTGTGTGTGTGTGTGTAGTTTCAAAACGTTGGTAAAAGTTTTTCAGGCTGGCATCTGTTGAAATCGTATGCTAACCAAGGATCTATGTTACTGTGAATGTGAGATATTCTTCCACCCCCACATTCCATCGCTGGGTTGCTGATGCTCAATATGGAGTTTCACCTCTGACTTTGATTCTCATACACTCCGTAACATCTGTAGTGTAATGCTGTTATGACTAACAGTCTACCTCACATTCCTCCTTTTCTATAAACCAGCAGTACCCATAATATGCGCAGTCAGGATCTATACTAAATTAACAAAATTAATAAACACACACATATGTATATGGGCCGATCTGGATCGAATCACATGGGCTGATTAGACGTATCCAGTCCAAACCTGGGCCCAGGGAAAATATGTAAATGGCCATTCAGAATTCGGGGGTGTAATAAACACCATTTCTGACAGAAGTCCAAAGATATGTGTGATAATCATAAATGATTATCACACATATCCTTGATATAAAATATAAACGATGGTACCAAATTCTCAAGTGTAATGACTACAATTTTTTAAGTCTCAAGTTTCGAGCTCATGAGCCAGATCATTATGACCACACCTGTCCCCTCGAGAGAGCAAGCTCTACAGCACGCAACAGTGACGTTACCGACGGCCGCCGGATCTATGTAGACTGCATGTGGAGGACAAGCCATTTAGCCAGTACCAAGTCCGTGAAATGAGAAAAGGGAAGGACTTGTCAGAATTTTAACGCTACATACTTATCGGCCCTAGGAAGGTGGCCGCCAATATAACAGAAACCAGAAAT
Organism: Macrothele yani; assembly: GCA_039090855.1. Taxonomy (NCBI): domain Eukaryota; kingdom Metazoa; phylum Arthropoda; class Arachnida; order Araneae; family Macrothelidae; genus Macrothele; species Macrothele yani. Next base: position 113,949,145 of record CM077026.1, read on the forward strand.
TGTTGCTTCTTCGAAAGCCGCCATGGTGCAGATACAGCATGTCATTCCACCTTGGGGATTCATTCATCATTCACGTAAAAGAGACATTCATGAATGGTCATTCAAATGAATGGTCATTCACTTTCCACTCCCGGTTGTGCCACTATACTCACTGAGCAGATTATTCCTTGCGTTTGGCAGAGATCCTCAAGTTTATAACCAAAGCGCATGTTTCAAGTTTACCTGCCTGATGTGCGACCGGATAGAAGTGGATATCAGTTTTTGGATAGATGGATATTTAGAGACGAGGCTACATTACATGTGATCGGAAGAATGAATACGCACAACGCTATAATTTGGGGTACCCAAAATGCCCATGCTTTCTACGAATTGGAAAGCAACCCCCAAAGTAAATGTGTGGTTCAGGATGAGTCGTCACCTACTGTGCGATCCTTTTTTTCTTCTCTGAGGACAATGTACGATCAGGACCATAGCTGGACATGCAACAGATCTTCTTGGTCCCGCAACTGGATAACGATGTCATTTTACAGCAAGACGGGGCCCCACCTCACTTGTCACTGGAAGTCAAGAACTTCCTCAATGACAACTGGTGTGGCAGCGATGGCCTTATTTCTGGCCAGCAAACTTCTCCACTCCATTTCTTCGGGTGGTGTTAGTGAAGAACATCGTTTACGAAAACCAACATCAAATCTGGATGACTTGAAGCTGAAAATTTCCTCAGCATTCACAGAAATCACTCCACAGATGTTAGAAAGCACGTGGATAGAATTGAACCCCCAATATGAACTCTGCCGAAGGGAGTCACGTAGTGGCCTAGGCAAACTCCCATCCATAAATGTAATTTCTGCCCAATGTTGACCTATCATATCTGTTACAAGCCATACCACAGCATTTTTAAATTATCCCTACCCAACGGGATCACCCTGTATTTATAACGCGTAGTAACACACGGAAAGCCATAGTCAGAAAAGTAAACAGACCCCACAGAACAGTAGCGGAGGGATACACGTAACACTTCGGAAGTGCAGTCCGAAAATTTCGGCACAGCCTGTTAACATTGTCGCTTCTGTCACGTTAAGAGCGAGGTTGTCCTGTGGTTTACGCAATATTGCAATGAAAGTTTGTTGCGTCAATGCAAAGTGTAATGAAATATTGTTACACAAGAGCGCTATGAAATAATTTTGTGACAAAAGGGAAATGAAATATTGTTGAATGAGCTTATGGTCCAGCAGGCCGCAGTATCAAATTTCTACACTGGTTGAAAGCTTTAAAAATTAACTGAATTAGTTAAAATTTTGCAAATTTGAATTTCAAAACGGAAACTCTCTGGTAGACACACTCATATGCTTATGCATATCTCTGCTAAATTCCAAACCTATAAGTTCGTTAGTTTCTTTTGTAGGCGAATGACACGGCATTTTTATGACATTATATTACAAGGGCGAACCACATTATTGTGCCCACCAGTTAATATCCAGTGTAACCGCCATATGCAGCGCGGACAGCAGCTAGACAGGCTGGGAGCGACTCAATAAGGTGCTGGAAGGTATTTACAGGTTTGTGGAGCCATGCTGACTTCAGTGCATCTGACAGCTGCTGGAGGGTGCGTGATGGAGGATCCATAGAGCGAACAACACGATCAAGGTGGTTCCCACAGATGCTCAACTGAGTTTAAGTCTGGGGTAGTAGGGGGCCAGGGAAGTACTTCGAATTCTTTATCGTGCTCTTCCAACCACTCTCGGACATTTCTAGCTGTGTGACACATCGCATTGTCGTGCTGCGAGATCCCATCTGCCCCAGAGAAGAAAATTAGCATGTATGGGTGTACGTGGTCTGCAAGGATGTATTCATAACGAATCCTGTCCATAGTGCCTTCCACAGGTATGAGTGAACCCACAGAATGCCACAAAAACGATCCCCTGACCATAGCGCTCTCTCCACCAGCTTCTGTTCTGCCAGCAATGGTTGAAGAGTGTTGGTTCTCCGATGTTTCTCGCCTTATACTCCAACATCATTCGTTCGATGAAGCAGAAAACGTGATTCATCGGAGAAGGCAATCCTTTGCCAATCAGCGAAGGTCCAATTCCGATACTGCCATGCAAATGTAAGGCTTTTTTGTCGATGCATCTTCTTTCGCATAGGTGAAGTGACCATCCGTCTGTATTGGAGCCCTGTACGCAGCAGGGTTCGCTGAAGTGTCGTTTAGACACACTTCCGGCACCACCCTGGTTCATTCGGCCAGGAGTTGCTCCACTGTAGCGTGTCGATCGGCCCTCATGCACTTTCGAAGCCGACGTTCACCTCTCACATCAATGGCACGTGGTGCTCCGCAGTTTCCACTTCGCTTATTCACAATGGTGCCATTTCTCCAATCACGATACACTTTAATCACAGCAGCACGCGAACAGTTCACAAAGTGCACTGTTTCAGAAACACTGCCGCCCTCGGCCCGAAAGCCGATAATCATCCATTGTTGCAAATTTGATAAATCGCTCCTTTTATCCATGACAGCAACGAGGGATAAGTTTTTAAGACATGGTGATTATGATCATATGTAGAGGATTTTAGGAAGGGAGTGTCTGACCCCAGGTCTTAAACAACCCTTAGAAATAGGAAGCTAAGGAGATTTGGGCTAGAGTGCTCGATAGAAAAGTGACATGGAAGCGAAGTAGAAAGGGGGAGGTAGACGCCCTTATTTATTACCGGGATGCCAGTACCCGTGGTCCGACGGCTTAACATGCCCATCCGACGCATGGCAGATATTCAGTGGATCGAGCGTTCGTACCTGCCTGGGATCGAACCTGAGGTCCTTTCTGTGGCAGTCACGAACGTTGCCCACTAGGCCACCCGCAGACCAATATGTTTGCAGACTGCCTACAGAACACCTTATATACCCTCCAAGCCAGAAGTAGGAGGTGGTCGCAATAATGGGACTCGACTGTGTAGATTAGTGTACGTAAGTTCACGATTCCGTTTACAGCAGTATCTGCGATATTAAAAACCCGATTGAAAAACTTCTTTCTTCGGTGAGATACTACTGTTTTCCATATTGGTTCCATTGACTCTGAATAACTTTGATAGATTTAATTCGCATCAGAACGGATTCAAAAGACGTGCTCATTACACCCGAAAATTTGGTGTCATCTTTCTTGTTTAAGAGATGTCTGGAAACTATATTATGAGCCTGTGTGTATGCTCGGAAACTTAGTCAAACCCTTATTCCTTATCCCGTGCTGAAATTTTTTTCTCTTACTGCAGACAACCGTGATCTTCTGTTTGAAGTACGGGTGGAGGGAACTTTTAAAACATAGTGTTAATATGGTTTCACCTAAAAATCTCTGTCTTATGTTTCCAATGGTAAAACTTCTATAACGAAGTAAATTTCTCCGTCATTTTTGTCCACGCCGGGGCTCGAACCCAGATCCTCTTATTCCGGAATAGGTCGTTATACCAACTGAGCTACGCGGACGTTCGTCCTGACTGCTATCTGCCTTTATGTCGTGTGCGTGCTGCCCTCATTCCGGAATAAGTCGCTCTACCAATTGAGCTACGCGGACGTTCGTTCTGACTGCTATCTGCCTTTATGTCGTGTGCGTGCTAGGCATGTAACATCTCCCCCCCCCGAAAGAGGGCCGGGGCATGGCCCACGGGTCAGCCGTGACCATGAATTGTCGCAGGCAGCCATCCTCTGTAGAACGTGCACATGAGAACTCCCTGTGAATCTGGTGTGTGGAATGCAACGTCACACACATTTTTATTTTTCGAAGCGCTGGATCTCTTATTTTTCTATCTTGAACGGCCGGGTCCTCCGGAAAATTCGGGCGCCATTATAACGAAGTAAATTTCTCTGTTATTTTGTACACGCCGGGCTCGAACCCGGGTCCCCTCATTCCGGAATAAGTCGCTCTACCAATTGAGCTACGCGGACGTTCGTTCTGACTGCTATCTGCCTTTATGTCGTGTGTGTGATAGGCACGTCACATCTACCCCCCCCCAAAGAGGGCCGGGGGCATGGCCCACGGGTCAGCCGCGACCATGATTTGCCGCAAGCAGCAATCCGCTTTAGAACGTGCACTTGAGAACTCCCTGTGAATCTGGTGTGTGGAATGCAACGTCACACACATTATTATTTTTTTCGAAGCGCTGGAGAAGGGATTCTCTTATTTTTCCTCTCTCGCGGTGTGGAAAGAACATCACACCATTGCGATATCTTGAACGGCCGGGTTATCCGGAAAGTTCGGGCTCGAACCCGGGTCCCCTCATTCCGGAATAAGTCGCTCTACCAATTGTGCTACGCGGACGTTCGTTCTGACTGCTATCTGCCTTTATGTCGTGTGCGTCCTGCTGGGCAGGCACGTCACACTTCTTTACATATTTCCTTCGTAATTAATGTATTCCCAAGGATGAAAATTTGCACATCGATAAAACTAACTTTAAGTTATAGCATGGGATACTTAATACTTGCTATGACATAACTATAACTAAGCACTCCAACATTTGTTTGTCTACTGACGTCATCAATGTACAAGTCGCGCCATCTATTAACAGGTCTGAACATCACTCAAAGAAAAATGAATGATTTTTAATATAATTATAGTTATGTTTTAGCAAGTATTAAGTATCCCATGCTATAACTTAAAGTCAGTTTTATCGATGTGCAAATTTTCATCCTTCGGAATACATCAATTGCGAAGAAAATATGTAAAGAAGTTTTACCATTGGAAGCATAAGGCAGAGATTTTAGGTGGAACCACCTTGAAGGACTGGAAAATGATTATTTAAATTTATGTTAAGCTCAAATTATGGCCACTGCTGAATGTCTAAACTCCCGCAAAACAGAAAGAAAAAAGCAAGAGACTTAGTTTCAAAAAACAACAATTTGATTACTCGCGGATGCGCAATAAAGTTTACCCAAGTTCGGGAGGGGAAGGGAATGGAGGGGAAGAGGACAAAAAAATAAACACAAAGATCTCTATTAAGGTAAAACTGAGAATCAGAATTTCCCAAAGTGGCCGATGACGAGGAAAACGAAACGTGACAGAAAGTAAAAAAAAGAAAAAGTAAAAAACGAGAAACAAAATTGACGCTTTCGTAACCCGTGTTTCAGGAAAACTGTTTAAATTCCTTGTGAAAAACAACGAACAACTGATTTGCATTAAGGAAAATTGCATTGTACGTCTTGAAATCGCAAGAATGCGCTTTTGTTTCGGACTGACACCGAGAAGCGTTGATTGTTTACCGAAAAAAAAAATACATGAAGTAAAATGCTACTGAAGTATACATAATGGTTAAGAATATGTAGAAATGTTATGCTCTGCTAAATATTCTGCTATTCTGTGATACAATGTTCCTGTCTTACTTCTCTAAATCAGTACTCTTGGTGACTTATTGGGCCACGGGGCTTCGTCGAGTCCGCTACAACAAAATACATGGCAGATGCTTAACTTCATAACGTGACGTGTATAACTTGAACTAATTTAGTTATAGTGAACCTGAAGTTCAAAGTTCAACGAACTTCGTGGGCACATTCTGATCTCGTATTCACTAATGAGATCTAGATGTTTATTCCTGCTTGCTATACGGAATACATATAAGACATCTGAAAGTACAATAGACTGCCCTCGTTTAATACCAGTGAGCAGTGAAATACAACCGTACTATGAGATCATTGATTCATGACACATGCGCTCGAAAAAACCGTTCCTTTTTTTATTATTATTAGAGGTTTAACGATCACCGTGAGCAACTCAATAGTCTAGAAGCATCCGTCCGTCCCTAATTTAGGCTACTGGTTCCAGGGAAGGTGAAAAGCCCATACTGTAAGACAAACACAACACTCATGCCTCACCGGGATTCTAACCAGGAGCCTTCTCGGAGGAATGGTCATAAGCCAGCGCTTAGATCACTGCGCCAGCGGAACGCCCCCCCCTTTTTTTTTCTGTTTTTTATTTTTTTATTTTTTTTTTGTAAATAATTACACTGGCGGAAAGTGAAAAAAGAACACCAAGAAGGAATTGGCGGACGATCATGAAATTTACATATGGCCGCCCCGGTGGCGCAGTGGTCTAAGGCGTTGGCCTCTGATCATTCGTCCGAAAGGGGTCCGGGTTCGAATCCCGGTGAGGCATGGATGTTGTGTTTGTCTTACGGCACTGGCTCTCTCCCTTCCCTGGAACCAGTGACCCTAAATTAGGGACGGGCGACTGCTTATAGCCCATTGAGTTGCTCACGGTGGTCGTTAAACCTCCAACAAAAAAAAAAAAAAAAAAAAAAAAAAAAAAATTTACATATGTTCATGGGGTCGAGTTTACGTAAGTGTGATGTTAATTTCGGGACCAACCGGTGAGCGCATACGCCACAGCACGGCATAATATGCAAATTGTCGTCCGTGGTATTTAAGGAGTACGGCGAAGTGAATGTAATCAGTCGTCGGCGTACGGACACGTGCGAAGACCCTGAAGAAGCGGCAATGCCTGGACATGCGGAAGACGTGTTCGATTTCAGCAGTTATCGGACTTTGATCGAGGTCATCTAGTCGGACTCCGCGAGGCCGGGTGGTCGTATCATCGTATTGTGGAGAGAATTGGACGGGAAGTATCGGTGGTAGTACGATGGTGGCGTAGATGGTCCGAGGAACATTCCCACACGAGAAGACGTGGAACCGGGAGTCACAGACGGACTGATGAGCGGACCGATCGATGCTTAAGAAGAGCGGCGATGTCCAGCAGAACATCCACTGCGACGCAAATCCGAGCTGCCGTTGCACCTGAGGTGAATGTGCGAACAATCCGCAACCGTCTACTGGATGCAGGACTACGTGCACGTGTGCCTCTGGCATGTGTACCTCTGACTCCAGCCCACCGTCAGGAACGGCTGCAGGGGTGTCGCCAATGTCTGCACTGGAGAACGCAATGGCGATCTGTCGTGTTCAGCGATGAAAGCAGATTCTGCTTGGGAGCCTCCGATGACCGTATGCGTGTTCGCAGACGCACAGGGGAGCGTCTCTACCCTTCTTGCATCCGCCAGCGACACACAGGGCCTACACCTGGTCTCCTAGTGTAGGAAGCGATAATTATCGCAGCCGCGGCACACCACCGAACGAGTGGACCAGCATGCTGTGTGGCCGGCATTGACGGCTCGCACCGCCACATCACGAACGTTAGCGTAGGAATCAGAGTGTGTTGCGCATCAGCCTGTGTCAGCACGTACCGTTCGACGTCGCCTGCAGGAGCGGGGACTTGTCGCACGGCGCCCATTGCTCCGATTACCATTGACGTTACACCACCGTCGAGTGCGGCGGCAGTGGGACGTTGAACGCCGCACCTGGACTACGGAATCGCACGACATTGTCTTCTCCGACGACTCCCGCTTCTGCCTGCAACACCACGATGGTCGAATCCGCGTGTGGCGGCACCGTGGCGCGAGACTGTATGACGTCTGCATTATTCATCGTCATACCGGTCCGTCGCCTAGCTTTATGGTTTGGGGTGCAATTGAATATGACACCCGCACCCCTCTGGTACGCATCGCCGGTACATTCAACAGCCACCGCTACACCTCCGACGTTTTGGAGCCTGTAGTCCTCCCTTACCTGCAGGACCTGCCAGCGGCCACGTTTCAACAGGACGATGCGCGCCCGCACGTGGCACGCATCGTGCAACAATTCTTCACGGCCCGCCAGGTGTCACTGCAGCCGTGGCCTGCCTGTTATCCCGATATCTCGCCCATCTAACACATCTGGTCGCTGATCGGCAACCGAGTGGCCCGGCAATCACCACCCGCGGCTACGCCTGATGAACTGTGGCAACGTGTGGAAGCAGCCTGGACCGACATACTCCAAGCCTACATCCAAAGCCTCTGTCTTTCGATACCGCTGCGTGTAGCGGCCGTTATTGCCAGCCATGGGGGCCACACGAACTATTAATGTCTGCCCGCAAGTCGCACGGGCCTGTAAGATCAATCGTTTCATCTTTGTATCTGTTGTTATGTGTCCAGTAAATCTGGCTTTGCTATCTCGTGTCTTTCTTGGTGTTGCATTTTGTGGTGTCCAGCAGTGTATACATACTAAATTTATTGGTTAGTTCACGAAAAAGTGATCGACGTATGCATTGACGCAGCCAGAAATTTCTTATTCGGGGGGGGGGTCTATGGGTTTGGTTCATCGGTGAAAGCCCAATATATGCATATCATCATCATCATCATTGTCAACCATTATCAATCCACTGCTGGATGAAGGTCTCCCCAAGTTTCCTCCACAACGGTCTGTCTTGTGCCAGTCTCCTCCATGTCACCCCTGCATACTTTCGAATTTCATCCACCCATCTCCCATGTGGTCTTCTTTGTGGGTCTTTTCCTGTCCCTTGAATCCAATCTAAAATTTCAGCTGTCCATCGATGATCTGTCCTTCTGGCAGTATGTCCAGATCATTGCCATTTCAGGGATTTAACTCTGATCATGATGTCTTCCACTCTTGTCATTTTTCGGATCCACGAGTTCCTCTTCTTATCTCTCCTGGTTACACCAAGCATGCACCTCTCCATGCTTCTTTGAGTTGTCTGCAGCCTTTGTATGTCTCTTTTAGTTAAGGTCCACGTCTCCGCACCATACGTAAGCACTGGAAGGATGCATTGATCAAACACTTTTCTTTTAAGACATAATGGCATATTGCTCTTGAAAATTATGCTGTTTCTTCCAAAAGCTCTCCAGGCAAGTTTTGTACGCCGATTAATTTCTTCATCAATGTGACCCTCACTTGATATCTGCTGTCCAAGATAAACGTACGTGTCTGTTATCTCCAGCTTTTCTCCATCAATCGATAAATCTTCATTTCTTGTAAAAGCATTGAACATCACTTTTGTCTTCTGAAAGTTCATTTTTAATCCCACTTCTTTACTCTTGTCAGCAAGTTCCTGGATCATACTCTGCAGCTCTGATGGGGTAGTTGCAAAAATGACTACGTCATCAGCAAAACGAAGGTGGGTTAGATAATCTCCATTAATCTTTATCCCCTTGTTTTCCCAGCTCAGTGACTGAAAAACACCCTCCAATGTGGCATTAAAGAGCTTCGGAGATATGGTGTCACCTTGTCTCACTCCCTTTCCAATTTTTACGTGTGTTGTATTTTCAAACAGCCTAATCTTTGCACTTGCATTTTCATAGATGTTATTAATAATATTAATGTATGCATCTTCAATACCGCAGGTTTTCAGAGCCATTGTAACTGCTGATGGTTTCACCGAATCAAAGGCTTTTTCATAATCGATAAAAGCCATGCACAATGGAAGTTCATATTCCCTCGCTCTTTCAATTAGTTCTCTCAGCACGTGGATATGATCTATTGTGCTGTAGCCACTCCTGAATCCAGCTTGTTCTCTCGGTTGAGCCATGTCCAGTGTTACCTTCAAGCGGTGTGAAAGAACTTTAGTGAAGATTTTATAAACTACTGATAGGAGGCTGATAGGTCTGTAGTTTCCGAGATCCTCAATGTCACCTTTCTTATGTAGCAGGATCATTGTAGCGGTGTTCCAATCCTCAGGAATCTTTCCTTCATTAAGGCATCGAGTGAAAATTTGGGCGAGTACTGTTTCGATTTCTCCACTTGCTTCTTGTATGATGTCTACAGTAATTCCATCTTCTCCTGGAGCTTTTCCTCGCTTCATGTTCTTGATTGCATGTGCAACTTCTGCTGGAAGGACTGGAGGAACTCTGGTACTGGTATCTTTCATGATGTCTGGAGTGCATATATCATCCCTTTCATATAATTTGGAGTAGAAATATTTCACTCTTGTCAAAATTTCGCCTCTATTTCTTGTTACAGAACCATCTTCTTTTCTCAGTGCCATAATCTGTTTTCTTCCCTTACTGAGATGTCCCTTTGCTATCTTTAGGCTTTGGTTGTTTTCAATTGCTTTCCTCACTAGTTCACAGTTGAATTTCCTTACGTCTTCAGTGATACTTTTTCTTACTGTCTTGCATAGCTCTATATATTCCACTTTGCAAGTCACATCTTCTTTAGTTGTCCTCATCTCTCTTCTTTTTTGCATCAACATTTTCGTTTTTCCTGATAATTTGTTCACATGCAACTTGTTCTTAGACCCAGCTAATTTTGTTGCTGTTTCCATAAGAGCTTTGGTTACTTTTCTGTTAACTTCAGAGATGTCCACTTCTTCCGATGTTAGGCCTTCTAAAGCAGAGAACCTGTTCTTCAGTTCTAACTTGAAGGTATTATGGTGTTTTTTAAGGTTGGTTATGTCAATAGATTTTGTTTGTCCTATGAGCTTGCCACGTTCAAGTTTAGTGTTGAGGTGCATCTTACATCTCACCAATCTATGGTCACTACCTGTGTTGAACTTGTTTAGCACACTGCAGTCTTCTATGACGAATTTTTTGTTACACATAATAAAATCAATTTCACTTGTCGTCCCATTTGGATGTCTCCATGTCCATTTCCTGTGTGGCTTTTTCTTGAAGAAGGAGTTCAAGATGAAAAACCCTTCTGCCTCTGCAAACTCAACGAGAGTATTTCCACGCTGGTTTCTGTTGCCATGACCGAATTTACCTACCGAAGTTTCATTCTGTTGCCGTTGCCCTATTTTTGCATTGAAATCTCCCATAATTATTTTCAAGTGCTGCTTACCTTTATTATTTAGATGACAAATTTCCTCATAAAATTCTTCAATTTCTTCTTCAGGATGACTTGTGGTGGGTGCATAAGTTTGAATAATCTGAGCCTGGTATCTTTTCGAGAGTTGGATAACAAGTCGTGCAGCTCTGTCAGAGGAACTTTCAACTTCTACAACTTTATCCTTCAGTTTCTTGTTTATTATAAATCCAACACCACTAGTTCTGCCAGTATCTGTCCCACGATAGTAGAAGAGATGTCCACTTTTCAGTTCGATGAGATCTTCTCCTTTTCTCCTTACCTCACTTAGCCCCACGATGTCCCACTTGATCCTTTGTAGTTCCTCTTCCAATTCAAGAAGCCTTGAATCAGAAGATAGGGAGCGTCCATTGTAAGTAGCCAAGGTCAGCATCAGATGGCAGCCTAGTCCGGTCCTCCGGGGATTGTTAGCACCCCTCTGCCTTCATGTCGCACTGGCCGCTGCCTTGGCCAGGTACATTCCAGCTGCCGGAGACTGAGGGCCAAGATTTAAGTTGTGGAATCATTTTGGAGGGGTTTGGCCATAACTCACCACGCTGGCCAAGCGGGTTGGTGAGTGTGGGATAGCATTTCCTCTGATCCCGATGGTATAGTTATACCGCTATGGGCGGTCGTCAGAGCCCCTTTAGTGGGAACAGGATGCACCACGAGAAGGCGGGGTTGACATTTGTCAAGGAGAGGCTGTAATGTTACGCATCACCTGACCTTACATCCCATATATGCATATATATCGCTTTAAATTCATACTAAATCTGCCCTCAAGGGGGGTCCGGACCCCAGGACCACCCCTTGGCTACGCCTATTCACGTATGTAAATATGTATAAGCTACCACGCAAATCTGGTGGACACCATGGACTAATACGCTAAAGATTCAGTATATCTCGCTGAAGCAGCTTCCACAAAATGGTTCAGTATATCTCGCTGAAGCAGCTTCCACAAAATGGTTCAGTATATCTCGCTGAAGTTGCTTCCACAAAATTCCTTCGCCACAAGCTTTGAAAAGTGGTCTGAACAATGGGGCCGTTGCATATCATCTAAGGGAACATACTTTGAGGAAGAATAACATATATTTTGCAGTACGTATATTTGTTCATTTTGTGTGATTTCACTCTCAGTTTTTACGGGACGACCGCTGTACTTGCTCCCTGTAGTAACAAAATTGTTCCTTAAAAATCAGAAATTATACATAAATATTCCCGAACAGGCACGTTATCCGAAAAAGAAAGGAATTTTTCAAATGAAACTGTTAGAAGCAGAAGTATCGAGAAAAACAGAATTTACGTCTGAGCCTTTTGCGAAAGAATTCTGCATTATTATCATCATCAGTAAGTACGCGCTAAACGTTTTACGTTGTGAGCGGTGTCTTACTGAATAATAATTTGTTTTCAGTTGAGTCTTGAAGAGCGCAGATATTTCTTGGAAAATTAAGAAAAACAGAAATATATCCTTTCGTTTCCTAGTGGACAAACTGTTTGTTTTTGTTACAAAAAGTGCTAAAGCTGTGCGTAACATTTTCCACAAGGTATTCTATCAGACGCCAAAGTAATTTTTCAGATCTGATTTTTACAAGCAGAGAAAGTAATTCAGATTTATTGTCCCTGTTTGGAAAGCCGTGCTTCATTTGGTAGAAAATTTGCACGCATCTTCGTTCTAAGAGATATCGAAAGGAAGAAAAGTGGTTTCAGTCTGATTTTTAGAACTAATGATCTGGAACAAAATATATCTTGAATCAGATATTATGTACATTTACGTCCCTAGGGGCGAAGGTATACATCGGAAAAAGACCAAAAAGCGTGGTTAATCGTTCTTACAATCTATGCTTTCAGCGATGGAAATGGTTTTTCAAATCGGATTAAAAACTCCAGAGATATGGTATCTACAGACTGACGATCTTAGTGATCACATAAGCCCGCTTTTTTTTGTTTTTTTTTTTAAACATGTGAAAAAAATTGTAGTAATCACTCGGCAGGTGATAACTCCAGAAAAAGTTACTAAATATGAGCAATGTCACCTGAAACTGAGATATATTAGGTGTAAAAATAAGTTTTAAAGCGTTTTAAGACAACGCAACAAGTAATTTGAGAGAAAACAACAATACCTTTACGAATCAAAATATGCGCCGTCATTATCTATCATTTTCCGCCAACGGTCTCGCAGCGGACGGATTCCAGCCATGAAGAATACTTCATCGTGTGACGCGATGAAGTCGTCAATCCATTTTTGTACTTCGTCACATGTCCGGAACCGTCCAGCAGACAAACCATGTTGCATCGATCGGAGCAAATGATAGTCTGAAGGGGCTATGTCAGGACTATATGCCGGGTGATCCAAAACTTCCCAGCTAAGCGTCAGTAACGTTTCCTTGACCAATTTCGCGACATGCGGCCTAGCGTTGTCATGCAGTAATTTCAGGAGACGCAATCCTTTGCCCGTGCACAGACGTTTCCGACAGCTTTGCTGGTTCAATCGCAGCAATTGTTGCTTGTAGATATCAGCACTAATAGTTTGACCTGATCCAATAATTCATAATAAAACACACCCTTCATATCCCACCAGATGCACAGCAGAACTTCCTTGGAGTGAATATTGCGTTTCGGTGTCGAAGTTGTTGTTTCACCGGGGTTTACCCAGTGTTTTTTGCGCTTTGGATTGTCGTACCATATCCACTTTTCGTCACCCGTAACGATTTTCCACAGGAAAAACTTTCTGTGTTGTTTATTCAACAGATTCTAACACTTTATGACACGCTCATTCTCGTTCCTCTGGCTCAGGTCATGCGGCAACCATTTTCCTTCCTTCTGAATCTTTCTCATTGCGCGTAAACGATTGGAAATGGTTTGTTGAGTTACCCCCAGTTGTTCAGCTAGTTCTTTCTGCGTTTGAGACGAATCTTCATCCAGCAATTCTTGCAGTTCCTCATGTGCAACCTTCTGCGGGCACCGCTACGTTCTCATTCGCTAACATCAAAATCACCTGCTTTAAACCGTCTAAACCAAAACTCACACGTGCTTTTCGATACAATATTCTCCCCCAGAACAGAACTGATCGATGCACCTGCTTTTGTAGCACCTTTTTCTTGATGAAATTCGTAACGAATGCAGTGTCTAATAAATTCAGTATCGCTTGCAACCTTTCACCTACCGATGTGCAAGTGCTTTTGACAGTTGGGCAAACTTCTGTGTCACATTTTATACTCTGGACCAGTTACGGTCACATGAGAACAACGCGGGAGAATGTCGGATATATAAATTAGCGGTATATGTGACACAAAAATGCTTTAAAACTTATTTGTACACCTAATAATAAGAATTTTCCTGAAACAAAATTAAATAAATAATAATAGCATTTTTTAAAATCACTGCAGCGATAACGAACCCAGGAAATATTTCCAAGTAAGGGTAGTAAGATCAAAACTCAAATGTGTTGGGTGATGCAATTTGACGATGACTCCATGATTGATGACTTCAGAAAGATTTGTCCCACCGAAAATTCAGCTATTCTAAAAACGTATCTTGAAAATGAAAAAGCCGTTCCTGTGGCGCATTGGTCTAAGCGCTATGACTATTCGTCCAAGAAATGTCTGAGTTCCAATCCCAGTGAGGCACGGATGTTGTGTTTGTCTTACGGCGCTGGCTCTCTCCTTTTCCTGGAACCATTGGCCCTAAATTAGGGATGGGCAACTGCTTATAGTCCATTGAGTTGCTCACGGTGGTTATTAAAACTTCAATAAAAGAAATAAACAAGAAAGTTGACATGACACCGAATTTTCGGGTGTAATAAGCACGTCTTTTGAATCCGTTCTGACGCAAATTAAATTTATCAAAGCTATTCAAAGTCAATGGAACCGGTATGGAAAACAATAGTATCTGACTAAAGAAAGAAGCTTTTCAATCAGGTTTTTAATCCCTCAGATGTTGCTGTAAACGGAATCGTGAGCTTACGAACTCTTAGAAACAGAGTTATCGACAAAAATAAGATGTGACTTTACGTCCCCTGGTGGGAAAACCATGCATTATTTTAGGAAGAAAGTACTCTCAAAAGGTTTATCCGTAGAAGCGGTATCTGTCGAAGAAAAAAAAATTAGTCGAGTTTTCAGGAGCCCAGATTTTGCAACAAATACTTCAGAAGCAGAAATGAACACATAGAACTCCTGGTGGCTAAACCATTCTTTACCAAACATTAGATATTATGTGAAAAATATTTTCCATCAGGTTTTGTATGCGATACAGGAAGAATTTTTCAAATCAGAGCTTTAGGAGCAGAAATAACGCAGAAAACGCAATTTTCCTTTGTGCCCCCTAGCGGAAAGTGTATGATTTACTTGAAAATTTTGAATTTATAGGAAAAACATTTCGCATCGGAAACACTATCCAACAAAGAAGGAACTTTTCAAATCGTACTCTTAGAAGTAGAGATATTGACAAAAATAAGATATACATCTACGCCTCCTGGCGTAGAAACCATGCATTTTTTCAAGAAGAAAATTTTCCTAAAAGGTTTGTCGACATGAGTAGTATCGGTCAACAAACGACGTTTTTTTCAATCGAGAATTTAGAAGCTCATATTTTGCTGCAAATACAACAGAAGCGGAAATTAAGATTTACGCCCCCTGGTGGCCAAACTACTTTTTACAAAAATTAGAAATTATGCGCAAACGATTTCCCATCAGGAGCTGTATCCGGTGCAGAAAGAATTTTTCAAATCGGAGATTTAGAAGCAGAGATATAAGGGGAAACGCAATTTACCGCTACGCCCCCTAGCGGAAAGTCTATGAATTGCTTGAAAATTTTGAAATTATATGAAAAACATCTCACACGGAAAACACTATCCAAAAAAGAAGGAATTTTTCAAATCGGACTCCTAGAAGTAGAGATATTGACAAAAATAAGATGTACATCTACGCCCCCTGGCGAAAAAACTGTGGAATATTTTAAGAAGAAAATATTCCGAAAAGGTTTATCGGTGTGAGTGGCATCTGTCCACGAAAGATTTTTTTGATCGATATTTCAGAAGCTACGATTTTATGGCTAATACATCATGACCGGAGGACCGGACTAGGCTGCCATCTGATGCTGACCTTGGCTACATATAACGGACGCTCCCTATCTTCTGATTCAAGGCTTCTTGAATTGGCAGAGGAACTACAAAGGATCAAGTGGGACATCGTCGGGCTAAGTGAGGTAAGGAGAAAAGGAGAAGATCTCATTGAACTGAGAAGTGGACATCTCTTCTACTATCGTGGGACAGATACTGGCAGAACTAGTGGTGTTGGATTTATAATAAACAAGAAACTGAAGGATAAAGTGGTAGAAGTTGAAAGTTCCTCTGACAGAGCTACACGACTCGTTATCCAACTCTCGAGAAGATACCAGGCTCAGATTATTCAAACTTATGCACCCACCACAAGTCATCCTGAAGAAGAAATTGAAGAATTTTATGAGGAAATTCGTGATCTAAATAATAAAGGTAAGCAGCACTTGAAGATAATTATGGGAGATTTCAATGCAAAAATAGGGCAACGGCAACAGAATGAAACTTCAGTAGGTAAATTCGGTCACGGCAACAGAAACCAGCGTGGAAATACTCTCGTAGAGTTTGCAGAGGCAGAAGGGTTTTTCATCTTGAACTCCTTTTTCAAGAAAAAGCCACACAGGAAATGGACATGGAGACATCCAAATGGGACGACAAGTGAAATTGATTTTATTATGTGTAACAAAAATTCGTCATAGAAGACTGCAGTGTGCTAAACAAGTTCAACACAGGCAGTGACCATAGATTGGTGAGATGTAAGATGCACCTCAACACTAAACTCGAACGTAACAAGCTCATAAGACAAACAAAATGTATTGACATAATCAACCTTAAAAAACACCATAATACCTTCAAATTGGAACTGAAGAACAGGTTCTCTGCTTTAGAAGGCCTAACATCGGAAGAAGTTGATATTTCTGAAGTTAACAGAAAAGTAACCAAAGCTCTTATGGAAACAGCAACAAAATTAGCTGGGTCTCAGAACAAATTGCATGTGAACAAATTATCAGGAAAAACCAAAATGTTGATGCAAAAAAGAAGAGTGATGAGGACAACTAAAGAAGATGTGACTTCCAAAGTGAATATATAGAGCTATGCAAGATTATGGGATGTAAGATTATTGATTATGATTATGGGATGATTATTGATTATGGGATGTAAGGTCAGGTGATGCGTAACATCACAGCCTCTCCTTGACAAATGTCACCCCCGCCTTCTCGTGGTGCATCCTGTTCCCACTAAAGGGGCTTTGACGACCGCCAATAGCGGTATAACTATACCATCGGAATCAGAGGAAATTCTATCCCACACTCACCAACCCGCTTGGCCAGCGTGGTGAGTTATGGCCAAACCCCTCCAAAATGACTCCACAACTTAAATCTTGGCCCTCAGTCTCCGGCAGCTGGAATGTACCTGGCCAAGGCAGCGGCCAGTGCGACATGAAGGCAGAGGGTGCTAAGAATCCCCGGAGGACCGGACTAGGCTGCCATCTGATGCTGACCTTGGCAACGTACAATGGACGCTCCCTATCTTCTGATTCAAGGCTTCTTGAATTGGAAGAGGAACTACAAAGGATCAAGTGGGACATCGTGGGGCTAAGTGAGGTAAGGAGAAAAGGAGAAGATCTCATCGAACTGAAAAGTGGACATCTCTTCTACTATCGTGGGACAGATACTGGCAGAACTAGTGGTGTTGGATTTATAATAAACAAGAAACTGAAGGATAAAGTGGTAGAAGTTGAAAGTTCCTCTGACAGAGCTGCACGACTCGTTATCCAACTATCGAGAAGATACCAGGCTCAGATTATTCAAACTTATGCACCCACCACAAGTCATCCTGAAGAAGAAATTGAAGAATTTTATGAGGAAATTTGTCATCTAAATAATAAAGGTAAGCAGCACTTGAAAATAATTATGGGAGATTTCAATGCAAAAATAGGGCAACGGCAACAGAATGAAACTTCAGTAGGTAAATTCGGTCACGGCAACAGAAACCAGCGTGGAAATACTCTCGTTGAGTTTGCAGAGGCAGAAGGGTTTTTCATCTTGAACTCCTTCTTCAAGAAAAAGCCACACAGGAAATGGACATGGAGACATCCAAATGGGACGACAAGTGAAATTGATTTCATTATGTGTAACAAAAAATTCGTCATAGAAGACTGCAGTGTGCTAAACAAGTTCAACACAGGTAGTGACCATAGATTGGTGAGATGTAAGATGCACCTCAACACTAAACTTGAACGTGGCAAGCTCATAGGACAAACAAAATCTATTGACATAACCAACCTTAAAAAACACCATAATACCTTCAAGTTGGAACTGAAGAACAGGTTCTCTGCTTTAGAAGGCCTAACATCGGAAGAAGTGGACATCTCTGAAGTTAACAGAAAAGTAACCAAAGCTCTTATGGAAACAGCAACAAAATTAGCTGGGTCTAAGAACAAGTTGCATGTAAATAAATTATCAGGAAAAACGAAAATGTTGATGCAAAAAAGAAGAGAGATGAGGACAACTAAAGAAGATGTGACATCCAAAGTGGAATATATAGAGCTATGCAAGACAGTACGAAAAAGTATCACTGAAGACGTAAGAAAATTCAACTGTGAACTAGTGAGGAAAGCAATTGAAAACAACCAAAGCCTAAAGATAGCAAAGGGACTTCTCAGTAAGGGAAGAAAACAGATTATGGCACTGAGAAAAGAAGATGGTTCTGTAACAAGAAATAGAGGCGAAATTTTGACAAGAGTGAAAGATTTCTACTACAAATTATATGAAAGGGATGATACATGCACTCCAGACATCATGAAAGATACCAGTACCAGAGTTCCTCCAGTCCTTCCAGCTGAAGTTGCACATGCAATCAAGAACATGAAGCGGGGAAAAGCTCCAGGAGAAGATAGAATTACTGTAGACATCATACAAGAAGCAAGTGGAGAAATCGAAACAGTACTCGCCCAAATTTTCACTCGATGCCTTAATGAAGGAAAGATTCCTGAGGATTGGAATACCCCTACAATGATCCTGCTACATAAGAAAGGTGACATTGAGGATCTCGGAAACTACAGACCTATCAGCCTCCTATCAGTAGTTTATAAAATCTTCACTAAAGTTCTTTCACACCGCTTGAAGGTAACACTGGACATGGCTCAACCGAGAGAACAAGCTGGATTCAGGAGTGGCTACAGCACAATAGATCATATCCATGTGCTGAGAGAACTAATTGAAAGAGCGAGGGAATATGAACTTCCATTGTGCATGGCTTTTATCGATTATGAAAAAGCCTTTAATTCGGTGAAACCATCAGCAGTTACAATGGCTCTGAAAACCTGCGGTATTGAAGATGCATACATTAATATTATTAATAACATCTATGAAAATGCAAGTGCAAAGATTCGGCTGTTTGAAAATGCAACACACATAAAAATTGGAAAGGGAGTGAGACAAGGTGACACCATATCTCCGAAGCTCTTTAATACCACATTGGAGGGTGTTTTTCAGTCACTGAGCTGGGAAAACAAGGATATAAAGATTAATGGAGATTATCTAACCCACCTTCGTTTTGCTGATGACGTAGTCATTTTTGCAACTAGCCCATCAGAGCTGCAGAGTATGATCCAGGAACTTGCTGACAAGAGTAAAGAAGTGGGATTAAAAATGAACTTTTAGAAGACAAAAGTGATGTTCAATGCTTTTACAAGAAATGAAGATTTATAGATTGATGGAGAAAAGCTGGAGATAACAGATACGTACGTTTATCTTGGACAGCAGATATCAAGTGAGGGTCACATTGATGAAGAAATTAATCCGCGTACAAAACTTGCCTGGAGAGCTTTTGGAAGAAACAGCATAATTTTCAAGAGCAATATGCCATTATGTCTTAAAAGAAAAGTGTTTGATCAATGCATCCTTCCAGTGCTTACGTATGGTGCAGAGACGTGGACCTTAACTAAAAGAGACATACAAAGGCTGCAGACAACTCAAAGAAGCATGGAGAGGTGCATACTTGGTGTAACCAGGAGAGATAAGAAGAGGAACTGGTGGATCCGAAAAATGACAAGAGTGGAAGACATCATGATCAGAGTTAAATCCCTGAAATGGCAATGGGCTGGACATACTGCCAGAAGGACAGATCATCGATGGACAGCCGAAATTTTAGATTGGATTCCAAGGGACAGGAAAAGACCCAGAAGAAGACCACATGGGAGATGGGTGGATGAAATTCGAAAGTATGCAGGGGTGACATGGAGGAGACTGGCACAAGACAGACCGTTGTGGAAGAAACTTGGGGAGACCTTCGTCCAGCAGTGGATTGATAATGGTTGACAATGATGATGATGACGATGATGCAAGACAGTACGAAAAAGTATCACTGAAGACGTAAGGAAATTCAACTGTGAACTAGTAAGGAAAGCAATTGAAAACAACCAAAGCCTAAAGATAGCAAAGGGACATCTCAGTAAGGGAAAAAAACAGATTATGGCACTGAGAAAAGAAGATGGTTCTGTAACAAGAAATAGAGGCGAAATTTTGACAAGAGTGAAAGATTTCTACTCCAAATTATATGAAAGGGATGATACATGTACTCCAGACATCATGAAAGGTACCAGTACCAGAGTTCTTGCAGTCCTTCCAGCAGAAGTTGCACATGCAATCAAGAACATGAAGCGGGGAAAAGCTCCAGGAGAAGATGGAATTACTGTAGACATCATACAAGAAGCAAGTGGAGAAATCGAAACAGTACTCGCCCAAATTTTCACTCGATGACTTAATGAAGGGAAAATTCCTGAGGATTGGAACAACGCTACAATGATCTTGCTACATAAAAAAGGTGACATTGAGGATCTCAGGAACTACAGACCTATCAGCCTCCTATCAGTGGTTTATAAAATCTTCACTAAAGTTCTTTCACACCGCTTGAAGGTGACACTGGACATGGCTCAACCGAGAGAACAAGCTGGATTCAGGAGTGGCTAAAGCACAATAGATCATATCCACGTACTGAGAGAACTAATTGAAAGAGCGAGGGAATATGAACTTCCAGTGTGCATGGCTTTTATCGATTATGAAAAAGCCTTTGATTCGGTGAAACCATCAGCAGTTGCAATGGCTCTGAAATCCTGCGGTATTGAAGATGCATACATTAATATTAATAATAACATCTATGAAAATGCAAGTGCAAAGATTCGGCTGTTTGAAAATACAACACAAAATGTCTTTCAATCACTGAACTGGGAAAACAAAGGGATAAAGATTAATGGAGATTATCTAACCCACCTTCGTTTTGCTGATGACGTAGTCATTTGTGCAGCTACCCCATCAGAGCTGCAGAGTATGATCCAGGAACTTGCTGACAAGAGTAAAGAAGTGGGATTAAAAATGAACTTTTAGAAGACAAAAGTGATGTACAATGCTTTTACAAGAAATGAAGATTTATCGATTGATGGAGAAAAGCTAAAGATAACAGACACGTACATTTATCTTGGACAGCAGATATCAAGTGAGGGTCACATTGATGAAGAAATTAATCGGCGTACAAAACTTGCCTGGAGAGCTTTTGGAAGAAACAGCATAATTTTTAAGAGCAATATGCCATTATGTCTTAAAAGAAAAGTGTTTGATCAATGCAGTCTTCCAGTGCTTACGTATGGTGCAGAGACGTGGACCTTAGCTGAAAGAGACATACAAAGGCTGCAGACAACTCAAAGCAGCATGGAGAGGTGCATGCTTGGTGTAACCAGGAGAGGTAAGAAGAGGAACACGTGGATCCGAAAAATGACAAAAGTGGAAGACATCATGGTCAGAGTTAAATCCCTGAAATGGCAATGGGCTGGACATACTGCCAGAAGGACAGACCATCGATGGACAGCCGAAATTTTAGATTGGATTCCAAGGGACAGGAAAAGACCCAGAAGAAGACCACATGGAAGATGGGTGGATGAAATTCGAAAGTATGCGGGAGTGACGTGGAGGAGACTGGCACAAGACAGACCGTTGTGGAGGAAACTTGGGGAGACCTTCGTCCAGCAGTGGATTGATAATGGTTGACAATGATGATGATGATGATGACATCAGAAGCAAAAATTAACTCTTACGCCCCCTGGTGGCCAAAGTATCCTTTACCAAAAATTTGAAATTATATGCAAAAGATTTTCCATCAGGAGATGTATCGGCTGAAAAAAAAATTTTCAAATCGGAGTTTTAGAAGAGGAGTTATCGGGGAAAATGTAATTTATTTTTACACCCCCTAGCGGAAAATCTATGCTTAATTTGAAAAAGTAATTATATCTAAAATACTCTTCGACATAAATGGAATCGAAAGATATAATTTTTTTTGCAATCGGATGTTTAGAAGCAAATATGTGGAATGAAACGTATTTTTGAATTCGACATCATCTGCATTTACGCCCTCTAGCGGCGAAATTGTACCTCGTAAAAAAACGAAATAAAGGATCATTATTTGCATATTTCAAGCTTCCCAATGCAAAAAGAATTTTTCAATTCGGACTAATAGTTGCTGAGATATCGTGGGTACAGACGGACGGACGGACAAACCGATAACAGAAGCACGATCTTTTTTTACAAAAGACGTGCTAAAAAAGACAAATTAATAAATGGGAAAGGTCCTGTAGCTATCTTAGATACACATGATACTACGCTGACAGGTATACAGAGTATGAAAACACAAGTTTTTCTGTGACGGAGATCAAACCGCGACCCCTCTCACTCCGGAGTAAGTCACTCTCCCAACTAAGCTACACGGACGAAACGTACCGCTGCAGATTTGTCATCTTGACACGTGATTCGCCTCTGTAATACGTCCCGCCATCGTCCTCTTAACTTTTTTTTTTTTTTTTTAGCGAAGTAGAATTTTTCAATAAGTCCATACGATGTTTGGAACAAACATCACAAATTTTTCGAAGAACCCAACGGCCAGTAAATCCATTTTTACTTTCGGGCGCCAACGTGAAAACTCAAATATGCCCGTGACCCCCTCACTCCGGAATAAATTGCTCTCCCAACTAAGCTACACGAAAGGAATGTGCCGCTGCAGATTTGTCGTCTTGACACCATTTTCACCTCCGTAATACGTTACAAGCGTTCTGTGCATTTTCATCTGTGCCTGACAATCTTTCAAAGAGGAAATTCTCTTCCAAGCGAAATAAAAAAAATGCTTTAATATAGCCTCTTGTATGTACGCAACAAAAAGAGAATTCTTCGGAACCACATTTTTGAAAGCATACGTTTGTAAAATTTACATTTAAGCCTCCATGTGAGAACTTTTATGGAAACATTTTAAGTACAATTATCTCTGTTCCAGATAAGTTGGCTTATATTATTAGGCTTATTCCTATTCCGGAAAAGGTACATTTATCTCTGTTCGAAATAAGTCTACTCAGAGATACAGTAGCTGATGCATATATTTCATTTACGGTATCTGTCAAACGGAATTATGCCAGGAAAATTTGAAAAAAGGATCTCGAAAGTTTTCGTATGTGTTTACGAAAACTTTCATGTTCAGGAATAACTATTTGAACCCGTCTTCCAGAAAAAGATATATCGAGACAAATACAAATATGTGCCCCTTTAGTGAAGAAGCTATGTAAGTGATCACTATGCTTGATACATCTTATAACGTAAACGTCTTTTCGTACTGCTACATTATTTTAAAACATCACCATACTATGAAAAAGTTCCTAAATTAAACCTTAACGGCCAGACGAAACATTTAAAAAAACAGAAGTCAAACTTACGGAAATGCTGCTTTATTCAAGATGTTTTCTCCAACACATCGTAACATAACATATCGGTATCAACACTCCACAAAAAAAAAAAAAACAACAACAAAAAAACACCACACACCGACAACGCTACGTTCCACAACTCTCTACATTAATCGCTCCACAAGCAACTGTTTTATCGTAGTTTATATCTCTGGTTCTTATCTAACAACAGGCATACGTCACGTTCATTCAACCTCAATTATGTTGCCAACAGTATTCGTTTGAGAGAAGAGATATCACGTTAAGTGTGAAGTATAACTGAGAACAAACTCAAGATTTGCATAGGGAAAGAAACTAAAAAGGAAAGTTAATTTAGAATATACGTCACAATCTATAAAGAGAGAGATCCATGGGGGGGGGCATTGTATGTGCTTACTTCTGTCATGTTCACGAACTACTTGAACCCGTCTTCCAGAAAAGAAATATCGTGATAAATACAAATATGCGCCCATTTAGTGAAGAAGCTATTAAGTAATAATAACTATGCTTGTTACATCTATAGAGAGAGAGAGAGAGAGAGAGAGAGAGAGAGAGAGAGAGAGAGAGAGAGAGAGAGAGAGAGAGAGAGAGAGAGAGAGAGGAAAAGTTAAAAAGTTTCTGAATATATTTTGTTTGCTTACTTCTGTCATGTTCAAGAAGAACTTCTTGAGCCCGTCATCCAGAAAAAGAAATATCGAGACAAATACAAAATATGTGCCCTTTTAGTGAGGAAGCTATATAAGTAATCATTATGCTTGTTACATCTATAAAGAGAGATAAATATACATTGATGTTCCAAATCAAGAGAATTTGCACATATTGTCGAATTTCTGAAAACCTAATGGACACATTTTAATGAAATTTATTATGGATACACAGTTATATAAGAGAAAAAAGTATACCATACAGCAGTCATGGTACGCACTCATGATCGTCAGTAAGGCTCATCAGCTGAGGAATGTCCAAAATCCAAGTTGCAAGATCGAATATAAAATGACTCTAATATGAAGGGGGGGGGTATGCTCCCATCTCACAGTCATACAGCTCTCACAGCGCGACGTCATACTGGAAACGAGGCACTTGATGAGTCCCTGTAGCAGTTGGTCCCACTCCTGCAGCAACGCAGTTTTCAGCTCCTCGATGGTTCTCGGACGGGGATGGCGAGCTTCAATTGCCCTCCTAAGAGCGTCCTAGACATGTTCGATAGGCTTTAAGTCTGGAGATCTGGCTGGCCAATCCATCCGGCGAATATCCTCACTTTCAAGATAATCGTCGACCAGGTGAGCCCTATGTGGACGAGCGTTGTCATCCATAAAAAGGAACCGAGGGGCCAACTGCGCCCCTGAAAAGTCGAATATAGGGATGTAAAATCACATCCCCATACCTCTCAGCAGTCAGGGAGCCTCTGTCAAACACATAGAGAGGTGTGTGATGCCTGCCCAGACCAGGACACCTCCGCAGCCATAGCGGTCCCTTTCTCAGATGTTGGAGGAAAGGTATCGGGTTCCAGGTTCTCTCCAGATGAAGATACGTTGAGAATCAGGGTCCAGGCTGAATCGCGACTTGTCTGTTAAGAGAACGTTACCCCACTGAAGTCTGGTCCAAGGCTGATGTTGTATGCACCTTGCTAAACGCGCTCTCTTGTGTGCTGAAGTGAGCGCGACGCAAACAGCGGGTCTTCTGGCGAAAAGCCCTCTCTCATGAAGCCTTCGGGAAACAGTAACCCTTGAAACTCGGGATCCAGTGGCGGCATGCAGCTCACGATATAGCTGTGCAGCTGCAGCAGTCCTGTGGCGCTTCACTGAAAGTGCCAAATAACAATCTTCAATGGCCGTCGTAGCTCTTGGACGACCTTTCCCAGGACTTCTCGATATGAATCCGGTGTCCTTAAACTGTTTGCACAAATTGCAGATGACACTGGGCGTTACATTGAGCTCTGTAGCAACCTGCATTTGCGATTGCCGTGTCTGCAATCTATTGACGATTCTCCACCTCATTCCGTCATCAATACGTTTGTGGGAACTCATTTTACCCGATTGCTTATGAAATTGAACCAACTCCTGCAAGAAACACAACGAATATCACCGAGGAGTACGACCGAACTAATCTCAGAGAAAGCCACGTGTGTTTTTCATGCCCTCCGCTATCACAGCTCCGACCACACGCACGTATACTCTTACGTATTCGACACTGCAAATTTGCATTCTTATTCGGCGGTATAATTTGTACCATTGGTTCCGTACTTTTTTTGAAACTCGACAAAATGTACAAATTCTCTTAATTTTTAACACCAATGTACATGTATATATAGAGAGATAGGGGGAGAAAGAGATAGAGATGGAGGAGGAGATAGAGAGGAAGGAGGAGTGTGAGGGGAGAAAGAGAGGGGGAAAATAAAAGTTTCTGAAAATATTTTGTGTGTGCTTACCTCTGTAATGTTCAGAAAGAACTACACTGCTGGCCACCCAAAATGCAACACCAAGAAGGACACGAGATAGCAAAGCCAGATTTACTGGGCACATAACAACAGATACAAAGATGAAACGATTGAGCTTACAGGCCCGTGCGACTTGCGGAACACGCAGACATCAATAATTCGTGTGGCCTCCATGGCTGGCAATAACGGCCGCTACACGCCGTGGCATCGAACCAAAGAGGCTTTGGATGTGAGCTTGGGGTATGTCGGTCCAGGCTGCTTTCAGACGTTGCCACAGTTCATCAGGCGTAGCCGCGGGTGGTGCTTGCCGGGCCACTCGGTTGCCGATCAGCGACCAGACGTGTTCGATGGGTAACATATCGAGAGAACAGGCGAGCCACGGCAGCAGTGACACCTGGTAGGCCGTGAAGAATTGTTGCACGATGCGTGCCACTTGCGGACGCGCATTGTCCTATTGAAACGTGGCCGCTGGCAGGTCCTGCAGGTAAGGGAGGACTATAGGCTCCAAAACATCGGAGGTGTAGCGGTGGCTGCTGAGTGTGCCGGCGATGCGTACCAGGGGGTGCGGGTGTCATATCCAATTTCGCCCCAAACCATAACACCAGGCGACGGACGGTATGGCGATGCATAATGCAGGCGTCATACAGTCTCTCCCCGCGGTGCCGCCAAATGCGGATCCGACCATCGTGGTGTTGCAAGATGAAACGCGATTCGTCGGAGAAGACAATGTCGTGCCATTCCGTATTCCTGGTGCAGCGTTCAACGGTCCACTGCCGCCGCACTCGCCGGTGGCGTAACGTCAATGGTAATCGGAGCAATGGGCGCCGTGCGACAAGTCCCCGCTCTTGCAGACGACGTCGAACGGTACGTGCTGACACAAGTTGTTGCGCAACACACCCTAATTCCTGCGCTAACGTTCGTGATGTGGCGGTGCGAGCCGTCCGCCGCACAACATGCCGGTCCTCCAGATCGGTGGTGTGCCGCGGCTGCGGCGATCGCTCACGTCGGTCCGTCCGTCCCTCCTGCACCCACCCAATCCATACTCCCCTCACTGTGGCTGGATCTTGTCCCACACGGGCGCCGATGTCTCGGTACGATAAACCGCTGTAGCGATAAACCACTTTTCGTCCTCTGTCGAACTCCGAAACGTGCTGGAATGACTGTCGCAATCTGCGACGAGGCACCAAGAAGCTTCCCACTCACAGGTCCGGCAGCACAACGCACTTCCACTACTTACACCCCGCCTTCTGTGCACCCTTCTTATAGTGCTTCTCGTTGGCGTGCCGGGCGCCCATGATTTGCAAATGCCCTGCAATGCTAATCGTTTGCATGTTCTCTTGCGGGCGACGCATGCTGCGAATTTCAGGCCAATCGGATGCTTCCTTCTTGGTGTTGCATTTTGGGTGGCCAGCAGTGTATTTAAACCCGTCCTCCAGAAAAAGAAATATTGAGACAAATACAAATATCCGCCCTTTTAGTGAGGATGCTATGTAAGTCCTTACTCTGCTTGTTGCATATATAAAGAGAGAGAGAGAGAGAGAGAGAGAGAGAGAGGGGAGAAAAGTTGAAAAAGTTTCTGAAAATTATTTGTGTGTGCTTACCTCTTTTGTATTCAAGAAGAAACATTTAAACACATTTTCCAGAAAAAGAAATATCGAGACAAATACAAATATGTGCCCCTTTAGTGAGGAAAGTACTTGACAGTTATCACTATGCTTGTTACATCTATAACAAAAAGGGATAGAGAGAACGAGAGAGAGAGAGTGAAAGAGAGAGAGAGAGGGTGAGAGGATGAGAGAGAGAGGGTGAGAGAGTGAGTGAGAGAGAGAGACAGAGAGAGAGAAAGAGAGAGAGAGAGAGAGAGAGAGAGAGAGAGAGAGAGAGAGAGAGAGAGAGAGAGAGAGAGAGAGAGAGAGAGAGAGAGAGAGAGAGAGAGAGAGAGAGAGAGAGAGAGAGAGAGAGAGAAGGAAAGGAAGTGTTACGGAGATTTAACACTAGAATTTCAGGCAAAAATATTAAATCTCATTCTCCAATTTTCTTTCTATTTTCCTTTATTTCTACAAGGGTGGGAAACTTTTATCTTCGTCACCCCAGTCAGGAAGTATGTTCTATTGTATTTTCTCAGTGGCGGTTTGGAGACGCTTTCTCTAAAGGTCATCTACAATGGTATGACAACAGAAAAGAGATTTGCAATTTTCGTCTTTGTGCTTAAAGCTTCGTCCAGGGCAATTAGCACCTTTGCTATCTTCACTTCAAAGTAACCGGAAAGGAACGCGGGAGTCGTTTAATATCGGCTTTGATCTTTGTGTCTTATGCCGCCCTTATTCCTTGGGAAAGACCGCAGTTTCTATGGAAACAAAGGAGGTGAGTTTGCCTGGGAACAAAGAGGTAGCTGGACAGTCAACGCGAGGGATTAGGAGAGAGTGTTTGCAAGTGGAAGTTAAGCTAGCCGGGGAGTTGAGGTTTCTCCGCGTGCGCGGGAGAGAGGCGAGGGAATGACTGACAGTCATAACGAACGAGAAGCGGTTCGTGAATACAGATTATTTGCAGAAAGAAAGAGTGAGACAGAACAGAGCGTATAGACAACACTCCACGATTAGGTCAAAGAGAAAAATAAAATGTTTTAAGAGATATAAAAGCATTGCACCTCAAGAAACAACTTAACAAAGGTTAATAGCCAGGAAAATCCGGAAGACGTCGCTCCTGTGGCGCAGTGGTCTAAGTGCTGGCCGCTGACCGATGGTCGAGTGGGCCCATGTTCGAGTCCCGGTGGCGGCGAAAGTGGTGTGTTTTTCTTACGGCGCCGGCTCTCAATTCCCACCAATGACACCAAAATTAGGGACAGAAGACTACATCCATAGTCTTTAGAGCTGCTTATGATGCTCGTGAACCCCAGAAATAAAAAAAAACAAAAAAACTTGAATAATCTAGAGCTAGCGTCGAACTACTACTTTATGTCTGTTTCTAACGAAGAGGCAATTGCATTGGTGCGACTGCTAAAAATTGAGATTCTGTGATAAGAACGACATACAGTTCATTTACGCAAAGTAGAGGAAACATTGTGCAGCAGGAAGAGAGGAAACTATGTGGATAATCTTTACCATGTCTGTACTTAGAGCTATTCAATAAAGAATAGGAATGCCGCCCCGGTGGCGCAGTGGTCTAAGGCGCTGGCCTCTAACCATTCGTCCGTAAGGGATCCGGGTTCGAATCCCGGTCAGCCATGGATGTTGTGTTTGTCTTACGGCACTGGTTCTCTCCCTTCCCTGGAGCCAATGACCCTAAATTAGGGACGGGCGACTGCTTATAGCCCATTGAGTTGCCCATGGTGGTCGTTAAACCTCCAATCAAAAAAAAAAGAATAGGAATCTTGCCCATCTAACTTCCAGAAACGAAGATGCCGTGTTCATGGTCAGCCATACAGACGAAACGGTAAAATACCCGCGTCAATTTTTGACAGATACGCTTTGATAAGAAACAAAATTGCCGATATCATTAAGAAATAAAAAAAAAGGCAATTTTCTCCGTATTTGTCTGAAACGACTTACAATTCGTAGACACTCTTAAAAAATTTCTTTCAAAAAAATTTAAGGATTCCCCGTGTCAAAAATGTTTCATGCTAAAATTTAACGAAAACTGCCATCATGTACATAAACCTGAAAAATAAAAACTGTCTTCACGAGAAAATCTACATTTATTAAAGGGACTTCCTCGCATAATTGCATATAACATTTTCGTTAACTACTGGAAGAGGTTTTCTCTTCGCATACTTTACCTCTCATTCGTTACGAATTTTGTTTCGGAAAACGCGAAGCTAAACTAATTTATAGAATAAACTACTTTGGGTATAGAAGGAAATTGTGTTTCAGAGTTTTTAAGACTTTCAAGACTGTCAATTAACGAACTGTTTCAAAAGTAGCATATTTTCGATTCAAAAAAAAAAAAAAAAAAAAAGAAGAAAGAAAGAAAAATGTTACTGATGAAAACAAAGTCTCTGCGGATTACCAAACAGTGTCTAATGGTTTCGAAAAACACGACACAACTGATTTACTCTTATTATTAATGATGAAGAGTTTTCAGGTTGCGCACAATGCGGTGGAAATTTAGCTACGTAGAAAGAACGATCCCCTGATGAGGCAATACCGGTATCAGACAGCAAATCAAATTCAGATGACGAATACTCTTATTTCAATTCTCCACTTCCATCCGTATTAGATATTAATTAATCGGTGTATCTTACTCGAAGGTTTTTTATTTTCGAGGCTCATGACGGAAATTATGAATTAAAATATGCAGTAGAGAAGGAAATGGATAGGCATACACATTTAACACTTTGTCAAAGCCTTTTACAGAGCATTATATGCCTTGGGGAGATTTTCATCCAGCAATGGATTGGTACTGGTTGGCGATGATGGTGATATGTTTGAATATGAAACATATTTAATTACTTTTTAACGCTTTCCAACCGTAGGTTGAAGAAGCGTATATACTCCAGTTTTGTCCGTCTGTCCGCACCATAACTCGCGTAAAAATGGTTCGATTTCGATAAAATTTTAAAATCTGATAGGGGATCATCTGGGGACAACTCTACCGAAAATGAGCGAAATGGGGTCAAAGGTCACGACATAGGAGATGGATCCATTCCATTCCTTATGCGTCATAACTTGCGTAAATATGGTTCGATTTCAATGAAATTTTAGTATGTGGTAGGGTACTACCTGGAAACGAACCCTGTTGAAAACGGATGAAGTGGGTTCAAAGGTAAGAACACAGGAGCGGGATCCATTCCATTGCTCTTTTGCGTCATAACTTGCGTAAATATGGTTCGATTTCGATGAAATGTTAGTATGTGGTAGGGGACCTCTTTGGACGAACCCTTTTGAAAATGGGCGAAATGGGGTCAAAGGTCAGGACATAGAATCGGGATCTATTCCATCGCCCTTATGCGTTAAAACTTACGTAAAAATGCTTCGATTTAGACAAAACTTTATCATGTTGTTTCGGAAGTATACTTTACCGGTTCTGTTGAATATCATCGATATGGGGTCAAAGGTCAGGTCATAGGAGCGAGATTTATTCTACAGCCATTATCCTCATAAGTTGAGTAATAACTTGAGTAATGATTTCTGGTATGTTGGAAAGCGTATCATAATCAATGCATTGCATAATTTTACTAACTTGTTCTTTTTTTGTTTGTCTCGGAGTTTAAAGACCAGCATAAGCAGCTCTAAGGAATATCTGCAGCCGTCTAAGCGACGTAAGACAAGCACAGGCCTCAATGTCTAACCCGGGACTCGAACCCGGTCCCAGCTCGGACGAATGGTCAGACCACTCGGCCACAGGGATGGCAAAATATTTAAGGTGCGTACAACTGTTTGGATAATATATTGAACATGTCCTGCAATGGATTTAATTTTACTGAACATATTTATAATTATTACAGCCCCTTTTAATGCTACGTAGCTTATGTTACTTGCAAACTGAAAAAAAAAAATCTCCTATACTAATTTTAATCTATCGTTCGTCACCTGTACCAGAGTTGGAAACGGGTAGAAAACTTTGGACTCGGACCCGACCTGGACCTGTACTGGACAAACGTTCTTTTAACTATAAACTCGAAAATATCATAATTATGATTCATTATCAGTCGACTGCTGGATGAAAGTCTCCCCAAGTTTCTTCAACAGCGGACTGCCTTGGGCCTGTCTCCTTCATCTCCCACGTGGTCTTCTTCTGGGTCTTTTCCAGTTTCTTGGAATCCAGTCTAAAATTTCGGTTGTTCATCGGTGACCCCGTTCTGCTGGCAATATGTCCAGCCCATTGCCATTTCAGGGTTTTTACTCTGATCATGATGTCTCCTAATCTTGTCATTTTCCTTATCCACGAGTTTCTTATCTTTCCTGGTTACACCAAGCATGCATCTCTCCAAGCTTCTTTCAGTTGTTTGCAGTCTTTGCATGCCCTTTTTAGTCAAGGTCAACGTCTCTGTTCCGTACGAAAGCATTGGAAGAATGCATTGACAAAACACTTTTCTTTTAAGACAGAATGGCACATTGCTCTTAAAAATTGTAATGTTTCTTTCAAAAGCTCTGTGACCAATTTTTTAACGCCAATTAATTTCTTCATCAATGCGACCCTCGCTTGATATCTGATGCCCAAGCTAAATGTAGGAATTCATTATCTGCAACTTTTTTCCTATCAACTGATAAATCTTCATTCCTTGTAAGAGCATTGAACTTCAGTTTTGTTTTTTGAAAGTACATTTTTAATCCCATTTCTTTACCCTTCTCAGCAAGTTCCTATATCATACTCTGCAGGTCTGAGGTATTATTTCAAAGACCTGCAAAGGGTCTTTGAAATATTTTTTTCTTTTCAAAAATAAAGCGGAAATAGAACCGGATCGAAGTCCCGTCAGGAACATGACCCGATTTCGACCTTGACCCGCTAACCCGAGACTCGTTTCCATCTCTGACCTGTACCAGTTAGGTTTTTCTTCCAGAAGTCATTGAATAATCCCCCGTTGATTGATACTCTAGCAGGTGAACAACACATCGCTCTGTGTCGTAGAATGGTCTCAAATCTAAAAGGCGATAAGTTTTGGCGTCGTATCGTCACAAGTGATGAAAAGTGGATATTACTTCGTTATAGCACAACCGCAAGTGGTTGAGGTCACCCCAGGAAGCACAGCCAGTGGTGCAAAGATGGAGGTTCGAGGGGAAAGTCATGCTGTGTATTTGGGGGATTTGAAAGGATTGTGCACTGGGAACTAGTACCAAATGGTCTGGCTGTGGACGGGAATAACTGTGCCAAACAACTGCAATGGTCTCATAATTCTCTGCGCCAACAGGCCGGGGGTAGCCTAGTGGTCAACGTTCGTGACTGCCACGGAGAAGACCTCGGGTTCGATCCTAGCAGGTACGAACGCTCGAACCACTAAATATCCGCTGTGCGTCGGGTGGGCACGTTAAGCCGTCGGGCCCTGGGTACTGGGCCCCAGGGTAATAAATAAGAGCGTCTTCCTCTCCCTTTCAGCCTCGCTTCCGTGTCACTTTCCTATCCGGCACTCTAGCCTAAATCTCCTAGCTTCCTATTTCTAAGGCTTGTTTAAGACTTGGGGCCAGACACTCCCTTCCTAAAACCATCTACATATGATCTGATTTGATCTGCACCAAAGCTACCCAACGCTCATCAACAAAAAGGTGGAATTGCTACAAGGGTATAATGTCCGAAGTGATATCTCTAGAATGATCAACCAAAAACTATAGAATTGGAAGAGGTTTATATCCTTCCTCCACGCAGTCCGGAGCTTGCGCCATCCGACTTCCACCTGCTTTGCTTCACTGTTCATTTCCTACATGGATGACACTTTGCTTCAGTAGCGGATGTGGAATCTAATAAAAGATAGTTTTTGTCGTCGAAACTTGCCGACTGGTATCTCTGTGGGATGGTAGTTGTGGTGGAACGTATATTGGGTTGTCGGAAAAGTCATGACGTATTTTAGCCATGTTTTGCAAAGGTCATTTATTGATAGAAAGAACAAAGATCAATCAATGATATGATGCCCGTTTTGTTCGATAACCTTTTGCCATCTTTCAGTGAGCTGCAGAATGCCTCGTTCAGAGAATGACCTGTCTTTCGTGGCGCAAAACTATACAAGCTGCTGATTTACAGCCTCATATGAACTGAAAGTTATACCACGCAAGGACTGTTGAAGAGAACGAAACAAGTGGAAGTCTGACGGCGCAAGGTCAGGCGAGTATGCTGGGTGGGGCAACACATCCCACCCAAGCTTCAATAATTTTTGGCGGGTGATCAAACTTGTGTTGTCTCGCGTTGTCGTGATGGAACACAACACCTTTACGATGAACGAGCTCTGGACGTTTCTGGATGATGAATTTGTTCAAACTGTCCAATTGCCGACAGTGCACATTCGAATTGATTGTTTGGTTCCGTGGTAGGAGCTCGAAAATCACGACACCTTTAAAATCCCACCACACTGAGACCGTAACCTTCCGCTGATGAATGTCTGATTTTGATGTCCTTTGAGGCGAAGCAGCACGTCAGGACCAAGACCGTTTGCGCAGCACATTGTTTTACATAATCCACTTTTCGTCAGCAGTTATCAGTCGCTTCAAAAAAGGATCGTTTTCCTAATTTAATGAGCATATCGCAGATGTTTATACGTACCGTCAATTGAGCTTACTTGAGTTAATGAGGAACCCACGCATCAAGCTTGCTTACGTATCCCAGCTTCTTTAGGTGGTCGTGAACGCTTGAATGATGGATGTGCAATGTGTCTGCAATCTCTCGTGTCGTGTAACGTGGGTTTGATTATATCAATGCCTTGATTTGGTCGTCATCAACCTCGGTGGGCCTCCCCAACCGAGGAGCACCGTTGAGGTCAAAATAACCAGCACGGAATTTTGCGAACCACCGCTGGCACTGACGTTCTTGTAGTGCATTATCACTGTACACTTTACGCAACTTTTCACATGCTTGACGTTTGTTCTCCCCTTTACGGAAGTAAAACAGTAAAATATGGCGAAAATGCACGGTTTGGTTTTCCATCTTCAACTTGATGTCAAATCTCCGCAAATCAACCAAATCGCTCACTATTACTTTTAGACTGCAGCTAGAACTAGCACCTGTCGAATGCCGTAGCGACAACAGAGCTGCGCATGCCTCTAGTACTTCCAAAACTGCCCAACTGCCATCGGGTGCCAAAATACGTCATGATTTTTCCGACAACCCAATAGATCAACACCCTGTATTTTCCAGAATGAGGTGGGTGTGTATGGCTTTCTTGCAGCATTAAACTTTGTAGCAGCAAATGGGACGAACTTTTGATTGTCCCTGGAATTTTACGTATATTTTACATTTACATTTAAAAAGTAAGCAGTTATGTTAATGGCTTCAACTAGATTATACAACGCTTACCGCGCCTAATTGCATATAAAGGATCGTCTGTAGGTGTGTTTTAAGAAGGGCTGACTGCATCTTTATTTAGCAGAAAAAAAAATCAGAAGTGTAGAAACATAAAAACACGAATCATCAATAATATCACCTTTAACAACATTCCTTTTGCCATTTTTACTGCAGTCATGTGGGAATACGCAGGAATAGTTTTCTTGAGCAAAGTTGTATTAAATTAGTAAAAAAAAAAAAAAAAAAGGAAAAAAGCGAAAAGAAAAGAACAAAAGGTAAAACTGTATGCTCAGATGCATTCGCCCCAGGAAGAGAGAAATGAACATCATTTAAAAAATGGCTCTATGCGAATTTTTGCTGAGCAGTCAGAAAAGTGGAAAGCTCTTAGGAGAACCACTTTTATGTATAAAATAAGAAAAACAGGTAGAAAAGTACATTTCTTCGATTTTTTCCCAAGTAATCCTCATGTGATGTGGGAAAATATTTGTCCTTTCAGGAGGAGTGTGCCCATTATATACCAGTCAAGCACGTGAGTTAGCGAAAATTGCCCTAGGGGCCCCATCTGAGGTTTACATAATTAGGGATCAGCCGTGCGGAACAAAAATGCGACACTTTCTCCTGATCATTGAGACGTTCGACACAAAACCACATGATTTCGATGTCTGTTTAGGATTCAGGGTGAAGACGGAATCAACGTGACTGGTGACAGACCAATATATTCTTTTTTCTTTCTTTATCTTCAGTTCCTCTAATTCTAATTTCTTTATTTTGTTAATGGCATGACATGACATGACTACTGGAAGCTTAATTTTGCTGCCTGAACTGATTTTTATTCCGTTTCTGAAGCCACAAAACGAACCTTGATTTACTCACGGATTAAAAATTTGGCATTTTCAAAATACTTAATGGGTAAGGAAGCCATTTTGCATTTGTCCCGTTGAAGTGTTTATTTGACATTGGAGTAAAATATTACTTTCACTGAAGAATGCTGAAACGCGCTTTATCATGGAAAATCATTGATTGAGTGAATGCATAATATGTTCAGAATAAATAACTTCATAATAATGAAGTATTGCCGTTTTTAAGGATTAAATTTTAGGGGTATTCGGATTAATTGCGATAATTTTAAATAATTTAACAATTAAAACATTAAAAATACTGTATTACAAATTTTGAAGATGATAATCCGTTTTTTGTTGTAAATATGACAAGGATGGTAAGTCAGATAATATCCAAAATCTTAAATTTCTTCGTCCTGGAGCAGGAATCGAACCCGCTTCTCCCAGACAGCGTCCGGGTGTGCTAACCACTACACCACCCAGAACGACCAAGTCTCAAGTTTCCGATTAATTTGAATATAACCATCAAATATAACTAGCGAATCCTGTGATGGTTATATTCAAATTAATCGGAAACTTGAGGCTTGGCCGTTCTGGGTGGTATTATCTGACTTACCTTCCTTTTGATATTTACACCAAAAAACGTATTGTCATCTTCGAAATTTGTGTTGTATGGTTTAATACCGTGTTCAATTGATGCTGTGATATTGTCTGATTTATCCATGTTTGACTTATTGTTTATTAGCATGGGGCCAAACTACTAAGACTAATTTATATAAATTAAAATCATTACAAAATAGGGTGGTCAAAATTTTAAATAATTTTAGAGGAATTAATTTGAATATGGGGTACGGATAAATAGCCGTGGATTTTTAGATATTGAGAAATTGTGGCAATATAGATTATTAGAATTTATGTATAAAAGAATAAAGAAGAATAGGTATCAATATTTAAATCAGCTGAACACTGTGGGTCATGACTATCGAACTAGAAACAGAAATACATTTTTGTTACCAATGCCTAACACTTTAACCCAACAAAGATTTATTGATTACCAGGGATTGGTGTTATAAACTAGCACATATCAATAATTATAATTGTTTTCGAAAGTAACTAAAAATTATTTGCTAACAAACTAAAATATAAAATTTAATAGTAAAAAATTATTGATCAGACTATATATGCGTAAATTTTATATGTGCAGGACGTTTGGCTAGACTACGCACTTTAGGGGAATAGGGATTCACTCAGGCTATATATAAATATATATAGCCTTTCACTCAATTTCCTGTTCTGTGGTTACCCTGTACATAAGTACATATTATATACGTTTCCTTCTTAATTTTATATGTTATAAAAGTAATCTTGAAATGTAATTTCGTCAAATGCGAACCCATAACGTAAAATAAGGGAAATGAAATGAAATAAATCATGTGCTGTTTTGCAGTGCAATTAAGAAGTAAACCCTCTGACAACGCGAGATGTACGTACTTCGAAGCGTGCGTTCGGCGAAAGATTACTGTCAATTCTCTCAGAAACTGCTTGATTTACGCGTATCACTACTACGCGATTTATTTTTTGGCGGGATTTTACTATCCTACTCTGGGTTCGATTAGTATTGGAAAGCATTCATAATACCAAAAAGCAGTAAACGCACTTACAAATTTTCTTAAATGTTTATTATTAGCTACGTCTTATTATCGTACAGGGTGCGGTTCGTGGAATCGTCTTGCTTATGCTATTAATTTACTTTGTACTTTCAACCGATTATTTCTTTGTGATTTCTTCCTTTCTACACTTCCGGTACTTTCACGCATCCCATCTTAGGGTTCCTCCTCATTTTTGTCGGTTTCCTAATCTTTTTTGTAACCCCCCCCTCTCTGTTCTTCAACCCTTCCATACTTTGTTCCAAACACCTCGCCCCTCGTGCTCTGAAGAAAACGGCAAGGGATGCGGTAAGAGCTGCAAACTAATTACGTTGTCTGAGATAACTTTCGTTCACCGTGCTACCGTTAGCTGGAGGTATAGCAGATTTTTGGAACTCCAAAAGTTATTTGAAAGAGCGATAACGTGCAATGATCGGTGGCTCTGGGAACCCTTTTTGAACGGTCACTAATGATAACTAGAGTGGCTGATGTGCCGTTGATGGTTGTCGTAAACTTCCTTTCTTGCTGACTATAACATGGTGACAAAGTGACACATCGTTGTATTATATCTCAGTAACAAGTACTTTTGAGTAACAAGGTAATGCATTTTTAGGGAATGTTTTTTACATTCGTACAATAGATACCATCACCGCAATATGAAGCGAACAGTTTAACTGCACAGTACTTTTATATGGAATTTTTGAAAGTTATGGTAACTGTTTCGTTACAGCAAGTCGATAACCCTAGACTAGAAGAAATAGCTTATGTCCCTCCATCAGGGCCGGATGGAACTCTTGCGGGGCCCTGGGCGAAATTTCATTGCGCGGCCTAGAGCAAAATTTCATTGTGGGCACTAAAAAATAAATCTCATATTTTTATTTTAATAAAGTCGTTTCTGAAAATTATCGTTCGTGAGGAAGACACACGAACACTACCGTAAAGACAAAACGATTATCTCAAAGAAGTATTTGCTTTAAGCTTAAGAAAAATACCATAATACGGACTGAAAGTTCAGAGAGAGAGAGAGAAAAAAAGAGAGAGTGAGATAGAGAAAGAGAAAAAGAGAGAGAGGAAGAGAGATAGAGAAAGAGAGAAAAAGAGAGGGAAAGAGATAGAGAAAGAGAGAGAGAGAGAGAGAGAGAGAGAGAGAGAGAGAGAGAGAGAGAGAGAGAGAGAGAGAGAGAGAGAGACAGAGAGAGAGACAGAGAGAGAGAGACAGAGAGAGAGAGAGAGAGAGAGAGAGAGAGAGAGAGAGAGAGAGACCGAGAGAGAGAGAGAGAGAGAGAGAGAGAGAGAGAGAGAGAGAGAGAGAGAGAGAAAGTAAAAAGTGTTAAAATCAACGATTTTCTTTCCCGGGAGAAGAGGTTTAGGTTGCATTGTGACTCTTATGACAGCTTATTCACAAAATGATAAAAAGATACCTGCTTAGCGAATATTTTCTCATTGCGAATATTTTTGTATAGGAAATATAATAAGGATCCCTCTAAAATAAATTGGTATAAACAGTTTTTTCCCTTGATACATGTTTAGTGATTAATTTTTAATGTACAGTGGAGTAACTGACAAATTAGTGGCATTTTAAACTTTTATACGCGTTCATATATGAAAGTTGCCTTTTTTTTTTTTTTTTTTTTCAATTTCTTGTATTGTTGGAAAAGTGGCCTCCATATGTAGTCCGAAAGATACTTGGGTATTGTTCTATTTATTTCCTTAAATTTAAGTATCAGGTTTTCACACAAATTGTTGGATATATAAAAGTAGGGTACCACAAAATGATGAAATTTAATTTGCTATCTCATGAATGCGGAAAAGATTAAAGTGGTTACAAAAATCATTTCGAATCTGCAAATCTCAGTGTCCGTACGACGAACAGGAGGGATAAAGTATTGAAAAATGGGGAGATTGAAAACAAACAAAAAGCTTCAAAAATATATTTTTAAGGGCCTTGCTCCCCAAAAGTTACAAAAAAAATGTAGTTAAATTTTTTTTACCAAAAATTAGTTTGTTTTCTAAACTGCGGGGCCCCTAAAGGTGCGGGGCCCGGGGCGACCGCCCCGGTTCCCCTATGGTCCAGCCGGCCCTGCCCTCCATCTTGATCTTTGTGAGACGAGTTGGAGAAGAGGGAGGGAAAGAGATGGTAAAATAGTGACAGAGAAAGAGTGGGAAGCAGGGAGATAAAGGGAGAGAGATGGAAGGAGATAGAAAGAGAAAAAAAAATGTAGAAGGAGAGAGGAGGTACACAAACCGGAGAGAGAGAAAGGTGGGGGGGGGGGGAGGCAGAGGTAGGTTTGAAAGGGACAAAGTTGGGGTGAGAAAAAGAGATGGGAAAAGTAGGATAAGAATTTAGAGATAGGTGCGGGGAAAGAGAAAAACGGAGAGAAAGAATGGAGAGAGAAGGCTCAAGGGGAGAAAAGAAAATATACAGAGAGGGAGCTAACGAAAGATGGAGAAATATAATGAAAGAGATGGAGAGATAGAAAGAGAGGAAGAAGTGGGAGCAAGAGGGGTGATAGGGAAGAAAGGAAGGAACCACCCTTATTTCAACTTGTCCTCACTTCTGCTTTACGAAATATTATGAAGCAGAAACCTCTATTTAAATTTGGCCAACTTTTCCACCCACAACTAAGACAATTTACCTCATGCTCAAAAGAAATCAAATAAAATTGTGTAGTTACGAAAAAAATCACATTTTGTTTTACTCTTTAGGGAAAAATTGCCTTAAGAGTAAATGGTTT
The DNA here is from genome assembly GCA_039090855.1 of Macrothele yani. Classification (NCBI taxonomy): domain Eukaryota; kingdom Metazoa; phylum Arthropoda; class Arachnida; order Araneae; family Macrothelidae; genus Macrothele; species Macrothele yani. The sequence goes on from CM077026.1 coordinate 113,989,178, forward strand.
TGCTGCACGGGAAGAGTTTTAGAGCCACAAGTGCTGCGTCATATGAAAACTTATTTGGTTGCGGGAAATTCATGGATAGACGGGAGCAGCGTAGCTGAAAGTCAGAGTACTGAACATTGCAAAATCACGAGCTTTTGATAACGGCACGTGGAGATTCCCATTCATAAATAAAGATAGAAGAACGTTCCTTAATTTCAATATAAAACTCTCGCATTACAAAACTAGCAACAGGCACATACTGAATGTAAAGTGAATCTAGGGTCTCGCTATTGAGAGTTTAATGAATTTAATTTTAATATATCTCTCTTTGTGTTACCTATATTATACTTTTCCTATGAGCGAAATGAACTTTTTTAGTTTCATTCTGTTCCGTTGCAGATTTTTAAGCAAGATTAGGTACCTACACTCATTAATCACAATTTCATTTTTGTAAATCTCATTTTCGTTTTTATGGCCTTCCTCGTTGTTAAAATCCTGGTTCTGTGCCTGTCTAACAATTCTAAATTATACGTAATACCTTTTTTAAATAACAGCTGTAAAACCGCATTTGGAAAGTCATACTCTCCTTGAACCATTCAAATGCGTTTTTAAAATGAGTTTTTGTTTCCAATAAGAAAATACAGTGTAATTACTTGTACTTTTCTGATAACCAAACCCCTGCTAAGTTTTCAAATTCAATAAATACATAGCACACAAACACACCCAATCCCACATTATTAAAAAATATTAATTATTTCTAATTTTTACTATTCTTTTTTAAATATATATATATTTAAAACACGGACATACATATTTTCGTATGCTGAAATACGCGAGTACGTTTGGAAGGACCTTCGGTGGGGATGGTGGACGCGTGGGATGACAATGTGGAAGTGCATAGATGTGATGTTCTGGTGAAAAACTATTGGTTCTAAATGAGAAATATTATACACCACTGCGCAATATATCCCCCCTATAGCCTTTGTCGCTGCAATATTCACAAGTACGCCGTTATAACGTACAAGTTTGTCCGCGCCGCGCATCGAATTCGGGTCCCCTCAATCCGGAGTAAGTCGCTTTCCCAACTGAGCTACACGGATATGTGATCTCACTGCTATCTGCCTTTATCTCATGTGCGTTCTGCGATGCAGGCACGTCACACATTCCGCCTTCCCTTCCCCGCAAGAGGGCCGGGGGCATGTCCCATGGGTCAGCCGGGACCATGTGTCACTGTAGGCAGTCATCCCATGACGAACGTGGATTTGAGAAATCCCAGACAATTTTTTGGTGTGTGGAACTTAACATCACACTAATTCATTTTTTTTTTCGAAGCATTGAAGAAGGGATTCTCATTTTTCCTGTCTCGTCGTGTGGAAAAAACATCACCTCATTGCGAGAAACTTAACAGCCGGAAGTTAGGGCGCCAATATATATAAGTTCGCCCGCGCCGGGCACCGAAACCAGATCCCCTCACTCCGGAGTAAGTCGCTCTCCCAACTGAGCTACACGGAAATGTGCTCTCACTGCTATCTGCCTTTATCTCAAGTGCGTCCTGCGGGGCAGGCACGTCACACCGTAGCCAACTACATTTGTTCATCGCTGATGTTACAAAAAGGGTACGTGCACAAAATAGTTTTTCATTAATCAAAAATGTAAATGTTCATAAATACAGTTTTACGTCAAATCGTCGTGGTCAAATTCGACGCGGAAATATTCGTCGTGTTCCCAAATTTTAGTTACATACAATTAGCATACAGGAAAACATACGATTTGGGGAAAACGTATGAGACCAATGTACATGCAGGAAAGTGTATGAAACCAATAAATGCAGCTGACATTACTTGTTAGCCTAACTCGCTATGTTTCCATGTATAACGAAGTAAATTTCTCCGTCATTCTTGTCCACGCCGGGGCTCGAACCCCGATCCCCTCATTCCGGTGAATGTAATTCGTCTGGTGAATGTAAGGCATTGGACGATTTGATCTCGTAAGCTGCCACACTGGAAAGACAGTTAACGAAATTTATGCAGCTATCTCGGGGAGCAATTCTCTTCTACAATCTGTCGTAGTTAGAGAACAAACATCCCTTCTTAGAGATTTTATTTAAGAATAATCAGCGGGAGATACTTTTATGCATTTTGCTTTACGGGGGAAATTTGAAGGAGGCGAACCACTTTAGTAAAGATGTTGATCTAGAACTTCTTTTTGAGCTTTTGTTTTGTCTTATTCGTTTACAGCAAGGACTTTCCCACAGGCTGGCCGAGGAAGTTGAGTACTCTTCGCAGGGGATGAAAAGGTTTTGGAAGGGCATGACCTCTCCGCTTCCTGACAATGATTGCCAATTAATGGCATGGGCATTTGGAATCTCTGCTTTTAAAGGCGGATGTTCACTGGGGATATGTTTATTTGGCCACAGGCAGAATGTACCTCTGACGTTTGGGAGAAGTTAGATTATCGGAAGCTGAACCTAAGTGCTTGTTCCTCCTTTCATAGAAGGGGAAGAATGTTTTATTAAGTCTGATTTAACAATGCCTTTTTCTATTGACAACATCATCAACATCATCGTATTTTTTTTTCTTGTGCATTACTTACTCCCACAGCTTAAACGGTGCCATCTTGTTACCTCTTGACTTCTTTTCAGTTGAGGATTAGAATATTTCTACAGCATTTTGCATCGTGGGAAACATTATGGATCTTGTTTGTAGTTTCATGAATCAATCATTCAAAGCTACTTTATTCTAATTTCCCTTAATGATAATTATCTGCGTTTGTAAAAACAATATAAATAAAAAAGGCCTTGAAAAATGCTAAATCGGAACAGCAAAAAGAGAAACTATTACCAATTTTCATTTCATGTAAAAAAGAAAGCATACTGAAAAAAATCAGTGCTGTGAATTTGCGAAATTTTCTAAAAATAACACGCAACAAAGTTGCCAGCATATGTGTCCGTCTTGTCTTCTCTGTTACAATTTCCGTAGTTAGTAATTCTGTTTATTTCAGAAAAATCTGTTTTGGGGTTTTCCGTATTTTTACTGAAATTTCGCAAAACCTTCAGCTTTGATTTCTCCGGCGTACTAAGTTAACAAGTTAGTAAAATCATGCAATGCAATTATTATCATACGCTTTCCATCATACCAGAAATCATTACTCAAGTTATCACTCAAGTTATGAGGATAATGGCTGTGGAATGATTCTCGCTCCAGTGCCCTGACCTTTGACCCCATTTTGATGATATTAAGCAGAATTGGTTCAGTATACCTCCGGAACAACATATTAACGTTTGGTCGCAATAGAAGCATTTTTAGTCAAATTATGAGGATAATAGCTGTGGAATAAATTTTGCTCCTGTGCCCAGATTTCAGACCCCATTTCGATGATATTAAACAGAATTGGTTCAGTATACCTTCAGAACAACATACTAACGTTTTGTCGCAATAGAAGCATTTTTAGTCAAGTTAAGAGGATAATGGCCGTGGAATAAATCTCGCTCCTGTGCCCTGACCTTTGACCCTTGTGACGTATATTCTAAATTAACTTTCCTTTTTAGTTTCTTTCCTTATGTAAATCTTGAGTTTATTCTGTTATTCTTCACTCTTAACGTAATATCTTTTTCTCTCAAACGAATACGTTTGGCAACACAATTGAGGTTGAATGCACGTGACGTATGCCTGATATTGATAAGAACAAGAGATAAAAGCGACGACTAAATTGTTGCTTGAGGAGCGTTGTAAGAGAGCGATTATTACGAGCGTTGGGTTGTAAACTGATTATTGAAAAGAGCGTTGTGTTAAGAGTTGTGTGGCGTGTGGAGAGTTTAGTGCTATATGCTATGTTACGATGTGTGTGCTACAACCTTGAAAAGCATCTTTTCCGTAAGTTGACTTCTATTGTTTACATGTTTCGTCTGGTCGTTAAGGTTTCTTTCATTTAGGAACTATTTCTTAGTATATTGATGTGTTAAATTAACGTAGAAGTAAGACAAGACTTCTACGTCATACCCTTTTAACGGCGCAGGAAGAAGTTATCAGACCGCTACTCCAACCACTGTCGCTGCATTCGACTGTGGTTGTTGCATCCCGTATAGTTTCCACCGTGATGCGACGCACGGACTAATCAGCCGATGATGATACCTCTGGTAGAGGTATCTGTGGGATGATAGAATTCCTGACGACGTCGCCCAGGCATTCTCACCCCTTACAGGTGCTGCAGCCACCAAGATCACTCCGATGCAGTATTCTGCACGTCGAGGTAAGGACAGTAGCGTAGCTACCACACCCGCAGCTACGCGGGGAAGTGGGGGGGTAGCAAGTAACGAAGGGGCGTACTGTAGCTGCCAGTTATAATTTTATGAGAAAAATCGAACACGCACAGTAATTAACCCAAAGATTCATATTTTGCTTTAAGATATATTTAGCTCTGCCTAAATAAATTCCTTTTTCACTTTTAAAACAATGAATGTCCTACAGATTGAAAGCGTTCGGCTCTTTGACTTCGGGTTGTAATGCGATTGCTCTGCAATGGGTTGTAAATAATACGATCGCTCTCCCATCGCCCTGCACTCTCTCTGCGCTGCTGAGAAAAAGCGCGAGTCCACAGTGGGATTTCCCATGGAGGATGTGGGAAAACAGTCAGTTATCTAGGATCACGTGCACCACAGACCTCAACATTTATTCACTGCAGCCGCAGATCTGCCGTGTGTAAGAAGGGGATTTCTTCAAGGGATGTAGTTTAGTTTTGTAAAAACAAATTACACGTATTTTCAAATATATTACTTAAAAAGTTAAACCTACAGGGCAATAGGTATCACCATTACTTTTGCAGACACTTCACTTCCCCTTTGGCTAAACAGAGGACGCTTAAGAGGGATGGGATGGGGAGATGAGTTCCACGTTTTGTGGTCGTCAGCTGCTTTGAGGGTGTCGTGCTGACCTTTTCAGTCAAGAACATAGCAATCATTGTGCTGTAGGTTTATGCTACGGTTGGCGGAAGACCACCACACAGGAAAACTGCCACACGTTTTTCAGCAACTTTGAAAACTGCGACACATTGGAAAACCGCCACACATTGGAAAACCGCCACATGGTTTTCATTGAGGGGCTGGGTACAAACTGCTGTTCCTCCGAGGAAGACTTTGAATGTGCGGCAGTTTTCTGGTGTGGAAGTTTTCCAAGTTTCCGAATTATGTGTGGCAGTTTTCCAAGATGCCTAACGACGGGAAGGAAATTTCGTTTGTTTTTCTGGGTGAACGTAATGTTCATGCCGGTTCATACTTAGGGCAACAGGCCACAGAAGTTCAACGGGGGGTGGGGGTGGTTGGGGGGGGGTTAAAGATTGTCGTTTCTTGGCCTATATTGAGAAATGAATTGGGAACTCCAAACAAATTTCGAGAAAACGTTCTACGTAAACCAAGCGAAAATTGCTATGTCCCGGAAAGGAAAATAAGGTGGGATTTTTTAATAACGCTGCACTTTTACTTAGGCACTAAATATTTACATGACATGTCAAATTTGTAATATTTTTCTTTTACTTAATTAATTCATAGGCCCTACACCTCGGCCTTTTTTAACAGCTTTTTATCCGTCTCCGTATTTCTAACGTTTATGCATCAAATCAAATCACAAGCATTGCGCTTTTACTTAGGCATTAACATTAAAGTCATAGTCCCTAGGCCTTTTTAACATTTTTTATTCTACCAGTGCCATATTTATAAAGTTTACACATCAAATGAAGTTAATAATATTGCTCTCTTGCTTAAGCACTAAATATTATTTCACAGACCCTAGGCCTAGGTCTTCTTAACAGTTTTTGTTCTATCGATGTCTCATTCATAACAATTACGTATAAACTCAAGTTCATAATATTCCGCTTTTACTTTTTCACTAAAAAATTTCTCACAGGCCCTAGGCCTAGGCTTTTTCTATAGTTTTTATTGAACTAATGTCATATTCACAACTATTACGTATCAAGTGACGTTAATAATATTCTGAATTTACTTAAGCACTAAATAATATTTCACAGACCCTTGGCCTATATCTTCTTAACAGTTTTTATTCTAACCATGTCACATTCATAACAATTACGTATCAACTAAAGTTACTAATATTCCGCTTTTACTTAGGCACGAAATATTATTCAAAGGGCCTAGGCCTGGGTCTTTTTAACACTTTTTTCTTTGCCTATGTGATGCTTGCAAAGTTTACAAAAAAATCAAATTAATAGCATTGCGCTTTTACTTAGGCATTCAATATTAATTACTAGGCCTAGGGCCAATGAATTAATAACTAGTGCCTAAGTAAAAGTGCAAAATGACTAACTTCAGTTCATACATAAACGTTATAAATATGACATTGTTAGAATAAAAACTGTTAAAAAGGCCTAAAGCCAAGAGCTAATGAAACAATATTTAGTGCTTAAGTAAAAGCGGAACATTATTAACTTGGGCTGATATGTAAACGTTATGAATATGGCATCCGTAGAATAAAAACTACTGAAAAGGCCTAGGCCTATGGCCTCTGAATTGATATCTAGTGCCTAAGTAAAAGCACAATACTCTTAACCTGACATGGTATGTAAACTTTATAAATATGACATCAGTAGAATATAAAGTGTTTAAAAGGCCTAGGCCCAGGGCCTATGAATTAATATTTAGTGCCTAAGTAAAAGCGCAATACTATTAACCTGACTTGGTACGTAAACTTTATGAATATGACATCGGTAGAATAAAAACTATTAAAAAGGCCTAGGCCTAGGGCCTATGAATTAATATTTAGTGTCTAAGTAAAAGCGCAATGATATTAACTTGAGTTGATAAATAAACTTTATGAATATGGAGTCGACGGATTAAAACCGGTCAAAAAGGCCTAGGCCTAGGGCCTGTAAATTAATGTTTTGTGATTAAGTAAAAGCGCAATATAATTAACTTGATTTGATGTCTAAACGTTGTGACATTGATAGAATAAAAACTGTTAAAAAGGCCTCGGCCTGGGGCCTATGATTTTAATATTCAGTGCCTAAGTAAAAGCGCAATACTATTGACTTGATTTGATACGTAAACATTATGAATATGAAGTCGGCGGATTAAAAGCTGTTAAAAAGGCAAAGGTGTAGGGTCTGTGAATTAATTTAGGAAAAAAATTGCAAACTTGATATGTTATGTAAATATTTAGTGCCTAAGTAAAAGTGCAGCATTATTAAAAAATCTCACCACAGGGTCCTTTTCTGAACATAGCATAAAGTATGCTGTAATTCTCGCTTAGCTTACATAGAACGTTTTCTCGAAATTTGTTTGGAGTTCCCAATTCAATTATCAATATAGGCCAAGAAACGGTAATATTTATACCCCCTCCCGCTCACTCCCCTGAACGTTTGTGGCCAGTTGCCCTAAACTCGTACGAACCGACACGAAAATCCAGACAAACAAAACAGCTCCTTCCCGTCGTTAGTGACCTTGGAAAACTGCCACACATTCAGAGTGTTCCTCGGAAGAACAGCAATTTGTGGCCGTCCCCTTGATGAAAAGCATGCGGCAGTTTTCGTGTGTGGCAATCTTCCGGTGTGGCAGTTTTCCTGTGTGACGGTTTACAGTGAACCTTATGCTACAACTGAAATCCCCCTTAGTTAAAATTACTGACCCCCCCCCCTCTCTCTCTGGCGACCGAAGGTCTCTGACTTATTATACATTCTCTTTGGTTCTCTCTTCCTATAAGATCATGTCACGCAAGAGAGTTGTTCTGAATTTAGAGGATCCAATAAAAGTGATCAACCACAATCAAAATAGAATTTCTGAAAGAAAACTGCCCGATATGTTTAAGTGTGGAAAGCCATAAATAAACAGCATTTTGAAAAATATAAGGCAGCGGTTTTAAAAGAATGGGAGGAAAACAAAAACCGCGGTCAAAAGAGAAAGCAACAAGAAAAATTCGAGAATATGAACGATTCACTTTTGGAATGTTTAAAGTGTGCCAGGGCCAACAAAAAAAAACAAAAAAAAAAAATTAAATAAATAAATAAATAAAAAAATAAAAAAAATGGTGTTAGTGGTCTTATAATGAAAGAAAAGGCAACTCAAATTGCAAAGGAATTTGGGGTTGAAGATTTTTCAGCCAGTAATGGTTGGCTCGACCGATTTCGTGTCCGCCATAACTTGTTTTTTCGATGCCGATGAAGAACTATGCGATGACTGGAGATCACGACTATCATCAATTATTAAATTATTTAAGTCTTTTTTTTTTTCTTCCCAGGCACTCCTACAGAATCTCTGGATGAAATTTTAGATAAGGAAATTGATACCATTCCAAAATTATCGAGACATTGAAGAAAGTTGTTCGTTTAATGCGATCTTATGATTGTCCTGAAGGGTGAATAATTAAGAAACTCTTCTGTGAGCTGAAAGAAAACTTAGAAAATATCGTGCTGAAAGAGAAGTCTAATTGATAAACTTAAGCAGACGTCATTACATTCGCTTTTCAAATGAATTTTTCTAGATTACCACTGTAGGTACCTTCCAAATGTGTAACTGTACTACATATACTGTAGTATTTTGTTGTTATTTATACACATACATACACACGGTACAGTACATAAACTGGAATGGATAATGTTTAGAATGTAGCAATTCAGATTACGTAATTTATGAAGGTTATGCGGTAGTTTACTATGTTTTAATCTCAAAACTGTTCATTGGATATGCCATTAAAACCTTCCCCTATTTAGCGACCAGCCCTTTGAACGACTGTTTTTTAGAAGAACCAGCAGTGATCGCGCCTTAGAGAGGTTTCACTGTATGTCGACTCGCACCTTTCAATTTAGCATCTGTATACACTCTGTCGTGTACGAACCACTAAGTTCGATCAAATGTAACTTCGTTTCTGATATGCAACACAAAAGACCTATGGGACATGAGTAGTTGCGTCTAAACCTTCACTGTAGTTTCTGACCTGTCTATTCAATTTAATGCAAACTCGTTTTTGATCCGCAGCACAAAAATCCCATGGGACATAGGTAGTTGCGTTTAAGCCTTCACTGTCTGTCTACCCTCTGTCATTTCTGAGCCTCTAGATTCAATATAATGTAACTTCGTTTCTGATACGCAGCGCAAAAGTCTCATGGGGGCATGCGTAGTTGTTTCTAAACCTAGGTATACCAGATATATAAACAACGCCGTCGTTGCAAGATGTAAAGCATAGTCGTAAATCAAGTGAACGTTGACACTTTAATTTAACTATGAAATTATATTAAAAGTGTAGATATTGATTAAAACAACACAGGAGATCTTTCGCGCCAGCAGCTGGCACATCATCAGGCGATGGTTAAAACCCTATGATATTATAAAATCTCCCTAAAAGTTTTCATGAACAAATGATCATATGTAGAGGATTTTAGGAAGGGAGTGTCTGACCCCAGGTCTTAAACAACCCTTAGAAATAGGAAGCTAGGATATTTGGGCTAGAGTGCACGATAGGAAAGTGACACGGAAGCGAAGTAGAAAGGGGCAGGAAGACACCCTTATTTATTACCGGTGAGCCAGTACCCGGGGTCCGACGGCTTAACGTGCACATCCGACGCACGACGGATATTTAGTGGATCGAACCTGAGGTCCTTTCCGTGGCAGTCACGAACGTTGCCCACTAGGCCATTCGCGGCCCAGTTTTCATGAACTACTTAGTGCTGCACTTTCATATGCACAAGACTAAGAAGTCAGATGACGTAGCAAGCATGCGCAGTGGTATTAAGACTAATCAGCGGATAGGGTCCATATGATTATATAAGGGAATCCTTTATGTAGTTACTGGATTAAGGGGTCCTCTGCAGTTGTCGTAGTTCTTTTAAATATATATAATGTTCGCCAAGGTAGTGGGGTAATCCGGGGTAAATCTTCGTTGCAGCATATCGGAGAGTTTTTAAATATTTGCTGACTTTCTGCAAATAGAGTTGAGTTTCCAGTTTTATGACTAGATATGATGCGGGATTAATCCCATAAGGGTATATGCTATGCGTTCCCTGTTTTAATAAACATGAAAGAGCTGTTAAGTCAGAAGAAAGGGTTTTTGCTTTGTATTTGTGTTAGAGCAAAGTGTTATTTTGATTATCGTGTTATGATTGGGTAGCGGGGGTGGGTGGGGGGGGGTGTCTTAACTCTCCTTGTGGATTTAAACCCTACGAGAAATTGCTGATTTCACTCACAGAGAAATTCGTAATATTTCCAGTTTTTAGTTACATGTAAATGTGAGAGCACGCAACTGTGATTGCGTCTGTCCTTCCGTCCAAAAAAAGAGCATGTCCTCTTCAAAATATCGCCTTAAAATATTATTTCTCTATTATACCAAATTCGTGCATTTGTCAGTATTTTTATCTGATAGTCTTCCAAAGGCCAGAGTGAGCAAATCATCTCTGCGGTGATACAGGAAAACATGTCCACAATATTTTCGCAATGTGTCTCCTTCAGTTCATCGGCCAGTCGATTTCTCCATCTACTTTCTTCTGTCTGGCCCCAGAAAGATTTTCTTCAATCCATTTTTTTTTAGAATTGGAGTTACCCCTACCGTAGGAACAGAAAGACACAGACTGGCTAATTTATGGATGGCAGAACAGAGAGACCTACATCAAACACTGTACAAAATAAGTAGTGTGAATTCACGGAAAATTCCTGAAAATAAGGTGCAGCAAAGTTGCCTGTAAGTGTCCATTTCTCTTAACAAAATCTCCAGTTTTCAAAGTTTCCGTTTCTACTAACTTCAGTATTTTCACAGAATTTCCTTTGTCAAAAACGGAAAATCTGGGGAGACTTTCTTCCAGCAGTGGATTGAAGACGGTTGAGGATGGTGATAATTCATATTTATTAATTATTCAGTGGCTACTTCGTCGAATTCAAACAGCCAAAGATAATTAAAATACTGAGACATATTGGTAACATTCATGTGTTATTAAGTTACACTCGGGCTGAGAAATTACAGAATTACTCATGTAGACATAAATGACGGAATGACTGATACAGTTTTGTCTGGCGGCTGAGTGTTATTATCGTGTTATGATCTTCGTTTAGACTAGAATCACTTTAGGAAGTTTTTATCGTAATTTGAATGTGGATCAATGACATTCGTACTGATTTTAATCCATGACGAAAATAAACATGACTTTAAGTCACTTTGAAAATTGTGCATCAGAGTAATTTCAGTGACATTAGATTGTGAATCATATCGAAAGACAATGACAAATGCTATCAGATGAGAAAATGTATATTTTTTTTTATTGGGAGTTTAACGGCCACCGTGAGAAATTCGATGGGCTATAAGTAGTCGCCCGTCCCTAATTTAGGGCCTCTGACTCCGTAAGACAGACATTGCATCCACGCCTCACCTGGATTCCAACCCGAACCCTTCTCGGACGAAATGTCGGGAGCCAGCGTTTAGACCAATGTGTCACCGGGGCGGCAAAATACTTTTTCCTGGGTGAAAGGGGGGTTCTAACTCAGAAATGAGGCGATACTGTATCTACAAACGGGCAGACAGAGGAAGGGAAAATGTGATACTAAAAGACGTATAGGCTTTTCTTATTCAAGTGGCAAATTACAACGGGTTAAACGAAATCGCAGTTGAGTGTGGAAATCAAGATTTTTTTTTTTTTAATCTAAGCTTTTTTGGCTTTACATATGAGAGAGAGAGAGAGAGAGAGAGAGAGAGAGAGAGAGAGAGAGAGAGAGAAAGAGAGAGAGAGAGAGAGAGAGAGAAAGAAAGATGGGTAGACAGGTTGAGAGCGAAAGATAGATAGAGAGAGAAACAACAGATTGATAGAACGAGACAGATGGAAAGAGAGGGAGAGACAAATAGATAGATAGTGAGAGATACACATAGTGGATATATTTCCATGTATGTATGTCTTTTGATATCTCTCTTTCTATCTGTCGCTCTCCACCTATCTCTCTCTCTCTCTCTCTCTCTCTCTCTCCTGCGATCCTCTCTCTTGCCATCTCTCTGTCTCTCAAAAGTGAAAGAGCAAAATAGAAGGATGCAATGTATCTATTACATACTTCTATTTGCTCTTATAGAAATGTATCTGTCCATTTTTTCTATCTGTCTCCCGCTCTGTGTCTATTTGTTTCTCTCTTCCTATATATGGATCTCTATCTATCTATATATCTATATATATATCCTTCTATCTCTCTCTCTCTCTCTCTCTCTCAACCTGTCTCTCTCTTGCTCTCAGAAAGCGAAAGAGCAAAAAAGAAAGAGGGAGAGGAGCAAATTTTCATAAAGTTTTGTGTGTGACTAAGCATAACATTTTAGCAGCATTCAGATCTCTAATGAAGCGTTTTCGCTATCTACATGTTATTGCTTTTTCTCTCTCTCTCTCTCTCTCTCTATCTTTCGGATGAATCAACATTGTGTCGCTATCGGCAATCATTACTTCAAGGACTGACTAAACGTGCTAAATGCCCAACTACGTGCAACGTACTTGTTCTTCAGGAGAGGCAAAACAGAAGAGAGGAGTTGTTCGAGAAATTTGATGTCTTTGTTACATCAGTCAGTAATAGTGAATACAATTCTGAATGTGAAGCACTGGGCAGGGAAGAACTGTGTCAGATAATGTTCAGTAGTGCGTGTATGTATCTGCGGCATCTCCTGAATTTTGGAACCTTGAAACACGCTTCAGAGACACTGAAGAATTTCGGAAATCGCGGTAGAGGATTGTTTTGCAGGATATGTTGGAGACTTTTGCTCCCAAGGTCAAACACACCTGGAATAAAGATGAACTAAATGCATTAAGGTTACCGAAGAATACGTTTAAAGGTAAAGATACAATATTGCAGAAATCGGAGGCTGATGTACGCTAGGCTATACAAACCTATCGATCACTCCCCGCATTTCGATAAAAGCTGTACGTACGGTGACAGTCAATATGATTTGCCCCCATAGCTAAAAATGAATGACGCAAAGCGAAGATCGTAGACCTAAAATACTACTTATTCTTTTTACTACTTTAAAACATCTTACTTTTCGTTGAACTGCTTTCTCAAAAATCCATTGTGAAACATTCACTGTTTGCATATATTAAGAAATTCAAAGTTTCTTTCAAATATTTTATTTTTTCAAGTCGACCATATTTTCGCTGGGTATTGACCTAGCTTCATCAGGACGAATGGCACTTAAAAGTTCAAATTGTACATGACATCAAAAATGGTAATTACAGTCACGGATTTTGGTTAGTTGCTTCCACGCGCTTGGATAGAAATGGTGTGGATGCCATGGCGTTAACAAGTTACGAAGAATTCTGATATTATGGAAACCTTCCAAAATATCAAGTTTGGTGGTTGAATTTTTCTTATCAATTGGTTTCGCTTCTTTAAAGAGAAATATATGGTCCCCTTCGTAACACTATTTTGCTATCGATGACTTCTTTACGTCACAGTTCCGAATATAGGTTTTGTGCTCCTTAAAAATATATTTATATATATTTGTGACAAACGCTGTATTTTCTTAATATATGCGAGGTAGGATCAAAAGTTCGGAGACTTGACGTATAGTTCGTTGCCTTGAATACTTTAAAACACCGATGCACAACCACCTTCAAAATAATCCCCTTGGTTGACGATGCACTTTTGCCGGCGTTCGTAAAGCTTCTGGAAGCATTGCTGAAAGTCATGTTTTGTAAGCCCTCGTAATACCTCCTGCGTTACTGTTTTTACCTAATTTATTGCTGTTGTTGTTGTTGATTGGAGGTTTAACGACCACCGTGAGCAACTCAATGGGCTATAAGCAGTCGCCCATTCCTAATTTAGGGTCACTGGTTCCAGGGAAGGGAGGCAGCCAGTGCCGTAAGACAAACACAACATCCATGCCTTGCCGGGATTCGAACCCGAACCCATTTCAGACGAATTATCAAAGGCCATCGCTTAGACCACTGCGCCACCGGGGCGGCCCTCATTTATTGACGCAAAACGACGTCCCTGCAGATTTTGTTTCATAAATGGAGAGGTAAAAATCACAGGGGGCTGAGTCGAGTGAATAAGCTGGATGTGTAAGCACAATAGTACGATTCCTGGCGAGAAACTCCGTGACCAGTAGGGACAGATGTGCAGGCGCGTTGTCATGGAGAAGCTACCATTGTCCACTTCGCCACATCTCCGGCCGTTTGCGACGGATTGGCTCCCGTAAGCGACGTAAAATGTCCAGATAACGTTCCTTGTTAACTGTTTTTTTTTTTTTTTTTGATTGGAGGTTTAACGACCACCGTGAGCAACTCAATGGGCTATAAGCAGTCGCCCGTCCCTAATTTAGGGTCACTGGTTCCAGGGAAGGGAGAGAGCCAGTGCCGTAAGACAAACACAACATCCATGCCTCACCGGGATTCGAACCCAGACCCCGTTCGGACGAATGATCAGACGCCATCGCTTAGACCACTGCGCCACCGGGGCGGCCCTTGTTAACTGTTGTCCCCCAGGAATGAATTCGGAACGGACAATGCCGTGCGAATCAAAAAACATGTCCAGCATGACTTTCCCTTTGCTGCAATCCTGCATGCATTTCTTTGATCGCGGTGAAGACGCTGATTTCCATGTTGAAGAAGCACTCTTTGGCTGAATATCAAACAAGAAGCACCACGTTTCATCACCTGTGATGATGTTATCCAAAAACATAGGGTCGCTATCGGCTTTGTCGATTAATTCGCCCGATATCCGCATCCGTTTATTATATTGTTCGGAGGCGAGGGACAATGTGCTGACACGCGGTGCATGTTAAGATTCTCGGTCAAAATACGCTGAGTTTCTTCATTGGTTCGGCGAAGATTCTGAGGAATTCACTGCGCCACCATCGTAATGTTTTCCTCACTCTGAGCAGTCACATGTCGACCGCAGCACTCATTATCTGCGATGGATTCTCGGCCCTCTTTGAAACGCGGATACCACTAGTGTACCTTCGATCTCGCCATTGTAGAGCGACCGTACACTTTCGAATGCATTTCTAAGGTCTCTGCAGCTGTTTTACCCAAACGCTGACAAAATTTAAGGTTACAGCGTTGCTCTTCAAAAGCCATGTTTCTCACATCGCAGAAGACAGACCACTAACCACAGCAGCAAACGTCTGCGCGCGCATTCCAATCACTTTCCATGGACCAAACCATTCTGACTACGGAGGGGAGGGATGGCGGGATGTATTTCAGACGCCGTAACTTTAACTACATGCTTGCGTTGTCACGGGTAGGCATGGTCCCTTAACTTTTGGATCCTACTCCATATAATCATCACAAGACTGTACTCTCTGATTTTAAGAATTCACTGTATGGTCCTCTCTCCGTTACAATGCTGTGTTTAATTTGAACGTTAAAATTTGGAAAGTTTGTTATGGTAACCGTATGAAAAAAGGTGACACAAGGAAGGTTAAAAAATATTATCGTAATTTTTCTTTTTCCGATATAACGATTCCCCGAGATCATCTAAGACTATGAGGAATTTCCCTTCCCAGGTTTGGAGCCATTGGTCACAGGGAAGGTCCAGGGCCGTAGGAAAAGCGCAGCTCATCCGGGACTTAAGAACTCAGGGCAACAGCCAGAAGCGCGCGCCTCTGACACTCGGTTACTGGAGCGACTAATAAATGTTACGTAGCCTACTTCTTGAGGGAATTTCACTTGAAATGTGCCGCTCGAATTATCGAGTGGTCAATAGTGCCGCTGGCATCTGGCCAATCGCCGAAAAACTCCGAAACAATAACAAAAAAAATAAAAAAAATCTTGTTCATATTTTTTTCATGTAGTGTATTGTTTTAAACATTTCGAAGCACACAGATCAAGTATTAATTTTCAATACTTTTCGGTTTGGCCATTTTTTTTTTCACTTTCAAAGAAGTGGCGATTATACTCCGAGCCAATCTAAGAGGAGAAAATGACTGTGGAAGGTACGGAACAGCTACGTACACTACAGAAATTAGTCCCTAGTGTTTAGAGCGAAAAGAAGCAGAATTATTGCTCAGAATCCCTTTTTCTTTTCTCAGAACACCTTCGGGCAAAATTTCTATTTAAAACAAATTTTTAAGGAGGCCGAAAGCGTTTAGAAATACGTTTAATATGAAAAGTTACTCAATCATGAGGACCTCCCACTTTCGGCAGCTGACTTTCCAGCTGGAGAGTGTACATAACATGGATAGGAGGGGAAGCTTTGCTTTCAACAAGGTTTTGGAACACAGCGACAGGTATGCGCTTCCATTCAGTACATAATGCTACAGCTAACTGTTGCTTAGTAGTAGGCCTTGGTTCCAAACTTCTTATGATGAGTTCTAATTCATCCTATAGGTGCTCTATGGGATTAAGATTAGGGCTCTGTGCTGGCCAGTCCATACACGATACGGAGTTATTGTGAAATCACGCCGTAAAAGTCCTTTCTTTATGGCTCGGTTCATTATTATGCTGGTACCAACAAGACTCGGTACCATAGTATTATCGAGGTAGACGTGCTGGCTTAACAGGTTTGTTCACGATAACCAATGGGCCGGAACAATACATCGAAAAACACCCCCACACGAGTGCACTGCCAGCTCCAAACTTGACCGTAGGAACAGTATACTGTGGTAAATAGCGTTCTCCCGGCGGCCGGCATACCCACACACGGCCATCAGACTGATGGATCGTGTATCTGGATTCATCAGTTCATAGGACCCGTTTTCATTGATCTACGGTCCACGATAAATGTTCTTTATACCATGCTAAAGGACGAGTAGCATTCCGAGTGGAGATGAAAGGCTTATGAGCATTGAACAGCAGCACGACCAAGGTAACCCATGGAATGAAGTTCTCTGCAAATGGTACAAGTACATACCGGGATTCCAGCATTTTTACTCACCTGAACACTGAGGTCTTGTGCAGTACTTCGTCGATTAGCTGTAACAACTCTCCTGAGGCTTCGACGTCCTGTATCACTGATTTTCTTTGGTGTGCCACTGCTTCAGGCACGCAATGTGTCTTCCACTTACACAATAAATCCAAAACAGTTGACTTGTGAATGTTTAAATGCCTCTCGGTTTCTCTGATGGACAACCCACTAATATAACACCCAACAATCTCAAAGTCAATTCTCTTCCGCAGCGACATTTTCACTCAACCTCACAGTACGATATGATCGCATTTGTTTTTATGCCGTTTACAGCTGCACCGCGCATCTTAACAATGCAGCGGATCCGTTAATTTGCTTTCGAAGGGTAGTCCTGTGACTTTTGTCAGTATAGTGTATATTGGACAAACGTAAGATGTTGAAAAGTTGGTGATGGACATTGTGTTTGTCTCTTTTATGTGGATCAAAAAGTAGGGTAACCAGACAAAAATGAAAACAGCAGAAATGATAATGATAAAATGGTTGAAAGGAATACGAAGGAAAGAGTGCAGAAGAAATAAGCCACAAGAAAAAACTTCGAATTTGAAAAATTAGTGAAATGTTAAAAAACAGATGGTGGTAGAAACTGAGGTCGATATGAAGGCAAGGAAGATGCGCAGGATAGTAAAAAATAATGAAGACTTATCCATGGCGCCTAATATTTTTGGAGGAATAAATTTTTGAAAATAATAAAAAGAACTGTACTTCTCTGACGCCATTTCCATCAGGACAATTTAATAATTTCTCGCGTTAGGAATAATAGCGTTATGCAACTCTAAAGCCACAAACCTCTTTTACTTCGCGCTGTTCCTCTTTTCATATTGTTACGGAAGTTGTTCGAATTTGTGATATAATATGCACGTAGATTTTGTCTCTATCTCAAAAGTTCTGAGGCACTGTTTTCGGAAGGGATGGACGAGGGCAAGAGTACCGAGCGGCATGCTCAAATCTAAGGGATATAAGCGGTTGTCTCCGGCCCGATGTCGCAGTGGTCTAAGCGCTGGCTTCTGATCATTCGTTCGAGATGGGGTCCGGGTTCGGATCCTGGTGAGGCGTGGTTGTTGTTTTTGTCTTAAGGCATTGGCTCTCTCCCTTCCCTGTAACAAGTGGCCCTAACTTAGGGACGGGCGGCTGCTTATAGCTCATTGCATTGCTCATCGCGGTCGTTAAACCCACAATCAAGGAGAGAAAAAAAAAAAAAAAAAAAGAATAAGCAGCCGCCGGTCCCTAATTTTGGGCTCAGGTTGCTGAAGGGAGAGGGGGCACAGAGACACCGGTGCCGTGCCGCCCCGGTGGCGCAGTGGTCTAAGGCGTTGGCCTCTGATCATTCGTCCGAAAGGGGTCCGGGTTCGAATCCCGGTGAGGCATGGATGTTGTGTTTGTCTTACGGCACTGGCTCTCTCCCTTCCCTGGAACCAGTGTCCCTAAATTAGGGACGGGCGACTGCTTATAGCCCATTGAGTTGCTCACGGTGGTCGTTAAACCTCCAATAAAAAAAAACAAAAAAAAACACCGGTGCAGCTTCCATCCCTTTTCCGGGGCTGCTCGAGGCGTCGTTCCTCGGACGACCAACCAGAAACTAGCGCTTCTGACCCTTCGGCCACGGGAAGAGGGGGTTGAGGTACTTTCTTCCAAGACAATTGTGTTCTGAAAGCAAACAAACTTGACTAAAGCAATTTCACATTGCTGTTTATTAATCCTACATAAAAATGCTTCTTCATGAATAGATAAGTTTTTTGGTACGCATTCGCGTGCTAGGGAAGAAACCTTTTTCTGCGCTTCCGCGGCCATTCCGTGGTAAAGGTCAATTCTGTTGTACTTAGAACCTGTTGTTTCGTTGATTGACTGACTATGCACTCAGAAGGAATTTGATGAACTGATTTTTAGGCGGAACAAAAGTGAAATGTAGTCGATAAAAGCAAAGCGCAAGTTACGAAATTGAAAACGATGTCAGGCCTTGATATTTGCGTGTGGCGAAGAGACGTGGAGTGATGACTGCGGTGATTAAATAACCGAGAATTTATTATTTGCGTTCTAACATACAAGCGTGTGCAATGTTTGATGTAAAACTAAATTGAACATGTCATCATGTCGGGGACGTGGTATTAAGTTCCAACCTTCCCTCAAGTTATCTTAAAAATATCTTAGGAAAATCGACCGCTGTCAGACGAATTTTGTTCAATTTTAATTATCGGAAATTTGGAATCCTGATGTTTCCTTCAAAGCAATTTTCAGGAGTTTTGATCAAACGTTAGACACTTAAAAAAATCCTGTTTTAAAATTGATTCTGAAAAAGCTTTAGACAAGTCAGCCCTTCTATAGTAATTTGGGGGCCATAATAGTATTTTTGACTGAGAAATGTACTTTAAACAAATTCTATACGGATAAAATATAACGTTTCCGTCACATTTGAGTAACATCTTTTCTTCTCAATGACGGGAAACTTAAGTAAAAAGAAATGCTTACAAGTTATCGAATATATGAAACAGTCCGTTATATCCTGTAGTTAAAAGTGTGGAAACTAATTGTGTTTAATTAGCAAATCTGAAACGTTTCTTGTTTTACTCAACCAGGGAAAGTTCTGCTTTCTATTTTCTTTATTGACTATATTTTGTCTTTCGTTATCGCCATTTTATTTGTACAGCCGGCTTAAAAGATCACATGAAAATTCCGTTAAGTGAAGCTACAATAATTTTTGATATAGTTTGCTGTTAAGTGAAGGTATAATATTGTTCATCTAATGTTTAATCTGCATTATCTTTGAACTAATCAATGATTAAAATCATTAAAAGAAAAGCAGTCGAAGTATGCTTTTTCGCATTTCCTTCTCATACTACTTTTTAGAATGCTGTGAAGCTATACCGAAAATTCATATAGTTTCACCTAACAGGATTCTAAAAAGTAGTATGAGAATGAAATGCGGAAAGGCGTACTTCGACTGCTTTTCTTTATAGTGATTTTAATCATTGATTGATTCAAAGATAATCCAGATTAAAGATTAGATTATGAAAAATAATCATCATATAACTAAAATCCGCGGGCCACTAGAAATAGTGGCCTTAGGCTGCTTCCTTTCTCACGTATGCTAAAGGGGACGACCCCATGGCAAGTACATCAACATAATTTTGTGCCGTACGCGTTTTTCTCTGTTAAAGAACTCGAATGGAACAAAAAAGTAGGAAACAACTGCTAAGAGCTGCAGTATCATAATGCGTAGTTTATCCTTTCATGAAGTTTTAAATATTATGCATTTGCAAAGCATTTATGCAAACATCGAAGTTTACATCCTACGGTAATTTCATGATTGTCATAACTTGTAAGATTTAAGCAGGTAAAAAAATCTTTGCTTTATGATGACGTAAAAAAAATTTCCATCTGTGGTATGAATCAAAGGTGTTTAAAATAAAACTTCTCTCGGTTTTAATACTCTTACTAAAAATATGAGTTGATAATAAAGGAAGTGATTTGTGTAGCCTTTGAGGTGATTAAGCAACCGAGCAATTATTATTATCGTTCGCACATGCCAGTGTGTGCAATGCTCGATATAAAACTAAATTTAGCATGTCACTATTTTATGGGGGTGTGATGTGTTTCAACCTTCGAAAGAAGGCAATGGCAGTTTTGGTTACCGGGGTTCTGCACACAACATCGGTTTTGAAGGCCCTTCATTTTGCCAGTGGTCCTTAAAAAATAATGTTTTTTTTTTTTTTTTTTTTTTTTGTCGCAGCATACCCTTCTATCACAGTTCAACTTTTTCATACATTAATATGAGTACGTATTGTAATCACGGCTTGAGCAAGTTTACCTTATCTTAAATGGTATAAGACTTGAAATTACGCCCTTCGAGTTCAAAAGTTCTTCATTCTCACTCAAATAGCACACAGTTTTTACTTTCTCAAACCTCCGTTATAAGAAAGTGCTGTGATCCTTCAAAAAAATTAACATCCGGTTTTAGGCGTAACCTTATTAAAAATGTAAAAACTAGGAAAATATCCACAACAGCCAATGGTTGTAAATATCAAGTATAACCTAAAAGTCATGTGAACGTCGACAACACAGTACACAGCAGAAATGCAGAACGAAAAACAAATCAACACAGAACAAATGAGTATGAAATAGTAAGAGTAACCATAGGGAAATGATTTAGAGGTAGGGCTTGGAAAAATTCCCTTCAAGGTTAAACTCTCGGAGGAGATTTCCGCGACTGAGAACAAATCATTAATTATTTTCTCATCCCTGCAGCGTGTTTCGAAAGCTCACGGAGCTTAGGCACATGCTCATGTTGTTTTATACGTCTCCATCTGCTATTTCAGACAATTCCTTTTATGCATATGAAAAGTTCATGCCTTACAGAATACGTTGCTCTGCACTGGTTAGCTGCGTGGAATATTATATGTGGCAAACCAAAGTTAAAAAATAAATTAAATACTGAAGAGAGTGTATGACTCTTTTTCCGTAAGCATTTTCAGTAAATTTATAATTAACACAGCAATCAGACATCGCTGAATTGACTGTAATTACTGTTACACATGTAATATCCATCACATCAGAAAACTTGAAAATTTCATCGCCCTGGAGCGGGAATCGAACCCGCATCTCCCGATTACCGTTCGAGCATGCTCGAAGGTAATCTCTCGAGCGGTAATCGGGATTGATTACCATCGAGCATGCTCGAACGGTAATCCGGAGATGCGTGTTCGATTCCCTCTACAGGGCGACGGAACTTACAACCTCTCGAACGGTAATCGGGAGATGCGTGTTCGATTCCCGCTCCAGGGCGATGAAATTTTCAATCTCTCGAACGATAATCGGGAGATACGTGTTCGATTCGCGCTCCAGGGCGATGAAATTTTCAATCTCTTGAACGGTAATCGGGAGATGCGTGTTCGATTTCCACTCCAGGGCGATGAAATTTTCAATCTCTTGAACGGTAATCGGGAAATGCGTGTTCGATTCCCGCTCCAGGGCGATGAAATTTTCAATCTCTTGAACGGTAATTGGGAGATGCGTGTTCAATTCCCTCTCCAGGGCGATGAAGTTTTCAAGTTTTCTGATGTGATGGATATTATGTGAAGAACAGTAAATACAGTTAATTCAGAGATGTCTTATTGCTGTGTTAATTATCATGATGTATTGGCCACATATTATGAGAAGAATATTTCTTCCACAGACTATATATATTCAGTAAATTTGTTCACACGTTGTTCATTTCTCCTTTTTTGCCCCTCAGAGCATAAATTTACGCCCCTAACATGACCGTACTGGGGCGGCAACGGCCCTTCAGCCACCGTAGCTACGCCCCTGAATGTAATGACAAAAAAAAATTCGATGTCACGATTCAAGATTTCAGCAGAAAGGCACATTTTGGTTTTGTACTCCGGAACATGATTTGGCTATTTTCACAGTGGTATTTGTGTGTCAATCTCCCTCTGTGGTTTTATGTCGCCGTAAATTTAAACTATTACAGCTGTCAAGACGAACTTTAATATTTAGGGGTTTTTTGATCCCCTGATGGGGAAGAAATAGTGAAAGTTACCAGCGGAAAAGTCTTTGTTAAGGAAGCAAAGTTGAAACTTTTATAAGGATGGTTGCTGAAGAATAGAGGGGCCTATAACGAAGTAAATTTCTCCGTCATTTCTGTCCACGCCAGGATTCGAACCCGGATCCCCTCATTCCGGAATAAGTCACTCTACCAGTTGAGCTACGCGGACATTTTATTCTGATTCCTATTTGCCTTTATGTCGTGTGCGTCCTTCTGGCAAGTACGTCACATCTCCTTGTACGTTACATCATCTCCCCCTTATTGTTTTTATTTTTTTTTTCGAAGTGCTGCTCTTATTTTTCCTATCTCGCGGTGTGGAAATAACATCACACCATTGCGAGATTGTGAACGGTCGGGTCATCCGGATAGTTCGGGCGCCATTATAACGAAGTAAATTTCTCCGTCATTTGTGGTCTACGCCGGGGTTCGAACCCGGGTCCACTCATTCCGGAATAAGTTGCTCTACCAATTAAGCTACGCGGACATTTTATTCTGTTTCCTATCTGCCTTTATGTAGTGTGCGTCCTTCTGGCAGGTACGTCACATCTCCTGGTACGTTACATCACCTCCCCCTTATTTTATTATTATTATTATTTTTTTCGAAGTGCTGCTCTTATTTTTCCTATCTCGCGGTGTGGAAATAACATCACACCATTGCGAGATTGTGAACGGTCGGGTCATCCGGATAGTTCGGGCGCCATTATAACGAAGTGAATTTCTTCGTAATTTTTATCCGCGCCAGGATTCGAACCCGGGTCCACTCACTCCGGAATAAGTTGCTCTACCAATTAAGCTACGCGGACATTTTATTCTGATTCCTATCTGCCTTTATGCCGTGTGCGTCCTTCTGGCAGGTACGTCACATCTCCTAGTACGTTACATCATCTCCCCCTTCTTTTTTTTTTTTTTTTTTTTTTTTTTTTTTTTTTTTTTGAAGTGCTACTCTTATTTTTCCTATCTCGCGGTGTGGAAATAACATCACACCATTGCGAGATTGTGAACGGTCGGGTCATCCGGATAGTTCGGGCGCCATTATAACGAAGTGAATTTCTCCGTCATTTTTATCAGCGCCGGAATTCGAACCCGGGTCCACTCATTCCGGAATAAGTTGCTCTACCAGTTGAGCTACGCGGACGTTTTATTCTGATTCCTATCTGCCTTTATGCCGTGTGCGTCCTTCTGGCAGGTACGTCACATCTCCTAGTACGTTACAGGCCATATAACGGGTTACATACGGTTAGTTAACGACATTGCTTAAATTGCTATTAATGCTACATGCAATATGGGATCCGACGTCCCATATAATCAGATTCCACCCCACTGAGAGAGTTCCCGTAAAGAGGCCGAACCTGGATGAAACAGATTGGCGTGTCTCTAAAAGCCAGCTTTTCCAATGCCTCCTTACTCGTACTGTATTAGTCTTGTGTTTTCTTCTTTAATTGGACTGTACATTCTTCGAAAAATGAATAGCTAAAAACAACCCTAAAAGATGGGCGGCCATATTGAATTCCGAATGAAAGAGAAAAAACATTCACTACAAATATACCAGAAATTACAGCTTAATAGTACTGTCACCGGCATAGGGCAGTTGGGTAAGTCGCTATGCACTATGTGAGTAGTACTGTCACCGGCATAGAGCTGTTGGTAGAGTCCCTATGTGAGAAGCAGACGTTTCTGATGGGTGTTCGAATCCCGTTCCTACCCATCATCTAGTATGCTGTTTTTCCGAGATTTCCCGTGTTTGGGAACGCGTAGGTTCCCTGTGAAGTCTACAATCCACAGTATTTGTCATTTCCTTGTAGGACTTCCGTCCACAGTGAGTAGAGTTTAGGTCCCAGCCACCTACAGCGAGATCGCCTTTTGGGCAGGACACAGAAACGGGAGGAATGAGAGTAAGTCTAGCGACTTTGACAGAACAGTTTGTAAGTGAGATTAGAGTATAGTAGATGGCGCCCCCGTACAAGTACGATGTTGCTCACAGAGGGGTGAGAGAATTTCAGGGAGGGGAATAGGAAAGGATACCCATTTAACCAGTTGGTCCAACCTGGGGGCCGTCATTTAACGTGCGCGTCCGATGCACGGCGGATATTCAGCAATTGTTAGTCAATCACACTATCTCTGAAAGATCAGCCCAGGTTCGAACCTGAGGACCTTGCTTTGATAATCTGAATCGCTAACCACTAAGCCATCCGCGGCTCTCCCTGTGAAGTCAGCGCTGGACACTTTTTTTGTACCTTACCCGTATGCAGCAAAGGAATCGAACGCCGCCTATATTAATTTGCCAGTAATCATCAAGGGCGCATAGCCGTCTTTACGGAACTGAATTTACCATGGGGGAGGATACTCTTAAACACGATTTTTAGTCAGCCTGCATTTAAGCTTGTAAATTAGTGCTTCTAAATGCCATACTTTGAGTTCGGACGAAATTATGCTCTCAAAACACAGAAAATGAACTTCACCTCTTAATCTATGCCTTATTATTTTTCTCTTTAGAGGGACAAAATGAAAAAAAAATTCGTTATTTTGAGGGGCCCTCCAGCATCGTTGGTCCCTGCGCCTGGGCCTCCTGGGCTTTTTTGTACATCCGCCCTTAAAAGAAGTTCTTCAAATATCTATAGAGCATCGACCTCTGTGAGACGAATTTTGTTCAGTTTGAATTACCGGAAATTTGGAATCGCCAGGTCTCTCCAAAGCAGCTTTCAAAAGTTTAATTCAACCGTGAATTACGAGTAAAACCAGATTCTAAAATCCATTCTGAACACTGTTGTTAAAAACACATGAAACTGGTACGTGAATAGAATTTTGTACAGAACGGATTTCGTCTCTTTGAGAATACGAAAAATGGAAAACAATTGTCAAGAGCTGGGATATCATAAAGTGAGGCTTCACAAAATGGTACACTCCTGTAATTTTTATGTTCTTTAACTCTCTTTCAACTATAGTTTTAATTTAATTGATTAGATGGCTAATTAACTAATGTACTTGAACAGCTGCGTTACACATAAGTTACACTTTGTAAATGAATAACCAGATGGGCTGGTATAAAGAACCACCAAATTATTTGGTAATCACTTGCACTTCAAGATATTAAGATGATCCCTTGCCAGAATATAAGCCCATTGATCTCAGTCCAAATAATAATCCCAATACAATGATATTCCTTTGCAGATCACACATATATTTCATCAAATCTACCAATAGCTATTAAGTCATATCTCTTCAACTACCAGCTCTCAACTCTATCAACTACTGTCAGCTCTCTGTATACGTTCAATTAGTCATTTTATGCTGCTGCAACTTACTGCCAGATTGTAAAAGCATTTGAGGAAGTAATGTGCCGTTCAGCGAGAAAACGTTTATCCAAGAAGTTGTTAAATTTACATTAGAAAACAGAATCTCCAAAGGAAGGTTATTTAGAGGTGTACGTGACACGTTTACGTTCAAACCAGCAAAATGCTTTGAAAAATTTCTGTGTCCTATAGTAATTTCATAAGCGTCACAACTTTTATACAGAAAAGAAAATACTTAAAAAAAAAAAAAAAACTCCTAAAAGTCTCGCATGCTGTTGCGTATGTTATCAGCGTTTACAATAAAAATACACTCAGTTTTAATACGTTCACTAAAAAATATGAGTTTATTAGATTTTCCGAACATGTTCCCATTATTTCCAGAAATGCATCTAGAAAGCACTTCTTTTTTTCTTTTTTTTTTTTTCAACAGTTTAACATTCCATTAATGAAAGTCAGAATTTAAAGTTATGTATTGAGGAATAGCATTTTGCAACCAGCAATTAGTTTTCGATGGCATCGTATCCTTTTCTTTTTTTTTCAGCAAAAAAAGAGGCAAATTTGTTTCACTCTGATTCAGATCAGCTCCTGAAACAGGAAATACTAAACCTTCGCAACTTTGCTACAAACACGCAACAAATATATATAACCGGTACTTCTTTTTATTATTTTTCTATGCAAATGCCATACTTATAATCAGAAGTACATGAATCTGCTGAATTATAGTAATTCTAGTTTGCCGCAATATAGCATTAAAGCAGAACCGAAACTTCAAATTAGGACGGGAGTACAGTAAAATTTATGCTTAATATACTTTTCTCTTTTCGATTTTTCCCCTTGTAACATGAAGACACTTAATATGTCCTTGTTCTAGCTCTGTTAAGCCTTCGAACTAACAATCTTCCTCATTATCATGTAAGCCATGCCTATGCTGCTTTACTGAGGTTATCATCATCCCTAAAACGCGTTCCACTGTTCCACAGATGATGAAGAGGTCTAAGGTGTTATATGGGATGGGGCTCAGAATCTACAAAGATTTGAAACATAATTGGTGAACATTGTCTGGAGCAGTGTCACGTTCTTTTGAAAGACAAAACAATTGTTTGGTGTAACAGAACTCTTGATACACCAAGTAGCCCACATTTAGTCTACACTATAAAAAAATATTCTGAAATTCATGAGCCTCTTTCCGTCATTTCTTTCGTGAATTAATGAAGCATATTTCTCATACAACCTTTTCCGTGAAATGACGGAAAGATACCCGAATTTCACGGATTTTTTGTACCACGGGGAAACTCTGAATTTCAGAAACTTTTGTTGAGTTTCTTTCTTATATTGACGGTAAATTACCGTTTTAGAGATGTGTTAACGTAAAATTCAGGATTTTCAGAAACCTTTCAGTAATTCCTTTTGCATATTAACGGAAAAACTCCATTCTCATTTTTTCCGTATCCGTATGACGAGAAATTACCGGTAATACGAGCGATTGGTGTGAATACTTGAGGTTTGACTTACTTTTAAATTTAAATCGTCTGTCGAATTTTGAAGTTCGGCAGCGAGATCGGATATTGTGGATAGCATATCGCATGGATTTTGTTTATTGTGACATAGGATATTTCTTGTCCTTTCCCCGTAGCGAGATCGGATCCTGTGGATAGCATATCGTATGGATTTTGTTTATTGTGACATAGGATATTTCTTGTCCTTTCCCGTAGCGAGATCGGATCCTGTGGATAGCATATTGCATGGATTTTGTTTATTGTGACTGACATAGGATATTTCGTGTCCTTTCCCCGTAGCGAGATCGGATATTGTGAATAGCATATCGTATGGATTTTGTTTATTGTGACATAGGATATTTCTTGTCCTTTCCCCGTAGCGAGATCGGATCCTGTGGATAGCATATTGCATGGATTTTGTTTATTGTGACATAGGATATTTCTTGTCCTTTCCCCGTAGCGAGGTCGGATATTGTGGATAGCATATCGCATGGATTTGGTTTATTGTGACTGACATAGGATATTTCGTGTCCTTTCCCCGTAGCGAGATCGGATATTGTGAATAGCATATCGTATGGATTTTGTTTATTGTGACATAGGATATTTCTTGTCCTTTCCCCGTAGCGAGATCGGATCCTGTGGATAGCATATTGCATGGATTTTGTTTACTGTGACATAGGATATTTCTTGTCCTTTCCCCGTAGCGAGGTCGGATATTGTGGATAGCATATCGCATGGATTTTGTTTACTGTGACATAGGATATTTCTTGTCCTTTCCCCGTAGCGAGATCGGATATTGTGGATAGCATATCGCATGGATTTTGTTTAATGTGACATAGGATATTTCTTGTCCTTTCCCCGTAGCGAGGTCGGATATTGTGGATAGCATATCGCATGGATTTTGTTTACTGTGACATAGGATATTTCTTGTCCTTTCCCCGTAGCGAGATCGGATATTGTGGATAGCATATCGCATGGATTTTGTTTACTGTGACATAGGATATTTCTTGTCCTTTCCTCGTAGCGAGGTCGGATATTGTGGATAGCATATCGCATGGATTTTGTTTATTGTGACTGACATAGGATATTTCGTGTCCTTTCCCCGTAGCGAGATCGGATATTGTGGATAGCATATCGCATGGATTTTGTTTACTGTGACATAGGATATTTCTTGTCCTTTCCCCGTAGCGAGATCGGATATTGTGGATAGCATATCGCATGGATTTTGTTTAATGTGACATAGGATATTTCTTGTCCTTTCCCCGTAGCGAGGTCGGATATTGTGGATAGCATATCGCATGGATTTTGTTTAATGTGACATAGGATATTTCTTGTCCTTTCCCCGTAGCGAGATCGGATATTGTGGATAGCATATCGCATGAATTTTGTTTAATGTGACATAGGATATTTCTTGTCCTTTCCCCGTAGCGAGATCGGATATTGTGGATAGCATATCGCATGAATTTTGTTTAATGTGACATAGGATATTTCTTGTCCTTTCCCCGTAGCGAGATCGGATATTGTGGATAGCATATCGCATGGATTTTGTTTAATGTGACATAGGATATTTCTTGTCCTTTCCCCGTAGCGAGATCGGATCCTGTGGATAGCATATCGTATGGATTTTGTTTATTGTGACATAGGATATTTCTTGTCCTTTCCCCGTAGCGAGATCGGATCCTGTGGATAGCATATTGCATGGATTTTGTTTATTGTGACATAGGATATTTCTTGTCCTTTCCCCGTAGCGAGGTCGGATATTGTGGATAGCATATCGCATGGATTTGGTTTATTGTGACTGACATAGGATATTTCGTGTCCTTTCCCCGTAGCGAGATCGGATATTGTGAATAGCATATCGTATGGATTTTGTTTATTGTGACATAGGATATTTCTTGTCCTTTCCCCGTAGCGAGATCGGATCCTGTGGATAGCATATTGCATGGATTTTGTTTACTGTGACATAGGATATTTCTCGTCCTTTCCCCGTAGCGAGATCGGATATTGTGGATAGCATATCGCATGCATTTTGTTTGTTGTGGCACAGGACATTTCTTCTCCTTTCCCCTATTTGGTGCACCAGCTATTTATTATATATTGTGCTACTGTAAGAAACCGGGTACTTATTGTATAGGTGATTATACGATGTCTATGCATCAGTCTTTGGACAACTTAAGACAAAAGCTATTAGAGCTATCAAGAGTAAGTTTTATATTTAGGAGAATTTTTTTGCGAAATAATACTATAAAAAATTATATTTCACCTTTTTAAAAGAAAATTGGGAGTCATTGTCAGTTTAAAAAAATCAAGTTGCAAAGCATTTTGTTGCTCCGAAAAATCACGATGAAAAATGCTTAATTTGTGAAAAGTCCTCCCACAGAAAAAAAATATTACAAACCTATTCAGAAAAATAATAAAATCCAACAGAAAATAAAATTACTAAATCACTCGTATTAATGACAAAAAAAAATCATTATAGCGTAATTGGTTTTACAATGTACGTGATTCGAATTTCCGAGTGTCTGTGATTCAGCGGTTAGAGGCGTGCTTTTCCTATTCAACCAACCCAAGCGGTGCGGGTTCCACCATGACTGAAGCGGAATGATTATCTAGGGAAAAGGCTGAAAAATACAGGGTCTTCGGTTTTGCGGAATTTCGGTTTAAATACGGCAAAATTTGAAACGGATTTTTCTGAAATAAATGGAACTTTTCTGACAACGGAAAATCTGTGAAATAAATGGGCCCTTTTAAAAACGGAAATTTCCCGGGAACTTTGCTGCGCGTTATTTTCAGAAATTTTCCGTGAATTCACACCACTTGTTTTTTACAGCGTAAAGTAAGTATCCGTTTATTGCCGTAAGGAATTAAACGTACATTTTGCCAAGCTTTTTTGCTCATCGACGGATGGCTCTTTCAAGCCTAACTGCATAAAACAAACTGAAATACTACAACGTTTCTGTTGAAATATGAGTATAATTAAATGAGACAAATGCAGATAAAGAGTGATTAAATACATAGCGTGTGCTAAATTTGAAGTCACGAGATGTGTTGGTTGGGCACGTGGCAATTTGAAACTGCTTCGCAAAAGATGTAAAACCGGAGGAATCATTCAGACATTAGATCCAAATATTTGGCAACTCCAGGGAGATGCTATCGTTGCACGCGTACGGCTAGTGATGATTTCCAGGGTTCCTCGGTATGCTGTTGCTCTTGAGTTGGAATAGAAAGTTAATTTTTTTAATACCGTTACTTATAAGGTACGTCGATATAGAGGCAGTCGACTTTGCGCCGTCAACGCAATACGAATATAGGTAGGAAGCTGAAGTGGTACCTAATTAGACATAACCCTATAACAAACGTTTCGATCAGTCGAGATGACCGGATTGTGTGAAAAGAACACCAAAAAGTGAAATAGTGTAATTTTAGGTGTCTCATAAATATCATCATCATCATCATTGTCAACCATTATCAATCCACTGCTGGACGAAGGTCTCCCCAAGTTTCCTCCACAACGGTCTGTCTTGTGCCAGTCTCCTCCATGTCACTCCCGCATATTTACGAATTTCATCCACCCATCTCCCATGTGGTCTTTTTCTGGGTCTTTTCCTGTCCCTTGGAATCCAATCTAAAATTTCGGCTGTCCATCTATGGTCTGTCCTTCTGGCAGTATGTCCAGCCCAGTGCCATTTCAGGGATTTAACTCTGATCATGATGTCTTCCACTCTCGTCATTTTTCGGATCCACGAGTTCCTCTTCTTATCTCTCCTGGTTATACCAAGCATGCCTCATAAATATAAAGACAACTATGTAAAATATCCACATGCAAATGAGATGTACAAATTAGCATGTTGTACGCACGCGCATGGGCCGTAATTCGGTCCAGCCTACAAAAGACAGCAGACCTGCCGTCAGACATTCATTTGCCGAAATGCCATGCAACAGTCAACTTTCTGGTGAGGAGGTGCAGAGGATTTGGAGACTGAGAGCAAATGGATTGCCTGTAGCGAAAATTTGTAAAGCCATGGGGAGGAGTACGGCAGTCATTTATAAGACTTTATCGAAACGCGGTGCGTTAACTGCCAGAAAACGGCCTGGAAGGCCTCGAATAACAACCAAACGAGATGATCGTGCCATCATGCGTTTCATTTCATCCCAAAGATAATCCCTACATCAAGTTTCTCGGACTGTTAGTGACACCGTCTCAAAGGACACAGTTCATCGACGAATCAAGGAAAGTCGCAACATTGTGCTTCGTAAAATGCACCGTCTGCCACACCTCACGCGGCGCCACAAGGAAGCTAGATTGTTATGGGCAAGCAGCCACGTGCACTGGACGGACGAGTGGATCCCAACTATTTTTTCCGATGAGGAAAAGTTCAACCTGGACGGCCCTGACGGTTGGAACTGCTATTGGCATGATTTACGACGCGAGCCAAGCATCTTCTTCAGCAGACAGAAAGGAGGGGGATCTGTGATGGTCTGGGGAGCTTTTGCTTTCAATGGGACAACGGATATCATTTTTCTGAAAGGCAGACAAAGCTCCGAAACGTATCAAGACATACTCAGCAGCCACCTTCTACCGTTCGCCGAAACTCTAGCGGGTGTTGATTATCTGTTCCAGCAAGACAATGCCTCTATCCATTGGTCTGCATCAACGAAAAGCTGGTTTAACACTCATCATGTGACTGTAATGGATTGGCCAGCACTCAGTCCAGATCTGAACCCTATCGAGAACCTCTGGGGTATCCTAGCTCGTGATGTGTATGCGAATTGACGCCATTTCTCAAGTGTGGTGGCATTGAAAGAGCAGATTGAACGAAGCTGGTACGCACTCCGTCCAGAACACTTACATCACTTGGTGGATAGCATGCCCAATTGGGTTTTCAGTGTTATTCGGAACAACGACTCCACTATTCGTACCGGAGGTGCTCATAACTTGTAAGCGTTTATATTTTTGAGACAGCGTATTTCTGTTTTTTTCTGGTACTTGGCGTTGAAATTATTACGTTTCCGTCAAACTATTGTGCAGCTGCGTGTCCTATGCAATTTTTGATATAAATATGAGGCGTACATTTCAGCTCGTTGTTGTTTCTTTTTTATTCGAGAATTTGTTCTGTCTCTTTATTTATGCGACGCACTATAGGAACTGCGATCTTGAAACTCACTTCTCTGGAGAGAGCTGTGGATGATTATTTTGCCTTCGCGTCTCTTTTGTGTTTGGTGATTCTGGTCCCCAGCGAGCGTTTAGTGATTTCGATGTAATATCTTTGAGTAGCATCAAGGTATGATAGCGGTATTGCATAAACACCAACCTCATTGGTTATTGGAGGTCTAACTGTCTATAGTGTTTCATTTCTCTGCTACTTATTGAGTAACTTAAGAAATCAACTTACAGATCGACGTAACAAACATTTTGAAGTTGTCTTAGTCTTTACCAAAATACTCATCGCTGAACATGTAATATATAATATTTATTTTGAGATTATTGATATATATATATATATATATAATCAATTATCTGAAAACATCTATAGTAACCATCCATTTGCTGGCGTAAGGAATTAAAGAAATATTTTCCCAAGTTTTCGCTCATTAACGGGTGTTTTATTCAAGCGAAAAAACTGAGTACTAAAACGTTACATTTTAAATATGAGTATGACTTGACTAAACGAATAAAGAAAGATTAAGTACACAGAGCGCGTTGCATTTAAAGTCACAAGATGTGGTGGTTGAGCATATTGTAATCTGAGGGGGGTACTAAGTCATTGGATCCAAATTTTGGCAACTCCCGGGAGACGCTGTCTTTGCAGGAGTTACAGCTAGTGATGTTCTCCAAGGTTTCTCGGAAGGCAATTGATTTTGAGTTACAGTAAGGAGCTAAGTTTTAATACTGTCCCACTAAATTTCACTTCTCTCAGACAGCTGGGAAGGTTCTACTTCCTTAGCGCCACTTTTGTGTTCACTGATTCTGGTCCCAAATGAGTGTTTTGCTAAATATAAGAGAGCGTTTTTCAGATCGCGTATTCGAATAGCCTTTACTGTTTCATCCGATGTTTTCTCCAGGCAATCCAAACTGAATAAAATAATAAATCCAGCCACCGTAACAGGATACTCCTTCAAACATGTACTCAGCATCATCGCCGCCCCGGTGGCGCAGTGATCTAAGCGATGGCCTCTGATCATTCGTCCGAAAGGGGTCCGGGTTCGAATCCCGGTGAGGTATGGATGTTGTGTTTGTCTTACGGCACTGGCTCTCTCCCTTCCCTGGAACCAGTGACCCTAAATTAGGGACGGGCGACTGCTTATAGCCCATTGAGTTGCTCACGGTGGTCGTTAAACCTCAAATCACACACACACACACACTCAGCATCATCAAAAAGACCAAGGACACGATCCGACGCAAACTAACTGATCTGCCCACCCAGCTGCAGTACTTGGGATCAATACCCTA
Organism: Macrothele yani; assembly: GCA_039090855.1. NCBI lineage: Eukaryota > Metazoa > Arthropoda > Arachnida > Araneae > Macrothelidae > Macrothele > Macrothele yani. Next base: position 114,022,791 of record CM077026.1, read on the forward strand.
CGTTCCATGTGTTGCTTATATCCTCAAGAACTGCCAAAAAAAAAAAAAAAGGCAGGCCTTGGTGTAGGCATAAAGTCTTCATATGGCGCATGCTTACAAGATGCTCAGACAGACCTCCAATCACCAACGCGGCTGGTGTTTATGCCAAACCGTTATTATACTCTGATGGTACTCAACATTATTACATCGGAATCATTGAACGCTCTCTCAACACCAGAATTAATGAACACAAAAAAGACGCTAAGGAAGGTATATACTGATAGTTCCTATATATTTTTATATACTTATGTAGTACCTATAGATTTTATATACTAGGTGTATCAACCGTATTTTTATTCATTAAGTCTGACTAAAAGGGAAACAGTCAGGGTTCTTAATAATGTGAGCAACTTACGTAACAAGTCGAAAACTCTTGATTCCTTTAAATTGTAGTGGTCATACGAACATGAAGTAACAATAACAAAATATGTTTTATACTTGCTTATCTTCTAGTTGACAATCATAATCCCAAAATTCTTTGATCTTACAATCTTAGCAATTCTCTATACTCTCTACGCGTACTCCATTCTCCCCATGCGTGTGCATTTGACGTAGGTTTTTATTTACGTCGACTTACTGACAGTTTTGCCAAACGTACAAGAAATTTAAGGGAAGTAATGTGCCGTTCAGCAGGAAAAAAAGAAAGAAATTTGATTGAAGGATAACGGATATTTACGTCAAAAATTGAAACTCAGAATGAAGGTTAAATTAGAGATTTACGTCACAAATGATATAGTAAAGCAAAAGTCAGAAACAGCTTGCTAGCTTCAGAGATTGCATGTGTTTAACATTCCATCGTTTTCTGTTTTACAGTTATTACACGTCCAGCAGCGGCGGATAGGACAATCAAAGCAAGCCGGGATTTTTAGTCTTGTGGTCCACTATAGGAGCGATTTACACCCCTTTCCCAAATTTCTTCAGACCCCCCATTAAAAATCCCAATACTCCTACTTTGAAGGTGTGTAACACACACACACACACACACACACACACACACACACACACACACAACATATATATACTAGAAAACTGAATTACCTTTGAGTTTCCCTTCAAATAGAATAGACAAAAACGTATATACAATTTCACGGAAAACGAATTTTTTCAGTTTCACGGAAAAATTTGCCGCCCCAGTGGCGCAGTGGTATAAGCGATGGCTTTTGATCATTCGTCCGAGATAGGTCCGGGTTCGAATCCCGGTGAGGCATGGATGCCGTGTTTGTCATACGGCACTGGCTTCCTCCCTTCCATGGAACCAGTGGGCCTAAATTAGGGACGAGCGACTGCCTATAGCCCACTGAGTTGCTCACGGTGGTCGCTAAACACTCAATCAAAAAAAAAAAAAAAAATCCCAAGACACACGCAATTTAAACATCAGTCTCACTTTACGTTGACTATGGATTTAATATGTCAGCAGCACACCATATGCACTGAAGAGCAATTGAATTAGAGACAGCTGGCGTTATGCAAATGTGGCGCTGTGGGCGGCCCTGTAAACGGAAACGACATGACGTAAGCAGCGATCCAACAATATAAGGACTGATGCGACGGGAATCAGTAAGAGTTGGACGCCGTATGGGTAAGACGAAGGATCTAAGCACATTTGATCATGGGCAAATTGTCGGGGCCCGACGAATGGGTCACTCCATCTAGGAAGTCGTGCAGGCGCTGGGATTTTTACGAGCCACTGTGTCACGGGTGCACCGTGAGTACATCGAATCCGGTAAAACCATCCCTGCAAGGGCCAACTGCCGTGGACAACAGCATGTGGATGAGCGGGGTCATCGTAGGCTAGCTCGCATTGTAATAGCGGATAGACGGGCCACAGTGCAAGAAATCACTCGGCAATTTAACACTGCTGCACAAAAACGTGTAAGCAGCCACACCATCCAGAACCATCTCTTCGCTATGGGGTACAGAAGCCATCGTCCCACGAGGGTACCGCTGCTGACCGCACATTACAGGGTGCAAAGATTAGCATGGGCGCGGGAACATCGCCACTGGACCCTAGACATGTGGGAAAATGTTGCCTGGACGGATGAGTCGAGATTCACGTTGGTACATGCGGATGGCAGGATACGAGTACGGTGCAAACCACATGAAGCGATGAAACCTTCTTGCCAGCAGGATACTAGTCAAGCTGGTGGGGGTGGCATTCTCGACTGGGGAATTCTTACGTGGGCTGAAATGGGACCCGTGGTACGTGTGACATCGTCCCTCACGGGTCAACGTTACCGGGATATCCTGGACGACCATTTGCTCCCATTTGTGCGTCTTCAACATCTCACTAGGGACCTCATCCTGCAACAAGACAATGTAGCTCCCGAATTGCATCCGAATGGTTGGATGAACACTCCACCGAAGTGACCTTGCTTTCTTGGCCAGCTAGGTCACCTGACCTCAATCCCATCGAACACATCTGGGATGCCATCGAGAGAGATGTTCGATTCTCTGACCCCCCTCCATCAAATCTTCGGGAACTGTGGGAGCTTGTTCAGGGGTCGTGGATCCGTATGGCTTCCCAACGCTTCCGGTGTCTTGTCGAATCCATGCCGAGACGATTCGCCGCCGTCATCAGGGCGAAAGGTGGTGCTACACGTTTTCTAGACCGGCATCTCTAATTCATTTGCTCTTCAGTGTTGAGTCAAAAGAAAGAAATCGCGTAGCATCCTCACTATCGTCTTCTTCGAACGTGCTGCCGCACCGAACACAGTAGTGTTTTGCTCTTTGCTCAAGGCAAAAGACGAGCGCTAGGATAGGATACGGATGTCGGAATATCTCTGAGGGAGAATCGCTTTGTGTTCTATGTCAGTCTGTGGGTAACGGGGTGGAGATGATGGCTTATCGCAATGGGTACTAGTGTCTTTTTCAAGATTACAAAAGGGTAGAGTAGCTAACGTGTCAAGCTCCAAGTCAAACGACCTACGTCTAACAGTTACCTTAAGCTTAATTAATTTATAACAGCTTGCTTGGTCCTGCGGTACTTTTCTCACCCAAATACAGATATCCCTGCTATGTTCTTTCAGAGTAAAAGCCCAATAAAGATAGAAGGGAACATTTCTTTTTCTTTCTCTCATTTTTTTTATAAGGAAATAACTTTTCAGGCAGAATGAAATAAACGATTATTTTTCATATAGATTTCAAAATAATTATACGTCGTTCCCAAAAATCTAGACAAAAAAGAATACAAAAAGTGGGCCATTTCTTGAGTGGTCCATCCGAGATATGTCCCGGTGGGCCAATCCGCCCCTGACGTCCAGTAGAGAACAAGTAGATCTCGATCGTGCTTTCCTAAGCTGGTTTGAATTCCTGTCCGAACCTTCAGCTTTTCTAGGCTTTTCAGATGGGCTATGATACGACCGCGATTTCACCATCCGGTCGCTGCTAGGCTGACGCTATTATTTACTTACTCATGTTTCAGCATTAGCATATTCGTGCAATTATTTCAAAATCCGAGTTTTGAACATGTTAACATTTCCTTTATTATCCATTAGCAGACAAGTTTCAAAATTATGTCTCTGTTACTCTCCTATTCTTTTGGAATTTGAACGTAATGCTGTAAATAAGTTTATATTCGGGAAATTTTTAGTGTCAGTATGCGATTTTTCGTGTCTAATTTTGAAACTTGTCTGCTGAATTTTGAAGTGACTTCGATATGCAGCAGATGTGTGAGGGGGTCGGCAGCTTAAGACCGGGACTGGTTCATTTGCCCGAAATTTACTTCACCGAAGGATCACCTGACCGGAAATCACTTCACCGAAAAGATTGCTTCACCGAAAGATCCCTTGATCGAAAAGTTCATTTCACCGAAGAGTCACTTGATCGAAAAGTTTATTTCACCGAAAGGTCTCTTTACCTAAAAGTTCATTTCATCGAAAGGTCATTTCACCGAAAGGTCTCTTTACCTAAAAGTTCATTTCATTGAAAGGTCATTTCACCGAAAGGTCTCTTTACCTAAAAGTTCATTTCATTGAAAGGTCATTTCACCGAAAGGTTTCTTTACCTAAAAGTTAATTTCATCGAAAGGTCATTTCACCGAAAGGTCTCTTTACCTAAAAGTTAATTTCATCGAAAGGTCATTTCACCGAAGGGTCACTTGATCGAAAAGTTTATTTCACCGAAATGTCTCTTTACCTAAAAGTTCATTTCATCGAAAGGTCATTTCACCGAAAGGTCTCTTTATCTAAAAGTTCATTTCATCGAAAGGTCATTTCACCGAAGGGTCACTTTATCGAACATTTTAATTGTGCGAACTCCTGTTCATAAGGATTTCATTACAGGATCTGTTGAAGCATGGTGCAAGTTCGGCAGACAGACCACCGAAAAGTTAGGGGATTATACTTTTGATCTCTCCGTGTGCAACACAAAGATTTAGTTTTAAGACATTTTTTTTTTTTTTTTTTTTTTTTTTTAAGATAATAGGCCTCGGCTTAGGTCTTTTTAACAATTTTAAATCATGTTCATAAGGTTTACATAAAAATCATGTTCAGTGCTCATGTTAATAAGGTTTACATAAAAAGTAAAATTAGTAATGTTGCACATTTTTTTCAGGCAAAAATAATCAATTTTGGGCCTTTTTGCCCAATTTTAATTGTGTGAACTCATGTTCATAACGTTTACATAAAAAGTCCAGTTAATAATACTGCACATTTTTTCAGGCAAAAAGAATCAATTTTGGGGCCCTATGTCTCGACTTGGGCATTTTTAGCAAATTTTAAACGTGCGTGCTCATGTTCATAAGGTTTACATAAAAAGTTACTTTATATTTTACGTAATGCTTATGAATATGAGTAGGGTTAAAATCTCTTAAAATGGCCTGTATCTAGGCCTACGGTCAAAAAATTAAGGCTTTGTGGTTGAGTAAAAGTGGATACTATGTAACCCTTATGAATATGAGCGCGGAGGATTAAAATTTGGCAAAAACGCACATGGGGAGGTTTTTCATAGAAATTAAAAATGCATTTTTTTACAATCCGATAATGTTTATAGGTGACCAGTTTTTCAAAAACCCGTATCACACTCCAACAGATCTCTAACAACAAAAATCTAAGTTTTCAGTAAACTGACCATTTAGTGAAATGATCTTTCGATATAATGAACTTTTAGGTAAAGTAATTCTTCGGTGGAATGATCTTTCGATATAATGAACTTTTAGGAAAAGTAATTCTTCGGTGAAATGATCTTTCGATATAATGAACTTTTAGGTAAAGTAATTCTTCGGTGAAATGATCTTTCGATATAATGGACTTTTAGGTAAAGTAATTCTTCGGTGAAATGATCTTTAGATATAATGGACTTTTAGGTAAATAATTCTTCGGTGAAATGATCTTTCGATATAATGAACTTTTAGGTAAAGTAATCCTTCGGTGAAATGAACTTTTCTATCAAATGTCCTTTCGATGAAATTAACTTTTAGGTGAAGTGAGCTTTCGGTGAAATGAACTTTTCGGTCAAGCGACCCTGAGGTGAAATGTACCTTTCGATCAAGCGATTTTTGGCGGAGTGATTTTCGGTCAAGTGACCCTGAGGTGAAATGTACCTTTCGATCAAACGATTTTTGGCGGAGTGATTTTCGGTCAAGTAACATTTCGATCAAGTAAACGAAACCCCTTAAAACCACGTTAAGTGCTAAATGATATTTCATACGAAAGAAAAACGCATTTCAAAATAATTGTCGTAAGAAGCTCTAATGTTCACATTAAGCCTTTGATTGGATACACAGATATACTGTACTATTGAATATTTTCTTACGCTGTCACAAAGTTTTAAATGTTTGAGAGCCAAAGGGAGATTTAGTGCCCTGCTAATGGGAGCGATGGAACACATTTCGGCAGATATGTTATCAAAGAATATTTTAAGACAGCATCTTCCAGTGGTGTTGACTTTTTGACGTAGGACTACGTCTAACTCCGCGGTTAGTATGGGTCGCCCTACGGCTGACCGTTTGTGACAAAAATAAGTCCCAATTGAAATGATTATAACGTTAAAAATACGTGCCGCACACAAATCATTTTAGCATATTCGTAAACAGTATGGAGTCCAATTCGCGTACTCCCTTCGCTCCCTGTACGCGGGGAAGATGGTGCAATATTTCTGGGTGTGCCGCCGCGTTTGACTCAGTCTATCTCGGCAATCGTGAGCGCAACACGATTGTGCGTGGTATCGTTTTAAAGCTCTCGACGAGACCTATTCAAAATATACGAAGAACATTTCGCGGTGGTTTGCACTGAACATTTTAAAAATTGTTTTCTTGTGAACCGGTGGACATTTTTGACAATATCACGGTTTATCTGGCTAACCGTGAGTGTAAAACGACTGTGCATCGTATCGTTTTAAAGTTCTCGACGAGATCTACTCAGATATATAAAGAACATACCGCAGTGGTTTAAACAAAAATTTTTAAAACTTGTTTTCGTGTGAACGGATTAACATTTTTGACAATGCCGCGGAATTCGCAGAATGAACGCAAGCAAAAGTGGAGAAAATCAAAACGAGAGGCAAGAGCAAGTGATGAGGAATGAAAAAGCCCAAGAAGGCAGAACACCACGTTGGGTAGTTCGTGTATAGATCTGCTTTGTGTTCGCAATGTATCCAGCATTATTTGTTAGAATTATGTAAGCTACTTTTCATATCATGGACCTGTGTTTTATGTTGGCTATAACAGATTAAATAAACGCTGGAATTTGAACGTGTGGAACTTGACAATTTTTTTCTCCAAAGTTTTATTCACAATCCAGGGGAGGGGAATTTCTATCTGCAGAAACTGGACTCAATAGTGAACCTAAGGTTTTTGCGAAATTTTATCAAATATTTGAATTATGTTTCACTGGCCGCCCCAGTTGCATTGGGAAAGCCGGATCAGAAGGGGCAGTGGACTCCGGTACGCCTTTGCGTGCGTGGGCGAAACACCACATTTCATCATCATCAACAGACATGGGCAATATTCCCGTAGGTGTTTGATGCCATGGGGCATCAGAAATTATCACGTTTGCTCCCTCACTTATTTCCGTAATCAAAAATCGGATAAATATCTGGATTTTTTTTTTATTTCTTGCCCTTTGAAATTCCTTTAGATAAAATTGAATATTATTTTCTAGTCCAATCATTAGCCATATGGAACTCTGAATGTTTTTAATGTCATTCCTAAGACGCTAGTTTGACTCTCCTTTCTTTTTCAGAGTCAGGAAAGAACGTTTCGCAAGTTACCAGCCTTGTTAAAAAAAATAATTAACCTGAAATTCCTAAAAGGTATTGTTTTCTAATTAATGTAAAAAGAGATGAAAAGTTTTCTATTTTATTTAAGTATAATGAAATCAGCCTTTCTTTAAAAAATGGAAGAAAACGGAAGAGGGAGGGGAAGAAAGAAACGAGATATATCTTTATTCAGTGTTTTTTGATGCAAGAGTGTCAGTTCTTGAGGATTTGATACTGATGTGCTTGTCTCTAAATCAATACGATTTAATATCCTTTATAACACGAGCAAAAGGTTTTATATCGAAAACCTTTACAGCATAGACATGAAACTCAAGTTTCATATTAATTTAAATTCTGTCGATGAAATGACTTTATCTGCAGCAAGATCTAATGACGTCATGACGTCATGTTTTATCACAGCATAATATGTTTTATGATTGACCAAAAATACATATACTAATATCTTGTTGTCTGTGACTTAGAGGTCCGAGGCACTGGTTTTCGACCCTTCTTCCAAGATGAACCTGGACTCGGGTCCCTAATCAAGCATGCGTGGTGAGCCTGCCCGATATCGCTGGCTCTGTTCTGCATAGAACCGACCCTTCTTCCAATATGAGCCTGGACTCGGGTCAGCCTGTCCGGTACCGCTGGCTCTGTTCCCCATAGAACCGACCCTTCTTCCAAGATGAGCCTGCACGCGTGGAGAGCCTGTCCGATATCGCTGGCTCTGTTCTGCATCGAACCGACCCTTCTTCTAAGATGAGCCTGGACTCGGGTCAGTCTGTCCGATATCGCTGGCTCTATTCTCCATAGAACCGACCCTTCTTCTAAGATGAGCCTGGACTCGATTCAGCCTATCCGATATCGCTGGCTCTATTCTCCATAGAACCGACCCTTCTTCCAAGATGAGCATGGACTCGGGTCAGCCTATCCGATATCGCTGGCTCTATTCTCCATAGAACCGACCCTTCTTCTAAGATGAGCCTGGACTCGGGTCAGCCTGTCCGATGTCGCTGGCTTTGTTCTGCATAGAACCGACCCTTCTTCCAAGATGAGCCTGGACTCGGGTCAGCCTGTCCGATATCGCTGGCTCTGTTCTACACAGAACCGACTCTTCTTTTAAGATGAGTCTGGATTCGGGTCAACCTGTCCGATATCGCTGGCTCTGTTCTCCATAGAACCGACCCTTCTTCCAAGATGAGCCTGGACGCGTGGTGAGCCTGTCCGATATCGATGGCTCAGTTCTCCATAGAACCAGCTGCCTCAAACTAAGGACGGGCGACTGCTCGCAGCCCTACGAGTTATACTCGTTTCCAGTTTTGTGTTTTAAATTAACTAAGAGTACTACCCAGGGTCAAATACGTAAGTAGCATAAGTAGCATGCAACTTCCTGCAAAAGTAACATAGCAAAGAAAGTTCTTATCTGTGTGTGACGTACTACAGAGGTGATACATTCCGTCGGTGTAGCTTAGTCGGTTACAGAACCTCACTCCGGAGCGAGAAGACGCGATTTGATCTCGTCGCCGACAAATTTGTGAATTTCACATTGGCGCCCGAACGTAAAAATGGATCTACTGGTCGTTAGGATCTTCGAAAAACGTGTGATGTTCGTTCTACACATCGTCTGGAATTAATGGAAGGGTGCTTCTTCGCTTAAAAAAAAAGGAATTAATAGGGAGACGATGTGACGTACTACAGAGGTGAAGCACGTGTCAAGGCGACAAATCTGCAGCAAAACATTCTGTCGGTGTAGCTTAGTCAAGTAAAACAACTAACTCCGGAGCGAGTGGACGCGGATTCGATCTCTGTCGCCGACAAATCTGTGAATTTTACATCTGAAGTATTTCTCTTTCCACTTTATCACTTTCGAATGTGGTTTCATCTAATAAGTTCCAATAATTTGTTCTGCCCTTTTCTTGGTTTCTTCAACAATGAGTTGTAACAATTCGTTATAAAATAACACTTCGAAGTATTAAATAAACAGGAACTTTACCCAAACTATACTCAAAATAGTATAGCTATACTAGTAATCCGAATTTCTTGGCATAGAATAGAAAATCAAAATTTCCAACCTTTCGCACATCAACTGGATGGCTTTTTCAAAGAAGGTAGACAGCAAACTGCAAACTGAATAAGAGAGCGATTTAACAAACTATTTTAAAGTATTCTAAAGAAGTTGAATTCTCGGGTAAAGCATCTGCAGTAATTGCAGGAGTGCCGCTAAACGTAAACCTTGGTCTAGTGTGGCAAACTGTCCCTATCCGAATTTTGCTCCACTCACGGGAATCTTGAAAACATGTATGATTTTATTCTCAGAAGAACTGGGGCCGCGGGTGGCCTAGTGGGCAACGTTCGTGACTGCCACGGAAAGGACCTCAGGTTCGATCCCAGGCAAGTACGAACGCTCGATCCACTAAATATCGGATGGGCACGTTAAACCGTCGGACCCCGGGTACTGCCCCTCCCCCGGTAATAAATAATTGCGTCTTCCTCCCCCTTTCTACTTCGCTTCAGTGTCACTTTTCTATCGGGCACTCTAGTCCAAATCTCCTAGCTTCCTATTTCTAAGGGTTGTTTAAGACCTGGGGTCAGACACTCCCTTCCTAAAATCCTCTACATATGATCATGATCATGATCTCAGAAGAACTACCCAGTAAATCAATTTCGCTCATACCTGTGCCACTGCCAAACTGTTCTCCTTCGGTGGCACCGCTATCATCACTACTGCTATCTTTCGAAAACTTTTGTGAACTAAGGCCATCTATTGAAATATACGTATGTAAGAACTCAACCCAAATACGTGCAGGGCGTCGAAAACATTCCCGAAGAAGAAAAAAATGTATACAAAAACGTAACACGGACGCTTGTAGCGCGTCCACAAAATTGAGTTGGAGAACCTTTTGGACGCGCAAGACGTGTTGTTGACACTGGGTAAAGGAAAGCTTTGCACGCTCTAGACGCGTTGCTGGCACTCAAAAGATGGCACCCCCTCCTCCTCTCCAAAAAACGTTTTAGTGTTTTAAATAGCCTATATCAAATTTAATAAGATTTCACTGCTTTCCTTTTTCCTCGGAACTACAGCTATTAAAATACTGCACTGAGTTTTCGTTTCTTTTCTCCATCGACTTAATATGACGACATACTTAACCAAGTGGGTACTTAGTCTATGTTGAGAAGGGAATGTCTCCGGTAATGTTTTCCACAAAAATGTCGAGAATATTTTTGCTGTGCCTTCTGGAAATACAGTGAAGTCTAGGATGATGATCTATAAGATATATTTTTTATAATACTTCAGCTCTTAAAAAATATTCACGTCAGTTTGAAGAGTTTGTCGTAATGTCTTGCAAATGCTCTGTATAAGAAAAATATAGTACATATTGTTTTAGTCTATTTTATAGTAGCGTGAAACAGATGTCTAATAATAACATATCTGAAGTGGATTGGCTTTATTAAGGTGATTGTATTACTTTTGAAAAACATATCTCATTTCACTTGGTATTGGAAAATGCATATGCATCTTAAAAATTTGGTAAATACACTGCATTGTTACATTCCACCATGATAAAGAAATTGTGGCTAAGAAAGCTTATTTCTGTTCAAAGGTATTGCGGTATAATTGCATTTTTCTGTGTTGCACTCGGTTTTATTTCGTTAAAATGTAGCTATTAGTCTAAAAAATTTCTTCCCGAAGTCATATGTAGGAGGGATACTGAAATACGTTAACATTTATTTCTTTGTCGTGCAATCTACAGTATATACTTACATGTATGCAATAATACGTCAGAATTTTGTTTTTTTACAGTTTTCATGCAACTGACGTAATTTAAAAATTTTCGAAATAATATGATTGTGAGTATTTCATTTTGGAACACGGTGCAAAAAGTACTTGATCTAAACGTACTTTGATTTGATATAACGGTACTTTTTCTACACTTAACTGTAAGAGAAAAATCTGTGGTTTAACGAACTCAGAATGATTTACTAGTTGTTAAGTTTTGCATTGCGTGTAAAACTTTTGAGTAATTATAGAGGATGTTCACACATTTTTAGAACGCTTTTGATAAGAAATTATAGAAAATAAATGAAATTCAAATATTTGAAACTGGCATCAGCGTATTAGATGAATACGAGAGAAATACCTGCTGCACTTAAATTTCGTCTGCTGAGAAAATGGCGCACATAAACAAGCTGGGGATAGAAAGTTATGTTTTTGCTCTTTACGAACAGAAATATTCTTATTCTGTCAAAATCATGGAATTAGCATTTCTAAATAAGCATTATTATTATTAATAACAGAGGGGAAAATCGTCAAGCATCGCTTTTAACAGGAATAAGAGCCCCAAACGAATGTCCGAAGAAGGTACGTACTTTTACGACTATTTCAAACGTAAGGTCTCTGAACTTAAAAGAAAATCCACCGACCCAAAGAGCAATTGATAAGTCCTTAAAAATCTTTGTATCAACTGTAAACAAGGTAATAGACAAAGATTCGAATCTGAAAAACTAAACAACATAACGTTTATGGCTTTTTACCTTAGGCATGTGGCTGAGCGCAGAACACGGTGTAGACTATTTCATGAAAATCGTTTAGTCGGAGACAGATGAAAGTTTATTGTGACTATTGATGAAGCATGGGCCTATCTAAAGGACTGCAGCCAAAAAATGTCCATTTACGATCGCAAAAGAGTAGAAAAAGATTTGTGGACTTGGTTCCAAGAATCCAAAGAAGGTTTCAGTTAAGGATTCATGATTATTGCTGGTTTTCGTACAATGGAAATTAAAGTTAAAAACAGTGGAAAAGAATGTGTGACGTACCTGCCCCGTAGGACGCACACTACATAAAGGCAGATAGCAGCGAGAACGAACGTCTGCGTAGCTCAGTTGGTAAAGCGACTTGTTCCGGAATAAGTGGACTCGGGTTCGATTCCCTTCGTGGACCAAAAATGACAGGGAAATTTACTTTGTTATAATGGCGCCCGAACTTCCCGGATGACCCGGCCGTTCAAGATCTCGCAATGGTGTGATGTTCTTTCCACACCGCGAGATAAGAAGAAATAAAAGAATCCCTTTTCCAGCGCTTCGAAAAATAAATCTGTGTGACGTGGCATTCCACACACCAGATTGACTGGGAGTTCTCAACTGCACGTTCTACAGCGGATGGCTGCCTGCAACAATTCATGGTCACGGCTGACCCGTGGGCCATGAGGACACACACGACATAAAGGCAGATAGCAGCGAGAACGAACGTCTGCGTAGCTCAGTTGGTAGAACGACTTGTTCCGGAATAAGTGGACTCGGGTTCGATCCCCGGCGTGGACCAAAATGACGGAGAAATTTACTTCGTTGTAAATGTTAAAATCAATTCTACATATCACCGAAACAATATTTTATTTCTTATATTTAAAGAGCAGGTACTATTCATTTATCTACAGAGCCTTCAAAGAGCAGAACTCTATTAGAATAAGGCTACCAGCCATCAGTGGCGTATATTCGAGGCTAGCTTGGCTAGCTGCGAAGCCCAGAGAATGGACAAATAAATGTAATTAAATATACACAAATAAAAGTCAATTATCAACGGTATCAAGATATGTCAACGAAAAAAAACCAAAAAAAACAACAACAACAACAACAACAACAAAAAAAAAAAACACGCACGGATTCGCTTCTTTTAACTAAAAGAATCTGTCTGGCGAGTGAAGACCAACTGGGCTCTTCCTAATGGAGGGATATTGTCATCGTAACACAACCAGCCCTACTAGTCTTCGCTGTTCTGATTCGAAGACCTTCGATACGATCGCCATCTAGCGTTTCCGTGACAACATGAAAGAGCGTGTGAAGGGTGCATGGGCCATTGCTTTGGGCAAGGGCTCACTCAGAAAAGAGAAGACTTAGTACTACATTAGTCACTCGCATGCCCGTAACAGCACGTGTTTCGCGAGAGTTGTTTCAGTTGTGTGAAATGCCAATGAATTAAAATCAGTGATATATCTTAAATTCGTGGCTTTGTTGAATTCGAACTGTTTTGATAAATTTTGTGAGAGCTTTTCTGAAAATCTACTCTCAAAACTTAAAGAACTCTATGCTTCAAATTTTGACACAGCTTGACTAAAATATGAACTGAAAGTGTTTTATTCCCTTGATGAATACAAAAAGAAATCAGTAAGAGACATTACTTTTTACATATAGTTACATAATTGGGCATTGTGTTTAGTTGTGGTGTACAGATTAGCAGACCTAATGTTAAAGTTTTCATCAACAACTGCAACTGCCGAAAGAAGTTTTTCTGCATTAAAAAGTATCAATAGATATCATAGAGCAACACAAGGACATGCACATTTGAAATTTCAATTTTTAAGGCTGTTTTGTCAGTAGAGAAAACCTTTTTTGGTAAATATGAAAAAGTGCTCGGAAGAAACTTTTTATGAAAACTTAATACTCAAGTTCACGAAAAGGGAAGAAGAATGGGCTTCATGTACAAATAAAGTATTCAGAAGAAGAATGGAGTTCATGTACAAATAAGTTCAAATCCTAATCTTCATAATAATTTTGTATCACATTAGCAATAGCATGTACCTAAAATTTAGAAAAAAGGTTACTTCTATTACTTAACAACTGAAAAATAAACTTTGCAATATAGAAAACAACAACAACAACAGCAAAACAGTACTGGGCATAGGGGCGCAGAAGAGGGTGTGTGTGTGTGTGTGGGGGGGGGGGTAAGATCTCGGACTCAAGATCGCCACTGCCGGTCATACATCCAATCCTACCACTCTATTTCTTGCAAAAACAAAAGGAAAGACGAGATGAGTACAACACATTTGCTCATATTCCTTTAAAGTCCCCTGATATGTCACCAATGAATTATTGTCCCTTCGGACTGCTAAAAAGAGCGCTTTCTAAACCCAGACCTAAAACAATGATTGGACTATGGAAAGCAGTGGAAGAGGAGTGGAATAAAATACCACTAGCACTTTTAAGAAATCCTGCTATCTTAGAAATGTAGATATAGGTTCAGATCCAGAGAAAGAACTATCAGATAGAACATTTAAGAAAGAAATTATTTTACTTTAAGCGTTAATTATATTACTGGAAAATCGATCCAAAAATGTATGAACATCATCTCTATATAAAACATAAATTGAAAACTGTGAAAAAAAGAGCATGTTAATCGACCATCGGAACAGGTTGCACAAAGGATTTCATGGTTTAGTTACGGCGTCGTAAAACTCGTCAGAAGCTGTACGCATCCTGTTAATAAAATACTAGAGTGAAATCAAATATGCACGAGGTTAAGCAAATTTCAGTTTTGAAGATTTTTGCCAAGAAAATAAAATCAAAAAGAAAAAAAATTGAATCTAGCAATGTATCGATTTTAAAACTATTTCATCCAAACTCTGACAAAAATAACAAAATAAAATATAGACATAAAAGGTAAATAATGGAAGCAATAAGAATGTGATGCTTTGAATAAATTTTTTCAGCCTCTTAGCGGACATCCGTCTTTATCACAGACATCTATTCTCAAATATTGTGTTTTGTGATAAACATATATATATTATTCACTAGCTTCATATTACACATGGTGCAACAGAAGGAATTTCCTTAACGATTGAAGAAGCTTCAGAAATTGTCAAAGGCATTAGCTTGTTTCAGAAGAGGAAAACAAGAAATATCTGAAAATTTTGAATTTACCTCATTAATATGCAAATCAGAGATTAAAAAGCAAACAAACATATCCTAGCGCAACGTATTTGGGTAAATATTCTGCTTCGAGTATGACACAGAAGTGCCAATTCAAATAGCAAGCATTTGTGAAAATGGCTTGATTCAAATCCAACATAACTGCGCAAATGTCTAAATTCAAGTACGACACAGAAAATGTTTGCATCAACCACGACACAGCTATGTAAATGTCTTGATTATAACAGAAGACAATTCTAAAAATGTCTTCATTCAAGCACTACAGAAATGAGCAAATGTCTTGGTTTAAGTACGAAAAATATATTGCTTCAACTATGACACAGGGCAGATGACTTTTGACAAATACGACACAGTTGTGCAAATATCTTGTTTCAAGTAACGACTCAGTTGTACAAATGTCTTATATGAACTGAGTTTTTTAGAACAAAAGATTTTGCAACAATAAGTTCACGATTTTCGTAAGTACTTATCAGTAAATTTTTAGGAAATTTAAAGAGCAAAATTTCTTCTAATTCCAAATTCTATCAAGACTGACTGATTCAGTCGAACCGTGTTTCTAAAATAAAAAAGTTAAAAGTTACGATTTTCAACTGGTTCAAAACCATAATTTTGAGTGCTTTAGAAATTTTAAAATCGCCGGGTGGTGGAGCGATATATGGTACTGCTGACTGATCTTGATTCGAATCTCAGGTGAGATATATTGTGAGCGTCATAATGGCACTAATTCTCTCCGCTTTTTGAACCGTCTGCCCTGCGTGAGGAATAGATGACTTCTACTGTCTTCGATGCTCATGATGTAACTTGGAAAAGAAAAAAAAATAGTTTTAAGCTTCTGTACTTTAGTGTTATAATGAAAATAACCATTCTAAACTCCTTCGCTTTGACCTTAGTGATTTCTGAAGTAAAAACGAAGGCAGAACCTGATTTTCGCACGTGCACGCTGTGCGCGTGCACAGTACGTAAGAACTACCTTGAAAATAATAATATAGATTATTATTTTGAATTGTGGACTAAAAAATTTTTTTAATCGAGGGTGCCGCAGACACAGGATGTGTACTGGATCTTGACTGACCTAAGTCGGGCTCTGGACGAAGGTACGTCGTCCAATAGCTTTTGCATATGTCACAAGGTATATTAAACCGTTTAGCAGCCGTTGTATACCTGAACCTAATGGTGCCAAAAGTTTTCTGAGTATCCCAAGCAGAGATGTCCGTATAGCAGCCGTTTTTGCGAAATCAATTCAGCAAAACGATATCGCTTTCTCCCCTTCTCCTCTTACATCAACAGTGCCGAAAGAGAGAGAAACCTGTGGCACGTGATAAGCGTTGCTTTCTAATCGTTCATTCCGTGGTTTCAAAGCCTGATGGGGAAGGGTTAGTCTGTTAGTATAATGTAGTTCTCCAATAGCACGGGTCACAAAGCAGAAAACATCGGTGTATTTCATCAACGGTAAAAAAAGGACAATCCACAGTTGTAGATGAATACATAAAACAGCTTTCGTCGAATAGTAATGCGAAGCATAAACATAATTTCGTCGTTTTACTTGTTACACTTTTTTAAAAACAACGTTTACCACTCTCCATTACGCTCATATAAACTGAATGTCTCGTTGTCAGCTGTTTCACGCAACAAGAAATGTACATCGTGCTATATTATCGAGTTGTTAGAACGTGGCACGTTGCTTGACACCTGCCGCTATTCGTATGGGTCACGGTGTGTTTCCAACATAGTCCCCCTGACACGCACATCATGCCACTGGGGAGATACAAGTTACTCAAACATCTTACTTCATTCTTAGTTCGTCGCCATTGTTATATCCCCTTCAGGTGGGAATCAGTTGGAAAGGATTAGTGTCAATCACCCTCTAAATGACCACTCTGAATAATAATAATAAAAGAAAGAAAACTAAAAAAAGCAACGCTTCTTGATGCTCAGGTTCATTTGTTTCAGCTGCATTCGCTCCACGTCTTAGAAAACGACTGAAACATCTAAAATCTCTGCCTTATGTTCCCAGTGTTAAAACTTCTTTACATATTTTCTTCGCAATTAATGTTATTCCCAAGGATGAAAATTTGCACATCGATAAAACTAACTTTAAGGTACAGAATGATATGCTTAATACTTGCTAAAACATAACCCTAAATAAGCAATCCAACATTTGTTTGTCTACTGACGTCATCAATGTACAGGTGGCACCATCTATTAACAGGTATTACTCAAACAAAAATGATTGATTTTTAATATAATTATGGTTACGTTTTATCAAGTATTAAGTATCCCATGCCATAACTTAAAGTTAGTTTTATCGATGTGCAAATTTTCATTTTTGGGGAATATATTAATTGCGAAGAAAATATGTAAAGAAGTTTTACCATTGGAAACATAAAGCAGAGATTTTAGGTGGAGCCACCTTAATCAGCAGTAATTTTATAACTTTCATATAATTTATACATGACTAATTTTATAAATTTATTACTGATCAATCCTCACCAGCCACTTACTTGCTTCCAGGACTCAGTAAAATTCCTACTGGAAGCTGTTTAAAATCGCATTCTTCAGTCGAGTAATAAAACCCATTTGAAGTTCATTGGCTCTATACCGTATGCACCAAGACTTGCATATTTTTAGACCAAGACTTGCATATTTTTTTCCAAAATTCTCTTCGAAAGTTCGGACAAGAAATGGGCATAAAAACATCCTCATCAATTTCGGATATACTGACACGGTCCAGAAAGAACACAAATACTAAGCAAAAGGCTGGATCTTTAATAAACAATAACCTAACTGCTCTCTAAAATTTAGTGTAGGAAAGACAAAAAAGTCAATTGGCACTAGGATTGCAGAACACAAAAGCGTATAAATGCTGTATCGCACAGTGGAGCCCAACGAGACATATTGCACCTTACACCACACAAAAAAGAACTGTAACTATGGAAATTCTGTTAACACCAGATTTGTACAGCAACTCTGTATCTTCGGAATTGCCTTCAGCTTACATGGATTTTTATGAACTCTGCCCTATATCCTTTGAGCTTTCCTTACTGTATTTTGCTTTATTATATTATTTTTTGCTCTATTTTTATTTTGTATTTAAAATTTTAATAAATGTATCTTAATTTGCTATTAACTTCTTTTTGTGTTTTACTCGTATGCTACTATTCGTTATCATTAGCTGATATTTTAATTTTACTTTATTTTTAACGCAAATCTAGTCATATTTGAGATATAATGCTTGAATTATGATACGTTTTAACGGTAATATATGTTGCCCAGTGTTATGATGTCTGCCTTGTGGAAGTCTTTTATTGTTAGGTGAAGACTTGGCGTCTATCCATTTCACTGACTTACAATAGCAAATGTATTTGTTGCATAGTCTTGCAGTTTGTAGCGCTCCTTAAGATATTCAAAAGTAGTTTCTGTTCTGTTAAAAACAGGGAACAGTTAATATTGTAAATTATCGAGGAGGAAATGTATTGGGCGCGATCACAGGGTGAGTAACAATTCAAATAACTGTTACGTGTAAGGGTGGTACTTGAAAAAAGTATGAACCATACGAGATCTACGTCCATACACAAATTTTAAATCGTTCATACATCGTATTTCAAGAGAGTTAAAATTCAGATGTATGTAGTTCATTTTTTAATTTTTACCTAAAATTTGAGAAAGATTATTACCCTTCAAAAAACTTTGTAGCACGTCACAGTCTTCCCGATGGCCGACTGGTCAGAAGCGTAGGTATGTGACTAGTTGTCCGGGATTTGTCCCAGTCCCCGATGAGGCATGGGTTGTGTTTGTCTTACGGTACTGTATCTCCTCCTTCCCTGAAGTCATAAATCACGAATTACAGACTGGATATTGTTTACAGTCCTTCGAAGTGTTAATAGTGGGCGTTAAACAAAAAACAACAACAACAACAACAAAAAGTATCTGGATGTACCTACTGAAATTACTATTCAGCAAAAATCCAGTGGAAATTGTATCCCTTTAGAAATGGGAATAGAATTGCTGTAAACTAACTACTTGTGAAAAAAAGTTATATATAAATGAAAAGAAAACGTGGTATTTGACTATTTTGAGGAAACAGATTTCATCTCAGTTTTTGTAGTGTTGCTAAATAAGACGATCATAAGCAACCAGCGACATAAATAAGAAATGCTGCTAGACACCTTAAAAATGTTCTTAAGATTTAGAGATTTTTATGAACGTATTTAGATTATCAAAATTTGTGGAACCATTTTAACGCTTTTTTATCTTGTGTCGTTGAGTTCTGCGAAATAAAATGAAGATTTATTTTACATTTCACTTCATTTCAAAATTTATATGATGATAAGACAAAGTTGTGCATGTTTTGGAACTGATGTTACCTGTCCCTTCGATTTTTTGTCTTCACCCCCCTGCCGCCCCACCCGTGATATTTAGATCCAGCTACGTCACTTCATCCGACAGTTTTCGCCTTTATACCATACATTGCTGAGTTGTCAGAGGCGTTGGTTTTAGGGATGGGCGGAGGGTATGTATTACGACGCTGGGTATTTCCCTCCTTTGGAACAACTAACCCTAATTTAGGGACAGCAACTGCACTTAGAGTTGAAAACGGTGGTACAAAACAGAAAGGGTCTCTAACACTTCGTAGAAGGAAGAGGGGCGATCTATTAACAGTATCTTTTCACGGGCCAAACGATCTCTAACACTATAATGAACCAGTGTTGCCAGAGACTTTTGCCTGAAAAAGAAAACAAAACAGTAGATTCAATTTTTTTGCTCGAAATGTGAACCACCTCATAAACGTAATGTAGTCATCATCATCATCATCATTGGCTCGACAGCCTGGAGTGGGCCCTGACCTTCTTCAGAAACATCTGCCTATCTTCCTTATTCAATGCCAAACTCCTCCAATTTTTGACTTCTAAATATTTAATGTCTTGCATCACTCCATCTTCTCATCTTAATTTAGGTCTCCCAATTTTTGTTTTTCCTTCCGGCTTAGCACTAAACATCTTCTTAACTATTCTATTACTATCCATGCCTATAATATGTCCAGCCCAACATAATCTATTTATTTTTATGCACTTAATAATATCTGGCTCATTAAATAATCTGTATATATAGTTCATGGTTGTATCTTCTCCTCCACGCACAATTTTCTTGTACTGCTGCAAAATGATAACTAAGAACTCTTCTTTCAAACAGACCTAGCAACCATACAAATTTTGAAGTTGTGAATCCGTTTATTGGTATAAATATGACATGAGTGGTAAGTCAGATAATATTCGAAAACTTGAAAATTTCGTCGTCCTGGAGCGGGAATCGAACACGCGTCTCCCGGTTTGCACCCGAGTATGCTAACCATTACACCACCCAAAACGACCAAAGCTCAAGTTTCCGATTAATTTAAATATCATCTGACTTATCATTCATGGCCTATTTACACCAATAAACGGATTCTCAACTTCAAAATTTTTATTGTTCAATGGTGTAATCCCGTATTTCATACATTGAGACCTATCAACCTTTCATCTGCCATTGTTAATACTCAGTTTTCAGAAGCATAAGTTAACACTGGTCTTATAAGTACTTTGTACATCATTATCTTTGTGTTTCTTGAGATCAGATGGGATTTTAAGTGTTTCCTAAGTCCACAGAAGTATCTATTTGCGGAAAAAATACGTCTCTGAATCTCAGTACTAATATCATTAATGCAACGTAATACTGGACATAATCTCAATACGAAGGTACACTTAAATCTAATGGTATTTCAAATAATACCAGTACTCCACCAACTTCTATTAAACACCGGAATAAAATTGAAACCAATTCAATCCCAAGTCACTTTGTCATAAGATATTACTGATGATGAGCTTTGTAAAATAATATGCTCACCATTAAAATTAATGTTGGAGGAAATGATCATAGCATTTGCTTTTTAATGTAGTCAAAGTTGAATCGATCCCCTTAGTTGTGTTCCAAAGAACAAAGTATTATATACCTACTTTTTTTACTAAATGACACCCAGATGTTCCCAAAGTACGTGAAATAAGTGCTATACTAAAAAAAAAAGTAGCCTTGAACCAAATTTCGCACTATAGACGTTTTTAAAATCTCCTGCATTTTAACAAAACTAAGGAAAATATTTGTATAACAGACTAATTAGTTATCTAGAATAGAAATATCACATGACAATCAGTATGAATTTTAAAAAAATACAGAAGAGGTGTTGAATTAGAATAGTTTTCCTCAAAATTTTCTCTTCAGACCAGTTCTAAGGGGAGTCGCATCGATTGGATCAGTTGAAGGTGAGTACTAAAATAATGCAGACGCTTTTAGACAGCATGTCTGTGGGTATGTAGGTTGTCTTAAAACAGAAAAAAAAATCAGTAGAATACCAAAGTCTATCAGTGGACTGGACTCAAAATCAGTAAAATGGCAACACTGCTATGAACGCCCCTGTTTTACGCTAGATTCGAGCACCGGCTCAACTCGAATGATGGGCCAGAACACTACGGTTTCGTGACGACTTGGCCACCAGGAAGGATGGCCACGTTTCGAATATATAACTTGAAGATGAGAGTATTGGGATACTTATGAAGCAAAAAATAAATAAATAAATAAATAAATAAAAAAGGAAAACAGTCGATGCTCATTGCAAATGTTTTCAAGAAAAATTTTCCAGTTGTATTTGGTGATGGCTTTCTCATATCGACGCTTCCAGTTGAGTTGCAAATTTATGAAGTTTTTTCCCTCTCGTTATATTAAAGGAACCTAATTGCTGAACTGGAGATAGCACTGACCTATAGAATCAGCCCTTCTGAGAATGTTTTGAAGACACTTCAAATAAACCAGTTATGCACACACACCCCGTTTTAATGGTGTAATAATATAAAGTTTATTACATCATTAAAACGGAGTGTGTGTACATAAGTGATTTATTTGAAGTATTACACAGGTGTAAGTCTCTCAATTCAACGTTTTGAAGATTTCTGTCTCTTTTTATTTACGTGCATTCATAACACACATACACACACAGATGTAAACGAAAGAGAACCTAAAGATTTACACACACGCACACCACATAGTATATTTATATAAATATACCTAATGAAATTTATTAACTTTACAATGCAGTTGTCTAAAGTTCGCCCAAATTTGAAACACTACGTCCATCAAAAGCAATTCTTACGCTTTCATCATTGTGTAAATCTTATAGTTCATAAAGCAACTAAAGAAACAAGAAAACAGTCGCTGTAGTAAAAATTCAAACAGCAAAATGTGAGAAAGTACTGATCTAATAAATCAACTCTCTAAGACCTTTTAGCTGGCCGACAGTGACTTTTTTTTTCATTTCTGGGCCAAATTTTATGCATCGAATTTGACATATTTTATACTAGATCTAATATTATGAATTAAATTAAGTGGAAGATATGGCAAAGTAATTTCCTTTTTTGAATGAGAAATCTTTGCAATTGCGTCCGAGATATCTTTGTTTTTCTTTTCTTAACTTAAAAACAGAATGTTTTACAGCATATGTAATGATGAAATAATTCCACCATTGATTGATTAATGATTAATTTTGAAATTTTGCCTGGTGCTACCATTCAAACGCATCTCCCTTAGGAAACCATGTCAAGAATATCTTGTCCATAAACCTTTAAAATTTAAGTATTCTTCCACCCCAAACATTTGTTGATATAATTAACCATACAACGAGATGTGTAAATAAAACCTGCATATTTTCAAGCGATTTAGTTCCAACGATTGATTTCCTAGCTATCTCAATGTAATATCTCACGCATGAAATCTTAGGTTCAGCTGCAAAATTTTAATAATTTGGAAAAACAGTAAAAAATAAATAATAAAAAAAATAAAAGTGTCGTTTGAAACTCACGCTATTGTTGGTACAACTGATATCTGAAGGGGAGTTTGTGTCCAGCAATCCAGGTGTACAGGTCACATTTCACTTCACGTCGGTAAGCAATGGCCACAGGTCAGTGGAAATACTGGTCTTCCGAACAGAAGAAACAAGTCACCTCAGTAATCCAAAGTCGCTTCAGCCTCTTTGTCAGCTTTCGATTTTGGAAAGGTCACACAGAACTGACCAAGGGCATCCGAGCACTTATTATGACTATAGGAATCACTAAGTTTTTCCCTCTGTGGTCACCGGGTAGCTTGCACACAAAAATCACGAAAGCATACGAGCCACACCAACTTTCGTGACGTCATAGTGGACACTGACGTCATAGTCTGAAGCACACTTTATTGGCAGGGCGCGAAAATCTTGACGATCGGGAGGAAAGTTGCAGAAAGAAACGCAGGTCCCGTGGCCGTCATGCAGCTGTGGCCGATCAGCAGCGCGTCCCATCTACAGGTACCAGACCTACTGCACCCTACCTGGTGGGGAGAAGTTGCCAGCTCGGTAATTACCGTCGCACAGACAGGTGATTTGCAGACTCGGAGTGTGACGTCATTTCCTGCTAGCCTCTTAACTGGCAGCGATGCTGTGGAGTCGCTTTGGGGGTGGAACTGTGTCCGCCCCTCCTACATCACCATCCGAAGCATAGATGAGACGAGGGGCTTCAGAGGATGAATGGACAGAGAGGAAAGCATAAAGTCAGAGAAGAACGGAGAAACATTTAGATGTTCTTGCGTTGGCTTTTTTTCCGAAAATCGCTGATGCTCGTGTGCTTTGAGGTTTTCTTCCTTTTGTGGCCCTTTCGGAATGATGAGGGAATGAGCAGGGATCGTCCCGGGTTATATACCGATGATAGCCGGCAGCAGGACCTCGTTCTTTTTGCCACCTGTTCAGTCGCGTGTAGGCAGGAGCACTGGAGGAATCTTCGGACGAGCGGTAGGTAGAATTACACCGTCACCCAATAGCTAGCGTTTTTTTTTTTTTCGTTTTTTTTTTCTTCGTTTCTCTCAGGAACGTAGCTGAACCCTTCCTAAACACACCTTGGAAAACAGATGTTGATATAATTCGCTGAACTTTTATTTTGCGTGTTTAACTAAAATCAGCCGCCCCGATCGCTTCTGATCATTCGTCCGGAAGGAGTCCGGGTTCGAATCCCGGTGAGGCACGGATGTTGTGTTTGTCTTACGGCACTGGCTCTCTCCCTTCCCTGGACATTGGCTCTAAATTAGGAACGGGCGACTGTTTATAGCCCATTGAGTTGCACACGGTGGTCGTTCAACCTCCAAAAAAAAAAAAAAGTAAAATCACTTGGATATTTCATTGAAAGCTTAAACATTTTACCTTATTTTTTCATGTATCGAACTAGCGCGATCACTGGGTAACTGAAATGCAAAAGCGACGCTACGGTAGAGGTCTGCACGGGCCTTAATTTGGAAAGCCCGGCCCGCACCCGCCCGCCCGTTTCAAATTTTTGAAATTAAAGCCCGCCGCCCCGGTGGCGCAGTGGTCTAAGGCGCTGGGCTCTGATCATTCGTCCGTAAGGGGTCCGGGTTCGAATCCCGGTGAGGCGTGGATGTTGTGTTTGTCTTACGGCACTGGCTCTCTCCCTTCCCTGGAACCAGTGACCCTAAATTAGGGACGGGCGACTGCTTATAGCCCATTGAGTTGCTCACGGTGGTCGTTAAACCTCCAATCAAAAAAAAAAAAAAAAAAAATTAAAGCCCGGCCCATACATTTCTCCTGTTTCCAAGGCCCGGGCCGGCCCGTAAAATTTCAACAATTACCTAAACACGAATTTGACACCTGGTGCACTCGATCATTCGACTCCTGAAGAGTTTTCGTTTTCTTAATTGCTGCACGTATTCTATTACAATAAACGTTAATTCAGAATATTTCTGATACTTTGCATAAGTCACCTGACGTCCGCGGAGGGAGGGGAGGTGTATACTCAAAAATATTGCATGAAAAGGTCAATTTCCATGCCTTTCAAATTATCATTCCCAACCGCCGGACCCAGAAATATCCTTAGGGATAAGGAGGGGGAGGGTGGTAATTTGAAAAGTACGAAATATCCAGAATTATGAGTCCGATCGTTTTACTGGGAGAAGATTTTGTGGCTTTATGAACTGCACCTATCTCTACTGGTACGTTATATCGCTGGAACCCATATGTCTCTCATGTGTGTGTGGGGAGCACATTTGTGCCACTTAAAATGCGATGTTTCAGACTTTGTGCTATCGTAACTCAAAATGTTTTTGCATTTGGTGCACTGCACAACGTTTACCGGCCGACTAGTTTCAGAACGGGACAGTAATTTAAAATATTTCTAAAATCGCTTTTTCCCTTTACATTGTCTGCAAGCACATATTTTCCTGAAGCGATTTCTTCGCGAAAATCTTTCGCTTTCTTAAACTCCATAATAAGTATGGAGGAGTATTTATCAGCAACGCTGAACTGAGCATATGCTAAGGGAAAACAACGACAGACTGCCCAGCTAATCAGTGCCATAGAAGTTTCGAAAACGGCTGCCTGATAGTACAAATGGGGAAAACACGGCACAGATTTATACACAGAAGTAAGTTTCTCCCAGCCCATTTCTCCCGTGCCATTTCAGATAACTTAAAAGCTTTTCACACAACTAGAGAACAAAGTGCCGCCGACCAGAACAATAATAAAGATCGTCTGCGACTGCCCTGGTCTGTGAGCGGGTGACTCGGTTTAGAAATGCTGCAGTTAATAGCCTGCCCTGAAGCATGAGAGGAGGGTGAAAGTTAGGGAGAGAGAGAGAGAGAGAAGGGACCACATTCACATTGAAAAACTAAGGGAGCTGACTCACTTCAATTGTTTTGTAGGAGGGGAGGATATCGTAAAACTTCTATTTTTTCCATCAGGGGAAATTCTTCAATCTTATCCTGCTGCTGTATGTTGTGAGATTTCCAAACGAGAAAGGCATGGTACAGCGATTGTTTTGCCTATAAAAAAAAAAAAAAAACCCTGCTCGGCCAGTGTCTGTTTTATAAATATTGAAGGGCCGGCCCGGGCCTATGCACAGACCTCTACGCTAGGGGGGGGGGCAACTGCTCTTTGAGCCCCCATTACTCCTCCCCCCCCCCGCCTAATATTGCGATTACAACACATGTCGAATGCGACATATTTTAGGGACTTGCAGAAATGCATGTGAATTTTTCAATTTTGTTATATAAAATGAATTTTTTGTTAAATTCAGTGTTGTTCTATTCTGTGAAGTGGAGGGAATCCTCTGAGCGAATGTCTCAGAGAGTTGTAGAAAGATACTATTTCTTAATTATAGTTTAAATTGATGAAACAGAGAGAAAGAGATTCCTTGTCAGGTTACAAACTAAAATGCATAAATGGCATTAGAACAGCAAGTATTTAAAAAAAATATGACGCGATCAAGCTAAAATTGCCCTAATACTTTCTGCACCTCTGATTTTAAACAAAAAATGAAAACTTGTGAAAGGAAATGGAGGATCGTATCCATGATTCGCAGTGCTGCATATGCTTATTTATACAGATACTGTTTTCTCGTACAGTATGTACCAGAAAACACCTTTTTGTTTTTACTGGGAATAGCATCGTCCGCTTCGAGTAAAATCTACGTGGACGGAATTTTCTTGACAAAATTTCTGCAAAGCACTTCAGAATTTTTGACCCTTCCCGTACGACACTTAGCCCCTCTGATAGCCCCTACCCCCCTAGTTCTGAACTTCTGGCGTCGCCACTGCTCAAATGAAACTTTAAATATTGATTAGTAGGTAGGAACTGTTGCACTATTAGTTTTCTACTGCATGGCTACATGCATTGTTTTGAAAAACAAAACAAAAAATCAGTTAAATTGTTTTTTTTTGGGGGGGGGGGATTCGGAGGAACATAAAGAAAAGTTGCGAAATAGAAAACCGTGCTTCATTAAAAAGAGGCACAAGGTAAGTAACCACAAGATTTTTGTGTGTGTGTGTGTTTGTTTTGTTTCGAGGTATTAATGACCACCGCTCTAGCGGGTATAACTGACCCTCCCCTAATTTGTGACCGCTGATTTTGTGTGTGTGTGTGTGGGGGGGGGGGCAAGTGCCATTAAATAAGCTCACCCCCATATCCCATTCGGGACTTGGACTATTCGGGACTTCGAGAGATGGGAAGGGACCAAGTCTCATTCGGGACTTGGGCCCCTTATAATATCACGTACGAATGGTCAGAAGCCAGCGTCTCAGACCACTTGACATCCGGGGTCACACTTAAGGAACTTCTAAGACGTTAACTGCCCCCCCCCAAATTAAGTGCACTTGTTTTTACGTGTAAACGAAATTTCACATAGCATTTGATTGTACAACTTTATCTTAACGCGTCGGTTTTTGAAACGAGTTGAGGAACCGGAATTGATTATATAAACCAAAACTGAAATTGCATCGTACTAAGATGAAGGAATTGTTTTTATTTATTATCAAACTCTAATGAAGGTAACTGACAGCGAATAAAATGAAAAGCTTACTAGTTATACTTCTGCAAAATACTACAGTTTCGCCAAGCTGATGATTGATTCCCCTCAACCTAATACCTAATTAAAAAAAAAAATTCCTCACAATCGACGAACCTGCAGTTTTCAGCCCTTACCCAGATAACCTTTCCGTTGAGGTCAGGTTCGAACCCGTGAAGTTGAAGCTACCCCAACACGTAGCTCACGCCTTTAACCACTGAACCACAAACGCGCGGCAGCTTTACTCACGTACATCGTAAAACAAATATCGTGACGTTGAAATTTTGTTTTTTGTCATTAATGCTAGAGATTTAGTCATTTTATTTTCTGTTAGAGCTTATTATTTTTCTAAATGGGTTTGTAATTTTTTTTTTTTCTGTAGGAGGACTTTGCACAATTAAGCATTTGTCATCCGCATTTTTCGAAGCAACAAAATGCTTTGCAGCTTGATTTTTTTGAGCTGAAAATGACTTTCAGTTATGTTTAAAAAAAAGTGAAATGTACTTTTTTATAGTATTATTTCACACACACACACAAAAAAGCAAATATAAAATTTTCTCTTGAAAGCTATAATAGCTTTTGTCTTAAGTTGTCCAAAGACTGATGAACAGACATGGTGTAATCAATCATCTATATATACAATAAGTACCCAGTTTCTTACAGTAACACAATATACGTATAATAAGTAGCTGGTGCGCCAAATACGGAAAAGGAGAAAATATCCTGTGCCACAATAAACTAAATCCATCCACGATATCCGATCTCGCTACGAAACTTCAAAATTCGACAAACGATTGAAATTTAAAAGTTAATCAAATCTCCAGTACTCTCACCGATTGCTCCTATTACCGGTAATTTCTCGTCATATACGGATGAGAAAAAAAAAGGGAGAACGTAATTGTTCCGTTAATATAGGAAAGGAATTTTGGAAAGGTTTCTGAATTTTCCGTTAACACATCTCTAAAACGATAACTTACCATCAATATATGAAAGAAACTGCGGAAAGGTTTCTGAAAATTTAAAATTTTCCCGTGGTTCGAAAAATCCGTGAAATTCAGGTTTCTTTCCGTCATTTCACGGAAAAGGTTGTATCAGAAACATGCTTCGTTAATTCACGAAAGAAATGGCGGAGATTTGCCCGTGAATTTCAGAATTGTTTTTAAGTGTAAGATCGGATATTGTGGATAGTATATCGCATGAATTTTGATTATTGTGGCACATATTTCTTCTCCGTTTTGTTCACCAGCTATTATATATTGTGTGTTACCGTAAGAAACAACGTACTTAATTTATTGTACAGGTGATTGTGTGTTGTCAATGTATCAGTCTGTTGAGTCTTTAAGACAAAAGATAGCTATCAAGAGCAAGTTTTGTGAAATAATATTACAAAACAATACATTGCACCTTCTCTTAAAAACAATTCATAGTCGGGTAACAAAAAAAAAAAAAAATCTGAAGTTCCAAGGCATTATGTTGTTTCCAAAAAATCACGATGCGAAAAATACCTTATTTGTAATAAGACTTCGTAGCGAAAAAAATAAAATTATTACAAATGTATTCAAAAATATAATAAACTCCAATATCAAATAAAAGGGCTAAATCACTCGCATTAATGAAAAAAAGTCATCATCGCCCAATTAGTTTTACCATGAACGTAAGTATTGTTCCTGTAACTCAACCAAAATGGCTTCAACCCAACGGCCTTGGATCGAGCCTTACCAAAGTATTCTCTCGTGTCAGAGCAGAAATGTTAAGCATGTTGGGTTTTGAGAAATTTCTGTCTAAATACGGAATAACTTGATACGGACTTTTCTGAAATAAAAGGAATTACTGACTAGGGAATACGAAAGTTAAAAAAGAACGGGCACTTTTAAAAACGGAAATTCTGTTAAAAGACGGACACTTGGCGGCAACTTTGCTGCACGTTATTTTTAGAAATTTTCCGGTCAATTCGCATCACTTTTTTAGCACGTCTTTTGTAAAAAAAGATCGTGCTTATGTTATCGGTTTATCCGTCCGTCCGTCTGTGGACATCATATCTCTGCACCTATTAGTCCGATTTCTATCTTTTTTTGCATTGGAAAGCTTGAAATATCCAAATGATGATCCTTTATTTCGTTTTTTTTTTACGATGTACAATTTTGCCCCTAGAGGGCGTAAATGTAGATGATGTCGAATTCAAAATAGATTTTACTTCACACATTTGATTTTAAACAACAGATTGAAATTTTTTTTTTTACCTTCCGGTTCCATTTATGTCGAACAGTACTTTAGGTGTAGTCACTTTTTTAACTTACGCATAGATTTTCCGCTAGGGGCGTAAAAGTAAATTGCGTTTTCCCCGATATCTCTATACTTCTAAAACTCCGATTTGAATTTTTTTTTCTGCAGCGGATACAGCTCCTAATGGGAAATCTTTTGCATATAATGTCTACTTTTTTGGTAAAAAATGGTTTGGACACCAGGGGACGTAAGTGGTAATTTCTGCTTCTGATGTATTTGTCACAAAATCTGAGCTCCTAAAATCTCAATTGAAAAAATTCGTTCGTGGCCCAATGCCACTCACGTCGAAAACCTTTATGGAATATTTTCTACTCAAAATATTGCATGGTTTCTTCGCCACGGGGCGTAGATGCATATCTTATTTTTGTCAACATCTCTGCTTCTAATGGTCCGATTTGAAAAATTCTTTCTTTATTTGATAGAGTTTTCAGTGCGAAATGTTTCTCGTATAATTTCAAGATTTTTAAGTAATTCATTGATTTTTTGCTAGGGAGCGTTAAGGTAAGTTGCGTTTTCCCCGGTATTTCTGCTTGTAAAACTCCGATTTAATTTATTTTTTTTTCCTGTACAGCATACAGCTCCTGATGGGAAATGTTTTAAATATAATTTCTAATATTTGGTAAAGAATGGTGTGGCCACCAAGGGGATAAGTGTTAATTTCTGCTTCTGATGTATTTGCCGCAAAATCTGAGCACCTGAAAACTCGACTGAATTTTTTTTCCTGGATCTATACCGCTAGCATCGAAGAACCTTTTGAGAATACTTTCTTCTTAAAGTAATGTATGTGTTTACCGCTAGGGGACGTAGATGCATATCTTATATTTGTTGATATATCTGCTTCTAAGAGTCAGATTTGAAAAATTCTTTTTTTGTTGGAGAGCGTTTCCTCTGCGAAATGTTTCTCATGTAATTTCAAATTTTTCTTAACGCACAAGTCTGCCACCAGAGGGCGTAAGTTCACGATTACGGTTACATCAATATCTGTGAGATTAAAAACCCGATTGAAAAACTTCTTTCTTCGGTCAGGTACTAGTGTTTTCCATACCGGTTGCATTGACTTTGAATAGCTTTGATAAATTTTATTCACGTCCGAACGGATTGAAAAGACGTGCTCATTACATCCAAAAAATTGGTGTCATGTTTCTTGCTTACAGTGTTGCTGACATTAAGGAAACTACTTTTCAAAAGGAGAAGGCTATAGATAATGAAGACAAGGAAAATATGGTTAACTTCGTGAATGTTGAATATCTAAAGAGTGGTGAATATCTCGGAGAAACGAAAGATCAGACTCGTGTGGTGACTGAAAGATGATTACTTAATTTAACGGGAAAACGAGTATATCCATCGTTTGGTATCATTGACTTGATCGAAAGATCATTTAACCGCAAAATTAGTTTGCCGAAAATCATTTGATCGAAAGGTATATTTCACCATAGGGACACTTGACCGCGAAGTTCATTTCACCGAAAGGTCATTTCACCTAAATGTTCATTTCACCGAAAGGTCATTTCACCTAAATGTTCATTTCATCGAAAGGTCATTTGATCAAAAAGTTCATTTCACCGAAATATTACTTCTCCTAAAAATTCATTAGATCGAAAGATCATTTCACCGAATGGTCAGTTCATCGAAAAGTTTGAATTTTGTTGTTAGAGATTCATTGGAGCGTAGTGCGGGTTCTTGAAAAACTTAGCACCTAAACGTTATTTGATTGTATAAAAAATGCACTTTCGATTTCTACGAAATATCTCTCCGTAGGTAGGTCTTTTGAAATATAATATTAATCATAAGGCCTACGTCTGGGCCTTTTTAATAAATTTTAATCCTCCAAGCTTATATTCATAAAGTTTACATAGCAAATCTATAAAATAATGTTCCCCTTTCACTTAACACAAAACATTAATTTTTTTAACCATAGGCCTACATATAGACCTTTTTAGCAGATTTTAACCCTCGGTACTCATATTCATAAGCTTTACATAAAATTTAAAGTAAAATATGTCGTACTTTTACTCAAGTTAAAAACATTAATTTTAAATCCTTAAGCCCGGGTCTGGGCAATTTTAACAAAATTTAGTCCTCCGTGTTCCTATTCATAAGGTTTCCTTAAGGAGTCAAGTTAATAAATAAGTTTCCACTATTACTCAACCAAAAAAACATTAATTTTCAGTCCCCAGGGCAAAATATAGGCCTTTTCAGCAGATTTTAACCCTGTGTGGTCATAATCATAAGCTTTATATAAAAACTCAAGTGCCGCCCCGGTGGCGCAGTGGTCTAAGCGATGGCCTCTGATCATTCGTCCGAACGGGGTCCGGGTTCGAATCCCGGTGAGGCATGGATGTTGTGTTTGTCTTACGGCACTGGCTCTCTCCCTTCCCTGGAACCAGTGACCCTAAATTAGGGACGGGCGACTGCTTATAGCCCATTGAGTTGCTCACGGTGGTCGTTAAACCTCCAATCAAAAAAAAAAAAAAAAAAACTCAAGTTAATAATGTTGTACTCAGGGCCGTAGCCAGTGGTAGCCTGCCCTAAAATAATTTGTGCTTGTCCTGCCAATGATTCGTAGAAAATGAAAAAACTCCTAATTGCAGTTTTCAGTGCTGAAGACGAAAATATTGATTTAGACAAAGTCAAATATTTGCAAACTTTAGGTATCAAACTTCCATCTCCAGAAGAAATTACAGTAGTCAACAGATTCATACAAACCCAGAAGAAAGAAAAAAACCCAAATTCAGTTATTTTTGATGAAATTTTTAAGCAGCGAATAGTCTTCAAAGATACTTATAATTTATTGGCCACAGCCAGGACTTTCGGCTGTAGTACGGCTACTTGTGAAACCACCTTTTCTGTTTTAACGAGAATTAACTGCCCACAGCGGCTTTTGATGTGCCACCAGCGAATGCTGAATTTGACTCTTCTGGCGCTCGAACAAAACCGCACAGAAACTCTTGACATGGATTTACTTGTGAGAAAATTTAGCGGTCAAAAGACCCGATGATTACAACTATTTTGATTTTCTATTGGTAAGCAACGATTATAAATGTATTTTTATTTTACAAAATGTTTCTTGTTGTTTTTTTATTTATGTTAATCAAAAATGGTACTGTTATACCTGATGTACCTAGATAAGGTGCTTAGTCTGGGTTGAAATTTGTAAAATTTCAGTAATGCTCAAAAAAAGGTAAAACGTACATAGCTTTTTTGAGCATGCCCTAAATTTTATTGAGCCTGCCCTAAGCATAGAGTTTGGCTACGGCTCTGGTTGTACTCTTACACAGAACCAAAAATTAACTTTGAGGCATTAGGCCTCTTTTTAGCATATTTCAATCATTCGTGATATAACGAAGTAAATTTCTCCGTCATTTTTGTCCACGCTGGGACTCGAACCCGTGTCCCCTCATTCCGGAATAAGTCACTCTACCAATTGAGCTACGCGGACGTTCGTTCTGACTGCTACCTGCCTTTACGTCGTCTGCGTCCTGCTGGCAGGTAGGTCACATCTCCCCCGCCCCCCGAAAGAGGGCCGGGGGCATGGCCCACGGATCAGCCGTGACCATGAATCGTTGCAGACAGCCATCCGCTGTAGAACGTGCACTTGAGAACTCTCAGTCAATATGGTGTGCGGAATGCAACGTCACACACATTTATTTTTCGAAGCGCTGGAGAAGGGATTCTTTTATTTTTCCTATCTCGCGGTGTGGAAAGAACATCACACCATTGCGAGATTTTGAGTCATCCGGAAAGTTCGGGCGCCATTACAACGAAATAAATTTCTCCGTCATTTTTGTCCACGCCGGGGCCCGAACACGGGTCCCCTCATTCCGGAATAAGTCACTCTACCAATTGAGCTACGCGGACGTTCGTTCTGACTGCTATCTGCCTTTATGTCGTGTGCGTCCTGCTGGCAGGTACGTCACAATGATCATATTCATAAATTTTCATAAGGAGTCATGTTAACAATGTTCAACTATTACTCAACCACAAAACGTTAATTTATAGGCGCTATGCCTGTGTAGAAATTTTAATCCTCTGTGCTCATGTTCATCGCTGATTTTAAAGCTGATTTTTTATTTCTTGTGTCTGAGTAAAAGTACAGTAGTATTAATTTGATTTGCTATGTAAACCTTTTGATTATGATCCTGGATTAGGGTCCCTAGGTGCTGAAGCACGGATGATTTAAATTAGCTGAAAAGGCCTAAACCGATGCCGAGGGACTTAAAATTAATTATTTTTGTTTCAGAATTAATTCTTTGCTTTCTTTGTGATACGGAGCAACCAAAAGTGCGATATGAGTATGATCCCCTAAAGTTTCGGTGGTCTGTCTTCCGAACTGGCACCACACTTCAACAGATCCTTTAATGAAATTAAAAGTTTTCGATAAACTGATCCTTCGGTCAAATGAACGTTTCGATCAAGTGATCCTTCGGTGAAACAACATTTTCGGTGAAGTGATTTTCGGTCAAGTGACCCTTCGGTGAAGTAATCATCCGGCAAATGAACCAGACCCGTTATCGTTGGAACAAATGCTTTTGCTGAAATTTTTAAAAAAGAATCGAAACTAATTATTGAAATCAAAGGCAAAAATAAAGAAATATAGAAAAACGAAAATTGAGGAGAAAGATAATTTGCTATAGCATAAGTTTTTCATGAATTCCTGTACCGAAATTATTGCTCATGACTTTTAACTGGACTCCATCTTTTATGAGTCTGTCACAAATTTAATAAAGACTGTAGTAACCTGATGCAAAATTATTCAGTATATGGTAAGTGTAGTCGTCCCACTGGGACGACAACCTACTGGGGCATTTGACACTTGGGTTCAATAAGATTCTTCAATGTATGACTGATTACATATCGCTTGAGTAACAATCATTTGATGTGCAGCATGTCGTTGAATCAGAATCATACAATATTACTACTCATAAGTTGAATTAAAACCGCGTAATATCGTGACTCAGGGGCGGATTGACCCACTGGGACATTTTACACTTGGGTTCAATGAGATTCTTCAATGTATGCCTGACTACACATCGGTTGAGTATCAATCATTTGATGTGGCAGCACGTCGTTGAATCAGAATCATACAGTGTTACTACGCATCAGTTGAATTAAAACCACGTTATATCATGACACAGAGGCGGATTGATCCACTGGGACATATAACGAAATGAATTTCTCCGTCATTTCTCTGTCCACGCCAGGATTCGAACCCGGATCACCTCATTCCGGAATAAGTTGCTCTACCAATTGAGCTACGCGGACGTTTTATTCTGATTCCTATCTGCCTTTATGTCGTGTGCGTCCTTCTGGAAGGTACGTCACATCTCCTGGTACGTTACATCATCTCCCACTTATTAATTTTTTTTTCGAAGTGCTGGAGAAGGGATTCTCTTATTTTTCCTATCTCGCGGTGTGGAAATAACATCACACCAATGCGACATTTTGAACGGTCGGGTCATCCGGATAGTTCGGGCGCCATTATAACGAAGTGAATTTCTCCGTCATTTCTGTCCACGCCAGGATTAGAACCCGGATCCCCTCATTCCGGAATAAGTTGCTCTACCAATTGAGCTACGCGGACGTTTTATTCTGATTCCTATCTGCCTTTATGTCGTGTGCGTCCTTCTGCAAGGTACGTCACATCTCCTGGTACGTTACATCATCTCCCACTTATTATTATTTTTTTTTTCGAAGTGCTGGAGAAGGGATTCTCTTATTTTTCCTATCTCGCGGTGTGGAAATAACATCACACCAATGCGAGATTTTGAACGGTCGGGTCATCCGGATAGTTCGGGCGCCATTATAACGAAGTGAATTTCTCCGTCATTTCTGTCCACGCCAGGATTCGAACCCGGATCCCCTCTTTCCGGAATAATTTGCTCTACCAAGTGAGCTACGCGGACGTTTTATTCTGATTCCTATCTGCCTTTATGTCGTGTGCGTCCTTCTGGCAGGTACGTCACATCTCCTGGTACGTTACAGACACTGGGATATTTTCCGATGAACCACTCGAGAAATGGCTCACTTTCTCGTATTCATTTTGGCTGGATTTTTTGGAACGAACAAATATTTTTTGGATGCTGTTTCCCTAAAAAGAAGTTTCCTTCTATTTATACCTTAGAAATTTTCTCTGAAATGGCATAGCAAAATTATCTGTACTTATGTGTGAAAAGTGCCATCGGACTAAGCTCGCTCTTATAAATTAATTAAGTTAAAGCTTTCTACTGTTAGACATAGGAATTTGGATTTGGAGCCCAATGTCATTGGTATGCCCTACCCTCCCTTTGTAATCTTAAAGGGTACGGTGTTGGTGAACTGCACGGCAAGAAATACGAACATAGTTTAACTGCACGGGAAGGGTAAAAATAAACGGTATCAGAGATAGTCCGAATTGCACGCCTTTCAGAGTCTCTTAGCTTTACCCAGAGTACACCACGAGGAGGTAGGCTCTACGCCCCACCCTTGTTGTTTTTTACTTTTTTGTTTTGGATATTTTTATTTATTTTATAATTTCCCATAAAATGTCCTGTAACATAACACATTCTACAAAAAGATTAATTATAACCATACAGTAAATTCTCTAACATAACATATAATACAAAGTAGAAGCATACAGTACAGTAATCATTTTTGCTTTCTGCAATGGTAAGAGACGCGTTTTAAAAAGTCCATTCCTGTAATTTCTTTCTTTTTATACTTTTCTAGAAAATTATCTACAATTTTCCCCCTATTTTTGTACTTTACGTTGGTTATTGCCTGTGCAGATAATCCAATCTTTCTTCTAACGGACTTTTCCCTCCCAGTGTAGTTTACCTTTGTCATATAGAAGGGGGATTATATGGGCATGCAGTTAGCCCTTACCCAAAGGCTATACTAGTACCCACAATTCCCACACTGTTTTCCATAGACTGACAAAGAGCACAAAACAATTCTTCTGCAGAGATCATAGGAAATTTGTGTCCTACAAACATTTTTCTTTAAAATAAGGGGCGATTTACCAGTAATTGTTCATGGGTCAAAATAATAAGTAGACTTAAAAAAGGTGTCAACTCAAGAAAAAGAAACCAATTCGATTTCGTAGTAGGCGATCAGGAGCAAAATGAATATAAGAATGTATACCATAGGAAAATTGCTGTGTCATGTGCCCATTTCTACTTTCAGAACGATCTTTATGGTGATTCATTGGAAAATGGGGTCTTCAAGAGACTAATGTCTTTTTTTTTTTCGTCAAAACCAAATTTTTTGAAAAGAAATGAATTATCTGGTTACAACACGCGATTTTCAGTATAGTTTGATGTTACATTCATTCATGAGCGAATTTTTAAAATTATTAAAATTATTTCACCGTTAAACTGTGATCATTAAGTATTTCGCTTGTCCCATGGTGGTCAGGTTTTTTAGCAAAACGTCCAGCCCATTGCCGCTTGAGAGTCTTTCCTTTGATCGTGATATCATCCAGAATTTTTAAGGCGGAAACAGAATAGCCATTGCCTTGTTTACTGTTCAACATGTAACTTTAACATCAGAAAACTTCCAATTTAGATCGCCCTGGAGCGGGATTCGAACCCGCATCTCTCGATTTCAGTTCGGGCACGCTATCCAATACACCACCCAGGACGACAAAGTCCCAAGTATCGGGAGATGCGAGTTCGATTCCCGGAGATGCGAGTTCGATTCCCGCTTTAGGGCTATGTAATCTTTAAGTTTTCTGATGTTAAATTTCATGTTGAACGATAAGCAAGTCAATGACTATTCTGTTTACAGCCTAAAAAGTTTTGTAGTTGTTCCATGTATTGGCGAAGAATATTTCTTCCACAATCTCCACGATACTTTGCACTCTTGCCCTTTTCCTGATCCATGAGTTCTTTTTCCTATCTTCTTTAGTTATACAGAGTCAGCATCTTTCCATGCTCTTTTGAGTTGTCCGTAGTATGTCTTCCCCAGTAAAGATCCATAAGTTAGAAATGGAGGGATGCATTGATTAAACAATTTCTTTTTAAGACATAATGGCAAATTGTTGTTGAAAATTGTGTTGTTCCTTCCAAACGTACTCCAGCGAAGTTATGCTTATTAATTTTTCCTTAGACGAATTCCTCCCTTGGTAGCTGTTATGTGTCCATGTTAAATCGTTACATCTAAGTTTAGATTTGCCGCCATCAACTTTCAAATCTTCAGTTCTTGTAAAAGCATTGTTCATAGATTTCGATTTCTGTAGATTGATCTTCAATTGAACTGCTTTTCAAGTTCTTGGATCTCGTGGGGCATTTGTATATAAAAGCGATTATGTCGTAAGCAAACAAAGGTAAAATCTTAATGAAGACCATAAATGAATAGATCTTTTTCACCCAAAGCGTAACTAAAATAATTATAAGTATGTTAACCTAAGTGTCTTTCAATTACTGAACTGGAAAAACAAGAAGATAAAAATTAATGGAGATTATTTAACTCACCTTTGTTTTGCTGATGACGTAATCCTTTTTGAAACTATCCCTTCAGAACTGCATATTATGATTCAGGAACTTGCTGACAAGAGCAAAGAAGTGGGATTAAAATGAACTTTGAGAAGAGACAAAGTTGATGTGCGATACTCCTACAAAAAATGGAGATTTTTCGATTTATGAGGAAAAGCTGAAGATAACCGATACCTACATTTACCTTGGACAGCATATCAAGTGAGGGTCGCATTGATGAAGAAATTAATCGGCGTATAAAACTTGGATGGAGAGCATTTGGGAGAAACAGTACAATTTTCAAGAGCAATATGCTATTATGTCCTTAAAAAAAATGTTTAACCAATGCTTCCTTCCAGTTCTTACATATGGAGCAGGGACATGGACCTTAACTAAAACAGGCAAACAAAAGCTGCAGACCACTGAATAAAGCATGGAGAGATGCATGCATGGTGTAACCTGGAAAGATACACTGGCGGAAAGTGAAAAAAAACACCAAGAAAGAATTGGCGGACCATCATGAAATTTACATATGTTAATGGGGTCGAGTTTATGTAGGTGTGATGTTAATTTCGGGACCAACCGGTGAGCTCTTACGCCACAGCACGGCATAATATGCAAATTATCGTTGGTGGTATTTAAGGAGTACGGCGAAGTGAATGTAATCAGTCGTCGGCGTACGGACACGTGCGAAGACCCTGAAGAAGCTGCAATGCCTGGACATGGAAGACCTGTACGATTTCAGCAGTTATCGGACTTTGAGCGAGGTCGTCTAGTCGGACTCCGCGAGGCCAGGTAGTCGTATCGTCGTATTACGGAGCGAATTGGACGGGAAGTATCGGTGGTGGTACGACGGTGGCGTAGATGGTCCGAGGAACATTCCCACACGAGAAGACATGGAACCGGGAGTCACAGATGGACTAATGACCGGACCGATCGATGCTTAAGAAGAGCGGCGTTGTCAAGCAGAACATCCACTGCGACGCAAATCCGAGCTGCCGTTGCAGATGAGGTGACATTGTGAACAATCCGCAACCGCCTACTGGATGCAGGACTACGTGCACGTGTGCCCCTGACATCTGTACCTCTGACTCAAGCCCACGGTCAGGAACGGCTGCAGTGGTGTCGCCAACGTCTGCACTGGAGAACGCAATGGCGATCTGTCGTGTTCAGCGATGAAAGCAGATTCTGCTTGGGAGCCTCGGATGGCCGTATGCGTGTTCACAGACGCACATGGGAACGTCTCCACCCTTCCTGCATCCGCCAGCGGCACACAGGGCCTACACCTGGTCTCCTGGTGTGGGCAGCGATCAACTATCACTCCCGTACACAACTAGTGTTTGTACCGGGTACGTTAAACAGCACCTCCTACATCAACAACATCATTCAGCCCGTTGTTGTGCCATTTGTAAGGTCGGTCCATCGTGGTGTTTTCCAGCAAGATAACGCACGCCCACACATGGCACGTGCAACGCAACATGCACTTCAGGGTGTGAGACAACTTCCATGGCCTGCACGTTCACCGGATTTGTCCCCCATTGAGCACCTGTGGGATTTTATGGAACAACGACTTATCCGGTCTCCACGGCCAGCCACGACCATCCCCGATTTACGCGTCCAGGTTGAAGATGCTTGGAACTCAATACCCCAAACTTACATCCAACATCTGTACGACAGACTCCATGCCAGAATTGCAGTGTGACGCAGTTCATGGCGGTTCAACCTCGTACTAACCATGTTACATGGAAATGTTATTTTTCAGTTTACTAGCAAATACAGCTGTATTTTGCCATAATGTTTTGATCATGTTATCCTCCGTATTCCGTTATTATTCTGTATAAATTTCGTTGGTATCAGACGTCTCCTTCTTGGTGTTTTTTTTTTCACTTTCCGCCAGTGTATGACGAGGAACTCGGCAATAAAGAAAATGACAAGAGTGGAAGACATCATGATCAGAGAAAAGTCCTGGACATGTTGCCAGAAGAACGGACCACCGATGGACAACTGAAATTTTAGACTGGATACCAAGGGACAGAAAAAGACCCAGAAAAAGACCACATGCGAGATGGATGGATAAAATTCGAAATCAGGCCACAGTAACTTGGAGGAGAGTGGCTCAAGACAGACAGTTCTTTTTTTTTTTTTTTTTTTTTTTTTTTTTTTTTTGATTGGAGGTTTAACGACCACCGTGAGCAACTCAATGGGCTATAAGCAGTCGCCCGTCCCTAATTTAGGGTCACTGGTTCCAGGGAAGGGAGAGAGCCAGTGCCGTAAGACAAACACAACATCCATGCCTCACCGGGATTCGAACCCGGACCCCTTACGGACAAATGATCAGAGGCCAACGCCTTAGACCACTGCGTCACCGGGGCGGCCAGACAGTTCTGAAGGAAACTTTGGGGGACTTTCATCCAACAGTGGATTCATAATGGTTGACAGGGATGCTGTTAACCTATTACAACGTGTGCCGATTCCCTTTGATCGAGCTATCTCAACGCAATGCTTTCCAGAAGTTATTCCTAAAATAATTCAGTCAGTAAAACGAAAAAAAAAAAAAAATACTGAAGTTTACTAAAAAGAACACTTAACGAGTTTCATGAAACGCCTTCATGAATAACATCATTCCTAATATACAGTATAACCGGCACCAGGGAAGGGAAAAAGCCAAGAACGTAAGACAAACACAACATCCGTGCCTCACTGGGATTCAAAATCGTCTCGGACGAATCGACAGAAGCCAGCGATTACACAACTCCGCCAGCAAGGCGAAAACATGTACTCGGCTTTTCCAAACATAACTTTCATCAAAAGCAACAGTACTGACTCCATGCCAAAACACACAGATGCAAAATTTTTTTTTAATGATTGGAGCGTGAAAACTGTAGTAGTTGATACAATCTTCCTAAGGTTATTCGTAACTGTAGCTCAACTTCTCACAATTGTTAAATTTTGTCTTGGAATTTAAAACCTAGGATGAAATGATGTAGTTTTTTTTTTTTTTTTTTTTTTTTTATTCTGCTCAAAACAGTTTCAAATCCGAGTATTTTGGAAACTGATTGAAGAACAGATACGGAACTCAGATCATTTTTACAGATCTTTGATCTACAGGCAACCCTTGGCCTACCTGCACCATTTGTTACATTACATTGTGGTGTTACATCAAGGGCAGTGTTATTCCAAATTTGCCAATTTTTTTTTAAATAAACCAAATTTTTTACTAATTGTGGTTCATCGAAAATCATAATTAGCATTAAATTAAAAACACATTAATTAAAAAAAATGCCGTTATATATTATGTATACGGTGCGCTGTAGTTTGAAGTGTTCGTTTTCATATCAGAAGCTTCCGGTATGTATGAAATGCGTAAATTTACATTGCATGGTAGAAAGACAAAGCTAACATTTTAGTTATAAGGAAATGAATAAAAAATGTTGTTACGTTACTTAAACTTGACCAAGTATTTGTAACCGGGGCTTCCATATTTATCAGAAGTGAGGTTCAGTAGCCATTTTGAAGGATAAAGAATTTGAATCATTTTCCTTCAATTCCCGCCATTTCGATGAGCTGGGCAACGAACTGTCTGTAACGTACCAGGAGATGTGACGTACCTGCCAGAAGGACGCACACGACATAAAGGCAGTTAGCAATCAGAATAAAACGTCCGCGTAGCTCAATTGGTAAAGCAACTTATTCCGGAATGAGGGGACCCGGATTCTAATCCTGGCGTGGACAGAAATGACGGAGAAATTTACTTCGTTATATGTCAAAGTACGCTTTTTCTCACGGAAAAGAGGGAGTGCTATATTTATAGCTGATGATTAGAGAGACAGAAGGTGATCCGAAGTGTTAATAAAACAATGAAAGCACGAAATGACGGAAAAAAGCTTGGCGACATTCCCCACAACATCTGAATAAAAGTCTTCCTCACTGCAAGAGCAAAACTTAACTTTAGTCGAATTTTCCATACTTTCTACTCGATTTATCTGCATCTGCAGGGAGAAATAATACGGGTTAAACCCCATACACAGAGCAAGCATCAAACGAACCCACCACACAGGGCGGTGAAATATAAGTCAGCACCAAGCCCTGTAACACATTACACAAAATAATTTTGCATACTTCAGTTTATTTTGAATTAAAAAAAAAAAAACGTTTCTTTTCATTTGTGTTCTCGGTTTCAACCCAGTTACGTATTTGCAAAGTACAATCTAATTTAACAAGTCGTTTGAAATATCGCCCTCTTTCGAGTTTGCTTCAAGAAATCTTCACAGTGTTGAAAGGCACTGATTCGCATCTTTGATTGAATCAGTGTCTTTAACATTAAAGATCTTAATAATTGAATAAAGTTCCTCCAAAACGGGAAAGGAATTCTCACACAGCTTACAAGTGGTGGTACATTAAGTATGTTTTTGTGTTTGGAAAGGCAGATTGATGAAATAATATTTATTGGCGTATAGCAGATGGCAAGGGTGTGGAGGTATATCAAGGGATGTTTTATATAGAGCACGTCTGTTCAGACCCAAGGGGTGGCGTTATGCAAGAGTGGAGGTAAATCGAGGGGCTGTACATCGCGGGGTGTCTGTATTATGTTGTTGAATGTGAAATGTCGGAACATTGATGGAAACTTTAGAAAACCAAAATGAGGTGTAAAATAAACTTTATTAATGGAACTAATCACCGTCAGCAGCAACAAAATTTTGCTAACAAGATACAAGCTTCTCTCTGCCGTCGAGAAAAAATATCAAGCTTCGGGATAAGACAATTTCGTGGAATGCAGTTCCAACCGATGTTTTATTGAGGAACAATTTGCCTTATGGAAAAGTGTCCAGATGCTTTAGGAACTGATAGTAAGTAGGGAAGATATGAGATGAATAAGGTGGATGAGATAAAGTTTCGTACCTTAACCCTTTAACGACCATGACCCAAAAATCTTTTATCACTCCAAATATCATAACGGCCGAAACTGTCTGTTGGTTCACTTCTTTGTTTAATAACAACAATATCGACTGAGGGTGACTCCAGCTGATTCCTCATAGGTCGAGAAAATTTGACGAACAGGTAAAGGTAGGAAATCTGACTCACACTAGATAGGCGTTTTGGGCGGCTATGGCTGTTTATATGTACGGGCGTTTTAGGCGTTATGGTCGTTAAAGGTTTAAAAGATACAACTTCTATATCGTCTGGCGTTCAACTTGAAGTCTCGCGTTATCACGTGAAAAGCATGGGTCCACGGCAAATGGCCAATGATAGCTGTCTTATGGACAGTTTTCCATGCATAATAGTCAAGTTCTTCGCCATATCTTTCCTCCGTGATTATTTTATCTGGTTTTAAGAAGGAGGAGTGGATTACACCACTTTTCCTTCTTAAACCACTAAACAGAAACCATTTTCTTGGACCACACAGAGATCACTAAATAGTGACCATCTTCTTGGACCACTAAAGAGAGGCACCACTAAACAGTGACCATTTTCTTGGACCACTAAACAGAGGCGCCACTAAACAGTGACCATCTTCTTGGACCACTAAACAGTGACCGTATTCTTGGACCACTAAAGAGTGACCATCTTCTTGGACCACTAAACAGTGACCATCATCTGCCTGGGATAGAGTACTGGCTTCGGAGTAAGCTTCGGGCTTCCGATGGATTACTGACTTCGGAGTAAGTTTCTGGCTTCCGAATAAAGTACTGGCTTCGGAGTAAGTTTCGGGCTTTC
Organism: Macrothele yani; assembly: GCA_039090855.1. Classification (NCBI taxonomy): domain Eukaryota; kingdom Metazoa; phylum Arthropoda; class Arachnida; order Araneae; family Macrothelidae; genus Macrothele; species Macrothele yani. The sequence continues at coordinate 114,066,571 of CM077026.1, forward strand.
GGATTAAGTACTGGCTTCGGAGTAAATTTCATGCATCCGTATGGTGTAAGTTTCGGGCTTTCGAATGGATTACTGGCTTCGGAGTAAGTTTCGGGCTTCCGTATGGAGTACTGGCTTCGGAGTAAGTTTCGGGCTTCCGTATGGAGTACTGGCTTCGGAATAAGTTTCGGGCTTCCGTATGGAGTACTGGCTTCGGAGTAAGTTTAGGGCTTCCACATGGATTACTGGCTTCGGAGTACATTTCTGGCTTCCGGATGGAGTACTTACTGGCTTTGGAGTAAGTTTCGGGCATCAGGATGGAGTACTGACTTTGGAGTAAGTTTCGGGCTTCCGGATGGATTACTGGCTGCAAAGTAAGTTTCTGACTTCTGGATGAAGCACTGGCTTCGGAGTAAGTTTCGGGAATTCGGATGTCGTACTGCTTTCGGAGTAAGTTTCGGGCTTCCGTATGGAGTACTGGCTTCTGAGTAAGTTTCGGGTATGCGGATGGGGTACTGGCTTTGGAGTAAGTTTCGAGCTTCCGGATGGAGTACTGGCTTCGGAGTAAGTTTCGGGCTTCCGTATGGAGTACTGGCTTCGGAGTAAGTTTCGGGCTTCCGTATGGAGTACTGGCTTCGGAGTAAGTTTCGGGCTTCCGTATGGAGTACTGGCTTCGGAGTAAGTTTAGGGCTTCCACATGGATTACTGGCTTCGGAGTACATTTCTGGCTTCCGGATGGAGTACTTACTGGCTTTGGAGTAAGTTTCGGGCATCAGGATGGAGTACTGACTTTGGAGTAAGTTTCGGGCTTCCGGATGGATTACTGGCTGCAAAGTAAGTTTCTGACTTCTGGATGAAGCACTGGCTTCGGAGTAAGTTTCGGGAATTCGGATGTCGTACTGCTTTCGGAGTAAGTTTCGGGCTTCCGTATGGAGTACTGGCTTCGGAGTAAGTTTCGGGTATGCGGATGGGGTACTGGCTTTGGAGTAAGTTTCGAGCTTCCGGATGGAGTACTTGGCTTCGGAGTAAGTTTCGGACTTCCGCATAATCAAGCCATTGCTTTGTACTTCAGATTTAGACCGGATTCAATCACGGCTTCCAAATCGATATCATTTGTAGCTCCTTCTGGTTTATCGGATGTTTCATTTTTTTTTTTTAGAAGCTGATATCGTTTGATCGGAATTTAGCAAACCGACGTTGCGTCGTGCATTCAATTAGAGAGCCTTCCCCAAATGCTGTATTGATGTCGCGAGCTGCCTTACACTCACGGTGTCCTTAATTTAAACTCATATGAGAAAACGATACTAATTTGGCTCTGATCCATCGTTGTCTTCACCGTACCACAAAACCCTTAGATTTGATGCCACAGGCGAAATGACCGATGCTTTACAGGAGTCAGTCTTTATTCTTTAATTTACATATCACAAGTCACATCGTGCGATGTGTAAATTCTTAAATTATTTGCAAGTCGCACGAGTCTGCAAAATCCGGCATTTTAACTACTGCAACCCAATACTACACGTACTGGAACTAAATTTAGAAGTTTTGTGAAATAATATTATAAAACACTGCATTACACTTTCTTTTAAAGTTAATTGAAAGTTATTGTCAGTTGAATAAAAGATCTCGAACTCCAAATCATTCTGCTGCTTACAAAAATCATGATGAAAAAATATACGTAATTTATAATAAGACCTCCTACAGAAAAAAAAATTGTTACAAACGTGTTAAAAAAAATAAGGTCCAATAGAAAATAAAATGACTAAATCATTCGCATTAATGAAAAAAAAAATCATCATCGCTCAATTAGTTTTACCTTGAACGTGAGTCTGATTCCTGTGAATTTCTTGCTCAGTGGTTAAGATGCGCTGTTTTAACCCAAACCACTGGGCTCGAAAGGACACAAACCAACGGCTCTAAAGGATTCTCTCGTGAAAGGGCTAAAATATTCAGCGTTTTAGATTTTGCGAAATTTCTGTCTAAATAAGGAAAAACTTGAAACGGACTTTTCTGAAATAAAAGGGATTACTGACTACAGAAAATCTGTCAAAGTACAGAAGTTAAGAAAAAAAACAAAAAAAAACGGGAACTTTTAAAAACCGAAATTCCATTAAAAGACGAACACTTACCGGCAACTTTATTGCATATTATTTTCAGAAATTTTCGGGGAAGTTTCATCACTTATTTTTTACAATGTGGTCTTTCTACACGAAACCCAAACGTTAATTACATGTAATTTACTTCTGTGTAATTGTTTGTACGGGAATTTCTGTATGAGAACATTAACTCAAACATAAATCGGCGAGATTGTTTTCTGAAAGAGCGCTCTCTAACGAAGACATTTCATGCACTTCCGGCAGGACAAGTTAAAATAATTAAGAGCTCATTTGTTTCTGCACACGATGGATCCTTTGATAAGGTATGCCACACACGAGAGACGGTTTCAGGTCATTTAAACAATTCAGATCTGCTGCAGTTTAGTCATTTGTGCTGATCAAAATCATAAAGAACTGTAATTTCTTTAGATACGGTGATATTTTCACTTAGGGGACATATTTGTTCCATTACTATCAGTTTCGGTTAAACTCAATCAGAGGAATCTTCGTCGAAAGATGAGACAGAAATTATATATTTATCAGATTATATCCCACTAACTACAATACCGGAAATGATTAAATAGGCCTCCCAAAAATTGCTTCAAATTCTTCACGTAAACTAAATTTCCCGTTTCACATAATGATCAATAATAATTTGAGATCATTATTTCTGTCACCTGTGATTAAAGCCTTTTAATTAATTTTGCAATATAGAAATAGTTCGGAATTTCTGGAGTAGTTTTCTAACGAAATTTCCCTCAGAAGTTTGTGTAGATAAACTTGGCCGAAAACAAAGAGCTAATCACTTGAATTGCTTTGAGTTAAAGAATTAATCACTCAAATTTTGCACCTTCTCCAATCACTGCTCACTTGCAAAAAACGGGTTCCATTTTTGCTACTAAGCGTTCAGACGAAGTATCCGAAATTCAGAAAGTGATTAAATTTTATATCTTCATTTAATCAGTATAAGCAGTCTGTTATTTCAGTTCTCTGTTAACAGTTAGAGATAAGAAAGCACAAAGAAGCTAATGCAACTTTTATAAGACTGAGTTGTAATTCGTCGCCACAGAATACAGCAAACTTCATATACTATTAAAACAAGAAAGTTGACACTGAATTTTCGGGTGTAATAAGCACGTCTTTTGAATCCGTTTTGACGCAAATTAAATTTATCAAAGCTATTCAAAGTCAATGGAACCGGTATGGAAAACAATAGATCTGACTGAAGAAAGAAGATCTTCAATCGGGTTTTTAAACCCTCAGATATTGCTGTAAACGGAATCGTGAGCTTACGAACTCTTAGAAACAGAGATATCGACAAAAATAAGATGTGACTTTACGTCTCCTGGTCGGAAAACCATGCATTATTTTAGGAAGATTGGTTTTTGATTGGAGGTTTAACGACCACCGTGAGCAACTCAATGGGCTATAAGCAGTCGCCCGTCCCTAATTTAGGGTCACTGGTTCCAGGGAAGGGAGAGAGCCAGTGCCGTAAGACAAACACAACATCCATGCCTCACCGGGATTCGAACCCGGACCCTGTTCGGGCGAATGATCAGAGGCCAACGCCTTAGACCACTGCGCCACCGGGGCGGCGTTTTTGGGAAGAAAGTATTCTCAAAAGGTTTATCCGTATAAGCGGTATCGGTCGAAGAAAAAAAAATTAGTCAAGTTTTCAGCAGCCCAGATTTTGCAACAAATACTTCAGAAGCAGAAATTAACACATATGACCCCTGGTGGCTAAACCATTCTTTACCAAACATTAGAAATTATGTGAAAAATATTTTCCATCAGGTCTTGTATGCGATACAGGAAGAATTTTTCAAATCAGAGCTTTAGGAGCAGAAATAACGCAGAAAACGCAATTTAACCTTTGTGCCCCCTAGCGGAAAGTGTATGATTTACTTGAAAAATTTTGGATTTATAGGAAAAACATTTAGCATCGGAAACACTATCCAACAAAGAAGGAATTTTTCAAATCGTACTCTTAGAAGTACAGATATTGACAAAAATAAGATATACATCTACGCCTCCTGGCGTAGAAACCATGCACTATTTCAAGAAGAAAATTTTCCTAAAAGGTTTGTCGACATGAGTAGTATCGGTCAACAAACGACGTTTTTTTCAATCGAGAATTTAGAAGCTCATATTTTGCTGCAAATACAACAGGAGCGGAAATTAAGATTTACGACCCCTGGTGGCCAAACTATTTTTTTACAAAAATTAGAAATTATGTGCAAACGATTTGCCATTAGGAGCTGTATCCGGTGCAGAAAGAATTTTTCAAATCGGAGATTTAGAAGCAGAGATATAGGGGAAAACGCAATTTACCTCTACGCCTTCTAGCGGAAAATCTATGAATTACTTGAAAATTTTGACATTATATGAAAAACATGTCACACGGAAAACACTATCCAACAAAGAAGTCAGTTTTCAAATCGGACTCCTAGAAGTAGGGATATTGACAAAAATAAGATGTACATCTACGCCCTCTGGCGGTGAAACTGTGGAATATTTTAAGAAGAAAATATTCCGAAAAGGTTTATCGATGTGAGGGTTATCGATGTGGAAAAAGGTTTATCGATGTGAAAATTCTTTCAGTCCACGAAAGAATTTTTTAATCGATATTTTAGAAGCTACGATTTTATGGCAAATACATCAGAAGCAAAAATTAACACTTACGCCCCCTGGTGGCCAAAGTATTCTTTACCAAAAATTTGAAATTATATGCGAAAGATTTTCCATCAGGAGATGTATCCGCCGAAGAAAAATGTTTTCAAATCGGAGTTTTAGAAGAAGAGTTATCGGGGAAAATGTAATTAATTTACTTTTACCCGCCCCCTAGCGGAAAATCTATGCGTAATTTGAAAAAGTAACTATATCTAAAATACTTTTCGACATAAATGGAATCGAAAGATATAAATTGTTTTTCAATCGGATGTTTAGAAGCAAATATGTGTAATAAAACGTATTTTTGAATTCGATATCATCTGCATTTACGCCCCCTACCGGCGAAATTGTACATCGTAAAAAAAAACCCCGAAATAAAGGATCATCATTTGTATATTTCAAGCTTCCCAATGCAAAAATAATTTTTCAAATCGGACTAATAGTTGCTGAGATATCGTGGATACAGACGGACGGGCAGACTGACGGACGGACGGACGGACAAACCGATAACAGAAGCACGATCTTTTACAAAACACGTGCTAAAACTGGTGTGAATTCATAGAAAACTTCTGAAAATAACGTGCAGCAATCTTGCCGGTAAGTGTCCGTCTTTTAACAGAATTTCCGTTTTTAAAAGTTCCCGTTTTTTTATCTTCCGTATTTTCACAGATTTTTGGTAGTCAGTAATTTCCGTTTATTTCAGAAAAGTCCGTTTAACTGAAAATCACTTTAAATTTTCTTTACGAGAAAGGGCGATGTACTGTTTCACAACATTATTTCACAAAACTTCTAAATATAAAATTTACTCTTCATAGCTGCAAAGGTTTTGTTTTAACGACACCACAGACTAACACCTAGATATCTTACAATCACCTGTACAATAAAATTAAGTACCCGGTTTTCTACGGCAACACAATATGTAATAGCCGGTGTACAAAATGGGGGAAGAGGAGAAAAAATATCCTGTTCCACAATTACCAAAATTCATTCGATATACTATCCACAATATTCGATCTCGCTACAGAACTTCAAAATCAAATATTTCGACAAACTATTGAAATGCAACAATTAATCAAACCCCCAAGTATTCCCGTGAATTTCTCCTAATACCGAAAATGTTTCGTCATATGAATACGCAAAAAAAGTGAGGACGGTGTTTCTCCGTTATTATACGGAAGGAATTTCTGAAAGGTTTCTGAAAATTCAGAATTTTTTGTTAACACCCCTTGAAAACGGATATTTACTGTCAATATAAGAAAGGAATTGCGAAAAGTTTTCTGGAAATTCGGAGTTTTCCTGGCGTACGAAAAATCTGTGAAATCCAGAGTTTCTTTCCGTCATTTCACGGAAAAGGTTGTATCAGAAATATGCTTCGTTGATTCACAAAAGAAAAAACGGAAAGTGGCTCGTGAATTTCAGAAACTTTTTTACAGTGTACCACTTAAAAATCTTTTAAGATGCTCTATCTTAAAAGATTTGAAAGGGCCTCGTCCTTAATAACTTTTGAAATTTTGAAGTGATTTTAATGAAACTGCACTGACATGTACTATGATATATTACCATATGTGAGAACACTTTTTTTTTTTTTTCAGGATCGGAAATAAAGATCATGAATGACAGAGAAAAGCAGTGAACCATAATTGAATTCCTGGAAAAAGAGGGATGTGGGGTTCCAGAAATCCACAAAAGACTCCTGGCGGTGTATATCGAGTTGCCACAATCGATATCAGTAATGTCCGAAGATGGATGAAGAGGTTTCGAGAAGGAGGAAATTCAGTGTCGGACAAAGAACAGAGTGGATGGTCCGCAACTGCAGTGACAGATGCCAACAGGCAACGAGTGAAAGACCTCATCACAGCTGTTCGTCGTGTCACCATCAAGGAGTTGCAATAATAAACAGTGCTCACTATGTGCAGACATTGAAGAAGCTAAAGGAAGCTATCAGAAGGAAAAGACATGACATTCCACTTCATAGTATTGTTTTACACCATGATAGCGCACGTCCCCACACCTCAATGGAGACTTCACAGGCTATTGCCTAAATGGGGTGGACGGTGATGACCCAACTCCCCTACAGTCCTGATTTGGCTCCCTCAGATTTTTTTCTGTTTGCCTCTTTGAAAAACACCGTTCGTGGGGAACGTTTCGACGACGTGACAGAAGTTAAACTGGCTGTGAACTCATGGGTGAAACGAAGGCCTCAGGAATTTTTCCAAAATGGACTCTACCAATGGGTTCCAAGATGGCGGAAATGTATAGAAAGTGATGGACAATACTTTGAATAGACTAACATTATTAACAATATGTCCAAGTATTTTGCCAACAAGTTTCACATTTTTGCTGCTACAAATAAAAATCTTATGAGGGACGAGACATTACTTTTAGGATGCCCTTTATAAATGAGAAGAAAGGGAAAAGGAACAGATGCAATGCGCACTTGTTTACAGAAAAACCACGGGTGATATCATGTTGTGCTGTTCGAAAATTTCGTGTACTCCCCCCACCCCCCACCCCCATTTGCACTATGCGTTGCTGCCACTCACCTCAAAATGAAGCGTGGGAAAACTGACTAATTTTGTCTTTTTGTCTTTTGTAGTCCTATCCAAAGAAAGTTTTCTTACAGTCATTAAAATGTACTCCCTTTCCTGAAACACCGTTTCACAGTTAGGTGAAGCAGTTGACATTTACTTCTCCACTCAGTTTTATCCTGTGACATTTCGTTCGTGCTTTTTAACGTGTCACTGTTCAAATAGTCCTTCCGGTTCATTTCGGGTCTTCCTCTGCGTCGTTTTCCTGATGTTCCTATTGTTATTCCTTTTGCATCTTCCGTTCTTTCTTTATTCCATGCAAATCCATACTATAACGAAGTAAATTTCTCCGTCATTTTTGGTCTACGCCGGGATTCGAACCCGAGGCCGCTTATTCCGGAACAAGTCGCTCTACCAACTGAGCTACGCAGACAATTGTTCTGATAGCTATGTGCCTTCATGTCGTGTGCGTCCTGCTGGCAGGTACGTCACAATACCAGCATAGCATTGTTTCTTGAAATGTCGAACATCTAAACCGATGATCTCCTCTCTGTCTTTCATGGTGACACGCACTGCCATCTAAGCATCTTTGCATTGCATATATGCAATTTAGCTTACTCGATTGATTACACTGGGGAAAATTTTTTTTTCTTATTTTCTGTTGCATGAGATTTTTTAACTGATTCTAAGTATTTTCTTAACGCTGATTTCATATCTGAAATCGGGTTTCCTCTACATGCTCCAGTTTTCATGCAATTTAAAACTTGAGATTTTCGCAAAAAAAAAAAAAAAAAAAGGACACCCATTGCTATTTACACTAGGGATAGCTTGAGAACTAGACTTACATCTACTCTAACCTCAGACTAATTAGGCAGTTTATTTTTCACAAACATCAATACTCTTTATCTTTATTATTAATTTTGGATTCTAGAGATTTATCTGATTTGCACAAAAATTACACCTGTTTTTCTTTATTTAAGATCTGATCATAGCTTCTTCAAGTAGACATAAATGTGTAAATAATCTTTATACATTCTGTTATGTATGTGGCTGCTACACACTTCTTCAAAGGCGTAATATAACTTCGTTTGTGAGGCGTGCCAATAACGCCTATTTTGAAGTTCCCCTTGGTGACCAAGATAAGAAATGGGCTTCTCATATTGTGTGTCATAATTAGGAGGAAATGCTTCGTGATTGGACAAAAGGAAAATGGAACGGTCGCTTTTTGGAGTTCCTATGGTTTGGCGAGAACCCAAAGATCACATATAACTGACTGCTATTTTTACCTGGTCAACACGAAAGGTGTCGGCAAGAAAAACAGACCGGCATAAGATCTCCTATTCCAGTATTCCCTCAGCAGTTCGACCTACTCCCCAACTTTGAGTAACTTCCGGTTCTAGTTTTTATCAGTTTTGCCTCATCTGAAGATGAAGGCAGTGAACATGATCAGGAAGAGCACGAGGGTTGCGATAACGAGCTTTAAGAAATGTTTTCAGAATCCGAAGACTCCTCATCTGATACCAAACAGTCATCAGCCCCTCAGCAGTTCGGCCAACCGGAATTGAATGACTTAGTGAGTGATTAAGGGTTCTCCAGGAAAGCAGCTAGGCTGCAAGAAAAAACCCCAGGGCGATGGGATAAAAATATGATGGCAGACTACTGCTGGAGCGTTAAACGAGATCGCCCTGAGAAAGTCCACAGCTACAAGCGCAAATTCTTGCCTGAATAAGACATTTTTGGAACTTTGCATCCCACCCTTATCAGCTGTTCTGAATCCCCTATCATTTTTATGTCGAAATGTATGTTAATTTAAAGTAAAAAGCATTAGTGCATACTCGTATTTGACTATAATGGATAAAGGCTTCAAATTTGTTAAGTTCCGGTACATATTTTACTCCACAGAAGTGATTTTTTTGCCTTTTTTCAAATTTCAATGCGCATTGTGATGCACCTACACGTTTTTTGTAAATTCATAAAGAATATATTCGCCAAGACGGTTGTTTAAGCCTAATTTTGAGACGGCGTGACTATAAATTCCTCAGATAGACCATGTAATTCTGCGAGAGGCGTCAAAATTTCGCAAAAAAATGAAAATGTTGAATTGCAAAAAATCTAGAGCTTACAGAGAAGAATTAACTTCAGATTTGAATTCGGCACACTCAAATTACGTAAGAACAAGTGCTGGTATCAATGCAACAAAAACTTTGTTCCACAGTGTTATCGGGAAAGTCTCAAAACTGCAAAACTTCACTAGATTTTTTTTTTTTTTTTTTTTTTTTGCTGTTTATCTTCCACTCTGAGTGAGAGTCTGCTAAACCTATAAAGGAGTTCTACATCTCTAATTTACAGTAGCTGGTTCCAGGGAGGAGGCAGAACTAGCGCCGTAGGACAAAACCCATTTCTCATGTCTCATCGGAGACTTGAATCCAGGTTCAGGTTGGGCTGTTATCCAGAGGAACGCGTCTCGAACCATTCGCCCACAGGGGCGGTGTTGCTGGTCTTAAAAGCGGTGTCGCTGGTCTTTTTAGCAACATAGTAGCAAAGAACGTTTTGTACATCTTGATGCATTTATTCATCTTGCGGGAAAAACTGCGTTTCAGAATCAGGTAAGAAAAAAAAAAAGACATGGAAAATTGAAAGCATATTCAGCTATATCTTTCAGTGCATTTCAGAAATAGGTACAAAACGCATATATGGAAAATTGAATTTGAAGATCTACTTAGCTCTATCTTGTTGGTTCGTTTAAGAAAGAAGTACCAGTTCTGCCTGTAACGTACCTGCTAGAAGGACGCACACGACATAAAGGCAGATAGGAATCAGAATAAAACGTCCGCGTAGCTCAATTGGTAGAGCAACTTATTCCGGAATGAGGGGACCCGGGTTCGAATCCTGGCGCGGATAAATATGACGGAGAAATTTACTTCGTTATATGCCATTTTGTAGCGTTTCAGAAGTAAATGGATAATACGCGGACATGGAAAAATGAAGACATGTTTAGATATACCTTTTAAAGCATTTCAGAAACTAATACAAAATATGTATATACAATCACGAAAGAAATACGGGATTGCGCCAAATAATACAAATTTTGAAGATGACAATCCGATTTTTGGCGTAAATGTGACAAGGATGCTAAGTCAGATAATATCGGAAAACTTGAAAACTTTCATCGTCCTGGAGCGGGACTCGAATACCCGGGCGTTTTCTGGGAGACGCGGGTTCGAGTCCCGCTCCAGGACGATGAAAGTTTTCAAGTTTTCGGATATTATCTGACTTAGCATCCTTGTCACATTTGCGCCAAAAATCGGATTGTCATCTTCAAAATGTATATACAATATTGAAGGTTTGCTTAGCTCTATCTTGTTGGTTCGTTTCAGAAATAAGTGCTAGTTCTGCATTTCGGTAATGTTTCAGAAGTAAATGGAAAATACGCGGAAAATTGAAAGTGTGTGTGTGTGTGTGTGTGTGTGTGTGCTTAGCTCCACTTCGTCTGTTCTTTTCAGAAATAGGTTAAAAATGGATGTTAAACTAAAGGTATGCTGAGCTCCATCTATCTTGTTGGCATCTTCATGATGCATTTTCATTAAGTGAGGAAGAAATCTCTGAATGTTTGCTTTCCCGTAAAACTAATGCTACAGTTATGCCTTGTGAACACAGGAAATCCTATTGGCCATCATCGTTAAAAACTTCGTACAGACTGGTGTCTCTTGAAAGTATTGCAGAGAGAGGATTTCTAATCCGCACCAGGCACGACTCTACGGGTGGGCTTCAGCTCACTCAACTTTTCTGTCGATGTTCGTAAATTGCGGCGAGATCCACTGGTGATCTCTAACACCATAGGTAAAATGCGGCTATAACAGATGACAGCGGCTTAGGATTTACCAGCAACCCCATAGGCAAATTGCGGCTAAAGTTTACGGGAAGGGAAGACAACACAAAACACAATAGCCTATAACTTTATAATAATGAAAATCAACTAATATTTCCAACTTAAATATCTGTTTATATGGCTCCTTAAGAGGAACACAATTTTTTTGTCTTACCGATACTGAAAAGAGAACGACGCGTATGACGAAGAAAGAATGACGAACTGTCATCACATATACAAAACTTGATCATTTCTCTTTCAGGAGTCAATCTCAGTTTGCCTAAAAAATTAGTATTTTGAAAAATATGATAAAAATTTAATCAATTCAATTGTGGCTATACGTCCTCCTCTGTAATCGCTAATATTCTTTGATATTTCTTTCCTTTGCATAGCAGTTTTGGATTTCCTTCGAGTGAAATCACTTGAGATTTGGATTTTATGTTTGAGTTTGAAAAAGTTTCGGAACTTGTATAAAGTTATACAAGCTCGGATGGGGATGAAAAAAGTGAGAATTAAACCGAGCATGAAAAGATTCGCATGCTTTCGTCGTGTGTTCTGTTGATGCATGGCATGCAGCATTTTTTTTAACGCAAGAAATATCTTTTTCAACGAATGTCACCAAAGCGCCAGAACTTTATTCCACAGCAGCGTTTATTGTCTTAGATGGACTTTCAGAAATATCCTCTTCAGCCTTTCGCCGCAATTATCTTGTAGGGTTGCAACGTCTAAGGATCAAAGGGGATTATTTAGTCGCAATGTATCTACACCCATTTTTTGAGCCCATCCTTTAGCTCCTCGCCCTTTCACCCCAAAATTAAGTAGTTAGAGCACATAGCGAATGCTACCATCTAAGATTTTAGAGAATTTGCATAAACATATGTGAATTTTTTGAATTCACATTAATTTCGTTATTTAAAACGAATTTTTTTATTTAATTTAGTATTGCACTATTACGTGAAATGTGGAAGGAGTCTTCTGACCAAATGTCTAAGAGAGCTGTAAAACGACACCATTTTCGTTATTATGGATTACCGATGAATTAGATCAGAGGTACGTTATCCGGTATTTAAGCGAGTGCTAAGGAGTTTTTTGACAGGAAATTGAATATTGGAATTTATTGCTTTTTGATTTGTAAAAGAAACATATTGTAAAATTGCTTTTGTTGAATTGACTCGACTGGAATATTTTATTTTTATTTAGAGGGGATCAGGGGCTTGTCAGGCAGTACTTCAGCCCTTTCCCCTGGCCCCTTGCTGTACATTTATTTATTATTTACATATAATATTTGATTCATATTGGCAATTAGTCTATTTAATTGATATTAATTTTCAATAAAATGAGTTTTGTTGTGCAGAATTTGTATTTATTGTGAAAGTTTTGGTGATTTCTCGTATTTTGTGAGTTTCATGGGTGAATTTGTGTACTTTATTTGTACAATTAGTTCATGATTGTGGCACATATTGCATTGTTTCTGAGTATTATATTACTTTTCTATAATATTGTACAGCAGAAATTTTATAAAATAAATAAAAATAAATAATTTAGAAAGATGAGAGATATCTTTTCAGATTACAAACTAAAAAATAAACCAGTGTGAGTGACGAAGTTTAATGTTCTGAAGTGTTTGGTTGAATAATTTAGCCTATTGCCTATGCCTCTTCCGAACATTAACATTATGTGAATAACAACGGGACTTGACTGCAATGTTCCGTAGCGTTCACGTAATGCTACGGATAGCATTAGTTAATTTAGCAGTTGCAAAAGTCCTTCGCTAAGCACAGAAATCGCACTTCAAATACATCTACACATTCAGTGTAAACAAGTGTAAAATTTCCTGATGGGGAAAAAACAAAATGGCTTACAAAAGATATCAGTGAGACCATGTGGGGAGGTAAAAAAAAAAAAAAAAATTGGCGGAAAAAACATGTTCGGTAGGACCACGTGACACACAAAATATTATGGTTGAACACAAAGAGAAAATGGCGAGCAAAAGATGGTCAGGAAGATCACGTGGAAAAAAATGGCTGCAACTGACGTCATGATTGACCAGGAATCTAAAACATCCGTCCTTGAGGCAGCACGTGGACGGCTTCCTTTGTTACAGGAACCCCCTATTTCATGTAACAGTAATATGATGACACAAATATCTTTCAAAGACGTAACAGTAACATGAATTGGTATGTTGAAGTTACAAAGACCTTTCACTGTAACGTATCGGTTATATTACAAAGTTATGTAACGTTTGCGGGCATTTTGACGCAACACTAAGGTTTCTGAAACATTACTGTTACATTGCGCAACGAATCTGAAGAGTCTCAATGTTTCGGAGCTACGTACTTGCAACATATACGAAATATTATGTGCTGTGTGGGAAAGGAACCGCTGCATCGCATTTTTATCTAACTTTCTTATCAGTACACACATACGTCACTCTCGATCCGACCTCAGATTGTAGCCGACGTCAATCTCGTTTGAGGGAAAAGACATAACGTTAAGGTTTGAAAATATCTAAGAGAACGAACTCAAATTTACATAGAAAAAGAAACTCAAAAGGAAAGTTAAATTAGAATATACGTTAAAATGTTAATGGTAAATTTCTGTGTTTAGGATGTGTTAACGGAAAATTCTGAATTTTCAGAAACCTTTCCGCAATTCCTTTCGTATATTGACGGAAAAACTCCATTCTAACGTTTCCGTTTCCACATGACGAAAAATGTCCGGTAATTAGAGAAATTCGCGGGAATACTAGAGGTTTGATTAACTGTTAAATTTCAATCATCTGTCAAAGGAACTGATTTTGAAGTTCTGTAGCGAGATCAGAAATTGTAGATGGCACGAATTTTGGTTGTTGTGGCGCAGGATAATTCTTCCCTTCTCTCCCATTTTGTGCACCAACTATTATATATTGCGTTACCCTAAGAAACCGGGTATTTAAATTATTATGCAGGTGATTGGACGACGTCTTTATATCATTCGGTGGAGTGCTTAAGACAAAAGCTATAGTAGCTGTTAAGACTGAATTTTCAATTCAATTAGTTTATTTTTGCTGTGCAGGAGAGGTTGAATTACAAGTATATGGAAACAATCACAGCAAGGGAGCATGGAAAAAAAGTAAAAAAAGACCTGACAAAGTCCCATGCTCCCTGAACATGAATTCCAAGGTGGGTGAAAAAAAATAGTTGATAATCTTAACATAATTAAGTTTAATACAGTGGCAACAGGAAAAAAGAAAACATTATTGTAATATATATCAATGAAAAAAGATAAGTGTTATATACGTAATAATCCTTCTTCACAACAATCGTTGATCTAGTGGTGGCTGCAGTTCATGTAGTTTTTTTTTTTTTTTTTTTTTTCTTTAAAGGTTAATATTATTTAATGAGGTTAATTCCGTCGGCAGTGAGTTCCAGGAATAAGGTCCAATGTAGTTTAGAGTTTGTTTCATGGTTTCTGTCTTTGGATAAATCGGCCGGATGTGTGATTTTCTGCGTAAATTGTATGAATCGGTAGGATGTGGATTAATCGGTCGGATGTATGATTTTGTGCGTAAATTGTATGAATCGGTAGGATGTGGATAAATCGGTCGGATGTGTGATTTTGTGCGTAAATTGTGGAAATTGTGTGCAAATGTATGATTAATGGATGTGTAAATTTTGTTGCGGTTATGTGATTTTGTGCCTTATATTCAGAAGTTTTGTGAAATAATACTACAGTATAAGACAGAACATTTTACCTGAAACTTATTTTCAGTTAAAAAAAAGATTCCCAGTTCCAAAGCATTCTGTTGCTTCGAAATATCATGTTGAAAAAAAAAATACTTAATTTGCAACAAGTCCTCCTACAGAAAAAATTAAAATAATTACAAACGTATTAAAAAAATAAGTTTCAACAAAAAATAAAATGTCTAAATCACTCGCATTAACGAAACAAAAATTACATCTCGAGATTAGCTTTACCTTGAATGTGAGTGCCGTTCGTAAGACTTCCTGGCTCAGTGGTTAAGACGCGCGGCTTGTCAATTAACCTAAATTCGATCCCCACCACAGGCCCGAAAGGGTTCTCTGGTGTAAGGGCTGAAAAATTTTGCGTCTTCGATTTTGCAGAATTTCTGTCTAAATAAGGAAACACTTAAAATGGACTTTCTGAAATAAACGGAGTGACTGACTACAGAAAATGTGTTAAAATACGGAAGTTAAAAGCAAAACAAAAACACAAACAAAAACGGGTATTTTTATAAACGGAAATTTCTTTAAAAGACGGACACTTACCGGTAACTTTGCGGCACATTGTTTTCAGAAATTTTCCGTGTATTCACAACACTCATGTTTGACAGTGTGACGCAGTGGTCTAAGCGCTGGCTTATGACCATTCATCCAAGATGGTCCTGGGTTTGAATCCCGGTGAGGCATGGATGTTGTATTTGCTTTACGGCACTGGCTCTCTCCCTTTCCGGGAAACAGTGGGCCTAAAATAAAGACGGGAGACTGCTTATAGCCTATCGAGTTGCTCACAGTAATCGTTAAACACCCAAACAAAAAAATAGGAAAAAAAAAGTTGTGCATCATGAGCATCCTTCTTATCTTTGTAGAACTCATATGTCAGTCTACTCCAGATCCAGGGCCGCATTAAGGCCTTAGTGGGCCCCTGGGTTGATATATCTGAGTGGGCTCCTAGGTCAAGACATCTGAGTGGGCCCACGAAGAACTTATGACGGAGAACAATGATGAAGTCCGTTAAAACATGAAACTGTAGCAATATGCATTGTGATAACTAATAAGTAGTACATTCTTCAAACTAACAAGTTATCTGCAGAGTTTTCACAATAAATCACTGCATTTTTCATTGTCCTCATAAAAACATGAGTTAAATAAGCTTAAGATTTCTGCATTTTGTTTTCGATTTTCTAATCATTTAGCATTATATATATTTTGAAGTGCAAATCAGAAGTTGTGGGTGGATGGTAGTGAAAAAGCTGAAACTGTCTCGCCCACCCTGCTGTACACAGCGACATGTAACCGTTACCCTTGGGGAGTCACTGGCTTGAAATCTGTTCGTCTCCCAGTCTTTGTTTCTGACCAAGTGGAAATCATACGAGAGACAAAAGTAAAATTATTTTATAAACCTGTCTCTCTATTATTTGCCATGGCATGTCTCCTGGGTCCTTGGTAATGGTGGTTCCCAAGGCTGTAGCCCCTATAGACTCCACCTTAATCCGGCCCTGTCCCGACCTCAATTCAGGTTGGCACAACACATCCAGTGAGAAAGAGAGAGAGAGAGAGAGAGAGAGAGAGAGAGAGAGAGAGAGAGAGAGAGAGAGAGAGAGAGAGAGAGTGGCGTTGAATGTGGAAAATGCTGAAGGAGAACAAACTGAAATTTACATTAGAAATAAATAGGAAATTTATATTAGAATATACCTCAGAAACAGAAAACCTATCAAAACACTGAAGTTTCCGTTATAGAAAAGGAAATTCCGTTACAAGTCGGAGATCAACAGATATCTTTGTTGCACGTCATTTTTCGAAATTTATTTTCCGTGAACTCACGCTATTTATGTTTTGTAGTGTAGGAAAATATAAAATAATAATAATAAAAAAAGGCTATTGAACATTTGTATAAAAAGAAAGAATTATTTTTTCTAGTAGTGACTTACTTAGCGCAAACTGAGAAACTTGTGTGAATCATCATTCCATTGATATCGAAAGCGATTTCATATCCTTGGAAAATCAGAAAGCGGCTGAGCGTGAAGGTCTATCATTTGCTCAAAAGAAGTTTCGCTTTCGAGATTACTGGGCGGTGAGAAAACGAACACGACATACCAAACCTTGAAGAAATAGGTCACTCACATCCAACTAAACGCTTAGTTCGTTAACTCAAAAGTACACACGTACGTCAGTTTTACTTGCGCAGTGAGAAACACTAGTCATGTATCACGCACTTGGTTGGATTACTCAACATCTCTAACATAAAGAAAGAAAACTCCCAATTATTTTAACTCATGTATTGCTTTTTTTAAACTAACTTTCTGCAAGAGAGTCAAGATTTATGATCCTTGTTTATGGTACTTCTATAATATTTTGGATATACAGTGAAGCATCATCACTACGTTTTTTGTGAAGGATATTCTGAAATAACGTATAAAAGAAATTTCAAAATGTTAAATTGCAAAATTTATGCTTTAAAGGAAAATAAGATGTTTCTTAGCAATGTTTATTTAAAGTCGAATTGGCTGCGAAAATACAGGGTGTCCTATAAAGATATAACCAGTTTCAAATAATCATAACAGTTTTATTATAAATGATCCCAATACACAACTTGTGTTAATTGACAGAACAGATCATGAAGTTTTATAGACATTCGACATGAGCTCCATTTGTCACCTGAACAATGTCTAAATGGTATTCTATTTCCACCCATGTTCGTTCGAGAATGTCCATATCAACTTTCTACAGTGCGTGTGTAATCCTCTCCTTTAGGTCAGCAATGTCTGCAACAGGAGTGGTGTAAATCTCACCCTTGATGAATCCCCATAAAAAAAGGTTCATAGGGTGTTAAGTCCCGCGAGCGTGCGAACGTGGTGGCCATGCAATGGGACCACCACGCCGAGTCCATCGGTTGGTTAATTTGGTATCCAGAGACCTCCTCGCAATCGAAGTCCAATGAGGAGGCACCCCATCTTGTTGGAAAATGACCGGAGTTGCAAGTTCATCCAACTGAGGATACACAAACTGCCCAAACATGTTCACGTATTTATCAGCTCTCATGATCGCTTCCTGAAAGGAACACGGTAGACCATTATGCCAAAGCAAGGGCCGTGGGTGGCCTAGTGGGCAACGTTCGTGACTGCCACGGAAAGGATCTCAGGTTCGATCCCAGGCAGGTACGAACGCTCGATCCACTAAATATCCGCCGTGCGTCGGATGGGCACGTTAAGCCGTCGGATTCCGGGTACTGGCTGCCCGGTAATAAATAAGGGCGTCGTCCTCCCCTTACTACTTCGCTTCCGTGTCACTTTCCTATCGGGCACTCTAGCTCAAATCTCCTAGCTACCTATTTCTAAGGGTTGTTTAAGACCTGGGGTCAGATACTCCCTTCCTAAAAATCCTCTACATATGATGATGATCAGTGGTTAAAAGCGCGAGTTACCTGTTGGGCCAGAATTCCGATGAACCTATGATTCTTATCGGGTTTCAATAAACCACTCCACAATCTTTGCTTTAGTCGCAGGATCCATTGGGTAGACTTCTAGAAATTTTAGGATATTTCTTACCACCTGCAACAAACAGAATGCGGATATTAGTTTTGTATCAAAAGTTATCATCATTTGAAATTGGTTACGCATTTTTGGGACACCCTGTATATTTCATCGCATTGCAAAAATCATAAAGCCTATTAAAATCAAACTTCGCTTTTGACTTCTCTGTCAGTCTATAAAAATCCTGATTGTTGATTAAGTGAAATCCTCACAACTGAGAATCTATTACTATGCTGTGCTTCAGTATGGAACTCATGAATTAACATTTTTTTTTCTGTGGATCCTGAGTACATACAAACCAGAATTACGTACGGGAAGCGACTGTTCGCCAAGCGACCCTCTAACATTCTATCGTGGACGGAGCGACCCTGCTAATCGAATAATTTTACTTATACTGTATCATCATCATCATCATTGTCAACCATTATCAATCCACTGCTGGACGAAGGTCTCCCCAAGTTTCCTCCACAACGGTCTGTCTTGTGCCAGTCTCCTCCACGTCACCCCTGCATACTTTCGAATTTCATCCACCCATCTCCCATGTGGTCTTCTTCTGGGTCTTTTCCTGTCCCTTGGAATCCAATCTAAAATTTCAGCTGTCCATCGATGATCTGTCCTTCTGGCAGTATGTCCAGCCCATTGCCATTTCAGGGATTTAACTCTGATCATGATGTCTTCCACTCTTGTCATTTTTCGGATCCACGAGTTCCTCTTCTTATCTCTCCTGGTTACACCAAGCATGCACCTCTCCATGCTTCTTTGAGTTGTCTGCAGCCTTTGTATGTCTCTTTTAGTTAAGGTCCACGTCTCCGCACCATACGTAAGCACTGGAAGGATGCATTGATCAAACACTTTTCTTTTAAGACATAATGGCATATTGCTCTTGAAAGTTATGCTGTTTCTTCCAAAAGCTCTCCAGGCAAGTTTTGTACGCCGATTAATTTCTTCATCAATGTGACCCTCACTTGATATCTGCTGTCCAAGATAAACGTACGTGTCTGTTATCTCCAGCTTTTCTCCATCAATCGATAAATCTTCATTTCTTGTAAAAGCATTGAACATCACTTTTGTCTTCTGAAAGTTCATTTTTAATCCCACTTCTTTACTCTTGTCAGCAAGTTCCTGGATCATACTCTGCAGCTCTGATGGGGTAGTTGCAAAAATGACTACGTCATCAGCAAAACGAAGGTGGGTTAGATAATCTCCATTAATCTTTATCCCCTTGTTTTCCCAGCTCAGTGACTGAAAAACACCCTCCAATGTGGCATTAAAGAGCTTCGGAGATATGGTGTCACCTTGTCTCACTCCCTTTCCAATTTTTACGTGTGTTGTATTTTCAAACAGCCTAATCTTTGCACTTGCATTTTCATAGATGTTATTAATAATATTAATGTATGCATCTTCAATACCGCAGGTTTTCAGAGCCATTGTAACTGCTGATGGTTTCACCGAATCAAAGGCTTTTTCATAATCGATAAAAGCCATGCACAATGGAAGTTCATATTCCCTCGCTCTTTCAATTAGTTCTCTCAGCACGTGGATATGATCTATTGTGCTGTAGCCACTCCTGAATCCAGCTTGTTCTCTCGGTTGAGCCATGTCCAGTGTTACCTTCAAGCGGTGTGAAAGAACTTTAGTGAAGATTTTATAAACTACTGATAGGAGGCTGATAGGTCTGTAGTTTCCGAGATCCTCAATGTCACCTTTCTTATGTAGCAGGATCATTGTAGCGGTGTTCCAATCCTCAGGAATCTTTCCTTCATTAAGGCATCGAGTGAAAATTTGGGCGAGTACTGTTTCGATTTCTCCACTTGCTTCTTGTATGATGTCTACAGTAATTCCATCTTCTCCTGGAGCTTTTCCTCGCTTCATGTTCTTGATTGCATGTGCAACTTCTGCTGGAAGGACTGGAGGAACTCTGGTACTGGTATCTTTCATGATGTCTGGAGTGCATATATCATCCCTTTCATATAATTTGGAGTAGAAATCTTTCACTCTTGTCAAAATTTCGCCTCTATTTCTTGTTACAGAACCATCTTCTTTTCTCAGTGCCATAATCTGTTTTCTTCCCTTACTGAGATGTCCCTTTGCTATCTTTAGGCTTTGGTTGTTTTCAATTGCTTTCCTCACTAGTTCACAGTTGAATTTCCTTACGTCTTCAGTGATACTTTTTCTTACTGTCTTGCATAGCTCTATATATTCCACTTTGGAAGTCACACCTTCTTTAGTTGTCCTCATCTCTCTTCTTTTTTGCATCAACATTTTGGTTTTTCCTGATAATTTGTTCACATGCAACTTGTTCTTAGACCCAGCTAATTTTGTTGCTGTTTCCATAAGAGCTTTGGTTACTTTTCTGTTAACTTCAGAGATGTCCACTTCTTCCGATGTTAGGCCTTCTAAAGCAGAGAACCTGTTCTTCAGTTCTAACTTGAAGGTATTATGGTGTTTTTTAAGGTTGGTTATGTCAATAGATTTTGTTTGTCCTATGAGCTTGCCACGTTCAAGTTATACTGTATATATATATATATATTTTCTTTAGTTAATTATTATCTTTAACTTATTCTCGTTTTCGTGCTGTCATAAGTTGTAGAGTAGGGGTTTTAGACTCAAGTTTTCTTTCAAAAATCTGTTCGTTATAAATTAACATTTCCTTTTTTAATTGCAATGTAAAATTTGTTTTTCAGGTTTAAATTCTCTCTCAAACGAACTTGGAATTTCGTTATAGCTGAAAATCATTTCTATTTATTATGTCACTCTCACAGCTTGAGTTCTCTTTAATCTTCTTCTCTCTGTTTAATAGTAACAGATGAAGAGCATGGGTCGGGCCATGAAGGTTAATGGATGCAAGCGAAACTGTTAACTAGTGCTAGGTCATGCTACTCTACGGAGGACATGACTTATATATATATTTTTTAAACTATTTTAGGTGGGAATGTTACTTGCATCTATGGCCTTGCAGAAACCCATTTCCAACTAGGTCTTTGTGGAAGTGAGAAAATGCAGAGTTTTTGCTGGTCCTTGATAAAGCCAAGGCTCAGTATTCTCGACACCTTCTACATTCAGTTGTTTTATTTTCTTTTTTTTCTTTTCTCCTTTTACTCACGCAGGTAGATACATAACCTTTTCTATGTTGTACTAGGTGTGAGTCAAAATTATATATGTATTTTTTTGCTTAGGTATCTTTATAGTATATATATATATATATATATACAAATCATAGTCAAATTATTTACATCTACACTGGCGGAAAGTGAAAAAAGAACACCAAGAAGGAGACGTCTGATACCAACGAAATTTATACAGCATAATAACGGAATACAGAGGATAACGTAATCAAAACATTACGGCAAAATACAGCTGTATATGCTGGTAAACTGAAAAATAACATTTCCATGTAACATGGTTAGTACGAGGTTGAACCGCCATGAACTGCGTCACACTGTGCAATTCTGGCATGGAGTCTGTCGTACAGATGTTCGATATAAGTTTGGGGTATTGAGTTCCAAGCATCCTCAACCTGGACGCGTAAATCGGGGATGGTCGTGGCTGGCTGTGGAGACCGGATAAGTCGTTGTCCCATAAAATCCCACACGTGCTCAATGGGGGACAAATCCGGTGAACGTGCAGGCCATGGAAGTTGTCTCACACCCTGAAGTGCATGTTGCGTTGCACGTGCCGTGTGTGGCCGTGCGTTATCTTGCTGGAAAACACCACGATGGACCGACTTTACAAATGGCACAACAACGGGCTGAATGATGTTGTTGATGTAGGAGGTGCTGTTTAACGTACCCGGTACATACGCTAGTTGTGTACGGGAGTGATAGCTGATCGCTCCCCACCCCAGGAGACTAGGTGTACGCCCTGTGTGTTGCTGGCGGATGTAAGAAGGGTGGAGACGCTCCCCTGTGCGTCTGCGAACACGCATACAGCCATCGGAGGCTCCCAAGCAGAACCTGCTTTCATCGCTGAACACGACAGATCGCCATTGCGTTCTCCAGTGCAAACGTTGGCGACACCACTGCAGCCGTTCCTGACGGTGGGGTGGCGTCAGAGGTACACATGCTAGAGGCACACGTGCACGTAGTCCTGCATCCACTAGACGGTTGCGGATTGTTCGCACAGTCACCTCAGGTGCAACGGCAGCTCGGATTTGCGTCGCAGTGGATGTTCTGCTTGACAACGCCGCCCTTATTATGCGTCGATCGGTCAGCTCATCAGTCCGTCTGTGACTCCCGGTTCCACGTCTTCTCGTGTGGGAATCTTCCTCCTACCATCTACGCCACCATCGTAGCACCACCGATACTTCCTGTTCAATTCGTTCCGCAATACGACGATACGACCACCCGGCCTCGCGGAGTCCGACTAGACGACCTCACTCAAAGTCCGATAACTGCTGAAATCGTACACGTCTTCCATGTCCAGGCATTGCCGCTTCTTCAGGGTCTTCGCACGTGTCCGTACGCCGACCGACGACTGATTACATTCACTTCGCCGTACTCCTTAAATACCACCGACGATAATTTGCATATTATGCCGTGCTGTGGCGTAAGCGTTCACCGGTTGGTCCCGAAATTAATATCACACCTACGTAATCTCGACCCCATTAACATATGTAAATTTCATGATCGTCCGCCAATTCCTTCTTGGTGTTCTTTTTTTACTTTCCGCCAGTGTAATTATTTAATTACTTACATAAAGTCTTTTAAACTGAAAACAAGTTTTTAATATAATTTTAAATATATATACAAATCGTAGTCAAATAATTTTCATCTAATTAATTAAGTTCTTACATCTGAATTTTGTAGCTTTTGTCCTTAGTCCAACTTGGTAACGCAGCTTAATGCTTTCAGTGTATTTTTTAAGAACTTTAGAATTTCCAAATTCCTCCATGATATTGCGAATGCGTTCATCTACTTGTATATGCATTTTCTTCCTTTTTGGACCAAGTTCTCCTAATTCTTTTAATTGTTGTTTGTGCATCACACGTCGAATTTGGAAATTCTAAAAACCTTAAAAAAATTCCTGAAAGCATTAAGCTATGTTACCAAGTTGGACTAAGGACAGAAGCTACAAAATTCAGATGTAAGTACTTAATTAATTAGGTGTAAATAATTTGACTACAATTTGTATATGTATATATATATATGAGCTTTTGGAAGAAACAGCATAATTTTCAAGAGCAATATGCCATTATGTCTTAAAAGAAAAGTGTTTGATCAATGCATCCTTCCAGTGCTTACGTATGGTGCAGAGACGTGGACGTTAACTAAAAGAGACATACAAAGGCTGCAGACAACTCAAAGAAGCATGGAGAGGTGCATGCTTGGTATAACCAGGAGAGATAAGAAGAGGAACTCGTGGATCCGAAAAATGACGAGAGTGGAAGACATCATGATCAGAGTTAAATCCCTGAAATGGCAATGGGCTGGACATACTGCCAGAAGGACAGACCATAGATGGACAGCCGAAATTTTAGATTGGATTCCAAGGGACAGGAAAAGACCCAGAAAAAGACCACATGGGAGATGGGTGGATGAAATTCGTAAATATGCGGGAGTGACATGGAGGAGACTGGCACAAGACAGACCGTTGTGGAGGAAACTTGGGGAGACCTTCGTCCAGCAGTGGATTGATAATGATTGACAATGATGATGATGATGATATACTGTATAATGATATTAAAAACTTGTATTTAGTATAAACAAGTTAGTAAAATCATGCAATGCATTGATTATGATACGCTTTCCAACATACAAGAAATCATTACTCAAGTAATGAGGACACTGGCTGTAGAATAAATCTCGCTTCTATGCCCTGACCTCTGACCCCATTTCAATTATATTCAACAGAACCGGTTAAGTATACTTCCGGAACAACATGATGAAGTTTTGTCTCAATCGAAGCATTTTTGCTTACGTTATGACGCATAAGGGCGATGGAAGGGACCTGCTCCTATGTCCTGACCTTTGACCCGATTTCGCCCATTTTCAGTAGGGTCCACCCACAGGCAGACCACCGCATACTAAAATTTCATCGAAATCGTACCATTTTCCTGCGAATTATCGTACGGATAGACAGACAGACAGGAAGACGGACAAAGCTGGAACAAAAACCTTTATTACAGGTGTAAATGAACATTTGTGGCATTGAACATATGACGGAAGCAAAGTAATTTGGAACAATGAGAACAACGCAAGATCCTAAAGTTATCACAGTACTGACAATTGTCATTGATATCTGAAAAATAAATACGTTGAACATTATCAAAATAAGCGTCATGACTTTTACAGTTATTCATTTTTTTTTCATGGATATAACAACATGTTGTTGAATTTTTCTGACTGCAATTGATTGTGCATGAATGAATGCAGGAATATGCTGTTATTTCGGTGATGGAGTACAAACTCACGGACATTGTGAAGTGTCGCGTAATCAGATATTTTATGTGCTTATATTTTATACTGGTGGAAAAAATAAACATCGAGAGGTTGAATGAAACCTGTTGCCTTTGGTATTATGGTGAGCAGAGGTGGTATGATTTTCTCCACTTGTGCTCTATGGCCATTTTCAGACCACTCGTTCACCTTTGTCAGTTCATTTAATCCAAAACGGAAATACACCCATTGGTTTTTGCCCTTAGTACTATACAGATAAAGCAAAAGGGTTACTATGGCAGCTAAAATAATTTCACCTTATTAGCTAAATAATTGCACCTTATTATATCCTGGCAACTGTAAAATTTTTGAGAAACCAGAATTAACTAATAAAAGTCCTATGACAGCTAAATATTTGCACCTTATTAGCTAAATAATTGCACCTTATTATATCCTGGCAAGTATAAAATTTTTGAAAAACCAGAATTAACTAATAAAGTCCTAAGGCAGCTAAATAATTGCACCTTATTAGCTAAATAATTGCACCTTATTAGCTAAATAATTGCACCTTATTAGCTAAATAATTGCACCTTATTATATCCTGGCAACTATAAAATGTTTGAGAAACCAGAATTAACTAATAAAAGTCCTATGGCAGCTAAATTATTGCACCTTATTAGCTAAATAATTGCACCTTATTATATCCTGGCAACTATAAAATGTTTGAGAAACCAGAATTAACTAATAAAAGCCCTATGGCAGCTAAATAATTGCACCTTATTATATCCTGGCAAATATAAAATGTTTGAGAAACCAGAATTAACTAACAAAAATCCTGTGGCAGCTAAATAATTGCACCTTATTAGCTAAATAATTGCACCTTATTATATCCTGGCAACTGTAAAATGTTTGAGAAACCAGAATTAACTAATAAAAGTCCTATGACAGCTAAATATTTGCACCTTATTAGCTAAATAATTGCACCTTATTATATCCTGGCAAGTATAAAATTTTTGAAAAACCAGAATTAACTAATAAAGTCCTAAGGCAGCTAAATAATTGCACCTTATTAGCTAAATAATTGCACCTTATTAGCTAAATAATTGCACCTTATTATATCCTGGCAACTATAAAATGTTTGAGAAACCAGAATTAACTAATAAAAGTCCTATGGCAGCTAAATTATTGCACCTTATTAGCTAAATAATTGCACCTTATTATATCCTGGCAACTATAAAATGTTTGAGAAACCAGAATTAACTAATAAAAGCCCTATGGCAGCTAAATAATTGCACCTTATTATATCCTGGCAAATATAAAATGTTTGAGAAACCAGAATTAACTAACAAAAATCCTGTGGCAGCTAAATAATTGCACCTTATTAGCTAAATAATTGCACCTTATTATATCCTGGCAACTCTAAAATGTTTGAGAAACCAGAATTAACTAACAAAAGTCCTATGACAGCTAAATAATTGCACCTTATTAGCTAAATAATTGCACCTTATTATATCCTGGCAACACTAAAATGTTTGAGAAACCAGAATTAACTAATAAAAGTCCTATGGCAGCTAAATAATTGCACCTTATTATATCCTGGCAACGTTTATTAAATTTTGGAGAGTGGCAGTTGAAAGGCTTCCCTTGTTAGCAGAATGAAGAATTATGATTGCAGATTAAACACAAATTTTAGTTTTGCCGAAATGAGTGTAAAAATTTTCCACTTCAGATTTTTTTTTATTTTTTTTTTTTTTGAGGTTGGTGAGATTGCTAGATATAATTTAAGACTGAATATTTATTCCGATTGGATATATTCTAATTCCCGACTTTATACTTCATGAAAGTCGCTATCGGAAGAGGTCTGTCTCCTTGGCTCGGGAGACAGATATATTTTTTTTGAAGATATTCTAATTCCCGACTTTCTACTTCATGAATGTCCGTATTGGAAAAGGTCTGTCTCCTTGGCTCGGGAACTTAAAGTTCTAAGTTCAAGTTCAGCTGAACCACTAATGATTAGCCGAGGTTCGGAAATCTCGTTAATCCGCTGGTCTCTGGGTAAAGACTCCTCATTGTAAAGAAATCTTACCCCAGTACTCAGTGTAGTATAAGTAATGCCCGCTGGGTAAACAAAGCAGCCAACTGAAAACGACCGCCATCGTTTCTGTCTTATGGTGCAATAGTATTCCATGAAATTGTCAATTACATTTTCAAACAAAGGAGTTTTTCTTCCAGGGATTTTTTTTTTTTTTTTTTTCACTTTTCCAGTTTTGGAAATTTTTTGGCAAAGCTATTTTTTTCCGGAGGATTTTTAGCTAAACATGAACATGCCAGCACTCCAAAATTTCCATTTCAATCACTGGGTGAAACAAGTCTTTTCCACGGTTCTACGTTAAAACGTAATGTCTTTTTTGGGAGCAAGATTGGTTTTACGTTATGTCTAAACCATGACTAAGGAATGTTGAAATAAAATAAGAATACGATGCAATAGTTCCTAATTAAGCTTTTACGGCCAGACAAAACATAAACAGAAGTCAACATACGGTAATTCTTTCTTTATTTCGGCACTAATTCAATAGAACTCCACAACGTCACTAAAATTGTTAATTTCACATTTAACGAATGTCTACAGACACACACATCTCCCCGAGCATCATATCATATGTAGAGGATTTTAGGAAGGGAGTGTCTGACTCCAGGTCTTAAACAACCCTTAGAAATAGGAAGTTAGGAGATTTGGGCTAGAGTGCCCGTTAGGTAAGTCACACGGAAGCGATTCCCCCCGAGCAACTGTCGTATCGTCCTTTTTATCTATAGTTCTTATCACAGTCATACGTCACTTTCTTTTTGTCCTCAAATGTGTTGCCAACAGTATTCTCGTGAAAGAGAAGATGTCACGTTAAGTTTGGAAGTATAACGGAGAACAAACTCAAATTTACATAGGAAAAGGAACTGAAAATGAAAGTTAATTTAGAATATACGTCACAGCGTCATTTCGTCGCGCTTCCAGATTTTAGTTACGAACAAATCGCATGCGTACGATTAGGGTTGTCTTTCCGTCCGTATTTCTCTGTCTCTTTTCTGCAGTAATGGTGTTTAAGCTTCGAAATGTTGACATTCTGATTTTTTCTTTGTCATGAATAGAAAGAATTGTGCAAGATTTCAGACGTCATTGTCCGTCAGCAGAAATTTTATTTCTGTTTATAAAAGCCAGAACAAAAAATTGTTCTGTGACTGAAAGATACTACATGTTTATCTGTTCCTATCCTCACGTTTGTCCATCCTTCGGCAGAAACCATATCTTCCCTTCTTATGATCAGACTGAAGAATTTTTTTTTGTGATTGGTTGATTCATAGAGACAGACAAGATTAATTATCGATGTCTGTTCTTCCGCTCCTCCGCCTGTTTGTCAGTCTGCAGAAACCATACTTCCACTTCGAAACATTAATTACAAAAAATCTTTCTCTTCAGACAGGCGGACAGATGAATGGACGCAAGGACACACACCTATAGTTTTGTATCCATGCCTGTATCTATTAGTCAAACGGAGCTTTATTAAAGCAACAAATGAATCTACGAACGAATTATCTCATGAAATAAGCAGTAGCGATGAAATACACATCAGTGGCGATGATACAAAAGATGTTCACACATTTTTAGAATGTGTTTGATAAGAATTGACAGAAATTTAAAAAGTTCAAAGAACTGACACTAGCAACAGCGTGTTAAATGAACACGAAAAAAACTTCTGCTGCAGTTAAATATCATCTGCTAAGAAAATGGCGCAAGTAAACAAGCTGTGGATAGAAGGTTATGTTTTTGCTCTTTACGAAGAGAAATATTCGTATTCTGTAATTAAAATACGCTGTGAGAATCATGGAATTTGCATTTCTAAATGTAAAATAAGCAACGTTTTTAATAAAAGAGGGAACAATCACCAAGCATTGCTCAAGGTGTTATTTTTCTTGTTAAAAGCTTTGCTTTTAACAGGAAAAATGACACCAAACGAATACCCAATACCCAAACGAATACCCAAAGTATTTTAACGACTATTTCAAAAGTAAGGCCTCGTGTCTTAAAACAAAATTCTCCGGCTCAAAGAGTAAATGCTAAGTTGTTAAAAATCTTTATATCAACTGTAAACAAGATAACAAACAAAGATTTGAATCGGAAAAACAACAAACACATAATGTTCACCTCCTTTTGCCGAGGCACGTGACTGAGCGCAGAACACGGTGTAGACTTCTTTATGAAAATCACTTAGCCGGAGACAGATGGAGTGTTACTGTGACTACTGATGAAGCATGGATCTACCTAAACGACTGTAACAAAAAAAGGTCTATATACTATAGCAAAAGAGCAGAAAAAGACTTACAAACTTGATTCCAAGAATCTAAAGAAAGTTCAATTAAAGTATCCATGATTATTTCTGGTTTCTCGTACAATGGGAAATTAAGGTTAAGAAAAGTTGAAAAAAATGTTAAAATCAATTCTACGTATTACCAAAATAATATTTTGACACTTATTTTTAAAGTGGAAATACCGTTCCTTTATCCACAGAGCCTTCAAAGAGTAAAACTCCACCAGGATAAGGCTACCAGCTATACATCCAAATCTACCAATCTATTTCTTGAAAAAATGAAAAAAAGAGACTAGTATCAAGTCTATACTTTTTCTCATATTCCTTGAAAGTCCCCTGATGTGTCACCAATAGACTATTGTGCCTTCGGACTGCTAAAAAGACTAGTATCAAGTCTACACCTTTTGCTCATATTCATTCAAAGCCCCTGATGTGTTACCAATGGAATTTTGTGCCTTCGGACTACTAAAGAGACTGGTATCAAGTCTATACCTTTTGCTCATATTCCTTCAAAGCCTCTAGTGTGTCACCAATAGACTATTGTGCCTTCGGACTGCTAAAAAGACTGGTATCAAGTCTACACCTTTTGCTCATATTCCTTCAAAGCCCCTGATGTGTTACCAATGGAATTTTGTGCCTTCGGACTACTAAAGAGACTGGTATCAAGTCTACACCTTTTGCTCATATTCATTCAAAGCCCCTGATGTGTTACCAATGGAATTTTGTGCCTTCGGACTACTAAAGAGACTGGTATCAAGTCTACACCTTTTGCTCATATTCATTCAAAGCCCCTGATGTGTTACCAATGGAATTTTGTGCCTTCGGACTACTAAAGAGACTGGTATCAAGTCTACACCTTTTGCTCATATTCATTCAAAGCCCCTGATGTGTTACCAATGGAATTTTGTGCCTTCGGACTACTAAAGAGACTGGTATCAAGTCTACACCTTTTGCTCATATTCCTTCAAAGCCCCTGATGTGTTACCAATGGAATTTTGTGCCTTCGGACTACTAAAGAGACTGGTATCAAGTCTATACCTTTTGCTCATATTCCTTCAAAGCCTCTGGTGTGTCACCAATAGACTATTGTGCCTTCGGACTGCTAAAAAGACTGGTATCAAGTCTACACCTTTTGCTCATATTCCTTCAAAGCCCCTGATGTGTTACCAATGGAATTTTGTGCCTTCGGACTACTAAAGAGACTGGTATCAAGTCTATACCTTTTGCTCATATTCCTTCAAAGCCTCTGGTGTGTCACCAATAGACTATTGTGCCTTCGGACTGCTAAAAAGGCTGGTATCAAGTCTACACCTTTTGCTCAAATTCCTTGAAAGCCTCTGGTGTGTCACCAATAGACTATTGTGCCTTCGGACTGCTAAAAAGACTGGTATCAAGTCTACACCTTTTGCTCATATTCCTTCAAAGCCCCTGATGTGTTACCAATGGAATTTTGTGCCTTCGGACTACTAAAGAGACTGGTATCAAGTCTATACCTTTTTTCTCATATTCCTTCAAAGCCTCTGGTGTGTCACCAATAGACTATTGTGCCTTCGGACTGCTAAAAAGTCTGGTATCAAGTCTACACCTTTTGCTCATATTCCTTCAAAGCCCCTGATGTGTTACCAATGGAATTTTGTGCCTTCGGACTACTAAAGAGACTGGTATCAAGTCTACACCTTTTGCTCATATTCATTCAAAGCCCCTGATGTGTTACCAATGGAATTTTGTGCCTTCGGACTACTAAAGAGACTGGTATCAAGTCTATACCTATTGCTCATATTCCTTCAAAGCCTC
The DNA here is from genome assembly GCA_039090855.1 of Macrothele yani. Lineage (NCBI taxonomy): Eukaryota > Metazoa > Arthropoda > Arachnida > Araneae > Macrothelidae > Macrothele > Macrothele yani. Next base: position 114,097,490 of record CM077026.1, read on the forward strand.
TGGTGTGTCACCAATAGACTATTGTGCCTTCGGACTGCTAAAAAGACTGGTATAAAGTCTACACCTTTTGCTCATATTCCTTCAAAGCCCCTGATGTGTTACCAATGGAAATTTGTGCCTTCGGACTACTAAAGAGACTGGTATCAAGTCTATACCTTTTGTTCATATTCCTTCAAAGCCTCTGGTGTGTCACCAATAGACTATTGTGCCTTCGGACTGCTAAAAAGACTGGTATCAAGTCTATACCTTTTGCTCATATTCCTTCAAAGCCCCTGATGTGTTACCAATGGAATATTGTGCCTTCGGACTACTAAAGAGACTGGTATCAAGTCTATACCTTTTGTTCATATTCTTTCAAAGCCCCTGATGTGTTACCAATGAACTATTGTGCCTTCGTACTGCTAAAAAAACTGGTATCAAGTCTATATCTTTTGCTCATATTCTTTCAAAGCCTGTGGTGTGTCACCAATGGATTATTGTGCCTTCGGACTGCTAAAGAGACTGGTATCAAGTCTATACCTTTTGCTCATATTCCTTCAAAGCGCCTGATATGTTACCAATGGAATATTGTGCCTTCGGACTACTAAAGAGACTGGTATCAAGTCTATACCTTTTGTTCGTATTCTTTCAAAGCCCCTGACGTGTTACCAATGAACTATTGTGCCTTCGGACTGCTAAAAAAACTGGTATCAAGTCTATATCTTTTGCTCATATTCTTTCAAAGCCTCTGGTGTGTCACCAATGGATTATTGTGCCTTCGGACTGCTACAAAGACTGGTATCAAGTGTATATGTTTTGCTCATATTCCTTCAAAGCCTCTGGTGTGTCACCAATGGAATATTGTGCCTTCGGACTGCTACAAAGACTGGTATCAAGTGTATACCTTTTGCTCATATTCTTTCAAAGCCTCTGGTGTGTCACCAATGGACTATTGTGCCTTCGGACTGCTAAAGAGACTGGTATCAAATCTATACCTTTTGCTCATATTCCTTCAGAGCCCCTGATGTGTTACTAATGAACTATTGGGTCTTCGGACGGCTAAAATGAGCGCTTTCTAAACGCAGATATAAAACAATGATTGGACTAAGGAAAGCAGTTGAAGAGGAGTGGAATAAAATACTTCTTCCAATTTTAAGAAATGCCATGTTATCTTTGAAATCTAGATCTAAATGTTCATAATCCTCCAGAGAAAGGGCTATGAGATAGAACATTTAAGAGAGGAATAATTTTATTTTAAACATTAATTATATTGCTGGAAAGTCGGTCTAAAAATGTGTGAACATTCTTTGTATATACCGTGCTGGAGAGTCACTGCTCTCTTCGAATGAGATGAGCTTACGTCATCAAACAAAAAGCTTCAGAAGGAAGGTTATCTGGGCAGCAATACAAAGGAGTCTTAAATAAAACAAAAGGTCTTACGTTGAGTGTCTTTCAACAAGTTATGAAGGTAAGTGACAGGGTCTAACTTAGTTAAATGCAAAATATCCAGAAATTCACAATTAAACACTAAGGACGACGTGTTCATGAAGTACCACAAACCACTGGTCTGAGGCAACCAGGTAGCTGTAAAAACACAGGTTTTTCCAGGTCGGACAGCCAAACCGGGTCCCCTCACTCCTGAGTAAGTCGCTCTCCCAACTGAGCTACCGTACATATGCTCGCATTGCTATCTGCCTTTATCTCAGGTGCATCCTGTGGCGCCGGAGGAATAGCCCAAGGATCTGCAGGTACCATATGTCGCTGAAGGCAGTCATCCGCAGAAGAGTGTGCATTTTGAGAAATCCCAGACAATTTGGTGTGTGGAACTTAACATCATACACATTTATTTTTTCGATGCACTGAAGAAGGGATTTTTATTTTTCCTGTCTCGCGGTGTGGAAAGAACGTCACATCATTGCGAGAAACGTAACGGCCAGTTCATCCTTGAAGTTCGGGCGCCAATGTGAAAACGCAGTTTTGCCCACCCCGAGCATCGAACCCAGGTTCCCTCACTCCGAAGTAAGTTGCTCTCCCAACTGAGTTACGCGGACATGTGCTCTCATTGCTATCTGTCTTTATCTCATGTGCGTCCTGCGGCGCAGGCACGTCACATACCATAGAACTAAGCCTGAGAACGAATTTTTTCACTGGCCGTTTAGAAGTCGAGACATAATTTCTGCGGACGGAAAAACACAGAAACTGTCGAGGGAAAGGACGGAAGGAATGTTGTGTGAAATATTAGTTATTTCCGTCCATAAGAAAAAAAAACAATCTGCAGGTCAACATTTCGAAGCTTAAGTACCGTTTTCACAAGAGATAGAGAGAGGGAAGGAAAGCCAGTCCAAATCGTTCGCTTTCCTTCACGCAATTTGTATGTAATTAAAGTTTGGGAACGGGACGAATTTGTCCGCGACAAATTGACGCAACACTCTTTTCCACAAGTACGTTCAAGACTGAACGCTTTGAAAGCTGGATTGCAACAGGACATATGCTGTAGTTTGTGCTAAATTTTCTGAGGGTTCTGAGAAGATGATCTAAATAAACAGAAGATAATATTGAATTCTGCAAGCACTCTGATGTTGGGTTACGGTTTTTCGCAGGAAATTCCGTCGTTTTTCCAAACTTCAACATTACATTTTTCAAAAGTACTTTTTAAATGGAAATCACGCATTCAGAGCTTAAACTCGAGGAAACACGAAATACAATGCCAATATAATGCTTCTTTTTGCATGATCGCTACCTTTGAATATAAAATACGTAAGGAAATAAACTAACCAATAAAATAAATAGAGAATCATGAAAGAAATACGGGATTACGCCATATAATACAAATTTTGAAGATGACAATCCGATTTTTGGCGTAAATATGACAAGGATGGTAAGTCAGATAATATCCGAAAATTTGAAAATTTTCATCGTCCTAGGGCGGGACTCGAATCCACGTCTCCCAGAAAACGCCCGGGTATGCTAACCACTACACCACCCAGAACGACCAAGTTTAAAGTTTCCGATCAATTTGAATATAACTCCAAAATTTGTATTATATGGCGTAATCCAGTATTTCTTTCATGATTTATCTGCTTCTCCGGGCAAACACGGGATAAGATTCTTAACCTCCAGATTCGCTAAACATGAATGCCGGTTGCTTCGACTAGCGAATCCTGTGATGGTTATATTCAAATTGATCGGAAACTTGAAACTTGGTCGTTCTGGGTGGTGTAGTGGTTAGCATACCCGGGCGTTTTCTGGGTGACGCGGATTCGAGTCCCGCTCCAGGACGATGAAGAATTTTTAAGTTTTTGGATATTATCTGACTTACCATCCTTGTCACATTTACTCCAAAAATCGGATTGTCATCTCCTAAATTTGTAAATAGAGAATGTTTACAGACTTTTTTGTGCTGAATTGGAGCACTGGAAATCTCATTAACTGGTAAAATGTTAGACTAATTGACATAACATGTTGCCGTTTTGAAACAAAAACTAGGGATAAACACTTTTAAAGTTGTTTTTGTTTTAATTTTAAGCTGTGTATTTAGCATTTACGTCACCTAGAGGATTTTTTTTGCATGCGATTTTATTAATTATAACAAAAAAGAAAAAAAGAAAAGAAAAATGCAGTCGGTCATATATCTATATGAAGAACTTCCGTAGGACGTAAACTTTGTTTTTTTACGACCAAAGTTCGTTATAACCAGAAAAAGTTTTATTTTTCGTTCGTTTGTTTGTTCGCTTGTTTTTCACTTATTGCACTACAAAGTGGAAAACAAGCAACAAACAAACGAAATGATACACTTATTGCCCTACAAAAATATGTATCATAATTAATTAATAGTACCATTATCTCTATTCAGTAGCGTAACTACGAATTTCTGGCCATTCGAAATTATAAAAAGGCCCCACCGGCTCTTTCTCTACTTGAAAAACTAGAAAAAAAAAAAACAGATAAAAATGAAAGTACATACGAAAATGAAAATTATTTTAATGAATTTATTTTCTTTTCTTTTACAAAGCTATCTGAAACAATGAACAAAAGTTGAACGGAAATTCTTTTTTGGATCTTTATCAAATGCTTTCCACAAATACACACATTTCCGTTAACGTAAGGAAGCTTTGAGGCTCGAAAATCGCGAAATTATTTACAATTTTTCTTTTTCTTTCATTTTCTTTGTTTGAGTACCGATAAATCTTTTTCTTTCTTGTGTTATACATATGTCTAAAATTCTGTACAACACTGAATACGTCTTCAAGTGTTTCAAATCTGTAATCCAATGCTTGGCATAATGCCAGTGACGTCCCCTGTACTGTTTACACAAGAGCTGAAGAACTATCGATAGCTGCAACCATCGATAGTTTCCGATAGTTAACAAAATAATACTCGATAGCGTGTTGGTAACATTTGATTCGGAGATAAACTACTTTCCGTTCTGAAGAATGATATCTGACAACAATGTTGTTTACTTACTCATGAAGATCACTTAGAAATTGAAGCCATATCCAACAATTGAAATCTATTGTAAAGTTAATAACTGCAATATTATGAAATGAATAAGAGCGATCACCGGTGATATTGTTACATATTTTTTTTTCGATAAGCTTTTTCATTGACTGTTTCTAAAGGCAGCAACTTTGACTATTTCTTTCAAAGCTTCTGCTTGATTTAAAAGAGAAGGCACTTTTGGTAAATCCAGTTGGGCTGAACTGAGCTCATCCTGTGCTAGAAGAATTCTTTGCACCATTATGGGAATCATATTCCACTTCGTTGGGATTTGCAAAGCTCTTTTAAGCTAACAAGAGCTTTGTAGTTACAAAAGCTTACAAGAGCTTTGCAATTTATTATTAATAAAGATAATTCCACATTTGACTGGGATCCTTATGCAGTCGGTACTACCAATTTGTGTGTACGAACAAAGTGCTACCAATAACAAATACGGAGAAATCATATTTTGCATAGAGCTTATCCTTATCAAAGCCAAAATAATACTACACAACAGATATTTTTCGTTTGCCCAATAATACGCTTTACTTTCTTTCAGCAAATAACTGTTACCGCCACTGGCGCTCGTTTCGACTACCAATACAAAGAATGATAACCATTCATTTTACTGTCTTCATTTCACTTCAACGTACGCATTCTTTTTGAGCTTGATACACTGGTGTGCAAAAATTAAGGACGAAGAGGAGAAATTAGCATAACAGTGGAACGAGCAGGCAGAACGGACCGAAAGACCACTCAGGAGATACACTAGGGTCCGGTACGGTAGGGCATGCGCATATATGCAGCTTGGCGTAGGAGGGGAGGGGGTGACGGAAGGGTATAAAGCACACGGGCGGTGTACACTCAGCAATTCGGCGAAAGCTATTGCACGGTGTACATCGGTTTGAACGACGTCGAGTTGCTGCCACCGTGTGATATGGCCAACAGGCAATCCAGTAGATGACATCTGGATGACTTTACCCGAGGTCGCGTCACTGGGAAGTTGGAAGAAAGTCGAAGTGTGACTAGTATGGCCGAGGAGTTCGGGATCGCTCGCACCATCGTTTCACGAGCTTGAAGAGCATTTCAAACGACAGGAACAGCTGTCCGAGAGTTTAGCAGTGGTCGTCCACGAGCAACCACGGCGGCGGACGACCGGTATATTGTCCTGCAGGCGAGAAGAGACAGACGGCAGACAGCGGGAGAAATCGCAAGGCACATGCAACAGACAACTGAACGTCCGTTATCGCGTTTTACCGTGGCCAGGAGGCTGCATAAAGGTGGTCTATTTGCACTACGACCAGTACGGTGTGTGCCATTAACGCCTGCTCATCGGAGACGGCGGTTTCTGTGGTACCAGGAACACAGGAACTGGACACATCAGCAATAGGGTCGAGTTCTCTTTGCGGATGAGAGCCGATTTAGTTTGACGAGCCATTATGGACGTATACACATCTGGAGAGAGCAGGGAACACGCAATCACACCTCCAACCTCATCGAAAGGGACCGGTTTGTAGGTGGCGGAGTTCTCGTTTGGGGAGGTATCATGCTTTGGTAGCCGTACTGACACCCACATCTTGCAAGAAGGTTCAGTCACTGGTGTCCTCTATTGTACCAAGGTTCTCCTGCTTCACGTGCGTCTGTTTAGAGGTGCTGTGGGTCCTGAGTTCCTCTTCATGGACGACAACGCTACACCTCATCGTACAGTGGCTGTCGCAGAGCTGTTGGAGAGTGATGATATTCAACGCATGGACTAGCCTGCAAGGTCCCCGGACCTAAATCCAATCGAAAACGTGTGGGACCTTCTTAGGAGACGCTTGGCAGCACGTCACAAGCCGCCAGCAACGATTCCGCAGCTGCGATTGGTGCTACAAGAGGAATGGGCCGCGATGCCTCCACAGCTCCTTGACAACCTCGTCCTCAGCATGGACAGACGTTGTAAATCCTGCAACACAGTAAGGGGTGATCATATCCCCTACTAAAGACTGGATTTTTCTTGGCAGCAGCCTGTCACATGGACGTTTCTGTCTTCTGTCCAGTTGTGCTCGAAGCTACCTTTTCAATAAAGTGCCTTTGTATCCTTTGGATTCCTTGTTTGGACGGTTTTTCTCACTTGCCCTATATTCTTACATCTTGGGGATCTTATGGTATGATTTGAGTCGATGTGGAGCACTTCTGCTCCACGTTACATTCAAAAACCGTCTCGTCCTTAATTTTTGTACGCCAGTGTATATAATAAACCGTATCGTCTTCTTCAACTCACCCATGCTTCAGGTGCTTCTAAAACAAACAACAATTTTTATTCTAACGCACTTCAACTTGTACTTTTACTTGAACTTCACTTAATATACATAACAACAGAATGAACAAAAAAGTTCTTTCATCGTTTATTTTGTCGGTTACAGTTAATCTTAGGTTCGCCTTCTCACCATGTGTCATCAGCTTGTGTTCCATTCATGTATCAATAGCAACGTTACAATATTATAAAGTGGAATTTTTTTCACATCATACTAATGAAAACATAGATACAAGAAAATGCATTTAAATACTCCTGAATATAATATACTGTTGTCACCCTTTTAATTTAATCTGTAAAAATATTTTTAGTTAAAAGCGATTGATTTCGACAGACCGAATATAAAAAAATTATAAATAAAATACGGTTAACATACTACACTGCTGCCCACCCAAATTGCAACACCAAAAAGGATACGAGATAGCAAAGCCAGATTTACTGGACACATAACAACAGATACAAAGATGAAACGATTGAGCTTACAGGCCCGTGCGACTTGCGGAACACGCAGACATCAATAGTTCGTGTGGCCCCCATGGCTGGCAATAACGGCCGCTACACGCCGCGGCATCGAACGAAAGAGGATTTGGATGTGGGCTTGGGGTATGTCGGTCCAGGCTGCTTCCACACGTTACCACAGTTCATCAGGCGTAGCCGCGGGTGGTGCTTGCCGGGCCACTCGGTTGCCGATCAGCGACCAGACGTGTTCGATGGGCGACAAATCGGGAGAACAGGCGAGCCACTGCAGCAGTGACACCTGGTGGGTCGTAAAGAATTGTTGCGCGATGCGTGCCGCGTGCGGGCGCGCATTGTCCTGTTGAAACGTGGCCGCTGGTAGGTCCTGCAGGTAAGAGAGAACTACAGGCTCCAAAACGTCGGTGATGGTGCGGTGGCTGTTGAGTGTACCGGCGATGCGTACGAGAGGGCTGCGGGTGTTATATCCAATTGCGCTTTAAACCATAACGCCAGGCGACGGATCGGCATGGCGATGCATAATGCAGGCGTCATACAGTCACTAGCCGCGGTGCCGCTACACGCGGATCCGACCATCGTGGTGTTGCAGGCAGAAGCGGGATTCGTCGGAGAAGACAATGTTGTGCCATTCCGTAATCCAGGTGTGGCGTTCAACGGCCCACTGCCGCCGCACTCGCCGGTGGTGTAACGTCAATGCTAATCGGAGCAATGGGCGCCGTGCGACAAGTCCCGCTCCTGCAGACGACGTCGAACGGTTCGTGCTGACACAGGTTGTGGCGCAACACACCCTAATTCCTGCGCTAACGTTCGTGATGTGGCGGTGCGAGCCGTCAATGCCCGCCGCACAACATGCCGGTCCTCTCATTCGGTGGTGTGCCGCGACTGCGGCAATCGCTCACGTCGGCCAGTCCGTCCCTCCTGCACCCACCGAATCCATACTCGCCTCACTGTTGCTGGATGTCGTCCCACACGGGCGCCGATTTCTCTGTACGATAAACCGCTATCGCGATAAGCCACTATTCGTGCTCTGTCGAACTCCAAAACGTGCTGGAATGAGTGCCGTATTCTGCGACGAGGCATCAGGGAGCTTCCCACGCACAGGTCCGGCAGCACAACACACTTCCACTACTAACACCCCGCCTTCTGTGCACCCTTCTTTTAGTGCTTCTCGGTGGCGTGCCGGGCGCATATGATTTGCATATGCCCTGCAATGCTAATAATCGTTTGCATGTCCTCTCGCGGGCGACGCATGCTGCGAATTTCAGGCTAATCGGATGCGCTTCCTTCTTGGTGTTGCATTTTGGGTGGCCAGCAGTGTAGTTTGATAAAGAAGAATATGCGTTAAGAATAGTAAAAAATAACAGCTGTTACTTATAACGGTAATAATAGCGATAGAATGATCTCTTCCATTATTCCTCTCCCAACAAAGATAGCCATATAATGTTTAACTAAAGATAATTGATTGCAAAATAGTTATGGAAGAAATTCAGGAAAGGAGCTATAATTCAGAGCTAACACCGGGCCGCAGCCTGATTAAATCAAACACATCTGTATGATGCAGCTTGCTTCGGAAGCGTATTCAGACTGGAGCGTCTACTGTGGAGCGAAAATACGCAATGTGAATTCGCAATTGCATAGGGTTCAGAAAATTCAATTAAGTGTTCCGTTATGTTCCGGTAAAATATTGCTTGCTGATACTACACCTGAGCATATCTGAATTCAAGCTAAAGAACCATCTCGCTTAAAACATTAACCGAAACGATTAAAAAAAAAAAAAAGATAGTGAAAGAAATGTTTGTTGAAGATTGGCCATGTACGTGTACGTCATCAGCCTAAAGTGGGGAGTGTCAGTTCCGCTCCGTCGCAAGCGGCAGCAGGAAAATCCATTATTAAGCACACGAAATCGCACGAGCAGGGGAACCACAACGTTCATTCGGGCCAAAACAGATTACACAGAAGTTGCGAAAATGTAAGAGAAAAAAACTTTTTTTTTTTTCTGTTTTTGGCTTCTAAATCTTTATATATTCATTTCTCAAACACGTGAATATTTTTGCCGCGTATTTAATCTGTTTTAACTTCCCAATGAACTTAGCAAAATGATTTTTCATTTCATTTTTATTTTCAGTTGTGACCATATACACCCAAAAGCAGTACCATAATAATAACAGTGTAACTAGTGACAACTGCGAAGCACAAGGGAAAAGGCCTGAATTGGCCTAACATTGCCCTCGGCACCCATAATAAAGATCGTATAAGTCAGGAACAGACATAACTAATTTTCTGACATCATATAAGAAATTTGGTAAGCAGTAAATAAAAATTATAAAGAAAGAAACGTCACCATGAATAGTTTAGTATTGTATAAGTAGAATTTTATCCTTGTTTCACAATTTTTCACTACAAATAAGAGCATAGGCATATGAAATTCCAAAAGTAAACAAGATGACCTTCAAAGAGTTAGTTAAAAAATTAACTGTGATAGAGCTAGTTCTTCCCCAATAGATAGAGTTTTAGTTTTTTCTTAAAAAGATTATTTTTAATAGCAGTAAGATGGTGAGGAAAAGCATTCCATAATTTAGGGCCAGAGTAATTTATGTTATTTTTAAAATTTTCTGTATGTGTGAATACCGTTAGTTGTTTAAATCTATTTCTCGTTGGATAAGTGTGAGTATACATATTGATTGTGATCAAATTATAGTAGAGGTTGTATTTTATTATTTTAAACATAATCTTTCCCAAGTTATATTCATATAATTGTTGTATAGTTAATATATTGAAAGTATTGGGATGTGCAGTTGTTCTATATGTCAAATTGGAAGATTGATTAGTATTAATTTTTAACTCCAATAACCTGATAAATTTATTTTGTTATTTTTGTAGTTTGTGAATGTTACATTGTGTTGTTTTCCCCTATATCAATATACAGTAGGTAAAATAAGTCTGTATGATGGAATAGTATAACGCCAGTATTAATTTAGGGTTTAGATGTCTAAGAGTGTGACTAATAACACCAATATTTCTCGAAATTTTAGTTGAAAGTAGATCTATACGTGTATTCCATTTCAAATCATCACTTAAAGTGGTACCCAAATACTTATGGCAGTGCACCACTTCAATGTCATGTATAATTAATTTAATTTGTGTAAGTTAGGTGGAAAAGCAGAATTTTTGCTAAAAATCATTTTTTTTGTTTTATTCATATTAATAGTCAAATCGTTACAACTCAACCAGCCATTAATTAAAGTGAAATTATTTTCCAACTGAGAAATAAGTGTATTTATGTCATTACCGTGTAATAAAATAGTGGCATCATCAGCGTATAGTTGTATATCAGTATGTTCTAGTAATTTAAAAATATCATTAATATAGATAATTTACGACATGCTTCCTTTTTGATGATCACACTTAAATTTCGGTGCAAAGTTTTGCATTTGAGTTAAAATGACGATCGCAGTATTGAGTTAAACGACGATCATTTGAGTTAAAATGACAATCGCAACATTGAGTTAAACGACGATAATTTGAGTTAACATTACAATCGCAGCATTGAGTTAAACGACGATCATTTGGCTTAAAATGACAATCGCAGCATTAAGTTAAACGACGATGATTTGAGTCAAAATGACAATCGCAGCATTGAGTTAAACGACGATCATTTGAGTTAAAATGGCAATCGCAGCATTGAGTTAAACGACGATCATTTGAGTTAAAATGACAATCGCAGCATTGAGTTAAACGATGATCATTTGAGTTAAAATGACGATGCAGCATTGAGTTAAACGATGATCATTTGAGTTAAAATGACGATGCAGCATTGAGTTAAACGACGATCGCAGCCTTGAGTTAAACGACGATCAGTTGAGTTAAAACGACGATCATTCTCAGTGGCGTGCACATGGGTGGTGTTAACCCTAACAAAATTTGGAACCTTTCGATATTTGAAAAACGCGATTTTCAAAGGCAAAGATTTTTTTTAGTATTTGAAATTGTTTTTATGTCTGGTGGCAATAATTGAACGTGTTTTCTCCGTGAAAACGAGGAAGCTGCAAGGACTCAAGGACCAGAATGCCCCATTGTAATGAAAAACCAATAAATGGGTATACTGAAAGTTTCTGTGGCAACGAGGCAATGCCAAACACTGCCGGAAAGAGAAAACATAACACCATTAAATATTGCAGCTGCATCTGTGAGATTTATGTAGCAGCAACAACTTGTTCGTAAAGGAAAGTGATCACACGTATTAAGTGATTCAATATTTAGGGGAAAACCCAGACAGAGGTTCACCGCCAAGAACCTCAACCGGTCGGAACTAAAAATCCGACTGCCGGATCTGCTCGGCGATAGGAATGCTGCACATCTGGATAAGAAACTGCAGATGATTTGAATTAGCTATTTAGTCATCTCACAGACGAAATTGTTGCGATTTGCGAAGGTTGCGTGGCGGGCCTTGGCCTACGCTTCCCTCGTGGTCGGAAAACCTGAGCCTTCTTCGAGGGAAGGCCAGGAGACGCAGGAGATGGGTGCAGAGGAAACGGTTTGACCCAGACAGGAACGCCTGAAAAAGGAATATAATCGATCCGTCGCTACGTATAGAAGAGCAATGCTGGCATCGAAGAGAAAGCACTGGAGACAGTTATCCGAGTCTACTCCAGTAGGTAATCCCTTTGAGATACCGTACAAGGTAGCAAAGGGCTAATTCACTAGTCCACTGTTGCTGGCATCAGTCAGAACAGAGGATGGCACTCTCGCCGCCGCCATGTAGCAGACAGTGGGTGCGCTCTTGAGCCACCACTTCTCGGCCGATGAGGAGTCGGGGGAATTCCCAGATCAAAGATCGATCAGAGAAAGCTGCAGAGTCCCACCAGATACTGAGGACGACCCGCCGTTCACGGAGATGGAGGTAGGTGCCGCGATCAGTAGCCTTAACGCAGGTAAGGCTCCGGGCAAAGTCGGGCTGGACTTAGCGGTCATCCTCGAAGTTTTCCTAGCCAACCCGAGGTACTTTGTCTCCATGCTTAGCAAGTGCCTCGAAAAAGGGTGTTCTCGTTCTCTTCAGTAAAGAAAATAAGAGCCGAACAGATCTCGCGGCGTATTGGCCGAATTGCCTGCTTTCCGCATGGAGTAACGTGCTGGAAAAGCTCCTTGTGATCCGAGCATCCCATTACCTGGTCGGCCAAGGTAAACTCTCCAGCCGCCAATTCGGTTTCTCACAGGATAGGTGTACTAGTCAACCTTACTCAGCAGGTAAAGACGAATAGAGAACTGGTGCTACACACCTGCCTCGTATCCTTGGATGTGCGGAGCGCCTTCAACAGCTTCTGGTGGCCATTGGTACTAGACCGTCTGAAAAGACTTGGAATCTCTAAGAATTTGTTCCTGTTGATTACTGATTTCCTTTCAAATGGAAGGGTCGATTTCGAAGTAGGTGATAGGTTGTTTAGTAATGAGTACACAAAGGGTTGCCCGCAAGGCTCTTGTTCGGGAACTTTGTGGTGGAATGTGGTTGCTGACACCACACTCGCACTTCCTTTGAAATACGGGGGCAAATGCACTCCTATGCGGACGATCACGTTCGCATAGTGTCTGCATCGGGCAGGCACGTGATCGAGCGAAACATACACAGGTCCAATCTAAAAGTTCCAAGACTAGCCGATATACAACAAAGTACTTACGTTACTTAAGTCTGCATATGATCTCCCTCAAAGTAGTCTCCTTGACCTGCGATACACCGCTGCCAGCGTCTTTGCCACAGTTGGTTGGTTGGTTGGTTGGTTGGTTGATGGGTTTTATTGGCGCAAGGGCCAGGTTTGGCCAAAGAGCGCCAGACAAAGAACTATCAGCTACAGATTTTTAAAAGCGTGGAAAATGATTAAGAGCAGACAGGCTTGGTAAAAGTTGGAAAAAAGGATGATGAAAGCCGTGAAGACAAGTTAGTTAATTGGGTGTATATAAAAATTTATTAACTTACTATTATAATTATTATAATTTGTTTTTTATTTAACACAACTACACAAAAGATGAGTCACAGGAGGGGGACGAACCGTCACTCTCCTCCCCCCACACTCCTCTTCAATGCTGGCCGAGGGCGGGGACGAACTGTCACTCTCCTCCCCCCCATGTTCCTCTGCAATGTTGGTTGAGGCTGGGGACGAACTGTCACTCTCCTCCCCCTATGTTCCTCTATAATGTTGGTTGAGGGTGGGGACCTCGCTGAGTCCGAGACAGTTGCAATGTTGGTCAGGCGGACCGCGACAGTGGGATGGACACTGCACACCTTTGCGGATTGAGAGCCGGGTCTTCCGCACGTGCAGGCTTTCTGCTGGGAACTGAAAGAGTCGGTCGTCTTCAAAAGAGAAGGCGCAGACTCAGCTATTTGAAAAATCTGGAGCTCGGGGAAATCCACCTGTGTCGCTTGTTCAGCTGTAGATCGCTTGGCAAGTGCGGCGAGAGCTACAGGGCGCGGAACAAAGGGCTGCACGCGTTGTGGCAGAGACTGAACTACTGCGGCAAAAGTACGCTGTCGATTGGTGGGTATACCCAACTTGGCCTTTGCAGCAGGGTACGAGAGGCCTTCCAGGGTCTTGAGGCGCTGGATCGCCATCTCGTCCTTCCATTTCATACAGTTGCGGGAGTAAGCTGCATGGGCCTCACCACAGTTAACACAGCAGGCCGCAGAAGTGCAACCTTCCCCGTCATGTTCACTGGAGCCACAATTAGCGCAACGAGCGGAACTCTTACAGAAACGTTGTGAATGCCCGTACCTCTGGCACCTGAAACAGCGCAGAGGACTGGGAATGTACGGGCGAACGCCACAGACCAAGTAGCCAGCCTTGATTTCGGTTGGAACTTTCGGGGAGTTAAAAGTCAAGATCACATTTTTAGACTTAATCAAAGAACCATCGCGCCGGAACATCATACGACGTGCAGCAATAACACCTTGATCTGCAAGTTCAGTCACCAATTCTTCTTCACTGCATGGCAAGAGATCAAACTCCGAAATAACACCCCGAGAGGTGTAAAGAAACGGGTGAGGTGTCACTTTGACAGGAATGCCTTTTAGACTAGTGAGGCGCAGAAAAGTGTTACTCTGAAAAACACTGCAAGTTTGGACAAGCAGGTCCCCAGAGCGAAGCTTCTTCACAGACCTCAAGGGGCCAACCGCAGCGTCCAAAGCTTTACAAATGAAAAAGGGAGATCTGGTGGACAGTCTCTCAGACGGATCGATGGATTCCACTACTAAGTGTGTAGCATGCGTAGTCACAGCAAACGAGGGGAGACGACGCTTCGGAGCGACTGGAACATCTGCCGAAGAAGAGGTTCCACATTCTTGGTCCAGGTCAAGGTCTAAAGATCGTTTAAGGTTATGAGACTTGGTAGGTTGAGAAGACGAAGGAGAGTCATTGTCAATAATCATTTTCTCAGGCGACTTAAATTTGTTTTTCTTTTTGTTTTTACCCATGGAAAAAAGGAAGAAGATTCGTCTGCAAACTACTCCACCCACCACCGAGCCCTACAAGGGAGAACTGGAGGTCTGCAAGTCAAGAAAATGACGCTGGACACAGTTCTGGAGCTTATACGTTGCAGATATAGTCCGTTGGCTCTGATCACACGCACTCAGCGGACACTTCGGCCTCCGGGTACCGTCATGCCAACGCCTTTGGCATGATCCCACAGCCCCCGGGCTTACCCTGCCGTGCTATACGACAAAAAAGCCGCTAAAGCCCTGCACACAACTTGGTACAAGACTTCTGACTAGAGGTGGGTTAGTCTCTAGCCTCCCGTTTACAGCGAAACCGGGGTCGAAGAGGAGTGTTGGTACACAGGAGGCACATATCCGGTCTCCTGCGACCTCAGCCGCCATACATCCCATTTCCGCCTCACGGGTCTCCGCACGCGGCAAACATGCAGGTAGGTCTAGCACCCAAACCAGCTAAAAGGAAAAAAGAAATCCAAAGAAGACAAACCCTGGAAGGGAACCTAAACGGAATCTCAGCAACCTACGAACTGAGCGGTTAATATAAAACAGTTAGTGGTGGAGGGTAACAAAACCACAAGACCGGGGTGTTAGTACATAACGTGGTAGCGATTAGGTAGAGTAAACAACACGGGCAACTAGCCAGTGGAGAAAATAAATAAAAACGAAAAAGCGAGACACAAGACCAGCTCGGGAACGTGGGGACGCGACTTCCCAACAGCTGGATGAACAGCCGTCCCTGCAAACACCAACAGCACCAAAATAAAAAACATGCGGTGGCATGACATCAGATGTTGACCAGTCACAAGGTCAGCTCGGGCCGTGGGGGCGCCGCTCCCCAAATAACTGGAAAACCAGTTATCCCCGTGCGGGGTTGCCACAGTTGGAATGCTCCCTGGAAGTCCTGTTCGCGAATCGTGTCGAGCACCGTTTGCGATTCGCGCTGGACCTCGTCCACGGTTTCAGCACGGCGACCCTTGAGCTTCAGCTTCTGCTTCGAGAACAGAAATAAGTCGCAAGGGGGCCAAATCCGGCGAGAAAGTCGGGTAAGGAACGGTAGTCATGCTGTTGCGGCTGCAAAACTCGCGTGTTGCTAACACTCTGTGAGCTGTTGCATTGTCGTGATGGAGCAGGAAATCGTCCCTGCGCCCCATTTCAGGTCGTTCGCGGCAAATATCCTCCCTATGACGCCGTAGAACATCGCAGTAGAAAAGGGCGGTGACGGTCGTGTCCTTGGGGAACAAATTCACGGTGCACAACCCCACGAATGTCGAAGAACACGATGAGAATGCTTCTAGTTGGTTGCGCTCCGGATCTGTCGGGCCTTCTTTGGTCGTGGAGATGCCGGGCTCTTCCACTGCGACGACATTTGTTTGGCTCCGGGTCGTAACCGTAGACCCAAGTCTCGTCCCCAGTGATGACCTGCGACAGGAACGATGGTTCATTCACCACCTGCTGACAAAGATCTTGACAGAGTTTGACACGGAGTGCCTTCTGTTCGGGGTTCAGAATCTTTGGCACAAACTTCGCAGCAATGTGGCGCATGTTCAGAACCGACGTCAGAATATCTTGCACTGTTCCGTATGACACATTGACGATGGTAGAAATGTCTTGAATGGTTCTCCGACGATCTTCATGTACCAGTTCCCTAATTTTGTCCACATTTTCGGGGGTTTTGCTCGTGGACGGTCTCCCTGAGCTCTCGTCTTCCAGTGCCGTTCTGCCGCTGTTGAAGCGCGAGTGCCACTCAAAACACCTTGCACGACTCATTGCTCTATTGCCGTGAGCCTGCCGCAACATTTCACGCGTCTCAGTTCCCGATTTAGCGAGTTTGACGCAGAATTTGATGTTCGCTCGCTGCTCTAGTTTGCAGTCCATACCGAAATCGCAGCTGTGTTCGGCACGTGGTCACCAAATATCGTGTAGCACATCTCCCGATATTCACAGAACGACACCACTCGGCACAATGACTCATGAATGTCACTGCCCTCGACCGCTGCTCGCATATCCGCGTACTGCCATCTGTTGGCACGCTACGTACCTAGTCTCGGAAAGCTTTGATCGCACTACGTACACACCGCTCTTTCACAGTTGGATAGCTGGAGTAAGGAGTGCAAGCTGTGTTTCGCTCTCGAAAAGACGTCACGTTTTATCATAGCGAAAAAGGGGGGGGAGCTGATCACTCCTCCTAAGCGTCGTTTTAATGGTCATACCATTAAGGCGGTGAGGGAGATGCGATACCTAGGAGTAATTCTAGTTACTAAGCTGGTAGGAATCCCTCACCTGAGGTATTTGAAAAGAAAAGTGCCCTTCGATCCTGAATAGAATCAATTGGATGTGACTGACTGGGCTAGCCAAAAAGTGCTATACAAACGAGGGGTAGAACGAATTTTAAGGTACGCGTGTTCCGCCTGGTGGTCGGACACCGTTATGATGTGTAATGATCTTAAACAAATTCAGCGCAGAACGCTCTTGAGCATAATGAAGTGTTTCCGCAAGACTTCCACAATAGCGCTTCAAGTGCTAGCTGGGTGCAAACCGGCGGACTTGGTGGTAGCCAGGGAAGCTGCAATGCAGTCTCTCAATTTTGGTGGTGAGGGGTTCTACTCGGGAACCACTTTCGGTCGTCCGCGGTAGAACTGCTGAGAATTGACTTGGCTTGCCACCAGGCCAGTGAGCTCTGTCCCACATGGGACAAAGCTCTCCTCACGGGGAAGGGGACGGAGCTGTTTACAGACGGTTCCAAGTTAGATGGATGCGTTGGTGCAGGGTTCTGCGAGTTCTCGGATGGCAACGAGATCTTCGCATAGCAGCTGAAACTATCGTCCAATTCCTCTGTCTTCCAAGCAGAGTTGTTGACGATCAGAGAAGCGTTGCGAAGTGGCTCTGCCCAGTTACAACGCAGGGGAATTAAATATGTTCTCTGACAGCCAAGCGTCATTGAAAGCGCTTGGTCAGTTCAGGAGCAAGACTCCGTTTGTCAGGGAAGTAGAGCCTCTCCTCGAGACTGCGAGAAACACGGTGGTTCCTTCCCACTGGGTTCGAAGCCATGTCGGAACCACTGGAAACGAGTGTGCAGACCAGCTGGCTAAGGAAGCTACTGGGAAAGCGATAGTAGACTTTCAGCTGAGAGCGCCGTTGTAAAGCGTTCGGACGTAGCTGGGAAAAGCCACGATGGTGGAGTGGCAGCAGAGGTATGACGAGGGGGATACGGGAAGAACACGCCATATCTTTCCCCGAATCTCTACCAGATGCATTGAAATGATGGGTTCCTAAAACAGGTACTTAGTACTTCCGCCGTTTTGCGGTAATAGAACGAGTGTGCGGATGCGGAGCCCAGACTGCTGATGTCGCACACATAATTCTTGATTGTGTCTCTCTTTCAGGAAGGAGACTAGCGCTCGCCCAAATCTTAGGAAAGAGGTAGGACCTCTCGGTCCTGCTCGCGCACCCCAGGGCACGACACGAACTCATCGAGCTGGTCAAAGACTTCGTCGTGAGGCAGGAAGAGTTCAAGACGGAAGGGTGAAGATAGAAGAAAGGAGACTGAAGAGTGAAGAGTGAAGAGGAGCAAAATCGACTTCGCTCTAAGGTCATTTCAGCAGCACAGGCTCTAGTGTGGCGTTGTAAATACTCTGTAAATATTTCTGTTCATCTCTGTAAGAGGGCTCGTGAAAATAAAGGAGTTTTCCCACTTCACGGAATCCCCAGTGCATATATGTGTTTTGTACTCATAGCCTAGAAATTAATAAAGGACCTCAGCCTCATACACCATCACGCTGGCGAATAAATCTCCCAGCCAGACGCAAAATTAGAGCCCTAGCCCATAGGCGCATCACACGTACGGGCCATGGTACAGAGGCGGGAAGTGTAGGTCCCGTGGGGGCGGGATACCCCTGCGATCTCTGGACCGATCTTGTCCGGGTTAAGGACTGCCTGATCCTGGTAAGACTGTTCTCGCAACGCCTTCACTATCAAATTTCGGGAGAGTTCAGTTTATCCTTGCAGAGTTTGCATTTGAACGATGCAGGTAATGGTAATCAGTTAGCTTACCTTTTAATGCGTATTACAGTGTACAAAAGGCACATTTTAATAAGGTGTTGCACCTCCTCCAGCAGCAATACAGGCTTCCAATCTGACATTCAATCGGTCGTAAAAATGGTGGATACCACGCTTATGAATAGCATTCCATGCGCCTTCGACTTGGACGCTTAATTCAGTGATGGCCGCTGCCTGCCGGGGTCCGATCCAGTCCCAGATATGCTCGATTGGAGATAAATCTGGAGAGCGTGCTGGCCAAGGGAGTTGATGCACAACCTATAAAGAGCATGTTCAGTTGTCCGGGAAGAGTGTGGGCGGGCGTTATCCTGCTGGAATATTGCATTTGGGATAGCACACAAAAATGACAGTACCACAGGCTGCACGATGTCGCTGACGTATGTACTGTTATTCAGTGTATCCCGTACAAACACCAGACACGTACGAGAGTGATAGCTAATCGCTCCCCACACCATGATGCCCGGCGTAGGGCCTGTGTGTCGTTGGCAGATGCACGATGGTACAGAAGTCGCTCACCTTGTCGCCTTCGGACGCGTACACGACCTTCAGTCTCTCACAAGCAGGATTGGCTTTCATTACTGAAAACCACTGGCTGCCATTCCTCCCTCCGATGAACTCGTTCTTGAAACTACCGCAAACGCGCTCGATGGTGACCAGGGATCAGTGGTAACCGTGCCAGCGATACGCGTGCCCAAAGTCCTGCTTCCAACAAACGATTGAGTATCTTTCTGGTAGACACCCTTGGTATGACAGAGGATCAGATTTGTGACGCCGTAGCCGCCCGCTGTGCCAGCGCGGCCCTCCGGAAATGCAGATCCTCTCGTGCGCCCGGAGCCACGTCTGCGAGTGTGGGAATGCTCCTCTGACCGTCGACGCCCCCGTCTTACCACGGCCGATACCTCTCGTCCCACTCGATCCGCAATTTGACGGAAGGACCAGCCAGTACGATATGATCGCGGTCAAGATCCTGGCTTGTTTTTATACCGTTTGCAGCTGTACCGCACCTCTTAACAACGCAGCGGATCCGTTCATTTGCTTTTGAAGGGGTATCCGGTGACTGTTGTCAATATAAGTGCATACATAAACACCCAGATCTCTCTCTCTTTCTCTCTCTGCGTGGAACGCTCTCGAGATGTAAAGGTGATTGCGTGCTATATGATCGCGTGCTATTATATAGCACGCGAACACTTTGAAATGTGAAAGTGATTGCGTGTTATATATTAACACACGACCGCTTTAAAAATTTTAAAGTGATCGCTTGCTAATTTTAAAACATTACATTAGCTCTCTCTATCTGGAATGCTTTGGATATGTAAAAGTGATTGCGTGCGATTATATAACATGCTATTATATGATCGCATGCTAATTTAAAAACATTAGAATATCAATGAATTCAGTTCTATTCATCCTATCTACCAAATTGAAACTGAATTCTTAATATCACGGTAAGTTGAGTGTGTTTATTAATTTAATTTAGCGCATTTCGAATATTAATTTATGTTCTTCAATTTTTATTTTTTACATTTTTATTTTATCAAGCTTTCCGAGTTTGGTATTGATTACATTTTACATCGACCTATCCAGAACTCTAACCTACAATAAAAATTGAAATCTTAAGATGTCAATGTGTGTTAAATCGCATTTAAAAACAGTTGTTGCCATAATAGCACATTGTCAATAATTTAGATAGTTCCGATTCGTAATACCAGATGTCGCATTATTTTGTAGAAAAAGTTTCGGTATGAAGTTTTAAATTAACCGCCGAATGACTGCGGTCATATTGCACTGTGAAGTTAAGTGAAT
Organism: Macrothele yani; assembly: GCA_039090855.1. NCBI lineage: Eukaryota > Metazoa > Arthropoda > Arachnida > Araneae > Macrothelidae > Macrothele > Macrothele yani. The sequence goes on from CM077026.1 coordinate 114,118,051, forward strand.
ATGTCGCGGCGGGAGAGAACTGACATTCAGAAAGGAAAGATTGTTGGGTGTTATATTAGTGTGTTATCCATAACGAGAAACCGAGAGGCGTTTAAACATACCTAAGTCAACTGTTTTGGATACACTGAATACGACGCATTGCCTGCCTGAGGCAGCAAAAGAAAATCCCCAAAGAAATTCAGTGATAGAGGAAGTCGAATCCTCAGGAGAGTCGTTATAGCTAATCGAGTGAGTACTTCACAAGACCTCAGTGGACAGGTGAGTAAAAATGCTGGAGCCTCGGTATGTACACGTACCATTCGCAGAGAACTTCATTCCATGGGTTACTGTGGTCATGCGGCTGCTCACAAGCCTTTCATCTCCACTCGGAAAGCTGCTCGTAGTTTAGCATGGTGTAAAGAATATTTATCGTGAACCGTAGATGAATGGAAACAGGTCCTATGGACTGATGAATACAGATACGCGATCCATCAGTCTGATGGCAGTCTAGGTATGGTGGCAGCAGGGGGAACGCTATTTACCACAGTGTACTGTTCCTACGGTCAAGTTTGGAGCTGGCATTTACTCGTTTGGGGGTGTTTTTCGTGGTATGGTCCCGGCGCATTAATTATCGTGTTCAGGCCTGTTAACCAGCACGTCTACCTCGATATTCTGGACAATTATGCGCTACCAACTCTGTGGCATTACTATGAAACCGAGTCTTGTTGGTGCCAGCAGGATAATGCACCGAGCCATAAAGCAAAGACAATTACGGCGTGGTTTGACGATAATTCTTTATCGTGTGTGCACGGGCCAGCACAGAGCCCTGATCTTAATTCCATAGAGCACCTATGGGATGAATTAGAGCGCCGCATAAGAAGTTTGGAACCAAGGCCTACTATGTACTAAGCAATAGTTAGCGGCAGCATTATGTGCTGAATGGAAGCGCATACCTATCGATGTGTTCCAAAACCTTCTCGGAAGCATGTTTCGAAGGGTCAGTGCATACATTAAGGCCAAAGGTGGACCGACACCGTACTAATGTATGTCAATAAATGCTGTGTTGTGTTTCGCTTTTTAGGTGTCCGGTGACTTTTGTCAATATAGTGTATATTAATATTATTTAAAGCTTAAAAATAAAATTAGCCGCTGAATAGGACATGCCTTATGTGTTTATATTTACTTAAAACTTAAAAACAACCGTCCTGGGGCTGGCTATAAGCTAGTAATTTATTAGTTTGTAAAACGCAGTACGTGTTATGCACAACCATATCGCTACAGTGTAGTGTTTTAAATTATTTCACAATTATTCCCCGTCATACTTCTTTGAAGGCCTGCTCAGGTGCCTTAGCCTTGGGGCCCACTTAAATGTCTTAGCCTAGGGGCCCAGCAAGGCCTTAATTCAGTCCTGCTCTTACATCATAAATTGTATTTTTACCACACTAACCAGGTACAAATTAAGAGGAGGCCTTTGGGTGGCTAAAACCCGGGCCACAAGCTCTGTGGGGGCCAACACTGATATCCTTAACAATACATAAGTAAAATGTACTTAAAATATTCTGAAATGGCCACCACCTATCCTTTGAAGATAAATGTAAATACTTTATGTTGTAAGCTGAAAGCTTTGTTCACACCATGCTACTGAACTAAGAAAATGTATTTAAATATTCCTGAATAAAATTTTCTGTTTTCATCTTTTTGATTTAGTCTTTAAAACATTTTTAATTAAAAACGATTGATTTGGTAGAGCGGCTATGCACAACAAATAAAAGCACAATCAATATAGAAGCAGCTAGTTATGTAAAGCACAATGTGAGTTAGGAATAAAAATAATTGCTACGATTTTATAGCAATAATAATAGCGATCGATGCAATGATTTCTTTGTGATAACATTACTGCTCCCCCAACAAAGATAACCTTACAATGTTTCACTAAAAACAATTAATAGCAAAGTAATTTATAGAAAAAATAAAAGTTTTCTGCAAGAGGCTGCAATTCAGTGACAGTCTCGGGCCACAGGAGGACATAATCCGGTCCTTATAATTTAATTTAGTAACTGTGAGAAATTTGACTGCGATCAAAGAATTCCGCCTTTAACAGGTCTTTTAGAACTTCTGCGTCAGACTGTACTTCAAAATGACAACTTGTTTTCAAAGATTCATTTCTTCAGCCGAGATTGGTGTGCGTTGATGATATAGAGCTGTTGTTAGACAGCAAACGTGTGTAGCAAGATATAATGCCCCGGATGTACGAAATATTTAAACTGAGTATAAATAAAGCAAAAACTCAACTCATGGCGTTTGAGCGAGAAACATAGTCCTGATTCAAAATCAGCCGACAGAGACAGACCAGATGTATACGGTTTTTTTTTCTCCATTTCACAACGTTTGACATACGAGTAGAAACAGATTACATGGCAAAAGTAGTAGGCGAATGAACCCTGCTTTGAAAGTCACAGCTGTTTTAGGAGGATTTTACGGGGCAGTTGGTTTGTCAGATTCTGGATTGATTTGTGTATGAAAATGTAATTCTTTCTACTCTGATGTACTGTGTGAAACCTGGGTACTACAAAGAGACATAAAATACAGAACTGGTGAAAGAGAAGGTACAGAAAGCGGAATGCATCTGAGCCTCGCTACTAAGAGGGTCTAATAATTCCTATAAATTATATTCTATTATGTAAAATTGTTTATAACGTGAGATACACACTGGATTGACCAAAACTCTGAAACTTCATCAGCATTAAACAAGAACTAAACATAACGGAGACATTTTTTCTGGACTGCCTTTTTGAATTCTGATCTCCTATAAAAACAATACTTGCTCAGTTAGATAACGGATTTCAGTTGCTTAAATCACTACACAGTAGATTTGCATTTCTTACTCAAATGAATTGTGCTGCTCTTTATAGTGTATTAACATCAAGAAAAGAATTAGTTAAATTTAGTGATAACGAACCAGATGATCTTTTAGATGAAGTACAAATTACAAAAATCTTCTGGAAGACAATAAACAAACAAATAAATAAAGGGCTTCGTTAACACGTAGATGATTGCAATTACAGCGATATTTTCTTAAACGTGATAGCTTTACGACTATTTTTGCCTATGCCTGTAACTGTCCCATGTTCCGAAAAATCATTTAGCACGCGGAAAATGATTAAAACATTGCTACATGGATGTTGAAGATTTTAAAACATTTTATATTAATTCTTTTTCACGTAAGGTCAGCTGGTATTGGGGTGTTTGAAGAGGCTTCCAAAGGCGGCATCGGTAATTAAAGTTGTAAAAATACGTTTCCCATGGAATCATTTTTTGTATGGAAGAGTTGTTTTAGGGTGCCTTAAGTGCTTAAATCGTTTTATTTGCATACGCTGCCACCATAGGGTATTGTCATTAGCATGACACTCGGGACAGGCGTGATTGCTTCATTACGTCAGAAGACGTCAAAGATAGAAAAACTTTTTACGCTTTCCAACCGTAGGTTGAAGAAGCGTATATGCTCCAGCTTTTTCCGTCCCACTGTCCGTCCGTCCGTCTGTCTGTCGGCACGATAACTCACGTAAAAATTGTTCGATTTCGATGAAATTTTAGTATGTGGTAGGGGACCAACAGGGGACGAACCCTATTGAAAATGGGTGAAATGGGGTCATGGTCACGCCATAAGAGCAGGATCCATTCAATTGCCCTTATGCGTCATAACTTCCGTAAATATGGTTCGATTTCGATGAAATTTTAGTATGTGGTAGGGAACCACCTGGGCACGAATCCTATTGAAAATGGGCGAAATGGGGTCAAAGGTCAGGCAGGACATAAGAGCGGGATTTGTTCCATTGCCCTTATGCGTCATAACTTGCGTAAAAATGGTTCGATTTCGATGAAATTTTAGTATATGGTAGGGAGCCACTGGGGACGAACCCTATTGAAAATGGGCGAAATGGGGCAAAGGTCAAGACACTGGAGTGGGATCCATTCCATTGCCCTTGTGCATCACAACTTACCAAAAAATGTTTCGATTGCGACAAAACGGTATCATGTTGTTCCGGAGATATAGTGAACCGGTCCTGTTGAATATCAACGAAATGGGGTCAAAGGTCATTGCACAAAAGCAAGATTTATTCCACAGCCATGATTCTCATAACTTGCGTAAAACTGCTTCTATTGCGACAAAACTTTAGTATGTTATTCTTGAGGTGTACTGAACCGGTTCTGTTGAATATCATCGAAATGGGGTACAAAGGTCAGGACACAGGAGCGAGATTTATTCCACAGCCATTATCCTCATAACTTGAGTAATAATTTCTGGTATGTTGGAAAGCGCATCATAATCAATGCATTGCATGAATTTACTAACTTGTTCCATTTAGTGGGGTGTGGCAAGCTCAGCAGACAGAGGGGGCCAGGTTTAAGAAAAGACAATAGTCTAGAGAAAGAGAGTAGTCTAGAAAAGACAGAAGATGAGGAAAGATGCTTTGAGAAGGAAAGATTTTCGGACAGCGAGCTGGCAGAGGAGTGTAGAGAATGGCATTCACCTTACTGGGAAGCACGAGTTAAGAAAATGAAATAGAAGAGAGATGAGGTAGAACATGCATATGACAAGCAGAAAGTAAAGCCATCGTAATTGGTTCAATAATTAGTATAACTCCAGGACGTATCCAATAGGGAAATTAGATAGTAATAAAGAACTAATTTAACACCGCAACCCATCTTAGTGTTCCTTTGAAACTGCAATCTTTCTCATTCGTTCTTTAGTCGTACATTTCCCCGTACAACGAGCTGCAATTAGGCATGCACACCAAACCCAAACGGGAAGGAAAAGTCCAGTTAACAACATATTTAAGATCAACCATGATCCAAGAAAATGTCCAGTTAACAACATATTTAAGATCAACCATGATCCAAGAAAAAGTCCAATTAACAACGTATTTAAAGTTAACCATGATTTAAGATCGTTTTTCATCTTTAACGATATAAAGCACAGAAAGCGAAGAACCATGGAAGTGTGATTTTGATTCCGTAATAAAGAAATACAGATCCAGTATCAAGAAGAAAAATATTGTTAGGAATTTACTAAAAAATTCATTTCGGAAATAAGTACAAAAATCGAGCCTCATTTTGTTTTCATATTATTCTTCAACAATGACAGTTGTATTTATCTATTTATAATTTTGAAGAAGTATCTGCGTCCTGATTTTTAGTGCAAGCAGCTACGATTTTCTTACGAATTTCCATGAAATGCTATAACTCACGAATGACCAACAGACAAGATATTCTCAATTATTGATACTCTGTCATTGAATGACTTCTAAAAGCTTATGTGATGACTGATGAACAACTTAAAGTATTCTTGGTTATGAGAGTGTTATTAATTTGGGGAATAGTAAAAATTATGCAATCTACAATACAAAAACCACGCACTCATAAAATATTAGCGGAGTATATTGCCTATTAAATTACCTGATAAGCAGAATAAACGACAGTAGGTGTAGAGATATTTATCTACATGAACCATGTTCAAAGATTTCAATATTTTTTTTATCGGCGTGGGGAGGGTGCTGCTTCATTAATGGCTTTGCACCCGGGCCATGATAAAATACGTACCACCCCTGGATAGAGAGATGGTAACCGCAGGGGGAGGGGGAGGGACAAGATCGTTCTGATTATGTGCGAAACAAAGATGTGTTACAGTAGGGAGCAAATTAATCCGAATACTCATATTTTAAAGAAAAGTTGCAATTTCTCAAGAAAATAAGCATAAAAATTAAACTACAACTTTACCTAATAATTTATGTGTGCTGCTCTGTTCCTAATAAGTTCATTAATTCGCTTGGGCATGGACTCTACTAGTGTAGAACACATTTTTCCTATTTCTGCATCTCAAAACCAAACCTTAACAATGGATTGTGTTAAGTTATTCTTTGTATCACAATTAAATTTTCCAAGTCTCTTTTTCATTTCGGAACATAACTTTTCGATTGGGTTAATGTCAGGAGAGTTATCTGCCCACTAGAGCATTTGGATGTTGTGATTTATGAAGAATTCATTCACTTTTTTCGAAGTGTGGCACGACGCGAGATCCTGGTAGAAGATGAGTTCTTCTTTCTGAATCTGTGGGACCATTCTTTTCTCCAATATTTTTTATGTAGTGGTCACTTTTCATCGTACCGTCAACTGGATTTGTCTTTCTGGATTTGTGGGACCACTCTTTTTTAATCCAATATTTTTTTTGTATTGGTGGTCACTTTTCATCATACCGTCAACTGAATTTGTCTTCCTGGATCTGTTGGGCCCCTTTTTTCTCCAATATCTTATGTATTGGTCACTTTTCATCATACCATTAACAGGCACAAGTGATCAAAATAACCCCAGAACATCTGTTCAGCTGGGTGTTTGGGAGTTGTTGAAGATGGGCAGAAAGTATCTTCTCAGCCGCTGATTTACTGACATAGGGTACTCGCTTTCCTTGGACAAAAAAATGGCTTTCATCCGTGAATATGACCTTCTTCCACTTCTCTACAGTTTAATCTTTTTGCACTTTTGCCCACTGGAGCCTCATTTTCTGCATAGCCTTCGTCAACAGGTGCTTCTGTTTTGGTCTGATGGCAGTCCTCCCTGCTTCCAACAATCTTTGATAGACTGTCAGGTTAGAAACATTAACGCCCTGCCGAGTCCGTATTTAAGTCTATAGTATACAATCTGGAATCCATTTTGCTTTTTCTGACTAACAAGCGATCTTGAGTACGTGTAGTTTTCCTTTTTCGCCCAATTTTTTTCTTTTCCCTCAGGAAAAAATGTACCTGTCTCGCAAAACCTCTTTAAAATACACTGCTGGACAATTGCTAAGGACGGATCATAAACGGCTATATAGCGCATAAAAAAGTAAGTGTGGTTGGATGCCAAGTGAAATAAAATAATGTCAGAATGCCAGGACATTACAAGAAAGACAATTTATTGTGCTCTGAAATCCAGAAGGCTTTGGAACGTGTTCAAGGGACAAACAGGCCATTTTGTGCAGAATACGTAAACGTGAAAAAAATGCAATTACCGTCCGCAGGCGTTCCGGCGTAAGATGTCAATACGGGATATGGCCACCATGGAGGGCGATGCAAGATTCCACACGTCGTGTCATGCTTTGCACAACATTATCAAGCAGCTGTTGGGGTAATTTATCCCATTCCTCTGTCAGTGCACGGAAGAGGGTGTCCTTGTTTATTGGAGGGCATTGGTGACCAGAAAGACTCCTCCCCAAAGCATCCCACACATTTTCAATGGGATTCAGATCTGGAGAACGTGCTGGCCATACGAGGCGTTGAATATCCTCGCTCTCAAGACACTCCTGGACAGCAACTGTTCGATGACATGTTGCGTTGTCGTCCATGAAAATGAATCTATCACCGACTGCACCACGGAACATGCGAACATGAGGTAGCAGAACATCATTAATGTATCGTTGGCCAGTCATAGTCCCAGTTGGAAGCACATAGAGGGACGTACGGCCATTGATCATGATGCCATCCAATACCATGACACTACATGTCGGATAGCGGTCCCTTTCCTTTATGTTTGCTGGACAATATGCAGTACCACTATCACGCCAGATCAGTTGTCATTGACAATCAGACGATAGACTGTATCTACTCTCATCTGAGAAGAGGACAGCAGACCAGTCGTTATCAGTCCAATTGCGATGTTGATAGCACCATTGCAAACGGGCGGTACGGTGACGTCTGGACAATGGGATGCACACAACAGGATGGCGGGCGTATAGTCCTCCTTCATGCAAACATCTGGCGACAGTTTTTCGGGAGATCCGCTTGCCAGTAGCAGCCAGAAACTGATTTGCTACCTCACTAGCTGTGCTGCGCCGGTGTCTTTTTGTTGATAGCACTATGTACCGATCTTCTGCAGGTGTCGTACTGCAAACAGGACCTTCCCCGTGACGTTTGCTACACTCTCCATTAGTTTGAAATGATTTCCAAAGCCTTGAAACAATACTGTGGCTGACGTCGAACTCCCTGGCAACATCTGTTATTTTTCGCCCTTCTTCAATCTTGCCAATAATACGGCCATGCGTAAAATCATCTAGGTGATGTCGGGAATACATACTGAAAATTGCAAGTTCGTTAATTGATTCTTTCCCATTCAACTTTGCGTTTGAACAACAGCGGTCAATACGCGTCAAATCCTTTATATCTCTTATCAGCGCTATGACATCACAAACAAGTTCGGCAATCCAAAATTTGCATATGCACAAAACGTCTTACTGTATCCCACACTTATGCTAATTTCCACATTTTCCTGCCTTTCATTGTATGGTTGCTATCGTTGCTATTGTCATCCGTCCTTAGCAATTGTCCGGCAGTGTAGTATTAACAGTACCCAAACCAACACCACACTCACTGGCAGTTTGTCTTTAAGTCATGGATGTGTGATGAAAAAGAGTGCATTTTTTTGAACGCTTACTTGCAGATGTATCCATTTTGTGACCACTTGTTCACACTGAAAACAAGAAAGATGACTTAATTTTCGGATGCAACGAGCACGTCTTTTGAATCCATTCCGAAGCGAATTAAATTTATCAAAGCTATTCAAAGTCAATGGAACCGGCTTCGAACACAATCAACCGGTTCCAACAATCGATAAAATATCTAGAAGTAGAAACATCTACTTAGTTCCACCAGCGGCTAAAAAGAATGTTACGAAAATTAACAAATGGCGAACAAAAAGTTCCTCATAGTACAAGAAAGTACCACAGATAAAGAGATTTTCAAATCGAAAAGTTAAAAGGAGAAATATAGAAGGAAACATGATGTTAGTCTATATCTGCTAGCAGAAAAAATTCTCATAACGGAAAAGTGTAAAATAGGCGAAAATTATTCTTCATGGAAGAGTTCTTCATCTCTGAAGAATAATTATAATTCATGAAGAGTTCTTCATGAATTATTCTTCAGGGATGTGGAGCATTATCCTCTTTAAATAACGCAAAGATAGGGGGAAATCTATCTTTGCGTTATTTAAAGAGGATAATGATCCACATCTCTGTACAGGTGATTGTATGACGTCTCCGTATCGGGCATCGAACCCGGGTCCCCTCATTCCGTAATAAGTCGCTCTCCCAACTGAGCTACGCGGACGTATGCTCTCGCTGCTATCTGACTTTATCTCATGTGCGTCCTGCGGTGCAGGCACGTCACACTATCAAGAGAAAATTTTATGTTTAGAAGTTTTGTGAAAAAATACTATAAAGCAGTACATTTCAACTTTTCTTAAAGGTAATTGAAAGTCATTGTCAGTTTAGTGAGATCTGAAATTCCGAAGCACTCTGTTGCTTCGAAATATCGCGTTGAAAAAAAAGTACGAAATTTGTAAAAACGTCCTACAGAAAAAAATGAAATTATAACAAGCCTATTCAGAAAAACAATAAGCTCCAACAGAAAATAAAATAACTAATTCACCCGCATCAATAGTAAAAACATTTCATCATCGCGTGATTAGAGTTCTACCTTATACGTCACTCTGAGTTATGGGTCTTTCTAGCTCAATGGTAGCATGCGGGTCTCCCGTTGCACATCTTTGAAACCCACTAGGGGCAAAGGGAATGTACGGCAGGAAAGAAGAATCTCTGAAGGGACTGACATAGTCAAAATCGAAGGTTTTGAGAAATTTCGGTATAAATACGGAAATACCCGAAACGGACATTTCTGAAATAAACGGAATTACTGACTATAGAAATTCTGTCAAAATACTGACTATAGAAATTCTGTCAAATAGAGTTAGTAAAAACGGAAATCTTTCGAAATGGAATTTTTTTTAAAAGTCGGAGACCTACCCGTAAGGTGCTCGTTGTTTTCAGAAATTTTCTGTGAAAGCGTGCATCCTATGTATTCAGAAAAAAAATTATAATTGGCTGACTCACATGCATGGCTGTTTCAGCAGAAATTTGAATACTTACAAGAGAAAGAGAAAGAAAGCACAGATGCATGGAATCGTTTGATCAAACGTACAAAAGGAGTGCAGTCCGAACCATTGTGCTTTGAGTTATGGTAATGTGTATCATTACTTTTTGATTTAGTTCGTTGGCAACTTCAATGCACCTACGACATCTTTATTTCATCTGCAGAAGAATTTAAAAATTAAGTTCTTTGTTATGTCCTGAAACTATGCGCCTCTTGCAACTTGAATTGCTTCAATGTGGCAGGGAAGTGCACTGCAATTTCAGATAGGAGGGAAAGCTCCAGAATGACGTGCGGAGGTGCGGAGTCTCTACAGGCTTTAGAACTGCATACGATGCTGTGAAGTTTTCATAGACTTTAGAATGGCATGCAATGGAGCGAAGTACTTGTGAGTCTCCACAGACTCTTGAACTGCATATGATGCTGTGAAGTTTTCATAGACTTTGAAATGACATGCGATGGAGCGAAGTATATGTGGAGTCTCCGTAGACTCCAGAACTGCATTATTTCTTTTTGATTATTTTGGCAGTGAAGTGCACTGCAATTTCAGATAGTAGGGAAAGCTCCAGAATGACGTGCGGAGGTGTGGTCTCTACAGGCTCTAGAACTGCAAACGATGCTGTGAAGTTTTCGTAGACTTTAGAATGGCATGTAATGGGGCGAAGTATCTGTGAGTCTCCACAGACTCTTGAACTGCATATGATGCTGTGGAGTTTTCATAGACTTTGGAATGACATGCGATGGAGCGAAGTACCTGTGAGTCTCCACAGACTCTTGAACTGCATATGATGCTGTGAAGTTTTCATAGACTTTGGAATGACATGCGATGGAGCAAAGCATATGTAGAGTCTCCGTAGACTCTAGAACTGCATCATTTCTTTTTAATTATTTTGGCAGGGAAGAGCACTGCAATTTCAGATAGGAGGGAAAGCTCCAGAATGACGTGCGGAGGTGTGGAGTCTCTACAGGCTCTAGAACTGCATACGATGCTGTGAAGTTTTCATAGATTTTAGAATGACATGCGATGGAGCAAAGTATCTGTGGAGTCTCCGTGAACTTCAGTATTGCATGCAATGGTGTGTAGTATCCAGAGACTCTCACCATATCAAGAACTGCGCTGGCGATTGTATTTACAATATTCGCCAGTGCAGTACTTTGCTAAACTTTGCTTCAGTTATACAGTATTCGCCAGTGAAGTTCTTTGCTAAAGATGACAACGTATTTTCTGTTATAATGAGCACATGTTTTGAATAATATCCGTTGAATGTGTGAGGCATTCTCCGTATTTAGGAATTTCTTAGAGTCTGGGGCATTCACCATCTTCAGAAATTGCTTAGATTCCTAAGACATCTCTGGTCTTCAGGAACTTCTTGGATGCCTGAGATATCTTTCCTTGTTCCCTTCAGAAATTTCCTGAATGTACAGACATCCTCGTCTTCGGAAATTTCTGGGATCTAAGACATTCTCCGTCTGTAAGGATTTCTTTTATTTGAAAGACATTTGTCACCTTCAGAAATTTCTTGGACATCTGACACATCTGTCGCCTTCCAGAATTTCTTGGATATCTAAGACATCCCCGTCTTCAGGAATTTAATGGAAGCCCAAGGAAACTTCCGTCTTAAGGGGTTTCTTCGATGTCTAAGGCATTTCTTTGCTTCAGTAATTTGTTAGATAAATATATCTAAGGACCTCCCGTTTCAGGTATTTCTTAGATGTCCAAAGCATCCCATCATATCTGAAAATTTTAGGAGTTTCTTGGACGACTAGGGGATTATCCTTCTTCAGGAGTTTTGGATGTTGAAGGCATCTCCCTTCTTCAAGAATTTCTTAGGTATCAAAGACATCCTCAGTCTTTAAGAATTTCTTAGATGTCTAAGATGTCCCCGTCTTCAAAAATTCCTCAGTTGTCTAAGACATCCTCAGTCTTTAAGAATTTCTTAGATGTCTAAGACGTCCCCGTCTTCAAAAATTCCTCAGTTGTCTAAGACATCCTCAGTCTTTAAGAATTTCTTAGATGTCTAAGACGTCCTCGTCTTCAAAAATTCCTCAGTTGTCTAAGACATCCTCAGTCGTTAAGAATTTCTTAGATGTCTAAGACGTCCCCGTCTTCAAAAATTCCTCAGTTGTCTAAGACATCTACAGTCGTTAAGAATTTCTTAGATGTCTAAGACGTCCCCGTCTTCGAAAATTCCTTAGTTGTCTAAGACATCCTCAGTAGGTGTCTAGAGCATTCAACGTCTCCATGAATTTCTAATTGTTTAAGACATCCTCCGCCTTTAGGACTTCTTTTTTTTTTTTTTTTTTATTTAGTTCGGAGGCTTCTCCACTTTCAGAAATTTCTTTGATATACAAGATATACCTTTCTCCCGGAATTTCTTAAATGTCTAACAAATCTCCTGTCTTGAGGAATTTCTTAGATTTATAAAACATTTCTCGCCTTTAGAAATTTCTCGGATCCTAGAAAAAATATAAGAAATTCCTGAAACCAGGTAGAAGGTAATCTGATACACAGAAAAGGTCATCAAACAGTAGAATTCCTCCTTGGTGAAAACGTCGGTGACAAGAAAGGAGTTGGGGAAAAAATATGAGCAATTTTACCTCGTTAACCTTTTTGGAATACTTATGGATATATTCGCTTAAGAACTGCATCTCCAACCTAGTCGTTGACTGGGGGCGAGCAAGGTGAATCTTGCTCTTCCAATAATTTTACTGAAGGGGCTAGTTAGTGCCCACCCAATTTTTCGTCGTGTTTAATTCAATAATAGCTTTAGCTTCATAAGGTAGACCAAGCTCCAGCTTATGAGGTCACAGCAATTTATTTCTAAAAAATTAATAAATAACAAAATAAATAAGCTTTTTCCCATGTTCAGCATTTCTCATTTGATAAGAAACTGGACTACCAGCCCCGTATTGTGTTTGTCCCGTTCTCGTGATGTGCAGTGAATGTTAAAAACAATTATCAAAAATAAAAAAAATAAAAATACAGAAACGTATAATCCCTAGCGCCTTTATTTATTTATTATTATTTTTTTTGCACTTCTTGTTCTTTATTTAAGGAACCCAGTTAATTTCTCATTTTTTTATAAACGTTTGATAATTAAACCTTTCTGGATATTTTTATAAAATCACAGGCTGAATTTTATTTTTAAAAATATTAATATTCAGCAAAATAATATTTCTGTTTCCTTGTTCATTTGCTGATGAGCAATTACAGTTGCGTTTTAAAATATATATGAAATCTCGTAGTTTCTCTTATTACCCTTTTTTTTATGCTAAATTTTCCACCTGACAATGGAAGAGACGTGCCCCTCCCACGTCCGATCTCTTTACGCCTACCCCCCACCCAATAATCTGATGAAGTCGGAGCCCCCTGTCTTCAACATATTTGCATAAAGTCGTGGAACCATCTCTTTATGTTTAAGAGATTGTACAAGGGTTGTACCGAAAGCAATGCAAAAGTGGACATAACTTTTTTATTAACTGACAGAGGTCTTTCAAAGTGCACATGTTGGTAGAGAAACTCTTCCTCTATAGTAACCCTTCATCTTCATCGCAGGTTAATAATGGATTCCAAGCAGAAGCAACGTGCCGTCATTGAGTTCTTGACGAAGGAAGGGTGCAGGCTGTCCGACATCCACAGAAGGCTACAGAATGTTTACGGAGATGACACCATTAACAAGAGCAATGCGTACATATGGATGAAGATGTTTAAAGAAGGGGAAATCAGTATTGAAGACAAACCACGCAGTGGGAGACCATCATCTGCGACAACTGACGCGAATCGTCAGCGAGTGGATGAATTGATTCGCGCGGTGAGACCGTGAGCTTGTTGCACAACTGGACTGTGGTTACAATGCCATACAGAAGATAGTTGAAGACTTAGGGTATCGGAAAGTGTGTACAAAGTGGGTACCTCAGGAGTTGACACCCGATTTGAAGGTAGAAGGGTGGAAGTCTGCTCTGATTTGCTAGAAGCGTTTGAAGCCAATGAAGATACGTTTTTTTTTCGATCTAGTGACAGGGGATGAAACGTGGGCGTATCTTTACGATCCGGAAATGAAGAATCAATCCATGGAATGGCTTAACACCTCTTCACCAAGGCCTAAGTAATTCAAGAGCCAGCGATCAGCACAGAAAGTCACGGTGACTGTTTTTTGGTATGACAGGGGTGTCATTCTCCATGATTTTCTGGAATGTGGCCGTACCGTGACTAGCGAGCGGTACATTGAGACACTCAAGAAGCTTAGAGAAGCCATGAGAAGGTAGAGACCGAACAATAATCTAACAAGTTAGTAAAATCATGCAATGCATTGATTATGATACGCTTTCCAAGATACCAGAAATTATTACTCAAGTTATGAGGATAATGGCTGTGGAATAAATCTCGCTCCTGTGTCCTGACCTTTGATCCCATTTCGATGATATTCAACATAACCGGTTCAGTGTACCTCCGGAACAACATACTAAAGTTTTGTCGCAATAGAAGCAGTTTTACATAAGTTATGACGCATAAGGGCGATGGAATGGATGCCGCTCCTATGTCGTGACCTTTGACCCCATTTCGCCCATTTTCAATAGATTTCGTCGCTCGCCAGGTGGTCCCCTACCACGTACTAAAATCTCATCGAAATTGAACCATTTTTACGCAAGTTATGACGCATAAGGGCAACGGAATGGATATCCTTTCTATGTCGTGACCGTTGGCCTCATTTCTCCCATTTCAATAAGTTTCGTCCCCAGGTGGTACCTCACCACATACTAAAAATTCATCGAAATCGAACCATTTTTACGTGACCTCAAGAATAACATACTAAAGTTTTGTCGCAATAGAAGCAGTTTTACGCAAGTTATGAGAATAATGGCTGTGGAATAAATCTTGCTTTTCTGCAATGACCTTTGACTCCACTTCGTTGATATTCAACAGAACCGGTTCACTATACCTATGGAACAACTCGATAACATTTTGTCGCAATCGAAACATTTTTAGGTAAGTTATGATGCACAAGGGCAATGGAATGGATCCCACTCCAGTGTCCTGACCTTTGACCCCATTTCGCCCATTTTCAATAGGGTTCGTCCTCAGGTGGTTCCTTGCCAAATATTAACATTTCATCGAAATCTAACCATTTTTACGCAAGTTATGACGCATAAGGGCAACGGAACAAATCCCGCTCTTATGTCCTGCTTGACCTTTGACCTCATTTCGCCCATTTTCAATAGGGTTCGTGCTCAGGTGGTTCCCTACCACATACTAAAATTTCATCGAAATCGAACCATATTTACGCATGTTATGAGGCATAAAGGCAATGAAATGGATCCCGCTTTTATGTCCTGACCTTTGACCCCTTTCCACCCATTTTCAATAGGTTTCGTTCCTAGGTGGTTCCTTACCACATACCGAAATTTCATCAAAATCGAACCATTTTTACGAAAGTTATGACGCATAAGAGCAATGGAATAAATCCTGCTCTTGTGCCCTGCCTGACCTTTGACCCCATTTCTCCAATTTTCAATAGGGTTCGTGCCCAGTAGTTCCCTAACACATACTAAAATTTCATTAAAATCGAACCATTTTTACGCAAGTTATGATGCTTAAAGGCAATGGAATGGATCCCGCTCCTATGTCCTGACCTTTGACCCCATTTCATTTATTTTCAATAGGGATCGTCCCCAGGTGGTTCCCTACCACATACTAAAATTCCATCGAAATCGAACCATTTTTACGCAAGCTATGATGCATAAGAGCAATGGAATGGATCCCGCTCCTATGTCCTGACCTTTGACCCAGCTTCGCCCATTTTCAATAGGGTTCGTCCCCAGGTGGTCCCCTACCAAATACTAAAATTTCGTCGAAATCGAACCATTTTCACGTGAGTTATCGTGCGGACGGACGGACGGACAAAGCTGGAGCATATACGCTTCTTCAACCTACGGTTGGAAAGCGTAAAAAAGGATCCTCATTCACCATGACCGTATAGCTCAGTTCTGTCACCCTCTGACCACCTATTTGGTCCAGTGAAGGACAGTCTCCGGTGACAACGATTTGATAACACAGACGAGGTGAAAGTGGCCGTGAAGAAGTGGGTACAAAAGTCCACACCTGAAGTTTTTCAGAGGATTCGAGAATTGGGTTGAGCGATGGCCCAAAAGCATCGCTTGTGATGGAGATTATGTTGAGTTTAGTACCTTTGCATTGAGAAAGAGTTACTCTACCAACATGTGCAATTTGAACGACCTCTGTCAGTTAATAAAAAAGTTATACCCACTTTTGCACTACTTTCGGTACGACCCTCGTACATTTGCTACTATTTGCTCATTACCATAGGCGTAGCCTGACCAAAATTTGGCGGGGGGGGGGTCACAAGAAAGTGTAAACTGGTGTTTTTATTGAGGGGGGAGGGCATTCTCGGAAATAGTTTCTCCGAAAAATGTTCCTGTTCAATTGCCATAACTTAAGTTTCTTACATGCCTAATGCATCCAAAACTACGAGTTGTGCCAGGCTTGTTCCGATTCATCCTAATGAGGATGAAAAAACACCTTTCAAAGCACCTCATGTTATCATCTGATGATGAAAACCATCATCAGATGGCTGCATGCTATTTATTGCGTATGAAATGACTGCTTCCAGGAGTCAAAAACAATGCACGTCATATTGCGTAGCGTTTTTCTCTTGACTGAATGTCACACTTTATAACATTTAAAAGGCCAACGACAAGTTATTTTTTTTCAATTTTGAGTTGGGGGCACATGCCTCCCTCGCTACGCCTATACCTATTGTAAGTTTGTTTTTGCAAATTTACATTTCAGTTTTGTGGCAAATTTTATGTATTCATCCCTGGTTGTCGTATATCCGATAACACTTCTTGACGTAGGTGTCTCTTTGCATCTATCCCACGAAAATTTCGGTTACACCCACCGAAGAAGCGTGATAACGTTTACATCAAAAGAAGAACAAACAGGAAGTATATGTTCAGCATACTGGAGTTTTTAAGACGTCCCATTGAGTACTATGATGCATTTCTAACAGGTGCCGCCCGCTTTCCCGAGGAAAGAACCTTCCATCCTACAGCAGCAGGTCGCTTGAAGTGCGGGTTTCCTCTTTCACAACTCCTAATAGTCCAACGAGCAATCAGATACGGTAGGCTGCTCCGGTACACGTTGTTAACAATGGCGGGGGTCAAAGGTCTGCAGGCGAACGACGACTGCCTACTTTCACTTCGGCACGAGAATCCTTATTGTTGACATGGCCAATAATTCGTGGAGGATATGCTCCACCGTTTGGAGCTTGATTGTCCGGGCTCGGTTATCGCTGTCGAGTAACACAATGATGATGATGATGACGATAGTGAAGAGATCAAGAGGCCGCTAAGCGACAGGGAAAAGAAAAGTGTGACGGAAAATTACCCAGAGTGGGAATTGAAGAGAAACTGCGACTCCTACTTTTGAAAGTTTTTCTTTGCGTTCGTAAAGTCTAGATTTTGTAGAGAGAAAATCATTAAATACGGACAGTAACACTGTTGCGGAATAAACATAATTTAATGTACTATTTCATTGCGTCTCTCTCACAAGGGCGCGGGGACGTATTCATGGGGAGGCTCTAAGGGGTCGTAATCCCCGAAAGTTTTTCAAATGTATTTCGCATGGCCTTTATGAAGTCTGTTCGTGTTACAATTTTTTTTGTTTTTTTGTTACAGTATAATTACGAATATTCAGGACTGGATTAAGGGGTGGTCTGGCAGGGAGACATGCCGCTACACCGCAAAGAGATCAGATCAGATCATATGTAAAGGATTTTAGGAAGGAAGTGTCTGACCCCAGGTCTTAAACAACCCTTAGAAATAGGAAGGCAGGAGATTTGGGCTAGAGTGCCCAATGGGAAAGTGAAACGGAAGCGAGGTAGAAAGGGGGAGGAAGGCGCCCTTATTTATTACCGGGGTGCCAGTACCCGGGGCCATCCGACGCACGGCATATATTTAGTGGTTCGAGCGTTCTTACCTGTCTGGGATCGAACTCGAGGTCCTCTCCGTGGCAGTCACGAACGTTGCCCACTAGGCCACCCACGGCCTGAGCTATAAGCAGTCGCCCGTCCCTAATTTACGGCCAATAGTTACAGGAAAGGGAGACAGTCAGTGTCGTAAGACAAACGCAACATCCATGCCTCAGCGGGATTCGAATGCGGACCCCTTTTGGACGAATGATCAGAAGCCATCTCTTAATCATACGAGCTGTCACTTTTCCGCGGCGGCTCGTGTGATTTCTACTCAATTGCAAACAGTGGCTAGAAGACGAACATATTTCAACGAAACTGAGGGTAAACGTTCCATGTCGCTGAATACAGCTGGGTCGGCGAGGCAGTGACGAAAATTTAGAAATTCCGCGAAAATCCAGGAAAAATTATTCTAAGAACAGACGAATGTTAAAGAAACAGCTGTAGAAGAACGAGAAGAATCCGAAAAGACCTGCTGACTCATCAACCGAAAGGTCACGGGAATGTAGGGATCGTCCAAAGTCTGCACGCCAGGATGCGTTTCACCGGAGTTCAGTTGTAGAGCCACAATCTTCCACTTCAACTGCAGAAATTGAGTCTGAACAGCAAGAACAGATGAAGATTGATGTCATCGATCCAAATTTTCAAATTTTCACACCGAGCATGGAACGTACGTCGCCAGTCTTCACAACTTTGCTGGATAATGAATGTATTACGTCTCAAACCTTTACACCGCCGATGCACCCTGAATCCAGATAAGAACAAGAACAACAAGAAGAGTACATTAGGCCAGAAACGTATTGCCAAATTTATGACAAGGAAACTATGGAGTTTCAAAAATTGTTTCTGAAGAATGATTTATTTAAAAATAATTCTAGCAATAACTATAGACGACGATGATACTACGTCTTCTACTTCTACTAACATTAGCTTATAATCAGCATAAGTTACTGTGAATTGTCTATAGTATAAGTTGCTTCTAAGTAAATAAAGTAAAATATTTCTTTCGTTTCGTTTCTTGAAAAAATTATGTCTGAAAAAATCAAAGGGGTACAGTAGCAACTGTGCCACAACCTGCAACGTAGGGCTACGTCAGCTATTCTTCGCTGAATACTTTAAGGATGTGGAACTAGTGAAATAGTTCCATGAAATAGTGACAGTTGACGTAGTTCTACGTTGTAAGTTGTGGCACAGTTGCGATTGTGCCCCTTTGTTTTTTTGTTTTTTTTAACAAGGTTGTTATTCCGAGATACGTTTATATCTCATACTGGACAAGTGAGGAGAATTAACCCACGTCTCACGAATGGTATTAAAAAAAATCGTAGTATTAGATGTTTAATAATGAAAATAAAGAAAATGATATTTAGTTTTATCAGAAAGAATTTTAAGCGGCAGGAAATGAAAAAAATCCAATTATTTATCGGGTTTCCAACTACGGATATATACACTACATTGACAAAAGTCACCGGATACACCTTCAAAAACAAATGAACGGATCCGCTGCATTTTTAAGATGCGCGGCACAGCTGCAAAAGGTATAAAAACAAGCCTGCAGCTGACTGCGATCATATCGAGCCGCGGATGGCTTAGTAGTTAGCGAGTCAGACTATCAATGCAAGGTCCTCAGGTTCGAACCTGGGCTGATCATTCAGAGATGGTGTGATTTACTAACAATCGCTGAATATCCGCCGTGCATCGGACGAGAAAGTTAAGTGACGGCTCGGAGGCTGGACCCACTGGTTAAGTGGGTATCCTTTCCTATACCCCCCTCCTGAAATTCTCTCACACCTCTGTGTACAACATCGCACTTGTACGGTGGCGCCATCTACTGTACTCTAATCTCACTACAAACTGTTCTGTCAAAGTCACTAGACTTGCTCTTATTCCTTCCGTTTCTGTGTCCGGCCCAAAATACTGCGATCATATCGCGTCGTGAGGTTGAGTGAAAATGTCGCGGCGGGGGGAACTGACTTTGAGAAAGGAAAGATTGTTGGGTGTTATATAAGTGGGTTGTCCATCAGAGAAACCGAGAGGCGTTTAAACATACCCAAGTCAGCTGTTTTGGATGTACTGAATAAGTGGAAGTCACATGGCGTGCCAGAAGCAGCAAAACGTACCGGCAGACTAGAGCCAATCAGTGATAGAGGGCGTCGAAGCCTCAGGAGAGTCATTACAGCTAATGGACGGAGTACTGTACAAGACCTCAGTGAACAGGTTAGTAAAAATGCTGAAACCTTGGTATGTACACGTACCATTCGCAGAGAACTTCATTCCATGTCTTACCGTGGTTGTGCGGCTACTCATAAGCCTTTCATCTCCACTCTGAATGCTACTCGTTGTTTATCATGGTGTAAAAAACATTTATCGTAGACCGTAGATCAATGGAAACGGGTCTTTTGGACTGATGAATCCAGATACAGGATCCATCAGTCTGATGGCCGTGTGTGAGTATGGCGGCAGCTGGGGAGCTCTATTTACCACAGTGTACTGTTCTTACGTTCAAGTTCGGAGCTGGCACTGTACTCGTGTGGGGGTGTTTTTCGTGGTATGGTCTCTGGACTTTAGTTATCGAGGACAAACCTGCTAACCAGCATGACTATCTCGATAATATGGACAATTATGCCCAATCAACTCTGCGGCAATAATATGGAACCGAGCCTTGTTGGTAGCAGCAGAATAATGCACCAAACCATGAAGCAAGGACAGTTACGGCGTGGTTTGACGATATTTCCGTACCGTGTGTGGACTGGCCAGCAGAAAGCCCTGTTCTTAATCCCATAGAGCACCTATGGGATGAATTAGAGCGCCGCATAAGAAGTTTGAAACCAAGGCCTACTACTAAGCAACAGTTAGCGGCAGCATTATGTACTGAATGGTAGCGCATACCTATCGCTGTGTTCCAAAATCTTGTCGAAAGTATGTCTCGAAGGGTCAGTGTATGCATTAAGGCCAAAGGTGGACCGACACGGTACTAATGTATGTCAATAAATGCTATGTTGTGTTTCTGTTCTAGGTGTCCGGCGAATTTTGTCAATATAGTGTATAATTAAAATAGAAGAAAATTGAGGAGGAAAATGTGATGCTTCGCCCTTGCACGGAAATAAATACGTAGACTCCCGCCTTTCTAACGCTACTGCTTCAGATATACCAGGTCGTTCGGAAAACAGTGGCCGGTTTCGAGAGTAAGCATAAAAGAGACATACCTCATAGTACACAACCTCGTTTTATTCGAAATAGGGGCCTTCAGCAGCTACACACGTGCCAGCGAGTGGCAGGTGTTTTAATGCTAGTCAGGAGAAATCTGGCTCCCTGGATGCAAGAAAGTCACGGAATGCAATTTCGGCCTCCTCCCGGTTTCTTAAGGTTTTGTCCTTGAGGTAATTGCTAAAATGCCCAAACAGGTGGAAATTGGTAGGTGCCAAGTTAGATGATTAGGCTGTATGTGTGAGGGTTTCAAACCTCAGTTCGTGTAGTTTCTGTTTCATCATTTGTGACACGTTTGGTCTCGCGTTATCATGGAGGATGATAAGATCCTTCCTGTTTACCAAAGATGGTGGTTTGGACACAACTTCTGGTGCATTTAGTCAATTTCTTCATGGTATGTGACCGAGGTAATGCTTTCACCAGCATTCAAGAACCTGTAGTGTATGACACCGCGAACAGTCAACCACACTGTCAACAAAATCTTCTTCGACGTCAACCTTGGTTTAGAATTTTGTTTTGGTGGTTGGTTCACCATGGTTCATTCATTCTCCAGATCGCTTACGGTCAAGTCCGGGCTCCTTTTCGTTGCGAAGCAGAAGGTTACTGCAATCTCAAACCGGTGTTCTTTCCGATGCTCCGTCAGTTCGTGTGGGAGCCACGTATTGAGCTTCTTGACCTTATCATTCTGGTGGAGATGTTCGGAAATGGTTGACACCTACCCTACTGTTTGGCGAGTTCTCTGAGCGTGACGAGATGATTTGTCTCTTCATTTGCCTTCTGAGCGTTATTATCAATGACCGAATGCCGCCCTCGATCCTCCTAATCTTAGTAGGCACGTGTCACTGGAATGAAACTTTTCAAACCATGCACCGACGAACAGTACGTTCAGATGTTGCCTCTTCGTCCCATGCCTCGACCACATTACTGTAGGTTGGTGCCACATTATGGCCCAATCTGGAATTCATGAAGCAGAATCACACGCAACTCACTCCTTTCTAATATGTTGTATAGACCACTCTCACACGAGTAGCAGTGACTGCAGTTCAACCGATTATAGTGTGTATTTGTTGAGTCTGAGGAGCTCTTCATCCCGTATGAATGGCGCTGCGAGCGGGTTGGTCTGCAAGCATTGTGGGCGAATTGAATGTGGCACCTGTGAAAATCGGCCATTATTTCCCGAACGACCTGAAATTTGATAAATTCATGCTCCAAGGCCTCACCAAAACAAAATGGAGCATTTTACCAATAAATGAGAAAGAGTGACACATGTACGAAAAACAGAACAAGAAGGTGCAAATCTTTCTATAAAAGTCTTCTTGGTTTGTGGATTTTAGAAACAGGAGATATGTGAAACACTTTCAGCTTCTCGCTTATTTTTCTCCAGAAGTCTGATGCCAATAAAGGAAAATATGACTAAAAATAAAGTAATGTTTGTAACTCAGTCACTTGTTTCTTCTCACAACTTTTCTTTTTTTATTTCTCTGAACCCTTTTTTACAGCCACTATAATGAAGTAAATTTCTCCGTCATTTTGGTACACGCCGCGAATCGAACCCGAGTCTACTTATTCCGGAACAAGTCGCTCTACCAACTAAGCTACGCAGACGTTCGTTCTTGCTGCTATCTGCCTTTATGTCGTGTGCGTCCTGCAGGGCATGTACGTCACCTCTCCCCCCTCCGAAAGAGGGCCGGGGCATGGCCCACGGGTCAGCCGTGATCATGAATCGTCGCAGGCAGCCATCCACTGAAGAACGTGCACTTGAAAATTCCCAGTCAATCTGGTGTGTGGAATGCAACACGTGGGGCACGCACGTCACATCTCTCCCCCTCCCCCGAAAGAGGGCCGGGGGCATGGCCCACGGGGCAGCCGTGACCATGAATCGTCGCAGGCAGCCATCCGCTGAAGAACGTGCACTTGAAAACTCCCAGTCATTCTGGTGTGTGGAATGCAACATCACACACATTTTATTTTTCGAAGCGCTGAAGAAGGGATTCTCTTATTTTTCCTATCTCGCGGTGTGGAAAGAACATCACACGATTGCGAGATCTGGAACGGCCGGATCATCCGGGAAGTTCGGGCGCCATTATAACGAAGTAAATTGTTCCGTCATTTTGGTCCACGCCGGGAATCGAACCCGAGTCCACTTATTCCGGAACAAGTCGCTCTACCAACTGAGCTACGCAGACGTTCGTTCTTGCTGCTATCTGCCTTTATGTCGTGTGCGTCCTGCGGGGCAGGCACGTCACACTACTTCTGGCTATATAGGTATCGCCCAATTCTTTCCATCCTGAGCTTTTTGGTGCCAAAGAATTTCAGTTGTTTTCCTTATATCATCTGACCATCTTCTTTCAGATCTTCCAGCTCAGCTTTTACCTTTATATGGCCGCCACTTCAGTATAACATTTGTCCATCTATTGTCGTTCAGCCTTTTAACCATTTAACGACCATGACGCTTGAAAGGCCCTCACATCTAAACTACCACGACCGTCCGAAACGCCCGTCTAGAGTAAGCAGGATTTCCTATCCCCCACCTGTTCTTTTAAGTTACACTGTTTCTACGGGTTTCGCAGAAGTAACATTCAGTCGCCATTGTTGTCGCTAAACAAATAGGTAAAGCAGCCGTTAGTATAAAGTAGGCGTTGACACAATATTTCAGGAACCTGGTCGTTAAAGGGTTAAAGTGTGCAGCCCGTTCCCATTTCTTTTGAAGTATGTTTTCTCCAATATCTAAAAATTTTGTTTTAGCTCTTATTTCTCCATTTTTGACTTTGAGTCTTATGTTTAGCAGCCATCTTTTCATTCTTCTTTCTACTTCTTCCATTTTGTCTATTATTTCTTTTTTGATTGGCTAGGTTTCAGCTCGATATTTCATAACAGGCAATACATATTGGCTGAAAAGCCTTGCTCTATTATCAGGATTTATTTTATTAATTTAAATATTTTTCAATTTTCCAAAAGCTGACGATCCCATTCCATTTCTTCTTTTCACTACTTCCATGACTCCCTGTTCCTACATTGTTATAAATTTTCCTAATTATATATGCTCATCTATAATTTCAATTTCTTTATTGTTAACCTTAAAAATATTGTCTCTTTCATCTTATCCTTTTCGGTTTGTCATTATTTGGATTTTTCTCAGAGTTAATGTTTTCCAATTCTGTTGATTTAGTTATTAAATATTCTTTCATTTCTTTTAAATCTTTCATATTGTTTGCAATAATAAGAATGCCATCAGCAAATCGTAGGTTATTCAGTTTAAGTCCATTAATGGTGACTAATTTATTTTATAATTCTAAATTACGCATCATATATTCCAGTGTTAATGTGAAGAATTTAGGAGAAATGTTGTCTCCTTGCCTTATTCCTTGATTAATATAAATTTTTCGCTTATTTCATTGAGAATGATATTTGCTGCAGCATTATTGTAAATGTATTTTGTTATGTCAATATATTATTTTTCGATTCCATAATCTCTAAGAGCATTATTATTACTGATGATGATTTTATACAATCAAAAGATTTTTTAAAATCTATGAAAGCTATGTAAAGAGGAAGGTTGTATTCATTGGATTTTTCAACAAGCAAACTTATTGATTGAATATGACACATTGTACTCAGTTTTTTTTTCTGAAACCTTCTCACAACTTATCCGGGTAAAAAAAAACATTTGAATCTCCAATGAAATACATAATCTGCCTTTGCTTTCGTTTTCTAAGACGTTATTCTTTGGGAGTCCATAGTACGTGATTATAATATATTACAGGTACTGTTCCGGAACAATGACATGAGCTGTTACTAAGCTGAATGAAGGTCTTGTAATCCTGGCAGGTTTTATGTCATTCCCTCAAGGATTCAAATAGGAAATTCAAGAACGTTCGGAAACACTGCACATAATTTTAAATTGAATATCATGAACGAAAATAGATCTTATCTCATTTGCTTTTCAAAAACAGTGGAACCTTGGTTATTTGTTTTTCTAGGGGTGGCTTCAATGGGTAAATGTGAAAAGCGTATAAAAGAAATTTTAAAATGCTAAATACTCTTATAAAATTTGGAATTCTTCTAAACAGAAAAAAAGAAAAAGGAAAGAAGAACCACCTAATCTTAGATTATCCTAATTTATAATGTAAGACATACATACATAAATACTTTCTTTGCTACCTAAAGGCTGTTTATTTTCACTTTTGTATTAAACTTTTTATTCTAATCTCATGATAAAAACTAACGAATTGTGCGATCTCATATTTTTAATATATGAAAAATAAAAATAAAAACCTTTCCTTCAAAATACAGGTACTAAATCTGAATAAGATTTTGTTTTATATTAAATATCTCTGTTTCACATCATTTACTTATAAGCTTCGCTCTTTTTAAAGCAACTTGTCTTTATGCTAAGTTGATTTAGCTTTAGCGCCGAGTAAAATGCAGTAGATTTCGGTTAATTGGGACACATCGGGGCTAGAACACTTTGGCCAGATTAAGTGGCTGTCCCAATAATGCGAAGCTTTACTCCAAAGAGCTAATTTTGGATGTTTTTTTGAAGAACTGTCCCAAATAAACGGCTGCCTTGATCAATCCATGGCCCAAATAACCAGAATCGATTTTTTTCTCGGTATTCAAGAAATCTGAACTCAGAACTAGCCTTTCTGAGTTCAGATTTCTTGAATACCGAGAAAAAGAGGAACTGGTAACGTTATTTAGTAAAATTTTAGTTGCATTATCTACCAAAGTTGCAGCACACCCGGTTACATACTAAAAAAAACAACAAAAAAAAATCGAAGAACCATGTATTTTGATAATTTAAATTTCAAAATCCAACGTATAATCGCAAAAAGCGTATAAATGAATTACGTACAACCGAATTGAAAAAGCGATAGAAACTACAGTAAATTGTAGGAACCAGCGCAAAATTACGTACTTCGCATAACCGAGGTTACGTTACAGTTTGAAAATTTGTTTGCTGTCGATAATATTGATTACAATTTTTACAATTTACTTGTAACATTTCCAAAAGTTAGTTTCCTAATTTAACTTAGCTAAAAATTGATCTTTCTCTCTCTCTCTCTCACTTTGCATGCCGTGTGACGTACACTAACTTTCCAACTTTCGGTTTTTGTTTATCAATCCACTGTGTAACGTACCAGGAGATGTGACGTACCTGCCAGAAGGACGCACATGACATAAAGGCAGACAGGAATCAGAATAAAACGTCCGCGTAGCTCAATTGGTAGAACAACTTATTCCGGAATGAGGGATCCGATTTCGAATCCTGGCGTGGACAGAGAAATGACGGAGAAATTTACTTCGTTATAATGGCGCCCGAACTATCCGAATGACCTGACCGTTCAAAATCTCGCAATGGTGTGATGTTCTTTCCACACCGCGAGATAGGAAAAATCAGAGAATCCCTTCTCCAGCACTTCAAAAAAAAAAAAAAAAAAAAAAAAAATAGCGGGGGGGGGGGATGATGTAACGTACCAGGAGATGTGACGTAAATGCCAGAAGGACGCACATGACATAAAGGCAGATAGGAATCAGAATAAAACGTCCGCGTAGCTCAATTGGTAGAGCAATTTATTCCGGAATGAGGGGATCCGGGTTCGAATCCTGGCTTGGACAGAGAAATGACGGAGAAATTCACATCGTTATAACTGCTGTAACGTACCAGGAGATGTGACGTACCTGCCAGAAGGACGCACACGACATAAAGGCAGATAGCAATTAGAATCAATGTCTGCGTAGCTCAGTTGGTAGAGCAACTTATTCCGGAATGAGTGGACCCGGGTTCGAACCCCGGCGCGTATAAATATGACGGAGAAATTCACTTCGTTATAATGGCGCCCGAACTATCCGGAAGACCCGACCGTTCAAAATCTCGCATTGGTGTGATGTTATTTCCACACCGCGAGATAGGAAAAATATGAGCAGCACTTCGAAAGAAAAGAAAAATAAGGGGGAGATGATGTAACGTACCAGGAGATGTGACGTACCTGCCAGAAGGACGCACACGACATAAAGGCAGATAGCAATTAGAATCAATGTCTGCGTAGCTCAGTTGGTAGAGCGACTTGTTCCGGAATAAGCGGCCTCGGGTTCGAATCCCGGCGTAGACCAAAAATGACGGAGAAATTTACTTCGTTATACTGCAGGATGAAAGTCTCACTAAATTTCTTTCGCAAATGTCTCTCTTGATCCAGCTTCCTCAATATCACTCCTGCATGCTTTGAATATCATCCACAAATATCTGACGTGGTCTTCTTCCGCATCTTTTTCGGTCCCTCCCCGTCCAGTCTAATATTTTGGTTGTGCATCGGCTGTCCTTTTTTCTAGCAATATGTCCCGCTGGTTGCCATTTCAGGAATTTCATTTTGATCATGATGTCTTCCACTCTTGTCATTTTTCTGATTCGTGAGTTCCTCTTCTTATCTTTCCTGGTTACACCAAGCTTGCATCTCTCCGTGCTTTCAGTTATCTGCAGTCTTTTTTAGTTACAAATCCATGTCTATGCTGCATACGATGAGTAAGCATGTACTAGAATAAATTGTGTTTGTTAAAAGTACCAAACTTGTGTTGAACAGTGTAACAGATAGCAATCTAATACCTATATTGTTCTAGGCGTGACTCTAGGGTTTGTGTGTAGCTGGCTTACTAAAACTCTACATAAATCAAAAACTTCACCTACTGTACAGTAAAATACGAGTCACTCAAATAAAGTTCAGGAAGTTGTTACTTACAGCTAATCCTTCATTGTTGTCAATATGCACTTGATCATTTGCACTTCAACAAGGTGAGCTTAATGAAAACTCTGGTTAATATCCGCAATAAAAATTAACTATGAAACACAACACTGGAACTTGAGTTAATATTCACAATAACACTTGGCTACGAAACACAACACTGTCGTTAAAGTAGAACACGTAGCCTTCAAAATACTTAAACGGCAATTAAGCAATCTCGTATTCAGAAGGAGCATTAACGTTCACAATAAAAAAAACCCATCTCGAAGCTACTGCGTATTCATTATATGTCTCTCGTCTTGTTCTTATCACATGCATACGCCACTTAACTACTGACCTCAATGTGTTGCCAAACCTCCATTCATGTAAGAGAGAAGATATCACGTTAAGTTTGGAAAGTGCAAAAGAGAACAAACTCAAATTTACACAGGAAAATAAAAATGAAAGTTAAAATACAATATACGTCACATGACATAATACCCGCAGAACTTGTAAATAAATTCTACTGTCACTGGCATGTGGCTATCGCCCTTTTACATAAATGCATCTTGGCTGAATACAAATGTCAAAGTAAACTCGCTGTCTTGTACAATATCGTTTTCTGAAAAGAAAGTAGTTTTGCTAATCTTAAAAAGATATCCTTTCCCCCTCACAAACACAGAGATACGTAAATTCACGATTCGAAACTGATTTTCTGTTGTCGATGGGGAAAAAAATAGCTGAAAGAATTAAAACTGCAGTGTCTTGAAGTAAAGATCAAATGATCATATGTAGAGGATTTGAGGAAGGGAGTGTCTGACCCCAGGTCTTAAACAACCCTTAGAAATAGGAAGCTAGTAGATTTGGGCTAGAGTGCCCGATAGGAAAGTGACACGGAAACGAAGTAGAAAGGGGGAGGAAGACGCCCTTATTTATTACCGGGGGGCCAGTACCAGGGGTCCGACGGCTTAACGTGCCCATCCGACGCACGGCGGATATTTAGTGGATCGAGCGTTCGTACCTGCCGGGGATCGAACCTGAGGTCCTTTCCGCGACAGTCACGAACGTTGCCCATTAGGCCACCCGTGGCCCTAACATATTTGTGCAAAGACTTTCACGGTATGTATTCTAATAAACTGTATGTATTCTCTTGAAGTAGACTTTCACGGTATGTATTCTAATAAACTGTATGTATTCTCTTGAAGTAGACTTTCACGGTATGTATTCTAATAAACATTCAGTAAAATAAAATAGTGGATTATGATGAAAAATCCACTTATCCGTGGTATGCATACACCCACGGGAGTCTATATAGCGGAAAAGAGGGGGAATTTGCCTTCCTCTGGAAACCGATCTATGCCCTTCCAGTTCTTGTGAGGTACTACAGAGATTTTCGCGATAATACTACTTATATAATTATAACAAACACTCCGTTTCTTGTTGATGTAAATATTTTATTTTTAATTTACTTCACCAAGCTTTCGCTCGTCCCCGGACGGCTTTTTCAAGGTGCGTTGTAACTAAACACACATATGTAGAATAAAATCAAAACTAACAATCCACATGATGTCACATTCCATACGCGTTCTTTGCGATATTTCATACTCACCTTCACGAGCCTGTCCCATACAATTTGTTTTTTACATATCAGCAGTCCTTTATGAAACTTTTCCAAACCTGCGCAGGATCTCATACGAATTGCTTTCATTGCACGCAACCAGCCATGTCATTATCTACATAGACTCTCTAATTAATGATTCTTTTGGGGTCATATATCATGTTATACATTTTGCTTTTTGCCACTCCGGTTTTGCCGCGTTGTTAATTACTTCCCTGACTTTTTTTACACCAACAAAAAAAGGAAAGTTTGTTGTAATTATAGTTAATGGTGTATTACTAGAAAAACACAAATTCTAATTGTTAATTTTTCTGTAGATTTTCTGTATGTGTGCGTATGCCGTATAAATAGAAAAAAGTTTTGAATTTCCGGTAGAAAAGCCGGGAATTTCCAGTAGACAGAAATTATAAAATTTATCATTGCATTTCAGAGAACGATCCACGTACAACATGGAGTATGGAAAAATATAAAAGACGAAGAAATTAAAAATATATCTTCCTGTGCAGCAACTATTCCCTGCTTAACAAAGATCTTTCGAAATTTCTCCTAGAAATTTGTCTGCATGGTATTTTTTTTTCATTCTTTGTGACAAATTTAATGCTTTCTGTAGTTTTGTGGCACGTGATACACAAGTAGACAAAAAGATCAAAAGAACGAAAGAAATATCCTTATTATGCTAACATTCTGTTTAATAACAGTTATCCGTCTTTTTGATTTAGATTTTGGGTCTTGTCGTTTCCAATTAAATTTATATGTGAGAGTGTGGTAAAAGTGATTAGATTATAAGAAAGCACAGTACAAGTTTATATACTTTGTTTGTATATGTTATTCATACACTCAAAAAAATAAATGTTTTGAATTCACGAAAAATTTCTGAAAATAACGTGCAACTAAGTTGCCGGTGGTGTCCTTTTTTTTAACTTCCGTATTTTCACAGATTTTCCGCAGTCAGTAATTCCGTTTATTTCAGAATACTCCATTTCAAGTGTTTGCTTTTTTATACAGAAATTTCGTAAAATTATCACAGTGCTGTTTTATCTCTTTCCTTATATTACCGAGATAGGTTTGAATCAGAAGACTGACAGGTTCCTTGAGCACTGTACATATTAATAGAGTACTAATAGATCATTTAACAGAAGAGAGTTGACATTTGATGAAATCCTTTATTGTCGTGATTTTGATTAATTTAATTATTACTCCTGGTCACCTGTGATTAGACCATCTCTCATGTTCGTACTCCTCGCTATTCATTCATGGTTACCGCTCGTAAGCGGCGACAACCTCCCCTCTCCGAAATTTTTCTCCTTCCCTTCCACGTCTCGCCGCTTCGCTCTCTCCACGTCAGATGCCTTCTCCCATAACACACGTCATCATTCCTACCGTCGAATTCTCGTTCTCCTATTGTCTTCCGCACTACTTCCATAAAACGAGCCTGAAGCCTCTGTCCGAACACCTTCTTCCCATTCCGTCACCATTCCTAATCACCTCCCCGAAGGACACGTCTTCCTTGAGAACGGATGTCCTTCCGAATGAGTCGCTTTAAAACTCTAAAAAAAATGCCTTCTTCTATAATAGCTATCTATACACGAAATCCTGCGTTTTGTCCATTCCAGGAAGCTCGCCAATAACTAATCGTTTCTGGTGACTTACTGGCTCTCCCTAATCGAACTCAAAAATCATATCCTTAGAAGTTTCCCACGATTTCTTTTAAAACATTCTAAAACTGCAAGGATTCTTAATTATTTACATATTCATTAAAATTCAATAACTGAAAGATATTTACATTACATTACATTTCATGAAATAAACATTCCCGTTTCATTACGCTATTATTAAAGGTTATTTACAATTACCACTATTACAAAATCGAAGACGCTGAATTATTTGGCACTTACGCCAAGCTCAGGTTGATTTGGTTAGATCTACACAAGCCGCGCCTCGTAACCACTGAGCCAGAACAGTCTTAGGAACTGCATTCACTTTAAGGTAAAACTAACCTCGCGATGATGAATTTTTTTTTCTTTTCATTAATGCGAATGATTTAGTTACTTTATTTCCTGCTGGAGCTTATTACTTTTTTTAATGCGTTTGTAATAATTTTATTTTTTCTGTAGGAAGACTTATCACAAATCAAGTATTTTTTTCAACATGATTTTTCGAAACAACAGAAAACTTTGCAACTTGAGATATTTTTTTAATTAATAATAACAACTTCCAGTCTTTAAGAAATGGTGAAATATACTGCGATATTTTACATTATTATTTCACAAAACTTCTAAACATAAAATTTACTCTTGATAGCTATAATAGCTTTTGCCTTAAGCACTTCACAGGTCGATACATAGACATCGCACAATCACCTGTACAATTATTTAAGTACTCGGTTTCTTACGGTAACACAGTATACAATAGCTGGTACACAAAATCGGGGAGAGGAGAAGAAATATCCTAAGCCATAATAACCAAAATTCATGCGATATAGTATCCACAATATCCGATCCCGCTATACAACTTCAAAATCAGTTCTTTTGACAGACGGCTGAAATTTAACAGTTAACCAAACCTCAAGTATTTCCGCGAATCTCTCCTACTACGTTTTCGCCATATGGATATGGAAAAAATAAGAACGGAGTTTTTCCGTTACAAATGAAATTGCAGAAAGGTTTCTGAAAATTCAGAATTTTCCGTTAACACATCTTTAAAGCGGAAATTCGCCGTCACTATAAGAAAGGAATTGTGGAAATGTTTCTGAAAATTCAGAATTTACCTGGGGTACGAAAAATCCGTGAAATTCAGGTTTCTTTCCGGCATTTCACGGAAAAGGTTGTATCAGAAAGGCAGTTCGTTAATTCACGAAAAGAATCACGGAAAGCGGCTCGTGAATTTCAGAAAATGTTTACGGTGATAGTCACAATTTTTGTTTACCCCATCCTAAAATCCGAGCTATGGGTGATCATGCATGTGTCCGCCATCTTTGGTACTTCTCGATTTGATCGAAAAATCTTGAAGAGAATGACAACACAATTTTCGTTATCGAAGTGATTACGACACCCTTTGCTACCTGGAAGTTTTACCTGTTGCTGAAATATAGAAAGTGAGTTTCATTGTAATTTCACTTTTTTTTTCTTTTTTTTTTTTTTTTTTGCAGCACACAAAGAAATGCAAAAATTCTCAGAAACGACGCGAATACCATTTGGTATTCAGATGTGGGATGTTCAGAACAGCGAGACCGGAAGTGACGTTGTTTGCCAGTGAAGTGAGACAATAGGTAAGGATTTAGGGTTTCCTGCTTTATTCTCCCATAAGTCGTCCGCTGACAGGAAGCACAGGCAACATGAGAGCCCGAACCCGAGCACTCAGTTGGAACGAAGAAGACATTTTCAGAACACCTGACAGAAGGCTTACTATAAATCTCTCTCCCCCACCATGAACAATTTCTGTTCCGTATACATATTCGAAGTCGCTGTAAATTAATGCATCTGCAGAAACCGGAGAAAGAGTATCATCGGAAAAACAAATTCTCAAACCGAAATCACCAAGACTTGCGTGCAAGCTTTTCTTCTCCGAGGTGGTGAAACTTGAAATTACACCCCTTCGAGTTAAAAAAGTTCCCTACCTCCACTCAAATAGTACGCAGTTTATACTTTCTCATATCTCTGTTAGGGGAAAGTATTATGATTGTCCAAAAACTGCGCTTCCGGTTTTTAACATTTATGACGTAAATGTCTTTTCGTACTGATACGTTATTTTAAAAACATAACCATACGATGAAATAGTTCCTAAATTAATCCTTAACGGCCAGACGAAACATTTAAAACAGAAGTCAAACTTACGGAAATGGACTTTTATTTCTCCAACACAGGTTTAGCACTTCACATAACAAATCGGTATCAACACTCCACATTAAACGCACCATACATCAACAACGCTACGTTCCACAACGCTCTACATTAATCGTTCCACAACGCTTCACAACGCTCCACAAGGAACGGTTTACTCGTAGTTTATATATCTGGTTCTTATCTAATAACAGGCATACGCCACATTCATTCCACCTCAATTATGTTGCCAACAGTATTCGTTTGAGAGAAAAGATATGACGTTAAGTGTGAAGTATAACTGAGAACAAACTCAAGATTTACATAAGGAAAGAAACTAAAAAGGAAAGTTAATTTAGAATATACGTCACACGTTACTAAAAATGTGAAAACTAGGTAAATCCCCAAGAGTCAATTGAAACGCAAAAGTTGTGTGAATGCTGACCAAGGGGTTTATCCTGGTATTTCAGATTGGAGGGGTACTGAAAATTTGGGAAGGGGGAGGGCTGAATATCGGGTGAGTCGGATGCAAGCAAATTTTTAAAAAGCTAAACAATTTTATGATCAAATGATCATATGTGGAGGATTTTAGGAAGGGAGTGTCTGACCCCAGGCCTTAAACAACCCTTAGAAATAGGAAGCTAGGAGATTTGGGCTAGAATACCCGATAGGAAAGTGACACGGAAGCGAGGTAGAAAGGGGAGGAAGACGTCCTTATTTATTACCGTGGGGCCAGTACCCGGAATCCGACAGCTTAACGTGCCCATCCGACGCACGGCGGATATTTAGTGGATCGAGCATTCGTACCTGCCTGGGATCGAACCTGGGGTTTCTCCGTGGCAGTCACGAACGTTGAAAACTAGGCAACTGGCGGCCCTAAAAATTTTTACAGTGAACATTTTGGGCTTTAAACCTAAGATAAAATGTTGAATTTTTTATACTTCAGAATGGTTAAAAACAGGAATCTTTCCCAAAACTACACACTGTTATTTCGTTTTTGTGCTGTTTCCTTTTTTTTTTTTTTTTTTTATCTCTCATGTCTAAATGTTTGACTGGACTTCTATTTTACGTACATGCTTCTGCGTGTCGAACCACGCGAAGTAGTATTAATATGCGTTGCTGAAACATTAGGTATTGATGTTTTCACAAATATTTTGCATGCTGACATAACTAAAAAGTATATGCACAAAATCTGTAGCTGACTAAAATGAAGAAGATATACGAGCTTACTTGTGTGTTAGTATTTTGTGGTTGTAATGGCAACCTTCAAACAAATAATTGAAACAAGAAAATCTAAAAAAAAACAAAAAAACATATAACTACAGAGAGTTAGTCGAAAGTTTTGCAAAATTTGTATAAATGCATGTGCTGGGGCTGGTATGTCACGTGTTTAAACTAGTTCAAGTCGCGCACTGCAATCAGTCGAAAGTTATATAACTTTTTAGTCGTTGCTGCGAACAAACAGCATTACATATCGTCGTTCTCTCTGTGGTTGGGACGCCTAAAAGATGAACAGCCACAACCGGCTAATTAGGGAACTTTTGCTTTAGGAGTTTGAACTCGGCCATAACGCTGCTCAAACAACATGAAACATTTGTCATGCGAACGGAGAAGGTTCCGTGGACTGCAGCGCCGCAACCAGATGGTTCAAGAAATTTCGCTCAGGTGACAGAAACCTCGACGATCGGCCAAGGTCAGGTAGGCCGCGAACCGTGGATTCGGAGACCGTACGGGCAAATCCGACAATCACCACTCGGATATTATCAGATGAGCTGGGTGTATCACAGACCACCGTGGTTCGTAACCTTCAGGACCTCGACAAGGTCTACAGGAACTGCCGCATTGTCCCTCACGAACTGACGCCATCCGAAACAAACTGGCGAGTGGAAGTGCGCACAAAACTCGTAGGAAACCCGCGCGATGTACGTACGTTTCATCAAGAGAATCGTTACGTGCGATGAAAAGTGGTTCTGTTTCCGTAATCCTGACACACAATGGCAGTGGTTGCGTCCGGGCCAACTTCCAGAACCTGTTGCCAAACGCTGGCGCTTCGAACACAAGGTGATGCTCTGCGTTTGGTGGAATTTCGAGGGGATGATCCATTTCGAATTTGTTCCAGACGATCGGACCCTCAACGCTAAACTCTACTCTGAACAGCTTGAGCGTATGTGTGCCGTTTTGGAAGAGAAGTACCCGGCACTGGTAAACAGAAACGCGCTCTCCTACAGCAGGACAACGCTCCGCCTCATACCGCGCGAACGAACCGGGCAAAACTCCAGGAACTTGAGGGCATTGAACTGATGCCACACCCAGAATATAGTCCAGACCTTGCCCCATCGGATTATTACTTGTTCCGGTCCATGGGCCACTTCCTTCACTGGAGGCACTTCAACAACCAGAAGGAGGTGGCAGCTGGGGTGAAAGAGTTCTTCGCACTGAAGGACAAGAACTGGTACCGCCGCGGAATCGAAGAACTGGCAGACAGATGGCTAAAGACGGTGCAACACGATGGCCTATACTTTGAATGCTAGTCAGCCTTCGTCGTAAAGGTACGTATGAAGACATAAAGTGATCCAAATATTGCAAAACTTTCCACTCACCCTCTGTATGTATACCGGGTCATCGTAATTAAAGTACTCATACTCAACACTATCTAAAGAGATATTCAGCAGTCCAAATGCAACTAAATTTGGTATGGTGACATTTCAAGACATGCGGAAGAAATTTCAGTAAAAAAAAAAAAAAAGTTCCAAAACTCATCACTATGGCAATTGTGGCACTGCAAGCAACAAATATTTTATTTGTACAAGACAATCAGGCTATACAGAGACAGTGATGTTATCGATTCAAGGGATACTGCTCAATGTGGTCCCCATTCTGAAGTTGTAAAACCTGAAGGCGATGAACACTATGTTCAACGGCCGACAGTAACTGGACCTCTGTTATGCTTCACACATGAAAAGTGATATTGTCTGTCAAGGTTCCTAAATTTTCAACATGTCCTTGATAAACCACACATTATAAGTATCCCCACAAACAGAAATGACAAGGATTAAGATCCGGAGAACAAGGTGGCCATGCGGTAGGGAAACGCACGACTAATCACTTTATTCTCCATGAAATGTTGTCGCAGAAACTGCTATACACAGCGTCCAATATGAGGAGGCGCTCCATCTTGCATAAAGTGATTGATTCAAGGCATTGTCGCTGTTGCAGTTGGGGTACGACAAAAAGTGTTGAGTATCTCTACGCATCTCTAGGCCGTCACAGAGCATGCCACATGACCACTGGGATGAGCTTCTTCGAAAATGAATGACCCAAGGATAAATGTGGCTGTGAATCCACACCAGACTGTAACTTTAGACGAGTGCAGTGGAATCTTCTGGAAAACATGACGGTTTTCTGTGTTCCAAATGCGACAGATGTTCACTGTTCCACTGAGGTGAAAATGTGCCTCGTCGCTCCGCAAGATCTTCCATGGTCAAGACTCACCCACTTATATTCTGGCAAGGAAGGTTAGTCGGGTTTCTCTGTCGGCGGCAAGCAATCGGTGATTCTGGCTGATCATATACGGATAATAATGCGCAACATTCCTCAATACCTTCCACACATGTGCCGTAGGATGAATTCAACTGTCGTGAAACTGCACGTGCGCTATTGGAATCCACAATATTATTCATTGATTGTTCTACAACAGCTGTGTCAACATCTTCAAGACTTGTGAAGTGATAGGTTTACTCAATCTACTGGGTTTAATGTCCGGATTTCTCGAATCGAGTAATCATTCTCTTGAGAGTTTCTGCAGTCAATGGTACTCGCGGTATTTTCTTACGACGGCGAATTTCCCTAAGTGCGTCCCTTGCTGTTGTTGCTCTTGGACGGCTTTGACCTTGCCTTCTTCGAAGACTTCCCGCATCCTGGAATCTAGTCCACAGCCGGTAAGCCACTCTTCGTAATACTACAATAGCGTCTGCTACCACCCGCTGTGTCTGACCTGCTTCAAGCTTGCCAATAGCTTTCCACGCTATTGATTAGGGTAAATCATGCCGTTGGGACATCATTCCAACCAAAGACTAAACATTTGGACGACTGAAAGTAATTCAAATAATATGGAAAAAGTCAAGTTTTTCTTTAGAAGTCAATGCTGCTAATAACTTTTCCTGTTTTTTTTTTTTTTTTTTTCGTCACTACGAATCGACTAATATTCCTCGTTTCGCTCCTTTATTACATTTATTGGCAGTTCACAAACAGTTACCCCTCGATGTAGTTTAGACAGCTGTTCCTTGTCTTTTTTTTAGTTTGCTACTTATCGTGAAGAAATTTGGGTTTCTCAATGGCTTTTGGAGGAGTGCTCTCTTCAAGAACATACATCACGGGGCCACATGCGCAAGCAGCTGAAAGAAAGAAAATACAACTAATATGATTACGCTTACTAGACAAATATATGTATATGCAATATACACAGTAAATAAATAAGTGTTGTGAATTCACGGAAAATTCTTGAAAATAGCGTGCATCAAACTTGCCGGAAAATGTCCGCCTTTAACGAAATTTCCGTTTATAAAATTTCCTGCTTTTTTTTTTTAACTTCTGTATTTTCACAGATTTTTCGTAGTCAGTAATTCCGTTTATTTCAGAGAAGTCCGTTTTAGGTTTTACCGTATTTATCCAGAAGTTTCGCAAAATCGAAAACGCTGGATTTTTCAGCCCTTAAACCAACAAATCCTCTCGCGCCGGTGGCACTCGAACCGACGTCGTTTGGATTGGCTCAACAGAAACCGTTCGTCTTAACCACGGAGCCAGAAAGTCTGAAAGCACATTCACGTTCAATGTAAAAGCCTAATTGCGCGGTGATGACTCCCCCTCCTCCATTTCATTTCATTTATTATTTTTGCTGTTACAGATTCATGATTTATGGTTACATTGTTATTTATCTATTTTCATAACAGCAAAGAAGGTCTCGCAGAGTCGTGACTTAGCCCCGGGCTCCCTGAGTAAAGTCAAAAATCCAAGACAGCAATAAAATTAGTTTACTATTAGTATAATATGAAATCTCCGCAGCGCTGCAATAAGATATCACTTTTGCCCTCCAACTTTCCGATTCCCATCTCTTTTATTATTATTTTTTGTAGTTAGTTTAATATATATGTTTTAAGTTTTTTTATGTAAGTTATAGTTATTGATTTCTGTTAGTTCTCTAGGTAATGAATTCCAAAATCTTGGTCCACAGCAATGTAGACTTTGTTTTATGGTTATAGGTTTAGGTAAAACTGGTATTAGTATATGCTGATTTCTAGCATCATATTGATGTGTTTAAGTAGTTATTTTTATTAGATTATGTTCTATGTTTTTTTTGGCTTTGTTTATACATAATTTTCCTTAAGTTAAAATCATATAATTGTTTAACAGTCATTATATTATATTTATTATGGAAAACTCTTGTAAATCCATGAGTACCGAACCACATATAATTATTACTATTAAAGTTGTATTTTAAATCTATTAGTCTAATAAATTTATTTTGAAATGTTTGCAGTTTTTTAATATTGGATTGAGTTGTTTGACCCCATGTTAATATGCAATAATTAAGGTGTGTATGACTTAAGGTAAAATACAAGCCTTGTATAATAATTTTAATGTTTTAACCGTACGATTTATTAAAACATGGGTCACAATTCCTACATTTTTTATATTTTACTCAGAAGATTTTTTACGTGTTTATTCCATTTTAAATCATTATTGAGTATAATTCCAAGGTAACTAAAGCTACTTACTATTTCAATTGATATGTTATCCAGTAATAATGGTATATTTGTACTTTGTTTTGTTTTCTGTCTACAAAAAAATTAATGCGAGTGATTTAGTCATTTGATTTTTTGTTGAATTTTTTTTGAGTAATTTAATTTATCTGTAGGAGGATAAATCACAAATTACATATTTTTATCATCGCGATTTTTCGAAGCAACAGAATGCTTTGGAAGAGCTTATTAAACTGACAATGGCTTTCATCTGTCTTTAAAAAAGGTAAAATCCACCATTTTATAATATTATTTCATAAAACTCCTGAATATAAAATTTACTCTTGATAGCTCTATAGCTTTTATCTTAAGGACTCCCCAGACTGATACATAGACATCTTACAATCACCTCTACAATAATGTAAGTATCCGGTTTCTTATGGTAACACAATATGTAATATCCGGTGTACAAAATGGGGGAAGAGGAGAAAAAATATCCTGCGCCACAATAACCAAAATTCATAAGATATGCTATCCAAAATATCCGATCTCCCTGCAGAACTTCAAAATAAGATCCTTCGATAGACGATTGAAATTTAACAATTAGTCAAACCTCAAATATTTCAACGAATCGCTTCTATATTGCCAGAAATTTATTGCCATGTGGATACGGAAAAAGGGAGTTTTTGCCGTTACTATACGAAAGAAATTGCAGAAAGATTTCTGAAAATTCAGAATTTTTCTTTAACATATCTTAAAACACCAGTTTGCCGTCAATATAAGAAAGGAATTGCGGAAATTCAGAATTTTCCTGGCGAAAAATCCGTGAAATTCAGAAAGAAAGCTGGATTTCACGAAAAATCCGTGACATTCAGGTTTCTTTCTGTAATTTCACGGAAAAGGTTGTATCAGAAATATGCTTCGGTAATTCACGAAGGGAATCACGGAAAGTGGATCGGGAACATCAGAATTTTTTTTTTTTTTTTACAGTGTATGTGAGGATAAAGTAAAAGCAATTTGAGAACTTTTCCGGTGTGTATGCATGTATGCTGATGTAAGCATATAAAATTAAAGGTGAAGAGAAATAGACACATTCATTGGTATCGCAGTGGTCTAAGCTCTGGTTTCTGGCGATTCGTCGATGATGGGTCCGTGTTCGAATCTTGGTGAGTTATGGATGTTGTATTTGTCTTACGGTGCTATAGCTCTCTCCCTTCCTTGCAACCAGTGACACTAAATTAGATCAGATCAGATCATATGTAGAGGATTTTAGGGAGGGAGTGTCTGACCCCAGAGCCCTAAATTCGGAACGAGTGACTGCTTATAGCCCAGTCAGTTGCTCGCGGTGGTCGTTAAACCCCAAAACGAACAAACATATAGTATGCCCTTAAAGAATGTCAAAATCCTACATGAACGGATTGATTGTTTTTTAGGAAAATATTGGCCAAGCACTTCAAAATTTATATCTCCTCTTCCTTATACGATACTTAAAGCCCTCCTAATAGCACCTCTCCCACTTCTAAACTGCTGGCCATCACTGCCTCTAGAAATGATGTGGCAGCTTTTCTCACCTTTATAAAAAAGGCCTGTCCTGATAGCGTAAAGGCTCAAAATTTATACGAATGTTCACAGATCTTTTCTTTATTTACTGAAAATTTGCACGAATGTTCATAGATCTTTTGTTTGTTTGCTTAATTTATACGAATGTTCACAGATCTTTTCTTTGTTTACTTAAAATTTGTATGAATGTTCATAGATCATTTGTTTATTTTCTCAAAATTTGTACGAATGTTCATAGATATTTTCTTCGTTTGCTCAAAATTTGTACGAATGTTCATTGATCTTCAGTTGGTTTGTTCAAAATTTGCACAAATGTTCATAGATCTTTTGTTTGTTTGCTTAAATTGAACAAATGTTCATATATCTTTCGTTTGTTTGCTCAAAATTTGTACCAATGTTCATAGATCTTTTGTTTGTTTGCTTAATTTATATGAATGTTCAGAGATCTTTTCTTTGTTTGCTCAAAATTTGTACGGATGTTCATTCATAGATCTTTAGTTTGTTCAAAATTTGTACGAATGTTCATAGATCTTTTGTTTGTTTACTCAAAATTTGTACGAATGTTCATAAATCTTTAGTTTGTTTGTTCAAAATTTGTACGAATGTTCATCGATCTTTTGTTTGCTTTAGGGTTCAAAAACCACCATGAGTAGTTCAAGTGCTGTCTCCCATCCATGGCGGATTGGGTCGGCGAAACCAGGCCGATAATTTTAATCTTGTGGTACACTGAAGAAACAACACCTCATAAAGTGCTTCATGAAGAAAATTCTCTTATCTCTTGGATGAAAGTGAACTTTTGAAATATGCATTGTAAAACTAATTCAGTCGTGAAAAAATTATAACAGCGATTTAAGGGTGAAAACATCCGCTCATGATTGAATGTAACATGCCAAATCATGCTCAAAACGGGGTGCTGTACTAGAAAATTATACTTTTTTGCTCGCTGATCGTCTACTGCGCAACCGCATTCGTACCACCTCCTCGAATTGACGCTTTTTTTAAGCGTACCCATTATTTTGACTCATGAACTACCATTTTGATCATGAACCGGTGTCGGTATAAATCGTTCTTTCTTTTAAGATAAATGTGAGCGGACAAGGATTTCGGAACATCTTTACAGGAGAAACGCTTTCTGCTCTATCTGTACGTAGATAAGGTTGTGGGGATGATGGATCATAAAAAAATTGTTACTCTTGTCTCCTTCAAGATTACAAATGGAGGGTTGAGCCCACCCATATCCCTTCGACACTAAGCTTAATTATTTATAACAGCGGGCTTTGTCCGGCTGCAAATAAATTTTTCATTGAAGTAATGAGAATTTTGCTTGTCATTTTAGAGCAAACGCTCAACTGTATATAGGTAGAATGAAAAGCTACGTTTTTTTTTTAAGAGAATAGCTTTTTTTTTTTTACAGATAATATAAAGTTCAATTCATGAGTACCAAAATAATCATTTGTTCTTTTCAGACAATCCAGAAGAAAAGGATGTGAGAAAGTGGGCCATTTCTGGACCCAGGGAAATATTCCGCCCCTGATTTGGAGCCATTTATTCCGAGGGGGGAGGGCACCGTAGGGCATGCGCATCACCTTTCAGCCCGTCTCACAGAACGAGGCAGAAATTTGCACCTCTGATCATCATTCGGCCAGAGGAGTGGCTTTAAAACAATTGCGAAGTACTGATTTTTAGAGAAAAGAAGTCGATTTTTCGGAGACATTTCAGCAAATTTCCCCTCTGAAAAAGGAGATTAGGCGTCATTTCAAGGAAACGCGTGT
This sequence comes from Macrothele yani, assembly GCA_039090855.1. Lineage (NCBI taxonomy): Eukaryota > Metazoa > Arthropoda > Arachnida > Araneae > Macrothelidae > Macrothele > Macrothele yani. The sequence goes on from CM077026.1 coordinate 114,160,397, forward strand.
TTTAATGTGTGAGGTGTGTTGCTTTCCACATAGACCATCGCAGAGATTTAATACATGGTCACGTAACATACGGTAGTAGTACGTTGTCTTAAACCCTTCTCTTTGATTTAATTAGAGGATCTTATTATGGGATATTTTTTATCCTTTTATAGGGACAGGAAGAATAATAATTATAATATCCTAATTTGTTACATGGTTTACATTGTAAGAAAAGAAAAGAAAAGAAAAAGTTAGGAAGGAAAGCGCTTTCCATGTCCTGACTGAGTATCAGAAATCTTCGGACGTGCATTAGAACAACGTTGTTCTGATGGAAAAACATCCTTAGTGAGAGGAAGCTAATGCATGGCGATAAGGGACTGAATCCTTTGGTCCATGAATAATTGGGGGTCCTCTAGTAGGAAAGGACATCCGCATGGCACAAAGGCCGAGACATATCTCACGGGGGTTCATTAAGGCGTTCGGATGACACGAGAGCTTGCTCCTTGATCCAAGACCTCCGCCGCCGCCGAGCACAGGAAGTAGCCGGCGATCAACCGGAACACAGGTGGGCCACGAGACCTCTCGGCTGTGACTGTGACCTCCTTGACCTCTGGACAACACCCTTCGCCTAAACAATTAACTTCCTCATCCAAGGTTCTTTTCAGGATTCTTCTACGGTCATGGAAGATGCCATCAACGAAAGGGGAAAACTACTTTTGCTCTGTTTTTCTTTTCTTTCTTTAATTTGCTCTCTCTCTCTCTCTCTCTCTCTCTCTCTCTTTCTCTCTTTTCCTTTGGTATGGCATTTATAAAAGCACAAATTTGGGCTTTTCGGAATGACACCTTTGCAGGTGTTTCGTGATTGAATTGTTACGATGCTGGATTATATTTATATTACACCTTCGGGTTCGAGGTCTATGCCCAGTTGCAACTCATTGCAGAAAATTCGTTGCAAATGAATAGCTGAAAAAGTTGTAGTCTCAAATTGCTTAACAACTTATACGCAGCGTTGCACACACAGATTTTTTTCAGAGAGAGGGGGGGCAATTACAAATTATGTGGGGGCTGAAACTTGTTGACTGATTATATACATATAATCACAGTTTTATTATTTATTATATACATATAATCAGAATTTTGTTATTTATATATACAGTTACAATGGCTCTGAAAACCTGCGGTATTGAAGATGCATACATTAATATTATTAATAACATCTATGAAAATGCAAGTGCAAAGATTAGGCTGTTTGAAAATACAACACACGTAAAAATTGGAAAGGGAGTGAGACAAGGTGACACCATATCTCCGAAGCTCTTTAATGCCACATTGGAGGGTGTTTTTCAGTCGCTGAGCTGGGAAAACAAGGGGATAAAGATTAATGGAGATTATCTAACCTACCTTCATTTTGCTGATGACGTAGTCATTTTTGCAACTACCCCATCAGAGCTGCAGAGTATGATCCAGGAACTTGCTGACAAGAGTAAAGAAGTGGGATTAAAAATGAACTTTCAGAAGACAAAAGTGATGTTCAATGGTTTTACAAGAAATGAAGATTTATCGATTGATGGAGAAAAGCTGGAGATAACAGACACGTACGTTTATCTTGGACAGCAGATATCAAGTGAGGGTCACATTGGTGAAGAAATTAATCGGCGTACAAAACTTGCCTGGAGAGCTTTTGGAAGAAACAGCATAATTTTCAAGAGCAATATGCCATTATGTCTTAAAAGAAAAGTGTTTGATCAATGCATCCTTCCAGTGCTTACGTATGGTGCAGAGACGTGGACCTTAACTAAAAGAGACATACAAAGGCTGCAGACAACTCAAAGCAGCATGGAGAGGTGCATACTTGGTGTAACCAGGAGAGATAAGAAGAGGAACTCGTGGATCCGAAAAATGACAAGAGTGGAAGACATCATGGTCAGAGTTAAATCCCTGAAATGGCAATGGGCTGGACATACTGCCAGAAGGACAGATCATCGATGGACAGCCGAAATTTTAGATTGGATTCCAAGGGACAGGAAAAGACCCAGAAGAAGACCACATGGGAGATGGGTGGATGAAATTCGAAAGTATGCAGGGGTGACATGGAGGAGACTGGCACAAGACAAACCGTTGTGGAGGAAACTTGGGGAGACCTTCGTCCAGCAGTGGATTGATAATGGTTGACAATGATGATGATGATGATGATATACAGTACATTAATACACAAACATTTTTAAATAGATAATAAAAACTTTCTTATGCTCATATGTCATAAATGCAAATTCCAAGAAACCTGCACATACAGTTCATTAAAAATGTAAAAATGTTATACCTTTGCTTTAATTCAGTAACGCCTCACATATTTCACCATCGAGTGGTGAAAAATATTAAGGGTGCTAGTAAGATGGCGCTGTGCTGGAGAAAACCCCTCGAACATTAAAAGTGATAAATTTGTTTTCGCTATAATACTGCAAGCGTGTTTCTGATTATTAAGGAATCATTACAATGTTACCAGAAAATGTATGGTGTCAACCATTCCCCTGCCATCTGGTTTCAGCTATTTAGATTATTTAAATTAGCACATAGTATTAAAAACAGACAAACAAACAACAACTAATTAACCGTTTGGACGTCAATTTGAGGTGCGTCGATTTATTTATTTATTTATTATTATTATTTTTTTTTATATTTTTTGGTCACAAAGTGTAAACTTTCCACCGCAAAGTAAAAAATAAATAATTATGGGAACAATTTTTAATAATTTGCTATTGTTAAAAATTAGGTAGCAAATATTTTGTTGTATTGAAAGCACTAACATCACGTTGGTTACACTGAGGCTTAACCGTATATATGGAAAGTCCGCACCCAAAAGACTAAAATAAAGATGAATGCTAGCTTTCAAAATATGACGATGTATTGCTGGGCAAACATCTGTACTTTGTGGAATTAGGTTTTTATTGCGGAAGTAGTCCGAGTTGTCAGTGCTTGAAAAATTGCCGCCGCCCCGTTGGCACAGTGGTTTAAGCGATGGCTTCTGATAAGGACAAGTCGCATATTCGTAGAGGTCCCGAGTGTTAGTCAATTCTTGCTTGACCTTGGATTTCTGTGTTGGTTGTAGTGTTCCTGGTATCGTTTTGTCGTGTTCTACACGCCTTTCCACTTCACAAGCAGTGATTGTGGACAGCCACAGGTTTGTGGTTTTATCTTTTTGAGAGTTGCGTGGTGCAGCACTCGCTCACGTTAGGGTTCGTGGCCGAGATGGCCGCAACTTCTGCTATCGCCTCTACCGCTTCACATGATTCTTCTTTCTTCGTCTTCAGTTTCTACGACATCGTATTCATCAACATTGAATGTGCCTGCATCTTCCCCTGTGCTCTCTGATATCTCTACTAACTCTTCTACCAGCGACGTCCCATATACCCATGGAACCAACTCTAGTGTTAGGGCTAGTGACATGTGACCAAGCCCACCCTCGCTTGCGTTTGCGACTGTTGTTGGTGGCTCATCTCAGCGGATTACGAATTCATTTTGTGATAACTTTGAACTAACCAGAGTGGATAAAGTATTGAAAATTTTGGTTCCTGAAGAATCTCATGAAGGTAAGCAGTATAACTCTGCATTACTTCCTAGTGTCTTTTTTCAATCGTTGCCCGACACCCTCCTCCCACTTTATCTAAATTCTGTTTGTAAAGTTGTTCCCGAAAAGCAGATAGTGTCTATTATTCGTATGGGTGGGGGAATTATGGTGCAATTTACAGACCACACTACTGTTGATAAAATTCTTCAGTCAGGAATTGATATTAGACATTTTCATTTGCAACCTATTCCTGCTTCACATAGGCCTATTACTGTTACCCACTCGCCGGTGCCGACAGCCATCCCGGATTCAATACTAATTAAAGCACTAGGGTCTTTTGGACGAGTTATTGGTAAAACGAAAATTCTTCCAGCTTTAGGTCGAGCCTCGCACTACAGTTCAGTGCAAGGAGGACGTCGACAGTACCGTATCATATTGGGCCGTTCAACAATAGCTGGTGGATCGTTTAACAATACCTTCATCATGTTTGATGAAGCTATTGTTGAACGACGCACATCCATGAAACTCAGCATTGGCATCCGCACATTCGTTTTTAATGTGTTTGCGAGTGTCCAGTGCTTTAAGTGCAAGGCTGAAGGGCACGTCGTGTCTTAATGCCCACATCGTGTTCTACATGACAGTTCTGCTGCGGCTGCTACTTCTATTTCCAGCCTACGGGGACCTTCATCGGCTTTATTTGCTGCTCAACCAGGAACTGCAGGAAAACCACCTGTTGTACCTTCTACAGGCTCTACTTCTACTGCTAACCCTGTTGCTTCAGATCCTGGATCTCGTCAATTTGATAATGTTCGACCATGTCCGACTTTGACCTCTACTGCAGTGGGCTTACATAATCCCCTTTGTATTGACACTTCAAATTTTCCACATCTGCTACCACCTCAACAGGCCACCCTAATAAACACTCTATTTCCCCAGCTTCACTACGATGTACTCGTGCGTCTTCTCCTTCCAGTTTACGACAAAAAAATGCACTTTAGCTCCACAGTCTTGACGTTCTTCTGCTTTACCTAGCCAGGACAGTCAATACGCTGTTTCCACATTCGACACCTATGGCATCCTTACCAATTCGGCAGAAGAAAGCATGGAAACTGCCCATGATAGTGAATCGCAGTCTGCTTCTTCAGAAGGTGAATGCACCCCTCCCCACACCCTTCTTGACTTTCCAGAAGTTTTCCAGGACAGCAATGTCCACAATTCGCCATTTACTCTGCCTGAATTAATATCTCTCTATCAGTGTCCGAAAAAGAACAACATTATGCAAATACCATGTGTGCGGAGGAATTTACAGCGCCTTCCCGAAATGGTTCAACATATCGCAGCGCTCGAGGAAGTCTTTAGTAATGTCTCTCTGCCGCCTTGGGCCATCCAATATGGTAGAAGTACAAAATATATGCTTAAGGTTCTCATGCTTAAACTCGCAGACCATCTTCAACCACCCCAATGATGCTCCGTTTTTATACAAATCAGTTATTTTCGCTCTTCTTTTATCCATACAAATGGATGGGCACACCATTTTTTCTTTTTTTGCGGGAACCAAGGTTTTTTTTTTTTGTTAAGCACGTCTTTTTGTAGTATATGCTTATTGTGTTTTTGTTTTCTTTCTTTCATCACCAGGAAGTGTGACTAGTGTTTCTTTCTCGTGATGAGAATGCCGCATGGTGTGTTAACACTGTCGCATCGTGTTGTGCGTAGTGATAGCTGAACTTTTTGCGTGTTCTTATGATGAGCTCTTCTCTTCACAGCGAATCATAGCGCTTTGACGGACTTTTTCTGCGAAGCCGGCACTCAACATCAAGCTGGCTTTTTTTTCTCCTTCTTCATCAGGGATTTTTCTACATTTCTTCAACAATTGATCCCTTTGTGTTTTTGTTCCTTCGAAATTTGAACCTTCCCCGACTGACTTTCATTGACTTTTTTGAACAGTCCTATATTTGCGTCACTTTTTTGTTACTTCTGTCAATTGCTTTGTCAGCTGAAAAGCATGATGGGATCGATCGCCAACGCGCGACGACAACCCGGTGATTGTAAATACTTGTATATATTTGTTTCTCAATAAATACCATTTGAATTCTGATGATTCGTCCGAGATAGGTACGGGTTCGAATCCCGTGAGGCATGGATGTTGGGTTTGTCTTTTAAACCTTCAAGCAAAAAAAAAAAAAAAATGCCACTTCGGCGAGGACTGTTTAATGTATTATTGAAGAATGATAGAAATTTCAGACTGAAGTCCAAGTGGATGTGTTTTTTTTTATTATTATATTTCCCTCATTGTCTTAATTTTTTAAAATTAATATCTCCAAATATTCAGCTATAAACGGAAATTATTAGACTAAATATAAGGAGAGGTCGCCCAAAAACCTACATGGGGCTTTCATGGATTTTCGGGGAGGAGGTGTGTGTGTGTGCTAAACACCCCCGAGGAGATGTCTGATTACATACTGCTTATACCTTATTATACGTGCAGGATGTTCCGGGTTAATCATAGATGGAAATTATATCTCAACGTTTCCGTCCTCTCGCTAAACCTGTTTTTTTTTTCTCAGTTGTTCACTCCTCGGTATTTACCACCTGATTCCATCCCATGCAAGTACAGTCTTGCAATTTAACGTACGCCCAAAGCTGAACCACCGTCTGATATTCCTAAAAGACGGTGCCTCACTGTTGGGCCTACGCTGAATTGCAAGGTTGTGTTGCATAGGACGCCACATTTCAATACGTTTTCCCGTCAGATCCAGTGACCCCAAAAAGCTTCCTTCTCAAAACGTCATCCAGCCACATCTCTTCTTAGACTACTGATGGACCCTCTGTGTCCGTCCCTCGCTCTAAGGAATGGCGTTTCTCTAACACAACCTCGGCAATAAAACAATTAAGCCTTGCTGAGGACAATGTACATGATTGCAGTGTAGGCCAATAAAACGATTAAAGCACTTAACGTTTTCTGAAACGGCTCTTCCATCATACAAAAGAAAGCCTGCCTGTGAACACTTTTTTACAACTCCTACTTACCGATTGCTGCTTTAGATAGTTCCTTTCGAATATTCTCATGGTTACTGAAACGGATTTTAAAGTGAATTAATAGTAAAATTTTTAAAAATCCACGTAGTAGAATTCTTAATAGCATCTAACGCGCTTTTTCTTGCTGTTCATAAAGTAAAATGTTCCTTTGCGTTGTTCAAAGCCCTTTAAACGGCCAATGTGCCTGAACCAAATGATGGTGCCCAAAATTTTCTGCGATTAACAAACAGCTCTTTGTGGCTTAGTTTTATGAAAGATAATGCAAAATGGTGTCTTTCTCCGTCTTATCTCAGCAATACAGGCCATGCACCTGTCACTGGTTATAAGACTCGCTCGTATTCCTGATGAGGAAGGGGTTAGTTCCCCTGACACTGACATCATGCCACTGGAACCCCCCCCCTAACATATATTCACTCCTTTCTTAAGCTTTTCATCATTGTTATAGCCGTTTTATGAGGCAATCAGTCAGGAAGAATTAGTGTTAATTATCCCTCTAAATCATTACGTTTAATAACGAACCTAAGAGTAAAGCGATGCTTCATTGATGCGCAAGTTCGCCAGTTTGAGCCAGATTCAGCCATTTTTTATTTAGACAGTGAATATATTCGATCGAGCTAATTTCATCGTCTGATTTCGTTACAGGGAATACATTCGTTCGTGCTGTTCTAACAAGTTTGCTAACTCCGAGTTAATTCGTTTCAGTCGGTTAAAGGGTTAAACAACTTTTAAGAATTCTTCAGCAGTGTGTTGTTGCAGGGTTATATTTACTTCCCGCTTCGGTTTGTTCTTATTGCCTAATTGCAGCTCTTAGTGTATGAAAAATATACCACGAAAGAAATATATAGATAAAATTGCAGTTTTAATGAATTCATTGTCATCTAAAGATTATTATGATATGGATTAATGGGTTGTCCAGGGATTATCTTAGATAATATTTACATCTGCAGTCATCTTGCCATTCTTTCGTTTTATTAAATACTTGCTCTTTGGTATTTTCCTGATTTTACGTAATGTTTTCGTTCCCGTCGCCCCTAGCCTTCCACAGTCTTGAAAGCACACTTGCTTTCGCACCCCCCTTCCCTCCAAAGTAAAAAAAAATCCTTTCTCTCTTCCTATGTTCACAGACTTACCTGATATAAAGTGGCCAGCGTTAACTCCTAAAAAGGTCTTTAGTCAAGGATTGTCAGCCTTTCTTGGCGTGAAAAGGCCTGAGTAATGTTTAATAAAGACGCAAGAAGGCTTTTTACACAATTTATATGTAGAACATTCACTTGCACTGAATTAAAAAGAAATAATGCTTCACATTTCTCATCAATTTTGGTGACAGTACACACACACACACACACACACACTGAAATCTTGAAACGCTCCCCCTTTCCCTTCCTGGCATCGCGAGACTTCTTAAAATTTTCCACTAAACAAATTGTTCTAAATTTTTAAATCACAAAGTGCAAACGAGAACTAAAAAGTCAGCACTGTTTCATGACGTTCAACTGCGCGCTTTTTGAGGAAACCAGCTTGATGCTCTTTAAACCTCACGTCGGGAAAAACAGCAGCCAACGAGATTGGCTGCAAGATAAAAACTTTCAGAACAAAATTTGATTCCTTGTATTCAGATGGTTTAATTTGATACAAAAATTTCCACTTTGGAAATTTGTTACTAGTTTTTGTTTATGGACCAATCGAGCTACACATTTTGCTCTGTCACCCGCACTATCTCACACACATTACAAAGTCTACCCCACACGCTGACTTCCCTGCTCCCAATTACTAATGATGCAAGACAATACTTAACAAACAGAACAAAGCTCAACCACACTAGTTTTTGTTCATGGCCCAATCGAGGTATGTACTTCACTCTTTCACCCACACTTTCTCCCACACAGGTTTCAAAGTCAACCCCCAACAGTAATTTTCCCTACTCCCAATGACTAATGTTGCCAGACAATACTAAACAAACAGAACAAAGCTCAACCCTACTAGATCTTGTTTATGGCCCAATCGAGGTACGTACTTCACAATGTCATTCACACTATCTGTTACACACATTTCAAAGTCTACCCCACACGGTGATTTTCTTGGCTCCCAATTACTAATGTTGCCAGACAATACTAAACAAACAGAACAAAGATCAGCCCTATTAGTTCTTGTTTATGGCTCAATCCAGGTACGCACTTCACTCTGTCATTCACACTATCTTTTACACACATTTCAAAGTCAACCCCACACGGTGACTTCCTCTGCTCCCAATTACTAATGATGCAAGACAATACTTAACAAACAGAACAAAGCTCAACCACACTAGTTTTTGTTCATGGCCCAATCGAGGTATGTACTTCACTCTTTCACCCACACTTTCTCCCACACAGGTTTCAAAGTCAACCCCCAACGGTAATTTTCCCTACTCCCAATGACTAATGTTGCCAGACAATACTAAACAAACAGAACAAAGCTCAACCCTACTAGATCTTGTTAATGGCCCAATCGAGGCACGTACTTCACAATGTCATTCACACTATCTGTTACACACATTTAAAAGTCTACATCACACGGTGATTTACTTTGCTCCCAAATACTAATGTTGCCAAACAATACTAAACAAACAGAACAAAGCTCAACTCTACTAGATCTTGTTTATGGCCCAATCGAGGCACGTACTTCACAATGTCATTCACACTATCTGTTACACACATTTAAAAGTCTACCCAACACGGTGACTGTCCCTGCTCCCAATTACTAATGATGCCAGACAATACTTAACAAACAGAACAAAGCTCAGCCATACTAGTTTCTGTTTATGGCCCAATCGAGGTACGTACTTCACAATGTCATTCACACTATCTGTTACACACATTTCAAAGTCTACCCCACACGGTGATTTTCTTGGCTCCCAATTACTAATGTTGCCAGACAATACTAAACAAACAGAACAAAGATCAGCCCTATTAGTTCTTGTTTATGGCTCAATCCAGGTACGCACTTCACTCTGTCATTCACACTATCTTTTACACACATTTCAAAGTCAACATCACACGGTGACTTCCTCTGCTCCCAATTACTAATGATGCAAGACAATACTTAACAAACAGAACAAAGCTCAACCACACTAGTTTTTGTTCATGGCCCAATCGAGGTATGTACTTCACTCTTTCACCCACACTTTCTCCCACACAGGTTTCAAAGTCAACCCCCAACGGTAATTTTTTCTACTCCCAATGACTAATGTTGCCAGACAATACTAAACAAACAGAACAAAGCTCAACCCTACTAGATCTTGTTTATGGCCCAATCGAGGCACGTACTTCACAATGTCATTCACACTATCTGTTACACGCATTTAAAAGTCTACCCCACACGGTGATTTACTTTGCTCCCAAATACTAATGTTGCCAAACAATACTAAACAAACAGAACAAAGCTCAACTCTACTAGATCTTGTTTATGGCCCAATCGAGGCACGTACTTCACAATGTCATTCACACTATCTGTTACACACATTTAAAAGTCTACCCCACACGGTGATTTACTTTGCTCCCAATGACTAATGTTGCCAGACAACACTAAACAAATAGAACAAAGATCAACCCTACTAGTTCTTGTTTATGGTCCAATCGAGGTACGTACTTCACTCTGTCATTCACACTATCTTTTACACACATTTAAAAGTCCACCCCACACGGTGACTTTCCCTGCTCCCAATTACTAATGATGCCAGACAATACTTAACAAACAGAACAAAGCTCAAACACACTGGTTCTTGTTTATGGCCCAATCGAGGTATGTACTTCCCTCTGTCGCTCACATTATCTCACACACACATTTCAAAGTCTACTCCACACGGTGACTTTCCCTGCACCCAATTACTAATGATGCCAGACAATAATAAACAAACAGAACAAAGCTAAGCCATACTAGTTTCTGTTTATGGCCAATCGAGGTATGTTCTTTCCTCTGTCTCCCGTTCACATCGGCTTCAAAGTCTACCATGGTGACTTTCCCTGCTCCCAATCATCAATGATGCCAGACGATACTGAAAAAAACACCCCCCAAAAAAACAGAGCAAAGCTGACCCATTGCTTTTCACGATCAGTGAAGATCACTTTTCACTCCTGCTCTCATCTTTCTGTGTTTCTAAACTTGTAGTTGTTGTTTGGACGTAAAACTACGTCTTCCTTCGCACTGGATAGGGGGTAACATCGGAAGCAAGGATGCAACGAAAATGTGTCTCACTTCGAACGCTTACATCTTCGAAAGAGTTAATCGTAGAATGATAAATAATACCTCATTAGATAGTTTATATTGAGTCCCATTCGAAACAAAAGAAGTAGTTTTCGCCCTCCACTCATTAACTCTTTTATACAGTAGTTAGAAATTTAAGTTAAATTTCGCGTATTTAGACGGCGGCAGAGGGTCTTATTCCTCTTGAAAGTGTTTCTATTTTGTTATATTTTTATTTAAAATGCGACTTACATTTAAAAAATGCTTTAATATTTTTTTTTCTTCATTAACTTTCATTTTGTTCTGACGGATCTTAAAAAATTAAATTTTTCATCGCCCTTCCCTCTGAAAAGAAAAAAAACATTCTCTATTCGCCTGAGGTTCAAATGTTCTTTAATGAAAAAATGTTTGAAAATAGTAGGTTAACATTGATGTATGGCATTTACAAGTGAAAGTTAAAAATATATTCAGAAAGTGAGGTAATATGTACATACGAATGGAGGTGTTTCCGCTCTACTGTTGCAACTAAAAATAATAAATTTTTGCTTACTGAATATACATACATGTATATAGCATACGAAATAAAAAAAAAAAAAAAGAGGGAAAATACCCTGGTACTCATTGTAGATAATTTATGCTATTCATCTTTCACATACCAAGTGTGACGTATATTCTAATCAGTAGCGTATCTTGAGTCCGAGACCTGGGCTATTTCCCCCTCCCCCTCCCCCAGTACTGTTTTTTTTCATTTCTAAATTTAATTTTTAATTGTTATGTATCAGAAGTAACTTTTTTTTCTAAATTTTAGGTACATGCCATTGCTAACATTGTACCAAATAATTATGAGGATTAGGATTTGAACACTTATTTGTACATGAACTCCGTTCATCTAAATACTTTATTTGTACATGAACTCCGTTCATCTAAATACTTTATTTGTACATGAACTCCGTTCATCTAAATACTTTATTTGTACATGAACTCCATTCTTCTTCTCCTTTTGTGTGAACTTGAGTGCTAAGTTTTCATAAAATGTTTCTTCCGAGTACTTTTTCATATTTAAAGAGAATGTTTTTTTCTACTGACAAAACAGCCAAGTTTCTCGAATGTGCATGTCCTTGTGTGGCTCTAAGATATATCTTGATTCTTTTTAATGCAGAAAAACTTCTTTCGGCAGTTGCAGTTGTTGATGGAAAGTTTAATATGAGGTCTGCTATTTTGTACATCTCACTAAACGCTATGTCCAATTAATTCAACTTTATGTAACACGTAATGTCTCTTACTGATTTGTTTTTGTATTCATCAAGGGAATTAAACACCTTCAGTTCATTTTTTAGTCGAGCTGTATTAAAATTTGAAGCATAGAGTTCTTTAAGTTCTGACAGTAGATGTTCAGGGAAGCTTTCCCAAAATTTATGAAAACAGTTCGAATCCAACAAAGCCACGAATTTAAGATATAATATCACTGATTTTAATTCATTGACACTTCACAAAAACTGAAACAACTCTCGCGAAACACTCTTATGGGCGGGAGTATACGAGCGACTGAGATAGTCTGTCTTCTGTTTTCGGAGCGAACCGTTTTCCAAAGCAATGGGCCAATCTCCTCTACCAGCTAATTCATGTTGTCATGGAAACGCAAGCAGGCAATTGTCGGAAGGTGTTCGCATCAGAACTGCGAAGACTCTGGAAGAGCTGTTTGTATTATGCCGTTAGTTATCGCTCGCCAGACTGAGTCAATGAAGCGAATCCGCAATCGTTTTTTTCGTACCGAAAGCATCGGCATATCTTAATACCGTTGATAATTGACTTTTATTTGTGTATATTTAATTCAGTTTATTTGTGCGTTCTCTGGGCTTCGCAGCTAGCCAGAGAATGTGTATACGCCACTGATTCTAATATAACTTTTATTTTTAGTTCCTTTTCCTATGTAAATTTGAGTTTGTTCTCCTCATACTTCCAAACTTAACGTTATGTCTTTCCCTCAAACGAGAATGAGGTTGGTAACACATTTGAGGTCAGAGAGAAAGTGACGTATGACTGTGATAAGAACGATAGATAAAACGGACGATACAGCAGTTGCTCGTGCGGATGTGTGTGTGTAGATGTTCAATTAGATAAATGTAATCTGATATCTGCTGTCTTATATTGTGGAGTTCTACTGAAAACCGTGCTGGACCAATAAAAAGTTATCGTAAGTTGACTTCTGTTTATGTTTCGTCTGGCCGTAAAAACTTAATTAGGAACTATTGCATCGTATTCTTATTTAGTTCAATATTTCTCAGACATAGCGTAACACCAATCTCACTCACGAAAAAGATATTACGTTATACAAGATCTTTGCGGGTGTGTAATGAAACGAATTATTCCGGAGTATTTTTTTTTTTTTTTTTTTGATTGGAGGTTTAACGACCACCGTGAGCAACTCAATGGGCTATAAGCAGTCGCCCGTCCCTAATTTAGGGTCACTGGTTCCAGGGAAGGGAGAGAGCCAGTGCCGTAAGACAAACACAACATCCATGCCTGACCGGGATTCGAACCCGGACCCCTTACGGACGAATGATCAGAGGCCAGCGCCTTAGACCACTGCGCCACCGGGGCGTCAAGAGTATTTATTTACTCGCAACACATTGCATGCGTACGCGTCACTCATGACCTCACCGAGATATACAGTCCGGTGCATACTAAGTGGAATTAAATCATAGCAACAAACATTGGCGCCCATAACTTAGTTCTCAGGAGGAGGGCTAACAAAAACTGTAGCTTCGGGTAACATAGACAAACACCAAATACAAATTTCCGCTGTACCTTCTTGTTATCTAAGTATTTCTACCACGCTTTACCACACAGCAAAGAATATTTCGTATATGTTACAAGCACGTAGCACTAAAACATTGAGACTTTTCCGATACGTTGCGCAATGTAACAGTAATGTTTCAGAAACCTTACGGTTACGTCAAAATGTCCGCAAACGTTACAGAACTTTGAAGCATAACCGATACGTTACAGTGAAAGGTCTTTGTAACTTCAACATACCAACGTCATGTTACTGTTACGTAAGTGAAAGATATTTATAACTTCGTTACATTACTGTTAAGTATTTGAAAGATATTTATAACATCATAATATTACGGTTACGTATTTACTACGTTGAACATTATAGTTTTAGTAAACTTTGTAAAATCACACAAAAAAAAAAAAAAATATAACACTTGATAGCTGTTTCAAAAGAAACAACAGTCGTATTACGAGTTGTTTACGTTCCACAGTTTCAACGCAGTCCGCTGTCCATTGGGAACAGTGGTGACATTTATATATTGATAACAAAAGAAATAAAAATCGGTCATAAATGATGTTTAAGTAATATCTAACCTTTCTTCTTTTAACCCGAGCAAAATTCAAAAACGAGTTTTACATTACAATTCAAATTTCGCAATTTCAAAAAAAGATACCAGTATCCAATATCGTTGCGTCAGTTGAAGATTCCCTGACAAAAAGCGATCTAAGCATTGATGAGAAAGAAATGATTAGACATTGTGTCAGCCTTGTAATAACGTCAAATTCCTTTCCATCATTCAAACCCAATCTCAATAAGGAAGAATATAAAGCTTTAAAAGAATTACAGTCAAATCCTGATATCATCATTACTAAAGCCGATAAAGGAGGACAAGTTGTTATTCTGGACAAAAAACATTATGAGGCAGAGGTCGAAAAACTTATTTCCGAGGGACCGTTATAACGAAGTAAATTTCTCCGTCATATTTGGTCTACGCCGGGATTCGAACCCGAGGACGCTTATTCCGGAACAAGCAGCTCTACCAACTGAGCTACGCAGACATGTATTCTGATTCCTATCTGCCTTTATGTCATGTGCGTCCTGCTGGCAGGTACGTCACATATCCCCCCCGAAAGAGGGCCGGGGGCATGGCCCACGGATCAGCCGTGACCATGAATCGCTGCAGGCAGACAACCACTGTAGAACGTGCACTTGAGAACTCCCAGTCAATCTGGTGTGGAATGCAACGTCACACACATTTATTTTTCGAAGCACTGGAGAAGGGATTCTCTGATTTTTCCTATCTCGCGGTGTGGAAATAACATCACACCAATGCGAGATTTTGAACGGTCGGGTCATCCGGGTAGTTCGGGCGCCATTATAACGAAGTAAATTTCTCCGTCATATTTGGTCTACGCCGGGATTCGAACCCGAGGACGCTTATTCCGGAACAAGCAGCTCTACCAACTGAGCTACGCAGACATGTATTCTGATTCCTATCTGCCTTTATGTCATGTGCGTCCTGCTGGCAGGTACGTCACACCGTATAAAGAAATTAAAAAGATCCATCGGAAATATATTTAAAAGAAGTTCGGAAAGTAGTAACAAGTTGCGTTACTCTTAACCAAAGCTCAAAAAATTATCTGAAACCCTCGTATGCCCGTTGTCCGCGTTTCTATGCACTTCCGAAGATACACAAGATTGGCGTTACTTTCCATCCCATCGTCAGCAATATCGGCTCTGCTACTCATAAGTTGGCCAAATTTCTATCTTCGAATTTGTCCACCATAACGACTTCTTCAAACAAAACTGCTGTAAAAAATTCCACTGAATTTGTAAATGTGCTTAAACAGCATCCATACAACGATCAGTTCATGTTATCCTTCGATGTGAAATCCATGTTCACAAGTATTCCACTAAATGGAGCCCTCGAATCTTTGAAAGCAAGTCTCATTGAACATCATTTCAGCCAACCGGAAGTTGAAGAAATTTTGAGATTAGTGGAAATTTGTATCAAACAAAACAGTTTCTTATTTCGTGGAAGATTTTTTCAACAGACGGGAGGCCTTGCAATGGGTAGCCCACTGTCGCCTGTTTTATGCGAAGTCTACATGCGTCACTTCGAGGACAAACTGTTTCAGCTCGTTACATTCGACCTGTGAATTCGATATGTAGATGATACCTTTGTCCTCTGGAAAGGCAGGAATTCCGAACTACCTAAATTAGTTGAACTTATCAATTCAATTGATCCTCATATACAGTTCACATGTGAGACTGAAAATAATGGCTGCTTACCATTCCTAGATGTTTTGGTGTCACGCTCTGAAGGATCCTTTAGTACAACAGTTTATCGAAAGCCATTTGCTGTTTCCTTACCTCCACATGCAAAATCAAATCACCCATGGAAACAAAAAATGTCTGCTTTCTACACATACGTATATCGTGCAGTACATATATGCTCAACTGAGGATTCCTTACAGAAAGAGCTTGCTTTTCTTAAACAAACTGCAGTACACAGAGGATATAGCCCTTCCGTGATAGAAAAAGCGGTCCAAAAATTTAGGAAACCGAAGCCCGTCTGCTCGCTCACGCCAGTAGACCTCCCAGTACGAATTGGGCGGTTATCCCATTTGCTCCTCAGATTTGCTTCAGAATTTCAAAAATTCTCAAAAGTTTTAATTTCAAAGTGATTTTCAAACCCATAAACAAGATGAATTTTTACTGATCAAAAGACTACGTCCAAGACATAAATTCCTGGGGAATTTATCAGATACCTTGTGAATGTGGACTTTCATATATAGGACAGACCCGCAGGGCTTTAAGTTTCCGTGTGAAGGAACACAAGACTTACGTACGGAACTATGAACTGAAGAAGTCATCAATAGCCCAACATTGTCACGAAAATAACCATAAATTTTTGTTTGGAAACGCTATGCTTATCGATAAACCTGATTCGACTAACATGCTTAATGTATTAGAATCTTTCCACATATACCGGAATTCTTCACGACTTGTCAATGACATGACGTCTACGCCATTTCTTTCAAGCGCGTGGAAACAACTCACCAAAAACCGTGACCGTCAGAACTCTGATGATGTCACAATGATTTGAATGTTTACGCTCCATTCGTCCTGATGATGCCGAGCCAGACGCTCTGCGAAACTATAGTCGATGTTAATAAAACATTTAATTGTGAAAAAACGTTGATAATTTATTCTAAAAGCAAAAGAGATGTACAATAGAGAGGAGTTCGGGCTCAATTTTAGGAGCCCTGGTCCAGATTCTTTGAAAATTTTGCTTATCAAGTTAATCCACTTCACAATATTAATGTTTTTTTAGAAATACTACGCATAAAACCAAATGTTCCAAAATGTGGATTTGAAAATAAATAAATAATCAACGTGCCCTTCGACCGTATCAGGAGAATCAGTAATTTTGGTAAAAGCTGAAGAAAAGAAAATCGTTTACAAACAAAAAATTCCATTCGTTATTTCTCTTTGATTCCTAAATTTGCTTTTATTTTGTATAAATTGATTATAAAACGTACAACGCCGTACAGACAGTTGCAAGCGTTTAAAATTCTGACTCTAGAAAACTAATCTTTGCAATATAATTTGCATATATGCTAATTAGTAAAGGTAGTTTAGAGTGATGTAGTAGAATATAAAAAAAGCATGTAGTGAAATTTCCAAAATTAAAAAAAAAGAACGTAAAAGTATTCCAGACCAGATTATTCTGCATTTTGTAACATTAACAAAACTTTGAGCTTAATAGTATAATAATCACAATATTATCATATGTGTGTACATTTTCCAGATAAAGTTAATCATGATAAAAAGAGAGAGAGAGAGAGAGAGAGAGAGAGAGAGAGAGAGAGAACTGCATCTAATGCCTCAGGGCTTCAACTTGATCTTCTTTTCCCTAAAACTCGACCTACTGCACTAAAAACTAACGTCACCCCAAAAATCGCGGGAATGAGGAAATTTAAAAAAATAAATAACCATACTTCTAACTGCACAATTTTGGAAATTAATACATCATTTTAAAGATAAGATTCTTGATTTTTAATAAAATACAAAGCATGGGAATGTGATTCATTCCCAGTTTTTTGATGCCAGACCTCCTTAAAATAATCCTTGCTTGGGACATAACATTGGACAATGCATAATGCAAGTCTTGCTGAGCAAAATTTGTCTTGCAATGGCACAGCTAGCTTAGGAAATTGAAAATCCTTCCACTATGGGAACAAATCCACAATGATATTCAACACGTGTATAGTTCAACCGGGCTCGGAATTACACATGCTGAATTAATTACAGTAATGAAATTCAAGACGTGTAATTCCGATCCCGTGCCCGGGTTTCTCGGTAGTTAATGAATTCTGAGCGCGTCCGAGCCCGGGTCCGGCCCGGGCTCATCTCTAATGTACAATGCTTTTACAAGAAACAAAGATTTAGCGATTGATGGAGAAAAGCTTGAGAGAACCGATTCCTACATTTATCTTGGGCAGCAGATGTGGAGTGTGGTTCACCTTGATGAAGAAATTAATCCGCGTATAAAACTTGGATGGAGAGCTTTTGGAAGAAACAGTACAATTTTTAAGAGCAGTATGCCATTTTGTCTCGAAAGAAAAGTGTTTAAACAATGCATCCTTCCAGTGCTTACGTATGGAGCCGAGACATGGACCTCAACTAAAAAAGGCATACAAAGACTGCATACAGCTGAAAGAAGCATCGAGAGATGCATGCTTGGTGTAACTAGGAAAGATAAGAAGAGGAACTTGTGGATAAGGAAAATGGCGGGAGTGGACGACAGCATGACTAGAGTGAAATCACTGAAATGGCAATGGGCTGGACATGTTGTCAGAAGAACGGACCACCAACAGACAACCGAAATTTTAGACTGGATTCCGAGGGACAGGGAAAGACTCAGAAGATGACCCCGTGGGAGATGGAAGGATGAAATTCGAAAGTATGCTGGAGTGACATGGAGGAGACAGGCCCAAGACAGACAATTGTGGAAGAAAATTTGGGAGACCTTCATCCAGCAGTTGATTGATAATGGTTGACAACGATGATGATGATGATTTTACGATTCGTGTTATAGAAATTTTAGTCACAGCTTTTTTACCCGTGCAATGCACGGTCTATCAGCTAGTAATAAAAATAAAACGCAGACGCCATTGGCCATACAGATTGGAGATACCCAAAACAGACGTGACTCATATCTTCAGTGCGTGTCCTTTATATGATAAATATGTTTATGATAATGTGCTGGTATTATTTTTACCTGATTCTTCGTAATGGAATTTGTCATATTATTTCATGTTTTTAATTAGGCATTACTTTGTCCTTTTCTGTACTTTAATTCCTTCAATAATGGCTCTAGTTTTGATGATGCCAATGAAATACCTAGTGATACTAATTGACACAGAAATTTCTTTCTCTCAAAGATAACAATAATATATCAAGTACTGTCAATACAGGGCTTTCATCGATATCATTTCAGCCCCCCCCCCGAAAAAATTTCTAGTCGCGCGCCTGCTTTAGAATAAATAACATAATTTTGTAAAATAAATTCTACTAACAGAATGCGTTAGATTATTGTCAAAAAGGGAAAGAGTTTTACTCTCGTTTTGCTAGTCCTGAAACATTCCGCAGAAAAAAATTATTTTTTCGTGATCATCTTTCTACACCTAATTAAAGTAAATTAATAAATACATGCTACGAAAACGTATTTCATGACCCACTTGAGATTCATGCTCAATTTATTTAGGTGGAGATATAATACAGGCTGTTGTTCGGAATCGTAGACCATGCTAGGCTACTTCTACTGAGTTTAAATCCTCCGATGATTGTTCACGCTTTTCACCGGGACCAAGATCCATAACGGGGGAAAAAATATGATAAAAAAGTAGACGACCAATTATTCCAACCGAAGGGGCATGTGATTATCTCGTGGTTAATTTTCAGGATGGCGTGACGTTGGTGGTGACGACCCTTGCGTGGCACTCGCTTACACACCCCCACCTGGAAACGATTCAGGATCCCTTTTGAAAGCAGAGAGAGAGAGAGAGAGCTTCTACTACACATTGGCCACCAAACCTCAAATCGCAGGTGTCGAAGCTTTCGTCAGAGACACTTCACATTTCATTTTGTTTTACGAAGACACACAATGAGTTCGCTTTCTGCACCAACGCGTTTTTCATCCCATGTATAAAAGGAAGTTTGATTATGGACTGCGACTGATTGCAGTGAAGCAAGAGAGGTGATATTGAGAATGAAAGGGATTACAAAATTATATAGTGCAATAAACTTAGGACAGTACAGCATACGGGACATTCTAGATTAAAGAAAATACCGGGCTATTGAATGGTGTATTTAAAAATAATTCAAGGCTGTTCAATTCATTAATTCAATGTTTGGAGTGCACTGTAAAAAGCTTTGGTACCTAAGATCTATTATGTACACCAAGGTGTCTGTAGGGAATGTTTCTTAACCAAATAGTAATACAATTATTTTTAAACCGCGTTTTCATTAATCAACGAGTTCTATGAATACGCATTTTCAAATTTGTTTTTATATTTTTGTAATGCAGAGAAAGTCAAATGATTTATCTTTTGATACGATGTTTGGATTTATACGGACATTACATTAATAACTCAGTGAATTTAATGTAATTTATGGTCATTCGGACAGTGGCGGTTTATACTTATAAGCATAATTATATGCTTTATAACGTAACCCTTTTTCGTGTGCAAGATTGGTGTTACACTATGTCTAAAACCATGAATAAGGAAATGTTGAACTAAACAAGAATACGGTGCAATAGTTGCACGGGATAGCTCAAATTAAGGTTTTACGACCAGACGAAACATATACAGAAGCCAAACTTACGATAACCTTTTATTGGTCCAGCAATATTTGATGAAATCCAAAATATAGAACTCCGAGTTTTACACTTCACATCATAGTACCTTAATTATCTGTCATATAATCTATCTTAACAACGTCCGAACATCTCCACACACACACACACACACACTAAGCAACTGCTGAATCGTCCTTTTTATCTAACTTTCTTATCACATTCATACGTCACTCTCTCTGACCTCAAAAGTGTTGCCAACCTCATTCACGTGAGAGAGAAGATATGACGTTAAGTTAGGAAAGTGCAAAATAGAACAAACTCAAATTTACATAGGAAAAAAAAAAACTAAAAATGAAAGTTAATTTAGAATATACGTCACAGCTTATAAACATAGCTATAAACCCCCTATTACTTATAAGCATATATACTTCACTTATAAGCATAGCTCTTTTCAAAACAGGCTGTCCATTAGCTAGTTTAGCACATTAGTGCCGAGTAAAATATGTACTAATCTTTGATTATTGAATATTTCAAATTTCGGAAATTAAGACAAAAAAAAGAGAACTTTTGTTACGGGGTTTAACGATCACCATGAGCAACTCGATGGGCAGTAAGCAGTCGCCCGTCCCTAATTTAGGGTCACCGGTTCCAGGGAAGGTAGGAAGCAAGCGCCGTAAGGTAAACACAAAATCCATGGCTCATCGGGATTCGAACCTGGAACCATCTCTGAATGGCCAGAAGCCATCTCTTAGACCACGTTGCCGGTGCTATTGAATTGCCTCCCCGATATGTCTCATAGTGCTGACAGATCGTAAGTGAGACAAATCAGTAACAAAGGCACATATGCATTTATTCTTTTGTTTTACTGGATATGTAATCCGAAAGGCTTGGTAAAAAGAAATATGTTTTATTGCAAATCCATTCCTACTATCACACAGTATAGTTATTATTTCAAAGCATGCATACCCTAGAAAACAAGCTGACCTGCAGCGCAAGAAACTAGGACCGAGCCGGAATATTTTCCTCTGAATGTTTAATCAGTGGTTAATTCCTGCCGTGACTCATTAATTCATCGCAATACTCTTTAAACATTCAACAGTTGTCTTCACGTTAGAAAAAGTTGAAAATACTCCAAATACGTGGCGACAGTAAATAAATAAATACATCGCTCTTAACCACGTTCCAGAAACACACAGCAACCGAAAAATTGTTTATCAGCCGCCGCTGTGGAAATGAACCAACAGAACTCTCGATATCTAGCCGAGTGCGTTACATATACGGATAGATATCGAGAGTTCTGTTGGTTCATTTCCACAGCGGCGGCTGATAAACAATTTTTCGGTTGCTGTGTGTTTCTGGAACGTGGTTAAGAGCGATGTATTTATTTATTTACACGTTAGAAAAATTTGAATTTTGAGGGTGGAACAAAAAGAAAGTTTTTGTGAAGATGGTAACTTCTCTTACCTTTTTTTTTTTTTTTTTTTTTTCTTTAATTAAATAGTTGTGATGATTATCTGTTTTGCTGCTGTCGCCATTTCACGAGCAGCTTTTTATTTTTTTATTTTTTTTTTCGGTCTAACTGTTGTTGCACGTTACCACTCTGAGACTGAATTTCAGAGCATTGGTACATGTCTTCTGCTTTTTTTTTATTTTTTTTTTTTGAAGACCGCAGTTCTCTCCGCTCTTATGCAACTAACCTTTTCCCGTATCAAAAGTCTCTATCGCAGATTTATTAGATAGTAGGGCGACCTGCAGATCAGGAAGAAAGTGCGGTGTCACGGAAGATAAGCAAAGGGAACAGGAAGTTATTACTTCAATTACCATTAATTTGACAAATCCCGTGCAGGTTCTTTAAGCGTTTATCGTCGAAATTTCACAACGATTCCATTTAATTAAGGCATTTGTTTTCTTATCTCACGTAGAAGCAAAAAAAAAAAAAAAAAAAAAAACCCAGCGCAATCAGCTTGCTTACCATTCCAACATAATTCATCAGCAGAGATTTGTAAAATTGAAAAACAATCAGGAGTCTTTAAAAATTGTCTCACGTGAACATTTTCTTATGAGATACTTAACTGAATTATTTTTAATAAAGAGATGCAAATCGTGCGAAATGAGCAACCTAATAAAACTGTTGATCTAAACTTTTACGGCCTGTATCATGGAATAAGCGGCCTCAGATGTCACTCTTTACCTTCGAATGATAACTAAAATGCTTCGGTATAAAGTTAAACGATTGGTGAATAAATGCAAATTATACTAATTGAGCAGTTTAACAATTTCTTGAATTACATTTTAATTCCCGCTTCCATCATATGAGCGATTTAATTTGATGTTCGACCTAATTTAGAAAAGAAAAGAAAAAATAAGAACGGCACACAGAATTTTTTTTTTTGTATGCTCTTTGACTTAATAACGAACTGCCCACCAACTATGCATAAAATAATAAAACTTTACTAGTAATTTGCTTTATTGGCGTAAGAATTGTGACGTGCTACAGAGGTGAAGACATGTGAATAGACGACAAATCTGCAACGAGACATTCTATCTGCGTAGCTCAGTTGGGAGAGCGACTTACTCCGGAGTGAGGGGACACGGACAAACTTGTGTTTTTACAGAATATAAGTAAATGTTTCCAAGCTTTTGCACATTAACGAAGTGGCTTTTTCAACAAAGATAGGCCACCCCGGTGGCGCAGTGGTCTAAGCGATGGCCTCTGATCATTCGTCCGAAAGGGGTCCGGGTTCGAATCCCGGTGAGGCATGGATGTTGTGTTTGTCTTACGGAACTGTCTCTCTCCCTTCCCCGGAACCAGTGACCCTAAATTAGGGACGGGCGACTGCGTACAGCCCATTGAATTGCTCACGGTGGTCGTTAAACCTCCAAACAGAAAAAAAAAAAAAGGTAGACAGGAACTGCCTTTCTGAAATGATATGTACTTTAGTGCCTATGTGAGTTACGTGCCTATCTGAAATTAAATGTACACGTGAAACAGTTTCTAAAATTCAAGAGCCACTTTCCGGGATTCCTTTTGTGAATTGATGAAGCATATTTTGGTGTAATCTTTTCCGTGAAATGACGGAAATAAGCTGAATTTCACGGATGTTTCGTATGCCAGGAAAATTCTGAATTTTCGGAAAACTATCCGAAATTCCTTTCTTAAATTCCCGGTGAATTGCTGTTTTCAAGATGTGTTAACGAAAAATTCTGAATTTTCGGAAAACCATCCGCAATTCCTTTCTTAAATTGACGGTGAATTGCTGTTTTTAAGAGGTGTTAACGAAAAATTCTGAATTTTCGGAAGACCATCAGCAATTCCTTCCTTAAATTGACGGTGAATTGTTGTTTTTAAGAGGTGTTAACGAAAAATTCTGAATTTTCAGAAACTTTCCCACAATTGTTTTTGTGTATTAACGGAAA
The DNA here is from genome assembly GCA_039090855.1 of Macrothele yani. Lineage (NCBI taxonomy): Eukaryota > Metazoa > Arthropoda > Arachnida > Araneae > Macrothelidae > Macrothele > Macrothele yani. The sequence continues at coordinate 114,184,259 of CM077026.1, forward strand.
AATTATATTATGTTCTCACTTTTCCGTATCCATACGACGAAAAATTTTCGGTTATAGGAGCGATTCGAGGGAATACTTGAGGTTTGATTAACTGTTAAATCGTCTGTCGAAGGATCTGATTTTAAAGTTATGTAGCGAAATCGGATATTGTGGATAGCATATCCGTGAAATTTTGGTTATTGTGGCACCGAATATTCCATCCCTTCTCCCCAATTTTGTGCTCCAGCTATTGTGTATTGCGTTAACATAAGAAACCGGGTACTTAACTTGTTGTACAGGTGATTGTATGATGTCTATGTATCAGTCTGTGGAGTCATTCAGACTAAAGCTATTATAGCCGTCAAGAGTAAATTTTTGTATTTAGGAGTTTTGTAAAATAATACTATAAAACAATACATTTCAACTTTTCTTAAACATAATTGGAAGTCATCGTTAGTTTAATAGGTTCTTAAGTTCCAAAGCATTCTTGCTTCGAAAACTTTCCATGGAAAAAATACTTAATTTGTGATAAGTCCTCCTACAGAAAAATAATAAAATTACTACAAACCTATTCAAAATAATAATAATATGCTCCAACAGAAAATAAAACTACCAATTCACTCGCATTAATGAAAGAAAATCATAATCGCGCAATTACAGTTTTGCCTTGAACATGACCGTTATTTCTATGTATTTCTGGCTGAGTGGTTAAGATGCCGGGTTTCTGTTGAGCCAGCCCAAGCAACCTCGGTTTGAAATGGACTGCGGGGAAAGGATTTCGTGGTGTGAGGGTTGAAAATTTCAGCGTCCTCGATTTTATGAAATTTCTGTATAAATACGAGATAATCCGAAACGGACTTTTCTGAAATAAACGGAATTACTCACTACGGGGAATTTGTGAAAATACGGAAGTTAGGAAAAATGGGAACTTTTAAAAACGGAAATTTTGTTAAAAGCCGGACACCTACCGACAACTTGGCTGCATTTTATTTTCAATAATTTTCCGTGAATTCATACCACTTACTTTTTACACTTTACGGTTTCTGTCTATCTTCCTTGAAAAAGGCATCTTGTTGATGTACGAACACTTGCAAAACTTTTATTTATATTCTTACAACGATAAATTGGTTTACTACTGTAGTTTTACTATTTTTTTCTCTTTAAACTTGCAATCAAAAGTATACGAAGCAAGAAAGATGACACCGATTTCTCGGATGGATTGAGCATATCTTTTAAATCTTTCCTGACATGAAAAAAAAACAAAAAATTCAAAACGGATTAAAAAATAGATAAAATCTGGCGTGAAAGACAATAATGCATTCACACTTGCTATTGAAAATTAAAGACAATAATGCATTCACGCCTCGTAGAGAAAATTAAAGAGAATAATACATTTACGCCTCCTAGAGAAATTTAAAATCAGTAATGCATTCACGCTTCCTAGAAAAATTAAATACAATAATGCATTCACGCCTCTTAGAGAAAATTAAAGACAATAATGCATTCACGCCTCCTAGAGAAAATTAAAGGCAACAATGCATTCACTCCTCCTAGAGAAAATTAAAAACAATAATGCATTCACGCCTCCTAGAGAAAATTAAAGACAATAATGCATTTACGCCTCTTAGAGAAAATTAAAGACAATAATGCATTCACGTCTCCTAGAGAAAATTAAATACAATGATGTATTCACGCCTCTTAGAGAAAATTAAAGACAATAATGCATTCACGCCGCCTAGAAAAAATTAAAGACAATAATGCATTCACGCCTCCTAGAGAAAATTAAATACAATAATGCATTCACGCCTCTTAGAGAAAATTAAAGACAATAATGCATTCACGTCTCCTAGAAAAATTAAATACAATGATGTATTCACGCCTCTTAGAGAAAATTAAAGACAATAATGCATTCACGCCGCCTAGAAAAAATTAGACAATAATGCATTCACGCCTCCTAGCGAAAATTAAATACAATAATGCATTCACGCCTCTTAGAGAATATTAAAGAAAATAATGCATTCACGCCTCCTAGAGAAAATTAAAGGCAACCATGCATTCACTCCTCCTAGAGAAAATTAAAAACAATAATGCATTCACGCCTCTTAGAGATAATTAAAGACAGTGATGCATTCACGCCTCCTAGAGAAAATTAAAGATTATAACGCATTCACGCTTGATAGAGAAAATTAAAGCCAATCACGTATTTACGCCTCCTAGAAAAAATTAAAGATTATAACGCATTCACGCTTCCTAGAGAAAATTTGCGTACAGTCTGAAATGCGAAATCCTAATGTATTTCGCATTTAGCAGTCAGTATTCTTAATAGTGTATTGAACGGGTTAAGAAACAAAATGGAAAATTAAAATATCAACAGGATTTCTACACAATAGGTAAAACATCCACCATAGAAGTAGCTATATTTTCAGTTACTGCTCTGCCCCGGGGCAGAATCGCGGGGACTAGTGACGTACGTCGCATATTTTATTTTGGTCCTGCCCAGAAAAAACGACATCCCAGAAGCCTTTTAAACTCTCACTCTTGTGCAGATTGCCTATCATTGGTGAATATTTTCAGTCTAGGATTAAATTCCGTCGTCCCAAACTTTCCGAAAACGGAAGTCAGACGGAGTAAAGATTTCTCCCGAGATCATAAGTTTTTTTTATTCTTGCGGTATTCCGTCTGTCCATATTATTGTTAAATATAATTTTATTCAATAATTTTTTTGTTTTTCAGCATAAAAATGGGGCAAACAATATCGGAAAACAGAAACTAAACGCGGAGCGCAGTAATCTGAATTTTTCCCCCTCGCCCTGATCTGTTTTTAAATATCATTTTATTCCATATTTTTTTTTATTTCAGCTGGTAAAATGAAGAAAAAAATTCCAAAACACAAGTTGGACGGAGCGAAAATTTCTGCTGTAATCGTAATATCTTTCTATGATTCCTCTGTCCAGTATTATTGTTAAATATCGTTTTGTTGCAAAAAAATTTGCGTTTCACCTTGAAACTGGAGGCAAACATTTCGGAGAGCGGAAGATAAATGCAGCGAAAACCTTTCCCTTGATTGTAATTCTTTTTTCAGTGTTTTCCCTGTCATATATTGTTAAATATAATTTTATTTTTTAAAAGTCGTTGTGTGTCAGCTTGGAAATGGAGGCAAAAAAATCCGGCAACTGAAGTTGGAGTGAACGATAATTTCTTCCGAAATTGTAATTTTTTTCTTCGTGTTGCTTCCTCTGCTGTGTATGATTCCATAAATATTGGTATTTTAGCATGATGGTAAATCGAAAGGTGTTACGTCGTACTTTGAGCTTTGAAAAGTATACAAAAGCATGAACATTCAGAGGTCCTAGTGTTAATGAATGAAATACGGGATTACACCATTGTACAATAGAAATTTGGAAGATGTGAATCCGTTTATTGGTACCAATAAGATATGGATGTTAAGTCACATAATATCCGAAAACTTGAAAATTTTGTCAAGTTTGGAATTCCTTAGATAATAACCGAAAAATTGATTACTTATTTCGTTATTTTTTAGATAATATCCGAAAACTTGAAAATTTTGTCAAGTTTGTAATTCCTTAGATAATAACCGAAAAATTGATTACTTATTTCGTTATTTTTTTTATAATATCCGAAAACTTGAAAATTTTGTCAAGTTTGTAATTTTTTAGATAATAACCAAAAAATTGATTACTTATTTCGTTATTTTTTAGATAATATCCGAAAACTTGAAAATTTTGTCAAGTTTGTAATTTCTTAGATAATAACCGAAAAATTGATATCTTATTTCGTTATTTTTTAGATAATATCCGAAAACTTGAAAATTTTGTCAAGTTTGTAATTTCTTAGATAATAACCGAAAAATTGATTACTTATTTCGTTATTTTTTAGATAATATCCGAAAACTTGAAAATTTTGTCAAGTTTGTAATTTCTTAGATAATAACCGAAAAATTGATTACTTATTTCGTTATTTTTTAGATAATATCCGAAAACTTGAAAATTTTGTCAAGTTTGTAATTTCTTAGATAATAACCGAAAAGATTACTTATTTCGTTATTTTTTAGATAATATCCGAAAACTTGAAAATTTTGTCAAGTTGGTAATTTCTTAGATAATAACCGAAAAATTGATTACTTATTTCGTTATTTTTTAGATAATATTCGAAAACTTGAAAATTTCGTCGTCCTATCGCGTCTCCTATGATAGCGTCAGAGTAGCATACACGGACGCTATCCGGGAGACGCGGGTTCGATTTCCGCTCCACGACGACGAAATTTTAAACTTTTCGGATATTATCTGACTTAACATCCATGTCATATTTACATCAATAAACGGATTCACATCTTCCAAATTTGTATGGTCAGAGTTTCATTGATCATTGCAATTACTGTAATACCTAATCTTGAATTTTTTTCGTTAGAAGAAATATCTAAGGTGATGAGTTCCATTTCTCACTTGTTACATATTTTTTTATTTCTTCCCGTGGAAGTTTTTATTATTTTCCCACCCAGTTCACACAGTACATGCCTTACTAAGTGACCACCCCAAAAGACTATTTTGTGGCACCACAAAAATTAGTCGCACACTGTTCAGGAAATTTCTTCTGTGGGGTTACGCTGTAAAAAAAAAAAAAAAAAAAAAAAATGTTATGAATTCACGGAAAATTCCTAAAAATAACGAGCATAAAAGTTGTCAATCTTCAAACGAAATTTCCATTTTTAAAAGTTTCCGTTTCTTCTAATTTCAGTAGTTTGACAGATTTTCCGTTCCCAGTAATTTCGTTTATTTCAGAAAAGTCAGTTTCGGGGTTTTTCGTATTTATGCATAAATTGCAGAAAAACTCCTATTCCTACTTTTTCAGCTCTTCTACCAGCGGTATTTCTTTCCTGACGTGCGAAGTCAAACACTTTCCCTTTTCTTCGGTGGTTTTCAAACCGAGTTCATCTTTAACGGCACCCGCGTGTGCTGCTAAAGATGAAGCCACGAAACGCTTTGTCACATATGAGGTAGAAATCAAGAGATACTCGAATCGAGTGACAATGAAATGTTTTTCGCAATTAATGCGGGTGAATTAGTCATCTTATTTTCTGTAGGAGTTATTATTTTTCTCAATAGGTTTGCAATAATTTTATTTTTCCTGTAAGAGGACTTATTACAAATTACATATTTTTTTCATCATGACGTAACACAATTACAATAGACGGTGCACCGAATGGGAGGAGAGCGGAAGGAATATCTGGTGCCACAATATCCAAAATTTCATACAATATGCTATCCACAATATCCGATCTTGCTTCAGAACTTCAAAATTAGGTCCTCCGACTGACGATTGAAATGTAATCGTTAATCCAACCGCAAGTATTCCCACGAGTCTCTCCGATTTCCTGTAATTTTCCATCATATGGATACGGAAAAAGTAAGAACAGAATTTTTTCCGTTTATATACGGAAGGATTTTTTTTTATTGGAGGTTCAACGACCACCGTGAGCAACGCAATGGGCTATAAGCAGTCGCCCGTTCCTAATATAGGGTCACTGGTTCCAGGGAAGGGAGAGAGCCAGTGCCGAAAGACAAACACATCATCCATGTCTCATCGGGATTTGAACCCGGGCCCTTCACGGACGAAAGGTCATGAGCCAGCGCTTAGGCCACTGCGGCCGGAAGAAATTGCAGAAAGGTTTCTGAAAATTCAGAATTTTCCTGGAGTACGAAACAATTCGTGAAATTCAGGTTTTTTCCCCCCGGTCATTTTCAAGGTAAAATGTTGTATCAAGGCTATGATTCGTTAATTCATGGAAGAAATCACGGAAAACATTTCGTGGATTTCAGAAGTTTTTTCACAATGTAGCGGCTGAAAAGTGTGCGGTGAAACTGTGTGCTAAAACGTGTGCTACGAAAAGTCAGAAATTGTACGCAGTCTTTCTCCTAACGGAAGTTACTCAAACCAAAGAGGATTTTCCAAATACTTTTCTTAGAAACAAAGATTCAATATCAAGTAATAAAATAGAAATAAATAGAAATAAAATACAAATAGAAATAAACACTTATAACCCCTTAGTGAATTGGCAAACTGTGAGAAATATTCCTCGCCGCGAACGCTATCCGTAGCAAAAAGCTTTTTTTTTTTTTTTTTTTTTTTTTTTTTTTTTTACGTATCGGACTTTTAGAAGTAGAAATATCACCTTTGCAGAGATTTAACGTCATCTTGCAGGAAAATGAAACACTATTTTGAGAAAATAGTACGCATAAATTCTTTCCATGGTGAGTGGCATCTTGCAGAAAAAGAAATTTTTCAGTAAGATTTTTAGAAGTGAAAATACGATTGCAAATATATTAAAAACAGAAACATGCACTTACGTCCCCTAGTAGCAAAGCACTTTGTCACAAAATATTGTAAAATGTATGCAACATTATTAATCGTCGTCGTGACCTTTATCTAACGAAAAAATAATTTTTAAAATCCAATTTTTAAAAGCAGAGATTTCTGAAAATTGGAATGCGCATTTGCATCCTCTATCGGTGACAATATACTTTATTTCAAACAGAAACTATACGTAAAATGACCTTCGTGCAAAAAAATATCTAAAAGTAAAAGAAATTTTTTGAATCGGTGATTTAGAAACAATATTAGTAAGTAAACTATATTTTTAATTTAACAGCATGTGATTTACTCCCTCTGTCGGCGAAGTTATGCATCGACAAAGCATCAAGACGCCTGGATATTTTTTTATCACAACTGAGGTTTCCGACTGCAAAAGAGAATTTTTGAAATTGGGCTAATAGTTGCAGATATGTGGTGTACAGGAGGGATGGACATAGCGATTGCTTAATCACGTAATTTTTTCCCCCAAAGAACTTGCTAAAAACGCAGGCTTTTCGTTACCCATAGAAACCAGATCTCGAAAACGCATTAAAAATCTGCGGCGTAGCTAAAACAATCGAACGCAAAAATAATTTTAAAATAAGATTTTTAGTAGCATATTGATACGAAAATTGGGTCTAACTTAATTAATATTAAAATGGGGGACGGACTTGATAGGCGTGGTTAAATTATGATGATGATTAAATTAAATATTTGGCCTATTGCAAATTAAATTGGAAAATTAAAGCATTTTTAATTGCGGAAGTATTGTAATTCTCTTTGTCTGGGTGGAAACAAAGGAATAATAAGTCGCCTTTGGAGGCCTATTCAACAACAAAGGGACCACCCAGTCGGCAACTGAGAGGCATCCAGACCCTCATAAATACGACATCAAGTGCGTCATTAGTGACAAAAATCTGTAGGGAACGCTAACAATTACGATTATGAGGGGCGAGTGTCAGAGGCGGAGCTATTCTGGCAGAAAAGTCGCCCTCTCCTTTAAGACAAAAGCGAGACTCGTCAATGAAGATCACCAGCTGCCGTTCTGAGTGCCTGCATGACAGTCTGGAACGACACCATTGTAGTCTTTGGCGACGATGCAATGGTGTTAAGGGCAGTAGTCGTAACGGCCTGCGTGCGTATAGTCCTACGTCGTGCTGCCGTCTACCAATGGTGCTGGCACTAATCGGACGATGCATGGAGGGCACCACTGCTCGCTGAATATCCGCAATCGTGGCTGTTGGGTCACTTCGCGCATGTCGAACAGCCATCTGTCCTCTCCGTTTTTCGTCTAGGTTTTCCAGACTCTTCATTACGCTGGTGAGGACCTTGTTCTGCCCATTGCCGCCAACAGCGTGCTATGGTGATACCTGCACGACCGGTATAGCGCGCCTTGCTTGCGTCACAGGCGCGGCCGAGCGTGGTACTTGAACCATTTGCATGCCTCATGATGTCAAAATTCTCCACCAAGTTTCATTCCTGTCAGTTGCTTCCTCCTGGGTGCAACTTTTTTTTTTTTTTCACGATGAGGGTGTTTGCGGATGCGTGTTGTCAAAATGGACAATACTGGTTTATGTCTTGGTAATATCCGTGTGTGCAGATTGCTGATGTCTCAGTCCTGTTGGTAGAGAGCAAAAGTTAGTTGCAGAGTAGGTTGTCCAGTATGTACAAATTTTGTATGAAATTTAAACTGAGTATAAATAAAGGAAATCCCAAGGTTAAGGTTTTTGAGCGAAGAACTCTTAGTACTGAATGCAAGATAAGTTTTAATGGCATAAAGATTGGCCAGGCGAATGAGTTTATATTTATGAAGTATGTTTGACAGAGAAGGCAAATTAGAAGGCGAATTTAGTAGGTGAATGATTTCTTCATTGGAAGACATAGCTGCCTTAGGACGATTTCACAGGAATGATGGGTTCTCAAGGAAGTTCCGAATGACTGTGTATGAAAGTGTAATGGTTGTACGGCAGTGAAACATGGGTACTGCAGAAAAGACATATGTCGTTTGTGTGCTGGAGAGGTTTGTGGTAAGACACGTTCTGATCATGTGAGGAATGAAGAGGTGTTGCAGATGTGTAGTGTGAGGCAAAATGTTGTTAGGAAGATAGAGACTAATTTTCTTAGGTGGTTTGGCCATGTTGAAAGAATGAGTGATGAGATGCTTATTAAGAGAATTTTATCAGCCTAAGTGGCAGGAAAGAAAGGTAGAGGAAGGATCAGATTCAGAAATGTCTGCGAAAATCCTCCAAATACGTGGCATCAGTGAATATGTGTTGCTAAAACGTAGAAAGAGCGACGTCAGTGAAATAAATACGTTTTTGTTTATTCACTGACGCCACGTATTTGGAGGATTTTCACTTTGGATCTCGCCTTTTGGATTTAACTGCGCAGCGTGTTGTTTTTTTTTTTTTTTTTTTTTTGATTGGAGGTTTAACGACCACCGTGAGCAACTCAAATGGGCTATAAGCAGTCGCCCGTCCCTAATTTAGGGGTCACTGGTTCCAGGGAAGGGAGAGAGCCAGTGCCGTAAGACAAACACAACATCCATGCCTGACCGGGATTCGAACCCGGACCCCTTACGGACGAATGATCAGAGGCCAACGCCTTAGACCACTGCGCCACCGGGGCGGCAGCGTGTTGTTGCTCCGCGATTTTCTTCTGATTTGGGTGTGTTATTGGACTCTTCGCTCCTTAATTTCACGTTCACCTTAAGTATAAAGGTATCGTCTTTCATTTTGCTTCGTTTCGAGCGCGGTGAGTGCCTATTTTGTTGTATTTCATCTTATTTACGTTTGGCCGAGCTGGCCAAGCTCGCTACTGGGCGCTGCCATTAAAGATGGAGACTTCCGGTAGGGATAGTGATAGCCCTAATCTCTCTTCCTTTTCTGATGCCCCAGATGGGGGTGTTGCCACGCAAGCGTCCGCTCGTGGCGTTGCCAATTTGCCTTCTCCAGCTACGTCACATCTCCCGGCTTCCGCTATCGATGATGACGCAATGGACATCACTGGAAATGCAGCCTCTTCTAGCACTACCGAGCCCAACGTGTCATTACCTTCGTTTTCTTCTGTTGCAGCCTCCAAAGTCTCTCGTCCAGCATCCAAGAATAATTATGTTGGCGCTGAAAAGCTGAAATCTTTCATTTCCCAAGCTGGCAATAATATCGTGCTTAATATCCCAGCCAGTCCTCCAGCTGGCACAGCTTTTACTGAGAATCTTGCAAAAGGCGTTCATTTCGAAGCCCTTCCGGACACTCCTTTGCGAGCATATGCAGATGCCATTGCACAGCGGTTCCCATCTGAATCTATTCCGCAAATGTATCGTAGAGGACGACTTGTGGTTGTTTATCTGGCCACTGCTGAAATGGCGAAATCTCTCCTAACATCTGGTCTCACCATTGGTGATAGACATCTTTCTGCAGAACCAGTGGGCCAAAGACCCATTAACGTTTCTTTCTACCCGGTCCCGTTGGAAGTGACAGATCTCATGCTGTATGCTGTCTTATCTTCGGTTGGTCGGGTAGTTGGAGGCATACAAACGCATCTTGCTGCCAGAAACGACCCATTACGTGATCCACGACATGCGTCAATCCAAGGTGCTCGCCGTGTTGCGAGGGTCATATTTCCATCACAAGAAGCAATCGAACGGCTTCCAACACACTTCACTGTTCGGTGCGAAGATCAGGTCAGGCAAATAAACTTCCTGACGGAATTCCATTGTAGTCAATGTCACCAGGTTGGTCACTACTATAAGCAGTGTCCAGTTGCTCCACCAAAGTCTGTTTCGCCCGTCTATCAAGATCCGGCGCCTTCTCATCAAGATCCTAGTAGCGCTCCGTTACCGACGGTGGTTCCTGCGAACAACCTACCTTCGGTAGCAACCTCTACGCCAATTGTTGTCCCACCTTCTCTCTCCGAGGAACACTACCCAGTTTTACAATCTTCAGCATCTTTTCGTGTTCCTGCGGACCCTACAGCAGTTGCTGAGTCCGTTGCGACTGACCAGTCTGACACCGAGACCTCGACCGCTGATGACACTGCCTATCAAAGCGTCAGCGACCAAGCGATGAGTGATGGGACAGAGGGCTATCTCCGGACCCGTTCTGACAAAAGGGATGCCAAACCTCCTCGCGGCTCTACGAAACGACGGCGACAATCTGGCCACTCTACACAGACCTCTCCGACTAAGACTGGATCACCTGCTTCGGGTAGCCCTGTCAAGTCTTCCAAGCCAGTTATCTACCTCCTGCCCCTTGAGGAATTTTCCGCACGCCTACACATGAATGTGTTTCCGGACACTCCTCTCCCTTATAACGAATTGCACGACTTTGCTTGTGCCAAGACTCTTCTTCCTAATTTACCCACCTATGTCAACCGATTTGAAGGTCGCTACCCAGCAGTTGAGAATCAACTGGCACAACTGTTAACTCTCTACAATACTATCAAGAGTCCATCTGCCGAGGATGCTGCCACTCAGAAATGCATCCAACGGCGGTACAACAATTTCCGTTCCCATTTGGAAAAGATTGTCACTGCCACCAGAGACATGGCACTTTCACTGTGACTTCCTTGAATTGTCGCGGGTTCGCGACACCAGTGTTGAACTCCCTCGTTTATGAGGACATTTCTGCCGCTGGTGGAGATGTTCTCCTTCTCCAGGAAACTCACTGCTCTGCTGACACTCCCACTCACCTATGGAGACGCTGGCCGTACACCTTTTACCACTCGTATCGCCTCTCGCGGTATGGTGGTATAGCTGTAGGTGTGCGCCAGCGGTTTTTGACTCAGCTAACTTCTATTTCTGTCACAAATTTACACCTTGATTTTCTTCAGTGTTTTACCTTTGTGTGCGTAATGTTACTTTTCATATCTTTAATGTATATATTCCCACTGATGAAATATATGTTGCTCATCTTTTCAGTAATATTCGTGCAGCGATTGCAGCGATTCCTCCCGGGGATTATTTCGTTCTTGGGGGGGATTTTAACTGCACGCTGCAGCCTTCTCTTGACAGAAATTCGTCTTTTGGCGAATACCGCATGAATTTAGTTTCACAGCTGACTCAGCTCCTTGATGATTTTCATCTTGTCGATTCCTTCAGACGGCTAAATCCTGATTCCATTTCCTTTACGTGGTGTAATCCGCCGACGTTCGGTTCTACTGCTGCGCGGTTGGACCGAATATATGCTTCTGCTTCCTTACTCCCTGCTATCACTGCTGCTCGACATTCACCTACTGTTTCTTCCGACCATTCTGCCGTTTCACTATCAATTTGCGTCTCTCCTGCACCTTCATCTACGCGTCGTCATTGGACGTTTGATGACACTCTCTTGCAAGACCGTTCCTTTTGTGAGGAAGTTGAGAAGTTCCTTTCTGATCGAAAGCTGCTGCTCACAACGACCCCAAGTGCCTTGCGTTTGTGGCTTGATGTCAAACGGGATCTTCTCTTGCTCGTTCGTCAACTCTCCTTTACTATTTCCACCACTCGCTCGATGGAGGTGAGTAACCTACGAGGACTCCTCTCCGCGACGCCAATGTCTGACCCGCACTATGCCTCCGTCCGTGATGAACTTCATGCCTGCCTCGAACCGTTTGCTCAGCAAGCAGTCCGTCGTCTTCGGCTCCTACGTATTTCACCATCGACGCATTCTTTCGAAGTCCTTTCGAAGATGGAATCCATGCGACGCACGTCATCTTCCATCAGACATCTCCGATTGCCTGATGGCACTGTTACTGGCAATACAACTCTCATCTGCTCTCATGTCCGTCACTTCTTTCAGGAGAAGTTCCGAGCGGTTGCGCAGGGTTCTTCTTTTTCTTCCTCCTCTTTTCTTTCTTCTCTCCCTCAGGTCCCGTCTTCTCTCTGCGCCCCTCTCATTGCTAATTTTTCTTTGCCTGAATTGAGAGAGGCTTTTGCCTCCCTCAATCTTCACTCTTCCCCGGGACCTGATGGTCTCCCGCTCTCGTTCTATAGGGCCTTTCTTCCGTCACTCCTGCCTTTTCTCTCTGCCGCTTTTTCGTGTGCTCTTTCTTCTCCTGCGCTTCCGCCGGAATTTACAGTTGCACATGTCATCCTCCTGCCGAAGAAGGGTGACCTTCTAGACTTGTCGAATTGGCGCCCCATCTCTATTCTCAACCTGGACTACAAATTCTTCACTAAACTCCTTTCTCTCCGCCTAAATTCTGTTCTTCCGTTCCTCATATCCCCCGACCAGACATATACCGCGCCTGGTCGTTCTATTTCTAACAATATCTCCTTTCTTCATAACCTTTCCTCCCTTGCACTAAAACATTCCGAACCCCTAGCTTTGTTTAATCTTGACCAGAAATCCGCTTTTGATAACGTCTCTCACGCTTACCTTTCTGCCGTATTAACTCACTATGGTTTTCCTCCCGCTTTTGTTTCTCTCATCCTTAGCCTCTACCGGGGCGCCCATTTGCACGTTCGGACTGCCACATTTTTACCGGCCCCGATTCCTTTTCGATCTGGCATCAGACAAGGTTGTCCATTATCAGGACAACTCTTTGCTCTCGCCTTTGAGCCCTTTTGATTGCAAGTCGGGCGTCTCTCTTACCTGCGGTAGAACCGATTGTCTCTAGTACTCGGCATCACTGTTTTCTTGTCTCTGCTTACGCAGATGATGTTACGTTTTGTCTTCGCCGCGATGACCAATTTGATACTCTTCTTGCCACTTATGAACAGTAAGCTGCTCTCTCTGGTGCTGCCCTAAATATTCAGAAAAGTGCTGGCCTGTGGTGTGGTTCTTGGAGAGGCAGCACCGACTCGCCGTGGGGAGCAGTGTGGTCCTCCTCGACCCAAAAATTTCTTGGAGCTCATTTTGGACACTCCTTTACCACAAGCAACGTCACTTGGCAAGCTCTTCGCCCACGACTTCATCGCACGGCTGGTTTTTGGCGATTTACGTTTTCCTTTTCCTCTTACTTTCAACGAGCTCAAATTGTTCATCGATATCTTCTCTCACAATGCTTCTATCCCTGGGATTCCTGTGTGTTTAAATCGCATCATTTCTCTGCCATCAATAGTATTTTCACTTCAGTGATATGGTCATCTAGACATTGGATTTCTGCTGCAACGCTTTCTCTGCCAACATCATTTGGTGGTCTTCATTTCCCGGATGTCAGAACATATTATCGAGCTCACCGAATCGTCTCCTTCATTCGTCTTCTCCTTTCGCCCTCCCCTGCACTTTCTTCTACCCTGAATACTCTTATTTCTCTTCATGATCCATCCTTCACTTTCCTCCTTTTTCTTCGGATGGATTCATCTCCTTCTACTTCTAAACGCCTCCCACCACTTCTTATCGACGCTCTAGCGGTATTTCATTCTCTCCCCGCCACTCTGCGCTCCTCCCTCTACCACCCTGGACCTGCTTGCAGAACCTCTTTTCTTTTTCCACTCAGATTCATCCACCCGATCAACCATACTTTCTTTTCCCCTCTTGGTTCCGCTCAGGAATTCTCACTGTCGAAGCTTTATTAACTTCCGATTTGACCTGGAAATCCCTCTCTTCTCTTTTCCCTGACCCTTCTTCCACCTTGGAAGAGGAGTATGACCTTCTTCGCTCCGCTCTCCGTACCCTCTTCCCACTTCTGGTTTCTGACACTGGCCTTGTTTCTGTCTCTGGACCGAGCCTCTCTCTTCCTTTCTTCCTTCCCTTTCGGGACTCTGTTGCTCCCATTTCTTCTTTTTCCACTGCCTCTATCTATGCGATCCTTCGTGCGCCCCTCACTTCTCCGCATGGTCTTCCTGATGCTTCTCCTTCTCTTCTGCTGCCTATCTGGTCTGCCTCTTTCTCTCCCCTTTCTACCCCGTTAGAGCGAAACATCCACTGGCGGTTTCTTCACCGCCGCCTTCCTGTTCCTTCTTCTCTCTGCTGCTTTTGTGGTGCTGAAGGTGATGTTCCTCATGTCTACTGTCACTGTCCCGTTCTCCTTCCACTTCTTAATACTGCCTTTCGTCTTGTAGGCACCATTTGCTCCAGAGACATCCCTTTTCAAGCGTACGAGTGGCTATTGCTTACCAAACATCCCCCGGCTATTTTGCCGGATGCCTGTGCCTATCTCTTCGTACTTGTGAAACATGTCGTTTTTCTTTATCATCAATCTCTCCGCTCTCCTGCTACCACACCTAGTATCCTCTCTGCTGGCGCGGCCTTACGGTCGATTTTTAGGAATCGCATCGTGTCTCGACTACGCCTGGAGAACTTCGCTGCTTCCACCCCTCAATCTCAAGCCTCTTTCCGGTCTACCTGGGCGCAGGGGACCGGTTGGTTCGAAATCACTGGATCTTCCATTCATCTTTCTTTCTTATTTTTTGTCTTTTTCCAGCTTTGAAGATCTGAATGCATCAGTCGAGATTTTGTGTTCTCTCTTCCTGGTGCTTCGTCACAGTGTCTACTAAGTGTTTGTCATGTAACTGCTTATGATTTGTATTGTAGGGGTTTTCTGCAATTTTTGTGTAATTCGTGTGCATGTACCGTGTTGTATTTGTTTCTTCGTTGCACCTGTCCTTAATACTTATTCTTCACTCATGTGTCTGCTTTTGCTGCCTGTACCTTCATTGAGTTGCGCACCGTGTATTTGTTCTCTAGAGCAATACGAGAAGTATTGCCCTGCGATACTTTGTTCTTTCTGTTGTTTCTTGCTGCATTGTGTTGTATCTTTTAATTTATACCTTATTTCTGTCTTGCATTTTCACATTCTTTGACGTCATGTATTTTTTGCTCGTCCCATGTCGTTGTTTTTTGGACCGATGCAATACCGCACGGCTTGCTGTTTGTATTTTGCGTATCCTTGTGTTTCACTTGGGGAGTTTGCCCAAGTTTCCACTATGTTCTGTAATACTTATCATGTTTTTGTCACATATCGTGTGGCTTCCTGGATTGTGTGAACTTCTGTACCTTTATCGTAGTATATGCTTTTGTTGTGTTTTACATGTTCCCTTCTTTTGTGCACTGCGTTGTACAGCCATGTTCTTGTAAATATATTTACCTGTTGTTTTGTGCTCTGCTTTCACTCTGCACGTCATCACATGCTTTATTAATTAATCATTACTTTTGCTCGTACATCATCTTCCTCAAGCATATATTGTTCCTTCTTAACGATTTTAACATTTTGTCATCCTTAGTTGACTGTCGTATCACATTCACCTGTAAAATTTCATCAGTATCGCTCATTTTTTTGTTGTTTATTTTGCCATATGTGGTACGCCTGTATTCCCTATGTTTTTGCCAATAAAGTATATTTTGAACTAACTGCTATAATTAATATATAGCCAGTGCCGTTAATGCCCACCAGATGGAGACGTCTCAGTAGCTGAGCCGATCTTATGGATTTTTGATGTCAGAAGCTGACAGAAAAACACACATAGCGCCGTGGATTGTTGGCCATTGTGGTGTAAAGCTAAAGCGCTCGGCTAAATATCGAAAGATAGGGGATTCGGATCCTTAGCGGTGACCGAATAACAACTTTTTCGGTTGCTATGTGTTGCTAAAATGTGGAAAGAGAGATGTCTTTGTTCATTCAGAAATATCTGCTTGAGAAAAAGATTATGAGTATGAAGTACGAAAGGTCTTGTGTGCGACGTGTGATGGTTGTTAATGAATCTCGAACGGTGTGCCAAGACCGTTGTAAATGGAGACATTTGATACACAAACAGTAAGTAAATTCAGGTTCCACCAGTTAAATGTATACTAGGCAGATGGTACACTGCTGCGCAAAAATTAAGGACGAAGAGGAGAAATTAGCATAACAGCGGAACGAGGAGGCAGAACGGACCGAAAGACCACTCACGAGATAGACTAGGGTCCGGTACGGTAGGGCATGCGCATATATGCAGCATGACGTAGGGCGGGGGTGTCGGAAGGGTATAAAGCACACGGGCGGTGTACGCTCAGCATTCGGTGAAAGCTATTGCACTGTGTACATCGGTTTGAACTACGTCGCGTTGCTACCGCCGTGTGATATGGCCAACAGGCAATCAGTAGACGACATCTGGAGGACTTTACCCGAATTCGCGTCATTGGGAAGTTGGAAGATGGTCGAAGTGTGACTAGTGTGGCCGAAAAGTTCGGGATCGCTCACAGCATCGTTTCAGGAGCTTGGAGAGCATTTCTAACGACAGGAACAGCTGTCCGAGAGTTTAGCAGTGGTCGTCCACGAGCAACCACGGAGGCGGACGACCGGTATATTGTCCTACAGGCGAGAAGAGATAGATAGCAGACAGAGGGAGAAATCGTAAGGCACATGCAACAGACAACTGGACGTCCGTTATGGCGTTTTATCGTGGCCAGGAGGCTGCACAAAGGTGGTCTACTTGCACGACGACCAGTAAGGCGTGAGCCATTAACGCCTGCTCTTCGGAGACGGTGGTTTCTGTGGTGCCAGGAACACAAGAACTGAACACATCAGCAATGGGGTCGAGTTCTCTTTACGGATGACAGCCGATTTAGTCTGACGAGCGATTCTGGACGTATACACATCTGGAGAGAGCAGAGAACACGCAATCACACCTCCAACATCATCGAAAGGGACCGGTTTGGAGGTGGTGGAGTTCTCGTTTGGGGCGGTATCATGCTTGGTACACTGTAAAAAAATTACTGTAGATTTTACGGTTTTAAACCGTTTTCCAGGGTGCCAACATAAAACCGTAAAATCTACAGTTTTATGCCGTGTTGGAGCAAAGCTATAGCTTTGCTCCAACACGGCATAAAACTGTAGATTTTACGGTTTTGTGTTGGCACCCTGGAAAACAGTTTAAACCCGTAAAATCTACAATTTTTTTTACAGTGTAGCTGTACTGACATCCACATCTTCCAAGGAGGTTGTTACTGGTGTCCGCTATTGTACCGAGGTTCTCCTGCCTAACGTGCGTCTGTTTAGAGGTGCTGTGAGGTCCTGAGTTCCACTTCATGGACGACAACGCTACACCTCATCGTACAGTGGCTGTCGCAGAGCTGTTGGAGAGTGAAGATATTCAACGCATGGATTGTCCCGCAAGGTCCCCGGACCTAAATCCTATCGAACACGTGTAGCACCTTCTCGGGAGACGCTTGGCAGCACGTCACCAGCCGCCAGAAACGATTCCGCAGCTGCGATTGGCGCTACAAGAGGAATGGGCCGCGATGCCTCAACAGCTCCTTTACAACCTCGTCCTCGGCATGGACTGACGTTGTAAATCCCGCAACGCAGTCAGGGGTGATCATATCCCTTACTAAAGACTGGATTTTTCTTGGCAGCCGCCTGTCACATGGACGTTTCTGTCTTCTGTCCAATTGTGCTCGAAGCTACCTTTTCAATAAAGTGCCTTTGTATCCTTTGGATTTCTTGTTTGGACGGTTTTGCTCACTTGTCCCATATTCTGACATCTTGGGGATCTTATGGTATGATTTGAGTTGATGTGGAGCACTTCTGCACGACGTTACATTCGAAAAAGCGTCTCGTCCTTAATTTTTGCGCGCCAGTGTATTTCTTTGGGGAGCTAACCTCTGAATCCCAGAAAACAGCTTAATGATATGTATATGAAGGAAAGCATACAAAATATTCTGTTAGTTAATTTATATGACCAAAACAATTAAATATTTTCGTCTCCTATCGGAAAAAATGTGCCTTAATTTTGGCAGGAAATGGCGACAAAGTGTTTTGGTAGTTGTAGTAGCTGGTCGAAAAATGATTTTTTTTTCAATCGGATCTTTCGACACGCAGGTATTACTGCTAATATGCTGCAAACGGAATTTGCAGTTATTATCAGGTATGTGCCCTCTAATGGCACACTTGTGAGTTAAAAAAAAATGAAATTGTATGCGAAACATTTCTCAGCAGAAACGTTCTCCGACAATGAAAGAGCTCTTTGAAATCTGACAGTGCCTTCTTTTAAACTTAAGGCATTCTCAAAACTTTTCTCGTGGTGACCGATATGGGAACACGAAGGAATTTTTAAATCGAGTTTTCAGAAGCGCAGTTATTTCTGAAAATACCCCGGAAACAGAAATATACACTTACGCGCCCCCTAGTGTCCAAACCATTCTTTACCAAAAATTAGAAATTATATGAAAAACATTTCCCACTAGGAACTCTATCCGATGCAAACATAATTTTCAAATCGGAATTTTGGAAGCAGAGATATCCGGAAAACTACAATTTAACTTTATGCCCCCTTGCGGAAAAACTATGGATTACTTGAAAAAAGAAACTATACGCAAAATACTCTAAAGAAACTGTACCCAAATTATTTTAAACGAACTGTACCCAAAATGGTTTAAAGAAACTGTACTCAAAGTGGTCTAAAGGAACTGTAAGCAAAATAGTTTCAAGAAACTCTACCCAAAGTCTAAAGAAACTGTGTCGAAAATAGTCTAAAGAAACTCTACCCAAAATACACTGCCGGAAAGTGAAAGAAGAACACCAAGAAGGAATTAGCGGACGATCATGAAATTTACATATGTTAATGGGGTCGAGTTTACGTAGGTGTGATGTTAATTTCGGGACCAACCGGTGAGCGCTTACGCCACAGCACGGCATAATATGCAAATTATCGTCGGTGGTATTTAAGGAGTACGGCGAAGTGAATGTAATCAGTCGTCGGCGTACGGACACGTGCGAAGACCCTGAAGAAGCTGCAATGCCTGGACATGGAAGACGTGTAAGATTTCACCAGTTATCGGACTTTGAGCGAAGTCGTCTAGTCGGACTCCGCGAGGCCGGGTGGTCGTATCGTCCTATTGCGGAGCGAATGGGACGGGAAGTGTCGGTGGTGGTACGATGGTGGCGTAGATGGTCCGAGGAACATTCCCACACGAGGAGACGTGGAACCGGGAGTCACAGACGGACTGATGAGCGGACCGATCGACGTATAAGAAGAGCGGCGTTGTCAAGCAGAACATCCACTGCGACGCAAATCCGAGCTGCCGTTGCAGCTGAGGGGACTGTGCGAACAATACGCAACCGTCTACTGGATGCAGGACTACGTGCACGTGTGCCTCTGGCATGTGTACCTCTGACTCCAGCCCACCGTCAGGAACGACTGCAGTGGTGTCGCCAACGTCTGCACTGGAGAACGCAATGGCGATCTGTCGTGTTCAGCGGTGAAAGCAGATTCTGCATGGGAGCCTCCGATGGTCGTGTGAGTGTTCGCAGACGCACAGGGAAGCGTCTCTACCCTTCTTGCATCCGCCAGCGACACACAGGGCATACACCTGGTCTCCTGGTGTGGGAAGCGATCAGCTATCACTCCCGTACACAGCTAGTGTTTGTACCAGGTACGTTAAACAGCACTTCCTACATCAACAACATCATTCAGTCCGTTGTTGTGCCATTTGTCAGGTCGGTCCATCGTGGTGTTTTCCAGCAAGATAACGCACGCCCACACACGGCACGTGCAACGCAACATGCACTTCAGGGTGTGAGACAACTTCCATGGCCTGCACGTTCACCGGGTTTGTCCCCCATTGAGCACGTGTGGGATTTTATGGGACAACGACTTATTCGGTCTCCACGGCCAGCCACGACCATTCCCGATTTACGCGTCCAGGTTGAGGATGCTTGGAACTCAATACCCCAAACTTACATCCAACATCTGTACGACAGACTCCATGCCAGAATTGCACAGTGTGACGCAGTTCATGGCGGTTCAACCTCGTACTAACCATGTTACATGGAAATGTTATTTTTCAGTTTACCAGCAAATACAGCTGTATTTTGCCATAATGTTTTGATCACGTTATCCTATGTATTCCGTTATTATGCTGTACAAATTTCGTTGGTATCAGACGTCTCCTTCTTGGTGTTCTTTTTTCACTTTCCGCCAGTTTAGTTTAAAGGAACTGTACCCTAATAAGCTTCGTTATCAATGGTATCGAATGGAAGAAAGATTTTTTTCAATCGGATATTTAGATGCAATATTATGGAATAAAATGTATTTCGCATTCGATAACATCTGTATTTACGGTCTTTAGCGGCAAAGTTATGTATTACAAGAAAAAAAAAAGGATGGCAAGGTTCTTCTTTTTCATATTTGAAGCTTCCCAACATAAAAACAATAATTCAAATTGGACTAATAGTCTACAGAGATATGGTGTCCACAGACGGACTGACGGACAAAGTAATATCCTCAGTACTACAAATAGCCTTAGTACTTTTTGTGTAATATCCTTAGTACTTTTTGTGTAATAAATATCCTTAGTACTTTTTGTGTAATAAATATCCTTATTACTTTTTGTGTAATATCCTTATTACTTTTTGTGTAATAAATATCCTTATTACTTTTTGTGTAATAAATATCCTTATTACTTTTTGTGTAATAAATATCCTTATTACTTTTTGAGTAATATCCTTAGTACTTTTTGTGTAATAAATATCCTTATTACTTTTTGTGTAATAAATATCCTTAGTACTTTTTGTGTAATAAATATCCTTAGTACTTTTTGTGTAATAAATATCCTTATTACTTTTTGTGTAATAAATATCCTTATTACTTTTTGTGTCATAAATATCCTTATTACTTTTTGTGTCATAAATATCCTTAGTACTTTTTGTGTTAACAGCTTGCAGCACGAATTTCTTTCATTTCAATATCTGAATTCCGGGAAAAGTTGAAACAGATAGCGTAGATTTCATTTGTTTGACGCTGCGTGCGTCAAACAAATGAAATCTAAGTTTTTTCTGACATTCCAGTGTCTCCTAGCTTCTTGCTAGGAGACACTGGAATGTCAGAAAAAACTTTATTTAAGTTTCCTCTATCCACGCATAAACTGTAAATTAAAGTCGCGTGCCAAGAACGTAAACCGAAAATGATTGAAACATCTGATTAGAATCACCACAACAAGATTCACATCTTGCTTTGGAACTAAAGCCCACGGTATCAGTACGCGAGGGCGCATCCGAAGTGCGTTTTAAATCACCAGGCGGCCACTTAAGTGCTTAGTTTTTGTTTCTTTCTTATTTCTTGCAGTCACGCACGGTTCTTAAGGAAACAACTCGGGCCTTTCCGGTGTAGTCTCTCTGCCGCAAGGTCAACTAGTATCAATACTTCCTCTTTCACGAGAAGTAGATAATTATCACACTTGTTACCTGTTGTCGGTAAACCTTTATTATTTGCTTTATTTCAACAATGCACAGAAAGTCCTCATCATTCAGTTTGCCCAAGTATTAGACCAGGCTTTTAAACTACACTGGAATCCAAAATTAACGTGACAAACACAAAATCATGAATAACGCTATAACGTAATTTGTCTTTCCGCTCTAACTTAGTCATTACGTCAGAAATTACCTTATGTGTGCTAAAGTCAATGTAATATCAAAAGGCACTCATACGCATTACAAGAAAGAGGTCAATTGTAGTACTTACAAATACGTTTATTTTGCTTGCATGATTCTTAACCTCCAGATTCGCTAAACATGAATGCCGGTTGCTTCAGTTAGCGATTCCTGTGATGGTTATATTCAAATTAATCGGAAAATTGAGACTTGGTCGTTCTGGGTTGTGTAGGGGTTAGCATACCCGGGCGCTATCTGGGAGACGCGGGTTCGTGTTCCGCTCCAGGACAATGAGATTTTCAAATTTTCGGATATTATCTGACTTTCCATCCTTGTCACATTTACACCAAAAATCGGATTGTCATCTTCAAAATTTGCTTGCATGGTTTGTACTCCACACTCACATCCGGTTGATTGGTGTACTCAATACAGTATCAGTGATTTAATATCCAATCGCAGTATAACAGCACGTCTATCATCAATAACATGAATTTCCTTAAACAATCCCAGCATTGCCTTTTTATCTATCGTTCTTATCCGGCCACATATACGTCACTTGTTCCGACCTTAGAGTGTTGCCAACATCATTCTCGTTTGAAGGAAAAGGCATAACGTTAAGGTTTGAAAAATCCTAAGAGAACGAACTCAAATTTACATAGAAAAAGAAGCTTAAAAGCAAAGTTAAAATAGAATATACGTTACAACGCAAAATCCACACGACAAAGTTAAATGACAGTTGGTACGGATATACATACACGGTCGTATCAGAATAATATGACAACCTACCTAATAATGGGAATAACCACACTTGGCCCGGATCACAGGGACGAGAGGGCGTGACATGGACGCAATCAGGCCCTGGAAGGTTGCCCGAGGCACACATGCACATTCGTACTGCAGCAGAACACGGAGGTCTCGGAGATGATGCGGTTGTGGGTCGGCACGTCGAATCTGTCGATCCAAATAGTCCCACAAGTGCTCTATGGGATTGATATCGAGCTATTTCGCCAGCTAAGGGTAAACGGGGACATCGCGGTCGTGCTCCTGAAATCATCCACTCACCCCTTAGCAACGTGGCACGGCGCATTGTCCTGTTGGTAGACACCATCACCACCAGGGTAAACATCCAACATGAAGGGATGCATGTGGTCAGCGAGGATGGACAGGTAGCCATTGGCGTTAATGGATCCATCCAGTGGTACCAGCGGTCCCAGGTCATACCAGGAAAACATCCCCCAGACATGCACACTGCCACCGCCGGCCTGTACTTGACCGACAAGCGTGTCCGGATGTTGGTTCCTGTGTATCTGACACCGTATACGCCACCGGCCGTGACTTCTGTGGAGTAGAAACCTCGATCCGTCGTAGAAAGCAACCTTTTACCACTCTTCCACTGTCCAATGACGGTAATCCCATGCAAACTGCAGGCGTTGTTGCCGATGGATCTGGGTTAACATGGGTGCCTTGACGCTGCGTCGACTCCGGAGACCCATATGTAACAGGGTTAGTTTTCACACAGTATTTATTAGAAGAAAGATACAGGAGATGTGCTTGAATAAATCATCTCAAATGATGTATGACAAAAAAAATATTTACAGATGCTTGTAGCTTACGCTACTGCTTATTTACACGGTTCTGTACATTGATGATTGTAAAGAAACAGTTAATTACACTCGAGTGTCTGGTGAGGCAACAAAAGTCTCTGACAAAGCAAAGAATAGGAACAATTCAGCTTGAAGAGCGTTATACAATATTAATTTTGCACAGTATTGATGCAAGGAATAATACAGAATTCGAGCTTGCAGACATAGATTCAGAAGACAGGTGATGAGAAATTAACAGAATGTGCAGCTTGCGCTACGTTAATTACAGGATTCGGTGCAACGTTTGCATGACAACAGTTAAGTGCAGTAGAAATCTGGCGAGGCAATATGAATCTCTGGTAATACAGAGAGTAAAATCAATCCAGAATGATGAGCACTATAGAGTATAAATTTTACACAATATTGATGAAAAAAAAAAAGTTCTGACCGTTATCGGGAACATGTACTTTTTTTTTAATTGGAGGTTTAACGACCACCGTGAGCAACTCAATGGGCTATAAGCAGTCGCCCGTCCCTAATTCAGGTCACTGGTTCCAGGGAAGGGAGAGAGCCAGTGCCGTAAGACAAACACAACATCCATGCCTCACCGGGATTCGAACCCGGACCCCTTACGGACGAATGATCAGAGGCCATCGCTTAGACCACTGCGCCACCGGGGCGGCGAACATGTACTTGGGTACCCCATCGTTCATTTGCGTGGTCAATTGCTGCACTTTTGTGCGTCGATTGTCCCTTTCTCCTCTGAGGTCGATGGCTCTTGGGGCTCAAAAGTTATGACGTCGAGAGGTACTCAGTGTGCCAGCGGTCCATTCTTGGTACACCCGTATCGCACCTCCAGAACAGCCCACGAAGTCTGCTGTTTCTGAGATGCTTCTACCATTGACGCGGTAGCCGATGATTATTCATTTTTTAACGTCCGTTAAATCACTACCTCTGCCCAATGTGCTCACGTCACGGACTGTGGCTCATCTGTCCTGGCCGGCCACTTATATCTCCGTGGGGTCGACCTTGTCACGTACCCTCTCTGACACGCCTGGGCGGGCGCACTATGATTCCGGGGGTGGTAATATTCTTCTGATACGACTGTGTATGTGTATTGATAACGCAGCAATACACAACAGAAAAGGAATGCGATCACCGCATGAGGTGAAAGCATGCGCAACACAACATGGCAGTCCAAAAGTGATACAGCAAGTAGCTCGAATTTCGAGGTGCTAATAAGGAGTGTGATTACCCCTAACAGAGATGCAGTTCGCAGAACGAGCCCTTATGCTGTTTACAAGGCTGTGAATGAGAGTTCGGAGCAATGAGTGACACTCCACCACCAAGGCACGTGGGAATCCCAGGAGGGTTCTGCCGGCAGTCGCAACTGCTTTTCTCAGTGCATCTTAGACATGCTCTATCGGGTTCAGATCCGGAGATCTCGCGAGCCACTTCATCCTGTGAATATAGGCCTACACATTCTCCAGGTGTTCGTCGACTATCCGAGCAATAAGGGGACGGGGGTTATCCTACATGAAAAGGAACTGGATGTCCACAGATACCCTGAAAAGCCATACTCAAGTCTCTAGGATATCATCTCCTTATCGTGCAGCAGTCAGGATGCCACCTGAAAACACGCGTAGTGGCGTGCGCCCCCAAAACAACCTAGGCCAAACCCTACACCACCTTAGTGGTCCATAATATTGGAGTCCTCCACCACCTTAGTAGTCAATAATATTGGAGTCCTCCACCACCTTAGTGGTCAATAATATTGGAGTCCTACACCACGTTAGTGGTCAATAATATTGGAGCCCTACACCACCTTAGTGGTCAATAATATTGGAGTCCACCACCTTATTGTTCAATAATATTGGAGTCCCTACACCACATTAGTTGTCAATAATATTGGAGTCCCAGCTTCTATTCTACTGATCGCCTTCCACCGTAAAGAGTCTGGTGTGGAGGCATTCTCCCACTAAAAGTCCAACGCAAACTTCAATTGCTGCAGTCCGCTCAAAACAACTTTTATCAAGGTCGCGTGCCTGCCAGCTAGATGACGTACAGTCGTCATTTGCATATTTTTATAGGAACTAGCACAATGCTGCTCAGGTACGTCAACTTAGAATTCCCCCTTGCACATGACTCTCAATTTTTTTAAATCGGTAGTCTCGTCTTGGATATATTCTCGATTTTGTATTTGTCAAGTTAATTTTGGACATCATTTTAGACTCTAATTCACCACTTATTCTAGTCCTGTCGTTACTGTACTCCAGATTATCCACGCTGTTTATGTTTGGTAGCTGGCGACCACCATGAGCAACGCTTAAGGTAATGAGTTGTCGCCCGCCCCCAAATTTACGGGCGTAGGTCCTAGGGGAAGGACAGAGCTATCAGGCAGGTACACCGTCCATGCCGCATCGGAACTCGAACCCGGGATCATATCTAACGAATAGTCAGAAGCCAGCACCTTGCGTTCCCGGTGGCGCAGCGGTTTCAGCGATGGCTTCTGCTCATCCGTCCGAGATGGGTCCGATTTCGAATCCCGGTGATGTATGGATGTTGTGTTTGTCTTACGGCTCTGGCGCTTTCCTTTCCCTGGAAGCA
This sequence comes from Macrothele yani, assembly GCA_039090855.1. NCBI lineage: Eukaryota > Metazoa > Arthropoda > Arachnida > Araneae > Macrothelidae > Macrothele > Macrothele yani. The sequence goes on from CM077026.1 coordinate 114,210,067, forward strand.
GTGGCCATAAATTAGGGACTGGCGACTGTTTGAAGCCCATTGACTTGCTCACAGTGGTTGTTAAACATCCAATATGAAAAGCCAGCACCTCAGGCCAGATGTCCAACGGAGCTGCACCGCGCTATTGGCCACAGTCTTATTAACTAGGTGAATATACTCTACAGAGTATGGTAGTACTGTCAAAAATTTTACACAAACAAACATCTAGGATCGCAGCAACCTTCCCCTTCGTTAAACCTTCATAAGCAAGCAAACATCTAGGATCGCAGCAAACTTCCCCTTCAAAAAAAAAATTAAAAATAATAATAATCTGTTTTTCTCCTGTGACTGAGAGCAACTGAGGTTTCCAAGAGTTAAACAACCTAGAACAGCAATTCCAGACTTCTCATCCAGTTGGTGAAAGTCCCCAAAGGCCTCTTGCCCAGGACGCCCAAACTGTCTGAGTCGGTCACTGCTTACAGTTGACTGATTTTGAGAATCTCAACGACTTGGAGTATGCCAACAAATTACAACAAATACAGGACACGAAAAGACGCAATTAATTTCTTAAGAGAAATGAAGACTGCAAAAATTCATTAAAACTTTTTGTTGCTGTTATTGTTTGGAAGTTTAAAGACAACAGTGAGCAACTGGATGAGCTGTAAGCAGTCGCCCGTCTCTAATTGAAGGTCGCTGTTTCCAGGGAAGAGAGTGAACCAGTTCCGTACGGCAAATACAACATCTATGCTTTACCGAGATTCGAACCCGGACCCCATCTCGGACGAATGATCAGAAGCCAGCGCTTCGTAACACTCAGCCATTAGGGGCAGCACTGAGGAATATTTTTTAATATATATATATTTGTGAAGGAAAATACAGGAAGTTCATGCAAAGCAAACAGCCTAGCACTTTGCGTCTGTCCTGAATTAAAACGTTTACCTTTCTCTGATAAAACTGCGGGATTGCAGATTATTCCCAAGTTACAAATTAATTTGCAGATCCTTGTACAACCATGCGGTGATCAGTTAGACATATAAAACCTATATAATAAGCTACGTCTGTCCCTAACGCTTTGACGTCATTCACTACTTGCAGCAGCACCAGCTTTTTTCCGGTGCCGAAATCGGAACTAAGCTCACCGGTATCGCACGCTACGTAAAATCAAGGAGATACTGGAAAACAAAATAAAGTTAGTAAGACAAACGATGTGGCAACACGCTCATGCTCGAACAACTGTCTGCGATGTTTGTTCTGCTATGTAGGTGTTATGTCGTGTTTTATTTCATTTTTTCGCGAAGAATAATATGTTTCTCGTGTAGTTATGTGGAATGAATAGAACACACACCGTCTTCACACGATTTAAAACTTGATGAATACCTAAAGCTTACACAAGTTAAAAATTAGTTAATTACTAAAAAGTTTAAAATACATATGAACATGAGACCTTTCGAACCCACAGTGTGTTCATCCTCAGATGTTTACTATTATTCAACTTACATCGCAGAGCTTAACTTCACCTAATGAGGCTCAAGCCATAATCAGAGCATTAAAATTCATTCAGAAACGCTCCTATTTCAAGTATAACGACAAAAATTTTCACCAAAGAGACGGGGCTCCAACTCCAACGGGATTACCCCTATCCCCCCTTTTAGCAGAAGTCATTATGCAGAATCTGGAAGATAAGATAATGCAAGACGAAAATCAATTACGTCCAAGCCTATACATACGTTACGTTGATGACATATTCAGTTTTTGGGAATATATAACATAGATGATCTCAACTCTTCCGTAAAAATCGTGACCGCCGCGGAAAGGACATCAGGTTCGATCCCAGGCAGGTACAAACGCTCGATCCCCTAAATATCCGCCGTGCGTCGGATGGGCACGTTAAGCCGTCGGACCCCGGGTACTGGCTCCCGGTAGTAAATAAGGGCGTCATCCTCCCCCTTTCTACTTCGCTTCCATATCACTTTCCTATCGGGCACTCTAGCCCAGATCTCCTAGCTTCCTACTTCTGAGGGCTGTTTAAGACCTGGGGTCAGACACTCCCTTCCTAAAATCCTCTACATATGATCTGATCTGATCTGATGGGCACGTTAAGCCGTCGGACCCCGTGCACTGGCCTCCCGGTAGTAAATTAGGGCGTCTTCTGCCTCGCTTTCGTATGACTTTTTTATGGGGCACTGTAGCCCAAATCTCCTAGCTTCCTATTTCTAAGGGTTGCTTAAAACCTGGGGTCAGACACTCCCTTCCTAAAATCCTCTACATATGATCTCATCTGATCTGATGGGCACGTTAAGCCGTCGGACCCCGGGTACTGGCCTCCCGGAAGTAAATAAGGGCGTCTTCTGCCTCGCTTCCGTGTGACTTTCTCATAGGGCACTGCAGCCCAAATCTCCTAGCTTCCTATTTCTAAGGGTTGTTTAAGACCTGTGGTCAGACACTCCCTTCCTAAAATCCTCTACATCTGATCTGATCTGATGGGCACGTTAAGCCGTCGGACCCCGGATACTGGCCCCCCGGTAGTAAATAAGGGCGTCTTCTGCCTCGCTTCCGTGTGACTTTCCTATGGGGCACTGTAGCCCAAATCTCCTAGCTTCCTATTTCTAAGGGTTGTTTAAGACCTGTGGTCAGACACTCCCTTCCTAAAATCCTCTACATATGATCTGATCTGATCTGATGGGCACGTTAAGCCGTCGGACCCCGTGTACTGGCCTCCCAGTAGTAAATTAGGGCGTCTTCTGCCTCGCCTTCGTATGACTTTTTTTATGGGGCACTGTAGCCCAAATCTCCTAGCTTCCTATTTCTAAGGGTTGTTTAAGACCTGTGGTCAGACACTCCCTTCCTAAAATCCTCTACATATGATCTGATCTGATCTGATGGGCACGTTAAGCCGTCGGACCCCGTGTACTGGCCTCCCAGTAGTAAATTAGGGCGTCTTCTGCCTCGCCTTCGTATGACTTTTTTATGGGGCACTGTAGCCCAAATCTCCTAGCTTCCTATTTCTAAGGGTTGTTTAAGACCTGTGGTCAGACACTCCCTTCCTAAAATCCTCTACATATGATCTCATCTGATCTGATGGGCACGTTACGCCGTCGGACCCCGTGTACTGGCCTCCCGGTAGTAAATTAGGGCGTCTTCTGCCTCGCTTTCGTATGACTTTTTTTATGGGGCACTGTAGCCCAAATCTCCTAGCTTCCTATTTCTAAGGGTTGTTTAAGACCTGTGGTCAGACACTCCCTTCCTAAAATCCTCTACATATGATCTCATCTGATCTGATGGGCACGTTAAGCCGTCGGACCCCGTGTACTGGCCTCCCAGTAGTAAATTAGGGCGTCTTCTGCCTCGCCTTCGTATGACTTTTTTTATGGGGCACTGTAGCCCAAATCTCCTGGGTCTGGGTCAAAACACCGACACCCAAAACACCGACAGGACAAAACACCGACACCCGAAACACCGACACCCAAAACACCGACAACCAAAACACCGACAGGACAAAACACCGACAGGCCAAAACACCGACAGGACAAAACACCGACAGGACAAAACACCGACTGGACAAAACACCGACTGGACAAAACACCGACAGGACAAAAACACCGACAAACTGTCAACATTTTACTTCAACAGTTTTAAACTTCAAGCCGTGTATCGTACTTCTTTGACAATAGTCGGCGCTGCAGTACCAATGCAAAATTTCCTTTGTTAAAACTGCAGTAAGGAGCTATATAAAAATTTCAGTTTTTCCTGTATATTTAAAATTGTTTGTTTGTATGTCCGCTATACAAATCGACAGTTTTCAATTTAGAACCACCAAATTTGGTATACTGCCTCATGGTACTCTAAGTTAGACCGTAAACCCTTTTTGGAATGGATCGAGGCCCGGGTTGATCAAGGAGGCCCATACAAAATTTTCGTAAAATTTACAGTTTTCAATTTAGAACCACCAAATTTGGTATAATATCTCATGGTGCACAAAGTTAAACAGTTGACCGTTTTGGAAAGTGGTCGGGGCCTGGGGTCAAGAGCGCCCCATACAAAATTTTCGTAAATTCTACAGTTTTCAATTTAGAACCACCAAATTTTGTATAATATCTCGTGGTGCTCTAAGTTAGCCGTAGACAGTTTTTGGAAGGGGTCGGGGCCCGGGGTCAAGTGGGCCCATACAAAATTTTAGTAAAATCTACAGTTTCCAATTTAGAACTACCAATTTTGGTATACTATCTCATGGTGCTCAAAGTTAAACCGTTGACCATTTTGGGAAGTAGTCTGGGCCCGGAGTCAAGAGGGCCCCATACAAAATTTTCGTAAAATCTACAGTTTTCAATTTAGAACCACCAAATTGGGTATAGTTCCTCCTGGTACTCTAGTTAGACCGTAAACCCTTTATGGAAGGGATCGGGGCCCGGAGTCCAGGGGCCCCCATACAAATTTTCGCAAACTCTACAGTTTTCATTTTAGAACCACCAAATTTGGTGTACTACCTTATGGTACTTTAAGTTAGACCGTAAACCCTTTTTGGAATGGATCGGGGCCCGGGGTCAAGAGGCCCATACAAAATTTTCGTAAAATCTACAGTTTCCAGTTTAGAACCACCGAATTTGGTACACTATCGCATGGTGCTCAAAGTTAAACTGTTGAGCGTTTTGGGAAGTGGTCGGGGCCCGGGGTAAAGTGGGCCCATACAAAATTTTAGTAAAATCTACAGTTTTCAATTTAGAACCACCAAATTTGGTATACTATACTGGCCTACTGAGAAGTTGCGACCCTGGGGACGAACAACGCATTGTCTGAAAAGGAGAGGAGGGGGGGGCATAGCGAGAGAGAAATAGAGAGAGATGGACAGAACCAAGCCCAAGATTAAACAAGACCACTTAGTTGGTGCAGTCCAGTTTAAGCGCGGCGCAAGTTTTACTGTTTTAGTGTCTGAAACAACGCAAAACAATAAACCTAAGCCGTGGAAAAACTGCTGCAAATGTTCCCACATAAACACATGTAACTGAAAAGTTATTCGTAACTTACATCGGCGCTTTACTTTGAATGGATTAAGTTAAATAAAAAAGTTCCGTAAATTTTACGGGTAAATCGTAAAACTTGGCAGGTATGTGCTATCATATTGTCGAAATTTAAGCATCAGGACCTGCTTTGAATTTGGGATATGGTGTACACCCGCCGAAATTTTAATTTCGTATATGCCGTGTGGCCCAACGCACGTTTGGGACATGATTTACACCCACGGGATTTGTCCACCCGCCGAATTTTTAATTTGCATGTAGTGTGACCCAACACACGTTTTGAAAAAGAATCCGACTTGTCTCAACTGGGGGGGAGGGGGATCCCAAAATAAAGCAAATGCAATGCAAATCAAAAACAACACACCAGATCTCTACGGGAAATGGCAAATTCGTACCAGGGAGATTGCCCCCGCCCCGAGTCAGCGACGTTACGGGGTCATATACAAAATGCATACACCGCAATTGCGTTTCTTTCACAGATCTTGTCAAAGTGTGGAAGTTTTCCTAGTAGAACAAAACGAAATGTACGAGTTTTCCTAGGGATATAAATGCGTTTGTAAGATTATAACGACACAAGGTTTATGTAGAAGCTTTGCCACTCACTAAATCTTGAGTTATGGCTTTAATATTTCGCATGTCATGCAATAAAAGGCTAATTTACAGGGACTCAACAAATCGATCTTCAGGTGTTGACAAGATACCCACGTTACGGGCCTTTTTCGGAGATTTTAAATTACAACCTTGATATTTCGTATTTGTAAACATTTAATAAAACATAATAAAAGTCACTGAACAGATTATTTCAATGGATCAGTTCTCAGCTCTTTACAAGGCGCCTGGGCAGCCGGCTTTTTTAGATTTAAGTTACAACTTAGATATTTGTTATGCAACTTAGATATTCTTGTTAACAGTTTATAAAACTTAATAAAAAGCACTGAACAAATTATTTCGCGGTTCTTTACAAAGCACCTTGGCCGCGAGCCTTTTTAGAAGATTTCAAGTTACAACCTAGATATAGTTAGAGCTTTTAGAGCCCATGAAAAATATCATATATGTTAGTTTACCTTTAGGGGTTTAACACCCCCTTAATTCAAAATTTTCTTTCGTCTATTGATAGCGTTGTCTAATGTTTTAAGTTTGAGCTTCTTGAACCCATAAGAAAGGTGATATATATTAGTTTAGGTTTGGGGGTAACGCCCTTAAATTTCAACATTTCTAAAACAAAGTGCAATTTTTATAAGGTTCATAAATATTTATTTGATCAGTTTTCTTACACTAGATCGGAAACGTCCTCAGACGTTACGCATTATCTACAAATTATCCGTAGTGGGCATGTGTCCGGTGGGCAAGTGTCCTGTGGGCTTTAGTACGGACCTCCCTCTTCTTATACTTCCCAGTTATGTCAATATGATTAACTTGATACGTAAATGTTATGAATATGACATCGGTAGAATAAATACTGTTTAAAAAGCCTAGGTCTTTAAACAGTAATAGTAAATGACGGAGAAATTTACTTCGTTATAATATATATATATATATTAATTTTCCAGTAATATGTTTAAAGTCACTGAAAAAATTGGCCTCCATATATAATACTGCAATAGCTTCCAAACAACTTTGATACTATTCTTTTCGTTTTCTTAAATCCAAGTACCTGGTTTACACACAAATTGTAGAATATATCAGAAGGAAGCCACACGTTTAATTTGCTATTTAACGAATGAGGAAACGATTAATGTGGTTATAATAATAATTCAAAATCTACCAAATTTCGGTATTTGTATGACAAAGGGCGATAACAATTTGAAAGTCGGGGCGATTGGCAACTAAGAAAACATTACATAAAACTTAAAAAACGTAATAATAATAAATGAGAAAGTCTCCCCAAAAAGGTTTTGTTTTAATTTTTTTAACTGCAAGGCCTCGTAAGTGCGCTTCCTGGGCGACTGCACCGATCGTCCAGGCGGCCCTGAGAGTATGTATTAAGAAATAATCCTGAATCCAGGAGTTTCCGTATCACTGTAATGTGCTAAAAACCAAATAATACATTCGAAAACCTTTGAGAAATTTCTGTGCTTTATACAACATCTGCACAGTGGATTTCCCATTTCATTCATTCAAAAACTTTTTTTAGCTAAATAATAAATAAAATATCATTTCCCACAGAGATAACATACTATTTTCTCAGTACATCTGGAAACGTAGCGCAGTCCACTGTATTTCTAAAAAAAAAAAAAAAAATGCGTACTGCATACACGTTCAACATGTAACTAAAAAAATATCTTTGGAACACCTAAAGTTTATGTATAACTGATGAAATGGAATAGTAAGGAATATGTTTAACGAAGGTGTATCTTATCCACCCAGATGTGTTTTTGAAAATGAAAAAATCGTTTGTCAGGTGGTTGTTAGTTGAGGGAAGCATGAGCGGGAGGATTCCTTTTGTCTTTCCTCCCATCACCCTTAGGGTCTTAAGGGGAAGGGTGCGGGGAAAAATACAGATAAACAAGAGATACGAACTCGTGGGTGAATCGGTTTCACAGCGTTGACAGTGTAATCAGCTTACCTTTGCTCAGAGTATAGTTTCGCGGAAGAAAGAAAAGTTCTTTTCTTCCCCATCAGTAGACTGATATTACCAGTAAAGCCCCCTCCCCTTCCCCACAGGATTCTGACGGGTATATTGGATTGTAGAAAAAGTAACACCACACATTTTCTTAATCGCAGTCGAAGGTTTTGCTCCCTGGGTTTTGCTACTGGTAATTTTAGTTCCAATGCTGAAAATTCTCGGGTACGGAGAACTGGTCCCCGGATAAGTGGCCACCGGAGAACTGGAAACATTGCAAATTCAGTGCCATAAAATTGTTCTGCATAGACAAATTTCGTGTGGCTATATTCTCCACTACTTGAGCAACTATTGTTCATAATTTTTTTTTTAATATTTCATTTTCAGCAAGAAATTTAGACATTTCCATGATTTTCGGGGCTAAGACTAAGCGGAGAACTGGCCACAAAAATTTTAAGGGGCCGTACAAAAATTGTGTTCTGGGCTGCTCTGTCTCCCCGAGATTGGTTATCTGACATACATAAAATGTCCGTAATTTCGTATTTTTTTATTTACGATATTTTTCTATAAACTATAACTACACAAATTCTCTGCGAGTATGAGCAAACCCAGGAAACTTGTCGGGTGGGGGGGGGGCTTAAAACCTAAAATATGAAGTATAAAGAATTTCTGGTCCGATCGGGAGATTTTCAGACATTACAAGCTACAAGTCATCGAATTGCCTGCCTGAGGGCGTCTGCTGCCTCAGGAAAGTAGTGTGTGTGTGGGGGGGGGGGGGATACCAAAAGCGCCGCCCCGGTGGCGCAGTGGTCTAAGGCGTTGGCCTCTGATCATTCGTCCATAAGGGGTCCTGGTTCGAATCCCGGTCAGGCATGGATGTTGTGTTTGCCTTACGGCACTGGCTCTCCCTTCCCTGGAACCAGTGACTCTAAATTAGGGACGGGCGACTGCTTATAGCCCATTGAGTTGCTCACGGTGGTCGTTAAACCTCCAATCAAAAAAAAAAAAGATACCAAAAGCGTAAAATATCAAAAATTTCTCATTTCTCTTCCGATCGGGAGATCTTCAGCATTTACAAGCTGCAACTCGACAAATTTTCTCAGCGCATGTGCACTCTCTAGAAACCTGTCGGCGTTGGGGGGGGGGGGGGGGGGGGTATCAAAAGTGTAAAATATCAAAAATTTCTAGTCCCATCGGGAGATTTTTGGCATTTACAAGCTACAACTCGACACATTATTTGAAGGCATGTGCCTACTCAGCAATCCTGTGTATGTGAGGGGGGGGGGGATACCAAAAGTGTAAAATATGAAGACTTTCTGGTCCGATCGGGAGATTTTCAGTATTTACAAGCTGCAGCTCGACAAATTTTCTGTTCTGAGCGCATGTGCCTACGTAGCAAACCTGTCCGGGGGGGGGGGGGAGTTAATTTCAAAAGTATAAAATATGAAGATTTTCTCGTCCGATCGGCAGATTTTTGGCATTTAAAACTCGACAAATTATTAGAGGGTATGTGCCTACTCAGCAAACCTGTGTGTGTGTGTGGGGGGGCATACTAAAAGTGTAAAATAGGAATATTCTCTCGTCCGATCGGGAGATTTTCAGCATTTAGCAGCTACAACTCGACACATTATCTGAAGGCATGTGCCCACTCATTAAACCTGTCCGGGGGGGGGGGTACCAAAACTGTAAAGTGTAAAATATGAAGAATCTCTCGTCCGATCGAGAGATACTCAGCATTTAGCAGCTACAACTCGACACATTATCTGAAGGCATGTGCCTGCTCAGGAATCCTGTCGGGGGGGGGGGGGGGGGGTTGTAGCTTGTAAATGCTAAAAATCTTCGGATCGGACGAGAAATTCTTCATATCTTGCACTTTTGGTACTAACCCTCTTGCCCCCCCCTCCCAGACGGTTTGCAGAGTAGGCACTTGACTTCAGATAATGTGTCGAGTTGTACATCTTTTCAATGCTGAAAATCTCCGGATCAGACGAGAAATTTTCATATTTTGCAGTTTTGGTAATTCTACCCACCCCGCACCCCCCGACAGTATGCTGAGTAGGCACATGCCGTCAGAAAATTTGCCGAGTTGTAGCTTATAAATGCTGAAAATCTTCCGATCGGACGAGAAATTTTCATATGTTACACTTTTGGTATTACCCCCCCCCCCCCCTCCCACCACCACACAAACACACACACACACACAGGTTTCCAGAGTAGGCACATACGCTCAGATAATGTGTCGAGTTGTAGCTTGTAAATGCTGAAAATCTTCGGATCGGTCGAGAAATGCTTTATATTTTATACTTTTGGTACACACACCCCTCCCCCCCGAAAAGTTTCCTGAGTCAGCACATGCGCTCAGATAATTTGAAGCCTTGTAGTTTGAAAACCCTGAAATCTTCTGTTGAAATGTAGATCATAAATTTTTTTTATAAAAAAATTATTAATTATCGCAATTAAGAAAAGACGAAATTACGGAAACTTTATATGACTCAGATAACCAACCTCTGGGTGTCGTGGGCATGAAGCGGTCAAAAACGCAATTTTTATACGACCCCTAAAAATTTTTTGTGGTCAGTTCTCCGAGTGGTCAGTTCTCCGGTGGCCACTTCTCCGGTGGCCACTTCTCCTACACCCGAAAATTCTGTGTCCTTGATGAGGACATCCGGTTTCCCCCATAGTTTTCCCGAGTCCTGACTTTCCGGTCGTTCATTTAGTTGAGAGACTCCACATCCTTAGCAATGGAAAAATTCTTTAACATACGCGGGGAATTAAAGTAGCTTTACATGGCTACATCCAGTGGCGCACCCAGGAATTCTTGTTGGAGGGGGCTATCATCATCATCATCATCATCATCATTGTCAACCATTATCAATCCACTGCTGGACAAAGGTCTCCCCAAGTTTCCTCCACAACGGTCTGTCTTGTGCCAGTCTCCTCCATGTCACTCCCGCATACTTTCGAATTTCATCCACCCATCTTCCATGTGGTCTTCTTCTGGGTCTTTTCCTGTTCCTTGGAATCCAATCTGAAATTTCGGCTGTCCATCGATGGTCTGTCCTTCTGGCAGTATGTCCAGCCCATTGCCATTTCAGGGATTTAACTCTTATCATGATGTCTTCCTCTCTTGTCATTTTTCGGATCCACGAGTTCCTCTTCTTATCTCTCCTGGTTACACCAAGCATGCACCTCTCCAGGCTTCTTTAAGTTGTCTGCAGCCTTTGTATGTCTCTTTTAGTTAAGGTCCACGTCTCTGCACCATACGTAAGCACTGGAAGGATGCATTGATCAAACACTTTTCTTTTAGGACATAATGGCATATTGCTCTTCAAAAATTATGCTGTTTCTTCCAAAAGCTCTCCAGGCAAGTTTTGTACGCCGATTAATTTCTTCATCAATGTGACCCTCACTTGATATCTGCTGTCCAAGATAAATGTACGTGTCTGTTATCTCCAGCTTTTCTCCATCAATCGATAAATCTTCATTTCTTGTAAAAGCATTGAACATCACTTTTGTCTTCTGAAAGTTCATTTTTAATCCCACTTCTTTACTCTTGTCAGCAAGTTCCTGGATCATACTCTGCAGCTCTGATGGGGTAGTTGCAAAAATGACTATGTCATCAGCAAAACGAAGGTGGGTTAGATAATCTCCATTAATCTTTATCCCTTTGTTTTCCCAGTTCAGTGATTGAAAGACATTTTCCAATGTGACATTAAAGAGCTTCGGAGATATGGTGTCCCCTTGTCTCACTCCTTTTCCAATTTTTATGTGTGTTGTATTTTCAAACAGCCGAATCTTTGCACTTGCATTTTCATAGATGTTATTAATAATATTAATGTACGTATCTTCAATACCGCAGGATTTCAGGGCCATTGTAACTGCTGATGGTTTCACCGAATCAAAGGCTTTTTCATAATCGATAAAAGCCATGCACAATGGAAGTTCATATTCCCTCGCTCTTTCAATTAGTTCTCTCAGTACGTGGATATGATCTATTGTGCTGTAGCCACTCCTGAATCCAGCTTGTTCTCTCGGTTGAGCCATGTCCAGTGTCACTTTTAAGCGGTGTGAAAGAACTTTGGTGAAGATTTTATAAACCACTGATAGGAGGCTGATAGGTCTGTAGTTCCTGAGATCCTCAATGTCACCAATTTTATGTAGCAAGATCATTGTAGCGTTGTTCCAATCCTCAGGAATCTTCCCTTCATTAAGGCATCGAGTGAAAATTTGGGCGAGTACTGTTTTGATTTCTCCACTTGCTTCTTGTATGATGTCTACAGTAATTCCATCTTCTCCTGGAGCTTTTCCCCGCTTCATGTTCTTGATTGCATGTGCAACTTCTGCTGGGAGGACTGGAAGAACTCTGGTATTGGTACCTTTCATGATGTCTGGAGTACATGTATCGGAGGGGACTATATATACGTATATATAGTATACGCACGCAATGTGTGTACACACATTTATATATATATATAGTGTACGTCTATTGTTTATATACGGTTATGACGTACGTCGCTCCTTATCTCTTTGGGGCTTTGGGAAGAAGACATCATGTAATAGAAGACACTATGTAATTTTTTGAACATGTAAAATAATGTTTAATTTGTGACTTACGTCGCTCTTAATCTCCTTGTGGCTTTGGAAAGAAGACACCATGTAATGGAAGACATTATGTCAGACACTATGTAATTTTTTGAACTAGTAAAATAATATTTTTTGAATGTTTAATTTGTGACGTACGTCGCTCATAATCTCCTTGGAGGGCGTTTAAGCCCCCAAAGCCCCCTCCGTGAGTGCGCTAATGGCTACATCTATATCAAATACAGAGTTTATGAACACCACATGTTTCGTAAGTGAACGCAAGCGAACCGACGGATGCAATGTTTATATTCTAACGAATCCTGAAATTTCAGGTGATTCTATCAAAATCGTGAAACAATGGCAACTCCTCAAACAACAAGAAAATTGCAACCGAAAACTTTCGAGAAGAAATAAATGTGCGCGCCATCGATTCAGAGGATAACCTGATTTTAATTTATTCCGCTGTTGCGCATGGCTTTCAGTATAACGACATTGCAGACCTCAAGAAAGAATAACCGACCCCGGAAATTTCTTCCACCCCATCCTGCTACTTGTAATATCGTTTTTTTGCTACAAACTACAGTAGAATAAAAGTCGAAGTGCCGTCCCCGAAAATGTCTCCCACATTTTTCTACTACTTACAAAGCATCTGTAGATTGCAGTGAATACGGAATTACCAAAACCGGAATTTTCCCCTACCCCATCAGCCTACTAACTGTAAGATCGTTTTTCACTGAAAACCGCGATACTAGTCGAAATACTAATCCGGAAATTTCCCCCACCCCATCTTGCTAACATAAACTACTGTAAAAGTGGTAAACATATGTAGGTTGCATTAAAAAATAAGGAAAAGCAGACCCCAAAAATTTCTACACGTTCGATATTTTGTGTCAAAGGCAATTTGTGTATGGTCCCTGACTGAAAGAGGTGGGGGACTCTTCCGTCCATCCATATGAATGGATGGGGAGCTAACAGTTCGTCTTTTTCTTATTACACCGCGAAGAATGCCGAGTAGTTCACTACTCGGAATGCTTTCACGTAAACTGAACAATTTGCTTTACTTTTTGTAAAAAAAACTTACACATGTATGTTTCCTTTTCGCTTTTCTTCTAAATAGCCAAATCTCTAGAAAGGGATATTTAATTGATTATGCTAAAAACCAATAAAATTGAAACTAAAACCTTATCAGTGCAAAAATGAAAAATATCAGTATTAAAGTGATTGGGGGAGAGAGGCACATTGGTACTGCAAGTTCTCACGATGTGGTTTTGGACGTTTGGCGAAAAAATTCTATATGGAAAAAGTTTTGTACAGATAAACTCTTACACTTTCTCATATAAGGGATTTTTTGTTGTTGTTGTTGTTGTTGAGAGTTTAACAACCACCGAGAGCAACTCAACTCAGTGGGCTATAAGCAATCGTCTGTCCCTAATTTAATGCCACTGGTTCCATGGAAGGAGCGAGCCAGTTCCGTAAAACCAGGGGGGGGGGGGCTTCACCAAATTGGGGGGGGTCACGCTTCTTCTATTCTCAAAATAACAATAAAAAAAAAGGCAAAAAGATAAACTACGTCAACGTCGTATATTTTAAAATACAATTGTAATTGTTCATTAGTAAATGCACAAGGAAACAGAAATATCCTTTTATTTAAAAATAAAATTGAGCCTGTGATTTTATAGAAATATCCAGAAATGCTTTATTTCCAAATATTTATAAAAAAAAAGTGAGAAATTAGTGAGGTTACTCCTACAAAGAACGAGAAGCACAAAAAATAAATTGAGAAATAAAGGCGCAGAGGTTATCCGTTTCTGTATTTTTATTTATTTTATTTATGATAATTGTTTTAAACATTTCCCACACATCGTGAGAACATATCAAACACAATACGGGGATGGCAATCAAGTTTCCTATCAAATGAGCAATACTGAATATGTAAAAAACGTTTTTACTTATTTTGCTATTTATTATTTTCTTGGAAATAAAGAGCTTTGGCCTCATAAATGGAGCTTGGTCTACTTTATGAGAACCAAGCGATTATTTAGTTGAACAGAATGAAAGACACTAGGTGGGCACTTCTCTTCCAGTAAAATTATTGAGGGGGCAAGATTCGCCTTGCGCCTCCGTAGTCGGCGCTTCTGCATAAGACAAACACAACATCCATGACTCACTGGGATTCGAATCCGGACCTACTTGGACGATTGGTCATATGCCTGCACCACCAGCAGGGGAGGGGGGCACTGTAGTTTTTAGGAAATGTACTAAGTCATGGCAATTTATTTCTTCAAATTAAAGTACATTTCTCGCTTGTCTTACATAGAAAGTTTTCTCGAAATTTGTTTCGAGTCCCCAATCCAATTCTCCATCATATAGGCCAACAAATGGCAATCTTTATACCCCCTCCCCTTGAACATTCAAAGTTTTCCTCGGAGGAACGGCAATTGGTGCCCTTGCCCCTTAATGAAAAACATGTGGCAATTTTCCTGTGTGGAAGTTTTCCAAGTTACTGAAAAACGTGTCGCAATTTTTATGTGTGGCGGTTTTCCGGCAACCAACGAAAATATTCGGCAAAAATTGTTTTGCAGTGGAGCCGTTGCTAATGGCTCCACTGCAAAATAATATAGGGCAATATAAATAATATATGGCAAAATAATAAATGGCAATATGTTGCATACAGGTGCACGAAAAAGTCCCCCACATAGGAAAATTCCCCCACATGAATCTCCCCCATCTTTTTGAGTCAGGTATAGCGCACAAATTGCGTTTTACTCAAAACCTCGAATGTGGGGGAGATTTCTGGGCTTGCTGGTGATTTTCATTTTCACGCTGCTTAAAACAAATATGTGGAGGGTGAATTGCCGGGATCGGCATTTCCATTTTTCCCGCAACCTTCAGATGTTTTATAAGATATCCGGTAAACCGTCAAACAAGAAAAGCTTCACATATTCTTCAGCAACTTGGAAAAATGCCACACATTGGAACACTGTTACCCAGGAAAACTGCCCCATAGTTTTCACTAAGGGGCCGTCGTACACAAATGCGGTTCACTGTAAACTGACACACAGGAAAACCGCCACACATCTTTCAGCAACGTGGAAAACTGCCACACATTGACAAAGTGTCACACAGGAAACTTGCCACATGTTTTTTACTAAGGGGCTGGCCACAAATTGTTGTTCCCTTGGGGAACACTTTGAATGTGTGGCATATTTTCAGTCAGGCAGTTTTCCAAGTTTCCGAATTATGTGTGGCAGTTTTCCAAGCGGCCTCACGACGGAAAGGAGCTCTTTTTTGTTTGTCTGAATTTTCATGCCGACTCACAACTGGCCATAAAAGTTCGGGGAAGGGGGGGGGTATAAAGATTGCTATTTCTTGGACTATATTGAGAATTGAATTGGGAACTCTATAATATGTAAGCCAAACGAGAACTGTACTTTAATTTGACGAAATAAATTGCCGGACTCCGTACATTTCTTTAAACTACGGTGTGCAGTGTTCGACGGAACTACAGCACGACTCACGCTGTGTTCAGAAAAGGACGATAAGGTGGGATTTTTAAAAACGTTGAATTTTTACTTAGGCGTTAAGTATTTACATAACATGTCCAGCTTGTAATATTTTTTTGTAACTTAATTAATTCATAGGCCCTACACCTTGGCCTTTTTAACAGCTTTTAATACGCCGACTTCATATTCATAACGTTTAAGTATCAAATCAAGTTAATATGCGCTTTTACTGAGGCACTAAATATTAATTCACAGGACCTATGCCTAGGCTCTTTTAACAGTTTTTATTCTACCGGTTTCATATTCACAACGCTTACATATCAAATCAAGTTAATAATATTGTGGTTTTACTTAAACACGAAATATTAATTCATAAGGCCAAGGCCTAGACCTTTTTAACGGTTTTTATTCTACCGATGTCACATTCATAACGTTTACCTATCAAATCAAGTCAATAATATCGCGCTTTTTTACTTAAGAACGAAATATTAATTCCTAAGGTCTAAGCCTTTTTAATATTTTTACTATACCAATGTCATATTCATAACGTTTGCACATCAAACCAAGTTAATAGCATTGCTCTTTTACTTAGCCAATAAATTTTAATTCATTTTACGAAAATTTTGTATGGAGCCCCATTGACCCCGGGCCCCGATCCCTTCCAAAAAGGGTTTAAGTCTAACTTACAGTACCATGAGGTAGTATACAAAATTTGTGGTTCTAAATTGAAAACTGTAGATTTTACGAAAATTTTGTATGGGGCCCCCTTGACCCAGGCCCCGATCCCTTCCAAAAAGGGTTTAAGTCTAACTTACAGTACCATGAGGTGGTATACAAAATTTGGTGGTTCTAAATTGAAAACTGTAGATTTTACGAAAATTTTGTATGAGGCCCTCTTGACCCCGGGCCCCGACCACTTCCAAAAACTGTCTACGGTTTAACTTTGAGCACCATGAGATAGTATACCAAATTTGGTGGTTTTAAATTGAAAACTGTAGATTTCACGAAAATTTTGTATGGGGCCCCTTGAGCCCCGGGCCCCGACCCCTTCCTCAAACCGTCTAGGGGCTAACTTAGAGCACCATGAGATAATATACCAAATTTGGTGGTTCTTAATCGAAAACTGTAGATTTTACGAAAATTTTGTGTGGGGCCCTCTACACCCCGAACCCCGACCACTTCCCAAAACGGTCAACGGTTTAACTTTGAGCACCATGAGATAGTATACCAAAATTGGTGGTTCTAAATTAGAAACTGTAGATTTTACTAAAATTTTGTATGGGCCCACTTGACCCCGGGCCCAGACCCCTTCCAAAACTGTCTACGGTCTAACTAAGAGCACCGCGAGATATTATACCAAATTTGGTGGTTCTAAATTAAAAACTGTAGATTTTGCGAAAATTTTGTATGGGGGCCCCTTGACCCTGGGCCCCGATCCCTTCCAAAAAGGGTTCATGGTCTGACTTAGAGTACCATGAGGTAGCATACCAAATTTGGTGGTTCTAAATTGAAAACTGTAGATTTTATGAAAATTTTGTATGGGGCCTCCTTGACCCCGGGCCCCGACCGCTTCCTCAAACTGTCCACGGTCGAACTTAGAGCACCATGGGATATTGTACCAAATTTGGTGGTTCTAAATTGAAACCTCTAGATTTTACGAAATTTTTGTATGGGGCCCACTTGACCCCGGTCCCGATCCCTTCCAAAAAGGGTTTAGGTCTGACTTACAGTACCATGAGCTGTTATACAAAATTTGGTGGCTCTAAATTGAAAACTGTAGATTTTACGAAAATTTTGTATGGGGCCCTCTTGACCCCCGGGCCCCGACCACTTCCACAAACGGTATACGGTTTAACTTTGAGCACCATAAGATAGTATACCAAATTTGGTGGTTCTAAATTAAAAACTGTACATTTTACGAAAATTTTGCATGGGGCCCCCTCGACCCCGGGCCCCGACCCCTCCCAAAAAAGGTTTACGGTCTAACTTAGAGTACCATGAGGTAGTATACCAAATTTGGTGGTTCTAAATTGAAAACTGTAGAATTTACGAAAATTTTGTATGGAGCCCTCTTGGCCCCGGGCCCCGACCACTTCCAAAAACGGTCTACGGTTTAACTTTGAGCACCATGAAATAGTATACCAAATTTGGTGGTTCTAAATTGAAAACTGTAGATTTTACGAAATTTTTGTATGTGGGCCCCTTGACCCCGGGCCCCGACCTCTTCCTCAAACCGTCTAGGGGCTAACTTAGAGCACCATGAGATAGTATACCAAAATTGGTGGTACTAAATTGAAAACTGTAGAATTTACGAAAATATTGTATGGGGGCCCCTTGACCCTGGGCCCCGATCCCTTCCCAAAAAGGGTTTACGGTCTAACTTAGAGTACCATGAGGTAGTATACCAAAATTGGTGGTTCTAAATTGAAAACTGAAGAATTTACGAAAATTTTGTATGGGGGCCCCTTGACCCCGATCATTTCCTAAAAGGGTTTACGGTCTAACTTGGAGTACCATGAGGTAGTATACCAAATTTGGTGGTTCTAAATTGAAAACTGTAGATTTTACGAAAATTTTGTATGGGGGCCTCTTTGACCCGCCTCGAACCCTTCCTCAAACCGTCTACTGGCTAACTTAGAGCACCATGAGATAGTATACCAAATTTGGTGGTTCTAAATTGAAAACCAGAATTTATGAAAATTTTGTATGGGGCCCCCTTGACCCCGATCCTTTCAAAAATCATCTACAGTCTACCTTAGTGTACCATGAGGTAGTATATCAAATTTGGTTCTAAACTGAAAACTGTAGATTTTAAGAAAATTTTGTGCGGACCCCTTCCAAAATCAGTCTACGGTCTAACTTGGAGTACTATGAGATTGTACACCAAATTTGGTAGTTCTAAATTGAAAACAGTAATGCCGCAAAATTTTTGTTTTGCCGTTAAAAGCCGTTGTACAAACTTTCTGATATTACTTGATCCTTGACATACAGCGCCGACTGCTGTTGGAGAAACAAAATAGAAACGAGATGTCGGTGTTTTGTCCTGTCGGTGTTTTGTCCTGTCGGTATTTTGTCCTGTCGGTGTTTTGTCCTGTCGGTATTTTGTCCTGTCGGTGTTTTGTCCTGTCGGTGTTTTGTCCTTTCGGTGTTTTGGTTGTCGGTGTTTTGGGTGTCGGTGTTTTTGGTGTCGGTGTTTTGTCCTGTCGGTGTTTTGGGTGTCGGTGTTTTGACCGGCACCCAATCTCCTAGCTTCCTATTTCTAAGGGTTGTTTAAGACCTGTGGTCAGACACTCCCTTCCTAAAATCCTCTACATATGATCTCATCTGATCTGATGGGCACGTTAAACCGTCGGACCCCGGGTACTGGCCCCCGGTAGTAAATAAGGGCGTCTTCTGCCTCGCTTCCGTGTGACTTTCCTATCGGGCACTGTAGCCCAAATCTCCTAGCTTCCTATTTCTAAGGGTTGTTTAAGACCTGTGGTCAGACACTCCCTTCCTAAAATCCTCTACATATGATCTGATCTGATCTGATGGGCACGTTACGCCGTCGGACCCCGTGTACTGGCCTCCCGGTAGTAAATTAGGGCGTCTTCTGCCTCGCTTTCGTATGACTTTTTTATGGGGCACTGTAGCCCAAATCTCCTAGCTTCCTATTTCTAAGGGTTGCTTGAGACCTGGGGTCAGACACTCAGTTCCTAAAATCCTCTACATATGATCATGATCATGATCTTCCGTAAAACGCATGATTTCAGAATTTCCCGCCATTAAGTTCTCACTAGAGCTTGAAACCAATTGCAAGCTACCTTCCTTTTCTAGATTTCCTGTTGAAGAGAAACCCCAATAATCATTCCATTCAACATTCAGTCTACCGCAAACCTACACATCCAGTGTTTCGATTATTCCTAATTCTTCCACCCATCCAATGAGTTACAAATTGGCAGCACGAAGGTATTTACTCCAACGTGCCATTTCTCATTCTTCGAACATTCGCCTACACTGTTAAAAATTTTGTGGTAGGTTGCACCAAAAAGTGGTGCTACACAATCCGCACCACTTTCTAAGAAAAGATACACCATTGTATAGTACAGACAAAACCCAACAACATGGTGCAACTTTGTACTACGTTATGGTACAAGGTTGCACCACATTATGGTGGAAGGTTTCACCATGTTGTTGGGTTTATTTTGCAACACTGAACGGTGCATCTTTTCACAGAAAGTGGTTGGTGCAGCTGATGTAGAACCACTTTTTGGTGCAACCTACCACAAATTTTTAACAGTGTGCGTGAACAGGAAATTAAAATCATCAAACAGATTGCTGTTGCCCACGGATATGAAACATATGTGGTGAACAGTTTATGAAGGAAATTGCAGTCTACCAATACATCCCCGAGACTCTAAACTCCATAAATTCATCGGAGCCATATACTTTGATCAGAGATCTACTCCTATATTAAAAAAGATTTGTCACCGACATAATCTAGACTTCGGAGTTAAGAAATATTTCAGCTTTAATTAAAAACAAGAAAGCTGACACCGAATTTTCGGGTGTAATAAACACGTCTTTTGAATCCGTTCTGACGCAAATTAAATTTATCAAAGCTATTCAAAGTCAATGGAACCGGTATGGAAAACAATAATATCTGACGGAAGAAAGAAGATTTTCAATCGGGATTTTAATCCCTCAGATATTGCTGTAAACGGAATCGTGAGTTTACGAACTCTTAGAAACAGAGATATCGACAAAAATAAGACGTGACTTTACGTCCCCTGGTGGGAAAACCATGCGTTATTTTAGGAAGAAAGTATTCTCAAAAGGTTTATCCATACAAGCGGTTTCGGTCGAAGAAAAAAAAATTAGTCGAGTTTTCAGGAGCCCAGATTTTGCAACAAATATTTCAGAAGCAGAAATTGACACATATGACCCCTGGTGGCTAAACCATTCTTTACCAAACATTAGAAATTATGTGAAAAATGTTTTCTATCAGGTCTTGTATGCAATACAGGAAGAATTTTTCAAATCAGAGCTTTAGGAGCAGATATAACGCAGAGAAAACGCAATTTACCTTTGTGCCCCCTAGCGGAAAGTCTATGATTTACTTGAAAATTTTGAGTTTATAGGAAAAATATTTCGCATCGGATACACTATCCAAAAAAGAAGGAATTTTTCAAATCGAACTCTTAGAAGTAGAGATATTGACAAAAATAAGATATACATCTACGCCCCCTGGCGTAGAAACCATGCATTTTTTCAAGAAGGAAATTTTCCTAAAAGGTTTGTCGACATGAGTACTATCGGTCAACAAACGACGTTTTTTTCAATCGAAAATTTAGAAGCTCATATTTTGCTGCAAATACAACAGAAGCGGAAATTAAGATTTACGCCCCCTGGTAGCCAAACTATTTTTTTACAAAATTTAGAAATTATGTGCAAACGATTTCCCATTAGGAGCTGTATCCGGTGTAGAAAGATTTTTTCAAATCGGAGATTTAGAAGCAGAGATATAGGGGGAAACGCAATTTGCCGCTACGCCCCCTAGCGGAAAGTCTATAAATTACTTGAAAATTTTGAAATTATATGAAAAACATGTCACACGGAAAACACTATCCAACAAAGAAGGAATTTTTCAAATCGGACTCCTGGAAGTAGAGATATTGACAAAAATAAGATGTACATCTACGCCCCCTGGTGGAGAAACTGTGGAATATTTTAAGAAGAAAGTATTCCGAAAAGGTTTATCGATGTGAATGGCATCAGTTCACGAAAGAATTTTCAAATCGATAATTCAGAAGCTGCGTTTTTATGGCAAATACATCAGAAGCAAAAATTAACACTTACGCCCCCTGGTGGCCAAAGTATTCTTTACCAAAAATTTAAAATTATACGCAAAAGATTTTCCATCAGGAGATGTATTCGCTGAAGAAAAGTTTTTTTCAAATTGGAGTTTTAGAAGAAGAGTTATAGGGGAAAATGTAATTTACTTTTACGCCCCCTAGCAGAAAATCTATGCGTAATTTGAAAAAGTAACTATATCTAAAACACTCTTCGACATAAATGGAATCGAAAGATATACATTTT
This sequence comes from Macrothele yani, assembly GCA_039090855.1. Classification (NCBI taxonomy): domain Eukaryota; kingdom Metazoa; phylum Arthropoda; class Arachnida; order Araneae; family Macrothelidae; genus Macrothele; species Macrothele yani. The sequence continues at coordinate 114,231,786 of CM077026.1, forward strand.
TTCAATCGGATGTTTAGAAGCAAATATGTGGAATAAAACGTATTTTTAAATTCGACATCATCTTCATTTACGCCCTCTACCGGCGAAATTGTACAACGTAAAACAAAAAAAAAACGAAATAAAGGATCATCATTTGCATATTTCAAGCTTCCCAATGCAAAAGAATTTTTCAAATCGGAATAATAGTTGCTGAGATATCGTGGGTACAGACGGACGGACTGACGGACAAGCCGATAACAGAAGCACGATCTTTTTTTACAAAAGAAGTGCTAAAGACCGAGATCCAATAAAATCTGACCATAAGTGAGGTGTGTACATTATTCCTTTGCTGCAGTCGTATAAAGGCTTCGACGTACGCCACGATTTGTATCAGTTGCGAGGTGTATTCTCGTGAGTCAGGCAGAACAGCCGTCAGCAGTATTCTGGCAAGCCGACGTGAATTATCGGAGTTTGAACGAGGCATGGTAGTGAGAACCAGACGGATGGGACATTCAATTTCTTAAGCTGCGCAAACATTCAACATTCCTCGATTCACGGTATCATGTGTGTATCGACAGTACTTCATGGGAGCCATTACCACCTACCCTGGACAGCGCAGTGTCCGACTACTGGTGCTGAATGACCGTGACCAGCGGCGTCTTACCAAGATTGTTCATTCTAACACACAAGCGACACTGGCTCAAATAGCATCCACATGCAATGGATGAGATACCAGAGACACATCCATCAGGTTAGTGCAGCGTAATTTAGCGTCCATGGGGTATGGGAGCAGAAGACCCACCAGAGCGCCTTTGTTAACACCACGACATCGGACACAACACCTAACTTGGGCTCGTGAACAAGGTAATTGAACCCTGGAAGACTGGCAACACGTGGTGTGGTCCGATGAGTTACGCTACCAGTTGTTACGAGCTGATGGTAGGGTTCGGATGTGGCGCAGACCCCATGAGGACATGGACCCAAGCTGTGAACAAGGCACTGTACAAGCTGGTGGTAGTTTCATACATGTGTGGGATAACTTTACGGGGCACGGTTTGGGTCCTCTGGTCTTTGTAAAGACGTCATTAACCGGTAATCGCTTTGTTGCTCTGCTGGGTGACCATGGACTTTGTGTACCCAAACAACGATGGGATTTTCGAGGCTGACAAAGCACCATGCCATCGGGCCAGGTTGCCCAAAATTGGTTCGAGGAGAATTCTGGATATTTCCGACGGATGGTGTGGCCAGCACGTTCGCCCCACATGAACCCAATAGGGCACTTATGGGACGTGGTGGAAAGGTCCATTCGCACCCAAGATCCTGCACCTACAAATACCCGGGAACTGTGTGCGACTGTTCAGACGGCATGGCTCAACATTTCTCCAGAAGTCTTCCGGCCACTTGCGGAATCTATGCCACGCCGAGTTGCTGTACTTCGCCAGGCAAAAGGAGGTCCTACACGATATTAGGTACGTGTCCCATTACTGCTGGCACTTCAGTGTACTTCATATTAGGAATGGTGACAGAGCAGCGCAGTGTTGCCAATCGCAGAAAAAAATATTGGAAACTATAACGAAGTAAATTTATCCGTCTATTTTGTTCACGCCGGGGCTCGAACCCGGGTCCCCTCATTCCGGAATAAGTCACTCTACCAATTGAGCTACGCCGACGTTCGTTCTGACTGCTATCTGCCTTTATGTCATGTGCGTCCTGCTCCCAGGTACGTCACATCTCCCCCCTCCCCAAAGAGGGTCGGGGTCATGGCCCACGGGTCAGCCGTGACCATGAATCGTTGCAGGCAGCCATCCGCTATAGAACGTGCACTTGAGAACTCCCAGTCAATCTAGTGTGTGGAATGCAACATCACACACTTTTATTATTTTTTGAAGCGCTGGAGAAGGGATTCTCTTATTTTTCCTATCTCGCGGTGTGGAAATAACATCACACCATTGCGAGATTATGAACGGCAGGGTCATCCGGAAAGTTCGCGCGCCATTATAACGAAGTAAATTTCTCCGTCATTTTTGTCCACGCCGGAGCTCGAATCCGGGTCCCCTCATTCCGGAATAAGTCGCTCTACCAAATGAGCTACGCGGACGTTCGTTCTGACTGCTATCTGCCTTTATGTCGTGTGCGTCACGCTGGCAGGTACGACACAAAACATATCAAAAATTAATTTTGATTGATTTTGAGAATGTCTGAGATAATTTCAAATAAACGAAATGTTTGGAAAGGTTTTCTCATTTTGTTCGTATTTTGAGTAATCACAGGTGCAGTACAGTTAATTAAACGTAAAGGTTGAGCTGCGCCATTTGCAAATGCTGCGAAATTCAACCCAAATAACTGCTCACAGACTGTGGCAGTGGACTCTTCAAGTGGTTAAGAAGACAACTGGTGATATTCACGGATGAAAGATGCTTTGCCCTTCGCGGCAGATGGCTAACAGCGTCGCGTGCGTTCGTCCTAATAATCGTTAGACACGCGTTTCGGGAGGATACGCCTTCGTGCACGAAAGGGGGTAAGAAAAAAAAAAGGAGACTACTCAGAAAATAAATAAATAAATAAAAAAATCCAACAACAATTGTAACGGATGACAACAGCTGGTAACCGGATGTTCTGTCATTTTCTACGCGTAAACCCACTAAAACTTTAGGAAATTAAGGAACAATGATAATGTACTTTATTCTACAACAATGCTCAGTGATATAATGCAGTGAAATACCCGTGTGCGCGAACCGAGCTCACCAGGTGTGACTGCTTCAGTTTTACTTAGAAACCCACGAATTTTTCAATTCTTCTTGGGCAGCCTATTCTCAGAAATCAGACGTTCGTTTTTCGCATTTCAAAGGGAAAATTTTACGGTACATTTTCTTTTTGTAATTTCCCCTTTATTGATCAAAACAGTACCTTCCTTTTTGCTGTCTATCAGTCAGCCTTGTATGATCACAGAAAAAACAAAAAAATGATTTTTTTAGGCCATGGTTCGTAAACGCTTTCCAGCAGCATTTCTCCCTCCCCAAAATACACAGTGTGGCAAAGAATTTTTAAGACTGGGTCTGTAAAATGAAATAGAAACAAGAAATCATAATTTGTTTTGGTTCCTTATTTAAAAAAGGTCCCTCCGGCTTCAATACACTTGTTACAGCGATTTAATAATGATTCGAATGCCTGTTCCAGTTCACTTTGCGGAATTGCCTCCAAAGCATGCGTCGAATCTGTTTGTATGGTCGAAATATCATCGAAATAACACCCTTTTAACGTCATTTTAAGTTTTGGGAATAAAGAAAAGTCGCAGGGCGCTAAATCAGGCGAATACGGTGGATGATTCAACACACACAGACGTTATTTTTAGCCAGAAATCTACGAACAAGAAGTGAGGTGTGACTAGGTGCATTATCGTGCAACAAACACCAACTGTTTTCATCCCGATATTCTGGACGAATGCGACAAATTCTGCCCATCAAACACCTCAAAACATTTAAATAAAACTCACCAGTAATTGTTTGTTCACTTGGAACATATTCTTTGTGGATAATACCCTTACTATCGAAGAATGTAATAAGCATTGTTTTGATTTTCGATGGAACTTTTCTTGTTGTTTTGGCTTGTGGTGAGTTTTTTGACTTCCATTCCGCACTTTGTCGCTTTGTTTTAGGATCATATTGCAAACACCATGTTTCATCACCTGTAACAATCGATTTTAAGAAGTTTGGATCATTTTCAGCGGCTGAAATGATGTCTCTGCAATATGCACTTCTCCTTGATTTTTGTTCATTGGTTAACGTGTGTGGAACAAATTTAGCACAGACTTTTGTTTTGCCCAAATCTTCATGCAGGATGGTTCGAATCGTTTCTTTGTTGATTTTTAAAGACTTTTCCATCATTCTTAGTGACGCTCATCGATTGTTTTCCACGAAATCACGCACTTTTTCAATAATCTCAGGTGTCCTAGATGAACTTGGTCTTCCGGTATGCTTATCATCTTCTAGCGTATCTCTTCCGTCCAAAAAAAGTTTGTGCCACTATAAAACATTTGATCTACTTAAACAAAACTCACCGTAAACTTGCTTCATCATTTAGTACGTTTCCGAGGCACTTTTACCAAGTTTTGTGTTAAATTTAATAACAGCCCTTTGTTCCATCTTAATAATTCAACATGAAAAAAATTTTACTTCTCTAATGAACGGCCGTTTCGTTTGAGTTACTTTAACAACTGCGCAGTACTTTTGGCAGAAAGCAAGCAGATGGTCACGGTTTATAACGCATTCGCGATTGCACTGGTGGCGCCACCGTAGGCTGAAATCTAGCGCCAGTCTTAAAAATTCTTTGACGCACTGTGCATATTTACCGTGCTGAAAGCTATTATTCGTCCTGTTCACAGTCCACCAGATATTGTAACGGGAGTTTCGAACCATCCGTGTTTTGGATTCTAACCTTCAAATCAGTTGGAAATTTTCGATGAATGAGGCAAGTTCTACACTGTAAAAAATAAGTGGTGTGAATTCACGGAAATTTTTTGAAATTAACGTTGCCAGTAGGTATCCGTCTTTTAACGAAATTCCTTTTTTACCCTTTCCAACCATAAGTTGTAGAAGCGTATATGCTCCAGCTTTGTCCGTCTGTCTGTCCTTCCGCACGATAACTCACGTACAAATGGTTCGATTTTGATGAAATTTCAGTATGTGGTAGGGGACCACTTGAGGACGAACCCTACTGAAAATGGCCGAAATGGGGTCAAAAGTCAGGGCAGAGGAAGGAGCGGGATCCATTCCATTGACTTTATGCGTCATAAGTTGTGTAAAAACTGTTCGATTTCGATGAAATTTTAGTATGTGGTAGGGGACCACCTGAGGACGAACCCCACTGAAAATGGCCGAAATGGATTCAAAAGTCAGGGCAGAGGAAGGAGCGGGATCCATTCCATTGACTTTATGCGTCATAAGTTGTGTAAAAACTGTTCGATTTCGATGAAATTTTAGTATGTGGTAGGGGACCACCTGAGGACGAACCCTACTGAAAATGGCCGAAATGGGGTCAAAGGTCAGGACATAGGAGCAGAATTCATTCCATCGCCCTCGTGCGTTATAACTTACGTAAAAATGCTTCGATTAAGACAAAACTTTATCATGTTGTTCCGGTAGTATACTTAACCGGTTCTGTTTAATATAATCGAAATGGGGTCAAAGGTCAGGACATAGAAGCGAGATTTATTCCACACTCATTATCCTCATAACTTGACTAAAAAGGCTTCGATTGCGACAAAACTTAATCATGCTGTCCCAGAGGTATATTGAACCAATTCTGTTTAATATAACGAAATGGGGTCGAAGGTCAGGGAACAGGAGCGAGATTTATTCCACAGCCATTATCCTCATTACTTGAGTAATGATTTCTGGTATGTTGGAAAGCGTATTATAAGCAATGCATTGCATAATTTTACAAACTTGTTTAAAAGAGCCCGTTTATTTTAATTTCCGTATTCAGGCTATTTGTTAGCCTTTTCCCTGGTTCCCTTGCCACATTGTATCGCAACGATTTGCTATAAAGAATCTGTTGCAGTGCTTCAAATTATTTAAAACTGAAATATTATAGTGCTACTTTGGTGCTTTGTAATTATTATTTACTTTGGTTATGCTCCCTGTGGTGAGACTTTTGATGCGCCTTCTTCTTGTCAGTTTGTGCGACTTAATTATTTATTTCAGTATGTAACTTTTTGAAAATGTCATTTTTGTTAGTATATATTTTATCATGTGTATGTCTTGATGAAAATATGATGTTGTTTGCAAAAATCGAATTGTATGGAAATAGTTATATTTTTAAAGTTTGGTCATAGTTATATTTTTGAAGTGCTGCATTTTTTTAGTTACTTTGGTTACATTGCATGCTGCGTGCAACCGTTGATTTATTTGATATAAAAAGCCTGAGTTCATTAATTCTGTTTGCACATTTATATTACTATTGGTATTACTGTATTCTTGGACTTTGGTTGTTTATTATGATTGTAGATGTAGTCCCGGGTGTGTATGGACTAATTCTATTCTGTTGTGGTGTGGCATGAAATTGTAGTCAAATAAATAAATAAAATAAAAGTGTTTTCGCAGATTTTCCGTAGTTAGAAATTCTGTTTATTTCAGTAAAGCTCATTTCAGGTTTTTCCGTATTTAAACTGAAATTCCGCAAAATCGACGACCCTGTATTTTTCAGCTCAGATAATGCACCCGCTACAGTCAGGATCGAACCCCCGTCGTTTGCGTTGGTTCAACAGGTAACTGACGCCTTTGACCACTGTAGCACAAACGCTTGAAAACCCGTATCCCGTACATCGTAAAACAAATTCCTCGACGATGAATTTTTTTTTTGTCATTAATGCGAGTGATTTAGTCATTTATTTTCTGTTGGAGCTTTTTTTTTTTTTTTTTTTTTTTTTGAATAGGTTTGTAATACTTTTTTTTGTGTAGGAAGACAAACTAAGCATTTTTCATCGTGATTTTTCGAAGCAACAAAATGCTTTCCAAATTCATTTTTTAAATTGACAATGACTTTCAGTTATCTTTAAAAGAGGTGAAATGTACTTTTTTATAGCATTATTTCACAAAAAAGTAACTCCTAAAAATAAAATTTACTCTTGATGGCAATAATAGCTTTTGTCTTAAGTTGTCCAAAGCCTGAGACCTGTAAAAAATAAGTGGTGTGAATTCACAGAAAATTTTAAAAAATAAGGTGCAGCTAAGTTGCCGATAAGTATAATGTTTTTCAGAAATTTCCGTTTTTAAAGATGCCCGTTTATTTTAACTTCTGTATTTGCACATATTTTCTGTTGTTGTTTGAAGGGCGCATTTACTTTTAGCAATAAAAAAATATTGACTAAGTAAAATTTGACACAAGCTGCTAAATATGACCACGCATTAATGAGAACATAAATTAGCTTTATCTGAAGCTTAAATGAATATAACATATATACAGATATATAACATATATAGTTGTCTCCAATCTCAGGAGACAGTAACAGGAAATTGGAGCAATAACCAGAAGGTCCATCCGCCCACGAGCAGGGCCGGATGGAACATAGGGGCAACCGGTCCCCGCATATTCACGGGGCCCCGCAGTTTGGAAAATAAAAACAAAATATTGGTTTGATTCATAAATTAATGCCGGTTTATTTCACGAGTGTTTCCCAGGTCAGTAGTGACACTGCGGATGGCCAGTTGTATATCAAAATGTAGCCAGTAATATCGTGTGTCTAAATCATATTGCGTTGTGTGATTGTGGCTAATGGTTTTTTGGTTTTCAGGTCCGAAAGCATCGAGTGTCAAGTAGAGAGGAATAAACATTTCCGAGATCTGCTGCTCTACGAGTTTAACAAGGGATCCTCAGCAGTCGAGGCTACTCGACAAATTCGTGCTCTGTATAGAGAGGATGCTATTGCTCCGAGGACAGCCCGCAAACGGTTTGAGCGGTTCCGAGGTGGCAATTTTGACCTCAACGACTCTCCACGCTCAGGTCGTCCATCTCACTTTGATGAGGATCGTTTGAACCGCCTCATCCATTTGGATCCTCGTCAAACCACACGCGAATTAGCCACTGAGGTGGACTGTGGTCAGGTCACAGTGGTGCGACACCTGTAACGTATGGGAAAGGTCCAGAAGTTGGGGTCTTAGGTCATCAAGAAACAGGTCATTTGGGTCTGGGGTCAACAAGAATCAAGGTCCAGAGATTTGGGCACCGAGGACAACAAGAATAAGCGTGTTGCGATATGTGGTTCCTTGCTCGCCCGTTATCGCGAATGTTCTCAGTAACACAAAACCTTTCTGTCACGTATTGTTACTGGAGATGAAAAGTGGTGCCTTTACGTGAATTTCAGGCATCGGAGGGAATGGTTAAGCCCAAACAAGACGCCCGTACCACGTCTAAAATATGACCTTCATCCTGCGAAGATCATGTTGTGTGACTGATGGGACATGGAAGGCATTTTTCACTGGGAAATGCTGCCAAGGAATCGGACCATCAACACTGCACTCTATCGTGAGCAACTCCGCCGTGTGAACGGAGCAATGCAGCAGAAACGGCCACATTGGCGCCATGGTGTCCTTCTCCAACATGATAACGCACGCCCTCACAGTGCAAACATGACCAAAATGGCCATTCAGGACATGAAATGGGAGATCTTTCCACATTTGGCCTACTCCTCAGATGTCGCCCCTTTTGACTATGACCTGTTCCGAACTCTGCCGAATGCACTCCGTGGCAGAACGTTAAACAATGATGTTGATCTCCAGAATTTCCTTGATGATTTCTTCGCAGCAAAACCTACACGTTTTTTCAAGAATGCATTGCAGACCTATCCAGACGGTGGAACACCATCGTAAACAATGGGGAGGGGGGATACATAGTTGATTGATTGCGTTTTCCCTTCTGATGTAATACATTCCTGTATTGCGGTGAAAAAAAACGGCATGACTTATGAATCAACCCAATAAAATTTCCTAGAATTCTTTACATCTATTAATACAGACATTTGACGTGGACCAGGAACATCAAACAAAAGCCTTTGCTCTTTCCACGTTTATAAGTGAGTCACGGAAAAATTCTCATTGGCCGCCACCGGAAATCGAACCCAGGTCTTCCAGTTACGCGTGGATATGCTTCCACTACACCACAGTGACCTCGAATTCCCCGGACTCACACACGCTAACTGCCAAGCCAATTTGGCTTGTGAGTCCGGAGGAATTCGCAGTCACTGTATTGTAGTGGAAGCATAGCCGGCGCGTAACTGAAAGACCTGGGTTCGATTTCCGGGGCGGCCAATGATAATTTTTCCGTGACTCACTTACAAACTTGGAAAGACCGAAGGCCTTTGTTTGATGTCCATGGCCCACGTCAAATGTCTGTATTAATTATTCATTCGCCTAATTATTTCTTCAGTTGCTGCTTAACATCTTTGGTGAATCCCCAGCATTGTGCGGGGCTCCAAGAAGCAACCTGCCGAATTGCCTTGGCAGTTAGCGTGTGTGAGTCCGGAGGAATTCTAGGTCACTGTGGTGTAGTGGAAGCATTTCCGGCGCGTAACTGGAAGACACTGGGTTCGACTCCCGGTGGCAGCCAATGAGAATTTTTTCGTGACTCACTTATAAACGTGGAAAGATCGAAGGCCTTTGTTTGATGTTTATATTTATTGATATTTTTTTAAGGTTTTGGGGCATGATGTCTTTAAAATGATGAATTTACAATGTTTTTTTTTAGTTTACTGTAACCCTCACTTTCAAATAGGTTACTCCCTTCGTCGTAAAGACACCGAGGTTTGCATATTTAAATTATTATTATCATTATTATTGTTATGATTATAACCCACCTTAAACTTTTCCACTTTCATGAAATAACAAATTAAATTTCATCATTTTGTGACTCCCTACTATGTGTTCAACAATTTGTGTGTGAATCATATATTTAAATTTGAAAAAAAAAGTAGAATATCATAGCTGTTTGGGAGTTACATACGGAGACACATGAGTTTAGTGACTTTAAAAACAGTACTGGAATTTCGAAAAAACAAAAAAAAAATTTACACATGAAAGTGTATAAAAGGTAAAAAAGTCATTAATTTGTCTCCACCTCGCATCAAAAATCAATCACATAACATGTACCAGAAAAAATATATATACACTGCCGGAAAGTGGAAAAAGAACACCAAGAAGGAACTGGCGGACGATCATGAAATTTACATATGTTAATGGGGTCGAGTTTACGTAGGTGTGATGTTAATTTCGAGACCAACCGGTGAGCTCTTACGCCACAGCACGGCATAATATGCAAATTATCGTCGGTAGTATTTAAGGAGTACAGCGAAGTGAATGTAATCAGTCGTCGGCGTACGGACACGTGCGAAGACCCTGAAGAAGCTGCAATGGCTGGATATGGAAGACGTGTAGGATTTCAGCAGTTATCGGACTTTGAGCGAGGTCGTCTAGTCGGACTCCGGGAGGCCGGGTGGTCGTATCGTTGTATTGCGGAGCGAATTGGACGGGAAGTATCGGTGGTGGTACGATGAAGGCGTAGATGGTCCGAGGAACATTCCCACTCGAGAAGACGTGGAACCGGGAGTCACAGACGGACTGATGAGCAGACCGATCAACGCATAAGAAGAGCGGCGTTGTCAAGCAGAACATCCACTGCGACGCAAATCCGAGCTGCCGTTGCAGCTGAGGGGACTGTGCGAACAATCCGCAACCGTCTACTGGATGCAGGACTACGTGCACGCCTGCCTCTGGCATGTGTACCTCTGACTCCAGCCCACCGTCAGGAACGGCTGCAATGGTGTCGCCAACGTCTGCACTGGAGAACGCAATGGCGATCTGTCGTATTCAGCGATGAAAGCAGATTCTGCTTGGGAGCCTCCGATGACCGTATGCGTGTTCGCAGACGCACAGGGGAGCGTCTCCACCCTTCTTGCATCCGCCAGCGACACACAGGGCCTACACCTGGTCTCCTGGTGTGGGGAGTTATCAGCTATCACTCCCGTACACAACTAGTGTTTGTACCGGGTACGTTAAACAGCACCTCCTACATCAACAACATCATTCAGTCCGTTGTTGTGCCATTTGTAAGGTCGGTCCATCGTGGTATTTTCCAGCAAGATAACGCACGCACACACACGGCACGTGCAACGCAACATGCTCTTCAGGGTGTGAGACAACTTCCATGGCCTGCACGTTCACCGGATTTGTCCCCCATTGAGCACGTGTGGGATTTTATGGGACAACGACTAATCCGGTCTCCACGGCCAGCCACGACCATTCCCGATTTACGCGACCAGGTTGAGGATGCTTGGAACTCAATACCCCAAACTTACATCCAACATCTGTACGACAGACTCCATGCCAGAATTGCACAGTGTGACGCAGTTCATGGCGGTTCAACCTCGTACTAACCATGTTACATGGAAATGTTATTTTTCAGTTTACCAGCAAATACAGCTGTATTTTGCCACAATGTTTTGATAACGTTGTCCTCTGTATTCCGTTATTATGCTGTATAAATTTCGTTGGTATCAGACGTTTCCTTCTTGGTGTTCTTTTTTCACTTTCCGCCAGTGTGTAAACGAATTTATTTAACATTTTAGGCGCCCGCTGTACCTCAACTAAATGGGTCACAAAATTTTCTGCGCACCTGAAACAAAATTGCTCACATAGCGGCTAGGTTTGACGAAAGCTAGGGCAAAACATTCCTTGGCCCCTCTCATCTCAGCAGTTCTGACAATAAACCCATCACATGTGACGCGGACATCATACCTCTAGGTAGAAGATCCTTTATTTAGAAAGTCTATTTTTATTCCTTTATTCTATCATCCATGACCCAAGACACGGAGATATATTCTCTGCTCCACGTCCCTCTGATATGGACATCATGCTGCTGGGGATAAACGAGTCACTCAAACATTTTCTTTCTCCTGTCAAGCAATTATCTTAACTTGAACAGTTTTGCGTGGTTGAAGACAATATACTAGCTATAACTAATACTTTTTCGCAATTCTTTTAAAACTCTTATGAAGCACTTTATTCTTTTCTTTGCTTAATCACAGAACGGTTGTCCATCAGCTCTGTAATTTTCCCTCGCTGTTCCCCTAAAACTCAAATTTCCTTCCCTAAATCCTGTTTTCGGTCATTTCCCCCGTCTCCTTTCTGCCCCTGCTGAGAAAAACTCCATTCCACGGTCAGCTTGAGACCTGCACCTGAGGCCTTTCCTCCTCTCCTCCTTGTCACTGCTCGCTTTCAAATCCTAGAAATGACTGACTTAGCCCCCCCTTGTTTCAACCAACCTCACCCCTTTGCCTCAACAGTTCGTGGGAAGAACGCGCCGGCATCTGCTAATACAAAGCATTAAGGTAAAAATTAAGAGGGCTTGCGCCTTCAGTTCGCTGCTTTGAGATGAAGAAGGCAAATGATCAAACGAGCATGACAATACTAATCCTTCTACAAAAATACAAAGGCGTACACTCTAAAATGAGACAAACTGGCGTCTCTAAATAAACCGTGTCTCCGATGTTTCAATAGAGGAGTGACACAGCAAAATTTCTCTCACTTTTCATGGAAACAAAGGAAAAGGAGCACTAAAGCAAAATAAAAGTTGCGAAATGAGATTTAATATCTTTGCCTATATTCTAGTATTAAATCTCCGTAACACTTCTTTCTTAGGTTCTTCGCTATTATTATTGCTATTTTGGCATGTAATATATCAGGAAGGATTCTATAACAAAGTAAATTTCTCCGTCATTTTTGTCCACGCCGTGAATCGAACCCGAGTCCTTTTATTCTGGAACAAGTCGCTCTACCAACTGAGCTACTCAGACGTTCGTTCTTGCTGCTATCTGCCTTTATGTCGTGTGCGTCTTGCGGGGCAGGCACGTCACAATTCGTAACAACCAATCCCCTAAATGACCATTTTGAATAACAAAGCTAAGGAACGCTTATTAAGCAATTTCTGATGGGAAAATTCACTCGTTCCAGCCGCGTTCGGCCTACTTTTTGGGCAGTGAATATATTCATTTCAGTTGATTTTATCCCATTTTGCTAACCCGAGTTAATTCGTTCCAACCTGTTAAAACGTTAAGAGGAATCCTTATTATTCGCTACTCAAAAATGTTTGCTAGGCAAAAATATTCGTTGCGCAGATTAGTTACAGTTAACTTTTTATTATTTTCTGAAAAAGTTTATGTAACAATCACAATGCAACCTGAACTCGTTTCCCTCCGGAAAGGAAATCGTAGATTTTAGCACTTCTCTCTCTCTCTCTCTCTCTCTCTCTCTCTCTCTCTCTCTCTCTCTCTCTCTCTCTCTCTCTCTCTCTCTCTCTCTCTCTCTCTTCCCTAGTTTCGTTAAAGCGCAGAATATTAGCAAAACGGCTATAGTACGATATTTGTGTTAACGATTTTTTCTTTAGTAAAACACTTATTTCACATACTTTGGGGGCATTTGGGAATCATTTAGTAAGAAGTGTAAGAATGTAATTCTATATTTTTAGGAAAACAACCACTTGGAGCAATTCAACTGTAACTACGTTAAAAGGTAAAGTGTAGCGTTTGTGTGTAGCTGCCTTACTAAAACACTGCATAGATCAAAAACTTTACCTACGCGAAATGCGAGTCACTCAAATAAAATTCAAGAAGTTGTTACTTACAGTTAATCCTTTATTGTTGTCAATAGTCACTTGATCATTTGCACTTCATCAAGGTGAAATCAACGAAACCTTAGTTAATATCCACAATAAAAATTAACTATGAAACACAACACTGGAACTTAGTTAATATCCACAATAACACTTGACTACGAAACACAACACTTTCATCAAAGTAAAATACGTAGCCTTCAACAATACCTAAACGGTAATTAGGCAATCTCGTATCCAAGAGGAGTATATCTCTCGTCTTGTTCTTATCACATGCATACGCCCCTCTTACAAACTGACCTCAGGGTGTTGCCAAATCTCCATTCATGCGAGAGAGAAGATATCCCGTTAAGTTTGGAAAGTGAAAAAGAGAACACACTGAAATTTACATAGGAAAAGGAACTAAAAATTAAAATTAAAATAGAATATATGTCACAAAATGACATGATTATTTTCACCATTAATTTTAATGATGGCCATTATTTTATAATTCTGATCATGAGTAATATATTATAGAAAAGCAACTCAAGATTGTATTGGTTTTAATTTTATTCAGGTGTTTAAAAGCAGTCTGTGGAGTATTGGTATTATTTAAAATACCAGTAGATTTAAGTGTTCCTTCGTATTGACATTGCATCCTAAACTACACTACATTACATTTGGTTACATTACAGGTGGTGCATATTTCAAGCCCAAAAATCTTATCAACTGATTTCTATTGATTTTTTGAACTCTGATCTACTAATCTCTACTGATTTTTTGAACTCTGATCTACTGACCTTTATTGATTTTTTGAGTTCTGATCTATTGAACTCTATTGATTTTTTGAGCTCTGATCAACTAATCTCTATTGATTTTTTCAGCTCTGATCTACTGATCTCTATTGATTTTTGAGCTCTGATCTGCTGATCTCTATTGGTTTTTTGAGCTCTGATCTACTGATCTCTATTGATTTTTTGAGCTCTGATCCACTGATGTCTATCGATTTTTTGCGGCCAATTTTTGAACGATCATAATATTTTCCTGCAGTAGTGAAAAGCGGGAACGGTAGCGAACGGCGTTCCCTTGAGAAATTAGTAAGGGCAACGGCGTTTCCCTAAATAATGGTGAACAAATTCACAATATTTAAAAAAAATAAAATAAAAGTTATACTGCGGAACTACAGAGAGCAAATTTTGCCTCGTAGTTTATTTATATAAACTAAGAATTTTATTAGTAATTTATGTAAGGATTTCATGTCTGAAAATTTTGCCTCTGCTTTTGCAGTTTTCACAGCTTCTGACACGATACAATACATTTTGTCCTTCGGGCTCTTAGCCAAAGCCGCATTCGAGTGTTTTGCTTTCCGATCCTTTAGTACGTTATCCCACAAGGCGGAATGTTTAACTAATAACAATGTTGCAGGCGTGATTTAGAACAAAAGCCTACTAACTTTGGCTTTAGAATGCTAATTAATACACACAATTGACGTGGATAAGGAACATCAAACAGAAGTCATCGCTCTGTCAGCAGAAGCGATGCCGCTGTGGTACAATGGTAGCATGTCCCGCACATAACTGGAAGACCCTGGGTTCGATTCCCAGTGGCGGCGGATGAGAATTTTCCGAGACACATTTATAAACGTGGAAACAGCGATGACTTCTGTTTGATGTTCCTAACCCACGTCAATTATGTGTATTAATTATTCATTCACCTCCTAGTTATTTGTTCAGTTGCTGCTTACCATCTTTGGTGAACCCCAGCATTGTGCGAGGCTCCAGGAAACAACCTGCCAAGTGGCATGGCAGTTAGTCGTGTGCTAGTCTGGATAATTCTAAGCAGCTGTGGTGCAGTGGTAGCATGTCCGGCGCAATAACGGAAGACACTGGGTTCGATTCCCGGTGGCGGCCAATGATAATTTTTCCGAGACTCACTTATAAATGGGGAAAGAGTGATGACTTCTGTTTGATTTAGAATGCTAAACTACGGGGGTCCTAACGAAAGTTCTGCACACTGGCCATTTATGAGAAAAGTGCGAAGTAACGGAGAAATTTTTTTTTTTTTTTTTTTTTTTTGGTTGGAGGTTTAACGACCACCGTGAGCAACTCTATGGGCTATAAGCAGTCGCCCGTCCCTAATTTAGGGTCACTGGTTCCAGGGAAGGGAGAGAGCCAGTGCCGTAAGACAAACACAGCATCCATGCCTGACCGGGATACGAACCCGGACCCCTTACGGACGAATGATCAGAGGCCAGCGCCTTAGATCACTGCGCCACCGGGGCGGCGGAGAAAAATTTATCTTATTGCCATTCAATGAACTCTCCTCTGCTGCTATTCAGCTTGCCAGCGGAGAGATAGGTCCTGGATTTCCCGTAGTACTCCATCTTTGCTCAGCTCGTATTACTCAGGTCACGTTCAATGACAGTTCGTCCAGAAATTCGTAGCAGATGCCACGAAGCCGAGTTTTTAACCTTGAGAAAATATCAAAGTCGGGTGGACTGAGATCAGGACTGTATGATGGGGGAGGTTTGGGGGAGGGGGTAAAGTTTCTCAGCCATATTTCCACAAACGTCCACGTACCGACGCTGCACCATGACACAATGCTTTGTCATGCAACAAGATCGCTCCCGCTTCCAACAAGATAGGACGATTTTGACGAATTTTCGGTCTCAACGTTGCCCTCAGAAATTCACGATAATATTGTACGTTGACATTATGACCTACCGGCACTCAATCAGAGACCACAACACCCTGGGGGCATCGTACGCAAAAATAATCATTTGCTTCACTTTCGATTGTTGCCGATGACACTTTAATGGGCGTGGGAAACTTGGAGATGCTTGCATTCCGCTGATTGTGACTTCAGTTTCGGTTCAAAATCACGTGTCTAAATCTCATCAATTGCGACAATTCGGTTCAGGTAGGTGTCGCCCTCCCTTTCGAAACTGTGGAGGTGATCCAGTGCGATACTCACTCTGGCTGCCTTCTGCTCGGGGGTGAGTTGATGGGACACCCAGCGTGCAGCAACTTTTTTTTCCGGTGAGTCGGTCAAAATCTGGTGAACAGACATCCTTGACTATCAAACGACAATTCTCTTCTAGAAGCGTTACAACAATTGTAACAGATGTTTTTTCTGTCGCCGTTTGAGGTGGCCTGTGCGGTGATCTTCTTCGATGCTTCTTCGGCCCTCCCGAAAGCGCGATGCCCAGCAAGAAATTGTGCTTCGATCGAGAGTTCCTTCCCCACAAACTTCTTGCAGTGTAGATCGGTGTCCGAGTTTTCCTCCGCAGAGTTTCTATTCTCACGTACGAGCGCTGGTCTAACATGCTGTCTCGACCTGAGGAGCTGCATTCTTCCATTTCCAAACCCTTCCACGTCCACATAGCAAATGATAGCGTGTCGTTCTGATACCACTGCGATGCTGAGAGTGTGTCCTTGACATGACGCAATTATTTTTCCGATTGCATCATCGCCTTCCGTTTTAGATTAACGTGTACAGAACATTTGTTATGACTCTCGTAAAATTCATTCACAGTAACAATTCGGCACATAGTAGCTAACTAAGATCGAACTGGCAGCAGGAAGAGAGGGCATCTTATAAATAATTGCTTAAAATGATGTTAAACAGCAGCGGTTTCTTTGGTAGCATGCATTTAAAAAATGAACACCCTCTGAGGTGTTCTTCTCTAAGTTTAAATTACCGGGGTGTTTAGTTTTTGCCCTTTTCATACTTCATAACGTCGATGAACTGAATATGCTCATTTATTATGATAATTACTATGTACAATTGGGTTGAAAAACAATTAGTGAATTTCAAACGTTTTCACTATTTTTCAGCTGCGCAATTAAGAAAAACGAAACTCCTTCAGCTGACCTGCTCTTAGTGACAGAGACATTTTTTGCTGAATTATAAATTTATTAGGGTTCAGTTTTTATTTATGGTAATATTTTCTATTTATGTGCATATAAAAGAACACAGATGTATAAAGTGTGAGGGTGCGAGAGAGAGAGAGGATCCGCCCAGACTTTAAATACCAAACATTGCGTTCCCCGAAGACAAAACAGTCTACCTTCATCACTGCTTTCCTATACTGGAGATATAAGAAACTTAAATTTAGAAGTGAACACTCTCTGAGGTGTTCTTTTCTAAGTTTAAATTACATGGGTGTGTAGTTTTTGTCCTTTTGATACTGCATAACGTCGATGAACTGAATATGCTCATTTATTACGATAATTACTATGTACAAATTGGTAGAAAAACAATTCATAAATTCCAAACGTTTTCACTATTTTTCAGCTGCGCAGTTAGGAAAAACGAAATTGCTTCAGCTGACGCGTATCCTGCTCTTCGTGATAGAGCCATTTTTAGCTGAATTATAAATTTATTAGGGTTTAGTTTTTATTCATTGTAATATTTTTTATTTATGTTCATGTAAAGAACACAGAAATATACAATATATGTGTGTTGTGCGTATGTGTGTGTGTGTGTGAGAGAGAGGGAATTGGCTCAGACTTTAAACAATGAACATTGCGTTCCCCGAAAACAAGCAGTCTACTTTCACCACTGCTTTCCTATATGGAGATATAAGAAAGTAAAAACTGCTTAGTATTTTGAGCTGAGGATTTTTTGATCTGGTAGGGGCTAATATTAAGTCTCGCCCAGCCAAATTAGGAAAACTTGCTCTGGTCCACCTCGGACGAATAGCCAGGAGCCAGCGACTGACGCCACTCTGGCACCAACTTGACCTACATACTTTTGAATGATGCCCTGCTGCAATCTAATCAGCAGTAAAATAATGTTTTCCCGTTGTGTTTGAAAGGAAAACATTAATTATTTTATTTACGGTTTAGAGTTTGGCAATAACAGTACACTGTAGAAAATAAGTGGTGTGAATTCGCGAAAAATTTCTGAAAATGACGTGCAGCAAAGTTGCCGGTAGGTATCCGTCTTTTTCAGAAATTTCCATTTTTAAAAGTGCCGGTTTATTTTAACAGATTTTTCGTAGACAGAAATTCCGTTTATTTCAGAAAATTCCATTGCAAGTTTTTTCGTATTTAAACTGAAATTCGGCAAAATCAACGACCCTACACTTCTCCCAGATAATCCGTTCGATAAGGTCAAGATCAAACCCTCCTCCTTTGAGCTGACTCAACAGGCAACTCGCGCCTTTAGCAACTGAGCCATGAACGCTCCGCAGGTTGACTCACATACATCGTAAAACGAAATCCACGACCATGAAATTTTGTTTTTTGTCATTAATGCGAGTGATTTAGTCATTTTATTTTTTGTTGGAGCATATTATTTTGTTGACATTTTTTTTCTGCAGGAGGACTTTTCACAAATTAAGGATTTTTCATCGTGATTTTTCGAAGCAACAAAATGCTTTGCAACTTGATTTTTGAAACTCACAATGCCTTTCAGTTAACTTTAAAAAAGGTGAAATGTACTTTTTTTAGTATTATTTCACACACACAAAAAAAAAACAACTAAACATAAAATGTTTTCTTGACAGCTACACTATCTACCAACAAGTAATTGGACACCCCTGCAATCGACTATATCTGCGGTCCTGATACACGTCACGGCCGCCGCTGTTAAATATCGTGTGGGAAACAACAACGCAACCAGTCGCATGCAAGATGCAACGCAGTTCAGAGCTCTCTGATTTCGACTAAGGTGTAATCGTCGGGTATCACAGAAATGGCCGATCCATACGTGACATATCCAGCGAGTTGAAGTACCCAAAATCGACAGTGGCCTACGTGATTGGCAAGTGGAAGATGAGAGGTGACTGTCGGAATGTGCCCCGACCCGGCAGACCCACAAAACTGGGAGTTAGAGAACGACGGGGGCTGGCCAAAGAAATTCTGAAGAACCGCACCAAATCGATGGGCCACATCCGCGAGGAGTTTCAACAGGCATCCGGGAGTGTTCTTTCGATGAATACCATCCGTACGGAAGCTCATCTGCTCGGTTATCATGGACGTACTGCCGCCCACAAGCCTTTGATCACCAAGTCCAATAGCGCTGCTCGGCTAACGTGGTGCAAAGAACGTCGACAGTGCATCGTTGAACAGTGGAAACAGGTTCTCTGGAGTGACGAATCAAGGTTCACCCTCTACCGTTCGGATGGCAGGGTCTGGGTTTGGCGTCTGCCTGGAGAACGCCTCCTGCCGGAATGTATTGTGCCAACTGTGAAGTTCGGTGGCGGTGGAATTATGCTATGGGGGTGTTTCTCCTCGTATGGCACGGGATCCTCGGTCGCAATTCCTGGTAGACTCAACGCCGAGACCTACTGCACCATTTTGGATGACCATGCGCTTCCTACGTTGTGGCAGTTTTACGTGGTGGACCCATGTTACTTTCAGGATAACAATGCCACCTGTCATGTTGCGAGGTCCACCATGGCTTGGTATGGTGACAATGGGGTTAATCGAATGGACTGGCCTGCGCCTTAACCCTATCGAGCACCTATGGGACGAGTTGGAGCGTCGACTTAAGGGTAGCCCCCACCGTCCGAAATCGGTTAAGGAACTCACCTGTCTTCTCCAAGCCGAGTGGAAGAAAATACCGCTAGCCGTCGTACAACGCCTGGTTGAGAGTATGCCCCGGAGGGTCGCAGCTGTAATCGCCGCTCGTGGAGGCTCCACCAACTATTGAAGATGAATAAACTTCCTTCTCGTTTGCTATCACAGGTGTCCAATTACTTGCTGGTAGATACTGTATTTGTCTTAAGTGGTCCAAAGACTGATACACAGACATCGTATAATAATCTGTATAATAAGTTAAGTGCCCGGTTTCTCACAGTAACACAATATATAATAAATAGCTCGTGTGCAAAATAGGGAAAAGGAGAACAAATGCCCTGTGCCATAGAGATGAGTTCGGGCTCAATTTTAAGAGCCCGAGGCCGGCCCGCTTTCTTTGATTACATGTGTTTGCTGAGCCCGGGCCCGTATTCTTGGAAAATTTTGCTTATCAAGACTTGCATTTATGCATTATACACTGGCCAAAGATATGACCCAAGCAAGGATTAGTTTAAAAATCATTAGTTTAAAAAGTTTTGTTCAGTTAATCCACTTCACGATATTAATATGTTTTTAGAAATACTACGCATAAAGCCAAATGCTCTAAAATGTGGATTTGAAAATAAATAAATAATCAACGTGCCCTTCGACCGTATCAAGGGAATCAGTAATTTTGGTAAAAGCTGAAGAAAAAGAAAATCGTTTACAAACAAAAAATTACATTCGTTATTTCTTTTTGATTTCTAAATTTACTTTTATTTTGAATAAATTGCATTATGAAACGTACAACGCCGTACAGACAGTTGCAAGTGTTTGACATTTTGACTCTAGAAAACTAATCTTTGCAATATAATTTACATATACGCTAATTGGTAAAGGTAGTTTAGAGTGATGTAGTAGAATATAAAAAAAAACATGTAGGGAAATTTCCAAAATTAAAAAAAAAGAAAGAACGTAAAAGCATTCCAGACCAGATTATTCTGCATTTTGTAACATTAGCAAAGCTTTGCGCTTAATAGTACTATAATAATCACAATATTATCATATGTGTGTGCAGTTTCCAGATCAAGTTCATCATGAAAACAAGAGAGAGAGAATTGCATTTAATGCCTCAGCGTTTCAACTTGATCTTCTTTTCTCTAAAACTCGACCTACTGCACTAAAAACCAACGTCACCCCAAAAATCGCGGGAGTGAGGAAATTTAAAAAATAAATAACAATACTTCTAACTGCACAATTTTGGAAATTAATACATCATTTTAAAGATAAGATTCTTGATTTTTAATAAAATACAAAAAATGGGAATGCGATTTTTTCCCCAGTTTTTCGATAGCAGACCTCCTTAAACTAATCCTTGCTTGGGCTGTAGCTTTGGGCGTTTATTATCACAGGAAGGTATAATGCAAGTCTTGCTAAGCAAAATTTGTCTTGCAAATAGCAGCTAGCTTAGGAAATTGAAAATCCTTCCACCATGGTAACAAATCCAAAATGAAATTCAACACGTGTAATTCAACTGGGCTCGGAATTACACGTGTTGAATTAATTACAGTGATGAAATTCAAGACGTGTAATTCCGAGCCCGGGCCCGGGTTTTTCGGTAGTTAATGAATTCTTAGCCTGTCCGAGCCCGGGCACGAGCTCATCTCTACTGTGCCACAATAAACAAAATTCATGAGATGTTCGATCTCGCTACGGAACTTCAAAGTTCAACAGACGATTGAAATTTAAAAGTTTAATCAAACCTCGAGTATTCTCACCAATCGCTCCTATTACCGATAATTTCTCATCATACGGATACGGAAAAAGTGAGAACGGAGATTTTCCGTTAATATCCGAGAGGAATCGGAAAGGTTTCTAAAAATTCAGAATTTTCCGTTAACACGTCTCTAAAACGGCAATTTACCGTCAATATACGAAAGAAACAACGGAAAGGTTTCTGAAAATTCAGAATTTTTTCGTTGTACGAAAAATCCGTGAAATTCAGGTTTCTTTACGTCATTTCACGGAAAGAGTTGTATCAGAATATATATTTCGTTAATTCACGAAAGAAATGACGGAAAGTTGCTCGTAAATTTCAGAATTTTTTTTTACAGTGTACGTACAGACCTGGATGCTCCCAATAAATAGCCTTCGGTAGATTGCATAGAATAACCTGGAGCCATTTGTGTGAGCTACACACTGAGAAAAACGTTTTGTTAATTCAACAAAAATTTTGTTGAATCAACAAACAATTTTGTCGATGTACATTCAACCAATTTTTTTGTTGAATTTGCGAAATTATTTTGTTGAAAATTATTGTTGATTTAACAGAATTTATTTTTATCACGACAAAACGTTTTGTTCATTTAACAAAATGATGAGGTAGATTTTGGGGAATTTGTTTGATCCAACAAAACATATTGTTATCATGACAAACTGTTTTGTTGGATCAAGCAAATTCCCCAAAATCGACCTAATCATTTTGTTAAATGAACAAAACGTTTTGTCGTGCTAACAATAAATTTTGTTAAATCAACAATAATTTTCAACAAAATAATTATGCAAATTCAACAAAATTTTTTGTTGACTGTACATCGACAAAAGTTTTTGTTGAATTAACAAAACATTTTTCTCAGTGCAGTATTTACGTATTTATTTTTCAATGATGATGAGAAACTAAGAAAATTAGTCGTAATATATCATGCTAATTTGATGTTCCATGACGAGTATTTCTGATACGTTAACAATATTCTTTCTTGAACAGGAACAATTTTCGTCCACACCTACCCTAAAAATCCATGGAAATTTTTACAAAGATGCTTTTCATTACATATTTCAATGCAATACCCAGGTTCTTCACCGAACTACTTTAGTATCTCTTCATGCAGGACCGTGGTAACATGCTGATGAAATGTGGTTAATGCCCTAAGAGGAATGTTTATTTTGAAAGCAGTGAGTCGAAAATCTCTGAACTCTGAAGACTCTTTTTTCTCTTCTACTCATACTTCGGAAATCTTGTCATGGTCAGCAGAAGACTCAGATACACTTGAACACGAGCCAAACATAATAGAACCGGAAGCCCTTTCAGAGCAACAATCAGGGAGGCACGTGGTAGCTCGCCGCAGTTAAGGTCACCTGACTGCTAAAATGCATCACCGCTTTGTTAAAGTTTTGACTTTTTTTTCATTATAATTTTTTCTGTTTTGCTTTATCTCCCCCCTTATCTTCCTCTCTCTTTGGGTCTCTCAGCAATCCTCCCCATTCCTTTTCTTTTGCAAGGTCAATGTTAGAAAAGATATCCTCACAGCTCAGGCTATTGTCATTAGCCTTTTCTCATTGAGCTTTTCGCTGATGATAAGTAACGTCTCTTCCCTCAGGCTTTCTTGAAGCCTTTCAATTCAACAGCCTTTTAAAACAAAGCGGGCACGCGCCAACCCGCGCGCTTATGAATCTGCTACATTATTCGGAAGTCAATGCTGTTGGATAAACGAATGATGGATAGATTATTGTGAGTCAGGGCCTTCTGAATGGACTCAACCTCTGCTGAGGACTCTCAGTGGAATTGTAGATTACGATAGGTAGCGCAGTGGTCTAAGAACTGGCTACTGATCAGTTCTGCAAGATGGGTCCGTGTTCGAATCCCGGTTAAGCATGGATGCTGTGTTTGTCTTGCGGCACTGACTCATTCCCTTACCTGGAACCAGTGGCCCTTCTTATAGCTCATCGGATTGGTCACGGTAGTCGTTAATTCCCCTCCCCCACCCCCACCCGAAAAAAGGCAGACTTTGATATCTGTACATAAATGCACGAAAGAACTTTAATTAAATTGTTGTTAATTTATGTCAATAGCATGTGAGTTCTTACAGAAAAAAAAAACAAAAAACAAAGCAAATAGAAGAATCACGCTCGTAATCAGAGGGAAGGAGAGATGATCCTCCTCTGCAGCATCCATGGAGGACCCCCTCTTCCCTCTCCCCAGCCCAACAAACTTTTAGTCGTTTATTTTTTTTTATTTTTTTTAGTCTTTGGAAAAAAAAAATACAAGTAGGCTCAGTTCTGATTGAGCCGCCAGTTTGGAACGTACGACTACGACTTGCAGATCGGAGAGTTAAATTGAGCTAGTCGAGTATGGTTTCAAAGCGTTTAATTAATTTTTATAGCCTATACAGGTTTATGATATGAAAAGTAGCTTATATAATTTTTACAAATAATGCTGGATACATTGCAAACACAAAACAGATCGATACATGAATTACCCAACGTGGTGCTCTGTCTTCTTGGGCCTCTTACATTCCTCATCACGTGCTCTTGCCTCTGATTTCAAATTTCTCCGCTTTTACTTGCTTTCAGTCTGCGAATTCTGCGGCATTGTCGAAAATGTTAACCCGTTCATACGAAAACAATTTTTAAAAATTTTGGTTTAAACCACTGCTATATGTTCTTTATATATTTGAATAGATCTCGTCGAGAGCTTTAAAACGATACAACGCACAGCCGTTTTGCTCTCGATTGTCCAGATAAACCACGATATTAACAAAAGTGCCCACCGGTTCACAAGGAAACAATTTTTTAAATGTTCAGTTCCAATCACTGCGAAATGTTCTTTGTAAATTTGAATAGATCTCGTCGAGAGCTTTAAAACGATACCGCACACAGTCGTAATGCGCTGACGGTTGCCAAGATAGACGGAGTCAAACGCTGCGGCACATCCAAAAATATTGCATCATATCCACCGCGCACAGGGAGCGAGGAGAGCGTCGCGCGCTCGATGTATTGTGCAGTACGCAAATTGGACTCCATGTTGTTTATGAATGTGCTAACAGATTTATGTGCTAACAGACCATTGCGCCTTGGGAGCTGCTGGTCGTAGTTTTGAGTCACTAGTTCCATGGAAAGGAAGAACCAGTGCCGTAAGACAAACACAGCATCCATGCCTCAGCTGGAATCGAACCCGAACCCGTCTCGGACGAATAGTCAGAAGCCAGCGCTTAGACCTCTGCGCCACCTGGGCTGCACTTTTGCTTAAAAATTAAGAACTCATGAAGCATTGGTTGTATAATATCATGACAATTCTTTTTTATTTGACTTCTAATTACTACGATTACAGAGGATAACTAACCCGAAGGAATAAGAAAAGCTAGGACTCAAATTCTATCGTCTTTTTTAGTTTCTATTCTTAGGTAAATTTGTTACTTCTGCGACTGATTTTCTTTCTGAATGATTCATCAGTTCCCTGAATTTCCTTACAGGTTTTGGCAATAGTGAGAGTGGTTCAAAGAGCAAATAAAACGTCATCGAGAGCAAAAAGTGTGGAGATAGTGTAGAGATTGCAAACAATTTGTTGATACTTTCATCATAGGACTGATTGATTGGCATTGTTAATTGGATGGCAAGAAGTGGGTAGCACATATACACCGATGGGCTATTACGTTATGACCACCTACATAATAAGTTGCAGGATCTCCTTTAACGCACAAAACTGCGTCCCCTCGGCGAGACATCCATTCGATGAGGTGGCAATAGGTATCCTGGGGTATCTGGTACCAGAATGTCAACAGCAGGTCTTATTATCCTGCTAGTAATGGCCATCACCAGCAGGGAACACATTTACCATGAATGGGTGAACTTAGTCCGCAACGATGTTCAGATACCTGACGGGATTTTACTGTCAGGGAATTTGCTCTTCGGATAATGGGGCCTAAGGTGTCCCAAGAATACAATGCAATACAATTATTTTATTGCACAGATTTAAAACTTACAGTTATATGAAAATGCAATACACCAGGAGGAATCTGAACACATTGGTTGTAAGGCGACTCCCCTATCAGATGTAAGAAAAGGAATAAAACATATGACATATATGAAAGCAAGTAAGATGGTTATAACAGAAGCGTCACTGTTAGCAGCATGCTTGGAACTTCAATTTAATGATAGGATTGAGATTCGTTATGGAGATCAGGGTGATTTACAATGTAATTTCGCAGAGACAAGGAAAACGGTTTGATATTTTCCAGAGATCTGATGCTCTCTGGGAGATTATTCCATTGGATAACGGCTTTATACAGTATGCTATTTAAACCATAATTAAGTCTAACACACGGCTGACATAATTTGTTGTTAGCAACAGATCTGGTGAAGATAGAGTAATCCAGATTTTTGATGTCAGATTGAAAAATAGGCAAGGTACATTATTTTAAAAAACATGATACCTAGTTTCAAGGTAAAAATTTCGTGAATTTTTAGAATATTTAGTTTTAGAAATAATGGTTTTGAATGCGACATGTAATCTGTGTTCAGCATATAGCGAACAGATTTCTTCTGTAATTTGAGCAAGCATAACTTATTGTTTGCACTTATATTTGAATATCAGGATTCCAGACAATAGGAGAGATCGATATAAATAAAAGCATAGTAAAATGTTTTTAGGACATTGATAGGGAAGAGATGCTTAATTTTACCAAGCCGGCCAACCTGTAAGGAAACTTTTTTTAAAACAAACTGAACATGCGTATTCCAGTTAAAGAATTCATCAAACCAAACACCAAGATACTGAACTTTGTTCACAATTTTAAGTGTAAAATCATTAATCCTGACTGGAAAGTTATTTATGTCCTCTCTTTTATGAACATTTCGGAAATATACGGAGTTGGGTTTTAAAATACTAAGTGATAATTTGTTAGAGCATAACCAATGTGATAAATTTGATAGATCATTATTGATCATTATCTGTAATTTATGCAAATCATGACATTTTTTGAAAAATGACAGTGTCATCAGCGTATAGCAAAGCATGAGTTGATTGCAGGCACAGAGGAAGGTCGTTAATATATAACAGGAACAGTAACGGTCCCAATACCGAACCTTGAGGCACTCCACATGAAATATTAAGTAGATCAGAGTTTATTTTATTTACAGAGACATACTGTTTGCGATTAGATAGGTAGCTCATTAAGAGGGAAAGAATTTTGCCACGAAAACCGTATTTGGGTAATTTATGTAACAGAATGTCGTGATTTACCGTGTCGAAAGCTTTTTGGAAATCAATAAAAAAAGAAATAGTCTAATAACTGTCATCTAGTGCTTCGGAAATGAAGTTTGACAACTTAGCAACAACCATTTCAGTAGATCTGTTTCTTTGGAAACCGAACTAAACAAAAGAAAGCACACCATGGGTGTGTAAAAATTCAACCATTCTACTGTGAATAGACATTTCGAAAATTTTAGTCAAAACGGGTAACAAAGATATCGGTCTGTAATTACAGGTAGATTCCCTATCTCCTTTTTTAAAAATAGGAATAACCTTAGCGATTTTCATCGCCCATAGAATAACACCGCAGCCGCCGGCCTGTTTTTACTCAACACTGCATCCAGGTGTCATAGCCTCCGTTGGTAATCAGCGTATCCGCGCTCGAGCGTCTACGTGATGCACCAGCAATCTTGATTCGTCCGACCAGGCCACTTTCTGACAATCATCCACGGTCCAATCAAGATGACATTGGGCACATTTGATGCATTGTTGGCAATGACGTGCAGTGAGTATGGGGGACCCGGCTGGTTCTTCGGCAACGTAGGCCCATGCGCATAAGGCGTCGATGAACAGTGTGCTGTGACACATTGCCTTAATCACTACTGTTGTAGCTGTGGGGTGATTTGTCGCACTGTGGCACTGCGGTCGCTGTGAACAATGCTCGACAGTCTCCGCTCCCTTCTGGCATCAGTGAGCTGTGGACGATACACGGCTGGACGAAGGTTTGTCGTTTCGCCATCTGTTCGCCATTTTTGATACGTACTCACTACAGCGGAACGTGAACAACCCACAAGCCGTGTCATTTCCGCGATCGTAGTTCCGAACCTCCGTGCCATCACAATTTGTCCTTTATCAAACTCCGATGAATCGGCAGCCTTTCCCATTCTGACTACGAACACTCTACTAACCGAAAGCCGGTCCTTGGGTTGTATATAAACTGCTGTGAACTTCACCTGCGCCACCGTTTGGTCTCCAGGAGCGCTCATTTCTCTAGGCTGCAGGTGGTCATGATGTAATGGTCTCATCGCTGTTTGTTTGCTGCTGCATACTGATGATGTTATATCAAGTTCCTCAATCGTATAACTTCTGCTTCGGGACAGAATAAACGATTGGAATTTAACATAAGTTGTTTTTGTTCATGCAAACCTTGGCTTTTCTGCATATTGTTAAACCTGGGATATTTGCTTATATTTTGGCGAAGACATAAAGCGGTCTTCCAAACGGTAAAACATTACACCCACAAATTACATTTAGGAGAAAGATACGCTATATGATCAAAAGCATTCGAACACCCCTTCTGAGCAGTGGATTCGCTCTTATTATCACCATCATCATCATTATCACCATCAATGTCAACCATTGTCAATCCACTACTGGATGTAGGTCTCCCCAAGTTTCTTCCACAACGGTCTGTCTTGTGTCAGTCTCCTAAATGTTACTCGTGTATACTTTCGAATTTTATCCACCCATGTCCCATATGGTCTTCTTCGGGGTCTTTTCCTGTCTCTTGGAATCCAGTCTGAAATTTCGGCTGTACATCGATGGTCTGTCCTTCTGGCAGTATGTCCAGCCCATTGCCATTTCAGGGATTTAACGCTGATCATAATGTCTTCCACTCTTGTCATTTTCCTGATCCACGAGTTTCTCTTCTTATCTCTCGTGGTTACGCCAAGCATGCACCTCTCCAGGATTCTTTCAATTGTCTGCAGTCTTTGCATGTGAATATTTAGTTAAGGTCCACGTCTCTGTACCATACGTAAGCACTGCAAGGATGCATTGATCAGTGGCGATGTTCCCGCACCCATGCGAATCTTTGCACCCTGTGATGTGCTGTCAGAAGCAATACCCTCGTGGGACGATGGCTTCTGTACCCCATAGCGAGGAGACGGTTCTGGATGGTGTAGCTGCTTACACGTTTTTGTGTACCAGCGTTATATTGCCGAGTGATTTCTTGCACTGTGGCCCGTCTATCCACTGTTACAATACGAGCTAGCCGACGATGACCCCGCTCATCCACACGCTGTTATCCACGGCAGTTGGCCCTTGCAGGGATGGTTTTACCGGATTTGATGTACTCACGGTGCACTCGTGACACAATGGCTCGTGAAAATCCCAGTGCCTGCACGACTTCCGAGATGGAGTGACCCATTCGTCGGGCCCCGACAACTTGCCCACGATCAAATGCGCTTAGATCCTTCGTCTTACACATACTGCGTCTGACTGTTACTGATTCCCGTCGCATCACTCCTTATATTTTCGGATCGCTGCATACGTAATGTCGTTTCCTTTTACAGGGCTGCCCACAGTGCCACATTTGCATAATCCCAGCTGTCTCTAATTCAATTGCTCTTCAGTGTAAGTCCACAATACATGTATGAAAGACGTGTGTAGTCTGGCAAATATCATGGAGAAGCATGAACAGTAGAATTAGCTGTATGGCAAAGCTCAGTGACTTTCAACGCGGCACAGTCATACGATGCCATCTTAGCCACATACCAGTTCATGAACTTTCTGCACTGGTGCAAATGACGAGATCAACTGTTAGTGATGTTTTGGTGAAGTAGAAAAACCGAGGAGCAACAACAGCGCAATCGCGGCCTAGTGCTCCACATAAAATAACAGAGAGGGACTTTCGAGTGTTGAAGCAAGTGGTGAGACAAAATCGCCTGCCCTCGGTTGCAACACTGATCTCCAATTTTGAAAATGCCTCTGGAAGCAATACCAACAAAATAACAAATCGTCGAAAACTGAAGCGGTTCCTTGGCCAAGCATCCTCACACAAGCCGAACATTAGCAAGATCAACGCCAAGTGTCGTTTAGGGTGGTGTTAATCTCGGCGCCAGTGGGCTCGAGAGCAATGGAAACGCATTCTATGGAGTGGTGAATCACACTTTACCATCTAGCAGTCCGATGGACGAGTCTAGGTGTGTATGTATGGAGAATACCAGGTGAACCCTAACTGACCTATTTTGTTGCCACAAATGTGAAGTTGGATGGACGAGTATAGGTGTGAAGGATGTCAGGTGAACCCCACCTCGCCGATTATGTTGCGACAAATGGGAAGTTTGATAGACGATTCCAGGTGTCGAGGACCCTATTTTGTTGCGACAAATGTGAAGTTTGGTGGACGAGTCCAGGTTTTGAGGGATGCCAGGTGATCCCTACCTGCCCAATTGTGTTACGACAAATGTGAAGTTTGAAGGACGAGTATAGGTGCGGTGGATGCCAGGTGAACCCTATGTGCCCTATTGTGTTTCGACAAATGTGAAGTTTGATGGACGAGTCTTAGTGTGGAGGATGCCACATGAACCCTGCATGCCCGATTGTGTTGCGATAAATATGAAGGTTGATGGACGTGTTTAGGTGTGGAGGATCCCACGTGAACCCCATCTGCCCAATTGTGCTGCGTCAAATAAATGTAAAGTCTGCTGGAGGACACATCGTGCTCTTAGGTTGTATTTCATGATTTGGGCTAGGTTCTCTAGTCCCAGTGCCCAGGGTTCTTAACGCTTCGGCCTATAACCGCATTCTATACAAATTTGTGCTCCCAACATTATGGAAACAGTTTAGTGAAAGCTTTTTACTTTACCAAGCGAACAATGCCTCCGTCCAGAAAGTGAAGTCCGTGCAGATTAATGAGATGGGGGCGGAAGAGCTTGACTGGTTGGCACAGAGCCCCGATTTCAAGCCCATGGAACACCTTTGGAGGGAATTGGAATACCGATTGAGAGCGAGGTCGAATAGCTCGATATCCGTGACCAAGCTGGCTAATGCTTTGGTATCAGAACGAAACGCAATTCCCGCAACAACGTTTCAAAATCTATTGAAATGCCTCCCCTGTAGAGTAAAGGGTCTGTGACGTACGGCAGAGGTAAAGCACGTCTCAAACCGACAAATCTGCAGCGATGCATTCCGTAAGGGTAGTTTAGTTGGAAATGCAGCTTACTCCGGAGTGAGCGGGCGCGATTTCGATCTCGGTCACGTACTAATCTGTGTTTTCCCATTGGCGCCCGAACGCATAAACGGATGTACTGGTCGTTGCGTTCTTCAAAAAATGTGTGATGTTCGTTCCACACATCGTCTGGAATTAATGAAAATTCCTTCTTCTCTTATCTACTGGCCGTTGTGTCCTTCGAAAAATGTGTGATGTTTGTTCCACACATCGTCTGGAATTAATGAAAATTCCTTCTTCGCTTATCTACTGGCCGTTGGGTTCTTCGAAAGATGTGTGATGTTTGTTCCACACATCGTCTGGAATTAATGAAAATTCCTTCTTCGCTTATCAACTGGCCGTTGGGTTCTTCGAAAAATGTGTGATGTTTGTTCCACACATCGTCTGAAATTAATGAAAATTCCTTCTTCGCTTATCTACTGGCCGTTGGGTTCTTCGAAAAATGTGTGATGTTTGTTCCACACATCGTCTGGAATTAATGAAAATTCCTTCTTCGCTTATCTACTGGCCGTTGGGTTCTTCGAAAGATGTGTGATGTTTGTTCCACACATCGTCTGGAATTAATGAAAATTCCTTCTTCGCTTATCTACTGGCCGTTGGGTTCTTCGAAAGATGTGTGATGTTGTTCCACACATCGTCTAGAATTAATGAAAATTGGTCGTTCGCTTCAAAAAGAAAGAAAAAAAAATAAGAGAGAGATGACGTGACGTACTACAGAGGTAAAACACGTGTCAAGACGACAAATCTGCGTCGATACAGTCCGTCCGTGTAGCTTAGTTGGGAGAGCAACGTACTCCGGAGTGAGGCGTCGAGGTTTCGGTCCGCGTCATGGACCAATTTGTTTTTTTACAGCTCTAATGGCAACAAAATTTGGACCAACTGGATATCAGTTCCTTTCATGTTACAGAGAGTTTGTGGATAGGAAAGTGTCCTAATACTTTAGATCGGACAGTGTAGGTTAACCTTCAAAATGCTCGAGTCGTGAAACTTTTTTTCATCAAAAAGCGGGAAAAAATTACATAGGCAATTAGTCAAATTGGATCGCGTAGCACTCAGTCGCACAGTCGTGCTAAAAGCAAGCACTTTACTATGTACTTGTATTATGAAAACTCGGCATTTCTGATTTCATGGCTTTCACTTTTACAGTTCAGGAAAATTGTGCGCTGAAGACCAGTTTCAGCGATGTGTTGGGCAATCTCAAAATGAAAGCGGTATTGTAGAGTCAGCCAACAGAGTTTCCGGCATTATGTGCTTTTATGAAAAGCTGTAATTACGCTTAAAAGCTACAACACTCTCTTAATGGCTACCATAACTCCTTAACAACCCCTTTCTTTCTGCTTTTTTTTTTTCATGTTTCTCCTTCGCTATTGCACTTGCACACAGTAGCACCAATGAACGTCAAACAAAGGCCTCTAACGATAGGCGGATAGACCTTCTTCGTAATCAATCCCTTTTAACCTCGTGCATTAAACATGCCCTGTGGTCGTGATCGTGTCATGCTTGGGCACTTAATACTCCGTTATTATGTGCACCCGGCCTGCATGTCTTTTCCATCCTTACCCATTCGCACTGAGTGCGCTTCCCTGTAGAACTTCTCAATTATTAACACCAGATTTCATTATTAAAAGGCGAACCTTAGCTTTCCCTCGTACAACAGACTCATTTAATATGTGTTCGTGAGCAGGTTTCGCGATTCCCGAATCGCTGTCACAGCAGATTTTGCCGGGAAACTGACCGCCTATCTGTTCCACCACAGATTTATTATTATTGGTCGCGTACATTTTTGCAGTTTGCTTCTTTTGTATCTCTTAACCTCGGCTTATTCCAGTTTTGGATTAATTTCTTTAATCAACTAATGAATCACATTTCCCAAAAATAAATAGCAAAAAGGCGCAGTGAAAGAAAAGAAAAACAAAGAAGGAAATAAAAGAGGAGACCGCTTATGAATTATTACTGATTTTTTAATCATAATGCCGGCTTCCAGGCAAAGTTTACACGGAATTTTTGGGAAAGCGATGTGTTTGCCCCCAGTTTCGAAAGATTCCCTTAACTCAAAGAACTGCGTCCTATACGCTAAATTAAATACTGGCACATATAAATTTTGAGTTTCTTTCAATTCCAGGAAAGTTATGTAACATAACAACACTGTACAAAATTCGACTGTTAATTTTACGGTTTTGGACCATACGAGGCTGTCATCAATAAACCATAAAAATAAAAGTTTAATGCCGCAATATTTACAGAAAATAACTGTGAAGGAACAGTCAGGAACCGTAAATCTTACACGTATTTCAATGTCCGACATTAAGCCTCAAACAAATTTTATCGATAATTCCCTACACTTAAAGATATGTGCCGATATAATTGAAGTCTTAGCATTGCTATTTAAAATCTTTTTTTTCCAACTATCTAGTAAAATGTTCATCTGACTGAATTAGCTCTAAGTCATGACTTCTTCTTTTATTAAGCACATGCTGTTGGTTTCAATCACTAAGCCTCTCAATGCTTGCTATTCCACCAGCTCATTTAAGTTTTTTATTTATAGCTCTTACTTTTGAAATTGCTTCTTCAACACTACGATATTCAACCCTGAGCACGTGGCTCCTAGTTTTCATGGATTCATCATTGTTCATTTTCCCAATCTAAATTAATCAAATAATTATATGTACATAAATACACACAAAAATAAAATATAAAATTCTTAGCTATTGCGATTTGCACAAACTAGTTATTTCGGCGAACATATTACTGTTGCTTTGAAACAAAGCAAAAACAATTGAGAAGTGGCAACCCTATCTATAAGCTAAAGTAATCGAGGTAGTTGCCTTCAAAGCACGATCTTAATAACAAGAGTCACTCACAATACAAATTTAAACTCGTTGACTGAATTTGAAGATTTTATTCCTCGAACCCATCATCAGATACAGAAGAAGGAATAAGTACAGATACACTTTATTTAAACTTATTCCTTCTTCTGTATCTGATGATGGATTTAGGGAAATCCGAAAAGTTCTTATACAATAAAATCTTTAAATTCAGCCAACGAATTTAAATTTGTATTGTGAGTGACTCTTGTTATTAAGATCGTGCTTTGAAGGCAACTACCTCGATTACTTTGGACTATTTCTGCACGAATTTGCATTCTCCTAATACCTATCTATAAGGCTGCGTGACAAAAAGGAATCCTTATATACTCGTACATGTGTATAAGAAAAACAAAATCAACTATTCGTCAATAGTTCTGTAAGAATCCTTGGCAAAACTATCAAGTAAATGAAGTGAAAAGAGACGATCCCAACTAGCAATACTGAACCATATTCATGGCATCTCTTTTTTTGATAGTTTGGGGATCGTCTCTTTTCACATCATTTATTTGATAGTTTGGGGAAAGATTCGTATGGAGCCGTTGAGGAATAGTTGATTTTATTTTCTTGTTTTACGGGAAGTTCTTGATTTGATGCTCTAGGCGCGATAAGACCTGCTCTTGTTAGGTGTTTTTTGTTATTTGAATTTAGCTCATGTTATCAAAATAATGTTCGTGTCTATATGTATCATCACCATCATCATCATTGTCAACCATTATCAATCCACTGCTGGATGAAGGTCCCCCGCAAGTTTCTTCCACAACGGTCTATCTTGTGTCTCCATGTCAATCCCACATGCTTTCAACTCTAATCCACCAGTCTCCCGTGTGGTCTTCTTCGGGGTCTTTTCCTGTCCCTTGGAATCCGATCGAGAATTTCGGTTGTCCACGGGTGGTCCGTTCTTCTGGCAACATGTCCAGCCCATTGCCATTTCAGGGATTTTTACTCTGATCATGTCTTCCACTGTTGCCATTTTCCTTATCCAACAGTTTTTCTTCTTATCTCTCCTGGTTACACCAAGTATCCATCTCTGCATGCTTTTCACCGGATACAGCTTCTGATGGGAAATCCTTTGCGTATAATTTGTGATTTTGGTAAAAATGGTTCGGCCACCAGGAGGCGTAAGTACAAATTTCCGCTTCTGATGTACTTGCAGCAAAATCTGTGCTTCCAAAATCTCGATTGAAAAAATCGTTCGTGGACCGATACTACTCACGTCGGCAAACCTTTTAGGAATATTTTCTTCTTAAAATAATGCATGATTTGTACGCCAGGGGGTTTAGATGTATATCTTATTTTTGTCAATACCTCTACCGATTTGAAAAACTCCTTCTTTGTTGGATACCGATGCGAAATTTTTTTCATATAAATTCAAAATTTTCAAGTAAATCATAGACTTTCTGCTAGGGGGCGCTAAGGTAAATTGCGTTTTCTGCGTTATTTCTGCTTCTAAAACACCGATTTGAAAAATTCTTCCTGTATCGCATACAGCTGCTGATGGAAAATGGTTTACACTCAGAATTTTCTAGTATTTGTTAAAGAATGGTTTGACCACCAGGGGCATAAGTATTAATTTCTGCTTCTGATGTATTTGCAGCAAAATTTGAGCTCCTGAAAACTCGACTAAATTTTTTTTTTCTTGGACCGATACCGTCACACCGAAAAACCTGTTGAGAATACTTTCTTCCTAAAATAATGCATGGTTTTTCCCGCCAGGGGGAGTAAATGCATATCTTATAATTGTCCATAAATCTCCTTCGAAGAGTCCGATTTGAAAAATTCTTTCTTTGTTGGAGAATGTTTTCGCTGCGAAATGTTTTTCATACAAATTCACATTTTTCTTAAAGCACAAATCTGCAACCAGAGGGCGTAATATCACAATTCCGTATACAGCAATATCTGCGCATTTAAAAATCCAATTGAAAAACTTCTTTCTTCCGTCAGATACTATTGTTTTCCATACCGGTTCCCTTGACTTTGAATAGCTTTGATAAATTTTTTTTTGCGTCAGAACGGATTCAAAAGACGTGCTGATTACACCCGAAAATTCGGTGTCATCTTTCTTGTTTAAACTTGATTTAATCTCCTACATGCACTTTCTCCTTGGCCTTTCTCTTTCCCTCTTTCCTGGGGCCTCCCACTTCATCAGAATTTTAGGAAGTCTCTCTGATGATATTCTCCTTACATGGCCCAACCATTGCAATCTCCGCATCTCAATAGTTTGAAGAATGTCTACTTTAACACTTATAATTCCAAATAAATAATAATGATAATAAATAATATGGAATTTAAAAAAATCAATAATTGAAATCTAATCGATTTTCACAAAAGGGCCTCGAAGACATTTTTTGCGGGGGGACCCCGAGTTTCTGAGGTATGACACAGCTGAGGATACGTTTTAGAGCATTTGCTTCCCAACCATCGTTTTATTTGATCCGTACAAAAAATTTTGAGTGTAATGTTGGTGTGACTTTACGGAAAATGCCTGAAAATAACATGCAACAAATTTGTTCGTACGTGTCAGTCTTCTAACGGAATTATCATTTTTAAAAGTTCCCGTATTTTTACAGATTTAACCCAGTCAGTTATTCCATTTATTTCAGAAAAGTCCGTTTCGAGCTTTTCCGTAATTATACAGAAATTTTGCAGAAACGAAGACTGAAATTTTCAGCCCTTTGCACCTTAATAAATAACACTTCATACCTCACCAAACACTTCACGTAATAAAAACACTTCACCCCTTTTCCCTAGTAGGATTTGATCCGATGTTGTTTCGGTTGACTCAACAGAAACCACAAGTCCTACCTCTGTGCCAGAAAGATCCAGCAAACGCCGTCACGTTCAAGGTAGAACTCTAATTGCGCGATGATGAAATGTTTTTTGTCATTAATGCAAGTGAATTAGTCATTTTATTTCTGTTGTAGCTTTTTTTTTTCCAACAATAAAAAGATGACTTCCTTCAATACGTCAAATGAAATCAGAAACTCACCATCTATGTACGATATTTAATAAAATAGAAAAGATATTTACAGTTAAAATACCCCACTAGCAATTTCGGGGTAACATTTACCCCATCATCAGGTGGAACAGAGGCAATGTAGTACTCCTTTATATAGTTGTGCAACGATGCATTATGGGTATAAGTCATCAAACGTCGCATGGGCCGTGACCGTTGCCATTATAACAGCGTAAAGAGTATAATTTCACAGTTTTTCTGTGGGAGGACTTATCACAAATTAAGTATGTTTTTCATTGTGATTTTCCGTGACAACGGAAGGCTTTGGAACTTGAGATCTTTTTAAACTGACAATGATCTTCAATTTTCCTTGAGAAAAGGTGTTGCTCTGTAATATTATTTCACAAAACTCCAAAGCATAAAATTTACTCTTGATAGCTATAATAGCTTTTGTTTTAACGGGTCCACGGACTGTTACATAGGCATTATACAATCACCTATATAATAATTTAAGTACCCGGATTCTTGGGGTAAAACAATATAGAGTAAGTGCTGCACAAAGCGGGAGAGAGGGAAAGAAATATCTCGTGCCACAATAACTGAAATTTCATGCGTTATGCTATCCACAATATCCGACCTCAGTAAAGAACTTCAAAAGGAGATTCTCTGTGACGTACTACAGAGGTAGAGCACGTAACAAGACTTCAAATCTGCAGCGGTACATTCCGTCTGTGTAGCTTAGTTGGGAGAGCAACTTACTCCGGAGTGAGGCGGTGAAGAATCGATCCCCGTAACGGAAAATGTGCTTTTACAGTGGCGCCCGAACGTTAAAATCGATAATTATATAATGTGTGATGTTTGTTCCATACATTGCTTGGAATTAATGAAAATTCTTACTACGCTTCGGAAAAAAAAAAAAAAAAAAAACATGAAAGATGGAGATCATGTGACGTGCTACAGAGGTAGAGCACTTTTCAAGAGGGAGACGATATGACGTACTACAAAGGCAAAGCAAGTGTCAAGACGATAAATCTGCAGCGATACATTCCGTCCGTGTAGCTTAGTTGGGAGAGCAACTTACTCCGGAGTGAGGGTTCGCTCTCCGTCACGCAGAAATTTGTGTTTTCACAAGAAAGTGATTGGCGAAAAAGATGAGATTTATTCCCCGTCCTATAGATACTTTACTTAAATCCAGTTAAAACAGAAATGAAATAATACTGTTAACTTGGTTTCTTCTTCCAGGTTAACGTAATAAATTACTGATAATAAATAGGTGGTTCATTATCTTGTTGG
Source organism: Macrothele yani (assembly GCA_039090855.1). NCBI lineage: Eukaryota > Metazoa > Arthropoda > Arachnida > Araneae > Macrothelidae > Macrothele > Macrothele yani. The sequence goes on from CM077026.1 coordinate 114,269,500, forward strand.
TGAATAACGATGATCAATGCTACGTTACTGATGATAAAATTGTTAGACTCTTTCACCTCGGGGTTCGTAGTTAGAGTTTGGTGCGCAAACACCGATGTGATGGAAACAGCAGAAGACCTAAATATTGTAAGAAGGACGCTACACTATTTCATGAAATATTTGTGTACCTTATGAAAACCAATTATTTTTATATTTACTTCTGCGTTGTCCTAATGATTGTTCTATCCTGCTTGTTGTGAGCACTATAAAATATTTCTACTCCGTATTGATACTCGTTACCGATAGCTTTCTTGCCTTTTTTTTCCCGCCATCGGGAAAGAACGTTCTTTTCCCCGCTTCTAAGGGACTTCTGTCCTCGAAACAAAGCCATCTGGCTTCATGATCATCATCATATGTAGAGGATTTTAGGAAGGGAGTGTCTGACCCCAGATCTTAAACAACCCTTAGAAATAGGAAGCTAGGAGACTTGGGCTAGAGTGCCCGATAGGAAAGTAACACGGAAGCGAAGTATATAGAAAGGGGGAGGAAGACGCCCTTATTTATTACCGGGGAGCCAGTACTCGGGGTCCGACGGCTTAACGTGCCCATTCGACGCACGTCGGATATTTAGCGGATCGAGCGTTCGCACCTGCCTGGGATCGAACCTGAGGTCCCTTCCGCGGCAGTCACGAACGTTGCCCACTAGGCCACCCGCGGCCCTAAGCCATCTGGCTTCTCACACGACTCACGCTTTCTATTCCTCCGAGTGTACTGCCACTTTCCCTCGCCACCTTGCCCACAAGCGAAAAGATGACCAACCCTTTCCAGCACACACAGCGATATTTCCTCTCCCACGAATTAAAAAATCTGCGTTCCAAGACAAAAGTCTCAAAGCTGAGGATAGTTGCTTCAGCATACCCTTTGGTACCTTTGAGCCTAGAGCCGAAAGGTGCAAATTGCATTTGACAATGCCAAATGCCGTTACGAAATACAAAGCCTAGACTTTTAAGATGCGACAGTCTGGCGTCTCTAAATAAACCGTATTGCCTGATATTTCTTGACTGGGGTGCGGAAGCAAAATTTTTCTCACGCATCGTGGAAGCAAAGGAAATGGAGCACGAAAGCGAAATAAAAGTTGGGGGTGAGATTTAATATTTTTGCCCAAAAATTCTTGTATTAAATCTCCAGAGCAGTATCACGATTATGAAGATGACTTTGCTCGATGCTTCGGCATGTCTCGCATTAATACTGCCTGATTTCTAACTTAATTCAATGAAAATCTCATCCGCTTAGGAAAATAATTCCATACCTTTATGAATCAATTTTCTCGCGATTTAGTAAGTAACCGACGCCAAATTTAGTTCCATTTGGTAGATTCAGTTCAGTTCTTCGACTTTTGTATAAAATATTGTTTCCTATTCCAGTGTTCTTTGGGAAATTTCAAAAATTGAGGACAAAATTAAGAAATTGAGGACATTTGATGTTCTCAATCAGTTTTTACCAAATCGAGGACGAAGCGCTGAAATTGAGAGCTGTCCCCAGAAAATGAAGACATTTTGTTACCTTATTCTAACCGACTCAATTACACCGATGGAATATATTGTTGCAAATTTGTCGTCTTGACACATGTTTCACCTCTGTACTAGGACACACACACGATAACCACAATATTCCATCTCAATACAGAATTTCAAAATCAGGTCCTACTGTAGACGACTGAAATTTAACATTTAATTATACCTCTAGTAATTTTGCGAATCGTTCGCATTATCGGAAATTTTTCGTCATATGGATACGGAAAAAGTGATAACAGAGTTTTCCCGTTAATATGCGAAAGAGATTGTGGAAATGTTTCTGAAAATTCAGAATTTTCCTGGTGTACGAAAAATCCATGTAATTCAGGGGTTATTTTCCGTCATTACATGGATAAGGTTGTGTCGGGAATATGCTTCGTTAATTGACGAAAGAAATCACGGGAAACGGCTCGTGAATTTCATAAAAATAATTCAAAATCATTGTCAGTTTCAAAAAAATCTGAAGTTCCAAAGCAATCTGTTCCTTTGAAAAATCACGATGAAAAAACGTACGCAATATGTAATCAGTCCTCCTATAGGAAAACTTAAATTCTGATGAACCTGTTCAGAAAATTAATCTGCTCCAAAATAAAATAAAATTGACGATAGACTGCTGCGTGGAATAATGAGATCACGAGCATCTACGCTGGAGCGGGAGGACCAACAATGTCAATTAATTGGTTCCATAAACGTCATTAAGAAAGCATGTGGCAGAAAAAGCCTAAATATAGGAATCAAGACATATAATATATTATCTATGGTCAAAAATGACAGAGACCCTACGTTAGTGGGCAATAAATACGGTGTATACCAGATTCCATTAGGAACGGAGGACCCAGTGAAAGATCAAAAGATATATGTAGGATATACAAAGAGAACACTGAGCACACGGGTCAGAGAACACCAATAAAATGTTAAAATAGGGGCACAATCTACAGCTTTGGGACGATTAGTGAATACAGGAGTTTATTACCCAGATTGGTCGGGTGCTACAATTACTAGCGATACCGAGAACTGCTTGCAGTATACAATTTATAGAGAGTTTGTATATCTTTAACCTGGGCACCAGATGCAGCAATGATGATCTACTGAATGTAATTCAACTCCCCTGGAAGAGGTTGTTCAAGGATAACAACGAAAACGAGTAAGTAGACATTACTTTGTTTGTTAGACCATCACTCTTGTAAAATTGTGATTATGAGACAATATATTATATTTATTCTCTTAGGACTCTAATTAGGTGAACTTTCCTTATGAGTTATTCTTTGAGTTCGCGGTGTTTGGTTTCAAATAACACCTGTATACGAATTCAACGACGCGTTTGTAACTCTGCGAATTGCATCTGTGCATCTACGTGACATTGCTCCACCATATAAGACAGTTGTAATCTGCTTCGGCTTTTGGTCTTAATGCATTTGGTGATGGGACCCACTGCGGAACCCGAAAGGCATTATGTAGTTTTCATTTGGAAGTGTTTTATTGGATACTGGTGAGGGCCGCGGGTGGCCTAGTGGGCAACGTTCGTGACTGCCGCGAAAAGGATCTCAGGTTCGATCCCAGGCAGGTACAAACGCCCGATCCACTAAATGCCCGCCGTGCGTCGGATGGGCACGTTGAGCCGTCGGATATCGGGTACTGGCCCCCCGGTAATAAATAAGGGCATCTTCTTCCCCCTTTCTACTTCGCTTCCGTGTTACATTCCTATCGGGCACTCTGGCCCAAATCTTCTAGCTTCCTATCTCTAAAGGTTGTTTAAGACCTGGTGTCAGACACTCCCTTCCTAAAATCCTCTACATATAATCATTTGGATACTGGTGATTAAAGTGTTTTTAAGTATCGGTGTTTTAATTTCACTTCATTTCCATCGAGCAAGAACAGGTTAATTTATCTCATTATATTTAGCTGCACGAAAGATTTATAATTAATATGATTAATATTACTAATTCACCCTCATCAATAGCGAAAAATATTTCATCATTGCGCGATTAAAGTTCTACCTGATACGTGACAGTACTTTGCGTGGCTTTCTGGCTCAATGAATAACAAGTACTTCTTCAAATGAAGCCGAACGAGGCTAGTTCAATCTCCACCTGTCGCAAACGTAAAGGATCTGAGTATGTGAGAATTGAAGATTTGCGAAATTTCTACATAAATGCGAAAAATTCCGAACAGTCTTTTCTGAAATAAATGGAATTACTGACTGCAGAAAATCTGTCAAAATACGGAAGTTAGGAGAAACGGGAACTTTTAAAAACGGAAATTTCGTTAAAAGACGGACACATACCTATAAGATTGCTACACATTATTTTCAGGAATTTTTCGTGCATTTACAACACATATTTTTTCACAGTGTGTGAAAGGAAAATAAGGTAGCCGACAGAATGAAAAAGTCGGGGAAACGGGTCTCCACTGAGCCGAAATTGCAAAACTGCAATTCTGACTTAAAAAAAAACAAAAACAAAAAAAAAAAACAAGAAGAAGCATTATTCTTCGCAAAGCAAGCATTAAAGTAGCAAAATCATTTCTGTAACTCAAATAAATATACATTTTCGTGTACGTGGAATTTTTCTTTAAATAGTTTGTCCTTCATGGGGAAAGATTATCACCAAAAAGTTTCGGCAGCAAAAGAGATTATCACACTAGTGAAGTGTATAAGAACTTCTCTTACGTGCTGAAATAAACTTATTTTATAAATAAATAAAACTGCTTCCCACTTATCGATTATTTGATACTTTTTCCTTTAGCCCTTGAATTAATTGATTAACTCCTTACACTGACGAAGTCTCATGGGTGTGGGAAAGAGGTGTACCCCTCAACTTACGGCTTTAGTCAACAAACAATTCTTTCTTTAATTTCCCAATTTCAAAAATTTAAACTAAAATTCAGTATAATGAATAAATGCGGGATTACATCATACAATAACAAATTTTGAAGACGACAACCTGGTTTTTGGTGTAAATACGACGAGGATGGTAAGTCAGATAATATCCGAAAACTTGAAAATTTTGTCGTCCTAGACCGGGAATCGAACTCGCGTCTCCCATATGGGAGACGCGAGACAGCTACTGGAAGGGTATATAATTTAACAATGACTGAGACAAAGAAGGCAAATCAAGCACTGGCATACAAGGGCAGCAAAATTTAAAAGAAAGAAAAAAGCAGGATACATATTAGAAGATCAAATAATTTTGTAAGTGTAAATATGCACACAGAACCTTATACTGAATTATGAGATGAATTACTTTGGGACACAGTTTCAAATTACTTAGATGTTTGTATTTGTTTTCATTCTTTAACATTCACAATGTTTAAAACCACAAGTATGACATTTTACACAAACCACATAAAGAATACCCTTCCAGTCATGGGTGGAGACGGTAAGTACATCTGGCACATTTCAGTTGCATTGTTCTACGTTATTATTTTTTTTTGTAGTGATCCCATAGCGATCCCATTATGAAATTTTCAGGATATGTAGAAAAATAATGTTTGTTAAACATATTTTTTTTTTCAGATTTTTAAAAAAATATATGTTTTTTAATATTTCAATTTCAACATTTTGAAATTTTAAAATTGACTTCAAATTTTTTAATAGTGTCATGTGGCATACCGAATGAAAGCCCAATTCAAGATCTTTAAAATGAGCCATAATTCATGACCCTAGCTCTACTAGAACCCAAATAATTGGCAGTTAAAGTTTGCTCAGATGATGAAATTTCAGGGGTTTTTTGAAATTTCAAAAATCAATAACTCAAAAACGCATGCATTAAAAATTCTGAAAAAAATCATATATGTTTATATTGATGAATTCTACAAATATACCAAGTTTCATAAAAATTAAAAATGGTCAGGTTGAAAATGCTATTTTTGTTGGTTGATTTCACATGAAAATGACCCATATAGCGATCGGGTGTGCTAACCACTACACCACCCAGAACAACCGGGTCCCAAATTTCGATTAATTTGAATATAATCATCACAGGATTTGCTAGTCTAAGCAACCGGCATTCATGTTTAGCGAATCTGGAGGTTAAGAATCCTATTCCGTGATTGCCCAGAGGAGCAGATAAATCATGAATGGAATACGGGCACCATACAATAAACATTTTAAAGATTACAATCCGTTTTTTGGTGTAAATACGACCAGGATGATAAGTCAGATAATATCCGAAAACTTGAATCTTGAAAATATCCGAAAATTTGATAATGCCCGAAAATTCGTCGTCCCGACGAGTTTTCGGGCATTATCAAATTTAATTTCGACGAGGACGACGAAATTTTTAATTTTTCGGATATTATCTGACTTACCATCCTTGTCGTATTTACACCAAAAATCGGATTGTCATCTTCAAAATTTGTATTGTATGGTGTAATCCCGTATTCCATTCATGGTTTATCTGCTACTCCGGGCTATCACGAGATAGGATTCTTAACCTCCAGATTCGCTGAACATGAATGCCGGTTGCTTTCGACTAGCGAATTATGTGTTGGTTATATTCAAATTAATCGGAAACTTGAGACTTCGTCGTTCTGGGTGGTGTAGTGGTTAGCATACCCGGGCGCTATCTGGAAGACGCGGGTTCGATTTCCGCTCCTGGACGACGTAATTTTCCAGTTTTGGGATGTTATCTGACTTATCATCCTTGTCATATTTACACCAAAGAACGGATTGTCATCTTCAAAATTTGTAAAATTCAGTATTTCGTTTTTTCTAACACCAAGTGTATCGCTGTGAAATTGTTTTCGTCTTCACACTAATATGTGTAATGTAATCACATCGGAACAGGATTTGCAGGATAACGTGAGTGGGCAGAAGATGGCCCTTGTTCTGGGCATCCGCTCTCCGGCATTGTACCCTCAATAATCCCCATACTTTGCTTCAGGTGCCTTACATAATCTGGAGATCCAGAGCGACCCTTCTCTTTAAAGCAAGTAATTCAATTTGCCTCTCTGTTCGATGGTCTTCTCACCTTAAATCACAGTGCGAACGACAGGGAACAGCAGTTTTCTCTTGCTTTCTTAAGACTATTATCCTATTTTTTGGCTTATACAAGGGTTGGATACAATAATGTGAATACCACCCTAAGAGACGTGACTTTTAATGCAGCTGCGTATGTCGCAATACGCAAAGGTATCCACCAATTTTTGGTTGTAATAGCTTTGTTTAAAACCTCAAGATCCTGTTTAAGTGCATTTAAAATGTCTTCTTGTAAAATTTCTTTCAGGGTGACGACGAAATGAGCGACCTAACGTACTTCGAAAGGTGGTTAATAGTTAGTGGCCGGTTAGTAGGTGCCTCCGTAACAAGAGTCGCCAGGGTAGTGGGTAGGGGCGGATTTCCGGTTAGGCACAGTAGGCGCGCGCCTAGGGCCTCGCTTTTTGAGGGGCCCGGAAGACATATAATTGGATTTTCAGTTTTGGTTTTCACGGACCGAAGCAAATCAATCCTTAAAGCGACCACTTTGTATTGTCAATTGATATTTTACTTTCTTATATTAACAATACCATATTTTTTCTTGCTGTTGCTGATATTCCGAATTTTCGAGTTCTTATCAATGTACTTATTTTGAAAGGGACGATTAAAATAATTTTGAGTTCCTGTTAGTGGTTGGTAAAGAAGGTATTCACGCTTCCCACACTTTTCATTGTTTAAGGCGAATTCTTAACTGGCCTGCTGTGCTATAAATTGCTTTCATGGTACTTCCAGCCAAGGGAACACATCTGTGGTGGAACCTTCCCACCTTCTTCCCGAGTTGCGATGAGGAGTACTTGTAAAAAATTTCCTGATGATCGGGCGTGTTTGCTGTTAATAGTTTCTTTCCTTCGTGGTAGGATAATCAATGAAGAAAGAAATATTCTTCACAGGATAATTCTTCTTAGGACAATCACGTTCTTTCTCGACCCTAATCCCTCTAAACCATCTTAAACCAAAAGAGTTATTAATATTTAGGCTGAAAAAATAAATAAATTTGAGAATATCACACTATCTTATTTAATAGTGTTAAAAGTAATATATATTATATTGCAACAACGTTTTCTCATTACTTTCTGCTTTCTTGGTTTAATACTGATAATTATCAAGTACTCTCACCTTTTCTATTCTTTAAATCGACTTAAAACTAGCTTTTGAAAAAGCAATAAAAAGTTTCAATGATACTCTTACTCAAAAACCTGCAGTTCCTACTTTTCCATTTTCAAACCGGATCTTTTGCATTTAATTTGTATGCTTCTGCTTCTGATAACTGCAGTGCAGGTATAAATGGGATACGGGTATTTAAAGTGCCAAACCCAACATCAGTTGATTCCCTATTAGCCTCAACATTCTGTTTATGATAACTGCAGTGCATGAAGTATATGGGATATTAAAAGTACCAAACTTAATATCCATTGATTTCCTATTAGCCGCAAAAATAATTTTTGAAATAGCTCTGAAATCAAAAAGTTCGATGTGCACGGACAGACAAAATTATTACACTAGCACTGTTTCTTACAGAACGTATAACGAAATGAATTTATCTGTAATTTTGGTCCACGCCGGGGATCGAACCCGAGTCCTCTTATTCCGGAACAAGTCGCTCTACCAACTTAGACGTTCGTCCTCGCTGCTATCTGCCTTTATGCCGTGTGCGTTCTGCGGGGCAGGTACGTCACAAACGTTATAATAATAGGAAGCGATGGCATTTTAAAAAAGTGGAAAAAACTTTTTAATCTGACAGGGATAAGAAAAGGGAGGGGGCCCCCTGAACCTTTTAGCGCCTAGGGCCCCAAATGATCTAAAGTCTCAAATGATCTAATGATCTAAAGTGGTAGTGGGGGTATCGACAGCTACTGTGCCTAGCGTCATGACAGTATACCGTGTTCGTGGCAAAACCTTGTTTGCGAAACAGAAGAGCTGGCGAAAAACGTCCCTGACTTATAAAGACAGGAGAGCATTAAAGAGGATTGTTACCAATAGTAAAGAAGACCACGGTGACGAAAATTAGTGCGGAACTCAATCTGCGTCGCCAGACCCCAGTATCAACAAAAACACTGAGCAGGGAACTGCATAAAAAATATATTCACGACAGAGTTGCTGTCGCTAAAACTCTGGTGACCCGGATGAATGCACAACGGCGACGGCAGCTGTACCAGGAGCAAACAACGTGGACTGCCAATGCATCGAAGCATGTAATGTGGTCGGATGAATCCACATTCACACCATTCCCCACCCCAGAGCGTGTTTGCGTGTGAAGAAGACCGTCGAAAGCGTACAACCCAGACTGTCTGCTCCCAACAGTGCAGCATGGTGTTAGTTCTGTCATGCTCTGGGCTATCATATCGTGGTTTTATGAAGGTTTCCTGATCACTTTGAAACCATTTTGGCCGAACAAGTCCATCCAGTGGCTCAGGCATTGTTCCCTGCAGAGGATGCCATCTATCAAGATGATAACGCCCCAATTCACAGAGCTCGGAATGTCCAGTCATGGTTTGAGGAACATGAAGACGAACTTTCACACCTTCCTTGGCGTCCCCAATCACCAGATTTAAACATCATCCAGCCACTGTGGTCTGCGTTGGAAAACAGTGTAAGATCCTGTTATCCTGCTCCTACATCTCTCAAGGACCTGCAGCAGTTTTTGCATGAAAAATGGCGTAACATCCCACTAACTACAATCCAGGATTTGTATGCATCCATTCCGAGGAGGTTTCAGGCGGTTTCGAATACTAAAGGGGGTCCCACACCCTATTGGGTAAGTAAAACTTTCTTTTCCTAGGTGTTCACATTATTCCGTCCAACTCGCGGTAAGTCAATATTTAGTAGGCTACTGTATAAGTCAAATGGGTTAAATTTCTCATTTTCGGTATCTTCATTCATAAATAAGTCGATCCTGAGTATACGACGAGGCTAGAAAAAAGGAAGTTAGTGTTCCAAAATTCTGTATCTGCATTTCTAATGTTTTAGTAAGTAGGGTAGAACTCCATTTATCCGGATCGCTCGTTCTTCTTTTAAGGGCAAGTAAAATTAAGTTTTTTGTTAATTTATTTACGCGTTTTTAGTTTTTTCGTTCATTTAAATAATACAAAATGATAATGCAGTACAGAAGATATTTATTTTTTAAGCTGCGTAACATTAGTTATTATAAAATACGATAAACGAGAAAATTAAATTTCCTCACTTCAATTAATAAATACGTATTTGGCCAACAGGAAAAAAAGACAACCCAATTATCCTGATTTTCCGAATATCCGGATGGGCTGTGGTCCGCGTTAATCTGGATAATTACTGTACTAAAATAAAGAAAGTTAGGTAATTTCCACATATTTCCTTTTTAGAAAACAGTTGAAACTTGTAAATTAACTTCTTTTTCTTAGGAAACGACGTTATGATATTATTTCCTCCGACCAACCAATCGGAAAGCTACCACGTAAATGAGAGAAAATAAAACAAAAGAAAATTACAAAAGTGTGTCAAATCAGGGTGATAGCACACTTTTGCTAACTAATGTTAAATGTGCACGAAATTTGCATATGTTACGGGCAAAGTACTACAGTATCAGGGAATAGTATGCAAATGATTGGCGCTAGCATAGATTTTTGCACATAACAACAGCATGAAACTCATTGTTTCTCGGATAATAATTAATGAAAACTCGTAATACATATGACTAAATACATAAGTTGCTCTAAAACACGATGAGAATGACTTGTGCACTGGTAGTTGCCAAAGGCAATACCTTTAATCCAAATGACACAAGTTAAAATACACTGCCGGACAATTGCTAAGGACGGATGACAATAGCAACGATAGCAACCATAAAATGGAAGGCAGGAAAATGTGGAAATTAGCATAAGTGAGGGATACAGTAAGACGTGTTGTGCGTATGCAAATTTTGGATTGCCTAACTTGTTCGTGACGTCATAGCGCTGATAAGAGATATAAAGGATTTGGCGCGTATTGACTGTTGTTGTTCAAACGCAAAGTTGAAAAGGAGAGAATCAATTGACGAACTTGCAATTTTCAGTATGTCTTCCCGACATCAGCTAGATGATTTTACGCGTGGCCGTATTATTGGCAAGACTGAAGAAGGGCGAAAAATAAGAGATGTTGCCAGGGAGTTCGACGTCAGCCACAGTGTTGTTTCAAGGCTTTGGAAATCATTTCAAACAAATGGAGAGTGTAGCAAACGTCACGGGGAGGTCGTGTTCGCAGTACGACACCTGCAGAAGATCGGTACATAGTGCTATCAACAAAAAGACACCGGCGCAGCACAGCTAGTGAGGTAGCAAATCAGTTTATGGCTGCTACTGGCAAGCGGATCTTCCGAAAAACTGTCGCCAGACGTTTGCATGAAGGAGGACTATACGCCCGCCGTCCTGTTGTGTGCATCCCATTGTCCAGACGTCACCGTACCGCCCTTTTGCAATGGTGCCATCAACACCGCAATTGGACTGATAACGACTGGTCTGCTGTCCTCTTCTCAGATGAGAGTAGATACAGTCTATCGTCTGATTGTCGACGACAACTGATCTGGCGTGATAGTGGTACTGCATATTGTCCAGCAAACATACAGGAAAGGGACCGATATCCGACATGTAGTGTCATGGTATGGGCTGGCATCATGATCAACGGCCGTACGTCCCTCTATGTGCTTCCAACTGGGACTATGACTGGCCAACGATACATTAATGATGTTCTGCTACCTCATGTTCACATGTTCCGTGGTGCTGTCGGTGATAGGTTCATTTTCATGGACGAAAACGCAACATGTCATCGAACAGTCGCTGTCCAGGAGTGTCTTGAGAGTGAGGATATTCAACGCCTCGTATGGCCAGCACGTTCTCCAGATCTGAATCCCATTGAAAATGTGTGGGATGCTTTGGGGAGGAGTCTTGCTGGTCGCCAATGCCCTCCAATAAACAAGGACACCTTCATCCGTGCACTGACAGAGGAGTGGGATAAATTGCCCCAACAGCTGCTTCATAATGTTGTGCAAAGAATGACACGACGTGTGGAATCTTGCATCTCCCTCCATGGTGGCCATATCCCGTATTGGCATCTTACGCCGGAACGCATGCGGACGGTAATTGCATTTTTTTCACGTTTACGTATTCTGCACAAAATGGCCTGTTTGTCCCTTGAACACGTTCCAAAGCCTTCTGGATTTCAGAGCACAATAAATTGTCTTTCTTGTAATGTCCTGGCATTCTAACATTATTTTATTTCACTTGGCATCCAAACACACTTACTTTTTTATGCGCCATATAACCGTTTATGATCCGTCCTTAGCAATTGCCCAGCAGTGTATATACAGTTAAAAACTACATTGGCACTTTCGAACTCGCTGAGAGTTCGTCACTAGATGTAAAACCGACAAAATGGAATGTGAAGCACGTTATATACAGGATTTACTGTTGCCAAACAGCAAAATATAAAAAGTTATTTAACATAGAAGATTAACTAAAGTCCAGGTGGCGTATCACAACACTCGTGTAGAGCACCGCAATGTTCGAATGTTAAAGGGAAGGGCGCCGTTTCATGATTAATATTGTTCAGGTGTGATAAGTAATGATTTCCAAGCCTGTTTGTTTGTTTGTTTTATTGGAGGTTTGACGACCACCGTGAGCAACTCAAATGGGCTATAAGCAGTCGCCCGTCCCTAATTTTGGGTCACTGGTTCCAGGGAAGAGAAAGAGCCAGCGCCGTAAGACAAACACAACATCCATGCCTGACCGGGATTCGAACCCGGACCCCTTACGGACGAATGATCAGAGGCCAGCGCCTTAGACCACTGCGCCAACGGGGCGGCTTTCCAAGCCTGTGAGATGTACCCTGGAACTTCATCGTTATCAGAGATGGAAACATGTCACGGGTCAACGGGTCGACAATTTCCTGCAGGTTCAACGGGTTAACGGGTCGACAACTTCATGCGGGTCCAACGGGTCAACGGGTCGACAACGTCTTGCGGGACCAACGGGTCAATGGGACGACAACTTCTTGCGGGTCCAACGGGTCAACAACGTTTTGCGGGACCAACAGGTCAACGTGTCGACAACTTCTTGCTAGTCCAACGGGTCAACGGGTCGACAACGTCTTGCGGGACCAACGGGTCAACGGGTCGACACCGTCTTGCGGGACCAACGGGTCAACGGGTCGACAACTTCTTGCGGGTCCAACGGGTCAACAACGTTTTGCGGGACCAACGGGTCAACGGGTCGACAACTTCTTGCGGGTCCAATGGGTCAACTTGCGGGACCAACGGGTCAACGTGTCAACAACTTCTTGCTAGTCCAACTGGTCAACGGGTCGACAACGTTTTGCGGGACCAACGGGTCAACGTGTCGACAAATTCTTCCTAGTCCAACGGGTCAACGGGTCGACAACGTCTTGCGGGACCAACAGGTCAACGGGTCGACAACATCTTGCGGGACCAACGGGTCAATGGGTCGACAACTTCTTGCGGGTCCAATGGGTCAACTTGCGGGACCAACGGGTCAACGTGTCAACAACTTCTTGCTAGTCCAACTGGTCAACGGGTCGACAACGTTTTGCGGGACCAACGGGTCAACGTGTCGACAAATTCTTCCTAGTCCAACGGGTCAACGGGTCGACAATGTCTTGCGGGGCCAACGGGTCAACGGGTCAACAACGTCTTGCGGGACCAACGGGTCGACAACTTCCTGCGGATCCAACCGGTCAACGGGTCGACAACTTCTTCTGGATCCCACGGGACGAGGCAAGGTGTTCCTGACCCGATTTTGACCCGGTTTTATTCCCGTTTTATTTTTGAAAAGATTAAAATATATCCCCCCCCCCCCCCCAAATAATGTGCGTCGTGGAATTCTGTAGTCGATACTGGTGCACACGGAGAGAATAAAGATTTGGCATGCAAAAATATTGTCATCTCTTTCTTAAAGCAATAAAGATTTCCACCGCCCGACAACACCATATCGTAAAAATATACTTTCTTTGCATTCCTTTACAGTGCAATCGTCCAGGGTAAGGTACAGGCAAACGCCATTCGTCTGCTTCTTAGCTGATTCACTCTCTCCGTGCGAAGTTCACATGTATGACTAAGAGTTACTTTTCACATCGCATCTCTTACATTGAGCATATAGAGGTTTTCCATTGATGTGCTATCATCCCGTTCCCATGACATGTCATGTCGAAATTTACTCCTTATTTGTTAATATGGATGGATTTAAAATTAAGGAGGTTGAGAAAGGCATCGAAGCGAACAAATACGTGCTTGTTGAAAACCACAAGGGGAAGAGTGAATTCTGGAAATTATTTCGTCTCATTAAGAAACCGGTGAATAATTCTGTGCTGTTTGGTCTTGCTTGTTGTTCAAAATGTGGAAAGCATAATTGCAAAGAAATATGTCGACGGTGTAATAAAAGATTATGGAAAAAAATCTAACGGACCATATTTATTCCCGTCATCAAAGGATGGAAAGAGTGAACAATCTAAATACATTAAAAAATACATTTGTGTAATCGTAAATAATGATTCCCATTTGTAATATACATGTGTACTTCAGGGTCACGGACATAGTCAGCCATTACTTCTGGATTACGCAAAATAGTGGAACTAAAAGTGGCATTAAAATTTAGCGAGTAACGAAATTTTATTATTAAATAAGTTAGTAAAATCATGCAATGCATTGGTTATAATACGCTTTCCAACATACCAGAAATCATTACTCAAGTTATAACTCAAGTTATGACAATAATAATGTGGAATAAATCTCGGTCCTGTGCCCTGACCTTTGATTCCATTTCGATGATATTCAACAGAACCGGTTTGGTGTACCTCCGAAATAACATGATAAAGTTTTGTCGTAATCAAAGCATTTTTACGTAAGTTATGATTCATAAGGGCTATGGAATAGATCCCTCTCCTGTGTCCTAACCTTTGACCCCGTCTTGCTGGGGACGAATTCTTTCAAAAGAATTCGTCCCCAGCAAGACCCTACAACATACTAACATTTCATCCAAATCGAAGCATTTTTACGTAAGTTATGAAGCATAATGGCGATGGAAGTGATTCCGCTTCTACGTCCTGACCTTTGACCCCATTTCGCCCATTTTCAATAAGGTTTGTCGCCAGGTGGTCTTCTACCACATACTAAAATTTCATCGAAATCGAACATTTTTTACGTTAGTTATGACGCATAATAGCAGTGGAATGGATCCCGCTCCTATGTACTGATCTTTGACCCCATTTCGTTCACTTTAAATAGGGTACCTTCCCAGATGATCCCATACCAGATACTAAAATTTCATCGAAATCGAACGAGTGTTACGCGAGTTATTGTGCTGACGGACATCGCACACAACGCCGCAAAAGTGTGACGTCATAAAACTATAATAGGATCCACATACAACGCGTGACGTAATGAGACAGATGGAGTGACCGCGCGCCAACATTCTCAACGCGAGAGTGACGTCATAAGATTTCTAAGCATAGGTAACATTAATGGAATAATGGAATAACGCCATCACTAAAAACGTTATAATTCGGGGTGGTTATTTAACATACTGAACGAATTCTCCTAAAGTCGAGATCAAGCTAAATCGATTTCTAGTACCAGAAAACGGTAGGTTAACGACTTTCATCAAAATTCTTAGAGCCGTTTTCAAAATAAAATGTACATACATTCATACAAGAATTGCTACTTTAAGGTGGACGTCAAGTAATTTTGCTTCCTATACTTCCAATGGAAAAACTTCTGTACACATTTTCTTTACAATTAATGCGGTCCCAAGGAAGACAATTTGTACATCGATTAAAATATCTTCATTTTATAACTTGCAATACTTAATATTTTCTAAAACATACCATAATTATGCAATTCAACTTTTGTTTGTTTACTGACGTCATGAAAACACAGGTCGCGCCATCTTTTTTCTGGACAATTAATGCGTTCACAAGGATGAAAATTTGAACATTGATTAAAATAGCTTCACTTCATAACTTGGAATACTAAATATTTTCTAAACCATAACCGTAATTATGCAATCCAACATTTTTTTGTCCACTGACGTCATCAAAGTACAGGGTCGCGCCATCTTTTCTCTGGTTTCAACACCACCAAAGGAAAAGTTATTGATTTTTAATATGATTATGGTTATGTTTTAGAAAATATGAAGTTTTCCAAGTTATAATATGAAGTTATTTTAATCGATGTTCAAATTTTCATCCTTGGGAACACATTAATTTTGAAGGAAATGTGTACAAAAGTTTTTCCATTGGAAGTATAGGAAGCAAAATTACTTGACGTCCACCTTAATAATATGGGATAAGGGCAATGGAAAGGATCGCAACCCTATGTCCTGACCTTTGACCACATTTCGTCCATTTTCAATAGGGTTCGTCCCCAGGTGGTCCCCTACTGCATACTGAAATTTCATCGAAATCGAACCATTTTTACGCAAGTTATGACGCATAACGGCAATGGAATGCATCCCGCTGTTATGTCCTGACCTTTGACCCCACTTCATCCATTTTGAATAGGGTTTGTCCCTACGTGGTCCCCTACCACATAGTAAAGTTTCATTGAAATCGAACCATATTTACGCAAGTTATGGCGCATAAGGGCAATGGAATGATTCCGCTCCTACGTCGTGACCTTTTACCCCATTTGTCCCATTTCCAATAGGATTCGTCCCCAGGTGGTCCCCTACCACATACTAAAATTTCATCGAAATCGAACCATTTTTACGCCAGTTATCGTAAGGACGGACGGACAAAGCTGGAGCATATACGCTTCCTCAACCTACGGTTGGAAAGCGTAAAAAAGGACTTCAGTTATCAAATATCAAGTAGTTATTAGAATGAATATACATATGTATATAAAAATTGAGTTTCGAATTTAAAGTTCAAAGCAGTTTTGTCTGGGTCAGTTACGGGTCCGGATTGGGTCCAGTTATGGGACGTCCGGGTCCGTGTCTGAAATTTTTGACCCGTGTCCAACTCTGATCATTACAGCATTGATTCGAGCGATGAAAAGTAAAGAAGCTCCTCATAAATAAAGTGACACTCCGGATAGGCGAAACGGCTTAAATAGTTGTTTGTTCCCAGAGAGGATAATGAGTACCGGATGAGTCAGTCGAGATAAGGCAGTAGATGTGGAGCCATTTTTAACATAGTATTTATACTCCTGAATCCTCGTCTGTAACCTCCCAACAAAAACAGTGTTGCTGGGCCACCGGGAGCCACCACTGGCAGCCACCTCCTGGCCAACAGTTGGCACCCCATCAGTTGTAATATACCTGAACAGGGCCACCAGTTATCTATCACAGGTAGTGGCTGCCCCAAGTGGCCCTTCAGCGGCCCTGCAAGCATGTGTCATAAATGATGGCTTGCCTAATGTGGTCTGCTAGTTTCCCGGCAGTTGCAGCCGGCAATCACGTGACGTAACTGATGGCTTGCTGAATCTTGTCCGCCAATTTCCCAGTAGAATCCATAAAAAAAAGGTTAACCGCAGTTTCTCAAAGCCACAACTACTTTTTCCCCCTTACGAAACTTCTACATGACTTCACCGCAATGGGGACATTTTTCCAACAGGCTCTGAAAAGCACCCATTCGGATCTGGCTGGAAACGAACCAATTACAGTCTACGTGCGAAGCGAGCGCTCTGTCGACTACACTCATTTACCACGTACGGCTCTTCGTTTGAAGCTGATCCTCTTTCGAGCGCCATGTGAAACTAACGGCTCTCTTTTTAATTTTACAATATTGCGAGGTATTTTTCCTAAATATCAGTTTCATATATTTCATACACTTATTTTTTCAACTTAACGATTGTTTTTATTTACCTTAAGGGATCTTCACTGATTTTCAATGAGTGTACCAACTTAAAGGCGCTTTTCAAAGTTTCGTGCTGTCCTTGTGGTCTTGAAAGGCGAATGTTTTTTTCTTACATTTTTAATGTTGTATCCAGTGGCGTATATTCGAGGCTAGCTAGGTTAGCTGCGAAGCCCAGAAAATGCATAAATAAAAGTCAATTAAATATAGACAAATAAAAGTCAATTAAATATAGACAAATAAAAGTCAATTACCAACGATATTAAGATATATCGATGCTTTCGGTGCAAAGAAAACACGAACGGATTTGCTTCTTTCGATTAAGAGAATTAGTCTGGAGAACAATGACCAACGGCATAACGCAAGCAGGTCTTCTAGAGCCTTTGCTGTTCTGATTCGAAGAACTTCGAGACGATTGCCAACTAGCGTTTCCATGACAACACGAATGAGCGTATGGAGAGGAATGGACCATTGCTTTGCGCAACGGTTTGCTCAGAAAAGAGAAGACTTCAACTACCTGAGACCTTCCATTCTTCGGCCTGTAACAGCGTGTTTTGCGAGAGTTGTTTCAGTTTGTGTGAAGTGCCAATGAATTAAAATCAGCGATATTATACCTTAAATTCGTGGCTTTGTTGGATTCGAACTGTTTTCATAAATTTTGTGAAAGCTTCCCTGAACATCTACTGTCAGAACTTAAAATCTTCATGCTTCAAATTTTGATACAGCTCAATTAAAAAATGAACTGAAGGTGTTTTATTGCCTTGATGAATACAAAACAAATCAGTAAGAGACATTACTTGTTACATAAAGTTGAATAAACTGGACATAATGTTTACTGAGGTGTACAAATTAGCAGACCTAATATTAAACTTTCCATCAACAACTGCAACTGCCGAAAGAGGTTTTTCTGTATTAAAAAGAGTCAAGATATATCTTAGAGCCACACGAGGACATGTACATTCGAACAACTTGGCTGGCTTGTCAATAGAGAAAAATATTATTTTTAAATATAAAAAAGTACTCGGAAGAAACATTTTTGTAAAAACGTATCACTCAAGTTCACACAAAAGGAAAGAATGGAGTTCATGTACAAGTAAAATATTCATAAAAAGAATGGAGTTCATGTACAGATAAGTGCGTATCCTAATCCCCATAATTGTTTGGTATCATGTTAGCAACAGCATGTACCTAAAATTTAGAAAAAAAGGTTACTTCTATTACTTAACAATAAGAAATCAAGCTTCGCAATTTAAAGAAAAACAGTACTGGGCGGTGAGATCCTTTTCCCGGACCGAAGCTACATTTGTTTTAAAGAGGAAATATATTTTATTTTACTTCTCGTTATTTTTAGCAGCGAGTTCCTCCAGCCTTGTGTATTCAACCCATGGATGAGTGCATTATATCCACATAGCGTTGCTTTTCTTTTTTTTTTTTTTTTTCAAACAATTGGTAAATTTTGTACGCTTATAATTTTTATTTTCTTCCAACATAATGTTTTTAGTTTTTCCTGGACTTTTGTTCGAAGTTTTTTAGTGTATGTTAAAACGAAAGATTACACAGAAATTGTTTCTTGTTATTCATGTGAATGGAGTGGGTGTATTTCATGGCTGTCTGTATTCTCGATTCTTCTTTTTTTTTTTTTTTTTTTTTTTTTTTGAGTGGAGGTTTAACGACCACCGTGAGCAACTCAATGGGCTATAAGCAGTCGCCCGTCCCTAATTTAGGGTCACTGGTTCCAGGGAAGGGAGAGAGCCAGTGCCGTAAGACAAACACAACATCCATGCCTGACCGGGATTCGAACCCGGACCCCTTCCGGACGAATGATCAGAGGCCAACGCCTTAGACCACTGCGCCACCGGGGCGGCCCTCGATTCTTTGGGTGTTAGTGCAGGAATTTTGCTACGAAATGAGTTTCTATAACTACACGAGAGTAATTGACTACTTCTTACAGTTCATTAATAGTTATTAATATATTTTTCGTCCGACGGTAATCTTCGTCGACGTGGCATTTCATTAGAAAATTAATTATCCTCTCTATATATGACTTTTTTTTTCTTAACATCCACTAAAATAACACGATAGCGATATCGTCATCTTCAACTAACTGGTACCACTAGAGACACAGCACGTGCTGCTTCCACCTCGTCTTGGGGTTGCATCGGTTGTCAGCTACAGGCCTCTTGCTTAGAGGCCCGCAATTCACAGAGATGCTGCAGGGCCATGAATGGCTGCCAACTGATGGCGCTGCCACCAACGGACCGCTTCTGTGCCGTGAGCGGCAAATTTCAGCCAGTAGTGACCCATCACTGCCAGCTGGTTGCCAGCAGTTTCTCACCACTTGTGTTTTTGCTGGGCACCATTGAGTGGTTGCTCTCCCGGAGTCACTGGTTCCAAAGGGATACAATAAATTTCAAAATGATCTTTTAAATGAACCGGGTTTCGATCATTCTTAATGAGAGACAATAGATTTCTAATTATAAGTTTGATCCCGATATTGAACCAGCGGCAAATGTTTGGCAAGGTGAAGTTAACATGAGGTAGGTATGCCATGGATCCAACATACTTTGCAACCGCTCGTTCACTCGTGAGATTTGTGAGTGTCCACCTACAGATTTTCTTATAAATGAATGAAACAGTAGACCGTGAGAAACCATGGGCTGAAGCTAAACGAAACACTCTGTTGAGTTCTTTTTGACGAAGCCTGCGAGCGGAAGAATGGGAAAAGGCTCGACGGATGTGAAAAAAAATAAATGGGTTCGAATCCCGGTGAGGCATGAATGTTGTGTTTGTCTTACGGCACTGGCTCTCTTCCTTCCCTGGAACCAGTTACCCTAAATTAGGGACGGGCGACTGCTTATAGCCCATTGAGTTGCTCACGGTGGTCGTTAAACCTCCAATCAAAAAAAAAAAAATAAATAATTGTGAAAGTCTATAGGCAGACGGGTAAAATGACGATTGAGGAATCAAAGAACACTGAGAAAACATTTTTTGTTAATTCAGCAAAAAAAAAAAAAATGTTGAATCAACCAAAAAATTTTGTCGATATGCAGTATTTACAAATGTTCATTGCTGAAAATTATTGTTGATTCAACAAAATTTATTGTTATCATGACAAAACGTTTTGTTCATTTAACAAAATGCCTAGGTCGATTTTTGGGAATTTGTTTGATCAAACAATATGTATTGTTATCGCGATAAAACATTTAGTTGAATTAACAAAATATTGCCAACGAAATAATTTTGTGTTGCCAACAAAATAATTACGATGGAGTTTGGCTTAAGCAATAAAATAAATCGACAAAACAGCTCAACAAAACTATTTTGTTTTTTCAAACAAACTATTTTTCTCAGTGTTTGCACTTCAGTTGTTCACGTTTCACCCCTCTCTCACTTTTACCATTGAACCTGAACAGGATTTTACGCTACCTTACTTGGATTTCATTTTGTGTCGCAAGCCTTCTTCTTGCAAAATCAGCTAACCTGTTTACCACAAGCCTTCGTCCAATGAGAAAAAAGTTTGTTTGAAACAACAAAATAGTTTTGTTGAGCTGTTTTGTCGATTTATTTTGTTGCTTTAGCCTAACTTCATTGGAACTGTTTTGTTAAAACAATTCTGATGGAGTTTGGCTAAAGCAACAAAATAAATCAACAAAACACAAAATTTTTTCGTTGGCTATATTTTCTTAATTCAACTAAATATTTTATCACGATAACAATACATATTGTTCGATCAAACGAATTCCCAAAATTCGACCTAGGCATTTTGGTAAATGAACAAAACGTTTTGTCATGATAATAATAAATTTTGTTGAATCAACAATAATTTTCAGCAAAATACATTTGTAAATTCAACAAACATTTTTGTTGACTGCATATCGACCAAATTGGTTGATTCAACAAATTTGTTGCTAAATTAAGAAAACATATTCCTCAGTGAATTCAAACAAATCCTCCGGGGAAGAAGGCCAGAAGACTAGAACGTCATCCACATACCTGAGAAATAAAGAGGTTTAACAACACACTGACTCAATGCAGTGGTTTCTAGCTCCTGTAACACCAGTTACGCCAAAAGTGGGGAGAGGGGGAACCCATGGGTGTTCCTTCCAATTGAGGGTAAAGCTGCCCGTTAAATTGGAAAAGGAAAGATTTTGAAGAAGACGTAATGGCCGTAATACTGCCTGAATTTCTGAAAGAGGGACGTTACCCTGAGTTAAGAGTTTTGCCTCAATTATGTTACGAACTAAAGAAATAGGGACATTGAGAAATAGAGACACAACGTTTAATGAAGCCATAAGGAGAGCAGAACCGTTATAGTTAAAAGATTTAATCATATTGAGGGCTAGAGTATAACTACGTGGAGAATAGGGGAAACTACCCAGTAAAGGAGTAAGATACACTATATTGACAAAAGTCACCGGACACCCTTTCAAAAGCAAATGGACGGATCCGCTGCGTTTTGAAGATGCGCGGTGCAGCTGCAAACGGTATAAAAACAAGCCAGCAGCTGACCGCGATCATATTGCACTGTGAGGTTGAGTGAAAAAGTCGTGGCGGGAGAGAACTGACTTTGAGAAATGAAAGATTATTGGGTGATACATTAGTGAGTTGTCCGTAAGAGAAACCGAGAGGCGTTTAAACATACCCAAGTTAACTGTTTTGGATGTACTGAATAAGTGGAAGACACATGGCGTGCCTGAAGCAGCAAAACGTACCGGCAGACCAAAGAAAATCAGTGATAGAGGATGTCGAAACCTCAGGAGAGTCGTTACAGCTAATAGACGGAGTACTGCACAAGACCTCAATGTACAGGAGAGTAAAAATGCTGGAACCTCGGTATGTGCACGTACCATTCGCAGAGAACATCATTTCATGGGTTACCGTGGTCGTGCGCGGCTTCTAATAAGCCTTTCGTCTCAATTCGGAATGCGCCGCCCCGGTGGCGCAGTGGTCTAAGGCGTTGGTCTCTGATCATTCGTCCGTAAGGGGTCCGGGTTCGAATCCCGGTCAGGCATGGATGTTGTGTTTGTCTTACGGCACTGGCTCTCTCCCTTCCCTGGAACCAGTGACCCTAAATTAGGGAAGGGCGACTGCTTATAGCCCATTGAGTTGCTCACGGTGGTCGTTAAACCTCCAATCAAAAAAAAAAAAAAAAAAAAAAAAAAATTCGGAATGCTACTCGTCGTTTAGCATGATGTAAAGAACATTTATCGTGGACCGTAGATTAATTTAAACGGGTCTTATGGACTGATGAATCCAGATACACGATCCATCAGTCTGATAGCCGTGTGTGGGTATGGCAGCAGCCCAGGGAACGCCATTTACCACAGTCTAGTGTTCCTACGTTCAAGTTTGGAGCTGGCAGTGCACTCGTGTGGGGGTGTATTCCGTGGTATGGTCCCGTCCCATTAATTATCGTGGACAAACCTGTTAACCAGCACGTCTTCCTCAATATTCTGGAAAATTATGCCCTACCAACTCTGTGGTGCCGCCCCGGTGGCGCAGTGGTCTAAGGCGTTGGCCTCTGATCATTCGTCCGAAGGGGTCCGGGTTCGAATCCCGGTGAGGCATGGATGTTGTGTTTGTCTTACGGCACTGGCTCTCTCCCTTCCCTGGAACCAGTGACCCTAAATTAGGGACGGGCGACTGCTTATAGCCGATTGAGTTGCTCACGGTGGTCGTTAAACCTCCAATCAAAAAAAAAAAAAAAAAAAAAAAAAACTCTGTGGCAATACTATGGAACCGAGCCTTGTTGGTACCAGCAGGATAATGCACCTAAACTTAAAGCAAAGACTGTTACGGCGTGGTTTACACAGAGACTTGACCTTAATCCCATAGAGCACCTATGGGATAAATTAGGGCGCCGCATAAGAAGTTTGGAACCAAGGCCTACTACTAAGCAACAGTTAGCGGCAGCATTATGTACTGAATAGAAGCGCATACCTATCGCTGTGTTCCAAAACCTTTTCGATAGTTCGTCTCGAAGAGTCAGTGCATGCATTAAAGCCAAAGGTGGACCGACACCGTACCAATGCATGTCAATAAATGCTATGTTGTGTTTCCTTTCTAGGTGCCCGGTGACTTTTGTCAATGTAGTGTATTTGACAAGGGCACACTCAAGGGGTCTGGTTATGTTAGCACAGCCTGATACCATAGAGCGAATGGGTTGGCCTCCCTTATTGATTTTCAATTTCACTAACAATTCCGGGACCCTAAGACCGGAGGAAGGATGCATAAAGTCCGAAATAGAAGATGGTAAAGAATCATGAAGACGAAGCCTACTTAAAGCAGAAACTGTGGTCGAAGTTGGATCTGAAGAAATCAATGAATGGGGGATATCACTAATAGCTTGCTCCATTTTACGAATATAGTCTTCACGATTTAAAATCCAAATTTGATTAGATTTATCAGCACTAATAAAGGCCAGGTTCGGGTTATTACGACGGGCCTGGAGGTGAACCTTTTCTTGAAGGTAAGTGTTAAGTTCAGGGGTAGAGTATACTGGCTTGGATTAATTAAGAACTTGAGCTATCGAGAAACGAGTGATTTCATATTCAGGATGAGGCAAAGAACCAATGATATTTTCAACTTGAGAGATAATATGGAACCGATTAAGGCTCCCACAGGTTGGGAAAATTTGGGGTCACGCCTCAATGCAGCCTCCTAAAGGGCAGTCAAAACAATGTCACTGAAATTAATAGAAGGACAAAGTATGAAAGTAGGCTCCATTTGACCGCAACGCAAAGCTTGTTGTTTGGTTACGAGTGCCCCAACGACTGGTTTTTGAAGCTTGAATTGATTTCAATTCCGTTTCACTGGTTGCCAGAAATGTAAAAAATAATCTGTCGTGAAGTATTAGATAGAACTAATAAGTTAGGTATGAATAGGCAACATAAGATTTCTATAGGATAATAAAAGAGGTCGATTAGGCCTATTTTATTTCAAATCTCGGAGATTAGCCTTTTACTTTCGGCGTTGACGAGAACTGCGGCTTTTCTCCTAGATATTGGTAGGCGTCTTAATTTTAAATAGCTTGAAAGAGCATAAAGATCTATACAGTTCACCAAGAATGAAAGGTGAATTTCCTGGACAAATAGTTTCCTTCGGAACTCACGAAAACTTCCTAGTGCGAACTCCATTCTGTGGGGTAAAATGAAGTGAGTAAAATAAATGAATATGCACAGACCAAGGCAGCAGGGGTAATAATTAATGATGACTCGTGTTATATTTAGTCATTGTTTCTTAGTGAGTCGCCAATTCACCTGCAGAGACTGAAGAAATAATTTCAGGGTAGAGATTGTGTTGTAATGACTTTGAGAACACTTTTACCAGCGGAATTATGCCACAGAGCTATAGGCAGACTCGAAGTATGCCAAAAGTCAGGCGAACGTAGCCAGATGGCTAAACGTAAGTCGTTATGTGGTCCAAAGACTGTGGAACCGCTTCCAAACCACAGAATCATGTTCCCGCAGGTACAGCTAAGAAAGTCCCAGGACAACAACTTCCTCACGAGATCGACATTTGCGGCTAAATGCGCGCCAGAACAGGACTGCTAAGCTGACCCATCTTCGACTTATGCTTGCTGTAGCTACCGGAAGTACGGTATCAGCTTCTACGGTGCACAGAAGGCTCCGTGAAGGAGGGATCTATGCTAGGCTGTCCGTAACGTGAGTGCCCTTAAACCTCCTGCTCCAGGAGGGAAGATTTGAATTTGGTGCGCATGCACGTGAATTGGAGTCCAAATCAATGGAGATATGTACTGTTCACGGACGAGTCGATGTATGCTTTACAGAGTGATTATCTTCGAATTTTTATCTGGAGAGAGCCAGGGACCAGATATCATCCCTCTCACATCCGTGAAAGGGACACCTATGGTGGAGATAGTGTGCTTGCATAGGGAGGAATCTCTTTAGCAGGACGTACCGACCTATACGTGCTGTCGAGATGGCAACTTGAATGCTCGGAGGTATAGAGATGATATCCTGGTCCCCTTTGTTCGGCCATTTGCTGGTGCAATTAGAGACACATTCTTGCTGCAAGCAGGGCAGGACTAAGGAGGGTCTATAGCGGCTATAGCCTTGGAGTCCACCATGGCCAAGAGCCCAGGCGGCATGCGTAGGCAAATAAGAGAGAGAGAGAGAGAGAGAGAGAGAGGTTTATAAAATAATTTGACTTTTGTCTCGTATGATTTCCACTTGTTCACTTGGTCAGAAACAAAGGTGGATGAGGAACAGATTTCAAGGTACTGATTCATCAAGGGTAAAGGTTTCATGTCACTGTGTACGGCTGGATCCACGAGATTGTTTCAGCTTTTTGACTACTATCCACCCACACCTCCCAATTTGCAATTGGAATCTTTAATTGTTGAAGCCTCATGTGTCTTCACATTGCATTTAACAAAAAAGACAAACTAAGAAAGATATACAATGATAAATCATTAGAAAATCCATGACAAAATCCAGGAATCTTAAGCTTTTAACTCATGTTCTTACGAGAACAGTGGAAAATACAGTGACTTATTATGGAAACTTTGCAGATAATTTACTAATTTGAAGGATAAATTATCACAAGCATATTGCTACAGTTTCGTGTTTTAACGATTTCATAGTAGTTCCCCGTTATAAGTTCTTAAAGGCTCACTCAGATGACTTAGCCTTGAGACCCACACAAATGTCTTAGCCAAAAGCCCACTAAGGCCTCAATACGGTCCTGGCTGCAAGCCGATGATGTTCGTCCATACACAGCGCGTCTGGTGCAGCATTACCTTGAAAAGGAGACTGTTGTACGTTTGGAGTAGTCAGCACGGTCTCCTGACCTTAACCCAATGGAGCATGTTTTGGGCGCTCTAGGTAGGCATGTAACTGCCTTCAATCCCCTTCCTGACCCCCTGCAGGGGCTTTAAACTGCTTTTCCACAGCAATGAGCATTGCTACATACGGATCTCATAGACACCATGATTAACAGCATGCAACATCGCTATCGGGTCTATAATCGGTATTGCTGGTTCGGGGTGACCACACTCCATATTGAGACACTTTTTAATTTATTTTTTTGAATATTATTATTTTTTTTAATTTTTACAGCAAATGCAAAATATAAATGCTTTGTACAAAATGTTCTTGCGGTTTTCTGTAACATGTGGTACAGTGAAGATTTTCACCAAATTTCATTCAAATTGGTTGTATATTTTTTGAATTACAGTCGTGACCTTGCACCAGTAGACCGAAAGTCAATTTTTGGATGTTTGAAGTCAACTTATACAGCGTAATGGTAAAGTCACGAATACATATTATACATCATTTTAAAGGAAATTTTATGCTGAATTCAAGTATTTTTACAGAATGTTTTTACCAGTAACAGAAGTGAAGTTACAAGCAAAAGTACAGCGCATACTCATAAAAAGCAAAAAATAGTGGAATTTATGAAATTAGTGTACAATGCATTTAACGTAAAATTACTACTGTACAGTACATTCTTGAGACTTGCAGGACACTTGAAATAGCTTACCAACAAGCAAAATACGATTTGATATTTAATTCGATAAACACAGTGACTCAGTAATAAAGTACACCTTCTTGGCATGGAACTAATGAGCCTCTCTAGTTGTCCATTGGTGATAACACGGTACCAAAATTGCTGTTAATTGCGGCTGTGATCGTTCCCCTGTTTTGCGCACCATTAAAAGAGTTGGTGCGCAAAACTGCGGGAAACAGAAAAATAACAGGCCGACGAAGGCTGTGTACTGAACGTGATGATCGCATGTTGATTCGTCGTTCCATAAAATCAAGGTTTAAAACAGCCACTGATTTAGGAAATGAGTGGGAGAATGAAGTAGGAATTATTGCATCTGCACGTACAGTTCGTCACAGACTACAAGAAAATGGACTGACTGCACGAAAACCTTTCCTTACTGAACAACAATGGCTCAAAAGAATTGCTTGGACCGAGACGCACAAGAATTGTACTGTTGATGAATGGAATAAAAGTTATTTTTAGTTATGAAACAACTGTTTCTATTTTCGCCAATAATGGAAATAACTATGTACGTCGTCGGGCTAGTGAAAGATATAACACATGCTGCACCCAGCCAACAATCAAGCACCTACATTCGGTGGTGTTATGGTCCTGTATTTCAGTCAGTGGTGTTGGCCGTCTGCACATTGTCGATGGCACATTGAGTAGATCGAAATATGTAGATATTTTGGAGTCCAAACTTCTACCACCGGCACAAGACAAGGGTTTGCGGAATTTTATCTTTCAGGACGATAACGCGCCATGTCATCGGACAAAGTTGGTTGACGAGTGGTTTAACCGAAAAGTTTTACGAAAACTTCAGTGGCCAGCACAGTCCTCGGATCTTAATCCCATACATAATCTGTCTGTGATATTGAAGCAAAAGAACCGTCAACAAAGACCCACATCTAAAACAGCATTAATTGAGTCTGTAAGAGCCGTATGGCACCGTGTTATCAAAATTGGACAACTAGAGGAGCTCATTAGTTCCATGCCAAGAAGGTGCACTTTGTTACTGAGTAACTGTGGTTATCCAGTTAAATAATAAAGCGTATTTTGCTTGTTGGTAAGTTATTTCAAGTGTCCTGCAAGTTTCAATAATGTACTGTACAGTAATTTTACATTTAATGCATTGTACACTGATTTCATAAATTCCAATATTCTTTGCTTTTTATGACTAGACGCTGTACTTTTGCTTGTAACTTCTCTTCTATTACCGGTAATAACATTCTGTAAAAATATTTGAATTCAGCATAAAATTTCCTTTAAAATGATGTATTCCTGACTTTACCATTACGATGTATAAGTTGACTTCAAACATCAAAGATTGACTTCCGGTCAATTGGTGCAGGAATTTTGACCACGACTGTTTAACATGTTTTCAATTCATTCCTTAATTTCTGTAAACCAGTGTATATACTTCAAATGTTTTGTATAATCAAAACAACCGTTCCCCTTCAGCTTTGGAAACAAGTCTTCGCCCACGATTCCTTACGACGGATTTCTTAGAGCTGTATCAGGAATAAAGTAAGAACAGATGTTAAAATGTGAATGTTATAAGGAAAGCGTTTTGTCAAAAAATGCTGGATTTTAACTGATCCAATCAGCTGACATCAGGTTTGTAAATAGAACTCTTTTCTCGTGAAATAAAAATGCGACTTGAACGAGAAAAGGCGGAGAAATGGATAGAACTAGAAAAAGAAACAGAGAAAGAATTAAAGAACCAAGCAGGGCGAGCTGGCGAGGAGGAGGGGGGGGAGGAGGAGTAGAGAGGGTTGCGGGACGAACCCATGGACTGAAGTATGGCTAACGCTGGTGCTAAATTGCTTCTTTCCTGTCATTTGGACACTTGCTTCCCATTGTTAGTTCGTCTTCATCCGGCGTCGTTGGCCAATAAGAGACCTTGTGCAAGGTAGTCCGACACAGTTGACGATGCGATCAGTTTCCGGCCTTTTTTTTTCATTTTTTATTTTCATTTTTTTTCACATTAGATTCACGTCTTTACCCCATTTTTATTTCTTTCTGAGAGCATAAAATTCTGAGAATTTTTTTTCTCTCTCTCTCTCTCAGACGTGTGCGATTCAATCGTTTTTTTCTTCTTTTTATGCCCTTCTACTTTGAATGAGATATGATTTAAAATTTTTATGTATCCCCGGAAGGGAATATCCACTATTAAAATAGAAGGCACAAACTTGTTGTGGATGAATTAAAAGTCACCACCCACCCCCTTTTTTTTTTCTTTCCAGGATTTAATGAACACCATAAACAACACTCAGGGCAATGGGCTGTCGTCCGTCTCTTATTTGGGACCTATGGGGAGGAGGAGGCAGCATTACCTATGCCTCATACAGGACTTCCAAACTCAGCTTTAGCGATTAGTGAGAAACAAGCGCCTCCGACCACTCGGCCATTGGGACACAGCATTAAAGACTTGCAAATACATTTCTTTAACTTTGGTTTACCGTAATTCAATCTATGTGAGTTTTTCTCATATCTTTTTTTTTTTTTTCACTCTTTCAATAAAACGAAAAATCCCAAAGATTTGTACAAACCTGCCTTCTCCAAAAGTTTCATAAAAAAAAAAAAAAGGTTTATTTTCATTCAGGCGCGACGCTACTGGTGGAGTGTTGTGGGCTTCAGCCCACCCAACTTTTCCTTGAGCCCAGTCTTTAGCCTCCCCAAATTATTTAAATAGTCGGAATATAGGGCGGGTGCAACCATCTGAGATTTTAGAGAACTTGGATAAACGTACGTAAATTTCTCGAATTCACTGAAATTTTGTTATATAAAATGAATTTTTGAATTTTTTGTTGAATTTAGTGTTCACACTTCTGAGAAATGGAGGGATTACTCTGAGTGAATTTCTAAGAGAGCAGTAGAAACACACCATTTTTATAATTGTAGTATAGAGAGAGAGAGAGAGAGAGAGAGAGAGAGAGAGAGAGAGAGAGGAAGAGGAAGAGGGAGAGAGAAGGAGACAGAGAAAAAGAGAGAGAGAGAGAGAGAGAGAGAGAGAGAGAGAGAGAGAGAGAGAGAGAGAGAGAGAGATGTTTCTTGTTAGGTTACATAAAATAAATTCATAAACATCCTTATGAAAAAAAAAGGGACTTAAATAAGCTAAAAGTGCGAAAAAATTGTAATTTGCCATAGAGATTCGTATCCATGGTTCCCATACTACATAGATGTACATTTAATAGGTTTTTTTACTAGGGGCGATATTATCAGCGTCGGGTAAAATGCAATGGACGGAATTTGTTGCCTATATTTCTGCCAAACACTTCAAAATTTGTGCTCCCCCTCCCTTCCATCATGCTGAGTCTCTTACCTAGTTCTGGTGTCACCACTGTTTTCATTTCTGTTTTACTTAAGGCATATACTATTTTTATCAATTTTTATCCATGCTGCCTTTGATTTTGGTTTTTGTCACATGTTTTCTGAATATGAACAGCACGGGTGTCGATTCCAAAGATAGCAACAGTAGTTGGCGCTGTGTTAAATCAGCTACAATTCAAGACTATTACCTTTTTCTTATGTAACAAATGTGCAAAGATCTGCCTTCGTAAAGGTACGTCGATGAGATTTCATGATGACACTCGGAGCGTTTCATTTCGTGGACAGATGAACAGGCAGACATTTTAACCAGCAAATATCCACTACAGTAATTTCCTTTGCCAGCCAAATCGAACTGAGTTTCTAAAATTTCTCTTAAAGATAACTTCGCGAGGCAATATAAGTGAAAAAATTGTTCTTCAAGGATTTCGAATTGATTAGTAGGCCACCGTTCTAGGAATCTCCCCGAATTTCCTTCCCCACCCAGCTGAAACATTGTTGCTAGGCCAGTACTGGCAGCTAATAGTGCCACCAGTGGCCAAACACTATGATGCAGCTTCCGAACCATCAATAGTGTCCCGGTGGACACCACATGGGCCAGCAGTTCAGGTCAGTAGCTGGCCAACAGTGGGCACCCCCATCAGTTGTCATATGCCAGAACAGGGCCATCAGTTATCAGCATCACTGGCAGTGGCTGCCAAAAGCGTGTCTTAAGCGGTCCGGCAACCACGTGACGTAGCTAATTGCTTGCCGAATCTTGTCTGCCCATTTCCCAGTAGTAGCCATAAAAAAAAAAAAAAGATAACTGCAGTTTTGCAGTGGCACAACTGCTTAACATAGATTTGATTACCTTCTGTTTTTACGATTAGACCCTTCTCAGGAAACTTATCGTTAAGAACTCCATCAGATTGAAAAAATTACCCACCGGAGGTTCTGAAGCTAGGGTTTGTCAGTTAAAGCTTGAATTATAATTTACTGCATGAGGTGGCGAGATTTTTCATCAAAATTTTAGGTTTTGTGTAATAGATAAATGTATCTGCATAATATTACAAACCTATTTCAAAAGTTACATTCCTTAAAGACTGATGCAACAACCGAAATGTATCACAGAAAAATCGAGGGCTCTGAGTAACGACCCTTCACTTCTCCAGCAGAGACGTAGCTAGACTTCAAAATCAAGATGGGCGAGCATTATTTTTGGGGGAGAAGCCTGATAGCAACTTTTTGTACGAAACACTGAAAGAACGAATTTTGAATGTTTTTCATTACCATCAGCTACAAAAGAATTCGTGCAATCCCCACCCCACCTCCACCTGGACACACACATACATACACACACGGATTTGACTTGTTACGCAACTGGGGTAAGATACAAGAGTTACTGGAATGTCGCCTTCAACTTTTCGCTTGTTATGAATGCATTGTCTTAAATTGCTTTTCAAGATTTGCATTTTCGCTTACAAAAAATGGAACACAGTTGTTTCCAAGAAAATGTTTTTTTTTTCCTAAATCCAATTTTAACGTCGTGCCACGCAGGCACAACACCTTTCTCCTCCCCTCCTTAACTCTCTTCCTTCAAGCCAACGACTTTACCTTGTACTCTTCTCTTACAAAGCAGTCGTCAGCCACTTTCTGCACCTTCACTGCCCTCGGGCACAAGTGTAGCTTTAGACTCCACTCTCCGCGTTGGAATCCCCTATTTTGCAAAGAAAACAAACAGAGCAATTAGTAGTGACCCCCTCAGTGAATTCCTATCCACCCTCCTCATTAGCCCCCTGGCCATGCAACCATGAAAAAGGGGCTGAAACTAAGGAATTGGAAGAGTGGAGAACAACTGAATTTTCATGGAGCACCGGATACTATTTTGATAACCTTTTTTGGAGACGTAAACAACGCACTTCCTAGGATTCCTAGGGAAAAATACGCAGATCTATACGTAATGAAACACAAGACTCATTATTACTTGGCTAAGTCCAGATTATACTTTAGAGTTAAATATACTGAAAAATAACCCATTTCGAACTGGATGGCCGGCAGGAAATGCAAGACAAGTTTTAGGGTAGGCTCAATCCCACCCTCGCTCCCCCTTGGTGACGTCTCTGTTCCCCAGTACTTTGCGCCCCAGCCTTTTTGTCCCTAAATTTGTTTTTAGCACGTCTTATGAAAATAAAAAAAACAGATATTTGTCATGTTATCACTTTGTCCGTCCGTCCGTCCGTGGACACCATATCTCTGCTAATATTAGGCCCGTTTCACACACGCGGATTTTTTCTACCGAAGCAATAAAACCGTCCTGCAGTGCAGTTTCTGGCTAGCTTTCACACAAGCTGTTTCACTGCTAGCACGGAGGGCAGGGAAGGGGGAATCCTGAAGGATGAGCGGGAACTATCGGTGGTTTTTTGTTCAACAGCATTTTGTTCGCCCCCCTCACTAACAGCAGGGATTGTTTTATTGAACTAGCGGACGATCGGCTGGCCGCCTGTGTGAACATCTTGCCTTACAGCTACGTTTCTCTTAATTTGGACGGTATTTTCGCAGTCCGCCTTGTAGCTAACCCCTCGGAAGCTGAGCGGATACCGCATCGGAATTTATATGGCTTTCGAGCGTCTGAAAGTCTCCTTATAATCCTATAATTCTGTAGTCTGCTTAAAAAAAAGCGGTAAGACAGCAGGGAGATTTACTGCTTCGGAGGAAAAATTCCGCTTGTGTGAAACGGGCCCTTGTCCGATTTGAAAAAAAAATGCGTTGGTGAGCTTGAAATGTGTGAATGATGATTCTTGCATTCCTGTTTTTTACGCGTTGCAACCGTAGGTTGAAGAAGCGTATATGCTCCAGCTTTGTCCGTCTGTCTGCCCGTCCGCACGATAACTCGCGTAAAAATGGTTTGATTTCGATGAAATTGTAATATGTGGTAGGGGACCCCTTGGGGATGAACCCTATTGAAAATGGACGAAATGAGGTCAAAGGTCAGGACATCAGAGCGGGATCCATTCCATCGCCCTTATGCGTCATAACTTACGTAAAAATTCTTCGATTGCGACAAAACTTTATCATACTGTTCCAGAGGTATACTGAACCGGCTCTGTTGAATATAATCGAAATGGGATCAAAGGTCAGGACACAGGAGCGAGATTTATTCCACAGCCATTATCCTCATAACTTGACTAAAAGTGATTGTTTCTATTGCGACAAAACTTTAGTATGTTGTTCAGGAGGTATACCGAACCGATTCTGTTTAATATCATCGAAATGGGGTTAAAGGTCAGGACACAGGAGCGAGATTTATTCGCTCCTGTGTCCTGAACTTTAACCCCATCCTCATAACTTGAGTGCCGCCCTGGTGGCGCAGTGGTCTAAGCGATGGCTTCTGATTATTCTTCCAAAAGGGGTCCGGGTTCGAATCCCGGTGAGGCATGGATGTTGCGTTTGTCTTACGGCACTGGTTCTCTCCCTTACCTGGAACCAGTGACCCTAAAATTAGGGACGGACGACTGCTTATAGCCCATTGAGTTGCTCACGGTGGTCGATAAACCTCCAATAAAAATAATAATAATAACCTGAGTAATAACTTGAGTAATGATTTCTGGTATGTTAGAAAGTGTATAATAATCAATACATTGCAGGATTTTACTAACTTGTTTTCGATGCACAACTTCACCGCTTCCAAGCACCGGTCTCCAGACGTATGAGAAGTTCTAATGTTTGCCAGCTGTAAACATCCACAACATAACAGAGCCAACGGCGGCTTGCACAGTCCCTTGTAGGCATGCGGAATCCATTGTCTCACGAAGTTGTCACCATACCCGGAGTTGTCTGAAACAATTGGTACCGCGATTCGTCCGACCACGCTACACGTTTCCAATCATCTTGATGGCGGGGTTTCCGAGACTAGGCGAAGCTCACAGTCTTATGTTGTCGGGTCAGCAATGACACCCGAGTAGGCCGTTGGTTCCGTTAACCCATAAAACACAGAAAACTTTGCACTGTTCGAACGCTGATGCTACTACTGGTCCCCAGCATCGAATTGCGCTGTGATCTGCGGCAGTGTTTGAATACAGCACCCATAAAAATTGGAAAGGGAGTGAGACAAGGTGACACTATATCTCCCAAACTCCGTAATGCCACATTGAAAAATTTCTTTCAATCAGTGAACTGGGAAAACAAAGGGATATAGATTAATGGAGATTATCTGTCTCACCTTCGTTTTGCTGATGACGTAGTCATTTTTTCAACTACCCCATCAGTGCTGCAGAGTATGATCCAGAAACTTGCTGACAAGAGTAAGAAAGTGGGATTAAAAATGAACTTTCAGAAGACAAAAATTATGTACATTGCTTTTACAAAAAATGGAGATTTATCGATTGATGGGGGAAAGCTGGAGATAGCCAATATCTACATTTATCTTGGACAGCAGATATCAAGTGAGGGTCACATTGATGAAAAAATTAATCGGCGTATAAAACTTGCCTGGAGAGCTTCTGGAAAAAACAGTATAATTTTCAAGAGCAATATGCCATTATGTTTTAAAAGAAAAGTATTTGATCAATGCATCCTTCCATTGCTTACGTATGGTACAGAGATGTGGATCTTAACTAAAAAAGACATACAAAGACTGCAGACAACTCAAAGAGCATGGAGAGATGCATGCTTGGTGTAAGAAGGAGAGATAAGAAGAAGAACTCGTGGATCAAAAAAAAAAAAAACGACAAGAGTGGAAGACATCATGATCAGAGTAGAATCCCTGAAATGGCAATGGGCTGGACATACTGCCAGGAGAACAGACCATCGATGGACAGCCGAAATTTCAGACTGGATTCCAAGAGACAGGAAAAGACCCCGAAGAAGACCACATGGGAGATGGGTGGATGAAATTCGAAAGTATGGGGGAGTAACATGGAGGAGACTGGCACAAGACCGACCTTTGTTGAAGAAACTTGGGGAGACCTTCATCCAGCAGTGGGTTGATAATGGTTGACAATGATGATGATGATGATGCTATACACGGTCGAGTCACATTATTGTTACCACCAGCTAATATCCAGAGTAACGGCCGTGTGCAGCGCGGACAGCAGCTACACGGGCTGGGAGTGACTCAATAAGGTGCTGGAAGGAGTTCACAGCTATGTGAAGCCATGCCGACTGCAGTGCATCTGACAGGTGCTGGAGGGTGCGTGGTGGAAGATCCGTAGAGCGAACAACACGATGATCGAGATGGTCCCACAGATGGATGCTCAATTGGGTTTAAGTCTGGGGAATTAGGGGGCCAGGGAAGTACTTTGAAGTTTACATCGTGATCTTCCAACCACTCTCGGACATTTCTAGCTGTGTGACTCGTCACGTTGTCGTGCTGGAAGATCCCATCCGTCCCAGTGAAGACAATCAGTATGTATGGGTGCACTTGGTCTGCAAGGATGGATTCATAACGAATTCGGTTCATAGTGCCTTCAACAGGTATGAGTGGACCCAGGGAATGCCATGAAAATATTCCCCAGTCATAACGCTGCCCCCACCAGCTTGTGTTCTTCCAGCAGTGCTTGAAGAGTATTTGTTCTCCAATGTTTCTCGCCTTATACGCCAACGTCCATCCGTTCGATGAAGCAGAAAACATACTCATCGGAGAAGGCAATCTTTGCCAATCAGCGGAGATCCAGTTCCGATACTGCCGCGCAAATGTAAGCCATTTCTCCCCATGCACCTTCGTTGGCATAGGTGCAGTGACCATCCGTCTGCATCGGAGCTCCATACGCAGCAGGGTTTGCTGAACTGTCGTTTTAAGCACACTTCCGAGAGCCCCCTCGTTCATTCGGCCAGTCAGTAGCTCCACTTAAAACGTAATTGTCTTTCCGCTGCAACTTAGTCCTTAGTAATTACGTTATTTGTGATAAAGTCAGTGTAATATTAGAAGGTATTCATACGCATTACAAGAAAGTGGTCAATTGTAGTACTTACAAATACGTTTATTTTGCTTGCATGGTTTGTACTCCACACTCACATCCGGTTTATTGGCGTACTCGATACAGTATCAGTGATTTAACATCCAATCACAGTATAACAGCACGCGTATCATCAATAACATCAGTCCCCCTAAACAACCGCTGCATTGCCTTTTTATCTATCGTTCTTATCTGGCAACACATACGTCACTCTTGTTCCCACCTCAGTGTGTTGCCAACGTCATTCTCGTTTGAGGGAAAAGACATAACGTTTAGTTTGGAAAGTGTAAAAAAGAAAAAAAAAATCAAATTTACATAGAAAAAGAAACTCAAAAGGAAAGTTAAAATAGAATATACGTTTCACACTGTAGGGTATCGATCGCCCTCCCCTTCGCAGCCGACGTTCACCTCTCACATCAATGACACGTGGTGCTCCGCAGTTTCCACATCGCTTATTTGCAATGGGGCCATTTTTCCAATCACGATACACTTTAACCATAGCAGCACGCGAACAGTTCACAAATTGCACTGTTTCGGAAATACTTCCACCCTTGGCCCGAAAGCCGATAATCATCCCTTTTTGGAAATCTGATAAATCGCTGCTTTTATCCATGAAAGCAACGAGTGATATGTTTTCAGAATGCCTACAGCACACTTTATATACCCTTCAAGCCAGCTCACGACACGTATCTTCTTTCATTGGCTACGCGCTGTTGACATCAAAAGTTGGAGGTGGTCACAATAATGTGACTGGACTGTGACTTTATATAATATTACGTAAGTAATAATGTTGGACAGTGTATACTTTTGTTTATACATGCATAAAGCTGCTCGGGAATTCGGACCTTCGGTACCCTTGGTTGTTATAGCTCGCAGTCGCAGTACTGATCGAAAAGCCCCCACAGGATCTTCAACAATGTTAACGACATTGTCATCTTATCTATTTATATAAACTCTAAAGAAAAAAGACATTCCTCCCTCACCCGTTTAATTAAGTACATCGCTGATCCCTATTGTTATAGACAAAGACGATGGTTATTTTTCAGTTGAAAGAACTATAGAACCACACCTTCATTTCTGAATGTGAACAGCTGGTATCTCATAAACATTTTGAGGAAGAAATTCGAATTTTAAGTGTTTCAATTCCGATTTTAATCGGATTGCAAGCAATGGGCTTTACGCCCTCTCTTGAGCTGCGCCCGGTGCTGCTGTACCGTCTGATTCCCGTGTATACACATTGCGTCAAAGAATTTTTAAGACTGGGTCTGTAAAATGAAATAGAAACAAGAAATTATAATTTGTTTTGGTTTGTTATTCAAAATAAGTCCCTCCGGCTTCAATTAATAATTATTCGAATGCCTGTTCCAGTCCACTTTGAGAAATTGCCTCCAAAGCACGCGTCGAAGCTGTTTGTGTCGTCGAAATATAATTAAAATAACACCCTTTTAACGTCCTTTTAAGTTTTGGGAATAAAGAAAGGTCGCAGGGTGCTAAATCAGGCGAATACGGTGGATGATTCAACACACAGACGTTATTTTTCGCCAAAAATCTACGAACAAGAAGTGAGGTGTGACGGGGTGCATTATCGTGCAACAAACGCCAACTGTTTTCATCCCGATATTCTGGACGAATGCGACGAATTCTGCCCATCAAACGCCTCAAAACATTTAAATAAAACTCACAGTAATTGTTTGTCCACTGAAGAATGTAATGAGAATTGTT
Source organism: Macrothele yani (assembly GCA_039090855.1). Taxonomy (NCBI): domain Eukaryota; kingdom Metazoa; phylum Arthropoda; class Arachnida; order Araneae; family Macrothelidae; genus Macrothele; species Macrothele yani. Next base: position 114,307,335 of record CM077026.1, read on the forward strand.
TTGATTTTCGATGGAACTTTTCTTGTTTTTTTGGCTTGTGGTGAGTTTTTTGACTTCCATTCCGCACTTTGTCGCTTTGTTTTAGGATCATGTTGAAAACACTGTGTTTCATCACCTGTAACAATCGATTTTAAGAAGTTTGGATCATTTTCAGCGGCTGAAATGATGTCTCTGCAATGTGCACTTCTCCTTGATTTTTGTTCATTGGTTAACGTGTGTGGAACAAATTTAGCACAGACTTTTGTATTGTCCAAATCTTCATGCAGGATGGTTCGAATCGTTTTTTTGTTGATGTTTAAAGACTCTTCCATCATTCTTAGTGACGCACGTCGATTGTTTGCGTCGAAATCACACACTTTTTCAATAATCTCAGGTGTTCTAGATGAACTTGGTCTTCCGGTATGCTTATCATCTTCTAGCGTCTCTCTTCCGTCCAGAAAAAGTTTGTGCCACAGGAAAACATTTGATCTACTTAAACAAAACTCACTGCAAACTTGTTTCATCATTTGGTACGTTTCCCAGGCACTTTTACCAAGTTTTGTGTTAAATTTAATAACAGCCCTTTGTTCCATCTTAATACTTCAACATGAAAAAATTTTACTTCTCTTATGAACGGCCGTTTCGTTTGAGTTACTTTAACAACTGCGCAGTACTTTTGGCAGAAAGCAAGCAGATGGTCACGGTTTATAACGCATTCGCGATTACACTGGTGGCGCCACCGTAGGCTGAAATCTAGCGCCAGTCTTAAAAATTCTCTGACGCACTGTGTATGTTACCGTTAAATTGTATAATTCAGTTATAACTAACTTGATCAGTTATTTCAAATCATGAAATAACTGATCAAGTTAGTTAACGCGAGTAATAAATTAATAATTCCACACTTTAACTAGTTATTTTATGAAATAGCTAGGTAGTATGTAAATTAACTAATGATAGACAGTTAAAGTGTAAAATAAACAATTTGACCGAATTATACAGCATACAAAATGTTACTTATATAAAGACACAATAAAATCATTTGTTACAACAGGGATTACTAAAATGGCATTTGGAATTGCATAGAACATTATTTCTAAAACAAATACATTTTTTGTTGACACACTGCGTTTTACATGAAAATATTTTTAAATCCCTGACCGGTACCTAAACTTTGAGCTGTAGCAACCGACCGGAGCGATTTCCCTATATCCGGCACTTCTTCGATCTGAATTAGTTTTTGTTCACTGACTGGAATCGAGAATATAGCTGTTTTATGCGGCCGTTTCTTGTTCCCAATTGAAAAAATCCTTCTTCGGTTATTTTCATGATAACAGCTAAAATAGATCTGGCGTCACCCCTTCCTCTGTCAACTTCAGGTACTGGGATACGGACTGTAAGACCCACAGAAGCTTCAGAATGAGATTTATCTGACATTAATTTCATCTTCAGTTTGTTGCTGTAAACAATGGTTGCGGAAAACTTCATGGGAAAATATCTTGAAAAATGCTCGTAAGAAATCCCTTCGAAAACTCGTCTGTAACTTCGGAAACTTGGCAAAAACTTATTAATGCCTTTGTTTAATCAACTCAATCAGGTTGAGACGAAGTACTCATAAGTTAATACCACTTTTATTATATAACACTTTATAGTGGGTTGAAAATGGTGTGCTATTGCTGACCAGTGGTTCTCACTTTACAGCCTTTTGAATTTGGGATTTATTTACTCGGTTATTTTACACTTTAACGGGGTGTAGATCGTTATTCTATGAAATAATGAGAGAAAAATGTACTGTGAGTTTTACGCTTTAACTGATTTGATCAGTTATTTCATGAATAACTAGGTATTCTATGAAATAACGGATTTCATACTTTAACGATAACATATCCTAAGCAGATGTGTGACGTACCTGCCAGCAGGACGCACACGACATAAAGGCAGATAGGAATCAGAATAATCGTCTGCGTAGCTCAGTTGGTAGAGCGACTTGTTCCGGAATAAGCGGCCTCGGGTTCAAATCCCGGCGTAGACAAAAAATGACGGAGAAATTTACTTCGCTATAATGGCGCCCGAACTATCCGGATGACCCGGCCGTTCAAAATCTCGCATTGGTGTGATGTTATTTCCACACCGCGAGACAGGAAAAATCAGAGAATTCATTCTCCAGCGCTTCGAAAAACAAAAATGTGTGATGTTGCATTCCACACAGCCGATTGACTGGGAGTTCTGAAGTGCACGTTCTACAGTGGATGGCTGCCTGCAACGATTCATGGTCACGGCTGGGCCATGCCCCCAGCCCTCTTACGGGGGGGGGGATGTGACGTACCTGCCAACAGGACGCACACGACATAAAGGCAGATAGGAATCAGAATAATCGTCTGCGTAGCTCAGTTGGTAGAGCGACTTGTTCCGGAATAAGCGGCCTCGGGTTCGAATCCCGGCGTAGACCAAAAATAACGGAGAAATATACTTCGTTATAGATGTTATTGTCAGGTGCGGTTCTTATGCCAATAAGGGTTTTGCAAGAAAACTACAGTACATTTTTCTCTCATTATTTCAATCACAACATCTATAAAATTGGGTTATGGAACCTGTTGAGATGATTAAACAAAGGCATTAATAAGTTTTTGCCAAGTTTCCGAAGTTACAGACGAGTTTTCGAAGGGATTTCTTACGAGCATTTTTCAAGATATTTTCCCATGAAGTTTTCCGCAACCATTGTTTACAGCAACAAACTCCACCCATACTTTAGGTGCTTAAATTTCTTGGACAAACGTAATTTCCTAAACTGAAATGTTCAGAAGCTATGCGCAGTGCACTGTACTTCCTCGTGCGGAGAAATTTATTCATTCCTATCTGCATGTATCTCGTGTGCGTCCTGTTGGCAGGTGACGTCACATCAACGAGAGTTCTGTCTTTTTAAGCTCTAACAAAAGAGTTCCAGCGTAAAGCATTCGACTTGCGTTCACTTTAACTGGTTCGAAAGAAATGTTTTACAAAAAAGTGACTGACAACACACAAAATGTGCTAAGGATTTATATCGATTGTTAATGTCAGTGTTATTTTAAGAGCATTTCATCCAATCCGATAGTCTACCTTATTGTTTCTGTCATTAAGGGGCGTCGGCATGGCCGTGGCTAGCTGGGGCTAGAGGGGGATCAACCCCCCTACAAAGCAAGCGTTCTACCCCCCCCCCCCCACTCCCTCCCCCGGAAAATTGACGTTGTAAATTCTGTGAACTTTTATTTTCGGTTGTTTATAAAAATTTCTTTTGCATTTCATTTCAGGTCCACAATTCCTTTTAGGTTGTTTCGGATTTCAGAAGAAAGGTAGCGCCCCCGTTGGGGTCTAATGAAGCACCCCATAATCAAACATTAATACTGCGGCAAAAATATATGAATACTCACACTAAGTGGGATAAATAAAGACCGCAAATACTACTACAGTTTATTTATAGAGTAATATATTGATAAATTAAATAATGGGATTATTATAGACCATAAACACTCGAGGCCATTTTATTTCCAAGAAAAACATTTGGTGAAACTTGAACCTACACAGCTTCAAATGAACCCTAATCAAACACATTATTATTGTATTACGGTTTATTTATATGCTAGTAAAAGACTTAGTGGAATGAATGTAGAACGTAAATAATATAGGACATATAGGCTACAGGTTCAAACTAAGCTAAATACGAACCTGCAGTAAAGCAGTACGTCTAGCAAACAAAGCTAAATGCTGTACAGCTACAGGGTGTCCCACAAAGGACTCATTGATTTTAAAATGAAATAACTCGGAAACGGAGATCGATAGAAGAATAAAACAAGTGGTATGTTTATTTGAAAAGCCGTAAAAATCTGATACAGAAGTTTTAAAATTACTTACAAATGTTGCCGAAAGGTGGCGCTGTACGCTGTAGTCGTAGTGCGGTCCTATAAATAATGCTGTGAAGCACAAAGCGATCAGTCTTCGGACAGTTTCGCTGTCGAAACGTGAAAGGAGGTTAACGCACTGAAGGAAGTGGATGAAGTCATGTATTCCGTGGAGCAACGTGTTTTTCTGGTACTCGAGTATCTGGGATTTGTGGTTTATGCAAGATGGGGCCCGATCACACCGTACCCCAGCGGTTTTTGACTTTCTTGAGGAATATTTCGGGAATAGAGTCATTGCTTTGAACTATTCCACATTTATTGGAACAGGCATGGATTAGCCCCCATACTCACCCGATCTTACCCCCTGTGACTACTTTTTATGGGGTACATTGAAGGACACTGTTTTCCAGAACAATTCTGCAGCACTGGACGAGCTTGAAAAGTTGATCGGTGAGGCATGTGCGTCCATTTCCGTTGACATACTACAGAGGGTGACTGAAAATTTCATTCTTCGTTTGAGCCACCTCTGTGCTGCGAAAGGTGCACATTTTAAATCGATTGTCATGTGATTGCAACGAGTGCTTGCAAAGGACAGTTTATAGACTATTTCTCGGACGCCCTACTGCGACTAAAACGTACAGCGCCACCTGTCGGCAACATTTGTAAGTAATTTTTAAACTTCTGTATCAGATTTTTACGGCTTTCAAAATAAACATACCACTTGTTTCATCCTTCTATCGATCTCCGTTTCCGTGTTATTTCATTTTAAAATCAGGGAGTCCTTTGTGGGACACCCTGTACCTGCAACACACATGGAGGTAAGGTGCATGACATCTAGCTTGAGAATCTTGGAGAAGAAGGTACATCAATGTCGCCATCAGGTTGCTGTCGGACATCTGATGATGGTCCAGGCACAGAATGCTTAAGTTATGAAGCAGCACTATGACAGACGGCGTTTCTAAAGACTTCTGCAAGTGTCATCTGTCTCATTAACATAAGTTTCTGTCTAAGCAATATCTCTTTAACTGAATAAATTGCCATGATCTCTGGCTCACTGATAAATTCCCGTTGTTCAAGGCCAGAAATTAACTGATCACACATTTCCACCATATCGTGTGTATAGGGACTTTTTCCCTCTCACGTGTGTTCACAATGCCATCATCATCACTACTATCGTCATGCAAAACTACTGTCCTCAAACAAGCCTTGTTATGCAGAGATGACTGACGCTTCACACTCCACGAAAAAACTTCGGTTTCCGGAACTTTTCGAATTTCGGAATTTCGAATATGGGATTGTGGACCTGTATAAGCATAAATACTGTACCTTATTTATGCGTGTATTGTACTTAAAAAAAAATTGATGTTACAGCACGAATGACGGATAACTCATAAGATATTACTTCTCAAAACGAATCATAAGGAACAACTACGCCAATGATTCTCTTCCACGTGGGAACCGGACCTGTTGCGCTTAAGGGTAAAAAAAGAGAGAAGTTATTCTGTTATTTAGAGAAACGTAAAATATAAAACATTAAAAAAAAAAAAAAACAGAAAGAGAGAGGTGGAGATGGAAGAGTAGTTTCGCATATAGATGACACACTAATCCACTGGAATCAGTAGCTGTCAGTACACGATACACTAAACCCTCGCGATTATATGATCCACAGAGTTAAATGATTTATTATATTAAAATATAAACGCACTGAAAATTGCAAAATTTTCGGTTCACCAGCTGAACCATCATCATTGTTCGTTTCCATTAGTTACGTTGTCTCATCCTCGTTTGTGGGGTGGAACGGGGGGAGTTAGATTATGAACTGCATGAAAGTTTGGTGTTTTGACAAGCGATTTCCATGCTTGTGGAATGTTAAAAGGCCGCCACAATGGCGCAGTGGTCTAAGCGATGGCCTCTGATCATTCGTCAAAACGGGGTCCGGGTTCGAATCCCGGTGAGGCATGGATGTTGTGTTTGTCTTACGGCACTGGCTCTCTCCGTTCCCTGGAACCAGTGACCCTAAATTAGGGACGGGTGACTGCTTATAACCCATTGAGTGGCTCACGGTGGTCGTTAAACCTCCAATCAAAAAAAAAAAAAAAAAAAAAAAAAAAAGAATGTTAAAAGACACATCGTCATTACAATATTGACTTCCCATTTGATAAATAAATAGACTTTCCATTATCAAATTTGATTGCTTAGTCTTGGATGTTCCCAAAATCGAGGCATTGTCCCTCTTGGAAGTATGCGAGCCTGTGTTCGCAAGACGTGAAAGAGCGGTGGCATTGGAATGCATCCGTGCATCATATTTATGCTCTATTAATCTAACCCCCAATGCTCGTAGTGTTGAACTAATGCAGACTGAATCAGGCGTATTAGGTTCATTGCTCGTCAAAGGAATGGAGTAAATGCCATGTATATTACTATTATTTATATTACTATCTATGATTTGATCACGGTCTTTTTTAATTTTGGCAAATGTGCTGGATGTTGATTTGCCGAAATCGTACCTCTGTTTTCAGCAAGCTTTCTTTAAGATATTAGTCACTTGTGGTAGGTAATCAATAGAGCCAATGCATTTAACTTTTCTTTTCTCAGGCCGCATGGTAGTGAATGCCAAACGTTCCATTTGTTTTAACAATTTCCAAACGCAATCTGCAGAAATTCCATGGAGGGTTGCAATAGTAGTGATGTTGTTTAATTCCTCTTTAAAGCATTTTCTATCAGAGGAATGGGTCTGTGCGCAGTATAAAATGCTACGCAATGCAGCTGCCTTATACTTCGTAGGGTGAAAAGACCATCTTGGTATAATGACCGGCGAGTGAGATGGATTACGGTATACAGAATATCTCCCTTGATGATTGATTAGATCACTTTGGAGAAGAACATCAAGATATGGCAAAGTAAATGACTTTTCAACCTCTAGGGTGAATCTAATTGTGTGGAAAGGCGTTTACAAGGCATCGACAAATTGGGTGATTGTTTCGGCTGGGTGGTTCCAAAAAATCAAAATGCCATCGATATACCTCAAATATAGTGCTGGCTTTAGATGACATTCAGCCATAACACGATTCTCTAGTTCCTGCATTATGACTTCAGCCAGTATCGCTGATAGAGGGTATCCCATGGAGTTCCCATCTTCTGTTAGTAAAAGGTTCCATCAAAATGGAAGTAGGTACGATCCGCAATCAATTTGAGGGCATCTGAGATGGTTTTAACTTCCGTGGCTGTTCTATTTCCCAACTCAATTAATTTATTTTTGATAATTTCATGGACCTCGGGTATTGGTACGTAGGGGTATAATGAGATGACGTCCAACGAAAGCATTTGGAATGGTTTACCCATATGTTGGAATTCATGGATTCTTGTATTGGCTTGAGTGGAACTTTTAATTGAGTATTGAGAGGTTGCTGTAAGGATTTTTAGGTATAATTAGTCACAGCCTTCTAGAGGGGCCTTGTCGGGTTGATGTATCCCGACACAAGAGGTTTGATAGGTTTATCATCTCTATGTACTTTCAGTTTACCGAAGAGTTCCGGCACCCTTGGGCCATTAGGATGGTGCATTTTAGAGCTAACGCAGGTTGGTAAGGTGCCTTGCTTCTTTAATTTACTAAGAGGCTCGAATAGTAGCTGCTGTTGGATCTGAACACCATCAACGATCAAGTCATGAACACCATCAACGATCAAGTCATGAACACCATCAACGATCAAGTCATGAACACCATCAACGATTTCGGGTGTTGTCGCTTTTGAAGACCTCCCAGATCTTGCTGAATTTTCGGTCTCAGAGTCTCCGCGCTGAAAGTTGGCACACCATTTCTTCACAGCAGAATGTGAAAGACACTTGTCACTTTTGCGTCATGCGCTCACAGATTTCCTTTGCAGTTTTTTCTGCAGGAACAGAAATTTCATGACAGCCAGGAGTTCCACATTCGAAAATTCAACAGATTGCATTGACATGATTCAGTTCAGGACGTCAAACATCTGGGAAAAAAAAGAGCTAATAGTCTGAAAATTGGCACTTTACAATGCAAAAGAACACTCTTTCGAGCTGCAGTGATAAAATAATGCTACAATTACAGGAGGTGGGTTAGGCTGAGAACTTTTCAGCATCCCTTCGTATTTGGATGAAAAAGAACAGTGAATTTCGTAAGTTGAAATCGACTCTTTTCTGGCCGTTGGGTAATCTAATTTAGCTCAGTGCATAGTTAACGATTTTTGTGTGATAGCTATCAGGTGCTTAAGACTTGAAAGTTACAGTATTACTAGTTCAACTGGCAGAAAGTCAATGATTTAAGAAGTGATATTTTAAACAAAAAACATTATAGAAAAAAATCTAAGGGCTATAACCAGACGGCTGCTCCTAATTTGGGGACACTGGCTCCCAAAAATCACTTATGCTTCATCCGGGACTCGAACCCAGGCTCAACTCGGACAAGTCAGAAACCTACACCTCTGACCACTTGGTCATGGGTGAGGCCGAGTCCCAAAGTTATGACCACTTGTTCTAAGGATGGGAAAAAGTCAGCGCTATAAGAAAAACACACTGCACATAGGTTATGCTGGATTCGAACCCAGGCCCAGTAGCCAGAAGATAGCGCCTCTAACTGCTTGGGGCTGCTGGTACTCTACTTTTTGGGGGGCGGAGACAGAAAGAAAGGAGGAGGGCGGAGAGTAAGTAGGAATGAATGAAAACTGTTGTTTGGCCGCCCTTTCCGAGATAATTCACTTTTCACTCTTCGTTAATTACAACTGACTGATTCTCTAATTACTATGACAGTTTCATTCATCCGAATTTCCTTGGATACTCTCCGTCTTAAGACGGTTGCGTAATGAGTAGTAGTCGTTAATCTCTCTTTCTTTACTCTCTGAAACACGTTTTCTTCGCTTGCCCTTTCTGAACCCCAGAGTCCGGGTGCCCAGTTTGGTAAATAGTAATGGGCGCCGGATCCGGGGATGTGAATGAAGTGCTTGACGGGAATGGCTACCGTCTCCTACTCGGCGCGCTTCCTGCCCAAACGTAGCTACTTAGCTTTCGACCGCTGGAACAATTCTTCCAAAAGTGAAAACGATGAACCAGTTCCTTACGGGGGTCCTCGAATACAAGACAAAGATTTACCCTCCCTAAAACTCTCACTCTTTTAGTGCTGCATTTCCATTTATTTATTTATTTATTTATTTGTATCTCTTTTTTTTTCTCACTCGGTGATTTAAACTTTTGTGTATGGAAAAGATAAATAGGCTGTTAACCTGTGCATGAGAGACTGTTAAAGAATTAATGTTTGCTTTAGCATCTCTCTGACGAGGGAATTATCTCAGCCTTCTTAGAGGGAAAGAAAAAGGAAGGGAAATAAAGAAAAAGTGTAGCAGTCATCGGTGATTTCTGTACTCCGTTGCTTAATGCGCAATAGCAATATTTAAATAGAATTTCCTTAGTAATCGGAGGAAAGCAAAACAGAAGAAATATTTTACCACATAGCACAAAGACATGCTACTGTTTAAGTTACGAACGAGGAAGGTTCAAAACAGTTGTGTTCCAATGTATTTCTGATAAACATGAACACGTTGTAGTTTCTGCAGGTGCGACGTATATTCTATTTTAACTTTCATCCTTAGAAATGTAGTTCTTATGTAAATTGGAGTTTGTTCTCTTATGCACTTCCTAACTTAACGTGACATTTTCTCTCTCACATGAATGGAGGTTTGGCAACACCCCTGAGGTCAGTACCTAAGTGACGTATGCATGTTGATAAGAACGAGAAAAGATATGCACTATAGTGACAAAAGTCACCGGATACCTACAAGAAAAACACAACATAGTATTTATTGACATACATTAGTACGGTATCGGTCCACCTTTGGCTTTAATGCATGCACAGACTCTTCGAGACATGCTTTCGGCAAGGTTTTGGAACACAGCGGTAGGTATGCGCTTCCATTCAGTACATAATGCTGGCGTTAACGGTTGCTTTGTAGTAGGCCTTGGTTTCAAACTTCTTATGCGGCGCTCTAATTCATCCCATAGGTGCTCTATGGGATTAAGATCAGGGCTCTGTACTGGCCAGTCCACACACGATACGGAATTATTGTCAAACCACGCCATAACAGTCCTTGCTTTATGGCCCGGTGCATTATACTGCTGGTACCAACAAGGCTCGGTTCCATACTATCGCCACAGAGTTGGTAGGGCATAATTGTCCAGAATATCGAGGTAGACGTGCTGGTTAACAGGTTTGTCCACGATAACCAATGAGCCGGCACCGTACCATGAAAAACACCCTCACACGAATACACTGCCAGCTCCAAACTTGACCAGAGGAACAGTACACTGTGGTAAATAGCGTTCCCCCCGCTGCCGCCATACCCACACACAGCCATCAGACTGATGGATCGTATATCTGGATTCATCAGTCCATAGCACCCGTTTCCATTGATCTACGGTCCACGATAAATGTTCTTTACACCATGCTAAACGACGAGTAGGATTCCGAGTGGAGATGAAAGGCTTATGAGCAGCCGCACGACCACGGTGACCAATGGAATGAAGTATTCTGCGAATGGTACGTGTACATACCGAAGTTCTAGCATTTTTACTCACCTGTACACTAAGGTCTTGTCCGTCGATTAGCTGTAACGACTCTCCTGAGGCTTTGACGTCTTCTATCATTGATTTTCTTTGGTCTTCCAGTTATTCAGTACATCCAAAACAGTTTGGATTGAATTGAATTGAAGGTTTAACGACCACCGTGAGCAACTCAATGGGCTATAAGCAGTCGCCCGTCCCTAATTTAGGGCCACCGGTTCCAGGAAAGGGAGAGAGCCAGTGCCGTAAGACAGACACAACATCCATGCCTCACCGGGATTCGAACCCGGACCCTTGACTGACGAATGGTCATAAGCCATCGCTTAGACCACTGCGCCACCGGGGCGGCTCCAAAAACAGTTTACTTGGGTATGTTAAAACGTCTCTCGGTATCTCTTATGGACAACCCACTAATATACCACCCAACAATCTTTCCTTTACCTCACAGTGCGATATGATCGCGGTCAGCTGAAGGTTTGTTTTTATACCGTTTGCAGCTGTACCGCGCATCTTAACAATGCAGCGAATCCGTTCATTTGCTTTTGAAAGGGTGTCCGGTGACTTTTGTCAATATAGTGTATATATGTTGCGACGCAGTTGTTTGGCGTGGAAATGTGGCGTCTATGCTGAGCTTATTGATTATACGAGAGCTATTAAAGTATGGGAAGTTATATTTTTATTGCCATCTGCATAACTACGTTGTAAAGTTTGTGAGTGTTATAGTACTATTGATCACCAGTTGTGGACTAACGAAAATGGAATATACCACCATGTGATATTGAAGTTGGATACAAATAAAAGATTTGTAAGTACCAAACTTCGACGGTATTTCGAGTGAACACCTGTTTCATTATTGGTGAACTTGACATTTAGTACATGTAGTGTTGAGCTAGTCAGATACTTAGGAATAGTTGTTACACTACGCAGGTAGTAAATTAGTTCGAACGATGAGCGTGCAGTATTTTTCTGCAGGTAGTTAAAAATAGTTCGAACATACTTCTAATCAGGGACTTCACCAAAGGGTGCGAGGATGGGTAGCAGCCCGCATTGAAATTTTTCTCTCCCCCCCCCCCCCGCTGCAGCCCACCCAGTTCAAGAAGTTCCATTTTTTTGAATTTCAAAATATAATCTGGACTTTGCCAAGGAATAGTGAGTCTCCACTATTTCTTCGTGCGGTATTTTCCCCATAGGAAGCGCTTTGTTGACTTCTCCCTAGAAAGGTCATCAAAATAGCATCCGAAGGGTCATGAAAATTAAATTTTCCACTCTTCGAAATCCTTAGTTGAAGCCTTTTTGCATGTTAGTATGGCCAGGGGGCGAATGAGGACGTTTAATAGGAATTCATTACTAATTACTCCACTGTTTGTTCTGCTAAATAGGGAATTCCAACACGAAAAGTGGGGTCTAAAGATATACCAGCGCTCTTAAGCCTGCCCTAGGACAGTGAGGGAGCGGGACGTGGCCGACGACTGCTTTGGGAGGAGAGGAGTGCAAGGCAAGGTCACTGGCTTGAAGGAAGGGAGTTAAGTAAAGAGGTGTTGTGTTTGCGTGTCAGGATGTTGCAATTTGATTTTGGTAAACAAATAGGACATTTTTCTTTAAAGAAATTATTAACGTACTATTTTCACAAGCAGAAATGCAAAATTTTGAAAAATAATTAAGGCATTGTATTCAAAGCAAGAAAAAAAAGTTGAAGGCGACATTCTAGCAACATTTATACCTTATACCACCACCCACTAATCATTTTCATCTTATCTTTTTGGTTTACCAGTGGTGTAACTCGTCAGATCCAGGTGTGGGTGCTTGTGTTTCCGACTGGAAGACGGAGGTTACACAAAATTCCTTTGTAGCCGGCAGTAAAAGCATTAAAAAATCATTCTTTCAGTTTTTCGTAAATCACAAAATGTGCTATAAAATTTGCCCCTGAAAAAATAATCCTCGCCCGTTCCCATCCACCATGATTTCGAAGTTTAGCGACGTCCCTGCTTCTAAGCAATACGAACACGCAATAAATTTCTGCAGGTAGTAAATTAGTTCGAACCTACTTCTAATGAATATGAACACTCAGTATTTTATTCCAGGTAGTAAATTAGTTCGAACCTATTTAAAGTCAATACGAACACGCAGTACTTTTTTGCAGGTAGTGAATTTGTTCAAACGTACTTCTATAAGGAATATCATAAACACGCAATATTTTTCTGCATCTAGGAAATTATTTCTAACCTACTTCTAATGAATATGAACACGCAGTATTTTATTGCAGGTAGTAAATTAGTTCGAACCTATTTAAAGTCAATACGAACACGCAGTACTTTTTTGCAGGTAGTGAATTAGTTCAAACGTACTTCTATAATGAATATCATACACACGCAATATTTTTCTGCATCTAGGAAATTATTTCTAATCTACTTCTAATGAATATGAACACGCAGTATTTATTTTATTGCAGGTAGTAAATTAAATCGAACCTATTTAAAGTCAATACGAACACGCAGTACTTTTTTGCAGGTAGTGAATTAGTTCAAACGTACTTCTATAATGAATATTATAAACACGCAGTATTTTTCTGCATCTAGGAAATTATTTCTAACCTACTTCTAATGAATATGAACACGCAGTATTTTTCTGTCGGTAGTAAATTAGTTCTAACATACTTCTAATCAATATGAAAATGCAGTATTTTTCTGCAGGTAGTAAATTAGTTCGAACCTACTTCTAATCAATACGAACACACTATTTTTCTGTAGGTAGCAAATTATTTCGAATTTACTTCTAATGAATATGAGCACGCAGTATTTTCCTGCTAGTAGCAAATTAGTTCGAACCTACAAATAACAATTAGTTCGAACCTTTTCAATACAAGTAGTAATTAGTTCGAACCCTTTCAATACGAATACAGTATTTTTGTGCAGTTAGTAAATTAGTTCGAATCTATTTATAATGACTATGAACACGCAGTATTTTTCTTCAGGTAATACGTTCGAATTTATTTCTAATTAATATGAACACGCAGTATTTTTCTGCAGGTGGTAAATTAGTTCGAATCTACTTCTAATGTATATGAACAAGCAGGATTTTTCTCGAGGTAGTAAATTAATTCGTACCTGCTTCTAATCAATACGAACACAGTATTTTTCTGTAGGTAGTAAATTAGTTCGAATCTAGTTTGAACACGCAGGTTTTTATATCAGTTCGAAACTACTTATAATCAGCATGAATATGCAGCATTTTTTAGCAAGTAGTAAATTAGTTCCAACCTACTTCTATCGAATATGAACACGCAGTATTTTTCTGTAGGTAGTAAATTAGTTCGAACCTACTTCTAATGAATGTGAGCATGCGGTATTTTTCTGCGGGTGGTAAATATTCTATTACGTTATTGTTAAAACGTTCAGTGTTACACAGTCGCGCCAGTTTGTGACGAAGTCAGAGAGACCTGATGCAAACGTCGTTATACTGTAAACGAAACTATTGATTAAATGCAGTAGTACTACGTAGTGTGTACTGTGACGTACCTGCCCAGCAGGACGCACACGACATAAAGGGAGATAGCAGTCAGAACGAATGTCCGCTAGCTCAATTGGTAGAGCGACTTATTCCGGAATGAGGGGTCAATGAAGGGACGCGGGTTCGAGCCCCGGCGTGGGCAAAAATAATGGAGAAATTTACTTCGTTATAATTGCGCCTGAATTTTCCGGATGACCCGGCCGTTCAAAATCTCGCAATGGTGTGATGTTCTTTCCACACCGCGAGATAAGAAAAATAAGAGAATCCCTTCTCCAGCGCTTCGAAAAATAAATGTGTGTGACGTTGCATTAAACACACCAGATTGACTGGGAGTTCTCAAGTGCACGTTCTACAGCGGATGGCTGCCTACGACGATTCATGGTCACGGCTGACCCGTGCGCAGGACGCACACGACATAAATGCAGATAGCAGTCAGAACGAACGTTCGCGTAGCTCAATTGGTAGAGCGACTTATTCCGGAATGAGGGGACCCGGGTTCGAGTCCCGGCGTGGACAAAAATGACGGAGAAATTCACTTCGTTATAGTACTTAAAAACAGTACAAACGTATCAACGTAATTCATGTACATTAGTGTCCAAAATTAGCGCGACAACCACAAAATAATGGCAAGGGCAAAATCCACGCGACAGTGTTTAATTACTGTTGGTACGGACGTGCATATATCGATAACGCAGCAATACACAACAGCAACAAAGGAATACTACACCGCACGAGGATGAATTATGACAGCATGGACTTCCATGCTGTCATGAGCATAATTCACCGCAGATTTCGAGGGGATAATAGTCTGATTATCCCAAATAGCGATACAGCTAGTACAAGCCCTCATGCTGTTTGCAAGGCTGTGAGTGAGTGTTTGGGGCAATTACTGCCACTTGTGAACCCGTTCGTGTTGCATCCCAGACAGGCTCTATCGGGTTCAGATACAGAGATCTCGCTACTCATTCTATCTTGTGAATAACCTCATTGTCCAGGTATTCGTTGTCTAGCCGACCCCTATGGGGACGGGCGTTATCGTCCATAAAAAGCAACTCGGGGGAACAGCTCCCCTGAGGATGTCTTCTCTTTAGCGTGCAGCAGTCAGGGTGCCTTCAAGAAACACCTCTAGTGGCGTCCGTCCATCCAATATGATGCTAGCTCAAACCAGGAATCTTCCACCACCGTAGTGCTCAAGTTCCTTAATGTTGGAGGGAAGATTTTAGGTTATCGTCTCTTTTCAAACGAACGCACGTCGAGAATCCGTGTTCAGGCTTTACCGCGACTCGTCACGGAAGAAAACACAGGCCCATTGATCAGGGGTCCATGGGTGATTTTGTCGGGCTCATTTCATACGGACCCTTTTGTGCAATGGGGCGAATAGGATACAGACTATTGGATTTCTTGCATGCAGGACTTCCTGCAAAATGTTTGCCTCGATATCGCAGTTCTCTTAGCAGAGCAGAGCTCCGGCGAGATTTGCCTGGCTGTCGACTCGTTATGGCGGCGAATTGTTAGAAACAAATGCTGGCCGTTTTGGCTTGTTGTGTGTCGTGGGCTGCCTTGTCTTGGCTTTCTGTTTATTGTTCCGGATTTCTGCAAATGTCTCCAACGATTGGAGACCACTTGCATCGACACATTGAGCCATCTTGGTACTTCAGCTTGCGATTGCCCTGCTGCCAAACTATCCATCGCTCTCTACCGGAAAGAGTCGTCTAAGAGATGGTGCGGAGCCATTCTTCCACTAACAGCTCAACTCAAGCTTCAGTTGCCGCACCCCACTCTGAACAACGTTTATGAAGATAGCGTGACTGCCATCTCGATGACGTACGGCCGTCATTTGCATATTTCCATAAGAGCCAGCACAATATTGCTTGGATACGTCCACTTACCATTTCCCCTTCCCATAGGAGCTAGCACAATGATACTTGGATACGTCGACTTACCATTTACCCTTCCCACAGGAACTAACACAATGCTACTTGGGTAGGTCGATTTACCATTTGCCCTTCCCATAGGATCTAGCACGATACTACTTGGGCACGTCGACTTACCATTTCCCCTTCCAATAGGAGCTAGAACAATTATACTTGGGTACGTCGACTTACCATTTCCCCTTCCCATAGGACCTAGCACAATTCTACTTGGGCACGTCGACTTACCATTTTTCCTTCCAATAGGAGCTAGCACAATGCTACTTGGGTACGTCGACTTACCATTTCCCCTTCCAATAGGAGCTAGCACAATGCTACTTGGGTACGTCGACTTACCATTTCCCCTTTCCATAGGAGCTAGCACAATACAACTTGGGTACGTCGACTTACCGTTTCCCCTTCCCATTGGAGCTAGAACTATGATATTTGGGTATGTCGACTTACCATTTCCCCTTCCCATTGCACCTAGAACTATGATACTTGGGTGCGTTGACTTACCATTTCCCCTTCTCATTGGAGCTAGAACAATGATACTTGGGTACGTCGACTTACCATTTCCCCTTAACATAGGATCTAGAACAATGATACTTGGGTACGTCGACTTACCATTTCCCCTTCCCACAGGAGCTAGAACAATGATACGTGAGTACGCCGACTTACCATTTCCCCTTCCCATAGGAGCTAGCACAATACTACTTGGGCACGTCGACTTACCATTTCCCCTTCCAATAGGAGCTAGCACAATGCTACTTGGGTACGTCGACTTACCGTTTCCCCTTCCCATAGGAGCTAGAAAAATGCTACTTGGGTATGCCGACTTACCATTTCCTCTTCCCATAGGAGCTAGAACAATGATACTTGGGTACGCCGACTTACCATTTCCCCTTCCCATAGGAGCTAGAACAATTATACTTGGGTACGCCGACTTACCATTTCACTTTCCCATAGGAGCTAGAAAAATGATGCTTGGGTATGACGATTTAGTGCTCCTATGGGAAGGGGAACAACTTAACAAAACTTGGGCACGTTGACTTACTCTCAACAATACTTGGGTACGTCGACTTAGACAACAATACTTACAATACTTGACTTACTATGATTAATACTTGGGTACGTTGACTTACCATTTCCTCTTCCCTTAGGAGCACAATGATACATAAGTACCGGGTTCAATGCATTTATTTTTATTTTGATTGGTGGTTTGACGACCACCGTGAGCAACTCAATGGGCTATAAGCAGTCGTCCGTCCCTAATTTAGGGCCACTGGTTCCAGGAAAGGGAGAGAGTCAGCGCCGTAAGACAAACACAACATCCATGCCTCACCGGGATTCGAACCCAAACCTTTTTCGGACGAATGATCAGAGGCCATCGTTTTGACCACTGCGCCACCGGGGCGGCGTCTATGCATTAAATGAATCGTAGTAAGCAGGACCGTAGCAAGCGTTTCTTATATGGGAGGGCGAGACTTCAAATTACGCCCCTTCGAGTTCCAGTCAAATGATACGTGGTTTTTACTTTCTCACACGCCACCGTTATAGGAAAGTATTATGATCGTTCAAAAATCACACTCCCCGTTTTTGACATAATTTTATTAAAATTTTAAAAACTATGGAAATACCAAAGAACCACAGGTTGTAAATACCAAGTAAAGCATAAACGTTATGTGAAAGCCGACAGCACAACATTCCACAAAAATGCAGAACGAAAAACAAACTAGTTCAGAACGAATGAGTATCGGATATAGTGAACGTAACAATAGGAAGAAGCTTTAGAATTTGGGCTTGGAAAAATTCCGTTCAAAGTTAAAAACGCTTAGAAAACTTTCTGCAACACAGCACAAATGACTAATTAGCTCTTTAACCCAAACACATGTTCGGAAATGTCATGGAGGTTACGCATATCACAGCATATTGTTTTCAATGCCTTGGGACAAACTACAGAGGTAAAGCACGTGTTAAGACGACAAATCTGCTGCGATACATTCCGTCCGTGTAGCACAGTTGGGAGAGCAACTTACTTCGGAGTGAGGGGGTGCAGTTTTGATCTTCGTCACGGAAATATTTGTGTTTTCACAGCCTCCATTCGCCGTTTTGAAAATTTCCCTTTACGGATATGAGATGTTCACACCTTATAGTGTATGTTACTCTGTACCCTGGTTCGCTGCATCGAATACTGTATGAGACTAACTAAAGTCGTTAAAAATAAAATACTGAAGGGTGTTTTAGGGGCGAACGTAAATGCTCCACCTGCCTTACGTAATCTAAAGTCCTCTGTAATCAAAGTTCGTTCACCGGAACACGCACCCCACAGACAATAGGTCAAGGTTCATGCTACTTAGATAACCAATAATTTATAATAATTGGTCAAACAGGCGCTCTGCTCCCTCAGCTTTACTATATTAAGATCTGCTAATCAAGGGAGGGGAGGTGAATGAATAACGAAGAAGCAGACCTTGAAAGGAATCCATCAAAGCTTTCAAACTTAACAAAATGTGTTCGTCATTCAAAGAAATGCTGTCCGAGCCTAGGCTGTGTATCGGAGACTTCGTTCGTGGCGAGAAATCACTCACGCATTATTTAACACGTGCCTTTTCGTTGTAGTGCAGCTCTCCTTGCTGACACTTTATTCTTTGCCCTAATAATCTCCGCCGGAGTCTGTCCGCAACTTCGGTACAAAGTCCCCACGCGCTTGTGAGAGCCTGAAACATCCTGAATCACCAAGACGCCGAATTCCCGTCCATCCACGAGGACATACGAAGTTTCTAGCCACCTACCGAGCAACGTACACGTGCTCCTTCCGCTACCAAACTCCAACCCTCAACTAATGAATATAAAGCTTCGCGGGTCACTCCTCTCCCCACCTCTGGTCACGTGCTAACCTCTGCCCTGTTGTCTGAGGCGCGATGAACTATCTAGATAGAGGCAGACAACGAACATTCGCTGTTGTCCCTCCCCTTCTCCGCCCCGCTTGCTCCCTCAACCCCACCCTTCGCTGTGGAGTAAGAAGGTCACCTATTGCGACCATGACCTTTCCATGAACTAATCTCCAACGGATAGCATAGCTCGGCAGCATTGTATACACTATTGTGTTCGTACATTCCGAACTGCCTTGGTTAAAATGAATGTGTACATTTTATCAGACGCTCGGGCGTTAGATTGGGGTTTTACCATACGTCCGAAAACCATTAGCCTCAAGGGTCTTTAGTAATTCGACTAATTTAACTTCGAGACGTACTGCTAGAAACGTTCGTTTTCTGGAAATGAAAAAAAAAATAGAAAATTTCCTGGAAACGGGAAAACACGTGCTGCTTCTTTCCTTTGTCGCTTGACTTCTATTTCCAGTCCTTGTATCGTAACACATAAAATACGAAAATAATGTCCAATGTCCGACATTACATTAATAACGTATTTCGCCCTTACAAGTGTAACTTTCTTTATTAGTTACAATTTCTATATTTTACAATCCCCAGAGCATGATGAATTTACGCCTCTGGAATGACCATTGTGGTCTCCCTTCCCTGGAACCAGTGACCCTAAATTAGGGACGGGCGACTGCTTATAGCCCATTGAGTTGCTCATGGTGGTCGTTAAAATTCCAATAAAAAAAAATAAATAAAAAAAAAATGACCATTGTGGGATGGCGCCCTCCCGGCAGCTACTGCCCTGGTAATGAATATCAAATGCACACTGATGAGCCATTGCTTTATAACTACATACTTAATAAGCTGTAGGAACCTCTTTAGCCAGCAAAACAGCGGCACCTTGGCGAAGCAACATTTCGATGAGATGTCGATAGGTATCCTGGGGTATCTGGTACCATAATGTCAACAGCAGGTCCTCTAGTTCCCGTACATTTTCCCAAGTCGAACCACAGATGTTCGTTTGGTCTCATGCCAGGTAAATTTAGAGGCCAGGGCATTAAGAGAAAGTCACCAGCATGTTCCTCGAACCACTCCTTGACAATTCTCGCAGTATTGAAAATGACGTATTATACTGTTTGTAATCGCCATCACCAGAAGGGAACACAGTTGCCATGAATGAGTTAACTTGGTCCGCAACGTTATTCAGATACCTGAAAGCTATCAGGGATTGTGCTATTGGGATGATGGGGCCTATAAAGTGTCCCAAGAAGACATCGCCCGCAGAATAACACTGCCGCCTCCAGCCTCTTTCCGCTCAACAGTGCATCCTGCTGACACAGCCTCCATTAGTACTCGGTATACCCGAGCTCGACCGTCTACATGATGCACCAGAAATCTTGATTCGTCAGATCAGGCTAATTTCTTCCAATTATCCACGGTCCAATCTCGGTGATCTTGGGCCCATTTCAGGCGTTGTTGGCGATGACGTGCGGTGAGCATGGGGACCCGGCTGGGTCTTCGGCTACGCAGGCCCATGCGCAGAAGGCTGCGATGAACTGTGTGCTGTGACACATTGCCCTGATCACCAATGTTGTAGCTGCGGATGATTTGTCGCACCGTGGACCTGCGGTCACTGTGAACAATGCGCGACAGTCTCCGCTCGCCTCTGGCATCAGTGAGCTGCGGACGTCACACGACTGGACGACGGTTCGTCATTTGGCCATCTGTGCACTACTTTTGATGCAAAGTCACTACTGCGGCACAAGAACAAGCCGCGCCGTTTCCGAGATCGTAGTTCCAAAGTGCCGTGCCATCACAATTTGTCCTTTCTCAAACTCCGATAAATCGGCGGCTTTTCCCATTCTGACTCCGAACACTCAACTAACCGAAAGCCGGTCCTCGGGTTGTATATAAACTGCCCTGTGTACTTCACCTGCGCCACCGTTCGGTCTCCAGGTGCGCTCATTTCTCTAGGCTGGGGGTGGTCATAATGCTATGGCTCATCCGTGTATAAATATTTATATACAGGCTGATTCATAAAGAAGTATACAGGTCCAGATGCTCTAAAACAGTAACAGTTGAAGACACGGACCACAACTGTGAACCGTTGGGCAGATGTACTCGTAAAGTTTGTGTCCCGCTACAGAGGGAAGTGATGTAAGCGATAACGCGCGTGTCACGTGACTAGTCAGTCAAAATGGCAGCGTCTGCAGTGGAGGAGGCGTTTTGTGTTTTTGAATTGAGCAAAACGGAATCTGTAACTGTTGTGCAACGGCATTTTCGATCACGATTCGGAAAATAACCTCCAACCGGAAATACGGGCTGTTTGTGCAAACTTAAAAGTTCCAGACGACCGCATGTACCAGAAGAAATCGTCGATAGTGTTTGCACCGCCACTCAACGAAGCCCGGGAAAATCAACGCGGAGGGTGAATCGTGAAGTGAAGATTTCACAGCCCACTGTCTGGAGAACTCCCTTTATTGTTGATCTAGCGGAGCTGAAACAGCGTACCACAGCCACTATCACTGCACTTGATTCAGATATCGAACCTCCCGTTTGGGCGGAAATGGATTACCGGCTCGATATGTGTTGTGTGACTAAAGGTGCACACATAGAACATCTGTAACTGTCTTAAAAAAACTTGAAACATTGCCCTACAATTCTGTTACAGGTAACATAAAATATCTTACATTGTTATAGTGCGTTGAAACTGTACACTTCTTTATGAATCACCCTGTATATATTTAACCCCACCAGGGTAGTGACTTCCATGTGAGTATAAGACAATGAAATCATCAGAATATATCCAATTTTTAAACCAACGTCTCCGTATTGACGGATCGAAAGATAGGCTTTTAGTGAACCTGTTTCAGCAAGTAATCCAGCTCCAGTATATTTCGCTGCATTTGTTTGAATGATGGAAAATTTTATCAGCACAAAAGAGAATGCCGTTCAGTTGAATAGGTCGGAATTATTAAGTCTTAATGCTCGCTATTACGATCCAATACTTGTAGAAACTTACGCAAGTAACACTTATTGTTCCTGCTGGGAAGTTATTACGGAATTCAGCATGATTACATCCTTTGCTACCTGTTTCGAAGTTCAACGCTTAGCAACCTATTATTAAATACCACGTGCACAATGAAGGTTAAATGGCGCGAAAGTAGGGTCAAACAGGAGACAGAAGATCACAAAAACCTGGGAGGCATAAAAACTTCAAGGGAGGGACGTACAAAAAATGAAATGAAACAAAGGGTACTCTTGTGATGTTCTTCCCACCCGAGTTTAACTCGTAAAAGCGCTCATTTGTGCTGGGGAACTGTGTAGTAATTTTCAGACCTGACAAATTTTTCTTTCGTGGGCTAACTAAGTGTAGAATAGTCCGTCTCTCACATTTCCTTTCTCCGTCCGTCGATCGTCGACCCCTTCGAAATCACTTAATGCGCGCACGCCTTTAATAGGCCGCAATTGACCTTTAGGCGGTTTTCAGGTCGCAGGTTATGTACTGCGCTACCTTAACACGGTGGACTCCCTGTTCTACTTGTAACAGAATAGTCATTGGGGAGCGAATGAGTGACATTTTGGGGGTCTGAGGGTTGGATTTTCGAAGAGTAGTTTTTTTTTTTACTTGCTGTCAGAGAGATAGAGAGAAATGTGTAGCGATTTCTCTGACGATTACTGCATCTCCTATTTCCTGTTCGTATCAACTCCCTCCCTACCGGTCTTCGTAACTTCTTTTTTTTCTCTCCCTACCAGTTTTTTTGATTGATCTGCTGAGCTTAAGCAAACATGGTGGGTCAGAAAAGTGAAGAACAAATCGTAAAGAAGATAATGGTTTAGCAATAGAAGCAGGTACAGAAGATTTTAGAAGTCCCATTTTAACCAAGGGTAAAAATGAGAGCTGCCATAGGTGCTTTTCATATTGAAATGAGCTTAAAATCTTCGACAGAAAGTGTTTGAGAGTACGTGTTCTGCAAAACTATTTTTTTTTTATCTTTCACTTTTCGCTTTTGTGTATTGCAGAGCACTTAGTCTAGATTTTTACAAGAATAGTAAATCCTGTACATATCCGCATATGTGAGTTTAAGGTTGCAACATAGCAAAAACCACTGACCTTAGTTTAAAAAGGAGTACTCTTTTTTTTCTCTCTCTCTCCTCTATCTTTTCAGGGCATAAAGATATATTTTAAAGGTACTTTTTGGTTCCATGGAAAAGAGCAGAGAGTGAAAATTATAACCTTGAAAGTGCGCTACCGGCGAAGAATTGGAATCCATTGCCCTGCATATCAACGGGACCCAACTGCAAGACAAATTACGCAACTTCTAGAGCAGAATATTTTTTATCCTCTGCATCTTTCGCGACAGTAGTAAAGCAAATTCCAAGTAAAATACACTGGCGGAAAGTGAAAAAAAAAACACCAAGAAGGAATTGGCGGACGATCATGAAATTTACATATCTTAATGGGGTCGAATTAACGTAGGTGTGATGTTAATTTCGGGACCAACCGGCGAGTGCTTGCGCTACAGCACGGCACAATATGCAAATTATCGTCGGTGGTATTTAAGGAGTACGGCGAAATGAATGTAATCAGTCGTCGGCGTACGGACATGTACGAAGACCCTGAAGAAGCTACAATGCCTGGACATGGAAGACGTGTACGATTTCAGCAGTTATCGGACTTTAAGCGAGGTCGTCTAGTCGGACTCCGCGAGGCCGGGTGGTCGTATCGTCGTATTGCGGAGTGATTTGGACGGGAAGTATCGGTGGTGGTACGATGGTGGTGTAGATGGTCCGAGAAACATTCCCACACGAGAAGACGTGGAACCGGGAGTCACAGACGGACTGATGAGCGGACCGATCGACGCATAAGAAGAGCGGCGTTGTCAAGCAGAACATCCACTGCGACGCAAATCCGAGCTGCTGTTGCACCTGAGGTGACTGTGCAAACAATCCGCAACCATCTACTGGATGCAGGACTACGTGCACGTGTGCCTCTGGCATGTGTATCTCTGTCTCCAGCCCACCGTCAGGAACGGCTGCAGTGGTAGCGCTAAGGTCTGCACTGGAGAACGCAATGGCGATCTGTCGTGTTCAGCGATGAAAGCAGATTCTGCTTGGGAGCCTCCGATGGCCGTATGCGTGTTCGCAGACGCACAGGGGAGCATCTCCACCCTTCTTGCATCCGCCAGCGACACACAGGGCCTACACCTGGTCTCCTGGTGTGGGGAGTGATCAGCTATCACTCCCGTACACAGCTAATGTTTGTACCGGGTACGTTAAACAGCACCTCATACATCAACAACATCATTCAGCCCGTTGTTGTGCCATTTCTAAGGTCGGTCCATCGTGGTGTTTTCCAGCAAGATAACGCACGCCCACACATGGCACGTGCAACGCAACATGCA
Source organism: Macrothele yani (assembly GCA_039090855.1). Classification (NCBI taxonomy): domain Eukaryota; kingdom Metazoa; phylum Arthropoda; class Arachnida; order Araneae; family Macrothelidae; genus Macrothele; species Macrothele yani. The sequence continues at coordinate 114,331,472 of CM077026.1, forward strand.
CTTCAGGGTGTGAGACAACTTCCATGGCCTGCACGTTCACCGGATTTGTCCCCCATTGAGCACGTGTGAGATTTTATGGAACAACGACTTATCCGGTGCCAGCCACGACCATCCCCGATTTACGCGTCCAGTTTGAGGATGCTTGGAACTCAATACCCCAAACGTACATCCAACATCTGTACGACAGACTCCATGCCAGGATTGCACAGTGTGACGCAGTTTATGGCGGTTCAACCTCGTACTAACCATGTTACATGGAAATGTTATTTTTCAGTTTACCAGCAAATACAGCTGTATTTTGCCATAATGTTTTGATCACGTTATCCTCTGTATTCCGTTATTATGCTGCATAAATTTCGTTGGTATCAGACGTCTCCTTCTTTGTGTTCTTTCTTCACTTTCCACCAGTGTATTTCGATGTAACGAAAATGGGTAACGGAAGTAGAAAAACCATTGTTGAAATCTGATCCTGCCGCATGATGTCCTATGAAATGAAGCAACAATAGTTAATTTCATTGTTACTTAACAATATATTAGGGGTATGCAAACGCTTTCGCCGTTTTAAGGAGAAAGGAGACGGGAACAATCAGGAAACCAGTACAAATTTATTCAACAAAATATTGGCCGTTAGTATCAATGACCTTTTGCCATTTTTCAGGCAACAAATGAATGCCCCTGTGATAGAAGGATTCGGGTTTTGAGATGAAGAAAGCAGTGACGAAATTTTTGACCTCTGGAACTGTGGTGAACCGCTGTTGGGCTAGGGCATGTTGCATAGAGCGAAACAGATGAAAGTCTGAGGGTGCAATATCCGGGGAGTACGCCGGGTGCGGTAAAAGCTCCCAGTGTAACTGTTCAATGGTTGATTTGGTGGTGGCACTGACATGTGGTCTGGCATTATCGTGTAACAGGATGACTGGGAAGCGTCCTTTACTTGTCCATGAGCGTTTTTGTGCGATTGCGACGTTCAGTTTCAACAACTGATCACCATATCGTTGTGCAGTTATTGTTTCGCCCGGTTTCAGCAGTTCGAAGTACAGCTCTCCATGCATATCCCACCACACACACAACAGCACCTTTTCCCGTGGATATCCTGTTTTACAGTGGATGCTGATGGCTGGCCTGGGTCGACCCAGGATCGCTTGTGTACAGGGTAGACGCAATAGACCCATTTTTCATCCCCGGTGAGAACCTTCCACAAGAAATTCTTCCCTTGAAACCTCTCTAGCAACGACATGCAAATGCCCAATCGTTGAACAATATTACTCTCCGTTAAATTATGCGGAACCTACTTAACAATCTTCTGGATTTTCCCGAAGGCCTGTAGACGCCGTGCCACCGTCGATTAAGCCTGTTTCAAACGTTTCGCGAGTTGCGTGGTCGATTGTGTGGTATCCTCTTGCAACAGCGATTCCAGCTTCTCGTCTGCAAGTTCCTGAGGTCTACCTGCACGTGGCTTGTCTTCCAAGCTTAGATCAGCTTTTCTAAGCTAGGCAAACAATTCTCGACACATCCGCTCAGCCATAACCGTTTCGCCATACGTCTGACATATTGAACCGCATGCTTCACTCGCACTTTTCCCTAAATTAAATACGAATAGCAAACAGTGCCGCAAATGAACTTTATCGACCGCCATGCTTGGCTTTATGTACGAACTGACAGGACGGGTCGCCGGTCGGTTAGACACATACAGCGCCCTCCAGTGGGGGCGGCGGAAACCTTTTCATACCCCTAATATTTTAGTAAACTACCACCGAACATTATTTTATCACGTTTTACGAAATCTCGTTGCAATCTGCGTAAATTACGAGAACCAGATCCTAAATATATGATAAAATTCATTATAAAAATGCATTTTTGGTACTATAAAAACGGAGCTTCGTAGCGAAATTTGTCTTCTTCTCAACCCCGGAAGCAAGAACGTCCCCAAGGGAATGCAATACCCCACCTTGAAATTATTCTTTCTCACTCTACCGCCCACCAAGTTCAAGATATGCCACTTTTAATTTTTTTAACTCAAAAATATAACCTGTACTGTGCAAAGTAATGATGAATCTCTTCTGTTTTGCTGGGTAGCCCTACGTATGTTATTCGGAAGTGCGTTGTTTACTTTTCCGTAGGAATGCTATCAAAATATCATTGGCAAAGCCAAAAAAATTAAATTGTTCGCTAGTTTTCTAAATCCTTAGCTTAAGCTTTTTCTTCACGTTAGTACGAGCCACGGGCACAGAAGCGTATTGATACCCCCACCCCCCACCCCCGAATGCGGGGGGGGGGCTTGCGGTTAAGAGGACCTCCAGCTTCAGCAAAAACGTTTTACAGATTCTTTTGCGGAAATTGCACATGAGTAAAGAAATCACCAGCAATTTTTTTCGGAAGCTTTGAAAGAAGTATTTAAAAGAATAGCAATTCTTTTTTTTTCTTTTTTTTTTCGCGATTAAAATTTATTAAAACTGGATTACGAGGAAAGCAGCTATTTCAGAAGACCCTGAGGCCCCTCTTTTACGCTTTCTACCCGTAGGTTGAAGAAGCGTATATGCTCCAGCTTTGTCCGTCTGTCCGTCCACACGATAACTCGCGTAAAAATGGCTCGATTTCGGTGAAATTTTAGTATGTGGAAAGGGACCACCTGGGGACGAACCCTATTGAAAATGGGTGAATTGAGGTCAAAGGCAACTACATAAGAGCAGGATCCATTCCACCACCTTTATGCGTCATAACTTCCGTAAAAATAGTTCGAGTTCAATGAAATTTTAGTATGTGGTAAGGAACCACCTGGGGACGAACCCTGTTGAAAATGGGCGAAATGGGGTAAAAAGTCACGACATAGGAACAAGATCCACTCCAGCACCCTTATGCGTCATAACTTGCGTAAAAATGGTTCGAGTTCGATGAAAATTTAGTATGTGGTAAGGGACCACCTGGGAAGGAACTCTATCAAAAATGGGCGAAATGGAATCGAAGGTTAGGAAATAAGAGCGGGATCCAATCCATTGCCTTAATGAGCCAAAACGCGTAAAAATAGTTCGATTTCGATGAAATTTTAAGGGACCACCTGGGGACGAATCCTATTGAACATGGGTGAAATGCAGTCAAAGGTCACGACATAGGAGCGGAATCCATTCCACCACCCTTATGCGTCATAACTTGCGTAAAAATGATTCGATTTTGATGAAATTTTAGTATATGGTAAGGCACCCCATGGGGACGAATCCGATTAAAGATAGGCGAAATGAATTCAAAGGTCAGAACATAGGAGCGGGATCCATTCCACCACCCTTATGCGTTATAACTTAGGTAAAAGTGCTTCGATTGCGACAAAACTTTATCATGTTGTTCCGGAAGTATGCTTTACCGGTTCTGCTGAATATCATCGAGATGGGGTCAAAGGTCAGGTCATAGGAGCGAGATTTAGTTTACAGCCATTATCCTCGTAACTTGAATAACTTGAGTAATGATTTCTGGTATGTTGGAAAGCGTATCATAATCAATGCATTACATGATTTTACTAACTTGTTATAGTAATAGCAATAATTTCTATACATGTATATTAACAAGGTAATGTAAAAGGGATATCAGTTCAATGAATGAAAAGTTTTTACTAATAGTATAAGGTGCTATGTGTTACAGTTGTTTACACGTAACTACACATGCTTCAGAATATAATAAACTGAAAGATGTTATTTGTGGGAAGAAACAGAGACCTGCGTCATTTTTTTCATAACAGTGTGAAGAGAAAAACTGTTACTAGCATTATTTTTATAACAGAGTCAAGAAACATTTTTTCTCTATGTGTAAAATCTTGAAGCATTATGGTAAGTGTGTTTTTTACATTCAAGAGTAAATCACTTAAGGAGTTTCATTTCTTTTGTGTGCCACAATTCTTAATTGACACCCATTTATTTACTTACTTATGTTCAGTATTTTTGTATAAATTGGAAAATGTCATTACACACTGTCACATGAAAGTTACGTGTTTTGTATTTGTGATCGTGAGGCATTTCAATGAGGCTGGCTTTAGTTCTTTAAAAGAATGAAATTCGCATAATATATTCAACTTTGGCGTAATCGTTTTGAAGTGCGTTCTGTTGATATAAAATTAGGGCAACTATTTCGATTGCAATGTGCGCATTTATGTTACACGCAGTAGAGTGCAGTAATTTTAGTTTTGCGAAATATACCTGTCGTTTCCAAAGTATTTGAACTATTAAAATACCTATAATATTATGCTTCGTTAATAATATGGAATTAAAAATTTAAATAATTGAGTGCTAATATATTTTTTCTAAAGTGCCTCGAAGGTATCTTTGCGGGGGGGGGGGGAGCGAAATTTTCCGGTATGCTACTGCACGAGCGAACAATAAGGGTGGATAGGAATTCACTGAGGAAGACCATTCATTACTAATTGCTCTGCTGTTTATTCTACTGTGTAGGGATTTTAACTCGGATAGTGGAGTCTAAAGTTACATCAGCGCTCTTAAGCTTGTACCGGGGCAGTGAGGGAATGGGGCTTGACTGAATACTGCTTTGGAGGTGAGGAGTACAAAGCAAGGTCGCTCGCCAAAAGGAAGAGAGTTAAGGATAGGGCGGTGTTGTGTATGTGTGCCACGACGTCAAAACGTGGTTCAGGTAAATAAATAGAGCATTTTTCTTTAAAAAAAATTTCACGTAAGAACTATAATTTACATAAGCCACAAGTTAGCAAAATAATGCAATGCAATGATTATGATATGCTTTCCCACATACTAGAAATCATTACTCAAGTTAATTACTCAAGTTATGAGGAAAATGGCTGTGGAATAAAACTCACTCCTGTGCCCTGACCTTTGATCCCATTTCGATGATATTCAACAGAACTGCTTCAGTATGCCTCCGAAATAACATGATAAAGTTTTGCCGTAATCGAAGCAATTTTACGTAAGTTATGATGAATAAGGGCTATGGAATAGATCCCGCTTCTGTGTCCTAACCTTTGACACATTTCGCCCATTTTCAATAGGATTCGTCCCCAGACAGGCCCTTACAACATACTAACATTTCATCCAAATCGAAACATTTTTACGTAAGTTATGACACATAATGGCGATGGAAGTGATTCCGTTCCTATGTCCTGACCTTTGACCCCCATTTCGCTAATTTTCATTAGGGTTTGTCCCCAGTGATCCCGTACCACATACTAAAATTTAATCAAAATCGAACCTTTTTTACGTTACTTATGACGCATAAGAGCAGTGGATTGGATCCCGCTCCTATGTCCTGACCTTTGACCCCATTTCGTTCACTTTCGATAGGATTCCTTCCCAGGTAATCCCCTACCACATACTAAAATTTCATCGAAATCGAACGATTTTTACGCGAGTTATCGTGTGGACGAGCATGCGCACACAACGCGTGACGTAATGAGGCAGATGGGAATCGCGACCACCTGCTCGCAAGACTGTGATGTCATAAAACCTTAATAGGATCCGCACACACCGCGTGACGTAAGGAGACAGAAGGCGTGACCGCGCGCCAACATCTAATCGGACGACGCCATGACATTACACTAAAAACGTGGTAATTCGGGGTGGTTATTAACCCACTAAACGAATTTTCCTAAAGTCGAGATCAAGCTAAATCGATTTCTAGTACCAGAAAACGGTAGGTTAACGACTTTCATCAAAATCCTTAGAGCCGTTTTCAAAATAAAATTTACATACATACAAGAATTGCTCCTTTAAGGTGAACGTCAAGTAATTTTGCTTCCAGTACTTCGAATGGAAACACTTCTGTACACATTTTCTTCCCAATTAATGCGTTCCGAAGGATGAAAATTTGAACATCGATTAAAATAGCTTCATTTTATAACTTGGAATACTTAATATTTTCTAAAACATAACCATAATTATGCAATCCAACATTTGTTTGTCTACTGACGTCACCAAAGTACAGGTCGCGCCATCTTTTTTCTGGTTTCAACACCACCAAAGGAAAAGTTATTGATTTTTAACATAATTATGGTTATGTTTTGGAAAATATTAAGTATTCCAAGTGATAATAAGAAGTTATTTTAATCGAGGTTCAAATTTTCATCCTTGGGGACACATTAATTGCGAAGGAAATGTGTACAAAAGTTTTTCCATTGGAAGTATAGGAAGCAAAATTACTTGACGTCTACCTTAATAATATGGGATAAGAGCGATGGAATGGATCGCAATCCTATGTCCTGACCTTTGACCCCATTTCGTCCATTTTCAATAGGGTTCGTCCCCAGGAGGTCCCCTACCACCCATCGAAATCGAACCATTTTTACGCACGTTATGACGCATAAAGGCAATGTAATGCATCCCGCTCTTATGTCCTGACCTTTGACCCCAATTCACCCATTTTGAATAGGGTTCGTCTCCAGGCGGTCCCTTACCACATAGTGAAATTTCATTGAAATCGAACCATATTTACGCAAGTTATGACGTATAAGTGCAATGGAATGGATCCCGCTCCTACGTCGTGACCTTTGATCCCATTTGGCCCATTTTCAACAGTGTTCGTCCCCAGGTCGTCCCCTACCACATACTAAAATTTCATCGAAATTGAACCATTTTTACGCCAGTTATCGTGCTGACAGATGGACGGACAAAGCTGGACCATATACGCTTCTTCAGCCTAACGGTTGGAAAGCGTAAAAAAGGCTAAATTTTGAAAAGCCATGAAGACTATGAATTCACAGCAAGAAAAAAATTTAAGGCAATATTCAACTAACACTTATATCTTATATCCTAGTCATTATCATGTTATTTTGCTGGTTTACCAGTGGCATAACTTGTCAGATTCAGGCATGCGTGAGTATCCAGTGGTTTGGGGGATGTATCAGAGAGCCGGTAATAAAAAAACATTAAGTAAAAACTACCAGTCTTTTATAAAATTGCCACCACACCTGCCCCAGCAAAATTAAAACTGGCCCACCCTGATTTCGAAGTCTAGCGACGTCCCTGCCCGGAGGAGTTAACTGTTATGGACGAGAGCTTTAAAATGATGGATAATACGATGGGGTGTAACTTCTAGATATTTTAGACCCAAATTTACCAATCCCCCTCACTAACGCGCTTGCGATTCATCTTTTCGTTCTATCCAGATGTCCGATTTTAGCTTACGCACGCGCAGATGGACTGTCATAGCTACATGACATTTCTTCGGGGTCAAAGTCGTTTCTTTTTTACGCTTTACAACCCTATGTTGAAGAAGCGTATATGTTCCAGCTTTTTCCGTCCGTCCGTCTGTTTGCACGATAACTTCCGTAAATATGGTTAAATTGCAATGCAATTTTACTATGTGGTAGGGGACCACCTGGGGACGAATCATATTTAAAATGGGTGAAGTGGGGTCTAAGGTCAGGACATAAGAGCGGGATGCATTCCATTTCCCCTATGCATCATAACGTGCGTAAAAATGGTTCGATTTCGATTAAATTTTAGTATGTGGTAGGGTACAACCTGGGTACGAACTCTATTGAAAATGGACGAAATGGGGTCAAAGGTCAGGACATAATATTGGGATCCATTCCATCGCCCTTATCCCATATTATTAAGGTAGACGTCAAGTCATTTTGCTTCCTATACTTTCAATGTAAAAACTTTTGTTCACATTTCCTGCACATTTAATGTGTTGCCAAGAATACAAATTTGAACATCGATTAAAATAACTTCATATTATAACTTGGAATGCTTAATATTTTCTAAAACATAATCAGAATTATATTAAAAATCAATAACTTTTTCTTTGGTGGTTTTGAAAACAGAAAAAGAATGGCGTGATCAGTACTTTGATGACGTAAGTAGACAAACCAATGTTGGATTGCATAATTATGGTTATGTTTTAGAAAATATTAAGTATTCCAAGTTAAAAAATGAAGCTATTTTAATAGGTGTTCAAATTTTCATCCTTGTGAACGCATTAATTGTCCAGAAAAAGATGGCGCGACCTGCACTTTCATGACTTTACTAGACAAACAAATGATGGATTGCATAATTATGGTTATGTTTTAGAAAATATTAAGTACTCCAAGTTATAAAATGAAAATATTTTAATCGATGTTCAAATTTTCATCTTTGGGAACGCATTAATTGGGAAGAAATTGTGTACAGAAATTTGTCCATTCAAAGTACAGTAAGCAAAATTACTTGACGTTCACCTTAAAGGAGCAATTCTTGTATGCATGTAAATTTTACTTTAAAAACGGCTCTAAGGATATTTATGAAAGTCGTTAACCTACCGCTTTCTGGTACTAGAAATCGATTTAGCTTGATCTCGACTTTAGGAAAATTCGTTTTTGTGGGTTAAATAACCACCCCGAATTACCAAAGTTTTAGTGTCATGGCGTCGTCCCATTAATGTTATCCATGTTTAGAAATCTTATGACGTCACACTATCGCAATTCAGATGTTGGCGCGCGGTCACGCCATCTGTCTCATTACGTCACGCGTTGTGTGTGAATCCTATTAAAGTTTTATGACGTTACACTCTTGCGAGCAGGTGGTCGCGATTCCCATCTGCCTCATTACGTCACTCGTTGTGTGCGTATGTTCGTCCGCACGATAACTAGCGTAAAAATCGTTCGATTTCGATGAAATTTTAGTATGTGGTAGGAGAACACTGGAAATGAACCCTATTGAGAGTGAACGAAATGGGGTCAAAGGTCAGGACACAGGAGCGAATCACTTCCATCGCCATTATGCGTCATAACTTACGTAAAAATGTTTCGATTTAGATGAAATGTCAGTATGTTGTATGGGCCTGTCTGGGGACGAATCCTATTAAAAATGGGCGAAATGGGGTCAAAGGTTAGGACACAGGATCGGGATTTATTCCATAACCCTTATGCATCATAACTTACGTAAAATTGCTTCGATGGGGACAAAACTTTATCATGTTATTTCGGAAATATACTGAACCAGTTCTGTTGAATATCATCGAAATGGGATCAAAGGTCAGGGCACAGGAGCGAGATTTATTCCACAGCCGTTATCCTCATAACTTGAGTAATGATTTCTGGTATGTTGGAAAGCGTAACATAATCAATGCATTGCATGATTTTACTAGCTTGTTTATGAAGAAACAGCAATTGTGAGGAAATAATATATCTCGTGCAACCATAGAATTAATCTCATATATAAAACACAAAACGTCTGTTTGTCTGAAGCACCAAAACCCTCGAACGCCGTACTGTGGCATCGTGAAATTTGCATAGCTTATTAATACTGGAATTTCTAGGTCAGTGCAACTATTTTAAGATCTCTACGTTGTTTCGTTCACGAGTTATGAATTAATTAATAAGCTAATCAATAAAGTCTGCGTCGTTTGCTACGTCATCGTTATCTGTTCCAAATCTGAACGCACGTGACTGCATTCATCGCCGTGGCACATCCACAGGTGTTTCTATACTTTGAGAACTGTGTATAAAAAAATGCAGAATCGACCTTTTCGAAATCTTAAAGAAACGGGCTGACATTTTTATTAAAACCATGAATTGGTAATAAGAGGAGTCCCTGAAAATGTCACCGGAATCCGGTTAAAACTTTTAAAATAGGCATGGCATTTTTAATTCATCGGTAAACAGAAATATATACGCACAAACGGTTAATAAAATTTTGACGGCTAATTTTAAAAAAATGTACCGATTCAGGAGAAATTTGGAGGTCATGTTTCTATTAACGATTTATGGTGTTCGTTAAAATTTCAGCCAGTTTTTTAAAATATTTGCAAAGAACCACAAGTCAAACTGGAAAAATCAAGCTCTACAAAAAATTCGGCAAATTTTGTCCTACTCTGAAGAGTCTCATTAACTGCGTGTATCCAAACATCGGAGCAAATCTTCTGAATCGCGAATGGCTAAAGGAACGTACAATTCTGATACCTCTAAGCGTCAAAGTTGAGGAAATCAACTGTTCCATTCAAGAAATAATTCCAGCCCTTTCACGAACATTCTTTTCCATTGACAAATGTATGAATGAAGACGAAACGACAAGCTATCCGGTAGATGTTTGAATTCTTTGAATCCAAACGGAATTCCATCCCACAAATTAGTGCTGAAATTTGAATCTCCCATCATACTGTTAAGAAATCTGGACCCACCAAAAATGTGTAGCGCATCAAGACTGACGGTGAAAGCATTAAATGCTTATATCATCGAGGCAACGATTCTAACTGGACCATCTGAAGGCGAGCACGTCTTCATTCCAAGGATTCCTTTAATTCCAAATGATTTGCCATTTTCATTCAAACGATTACAATTTCCTGTTCGGCTTGCATTTGCAACCACCATTAATAAATCGCAGGGACAATCGCTTAAAGTTACGGGCTTGGATTTGACAGATGAATGCTTCTCACATGAACAGCTGTATGTTGGGATGTGAAAAGCAAAAGGATCCAACAAAATTATGTATTAACGCCGATGAAGGAGAAACCCAAAATGTTGTGAACGGCCAAGTGCTGAAATAATCCCACTATGAATAAGTAATTTGTAATGACCGAATTTGTGAAATCAGTTGTTTTCTCTCTTGCAAGCATCAATTTTTTTTTCCGATTTTTCCAGTGACATATAAGGGAATATGAAATTAATAAGCTTAAATCCTGGGCAACGCCGAGTAGTAAAGCTAGTCTTTCATAAAGCTGTCTCAGCACGATTTAGAGCACTTCCATCTAGTACACTCAAGCCTCAGAAGTATAAGATATTTATTTACATCTAAAACCAGTATATACAGATAAAAGCAACTTTCAAACGGGCAAGATCTTTCAAGTCTTCGCAAGACTCATTTACTCATTATCAAGCCAAAGTGCAACCCAATGTAGAGTGAACAAGACCATATATGTACAAGAAAGAGACGGTTATGCATCTGTAACTACAGCAACATCTATGTGTAAATGTACTGTAAACATGAAAATGAACTTTCCCGACAATTTATCTAAATATCCGATAGTTTTAATGTACTAACGCCAAGGTAATGGTAAGTTATTGGGAAAGTTTTCATTTGCAACATAGATCATCAAACCATGTAATAAATAATGACATAGAGCCCATATACACTGTATAGACAAAAGTCACCGGAAACCTAGAAGAGAAACAGAACATAGCATTTATTAGCAGGGTGTCGGTTAACCTTTGCCCTTAATGCATGAACTGACCCTTCGAGACATGCTTTCGACAAGGTTTTGGAATACAGTGATAGGTATGCCCTTCCATTCAGTACGTAATGCTGCCGCTAACTGTTGCTTAGTAGTAGGCTTTGGTTCCAAACTTCTTATGCGGCGCTCTAATTCATCCCATAGGTGCTCTATGGGATTAATATCAGAGTTCTGTGCCGGCAAGTTCACACACGATACGGAATTATTGTCAAACCACGCAGTAACAGTCCTTGTTTTATGGCTCAGTGCGTTATCCTGTTGGTACCAACAAGACTCGGTTCCATAGTATTGCCACAGAGTTGGTAGGGTATAATTATCCAGAATATCGAGGTAGACGTGCTGCTTAACAGGTTTATCCACGATAACCAATGAGCCGGGACCATACCACGAAAAACACCTCCCCACGATTACACCACCAACTCCAAACTTGACCGTAGGAACAGTACACTGTGTTAAATAGCTTTCACCCGGCTGCCGCCATACGCACACACGGCCATCAGACTGATGGATCGTGTATGTGAATTCATCAGTCCATAGCACCCGTTTCCATTGATCTACGGTCCACGCAAAATGTTCTTTACAACACGAGTAGCATTCCGAGTAAAAATGAAAGGCTTATGAGCAGCCGCACGACCACAGTAACCTATGGAATGAAATTCTCTGCGAATGGTACGTGTACATACTGGTGTTCCAGCATTGTTACTCACCTATACGCTGAAGTTTTGTGCAATACTGCGTCGATTAGCTGTAACGACTCTCCTGAGGTTTCGACGTCCTCTATCACTGATTTTCTTTGGTCTCCCTGTACGTTTTGCTGCCTCAGGCACGCCATGTGTCTTCCACTTATTCAGTATATCCAAAACAGTCGACTTGGGTACGTTTAAAAGCATCTCGGTTTCTCTAATGGACAACCCACTAATATAACACGCAACAATCTTTCCTTTTTCGAAGTGAGTTATCTCCCGCCGCGACATTTTCACTCAACCTCATAGGGCGATATGATCGTGGGCAGCTGCAAGCTTGTTTTTATAACGTTTGCCGCTGTACCGCGCATCTTAACAAGGCAGAGGATTCGTTCATTTGCTTTTGAATGGGTTTCCGGTGACTTTTGTCAATATAGTGTATGTAAAAAAATTTGTAGTACACTAATATAACAATTTTTATATCATCATCATCATCATCATCATTGTCAACCATTATCAATCCACTGCTGGACGAAGGTCTCCCCAAGTTTCTTCCACAACGGTCTGTCTTGCACCAGTGTCCTCCATGTCACTCCAGCGTACTTTCGAACTTCATCCACCCATCTCCCATGTGGTCTTTTTCTGGGTCTTTTCCTGTCCCTTGGAATCCAATCAAAAATTTCGGCTGTCGATCGGTGGTCTGTCCTTCTGGCAGTATGTCCAGCCCATTGCCATTTCAGGTATTTTACTCTGATCAGGATGTCTTCCACTCTTGTCATTTTTCGGATCCACGAGTTCCTCTTCTTATCTCTCCTGGTTACACCAAGCATGCATCACTCCATGCTGCTTTGAGTTGTCTGCAGTGTTTGTATGCCACTTTTAGTTAAGGTCCACGTCTCTGCACCATACGTAAGCACCATACGTAATCACTGATGCATTGATCAAACACTTTTCTTTTAAGACATAATGGCATATTGCTCTTGAGAATTATACTGTTTCTTCCAAAAGCTCTCCAAGCAAGTTTTATACGTGGACTAATTTCTTCATCAATGTGACCCTCACTTGATATCTGCTGTCCAAGGTAAATGTAGGTATCGGTTATCTCCAGCTTTACCGGGTCAATCCTTCATTTCTTGTAAAAGCATTGTATATCACTTTTGTCTTCTGAAAGTTTATTTTTAATCTCACTTCTGTACTCTTGTCAGCAAGTTCCTGGATCATACTCCACAGCTCTGATGGGGTAGTTGCAAATATTACTACGTCATCAGCAAAACGAAGATGAGTTAGATAATCACCATTAATCTCTATCCCTTTGTTTTCCCAGTTCAGGGATTGAAAGACATTTTCCTATGTGACATTAAAGAGTTTGGCAGATATAGTGTCACCTTGTCTCACTCCCTTTCCAATTTTTATGGGTGCTGTACTCTGAAATAGCCGAATCTTTGCACTTTCATTTTTATAGATGTCATTAATAGTACAGTATTAATGTATGCATCTTCAATACCGCAGGATTTGAAAGCCATTGTAACTGCTGTTGGTTTCACCGAATCAAAGGCCGTTTCATAACCGATAAAAGCCATACATAACGGAAGTTCATATTCCTTTGCTCTTTTAATTAGTTCTCTCAGTACTTGGATAAGATATATAGTGCCGTAGCCATTTGTGAATCCAGCTTGTTCTCTCGGTTGAGCCATGTCCAATGTCGCCTTCAAGCGGTGTGAAAGAACTTTAGTGAAGATTTTATAAACCACCGATAGGAGGCTGATAATGTTGTAGTTCCTGAGATCCTCAATCAATTTTTATATACTGTACATTTTGTTGTTAATATTTTATAAAACGCTTGAAAAGTTTTTCATAAAAAATGCGTTAAATGTTTTTAATTGTCGGAGGGAAAGGGGGGGGGGAGGGACCACTGCGAATAATCCAACTCCCTAAATTCATATCTTTTAGAAGAATACGTCCTTATCGAGAACTTCTCCGTAACCCGGGTATACTGATATCGAGAACTTCTCCGTAACCCGGGTATACTGATATCGAGAACTTCTCCGTAACCCGGGTATACTGATATCGAGAACTTCTCCATAACACGGGTATACTAATATCGAGAACTTCCCCGTAACCCGAGTATACTGATATCGAGTACTTCTCCGTAACCCGGGTATACTGATATCGAGAACTTCTCCGTAACCCGGGTATACGGAACCAAACACGAATGACATTTTTCGGGTCAATCCTTTTGGATAGGATCGAGACTAAATGATTTAGTCTCGTGCTGTGAAAGCCGTTGAGATGCCGGCTACACGCTCCGTGAGTTTGAATTCCAGTTCTGGGCGAGGTATGAGTGTGACTTTCATCCTTCGGTTCCGGTTCATCGCGTTCCCTGGTGCCACTAACCCTAAAATAAGATTAGTAAATATCACCTACTCCTTTATATCCCACAGCTCAGGAAGTCTGTCGTGCAGTCCACGATCAAAGAAATAAAAGGGGATATAATTCACGAGAATTTGTAGCATTCTAAGATATAGAAAATCCCTTAGGGCCTGGCATAGGTCACGAGAGGAGGGGAAGTATAGAGGGTGCAATGCATCGGGGCCTACCAACTAATGGGACCTCAGAAAATTTCTAAAGTAATCTGCATTATCTGTGGAAAAATTGTATGTTAAGAAAAGAGGGAGAAGCCCAGCTTGATTGACCAAAATTGTTAAAATTCAGTTGTTACGATTTGAAAATTTTCTGGAGTGACCATAACAAAAACTAAACTTAACGGGGACATTTTTGCTAGACTGTCCTTTTGAGTTCTAATTTTTTTACAGGGTGTCCGAAAAATATCTGTGCACTGGAAGTAATACTTACCATGTCGAACTGGTATGTCTATGTGATGCACCAGGAATCTTGATTCGTTAAAACAGGATACTTTCTTCTAATCATGCGTGGTCTATTTTTGATGATCTTGGACCCATTTTATGCGTTGTTGGCTCCGAAGCATTCGGACCTAACAGGGTCTTCGGCTACGCAGAAGGCTGTGATGAATTATGTGCTATGACACATTGCCCTGATCGAAACTGTTGTACCATGCGAGTGATTTGTTGCACTGTTACCCTGCGATCACTGTGAACAATGCGCGCCAGTCTCCGCTCCCATCTGGCATCAATGAGCTGCGGACGATACACGGCTGGACGACGGTTCATCGTTTGGTCGTGTGTGCACCACTTTTGATACGTACTTACTACAGCGGCACGTGAACAACCCACACGGAGCGACGTTTCTGAGATTGTAGTTCCCAGGCGCCGTGACGTCACAAGACATCCTTTATCAAAATCCGATAAATCGGCTGACTCCGAACATTCTACTAATGAAGCCGGTCCTCAGTTTGTATATATACTATCAGTCTCCGGGCACGTCCATTTCTCTAGGCAGGGGGTGGTCATAAGGGAATGGCTCATCGGTGTATATTCCACTTGGTACGAGCAGATAATAACAACTATAACGAAGTAAATTTCTACGTCATTTTTGTCCACGCCGGGGCTCGAACCCAGGTCCTCTCATTCCGGAATAAGTCACTCTACCAATTGAGCTACGCTGACGTTCGTGCTTACTACTATCTGCCTTTATGTCGTGTGCATCCTGCTGGCAGGTACATCCACGAAAGAGGGCCGGGGGCATGGCCCACGGGTCAGCCGTGACCACGAATGGTTGCAGGCAGCCATCCGCTGTAGAACGTGCACTTGAGAACTCCCAGTCAATCTGGTGTGTGGAATTCAACGTCACACACATTTATTTTTCGAAGCGCTGGAGAAGGGATTCTCCGATTTTTCCTATCTCGCGGTGTGGAAATAACATCACACCATTGCGAGATCTTGAACGGCCGGATCATCCGGAAAGTTCGGGCGCCATTATAACGAAGTAAATTTCTCCGTCATTTTTGTCCACGCCGAGGTTCGAACCCGGATCCCCTCATTCCGGAATAAGTCACTCTACCAATTGAGCTACGCGGACGTTCGTGCTTACTACTATCTGCCTTTATGTCGTGTGCATCCTGCTGGCAGGTACATCCACGAAAGAGGGCCGGGGGCATGGCCCACGGGTCAGCCGTGACCACGAATGGTTGCAGGCAGCCATCCGCTGTAGAACGTGCACTTGAGAACTCCCAGTCAATCTGGTGTGTGGAATTCAACGTCACACACATTTATTTTTCGAAGCGCTGGAGAAGGGATTCTCTGATTTTTCCTATCTCGCGGTGTGGAAATAACATCACACCATTGCGAGATCTTGAACGGCCGGATCATCCGGAAAGTTCGGGCGCCATTATAACGAAGTAAATTTCTCCGTCATTTTTGTCCACGCCGGGGCTCGAACCCGTGTCCTCTCATTCCGGAATAAATCACCCTACCAATTGAGCTACGCGGACGTTCGTGCTGACTGCTATCTGTCTTTATGTCGTGTGCGTCCTGCTGGCAGGTACGTCACACAACATCATAGAAACTATCATGCTTACTAAGATCCTGTAGCCTTTGCAACCCATGGGGGCACCGCCCACACATAATTTTATATGTGGTCGGTGTGCCCACCGACCTCACGGCTTGAGCGCCACTGTCCGCGACCCTATCGGTGGGGTGCTCTGCTCTCTGATTTTATCGGACTCTTCTCCAAAGCAAAAATTAGTTTTCGGTGCTCATTTCAATAGTCTTAATGGGCATTCCTATGCAGAAAAGCAGAAGACATTCACTACTTTTGAGTACGATAAATATACGTTCAAAGGCAATGGCCGATATTACCTCCATCGCACACTTAAATCTGCCCAGATCCCGGAAATGGCGCTAGAAACCGTTGAAATATGGCCCGAGGGTTTCCACGAAAGCCGTCGCATGACTTCATTGACAGAAGAGCAAGTCACGCTATGTCACGTGCATATGTACGACTCGTAACAGGACCCTAAGTTCGTAATGGCTTGTTCAGTTGACCATTCGTCTCACCGGCAAACAATAGAGTTGAACATCTCCTACTTATCGCTCATACAAACAGCTCGTCACCTGATAAAGTATTTTATATGCAAGGCAATGACAGCGAATTACTGTTGCATTTGCTGCCAAGAGCAGAAAGACGATAATGTTCAAGACGGAGTATCATGTTTCGAATAAGTGTTTGGCTAACGCACGAAGAATCGTGATGCTTCAATCGTATTCTTCTGCCAAGATCAGAATTGAACTGCTTTAAGATTTGTTTTTATACGATATAATGCATCAATCGTATTCTTTCAAGTACAGAATTAAACTGCTTTAAGATTTGTTTTTAAGGTGGACTTCAAGTAATTTTACTTCCTATACTTCGAATGGAAAAACTTCTGTACACATTTTCTTCACAATTAATGCGTTCCCAAGGATGAAAATTTGAACATCGATTAAAATAGCTTCATTTTATAACTTGGAATACTTTATAGTTTCTAAAACATAACCATGATCATGCAATTCAACATTTGTTTGTCTACTGACGTCATCAAAGTACAGGTCGCGCCATCTTTTTCTCTGGTTTCAACAATACCAAAGGAAAAGTGGTTAATTTTTAATATAATTATGGTTATGTTTTAAGAAATATTAAGTATTCCAAGTTATAATACGAAGCTATTTTGGGGTTCACCCCATTGAAAATGTATGGAACATGTTAAAAAAGCAGATCCGGCTGCAAATTCCTCTTCCTCAAATCTAAGCCAGTTAATGGACTGTCTGGTAAACGTCTGGTATACTACAGACGTGAATGCGCTGCAACATCGTGTGGAATATTCCAAAGTATTCCAAAAAAGTATTCACTCCAAACTTTGCAAAATCTCATACATGCTATAATTGGGGCAAAAGAGATCCCCCCCCCCCCCAGTATTTAATAAAAGTTTCTAATTCAGAGGTCGGTAGCTGGCATGTACACGAAGAGCTGCCCGTCCCTAATTTGTGCCTGCTGGTTCCAGGGAAGGGACAGAGCCATCGCCGCAAGGCAAACGTACTGTCCATGCCTAGGAGTGTTTTGAGATCTTATAAGGCCCATCTGCGTGTGGTGGCAGGCAGCCCACCAGAAGTGGCGGCGCGCACATCTGAATCTATTGTGTGGTATTATATCTAAAATTATTGCTTGTATATATTTTCCTTTTCATCTCAAAAAAATACGGTAGAATTTCTTGCAGTGTTTTTAGGTAAACATTTCCATAGATAATTGATGAATACCAGAGTGCAAGGGTCGCGCGTCGCCGATTGCATTCTTCGCAATTTGCGAAAAACAATCGCTTTGGCAACGGAAAAATAGTTTTTGGCGAAAATATTGGCGATTACCTTTCCATACTGTTACAACACTTTGGGGAAAAAAAATTGAATTTGGCGAATGAGTTGACGAAAACTTTAAAAAAGCCAGGATAACCGCTACCATTGTGTAAAAAGTCTACTAAATAAATAAGACAAGAAAAGAAAAAAAAAGAATTATGCACCATTAATCCAGGATCTTGAATACCTTGAAACAGTGGAAAGAGCAGAAGCACGCGATTTATATCAAAGATCAAAGTCAAGTGAAATTCAAGGGATACACATATATACACTGAAGAGCAATTGAATTAGAGACAGCTGGCGTTCTGCAAATGTGGCTCTATGGGCGGCCCTGTAAACGGAAACGACATCACGTATGCGACAATGTAAGGAGTGATGCGACGGGAATCAGTAAGAGTCGGACGCAGTATGGGTAAGACGAAGGATCTAAGCGCATTTGATCGTGGGCAAATTGTCGGGGCCCGACGAATGGGTCACTCCATCTCGAAAGTCGTGCAGGAACTGGGATTTTCACGAGCCACTGTGTCACGGGTGCACCGTGGGTACATCGAATCCGGTAAAACCATCACCGCAAAGGCCAACTGCCGTTGACAACAGCGTGTGGATGAGCGAGGTCATCGTCGGCTAGCTCGCATTGTAAAAGCGGATAGACAGGCCACAGTACAAGAAATCACTCGGCAATTTAACGCTAGTGCACAAAAACGTGTAAGCAGCCACACCATTTAGAACCATCTCCTCGCTGTGGGGTACAGAAGTCATCGTCCCACTAGGGTACCGCTGCTGACCGCACATCACAGGGTGCAAAGATTAGCATCGGCGCGGGAACATCGTCACTGGACCCTAGACATGTGGAAAAATGTTGCCTGGACTGATGGCACGAAATTCACGTTGGTACATGCGGATGGCAGGATACGAATACGGCGCAAACCACATGAAGCGATGGATCCTTCTTGCCAGCAGGGTACTCTTCAAGCTGGTGGGGGTAGCATTCTCGTCTGGGGACTGTTTACGTGGACTGAAATGGTATCCCTGGCACGTGTGACATCGTCCCTTACAGGTTAACGTTACCGGAATATGCTGGACGACCCTTTGCTCCCATTTGTGCGTCTTCAACATCCCACTGGGGACCTCATCCTGCAGCATGACAATGCACCGTGCCATCGCTCCTGAACTGTATCCGAATGGTTGGATGAACACTCCACCGACGTGAGATCTCTTCCTTGGCCAGCTAAGTCACCTGACCTCAATCCCATCGAGTACATCTGGGATGCCATCGAGAGAGATGTTCGGGGCTCTGACCCCTCTCCATCAAATCTTCGTGAACTGTGGGGGCTTGTTCAGGCGTCGTGGATCCGTATGGCTTCCCAACGCTTCCGGTGTCTTGTCGAGTCCATGCCGAGACGAATCGTCTCCGTCATCAAGGCGAAAGGTGGTGCTACACGTTACTAGACAGGAATGTCTAAGTCAGTTGCTCTTCAGTGTATGTATATATAAAAGACATACATAATAACTATCATTATGTATGGCTTTATTGATTATGAAAAAGCCTTTGATTCCGTGAAACCATCAGAAGTTGCAATAGCTTTAAAGTCCTGCGGTATTGCAGGTGCTTTGTGAAAACACAAGTTTGTCCGCGACGGGCATCGGATCTGTGTTCCCTCACTCCGGAGTAAGTCGCTCTCCCAACTGAGCTATGCGGGCAGAATGTCTCGCTGCAGATTTGTCGTCTTGATGCTTGTTTTCACCTCTGTAGTACGTCACATCATCTCCCTCTTAATTTTTTGTCTTTGAAGCGAAGTAGGAATTCTTAATTAATTCCGAACAATGTGTGGAACAAACATCACACATTTTTCGAAGAACCCAACGGCCAGTGGATCCATTTTCCACAATCGGGCGCCAATGTGAAAACACAAGTTTGCCCGCATCGAATCAGTGTCCTCTCAATCCGGAGTAAGTCGCATTCCCAAATGCGCTCTCCCATTGGAAGAGAGTAAGTCGCTCTTCCAATTTGCGGACAGAATGTCTCGCTGTAGATTTTTCGTTTCGACACATGTTTTCACCTCTGTAGTACGCCACATCATACATTGGCATTATTAATAACATCAATGAAAACGCAAGTGCAAAAGGATCGGTCAGAACGCAGCCCGGTGGCGCAGCGGTCTAAGCGATTGCTTCTGATCCTTCGCTCAACGGAGGGATCTGGGTTCGAGTAAGGCATGGATGTCTGCGTTTGTCTTTCGGCACTGTCTCTCTCTCTCTCTCTCTTTCTCTCTCTCTCTGTTATTTGCAAATCTGTCAGACTGTATCACATGTTCGATCCGTACTTTGATGATTTTCGATGTATTGCATAATATTCGTACCCTGTGACGCACAATATATGTCT
Source organism: Macrothele yani (assembly GCA_039090855.1). Classification (NCBI taxonomy): domain Eukaryota; kingdom Metazoa; phylum Arthropoda; class Arachnida; order Araneae; family Macrothelidae; genus Macrothele; species Macrothele yani. The sequence continues at coordinate 114,351,997 of CM077026.1, forward strand.
GAATTCGAGATGTACACTATATTGACAAAAGTCATTGGACACCCATGCAAAAACAAATGAGCGGATCCGCATCGTTGTTAAGATGCGCGGTACAGCTGCAAACGGTATAAATGCAAGCCTGCAGCTAACCGCGATCATATTGCACTGTGAGGATGAGTGGACATGTCGAGGCGGGAGAGAACTGACTTTGAGAAAAGAAAGATTTTTGTGTATTATATGAGTTGGGTTGTCCATAAGACAAACCGAGAGGCGTTTAAACATACCCAAGTCAATTGTTTTGGATGTACTGAATAAGTGGAAACCTGAAGTAGCAAAACGTACCAGCAGACCAAAGAAAACCAGTGATACAGGAATTCCAAGCCTCAGGAGAGTCGTTACAGCTAATCGACAGAGTACTGCACAAGACCTCAGTGTACAATTGAGTAAAAATGCTGAAACCTCGGTATGTACACGTACCATTTGCAGAGACTTCATTCCATCGATTACTGTGGTCGTGCGGCTGCTCATAAGCCTTTCATCTCCACTCGGAATGCTACTCGTCGTTTAGCATGGTGTACAGAATATTTATCGTGGACCGTAGATCAATGGAAACGGGTGCTATGGACTGATGAATCCAGATACACGATCCATCAGTCTGATGGCTGTGTGTGGGTATGGCGGTAGCCGGGGGAATGTTGTTTACCACAGTGTACTGTTCCTACGGTCAAATTTGGAGCTGGCAGTGTACTTGTGTGGGGGTGTTTTTCGTGGTATGGTCCCGGCTCATTGGTTATCGTGGACAAACTTGTTAACTAGCACGTCTACCTCGATATTCTGGACAATTTTGCCCTACCAACTGTGTGACAATACTATGGAACCGAGCCATGTTGGTACCAGCAGGATAATGCACCGAACCATAAAGCAAGGACTGTTACAGCGTGGTTTGACGATAACTCCGTATCGTGTGTGGACCGGCCAGCACGGAACCCTGATGTTAATCCCATAGAGCACCTATGGGACGAATTAGAGGGCCGTATGAGAAGTTTTGAACCAAGACTTGCTACTAAGCAACTGTTGCGGCAGCATTATGTACTGAATGGAAGCGCATACCTATCGCTGTGTTCCTAAACCTTGTCGAAAGCATGTCTCGAAAGGTTTGTGGTTACGTTTAAGGCCAAAATTGGACCGAGACCGTACTAATTTATGTCACTAAATCCAATGTTGTTTTTATCTTCTACGTGTCCGGTGACTTTTGTCAATATAGTGTATGTGTTCACGACGACTAATGTATGAATTCATGCTGTATGTGTTACATGGGACCAATGAACCTCCAATGTAAAAAAACAGGATAGAGTTTAAAATATAAGAAAAAAACCCTACAATCAATAAACAAAAATAAAGTTCTCGTCAATTACAGGTAAGGCCCTCAGAGGAAGTCCAGAGGAAACCAGATTTCGTTACGACTCACAGGTATTGAAGCATTTGAGAAAATCAACCCAGGTGGCGCACCGTCCACAGCATCAAAATGCATTTTTGTAATGGCTTTTATCGTTTAACATCAGATTCTCGTAATTTACGCAGGTTGCAAAAAGATATTATTACGTTAATATAAAGCGTGTTGAAATAAGGTTCGGCGGTAGTTTAGAAACATTCATTGTTGAGTAACAATGAAATTAACTGTTGTTAGGCCACTTCATGCGGCTGCATTCAAAATTCAAATTTCAGCAATGGTTTTTAACTATTTCCGTTACCCAGTTTCGTTATAACGAAATGTTTTGCTTGGAATTGACTTTGCTGCTGTCAGCAAAATGCTTAGCGTCAAAAAAATTAGGTATGCTTTTGGTAATGATATTTTCAATGAAGAGATTGAAAAGATTTCCCTTGTTTGAAAAGTACGCCAATTCTTTTAATTTCAACTAAAGGCATTTCTCTTATTAAAATGCAGTCTTTGTGCCATCGTGTCAAAAATTCATGCAGTGACGACAAGAAGGTGTGAATAGATGCATGTTCATGCACAGTATCAAAGCCAACAAAATCAAACAGCATTTTTGCAATTCAAATGGTTATCGAGAAAAATAGTCTGAAAATAAGGAATTTTGGTGTTTTTATTAATCTTACCAATGGATACATTCACACCGCTTCGAGGATTTTAATTGCAAAACAGGCATTCTTAAATTCTAGGCCTATCAGGAAGTGTTTGATAAATCTTCTTTTATTTTGTTGTCAGAAATTTCCAAATGTGCCGTGGAGTTTTGTGGTTACGTAAAACTGCATCTCCGTAACAATAAATACCTCTGAATGAGATCACCTTTATCCTATAATCATGGGATTAGTGAGAACTTTGAAGCAATAGGAGGAATTCTGTACCCAACCATGGATTATTGATGGGACGAAGTCTGATGAGGGGTAACCAGTTGTTTCTCGAGGCAAGTCATTCCTAGAAGGGATTGGAATACGCGATCGGAGTGTATTTAAAAAGCAATGGGTTTCTACATTTCCTGTGAAATTACGATCTGCCTGAAGAAATGAGATCATCTGGCATAAACTTTGCACACGTAAAGCAGCATCTACTTCCTTTTAGTATTCGTAGTACACATCTTTTTAATCTTCTTACAACTTAAAATAGCATGTGCCTCTCTTAATTTCGATAATACTGTATATACCTACGCATATCACTTATTTCGTAAAAATAAAAATCGAGATCACGGTGAAATTTTTATAAAACGGAAAATATGAAATGTACGCCGAATGCCCTATACAACATGGCCTGCGACACCCTTCATCTTTTTTTTTTTTTTTTTTTTTTTTTGAATCAAATTTTATTTTACCCACTTATTTTCGCACATAAGGAATGTAAAAATTATTTGATTTGTGTTACTGTTATCAAACTGCCTACCTCTATCCATCAATTAGTCAGATTTTATGGAATTCTTTTTCCCTTGGAACTACAAAAATGATGTTCTACAGTTAGATCAAATAAACAACGTTTATTCAGAATTCTATTTTATTTTAGGGTCTGTTATAGTTTCACTAAGCATTTGGCTCGTCTTCATCAGGACAAATGGAGCGTAATTATTTAAACTATGGTGCTATCATCAGTGTTCTGACGGGTACGGATTTCGGTGTGTTGCTTCCACAGCTTGAAAGGAATGGAGTCGATACCATGTTCTTTTTTTTTCGTTGTTGTTTTGTTTGGAGATTTTACAACCACCGTGAGCAACTCGATGGACTGTAAGAAGTGGATCATCCCTAATTTAGGAACACGGGCCCGCGGATGGGCTAGTACTCAAAGTTCGTGACTGCCTCGGCAAAGTCTCAGGATCGATCCCAGGCAGGTACGAACGCTCGAACCAATAAAAATCCGCCGTGGGTCGGATGGGCACGTTAATCCGTCGGATCAGGGTAATAGCCGCTCCGGTTATAAATAAAGGCGTCTTCCTTCCCCTTTCTCCCTCAAATCTAGCTCAAATCTCCTAGCTTCCTACTTTTAAGGGTTGTATAAGACCTGGGGTCACACACTCTCTTCCTAAAATCCTCTACATGAATCTTTAATTTAGGATCACTGGTTACAGGAAGAGAAGAGAGAGTCCGTGACCTAAGACAGGCGAAATATCCATGCCTCGCGGGATTCGAACCCACACTTATCTCGGACGAATAGTCAGAAGCCAGTGTTAGATCACTTCTCCAACGAGGCGGCACTTCGTTTTTTTCAAGCGCGTATCCGTTACCTTTAGTCACAATGATTTAAATATTTTCTCTCCATTTGCCCTAATGAAGCCTAGCCAAACCGTGAGAATTTATAGCAGACCTCAAAATAAATTGTTATATACACTCATCGTCAAAAAAATAGTTGCACCCAGAAGGACGTGTCGGATTGCAATGCATTTCGGGAGGAAGGTAAAGATTACCAGGAACAATAAATGGTTAAACACTGAGATTGATATGGATAATATTTATTGAGCTACACGGCAATAAGTAGTGCCTCTCAGTATGGTGACGGGGCGCCTTGTTTGCTCACACAGCATTCCAGACGTCACGGCATGGAGTTGTACAGGTTCCTAATGGTGTCCTGCAATAAGCCATCCCATGCAGCTTGAATCTTCTCACGCAGTTCCGGCAGATTGTGCGGTAGGGGTGGATTGTAGATAGCGCGTCCAATAGCACCCACACATTTTCAATCGGCGATAGGTCTGGCGATGCGGCTGGCCATGGTAGAGTGTCAGTGCCTTGAAGGCAAGCTCTCGAGACAGCAGCAGTATGTGGACGAGCGTTGCCCTGTTGGAAAATCACACCGGAGTGAGCGTTCAGAAAAGGTAGGGCCACGGCTTGCAAGGCCTCATTAACGTAACGTTGGGCTGTCAAAGTGTCTGTAATGAACACCAAAGGTGATCTGGAATCGTAGGCAATTGCACTCCACACTATGACACCAGGCCTTCTGGAGTGTAACGCTCGACAACAAACCGTTCAACTTGGAGCTGAGCACGGTGCTTCCACACACGAATTCGTTGGTCGTCACCTCCAAGACAAAAGCGGGACTCGTTACTGAAGATCATCCGCTGCCATTCTGAGTGGCTCAATGAGAGTCTGGCATGACAGCATTGCAGTCTTTCACGACGATGCAACGGTGGGAAGGGCAGTCGTCGTAACTGTCTGCGTGCGTGAAGTCCTACGTCGTGCAGCCGTCTGCCAATGGCGTTGGCACTAATCGGACGATGCATGGAGGACACCACTGCTCGCTGAATATCAGCAATCGAGACAGTTGGGTCCCTCCGCTTATGTCGAACAACCCGTCTGTCCTCTCTCTCGTCGTGTTTCGTCTAGGTCTTCCAGACCCTTCCTGCCGCTGATGCGTGCCTTGTTCTGTCCCCTGCCGCCAACAGCGTGCTATGGTGATATCCGCACGACCGGTATGGTGCTCAATACTGCAATAAGACCATCTCGTTTCCCGGAGCCCGATGATGTGTCCTCTCTCGAACTCCTCCAACTACTTGAATTGCTTCCGAACTTTTCTCGGAGGCATACTTCACTTGCATAGGATGTAGCCAACAAAACAGCACGAGTCAGGATGGAAATCACGCGCAACGGGACGGCCTTATATAGCCGGTCAGGCACAACGCTACTACCCCTCCTTGCTGGCGTCATATGCGCGGCCAAACATGATACTCGAATCATTTGCATGTCTCACAATGTCAAACCTGCCCACCATGTTTCATTCCTGTCGGTTGCTTCCTTCTGGGTGCAACTATTTTTTTGACGATGAGTGTATATACGTAGTAGTAGTAGTAAACATACAGAACCGCCTTTACTAAGTCAGTTAACATTGAAGTTCTTCCTGTTGATTTCGGTCACTAGAAACATCATTTCTTTTACAGAAGGGAGCTCCCTTTATAAATGCGGTTCTGTATCCTTACTACGTATATAGCTTGGTTGTTCGGTTTGCTGCTAAATTAGCGCAACCCACATATCCGCAACACACATATCCGCAACACACCTGTATCCGTAACCCACCTATATATGTATATAGGTACGGAAAGAGTGTGAACAGTATTTTCCCGTAAATATACGGCACGGATTGCAGAAAGATTTCTGAAAATTCAGAATTTTCTGTTAACACCTATTAACAAGAAAGATGACACCGAATTTTCAGGTGTAATGAGCACGTCTTTTGAATCCGTTCTGATGCGAATTAAATTTACCAAAGCTATTCAAAATCAATGGAATCGATATGGAAAACAATAGTATCTAACTGAAGAAAGAAGTTTTTCAACCGATTTTTTAATCCCTCAGATATTGCTGTAAACGGAAACGTCAGCTTACGCCCTCTGGTGGCAGACATGTACGTTATTTAAAATACATGTATATGAGAAACATTTGCAGCGGAAACGCTCTTCAACAAAGAAGTACTTTTTCAAATCAGGCTCTTAGAAGCAGAGATGTCGACAAATATAATATATGCATCTACGCCCCCTGGCGGAAAAACCATGCATTATTTTAAGAAGAAAGTATTTTTAAAGATTTTTCGATGTGAGTGGTATCAGTCCGTGTAAGAAGTTTTTCAATCAGGAGCTCAGATTTTACTACAAATACATCAGACGCAGAAGTTAACTCTTACGCCCCCTAGTGGCGAAACAATTCTTTATCAAATATTGGAAATTATATGCTGAGCATTTCCTATCAGGAGCTGTATCCGATGGAGAAAGATTTTTTCAAATCGGAGTTTTAGAAGCAGAGATATTGAGGAAAACGCAATTTACGTTTACGCCCCCTATAGGAAAGTCTATGCATCACTTGAAAATTTTGAAATTATAGCAGAGACATTTTATTCCGGATACGCTATCTAACAAAGAAGGAATTTTCCAAATCCCACTTTTAGAGGCAGAGATATTGACGGAAATAAGATAGACATCTACGCCCTCTGGTGGAGAAATCAGGCATTATTTTAAGTAGAAAATATTCTCAAATGTTTATCGACATGTGGGGTATCGGTCCACGGCATATTTTTTTCAATCGGGCTTTTAGAAGCTGAAATTTTGCTACAAATACCTACGAAGCAGAAATTTAACTCCCTCTGGTAAGCCCTCTGGTGGCCAAACAACATTTTATAAAAAAATTAGAAATTACAATAGAAAAATTCCCCACCAGGAGGAAGAATTTTTCTAATCGGAGTTTCAGAAGCAGAGATATCGGGGAAAGCGCAATTTACCTTTACTCCCCCTAGCGGAAAGTCAATGAATTACTTGAAAATTTTGAAATTATATTAGAAACATGTCGCATCATATTAGAAACATGACACTGTCTAACAAAGAAATTTTTCAAATCGGATCATTAGAAGCAGAGATATTGACAAAAACAGAATATACATCTACGCTCCCTGGAGGAAAAACTATGCGTTATTTTAAGAAGAAAATATTCTTTAAAGGTTTGTCGACGTGAGTAGTATCGGTCCATGAAAGAATTTTTCAGTCGAGATTTTAGAAGCTCAGATTTTGCTGCGAATATATCAAAAGCAGAAATCAACATTTACGTTCCCTGGTGGCCAAATCATTTTATACCAAAATTTAGAAAATGTATACAAAATATTTCCCATTACGAGTTGTAACCGCTGAAGGAAACATTTTTCAAATCGGAGTTTCAGAAGCACAGATATCTGGGGAAAAGCAATTTACTTTTACGCCCCCTAGCGGAGAATATATGTGTAACTTGAAAAAGTGACTATACCTAAAATAATCTTCGACATGAATGGAATCGAAAAGTTAAAGAATTTTTTTGAATTGGATGTTTAGAAGCAAATATATATATTAGATTGGGTTTTGAATTCGATATCATCTGCATTTACGCCCTCTAGCGGCGAAATTTTGCATCGTAAGAACAAAAACAAAATAAAGAATCATCATTCGCACATTTCAAGCTTCCTATGTAAAAATAATTTTTCAAATCAGACAATTAGTTGCAGACATATCGTGTCTACAGACGGGCGGACGGACAAACCGATAACATAAGCACGATCGTTTTTTACAAAAGACGTGCTGAAAAAGGCTATTTCCCTTTAATATACGAAAGGAATTGCGGAAAGTTTTCTGAAAATTCAGAATTTTTTGTTAACTCCTGCCAACAAGAAAGATTACCCCGAATTTTCGGGTGTAATAAGCACGGCTTTTGAATCCGTTCTGACGTAAATTAAATTAATCAAAGCTGTTCAAAGTCAATGGAACTGGTATGGAAAACAATAGTATCCGACGGAAGAAAGAAGTTCTTCAATCGGGTTTTTATTCCCTCAGATATTGCTGTAAACAGAATCGTGAGATTATGCCCTCTGGTTGCAGACTTGTGCGTTAAGAAAAATATGAATTGATATGAGAAGCATTTCGCACAGGAAACGCTCTCCAACAAAGAATTTTTCAGATCGGACTCTAGAAACAGAGATATCGACAAAAATAAGATGTGACTTTACACTTCCAGGTGGGAAAACCATGCATTATTTTAGGAAGAAAGTATTCTCAAAAGGTTTTTCAATATGAGCGGTATCGGTCCATTAAAAAAAATTAGTTGTGTTTTCAGGAGCCCAGATTTTGATGCAAATACTTCAGAAGCAGAAATTAACATTTATGCACCTGGTGGCCAAACTATTTTTTACCAAACTTTGGAAATTATATGAAAAATATTTTTCATCAGGTTGTGTATGCGATGCAGGAAGAATTTTTCAAATCGGAGTTTTAGAAGCGTTAGCGAATCCGCCATATTGCAGCTTTATTCCGAACTTCGATTACTTTAAAAGCTCACTGTAGGAAATTTTGAAGATACATGTACATTTCATCATTATTACAACAAATGGTTTTCAAACTCATATCACATAAAATAATTTTTTTTTTGCTTCCTATAGTCACTAAAAAGAGCACCGTTTCTTTTTGAATCGAACTTCTGAATTTCAGGTGTCTTTGCAAAAAAATACAGGTAGGCTTAGTTCTTATCGAGTCGTCAGTTTGCAACGCACGACTACGACTTGAAGATCGGAGAGTTGATATGATCTAGTCAAGCATGGTTTCAAAGCGTTTATTTAATTTGTTATAGCCAACACAGGTCTATGATATGAAAAGTAGCTTACATAATTTTTACAAATAATGCTGTATACATTGCGAACACAAAGCATATCGATACACGAATTATCCAACGTGTTCTTGGGCTTGTTGCATTCCTCATAACTTGCTCTTGCCTCTCGTTTTGATTTTCTCCACTTTTGCTTGCGTTCATTCTGCGAATTCCGCGCCATTGACGAAAATGTTAACCCGTCCACTCGAAAACAATTTTTACAAATTTTCAGTTTAAACCACTGCGACATGTTCTTTATATATTTAAATAGATTTCGTCGAGAGCTTCAAAACGATGTTACGCACAGTCGTTTTGCACTCACGGTTGTTCAGATAAACAGAGATATTCTCAAAAGTGTTCACCGGTTAACAAGAAAACGATTTTTAAAATGTTCAGTTCAAACCAGGGGGAAATGTTCTTCGCATATTTGAATAGATCTCGTCGAGAGCTTTAAAACGATGCTACGCACAGTCGTTTTGCATTCACGGTTGTCCAGATAAACAGCGATATTGTCAAAAGTGTTCACCGGTTAACAAGAAAACGATTTTTAAAATGTTCAGTTCAATCCAGGATGAAATGTTCTACGTATATTTGTATAAATCTTGTACAGAGCTTTAAAACGATGCTACGCACAGTCGTTTTGCATTCACGGTTGTCCAGATAAACAGCGATATTGTCAAAAGTGTTCACCGGTTAACAAGAAAACGATTTTTAAAATGTTCAGTTCAATCCAGGATGAAATGTTCTACGTATATTTGTATAAATCTTGTACAGAGCTTTAAAACGATGCTACGCACAGTTATTTTGCATTCACGGTTGTCCAGATAAACAGCGATATTGTCAAAAGTGTTCACCGGTTAACAAGAAAACGATTTTTAAAATGTTCAGTTCAATCCAGGATGAAATGTTCTACGTATATTTGTATAAATCTTGTACAGAGCTTTAAAACGATGCTACGCACAGTCGTTTTGCATTCACGGTTGTCCAGATAAACAGCGATATTGTCAAAAGTGTTCACCGGTTAACAAGAAAACGATTTTTAAAATGTTCAGTTCAATCCAGGATGAAATGTTCTACGTATATTTGTATAAATCTTGTACAGAGCTTTAAAACGATGCTACGCACAGTCGTTTTGCATTCACGGTTGTCCAGATAAACAGCGATATTGTCAAAAGTGTTCACCGGTTAACAAGAAAACGATTTTTAAAATGTTCAGTTCAATCCAGGGTGAAATGTTTTACGTATATATGTATAGATCTCGTCGAGAGCTTTAAAACGGTACCACGTACAGTCGTGTTGCGCTCTCGTTTGCCGAGATAGACGGAGTCAAACGCGGAAACACTCCCAGAAATATAGCATCATGTCACCCGCGCACAAGGAACGAAGGGAGCGTCGCTCGCACCATGTATTGCCAGTACGCGAATTGGACTCTATGCTGTTTATGAATGTGCTAAAACGGTTAGTGGGCGGCACGTATTTTTAACCCTATAATGATTTCAGTTGGAACCTATTTTTGTCACACGCGGTCGGCCGTAAGTCGCTCCATACTATCCGCAGAGTTAGACGTAGTCCTACATCAAAAGTTACAAACGAGCCGTATAATCTAAGATTTTCAAATAAACTCGGACAATAATCTAATCTTTCTTATCACAAATTATGCATCACGGGGTGACGATTCCCGATTTTCCAATTGAGCATTCCAAGCAGATAATTTGTGAAATTTCTTCAAAATAAACGGACATTCGGAATAAAAATGTTTCTGTAATTGCCACTTTATCATTTCTTTTTTCAAGAATTATCCAACAGGGTACTTTCATTTTTCTTAAAAAACTCAGGAAAATCACATGCGCAGGAAGCATGAACGAACAAGAGGTAATATTTGCAACTTTATCGTAGAAACATCTACCAGAAAAAGATAGGTTGATAGATGAAAAAACAGGGTAGCGTAGATTCAGAGCTGTATTTTTCTTTCGCTAAGATCACTGAAATAAATTTTGAAACTGTCATGAAACATTATTTTGTGCTTCTTATAAGCAAACAATGGTCCTTTGAGCACCCATGTGTGTATATCAGAAAAAGAAGTGCTTCTAAATCAATAATCTTCAACGTACGAGACGTATAATTTGAATGTTATTCAGAATACTGGCATGCAGGTTATTTTTTCTCCTTTGAAAAATATCGGTAGTATTAAATGCAGTTTTCGAAATGGAAAGTCAACTGACGAAACAGATTGTCCCAAGCGCTTCACCAAAGCGGTTTCGATGCAGCGTGTGTATTTTGGATCGCTCGGTCACGGTTAGGTGAAGAACAAAGGCAGGAGGCCTCGGGGTTTGAAGCTTACTCGCTTCACCTATCTCCGAGAGCAAATTTTCTAAAACACAGAGCAGTGTTTGACGTTATCGATGAATGATGATGGTCTAATTTGCTAGTTGTAACAAAACTCTTCAAAGTATGGCGCAGTGGTCAAAGTGCTGGCTGATGATCATTTGTCCAAGATGGGCCCAGGTTCGGATCTCGGTGAGGCATTGTTATTATGTGCTTGTCTTACGGTACTGGCTCTCACCCTTACCTGGAACCAGTGGCCCCAAAATTATGGAAGTGCGACTGTTTATTGCCCATTGAGTTGCTCATGGTGGTCGTTAAACCCCCAATCTAAAAAAAAACTAAAATTAAAATTACAATACCCAAGGAACGCTTATAGCGAAGTAAATCCGTATATTTTCGTGGTGTAAATTTGTATAAAGATTCGCCAAGCTTTCACAAGCTTTCTTCTATACCAATACGACAGGCTGTTGGCAACCTTGAAGAAATAATCGTCATTTCCCGTGAATTCACACCGACCCAAACTAAGAAAATCATATGCGCCTTAAATTTAGTTACTAATCCCAACTATTTCAAGTTAGATGGAGGCATTTACAAACAAACAAAAGGATCACCAATGGGTTTTCCTCTTTCTTCTGTCCTTGCGGAAGCAATACTTAGACCGCTAGATGATCTAATCTTTCCAAATTGTAATCCCGTGTATGGATCCGTTACGCTGACGATATATTCTTCATATGGGAACATGGAATAGACGAATTATAATAAATGATTTCATGCACAGAATAAACAACCTACACAATACAATAAAGTTCACCATGGAGCTTGAGGGGAATGGGACGCTGAATTATCGTGACGTCGCGCTCAGACTAAATGTAACATCCAGCTTCGATTTTGACGTTTATTATAAACCGACAGCAGTATTGAACCTTGTTCCTCCAGATTCACATTGCCCAAAAGAGTACAAACTTTCTGCGTTTAGAGCATGGTTCTCATACTTGGTTGACAGCATGCCAAATGGTCAATTTACACAGATATAGACAGTGTTGATCATGTAACACATTGTGAACAAGTATACATCAAACATTAAATTTACAACATGCTAAATGACCAATGTATACAGATAACCAGTGTTGGATAAGTAACATATTGAGAGCCAGTGCCGAAAGACAAGCAATCATGCCTCACGAGATTCGAACCCGGACCCAACTAAGGCGAATGATCAGAAGCCAGCGCCTTAAACCACTGCGCCACCTGGGCGGCTTTGCTTTATCCTCAAGCACATTTTTCCATTTATTAAACGGCTACTCTAATGCAGAATTTCTTCTCTAAGTGGCGTTGAGTTAAATTTCATTGTTGAAAATCGTACAGTTCTCTTCATTTGAAATGAAATAACAAAAATCTTTGAGTTTTGTGAAAAGATATGCTCCTTACAACAGCGAGTTTAATGTCATCTTCCCTATATGAATGAATGTATTAATACAATCGAATAGGGAAAAAGCAAAAAATTAAAACAATAATGTTTAATGAGAGTTTTTATAAGTTACCCCCTGTCTTAGATAGTAAAAAATTTACGCTCTTTTTAAACATCGTAGCAGTTGCATACAGCGCATCAACAACAACTATGAGCTGTTCTTGTGAATGAAGATGTGCGTTGTAAGAGAAAGAAAGTGTGGTAGGGGCATGCAATTGGGGAAGGGAAAGGGGACAGCATTTTGCTTTTCTTCTAATGTTGGTCTTATGTTTGCCTACAATCAAGCACTTCCGTTTCGGAGATACGGCCTTGTTTGCTTTACACGAGTCCTCGTAAGTAACCACAGAAAGAGTTCTTTCAGAAATGATGATGACCGACCAGTGGGGTACCACTTCGAGAGGTCAAAGTTCAAATACCTGTTTGAGCTGCGCATATCTGTCCTCTCTTGCGAGAGCTGGGGAGAAAAAAATGAATTACAAAGTTTCATTCTTGGCAGACAGAAGGAAAGAAAATGGTATTTTTCACTTTTGGGAGCTACATTTCTCTGTGTTAGGAACAACAGAATAAATAAATAAATAAATTTGTTTCTCAGTAACACTGATATCAATATAAATACTAATGAAAAAACTGATACTAAAGGTCCCATCCTAGCTGCACAAGAACAGGTACTTCAAACCAGGATCGTTAGAGCTAAGATTGATAATACCAGTTAAAAGAACGATTACCGACTGCATAAGACCAGAAACGTAACAGCTGAAAATTTGATCAGTGTCAGCAGTAAGCCAGTCTCAACTTTCTATAAACAAAGACATGATAAAGTTGGATGTACACAGTGCGTCAAAGAATTTTTAAGACTGGCGCTAGATTTCAGCCTACGGTGGCGCCACCAGTGTAATTACGAATGCGTTATAAACCGTGACCATCTGCTTGCTTTCTGCCAAAAGTACTGCGCAGTTGTTAAAGTAACTCAAACGAAACGGGCGTTCATTAGAGAAGTAAAAAGTTTTTCATGTTGAATTATTAAGATGGAACCAAGGGTTGTTATTAAATTTAACGCCAAACTTGATAAAAGTGCCTCGGAAACGTACCAAATGATGAAACAAGTTTACGGTGAGTTTCGTTTAAGTAGATCAAATGTTTTCCTGTGGCACAAACGTTTTTCGGACGGAAGAGAGATGCTAGAAGATGTTAAGCATACCAGAAGACCAAGTTCATCTAGGACACCTGAGATTATTGAAAAAGTGCGTGATTTCGTGGCAAACAATCGATGTGCGTCACTAAGAATGATGGAAGAGTCTTTAAACATCAACAAAGAAACGATTCGAACCATCCTGCATTAAGATTTCGGCAAAACAAAAGTTTGTGCTAAATTTGTTCCACATACGTTAAAACCAGTTGACCAAAATCAAGGAGAACTGCACATTGCAGAGACATCATTTCACCCGCTGAAAATGATCCAAACTTCTTAAAATTGATTGTTACTGGTGATGAAACATGGTGTTTTCAATATGATCCTAAAACAAAGCGACGAAGTGCGGAATGGAAGTAAAAAAACTCGCCACAAGCCAAAAAAACAAGAAAAATTTCATCGAAAATCAAAACAATTCTCATTACATTCTTCGATAGTAAGGGTATTATCCACAAAGAATTTGATCCAAGTGGACAAACAATTACTGGTGAGTTTTATTTAAATGTTTTGAGGCGTTTGATGGGCAGAATTCGTCGCATTCGTCCAGAATATCGGGATGAAAACAGTTGGTGTTTGTTGCACGATAATGCACCCAGTCACACCTCACTTCTTGTTCGTAGATTTTTGGCAAAAAAAAACAACGTCTGTGTGTTGAATCATCCACCGTATTCGACTGATTTAGCACCCTGCGACTTTTCTTTGTTCCGAAAACTTAAAATGACGTTAAAAGGGTGTTGTTTTGATGATATTTCGACCATACAAACATCTTCGACGCGTGCTTTGGAGGCAATTCCGCAAAGTGAACTGGAACAAGCATTCGAATCATTATTAAATCGCTGTAACAAGTGCATTGAAGCCAGAGGGATTTATTTTGAATAACAAACCAAAACAAATTATAATTTCTTGTTTCTATTTCATTTTACAGACCCAGTCTTAAAAATTCTTTGACGCACTGCTTATGGTACAATGGAATTAAATATGGTTTGTCCATAAGTAACAATTAGTGAGATTATACACAAGAAACAATTGTTGAAAATAACGAATCAAAGCCCTAATGGAACTTTAGGCTACAAACAGATAAACATGATTAACTTACACTGAGTGTTCACTGAATTGTGACTATCTAGATAATGCTTCGTGAGCCCACTTTCGCCGGCATTACGGCCGCCACCTGGCGTGGAATCGAATCTACAAGGTGACTGTATACAGAAGTGTGAGGATCTGTAACAAAGCTGTTTGCATTTCGGCCCACAGTTCTGGTATGGATTGTCCAACTGTCGTACTTGGCTTTCCACAACATTCCCCAGATATTCAACTGGGTTGAGGTCAGGGGAGTTTGGGAGCCATTGGAGAGGTTCCGTATCAGCACTATGTTCGTCGAACCACTCATGCATGTGTAGGGCCTAATGTCATGATGCGCTATCGCCCTGAAAAAAACATCCGCTTCTGGGTTTAGATACAACATTGTGGGATGTACGTGATCCGCACACAGCTCCCTGGTAATAGGCAGTGTCCGTATGTCACCATATGAAGCAGATGCCCCAGTTAATGTCAGCAAAACATGCTCCATATCATACAGGTCCCCCGCTACCGGGATGGAGAGTCGATATCATGCACGGGGCATACATATATCCATTCTGCTTGCGCCAAATACGAATCAGACCATCCTAAGAATGGATACAGGTAGCACAACTTTGCAATTTAACGTAGGTCCGACACTGAGCCACCGTCTTCTGTTCCTAAAAGACAGTGGCTCAGTGTTGGGCTTACGTTAAATTGCAAAGCTGTGCTTCCTGGGATACGTCTCGTGATTCACTGGACCAGCACACCTGCTTTTAATCTTATACCTTCCAACACACATGATTTTGCACCAGAAGAGTTACTATCGTCGATGAGCTGTTGTTAGGAGAGGGTGGCATTTAGCTCGTCTACTCTTGTAGTCCATCCGTCCCAGAGTGCGATGCATAGTCGCGCGGGATATTGTTTCTGGTTAATCCGTATCTCGTTGCGCCATCGACTTCGAAATTGGGTTGTGCTGATTGCCCTGTACGAGGCGACACTCTCGGCGTTGACTTCTGGAATCCATCTTTCTCCGTTCTTTAGATTTGTGCCGTTTTGGCACTGCTCCTAATAAACGTTAACCCAAATAGCCCTCAAACACCTCATAAGTTTCACCGTTTCCGAAATGGATGCACCAATATTTCGTGCACTCAAAGTGTGTTCTTTCAAAAACTACGAATAATGATTGGTTTCAGGTGCGTCACTTCGCTTTCTAGTGAGTCATCAACCTCTGTTATACACTCCTAAATCCTACGAGACACGCATTCGTCCTTGTTACGCCAGAATTGAGTGTTACTCGTGTTAAATAAGTGTGGTCGTAACTCAATGTAGAAAACCGTGGTTGAAAAGAAGCAGGTGTGACTAATTGGTACCGCTATCCAAAGAGAAAATAGAATCTGTGAGAAAAATCATGAAGAGATCACAACTAGGAAGTATTTAAGGTAAAAAGGCCACCATTGCGCCAGTACTAACGTTATGGGGCCATTTAGCAGCGCCCAGGTGCCCCAAGAAACACTTGGACACTCTTAGTCTTGAGAAGTCAATACCGTATCAGCTCTAGAAGAAGAAAATATTGGCAGCAATCCGCATCTTGCGTCGATACTCCAGCAATTTCGAGAACCATGGTCAGGTCATGATTTGGGTAGTGATTGTGGTAAGGTAAAGGTTTTGATTCGTGTAGTGATTGTGGTAAGGTAAAGATCTTGATTTGTGGAGTGATATTGGTTAGGTCTTGATTTATGGATCAACCTTGGTCAGGTTTTGATTTGTGGCGTGACCTTGGTTAGGTCTTGATTTGTGCAGCAATTTTGGTTAGGTTTTTATTTGTGGAGTGACCTTAATTAAGTCTACGCTTGTAGAGTGACTTTGGTTAAGTCTTGATTTGTGGAGTGACCTAGGTTATAGGTCTTGATTTGCAGAGTAACCTTGATATGGTCTTGATGTCTTGATTTGCAGAGTAACCTTGATATGGTCTTGGTGTCTTGATTTGCAGAGTAACCTTGATATGGTTTTGATGTCTTGATTTGCAGAGTAACCTTGATATGGTCTTGATTTGTGGAATAACCGTAGTTAGATCTTGATTTGTGCAGTAATCTTGGTTAGGTATATATTTGTGGAGTCACTTGGTTATATCTTGATTTATGGAGCTATCTTAGTTAAGTTTGATTTGCGCAGTGACCTTGGTTAAGTCTCTGTTTGTGGAGTGACATTGGTTAGGTCTTGATTTCTGGAGTGACGTTGGTTAGGTCGTCATTTGTAATTTTATCTCGGTTAAGTCTTGATTCGTGTAGTGATCTTAGTTAGGTCTTAATTTGTGGAGTGATGTTGATAAAGTCCTGATTTGTGGAGTGACCTTGGTGAGATCTTGTTTTCCGTAGTGAGATCTCACCAAGGTCCCTCCACAAATCAGGACTTAATGACTTTATCTGTGGAATATCATTGGTTACGTCCCGATTTGTGGAGTGGCCTTGCTTAGGTTTTCATATGTGGAGTAGAGTAACCTTGGTTAGAGTTTGATTTGTGGAGTAACCTTGGTTAGGGTTTGATTTGTGGAGTCACCTTGGTCAGATCTTGATTTGTGGAGTCACCTTGGTCAGATCTTGATTTGTGGAGTCACATTGGTCAGATCTTGATTTGTGGAGCGGCCTTAGTTAGGTCTTCTTTTGTAGAATACCTTAGATCTTAATTTGCGCAGTGATCTCAGTTATGTCTCTATTTGTGGAATGGCACTGGTTAGGTCTTGATTTGTTTAGATACCTTGTTTATGATTTGTTTGGGAAAGTGACTTTAGTTAGGTCTTGATTTTAGGAGTAACTTTGGTTTGATTTTTATTTGAGGAGTGACCCTGGTTAGGTCTTGATTTGTGGAGTTACCTTGGTTAGGTTTTTATTTGTGGAGTGACCATGGTTAGGTCTTGAATCTTGATTTGTGCAGTAACCTTGGCTAAGTGTTGATTTGTGGAGTGACCGTGATTAGGTATTGATTTGTGGAGTAACCTTGGTTAGGTTTCTTTTTGTGGAGTGACCTTGATTAGGTGTTGATTTATGTAGTGACTTTTGTTAGGTCTTAATTTGTAGAGTAACCTTAGTTAGATCTTGATTTGTGGAGTGATCTTGGTTAGATCTTAATTTGTAGACTGACTTGGTTAGATCTTGATTCGTGGAGTGACCAACTATCAGTCCATAACATCCGGTAAACCGAGATAAAGCATAATAATAGTTGTAAAAGGACAAGAAGAATGGTGGGGAATTCTCGGTTATAATGTGAACTTCTTTTACTGAAAAATTCACTTATTTCTTCCAAATTTATGCTAAGGTATTTTTCTAAGGTCCTTCTGACAGTTACATAACAAATTCCTAACTTTACAAGACTTTCCGAGGTATAATTTCGGATCACAAAAAGCGGAAAAATATACTCAAAATCATGCTTACAACATTGGGATGTAAGAAAGATTTTTGAAATACGTACAATTTTTAGAAAAACAATTCAAAAATTTGAATATTACATGACGACTCAGAGGGAAAAACTGGTTATGGAAAATCTTATCCGGCGTGGATTACAATGTAAAATATTTAAGCTTGAATGTCTGTGTATTTACTTTGCTGTGTTTCTAAAGCACCATAAAACTTGACGGTGTAAATCAAAGAACGGCAATGAGCAATACTTCCGTTTATTCTTCACAACATTCAGGTCTCCACATGAATTCATATTGAAGACATAACGTTGAACTTGAAACCTGGTTAGTCGATTTCATCTTCCACAACAATAGAAAGGTGTTAATTACAAACAATAACGATAAAAGGTAATACAACTTGGAAAACTACCGATCACTTGATTTGCGGAGTGACATGGAAATTTTTATAGAGAAAATCTCCGGAGAAGAATTTCTGCAAAACTGACCCTGTAAAAAATAGTTTGAGGGCTGTTAAATGAATAACGACATAAAACGAGAGTTTCGAAGAGAAGTTGCTTCTCATTTATCGGGAATCTTCTTTTGTTAATTAAAAAATGTTTCACTTACTTAATGACGAACGCACGCCACAAAAGAAAGAAAAAATCGGTCGTATGTTTGTCTGGATGCATTGATGTAGCATAAAATACAATGATATTCAAAACTTAAGGACGAGCCAGGCTTTGATATATAGCGTCGCACAGGAGGGGCCTGGATATGGGAAATTCAAACCACAGGAACTCCATTACTTACCGAAATTATTACTGTAACAACACCGACACAACTGCAGATACTAAAGAATATAGTGGAACTTTATGCAGAATTGGCTACATAGCACTAGATGCCATGATACAGATGCATCACTGCCAAACACGGTACGAAGGGAAGAACAGGTCCTTAGTAAGGGAACTTCATTCAGAATTGGATATATTGCACTGGGTGCCATGATACAGATTCATCACTGCCAAAGACGGTACGAAGGGAAGATGAGGTCCTTAGTAAGGGAACTTCATTCAGAATTGGATATATTGCACTGGGTGCCATGATACAGATTCATCACTGCCAAAGACGGTACGAAGGGAAGATGAGGTCCTTAGTAAGGGAACTTCATTCAGAATTGGATATATTGCACTGGGTGCCATGATACAGATTCATCACTGCCAAAGACGGTACGAAGGGAAGATGAGGTCCTTAGTAAGGGAACTTCATTCAGAATTGGATATATTGCACTGGGTGCCATGATACAGATGCATCACTGCCAAAGACGGTACGAAGGGAAGAGGAGGACCTCAGTAGAGGAAGTTTATTCAGAATTGTCTACATAGCACTGAGTGCCGTGATACAGATGCATCACTGCCAAAGACGGTACGAAGGGAAGAACAGGTCCTTAGTAAGGGAACTTCATTCAGATATGGCTACATAGCACTGAGTGCCATGATACAGATTCATCACTGCCAAAGACGGTACGAAGGGAAGATGAGGTCCTTAGTAAGGGAATTTCATTCAGAATTAGCTACATAGCACTGGGTGCCATGGTACAGATGCATCACTGCCAAAGACGGAAGGGAAGATGAGGTCCTCAGTAGGGGAAGTTTATTCAGAATTGGCTACATAGCACTGAGTGTCGTGATACAGATGCATCACTGCCAAAGACGGTACGAAGGGAAGAAGAGGTACTCAGTGGGAGATATGATCCCCCTAATGTCTATGCATGATATTTACCATCTGTTCATAACTCACATTAGGTTGTTGATGAGTTCTTGCTGTAACATCGCCCATGCTTCCGTTAGTAGCACCATCTTTAGCTGTGCGACAATTCCCGCTATGTGTTGACGTGCCGCGACGCGTCTCCTCAGAAAGTCCTACACGTGTTCTGTTGGATTTCTCAGAAATATTCCAACTCGGATTAGGTTTGTCCAAAGATAGCCGAGGACGAGGTAAGTAATTTATGAAATATACACAGAAAATCTATGCATATTAGGAAACTTATAGGTTATATGGAAGTCAGACGTAAAACAGGTCTGACTACCATGTAACTTATACGTTTCTTAATTTTACGTATTTTGGTAATTAGTCTAGCTAATTGAGGTGGGTAGAAATTAGGTCAAACTTGGAAAGGCCTGCTCTAGAAGTGCTCTAGATTGTTTTATAGATAAAAAGAACTGGCTGTAGGGTGAAGATAGCTCCATGTTATTTACTATACCCATAGTATGGGGAGAACCCCTGTCCTCGTACCTGATTTTGGACAAAATTCTCTCCAGATGCGAGATGAAGATGCTTGACGATACTGGATCTCCATGCTTTGCACCTCTGCTGGTGGTAAATCAAGCTCCATATCTATCTCCTATCTTTACAGCTGCCTGTTCATTCGTGTTTATTTCTATCAGAAGCCGAATTATCCTGGCATCCACGTCATATGATTCCAGTACAGCCCAGGTGATGTTTTATTCAATACTGTCAAAAGCTTTTTAGAAGTCCACAAAGAATGTGAATACTTTTTTATATTCTTTCTTCGTGCCTTGTCTACAATGAGTCTTAAGGCTAATATCTGCTGTATGATACTCCTGTCTTTCCAAATGCCTGCTTGTTCATCTGCCAGGTGTACTTCAATCTGCCTTTTTAATCTTTCAGTTGATATTATTATCATCAAAGTTTTACCCAGATGGCTAACCAGCGCAATAGTTATATAGTTGTTTCAATCCAATGCATTTCCTTTCTCATGGAGAGTTATCAGTATTGATTTCTTCCATTCTTCTGGGGTGCATGAATTCTTCTATGTCTTGTTGCAGATTTTGTATGAGTGCAATTACTGCTGTTGATATGGATTTATTATAACTGACATGGCGAGAAATTGTGAACAGATTTGAGCCTCCGTACGACATATTGAAGTATGTTAGTTTGTACCATCGAAAACTTTAGATGTCTACCTTTTAAACACAGCAAATCTTAGTAAGTGGTGAATTTATTTTTTAATAATTTTCTAAATATAAGGCAAGCCATTCGGATTAACCTGTATTTGTCTTCCAGTGATAGAATAGCTTCTCTAGCTGCAGCCAAGAAGCAAGAGGCTCGGACATATAGCTAATAGTCCAAATTGAGCCCAGTTTGAGTCCCGAATAAAGCCTTAGTGATCTATTTGTCTCCTTTTCCTGGATCCGGTAGCCCTATATTTTGAGCCGGCGATTTAGATGCTTATGAAAGTAAACAAAATAAGAATTTAAAATAATTTACCATCCCTAAGATTTCAAGTAATTGATGCAGAGTATTAATTCAAAAAAAAATTTAATATGATTTCTTTTGATCAAAGGTTGCTTACATCACATCCAAATTTACGAACCTAATTAACAACATTGTTGCTGAGGAATTGATTTTTAAATCAAATAAAAAAGTAATTTAAAAGAATTTACCATCTCTAAGATTTCAAGTAATTGATGCAGAGTATTAATTCAAATAAATTTTTATGTGATTTCTTTTGATCAAAAGTCGCTTACATCACATCCAAATTTACGAACCTAATAAACAACATTGTTGCTGAGGAATTGATTTTTAAATCAAATAAAAAAAGTAATTTAAAAGGATTTACCATCTCTAAGATTTCAAGTAATTGATGCAGAGTATTAATTCAAATAAATTTTTATGTGATTTCTTTTGATCAAAAGTCGCTTACATCACATCCAAATTTACGAACCTAATAAACAACATTGTTGCTGAGGAATTGATTTTTAAATCAAATAAAAAAATAATTTAAAAGAATTTACCATCCATGAGATTTCAAGTAATTGATGCAGAGTATTAATTCAAAAAAAAATTTAATGTGATTTCTTTTGATCAAAGGTTCCTTACATGACATCCAAATTTACGAACCTAATTAACAACATTGTTGCTGAGGAATTGATTTTTAAATCAAATAAAAAAATAATTTAAAAGAATATACCATCCCTAAGATTTCAATAATTTTTACAGAGTATTAATTCCAAAAAGTTTTTTTAATGTGATTTCTTTTGATCAAAGGTCGCTAACATTACATCCAAGTTTTCGAATCTAATGAGCTGAACTGTTGTTGAAAAATTGATTTTTCTTTCTGAAAGACTGAATCCGGTAAATCTGAATTTCCTCTGTTCATTTTATGGTTCATAAGCTCATGATAAATGAAGATGCTGCAGCGATTTCGCTGTTATGATCCTCTTTATGTATTAGTTATGTCGCACTCTGTTGTTTATTAATTGTCACTGCAGTACCAGCATCACGTCATTGTGATAAGTGCAGTTAATTTCTAAATGTGCGTGCTATTCGGTTCTCACATTTACGCATTTCATAATTAGTGAGGGAATTGTGCCCAGTGACACCGATTATCACTTTTCTCTGTCTGGGAATAATTTGCGCTTAGAGGAAGCAGATGTTAAAAGTCGCACAGGGATTGTTAGCCCTAAAATGCACGCAAATCCCGCTGACAGGAAGAGGTTACTGAAATGGCCAATCCTTTGATTTAATTTATTTGTCGGAAAGTTGAATAAAATCTTAAGCATTTCCGTTCCTTCCTGATATACGAAGTGCACTGCTTAAGCTGAACGGAGACTTAAAGATTGCATTTTGAATCCCAGAGAAGGAAATGAAGTTAATATATGAAGAAAATAATTTATTCTTTAATGTTCAGTGAGATCCATAAATCCCATTACTCTATATTATAAATGTGAATACATTGATACAGCATTATTTATATTACTATTGTTATTAATATTCGCATTCATTGCTCATTATTTTCATCATTTGTGAGGTATATTCTAATTTAACTTTCATTTTTAGTTCCTTTTTCTATATAAATTTGAGTTTGTTCTCTTTTGCACTTTCCAAACTTAACGTGATATCTTCTCTCTCACATGAATGAGGTTGGCAACACTTTTGGGGTCAGAGAGAGTGACGCATGAATGTGATAAGAACGTTAGATGAAAAAAAGGTACAGCAGTTGCTTCGTGTGTGTGTGTGCGTGTGCGTGTGTGTGTGTGTGTGTGTGTGTGTGTGTGTGTGTGTGTGTGTGTGTGTGTGTGTGTGTGTGTGTGTGTGTGTGTGTGTGTGTGTGTGTGTGTGTATTAGCTAGATTATACGACATATAATTAAGGCACTATATGTGAAGTGTAAAATACGTAGTGCTATATGTTGGATTTCATCAAATATTGCTGGACCAATAAAAGGTTATCGTAAGTTTGACTTCTGTATATGTTTCGTCTGGCCGTAAAACCTTAATTTGAACTATCCCGTGCAACTATTGCATCGTATTCTCATTTAGTTCAACATTTCGTTAGTCATGGTTTTAAACATAGCGTAACACCAATCTCACCCATGAAAAAGGGTTACGCTATACATTTTGTTCGCTTTTCTCATCTACAGCAATAGCATTCGGGGCACTTTTCAGTACGGACATAGTCATTCATGGTTTAAAAATAGTCATACGATGCGACATGTATCAACAATCACTGCCTCTTAGACTTTAGGCCTTAGGTACTGTAAACCCAAAGTATTAAGCTGTGTTATAAGAGTATGAGGAATTATACCAGTTGCAGAGATGATTATTGAGCGTACATGAACTATTTTCAGCTTCCACATTTGTTAAATTTTTGTCACATAGGTACTCTCAATATTGCAATACATGTACACTGAAGTGCCAGACAAACTGGTACACCAGTCTAATACTCGGTAGGTCCCCCACAGGAGCGTAGGACTGCAGAAATACGACGGGGCATGGACTCCACTAGCTTCTGGAAATATGCTGTAGGCAATGCACACCATACGTCCTGCAGAGGTTCCACAATTCGGGTGAATTCCAAGGTCTCTGATTCCTGTGTTCTATAGCACTTTGCATGGCATCACAAATGTGTTCTATCACGTTCAGATCTGGGGACTTGGGTGGGAATGGCGACACCCCAAACTCAGACGAATGCTCCTCTAACCATAATGTGACGTCCAGACACTTGTGTGGAGCTGCATTGTCCTGTTGGAACAGGTCCAACCCATCAGCATGAATGCAGAACATGAACGGGTGTACCTCGTCAGAAAGGATGCGTACATAACGTTGGCCGGCCACAGACGTTTGTAGACGTACCAAGGGTCCTAGTGAAGTCA
This sequence comes from Macrothele yani, assembly GCA_039090855.1. NCBI lineage: Eukaryota > Metazoa > Arthropoda > Arachnida > Araneae > Macrothelidae > Macrothele > Macrothele yani. The sequence continues at coordinate 114,376,171 of CM077026.1, forward strand.
AGCTAAACACCTCCCATACAATTACGGACCCCCCCCCCCCACCAGCCGGTACAGTTTCCTGTTGACAGGCGGCATCCATGGCTTCATGGGGTTTGCGCCACACACGAATCCTTCCATCTGCTCGATACAGTTGGAAACGCGACTCGTCAGACCAGGCTACTTGTTTCCAGTCACCAAGCGTCCAGTGGCGGTGTTGCCGTGCCCAAGCGAGGCGCATTGCTCTTTGTCGTGCACCCATCAAGGGGACTCGAGTTGGGCGTCTGTTCCCAAAGCCCATATCGTGAAGGGTACGTTGCACAGTCCAGAGGCTGATGCTTGTTGAGGCTCAAGCATTGAATTCCGATTATACCTGTGAGAGTGTTGCACGCCTATCGCGTGAAACGATTCTTGACAGCCAACGATGATCACATTCACCCAATGTCTTTTTACGGCCACACTGGTATCGTAAGTTGGAGGTTTTGCCGGAATTCTTGTAGTCACGGTACACCCTAGCAATGGTCGTCCGTGAAAATCCGAACTTTGTTTCTACCTCCGAAACACTATGGCCCATCTCACGAGCGCCAACTATGACACCGTGTTAAAAATCGCTTAAATCGTTATTACTTTTGATTCTCATGCCCAAAACAGCTCTGACAGCTGGCAAGGATGTCTGTCGCTTTATATACGCACTGACGGATGCAACCGAGTACGCGCATAGGTTACGTTGCTATGTATTTTGCATAAGCTCGTCTGTACCACTTTTTCTGGCACTTCAGTGTATATCAATGATGGCTGTTTTATTTGGCTTAGTGTCATGTAGCGTTATGTCTGGACGGTAGTGGAGAAGGTTATATTTGTTTTGATCTCACGGTCCCAACATACACTGAAGTGTCAAACGTCATGCGATGGCAGTATGCAAAATGTTAGCTTGCGCTGCCGTCGTATAAAGGTTTCGACGCACGTCACGATTTTCATCAGTTACTAGGTGTTATCTCGTGAGTCCAGTTGTGCAACTGCCAGTAAGATTATGTCAAGTCGACGTGAATTATCAGAGTTTGAATGCGGCATGACAGTGGGAGCCAGACGGATGTGACATTCAATTTCCGAAGTTGTGTGAACGTTCAACATTCCTCCATTCACGGTGTCACGTGTGTACCAAGAATGTCTCTTGGGAGGCATTACCACCCACCGTAGACAGCGTAGTGGCCGACCACGGGTGCTGAGTGACCGTGACCAGGGGCGTCTGACCGAGATTGTCCATGCCAACAAACACACGACACTGGCTCATATAACATCCAGTTTCAATGCAGTAGGTACCAGAGACATATCTATCAGGTCAGTGCAGCGTAATTTAGCGTTCAAGGGGTATGGTAGCAGTAAACCCACCAGAGTGCCTTTGTTAACACCACGACATCAGAAAAAGCGCCTCACCTGGGCTTATGAGTGCTGTAATTGGACCCTGAAAGACTGGCAATATCTAGGATGGTCCGATGAGTCACGCTACCAGTTGTTCTAAGCTGATGGTAGGATTCGGATGTGGCGCAGACCCCATGAGGTCATGGACCCAAACGGTCAACAAGGCTCTGTGCAGGATGGTGTTGGTTCCATACATGTGTGGATGTCTTTGCGTGGCACGCATTGGGTCCTCTAGTCTTCGAAAACACGTCATTAACTGGTACTCGCTTTGTTGCTCTGCTGGGTGACCATTTGCAGCCCTTCATGGACTTCATGCCCCCCAACAACAACGGGATTTTCCAGGCGGACAATGCACCACTTCGTCGGTCCCAAGTTCTTCAAAATTGGTTCGAGGAGCATTCTGAACAGGTTAGAAGCACGGTGTGGACACCACGTTCGCCCGACATGAACCCAATAGAGCGCTTATGGGACGTGGTGGAAAGGTCCATTCGCACCCAAGATCCTGCTCACACATATAGGGAACTGTAGCGGCTATTCAGACGGCATGGCTCAACATCTCTCCAGGAGACTTTCGGCAACTTGTAAAATCGATGCCGCGTTGAGTTTCTGCACTACATCGGGCTAGAGGAGGTCCTACACGATACCAGGTACGTATCCAAGGACTTTTGGCACTTCAGTGTAATGTTCATTGTGTGTTATCTAGAATCTCAATGGTTTGATACTTATAGTATGGCACTTCTGCCGCTGAGAGTCCTCTTTCCTGAGTAAATTGTTGATGGATTATCTTAGAAATACTGAATTGTCGTTGCTTATAATTAACACCGGCTAGAGTGGTGCATCTAGCGCAGATGTGTTCAATGGTCTCACTGCTCATAACATATCTGCAGATTTGTCATTTTGCAGTACCAATTTCGAACAGCCATGATAAATCCAATAGTCTCTCTATATTTTTCTCATTTCAGTCACTAGTTTGAAGCTTTCTTGTCAACGTCTGGACTGTCTAACTCAGAGGTTCCCAATCTGTGCATCGCGATGCCCCAGGGCGTCGGTCGTCTTGGTTTGGGGTGTCGCGGCTATAAGGAAAAACTAAAACTTTCAATTTATAGTGAAACGCAACATGCACATTTTCAAGATATGTGCATATTTTAAAGAAAGAACTGTAAAGAAAGAATGTTAAAGAAAAAAAGAAAACACATCATTTTGCTTGTTGTGAAAGTGCTCCCTACATCTGAATTCCGGACTGTAATGCTCTTTGAAAACTTTCCCATGAAATTTTCTTGTACCTCACAGAAGAAAGACATAGTAGTGCTGAAAGCTTCTTTCCCCAGTTCGCGTATTTGTACGACATATTTCAGAGGCTGAATTCTCTTAATGTAAGCCTCCAGGGCAGAGAATCACACATAATACAGCTGTTGGACAAGATTCTGGCTTTCAAAAGAAAGCGACTCCTGTGCAAGAATAACACGAAATCAGGTGATTTTGAATGTTTCCCTACGTTGCACAAGCGTATACAAGATAACGAGATGCTATTAAGTGCGAAATTGAAATATGTGATTTGGGGGCATCTATCTCAACTCAACGTTCAATATAACAAATATTTTCTTCCACAAACAAATGAACACCAATCGGTTTACAGACCCGTTTACAGCAGATCCACCGTCAATCTCCTTATCCAGATCCACCGTCAATCACCGTCAATCTGAGCGGGAACAAATAATAGGCATTTCTTCAGAATCCACACTGAAAATGACATTTTCTTCCGGACCTGTGCCACAGTTTTGGAACAGTGTGGCAAAGGAGTACCCAGAATTGAGCAAGAAACTTTTGAGAATAATTTTTCCTTTTTGCCACATCCTTTGATATCTTTATATCTTTGCGAGGGTGGAGTTTCAGCTCTGGCGGTAAGGAAATCCAGATATACACTGCTGGCCACCCAAAATGCAACACCGAGAAGGAAGCATCCTATTGGCCTGAAATTCGCATCACCGAGAGAGGACATTCAAACTATTAGCATTGCAGGGCATATGCAAATCATGTGCGCCCGGAACACCACCGAGAAGCACTATAAGAAAGGTGCACAGAAGGCGGGGGTGTAAGTAGTGCAAGTGTGTTGTGCTGCCAGACCTGTGCGTGGGAAGCTTCCTGATGCCTCGTCGCAGAATACGGCAGTCATTCCATCACGTTTCGGAGTTCGACAGAGGACAAATAGTGGCTTATCGCAAAAGCGGTTTATCGTACCGAGACATCAGCGCCCGCGTGGGACGACATTCAGCCACAGTGAGGCGAGTATCGATTCGGTGGGTGCAGGAGGAACTAGGGGACCGGCATGTTGTGCGGCGGGCATTGACGGCTCGCACCGCCACATCACGAACGTTAGCGCAGGAATTAGGGAGTGTTGCGCAACAACCTGTGTCAGCACGTACCGTTCGACGTCGTCTGCAGGAGCGGGGACTTGTTGCACGGCGCCCATTGCTCCGATTACCATTGACGTTACACCACCGGCGAGTGCGGCGTCAGTGGGCCGTTGAACGCCGCACCTGGACTACGGATTGGCACGACATTGTATTCTTCGACGAATCGCCGTACCGGTCCGTTGCCTGGCGTTATGGTGTGGGGCGCAATTGGATATGACACCCGCACCGCTCTGGTACGCATCGCCGGTACACTCAACAGCTACAGCTACATCTCCGACATGTTGGAGCCTGTAGTCCTTTCTTATCTGCAGAACCTGCCAGCGGCCACGTTTCAACAGGACAATGCGCGCCCGCACGTGTCATGCATCGTGCAACCATTCTTCACGGCCCACCAGGTGTCACTGCTGCCGTGGCCCTTCTGTTCTCCCGATATGTCATCCATCGAACACGTCTTGTCGCTGATCGGCAATCGAGTGGCCCGGCAAGCACCATCCGCGGCTACACCTGATGAACTGTGGCAACGTGTGGAAGCAGCCTGGACCGACAAACCCCAAGCCCACATCCAAAGCCTCTTTCGTTCGATGCCGCGGCGTGTAGCGGCCGTTATTGCCTGCCATGGAGGCCTAACGAACTATTGATGTCTGCGTGTTCCACAAGTCGCACGGGCCTGTAAGCTCAATGGTTTATCTTTGTATTTGTTGTTATGTGTCTAGTAAATCTGGCTTTGCTATCTCGTATCCTTCTTGGTTTTACATTTTGGGTGGCCAGCAGTGAAGAAGCACAGTTAACGTTGAGAAGGAGATTCGCGTAGCTGTATCAAACATTGTCCCCATATTCGATGCTTTGTGTGATGAGAAACAAGCTCCCCCCACCCCATTAAGACGCAAATACCTCTGCTATGTAGTTTCTAAAATTACTGTAAAATGTGAAAGCCAAATGAAAAGTGTTACCATTGTGAAAATACGCCTATCTCATCAATTTCTTTTTATTCAGTTCTATAATTTTATTTTATTTTTTATTTTTACATTAAAAAGAATACAAGCTAGTAATGTAAATGACTATTTGCTTTTAAAAAATGTCACAAACTCGAATTTGGGCTTCTTTTTGTGTGTGTGTGAGTTCAGGGGCGTCGCACGAATATTGTGACATGTGAAGGGCGGCGCGGTTTCAAAAATTCCATTGGCTTCCACTTTCCTATCTGGTCTTCAAGAGATGACTCCTCTATTTTAGTATCTAATTTACTTGACATTCGTGAAGTTATCTCTTTGTCTGCAGCACGTATGACATCAAACATATTGTTTTCATTGCATTTGGAGAGAAAATGTCTCAGCATTGAAGTAATTCGAGCATCGTGAAGCTTTTTTTATCAAGGACTCTCAGTTTATCTTCCTCTTGTGGGAGCATGATCTGGTCCATGACTTTCCTCGGACGTCTCATTCGATGTTTGGTCATATTTTCTCTGAAAATTCTGCCAGTTTCCTCAAGATCTGTTTTCGACCATCTGATGATTCCCAAAGAATAAGTTACAACCGGGTCCACAAATGTATTAATTGCTTTCACTTTATTACTTGTGTTCAGGTATGTCTTCAGGATCATTTCAAGCCGATGCTGGAATTAATCTTTCAAATCGTGTCTAATACCCATGTATTTGATATCACGGGCCTGTAAAATTCCCAGGCCATATTTTGCATTCAAGTTTTTAATTATTGTATTGTACCTTATCAAAACCTTAAGATATAACCAGTACTCTTCTTCCCCTAAAGGTATACCACCTTACTTTTGTCGTAACCGAAGTCCATGCAAATTGATCTGCTAAATGTGGCGGTAATTAAACAAATGCATCGCTCTTTCCACGTTTTAGTAACACACAGCAACCTTCAGAGGTTTATTCAGTTGTGTTTTGGAATTACTTTATATCTTGAGGTCATCCATGCATACGATACGTAATAAAGAATTGATGATATGGCTCTGTGTGCTGGTTCCTGTTACAGTGAATCCATATTGCGTGTTGCTTGGTATGTGACCCAGAGGATTAAGACCTATGCAAAACCTAAGTGCTCTGAGGGAGTCCACTTGAAAAATTACTTCTTCTGATTGTAATATTTCTAGAGCTGATAATTTTCTGTCTGTCAGAATTTGATCTTTATGTCCACTTTATGTAAATTCAGAATTTTTGTAGGATAATCATGTGAAAATTAAATCAAATGCTTTCTTGTAGTCAATAAAGCCATGTTCGAGTTCTTTTTCTTCTTTCCTTTATCCATTGGATTGCCTATAACGACCTTTTTGATCTGTCATCACATCTTTAACTCTTTAGTCTTGATAGTTAAAGTGGATGTTAGCAGCTTATAAATGGTTCGCAAACATGTTACAGGCCGATACTTTGATGGATTTGCTGTATCATTACCTTTCAGTAAAAGGAAGTTATGTTGGAATATCGGAGGTATTCGCCAGTAGTTCATTGAAAAGTGGGCTATGTGAACATGTGTAACAGTCAGCTCTTTATATCAAAATTTGGGGATCAGGTCAGGCCCTGCGTCTATCCAATTCCTGGTTTTTCTAGCAGCCTCAACTAAGTCATTCACAGAAATGTAAGTGGTAGGCATATCTGCTATACTTTCTGAATGCCTTTTTTCTTCTGCAATCCTGCTGGCGGTTTCTCGTGGTAACGCAAAACTGAACCTGTAATCAAATAGTTGAACATCTCTAAATTTTTCCGTTAAAACAGCACACATATTATTACGTTATGAATATTTCCCTCTTTCTCTCAATTAAAATACCGGAGCATGCGCTTTTAATCAGGTACGTCTTTGCTGGTAGCATCCGAAGAGTTCTTGCATCCAGTGAGTTTTCGCTTTCCAACCGTAGGTTGAAGAAGCGTATATGCTACAGCTTTGTCCGTCTGTCTACCCGCACGGTAACTCACGTAAAAATCGTTCGATTTTGATGAAATTTTAGTATGTGGTAGGGAACAACCTGGGGACGTACCCTATTGAAAATGGGCGAAATGAGATCAAAGGTCAGGACATAGGAGCGGGATCTATTCCACCGCCCTTATGCGTCATAACTTACGTAAAAAAATTTCAATTGCGACAAAACTTTATCATGTTGTTCCGAAAGTGTACTGAATTGGTTTTGTTGAATATCATCGAAATGGGGTCAAAGGTCAGGGCACACGAGCGAGATCCATTCCATCGCCATTATGTGTCATAACTTACGTAAAAATGCTTCTATTGCGACAAAACTTTATCATGTTGTTCCGGAGGTATACTGAACAGGTACTGTTGATATCGTCGAAATGGGGTCAAAGGTCAGAGCACAGGAGCGAGATTTATTCCACAGGCATTACCCTCATAACTTGAGTGATGATTTCTGGTATGTTGGAAAGCGTATAGTAATCAATGCATTGCATGATTTTACTAATTTGTTTATTCTATTTTTTCAAATGAGACATTTATTGAATACTCAGTCGTGGAGGACATTATTTCCATCCAGTTTTATTCATTTAAAGAACTAAAGAAAGTAAAGCATAACTGAACTTAATTTTTTTTGCTTTCCATTAGCAACTATAAACTTTACTTAAAAAATGAGACACAAAATATAAAATTCTGCTATAGCGATAACAAAGCGTGTACAAAGATACAGACTTTTTAAGTGCCTGTATCTTTGTACACGCTTGTTGTGTACTCCATGCGATAGATCACAAATAGTGAAGGCCTTTCGGACTAAGGCGAAGACCACTGTTCGCAAGTGGCTGATAACAGGATACACTTAAATCCCATGGATAACTGTCCTACACTGTTTTTCTTTTTTAAAAGTAAGAGTTGTGTACCTTAATTAAAGATTTTTTTCTTGCTGAATTCAGATCTGTGCTTAAGTTTTTTCAACGAGGGATAGTTTTTGAGTTATTCGATGTTTTATTTGTCTGTAATTTCTTTATTTATTTATAGATGTGCAATGAATTATAGGAAAAAGTGAGTATTCCGAGCTTCCTTAGTATTAAAATAACTATATATTGATATAGGACGTTTTAGAGAATATTATACAGAAAGAAATTGAATACAGAATACTTGAATGACAAAAATACAAAACGCAAAAAAATTATATACAAACCTGTATCATGGTTTTTTCTTTTATGCACAGTATATCTGCTCTTCTGAGATTCCAACAAAAATAAGCTAACATTGTAGACACTCGCTTCCCTTCATATCGCTTTTGAATTGTTAAAATCTTATATATAAAACCCAAAACGTCTGTTTGTCTGAAGCAGCAAAAGCTCTTGAACGCCGAACTGTGGCACAGGGAAATTTGTGTAGTTGATTAATACTGGAATTTCTAGGTCAACGCACCTATTTCAAGATCTCTACGTTGTTCCGTTCGCGAGTTATTAATTAATTAATAAGCTAATCAATAAAGTCAGAGTTGTTTGCTACGTCATCATTATCTGAACACGTGACTGCATTCATCGCCGCGGCACATCCACAAATGTTTCTATTCTTTGAGAACTGTGAATAAAAAATGCAAAAACGAACTTTGCGTAATCTTAATGAAATGGGCTGAAATTTGTATCAACACCATGAATTGGTAATAAGAGGAGTCCCTCAAAATTTCCCCTGAATCCGGTCAAAACTTTTTAAAATAGGCATGGGATTTTTAATTCATCGCTAAACAGAAATATATAGGCAGAAACGGTTGATAAAATTTTGACTGTTAATTAAAAAAATTATTTACCGATTCAGGCGAAATTTGGAGGTCATGTTCCTATTAACGATTTATGGTGTTCATTAAAATTTCAGCAAGCTTCATAAAATATTCGCAAATATACGTTTTTACCTTTTTTATCACAGAGATTCGCCCCTCAAAAACATCTGAAACTGAAAGCACGTGATGCATTTGATGCTTCTCACACGGAGAGATGTATGTGGGAATGTCTGTCAAGAGCAAAGGATCCAACAAAATTATATATTGTCGCCGATGAAGGAGAAACCAAAAATGTTGTGTACGGCCAAGTGATGAAATAATTACACTATGAATAAATAATTTGTAATGACCGAATTTGTGAAATCAGCTTTCCTCTTTCTTGCAAGCATCAATTTTTCCCCCGATTTTTTCAGTGACATATAGGGGAATATGAAATTAATAAGCATAAGTCCCGGGCAAAGCCGTGTAGTAAAGCTAGTATCATTATAAAACTTTTCCCCGTGTTCATCGGAGATGTCACTGAATCTTTCCGGAAAGTAGCCTAGATATGAATGCAGGAAGTACACTTAAAAAGACATGTTGCATTCTAAATGTCGATATGCGTTTAGCATTTGGTTTGCTACATCTTTATAATTTAGACTTCTTTTTGCCAAGAAAATTGTCTGTGACTTTCTAAAAACACATTGCAAGTACGTTTCCTTTTTCTGTTAGAGATTCGTCGAAATTCACATCTTTCTTTAAGTGCCTTATTTGAAGACCAACCAACACGTCGTCTTTTACCTTTGCTTCTGAAATATGGGGAAATTTTGTTGTTAGGTAGGCAAATCCTCTACTACTTTTATCCATTGCTTTGACAAATTGCTTTCTAATTTCCAATTGTATATGAAGTGGAGGAATGATCACGTCCTTTTAAGCTATGAGGCTGCTTCCGTAAATTTTTTCTCCCAGTTTCCATTTACGTGTTGTGTTGATCAAGTTTTCTTCGTGTAATGGGATGCTCTGTTACGAATGTCTCATTCACAAAGCGGGAAAAAATTGTTTCTTTCTTCCATTCCCAATATCATGGCAATGATTTTTAAATCCCCACATATTTTGCAATTGAATTCCGTATATTTAAGGAATTTGAGCATTATATCTAGAACCTCATATTTTTCTTTTGACGTACTAGCATAGGTAACTACAGCAGAAGGCATTAAATTCTCATTATGTAGTAAAACTGCCTTCAAGCCACGTTTTGGTGCATCTATAAGGACCCTCCAATTTTGTGGGCTAGGTGTGAAGTCCGAAGCTCTCATCGAACCGGCAATATCGTTACAGAAAGTCAATCAGCCATCATGTGAGAAGAATGTAACAAAACTGCGTTCTGTGTTTCTGTATACAGTTAAACCTACTTGTACTAGATTGGAAAATATTCCATTCTTGTAACCTAGAGCCCAGTAGTTTAGTTGTTTGCTTACTTAACCCGATATCACGAGCCAAATCGCTCATACCTGCATGCGTTAAGAAATAAGGAGTTGAATTCATGGTAGGAAGGTCCACTTCGTTGTGGAGGTATAATTCACGTGCCTCATTCACATCACCAGCATTTTCTTCATCTTGTGCTTCTTGACTTGCAATTGGTGGAACTGGAAAAGTTTCAGAGTGTGGTACTGGTCGTATTGCAGAAGATAAGTTGGGAAAATCGATAGGTCTCTTCGATTTTTTGCTGGGAAAGCCCTGGATATTAACCATACAGAAGTAGCAATCTGCGGAATGGTCTTTGGGTTTGATATACAATTGGCCATCTGCACCGTAACTACTGACCTGGGAAACATTCGTGAAATAAAACGGCATGAACTTATGCATCAACCCAATATTATAAAATGTCTCAGAACCAAGGGGAGCTGCAGAGTCACCAGGGAGGAAGAAGGATCAGCTGCAAGGCCGAAGGGTCATCTGGGGGCTGAAGAGTCATCTGGAGGGTTGAAGAGTCATCTGGAGGGTTGAAGGTTCATCTGGGGAGATGAAGGGTCATCTGGGGAGATGAAGGGTCATCTGGGGAGATGAAGGGCCATCTGGGGAGCTGAAGGGTCATCTGGAGGGCAGAAAAGTTATTTGGGGAGCTGAAGAATCTACTGCGGGAGATGAAAGGCCATCTGGAGGGTTGAAGGCTTATCTGGGGAGCTGAAGGGTCATCTGGAGGGCCGAAGAGTTATTTGGGGAGCTGAAAGGCCATCTGGAGGGTTGAAGGTTCATCTGGGGAGCTGAAGGGCCATCTGGGGAGCTGAAGGGCCATCTGGGGAGCTGAAGGGCCATCTGGGGAGCTGAAGGGTCATCTGGAGGGCAGAAGAGTTATTTGGTGAGCTAAAGAATCTACTGCGGGAGCTGAAAAACCATCTGGAGGGTTGAAGGCTCATCTGGGGAGCTGAAGGGTCATCTGGAGGGCAGAAGAGTTATTTGGGGAGCTGAAGAGTCTACTGCAGGAGCTGAAAGGCCATCTGGAGGGTCGAAGAGGTATTTGGGGAACTGAAGAGTCTACTGCGAGAGCTGAAAGGCCATCTGGAGGGTTGAAGGTTCATCTTGGGAGCTGAAGGGTTATCTGGAGGGCCGAAGAGTTATTTGGGGAGGTAAGAGTCTACTTCGGGAGCTGAAAAGCCATCCGGAGTGTTGAAGGTTCATCTGGGGAGCTGAAGGACCATCTGGGGAGCTGAAGGACCATCTGGGGAGCTGAAGGACCATCTGGGGAGCTGAAGGGGCATCTGGAGGGCCGAAGGGTTATCTGGGGGCTGAAAGAACATCTGGAGGGTTGTAGGTTTATTTGGGGAGCTGAAGCTTTGTTTTTGATCTCCTTTTGTGAATTTATTTCATTACCGAATGATTATGCTAAAAAGTAAAGACAATTAGATAAAATACTAACTATGAAAAAAAAAAGTGGGAGTAGGAAAACAGAACTCTTTTGAAATATAAAGAATAAATCGCATTTTTTAAATTTATTTGATTGCGGTTGAACTGCATGTTCCTCATCGCTAGAAGCAAAATAACTCCTAACAAGCGTGATTTTTAATTTTTTATTTTTTTTATTTTACTGTTCTAGTCTCTTTTCTATGTATCCATGTAATGACGTCGAGGATTTACTCATGCCATATTTCAACTTTTTCTACTCCTTTTCTTCGGTTCCAGTGTTTTATCCATATTTCTTTTTTCTTTTTGGAGGTTTGACGACCTCCGTTGGCAATTCAATGGGCAATAATCAATCGTCCGTCTCTAATTTAGGGTCACTGGTTCCACGGAAGGGAAGGAGCCAGTGCCATAACGCAAACACAACATCCATGCCGCACCGCGATTCGACCCCGGACTCATCTCGAGTGAACAGTTAGAAGGCAGCGCTTAAACCACTGCGTCATTGGCCCGGCTTTCACCGTCTTTCATAGAATATTCGACTTCTTTTATTGCTATGTGATAGCTACTTCTTACCGTGGTTAAAAGCCAATCCTCTTTTCTTCTCTAAAACCAAACGAACCAGTATCCCCCCTCCAAACTCCTTTTCACTAAAACGAGTATCGTAAAACCACTCCTACTAGACGAAAAGTAGTTAACGAGAACATACTGAGAGCTCTTTCTCGTGCACGAGCAAGGATGTTTTCCAGCGCGCAGAGGGATACATTTAGTTAAAATGCCCTCATGACAGCACTTTTGTGTTGGCAACGAACTACGTGCATGTTTTTAGCCAGCAGTATAACACCTCATAGTCACTTACCAAATGACAAAGAGGGGTTTTAGCTTTCTGTACAACCACACCTTCACCTTTGTGATTCGTTGTTTCTATGTCTCTTTTTTTTTCTTTTTTTTTCGGCAGTGTTCTTTAAAATTCTACGTTTCCCCGAAAACGGAAAAACAAAATAAAACAGCAATTCTTTCTTCCCTAGCCCACAACACCAGAAAGCCCTGTCACCAAGTGTCAGGGAATCATTGTCGCAGCTGCTCCAACTGATTCACCTCGAAAAGTGATTTCTTTCTAGTGATTTATCGTTCGTGTTGTACCACTTCAATTTTTCCTTTTTTAAAAGTGTAATACATGACAAAATAAAGTATTTTTGCATATAATTAGGGCCGTATATATTATACGAAAATGCGGAATTTCGAATAATTTGCAATTTTCCGCATAATTTTACAACTGCCGCATAATTGTATTCCTCTGGGTTTTTTTTTTTTTTCCACATGTTCTCTTCGGCTTTAATTTGAAGAATTACTTTTAGATAGTGATGGGTGAAATTCTAATGAGAAATATCGACTAATCAGTCGATAGTTCTTGACAGTAAAATGGAACTTAGATAAAGAGATAAAAGAACTGAAGGAGAGATAAGAGAACTATAGACTGATTAGTCGATTCTTCTTCTTTTACAGTGAAATGGAACGTACTTCTGACACTTCCTGTCTTAATGCGTGGAAGTCCCTGATGGAAAGTAAATACATAAAGGCTTTCAGTTCATTGTAGAACACTCCCAGATCTTGATAGACACGCTGTTCTTCTTCGAAACATGTGGAGTGCCAATTCAGAAGGCAAGGTTTTCGAACTGCGATCTAAATTACAGCTAAAATCGGAGTCAACCTATTCTGAAAAAGCTGCACGTAATTCGTTTCTGCAAGAAGTGTTTCACAAAACCGTAGCAAAGTTGGACATTTACTGCTTCCCAGAATGACCACGTCCAAAAAGCGAGGACCCAAGTTTTGCCAACCACGTTTGAACTTCATGAAGGCTGCTCGAGTGTTTGATCCAGATCAAATGGACAACCTAGAGATTGATGACAACGTAGTATTCAAAAGTATTACAGGAATTGATGATCCGTCTGTAAGACTTGAGTTTGCTGCATACAAGGAGTATGTAAAAGAATAAACGGTTTCTGGTGTAATCAAATTCTGGAATTCAGAAGCAGTTTCAGAAAGATTTCCAGGACTAACACGAAAAGCAACGCAAAATACCCTTTACCTAATTCTGTAGATTGCGAAAGAGCGGTGTCATGTTACGTCCAAATATTTACAAAACAGAGTTTACAAGAATTTTCGACTGCTGGAATAACATCTCTATAATTTAACCAACTGTCATCATCTCTGCGGTAATGATGACGGAAATACGGAAAATATTGCACTGAAATAGTATAGTTTTTTGACTTTTTTTAACCATAGCAAGGAAGCAAATAAAAAAGAGTTTTTCAGATGGGCACCATTCAAAGTGGAATTTTTTAGTATGCATGTATTCTAATACTGTACTTTTCCTAATTCGCATATTGCCCGCATAATTTGTATTAGTGTCAGAATAATTTCGAAAACATTGCCGCATAATTTGCTGACAAAAGTAAAGAAGTGGGATTAAAAATGAACTTTGAGAAGACAAAAGTGATGTACAATGCTTTTAGAAGAAATGAAGATTTATCGATTGATGGAGAAAAACTGGAGATAACAGACGCGTACGTTTATCTTGGACAGCAGATATCAAGTGAGGGTCACATTGATGAAGAAATTAATCGGCGTATAAAACTTGCTTGGAGAGCTTTTGGAAGAAACAGCAGAATTTTGAAGAGCAATATACCATTATGTCTTAAAAGAAAAGTGTTTGATCAATGCATCCTTCCAGTGCTTACGTACGGTGCAGAGACGTGGACCTTAACTAAAAGAGACATACAAAGGCTGCAGACAACTCAAAGAAGCATGGAGAGGTGCATGCTTCGTGTAACCAGGAGAGATAAGAAGAGGAACTCGTGGATCAGAAAAATGACAAGAGTGGAAGACATCATGATCAGAGTTAAATCCCTGAAATGGCAATGGGCTGGATATACTGCCAGAAGAACAGACCATCGATGGACAGTCGAAATTTTAGATTGGATTCCAAGGGACAGGAAAAGACCCAGAAGAAGACCACATGGGAGATGGGTGGATGAAATTTGAAAGTACGCGGGAGTAACATGGGGGAGACTGGCACAAGACAGATCGTTGTGGAAGAGGCTTGGAGAGACCTTCGTCCAGCAGTGGATAGATAATGGTTGACAATGATGATGATGATGAGGAATTTATAGGGCCTTAATTATATTGAAATACAAAAGTCATTTTCACAAACCACCGAAAACAAAAATTCAAAGAATTCAAGTTAAAGAGCATTTTCGAGGAGGGGACTTGCTTGCCTCGCAGAGGATGCTGCGCACCCTCCAGGTCCTTGACTAGGTGAATTAAATTGAGACGCGACGTTACGGGTGGGCTAGTGTTTGGCTTCAGTCCACCATTTAGCCTTCTTCCTCCCCCCCCCCCCCAAAAAAAATTAAGCAGTTGGAACATATGGCGTGTGCAACCATCCAAGATTCAAGGGAACTTCGATAAATGTAAGGGAATTTCTCGAATTCACTGAAATTGTGTTATATAAAATGAATTCTTTGTTAAATTTAGTGATTGTACAACGTCTGTTCAATAAAAACTGAGAGTAAAATCACACAAAATGAAGAAATATAGGTACAGCCAAATATATGTTATTCTTTCTCAAAGTATCTTCCATTGGATAATATGCAACGGTCCCATCGTTCAGTCAACTTTTCAAAGCTTTTAGCGAAGGTATTTTGTGGAAGCAACTTCAGTGACCCCTGCACAGCGTACCCATCTGTGTTGAATTGCACCACGGGACTTCGGCTTAATTGTTGGAAACAGCCAGAAATCGCACGGGGAGAGGTCAGGACTGTAAACCTGGCTGTGGCATGATTTTAATGCCGCATTTCGTAAGAAACTGTTGAACACAAGCAGGTACACATGTGGGCGGGCCTTATCATGGTGTAGAATTAACTGACCCATCAGTTCTGGTGGCTTTATCGATATGTGTCTTTGCAGACGCTTCAAGACAGAAATCTAATAAATACTTTGTATTGACAGTAATTTGTGGAGGAACGGCATGCTGGTAGACTACACCTTTATGATCAAAGAAAATTATGGTCATCACCTTCCCATTTGGTTTGGCTGACTTTTTTGGAGGAAGCGAGCCTGTGTGTTTCCAGACACTCGTTGCACGCTTCGTGAGCGGGTCGAAATAGGGGACCCATGTTTCATCGCCAGTTATTAATTAGAAAGTTTGAATCCTTTGCAAACATCTGTTTCCTCTCATGAGACACCTAACCTTTGGCTAACAATTCTTCTCTGGTCAGGTGATGAGGTATCATTCATCGGGAACACACACAATGCAGCAGTAATTTGTCACGTAGAATGCGGAATGCCGACGTTTTTGAACTATTAGTTGACGCCGCTTTGTTTTAATATGTCATTCGTCGATATTCTTGCAGGATTGCCCAAACAGTGTTAACAATATGCTCCCTAACAACACTTTCAGGTCTATCAGGCCTAGGAGCGAGTTGTGCCGACAAACACCGTTTTTTGAAATCATGGTGCCATCTAAAAATCGTTGACTCACCCAAACATTTATCCTTGTAAGCTTTTTTTCATTAAATTAACTGTTTCTGGAGCAGTTTTACCCAAGAGATAGCAAAATATTATCGCACAACGCGTTTCACTTCTTAACTCTGAATCCCTCACCTCCATAGTTGTATGACGAAATGCAGACGTACCATACACAACTGCGCGATAGCAAAACCAGAATCGTCTGCAACGGCTAATAACAGTTGCCATCGATACTCTCTCAATTCAATTAGTCGTCTGAGTAGTTGCTTTCCCCTTCGCACTGTTGCCAACTAAAAAAAGAATACTCTCAATTTTTATGGAACGGCCTTTGTACATTGAATAAATACTACACGTAGTATTCAGTCGAAAACTCTTTTTTGTTTGGGGGTTTAACGACAACCGTGAGCAACTCAATGGGCTATAAGCTGTCGTCTGTCCCTAATTTAGGGCCACTGGTTCTGAAGGAAGGGAGAGAGCCAGTGCCGTAAGACAAACACAACATCCATGTTTCGAACCCGGACCCCTTTTGGACGACTGATCAGAAGCCATCACTTAGACTACTGAGCCATCGAGGCTGAGAAAACTCTTTTTACTAGGGAATAACATCAGCAAAATCGGGTGAAATGCATATGAACGGAATTTTTTTACTGAATTTCTGCGAAACACTTCAAAATCTTCCTTAATTCAGTTAGTCATCTGCGTGTTTATTTTCCCTCTTCGAACTGTTGGCAACTCAAAAAAATATTCTCAGTATTTAAGGAAAGGAAATGGTACTTATAGGAAATGGAGGGAGTTCTCTTAATGAATTTAACGGAGAGTAGTGTAAACGCATTATTTTTTTTATAATTATAGTTTTAAACGATGAGAGAGAGACAAAGAGTTTCCTTGTGAGGTCACAAACTAAAATTCATAAACAGCCTTAGATCTCAAAAAACGAAAGCAAAACAAAACAAAAAGACCTAAGTAAACCAAAATTGCAAAGCAATAATAATTTGCCATAGAAATTTGTTCCCATACTGCATGCATTGAATAAATTCTGCGTAGAGTATTCACTTGACACTTTTTTTCCGCTGGGAATAACACTTTTTTCCTAACGGGATAACATAAAGTTTTAAGCGGCTGGCGTCACCACTGGCTAAATTATGTTTTGATAATCGAACACTATTGATCACTTCGTTTAAAATAAAATACTGTAAAACGTCAATTATCTGTGATAATTGGAGCATACTACCAGGGCCGGTTGGACCTTAGGGGAACTGGGGCAGTCGCCCTGGGCCCCGTAGTTTAGGAAAAAATCATTTACGGTATAATTTTTTACAAACAATATTTTTTGTTTGTAAGTTTTCCGGGTGCGAGGCCGTTAAAAAGTTTTTTTTTGTTTTGTTTTTTTAATTTTACTGTTTCCAATCCCCCCATTTTCGAATAGAATATCGCCCTTCGCCGTACAAATACTGAGATTTGCAGATTTCAAGTGATTATTGTAACTACCTTAATATTTTCCGCATTCACAAAATAGCAAATTAAATTTCATCATTTTGTGGCCCTTACTTTTATATATTTCACAATTTGCGTGCAAACTAGATACTTAAATTTAGAGAAACAAAAAGAACAATATGAAAGTTGGTTTCCGGCTACACATGGAGGTCATTTATTCAGTGACTTTAAAAACATTACTAGAAATTAAATAAAAAAATTCATATATGAGCGCGTATAAAAGTTTCAAAAAAGTTTTAAAAATCAATCAAGAGCCCTGATTGATTTTTATGCCATTTTCCATTTAAAATCAATCACTGAAACATGTATCATGGGAAAAAACTATTTATATGAATTTATTTTAGAGGGATCCTGATTATTTCCTACACTGAAATATTCACAATACAAAAATTTTCGCTACGCAGGGATCTTTTTATCATTTTGTGAAGAAGTTTTTATAAGAGTCATAATACAACCTCAACCCCATCGTCCTGGAAAGAAAATCGTAGATTTTAACAGTTTTTATTTTCTCTCTCTCTCTCTCTCTCTCTCTCGGAAATTTCAATCCATATTATGGTCTTTTTCTTAAGCTTAAAGCAAATATTATTTGGTGGTAAACATTTTGTCTTTATGATAGTTTTTGTTATGACGTACCACAGAGGTAAACCACATGGCAAGACGGAAAAGTTGCAGCGATAAATTCCGTCGGTTAGCTTAATTGGTAAAGCATTCGGCTCCGGGGTAGAGGGACAAGGGTTCGTTGTTTTCACAGTGAAATTTGTGAATTTCACACCGTGTGTGTTCTTTACGGACATTTTTCACGCAACAACTTTATTAAAATATGAGATTTATTTCCTGGTGCTATAATAAATTAGCTTTATTTTGCTTTCCGCTAAGCTAATTATAATGAATAAGCTCTTTCTACCAGCTAGCTAATGATAATAATGAAGCTTTCCTACTGAGCTTCAAATAGTGAATTCAAATTGTTGTTGTTACTAGTTAATTAAGAACATGAATATAGTCTCCTGCTAGTAGTGTAGTAATTAGAATGTATAAAGTCTTAACGCTGGTTGTTAATAGTAATACTAATTGAAATAAACCTAACAGCCAGACAGAGGTCTGACAAAACCTATTAATTGAGAAAGACGTACTTACTCAAATCTTTTTTATTATCAACTTCAACTGGTATCAACACACACCGCTACTCAAATAACACGTAGCTCCTCTAGTATAACAACAAAAGCTCTCCTTATAACAAACGCTCTCCGTGCAATAGCAAACGCTCTCCGTACAATAACAAACGCTCTCCATACAATAATAAGCGCTCTCCTTATAACAAACGCTCTCTTTAGGTATCGTTGAACGCGCCTATTTATACTGACTACCACCACGTCATGACTTACACTCATTGCCAGATCTCATTCAGCGGGTGAAATAACATCTCGTTCAGTAAGAAGATAATTTACATAGTAAAATAAAATAACCAGAGATAGTAAAATCAAAAGGAAAGTGAATATAGAGTATACGTTACATCATCTCCCCCTTAATTTTTCTTTTTTTTTTTTTTTCTTTTCTTTTTTTTTTTTTGTTCGAAAAACCTATCAATTTTGGAGTGTAAGTCTTACACTTCGTTGAATGACGTTTCTCGACCTCTTTTTTTGTTCTGTTGTTTGGTGGTAGCAGTATTTACATTATCAAACTTGGCATGAGAAAAGTAAGAAATCTGTATTCGTCTGTGAAACTTGTATTGTTGAACAAAACAAACCTGCATCGGCATACCTGCCTTTTATTCTGCCTAGCAGGAATCACTTTTTTAATTTCAAATGACGTTCTCATTATTCGGTGAATACATACCAACTGTATCAGCAGCGAAGATTTCCTGGAGCTGCCTAACAGTAACAATTTTATTATTTTAATTTCAAATTACGTTCGCATTATTCGTTGAATACATACCAACTGTATCAGCAGCGAAGATTACCTGGAGCTGCCTAACAGTAACAATTTTATTATTTTACCCCTAAGCACATAGATATATAAAAAAATTGGGATTAGTGGATGGACATAGAAGAAATATAAAAAAAAAACACATATATACACAAAAAAGAATGCATAGGCCCACACGAAAAAAAGAAATTCTGACACGCCAACTGGTCGTGCAGGAAAAACAACAAACTGAGAAAAGAACCTGTCCACGAGAACTTACTTATCTCGAGGACGCATAAAAAATTCTAGTGCGATAACGTTTTCCAGGCCTAATCGGACTGGTAAAATCAGGTGGCTTGGATCTTTTCAAGGACTTTAATGGATCTGGAACATCGGTCTGCTGTCGGTCAAGAAATCCCGGCGGCTGACGGGAACGGTCAGGAATGGCGGAAATCTGGCGGTCCGGAAATCCCTGCGGCTGAGAAGAACGGTCAGGAATGGCGGAAATCTGGCTGTCCGGAAATCCCTGCGGCTGAGAAGAACGGTCAGGAATGGCTGAAGTCTTGCGATCCGGAAATCCTTGCGGCTGATAGGAACGGGCTCCCCCAGGCTTTTGATATGGAGTCCCTTTGTGCTGGGGCCCGTTGTGTCCTTCCAGTAGTCTTTTGGACGGACGTGGCTCCGGCCACATCGTTTGCTTTCGCTTACGCCCTCGTGGCATGCGAGTAGCAGCAGGCATCGGCCCTGTTTGCCCTGAACGTTGGTTCCAGGGGCGAAACCCGGGCGGATGCAAAGATTTCTGCCGTCGTCGCTGTTGCGGCGAAGCAGATTGGGGAGATAAGTTACGTTTACGCCCAGCTGTTGGTGGTTCTGGACGGTTTGGAAAATTGAAATTGTTCATAACTGATAAATCAGAAATGTCCGAAGCCTCTGAGTCGCTGCTGTAATTCAGTGGTCGTGCAGGGCGATGTTTATGTTTGCCTATAGGAATACTTTCTGACGAGGTATTCAAAGAAGAAGTAGCCCGCGTTGGTGCAGAGTTATCAGGAAACGGCGCAGCAATAGTCTCGGCAATGGTTGGAGGGAAAGGAACGATACTAGTATTCGAAGAACTTGAGTCGAGCCTTGGTCTCAAGGGAGAATCAGGTTGCGTGGTTGGAAACCCGTCTGGAGGAGGGGAGGGTGAAGAAAAAATCACTGGAGATTCTTCAAAAATGTTTGTGGATTCGTCCAAAATTTCTGGCGGTTGATCGTGAGATATAGACTCTTGAGTCTGTGGAACAGAAGGTTGAGTAAGATTGATTATGAAATCGATATTTCGTTCATGATACTTGCGACATTGATCAACGTGTACGTATTGAAATTGATTGTCCGGTTTTTCAAGAATAATATTATTGTCAAACACATTTGCCACCCGATATGGACCTTCGTAGCTGGTAGCAAATTTCTTCACTAAAGTATGCGAAATAGAAGACTGGAAGTGCGTTTCCACGAGAGTGAGATCTCCAACGACAAGATCTGGTTCTCTACGCCTAGAATTATAATATCTTGCTTGAGCCGCTTGTGCTCCTAGCATTGCAACACGAGCTTTTTCTGCCATGATGCGTACTGATTGCGGAGTTGGTCGCTGGTTTAGTTCGTCTATAATCCCCGTTAAATTTTCAAAAGGGGTTTTAATTTTGCGACCCAGAAAAAGTTCTGCCGGAGTAATTTTAGTAGATTCCTGGACAGACGAGCGGAGGGCGAACGAAAAAAGCTCCAAATGGTCATCCCATCGTTCATGATGGCTCATGACAAATGTAGCAATCATTTTCACTAGCGTGCGGTTCACGCGTTCCGCAGGATTACTCTGGGGATGATATGGGGAAATGAATTTATGTTTAATGTGTAGTCTCGCACACATTCTTTCAAAAATGTCAGAAATAAATTGAGGACCATTATCCGAAACTACTTTATTAGGTGCACCATATCTAGAAAATACTTCATTAACTAAGACATTACAAATAACTTCTGCCGTAGCGGCTTTAATGGGAAAAACTTCAACCCATTTAGAAAAATTATCAGTTAGTACTAAAACGTAACGAGCTTTGTTTTTAACAGATAAAGGATACGGTCCCAATAAATCTATTGAAATAATATAAAAAACATGAGAACTTGAACTAGATTTCAAGTGACCGGCCGGTCTTACATTACGGTAATTATTAATCTGACACAAGTGACATGATTGAACGTATTCGAGCACACTTTGGTACATGCCAGGCCAATAGGCAACATCCCGCAATTTACAACGGGTCTTGCGAATACCTAAATGGCCTGCAAGAGGTTTGTCATGAAATTCGTTTAAAAGGGCCATTCTGAGGGTTCGCGGAATACATGGGCGAAACTCTGCCCTAGTAGTCCTAGATTTTGTATAATAAAGAAGACCCTCTATTACTTCAAAATGCTGTGACCTTCCAGCCAGAGAAGGATCACTTTGTAGGGGCGAACCCGCAAGCAAAAAATTATAGATGTCCCCAAAATCTGGATCATTTATCAAATCTGCTCTCTGGATGTTATATCAGCTATTAGAAGTAAAGGCTGACATCCCGGAGTAGTTTCTGTGGGGACCCCACAAATCGGAACGCGAGACAATGCGTCCGGTAATTGATTCTTATGACCTGGCTGATATGAAATTTTAATATTGCTTTCTTGTAACTTCAGAGCCCACTTCATAAGTCTTTGAGATAGGTGCTTAGCAGAATTCAAATACTGAAGGGCAGAATGATCCGTAATTATGTTAACTGTCAATTCATTAAGATAACATTGAAATTTATTCAGCGCATACACAACAGCAAGACATTCACGTTCCGTAGCTGAATAATTGCGTTCAGCTTTGGCTAAAGTACGAGACGCAAAAGCTATTGGATGCCCAGCTTGTGACGAAACGCAACCAAGACCAACTCCGGATGCATCAGTATAAATATCAAATTCCTTAGAATGATCCGGGAAAGCCAACACCGGAGGCTGAGTCAACGCAGACTTCAGTGTTTCGAATGCAGCGTTAGCCTCAGATGTCCAAACAAACTTCTTGTATTTACGTTTTAAAGCATACAATGGCTCACAGATAGTAGCATAAGCGGGGACGAACTGCTGATACCATCCGGTCATTCCCAGAAAGCGTGATAGTTCTTTTGCTGTTTTAGGCCGAGGAAAGTCAACAATAGGCCTAATTTTTTCATTATCAGTAAATAAGCAGTGGGGAGTGATTTTCAACCCCAGATATACAATCTCGTCCCTCGCTATCTGGCATTTACTAGGTTTTAACGTCAAGCCAGCATTGTAGATGAGTTGGAACACCTGTTTGAGCAGAGAAAGGTGCTCGTCAAAAGTCTCGGATGTAATAATAATATCATCCAAATATACATGCACATGAGGACCCAGGACAGGTCTGAGAACCGTATCCATAAGCTTTTGGAAAGTAGCAGGTGCAGAAGCTAGGCCAAAGGGCATACGTAAGTATTCATAAGCCCCAAAAGGAGTCACAAAGCCTGTTTTATCGACAGAGTCCGGATGTACTGCCACCTGCCAATATCCACTCGCCAAATCCAAGGTTGACATCCATTTGGTTGACGACAGGTCATTTAAAATATGCGACATGACAGGTAGTGGATAATTGATCGTTTTTGTGACTTGGTTGAGCTTGCGGAAATCTGTCACGAAACGAAATTCATTGGGTTGTTTCTTTGGAACCAAAAAGGCAGGAGCAGCCCAGGCGCTTGTTGATTCCCTGATTATGCCCTGCTTAATCATGTCAGAAATTTGACGTTGCATTTCCTGTTTTTTATGTGGAGCACAAGGGTAAGGTTTCGTCGCAATTGGTTTCGAACCATCAGTGTCAATGACATGATAAACCACCTGTGTGAAACCAGGTTGATCAGAAAATAAACCAGGGCTTTCCTGTAAAAGGAGAGAAAGCTGGTCTCGTTGCCTCTCATTCAATTGGTTACTCAATAACAAGCTCGTTATATCTACAGGAACCGTAGGAATCATTTCGACAGGTTCCGGAAAGGAAATGACATGTTGTACGAAATTCAAAGTTATTTGAAACTTATGAATAAAGTCCATTCCCATTAGACATTTTACAGGTAGCTCGTCTTTTCCCAGCCCTAAAGATAATGTGACAGTTCCTGAGATACTGAAGATTTCATTATTTGCACCTCGCAAATACTGCGTCGCAGACTGAACTAGTATTGCAGGAAAATTGTCAGTGCAAAACTTTGTATTTAGGGCTGATATTTCAGAACCAGTGTCGAACTTTGTCTCGACAATAATATCTTCAATTGTCAAGAATACATCAGGCAACTGAGGAGTTTGAACAGTCACTAATACTGTTTTAGGGTCAGAATGCTTGGTATCAGGAAGCAGGACCGACTCCTTGGTCTACTTCCTTTGGAAGTTTAAAGGAACCCTGGTTTGATTATCATGCGGTCTGAAACCTCGACCCTGCCGGGTATCGGGAAAATTTTCACGATGAGGAAAACTGCGTGAAACCTGCGTTGGGAACTCCGTGCGTCTGGTGACATTTTCATATCTATTACGTCTGCCCTCAGCACGGGCAGAAAAATCATCATTGCCCTGAGCATGGAAACGTTCCGAATGCTGAGGATTGGAACGGGGTCGAGCATACTGTGCATTTGTACGATATCCCGAAGCTTGTTCAGAAACTCGCTGTTGGTTTGCCACACTTCTGTGTGGTGGAACGTATGAAGCTTGGGTGTGCACTTGTGTATGCTCGCGCTGAAAGTTATTATGCCTATTATGCCGCTGAGGGTTTTCGTAATAAGCCTCGCGGGGTGCCCGAGCATGGTGAGTTGAACCATGTTTGCCATGTCGCTCTTCATACGTGCGTATGAGGCGAAGGCATTTATGAATTGTGGCAGGGTGTCGAACCTCAAGAAAGTCTTGTAAGAATGAGTCGAGCTGCTGCACGAGGGTATCCAACATGTCAACATGACTGGCATGTGGATCCCATAGGTTATATAAGCGTGTAGTCTCCAACGCAAATGCAACAGGGCTATCATTGGGACCTTGCTGACGCGAAAAAAGCTGTTGTGCAAGGCTAGCTCGACTGAGGCCGAAAGGAAAGACCTCCAAGAATTCTGCACGGAAATTCTCATAATGAGAATCTGGGTTCAACACTCTCCACTGCCGATACCAGGTCTTAGCGGTATCCCTCAAGCAAGTGCCGGCGATTTGGACTTTGCAGTCTTCAGGAATATTATATAGATCAAAATGATCTTTCAGATTTTCGAGGAACTTTAAGGACCCCTCCAAACCATTGAAATGAATTGTTCCTGCATGCGGCACGAAATGGGCAAGCATTCTGCTGCGCTGAGAGGATTGCACTCCCTCAGGTACGACCCGCGACTCAGAGTAATAGGAAGCTGGTGCATTATGAAATTGTGAAGAATGCCTGGGTACGTGTAGATCATTCATATTAAAGTCAGACATACAGGCTTCTTGCAAATTGTCCAAAAAAACACCATCACCCTCGGAACTTGCCTTGGGGTGGAAAATTGAAGTTGTCTCAGGTAGTGAAGACATGGGTAAAAATTGTCAAGCTCTCGTGTTCGAGAAAAGTTCGGGCGCCAATTATAATGAATTAGCTTTATTTTGCTTTCCGCTAAGCTAATTATAATGAATAAGCTCTTTCTACCAGCTAGCTAATGATAATAATGAAGCTTTCCTACTGAGCTTCAAATAGTGAATTCAAATTGTTGTTGTTACTAGTTAATTAAGAACATGAATATAGTCTCCTGCTAGTGGTGTAGTAATTAGAATGTATAAAGTCTTAACGCTGGTTGTTAATATTAATATTAATTGAAATAAACCTAACAGCCAGACAGAGGTCTGACAAAAACTATTAATTGAGAAAGACGTACTTACTCAAATCTTTTTATTATCAACTTCAACTGGTATCAACACACACCGCTACTCAAATAACACGTAGCTCCTCTAGTATAACAACAAAAGCTCTCCTTATAACAAACGCTCTCCGTACAATAACAAACGCTCCCCGTACAATAACGAACGCTCTCCTTATAACAAACGCTCTCCGTACAATAACAAACGCTCCCCGTACAATAACGAACGCTCTCCATACAATAATAAACGCTCTCCTTATAACAAACGCTCTCCTTATAACAAACGCTCTCTTTAGGTATCGTTGAACGCGCCTATTTATACTGACTACCACCACGTCATGACTTACACTCATTGCCAGATCTCATTCAGCGGGTGAAATAACATCTCGTTCAGTAAGAAGATAATTTACATAGTAAAATAAAATAACCAGAGATAGTAAAATCAAAAGGAAAGTGAATATAGAGTATACGTTACAGTGCCAAAAATGAAATTTTGCTCCGGGGCCACGCAATGAAATTTCACCCCAGGCCCCGCAAAAGCTCCATCCGGCTCTGCATACTACAGCCCAGATAAGCGAAATACACGGTTAATCCAAATTACATTTTATTGGGTTAATTACATAAAAAAACCCTATAAAAACATAAGATAAACATTTTTGTCGTATGTAAATACAAAACCACTTTGCCCTTACATCTTCTAGTTATTCATTTGTAGAACCTTTGATCGAGTTTCCTTGTGAAACGCAAGAAAATGTAACGCATTTAAAAAACAATTGTCTATCTTGGGTTGCTTTTTAATTACGATCCGTAGAGTTTTCTAGGCCAATACCGACTTTGGCTGCAAGTGATGAAAATCTCTCAGCGTTTTCACGTCTTTTAATAATCTCCAGTTTATTTTCCACTGTTAAAACCGGTCCCGGACGATTCGCCCAACGACGATTGTTCCAATGCCGATTCGCCCAACGACGATTGTTCCAATGCCGATTCGCCCAAAGGGACAATTGGTCCAATGTCCGATTCGTCCAATGGTACGATTGGTCCAACGCCGATTCGTCCAATGGTATCATCTTACCAACGGTAAACTGTTTTATTTTCCAGAAAAGAATAATGATTTAAATTATTCTGCTCATTATATCCTTTTGAAAGATCATAAGATCATTTCCGTATATTTGGTAATTGTAAACATTTTACATAAACCTGGTAAAAGGCACTCAATGGAGCATTTCTCAGCTGTTTGCAAAGCACCTAGGCAGCGGGTATTTTTAGATTTTAAGCTAGAACCTAGATATTTGGTATTTGTAAACATTCTATAAAACTTCATAAAAGGCACTTATCGTATCATTTCTCAGGTCTTTACAAGGCACCTAGACCGCGGGCTTTTTTAGAAGATTTTGAGTTACAACCTAGATATTTGGTATTCGTAAACCTTTTATAAAACCTTACAAAAGGCACTCATCGTATCATTTCTCATGTCTTTACAAGGCCCCTAGGCCGTAAGCCCTTTTAGAAGATTTTAAGTTACAACCTAGATGCGCTTTTACTTAAGAACGAAATATTAATTCCTAAGGCCTAGGCCTTTTTAATATTTTTACTCTACCAATGTCATATTCATAACGTTTGCACATCAAATCAAGTTAATAGAATTGCTCTTTTACTTGGGCACTAAATATTAATTCATAAGACCTAGGCCTAGGCTTTTTAACACTTTTTATTCTACTGATGTCCTATTCTAACGTTTACATATTAAGTAAAGTTAAAAATACTAGCATAACATTAGTAAGTTTTCTTGATAGGTAAACGTTATGAATCTGACATCGGTAGGATAAAAACTGTCAAAAAGGTATAGGTCTAGGGCCTGTGAATTAATATTTTGTGCTTAAGTAAAAACGCAATATTAACTTGATTTAATATGTAAACGTTATGAATATGACATCGGTAGAATATAAACTGTTAAAAAGGCCTAGGCCTAGGCTTTACGAATTAGTATTTCGTGCCTAAGTAAATCTCAATATTATTAACTTGAATTGATATGTAAACGTAATGAATCTGACATCGGCAGAATTAAAACTGTTAAAAAAGCCAAGGCCTAGGGCCTATGAATTAATATTTCGTGCTTAAGTAAAAGCGCAATATAATTAACTTGATTTAATATGTAAACGTTATGAATATGACAGCGGTAAAATATAAACTGTTAAGAAGGCCTAGGCCTATGACCTATGAATTAATATTTCGTGTTTAAGTAAAAGTCCAATATTATTAACTTGATTTAATATGCAATCGTTATGAATATGACATCGGCAGAATAAAAAGTGCTAAAAAGGCCTAGGCTTATGGACAATGAATTAATATTTCGTGTTTAAGCAAAAGCGCAATATTATTAATTTGATTTGATATGTAAACGTTATGAATATGACATTGCTAGAATAAAAACTGTTGAAAAGGCCTCTGTCCGAACCCGACCAGATCGTTTCCATTGGCCAGTTGGCGGAACCCCACTGCATGCTACAAACAGAAGCGGAAAACTAATATTTTATATTATTTTATGCAAAAGAGAAACATTGAAGTTGATTGAACGGCTCGTACATCAGTAACTTCATACGGCAGCAAGGACAGTATAAAAAAAGAACGCAATTCCGAAAAAAAAAAAAAATAAATCTGTAACCACAATATTACGCATGAAATGTAACATTTTTTTACATCCTTTGCACTACCGGCACTTTCGTATAACATCGGAGATAAAATCACAACAGCTGAGATTTTTATAACACGAGTAGCACTTTGGACAGATATTGGACCAATTGTCGTTGGACGAATCGTACCAGACCCGTTAAAACAACTCTTTTTGATTTTCTCAACATTTTAGGAGTTGAAATGGTACATAAATTTGGTTACACGAGAGAAGCACGCGAACAAGCTTTCGTAATGTTTAACAGACAAAAGAAGCTAGATTTTTTGCTGTTCCACTGTTGCTGTTCCTCGTTCTACGCTCTGGCGGCTGAACGAGGAACAGCAACAGTGATGAAAAGTAAGTTTTGCTACAAGGATGGGCCATATTGTTTAATAATGATAAAATGTTATTTAAAATACGCAGTAATGACTTCAGTTAGTTTATGAATCCACTTGCATAGAGAATTAAAGAAAAGAATGAAATGTTTAATGTACGTACTACAGATGACCATGGTTAATCCGATCTCACATATAATTGAGACCCGGATGATCAGCGTTTTACTGAACAAAGTATTTTAAAACCTTTGAAAAAAAAACAACCTAAAAAAACCCGACGCACCCAGAAAAAATACTCCGATAGGAATGAAACTTCACATGCAAAAAACCTGTCGACCGAATATGCAAATGGTCAAAAATTAGCACCCAATGAATGAATAGCCGGATCTACAGCCATCAGAATTAGGCATTGGGATGGTGTATATAAAGGAGCGAATCTCACTTTCAAGAACAAGATGGCTTAGTGGTTAGCGAGTCAGTCTATCAATGCAAGGTCCTCAGGTTCGATCCTGGGCTGATCTTTCAGAGATGGTGTGATTTTCTAAAAATCGCTGAATATCCGCCGTGCATCGGACGAGCACGTTAAGTGACGGCCCCCAGTTCGGACCAATTGGTTAAATGGGTATCCTTTACTATGCCCCCTGAAATTCTCTCTCACCCCTCTATGTGCGACATCGTACTTGTACGGTGGCGCCATCTACTGTACTCTAATCTCACTACAAACTGTTCTGGCAAAATCGCTAGACTTGCTCTCATTCCTTCCGCTTCTGTGTCCTGCCCAAAAGGCGAACTCGCTGTAGGAGGCTGGGACCTAAACTCTACTTACTGTGGAAAGAAGTCCTACAAGAAAATGAAAAAATACTTGCTTTTAAGAACAAAACCTCCAGTGGATTCGGATTACGTGTTCTTACCTTGACTGTAACTATGCCCTTGTCAGCGAATTCGCGGCCAGTACGGCCATATATCAAACTCCATATGACGGAATTTGAAAGAGGACGTGCCATCGGACTACATGAGGCCGGATGGAGTAACCAACGAATCGCTCGATATTTGGGTCGGAGCTCGGAGCGATGCGGCAATTAGACGATGCTGGATCCTGAACGGCAGATTTCAGTGCCAAGAGGGCAGCCGACGGTCTAGGGAGACGACAGCACGAGAAAAATAGAGCAAATGTAAGAGCAGCTACAGCACCAGAATCACTGCTATCCACCATCCAATGTGTGACCACCTGGACCATTTGTAGAAGACTACAGGAGCTGAATCTACGCTCACGGCGCCATTTACGCTGCCTACCACTGAGCATTACGCACCGTCGAGTGCGATTGCAACGGTGCCGGGCGAGATCAACGTAGAATTGTTCCAATTGGGGACGAATTGTCTTCAGTGATGAGTCCCGCTTTGGCCTGATCCCCGACTACCAGCGCAGACGTGACTGGAGACTGACAGGACATCTTCATGGTCCCGCTCTTACTTTCGCACGCCATACGGCTCACCAACATGGAGTTATGGTCTTGGGGCGTCATTTCATTTTGATAATATGGCACCCTCACAGCACAGCGGTACATTGACGAAATTCTACGACCCGTTGTGTTGCCGTTCCTTTCGCTACACCCGGGATTACTTTTCAGCAAGATAACGCCCGGCCACACACGACGCCTCTTCATGGATTGTCTTCGTGCTTGTGACACACTTCCTTGGCCCGCCAGATCTCTTTCCTATTGAGCACATTTGGAATGTGATGGAGCATCCATCGCCTGCGACCTTCCCAGAATGTCGACTGATTAGCCCGTCAATTGGAGACCATTTGCCATGACATCCCTTAGAACAGCATCCGCCAAATTTACAAATCAATGCCACGTCGGGTAACAGCTTGTATCCAGGCCAGAGGTGGACCAACGCCATATTGACATGCTCACTTTGTGTATAGCTCCTGCTGTCCCATAAATCATCCACTTGTTCTGAAATTCAAATCCTTTCGTTTTCTGTACACGCATTTTTTTTAAACGCACCACATTATGTCTCAATTGGATATTTACTTTTTGGTGAGTCGTTTTTATTTATTTCATTTTATTTTATTTTATCTTATTTTATTTCATTTTTTTTTTTTTTTTTGTCAAAGAGTGTACTTCTATCATAGTATATTTGAATCTTCCTGCCGAAATGCGTGTTCATTATATAACGCATATTCTAATATAAATTTCCTTTTAGTTCTTGGCTTAAGGTTGGTTTGTTCCCTTTAAGCAATGTTCAATCTTAACGTTTACATTTTTTCTCTCAGTCGAATCTCTCTTTGGCAACATTATGTGGTTAGGGGTTTGAGTGTCGTAGGTAAAAAGAGGAGATAAGAAGGCAGTTTTCAGAATATGTTGGCCTGCTGATTGGTTTGTGAGTTGTGAAGCTGGGTGACAAACTGTAAGATTTAGCGTTACGCTAAATGTTCGGGAAATAGTGGTTCGATGTTCTGAGTCTGTTTGTGAATTTCGAGTTTATTAGAGATTGATTGTTACACAGCATTACACCAAGTTCGATTTAACTGAAGTGTGTAACGCTAAAAGTGATATGCTGAATTGTTGTATTAACTAGTCAAAAGGACTGAATAAAACGTTGAAGTTTGAGTAAGTATCAATTTATTGCCCCAGCCTTGCAATTTAATGTAGGCCCAACACTGAGCCACCGTTTTTTAGGAATAGAAGATCTGTGTTGGGCCTAAGTTAAATTTCAAGGCTGTGTTATCTAAGATTGTTTACTCGTTTAGTCATGCTATGTGTAATTAAGGCCGTTAAGTTTTAAGCTATCCGAGGTTACCAAAAATTAGTCAATCTTCAGGTAAGGTGGGGTTCTGTGTTAAACTTACTTTGCTCAAAGTCATAAATTCGTATATCGGTGTATAAGAACATTTATTTAATTGTGCCAAGCTTTAAACTCTTAACGAGAAGCTTTATCAAGGCGAACTTCCACTAGAAGAGCGAATCGTTTGGAATTGAAAATTAAACAATAGCACGAATATTAAACATAAACATAATGTATTAGAGACATGTGAACTTACAACAACTAACTGCATGGTTCGATACTCGCGCAAAGAAAGATGTACACCGATGAGACATTAAAATATGACCACCTACCTGATAAACTGTAGGACCCCCTTTAGCTTGCAAACAACCGGCCAATTGGCAAAGCATCGATTCGATGAGGTGACGATAGATATCCTGGTGTATTTCGTACTATAATGTCAATAGCAGGTCCTCCAGTTCTCGTACATTTCGGGATAGTGGTGATTTAGCGCGAAATCGCTTTTCCAAGTCGAACCCTCAAATGTTCGACTGGGTTCATGTCCGGTTAATTTGGAGGCCAGGGCATTAACAGAAAGCCAGCAGCATGTTCCTCGAACCACTCCTTGACGATTCTGGCAAGGAGTAATTCTGACTGTGTTCCCTGTTGGTGATTGTCATTAACAACAGGATTTTCTGGCGCATTATCCATGTGCTATTGGGATAATGGGGCGTAAAGTGTCCCATGAAAAAATCACCCACAGCATAACAGCGCCGCCGGCCGGCTTCGGCCCAACAGGTGCATAGCCTAGGTTGGCAATAGGCGTATCTGCGCTCGGCCGTCTACGTGATGCACCAGAAATCTTGATTAGTCAGACCAGGCCCCTTTCTTCCAATCATCCACGGTCTAATCTCGATGATCTTGAGTCCATTTCATGCGTTGTTGGTAATGACGTGCAGTGAGCATGGGGACCCGGCTGGGACTACGGCTAAGCAGACCCATGCGCAGAAGGCTGCGATAAACTGTATGCTGTGACTCATTGTCCTGATCACCACTGTTGTAGCTACGGGTGATTTGTCGCACTGTAACCCCGCGGTCGCTGTGAACATTACGCTGCAGTCTCCGCTCCCCTCTGGCATCAGTGAGCTGCGGAAGACACACAGCTGGACCGGCGGTTCGCCGTTTGGCGCTCTTTGCACCACTTTTGATACGTACTCACTACAGCGGCACGTTATTGCTTCGTTTTCGTGATCGTAATTCCAAGGCACCGTGCCATCGCAATTTGCCCTTCATGAAACTCCGATAAATCGGCAAATTTTTCCATTCTGACTCCGAACACCCTACTAACCGATCCTCGGGTTGTGAATATACTGATTTTTAAAGTTCACCTGCGCCACTGTTCCGTCTCCAGGCTCATTCATTTCTCTAGGCTAGGGGTGGTCATAATGGAATAGCCCATCGGTGTAACGTCAAGTCAATATTTCATACTAGTCTCTGAAAATGGAGGTCCATGGTGACGGCAGCTCAATGGGTACCCTACAATTGCGTACGTCGCTTCTTGTGAATATCTCAATGGATACCCTACCATTGCATACGTCGCTTCTTGTGACTATCTCAATGGATACCCTACCATTGCATACGTCGCTTCTTGTGACTATCTCAATGGATACCCTACCTTTGCATACGTCGCTTCTTGTGACTGTCTCAATGGATACCCTACCATTGCATACGTCGCTTCTTGTGACTATCTCAATGGATACCCTACCATTGCATACGTCGCTTCTTGTGACTATCTCAATGGATACCCTACCATTGCATACGTCGCTTCTTGTGACTATCTCAATGGATACCCTACCTTTGCATACGTCGCTTCTTGTGACTGTCTCAATGGATACCCTACCATTGCATACGTCGCTTCTTGTGACTATCTCAATGGATACCCTACCATTGCATACGTCGCTTCTTGTGACTATCTCAATGGATACCCTACCATTGCATACGTCGCTTCTTGTGACTATCTCAATGGATACCCTACCATTGCATACGTCGCTTCTTGTGACTGTCTCAATGGATACCCTACCATTGCATACGTCGCTTCTTGTGACTATCTCAATGGATACCCTACCATTGCATACGTCGCTTCTTGTGACTATCTCAATGGATACCCTACCTTTGCATACGTCGCTTCTTGTGACTGTCTCAATGGATACCCTACCATTGCATACGTCGCTTCTTGTGACTATCTCAATGGATACCGCCGCCCCGGTGGCGCAGTGGTCTAAGGCGCTGGCCTTTGATCATTCGTCCGTAAGGGGTCCGGGTTCGAATCCCGGTGAGGCATGGATGTTGTGTTTGTCTTACGGCACTGGCTCTCTCCCTTCCCTGGAACCAGTGACCCTAAATTAGGGACGGGCGACTGCTTGTAGCCCATTGAAATGCTCACGGTGGTCGTTAAATTTCCAATCAAAAAAAAAAAAAAATGGATACCCTACCATTGCATACTTCGTTTCTTGTGACTATCTCAATGGATACCCTACCATTGCATACGTCGCTTCTTGTGACTATCTCAATGGGCTCCCTGATCATAAGTTCTCTTAAAAGTGGTGAATGGGGCCACTAT
Source organism: Macrothele yani (assembly GCA_039090855.1). Taxonomy (NCBI): domain Eukaryota; kingdom Metazoa; phylum Arthropoda; class Arachnida; order Araneae; family Macrothelidae; genus Macrothele; species Macrothele yani. The sequence continues at coordinate 114,409,779 of CM077026.1, forward strand.
TTTTATTCCATTTCTTATAGGAATCGCTGCGTTGTAAATTACCTCCTTCGCTGAAGCAGTTGTTGCTCTTCTTCCTCTTATTTTTCTCATACGCTCTTTATGTCGCACACATAAAGACTTTTTCGTCGTACCGATGTAAGACTTTATGGAGGAATCCGGGAATTTTGATGGAATCGCATACACTACTGCAGCATAGTCCACATCTGTTTTCTTGTTATTCGTTGTTAAACTCTTACCAAAAGTTTTTGGTGCTGTAGCAAAGGAGATAATTGACAACGCAGCGATTCCTATATGGAATGAAATAAAAATAGTGGTCCCATTCACCACTTATTAGGGAACTATGATCAGGGAGTCCGTTGAGGTAGTCACAAGAAGTGACGTATGCAATGATGCGGTACCTATTGAGCTGCCCTCCATTTTTCAGAGGCTGGTATGAAATATTGACTTGATGTTGTATCTTGCTTTGCGCTTGTATGGAACTATGCAGTTAGTTAATGTAAGTTCACGTGTTTGTAACGTATTATGTTCATGTTTAATATTCGTGCTATTGTCTCATTTTTAACTCCAAACGGATCGCTATTCTAGTGTAAGTTCGCCTTGATAAAGCCACCCGTTGGAAAGCGAAAGCTTGGCCCAATAAAATAAATTTTGTAATACACTGATTTAAGGATTTATGGCTTTTGTCATCAACTTAATTATTAACCGGTGTACAATATCATTTGGATTGCTCCTTAAGACCCATCTGACTTTGCTCATGTATTTACGCACTTAAAACCGACGAACAGTGCAATTATACAAAAGAATTTAAGTAATTTTTGCATTTCTGCTCCATCGGCAAAAATTCCTTTCTCTTGAGAAAAGTAAACCACGACTTCAGAGAGAGAAAAAAATGTGTTTATTTATTTTTCCATCTGATTTTTTGCGGAAGACCCACTTTTGATGTCAGAGACTGGCATAACGTGACTGTGTCACTTTTTTCCCCCCAAGTAATCTGGAGTTTTTATCTTGTTCACATGGACATCTTGCGCAAAGATGTTGTGTGGGGCGGCCGTTTCCTTATTGCATTTGACTTGTCCTAGTGATATGAGTTACGACCAGCTATGTGATTAAGCTTAAACGAGCAGAGTCACTCATCTAAGACTGCTCCCGCATTCTGAGAGACCACGCAACACTGCAAACTCATAGAGCGAGGATGCCTGGCATTTCTTTTATGCGGCGACAGCCAATAGAATTCCGGCCCCATTTAAATCATGCCTCTTTAACCTGGCATAACACCATTTCGCCGTCCACTAATATACATCTCTGACATTTTAGGAATGTCATTTGAATACTCATTACCTCTTGCGACATTTTAAACAAGGGAGCAAAAAATGTTCCTTGAATTTCTGCATCTAAAGAGTCCAGCCGTATTATTGGGTCTTAAGCCGAAACACATGTTTTAAAACAATTGCTGGATTTTGATCTCATGGAATTGACTTAAACGAGATTCTTCACTTTTTTTTTATTTTAGTTTTTGAAGTGGCAACAAAAACCACATCGTCTGACATCTTGCCGAGCTGTGTTGGAAGGTAATTCTGAGGCTCATAGTGCGACAACTAAAACATTAAAAATAGTCAAGGGATATTTCTTTTCTTATTATTCCTTTTTCTTTTTTTTTGAGGTTTGACCACAACCGTGAGCAACTTAGTGGGCTACAAAGAGTCATCCGTCCCTAATTTAGGGCCACTGGTTCCAGGTAAGGGAGAGAGCCAGTGTCGTAAGACAAGCACAACATCCCAGACCCACTGGGATTCGAACACAACCCATCACGGACGAATGGTCATAAACCAACACTTAGACCACTGTGCCACCGAGGTGGTCTTGGTAGTTCAGAGGGGGTTCTTAATAAAAAGGTAAAAATGAAAAAGAGAAAAAAGAAACAGCGGCTTTGGGGCGACTAAACCAGACTGAGAGTCGTCATCCTGTGGTCCATTCAGTGGCGCAGTCATGAAGGGGGGCAGAGTTTTATTTATGGGCCAGCACTCAGGGCGCGTACGAGGGCTCCAACCTTTGAGGGCCCCCTTCCCCAAAATATATGTAGTTATATAAACTAAGACTCCTGAGACCATCCTCAATTATATATGCATGAATATAACACGGGATCCCGGGAGCGCATGAAAGCCTCTTTCCAAGGATCCCTTACGGTCTAAGTCGGTCCCTTGATGGGAGGTGCTCACAGGAGTTTAGCTCCCACCAGGAGCATCATTTTGCGCCCCCTCTTCCTTCATAAACCTGAAAAAACTTAATACCGACTGGAGCAACCCCAAATTTACCCATATATACATTTAAAAGGAAAAGATCAGCATGTATTTATACCTAGCCTACTAAATGTACCCTTCCAAACATCTGTTTCGCCATTTTTCTTCTTTTTCCCAGAGCATTGGTGCTCACTGATGTGGTGCCTTCACGCAGTTTTTTTACTTAGGCAAAGTAAGAATGAAAATAATAAAAAGAAAGCTGTCAAATCTAGCTGCTATTCTATGAAACAGAAGTGAGAAAGCTACTCCATTCGCTGTATAACAATTGATACGCTCTTGCAGGATTTCTTAGAAATGATCCGTCCATAATTTTGACTCTAACGGACATATCTGGCCAGATGGCGATAATGGACGCAGAAGACTACAATACGAAAATTGAAGATTTTATCACTGACTCTGGTTCTATAGCCTTTCAAAGGAACCCTCTAAATTCTTGGATTGAGCAGGTACAAAGAGCAGCCCGGTTACCCGCTATTCCAGACGATCTTAGGAAAGCCGCCAGATTATCACCAGGACCTCAGATCCCAAAGCTCTTCGGAAGGCTCAAGCACCATAAGCGCGGAAACCCACTGAGACCCATCGTATCCAGGAAGTCTGCACCAACGCACCATTTAGAGAAAGCACTATCCAAATTTCCTACGTAGTTTTCTTCCTGAATCGGACTTGGTAATAAATTCCACTCTGGATTTTATAACGAAAGCCAAGAAACTCACTCTCCTGCCAAGTGACATTATCGGCAGCTTCGACGTGGTTTCCCTTTACCCCTTAATTCCCGTTCCAGAAACCATCATGACATTAAAGGAGTCCATATCTAATTCATCATTTTATATGCAGGAGTCATGCCTCAGCATCTCCAAATTAATAGACTTGGTCTCTAATACTAGTTTCTACAGTTTCCAAGGACAAGTATATAAACAGAATAATGGTGCTTCGATGGGATCCTCACTTTCACATGTCCTTGCAGAAGCAATACTTCGCCCAATTGAGCAGAATATATTCTCCAGCATTATCCCACGGCCTACCACTTGGCTGCGTTATGCTGACGACGTATTTTTTTGTATGGCCCCACGGAAAAGAGACTTTTCCAATTTTCCTTGATAAAATCAATGATATACATCCTACGATCAATTTCACGATAGAACTTGAAAGCAATAACGCTTTACCTTATCTGGATGTTTTATTGAGAAAATCGTCTGACAACCGCCTGCCTCGGTACACAAGTCGCATAAACCCACGTCCGTCCCCAACCTGATGCTCCGCAGCTCTTTCTGTCCCACAGAATACTCAGTTATCTTCCGTTCTCGAATTCAAAGAGCCTTCGCCGTTTTTTTTTTTTTTTTTTGACACCCATTCTAGACAACACGAAATTGAAAGCGTCATCAAGTTAGCCACTGATGCAGAATATTCATTGAATCAGATACGTAGCTTTATCCAAAAAGCCAGAGCCAAACATTCCAGTCTTTCTGTGCCGCAGCTACGTTACTTAGGCTCAATGCCCTACATGCCAAGTGTGATTTACAAACTCAAAAATGCCCTCAAGGAGATGAACTTCGGCGTCGGCATAAGGTTCCCTGCATCTTTACTTATTATACTAAAGAGGACGTTTATGCGACCCCGCTACAGTATCCGAACGGATCTAAACGATACTACATTGGAATGACCAAGCGTTCATTTGGAATTGGAGTCAACGAACATAAAAGGGACACAAAATACGGTAAAGTAGCCACGGCACTATCCAGAGAAGTCAAATTTAAGTCAGCTACTCCTATGTGGGATGATGTAAAGAAATTAGCTAGCTACTCTACCCATAAATGTACAGCCATTCGGGAAACCTTTGAGATCATTACCAACAGCGATACTTGCAATGATGTGTCTCGCTCGAGTTGCCACGAATTTGGAACCAATTCTTCAAATAACGCCTTTTCTCTACCAGGATCCCGCACGCAACCAACGTATCTTTAAATGAATATAACGTCGCATCTATTTATTGTCAAGTTCCCGCGTTCAAATTGTTAAGCGTTCTATTTTTCAGTTTGCAGTTTCTGTCTAACTTCCATGAAAAAGCCATCTGGTTGATGCGAGAAAGCTTGAAAACGATAATGTGTTTATTTCCTACGCCAATAAATCGGATCACTAGTACAGTGTTACTATTTACTACATTGGTTGTCGTTTGTCGGGTGTTTTAGTTTATAATACATTAGCAACAATGAAGTTCGGCATTTAACTGTTCTACAATCAACGTATGTGAGCCGACAAGTTAAAAGCTGATAGCAACTTTGAAAGTTTTGGTTGTTTCTCTCAGATGTCATACTCAAAAGCCAGACTGGGAGCACGCGCATAAATCACTATGGGACTGGTGTGAATTATTCTTCGCTTGATTCTCGCGCTGCTTCCAAAAAGAAGAAACTATTTCTTTTTCAGTTGTTTTTTTCATTTGAAGTGCATCCTTCTGAACAATAAAAAATGTAACCTCAAATAAAATTACACCATACTCTCACAAGAAAAATACTTTACTGTACGCGTCCTTTGTGATTTTCGAGATACAAGTGCACTATAGAGTGAAAAAAAGGATAAAAATAAATTTAATGTTATATGGGTTAGTATATTTAAAATTAAATACAAATACAGTAGAGTATAACGAACTTCCATTTAACGAAATTTTCTGCCGAACCTTGGCTTTTAATGACATTTACACGCAAATTAATCTCCATATTACGAAAATCAGTTTCTATAGAAAGAAGTTTCTTTCGACAAAAAATTATCCGTTTGTGTTTCAAAAATTTTGCTTTACAACTTTTTATCACGCAGATGGGGGAGCAAAGCGTCCTTAATTCCTTATCTTGAAACTTTTGGTTCTGTGAGGAGCACGGAATCTTGTTGAAAGAGGGATGGCTGGGAGTCGTATACATGCAGAATTTACGAAGCAGTTGGTTTTCCAAATTTGGATAGAAAGAAAAAAGTCCATCATCACAGAGAAAAACTGTATGACTGGTGTGGGCCTGACTTTAGAAGTTACGTATTCATTCTCATTCAATCAGTACACGTTTGACTTGACTGTGTTGTTTGCTCAAAATGTCGAAAAGAAAATGTCTGTCTCTTGGGATAAAGTGAAACTTTTAAATAATGTTGATCGAGGATAAAGAAGAAAGCTGTGTCTATAATGTATTAAAATGGCAACAGCTGAAAGACAAAGGAAGTGTTGAAGACGGCGCAGAGCTCTGATTTTTTCAACGTTGAAGAAAACGTTGTGATCACTGATTATCCTACAGATAATGACATCTTGGAAAGTGTTATAAAATGTAAAGAAGAAACTACAGTAAATGATGAAGGGACCATCAAAAAACATTCACATGAAGAAATGCCAAAAAATTCGGTACTATTCGACGAGGATTACAGTTTTGAAGAAAGTGTTGTAAACATCGAAATGAAACATTTTGTAAACATCGGAATGTTCGGATGCTTACAGAAATGGGAAACTTTTTATGAACAAAACACTTTTTATGGGAAATTTGTACGGAGCAGAATTACGGAATTTTTTACAGTTTAAAATAAATACATATGTTATTAGGATAATGAAAAAGACAGGTAAGCTTCGCTTCCTTCTCTTCATTAATTTTTAAAATAAGTACATATATATGTTATTAGGATAATGAAAAGGAGAGGTAAGCTTCAATCTTCGCTTCCTTTTCTTCATTAGTTTGTTTGTTCAAACAATGTATTCTACTTCTACGAATATATGTACCGTATAAAAAAAAGATTTAAACTCATTTAGGAAACATTTCTACCCAAAAATTCAATTTACTGTCCAAATTCAACTACATTTTACGGTATTTTTCATTTTATCTGATTAAGTTTTAAAATTAAGTTCATTTCTATTTAACGAATTTTCTTTAAAACGAAGTTTTTAAATGGAACGATGAGACTTCATTAAATTGAGACTCAACTGTATTTCGAGATTTTAAAGATTTTATCTTCACTTCGATTTTTAGTCATAAATTTTCTCTTAATAATAACAGCAATAATAATAACAATAATAATAATAATAATAATAATAATAATAATAATAATAATAACAAAAAGGTGTTATTGTTTTGTTCCCTGTTTTGATTGTAATGGAGACCCCATCTGACAAACTAGCACTCAGCCCACGAAACACTCTCGCTACGCCCTATGACCACTACCAAAAAAAACAAGAAAAAAACATTAGCATGTACCTACTAGAAAACACGTGATAAATACCTTTCACAAAAATTGTTCAGTTAGATCCTGGATGAGAAAGAGCCGTGGAAATATTCATTATAACGAAGTAAATTTCTCCCTCATCTTTGTCCACGCCGGAGCTCGAACCCAAATCCCCTCATTCCGGAATAAGTCGCTCTACAAATTGAGCTACGCGTACATTCGTTATCGCTGCTATCTGCTTTTATGTCGTGGGTGTCCTGCTGGGCAGGCACGTCATATCTCCCCCTTCCCGAAAAAGGGCCGGGGGCATGGCCCACGGGACAGCCGTGACCACGAATCGTTGCAGGCAGCGATCCGTTGTAGAACGTGCACTTAAGAACTCCCAGTCAATCTAGTGTGTGGAATGCAACGTCACACACATATATTTTTCGAAGCGCTGGAGAAGGGATTCTCTGATTTTCCTATTTCGCGGTGTGGAAAGAACATCATACCATTGCGAGATCTTGAACTGCCGGGTTATCCGGGAAGTTCGGGCGCCATTATAACGAAATAAATTTCTCCGTCATTTTTGTCCACGCCGGGGCTTGAACCCGGATTCCCTCATTCCGGAATAAGTCACTCCACCAATTGAGCTACGCGGACGTTCTTTATCGCTGCTATCTGACTTTATGTCGTGTGCCGGGCAAGCACGTCACAGCATGTAAAACGCTAAAATCGTTGACAAATTTTAGCAATTTAAATGGGAAATAATTTTAAAAATTCCCTAATGATTGAATACCGAACCACACTCAGAACGGAGGGTTGTACGAGATAGTTACTTTTCTTTAAAAAAATTCGTTATTGACCGAACACAGAAAAATCACCAGTCTCCTCAAGACCCTATTTCTAACCAAATAGCCATGACTATCATTTTCAAAGTTGACAAGTGTAACAAAATGAGAATCCAGGAAAGAAATGTATCTCTTTCTTATAAAAAATGTCAATTCTTCTATCTTTCAAGAAAGCATAGCGGTCTGTTATGTCATCGTGAAACGGCTGTTTAACATGGATCAAAAACAAAAGAAAATAGGAAAGAAACAGCAATGAAACTGAAATTCACACGCGCAGTTACTTTATATATTCAGTACGCGCAACCAGGAGAACCGTCTAAAGCCCAAATCGCACTGCGGGGAAGTGGCGGCTAATATCACTACACCTCGATCATTGACGCCATTGGTTACCGTAGCAACCCCTTATTTACTGAATTCGACGTTCCTACGTCCGCATTCTTCACGGTCCTTGAGCGAGGTGATTTAGAACTGTGGATCTTATTTCTTCACTTGGTCTACGCGCAGTTACAAGGTCGTCTATTTATCAATTTGTAGTGCCGTTTGAAACGGCGTGCTCACAATTCTAGCTTGCTTTTAGAAACGGGGGAGGTTTCATTTCTAAACCAAATCATTTTCCAGGAAATTTCTTGTAAATGAAAAAGTGACAAATTTTAAGAATCCGCTGAGTCATTCGAATAATTTTTTAAATAGATTTTTAGGTGAAGTGGCACTTCACACAGTTCATCCGACGAGCCGCCACCGGTCATTTGTTGTGAAATGGCACACAGAAATTCTCCGAACCATGCGAGAAAAATGCCGCCGGAGTAAGAACGCTCTTACAAATTTCTTAAGTTAGACGAAGGTTGTTGGACTTTGAGCCCAGAATCATTGGCAGGCCCTACCTTCCTTTTGTGATCTTGAAGTACCCATTGTGATGGTTTATCATCTCCACCCTGTTTTCCATAGACTGAAACAGAGCTCAAAGCGATCCTCCTGCACAGATATTCAGAAATCTGTGTCCTACCTACATTTATCTTAAAAGAAATCTGTACAAGGGTCAAAATAATAGTAGATTTAAAGACGGCGTCAACAGTATCATTGCGCAGTTGGGAATAAGTGATCAAATATTTATTTATTTATTTGCCATGTTACCCGTTACAAATTTTTGATAAACCAGAGATAATATGTATACGTTACAAATCTTTGAAAAACCAGAGATAAACAACCGAAACGACGGAAATCATATTATATACTACTATGGGGTGGTGATAAGTCTTTGGCTTTGTAAGGAACACTAAAAGTTAAGGGACTGACAAAAAATTATTTACTTTAAATATTCCCCTATGATTCCACAGACTTATGAACTCGGTGTTCTAACTTTTTTAACTCGTCAAAAAAGAAAAAAAGAAAAAAGCTGTTGGTTGTGCTGCATAATCAGGTGAGTAGGCCTGGTGTTTCAGAATTTCAAAGTGAAGATGAGTCAATGTCTGTTCCGTAATGGCCGCTTTGTGAGGATAGGTACTGTCTTGAAGAAGCAAGATCCCTTTTGAAAGCTTGTCTCAAAGTTTGGAGACCAGTTGCTGCTTTAGTTTGTCGAGAACTGCAAATTAGTACTTTACCGTGATGGTTTCATTCTTCTCCAGATAATCTACAAGTAAAATTCCACCTTTGTCCCAAGACGCCAACACCTTGCTTGGGGATTTCTGTGTCTTGAACTTCTCTGGATGCGGGAAACAACTGTGCCTCCATTCTTTGGGTTGTTCTTTGGTCTCTGGGTCATATATATGAATCCACGTTTTATACATAGTTACGAGACTGTTCAGAAATCCCACAGGATCCTGCCGAAATCGGTCCAAAATGGCTTGTGAAGCAATCACTCGATCATGCTTCTGGTCAGCATTGAGACTTTTCAGAACCCGTTTGGCTTAGAGCTTTTTCATGTCTAAAATCTTGTGAATAATATAGACTAGAGGTCTGCACGGGCCCGTGTCGGGTCGGGCCTGTTCTCATTTCTAAGTTGGAAAAACGAGCCGGGATTTTTCTCATTTCTAAGTTAAAAAATCGAGCCGGGCCTTTTCTCATTTCTAAGTTGGAAAAACGAGCCAGGCCTTTTCTCATTTCTAAGTTGGAAAAACGAGCCAGGCCTCTTCTCATTTCTAAGTTGGAAAAACGAGCCAGGCCTTTTCTCATTTCTAAGTTGGAAAAACGAGCCGGGCCTTTTCTCATTTCTAAGTTGGAAAAACGAGCCGGGCCTTTTCTCATTTCTAAGGTGGAAAAACGAGCCGGCCTCGGGCTTTCAATATTTAATGTAAAACAGACACGGGCCGAGCAGGGTTGTTTTTTTTTTCCATGAGCAAAACAATCGCTGTACGATGACTTTCTCGTTTGGAAATCTCACAACATACAGCAGCAGGATAAGACTGAATAATTTCCCCTGATGGAAAAAATAGAAGTTTTACGACATCCTCCCCTCCTACAAAACAATTGCAGTGGGTCAGCTCCCTTAGTTTTTCAATGTGAATGTGATCCCTCCTCTCTCTCTCTCTCTCTCTCTCTCTCTCTAACTTCCAACCTCCTCTCATGCTTCAGGGAAGGGTATTAACTACGGCATTTATAAACCGAGCTATCCGCTTCCAGACGATCTTTTTTATTGTTCTGGTCGGCGGCACTTTGTTCATTAGATGTGTGAAAAGCTTATAAGTTGTCTTAAATGGCTCGGGAGAAATGGGCTGGGAGAAATTTACTTCTGTGTATAAATCCGTGCCGTATTTTTCCCATTTGTACTCTCAGGGAGTCAGCAGATGGCAAATGAACCATTAGGTATGCCAGCCCAGCCGTTTCCAAAACTTCTGTGACACTGGTTAGCTGGGCAGTCTGTCGTTGATTTTCCTAGCATACGCTCAGTTCAGTGTTGTTGATAAATACTCTTCCATACTTATTATGGAGTTTAAGAAAGAGAAAGATTTTCGCGGAAAAATCGCTTCCGGAGAATATGTGCTTGTAGACAATGTAAAGTAGAACGATCGGACTCATAATTCTGGATGTTTGGTACTTTTCGAATTAGCGCCACCCCCCTATCCCCAAGGATATTCCGGGTCCAGCGGTAGGCAATGATAATTTGAAAACCCAGAAAATTTGAAAGGCATGGAAATTGTCATTTACAAGCAATATTTTTGAGTATACAACCCCCCCCCCCCTTCCTCCTCAAACGTCACGTGACTTATACAGGGTCCCAGAAATATTCCGAATTAACGTTTATTGTAATAGAATACGTGTAGCAACTAAGAAAACGAAAACTCTTCGGGATTCGAATGACCGAGTGCACGAGGTGTCAAATTCTTGTTTTAGTAATTGTTGAAATTTTACGGGCCGGCCCTGGCCTTGGAAACAGGAGAAATATACGGGCCGGGCTTTAATTAAAACTTTTTAAACGGGCCGGTTCTTGGACGTGCGGTCTTGGGCTGGGCCAGGCTTTCCAAATTAAGGCCTGTGCTGACCTCTAATATAGACTACTCGTTCTCCGGATATCGCCAGGGTATCTGCTTTCTTTTTAGTGGACATCCTTTGATTGATTATCCAGTATCATGGAATGAATGGCATCTGCGTTTTCTGGAATTATCACTTGAGTTGCTCTCTCAGAACGTTTTTGTGAGAGAGCAACTCAAGTGATAATTCCAGAAAACTTCGTCTTCGGTGCTCAAATCTCCTGTTCTAAATCTAACAACTCAGTTCTTGACTGTGGAGTAGGAAGGGCACTTGCCGCCTAATGTAATCAACATTTCATCATAAATTTGTTTGGCCGAGTTCTCCTAAAAGATACTTCATGACTGTTCGGTGTATAACGAAGTAAATTTCTCCGTCATTTTTGGTCTACGCCGGGATTCGAACCCGAAGCCGCTTATTCCGGAACAAGTCGCTCTACCAACTGAGCTACGCAGACGTTTGATTCTGATTCCTATCTGCCTTTATGTCGTGTGCGTCCTGCTGGCAGGTACGTCACATCTCCTGGTACGTTACATCATCTCCCCTTATTTTTTTTTTCGAAGTGCTGGAGAAAGGATTCTCTTATTTTTCCTATCTCGCGGTGTGGAAATAACATCACACCATTGCGAGATTTTGAACGGTCGGGTCATCCGGATACTTCGGGCGCCATTATAACGAAGTAAATTTTTCCGTCATTTCTGTCCTCGCCAGTATTCGAACCCGGATCCCCTCATTCCGGAATAAGTCACTCTACCGGTTGAGCTACGCGGACATTTTATTCTGATTCCTATCTGCCTCTATGTCGTGTGCGTCCTTCTGGCAGATACGTCACATCTCCTGGTACGTTACAGGTGCTGTTTTGCGGTGAAATATATGCTGTTTTGTATCATTGTCACTTCAGACCTACAAAAAGAAATGAAATAATTAGGTAACAATTATGATACTTGGTCAGACATATACATAAAAATCAATTTTGATATGACAAAAATATTATCAGTCTAAGAGTATGTCAAATGGGAAAAGTCAAAGACTTATCATCATCCCTACGTATTAAAAAAAAAACACATATTTAAACATCCGTGGTGCAATATAGCAGGGAACAAGGAAAAAAGACTAATATTAGCTTGACTAGCGCTTGGCCCTCAAAGAAAGAAAAATGTCAAGTCAAGTAATTTACAGATTTTTCAACTTATATATACGTAATTGCAAAACCATATATCTAAAGTGAATACAATTTAACTATAAACATAATATTCATTTAGTGCTTTTTAAATTAATGCAGAACTGGCAAGTGATTTTATACAGGCTAGTGTGAATCGGCAACCCGTTACAGAGCCGGGAGCAATGAATTTTAATATTAAAATACTGCGCATCAGTACGAGCCCTATGGATCAAAAAGTTATCATACCCACGAGTCTGATACCTGTGTGCAGGCTAACATACATTTATTAGATTGAGATGTTTATTGTCATAAACACGTTCATGCATTAACATCAGTCGATAACTATATAGTTTCTCAAATATCAATGATATTTATAACAAATAAATAAGGTCCCCACATTTTCCGATGGATTCAACAAACGAACAAACTTTTTTTGTGTGAAGAGAGAATTCTATTAATATTACTTTTAGTTGTCCTACCCCAAGCAAGTAGACAATAAGACAGATAGGGATAAACGAAAGAACAATAAAGTGTTAATTTTATCTTTAGTGGCAAAAGACTCTAAAACTCTAGATAAAACTCCTATTCGAGATCTCAAGTCCCGCGAAATAACTTCAACATGTGCGTCCCATTTAAGATTCACCTGAAACAAAACTCCTAAAAATCTTATGTCTTCTTGAAAAACCAAAAGAATATCATTTAGAATCTCTTCCCGAATATGTAAATATAATGCATAGAAAAGTTTCTATGTGGCATGTGCACATTTTAACTTTCAGAAAGATCTTCATGGTGATTTGGTGGGAAACTGCGTCTGCAAGAGTCTCGTGATATTTTCGACGTCAGATAGATCTTCAGAAAGGACTACTCTAACATTTTTCAGCGGTTGTTTCTGAAGAATTGTACTGGAATAGAACCTCTAGACATATTAAAAATTAATGGTTGAGAATTCCTTCTCTGGATTCCGTGCCTTCTCTTGTTCGTTTTAACATCTTCTTCTAAACCGAAGGACAGTCCTTAGACTTTTTTTTTTTTTTTTTTAGATTTACCAAAATAAACTGTCTTCCGACTTCTATAATATTGACTTATCTCTTTTTGCACTTTCGATAAATAGTTTGAAATTCACGCCTTTCAGTCTGTATTACTCTCACTGTTTTTCAAATAAACTAGCAAAGTAGCACTGCTTTGGCCGAGTTTAACAATTTAACAATAAATAAATAAATAAATAAATAAATAAATAAATAAACAAACAAACTCTTGGGTGAGCGTCGTCCGAGTTTTCCTGAAATAATGAACTCAGTATAACTGCACGGAAACATTTAACTGAAATTTGTTTAAGTAATCAAAGGAAAGGAGGAATAAAAAGTATGAATATAAAACCTATATTTGCAATAACCGTATTTCCCGGCACCGTGGATGCTAAATTTTTTCCTGAAATAACTCTCGAAAATTTACTGTGCGTTCTAGAGACGGAAGGTTGCGTTTTTCGTAGGCTTATGCTTACCCCAGAGGAAGGGGATCTATGTAAAAATTTTAATCGGTAAACCTTATTAATAACAACATTGCCTTCATAGTGAAACGCCGTGAGAAGACTGATGTTTTTTTTTTGTTTTGTTTTTTGTTCGCGTCGCTTTTGCTGGGATGCATTTACGATAAACCTCGTGGTGTATATTACCGTATTACCAGACTGACACACACACTCTTATGGAGTTCTAGATGAAAAGAGCCGCTGTAATGGTTTTTTGCCAAAACGTGTAAACAATCTTAGCTCGCCTGTTCGAAAAGCTTATAATTATTATTTTTTTTTTTTTTTTTGGTTTGGAGGTTTTACAACCACCGTGGGCAACTCAGTGGGCTATAAGCAGTCGCCCGTCCCTAATTTAGGGCCACTGGTTCCAGCGAAGGAAGAGAGTCAGCGCCGTAAGGCAAATACAACATCCATGCCTCACCGGGATTGGAACCCGGACGCATCTCGGGCGAATGATCTGAAGCCATCGCTTAGACCACTGCGCCACCGGGGCGGCGAAAAGCTTTTCCCACAGTCGTAGCTGAAAAACAGGTGTTATCTTCGCTTGGCAATTCACCGGCAAACCACTTAAGAGAAAAAACGACTTTTCGCATATAACAAAAACAAGGCATTGAAAGTGCTGAAACCTTATTTTTATGTTTATTCTTTCTTCTCAAACTTTTGTATTTTAAAACTGGGGTGCGTCCTTGACGCCGGGAAATAAGGTAAATACGCGCTATAAGACACACACACACACACACACACACACACTAAATCAACGAATCATCCCATACATTAAGATGAAATAAATTAATATTCAAGGTGAGATGGTGGGAGAATGTGTGGACGGAGGAATAACGTTTGGCTTCGAAGAAATGAAATGCGGGAAAATTCTCATTTTTTTCGAAAAATGAGAATTTACGTTGGCCGGTCACAGACGTTTGTATGTCTACAAACGTCTGTGACCGGCCAACGTTATGTGTGTATCCCGTTCATGTCCTGCATTCTTGCTGATGGGTTGGGCCTGTTCCAACAGGACAATGAACCTCCACACAGGTGTAGGGACGCCACATTAGGGTTAGAGGAGCATTCATCTGAGTTTGGGGTGTTGCCATTCCCACCCAAGTCCTCAGATCTGAACGTGATAGAGCCCATTAAGGATACCTTGCAACGCGCTATCGAACACAGGAATCCGAGACCTCGAAATACACCCGCATTGTGGAACGCTCTCCAGGAAGTATGGTGGGCATTGCCTACAGCATATTTCCAGAAGCTAGTGGAGTCCATGCCCCGACGTATTTCTGCAGCCCTACGCTCCCGTGGGGAACCTACCAAGTGTTAGACTGGTGCACTAGTGTTTCTAGCACTTCAGTGTACTACTCAACATAGTCTCCATCACAAGCGATGCAAATGCGCCATCTTTGAACCCAACTCCCGAATCCTCTTTGAAAAAATTCAGGTGTGGACTGTTGTACCCAAAGCCTAGTCCCCGGAGACTGTCCTTCTTTGGACTGAACAGGTGGGAGTGGTGAGCGATGTATGTGGGGGCTGTACGGTGGATGATGCGGAGCGGGGGTGGGGGGGGCTACCGATTAGTCTAAGTTGCTGATCGCCTGATTTGTTGTCGAAGATGTGTGCGGTGTCGCATTGTCATGGTGAATGTGGATCCTTTTCAGATTCTTGTTACGTCTTATCCTCCTTTTGGCTTCTCTAACCTTCTTGAGTGTCTCAATGTATCGCTCGCTGATCACGGTATGGCCACGTTCCAGAAAATCATGGAGAATGACACCCCTGTCATCCCAAAAAACAGTTACCGTGACTTTCTATGCTGATCGTTGGCTCTTGAATTTCTTAGGCCTTGGTGAAACGGTGTGACGTCATTCCATGGATTGATTTTTCGTTTCCAAATCGTAAAGATACTCTCACGTTACATCCCTTGTCACCAAATCGAAAACAAAACGTGTCTTGATTGACTTCAAACGCTTCCATCAGATCAGAGCAGACTTCGACTCTTCTCTCCTTCAAATCTGGTGTCAACTGACGAGGTATCCACTTTACACACACTTTCCGATACCCTACGTCTTCCACCATCTTTTGTATGGCATTGTGACCACAGTCCAGTTGCGCAACAACCCACGGATTGTGACTCGTCTCTAAGCGCGAATCAGTTCGTCAACTCGATGACGATTCGTGTCAGTTGCTGGTCTCTCACTGCGTAGTTTGTTTTCAATGCTGGTTTCCCCTTCTTTTAAATTCTTCATCCATCTGAGCACATTGCTTTTATCAATGAAGTCATCTCTGTAAACATTCTGTAGCCTTCTATGGATGTCAGATGGCCTGAACCCTACCTTCATCAAGAACTCAATGACGGCATGTTGCTTCTGCTTGGAATCCATTATTTACTTACAATGAAGAAGAAGAGTTACTATAGAGGAAGAATTGCTCTCCCAACATGTGCAATTTGAACGACCTCCGTCAGTTAAAAAAGTTATGCCCACTTTTGCATTACTTTCTTTTTTTTTTTTTTTATTGAAGGTTTAACGACCGCTGTGAGCAACTCAATGGGCTATAAGCATTCGCTCGTCCCTAATTTAGGGTCACTGGTTCCAGGGAAGGGAGAGAGCCAGTGCCGTAAGACAAACACAACATCCATGCCTCACTGGGATTCAAACCCGGACCCCGTTCGGACGAATGATCACAGGCCATAGCTTAGACCACTGCGCCACCGGGGCGGCACCATTACTTTCGGTAGAACCTTCGTAAATCCTCCTACAGAAAAGAAAATTACGAACCTATTGAGAAAAATAGTATGCTGCTACAGATAATATATCGACAAATTCACTCACATTCATATCAGAAGGAATTTCATCATCGCGCGATTAGATTTCTACTTTATACGTGATGGTACGTTACGGGTCTTTCTGGCTCAGTGGTAGCACGCAGAAAAATGATAAACGCCAACACAAAATAAAATGACTAATTAACCCACATTAATAACAAAAAAGCATTTCATTGTCGCGCGATCAGCGTTCTAGTTTATAGGTGACTGTACCTTACGGGTCCTTCTGCATCTTCAGTAGGATACGCGATTTCTGTAGAAATGGTCCCTGGTTCGAAACCCACCAGTCGCAAAACGGAGGAATTCGTAAAAGTGCTGCAAAATTCAAAATCTTCGACTATGCGAAAACTTTTGTGTAAATACGGAAAACGCCGAAAGGGACTTTTCTGAAGTAAACGGAATTACTGGCTACGGAAACTTCGTTCAAAATTCTAAAGTTATAAGAAACGGGAATCCCATTAAAAGGCAGAAACCTACCGGAAGGTTATTTTCAGGAATTTTCCACTTCTTTTTTGCAGTGTAGGCGACTGACAGAGAGACATACATGGTAATTTTTATTTTTGTGGATTTCTTTTTAAAATGTTCAAATCGTTTTATCTTTCAAAGTTGGTGACGTACTACAGAGGTAAAGCATGTGTCAAGACGACAAATTTGCAGCGATTCATTCCGTCCGTTGGACAACAACTTACTCCGGGGTGAGGAAGGTGCTGGTTCGATCCCCGGCAAGGAAAAATTTATGTTTTCACAGAGTACACTTTAAAACTTCATCAAACTGCGGTACAGTGCCTATCATTTATTACGTTGAACTGTATTTTTAGCCCAACCTCCGGATACTGCAGCTCATTTAGAATCACTAAAAATATTTCTAACTATTTTAATCCTTAATATCCTAATCCTGTGCAAGACCGCTCATATTTCTCCATGGTTCATTAAGCATAGTCTTTCTTTATTTAAGCAAGAAGTTACTTTCTTTCTTAACTTTCTGTCTGCTATCATTATTACACATTTTGTCTTCTTTAAAATTTAGTTTCAAGAAAAGAACTGTACGTATACTTTAAATGAACGGTTTTCCATGTACTGAACGAACACCAGTATCTTTTTTGTGTGTTATGACGAATCGTTAACGAGTACTAAATCATTCCAAATTACTATGTATGTTAGAGATGACATAGCCTAGAAGATAAACTCGAAGAAGGATGCCACTTAAATTATATTTTTAAAGTAAAAATGATTTGGGTGGCTGTAAACGAGGTAAACTCTGCAGAGGATTGTGCTTATTTTATATTTGTAAAATTAAATAGCAAGCTAGTATCTACGGATGTAGCTCTAAACAAAAAGGGCCTTAGCGGGGAACGAAATAGGTAAAAAGAACGAGGAAAAAGAAAGATGAAACCGAATTTCAGGGTGTATTGAGCACGTCTTTTGAATCCTTTCCGACACAAAAAACATGTTTCAAAGCAGATCTGAATATAAAGATTTCGTACTAAATAAATAAAAATGAGGTACATAAGTTTGCTGTCTGTAGTTCGATAAGTTGAAACAAATCCCTAAAACTGCAGAATAAAACTCAATTTATTTGCGATTTTAAAAACCTATTTACATAGCTAGCACTTTCGAGGAAACACATGGCCCCATTTTCAAGCCCGAAAGCCCCGGAACACGTAGAGGCAACGACTATATACAATAGTATTCTTTACTAAGGTCATATACGTCATAAAAATTATCCATTTACATTAAGAGAAAAAGAAGTAATTAAAGTCCAAAAGAAAATAAAGAAACATGTTCAAATTAGAGTCTCACTTGAATCCAGAACTTTAAGTTTCCGAGCTGAGAAATAGGGACTTTCATGAAGTAGAAAGTCGGGCAATTAGAATCTCGGCAATCAGAATGGATATTAATAGCAATCTCAACACCCTCAAGAAAAAAGAAGTCTGAAATGGAAAAAGTTTCAACTCATACTTGCAAAACTGAAATTTGCGTTTAATGTATTAATCCCAATTCTTCATTCTATGAAGAAGCTCTTCAAATTGAATTAATGAAAACAACAGATAGCTTTAGCGGAATGATCTGAGAAGATGTGATCATGAGCTATGGGTAGCTCCTTTTTTTTTTTTTTTTGGATATTTAATGACCACCATGAGCTTTATGCAGTCGCGCGTCCCTTATTTAGGACCAATGGTTCCAGAGAAGGGAAAGAGACAAAGCCGTAAAACCAGCACCACATCCATGCCTCACCGGGATTCGAACCAGGACTCCTTTCGGGCGAATAATCAGAGGCTATCGCTTAGACCACTCCGCCACCGGGGGCGTCTATGGGTAACTTCATTTCCATCCTTTGAAGGATTGAACTTATAGCTCATGTCTACATCATTCCCCTACTGTTTACGATTCCCACTCTACTACAGATATTTCTCAAAGGCACGAGGCATATAAGGCTTCTAGGTTTAAGAATGCTCGCTCGTAAGTCAGGGACAAAATATATCATTTCTGCAGTTCCCACTACTAAAATTAGTGCCGGTATGTAAATTTCGGGGAAGGGGGTGTTGCCGGTTTGAAATACTAGGAGAAAAGCTGTGTCAGTATGCCATACCGGCGTACATCAGCCCATTTCGAGCACTGGATACAACAATGCCGACAAAAATTAAGAAAGAAGAGAGACGTTTCAGTTACTTGCTTCTATCACGTGGCATGATGCCCTTGTCAGGTATCTAGCAGTGGCGTACCGGGGAAACGAGGATCCCCCGCAAACATGTTTTCGAGGTTCTTTTGCGAAAATCTATTAGTTTTCCTTTACTTAAAATTTTAACTTCTGGGCTTTAAGGGCGTTCTTTGGAACCTTCAAGTATTATTTGAAAAACCAAAATTATTACACCGTATTGCCTGAAACAAGAATTTGCACATAGTCATTAAAATGATTGCCCTAGTTTTATACCGATACAAAGTACTGCAAGCTCTTTACGGCTGCCCCGGTGGCGCAGTGGTCTAAGCGATGGCCTCTGATCATTCGTCCGAAAGGGGTCCGGGTTCGAATCCCGGTGAGGCATGAATGTTGTGTTTGTCTTACAGCGCTGGCTCTCTCCCTTCCCTGGAGCCAGTGACCCTAAATTAGGGACGGGCGACTACTTATAGCCCATTGAGTTGCTCACGGTGGTCGTTAAACCTCCAACCAACAAAAAAACTCCTTACGCCAAATTTAATTATATCATTAAATTTTATTCTTTTAGAGAACTAAGGCCAGCCTCTTTGAAATGATGACTCACGATCACTCACGCAAAACATGTAACTGCCGTATCTACTGAACTTTTCCAATTTATGCGATAATACAGAACATAAGTAAGCAAATAAGTAAGAAACAATTAAAAATTGTAAAACAGAAAACGCAAAATTTCTGATTTCTTATACCTTGAATATAAGAAAAACACTTAACATAATGTCACAATGTTTTGCACCTGTAACAAAAAGTTTTTTCTTGACTATGTTACAAGAAAAAGAAAGAAGGAAAGAAAGAAAGAAAGAAAGAAAGAAAGAAAGAAGAACATAAGTATGAAAAAAAGAAAGAAAAGAAGTAAGGAAGAAAAAAGAAGGAAAAGAAGTAAGAAAAGAAGTAAAAAAGGAAGAAAAGATGTAACAAATAAAGAAAGAAAAGAAGTAAGAAGAAGCAGAAAGAAAGAAACAGGTTTCTGCTCCTTCGTTCCCGCTTAGAACACCTTTATATTCATTATATTCTGAAAAATGCCTAGTTATGTGCAAACAAATCGAATACACAGGTTCCCAGAGCTTAGTTTTCAGGAGGGGGCAAACATAAATTTTAACTACGAAGCATATACATGGGGTGGACAACGAAATTGAAACATCTGTGGAAATAGCACCCCACGTGTCACACCGCCTTACGCGCTACCCGATGCCCAGGCTGCATATATTTTGCAGTCGATAAACGAGAGCGGAGTGTGAAGGTTGCATTAGTAGAGCAGTAGAACAGCTGGGCGTCAAAAAGTGTGATCCACACAATAATGGGAGACATATCCGAGTTTCAAGGAGGAAAGATCGTTGGCGCGTGTTTTGCCGGTGCATCTGTGTCCAAAACAGCAAGTCTTTGTGGTGTATCGCGAGCCACGGTATCCTGGGTCATGTCGGCATACCAGCGAGAGAGAACCAGGAGTAACTGTCGGGGTAAGAGAAAGCTGTCTGACAGGAACGTCCTGGGGCAAACACGGATGGTAGCCAAAAAACGTAAAACCGCAGAGTTGAATACTCGCCGCGACTCACCTGTCTCCACCAAAACTGTTCGTTGGGAGCTTCACTGAGTCAACATTAACGGTCGTGTTGCTATCTCCAAACCCTGGATTTCTGTTGCAGTGGTGCCAGCAGCGTTAATTGTGGACGTTGAATAACGTGAAATGTGTATTGTTCTCCGATGAATCGTCCTTCACTATCTTTCCCACAACCG
Organism: Macrothele yani; assembly: GCA_039090855.1. NCBI lineage: Eukaryota > Metazoa > Arthropoda > Arachnida > Araneae > Macrothelidae > Macrothele > Macrothele yani. The sequence continues at coordinate 114,430,502 of CM077026.1, forward strand.
GGAGAGTTTACGTGTGGAGACATCGCTTATAGGCTTACCACCCGGCCTGGTTATTGCTCACAGTGAAGCACAGAGGTGGATCGGTGATGGTTTGAGCTGCAATATCGTGGCAATCTGTTGGCCCGCTTATTGTTCTTGAGTGGTTCATCACTACCAAGCACTATCTGACAATTCTGGAGGACCAGGTGCACCCAATGGTTCAAACATTGTACCCTGACGGTGGTACCGTGTCAGGATGGTAAAGCAGCGATACACAGAGCCAAACTGGTGGAGGAGTGGTTTACTGAGCATCAAAGTGAGGTTAAACATCTGCCATTGCCTGCACAATCACCCGACATGAGCGTTATTGAGCCACTCTGAGTCGTTCTGGAGGAGCGTGTCAGAAAACGTTTTCCTCCACCATCATCACGTCGTGAACTCGCCACCTTTTTGCAAGAGGAGTGGCTTCAAATCCCTCTGGCCACCGTACAGAACTTGTATCTGTCCTTCTCACGACGAATTGCAGCTGTATTGGCCTCCAAAGGAGGTCCTACACCGTACTAATAAATTGCTGTGTCCTAAACCCATGTGTTTCAATTTCGTTGTCCATCCTCAAATACCATATAAAAATTTCGCTGTGCCTTCTTTTTATCAAACCGTTTTTGCCACTCTCTCCACGTATAAATTCAATTAGAAACCAGAAGACACAAAAACCTACATAAAAAATGTTGGATAAATGAAATTAGGCAGAATGTTAGGACAATAAGGAAATTTCTTTTTCGTTCTTTTGATCCTTTTGGCCACTTGTTTCACATGCACCAGGAATCTCCAGAGATTACACTAAACTGGTCATCAAGAATGAACAAAATACCCTCAAGACAAATTTCTGGGGAAAATTTCGAGAGATCTTTATCTAGTCAAACAGAAGTCATCGCTCTTTCTACATTTACAAGTGAGTCACGGAAAAATTCTCATCGGCCGCCGCCGGGAATCGAACCCAGGGTCTTCCAGTTACGCGCCGGACATGCTACCACTGCACCACAGCGGCCACGAATTCATCCAGACTCACATTCTGCCGAACCATTTGGCTTTGTCTGTATTTATTATTAATTCGCCTCCTAGTTATTTGTTCAGTTGCTGCTTACCATTTTTGGTGAATCCCCAGCATTGTGCGGGGCTCCAAGTAGTAACCTGCCAAGTGGCTTGGCAGTATGTAAGTCTGCAGAAATTCGAGGCCGCTGTGGTGCAGTGGTAGCATCTCCGGTGCGTAACTGGAAGACCAGCGGTTTGATTCCCGGTGGCGGCCGATGATAATTTTTCCGTGACTCACTTATAAACGTGGAAAGAGCGATGACTTCTCTTTGATGTTCCTAATCCACGTCAATTGTCTGTATTCTTTATTAAATATTGAATAGCTGATGCAGAGGATGATATGTTTTTCATTTCTTTGCCTTACATACTTTCCCATTCACTATGTTGTACGCTGTTCTACAAAATGCAATGGGAAATTCCATTTTCACTTTTTCTACTGGAAATTTTCAAAGTTTTCCCAATTTTGGTTCTGTATGAACGAGCATAAAGAAGTTCTACAGAAAAATTAGCAATCAGAGTTAGTATTGTCTCAAAAATCTCTGCAGTACCTGTGAAAATACAAATTTGTCCGTGATGGAAATCGTAATAGCGCCCCCTCACTCCGGAGTAAGTTGCTCTCCCAACTAAGCTACACGGACGGAATGTATTGCTGCAGATTTGTCGTCTTAACACGTGTTCTACCTCTCCAGTACCTCACATAATCTCCTTCTTATTTATTTTTTTTTTTTTTTTGAAGTGAAGAACGAATTTTTCATTAATTCTAGACGATGTGTGGAACAAACATCACACATTTTTCGAAGAACCCAACGGTCAATAAATCCATTTTTATGTTCGGACGCCAATGTGAAAACACAAATTCGCCCGTGACGACGATCGAAGCCGTGCTTCTCACTCCGGAATAAGTTGCTCTCCCAGCTAAGCTACACGGACGGAGTGTATCGCCGCAGATTTGTCGTCTTCAGACCGGCTTTATATACCTCTCTAGTACTTCCCATACCTTCCAAGGACAGAAAGGACATAGTCCGATTTCCAGGGGAAGGCAAATGCTCCCTCTTGACCCCATATATGGGCGCCCATGCTAGAATGCATAACATCTTATCCTCATTGGTATAAAAATTCCACTCATTAAACTGATATTTCTTTCACTTTCTCCTGTAAATTAATATACATGCATAAGAACTATTGCCATGGCTGTGAAAAGGGGACTCACGTCCTTTTGCAATGGCTGCTTCCCTGTCATTCAGATTTTATGAACTAAAGAAACGAAAATTATTCCTAAAGATTTTACTTATTTCTCTCTATTCTAAAAAGAAAATAACTGCCGTAACTGCTACTGCTGCCGCTGTTTTAGAAATTTCGCGACACTCTTGCTTTCCTAGCTCGCAGCGCAAAACGTATTGAACAGGAAAATACGAAATTTACATCGTTTGTAGAGAATTGTTTGGAGAACACGCTGAAATAAACCATTTCTCGATTCTAGTGACACTTCAAGAGCTATTGTATTTCCAAGTTAAGGTAAGCAAAAAAGTGCTATCAGATCGCCTTCCGGACACACTAACAGCAACAGAACCACGAAACTTTGTAGGCATGGAGTGCCATTACCGAATGTTTGCACCTCGTCGCTCTTTTTTTTTTTTTTAGTTTCGATATAGTTTACGAGAAATTAAATTTCCAAATTTCACAAAATTCTCTATTTCGCGATGGGATCCATTTAAAAAAACGGATATATGGCAAACTATAAATCATAACGCATTGAAATTTTGACAGCATAAATTTACAACTATCGTCCCTTTTTTACAAATAAATTTAAGAAAAAGTCATTTTCTGATTTGTAAGCATTTTTAAGGAAGCAAAAGGAAAGAAACGAAACTTGTCCGTCTTCACGATAACCACAGAGGAAAGTTCTGGTCCCGTTACCTGCTACCATGGCGACGCAAATAATTTTTTATGCATACGTTTTGTTGGTAAAGCTATCTCAGTTGTTTAAGGTGGACGTCAAGTAATTTTGCTTCCTATACTTTCAATGGAAAAACTTCTGTACACATTTTCTTCACAATTAATGCGTTCCCAAGGATGAAAATTTGAACATCGATTAAAATAGCTTCATTTTATAACTTGGAATACTTAATATTTTCTAAAACATAACCATAATTATGTAATCCAACATTTGTTTGTCTACTGACGTTATCAAAGAACAGGTCGCGCCATCTTTTTTCTGGTTCCAACACCACCAAAGGAAAATTTATTGAATTTTTATATAATTATGGTTATGTTTTAGAAAATATTAAGTATTCCAAGTTATAATATGAAGTTATTTTAATCGATGTTCAAATTTTCATCCTTAGCAACACAATAATTGCGAAGGAAATGTGTACAAAAGTTTTTCCATTGGAAGTATGGGAATCAAAATTACTTGACGTCCACCTTAACGGTTTAGCATACCGGTTTACGGTTTACGGAAATGCTTTTTGGACCACTTTGTTTTCCTTAGTGGTAAATTTAGTAAGTGCTATAAGTTGAAACGACAAAAATCCGACCTTCCAAAAATTAACGACAGTAAACAAAACTCTGAAATTTCGGAATAACAAGCCTTATTTGCTTAGACATGCAACAAAAATTGAAATTTATATGAGTTTTCCAGTTTTTATTTCATGGGATATACTCGGAGATCGGGCTGCAGGGCCCGAGCGCTACTCTGGAAACGAGCGTAGCGAGCCTAGAGGCGTAGCCCCTAGTACTGAAAAAAAAACCAAAAAAAAAAAAACCAGGTAGGCTCAGTTCTCATTGAGCCGTTAGTTTCGAACGTAGCATTACGACTTGCAGATGGGAGAGTTGAAATGAGATAGTCGAGTATGGTTTCAAAGCGTTTATTTAATTTGTTTTAGCCAACACAGGTTTATGATCTGAAAAGTAGCTTACATAATTTTAACAAATAATCCTGGATACATTGCGACTGCAAGGCAGATCGAAATACACAAAACACCCAACGTGGTGCTTTTTCTTCTTAGGCTTCTTACATTCCTCATCACTTGCTCTTGCCTCTAGTTTTGATTTTCTCCACTTTTGCTTGCGTTCATTCTGCGAATTCCGCGGCATTGTCGAAAATGTTAACCCTTTCACACGAAAACAATTTTTAAAAGTTTTAGTTTAAACCATTGCAATATGTTCTTTATATATTTGTATAGATCCCGTCCAGAGCTTTAACCCTTTAACGACGATAACGCCCAAAACGCCCGTACATGCAAACGACCATAGCCGTCCGAAACGCCTCTCTAGAATGAGTCAGATTTTCTACCTTTACCTTTTCTTTAAATTTGAGGGATCATCAGGGGTCACATTCAGTCATTATTATCGTTACTAAACAAAGAAGCGATATAGTTTTGGGCGTCATGGTATTTAGAGTGATACAAATTTTGGGGTATGGTCGTTTAAAGGTTAAAACGATACCACACACGCGTTTTGCATTTACAGTTGTCCAGATAAATCACGATATTGTCAAAAGTGTTCCCCGGTTCACAAGAAAACAGTTTTTAAAATTTTCATTTCAAACACTGCGAAACGTTCTTCGTATATTTGAATAGATCTCGTCGAGAGCTTTAAAACGATACGACGCACAGTCGTGTTGCGCTCACGGTTGCCAAGATAGACTGAGTCAAACGCGGCGGCATACCCAGAAATATTGCATCATCACCCCCGCTCACAGGGAGCGAGGGGAGTTCCGCGCGCACGATGTATTGCTCAGTACGTAAATTGGACTCCATGCTGTTTACCAATACGCTAACACGAATAATGGTCGGCGCGTATTTTTATCGCTATAATGATTTCAATTGGGACTTATTTTTTTCACAGGCGGTGAGCCGTAAGTCACCCCGTACTATCCGCGGAGTTAGACGTAGTCCTACGTCAAAAAGGAAAAATTTCTTTTTTTTTTAATACTTCATTCAAAGCGGTCTAAATTCCTGTCTCTTTCTTCAACCAGTTTCATATGAAGTTTCCTTCAAAATGTTTTTAAAGTCTTTCTCAACAGAAAAACTTCTGAAGTCTTTCTGCTGAGAGTGGAGGCCCTTTTAGCCTTGAGCCCCTACCCCCGCGATACGCGTGTTGCGGGGGCTATCAGTACGCCCCTAGGGAGTAGCCCTTCCCCATCATGCTTTGGGTCATAGAGCAGAAAATAAAATACTAGAAAGGAGCGGTTTTCACTTGCGATAGGTTTTTGGGTGGTATTATTGAAATGAGAGGAGGGGAAAGGAATTATTTCGTCGTGAAAACAAGCAGCTTTCAATAAATCCCGGTCGCTATGTGGACAGAAGAGCAGAACATTTTAGTCCCCATTTGGTTCCGGTCCATCAGCCGCTTAAAGAGTTAAGTGATTCTGATAAGGTGTAATTTAATGAGCATAATTTCAAAATAACATCGATGATAACTAACTCTCCTCGTTTGTTTGGCAAATGAAAGAAACCGATTGAATATACTAATAACGCAGAAGTTAAATTATATGCAGGAAGAGGAGGGTTGTCATTAGACAAAAAAGAGTTCCTTCACCTTAATTTATAACAGCAAGAATAAATAATTTGTCCAGTAAGAGTGCGATATGCTGATAAAACTTAGGAACGACAATTGCTTGGGCGAACGGATATGGGAAAAACGATAACGATGAAGATGATGGAAAATCATGAGCCATCGACGTAATTCAAAATTTTCCCACCGACACCACCTCATCAGGAAGAGATTTTACATCCGTCGCAAAAGTCTATTTCCTCTAGGCTGTCTCCCACATAGAGCAATATAAGTGTGGTACTTGCACGCTTGGCCGACAGAGTGACATGTCCTCCAGAGAGCGCATAGATGACTCACAGACAGAAGTCACCTCAGTTTTCGATAGCAAGGTCTCGTAACAAGCATCTACAAAAAAGTACTTTCGTTCTTCAAATTGCTTCAGCACCCCGGAGCCCCCTTCAGTTTCAATCGGTCTCACCTCTTTCGACATTTGTGCGTAGTTTCACTGAAAATACGGTGCACCAAGATTCCGCAAAAGCGATCAGCTGTAAAACCTTCCTTTTACCGCAAGATTTAATTATCCGGTTAACTACCTTTTTCACAGAATCAGCGGATTAATGAAATGAAGAAAAGGAAAAAAACTTGCCGAAAATAAAGTTTATTTTTTCAAATTTTGCTGAAAAGGACCCTTCAGTTTCTTATTGGGGATATTGTTCTTAACACCCATTGCCAAAAATAAAGTTTATTTTTTCAAATTTTGCTGAAAAGGACCCTTCAGTTTCTTATTGGGGATATTGTTCTTAACACCCATTGCTGAAAATAAAGTTTAATTTTTCAAATTTTGCTGAAAGGACCCTTCAGTTTCTTATTGGGGATATTGTTCTTAACACCCATTGCCGAAAATAAAGTTTATTTTTTCAAATTTTGCTGAAAAGGACCCTTCAGTTTCTTATTGGAGATATTGTTCTTAACACCCATTGCCGAAAATAAAGTTTATTTTTTCAAATTTTGCTGAAGAGGACCATTCAGTTTCTTATTGGGGATATTGTTCTCTACCCGGGACAAACTCGAACTTTCAAAATCAAGCCCGTGCCAAGCCTTTTTAAACTTTCAAATTCACAGCCGGGTTAAATGTTCAGCATTAAGGAACCTTTTCGGAATTTCAGCTATAAATTCCCGACACGTTGATTTCAACTGAAATTAAAGACGTTATTCAATTATCATAACCAACTTTTAGTTTACAATATTCGTCATCATACTCTAAACCTTCATGAACCGTCCCGGTGGCGCGGTGGTCTAAGTGATGGTTTCTGATCATTCATCCGTAAGGGGTCCGGCTTCGAATCCCGGTGAGACATGGATGTTGTGTTTGTCTTACGGCACTGGCTCTCTCCCTTTCCTGGAACCAGTGACCCTAAATTTAGGACGGACGACTGCTTACAGCCCATTGAGTTGCTCACGGTTTTCATTAAACCTTCAATCATTAAAAAAAAAAGAAACTTTCAAGAAAAGGAGTAAAGCCAAAACTGAATTCCATTTCCTCATCTTTGTGTTCAACTGAATGTAACAGAAATATGAATGGTGATAGAAGGGGTAGGCGAGAGAGAAAGAATCATAATACTGAATCCCGCGTACCGGTAGAGTATGCTAACCATTACACCGCCCGGATTCCTTCGTTTCAGCTGCTTGGAACTTCAGTGTTCTGGATAGTGTAATGGTTAGCACACTCGACCGGGAATCGGGAGATGCGGGGTTCGATTCCCGCTCCAGGACGATGAAATTTTTAAGTTTTCTGAGAAGTGTTACATGGATGACCAGTAAGTGGTACAAGAAAATTCAGTTTGCTTTGCTTGAATACTCTGTGAATTTTCCATGTATTATGAAGAATATTTCTTCCGTCATTGATTTATCTGTATATTTGAAACATTCACAACGAAATATTCTTTACGATGTTTATACAATTTATATATATATATTTTTTGATTGGAGGTTTAACGACCATCGTGAGCAACTCAACGGGCTATATGCAGTCGCCCGTCCGTAATTTAAGGCCACTGGTTCCAGGGAAGGGAGAGAGCCAGTGCCGTAAGACAAACACAACATCCATGCCTCACCGGGATTTGAACCAGGAGCCCTTTTTAACGAATGATGGAGGCCATGCTTAGACCACTGCGCCACCGGGCCGGCAAGTTTATATTTAGAAGGAATCAAACTGAACTCTGTTTTCATTATTCATTTTCCAATTTAAATCGAGGACAAAACGGTAAGCACCTGATTACATCCCAATCTTTGGATATTTTCAAATTAATTTTTTTTTTACTTCTTTCGGGGTTTAACGACACCGTAATTTGGAGCTCCCGTGATTCAAGCGCACCATTTGTGGTGTTCATCCAAGGCTCAGTCTCAGGCCCAGATCGAGCGATTAGCCCAAAGGCTGAGCCTCTGACCACTCGGTCGACGCTGAGCCCAATTTAAAAGTCGAAATGTTTTTCGTTAATGTAGTGTAAAACATTTCATCTCTTATTCGGTTAACCGAGTACAGTTCCTGCGCTGGGATTTAAGACCGTGTGATTGCTCTGTTTTAGAGATCGCAGAACCATTGCAAATGATTACATATATATTGCAAGGTTGCTGTATATATACAAGGTTGCTATATAAACTGCTGGCCACACAAAATGCAGCACCAAGAAGGACACGAGATAGCAAAGACAGATTTACTGGACACATAACAACAGATATAAGGGTGAAACGATTGAGCTTACAGGCCCGTGCGACTTGCGGAACACGCATTCATCAACAGTTCGTGTGGCCCACATGGCTGAAAATAACGGCCGCTACCCACCGCGGCATCGAACGTAAGAGGCTTTGCATGTGGGCTTGGAATATGTCGTTCCAGGCTGCTTCCACACGTTGCCACAGTTCATCAGGCGTAGCCGCTGGTGGTGCAGGCCGGGACACCCTGTTGCCGATCAGCGATCAGACGTGTTTGATGGGCGACATATCGGGAGAACAGGCGGGCCACGGCAGCAGTGACACCTGGTTGGCCGCGAAGAATTGTTGCACGATGCGTGCCACGTGCGGTCGCGCATTGTGCTGTTGAAACGTAGCCGCTGGCAGGTCCTGCAGGTAAGGGAGGACTACAGGCTCCAAAACGTCAGAGATGTAGCGGTGGCTGTTGAGTGTACCGGCGATGCGTACCGGAGGGGTGCAGGTGTCATATTCAATTGCGCCCCAAACCATAACGCCAGGCGACGGACCGGTATGGCGATGCATAATGTAGGCGTCATACAGTCTTTCGCCGCGATGCCGCCACACGCGGATCCGAACATCGTGGTGTTGCAGGCAGAAGCGAGATTCGTCGGAGAAGAAAATGTCATGCCATTCCGTAACCCAGGTGCGGCGTTCAACGGCCCACTGCCGCCGCACTCGCCGGTGGTGTAACTTCAATGGTAATCGGAGCAATGGGCGCCGTGCGATGAGTCCCCGCTCCTGCAGACAACGTCGAACGGTACGTGCGCACACAGGTTGTTGCGCAACACACCCTAATTCCTGCGCTAACGTTTGTGATGTGGCGGTGCGAGCCGTCAATGCCCGCCGCACAACATGCCAGACCTCTCGTTCGGTGGTGTGACGCGGCTGCAGCAATCGCTCACGTCGGTCCGTTCGTCCCTCTTGCACCCACCGAATCCATACTCGCCCCACTGTGGTTGGATGTGGTCCCACACGGGCGCCGATGTCTCGGTGTGATAAACCGCTGTCGCGATAAGCCGCTATTCGTCCTCTGTCGAACTCCGAAACGTGCTGGAATGACTGCCGTATTCTGCGACAAGGCATCAGGAAGCTTCCCACGCACAGGTCCGGCAGCACAATGCACTTCCACTACTTACACCCCGCCTTCTATGCACCCTTCTTATAGTGCTTCTCGGTGGTGTGCGGGGAGCACATGATTTGCATATGCCATGCATTGCTAATCGTTTGCATGTCCTCTCGCGGGTGACGCATGCAGCTAATTTCAGGCCAATTGGATGCTTCCTTCTTGGTGTTGCATTTTGGGTGGCCAGCAGTGTATATAAAACGTTCATTATATATATGGTAAGGTCCCTATACATGTACAAGGTTGATCATATATAGCAAGGTTTCTATATATATATATATATATATATATATATATATATATAAGTCACCAGACACCCCTTCAAAAGCAAATGAGGGGAATAGCTGCGTTGTTAAGATGCTCGGTACAGGTGCAAACACTATCAAAACAAGCCTGCAGCTGACCGTGATCATATCGCACTGTGAGGTTGAGTGAAAATGTCGCTGCATGAGAGGACTGACTATGAGAAAGGAGGGATTGCTGGGTGTTATATTAGTAGGTTGTCCATAAGAGAAACCGAAAGGTGTTTAATCAAACCCAAGTCAACTGTTTTGGATGTACTGAATAAGAGGAAGACACATGGCGTGCCAGAAGCATTGAAGCGTACCGGCATACTAAGAAAATCAGTGATAGAGGACGTCGAAGCCAGAGGAGAGTCGTTACCGCTAATCGACGGAGTACTGCACAAGACCTCAGTGTACAGGTGAGCAAAAATGCTGGAACCTCGGTATGTACACGTACAATTCGCAAAGAACTTCATTCCATGAGTTACCGCGGTCATGCGGCTGCTTCATCTTCATTGTGAATGGTAAATATTTTGCTCTCACCGCTGTGAATGTCAATTCAATCCGCCATTACTGCAACATATACTGAAGTCGTAGAACATTCATTTTCTTCAGACCCACGATTCTTTAACAACGAATGACTCTTCACCGTGAATGGTGAACGGTTCGCTCTCACCGCTGTGAATGATTATTAAATCCGCCATTACTGCGACATATACCGAAGTCGTAGCTCATTCATTTTCTTCAGACCTACGATTCGTTAACAACGAATGACTCTTCACCGTGAATGGTAAACGGCTCGCTCTCACCGCTGTGAATGATTATTAAATCCGCCATTACTGTGACATATGCTGAAGTCGTAGCTCCTTCATTTTCTTCAGACCCACGATTCGTTAACAGCGAATGACTCTTCACCGTGAATAATGAATGATTCGCTCTCACCGCTGTGAATGATCATTCAATCCGCCATTACTGCGACATAGACTGAAGTCGTCGCACATTCATTTTCTTCAGACCAACGATTCGTTCATAATGAATGACTCTTCATCGTGACTGGTGAATATTTTGCTCTCACCGCTGTGAATGTTCATTCACAGCTCTATTATTGCAACATGTACTGCAGTCGTAGCACATTCGTGTTCTTTAGACCCACGACTCTTTAACAACGAATGGATTCTTCACTGTGACAGGGGAATGGTTCGCTCTCACCACTGTAAATGATCATTCAATCCGCCATTACTGCGACATATACTGATGTCGTAGCACATAAATTTTTTCAGACCCACGATTCGTTCACACCGATTGAACCTTTACCGTGAATGGTTCGCTCTCACCGCTGTGAATGATCATTCAATCTGCCGTTATTGCGACATATACTAAAGTCGTAGCATATTAATTTTTTCAGACTCACGATTCGTTTACAACGAATGAATCTTCACCGTGAATGGTGAAAGGTTCGCTCTCACCGCTGTGAATGATCATTCAATCCGCCATTATTGCGACATATACTGAAGTCGTAGCACATAATTTTTTTCAGACACACGATTCGTTCACAACGAATGAATCTTCACCGTGAATGGTAAATGGCTCGTTCTCACCACTGTGAATGATCTTTCAATCCGCCATTACTGCGGCATATACTGAAGTCGTAGAACATCCATTTTCTTCAGACCCACAATTCGTTCACAACGAATGAATCTTCACCGTGAATGTTGAATGGTTCGCTCTCACCACTGTGAATGATCATTCAATCCGCCATCACTGCGGCATATACTGAAGTCGTAGAACATTCATTTTCTTCAGACCCACGATTCGTTCACAACGAATGAATCTTCACCGTGAATGGTGAATGGTTCGCTCTCAGCGCTGTGAATGATCATTCAATCCGCCATTACTGCGACATATACTGATGTCGTAGCACATTCATTTTCTTCAGACCCACGATTCGTTAACAACGAATGAATATTCACCTTGAGTGGGGAATGGTTCGCTCTCACCGCGATGAATGATCATACAATCCGCCATTACTGTGACATATACTGAAGTCATAGCACGTTCATTTTCTTCAGACCCGCGATTCGTTGATTCGTTAAGAACGAATGACTTTTCACCCTGAATGGTTTGCTCTCACTGCTCTGAATGATCAATCAATCCGCCATTAATACGACACACACTGAAGATGCAACAAGTTTAACTTTTTTTGCCAGAATGAACTCAGAAACGAATTCTCAATTAGAAAAGTGATGTTAAAAATTAATATGTAACAACCGTTATGTGACTGAGAAATCAGCAGCCAGTTAGAAAATAAAGTTAGGAGTGGCGATCATGTGTGAATGCAATAACAGTAGATTCCGGTTAATCGGGACAGCCGTTTGCTTTGGACAATTCTTGAAGAACATCCCGAATAAGCTCTTTGGAAATAAAACTTTGCATAACTGGGACAGCAGCTTAACTGGGCTAAAGGGTTCTTTCTATCCACAATGTGTCCCATTCAACCGAGACCTACTGTATTTGAATAGTGCGAGCTAATTGTTCGTGACGAACGGATATTCCATCGTGAACGAACGGTGAATGGGTTTCAAAAGCCCTTACTCTTTTCTGCAGTTTACCAAAAGAGCTGCAAACGTTTTTTTTCGCGACGAGCCAATATTCATTCTTGAAGGAACGGTGAATGGCGGAGACCTCCTGCTCTTCTTGGCAGTTAAACAAAAAGAGCTGGAACTGTTTTTGTTTGCTTCGAGCGGAGATTCGCTCGTGAACGAACGGTGAATAGTGGAGATCTGCTCTTTTCGTCAGGTTACCAAATTGCTTTTAAAATGGTTTTGTTCATCACGAGCGGAAATTCATTCGTGAATGAACGGTGAATAGTGAAGGTCTCCTGCTCATTTGGGCAGTTTGCGAAGAAGAACTGGACGTGTTCTAGTTCGCCACGAGCGGAGATTCATAAACGAAAGGTGAATGGTGGAGATCTCCTGCTCTTTTGGGCTCTTGAGCTTATTGAAGAGCTGTAAATGTTCTTTTTCGTCATGAGCGGAGATTCATTCCTGGACGAATGCTAAATGGTGGAGATCTGCTCTTTTCAGCAGTTTACAAAATAGAGTTAAAAATGGTTTTGTTTGCCACGAGCTGAGATTCATTCGCGAACAAACGGTGAGTGGCGGAGATCTTATACTCTTTCGGGCAGTTTGTCAAACAGAGATGCAAATGTTCTTGTTCGCCACAAGCGGAGATTCATTTGTGAACGAACGGTGAATGGTGGAGATCTCCTGCTCCTTTGGGCAGTTTTCCAATTTCTGCTTGCCCTTGCACTCGCAGGCTGTTTAGAGCAAAATATGATTTGTACCGTGGGTGTTGTGAGAAATCGTCCGAAAGTGGATGTGAAGCGAATTACCGTTTGCGAATGGCTCTTTTGCGTGAATGGTGAATGAACTCCCAAGAATGAATGACTTACGCCAGTGGCGCACCCAGGAATTTTTTTGGGGGTGGCCCAAAATATTTTACATGCAAATAAAAATTTCCCGGTAAAAAAATTTCACAAAAGATTAGGAAGAGATAAAAGTATATTCTCCATATTAAAGGGCGCTTCCAATGATTCGTTAAATATACAGGGTGCATAGGAAAGTCCCTTAGCCTGGAATAACTTGCGAACGGAGAGAGGTACAGTTATGCAAGTGTGATAACGGTATAGTAAAGCGACTACGCCCGATCGAATGCAACCAATAGCAGCGCCCCTAGTGGCGAAATGCGAAAGTAAGCCATTGCAAATCGAAAACGAAAAGAGATAGAGGAAAATTTCCGAATACAAAGTTGTAGAGCATCAATTAATTAGTACAAAACGACATTTGTTTCACACGGATAAGATAAATTGTTGCCTGAATACCCTATAATGTCCGAAATCGATACGCGACGATTCAAATCTGCATATTCACATTTTGCAAATGTAGCATTATGCAAATACAGATTGTGACGTTGTACCGTACCTACGATATAAAAACCAGTAGCAGGATGTACCCTGATCAGAAGTTTAGGTCTACGTACGCTGTGTGAGAATGGTGAGCTTGGATTTCTGGGGTTACGTAAAAAATCAGGTGTATGCAACAGCGCCTACAAGTCTGCTGGATCTATGTCGTCGTGTTACAGATGCTTGCAATAGTGTGACACCTTCCATGCTGAGGAATGTGCATGCAGAGTTACTTTCACGAATACAAATGTGTATCGTGGGCAATGGCGAACTCTTCGAACATACTCGACATTAACTTTTTATCACTGTGCGCCAGTTTGCCTTTTTTGTTTTTGTTTTGTCTGACGTCATCAAACTGTATTGACATAAGCACGCATTTATGCAATAAATTGTGTTTATTTGCCTGTTCCCTTCAAACGTTCACACAAAAGGTCGCGCATAGATTTCGGATATTTTAGGGTATTCAGACGACAATTTATTTTTTCCGTGTGAAAAAGATGTCGTTTTGTACTAATTAGTCAATGCGCTACAAATTTGAAATTGGAAATTTTGCTCTATCTCTTTTCGTTTTCGATTTGCAATGTCTAACTTCCGCATTTCGCCACTAGGGCGCTGCTATTGGTTGCATTCGATCGGGCGTAGTCGCTTTACTGCACCGTTATGTGACTTGCATAACTGTACCTCTCTCCGTTCGCATGTTATTCCAAGCTAAAGACACTTTCCTATCCACCCTGTTTACCGTAGAACCCGCATATGGCGAACACGTGTTTAGTGAGATCTCGGATTTGACGAGAAACACAGGAACTTTTGTTTGGTATATTGTTAATTCAATGCTAATTTCCTCGTTTCTAACTAAGGTAATCTAATGAAGTCCACGGATTTCAAAAAGGGAGAGAAAAGCTATGATAGTCACTTTTAACAAGCAAAGTAACAAAATGTAATTAATTCCGTACTGAACGATGCAGAGAAAATCTACTGGGCACTGTCCTGGAATGAATGACAGAAATGGTGACATGCAGGATGAATCCGCAGCAGCTCAGGGAAATCCTAGTATGCTAGGGGAAGAATGTAGATAGAAAAGCAACTGAGAGGAAGTACAACAAATATGCTCAGCAAGCGAGTCGTGCAAGATAATCTCTTCCCCACTCACTCCAAGTGACTATGCCTTGAGTGTATCACATCAGCAGAGTTGAAAACAGGCCACTACTCCTAGGCAAAATAATGATGATTGGCACAAGAAAGTGCATTTCTGGGCGACAATAGCAGAGAGCAATAGGGAAGTAATGGAATGGCGATGTCACTAGAGGCGAAACGATAGAAAACAATTCCGGGATTCGTTTCCATTGCCCTTTCACCCTCTAAGTGAGCGCTGCACTGGGAGGATCGGTGTTGTTTATGCTTAATGTGTGTTGTGTGGTTAAACAATGACATACGTTACCGTCAAGTTGAATGTACTTGAAAGATTTAATTAACAAAACTGCTAATATAGTTACTTAACAGTGAAACTTTATGGGGGAGCCCTTGCTCCTGGGCAATCCCCATTGAATGCGCTACTGACTTGTGCCTTAGTGGACACAATGTCTTAATTGCTTCCGAATGTTCCAGAAATAGCATAGTTTTGCGGAAAATTCTAAATTTATGCCTTTCTTTGTTAAAGAAGGAGGGCAACTCTCGCACCCTCACCTTTCCTCATA
Organism: Macrothele yani; assembly: GCA_039090855.1. Classification (NCBI taxonomy): domain Eukaryota; kingdom Metazoa; phylum Arthropoda; class Arachnida; order Araneae; family Macrothelidae; genus Macrothele; species Macrothele yani. The sequence goes on from CM077026.1 coordinate 114,445,883, forward strand.
GTTTTTCATATTAGTTTATGTTGCAGCGGGTTAAAATGGTAAGGAAAATCGGACAAGCCGCTAATGATCTCCTTCGGTGCAGACAAGATATTGCACTAATTTAAGTACTTCCTGAAGAGACATCACTTCGTCCTCTTTTTGGATTATTCACTATGTTGCCGCACATACTGAAGTTAAAGGAGTATTTCCGTGCGATGAAATGACTGCTTAGCAGGCATTCCTCTAAAGAAGCCATACACACACATATACACACACACATACTCACCAGAGACAGCGAGAGTCTCCAAAGCAGGTAATTTAAGACAGAGCGTGAGAAAAAACCTACAACTGCCCACAAAAAGCAGGAAATGCACAAACTCAACTAGCGTGGAGACGCCAAGGTCGTTTGTCTACGTCACAGAAATACGAGCCAAAATGCTCCTTCTTCCAAGGGTGTTAACGTAGTTCTAGACACAATAAAATCAGTATTCATGCTTTAATTTAAATTAGTGATTAAAAGCGAATGGGGTCCACTGTTTCGGACTTGTATTTCGTAAAATGCTAAGGTATCGTTCTTTGAATCAACACTGAATATCACAAGGTTTAAATAATTGCCATAAAGCGCGACAACTGAAGGAAAGTCACGAAGGTATGTGTTACTGTTCCATGGAGCAGATTTCACGCATCTTTTGCGACAAAGGTTCAGAATGATCCATATAGCGCAATACGGGAAGAAAGAAAGAAACAGAGAAAGGGAAGAAATTAAAAAATGAACACCACAGGTACAGAACGGATGTAGATAGAAATACCCCCGGGAAAAATACCCCCGGAGAAAATACCCTTGAAAACTGAAAAGCGGAAAAAATAACCCCAGAACAAACGGTTCCCTGTAAACTGTCACACAGGGACGCTGATGTGTGGCAGTCTTCCGGTATGGCAATTTACCGGCAACCCTGCCACACATCTTTCAGCAACTTGGCTACAAAAGCTCAAAAGGGGAGGGGGTCTATAAAGATTGCCGTTTCTGGGCCTACATTCATAACTGAATTGGGAACTGCAATGGAATTTCGCGAAAACATACAATTCTCGCTTGGCTTACATGGAACGTTTTCTCGAAATTCGATTAGAGTTCCCAATTCAGTCCTCAATATAGGCCCAGAAACAGCAAATCTTTATAGCCCCCCCCCCCTTGAACTTTTGTGGCCAAGTTGCTGAAAGATGTGTGGCAGGGTTGCCGGTAAATTGCCACACCGGAACACTGCCACACATCAGTGTTCCTGTGTGGCAGTTTACAGTGAACCGTTTGTTCTGGGGGTATTTCTTCCGAGGGTATTTTTTCCGGGGGCATTTTTTCCGCTTTTCAGTTTTCAGGGGTATTTTTACCGTTTACCGTGCAGAACCTGTTTCTAATAAAATAAGCATGAAAAGTGACACCAAATTCTCAGATGAAATAAGCTCATATTTTGAATTACTTACGACACGAAAATAAAAACAAAAGAAAATAAAAATCAAAGCAGATATAAAAAAAAAAAGAAAATTCAGCGAATGTGTTTACACCCCTAGGGAAAATTTCGCCCTGATTTCTTTTTTTTTTTTTTTTTTTTTTTTTTGATTGAAGGTTTAACGACCACCGTGAGCAACTCAGTGCGCTATAAGCAGTCGCCCGTCCCTAATTTAGGGACACTGGTTGCAGAGACGGGCGTAAGGCAAACACAATATCCATGCCTCACCGGGATTCGAACCCGGACCGCTTACGGACGAATGATCAGAGACCATCGCTTAGACCAGTGGTTCCCAAAGTGTGCGCCGCGGCACCCTGGGGAGCCGCGAAATATTTCAAAATTTTCATAATTTTATTTCCATTTTCAATTCAGTGTCATAGGACACGGCATCGCGACATCTAGCAGATCTGGTGCAAATCAGTAACTCACTTACTGATAACAGTTTGCAGAAGCCTTTACAAATGGTTACTAGATGACGTTCTACAATTATGTTACAAGCGTGTGCATTCCTCCCGCATGATTGCCGCTCGACGGGCACACGTATGTGTTCCGGTTCCGCGCAGACGCTACCGGAAGTAACTTGAACTTTCGCACGAGCCTCCGTGCTTCTTTTAAACATTCCTCCCTCGTTCTCCGAGAGTCTAGAAATGAGACTCTCAGTCCAGATTTTTTGAGAAGGTCACCAGATCCTTTAAATATGCTCATGCGTTGTCATTTTCGACTCATTTGGCGGATAGCAGTCTGTCATGTCGATACTCTGTCGCTGAGTTTCGGCGTTTGTAAATTTTCGGCGTATCAACTGACTGTTGTTGTGATTAAGTGTGGTGAAGTTTCTGATCTTCTCGTATGCATTTTTAAAAATGGATCGGTTTTTACTAAACAGTAATAAGCGTTGTGAAAATGAAAATAAAGAGGGAACACCGTCAAATAATGGCAAGAGTGTGAAGAATCCGAATTATCGAAAATATGATGACAGTTATTTGGACTTTAGTTTTACGTCGACAGAAGTCAATGGTAAAGAGAGGCCGCAGTGTGTACTGTGTATGAAAGTTTTGGCGCCGGAATGCATGCTACCAAGTAAGTTGAAACGCCATTTAGAAACCAATCATCTCAGCATACTTAGTAAATCTCGTGATTGCTTTACGAAAAAGTTACAAGAGTTAAATCAACAAAAAGGTAGTTTTTATGAGCAGGCATCACCAAGCAATGCTTTGCTAGCATCTTAGAAAGTGGCACATAGAATCGCAAAATGGAAGAAGCCTCGTACCATCGCAGAAGAGCTCATTCTACCGGCTGTTGTAGATATGGTGAACATTATGCCCGTTGAGTCTGCTGGGAAGCTGCTTTCAAATGTGTCTTTGTCCAATAACACCATCAGTCGCAGAATACAGCACATAGCGGAGGACCTCAATGATCAATTAATTGAAGAAATGAAAGGTAAGGAATTTGGGTTGCAGCTGGATGACGCTACAGATAATAATGATGATGCTCACTTGATTTGCTACGTAAGGTTTATAGATGGTAATAACATTACAGAAGACCTCTTTTGTAAAAGTATCACTGGTAGTGCTAAGGCTCAAGACTTGTTCGAGATCCTTGATACTTTTATATCCGAAAACAATTTGGAGTGGAGTAATGTGCGTTGGTTTCTGTAATGATGGTGCTCGTTCTATGTCTGGCTGTTACGGAGGATTGCAGGCACTTATTCGAAGCAAAGCTCCGGATGCACTATGGACCCATTGCGTTATTCACAGGGAAGCACTCGCGTCAAAATATCTGAGTCCTGCATTGAACCAGGTCTTAGAATATGTAGTGAATGTAGTAAACTTTATAAAACCTCGGCTGTTGAAGGCAAGGTTTTTCAAAAACTATGTGAGGCAATGGTATCCGAGCACACGTCTTTGTTGTACTACAGCATTTCGCGATGGCTCTCTCGTGATAATGTTTTGTCTCGTACGTTTGAACTGCGACACGGAATTTATATATTTCTTAAAGAGGAAGACCACAAGCATAGCGAAACTTTTGTGAATGAAGATTTTTTGGTAAAACTAGCATACTTATGTGATATTTTTGAAAAGATGAATGCTCAGAATCTCTCCTTGCAGGGAAGCAATATACACTTTTCAAAGTCGATTGAGGAAATTTCAACTTTTATAAGAAAACTAAAACTATGGAAAAGAAAAATGAATGAAAACGGAGTTAAAGAATGTTTCCCCTTGTTGCAACAGTTTTTGACGTCCAATGGAGTTGATTTCTCTCGAGGAGTGAAATCCATTTTTGAAAAACACTTATCACAGCTAGTTTGAGCAATATTTTCAAAATGGTAATATAAATAAATTTGTATGGATTCAAGATCCATTTCATGCCACTGCTCAATCTGAATATACTGCTGCAGAAGAAAAGAATCTTATTGAGTTGTCTTGCGACTATACGTTGAAAATAAAATTTAACAGCATGGAGTTACCTGAATTTTGGATATCAGTAAAAGATGAATATCCCCTTCTGCGTGGAAAAGCTCAGAGGATTTTAATTCCATTTGCGACTTCTTATTTGTGCGAAGCTGGGTTTTCGGCGGTCGCTGTGTTAAAAACTAAGTATCGCGCGAAAATCAATGTAGAGAAGGGAATGAGGGTGGCTGTGTCCAGTTTGATTCCAAGATTTGAGAAAATGTGTGGTGTTCAACAGGCTCATCCATCCCACTAACTATAATTAGTTGAATTTTTTCAATTACATTTTTTCGTGATCTTTAATACGTGCTTTATTTATTTTTACCTTGTTAGAATTTGACATAGGTAAAGTGTACTTGTTAGAATTTGACATAGGGCGCCTTGAGAAAACCTGGATTCAGCAAGGGCGCTAAGAATCTAAAAAGTTTGGGAACCACTGGCTTAGACCTTTGCGCCACCGGGGCTGCGCCCTGATTTCAAAATCACTCTACCAAACGTCAGAATTGTGCAGTATGAAAGCTATAAAAACATGTACAAATTTTATTTTCCATGAAGCGAACGCCATCCGATGGTAAAATAATTTTTTAAATCAGACTTATAGGAGCAGAGATATCTATAAAAATAGAATACACATTTACGCCCTTTGCTTGTAAATTTTGTATTATTTGGACAGAAAATGTGCATAAAATATTTACTTGGAAAGCGGTATCTCAGTGAAAAGTAATTTCTTCTATTGGGTTTTTAGACGCGTATATACGGGCGCAAATAAGTTGTGAACCTAAATACGTACTTAAGGTCCCAAGTGACAAAATTGCGCATTAGGAAAAATCAACGATGCATGCAAAATGTTCTTCACTTCGAACGTTGTCTGACGCAATACGTATCGCAATACGTATTTTTGAAATTGGAATGCTACGAGCAGAGACATCGAGAGAATTTGGGTATACGTTTACACCCCTAGCGGAAAAACTGGGTGTCATTTTGAACAAAAAGTATGTGCAAAATATTTTCGTCGTGAGCATTATCCGACCGACTGGAAAAGAGCTTTTTCAGTTAAATTTTTACAACGCACATACTGTTAATACAGACATTTAAAGTGGACCAGGAAATTCAAACAAAGATTTTCGCTCTTTCCACGTTCATAAGTGAGTCACGGAAAAATTCTCTTAGCCGCCACCGGGAGTCGAACCCAGGGTCTTCCAGTTACGCGCCGGATATGCTTCCGCTACACCACAGCGGCCTTGAATTCCCCCAGACTCACACACGCTAACTGCCAAGCCAAGTTGGCGCGTAACTGGAAGACCCTGGGTTCGACTCCCTGTGGCGGCCAATGATAATTTTTCCGTGACTCACTTATGAACGTGGAAAGAGCGAAGACCTTTGTTTGAACATACTGTTGTTATTATATGGGAAACGGAATTATGCATTTAACCCGTAGGAACGAATTAACTCGGAGTCAGTAAAATGTTCTGAAATCAGCTCGAACGAATATGTATATTCTCTATCTAAGAAGTAGGTCAAACGAGGCTGGAACGAGTGAACCTGCGCATCAGAAAGCGTTGCTTTTCCCTTAGCTTTGTTATTCAAAGTGGTCATTTAGGAATATATTTGCTATCTAAAAAGTGGGCCGAACGCAGCTAGAACGAGTTAACCTACGCATCAGAAAGTTTTCTTTCCCCTTAGCTTTGGTACTTATAGGTCTCATTTTGGAAGATGATTGACACTAATTCTTCCTAAATGATTACCTGCTAAAAGGGCTATAACAATGAAGACGAACCTAAGAAAGGACAGAGGTGTTTGAATTAGAGATGAGTTCGGGTTAAATTTTAGAAGCCCAGGCCCACCCGGATCCAAAGGCCTAAAACCCGGGCCCGGACTCTTGGAAAACTTTGCTTATCAAGGCTTGCATTTATGCATTATACACTGGCCAAAGATATGGCCCAAGCAAGGATTAGTTTCAAAATCACTAGTTTAAAAATTTTAGTTCAGTTAATCCACTTCACAATATTAATATGTTTTTAGAAATACTACGCAGAAAGCCAAATGTTCTAAAATGTGGATTTGAAAATAAATAAGTAATCAAGGTGGCATTCGACCGTATCAGGGTAATCAGTAATTTTGGTAAAAGCTGAAGAAAAGAAAATCGTTTAGAAACAAAAAATGCCATTCGTTATTTCTTTGTGATTTCTAAATTTACTTTTATTTTGAATAAATTGCATTATAAAACGTACAACGCCGTACAGACAGTTGCAAGCGTTTGAATTTCTGACTCTAGAAAACTAATCTTTGCAATATAATTTGCATATATGCTAATTGGTAAAGGTAGTTTAGAGTGATGTAGTAGAATATAATAAAAAAAAGAATGTAGGGAAATTTCCAAAATTAAAAAAGAAAAGAACGTAAACGCATTCCAGACCAGATTATTCTGCATTTTGTAACATTAACAAAGCTTTGCGCTTAATAGTATAATAATCACAATATTATCATATGTGTTTAAATTTTCCAGATCAAGTTCATCATGAAAAAAAGAGAGAGAGAATTGCATCTAATGCCTCAGCGCTTCAACTTGATCTTCTTTTCTCTAAAACTCGACCTGCTGCACTAAAAACCAACGTCACCCCCAAAAATCGCGGGAGTGATGAAATTTTAAAACATAAATAACAATACTTCTAACTGCACAATTTTGGAAATTAATACATCATTTTAAAAATAAGATTCTTGATTTTTAATAAAATACAAAAAATGGGAATGCGATTTTTCCCCAGTTTTGCGATACCAGACCTCCTTAAACTAATCCTTGCTTGGGCCGTAGCTTTGGACAATGTATAATGCAAGTCTTGCTAAGCAAAATTTGTCTTGAAAATGGCAGCTAGCTTAGGAAATAGAAAATCCTTCCACCATGGTAACAAATCCACAATGAAATTCAACACGTGTAATTCAACCGGGCCCGGAATTACACGTATTGAATTAATTACAGTAATGGAATTCAAGACGTGTAATTCCGAGCCCGGGCCCAGCCAGGTCCACGGTTTTTCGGTACTTAATTAATTCTGAGCCGGTCCGAGCCCGGGCTCTGAAGGCGAGCCCGGCCCCGAGCTCATCTTTAGTTTGAATCACGTGTTGTTACCCAGTGGAACGAATTTTGTGTCAGGTGAACCAATCCTTTCCCATTATGCTTTAAGTTATGGAGCAGAGAACAGAGGATTTGAAGGCGTTTATTATCACAGGAAGGTTTATGGTCTGTAATGCTGAGGTGAGAACGGGAAAGGAATTGTTTTTCCGCAGCTTTCGTAAAACCCGGCCGCTGTATGAATTTTTCTGTTCGGGGAACGCAGAATTTTGGCATCATGTGGTTTAGCCACATTGACCGCTTGAAGGGTCAAAGCCTTCTTGTTTCCAAATTCTGCGCCACGAAACATTAGAAAATACATGAAAAATATTTATTGACACAAACCCTATCCGATGCAAAAATAACTTTTCAAATTGGATTCTTACCCCGGTTACACAGTAATGTCGAATCGACGTCGATTTTTGGTTACCAGGTCGATATTACGTCGAGGCATAGTTTTCGACATTAAATCGATGAGACGGAAAGTCAAGAAAAATCATTACATTGAATTTCAGTATACAAGTGGACGGTTTTACGTAATTTATCACTTTAGCTCCATTAGGTCGAATAATCGATGTTTTTATGCGTTGTGTAAGCATCGCGCGCACGCGCCTTTGCAACCATTACGTCAAACAAACGTTTTGGATGCTGGGGTGTTGGTCGGTTGTATCATCTCTGTTGTAAGACGATATTCTTACCTGTCTAATTTTTCGCCCGTAAGTTAAAAGTTTTTTTTTTTTTTTTTTTTTGCTTAAGTATGTTTGTAAGAAGTTGAGTCTCGTTCCTTTATGTAGAATTACTTTTTAAGATACAGTGTAACTTGGATAATTCGAAGCTGAAAGGACCACAAAAATAATTCGAATTATGGACAAATTCGAATTAGGCAAGTTTGAATATGAGCACATTCAAGTACTGTAAAAAACAACATATTTATTCATAACAGACAGAAAAAAGTACAATATGGTAAATTCGCAAATATTTTGTAAAAACACCGGGAAATTTTGGCCTGCTTCTTGGAATTTATGTTATGGGTAAGTGTAAATTCCTCAAGTTTGAGTGAATGAAATAGAGAGTCACTTACATTCTGCTGTCCCTCAACAAACTTCCTTAACTGTTGGAGGTAAGCCAAGGCCTCTACTGAATTTGGAAGGCGCTCTTCAGGAAATTCTGGCTGTTCCAGTTTTTCATCTGAAGATACATAGCAGGTCTTCTTATTCATAACATCAGCCAAGATCTCATCATCGGTGAGCTCACCACAAACAGCTAAATTGTCATCAACTCTCACAAAAGCCTCATACGGTACATGGGGGCATACGTCTTCCCAGTACTCCACAGTGGGTATGATCTCCTCTCCACCATTACCTTGATGTAGTTGAGACTCATCATCGGGGTGCTGGAAGCCTGCTTTTCCGAAGCAGTTGGCTATAGTGTCGGGTTTAACTTGTTGCTTCATCCATAACTCGGAACTTCATCCATCATACGTACCTATTTTAAAAGGTAATTGTTGAAAATACGAGATTACGAAAATGGGGTTTTCTTCGAATTAAACAAAAAAAGTTCGAATTAAAGGGTTTTTTATTTACATTATTTATGTAGAAAATTCAAGGGACCAAACGAATAATTCGAATTAAAAACGTTCGAATTAGACAAGTTACACTATATAATTTGTACGTACTCATATCCCAATTAGGGATAGGCCTAGCACGATGCTGACATCACCAAAAGTTCTGTGAAAAAATGTTTGAGAATTATGGAGTAGCTATATATATTTAATACTCCATAATTCTCCAAATTTCCCATTTTAAATTCAGAAATATGCATTTAACACATTTGTACAGATTCTCTCCCAACAAAAATTTCTGGTTTAAAGAATGTTTATACCGCATAAATATATATGTTTCCGTCTTTTCGAACGTCCGAAAAGACTTGGATATTGAAACAATAAAAAAATATATATGATCTTTTAATCGTAGATAGCGTCATAGCATCGTACTACAAATACGAATACATTCTACGTTTTATGCCACGCTTAAAAGTTTAGAATTTCATGTTTCAACATCTAAATTGTAGAGTGAACGTAGATTCGACATTACAACAGTACTAGAATCGATGACTCAACTGCGTAAAATCAACGTAGAATCGACGTCTGCGCTACGTAGCAACGATGTATATGTATTTCTCTCGAAAGGTTGAATCTTCGTCTACTGTTGACTTGATATCGATTTAATAGGTTTAAAATTCGACGTTGAAAAGACGTAACAAAAGTAGGCATGGATATCTATATTTGACGTTTCATATCGACCAAAAATCGTTCAAAAATTCAACGTCGGATCGATGTAATATGCTACCGGGGTAGAAGCAGAGATATCGGAAAGCATGATATATGCGTTTACGCCCCTAGCGCAAAAAGCAGGAATTTTTTTCGCAGAAAAATAGAAATGAAAATAAAAGGGGCGTAGTAGCAAGTGTGCCGCAACCTATTACGCAGAACTACGTCAACTGTCACTATTTCATGGCACTATCTCACTAGTTGTACGTCCTTAAAGTATTCAGCGGACAGTTGACGTAGCCCTACGTTGTAGGTTGTGGCACAGTTGCTACTTTGCCCCTTTGACTTTTTTCAGATATAAAATGTTTAAGAAATAAAACGAAAGAAATGTTTTACTTTACTTTCTTAAAAGCAACTTATACTCTATACAATTCACAGTAACTTATGCTGATTATAAATTAATGTTAGTAGAAGTAAAAGACGCGTAGGGGTATTGTTGTCAGTAGTAATTGCTAACATTGTTTCTGAAGAAATCGTTCTTCAGCAACAATTTTTAAAATTCCTTAGTTGCCTTGTTATAAATTGGGTGATACGTCTCGGGCCTAATGTACGCTTCTTATTGTCACTCTTGTTCTTGTCTAAATTCAGAATGCATCGGCGGTGTAAAGGTTTGAGTCGTAATTCATTCGTTATCCAGCGAAGTTGTGAACACTGGCGGTGTACATTGGTATTCCATGCTCGGTGTGAAAATTTGAAAATTTGGATCGATGACATCAATTTCCATCTGTTCTTGCTGTTCGGGCTCAGTTTGTGCAGTTGAAGCGAAAGTTGTGGCTCTAGAGTCGAACTCGGGTCAAACGCATCCTGGCTCGCGGACTTTTGACGCTCTCTACATTCCCGTGATCTTTCGGTTGATGATTTAGCGGGCCTTTTCGGATTCCTCTCCTTCTCCCCGAGCTGTTTCTTCAAGTTTCGTTGCTTCTTATAGTTATTTTACCTTGATTTTCGGGCATTTCTAAATTTTCGTCACCAATTTTTTTATCTAATAAATAAATAAATTTTAAATCCATTACTTAAATTATGTACACTTGAATATAAAAAAAAACACAGTTAACATGATGTCAAATGTTTTGCACATAGTAAAAGTCTTAGCTTTTAAAATACCAGTAGAAAAGTAAAGGCCGTCTTCCGCACGATTAAAATCTTTAATGGTTAAAAACACATTGGTTAAAAACCTGATATTAACATAAAATCTTTCGAGTTAGCAACACACTCGTCCTCAGATGTGAATACATTTGCCAACTGGACAACACTCAAATGGTATAAATACAGACACTTAGTGACGTAAACATTGCTTAAGGCTCTACGAGACCCGCCATCTTATAATGCTGCCTTCCCTTATTAACCAACGGGCAAGCGTATTTCACAAATTGCTCCGGCAATTTTGCACATTTTGGAACGCCGTTTGTGGCTAACGCAAGATATATGATAAATAAAGAGTTCCCTGGTTTTAGATTTTCATTTTGGACCCTTTAAGTATTTTTTATTAATTAATAAAACTATGGAAGACGCCTTGGTACGACTTTCGCTGCAGATAAAAAATGAAGGGAAAGGTTAATAAAAATTCTGAAACCAGGGAACTCTTTATTTATCATATATCTTACGTTAGCCACAAACGGTGTTCCAAAATGTGCAAAATTGTCCGAGCAATTTGTGAAATACGCTTGCCCGTTGGTTAATAAGAGAAGGAAGCAATACAAGATGGCGGGTCTCGTAGAGCCTTAATCGCGGACAACCAATGGAAGTCATAAGTTCACAAAACACTAAGACTAATAATATTAGGTGAGTGTCCAGTACTCATAGTTCAGATTTTACCTCCCCATCTACCAAAGTTTTCCAAGGCAGCGGATTAAAGTTGGATAATCGTCGTTACAACACATAGTGTAGGTTTTAACTTGTGAATTAGTAAGCTTTCGGAGAGCAACAAACAAGATTTCGGTCTTGGAGCGCAAAGGATCTTGGCCTCGGCCCAAAGCGGAAAATGGGTACAATCTTGACAGGGCTGTGGTAGGAGCACCATACTTTAAATTATACTAATGCTTTGAAATTCTGCAACTAATATTGCGAAATGTAGAGCCCACATAAATCCTGTCGGTTTTATCTGGTTCTGTGGCTTTTAAAGGATGGCATAAACACCATAACGAGATTCCATTGGCACTGAATCCCTATCGTTTTCGATCAATGTCAAAATATTATTAGCCCTGACTCCAAAGCCAACGCCATGTTTTTAGCACATGTTCTTCAAGACATCGGTAACATTTGGAATGGTAACATTTAGAATACCTAGCTCATCTACGTTCCTGGACTAAGGTTGAGGGAAATTTTAGGTGTCACAATTCAGGGAAATAGTCTGTCCACATCCAAGGTGGGGATAACCATACAAAGCAGCCAATTTTTTTAATCTTGAAGAATTTACTTTTGACTCTGTTATAAAAATGACACAAGTCTGGTTTTTTCGTTTCCTTGAAGAACACCTTTTAGCTGATTATATTCTGAAGGATGCATAGTTATGTGTAAACAAGTGCAATATACCTAGATATAACGCCTTATTCTCATTGATACAAACATTTCATTTATTCAACTAATATTTCTTTCCCTTTCTCTTATTAATATACATGCAATAGGAAGTAGAAATGAGCTTACCTGTTACTTGGTGTTCACGGCGCTAACTGTGATTGCTACTCAAAAGTAACAGTGATTTTTAACTGTGATTGGAATCACAGTTTAGGACCTGTTATTTGTTTCCCTTCCGTGAATTCGTGCACCAGTAACGACTAACGAACGAGTAAAGAAACTGATAGCAGAATCACTTAATGGAACGGTGGGTTGGCCATAATGCAGCGGATCCTGGGTTATATGTTTTTTACTTTTAAACATAAATCTGCGTTAACCCCGATATTTTGCTGTAGTTATAATGGCTTTTTCAGTTGGGTTATGCGTAATTCTTTCATGCGATTTATAGGTTAAATTTTGAATTCAGATTATCAAATATACAGTTCTTTTATACATAACATGGTGCTACAACTTTGAAAAAAATGAGACAGCATTTATTTTTCAGCCTTGAAATGGACGAAGCAACAAAAAAATTATCTAATGTTCACACACAATTCACAAATTTCTCCAAATTCAAAAAAATTAAAACAAACAGAAAGTAGTGATATTTTACCCAGCATTAATGGTAAATCAACTAGTGAACAAAATTCTTTGAAAAGGGCCAAGTATTATAAGTAAATAATGTGTTCTAAGGGTGTTGAATATAAGAACACATTCGGATTTACTACCTAATATTTCAAAGGTAAGAGTTCTTTCATATATTGAAAATATGAAATCATGCAGAATTTCTTACCTTGTTTTATAATGTAAAAAAACAAAAAAAAATTAAAGGTCAAAATAGACAGGCAAGAACAAAATAGAATGGACAGGTAGCGAACAAAGTATTCATTAGCATAATCTAAAATTGCGAGCCCTCTTCCGCTTTTTTTTTCTTTTTGGAAGCATTTAAAATTGTACAATAGTATTTAATATTTTGAAATTTCAGTCACATGTTTTTTAAGCCATTCCATAGTAAAATGTATAACTGAGATACTACTTACTGTCTGCCACAGATTACAAAATTATGAACTTTATAATTTTCCGACAGAAGATATGGGCACAGCCCACGTAAAGTTCTCTGACAGAAATTTCAGTCGGTAGTCATAGTCATAATATCTATCAGATTTTGTAAAGTGGTTAATACCTGATGATTTTTGTAGGGAATGGAGGGGGGGGATCATATAAATTGTGGACAAATATAAGACTAAATTTAAGCAACTGATTACCTCCCTGTTGGAGAAATTTCTGTGAAGGTATAGCTTGCATGTGTGTGTATTATTTGGAGGGAATTGCCACACTGGCACGACCCTAAATCGGCAGTTAATAATTAACATAAGAAATGTGTTACCGAATTGTGGACTAGACCTCCATACAGAAGAATGCAGAGTCTACAGGGAATAAAGTAACTAGCATTCTAATAGTATATACAGCAAAGTTAATGTCAAAAAGCCTCCCGGTGGCGCAGTGGTCTAAGCTATGGCCTTTGATCATTCGTCCGAGAGGGGTCCAGGTTCGAATCCCAGGGAGGCATGGATGTTGTGTTTGTCTTATGGCACTGGCTCTCTCCCTTTCCTGAAACCAGTGATCCTAAATTTGGGACGGGCGACTGCTTATAGCTCATTGGGTTGCTCACAGTGGTCGTTAAACTTCCAATAAAAAAAAAAAAACCTAGGCTTCCTCAAAAACTACTCTATAGTAGATGTTGCCATTCGTGAGCTAAATTCCAGCATAAGGTTGGACACCTACTAACCTTAGGGGTATTTAGCTCACGAATGACAACACCTACTATAGTGTAGTCTTGTGGACGGGTAGGGATGCTACCTGAAAATTCGACTGTAAGTAATATCCTTTTATTCCCAAGTAAATCCTATAATTTAGTGAAATTTGTAATACATCAAGTCTAGAAATAGCCATGACATCAAATTATTACCTGTTCATCAAGTTCAGGGGGAACCCTGAGCTGAACTACTTTTTTGTAATTTTTGAATACAGAAAAAGAAACAAAATAAGAAACTGTGAGTACTGATATTATGATTGTAAACATCACAATAGAGTATTACAATATTTAAGCACGAAAAGACTGTTGCTTTTGGTATTGACTTTGAGATCAACGCGCATCTAAAAAAATGTGAAAACACAATTTACTGTAAATACTATAATACTTATGAGTTTATTTATATAATTTAAAATGTAAACCAATATCTACAGGATTATAGCAAGTATGGATGTCAAGGCCCTTTTTCCAAGTACCACTGTACCGGAAGCAATTGAAAACATTATTAAAAAATTAAAACAGGACAAAAATCTTAATAACACACAATTTCAAGAATCAAAAGCAGTTTTGTTATACATTTATGAAAACAATATTTTCAAATTTGAAGAGAACATTGCAAACAAAAAAATAGACGCCCAATGGGTTCCCCTCTGTCAAATCTATTTGCAGAAGTGACTATGAGCAATATTGAGGAACAAATAATCTGTACAATGGAAGAAACTCCTTTGGTTTACTGTAGATATGTGAATGACATTTTTATTTTGTCACGAATGAGTATTTATGAACTTGAATCATTAACTCAGCAATTTGGTCATATCTATCCAACGTTGACAATAGAACATGAGGAGGAGAATACTTTGAACTTCCTTGATGTTAAAATTGTCAAGCAAAGAGACCAACTACAATACAGACTACATAGAAAACAGTCATTTATTCCTGTTCTGATTCCATATAATTCAACACATCCATACACACAGAAATACAATAGTATTAAGACTTTAATCAAAAGAGCAATGATTACACACTCCTCAAAAGAAGAATTCTTTACAGCCATTCCATGAAAAAGTGGACAAACAGGAAAAAAATTAAATTGTATCATATTATTATTTATGATACATCAAATTGAAGGTATGAGTATTACATAGAATTTGAATTCACAACAAAAAATGCTATATAAATCATTGTCTCCTTGCATTTCAGTCTTAAACATCCAGAACAAAAGGTAGAATTTACATTTAGTAATTAGACAATTCTAATACCAGTTCTGGAAATGTTTTGACAACTGTTTTTCACTTGCAGTTGTATTTGCTAGATGTAGCAGAGTCCAAAACACTTTGTAATAACATATTTTACACTTAAAAATAATTGAAAATTTAAAAACATTTTTTTTTAGTCTGCTGACCGTCATTTTTTTTTTAGTCTGCTGACCGTCATTTTTTTTAGTCTGCTGACTGAAATGACCATAAAGATAGTTTATACTAACATACCCTTTGTGTAGAAATTTCAAACTTTGTGGAAGTTTGACTGTCAGCTGTCTGAATAAGTGTAGAAAAAGTCATGTAGAAAAAACTGAGGTGTGACGTGTGTGACATTATTGAAAGTCTCACTTAAGTGTCACACTTTGGTACTGAGGTGTTGCCTGACATTGCCACAACTCTGTTTAATGAAAAAGAAAAGACTTCACGCTGTATATCAGATAGCACAAAGAAAAAGAAAAGATTTTTATGCCATAATGATATATTGTAAGTAGACAGGTACCAGGAAATGTGTGAAATCAATAAAGGACTCACTATCAAGGAGGCACAATTTAATACAAAAAAGACACATGCTAATGACTATAAGTGGTGCTTTCACACAGTTCAAAATTGAAAATTAGAACATTTTAATTAAAAAACTAAGTTTTACGACCTGTGTCCTGGATATGTGACATTAATTTTGTAAACACCATGGAATTATGTGCTTGCAAATATCATGCAAATTTATATTTTTTTACACAATCCTTGGCCAGCAAAATTCCAATTCCCCAAAGTTTCCTTCAAATGAAATAGAACTTTTGAGTGTTTTGTGCTGCAGCATTCAAAATGAGAACTGCATGATTGGATTTTGCACAGACTGTAAAAGTGATGTTTGCATGTGTGTTGAAGAGATACATATAGACACATTTGTAACATGGAAAGATATAGATGGTTTCAAAAAAGTGGTTGAGATTGATGGTTCTGTTTGAAGAACTGTGCTTCATAATCAGTTACATTATTATAAAATTCATTCTTTTGTAAGAACAGTTCAGTCACCAAATGAAGGTCTGCTCCAAATTGATTTTTTTGAAAATTACAGTACTATCTCCCAAGATGAAATCCAGAGTGGACACTGGAGGCACCAGCAAATAACTACTGTATATTTACCAGTTGTGCATGAAATATTAAGCATACTGTAGCTGTAATAAGTGATGAGCTCAACCATTACAAAAATGCTGTGCAGGCCTTAAAAATTGCTATAGCTACATTAAAGGCCAAATTTCCAGAAATTGAAAAGTTAACAATTTTTTCTGATGGAAGTTCAGCTCAATTTAAAAACCAATTCACTCAGTAAAATCTTTATTTGAAGCAGGACTTTGATGTCGCTGGAGAGTGGAACACTGAAACGCAGAGTAGAGACAGTGAAATCTAAGGTGATGATTGTCAATTCTGCGGGATTTTTTCTAATGTGTAAATAAATACATTATATGAGTTTATTCTTTTCAGAAAAAAAAAAAAAAGAAACTAACCGTCGATTCCAATGGGTTTTGTCTAGTCTCTTTTTATCTAACCATTTCTTCATTATCAAGCAATGACGATAAATTAAACTACGATTGGACGAAAATTCCCATTTTCATCTGACTTATTTCCGCAAAGAGCAATGCCTTGCCTGGCCAATGTTCTGGCAACATCAAATAAAATATTTAAAACTTTAGTATTAAATTCTTTATCATGTTCTTCTTGAAAATTACACTAGCCCTTTTATTTTTGTCTAAAAGAATATCGACGTGTTTATCTTTTTGTGAAAAATGGCAACAATCCACTAGTGCAGCTTTGTGAGCTTTAAAAGAGAAATGCTGGGATAATTTTCCTAATTTATATTTACCCACACTCTTCATTTTGTGTCATTGCCTTACACCTGTTTCATTCCAAGTACAATCTAATTTCTCCCTGTCTGGACCTTCAGGGAAAAGAAAACAAACTCAAAGCAATAAGCAGTATCTTTAACAATGCTTTACTCTATATCAGGATATTGTTTATACCAGGAAGGAGAAAAGCGTCTCGAATTATCTGAGGGCATCTGCTGCCTCAGGAAACCTGTCGGGGTGAGGGCGGATACCAAAATTGTAAAAAATAAAGAATTTTTCGTCCGATCGAGAGATTTTTGACATTTACAAGCTACAAATAGACATTATCTGAGGGCATGTGCCCACTCAGCAAACCTGTCGGGGTGGGGTATGGGGGTTAATACCAAAAGTGTAAAATATGAAAAATTCCTCGTCTGATTGGGAGATTTTCAGCATTTACCAGCTACAACTCAGCAAACTATCTGAGGTGTACCTACTCAGGATACCTGTGTGTGTGGGGGGTGGGGTGGTAAATAAACAGTGTATAATATGGCGCATGCGCTCAGATAATGTGTCGTGTTGTAGCTGGTAAATGCTGAAAATCTCCCGATCAGACCATAACTTCTTCATATTTTACTATTTTACACTTTTGGTTTTACCCCCCCCCCCGACAGGTTTCGAGAGTAGGCACATGCCCTCAGATAATGGGTCGAGTTGTAGTTTATAAATGCTGAAAATCTCCCGATCGGACGAGAATTTTTTTATATTTTACAATTTTGGTATTACCCCCCCCCCCCCCCCACCGACAGGTTTCCAGAGTAGGCACATGCGCTCAGATAATAAGTCGAGTTGTAGCTTATAAATGCTGAAAATCTCCCGATCGGACGAGAATTTTTTTATATTTTACAATTTTGGTATTAACCCCCCCCCCCGCCCCGACAGGTTTCCAGAGTAGACACATGCGCTCAGATAATGGGTCGAGTTGTAGCTTATAAATACTGAAAATCTCCCGACCGGACCAGAATTTGTTTACATTTTACAATTTTGGTATTACCCCCCCCCCCCCCCCCGACAGGTTTTCTGAGTAGGCACATGCCCTCAGATAATGTGTCGAGTTGTAGCTTGTAAATGCTGAAAATCTCCCGATCGGGCGAGAATTTTTTTTTATATTTTACAATTTTGGTATGCCACCTCCCCCCCCCGCCCCCCGATAGGTTTCCAGAGTAGGCATATGTGTTTAGATAATGTGTCGACGAGTTGTAGCTTGTAAATGCTGAAAATTTCCCGATCGGACGAGATTTTTTTTTATATTTTCCACTTTTGGTATAACCCCCCCCCCCCCCCGACAGTTTTGTTGCCGAGTAGTCACATGGCGCTCTGATAATTGTCAGACTTGTAGTTTGAAAACCCTAAAATATTTTGTTGAGATGCAGATCAAACATTTGTTGTAAAGAATTACATTAATTATCGCAATTAAGAAAAACGAAATTACGGAAGCTTTATATGACTTAGATTACCAACCTCTGTTGTGGGGTCGTGGCCACGAGGCGGTCAAAAACGTAATTTTTATACGGCCCCTTAAAATGTTTGTGGCCAGTTCTCCTACACCCAGGCCGCGGGTGGCCTAGTGGGCAACGTTCGTGACTGCCACGGAAAGGACCTCAGGTTCGGCAGGTACGAACGCTCGATCCACTAAATATCCGCCGTGCGTCGGATGGGCACGTTAAGCCGTCGGATCCCGGGTACTGGCCCCCCGGTAATAAATAAGGGCGTCTTCCTCCCCTTTCTACTTATCTTCTGTGTCACTTTTCTATCGGGCACTGTAGCCCAAATCTCCTAGCTTCCTACTTCTAAGGGTTGTTTAAGACCTGGGGTCAGACACTCCCTTCATAAAATCCTCTACTGAAGATCTGATCTGAGATCCTACACCCAACTTGAGTTAATACGGAATTGTTATGAATGTGACATCGATAGAACAAAAGCTGTTAAAAATGTCTAAGCCTCGGGCCTGTGAAATAACATTTAGTGCCAAAGTAAAAGCGCAATGCTACTAACTTTATTTGAATCATAAACGTTGCGAATATGACTTTGAGTAAAAACTATTTAAAAAGCCTAGGCATAGGGTAACGAATGAATATTTCGTGCCTGAGTAAAAGCGGAATATTATTAACTTCACTTGATAAGTAATAGTTGTGAATACGACGTTAATTGAATAAAAACTATTAAAAAGGCCACGGCCTAGGCCTAGGGAACGTGAGAAAGTTTTTAGTGAAAAATTAAAGGCGGGATATTATTAACTTGAGTTGATACCTAATTGTTATGAATGTGGCATCGATAGAACAAAAACTGTTAAAAAGGCATAGGTCCTGTGAAATAATGTTTAGTGCTTAAGTAAAAGCGCAATATTATTACCTTGAGTTGATACGTAAACTTTATGAATGTAACATCGGTAGAAGAAAGACTGTCAAAAGGTCCTACGAATGAGGCATAGTAATTTAGTGCCTAATTAAGTAAGAGAGAAATATTAATAACTTGAAATGTTATGTAAACATTTAGTACCTAAGTAAAAGTGCAGCGTTATAAAAAAATCCCTGTTTGTCGTCTTTTTCCGAATATAGTATGAGTTCTGATGTAATTGTTTTGTTTCGTTGAAACCAAAGAAATGTGTTATGTAATCATGAATATGATGTAATCCATATTCATGATTATGTGCTATGCAATCCCGATCCAGGACGACGAAATTTTCAAGTTTTCGGATATTGTCCTTCTCATATTTACACCAAAAAACGGATTTTCATCTTCAAAATTTGTGCTTTGTAATTTTTTTAAAATTCAGTTGTAATTGTCGTTTGTCTTACTGGGAACGTTATCTCCATTCAATTCCCCTCACAGCGCCAAGAAACTGCAATTTTTGTACGGCCCCTAAAGATTTGTGCCCAAAAGTCCGTTATGTCCTAAACTTGTTTTAAACTTTTATAGGCCGCCCCGGTGGCGCAGTGGTCTAAGGTGCTGGCCTCTAATCATTCGTCCGTAAGGGGTCCGGGTTCGAATCCCGGTCAGGCACGGATGTTGTGTTTGTCTTACGGCACTGGCTCTCTCCCTTCCCTGAAGCCAGTTACCCTAAATTAGGGACGGGCGACTGCTTATAGCCCATTGAGTTGCTCATGGTGGTCGTTAAACCTCCAATAAAAAAAAACAAACTTTTATAGCGAATTCTGATATTTTGCTGTAGTTTTTACAGCTTTTTCAGTTGAATTATGCGTAATTCTTTTATACGTTTTTCGCGGTTAGTTAAATTTTGGATTCAGATTATCTAAAACACACTGTTCTTTTGTACCTAACATGGTATGTTGCAACTTTGAAAGAAACGAGGCAGCATTTTTTTTCAGCCTTGAAATGGATGAAGCTACTAAAGATTTACTAAGTAACGTTCACAATTCACTATTTTCTCCGAATTCAAAAAATTTTAACCCCACTCACTGCGAGAACGATGAGCTCAGAAACAACGCTGTGAAAAAATCACAAATAGCAGGCAGCTGCCAAACGCAACAGCAGATAACGAGTAACAGCTACAAGCAGAATTCACTCGGTAACAGTTAAGACGGAGCTGTGAAAAATCACGAAGAGCATGATGGGTAGCAATAACAGAGTGAGGAACGCTTATTGGACGATCACTGTTAGGTAGTGAAATAACGCTCATCTCTAATAGGAAGTATTGCAATGACTGTGAAAAGGGGACTCACGTCTTCCGGAATAGCTGTTTTCCCTTCACCCAGTTTTTATAAACTAAAGCGAAAATTTGTTATAGAATATTTTACTTATTTAGTGAAAAAAGAATTCCGAAAATTAATTTTCAGTTTAATACTTCATTCAAAGCTGCCGTCGAAAATTCCTGGCTATTTCTTTAACCATTTTCATAACGAAGTTTCCGCAAAAAATTTGAAAAATCCTTCTGAGGTTAGGGTCCCTCTTACCTATGAGGACCCTTCCCCCGCACTGTGGGATTTCGGGAGATATTAGTACACCCATGACCCCTGGCTATGTCCCTGTGCTGGAATCTGATGAAACAAACCGTTTCAGGAAAAAGTTTAAAACAATTACAGAAAACCGCTCACGTAAATTACGCCTAAAGCTGAATATGTGCCATTAAGTTTTGCCATTTTTTAGCAGTATACCCAATCGTGAAATCAAATCATGTTTTTAAGTGCCAGTGTTTATGAAGTTATTCACGTACATTTCATTTTGTTTTTAATATACGTACTTCAGCCTACTTTGATTCTCATTGGCGGTGCTTAAGTTCAGCGCCGACAGATGGCAGCAAATTACGCATAGAGATTATCCTCCTTCCTCCAATTGCTGATTTCTTTTTAGCTTTTATTTCAACGATTTCTGATTTTTATGTCTTCAAAAGAAAGGCCTAATTGGACACTTCTAATCGCTTACTAGCCACAAAAATTTTAATATTTGCATGCATGTAATTTTTATCATTGAGTCACATCTTTTTCCTGCAAATCTTCTCGAGTCTTTGTTAATAATCGGAAGAGTCGTGGATCTGAAAGATTGGGGACTACCGCAGTTTTCTGCAACAGTGTTGTTCTGTTTGATTTCGTTAGAATTATAGAGATATCTGAGTTGCGACCTTTATTCAAACCGATCTTTTTTGGTTGATTAAGTTAAAAGAAAGTTGCAGCCAAACAATTACGCAACCAAAAAATTACGAAGCACAGAATGGGTTGGAAAACAAGAAAATAACCTAGGATATTTTCATCCAAACAGTACAAGTAAAATATTCAGTGAAAGTTTTGCAGTGCGATTTCCATCGTGAACTGTGCCAAGGAACTAAATCTGATTCTATGCAAAAATTCTGGGACTCACTTATAAACGTGGAAAGAGCGATGAATTTTGTTTGATTTTCTTATTCCACGTCAATTGTGTGTATAAATTATTCATTCGCCTCCTAGTAATTTGTTCAGTGCTGCTTACCATCTTTGGTGAATCCCCAGCATTGTGCGGAACTCCAAGAAGCAATCTGCCATGTGGTTTGGCAGTTAGTCGTATGTGAGGGAGAAGAATTCGAGGCCGCTGTGCTGCCGTATTAGCATGTCCGGCGCGTAACTGGAAGACCCTGGGTTCGATTCCCGGTGGCAGCCGATGGGAATTTTTCCGTGACTCGTTTATAAACATGGAAAGAGCGATAACTTCTGTTTGATGTTCCTAATCCACGTTAATTGTGTGTATTAAATATTTATTCGCCTCCTAGTTATTTGTTCAGTTGCTGTTTTCCATCTTTGGTGAATCCCCAGCATTGTGCGGAACTCCAAGAAGCAATCTGCCATGTGGTTTGGCAGTTAGTCGTATGTGAGGGAGAAGAATTCGAGGCCGCTGTGCTGCCGTATTAGCATGTCCGGCGCGTAACTGGAAGACCCTGGGTTCGATTCCCGGTGGCAGCCGATGGGAATTTTTCCGTGACTCGTTTATAAACATGGAAAGAGCGATAACTTCTGTTTGATGTTTCTTATTCCACGTCAATTGTGTGTATAAATTATTTATTCGCCTCCTAGTTATTTGTTCAGTGCTGCTTACCATCTTTGGTGAATCCCCAGCATTGTGCGGAACTCCAAGAAGCAATCTGCCATGTGGTTTGGCAGTTAGTCGTATGTGAGGGAGAAGAATTCGAGGCCGCTGTGCTGCCGTATTAGCATGTCCGGCGCGTAACTGGAAGACCCTGGGTTCGATTCCCGGTGGCAGCCGATGGGAATTTTTCCGTGACTCGTTTATAAACATGGAAAGAGCGATAACTTCTGTTTGATGTTCCTAATCCACGTTAATTGTGTGTATTAATTATTTATTCGCCTCCTAGTTATTTGTTCAGTTGCTGTTTTCCATCTTTGGTGAATCCCCAGCATTGTGCGGAATTCCAAGAAGCAATCTGCCATGTGGTTTGGCAGTTAGTCGTATGTGAGTGTGAAGAATTCGAGGCCGCTGTGTTGCCGTATTAGCATGTCCGGCGCGTAACTGGAAGACCCTGGGTCCGATTCCCGGTCGAAGCCGATGGGAATTTTTCCGTGACTCGTTTATAAACATGGAAAGAGCGATAACTTCTGTTTGATGTTCCTAATCCACGTTAATTGTGTGTATTAATTATTTATTCGCCTCCTAGTTATTTGTTCAGTTGCTGTTTTCCATCTTTGGTGAATCCCCAGCATTGTGCGGAATTCCAAGAAGCAACCTGCCATGTGGTTTGGCAGTTAGTCGTATGTGAGGGAGAAAAATTCGAGGCCGCTGTGGTGCCGTATTAGCATGTCCGGCGCGTAACTGGAAGACCCTGGGTTCGATTCCCGGTGGCAGCCGATGGGAAATTTTCCATGACTCACTTATAAACGTAGTGAGAAGACTTCTGTTTGATGTACCAAGGATTTATGCACACTCCCCAACATTGTTTAATAACCCTATGAATGGTTTCACAAACCTCCATAAAAAATCTATACTCCTTCAGTTATCATTTGCATGAACTCCTAACTATACCTTGAAGCATGTTTTACCATAATGCAACAATTTTTCCTTTTTTTTTTTTTTTTTTCAATTTGAAATTCATGTACTTAGCAGTTTCATGATACTTTTTTGGGTTTTCTTGTTTGAAGCATAAGTTTAAATCAGTGTTTGCGACAGTGGTGAAAGTGGATGATCTGTTTTGGGGGAACGCGGCGGCGGACTGGTAATCTATAACGCCACTGGAAGTTGATTCTGAGGGTCCCACTTTTAGAAAAAATTAAAGACATCCCTTCCCCATCCCTCCTCCCAAAAATAAAAAAGTTACATCAGCATCATCGTTTACTGTTTAAACATATTTTCAGTACAAGTCTACAACTCATTGAGTTTTTTTTAGGCAATAATAACTTATTTAACAACATTTACCCATTTTCCAGTAAAATTTAGTGTAAGGAGAAATTACTTCCGTTGCTGAGAAGCAACAGAAGTTTTCTTAGAGAGACTGTAGAATACTTTATTCCTTTATTTTATGAATTTGATTGCGATAATTTAATTCAGAATTTATAATAGTTTCTTCGGTTTCAGTGAGAACGAAAATCTAAATGTGCCAAAAATTAATTTCTTTTTCAAGAGTGACCTATCATTAACAAAATAATTACAAAGAAATCTCTTGAGAAAATTGAAAGTGTCCAGAATTTCCGTACAAGTTTTTTAAAGTAAGAGAAATGTTAAAGAATGCGAAAATTATAATGTTTATTTAAATACTTTGAACTGGAAAACATCTTTTCGTTGTAGCTGAAACCAGTGGCGGACGCAGCGGGGTAGTGGTGGGGGTGCGGGGGGACTGGGGCAATCGGCCCCCTTAAACCCTAAAGAAGTTTTTACGTTTAAAGTAGCGAAGATCGTAAATGATTAACTTTGCATATTTTCTTTTCAGTTTTCTAAAAAAAAAATAACAATTAAACTTAGTACGGAGAATTTAAAATACTTATTGCATTGATTTAGGTTCAGTGAAAAAAGAAAGAGAAGGGAATAGAATAAAAAGGGAGAGAAAAGAGAGAGAGAGAGAGAGAGAGAGAGAGAGAGAGAGCGCAAAAGATAAAGGGAAAACAGGGAGAGCGAGGGAAAGAAACATGGGTACATTCTTTGTTAGTTCATTGCTATTGTCATATTGTCTAGCATCTGTAACGTCCCAAAACAGGGTAAAGCAGAGCTTGTTACTGAAATCAGAGTAGGTGGGAGAAACTGTGAATAACAATCTGATCTACGTACGTATCTTAATTGGGTCGTAAACAAAATTCATAAAAATGTCACCACCGCTTACTCCTGGATGGTGTTTTCATGACTTCTTTCTTTTTTCTTATCTTTCCTGCTCCCTCACGTCTCACACGGGCGCTTCGCGTTGTTGCACGCACTCCGAAGGATATATATATATATACACTGCTGGCCACCCAAAATGCAACACCAAGAAGGAAGCATCCCATTGGCCTGAAATTCGCAGCATGCGTCGCCCGCGAGAGGAGATGCAAACGATTAGCATTGCAGGGCATATGCAAATCATGAGAGCCCGGCACGCCACAGAGAAGCACTATAAGAAGGGTGCACAGAAGGCGGGGTGTAAGTAGTGGAAGTGTGTTGTGCTGCCGAACCTGTGCGTGGTAAGCTTCCTGATGCCTCGTCACAGAATACGGCAGTCATTCCAGCACGTTTCGGAGTTCAACAGAGAACCAATAGTGGCTTATCGCGACAGTGGTTTATCGTACCGAGACATCGGCGCCCGTGTGGGACGACATTCAGCCACAGTGAGGTGAGTATGGATTCGGTCGGTGCAGGAGTAACGGACGGACCGACGTGGGTGATTGCCGCAGCCGCGGCACACCACCGAACGAGAGGACCGGCATGTTGTGCGGCGGGCATATTGTGCGGCGCACCGCCACATCACGAACGTTAGCGCAGGAATTAGGGTGTGTTGCGCGACAACCAGTGTCAGCACGTACCGTTCGACGTCGTCTGCAGGAGCGGGAACTTGTCGCACGGCGCCCATTGCTCCGATTACCATTGACGTTACACCACCGGCGAGTGTGGCGGCAGTGGGCCGTTGAACGCCGCACCTGGACTACGGAATGGCACGACATTGTCTTCTCCGACGAATCCCGCTTCTGCCTGAAACACCACGATTGTCGGATCCGCGTGTGGCGGCACCGCAGTGAGAGACTGTATGACGCCT
This sequence comes from Macrothele yani, assembly GCA_039090855.1. NCBI lineage: Eukaryota > Metazoa > Arthropoda > Arachnida > Araneae > Macrothelidae > Macrothele > Macrothele yani. The sequence goes on from CM077026.1 coordinate 114,471,413, forward strand.
GTACTATGCATCGCCATACCGGTCCGTCGCCTTGCGTTATGGTTTGGGGCGCAATTGGATATGACACCCGCACCCACCTGATACGCATCGCCGGTACACTCAACAGCCACCACTACATCTCCGACGTTTTGGAGCCTGTTGTCCTCCCTTACCTGCAGAACGTACCAGCGGCCAAGTTTCAACAGGACAATGCGCGCCCGCACGTGGCACGCAACGTGCAACAATTCTTCACGGTCCACCATGTGTCACTGCTGCCATGGCCCGCCTGTTCTCCCGATATGTCGCCCATCGAACATGTCTGGTCGCTGATCGGCAACCGAGTGGCCCGGAAAGCACCACAAGCGGCTACGCCTGATGAACTGTTGCAACGTGTGGAAGCAGCCTGGACCGACATACCCCAAGCCCACATCCAAAGCCTCTTTTGTTCGAAGCCGCGGCGTGTAGCGGCCGTTATTGCAAGCCATGGGGGCCACACGAACTATTGATGTCTGCGTGTTCCGCAAGTCGCACGGGCCTGTAAGCTCAATCGTTTCATCTTTGTATCTGTTGTTTTGTGTCCAGTAAATCTAGCGTTGCTATCTCGTGTCCTTCTTGGTGTTGCATTTTGGGTAGCCAGCAGTGTATATATATATATATATAAAGCCATATGGAAGATGGGTGGATGAAATTTGGAAGAATGCGGGAGTAACATGGAGGTGACTGGCACAAGGCAGACCGTTGTGGTAGAAACTTGGAGAGACCTTCACGTTAGTATATATATCATCATCATCAATGTTAACCATTATCAACAGTGGATTGATAATGGTTAGCATTGATGATGATGACATATATATATGCAAACGTTATATCTAAAAAACCCTTTAATAATGGCTTCTGCCCCTCCCATTTATATCCGAAAACCGCCCCCCCCCCCGAGTAAACTTCTGGATCCGTACCTAGCTAAAACAGTCTTCTCAAAACTACAGTTCAAGAATTCGTGGGCCCAAAAAGTAGATGTAGATCTCGTACAAAAAGAGGGGTGAGGGGAAGCATGTTCATATAAAAAGCAGCAACCCAAAAATTTTTCCCGAAGGTGAATCTCAATGCATTAATCCTTTAAGCGGCCGAAGTACCTGAACCACATAGTACCCAACAGTTTCAGCACTTTCCAAACAGAAATGTTCACAAAGCGGTCGAGTTTTACGAAAACTACAGCAAAACGGTCCCTTTCCTCAACTCATATCAGCGGTACTGACCATAAACCTGGCCTTCGTGAGAAGATATCCCCTTTAGTCTTACATTCTTTTGCTCCATGATCCAAAGCATAATGGAGAAGAGATAGTCCGTCTGACACGGACATCATGCCACTGGGCAGAAACAAAATATTGAAACGTCTTCTCTCTCCTCTCGTAGGTTTATCGCCATTGTTACAGCCCCTTTTAGTAGGAATCAGTCAGAAAGAATCAGTGTCAATCATCCTCGTAAATAACCATTTTGTTTGAACAAAGCTAAGGCGAAAGCAGCGTTTTCTGATGCACAGATTCACTTTTTGAAGTCTCATTTTAAACAGAGAATATAGTCGTTGAAGTTGATTTCAGAACATTTTCCTAACCCCGAGTAAATTCGTTCCAGCCGGTCAAAGGGTTAATCTACACAATAAATTTCGAGTTGGAAAAAGCGGAATGACATTGTAGATATCAGGCCAAAGGAACGGGGCTTAAACTAGTAATTCAAGAAGGGAAGGGGGCGTACCAAAACAGGGTTTGGGTCGTTAGAACATTTGCTGTGTAAGTTTCTTGCTTTTCGATGCTTCCACCTAAGTGTTATAGTCAATAAAGTGGACGCCAAGTAATTTTGCTTCATATACTTCCAATGGAAAAACTTCTGTACACATTTTCTTCACAATTATTGCGTTCCCAAAGATAATTTGAACGTCGATTAAAATAGCTTCATATTATAACTTGGAATATTTAATATTTTCTAAAACATAATCATAATTAAGTAATCCAACATTTGTTTGTCTACTGACATCATCAATGTACAGGTACCGCCTTTTTTTTTTTCTGGTTTCAACACCACCAAAGGAAAAGTTATTGACTTTTAGAAAATATTAAGTATTCCAAGTTATAATATGAAGCTACACTATCTACCAACAAGTAATTGGACACCCCTGCAATCGACGATATCTGCGGTCTTGATACACGCCACGGCCGCCGCCGTTAAATATCGTGTGGGAAACAACAATGCAACCAGTCGTATGCAAGATGCCACGCAGTTCGGAGCTCGCTGATTTCGAGAAAGGTGTAATCGTCGGGTATCACAGAAATGACCGATCCATACGTGACATATCCAGCGAGTTGAAGTACTCAAAATCGACAGTGGCCTACGTGATTGGCAAGTGGAAGATGAGAGGTGACTGTCGGAATGTGCTCCGACCCGGCTGACCCACAAAACTGGGAGTTAAAGACCGACGGGTGCTGGCCAGAGAAATTCGGAAAAACCGCCCCAAATCGATGGGTCACATCCGCGAGGAGTTTCAACAGGCATCCGTGAGGGTTTTTTCGATGAATACCATCCGTAAGGAAGCCCATCTGCTCGGCTGTCATGGACGTGTTGCCGCTTACAAGCTTTTGATCACCAAGTCCAACAGCGCTGCTCGGCTAACGTGGTGCAAAGAACGTCGACAGTGGACCGTTGAACAGTGGAAACAGGTTCTCTGGAGCGACGAATCAAGGTTCACCCTCTACCGTTCGGATGGCAGGGTCTGCGTTTGGCGTCTGCCTGGAGAACGCCTCCTATTGGAATGTGTTGTGCCAACTGTGAGGTTCGGCGGCGGTGGAATTATGCTATGGGGGTGTTTCTCCTGGTATGGCACGGGACCTCTTGGTCACAATTCCTGGTAGACTCAACGCCGGCACCTACTGCTCCATTTTTTATGACCGTGCGCATCCTACGTTGTGGCAGTTTTACGGGATGGACCCATGTTACTTTAAGGATGACAATGCCACCTGTCATGTTGCGAGGCCCACCATGGCTTGGTATGGTGACAATGGGGTTAATCGAATGGACTGGCCAGCGCAGAGCCCGGACCTTAATCGAGCACCTCTGGGACGAGTTCGAACGTCGACTTAAGGGTGTCCCCACCGTCCGAAATCGGTAAAAGAACTGACCCGTCTTCTCCAAGCCAAGTAGAAGAAAATACCGCTAGCCGTCGTGCAACGCCTGGTTGAGAGTATGCCCCGGAGGGTCGCAGCTGTAATCGCCGCTCGTGGAGGCTCCACCAACTATCGAAGGTGAATAAACTTCGTTTTTCTTTGCTATCACAGGTGTCCAATTACTTATTGGTAGATAGTGTATTTTAATCTACGTTCAAATTTTCATATTTGGGAACGCATTAATTGGGAGCCGCCCCGGTGGCGCAGTGGTCTAAGCGATGGCTTCTGATCATTCGTCCAAAAGGGGTCCGGGTTCGAATCCCGGTGAGGCATGGATGTTGTGTTTGTCTTAAGGCACTGGCTCTTTCCCTTCCCGGGAACCAGTGACCCTAAATTAGGGACGGGCGACTGCTTCTAGCCCATTTCGTTTCTCACGGTGGTTGTTAAACCTCTAATAAATAAATAAAAATTAATTGTGAAGAAAATGTGTACAGAAGTTTTTCCATTGGAAGTATAGGAAGCAAAATTACTTGACGTCCGCCTTAAGTGTTATAGTCATTATGCTCAATGACTATAATACTTAATGAACACAATCACCAACGATTACTATGTACATCAAATACCATGCACAACGATTATGATGCAATCAAGTATAAGGGTCGTTTGAGAAGTAAGTGGACTTTAGTCATTAGGATTCCAGAAGTGGTTTTCATTTGACATATTCTCCGTGGTTGTTGAGACAACGATTCCACAGATACACTATCCTGTCAATGCCATTTCTGTAGAACTCTACGGAATGACTGTGCAGCCATGAAGGAAAATGCATTTTGCTCCTCAACGTCCGACGCAAAGCGCTTCCCCTTGTGGGACCTCTTCATTGGGCCGAACACATGAAACTCACAGAGCGATAAGTCGGGACTGTAGGGAGGTTGGAGTAGCACATCCCAGCCGAAACGTCGGATTAAGGTGTCAGCTGCGGTATGTGGCCTGGCATTGTCCTGCAAAAGGTGTCAGCTGCGTGCGTTCTTTTGCACCTCCGATAAACACTTTGGAACCCATGCGGCAGCAACCTCCCGATATCCTAGTTTCCCTTCATCGCCGTACACCGTATTTAACCGACGAACAATCTCTGCTGGCTGCACACCTTCAGCACACAGGAACTGGATTACACACCGTTGCACATATCGGGAGGAATCCATTGCTGCACTAATTCACGTTTGAGCGTCGAACGTCTACCTGCGAACAAAACAGATGACAAACCATGAGCATGTCACATGCGCAATAGGCAAGTCTATCAATAAACACAATCGGCTTTTCCTAAGTTCTACATATGCCGAAATCACAGGCCCAGTTCACTAATTTATCGAACAACCCTTATACCATCATCAGCAGTTATCAATCTTAACGACTGTCGTGCTTGTCACCCTTAATGAATACCATACTCAACGATTACAATGAACTTAATGAGTACCATACCCAATAATATACCCAAATATAATACCCTAATACTATGCTCAACTACACTATCTACCAAAAAGTAATTGGACACCCCTACAATCGACGATACCCGCGTCCTAATACACGTCACGGCCGCCGCCGTTAAATATCGTGTGGAAAACAACAACGCAACCAGTCGCATGCATGATGCCACGCAGTTCGGAGCTCTTTGATTTCCAGAAAGGTGTAATCGTCGTGTATCACAGAAATGGCCGATCCATACGTGACATATCCAGCGAGTTGAAGTACTCATAATCGACAGTGGCCTACGTATTTGGCAAGTGGAAGATGAGAGGTGACAGTCGGAATGTGCCCCGACCCGGCTGACCCACAAAACTGGGAGTTAGAGACCGACGGGTGCTGGCCAGAGAAAGTCGGAAGAACCGAACCAAATCGTTGGGCCATATCCGCCAGGAGTTTCAACAGGCATCCGGGAGTGTTCTTTCGATGAATACCATCCGTAAGGAAGCCCATCTGCTCGGTTATCATGGACGTGCTGCCGCCCACAAGCTTTTGATCACCAAGTCCAATAGCGCTGCTCGGCTAACGTGGTGCAAAGAACGTCGACAGTAGACCGTTGAACCGTGGAAACAGGTTCTCTGGAGCGACGAATCAAGATTCACCCTCTACCGTTCGGATGGCAGGGTTTGGGTTTGGCGTCTGCCTGGAGAACACCTCCGGCCGGAATGTATTGTGCTAACTGTGATGTTTGGCGGCGGTAGAATTATGCTATGGAGGTGTTTCTCCTGGTATGGCACGGGACCCTTGGTCGCAATTCCTGGTAGACTCAACGCCGGGACCTACTGCACCATTTTGGATGACCATGCGCTTCCTACGTTGTGGCAGTTTTACGGGGTGGACCCATGTTACTTTCAGGATGACAATGCCACCTGTCATGTTGCGAGGCCCACCATGGCTTGGTATGGTGACAATGGGGTTAATCGAATGGACTGGCCTGCGCAGAGCCCGGACCTTAACCCTATCGAGGACCTCTGGGACGAGTTGGAGCGTTGACTTATGGGGTGCCCCCACCGTCCGAAATCGGTGAAGGAACTGACCTGTCTTCTCCAAGCCGAGTGGAAGAAAATACCGCTAGCGGTCGTACAACGCCTGGTTGAGAGTATATCCCGGATGGTCGCAGCTGTAATCGCCTCTCGTGGAGGCTCCACCAACTATTGAAGGTGAATAAACTTTGTTTTCCTTTGCTATCACAGGTGTCCAATTACTTGTTGGTAGATAGTGTATTAAGATGCAGTTAAGTACCATGACCAGCAGTTATCATTCTCAAAGAATGTCGTGCTCAGTGACTGTAAAGCTTTTGAAATACCATGCTCAGAAAACATGATGTTCAAAACATCCTGTACTCAACGGTTATACCATACTGAAAAAATGCTATGCTCCATAGTTGTGTTGCTCGAAAATGCTGTGCTCCATTTTCATGCTAGGAAAATATCGTACTCAACAAATCCCATGCTCAAAGATCATCGCGTTCATTACTGCTGCGCAAGAAGCCCCATTCTATTCTTCAACATACTGTATAACCCATTCACTGGTAAATGAATGAACGTTCATATACAAAGAGAAAGATAATATAAGCGCATAAACTTATTTCTTTAATAACTTTCACATAACGCTCTAAATACGATTACTCTGAAATGTTTTTCTTCCAACTTCTAGTGGAAAACATTGTATCTGTTGCAAATATATATTTGCTAAATGTATGTCAAGATGACGAGAGGGATCGGTTTTTTGTCCAAAGTGGATGAATCTAAAATTTAAAAACACTATATGTGACATTGTCATCTGTCCTGAATATACCCAAATTAAAAATCTCTCGCTCCACCTACAGAGCTTAAAGCTTAATGATGCATAACAACGGAAACTTAGATCTCTCTCTCTAAATACGCACTGCACGGAACATTTGAGCTTTTTCCAAACCTTTGACGATTTAATTATGAACAGCAACGGCACATGAAACGTGGCAAGAGATCTTAACTCAGGAAAAAAGAAAGAGACTAAAACGCTTCTTTTCTTACTTATCTGCCCTGTTCAGTGTATTTTGTTATGAATTGCGCACAATTTCAAGAGTTTGAAGATGAAAAGCTTTCGTGTCATGCAAACAGTGCGTCGACAAAATTTACAAAGCAGTTCCTAACAAAGGAGGTTTATTTTATCCAGGTCTTTCTGTAGCACCAGTTGGAGGAGCTAGTATGAGGCAGAAGAGTCATTTGACTCAGGGCCCTGAAAATTCAGGGTCCCGCTTTTCTTTCGACAATGTCTTAATAATGTACAGGGTGTGCCATATAAAAGAAGCCCGAGTATAATGAACGATAGCAGTCAGGCAATGTTACTATATATGGTAAAGAATAGTTGAAATGCCAGAAAACAGGAGTAATTTACCTCCGTTTAAAACATTTACTGAAAGTGCTGTCCTCCGACATCAAGACACAGCTGCACACGACGGAACATGTTGTTCGTAACGTGCCACAACTCATCGGCAGTAATCTGGGCTATGGAATCCGTAATGTTCACTTTTAATTCATCAAGGGTGTGCGGATTAGTTGCGTACACTTTCCCTTTCAATGCTCCCCACAAATAAAGTCGGTGGAGAGATCGGGTGATCTGAGTGGCCATAGTCCCTTCGATACAGTGTCTTCCACAAACACTTCATGCACAGCACGTAGACTAATCCGCGCAGTATACGCCGTTGCACCATCCTGCTGAAAGAAAGCATATGCTCGCTCTTCTTCTGTAAGTGCGGCAAGAAATGGGTTGAAAAGTTGCTGAACATAGCGCTCCGAGTTGATGGTGTCAGTGAAAAAGAATGGGCCGACTATCCTCTTCGCAGACACAGCACACCAAACGCCTCTCTTTTGGTCAACCAGAGGAGTCTCCATTGTCCGTCTGGGATTCGTGTCGGTCCAAATCCTGCTGTTTTGCGCATTGACAAACCCGGACAAATGAAACTATGCTTCATCCGTCATGTAATAAAGTGTTGTGTCCATTTCACCGCTGACAATGGTCTCCTGAAACCACTTACAATATTGCATCCGTTTTGCATAATCAGGAGTTTTAAGTTCTTGGAGTGCCATAACTTTGCACGGCTGGAAATACAAATCCACCTTAAGTTTGCGTCGGCATGACGTGGCTGATATTCCCGTTGCAGACGATAATCGGCGAATATGCTTCCGAGGGTTTTGTAACATCACTGTGCACACATCCTTGATATTGGGTCTGTTTCTTTTCCTGTTGCACACCGTACCAGTTTTACGAAACTTCCGCACTAATTTCTGTAACACAGAATTCGCCGGTGTTGCACAATGTGGAACTTTTTCTGCAAAGAACTCATTTAAAAACTTGTATGAGTTATTTCTGAAATACTGTTCCACAATAAAAATCCACAGTTCCGTACTTAAAATCATTTCCGTTGCCTTTGTTCTCTCTTCACTTACACTTATGACCGCGTACCTACACTGCTCTGGCTGTGATTAACCACTCCGGAGAATTCCTTTCTAGCTGTACCCACAGAAACCGGTTAGAAGTGGAACAAAACGGTTTTAACTGGAAACCCGCCAACCAATTTTAACCCGCCTAACAACATCTGGCCACGGGACATCTGCTACATGGCGCACCCTCCTTAACATTAAACTTCGATTTGACGATTCCAAGAATTACGTAAGGGGTGTGTTATATAGGCACCAATACTATGAAAAGAAACCTGAAACACTACCACGTTTTTAGCACGTCTTTTGTAAAAAAAGTTCGTGCTTATGTTATCGGTTTGTACGTCCGTCTTTCTGTAGACACCATATCTCTGCAACCTTTAGTCCGATTTGAAAACTTCCTCTTCCATTGGAAAGCTTGAAATATGCAAATGATGATCCTTCATTTCGTTTTTTTTTTACGATGTACAATTTCGCCGCTAGAGAGCGTAAATGCAGATGACATCGAATTCAAATCACTTTCTATTCCATATATTTGTTTCTAAACAACCCATTGAAAAAAATATTTTATCTTTCGATTCCATTTATATCGAACAGTCACTTTTTCAATTTAGTTTTCAAGTTATAGTCACTTTTTCAAGTTACGCATAGATTTTCCGCTATGGGGCGTAAAAATAAATTGCGTTTTCCCAGTATCTCTACTTCTGAAACTTCGATTTGAAGAGTTTTTTTCCAGAGGATACAGGTCCTGATGAAAAATATTTCATATAATTTCTAATTTTTGGTAGAGAATGGTTTGGCCACCAGGGGACGTAAGCGTTAATTTCTGCTTCTGATGTATTTGCCACAAAAACTGAGCTTCTAAAATCTCGAATGAAAAAATTCTTTCGCGGATCGATACCACTCACGCCGATAAACTTTTTAAGAGTATTTTCTTCTGAAAATATCGCATGGTTTCTCCGCCAGGGAGTGTTGATCTATATTTTTTTTTGGCAATATCTCTACTTCTAAGAGTCCGATTTGAAAAATTCCTTCTTTGTTGGATAGCGTTTTCTGTGCGAAATGTTTTTCACATAATTTCAAAATTTTCATGTAATTCATAGACTTTCAGCTAGGGGGCGTTAAGGTAAATTGCGTTTCCTCCCGATACCTCTGCTTGTAAAACTCCGATTTGAAAAATTCTTTGTGCACCGTGTACAGCTCCTAATGGGAAATCCTTTGGATACAATTTCTAATATATGCTAAAGAATGGTTGACCACCAGGGGCATAAAGGTCAATTTCTGCTGCTGATGTTTTTGCATAAAAATCTGAGCTCCTAAAAACTCGACTAAATTTTTTTTTATGCTGGACCGATACCTCTCACATCGAAATACCTTTTGAGAATACTTTCTTCTTAAAATTATGCATGGTTTTCCCGCCAGAGAGCGTAGATGCATATCTTATATTTGTCCATATCTCTGCTTCTAAGAGTCCGATTTGAAAAATACTTTTTTCGTTGGAGAACATTTCCTCTGTGGAATGCTTTTCGTATGATTTCAAATTATTCTAAACGCAAAAGTCTGCGAATAGAGAGCGTAAGTTCACGATTCCGTTTAGAGTAATATCTGCGAAATTAAAAACCCGATTGAAAAACTTCTTTCTTCAGTCAGATACTATTGCTTTCTATACCGGTTCCATTGACTTTGAATAGCTCTGATAAATTTAATTTGCGTCAGAACGGATTCAAAAGACGTGCTTATTACACCCGAAAAAGTACTTAATCATGGAACCCTTCCAGTTCTTACTTATGGACCATAACTGAAAAAGCACGCAGATGCTGTGGACAACTCAAAGAAGCATGAAGAGATGCATGCTTGGAGTAACCAGAAGCAGTGGAGAAAGTAGATGATTTGTTTTGGGGAAACGGAATGTTAAATTTTGGGCGGATGTTCACACACGCACACGCACACACACACACACACACGCATATTTTATACGCTGTGTCCTTTTACATACACATATAGGAAAAAAATATAATGAATAAAAAATAAACCATAATAAATTTGTAATTCAGATAAAAATGTCTATATCACAGAGAGCAAGCAGGTTACGCGTCAGATGAAGGAGTTCCGTTTTTCTTAATTGCGCAGCTGAAATACAGTGAAAACACTTGGAATTTACTAATCGTTTTCCTGCCTAATTGTACACAGTAATTATAGTAATAAATGAGTATATTCAGTTCATTGAGATCATGCAGTATCAAAACAACAAAAATTGCACACCCTGGTAATTTTAACTTAAGGGAGGAACACCTCAGAGTGTATATTCATTTTTAAAAGTTTCCAAAGAAGCCGCCGCTGTTAGACATCATTTTAGTTATTGGAGGACGTCGTTTTTTACTGAAGTCACTGCGGTCTCAGTCAAATGCTATGCACCGAACTGTTACTATGAATAAATTTGAGTTTGGTATTCTAAAGACAGGGTTACACTAGGCCTATACTGTGCAAATTAATTGGGACAAAGTAAAAAATCATTCTTTTTTCCAAAACTATGCCTTTACATCATTCCATGCCTTGATATACACCGATAAATACCTGTATTAGTATGAAGTATGTCCTCCTTTAGCAGAAATGACCTCTTGAATTCGTTTTGGCATCGACTCCACTAATTGAGTGCACATATTTTTGACTTCATAATCGTGGAACTATACTTTTATAGCATTCGTTATCATGCGTTCTTTGGTTGTACAGTCCATTTTACCTAAACGTCTCTTCAAAATATTCCACAAGTTTTCTATGGGATTTAAGTCTGGTGAATTTCCAGGCCAATCAAGCAAATTAATTTGATTTTCCACCATGAAATTATTGACCAATTTCGAATTGTGACATGGGGCCAAAACATGTAGCAATGTCCCGTCAAAAGTTTGCAAGAATGGAACAATCCTACGTTGTAATATTTCTACGTACTTGGCTGAATTCATCATACCTTGAACAGGAACTAAGCTTCCAGTGCCATTTGATGTGAAAAACCCCAAAAACATCTGTTTCAGAGGGTGTTTTACAGTTTGTTTGACATGCTCAGGTCTTAAGGGTTCACAGTTGCTTCGTCTAACGATATTTTCTTGGTAACCCTGCACAAATAAATGAGATTCATCACTGAAAATTACCTTTTTCCTGTCGTCTGCAGTACATGATTTATATTTTTTGGCCCATGCTGAACGTTTTATTTTCATTTTCGCATTCAAATATTGTTTTTTCGTTGGTCTTCTTGCCTTCCGGCCAACTTCCAGAAGCCTACGGCGTACAGTTGAATCACTAACATCACAACCACTAGCCAATAAATCTCTTTGAAGGTCGGTGCTTTTTTTTTTTTTTTTTTTATTCATTTTGATATTTCTGATTAGATATTTATCGGTTCGTGGAGTTGTTTTTGTTTTCTTCCACATTTACTTCTCCTTTTTGGATACGATGATCCAGATGCATTGTATCCTGTAAGCAGTCTTGATACACTTGATTCGCCTGCACCAACTGCAGAAGTGAAGTCTCCCACTGTCACAGAAGTGTGATCCTTCAGAGCAATTATTTTTGCACGCTTCCTTGGGGAAATATCTATTTTTCCATACACGAAAGCAACACGTACTCGCAGAGAGCAAAAACTAACATCCACCTGTCACACATGAAAGCTCACAACTGAAGCTGAAGTGCCTATTTCATGTTTAAAACCGGTCAAAGCACATTCTTACTATCAAGTTCTAACAGTCACACCACCTCACAGCTGATAAAACCGGTTTACGTGGGTTTCCGACATCAACTGGCGATCACATTACAATTCTGAGAATAAAATAGCTTGTCCCAATTAATTTGCACGGTATAGTAATACTCTTTTAACCTTGTTCAAAATCTAGCTTACGGCATTGCTACTAGCTCAACTTTTCGTCCTACTGGATAACGTACTGAAATATAGGAAAGCAAAACAGACAGTCGAATAGGAGGAACTTCTCTGGCTGTGGTCCTTTAGGTAAGAGTCCGAAGGACAAAATTTATTGTCTCGGTGCGAAAGCTCTGAAAACTGCAAAATGAGAGACAAAATTTTCAAATCTTAGACAAATTACTTATAGAATTCATAGATATAAATAAACTGCGGGCCAAAATTTCCTCGGTATAGTACAGCAGCACATTTTTCTTCTTTCAAATATCTGTGTAGTTTTGTTCAGGAGTATTAGAGGAACGCAGTTCCCCTTACCAATTTCTTAAGGGCACGCCGTTCCCGCCCACTTTCACTACTGAGTAGGAAAGATAGGTAGAGGGAACTCAAGGATTAGGAAAATGACAAGAGCTGATGACATCACGTTCAAAGTAAAGACTCTCACGTGACAATGGACTGGACTTAATTATAGAAAAACTGACAATTGTTGGACAACCGAAGTACTAGACTGGGACAGGGGAAGACCTAGAAGACCGCGATCTATTTGTCATTTTCTTGTAGGACTTCCGTCCACAGTGAGTAGAGTTTAGGTCCCAGCCACCTACAACGAGATCGCCTTTTGGGCAGGACGCAGAAACGGAAGGAATGAGAGCAAGTCTAGCGACTTTGACAGAACAGTTTGTAGTGAGATTAGAGTACAGTAGATGGCGCCACCGTACAAGTACGATATTGCACATAGAAGGATGAGAGAATTTCAGGGGGGCATAGGAAAGGATACTCATTTAACCAATGGGTCCAGCCTGGGGGCCGTCACTTAACGTGTTCGTCCGACGCACGGCGGATATTCAGCGATTGTTAGTAAATCACACCATCTCTGAAAGATCACGCCAGGTTTGAACCTGAGGACCTTTCATGGGCAGTCTGAACTGCTAACCACTAAGCCATCGGCGGCTCCTAGAAGACCACGTGGATGATGTGCTGATTAAATACGAAAGAATACCTGAGTGACATGGAAGATAACTGTTCAAGACAGAGAGTTGTCGAAGAGACTTTTGGATACGATCTTCCAGCAGAAGATTTTGAATGTTTGATGTTGATGATACTTACTAAGTACAATTTGAGTATTAATATGTACGTAAGTGGTTATTGATATTAATTTGTCTATTCAAAATTCCAAGTATATTGCTCACAGCTAAAATAAAGTGATGAGAAAGCGAATGTGGCATTTGAGTAATTGCGCGAGGATACAGTGATTGGGAGATTCTGTTCTTGTTCCACAAATAATAATTTATGCGGCATTTACAGTTCCTGAGACTTGCAGCTCAAACGTTTTAGCGTTACAAACTGTTTGTTCAGCTACTTTCTCTAGAGTTGTTAAATTAATGTTATGTACAAATCCTGAAGATGACAATCCGATTTTTGGCGTAAATGTGACAAGGATGGCAAGTCAGATAATATTCGAAAACTTGAAAATTTCATCGTCCTGGAGCGGGACTCGAACCGAGCGGGACAGAACATTCTTTCATAATGTTCTGTAACTTACTGGTAAGTAAACACGCTTTAATTTCATTGAATGAAATACAGGATTACACCATTGTACAATATACATTTGAAAGATCCGTTAATTGGTGTAAATATGACATGGATTTTAAGTCAGTCAGATGATTCCAGTCTTTTAAGATGCAGGGAGCTATGGTAGAAATTTTCTATATAGCAATAGAAGAAATTTCATTGAACAAGGTCTGTCTTGAATTTGAGAGCAAATAGAATTTGAGCAGCAAATATGCACTAAATTTTAAAAAGTATTCGGACACCATAATGTTTTGTGGAGAAAAGGCTTTATTATCGCAATGAGCTGTTAGTCGGTCCAGCTTTTGCATGTATGACAGAGGCAACACATCAAGGCATACTATCAACCAATTTCCGGTAGGTCTCGACAGGAATATCTCACCATTCGTCCTAAAAACCTGCTGCCAGAGTCGAGAGCAAAGATATTTGTTGTGGGCGACTCCGTACCCATCGCTCCTGTTCATCTCGGAAGTGTTCTATGGGATGAAGATCAGGACTCTGAGCAGGTCATTCTAACAATTCCACCGCATTTTCAAGAAACCAGTCTTGCACACGCTGTTTAATGTGGCAGGGAGCTCCATCGTGTTGGAAGAGACAACAGTCATTTCCATAATATTGCCACTTTGTTGGTAGAGCAGAATTATCCAGAACGTCGAGGTACACTTCGGAGTTGATGGTTTGTACTGTAATAACCAACTGGCAGGGTCCCATACACGAAAATGAGTTCCATACCATGATGGAGCCCCCGCCGAACTTAAGATTTAGAAGAACAAAGTTCAACGCAAATTGTTCGCCACGCTGTCGCCAAATCTAAACACGCCCATCAGACTGAAAGGTTAACAAGTTAGTAAAATCATGCGATGCATTGATTATGATACGCTTTCCAACATACCAGAAATCATTACTCAAGTTATTACTCAAGTTATGAGGATAATAGCTGTGGAATAAATCTCGCTCGTGTGTCCTAACCTTTGATCCCATTTCGATGATATTCAACAGAATTGGTTCAGTATACCTCCGGAACAACATACTAAAGTTTTGTCGGAATAGAAAAATTTTTAGTTAAGTTGTGAGGATAATGGCTGTGGAATAAATCTGGCTCATGTGCCCTGACCTTTGACCCCATTTCGATTATATGCAACAAAACCGGTTCAGTATACCTCCGGAACAACATACTACAGTTTTGTCGTAATAGAAGCATTTTTACGTAAGTTATGACGCATAAGGGCGATGGAATGGATCCCGCTCCTATGTCCTGACCTTCGACTGTCTTTCTACCGTTTTCAATAGGATTAATTCCCACATGATCCCTTACCACATACTAAAATTTCATCGAAATCTAACGATATTTACGCAAGTTATGACACATGATGCAATGGAATGGATTCCGCTCCTGTGTCGTGACCTTTGACCCCATTTAGTCCATTTTCAATAGAGTTCGTTCCCAGGTGGTCCCCTGCAACATACTAAAATTTCATCGAAATCGAACCATTTTTACGTGAGTTATCGTGCGGACGGACAGACGGACAAAGCTGGAGCAAATACGTTTCTTTAACCTACGGTTGGAAAGCGTCAAAAAGGGTGACTCATCACCCCAAAGAACAGGTTTCCAGTCGTCCGCAATCCAAGAACGATGGGAGACACCTCTCCGAACGGCGCTTTGCATTCAATGTAGGGATGTGTGTCTTATGGTGAAGATGACTGATAATTTTAAAGAAAGCTCTAACATAATAACCCACTCTGTGCAACTCTCAGCGGATAGTTATGGTACTAACTGAGCCATTACAAGCATTTCTCACTTCATCACCATTGATGAAAACGGCAGAGGAAGAACGGGATTTCTTAGCACAGAACATCACAGCTTTATGTACGTGCCTCCCCACTGATAGCGCACCTTCCTGCGCAAGCGTTCTTTGCACTGATGCAAATAGTTGGTAGTATCCGAATACCTTTGGTAATATAGCGTGTGAAAATTTTTTATTCGAATTAGGGTATTGCTGTATTTCGCTATTTTATTTTAACCGGAAATTTTCGGAACGCATTAACGAGACGGGAAAGGGAAGTAATATAATTAATTCGGTTGCGTCTTTTTATGCAGAACTTGGAATATGTGATCTTATTTTTTATTTTTATCTTCTTTGAAGCGAGAAAACCCAAAGCACACAGGAAAAGCACATAATGGTTATTTTGAAACTTTAAGACAACAATTAAAAAAAAAACTGCATTAGCATAAAGTTCGGCACCAAAGGGGCTGTTTCTAGGTTCTACGTACCTAGCAACTTTCCCTTATGTTCAGAATGGTGTGACGTACAAGTTTGTTCCTGCCGGGCGTCGAACTCAAATCCCCTCACTCCGGAGTAAGTCGCTCTCCCAACTGAGCTACGCGGACAGAATGTCTGGCAGCAGATTTGTTGTCTTGACGCAAGTTTTCACTTCCGTAGTACGTCACATCATCTCCCTCTTATTATTATTATTTTTTTTTTTTTTGAAGCGGAGTAGGAATTTTTCATTAATTCCAAACAATGTGTGGAACAAACATCACACATTTTTCGAAGAACCCAACGACCAGTGTATCCATTTTAAACAAAAGGGCACCAATCTGACGTACAAGTATGTCCGGGCCGGACAAACTTGTACGGCAGATTGGTGTCCGACAAATTTTTGTGTGAAATCATAAAGTTGTACAAAGTATATGAACATATATATACACTGAAGTACAAATTATTGGGGATTCGCAATAGCAATCAGACAAGTGCCATCCTCACATTCGTATGCAGCTATGGCATTGTGATGGCTTTATGAACACCCTCAGAATAATGACGAATTTGGACGGTCGTGAAATCAGAAACATGATGAAAGTAAGTTCCATTCATTACATTATGTATGAATTAGCAAAGAGGTACTATGAAAAAGCCAGGGATCATCCGAATCCCTTAGTGTGGAAGGCACTTGATTATGATATTAAGGACTTACTAAATTTCAAAGGACTAAAAAATATTTTGGAAACCATATCAGAAGAACACCCATTAATAAATTGGTCAAGAAACCCAATACATAATTGGGATTAAAAAGCATGTCTGTATTGGAAAAAGAATGGGGGTTTTCGAATTATGTAGAAATGCTGAAATTTTTGCTTCGGTGTTCAAGACGTTCGCAAATGCATTTTTGCACACGGCGAGCAAAGTTGATGAAAGAAAAAAACGGCTCTTTTCAGGGCATTTATATCAAAAACTGTTTTTCTCGTGGTTTCTTTTCGATGCTTTCTTTTCTTTTCTTTTTAGGTTCTTCTTTTCCTTGATCTCTGCCCGTTTTCCTCTTTCTGCCATGGTGCTGGAGTGTTATGCCTTGCACACAGGTAAGTATTAAGGTTAGCTTATAGATTCACCATATTAAGAGGGAAACCACATATTCCTAAAATTCTATTTTTTCCTCACTATTCTCTTTAGAATATTTCCTATTAGGGCAACCTCTTCTTGCTCCTATTTCTTCTATTCTTTTTCACCCTTTCCAAGTTGCAGCTAGAGTTGGAAACGGGTCAAAAATTTTGGACTCGGACCCGGACGTCACATAATTGGACCCGACCCGGATCCGTTACTGACCCGGACAAATCTGCTTTGAACTATAAATTCGAAACTCAATTTATAATTATACATAATCATATAAATGTATATACACAAACACATAGGGAGTTCAAAAAGTCTCTCCGCAGTGGGTATCGTAGGTTATACGGAAATCAAACAAATACACTATATTGAAAAAAATCAACGGACACCCCTTCAAAAGCAAATGAACAGATCGCTGCGTTGTCAAGATGCGCGGTACAGCTTCAAACGGTATAAAAACAAACCTGCAGCTGACCTCGATCATATCGCACTGTCAGGTTGAGTGAAAATGTCGCGGCGGGAGAGAACTGAGTTTGAGAAAGGAAAGATTGTCGGGTGTTATATTAGTTGGCTGCCCATAAGAGAAACCGAGAGTCGTTTAAACATACCCAAGTCAACTGTTTAGGATGCACGAAATAAGTGTAAGACAAATGGAGTGCCAGAAGCAGCAAAACGTACCGGCAGACCGAAGAAAATCACTGATAGAGGACGTCGAAGCCTCAGCAGAGTCATTACACCTAATCGACGGAGTACTGCACAAGACCTCAGTGTACAGGTGAATAAAATTGGTGGAACCTCGGTATGTATACGTACCATTCGCCGAGAACTTCATTCCATGGGTTACCGTGGTTGTGCGGCTGCTCATAAGCCTTTCATCTCCACTCGGAATGCTACTCGTCGTTTAACATGGTGTAAAGAACATTTATCGTGGATCGTAGATCAATAGAAATGGGTTATATGGACTGATGAATCCATATACACGATCCATCAGTTTCATGGCCGTCTGTGGGTATGGCGGCAGCCGGGAGAACGCTATTTACCAAAGTTTACTGTTCCTACTGCAAAGTTTGGAGCTCGCAGTGTACTCGTGTGGGGGTATTTTTCGCGGTATGGTCCTGGCCTATTGGCTATCGTGAACAAACCTATTAACCAGCATCTACCTCGATATTCTGGATAATTATGCCCTACCAACTCTGTGGCAATACTATGGAACCGAGCCTTGTTGTTACCAGCAGGACAGGACACTGCACCGAGCCATAAATCAAGAGCTGTTACGGCGTGGTTTGTCGATAATTCCGTATCGTGTGTGGAGTGGCCAGCACACAGTCCTGATCTTAATCCCATAGAGCACCTATGAGATGAAATAGAGCGCCGCATAAGAAGTTTGGAACCAAGACCTACTACTAAGCAGCAGTTAGCTGCAGCATTATGCACTTAATAGAAGCGTATACCTATCGGTGCGTTCCAAAACGTTGTCTCGAAAGCATGTCTCGAAGGGCCAGTGCGTGCATTAAGGCCAAGGGTGGACCGACACCGTACTAATGTATGTCAATATATGCCACGTTGTGTTTCTAGGTGACCGGTGACTTTTGTCAGTATAGTGTGTTTTACGGAAACGTATGATTTACTCACTTACAGGAAGTGATGAAACTGTCGTCCTTCATTTGCAAGACATAACCTAAATGTTTTGCACATGCTTTCAAACACATCTGCGAGAATCAAAAAGTCGTTCCACCGTAATGTTAAGGCTGTTCCACTTATACTTGGGGCAACGCTAACCTGATTACACTGTTAAGGCTTTGAAACCGATTCACCGACAAGAAATTTCTTGCTTATCAGCATTTCTCCACGCACTGATGAGATGCCATGTGTTCCTGACCCTTTCATCTCAGGGTGGCTAAAGGCGAGGCAAAAGGAAACTTCCCGCGTTCCATCACGATATACCCATCCACCCCTACACCATCTCAACCTTGTCGACCACAAGAGAAACGGTTTCGGAATGAGTATTTTGAAACAGCAACCACGAAGAAGGGAGTAAGCTCATTACAATGACTCCCAAGCCATTATCTCCCATCCTGCGGATAACGATTCTCCCCTCCAAGTCGCAGTAAGTATCTTCGTGTTAACCGTATAGCATCTCTGAAGCAAAACAGAAGTGACAATGCCGCCGCCAAAATGCGAATATTTGTTTTTTTTTTAGAAACGCGACCGAAACTGGGATCTTTATTTTTTAGCACGTCTTTTGTAAAAAAAGATCGTGCTTCTGTTATCGGTTTGTCCTTCCGTCCGTCCGTCAGTCCGTCTGTCCGTCTGTACCCACGATATCTCTGCAACTATTAGTCCTATTTGAAAAATTATTTTTGCATTGGGAAGCTTGAAATATGCAAATGATGATCCTTTATTTTGTTTTTGTTTTTACGATGTACAATTTCGCCGGTAGAGGGCGTAAATGCAGATGATGTCGAATTCAAAAATACGTTTATTCCACATATTTGCTTCTAAACATCCTATTGAAAAAAAATTTATATCTTTCGATTCTATTTATGTCGAAGAGTATTTTAGATATGGTTACTTTTTCAAATTACGCATAGATTTTCCGCCTGGGGGCGTAAAAGTAAATTACATTTTTCTCGATAACTCTTCTTCTAAAACTCCGATTTGAAAAAAAAATTTCTTCAGCGGATACAGCTCCTAAGTGAAAATCTTTTGCATATAATTTCAAATTTTTGGTAAAGAATACTTTGGCCACCAGGAGGCGTAAGTGTTAATTTTTGCTTCTGCTGTATTTGCCATAAAATCGGAGCTTCTAAAATATCGATTGAAAAAATTATTACGTGGACTGATGCCACTCACATCGATAAACTTTTTTGGAATATTTTCTTCTTAAAATATTTCACAGTTTCTCCGCCAGAAGGCGTAGATGTAGATCTTATTTTTGTCAATATCTCTACTTCTAGGAGTCCGATTTGAAAAATTCCTTCTTTGTTGGATAGTGTTTTCCGTGTGACATGGGTTTCATATAATTTCAAAAATTTCAAGTAATTCATAGACTTTCCGCTAGGGGGCGTAACGGTAAATTGCGTTTCTCCCTATATCTCTGCTTCTAAACCTCCGATTTGAAAAATTCTTTCTGCACCAGATACAGCTCCTGATGGGAAATCGTTTGTACATAATTTCTAATTTTTGTAAAGAAATAGTTTGGCCACCAAGGGGCGTATATCTTAATTTCCGCTTCTGTTGTATTTGCAGCAAAATATGAGCTTCTAAATTCTCGATTGAAAAAAACGTCATTTGTTGACCGATACTACTCATGTCGACAAACCTTTTAGAAACATTTTCTTAAAATAGTGCATGGTTTGTACGCCAGGGGGCGTAGATTTATATATCATATTTTTGTCAACATATCTACTTCTAAGAGTACGATTTGAAAAATTCCTTCTTTGTTGGATAGTGTTTCCGATGCGAAATGTTTTTCCTATAAATTCAAAATTTTCAATCAAGTAAATCGTAGACTTTCCGCTAGGGGCACAAAGGTAAATAGCGTTTTCTGCGTTATTTCTGCTCCTAAAGCTCTGATTTGAAAAATTCTTCCTGTATCGCATACAAGACCTGATGGAAAATATTTTTCGCATATTTTTTAATGTTTGGTAAATAATGGTTTAGCCACCAGAGGTCATAAGTGTTGATTTCTGCTTCTGAAGTATTTGTTGCAAAATCTGGGCTCCTGAAAACTCGAGCAATTTTTTTCTTCTTCGACCGATACCGCTTATATGGATAAACCTTTTGAGAATACTTTCTTCCTAAAATAATGCATGGTTATCCCAGCAGGGGACGTAAAGTCACATCTTATTTTTATCGATATCTCTGTTTCTAAGAGTTCGTAAGCTCACGATTCCGTTTACAGCAATATCTGAGGGATTAAAAACCTGATTGAAACACTTCTTTCTTCCGTCAGATCTATTGTTTTCTATACCGGTTCCATTGATTTTGAACAGCTTTGATAAATTTAATTTTCGTCAGAACGGATTCAAAAGACGTGCTTATTACACCCGAAAATTCGGTGTCATCTTTCTTGTTTATCGTGCATACGTACGACATTTGAAACATCTGTATATCCCTGTGCTTTCTTAGGTCTCAGTTCAAGCTCGAACACGGCTTTTAAACTGGAACTATATTATGCAGAGGAAGTACACATTTCTTCACTTAAATTCCATAGTCAGGTTAGCCTTGTCCCGAGTATAATTCTGACAGCCCTACAGTCAAAATTTTTGTATTAAGCAACTAGAATGTTTAATTTCAGTTTTTGCAGTTTTCTTGATAACATATCAAGCTTTAGAATATGTTTAGCAGCAACACCAATTCTCAAAACTTGTGATGAGTTGAAAGTTTCCGAAATGCAGATGTTGATTTTATCATTACCCTCAGAAGCCCCTCGCCTTTTCCAGTCTCCTTAATATTAAATTCATCCATTTTAACAAATAAGGCATTAATTCCGACACGACATGCAATTGGAAACGGGATGTTAGTACGTCAAACGAAAACCTCTTAATGATCATTGCAAAAGATGCGAGTGAATCACCAGAGAAGCGGGCGACAGAGAAGCCCACCGAGAAGCCCGTATCTTTCTCCGGATAATCGTACTGAAAGCAAACGCAAAGGAAGTATCGTTTTACGTTATGGTATCGTCTGTCGATGGAAATATTTGTTTTAAGAAAGAGATGACAATATTTTTGCATAACAAATCATTTGTCACTTCGCGGGCATCAGTATCGAGCGCAAAATTCTATGGTGCGCAGTTTTCCTTGAAACATTTTTTTTTGTTTTCCAAAATAAAATCGGGTCGAAGTTGGGTCAGAAACACCTTGACCCGATCCTTTTTACCCGCAAGAAATTAACAACCCGTTGACCCACTGACTCGTGACTCGTTTCCATCTCTGATTGCAGCAAGAAAGGCTTTAAACGTTTTGAGGGTATCGTCATCGTCGCACCAAACTGCAAAGGATTCACACGTGTATGAGGAGTAGAAAATGGCAATACGGGAAAAGTTTATGATTTAAGCGACTCTGAAAAAGACATGATAGGAGTCACTAGGAGGGTCCGTGAAAGCTACTAAGAAACGCCAAGCCTTCTGTAATATTCAAGAACAACAGTATCAAGGATGCACTAACCATAAAACAAGCAGTCAGCGTTTTTTTTGTTGGCAGAAATAACTGGTCAATGTTAGAGGACAACGGTTGTTGGAGAGGATTGTGCTAAGTAACAGACCAGCTCCATTGCGTCAAGGGACACACAGAGCTTCTCGGCTATGCAAGAACAACTGTATCGAGGGTGCACAATGAGTGCTGAAGAAACAGCAAAACAAGCAATCAGCGGTCCGCCTGTGGGTGGAAATGACTGGTCAATGTTAGAGGACAGGACAACGGTGGCTGGAGAGGATTGTGCGAGGTAACAGACAAGCTCTTTTGTAGAACCCGCAGTGCTTCTCGGCTATGCAAGAACAACTGTATTGAGGGTGTACAATGAGTGCTCAAGAAACAACAAAGCAAGCAGTCAGCGGTCCTCCTGTGGATGGAAATGACTGGTCAATGTTAGAGGGCAGGACAACGGTGGCTGGAGAGGATTGTGCTAAGTAACAGACCAGCTCCATTGCGTCAAGGGACACACAGAGCTTCTCGGCTATGCAAGAACAACTGTATCGAGGGTGCACAATGAGTGCTGAAGAAACAGCAAAACAAGCAATCAGCGGTCCGCCTGTGGGTGGAAATGACTGGTCAATGTTAGAGGACAGGACAACGGTGGCTGGAGAGGATTGTGCGAGGTAACAGACAAGCTCTATTGTATCAAAGAATCCGCAGTGCTTCTCGGCTATGCAAGAACAACTGTATTGAGGGTGTACAATGAGTGCTCAAGAAACAACAAAGCAAGCAGTCAGCGGTCCTCCTGTGGATGGAAATGACTGGTCAATGTTAGAGGACAGGACAACGGTGGCTGGAGAGGATTGTGCGAGGTAACAGACAAGCTCTATCGTATCAAAGAACCCGCAGTGCTTCTCGGCTATGCAAGAACTACTGTATCGAGGGTATACAATGAGTGCTCAAGAAACAACAAAACAAGCAGTAAGCGGTCCTCCTGTGGATGGAAATGACTGGTCAATGTTAGAGGACAGGACAACGGTGGCTGGAGAGGATTGTGCTAGGTAACAGACCAGCTCTATTGTATCAAAGAACCCACAGTGCTTCTTGGCTATGCAATAACAACTGTATCGAGGGTGTACAATGAGTGCTCAAGAAACAACAAAACAAGCAGTAAGCGGTCCTCCTGTGGATGGAAATGACTGGTCAATGTTAGAGGACAGGACAATGGTGGCTGGAGAGGATTGTGCGAGGTAACAGACCAGCTCTGTTGTAACAAAGAACCCACAGAGCTTCTCGGCTATGCAAGAACTACTGTATCGAGGGTGTACAATGAGTGCTCAAGAAACAACAAAACAAGCAGTCAGCGGTCCTTCTGTATGTGGAAATGACTGGTCAATGTTAGAGGACAACGGTGTCTGGAGAGGATTGTGCAAGATAACAGACCAGCTCCATTGCGTCATGGAACCTACAGTGCTTCTCGACTATGTAAAAACAACAGTATCGAGGGTGTACAATGAGTGCTCAAGAAACAACAGAACAAGCAGTAAGCGGTCCTCCTGTGGATGGAAATGAGTGGTCAATGTTAGAGGACAGGACTACGGTGGCTGGAGAGGATTGTGCGAGGTAACAGACCAGCTCTATCGTATCTAAGAACCCACAGTGCTTCTTGGCTATGCAAGAACTACTGTATCGAGGGTGTACAATGAGTGCTCAAGAAACAGCAAAACAAGCAGTAAGCGGTCCTCCTGTGGATGGAAATGAGTGGTCAATGTTAGAGGACAGGACAACGGTGGCTGGAGAGGATTGTGCGAGGTAACAGACCAGCCCTATTGTATCAAAGAACCCACAGTGCTTCTCGGCTATGCAAGAACAACTGTATCGAGGGTGTACAATGAGTGCTCAAGAAACAACAAAACAAGCAGTCAGCGGTCCTCCTGTGGATGGAAATGACTGGTCAATGTTAGAGGACAGCACAACGGTGGCTGGAGAGGATTGTGCAAGGTAACAGACCACCTCTATTGTATCAAAGAATCCACAGTGCTTCTTGGCTATGCAATAACAACTGTATCGATGGTCAACAAAACAAGCAGTAAGCGGTCCTCCTGTGGATGGAAATGACTGGTCAATGTTAGGGGACAGGACAATGATGGCTGGAGAGGATTGTGCGAGGTAACAGACCAGCTCTATTGTAACAAAGAACCCACAGTGCTACTCGGCTATGCAAGAACTACTGTATCGAGGGTGTACAATGAGTGCTCAAGAAACAACAAAACAAGCAGTCAGCGGTCCTCCTGTGGGTGGAAATGACTGGTCAATGTTAGAGGACAACGGTGGCTGGAGAGGATTGTGCAAGATAACAGACCAGCTCCTTTGCGTCATGGAACCTACAGTGCTTCTCGACTATGTAAAAACAACAGTATCGAATGTGTATAATGAGTGCTCAAGAAACAACAGAACAAGCAGTAAGCGGTCCTCCTGTGGATGGAACTGACTGGTCAATGTTAGAGGAAAGGACAACGGTGTCTGGAGAGGATTGTGCGAGGTAACAGACCAGCTCTATTGTATGAAAGAACCCACAGTGCTTCTCGGCTACACAAGAACTACTGTATCGAGGGTGTACAATGAGTGCTCAAGAAACAACAAAACAAGCAGTCAGCGGTTCTCCTGTGGGTGGAAATGACTGGTCAATGTTATAGGACAACGGTGGCTGGAGAGGATTGTGCAAGATAACAGACCAGCTCCATTGCGTCATGGAACCTACAGTGCTTCTCGGCTATGCAAGAACAACTGTTTCGAGGGTGTAAAATGAGTGCTCAAGAAACAACAAAACAAGCAGTCAGCGGTCCTCCTGCTGGTGGAAATGACTGGCCAATGTTAGAGGACAACGGTAGCTGGAAAGCATTGTGCGAGGTAACAGACCAGCTGCATTGCGTCAAGGAACCCCCATTGCTTCTCGAGATGGAAATGATTGGTCAATGTTAGAGGGCAGGACAACGGTGGCTGGAGAGGATTGTGCGAGGTAACAGACCAGCTCTATTGTATCAAAGAACCCACAGTGCTTCTCGGCTATGCAAGAACAACTGTATCGAGGGTGTACAATGAGTGCTCAAGAAACAACAAAACAAGCAATCAGCGGTCCTCCTGTGGGTGGAAATGACTGGCCAATGTTAGAGGACAACGGTAGCTTTAAAGGATTGTGCGAGGTAACAGACGAGCTCCATTGCGTCAAGGACAAGCAGTCAGCGGTCCTCCTGTGGGTGGAAATGACTGGCCAATGTTAGAGGACAACGGTAGCTGGAGAGGATTGTGCGAGGTAACAGACTAGCTCTATTGCGTCAAGAAACCCACAGTGCTTCTCGGCTATGCTAGAACAACTGTATCGAGGTTGTACAATGAGTGCCGTACAAACAACAAAACAAGCAGGCAGCGGTCTTCCTCTGTATGTATGGGGAGGGGGTGACCATTGGTTGATGTTCAAGGGCAAAAGCGGACGAGGAGGATTGTGCGAGGTAACAGACGTGCTCTATCGCATCGCGAAACGGCGCTTCTCCCCATCACTTTTTTTGTTTGTTTGAGGGCTGTACGATTACCGTAAGTAACTCGATGTGCTATAAGCAGTCTCCTTGGCTATGCTCCGGTTACTGATTTGGTGTCATCGCTATTGCGGCCGGTGCTGAAAACATAGCTTTTGCAGCCAAATCTGAGAACAAGTGTAATCTGAGATACAGAAGCAACCTGAGAACAGGTGTATGTATAGTTAGGAAGACTTTCACTGATAAGAAAACCCTGGCGTGTTTAAAAATTTCGTTTTATTTATTCAATTATTTTTATTCCATTTATAAGTGTTTTTTGGTTGATTTTTTTCGCTTTTTGGTTTTTTTACTCAATATATTTTTGTGAATTTTTTTAATATCTTTCACGTTACTACATTTTTGACAGGTACGATCTATTCTTGAAAAACAAGCTTATCCACAGAAGTCATTCGGCCGTTATACTCCCCCCCCCCTTTTTTTGTACCTGTTGTCGAGCGATTCCCCATTATCAAGCCATTTTGATTCTTCCTTTTTATATTACGTCGATAAAAAATAAGTGGTGTGAATTCACGGAAAAATTCTGAAAATAGCGTGCAGTAAATTTGCCGGTAGGTATGCGTTTTTTGAAGAAATTTCCTTTTTTAAAAGTCGCCCGTTTATTTAAACTTCCGTATTTTCACAGATTTTTCCATAATCAGAAATTCCGTAAATCCTATTTCTTGTATTTAAACTGAAATTTCGCGAAACCGACGACCCTGTATTTTTCAGCCCTTACCCCAATTATCCTTCTGCTGCAGTCAGGATCAAAGCCCCGTCGTTTGGTGTGGTCCAACTGCCAACGCACGCCTTTAACCACTGAGCCACAAGCGCTCGCCACTCCGAATCATGTACATCATAAAACAAATTGCGCGACGATGATTTTTTTCTTTTGTCATTCATGTGAGTGATTTAGTCATTTTATTTTCTGTCGGAGCTTATTATTTTTATGAATAGGTTCGTAATACTTTTTTTTCTGACTTTTCCCAAATTAAGCATTTTTCATCGTGATTTTTCGAAGTAACAAAATGCTTTGCAACTTGATTTTTTTAATTGAGAATGACTTTCAGTTATCTTTAAAAAAGGTGAAATGTCTTTTTTATATTATTATTTACCAAAAAAAAAGCTTCCTAAATACAAAATTTACTCTTGATAGCTATAATTGCTTTTGACTTAAGTTGTCTAAAAACTGATATATAGACATCGTATGATCATGTGTACAATAAGTTCAGTACCCGGTTTCTTACAGTAACACAATATAAAATAAATAGTTGGTGCGCAAAATAGGTGAGAAGAGAAGAAATATCCTGTGCCACAATAAAGAAAATTCATGCGACATGCAATCCCAATATTAGACCTCGCTACGGAACTTGAATATTCGACAGACTATTGAAATTTAACAGTTAATCAAACCTCAAGTATTCTCACTAATCGCTTCTATTGCCGGTAATTTCTCGTCATACGGTTACGAAAACAGTGAGTACGGAGTTTTTCCGTTAATATGCGAAAGGAATTGCAGAAAGGTTTCTGAATTCAGAATTTTCCCGTGGTAAGAAAAATCCGTGAAGTTCAGGTTTCTTTCCGTCATTTCAAGGAAAAGGTTGAATCAGAAATATGCTTCATTAGTTCACGCGAAAGAAATTCAGAATTTTTTTTTTTTTTTACGTTGTGTAGTTAATTTTTCTGTTGCCACAATAACTTCAAATGATTCCATTGTTAAGCATACGAAACGATGTGCATTCAAAACGAATTGTAATTAAGTGTCTGTCCAAGTGTTCCATCAGACTGGGTGATTTATAAACCGTATTATGTCTTTCCTGTCTCCTGTAATCGATGGTAGAAAAACAACACAAAAAGGCATAGAAATTCTTTTTTTTTATTGGAGGTTTAACGACCACCATGAGCAACTCAATGGGCTATAAGAAGTCGCCCGTCCCTAATTTAGGGTCACTGGTTCCAGGGAAGGGAGAGAGCCAGTGCCGAAAGACAAACACAACATCCATGCCCAACCGGGATTCGAACCCAGACCCCGTTCGGACGAATGATCAGAGGCCATCGCTTAGACCACTGCGCCACCGGGACGGCAACATAGAAATTAAGATCTTTGTCTTTAATTGACGGAAGCCAAAGGGGCTGCTCCTCTTTCATCTCAAAAAGGGGAGTCAAAGTACCGGTGGCCGCATAGGCTACGATTTCCAACGTTGGCCACAAACCCCGCTACTTCCCTAATTTTGGGTCACTGGTTCCAGGGAAGGGAGAGAGCAAATGCTGAAAGATAAGCACGACATCCATACCTCAGCGGGTTCCGAACCCAGAAGAATGGTCAGAAGCCAGCGCTTGGACCACTACTGCCTATCACTTTCTCAACCGTTTGTGTTATTAGAATATTTAAAGCAAACAGAATATAAATTCTGGATATGCTTGTAACACTTACTGGTCATCCATGTAACACCTCTCAGAAAACTTCGAAATTTCGTCACCCTGGAGCGGGAATCGAACCCAAATTTCCCGATTTCCGTTCGAGTATGCTAACCACCCAGGACAGTGAAATTCCAAGAAACTGAGACTCAGCAAACTTAGCTTAGGAATCTAAACATCCTCAGATGTTTCATAGCGTTTTGACCCATCTCCCATCCAGAAAAACGAATGTTGGTCGCCGTTGCCACAGATAAATCATGCTGTAACGGTTAGCATACTTGGACGGAAATTGGGAGATGCAGGTTCGATTCGCACTCCAGGGCGATTAAATTTTCGGGTTTTCTGAGAGGTGTTACATGGATGACCAGTAAGTATTAGAAGCATATTCAGATTTTATATTCTGTTTGCTTTGAATATTATATCGATTTCCCATGTGTTATGAGAAATATTTCTTCCTTCAACGATTTATTGATTGTGTGCTTTATTGTTTTTGCAAATAGCGCAAATTATAATCTTTGCTTCCAGGAGAGATTCACCCTTACTATCCCTCTGTCTCCGGAAATTTTCTTAAAAGCCTTGAGTGCTTTAGAAGTAGCTAAATTTTTTATCATTTTCTCGGGCTGCTTCTGGAAGAAAAAGAAAGAATTGAGGGCTAAATTGGTAAAGACTTCATTTTTTTCACCTTCTGGTCGAAAACGCGTTTCCTCACATTCTGGCTTTATTTAGTTCTTATGACCCATTTAAATTTAATTTTAAGTTAACCGTGTCAAATGTGGTTCATGATCTATGTAAGCATTCAATCGACCGAACTTTTGTCCTTATGTAAATGGCGAGAAAGCAAAAAATCAATGGGGCTGCATTATAAAATTTTTATGTTCACAAAGTTATCCACCAGTTGATTTTCGACCATCTTTGCAAAAATCATTTTTTTATCCTAATGATCCAATCGATTACTGACGGACAATTCTGTGGTCGTTTTGTATTTTTCAAGGATTTTTTCTTTGTAAATATATTTATATATATATATATATATATCTGTGGCACCGAGACTTCAGAACATTGAAGCCGCGAACTTAGGTCGTGGGAAAATGCCTTTGTGCATGCATGAAATGGAAAGTCGTCCACTTTTTTGCAGGTTCCTGTTATTGAACTTAAAAAGAGGCGTAAAATTTGTCGCCACCGTAAAAAAAAAAAAAAAAAAAAGAAAAAGAAACATTGCTGACAAATGACCGTCGGAGTTTGAATCTGGCCAACGGATGAGACATCGATACGGTGTTTAAGCATCAAATGAGGTCTGTTATGAGCATTGGTCCTTAGGAAAGAGATTTAAGGAGAAAAAAAAAGGAAACATGCCCCACGTTTTAAGCAAGTAATGGTTTTAGAACTTTCTTTTGCAGACGAAAACCCTTTTTAGGGGGAAGGTTATTAGACCGTGAAATGCACAGAGGTGTTTTTGGGTTATCCCCAGCTTAAAAGCGAGTTATTCATAGGGATTGAAATCTAGAGACATTAGTCATACATGCTACTGCAAATAAGATTAAAAGCGCCGCATTTAATTGTCGTACTCTTTTTTAACACTCCAGATCTTAAAGAAAGAAATTTTGTTTACGACAGTCGTGACTACGACATTTGGGTATAAAAGTATAAGGGACAAGTAACCAGGGACTGATTAAAACATCTAGGGCCCAGGACCAGGAAAACGGCATGGCACCCACTCCCCTCAAAACAAAATACACTCATTGTCAAAAAATCCCCGCACCAAAAAGAAACAGTACGATTAACGCGAAACTCTGCGAATAGGTACGGAGAGAGCAGACATGCAAATGATTAAAGTTCTGTGCGATTCCGCATGCCCATGCGTCCAAGACCGGCGCTGCAATCGCAATCTTTTGGGCCTATAAGACATAGGACTCCACATTCGTGCCAAAGTGCACGGTAAGAGTCAGGTGAGGTCCCCGAGCGATAGACATGCCGAGGAGCCGCCGTAGATGTGCATACAGGCAACTGACGGAGTTTGCACGAGGCCGTATCTTCAGGATGAGAGAGGCACGATGGCCGGCGCCCCGAATCGGCCGCAATTTGGGCCGGTCGGAGAGTATGGTGCGATCGTATTGCGAGCAATGGACATGGAAAGGCACCCAGGCACAGCACGAGCAGAGAGGACTGTGGGGTCGTGAGAGCGGCACGCAGAGGTGCAAGACGTCCTTGTCTGATATCCAGATACATGTGGCGGCTGTACAAGGGACGCCTCTGTCCGCCAGAACCATTTACAGACGCCTGGCAGAGGCGAATCTGAACTTTCGACGGCCCTTACGTTTTCTACCATTAACACCTGACCATCGTCGACGTCGATTGCAGTGTTGTCAGCAGCGAGCAACGTGGAATGTCACAGACTGGCGACGTATAGTGTTCAGCGACGAATCCCGCTTCTGTATGGGAATGGGCGATCACCGTGTCAAAGTGTGGAGGACCGCAGGTCAGCGCTACAATCCCAAACTCACTGTACAGCGGCACACGTCCCGAACTGCAGGCACGATGACCTGGGGTGCAATCGCGTATGACAGTGAACCGAGGGACGCTGACAGCCCAACGCTACGTCTTTCGTAGCGGGGCAACCCGGAGCCATTTTAAAACAAGATAACGCCCGTCATCACACATCTCGGGTTTCCCTGGACTGTCTACGTCATGCTTCGACGCTTCCGTGGCCTTCTAGTTCGCCTGATCTCTCGCCCATCGAGCACGTGCAGGACCAGATGGGACGTCATCTTTCTTCATGTCCCAGTGCTCGTGATTTAGAGCGTCAGTTGCAAGAAGTGTGGGCTAATCTGTCCCAGGATGACATGCGGCGTTTCTTTGACTCTATACCGGACAGTATCACCGCATGTATCGGAGCACGAGGCAGTCCGACGCGGTACTAACGCTGACCGGAATATGTACCGTATGTCAGCGGGAAATCGTCCTGCTGCTGTGATATTGTAATCCCTTTTGTCCTTGGTATGTATCATCTCATTACTAAAATATCATTTCAATCCTACACCTCTTTCTTGGTGCGCGGATTTTTATGGCAATGAGTGAACTTCAACAGTGTATTGCCCGGAGGATCACAAGTTACAAACGACACGATATGTATAGGTAAACACGGTTTACTCCTGGGTTAGGTTCCTGAAATTTTCAATGTAAAATGAAGTGGCGTAAATCGAAGCATAAATGTAATGGGAACATAATTTTCGTTTAAAATGTTCCCAAGAGATAATACCCAATATTCCCAGAATATAATGGCAACATACGTTCTGTTAAAATGTTCCCAAGTTGTAATGGAAATATCGATACGAGGGTGAATCAAAAAGTAAGGTCACAAAATACGAGGGTGAATCAAAAAGTAAGGTCAATGCTTCCGTTATTTAGGCAAGCAAAGCTGCGGTAGATTGTTATTTGGGGATGGGAGGTTACGTGACCTTGACACGTGGCGGATGCAATCGCTAATCTTCTAACCGCAGTTACTCAGGAGTTGAAAGGGTGCAAAAACGACAGCTCGTTAGTCGGAATGCTCCATCGTCGAGCAGGGAAGTGTAGTGAGATTTTTGCTGGCTGAGGGTGTGCAACCCGCTGAAATTCATCGTAGGATATTTGCGCAATATGGGGAGTACACGTGTATAGACATGTGTACAAATGGATAGAAAAGTTTCAAACTAGATAGAACGAATGTGTTTGATGAAGCTCCCTCTCGCCGTCCGTCGACCTCTCAAATAAAGAACCATTTGGATCGCATTAATGCGTCATTAAAGAAGATCGCAGGTTTACATGTCTGAGATCGTCCAGAAGGTAAACATTAGCTATGGTTCTGCATTCTGAGTAGTGCATGATGATTTCGGATAAAGTGTCTACCAGTTGGGTGCCACTTGCCGTGGCACCCAAGCAGCAGCGCCTGGATATTGGCAGAAATTTTTTGCAGCGGTATGAGTCATATTCCAGTATTCTGGAGGGGATTGTCACGGGGGACGAAACATGGGTCCATCAAAACGACCCCGAGAGCAAAAGTTAAAGCATGGAGTGGAAATATCCGAGTTTCCCATGAAATAAGTTTAAAGTTGTCCCTTCGGCACGATAATTGATGCTGACTATTTTTTGACTTGAAATGAACCATCGTTGAACACTATCAAGCATAGGTTGACTTAATTAACAGTCGGTCATATTGTGACTTGCTGAATCAAGCACAAAACGACGGGGAATGTTATCCAAAAATGTGCTCTTGCTGAGCGACAACGCTTGTCCACATACGGCACTGGCAACTCAACAAACAATTATCGAGTTGGAAGTGTGAGGTGTTAGCACATCCTGCTTACAGCCTCGATCTGGCGCCGTGTGACTTTCATGTCTTCGGGCCTCTGAAGACGCTTTGCGAGACCGCCGTTTTGAAAGTGGTGTCAAGGTACAGGAAGGAAGCGGGGCATTCGTGGCTGCAGGAACAACCCAAAACATTCTTCTCTGCAGGAATCCAGAAGCTTGTAGACAGATATAAAATATGCGTTAAACGACAGGGGGACTATGTTGAGAAATAAAGTAACTGTAATCTGGATGCCTCTTAGTTACTTTAATATTGAGAAATAAAGTAACTATTTTCTGTATGCCTTTTAGTTACTTTAATATTGAGAAATAAAGCAACTGTTATCTGTATGCCTCTTAGTTACTTTAATATTGAGAAATAAAGTAACTGTTATCTGTATGCCTCTTAGTTACTTTAATATTGAGAAATAAAGTAACTGTTATATGTATGCCTCTTAGTTACTACAATATTGAGAAATAAAGTAACTGTTATCTGTATGCCTCTTAGTTACTTTAATATTGAGAAATAAAGTAACTATTTTCTGTATGCCTTTTAGTTACTTTAATATTGAGAAATAAAGCAACTGTTATCTGTATGCCTCTTAGTTACTTTAATATTGAGAAATAAAGTAACTGTTATCTGTATGCCTCTTAGTTACTTTAATATTGAGAAATAAAGTAACTGTTATATGTATGCCTCTTAGTTACTACAATATTGAGAAATAAAGTAACTGTTATCTGTATGCCTCTTAGTTACTATAATATTGAGAAATAAAGTAACTGTTATCTGTATGCCTCTTAGTTACTATAATATTGAGAAATAAAGTAACTGTTATCTGTATGCCTCTCAGTTACTTTAATATTGAGAAATAAAGTAACTGTTATCTGTATGCCTCTTAGTTACTTTAATATTGAGAAATAAAGTAACTGTTATCTGTATGCCTCTCAGTTACTTTAATATTGAGAAATAAAGTAACTGTTATCTGTATGCCTCTCAGTTACTTTAATATTGAGAAATAAAGTAACTGTTATCTGTATGCCTCTCAGTTACTTTAATATTGAGAAATAAAGTAACTGTTATCTGTATGCATCTTAGTTACTTTAATATTGAGAAATAAAGTAACTGTTATCTGTATGCCTCTTAGTTACTTTAATATTGAGAAATAAAGTAACTGTTATCTGTATGCCTCTTAGTTACTTTAATATTGAGAAATAAAGTAACTGTTATCTGTATGCCTCTCAGTTACTTTAATATTGAGAAATAAAGTAACTGTTATCTGTATGCCTCTCAGTTACTTTAATATTGAGAAATAAAGTAACTGTTATCTGTATGCATCTTAGTTACTTTAATATTGAGAAATAAAGTAACTGTTATCTGTATGCCTCTTAGTTACTTTAACATACGGCAGCATTGACCTTACTTTTTGATTTACCCTCGTACTTGAAAAATGTTTTACTTTATGAAGTTTGCGTATGGAAAATTATATAATTTTTAAGATTGTATGATAACACACATTTTTGGGTTATAGTGGTAGTTATTTGAATAAAAGAAGAGTGCAAGATAAATCACAAACATATAAACAGCTAAAAAAAACTGAGAGTAACTATGTAGGTGGGGAAAATAAGGCACTTGTTAAAAAGTAAGGAAAGGTGCACATGCATTTTACATAAAAATAAACTGACTTACAAAAATTCTGTAAGAATATACAGTGAAATTCCGAAACATTGCGCAAATCTACGATACACTTTTCCACGTCCCTTAGTAAAAAAAAAAAAAAAAAAAAAAAAAACTATTATTGCCAAAATTCCTAAGTTACACTGAACTCTGTGTTTTCCTAAAATCATGAGGATAAGCTTTTCGTCAAATTAACTTAAATCTGTGAAAGTTACACGCAACTTTAAGACGTTCCATAAATTATGAAGAACGCTAATTATGCGCCACACATTAAATAAATTAATTATAACATAATCTGAAACATTTCTCCGACCTCGAAGACATTACACAATTTTTGGAATGCTCATGCACCTTCAAAGTCTAACAAGTTAGTAAAATCGTGCAATGCATTGATTATGATACGCTTTCCAACATATCAGAAACCCTTACTCAAGTTATTACTCAAGTTTTGAGGATAATGGCTGTGGAATAAATCTCGCTCCTATGCCCTGACCTTTGACCTCATTTCGATTATATTCAACAGAACCGGTAAAGTATACTTCCGGAACAACATGATAAAGTTTTGTCTCAATCGAAGCATTTTTACGTAATTTACGCAAGTTATGACGCATGAGTGTAACGGAATGGATCCGCTCCTATGTCCTGACCTTTGACCCCATTTCGCCCATTTTTAATAGGGTTCGTCCCTTACCACATACTAAAATTTCATCGAAAGCGAAATATTTTTACGCGACTTATAACGCATAAGGGTAATGGAATGCATCCCGCTCCTATGTCCTGACCTTCGACCCCATTTCTCCCATTTCAATAGGGTTCATCCTCAGGTAGTCCCCTACCACATACTAAAATTTCATCGAAATCGAACCATTTTTACGCGAGTTGTGCGGACGGACAGACTGACTGACAGACAGACGGACAAAGCTGGAGCATATACGCTTCTTCAACCTACAGTTGGAAAACGTAAAAATCCTTACACACTTTCTGAAAAATTTACGCATTTCACAAATTTCGGTTATTCTAGAATGTTACACAAGTCTTTGAAACGTGTTGCACAAAGGCAAGACTTTTTTCGTGTTCCACAGAACTTTCCGAAAAATAGGCTCAGTTCTCATTGAACCGTCAGTTTGAAACGTAAGACTACGACTTGCAGATCGGAGATTTAAATTGAGCTAGTCGAGTATGGTGTCTAAACGATTATTTAATTTGTTATAGCCAACACAGGTCTATGATATGAAAAGAAGCTTACATAATTTTTAGAAATAATGCTGGATACATTGCGAACACAGAGTTCAAGATGGACAGGATACGGGTTTGATCGGTGTATTGGATTTTTGTTTGGCGCGGCTGCTTTCAAGCGTTCTCGATACTCTCTAGTTCGTTGGGCTACCGCCTTCTTTGGCTTCTTATATTCCTCATCACTTGCTCTTGCCTCTCGTTTTGATTCTGTCCACTTTCACTTCCGTTTATTCTGCGAATTCCGCTGCATCATGTTAACCGGTTCGCACGAAAACAAAATTTAGTTTAAACCACTGCAATATGTTCTTTATATAATTGAATAGATCTCGTAGAGAGCTTTGAAACTATACCACGCACAGTCGTTTCGCACTCACGGTTGTCCAGATAAACCGCAATATTTTCAAAAGTGTTCACCGGTTCACAAGAAAACAATTTTTAAAATGTTCAGTTCAAACCACTGCAAAATGTTCTTCATATATTTGAATAGATCTCGTCGAGAGGAGCGCACGATGTATTGCGCAGTACGCGAACTGGACTCGCATAGTTTTAAAGCTACAATGATTTCAATTGGGACTTATTTTTGTCTCACGCGGTTTACCGTAAAACGCCCCATACTATCGGCGGAGTTAAGCGTAGTTCTACATCGAAAATTAAAAGCATAACCTGGTACTCTTTGTACATATAATTTCTTCTATGTACCTTTCGCCTGCCAAGATTTGTGGATGGGAAATAAAACGAGTGATTTGAGAGTATAAATTTATTTTCGTACAATACTTTTCATTATTTGCGTCACTCACGCCCACATCGAGCCACAGTTCGGTACATACTAAGTGGAATTAAATCCTAAGAAAAAAAAATTAAAAAGGTTTAGTAATTACTGACATAGAGCAGTAGTTAGGTAGATAGGCTAACAAATGTTACTGCCGTTAAACCAATGAAAGAAGGTATCTGAGTCATAAAATTAAATATTTACTAACTATGGCTGCGACTAGTTTTTCAGAAACTACATATTATTATTTAAGAGATTCCACCTCTTCTTGAGGTTTTTCTTCTCTTCCTTCCGGGATGGTTATGACGTACCAGGTCTGGGATATGGTATTTATTTCTCTCAGTTGTCCAGGAACTTCCTTACTATCCTACAAATGTTCAGGATAGCTGCTTTCTGTAGTTCTATGTAGGTGTTAGGTTGAAGGTCTGGTGTCTGTGTAGAGCTGTGAATGGTCTTAGGTACAACTCCTGTGGCTGATATTACTATGGGGATGGTGGTGTCGTTCTCCATATGCCACATTTCTTTGACTTCGTATCGTAGGTCGTTATACTTTAACAGATTCTCTCCGTGCGTCTTTGCGTCTTTTAAATGTTGCCCGTGTTGGGCACGGCTATGCCATTGAGGTACGTTGACTTCTCCTTGTCGACCAAGACGATGTCGGGCCGATTTTGGGGGATGGTCTTATCTGTTCTAATCGATCTGTGCCAGTATATCTTGTGGGTGCTTAGAGGTGAGAGATTCAGACTACTGATGGAGGCACCCCAGGTTCAAACCTACCCTGAAAGGCTTGAACGTGGGGGCTCTCCGTGGTGGTGTGAATTTCTAACAGTCGCTGAATATCCGCCGTGCATCGGCCGGGCACATTAAGTGATGGTCCCCGGGTAGGAATCCCCCGGGTTACATGTAAAGGTGTTCATTCCTAAGCCCCCCACCCATCCCCCAGTTTCTCTCTGCCTTCTACGAGCAAAATCGTACGCTTGTACGGCGGCGCCATCTAGTGTGCTGTCTCTCACTTACAAACTATCCTGTCAGAATCGCTAGAGTTGCTCTAACTTCCTTCAGTTTCTGTGTCCTGCCCGAAACGGCACAGAAACTGAATGAAGTAAGAGAAATATATTTTAAATAAATGGATTTTTTTGTGCACATATATTTGAAATTGGAAATACCAGATATACTCACAATTGATTCCCTGTATGCACTCAAAAATGAGTACGTGTCTTTTCGAAAAATGAGACACAAGTACTCAGAGCTATTATAAACCCAGAATGTACTCAAAAACGAGTACATTTTTCTTATTTCTAAGTACCAATTTTTATTAGGGTAGACATCGGAACATTTCATTGAACGCTTCTTGTTATTTTCCCATTATTGCTTTCCGGACTTTAATCGTGAACACCAGTGTAAGTCATCATGGCAACTTGGGAGCTTTGGCAGCTAAGAAGTTAGATTTCGTGAAGCAAGCAATCACGAAACCTTGGAGACTCTTGCAGCTAAGAAGGAGACACCAAACAGAGAGTGAGATGACGTAAACTAAGTCATCATCGAAACTTGGGAGCTGTGGAAGCTTAGAAGAAGTGAGATTTCGTGAAGAAAGTAACCATGGAACTTTGAGGACTTTAGCAGCAAAGAAGGTATCAAATATAGTAATATACCGCAAAGTCGGTCATCATAGAAACTTGGGAGCATTGACGGCTAAGAAGTGAGATTTTGTGAAGCAAGTAATCACGGAACCTTGGAGACTCTGGTAGTCAAGAAGTCACCAAACAGAGAGTGAAATGCAGTAAAGCAAGTTGTCATTGAAATTTTGGAGATTTTAAAGCAAAGAAAAGGTGAGATTTCGTTGTAGCAAGTAATCATGAAACCTTGAAGACTAGCAGCTAAGTTGTCCCCAAACAGAGAGTGAGATGCTGTAAAGCCAGTCATGATGAAAACTAGGGTGTTGTGACAGCTAAAAAGAAGGAGATTTCATGAAGCAAGTAATGGAACCTTGGAGACTTCGGCAGCAGAGAAGAAAATACCAAATAGGGAGTGACATGTCGTAAAGCCAGTTATCATGAAAACTTTGGCGCTCTGGTAGCAAAGAAGAAATGAGATTTCGTGAAGCGAATAATCGTGGAATCTTAAGGACTTTGGCAGCTAAGAAGGCGCGAATAGAGAGTGAGATGCCGCAAAACAAGTCATCATGGAAAGTTGGTAGGTCTGGCAGCTAAGAAGAAGATACCAAAGAGACAGCGACATATTATAACGCAAATCATCATGAGAAATTGGAGGCTCTGGCAGTTAAAAAAGCAGGCATCAACCAAAACCTGAGGCACCGTGAAGCAAGCTGTCACAGAAACCTGTAGCCTCTGATCTAAGAAAGACGTGCCTATTGACGCACGACCTACATTCGATGGTTCACAGCAACTCAGCTTTCTTGGGATCGATCCAGCGACCATGTGTGAGAAAGCAGGTTGTTCTAACCACTTGGCCACTCGCGACCTAGTTATCCAATCCAAGGAGAATTTGGTCCATTTATCGAAGTGATCAATCACCATTGCAAAAATGCGATTCCATACTAAAAGACACAAATGTTTCTTTGTTTTCCTTATTCAAATGGCTCTTAAAAGGACCAACTTAAGTGGCAATTCCAGAAAATGCATATGACATTCATTCCATGATCCTGGATGATCGAAGAATGTCCACTAAAAAGATAGCAGATACCCTGACAATATCCCGAGAAGGAATAAGCTATATTATTCACGAAATTTTAGACATGAAAAAGCTCTCAGCCAAGTGGGTTCCCAAATGATTCAATACTGACCAGAAGCGTGACCGAGTAATCTACAAGTCATTTTGGACCGATTCCGGAGGGATTATGCGGGAATTTTGAACCATCACATAACTATGGATGAAATGTGGATCTATATACTATGTATATGATCCAGAGACCAAAAAACAATCCGAAGAATGGAGACACAGTGTTTTCCCGCGTACAAAGTAGTTCAAATCGCAGAAGACATCAAGCAAGATGTTGGCGTCTGTCTTCTGGTACAAAGATACAGTTTGTTTGTAAATTATCTGAAAAAGGGTGCAACCATAACAGCAAAGTACTACTTTGCTCTTCTAGACAAACTGAAGCAGCAACTTGTCTTCAAACATCAAAGCAAGCTTTCCAAAGGGATCTTTCTTCAAGTGCCTCTCCTCACAAAGCGGCCATTATGGAGCAGAAATTGGCGGATCTTCACTTTGAAATTCTGAAACACCAGGCCTACTCACCCGATTTCACTCCTACGGACTACTACCTCTTTCCTAACCTGAAAAAACACCTCAAGGGAAACATTTTTCGAGCATTGTGGAGGCACAGCAGCTGCGGACGAGTGGTTTGCAGCACAACAGAAAGGCTTTTTTATGGTTTAAAAAAGTTAAAACAACGAAGCCATAAGCATGTAGAGCTCAAGGGAGAATATGTAAAGTAAATATTTTTTTCAATCCCGTAGCTTGTTTGCTTTACAAAGCCAAAGACTTATCAGCACCTCCTCGTACAAGCTGTTATTTATTCTGCTACAGAAGTGGAAGTGACTACTGATAGGCTGAATATAATAAAGAGTTACAACACTGTAAGTAGAACTACTGACGTTTTCTTGAAGTGCAATTTTAATGCCTAATTAAGGAAATCGAAGTTAAACTATCTTGGGTTCCTACTAATACGAACAACTTGCAATATTTAGAAACAAACTACACGTAAGGCGTTTTGTTTAAGGTTAAACCGACTTTTTACATATATACTTAAAACCTAAGAACATTGGACATATATTAATGTTGTTTATACTGTCTAGTTGCTGTTCCGCATAATATCAACGAGAATTTGGAAATAGAATCAGGTAATCACAAAAAGTTCACCTGATGTTTTCTCTGTGTGTTAAGGAATAAGTTCAGTAAGACAAAAAAACAAGAAAACAGAAGAACCAAAAAATACTCGATATGGTAATGTGCCGCATGTGATATCATGAGCAGCAAATTAAGCATGGAGCAGGCAAGGAATGGGTAAAATGTTGGGAATGCTAGTGAGAGGAATAAGGATTCAATAGACGGTGAAGATTATTTATCTTGCTGGTCATAAAGTGAAAGTAATGTACTTGGAGACTAAATGGCCCTCTCGTAAACAACCTTGAAAATGGAATGCAAACAGAGAATGAAAAAACAGTCCGGTCAATCTATTGCGAGAAAAGGCAACTCCCGCTTTGTTCTAAACCATTCACAGATGAAGCTTAGCCGGGATCCGTTACGTAAGAGACGGACTTCAACGACACTGTTTTGTCTAACCGACTGGGGCGCGACTTCGAGAACTTTCCACTTCGAGGAGAAAGGAAGTAAGACCACAAAAACACGGTGTCTGGAAAAAGAAAAAGGTCTTTCGCGCCGTGGGAAAATTAGAGTTTAGGAACTTAGGGATGCGCGTCCTCTGATAATGGCTTTTAACCCTTCTGACACACATATACTGGGGTATAATTTGCCTGCTGACAGGTATTCATGCTATTTGGAGCGCAGTTTCAGTTTTCGCACGGCTCATCTATTGAAAAAGGAGAACGCCTTTATTACACCTGAAAACATATATGACTTACCCATTCTCTTTTAAACCCGTGATTACCGTTTTAAATCCTTTACTCTGAAGGTTAAATAGAATTAATAAAAACATATTTTTCTCGTACGGTTAATACATAATGGTTCGAAATGTCAGCACTTTTTTAACTTGCGGTCGATTTAGCGCCCACACCGCAGAGTAACACTCTGAAATCTCCATTAGATATCCATTATAGCCTAATTATTTCCAGTCGTGCTTTGCCATATTTTAAACATTTTACAAATTTTCCGGACAAGTTTGCGTTTTAATAATATAATACGCACAAATTGCGAAGGAATGCATTTTAAAAGCGCATTTCCAAGTAAGAAATAATTTCTGTTATTGAATGGAAGTTTGCCGCCCCGGTGGCGCAGTGGTCTAAGCGATGGCCTCTGATCATTCGTCCGAAAGGGGTCCGGGTTTGAATCCCGGTGAGGCATGGATGTTGTGTTTGTCTTACGGCACTGGCTCTCTCCCTTCCCTGGAACCAGTGACCCTAAATTAGGGACGGGCGACTGCTTATAGCCCATTGAGTTGCTCACGGTGGTCGTTAAACCTCCAATCAAAAAAAAAAAAAAAAAAGAATGGAAGTTTGTTCGTCACGCGTAGAGTTCGATAATCTCTTTAATTTTTAGCACAGAAATGCTAGCTGTTGTAAGTGAAAATGATTGATCTAGCAAGTTAACTGAATTGAAGATCAGGGCACCTATAGGAGTTAAAAGCAGTTTAATAACATTCTCAGTTGTTTAAAAATAATTCGTCACTCTAAAAGTTTCTTCGGTTACATTACTTCTGTTACGTGGATACTGGGAAATACTAATTGCCGAGAATGTAACAGGATTTAATAAATTATATTAGAATATAATAGAAATATATTAGAGTATACGCCGATGAGACATTACATTATGACCACCTACCTAATAAGCTGTAGGACCCCTTTTAGCCCGCAAAACAGCGGCCACTCGGTGAGGCATCGATTCGACGAGGTGACAATAAGTATCCTGGGGTCATCATCATCATCATTGTCAACCATTATCTATCCACTGCTGGACGAAGGTCTCTCCAAGCCTCTTCCACAACGGTCTGTCTTGTGCCAGTCTCCTCCAAGTTACTCCCGCATACTTTCGAATTTCATCCACTCAGCTTTTCCTGTCCCT
Organism: Macrothele yani; assembly: GCA_039090855.1. Lineage (NCBI taxonomy): Eukaryota > Metazoa > Arthropoda > Arachnida > Araneae > Macrothelidae > Macrothele > Macrothele yani. The sequence continues at coordinate 114,513,228 of CM077026.1, forward strand.
TGGAATCCAATCTCAAATTTCGACTGTCCATCGACGATCTGTTCTTCTGGCAGTATGTCCAGCCCATTGCCATTTTAGGGATTTTATTCTGATCATGATGTCTTCCACTCTTGTCATTTTTCTGATCCACGAGTTCCTCTTCTTATCTCTCCTGGTTACACCAAGTATGCACCTCTCCATGCTGCTTTGAGTTGTCTGCAGCCTTTGTATGTATCTGCTACTATGATGTCAACAGCAGGTCCTCCAGTACCCGTACATTTCGGGGTGGTGGTGATTCAACGCGAACCCGCTTTTCCAAGTCGAACCAGAAATGTTCGATTGGGTTCATATCAGATGAGTTTGGAGGCCAGAACATTAACAGAAAGTCACCAGCATGTTCCTCGGACCACTCCTTGACGATTATGGCAGTGTGGCATGGCGCATTATCCTGTTGGTAATGGCCATCACCAGTAGGGAACACAGTTGCCATGAATGAGTGAACTTGGTCCGCAATGATGCCCAGATACCTGACAGCTGTCGGGGATGGTGCTATTGGGAAAATGAGGAATAAGTTGTCCCAAGGAAACATTACTCACATCATAACACCGCCGCCACCGGCCTGTTTCCGCCGAACAGTGCATCCAGGTGACATAGCCTCCGTTGGTAATCGGCGTATCCGCGCTAGGCCGTCTACGTGATGCACCAAGAATCTTGATTGGTCAGACCAGGCCACTTTTTCCCAATCATCCATGGTCAATCTCGAGTTCTTGGGCCCATTTTATGCGCCGTTGGCGATGACGTTCAGTAAGCGTAGGAACCCGCATGGGTCTTTGGCTACGCAGGCCCATGCGCAGAAGGCTGCGATGAACTGTGTGCCGTGACACATTGCCCTGATTACCACTGTTGTAGCTGCGGGTCTTTTGTCGCCCTGTGGCCCTGCGGTTGCTGTGAACAATGCGCGTCAGTCTCCGCTTCTCTCTGGCGTGAATGAGCAGCGGACGAAACACGGCTGGATGACGGTTCGTCGTTTGGCCATATGTGCACCACTTTTGATACGTATTCACTACAGCGGTATGGGAACAAGCCATAAGCCGCACCGTCTCCGAGATCGTAGTTTCTAGGCGCCGTGCCATCAGAATTTGCCTTTCATCAAACTCCGATAAATCGGCAGCTTTTCCCATTCGGACTCCGAACACTGTACTTAACGAAAGCCGGTCCTCGGGTTGTATTATACTGCTCTGTAAACTTCACCTGCGACACCGGTCGGTCTCCAGGCGCGCTCGTTTCTGTAGGCTGGGGATGGTCGTAATGTAATGGCGCGTTGGTGTAATAGAACACATTAGGTCCCTTTTCGTCGCTACCTTGCACTCAGCAAAAGGGAAGGTTTACGACGGCCACTAATGGCATGTCAGTAATCCTAATTATCATTAGTAAGGGTTCTAAACCATTATTCAGAGCAATAATGGACCATTGTACGATATGGGAGGTTTCTTAGATAAAAATTTTATTAAACTAATAATCTGATGTAGTCTCAGCCATCTATAGAACGGTGAACGAAAATAATCTCACACTACGTAATTACTTTACAGCTCTTAAAGCGCCCAATGCCATTTTCTTCAAACCTAATTATAATTAATAAAGGTTCTAAAACACTACCCAGGTATAACAAAGTAAAGTTCTCCGTCATTTTTGTGTACGCCAGGCATCGAACCCGGGTCCCCTCATTCCGGAATAAGTCGCTTTCCCAACTGAGCTAGGCAGACGTATGCTCTCGCTGCTATCTTCCTTTATCTCATGTGCGACCTGCGGTGCAGGCACATCACATCTCTCCCTCTATCCCGAAAGAGGGCCGGGGACATGGCCCACGGGTATAGCCGGGACAATGTGTTGCTGTAGGCAGCTGAAGAACGTACATTGGAGAAATCCCAGTTAATTTTGGTGTGTGGAACGCAACATCACACACATTTATTTTTCGAAGCGCTGAAGAAGGGATTCTCTTTTTCTTCCTGTCTCGCGGTGTGGAAACAACATCACACCATTGCGAGAACTTTAACGGCCAGGTTCTTCTTGAAGCTCGGGGGCCAATATAACGAAGTAAATTTCTCTGTCATTTTTGTCCACGCCGGACATCGTACCCGGGTCCCCTCATTCCGAAATAAGTCGCTCTCCCAACTGAGCTGCGCGGACGAATGCTTGTATCTGCCTTTATCTCATGTGCGTCCTGCGTGGCAGGCACGTCACACAGGGCAATCGACCATTGTACGTGAGGGAAGGTTTTTCAGATAAGAATTTCATTTTACCAATAATCTGATGCAGTCTCAGCAATCTATAGCACGGTGAGCGAAAAATTATCTCAGACTATGTAATTATTTTACATCTCTTAAAGTGCCTTCAAGCTGAGGGCTCCGAGACAATGGATAAAAGGTAACAAAAGAGAACAGAAAGTTACGAGAAGGAGCAGAGTGCAGAAGAGAGTTTGGGGACTGGTTGAGTCGTCACCTGTTGTGGATGAGCTTCGTCCCATTCTGGACATAATCGAAGTTTGAGCAACGAGAAAATATGAAACTCCGCTAAAGACGCTCTTGAAGATCGGCAAACAGTGTATGGAATTGATGGTGTCGTTGTCCAGTATTTGAATGATTTGAAAGGCTTCGTGAAGGAAACTTGTTATTTGAAGACCAAGAAAGGAGTGGTTGTTCGTCAAGTAGGTGAAATGATGGCAACATAAATCAGATTCGCAACTGTATCCGTTCCGATCTTCGTCGTGTGACAACTAACAACTAGTGGAAGAAACAGGCTTGTCATCCAAAACCATTCATTCGATTTTGATTGAAGTTGAAAATGAAACGTATCAACGCCAAATTCGTTTTACGCTTGCTCACTGTTCACGAGGGTACTGTCCAAGATGGTAGTGTCCAAGATGACCATGCTCACTGTCCAAGATGACTATGCTCACTGTCCAAGATGACCATTGTTTCTGTCCAAGATGACCATCGTTTCTGTACAAGATGGTAAATGAGGATGAGTCATGCGTCTATATGTGCGACACTAAAACGAGAGCACAGAGCTTCCAGTGACAAACAACCAAATCTCCAACGCCAAAGAAGGTACGAAAACGGTGATCACAAGTGAAGAGCATGCTGCTGACATTCTTAGACAAGGAAGTTCTTGTTCTCACAGAATTTCTTCCAAAAGGTTTCACTGTAAACGTAACTTTATACGAAGTAATTTTCAAACGTCTGCAAGAAGCAATGAAGTGGAAAATACCGCAGAAATGGAAAAACGGATGGCTCTTTTACTTCGACAATGCGAGATGCCATAATGGAATCTCCACCCGGCAAAATTCTGGCGAATATATCCATTCCAATGCTTCGTCTTCCACCTTACTCTTCCAATGTGCTCCATGAAATTTTTTATTGTAAACTGAAATAAGTGATGAAAGGGAAAATAGTTTTTGCTACTCTGAACGTTGGGAGTATTTGATTTCCTCAGTGATTGCGACAAACGATTTGTCCCCATCGAGGACACCAAATATAACTGTAACAAGAAAGATGACACCGATATTTTCGGATGTAATAAGCACGTCTTTTAAATCCGTTCTGATGCGAATTAAATTTATCAAAGCTATTCAAAGTCAATGGAACCCGTTTGGAAAACAATCAACCGGTTCCAACAATCGATAAAACATCCAAAAATAGAAATGTCTATGCACTTAGTTCCACCAGCGACTAAAAAGCATGTTATGAAAATTAACAAACGGCGAACAAAAAGTTTCTCATAGTACAAGGAAGATACCAGAGACAAAGAGATTTTTAAATCGAACAGTTAAAAAGAGAAATATAGAAGGAAACAATATGTCTACGACTGTTAGCGGAAAAAAATGCGTAACGGAAAAGTTGAAAATAGTCGGAAACTATTCTTCACGGATATTTCTTCAAGTATTCTCAAAAGGTTTTCCGATGTGAGCGGGATCGGTACACGAAATAATTTTTTCAATCGAGTATTCACGAGCTCAGATTTTGCTGCAAATACATACCGTTGTGGAGGAAACTTGGGGAGACCTTCGTCCAGCAGTGGATTGATAATGGTTGACAATGATGATGATGATGATGACATCAGATGCAGAAATTAATACTTACGCCCCATAAAGACAAACCATTCTTTATCAAATATTAGAAATTATATGCAAAGCATTTCCCATCACACTGTTAAAAAAATATGCTTAAAAATAAAAACATGAACCTACTCGGTTTTTTTTAAGTACAATCGTATCGTAAACGAGTACATGACATGCTCAAATATAAGTAACCATACGTACTTACAAATAACTGCGTCAAGAAATATAAATATAATCTCGTATTACGTCATTTTAGATATTATAGATTTCAAAAGAAATTGTTTAATAAATGTGTACAAGTGTCACACATAAATAATGAATACAACAAAGTCACTGATCACAAGTAATTTAATAATGCATAAAATATATTTGTGTACGTTTTTACATTAACTATATTTGTTTCAGTCTCATAAATAACATATTGTCGCTTCATCACTATATTTGCCATAGAATTGTACTGTCCATTTGCCGATCATGTGACAACGAGTATATCTACTATCCCAGATGTGCCATTGAATAATATACTTCCACTTGATTCTATGAATAAATGAGTATGTATGCAGTACACGTATTTCAAACTTGAAATCGAACCGCAGATGGCTTAGTAGTTAGAGATTCACAGTGCTGATGGAGGTACCCCAGATTCACACCTGGAGTGGTGGTGTGAATTTCTGACAATCGCTGAATATCCGACAAGCGCGTTAAGTGACGGCCCCCGGGTAGAAATCTGACGGTTGCATACAAAGGTGTTCATTCCTAAATCCCAATTAACTTCTCTCTGTCTTCTATGTGCAAAATCGTACGGTGGCGCCATCTAGTGTGCTCCTCTGATTTCATTTTTCTGTAGTTTCTGTGCCCTGCCCGAAAGGGTACAAAAACTGAATGAAGTTAAAGTACACATATTTGAAATATATGTACTCAAAAATGGGCACATGTCTTTACCAAAAATGAGACACAAGTACTCGGAGCTATTATAAGCCCAGAATGTACTCACAAACAAATACAATTTGCTTATTTCTAAGTACCAATTTTTAACAGTTTTTCTGGTGCAGAAAGAATTTTTCAAAACGGAGTTTTAGAAGCCAAGATATCGGATAAAGCGCAGTTTACCTGTACGCCCCTAGCGGAAAGTCCATGCATTACTTGAAAATTTTGAAACTGTATGAGAAACATTTTACACCGGGAACGCTTTCTAACAAAGAAGGAATTTTTCAAGTCCGAATCTTTGAAGCAGAGATCATCATTAGTGTTCTGTCTTTTGACAGGTCCAACGGTAACTCAACAAGTTCTCTTCCTCCAATTTTTTCTGTCGCTTGTTTCATCCTTCAATACTTGATAGCTTCCTGCGCCCATGATATCATCAAGCATCATTCGTCGCCTCCTTCCTCTTGGTCACTTTCCTTCAATTTTCCCTTCTATCAATCTTCTCTTCTATCAATTTTATCAATTTTCCCTTCTATCAGCCAAGTAGCTTGGCAGTTAGTCGTATGTGAGTCTGGAGGAATTTGAGGACGCTGTGGTGCAGTAGAAGCATGTCCGGCGCGTAACTATAAGACTCTATGTTCGATTCCTCGTGGCCAATGAGAATTTTTCCGTGACTCACTTATAAACGTGGAAAGAGCGATGACTTCTGTTTGACATTCTTTTCAATAAGCTGTCTCCTCTTAGCACATGTTCTATCCAGTAATGTTTTCTTTTTCTTATGGTCTTTAGAATATTCCTTTCTTCCTCGACTCTTTGCAACACTTCATCATTGGTAATTTTTTCAATCCAATTTATTTCTTCCATTCTTCTCCATAACCACATTTCAAATGCCTCCAACATTTTAGCTGCTTTTGTCCCGCTTGCCCGCGTTTCTGCTCCAGATAAAGTTGTACTCCAAATATAGCACTTAATAAGCCTTTTCTTTAAAATTTTATTTATTTTCTTACTAAACACATTTTTCTTGTTGTAAAATGCATATTTGCCTTTATTAATTATTTCTTTTGTTTCCATGTCACATTTTCCATTGTCTTGGATTATGTTACCGAGGTATTTGTATAGTCTCACTTGCTCTGCATTATCTTCATTCATCATCACCTCAACGTTTCCTGGTCTCCTGGAGATTCCCATATCGATAGAAATAAGATATACATCTACCCACTTGGCGGAGAAACCATGCATTAATTTAAGAAGAAAATATTCCGAAAAGGTTTTTCGATGTGAGCATTATCGGTCCACGAAGGAATTTTTTCAGTCGAGATTTTAGAAGCTCAGATTTTGCTGCAAATACATCAGAAGCTGAAATGAACACTTACGCCCTCTGGTGGCCAAACAATTTCATACCAAAAATTAGAAATTGTATGCAAAACATTTCCCATCAGGTGCTGTATCCGTTGCAGAAATAAGTTTTCAAATGGGAGTTTTAGAAGCAGAGATATCGGGGGAAATGCAATTTACTTTTACGCCCACTAGCGGAGAATCTATGAGTAATTTGGAAAAAGTTACTATACCTAAAATAATCTTCGGCATGGATGGAATCTAAAGGTAAAAGGGTTTCTTGAATTGGATGTTTAGAAGAAAATATATGGAGTAAAATGTATTTTAAATTCGATATCGTCTGCATTTGCGCCATCGAACGGCGAAATTGTACATATTAAAAATAAAATAAAATGAAGGGTCATCATTCGTACATTTCAAGCTTCCGACACAATGCAAAAGTGCTGTGGTACAAGTGTATGTATATGTGTTCAGAAGGGGAGAACCTCGAAAGTAATTGAGGCTGTAAGTATTAATGCTCGTAGCGATGACGCACTACAGACGTGAAGCATATGTCAAGACGACAGAGTTGCAGCGATAAATTCCGTCGTTGTCAATTAATTGGCAGAACATTCGGCTACGGAGCGGAAGGATGCGGTTCAATCATCGTCACCGGCAAGTTGGCGTTTTCACACAGTTTGTGCTGTATAAAAACATTTTTTCTCGTATTCACTCATCATATTGATTACACTTTGTACACATACCGGCCACTGAATTAGAAACTTTTATTCAATACCGGGTTACGCGTCGTTTATCCTGAATGACAGCACGCATGCGGTTTGGCATGAATTCCAAGAGGTGTTGCAGTGCACCTACGTCTACGGCATTTTAAGTATTTACCAGGCAGTCATTTAACTGGGTTTGACGGGAGAGGAATTTGCTATCGGATCTGGTTTTCTGACATGTCAGTGACATTCTCAATGGGGTTCAGATCCGGGATTTGTGGTGGCCAAGAAAGATGGTGAAAGTCGCGCTCATGCTCGCGGGACCGCCCTACTGAACACGTCTTGCGCGAATGACAGTAGCGTTTTCTTCCACGAAACAATCTGGTCATAGATAAAAAGCCAACTTTGCAGGATGTACTTGATCGCCAACAATTTTTAGATAACTATTGTAGGACACCTGACCTTTCACCCATTTCGTACCAACAGAACGTGCAGCGTGCGCTCTACCGTTTGCTCAGTGACACTGCTTCGGAATCCGACATCTTACCTGGGTGTGATTTGGGCCACCGTTCCCAAGCGTTCGGTTTGTACCAGCCTGGATAGTATACGTCGATCTCTGTTGCCAATGACGTGTGGTTGGCCACTGCTTTCTCCCAGGATGCTGGTACGCCCGTCGATGGTATGCTGGCGGTACACCCTTGATGTGGTTGCCCTCGTGAACCCTAGGGTTCTTACAACTTAGGCGATAAAATGATCCATCCATCCTGCGCCGAGAATGGGTTCACCACCAAAGTCGCTCAGATCACCACGTTTACCCATGTTCGATACACTGTTGGGAAGCTCTGCTGTCGGCCTATTTATCGGTTCACTCTGTACAGGGGATGCTCATGTAAACTGCCCATCACTTCGATTTCTAACGTTTCGCCCATTGAGTGCATGTTACTACATCAACCTACCTCCTGGAACACAAAACATACTTCATGTGCCGCCTCTTACAAGCTGTGCGAGAATTCCCTTCCTGTTTTTTTCGGACCATGATTCAGTTGTGGTTAACCATAATATTTTAGACACTGACTGGACCAAAAAAAAAAAAAAATGGGAATCAATGTTTTTCAGCATTAAGGTAATTCTTGAAGCAAACTCGCAGGATGGCGATATTTTAAATTCACTTGTTAAATTAGCTTGTACTCTAGATATAATTGAGCAGAAATCTAAAGCACAAATTAAAATTGACGAGTTTTTGAAATGAAACTAAGATTGTAAAGTGATTTTTTGTAATCCTAATAATATTCATTACATAAGTGTAATTGGGAAATTTTCTGAGCCCAGGAAAACCAAAAAATATTGAGACCCCCCTCCCCCATATATTTCTGTTATATACAGTTATAGCTCACCTATATACACTATATTGACAAAAGTCACCGGACACCTAGAGGAGAAACACAACACAGCATTAATATTAATGCATGCACTAACCCTTCGATACATGCTTTCGATAAGGTTTTGGAACGCCGCCCCGGTGGCGCAGTGGTCTAAGGCGTTGGCTTCTGATCATTCGTCCGTAAGGGGTCCGGGTTCGAATCCCGGTCAGGCATGGATGTTGTGTTTGTCTTACGGCACCGGCTCTCTCCCTTCCCTGGAACCAGTGACCCTAAATTAGGGACGGACGACTGCTTATAGCCCATTGAGTTGCTCATGGCGGTCGTTAAACCTCCAATCAAAAAAAAAAAAAAAAAAAAGGTTTTGGAACACACCGATAGGTGTGTTCCAAAACCTTGTCGAAACTCCACACACGATAAGGACTTATCGTTAAACCACGCCGTAACAGCCCTTGCTTTATGGCTTGGCGCATTATCCTGTTGATACCAACAAGACTCGGTTCCATAGTATTGCCATAGAGTTGGTAGGGCATAATTATCCAGAATATCGAGGTAGACGTGCTGGTTAACAGGTTTTTCCACGATAACCAATGGGTGGGGACCATTCCACGAAAAACTCCCTCGCACGAGTACACTACCAGCTCCATACATGACCGTAGGAACAGTACACTGTGGTAAATAGCGTTCCCCCAGCTGCCGTCATACCCACACACTGCCATCAGACTGATAGATCGTGTATCTCGATTCATCAGTCAATAGGATCAGTTTCCATTGATCTACGGTCCTTGATAAATGTTCTTTACACCATGCTAAACGACGAGTAACATTCCGAGTGGAGATGAAAGGCTTATGAGTGGCCGCAGGACCATGGCAACCCGTGGAATGAAGTTCTCTGTGAATTGCACGTGTACACTGTACATACCGAGGTTCCAGCATTTTTACTCACCTGTACACCGAGGTCCTGTGCTTAGCTGTAACGACTCTCCTGCGGCTTCGACGTCCTCTATCACTGATTTTCTTTGTTCTGCCGGTATGTTGTGCTGCTTCTGGAACGCCATGTGTCTTCCACTTACAAAATACATCCAAAACAGTTGACTTGGGTATGTTTAAACGCCTCTCGGTTTCTCTTATGGACAGCCCACTAATATAACACCCAACAATCTTTCCTTTCTCAATCCATCTCGAAATGATCAGTACATCCAACACAGTTGACTTGGGTATGTTTAAACGCCTCTCGGTTTCTCTTATGGACAACCCACTAATATAACACCCAACAATCTTTCCTTTCTCAAAGTCAGTTCTCTCTCGCCGCGATATTTTCATTCGAATTCACAGTGCGATATGATCGCAGGCAGGGCTTGTTTTTATACCGTTTGCACCGCCATACCGCGCATCTTAACAACGCAGCGGATCCGTTCATTTGCTTTTGAAAGTCTGTCCGATAACTTTTTTCAATGTTCAATGATGTTTATTTCATCGTCATCGTTATCAACCTATTAACAATCCATTGCTGGATGAAGGTCTCCGCTAATTGCTTCCACAACTTTTCGTTTTGAGCGAGTCCTTTCTATGCCATAGTGACTGTTTCGACGGCTTTTTCCAATTGTTCAGGTCTTCGGATCCTCAGTACCACATTAAGCGAACCGGAAGTCGTTTAATGTGGTACTGAAGCTGGAAGTCGTGACTCGCAGTCGCAGTGATGTTGAAATAGCCCCAGAAAATGTTCAGCAATGTGAACGATGTAGAAATTAGTAAAACTGTACTAGTGATCTGATTTATTGGCATAGAAATATAGAAATAAGCATTTAAAAGCTTTCGTGCATGAACCAGATTGCTTTTTCAAGGAAGGTAGACAGAAACCGCAAACTGAATATTAAAACGCTTTAGCAATTTGAACGCGGTGACTTGGCAATAAATACGTAGATACGACGCAATATTCATTTAAACATACGAGCTGTTGCAGTTGGTTGTCCAGTGTGCACGCGGTATATTGGAAGGGAGAAGGCGTTACTTGAAGAACTGGTTCGAAATTCGTTGAAACTCGAGTGAGACGCTATCATTGCAAGTATCACTGTTGGTAACGCATATTCGACGGGCGAGTCAAATCACATTAAATGAAGAAATATAGGTACAGCAAAATATATGTTATTCTTCCTCAAAGTATTTTCCCTCGGATGATCTGTAACGATTCCATCGTTCAGCCCACTTTCCCAAACACGTGGCGAAGGCATTTTGTTGAAGCTGCTTTAGCGACCCCTGCACAGTTTGAATAACATCTGCATCTCTGTTGAATATTGCGCCACGGAACTTCTCCTTCATTGTTGGAAACTACCAGAAATCGCACGGGGCGAGGTCAGGACTATAAGCAAGCTGCGTCATGATTTCAATACCGAATTTTGTAAAAAACTGTTGAACACAAGCAGCCACATAATGGCGAGCGTTATCATGGTGTAGGAACCGCTTTATAACCAGTTTCGGTCGCTTAATGGATATGTGTCGTCGCAGATGCTTCAAGACTGAAATGAATGTAACACTCAGCATTGACAGTAACTTGTGGAGGAACGGCATGCTGGTAGACTACACGTTTATGATCAAAGAAAATTATCATAATTACCTTCCCAGCTGATTTGGTTTGGTGGACTTTTTTCGGAGGAGGCGAGCCTGTGTGTCTCTAGACACTCGTTGGGCGCTTCGTGAGGGGTTGAAATAGTGGACCTGACGTTTCATCGGCAGATATTACAGTGTTTGGAAAGTTTGGATCCTTTGCAATCATTTATTCCCACTCATGACACACCTGAACTCTGGCTAACAATTGTTCTCTCGTCAGGTGATGAGTTACCCATCTGGAACACCCACGATGCAGCAGAAATTTGTCGCGTAGAATGCGGAATGCCGACATTTTTGAAATATTAGTTGACGCCGCTATGTCTTCACACGTCATTCGTCGATCTTCTTGACAGGATTGCCCAAGCAGTGTTAACAATACGCTCCGTAAGAACACTTTCAGGTCGACAAGGCTTAGGAGCGAGTTCTGCCGACAAACGCCCTTGTTTGAAATCGTGATGCTATCTAAAAATTCGTTGACTCACCCAAACATTTATCTTTGTAAGCTTTTTTCATTAAATTAACTGTTTCTGGAGCCGTTTTACCCAAAAGATAGCAAAATCTTATCGCAGAACGCATTTCACTTCTTAACTCAGAATCACTCACCTTCATAGCTGTATGGCGAAATGGAGACGTACCTTAAACAACCGCGAAATAACAAAGCCAGAATCGTCTGCCGCGGCTAATAACTGTTGCCAACGATACTTACTCAATTCAGTTAGTCGTCTGAGTGGTCATTTTCTCCCTTCGCAGTGTTACCAACTCAAAAAAGATTACTCTTAGTTTTATGGAGCGTCCTTTGAACATTGCATAAATACTACGTACAATATTAACTTGAAAACTCTTTTTTTTTTTCCGATTGGAGGTTTAACGACCACCGTAAGCAACTCAATGGGCTATAAGGAGTCGTCCGTCCCTAATTTAGGGCAAATGACTCCAGGGAAGGGAGAGAAACAGTGCCGTAAGACAAACACAGCGTCCATGCCTCATCCGGATTCTAACCGAGACCCCTTCCGGACGAATGATCAGACGCCATCACTTAGACTACTGCGCCACCGGGGCAGAGAAAACTCTTTTTACTAGGGATAACATAATCAGAATCGGGTGAAATGCATATGAACGGAATTTTGTTTTACTGAATTTCTGCGAAACACTTCAAAATCTGTGCCTCCCCCTCCCCCGAATCATACTTAGGACCCCAGTTCTGAGCGGCTGGCGTCGACACTATTTTTCCATTAAAAGACCGTGCAAAATTTTTAAATCATAAATTATGTAAAGAAGCTGAAAAATGTGCATTATTTTCCTGGCGTTCAATTGCCTGCTTTACAAAGAAAAGAGTTCTTTGCTTTTTAAAGTGGACGTCTAGTAAACATACTCCCTATACTTCCTATGGGAAAAAAATCGACCCCATTTCTTCAGCGAAGCGAGATTTTCCGTACATCAAGATCGCCCACTGACAAAAACCGTCCTATCTTAAATTGTGCAATCAGTGTTTTTTGCAAAAACTGCCCCTGCATTATATTAAAAATCAATATCTTTACCTAGATGAGGTGGTGAGGAAGAGTAGTGCCATTTGTAAGCAAGTATAGCAACTACACATGGCCGTCCATATAGGGGGAAAGAGGGGGCACTTGCCCTCCCCTGGAAAACTAACCATGTCCTTTCTGTTCTATTAAGGTCCTACACAGATTTTCATGATAACAATAGTTTTTATTACTAATTCTGTTGAACTTCCGGATGCGTGTGTACGGAGTAACAGGAAAAACGATGGAAGTTTCCAGTAGAAAAAGCGAAAATTTACAGTAGAAGGCACTAATGAAATCTCCCATCGAATATTAAAACACTGCGTGCTAACACACAGAATGGAAAAGTATGAAAGTCAAAGAAATGAACAGTACCATCCTGTGCAGTGCCCACTCACCACTGGAGAAATGTCTCCTGACTTTTTTACAGAAATTTGTATTGTGAATATTATTTTCTTCTTGCTGACTGACTGATTGATCACTGAGATTTCATGACTTATGGGATACAAGCAGGGGCGAATCTGGAAGTTTACTCTGGAGGGGCGGTTTTTCGGGTATGAAAAGGAGATATGAGAAGACATTATGGAAGGATTTATTAGACATACTTTATACACGGTCAAGTCACATTATTGTGAACACCAGCTAATATCCAGAGTAACCGCCCTGTGCTGCGCGGACAGCAGCTAGACGGGCTGGGAGTGACTCAATAAGGTGCTGGAAAGTGTTCAGAGGTATGTGGATCCATGCTGTCTGAAGTGCATATGACAGCTGCTGGAGGGTGCGTCGTGGAGGATCTGTAGAGCGAACAACACGATCGAAGTGGTCCCATAGATGCTCAATTGGGTTTAAGTTTGGGAAATTAGGATGCCAGGGAAGTACTTTAAAGTCTTCATCGTGCTCTTTCAACCACTCTCGGACATTTCTAGCTGTGTGACACGTCACATTGTCGTTCTGGAAGATCCCATCCACACCAGGGAAGACAATCAACATGTAAGGGTGTACGTGGTCTGCAAGGATGGATTCATAATGGATTTTGTTCAAAGTGCCTTCCACAGATATAAGTGGACTCGGGGAATGCCATGAAAACCTTCACGGGACCATACCGCTGTCCACACCAGCTTGTGTTCTTCCAGAAATGGTTGAAGAGTGTTTGTTCTCCGATGTTTCTCGCCTTATACGCCAACGTCCATCCGTTCGATGAAGCAGAAAACGTGACTCATCTGAGAAGGCAATCCTTTGATAATCGGCGGAAATCCAATTCCGATACTGCCGTGCAAATGTAAGCACCTTCGTTGGCATAGATGCAGTGACCATCCGTCTGCATCGGAACATCATAAGCAGCACGATTCGCTGAAGTGTCGTTTTAGACACACTTCCTGTAGCCTCCTGGTTTATTCGGCCAGTGAGTTGCTCCACTGTAGCGTGTCGATCGGTCCTCACGCACCTTCGAAGCCGACACTCACCTCTCACATCAATGGTACGTGGTGCTCCGTAGTTTCCACATCGCATTTTCGCAATGGTGCCATTTCTCCAATCACGATACATTTTAATCACAGCAGCACGCGAACAGTTCACAAACTGCGCTGTTCCAGAAATACTGCCACCCTTGGCCCCAAAGCCGATAATCATCCCTTTTTGAAAATCTGATAAATCTCTCCTTTTATCCATGACAGCAACGAGTGATGTGTTTTCAAAATGCCTACAGCACACCTTGTACACTCTCCAAGCCAGTTCACGACACGTGCGTTCTTTCATTGGCTACGCACTGTTGACCTCAAAAGTAGGAGGTGGCCACAATAATGTGACTCGACTGTGTACATATTGGCAGTGCCACTCCTACCTGGCGTTCCTTTGCAAGGCCTTTAAAACACTTTCACTTGCTCCAGGAATGTTAAATCGTTAAATACCTGAACGAGGGCTAGCAATAGGTGAAAAATCACAATTATTTCAAGTTGATCGATTGCGCGTTTCTCGAAGAAATGAACTTTATCCTTTTTTGAAATCGGAACAGACTACGTCTGAATGAAGTCCTTCAAAATGAAGCCCAAGCCCTTATATTCGGAGTTGGTTAATTTAATAAAAAAAAATTTAGTGGTCTCCACTTGACACATTCTCATACATTAAAGTAGATACTCGCCTGATTTCAGCCAAAACATAATTAACACACGGTTTAGTCATAAAAACGGTAAATATAATTTGTCGGAATAGTCATGTCGTATTTTGGCACCCGATGGCGGTTGGGTGGTTTTGGAAGTACTAGAGGCATGCGCAGTTCTGATATCGCTATGGCATTCGACAGGTGCCAATTCTAGCTGCAGTGTAAAATAAATAGTGATCCATTTGGTTGATTTGTGGAGATTTGACATCAAGTTGAAGATGGAAGACCAAACTGTGCATTTTCGCCATATTTTACTGTTTTGCTTCCGTAAAGTGTACAGGGATAATTCTCTACAAGAACGTCAGTGCCATCGGTGGTTCGCAAACTTCCGTGCTGGTGATCTTGACCTCAACGGTGCTCCTCGGTCCGGAAGGCCCACCGAGGTTGATGACAACCAAATCAAGGTATTGGTGAAGTCAAATCCACGTTACACGACACGAGAGATTGCAGACACATTTCACATCCATCATTCAAGCGTTCACGACCACCTGAAGAAGCTGGGATACGTAAGCAAGCTCGATGTGTGGGTTCCTCATGAACTCAAAGAAGCTCAATTAACGGCGCGTATAAACATCTGCGATATGCTCAGTAAACGTGAGGAAAACGATCCTTTTTTGAAGTGACTGATAACTGGTGACGAAAAATGGATTGTGTACAACAATGTGCTGCGCAAACGGTCTTGGTCCCGACGTGCTGCTTCGCCTCAAATGACATCCAAAGCAAACATTCATCAGCGGAAGGTTCTGGTCTCAGTGTGGTGGGATTTTAAATGTGTCGTGTTTTTCGAGCTCCTACCACGGAACCAAACAATCAGTTGGAATGTGTACAGTCGGCAATTGGACAGTTTGAACGAATCCATCATCCAAAAACTTCCAGAGCTAGGTCATCGTAAAGATGTTGTGTTCCATCACTACAACGCGAGAGCACATACAAGTTTGATCACCTGCCAAAAATTATTGGAGCTTGGGTGGGATGTGTTGCCACAGCCAGCATACTCGCCTGATCTTGCGCCGTCAGATTTCGACTTGTTTCGCTTTCTTCCACAGTCCTTGCGTGGTATAACGTTCAATTCAGATGAGGCTGTAAATCAGTACCTTGTACACGTTCTCGCCACAAAAGACAGGTCTTTCTATGAACGAGGCATTCTGCAACCCACTGAAAGATGGCAAAAGGTTATCGAACAAAACGGGCATTATTATCATTGATTGATCTTTGTTCTTTCTATCAATAAATGACCTTTGCAAAACATGACTAAAATACGTCATGACTTTTCCGACAACCCACATAAAACACGGTAACTGCAATTTTGCTCTTCTCCCTCCCCCTTGCTTTGTTTTTACTCTGCCCGACGGCAACAAAAAAGATCATTTTCGACTTCTTTTCATTGGTGATGAAAAAACGAAACTCTACGTCCATTGGAAATTAACGTAAAGAAGGAGAGAGAAAGAAGTTCTGATATCAGTTACTTTAGCTACATGAATGAAAACTCCAATGAAGGAATGTAGACACAGTAGCGTATTCAGTATGTGTTACAATCACACTTATACAAAAATGAGATGAAGAGAACTTAGTTTTTCTTTGGAGAAACAAAGTTCTTATCTCGTTTGAAGAACTGAAAACTTTTGTTAAATGAGCACGAAATGTGAAACCAAGTAAACAGTGCCTCGTAATATTCGACGATTACCAAATTTAAACAGCTTGGAATTTGTCCGATATTATTAATCTTTACATGCGAAAATCTTACAGCACTAAAATTACCAAAAGCTAATAGAAAGTGAAAAAGTTTCCGTTTTTATGATAGTTCAGAATATACTACTATCTTAATAATAATTTAGAGACACATTAACTTTCATGAGAAAAATGAGTAGGTTTAAATTATGGATTCAGTTTTGTTTTAAATTTTTCACACACTGTTTCGAGACGTTACAGACGCTAGACAACATAACAATAGCAAAGAATTAACAAAGAATATCCTCATGCTTCCCCTCCCCCCCCCCGCTGTCCCTCTCTTCCTTTTATCTTTTGCTCTCTCTCTTTCAATTCTATTCCATTCTCTTTCTTTTTTTTACTGAAGCTAAATCAATGTAATACGCATTTTAAATCCAATTTTTTTTTATTGGAGGTTTAACGTCCTCCGTGAGCAACTCAATGGGCTATAAGCAGTCGCCCGACTCTAATTTAGGGCCACTGGTTCCAGGGAAGGGAGAGAGCCAGCGCCGTAAGACAAACACAACATCCATGTCTCACCGGGATTCGAACCCGAGCCCATCTCGGACGAACGATCAGTAGCCATCGCTTTTAAATCCAATTCCGTAGTAAGTTTACACATTACATTTTTTTTTTTTTTTAGAAATACTGAAAGCAAATAGGCAAAGTTAATCATTTACGAACTTCGCTACTTTAAACGTAAAAACTTTGTTAGGGTTTAGAGGGGGCGGGGGTCGTCCCAGTCGTCCCCCGCTGGATCCGCCACTGGATACAGGTGACCGAAAGACGTAAGACCCAAAAGAAAATCAAAGAAATTTTCTTATTGTACCAACTGCTTTCTTTTATGTAGTTTTTGGTCCTTCTGATTTACAATTAAATTAATGCGTTGAGAGTGTGGTAAAAATGATAAGATAACAAGAAGGCACTATGGAAATTTCATATGGTGTTTGTACATATATGTTATTCGTAATTACGCTTTCTATTTGCTCCTCCACCACCCCCACCCCCTGAAAACTAAGGTATAGGCGCATGTGCAACTGCATCGAAGTAGAGTTTTTGATTTGTAATCAAGTTCAGGAAAGCTTTTGCTAATAACACCGACTGTACAATCTAAGTTAGGATGGATTTTAACAGTGTGTCAATTTTTAGGTATGGGAAATCTTTCTTCGCTGAGGAGATAGGGTCCAAATTTTTCACATTGGAAGTATAGCAAAATCACTAGACTCCATCATAAATGTCAAGTCTAAATGTAATTTTATATAATAATTTAATATAAATTCGACCTATCTGTTCGGGTAGCGTAATTTAATTCAAAAAATTCCAGCTTGAATTATCCAAACATTCTTGAAAATATTCTTCTATTCTTTCCCTATGCATTATTCTCACTTCCTTTGAAAGTAAGTTCCATTTTACTTCATTTCATCAAGTCATTCCTTAGCCATTCATTTGGCCATTTTGTCTCGGAAGTTTGTGGAAATATTACATCAAAATGAGTAGGTTTGCTTTCCATCACTTCGCACCATTACTTTTTATCAGGAGAATATTGGGGGAGGGGGCAAGGGGCCTTAGTCCCCTCCGAAATTTTTCATTTTTGGTTAAATTGAGACTTACATTAGAAAAAAAAATGATTTATGTAATTTAATAAAAATGCATCAAATTACAATCGTGGCCAAAAGTCCTGCACCAATAGAGTGAAAGTCAAATTTTTGATGTTTGAAGTCAACTTATACAGCGTAATGGTAAAGTCAGGAATACATATTATACATCATTTTAAACGAAATTTTATGCTGAATTCTAATATTTTTACATAATGTTATTACCAGTAATAGAAGTGAAGTTACAAGCGTCTAGTCATAAAAAGCAAAAAATAGTGGAATTTGTGAAATTAGTTTGCATTGCATTTAACGTAAAATTACTGTAAAGTAAATTCAGGACACTTGAGATAACTTACCAACAAACAAAATACGCTTTAGTATTTAATTGGATAACCACAGTTATTTAGTAACAAAGTGCACCATCTTGGCATGAAACTAATGAGCTTCTCCCGTTATCCATTGCTGCTGACAGGTGCCATACTGCCCTTACAGACTCAATTAAGTCTTCAATTAAAGTCTTTAATTGAGTCTGTAAGGGCCGTATGGCGCCTGTTATCACCAATACACATCTAGAGAAGCTCATTAGTTTCAAGCCAAGAAGGTGCACTTTGTTACTAAGTAACTGTAGTTATCCAATTAAATATTAAAGCGTATTTTGCTTGCTGGTAAGTTATCTCAAGTGTCCTGAATTTACTGTACAGTAATTTTGCGTTAAATGCATTGTAAACTAATTTCACAAATTCCACTATATTTTGCTTTTTATGACTAGACGCTTGAAACTTGACTTCTATTACTGGTAATAACATTACGTAAAAATATTAGAATTCAGCATAAAATTTCCTTTAAAATGATGTATAATATGTATTCCTGACTTTACCATTACGCTGTCTGTATAAGTTGACTTCAAACATCAAAAATTGACTTTTGGTCTACTAGTGTCAAACATTTGGCCACGTTTGTACATTTGAAAAAATGCTTTAATTTTTTCTTTTATTTTTCAGTTACTTTTATTTTGTTCTGGTGGATTTGAAAAACGAGTTTTCGTTGTTTCCTCGTGAAAAAAAAAAAAATTTAAATACGCCCCTGCTCTCCATGATTAGTCAAAATCTCTTTTCACTTATGCTCTGTTTCTGAAACTATAGTTGTTGTTTTTTTCTCTCGTTTCTCTCCCTCTCTGGAGCTAAAACAAAACATTTAATCTCCAAATGCACAGCAAAATTTTAATCGTTATAAAACCTTTACGAACATCTGTGCATTTATTACCATAATTTATCAAAAATAAATACTGTAATTATTTACCATCTTGGCAATTTCAGAAGGAAAAGTTTGTTTGAGGAGTCCTCCGCCCGCAATGGATACTGCGGCCAGGTTGTTAATAAGAAAAATTCACAGATGGAACAGACGAAACGTAGTTTTGTGGTGCCATCTATCGCCAAATGTCTGTTCTAAAGACCTTATCTTTCTTTTTTAAATTGTTGATTTAAGAATCGGTCGCGTTTTCAATCACTCCCGTAAGGCTTATTCTCTGTTTATGCATTTAATCTATTAAGTTCCTTTCTTTTGCGAACATAAGCTTTGAAATTAGTAACAGCTAAAAGAAAACAAGTTAGTAAAATCATGCAATGCATTGATTATAATACGCTTTCCAACATACCAGAAATCATTACTCAAGTTATTAAGATAATGGCTGTGGAATAAATCTCGCCCCTGTGCCCTGATCTTAAACGTCATTTCCATGATATTAGACAGAATTGGTTCAGCATATCTCTGGAACAACATAGTAAAGTTTTGTCGCAATAGAAGCATTTTTAGTCAAATTATGAGGATAATGGATGTGGAATAGATTTCACTCCGGTGCCCTGAGTTTTAACCCCATTTCGATGATATTCAACAGAACCGGTTCAGTATACCTTCGACAACATGATAAATTTTTGTCGTAATCGAAGCATTTTTATGTAAGTTATGACGCATAAGGGCGATGGAATGGATCCCGCTCCTATGTCCTGACCTTTGACCCCATTTCGCCCATTTTCAATAGAGTTCGTCCCCAGGTTGTCCCCTACCACATACTAAAATTTCATCGAAATCGAACCATTTTCAAACGAGTTATCGTGCGGACATACAGACAAAGTTGGAGCATGTACGCTTCTTCAACCAACGGTGGGAAAGCGTGTAAAAAGAAAAAGAAAATGAACGGCAGCTGAAGTCAGCAACCAAATTATTGGCAAGAGTTTGAAGAAATCACAGGAGCGAGGGGTTCAGTGGAGTAGCCAAATTTTTTTAAGGAGGGGGGGGTCCATGAATTTGGTCATGGGCGGATGAAGCAGGGGCGCGCCAAGAGCATTTGCAGCCCGTGTGCAAGCCCAGATTTTCCGCCCCTTGTATGAGAATATTTTTCAATTTTTATTCCTTTTTACATGAAATAAATACCTTTAGCAACAACATTTTCTATTTCTCGTAAATTAAGAGTTTTCATAAAATGCAATTGTTTCATATAAAACTGAAAATAAAAATATTTAAAAATCTATTAGGTGTGCAACTTCATTCTTGGCCACAGGCACGACACGTTGGCAGCAAATTATAGCAAATCGAATACTTACTTAATCAGGGAAATAATCCCCGTCGTGGTTGATACATTTGAGTCATCGATCAGAGAGCTGCCGAATGCCACTGCGGAAAAAAGAGGGCTGTTTCGAGTTGATAAAGTCATCAATACTTGTGTGGACCTCCTCGACAGAAGTGAAGTTCGTATCACTCAGGTGATGTTGCAGGGAGCGAAAGAGGTGATAATCCGACGGGACGAAGTCTGGTGAATACGCCGGGTGGGACAAAATTTCCCATCCCAGGTCGGTGATCGTGTTTAAAGTCGTTTTCGCGGTGTGAGGACGCGCGTTATCCTGAAACAACAGGACCGACCTTCTGCCCTGGCCGGTGTATGGCCTTTTCGCCTCCATTGCGTCACTCACACGAATGAGTTGCTGACAATAACGCTCGGCATTGACCGCTTCACCAGGTTTGAGCAACTCATAGTGTACGACACCGCGCTGATCCCACCATATGCACAGCAACAACTTCCTGGCATGGATATTCGGTTTGGCGGTACTGGTCGTAGGTTGACCTGGATAAATCCACGATTTGCGCCGCTTAGGATTATCGTAGAGGACCCACTTCTCATCACAGGTCAAAATCTTGTGGAGGAAATCCTTTTTAAATCTGGAAAGCAAGGACAGAGCAACATCGTAGCGCTTCGACTTGTTCGCAGCAGTGAGTTGGTGGGGCACCCTACGGCTCTCCTTGTGAATCCGTCCAAACTTGTGCAGACGCTTTGCAATGGCTTGCCGTGTTACTCCGAGTTCTTGGGCGAGCTCTGACTGTGTGCGACATGAATCCACGTCCAACAGTTGTTCCAGTTCCTCATCGTCAACTTTCTGTGGCTGTCACGGGCGTTATGCATCGCGGAGATCGAAATTTCCCTGCTTAAACCGCTGGAACCACTTTTTAAACGTACTGTAGGACACAACAGCCTCACCCAAAGCAGCACAGATAATTTGCTGGGCTTCCGCGGCTCTTTTTTCAGCTGAAACGCGAACAGGAGGCAGTGCCTCAAATGTTGCTTCTCGAACGACATTGCTTTCACTGTCAACTTTCGTCCCTTCTCTCACTACAGCTGTGAGCAGTTACGGTTGCCTGGAAAGCTGTTGGATGGCGCTGCAATCAGTCATTATCGCACTCAGCTATTTGCATTTGCCGACGTTCTATGATCGCTTGCGGTTAGGGTCCGGGAATTAAGTTGCCCACCTAATAGTTCAGGTGACGCTGCGAATAATCTAAGTCAGTTTCGTCTCTGTCAATTTACTCAAAAGTTCGACTTGCCTTTAAAAAGTTTCGTCATGTTGATCATATTACAGCTTTTTCTCCCATAGAGGGCGATATATATTTGTGATGTATATATTAATACGAAAACCAAAAAATCTCTCATGTAGTTACTTATACAAATAAGTTGTGTAAAACTAAAAGCAGATTCGAAATAATCAGTTTTCGTATGAAATAAAATTTTTTTTCCTATAAACTAAAAACTGAAGCTTCAAGAAAGCACACGAACATGCGTAGTTTTAGAAAAAATTAACTTTTGTAGCCTTTTTTTCTGTTACAAACTTTTTAACAATGTCTGAATTGTCTAAGTCTGTAACAATTTTTCAATACTAACGATACTTATATTTTAAAACAGTTCTTGTTTCATATGTATTCAAAAGTAACCTTTCATGATTTTAAGTTCGGAAAATTAAGCCACTGTTACAGAGAGTAAAAATTGGAAAAGATGGTTTTTGTGCACCTTATTAGCACTGTCAATTCTATGGAATGTAAAAGGGGTCATTGCAATTTGAGAGATCTTTTTGGGTTTCAAGCTTTACGAAAAAGAACGATGTTTATTTTTAGGCAGTATAAAAATCCACAAAACCTGAAATATTTTACGTTTAACTTAACATGAGACCCGTATTTGCTATAGGCATCATAAAGAATATTCTTAAACAACTGCGCAATAACAAAACCAGAATAGTCGGCCACGGCTAATAACTGTTACCATAGATACTTCCTTAATTTAGTTAGTCGTCTGCGTCGTTATTTTCTCCCTTCGCACTGTTGCCAACTCAAAATAAAATTATACTATGCTTTTATGGAACGGCCTTTCTGTATATATATATGAACTCTTTCTTACACACACACACACACACACATACAATCGTGTCACAGTAATAGGGCCACCCCCAGAATCAAGGCACACTCTCCCAGGCGCGTCACAGAGTGCACGTGAAAAGGTCGACCACACGGAGATATAAGCGGCCGGCCAGAACAGATGAGCCATAGTGCGTTACGTGAGCACATTAAGCAGAGGTAGTAATTTGACGGACGTTACAAAAGGAATGATCATCATCGACTACCGCGCCAAGAGTGGAAGCTTTTCAGAAACAGCAGACTTCGTGTGTTGTCCGCGAGGTGCTGTAGTAAGGGTGTACCAAGAAGGGACCGCTGGCACACTGAGTACCTACGGTCAAAACTGTGGAGCTTTAAAAGCCGTCGATCCCAGAGAATAACGTCATCTCCGTCGACTGGCAATCGACATGCAACATTGCAGCAATTTATCACGCAAATGAACACTGGGGCACCTAGATACGTGTCCCCGATAACGGTAGAGCGAACCCTGTTACGTATGGGTCTCCAGAGTCGATGCTGTGCCAAGTCTCCCATGTTAGCCCACGTCCATCGGTAACGACGTCTGCAGTTCGCATGGGAGTACTGGCATTGAAAAGTGGTACAGTGGGAAAATGTTGCCTTCTCCGATGAATCGAGATCTCTAATCCACAGAAGTGACGGGTGGTGACGGATATGGCGTCAGAGAAATGAGAGCCAAGACCTGGTCATACTTGTCGGTCATGAACAGTTCGGCAGTGGCAGTGTGCATGTCTGGGGGATGTTTTCCTGGTGTGATTTGGGACCGCTGGTACCACTAGATGGGTCCCTAAACGCCAATGGCTGCCTGTCCATCCTCGCTGACCACATGCATCCGTTCATGTTGGAGGTTTACTCTAGTGGTGATGGTGTCTACCAACAGGTAGGCCTTTCCACGTCGCTAAGGGGGTGCGTGGAGCGATGTCTCCATTTCCGTTGGGAGGCGAAATTGCCCGACCTCAATCCCATAAAGCATCTGTGGAAAACAAAGAGCATTTGTCCGAACCACAACCACGTCATCTCCGGAACCTTCGTGCTCTGCTGCAGTCCGAATAGACAAGTGTGCCTCCATTAGTTTTCCAGGGCGTCATTGTGTCCATACCACACCGTGTCGGTGCTGTAATCCGGTCCTTGTGTGTTTATTCCCATTATCCATTAGGTAGGTGGTCATATTATTCTCATACGATCGTGTACTCTCTGGGAAAACTTGATTGCAAGTGTCTTTTGGAAATGTTTTAGGCAGAGCGATGTGACCATTCTGTGACGTGCCTGCCCCGCAGGACGCACACGACATAAAGGCAGATAGCAGCGAGAACGAACGTCTGCGTAGTTCAGTTGGTAGAGCGACTTGTTCCGGAATAAGTGGACTCGGGTTCAATTCCCGGCGTGGACCAAAATTGACGGAGAAATTTACTTCGTTATACAGGCGCCCGAACTTCTCGGATGACCCGGCCGTTAAAGATCTCGCAATGGTGTGATGTTCTTTCTACACCGCGATATAGGAAAAATAAGAGAATCCCTTCTTCAGCGCTTCGAAAAATAAATTTGTGTGACGTTGCATTCCACACATCAGGTTGACTGGAAGTTCTCAAGTGCACGTTCTTCAGAGGATGGCTTCCTACAACGATTCATGGTCCCGGCTGACCCATGGGCCATGCCCCCGGCCCTCTCGCGGGGGTGGGGGTGATGTGCCTGCCCCGCAGGACGCACACGACATAAAAGCAGATAGCAGCGAGAACGAACGTCTGCGTTTGTTCCGGAAGAAGAGGACTCGGGTTCGAACCCCGGCGTGGACCAAAACGACGGAGAAATTTACTTCGTTACAATTCTTAACATACCTTTCTATGTCCTTTTCAGAGGAGAACTTGGTTGTGATACGTCCAGTGTCAAGGCCTACATTATGATTACTCCTATCACCTTTCGAATTCACTTTCACATGCGTTTATATGTCTGTTTCTTTCTGTTTTCCAATTCATTTTGTACACCTGCCATTTCATCAAAATACTGTTCATGTGCAAGGAAGGTCAGGGAATGACCTCTGACGTTCCGTTGGCTCTGGAAGGTCATAGGTCATTCTTCTCTTGAGAAAAACTGACCCCTTCGATTCGTTCCCAGAACTAATTGTCAGTAGACAAAAACCAGATGTTTTTGGAAGATGGGGAAAAACTGAATTCTTCGAGACAAATGCAGGAAATCAGGAAACAGTTGAAAACTAAATACAGTAGCATGGTTAATTACACGAACAATTTAAACAAAAAAAAAAAAAAAAGGTTACAACTACATTACAACATTTTCCAAAGGAGCACGCTCCAGATAAAAATTGTCCTAATCGAAATGAAAAAGTATTAATACACACACACACACACACACAAAGAAGCTTTAACCTAAATTTTTACTGAAGGCTTTTAATTTTGGCCGAATGCGTGGCCCGCATCACCATAAGTTAACTTAAAATAAATGGAAATGTGTATTAATACAATACAAAAGCTACATAACACTACTAACACTATTTTTCACTGCCTAAATAATTCATACTAACTGTAAGATTAATTACACTGGACAACAGCCAAAATGTATCTGAGGAAAAAGTTGTTACTTTTAAGTATTTTGGACATGGTGATCACGTCTAGTTTTCAAGGTGCGGAGTATTTTGGACATGGTGATCACGTCGCGTTTTCAAGGTGCGGAGTATTTTGGACATGGTGATCACGTCGCGTTTTCAAGGTGCGGAGTATTTTGGACATGGTGATCACGTCTAGTTTTCAAGGTGCGGAGTATTTTGGACATGGTGATCACGTCGCGTTTTCAAGGTGCGGAGTATTTTGGACATGGTGATCACGTCGCGTTTTCAAGGTGAGGAGTATTTTGGACATGGTGATCACGTCGCGCTTTCAAGGTGCGGAGTATTTTGGACATGGTGATCACGTCAAGTTTTCAAGGTGCGGAGTATTTTGGACATGGTGATCACGTCGCGTTTTCAAGGTGCGGAGTATTTTGGACATGGTGATCACGTCGCGTTTTCAAGGTGCGGAGTATTTTGGACATGGTGATCACGTCGCGTTTTCAAGGTGCGGAGTATTTTGGACATGGTGATCAGGTCTAGTTTTCAAGGTGCGGAGAGAAAGGCACTGGGAATGAATAGTCTGGACCGGAAGTTCTACACTGGCGGAAAGTGAAAAAAGAACACCAAGAAGGAGACGTCTAATACCAACGAAATGTATACAGCATAATAACGGAATACAGAGGATAACGTGATCAAAACATTATGGCAAAATACAGCTGTATTTGCTGGTAAACTGAAAAATAACATTTCCATGTCACATGGTTAGTACGAGGTTGAACCGCCATGAACTGTGTCACACTGTGCAATTCTGGCATGGAGTCTGTCGTACAGATGTTGGATGTAAGTTTGGAGTATTGAGTTTCAAGCATCCTCAACCTGGACGCGTAAATTGTCGATGATCGTGGCTGGCCGTGGAGACCGGATAAGTCGTTGTCGCATAAATTCCTACACGTGCTCAATGAGGGACAAATCCGGTGAACGTGCAGGCCATGGCAGTTGTCTCACACCCTGAAGTGCATGTTGCGTTGCACGTGCCGTGTGTAGGCGTGCGTTATCTTGCTGGAAAACACAACGATGGACCGACCTTACAAATGGCACAACAACGGGCTGAATGATGTTGTTGATGTAGGATGTGCTGTTTAACGTACCCGATACAAAAACTAGTTGTGTACGGGAGTGATAGCTGATCGCTCCCCACACCAGGAGACCAGGTGTAGGCACTGTGTGTCGCTGGCGGATGCAAGAAGGGTTGAGACGTTTCCCTGTGCGTCTGCGAACACGCATATGGCCATCGGAGGCTCCCAAGCAGAATCTGCTTTCATCGCTGAACACGACAGATCGCCATTGCGTTCTCCAGTGCAGACGTTGGCGACACCACTGCAGCCGTTCCTGACGGTGGGATGGAGTCAGAGGTACACATGCCAGAGGCACACGTGCACGTAGTCCTGCATCCAGTAGACGGTTGCGGATTGTTCGCACAGTCACCTCAGGTGCAACGGCAGCTCGGATTTGCGTCGCAGTGGATGTTCTGCTTGACAACGCCGCTCTTCGTATGCGTTAATTTGTCCGCTCATCAGTTCGTCTGTGACTCCCGGTTCCACGTCTTCTCGTGTGGGAATGCTCCTCAGACCATCTACGCCACCATAGTACCACCACCACCGATACTTCCCGTCCAATTCGCTCCCCAATACGACGATACGACCACCCGACCTCGCGGAGTCCGACTAGACGACCTCGCTCTAAGTCCGATAACTGCTGAAATCGTACACGTCTTCCATGTCCAGGCATTGCAGCTTCTTCAGGGTCTTCACACGTGCCCGTACGCCGACGACTGATTACATTCACTTCACCGTACTCCTTAAATACCACCGACGATAATTTGCATATTATGCCGTGCTGTGGCGTAAGCGCTCACCGGTTGGTCCCAAAATTAACATCACATCTACGTAAACGCGACCCCATTAACATATGTAAATTCCATGATCGTCCGCCAATTCCTACTTGGTGTTCTTTTTTCACTTTCCGCCAGTGTATATATCCAGCGTGCGATTTCTTACGATACGGATAAACTTTAGCGCCAATTGGATGACGCAATTTGTCTTAATCATTGCAAATACATTTGCTTCTTGTCATCCTTTGTGTTCTGGATTTTGTGAGTTCAGACGTGATGTTCAAGACGTCTCGTGAAAGTGTGAACAGTACTGATGACACTGTTCTACAATTTATTTTCTTTTTACTAAGCAAAAGTTGTGCCCTTCTCAGAGAATGTTTAATGCAGAATTCAAATATGTGCTTGAATGTTTTGTAACAGGGATAGTTTTCGAGTTATTCCATGTTTTATCTGTCTGTAATTTCTCGTCTTGTTCGTAGATGTGTAATGGATAATAGGGAAAAAGTGATTATTCTTAGCTTGCTTAGTATTGAAATACACCAATGAACCATTACAGTATGACCACCGCCAGCCTAGAGAAATGAGCGCTCCTGGAGACTGAACGGTGGCATGTAGCTACGGGTGACAAATCACCCGCAGCTACAACAGTGGTGATCAGGGCAATGTGTCACGGCACACAGTTCACCGCAGCCTTCTGGGCATGGGTCTGCGCAGCCGACGACACAGCAGAGTCCCCATGTTCAATGCATGTCATCGCCAACAACGCATGAAATGAGCCCAAGATCATCGAGATTGGACCGTCGATGAATGGAAGAAAGTGGCCTGGTCTGACGAATCGAGATTCCTGGTGTATCACGTAGACGGCCTTGCGCGGATACGCCGATTACCAACGGAGGATATGGCTCCTGGATTCACTGTTGGGTGGAAATAGGCCAACGGCAGTAGTGTTATGTTGTGAGCGATGTTGTTTTCTTGAGACACTTTAGGCCTCATTATCTCAAGAGCACAATCCCTGACAGCTTATAGGTATCTGAACATCGTTGCGTACCAAATTCACTCATTCATGGCAACTGTGTTCCCTGCTGGTGATGGCTATTATTAATAGGAAAATGCGCCATGCCACACTGGTGGAAGTGGTTCGAGGAACATGCTGGTGACTTTCTGTTAATGCCCTGGCCTCCAAATTCACCTGATATGAACCCAATCGAGCATTTGTGGTTCGACTAGGAGAAACGGATTCGCGCTAAATCACCACCATCCCGATATGTACGGGAACTGGAGGACCTGCTGTTGACATTATGGTACCAGATTAACCAGGATACCTATCGCCACCTCATCGAATCGATGCCTCTCCGAGTGGCCGTGGTTTTGCTGGCTAAAGGGGGTGCTACACTTTATAAGGTAGGTGGTCATAATGTAACGACTCATCTGTGTATAAAAAGCCTCAAATTTTGTGAGCCAGGGATAAAGTTTAAAGCTGTCACCAAACCGGCAACTTCATTACAGAAAATCAGTGGCCCATCATGTAAGACGAATGTAACAAAATTCCGTTCACTATTTCTGTATACAGTTATACTTGTACTAGGTCGGAAAAGATTCCATTCTTGCAACCTGGAGCCCAACAGTTCAGCATTTTGTTTATTTAGCCTGAGATCAGGATCCAAATCGTTCATATTTGCTTGCGTTAAAAAAATATTATTTTTTTGGATGGAATATGGTATTACACCATGCAATACAAATTTTGCAGACGACAATCTATTATTTGGTGAAAATAAGACAAGGATGGTAAGTCAGATGATATCCGAAAACTTGAAAACTTCGTCGTCGAGGAGCGGGAATCGAAACCGCGTCTCCCGGTTAGCGCACGGGTATGCTAACCACTATACCACCCAGAACGACCAGGCCTCAAGTTTCCGATTGATTCGAATCAACCATCACAGGATTGGCTAGTCGAAGCAACCGACATTCTAGTTTAGCGAATCTGGGAGCCGCGGGTTCGATTCCTTTAAGCTCCAGATTTGCTAAACATGAATGCCGGTTGCTTCGACTAGCGAATCCTGTGATGTTAATATTCAAGTAAATCGGAAACTTGAGACTTGGTCGTCCTGGGCGGTGTAGTGGTTAGCATACCGGGACGCTATCTGGGAAACGCGGGTTCGATTTCCACTCCAGGAGGACGAAATTTTCAAGTTTTCGGATATTATCTGACTTACCATCCTTGTCATATTTGCACAAAAAAACGGATTGGCATCTTCAAAATTTGTATTGTGTGGTGTAATCCCGTATTTCATTCATGATTTATCTGCTACCCCGGGAAATCACGGGATAGAATTCTTAACCTCCAGATTCGCTAAACATGAATGCCGGTTGCTTCGACTAGCATATCCTGTGATGGTTATATTCAAATTAATCGAAAGCTTGAAACTTGGTCGTTCTGGGTGGTGTAGTGGTTAGCATACCCGGACGCTATCTGGGTGACGCGGGTTCGATTTCCACTCCAGGACGACGAAATTTTCAAGTTTTCGGATATTATCCGACTTATCATCCTTGTCATATTTACACAAAAGAACGGATTGTCATCTTCAAAATTTGTGTTATTTTCTTGTCGGGAATCTTAAGAAATCATTTGTCGGAAAACATGCAAGAGACCAAAGATTTCGTTGTCATCTCTTCTGATTCAAAAGACGTTCTAACAATATATTCATTGTTGTAAAGCACGGTGAAAGAGACAATAACCAAAGGCGTTCACACAATTAATTGTTCAGTCGTAAACCTCAAATTACATTGTTGAAATTTAATTGTTCTGAATGTATAAATATAGCTGAAAATCGCTAATTATTCAAAGCAAGCAGAAAAGGACAGCAGTCGAAAATTACGTATATGCATGTCATATTTGGAATTGATCACTATCGCCGACCTTTTCATAATAACAAAGCATTTATATTACACAAGAGAAAGAGTCAAAGTAAATAAAAAATACAAGGAAATGTCAGCCATTAAGTAAATTATTTATTTCAAATAGATG
The DNA here is from genome assembly GCA_039090855.1 of Macrothele yani. Classification (NCBI taxonomy): domain Eukaryota; kingdom Metazoa; phylum Arthropoda; class Arachnida; order Araneae; family Macrothelidae; genus Macrothele; species Macrothele yani. The sequence continues at coordinate 114,543,460 of CM077026.1, forward strand.
ATGAGTCATCCATACTACTACACATATCATACACAATGAGGATCGCGTAAAATAAAAAAATAAAAATTGCAAGCATACGCCTAATTTATTGTACAGAAGTTTGCAGTATCGGGAATATGAACCCGACACATCACGTTTGGAGTGCAAGTAAAATACCCACTCTCCCAACATGTAAAGAACATATAATACACACTTGCAGAATTTCCCACGAAAGCGTTTCACAGCAATGAAAATTCTCCACTTATAACGTAAAGGTCTTAAATCCCAACACAGCAGTCAATGTATTTAGTAAAAAAATACATTATCTCTTACTGCAATTACATCATGACATTAAGTATTTGTATTCCGAATAAAAATTTATTGTACAAAGAAATTTACATCCAAGAAAACGTCAAATAACAACGCAGTGAAAAATATTCTCTGGAAAACTTAATAAAAAGGAAACTAATAAGCGCACCCAGTATAGGTCGTGCAATACATTTACAAGAATATTTTTAAGAACGGAATAAGGAACCTACGAAGAAGTTTTATTTAAATTTGTTAGCAAAACCTGAATAATGCAATTAACGAAAAGCACAGCCATGTGCTCATATTTTAATGAGAAACTTCACGTTGTGTGCTTTGGACGGTATGATAGATATTAAATTCAAATTTCAATGTTTAAATTTTTATTTCGCTGTGTGCTTTGGACGGTATGATGCATACCATTGTGCCTCCCCTACTAAGTAAGTTTAGAATAGAATGAAGCAGATTAACTTGCTAATACGTAGGGGTGTTAAAATTGAAAACCAATGAAATTGTGAATACTATATTTACTAGAATAACAATAAATACAAATATACATATGAGATCATGAGACAATTTTGTAATATAATGATTTAGTTATTAGAGTAGGATAGTGCAGATTAACTAGCTACAATGTAGAGGTCTTGAAAACTGAAATCAAACTTAATCATGAGCGCAAATTATATTAATGAATCGGTCTTACATTTAGTATAATAATAAGTATAGACATAATTACGTACTAAAAAGATACATTTCTAAAATGAAGATTATTTCCATTAGAGTATAAGGACAAAGATTAACTAGCCACGATGTAGGAATCTTAAAATTAGGAACAACTGCAATCGTGAGCGCTATTTTTATCAGTGGATCGTAGTGGCAGTGTTCCCGGGATTTCAGTGCCGGACCACTGCCTTTCTTGAGTGTCTGTTATGTTCCATTCTGGAACATGCAGCTATCAGAAAATTAATCTCTGTAGCAAAGCAAGAGGGCTGAATTTTGAGATAAAAAGTGCAAACCTGGATCTGCTGACGTTACTGCCACTATAAAAATTTCGTAACGATGTAGTTTGGTTTCTCAGGGCTAAAGGACCTTAAGGGGACAAATTGGCGTATAGTAAAATTATATATAATACATACATCTCTTGTGATTTTTGTAACAAATTTTATAACTTAAAATTAACATAGGGTTCTTAAAATTAAGATCAAATGCAATCGTGAGCGCTATTTTTATCAGTGGATCGTAGTGGCAGTGTTCCAGGGATTTCAGTGCCGGACCACTGCCTTTCTTGGAGTGTCTGTTATGTTCCATTCTGGAACATGCAGCTATCAGAAAATTAATCTCTGTAGCAAAGCAAGAGGGCTGAATTTTGAGATAAAAAGTGCAAACCTGGATCTGCTGACGTTACTGCCACTATAAAAATTTCGTAACGATGTAGTTTGGTTTCTCAGGGCTAAAGGACCTTAAGGGGACAAATTGGCGTATAGTAAAATTATATATAATACATACATCTCTTGTGATTTTTGTAACAAATTTTATAACTTAAAATTAACATAGGGTTCTTAAAATTAAGATCAAATGCAATCGTGAGCGCTATTTTTATCAGTGGATCGTAGTGGCAGTGTTCCAGGGATTTCAGTGCCGGACCACTGCCTTTCTTGGAGTGTCTGTTATGTTCCATTCTGGAGCATGCAGCTATCAGAAAATTAATCTCTGTAGCAAAGCAATAGGGCTGAATTTTGAGATAAAAAGTGCAAACCTGGATCTGCTGACGTTACTGCCACTATAAAAATTTCGTAACGATGTAGTTTGGTTTTTCATGGCTAAAGGACCTTAAGGGGACAAATTGGCGTATAGTAAAATTATATATAATACATACATCTCTTGTGATTTTTGTAACAAATTTTATAACTTAAAATTAACATAGGGTTCTTAAAATTAAGATCAAATGCAATCGTGAGCGCTATTTTTATCAGTGGATCGTAGTGGCAGTGTTCCAGGGATTTCAGTGCCGGACCACTGCCTTTCTTGGAGTGTCTGTTATGTTCCATTCTGGAGCATGCAGCTATCAGAAAATTAATCTCTGTAGCAAAGCAATAGGGCTGAATTTTGAGATAAAAAGTGCAAACCTGGATCTGCTGACGTTACTGCCACTACAAAAATTTCGTAACGATGTAGTTTGGTTTTTCATGGCTAAAGGACCTTAAGGGGACAAATTGGCGTATAGTAAAATTATATATAATACATACATCTCTTGTAAATTTTTGTAACAAATTTTATAACTTAAAATTAACATAGGGTTCTTAAAATTAAGATCAAATGCAATCGTGAGCGCTATTTTTATCAGTGGATCGTAGTGGCAGTGTTCCAGGGATTTCAGTGCCGGACCACTGCCTTTCTTGGAGTGTCTGTTATGTTCCATTCTGGAGCATGCAGCTATCAGAAAATTAATCTCTGTAGCAAAGCAATAGGGCTGAATTTTGAGATAAAAAGTGCAAACCTGGATCTGCTGACGTTACTGCCACTACAAAAATTTCGTAACGATGTAGTTTGGTTTTTCATGGCTAAAGGACCTTAAGGGGACAAATTGGCGTATAGTAAAATTATATATAATACATACATCTCTTGTGATTTTTGTAACAAATTTTATAACTTAAAATTAACATAGGGTTCTTAAAATTAAGATCAAATGCAATCGTGAGCGCTATTTTTATCAGTGGATCGTAGTGGCAGTGTTCCAGGGATTTCAGTGCCGGACCACTGCCTTTCTTGGAGTGTCTGTTATGTTCCATTCTGGAGCATGCAGCTATCAGAAAATTAATCTCTGTAGCAAAGCAATAGGGCTGAATTTTGAGATAAAAAGTGCAAACCTGGATCTGCTGACGTTACTGCCACTACAAAAATTTCGTAACGATGTAGTTTGGTTTTTCATGGCTAAAGGACCTTAAGGGGACAAATTGGCGTATAGTAAAATTATATATAATACATACATCTCTTGTGATTTTGTAACAAATTTTATAACTTAAAATTAACATAGGGTTCTTAAAATTAAGATCAAATGCAATCGTGAGCGCTATTTTTATCAGTGGATCGTAGTGGCAGTGTTCCAGGGATTTCAGTGCCGGACCACTGCCTTTCTTGGAGTGTCTGTTATGTTCCATTCTGGAGCATGCAGCTATCAGAAAATTAATCTCTGTAGCAAAGCAAGAGGGCTGAATTTTGAGATAAAAAGTGCAAACCTGGATCTGCTGACGTTACTGCCACTATAAAAATTTCGTAACGATGTAGTTTGGTTTCTCAGGGCTAAAGGACCTTAAGGGGACAAATTGGCGTATAGTAAAATTATATATAATACATACATCTCTTGTGATTTTTGTAACAAATTTTATAACTTAAAATTAACATAGGGTTCTTAAAATTAAGATCAAATGCAATCGTGAGCGCTATTTTTATCAGTGGATCGTAGTGGCAGTGTTCCAGGGATTTCAGTGCCGGACCACTGCCTTTCTTGGAGTGTCTGTTATGTTCCATTCTGGAGCATGCAGCTATCAGAAAATTAATCTCTGTAGCAAAGCAATAGGGCTGAATTTTGAGATAAAAAGTGCAAACCTGGATCTGCTGACGTTACTGCCACTATAAAAATTTCGTAACGATGTAGTTTGGTTTCTCAGGGCTAAAGGACCTTAAGGGGACAAATTGGCGTATAGTAAAATTATATATAATACATACATCTCTTGTGATTTTTGTAACAAATTTTATAACTTAAAATTAACATAGGGTTCTTAAAATTAAGATCAAATGCAATCGTGAGCGCTATTTTTATCAGTGGATCGTAGTGGCAGTGTTCCAGGGATTTCAGTGCCGGACCACTGCCTTTCTTGGAGTGTCTGTTATGTTCCATTCTGGAGCATGCAGCTATCAGAAAATTAATCTCTGTAGCAAAGCAATAGGGCTGAATTTTGAGATAAAAAGTGCAAACCTGGATCTGCTGACGTTACTGCCACTATAAAAATTTCGTAACGATGTAGTTTGGTTTTTCATGGCTAAAGGACCTTAAGGGGACAAATTGGCGTATAGTAAAATTATATATAATACATACATCTCTTGTGATTTTTGTAACAAATTTTATAACTTAAAATTAACATAGGGTTCTTAAAATTAAGATCAAATGCAATCGTGAGCGCTATTTTTATCAGTGGATCGTAGTGGCAGTGTTCCAGGGATTTCAGTGCCGGACCACTGCCTTTCTTGGAGTGTCTGTTATGTTCCATTCTGGAGCATGCAGCTATCAGAAAATTAATCTCTGTAGCAAAGCAATAGGGCTGAATTTTGAGATAAAAAGTGCAAACCTGGATCTGCTGACGTTACTGCCACTATAAAAATTTCGTAACGATGTAGTTTGGTTTCTCAGGGCTAAAGGACCTTAAGGGGACAAATTGGCGTATAGTAAAATTATATATAATACATACATCTCTTGTGATTTTTGTAACAAATTTTATAACTTAAAATTAACATAGGGTTCTTAAAATTAAGATCAAATGCAATCGTGAGCGCTATTTTTATCAGTGGATCGTAGTGGCAGTGTTCCAGGGATTTCAGTGCCGGACCACTGCCTTTCTTGGAGTGTCTGTTATGTTCCATTCTGGAGCATGCAGCTATCAGAAAATTAATCTCTGTAGCAAAGCAATAGGGCTGAATTTTGAGATAAAAAGTGCAAACCTGGATCTGCTGACGTTACTGCCACTATAAAAATTTCGTAACGATGTAGTTTGGTTTTTCATGGCTAAAGGACCTTAAGGGGACAAATTGGCGTATAGTAAAATTATATATAATACATACATCTCTTGTGATTTTTGTAACAAATTTTATAACTTAAAATTAACATAGGGTTCTTAAAATTAAGATCAAATGCAATCGTGAGCGCTATTTTTATCAGTGGATCGTAGTGGCAGTGTTCCCGGGATTTCAGTGCCGGACCACTGCCTTTCTTGGAGTGTCTGTTATGTTCCATTCTGGAACATGCAGCTATCAGAAAATTAATCTCTGTAGCAAAGCAAGAGGGCTGAATTTTGAGATAAAAAGTGCAAACCTGGATCTGCTGACGTTACTGCCACTATAAAAATTTCGTAACGATGTAGTTTGGTTTTTCAGGGCTAAAGGACCTTAAGGGGACAAATTGGCGTATAGTAAAATTATATATAATACATACATCTCTTGTGATTTTTGTAACAAATTTTATAACTTAAAATTAACATAGGGTTCTTAAAATTAAGATCAAATGCAATCGTGAGCGCTATTTTTATCAGTGGATCGTAGTGGCAGTGTTCCCGGGATTTCAGTGCCGGACCACTGCCTTTCTTGGAGTGTCTGTTATGTTCCATTCTGGAGCATGCAGCTATCAGAAAATTAATCTCTGTAGCAAAGCAAGAGGGCTGAATTTTGAGATAAAAAGTGCAAACCTGGATCTGCTGACGTTACTGCCACTATAAAAATTTCGTAACGATGTAGTTTGGTTTCTCAGGGCTAAAGGACCTTAAGGGGACAAATTGGCGTATAGTAAAATTATATATAATACATACATCTCTTGTGATTTTTGTAACAAATTTTATAACTTAAAATTAACATAGGGTTCTTAAAATTAAGATCAAATGCAATCGTGAGCGCTATTTTTATCAGTGGATCGTAGTGGCAGTGTTCCAGGGATTTCAGTGCCGGACCACTGCCTTTCTTGGAGTGTCTGTTATGTTCCATTCTGGAGCATGCAGCTATCAGAAAATTAATCTCTGTAGCAAAGCAATAGGGCTGAATTTTGAGATAAAAAGTGCAAACCTGGATCTGCTGACGTTACTGCCACTACAAAAATTTCGTAACGATGTAGTTTGGTTTTTCATGGCTAAAGGACCTTAAGGGGACAAATTGGCGTATAGTAAAATTATATATAATACATACATCTCTTGTAAATTTTTGTAACAAATTTTATAACTTAAAATTAACATAGGGTTCTTAAAATTAAGATCAAATGCAATCGTGAGCGCTATTTTTATCAGTGGATCGTAGTGGCAGTGTTCCAGGGATTTCAGTGCCGGACCACTGCCTTTCTTGGAGTGTCTGTTATGTTCCATTCTGGAGCATGCAGCTATCAGAAAATTAATCTCTGTAGCAAAGCAATAGGGCTGAATTTTGAGATAAAAAGTGCAAACCTGGATCTGCTGACGTTACTGCCACTACAAAAATTTCGTAACGATGTAGTTTGGTTTTTCATGGCTAAAGGACCTTAAGGGGACAAATTGGCGTATAGTAAAATTATATATAATACATACATCTCTTGTGATTTTGTAACAAATTTTATAACTTAAAATTAACATAGGGTTCTTAAAATTAAGATCAAATGCAATCGTGAGCGCTATTTTTATCAGTGGATCGTAGTGGCAGTGTTCCAGGGATTTCAGTGCCGGACCACTGCCTTTCTTGGAGTGTCTGTTATGTTCCATTCTGGAGCATGCAGCTATCAGAAAATTAATCTCTGTAGCAAAGCAATAGGGCTGAATTTTGAGATAAAAAGTGCAAACCTGGATCTGCTGACGTTACTGCCACTACAAAAATTTCGTAACGATGTAGTTTGGTTTTTCATGGCTAAAGGACCTTAAGGGGACAAATTGGCGTATAGTAAAATTATATATAATACATACATCTCTTGTGATTTTGTAACAAATTTTATAACTTAAAATTAACATAGGGTTCTTAAAATTAAGATCAAATGCAATCGTGAGCGCTATTTTTATCAGTGGATCGTAGTGGCAGTGTTCCAGGGATTTCAGTGCCGGACCACTGCCTTTCTTGGAGTGTCTGTTATGTTCCATTCTGGAGCATGCAGCTATCAGAAAATTAATCTCTGTAGCAAAGCAAGAGGGCTGAATTTTGAGATAAAAAGTGCAAACCTGGATCTGCTGACGTTACTGCCACTACAAAAATTTCGTAACGATGTAGTTTGGTTTTTCATGGCTAAAGGACCTTAAGGGGACAAATTGGCGTATAGTAAAATTATATATAATACATACATCTCTTGTGATTTTTGTAACAAATTTTATAACTTAAAATTAACATAGGGTTCTTAAAATTAAGATCAAATGCAATCGTGAGCGCTATTTTTATCAGTGGATCGTAGTGGCAGTGTTCCAGGGATTTCAGTGCCGGACCACTGCCTTTCTTGGAGTGTCTGTTATGTTCCATTTTGGAGCATGCAGCTATCAGAAAATTAATCTCTGTAGCAAAGCAATAGGGCTGAATTTTGAGATAAAAAGTGCAAACCTGGATCTGCTGACGTTACTGCCACTACAAAAATTTCGTAACGATGTAGTTTGGTTTTTCATGGCTAAAGGACCTTAAGGGGACAAATTGGCGTATAGTAAAATTATATATAATACATACATCTCTTGTGATTTTGTAACAAATTTTATAACTTAAAATTAACATAGGGTTCTTAAAATTAAGATCAAATGCAATCGTGAGCGCTATTTTTATCAGTGGATCGTAGTGGCAGTGTTCCAGGGATTTCAGTGCCGGACCACTGCCTTTCTTGGAGTGTCTGTTATGTTCCATTCTGGAGCATGCAGCTATCAGAAAATTAATCTCTGTAGCAAAGCAATAGGGCTGAATTTTGAGATAAAAAGTGCAAACCTGGATCTGCTGACGTTACTGCCACTACAAAAATTTCGTAACGATGTAGTTTGGTTTTTCATGGCTAAAGGACCTTAAGGGGACAAATTGGCGTATAGTAAAATTATATATAATACATACATCTCTTGTGATTTTGTAACAAATTTTATAACTTAAAATTAACATAGGGTTCTTAAAATTAAGATCAAATGCAATCGTGAGCGCTATTTTTATCAGTGGATCGTAGTGGCAGTGTTCCAGGGATTTCAGTGCCGGACCACTGCCTTTCTTGGAGTGTCTGTTATGTTCCATTCTGGAACATGCAGCTATCAGAAAATTAATCTCTGTAGCAAAGCAATAGGGCTGAATTTTGAGATAAAAAGTGCAAACCTGGATCTGCTGACGTTACTGCCACTACAAAAATTTCGTAACGATGTAGTTTGGTTTCTCAGGGCTAAAGGACCTTAAAGGGACAAATTGGCGTATAGTAAAATTATATATAATACATACATCTCTTGTGATTTTTGTAACAAATTTTATAACTTAAAATTAACATAGGGTTCTTAAAATTAAGATCAAATGCAATCGTGAGCGCTATTTTTATCAGTGGATCGTAGTGGCAGTGTTCCCGGGATTTCAGTGCCGGACCACTGCCTTTCTTGGAGTGTCTGTTATGTTCCATTTTGGAACATGCAGCTATCAGAAAATTAATCTCTGTAGCAAAGCAATAGGGCTGAATTTTGAGATAAAAAGTGCAAACCTGGATCTGCTGACGTTACTGCCACTACAAAAATTTCGTAACGATGTAGTTTGGTTTTTCATGGCTAAAGGACCTTAAGGGGACAAATTGGCGTATAGTAAAATTATATATAATACATACATCTCTTGTGATTTTTGTAACAAATTTTATAACTTAAAATTAACATAGGGTTCTTAAAATTAAGATCAAATGCAATCGTGAGCGCTATTTTTATCAGTGGATCGTAGTGGCAGTGTTCCAGGGATTTCAGTGCCGGACCACTGCCTTTCTTGGAGTGTCTGTTATGTTCCATTCTGGAACATGCAGCTATCAGAAAATTAATCTCTGTAGCAAAGCAATAGGGCTGAATTTTGAGATAAAAAGTGCAAACCTGGATCTGCTGACGTTACTGCCACTACAAAAATTTCGTAACGATGTAGTTTGGTTTTTCATGGCTAAAGGACCTTAAGGGGACAAATTGGCGTATAGTAAAATTATATATAATACATACATCTCTTGTGATTTTTGTAACAAATTTTATAACTTAAAATTAACATAGGGTTCTTAAAATTAAGATCAAATGCAATCGTGAGCGCTATTTTTATCAGTGGATCGTAGTGGCAGTGTTCCCGGGATTTCAGTGCCGGACCACTGCCTTTCTTGGAGTGTCTGTTATGTTCCATTCTGGAACATGCAGCTATCAGAAAATTAATCTCTGTAGCAAAGCAATAGGGCTGAATTTTGAGATAAAAAGTGCAAACCTGGATCTGCTGACGTTACTGCCACTACAAAAATTTCGTAACGATGTAGTTTGGTTTTTCATGGCTAAAGGACCTTAAAGGGGACAAATTGGCGTATAGTAAAATTATATATAATACATACATCTCTTGTGATTTTTGTAACAAATTTTATAACTTAAAATTAACATAGGGTTCTTAAAATTAAGATCAAATGCAATCGTGAGCGCTATTTTTATCAGTGGATCGTAGTGGCAGTGTTCCAGGGATTTCAGTGCCGGACCACTGCCTTTCTTGGAGTGTCTGTTATGTTCCATTCTGGAGCATGCAGCTATCAGAAAATTAATCTCTGTAGCAAAGCAATAGGGCTGAATTTTGAGATAAAAAGTGCAAACCTGGATCTGCTGACGTTACTGCCACTACAAAAATTTCGTAACGATGTAGTTTGGTTTTTCATGGCTAAAGGACCTTAAGGGGACAAATTGGCGTATAGTAAAATTATATATAATACATACATCTCTTGTGATTTTTGTAACAAATTTTATAACTTAAAATTAACATAGGGTTCTTAAAATTAAGATCAAATGCAATCGTGAGCGCTATTTTTATCAGTGGATCGTAGTGGCAGTGTTCCAGGGATTTCAGTGCCGGACCACTGCCTTTCTTGGAGTGTCTGTTATGTTCCATTCTGGAACATGCAGCTATCAGAAAATTAATCTCTGTAGCAAAGCAATAGGGCTGAATTTTGAGATAAAAAGTGCAAACCTGGATCTGCTGACGTTACTGCCACTACAAAAATTTCGTAACGATGTAGTTTGGTTTTTCATGGCTAAAGGACCTTAAGGGGACAAATTGGCGTATAGTAAAATTATATATAATACATACATCTCTTGTGATTTTTGTAACAAATTTTATAACTTAAAATTAACATAGGGTTCTTAAAATTAAGATCAAATGCAATCGTGAGCGCTATTTTTATCAGTGGATCGTAGTGGCAGTGTTCCCGGGATTTCAGTGCCGGACCACTGCCTTTCTTGGAGTGTCTGTTATGTTCCATTCTGGAGCATGCAGCTATCAGAAAATTAATCTCTGTAGCAAAGCAATAGGGCTGAATTTTGAGATAAAAAGTGCAAACCTGGATCTGCTGACGTTACTGCCACTATAAAAATTTCGTAACGATGTAGTTTGGTTTTTCATGGCTAAAGGACCTTAAGGGGACAAATTGGCGTATAGTAAAATTATATATAATACATACATCTCTTGTAAATTTTTGTAACAAATTTTATAACTTAAAATTAACATAGGGTTCTTAAAATTAAGATCAAATGCAATCGTGAGCGCTATTTTTATCAGTGGATCGTAGTGGCAGTGTTCCAGGGATTTCAGTGCCGGACCACTGCCTTTCTTGGAGTGTCTGTTATGTTCCATTCTGGAACATGCAGCTATCAGAAAATTAATCTCTGTAGCAAAGCAATAGGGCTGAATTTTGAGATAAAAAGTGCAAACCTGGATCTGCTGACGTTACTGCCACTATAAAAATTTCGTAACGATGTAGTTTGGTTTTTCATGGCTAAAGGACCTTAAGGGGACAAATTGGCGTATAGTAAAATTATATATAATACATACATCTCTTGTGATTTTTGTAACAAATTTTATAACTTAAAATTAACATAGGGTTCTTAAAATTAAGATCAAATGCAATCGTGAGCGCTATTTTTATCAGTGGATCGTAGTGGCAGTGTTCCCGGGATTTCAGTGCCGGACCACTGCCTTTCTTGGAGTGTCTGTTATGTTCCATTCTGGAACATGCAGCTATCAGAAAATTAATCTCTGTAGCAAAGCAATAGGGCTGAATTTTGAGATAAAAAGTGCAAACCTGGATCTGCTGACGTTACTGCCACTACAAAAATTTCGTAACGATGTAGTTTGGTTTTTCATGGCTAAAGGACCTTAAGGGGACAAATTGGCGTATAGTAAAATTATATATAATACATACATCTCTTGTAAATTTTTGTAACAAATTTTATAACTTAAAATTAACATAGGGTTCTTAAAATTAAGATCAAATGCAATCGTGAGCGCTATTTTTATCAGTGGATCGTAGTGGCAGTGTTCCAGGGATTTCAGTGCCGGACCACTGCCTTTCTTGGAGTGTCTGTTATGTTCCATTCTGGAACATGCAGCTATCAGAAAATTAATCTCTGTAGCAAAGCAATAGGGCTGAATTTTGAGATAAAAAGTGCAAACCTGGATCTGCTGACGTTACTGCCACTACAAAAATTTCGTAACGATGTAGTTTGGTTTTTCATGGCTAAAGGACCTTAAGGGGACAAATTGGCGTATAGTAAAATTATATATAATACATACATCTCTTGTGATTTTTGTAACAAATTTTATAACTTAAAATTAACATAGGGTTCTTAAAATTAAGATCAAATGCAATCGTGAGCGCTATTTTTATCAGTGGATCGTAGTGGCAGTGTTCCAGGGATTTCAGTGCCGGACCACTGCCTTTCTTGGAGTGTCTGTTATGTTCCATTCTGGAACATGCAGCTATCAGAAAATTAATCTCTGTAGCAAAGCAATAGGGCTGAATTTTGAGATAAAAAGTGCAAACCTGGATCTGCTGACGTTACTGCCACTACAAAAATTTCGTAACGATGTAGTTTGGTTTTTCATGGCTAAAGGACCTTAAGGGGACAAATTGGCGTATAGTAAAATTATATATAATACATACATCTCTTGTGATTTTTGTAACAAATTTTATAACTTAAAATTAACATAGGGTTCTTAAAATTAAGATCAAATGCAATCGTGAGCGCTATTTTTATCAGTGGATCGTAGTGGCAGTGTTCCAGGGATTTCAGTGCCGGACCACCGCTTTTCTTGGAGTGTCTGTTGTGTTCCATTCTGGAACATGCAGCTATCAGAAAATTAATCTCTGTAGCAAAGCAATAGGGCTGAATTTTGAGATAAAAAGTGCAAACCTGGATCTGCTGACGTTACTGCCACTACAAAAATTTCGTAACGATGTAGTTTGGTTTTTCATGGCTAAAGGACCTTAAGGGGACAAATTGGCGTATAGTAAAATTATATATAATACATACATCTCTTGTAAATTTTTGTAACAAATTTTATAACTTAAAATTAACATAGGGTTCTTAAAATTAAGATCAAATGCAATCGTGAGCGCTATTTTTATCAGTGGATCGTAGTGGCAGTGTTCCAGGGATTTCAGTGCCGGACCACTGCCTTTCTTGGAGTGTCTGTTATGTTCCATTCTGGAACATACAGCTATCAGAAAATTAATCTCTGTAGCAAAGCAATAGGGCTGAATTTTGAGATAAAAAGTGCAAACCTGGATCTGCTGACGTTACTGCCACTACAAAAATTTCGTAACGATGTAGTTTGGTTTTTCATGGCTAAAGGACCTTAAGGGGACAAATTGGCGTATAGTAAAATTATATATAATACATACATCTCTTGTGATTTTTGTAACAAATTTTATAACTTAAAATTAACATAGGGTTCTTAAAATTAAGATCAAATGCAATCGTGAGCGCTATTTTTATCAGTGGATCGTAGTGGCAGTGTTCCCGGGATTTCAGTGCCGGACCACTGCCTTTCTTGGAGTGTCTGTTATGTTCCATTCTGGAACATGCAGCTATCAGAAAATTAATCTCTGTAGCAAAGCAATAGGGCTGAATTTTGAGATAAAAAGTGCAAACCTGGATCTGCTGACGTTACTGCCACTATAAAAATTTCGTAACGATGTAGTTTGGTTTTTCATGGCTAAAGGACCTTAAGGGGACAAATTGGCGTATAGTAAAATTATATATAATACATACATCTCTTGTGATTTTTGTAACAAATTTTATAACTTAAAATTAACATAGGGTTCTTAAAATTAAGATCAAATGCAATCGTGAGCGCTATTTTTATCAGTGGATCGTAGTGGCAGTGTTCCCGGGATTTCAGTGCCGGACCACTGCCTTTCTTGGAGTGTCTGTTATGTTCCATTTTGGAGCATGCAGCTATCAGAAAATTAATCTCTGTAGCAAAGCAATAGGGCTGAATTTTGAGATAAAAAGTGCAAACCTGGATCTGCTGACGTTACTGCCACTATAAAAATTTCGTAACGATGTAGTATGGTTTCTCATGGCAAAAGAACCTTAAGTGGGCAATCTGGAGTATAGTAAGCCTATATAGAATACATCCATCTCTTATTATTTGTGTAATAAATTTTATAACTCACAATTAACTTTGGAACGCTTCGTAATAAGTATATTTATATTGATCCAGAGAATGCGATCTTAACTTTATCTCTTTTTTTGCAGCCATTGTTGTTAAGTTATTTTCAACATGAGACCTGGTTTACGGACATTTTCGGTAAACTCAGCTCATGTTCCGCTGTTCTTTCGGAGGATATTTTTTTTTTCGGAAAAATTCAGAAATAGCCAAGGAAGAAAGATTTTCTATTGATGAGAAAAATATCTTTTACAACTATGGTAAATTCTTAAATGATTCGTTGCTGCATGCAATTTTTTGAAAACAACCTTGCAGAAAAACTGATGATAATATTAAAAGCTCCTATGAACCTCTTTATCATTTTTACAAATAAAAACTGAAGTGAAAAAAAATTCTTCGGACGTTTAAACTTTTACTCCCAGCTGTGGACTCAGAGTTTTCTGCTTCAAAAGGGCTGTCATTTCTACGAAAATGAGGAATTTGAAAAAACATAAGTTTCTGAACGAACGATACCTCCTTTTGAAATGTTTCAGACACGCCCGTGGTGCTTAAGTATTTCTCACTTGACACTTAAAATTAAACTCTAATATGTAGCATTTAAATTAAAATGTTTAGTTGCTTAAAACTGAAACCAAAATTTTACATCACATTACTCCGGTACTCAAGGCACAGAAGTACACAAATGCAGTCGTAAGTTTACAGTAAAAAATCTTAATTTATTTCTCTTGTTTTGCTTTATTACACTACCTTTACAAATCGAAACGTTGAGCTTTTTGAATGTAACTAGTAAACACACTCGTCGTCTTCGGTGTGTTCAGAAAGTTTATAGATTTTAGCTTTGGTTTTTTACGCTTTCCAACCATACGTTGAAGAAGCGTATATGCTCCAGCTTTGTCCGTCCGTCGGTCCGTCCGTCCGTCCGCACGATAACTCACGTGAAAATGGTTCGATTTCGACGAAATTTTAGTATGTGGTAGGGGACCACCTGGGGACGAACCCTATTAAAAATGGGCGAAGCAGGGTTAAAGGTCAGGACATAGGAGCGGGATCCATTCCATTGCTCTTATGCGTCATAAGTTGCGCAAGAACTGTTCGATTTCGATGAAATTCTAGTATGTGATAGGGAACCACCTGGGGACAAACCCTATTGAAAATGGGTGAAATAGGGTCAAAGGTCAGGACATAGGAGATGGATCCATTCCATTGCATTTATGTGTCATAACTTGCGTAAAAATGGTTCGATTTCAATGAAATTTTAGTATGTGGTAGGGAACCACCTAGGCACAAACCCTATTGAAAATGGTCGAAATGGGGTCAAAGGTCAGGCAGGGAATAACAGCGGGATATATTCCATTGCCCTTATGCGTCATAACTTGCGTAAAACGGGTTCAATTTCAATTAAATTTTAGTATGTGGTAAGGAATCACCTGGGGACGAACCCTATTGAAAATGGGTGGAATGGATCAAAGGTCAGGACATAAAAGAGGGATCCATTCAATTGCCTTTATGCGTCATTACATGCGTAAATATGGTTCGATTTCGATGAAATTTTAGTATGTGGTAGGGAACTACCTGGGCACGAACCGTATTGAAAATGGGCGAAATGGGTCAAAGGTCAGGACACTGGAGTAGGATCCATTACATTGCCCTTGTGCATCATAACTTACGTAAAATGCTTCGATTGCGACAAAACTTTATCATGTTGTTCCGGAGGTGTAGTGAACCGGTTCTGTTGAATATCATTGAAATGGGGTCAAAGTTCAGAACACAGGAGCGAGATTTATTCCACAGCCATTTTCCACATAACTTGAGTAATAATTTCTGGTATGTTGGAAAGCGTATCATAATCAATGCATTGCATGATTTTACTAACTTGTTTTTTATACTTGGAGGTATAACGACCATGGTGAACAACTCTATGGTCTATAAGCAGCCGCCTTTTTCGAATTTAAGGTAACTGCTCCCAGGGAAGGAAGGGAGCCAGTGCCATGTCTCACCCGGATTCGAACCCTGGCGCATGTCTGGCAAATGGTCAGAGGCCAGAATAACCGGAGAGGCAGGTTTTTGGTGAATTTAAACATTTCAACAGTAAAAACTAGAAACACGATTAACATAATACACTTATAGACAATGAAATTTGCGCACCTCGAAGAAAACATGCTACAACCGCGAAACTTTGCAAATAGTTCCATTGCGCATGACCGCACACCCTATGGTGGCACAGCAAGCACGAACCTGTAGCCTTATAAACCGGTATGCAGTCGATGCCCCATGACAGCGAAAAGCACCAGACGACGCAAGCAAGAATACAGAGGGACAGGAATGCCGAGTAGACACCAGAGACGTCGATTTACGCAACTTACAGATTTTGAGAGATGCCTGATCACCGGGCTAAAAACCGCAGGGTGGGCTGCACGCCGTATATTCCACCACGTGGATCTATCTGATCATACCGTCCGACTGTGTTCCGAGCAGTGGACACGTGACAGCACTGCCACACAGCGGATCGGCTCCGGACGGACCAAGAGGATCGACGGATCGTGCTCCAGGCACGAACGGATCCCACGACGACCCGGTTCACTATAGATGCAAATGTACCGGCCCCTGTGTGCCTACGAACCATTTCCCGACGTCTCGCGAAATCAAATCTGCGATCCCAGCGTCCCTTACGTGTGCTGCTATTGATACCGGAACATCTCCGGCTCCATTTCCAGTGGTGCCAGGCCAAAGCGACGCGTGGTGTTTAGCGATGAGTGCCGCTTCGTTTTGGTCGTCATGATCATCGTGTCCGGGTGTGAAGTTCCCCGCATTAACTGCACAATCCCAACCTCGCTATCGAGCGCCACAAATCCCCCACTACAGGCATTATTGTCTGGGGAGCCATAGCCCACGATAGCCGATCTTTTCTAGTAGTGGAACGTGGATCATTGACGAACCAGCGATATGTGGATGGCACCATGTTCTTCACATGCTACGGCCCATGTGCTCCCATTCCTGGCGGGGAGTCCAGGTGCCCAATACCAGCAGGGAAATGCCCGCCTGCACACGGCTCGGATTGCTCAGAACTGCCTACATCATGTCCAGACACTTCCATGGCCTGCTCGCTCCCCGGACATGTCCCCTATCGAGCATGTGTCGGACCAGTTAAAACGCCGACTGCTGCCGTGCCACACTATCTGGGATTTGGAGCACACAGTACAACTCGTGTGGGCCAGTAGGCAGAAGGATAACATCAAGCGTCTGTTCGCCTTCGTGCCAGGCCGTATTGGGGCATGTATCGCCGCCCGAGGTGGTGCCACGCGCGCTTGAAGATGACCGGGCTGCGTGCCACATATCCCTCTGTAATTGTCCTTCAGCTCTGTTTTTGCCATCATGTGTTTCATTACGTCCATAAAATTTCAGTTCAATCCGATGCTTCCTTCTTGGTGCGCAAATTTCTTTGTCCGTGAGCGTATATACACTGGCTGAAAGTGAAAAAGAACACCAAGTAGGAATTGGCGGACGATCATGAAATTTACATAAGTTAATGGAGTCAAGTTTACGTAGGTGTGATGTTAATTTCGTGACCAACCAGTGAGCGCTTACGCCACAGCACGGCATAATATGCAAATTATCGTCGGTGGTATTTAAGGAGTACGGCGAAGTGAATGTAATCAGTCGTCGGCGTACGGACACGTGCGAAGACCCTGAAGAAGCTGCAATGCCTGGACATGGAAGACGTGTACGATTTCAGCAGTTATCGGACTTAGAGCGAGGTCATCTAGTCGGACTCCACGAGGTCGGGTGGTCGTATCGTCGTATTGGGGAGCGAATTGGACGGGAAGTATCGGTGGTGGTACGATGGTGGCGTAGATGGTCCGAGGAACATTCCCACACGACAAGATGTGGAACCAGGAGTCACAGACGGACTGATGAGCGGACCGATCGACGCATAAGAAGAGCGGCGTTGTCAAGCAGAACATCCACTGCGACGCAAATCCGAGCTGCCGTTGCGCCTGAGGTGACTGTGCGAACAATCGGCAACCGTCTACTGGATGCAGGACTACGTGCACGTGTGCCTCTGGCATGTGTACCTCTGACTCCAGCCCACCGTCAGGAACGGCTGCAGTGGTGTCGCCAACGTCTGCACTGGAGAACGCAATGGCGATCTGTCGTGTTCAGCGATGAAAGCAGACTCTGCTTGGGAGCCTCCGATGGCCGTATGCGCGTTCGCAGACGCACACGGGAGCGTTTCAACCCTTCTTGCATCCGCCAGCGACACACAGTGCCTACACCTGGTCTCCTGGTGTGGGGAGCGATCAGCTATCACTCCCGTACACAACTAGTTTTTGTATCGGGTACGTTAAACAGCACCTCCTACATCAACAACATTCAGCCCGTTGTTGTGACATTTGTAAGGTCGGTCCATCGTGGTGTTTTCTAGCAAGTAACGCTCGCACACACACGGCACGTGCAACGCAGCATGCACTTCAGGGTGTGAGACAACTTCCATGGCCTGCACGTTCTCCGGATTTGTCCCCCATTGAGCACGTGTGGGATTTTATGGGACAACGACTTGTCCGGTCTCCACGGCCAGCACGCCCATCCCAGATTTACGCGTCCAGGTTGAGGATGCTTGGAACTCAATACCCCAAACTTACATCCAACATATGTACGACAGACTCCATGCCAGAATTGCACAGTGTGACGCAGTTCATAGCGGTTCAACCTCGTACTAAATATGTTACATGGAAATGTTATTTTTTAGTTTACCAGCAATAATATTTTGCCATAATGTTTTAATATCGTTATTCTCTGTATTCCGTTAATATGCTGTATAAATTTCGTTGGTATCAGACGTCTCCTTCTTGGTGTTCTTTTTTCACTTTCCGCCAGTGTATATTATCAGTAAATTGACTGGTAACACTAATATATTTAGCAAATGCACTCATTTAAAAATATATTGTGAATAAAAGCACTCATAACACATTTAATTGTATAAAAAATTAATTTCGTGGCTCTTTCCCCCGGTGAAATATTTCTGGGTACGCCACTGAGCAAGCACATGAAGTTTTACTCTGAGAGCATCTCGTCACCTCTCACTCTTGATTCACGGAATTCTGAAGGTTTTTTATCTCTGTTGTTTGCCTTTGACTTAATACCTGGGTTACCATATGAATTGAAACTATCTGAAAATCAAATATGGCGTTAAGTACGGGAAACTGAAAATTCGATGAACAAAATTCGCACAAAGGATAAAAGCAAGAACAGAAACTTCACGTAGATTCCATTTACCGTCTCCTCTTTAGATTTGGTTTTCAAAAGTAAATCTTAGCTTTTTGTTTATTTTCATTTTATATGTCAATAAGTATTTATAACCTCATTTTTTTGCGTTAGTAGATATTCTTGAATTTTAAGTTATTTCACTGAAAGGGCACACGATTTGTAAGTGGTTTTCATGAAATATTCTTGACACATGCAAGTCTCGTTTGGCGAGAGCAAGGTGCGTCAAGGGCTGACTTCGAAAACCTTTACATGCATTCGCGTGTCCCACTCCTGGGAACTTACGTGAAAACACTGAAAATACCTCAAACTGGAAGGCAGCCAATGTCATTGTCACTACAATTCAATATGCAATGAAAATATGGAAAAACGGAAAACATAAATCTTTTGGTTGTGCCATCCTTCACCGCAGAGTACGTTCCTTAGGTAAGTAGCTGTTCTTATACACGCGATAAAAAAAACAACTTTTTTAAATTCCTTAAGAAATGCTTTTTCTCAGTTCTGATGAACGGTATAGCAAGGTATCTCCTCGCCGGCTTCTTCGAGAGGAAACTTACGACCTCTTTTTCTGAAGATGTGTGGAAAACCTTAGAACATGAGGTTCCGACGAGGTAAGCTTGCTGCAATCTGGACTTGTAGCTAGGAAGAGGGAGGAGCCGTTCAAGAAGTAATTAATAGGTACTTATGATCACTCGCTGAGAAAAAAGATGACCCAACTTTCTAAGAGGCTGTGAAGAAGCCGTGAAAGAAAGTACCGTTAGGGAGAAAGCTGCTGACGAAGACCATGGTGATTTCCGTGGCAGTTGTTTTGCAGGAAAGCTGGACGTATTTCTGCCAAACGTTCTTTTCCTAGGCATGCAGGTCGACGCAGGGATAAGCTCGGTCCTTCCCGATTGTAAGTTCCGAGAACAGTCCTGGAGCGAGAAGTGTCGGAGGCCTATGCAGGGAAGGTAGAGTGTTTTCAGAGGTGGTAGAGATCTATCTAGGTATTATGGCTGAAAATTCAGGTGACTGGAGTGATGGCCTTTTTCGGCGATTCAAGGCAGGAAAAGCAAGACAAGACGCAGGACTTATCAGCGGTCGGTTGGCATGTCCATTCGAAAACGAAGGGGAAGTCTTACTACTGCATATGGATGCACGTAAGTCGTTCAAAAAATAACAGCTAATTGACAGTATTTCATGAAACGAATACCCCAGGCATTTCAAACTCCCGCGCAGGGAAGATACATTTATAGAGAAGTTGTTGACAATACCCAATAGATGGCGTGGCGTGCTTAAGCGGAAGGGCAGCATAAACGAAATGGCGGTGCCTTTAGCTGTTTGCACCGTAGAGGAACAAAGGGCAATCATCAGGTTTTTGTGGTCTGATAGTGTGACACCTCGTGGAATTCATAGAATGATTCTGCAAAAGTATGAAGATGCCTGCATTGTCGAAAGAAGAGTGTACGAGTGGGTAGATGCATTTAAAAATAGGCGAACATCCATCCGTGATAAGCAACGCTACGGTCGTCTCAGCAAGGCCGTCACCGATAAGAAGGTGGGTCGCGCTGAAAGAAGAGTGTACGAGTGAAATTTGGGAGTGATGATTTAGAACTTCTGTCCAGGGAATTGGATGTCAGTATCGGATGAGCTCATACGATTGTCACGGAGGTTCTCAGGTATCGCAAGTTCTGTGCACTGTGGGTGCCTTGGATGTTGACTGACAAGCACAAGCTTTTTTCGCGTGCAGACTTCCACAGCCTTATAACGACGAAAGAGATAGCTTCCTTACACGTATCGTCACAGGGGACGAAACCTGGACGCATCACTACGAGCCCGAAAGCAAGAGGCAGTCTTCAAAATGGCGGCACACATCTTTTGCAGTTAATAAGAAGTTCAAGTCTCAACCCTCCGCCGGAAAGGTCCTGTTCACTCTCTTCTGGGATAGGAATGGACCAATTTTAGAGCACTATGAGAAAAATGGTGGGTAAATTGTGTCCGATACAGCGCAATGTTGGAGAAGGAACTGAAAAGCCAGCAATACGGAGCCGTTCCAGAGGAATTTTACTTTAAAGGCTTTATTCTCCTTCTTGATGATGCTCGTTTTCACACGGCAGCTACAACTCTTGACACCATTCGGAGATTGATCATTTCAGATCTTACGGCATCCCCCATGGAGCCCTGATCTTGCTCCCTTTGATTGTATTGCGTTAGAACGCTTTGCAACGACGCTTGCAGTGATGAAGAGGTCAATGAAGTGGTGCATTCGTGGTTGGAGGCAACCTTTTTTTCCTGGTGAACTGCGGAAGTTGGTGCAACGGTGTGAGTATTGAAAAGGTGGGTGTTATGTAGAAAAATGAAATATCATTTGTACCTCTCATTATGTATTTCAGAATATACAGTTTGGTGTTACTTTTTGAACTACCCTCGTAAAACACGTACTGGAAGAAGAGACACAAACACTACCTGTAGAGCGCAAGATCTATCACGAACTTGAACAGTGGACGGAGATCCAGGAGGTGAGACACTACGAGCTGCTGTGAGAGAAAGAGAAGAACCACTGTGTTGGAAAGAAGCAGATGTTGCTACAGCACGAGAAAATCCAACTTGTACAAGGTATGAATTAGACGAATATTTCACAGTAGAGAAGGTTCCAGGCTGATACTAAAAAGCAGTGGAAATGGCACAAAACTAGATATTGAAGAACGAGCACTTTATATTGTCATTGAATTCACTTGGCGACAAGAGATTTGAAGCGATACGGATATATTGCAGAAGGTCGACTCAAGATGCACAGAAGTTAGATGTGCTGCAAATTTTTCAAAAGTTCTTCTTTAAGGGTACTTTGAATAGGGAGACTCGGAAGTTTCACATATACTAAAAACGCACTGGAAGAAGACATGTAATTTCTTATTAAAAAGTATCTCCAACTGGTACGGTGAGAGCATGTTCCTTAATTACGTACCACAGCTATCAATTACAACAAGAATATATTTACATTTATGTTTGAAGAAAATGGGTAAGATACTAGTAAGTCTATCGGTCACACATGTTAAAAGAACATGGGTATTATTACTAGAATTTATGCAAACGGCTGGTCGAACTATAATGAATAATTGCTTCTTCTGAGCTTCTTCTAATGGTTGTTGTTTGTTAATTATATCATGAATAAACTTTCCTGCTAGTAGTGTAGTAATAATAACGAACAAGCTTTTAACTGCTAGTAATGTTGTAGTAGTAATTAAGATGAATAAAGTCTTATGGTGGTTGTTAATGATAACAACTAATGAAATAAACCTAACAGCCAGACAGAGATCTGACAAAACTATGAACTGAGAAAAACGTACTTACAACAAACTCTTTATTCAGGGAAACTCCTGGTATTATCCAACATACAACGAAGCTCTACTCACATAAACGAAGATCTCTTTACACATAAAACGAAAGCTCTCTCTACGCACATCAACAAAAAGCTCTCCACCATATAAACAAAAGCTCTCCTCCACATAAACAAAAGCTCTCCCTAGGTATCGTTGAACGCGCCTATTTATACTGGCTACCACCACGTCATGACTTACACTCATTGCCAGATCTTATTCAGCGGGAGAAATAAAATCTCGTTCAGTAAGAAGATAATTTACATAGAAAAATAAAATAACCAGAGATAGTAAAATCAAAAGGAAAGTGAATCGAGAGTATACGTTACAGAACATTATTATAGTCGCGACGGTGACACACATTACAAGAGTGGGAGTTCTTGAGGACGGTAAATAAAGCTCAGGACAATAGGTAACGTCACATGATTTGTCATTTGTTTTACTGATACCTAAGGGGATTGATGAAAGTTTTTCATAAAATCCTTGCAATAACGATATGACCTAAATTCTCCGCGCGGCGTAAAATCCTTGGTACGATGCACGAGACCATTAATTATCGGGGTGTGTGAAAAGCCTTTCCGAATTTGTAGGGAAAAGTGAAACTAAAACTTTCACGTGTCATTGCCACTTTGTTTAGTAATGTAGGCGTAATTATTTTGCAGTACCTCTCGCGATTTATCGAGTAGTTTGATAAATCAAATAGGGTCAGAACTTTGCAGGTTTGGGGACAAAAAACTGGTTAAGAAGATCTCTGAAGAAGCAACTTTCTTCCCGTTAGCGAGTTGTTCAAAGTCTGGAATAGCGGACAGTCTGAAGGAACAAGATCCAGAAAGACTCCCGATCCTAGCTTTTCCCTGGTGCCTAAAGCAACATGAGGTCTAATATTATCCTGGTGGAAGACACCATCCTTCCTCTTGATCATTTCTGGACATATATCATGAAGTACCACCTTCAGCTGGTCCAAATACCGACCAGAATCTATCATCTGGTTTCACGAATACAATTTGTTATACAAGAGTACCCTCGTATGCTACCACACACAATGCACAGAAGATCGTAGAATGAAGACTGGCAATTGGAGTGGTTAATAGCGGCTCATCACACTTGCTTCACGATCTTTCCTCTCCATTTTAGTGTACACAATCCATTACTCATTGCCTGTCACCATTTGTTTCAGAAATGCGTCGTTTCCATTCCATTTCAGCAATGAATCGCAAACAGTTATGCGAGCCAGAACACTTTTGTCTCTTAAATAGAGTGGCACACAGACATCAAGGTTACTCACATATCCATGCTTGGCAAAAGGCAGTGCCACGGTGCTGCGATGTGTGCAGTGCTTGAGCACTTGTTAGAGTCGTATTGTGCAGGTTGTTCTAATTTTGTCTAGTGTTCTTGAGCATGGTTCATCACCAAGTGGATAATCTCAGTGACCAATCTTTGTGAACCAACACTGAACACTTACAGGACCTTCACCGTACAGAATACAAATCTACTTTTGCCTTTTCGTCGCGTTTTACCGTTTCGACTGAAAAACAGGTTTAAATAACAAATATGAACCTTATTGTCTCCCATTTTCAATTCTACATCAATTCCACAGTACTTTAATAAAATTATACTTACATATCTTAGTATCATTGTACAAGGTAACAGCGCTTCGCCGCCCCTGCCTTCAAAATGTGGATCCTGTATTTACTTCTACTTCTCGATTAATGTTCTGCAATGCGAATCCAGAAAGTCGAGAATTAGACATTGTGTTTCAAAGATACATTGTCTGGCGCTTGAGAGTAGAAAATGTACTTTCCGGAGTGGGTGTTGAGAGGAAGCGTTGATAGAATTTTTAGTTATTTCTTGATATTGGGTTTAAAAAAAAAGAAGAAAAAAAAATAGCAGCTTCACAATTTGGTAAGGATTCTATCGCAGTGGTTGCTCTTTGCTCTTGTCTTATTGTTAAAAAAGGCATCTTCCAGGAGTGTGAGCGAAAACGAGTGAACCCTGCGGGTGTATTGATTGCACGTAGAATAATTCGCCAATGAAACGAATTCAAAGAGATTCGAAATCATCTGCTACTTCGTTAGAAAAAAAAAATGTGATTTTAGTCGTTTTTTTTATCGGTTTTTCAGATTCATCTTGATATTTTTAATGAACAAGGCTGCTTTAAAAAAGAAAAAGAAATCATATGATTCGGCGTTCAAGAGGAAAATGTGCCTTGATATCCAATGGGAAGGGATTGGGCCCCTCTGAGTCCCCTCTCTTTCCTACGCCAATGTTTTAAACTGTAAAATAAAGTGTTATCCAGACCAAAATATTAAAAAAATATAAAAACTAAAAAATCGCGAACTGATAAACTTTCCTATCGACAGATGGCAGCACACGAATTTCTTCGATTGACATATACGTATTAAATGCATACACCTCCTTCACAGGGAATTCTGCACGAGTCCTAACATTTTGTTTACACGCTTTTTGCGATTATTGGTTAAATTTTGTATGTGAGATTATCAAAACTAAAATAACGTTCACAGTTATCTCTTTTTCGTTGATTTCAAGAAATTTGAAACAAACAAAGATTAGTAAATATTTTACTCGGCTAACTTTCCAAAAGTCGCCCGCTCCGATAGATGGCGCTCTGGCTACGCAAATTTCACAGTCAACCACTCCCTCAACTTCATTGATCCCATCACAGGGGCGCATACACAAGGAGTAGAGAGCAATTGGCGTCCCCTTAAGCATAAGTTAGCACAGGGCAACCACAAAATGTAAATAGACAGATCATATTATGGAATATTTATTCCGACGGAATTGCCGAATTTCCTCAGAACATTGCTTTGAAGTCCTGATTCGTGCGATCAGGCAGTTCTTCCCTGACAGAAAAAGCTTTTCTGGCTTTTATTCTGCTAGGTAGACAGCTTCAGATTAATGAGGAAAACTCACTTTTCCGTCGTAATAAATATTTTTCACATATGCAAGAATGTGCATTCATAAAGGCCCTTTTAAGGGCCACCTAAAATCCATATTATTCACTTCCTTTGCCCATTTTACAACGTTACACTACGCTTCACGATTAAGCGATAACGTGTCGCCATCTATCGTCGCTTCAGAAATTACTTTTGGGCTACTATCGGAAGATTTACCCATAAGGGCATATACAGAAATAAACATTTTGTGCTAACCTGAAAATTATTTAACTGATTTCACGATGGTGTCGGTGCCTCTGTCTATCTGTGTTGTTTGCTGTTGCCGTAACTAAAAACTATTATAACTATCCTCTAACCTCAGCAGAAAGATTTTACAAACATTTTGCGGAAACTTCACGAAAAACTGGTTAAAGAAATAGCCAAGAATTCAAGCATCGTTGAATGAAGTATTAAAACTGAAAGCAAGTTTTTCTTCTTTTTTCAGTAAATAAGCGAAACTTTTGAAAACATTTTCGTTGCTTTAGTTCATAAAAACTGGATGACGGGAAAGAAACTGTTCCGGAGGACTTGAGCAGGGCCTGATTTACAGGAGGACATTCGGGGCACCTGCCCTGTGCCCGATCTTTCAGGATCCCAAATATAGTTATATGTATATTACTTGCTTTGAATCTAACTAATTCACAATTTGCATCCACTCAAAAAGTAAAAATGGTAATTCCATGACTGTACGTCGAAACACATGGAAATGACAATTATAATTTTTACAAATAAATAGAACACTATATGGCTTGCAAATTAATGTCTTAATCTGCCAATGATAACTTTGTGCTGTCGCTTTGTAATGGAAGGAGGCATGGCCTAATGCGTTTTGCCGGGGGTGGGGATCTGAAAGCCCCTTGCCCAGGGCCCCAAACTGTCTAAGTCGGTCCCTGGACTTAAGGGACCTTTTCACGACCATAGCAAAAGTCCCTATGCATGTATATTAACAACAGAATGTGTGCAAGATATATCAGTTCAGTGAGCGGAATTTTTAAACCAATGACGATAAAGTGCAAATATTTCCACATAACTACTCATCCTTCAGAATATAATGAACTAAAAGATGTTTTTCGCTGGAACGAAATAGCAGTCATCTTTTTAGCACGTCTTCTGTAAAAAAAGATCGTGTTTATGTTACCGGTTTGTCCGTCCGTCCGTCCGTCTGTACCCACGATATATCTGCAACTATTAGTCCGATTTGAAAAAATCTTTTTGCATTGGGAAGCTTGAAATATGCGAATGATGATCCTTTGCCACTGTAGGCACTTTTATGAAGATGGCCACAGTGCGGGCATTTAATCTGTCACATACGTTAGTTCGTGGCACTATTTCAATTGCCATTAACGTTATAAGCGATGCCCGATCTGTTGTGTATATCATCAAATTCCATGCCATTGACAGTTCCCCAAATAGCACGAACACGGTTAAAAGTGATTACCTTGTCTCGTAAGACCAGTTTTACCAAATGACTCGCATGGGATAAATCTTGTGATTGCTTCTTAAACTGGAATGAATAAAGAAAAAGAAACTTTAAAGGAAAGATAGGAAATCATGTTAGATACTAGCTGGTGACTTTACCTGCACCGCCTAAGTGTGGACTTCGCAGGGAAATGTTGAACTCTCTCGAAAGTTTGGGATTAATAGGATCCCTGACGTCGCTGCAATAGATAGCCCGTCAGTCACCGGAAACCACAGTCTTTCACTCGGACAGATTCGGTTCGGTGACCTGTGGGGATTCTGCCTCCCCCACGGGACCGGTACCTTACACCCTTCTATCATAACCCGTGTGTGCGACTAGCTATGGGCAGTTGGGGCAAGCAACTTTTCAATAATTTATATCATCTCGTGGCCGGGAAATCGCCCGCCAACGCGAGTTTTTGGGACTAATGTCCTTTAATAGGTATCAAACAAACAAAATACATGCACGATAAGTATAAGGGTCCCATGCACCCCTCTCACACATATTCACACTGAAGCACATTATTCACACAATGATATTTAAATGGTCCACAGTACTAGGGCCAGTGCTGTGGTGATGACCCCGGGCCAGGGTCCTCAGAATCCTCTTGGTCAATAGACCGAAAAGCTCAATATCGAGAGCTACGTACCTCGGAGGGTACTACCATCTGTCAACCATAATTGACCCGGCTTTTCCTTTGCTCAAGTTCCCTAATAAGACTAGGGCACGTCTTACTGAAGCTGGTGTGAGAGACGTCCAGCTTCAGGCGGAACTTAGCATTCGCTGCAGTGCAGTTGCTGCACTTCGGTGTGGCTGCACACTGGTGGTGCTGGTGCCCAACTTTACCACAATTGCTACACCTTGCTTCTGACTTGGGGCAGTTGCCTCGGAAATGGCCGAAGCCATTACAACGAAAGCACCTGACTTCCCTCAAAAATTCCTTTATGCGGAGCACTGACCAACCCAAGTTCAGTGTTTTCCGCCTCATCAAGAGTTTGAAGGCCTTGGGCTCCACGTCTGCCAACCAGTGGACCCTACCTCCCTTGCCCTTGATGGGGAAACAGGCTGAAAACCTGTTATCGAGGTCGGGAGCCCGAGAGGGTTCGGGCTGGGGTGGTGGTTTTCCCTTCCTTGCCATCGGCGGAAGTGGCAAGGTAGTGCTTTCACCACAATCGGGCTGAGATGGCTCAGCCGAAGTAAAGGCTCCCTTCGTGGGTGCAGCGGCTTTAGAGCCCTTCGCCCCAGGAAGAGTCTGAAGATCTCGTCCTGGCGCTAGATTTCTCCTTCTGGTTGTCCTCGGAAGTGGGGCTAGGTCCCTCAGAGCGACCGACAGGTCTTGGTAGCTTTTCAGCCGCTACCTTCAGGGTCCGGGTTGTCCCGGACAGTTTAGGGGCTGACCCCTTTGGATTCTCTTTACCCTTCTGGGTAGTTGACATCTCTGTGAGAGAGATGAAAAAACACAAAATTTTCTAAGTACTGAGTGGGCACCCTGGGGTTCTCTCAGTCAAGTCCAACCTTAGAAACCGGGCGCTCGGGCTTTGGTCTGACAAAGGATCAAAGAGTCCTTTCGTCAGAAGGGCCGGAACGACGTTGACGTACCCGAATCTGATGCTAGAGTCTCTATGTGAGCTGAACGGAACTTCGCCCTCACAAGGGCGTTTTTCTAAGTCCCGTTACTGCTCTGATTATTACCAACATAAAGTAGAATTTTTCTTTAAAGAAAAAATCGCGAGAGCGGGATTAATCCCCCTCTCGCGCTTGAGATCGTCGGTTCTGCTACGTAGTGCAGTATAGCTCAACCAAGACACACAATACGCTCTCCCCGGGTCGGCATCAGAACGACCGGCCGGTCATGTTAGATACGGAACTATGGAGTACACCGTTTATTACATTCTAAGGAGATTTGCTAGAAGAACCAAACCAAATTTCTGAGCTCAGTTGTACTGCAATATTGAAGAAACAAAAATGTTCTCAAAATGATTTTTACTCAGCCTTCATTGAAGCTAGTAAATTGATATTTGTAGATGTCATACTTCGAGTTACGAAACAATGCTGCCAAAATCTAGAACAGGGAATTTATTCCTCTTTTTTTTTCTTTTTTTTTAAGTTATTTATTTAAGAAGCAAAATGAAAAGGTTGAACAAACGGAAAAGAATAATTATTTTAGAGCTTCCTGCATCATGCGGTCGCGCGCCTGCGACTCCTAGCCTTCCCTGTAAATTTGCCCTTACCTATTTTATAGATAAAAACAAAAACCTAAAATAAAAACCGTTATATCAATTCTCTCAAAGTTGCAACATATCGTATTACGCAAAAAATAATCAAAGAACCCTGCATTTTTGTGAATTGAAGAAGTGGAAGAAACTACAGTAAAATACTAGAATGGCGTAGAATATTTTTATCTCTTTCCGATATTTTGGGAGATCTTTTCTTCAGGTTATTTTTATTTGCATCTTCAATATTTTGAGCCATCCCCATAAAGAAAGCCTGAGTGCGCCACTGTATTTAGATCTGCAGTTTCTGAATTTAACTTCACAGTGCTGTTACTAA
This sequence comes from Macrothele yani, assembly GCA_039090855.1. NCBI lineage: Eukaryota > Metazoa > Arthropoda > Arachnida > Araneae > Macrothelidae > Macrothele > Macrothele yani. The sequence continues at coordinate 114,572,703 of CM077026.1, forward strand.
AAAAAAAAAAAAAAGAAAAAAGTTCTGCCTCTGAAAACTATAATTACAATTTAATTATTTTGAAAGAGTGAAAAACATAGGCGAAGAAATTGTCCCCCACCCCTTTCCCAAGTTAGCGCTCTGGTTTTAGTACTTTACTGAAATAAAGTATCTGAAAAATATATGGGAAAAAATACGTTATGAACATTTAAAAAAAAATCTGCTATTTTTGGAAAAATATTACAAATGGCCATTTGTTGGTTGTACTTTGAACTATTAACCACTTTATGCAATATGTGATAAAAATCAGCCGATAGATGGAAGCACGTCAGCACTCACTAGTGTTATCTTCCGTTGTGTTTCTAGCGCGTGCGTTTTCTAGGGGAGTACATAAACTGTTTCCACGAGTTTTTTTTTTTTTTACTCAATTTGGGCACGTTAAGCCGTCAGACCCCGGCTACTGGTCCCCCGGGAATAAATAAGGGAGTTTTCCACCCCCACCCCCCATTTTCTACCTCGCTTCCGTGTCACTTTCCTTTGGGTACTGCTGCCCTAATCTCCTAGCTTCCTATTTCTAAGGGATGTTTAGGACCTGGGGACATACACTCCCTTTTTTTTTTTTTTTTTTTTTTTTTGGAGGTTTAACGACCACCGTGAGCAACTCAATGGGCTATAAGCAGTCGCCCGTCCCTAATTTAGGGTCACTGGTTCCAGGGAAGGGAGAGAACCAGTGCCGTAAGACAAACACAACATCCATGCCTCACCGGGATTCGAACCCGGACCCCTTCCGGACGAATGATCAGAAGCCATCGCTTAGACCACTGCGCCACCGGAGCGGCACACTCCCTTCTTAAAATCCTCTACGTTTGATCGGATCTGATCTTTACCTCGGTTTGCAGGTGTTTTTTTGCGGATGAATGTGGTATTGGAAGAGGTTTTTTTATCAAATTGCTTCGGAGGTTGAAGAAATAGGAGGGAATGAGTTGTTTATTTTTTGTAAAAAATATTTCATCCGCTGGATATTTATTTACCAGTAAATTGAGTTATTTATGAGAAGGGCGGTTTTTACTGGGAGGACCAGGAGGATGGTTGCCCTCCCAGAACGGTAATTTTACGAGCGTAAAATTGTGCTCTGAGGGACACAAAAAATAGATATGCACAATGTGTGAATAAATTTACTGAACATTTTAACTAAAAAAGAAAATTACACGCTTATTAATTTTTCTTTTTTAAAGACTTTGGTGAGGGGCGGATTTACAGGGAAGCCACCGAAGCTCAGGGGTGGGACTCCTCAACACTGGAGGACCTCAAAAATAACGATTTTTCATTTTCTTACTGATTTTAATCATACAGCAAGGAATAAATTCGTTATTCTGGGTTTTCGAAACTTCTTTCCTCCGAACTCGAAATACGTCATCTACAAGTGACTTTATTAGCTCAAGTGCAAGCTTACTAAAAATCGTTTTGAGAGAAATATTACTTAATACTACACTGCAACTGAACTTAGAAATTGGAGTGTTATTTCTGGACAATTTTCTTACAATATAATCTTTAACTCGGTAGATCGCTTTTGAATCAAAGATGTATATATATATATACACTGAAGAGCAATTGAATTAGAGATACCTGTCAAGTAACGTGTTGCACCATCACCTTTTGCCCAGATGACGGCGGCGATTCGTCTCGGCATGGACTCGACAAGACACCGGAAGCGTTGGGAAGCCATACGGATCCACGACCCTTGAACAAGCTCCCACAGTTCACGAAGATTTGATGGAGGGGGGTCAGAGCCTCGAACATCTTTCTCGATGGCATCCCAGATGTGCTCGATGGGATTGAGGTCAGGTGACCTAGCTGGCCAAGGAAGCGAGGTCACGTCGGTGGAGTGTTCATCCAACCATTCGGATACAATTCGGGAGCGATGGCGCGGTGCATTGTCTTGTTGCAGGATGAGGTCCCCAGTGGGATGTTGAAGACGCACAAACGGGAGCAAATGGTCGTCCAGGATATCCCGGTAACGTTGATCTGTGAGGGACGTACCAGGTGTCCTATTTCAGTCCACGTAAGCAATCCCCAGACGAGAATGCCACCCCCACCAGCTTGAAGAAGTACCCTGCTGGCAAGAAGGACCCATCGCTTCATGTGGTTTGCGCCGTACTCGTATCCTGCCATCCGCATGTACCAACGTGAATCTCGACTCATCAGTCCAGGCAACATTTTTCCACATGTCTAGGGTCCAGTGGCGTTGTTCCCGCGCGCATTCTAATCTTTGCACCCTGTGACGTGCGGTCAGCAGCGGTACCCTCGTGGGACGATGGCTTCCGTTCCCCATAGCGAGGGGATGGTTCTGGATGGTGTGGCTGCTCACACGTTTTTGTGCACCAGCGTTAAATTGCCGAGTGATTTTTTGCACTGTGGCCTGTCTATCCGCTGTTACAATGCGAGCTAGTAGACGATGACCCCGCTCATCCACACGCTGTTATCCACGGCAGTTGGCCCTTGTACGGATGGTTTTACCGAATTCGATGTACTCACGGTGCACCCGTGACACAGTGGCTCGTGAAAATCCCAGTGCCTGCACGACTTTCGAGATGGAGTAACCCATTCGTCGGGCCCCGACAATTTGCCCACGATCTGATGCGCTTAGAGCCTTCGTCTTACCCATACTGCGTCCGACTCTTACTGATTCCCGTCGCATCACTCCTTATATTGCCGGATCGCTGCATACGTCATGTCGTTTCCGTTTACATGGGCCGCCCACAGTGCCACATTTGCATAACGCCAGCTGTCTCTAATTCAGTTGCTCTTCATTGTAGACTGTCTATATCCATCTGCTGATACTCAAGAAGCCATTCAAATATTCTCCAAACTGTTTCACAAAATAATACCAAACAAAATAACATAGATGGTATCCACACGGCATTGAACCTTGTTACAGAATCTAACTATTTAATTTTTAATGGTAAATTTTACAGTTAATCCAAAGGTGCTCTCATGGGATCTTCACTGTCAGGAACTCTTGCTGAATTATTCATTATACCCCTGGAAAATAAATTTATCGGCAACGTACACGTGAAACCAATTTTGTGGATTCGATATGTTGACGATATCTTTGTTTTTTGGCTTTTTCCAGATAACCTTAGTATACTTGAATTACATCAGATGTTTTAGAAATACCCGATTTGATGGCTCAGGAGAGTCCTAGTGGCTAAAGCCATGGTCCCATTGCAGTTTCGCTCACTGGCATTTTAATAAATATACAGCGATGAGCCATTACATTAAGACCACCCCAGCCTAGAGAAATGAGCGCGCCTGGGGACCGAACGGTAGCGCAGGTGAAGTTCACAGAGCAGTATATATACACTCATGGTCATAAAAATCCGCGCATCAAGCAGGAGGCGTCGGAATGAAATGAGATTTTAGTAGTGAGATGGTACATACCAAGGGCAGAAGTGATTACAATATCACAGCAGCAGGACGATTCCCGCTGACATACGGTACACATTCCTGTCAGCGTTAGTACTGCATCGGACCGCCTCGTGATCGGATACACGAGGTGAAACGGCGGTCCGGCATGGAGTCAAAAAGATGCTGTATGTTATCCTGGGATAGATCGGCTCCCACTTCTGGTAACTGACGCTCTAAATTACAAACACTGGGATATGGAGAAACTAGCGTCCTCTCTGGTCCTACACGTGGTCGACGTGCAAAAGATCAGGCGATCTGGAAGGCCATGGAAGCGTCAAAGCATGATGTAGACAGCCCTAGGAAACACGAGTCGTGTGCAGACGGGCGTCATCTTATTAGGAAATAGCTCGCCGCCGCCCAGCCACGAAAGGTAGCACATGGGGCCGCAGGATCTCCTGTATGTAGCGCTGGGCTGTCAACGTCCCTCGGATCACTGCGAGGGAAGTCCGGCTGTCATACGCGATTGTTCCCCAGACCATCACGCCTGCAGTTCGGGACGTGTGCCACTGAACAGTGAGGATTGGATTGTAGCGGTGATCTGCGACCCTCCAACGGTGATCGTCCGTTCCCATGCAGAAGCGGGATTAGTCTCTGAACACTACATGTCGCCAGTCCGTAGCATTCCACGTTGCTCGCTGCTGACACCACTGCAATCAACGCCGACGTTGGTCAGGTGTTAATGGCAGAAAAAAGTAAGACCCGTTGAGAGTGCAGATTCGCCGCTGCCAAGCGTCTGGAAATGGTTCTGGGGGACACAGGAGTCTCCTTCACAGCCGCCACATGTCTCTGGGTATTGGACACGGAGTTCGTTGCATCTGTGCTGGCCGCTCTCACGATCCCACGCCCCTCCTCTTTGCTGGTGGTGTGTGTGGGTCGTCCAGAACCTGTCCGCCATGTCTGGGTGCCTTCCCGTGTCCATTGCTCCGCACACAATCGACCCGTACTGTCTGACCAACCCAAATGGCGGCCGATTTGGCGCGCCAGCCACCCAGCCTCTCTCATCCCGACGATACGGCCTCGTTCAAACTCCGTCAGTTGAATGTAGGAACATCTGCGGTGGCTCCTCGGCACGTCTATCGCTGAGAAAGCTCACCTGACTCTTATCGTGCACTTCGGCACGAATGTGGAGTCCCTTGCGCGGTGCCTTATAAGCCCCACGGATTGCTATTGCTTTAATTATTTACATATCTGCCCTCCATGTAGCTATTAGCCGAATTTCGCGTTAATCGCAAGGTTTTTTTCCATGCTGCGCGTTTTTTATCGCAATGACTGTACAATGAAGGACGAATTGTGATGATACGGCGCCTTGGAACTACGATCACGGAAACGGCGCGGCTTGTGTGTTGTTCACGAGCTGCCGCAGTGAGTACATATCAAAAGTGGTGCACAGATGGCCAAACAACGAACTGTCGTCCAGCTGTGTGTCGTTCCCAACTATAACATGGGCGATTAGGGCAATGTGTCACAATACACACTTCATCACGCCCTCTGCGCATGGGCCTGCGTAGCCGAAGACCCTGCTGGGTCCCCATGCTCACTGAACATCATCGCCAACTATACACATGAAATGGGCTCAAGATTATCCAGATTGGTCCGTGGATGATTGGAAGAAATCAACCTGGTCTGACGAATCAAGATTCGTGGTGCATCACGTAGACGGCCCAGCGCGTATACACCGATTACCAACGGAGGCTATGGCACCTGGATGCACTTTTGGGCGGAAACAGGCCGACGGTGGCAGTGTTATGTTGTGGGCGATGTCTTCTTGGGACACTTTAGGCCCCGTTATAGTAATTGCACAATCCCTGACAGCTGTCAGGGATCTGAACTTCATTGCGGACCTAGTTCACCAATTAATGGCAACTGTGTTTCCCTGCTGGTGATGGCAATTACCAACTGGATAATGCGCCATGTCATACTGCCAGAATAATCAAGGAGTAGCTCGAGGAACATTCTGGTGACTTTTTGTTAATGCCCTGGCCTACAAATTCACCTGACGTAAACCCAATCGAACATTTGTGCTTCGACTTGGAAAAGCGGATTCGCGCTAAATCACCACCGCCCCGAAATGTACGGAAATTAGAGGACCTATTGTTGATTTTATGGTACCAGATACCCCACGATACCTATCGCCACCGTATCGAATCTATGCCGCCCAGGGAGGCTGCTGTTTTGCGGGCTAAAAGGGGTCTTATATCTTGCTTATAATGTAATGGCTTATCTGTGTAGAGCTATTATGAGACAATTGAACTGATACTGAAACTCGCGTGATCTCAACCCATTTAAACATCAGTGGGGCGTGTTTAAATACTAGGTGTGGTAGTTGAGCACACCACCCAGCTCCGTGCCAGAACTGTGTGCCGTAGATTGACGCACATGTATAGAGATACCTCTTGGAGTTGTTACCACACCAGGTGAAGACGTTTTAAGCGGATTTACTCAAGATTAGTATTAAATTTGAAATGACAGATATGTACTCAGTGTATGACAGAAATATTGTGATTCGTGGCTCCAAGGCAACACGACGCTTCCACTTTTCTCGTTTTCGGACGAACCCACCGCTTGGCAAGTATATTCAGGGTGCTCCGTTTGAGTAGTGCTAATTTAAAAATGCTGTACTATGGCATGTTACAGATATAATATGTCAATATTTATCAGAAATTACCATTATGGATGAGAGTTCGTCAAGGCTTCCACATGACCCCCTTTGCGGACTCGGAAGAGTTGAGACCAGTTGCTGAGTTATTTCCACGTGTTTTCTAACATCTGCGCAGTGATTTGTGCGAACTCTGCAGAAATTTTCACCTTCAAGTCGTTCAGGCTCTGAGGTCACTGGGTGTAGATGATGCTCTTCACAAACTTTCACACGAAGAAACAGGGAGAGTGTGTTCTGGTGAGCTTAATGGCCAAGGAATAAGCCCATCGTGGCAACACCGGTTGTCATTGAATGTGTTGTTGAGAAAGTTCCTGACTTCCACTGAGCAGTTGGGTAGGAGCACTGTCTTGCTGTAAAAATGACATCGGTATCCAGTTGTAGTGCCAAGAAGATATGTCGCATGTCCTGGTATGGTCCCATCTTTCTTCGCTCTTTAGACATAATTTGATCGCCGTACTGCAGACTTTGCACAAATCTCTCTGCAGATGTTAAAATATACGTGGCAAGAATTGGGCACTCAGTATGAACTCTATCGAGTCCGCAAAAGGGGTTCATGTAGTAAACTAGACTAACTCCCTTCCAAAGAGGCAATTTATGCGAAATATGAGCATATTATATCCGTTACAAGCCATACCACAGCATTTGTAAACTATCCCTTCCCAAACGGGTCACGCTGGGGTAGGACGACATTACCACATTCACGTAGACGGTAATTCGATGTCAGAATGTACATCGATGAGCCACTTCATTGTGTCTGCCTACCTAATAAGTTGTAGGATCCCATTTAGCCCGAAAAACAACGGCCACTCGGCAAGGCATCGATTCAATGAGGTGGCGATAGGTGCCCAGGGGTATCTGGTACCATTATGTCAACAACAGCTCCTCCAGTTTCCGTTCATTTCGGGGTGGAGATGATTTAACGCAAACACGCTTTTCCAAATCGAACCACAAATGTTTGATTGGGTCCATATCAGGTGAATTTGGAGGCCAGGGCAATAACAGAAAGTCACCAGCATGTACATCGAACCACTCCTTGACGATTTTGGCAGTATGGCATGGCGCATTATCCTGTTGGTAATGGCAATCACCAGCAGGGAACACAGTTGCCATGAATGGGCGAACTTGGTCCGCAACGATGTTCAGATACCTGACAGCTATCAGGGATTGTGCTATTTGGATAATAGAGCCTAAAGTGTCCCAAGAGAAAATCGTCTGCACATAACACCACCGCCGCCGTCTTTTTCCCGCCCAACAGTGCACATCCAGGTGTCATAGCCTCCGTTGGTAATGGGCGTATCCACGCTTGGCCGAGAAATGTGACGACAACGCGGGATGAGCGACACTTCGTCCGCATGGCAGTGACGAACCGTTTAGCACGTTCGCAAGTGTTAGCACAACAGTGGAGCACTGCAACAGGTGTTGCATTTTCTACCTGCACTGTTCGACGTCTCTGCTGCATTTGTTGTACATCATTCCTTTGCGGAGGATTTCTTTGACCCTCAACCATGGATGCCTCAAGCTGGAATGCAATTTTCAATGCAGATAATGGCGCGCTGATTGGTAACATGTCGTGTTTTCGGACGAGTCCCGATTCAACTTGGACTGCCATAATGGCCACATACGTATTAGACGGTATTGTGGAGAGCGCGTTCTTCCAGCATGCATTGTCGAGCGGCATACAGACTGAACGCCAAGTCCGATGTTCTGGAGTGCCATTTGATACCATTCGCGATCTCGGCTGCTACGACTTTAAGGCAGTCTCAGCAGCAAACATCAGGGACGTTGTACAGGCAGAAGTTATACCCTTCCTTCAGAGCACTCCTGGCTCTATATTCCAGAAGCACAATGCCCGACCACGTGTTGCCAGGAATGTTCAAGCCCTCTTCGCAGCACCGCAGGTACCGCTTCTTCCCTGGCCTGCACGTTCTCCAGACATTACGCCTATTGAACATGTCTGGGATATGGCCACTCGGCAACTGGCCCATCAATGTCCTCCAGCAGTCAGTACCATGATCTGTGGACTCGCGTACATGCCGCTTGGCAAACAATTACCCAGAACACCATCAAACGCCTCTTCGATTCAATGCCACGCGAAGCTCTTATTGTAGCTCGTGGAGGCTTCACAAGATACTGATTGTTGCAGGTAAAAATTGTTGTATTGCTCTGAAAATTAAATTACTTATGTTATGCACAGTCATATCAGTAATGTGCGGTATAAATTTCATTCGAATCGCATGGTTCCTTCAGGGTGATGCAATTTTCATAAACCATAGTGTATATTCGCCCTGATAAGGGTTTGGTCTTAACCCCCACATCCGGGCGAAAGGTGGTCTTACCCGTCACTAGGTAGGCATTCCATGATTTATGCCTACTCAGTATGCACCAGCAGTATGCGGTTTTTTTTATAACCGTGTATTTCTATATCCTAGTGTTGCATCTTGCAAGTTTTATTTTGGCCATTTTTTTAGTCAACGATTAATAACTTCCTTGAAATGAATTGTGGTATTTACTTGCTTCCATTCATCTGCTGATCCTGACGAAATATTTTTAATTGGCTTTAAAGACTTTCAATTATCAGTAACTAAATGTTTTATTATTTTTTCCATGTTTAGATGCATTAAATTGAGCGTCATGAAAAAAAAATGCTAAACTGCTATTATAAGAGAACCTTACAGGGACGCTAATTTTTGCTTTCCGAAATTATTGAAAAGTGAGATAATTTTTGCACTTAACGTCAAAAAAACAGCAAACTGGAAGAAAAAGTGTTGATCTCTGGATAACAATTGTTAGAACATCCAGTTTTGTTCAGTTGCATTTGTATGTGGCATTTTTTTAATTCACACTTTAAAAGATACATACACACTAATTAAATAAAACAGTCCTTTTAAAAAAATATTGGCAGTTTATTTGCTTACCAGTAGCAATTAAACAATACAATTGATTACTAATTTATTTTTGTACAAAGATGATCAATTATAAAAATGTCCTAGATTTAAAATGAGCTCAGCTCAAAGGTTAACTTTTACCACCAAGTCCTAAAGCGAATCCTGCTTGGATAGGCTTGCATAGTATACCTCGTATGCGGATATCGCGGGTTTAAGTTCGGGTTAAACACCTGCATAGGTGGCTTGATATGTGGATGTCGTGGGTGTAAATTGGGGTTATAGACTGGCATAGGAGGCTTGATAGGTGGATGTCGTGGGTGTAAATTGGGGTTATAGACTGGCATAGGAGGCTTGATAGGTGGATGTCGTGGGTGTAAATTGGGGTTATAGATCGGCATAGGAGGTTTGATAGGTGGATGTCGTGGGTGTAAGTTTGGGTGATAGACCGGTATGGGAGGCTTTATAGGTAGATGTCGTGGATGTAAGTTCGGGTTATAGACCGGTATAGGAGGCTTGATAGGTGGATGTCGTGGGTGCACATTAGGGTTATAGATTGGGATAACAGGCTTGATAGGTGGATGCCGCGGGTTTAAGCTTGGGTTGAAATCTGGCATAGCAGGTTTGACAGGTGGATTCCGTTGGTCTGAGTTTGGATTATAGCTATGAACCATTTTCAAAGGGTCCTTGACAATATTGGCGATTAGTTGGCGTCCAGTGTGTTCTGCGTATGGATTAGCCATTGGTATATGGTGATGGAAAATAGTTCCTTTGAAACTTTGTGTACCAGGCTTTTCTTCGGTATCGATGTCATTGATATTTTTGGGAACTTGGTGTTCGCTGAAGTGCTTGCTATGGTGCACATTGCCGTGATCGTTCTGATGCGTGTGTGAATGTTCTTCTTTGTGCTCATGAGAAGAACCGTTATCATCACCATATTTGGAGCTATGCGTGTTCCCTGTCTTTTCTCCACTGTGATATTCGGGACTCTTTTCATCTGTTGCGTAACTTCCTTTCCCGCGTTGGGGATAACTATGGCCCACAGCACTGCTTATTGACCTTAGACCGAAACCACCTGGGTACTCAAAATATCCTGTTTTGCCAATATGGTAATCATGATAAGGATATCGATAAGCGTGATGGTAGTGAGGCTCAGTCTGATGGTGACCGTCTAAATGTCCATGTTTGTGTCCATGTTTGTGACCGTGTTTGTGACCATGCTTGTGCCCGTGTTTATGATTGTGGTTATGACTGTGCTGATGTAAGTGATTGTGAACGTGGAAGTGGCTGTTGCCATGGCTATCCTTGTGGTGCTGCACTTTGCCATTTTTGAGAGCTGTTAGGTGGTGTCGCAGCTCAAGCAGATTTTGAAAAGCGCTGAGCGCATTAGGAGCCGCTTTTAAAGTTTCTCCTAGTGGAACCCTGTAAGAATGAGGTATTATGGGAGGTACAATACCAAGATGAGCTGGTAAAGATTTCAACCCATTCTCTGGAGGAATTGAAGGCAAAGAGTGTCGCACTGATTGTAATGGTGGCGATGGTGGTGGTATATTTCCCGATGGTGCTGAAGCTGGGTAATAAGCATGAGGAGGTCCTGGAGGCAGGGACGATGAGGGATATGAGGACTTATACAACAAAGGTGGTCCTATTGGTGGGGGATAAGATGATGGGGATCGATCGAGGGGTGCGGGATATGATGATGGTGGTGGCCCTGCTGGTGGTGGATATGGTGATGATGGACCGACTGGTGCGTGGTATGATGACGGAGGTCCTGGTGGAGGCGGATATGTTGATGATGGATTGACGGGTGCACGATATGACGAAGGAGGTGGAGGCGGGTATAATGATGATGACGATGAGACGACAGATGAGGGATAAGATGATGGTGATCCGGCTGATGGAAGATAAGAAGACGATGATGGACCCGCTGGTGAGGGATACGACGATGAGGGACCCACTGGTGAGGGATACGACGATGAGGGACCCACTGGTGAGGGATACGACGATGAGGGACCCACTGGTGAGGGATACGACGATGAAGACCCTGCCGATGAATAATACCGTGATGATGACCCTGAAGGATTAGAATAAGATGATGAACTTGTAGGATTAGAAAAAGATGATGAACCTGAAGGATTCGAATAAGATGATGGCCCCGAACTTGAGTGATACGAAGATGATGGTTCAGCTGGTGGTGGAACATACGATGATTTATATTTTCCGTAAGATGATGGCTTCTCCTTGGTGTACAAATGATGGTAGTATCCTCCATGGAAGTCTCGAGGGTGGCTGTCATGTGTCCAGTCAGCCCTATTAGGTCTCTTACCTCCAGGTTGTGCGTCTTGGACATCGTCTTTGTTATCATCTCTGGTGTGATTTATCACTTCCACGCTTTTTTCGAACGTACTGTAAGAATAATGATTATGAGTTCCGCCATCATCGTAAGGCGTTCCATTCGAGGATTTAGATTTCCTAGAACTGCGAGCACTCTTAAACTTTACGGGCGGATGTCTGTAGTAGAATTTTGTAATACTGACCTGCTGGGATTTTGGTACCGAACTGGGAGATGCGTCCATAGTTTTGGGATTTGTGATTTTGGAGCCGTAATCGTCTGAAGGATACACTGACCTCTCATTGTACTCGGAAACATCTGGTCTCTGGTCACTTTCAGTGTAAGAAGAGCTATTTGATGCATAACTGTTGTATGGAGGTACGTCATCACTATGCGAGTAATCGTCGTAATTCCTAGATTCGTCTCTGGAATAGTTTTCATAGTGTGGATTTCGACCTCTGTTGGAAGTCTCTTCAGATTCTGTTTCAGAATAAGATGTGTTTACCACTTGACTGTTCACCCATGAATTCGGATCATAGTTATAGTTTTGCTCTGGAATGCTAGAACCTTCAGCATAACCAGATTTTTTTATTGCTGACTGTCTGTGCGAGTGGAAGGGTGGAGGATGACCAGTGAGCTCGACTTCATGCAGTTCAACAACTTTTCTTTTGTTGGGATTAGGAGGAGCTAGAACGCGTATTGGGAGCACGGTGATATCTTCTGCTTTAGTGACGGTTAATATCTCCAGCACTGAAGCAACGATGCTGAAAACCTAAGGAATAAAAAAATAATGAAATTGAAATTCTGTAGTGCAAGAAAATTATAAAAAATTGATAGGATATTTTTAAATATTCAAATAAATTAAACTATCATTAGCACTTTTCACGTGAATAAAAAAATTGAAGGAATTACCGCATTTTCCTTACCGCATACCGTGAAATTTAGGAAAAGAAATTGCCGTGTAATCCATACCCATAATGTTGATCCCGAACAGCAATTTCCTAAGAAAAGTCGCGATTTACGGAATGACCTAACAGTCCAAAGAAATAGGAAAAAAATAAAAACACTTATTTAAAAAAAGAACCGCCGTTTTTAAATGCTTTTTCGATACTTTCAAATGAAAGAAAGAGCAAAAATCGTGAGTTTTCTTCAGTATTCCAGCTGTTCGTAGTTTGATTTTGTAGTATACATAAAATTACATAGTTACACCTGCTGCATCTATGAACGTATGTGACGTTGAGCCTTCCACAGAATGTGATCGTCCGCGAGAGCAATAAGTATACTGGCTCCGTTGCATCGTATTTTCTGTCAAAATACTCATAAGTAAAAAACAAAAACAGAAACGAACTTCTTTCCAACTGTTTGCGTAATTCCATCCGTATTGCGTTACGTCTTGTTATCATCGCATGTCTGGTAAGTTTCCAAATGTACAACCTCTCCTGACACCTACGACACGAATTTTTAAAAAATGAAATTGCCGCAAAAACGTTATTACTCTTTTAAGTGGCGTATTATCCGCACCGGCGAATAATCGAATAACCTAAATTTATACCTTTTTTAATAGATAATCAGCGGATTATATGCAGGAAAATACGGGTTTTATGCGTAATTCGCGCAATTTTGTCACATAATGCAGTGTATTTTTAAAATAATTTATTTGAAAGAAACTATTATATTTGCCTTAAGAGGTAACAACTCTATACCACGATGGAGTCTATGATGAATTTAACTGATGGAGGAGCACAGTCCGACGAAAATTGTTTGCCAAGCTGTCACCAAATGCTAACACGCTCATCCGATTGGACGAGTGAAAAGAGTGACTCATCACTCCAAAGAACAACTTTTCAGTCGCTCACATTCCAGGAATGACGGAAGACACACAACTCGAAACGGCGCTTCGCATTCACATTAGTGATGTGTGGTTTGTGTGCCGATGCTCTAGCATAATAACCCACACTGTGCGACTCTCTACGGATAGTTATGGTACTAACCGAGCCAATACAAGCATTTCCAACATCAGCAGAGATGAAACGTCAGAGGAAGAACGAGATTTCTTAACATTTCTTGCCATGGTTCTTCTGTCACGTTGCGTCAGTTTGTACGGCCGTCTTGAAAATTTTTGCTGTCATCGCTTCACAGCATCACTTACAGTCGATTTTGGCATGTTTAGTTTAGCTGCAGTGCTCCGTATGGAAACGTTACTCAAATGACATCCTATGACCAGCCCACCCTGGAACTCGGAGAGTTCACGTTAACGCGTGATATCCGCTTCAAAGTTACTGATAACATGACAGAACATTTCAGCTTTTATGTCAGTTACTGATAACATGACAGAACATCTCAGCTTTTATGTCAGTTACTGATAACATGACAGAACATCTCAGCTTTTATGTCAAAGTTACTGATAACATGACAGAACATCTCAGCTTTTATGTCAAAGTTACCGATAACATGACAGAACATCTCAGCTTTTATGTCAAAGTTACCGATGACATGACAGAACACCTCAGCGTTTATGTCAAAGTTACCGATAACATGACAGGACAGCTCAGCTTTTATGTCAAAGTTACCGATAACATGACAAAACATCTCAGCTTTTATGCCAAAGTTACCGATAACATGACAAAACATCTCAGCTTTTATGTCAAAGTTACCGATAACATGACAAAACATCTCAGCTTTTATGTCAAAGTTACCGATAACATGACAGAACATCTCAGCTTTTATGTCAAAGTTACCGATAACATGACAAAACATCTCAGCTTTTATGTCAAAGTTACCGATAACATGACAAAACATCTCAGCTTTTATGCCAAAGTTACCGATAACATGACAAAACATCTCAGCTTTTATGTCAAAGTTACCGATAACATGACAAAACATCTCAGCTTTTATGTCAAAGTTACCGATAACATGACAAAACATCTCAGCTTTTATGTCAAAGTTACCGATAACATGACAAAACATCTCAGCTTTTATGTCAAAGTTACCGATAACATGACAAAACATCTCAGCTTTTATGTCAAAGTTACCGATAACATGACAGAACATCTCAGCTTTTATGTCAAAGTTACCGATAACATGACAGGACAGCTCAGCTTTTATGTCAAAGTTACCGATAACATGACAGGACAGCTCAGCTTTTATGTCAAAGTTACCGATAACATGACAGAACATCTCAGCTTTTATGTCAAAGTTACCGATAACATGACAGAACATCTCAGCTTTTATGTCAAAGTTACCGATAACATGACAGAACATCTCAGCTTTTATGTCAAAGTTGCCGATAACATGACAGGACAGCTCAGCTTTTATGTCAAAGTTACCGATAACATGACAGGACAGCTCAGCGTTTATGTCAAAGTTACCGATAACATGACAGGACAGCTCAGCTTTTATGTCAAAGTTACCGATAACATGACAGGACAGCTCAGCGTTTATGTCAAAGTTACCGATAACATGACAGGACAGCTCAGCTTTTATGTCAAAGTTACCGATAACATGACATGACAAAACATCTCAGCTTTTATGCCAAAGTTACCGATAACATGACAAAACATCTCAGCTTTTATGTCAAAGTTACCGATAACATGACAAAACATCTCAGCTTTTATGTCAAAGTTACCGATAACATGACAAAACATCTCAGCTTTTATGTCAAAGTTACCGATAACATGACAGAACATCTCAGCTTTTATGTCAAAGTTACCGATAACATGACAAAACATCTCAGCTTTTATGTCAAAGTTACCGATAACATGACAGAACATCTCAGCTTTTATGTCAAAGTTACCGATAACATGACAGAACATCTCAGCTTTTATGTCAAAGTTACTGATAACATGACAGAACATCTCAGCTTTTATGTCAAAGTTACTGATAACATGACAGAACATCTCAGCTTTTATGTCAAAGTTACCGATAACATGACAAAACATCTCAGCTTTTATGTCAAAGTTACTGATAACATGACAGAACATCTATCGCAGCTTTTATGTCAAAGTTACCGATAACATGACAAAACATCTCAGCTTTTATGTCAAAGTTACTGATAACATGACAGAACATCTCAGCTTTTATGTCAAAGTTACCGATAACATGACAGAACATCTCAGCTTTTATGTCAAAGTTACTGATAACATTACAGAACATCTATCGCAGCTTTTATGTCAAAGTTACCGATAACATGACAGGACATCTCAGCTTTTATGTCAAAGTTACCGATAACATGACAGAACATCTCAGCTTTTATGTCAAAGTTACCGATAACATGACAGAACATCTCAGCTTTTATGTCAAAGTTACCGATAACATGACAGAACATCTCAGCTTTTATGTCAAAGTTATCGATAACATGACAAAACATCTCAGCTTTTATGTCAAAGTTACTGATAACATTACAGAACATCTATCGCAGCTTTTATGTCAAAGTTACCGATAACATGACAAAACATCTCAGCTTTTATGTCAAAGTTACTGATAACATGACAGAACATCTCAGCTTTTATGTCAAAGTTACCGATAACATGACAGAACATCTCAGCTTTTATGTCAAAGTTACTGATAACATGACAGAACATCTCAGCTTTTATGTCAAAGTTATCGATAACATGACAAAACATCTCAGCTTTTATGTCAAAGTTACTGATAACATTACAGAACATCTATCGCAGCTTTTATGTCAAAGTTACCGATAACATGACAAAACATCTCAGCTTTTATGTCAAAGTTACTGATAACATGACAGAACATCTCAGCTTTTATGTCAAAGTTACCGATAACATGACAGAACATCTCAGCTTTTATGTCAAAGTTACTGATAACATTACAGAACATCTATCGCAGCTTTTATGTCAAAGTTACCGATAACATGACAAAACATCTCAGCTTTTATGTCAAAGTTACTGATAACATGACAGAACATCTCAGCTTTTATGTCAAAGTTACCGATAACATGACAGAACATCTCAGCTTTTATGTCAAAGTTACTGATAACATGACAGAACATCTCAGCTTTTATGTCAAAGTTACCGATAACATGACAGAACATCTCAGCTTTTATGTCAAAGTTACTGATAACATTACAGAACATCTATCGCAGCTTTTATGTCAAAGTTACCGATAACATGACAGAACGTCTCAGCTTTTATGTCAAAGTTACTGATAACATGACAGGACATCTCAGCTTTTATGTCAAAGTTACCGATAACATGACAGGAACAGCTCAGCTTTTATGTCAAAGTTACCGATAATATGACAGAACATCTCAGCTTTTATGTCAAAGTTACTGATAATATGACAGAACATCTCAGCTTTTATGTCAAAGTTACTGATAACATGACAGAACATCTCAGCTTTTATGTCAAAGTTACCGATAACATGACAAAACATCTCAGCTTTTATGTCAAAGTTACTGATAACATTACAGAACATCTATCGCAGCTTTTATGTCAAAGTTACCGATAACATGACAGAACATCTCAGCTTTTATGTCAAAGTTACTGATAACATGACAGGACATCTCAGCTTTTATGTCAAAGTTACCGATAACATGACAGAACATCTCAGCTTTTATGTCAAAGTTACTGATAACATTACAGAACATCTATCGCAGCTTTTATGTCAAAGTTACCGATAACATGACAGAACGTCTCAGCTTTTATGTCAAAGTTACTGATAACATGACAGGACATCTCAGCTTTTATGTCAAAGTTACTGGTAAAACGACAGAACATCTCAGCTTTATATAAATACGTCCCCACTCACAGCGCACCTTCCTGCGCAACCGCTCTTAGCACTTAATCATATATTTGCGAAGACTTTTGATAATATAGTGTGCACCTGTTGAACCATAAACGTTTTGATGTGTAACGTTTCTGTTTCAAGAACCGCGAATCGCATCTGCTGCGGCAAGAAAAATGGAAATCAGGACAAAAAGAGATCAAAGTTGCCTGCTTTTCGGTGTTGGTAAACTGGGGAGTAAAAAAAAAGAAAACAGCCCCTGAGGTTAGATATGGGTCGGTTCTATCGAGAGGGTTCTATTAAGAGCGCAGATAAAGAATATTTTGTCTGCCTGTCATAGTTCGTGTGGCCGACATGTACGACATCAGAGCTTTCCTGATTTGCTTGGGACAAAATCAGAGTTTGTTGGGACTACTGAATTCTCATTCCAGTTAGTTCCGGAATAAATAGGCAAAACATAGGTTTCGACTTCTGAGCACTTCTAAGGGCAATAAGCAGCAGCTTGTCCCTAAATTAGGATCATCGGAAGGGCCAGCGTCGTGGGTCAGGCGTATCGCCCATGCCACATCTGGGAACCTTACCAGGCTTAGACAAACCGACAACCAACCTGAAACTAGTGTCTTCTACCATTCCGCCACAGGGGTGACTTGGTCTCTTACAGGAAACCTTCTGTGGCATCTTCGTGTCATCCGTTGTTGAATAAGAAATGAATTATCGAAGCACATATCAGTTCATTATTAAAAGATTCATTGGAGTATTATTCATGTTTAATGATGATAAAACGAAGTAAATAATAAATAGGAACTGTACACCAACTATACTCAAAATAGTATAACTATCTTAATGATCCAAATTTCTTGGCGTAGAAAAAATCAAACTTTCCAAGCTTTCGCTCATCAACCAGATGGCTTTTTTCAAGGAAGGTAGACGACAAACGCAAACTGGATAATAGTACACTTCAACAATTTGAACGCGGTGTAGCTTGGTTTTCGTGATAAAATCTAAACTAAAATTTAATATAAAATCCGATTCAGGTAGATGACTATTCAGGAGGAATCTGGAAAATGCCTTCTCCAAATGGTAGGTCGATGCGGACTTTCTGGACACAATCTGTCTCAATGGATTAATGGGCTTGTGGTGTTTAAGTCTTCCAAAGAGTTTTGGGTTCTGTGGGCGAAGCGATAATACGGCGGCTTTTTGAAGATTGTCTGGAAGAACAGACAGTCTTGCAGATCGTTTTACCCTTGCAACTCAAGAATTTAGAGGGTTCGCTCGTGAGACCGTAGATACAGAATCGGATGTAAAATCCTGCAGTCTCTTATGGTAATCCGCTGTGTCCATAATAGCTATCTTGCCGAATTTGTCCGTTAGCATCAACACTGTTCAGCTGTCAGAAGATTCGAAATCACCCTCTGAATTTTAAAATTGCCAAGCGTTTGTATTTTGTATTTGATTGTACCGCGATCTCAGTCTAGAGCTGATATTTGCCGCGTTCAAATTGTTGAAGTGCCCTATTATCCAGTTTGCAGTTAACTGTCTACCTTTTTTGAAAAAGCCATCTGGTTGATGTGCGAAAGCTTGGAAATTTTGATTTCGATTGTCTACGCCAAGAAATTTGGATCATTAGGATAGTTATATTATTTTGAATAAAACGAAGTATAATGTTTTAATTGTATTTAGTTCGTGTGTTGAAATAATACTAAATGCTGAACACCACACTTAGACGACCGCTAACCGGCTACCCCGGTCGAGAAGCGAACTAAAAGCTGGTTTCTGATCATTCGTTCGAGATGGGTCCGAGTTCGAATCCCGTGAGGCATGGATGTTCTGTTTGTCTTTCTGCACTTGCTGTATCCCATCCATGGAGCCAGTGACTTTAAATTAGTGACAGGTGACTGTTTTTATCCCAGTGAGGTGATCGACAACTCTCACCCCCACAAAAAGTTGGTTCTTGATTTGCAGCTTCTACTCACAATTCCTCTGTGAGCGACGAACACAATTTCGTTGAGTTATTCACAATATCAATTTCGTATACGAAACTTTTCATCGCATAGATCATTGAGGTAATATAGGGTCAAATGTTAATCAGTAAATCATCTTTTATCGTGCCACCAAACCAATATACACTCTGCGTGGCTTCTTATTTATCTTCGATTCGCTTTCAGTTATTGTCAAAAAGTATAAGGACATTTGGGAAAGTGGCAAGCCGTTCAGAAAGAAAGTCTAACGGTGAAGTAACAGAATTTATATGAGAACAGAGACTTAAAAAAGAAAGTTAAATTTGAGATATACGTCACAGAAGGTTGTATGCTTATGGATAGACTCCGAACTGATATTTTAGACAAACAAATAGACAGTCCATAAAGCGAGTCCTTATCAGAAAGAGAGTAACTCCTCGTTTCAATCCGAAATATCGTAGAGACGTTTGTGAGAAAAATATCTGCTTTGGTTTGACACTTCGGCCGCTTCAATTATAGTAGCTGTCCTAAGGTTATGTTTTGGATCTGTTAATGTAGTGGGGCATGCAGTGCTTCATATAAACACAAATTACTCTAAATATGTACGCTTTCTAATCACAGAAAAGTAGGCGATTTACAGAAAAGTTATTTGAAAGATTAAAAACTTATTGTAACAGAAAGCTTCCACACGTTATGTTATAGCCACCATCTGTCTTATGTTTTGTCAAGTCAGAAGAGGAAAATGTTCCGGGAAATATCATTCCTGCATCTTCAGATTTCTCTTTCTATATACAGCAGTATCACATTCAATCGAAGAGAAAAATAGGTTTTTGTCATATGACACATCGGGAAATTCGGAATTGATTAATAAGATTGACATGCAAACTCCGAAGAGTGCCTTCCCCAAAGTTTAAAACAGCTTTACAAAATACAGGCGCTGGACTGAATAATGTGAACACCTAGGAAAAGAAGGTTTTACGTACCATCTTTTGCATTCAAAACCTCCTGAATCCTCCTTAGAATGGACGCATACAAATCCTGGATGGTGTTTAGTGGGATGTTACACCATTCTTCATGCAGAAACTGCTCTATGTCCTTCAGAGAAGATGCAGGAGGAAGATAACGGGAGCTTATTCTGTTTTCCATCACAGACTACAGTGGCTCGATGATGTTTAAGTCTGGTGATTGGGGAAGGCCAAGGAAGGTGTGAATATTCATTCTTATGTTCTTCAAACCATGACTGGACATTCCGAGCTCTGTGACTTGGCGCGTCATCACCTTGATAGATGTCATCCCCTGCAGGAAACAATGCCTGAGCCATTGGATGGATTTGGTGGGTCAAAATGGTTGCATACGCCCTTCCAGTCATCCGTCCTTTCAAGGTAATTAGGGGACCTGCTGAAAACCACGATATGACCGCCCAGAGCATGACAAAACCACCACCACGCTGCACTGTTGAGAGCAGATAATCTGGGTTGTACGCTTCTGACGGTGTTCCCCTACACGTAAATACGTCGTGCTATTGGGAATAGTGTGAATGTGGATTCACCCGACCACATTACACGCTTCCATGCATCGGCAGTCCACGTTGTATGCTCCTGGAACCGGTTCCATCATGGCTGCCCATTCAACTATAGGCAATCAGAGGTTTTGTAATATCTGCTTTGCCATGAATATCTTGTCTATACAGTTCCGTACGCATTGTTTCCGTTCATAATGGGGGTCTGGAGATTTCAGACTGAGCTCCACACCAATTTACGGCGCTGCGGGCTTCTTATTACGGGTAACAATCCTCTTTAATGCTCTCCTGCCTCTATCAGTCAGGGCCGTTTTCTGTCCGCTCTTGTGTTTCGCAAACGAGGTTTTGTCAGGAACACGGTATGCTGTCATGACGCTAGACTCAGCAGCTCTGGATAATCCTCCCCCCCACAACGTTGGCGACTGTTGTCACTTAGGAACCAACTACTTGGCCAAGCCACTAACAATCAGCCCGTTATATCGCTCATTTCGTCGTTACCCTGAGAGAAAGTTTGCAACAAGACACTTTAGATACATTTAGATTAGATCAGATCATATGTACACTGAAGAGCAATTGAATTAGAGACAGCTGGCGTTATGCAAATGTGGCGCTGTGGGCGGCCCTGTAAACGGAAACGACATGACGTATGCGGTGATCCGACAATATAAGGAGTGATGCAACGGTAATCACTAAGAGTTGGAAGCAGTATGGGTAAGACGAAGGATCTAAGCGTATTTGATCCTAGGAAAATTGTCGGGGCCCGACGAATGGGTCACTCCATCTCGGAAGTCGTGCAGCCACTGGGATTTTCACGAGCCACTATGTTACGAGTGCACCGAGAGTACATCAAATCCGGTAAAACCATCCCTGCAAGGGCCAACTGCCGTGGACAACAGCGTGTGGATGAGCGGGGTCATCGTCGGCTAGCTCGCATTGTAACAGCGGATAGACAGGCCACAGTGCAAGTAATCCCTCGACAATTTAACGCTGGTGCACAAAAACGTGTAAGCAGCCACACCATCCAGAACCATCTCCTCGCTATGGGGTACAGAAGCCATCGTCCCACGAAGGTACTCCTGCTGACCGCACATCACAGGGTGCAAAGATTAGCATGGGCGCGGAAACATCGCCACTGGACCCTAGACATGTAGAAAAATATTGCCTGAACTGATGAGTCGAGATTCACGTTGGTACATGCGGATGGCTGGATACGAGTACGGTGCAAACCACATGAAGCGATGGGTCCTTCTTGCCAGCAGGGTACTCTTCAAGCTGGTGGGGGTGGCAGTCTCGTCTGGGGACTGTTTACGTGGACTGAAATGGGACCCCTGGTACGTGTGATATCGTACCTGACAGGTCAACGTTACCGGGATATCCTGGACGACCATTTGCTCCCGTTTGTGCGTCTTCAACATCCCACTGGGGACCTCATCCTGCAACAAGACAATGCACCGTGCCATCGCACCCGAATTGTATCCGAATGGTTGGATGAACCCTCCACCCACGTTACCTCGCTTCCTTGACCAGCTAGACACCCTGACCTCAATCCCATCGAGCACATCTGGGATGCCATCGAGAGAGATGTTCGAGGCTCTGATCCCCTCCATCAAATCTTTGTGAACTGTGGGAGCTTGTTCAGGGGTCGTGGATCCGTATGACTTCCCAACGCTTCCGATGTCTTGTCGAGTCCATGCCGAGACGAATCGCTGCCGTCTTTAGGGCGAAAGGTGGTGCTACACGTTACTAGACAGGTATCTCTTATTCAACTGCTCTTCAGTGTAGAGGATTTTAGGAAGGGAGTGTCTGACCTCAGGTCTTAAACAATCCTTAGAAATAGGAAGCTACAAGATTTAGGCTAGAGAACCCGATAGGAAAATGACACGGAAGCGAGGTAGAAAGGGGGAGGAAGACGTCCTTATTTGTTACCGGGGGGGGACCTGGTGTCCGATGGCTTAACGTGCCCACCCAACGCACGTCGAGTATTTAGTGGTTCGAGCGTTCGTACCTACCCGGGACCGAACCTGAGGTTATATCCATGGCAGTCACGAACGCTGACCACTAGGGCACCCGCGGCCCCACTTTAGATGCACTTAAACAGAACCTTGAGGTTTTACACAAAGCTATTACAACCAAAAAGTGGTGGATACCTTTGCGTATTGCAGCGTACGCAGTTGCATTAAAATTCACGTCTCTGAGCGTGGTGTTAACATTTTTCGGTGCAACCCCTGTATGTGTATGTAAGTGAAATGAATAAAATTGTGTGTAATGAAATAATTGCAGGGGTGGGTCTGGAAATAAGATGTCCTTTTGAGGCAGTCACCTGCACCGGAACTCGCTGAAACTGCTTACGCAATCACCCAGAGCGTACGAAATGAAATACTGAGGGATTACAATCACTTAACATAGTAATCGGAGAAACAGAAGGAAAGTCGACTTTGTGCCCTGGCAAATAACTTTCATGAAAAGTCGAAAAGGTTTCAGTACAAAACATTTAAGTATGTGAATGTGAAAGAAGCAATTCTAAAGACTTTAAGAATATTCTGCGATTTGTACAGAAAAATCTTTGCAAATCTGCAACGAACATCGTCTCCCGTAAATTGGCTTTCATTCTTTTCGCCTGATGCAGCTTCAAAAATACGACTGTTGTAAACCAAGTACTGTATGGATGCCTCGACTGTCCACTACTGGATGAAGGTCTCTTCTACGAAGTAGGATCCAAAAGTTCGGGGATTTTGCGTATAGTTCCTCACCTTGAATAATTTAAAACACCAATGCACAACCACCTTCAAAATAATCCCATTGGGCGATGATGCACTTTTGCCAGCGCTCGTAAAGCTTCTGGAAGCATTGCTGAAAGCCATGTTTTGCAACACCTCGTAATGCCTCCTGCGTTGCTGCTTTTACCTCATTTGTTGACACAAAACGACGTCCCTGCAGATTTTGTTTCATCAGCGATTAGAGGTAAAAACCGCAGGGGGCTAAGTAGGGTGAATAGGCTGGATGTGGGAGCACATTAGTACGATTTCTGGCGAGAAACCCCGTGACCAGTAGGGACCGATGTGCAGGCGCGTTGTCATGAGGGTACCATTGTACACTTCGCCACATCTTAGGCCGTTTACGACGGATTGACTCTCTTAAGCGACGTAAAATGTCCAGATCACATTCCTTGTTAGCTGTTGTGCCCTCAGGAATAAATTCTAAATGGAAAATGCCGTGAGAATAAAAAAAAAAAACACCTCCAGCGTGACTTTCCTTTTGCTGCGCTCCTGCCTAAATTTCTTTGATCGCGACGGTGATTTCCATGTTGAAGAAGCACGCTTTGGCTAAATACCAAACAAGTAACATCACGTTTCATCACTTGTGATGATGCTATCCCAAAAGGTAAGATCGCTATTGGCGTTGTCGAATAATTCGCCCGATATCCGCATCCGTTCATTCTTTTGTTCGGAGGCGAGGGACAATGTGTTGATACACGAGGTGCATGTCAAAATCCTCCGTCAAAATGCGTGATCTCCGGTAAGTTAGTTGCGTTAGCTATTTCCTCAACGGTTCTGCGACGATCCTGACGAACACACTGCGCCACCATCGTAATGTTTCCCTCACTCCGTGCAGTCACTAGTTGAACACAGCGCTCATTATCTGCGATGGATTCTCGGCCCCCTTTGAAACTCCGATATCACTCCTACACTTCCGATCTCGCCATTGTAGAGTGACCGTACACCTTCGAAAGCATTTCTAAGATCTCTGCAGTTGTTTTACCCAAACGGTCACAGAATTTAGAGTTACAACGTTGCTCTTCAAATGCCATGTTTCTCACATCGCAGAAGACAGACGACGAACCACAGCAGCAAACGTCTGCGCGCACATTCCAATTGCTTTCCATAGGCCAAACCATTCTGACTACGGAGGGGAGGGAAGGCGGGATGTATTTCAGACGCCGTAACTTTAACTACATTGCATGCGTTGTCACGGGTAGACGCTGTCCCCAACCTTTTGGATCTTACTCCATACAATTCTGAGCTTTAAGCAATTGTCTTCGATCTCCCTCTGGTGTGCTTCTGGGTCTTTTCATGTCCCTTGGCGTTTTGTCAAGTATTTCAATTGTCCAACGGCGAGCAGTTTTTCTAAAAACATATACAGCTCATTGCCACTAGATGGTCTTTTCTTCTCTCCTCATGTCATTCTACGGTTAGAAAATATTTTGTTAAGATTACACTTATTTTGCCATTACTGTATTTAGCCTTCAAATATGTGTCTCGTACTGGCTCCCATATTGTGGGAAAATTAATATGTCATGCTATTACTAGTGAACAGCTGTTTTATTTACCACCCCAAAAATAAATATTTTTGTGTACTCTAGGAGAGGAACTTCCCCTTACAGCATGCAAGTCTATTATTTGACTTTGTACATTCTGTTTTCCCATATATTTTCAAAAACACACTATGTGCTACTTTAATTCTTGTCTTTTTACCCTACATTAACATACAGAGTGTCTCACTAAGTAACCCCCTCCCCCAAAGAACCAACAATTGTTTCCATTTCTACATAGAAGCACGACGTTTGGTTTACAAGTGATCTTGATCCTTGAGCAATGCGCGGTTTTGATTTGGCTGATAAAGCGCCGACTCACCGTGACGACCCCCACCAGATGGCCAGGCAAGCTAATTCTGTCAGGAAGCAATCTGCGTGTTTTACTGTGTCTTTGAACGTCGCTCGGGATGGCTGTGTATACCGTTGCGAAGCGGCTGTTTATTGTGAAAAGTTTTTGGATAGCAAAGTCTATGAAGGTAACACAGCGTGGATTCCTGGAAAATTTGAGGGAAGAGAAGCACCGGACAAGCATTACATGGAAACGTTAGCGAAGAAATTTGAAGCCACGGGCAGCGTTTTGAACGATTACCGTGGCGAACGTCCTGCTTTAGCAGAAGAAAAAATCGAACAGGTAAAGCACCGTTTGCTGGCATCACTGAAGAAGTAACTTCGACGTTTGTCACAAGGAACTGGGCATTCTCTTGCCAAAGAGCCGCGAAGAAAGCGTTGATTTGCCCATACTGTGCGATAGCTGTGCAAGAGTTGCAAGAACCGGATCTTGAAAGGCGCATGTCGTATTGTTACTAGTTCCTGACATATTTACTAGCAATTCCGGACATTTTGGATTTCACATGGGTCATCGACGAAGTATGGTTTTATTTGGACGGGTATGGGAATTCCCAAAACTCCCGCGTTCGGGCTACAGATAACCCACCTGAATTACACGAAACCCCATTATATCCTGCAAAAGTTGGTCTTTGGTGTGCTGTGTCCTGAATCTAAATAATTCGATCCATTTTGTTCAGGAGCGTAGTAAATTCGGCGTCATATGTGGACATTTTCAGATAATTTGTAGACCAATTAACCGATATCGATTTGACAACGTGGTGCTTTCAACAGGAGGGAGCGACATGCCACCCGTCCCGTGTAAGCATGAGTGAAATGTTCTCTTTCTTCGGTGACCAAGTGATCCCCAAAAGACTGTGGCCACATCGTTCACCCGATTTGGCTCCTCCAGATTTTTTCTTATGGGGATATTTGAAGTGTCGTGGTTACAGCAATAAGCCACGCACTATAGAAGAATTAGAAAGCAACATCAGTTTAGCAATCCGGACAGCTTACGACGACATGCTGCGCAGGACCTTCGGTAATATGCAATGTTGCGTTCGAATGTGTTTGGATGATGGTGGAGGAAATTTCCAGCATTTATTAAGAGTCGTATTATATTCCCATGAACTAAGGTTCGTTGTAAACTACATGTTATGTTTCAAAGTAGAGTGTGTTGCAAAATATGACTGGTTCTAAGGTGGGACTACGTAGTGAAACACCCTGAATAATATCCCATCATCTTTGAATTTTGTGATGGCATTGTGAATAGAAGTCTTATTGATGTGCAACTCTACTTATTTTGCCTTCAGAATATCCTTCTTAGTATAAAGTCACTACCTGTGCGCTCAGTGAAGATTTTTAGCACGTCTTTTGCAAAAAAGATCGTGCTTATGTTACCGGTATGTCTGTCCGTCCGTTCGTCTGCACCCACGATATCTCTGCAACTATAGTCCGATTTTAAAAATTCTATTTGCATTGCGAAGCTTGAAATATGCGAATGATGATCCTTTATTTCAATTTTTTTACGAGGTACAATTTCGCCACTAGAGGACGTAAATGCAGATGATGTCGAATTCAAAAATACGTTTCATTCCACAGATTTGCTGCTAAACATCCGATTGAAAAAAATGCTTTTATCTTTCGATTCCATTTATGTCGAAGAGTATTTTAGATATAGTTACTTTTTCAAATTACGCATAGATTTTCCGCTAGGGGATGTAAAAGTAAATTACATTTTCCCCGATAATTCTTCTTCTAAAACCCCGATTTGAAAAATTATTTCTTCAGCGGATGCACCTCTTGATAGAAAATCTTTTGCATATAATTTCAAATTTTCGGCAAAGAATACGTTGGCCACCAGGGGACGTAAGTGTTAATTTTTGCTTCTGATGTATTTGCCATAAAATCTCAGCTTCTAAATTATCGATTGAAAAAATTGTTTCGTGGACTGATGCCACTCACATAGATAAACCTTTTTGGAATATTTTCTTCTTAAAATATTCCGCAGTTTCTCCTCCAGGGTGCGTAGATGTACATTTTATTTTCGTCAATATCTCTATTTCTAAGAGTCCGATTTGAAACATTTCTTCTTTGTGGGATAGTGTTTTCATTGTGACATGTTTTTCACATCATTTAAAAAATCTGAAGTAGTTCATAGACTTTCCGCTAAGGGGCGTGGAGGCAAATCACGTTTCCTCCAATATCTCTGCTTCTAAATCTCCGATTTGAAATATTCTTTCTGCACCGGATACAGCTCCTAATGGGAAATCGTTTGCACATAATTTCTAATTTTTGTAAAAAAAAATGGTTTGGCCACCAGGGGGCGTAATTCTTAATTTCCGCTTCTGATGTATTTGCCGCAAAATATGAGATTCAAAATTCTCGATTGAAAAAAAAATGTCGTTTGAAGATCGATGGTGCTCATGTCGACAAACCTTTTAGAAACATTTTCTTCCTAAAATAATGCATGGTTTCTACGCCAGGGGCGTAGATGTATGTTTTAGTTTTGTCAATATCTCTACTTCTGTGAGTCCGATTTGAAAAATTTCTTCTTTGTTGGATAGTGTTTCCGAAGCGAAATGTTTTTCCTATAAATTCAAAATTTTCAAGTAAATCATAGACTTTCCGCTAGGGGCACAAAGGTAAATTGCGTTTTATGCGTTATTTCTGCTTCTAAATCTCTGATTTGAAAAAACATCTTCCTGTATCGCATACAAGACCTGACGGAAAATATTTTACACATAATTTCTAATGTTTGGTAAAGAATGGTTTGGCCACCAGGGGACATAAGTGTTAATTTGTGCTTCTCATGTATTTGTAGCAAAATCTGGGATCCTGAAAACTCGACTACATTTTTTTTCTTGGACCGATACTGCTCATATGAAAAAAAACTTTTAAGTACACTTTCTTCTTAGAATAATGCATGGTTTTCTCACCAAGGGACGTAAAGTCACATGTTGTTTTTGTCGATATCTCTGTTTCTAAGAGTCCGATTTGAAAAAATTCTTTGTGTTGAAGAGCGTTTCCGGTGAGAAATGTTTCTCATATAAATTCATGGTTTTCTTAACGCAGAAGTCTGCAACCAAAGGGCGTAAGCTCACGATTCCGTTTACAGCAATATCTGAGGGATTAAAAACCCGATTGAAAAACTTCTTTCTTCCGTCAGATATTATTGTTTTCCATACCGGTTCCATTCACTTTGAATAGCTTTGATACATTTAATTTGCGTCAGAACGGATTCAAATGACGTGCTTATTACACCCGAAAATTCGGTGTCATCTTTCTTGTTTAATCATAATGCGAGATGGAAAAAATACTAATCATGATCTCACTGTATGGAAACCAGCGGCCAACGGAACTTCAAATGGTCGCCTAACTTGATAAATCTTTGATGTAGATCCATGATGTAATTAGGAACTAAAAAGAAACAATCACGAAGTGGTATATGCAATTTGATGAAATGGTAAGAAAATGATTCGTGGTCTTAAACATTTACAAATGCCTGTAGTCATTTGTAAACATTTAAAATCACGAACCATTTTTCTACCATTCTGAAGAGAACATTAATGAGTTCATTAGTGAACGTTGAAGGAGCTGTGAAGGGAACACTGAAGAGTCCATCAGACACTGCAATTCGCCAATCATTTCATCTGTGTGCTTCGTATCATTGCGTGAATCGTGTGAACGCGGCAGGAAGTTACTTTAATTAAGCAACGGTAAATTTACTTATACAACTTATACACAGGGCTTTACTTTTTCCTAGGCAAGTTTTTTTTTATTGCCGCACTGTTTGCTTCTTAAGCACCCTGAAATGCGAAAGAAATTGGGAATAATACATTCTGA
The DNA here is from genome assembly GCA_039090855.1 of Macrothele yani. Classification (NCBI taxonomy): domain Eukaryota; kingdom Metazoa; phylum Arthropoda; class Arachnida; order Araneae; family Macrothelidae; genus Macrothele; species Macrothele yani. The sequence goes on from CM077026.1 coordinate 114,601,721, forward strand.
AGAAAGTGATTTCATTAAACCTCATCGAACAGGTTGTCCAAGACCTAGGCATCGAAATGATAGCGCATACTCCGTATTCACCGGACATGACGTCGTGTGACTTCCATCTATTCCCTGCAGAGAAAAAACAACTTCGTGGGCGTCGGTTGGCATCAAATACTAAATTATAGCATGCTGTGATGGGTATGTGTATTCTGAACCTCATGTTGAGGAAAGGCTTCGAACAGACCTTCAGGAAGTGGATAAAAAGGTGGGACAGGTGTATTCAGGTCGAGGGAAAATGCTTCGAATGTATGTAAGTGCAAGTATGTTTACTGCATTACCTTCTGCCTCATATAAAATCAGTCTCGTTACTTTTTTATCGGGCCTTCTATAAAGGAAATGGATGTAAGACCTTGCCATTAAGAATTATAGTGTGCTATACTTAAAGTAATCTATCGACGCCCAGTATATGCCGACATTAAAGATCACACTGTTTACAAGTAACGTGAAATATTATAGAAGCGAGTTAACCGTGGGTTATAGACCTACTGTACGCAGTTTTTTGTTTTGACGTAGAACTCCGTCTTTTCCGCGCTGAGTCGAGCACGGATGCAACGAAAACATATCAAAATCTGAACGCTTATACCTTCGAAACTAAGAATTGTAGAGTAACAAATGGTTCATCGTTAGATAGTTGATAGAATCCCATTTATAACTAAACAATTTTCAACTCTCCATCCCCTAACCCTTTGATACAGTAGGGTTAGAAATTAAGCTAAATTTCGCGTGATTTTGTTTCGTCGCACTCCGTTTTAAGATGGATGACTAGTGAATAGATAATGATAGCGATGACCTCAGCCCGCATTCCGTAGCTGACGGTCAGATCTAACGGACGTATGTGATCAACCGAAATATAGTGGATCTAATATTTATTTATTTTTTAGATAAAAAAAAAATTGGTGACGAAAATACAGAAATGCCGCAAAAATCCAGGAAAAATTACTATAAGGACCGACGAAATTTGAAGAAGCAGCTTGAGAAGAACGAGAAGAATCCGAAAAGGCTCGCTACATCATCAATCGAAAGGTCACTGGAATGCAGGGAGCGTCCATCTCCGAGCGCCGGCATGCGTTTCACCCGAGTTCGACTCTAGAGACACAACTTTCCAATTCAACTTCATAAATTGATTCTGAACAGCAAGAACAGAAGAAAATTGACGCCATCGATCCAGATTTTAAAAATTTCACACCGGAATCCAGTGTACATCGCAAGTCTTCACAACTTCGCCGGATAACGAAGGCATTATACAGGGTGATTGTAAACTCCTTCAACAAAACAAGAGGGGTGAAAGTACATATCAAGACGAACAATATTTGCAATGGAACCTAGAGCAGCATTCCATTTCTAGTGCCAGAAAAGAGTGAAGTTACATATCCACGTTGAACCTTCATCAGCGAAAACAAAGAGACATACCTAACTTATGAGTTGCGCAATTCCAGTCGCATCACAGAAAGACTCAAACAGCTGCTCAAACTGGCGTCCAAGGGCGTCGTTGCACAGACCACACCGACTAATGACGGACTGTCGCACCCTCTCGTTGACTTCCGGTGTGGTGTTGATCTTGTCCGCAGCAGCAGCGATTCGCGACGAGATCTTCTAAGAAGTCCACAGGTGTTTCGCACACCAATGTTTTCATGTGAAGAAGATTAAGTCTAGTGGATTAAGGTCCGGGAAGCGTAGAGGCCAAGCCACAGGTCCACCGCGTCCAATCCACCGCCCGAGATATATCGCATTCAGGAAGTATCGGACCTCGGTGGCAAAGTGTGCTGGGGCCCCATCATGCATAAACCACATGTCCGTCCGTGTGGTGAGCGGAATATCCTGCAACAGACCGGGAAGCACTTGCTCCAGGAACACACGGTACGCTGCGCCGGTCAGACATATACGTCAATTCTAATGTGACGTTCTAACGGTAATATCGCTGAACGGGTTCGGCTGCATTTTTAAATGCTTGCTCCTCATCGTCTACGCAAGTGTTCAGCGCATCTGATTTGCATCTTGTGCTTCTCATGCACTGGTTGGAACTCCGTGTGCCTGCTGGACGTTTTTCGAACGTGCTCTTTTCTGGCACTAGGAGTGGAATGCGGCCCTAGGTTCCATTGCAAATATTGTTCGTCTTGATGTGTACTATAACCCCTCTCGTTTTGTTGAAGGAGTTTACAATCACCATGTATTACGTGTCAAACCTTTACACCGCCGATGCATTCTGAATCAAGGCAAGAACAAGAACAACAACAAGCAGAGTACATTAGGCCCGAGACGTATCGCCAAATTTATATAACAAGGCAACTTGAAAAAATGTTTCTTAAGAACGATTTCTTCAGAAACAATTTTAGCAATAACTACTGGCACCAATGATACTACGCCTTGTACTTCTACTAAAATCAATTTATAATCAGCATAAGTTACTATGAATTGTATATACGTAGTATAAGTTGCTTTTAAGCAAATAAAGTAAAACATTTCTTTCGTTTTATTTCTTAAAGATCTCATTTCTGAAACAAAATCGAAGAGACACAGTAGCAACTGTGCCGCAACCTACAACATAGAGCTACGTCAGCTGTCCTTCGCTGAATACTTCTTTAAGAACGTAGAACTAGTGAGACAGTGGCATGAAATAATGACAGTTGACGTAGTTCTACGTTGTACGTTGCAGCACAGTAGCGACTGTGCCTCAACCTACAACGTAGAATGACGTCAACTGTCATTATTTCATGGCCCTATCTCACTAGTTCTACGTCTTTAAAACATTCAGCGAATGACCCTACAACGGAGAACTACGTGAACTGTCACTATTTCATGGCACTATCTCACTAGTTCTACGTCCTTAAAGTGTTCAGCAAAGGGCCATACAACGTAGAACTACGTCAACTGTCACTATTTCATGGCACTACCTCACTAGTTCTACGTCCTTAAGGTATTCAGCGAAGGACAGTTGACGTAGTTCTACGTTTTATTTTTCGGCACAGTTTGTACTGTGCCCCTTTGATTTTTTGCCGTGCCAGCTCGAGGAATATCAAAATGGCTCAAAAGGAAGGAGAATTCCTGCTGTTCTTTGACAAGCATTACACGAAAAAAATTAATCAGCACTGTTTCGCAAGAGCTGCTAATCCTTTCAAGATTTGTGGAGAATTGAAGAAAAAAGGAGCGAAAGTCCAAATAAATGTAATTTCCTTAACACACTGAATATTATTTTTGATAGCCTTAAATCAGTGAGGGAGTGATGGAAAACGATTGCTTCTATTTTTGGTTTAGACGAGAATCAGCGGAAATGGTTGCTAAAAATATGAATTTTCAATAAATCAGACAGTATTTCCAGACATAACGTGGGATGCATGCAACGAAATATTGATTATCCACGAGCGGTAAAGCGGGTTCATGTTCCTTGTTGGAATAATATCGTTAATTATGGCTTCGAGGGTTTAGTTGAAGTTCACGAATTATGGAGTGAGACGTAGCTAATTGGGAATTTAATGAACGTAGTAAGTGCTGAGGAAAGCTGTTGTTTGGAGCTTGAGTTATTTCGGGATGAGAAAGAAAAACTCAGTGTTCTTAACAGTGAAAAAAAGAAAAGAGAAATAAATTCCGTTAAGGTGGACGTCAAGTAATTTTGCTTCCTATACTTCCAATGGAAAAACTTATGTACACATTTCCTTCACAATTAGTGCGTTCCCAACGATGAAAATTTGAACATCGATTAAAATAGCTTCATTTTATAAATTGGAAAACTTAATATTTTCTAAAACATAACCATAATTATATAAAAAATCAATAACTTTTCCTCTAGTGGTGTCGAAACCAGGAAAAAGGTGGCGCGACCTGTACTTTGATGTTGTCAGTAGACAAACAAATGTTGGATTGCATAAATATGGTTATGATTTAGAAAATATTAAGTATTCCAAGTTATAAAATGAAGCTATTTTAATCGATGTTCAAATTTTCATCCTTGGGAACGCATTAATTGTGAAGAAAATGTGTACAGAAGTTTTTTCATTGGAAATATAGGAAGCAAAATTACTTCACGTCCATCTTAAGATGGTGGAATTCCCAAGTAAAACAATTCCTTCTGACAAAGACGTATCTTTATGAATTTAACGAAAAAGAATATTTTAGGGTGCAAAAAATGTTTGGAATTCCGTTCAAAAAGACATGTATGCCGGTTTCTCAATTTGTTTTCCCAAAATATAATTCCTCTTGCAAAATGTTTCCTGCACTTGACAGGGTAATTAATGAAGAGCACATGATATTTTCTGTCTGTATGCAGTGTATCTTCATTGTCAAGTCTTAACGTGATTCTGAGACATCGCAGAATATTTAAAATCCTTATTTATGTTTAGGAAACGGGCATGCTGATTCTTTGGTTGAATAACATTTTATTAATGCTTATTTGCGTACGAAACACATTCAAATGTCCGTATCACGAAATGCTGTCCAGTGAGGTGTTTTACTTTGTACTGTTTCAAGGATTTCACCGTCAGAAGAAAATAATTTTATTTAAAAAAACGATTTTCTTAGCGGAATATTCAGTATCCGTACTTTCAAAATTCAGTTCAGAAGTTTAAGAAATGATGAACAAATTTAACAAGAAATATATAACAGAATACGTAACATTATTTTTCAAGAAAAGGAAATAACTTTACTTAAGCAGTATAAAGCATAAGATTTTACCCTTTAGCCATGTATTTATACGTAAAATCAAAAACCTACATAAAAATAGCATTCATTTCAGTTCTTCAATCTGCATGTCCCAACTTTAATTTGAGGATACTGTATTTCTCTTTTCACACTTGTAAATGTAAGCAAATATTTTAATGTGCACAGACATAAGTAAATATACGCCTGTCGTAATGCCATTTTTGCTATGTAGTGGAGTTTATATTGCATTGCAGGCTCGAATTCCCTTTAATATATTTTGCAGGACAACGTCAGTGAGTTTGTCACATCAAACGAACATTCCCCGACCCAAGGGAGCCAAGGAACTCAGAGACTTTCAGAGAAGACGAATCGTGGGGCAATCGGATCTCGGAGCCAGCCACAGTCAGATTGCCGTTTACCTGCAAATTCCTCTTGCCACAGTTTTTTTTTTTTTTTTTTTTTTTTTTTTTGATTGGAGGTTTAACGACCACCGTGAGCAACTCAATGGGCTATAAGCAGTCGCCCGTCCCTAATTTAGGGTCACTGGTTCCAGGGAAGGGAGAGAGCCAGTGCCGTAAGACAAACACAACATCCATGCCTCACCGGGATTCGAACCCGGACCCCTTACGGACGAATGATCAGAGGCCAGCGCCTTAGACCACTGCTCCACCGCGGCGGCTCACAATTTTCAGACAGCTGTAGAACTTGGGTATGATGATTTCTCAGACAGGAATTCAGTTTGTAGCATTTACATGGCTGTGTTTCAGTCAAGATACGGCGATCTATGAGGATTGCTAGTCGTTTAGTCCCCGTAAAATGTGAAGGCAGCATCAATGCACAAAACTACAGAACCATCCTTGAGAGAGGCATGTTACTATAATTCTCCAGTGGTCAGATGTCAAAGGCTACCACCTAGTTTATGGAGGATGGCGCTCCATGTCATAGGACAAAACGTACGCAAACATGGCTCGAACAAAACGCCATCCAGAAACTGTCGTGACCAAGCCAGAGCCCTGATATGAACCCAATTGAACACCTGTGGGCCATATTGGACTGGACATTACGACGAATGCCACAGAAACCAACGAACAATGCACACCTGCTGGTCTTGTTACGTAAATTGTGGGCTCAAATTCCACAGAACACCGTTGCTGATCTTATTTCCATAATGTCTGCAGGGGTACCCTACGTACTGCAGAGGATATGGCTACCAGCTATTAAATCCAGCTACAACTGCAGCTCCTTTCATTCCATGAGGACAGAAAATAAATATTATTAACAAATCAGGTGTCTATTTACTTATGTCATGTCTGTGTAATTTTTAAATATTCGCAGGAATAATTTTGCCGCTAACTCTCATATCATGATCATCATCATTGTCAACCATTATCAATCCACTGCTGGACGAAGGTCTCCCCAAGTTTCCTTCACAACGGTCTGTCTTGTGCCAGTCTCCTCCATGTCACTCCCGCATGCTTTCGAATTTCATCCACCCATCTCCCATGTGGTCTTCTTCTGGGTCTTTTCCTGTCCCTTGGAATCCAATCTAAAATTTCGGCTGTCCATCGATGATCTGTCCTTCTGGCAGTATGTCCAGCCCATTGCCATTTCAGGGATTTAACTCTGATCATGATGTCTTCCACTCTTGTCATTTTTCGGATCCACGAGTTCCTCTTCTTATCTCTCCTGGTTACACCAAGCATGCACCTTTCCAGGCTTTTTTGAGTTGTCTGCAGCCTTTGTATGTCTCTTTTAGTTAAGGTCCACGTCTCTGCACCATACGCAAGCACTGGAAGGATGCATTGATCAAACACTTTTCTTTTAAGACATAATGGCATATTGCTCTTGAAAATTATGCTGTTTCTTCCAAAAGCTCTCCAGGCAAGTTTTGTACGCCGATTAATTTCTTCATCAATGTGACCCTCACTTGATATCTGCTGTCCAAGATAAACGTACGTGTCTGTTATCTCCAGCTTTTCTCCATCAATCGATAAATCTTCATTTCTTGTAAAAGCATTGAACATCACTTTTGTCTTCTGAAAGTTCATTTTTAATCCCACTTCTTTGCTCTTGTCAGCAAGTTCCTGGATCATACTCTGCAGCTCTGATGGGGTAGTTGCAAAAATGACTACGTCATCAGCAAAACGAAGGTGGGTTAGATAATCTCCATTAATCTTTATCCCCTTGTTTTCCCAGCTCAGCGACTGAAAAACATCCTCCAATGCGGCATTAAAGAGCTTCGGAGATATGGTGTCACCTTGTCTCACTCCCTTTCCAATTTTTACGTGTGTTGTATTTTCAAACAGCCGAATCTTTGCCCTTGCATTTTCATAGATGTTATTAATAATATTAATGTATGCATCTTCAATACCGCAGGTTTTTTTTTTTTTTTTTTTGGTTGGAGGTTTAACGACCACCGTGAGCAACTCAATGGGCTATAAGCAGTCGCCCGTCCCTAATTTAGGGTCACTGGTTCCAGGGAAGGGAGAGAGCCAGTGCCGTAAGACAAAAACAACATCCATGCCTGACCGGGATTCGAACCCGGACCCCTTACGGACGAACGATCAGAGGCCAGCGCCTTAGACCACTGCGCCACCGGGGCGGCCCGCAGGTTTTCAGAGCCCTCTCATATGAATATCAGGACATCTGTATGTCTAGAAATAATCTTTACTTACATAAAATCAGTGTCTTTAATAAATAAATACATCGCTCTCTCCACGTTCCAGAAACACACAGCAACCGAAAAATTGCTTTTCAGCCACCGCTGTGGAATCGAACCAACAGAACTCTCGGTATCGCGCCGAGTGCGTTACCTTTACCAACAGAACACTCGGCGCGATATCGAGAGTTCTGTTGGTTCGATTCCACAGCGGTGGCTGAAAAGCAATTTTTCGGTTGCTGTGTGTTTCTGGAATGTGGAGAGAGCGATGTATTTATTTATTAACTGTCGCCAAGTATTTGGAATATTTTCATCAGTGTCTTTGTAAATGGCATCTGTATGTCTAGAAATAATCTTTACTTACATTCCATCAGTGTCTTTGTAAATGGCAAGCTGTGTGTTCCATCATTCTACCTTCTACTAAAGCCGTTCAGAAAGTGTAAGGTCATGACATTACAGAGATGAGAACCTTCTGTTATTGACGTCACGGGGAAACCTAAGCTTCCGATTTGCGTCCATTGTATGACACCGATGTATCAGGCCGTGTAATGTAAAAGTGACGTCACAAGCAGAGGGAACTCATCTGTCTAATGTCATGGCCTTGTTTCAACGTAGTGACCAGTTCAGCTCTGTTTGTTTTGATCTCTTTTTACAATCACTCGAAGATCCAATTCGTCGCAAAGATTCTCTGTAAAGTTTATGACGAAGTTAATTTTTCCATCTTTTTTGTGCCACGGTCAGAATTCGAAACTCTCGACTCCGGAGCTCCAAGTGCTATCCACTATACTACACTGGCATTGCGATATGCGTCCAATGCTCTCACTGCTATCTGCCTTTATCTTATGCGCGTCCTGCTTGGCAGGCACGTTACATATCCCTCCCCCAGAAAGAGGGCCGGGAGCCCTCTTCTTTCTTTCTTTCTTTCTTTCTTTCTTTTTTGAGGTTTAACGACCACCGTGAGCAACACAATGGGCTATAAGCAGTCGCCCGTCCCTAATTTAGGGTCACTGGTTCCAGGGAAGGGAGAGAGCCAGTGCCGTAAGACAAACACAACATCCATGCCTCACCGGGACTCGAACCCGGACCCCTTACGGACGAATGATCAGAGGCCATCGCTTAGACCACTGCGCCACCGGGGCGGCGAGCCCTCTTTCTGGGGGAGGGATATGTGACGTTAGCCGGGACAATGTATCGCTGCAGGCAGTCATCATATGAAAAAGGTGATTTGATTAATCCCAGACAATTTGGTGTGCGGAACGTAACATCACACTGATTTATTTATTCGAAGCACTGAAGAAGGGATTATCATTTTTCCTGTTTCGCGGTGTCACACCATTGCGAGAAACCTAACAGCCAGACCATCCTGGAAGTTTGGGCGCCAATATGACGAAGTAAATTTTCCATCATTTTTATGCCACGGTCGGGTTTCCAACCCGCAACTCTCGGCTCCGGAGCTCCAAGTGCATCCACTATACTACACTGGCATGTTCTCTCACTGCTATGTGTCTTTATCTCATGTGCGTCCTGCGGGGCAGGCACGTCACATCTCCCAGCCCTTTCTAAAGGGTGCCGGGGCATGGCCCACGGGTCAACCGGGACCATGTGCCGCTGTAGGCGGTCATCCCATGAAGAACGTGCATTTGAGAAATCCCAGACAATTTGGTGTGTGGAACGTAATATCACTGATTTATTTTTTCGAAGCTCTGAAGAAGGGATTCTCATTTTTCCTGTCTCGCGATGTTGAAAGAACATCTCACCATTGCGAGAAACCTAACAGCCTGACAATTCTTGAAGTTCGGGAGCCAATATGGCGAAGTAAATTTCTCCATCATGTTTTATGCCAGGGGAGGGATTCGAACCCCCAACTCTCTGCTCTGAGTACTATTCACTATACTGCACTGGCATGTGCTCTCACTATTATCTGCCTTTATCTCATGTGCGTCCTGCGGGGCAGGCGCGTCACAAGTTAAGGTCAGGACTTTGAGCTTGCCAGTCCAACTTTTAAATGCCCATGTCCTCACAACAATCTGTAACTGTTGGAATTATAGCCTCTCAGCGCTAAAAAACAACAACCGCAGTTTGTCAGAGATTTGCAGCCGCTCCAGATGGATTGCGACATCACTGCGTGGCAGACGCAGCTGTTATTCACCCAACGAGAGGAACTACGTGTACATTGAAACCACACATCCGGGTCTTTCTCACGCTCTGTGCTGTGAGCACGTTTGTGAAGAAACCTCTTTGTTCTCTGATCAATGTTTGTAAAGGTCATGTGTACGATGATGTCGGTGAAGCAACTTTTTTAATTGTAATATTTCCGACTATTGGACTCAGTTACGCTACATTATTTTTTGGACTTGTATTACCTATCATTAAGTAAGTGTGTTCTCTAACAGCTACGCAATTATGTGGCAAGATTGATGTCAATTTCTACAACAAACAAGTCATCAGTAAGAAATGCGTTATTGTGTTATCGTGAGGCATGTACCTGTTGAGAACATATTAGCTCAAGTTGAATATCACTGTGTCTTCGTATCATCCTTTGTATTATAATTAAAAGGTTTTCTATTTGAATATAACTCATGTCGGTATATGGTTCTATTATTACCAGTGTGACATGTTCTTTGTTCTATTATTGTTAAGCACACATTCCTCCGCCTTGAATGAAGGTCTAGCTAAAAACCTTTTTCTTTTCAACTGCGTTCCAAACCGATTGGAGTGTTGGTATTAATTATTTAACTACATATCCAATTTAAGAATTAAATTCAACAACAGACAACATAAACAGTGTCACATGATTCGTTTTCCTGCTGTTAGACGTACGGGCCCTCTCCAAAGTACTGTAACAACGTTGGTGGTGCATAATTGTCCAGCACGTCTAGGTACAGTTCATTATTCATGGTTTTGTCCAAAACGACTGATGAGCCGAACCACGAAGTACAGTACCATACCATCCAGCTGCCTCCACGAAATTTCACTGTCGGGACAATTTGGAAGGTACCTTTCTCCCGAAAGTCGCCACATCTAGGAAGGACCAGCAGACTGGTAGACTGTGTAACGTGACTTATCATCTCAAAGCATAGTTTTCAATTTGTCTTCAATTCAAAATTGAGGTTCCTTACAGCAGGCAAATCAGCGAGTGGCATTCTTTGAGGTGATTACCGGGCTTACGATCGCTTCTCGACTGTAGTAACCTGTGTGTTGCGTTCTGCGAATTGTACTTGTGTTAAAATTAGTCCGCCGCCCGGGGGCGCAGGGGTTTAGGTGCTGACGCATTCCAGATGGGTGTGGATTCGAGTCCTGGTGAGGAATGAATGTTGTGTTTGTGTCAAAACACAACATTGTATGTGACGAAGATCGAAACCGCGCTCCCTCACTCCGGAGTAAGTTTCTCTCCCAACTAAGCTACACGGACGGAATGTATCGCTGCAGATTTGTCGACTTAACACGTGCTTTGCATCTGTAGTACGTCATATTTTTGTCATGGCACTGAATCTCTCTTTTCCTTGGAACGGGTGGCTCTAAATTAGGGGTGGGCTACTGCTTATAGCCAGGGTAGTAATTTTATCGCTGGAAGGGTGGGAGGGGAACGCGAAAAATCGCGGCTTTTCGCGAATTTATCGCGAAATACCATATTTCCTTAAAAATTCGGCTTTTAAGCTCTCTCCCCTACGCTTCGGATATGAAAGGAGCGTTGTCTGTCACAAAAGCTATTATATTCTCAAAAGATATTTGACAGTGAGCGAGACCGGGCGGCGGTCTCGCTCACTGCTTTAAAAGTACGGATTCCAAAGTTATGCACTCGAAGAAGGTTGCTTTCAAAGATTTCAGCATTACAGCTTTGAACATTCGTTTCAGCTGATGGAACAGCAAGAATATTCAAAATGTTCCTATCCTCTGAATTAGTTATTTCGTCTGCAACGATGCTTATACCTGATACTGATTTAAAAAAAATCTTTCACCCGTTGCTTGTGAATATGATATATTTTTGGCAAAATAATATTTCCGCATCCAATTTGCATTTGGAATAACACCAATATCTTTCAACGAGTTTTCTAAGTAATTTTTAAATGTAGGGTTATCCAGTTTGCGAAGTAGGATGTTAGCTGCACAAGAGGTACCAGTTAATGTCGAAAGTTCAATTGAGAGACGGCGTTCTTGTTTAGTTCTTTTCTCAATTAATTCATCAACACATTTCTGCATTATTTTCGGTTGACTCTTCGGAAACAAAGTCTTTTATGCAGCTTCCTCGCTAAATTTTTACGCCGCCCAGGTGGCGCAGTGGTCTAAAAGCTGGCTGATAGTCATTCGTCCGTGAAGGGGTCCGTGCTCGAATCCCGGTGAGGAGTGGATGTTGTGTTTGTCTTACGGCACTGGCTATCTCCTAGAACCAGTGGCACTAAATTAGGGACGAATTTACTCACGGTGGTCGCTAAACTTTCAGTAAAAAAAACATGCTTTCCGCGACTGCCCTTTCTTAAAATTCCACTAGTATGTTGCAACACGAAAGAAGCAATAGATTTTTTTTCACATGAAACACTCTCTTGCTGAACTACTTGCAAATTTCAGACGCACTCATTTTACACACACACACACACATACACACACACACACACATATACACACACACACACACACACACACATATATATATATATATATATAAGAAAATGTACTTAAAAACGTGTACTAAGAAGTTGCACAACTCACCAGGGAACTGCGCATAGCTGCAATAACCACGGATAGAGTATATAAACACAATTTTACTCACAAACAACGAAGAACTCCCCAAGGAAACTGTGTAACAGCATGTATTCTGGTTTTACGTTCGTTAGTTCATGGGGGTTCGGGGGTTCCGGGGTTTCCTTGGGGAGTTCTTCGTTGATTGTGAGTAAAAGTTTTTTTATAAATACGTATATATGGATTGGAACAATGCTACAATGATTCTGCTACATACATAAGGTGACATTGAGGATCTCGGTAACTACAGACCTATCAGCCTCCTATCAGTGGTTTATGAAATCTTTACTAAAGTTCTTTCACACCGCTTGAAGGTGACACCGGACATGACTCAACCGAGAGAACAAGCTGGATTCGGAATTGGCTACAGCACTATATGTCATATCAACGTACTGAGAGAACTAATTAAAAGAACGAGGGAATATGAACTTCCGTTATGCATTGCTTTTATCGATTATATGAAAAGTCCTTTGATTCGGTGAAACCATCAACATTTACAATGGCTTTGAAATCTGCGGTATTGAAGATGCATACATTAATATTATTAATAACATCTATGAAAATGCAAGTACAAAGATTCGGCTATTTTAAAATACAGCACCCATAAAAATTGAAAGGGAGTGAGACAAGGTGACACTTTATCTCCCAAACCCTTTAATACCACATTGGAAAATGTCTTTCTATCACTGAACTGGGAAAACAAAGGGATAAAGATTAATGGAGATTATCTAACTCACCTTCGTTCTGCTGATGACGTAGTCATTTTTGCAACTACCCCGTCAGAGCTGCAGAGTATGATCCAGGAACTTGCTGACAAGAGTAAAGAAGTGGGATTAAAAATGAACTTTCAGAAGACAAAAGTTACAAAAAATTAAGATTTGTCGATTGATGGGGAAAAGCTGGAGATAACCAATAGCTACATTTATTTTGGACAGCAGATATAGAGTGAGGGTCACATTGATGAAGAAATTACTCGGCGTATAAAACTTGCCTGGAGAGCTTTTGGAAGAAACGGTATAATTTTGAAGAGCAATATGCCATTTTGTCTTAAAAGAAAAAGTGTTTGATCGATGCATCCTTCCAGTGCTTATATTTGGTGCAGAGACGTGGACCTTAACCAAACGAGACATGCAAAGACTACAGACAACTCAAAAAAGCATGGAGAGGTGCATGCTTGGTGTAACCAGGAGAGATAAGAAAGAGGAACTAGTGGATCCGAAAAATGACAAGAGTGGAAGACATCATGATAAGAGTAAAATCCCTGAAATGGCAATGGGCTGGACATATTGCCAGAAAGACAAACCATTGATGGACAGCTGAAATTCTAGACTGGATTCCAAGGGACAGGAAAAGACCCAGAAGAAGAACACATGTGAGATGGGTGGATGAAATTCGAAAGTATGCGGAGGTAACATGGAGGAGACTGGCACAAGATAGATCGTTGTGGAAGAAACTTGAGGAGACCTTCGCCCAGAAGTGGATTGATAATGGTTGGTAATGATGATGATGATGATATATATATATATATATATATATATATATATTGAGTTCTCTTTAATCTTCTTCTCTCTGTTTAATAGTATTTTGCACCCTTCGTTTTAAATTCTAAAATTTTTTCCTTAGTCTTCAGTTTTGCTCTTTAGTATATATATATATATATATATATATATATATATATATATATATATATATATATGTACATAAGGAGTTCAAAACGTCTCTATGCAGTGAGTATTTTAGGTTTTATGGAAATCAAACAAATGCATTATAGAAACGTATAATCTGTCCCTCACTTAGAGGAAGCATTGAAACTGTCGTCTTTCTTACCTATCTGTTTTACACATGTTTTCAAACACATCTGCGAGAATCAAAAGATCCCTTCCCAGTATTATAAATCCCCTAATTTTGATGGCGATACAGTCAAAATTTTCGAATTAAAAAACTTGTTTTATGTTTAATTTCAGTGTTTGCTGTTTTCTTGGTAACATAGCAAGCTTCAGAATATGTTTCACAGCAACACCAATTTTCACAAGTTAATGATGAGTTAAAAGTTTCCAAAATGAAAATGCTGTTTTCATCATTGCCCTTCAGAAGGAAGGGACACTTTTCCTTCTGAGAACACTCTTTTCATATTGGATGGCCAATCATTTTCCACCCTGCGGCCACCAGTATCGAGCACAAAATTGCAGTGCGGATTTTTCTTTGAAAAAAGGCTGTTTTCTTGCTTTTCAAAAACAAATCGGAAATAAAACCGGGTCAAAATCGGGTCAGGAACATCTTGACCTGACCCGGTAGAAATTGTGGACCCGTTGACACGTGACCATTTCTGGTGCGGGCATGATAAGTCTGTTTTTACTACATTGGAAGCTGTCCCATATTTGAGTAGGACGTCAATAGAGTGGTCATGGAAAAAATATAGCTACAAAATCCAGCCTCCTTTTCAGTCCTCCTCTTTGAATGGATTAGTAATTTTATCCCAAGGTGATCAGAAACCCCGTCCAAGTAGATTTCTTGTTATAAAAATGTATTTAACGTTTAATGCAATGCAGACATTAGGCGTCCCTTTCTCGAATTTTTTAAAAAAAGTATTTAAAAATGTCTTTTATCGTACTCTGAGATAATTAAATTTCTCGTCTTTCACTTCAAAAAACTGCTCTTTCTATTCCTTGGAGTCTCTTATTCTGCAACACAGGTAAGGCAGCTTTAATTTACAAACTTGATTCGGTAAACACGAAAAGCGTTGGAGATAGATATTGATAAGTTTATCAAAAAAGTTAAAAAAGTTCCCCTGCTGTTACTCTTATAGTCATTTAATCATCAATGTGTACATGCTCTTTCTCAAAATACTCTTCACCGCACCTGATGCACTTTTTCCGACGTGTAGCACAGCTTTCCTGAACACACGTAGGAGACGGCCCCTGTACATGAGATTTTGAAGCCGCCTTTGGAGCATTCTTGCTTTACTGATCGGTCTTAAAGTGGCGACCCATTCTTTTTTTTCTTTTGATTGGAGGTTTAACGACCACCGTGAGCAACTCAATGGATTATAAGCAGTCGCCCGTCCCTAATTTAGGGCCACTGGTTCCAGGGAAGGGAGAGAGAGCCAGTGCCGTAAGACAAACACAACATCCATGCCTCACTGGTATTCGAACCCGGATCCCTTTCGGACGAATGATCAAAAGTCATCGCTTAGACCACTGCGCCACCGGAGCGGCCTTTCGGATGAATGATCAGAGGCCATCGCTTAGACCACTGCGCCAACGGAGCGGCCTTTCGGATGAATGATCAGAGGCCATCGCTTAGACCACAGCGCCACCGGAGCGGCCTTTCGGATGAATGATCAGAGGCCATCGCTTAGACCACTGCGCCAACGGAGCGGCCTTTCGGATGAATGATCAGAGGCCATCGCTTAGACCACTGCGCCACCGGAGCGGCCTTTCGGATGAATGATCAGAGGCCATCGCTTAGACCACTGTGCCACCGGAGCGGCCTTTCGGATGAATGATCAGAGGCCATCGCTTAGACCACTGCGCCACCGGAGCGGCCTTTCGGATGAATGATCAGAGGCCATCGCTTAGACCACTGCGCCACCGGAGTGGCCGACCCATTCGCAAAAGTTTCTTTTATTGTGGGAATACCAGAATTGCATCCTTTTTAGAAAATCTTCCGCTTTGTTTTGGTAACGTTCTTTCAACTCTATGCAAACTTACTTTCCGTCACGATGGTCTGGTTACTTTGATACCAAACTTCTGGTGAGTTCAATAGCGACCTAAAAGTGATTTCACCGTCATCTCTTATGATTACCTTTGCTATATTAATCACATTCTACGAAACTTAAATAGATCGACGTTCTTCCCTTCCTGAATTTTCAAAATGTTGTCTGCCTTCCTTAAACTCCATATGCCAACCAAGTACATTTCTTTGTGACATCACTTCATCACCGAAGGCTTCGTGCATTATTCATCGGTTTCTTTCTACTAATTCTGGAGGCCAGCTCAAACCTTTATTACTTAAGGTTTATCAAGAGCTGACTACATGTTTCCGATAAGGAGGTGAAACGAAATGCTATTGAAGACAAAATACTGCAAATGTTCTCTCAAGAGGTGAACAACATCAGACGTGGTTGCAGACAGTCGTGTCAGAATAATACGGCGTGGCATTGACGCAATGGGGCTCTGGAAAGTTGCCCTAGGGACACGTGCCCATTCGGACTGCAGTAGAGCACGGAGTTTCCGGAGATGACGTGGTTTTGGGTCGGCACGTCGAACCTGTCGATCCAAACATTCTCATAAGTGTTCTATGGGACTGAAGTCGGGCAAGTTCGCCTGCTTAGGGAGAACGGAGACATCGTTGTCGTCACTTCTCTGAAGTGGAAACCTCGATTCTTCGGAGAAGGCAACTTTTCTCCACTCTTCCACTGTCCAATGACGGTGTCCCATGCGAATTGCAGGCATCGTTGCCGATGGACCTGGGTTAACATGGGTGTCTTGACGCAGCGTAGACTCCGAAGACCCATGCGTAACAGGTTCGCTCTACTGTTACTGGGACCCCTACCTGGGTTCCCCAGCGTTCATTTGCGTGGTCAATTGCTGCACTGTTGCGCGTCGATTGTCCTTTACCAGTCGAGGGAGTTGACGTTCTCCTCTTGGATCGATGGCCTTTGGTGCTCCACAGTTATGACGTCGAGAGGTACTCGGTGTACCAGCGTCCCCTTCTCGGTACACCCTTACTACAGCACCTCGCGAACAGTTCGCGAAGTTTGTTGTTTCTGAGATGCTATCACCCTAAGTGCGGAAACCGATGATTATTCCTTTTTGAACGTCCGTCAAATCACTACCTGTTCCCATTGTGCTCAAGTATCGCTCTATGGCTGATCTGTCCTGGCCGGCCACTTATATCTCCGCGTGATCGATTCACGCACGAGCATTACGTGATGCGCCTGTGCAGGTACACTGTGGTTCCGAGAATGCTCCTATTATTCTGAAAAGACCGTGTACGTACAACCTGCATCTTTACCTTCGATGCGTGATCTTAATCAGGTCACCTGCCGAATTATTCCGTGGTAAAAATCTCTCTTATTACTTTTTGATGAGCTCTCGCATTAACCATCAGGTTTAAAACACAAAGGGTGGAAGTAAGCTTTTGCCATCTATGTAAAAATACTGTACTTGTTGGTCGGATCCATATTCTGAGGAATCTGACGAAACGATGTTGAAATATTTTAACGTGATTCACTCAGTGTAGAAGTCACTAAAGAATCATACATAGGGAGTGAAAGTTTTTTTGAAGAAATGAAGCATAATTTACAGTGACCTCACTTCATAATACACCGATGAACCAATACATTATGACTACCCCCAGCTTAGAGAAATGAGAGCTCCTGGAGACGGAACGGTGGCGCAGGTGAAGTTCACATAGCAGTATATATACAACCAGAGGGCCGGCTTTAGGTTAGTAGAGTGTTCCGACTCAGAATAGGAAAACCTGCCGATTAATCGGAGTTTGATAAAGGGCAAATTGTGATGGCACGAAGCCTTGGAACTACGATCTCGAAAACGGCGCGGCTTGTGGGTTGTTCACGTGCCGCTGTATTTAGTACGTATCAGATGTGGTGCACTGATAGCTAAACGACGAACCGTTATCCCGCGGCGTGTCGTCCGCAGCACATTGATACCATAGGTGAGCGGAAACCGTCTCGCATTGTTCATAGCGACCGCAGGGCCACAGTGCGATAAATCACCCGCAGCTACAACAGTGGTGATCAGAGCAATGCATCACTACGCGTCATCGCCAACAACGCATGAAATGGGCCCAATATTATCGAGATTGGACCGTGGATGATTGGAAGAAAGTGGCCTGGTCTGACGAATTAAGAATCCTGGTGCAATACCAAGACAGCCGAGCGCGGATACGTCGATTTACATTGCCACATGGATGCGTTATTAGGCGGATACAGGCTGTCGGCGTCGGTGTTATGCTGTGGGGGATGTTTTCTTGGAATACTTCAGGCCCCATTATAGCAATAGCACAATTCCTGACAGCTGTCAGGTATCTGAACATCGTTGCGGACGAAGTTCACCTATTTATTGCAACTGTGTTCCTTGCTGGTGATGGCCATTACCAACAGGATAACGCGCCATGCCGCACTGCCATAATCGTGAAGTGGTTCGAGGAACATACTGGTGACTTTCTGCAAATGCTCTGGCCCACAAATGTACCTGGCATGAACCCCATCGAACATTGAGCGGGTTTGCGCTAAATCACCACCATCCGGAAATGTACGGGAACTGGAGGACCTGCTGTTAACATTATGCCACAAGATACCCCAGGACACCTATCGCCACATCATGGAATCGATGCCTTGCCGAGTGTGTTTTGCGGGCTAAAGGGGGTCCTAGAGCTTATTAGGTAAATGGTCATACTGTAATGACTGATCGGTGTAAAGGTAACCTTTTCTCGTGTTAGCAATCCTACTGAACGTTATTAAAGTAAAATATCAGACGTAATGAAAGCAGTTTATACGAATTGATATCTCGTAATTTTAATTTTGTTTCTTAATGAAGTTACTTCCCTGCCCTGATATTATTCCTGTCGGATGAAATTGAAGTACATCAATTTTAATTTTGCTTCTTTATGAAGTTACTTTCCTGCCCTGATATTATTCCTGTCGGATGAAATTGAAGTACATCAATTTTAATTTTGCTTCTTTATGAAGTTACTTCCCTCCCCTGATATTATTCCTGTCGGATGAAATTGAAGTACATCAATTTTAATTTTGCTTCTTTATGAAGTTACTTCCCTGCCCTGATATTATTCCTGTCGGATGAAATTGAAGTACATTATTTTTAATTTTGCTTCTTAATGAAGTTACTTCCCTGCCCAAATATTATTCCTGTAGGATGAAATTGAAGTACATCAATTTTAATTTTGCTTCTTTATGAAGTTACTTCCCTACCCTGATATTATTCCTGTCGGATGAAATTGAAGTACATCAATTTTAATTTTGCTTCTTTATGAAGTTACTTCCCTGCCCTGATATTATTCCTGTCGGATGAAATTGAAGTACATCAATTTTAATTTTGCTTCTTTATGAAGTTACTTCCCTGCCCTGATATTATTCCTGTCGGATGAAATTGAAGTACATCAATTTTAATTTTGCTTCTTTATGAAGTTACTTCCCTGCCCTGATATTATTCCTGTCGGATGAAATTGAAGTACATCAATTTTAATTTTGCTTCTTTATGAAGTTACTTCCCTGCCCTGATATTATTCCTGTCGGATGAAATTGAAGTACATTATTTTTAATTTTGCTTCTTAATGAAGTTACTTCCCTGCCCAAATATTATTCCTGTAGGATGAAATTGAAGTACATCAATTTTAATTTTGCTTCTTTATGAAGTTACTTCCCTACCCTGATATTATTCCTGTCGGATGAAATTGAAGTACATCAATTTTAATTTTGCTTCTTTATGAAGTTACTTCCCTGCCCATATATTATTCCTGTCGGATGAAATTGAAGTACACCATGTTTATGGGAAACAAGTATACAAGATCCAGAAAGATCTGGGACTACAACTTGGTAAATCAATTATTACGCTGAAGGCAAAGTTGAGATCGAAAAAATATTTTGAAAGAGCAAATATTTAAAGTACATAGCTTGTCCCAAAACAATTGAGAATGTTTATAAAACAAAATGGGCAATACTTCATTCGATTTTGGCACGAGTCTCGAAAAAACGGTAGTAGTTGTAGTAACCCATAGCAACCAGCCACACCTTTGTATCACACATGCGTCGTCCGTAGTGTGCAGTAAAATAAATGCTGTTTCGTGAACACCTAAGAAGTGTTTTAGCGCGATGAGTTTTCGAAAATATGGATGTGAAAGAAGCACAAAGATACGCCATTAAATTTTGCTGTCGTCTTAAAACGTCTATTGAAGAGACAAGATGCATATAAAGATGAATATCTAGGAAGATCAACAATTTATAGATGGCATAAAGAATTTATGAATGGTCGCGAGTCGGCGGCTTTAATCGCGCATGGAGGAAGACAGTCAACGAGTGTTACAGAGGTGAACATCAATACAATAGGTGTTATTATGCAGGAAGACAGATACCTATCAATTAGAGATCTCGAAGATACGGTTAATATTTCAAAATCATCAATTCACAGAATTTTAACCGAACATTTGGGCATGAGACAAGTTTATTTAATTTGGGTTCCCCGTTTCTTTTCATGTGCGCCCCAATGCAAAGCAGCACAGGACGAGTTCTGTCGCTTCTTATTAGGAGAAAATAAATATTAAATAGATGCTCCAATTTTCATATAATCCGGACTTGTCACTATGCGACTTCTGGTTATTCTTTCTTTTAAGAAGCACCGCCAGCTGCGCCGAGGTGCTTCGAAAGTATTTCAGAAAAAGAATTCCAGAAGGCATTCAGAAAGTGGGAGGAACGTTGGAACACCTGTATTCCATGCAATAGACAATATTTCGAAGAAGATGACTACTTCGTTGATAATTAAGGTACGCATATCTTTTTTATAAAAACATTCACAGTTGTTTTGGGACAACACTTGTATTTTGAAATTAAAAGAATACAAGTATAACAGAGGACTCTTGAATCACAGTTAGGCACTTATTAGATGCACTAGATATTTGGTATCAAAGTGCCCAGCCCATCGTGGAGAAAGATTTACATGGAGTTGAAAAAAACGTTACCGCAAAGCAAAGAGGACGATTTTCCCAAAAAAGATTAATGAACTTCTGGTATTCCCACAGTTAAAGAAACCTTTGCGAATGGTCGCCATGTATTTAAACTATAAAAACGTGAAATATATACACTTAATTTCTTGGATCAAAAAATTCTTGGCATGCACTTTGATTGCACTTCTTAAAAAAAGGGGAATGTCTCATGTCAGTACCTAAACACCTAATATATGAACATTTAGATTAACTCCTACAGCACCCGGTTTGTCCAAAACGGAGTGTCATTCTCATGAACTGTGTAAGTGTATTCGGGTTGTTATCGATTTCATAATCGTCTTCTGTGAAATGAATATGTGTGAGTCCTATCATAATGAGGAATAACCTTAGATTTCTTAGTCATTTCGCATCAGTCATGCTCACTTCCTGTAATCCGTACTCCGTTCAACATCCAAACTGTTTCTTGCTGAATTTCTGGAAATTATCACTTCTGCGGTTGTCCGAACTTGTTTCAAAAACCTTACTTTGCACTCGATTTTTCATTGCTGAAACTGTTAGAATTTGTGTTGAACTTCTCACTTTTACCTTATCAGCATTTATCTCGAAATTGTCACTTCTACGTTGTTGGAACTTGCCTTGAACGTTTTACTTTATACTAAGCTTCTAACCTCTGTATTTGCCGGATTTGTCCCGAAATTCTAACTATACACTCAGCTTTCTAGTTCTACGTCGTCATGTCTTCTCACTTCTCCGTTGTCAAAATTTGTCTTGAACTTATCATTTATACGTTTGTCAGAACTTATCGCGAACTTCTCACTTTACACTCAATTTCTCATTTCTACGTTTTACAAATTTTCCTAAACTGCGCACTTTTCACTAAACTTCTGAATCCTACTTTGTCAAAACTTGACATGAAATTCTCACTTTACATTTAATTTGTTATTATTTTTCCCAAATTATAATCATGAAGTTGTTGTATTGTAAAATGAGCAGTTCAAGAAAAGTTCTATCAATATAGAAATGAGAAATTGAATGTAAAATGAGAAGTTGTGAGAACTTGTCTAGAACTTTACAGTTTAAACTCAACTTCTGATTTCTATGTTGATACAGCTTTTCTTGAGCTGATTTCTTTGCACTCAGTTTGTCTTTTTCACGTTGATAGGACTTGTCTCAAACTTCTCATTTTACATTCAACTTCTCATTTCTATGTTGATAGAACTTTTCTTGAACTGCTCATTTTACAATACAACAACTTCATGATTATAATTTGGGAAAAATAATGTTTTAGGAAAATTAAATATGGCTTCCATCAAAATATGGTCTCGATAAGTACACACAACATTTTATAAGAAATAGATCCAAATTAGTACCTGTGTTTCCACATACAGAAAAGTTTAAAACAAACAACAATTATTTGGGTCTAACATTCTGGAATGGATTACCTCAATATCTTATATCTGATCAAGAAAAAAATAAAATTATATTTACTAGATAAAGGGAATTCTTAATTTATATTACTTAATACATTATTGGATATTTGAAACTGCATTTACTTATTTTAATATCAAACTGTTGGTAGGTGTGAAATAAATTTTTGCCAAATAATACGTTACAATAGGATCTAGAAACAGAATCTAGGTTCGGAAGATAAAGTGATTATTGTCATTTTGTCTTTTTTATGGTATGGACCCATTGCTGAAATGATAGTCAACCAGTGCCAACTGAGGCTAATAGTTAAACAATGACTTGACTTTCTTGTGATATAGATAATTAATATTTTAATTACGTTTTTTCTCATTTTTTTCTTTTACCATAGTTCTTTTTCTTTTTAAATAGGGAGCAGAGGACTATGTGAGGCCTGTTTGGCCTTTTTCCTTTTTGCTATACTGTTGTTACATTACTACTAATTTGTTTGTTTCTTTATATATTCTGCACTGTACATTATTGTGACAACTAAAAAAAAGTGATTGATTGATTAATTCAAAATATCACTTTTGCGGTTGTTAGAATTTGTATCGAACTTATCTTTACATTTATCTTCCCCTTCTACGTTGTCATAATTTATCTTGAACTTTATTTTTGAATTCTAATATGTTTGAAGCTATTCATTTCTATATTTATTAGAAGTTTCATCGAACTTTTGATTTTACACTCAACTTCTCATTTCAACATTCATACAACTTTTCTTGAACTGCTCACTTTACACTCAACTTTTCACTTCTATGATGTCATGACTTGCATCTAACTGATTTTGCTGTGAATTTCTCGCTTCTACAGTTGTCAGAACTTGTTTCGAACTTTTTGACTCTTACGGTTGTCCAATCTCTAGTCTAGCTTCCATTTTCATTCACGCCACCGCGCACACTCGCACGACACGTTATCCTGCGGATGTTAAAGGACGGGTTTCGTACAGCGATTCTAGTGAAAAAGACTTTTGCCTAATACTTTTATTTTTATGTACAATTCTCTCGATACCTGACAGCAAACCACGTTGTTCAAGAAACCACGTTGTTTAGCAAACCACGTTGTTCAAGAAAAGTCGCAATGGTTTTGATACGTGCAATACACAATCTGTCATGCATGAAGTATACCATGCTTGCTTGCAGAATATCAATGAAGCTATCTGGCTTGGTTGATATTTTATTCGCAAGAACGCCTTTTACTCAAATGTTATAAGTTGTAGAATAAATTCCATATTTTGGAAACGTATCCGACATGAATCAGACGTGCGTTTCATTCGTATTATTCAAATTTCTTTCCACGGTGAGATAAACATACGCTTTAAATACAATTCATGACTGCATACCGTCATGTCCACTATCTTACAGATTCAGTGTTTCTAGAAAAACTGAACAAATTTGGGAACAGCTTAAGAAAGGCAATTTATCCTGCACTTTCTACTTTGGTGTAAAACATACATACCCCGATAAGCCATTACATAATGAAAAACTACCTAATAAGTTGCAAGACCTCCCTTTAGCACGCAAATGAGCGGCCACTCGGCGAGGTGGCGATAGGTACCCTGGGGTACCTGGTACCATAATGTCAACAGCAGGTTCTCCAGTTCCCGTACATTTCGGGGTGGCGGTGATTTAGCGCGAACCCTATTTTCTACGTCGAGCCACAAATGTTCGATTGGGTTCATGTTAGGCGAATTTGGAGGCCAGAGCATCAGCAGAAAGCCACCAGCATGTTCCTCGAACCACTCCTTGACGGTTACAGCAGTGTGGCATGGCGCATTATCCTGTTGGTAATGGCCATCACCAGTATGGAGTACAGTTGCCATGAATGAACGTGGTCCTCAACGATGTTCAGACACCTGACAGCTGTCAGGAATTGTGCTATTGGGATAATGGGCCCTAAAGTGTCCCAAGAAAATATCGTCCACAGTATAACACCGCCGCCGCCGGCTTGT
The DNA here is from genome assembly GCA_039090855.1 of Macrothele yani. Taxonomy (NCBI): domain Eukaryota; kingdom Metazoa; phylum Arthropoda; class Arachnida; order Araneae; family Macrothelidae; genus Macrothele; species Macrothele yani. Next base: position 114,625,912 of record CM077026.1, read on the forward strand.
TTCTGCCCAACAGTGCATCCAGGTGGCATAGCCTCCGTTGGTAACCGGCGTATCCGCGTTTGGCCGTCTACGTGATGCACTACGAATCTTGATTCGTCCGACCAGGCCAACTTTCTTCCAATCATCCATGGTCCAATCTCGGTGATTTTGGGCCCATTTCATGTGTTGTTGGCGATGACGAGCAGTGAGCATGCGGACACGGCTGGGTCTTTGGCTACGCAGGCCCATGCGCAGGAGGCTGCGATTGACTGTGTTCTGTGACACATTGCCCTGATCACCACTGTTGTAGCTGCGGGTGATTTGTCGCACTGTGGCCCTGCCATCGCTATGAACAATGCACGAGAGTGTACGCTCCTCTTTGGCACCAATGAGCTGCGGACGACACACGGTTCGTCGTTTAGCCATCTGTGCACCACTTTTGATACATACTCACTACAACGGCACGTTAACAACCCACAAGCCGCGCCGTTTCTGAGATCGTAGTTCCGAGGCGCCGTGCTATCACAATTTGTCCTTTATCAAACTGCGATAAATCAGCAGCTTTTCCCATTCTGACTCCGAACACTCTACTAACCGAAAGCCGGTCCTCGAGTGGCATATATACTGCTCTGTAAACTTTACCTGCGCCACCGTCCTGTCTCCAGGCTCGCTCGATTCTCTAGACTGAGGGTGGTCATAATGTAATGGGTCATCGGTGTATATGTTGTAGGGGCAATATAAGAAATTTTAGTTTTAACACATTGAGATTTTTGAATGAGGTATGTAAAGATTTTTTCAGCTTGTTTTCATTAACTTTCAAGAAGCCGTATTTTATACAGTAACGATTTGCTTCAAAAACTAAATATTGTAATGCGGTAGGTACAAAAACCAAATACGTGGTGTCATTTTGATCACCGACGGTCCTCTGTTACGTATTAAAAATCATAACATGTTACAATATACGTTGACAGAAAACGAATAATCTCTCAGCTCAAATAAACTGCATTGTTTCTTTCAGAATTTGGATCCACACGGAGATAAATCAGCTTGTTTCTTCCCATGCGATTCTCTGCCTAGTGTTTTGTGAACCCGGGTGTTCTCGATTTAATATTCTCTAGTGTCTGTGATGAAGATAAGTTTTTGATCAACTCTAATTTCTCATGCTTACACTGTTAAAAATTTTGTGGGAGGTTGTATCAAAAAGTGGTGCTGCACTGCTTTTTCAGAAAACATTCACCATTGTGTAGTGCAAAATAAACCCCAAAAACATGGTGCAATCTTGAGTTCAAACTTGTACAATAACATGGTGAAAAGGTGAACCACGTTATTGGGTTTTGTTCGCAAAACACGTTTCTCAGAAAGTAGTGCAGCTAAAGGAGCATTACTTTTTGGGGCAACCTTTTATAGCACGTCTTTTGTAAAAAAATATCGTGCTTCTGTTATCTGTTTGTTTGTCCGTCCGTCTGTACCCACGGTATCTCTGCAACTATTAGTCCGATTTGAAAAATTCTTTTAGCCTTCGATTCCATTTATGTCGAAGAGTATTTTGGATATAGTTTCTTTTTCAAATAACGCATAGATTTTCCTCTAGGGGGCGTTAAAATAAATTGCATAATTTGCAATTTATTCAACGCCCCCTAGCGGAAATCCGATAACTCTTCTTCTAAAACTCCGATTTGATTTTTTTTTCAGCGGATATATCTCCTGATGCACAATCTTTTGCATATAATTTCGAATTTTTGGTAAAGAATACTTTGGCCACCAGGGGGCATAAGAGTTAATTTTCGCTTCTGATGTATTTGCCATAAAATCTGAGCTTCTAAAATATCGATTGAAAAAAATCTTTCGTGGACTGATGCCACTTACATCGATAAACCTTTTCGGAATATTTTCTTCCTAAAATATTCCACAGTTTCTCCGCCAGGGGGCGTAGATGTATATCTTATTTTTGTCAATATCTCTACTTCTAGGAGTCTGATTTGAAACATTCCTTCTTTGTTGGATAGTGATTTCCGTGTGACGTGTTTTTCATATAATTTCAAAATTTTTATGTAATTCATAGACTTTCTGCTAGGGGTCGTAAAGGTAAATTCCGTTTCTCCCTATATCTCTGCTTCTAAATCTCCGATCTGAAAAATTCTTTCTGCACCGGATACATCTCCTGATGGGAAATCGTTTGCACATAATTTCTAATTTTTGTAAAAAATGGTTTGGCCACCAGGGGCGTAAACCTTAATTTCCGCTTCTGATGTATTTGCAGCAAAATATGAGCTACTAAATTCTCCATTGAAAACTACATCGTTTGTAGACCGATACTACTCATGTCGACAAACCTTTCAGAAATATTTTCTTCTTAAAATAGTGCACAGTTTCTACGCCAGGGGGCGTAGATGTATATATTAGTTTTGTCAATATCTCGACTTCTAAGAGTCCGATTTAAAAAATTCCTTCTTTGTTGGATAATGTTTCTGGTGTAACATGTTTTTCTTATAAATTCAAAATTTTCAAGTAATTCATAGACTTTCCGCTAGGGGGCGTAAAGGTAAATTGCGTTTTCCCCTATATCTCTGCTTCTAAATCTCCGATTTCAAAAATTCTTTCTTCACCGGATACAGCTCCTGATGGGAAATCGTTTGCACGTAATTTCGAATTTTTGTAAAAAATTATTTGGCCACCAGGTGGCGTAAGTCTTTATTTTCACTTCTGATGTATTTGCAGCAAAATATGAGCTTCTAGAATCTCGATTGAAAAAAGTCTTTTGTGGACCGATACTACTCATGTCGACAAACATTTTAGGAACATTTTCTTCTTGAAATAATGCATTGTTTCTACGCCAGGGGCGTAGATGTACGTCTTATTTTTGTCAATATCACTACTTCTAAAAGTCCGATTTGAAAAAGTCCTTCTTTGTTGGATAGTGTTTCCGATGCGAAATATTTTTTCTATAAATTCAAAATTTTCAAGTAAATCATAGACTTTCGCACACAATGGTAAATTGCGTTTTCTGCTCCTAAAACTCCGATTTGAAAAATTCTTCCTGTATCGCATACAAGACCTGACGGAAAATATTTTTCACGTAATTTCTAATGTTTGGTAAAGAATGGTTTGGCCACCAGGGGTTATAAGTGTTAATTTCTGCTTCTGATGTATTTGTAGCAAAATCTGGGCTCCTGAAAACTCGACTAAAAGTTTTTTTCTTGGACCGATACCGCTCATATGGATAAACCTTTTGTGAATACTTTTTACCTAAAATAATGCATGGTTTTCCCACCAAGGGACGTAAAGTCACATCTTATTTTCGTCATGAACTCTGTTTCTAATAGTTCGTAAGCTCATGATTCCGTTTACAGCAATATCTGAGGGATTAAAGACCCGATTGAAAAACTTCTTTCTTCCGTCAGATACTATTGTTTTCCATACCAGTTGCATTGACTTTGAATAGCTTTGATAAATTTAATTTGCGTCAGAACGGATTCAAAAGACGTGCTTATTACCCCCGAAAATTCGGTGTCATCTTTCTTGTTTAACAGTACACTCGAATTCCTTTTTACCCGTTTGAATAACTATTAACTGAAAATCTTTGCGAAAGTCTCTACAATAGAATTCAAGAGGAGCAGAGTGATTTTCATTTGTACTAAATGCACGATACGAAAGGAAGAAGTGATTGGTATAAGTAGTTGGTTATAAAACTAGAAAGTTCAGCTGTGTCATGAGAAATCATTCGAATGAAAACGAAAGTTACTAATTAATAACAAGGAACAGTACACCAATTGTATTTAAATAATATAACTATACGAGTGATCCGAAATTTCTTGGCGTAGAATGGAAATAAAATTTTCCAAGCTTTCGCACATCAACCACATGGCTTCCTCAAAGAAGGTAGACAGCTAACTACAAACTGAATAATAGAACGGTTCAACAATTCGAACGTAGTGACTTAAATAGATGCGAATGTAATCAGGTATTCAAAGACACGAGGCGTTATGGTCGTTCAGCACGCGGAATCACGGAAGGAAAGCCAAGAGGCAATCACTATTTGAAGAACTGGTTCCAAACTCGTGGCAACTCCAGCGAGATGCTATCATTGCACGAGTCGCTGTTGGTTATGATCTCCAAAGTTTCGCAAATGGCAGTAGATTTTGGGGTGAAGTAGGAAGCTAATTTCTTTACGTCATCCCACATAGGAGCACCGGACATGAACTTGACTTCTCTGGATAGAGCCGTGGTTACTTTGTCGTTCTTTATGTCTCTTTTATGTTCGTTAACTCTATTTCTAAATGAACGTTTAGTCATTCCAATGTAGTACCGCGCGGATCCGTCCGGATATAGTAGAGGAATGGCATAAACACCTGCTTCATTGGAAGGTGGGGGCTTCTCAGTGTTTCCCTTAAGCATGGTATATAAAGATGTCGGAGATCTGATGCCAACACCGAGGTTCGTCTTCTTGAGCGCGTTCGTGAGCTGATAGGAAGCATTTGGTATATAGGGAATTCATCCCAGGAAGGCACTATCCAAATTTCTGGCTAATCATCTCCTCGAATCGGACTTTATAATATCTTCCACTGTAGACTTTATCATGAAAGTTAAGCAAATTTCTGTCCAACAAAACAACATTATCGGCAGTTTCGACGTCGTTTCTCTTTACCTTTTGGTACCTGTGCTGGAAGCCATCGGAACGTTAAAAGAAGCCATAACTAATTCGTAACTTTATTCCCAAGAGTCCTGCCACAGCATCTTCAATTTAATGAACTTGGTCTCAAATTCCAGCTATTTCAGTTTCCAAGGACAAACTTACAAACTGATAAATGGCGCCCCGATGGGATTATCCCTTTCAGCCGTCCTCGCGGAAGCAATACTTCGTCCAATTGAGCAATATATATTCACCAACAACACTCCGAGACCTACCACACTGTCTAAGATATGCGGACGATATATTTTTTATATGGTATCACGGAAAGGAATACCATCCCGGGTTTTCTAGATAAAATCAATGATATTCACCCTACTATCAATTTCACTATGGAGCTCGAACACAATGGCGCATTGCCTTATCTGGATGTTTTACTGAGCAAATTACTTAAATATCGCCTTCTCACACAAGTCTATTATAAACCCACATCCGTACCTAACCTGATGCTCCGCAACTCATTCTGCCCCGTTGACTACAAGACAGCTTTATTCCGTTCTCGAATCCGAAGAGCCTTTGCAGTCCCCTTAGATGTTCCTTCTAGGCAATGCGAATTTCAAAACGTTATGAGAAGATGAACCTTGGTGTTGGCATCAGATCTTCGACATCTTTATATACCATGCTTAAGGGAAACACTGAGAAGTCCCCACCTTCCAATTAAGCAGGTGTTTATGCCATTCCTCTACTATATCCGGACGGATCCGCGCGATACTACATTGGAATGACTAAACGTTCATTTAGAATTAGAATTAACGAACATAAAGGGACATAAAGAACGGCAAGTATCCAGAGAAGTCAAGTTCAAGTCCGCTGCTCCTATGTGGGATGACGTAAAGAAATTAGCTTCCTACTCCACCCCAAAATCTACTGCCATTCGCGAAACTTTGGAGATCATAACCAACAGCGACTCGTGCAATGATGGCGTCTCACTGGAAGCTGCCACGAGTTTGGAACCAGTTCTTTAAATAGTGATTGCCTCTTGGTTTTCCTTTCATGATTCCGCGTGCTGAACGAGCATGACACCTCGTGTCTTTAAACACCTGATTACGTTCGCATCTATTCGTTATTGTCAAGTCAAGTCACCACGTTCGAATTGTTAAACCGTTCTATTATTCAGTTTGCAGTTAGCTGTCTATCTTCCTTGAGAAAGCCATCAAGTTGATGTGCGAAAGCTTGGAAACTTTTATTTCTATTCTACGCCAAGAAATTTCGGATCACTAATATAGTTATACTATTTGAGAAAGTTACTGTTACTTACTTTAAAAATAATCCCTGTGGCTATGAAGACACTTATCCCACTGTTACAGTAGACGCTTGATTCGTCGTGCGTAGGAGGCGGTTGTTTGCTGGCGGAACCATTCCCGAACAGCGTACCTCTTCTTCCGAGTGAAATCTGTGACCCTCGCAGATGCTTCTTCAGCTCCCTGAGAATGTGAAAGTCACATGGGAGACAAATATGGGGGTGTGTTGCATGCTGAAGTGTTTTCCACCTGAATTTGGAAAGGTAATCTTGCACGATTTTCGCAGTGTGGGCTCGGGCGTTGTCATGAAGAAGAATTACTCCTGTACTGAGCAGGCCTGGCTGTTTGGACTTGAGAAATGCTTGCAAAGATTTGAGTGTGCCCGCATACTAGGCATTGTTTCTGGTGACGAGAAACTCGATCAACAGGAAGCCCTTTGCGGTCGAAGGGGCCCCTTGCGGTCGAAAAAGAAGATCAATATGACCTTCCGTGAACTTGTCTTCATTCCCTTTGCGGTGGAGACGACATGTGCTTCCATCGGCTGCTTTCTCTTTTGCTTTCAGGTTGATATTGCAGCACCACCAGGTTTCATATCCAGCTATGATTCTATCGATGAAACGGTGACCTTCTTCATGTTGCCGCAGTAACTGTTCCAAGGACACCATGCGAATGTCTTTCTGCACAGACTGCAAGCTGTGTGGCACCCAATGCGCGCAAAAGTTCCAGTACTGCAGACGATCCCTAATAATGGTGTGCACACTCCCTACACTGATTACAGCTTTGTTGGCAAGTGCTTCCACCGTTTATCTTCTGTCTTCCCGAATGAGTCTATCGTACTGTAGGCAATCACTGATAATGGTGCGCACACTCCCTATACTGATTACAACGTTCTCGTCAAGTGCTTCCACCGTGAATCTTCTGTCTTCTCGCACGAGCCTATCGCACTGCAGACCATCCCTGATAATGGTGTGCACACTCCCTACACTGATTGCAACATTGTCGGCAAGTGCTTCCACCGTAAATCTCCTGTCCTCCCGAATGAGTCTATCGCACTCCAGACCATCCCTGATATTGGTGTGCACACTCCCTACACTCATTACAACTTTGTCGGCAAGTGCTTCCACCGTAAATCTTCTGTCTTACCGAATGAGTCTATCGAACTCCAGACCATCGCTGATAATTGTGTGCACTATCTCTACACTCATTACAACTTTGTCGGCAAGTGCTTCCACCGTGAATCTTCTGTCTTCCCGAACGAGTCTATCGCACTCCAGACCATCCCTGATAATGGTGTGCACACTCTCTACACTCATTACAACTTTGTCGGCAAGTGCTTCCACCGTGGATCTTCTGTCTTTCCCGAATGAGTCTATCGCACTCCAGACCATCCCTGATAATGGTGTGCACACCCCCTACATTTATTACAACTTTGTCGGCAAGTGCTTCCATTGTGAATCTTCTGTCTTCCCGAATGAGTCTATCGCACTCCACACCATCCCTGCAAATGGTGTGCACACTCCCTTCACTGATTACAACTTTGTCGGCAAGTGCTTACACGGTGAATCTTCTGTCTTCCCGAATGAGTCTATCGCACTCCAGACCATCCCTAATAATGGTGTGCACACTCCCTACACTGATTACAACTTTGTCGGCAAGTGCTTACACGGTGAATCTTCTGTCTTCCCGAATGAGTCTATCGCAGTCCAGACCATCCCTGATAATGGTGTGCACGCTCCCTACACCGATTACAACCTTTTCGGCAAGTGCTTCCGCGCTGAATCTTCTGTCTTCCCGAATGAGTCTATCGCACTCCAGACCATCCCTATTAATGGTGTGCACACTCAATACACTGATTACAACTTTGTCGGCAAGTGCTTCCACGCTGAACCTTCAGTCTTCCCGAATGAGTCTATCGCAGTCCAGACCATCCCTGATAATGGTGTGCACACTCCCTACACTGATTACAACTTTTTCGGCAAGTGCTTCCACGCTGAATCTTCTGTCTTCCCGAATGAGTCTATCGTACTGCAGACGATCCCTGATAACGGTGTGCACACTCCGTGCACTGATTGCAACTTTGTCTGCAAGTTCTTTCACCGTGAACCTTCTGTCTTCCCGAATGAGTGTATCCACTTTAGGGACGTAAACGTCGGTGGTCACACGGTGTGCTTGCCCTGACCTCGAATCATCAGTCAACAATGACCGCCCCTCTCGGAACCGCTTACTTCAGTCTAACACGTGACAAAGACATGCAGTTGCCGTACACGTTACTCATGCGGCTATGAATTTCTGTATTCTAGTCATCTTCCATGATTAAAAATCGGATAACCGCCCTCTGTTCAATGTTCGTTGCTTCAATCATAACTTGTTGGACCGAACACCTGCACGAGGCCCTGTACAAAGGCCAACTGCTTCTGTCGTCGTGTGATCGCAGCGCCACCTTTCACTGCGTCATAACGCTACAGTGGTGCCACCTACGTTTTGTGTCGATGCTGCAGCTGTAAACTTTCAGCAGTTTGCTATGCCCGTTGCCTCGTTTTCATTTGAATGACCCTAATACCACACAAAACTAGTAATTTCCATAGCGACCTAATGCGCACACCAATAACACGCACGAACACTGACATTATCAATATGGAGCAATGGCATACGGAACCAGTTAACTGGTGAATCTCAACAATATCACAGCTCAAAGTATCTGGAACAATTTCTCCAAATCTGAGATATTTACACCTTTTTTTGCAAACTTAAAGACAATATGTTGAACCATGTTATCCCAATTAATAAATTTACAGAGATAATAAACTTTCTTGTTTTTCCTATCTGTAGAAATGTTTTGGAACAGAATCTGTTAGAAATGGGTCTTTTTAATATTCTCTATTGTCTGTGGTGGAGAAATACGATATATAAATAATGAAAAACTAGCTTATAGCCCGTGCCATGCCCAGGTGAAAAAGCTGTGACTGAAATTTTTATAATAACTCTGATTCTTTTTTATGAAATTACTCTGTAATTTTATTACTTTTTATGAAAAAACTCTGCAATGCGAATAAAATGAAATCAAACAAGACATAACACCTACGTAACAGAACAAACGTCGCAAACAGTTGTTCGAGGACAGTGCGTGTTGCCACAGATGAAGTCGTTTGTCTTACTAACTTTTTTTATTTTCCGGGATTTCTCCTTGATTATACATATCGTGCAACAGCAGTGAGCTAATTTCCGATTTAGGCCACCGGATAAAAGCAGATGGCGCTGCTAGTACTGAATGACGTCAGAGTGTTGACATCAGAGCGTTAGAGACAGACGTCGCCTGTTATATAAGTTTTATATGAGCATTTTATGTAGATTTCATCTAACTCAACGTTCTTTCTGCGCATGACTTATCTTCCATGTGTTATCACAATATTTTTACACGAGCAAGCTTTCCTTTTCAGAAACACAATGCGAGAAACGTTTTAATAAATTGGCTACGGAGTTTATACATATTTGTGCGTGTGTGTGTGTGTGTGTGTGAGAGAGAGAGAGAGAGAGAGAGAGAGAGTGCGCGGGTGCGTGCGTGTCTGTGTGTGCTGATGTACTGTGTTTCTACATGCATGTACGAGAGCATTTTCTGAAAAAATATTTAATATTTAATTATGAAAATATGGGCTATGCACTTCAAAATCGTCTTTCTAGAGTATGAATATTAATATGAAATAGATAAACCATTACAAAAATGGAAAAATCTCATAAGGAGTTTAATGATTTTATTTTATCCTATGTTTATTGCCATTTCAAACGATTTTTTAAAAGGTCTTACCAGCAACAGTTATATCTCTATATAAATAAATATTTACTCCCATCTATCGTTTCAAAACAGGAGCAGTTTAAAAGTGATATGTCCAATTTTTTTCCCGTGAGAGTTTGATTTCAACGTTATGTTTACTGGACTATCTTTTTAGTTTTAATGCGAATTTTTCTTATTTGTTTTAATTCTTCAACCAGAGGGTTTTCTGTCTTTGATGTTTTAGAAATCATTCGTTACTGAACGTGAAACTCCAGTCTATTTTTAGAATTTATTCTTTTAGCTAAGACTGAGATGTAATTTCGTTTTTGTTGTTCCGGGTAGGAGGTAGGAACAAAGAGCTGTTCCCTCGCATTGACTGGCGGAGCCATGATTTCATTCGTTCCCTCAATCCCTATCTCTTAATTTTTATTTTTCTGCTTTAGGAAGAATAACCTGGCAGACTGCTGTGTCTGCATTTGAAAAGATTGCAGCAGTTCGTTAATTAATGCCCGAGCTTTTTAATTTTCTTTCTAGAAAACCTTCATTTTCAATCAACTTTTTCCCGTTCTGTTTACCTCATTTTCCCCTCCTCATTTTATTTATGTCGTATTGCAGACGTGCACACGCAGACTGATATTTATGGATTCACTCGAGAAGGAGAGAGGGAATACCGCAACTCAGAATTCAGAATTTATATCCTTTTACGCGTGTGAAAATACAGTTTTGAGCAAAATAGGTCAGTATGACAAAGTTCAAAACGAAAACGGGAAAATCTTCTCTGTAACTTTCGTAATAATTCAGCGAGAAATAGAAAATAGACTTTTTTAATTTACACGCATTTATATGAAAGGCTGAATGATTCTGCTAATCGTAATGGAAATGATTTTATCTGTAAACCCATTGGGAGAGTGAGAATAAGGATTGTACCAAGAAAAGTTTTCTTGCGATATGACCGATATCATCATCATCATCATAATCATTGTCAACCATTATCAATCCACTGCTGGATGAAGGTCTCCCCAAGTTTCCTCCACAAAGGTCTGTCTTGTGCCAGTCTCATCCATGTCACTCCCGCATACTTTCGAATTTCATCCACCCATCTCCCACGTGGTCTTCTTCTGGGTCTTTTCTTGTCCCTTGGAATCCAATCTAAAATTTCGGCTGTCCATCGATGGTCTGTCCTTCTGGCAGTATGTCCAGCCCATTGCCATTTCAGGGATTTAACTCTGATCATGATGTCTTCCACTCTTGTCATTTTTCGGATCCACGAGTTCCTCTTCTTATCTCTCCTGGTTACACCAAGCATGCACCTCTTCATGCTGCTTTGAGTTGTTCGCAGCCTTTGTATGTCTATTTTAGTTAAGGTCCACGTCTCTGCACCATACGTAAGCACTGGAAGGATGCATTGATCCAATACTTTTCTTTTAAGAGAAAAAAAGAAGCTACTTATATATGACCGATACATAAGTAGTTAAATAAAATGACTCCACACAGAATTTCTTTCGGACAATATCTGCTTGCTTATTCTAAAAGGTATGCTTTTAAAATCAAAAATGCTTAAACACTAGTAATTTTCATCGATGTACACAGTCGAATCACATTATTGTGACCACCTCCTGCTTTTGATGTCAACAGCGCGTAGCCAATGAAAGAAGACACGTTGCTTGGAGGATATATAATATAAGGTGTGCTGTAGGCATTCTGAAAACATACCACTCTTTGCTGCCATGGATAAAAGGAGCAATTTATCAGATTTGCAAAAAGATATGATTATCGGCTTTCGGACCAAATGTGGAAGTATTTCTGGAACAGCGCAATTTGTGAACTGTTCGAGTGCTGAAGAAATGGCATCATTGCACATAAGTGACGTGAAAAACTGCAAAGCACCACGTGCCATTGATGTGAGAGGTGAACGTCGGCTTCGAAGATGCGTGAGGGCTAATCGGCACGCTTCAGTGGAGCAACTCACTCTCCAAATGAACCAGGGGGCTACCGGAAGTGCGTCTAAAATGACACTTCAGCTAACTCTGCTGCGTATGGGGCTCCAATGCAGACGCATGGTCACAGCACCTATGCTAAAACAGAGGTGCATCGGCAGAAAAGGCTTACATTTGCGCGGCAGTATCAGAATTGGACCTCCGCTGACTGGCGAAGGATTGTCTTCTCCGATGAGTCATGTTTTCTGCTTTATCGAACGGATGGACGTTGGCGTATAAGGCGAGACATTGCTGGCATAACACAAGCTGGTGGGGACAGCGTTATGGTCTGGGAAATGTTTACGTGACATTCTCTGGGTCCACCCATACCTGTGAAAGTCACTATGGACCGAATTCCTTATGAATCCATCCTTGCAGACCACGGACATCCATGCATTCTGATTGTCATCCCTATGGGCAGATGGGATCTTCCAGAACGACATTGTGACGTGTCACACAGCTGAAAATGTCCGAGAGTGGTTGGAAGAGCACGATGAAGACTTCAAAGTATTATATTTCCCTGGTCCCCTATCTTCTCAGACTTAAACCTCGTGCAGCTTCTGTGGGTCCACCTCGATTGTGATGTTCACTCTATGGATCCTTCACCACGCACCCTCCAGCAGCTGTCAGACGCACTGCAGTAAGCATGGCTCCACATACTTGTAACACCTTCCAGCACCTTTTTGAGTCACTTCCATCCCGTCTAGCTGCTGGCCGTGCTGCACACGGCGGTTACTCTGGACAATAGCTGGTGGTCACAATAATGTGACTCGACCTTGTATATGTGCTATTATACACTGTGTGGCCACTTTATTATGATCACATGACAGTTTTAAGCAAATGAGCTATGGCTGCACGCTGTTGCCGCCAGAGGGCGAGGCTAGTATAAAAAGGGAAAGCTTAGTGCTTGCGACAGTAGTAGAAGTGATTTTTGGGTGACGAGATGGGTAAAAAATGCGATTTGTCGGACTTTCAACGTGGAATGATTGTAGGAGTTCGGAGCCACGGAGCGAGTATCACCGAAACCGCCTCATTCATGAAATGTTCCAGAGCAGCTGTGGTTAAAATGTTTAAAGACCGGACTGTCAGCCAAAAAACTGGGTCTCTACGTGCAACGTGTGGTCGTCATCGACTAGTGACTGCTCGGCCGAACGGAGAGTGTCCAGACTGGTAACAGACAACAGAAGGGCAACAGTGCAGCAAATTACAGACCATCTTAATCAAGGATCCCCTCAAATGATCTGTGCACGCACTGTTCGCCGTACACTGCATCGGATGAGATATGGCAGCCGAAGACCTGTTTGAACACCTTTGCTGTCTGCAGTTAACAAGAGAAGACGTCTCCAGTTCGCACAGGAGCACAAGGATTGGACAGTCGATAATTGGAAACAACTTATGTGGTCCGATAAATCACGTTTTCAGTTGCACCATGCCGATGGCCGAGTGAAAATTAGGCGGAAACAGCACGAAAGCATGGACCCCAAATGCATTGCTAGAACCCTTCAAGCTGGTGGCGGCAACGTTATGGTTTGGGGAATGTTTTCCTGGCATGCTTTGGGCCTTTTAACTCGTGTTGATCAACGTCTGACTGGCACATCATATCTAAACATCGTTGCGGACCAAGTGCATCCTGTCATGTGGATGGTTTATCCCAATGGCGATGGCTACTTTCAACAAGATAATGCGTCATGCCATAGCGCTCGTATTGTACAGGAATGGTTTCAGGAACCTGCCGGTGAGTTTACTTTGCTTAGGTGGCCTCCACAATCTCCAGATCTCAACCCCATTGAGAATTTGTGGGATGAAGTTGAACGAGCCGTTAGACAGCTGGATCCACAATCCTGCAATCTCATACTCCTGGAAAGTGCTATTCATCAAGCATGGTCTCAGATCCCACAAACCACCTATCAACATTTCGTGGAGTCCATGCCACGAAGAATCGACGCAGTATTAAAGGCAAAAGGTGGCCCAACGAAGTACTGAGGAGGTGGTCATAATAAAGTGGCCACTCAATGTCTAAGAATTTGTGCTTAAATCTGGCTGAAAATCCTCTGGAAACTAGAAGACAGGAGTTCCAGGAACCACAAACTTCTTTTCTTTTTTTATTTATTTTGCTTCTTCGGGGTGTTAACGACACCTTGTGCAACTCAGTGGGTTAGGAGCATTCGCTCGTCTCTAATTTTGAGCCACTTGTTCCGGGGAAGGGAGAACGTCAGTGTCATAAGACAAACCTAACATCCACGCCTCTCCATGGATTCGACCTCATCTGAGACAAATGGTCAGAAGCCAGCGCTTAAACCTCTGCACTGCCAGGGAAGCACCACAGACCTTTGACCAACGTAATGTACTTTGGGTCAGTAACTAATACTTACAGCCCGTGACCAAAAAAATCGAAGCACTCCAAAATAAGTATCCGATCGTACTGAAGCTTCATACGTGCAATGAGGGTGTAAAGATAAAGAAGTGCGTAATAACAAATTCACCAGAACAGGGATTAATTGCAGAACAATGAGTCCATAAATGTAGCAGGTTAACACGTAGTACAGCGACCTCTGCCGGCGATGTAGGCCGATATCAGGTGTAGCACTGATTCAGACAACAGTTAGATGTTCTCCTGTGGCAGGCTCTTCCAGTCGTGCTCTAAATATGGGCTTTTTCGTCAACATTCTGGAGACTTGGCTTTCCTTTGAAGGGTTTCATACCTACCAAAACATTCCCGAGAGAGCTGTGCCGTGTTCGGCCTGGAATTAGCATGCTGATAAATGTTCACTGGGAGACGTGACAATAAACGCAGCACAACTAATAACAGGATGTTGCTTTCAACGTACCTCTGCCATGTTAAAGTACCACCTAGTATAACTAGGGGAGGAAGGGACAGGCTGTAATTGGAGTTGGCTCCTCAGATTGTAGCACCAGATGTGATGGCCATGTGTCTCTCTACAATACAGGACGTATCGGAGCACTAGCTCGACCTCCTGCAAACACGTGTGTTGGTTGTCGTCTCCCAGGCAAAAGCGGGATTCAACGCTGAACACTATATGGAGCCATTTAGAAGCAGTCCACGCTTCCCGGTCACAAAATCGCTCCAAATGACGCAACCGGTGTTCAGTGGCTAGTTGTTATCGCCATAAAGGGATGAGAGAATGTAGTCTCGCTGCTGCCAGTCGTCTTACAATGGTACGTTTCAGTACTCATGTTCAGTGGAGAAGTCTACGTGTCTTCGGATGGTAGATGGAGATGATATCCACGTCCTTGTGGATGCTTTCACTGTCACTCGATCCCTGTCCAGTTATTTGCCTGGGCCGGCAGGTACTTTCGTGGCGGGTATGTGTGCGCTCCTGGAACCAATGCTCCCGACATCATTCTCATGTGGCATCACTCCAACTCAGATACCGGCCGATGTGTCAATACGACCTACCAGCTTCTTTTATGCCTACGATGCGGCCACTCTCAAAATCGCTGAGTTGCTGGTACGGTCGTCGGGTGCGTCGTTACGGTATCCTCATCGGCTCCTGTTGTCAAAGCAAACCGCAAGAGCTGTCAGAACGGTCAATATACCTGATGTCTTTACATACGCCCCAAGAGGCACGTCTTTTCCCGCTTGCTGGGATTGCTTTGTACGTAGATTGGCGTCCCAGTTTTCGTCATTCGCGTGCTTGGCCAAAAAGTATTTGCATGCTGAGTTACGCGATTTACGAACTATTTTATCGGGTGGCTCCGATTTCTTTGTCACAGGGTGGATTATCAGCAACAAACATTGCCAACATCTATGCGTCGTTGCATATATATATTGCGTGTGTGTAAAAGTTCTACCCGTTTTTGTAGATGCAAATTGAGATCGGAGTAGTTACGTCACAGATGAAGCTAGGATGCCAAATTTTCGTCCAATAAAGCGTTGAGTCGTAGAGCATATAATGGTAGTAGGTTTGTCCGAGTAAGTCATTCGTAACGGAAATCACGGACGGTGTAACGTGGCATACTATAAAGAGCACATTAGACATGGTTTACTGCACGACTTCGATAACGGCAGTGGTGCAGCTGATGCAAGCCGCAACATCTGTCAAGTGTATGGGGAGGATGCAGTTGATGCTAACACATGTCGCCTTGGTTTCGGAAATTCCGGAAAGGAGGCAGAAGCTGTAAAGTTCAACCACGTTCTGGACTTCAATCCGTGGTTTCTGACGTAGTCTGTATACCACGTATGTTGTGAATAACTCCGTTTAGAGGATTAATTAATAACTAAGAGGATTAAATAAGAAAACACATGCGGTTTACTTTGGTTATAATGTGTGAGACCAAGATAAAATCTGGGAACCATACTTATGTTGCTAAAGAAGCTTCGTGGTCTGTCTCCGATCATGGCTTCAAGGAACTGTAAGCCGCATACCTTTTTCTGTTCTAGTGGTTTAGAGAGAGTCAACCAACAACATTACAGATTGTTATTGTTGTCGTACAAATGTTTCCTGATTTTGATTGAAAAAAAGGAAACAACCTAAGTATGTAGATCTTTTACCAGCTTTGCAACGCGACCCTCCTTAAGCTGATTTAGCTGTGCCAAAACACCGAATGCCTGCAGAGATTCAGAGCAGTGAGGGAAAGATAGGGAAAACACTTCGCAGAAATCAAGATTTTGCAACTGAACACGCATCGGTCTTCAAGCTTACTCTTCATCACTCATCAAGATCTTGTGAGAGACCTTAATATGTTGAAAGTTCATGCATAACTGCTAATATTCCGACTCCAAGGACGGAGCCTTCTTGTCAAAGTAATGAAATTTACATTTCTTGGAAGCTAGAAAGTGATTACATGAACATTTTTTGCTGAATGTGGTAACTTGATCGTCTGCAACGACATACACTGGCGTGCAAAAATTAAGGACGAGACGGGTTTTCGAATGTAACGTCGTGCAGAAGTGCTCCACATCAACTCAAATCATACCATAAGATCCCCAAGATGTTAGAATATCGAACAAATGAGCAAAACCGTCCAAACAAGGAATCCAAAGGATACAAAGGCACTTTATTGAAAATGTAGCTTCGAGCAGAACTGGACAGAAGACAGAAACGTCCATGTGACAGGCGGCTGCCAAGAAAAATCCAGTCTTTAGTAGGGGAAATGATCACCCTCGACTGCGTTGCAGGATTTACAACGTCTGTCCATGCTGAGGACGAGGTTGTCAAGTAGCTGTTGAGGTATCGCGGTCCATTCCTCTTGTAACGCCAATCGCAGCTGCGGAATCGTTGCTGGCGGCTGATGACGTGCTGCCAAGCGTTTCCCGAGAAGGTTCCACACGCGTTCGATTGGATTTAGGTCCAGGGACCTTGCGGGCCAATCCATGCGTTGAATATCTTCACTCTCCAACAGCTCTGTAACAGCCACTGTACGAAAATGTGTAGCGTTGTCGTCCATGAAGAGGAACTCGGGACCCACAGCACCTCTAAACAGAAGCACGTGAGGCAGGAGAACCTTGGTACAATAGCGTACACCAGTGACTGAACCTCCTTGGAAGATGTGGAGGTCAGTACGGCTACCAAGCGTGATACCGCCCCATACGAAAACTTCGCCACCTCCAAACCGGTCCCTTTCAATGGTGTTGGAGGTATGATTGCGTGTTCTCTGCTCTCTCCAGATGTGCATACGTCCAGAATCGCTCGTCAGACTAATTCGGCTCTCATCCGTAAAGAGAACTCGACCCCATTGCTGATGTGTCCAGTTCTTGTGTTCCTGGTACCACAGAAACCGCCGTCTCCGATGAGCAGGCGTTAATGGCACACACCGTAGTGGTCGTCGTGCAAATAGACCGCCTTTGTGCAGCTTCCTGGCCACGGCAAAACGCGATAACGGACGTCCAGTTGTCTGTTGCATGTGCCTTGCGATTTCTCCCGCTGTCTGCCGTCTGTCTCTTCTCGCCTGTAGGACAATATACCGGCCGCCCGCCGCCGTGGTTGCTCGTGGACGACCACTGCTGGCAATATCACACGGTGGCAGCAAGTCGAAGTCGTTCAAACCGATGTACACCGTGCAATAGCTTTCACCGAATTACTACCCTTTTGACTCTCTCCCCCTCCCCTTACGTCATGCAGCGTATATGCGCATGCCCTACCGTACCGGATTTTAAATTATCTTCTGAGTGGTCTTTCGTGTTGTTCTGCCTGCTCGCTCAGGTGTTATGCTAATTTCTCCTCTTTGTCCTTAATTTTTGCACACCAGTGTCGATGGGTTAAGTCCTATGAATCTGAACACATAACAGCCAAATGGAGACCTTTTATCCATTCATAAAAGATTAGCCTGAAAAATGTCCTTCATCACATTGGACACTTACACGGTCGTATCAGAATAATAAGACCACCCCCGAAACCACAGTGTATCCGCCCAGGCTCGTCACAGAGTGCACATGACAAGGTCGATCACACGGAGATATAAGTGGCCGGCCAGGACAGATCAGCCATAGAGCGCTACTTGAGCACAATGGGAACAGGTAGTGATTTGACGGACGTTCAAAAAGGAATTATCATCGGCTACCGCACCAAGGGTGGAAGCATCTCAGAAACAGCAGACTTCGTGAACTGTTCGCGAGGTGCTGTAGTAAGGGTGCACCGAGAATGGACCGCTGGCACACCGAGCACCTCCCGACGTCGTAACTGTGGACAGTGGAAGAGTGGGAAAAGGTTGCTTTCTACGACGAATCGAGGTTTCCACTCCACAGAAATGACAGGCGGTGGCTTATACGACGTCAGACACACGAGAACCAACACCCGGTCGCGCGTGTTGGTCAAGGACAGGCCGGCGGTGGCAGTGTGCATGTTTGGGGGATGTTTTCCTTGTATGACCTGGGGCCCTCTAGTACCACTACATGGGTCCCTGAATGTCAATGGCTACCTGTCCATCCTCGCTGACCACATGCTTCCTTTCATGTTGGACGTTTACCCTGGTGGTGACGGTGTTTACCAACAAGACAATGCGTCGTGCCACTTCGCTAAAGGATTGCGTAACTAGCTCCAGGAACACGACAGTGATGTCTCCGTTCTCTCTAGGTCGGCGAAATTTCCCAACTTCAATTTCATACAGCGCTTGTGGGACCATTTGCATCGTCAGGTTCGACGTTCCGACCCACAACCACGTCATCACCGGGACCACCGTGGTCTGTGCAGTCCGAATTGGCACTTGTGCCTCGGCTAACCTTCCAGGGCCTCATTACGTCCATGCCTCACCATCTGTCTGTTGTCATCCGGGCCAAGGGTGGTTATTCCTATTATTAAGTAGGTGGTCATATTATTCTGTTACGACTGTGTATTTCGGTCTATCCCAACTGTACAGTCAACTACTATAAAAGCAATATACGAAGATATGAAACTTGTTTTGCAAATAAATATGTATATACAGGGTGCGTACGGTATTTGAGGACATGTGATTGAGTGCCTGCAGTTATGTGTAAAATAATTTCTGGACCTTTATCTTTACAGAGCATCAACGGCAGACTCTCAGCTAACGCAAGAAATGAAGAGACACACCGTGATCGTTGCGCTACACGCACAGCCTAGCGATGTTGAGATTGCAAGATTTTTTGAAAGTCGCCAGATCGTTTGTGAACAAGGTTCGGAAGGAGTTGGAAGCCTCTGGCGGACATGTGTCGCTTGTAGCTATGCGCAAAGAGCACTCACAGCGTTCAGACTGTATGAGAACACCACAATTCGTGCAACAGGTCCAAGACAATATCGATGCGAACCCCGGTACGTCCATCAGAGCCATTGCCCGAGATCTCCAGGTTTCCGAGTGCAGAATTCGCACTGTGGTGCATGAGGACATTCGTTATCAGTCGTACGTGCAGAGGAAAGGGCACTTCATGTCGGCGAAGACACAAGAACAACGACTGCTTCGAGCAAAGCGATTACTGAACAAGGTGAAACATCCAGAGAAACCTGGCTTGCTCTGGTTTTTCTCCGATGACAAAAACATCGACCAGGACCAAAAGGTGAACCGGAGAAATGACAGATGGTTATGTGCGGATCCTCCCGATGTCCCACGTGTTATGCACAATAAGTTTCCCCCAACTGTGATGGTTTTACGGGTGGTAAGTAGCGAAGGCCACGTCATGCCACCTCACTTCTTCCCACAGGGTCTTCGAGTGAATGCTGCTGGCTACATTGGGGTACTGAAAACAGTTGTGAAGCCCTGGATAGACAGCGTACGCAATGCAAAGCCGTATGGCTTTCATCAGGACTCTGCACCTTCACATAAAGCTCTGACAACACAAGACTGGATGGCAACCCATTTGCATGATCACATCACACCCAACGTATGACCACCTAACTCGCCAGATCTCAATCCTCTAAACTATTACACGTGGAGCGTTGTTGAACGGGAAGCCAATCGACATCCCCACACAACCATTGGTTCAGTAAAGGCCACCATTAGCCGAGTAATGTCCGACATCCTGAAGGACCATGTAATTCGGGCATGTCAACGCTTTCGGTCTCGTATTGAAGCCGTCATTGTGGCTAACGGTGGTTACATCGAATAAACCTGTTCTCCAACCATTACTGCATCTGTGTACCACATTTTCTATGAATAAAATACGTTGTTTGTCCTATACGATCGTTTGTCCTACTATCCGCAGTGTCCTCAAATACCGTACGCACCCTGTATATATACATGTATATACACTGAAGAGAAATTTAATTAGAGACTGCTGGCGTTATGCAAATGTGGCGCTGTGGGCGGCCTTGTAAACGGAAACGACATGACGTACGCAGCGATCCGACAATATAAAGAATGATGCGACGGGAATCAGTAAGAGTTGGATGCAGTATAGATAAGACGAAGGATCTAAGCGCCTTTGATCGTGCGCAAATTGTCGGGTTCTGACGAATGAGTCACTCCATCTCGAAAGTCGTGCAGGCACTGGGATTTTCACGAGCCACTGTGTCACGGGTGCACCGTGAGTACATCGAATCCGGTAAAACCATCCCTGCAAGGGCCAACTGCCGTGGACAACAGCGTGTGGATGAGCCGGGTTATCGTCGGCTAACTCGCATTGTAACAGCGGATAGACGGGCCACAGTGCAAGAAATCCCTCGACAATTTAACCCTGGTGCACAAAATGACGGCGGCGATTCGTTTCGGCATGGACTCGACAAGACACCGGAAGCGTTGGGAAGCCATACGAATCCACGACCCCTGAAAAAGCTCTCACAGTTTACGAAGGTATGATGGAGGGGTCAGAGCCTCGAACATATCTCTCGATGGCATACCACATGAGCTCGATGGGATTGAGGTCAAGTGACGTAGCTGGCAAAGAAAGCGAGGTCACGTCGGTGGAGTGTTTATCCAACCATTCGGATACAATTCGGGAGCGATGGCACGGTGCATTGTATTGTTGCAGGATGAGGTCCCCAGTGGGATGTTGAAGAAGCACAAACGGGAAAAAATTGTCTTCCAGGATATCCCGGTAACGTTGACCTGTGAGGGACGATGTCACAGGTACCAAGGTTCACATTTCAGTCCACGTAAACAGTTCCCAGACAAGAATGAAACCCCCACCAGCTTGAAGAGTATCCTGCTGGCAAGATGGATCCATCGTTTCATGTGGTTTGCGCCGTACTGGTATCCTGCCATCCGCATGTACCAACGTGAATCTCGACTCATCAGTCCAGGCAACATTTTTCCGCATGTCTAGGGTCCAGTGGCGATGTTCCCGCGCCCATGCTAATCTTTGCACCCTGTGATGTGCGATCAGTAGCGGTACCCTCGTGGGACGATGACTTCTGTACCCCATAGCAAGGCGATGGTTCTGAATGGTGTGGCTGCTTACAAGTGTCTGTGTAGAAGTGTTAAATTGACGAGTGATTTCTTGCACTGTGGCCCGTCTATCCGCTGGTACAATGCGAGCTAGCCGACGATGACCCCGCTCATCCACACGCTGTTGTCCACGGCAGTTAGCCCTTGCAGGGATGGTTTTACCGGATTCGATGTACTCACAGTGCACTCATGACACAATGGATCGTGAAAATCCCAGTGCCTGCATGACTTCCGAGATGGAGTGACCCATTCGTCGGGCTCCGACAATTTTCCCACGATCAGACGCGCTTAGATCCTTCGTCTTACCCGTATTGCGTCCGACTCTTACTGATTCCCGTCGCACTACTCCTTATATTGTTGGATCGCTGCCTACGCCATGTCGTTTCCGTTTACAGGGCCGCCAACAGCGCCATATTTGCATAACGCTAGCTGTCTCTAATTCCATTGATCTTCAGTGTATATGCTACTGCGAAAATAAATTTTAGATAAGAGAGAGCCTGTGTAAGGTGTAAAACATGGTTTCTAAAACTGTATTTTTTTATATTATTGAATAGTCTTTTTAAGTTGTTGATACTTTCAACACCCACGGGTTTTGTGCACGCAGTGAACCAGTGAATTTAATAACTATGTGTAAGTAAATGTTCCGTAAGCGCTTCTACTAACAACAACACAAGTATCTGAAATTCTGCCTGAATACTACTGCTGACTGCTTAGAATAAAGCATTAATATCTGGCATGGTTTTTGTTCATTACGTGAAACTGGACAACAGTTCGTCCTTCAAAAATTTCGGCAGTTATTTTGGCGTTCCTTGTGACGCTTTGATCTTTTGGAGAGTGAAAGGTCTCATTCAGATCCTAATTCGATTCCACTCAGTACCAGAGGAAATTCCTTCCCTCACCTCTGTGTGAATGCATGTGTATGAGGACATTGTTTACCCTATTCACCAAACCTTCGTCAAGGTAGCATTTCTTTTACACTCAAAAACAGATCGTTAGTATCACAGTGGGCAGATAAAATGAAACACTGGAGGATTAGAGACAGTGAAACAACGTTATGCAATTTGGAATCGTTCCAACGGTTCTCTGAGGGTACGCCTTTTGAACACAAGCATAGTTTGTTTTTCTCATTTACTGCCAGTGAATTTTTTTATCTTAAAACCTATTTTGGTTTTCCTTCAAAAACTGCAAACATTTATCGTCGGAAGATATCGTAGAATTACTCATTTTCGGAATTTTAAGATTTGCAGAATAACAAATTCTTATCCCAAAATTGTTCTTTCATGCAAAAAAAATCGCAAGTTATATAGAAAATTTTACTTCGACGAAAATGAAGCTAAAATGGGATCGTGACATAAACGGAACAAAAATACTGAACATATAAGCAACAATAAATGTTTAAGATATGTATTTTGCTTAAATTAATTTAAGCTCTTTCTCGGTTTTTACTGTCAATGAATTTGCAAAAAGATATTCTTGGTATTATCTGTTAATTTTTTAAATCCGATTTAACGTGTGATATGATTTTTGTTGATTCTAAGAACGGTGTGTTTTGACAATCAAACGATTTAAACTTTGGAACACAAATGTAATTTTTTTCTGAGAACGTTGATCTCCAGCCCAGAATATAAATTTCTTATAAAAAATGGGGTCGTCGTGGAAATCATATTTCGATGATCTATCTTTGCAAATCGTAAGGTGGGAAGGTATTTTAATGAACAATAGCACCATGCTCGTAGCAGAAGTGAACAACAAGGTGTTCAAGCAATTCCTACTTCATTATTGAGGGCTCTGCTAATCGAAGTGAATAATGCGTTTAAGCTGCTTTTGAGAAGCAGTAAATGCGAAAGCAGACGCACACACACACAGCTTTTGTCAGTTAAGCTTCCCATCATTATGGTAATTAAATAGAGAAACACCTGTCAACTTTGTTTAAGTTCTGATAAATGAACATAACTCTATTGGAGAGAGAGTTTTAGAACTTTCTCGAAGGTTTTGCCGAATAAGACCATCATTTCTCCTAGCTGCAACTTATATACAAAAGATATTAAAGCATTTTTGATTGCAACTGGTGTACAACAACCCTTTCTGCTACATATATCAGTGCATTCTCTGTTACAGCAGATACACAATCCTACTGCAATAGATAATAGATCATTCTATGTGAAAATTGTGTGGCTAAATTCCAAGAAAGCACCAAACAGTACACTTCTTACAGATCACAATACAAGACTGTTCATAGTAACAAGTTCTGAAAGACTGTATTTTTTAGTGTGTGGGAATGATAAATTTACATAAACACTGTTGTGTTAATTCGTACCCAAATGAAGTGCCAAAAGTCATGGGATACGTAGCTAGCATCGTGCAGGACCTCCTCTAGCCGGGCTAAGTGCAGCAACTCGACGTGGTATCAATTCCGCAAGTGGCCGAAAGACTTCTGGAGAGATATTGAGCCATGCCCTCTGAACAGCCGCCCACAGTTTCCTGGTATTTGCAGGTACAGGATCTTGGGTGCGAATGGATTTTTCCACCACGTCCCATAAGTGCTCTATTGGGTTCTCGTCGGGCGACCGTGGTGGCCACACCATCCGTCGAAACTGTCCAGAATCTCCTCGAACCAATTTTGGACAACTTGGACCCGACGACTTGGTGAACTGTCCACCTGAAAAATCCCATCGTTGTTGGGGTACATGAAGTACATGAAGGGCTGCTAATGGTCACGCAGATGTGCAACAAAGCGATTACCGGCTAATGACGTGTTTACGAGTACCAGAGGACCAAACCGTGCCCCGTAAAGTCATCCCATACATGTATGGAATCACCACCAGCTTGCACAGTGCCTTGTTGACAGCTTGGGTCCATGGCCCCGTGGGGTGAACACCACACCCGAACCCTACCATCAGCTCGTAAGAACTGGTAGAGCGACTTATCAGACCATGCCACATGTTGCCAGTCTTCCAGTGTCCAATTACCGTGCTCACGAACCCAAGTGGGGAGCTATATACGATGTCGTGATGTTAACAAATGCACTCTTGGGAGTCTTCTGCTCCCATGCCCCATTGAAGCTAAATTGTGCTGTACTGACCTGACGGATATGTCCCTGGTACCTCCGGCATTGAACGTGGATGTTATTTGAGCCAGAGTCTATCAGCATGGACAATCTTGGTCATATACCGCTGGTCACGGTCATTCAACACCCGTGGTCGGCCACTGCGCTGTGCACGGTGGATGGTAATGCGTTCCATGAGGTATTCTCGGTACACACGTGACACCGTGGATCACAGCTTCGGAAACTGAATGTCCCATCCATCTTGCGTCCACTATCATGCCTCGTTCAAACTCCCATAATTCACGTGGGCTTGCCATAATCCTACTGGCGGTTGTTCAACCTGACTCACGAGATTACACCTCACAACTGATAAGAATCGTGGCGTGCGTCGAAGCCTTTACACGACGGCAGACCCAGTTAAAAATCTGTATAGTGCTATCCCATGATTTTTCGCACTTTGGTGTATACTACTGATGCCAAATGCAAGGTAGTCTCCTCGGCGCCTCAGTGGTCAGAAGCTCTGGCTTCTGACAAATCCTCCTAGATGTGCCTGGGCTCAGCATTCTGGTGTATTTATCACGTAGCGTAGGTTCTGAAGACAGTGACCTTTAGTAAAGGAGACTGGCGATTGTTTATATCCAAAGATTGTACAGAGCTCCTTAGCCTCCCTTCCCTTTAAAAATACGACATAAGGATGATCTTTCGGGTAAGTGATTGGTTATTTTAATAATATATCATTAATGTATTGCACGTAAATATGCACACTTAGCTGGTGTTTAAATACCTTAAAAGTGCAAATATTATGACATTTAAAGAGTATTTCAGTGAAGTAGCAGTTTTGCCTAGGATGGTAACAAATCTGTTCACCACAAAGTTAGTGTTATATGGTAAGTAAGAAATGCATTCCAGTGATGTGACAATATTACTGAAACATTTAGTTTAGGATATTTTGCAATATACAGTATACTCCTGCTCAGAGGTGACGAGTACAGTCAAGGAATTTGCTGATGGCGAGGAGTATGGCGCAGGAAAGTGTGGACCTAAAATTAACCTTAGAGAAGACAAAATTGATTTTCAGTGCTTTTACAACGACTGAATACTTAGCGATTGATGGATCAAATTTAGAAGTAACCGATGCCTACAATTACCTTGGACAAAATATATTAAGCAAGATCCACCTCGAAGGATAAATTAATAGGCTTATAAAACTTACTTGGAGTATATTTGAAAGAAACAATACAATTTTCGAGAGTAAGTTCTTACAAATGGATCAGAGACACGGACCTTAATTAAAAAAGGCATTCAGAGGCTGCAGACAACTAGAAGAACCACGGAGATGAGACGCAGGCTTTGTATAACCAGGAAAAATAAGAAGAACTCATGGATCGGAAAAATGACAGGAATGCAAGACGTCTTGATCAAGGAAATCCCTGAAATGGCAACGGACTGAAGATGCTGTTAGCAGAACTAGCTACTTTTAGGCAATTGAAATACAGAGGATGTTCACACATTTTTAGAATGATTTTCTATCAATATATTTAATGTTTAAAATAAATTTATTTATTTCTTAAATGCTATATCTGATAGCCCTTTTTCTAGACTATGAACGTACATCTAGATTTCCAAGATAACAGTGCATTTCTTAAAATCGGTAGTGATATTCCATTCCACTCCTCTTCCACTACTTTTCATAGTCCAATCATTGTTTTAGGCCTGCGTTTAGAAAGCGCTCTTTTTAGCAGTCCGAAGGGACAATAGTCCATTGGTGACAAATTAGGGAAGTTTGAAGGAATATGAGGAAAAAGTATAGACTTGATACCCGTCTCGTTTTTCATTTTTTCGAGTAACAGGGTGGTAGATTTGGATGTATAACTAGTAGTCTTATCCTGGTGGAGTTCTACTCTTTGAAGGATCTGTAGATAAAAGAATCGTGTTTCCTCTTTAAAAATAGGAGCTAAAACATTATTTTAGTAATATGTAAAATTGATTTTAATATTCTTTTCAACTTTTCCTAACCATAATTTCCCATTGTAGAGAAACCAGCAATGATCATGAATCCTTTACTGAAACTTTCTATGGATTTTTGGGGCCAAGTCTTTTGTTGTATTAAATCGACCTGGTTTTGTTACAGTCGTTTAGGTAGATCCATGCTTCATCAATAGGCACAATAAATTTCCATCTGTCTCCGGCTAAGTGGTTTTCATAAAGAAGTCTACACCGTGTTCTGCGCCCAGCCACGTGCCTAGACAACAGGAGGCGAACATTTTTTATTTCTTTTTCAGATTCAAATCTTTGTTTATTTCCTAGTTTAGAGTTGATGCAGATATTTTTAACGACTTAGTGATTGCTATTCGTGTAGGTGGATTTTCTTTTAAGACCAGAGACCTTACTTTGAAATAGTCGTAAAAGTCCGTATCGTCTTTGAATATACGTTTGGTGTTTTTTTTTTCCTGTTAAAAGCAATGCTTGGCGATTTTCCCTCTATTATTAATAATATTGCTTAATTTGCATTTAGAAATTCTAATTCCATCATTTTCTCAGAGCTTTTGAATTACAGAATACGAATATTTCCCTTCTCAAAGAACCAAAACATAACCTTCTATTCACATCTCGTTCACGTGCGGTATTTCCCAGAAGACGATATTCCAGATGTTTCCTTCGTGTTCATCTAACACACTGTTGCCAGTATGAATTCTTTGAACTTATTTTATTCTCTGTAATTTCTTATAAAAAATGTTTTAAAAATGTGTGAATATCCTCTATAGCAAACTGGATCCCACCGAAGAGGAAAAGACACAGACGACCATATTAAAGGTGGATTTCGGAAGTCCGTGGATTCGAAAGCATGTCGGACTGACATAAAGGAGGCTGATTCAAGTTATGAAAGAGACTGTAGCAGACCTTCATCCAGCAGTAGATTGATAATGATTGGTGATGATGAGGATATACAATAAACACGTGCTCATTCTATAACTGAAAATTACTTCAGTCAAGATGTCAGACAACTACACTATCTACCAACAAGTAATTAGACACCTGTGATAGCAAAGCAAAACGAAGTTTATTCACCTTCAATAGTTGGTGGAGCCTCCACGAGCGGCGATTACAGCTGCGACCCTCCGGGGCACACTCTCAACCAGGCGTTGTACGACGGCTAGTGGTATTTTCTTCCACTCGGCTTGGAGAAGACAGATCAGTTCCTTCACCGATTTGAGACGGTGGGGGCACCCCTTAAGTCGACGCTCCAACTCGTCCCAAAGGTGCTCTATAGGGCTAAGGTCCGGGCTCTGCGCAAGCCAGTCCATTCGATTAACCCCATTGTCACCATACCAAGGCATGGTGAACCTTGCAACATGACAGGTGGCATTGTCATCCTGAAAGTAACATAGGTCCACCCCGTAAAACTGCCACAACGTAGAAAGCGCATGGTAATCCAAAATGGTGCAGTAGGTCTCGGCGCTGAGTCTGCCAGGAATTGCGACCAAGGGTTCCGTGCCATACAAGGAGAAACACCTCCATGGCATAATTCCACCGCCGCCGAACTTCACAGTTGGCACAATACATTCCTGCAGGAGGCGTTCTCCAGGCAGACGCCAAACCCAGACCCTGCCATCCGAACGGTAGAAGATGAACCTTGATTCGTCACTCCAAAGAACCTGTTTCCCCTGTTTAACGGTCCACTGTCTACGTTCTTTGTATCACGTTAGCCGAGCAGCGCTATTGGACTTGGTGATCAATGATCAATTGCTTGTGGGCGGCAGCACGTCCATGATAACCAAACAGATGGGCTTCCTTACGGATGCTATTCATCGAAAGAACACTCCCGGATGCTTGCTGAAACTCCTCGCGGATGTGGTCCATCGATTTGGTGCGGTTCTTCCGAATTTCTCTGGCCAACACCCGCCGGTCTTTAACTCCCAGTTTTGTCGGTCTGCCGGGTCGGCGCAGATTCCGACAGTCACCTCTCATCTTCCACTTGCCAATCACGTAGGCCACTGTCGATTTTGGGTACTTCAACTCGCTGGATATGTCACGTATAGATCGGCCATTTCTGTGATACTCAACGATTACACCTTTCTTGAAATCAGGGAGCTCCGAACTGCGTGGCATCGTGCATGCGACTGGTTGCGTTGTTGCTTCCCACACGATATTTAACGGCGGTGGCCGTGACGTGTATCAGATATCGTCGATTGCAGGGGTGTCCAATTATTTGTTTCTAGATAGTATATTTGGCAGTTACGTTAGGGTCATTGTCCCAATTGAACATGAGCATGACGCTAATAAGGTATTAAAGCATGACCCAGATACAGAGTCTGTCAGCGTACTCGTAAAGCATTGTAGTCGTTGATAATGCACATTGATTTCTTTGAGCAGGCCAATATTTCATCTTGATCAGGATGGAGCAAATAAATGGAAAACTGTACATGCGCAAGACGATAATGTCGTAAATCAGGATCGAAATTTCAAAATTCTAAATGTAGAGCTATTTCCAAAGAATTTGGTAATGAATAGTATATAAATTAACAAACGTCATGAAATATTTAGAAAATTCATTAAGTAGTAGTATGAGATTCAATTATGTATTCTACACTGACGGAAAAAAATCTCAACACAAAGAAGGGGTTGTGTTAGATAAACGACAATCGGTAGGCGGTGAGAGTACATCTGTAAGATGACGTCTATGCAAATTTCGCCTTCGGCGCATACGTGTGGTGCTAGTAGCGCCCCTCGGAACATGCAAAGCAGGTTTGCTGTAAATACGCGCTGTAACGTTCGTGAGCGTTAGTTATCGTTGAGATTCGACTTAGGGTGTTGATGTTAGTCAAGAATGCCTTTAAGAAGACGAAGAAGCCATTATCAACAGCTCACGGAGTTTGAACGAGGTCGTGTAATAGGGCTACGAGAAGGTGGACTTTCTTTCCGCAATATTGCAGAACGACTTGGCAGGAATGTAGCCACTGTGCATGATTGTTGGCAGCGGTGGTCAAGGGAAGGTACTGCCTCAAGAAGTCAGGGTTCCTGCCGGCCACGTGGCACTACTGAGAGGGAAGACCGCCGTGGCGCATCGTACTGCGTCTGCGGCAGCAATTCGAGCTGCAGTTGCCACCACAGTGACACAACGAACTGTTACAAATCGGTTACTTGAAGGACAGCTCCGAGCCAGACGCCCTGTAGCGTGCATTCTACTTTCTCCAAACCACTGCCGTTTGCGACGTCAGTGGTGTCCAGCTAGAGCTCATTGGAGGACGGAGTGGAGATCTGTTGTGTTTTCTGATGAAAGCCGGTTCTGTCTGGGTGCCAGTGATGGCCGTGTGTTGGTTAGAAGGAGGCCAGGTGAGCGCTTGCAACCAACCTGTCTGCGGGCGATATACACTGGACCTACACCTGGAGTTATGGTCTGGGGAGCAATTTCCTATGACAGCAGGAGCACTCTCGTGGTTATCTCACACACCCTAACGGAACAGTTGCACGTCGGTCTGGTGATTCAACCTTTTTTGCTGCCATTCATTAACAGCATTCCAGGGGGTGTTTTCCAACAGGATAACGCTCGCCCGCATACCGCTGTTGTAACCCAACATGCTGTACAGAGTGTCGACATGTTGCCGTGGCCTGCCAGATCAACAGATCTTTCTCCAATCGAGCACGTATGGGACATCATTGGACGACAACTCCAGCGTCACCCCCAACCAGCATTAACCGTCCCTGTATTGACCGACCGAGTGCAACAGGCATGGAACTCCATCCCACAAACTGACATCCAGCACCTGTTCGACACAATGCATGAACGTTTGCATGCTTGCATTCAACATTCTGGCGGTTACACCTGTTATTAATGTACCAGCATTTCACATTTAAAATGGCTCTTCTCGTGCTTACATTAAGCTGTGATCTTGAAACCTTAATCGATTACATATGTTACCTATACAAATGTATTGCCGCCATTTCATTCCTCTACAGCTGTTTTTTCGTGGTGTTGGGATTTTTTTTTTCGTCAGTGTAGTACGAAAATTATTTTCTGCGTACATTTCGAAATTCGACGTTCCGTATTACGGAGTTTTAACAAGTTTACGTGTTTGACTATGTGTCTATGCTAATGTTGGGAGTGAAATGCGTTAGCATATATTTTGCGAGCATAAATATCACAACACCCAAGAAAACAGGAGCAGCACTTACTATTTAATGAAATCTTGTTTATTCTTTCACTCACTGGAAAATCCAATCGCCATTCATACAGACATCAAACTCAATATTCGTTCATCGCTGATATCGATCTAATAGCTTGTAAAACAATCTTAGCTATCTAATCTTCAACGACAGCTCTCGTACATAAATCTGTACATACATAAACCACTATATTCCAATCGTATATAAATCTCTGGGCAACTCGACATCACCTACTAAGCTCAACTCTCTCTCTCTCTCTCTCTCTCTCTTTGACATTTTTAGCACGTCTTTTGTAAAAAAAGATCGTGCTTATGTTATCGGTTTGTCCGTCCGTCCGTCTGTAGACACGATATTTCTGCAACTATTAGTCCGATTTCAAAAATTCCTTTTGCATTGGGAAGTTTGAAATATGCAAATGACGATCCTTTGTTTCGTTTTTTACAATGTACAATTTCGCCGCTAGAGGGCGTAAATGCTGATGATGTCGAATCCAAAAAAAGTTTTATTCCACATATTTGCTTCTAAACATCCGATTAAAAAAATATTTTATCTATCGATTCCATTTATGTCGAACAGTATTTTAGATATAGTTACTTTTTCAAATTACGCATAGATTTTCCGCTACGGGCATAAAGGTAAATTACATTTTCCCCGATAACTCTTCTGAAACTCCGATTTGAAGTATTTTTTCTTCAGCTTATAAACCTCTTGATGTAAAATATTTTCCATATAATTTCAAATTTTTGGTAAAGAATACTTTGGCCACCAGGGGCGTAAGTGTAAATTTTTGCTTATGATGTATTTGCCATAAAATCGAAGCTTCTAAAATATCGATTGAAAAAATTCTTTCGGAGACTGATGTTCCTCACATCGATAAACCTTTTCGGAATATTTTCTTCTTAAAATATTCCATAGTTTCTCC
Source organism: Macrothele yani (assembly GCA_039090855.1). Lineage (NCBI taxonomy): Eukaryota > Metazoa > Arthropoda > Arachnida > Araneae > Macrothelidae > Macrothele > Macrothele yani. The sequence goes on from CM077026.1 coordinate 114,657,495, forward strand.
GCCAGGGGGCGTAGAGGTATATCATATTTTTGCCAATATCGCTACTTCTAGAAGTCCGATTTGAAAAAAAAACCCCTTCTTTGTTGGATAGTGTTTTCAGTGTGACATGTTTTTCATATAATTTCAAAATTTTCAAGCAATTAATAGACTTTCCGCTAGGAGGCGTAGAGGTAACTTGCGTTTTCCCCTATATTTCTGCTTCAAAATTTCCGATTTGAAAAATTCTTTCTGCACCGGATACAGCTCCTGATGGGAAATCGTTCGCACATAATTTCTAATTTTTGTAAAAAATGGTTTAGCCACCAGGTGGCGTAAGTCTTAGTTTCCGCTTCTGATATATTTGCAGCAAAATATGTGCTCCTAAAATCTCGATTAAAAAAGTCGTTTGTTGACCGTTACTACTCATGTCGACAAACTTTTTAGGAACATTTTCTTCTTTAAATAATGAATTGTTTCTACGCCAGCGGGCATAGTTGTATATCTTATTTTTGTCAGTATCTGTACTTGTAGAAGCCTGATTTGAAAAATTCCTGTTTTGTTGGATAGTGTTTCCGTTGCGAAATGTTTTTCGTATAAATTCGAAATTTTCAAGTAAATCATGGGCTCCTGAAAACTCGACTAAATGTTTTTTACTTGAACCGATACTGCTCATATGGAAAAACTTTTGAGAATACTTTCTTCCTAAAAACAAATGCATGGTTTTCTCACCAGGGGACGTTAAGTCACATATTATTTTTGTCGATATCTCTGTTTCTAAGAGTCCGATTTGAAAAATTCTTTCTGTGTTGGAGAGCGTTTCCGATGCGAAATGTTTCTCATATAAATTCACGTTTTTCTTAACGCACAAGGCTGCAACCAGAGGGCGTAAGCTCAGGATTCCGTTTACAGCAATATTAGAGGGATTAAAAACCCGATTGAAAAATTTCTTTCTTCCGTTAGATACTATTGTTTTCCATACCGGTTCCACTGACTTTGAATAGCTGTGATAAATTTAATTTGCGTCAGAACGGATTCAAAAGACGTGCTTATTACACCCGAAAATTCGGTGTCATCTTTCTTTTTATCTTCCTGTTACTCACTGTCAATATTGCGATATGTAAAATATTTTAGGGGAGTGAAATGTCGTTTAGTGAGGGAAAACGGTAACGAGAAGTAACTAAATTAACAAAAGATAACAGGAACTCAAAATGAAGATTAAACAGAAGAATACGCTACAGTGTTCACTGGAATTATTTTTTTAAAGAATATTTAAACACTCCCTCTGACCATGTGTAATTCTTGTGACGTGAAAGTCTAATTCAACCTTTGTTTTGAGTTTCTGTGTTCTTATGTAAATTTGGTTTATTCTCGTTGCATATTTTCTGACTTAACGCAACAAGTTCCTCCCGACGAGCATGTAAATGTTAGCAACCTGACAGAAGGTCAAAGTTCAATCACACGTAAATGAAAAGTACTGAATGAATGTTCTGAGCTAGTGTGCAATGAGCAGAGGAAGAAATAAAGAGCAATATTTAATGTGTGCCGATCGTAAAAGCGAATTATATGAAATAAGCAATATTCTGTGAGCAAAACGATTTTGTATGAGCAAGTTGATAGCGGTATTATATGTCGAAAACGGCGTTATAAAAGCTGTCTACTGAGCGTTGCTATGAAAACCCATGTTCTGACTGATACAATGACGAGTGGAATTGGTTTTCGTAAGCACTGTCTAATAATTATAGCCCGGATGTTCAAGCAAAATGCTGAATTTGCATATATTTGCATATTTAGGCACTTTGTGGTTTAAATGCATATATTTCACATTTAGTGCATGTTTTTGTATATATTCTGAAAATTATTGAGAAAAGCACTTTTTAAAAATGAAATTATCATTTTTTGCGCATAACTGTCAACAGAATCTCGGTACAATCGCGAAACCATTTGTTAAAAGATTCACTCCCATTACGAAATGGTGGTACTCAAACGAATCCACTTCAAATCAAAAGAGAAAAGTTTAGACTGCTCTCCATTAAACAAATGCACGAGCAATATGAACGTCTTTTATTTAGGAAGAACGTTTATCGAAATTCTAGCTTTCTGCTTGTGCGTGTTTGTCAATGTTAACTCGGGACCTTTTCTGCGCATTGAAATCCATGTATCAGACGAATTGTTTATCGAAAGTAGTACCGAACTCTTAGCAATATGGAAGGCAAAACAACGCATGGTTCGGCAACCAAAGTCACGCCAAATCACTGCTTGATCCCTGCCGAGAATGGTATCAATCCACGTTATACTGCACTTCTGCTGTGTTCTTTTTGTCAAGCAATTAGTCCCGCATTTTTTTCTTACAGCTTCCTCTCGAATTCAATTATTTAAGGAAATGGCCGCAGAATTAAATATCTGACCCCAGCCAGTTTTATCGAGGTGGGGAACGTAGATTTCTGCTCCAGTTCCGTCGGTGTGGTTTAGTCGGTTAGAACAACTGGCTCCGGATCGAGGAGTCGCAGGTTTCATCCCCGTCGCCCACAAACTTGATTTTTTCACACAGTTTATTATGCTTCACAGAACTTCAGATATCGTGAATGCTCTTCGGGATGAGAATTCCTCTATGGTCATTAGAACCAAATAACTCTTTAAAAAATCAAATATCATTAGTGAGCTAACGTTTATTAATGCTTATTTGTCCATACTTCCAACAGCTATACGTACTGAGGGAAAAACAGTGATGAAATGTGATAGAAGACATCAATTAAAATATTGAAAATATACCTGGCCTATAAAGACAAGCTATGCAAAAGAAGTAATCCAAGGTGCTGTTTAATACTGATGGTTTGAAGTAATGAAATGAAAAAATATATATAATCCTTCAAAGCGAAAATATTGAACGTAAAAATATGTCTCCCATTTACAGCGCGTTCTTTAAACATGCACTGATAACCTCTCTGGATATGGAATAAACTTTTTTTATATATAAGCATTTTTTACTGCCAGAAAGAATGCTTTTTCTTTCGGAAATATAAAAACAGCATTTAGTTGGGTGAAAATATTCAAGAGTAAAATATACATACACCTGCATCATGTAAATATATGAATCCTACAGTAAAACTATCATGTGTGTTGAATGCATATTTCTCCAATTTTAGAACATATTTTTTGATTTTTAGGGCGCCGCCCCGGTAACGCAAAGGTCTAAGTGATGGCTTCTGATCATTCGTAAGAGATGGTCCTGGTTCGAATCCCGATGAGGCATGAATGTTGTGTTTGTCTTATGGCGTTGGCTCTCTCCAGTTTCTGGAACCTGTGACCCTAAATTAGGGACGGGCGACTGCTTATAGCCCACGGAGTTGCTCACAGTGGTCGTTAAACCTTCAATCAAACAGAAAAAAACAAAGGTTTTTAGTGCATAAATGCTTGCTTATTTTGGAGCTTTTTAATGATTAAACATCCGCGATTTACTAATAACTTACTCTGGCCGTTTGCTCGAAGTGCTTGCTTAGAGACTACCATGCTTAATTAAGATTGCGTGCTTTAAACATGTACCGATAACCTTCGTGTAATGTAGAAATGACTTTTTCTATATATAAGCGTTTTATGATTGACAGAAAGTATGGTTTTTCTTCCGAAAGTAAAAAATTAACAGCATTTAGTTGGGTGGAAATATGTATTTAAGTGCGCATACATTTACATCATGTAAGTATATGAATCCTACAGCAAAACCTTTATGCATGCCAGTAGTTCTCTCTAAGGCTCTGAGACATGGATATTGACCAAGAGGGAAGTGAAAAGGCTGGAGGCATTTGAGATGTGGAGCTATAGAAGAATGGAGAGAATAAGCTAGCTCAATAGAAAGAATGATGAGGAGGTCCTGGAGAGAGTGAGAGAACCCAGGAATCTGATCAACATGTTAAAAGGAGGAAGAATGTGTTGGATGGGACACACATTGCGCTATGGAGGCCCGATTCTGAAAGTTTTGGAAGGGGAGAGGAAGAGGACGGCCAAGGAATAGTTTTGTGGAACAGTTACTCCAAGACACTAATACCGGGACATACAATGACTTGAAGAGAACGGCGGAAAATAGAGAGGAATGGAGAGACAGAGTACATTTACTGTACAACCTGTCCTTGGACTGAGTAATCAAGGAGAAGAAATACGTATTTCTTCTATTTTAGCGCATATATCTTGATTTTTTATTGTATAAATGCTTGCTTATTTTGGATGTTTTTAATGCTTGAACAACCGGGGTTTACTAATAACTTACTCTGGCCGTTGTGCTTAATTAAGGACATCCTTACTTGATTAAGATTTCGGCTATCAGTTTGGAATAGCGCGGGGTAATTGCATTCAAGTAACCAAGCTAAGTTTAGGTTGCTAAGTCGAGATAAAGACTTAAACTTTAAACGAAGTTAAGCTTTTGAACGTAATGGAGCTACAATCTATTTAAAAGCGCTTCTTATGTACACCGTTTTTATCCCCCCCCCCCAGCTTTCAGAGTAAGCTAGTATAAGTAATAGAGAACAGTGGATTTGTAATAGGTAACTCTTACTCACCGTCAAAAAAGACCGTTTCATCCTCCCAGTAGAGGGAAATTCACCAAAACGTATGCCCGTCGATCAAATCCTTCAGAAAACGCGAACGGCGAGTCACTCAATGAAACCTTTTCGCTAATTCTGTGATAATTTATAGAAATTCTGAACATTTTCCTCTTGATTTCTGGAATTAAGCACGCATGCGCGCCTCACTGAATTCGCGCCATTCTACTTTCTCACTTAAGTCAACGTTCCCTTTCAGAATCACGGGGAAAGATGACATCGAACGTGAAACAGTGCGAAGCTAAAAAAGTACGAAAAATAGTAAATTATCTTTCGGCGTTACGCTTGACTGCGTATTATAAGTAAGGTCAGTGAAAGATGGGAAGCTTATCTGGATGTTTATTTGCTTCGTCTTACCTTTTTTCTTTTTATCTGTCGTTGATGTGTTTTGCAAAGAAAATGTCTCCTTGTGGCAGATCTGTTACTCAATTAACATAAATTCAATCCGTTGATATTGGCGGCCTACATATCGTAAAGCTGGGAAAGGGGCGAGATGTTTCACGTACTTTTGTTTTGGAAAGGAAGATGAAAAAATTTTCACGTTTATTCTCTACACAGACACACCCATTCTTTATATTTTTTGATGGTTTGAGTTGGATTACTTTCCTATCACGTGCATGCAGATTTCTCGGACGTAAGAACTGTCATTTGAAAGATGTGGCGTTGAGGACGTGATGTTCTGTGCAATTCTTCTGTTATTTGTGTCACTGAACCAAATGTATGTGTAACGAGTGAAACTGGAGGACACACCCAAAAATTTACTCTTTTGGTGTATTGAACTTGAGTTTTAGATACGTATATTTTAGATATATATTTTAGATCATGCGTAGGTATGATCCAAATATAAATGTTCGATACATATTTTGAATCTCTGTTTACCCATCTTAAGTGAATACGATAATGGAAATCATAATGCAGATTTTGAAGTTGTGAATCCGTTTATTGGTGTAAATATGACATGAATGGTAAGTCAGATAATGTCCGAAAGCTTGAAAATTTCGTCGCCTTGGAGAGGAATCGAACCCGCGTCTCCCGGTTTGCGCCCGAGTATGCTAACCACTACACCACCCAGAACGACCAAGTCTCAAGTTTCTGGTGTAATCCCGTATTTCATTCATTCGAAATGATAAATCGTCTGATATTCTTGTAACCTGGTGTGATATATACCTCAAACTTAACCTACGTCTTTAGTATCTGCATTTTCATATAAATTTGGTTTATCTGCGTTCAATGTTTTCTGAGTTAACACCACAGAATTTCTCCCGAGGAGCTTGTAAAAGTAGGCAGCCTGACAGCAGATCAAAGTGCGATCAAACGTAAATAAAAAGCGTTTGAAGCTAAGAGATCAAGACAGATTGTATGATCAGATAGCGATATTGCGAGGGCTGTGTTAAGCTGATAGATGTTGGCAGTAAATCTTGAAGTATTTCTGTGTTGAATTCGAAAAGAAAACTATGCTCTGAGTACACTATGTTATAAGCTATGTTAATAGAGGTGTTGGTCAAACGTACAGTATTGGTCAAACGTACAGTATTGCAAAGTCTAATCTCCTTGTTGTTGAGAATGACTTGTTTATTGAAAAGCTAATTGACGTACAGGCTGACAATAGAAGTGGAATTGGATTTTATAAGTATTGTATCATAACTCATTCTGTCCACTCTTTTGAAAGGGTCATTCATCACTGAAGCGATGAAAGATTTCCGTCTTTAGCACGATTTAACGATTAAAAGATGAGAAATATATACAATTAAAAAACATGAGCACTTTCGAGGCAGCGGCTGCCTCTTCTTCAGATGTAATAAATAGATACACATTTAATCTATATATAATATAGATCATTGCATTGTGGGAAGCATGGTAAGTTAGCCAATAGTAATCTACATGCGTCAAAAATGTTGCGTATACTGTTGGCCCAATGGTCTGAAGAAGAAAAACATGGAAATATATAACAGAAATAAATGGTGTAGGGTGAACATTCAATTTTAAGTTTATATTACAATTTATAATTTACATTTTTAATAAGGGATTTCCAAACGTTATGTAACTCATAGGGGGCATGTTCATTACAACATTGCTCACCGGAAGCCTCTATATACACACTTTCAGTAATTAAAAGATCACCAGGTTTACTAGGAGTATTAATTATTCTAACATTGCTCCAGTCGGGATTAAGATCATCTTGTGTAACAGATTTGGCTAGTGATGTACAATACATGCCTGTTTTAATATTGTATTTGTGTTCTTTAATTCGTAATGCAATATTGCGTTTTGTAGAACCCACATAATTAGAAGCTGCTTGTCCTGTAGTTGCCTTAACCAGAGGGATATTGTAAATACCCCACTGTCCCATTTTGCTATTCCGTTCACGATCCTTACGAACTACTGAAAATAAGTTTCGTGTGCGTGAACCAAACTTCAAGTCATATGGTTTACATAGTTGTGTTAAGGCTCTCGTTAAATGTGGATTGAATTACTTAGAGCCAACATATATGGAATTGCAGTTGGAGTTTCTTAACAGGGTAGTATGTAGGGCATATTTGACCTTGCCAAACGCTTGCCTAATCAGATATTTAAGGAACTCATATTGCTCAGCCAAACCAAAAATGTAGTTAACTTCTTGCTGAAATAATTCATTAGTTGATGAATGTGAGTGAGCTCTTCTAAACAAATAGAATAATGCTGTCAACTTATGTTGTTTAGGGTGTGAAGAATGATAAGGTATTAAAACAGGTGTATGACTGCGTTTTCTATATACACAAGTGGTAATGCAGTTAAGGTTATAGTCCTTACGAATAAGAATATCCAAGTAAGGTAAGCAGTTATTAGCTTCAAATTCTATCGTGAGCCTGATAGTTGGGAACATGGATGATAGTTCGTTGGCGAATAAGTGTAAATCATCCCGGTTGTGAGGCCATGCAACCAGGATGTCGTCAACGTACCTTAAATAAAGCAACGGGCGGTGAGGGAAGGAACCAATGACCTGATTTTCAATGTGCTGTAACAAAATTTCAGCTAGAACAGCAGACAGGGGGAACCCATTGGGGAACCCTCCAACTGTTGATAAAGGCTGTCTTTAAATTTGAAATATGAACGTTTCTTAACAAGACGAAGTGCGTTCATAATAGCATTAATTTCTGAACTCGGGATATGGGAATCAGCAAGTTTTGCCTCAATAATCTGATGTGTGGCCTCAACAGGTACATTAGGGTACAATGATACCACATCAAGAGCTTAACTAAGATTTCATGCTTAACTAAGATTTCAGCTGTTACAAACAGAAACGATACAATTCAGCATAATCAGAGTGAAGGAAGTTGAGCTTCTTGTCTGCAAGTTAAATTTTAAATGAAATATTTCTATCATTCGAACTAGTTTATTCCATATAAGGTAAGAAATTTTACTTTTCAAAAGAAATACGATGAGATGGCCTCTGAACTGCTGAACTCGTTACTGGTGAACATAAAATCGGACGGAAAAATAGATTCCGTATTTCCCGGTGTCAAGGACGCACCCAAATTTTAAAAGGCAAAATTTTGAGAAAAAGGAATAAAGATAAAAATAAGGTCTGAGCGCTTTCCTAAAGATTAACAGCAATACAAATTTTATTTCTTCATGAGGAAAAGCATTTCAGTCATCCATATCCTTAAATCCAAAAAAATCACTGGTGTTATCACATCACTGGTATCATTGTCATAATCAACGTCGTCAATACTGTTCGAAGTGTCACTGTCTTCAAACGGAATGCTATCTTCTGTGCAATCTAATGCATTTCTGATGTCACATTGTTTTAGATTTTACTATTATTTCAAACTTCACAGCATTCCATGATTTCTGAGCAATTGTTGTCCTTCTGAAACGATGTGTTAGGGTTAGGTTGTGTTCTGTGGCCCGCATCCACTGATTCCACTCTTCTTTCATAAATGCCTTAAAAGGCTTGATAATTGATATGTCCAGTAGTTGTAATTGGGTTGGTAAACCACCAGATATCATAGCCATTTTCGTCTTCAGTCTCTGCAACCTTTCTTTAGTAGTGTTTGTTTTGTGGGCACAAAAACTGGTGAATAAACAAAGACATCACTCTATCACGTTTTAGCAACACACAGCAACCGAAAAATTGTTATTCGGTCACCGCCGGGGAACTGAATCCCGGATCTCTCGATATCTAGGCGAGCGCGTTATCTTCTGTGCAGTCTAACGCATTAAAATATCGAGAGATCCGGGATTCAATTCCCCGGTTGTGACCGAATAACAAGTTTTCGGTTGCTCTGTGTTGCTAAAATGTGGAAAGAGCGATGTCTTTGTTTCTTCACTAACGCTACAGGATTTTCACTTTGGATCTCGCCCTTTGGATTATGATATCAGAAGCTGACAGAAAAACACACATGGCGCCGTGGATTGTTGGCCACCGTGGTGTAAGGCTAACGCGCTCAGCTAGATATCGAGAGATCCGGGATTCAATTCCCCGGCGGTGACCGAATAACAAGTTTTTCGGTTGCTGTGTGTTGCTAAAACGAGGAAAGAGCGATGTCTTTGTTTATTCACTGGCTCCATGTATTTAGAGGATTTTCACAAAAACTGGTTTCACACAAGAGGGTATGGTTTCTTAACCTTCCCGTGTGGTTAGCATAGATCTACGAAAAACGTATCTTTCGGTTTCCAGGACTTACGGTAAAATTTCGAGACTTATTTGAGAAAAATGGCGTCCAACGTGCCGGAAAACACGGTACGTTTTTTTACCTTTCGTTAAAATGACTGGTAAGTAGCATAGAGTAGTCGTGCGTCTTACGTAATTGTGTGACTGAGAACATCAGTATATTCACTCGCTCATGACTGTCATGGTTTCACCAATGGAGTTGCAATGTATGAAAAACTTCCTGACTTGAAGATTTGATACCATATAAATACAAGTACTGCATGTAAGCAATTAACTGAAGTTCCGTTTAAATATCTCAAAAATCAGGAGTATTAAGTTATTTCATTCCTTCCAATGTTGTTTTTTAATTTTCATTACATTGTGAACGTACTTACCTCAGAGGTGACGCACATGTCAAGACAACAAGTAGCAGTGATAAACCCTTATCAATGTATCTTAATTGGGAAAGCATTCGGCTCCGAAGCAGAAGGGTTCGGAAAATTTGGTCTTCACATTGGCAGCCGACCGTAAAAATGGATCGACTGGCAGTTAGGTTCTTTGAAAAATGTGTGATATTCTTTTCACACATCTTCTGGAATCAATGGGAATTCCTTCTTCACTTCGAAAAATGTGTGATGCTTCTTCCACACATCGTCTGGAATTAGTCAGAATTAATTCTTCTATAGTGAGCTCTTTCAAGGGTAGTTTGCCGGCTGACCCGGAAACCTACGATTCCGTCCCAGCCCTTTCTCAAGGGGGGATAAAGTGACATGTGCTATGTTCGTTCCACGCATCGTACGGAATTAGTCAGAATTCCTTCTTCTACAATGAGCTTGTGACGTGCATGCCCCGCAGGACGCACTCGACATAAAGGCAGATAGCAACAAGAATGAACGTCTGCGTAGCTCAGTTGGTAGAGCGACTTGTTCCGGAATGAGGGGACCCGGGTTCGATTCCCGGCGTGGACCAAAAGTGTCGGAGAAATTTACTTCGTTATAATGGCGCCCGAACTTCCCGGATAACCCGGCCGTTAAAGATCTCGCAATGGTGTGATGTTCTTTGCACACCGCGAGATAGAGAATCCTTTCTTCAGCGCTTCGAGAAATAAATGTGTGTGACGTTTCATTCCGCACACCAGATTGACTGGAAAGTTCTCAAGTGCACGTTCTACAGCGGATGGCTGCCTGCAACGATTCATGGTCACGGCTGACCCGTGGGCCATGCCCCCGGCCCTCTTTCGGGGAGGGAGATGTGACGTGCCTGCCCCGCAGGACGCACACGACATAAAGGCAGATATCAACAAGAACAAACGTCTGCGTAGCTCAATTGGTAGAGCGACTTGTTCTGGAATGAGGGGACTGGGTTCGATTCCCAGCGTGGACCAAAAATGACGGAGAAATTTACTTTGTTATAAGCTCTTCTTCAAGCGTGGTTTGCTAGCTGACCCGGAAACCGACGATTCCGTCCCAGCTCTTTCTCCAGGGGGGGGTATATAGTGACATGTGCTATGTTCGTTCCACACACCGTCTGCAATAAGTCATAATTCTTTCTTCTACAGTGAGCTCTCCTTCAAGCGTGGTTTGCCGGCTGACCCGGAAACCTACGATTCCGTCCCAGCCGTTTCTAAAGGGAGGGATATATGTGACGTATCTTAGTTTCGGTTCCAATGCAGGTATATAGTGACATGTGCTATGTTCGTTCCACACACCGTCTGCAATTAGTCATAATTCTTTCTTCTACAGTGAACTCTCTTTCAAGCATGGTTTGCCGGCTGATCCGGAAACCTACGATTCCATCCCAGCTCTTTCGCAAGGGAGGGATAAGTGTGACGTACCTACCTCAGAGTTGACGAACATGTCACGACTGCAAGTAGCAGTGATAAGCTCTTGTCGGTGTAGCTTAATTGGGAAAGTATTCGGTTCCGGAGTAAAATTATTCTAATTGCGCCGACGGCAATTTAGGTTTCACAACCTTATCAGCGAAAAGCAACATATTAGCAATAATATTCCTCACATATTTCATTAGAGTTAAAATATCTTAAAGATTTATTATCAAATTTCCGCTTGTTTTAGGTAAGTGTGATCTCTTGGGAAAACTAAAAGCTTTACTAAAGCACCTCAAGTCATATTCTTAAATTTGCTTACGTCTTAGTTAGTAACATTTGCAGCAGAAATGCAACAAAAATTGGCCTCACATGAGCACAAGCAATTTCCATTATGAATTCTTTGTTCCTAAACTCAAATTCTTTTTCTCTCCGAGCTCGGTTTTTGTGCCCAGAGCTTGTATGTTCTTAGTTTCTGGTCCAAAGTAGTTCCTGAGCTGTTAACGAGAAAGGGTTGTATTTTCTCTATGTGATTTATAAACTCTCACACCACTGTATAATGAATAAAATTCCTTTCACTAGCTAATTATCGTGAATATAGCTTCCTTCAATTATAATGTAATGAATTCAGCTTCTTCTAAGCTAACGCTTCTTCTAATGGTTGTTGTGTTATTAATTATGAATAAACTTTCCTGCTAGTAGTGTAGTAATAATAATAATCAAGCTTATAACTGGTAGTAATGTTGTAGTAGTAATTAAGATGAATAAAGTCTTATGCTGGTTGTTACTAATAACACTAAATGAAATAAACCTAACAGCCAGACAGAGGTCTGACAGTACTATGAACTGAGAAAGACGTACTTACGACAACAATCTTTTATTTGGTCAACTTCTCGCTCTCACATAAACGAACTCTCTTTATACAGCACCAGCTTTCTGACACATAAACCACAGCTCACTTCGTACAACAACAAACGCTCTCTCTATACAACAACAAACGCTCTCTCTATACAACAACAAACGCTCTCTTTCACATAAACAAACGCTCTCCCTATACAACAACAAACGCTCTCCCTTGGTATCGTTGAACGCGCATATTTATACTGGCTACCACCACGTCATGACTTACACTCATTGCCAGATCTCATTCAGCGGGAGAAATAACATCTCGTTCAGTAAGAAGATAATTTACATAGGAAAATAAAATAACCAGAGATAGTAAAAATCAAAAGGAAAGTGAATCGATAGTATACGTTACAACTGTTACCAGCAGCGTGCAGTAAGTTTGCACGGTAACTGATTTTCAGCTTTCAAATATCTAATCAAAAAAATAAAAATAAAAGAGAACTGCTTCTAAGTGAAATTGTTCTTTAAAATGAAAAGAATTTTAAGAGAAGTGCTTACGTTATCAAATTCCGCATAAAAGGTTCGAAATATAGCTCTGGATTGAAGAACTACACTGAAGTGCCAAAAGTCATGGTATACGTACCTAGTACCATGTAGGACCTCCTCTAGCTTGGCGAAGTGCAGCAACTCGACGTGGCATCGATTCCACAAGTGGCCGGAAGACTTCTGGAAAAATGTTGAGCTATCTCGTCTGAATAGAGCTGCCTACAGTTCCCGGGTATTTGTAGGTGCAGGATCTTGGGTGCGGATGGACCTTTCCATCATGTTCCATAAGTGCTCTATTGGGTTCATGTCGGGCAAACGTGGTGGCCACAACATCCGTCGAAACTGTCCAGAATGCTCCTTGAACCAATTTTGAACAACTTGGGCCCGACGACATGGTGCATTGTGCACCTGAAAAATCCCGTCTTTGTTGAGGTGCATGAATTCCATGAAGGGCTGTAAATTGTCACCAAGCAGAGCAACAAAGCAGTTACTGGTTAATGATGCGTTTACGAGGACCAGAGGACCCAAACCGTGCCACATAAAGACACCCCACACATGTATGGAACTACCACCAACTTGTACAGCGCCTTGTTGACCGCTTGGGTCCATGGCATCATGGGGTCTGCGCCACACTCGAATCTTACCATCAGCTCGTAACAACTGGTAGCGTGACTCATCGAACCACGTCATATGCTGCCAGTCTTCCAGTGTCCAATTACCGTGTTCACGAGCCTAGGTGAAGCGCTGTGTCCGATGTCGTGGTATTAACAAAATCTCTCTGGTGGGTTTTCTGCTCCCATACCCCATGGACGCTAAATTACGCTTCACTGACCTGATGAACATGTCCCTGTGCATTGAATGTGGACGTTATTTGAGCCAGTATCGCTTGTTTTTTAGCATGGACAATCCTGGTCAGACAACGCTGGTCACGGTCATTCAGCTCCCATGGTCGGCCTCTGCACTGTCCACGATGGATGGTAATGCCTTACATGAGGTATTCTTGGTACACGCGTGACACTGTGGATCGGGGAAAGTTGAATGTTCTCACAACTTCTAAAACTGAATGTCCCATCCATCTGACTCCCACTATCATGCCTCCTTCAAACACCGATAATTCACGTCGGCTTGCCATAATCATACTAGCGGTTGTTCGACCTGATTCACGAGATTATACCTGGCAACTGATAAAACTCGTGGCGTGCGTAGAAGCCTTTATACGACAACAGCGCGAGTTAAAAATTTGCATACTGCTATCCCACGGCTTTTGACATTTCAGTGTAGACAGCACCTTAAAAAAATTGTTCCCGAAAAGGAATGAATCTGTACCTTAATCAAATTTGACCTGAAATTGAAAGGAATAATATTTTTATCAAATTTTATTTGAAAATGAAACGAATAGTACCTTAATCAATCTGTACCTGTCAGTGAAAGCATATGCATATGAATCAAACTGAACCTGCTAATGAAAGGAAGTAAAATAACTAAGCTGTAATATGACCATAATCAAGCAATGTCTGTTGATGAAAGGAATATGACCTTAATCAACCTGTGCCTGTCAGTAAAAGTAATATGACCTTAGTCAAGCTCACCAGTCAATAAAAAGAATATGACCTTAATTAAATTGTACTTACATGAAGGGAAAAATACTTAAATCAAGCTGTGTCTACCAATAAATGGAATAGTACCTTAATTAATCTGTACCATTCAATGAACACGACCCTAATAAGGATGTACCTGCTAATGAAAGGAATATGACCTTAATAAACATGTACCTGCTAATGAAAGGAATATGACCTTAATAAACATGTACCTGTCAATAAAAGTAATATGCCCTTAACCAAGCTGCATCTGTCAATGAAAGGAATATGACTTTAAGCAAATTGTATCTGTAAATGAAACGAATAGTACCTAAAGAAGCTGTACCTACCAATGAATCTTAATCAAGCTGCACCATTCAGTGACAGAAGATTTTTTTTTTTGGTTGGAGGTCTAACGACAACCGTGAGCAACTCAATGGGTTATAAGCAGTCGCCCGTCCCTAATTTAGGGTCACGGCTCCCAGGTAAGGGAGAGAGAGAGCCATTACCGTAACACAAACACAACATCCATGCCTCACCGGGAATTCGAACCCGGATCCATCTCAGATCAATGACCGTCGCTTAGACCACTGCGCCTACGGGGCGGCTCAGGAGGATTCAAGAAACGCACTTGGTTTAAAAATCAGCTAATTCTGAAAATTCAACAATCACAAATTTGTAGTTAGTAATTTTATGATCATCATGAACAAAGTTTAGAGTTGAAAGCAGTCTCCCGTCCCTCATTTGGGGCTACTGGTTCAGGGAAAGGGACAGAGGCAGCGCCTTATAAAAAACCCATGACCCATGCCACATCCGGGACACAAACACAAACCCGAACGCAGCCAGGACAGTTAGACAGAACTGAATGCTTCCCAGCTTGGCTCGCTGAATGACTGTCAGAGTTAACATCAGCGTTCCAGTAAATAAATCTCATTTTAGAACCTTTTCAATCCTTTATGGCAATTCCATGAGAGCGAAAAGCTAGAAGAAACTGTCACTCCTAATTCAAGAATGATGATTTCCGGTTCGCATTTACATTGGTCTAACCTATCATGTGGTCTGAGTCTTTTTCTGTCCTTTGTAATCCAATCTAAAATTTCGGTAGTCTATCGGTAGATTGTTCTTCTGGCAACATGTCCAGCCCATTGCCATTTCAGGGATTTTACTTTGATCGTGATGTCTTCCACTCATGTCATTTTCCTTATCCACGTGGCCTTCGAATCTATCCTGGTTACACCAAGCCTGGATGTACACTGCTGGCCACCCAAAATGCAACACCAAGAAGAAAGCATCCGATTGGTCTAAAATTCCCAGCATGCGTCGACCACGAGAGGATATGCAAACGATTAGCATTGCAGCGCATATGCAAATCATGTGCGCCCGGCACGCCACCGAGAAGCACTATAAGAAGGGTGTACAGAAGGCGGGGTGTAAGTAGTGGAAGTGTGTTGTGCTGCCGGACCTGTGCGTGGGAAGCTTCTTTATGCCTCGTTGCAGAATACGGCAGTTATTCCAGCACGTTTCGGAGTTCGACAGAGGACGAATAGTGGCTTACCGCTACAGCGGTTTATCGTACCGAGACATCGGCGTCCGTGTGGGACGACATCCAGCCACAGTGAGGCGAGTATGGATTCGGTGGGTGCAGGACGGACGGACGGACCGACGTGAGTGATTGCCGCAGCCGCGGCACACAACCAAACGATAGGACCGTCATGTTGTGCGGCGAGCATTGACGGCTCGCACCGCCACATCATGAACGTTAGCGTAATAATTAGGGTGTGTTGCGCAACAACCTGTGTCAGCACGTACCGTTCGACGCCGTCTGAAGGAGCGGGGACTTGTCGCACGAAGCCCATTGCTCCGATTACCATTGACGTTACACCACCGGCAAGTGCGGCGGCAGTGGGCCGCTGAACGCTGCACCTGTACTACGGAATGGCACGACATTGTCTTCTCCTACGATTCCCGCTTCTGCCCGCAACACCACGATGGTCGGATCCGCGTGTGGCGGCACAGCGGCGAGAGACTGTATGACGCCTGCATTATGCGTCGCCATACCGGTCCGTCGCCTGGCGTTATGGTTAGGGGCACAATTGGATATGACACCCGTACACCTCTGGTACGCATCACCGGTACACACAACAGCCACCGCTACATCTCCGACGTTTTAGAGCCTGTAGTCCACCCTGACCTGCAGGACCTTCCAGCGGCCACGTTTCAACAGGATAATGCGCTCCCGCACGTGGCACGCATTGTGCGACAATTCTTCACAGCCCACCAGGTGTCACTGCTGCCGTGGCCCGCCTGTTCTCCCGATATGTCGCCCATCGAACACGTCCGGTTGCTGATCGGCAACCGAGTGGCCCGGCAAGCACCACCTGCGGCTACGCCTGATGAACTGTGGCAACGTGTGGAAGCAGCCTGGACCGAAATACCCCAAGCCCACATCCAAAGCCTCTTTCGTTCGATGCCGTGGCATGTAGCGGCCGTTATTGCCAGCCATGGGGCCACACGATCTATTAATGTCTGCGTGTTCCGCAAGTCGCACGGGCATGCAAACTCAATCGTTTCATATTTGTATCTGTTGTTATATGTCCAGTAAATTTGGCTTTGCTATCTCGTGTCCTTCTTGGTGTTGCATTTTGGGTGGCCAGTAGTGTATATATCATCACTGTTAACCATTATCAATCAACTGCTGGATAACACTATCCCCAAATTTCTTCCACAACTGTCTGTTGTAAGCCTGTCTCCCCATGTTACTCCGGCATACTGTAGATTTTCATCCATCCAGATCACATGAGTTCTTATTTTGGCCCTCGTAATCCAGTCAAAAATTTCGATTGTCCGTCGGTGGTTCATTCTTTTGGCATCATGCCCAGTAGGGCGTGTCATTTAGAAAGTTAAAAATCATTTTTAACCAGTATTTGAATTATGGAACTTAAAAATATATTTTTGATGTCAGGAATTCTAATATTTTATTATTCTTTTGATTGGACATCATTTAGCTCAGTAAATCGACATTTGAACAAAAAGCATATTCACTGCTCTCGGTAAACAGCGAATAAATTCATGCTAGAAACATTTATTTTCTGTTATATAAAACATACAGTTGCCATAAAACATGTCTTTCTTAACAAATAACAACAAAATATAATAACACTACTTTAAAAATTAAGGTATAAATTTCATTAAGTCTTGCTTTGATTCCTTCTTAGACATCAACCGCAGACTTGCTTCCTGACCTCTTATACGTATATCCCTCACGTTTCTCGGCTGTATATAATTTGCCTGCTGCCTCTGTGGCTTATTTGATAATTCTTTCTACAGACTGACCATGACAGGGCCGCTTTGAAACTTGCATAGGCTCATTAATGAACTTTTTGACTTCTGATACCGACAGTTTTCCTGTCAATGTAGGTTCATATACATTTTCAGAGCAGTCTATGAGTTCTAACAGGGAAGAAGCACCAGGATAAATAGGAATCTTTCTGGAACGTACAGAAAGATCTCCCAGGAAATCATCATTTCCACTCATTAAGTCAACAATCTTTTGCACACCAGCTTTTCTCTCAATACTGTCACTGGAGCACAAGAGTGTCTGAATGATCATTTCGGTGAATGCATACCATCCTGAACGCTGGATGGTTGTCAAAATAGCATCCACAACAGCTTTCCTTCGTTTCTTTTGGAGTCTGAGGAGCTGGAGCAAGAACAACACATGGCGTGGGCCTTCCACATAAGAGTGTTTTACTTTGATCTGGAACCAGCAGGGAAAGTACACACCCACAATGTACTCTACTATCAGTCTTAAGTTCCGTAGGGTTTTGCCCTTTTAACCATGTTTTGATACCCATATACGGCAAATCCTGTTTGCATTCGTTAATAATCTTGAGTGACTCACTGGACCAATTTGAAGAAGAGCGATATGTTATGGGAGTTTTCCTGTCCTTATGGCCTGTGTAATTCTCTACCCATATGCTTGATCTGTTGACAAATTATTTATCACAGTGTGAGTAAGGGAAATGAGAGGTTCTCCAATTGAGACTTTAGTGAATGAAGGGTCAATTTCCAGTTCTGTGGCATTGTCTAGCAACTTCCCAAATCCACCAGTCGATTTGTTGTTTAATAAGGTCTTCCCATCTAGTGTCGTGATCAAGTGTCTCAGGGGCAGCTCAAATAAAAAGGACAGACAAACCAGATCAGCTTGGGGCAAAGTTTAACCTCAACCAAGTGCATGATACCACCATTACAACCAGTGTTTACATCTGTGGAATCATCCCTAATGGCTTGCAGAGTTTTATCAATGCTCTTCTTCTTTATGAAATCCACTAGATTATCAGCAATAACTTCAGTCGGTTTTTTGTGTTTGAATCTTTCTGTGGAGTGAACTGGTACAGGTAGCTTCCACCTGGCTCGCTGCACACAGAACAATATTCTTATTTCATGATGCTGGGGAGACACCGATCTGAATTATCAGCTTTCAAACAAAAGAGCTCTTTTCCGTCGTTAGGCCCCGTGGAAAAACTGCCACACACCATTCGGAAACTCGGAAAATTGCTACACATTCAAAGCGTTTCTCGCACGAACGGCGATTTGTGCTCGTCCCCTTAATTGAAACCACGTGGCTATTTTCCGATAGGGCAATTTTTCTGTGTGTGGCAATTTTCCGGGTTGCTGAAAGATGTGTGGCAATCTTCTAGTGGGGCAATTTACCGCCAAACGGTTTGCACTTTTTCGTTTAGTCAAGTTTTTTGTTTGTTTTTTCCAAGTTCCGTTGACCATTTTATGTCGACCAATGTCGACTAATCGTTATATCGACCAGTCGTTACTGTCGGCCAATCGTTATGTCGATCAAACGGGCTGTCGACCAATCGTTACTGTCGACTAATCATTACTGTCGACCAATCGTTACTGTCGACTAATCATTTCTGTCGACCAATCGTTATGCCTGCCAATCCTTATGTCGACCAATTGTTTGTCGACCAATCGTTACATAACCGGTGTAACTGTGGCGTGACAAGAGTCTACCAAGAGCGAGATTGCCGTTGTCTGAGAAGGCTTGTGCGGAGGAATAGGACTTCATGTGTGTGTGCAGCAAATGACTGAAGCATTCAAGGAAGCCTGTTTCCGATCCATATCTGCATGAGTGGACCCAGGGAGTGCCACAAAGCATTTCCTAGACAACAACGCTGCCTCCACCGGCTTGTGGTCTTCCAGCAATGGCTGAAGAGTGTTTGTTCTCCGATGTTTCTTGCCTTATACGCCAACGTCCATCCGTTTGATGAAGCAGAAAACAACGTGACTCATCGGAGAAGGCGATCCTTTGCCAATCAACAGAGGTCCAATTCCGATACTTCCGTGCAAATATAAGCCTTTTCTACCGATGCACCTTCGTTACCATAGGTGCAGTGACCATCCGTCTGCATCGGAGTCCCATACGCTGTAAGGTTCGCTGAACTGTCGTTTTAGACAGATTTCCGGTAGCCCCCTGGTTCATTCGGACAGGGGGTTGCTCCACTGTAGCGCATGTCTATCGGCCCTCACGTACTCTCGCAGGCGACGTTTACCTCTCACATCAATGTCACGTGGTGTCCCTCAGTTTCCACGTCGCTTATTCGCAATGGTGACATTTCTCCAATCACGATACACTTTAACCACAGCAGCACGCGAGCAGTTCACAAACTGCGCTGTTTCAGAAATAATGCCACCCTTGGCCCGAAAGCCGATAATCATTCCTTTTTACAAATCTGATGAATCACTGCTTTTATTCATGACAGCAACGAGTGATATGTTTTCAGATTGCCTACAGCACATCTTATATACCCTCCAAGCCATCTCACTACACGCGCCTTCTTTCATTGGCTACGCGGTGATGACGCCAAAAGTAGGAGGTGGTCACAATAATGTGACTCGACTGTGTATATACTGTAATTCTGGGTAAGGTCCAACCAGATATTGAATAAAAGGTTCTAATTCAATGGCCGGTATGTCTATTTCCTAGATATTTCCAGCTCGTATTCCGTGCATTCGAAGCAGAATTTGATGATGATGCAAAATAATTATTATGCCATTATTTCTAAGCTATGTAGTCCATCAGTTTTTTCCATTTTTTACTGACGTCTATCTCTCTTACCTAACTACAGCACAAGACTTTACCGGCGTCAAAATTTTTTCTTTACAAGTTTTGTTTACACAGACATAATTACAAAAATGACGGTAGTTGTGGTAACCCGGAGAAAAGGGTATGCTATAAATGAATGCAAGCGTTCCATTAATATTTTATTTCTTAGACAAAAGCCGCCATTGTCGATCACAAAACGTTCATCAATTTCCTGCTTCTGCAGTCGATCTTGTCTGCGGCAAGTGCAATTATCCTGTTCTTTGAATTATGAAATATGTTATGAAGAGCGACATAGAAACTTTAGACGCACTTTTCTTTCATCTTCTGGAAAATAGATGTCAGACAGAAGACAAAAGTTGTTTCGTTCACGTAAATCGAAAACGCTGTGATTAATTACGAGGACCACAAAGCTGTGGAAAAGTTTCATCTCTGCCAAATAAATTTTTACATTAGTATAACGATCTCGGTGAACATTTGGAACTGGTTGTTGTGTTTCTTTCGTAACGTAAAACATAAGGTGTAGTACAGCTACAATGAAGTGCTTCAAACTGCAATACATTATACATTAGAAATATTTTGCTTAAATTTGATTTGTTTTGTATTCTGTGTAGTAACATCTCACAATTTTAGGAATTATTAGTAGATGAAAATGTGGCTTCATTTTTACCAGGAGAACGAATTTAAGATTATGTCAGCCAAAAGAAGACAAACAAAATGTGAAAATAGGAATTTGTCCGCGACGAAGATCGTATCAGAGTCTTCTCGCTCCGGAGTGAGTTGTTCTAACCGACTGAGCAACACCGACTGAATGTATCGCTGCAGATTTGTCGTCTTGATACGTGCTTCACCTCTGTAGAACGTCACAAAACAAAACAAACAAAAACAAATAAGAAATAGAAGTAGGATTATGATGAGTAAAATGTATCAGTCATGTGTTTTAAATAAAGTTCAATATATATCAATTAATACACCTAATACAATTATGAAATTTTATTCCGTATTTATACACTGGCGGAAAGTGAAAAAAGAACACCAAGAAGGAATTGGTGGACGATCATGAAATTTACATATGTTAATGGGGTCTAGTATACGTAGGTGTGATGTTAATTTCGGGACCAACCGGTGAGCGCTTACGCCACAGCACGGCATAATATGCAAATTATCGTCGGTGGTATTTAAGGAGTACGGCGAAGTGAATGTAATCAGTCGTCGGCGTACGGACACGTGCGAAGACCTTGAAGAAGCTGCAATGCCTGGACATGGAAGACGTGTACGATTTCAGCAGTTATCGGACTTTGAGCGAAGTCCTCTAGTCGGACTCCGCGAGGCCGGGTGGTCGTATCATCGTATTGCGGAGCAAATTGGATGGGAAGTATCGGTGGTGGTACGACGGTGGCGTAGATGGTCCGAGGAACATTCGCACACGAGAAAACGTGGAACCGGGAGTCACAGACGGACTGATGAGCGGACCAATCGACGCATAAGAAGAGCGGCGTTGTCAAGCAGAACATCCACTGCGACGCAAATCCGAGCTGCCGTTGCAACTGAGGTGACTGTGCGAACAATCCGCAACCGTCTACTGGATGCATGACTACGTGCACGTGTGCCTCTGGCATGAGTACCTCTGACTCCAGCCCACCGTCAGGAACGGCTGCAGTGGTGTTGCCAACGTCTGCACTGGAGAACGCAATGGCGATCTGTAGTGTTCATCGATGAAAGCAGATTCTGCTTGGGAGCCTACGATGGCCGTATGCGTGTTCGCAGACGCACAGGGGAGCGTCTCCACCCTTCTTGCATCCGCCAGCGACACACAGGGCCAACACCTGGTCTCCTGGTGTGGGGAGCGATCAGCTATCACTCCCGTACACAACTAGTGTTTGTACCGGGTACGTTAAACAGCACGGCCTCCTACATAAAAAACATCATTCAGCCCGTTGTTGTGCCATTTGTAAGGTCGGTCCATTGTGGTGTTTTCCAGCAAGATAACGGACGCCCACACACGGCACGTGCAACGCAACATGCACTTCAGGGTGGGAGATAACTTCCATGGCCTGCACGTTCACCGGATTAGTCCCCCATTGAGCACGTGTGGGATTTTAGGGGACAACGACTTATCCGGTCTCCACGGCCAGCCACGACCATCCCCGATTTACGCGTCCAGTTTGAGGATGCTTGGAACTCAATACCTCAAACTTACATCCAACATCTGTACGACAGACTCCATGCCAGAATTGCACAGTGTGACGCAGTTCATGGCGGTTCAAGATCGTACTAGCCATGTTACATGGTAATGTTATTTTTTAGTTTACCAGCAAATACAGCTGTATTTTGCCATAATGTTTTGATCACGTTATCCTCTGTATTTCGTTATTATGCTGTCTAAATTTCGTTGGTATCAGACGTCTCCTTCTTGGTGTTCTTTTTTCACTTTCCGCCAGTGTATTTATACCGAGACTCGCGGAAGAGAAGATTAATATATGTGAATTTGTTCAAAAACCTACTATTTGGTTACGATATGTGGATGACATTTATTTTGTATGACCACACGGAAAGAGAATGAGTTTTTTACAAAAATAAACGCATTGAATAACAATATAAAATTTGAAATGAAGTTAGAAGAAGAAGGCTCGTTACCATTTTTAGATGTGGTGATCAATCGGGCAGATAATGGAAAAGTGAGTACAACGGTGTATTATATGCCTACAGAAGTAAATAATCATGTAAGCCCAAAGTCCCATGCACCAGAATCATATAAAACGGCTGGATTTCGATCACGTATGCACAGTGCTTACGTTGTTCACTACGTAAGAGAAAGGATAACAAGACAAGGCCTTGATGCTGGATATAGCTTCAAAAAGATGATGACCATAGAAAAAATATTGAACACAAAATAAGAGGGAATGTAACAGCTAAATACAAGAGCAACATAAAATTCGTAGGTAAGACACCTTACATCCCAAGTTTATCTTATTATTTCAAAAACCTACTACGTAGTAAAGGATAGGATGTGGGAATACAAACGACAGAATCAATTAGTAAAACGTTATCAGATTATAAGGATTCGGATGAGATGAACAAAGCAGGAGTATATACCATCCCACGACGATACACTGATAGAACAAAGAATGCCTATGTTGGACTGACGAAAAGGTCTCTTAAGGCTAGATTTAAGGAACATAGTAGAAATGTAAAAGATGCAATGCCTTCCACAGCACTCGCTAGAGAGGCACTATATAATACAGCTATACCTGAATGGCCTGGTGCTAAATATATAGCTAAGTATACTACACACAGAGAATCTTCAATGCGTGTGACAAAGGAGATAATGGGAAGAAATGACGCATGTAATGAAAATATTTCATACGATATCCCTGAAATATAGAGAGGTTTCATATGAAATCATACGAGGTAGAGTATGATAGTGTGAATATTTTTTAACACGTCACTCAAGTTATATTATGATAGCATGTGAAAAACATGCGATATAACGTTTTTTATTGTTTGTTTGTTTAATTTTATGCATTCTATTTGTAACGTACCTTGAGAAAGCTGTCTGTCGACAAGCGAAAGCTTGGTAATTTACGTTTATGTTGTTATTTACACCTATAAATATAAAGACGGAATAAAATTTCATAAAAGTTCAATATGTTTAAACAAATTAATCATCAAACAGAGGTCATCGCTCTTTTCACGTTTGTAAGTGAGTCACGGAAAAATTATCATTGGCCGCCATCGGGAATCGAACCTGGTCCACGTCAAATGTCTGTATTAATCAAATGAATCATATCATATAATTTGTCGTATATTGAAGATTCATAAAAATACGCAAAAACGTACCTCATGAAACTTTGTGACGTTACACATTTTTGGTGTGACAATTCTAAGGTCTCTCCTGTAAATTCCTCCAAGAAGAGTGTACACTGAAGAGTAATTGAATTAGAGAGAGCTGGCGTTATGCAAACGTGGCGCTGTGGGCGGCCATGGAAATGGAAACGACAAGCCTATGCAGCGATCCGACAATATAAGGAATGAAGCCACGGGAATCGGTAAGAGTCAGACGCAGTATGGGTAAGACGAAAGATCTAAGCGTATTTGATCGTGGGCAAATTGTCGGGGCCCGACGAATGGTCACTCCATCTCAGAAGTCGTGCAGGCACTGGGATTTTCACGAGCCACTGTGTCACGGGTGCACCGCGAGTACATCGAATCCGGTAAAACCATCCCTGCCAGGACTAACTGCCGTGGACAACAGCGTGTGGATGAGCGGGGTCATCGTCGGCTAGCTCGCATTGTAACAGCGGATAGACAGGCCACAGTGCAAGAAATCCCTCGACAATTTAACGCTGGTGCACAAAAACGTGTAAGCAGCCACACCATCCAGAACCGTCTCCTCGCTATGGGGTACTGAAGCCATCATCCCAGGAGGGTACCGCTGCTGACCGCACATCACAGGGTGCAAAGATTAGCATGGACGCGGGAAAATCGCCACTGGACCCTAGACATGTGGGAAAATGTTGCCTGGACTGATGAGTCGAGATTCATGTTGGTACATACTGGGATATCCTGGAAGACCATTTGCTTCCGTTTGTGCGTCTTCAACGTCCGACTGGGGACCTCATCCAGCAACAAGACAATGCACCGTGGCATCGCTCCCGAATTGCATCCGAATGGTTGGATGAACACTCCACCGACGTGACCTAGCTTCCTTGGCCAGCTTGGTCACCTGACCTCAATCCCATCGCGCACATCTGTGACGCGATCGAGAGAGATGACTCCCTCCATCATATCTTCGTGAACTGTGGGAGATTGTTCAGGGGTCGTGGATCCGTATGGCTTCCCAACGCTTCCGGTGTCTTGTCGAGTCCATGCCGAGACGAATCGCAGCCGCCATCAGGATGAAAGGTGGAGCTACACGTTACTAGACAGGTATCTCTAATTCAATTGCTCTTCAGTGTATACATAATCATGTATTTAAAGCACTGCGCTAACCAAATGTGACATAGATTTAGCTCAACACACCATCACGTTCTAAGAACTGTATTATACACTCAAGTGTTATTTAATTAGAGGTATCTGAACTTATGCAAATACTAAGCTGCTACTCCCGCATTACCTCGCATGCCCTGCCGAAACTATAGTTAAATACAGCCATCGCCTACAGCTTCCCCAGTGGTCAATTACAGGGGTGTTGGGTAAGACGCGTGGCTTGGATACTTTTGACAAAAGGAATATTGAAGGTGCTAGCAGAATGGGTCACTCCATCTCGGAAGACGTCAACACACTGGAGTTTTCTCGTGATACAGTGTCCAGAGTGTTTCGCGAATACGAAAAGTCTGGCAAAAAGACACCGAAATGAATCGCAGAGGTGTACCAGCCTTAACAGCTCGTGGTGTATGCCGTTCGGGCAGTTTTGTTCAAGCTGCCAGGCGCAAGGCAATATCACAAATCACCACCGATTTTAGCAGTGGATCAAGTCACCATGTCAGTGCAAGGACAGTGCAACGCACTGTAAAAGTGTTCAAGAGCTACCTGCTCACAAGAGTCTCACTGTGAACGGCACAACACCGGACTCAACACCTTGCTTGGGCAAAAGCTCACCGACACGGGATCACAGAAGACTGGAAGTGGATAGCATGTAGTGATGAATCCAGATAAACTTAATCGAGGAGATGGGAGAGTGTAGATCTGTGATCAACGTTATGAAGCCGTGGACCCTTCATGTAAATTTGGAACATTACAAGCTGGTGACTGCTCAGTGATGATCTAGGGGTGTCTTCAGATGGGATACTTTGGGACTTTTTTTATGTGTACAGTCGATGTGTGAACATCCTAGCCGACCATTTATTCATGTCCAGCATTCATCCCAGTGGCAATGGGGATTTATAGCAAGATATAGCCAGGTTCCACCACTGTAGCTAGGTGGAACCTGGCTACTCCATGGTTACAACAGCGTTGTAGTGGATTTGAATAGCAACAGTGCCCACCTAGGAACCAGAATTTAAACCCCATCGAATATCCTTGAAATACCGTTGAACAAGCTGTTTGGGCACGTGTCTCATCGGCTACGAACTTGAGTGAATTATGTACAGCTTTGGAGGAGACATGGCTGGTGACACCTGCAGAATATTTCCGTAACCTCGTGGAGTTCATGCCTCGTCGGACAAAATTGTCCAACGCGTAGTTTCGGGTATTTCTAATTCAACGTCATTTCAATGTATATTTTGAACAATGCATTACATCTGGAACAATTTACCAGTTCAACAAAGCATATGCCAATGCACCATGTCGCCAACATCACGTGTACATAAAACTATTTTTACCGCCCTTGTGGCGCAGTGGTCTAAGCGGTGGCTTCCTATTATTCGTTCGAGATGAGTTCGGGTTGGAATCCTGGTGAGGCATGGACGTTGTGTTTAACTTACGGCACTGGTTTTCTCCCTTCCCTGGAAGCAGTGGCCCTAAATTAGGGATGGGTGACTACTTATAGCCGACTGAGTTGCCCATGGTGGTCGTTAAACCTCCAATCAAAAAAATAAAAAGTAAAAAAAGAAATACTTGTTACTATGACGTCACGAAATTCCATCCAAGTAATACACGCGTGTGAAATACATTATATAGACAAATGTATTCAGACACGTTGGTCGAACGCAAACAGATTACTAGTCGAAATCAGTACATTTAATCGTCCCACATTTAGCCGTTATGACTGAAGCGGCTCTTCGGGCTTTCCACGAGATGCCTATACACTGAAGAACAATTGAATTAGACATACCTGTCTAGTAACGTGTAGCACCACCTTTCGCCCTGATTGCGGCGGCGATTCGTCTCGGCATGGACTCGACAAGACACCGGAAGCGTTGAGAAGCCATACGGATACATGACCCCTGAAAAAGCTCCCACAGTACACGAAGATTTGATGGAGGGGGTCATCTCTTTCGATGGCATCACAGATGTGCTCGATGGGATTGAGGTCAAGTGACCTACCTGGCCAAGGAAGCTAGGTCACGTCGGTGGAGTGTTCATCCAACCATTTGGATACGATTCGGGGGCGATGGCACGGTGCATTGTCTTGTTGCAGGATGAGGTATCCAGTGGGATTTTAAAGACGTACAAACGGGAGAAAATGGTCGTCCAGGATATCCCTGGTAACGTTGACCTGTGAGGGACGATGTCACACGTGCCAGGGCTCCCATTTTAGTCCACGTAAACAGTCCCCTGACGAGAATGTCACACTCACTAGCTTGAAGAGAACCCTGCTGGCAAAAAGGATCCATCGCTTCACGTCTTTTGCGACGTACTCGTATCCTGCCATCCGCATGTACCAACGTCAATCTCGACTCATCAGTCCAGTTAACATTTTTCCACATATCTAGGGTCCAGTGACGATGTTCCCGCTCCCATGCTAATCTCTGCTCCTTTTGATGTGCGGTCACCAGCGGTACCCTCGTGGGACGATGGCTCCTGTACCCATAGCGTGGAGATGGTTCTGGATGGTGTGGATGCTTACACGTTTTTGTGCACCAGCGTTAAATTGCCGAGTGATTTCTTGCACTGTGGCCCGCCTATCAGCTGTTACAATGCGAGCTAGCAGACGATGACTCTTCTCATCCACACGCTGTTGTCCACGGCAGTTAGCCCTTGCAGGGATGGTTTTACCGCATTCAATGTACTCACGGGGCACTCGTGACATAGTGGCTCGTGAAATTCCTAGTGCCTACACGACCTTCGAGATGGAGTAACCCATTCGTCGGGCCCCGACAATTTTCCTAGGATCAAATACGCTTAGATCCTTCGTTTTACCCATACTGCGTCCGACTCTTACTGATTCCCGTCGCATCACTCCTTATATTGTCGGATTTCTGCATACGTCATGTCGTTTCCGTTTACAGGGCCGCCCACAGCGCCACATTTGCATAACGCCAGCTGTCTCTAATTCAATTGCTCTTCAGTGTATGTCTGCACCAGATTTTTCTCCACTCGCCCTGCAAATCGCGTGTCAGAGCTGCTGTATAGGAATTTCTTAACGCCTGAGAACTGGTTCTGCTTCAAAGCTCATCGGTCTGGTATTGCCTGTAGTGATGTAGGGCTTGTGAGTAGGAGATCTAACCCGGTATCGGTGGATATATAGTTTCCCGCGGATTGTTCTACTACAGACAACCTTTCCGGTGGCTTGTGAGACGTTACCAGCCAGATTTGTGGCGGAGTCCGTGCAAGCCTTGTTTACATCTTGCTGTAAGCTTCATTTATCATCATCACTCAATTTATACTGTCTCACACAGTGCGGCTTACCTGTACTGGTACCATCTGCTTTCCATCGATGAAGAACACCAGCGACAATGGATTTTGGTTTCCCAGAAGAGCGGTAATGCTACGCACTGATTGCTGTGTAATGTGACTGGGTTCGGAAAAAATAAAAAGCGGAATTACTTATGGTTTTCCGAAATTCTGTAAAACAAAATTTAAAAAATGCAAATAAAATCATTCGTTGTTAAAGAGTTGAAGATATCGTTTGACTCACTGACTTGCAAAGCGCAATCACACGTCAGTTTTCCGAATTTTGGACGACGGTTTAAATCCACATATGAATCCTTTAGCATGAAATAGCATTAGTAATTGCAACACAAATTTGTCAAAAATCTCCGACTCCCGTAATGATGTAGCGTGTCTGTTAAAGCTGTAAATATAGCAGCACAAACTTCAGTGTTCATACGACGGTTTTTTCTTTTTTTGGTTGGAGGTTTAATGATAACCGTGAGCCCCTCAATGGGCTGTAAATAGTCGTACGACCGTAATTTACGGTTACTGGTACCCAGGGAAGAGCGAAAGCAAGTGCATTTATGCTTCACCGGAATTCGAACCTGCACCCATTTCGGTCAGACGAATAATCAGAACCCAGCGTATAGACCACTACACCATCAGGGCAGCTCATACGACTTTGGTGCGCCACTCGTGTTTACATTACGCTATAAATTTCATAGATGTTTTTCATTTATGTTTTTACAGAAATTCGGTACAGAGGTTGAGAAGCATGTGCAAAGAATCTTCCATACTTGTTTGAAGACACAACTTCTGAAATCAGATCGCCAAGAAATCAGAAAAAATTTCTAAACTTCCACAGAAGATGCATTTCAAGAAATTGGAGTGGCTTTCTTCAGTTAAATAAATCCGTTACTGGGAATAAAATGATCTCCTTTAATTATTTTAAATTTCTCAGAAGATAGGTACGAAACGTTGGCTTCTAACTATTCGTCCGAGAATAGTCTGGGATGGAATCCCGTAAATGGTATGGATGGTGTCTCTATCTTACGCCATTACCTCTTTCCCTTCCCTGGAACCTGTGGCCCTAAATTAAGGGCTACCGACTGCTTATAGCCCATTCAGTTGCTGACGACGGCCGTTAATCCCCATCACCTGAATGAAAAACAAGTTAGTAAAATCATGCATTGCATTGATTATGATACGCTTTCCATTATAATAGAAATCGCGCTCAGATACCCTGACTATTAATTCGTTTTAATACACCTCCTCCCTACCCTGACTGTTGATTCGTTCAGTATACCTCCGGAGCAACATACTAAAGTTTTGTCGCAATAGGAGCATTTTTGCTCAAGTTATTACTCAAGTTATGAGGATAATGGATGTTGAATAAATCTCGCTTCTGTGCTCTTGCCTTTGACCCCATTTCGATGATATTAAACAAAATTGGTTCAGTATACCTCCGGAACAACATGCTAAAGTTTTGTCGCAATAGAAGCATTTTTAGTCACGTTATGAGGATAATGGCTGTGGAATAAATCTCGATCCTGTGCCTTGACCTTTGACTCCAATTTGATGATATTCAACAGAACCAGTTCAGTATACCTCCGGAACGACATGATAAAGTTGTGTTGCAATCGAAGCATTTTTACGCAAGTTAAGACGCATAAGAGCGATGAAATGGATCCCGCTCCTATGTCCTGACCTTTAACCCCATTTCGTCCATTTTCAAAAGGATTCGTCCCCGGATTGCCCCCTACCACATTCTAAAATTTCATCGTAATCGAACCATTTTTACGCGAGTTATTGTGAGGACAGACAAACAGACAGACGGACAAAGCTGGAGCATATACGCTTCTTCAACCTACTGTTGGAAAGCGTAAAAAAGATACATAAAAGCAAGTCTCCTTTGTACAGAATTTGTTATGCCGACAGCCTATGTGTTTTGAACTTGCCAATTTGCATGTATGAAATACAAAAAAAAAACAGATGTAAATAAAAAGATGGCATAAAAATTAATGCTGCCTAATTACAGATCATTTCCATTCCACAAAAAACGTTTCAAGGTTTTTACCTTTTCTGATTAATAATTTTAAAGCATTGAAGGACTGTTAAAATCACAGAATGTGCGCGCGCGCGCTCTCGAAATTCTGAGAGAGTGAAAAGACAGCTAAATGTTTCATGTAACATCATCCTTGGAATTTGTACTTTCCCGTTTCTCATACTTTTTTATTTATTTCGAGTGTAACGATCACCGTGAGCAACGGATTAGGTTATAAGCAGTCGCCCGTCCCTAATTTAGGGCAACTAGTTCTAGGGAAGGAAGAGAGCGAATATCATAAGGCAAACTCAGCATCCATGCACCAACCGGGATTCGAACCCGGACTCATCTCGGACGAATTGCCAGAAGCCAGTGCTTAGATCACGCACAACAGTGGCAACTTTCCGTATTTTTTGATGCATCCAACAGTTTTTGGATTTCACAACGGAGGGTGATTACGTGCAAAGGAATATTTCCACTTGAACTCCCACTAGCTTGAGGTATGTGATTTAGAAGGTAACTTCTTTCCTTGTCTATCACAGTCTTTCATACCTCCGTTGCAATCCATTCCTCGCCAAAGCCGATCAGATCTGGTTGAAGCAACAGTCATAATGCAAGACAAAGTTGACCTAGTTCCAACTATGCGTCTGTCATTTCAGTGCCAAGGTTTGAAACGACAATCAGGGGATTAGCACTTGCTGATACTCCTGCTATTACCTACGTTGCCTCAAGAGAAGTTTCAATTCATCGCCCCCTTAGGCAGGATGTTAAAATGATGCCTATGTACCAGGAAACCCTGTGGATATTTCAAACCATCGGTCGAAATTTCATTGCTTTTCGTAAACGCAGCATTGAAAAAATGTTTTCAGTATTTGTCAGGAGAAAAGGGAAAACAATTCATAGCGAAAAGAATGATGTCAGATATGTGAATGACAAACGTTAAATTAAAAATGGGGAAATGAATTCCCTGTGGGATTTATCTTTATGAAGACATCGAACGAAATGCCTTGGTATTTGTGTTTAGGTGCTCAAATATCGGTTTTCTTACGAATAACACACAGACATCCAGTGTCTGAAAGCAGACCATTCTCGATGTCTTCGTCCAGGAAAAATTTCAGGAATCCGTGATGTCATAAGAAAAAATTATCAACGGGAGGATAAAAAAGAGTTTTGAAGATCATTCAGTCAGAATGCAATGCTCCCTTTGGTATGCTAGAATCAACAGCATTCCATTCACATTAATCCACAGCAGCAGTAGCAGCGAATATACGTTTTCGACGCGGAAAGGATACTTCATATCACATCTCATACTGTTAATTCATTTTCGTTTATATTCTAAGCGTCACTAAACAAATACGTTCTTTCTTTTTCTAAAAGTTTCTTTTATCTTTACATCATGAGTTTACCAAGAAAGCAATAGACTTTTGACAAGAACTATCCTGAAGCACTGCAAATATCATCTCAAGAAATAATTCCGCAGTAATCAGAAAGAGTACAAATTTAAAAAAGAAAAAACGGAACTCCAGAGTAGAAAAATGAAAAAAAAAGAAAAAAAAAACCAAAAAAACATCGATGACATTTTTTCATTCTCTGATCATCTGCAACTTAAATGTCACCTCAAGGGATAATTCATGAGTAATAAAAAAGGATAAAGAAAAATCGTAAACCCAAATGATGAGTTTGGAGCAGGAAGAGAAAAATTAAAAAAAAAATTGCCAATGCCGTTCCTTTCTTTTCCTTTAATGTATGGGGGTTTGAAAATGTTACAAGATTTGAGTTTCTGGAAAAAATATCGTCACCATTATTTGATTTCGAACGATTTATGAAGAAAGGTCGGGTCCTTCAGTTTTCGGTGATCACATCTTTTCAACAACTTTTCAATCTTTTTATTTATGTTTTTAAATTTCGGAGTTTAACGACCACTGTGAGCAACTCTGTGGGCTATAAGCAATCGCCCGTCTCTAATTTGGGGGCACTGGTTCCAGAAAGGGTTCAGTGCCAGCGCCGTACGGCAAGCCAACCACCCAAGTTTCATCCGGGCCTAGATGGGACACCAGCGCTTCAGACCACTCTGCTACCGGGGCGCTGCTGAGCAATTAATTAGTACAATATTTCACTCAAAAATGGTCTCACTTAGTGCGTGTGCGTACGTGTGTGGGCTGAAGCCTAGGGTACCTAACAAATGTGGCGTAGAAATGTGTATGAAAATTACATACAAATCCGTAAGTTTTTGAATTTATCTATTAGGCGTGATCAAATGAAAACCGTTTGAGTAGCTTTATTAAGACGAACGAAAAGGTATATCAGCAACTATGGCAGAATTAAAGAAAGCAATATATAAGGATATGAAGAAATTAACTCGTGCACCAAAAGCTATTAAATCGAAAACAAATGCCATCTCTTGCACAATACACTTTAATGATAAAAAACTATGTACAATTAAATATATTAAATACAATTACGCATTAACTGCTATTTGTCTTGTAACGTATACAGGCTTAGGCTATTTGTCTTGTAAAGTATACACTTCTGTGCTCAATTCTGCATTGTTTCTGAGGATGACGCCGTTGTGGCGTTGAAAGTTCTTAAACATATACTTATTTTAATTGTACATAGTATTTTATCATTAAAATGTATCGTGCAGGAGACAGCATTTGTTTCGATTTAATAATATATCAAGAAGCAAGTGGAGAAATCGAAACAATACTCGCCCAAGTTTTCACCAGATGTCTTAATGAAGGGAAGATTCCTGAGGATTGGAACAACGCTACAATGATCTTGCTACATAAAAAAGGTGACATTGAGGATCTCAGGAACTACAGACCTATCAGCCTCCTATCAGTGGTTTATAAAATCTTCACTAAAGTTCTTTCACACCGTTTGAAGGTAACTGAGAGAACAAGCTGGATTCAGGACTGACTACAGCACAATAGATCATATCCACGTATTGAGAGAACTAATTGAAAGAGCGAGGGAATATGAACTTCCATAGTGTATGGCTTTTATCGATTATGAAAAAGCCTTTGATTCGGTGAAACCATCAGCAGTTACAATGGCTATGAAATCCTGCGGTATTGAAGATGCATACATTTATATTATTAATAACATCTATGAAAATGCAAGTGCAAAGATTCGGCTGTTTGAAAATACAACACACATAAAAATTGGAAAGGGAGTGAGACAAGGTGACACCATATCTCCGAAGCTCTTTAATTCCACATTGGAAAATGTCTTTCAATCACTGAACTGGGAAAACAAAGGGATAAAGATTAATGGAGATTACCTAACCCACCTTCGTCTTGCTGATGACGTAGTCATTTTTTCAACTACCCCATTAGAGCTGCAGAGTTTGATCCAGGAAATTGCTGACAAGAGTAAAGAAGTGGGATTAAAAATGAACTTTCAGAAGACAAAAGTGATGTACAATGCTTTTACAAGAAATGAAGATTTATCGATTGATGGAGAAAAGCTGGAGATAACAGACACGTACGTTTATCTTGGACAGCAGATATCAAGTGAGGGTCACATTGATGAAGAAATTAATCGGCGTACAAAACTTGCCTGGAGAGCTTTTGGAAGAAACAGCATAATTTTCAAGAGCAATATGCCATTATGTCTTAAAAGAAAAGTGTTTGATCAATGCATCCTTCCAGTGCTTGCGTATGGTGCACAGACGTGGACCTTAACTAAAAGAGACATACAAAGGCTGCAGACAACTCAAAGCAGCATGGAGAGGTGCATGCATGGTGTAACCAGGAGAGATAAGAAGAGGAACTCGTGGACCCGAAAAATGACAAGAGTGGAAGATATCATGATCAGAGTTAAATCCCTGAAATGGCAATGGGCTGGACATACTGCCAGAAGAACAGACCATCGATGGACAGCCGAAATTTTAGATTGGATTCCAAGGGACAGGAAAAGACCCAGAAGAAGACCACATGAGCGATGGGTGGATGAAATTCGAAAGTATGCGGGAGTGACATGGAGGAGACTGGCACAAGGCAGACTGTTGTGGAGGAAACTTGGAGAGATGTTTGTCCAGCAGTGGATTGATAATTGTTGTTGATGATGATGAAGGAAGCAAAAATGCACCAGTGTTCGTTAGAAGAAATCACCGTAAGCATTCAGACACGCATCCCACTAATTGGGGAGAAGGCGGTTACCGCCCGCAAAGAAGGACTTTGGTTACTCCAGCAAATGAAAGTCAGATGGTGACAGATCGGCAGGTTGGTGCATAACTTCCCACCCTTTCCGTGCTAACGCGTCCACAATAATCGGACGAGCATTGTCGTGCCACAGGATCACTCTACGCGAAAGCATGCCGGGTCGCTTGTTTTTGATGGCTTTATGCAGCTTGTCCAGTATGTTCTTTTAGCGGTTGGCATTGATGTTCACGTGAGGATCTTTAAAGTCCACCAACAAACGCCCTTCATGGTAAAAAAAAATGTGGTCAGCATTACCTTACCGTCGGAATCCTGTAACTTGAATTTGTTTTGTATTTTGGTGATCCAGGATGCTTCCATTGCATTATCGCTGGTTTGCTGGAACGGCTCAAAGTGGCGGCACCACGATTCGTCGCCTGCTCCTATGCGCGACAGAAATGCATCACCCTCCGCTTAGTAACGCAGCAAGTAGCTCAAACTCCAACCCATGCGTTTTTCATTATGGTGGTCTGTCAGCATCCATTGGATCCATTGTGAACACACCTACCGATACCGCAGTGTCTTCTTAACCACCGTTTGAACTGTCCCAAATGACATAGCGAGTTCCTCCGCTAGCGAACGTAAGCTCCGACGACGGTCAACTGGTATCGCTGCATCAATTTTGGCGATGGGTTCTTCTGTCACAACAACATGCGTCTATCACGGCCGCGAAAGATCTTTTGTTTCTTCACGTCCTTCCCGAAAAATTCGCTCCCCGTCCGTCACGGTTGTCTTCGACACACGTTTGTTACCATATACAGTTGTACCCTCATATAACGAGCTCGGATATAAGGAAGGTTCATATATAACGATGTCTTTGCAGTTCCCTGAATTTTCAATGCCATCGTAATGTTATTTCAACTGGATATTACGAACAGCAGTTTTGTCCAAAATCATATATAACGAAGTTTTTGCCTTTTTCCCATTCAACATTTCTTCTGCGGGAGAGTAGCCATTTTATTTATTTCTTCTTCAGGATATCTTGAGACCTCTGACTCAGTGAAATGCCCGAAGACTAGAAAGGCGGTGTCGGAATCCCCCACTTTTCCTTAATCCTCCTTCGCTGGAGGGACCCCCACTTCATCACCCCAAGAGCTTAGAGGGTAAATGATCTGTTTCCCAGCTTGAGAACAGAAGGTGGAATGCGACAAAGGATCAGGGGTGGAGTGTTGGGGAATCATGCCAGGGGTGTCCAATGTCAGCGTCATCGTTTTGGGGCCGTATGTTAAATTGTTCAGATGGAACAAATAGGCATGTGTTTGTCTTAATCGCACTTCTTCAATTCCTAAGCGGCCGCATCTGATGATTTAAAGCTTTGAAAGCAGCAATTTTTCTCACAATCTCGTTCGTTAGAACGCATCAACACAAGCTTGCAACTCATGTCAGTTGTTAAACGAAAAACACTGAGTTTAAGGGAAACAAGAAAGATGACACCGAATTTTCGAGTGTAATAAGCATGTCTTTTGAATCCGTTCTGACGCAAATTAAATTTATCAAAGCTATTCAAAGTCAAAGGAACCGGTATGGAAAACAATAGTATCTGACGGAAGAAAGAAGTTTTTCAATCGGGTCTTTAATCCCTCAGATATTGGTGTAAACGGAATCGTGAGCTTACGAACTCTTAGAAACAGAGTTATCGACAAAAATAAGATGTGACTTTACGTCCCCTGGTGGGAAAACCATGCATCATTTTAGGAAGAAAGTATTCACAAAAGGTTTATCCATATGAGCGGTATCGGTCCAAAAAAAAAAAAAAAAAATTTATTCGAGTTTTCAGCAGCCCGGATTTTGCTACAAATACATCAGAAGTAGAAATGAACACTTATGACCCCTGGTGGTCAAACCATTCTGTACCGAACATTAGAAATTACGTGAAAAATATTTTCCGTCAGGTCTTGTATGCGATACAGGAAAAATTTTTCAAATCGGAGTTTTATGAGCAGAAAACGCAATTTACCATTGTGCGCCCTAGCGGAAAGTCTATGATTTAATTGAAAATTCAGAATTTATAGGAAAAACATTTCGCATCGGAATCACTATCCAACAAAGAAGGAATTTTTCAAATCGGACTTTTAGAAGTAGAGATATTGACAAAAAAAAAAAAAAGATATACATCTACGCCCCTGGCGTAGAAACCATGCATTATTTCAAGAAGGAAATGCTCCAAAAATGTTTGTCGACATGAGTAGTATCGGTCCACAAAATAATTTTTTCAATCGAGAATTTAGAAGCTCATATTTTGCTGCAAGTACATCAGAAGCGGAAATTAAGACTTACGCCACCTGGTGGCCAAACATTTTTTACAAAAAATTTGAAATTACGTGCAAACGATTTTCCATCAGAAGCTGTATCCGGTGCAGAAAGAATTTTTCAGATCGGAGATTTAGAAGCAGAGATATAGGGGGAAACGTAAATCCCCTTTACGCCCCCTCGCGGAAAGTCTATGAATTACTTGAAAATTTTGAAATTATGTGAAAAACATGTCACACGGAAAACACTATCCAATAAAGAAGGAATTTTTCAAATCGGACTCCTAGAAGTCGAGATATTGACAACAATTATATGTACATCTACGTCCCCTGGCGGAGAAACTGTGGAATATTTTAGGAAGAAAATATTCCGAAAAGGTTTATCGATGTGAGTGGCATCAGTCCACTAAAGAATTTTTTTAATCGAATTTTTTAGAAGCTCAGATTTTGGGGCAAATACTTCAGAAGCGAAAATAAATACTTTCGCCCCCTGGTGGCCAAAGTATTCTTTACTAAAAATTTGAAATTATATGCAAAAGATTGTACATCAGGAGATGTATCCGCTGAAAAAAAAAATTCAAATCGGAGTTTTAAAAGAAGAGTTATCGGAAGTAATGCAATTTACTTTTACGCCCCCTAGCGGAAAATCTATCCGTAATCTGAAAAAGAAACTATATCAAAAATACTCTTCGACATAAATGGAATCAAAAGATAAAAGATTTTTTGAATCGGATCTTAAGAAGCAAATGTGTGGAATAAAACGTATTTTTGAATT
This sequence comes from Macrothele yani, assembly GCA_039090855.1. Classification (NCBI taxonomy): domain Eukaryota; kingdom Metazoa; phylum Arthropoda; class Arachnida; order Araneae; family Macrothelidae; genus Macrothele; species Macrothele yani. The sequence goes on from CM077026.1 coordinate 114,695,131, forward strand.
CGACATCATCTGCATTTACGACCTCTAGCGGCGAAATTGTACATCGTAAAAAAAAAACGAAATGAAGGATCATCATAGCGCATATTTCAAGCTTTCGAATGCAAAGAGAATTTTTCAAATCGGACTAATAGTTGTAGAGATACCGTGGGTACAGATGGACGGACAAACCGATAACATCAGCACGATCTTTTTTTACAAAAGACGTGCTAAAAATTGAAGCAATCAATTTGGTGGAGAATGGGAAAAAGAATTGCGACGTAGCCAAAACATTTGGCATTCCGGCAAATTCACTAACCACACTTTTAAACAAGAAAGTTGACACCGAATTTTCGGGTGTAATAAGCACGTCTTTTGAATCCGTTCTGACGCAAATTAAATTTATCAAAGCTATTCAAAGTCAATGGAACCGGTATGGAAAACAATAGATCTGACCAAAGAAAGATTTTCATCAGGTTTTTAATTCCTCAAATATTGCTGTAAACGGAATCGTGAGCTTACGAACTCTTAGAAACAGAGATATCGACAAAAATAAGATGTGACTTTGCGTCCCCTGGTGGGAAAGCCATGCATTATTTTAGGAAGAAAGTATTCTCAAAAGGTTTATCTGTATAAGTGGTAACGGTCGAAAAAAAAAATTAGTCGAGTTTTCAGGAGCCCAGATTTTGCAACAAATATTTCAGAAGCAGAAATTAACACTTATGACCCCTGGTGGCTAAATCATTTTTTACCATACATTAGAAGCTATGTGAAAAATATTTTCCATCAGGTCTTGTATGCGATACAGGAAGAATCTTTTAAATCAGAGCTTTAGGAGCAGAAATAACGCAGAAAACACAATTTACCTTTGTGCCCCCTAGCGAAAAGTGTATGATTTACTTGAAAATTTTGAATTTATAGGAAAAGCATTTCGCATCGGAAACACTATCCAACAAAGAAGGAATTTTTCAAATCGTACTCTTAGAAGTGAAGATATTGACAAAAATAAGATTTACACCTACGCCCCCTGATGTAGAAACCATGCATTTTTTCAAGAAGAAAATTTTCCTAAAAGGTTTGTCGACATGAGTAACAAACGGCGTTTTTTTCAATCGATAATTTAGAAGGTCATATTTTGCTGCAAATACAACAGAAGCGGAAATTAAGATTTACGCCACCTGGTGGCCAAACTATTTTTTAAAAAAATTAGAAATTATGTGCAAACGATTTCCCATCAGGAGCTGTATCCGGTGCAGAAAGAATTTTTCAAATCGGAGATTTAGAAGCAGAGATATAGGGGGAAACGCAATTTACCGCTACGCCCCTAGCAGAAAGTCTATCAATTACTTGAAAATTTTGAAATTATATGAAAACCATGTCACACGGAAAACACTATCCAACAAAGAAGGAATTTTTCAAATCGGACTCCTAGAAGTCGAGATATTGACAAAAATAAGATGTACATCTACGCCTCCTGGCGGAGAAACTGTGGAATATTTTAAGAAGAAAATATTCCGAAATGGTTTGTCGTTGTGAGTGGCACCAGTCCACGAATTAATTTTTTAATCGATATTTTAGAAGCTACGATTTTATGGCAAATACATCAGAAACAAAATTAACACTTACGCCCCCTGGTGGCCAAAATATTCCTTACGAAAATTTTTAAATTATATGCAAAACACTTTCTATCAAAAGATGTATCCGCTGAAGAAAATTTTTTTTAAATCGGAGTTTTAGAAGAAGAGTTATCGGGGAAAATGTAATTTACTTTTACGCCCCTAGCGGAAAATCTATGCGTAATTTGAAAAAAGTAACTATATCTAAAATACTCTTAGGCATAAATGAAATCGAATGATATAAATTTTTTCAATCGGATGTTTAGAAGCAAATATGTGGAATAAAACGTATTTTTGAATTCGACATCATCTGCATTTACGCCCTCTGCCGGCGAAATTGTACATCGAAAAAAAAAACGAAATAAAGGATCATCATTTGCATATTTCAAGCTTCGCAATGCAAAAAGAATTTTTCAAATCGGACTAATAATTGCTGAGATATCGTGGGTACAAACGGACGGACAAACCGATAACAGAAGCACCATCTTTTTTTACAAAAAACGTGCTACAAATAAGGATGGTTTGAAGCGAAAGTTCTCGGAAGTTTCTTTTAGCCATGGTAGAAAACGATTTCGTAAAGGTCTTTATACTGACGTGGAAGCAGCGCTGTTGAAATAGTTCCAAGAAGTGAGAAGCAAAAATGTTGCAGTCTCTGGCCCTTTGCTGAAGGAAATAGCATTAGATTTCGCCTGAGTTCTAGGAAAACCTGATTTTTAGCCAAGCAATGGTTGGCTTCAAAGATTTAAGGAACGTCATGGAATCATATTTATTTGCGGAGAGAGTGCTTCCGTGGATGATGAAACAACCCAAAAGTGCAGTATGAAGCTTGCGATGTTTACAATGCTGATGAAACTGGTGTTTTTTTTATCAGTTATTGCCAGAAAAAACCTTAGCTTTCAAAGGTGAAAAATGCTCTGGTGGGAAAAAACTCAAAACTCCGTTTAACTGTATTGCCGTGCCCAAATATTTTTGTTTTCCGTTGCCATTTTGTCCTGCCCTTTTGCAGTGTGTTTAATTATTTTTGTCGGTTTCAAATGTTAGCCGACCCACTGCTTATTTTTGTTTTCTTTAGTGCTTGCCATGTATTATCACCTTTTTCTCTTATCATTTTTATCTGTGTGTTACTGTGCTGTTTTACCTTAAAAGTGTTGGTCGGCGCTTTTCTTCTGTGCTGTCCTTTTTTTTTTGTTGTTGTTGTTTTTCTCCTTTGTTAATCTGACCCAGAGAGTGGCCGACCTTTCGTAGTTTTTTTTATTTAGTGTATTGCATTTCGGTGTGTTACTTTGTATTATTATTCTCCCTGTTTGAATTGTGCTGTGGTATTTTGACAGTATGCGGGGTTTTATCCTTGCGTTCAGCAGGTGATTGTGATTTGGCTGTACGAATTTCTTTTGTGTGTCTAATGCTTGTGTTTTATATGTTCTCCAGTGGAATTCACTTGTCGGTTCCCCTTTTCTTATTTTGCAGTGTTTGCTTTTGTGTGTGTACCTTAACTTTTGTCTAGTTCAACAAGCTGCCGGATTGTGTTTATTTATTTATTTTTTTTTTTTTTTTGTAGCGTCCGGTTTTGACTAGCGATATCACCCCCCTAGCTATTGAATTGTGTGTTTATATTTGTGCTTTGCTGTGCTTGTCTTTGTGTTTTCTTCTTGAAATTGGTCAATTACAGACGGTGGCCAACGCAGTTTTTAGTGCAGTTTTTATTTGTTTTTAGCATTACAGTGTCTGTTGCTCAGGACTCCGTGTCCCTGGGGCATGCCGTATAGCTCGTTTTGTGTGCGGTTTCTTTTCCCCGTTGGCCTCCGAGGTAGGCCAACCTGCCGCTGTTATTATATTCAGCGTTTTGCATATGTGTTATTCCTAATTAGTATCTTCTTTCCTGTACTGCATTGTGGTGAATTGTATTGAAAGTGTGCGTATTTCATTCCCAGTGATCTGCCGGCTTGGCAGCCTACTTCCATTGGTACGATGGTAATGTGATTGTTGTGTTCTACTGCGAAATTCGCTTGCCGGGTTTCGGTTTTGTTTTTCTTGTAATACCGCAGTGTTTCTGCTTTATGTGGTATCTATTACCTTTCAGTTTCAAATGCTGCTGCCTTGTTGTTGTTTATTTCCACTGTGTGGTGTGTCTAGAGTATTTGCTGCTTATATTCGTTCTTGGTTGAGTTGTTTACATGTGCGCGTTACTGTGTCTTAGTAAGGTTCTTTGTGTTTTGTCGGAGTTTGCCAATACACTTCTCTCGGTGTCGTGTGCCATACTTTATAATTTTTTTTGTATTGCGGGGGGGGGGGGGGGGGATGTATTGCTGCCTTGTGGTTTTTATTTATTTTACCGTTAGTTGTTTCACGTCGGTCACAACCGTTGGCCGACGCACTTGATTCTGCCCCGCGAATCTTTTTCGGTATTGTGTTGTAACTACTTTTTCTTTTTGCCTCTGCAGTTTTGTTACAGTGGGTTTTTTTACGGTGTCGTGCTATGTATGGCCTCTAATGAGTCGTTTTGTTTTTTTCTTAACCGGTAAGACTATGTGAACTTTGCTATCCCGGTGCCTGTAATTGTTTTGTGATATGTTTTTGGTTTTAATAAAGGTCTTTTGAATTGCAAGCAAATTCTTATCTGCGAATTCAGCATTTGAAGGTGGGTTTATTTCCTTCTGGAATGTTCACGGACGATTTGTACTTGACATAACGATGTATTGACACTATTTTGGTGCGTGTATAACATGTTTCAAAATCCAATTTCTTTTTAAATGGTTTCTTTACTTTTTTGATGAAATTATTTATTGACATTTTTGGTTAGACAAAATAAAATCGTAATATCTTTTTTAATGTTCTATATGTTCCAGGGTACTATCACCATGCAATCCTTGGTTGCCGCACGAATTTTGAAACACCCTGTATACATAGCCTATACATGAAATCAAGCTCTATACATAAATTACAACTCTTATCATTACCCCATGTGCATATTTTTATTTGCGATGTTATAAGAAATGTATTATTGCTTTATCAGAAATCTGGGATTAAATTTAGTACGTGCCCCTGTGCATCTAATAAAATGCGGATTCTATCTTGTTCATTGTAATTATGAGTCTAAAAAGCGAGGCCAAATTATCACTAAAATTCACTGAATCCAACCAAAATAACACACAATAAACACTAGCATAAAAATACGTCGGAATTATGAAGGTATTTCAGGAGTGGCTACAGCACAATAGATCATATCCACGTACTGAGAGAACTAATTGAAAGAGCGAGGGAATATGAACTTCCATTGTGCATGGCTTTTATCGATTATGAAAAAGCCTTTGATTCGGTGAAACCATCAGCAGTTACCACGGCTCTGAAATCCTGCGGTATTGAAGATGCATACATTAATATTATTAATAACATCTATGAAAATGCAAGTGCAAAGATTCGGCTGTTTGAAAATACAACACACATAAAAATTGGAAAGGGAGTGAGACAAGGTGACACCATATCTCCGAAGCTCTTTAATGCCACATTGGAAAATGTCTTTCAATCACTGAACTGGGAAAACAAAGGGATAAAGATTAATGGAGATTATCTAACCCACCTTCGTTTTGCTGATGACATAGTCATTTTTGCAACTACCCCATCAGAGCTGCAGAGTATGATCCAGGAACTTGCTGACAAGAGTAAAGAAGTGGGATTAAAAATGAACTTTCAGAAGACAAAAGTGATGTTCAATGCTTTTACAAGAAATAAAGATTTATCGATTGATGGAGAAAAACTGGAGATAACAGATACGTACGTTTATCTTGGACAGCAGATATCAAGTGAGGGTCACATTGATGAAGAAATTAATCGGCGTACAAAACTTGCCTGGAGAGCTTTTGGAAGAAACAGCATAATTTTCAAAAGCAATATGCCATTATGTCTTAAAAGAAAAGTGTTTGATCAATGCATCCTTCCAGTGCTTACGTATGGTGCAGAGACGTGGACCTTAACTAAAAGAGACATACAAAGGCTGCAGACAACTCAAAGCAGCATGGAGAGGTGCATGCTTGGTATAACCAGGAGAGATAAGAAGAGGAACTCGTGGATCCGAAAAATGACGAGAGTGGAAGACATCATGATCAGAGTTAAATCCCTGAAATGGCAATGGGCTGGACATACTGCCAGAAGGAACAGACCATAGATGGACAGCCGAAATTTTAGATTGGATTCCAAGGGACAGGAAAAGACCCAGAAAAAGGCCACATGGGAGATGGGTGGATGAAATTCGTAAATATGCGGGAGTGACATGGAGGAGACTGGCACAAGACAGACCGTTGTGGAAACGGAAACTTGGGGAGACCTTCATCCAGCAGTGGATTGATAATGGTTGACAATGATGATGATGATTAGAAATTCTTACCTCTGAATGTCTCTATCAGAGTTGACAGTTCCCAGTCTTCTAACAATGCACTCACTTCGTAGTCAGTCATAATTCAAAGCGAAATCTTAAGCGCAAAACCAGATTCTTCTGGTCAGCGGTAGTCTGGTAGTGCCCGTATGGAATAGCTAGTAATCACGTGCTCTTTGTCGTAAGATCGATGCCACCCCCATATAGTTGAATTAACGAAATATAACCAACGAAATAATTTTGTGTCGCCAGCAAAACAATTCCGATGGTGTTTCGCTAAAGCAACAAAATAAATGGACAAAACAGCCCAATAAAAATCATATTGTTGTTTCAAACAATTTTTTTTCTCAGTGCAGCTCCATATAGTTGAATTAACAAAATATAGCTAACAAAATAATTCTTTTTTGCCAACAAAATAATTCCAATGGTGTTTTGCTAAAGCAACAAAAAAAGTCGACAAAACAGCAGAATTTTTTTGTGTTTTTGTTTCAAACAACTTTTTTCTCTGTGCATGTCCTGTAGAAAGGAAGATTTACAGGACATGGGGAAAATCTTAAGGTATCGATTACCTCAAGTTTTCCCCCATCAATTGCAAATCTTTCTTTCTACAGGACATGGTAGCTCGGGCTGATCAAACGATTAGCCCGAGGATAGCGCATCTGGCGACTCGCCGATCGGGTAGGCACTGAACCTTCGTGTTACTTATGTTTTCCATTTTTTGCTAACACTTTTATTGTTCCACTAGATTTAATTTTTAGGGAAGTAATCAGACATTAAATTCGAAGATACGCGATAGTTGAGTTTTCTTAATTAGGTTATTCAGCCCTTTTCTGTGTATAGCAAACGCACATTTTCGTGTGTAGATACTGATCGTTACGAGATAGAATAAACAGACTATTCTGGCAACTTGGTTTGGAAATGGTCAGAAACTTAAACATATTGTCTGTTTTTTTCTTCTCTGTCTCTCTCTCTCTCTCTTCCTCACACACTCACTCACACACACACACACACACACACACACACACACACACACACATATATACGTAGGGGAAATCGAGAAAGCAGGTCCTATTTTCCATGCTTTTTGGGAACCAGGTATCAAAACATCTGCTTAATTCTTTACGCAAGATCAAGTCTTTTTCTGTAAAGCTCAGGTTTCAGGTTTACAGGGATGTTTCAGCAAAATGAAGGAAAGAGTAAATACCTTTATTTTTAGGTTAGTACGGAAAAGCTTGTAGGACTGATGCTGAGTTGATAGCGAAAGTTCATTTCAGCTAAAGTGGATCGAATCAATATGACGTGATTCAAATCTCATGAAATGAAAAGAAAATGTTGTGGGGCAGCTCGCCTGGTGCACATTAAATGCAAGCATCCGAGGAACTAGGCTGCTGTGAGCTTCATGCCTGAGGGAATCAAGATAACTAGTAAACCAGATCTATTCAGAATGTCAATTGCGTTTTACTGTTATCTACTTTATGTATCGCGATAATGGAAGTTATAAGAAAGCGCTTGTAGAAAACTCGTGTCCCAAACGCGTGTTCATTATCATTTAGAAATGTAAGAAACGATGTAAAAAACAATATGTGATAAACAAATTATGCTGATAGGTAAGCTGAAAACGTTTCCGAAGAATTTTTCTCGAAAAAAGTAATTTGAAGCAAAAACCACATTTAGTCGAAACTGACTTTTGATAAAATTTATATATTTTGCTAAGAATTAGCTGTTTGTCGTTTTTAAAAGGATTCAAAATCTTTATGCTGAGACACTCAATAGAAAAACTGATTTTACTGTTCGATGCAAGCTTTGTCTGCAAAGTTTAAATATTAGATTTAAAAAAAAGCTGAATCCATGTCCTAAATATTATAATTAAAAAAAATTGTGATCGGATTCCAAGTACTGAGTGTATACATGGCGCCAAATTTTCGGTTGTAGTGAGCACGTCTTTTCATTCCTTTCTGATACAAAAAAAAAAAAAAAAAAGAAAAAAAGAAAATGTGCCAAAGCAGATTCTTATGAAATTTAAAAATTCAGCAAAGAAGGGTATAGAGTTTTACCACCTAGGGAAAAAGCGGTGTTATTTATAAACAGGACATGGTTGTAGATGACATGAAAATTCCTAAAATGCCCTTAAAAAGATGAGAGATGTCCTTAAAATCGAAGCAATGCCCTTAAAAATTGAAGGAAAAATCCCCCTAAGACAAATTGTATTATATATATATATATATATATATATAAATATCATCATCATCATCATCGTCAAACATTATCAATCCACTGCTGGACGAAGGTCTACCTAAGTTTCCTCCACAACGGTCTGTCTTGTGCCAGTCTGCTCCATGTCACTCCCGCATACTTTCGAATTTCATCCACCCATCTCCCATGTGGTCTTCTTCTGGGTCTTTTCCTGTATATGTATATCATCATCATCATCATCATTGTCAACCATTATCAATCCACTGCTGGACGAAGGTCTCCCCAAGTTTCCTCCACAACGGTCTGTCTTGCGCCAGTCTCCTCCATGTCACTCCCGCATACTTTCGAATTTCATCCACCCATCTTCCATGTGGTCTTCTTCTGGGTCTTTTCCTGTCCCTTGGAATCCAATCTAAAATTTCGGCTGTCCATCGATGGTCTGTTCTTCTGGCAGTATGTCCAGCCCATTGCCATTTCAGGGATTTAACTCTGATCATGATGTCTTCCACTCTTGTCATTTTTCGGATCCACGTGTTCCTCTTCTTATCTCTCCTGGTTACACCAAGCATGCACCTCTCCATGCTGCTTTGAGTTGTCTGCAGCCTTTGTATGTCTCTTTTAGCTAAGGTCCACGTCTCTGCACCATACGTAAGCACTGGAAGGATGCATTGATCAAACACTTTTCTTTTAAGACATAATGGCATATTGCTCTTGAAAATTATGCTGTTTCTTCCAAAAGCTCTCCAGGCAAGTTTTGTACGCCGATTAATTTCTTCACCAATGTGACCCTCACTTGATATGTGCTGTCCAAGATAAACGTACGTGTCTGTTATCTCCAGCTTTTCTCCATCAATCGACAAATCTTCATTTCTTGTAAAAGCATTGTACATCACTTTTGTCTTCTGAAAGTTCATTTTTAATCCCACTTCTTTACTCTTGTCAGAAAGTTCCTGGATCATACTCTGTAGCTCTGATGGGGTAGTTGCAAAAATGACTATGTCATCAGCAAAACGAAGGTGGGTTAGATAATCTCCATTAATCTTTATCCCTTTGTTTTCCCAGTTCAGTGATTGAAAGACATTTTCCAATGTGGCATTAAAGAGCTTCGGAGATATGGTGTCACCTTGTCTCACTCCTTTTCCAATTTTTATGTGTGTTGTATTTTCAAACAGCCGAATCTTTGCACTTGCATTTTCATAGATGTTATTAATAATATTAATGTATGCATCTTCAATACCGCAGGATTTCAGAGCCATTGGAACTGCTGATGGTTTCACCGAATCAAAGGCTTTTTCATAATCGATAAAAGCCATGCACAATGGAAGCTCATATTCCCTCGCTCTTTCAATTAGTTCTCTCAGTACGTGGATATGATCTATTGTGCTGTAGCCACTCCTGAATCCAGCTTGTTCTCTCGGTTGAGCCATGTCCAGTGTCACCTTCAAGCGGTGTGAAAGAACTTTAGTGAAGATTTTATAAACCACTGATAGGAGGCTGATAGGTCTGTAGTTCCTGAGATCCTCAATGTCACCTTTTTTATGTAGCAAGATCATTGTAGCGTTGTTCCAATCCTCAGGAATTTTCCCTTCATTAAGGCATCGAGTGAAAATTTGGGCGAGTACTGTTTTGATTTCTCCACTTGCTTCTTGTATGATGTCTACAGTAATTCCATCTTCTCCTGGAGCTTTTCCCCGCTTCATGTTCTTGATTGCATGTGCAACTTCTGCTGGAAGGACTGGAAGAACTCTGGTACTGGTACCTTTCATGATGTCTGGAGTACATGTATCATCCCTTTCATATAATTTGGCGTAGAAATCTTTCACTCTTGTCAAAATTTCGCCTCTATTTCTTGTTACAGAACCATCTTCTTTTCTCAGCGCCATAATCTGTTTTTTCCCCTTACTGAGATGTCCCTTTGCTATCTTTAGGCTTTGGTTGTTTTCAATTGCTTTCCTTACTAGTTCACAGTTGAATTTCCTTACGTCTTCAGTGATACTTTTTCGTACTGTCTTGCATAGCTCTATATATTCCACTTTGGAAGTCACATCTTCTTTAGTTGTCCTCATCACTCTTCTTTTTTGCATCAACATTTTGGTTTTTCCTGATAATTTGTTCACATGCGATTTGTTCTTAGACCCAGCTAATTTTGTTGCTGTTTCCATAAGAGCTTTGGTTACTTTTCTGTTAACTTCAGAAATATCCACTTCTTCCGATGTTAGGCCTTCTAAAGCAGAGAATCTGTTCTTCAGTTCCAATTCGAAAGTATTATGGTGTTTTTTAAGTTTGGTTATGTCAATACATTTTGTTTGTCTTATGAGCTTGCTGCGTTCAAGTTTAGTGTTGAGGTGCATCTTACATCTCACCAATCTATGGTCACTGCCTGTGTTGAACTTGTTTAGCACACTGCAGTCTTCTATGACGAATTTTTTGTTACACATAATAAAATCAATTTCACTTGTCGTCCCATTTGGATGTCTCCATGTCCATTTCCTGTGTGGCTTTTTCTTGAAAAAGGAGTTCAAGATGAAAAACCCTTCTGCCTCTGCAAACTCTACGAGAGTATTTCCACGCTGGTTTCTGTTGCCGTGACCGAATTTACCTACTGAAGTTTCATTCTGCTGCCGTTGCCCTATTTTTGCATTGAAATCTTCCATAATTATCTTCAAGTGCTGCTTACCTTTATTATTTAGATCACGAATTTCCTCATAAAATTCTTCAATTTCTTCTTCAGCATGACTTGTGGTGGGTGCATAAGTTTGAATGATCTGAGCCTGGTATCTTCTCGAGAGTCGGATAACGAGTCGTGCAGCTCTGTCAGAGGAACTTTCAACTTCTACAACTTTATCCTTCAGTTTCTTGTTTATTATAAATCCAACACTACTAGTTTTGCCAGTATCTGTCCCACGATAGTAGAAGAGATGTCCACTTTTCAGTTCAATGAGATCTTCTCCTTTTCTCCTTACCTCACTTAGCCCGACGATGTCCCACTTGATCCTTTGTAGTTTCTCTTCCAATCCAAGAAGCCTTGAATCAGGAGATAGAGAGCGTCCGTTGTACGTAGCCAAGGTCAGCATCAGATGGCAGCCTAGTCCGGTCCTCCGGGGATTCTTAGCACCCTCTGCCTTCATGTCGCACTGGCCGCTGCCTTGGCCAGGTACATTCCAGCTGCCGGAGACTGAGGGCCAAGATTTAAGTTGTGGAGTCATTTTGGAGGGGTTTGGCCATAACTCACCACGCTGGCCAAGCGGGTTGGTGAGTGTGGGATAGCATTTCCTCTAATCCCGATGGTATAGTTATACCGCTATATATATATACTGGTGCCAGAAAAACTGGTACAGACGAGCTTATGAAAATACATAGCAACGTCACCTATGCCTGTACTCGGTTGCGTCCGCCAGTGCGTATAAAAGCGATAAACATCCTTGCCAGATGTTAGAGCTGTTTTCGGCATGAGAATGACAAGTGATAACTATTTAAGCGATTTTCAAGGCGGTGTCATAGTTGGCGCTCGTGAGATGGGCCAGAGTATTTCGGAGGTAGAAACGAAGTTCGGATTTTCCCGGACGACCATTGCAAGGGTTTACCGTGACTACAAGAATTCCGGCAAAACCTTCAACCTACGATACCAGTGTAACCGTAAAAAGACATTGGGTGAACGTGACCATCGTCGGCTGTCAAGAATCGTTTCACGCGATAGGCGTGCAACACTCTCGCAGGTATCATCGGGATTCAATGCTGGTTCCTCAACAAGCATCAGCGTCCGGACTGTGCAACGTACACTGCACGATATGGGGTTTGGGAGGCAACGCTCAACTTGAGTCCCCTTGATGGGTGCACGACACATAGCTGTGCGCCTCGCTTGGGCACGGCAACACCGCCACTGGACACTTGATGACTGGAAACAAGTAGCCTGGTCTGACGAGTCGCGTTTCCAACTGTATCGGGCAGATGGAAGGGTTCGTGTGTGGAGCAAACCCCATGAAGCAATGGATCCCGCCTATCAACAGGGAACTGTACCGGCTGGTGTGTGTGTGTGTGTGTGGTGGTGGTGGTGGTGGGGGTCCATAGTGGTATGGGGTGTGTTTATCTGGACTTCACTGGGACCCCTGGTACGTCTATAAGCGTCTGTGACTGGCCAACGCTATGTGCGCATCTTTTCTGACGAGGTACACCCGTTAATGTCCTGCATTCGTGCTAATGGGTTGGGCCTGTTCCAACAGAACAATGTATAACGAAGTAAATTTCTCCGTCATTTTTGGTCTACGCCGGGATTCGAACCGGAGGCCGCTTATTCCGGAACAAGTCGCTCTACCAACTGAGCTACGCAGACGTTTTATTCTGATTCCTATCTGCCTTTATGTCGTGTGCGTCCTTCGGGCAGGTACGTCACATCTCCTGGTACGTTACAAATGCACTTCAACACATGTGTCGGGACGCCCCATTATGGTTAGAGAAGCATTCTTCTGAGTTTGGAGTGATGCCATTCCCACGCAAGGGCCCAGATCTGAACGTGATAGAACACATTTGGGATACCATGGAACGCTCTATCGAACACAGGAATCCGAGAAATCGGAATACACCCGAATTGTGGAACGCTCTGCAGGAAGTATGGTGTGCATTGCCTACAGCTTATTTCCAGAAGCTAGTGGAGTCCATGATCCGTCGTAGTTCTGCAGTCCTGCGCTCCCGTGGGGGACCTACCGAGTATTAGACTGGTGTACCAGTTTTTCTGGCACTTCAGTGTATATTTCTGCTTCAGCATTTTTGAAATCGCACCTTCGCTGCTAAAATTTCAACTGAAAAAAGTTCTTGTGTTACAGTTGGGTTATGTAAATCGTTTCAGTTAAGAGCTAATCACGTGATTGGTTAGGTTGAAAAAAAGACAAAAATATCCAGCAAAGCTAAATTTAGTCGTCCTCACCTGAGCGTGTATACCACCGCATCTGAGTAATCTTGGTTGACGAAAGTACACTGTAAAACATTTTCTTAAATTCACGAGCAATTTTCCGCGATTCCTTTCACAAATTAACAGAGCGTATTTCTAATAACACCTCTTCCGTAAAATGAGGGGGAAAACCTGAATTTCACGGATTTTCAGTACTCCAGGAAAATTCTGAATTTTCAGAAAACCTTTGGCAATTCCTTTTGCATATAAAATGTAAATTGCCGCTTTTAAGATGTGTAACGGAAAATACTGAATTTTGAGAAACTTTTCCACGATTTCTTTCGTATATTAACGGAAAATTCTGTTATCACCTTTTCCATATCCACATGACGAAAAATTCCGGTAATAGGAATGATCCGCGGGAATCTTTGAGGTTTAATTAACTATTAAATTAATTGTATATCTGTGTGTCAGTCTGTTGACCCCTTAAGACGAAAGCTGTTATAGCTACCAAGGGTATGTTTTATGTTTAAGAGTTTTATGAAATAATACTATGAAGAAGTACATTTGACCTTTTCTTAAAGACAGTGGAAGGTCATTGTCAGTTTAAAAAGATCTCGAGTTCCAAATCATTATGTTACTAACTGCTAGAATGCCGTCGTTGCACGATATAAGATGAAATTTAAATTTAACGATGAAAAATGACTTTTATTTACACTGAATCAAAAGTTAAAAGTCAAAATCACATCACTAGATCTTTCGTGCTCGCTCCCAGCACATCCTCAGGCGAATTCTAAAACAGGTTCTCTAAAAATTTGAAAAAGAATCCACCGTGGAACGTCGCTTTTGTTTATATACATCGCGTTCAGTTCCCGAATGACTTCAAAAAACGTCACCATACTCTGACTTATGATTGTTGTGTCTTAATTGTTATTGGGTGAGTTCTGAAATAAAGTTCGAGTTTTTGGTTTATTTGCTTCTTGTTGTTCGAAATTAACTGCATCCAAGTTGGAGAACTGTGAACAAATCTTCGTGAACTGTGGGAGCTTGTTCAGGGGTCGTGGATCCGTATGGCTTCCCAACGCTTCCGGTGGCTTGTCGCGTCTATGCCGAGACGAATCGCCGTCGTCATCAGGGTGAAAGGTGGTGCTACACGTTACTATACAGGTATCTCTAATTCAATTGCTCTTCAGTGTATATACGTTCAATGGACAAAACATTAGATATACCCACCTAATAATGTGTCTGTCCTTCTCTAGCGCAAATAGCAGCCGAGGCATCGACTGCACCAGATGCCGGAGGCTTTCTGTAGGTAATGCCAACAATACCTATTGCAGCATTGTCCACAACTCCACCCTAGACTTCGGTTCAGGATCCATGGATCTGATGTTCCGCTGCACGCAACCCAGAAAGCTTCCACAGGGTTTAAATCCTGGGAACTGGGGGGCACTGGATTGTGTGAAACTGTGATGAGTGTTCCTCAAGCCGTGCCTCGGTGGTTGCAGCCTGGAATCATATATAAAATATAAAATATATATTTTATGCGCATTTTCCTGCTGAAATAGACCAACGGGCGCAAGATGCGTGAAGGCCAATGCGTGTAGGTGATCAGCCAGAACATGCTGGTAGCGCGCAGCGGTTGAGCACCTCTCCAGGCACACTAAAGGACCTAAGGTGTCCTATTAGAAGGTTCCCCAAATCACCACAAAGCCACAACCGCCTTGAATAGAGCCAACCTGGCACGACGCGGTCATGGCCTCATACTGTCGACGCCCCACCCGCACACTCTCGTCAGCGTGGTGCAACTGGAAACGGGAATCATCGGACCACACGATGCGTCGCCATTCTGCAGAGGTCCAGATTTAATGTTTTAATCAAAAAGCGAGGGGTAATTTCTGATGACGTGCATTCACCAATGGTACACAACTAAGGCGTCGTCTCCCGTATCCCAGAGTGCAAAGCGTGCGCCGTATCATTCGCTCGCTGACGCTGATTGGGCCTCCGATCTTTAACCTGGATGCGATTTGCTCCACCGTTATACCACGTGGCCGGTCTGTAGGAGGAGCCTGAATAAACTACCTCGATTCCGGTCATCAATGGCGTGTGATCGGCCACCTCTTGCTCACAATCGAAGTCGCTCAGATCACCACGTTTACCCATGTATCTTGATTGCGAGACGCTGCTGGGAAGCCCTGCTGTCCGCCTATTTATCGCCTACGTTCGGTCTG
The DNA here is from genome assembly GCA_039090855.1 of Macrothele yani. Lineage (NCBI taxonomy): Eukaryota > Metazoa > Arthropoda > Arachnida > Araneae > Macrothelidae > Macrothele > Macrothele yani. Next base: position 114,710,398 of record CM077026.1, read on the forward strand.
GGTCTGTTCCACTCTGCGCGCGGTAAGCCCATGTCAACTGCCCACCATCCCTATCTCTAATGTTTTATCTACTGAGTGTACATTTTCATAACACATGGATATATATTTTATGACTTCAAAACTTGTGCTGTTGAGATACAATAAAATAGCAACGTTTATTCACATTAAATGTTCATTTTAACATCTATTATATTTTCGCAGAAGCTTTGGCGCCACCCCGGTGGCGCAGTGGTCTAAGCTATGGCTTCTGATCATTCGTCCGAGATGGGTTCGATTCCCGATGAGGCTTGGATGTTGTGTTTGTCTTACGGCACTGACTCTTTCCCTTCCCTGAAACCAGTTACCCTAAATTAGGGACGGGCGACTGCTTATAGCCCATTGAATTGCTCACGGTGGTCGTTAAGCCTCCAATAAAAAAAAAAATTAGCGTTTGGCTCGGCTTTATCAGGACAAACGGCAAACACGTAATTTTTACATATTTTGTTATTTTACCTGTTAAAAGTGATCGTCTCAACATTTCTCCCCTTTGTTAAATTTGAGAGTTTCATTTGTCCTGATGAAGCCAGGCCAAACGCTTTGCGAAACAATAGTAGGTGTTAAAGTAAACATTTAGTTGTCAATAAACATTGCTATTTTATTCCACCTGGATATACTTGAAATTTTTAATTAGTTGACTACGGTAGTACTATAATTTAGTAATTAAAACTTTGAAGTAAATTAAACTTGGCAGCCACGCAAGACTGACCGCTATTTAACTAAACAACACACTAGAAGTAAAAGCAGCACCGATCTTCCAATGCAGCGAATAATTGGAGGGTGAAAGCGGCAATGGACACTTTCAGGAATTGTTATCTCCTGTTACTCCTCAGATGACATCCACACTCCACTACTCCCCTATCCCTTCCTGCTATTGTCTCCCAGATATCCATCTGTTGCTCAGGAGAATAGGTTTTCAGCTTTACAGACGCGATACAACAAAGGCATAGCCCATTGGAGTGGGTGGCGGAGAGAGTTTCTTTGACAACTCGCATGTTGAGCATTTGCTGTACTCCCTCTCCATTGCTTTTCTGTTAACATTCTATCACTAGTACACAAGGAGTTCCGTCCAACTTGTAACCATTTTATTCGTCCATTCCAGTATAGTGCGCAGCAGATTTTCTCTGCCGCGGTAAATACGTAATTTCAATACATTATATTACTTTGCTTGTTAAAAGTAATCATCTTAGAATTTCCTTCCCAAGTTAAATCTGGGGATTTCATTAAATTTTGTTCTTTAAAAAACAATCAAATGAGCTTTGAATTAAAATTTTATCTAACTAAAGTTCCTGATTTGCTCGTCAAATCCAAGATCTTGCTAAATGTTGGCTTGTTATAATCGGGTTGTAATGTTTGCCAAACAGAATTCCCTGTTTAGCTCGTTAAATCCGAGATATCACTAAATACGGGTTCGTTGTAAGCGGATTCTACTGTTTACTAAACAGTAGTTGCTGTTTAGATCGTTAAATCCTAGATCTCTCTAAATACGGGCTCATGTAAGCGGGTGCTACTGTTTACCAAACAGAAGTTCCTGTTCATCTCATTATATCCTACATCTCTCTAAATACGGGCATGTGTAAGAGGGTTCTTCTGTTCACCAAACAGAAGTTCCTGTTCATCTCATTATATCCTACATCTCTCTAAATACGGGCATGTGTAAGAGGGTTCTTTTGTTCACCAAACAGAAGTTCCTGTTCATCTCATTATATCCTACATCTCTCTAAATACGGGCATGTGTAAGAGGGTTCTTCTGTTCACCAAACAGAAGTTCCTGTTCATCTCATTATATCCTACATCTCTCTAAATACGGGCATGTGTAAGAGGGTTCTTCTGTTCACCAAACAGAAGTTCCTGTTCATCTCATTATATCCTACATCTCTCTAAATACGGGCATGTGTAAGAGGGTTCTTCTGTTCACCAAACAGAAGTTCCTGTTCATCTCATTATATCCTACATCTCTCTAAATACGGGCATGTGTAAGAGGGTTCTTCTGTTCACCAAACAGAAGTTCCTGTTCATCTCATTATATCCTACATCTCTCTAAATACGGGCATGTGTAAGAGGGTTCTTCTGTTCACCAAACAGAAGTTCCTGTTCATCTCATTATATCCTACATCTCTCTAAATACGGGCATGTGTAAGAGGGTTCTTCTGTTCACCAAACAGAAGTTCCTGTTTAGCTCGTTAAATTTGAGATCCCTCTAAATACGGGCGCGTGTAAGCAAGTTCTCCTGTTTACCAAACAGAAGCTCCTGTTCATCTTGTTAAATCCGAGATCTCGCTAAATTTGGGCTCATAATAAGCGGGTTCTACTGTTTATTAAACAGGACTTCCTGTTTAGCTCGTTAAATCTGAGACCTCTCTAAATACATGCTCGTGTAAGCGGGTTCTCCTGTTTGTCAAACAGAAGTTCCTGTTCATCTCGTTAAATCCAAGACCTCGCTAAATATGAGCTCGTAATTAGCGAGTTCTACTTTTTACTAGACAGGACTTCTTGTTTAGCTCGTTAAACCTGAGACCTCTCTAAATACCCTAAATACGGATTCGTGTAAGCGATTTCTCCTGTTTAGCAAACAGAAGTTCCTGTTGATCTTGTTAAATCTGGCTCGCTAAATGCGGGATTTTCATAAACGGGTTCTACTCTACGTGGCAATTTACTTTTCGCCATTTTACGATGGTGTTTCGACTATGGTTCAGAAAGAGCAGCAGTAAATACGTCACGCGGGCGCTTACAGACCGAGATAGTCAAGAGAGTTGACGAATTTCAAAAAAGCAAGAAGAGTGCATTAAATCTTTATGCTTTTGGAAAATTCTCTTTAGGCTGGTCTTTCTTCAGCACTATTTTCCCCTAAAATCCTTTTTTCAGAAACTCTCTGTACGAAACACGCCGTTGTTCTTCCTCTTTTGTGTACTCTAAGAATGAGATTTAGTAACAAGTCTTTATAAGAGAGAAGCTAACTCATTCACACGCCTAAGGAATTTTCGTACTTTTTGAGGAATGTTGCGCTCGTTGCCATGACACATAATTAATTTAGCTTCATTTTTATCTTTCCTTATTGTTGCTTTTCCTTCTTGGTTCACGGAGAGCGTGGGAAGCTGAAGTGCAAATAAGGAAAAAATAACTCACTCGAGAAAAACACATCGTGGGCGAGACAATGCCTTTGACATCTCTATACAAGTCAGGATCGCTTTGCCGATTTGATCAAAGTGGGTTTGCTGATACGGCTCGATGAACAGGAATTTTCTCAAAAGAAATTATTCTTGAAATCCTTGCTGATGTGGCTAATGCTTAAAGACATTAAGGCGCCTTTGGGTGTCCGTCCGGCTTAGAAGTTTCCATCGTGCAACGTATATAATTGTGCTTTCAATTGCGGGAAAGCGAAGAAAAGTAGAATGGCAATCAAATTTCAAATGCATATAAACTTCTCTGCATTGAAGTCTCAAATAAATGCTGGTGTGACGAGAAACTGCAAACTGACGGTAATGGGATTTTAGTTCATCAATTGGGTGGGTGGCCGAAGGGTCAGAGGTGCAAGCTTCAGGTAAAAGTCGAAGTTGCGCGCTGGCAAGAGTCCCAGATGAGGTATAGCTCTCTCCCCTCTCTGGAATCAGTGCTACTAAATTAATTAGGGGAGCGTCCACATAGTCTTAGATACTCAAGTTGGCTGGCCGGGTGGCGCAGTGGTCTAAGCCTTCGCTAATCATTCGTCCGAGTTGGGTCCGTGTTCGAATCCCGGTGAGGCATGGATTTTGTGTTTATCTTACGGCCCTGGCTCTCTCCCTTCCCTGAAATCGGCTGCCCTAAATTAGGGACGGGCGGCTTATAGTCCATTGAGTTGCTCACGGTGGTCGTTAAAAACCCAAAGAAAATAAAAAAACAACAACACATAAGTTGTTAAGCATCCATTCCCCAAAAGACGGCGAAATGTTTCTTTTTTCATTTTCGCTCTACCTTAAAATCATATAACAGATAAATTTATAAACACATTTGCTTCTAATAAACAGCATGTGGATTCACCTATTAAATTTACCTATTGTGGATTCAATATTTTCGACGAAACACTCGTATTAAATTATATTTGTAAAATACGGTGTTAGGTCTGAGGAAATAAAATTGAGTCGGCAATATGTGTTAAACGTATCTGTTATACCTTGTAGTCTATATTTTTAGTGCTCAATCACAGCAGAGTTAACAGAAATCATAGTGTAGATTTTAAAAGCAGTAAACTTTCTTTGCCGATGGTAGGATTCGATGCCGCACCTTCCTATTCCAATGAGACTGTTCTTCCAGTTGAACTACGCCGACGGGCTTATTGCTGCTTCACTGTCGATTTGACTCCGGCGCCACCTCAGTAGTACGTCATCTACGTCCTGTCACACAATACATTACAAAGCAACTTAAGGATGTAAGGTAGAAAAATACGAGTAATATGCTATATTTCCATTCATTTAATGTTTTCATCAAATTTGATTATACACCCGGTATCCTAAACTCAACTTTGGGATGTTTTACTGGTACGTATTGGCCATGCTGATACCAGTAGACGGTTCGATGACATCCAGGGAATTCCCGAGTGTTGTAAAAATACTCGTGCGCCTTGCAATGTTACGCTTTTCCCCCTGCATGTGATGGCATCTTTATGGATGGTAGCACAACACTACATCCTGTCTGAGTGGTGCAAGAATGGTTTCATGAGCGCGAGTAGGACTTCCGTCATCTAAATTGGCCTCTACAGTCCCCTGATCTGCGTTCTACTGAAACCATTGGGTACACGCTGAAAAGAAATGTTCCTGTTTGATGTCCTCTTTCGTCACAAAGTTGTACGTTATCATGCTGCAGGAATGACCAAATCGAGCTCAAGTTTCTCATAGATTCCAAGCGGCGTTGCATACTTACTGTCATAAAAAGGTTCACATTTTTTTGGCCAGTGTGTGCACTAGACTGATTCATATGTTAGTGGTTTTCAATATGAAGAGTTTGCATATCTGCACTGCGTTGAACTTCCCCACGTCTGCACGTAGAACCAATGGAATGTTTAACCCTTTAACGACCATAACGCCTGAAACGCCCTTACACCGAAACTTCTACGACCGACAGAAAACGCCTGTCTAGAGTGAGTAGGATTTCCTATCGCTCCCCCTCCCAATTTGTTCTTGGAATATTCAAGGATCCCACGGGATTAGCAGAAGTCACTCCCAATTATCATTGTGGCTGCAAAAAATGTAATTAAAGAAAGCGTTGGTACCGCCTGGAGCGATATAATTTACTCATATTACATGAAATGCTTTCTCCTCGAGAGAATGCAGTGATCGACCCCAGTAAACGTCTAAAAGTCAATGCACATCAATACCACAGATCGAAAGCTTCGCATGGTGACCAAGCACTTATCCTTCTTTTGTTAACTTGTAAACGAAACGGGAGAAATTCTGAAAGGAGCAGCAGACAGGTTTGGGCGTTTTAGTGCCCTAGTCGTTAAAGGGGTAAAGTACACCGAGTCTATCCTGTCTATTTACGAGTGTAAGTTTTAGGGCGCTGGTCGTTAAAGGAATAACGTACACCGAGTCTATGTTGTCTATTTACAAGTATCAGAGTTAGTTTTAGGGCCCTAGTCGTTAAAGGGATAAAGTACACAGAGTCTATCCCGTCTATTTACGAGTATAAAAGTTTTAGGACCCTGGTCGTTAAAGAGATAAAGTGCACAGAGTCTACCCTGTCTATTTGCGAGTATCAGAGCTTTAGGGCTCTGGCCGTTAAAGGAATAAAGCACACCGATTCTATCTTTTCTATTTACGCGTGTCAGAGTTTTTGGGTCTTGGTCGTTAAAGGGATAATGTACACCGAGTCTACAATGTCTATTTACGAGTATCAGAGTTTTAGGGCCCTGATCGTTATAGGAATAAAGTACACCGAATCTATCCTGTTGATTTACGAGTATCAGAATTTTAGCGCCAGTGGTCTTTAAAGGGATAATGTACACTGAGTCTATCCTGTCTATTTACGAGTATCAGAGATTTAGGGCCCTGATTGTTAAAGGGATAAAGTGCACGGAGTCTATGCTGTCTATTTGCGAGTATCAGAGTAGGAGAGTGCTGTGTTTGAAGCGTTTTAGTATGCGTGAGTTAATACTAAGATTTGTGCAAATTTATGTGATTACTGCAAAAAAAATTTTAAAAACCTGCAGTAGCCACACGAAAAATATTCGAATCTGAAGGTGGACTGCCGTTCCAATGACGCAGTGGTCTAAGCGATGGCCTCTGATCATTCGTCCGGAAGGGAACGGGTTCGAATCCTGGTTAGGCATGGGTGTTTTGTTTGTCTTACGGCACTGACTCGCTCCCTTCCCTGGAACTCATAACCCTAAGTAAGGGACAAGTGAATGCTTATAGCCCATTGAGTTGCTCACGGTGGTCGTTAAAATTCCAATCAAAAATAAAAAAAAAAAGAAAAGAAGAAGAAGGTGGACTCCATTTGCGCTTCGAAGCTTGGGTCAAAAAGTTGAGATGTATTGCTGTACGTCCAGTATCAATAGTTAGCAGCCTTCTGTGATACGTTTTTGAAAATGATTCTTTAACAAGCATTCGCACGTTATTTTTCCGAAATTTGTTACTCACAAGTAACTATATTTCGGCATGTGTAGTTCATCAACGAATTGACGACATGTTTCCCACGAAATGACGACTGGGTAAGTCAAGCATCAGATCGCAGTCTGAAGATTATTCTTTGTGAATTCAAGCACTGCTGTTTCGTCAAGCGAATTGTTACGTTTGATCAATAGGTGAACCTTTTTCAGCAATTCCAACGGCCAACAGAACTGACTTTATTAAGGCCATTCCACACTTCCTGTGCCAAAGAAAGGGAAATTCGAAATGAAGTGAATGACCCAGGCCAGCCAAAACTTCCTGACCCAAAGTGAGGACGACTCAAAATGAAGACATGAGCTAGGCTATCTGTGACGTATATTCTAGATTAACTTTCCTTTTTTAGTTTCTTTCCCTATGTAAATCTTGAGTTTAGTCTCAGTTATTCTTCACTCTTAGCTTAATATCTTTTCTCTCAAACGAATACGTTTGGCAACACAATTGAGGTTGAATGCACGTGACGTATACCTGAGATAAGATAGGAACAAGAGATAAAAAGTTAGTAAAATCATGAAATGCATTGATTATGATACGCTTTCCAACATACCAGAAATTATTACTCAAGTTATGTGGATAACGGCTGCGGAATAAATCTCGCTCGTGTGTCCTGACCTTTGACCCCATTTCGATGATATTCAACAGAACCGGTTCACTATACCTCTGGAACAACATGATAAAGTTTTGTCGCAATAGAAGCAGTTTTACGCAAGTTATGAGAATAATGGCTGTGGAATAAATCTGGCTTTTGTGCAATGACCTTTGACCCCATTTCGTTGATATTCAACAGAACCGGTTCACTATACCTCCGGAACAACATCATAAAGTTTTGTCGCAATCCAAGCATTTTAGGTAAGTTATGAAGCACAAGGGCAATAGAATGGATCCCACTCCAGTGTCCTGACTTTTGACCCCATTTCGCCCATTTTCAATAGAGTTCGTCCCCAGTGGCTCCCTACCACATACTAAAATTTCATCGAAATCGAACCATTTTTACGCAAGTTATGACGCATAAGGGCAATGAAATAAATCCCACCATTTTTACGCAAGTTATGACGCATAAGGGCAATGAAATAAATCCCGCTCTTATGCCCTGCCTGACCTTTGACTCCATTTCGCCCATTTTCAATAGAGTTCGTGCCCAGATGTTTCCCTACCACATATTAAAATTTAATCGAAATCGAACCATATTTACGAATGTTATGAAGTACAAAGGCAATGGAATGGATCTCGCTTTTATGTCCTGACCTTTGACCCCATTCTACCCATTTTCAATAGGGTTTGTCCCCAGGTGGTTCTCTATCACATACTAGAATTTCATCGAAATCGAACCATTTTTACGCAAGTTATGACGCATAAAGGCAATGGAATGGATCTAGCTCCTATGTCCTGACCTTTGACCCAATTTCACCCATTTTCAATAGGGGTCGTTCCCAGGTGGTTCTTTACCACATACCAAAATTTCATCGAAATAGAAAACGTTTTACGCAAGTTATGACGCATAAGAACAATGGAATGGATCCCGCTCGTATGTCTTCACCCTTGACCCTGCTTCGCCCATTTTCAACAAGGTTCGTCCCTAGGTGGTCCCCTACCACATACTAAAATTTCGTAGAAATCGAACCATTTTCACGTGAGTTATCGTGCGGACGGGCAGACGGACGGACAAAGCTGGAGCATATATGCTTCTTCAACCTACGGTTGGAAAGCGTAAAAAACGACGACTAAACGGTTGCTTGGAGAGCGTTGAAAGAGTGCGTTGTAAAACGAGCGTTGTAAAGAGAACGTTGTGTTAAGAGCTGTGGAGCTGTGTGGTGTGTTTAAATATTGATATCGTTCTGTTATGGACGTGCTACAACCTTGAATAAAGCATCTTTTCCGTAAGTTTGACTTCTGTTGCTTACATGTCTCGTCTGGCCGTTAAGGTTTCTTTCATTTAGGAACTGTTTCTTAGTATGTTGCTGTTTAAAATTAACGTAGAAGTACGAAAAGACGTTATATAGCCCTCACTCTTTATCCCAAAGAGAGGACGGTTTGAAACGATGGCATGAGGCAGGCCATCCCTCACTTCTTTCCCAGCCCTCACTTCTTTTCCCAGCCCTCACTTCTCTATATGGTTAATGGGTCCCCAAGAAAACGTGTTCCCCAAGAAAATGTTGCCAAGACCATCACACTCCCTCCAGCCGCGTCGATCCGTCCCACAGTGCATCCGGCTGAGAAGACTTCCTTGGGTAAACATCGTACACGAACTCGTCTGTCGCCATGTGTAACAGAAAATAGGATTTGTCTGAGCATGAGACCCTTTTCCAGGCTTCTATGGTGCAATGTCGATTATTAGGTGCCCGTTGCAAGCACTGACAACGGGGAACGGCTATAAGCATAGGTGCACGAATGGGTCTGCGGCTGCGCAGACCCATATCCAAGAGCGTTCGATGAACTGTTTGTTCGGACACATTGGGCCCTTTACCACAAGTGAAATTATGGGTAATGTCAGCCACAGTAGGCCTTCTTGGTACTGCAAACAAGGCGAGACACCCTGCGCTGAACACTGATATCAATGAGAAGAAGTCTGCCCAAGCCTTGCGAAGGCTCGAAGAGTCATCTGTTTTGGAGATGCTCTTACCAAGGCTTTTTGCCATAACGATCTGGCCTTTGTAGAAATTAGAAAAATCCTTTGCTTTTCCCATGTTGAAACGAAACGAAATGCTGACTAAAAGAGCTCCGTCCCAGGTATATTACATATACAGTATTATTCGCGACCTTGGCACGTGACGTAGATCGGCTGCCCGCGCGTGACGCAGAGGTGGTCATAGTGTTTTGGCTAGTTGGTGTATGAGACAACTTAAATAATAACATTGACATTAACCAATTTCAGACAAATTAAATACCAGATTTCAGCTAATTTCAAAGCTTTTATCATACAGCTTTGTATAACGTTTACAACTTTCTGACGGATTTTCATTTTAATCAAAGCTTTTCTTCCTGAAAAATGTGGGTGTTACGCAAAGATCAATTTTTTTTTTGCTGCAGTATCCTCAACTTTAAGAATCTTCAGATTTTCACGATTTAAGTCCCACTAACTTGATCAAGACTTTCGCAATTAGACACCAACGACGTCTGTTTTTTTTTCTGGTTTCCACTCTGCTAATTCCTCTTTTTATGTCTTACCTTCTTTCCCGAAAAGGGGTTGAACAGTGCATCTGTATCTCAAAATCCACTGCAGAGTTTGCAGTGAAATATTGCATTTTATTGAAGCTTAGTAGAACTGCTCGTGTGCAAATTCTGAAGTTTATTTACCTGTTCCAAAGTTATTTAAGGCCGAAATTATGTGTATTACATTACGCTTTCGCCAAAGCTCTTCCCTTTAAGACAAGAAGATAGGGATGGTCAGGGTCTTTGGCTTCGTTTGAAATCCTCTTCTCTTTGGGAAAAGATTGAGGGCTGGCCTGTGTCATGTCTTCGTTTCAAACCGTCCTCTCTTTGGGAAAAAGAGTGAGGGCTGGCCTAGTGCATGTCTTCATTTTGAGTTGCCCTCACTTTGGGTCAGGAAATTTTTGCTGGTCTGGGTCATTCACTTCATTTCGAATTTCCCTTTCAGAAGTGTGGACCGGCCTAAAAAAGTCAGTTCTGTTGGCCGTTGGAATTGCTGAAGTAGATTCATTAATTGATCACACGTATCAATTCGTTTGACGAAACAGCACTGCTTGAAACAGCAGTGCTTATCTGCTGCTTCTCACTCTGACAGCTATCACGTACCTGAACATCGTGGTTGACCAAGTACACTTCTTTATGGCCACTGTATTCCCTGGCGAAGATGGCGTACATCAACAAGACGATGCTCTATGCCACACTGCTAAGAAGGTTCAGGAATGGTTCCAAGAACATGAAGAGGAATTCCACTTATCACTATGGATTCCAAATTCGCAGGACATGAATCCCATCGAGCATTTGTGGTTTGATAGTGAGAAGCAGCATCACTCCAACCACGTAATTTACGGAAACTACGGGATTTTCTGTTGCAGTCATGGCACTAAATACCAAGAGACACCTGTCAACATGCCTTTGAATCCATGCCTCATTGGTTGAGAGCTATTTTGGCGGCGAGCCCCTACATCAAATTAGGTAGGTGGTTTTAATGTTTTGGATAATCGGTGTAAGTGCTCTCTAAGTGCACAAATTGCCGTTAGAAACGCTTTGGTGGGGTTTGAGTTTGAAATAGCCTGTTTTGTCACTTTTCAGTGGAAAATTTTTGACAGGTGTTGGCCACTCCTAACGCAATAATTTCAGTTCAGATTGCGCAAACGCTGTTTCCATAGCAACAAGAATCTTCGTTTATCTTTAAGCTTACGTGACATTATCGCTGTGTTAGGGTACATGTTCAAAACGTCCTCGTCCTAATATGTTTAACACCTGTGCTTCTAAACTGAGGGGAAAATGTCCTAGCGTTTTAAAACCTTCTTAGAAATGCAGAAAAGAAGAACTTTACTTCAGGGTTCTTCAATTTCCCAGAGATGGTAACAATCAAATAAATGGACTTATTAGAAATTAAAAGATGAACTTCGTGTCTTTCCTTATGCAACTGTATATAGAGGTGAGTTGGGTGAGCAAATACAGGGAATTATGTTATATTCGCGTTTTTGTTGTTAAAACGTTATTTTGAAAGTACAGCTCAATGACTGATTGTCTCTGGAACTATATTCTTAAACGTGATTTGAAAACCTGAAACCCACTACGTTCTCCTATTTATTTAACCTCTGTGCTAATTCGGTTGAAATTTTAGGGCAGAAGAACGTCTAAGGTCCGATAAAAAAACCACCTTGCAAAACATGAAAAGAGTGAGTCGAACTCAGTGGTGAAAGCTGAGTTTTACCCGGCGCCATTTCTTATTGATGGCTCTTTCACCCAGGGCTGAATATTCAACAAAGAAGCACTGAAGACACACATGCATCATGCACAAAACTATCCAAAGGTGTCTCTCTAAAGGGCTGAGTCTTTTACAAAGAGTACTTGAGGCACCCAGCCATCATGCACCTTTTGTCGTCGTAAGCATGAAATAGTTTTTTACCTTTTTTTTGGACAGGTAATGGTCTAAAAATAAACTTCTTTGGACGTGCTGAGACCTTAAAGGTTGTTTTGTGCATGACGGATGTGTCTTTCTTATTGATGGCTCTTTCATTAAGGGCTGAGTCTTCAACAAAGGAGCACTAAAGACACACAGTCATCATGCACAAAACTATCCAAAGGTGCCTCTCTAAAGGGCAGAGTCTATCCAAAGGTGCCTCTCTAAAGGGCTGACTAAAAGTATTTGAGGCACCTAGCCATCATGCACCTTTTGTCGTTGTAAGCATGATTTTTTTTTGGACAGGTAAGAGTCTAAAAATAAACTTCTTTGGACGTGCTGAGACCTTAAAGGTTGTTTCGTGCATGACGGATGTGTCTTTCTTATTGATGGCTCTTTCATTAAGGGCTGAGTCTTCAACAAAGGAGCACTAAAGACACACAGTCATCATGCACAAAACTATCCAAAGGTGCCTCTCTAAAGGGCAGAGTCTATCCAAAGGTGCCTCTCTAAAGGGCTGACAAAAAGTATTTGAGGCACCTAGCCATCATGCACCTTTTGTCGTTGTAAGCATGATTTTTTTGGACAGGTAAGGGTCTAAAAATAAACTTCTTTGGACGTGCTGAGACCTTAAAGGTTGTTTCGTGCATGACGGATGTGTCTTTCTTATTGATGGCTCTTTCATTAAGGGCTGAGTCTTCAACAAAGGAGCACTAAAGACACACAGTCATCATGCACAAAACTATCCAAAGGTGCCTCTCTAAAGGGCTGACAAAAAGTATTTGAGGCACCTAGCCATCATGCACCTTTTGTCGTTGTAAGCATGATTTTTTTTTTGGACAGGTAAGGGTCTAAAAATAAACTTCTTTGGACGTGTTGAGCCCCTAAAGGTTGTTTCGTGCATGACGGATGTGTCGTAAGTACTCTTTTGTACAAGAATCAGATATATCAGGTGAAAGTGGCGCCACAAAGAAATGGCGACGGGTAAAGCTGAGCATACCCTAATGAGCTCTACTAGTCATATCTAGTTCACCAGGTTTTTTTTTAACTGAATCGCTCTTCGGTTTGCTTACCTATCGCAGTGCTAATTCCAACATGTCTAATGAGCGATTTCGTAGTCTGAAATTTAAAAATGAAAAACTTGTTTAAGCAGTTGAAATACTTTGTCGTCATTAAAAACTCACTCTCGCGTCTCTCTTGAATTTCAGTTTCTTCACTCCCCTTCAGAAGACGGCGTGGCCGCCCCAGTGGCGCAGTGGTCTAAGCAATGGCCTGTGATTATTCGTCCAAAAGGGGTCAGGGTTCGAATCCCGTTGAGGCATGGGTGTTGTGTTTATCTTACGGCACTGGCTCTCTCCCGTCCCTGGAAGCAGTGACCCTAAATTAGGAATGGGCTTCTTGAGTTGCTCACGGTGGCCGTTAAACTCCCAAAAAAAGACAGCGTAAAAAAAAATTATATTTCTGTGGTTTAGAATCTATCTCAATGAGAAAGAGTAGAAGCACCAAAGCTAGTAATGTTTCTGCATGAGCATTATTCTGGGAACTTTACACGCAAACACACGCACGCACGCACACAGAGACACACACATAATGCTGACTGTTACAGAAACGCCAGCTGTTGGGGAAAAATATTTCTGTGAGAAAATAATAGCACTAGTGCTATTTGACAATCTGAGAACTCTCTCAAGTTAGGGCGTCTTTGAATGACAATTTTCTCTAAATATCGTGAGCCACAATAACAGCTATTTACCTATGACGGCTATAACGTATACTCTAATATAATTTTCCTTTTTATGTTCCTGTATCCATGCAAATTTAGTTTGTTATTATTTAGCATTTTCCACACTTAATATTTGCATTTTATCTCTCGTCTGAATGTCTTTTGGCAACGACAAATGACGTCGAAGGTTGAGTGACGTAGGTGAAAAAGTAAAGATAAGAACGGAGTTTACGATGCATGCTCACGCTACCTTTTGTTAGGCTGGATTACGAACACTGATTTTGAGTGGTTAGTCTGACGTGGCTGTTTAGTTTTTTCATCTTGATTATCACGTATGTTTGATCGTCAAGGATCTTAATTATCTTCAGGTTAATGTGATTTGGAAGTTAGCAGATGCGACGACCATCGTGTGGTTTAGCTATTGAAGAGTTCAAATACTGAAATGTTTTCGTTGATATTCTGTTTCATGCCTGAAATGGAATAAAAACATGAAATTATAAGTTAATTGTTTTTCACTTAATCCCTTGACGTATTTTGAAAGTCTACTTATTTAAGGACATTGAAAATAAAGCTATTCCGGGTTTGAACTAAGACGAACCACCAACGATAGTTACTCAAGCTTCACATAACGTCGTGTTCTAGATTAACTGGCATTTTTTACGTTTATTTAAGTCATTAAAACCAATGAACAGTATACGGCTGTTAATATACGCCTACAATTCATAAATCCGTTGAAGCAAACCTTGAGGAAAAGAGTAGTAGTCTGGAACCAGATTCCCAACTCTTCTTAAGAGAGTTTGTCTAAATATTTCTCACACATAACTAAATATTAAGATGTCTCTCTTAAAAACCCGATACGAAAGAAATTATAACCTTCCCCTCCTAAGGTGATCGTCACGTGACGCTGACATCAATCGGCGAGTAGTTAAGTGCACGGTCATGGTAAAATAAGTTAACCTAATCTTTCTTTACAGATCCACTACTTCTTCCGCAATGATACAAGCGAGTCCGTGCGAATCATCAGTTTTCTGCATAATAAATGCCACCCTGTAATTTAGAACCGTTCTTAAAATCTACAAAGGCTCGCTAAAAACATGAAAAAGTCTCTGCGTTTAATTTGTTTTCGTGATGCACAGCGATTTCGTTTTTCATTGTCAAGGGGAAAAGGTAAAGGCAACGAGCGTGACGTTTCGAAATATTTCCCCCTTTGTCTGATTTAAGTATGCAAATTACGATGCTCTTCAATTGTGACTGCACTTGAAGCGGATCAAAGACTATGCACGTGCTTCACGTGGAGTTCATTACTCTTCCATGGAAAGTACTTACATTATTAGTCTGAAGTAATCGCTACAGATTGATCTATTACCTTTCATAATATCAGTAATCTTTAGAGTGTGAGGCTCCTTACAGTTGTTAATATAGATTTCTTCTGGGATTTTACGTGCTTTTTGTTTACGGTCCATGTTAAAGTGTGTGAGACTGATAAGAGAGACAATAATGAAGGTCATTCCTTTTTCTTTTTTATCTTGGACGATCATTTGCTCACGCAAAAAATTTAAAATATTTAGCATAGTTTTTTTTTTTTTTTTATTGGAGGTTTAACCACCACCGTGAGCAACTCAATGGGCTATAAGCAGTCGCCCGTCCCTAATTTAGGGTCACTGGTTCCAGGGAAGGGAGAGAGCCAGTGCCGTAAGACAAACACGACATCCATGCCTGACCGGGATTCGAACCCGGACCCCTTACGGACGAATGATCAGAGGCCAGCGCCACCGGGGCGGCGGATAGTTTTACGGAGCTATCAAAGTATGAGTAATGTCACTTGGTTTAAGGACTTTCTTTCTAAACGAGAACAGCGTTGATTCGGGACGTAAAGATATGTTACGTAGCGATTTTTTTGGAGTACGTAAATGTAGAGCTACTACTGTCTTTTGGAAAAGGTTATCCTTTCATATTTTAAGAAATGTATACGTAATTTGTATTCTAAATTGTCCAAAAAAAATGGCTCATAAATATTTTAGGTGAATTTCAGATAGCAGTAGCTGAAGCTTTGGGATATGATTTCCGTTTTAGGCTTCAAACAAATGTATGGACGTTTTTCTGGAATTCGACAGAGGTCGCCACACGGTATCATTTGATTCTTTTTGGACTCAGGAATTGCGTTTGGGGAATCAGCATAACATTTGTTCATTTTCTTTCTTGTGGTTTAGGATTAATATGTTTGAGAAAGGGATAGAGTTCGTTTTGGTTTGCTGTTCGTTAAGATGAAGGTGTTTATGGTTACTTTACTTAAGGTAAGTCTTTATATTTAATTTTCGATATTTTTGGTTCAAGTAGGAAAGACCGGGTGTCTAGTCCAAAATTTTGCAAAATTCTTAACCCTTATTTGGAGATTGTTTTTCAGCTAATTCGACACCTGCATGAACTCTGGACCAGGATCGGGGGCCGGGAATGCCTTTCCCTGATGAGTGGCTCCCGGTTTTCGACCTTACGTGTTTACTATCATTATTATTTTTATTATTGTGACTATTTTTGTATGTATAATTGTGATAGTTCGTGTTTTGGTTAAGTTCGTTAGTTTATGGGAAGTTCGGGGGTTTCCTTGGGGAGTTCTTCGTTGTTTGTGAGTAAAAGTTTGCTTATATCATCATCATCATCATTGTCAACCATTATCAAACCACTGCTGGACGAAGGTCTCCCCAAGTTTCCTCCACAACGGTCTGTCTTGTGCCAGTCTCCTCCATGTCACTCCCGCATACTTTCGAATTTCATCCACCCATCTTCCATGAGGTCTTCTTCTGGGTCTTTTCCTGTCCCTTGGAATCCAATCTAAAATTTCGGCTGTCCATCGATGGTCTCTTCTTGCGGCAGTATGTCCAGCCCATTGCCATTTCAGGGATTTAACTCTGATCATGATGCCTTCCACTCTTGTCATTTTTCCGATCCACGTGTTCCTCTTCTTATCTCTCCTGGTTACACCAAGCATGCACCTCTCCATGCTGCTTTGAGTTGTCTGCAGCCTTTGTATGTCTCTTTTAGCTAAGGTCCACGTCTCTGCACCATACGTAAGCACTGGAAGGATGCATTGATCAAACACTTTTCTTTTAAGACATAATGGCATATTGCTCTTGAAAATTATGCTGTTTCTTCCAAAAGCTCTCCAGGCAAGTTTTGTACGCCGATTAATTTCTTCACCAATGTGACCCTCACTTGATATCTGCTGTCCAAGATAAACGTACGTGTCTGTTATCTCCAGCTTTTCTCCATCAATCGATAAATCTTCATTTCTTGTAAAAGCATTGTACATCACTTCTGTCTTCTGAAAGTTCATTTTTAATCCCACTTCTTTACTCTTGTCAGCAAGTTCCTGGATCATACTCTGTAGCTCTGATGGGGTAGTTGCAAAAATGACTATGTCATCAGCAAAACGAAGGTGGGTTAGATAATCTCCATTAATCTTTATCCCTTTGTTTTCCCAGTTCAGTGATTGAAAGACATTTTCCAATGTGGCATTAAAGAGCTTCGGAGATATGGCGTCACCTTGTCTCACTCCTTTTCCAATTTTTATGTGTGTTGTATTTTCAAACAGCCGAATCTTTGCACTTGCATTTTCATAGATGTTATTAATAATATTAATGTATGCATCTTCAATACCGCAGGTTTTCAGAGCCATTGCAACTGCAGATGGTTTCACCGAATCAAAGGCTTTTTCATAATCGATAAAAGATATGCACAATGGAAGTTCATATTTTCTCGCTCTTTCAATTAGTTCTATCAGTACGTGGATATGATCTATTGTGCTGTAGCCACTCCTGAATCCAGCTTGTTCTCTCGTTTGAGCCATGTCCAGTGTTACCTTCAAGCGGTGTGAAAGAACTTTAGTGAAATTTTTATAAACCGCTGATAGGAGGCTGATCTGTACTTCCTGAGATCCTCAATGTCACCTTTTTTATGTAGCAGGATCATTGTAGCGTTGTTCCAATCCTCAGGAATTTTCCCTTCATTAAGGCATCGAATGAAAACTTGGGCGAGCACTGTTTCGATTTCTCCACTTGCTTCTTGTACGATGTCTACAGTGATTCCATCTTCTCCTGGAGCGTTTCCCCGCTTCATGTTCTTGATTGCATGTGCAACTTCTGCTGGGAGGACTGGAAGAACTCTGGTACTGGTACCATTCATGATGTTGGAGTACATGTATCATCCTTTTAATATAATTTGGAGTAGAAATCTTTCACAATTGTCAAAATTTCGCCTCTGTTTCTTGTTACAGAACCATCTTCTTTTCTAAGTGCCATAATCTGTTTTCTTCCCTTACTGAGATGTCCCTTTGCTATCTTTAGGCTTGGTTTGTTTTCAATTGATTTCCTCACTAGTTTACCGTTGAATTTCTTTACGTCTTCAGTGATACTTCTTCGTACTGTCTTGCATATCTCTATATATTCCACTTTGGAAGTCACATCTTCTTTAGTTGTCCTCATCTCTCTTCTTTTTTGCATCAACATTTTGGTTTTTCCTGATAATTTGTTCACATGCAACTTGTTCTTAGACCCAGCTAATTTTGTTGATTTTTCCATAAGAGGTTTGGTTACTTTTCTGTTAACTTGAGAGAAATATCCACTTCTTCCGATGTTAGACTTTCTAAAGCAGAGAATCTGTTCTTCAGTTCCAATTTGAAGGTATTGTGGTGTTTTTTAAGGCTGGTTATGTCAACACATTTTGTTTGTCTTATGAGCTTGCCACGTTCGAGTTTAGTGTTAAGGTGAATCTTACATCTCACCAATCTATGGTCACTACCTGTGTTGAACTTGTTTAGCACACTGCAGTCTTCTATGACGAATTTTTTGTTACACATAATAAAATCAATTTCACTTGTCGTCCCATTTTGATGTCTCTATGTCCATTTCCTGTGTGGCTTTTTCTTTGAAAAGGAGTTCAAGATGAAAAACCCTTCTGCCTCTGTAAACTCAACGAGAGTATTTCCACGCTGGTTTCTGTTGCTGTGACTGAATTTACCTACTGAAGTTTCATTCTGTTGCCGTTGCCCTATTTTTGCATTGAAATCTCCCATAAGTATCTTCAAGTGCTGCTTACCTTTGTTTATTTAGATGACGAATTTCCTTATAATATTCTTCAATTTCTTCTTCAGGATGACTTGTGGTGGGTGCATAAGTTTGAATAATCTGAGCCTTGTATCTTCTCAAGAGTTGGATAACGAGTCGTGCAGCTCTGTCAGAGGAACTTTGAACTTCTACAACTTTATCCTTCAGTTTCTTGTTTATTATAAATCCAACACCACTAGTTCTGCCAGTATCAGTCCCACGATAGTAGAAGAGATGTCCACTTTTCAGTTCAATGAGACCTTCTCCTTTTCTCCTTACCTCACTTAGCCCGACGATGTCCCACTTGATTCTTTGTAGTTCCTCTTCCATTTCAAGAAGCCTTGAATCAGAAGATAGGGAGCGTCCATTATACGTAGCCAAGGTCAGCATCAGATGGCAGCCTAGTCCGGTCCTCCGGGGATTCTTAGCACCCTCTGCCTTCATGTCGCACTGGCCGCAGCCTTGGCCAGGTACATTCCATCTACCGGAGACTGAGGGCCAAGATTTAAGTTGTGGAGTCATTTTGGAGGGGTTTGGCAATAACTCACCACGCTGGCCAAGCGGGGTGGGGAGTGTGGGATAGCATTTCATCTAATCCTGATGGTATAGTTATACCGCTACTGGCGGTCGTCAGAGCCACTTTAGTGGGAACAGGATGCACCACTAGAAGGCGGGATTGACATTTGTCAAGGAGAGGCTGGGATGTTACGCATCACCTGATCTTACATCCCATATATATATATATATATATATATATATATATATATCATCATCATCATCATCATCATCATTGTCAACCATTATCAATCCACTGCTGGACGAAGGTCTCCCAAAAGTTTCCTTCACAACGGTCTGTCTTGTGCCAGTCTCCTCCGTGTCACCCCTGCATACTTTCGAATTTCATCCACCCATCTCCCATGTGGTGTTCTTCTGGGTCTTTTCCTGTCCCTTGGAATCCAGTCTGAAATTTCGGCTGTCCATCGATTATCTGTCCTTCTGGCAGTATGTCCAGCCCATTGCCATTTCAGGGATTTAACTCTGATCATGATGTCTTCCACTCTTGTCATTTTTCGGATCCACGAGTTCCTCTTCTTATCTCTCCTGGTTACACCAAGCATGCACCTCTCCATGCTTCTTTGAGTTGTCTGCAGCCTTTGTATGTCTCTTTTAGTTAAGGTCCACGTCTCTGCACCATATGTAAGCACTGGAAGGATGCATTGATCAAACACTTTTCTTTTAAGACATAATGGCATATTGCTCTTGAAAATTATGCTGTTTCTTCCAAAAGCTCTCCAGGCAAGTTTTGTACGCCGATTAATTTCTTCATCAATGTGACCCTCACTTGATATCTGCTGTCCAAGATAAACGTACGTGTCTGTTATCTCCAGCTTTTCTCCATCAATCGATAAATCTTCATTTCTTGTAAAAGCATTGAACATCACTTTTGTCTTCTGAAAGTTCATTTTTAATCCCACTTCTTTACTCTTGTCAGCAAGTTCCTGGATCATACTCTGCAGCTCTGATGGGGTAGTTGCAAAAATGACTACGTCATCAGCAAAACGAAGGTGGGTTAGATAATCTCCATTAATCTTTATCCCCTTGTTTTCCCAGCTCAGCGACTGAAAAACACCCTCCAATGTGGCATTAAAGAGCTTCGGAGATATGGTGTCACCTTGTCTCACTCCCTTTCCAATTTTTACGTGTGTTGTATTTTCAAACAGCCTAATCTTTGCACTTGCACTTTCATAGATGTTATTAATAATATTAATGTATGCATCTTCAATACCGCAGGTTTTCAGAGCCATTGTAGCTGCTGATGGTTTCACCGAATCAAAGGCTTTTTCATAATCGATAAAAGCCATGCACAATGGAAGTTCATATTCCCTCGCTCTTTCAATTAGTTCTCTCAGCACGTGGATATGATCTATTGTGCTGTAGCCACTCCTGAATCCAGCTTGTTCTCTCGGTTGAGCCATGTCCAGTGTTACCTTCAAGCGGTGTGAAAGAACTTTAGTGAAGATTTTATAAACTACTGATAGGAGGCTGATAGGTCTGTAGTTTCCGAGATCCTCAATGTCACCTTTCTTATGTAGCAGGATCATTGTAGCGGTGTTCCAATCCTCAGGAATCTTTCCTTCATTAAGGCATCGAGTGAAAATTTGGGCGAGTACTGTTTCGATTTCTCCACTTGCTTCTTGTATGATGTCTACAGTAATTCCATCTTCTCCTGGAGCTTTTCCTCGCTTCATGTTCTTGATTGCATGTGCAACTTCTGCTGGAAGGACTGGAGGAACTCTGGTACAGGTATCTTTCATGATGTCTGGAGTGCATATATCATCCGTTTCATATAATTTGGAGTAGAAATCTTTCACTCTTGTCAAAATTTCGCCTCGATTTCTTGTTACAGAACCATCTTCTTTTCTCAGTGCCATAATCTGTTTTCTTCCCTTACTGAGATGTCCCTTTGCTATCTTTAGGCTTTGGTTGTTTTCAATTGCTTTCGTCACTAGTTCACAGTTGAATTTTCCTTACGTCTTCAGTGATACCTTTTTCTTACTGTCTTGCATAGCTCTATATATTCCACTTTGGAAGTCACATCTTCTTTAGTTGTCCTCATCTCTCTTCTTTTTTGCATCAACATTTTGGTTTTTCCTGATAATTTGTTCACATGCAACTTGTTCTTAGACCCAGCTAATTTTGTTGCTGTTTCCATAAGAGCTTTCGTTACTTTTCTGTTAACTTCAGAGATGTCCACTTCTTCCGATGTTAGGCCTGCTAAAGCAGAGAACCTGTTCTTCAGTTCTAACTTGAAGGTATTATGGTGTTTTTTAAGGTTGGTTATGTCAATAGATTTTGTTTGTCTTATGAGCTTTCCACGTTCAAGTTTAGTGTTGAGGTGCATCTTACATCTCACCAATCTATGGTCACTACCTGTGTTGAACTTGTTTAGCACACTGCAGTCTTCTATGACGAATTTTTTGTTTACACATAATAAAATCAATTTCACTTGTCGTCCCATTTGGATGTCTCCATGTCCATTTCCTGTGTGGCTTTTTCTTGAAGAAGGAGTTCAAGATGAAAAACCCTTCTGCCTCTGCAAACTCAACGAGAGTATTTCCACGCTGGTTTCTGTTTCCATGACCGAATTTACCTACTGAAGTTTCATTCTGTTGCCGTTGCCCTATTTTTGCATTGAAATCTCCCATAATTATTTTCAAGTGCTGCTTACCTTTATTATTTAGATGACAAATTTCCTCATAAAATTCTTCAATTTCTTCTTCAGGATGACTTGTGGTGGGTGCATAAGTTTGAATAATCTGAGCCTGGTATCTTTTCGAGAGTTGGATAACAAGTCGTGCAGCTCTGTCAGAGGAACTTTCAACTTCTACAACTTTATCCTTCAGTTTCTTGTTTATTATAAATCCAACACCACTAGTTCTGCCAGTATCTGTCCCACGATAGTAGAAGAGATGTCCACTTTTCAGTTTGATGAGATTTTCTCCTTTTCTCCTTACCTCACTTAGCCCCACGATGTCCCACTTGATCCTTTGTAGTTCCTCTTCCAATTCAAGAAGCCTTGATTCAGAAGATAGGGAGCGTCCATTGTAAGTAGCCAAGGTCAGCATCAGATGGCAGCCTAGTCCGGTCCTCAGGGGATTCTTAGCACCCTCTGCCTTCATGTCGCACTGGCCGCTGCCTTGGCCAGGTACATTCCAGCTGCCGGAGACTGAGGGCCAAGATTTAAGTTGTGGAATCATTTTGGAGGGGTTTGGCCATAACTCACCACGCTGGCCAAGCGGGTTGGTGAGTGTGGGATAGAATTTCCTCTAATCCCGATGGTATAGTTATACCGCTATGGGCGGTCGTCAGAGCCACTTTAGTGGGAACAGGATGCACCACGAGAAGGCGGGGTTGACATTTGTCAAGGAGAGGCTGTGATGTTACGCATCACCTGACCTTACATCCCACATCCATATATATATATATTTATATATATATCATCATCATCATCATCATTGTCAACCATTATCAATCCACTGCTGGACGAAGGTCTCCCCAAGTTTCCTCCACAACGGTCTGTCTTGTGCCAGTCTCCTAAAAGTCACTCCCGCATACTTTCGAATTTCATCCACTCATCTTCCATGTGGTCTTCTTCTGGGTCTTTTCCTGTTCCTTGGAATCCAATCTAAAATTTCGGCTGTCCATCGATGGTCTGTTCTTCTGGCAGTATGTCCAGCCCATTGCCATTTCAGGGATTTAACTCTGATCATGATGTCTTCCACTCTTGTCATTTTTCGGATCCACGTGTTTCTCTTCTTATCTCTCCTGGTTACACCAAGCATGCACCTCTCCATGCTGCTTTGAGTTGTCTGCAGCCTTTGTATGTCTCTTTTAGCTAAGGTCCACGTCTCTGCACCATACGTAAGCACTGGAAGGATGCATTGATCAAACACTTTTCTTTTAAGACATAATGGCATATTGCTCTTGAAAATTATGCTGTTTCTTCCAAAAGCTCTCCAGGCAAGTTTTGTACGCCGATTAATTTCTTCACCAATGTGACCCTTACTTGATAACTGCTGTCCAAGATAAACGTACGTGTCTGTTATCTCCAGCTTTTCTCCATCAATCGATAAATCTTCATTTCTTGTAAAAGCATTGTACATCACTTTTGTCTTCTGAAAGTTCATTTTTAATCCCACTTCTTTACTCTTGTCAGCAAGTTCCTGGATCCTACTCTGTAGCTCTGATGGGGTAGTTACAAAAATGACTATGTCATCAGCAAAACGAAGGTGGGTTAGATAATCTCCATTAATCTTTATCCCTTTGTTTTCCCAGTTCAGTGATTGAAAGACACTTTCCAATGTGGCATTAAAGAGCTTCGGAGATATGGTGTCACCTTGTCTTACTCCTTTTCCAATTTTTATGTGTGTTGTATTTTCAAACAGCCGAATCTTTGCACTTGCATTTTCATAGATGTTATTAATAATATTAATGTATGCATCTTCAATACCGCAGGATTTCAGAGCCATTGCAACTGCTGATGGTTTTACCGAATCAAAGGCTTTTTCATAATCGATAAAAGCCATGCACAATGGAAGTTCATATTCCCTCGCCCTTTCAATTAGTTCTCTCAGTACGTGGATATGATCTATTGTGCTGTAGCCACTCCTGAATCCAGCTTGTTCTCTCGGTTGAGCCATGTCCAGTGTCACCTTCAAGCGGTGTGAAAGAACTTTAGTGAAGATTTTATAAACCACTGATAGGAGGCTGATAGGTCTGTACTTCCTGAGATCCTCAATGTCACCTTTTTTATGCAGCAAGATCATTGTAGCGTTGTTCCAATCCTCAGGAAGTTTCCCTTCATTAAGACATCGAGTGAAAATTTGGGCGAGTACTGTTTCGATTTCTCCACTTGCTTCTTGTATGATGTCTACAGTAATTCCATCTTCTCCTGGATCTTTTCCCCGCTTCATGTTCTTGATTGCATGTGCAACTTCTGCTGGGAGGACTGGAAGAACTCTGGTACTGGTACCTTTCATGATATCTGGAGTACATGTATCATCCCTTTCATATAATTTGGAGTAGAAATCTTTCACTCTCGTCAAAATTTCGCCTCTATTTCTTGTTACAGAACCATCTTCTTTTCTCAGTGCCATAATCTGTTTTTTCCCCTTACTGAGATGTCCCTTTGCTATCTTTAGGCTTTGGTTGTTTTTAATTGCTTTCCTTACTAGTTCACAGTTGAATTTCCTTACGTCTTCAGTGATACTTTTTCGTACTGTCTTGCATAGCTCTATATATTCCACTTTGGAAGTCACATCTTCTTTAGTTGTCCTCATCACTCTTCTTTTTTGCATCAACATTTTGGTTTTTCCTGATAATTTGTTCACATGCAATTTGTTCTTAGACCCAGCTAATTTTGTTGCTGTTTCCATAAGAGCTTTGGTTACTTTTCTGTTAACTTCAGAAATATCCACTTCTTCCGATGTTAGGCCTTCTAAAGCAGAGAATCTGTTCTTCAGTTCCAATTTGAAGGTATTATTGTGTTTTTTAAGGTTGGTTATGTCAATACATTTTGTTTGTCTTATGAGCTTGCTACGTTCGAGTTTAGTGTTGAGGTGCATCTTACATCTCACCAATCTATGGTCACTGCCTGTGTTGAACTTGTTTAGCACACTGCAGTCTTCTATGACGAATTTTTTGTTACACATAATAAAATCAATTTCACTTGTCGTCCCATTTGGATGTCTCCATGTCCATTTCCTGTGTGGCTTTTTCTTGAAAAAGGAGTTCAAGATGAAAAACCCTTCTGCCTCTGCAAAGTCTACGAGAGTATTTCCACGCTGGTTTCTGTTGCCGTGACCGAATTTACCTACTGAAGTTTCATTCTGTTGCCGTTGCCCTATTTTTGCATTGAAATCTCCCATAATTATCTTCAAGTGCTGCTTACCTTTATTATTTAGATCACGAATTTCCTCATAAAATTCTTCAATTTCTTCTTCAGGATGACTTGTGGTGGGTGCATAAGTTTGAATAATCTGAGCCTGGTATCTTCTCGATAGTTGGATAACGAGTCGTGCAGCTCTGTCAGAGGAACTTTCAACTTCTACAACTTTATATATGTATATATATATCCACTCCCGCATGCTTTCGAATTTCATCCACTCATCTCTCTCGTCTGTTTCTTGTTTTCGGTCTTTTCCTATCCCTTGGAATCTAGTCTAGAATTTCGGTTGTCCACCGGTGGTCCGCTGTTCTGGCAACATGTCCAGCCCATTGCCATTTCAGGGATTTTACTCTGATCATGATGTCTTCCACTCTTTTCATTTTTCTTATCCATGGGTTACTCTTCGTATCTCTCCTGGTTACACCAAGATTAACGTTAACACCTTTTTTAGAACGATTTTCCAACAATATAAATAATGTTTAAAACAAAATTATAGGTATCCAAGATAACAGGGCATTCTTAAAATTGGGAGCGGTACTTCATTCCACTCTTCTTCCACTGGTTTCTATAATACTCATTGTTTTAGGTCTAAAACGTTGTTTTTTAGCAATCCGAAGGCATAATAGTCCAATAGGGACACATCAGGGAGACTTTAAAGGAATATGAGCAAAAGGTATAGACTTGATACCCGTCACTTTTTTAGGTCTAAGCGCTCTTTGTAGCAGTCCGAAGGCACAATAGTCCCTTGGTGATACATCAGGGGACTTTGAAGGAATATGTGAAAAAATTATAGACTTGATACCTGTCTCGTGTTTCATTTTTTCAAGAAATAGAGCGGTAGATTTGGATATATGAGTGGCAGCCTTATCCTGATGGAGTTCTCCTGTTCGAAGGCTCTGTGGATAAAGGAAAGTATATCCTCTTTAAAATATGATTTAAAACATTATTTTGGTACACGCAGAATTGCTTTTGACATTGTTTTCAACTTTTCTTAAATTTAATTTCCCATTGCACAAGAAACCAGTAATGATTATGAATTCTTTACTAAAGCTTTCTTCGGATTATCGGAACCAAGTTTGTAAGTCTTCTTCTGCTCTTTTGAGATAGTATATCGACCTTTTTTTTTTGTTACAGTTGTTTAGGTAGATCAATGTTTCATTAATAGTCACAATAAATTTCCATCTGTTTCGGGCTAAGTGATTTTCATAAAGAAGTGTACACCGTATTCTGCGTTCTGCTACATGGCTAGGCAAAAGGCTGTGAACATTATGTTTTTTTGTTTTTTGTTTTTTTTTCAGTTTCAAATCTTTATTTATTACATTCTTTACAGTTGGTACACAGATGTTTAACGACTTAGTGATAGCTCTTTTTGTCGGTGGATTTTCTTTTAAGACCAGAGACCTTACTTTTGGAATAGTCATAAAAGTACATAACTTCTTTGGATATTTGTTTGGGGTTCATTTTCCTCTTAAAAGCAACGCCTGACGATTTTCTCCTCTATTATTCATAATATTGCTTGTTTACATAAGGAAGTAATAATTCCATGATCTTCACAGCGTTTTGTAATTACAGAACAAGAATATTTCTCTTTGCAATGATCATTACAATAACCTTTTATCCAAAGTTTGTTTTCGTGCACCATTTTCTTAGCAGACGATAATTAACTGCAGCAGATGTTTTTTTCGTATTCATCTAACGCGCTGTTGCCAGTTTCAGTTCTCTGAACTTCTTGTATTTTCTGAAATTTCTTATTAAAATCTTTCTAAACAGGAAAGATGACACCGAATTTCCGGGTGTAATGAGCACGTCTTTTGAAAATTTACAAAGCTATTCAAAGGCAATGGAACTGGTATGGAAAAAAGTAGTACCTGACAAGAGAAAGAAGTTTTTCGGTCGGGCTTTTAATTCCGACGATTCTGCTGTAAACGGAATCGTGAACTTACGGGCTCTGCTTACAGACTTGTGCTTTAAGAAAAATTTGAAATTATATCAGAAACATTTCGCAGCAGAAACGCTCTCCAACAAAGAAATAATTTTTCAAATCGGACTCTTAGAAGCAGAGATATCGACAAATATAAGATATGTATCTACGCCCCCTGGCAGGAAAAACATGCATTATTTTAATAAGAAAGTATTCTCAAAAGTTTTTTCGATGTGGGCGGTATCGGTCCAAAAACGAATTTTTTTTATCGAGATTTTAGGAACTCAGATTTTGCTACAAATACAATAGAGGTAGAAATTAACACTTATGCCCCTGGAGGCCAACCCATTGTTTACCAAATGTCAGAAAGTATACGAAAAACATTTTCCATCAGGAGCTGAATGCGATACAGGAAGAATTTTTTAAATCTAAGTTTTAGAAGCAGAAATATCGGGGGAAACGCAATTTACCTTAACACTCCCTATTGGAAATTCTATGAATTACTTGAAAATTTTGAATTTATATGAAAAACATTTCACACCGGAAACGCTATCCAACAAAGAAGGAATTTTTCAAATAGGGCTCTTAGAAGTGGAGATATTGGCAAAAATAAGATATATATCTACGCCCCCTGGCGGAGAAATCATACACTATTTTTAGAAGAAAATATTCCGAAAAGTTTATCGATGTGAGTAGTATCTCTCCACAAAAGGGTTTTTTTTTCAATCGATCTTTTATCTCAGATTTTGCTGCAAATACATAAGAAGCGGTAGTTAAGACTCACGCCCCCTGGTGGTCAAACCATTTTTTACCCAAAATTAGAAATTATATTGAAAAGATTTCTTATTGGGAACTGTTTCCGGTGCAGAAATTTTTTTCGAATCGTAATTTTAGAAGCAGAGACATCGGGGAAAACGCAATTTACTTTTACGCCTACTAGCGGAAAATCTATGCGTAACATGAAAACGTGACTATAGCTAAAATACTCTTCGACATAAATGGAATCGGAAGGTAAAATAATATTTTTTTCACTTGGATGTTTAGAAGCAAAGATAAGAAATAAAATTTATTTTGAATTCGATATCATGTGAATTTACGTCTTCTAGCTGCAAAATGTGCATCGTAAAGAAAAAACCGAAACGAAGGAACATAATTTCGGACATTTCAAGCTTTCCAATGCAAAATGAATTTTTGAAATCCGACTAATAGTTGCAGAGATATGGTGTCTACAGACGGACGGACGGACGGACGGACGGATAAACCGATAACATAAGCACTATCTTTTTTTTTACAAAAGACGTGCTAAAAATGTGTGAGCACCCTCTGTTGAAATATTCATATTCTGAAATTAAAATACATTTTGAAAATCATGGAATTAGCATTTTGATATGTACTGCTAAAACAAGTAATATTATTAATAATAGAGGGGAAATCAAGCATTACTTTTAACACGAAAAAGAACACCAAACGAATATGCAAAAAAGGTACGTGCTTTTACGATTATTTCAAAAGAAAAGTCTCTGCTCTTAAAAGAAAATCCACCAATCCAAAGAGCAATCGCCAAGTCGTTAAAAATTTATGCACTAACTGTAAACAATGTAATGTAATAAACAAAGATTTGAATCTGAAAACAACAACAATAACAACAACAAAACCCGTAATGTTCACCGTCTTTTGCCTAGGCACGTAGCTGAGCACAGAACACAGTCTGGACTTCTTTATGAAAATCTCTTTGACTGAGACAGATGGAAATTTATTGTGAGATTTGATAAAGTATGGATCTACGTAAACGACTGTAACGACAAAAAAGGTCGATTTTCTATTGCAACAGAGCAGAAAAAGACTTACATACTTGGTTTCGAGAATCAAAGAATGTTTCAGTAAATATTCATGATTATTGCTGGTTTCTTGTGCAATGGGAAGTAAAAGTTAAGAAAAGTTGAAAACAATGTTGCAACCAATTCTACATATTACCAAAATGATGTTTTAACCCTTATGTAAAAGAGGAAATACCAGTATTTTATCCACAGATCCTTCAAAGAGTAGAACTCTATCAGAATAAGTCTACCAGTCATACATCCAAATCTACCACCCTGTTTCTTGAAAAAAATGGATAAAAAGACGGGTATCAAGACTGTACCTTTTGCTTTTATTCCTCCAAAGTCTCCTGATATATCACCGAATTGACGATTATGCCATCGGGCTGCTAAAAAGAGCGCTTTAGACCTAAAACAATTATTATTGGACTATTGAAAAAATAGTGGAAGAGGAGTATATACTGAAGAGCAATTGAATTGGAGATACCTGTCTAGTAACGTGTAGCACAACCTTTCGGCCTGATGGCGGCGGCGATTCGTCTCGGCATGAACTCGACAAGACACCGGAAGCGTTGGGAAGCCATACGGATCCACAACACCTGAACAAGCTCCCACAGTTCACGAAGATTTGATGGAGGGGGGGGGGGGTCAGAGCCTCGAACATCTCTCTCGATGGCATCCCAGACGTGCTCGATGAGATTTAGATCAGGTGACCTAGCTGGCCAAGAAAGCGAGTGGAGTGGAGTGTTCATCCAACCATTCGGATACAATTCGGGAGCGATGGCACAGTGCATTGTCTTGTTGCAGGATGAGGTCCCCAGTGGGATGTTGAAGACGCACAAACGGGAGCAAATGGTCGTCCAGGATATCCCGGTAACGTTGACCTGTGAAGGACGATGTCACACGTACCAGGGGTTCCATTTCAGTCCACGTAAACAGTCCCCAGACTAGAATGCTACCCCCACCAGCTTGAAGAGTACCCCGCTGACAGGAAGAATCCATCGCTTCATGTGGTTTGCGCCGTACTCGTATCCTGCCATCCGCATGTACCAACGTGTATCTCGACTCATCAGTCCAGGCAAGATTTTTCCACATGTCTAGGGTCCAGTGGCGATGCTCCCGCGCCCATGCTAATCTTTGCACCCTGCGATGTGCGGTCAGCAGCGGTACCCTCGTCGGACGATGGCTTCTGTCCCCCATAGCGAGGAGATGATTCTGGATGGTGTGGCTGCTTACACGTTTTTGTGCACTAGCGTTAAATTGCCGAGTGATTTCTTGCACTGTGGCCCGTCTATCCGCTGTTACAATGCGAACTAGCCGACGATGACCCCGCTCATCCATACGCTGTTGTCCACGGCAGTTGTCCCTTGCAGGGATGGTTTTACCGGATTCGATGTACTCACGGTGCGCCCGTGACACAGTGGCTCGTGAAAATCCCAGTGCCTGCACGACTTCCGAGATGGAGTGACTATTCGTGGAGCCTTCACGATTTTCCCACGATCAAATGCGTTTAGATCCTTCGTCTTACCCATACTGCGTCCGACTCATACTGATTCCCGTCGCATCACTCCTTATATTGTCGGATCGCTGCATACGTCATGTCGTTTCCGTTTACAGGGCCTCCAACTCCGCCACATTTGCATAACGCCAGCTGTCTCTAATTCATTTGCTCTTCAGTGAATAAAGTACAAGATTTTCCGCGCCGGGCATCAAAAACGGGTCTCCTCACTCCGGAGTAAGTTGCTCTCCCAACTGAGCTAAGCGGACATGTGCTTTTACTGCTATCTGCCATGGGCGTCCTTCGGTGCAAGCACATCACATCTCCCCCCCCCCCGAAAGAGGGCCGGGGGCATGTCCCACGGGTCAGTCGGGACCATGTGTCGCTGTAGGCAGTCATCCCATGAAGAACGTGCATTTGAGAAATCGCAGACAATTTGGTGTGTGGAACGTAACATCACACTGAATTATTTTTTCGAATCACTGGAGAAGGGATTCTCATTTTTCCTGTCTCGCCGTGCGGAAAGAATATCACATCATTGCGAGAAACGTAACACCCGGGTCTTCCTGGAAGTTCGATATAACGTACAAGTGTGTCCGCGCCGGGCATCGAATTCGGGTCTCCTCACTCCGGAGTAAGTCGGCCTTCCAACAGAGCTGCGCGGACATGTCCTCACACTGCTATCTGCCTTTATCTCATGTGCGTCCTTCTGTGCAGGCAGGTCACAAGTGGAATAAAATACCACTAACAATTTTAAGAAATGCGCTGTTATCTTTTTAATACAGATGTAGGTTCGTAGTCCAGAAGAAAGACTATCACATAGAATATTTAAGAAAGAAATAACTTTATTTTAAACGTCAATTATATTGGTGGAAAATCGGTGGTGCAGTGGTCTAAGCGATAGCCTCTGATCATTCGTCCAAAAGGGGTCCGGGTTCGAATCCCGGTGAGGCACGGATGTTGTGTTTGTCTTATGGCCCTGGCTCTCTCCCTTCCCTGGAACCAGTGGCCCTAAATTTGGGACGGACGACTGCTTATAGCCCACTCAGTTGCTCACGGCGGTCGTTAAACCTCCAATGAAAAAAAAAATCGTTTCAAAAATGTGTAAGCATCCTCCGTATATACTCAGATTTCTATTTCTTTTTCTTATCCTGAATATAATGGTAATTCAATGCAATTGGCATGTCGAAGCAGACGTTCTTGAATTTCAAATTTCTCTCACACCCAGTACTCCCAAGCATTGACCTCTTAGTATAGAAACAGAGTAATAATAAAATAATGACCTCCTGTGGGAGACGTAGAAAGTCATCGTAATGTTACGGTTCGTGGAATGCGTTTTCTGGAGCAAATAATGCCTCCTGGACACATCCGTTCGTGCGTAAAAGGCAACTGCGGTGAGAGTAACGTGAGCTTTAATCAGATTAGCTGTTGAAGTATGTCGTATATCAGGGAAAGTTGGATGTATATATAGATAGACTGTCGTATGTGCTAATCATCACAGCCTTAAATAAAAGAAAGTTAAAAAATACAGCAGATAAAACGATTAAAGACAGAAATGAGCTTCATCAGGTGTGTTTATAATATATTTTGCATATTCAGTCTATTTAGCATAGAGGCGCTACATGTGTTCCTTAGGATATCGTTGCTTTTCCTGGAGATAATAACTGATCAAAAGCGGTTTACTTACCCTTCGTTTAACATTCCGTGTTGCACCTGGGGTTCTCACGATAAAATATCGTGCATATAATGAACAGATCCTCCGGATGTGGACAAAGATATGAAAATCGCGATTTTTCCTGGGAGAAGATTCCTCAAACTCTGTTACTGATGGAAACATTACTTGGTTTAGAGGAAGCGCTTTTAGCCATTTGTTTACATCGCTAACACATGAAGGAAATATTGTACTAGTTTCTAGAGTTCTACTGCTAGCTGGGGGTATTTCGAGGGGGCAAGGGGCCTTGGCCGCGAAAGTGTTTCATTTTTTGTCTTTTTGTAAAAATGCGACTTACATTTAAAAAAAATGCCTTAATTTAATAATAATGCATTTTGAAGTTCGCAAATTGTAGTACAAGTATTATTAGGGTGTGCCAGTTCGGATGTTCATGTAGTTAGTTAACTCTCCTATAGAAGTTATTAGTTCTCTGAACTTTCGATATAGAGAGATCTCGTAAACTGGCAGCCAAAATCACCGTATAATTCGGAATATAAAACACACTTTTTTCTCCCCCGAAAAAAAATTGGTGTCAAAATCCCCTTCCATCTCATATACCGAAGATTATTACTTCCGCCAAGCATGTATGCTGGCGATAATAATAACACTAGTCTGCATGAGATCAGATGATTGAAAACTAATATGTGTGCTTAGCTCAATTTTTCATGCTGATTCCAGAACTGGTCTTAGTTTTCTTCTATCACATACAGTTTTTGCTCAGTCGACCCAAGTTTATTTCAAAGATTTATCGCTGATGGCATCACATGTGCCAGTCAGGGGCGTTTTAGTGGGATGGCATTTCAGCCATCTCTTTTGCCAATCATCGTCAAAGCAACGTAAGGTTACTTTTGGAGTATTGCCAAATAGCCACCTGTAGAAGAAAGACAGAAAAGAGAATTTGCAAGAACCCAAAAATAGCATTCCAGCCAGTCAGATACTCACATTTCCAGTTCATTGCTCTTTCTTTTCGGATTTACACAGCTGTTCTTAGTTGCTGTCTCTATTGTGAGTGCGTAGTCTTACAATGTCGAAACGCAAGTGTGTAAATTGTCCGAATGTGTCCTGTTACATTTGTGGAAATTATATAGTGCTTTAGCAAAGAACGAATATCACAGACTTTTTGAAGAAAGCTTACTATGCTTATTTTAAAGTGCATCTTGGTGATCAGTATAAGGCATGGGCACCACATAAAGTGTGCCGCTATTGTGTCGAGAGCTTAAAGTTATGGACAAAATGGAATCAAACGTGCATGCGGTTTGCAATACCTATGGTGTGGAGGAAGCCTAAAGACCACCTGAACGACTGTTACTTCTGCTTAGTTAATGTTAAGGGCTGCAATTCGAAAAATAAGAACAAAATTGGGCATCCAAGCATTCCTTCAGGCATTAGGCCAGTTCCACATGGAAAAGATCTGCCTGCATCTCTTCCTCCAGCTGTGTTAGAGAACGTGGAGGAAGATGATGAATGTGAACGTGATGCAATCTCCGAAGACGATAGTAATGATGTCTACAAGCCGGAAAACGACTCTAATCCACAACTGTTCTCCCAGAATGAACTTAATGATCTAGTACGTGATCTGAACTTGTCTAACGAATCTACAGAACTACTTGGCTCCCGGTTGAAAAGTAAGAATCTTCTGGCTCTAGGAACACATTTTTCATGGCACCGACACCGAGAAAAAGAAGTACTTCCTTTTTTCTCACAGAACGATTCCTTAGTTTACTGCAATAACATCAACGAGTTAAGGCACTTCAATGGCATTGAACACGATCCTACTCAGTGGAGACTTTTTATTGACTCGTCCAAGAAGAGCCTCAAAGGCGTGTTACTGCATAATGGGAATGTGTATGGGTCCATTCCTGTGGCCCACTCAGTTAACATGAAAGAGACATTCGAGAACATGAAGGTATTATTAACAAACATACAGTATGAGGAACACAAATGGCTTATCTGTGGTGACTTCAAAGTAATAGGAATGCTAGTAGGACAACAAGCTGGGTACACGAAAATGCCTTGCTTTCTATGTGAATGGGACAGTAGGGCAAAGCAAAGGCATTGGGCAATGAGAGTTTGGCCAAAGCGGAGAAATTTTGTTCCTGGAACTAAAAACATCCAGCATGACCCACTTGTAGACCCCCAAAAATATTGCTTCCATCACTACACATCAAATTGGGGTTGATGAAGCAGTTTGTAAGGATTCTACCACAAGATGGGCCATGCTTCAAGTACCTTTCTATGAAATTTACCTTAATCACACTAGAAGAATTGAAAGCTGAAATTTTTGTCGGCCTTCAAATAAAAAAACTGATGAAGGACAAAGATTTTGAGAAAACGATGCATGAGAGAGAAAAAGACACATGGACAGCATTCTGATCTGTAACCGAAAACTTTCTAGGGAATCACAAAGATCCTAATTAGAGAAAAAATGTTGAAACAATATTGGAAAACTTCAAGCAGTTGGGTTGTAACATGAGTGTGAAAGTTACCTTTCTACACTCCCATATCGACTACTTTCCGGAAAATCTGGGACATTATAGTGAAGAGCACGGTGTACGCTTTCACCAGGATATTAGGTAGATGGAGAAGAGGTACCAATGGAGATGGAATGAAACTATGATGGACGACTATTGTTGGATGTTGAAGAAAGACAGTAAAGATAAACAAGGATCTGCAAGAAAGTAAAAAAAAAAGACAGTTTGAAAAATTAATGGAACACTGTTTGCTTGTCGTTTTGTTAAAGACTAGTCACAGGTCAGTTCTTTACAACAATTTTAAAGTGCTTTTGTAAAAAAAAAATAGTCTTTGTGGGACATTGTGTTTGCATTTTTGAGCTTACATCAATTAAAATCTTGAAAACATAACTTCTTATTTTATTTAAAAACCTGACGTGATAGAAAAAATGGAAGTCATTTCTAGAATCGGCGTCAAAAATTGATTCAAGAACAGCTATTTTTAAAACATTATCTGACAAAAAAAATTTTTATTTGCAAACCGGTGTAATCTTCGATTGATATCTATAATTTGCGAAATTAGTAAGCGAGTGAATTTTTCATTGAAAGTTATAGCTGCTGCAAGAGGATTTCACAGAAATGATGGGTTCTCAAGCAAGTCACGAATGGCTGTGTATGAAAGTATAATTGTTCCTACTCTGTTGTACGGCACTGAAACCTGGGTACTACAGAAGAAACATTGGAGTCCTTTGTGTGCTGGAGAGATGCGTTAATTACGGGGCGTTTGTATCAAGACACGTTCTCATCAGGTGAGGAATGAAGATGTGTTACAGTTGTGTAATGTGAAGCAAAATGTTGTTAGTAAGGCGGAGACTAATGAGCTTAAGCGGTTCGAGGCACTGCTGAAAGAATGAGTGATGAGATGCTTAGTAAGATAATTTTTTCAGCCCAAGTGGCAGGAAAGAAAGGTAGAGGAAAGCCAAGGAAATTAGAGCAGAATCAGAATCAAGAATATCTGCATCAAAAGAAGATCATGAGTATGAAGTACAAAAGTCTTGTGTGTATCGTGCGATGGATGTCAGTGAAGCTCGTGCTGTGTGCCGAGATCGCTGTAAATGGAAACGTTTGATACACCCACATTAAGTTATTAATTTCAGGAGATAACCTCTGAATATCAAAAAACAGCCTAGTGATATGAAGCTATGTATCTATATACACTATTATCACAAAAGTCACCGGTCACCTACAAGAGAGACACAACACAGCATTTATTGACATACATTAGTACCGTGTCGATCAACCTTTGGCCTTAATGCATGCACTGACCCTTCGAAGCTCGAAGTAGTTGGGTTTTGAGCTCCGTGATTTTCGTTGCTATAAGGTGTTTATTGAGTGCTTTAGTTTCTGTGGTTGCGTGTATCTTCAAGTTGAAGTTCTACACTTTACGTTCGTGTATCTCCCAGGTTGGTGCGTGCCATATTTTTTCATTATTCACTGTTTTATTTTTCAACCAAGCTGGTCTTTTTCGTTAAAGTCTCGCCATTGCTTCGATGGCGGAGGCAGACAAGGGTGACGCCCACATCCTTATCTTGGCAGATCAGCCAGCTTCCTCTTCTTCTTCTACCGTGGTAGCTCCTGCTCATCTTAATGAGGTGGCTCCCGAGCGTCATTGCGACGTCATGGACACCTCTTCTTCTCCAGCTATAACACCCACCAAGTGCGGTAGTGCCAAGTCTCCTATCTACATCTCAGCAGATGATGACGTATCCGTTATCAGCAATACTGAGCTCACAGGTTCTACTTCTCATCAACTTTCTGATCCGCCCTCACTGCTAGGGGCCGCTTCATCGAATTCTCGACCCATGTCTGCCCAAGCGTCCTATGCTTCTGCAACTTCTGGGGTCCTCACACCCCCAGTTTCATCTGCTATGCCTTTTCCTGAATCCTATGTCACTGTCGTCGGTTCTACTGCTACAATTGACATACCAGAGGATTCCCGAGCTGGTCACCTTTTTTCCTCCACTATGAAACGGGGCGTCTATTTTGATGCGCTTCCCGACACTAAGCTGTGACAATATAGCCGAGCCCTGAAAACTATCTTACCAAAGGATGCAATAGACTTTGTAGCTCGAAAACCCAGATCTGTCTTGGTCTATTTTAAGGATAAAGCGCATGCTGATCAGGTCCTTACGGAAGGTCTAACCATCAATGACATGCATCTGTTAGCACAACCGGTTGCGCACCGCCCGGTGCAGGTGACCTTCTACCTCGTACCACCAGAAGTATCCGACGCTGCACTCTGCACCTTGCTCAGCAGGTACGGCAGAGTTGTTGGCTCCATAACAACTCTCTCTGCGGCTCCCAGAGACCCTGAAGACAAATCGATTCGGGATTTCCGCCGCACTGCTCGAGTCCTCTTTTCATCTGTTGCTCAGCTGAAAGCGGTTCCGAATGTTTTGCACATCCGCTGTGGACAGCAACGCCGAAGAGTTGAGATAATCACTTCACAGTATTGTACTATCTGTCGGAGCGAAAGTCACATAAGGGCTCAGTGCCCACGTGCCTCCCTGCAAACAGCTACACACACTACATCTTCTTCTACTTTGTCCAACAACGCTTCACAGACTTCTTCCTATTCGAGGAAAGTCGCGGAATCAAGATCTTTCAAAAGTCAGCTTACTGCCATTGGTCAACAAACGACTTTTATGCCTCCACCTCCTGCTGATCCTAAGAATTTTCCCAGGCTTCCAAAATCGACTCCCCTAGTACTTTTACAACCACTGCTGATGTACATGTTGACCACTCCTCAGCTTTTACCGTTGGCTCCATGACACGAGTTACAGGTAACGCTTCGGGTTCAGACTCTTCAGACGATCATGAAGCTTTTGTGGTTGCTGGAAAACGCAGTGGTGCTACTCACCCCAAGACGAAGAAGTCAAAGACTCTGGCGTCCCGATGATCATCTCGCTCTTCTACCCGCTCATCCACTCGCTCCGTCAGCTCTCGACGACCGTTCTCCAGGTCGCCTCTACACACTTCCTCTGAGAAAGCATGTGAGGGTGCCTTTCCCTCACTAGAAGAATTCACAACTTTTCTTGCTGAAAATGCTTTCCCTGCTGAGCCTCTGCCATACGAGGACGTGCTGGATTGCCTTTAGGGTCCTCTAGCCCTTCCTCAGCACGCACTTCCATTCAGCAGTATGAAGCAGCTCTTCCACAAGTGCTGGTTCAATTACACTCACTTGAAAACACTCTTCGGCGCACTGCGGACGAGGTCCCGTGGAGTGCTTGTTTTCTCCGTCGACTCCACTCCATCACTACAGCCACTCAATTCCTACTGCATCCCACAACTAACCTAGACATTCAAGGTGGTGTCACTTAATTGTCGTGGTTTTGCGACACCTCTTGCGAATGCGCTGGTACGAGAGGATCTTGCTTCGCTGAATGCTGATATATTACTTCTGCAGGAAACAAACCTGTACTTCCACCACCTCTGACAAACCAATATATATAAATTGTAACTTCTCATTGTACAGAATCATGTATATAGGTCGTTTCACGAACCACAGACATCTATAAACTTTCTCGTTTTTACAGTATATTCTTATTTTCAATTCCTGATTCAAATGTGTAATTTTACTTTTCAGCTGTGTAAATTTGTGTTCTCCAATACTCACTGTGATGAGTTGTGTCTTCTCTCTGTATTTTCAGAGATTATTTTTTCTTTTGTATTCTCAGGAAAATTATTGTATATAACTATTTTTCATATCACCGTTGTATGTAACATGTAGTACCGCGAGCCACATTCATCCGTAAATTTTTCATCATCTGTCTTTCGAACTTTTGATTTCATGTTTGTCTCCTTGATCACCTGCAACCTCCTGGTTTTCCAGGTCACCCACAATGTATCACCTTTCGGTCAGAACTTTTTTTTTCATCAATATTGTGTAAAATTTATACTCTATAGTGCTCATCATTCTGGATTGATTTTACTCTCTGTATTACCAGATATTCATGTTGCCTCGCCAGTTTTCTACTGCACTTAACTGTTGTCATGCAAACGTTGCACCGAATCCTGTAATTAACGTAGCGCAAGCTGCACATTCTGTTAATTTCTCATCACCTGTCTTTTGAATCTATGTCTGCAAGCTCGAATTCTGTATTATTCCTTGCATCAATACTGTGCAAAATTAATATTGTAAAACGCTCTTCAAGCTGAATTGTTCCTATTCTTTGCTTTGTCAGAGACTTTTGTTGCCTCACCAGACACTCGAGTGTAATTAACTGTTTTTTTACTATCATCAATGTACAAAACCGTGTAAATAAGCAGTAGCGTAAGCTACAAGCATCTGTAAATATTTTTTTTTTGTCATACATCATTTGAGATGATTTATTCAAGCACATCCCTGTATCTTTCTTCTAATAAATACTGTGTGAAAACTGACCCTTCGAGACATGCTTTCGACAAGGTTTTGGTACAAAGCGATAGGTATGCGCTTCCATTCAGCACATAATGCTGCCGCTAACTGTTGCTTAGTAGTAGGCCTTGGTTCCAAACTTCTTATGCGGCGCTCTAATTCATCCCATATGTGCTCTATGGGATTAAGATCAGAGCTCTGTGCTGGCCAGTCCACACACGATACGGAATTATTATCAAACCACGCCGTAACAGTCATTGCTTTATGTCTCGGTGCATTATCCTGTTGGTACCAGCAAGGCTCGGTTCTATAATACTGCCACAGAGTTGTTAGGGCATAATTGTCCAGAATATCGAGGTAGATGTTCTGGTTAACAGGTTTGTCCACGAAAACCAATGTGCCGGGACCGTACCACGAAAACCACCCCCACACGGGTAGACTACCAGCTCCACACTGGACCGTAGGAACAGTACACTGTTGTAAATAGCGTTCCCCAGGCTGCCGCCGTGCCCACATTCGGCCCTCAGACTGATGCATCATGTATCTGGATTCATCAGTCCATAGGACCCGTTTCCATTGATCTACGGTCCACGATAAATGTTCTTTACATCATGCTAAACGACGAATAGCATTCCGAGTGAAGATGAAAGGCTTACGAGCGGCAGCACGACCACGGCATCGCATGGAATTAAGTACTCTGCGAATGATACGTGTACATACCGAGGTTCTAGCATTTTTACTCACCTGTGCACTAAGATCTTGTATAGTACTCCGCCGATTGGCTTTAACGACTCTCCTGAGGCTTCGACGACTCTATCACTGAATTTCTTTGATCTTCCGGTACGTTTTGCTGCTTCAGGCACGCCATGTGTCTTCCACTTATTCAGTACATCCAAAACAGTTGACTTGGGCATGTTTAAACGCCTCTCGGTTTCTCTTATGGACAACCCACTAATATAACATTCAACAATCTTTCCTTTCTCAAAGTCAGTTCTCTCCCGCCGCGGTGTGCGACAGCAGATGCCGACACATCTGACACTCTTGCTTCCTTACTGTTCGCCAAGAATGCGGAGAAGTTAGAGCGCTCGCTTCTTCGACGATATATTTTTTTTAATTTTGAGCGGTTCTTGTCAAGCTTTAGATAAAAGAAGAGAAACAATAGTCAGTTCCCAGAAATTATTTGTATGTAGCGGAATATCGATAGAGTTTGGCACATTAGCATGCATCGATGGTGACCACTGACTCAATAATGAAGGCCATTGGCTGCATGCATGAAAGTGTGACATCACATGCAAATCCAGCAGCGCAGCGCATGTATGCCATTGGCTGATGGATTGAGGGATGTTTCTCTACGTATTTACCATCGATATCGTCGATTGCAATGTTAGAAAATCGCAGGGATTCAGTGATTCATAAGCTTTTGTTTAGACGCATAAAAGTTTTTTTTTTAAATTTATTAATTAAAATCTTTAAAATGCCATTTTACGATGCGTGATAAAAAGTATCCAGACTGGTTGCATAAATTCGGAATGACACAGCAAAAAAGCTGTTCGGCACAGGTTGACCTTGGATCTACGCATGTGCCGAGAGTCACGTTTCTCCTGCTGGTCCGGTTTTTTTTTTAGAAATGAGATCAAAGGTCAGGAAATAGGGAGAGATCCATTCCATCGCCCTTATGCGTCACAACTTAAGTAAAAATGCTGCGATTGCGACAAAAGTTTATCATGTTGTTACGGAGGTATACTGAACCGGTTCTGAAGAACATCATCGAAATGGGGTAAAATGTTCAGGGCACAGGAGCGAGATTTATTCCACAGCCATAATCCTCCTAGCTTGACTAAAATGCTTCGATTGCGACAAAACATTAGTACGTTGTTCT
Source organism: Macrothele yani (assembly GCA_039090855.1). Taxonomy (NCBI): domain Eukaryota; kingdom Metazoa; phylum Arthropoda; class Arachnida; order Araneae; family Macrothelidae; genus Macrothele; species Macrothele yani. The sequence continues at coordinate 114,751,088 of CM077026.1, forward strand.
AGAGATATACTGATCCAACACTGTTTAATATCATCGAAATGGGGTCAGAGGCCAGGACATAGGATCGGAATCCATTCCATCGCCCTTATGCGTCATAACTTGCGTAAAAATGCTTCTATTACGACAAAACTTTAGTATGTTGTTCCGGAGGTACCCTGAAGCATTTCTGTTTAACATAATCGAAATGGGGTAAAAGGTCAGGGCACAGGAGTGAGATTAATTCCACAGCCATTATCGTCCTAACTTAAGTAATAACTTGAGTAATGATTTCTGGTATGCTGGGAAGCTTATCATAATCAATGCATTGCATGATTTTACTAACTTATTTTTTTTTCCTTTTTAAGCACATTGAAACTTTCAGAAGAATAACGCAGCCACTCACCAAGAACCTGTGTTCCATGCATGGTTCCAGGAACATGCCAACCAGCTTTCTTTGCTACAGTGGCTCTCCTAGTTTCATAATTAACCGTATTTTTCGTCATATGCAATTAAGTAGTGAGACTATATTTTTCTAAATCCCGGTAAAACACACAAGGCGGGAAAGTATGGCTTTTTAAAGTCATTTATCAGTTGCGTTTGCGTGAGAATTGCGCAGATGATTATTTACGCTTTACATGATGTCATTCGGTGGAAGAACAATGTCACGGCTCAGCCATAGAGCAAATATACGGTTTTGTTTGAAAATTGGTAGAGCTGCATTTGAGACAGATGAATTGTTGCATGAAAAGTATGGGGCTGATTGTTTATGTCGTACATTAATGTTCCGACAGTGCGCAGTATTGAAGGATGGACGGGAAGATTTGGGAAATGACGAAAGGCACGAATGCTCGATTTCAGTGCGCTTTTCTGAACTCACTGAGAAAGTTCGCGGTAGGATGAAGAAGTGACCATTGTTCGACCTTGAAGATGCTGATTCAGATCAGATCAGATCATATGTAGAGGATTTTAGGAAGGAGTGTCTGAGCCCAGGTCTTAAACAACCCTTAGAAATAGGAAGCTAGGAGATTTGGGCTAGAGTGTCCGATAGGAAAGTGGCACGGAAGCGAGATAGAAAGGGGGAGGAAGGCGTTCTTACTTATCACCTGGGGCCAGTACCCGGGGTCTGACGGCTTAACGTACCCATCCGACACACGGCGTATAGTTAGTGGTTAGAACGTTCGTACCTGCCTGGGATCGAATCCGAGATCTTCTACGTGGCAGTCACGAACGTTGACCATTAAGCCACTCGCGGCCCTAGAAGATGTTGGAATGGGAGCTCAGTGTTAATGAGGAAACGATTCGTCAAATTTTAGTACAAGATTTAGGGTGACGGGAGGAGAGGTTGTGCGCGTTTGATCGCCATGTTTGTCAGACGACCAAAAACATGCACGAGTGGAATACGCAAAGTACATCCTGGAGACCACAGAAACAATGTAAAATTATCTCCAAAGTATTGTGGCTGATGACGAGACATATGGTTTTGTCATGACCTGAAGCGAAGCGTTAGAGTCATCAATGGAAGTTGCCACAGTCACACAAAGGAAAGAATACCAGGTTACGGAATCCAAAATCAAGACAATGCTTGTGTGCTTTTATGTCAGCAAGAACATTCTGCATCACGAGTTCATCCCTGAAAGTAAAACTGTCACTGGCAATTCTTACACATCTATTTTGAAAGGATTGCGTAAGAGGATTGTTCGTGTGAGGGCTGAGTACAACAACGGGCAAATGGTTCTTTATTCGCGATATAGCCCTCGCACACAGAGCAGTAAGTGTATAGCAATTTCTGGCAGAGAAACAAGTGTATGGACTCAACCATCCCCTGTATTCACCAGATTTGTCACCCTGTGATTACTTTATCCATAAATTACAGCTCCTTTTAAAAGGAAAAGGTTCTCAAGACGCTGAAGACATACAAAGAACTGTGACATCAACTCTTCACTCCATACCAAAAGATGACTTTTGCAAGTCCTCCTTTCGTTTGCTGACCGTGCTACTTCCTGAATTAACACAGGAGGAATGTACTTCAAATAAAATACATTCACTCAAGTTTCCTGCTTTTCCATTAAAAAAAAATCAGGGTCATTATTTAATTGCCGCAAGGAGGATTATACGCTATATTGACAAAAGCCACCGGACACCCCTTGAAAAGAAAATGAACGTATCCACTGCGTTGTTAAGATGCGCAGTACAGCTGCAAACGATATAAAAACAAGCCTGCAGCTGAACGAAAGATTGGTGGATGTTATATTAGTGGGTTGTCCATAAGAGAACACGAGAGGCGTTTAAACATACCCAGGTCAACGTTTTTGGATGTACTGAATAAGTGGAAGACACATGTCGTGCCTGAAGCAGCAAAACTTACCGGCAGACCAAAGAAAATCAGTGACAGAGGACGTTGAGGCCTCAGGAGAGTAGAACAGATAATCGACGGAGTACCGCGCAAGACCTCAGTGTACAGGTGAGTAAAAATGCTGGAACCTCGGTATGTGCACGTACCATTCGCAGAGAACTTCATTCCATGGTTTACCGTGGTAAACCTTTCATCTCCACTCGGAATGCTACTCGTCGTCATAAACCTTTCATCTCCACTCGCAATGCTACTTGTCGTTTAGCATGGTGTAAAGAACATTTATCATGGACCGTAGATCAATGGAAACGGGTCCTATGGACAGATTAATCCAGATACACAATCCATCAGTCTCATGGCCATGTGTATGTATGGCGGTAGCCGGAAGAATGCTATTTACCACAGTGTACTGTTCTTACGGTCAAGTTTGGAGCTTGCAGCGTACTCGTGTGGAGTGTTTTTCGTGGTATGATCCCGGCTCATTGGTTATCGTGGACAGACTTGTTACCCAGCACGTCTACCTCAATATTCTGGACAACGGCGTGGTTTAACGATAATTCGGTATCGAGGGTGGACTGGCCAGCATAGAGCCCTGCTGTTAATCCCATAGGTCACCTATGGGATGAATTAGAGCACCACATTAAAGGTTGGGAACCAAGGCCTCGTACTAAGCAACAGTTAGCGGCAGAATTATGTACTGAATGGAAGCGCATACCTATCGCTGGATTCCAAAACCTTGTCGAAAGCATGTTTCGAAGGGTCAGTACATGCATTAAGGCCAAAGGTGGACCGACACCGTACTAATGTATGTCAATGAATGCTATGTTGTATTTCTCTTGTAGGTGTCCGGTGACTTTTTTCAATATAGTGTATGTTGAAAAAAGTTATAAATTTGTGTTCTGCGGATTATACACCGCTTTAAAAAATAGCATTTTACACTTAAAAAAAATATCTTCGATTTTTTTTAAATCAATGTCATAACTGTCAGGAGATCTCATATTCTTGAAAAAAATTTTTTTTTTTTTTTTTTTTGATTGGAGGTTTAACGATTACCGTGAGCAACTCAAATGGGCTATAAGCAGTCGCCCGTCCCTAATTTAGGGCCACTGGTTCCAGGGAAGGAGAGAGCCTGTGCCGAAAGACAAACACAACACCCATGCCTCACCGGGATTCGAACCCGGACCCCTTCGGACGAATGATCAGAGGCCATTGCTTAGACCACTGCGCCACCGGGGCGGCCTTGAAAAATTACCAAAAATGTGTTAATACAGGAAAATGTAACGCATTACAAAAACCGCGACCTCAAACGGTTGGAAAGAAGCTTTCTTTTTTACTTGAGATCCTTTTGACGGAAAATACAATGCAAGGAAGGCGATATTATTTACTGCAGTGGACAATTATGTAGGGGAGGGAAACTCATCGTTACACACGTTCTTGGGTGTCAGAGGTCTAGCTACATCCTACCGAATTTAACAACGGTATTGTCAGGTCTAACACTGCGGAATTGAGGTAACACTCAAAACTCCCATAACATAATCTTTTAATACATTTGAAAGTAACGGAAATGCGTTTTAGAATGACAGTTATTTTTCTAACAAGATGATTTTATTTCTTATTTCATTGAACTGCTGGATCATCTCATGAATCGCGATTTGTTTTTTCAGTATGAAATTATGGTCCGGGATCAACATCGCAGGTACGGACTATGCGACGATCATTTAATGAATTTCATGACCTGCAGTTTATACGAAGTTTTTTTTTCTTTTCTTAAATTTGGAGTACGGATTACATGTAAGAAAAATACAGTATATCATATTGAGAATCTCTGGGACGAGACGGAGCGGGCGGTTCGCCCCGAGTCTGCGCCGCCTTCTAATTTGCAGCAACTGCGCAACTCAATCATTTCCGCGTGGAACAATATTCCTGCACATGTTTCAAGTCCCGACAAATTCGGATACGGCGGCGCAACTAGGGAGGTGAACCTAACATCTTAGTGTATTTATTCACAAAAACGATAAATTCATCCTGAAAGTTTGTTTGGACTCCAAGTTACTATGTACACGGAGCTGATGAATTTCTATAACAAAATGAATTGGTTTCTAGACTCTGAAGATATGGCCCTTGTAAACGCTTCCACTAATTGATTCTCTCACAAAAAAAGTATCAAGTCCCCAAATCTTAAACGTTGATGGAGCTCCTAAATTATTTAACAAAAATTATCTTTGAATGTGTTTACAGTTCCATACAATTGCTGCTGAGATTTTAAATAAAGTACAGACAAGATGTTTTCCTTAACTTAATCATTTATTCAACATTTCATATTTTCATTCCTGGAATGCATTAATGAATCATTTCAAAATGTGATCACAAATTTTTATCCAGCTGACATAAACTATGAACCAACAGATTTTTACAATGAAAATGACCTCTTTTTCAAGAATTACGTAATGTACGTTAATACATCAAATTACCAAACACATTTGGCATAGAAATAAAAATACAAAACATATAATTTAAAAACAGTGAATAATGCTTAACAACATTTTGGAACACAGTTCACAGAGTTTCAGTCCATATTAAACACATTCAGATAGCATCACTGGAAGGAATGTAATGAATGGTAAAACAAGAAAAAGGTTGCACACTGTGTCACCGGATATCCAGTAAAACCGAAAAATTCACTTTACGCCGTTGAACATCCAAACATAATACGAAGAACCTGAAGCAAGAAATAAAGTTAAAATCCACAGGGTAGTTCTTAAGCATTGTGTGAAAGCAAATGATGCTATCCTTGCTCAGTTGACACCGCTTGATTGTACTATTTTTTTTCCGTTATTGTAGAATGTTCCGAAACAATTTAATTGAGGACACCTCTTTCAAATGAATCATTTCCAACCTTTACTGTATTGACTGCTTCCAGTTGACCATCCAGTACTTCCATATCCACTTCCTTGACCTCTATAACCTTTGGAGTTTCCATAGTAGCCACCATACTGACTCCAAGTTTGATCTGGATAAGTCCTTTGGTAACTTCCAGTGTCTCCTCTTTGGCCCCAAGAGCTACTTGATGAAGGTACATACCACCCTCCAGTTTGTCCAAAGTAACCCCCTGTTGAAGGCCAACCTTTGCTGTTCCCGTAAGAAGATCCCATTCCTAAACTTGAACCGTATCCCGATCCATAAATCTGATTTCCATATCCAGTATCAAGCCATCCACGATTGGCTCCATATCCCCCTTTGTCACCTCGAAGTCCTCTGTCGCTTCCCCATCCATGTGATCCATACTGGCTTCCATATGTGCTCCCATATCCACGATTGTACTGTCCACCTCCGGAAGGTCCACCATATCTGTTTCCGCTGTACCATCCTCCTTGTCCTCCTTGTCCTCCTTGTCCACCTTGTACACCTTGTCCTCCACCGTACCAACCTCTGTTGTCACCGTAGCTGGACCACCCTTTGTTGGCTCCCCCACTAGACCATCCTCTGTTTCCTCCGTAATTGTTAGACCAGCCTCCGGCTCCACCGTAGTCTGACCATCTGTTTCGGTCATCATTGTTTGACCATCCTCTGTTTGATCCATATCCGCTGTCAGACCATCCTCGTTTGTTGCCAGAATTTGACCATGTTCCTTGATCCCCATAGTTGGACCAAGGGTTGCTACCAGCATAACCTGGCCAACCTTTTGAAGAACTTGAACTCCATCCTTGGTAACCGTAGCTTGGTCGACCTTGACTTTGCCATCCACTTGCATCTTTTTCGAGATCCTTTGATTCTTTAGTTACAGCTGAATCATCAGCATTTTTGTCCTTCTTCTGCTCATCTGATTTAACAGCAAAGTTTAACTCCAGGAGCACGACGAACAGCACTACTCTCAACTGAAAGATAAGAAAAAGACACAACCTGAAGAAACTCAAATTTTAAATAAGTAGCACACAGTCATACAGTATGGCTAATATTACATAGGTACAAGGTATATATATGTACATAGAAATACACGGATGAGCCAGTACATTATGACCACCTACCTAATAAGTTGTAGGACCCCTTTAGCCCGAAAAACAGCAGTTCATAAGAGAGGCATCGATTAGAAGAGGTGGCGATAGCTATCCTGGGGTAACTGATGCCCATAATGTCAATAGCAGGTTCACCAGTTCCCGTACATTTTGAGATGGTGGTGATTTAGTGCGAACACGCTTTTCCAAGTCGAACCAGAAAGGTTCAATTGAGTTCATGTCAGGGAATGTGGAAGCCAGGTCATTACCAGAAAGTCACCAGCATGTTTCTCGAAACACTGCTTGATGATTCTGGCAGTGTGGTAATGGCCATCACCAGCAGGGAACACAGTTGCCATGAATGTGTGAACTTGGTCCGTCCGCAAAGATGTTTAGATACCTGACAGATGTCAGGGATTGTGCTATTGGGATAATGGGTCCTAAAATGTCCCAAGAAAACATCGCCCACAGAATAACACCTCCGCCGTCGGCCTACTTCCACCCAACAGTGCATCCAAGTGCCATAGCCTCCGTTGGTAATCGGCGTATTCGTGCTCTGCCGTCTATATGATGCACCAGGAATCTTGATTTCTTCAGACCAGGCCACTTTCTTCCAATCATCCACGGTCCATTCTCGATTATTCCCTGGAACCAGTGACCCTACATTAGGGACGGACGACTGCTTATAGCCCATTGAGTTGCTCACGGTGGTCGTTAAACCTCCATTAAAAAAATCTCCATTATCTTGGGCCCATTTCATGCATTGTTGGCGATAACGTGCAGTGAAAATGTGAACCCAGCTGGGTAATCGGCTACGCAGGCCCATGCGCAGAAGGCTGTGATGAACTGTGTGCTGTGACACATTGCCCTGATCACCACTGATGTAGCTGCAGGTGATTTGTCACACTGTGGCCCTGCGGTCGCTGTGAGCGACGACAGTATGCGCTCCCCTCTAGCATCAATGGGCTGCGGACGACCCCCGGCTGGACGACGGTTCGTCGTTTGGCCATCTGTGCACCACTTTTGATGCGCACTCACTACAGCGGCACGTGAACAACTCACAAGCAGCGCCGTTTCCGAGATATTACTTCCGAGGCTCCGTGTCATCACAATTTGTCGTTTATCAAACTCCGATAAATCGGCAGCTATTCCCATTCGGGCTCCGTACACTCTACTAAATGAGAGCCGGTCCTCGTGTTGTATATATACTGCTCTGTGAATTTCACCTGTGCCACCGTTCGGTCTCCAAGCGCGCTCATTTCTCTACGCTGTACGTGGTCATAATGTAATAGCTCATCGGTGGATATTTCCAATAGCCTAGCACAACCTCTGCTATGAAAAGGCTCTATTTGTCGGTAGGTGCTCCCGTTCCGCTGGTTTTACATACATTATATACTGAGTGCCCAACTTAATGCATATATACACTGAGTGGCCAATTTATTATGACAACCTGGTAAATACGTTTTTGGGCCACCTTTTGCCTTTAATACTATTTGAATTCGTCTTCGTATGGACTCTATTAAATGTCGGCAATTGGGTTATATTAGCCCAAATCGAGGAATTGCACTCTCCAGCTCTTGAAGACTTGATGGTAGTGTATCCATCTGTGTTATGCCTCTTTAGACTGTATCTCACAAATGCTTCATTGGACTGAGATTCAGTGATTGAGGATGCCAATGTAGCAGGAAAAAGTCCCCATTCGCGTACAGTGCGAGCACTATTATATAAAGAATTGTTTTGCTCTAAGTATCCAGCCCCATTGGGATAAACCATCAACATAACTGGTAGAGCTTTGTCGGCAGCGATATTTAAATACCTTTCGACGGTCAGATGTTTCTCTTCACGAATCAGGGGCTCAAACACTTCTACGAAAACATACCCCAGACCATACGTTGCGTCTGTTAGCTTAATGAGTTGTGACAATGCCTAGATGGGTTTCGTGCTTCTCTCTCCAAATCCTCACCCTTCCATTTGCATGGTGCATACCACATTACCCTTTACCACTCCTTTACTGTCCAATTCTTGACAGTAAATGAGTGGTAAAGGGTAACGAGTGTAAAGGGCATTTTCTTCTTGTGTTCCTGAGCGAACAACATAAAATACTTCCAGTTTGCTCAGGAACACAAGAAGAAATGAACTGGAGGCATTTCTTGTTCTGTATCCTATGAGATGTAATGTGCAGTATCGAAAAGGTTACTCTTCGCCACTAGTTGCACACACACACACACACACACACCTGCCATTGAATTAGAAACCTTAACGTACAGTTAGGTAAACGTCACTTACGCAACGTATATATGGAATTGTGACGTATATTCTAATTTAACTTTCATTTTGAGTTCCTTTTCCTATGTAAATTTGAGTTTGTTCTCTTTTGCACTTTCCAAACTTAACGTAATATCTTCTCTCGCACACGAATGAGGTTGGCAACACCGTTGAGGTTAGAGAGACAGACGTATGAATGTGATAAGCACGTTAGATAAAAAGGACGATACAGCAGTTGCTTAGTGTACGTGTGTGTGTGTGTAGATATGTTCAATCGTTGTTAAGACAGATTATACGACAGATAATTAAGGAATTATATGTGAAGTGTAGATTCATTTTGGAGGGGTCTGGCCATAACTCACCACGCTGGCCAAACGTATAATGAACGCTCCCTGTCTTCTGATTCAAGGCTCCTTAATTGGGAAGAAGAACTACAAAGGATCAAGTGGGACATAGTCGGGCTAAGTGAGGTAAGGAGAAAAGGAGAAGATCTCTTTGAACTTAAAAGAGGACATTTATTCTACTATCGTGGGACAGATACGGGTAGAACTAGTGGTATTGGATTTAAAATAAACAGGAAACTGAAGGTTAAAGTCGTAGAAGTTGAAAGTTACTCTGACAGAGCTGCACGACTCGTCATCCAACTCTCGAGAAGATCCCAGGCTCAGATTATTCAAACTTATGCACCCATCACAAGTCATCCTGAAGAAGAAATTGAAGAATTTTATGACGAAATTCGTCATCTAAATAATAAAGGTAAGCAGCACTTTGGAGATTTCAATGCAAAAATAGGGCAACAACAACAGAATGAAACTTCAGTAGGTAAATTCGGTCACGGCCACAGATACCAGAGTGGAAATACTCTCGTAGAGTTTGCAGAGGCAGAAGGGTTTTTAATCTTGAACTCCTTTTTCAAGAAAAAGCCACACAGGAAATGGACATGGAGACATCCAAATAGGACGACAAGTGAAATTGATTTTATTATGTGTAACAAAAAATTCGTCATAGAAGACTGCAGTGTGCTAAACAAGTTCAACATAGGTAGTGACCATAGATTGGCGAGATGTAAAATGCACCTCAACACTAAACTCGAACGTGGCAAGCTCATAAGACAAACAAAGTGTATTGACATGACCAACCTCAAAAAACATCATAATACCTTCAAATTGGAACTGAGGAACAGATTCTCTGCTCTAGAAGGTCTAACGTCGGAAGAAGTGGACATCTCGGAAGTTAACAGCAAACTAACCAAGGCTCTTATAGAAACAGCAACAAAAATTGCTGGTACTACCAACAAGTTGCAAACGAAAACATTATCAGGAAAAACCAAAATTCTGATGCAAAAAAGAATAGAGATGAGGACAACTAAAGTAGATGTGACTTCCAAAGTGGAATACATAGAGCTATGCAAGACGGTACGAAAAAGTATCACTGAAGACGTAAGGAAATTCAACTGTGAACTAGTTAAGAAAGCAATTGAAAACAACAAAAGTTTGAAGAGAGCAAAGGGACATCTAAGTAAGGAAAGAAAACAGATTATGGCTCTGAGGAAAGACGATTCTGTAACAAGAAATAGGGGTGAAATTTTGACAAGGGTGAAATATTTCTACTCAAAACTATATGAAAAGGATGATACATGTACTCCAGACATTACAAAAGGTACCAATACCAGAGTTTTTCCAGTCCTACCAGCAGAAGTTGCACATGCAATCAAGAACATGAAACGGGAAAAAGCTCCAGGAAAAGATGGATTTATCATACAAGAAGCAAGTGGAGAAATTGAAACAGTACTCGCCCAAGTTTTCAACTCGCTGCCTTAATGAAGGGAAGATTCCTGAAAATTGGAACAATGCTACAATGATCCTGCTACATAAAAAAGGTGACATTGAGGATCTAAGGAACTACAGACCTATCAGCTTTCTATCAAGGATTTATAAAATCTTCACTAAACTTCTTTCACACCGCTTGAAGGTGACACTGGACATGGCTCAACCGAGAGAACAATCTGGATTCAGGAGTGGCTACAGCACTATAGACAATATCCACGTTCTGAGATAACTAATTGAAAGAGCGAGGGAATATGAACTTCCATTATGCATGGGTTTTATCGATTATGAAAAGGCATTTGATTCGGTGAAACCATCAGCAGTTACAATCGCTTTGAAGTCCTGTGGTATTCAAGTTGCATACATTAATTTTATTAATAACATCTATGAAAATGTAAGTGCGACGATTCGGCTCTTTGAGAATACAGCACCCATAAAAATTGGAAAGGGAGTGAGACAAGGTGACACTATACCTCCCAAACTCTAATGCCACATTGGAACTTTCAATCACTGAACTGGGAAAATAAAAGGATAAAGATTGATGAAGATTATCTTACTCACCTTCGTTTTGCTGATGACGTAGTCATTTTTTTTGAACTACCCCATCATTCCAGAGTATGACGCAGAAACTTGCTGACAAGAGTAAAGAAGTGGGGTTAAAAATGAACTTTCAGAAGACAAAAGTGATGTGCAATGCTTTTACAAAAAATGAAGATTTATCGATTTATGGGGAAAAGCTGGAGATAATCAATACCAACATTTATCTTGGACAGCAGATATCAAGTGAGGGACACATTGATGAAGAAATTAATCGGCGTATAAAACTTGCCCGAAGAGCTTTTGGAAGAAACAGTATAATTTTCAAGAGCAATATGCCATTATGTCTTAAAAGAAAATTGTTTGATCAATGCATCCTTCCAGTACTTATGTATGATTCAGAAACATGGACCTTAACTAAAAGAGACATACAAAGACTACAGACCATTCAAAAAAGCATGGAGAGATGCATGCTTGGTGTAACCAGGAGAAATAAGAAGAGGAACTCGTGGATCAGAAAAATGACAAGAGTGGAAGATATCATGATCAGAGTAAAATCCCTGAAATGGCAATGGCATTGGTATTGGTAACTGTGGGAACCATAGTGATACCCAGTTTATTGCTATAACGAAATACAGACATAGGAGATTCATTAAAAGCTGCAGTACAGAAAACAACAGTGCGGAAAGTCAGTATATCCACGATGCAGCACAACGGTACACAGAAAGGAAATGAATATGCACACGAACAATGAATGGCCTAATGGCATGTCAAACACTATGCTTTAACACATGTGCACAAATGCATGAAATGTACTATGCAATCATAAATCAACCTAACGGAACTGAAATGCGGTTAGAGCGCAAAACAACATTGAGTACCTCAGCAACTTTATAAAAATAACAAAGGGAACAAACGTACCACTATAATAATCCGCGATAGAGGAAAGCACTAACACAGCAAACACTCACAATTATAGGTAATTTAAAAAACAGGCACAAATTCAGGAAACAACAGATAAGATAATGATGAGATAATGAGGAGATCACACAAGTAACGAGACCGATTAGTTGTGAAAACACAGCAAAAACACGCAATTATCGCAAATTCAAAATACATTGCTTGTGAAACACAGCCAAACACACAAATAAAGCAAATTTACAATACATTACGTGTGAATCACAGTAAAAACACACAATGAAAACATCAGAATTAACATTCACTAAGTCTGCAAAACCAGGGAATCTGCGATCGGGTTCGCAAATCCCCTAGCATTGAGAGAACAAAAAGTAATCGGTGTGAGGAAGAGAGCTAAAGGTCATCGGTAAAAGGATAGAAGGTATCACATATATGCTTCTCAACGAGATCCTTCAAGGAGGCGAGACGGCGCGTGTAACGTCTCAAAAAAGGCTGATACCGAGGATCGGTGGCACACAGAGATTTAAAAAAGTGACACATAGGCTTCGAATTACGTTACCGCTGCGTACAGGTCCAGATCAGGTGAGTGAAGGAATTCTTCAGAACCAACAATCGTACGTGCAGGTTGAAAAAGACGTAAAAGTTACTGTCTGGACAGTGGTCCAGGAACTGGAGGAAACGTATCAACGGCCTGTAGAACCTCAGCATCAGAGAGAGGATTGACAGGACCTGAGCGGAGAAGCATGCTGTTTGAAGAATCATCAGGTGGAGAAACACCGGAACCGGAAACCTCGGAAACACTAGATGAATCCTCAAAATGTGGCACAGAAAGTTGTTTCAACTTTTTCTGTTTTACAGCGCCTTTGGAAGTTCCAATCCGCTTCGAAGAAGAAGCTGAGGCGGATGTATCCATTAGTGGATCAGGCTCACCTCCCAAGTCAGGAGACGAGGAAACGAACGTCGCCGAAGAAGCAGTACGTAACTGAGCTGCCTTAGTGGAGACTGGTACAACAGCCGAGGCTTCAGGAAGATGTTGCAACAAGGGTATGGTTGACAAGGTTGTAAATGGAGATCCGATATCCGAGAGGCTAGGAGAAGAGCCAGACGGCCGATCTGCCAAACCACCAATCAACACACCAGGATTGGAACACTCCGCTGTAGACACATCTGTAGTCGAAGACAACTCTGTCAATTTTGAAGGTGGATGCACAATCGTACGGGTCGGGAGAGGAGGAAAGGCAGCATTGTCCGTGACGGAAATGTTCGTCTGACGGAGAAACGAAGAATTCGCGTCAGGCAAACTACCGGTAGTGGGGATAGTAGAAAGACCAATGTGGTCAGCAGTGGGATGCGAACTTGATGAACGTCCACGTCGAACGCGGTCACAGGAGGCAGTGGTGTGATTCTGTGTTAAACAGTGTGTACAATAGTGAGCAGTGAAAATCTTGAAACTGTACGTTCGTGCGCCAATTTCAACAGTAGCTTCTGTAGGGCAATCCGCCAAGGCTTTCTCGGAGGGAAAGACGAACAATAACTGACGGCGAGGTCCGGTAGCATGTGTAAATCGAGTTCCGCGGGGAGCGTCAGAAAGGCGACGGACCTTGCCAACAATTTTACAAACATGACTGACAAGGAGAGGAAGTGTATTATCCGGCACTTCCTGTGGAACAGGATAAAACGTGATGTTCACCGGTCGCTTGGAAAGAGGCGACGGGATGAGATGGTTTGTCCCAATCGAAAGTCCGTTTGCAAGAAAAAAGTCAGCATCCTCCTTGTGATTGAACTGTACCGAAATACCCCGAGGAGTACATGAAATTCCTGCAATGGACGCAGACGACACATGTCCAGAGAGGGCTTCCATGTAGCGTGGCAATGGGGTATTTGGTAAAGCATGAAAGAGCACACCTCTATCCAGGAGGTTATGGAACTCACGGCCAATCTGCGAATTGTCATCTATCGTTACCTTCACTTTGTGGTTGGATACCTGAATAATAGGTGTTGCTTGCAAAAGACCATCTGGTTAAGAGGAATCGGACGTAGAAGTAGCGCCTCGCTGCACTGTAGAGGCAAATGACATCCTCGGAAGAGAAGTCTGTTCGGATCCGGCAGGCACAGAAGGCTGTGAGGGAAGAGAAGCACAGGCCGAAGGCAAGGCAGTAGAATCAGTAATACCCAGGAAAGGCACCGAGGCAGATGCAGGAGCTGAGGAAGAAAGCGCAGCCAAGTCCAGTGAAGGCACCGGTGCAGGAGTACTAGAAAGCTGGGAAGGCATCTGAGCAGACATATCTGAGGACGAGAGTATGTTAACTTCCATGGTCGTGGGAAGTGTGACGTGACGTGCATCCGCCACGCCCATAGATGATAAGGAAATACCGGAAGCCGCCATGTTAGCAGCTATCAAACGTAAACAAACGAGCAAACGATAAGAAAACGGATGAATATGAACTAATATGAGGATGAGAACGTTAGAAAAGTAGCTCAAAACGTACACAGTACCTTTATATAGCCGGGCCACGCAACAGGTGAGTGAGGGACGAGGTATTCCACACTAAAATGCATAAAATATTGGAGCCACCAACACTACCCAGAAGAAGACCACATGTGAGATGGGTGAATGAAATTCAAACGTATGCGGGGGTAACTTGGAGGAGACTATCACAAGACTGACCGTTGTGGAAGAAACTAGGGGAGACCTTCATCCAGCAGTGGATTGATAATGGTTGACAATGATGATGGGACGCGTAAAACTCTCAGTGCAATAATTTGGATTTCATCAAATATTGCTGGATCAATAAAAGGTTATCGTAAGTTTGACTTCTGTGTATGTTTCGTCTGGCCGTAAAATTAATTAGAGCTATCCCGTGCAACTATTTTCATCGTATTCTCATTTAGGTCAACATTTCCTTAATCATGGTTTTAGACATAGCGTAACAGCAATCTCGGACACGTAAAAGGGTTACGTTATACTGTAGAATACGTGGTCATGTGAGTCACCCTTTGACGTTGGCAACAATTTAACACTGCTGATCATCAATAATCGTCAGTAGTGTTGATTGCAATAAAAAACAAAAAACAAAAAAAAACTTGGATCTTTCGGAGTTCGGTAAAGGGCTTATTATATGTACCCGAATGGCTGAAGCGACGATTTTGAAAACAGTGTAGCTTACTGGTCTATCAAAAGGTGAGATATCCGGGTCTTTAATCTGTGGAAAAATAACCCATATTGTTTGCCTAAAGGGCATAACAGTGGCTCCACGACGGTCTGTCAGGAATAAAGGTCGCTGTTGTTTGAGATGGCTTGCACGGGGAAAGGGGACTTCCTGTGTGCAGCAATTGCCCAAAACATTCAATGAAGGCTATTCCTGACCCATATCTCAGAAATTATATGAAAAATACTTTCCATCAGGTGTAGTATGTATACAGGAAAAAATTTCAAATTGAAGTTTTAGAAGCAGAAATAACGCAGAAAACATAATTTATCTTTGCGCCGCTAGCGGAAAGTCTATGACTTACTTGCAAATTTTGAATTTATATTAAAACCATTTTTCAGCGGAAACACTATTTAACAAAGAAGGAATTTTTCAAATCGGACTCTTAGAAGTAGAGATATTGACAAAAATAATATATACATCAACGCCTCCTGGCGTAGAAGCCATGCATTATTTTAAGAAGAAAATGTTCCTAAAAGGTTTATCGAGGTGAGTAGTATCGATCCACAAAAAAAAAAAAAAAAAAAAAAAAATTCAATCGTGATTTTAGGAGCTCAGATTTTGCTGCAAATACAACAGAAGCGGAAATTAAGAATTACGCCCCTTGGTAGCCAAACCATTTTTACAAAGATAAATTACGTGGAAAGGATTTCCCATCAGGAGTTGTATCCGGTGCAGAAAGAATTTTTCAAATCGGAGATTCAGAAGCAGAGATATAGGGAACGCAATTTACCTGTACGCCTCCTAGCGGAAAGTCTATAAATTACTTAAAAATTTTGAAATTATATGAAAAACATGTCACACTGGAAACACTATCCAACAAAGAAGGAATTTTTCAAATCGGAAGCATCCTAGAAGTAGAGATATTGACAAAAATAAGATATATATCTACGCCCCTTGGTGTAGAAACTATGCATTATTTTAAGAAGAAAATGTTCCTAAAATGTTTGTCGACATGAATGGTATCGGTCCACAAACGACTTCTTTTTTTCATCGAGAATTTAAAAGCTCATATTTTGCTGAAAATACATCAGAAGCGGAAATTAAGACTTACATCCCCTGGTGGCCAAGCCAATTTTTTATAAAAATTAGAAATTATGTGCAAAGGATTTCTCATCAGCTGCTGCATCCGGTGCAGAAAGAATTTTTCAAATCGGAGATTTAGAAGCTGAAATATAAGGGGAAACGCAATTTACCTCAACGCCCCTTAGGAGAAAATTTATTAATTACTTGAAAATTTTGAAATTATATGAAGAACATGTCGCACTGAAAACACTATCCAACAAAGAAGGAATTTTTCAAATCGGACTCCTAGAAGTAGAGATATTGTAAAAAATACGATATACATCTACGCCCCCTGGCAGAGAAACCATGCAATATTTTAAGAAGAAAATATTCCGAAAAGGTTTATTGGCGTGAGTGGTATCGGCCCACTTAAAATTTTTTTCAATCGAGATTTTAGAAGCTCATATTTATGGCAAATACATCAGAAGCAAAAATTAACACTTACGCCTCCTGATGGCCAAAGTATTCTTTACCGAAAATTAAAAATTATATGCAAAATATGTTTCATTAGGTGCTGTATCTGCTAAAGAAAACATTTTTCAAATCGGAGTTTTGGAAGAACATATATCGGGGGAAACGTAATTTACTTTTACGCCCCCTAGCGGAAAATCTATGCGTAATTTGAAAAAAACAACTATACCTAAAATACTCTTTGACATAAATGGAATCGAAAGATAGAATTATTTTTTCAATCGGATGTTTAGAAGCAAGTATGTGGAATAAAACGTATTTTTAAATTCGACATCATCTGCATGACATCATCTGCATTTACGCCTCTAGCAGCGAAATTGTAAATCATAAAAAAACAAAAAAAAAAACGAAATAAAGATCATCATTCGCATATTTCAATCTTCCCAATGCAAAAAGAATTTTTCAAATCGGACTAATAGTAGCGAGATATCGTGTCTACAGACGGACGGACGGACAAGCCGGTAACATAAGCACGATCTTTTTTTACAAAAGACGTGCTAAAAAGAGTTGTAGTTATGCCTTGTCAGAGTGCCAAAGGATTAGTGGCTGAAAAAAAACTAATCATAAGTAACTTTTATCGACGTTTTCTTGAAATACTCCTCTTTCACTGTACGTGAAGGTTTTGAGAACTGGTTTATGTAGTATTCAGTCAGCTATACTTTCACGAACATTCTTCTTGGTTACTAAGTCCAAGGACTAGTTGTTCAGTAGATGTACTCTGTTTCTATATTCCTCTCTATTCTCCGCCGTTCTCTTCAAGTCATTGTATGTCCTACTATTGGTGTCTTGGAGTAATTGTGTCACAAAACCATTCCTTGGCCGTCCCCTCCTTTCTTGCCTTAGAAAACTTTCAGAATCGGGCCTCCATGGCGCAATGTGTGTCCCATCCATAACATTCTTCTTCTCTTTAACATGTTGATCAGATCCCTGGGTTCTCCTACTCTCTCCAGGACCTCCTCATTAGTCTTTCTATCGAGTCAGCTTATTCTCTCCATTCTTCTATAGCTCCACATCTCAAATGCTTCCAGCCTTTTCACTTATCTCTTGGTCAATATCCATGTCTCAGAACCGTAGAGAACCACTGGCCAAACACATGCCTTTAAAATTCCCTTCCTCAGTTTTAGATATATATTTTTGGCTGTCATTTGTCTTTGATTCTCTCTAAACCCGTTTTTGCCATTCCTAGTCTCAATCTAATTTTCTTTTCACATCTCGCATCTTCAGTAATAATTTGTCCCAAATAGCGAAATGATTTAACTTGTTAGATGCATTGTCCTTCAATTTTAAGGAAAGCATGTTTCGGATCCTTCCCTATTACCATTAGTTTTGTATTATTTTTATTTATCTTCATTCCATAGATATCCGCCTGTTTGTGTAATTTTGGCATCATGCGCTGTACACGAAAATTGCAATGTTTAAACTTAATAGTATTTCAAGAAACATGTCTAAACATTCTGAAATCATCAAACCATTATCGGTTACAGACGCAGAACCGAACACTAAAAAAAGCTGACCTTTCGTTCACAGACGTAAGTGTATATAAAAGAACATACTAAAAAGATTTCTCCTTCCCTGAGACATATTCCTAGAACCTAAGGGAAAGCTTTTGAGTTTCTTCTTCACATTTTTTGCTGTCTCTGTAAGCGGATTAATCTGTTTGCTGAGATTACACCCGTAATATCAAAGCGAAAAACTCAGATTTGTTATCGAAGTAGAGAATCCTTTTGGGAAAACTGAACTTAAATCGATAAATTGTTTTTGTGCGAAGAAGCATTGCTTTATAGGAAATAAACCCTAAGCATTTTCTTCAATATATTTTTTGTATCAATGTCTCTTTCTTATAATCCAGAAATGGAATTCCTTTCATAGCCCATTGAGACATCTTTGCAAACAACTCTCTAGCTTTCGCGGAAATTGAATCTATTCGCAAAAATGAAACTATTGAAAGGTATGTACTAGAAATTAGGAACGACGACCGCATGAAGAAGGAAATATTCGCAGAAAATAAAACGTATTGAAAGGTCACCGTTTACTCTTTTCGTACAATAGAGAGCATTTCGCCGAGTTGCAACAGAAATCACATTTCTTATATGCAGCATGTTTTTAATTTTCTGCTTCTTTTGCAGGAAATGGCTATTGCATTTCTGAAATATCTGGAAATGGATATATCGTTAGGAGGTCTTCGTACAAAATAATTTTTTTATTTAAAACTTCTGCAGGGAAAGCTAAAAAAATCACATTCTCAGGTATTAAATTGTGAACAAACGCTGAATACAATACCTTCTTATTCAAACATATTCTGCGAATCTGATAAACAAAGTCACAGAATAAGCCGTCTGATGCACGAGTTTTCAGATAAGACCACTCTTTAATATTTAAAAGTGATGTTAAAAACACATTAAAACACATTAAAAACATTTAAAATGGGCGAGATCTTTCGGTGACCGCTTCGGTCCCTTCATTAGGTCATACACACTGAGCTCAGTGTGTATGACCTGATGAAGGAGCCGACGCGGTTACCGATAGATCTCGCCCTTTTTATTGTTTTTAATGTGTTTTTAACATCATTTTTAAACATTAAAGAGTGATTTTATCTGAATCTGAAAATTCGTGCATCATACGGCTTATTCTGTGACTTCACTTACTTAGCACGAAAACTTCACGACTTTCTGATAAACAAGACGAGTATAACGCGACTGTGAAATTAAATTTCAGGAATGCTTCACGTAGGATTAAAAAAAAATTATTTTGTCTTTTGGGGCACGATTTGTCCCACGACAAAATGAAGGCGCTGTTACAAATTATTTTTCTCCACTCTCCTCTGTGTTGTGTCAGCTTTTTCTTCAGTTTCTTCTCCGTGTCCCTGTTCACACACTACAGTCACTTCTGCACATGATTACTCCCCCATCTAGGAAGAATCGCTGTTAAGGATCCTCTTTCTCCATTTTTTTTTGTTTGTGTCAACTCGCTCTTCAATTCCCTTTCCATCATATCATTATTGACACAAAATATTCCTTTCCTCTGCAGCATGATTAGTCTCATATCTACCTGGAGTTCCTGTTACGGATCCTCCTTCATCACTCTCTTCTGTCTTGTGCCCTCTCACTCTTCAATTTCTCCTCCTTCAGGTCATTGTTGGCACATTTCTTCCGCAACATGATTAGTCTAGATTCGATAGCTATTGCGGATCCTGTCTCCCCTCTCTTTTCAGTTTTGCGTCAACTTTCTCTTCAATTTCTTCTCCTTCATATCATTGCTGACACAGTAGAGTCCTTTTCTCTGCAGTATGATTAGTCCCACATCCAGCTGGAGTCGCTGTTACGGTTCCTCTTTCTGCAAGCCGTTTAGTCTTGTGTCATCTGGCTCTTCAATTCCTACTCCTTCAGGTTATTGTTGACACACTTCTTCTGCAATAAGATTAGTCCCGCATCTAGGTTCGATAGCTGTTGCGGATCCTGTCTCTTCTCTTTTTTCTGTCTTGTGTGAAATTGCTCCTCAATTTCCTCTCCTTCATATCATTGTTGACACAGCATGGTCATTTAGTCTGCAGTATGATTGGTCCCCCATCTAGTTGGGGTCGCTGCTACGGTTCCCCTTTTTACATACCTTTTAGTCTTGTGTCAACTCTCTCTTCAATTTTTTCTCCTTCATATCATTTCAGTTCCTTTTTCTTCATGTCTCACTCAGAGTCACTTCTTTTGAAACATGATTAGTCCCACATCTAGGCGGGATCGCTGTTACGGATCCTCTTTTTAGCATCTCTTTTGTACAACATCGTGATATCTCTCTATATATGAAAGCGAAAGTTTGTATGTTTGTTCTGCATACGTTCCTAAACGGTTTAATGGATTTGCACCAAAATTGGCATATATACTCTTCATCACCCAGATTAAAATGAAAAATTCCATCCCTAAGGGGGCCAAATGTGGTTTTTCGGGGCCCTCTATATACTGGGTTCAAGTCGGCTGCTGCCGTATTACTCCGCGTGTCAGAGCAACGGTCGCTGGTGACGCCTCACTCCTCGCAAGCTTTCGCGGCTCAGGCATACGGGGAAGAGTCCGATTTTTGGAAACACAACGCACCGGCGGAACGTATTCTCATAAGTATTTTTTTGCTTATGTTACCATGGCGTTTTCTTTGTAAGGATTAGGTTTCATTAGACTCCCAACAATTGGCGCAAGAGTCTCAAATATGGGTGGAGCTACAGATTCCCACCAATAGGCGTCCTCTCAAATAGCATCAAGGTTAAGTTGAAGTTAAAACAGACGGTCCTCTTCATACATAAAATTTAAATACAAGATTAGTATTGGTATTAGTACAGATAAAAGAAATAGCCTATGTCCACCGGAAAGAAGTAAGCTTCCCAATGGTGAAAGAATTATTCGAATAGGTTTAGTTTTCAAGATTAGTAAAAACAATTCCGTATATTATCGTGAAGTACTTTCTTTCACGTTGGTTGTGATCAGGTTGTATGTAAACAAAGCGGAACGATACATGGGGAATTGGAAACTACTTGAAAGCGATGTTATTCGGTAGTACAGCCAAAAATAATAAAAAATAATTAAAAAAATAAAAAATCATAATAAATAAACGAAATAGCCTATGTCCTCCGGAAAGCTTCCCAACGGTGAAAGAATTATCCGAATCGCTTTAGTTTTCGAGATTAGTAAAAAAAAAATCCGTATATTATCGTGAACTACTTTCTTTCACGCTGGGTGGGAACAGGTTGTATAACTACACTCTAGAAAGCTGAATGCGGAGTGCAGGAAGTTCATTATTGTGCGTGTTTGCTATTTCGAGGTTTGAGGGCTCAGTACAGCCATTATAAATTGTGATGTTTATAATAAAATTTTCAAGTGTGGTGGAATGCCTCCAAAAAAAAAAAAAAAAACGCAAACCCATCGGACAAGTTCAGCCGAAAGCAAAGAAAGTGAAATTACTTCGAGAGAGTGAGGCAACCGAACAAAGTGATCGAAGACTTATGGATCAGCGGGAAAGATCCAGTGTATCTAGGGCGGCAGAGACCTTGGAACAGCGTGAAGCCCGACTTGAGCGTTGTTCATCATGGTAGGGTTTTTTTTACAGTGCGATTTACATTGTTATATAAAAACAAACTTTATATCTATCCCGGGAAACGCCGGGTATCTCTGCTACTCATACATAAGTGGGAAACGTATTTTCCTGAAGAAATAATTCTTCACAAATACGTGGAAGGCAGTACAAATATAATCGTTGGCACAAATGGGCCGTATTTTCACTGTTTCCATTTAGCCGCTCCTTCAAAAAACTTGAGAATTTAATTGCCCTGGAGCGGAAATCGAACCCGCACCTCCCGATTTCGGGTCAAGCATGCTATCCGTTATACTACCCAGAACAAGGAAGTTCTAAGCAACTGAAGCTTAGCAGATGTATTGGGTTGGTGCGAATGAAATGTCCAGTAAAATACCAGCACACGTGGATGGCGAGAACAGAGAAGTAGAACAACTTTCCTAGGTAAAATAATCCCCTTCGGCATCGACACATAGTTTCCAATTGTCCGGCTAGGCCATGATCTCCGAACGAAAAACGTATTATGCCTGGCACCCGAAGAAGCCATCAACTGCGCATTGAACCTCGTTGTCTGTCGTGAACTGTTCCCCGGACAGGAAATGATCCAGGCGACGAAGCAGATAATAGTCTGTCGGAGACAAGTCCGGGTAATAGGCCGGATGAGGCAGTGCTGCATAACCCAAGGCACTTAGTGTGATCATCGTGCGTTGTGCGACATGAGGGCTAGCGCTGTCCTGGAGCAGAAAAACACCATGTCTGTTGACCAAATCCGGTTGTTTCTGCAGCAATTTCCGGTGCATTTGGCGTAATTCAGCACAATAACGTTCTGCAGTGATGGTTTAGCTTCTTGCCAAGAAACTCCAATGAATTATTCCGGCTGTAGACCATCAGACAAGGAGCATCATCTTCTTGTTGTGTAGGGGCTGCTTCGGATTCCGTCCAGCAGGCTGTGCCTTGCTTAACTATTGTGCAGATCGTTTCCGATTTTCATAATGGACCCACTTCTCGTCGCAGGTGACGATTCGATGCAGTAGAGGTTCCTCTTAATTCATGGCAAGCAGACTTCGAAACGCCTAGTCTTGTTGGCAGTTGTCAACTCATGCGGCAGCCACATGTCCAGCTTTTTGTCCTTACACAGCGTAGCCGGACGCCGAACAACTGATCGTGTGGTAGACACTTACTTCTGCCGCTATCTCACGACACGTTTTTCGGGGTTCCGCTTCAACCACACGTAACGGAACATCGTCAGAAACAGCAACAGGTCGGTGTGCTTCGTTTTGTTGCCCCAAACGCTGTGTTAACGTTTCGAGCGGCAATTCCTGCAGAATGGACCAGTTTAAATTTATACAGGAAGATGACTTTCAAATCCGGCGCCCGCATGTTTTCTTTGCAAGTCACGTTACGACCAAACAAAGCACGCCTGAACTTTGGTCTTCACACACGTGCTAGCTATTTATGGTAACTTTGTGACGTAATACCCGCAACACCTATGGGTGGTTCCTTTCCGCTGCTGTGGCGGGGGCCTGTCTCCACGTGTTAGCGCCGGACATTTCATTCGCATCAACACAATAGTTTTGTCATCTGGGAACTTTTCAGTTTTGCGCTAGTCGAAGCTATTCTGTGCTTCATCGTAGTGACATCACGACTTTTACTCATACCCGGGGTCGGATGTAGGTTCCAGTGCTTCCGAGAGCATTATACATACGCGAGAAACGAATTTCCCAGGAAGAAATAATTCTTTGCAAATACATGGAAGCAGATACAAATGTAAATTTTGGCACAGTTGTGCAGTATTTTCACTGTAGCCATGTAACCACTCCTTTAGAAAATTTGCAGTAATAGTTGCAGAAATATGTTGACACCAGATCTCTGCAACTAATACGGCACATTTGTGCCAGCGGTTACATTTTTAAGATCGTGCTATGTTACGGGTTTGTCGTTCTGTCCGTCTGCCTGCGGACACCATATCTCTGCAACTATTAGTCCGATTTGAAAAATTATTTTTGCATGAAGAAGCTTAAATTTTGCGAACGATGATACTTGCATTCCGTTTTTTTTATTTTTACCATGCCAATTTCGCCGCTAGAGGGCGTAAACGCAGATGATATCGAATTCAAAATACATTTTATTCCATGTATCGGCTTCTAAATATCCGATTAAGAAATTTATTTTACCTTTGAATTCCATTTATATCGAAGACTATCTTAGGTATAGTCACTTTTTCAAGTTACACACAGATTTTCCCCAAGGAGGCGTAAAAGTAAATTACGTTTTCCTTGAGATCTTTGCTTCTAAAATCCAATTTGAAGAATTCTTCCTGCACTGGATACAGTCCCTGATGCGACATGTTTTCCATATAATTTCTAATTTTTGATAAAGGTTGCCACCAGGGGGTAAGTGTTAATTTCTGCTTCTGACGTACTTGCAGAAAAATATGATTGAAAAAACTATTTCGTGGTCCAATACCGCTCATATTCATAAACCTTTTCGAAATATACATATATTTTTTAATAAATCATGGTTTCTTCTCCCGAGGGCGTAGATGTATATCTTATTTTTCTCAATATCTCTGCTTCTATCAGTCCGTTTTTAAAAGTTATTTCTTTGTTGGAGAACGTTTTCCGGTGAGATATGTTTCTCATATACTGTAGTTTCAAAATGTTCTTAACGCACAAGTATGTCGCCAAGAGCGTAAGTTTAAATTTTTGCGTACAGCCATATCAGTGGGACTAAAAACACGATTGAAAATCTTCCTTTTTGGTCAGATACTACTAACTATGCAAACTCTGTGTGCATATTTTCTTCCCAAAATAATGCACAATTTTGCCGCTAGGAGGCGCAAATTCTTAATCTGTTTTTCTCAATATCTCTGCTTCTACATGTGCAATTTAAAAAAATTCTTACAACACCAGATGCCATTTACCTTGTAGAACACTTTAGATTAGTATTTGAGGAATTTTGTAGTTCACAGTTGTGTCACTAGATGGTGTTTGTGTACTATTGTTTGCAGCTGTATCTCCGCTTCTAAAATCCCTATTTAGAAATGTTATTTAACTGAATGCCATTTGCTAAAATAGAGATGTGAAGCATTATCCTCTTTAAATAATGCATAAATTTCTCGCTACGTAAAGGTGAATAACTTTTTGTCCCTATCTCTGCTTCCGGAAGACATTCTTTTTCCTTAGCATAGCCTTTTCCATGAAAAATATTTTTCGCCTATTTTCAATTTTCCCCTTATACAACATTCTTCGGCTAGAAGGCGTGGTGTTATATCATGTTTACTTCCATATTTTTTCTTTTAACTGTTCGATTTGAAAATCCCTTTTCTCCGAAACCTTCTTTGTGCTATGAGAACCTTTTTGTGCGCCATTTGTTAATCTTCGTAACATACTTTTTAGCCGCTCTTGGATAAATAGCTGTTTCTGTTTCTAGATGTTTTATGGATTGCAGAAATCCGGTTGAATTTTTACTAACCGGTCCCATTGACTTTGAATAACTTTGATAAATTTAATTTGCTTCAGAAAGGATTCAAAAAACGTGCTCATTACAAAAGAAAATTCGGTGTCATCTTTCTTGTTACATTCTTCTCTGTGTTGTCAACTTTCTTTTCAATTTCGTCTCCTAAATATCGTTACTGACACAGGTATAGTTACTTCTGCAGTTCAATAAGTAGAAACTGTACACTAATTATGTTCAAAATAGTATAACTATAATAATTATCCGGAATTTCTTGATGTAGAATAGAAATAAAACTTTCCAAGCTTTCGCAGATCAACCAGATGGCTTTTTCAAGGAAGTTAGACAGTTCCTTAAAAAAGCTGCAACGATTGCATTTGTATCGTCTTCCACGCATCTGTGAAGAATTATTGCAGTTAGCTGTCTACCTTCCTTGAAAAAGCCATCTGGTTGATGTGCGAAAGCTTGGAATTTTTTATTTCCATACCAAGCCCAGAAATTTCGATTTTTAGTATAGTTATACTATTTTGAGTACTTCTGATGTATTATCAGTCCAACGTCTAGGGATATCTACGCTCTTACGGACCCACTTTCTTCACTATTTTCTGTCTTTTACCTACTCTCTGCAGCGTTATGGTCTGGGGAATGTTTCCGTGGCATTCTCTGTGTCCAGTCATACCTGTGGAAGGCACTATGGACCGAACTCCTTATGCATCCATCTTTGCAGACCACGTTCACCCATACATGCTGATTGTTTTCCCTGGGGTGGATGGGATCTTCCAGCACGATAATGCGACGTGTCACGCAGCTAGAAATATCTTAGATTGGTTGGAAGAGCACGATGAAGACTTAAAATACTTCCCTGGCCCCCTAATTCCCCAGACTTAAACCCAATTGAGGATCTGTGGAACCACCTCGATCGTGTTGTTCGCTCTATGGACCCTCCACCACGCACCCTCCAGCAGATGTCAGATCCACTGCAATCAGCCTGGCTCCACGCATCTGTGAACACCTTCCAGCACCTTATTGAGTCACTCCCAGCCCGTCTAGCAGCTGTCAGTGCTGCCTGCATACGTCGGTTACTCTGGATATTAGCTGGTGGTCACAATAATGTTATTGTACCATGTAATATCGAATACTTTTGAGTGGTCCAAAAGCAATCCCAAAGAAAATGTATTATGCATTATATTAGTTTGGATTTTATTTTTTAGATTGAGCAGGGAAATTTCTGTTGAACAGTTTGACAAAAGCCCAAATTGATTTTGATTTAAGATATTAAATTTAGTGATCAAAGCAATCAGTCTAGAATATATTAATTTTTCAAATGTTTTTGCAAAGACAGATAAGTTAACAATAGGCCTATAGTTATTAACACCCCTTCCTTTACCTGATTTAAAGATTAGAGTAATTTTTTCAATTTTAAAAGAGTTTGGACAAATTCCAGTAGTTAAGATAGAATTATAAATATGAAGTAAGGGATTGACAACATAAAGAGCCAAATACTTTTAAAGTTTTGGTAAAATATCCTCAAATCCTGGACCAGAGAGCAAATTAATATTGTACAATGTATGGATTAATTCAGTTTTTGTAATTTTGAAAATGTGAATTGAGTTTTCATTAATTGGACTTGAAAGAGGTGTTAAGGAAATGTTATTAATAAGAGGCAAATGTTTTAAAACAATTTGAGGTGCTGAAATAAAATAATCACTCGTAAGAGTTACAATATCATGTTTATTATCAATGTAAGTTTGATTGTAAGTTAAGTGAGAAGGAGGTTTTAGAGATTTGTTCGACCTGATAGTATATTTAGATGTTTCCAAGTAAGTTTGAACATATTCTACGAAAAAATGTTATAGAAATAATCCGCTTTAAGTTTCCGAATTTTAGAATCTGGATTATTTCTGAACTGTTTGAAAAAGTTTATCAAGATGAATGGTATCGGTCCACGAAATAACTTTTTCAATCGAGCTTTTAGAAGATCAGAATTTGCTGCGAATACATCAGAAGCGGAAATTAACAGTTACGCTCCTGGGGGCTAACCATTCTTTACCAAAACTTAGAAATTATGTGGAAACCATTTCCCTTCAAGAGCTGTATCCGCTACAGGAAGAATTTTTCAAATCGGAGTTTTAGAAACAAAGATCTCCAGGAAAACGCAATTCACCATTATACCCCCTAGCGGAAAGTCTAAGATTTATTGCAAGCATTTGAAATTATATGAGAAACATTTCACACCGGAAACGCTGTCCAACACAGAACGAATTTTTCAAATCGGACTCTTTGAAGCAGAGGTATTGACAAAAATGAGATAAATATCTACGCCCTTTGGCGGAGAAAATCATGCATTTTTTAAGAAGAAAATATTCCGAAAAGGTTTATCTACGTAAGCGGTATCGGTCCACATGAGATTTTTTTTCAGTACAGCATTTAGAAGCTCAGATTTTTCTGCAAATACACAGAAACAGAAATTAACACTTACGCCCCCTGGTGGCCAAACCATTCTTTACTAAAAATTAGAAATTAAATGGATAGCGTTTCTCAACAGGAGCTGTATCTGGTGCAAGAAGAATGTTTGAAATCAGAGTTTTAGAAGCAGAGATATAGGGGAAAACACAATTCATTTTTACGCCCGCCCCCTATTTGGAAATCTATGCGTAACTTGAAAAAGTGACTGTGCCTAAAACAGTCTTCGATATGAATGGAATCCAAAGGTAAAATAATTTCTTCAATCGGATATTTAGAAGGAAATATGTAGAATAAAATATATTTTGAATTCGATATCATCTGCATTTACGCCCTCTAGCGGAGAAATTGTGCATCATGAAATACCTCGAATGCAAGAGTCATCATTCTCACCTTTCGAGCTTCCCAATGAAAAAAAAAATTAAAATCGGACTGATAATTCCAGATATATGTTGCCCAAAGGCGGACGGACATACCGGTAAAATAAGCGCGATCTTTTTTCAAAGACGTGCTAAAAACAGTCGTGAAAATCATTTTTACCTTTTTCAGCCGGACTTCTAGAATCGGTACAACATTAGCATGCAGAAATAGCTATTCATGCCCACCAGCGGCAGAACTAAACGCAAAAAAACTCACCAATTGCAAACAAAATTTCTGCGTAGAGGAAGAATTCCAAAGCATGGAAAACCTTCTCAAATCGAAAGTTTGGAAATAGAAATGTTACCGGAAAACTTTATAACTGTATTCCCACATAAAGGGAAACATTGTGTTATTTATAAAAAAAAAGCGGGGCATGACCTCTATAAGCAAGGGTATCTGATCAAGAAAGGGTATTTTCAATCGTATTTGAAGAAGCAGAGATACTCTTGTATTATCAATAGAGATATGAATTGAAGTCTCATATTAGTAGAGCTAAGTACGAAAAGTAGATAACAACTGTAAAGTATTCACGGCAATGAATGATAGCACTCATAAACTGAATTTTTCAAAAATGTTCTCTTTTAGAAGCAGGAACCTCAAGAAAAATGGCCCGTACTTAAACTCCTTCTTGTTGGAAAACTGCTTATCTTTCTGAGTAGAAAATGCAGATAAAATATTTTCTAAAGTGGGTGGCAGCTATCAAAAAAAAAAAAAAAAAAGAAAAAGGAAAAAAAAGAAAAGGAATTAAGTTTTTTATTCGGGTTCTCTTAGAGCGTCGATGCAGCTGCAAATATGTTGCAAATAAAATGCGTACGTATGCCCCAAAACGGCAAGAGTTTGCGTCAAGAAATTTTTTAAATTATATATCATACAGAATATTATTCACCATGAAAGGCATCCGACGCAAAGATATTTAAAAAAAAATTTTGGAAGCAGAGATATCGTGAAAAATACAATCAACTTTTACGTCTACTAGGTAGAAAATTGTGCAATATTTGAAATACGAACTATACGCAAAAAAGGTGTTCTTGGTAAGAGAGGTATTGAAGGAAAGAGGAATTCTTGTTATGAGATTTTTAAAAAACAATGATGTAGAACGAACCACTTCTTAATTCCGATCATGTGAATTCATGCTACTTATAGGCAAGATTATAATACATTAAAAGAAAGAAAAAAAAAATAAGTTGTAGATCTCAGTACTCAAGAGTTTTGCCTTCCTAATGCAGAAAGATGTTTTTAAATCGCACTAAGAGCTGCAGAAATACAGAATCCACAGAATCCAAAGCTAACAAAAATGGTGGACAACCGCTTTTTTCAAAAGCCATGGGGAAAATGTTCATTACATACATACCTTCCAAGCAGTATTGCGTTAATTTGATAAATTTTGTTTCTTCCCAGTATTTTTTGTTATACGGAGGAAACCTTTGGGTACAGATTTCTAGGCTTTCATCAAAAAATTTGCGTCGATTTTAGCAATTACATAATCGATTTTTCCAAAATATGATTTGGGTCACTAAACCAGTGCTTGTCGGCTTACCAATAAACAGAAACTTCCACTGGAGCATTCGTTTTGCCATTCCTGATAAGAAATATATAAAACTGATAG
Source organism: Macrothele yani (assembly GCA_039090855.1). Lineage (NCBI taxonomy): Eukaryota > Metazoa > Arthropoda > Arachnida > Araneae > Macrothelidae > Macrothele > Macrothele yani. The sequence continues at coordinate 114,780,694 of CM077026.1, forward strand.
TACAAAAAAAAATGAACTTATTCCATTAGGACTAATGTTCTGACTGCACTTTTATAACATAACTCTGCTTCTGCCATCCGTACAGCAAGAAAGAATGAACGTGTTCTTCCTACAAGACTGTGTCGAGTATGTGCAGTTACCATCGACCAGGATGTCTCTGGAGAAAATGGAGCGCCACGCTCAAGAACAAACGATATCTTCCGTCGATATCTGAGCACAGGTTCGACAAAAGCACAGATGTCTTCTAGTAAAACGTCTGCGGATTTGTCATATGGGACACAACAGATATATCGCGTGTTGGAAGTATACCCACCTGAGGGCCAACGGTTAGCGATTGACGTCACCGCGCTGTGACGCACTTGTCCGCACCAGAAAAATAAAAAAATAAAAACAAACCAGTGATGCAGTTCATAAGAGGGAAAGAATATTCCGCAAGCCACTGATTCTTCGCAAATGCATTTTGTTAGGCATAAGTGACTATGCTTGCCTTTGACACTGCAAAACATGCGAGAGCAAAATTTTATTATTTGGTTTCGAGGATTCTAAGAGTTGTTATCGCTTGAGAAAAGTGCCGGAAAATAATTTCAGCCGTGCTCGCTGACTTTGTAAAACGGACCATTACAAACACACTCACACGGTCAGTTGGGTTACGACATCTTATAACATAGTATTCATTAAAGCTAACAAAAAGGTTCTCAAAGATGATGCATTTAAAAAGAACTTTTGGAATCGGACTCCTAGAACTAGCAGAGATCTGATCAATAACAGGACAACATCTTCTTGTCCCCCAAAGGAATTTGGTATTGATGAAAGCTGAAAGCGCAAACAAAATCTTGGCCGAAAAGAAAGTATGTGTGAGACCAAAACCTTGGCGACACACACACACACTTTCTTATCAGCCAAAATTAAAATTAAGATCAAGATTTTCTTTCTTTCACTGATTGTGTGTGTGTGGCCAAAACCTTGGCCGCACACACACAGAATCAGTGAAGGTTTAATATAAGAGTAAACAGAAATTAGTATTTACTCCCGATAGAGAAAAACAGAGCACACTACATCAGTTTTAGGCATTGCGATGGAAAAAAGTATGGAACAATTCAGTCTGCATTATACAGTATTTCGTTTTGTATGAATATTGAAAATGTTCATACTCAGAGATTGTACGACCAGTAACGTGGTATAATAATACACTCAGTAGACAAAACATTAGAGACAGGGGTGATAGCAGTTGACATGGGCATCCCCCACGCAACATGGAACAGACCCAAACCAAACACAGGCGATAAATAGGCGAACAGCAGAGCTTCTTAACAGTGTATTGCAATCGATGAGCCTGGGTAAATGTGGTTATCTGAGCGACTTTGATATTGGACGCTATAACGAAGTAAATTTCGCCGTCATTTTTGTCCACGCCGGGGCTCGAACCCGGGTTCCTTTATTCCGGAATAAGTCGCTCTACCAATTGAGCTACGCAGACGTTCGTTCTGACTGTTATCTGCCTTTATATCATGTGCGTCCTGCGCGGCAGGTACGTCACATCTCCCCCCCGAAAGAGGGCAGAGGGCATGGCCCACACGGGTCAGCCGTGACCATGAATCGTCGTAGGCAGCCATCCGCTGTAGAACGCGCACTTGAGAATTCCCAGTCAATCTAGTGTGTGGAATGTAACATCACACACTTTTTATTTTTCGAAGCGCTGAAGAAGGGATTCTCTTATTTTTCGTATCTCGCGGTGTGGAAAGAACATCACACCATTGCGAGATCTTGAACTGCCGGGATCATCCGGAAAGTTCGGACGCCATTATAACATAGAAGTCTTTTCTCTCAAACGAAGTCTTTTCTCTCAACACAATTGAGGTTGAATACACCTGACGTATGCCTGATATAAGATATGAACAAGAGATAAAAACGACGACTAAACTGTTGCTTGGAGAGCGTTGAAAGAGTGCGTTGTAAAGCGAGCGTTGTAAAGAGAACGTTGTGTTAAGAGCTGTGAAGCTGTGTAGTGTGCTTAAATATTGATATCGTTCTGTTATGGACGTGCTACAACCTTGAATAAAGCATCTTTTCCGTAAGTTTGACTTCTGTTGTTTACATGTTTCGTCTGGCCGTTAAGGTTTCTTTCATTTAGGAACTATTTCTTCGTATGTTGATGTTTTAAATTAACGTAGAAGTACGAAAAGACTTCTACGTTATAACGCATTATCGGCGCAAGACAGTTGGATCGTTCCATCTCCCAAGTGGTAAGAACTCTTGCTTTCCCGAGAACAACAGCATCAGGGATGTACCGCCAATACATCATCGACGGACGTACCAGAGCCCAGAAAGCAAGCAGCGGCTCACCACATGCAAATTGATGACAAGGTCGACGTAGACTATCCAGTCTCTTACAGATCGTCCGCTTTGCAACGACGACGCAAATCATATCCGGGTTAAATGCTGGAGGCCCAAGCAGCGATAGCGAGCGAACGGTATGGCGCAAGCTGCATATCTTGGGCTGCGAGAGCCGACGTCCTACTGGTGTGCCAATATTTACTGCTCGTCATGGGAAATTACGTCTTGCTTGGTGTCAGGAACATCAAAACTAGACTTGGCGCCGTGTCGTGCAGTCATAGTAAAGCTTTGTTATCACAATCTCGTTTTCAGATGTACCGAGCTGACGGGAAAGGGGCGGTTGTGGCGTCGACAGTATGAGGCCATGATGGCCCCATTGTGCCAGATCGTCTCTGTTCAAAGGCGGTTGTAGCTCTGAGACGGTTCTGGGAGCCTTCTCATGGGACACATTAGTTCTCTTAGTGTGTCTGGAGAGGTCCTTAAGCACTGCGGTCTACCAACGCTGTCTGAAGAGGTCCTTAACCACTGCGGTCTACCAGCACTGTCTGGAGAGATCCTTAACCACTGCGGTCTACCAGCACTGTCTGCACAGATCCTTAACCACTGAGGTCTAGCAGCACCGTCTGGAGAGGTCCTTAACCACTGCGGTCTACCAGCACTGTCTGCAGCGGTCTTTAACCACTGCGGTCTACCAGCACTGTCTGTAGAGATCCTTAACCACTGTGTTCTACCAGCACTGTCTGTAGAGATCCTTAGCCAGTACGGTCTACCAGCACTGTCTGTAGAGAGGTCCTTAACCAGTGCGGTCTACCAGCACTGTCTGGAGAGGTCCTTAACCAGTGCGGTCTACCAGCACTGTCTGTAGAGATCCTTAGCCAGTGCGGTCTACCAGCACTGTCTGAAGAGATCCTTAACCACTGCGGTCTACCAGCACTGTCTGCAGAGGTCCTTAACCACTGCGGTCTACCAGCACTGTCTGGAGAGGTCCTTAACCACTACGTTCTACCAGCACTGTCTGTAGCGATCCTTATCCACTGCGGTCTACCACCACTGTCTGGAGAGGTCCTTAACCACTGCGGTCTACCAGCAGTGTCTGGAGAGGTCCTTAACCAGTGCGGTCTACCAGCACTGTCTGGAGAGGTCCTTAACCACTACGTTCTACCAGCACTGTCTGTAGTGATCCTTAGCCAGTGCGGTCTACCAGCACTGTCTGGGGAGGTCCTTAACCACTGAGGTCTAGCAGCACCGTCGGGATAGGTCCTTAACCACTGAGGTCTAGCAGCACCGTCGGGATAGGTCCTTAACCACTGCGGTCTACCAGCACTGCCTGGAGAGGTCCTTAACCAGTGCGGTCTACCAGCACTGTCTAGAGAGAATTTGTTGGAAGATAGCGTTCCGCCCATGGTATATCGTCAGCGGAAAACCGTAAATGCCCTGACGCATAAGAATCAGATGAATAAGCAGTTTGGTTGTGGAAAGACGTGAGATTACAATGGCGGTATCAGTGGAGATTATACGTGGGTGTTTGTTATACGAATTTAAACTTGGTTCATCTGCTGCAGAATCACCTTGTCGCATTTTCTTAGCAATCGGGGCAGATGCTGTAAAGGAACGCACAACTCAGAATTGGTTTCGAATGTGCAGGAGAATCCCTTCAAGACAAGTCCCGGAGTGGTCGTTCTGTCAGCCTTGACATAGAAATCCTGAAAGTTGCTTCTGAGCAGAACAGTAGCCAAACATGTCACTGAACTAAGCTATTCATTTGGTGTTAGTGACGAGACCGTCCAAAGATATCTGCGTTCAATAGAAAAGGCATACAAATTGTCTAATTCGGTCCTCCACGAATTGTCTTCAGTGAAAAAAGCAGTGACGTGCCTCAGCTTGTCTTGCATTGCTATCTCGCTATGCCAGGGAACTATTTTTGGTTAGGGTACTAATATGTGATGAGAAGTGGTTCCAGTACAGCACCCAAAAACTTTCCAGACATTTGCTGTCTACCAGTGACTCAATTCCTCACACATCACTGCATCCACGTAAAGTTATGCTGGTGTATGGTGGACACAACACGTGGTTTTTTTTATTATGAACTCTTGCAATGTGGCGGAACGATCACCGTTGCAAAGTACTGTGAACAACTGAAACTACGACATTTTTCTTTTCAGCAAAAAGTTTAATTTCGTAAGCTTGCTTTTTCTTACGAACTGAAGTTACTGTATTCCTTCCCTCCGACCGACCAGTAAAAGTCGCCGCACAAACGTGAAAAAAGCAAACAAACAAGGTCACATCAGTGTGCCAAACCAGAGTGATGTTTACAGCGCGAGTCATAGTTCGCTGCTTTTTTTTTTTTTTTTTTTTTTTTTTTTTTTGATTGGAGGTTTAACGACCACCGTGAGAAACTCAATGGGATATAAGCAGTCGCCCGTTCCTAATTTAGAGCCACTGGTTCCAGGGAAGGGAGAGAGCGAGTGCCGTAAGACAAACACAACATTCATGCCTCACCGGTATTCGAACCGGGACCCCATTCGGACGAATGATCAGAAGCCGTCGCTTAGACCACTGCGCCACCGGGGCGGCATTCGCTGCTTTCTCATAAGTATAATAAAAACCGGTAAAATAAAAGAGCTCTTCATTTCAACTACAAGCATGAAAAAAGTTAATATAAACAAATTAAATAGAAGCAATTGTTGATGTTAATTCAGTTCAGAGATACAATTCAGAGACTGACAAAGCGAAAGAAGACTCCCTTCGCTAGCATCTGGTCATTGCTGTTCTTAAAGCTCATGCCTCACCGGCTGTCGACAAGATTGTCACCAGCCAATAAACAACCTCGGAGTGACGTGTTTCAGAGATTTTATTGGTGCGAAAGAAATGAGTTGTACTCATTGTAGTTCTGGCAGCTTTGAAAATCAGGGGTGAATGTCACCCACTGGGTCTTGGAGCGATTACGAGGGGGAGCTAATTAACATACGACATCTTCCACTCCAAATCGTCCACTGCGATTTTGATGATGTTTCCATGGAACTGGAATATCCGTTTCAGCTGCTTTTAAACAAGTTCATAGTGAACGGAATATTACATTTGGCATGCTTTCGGAAAGGTTGCTCCTGAACGTAATATTGCTTTTCAGGAGCACAGACAGCAACTGAATCTAAGGTGCCATTTTATTTCAATGAACCATCAATAAATAATTAATTCACACATTTGACGTGGACCAGGAACATCAAACAGAGGCCATCGCTGTTTCCGCGTTTATAAGTGAGTCCGGGAAAAACTTCTCATTGGCCACCACCGGGAATCGAACCCAGGCTCTTTCAGTTACGCGCCGGATATGCTTCCCCACAACTGCCTCGAATTCCTCCAGACTCACATACATTAACTGCCAAGCCAATTTGGCAGGTTGCTTCTTGGAGCCACGCACAATGCTGGAGGTTCACCAAAGATGGTAAGCAGCAACGGAACAAATAATTAGAAGGCGAATAAATAAGTAATACACACATTCGACGTAGACCAGGAACATCAAGCAGAGGTCGTCACTCATTCCAAGTTTATAAAATTAATTTTGGCAGGTTCTAATTATTTGTTCCGTTGCTGCTTACCATCTTTGGTGAATCCCCAGCATTGTGCGGAGCTCCAAGAATCAACCTGCCAAACTAACTTGGCAGTTAGCGTGGGTGTGTCTGGAGGAATTCGAGGCCGCTGTGGTGCAGTGGAAGCATATCCGGCGCGTAACTGAAACACCCTGGGTTCGATTCCCGGTGGCTGCCAATGAGAATTTTTCCGTGACTCACTTATAAACGTGGAAAGAGCGATGATCTCTGTTTGACATCAATAAATAAGCCGATGTGGCCCATAAGTCTAAGTCCGGACTATTGAAGAAGAACGTCACTCTTATCCTCAGAAAAACACGGTAATTGTGAAATGTGATACAAAAAATCTTTATAAAAACGACGTACATTTAAATTAAATTCGGAATGTCTTACTTACCTTTAAGTAAATATAATTTTTGTACGAAATGCCTTATGGCGTATAAGATTTGATTTAATTTTCTTTCGAAGTTTGCTGATTTTTCTCAAATTACATCCAAATAACTCTGTTAGGTGCACACTAAAGTACTATTTCCTCAGCCAAGAGTATTGTTTTACGTTCATCAAGGCGAACAGTACACTACTCTTTGTGAAAATTGCAACACAATGAAAGACTAAGATATTAGCTTGAAATTTACAGCATATGTACAACAGGTTGCGACATGCAACTGATTAAAATGTCAGCGAGCATGCGCATGCGGTTTCGGAGCAGCGCCCTCTGAACTGTCCGGTTTTGAGTATAAAGAGGTGGCTCAAACGAGTTGTTGCAATCAGGGCCGCGGGTGGCCTAGTGGGCAACGTTTGTGGCTGCCACTCAAAGGGCCTCAGGTTCGATCCCAAGCAGGTACGAACGCTCGATCCACTAAATACCCGCCGTGCGTCGGATGGGCACGTTTAGCTGTCGGACCCCGGGTACTGGCCCCCGGTAATAAATAAGGGCGTCTTCCTCCCCCTTTCTACTTCGCTTCCGTGTCACTTTCCTATTGGGCGCTCTAGCCCAAATCTCCAAGCTTCCTATTTCTAAGGGTTGTTTAAGACCTGGGGTCAGACACTCCCTTCCTAAAATCCTCTACATTGGATCATGATAATGTTGCAATCAGTGAAATCAGTGAAGAGCCGACATTGACTCGAAAGAGTGTTTCTTGTATGTCATTACGCCCCGTCGCCGAAGAAGGTCGCATTATGAACACCTAACGGTCTTTGAGCAAGAAAGGATTGCTGAAATGAGAAAAGCTGGATTTTCCTATCTATTAACCTGCATATCTTCTGATTCAAGGCTCCTTGAATTGGAAGGGGAATTCAAAAGGATCAAGTGGAACATCATCGGGCTAAGTGAAGTAAGAAAAAAGGGAGAAATCTTGTAACATGTATAAACATAACAGAACCCTTTCTCAAATTGACCCGCTCGATGTGGCTCGTTGATGCCACATCGTAAGAGTGCTACAGAAATAGAGGACAGCCAATCTGGTCTCTTATATGATATCTGTGGGTAGGTCAAAATTTTCTGCGCTGTTTACACTCGCCGCTTCGAGAAATCGTGACGTCAGCTGGTTCCGAGCGCCCGTTTGAAGGAGGAACGCTGTAATACAAAGGTCAACACCTCCATTCAATGCAGTAGAATACTTTTTCCACATTTTCTTTGACGACAACTCTTTCGACATCCACGAGAATGGAATTCATTTGCTTGATGTTTTCAGGAAACGCAACAAAATTTATTTGATGTTGTATCACTATATCTTGGAAAAGGGGTCCAAGCTGTAATTTTTTCACTGTGTTCCAAAGTTGATCACACACATCCCAGAGAGTTCAAAATTGGTCACTTGGTAATGTCACTGGCGACCGATTCAACATCAATCAATCATCAGACTGTAGGTGAAGTTCTTGGAAACCGTAATCGATTTCTCGAGGATAAGGGGAACAGTTCATAAACAACTCTTTGTTGAACACGGCGATTTCATTTCTTCCGTCGTAGATATAACAGTTGGAAATGAATTCCTTACACGTCTAAGGAGACGGGGAGACACCATATTGGGAAGGGTATAATTCCAATCTTTCATGGTGTAACTTCGAATATGAACCCTAACAGTACCCGTGAAATCACTCACTTTCGCCCTCTTATTTCCTTTTCCAATGAAACGTGGTGTTCGGGTAGGTTTTTCAGAGATGCACCGTGTGAAGTGGATGCAGCTAAATTGGTAGGGTAAGAAGTAGCGTTGTTGTTCTTTTTAGAAGCACTTCATTTCATTTTGAAGATCGTAGGAAAACAACAGCTACAATAAAATCAACGGACGGGAATGTGGACTAATAAAATGCAGCGATAGAAAATATTCGTCGTTGGAGGAACGGCACAGCGAGGAAGTTGTCTCTTTAAATGACCAAGCTCACAGCAAGGGGCAGCACATAAGCATCGTTTGGTTGTTGTCATCCCCTTCTATCACCCACCCATTTGTGCATCCACTCCGATGTTATCTCTCAGAATAAAAATAATAAAGTTCCATCGTTCACCGTTAGGGGCAGCACATAAGCATCGACATATCCATCACCTATACATCACCATTTGCACCCATCCACTCAGATGTTGCCATCGCTCAGAATAAAAATTTATAAAGTTCCGTCGTTCACCACCAGGGGCAGCACATAAGTATCGACATATCCAGCATCTATACATCCCCATTCCCACCCATCCACTCAGATGTTGCCGTCGGTCGGAATAAAAATATGTTGCCGTCGGTCGGAATAGAAATTCAGAAAGTTCCATCGTTCAACGCTAGAGGGAAGCACATCCATCGATTGGGTGTTGTCATCCTTCTTAATACCCACTGTGATTTTGCCACCTCTCGGAAAAGAGTTCCTCTACTCGCCGGCCTAGAGTCCATATAACTGTCGGTGTTATGCTTGTCGCTGTTATGATTGTTGGTGGTATGATTGTCGGTCTTTTGAACTGTCGATGTTATTATTGTCGGTGTTTTGAAATGTCGGTGTTATGATCGTCGGTGATTTGAACTCTAGGTGTTTCGGTTTCGGTGTTTTGAACTCGAGGTGTTTCGATTGTCGGTGTTTTGAACTCTAGGTGTTTCGGTGTCGGTGTTTCGACCTGTCGGTGTTTCGACCTATCGGTGTTTTGAACTCGAGGTGTTTCGGTGTCGGTGTTTTGACCTGTCGGTGTTTTGAGCTCGAGGTTTTCGGTGTCGGTGTTTTGACCTGTCGGTGGTTTGAACTTTAGGTGTTTCGATGTCGGTGTTTTAACTGTCGACGTTTTGACCGGCACACCCGTGCAGAGGCTGTTATTGTTGCTCGAGGTGGTTTCACAGTATACTGAGTTTTGAAGCGCCACAACTTATAACTCTACAAATGTAATTCGTTATCTCCTGTAACATGAGAAATCTGGGATATAAGTTTTTATTCGAATAGCGCGATTCTTTCTTGGTGTTACGATTTTAACAAAAACTTGTGTATTTTATTTTTATCATATTCCAATAACTTTTGTCCATTTTATTGTGCATTTTGAACTGCGATCTAAAATTAGTGTCCCGATCAACGTCAGGTATTTTTGCATGTTTAAAATGAAAATTAAACTTCGTTTAGCATCCCTTAATAACCGCAGTTTATTACAAACTTGAAAAGGAATTATTCACTATTAATGGGAAATTTCTTACTTATTTTATTATTCCTGATAATATAATTTGCGCGTTCTTGGAAATAGCATCTTTTCGTTTTCTTCAGAAAATTTTCCATTGCCTTTTTATTTATCACTTTGAAGAGAACAAGGAAGATTTAAAATGAAAATGATGAATCTTTTTGAAATGCATTTTTTCCCCAGACAACTATACTGGATCATCAATTTTTAATTAGTGTATTCGAAGGCAACTAGATAATGATTGCTAAATCCTCTTAAAGTAAAAGTACTGAATGATATTTTCTTGAAATCGGTGTCTCTTGAACAAATTATCACAGTGCTAAAATGAGGCCCTCCAATCGCGTGTGAGCTATTTTTAACCGTGAAAACATGCTCCCATTGAAGATTGATATCCATGTCGAGGAACTCCTTGGGGAATATGTGGCCATATCTATGCTGAAGAGCTTTAGAAAACTTAAATCGATGAGGCCGTTTATTTCTGGAAAGGCAACGGATTCATCTCGTTTGCATTTTGCGTCATAACTACAGGTGTTGTTGCGTGGAATACGAAAATCTTCCTTCGCTAGAAAGCGTGCTGTCTGTCGGAATCTTGATTCAGTGTCGTTATGGAAACAGAGTGGTAGTTGTACAGTGCTCGATATTAACGATCAACTGCGGCACTCAACCTTCGTAAACATTCTCTGAATTTATTGTTGTACTTCACAAGATGCCAGCGGTAAAAAAAGGGTGGGGAGAGGAAAAGTACAAAACTGTGCACCACACACTCGGCCATTACATGCTTGTCCGGCTTATGTAAATTTCCGAAATATACCTACAAAGCTTTGATGTTTAGTTACGCAGTTGTTAGATGTTATTTAATTTTTGTCACCACAGCTTCAACAAAATGCTTAGCAAAGAAAGCAGATATACAGCTTACAGACAGTAAAGACAAATATACAGCTTACAGATGATAAAGACAATTTTCTGGCTACTGCACAGAGTACATTGATGGATATAAAAATTTCTACACCATGAATAAATAATGGAATACATGAAACAAATTTTTGGTTGTTTGGAGGTTTAACGACAATCGAGTGCAACTCAATGCGATATAAGCAGTCTGTAGTTCCTAATTTAAAGCCACTGGTTCCAGTGAAGAGAGAGACAGAGCCGTAAGACAAACAAAACATCCATGCCTCACCGGGATTCGAACCCGGACTTTTTAGGACCACTGGTTCCAGGTAAGAGAGAGAGAGAGAGAGAGAGAGAGAGAGAGAGAGTGCCGTAAGAGAAACACAACATCCATGCCTCACTGGGATTCGAAACTGGACCTTTGGAGCTTTTAGGGCCACTGCTTCCAGCGAAAAGGGAGAGAGAGAGAGAGAGAGAGACAGTGCCGTAAGGCAAAAACAACATTCATGTCTTACCGGGATTCGAACCCGGACCGTCTCGGAGGAATGGTCAGAAACTAGTGTTGTGCCACACGAGCGGTGGAAAGAGATGGGCGAGGAGACAGTATAATATGGCTTGAGCCAGCAGGTCATATGACTGCCATACTGGGCTATAGATTTGGCAACACTGCGTGGGATCGATAGGAAAACTTCTGTAATTGTGTCCCAGGACCAGATCCTGCGTCTTTGACGTGTGTCAACAATTCATCGACATTACAAGGAGCTCGTGCAGATGCGTTAGCCTATCTGCCATTGACGTTCCGCATATTCTCTATTGGAGAGAAATCGGGGGATCATCCTGGCCAGGTATGGACATGGACACCATGTAGGCAATGTCTGTTGATGATGGCAATGTCTGTTGATGATGGCAATGTGCTGGTGAAAATTATCTTCTTTATACTGGGCATTAGAAATACCACGGAGATACGGCAACGAACGAGTTAGAACATTTCATGGAGATATTGTCATGCTATCATTGTACCCAGTATGTGTACGAGCTGTGAACGGCCGTTGAACCTGATTGCTCTCTAAACTATGACACCAAGCTGAGAAGCATCATGACGCTCAGGGATGGCAGAAAGATCAGACCAGTGATTACCCCGTCTCCGGGCTCTCGATCGGAGATCGTCGTCGCTGAGACGGAAACTCATCCGGGTCCTGGATGACGGGAAAAGACGTGACGCCGTAGGTTCAACCGCCTCGAAAGGAGGAATGAAAAGGAGGTGTTCAGATAGGAAATGTCAAAACGCCGAAGTAGATAATCATAAGCTTCACATCATGAATGGAAGATTTAAAATTCTGAACCGAAGCTTCAGTTATTTTTAAAGCCGTCTTTGATTACTGGTTCCTCAAAAGATTTAGTCGCCCGTATGCAGTTGAACCGAATCTTGACAGACGGGAATGACGTCACGTCCAATCGTCTGGAAATTAGGAATGAACAGTTGTTCAGATAGGAAAGCTTTAAAGTAAAAGTAATGAAAAAATAGAGTTTGAGTGTATACATTGTCTTTGGGCAAAATGTTAAGTAGTTGAAAGGTTAAGTTTCATACTCTGATTTAAACGGAGTCGCGGATGACCTAGTGGTCAGCGTTCGAGGCTTCCACGGAGGAATCTCAGGATCGATCCCGGGAAGGTACGAACGCTCGAACCACTAAATATCCGCCGTGAGTCTGGTGGGCACGTTAAGCAGTCGGACTCCGGGTACTGGCTTCCCGGTAATATATAAGGGCGTCTTCCTTCCCCTTTCTAATTCGCTTACGTGTCACATTACTATCGGGCACTGTAGCCCAAATCTCCTAGCTTACTATTTCTAAGGGTTCTTTAAGACCTGCGGTAAGACACTCCCTTCCTAAATCCTTTACATCGGATCTGATTTAAATGACTTTTGTATGTTTTTACTTTGGTGTTTTTAGTAATTAATTGCGTGATCATTAATTGTCAGAAGTGGTTTTAACTGAATTAATTTTATTTACGACGTGTTGGAAAGATGCTACTTTGTTAGCATTTATTATTATTATTTGTGTGCGCGTGTGTGTGTGTGTGTGGTATTGCTTTTGCTTGGGTCTGTTAGAGCTTTATAAGCTGCACTTTGCGAAGCATGACGAAATCCCAGAGGAAGTTGAAAAATTGCTTTTGCTCGGGCCTGTCAAAGCTTTCGCGAAGTTGACATTTGCAAAGCTAGAATAAATCCTGGATGAGGCTGTACAATGCTTCGGTTCGGGTCTGTTAGAGCTTTTAAAGCTGTACTTTGCAAAGTAGAAACAAATCTCCGAAATCCTCGGATGTGAAGGTTTTCACTTGCCCTTGTTGAGCAAATCTTATAATTTGATTGTCATTGCTTTTGCCTTGGGTAACTTACTCTTCTAGAGGTGCTCTTTGCAAAGCAAGTAGAATCCGCTAGTGTCAGCAGAAAAGAAACAATGAGTACTAGAATGGAGCATTGGAATTCTCAGAATGCGCAGGATGACTGAAGAAGGTAGGGTCCCTTAAAGCCATAATCAGCTTAAAAGAGACTTGCCCCCTGGACCAACTTATCAGTCAACCAGGGGGCGAGAAGAGTGGAGCACCAAAATACATCAGGGGCTGTGATACATGGGTGCAACGCAGCCCATCCTAATAGATGGTTCACAATGTATGCATCACGCATCCTAAAGAAGAATGCCCTGAATTAATGTCAGCAGAGGGTGTTGTAAAGCGAGTCGTAAATTCAAGCAGCTCGTTCACTGAGCTGCTTGAATTTACGTTCGATCACGAAGTTTAAGTCAAGATTCCGACTTGAGAGATAATCAAAAGCTAGACTAGACTAAATTCAAGAACCGAAGGTTCAAAATTATTGAGGCACGCACCTCACAATTTTGAAATAATTCCTCCTGGTTACTGGTTCCCTAACAAGTTGAGTCGCTACCACGCTAACCCATAGTGGCCCTTGGAGACGGGAAAAGACGTGACGCCGTATAGGTCCAACCGTCTTGAAAAGAGGAATGAACAGATGTTCAGATAGGATAGTTCAAAAAGTCAAAGTGATGAAGAATTAGAGTTTAAGAGAATATGCATTAGTTAAGAGTGACAAGTAGTTGATTTTGATGCTGAGATTTGCTCAACCAAAAAGCTATTTTTATTAATCTTATTTACTTTATGTTATAACTTTTAGGTAAAGCAGGCACTTAAATTTTGTTTTCATTTTAGTGTATTCTAACTTCTACGTACAGGGCTTTTAATTTGTTCAGTTTATTTGCTTACATTGTTTAAATAGCTTAAATTGCAGGAATACTCGTGATAATTAATTTTACTTGATGTTGCAGGATGTTGTAGAATTTGTATTTTTTAATATTGAGTTCTATTTATTTAGCTTTTTTTTTCGTTCTGTTTCCAAGCACCAAGTAAATTTATGCTATATATTATCTGATTTTATAACCAACTTGTATAATATTTTCTATATTTCAGGTCTACACACATTCTTTTTTTGTATAGTGCTTTACTCAACCTACAATTTTCTTACTCAGCCTACAATATTTCTTTACTCTGCCTACAATTTTTCTTTACTCAGCCTACACTTTTTATTTATCTCGTTGTGTTCTTCAGTGAATTCCTCTAATTTTCTTTTTTACGCTTTCCAACCGTAGGTTGAAGAAGCGTATATGATCCAGCTTTGTCCGTCTGTTAAATGTCTGTCCATCCGTCCGTCCGATAACTCGCGTAAAAATGGTTCTATTTCGTTGAAATTTTAGTATGTGGTAAAAGACCACTGGGGACGAACCCTACTGAAAATGGGCAAAATGGGATCAAAGGTCAGGGCAAAAGAGCGGGATCCCTTCCATTGCTTTTATGCATCATAACTTACGTAAAAATGCTTCGATTGCGACAAAACTTTACTATGTTGTTTCAGAGGTATACTGAACCGGTTCTGTTGAATATAATCGAAATGGGGTCAAAGGTCGGGGCACAGGAGCGATATTTATTCCACAGCCATTATCCTTATAACTTGACCGAAAATGCTTCTATTGCGACAAAACTTTAGTATGTTGTTCCGGAGGTATACTGAACCGGTTCTGTTGAATATCATCGAAATGGGGTCAAAGGTCAGGGAACAGGAGCGAGTTATATTCTACAGCCATTATCCTCATAACTTGAGTAATGATTTCTGGTATGTTGGAAAGCGTATCATAATCAATGATCGCATGATTTTATTAACTTGTTTATAATAAGGTTTTTTATTGTGAGTCCTTTTTTGAGAGAACGGCTGAACGTAAAGATATGGTTAAGATATCAAAATAAAGTTCTTACCAAGTAGATGTCCCCGTCAGTGAGAAAAATGAAATTGGAGCAACGGTTCGGGCGTTGTGGCGGGGCAAGAAGCGTGCGGTTGACTCACGAGCTGTTGAAGGCGGATGCATGGAGAGACTGAGATATTCCAAAGTCCGAAGTCTTCTCTTTTCTGAGCGAACTGTTGCGTAGAGAAACGCTAGCAGGCAGTTGTATCAAAGTTATTCTCATCGGAACAGCAAACACTCTCGAAGACCTGAGTGCGTTATGCCGTTGGACTGTGTGATGTATATATACAAATTAATATTCATTCGATTCAGTTTATTCACGTAGGTAAGACGTTTCCCATTATATGAAGATGTAAATAAACATTCCGTTGACCATTGTTAGTGAAAATATTTAGAATGTACATATTGAGTTGCGCCATTTATATATTCATTCTATAAGATTTTTTACTGTGAGACCTATTTTGAGAGAACGCCTGAACGTAGAAATTTGATTCAGGTAGCAAAATAAAGATCTTACCACGTAGTTGTGCCAGTCGAAGAGAAAACTGAGATTGGGGCCACGATTCGGGCGTGGCGGGGCGGCAAAGTTCCCATGTAAAGTCTATGGGAGAAGCGTGCGGCCCTTATCTGCATCAGGCGCTCAGTTCAGTGTCAGACTTGGTTTGTGCATGGCGTTCTACATATGATCATTCGTAAAGTAAGTAAATACGTTATTGCATACTTACCCTTAACAGAATGTCTCTCCCGCAGAAAAACAAAAACAAAAAAGTAAGCCTTACTGGAAGGCGTGAGCGATTAATGGGTGGCAACTATAGACAAGAGAGAATGAAGAGTATTCTCAACGCGAATCTCATTCCAACAACATTTACAAACATAGTTGTGACTGAAGATAGGAGTGAAAGAGTGCGCTATACAGTTGAATTTTTGTACACGATCGAGATGAGTGGACTTCCGCCTCATATTTTACGACTGAAAAAGGGTGCAGTCGTGATGCTCATCACGAACCTGGCCGCCCCGGTGGCGCAGTGATCTAAGCGCTGGTTTATAATCATTTGTTTGTAAAGGGTCCGGGTTCGAATCCCGGGGGCATTGATGTTGTGTTGGTCTTATGGCACTGGCTCTCTCCCTTCCCTGTAACCATTGACCCTAAATTAGGCACGGCCTACTGCTTTTAATCCATTGAGTTGCTCATGGTTGTCGTTAAATCTTCATTCAAAAAAAAAAAAAAAAATCGCGAACCTGGTCTTTACTGAAGTGGTTGAATGAATTTGTCAATCAGATAAAGTTTACATTTGTTGTTTCATAAGAGTTTATTCCTTTCAAAAAAAAAAAAAAAAATAACACACTAACCGTCGAATCCGACGGGTTCCGTCTGGTAGGATTTTAATAAGGTTTATTGAATGTTGATGAGTTTGAGCTTGCAGGGATTTTAATTCGGATTTTTTTTTTGCCTTAAAGATGCTTGAAGCGCAGTGAAAGCTTAAGGTGCAGGGAAATCCAGATTTGCTATTGCATTTTAATTGTATTTTTTTTTTCTAATACTAGTTTTGATTTTATGTCCAAATAAGAGTTTAACTTCAAGTTAAATTTTGTTTCCTTTTTGTTACCTTTTTAGGGCCAGACACATTGTTTTTAGTATAAATTCAATTACCCAGCTTACACATAATCACAAACAGATCAGATCAGATCATATGTAGAGGATTTTAGGAAGGGAGTGTTTGACCGCAGGTTTTAAACAACTCTTAGAAATAGGAAGCTAGGAGATTTGGGCTAGAGTGCCCCACAGGAAAGTGACACGGAAACGAGGTAGAAAGGTGGAGGCAGACGCGCTTATTTATTACCGGGGGCCCAGAGTCCGACGGCTTAACATGCCCATCCGACGCACGGCGGATATTTCGTGGTTCGAGCGTTCGTACCAGCCTGGGATCGAACATAACCACAAGCAAGCTTTTTTTTTTTTAAATGATCAAATGATCATATGTAGAGGATTTTAGGAAGGGAGTGTCTGATCCCAGGTCTTAAACAACCCTCAGAAATAGGAAACTAGGAGATTTGGGCTAGAGCGTCTGTTAGAAAAGTGACACGGAAGCAAAGTAGAAATGGGGACGAAGACGCCCTTATTTATTACCGGGGGGCTAGTGAGTGCCCATCCGACGCACGCCGGATATTTAGTGGATCGAGCGTTCGTACCTGCCTGGGATTGAACCTGAGGCCATTTCCGTGGAAGTCACGAACGTTGCCCACTAGGCCACCCGCGGCCCTATAATCACAAGCTATGACACACAGTTTTGTAATATTCTTATTTTTTAAAAGACTATACTGCAAGCATTCAAAACGCCTCAAGACCTGTTTGAATTTCACAGTGAATGCAGTATTCTCGTCCGTTCAAACTGCTGTAGGAATGGTACATTTTGATTATGAACAAAATGATCACATGTGGAGGATTTTAGGAAGGGAGTGTCTGACCCCAAGTCTTAAACAACCCTTAGAAATAGGAAGCTAGGAGATTTGGGCTAGAGTGCCCGATAGGAAAGTGACACGGAAGCGAAGTAGAAAGGGATAGGAAGACGCCCTTATTTATTACCAGGGGGCCTGTACCCGGGGTCCGACGGCTTAACGTGTCCATCCGACGCACGGCGGATATTTAGTGGATCGAGCGTTCGTACCTGCCTGGGATCGAACCTGAGGTCCTTTCCGTGGCAGTCATGAACGTTGCCCACTAGGCCACCCGCGGCCTAATGGGTTACGTTCGTGTGTTTAAACTGCCGTAGGAATGATAAATTTTGATTATGAAGAAATCATCACCTCGTCGCTTTCTTAATGGTTTCAGAATACCTACCTAATACTCTTAAAATTCGTCATACAAACGAAATGTCAGTCCGATCTTTTGCATAGTTTTTTATATATATATCAATCATACAGAAAATTTTCGAGTGCGAATGTAACACTGACGAATGTTACTCCTTTATCCCTGATCCAACAGCTAAGATCTATAATAAAAAAATTATTTAATTCCATCAGAAGTGAATCCAATAAATAAATAAACATAGGTTTCTAAAAATAGCGCATCTTCATGCCAGCTCATTTCCGAGTTGTGACCTATGTTACATTTTCCTTTTCAAGGTACACTGAACCTCAAGAAAATAATTCTTACTTTCTCTCTGGAATTTAGTGGCATGCCTTAAAAATCCCCAATGAGAATTTACATTCTACGCTTGCAAAACTTTGTCATATAAGTCATCATATTTTCTTTGAGTTCCTTGAACTGCGAGCAGCACGCTCATTCTAGAGTGAAAAAGAAAAACATGTCGGACAGCTCAGAGTAATGTGTGACGTCACGCAACAGAGATGTTCTGTCTGTGTTCCGGTAAATTGCGTCCATTAATTCATCCCTGTCGATACACAAATCTACGTATTGACTTCAGAAGAAAAAAGCATACATTTTTTACGTAGCGATGTTCACTCATCCGTTAAATGTCTCGAAAACGATCGAGAATTTCAGAAAAACTCACGCGAATCTGTTTTAATGCAAGTCTTTTTCTTCACGTTTAGGGGTCACATGGTATATTTTTTCTGTGATTACCATTTTTTAACTCGTCGGACATAAAATACAACTCAAATCAGCCGTAGATGTAGATAATGAAGTCATGGTTTTAGTAGAATGAATGTGCCCTTCTCATATTTAGCATAAAACATCACTGTTATACTTGACGCTAATTGCAATGACTAAAAACATCAAATTTTGTTACAGTTTATTGAAGCTGAGTAAATAAAGAACCAAATTATTTTTAAGTTTGAATGAATGAAAAGAAAAATATTTCTCTCTCTCTCCCTCTCTCTCTCTCTCTTTCTCTCTCTCTCACACACACTCTCTGTCTCTCTCATTTGTGCTTTTGCTTCATTGTCAGAATTTCTTGACGCAAGTTTTCAACGCATACTTCCTCTCCATCGTTTTTTTCCCTTGAGGATATCGGCAATCAAACTATGGAAAAGTAGCTCACATTGTTATATTTTTGCTCAATTTTTGGATACTTGGAGTCCCTACACGCAAAAAAAGTATTTTTATTGTAAGTCTGTGATTTTGATGTTAGATATTTTTATTGTAAGTCTGTGATTTTGATGTCTTCCATTTTGTGGAACTATTTCGTTCCTAAACCTCTTGAGAAACGAACTGTTTTGTTTGTGAAAAAAATAACAAAAACAAAATTCAAAAAATGAAAAAACGATTTCCACTCCTTTTGAGACATTCATGTAATGTAGCTTGCCTTTGGAGATATTTAGAAAAAAAAATATCCGTGTTTCTTTTAATAAATAAACTTACTTGCAAACCGTGACTTTGATACTATAAAATTTCGCATGGGGATCAGTAGAAATTTAAAAAGTTGAACTGATGCACTCAAATGTGCATTTTTATTAAGAACAAAATATTTTTCGGTGTCGTCCCTTTAATTACGTACTTAGCACTTTCAAATTTCGGTTCAACCTCCGCTGAGGTGAGTTGAAATTCGAAAAAGTCCATAGACTTTTTTTTGCACCACGAAATTCAGGAGCATATCCCTACCGCTCCCTTCGCACTAAATTCTTGCAGTCTTTTGTAGCTAAAAGTAATGAAGTCTCCTTATAATTTCCCATTTGCAAGCATTCCATATCATTCGATTCGCGTAATGTTAAACACGGCTTGCTGCTCTCTAATAAGTCAGTAATTGGCAGGTAAGTCGACCTTAAATGATATATACAAATTAAACTGGTATGCCTTAATAAGAATGCAAACTTTTAGTCAAACCGTTCGCAAGGGATTTGAGATATGGATACCGAGATTACTCAGTTTTTCGTGGAAGCTGTTTTCGCAGTATGAAAGTAATTTACTTATCTCTGAGCATATTACGACTGTTTTACGTCACATGCCCAAAACAATGTCATCCTGGTATGTAGAATGCTGTCCACCTGCTAAGAAACATGGAAAGGAAACGTGACCTCACGAATCTTTATTTCTGACTTTTCTATCACAATAAACAACTTTTTGGAAGCAAATAAATGCATTTGAAATAATTCACAGGGGGCATCTTTTTTATTTCTTTGTAGCTGTGCATTGGGATGAATCAAAGCGCTGTTACGCTATACCCTTGTTTTTAATAACGTTATTTTGAAAATATAACTGGCTCTCTGACTCACTGCGGAACTGTGATCAGGCATGTGATTTATATCACATCAACCCATTAGTGTTCTCTATTTGTTAATTTATCTGTGTATTCATTCATCAGAAAAGACCAGAAAATTCCTATTATCATCCCACTGAACTGTTGATGAAATTCAAAAACAATAATTAGAGCTCACTAAGGTAAACTGCGCATTATCTTAAGCCATTTTATATTGCTGCTTGTTGTGGCTGAGGAATACCTAAAATATAAGGAATACAAAGGAATACTTGAGACACGCAGTCAGTCGTCAGGTACCTTTTGACGTTGTGACCATACGTTTCCTTGGGATGGGCTTGATTCTAAGGGACACCCCTAGGTGATTTTTGTGCATGACGGCTGCATGTTACGAACGCTCCTTTGCTGAAGATTCAGCCTATGGTGAAAGAGGCACCAATAAGAGATGGTAACGGGTAAAACTCATCTTACTCCACTGAGCCTCTTGTTATTCCACCAGCTTTTTAATGGCATGCTGAACAGTGGGTCATGTTTTATGTGGCACATTTCTTCAGATGACGAGGTTTTAAAAACATTGACGAATTTTCGACGTTTGAAGTTAAAACGTTTATACATGTGAGAACAAGATAAAAGGAAAATTCCAAAAACTTGGTTGGAAATTTGAATTCAGTTGAAATAGAAAAATTAAAGAGTGATAATAATTTAGAAGGCGAACAAATTGAAGGGTTTATACTCCAACATTTATTTGGAACAGCTTGTTAAAATTAACAAGGATGGTGAACAAATTTGTCAGATCAGGAGGAGGGTGCAACGGGCTGTATGACATATGGAGACATGAGAATCTGTAGAGGGGAAAGCCGACTTTGCTTGAAAAGGAATTGATTTGCTTATTGTATTTCCTGTGATGAATTAAGGAATTCAGGTAGAAACTGTGACCCAAGAAACAATGAATAACTTAAGGGTTGTACGAACGAGAGTGGAGAGGAGTATGTTACGTATCACAATGAGTCAGAATGAGTAAACGAAAGACGAATGAATGGACAGCTGAAAGACTAATGCCACAGATATATTTCCCACCATGCTACAAATGAACTTCCACAGGACAAAATCAATGTGTAAAGCTTTTAGAGAAACGGAAGATTTGAAAGTTGATGGAGCAAATCTAGAAGTAACCAATGCTTACATTTACCTTGGACAACAGATATCAAGCCAGAGTCACATTGTGACGTACCACGAAGGGAAGCAAGAGTCAAAATGGCAAGCTGCAGACAAGAGCTTTGCCTGTGTATCTTAGTCGGGGAAATGTCCGGCTCAAGAGCAAGGAGACGAAGGTTCGAAAATCCATCACCGGAAGAAAGGAGCAATTTCGTTGCATTGGCTGCTTAGCGTTAAGAAGAATCTCTTGGCCATTACGGTCGAGAACAATGTGAGATTTTTCTTCCTCACATCGTCTGGAATTAATCAGAATTCCTTCTTCTACCATGAGCTACTTCAAGCATGGTTTGCCGGCTGACCTGAAAATATGCGATTTCGCGCATCCGTCTTTCTCAAGGGGGAAAGGATATATGTCACATACCACTGAGGTAACGCGAGAGTCAAAACGGCAAGTTACAGAGATTACTTTTACCGCGTAAGCCGGCTCAGGAGTAAAGATACCTGGGTTCGAATTCCATCACGGCAAAAAGGGACTTCTTTCGCCGTAACATAGTAAAAGAATTAACTGGGCGTATAAAACTTGGTTTTCGAAGAAATGGTGCAATATTCATGACCAATTTCCCATTATGTCTTAAAAGCAAAGCGTTTAATCAATGCATGTTTCCATTTCCTGCTTATGGATCAGAGACATGGACGTTAACTGAAGACATGTAGAAGCTACAAAGAACTATAAGAAGCAGGAGAGATGAATGCTTGGTATAACAAGGAAAACAAAGGATATGAATACATTGATTAGTAAAAATGAGAAGAGTTTATATCATGGTTAAGGTAAAGACGTACTAGTCGCAATGGGTTGGACATATTGGTAGGAAAACTGACCACCGTTTCACAACTAAAATCCTAAACTGGATAACAAGAGACAGAAAAAGACCCAGAATAAGGCTACAAGATGGATGAATAAAATTCGAAAGCGTGCTGAAGTTATTTGAAGGAAATTAGCTTGAGATAGGTAGTGCGGAAGACACTTGGGCAGACCTTCACCCAACAGTGGGTTGATAATGATCGATGATGATGAAACAACAAAGTCTAAATTGGGATCGGCTGATCCCATTGCAAGGCACAAATCACAAATATGGGAGATGGGCTGGCCATCTTGTCCTGTGCTGGGACAGGTGATGGGGTTCCCACTTGCCCTATGCAGGGGACGGGCTGTCCATATTTCGCAATATAGTAGCAGGAGGAGAGTTGACCACCTTTCCCGATAAAGGTACAGGACATAGGCTATCAGCTTTGGCCTGCCCTGGGACAGGAGATGGTCTGGCCACCTCGCCATGTACAGGAACAGGAGGTGGTCTGGCCACTCGGACCTACACAGTGACAGAGATAGGAGTCGAATGGTTCCTCGTGATGGCAACAAACAGAACTGAAGAGCCGCCCCGGTGGAGCAGTGGTATAAGCGATGGCTTCTGATTATTCGTCCGAGATGGGTCCGGGTTCGAATCCCGGTGAAGCATGGATACGGCACTGGCTCTCCCCCTTTCCTGGAACCAGTGACCCTAAATTAGGGGTGGGCGACTGCTTATAGCCCATTGAGTTGCTCACCGTGGTCGTTAAATCTCCAATAATGAAAAAAAACTGAAGCTTGATAAAAAGCGGGTCTGATGGAACAGTGATAATGGCAGGACTGCATTGGATAAGAGGAGAAGAAGAAGATCAAGATGGAGAAACTCTGAGAAACTTTCATCCAGTAGTGGGAAAGCAGTAGAAAGAGGAAATGATTTGTGTGGATCAACATGTGATCAGAGCTGAGTACATTTCTCTGATGACTCCTGACATGCATTTCACATCTATGGAAATGACTTTGATATGCAGGAAAAGAAAATGACATTGTTAAGTTATTTTACTTCAGGAAATGCTTGATTTAACTACAAAAAAATATTAGTTCTCTTTTCATGATTCCATAATTAGTGTACGAATATCGGAACTATTTTCTCATGAATCAGTAAGAAGGTTGTAAAAAATTTTAAGAGAGCTGGCTATGGACAAATATTCATGAAACGAAAATGTGTTTCATTCATGTCTACAGAAAAAAAAATACCAGGAATCAAGTTTAAGATCGCTCTACATTCATTGTTAAGTTAATGAAACCGTACATTTGATGCAGAATTTACAATACCTGACAAACCGATTCTTACGTGGTGCGAGTTCATCACAGCTTTTCTGTACAGTACTTACGGAATTTAGTTGCAGTTTCTACACGTGTCAGGAAATCCATCCTCATCTTGCAGTAGCCTGCAAATGTTGTACTGAAGGGAGGAATGTAAAAAATTATGCTAAATATTAGTAAAACCTTTTTCGTCTCACGGATAACCGCACAGATTATAATGCTTTATCCCAATTAGTACAGATTTTAGAAGATGGCGGAAAAAATAGTGGAGGACATAAACTCAAATGGTACCACAACGAATGAAGCACCTTAGTTTCTTTCTCTATAATCAGTAGAGAGGTTTGAGTCTCATTTGGTCTAGCAGTCATTATGAAATTTTCCATTTCCTTCTTCTTCGGTCATCAACTGAGAAATAGGTATCTCACTTTCACCTTCTCATGTTTTTCCTGTGCAGAATTTTTCTAATTATCGTTATAAAGTGAAAGCCCAAATTTCCCGGCGATGGGTTTTGAACCCACAATTCCGTTCTGCGGAGCCTGCTCTTCTACCAACTGAACTACAACGACGAAGCTTACAGTTGCAACTTTGCCGTCATGACATGTGCGTCACGTATGAGGTAGGTACGTCACATAAATCCTTCCCCATACCGCTGAGAAAAAGTTAGGACGAAATGGTAGTTTTCCGTATCAGCCGGCAAACCTGGAAAATCCTATCTATCCGATCTATCTGATCTGTAAAATGCGGAAATTGTAGTTTTCCGGATCAGCCGGCAAACCGTGCTTGAAGTAGTTTGCTGTAGGAGAAGGAATTATTTCTTTGAATTATCTCTATTAATTCCAGATAATGTGCAGAAGAATCATCACACAATTTTCTCGAGCCTAACTGCCAGGAGATTCACTCTTACTTTCGGGAGCCAATGTGAAAATTATGCCTCATTTTCCGGTGATGGGATTCGAACCCACATATGCGAAGTCACATTCTTCTACCAATTGAACTACACCAATGAAACTTATAGATGCAACTTTGCCGTCATGACATCTCTATCTTTTCTGAATATATACTGATCATCCATAAAAAATACTCCCCATTTTGCTAACGATTTTACTAACGATTTATTTATAATCTACTAGCAGAGGCACCCTGCTTTTCCCTGGTTTAACAAAAAATACGTGAATCAGCTTCTGGGCCAGTGTTTTATGAGCTTTCCTGAGTAGGGAATATACCATGGGAACATGTAACTGAAATGTGTTACGGTAATGAAAATAAAATGATAAAAAACCCAACAAAGTCTATACTAAGAGATAAATATTTTCGTGCTGAGGATAACTAAAGGTCGAGTATAATTTGCTGTCTGAAGCACGATAGTTAAAATATTTAATGAATAAAATATTTACAAGTTAAAAAATGCAAACACGAGATCTTTCACAAGGGCAACCCTTGCATCATCAGGTGAAGACGACATTTGAACCTACTTAGTGAGAAGTTATAAAGTGTCAGTGTCTTGACGTTATGATGTACAATGATGTTCATTAGTTGATAACGATTGGTCCCTCCTATCTAACTTCTGAATCTACGTAGTTCCGTTTTTGAAAGGTGGTGTTATATTAAGTTAACTGATTGTGTAGTGGATGGTTTTAAATCTTGATTTGTTTTTTAATTCAAGATTTAAAACCCCCACTATACAATCAGTTAACTTAATCTACTTCCACCTTTCAAAGACGGAACTATGTAGCATCAGAAGTTAGATAGGAGGGACCAATCGTCATCAACTAATGAACATCATTGTACATCATGACGGCAAGACACTGACACTTTATGACTTCGCACTAAGTTGGTTCAAATGTAGTTTTCACCTGATGATGCAAAGGTTGCCCTTGTGAAAGATCTCGTGTATGTATTTTTAATTTGTAAATATTTTATTCATTGGAGATTTTAACTATCGTGCTTCAGACAGCAAATTATACTCGACCTTTAATTAAAGTCTATATTTATGCTGGCACAACTAATTTAAACCAGCAGTTTTTGTTGACTGTGAGTATAAAAAATTTAAAAAAATCTGTGACATCTACATTTCTCTATCGTGTTGTGATCAGCGTAACGTACAGTTAATTGGAAGTGCAACTAAGTTTATCCTTGAAGAGCCGCTGGGTCAAGACGTTGAGAGTTCTTTTATTTGGAACCAAGATCAGGAAGTTCTTACTGCTTACCAACTCCAGAGCAACCATCACAGAGCTGTCCATGGGAAAAGCATGAAGTTTTCAGGTGAATTCAACAACGTTTAACGATTGGACCTGCTTTTTGTTGATACTCAAGGGAAAACTGGGTAACAACAGAAAAATCTAGGCGTTAAAACTGAAATAGAAGGTCAGATGAGACGACTGGAATGCGTGGAATAAGATCACGGTCTCCTGCAGCATGGCAATTCATGATAGTAGCTCTGTTGACATTTGACATGAGTTTCTCGATAGTCACTCGTGTTCCATAACACATTGTCCGTGGATCCGGATTACGTCAAGATTAAAAAAAGGGCAAGATAAGGTGAGAGAATGCGCGAATGGAGGAATAAAAGTGTTCAGCCTTGAAAAACCAAACGCGAGAAAATTCATATTTTCCCCTCATTTCGTTTCATGTATTCAGTTTACATTTCATTGAAAGAAATCGCGGAACTGTTGTTTTAAAATTATGGAACTACTTATAACGCTTAGTAACATAGAGCAGCGCTTCGAAACGTAAGAAAACTCGCCGGAAATTGCGGAGGAAGGATGCATACGATATTTTGGAAGTCAAACACAGTAAAGAACAAACCCAAGTTTAAAATTGTAATTCATGCGTGTTATGTCAGATTTGAAGCAAAGAAAGTAGTCAAAAACTTCCCTTTGAAATAACTTGGAACTATTTATAGCGTGTAATAACATACGCAGAGCCGCGGTCTGAAACGTAAGCAAACAGGCTGGCAATTTGAGCGTAAGGATACACGTAATACTTTGGAAGTCTAACGCGGTGAACGAAAAGATCAAATTTTTAATCGTAGACAGTTATTCGAATTCAAAACAATGGTTTTTCCCGTAAAAAAAGCTTGGAGCTATATATAGTGCATATAAACACAATAGGAGTCGCAGTATGAAACGTAAACAAAGCGTGGGCAATTGCGGCAGAAGGGCGCACTTCGGAATTCTAACACTGTAAACAGCAAGATCAAATTTAAAATTATAAATCGCGTGCTTTGTGTCGAATTCGAAACAGTGGATGAAAAAAGTCAAAGTCTGCAGAAATAGCTTGAAATTTCGTATAGTGTGTGTTAACACACGGAGAGCTGCTATCTAAAACGTAAACAGACATCGGAAACGCATCCCAAAACATTTCGGCGCAACCTATTAATGTCGTCCCTTCTATTCTCCCGCATAGGTTTGTAATATTAGACTGCTCTGATAAAGCCACCCGTAAATGGCACATCTAAGTTTCTACCGAATCTCAAGTCTCTACGTTCAGTAGTCTACCCTGTAGGCGACCGACAGACATACACACATGTTCATTAATATAGACGTATGTTGTACGGAAGAACCATCACACAATCTGTTTTTCAAACTCACATCAGGAAATAATTTTTTCGTTCGGACGCCAACATGACCTTTTTTTTGCCGATAGTGTATTTCGAAACCACATCCTCCTGCTCCGGAGAGGCTCTTCTTCCGATTGAACTGCGTCGGGAGGATTATGTCTGCTTCATACGCCACACAGGCTTTTACGCCTACTAGAGTAATTCCAAGGACTATAAATAGTCGTCCGTTCCTAATTTAAGGCCGCTGGTACTATTCAGGTGATAGAGTTAGCGCCATCTGACAAGCACACCACTTATGCCTTAAATGGGATTGGAGCCGGTGCTCGTCCCTGACAACCAAGGGTGTATATAGAATTTTTTTCGGGTGTGCGACAAAATATGGAAATTTTTAAAATCCACCAGAACAAAATTAAAGTTAATAAAAATAGAAGAAAAAATTAAGGCATTTTTTTTCAAATGTAAGTTGATGCATGTTTATTAAATTAAGGCATTTTTTTCTAATGTAAATCGCATTTTAACCAAAAACTTTAAAAATGACACACTTTTGGGGGCAAGTCCCCGGCCTACCCTCTAAATACGCCCCTGCGGACAACTGATGCGAAGACCGTGCCTCAGTTTGCTTGGCTACCCGAACGGCAAAATGGCCACCTGTCACCCTTACGGAAACAAAAGTTACGTTAAACCCATCAGGATATTTTGAAAGAGAAAGAAATTATTGGGAAACAGTCGAAAAAAAATATATCATCTTCATTTTCTCGGGGGACAGAGAAAGAGAAATTTATGGATCCTCTGAACATCTAAGTCTATCAGGATTCCCCCGACGAAATTTAGTCACTGATTCGAGGGAGATGGGAGGCTGCGCTGTGGGGCGGCAGCGTCGTCCATGCCATATGTTAGTATAGCCTCAACTTGTGAGATTATCAAGAAGCAAACGCCTCCAAGTACTTGGTCTCTAGGGCGGTATTACTTTTTGCATTGGAATTGTAAGAAGCAAGTTAGGAGTGGTTTGTGGTATCTAATAAAAAAACCCAGCTTAGAAGCAAAAGCACACAGGAGAAAATATCACAAAATAAAGTCAAGTAACAAAAATACCAAAAAGAAAAAAATGGCAAGTGCTTCAGTCTTAAGCACTGAAATGTTTTCCGTTTAAGAAACTGACAAAAGATACTTTGGATTGAAGTTTCTCTTTCACAAGAGAATTTGCAGATCGAAGGCTGAAGTGATTACAAAAATCAATTCTAGTTACATCACACCACCTCCAAGTTCGCCGCGAAAGCGAAGACAACGTTCTATTTAAAGAATTCTAGTCACGCAACAGCGAAACTTTGAAACAATGCAAACTACACTGTGAAAAAATCCTTCGTCCTTATTTTACGTGAGATCTGTGCAGCCCATTTAAAAAACTTTATAGAAGAATAAACAGCTAGTGTTTTATAAGGGGGTGTTTTTATGTTATGTAAAACAGAATTGGTTATATTAAAAATTGCTAAGTCATAAGCGTAAGCGAAACTTTACTTCCAAAAAGCTTTCCGAATCAACTAGTGCTTCTTCAAACATTTGATTTAAGGTAAAAGAATGAAAAGTTGTTTGTGTTACTAATCTTTTTCGGGAGAAAACTTATTATTTGTAAACAGCTTATTCTAAACGTGCGGATAAATGTTCAATTTTTAATGCGACATGTAATTCATAGTTATTTGTTGCTCACAGTAACCTAAATGAGTTATTTTCAAACGTGACAACACACGGGCTAACTTTTATTAAGTCATAGATTTGTTAATCACAGCATATCTTCAGAAAATAAAATTTTTGTGAGATCCCTAACGATTTCGATATCTCTCTTTATATTTGTTAAGCAACACGCATGTTATATATCAATCTCCGATAAAAGTTGCGAATTATCATGATAAAATTATTTCATTGAGAAAAATAAAAGTTTGTTTCCAAAGAATGAACATCCTCATATCCCTTTATGGAAAATAATTTGCGATATCAGAAAAATTAGCATTCCTTTACCATGAGAGTAGAATGCAGATAGTCCACGATTTAAAAGTAAAGGATCAGTTTAGGAGGGTGCTTTTTTTCTCAAAAAAAAAATTACTTGAAGATATTCATTCCGACATAAGTATGCCAAGAGGAGCATAGAAAGTTACCTATCACTCGTTGTTCGCCTTGGCTTCAATGATACCTGTAAATGTAATCTCTGTTTAAACGATAACATGCACATAAATGAAACATACAATAGACTCTCGCTAATCCGGGCCACGATAGTCCTGCCTGTCCATAATCCGGCCTCGTTCTCCGTGCGTGGATTTTGGTTGCGGAAATCGTGTTAATATCAAACTGGAATGAATTATACTTCATACACGAGTGAAGTTTTCGATTTTAACGTTATGATTGGCTTTGAATTGGCACTAATGTTCATGTAATTCAATTTAAAATAAAAGTAGGAAGGTTCCTCAAAATAATTAATAATATTACAAAAAACATCTTCATTAAAGCAGACAAAAATCTGTGACATGTTTCGAAGTGACCACTGAGTAGAAAATGCAAGATTTCATCTGTGCTGTATTGCACTTGTACGTTTCTTTTACTGTGTATAGTACGTATGCAAACATATTGTGCCTTACTCTATTGATAATATGAAAATATCATTTCATTGTTGTAAATGTAACAGTATAGTACGCACTGATCGTGTCCTTTTACTATTATCATATGCTTACCTCTTATTTATTTTAATATTATCATATGCTTGGCTCTTATTTATTTTAATATTATCATATGCTTGGCTCTTATTTATTTTAATATTATCATATGCTTGGCCTCTTATTTATTTTAATATTATCATATGCTTGGCTCTTATTCATTTTAATATTATCATATGCTTGGCTCTTATTTATTTTAATATTATCATATGCTTGGCTCTTATTTATTTTAATATTATCATATGCTTGGCTCTTATTCATTTTAATATTATCATATGCAAGGCTCTTATTTATTTTAATATTATCATATGCTTGGCTCTTATTTATTTTAATATTATCATATGCTTGGCTCTTATTTATTTTAATATTATCATATGCTTGGCTCTTATTTATTTTAATATTATCATATGCTTGGCTCTTCTTTATTTTAATATTATCGTATGCAAGGCTCTTATTTATTTTAATAATATCATATGTTTGGCTCTTATTTATTTTAATATTATCATATGCTTGGCTCTTATTTATTTTAATATTATCATATGCTTGGCTCTTATTTGTGTTTTTTCTAAGTACTACATATAGTAAACTTGTAATTGTAACATTAAATTTAATGAAGAATTAAACTGAATTTTTATGCATTCTCAGTAATCCGACACTCTCGCTAATCCGGCACCCCTCTGTGCAAGGAATGGCCGGATTAGCCAGAGTCTACTGTATATTTAAGGATATTCAAATGGTTTTGTTATTTAACGCGTTTTGGATTTGAATTAAAATATCTGTAAGAAATTTGGGAAGAAAATATTTTATTTTTTGAGAGAATTCAGTTTATGCCTGAAATGATTTTTTATTAGGGTTTTAACGACCATCGTGAGCAACTCAATGGGCTATAAGCAGTTGCCAATCCCTAATTTAGGGCCACTGGTTCCAGGGAAGGGAGAGAACCAGTGCCGTAATACGAACGTAAAATGTACTGTTGCCTCACGGGAATAGAAACTATACCCATTTCAGACGAATTGCCAAAAGGCAGCGCTTATGCGCCACTGGGGTGGCAAAAATGAAGTATCCAAAGTCTAGTAAAAAACAACCCTCCTACTAAATTCTTTCCTTAAATTCCCCTTAAAAATGTATTAATATACAATTACTGCTTTATTCTTTTAAAAAAAAACTCAGTTCCTATTAGTCACCATACACCGATTTTTTGGAAAAGATTATTTTATCAAAGATGCTTTGATGAAGAGCAAATTAAAAAAGACAAATAAATGGAAAAACTAAAAGGCATTATTATAATGATGTTTACTTACAAAGGACTTGTCCCACGACATTATAGGAAAATTGTGTAGTACCCTTTCCTCCTAGGTTAACTTCCGTTCACTGTCCTTCCTCTAGTGGGAGCAGGTTTCTGATGCTTCCGCGTCGACTTGCAGTGCATTTATACGTCGCGAGTTCCGTGGCCTCCACTCGATACAACAGCGCATGCGCAAAGGATGTTTAACACATCCTCACAACACAGAACCGCCGATCAAACAAACCGACAAGTAGTTTTAGCATAAATACGTCACAAAGCGATTCCGTGTCCAGTGGTCACACCTTCGCTCTTTCGCATAACGAATTGTTTCTTTTATTCTTTATTTCTTCACAATTTCTCTTTTTTTTTTTTTTTTTCATTTATCTTTACTCGACCGATAAATGCGTTTTTATATGGAAAAAGATAAATAAAAATTCTCAATGACTTACCACAATGTAGAAACTTTTCTTATTTGAAGGCATTTTTTATTATTATTAGCAGTTTTTCCAATCTTTCATACCATGTTGAAACAGACATTGGGAGCAGAATTAATTAACCAAGGTTTAATGAAAACTGCCTCAAAAGACGGACAATAAAAGAACGCGGTAAATATATTTCTCACTGATGGTTGCCTTAATTTGGGTCAAAGGTGCCAAGGTCAGGGCAGTTCAAAAAACTGCTTTGTGAACCTTCTTGACACATTAATGAGACAGTTTTTAAGTGACTACGTCTTCCAAAATAAAAACATGGAATTTTAATTATAAGAATAATAACAACAGGTGAAAATTACACAGAGCACTTTTATTCAGAATTTCATATACAGAAATTTATTACATAATGCACATGAGAGAAACGATTTTGTCACTTTAATGGAATTACACTGCTGCGTTCTAAATATCAGATAAATGATGTTCTGTGTATTTTTAAACTTGGGGCATTAACATTTATGTTTCTCACAGATCCTGTTCTTAATACAGTCCATTAGTTTTTAGTCAAAACACTCAGTTAAGACTTATTTTTTAATACATGTTCCCACCAGTGGTGGCTCGTGGCAACTGAAACAGGTGGGGTCAGTAGCCGAAGTCAAAGAATGAAATAAAAGAAACTGTCATTATTAGGCCAACTATTCACACCCCCACCCCCAAGATTCCTTTACTCTGCCTCTGTTTACCCCCTTGACTCACAATGATGCCCAAATAAGGTAGGAATGTGTCAACTATTGTATTGCACACGAAAAAAATGTCCTCAGAATAGAATGCATAATTATTAACAGAAAAATGTTAAAACTCCTTAAATAAAATTTTTACCTTAAAACATATGAGCATTAATGTATGTTAGTTCTGCTTTGTGTTTCTTCAGATTTCTCAATTGAGGAATAATCACAGGATTCACAGGATAAAAAAATGTAGTGAAAAAATAATAACTCCAAATAAATGCAGGGAGGGAATGTTTCATGAATTTCGTCCCATATAGAATGAGTACCATACTACCATTTGCATTATTTGAAAGGTTTAAACTTTTTTTAAAGAACTTGTGAAACCTAAAAACATATATGTACTCATGTGCAAATTATACTTACATGTTTTCTCATTTATTTATTTATTTTTAACATAGAAAATCATCTTAGTTAAAACTGAAATTAGTTCTGCAAAGCGTTTGTAAACTTCATACTCTTGGAAACTCAAATTCTTCGGCTGATAAGCACAGAGTTTTTTTAAGTGAAGCTTTTCGACTCAAATTCTTGGGCTGATGAGCACTGGGGTTTTTTTAAGAGAAGGCTCAAAATAAACATTCTTGGGCTGATGAGCACTGGGTTTTTTTAAGAGAAGCTCAAAATAAACATCCTTGGGCTGATGAGTACTGGGTTTTTTTTAAGAGAAGCTCAAAATAAACATTCTTGGGCTGATGAGCACTGGGTTTTTTTTTAAGAGAAGCTCAAAATAAACATTCTTGGGGTGATAAGCACTGAGTTTTTTTAAGTGAAGCTTTTCTTCCAGATTTTAACAAAATATCCACTCCATTCAGATTAGATCATATGTAGAGGATTTTAGGAAGGGAGTGTCTGACCCCAGGTCTTAAACAACCCTTAGAAATAGGAAGCTAGGAGATTTGCGCTACAGTGCCCGATAGGAAAGTGACACGGAAGCGAGGTAGAAAGGGGGAAGAAGACGCCCTTATTTATTACCGAGGGGCCAGTACCCTGGGTCCGACGGCTTAACGTTCCCATCAGACGCACGGCGGGTATTTAGTAGTTTGAACGTTCGCACCTGCCCCGGATCGAACCTGAGGTTATCTCCATGGCAGTGACGAACGCTGACCATTAGGCCACCCGCGGCCCCCACTCCATTCATTGTACTCGACAAGCAAAAAAGTCACGACACGAAGGAACAACGCATCACCGAGAGAGACACACACGTAAAAAACAACTAACTGAACTTTGCTACGACATTTAAAACCCTCCCGCCACCTTTGAGCTTGGTCGGGGTAAGCTTCTCTGTCAACCCACGGCGTTAAGGAAATGGATACACTCCCGGCCAATCAAATTAGCGCGGGGCCAGATAGATCTGGCCCCACAGCTTTTTTTTGCACACGCGGTAAAGACAGTGTTGTATGTAGGTCTTCATACTGAATGAGACGGGGAGGAAATCGTCTCCTCTTCGCTTGCGTAGTGATGTTATTGGGTCCTGTTGGAGCTGGCCCCAATAACCTCACACTCTGAACGTAATCTCTTTCCTCAGGGAGTAGTTTTTCGTTTTTGAAGGAAACTTTTCCCTTAGGTAATGTTTTTTGAAGGGAAAGGTTTATCACCATGTAGTTGAGAAAAAGAATAAGAATCAGGGCAAAAAAAAATATATATATATATTTCTAGAAATAGAAATTTTTAGGTGGGGCCCGGCCTCTAACGACGAACCGCCCCTGGTTTCAACTATATTTAGCTCAGGTTACACTAAAAAAAATTCTTAAATTCACGTACCTGTTTCCATGATTTCTTTCGTGAATTAACGAAGCATATTTCTGATACAACTTTTTCGCGAAATCACGGGGGAAACTGAATTTCATGGATTTTTTGTACGCCAGAAAAATTCTGAATTTTCAGAAACATTTCAGCAATTCCTTTCTTGTATTAACGGTAAATTACCGTTTTCAAGGTGTGTTAACAGAAAATTTTTAGAAACCTTTCCACAATTCCTTTCGTGTATCAACGGAAAAACTTCGTACTCACTTAATAAATAAGACAAAAAATTTCCGGTAATAAAAGAGATTCACGGGAATACTTGAGGATTTGGTTAACTGTCAAGTTTCAATAGTATGTCGAAGCATTTGATTTTGAAGTTCTGTAGCTAGCTCGGATATTGTGGATAGGATATCGCATGAAGTTTGGTTATTGTGGCACAGTATAATTCTTCTCCTCTATATATTTTGTGCACCAGCTATTATATATTGTGTTATTGTAAAAAACCGGTTATTTAAGTTATTGTACAGGTGATTGTACGGTGTCTATGTATCAGTCTGTGGAGTCCTTAAGACAAAAGCTATTATAGTAATCAAGAGTACATCTGTATCAGAATATGGAGTTCTTAAGACAAAAGCTGTTATACCAATGAAGAGTACATATGTATCAGTCTATGGAGTCCTTAAGACAAAATATATTATAGCAATCAAGAGTACATATATATTAGTCTATGGAGTCCTTACGACAAAAGCTTTTATAGCAATCAACAGTACATATGTATCAGTCTATGGAGTCCTTAAGACAAAAGCTATTACAGCAATCAAGAGTACATATGCATCAGTCTATGGAGACCTTAAGACAAAAGCTATTACAGCAATGAAAAGTACATATGCATCAGTCTATGGAGTCCTTAAGACAAAAGCTATTATACCAATCAAGAATACATATGTATTAGTCTATTTAGTCCTTAAAACAAAAGCTATTATAGCAATCAAGAGTGCATATGTATCTGTCTATGGATTTTTTAAGACAAAAGCTATTATAACAATCAAGAGTATATATGTATCAGTCTATGGAGTCCTTAAAACAAAAGCTATTAAGCAATGAAAAGTACATATGTATCAGTCTATAGAGTCCTTAAGACAAAAGCTATTATGCCAATCTAGAGTAGATATGTATAAATCTATGGAGTCCTTAAGACAAAAGCTATTATAGCAATCAAGAATGCATATGTATCAGTCTGTGGAGTCCTTAAGACAAAAGCCATATAGCTACCTGGAGTAAATTTTATATTTAAAAGTTTTGTGAAATAATATTATAAAACAGTATGTTGCACCTTCTCTTAAAGGTAACTGAAAGTTATTTTCCTTTGAAAAAAAGATCTCAAACTCCAAGTTATTCTGTTGCTTCGAAAAGTCACGATGTCAAAAAACCGTAATTTGTAATAAGACCTCTTACAGAAAAAAATCAATTTATTACAAATGTATTCGAAGAAATAATAATCTCCAATACAAAATAAAATGATAAAATCAGTCGCATTACTGAATAAAAAGAAACCACCGCCCAATTAGTTTTCCCTTGAACGTAAGTCTTATTACCGTGAGTTTCTGGCTCAGTGGTTAAGACTTTCTGCTTCGAACCAAAGGACCTGGGCTCGATCACTGATGCAAAAGGATTCTCTCGCGTAAGGACTGAAATATTCAGCATGTTGGATTTTGCAAAATTTCTGTCTAAACACGGAAAAACGTGAAACAGACTTTTCTGAAATAAACGGAATTACTGACTACGGAAAATCTGCGAAAATACGGAAGTTTAAAAAAACACGGGAACTTTTAGAAAGAGAAATTCCGTTAAAAGACGGACATTTACCGGCAACTTTGCTGCACGTAATGTTCAGAAATTGTTCGTGAATTTACACCACTTATTTTGTACACTGTAAGTCCCATGCATTTGAGTGGGGAGTTAAATTATCATAATGTAAGATGAACAGATATCATATTATTTCAATGAATCAGCGTCATTTTCGTAATTGCTACTAATTAACCCAGTAATTATGAAAATGATACTGATTCACCCCTTTAACTGGCTGCAGGGTTTAGGAAAATGGGCTGCAATTAGCTCCAACAAATATATAAGAAATGGGACGAACGCGGCTAGACTGTTTTACCCATAGCTTTGTTACTCGAATTGGTCATTAAGGGAAATGATCGTCACCAATTCCTTTTGACTGATTACCTGGTATACTGTTAAAAAAATTTCAGTAGCCTGCACGAAAAAGTAGTGCTACACCAGCTGCATGTATCTTTCCTCTGCCAATGGGGCAAAAGTAAATCACTCTGTGAGTCATGAAACATACATAACCATGGTGCAATAGGTGCAGCTTCTCATCATTGAAGTTGAATACCATAACACGGTTCGTAATATCATTATTCTTTTTGAGTGCTTTGTGCGTCCCACTATGGTTTGCTTTGCGCAAACGTGGTGCAGCTGGAGTAACATCACTTTCTGGTGCAACATACTACCAAATTTTTAAAAGGTTGAAAATGCACAATATAAAACCACTCACTCGTACATTCTTGATAAATAAGTATAAAGCAAATTTTGAAGATGACAATCCGATTTTTGGCGTAAATGTGACAAGGATGGTAAGTCAGATAATATCTGAAAACTTGAAAATTTTCATCGTCCTGGAGCGGGACCTGAACCCGCGTCTCCCAGAAAACGCCTAGGTATGCTAACCACTACACCACCCCTGACTTACCATCCTTGTCCCATTTACGCCAAAAATCGGATTGTCATCTTCAAAATTTGTATTATATGGCGTAATCCCGTATTTCTTTCATAAGTATAAAGGACACCGTCTCTGTACGAACAAATGAATAAGAAAATCAAGGAACCAATAAAATTAAAAGCCATAGAACTTTCAATTCATTAGTTTAATCTAAGATACACATTAGTACTTTCGGGCCACTTTGGTCCCATCTTCAGATGTGAGGTAAACATTTGAACAGTGCTGCAATTTATAGAAACCAGGGCAGTATGGGTAAACATAGTATGTGTGTGTGTTACGTCAGCGATGTTTAAGGTTGAGCTCCCCTGTTTTGTCCAGTCTCCTTTGGGTGATTATATAATAATTTTACATACAGGTAGTAAATCACATGGTATATAGTCATTACAACATTTGTTACGGGCATTAAAAATAAATAGACTTTCAGTCAATAACAGCATTGAACGGGATCTTGACGTTACTAAGATTCTTGCATGATCCCAATCCGGGTAGAAAGTTCCATTGTTGACAGTTTGCGCCAAGGCAGTATTTTGAAGCTCTGCCTTTATGTTGTATTTGTGTTCCCGTACTCTGCAGGCAAGACTACGAGCTGTAGATCCGATATAACAAGAAGAAAGCTGGCCCTTTCCATCAAGTAAGGGAATGCTGTAGATACCCCATTTTTGCTCTTCCTGGGTTCTTTCTCGATCCTTTCGGATCATAGTTAGCATATTGCGAGATTTGGTGCCGAAATCCAAGGAGAAATGGTGACAGATGTTTCTGAGGGGTTTAGTGAGAGCTGGAATATAATCTATTGAACCCAAGTATCTTCTAGAGTGATCATCAATACGTTGTAGCGAAGAGCCCAAGATGATCCTGACACGTGAATAAGTTCTGTTTATCAAGAACGTAGGGTATCCAAATGCTTTAGCAAGCCCAGTTATCCAATGGATCTCATCAATACGAGTTGGACGGTCAGAGGAGTGAGTATAGGCTCTTCTCAGAAGAAAACGTAGAGAAGCAAGTTTTTGATTAGGCGGGTGGGCTGAGTCATAAGGAATCATACAAGGAGTGTTCAAATGAAAAGGTACGAAACGACACTGTGGGTATAAATGAAGACTTTATTCAAAGTATACACCATAGGCCGTAGCACAATGATCCCATTGATTAACGAGCCGAAGGATTCCTTGTTCCCAGAATTCCTGTAGCCGTGACGAGACCCAGTCCTGCACAGCGTCCTTGAGTTCGTCGTCCGAGTGGAAGCACTTCCCTTTCAGATGTTTTTTCAGGGGACCAAACACATGGAAATCGCAGGGCGACATGTCCGGGCTGTAGGGCGGATGGTCAAGCTGCTCCCACTGGAACTTGGCCAGTTCCGCGTGTGTGACCCTGGAGATGTGTAGACGCGCGTTATCATGGAGCAGAACCACACCCTCCGCGATGAATAGTGGCCGCTTTAACAGCTTTCGCTGTCAGAAATCGGATAACGCCTCGCTGCTCCTCAATCGTCGAATTTTGCAATGTGAACGCCATCCTGTCCGCACACGCACTGCCGCGTCAATTGGACGGCGCTCTTTATAAGAGCCTCTGCTCTCTCCTGCGCATGCGAGCGCCCGCGCATACTCCGATCCACGCCGGCGACTCCAATCGCATCCCTAGATGTGTCGCTACGTTCTCCCATAGCGGCATAGGCAAATATGTTAACGGTTACGTTCTTATGACGTTTCGTACCTTTTCATTTGAACACCCCTAGTAGTTGGCATAGCTGTTGGTTTCCTGTAGACAGAAAATGATGTGAAATTATTTTTAAGTGGTGAACGTGATATTTAGATTTCGTTTATACACTTATATCACGATCACCACTTAATAATAATTTCATAACATTTTCTGTCTACAGGAAACCAACAGCTATACCAACTATGATTCCTTATGACTCAGCCCACTTGCCTAATCAAAAACTTGCTTCTTTACGTTTTCTTCTGAGAAGAGCCTATACTCACTCCTCTGACCGTCCAACTCGTATTGATGAGATCCATTGGATAACTGGGCTTGCTAAAGCATTTGGATACCCTACGTTCTTGATCAACAGAACTAATTCACGTGTCAGGATCATCTGGGGCTCTTCGCTACAACGTATTGATGAACAATCTAGAAGATACGTGGGTTCAATAGTAGAGAAAGTTCAACAATGGAACTTTCTACCCGGATTGGGACCATGCAAGAATTCTAATAACGCCAAGATCCCATTCAATGCTGCTACTGATTGAAAGTCTATTTATTTGTAAAGCCCATAACAAATGTTGTAATGACTATATACCATGTGATTTACTACCTGTATGGAAAAAATATTATATAATCACGCAAAGGAGAATGAACAAAACGGGGGAGCTCCACTTTAAACATCGCTGAGGTAACACACACACATATACTATGTTTACCCATACTGCCCTGGTTTCTATAAATTGCAGCACTGTTCAAATGTTCACCTCACATCTGAAGATGGGACCAAAGTGGCCCGAAATTACTCATGTGTGTCTTAGATTAAACTAATGAATTGAAAGTTTTACGGCTTTTAATTTTATTGTTTCCTTGATTTTCTTATTCATTTGTTCGTACAGAGACGGCGTCTTTTATACTTATTTATTTAGGTTAAAAAGGGTTGTAATGATGTCAACGAACCTACAAATGGAGAGAAATCTTTGAGTCACTTTGTTCCTACCTAGAGACATAACGTCCTTTTCAGGGAAACTAACCCTTTGACATTATGCCTTGAGTCACGGAGCAGGAAATAAAATAAAAAATTTGAAGGCAGCGCTTATCACCAGTAACAAGTTGATGGACGGTACTGCTTAAGTGAGAGGGGGAATGGGATTTTTGTGGCGTAGTTTTCGTAAAATCCGCCTGCATAGCAAACATTTATATTTGGGGGGCGCAGAAAATGTTGGGTATCCTTTATTTCAGGTACATCGGTAGCTAAATGTATATATAGCTTTCATTAAAAGGGAAAATGCTTAGGATAAGATACTTTCGTAAAATGAGAACTTAGGTAAACCAATATTACAGGAACTTTTTCGGGGTTTAACGACTACCGTGAGCAAATACAAATGCGGAGATTTAGCGAAAGGATGGGGAGTTGTCTCCGGGACGCCACTCTATGATGGCGCCCAAAAGATTAAAATGACGGTGCAGCTGAAGTTGGAAATTCGACACGGTAAGTGATTTTAGAGTATGGAAACATACACTTTCCACATGTACAAAATTTTCTTGTCATTTAATGTTTTTCTTTTTGTTTGTTGGTTTGTTCTGGAGTTTAACGATGACCATAAGCAAATCTAAGAGCTACAAGCGCTTTCTCTCTTCCTAAATTTAGGGCCATAGCTACTAGGAAAAGGTAAGAACTAGCGCCATTGGAAAAATAAACCGCCCATTTCTCAACCAGGAATCGAACCCGATCCCATCTCTGATGAATTATTAGAAACCACTGCTTCAGACCTTTCAGCTAACGCGGTGGCGGTAATTTTTTTTTCTTTTTAATTTGCTATTTTGTTGGGTGCTATGCGTTCTTTGTGCTTCTTGGTTCGATCGGCCACTGTTTCATAGCATATAACGTTGAATCTCGGCGGTGTAGTGGTCGATGCAATGGCTTCTGATCATTCGTCCGAGATGGGTCGTGGTTCAATTCCCCGTGAGGCATGGATATTCTTTTTGTCTTATGGCACTGGCTCTCTCCCTTCGCTGGAACCAGTAACCCTAAATTTAGGACGGGCAACTGCTTATAGCTCAGTGAATTGCTCATAGCGGTCGTGAAACCCCCAATAAAAAAATATTCCGGTAGGTTCCTGTCCAGACCTCCCGGAAATTGGTTGATAGTATGCCTCGACGTGTTGACGCTGTTATACATGCAAAAAAGTTGGACCGATTAACTGCTGTTAGTTGGTCCACCTTTATTTACTAATTGCAATAATGAAGCCATTTGTCCGAAAACATTGTGATGTCCGAATACATTTGATAACACTGGTCAACAGTGACTTTATTGCCGACAATATATCAACAGTCTCAGGCTGACTTTGTGGCACTGATTACGAATATGGCATAGGTTTTGCTAGGTTAGCTCTACTTTTTGAGATAATGGAGGCACTATTGAAAAACGTAATATATACAGCAAATGTAATGATGAGGCGTAACCTACCCACAAATCACATTGAAACATTTGTGAAAATCCAGTTTTGTCTACGGCGGGTCCCCTCACTCCGGAGTAAGTCGCTCTCCCAACTAAGCTACGCGGACGTATGCTCTCGCTGCTATCTGACTTTATTTCATGTGCGTCTTGCGTGGCAGGCATGTCACAAAGAGTAAAAACCAAGATCAAAAGCTGCTTCATATGTCAGCAGCTACAGGTAGTATTGGGATAAAATCAAAATTTCAGAGGTATGTATTAATTCAAAAACTAGAGCCAATTTGGCAAAACTAATGTCAGTTTTGGATTCAGCACGCCTCAAATACCCCAAATACGTTGAAAAATCCTCGGTAATACAAAAAAAGTTTTCTCTGTTGACCAGTGTAATATAATGTATATTCACTAGAGAAACAGAGCAAACTTTCCTAGGGTAGATGTTTACAGATACTCAAATTACTTTCCGATACCACTTTCTCAATCGTCTGTGATGTTGTTTGCTAACTGGCGAAAATTACATGTCTTCCCCACGAGCACGAATCACTTTCGCTAC
The DNA here is from genome assembly GCA_039090855.1 of Macrothele yani. Lineage (NCBI taxonomy): Eukaryota > Metazoa > Arthropoda > Arachnida > Araneae > Macrothelidae > Macrothele > Macrothele yani. The sequence goes on from CM077026.1 coordinate 114,821,917, forward strand.
GGCACTGGCAATACGCACTCGTTCATACCTATGTAACTTGATGCTATTGGTTCCAGGAAAGGGAGTCAGTGCCATAAGTCATCCACACTACCCATGAATCATGCGGGTCTTGAATCCGAGCCAGCTCGGATGAACGATCTGGAACCAACACTTAGACCACTGTGTCACTAGGGCGGCTCGGAAGGGTAAGTGCACCAATATTATGAAAATTTTACCAACTTATTACCAAAATACAGTATTATCAAACATAACCACACTTATACAGCTAAAAAGTAGTCTTAAAACAACATTTTAATTTGGCGTAGTTACACTTCAGAAGAATAACCGAGCTTTCGCTGCCCTCAGAGAGGTTTTTTTTTTTGGACTATTGGCAAGAACCTGGAGAATTATGCTATATAAACGAATAATTTCAGATTACTGGTTCTTAGTATAAGCGCGAAGAAGTTTGGCAACTGATAAATCATTGAAATTGTTTTCAAATGTTGAGTTGCAACGAAACACTAAACCTTCCGTGGGAAGTACCTGTAGAAACGCATAATTTACAAATAATATCGTATCATATTGTTTCAAAATTACTGATTTATTTGAAATGATTTGCTTGGATGAGACTTGGATCCTGGAAGAGCAATACAGCAACAACAAAAAAAAAACGAAAAACAAATTCTTATTTAAGTATTCTGCTTCTCTCTATACTTCCTTAAGTTTTTCTCTTAAGGCACCCGTGAAAATTATTTGTGACGCCTGTCTCTAAATTAACCTATCATTTTGAGTTTCTGTTCTGAAGAAAATTATGCTTCTTCTTCGTTGTAATTCTTCCTGAACAGCACATCGACTCCTCCGATTCTTTTTCTACTCTTTACTAACGGATACCAGTGAGTCACAGGTAAGTAAAACTCTACGCTCAATGTAGCGAGTGGTGTATTTGCTTGTTTTCATTGCTTTCACCATTGCGCCACTGGGGCGGCTTTTTGCATGTTTGGAGGTTCAACAACCAAAGTTAACAACTCGACGAGCTATACGCAGTCGCACCTCCCTAATTTAGGGTCACTGGTTCCAGGGACGGGAGAGATCCAGTGCCGTAAGACAAACACAATATCCATGCCTCACCGGGATCCGAACCCGGACCCCTTTCGGACGAATGATTAGAGCCCATCGCTTAGACCACTGCGCCAACGGGGCGGCTTTTTGCTTGTTTGGAGGTTCAACAACCAAAGTGAAGAACTCGACATGCTATACGCAGTCGCCCCTCCCTAATTTAGCGTCACTGGTTCCAGGGAAGGGAGAGAGCCATTGCCGTAAGGCAAAGACATCTATGCCTCACCGGGATTTGAACCCAGACCTATCTCGGAAAAATGGTCAGAAACCAGTAATTAGACCACTGTGCCACTTTCGTTTATTCCGGATCTCATATATTTTGCTAACTATATTTTTTAACTAACACTATCATTTACCTTCGCTTATTGGTTGACAATCTATGATCTCGGACAAAGGGTCAGAAATCAGTGATTAGACCATTACGCCACTTTCGTTTATTTCAGATCTCACTCATATTTTTTGCTAACTATATTTTTAACTAACACTATTTATTACCTTCGATTAGTTGATAAACAGTCTATGAACGGTCTATGATTGACATGTTAATTTAGAATTTAATACCGTGTATACATATAGTGGGATGTAAGGTCAGGTGATGCGTAACATCACAGCCTCTCCTTGACAAATGTCAACCCCGCCTTCTCGTGGTGCATCCTGTTCCCACTAAAGGGGCTCTGACGACCGACAATAGCTGTATAACTATACCATCGGGATTAGAGGAAATGCTATCCCACACTCACCAACCCGCTTGGCCAGCGTGGTGAGTTATGGCCAAACCCCTCCAAAATGATTCCACAACTTAAATCTTGGCCCTCAGTCTCCGGCAGCTGGAATGTACCTGGCCAAGGCAGCGGCCAGTGCGACATGAAGGCAGAGGGTGCTAAGAATCCCCGGAGGACCGGACTAGGCTGCCATCTGATGCTGACCTTGGCTACGTACAATGGACGCTCCCTATCTTCTGATTCAAGGCTTCTTGAATTGGAAGAGGAACTACAAAGGATCAAGTGGGACATCGTGGGGCTAAGTGAGGTAAGGAGAAAAGGAGAAGATCTCATTGAACTGAAAAGTGGACATCTCTTCTACTATCGTGGGACAGATACTGGCGGAACTAGTGGTGTTGGATTTATAATAAACAAGAAACTGAAGGATAAAGTTGTAGAAGTTGAAAGTTCCTCTGACAGAGCTGCACGACTTGTTATCCAACTCTCGAAAAGATACCAGGCTCAGATTATTCAAACTTATGCACCCACCACAAGTCATCCTGAAGAAGAAATTGAAGAATTTTATGAGGAAATTTGTCATCTAAATAATAAAGGTAAGCAGCACTTGAAAATAATTATGGGAGATTTCAATGCAAAAATAGGGCAACGGCAACAGAATGAAACTTCAGTAGGTAAATTCGGTCAGGGCAACAGAAACCAGCGTGGAAATACTCTCGTTGAGTTTGCAGAGGCAGAAAGGTTTCATCTTGAACTCCTTCTTCAAGAAAAAGCCACACAGGAAATGGACATGGAGACATCCAAATGGGACGACAAGTGAAATTGATTTTATTATGTGTAACAAAAAATTCGTCATAGAAGACTGCAGTGTGCTAAACAAGTTCAACACAGGTAGTGACCATAGATTGGTGAGATGTAAGATGCACCTCAACACTAAACTTGAACGTGGCAAGCTCATAAGACAAACAAAATGTATTGACATAACCAACCTTAAAAAACACCATAATACCTTCAAGTTGGAACTGAAGAACAGGTTCTCTGCTTTAGAAGGCCTAACATCGGAAGAGGTGGACATCTCTGAAGTTAACAGAACAGTAACCAAAGCTCTTATGGAAACAGCAACAAAATTAGCTGGGTCTAAGAACAAGTTGCATGTAAATAAATTATCAGGAAAAACGAAAATGTTGATGCAAAAAAGAAGAGAGATGAGGACAACTAAAGAAGATGTAACTTCCAAAGTGGAATATATAGAGCTATGCAAGACAGTAAGGAAAAGTATAACTGAAGACGTAAGAAAATTCAACTGTGAACTAGTGAGGAAAGCAATTGAAAACAACCAAAGCCTAAAGATAGCAAAGGGACATCTCAGTAAAGGAAGAAAACAGATTATGGCACTGAGAAAAGAAGATGGTTCTGTAACAAGAAATAGAGGCGAAATTTTGACAAGAGTGAAAGATTTCTACTCCAAATTATATGAAAGGGATGATACATGCACTCCAGACATCATGAAAAGATACCAGTACCAGAGTTCCTCCAGTCTTTCCAGCAGAAGTTGCACATGCAATCAAGAACATGAAGCGGGGAAAAGCTCCAGGAGAAGATGGAATTACTGTAGACATCATACAAGAAGCAAGTGGAGAAATCGAAACAGTACTCGCCCAAATTTTCACTCGATGCCTTAATGAAGGAAAGATTCCTGAGGATTGGAACACCGCTACAATGATCCTGCTACATAAGAAAGGTGACATTGAGGATCTTGGAAACTACAGACCTATCAGCCTCCTATCAGTAGTTTATAAAATCTTCACTAAAGTTCTTTCACACCGCTTGAAGGTAACACTGGACATGGCTCAACCGAGAGAACAAGCTGGATTCAGGAGTGGCTACAGCACAATAGATCATATCCATGTGCTGAGAGAACTAATTGAAAGAGCGAGGGAATATGAACTTCCATTGTGCATGGCTTTTATCGATTATGAAAAAGCCTTTGATTCAGTGAAACCATCAGCAGTTACAATGGCTCTGAAAACCTGCGGTATTGAAGATGCATACATTAATATTATTAATAACATCTATGAAAATGCAAGTGCAAAGATTAGGCTGTTTGAAAATACAACACAAGTAAAAATTGGAAAGGGAGTGAGACAAGGTGACACCATATCTCCGAAGCTCTTTAATGCCAAATTGGAGGGTGTTTTTCAGTCGCTGAGCTGGGAAAACAAGGGGATAAAGATTAATGGAGATTATCTAACCCACCTTCGTTTTGCTGATGACGTAGTCATTTTTGCAACTACCCCATCAGAGCTGCAGAGTATGATCCAGGAACTTGCTGACAAGAGTAAAGAAGTGGGATTAAAAATGAACTTTCAGAAGACAAAAGTGATGTTCAATGCTTTTACAAGAAATGAAGACTTATCGATTGATGGAGAAAAGCTGGAGATAACAGACACGTACGTTTATCTTGGACAGCAGATATCTAGTGAGGGTCACATTGATGAAGAAATTAATCGGCGTACAAAACTTGCCTGGAGAGCTTTTGGAAGAAACAGCATAATTTTCAAGAGCAATATGCCATTATGTCTTAAAAGAAAAGTTTTTGATCAATGCATCCTTCCAGTGCTTACGTATGGTGCAGAGACGTGGACCTTAACTAAAAGAGACATACAAAGGCTGCAGACAACTCAAAGCAGCATGGAGAGGTGCATACTTGGTGTAACCAGGAGAGATAAGAAGAGGAACTCGTGGATCCGAAAAATGACAAGAGTGGAAGACATCATGATCAGAGTTAAATCCCTGAAATGGCAATGGGCTGGACATACTGCCAGAAGGACAGATCATCGATGGACAGCCGAAATTTTAGATTGGATTCCAAGGGACAGGAAAAGACCCAGAAGAAGACCACATGGGAGATGGGTGGATGAAATTCGAAAGTATGCAGGGGTGACATGGAGGAGACTGGCACAAGACAGACCGTTGTGGAGGAAACTTGGGGAGACCTTCGTCCAGCAGTGGATTGATAATGGTTGACAATGATGATGATGATACATATAGTACTAAATTCTAGTAGATCGTCAAAAATCTCTAGGCATTTTTCCATTTAATCACTTTCCCAGAAAATAAGGATATATGACTTTCCTCTGAACCACAAGTGCAAGAGAAAATTCCGCACGATTTTTCTTTTTTGAAGCATTTCATCGGAAGGAAGCATTCACAAAGACCAGAGAGGCCTTATTTTGCGGACTCTAAAAGCTGTTGTGTGAAAATGTGATTCAATGTGAACTTATGCAGTGTTCGGCTACTCTTTCAGAACTGATTTAAAAACTCCCTAAAACAAAATGCTGAAATAATTAATTAGTCATTGAGGGATCATTTGCTGTTCAAAGTGTTCCTTAAGAATTCAAAAATATATTGCTGGAACCTTTAAAATTTCGGCATAACTCAATAGCACCTCGCTTAAAAAAGACTTTTACAGTAGTTTTACGTCACATATTTCTTGGATTAAACACGAATATGTTATTTCGGAACGGACGTAATTACGGTTATTGTTATGTCAAGGTTTATCTGTATTACTCAAATTCTTTCATTCCTACAGTAAAATATTCTTCACGTAGCTGACGCGGAAGTACTTAAAAACGAAGATGTTTCTAAAGGAATTTCGCCTCTTTTCTTTACCACACAGCAACAAAATAGTTGCTCGTTGGCCTTATTTGTGTTAAAACAATTTTTTTACAATAAATCATACGAAAGGACAGCTTAAGACAATGATAATTATACGGAAGGACACTTTTGAATTATTATTTCCGTAATAAATCAAGAGTCATTGTCAGACGGAAGGACAGCTTGAGGCAAATGGACTACAAGTAGTTTCTACATTTCATACAAAGAATTCTTGGAAAGAAAGTTCTGGTATGCTTTATAAGGTTTTGCTGGCAGTCCATACAGGGTAAATGCGAAAAGGAATGGGACACCTGGACCTGAATGTCTTTTTTATGATCTGCGTAGTTTTAAATTTTCGTAGTTAAATAGATTGACTGCCGACCATCTAGTCTGGGGTTTTTCCTGTGGTTGGGGACGCGAAAGCGTAGATGGTTCCCAGTAAAATCGGCCCCGGACGCTCTTTGTCCCTTAGGTTGCCAGTAACCCTCAAGGGCGAATAGTTGTCTTTGTTTGAGCAGCGTATATGCTTCAGCTTTGTCTGTCTGTCTACCTTTCCGCACGATAACTCGCGTAACAATATTTCGATTTCGATGAAATGTTAGTATGTGGTAAGGGAAAACCTGAGAGCAAACCCTATGGAAAATGGGCGAAATTGGGTTAACGGTCAGGACATAGGAGCGGGATCCATTCCATCGCCCTTATGCGTCATAACTTACGTGAAAAGGCTTCGATTGCGACAAAACTTTATCATGTTGTTCCGGAGGTATGCTGAACCGGTTCTGTTGAATATCATCGAAATGGAGTTAAAGGTCAGGACACAGGAGTGAGATTTATTCTACAGCCATTATCCTCATAACTTGCGTAATAACTTGAGTAATGATTTTTGTTATGTTGAAAAACGCATCATAATCAATGCATTGCATGATTTTACCAACTTGATTTTCGTTCTCGGAACATGTAACTCCGACATACTCATAGAAAACGCATGGAACGTACCATTTCAGGGTATTCAGAGATCAAGAATCATCAGATTGAATAGGAAACACCCTCGGTCAAGATGTGAATCAAATATATGTTTTCGGAAGACATGTGGAAAGCACTTCTCGTACTGTGAATATAACCCAGGGAAATGTTGATTAAGTTTCACAATAAATTGGTTAGGCAGGGTATAAAGTATATTCGCCACAAGATATAAGGCAATCCAGATAAAAGCAGCAAAACGTTATGCAATTTTTAAGCAATTGTATTTGAATGTTGCTTTCTTACACGGAGAACCATGGAGCCGTCCCGGTGGCTCCATGGTTCTCCGTGTAAGGGTCTGAGCGCTGGCTTCTGATCATTGGTCCGGGTTTGCATTCCGGTCATACATTGTCGTACGGCACTGGCTCTCTGACTTCCCTGGAACCAGTGACTCGAAATTAGGGACGGGCGATTGCTTATAGCCCATTTAGTAGCGCACGGTGGTCGTTAAACCCCCAACCAAGAAAAAAAGGAATCACAGATGGGACGCTAAGGAAATGAAGATAGCGGGCATTAAGCGAAAAAATCATTACTTCACTCTTACTTCTTGAGGGCATAGGACGCAAGACAAATGGCCACCCCGGTAGGGCAGTGGTCTAAGCGATGGCCTCTGATCATTCGTCCGAAAGAGGTCCGGGTTTGAATCCCGGTGAGGCCAGGATGTTGCGTTTATCTTACGTCACCAGCTCTCGCCCTTCCCTGGAACCAGTGACCCTAAATTAGGGACGGGCGACAGCTTATAGCACATTGAGATACTCACGGTGGTCGTTAAACCTCTAACCAAAAAAAAAAAAAAAAAAATCAAGGCAAATGAATGTGTATAGAAAAAAAAAGTTGTTTTGCACTGCGCTCACGTGGAAACGGAAGATCACTGTGTTCTGTAAAATTTTCAGAAATGTTTGTTTACTTTAAAGGAATAGGAATGCATTCGTGTTTGACATTTGAAATTTGGATATTAGCATACAAACAAAGACGGTAATCATAAAAAATACAAGTGTACATTATACACTGCTGGACAATTGCTAAGGACGGACCATAAACGGCTATATAGCTCATAAAAAAATAAGTGTGGTTGGATGCCAAGTGAAATAAAATAATGTCAGAATGCCAGGACATTACAAGAAAGACAATTTATTGTGCTCTGAAATCCAAAAAGCTTTGGAACGTGTTCAAGGGACAAACAGGCCATTTTGTGCAGAATACGTAAACGTGAAAAAAATGCAATTACCGTCCGCAGGCGTTCCGGCGTAAGATGTCAATACGGGATATGGCCACCATGGAGGGCGATGCAAGATTCCACACGTCGTGTCATGCTTTGCACAACATTAGCAAGCAGCTGTTGGGGTAATTTATCCCAATCCTCTGTCAGTGCACTGATGAGGGTATCATTGTTTATTGGAGGGCTTTGGCGACCAGCAAGACTCCTCCCCAAAGCATCCCACACATTTTCAATGGGATTCAGATCTGGAGAACGTGCTGGCCATACGAGGCGTTGAATATCCTCGCTCTCAAGGCACTCCTGGACAGTGACTGTTCGATGACATGTTGCGTTGTCGTCCATGAAAATGAATCTATCACCGACAGCACCACGGAACATGCGAACATGAGGTAGCAGAACATCATTAATGTATCGTTGGCCAGTCATAGTCCCAGTTGGAAGCACATAGAGGGACGTACGGCCATTGATCATGATGCCAGCCCATACCATGACATTACATGTCGGATATCGGTCTCTTTCCTGTATGTTTGCTTGACAATATGCAGTACCACTTTCACGCCAGATCAGTTGTCGTCGACAATCAGACGATAGACTGTATCTACTCTCATCTGAGAAGAGGACAGCAGACCAGTCGTTATCAGTCCAATTGCGATGTTGATGGCACCATTGCAAACGGGCGGTACGGTGACGTCTGGACAATGAGATGCACACAACAGGACGGCGGGCGTATAGTCCTCCTTCATGCAAACGTCTGGCGACAGTTTTTCGGGAGATCCGCTTGCCAGTAAAAGCCATAAACTGATTTGCTACCTCACTAGCTGTGCTGCGCCGGTGTTTTTTTGTTGATAGCACTATGTACCGATCTTCTGTAGGTGTCGTACTGCGAACACGACCTCCCCCGTGACGTTTGCTACACTCTCCATTTGTTTGAAATGATTTCCAAAGCCTTGAAACAACATTGTGGCTGACGTCGAACTCCCTATCAACATCTGTTGTTTTTCGCCCTTCTTCAATCTTGCCAATAATACGGCCACGCGTAAAATCATCTAGGTGATGTCGGGAAGATATACGGAAACTTGCAAGTTCGTCAATTGATTATTTCCCTTTCAACTTTGCGTTTGAACAACAACGGTCAATACGCGTCAAATCCTTTATATTTCTTATCAGCGCTATGACGTCACGAAAAAGTTCGGCAATCCAAAATTTGCATACGCACAACACGTCTTACTGTATCCCGCACTAATGCTAATTTCCACATTTTCCTGCCTTCCATTTTATGGTTGCTATCGTTGCTATTGTCATCCGTCCTTAGCAATTGTCCGGCAGTGTACGAATGAGCCTTTTCATCTAACATGTGTTGGTTCCTATTGAAACCCAGTTTTTCTAGCTTCCTTAGAGAGAAATCACAGTCGTGATTTGTTGTGTTCGTCCAAGATTGACGCAACCATTTGGGTTCTGAATGCCGATTTCAGATGTCTCATACATGCTTTTTGAAAGTACCTAAATGCATTTAGTACAATGATAGAAAATAAGTTCATTTTTATATCATCACCAACAACCATTATTAATCCATTACAGAGGGAAACTCCCCCCAAGACTTTTCCACAAATTCCTGCTTAAGCTGTTCTTTTCCATGTCACGCCGGCATACTTTCGAATTTTATTCGCCTATCTGCCATGTGGTCTTCTAGATCTTTTCCTCTTCCTTGGTATCCAGTGTTGTATTTCAGTTGTATATCGGTATTTAGTTTCTTTTTCAATGTGTCGAACCCATTACCATTTCAGGATTTTTACGTTGATCGTGATATCTTCCATTCTTGTCAATTTTCTGATCCACGCGTTTATCTTCCTATCTTTCCTCGTAACACCAAACATGCATCTCTCCATGCTTATTTTAGTTGTCTGCATCCTCTGTATGTCTTCTTTAGTTAAGGACCATCCATGAGTAAGAACTGGAAACGTGCAGTGATCAAACACTTGTCTGTTAAGACATAATGGTAAATTTCTCTTGAAAATTGTACTATTTCTCCGTTAGCTTTCTGCAGATCTGTGAATACTAAAATGAAGTCAAAGTCCATGTCACTTCGTCACTTCTCCATACATAAGAACTGGAAGGATGCATTGATTAAACACTGATGTTTTAAGACTTAATGCTACGTATATTGCTCTTAAAAATTGAACTATTTCTATTTTCGCTTTCTACAATGAATACTAAAACGAAATAAAAGTCCATGTCTGTGATCCAAAAGTAAGAACTCTAAAGATCCATTGATCAAACCCCTTTTTTTAGACATAATAGTAAATTGCTCTTGAAAATCGACCTGGTTCTCTCGTAGTTTCCTACAGATCTATATACCCTAAAACAAAGTTGCCATCCCAGTAGCGCAATGGGCTCAGCGCTCGCTTCTAACCATTCATCTGAGATGGGTCCGGGTTCGAATTTCTGTGAGGCATGAATATTGTGTCTGTCTTTCGGCACTAGCTCTCTCCCTTCCCTAGAACCAGTGACCTTAAATTAGGGAATGGCGACTGATTATAAGGCATCGAGTTGCTCAAGGTGATCGTAAACTTTCCCTTCTCCCCCCAAAAAATCAAAGTTACTGTCCATGTCTCTGATCCACAAGTAAAAACTGGAAGGATGCATTCATTAAACATTTTTCGTTTAAGACATAATAGTAAATTGCTCTTGAAAATAGTGCTGTTTCTTTGTTAGCTTAGTACAAATCTACGAACACTAAAACGAAGTTAAGTCCATGTCTCTTCTCCATAAGAAAAAACTGGAAAGAAACATTGATTAAATATTCTTCTGCTAACAAGGGAAATTATCGGACCTCCCGACGACAATCGTCACGGAACGTTCTGTTATGGACAAGCATGACACCAAAATAGTAGGTGTGAAGTGCAGCATTTCGCAATCGCTCGTAACCACTAGAACATGGCTTATAAAAGAGGGACGCCCGCCTGTAATGTATGCAGCCAAAAAGTGTCAAACAACATTTACCTGTTAGATATGAGCCACCTAAAGGTCGAGAGAGACCACGTACAACACCATTAAGTTGCAAACGGCATATACATACCTCACTCCACGTCATGGTAATGTGTTGAGAGAAGGCAGTGCTTCAAGCAAAGGTGAATCTCGCACCACGAGCAGATAATGACGGCACTGGAATCATAGTCAGGAACGTTGCACATGTCACAAACAGCCCAAGTGATGTCAAATACATTACGAAACGGAAGAGGCGTTTCGTGGGGCAAGTATCCCGACGCATTCCACGCATAGCGAAGCATAGGTTGGTACTGTGGTGCACACTACTGGTTGTATATAAATGAATGCAACTTGAAAATGAAGATTCTGTGATGCAGGTTGACGCCATGCACATCATCAGAACGTATGTATTCTCCCATACGTCGTGCAAATAATTTGTATTGTCGAAATAAATACACATGAAGGAACTGGCAGTAATTGGTGGCTTCCGGTGGTATGATTTTTGTGTGCAAATTGACGTCCCTGTCACCGAAGGCTTTGGCTGGTAAACTAGTGTCGATTTGACCAGACCACGAATCTAGTAAGAGAAGAGAAGGTCCTGTTAGCTCTGGTTCCAGTACCTTACGCATCCAGGGCAGAACGAGAGCTGTGGACATCTTACCACTGGTGTTGCAGTGATATTATATATTTGGAGGTAGGTTCCGTCGTACTGTTTCGGAAACACGTTTGCCAAACTTACCACCCGCTTCCTGAAAGCAGATGTACAGTTTTTTTGCAAGGAGTCCTGACATGGACATAAGCACGTGTATGGTATAGGAGTAGGTAGTCGATGCAACGGATAGCACAACAGCCTCAGTTGTCTTCTCCCCAGTCAGTGATATCATCCTGTTTGACGTGAGTTCGTTTTCAAATCGAGTTTGGTCTGTATTGAACACCACGTCGGCATCAATTGCATTGGCAGTAATGTAGTCCGTAACATCTCGTATAAACTCCAAATGCGCTGTTCCTTACCGCCGTGTCAAGGGTAACATCCCGCCTGGAAACGAACGACGTGATCTAGCGTGATGAGATTTTATAGCGGCGTTTGAATTTGTGCAGGAAATATGTGCTGGCTTTAAAATTGGGGATACCCATTGCGTTAGATTCTTTCTTTGCCAACGTCTTTAAATGCCAGTAGTGAATTACGTGAGAGTCCCATGTTACGTGCATCTTAGAATTTGGTGTACATATGCTGGCGAATGCATGCAGTTTTGTGCTCCATTGCACCACCACTCTCAACAGCCGTTATTATTTGCCGCATTTTTTCTGGTGATATCTTGTATTTACGGGCAGTTGCTGCAACGGTTTTCTTTACGACCTTCACATTGTCACAGACACTCTGCACGGTTTGCCCGGAAAACTGTTCGTGAATTCTTTTCAGTTTCACTTTGAATGGTGATGGTTCATAGGAACACGAACTGCTTGGCACGTTGTGTGCTGGAGTACCCGGTGTATCACTATGTTCAGATAACGTGTCCGACGTTTCATCACTATCACACCACAGTGCCTGTCCTTGAAACATGTCAGCGCCTCTAATGACATGTTGCTCCAAAACGCTATATGCCGCCCCGGTGGCGCAGTGGTCTAAGGCGCTAGCCTCTGATCATTCGTCCGTAAGGGGTCCGGGTTCGAATCCCGGTGAGGCATGGATGTTGTGTTTGTCTTACGGCACTGGCTCTCTCCCTTCCCTGGAACCAGTGATCCTAAATTAGGGACGGGTGACTGCTTATAGCCCATTGAGTTGTTCACGGTGGTCGTTAAACCTCCAATCAAAAAAAAAAAAAAAAAAAAACGCTATACAACTGCCTTGCAATTCGCCTGTTGATGTACGTCGGAGCCATGTCGTTCGCTTGGTATTTCTGCGTCACCTTGTTCACCAGTATCTGTACTACAGCATGAAGGTTACAAGCCATTTTCTTAAAACACACAACACAATATTTGTATGCGTACGAACAGGCCCGTGCGCTGTCTCACACTACTCACGTTTAACAGTCACTGAGGTACACAACGCAGGGCAATTTCCAGGCATGCGCAGTATCACCCAATTGCATCATACCCACATTTACATGTTGTTTGACACTTTATGGCTGCATACATTACAGGCGGGCATCCCACTTTTATAAGCCATGTTCTAGGGATTGCGGGCGATTGCGAAATGCCGTACTTCACACCTGTTACTTCGGTGCCATGCTTGTCCACCCCAGAACGTTCCGTGACGATTGTCGTCCGGAGGTCCGAAAGTTTCCCTTGTAAGACATAATGGTAAATTTTTCTAGAATATTGAAATGTTTCTTCCAAATTGTTTCAATCCAATTTGTATGCGTATATTTATTTATTCTTCCTTGGGCCCTCACTTGATATCTGTTATCTAAGATAAATTTAGGCACTGGTTACTTCTAGATTTGCCTCATCAACTTCCAAATCTTCAGTTCTTGTAAAAGCATTGTACATCAACTTTGTTTTCTGTAAGTTTGTTTCGATATATTATAATTTACAAATATGAGAAATAGAGAACGTAGCCTGACCTTTTGCTTTTTCTTCCTATGGAGAACCTCAAGGCGAGCGAATTCGTTTTACTCGAGATTTTCCAGAAAGAAGTAGTCAGACGTTTCCCGTATGAAATTAATACTAAACACATAGAACGGTTCTCAGAAGTCTTTCTGGTAGGCTTATCAAGCTGTAATTATGTGAAGGAACGCCAGAAGTATACTACGCATACTTTTTGCCATACATGTGACTATTTACAAACTGTCATGGAGCCATAATCTCAGTAAACTTGAAAACTGTATCGCCCTAGAGTGATAATCAGACAATTACCTATTTCCTTCATAGATGCAAATTTGTTATCAATTATATGGTGATGCCGTTTAAAAATGCTCTGAAAATTTGGTATGCCGAAAGGTAATATGCTTTTGCGAATGCCATATACACCCTTTGCCAAAGAAAAAAAAAGGAAGAGGCCCGAGAATATCTTACGATCCTCATGAAACTCAACATGCAAGTCCCTCAGGGTCGAATAAGCAAATGATTAAAAAAACGACCAATGACTAAATAGTGGCTAGCCACTGCGCATGGGGACCGCGCATCGAAGAGTGTATACCAAGAGCAAAGCCCGCACGCAGGGACAATTGTGACAGAGGATTGTGGTTGCATTAGCCTCCACGGACTGTGAGGATGCCTCGACGTCGGATCTGTGCACAATACATACGAGCAATAGAACGAATCTGAGAGAAGACACGTTACTGGGCTGAGAGAGGCCGCTTTTCAAATCGCCGTATCACCAAGGATTTAGCTCGTAGCGATGCGGCTGTCGGACGATGTTGGCACTAATGGGTCGAGGAGGGCACAACCTAGTGGCACGCTGGCAGTGGATGCCCAACGGCAACGATAGAACGCAAAGATCGAGCGATTGCGAGAGCAGCTCGAACAGAAGCGAATTCGTCGCTCACAACCATCGGTTGTTATGTTGCGTCGTCTGCAGGTAACCATTTTGACTGTTGCCAGATGACATGCGAAACGGGGACTACATCAGAGGAGGCTACCACGTCACCTACCACTAACCAGCGAGCATCGCCGGCAACCGTTGCAATGGCGTCAGGCCCGATCAACGTGCAACAGTGTCCAGTGGCGTCGTTTTATCTCAAGTGATGAGTTACGTTTTGCACTTGGCGCCGATGACCAGCGTACACGTTTCTGGAGACCTGGCTGCCAGCGCACGAATCTTGTTTTTATCGTGGAAAGGCACACGGCTGGCACACCAGGAGTGATTCTATGGGGAGCCGTTTCCTACGATAGATAGACACCCTTAGTAGACCTCTATATCACCCTCACGGCTCAAAGGTACGACCACATTATAGGACCTGTTGCGTTGCCATTCCTGTCTCAGCATCACCGAACAATTTTTCAACAGGATAATCCCCGGTGACGCACGGCGCGGCTTTCTGAGATCTGCCTCCGTAATGTCGACACTCTTTCGTGGCCAGCCCTATTGCCCGACCAGTCACCGATCGAGCATGTTTGGGACACGATGGGACTCCACCTACGCCCATTTTGTAATATCGGCGAAATGTCCAGTAATTTGGACATCATATGGTATGCTATACCTTAGGATAGTATCAGTGAACTGTGTGCGTCCATGCCACGCCAGATAACCGCTTGTATCTGAGCCAGAGGTGGCAGTACAAGGTATGGACTTCTTTTACTCGTGAAGCTGTTTTATCCGCATAAGTAGAATACACTCATTATCAAAATCCACTCGTTTAGCTGTTTTATCCAACTGCTCCGGAATTGCAATAATTTCATTTTCTATATACATTGTATATGTACATTACACATACCGATTTTCATCTCGACTAAATGATTGCCTTCTAGGTGAATAAACAAAGACATCCCTCTTTCCACGTTTTTCCAACACACAGCAACAGAAAAATTGTTATTAGGCCACTGCTGGGGAATCTAATTCCAGATCTCTCGATATCCAGCCGAGCGCGTTAGCCTTACACCACAGTGGCCAACATTCCACGGCGCTATGATGTTTTTCTGTCAGCTTCTGACATCATAAATCCTTAAGATGGGCTCAGCTACTGAGACGTCTCCATCTGGTGGGCAAACAATGCCCCCAGATGGAGACGTCTCAGTAGCTGAGCATTGCCCACCAGATGGAGACGTCTCAGTAGCTGATCATTGCCTACTAGATGGAAACATCTCAGTAGCTGAGCATTGCCCACCAGATGGAGACGTCTCAGTACCTGAGCCTATGTTACGGATTTATGATGTCAGAAGCTGACAGAAAAACACACATAGCGCCGTGAATTGTTGGCCACCGTGGTGTAAGGCTAACGCGCTCGGCTGGATATCGAGAGATCTGAGATTCGATACCCCAGCAGTAACCTAATAACAATTTTTCTGTTGCTGTGTGTTGGTAAAACGCGGAAAGAGCGAGATCTTTGTTTATTCACTGACCACGTATTTGGAGGATTTTCACTTACTTCTAGGTGCTTCGTTTTTTGTTTATTTTTTTTGTTTGTAAAGTGCGCATTTGCAAAGTTACTTTCTTCATATATTTCTATGATGAAAAACACAGTATGTTTTACAGAATCTGAGTCAGCGGTTTGTGTGTAAAGAAAACTTTAGATGTCATCTAGCAATCTTAATCTTCTGATGATAAAGGTGTCAACGGTAATTTAATTAATTTTAAGACCTGTAATTTCTGAAAATCGTGGCTCAAAAGAACTTCTTTGTAAACCGATTAGCTTATTACTGAGATACTTCTTTCGAGTTCGAAGAAGTCAGCAGGTCCTACTAACGGCGATAGAACAAGTGTCCAAAGTTTGGCCAAACCGTTCAGAAACACCCTGTGTGAGTTAATAGGTAGTGAAAGAGCCTAGCTTGTAGAGAATTAAGCTCCCATTAACCCTATATATTTTTTTCTTTTTGCACACATTGCCAATATTTTATAAGCTCCTTTTCTTAGTCTTGCTTCTTTTTCAAGTTTTCTTTTCTTTCTCGAAGTACTTAACTGCTAACGTTTTACGTGATCTTAAACCTAGCACTGAGTAGAAAATGGAGGAGGGGGAATTGCCTCTCAATAATGAGGTTTAAACTGCTGTTATTGAATAGAAGAGCATAATTTAAGTCTCATTATCAATGTCGTAAACCTCAATGAGCGCAAATTCAACTGCGAACGTAATATCACATAACATTACCTCGTAAAAATCTCTTGGAATCAGAGAAAGGGGCGTTGTTTATTATGGTCTTCCGGGTCTTTTGTTTGGGGAGAAAATTCAAAGTGTTTGTCCATGACCACATTTAAAATATCAGAATTGGAGGTGGCGTCCTTGAGATGTTACTGTGATATCATGCATTGCCCATGCTTCATAAAGTTCCTTTCCCGGATCACTTTGTCCGCTATACGACCAACTGTCAGCTTTAATCGCAGCTCTTTTCTAATTTTTAGCACAGCTTTCATTTTCCGACATTCACTCGTTACGGTCTATGACTCTACAGACAGTGCCACCGTTTTCTCTCTAAAGGTCACCGGGGAATTCATAAACACGTGTGTCATAACGGAACCTCTCTGGACAGACTGGAGTTCGTATTGCGACAAAAGCTACGTCGTGAAAGATAACTAGGCATATTTAATTTCGTAGTGAAACCCATTGAACCGAAATAGTTTCCATCAAAAGTGACCGGAAAAACTTCAGAAAATAATTTCAGACTTAAATTGCGGTGCCCACTATTTTTGCCAACAAAATATTTCCATCAGTATTTCAGCATATAAACCCAAAAACAGAACTGTTATAATTCTCCTGAATTGTAGATTTATTATTTCTCATTTACACAATTTACCGCCAAAGTATCTGGGAGAATAGCACCCTAAAATAAAAATTTTATATCGCGAATGGCAACCCACACAGCATAGAATATTTCGTATACGTTATAAGTACGTAGCACTGAAACATTGAGACTTTTCTGATACATTGCGCAATGTAACAGTAATGTCTCAGAAACCTTACCGTTACCTCAAAATGTCCTCAAGCGTTACGTAACTTTGAAACATAACATATACGTTACAGCGAAATGTCTTCGTAACTTGAACATACCAACTTCATGTTGCTGTTACGTATTTGAAAGATATTTGTGACATCATCATATTACTGTTACGTATTTACTACGTTGAACATTATAGCTTTAATAAACTTTGTAAAACCACAATAAAAATATTACATTCGACAGCTGTTCCAAAAAAAACAAAGGTCGCATTACGAGTTGTTTACGTTTTTATAGGTTCAGTGGTGTCCGCTGTCCATTGGGAACAGTGGCGGCGTTTATAAATTGATAACAAAAGAAATAAAAATCGGTCCCAAATGAGGGTGTCAAATAGACTTTATGTCAGCAAAAAAATAAATAAATCAAATTCAATATATAGATTGTGGGACGCTAACACCAGAAAACTAATTATAAATATAATGATCCGATTTATTGGTGTCAAAGTAAAAATTATAATAATCTTTGACGCCAATAAATCGGATCATTATAATTATAATTAAAATCAAATTCGTCATTTCTCTAAATACCTACCAATATGAAATTTCTCAGCTTCAAGTAAAAAAAAACATGCTGGTATAGTATAATAATATAACAACGCAGCCATCTACCTAATTTTATAAAATGCTTTTTAGAATTTAAAAATTATGATAATCAAAACAATTATTTACTTTCAGATGATCTTGAATCACCCACACAAAAAAAGGAAAAAAAAATTAAATCAACTAACTAGCTAACTCGCCCGCACAGCGCAGAGTATTTCGTATATGTATGTTACAAGAACGTAGCACTGAAACATTCAGATTTATCAGATACGTTGCGCAATGTAACAGTAATGTTTCAGAAACCTTACGGTTACATCAAAATGTCTTCAAATGTTACATAACTTTGAAACATAACCGATACGTTACAGTGAAAAGTTTTTGTAACTACAACGTACCAACTTCATGTTACTGTTACGTAATCGGTCTCAAATGAGGGGTCGAATTTCTATTATACATGTGGAATAGACTATATTTCAGCGAAAAAAACAAAATCAAATTCGACATTTCTCTAAATACCTACCAATATGAAATTTCTTAGCTTCAAGTAAAAAAAAACATGCTTATATAGTATACTAATACAACACAGCCATCTACTTAGATTAAGTAAAATACTTTTTAGAATTAAAAAATTATAATAATCAAAACAATTATTTACTTTCAGATGATCTTGAATCACACACGCACACACAAAAAGAATAAAATATTAAACCTATTAGCTAGCTAACTCGAGTACAACAGTATCACCAATGAATATCCCAGTAGCACGTGGAAATACGACTACGAAAGTGTTTCGGTGAAATGGCATAAATACGCATGCGCATCCACGCCGTTGCCAAACCCAAAATCTTAAATATCGCCGGAATGTATAGCATCAAGGTAGCAATTGTGTACAATAGTAAAACAGTAGCATCGGTGAATGCTATTTTTAACGTAAACGTAATGTACAAAGAGTTATGTTCCAAAATAGATGTTGCTAAAACGTAATTGTAAGATATCTTTGAAAGTGTAACGAAAATGAGAGATTGTAACATTACTGATACATATCTGAAACGTTTTGTGCTGCATGGGAGAATGGCTAGCGTCTTGTTGCGGCCGGTCGAGCAGTATTACGAATTTTGTTTTATATTTTGATGCCATTATATCATTAAAACATACGCTACGTTAACATATCAAATTTAAAACTACACTTTTAGAATTCAGTTGAATCACAAAATGAAAACATCTATCACTCGTAATTTAAGTTGCGCGACATCTATAAAGTTTTAATATTTTAGATTAGTGCTTTTTTCAGATTGTTTATTGAAATAACAGTCGCAGTCCTGGTGGCACAGAGGTCTAAGCGTTGGCTTATGAGCATTCGTCTGAGATGGATCCGGGTTCGAATCTCAGCGAGGTCTGAATGCCGTGTTTTTCTTAAGGCACTGGTCTCTCTATCTTCCTTGAAATCAGTGGCCTTAATTTAGAGACGGGTGATTACTTATAGCCCATTGAGTTGTTCACGATGGTCGTTAAACCTTCAATAAATAAAAACAAGTACGTAAAATCATGCAATGCATTGATTATGATACGTTTTTCAACATACCAAAAATCATTACTCAAGTTATTACTCAAGTTATGAGGATAATGACTGTAGAATAAATCTCGCTCCTGTCCTCTGACCTTTGACCCCATTTCGATGATATTCAACAGAATCAGTTAAGTGTACTTCCGGAACAACATGAAAAGCTTTGTCTCAATCGAAGCATTTTTACGTAAGTTATAATGCATAAGGGCGATGGAATGGATCCCGCTCCTATGTCCTGACCTTTGACCCCATTTCGCCTATTTTCAAAAGGGTTCGTTTCTAGGTGGTCCCATAGAGCATTCTAAAATTTCATTGAAATCGAACCAACTGTACGCAAGTTATTACGCATAAGGGCGATGGAATGGATCCCACTCCTATGTCCTGACCTTTGACCCCATTTTACCCATTTTCAATAGGGTTCATTCCCAGGTGGTCTCCTACCACATACTAAAATTTCATCGAAATAGAACCATTTTTGCGCGAGTTACCGACAGAGAGACAGACAGACGGACAAAGCTGGAGCGTATACGTTTCTTCACCCTACAGTTAGACAGCGTAAGCAAGAAAGATGACACCGAATTTTCGGGTGTAATAAGTACGTCTTTTGATCCATTCTGACGCGAATCAAAGTTATCAAAGCTATTTAAAGTCAACGGAACCGGTAAGGAAAACAGCAGTATCTGACAAAAGAAGAAAATTTTTCAAGCGGGTTTTTAATCCCACAGAGAATGCTGTAAAGAGAATCGTGAACCTACGCCCTCTGGTTACAGATTTGTGCGTTAATAAAATTTTAAATATATGAGAAACATTTCGCAGCGGAAACACTCTCCAACAGAGAAATAATTTTTCAAATCGGACTCTTGGAAGAGATGTATCGACAAATATAAGATATGCATCTACGCCCCCTGGAGGGAATAACATGCATTATTTTAAGAAGAAAATATTCTCAAAAGTTTTTAGATCTGCACCGTATCGGTCCAGAAAATAATTTTTTGAGTCGAATTTTCAGAAGCTCGATTTCGCTGCAAATGCATCAGACTAGAAATTAACACTTATTCCCCCTGGTGGCCTAACCATTCGTTACCAAATAATATAAATCATATGAAAAACATTTCCCATCAGGAGCTGTATGCGATACAGGAAGACTTTTTCAAATCAGTGTTTTAAAAGCAGAAATATCGGGGAAACGCAATTTACCTTAACACCCTCTATTGGAAATTCTATGAATTACTTGAAAATTTTGAAATCATATGAAAAGCATTTCGCACCAGAAAGGCTATCCAACAAAGAAGCAATTTTTTCAAATCGGATTCTTAGAGGTAGAGATATTGACAAAAATAAGATATAAATCTACGTCTCCTCGTGGCTAAACCTGTTTTTACCAAAATTTAGAAATTACATGCAGAATATTTCCCATATGGAGGTGTATCTGGGGCAGAAAGAATTTTTCAAATCAGAGTATTACAACAGAGATATCGGAGAAAACGCAATTTACTGTTACGCCTCTTAGCGTAATGTCTATGAATTACTTGAAAAATTCTGAAATTGTATGCAAAACATGTCGCACCGTAAACTCTATCCAATAAAGAAGGAATTTTTTTAAATCGGACCATTAGAAGCATATATATTTACAAAAGTAAAATATACATCTACGCCCCGTGAAGGAAAAGACTATGCAATATTTTAAGAACAACATATTCCGTAAAGGTTCATCGACGTGAGTGGCCTCGGTCCACGAGCGAATTTTTCAAACGAAATTTTAGAAGCTCAGATTTTGGGGCAAGTACGTCAGAAGCAGGAATTAACACCTACGCACCCTGGTGGCCAAACCCTTCTTTACCAAGAATTAGAAATTATATCCAAAGCATTCCCTATCAGGAGCTGTATCCTCTGAAGAAAAAAGGTTTTGAAATCGGAGTTTCAGAAGTAGAGATATGGGGGAAAACACGAATTACATGCCCCCTAGCTGAAAATTCATGCGTAACCTGAAAAAGTGAGTATACTTAAGTACTCGAAAGGTAAAAACATTGTTTTAATCGTATGTTTAGAAGCAAATATATGGAATGAAATGTATTTTGAATTCGATATTATCTGCCTTTACGCCCTCTACCTACAAAATTTTACATCGTAAAAAAAACGAAGTAAAGGATCGCCATTCTTATGTTTCAAGCTTCCCGATATAAAAATAATTTTTCAAATCAGACTAATAGTTGCAGAGATGGACTGACGGACAAACCGATAACATAAGCACTATCTTTTTTTTACAAACGTTTTGCTAAAAAATAGGCTTTTTAGATACTAAATGGTTAACACTAGCGCTTAAATTCCAAATAACGGTCATATACACTTAAATGAAAAATAACGGTCAAATACACTTAAATGAGAAATAACGGTGAAGTACACTTAAGTGTAAGCTGATCGGAAGTCCCGAATTCTGGAGGACAGTCCTCGAATTTCGTTTACTGCCCCTAAATACGTCTGATGCCTTAAGGGACGCAAATCGTCCTCGAATTTTGACCTTTGTCCTCAAATGTCTTCAAATTTAGACTTCGCCACCAGATAGTTACACTCGTAATGAGCTATGTTCCGAAAATAAGATTACATAGTTCCCATTTCTATCTTTTTCCTTTGTTTCAACTCCCAATAGTCGTTTTTTTTTTGTTTTGTTTTTTTTGATTGGAGGTTTAACGACTACCATGAGCAACTCAATGGGCTATAAGCAATCGCCCGTCCCTAATTTAGGGTCGCTGGTTCGAAAGAAAGGATAGAGCCAGTGCCGTAAGACAAACACATTATCCATGCCTCACTGGGATTCGAACCCGGACCCCTTTCGGACAAATCATCAGAGGCCATCGAATAGACACTGCGCCACCGGGGCGGCCACAGTGGTCGTTAAACCCTAGAAAAGAAAAACAGTGCTACAGCACTCACTCGTGCCTAATTTAGGGCCACTAGTTCAAGGGAAGGAAGAGAGCCAGTGCCGTAGAGCAAACACACCACCTATGGCTCATCCGGGAGTCGAACATCAACCCACTCGGCCAAACTGCCGGAAACCTTGGCTTAAACCATCTCGCCGACCAAATTTTGACTTCTATAAAACAAGAAAATTCTCCATGTATTTCATTCTTCAGAAAAGTTTAAGAATTATGCAGCTTGCTCTTAATTCAGCCCGTGTATTTAAAGTAAAGTACTTTACTTTTGCAGAGTATGTTCTGTCCACCATAGACAGCTCTGCTTTATTCAATATTTTTAATTTTCTAATGTGATGCATCACTTACAAAACTTTTGGCACTTCAGTATATTTCATTTAAGGAATTCCTTTAAGATAGTTTTATATTTACTAACTCACGTTAAATTAAAATTCAGGTTCTTGTTAATATTGTTTTTGAGACAATTGGTATTATATGCTCAACTTCTGAAGTGATTCAAGAGTGATTATTAAAAGGTGCTTCATTTGTGTGGAAGCGATATTCGTTATCAATATGACGCGCATGTTATTGCATGTTTCCAGCTGTAAGAAGGACACATTAACTATGTTAGTTTATATTAATGATGAACATTATGTTGCTTTTTCATGAAGAAAAAGTCATTACAAGCCCAAAATGGCGACAGAAAGTTCGTGAACATTTCTTATTTTTCAGAGGTCGAGAGCTTCAGACAAAGGACTTTAGTTTCTCACGCCTTAGAAAGGGAGAGGCTTTTTCGACGAACTGATAGCATCGTCAATGACACCGCGACTTTTGCTGTACATTGTTAGTGTCGTCCAGACGCCTAAAAGTCTGGAAAACAGCCATCCACTTTTGTAAAAAAATAACAATGTGTATTGTGCTTTTATAGGAATGTACTTCGGCGGTAGGATTACTTTCTCAAAGGGGTACTCACTAATGGAAGATCTGACGAGAGACGCGGAAGGTAAGATTAAAATTCATCAGCAAGAAGCTGGGCCAACGCCCAGGGGTGTGGTTAGCGAAGGGCGCGAAAGGTGACCCACGTGGCCGGAGAGGCGAGCATCATCAACGGGTCAGCGTGAGGCCAAGGTCAGCGCCGAGGTCTTCGCGCATGCGCAGCGCGGAGGGCAAGGGGACACTGGCAGGTCCCTTGAAGAGGAACTGTTAGGTAGTCTGCTTTCGTCCGACGGAGAGAGCAGTTCTCCGATAGAAGGAGACTCGAAGCGTTTGCCTTTAGTTGTGTGAGCCGAGGGACGCTCCAAGCCAGAGAGTGTCCGACGCTCAGGGAGAGTTTAGCGAGCATCTATACTGGAAGAGATAGAGTGCTCAGCTGCAGCGGTATAGGCCCTAGTCAGGGATCCCGTTGGTGTAGTAGATATTTTGCTACAGGGAATAAGAGCTTAGCACAGGCTAAGGTTGAAACATATTGCCGAGAAGAATAGTTAGACTACTATTTCTTGAGAGTCGCAGAGATATAGATCTACTGAGTGTCAGGTAGGACTCTAGCTAGAACTTCAACGCCGATAGGGATTTCCTCGGGAAATTATTATCCTAGCTTTCGTGTTGCACGCCTCTTGTCAGGTCCAATCTTTAGTGAAGCCTGATGTTAGAGAAAGAGTAATCCACCGCCGTTTAGCCCTAATTGATTACGTAATAAATGTGTGTGTGTTTTTTATAGAAGATCCTCTTGATATCATTATATCTTAGTGTGAATATTATTCTGTCCGTTCAGCTGTTGTCGCTCCGCCTTCCCGATTCACAGATTTAATATTAAAGTGGGGAAGGCTTCGTTTGTTCGCTCAAACAGAGTTTGGGGGAGTGTTTCAGAGAAGCACAAACACTTCCTTGTTGTTGTGAGAGACCGTATTGCGTGGACGCCTCAGATCCATAAATAGGAGGTGGCGCCACAACACGTGACCAGTACTTTCGCTCTCAAACCATCTGTTATTTATTTTGCTACTGAATTGAAAGTGACTATTGCGAGTGGGGAGTGGTAGTTCCGCGGGAGCTGAGCAGAGCAGCTGGTCCCCCGACCGATCCTGTCTGGGTGAAGACCCGTCGGATCCTGGCAGGATTGCTCTCGCAACGTCTCCACTACACAAAATTTTTAGACCCGTCGAATCATGGCAGGATTGCTCTCGCAATGCCTCCACTACACAACATTTTTAGACCCTTCGAATCATGGCAGAATTGCTCTCGCAACGCCACCACTACGCAATATTTTTAGACCCGTCGAATCATGGCAGGATTGGTCTCGCAACGCCTCTACTACACAAAATTTTTAGACGCGTCGAATCATGGCAGGACTGCTCTCGCAACGCCTCCACTACACAAAATTTTTAGACCCGTCGAATCATGGCAGGATTGCTCTTGCCACCTCTCCACTACAAAAAATTTTAGACCCGTCGAATCACGGCAGGATTGCTCTCGCAACGTCTCCACTACACAAAATTGTACGGCTCGTCGAATCATGGCAGGATTGATCTCGCAACGCCTCCAGTACACAAAAGTTTTAGACCCGTCGAATCATGGCTGGATTGCTCTCGCAATGCTTTTATTACACAAATTTTGAGAGAGTTCTGTTTATCCCTGCAGAGTCAGCATTTTGGCGAGGCAGGTTGAAGTCAGCAGTCGCTTATTCAAATAAAATGTTAGCAAACTGTTGTGAACACTCAAATTTGCCAGTGACGGTGACTGAATTCTGCCTCCTTCTGCTCCGGAGCAGAACGCATTCCCTATTGAGCTACACCGACAGAATTTATCGTTGTAACTTTGTCGTCTTGACATGTGCTTCATCTCTGTAGTACTTCACATGCATCTGCCCTTTAAGAAAGGTGGGGGCACGAAATCGCAGGTTCTGATTCCGCCACAAACCGTGCTTAAAGTAACTCTCTGTAGAAAAAGGAATTCTCACTAATTCCAGATCATGTGTGGAAGGAACATCACACGCGTTTCGAAGAGCCCAACGGCCAGAAGATCCAGTTTTACTTTCGGGCGCCAATGCGAAAACCCAAGTTTGCCGGTGTCGGAGATCGAGCCCTTATCCGTGGGATCCGGAAACGAATACTCTCCCAATTAAGCTACACCGACGGAATTTATCGCTGCAACTTTTCCGTTTTGACATGTGCTTCACCTTTACAGTACGTCACACTGTAAGTGGAACTGTTGACGCTTTTTTTTTTTTTTTGAAGTTCAATTCCGATGCTTACTTAAAATATTGAAGTTCAGCTATCCCGGGTACCTTCTACTACGAACAAGCTTCGATATTTAAAAACAAGCTTCAAATAAGAAAATAAGGTACTGTTCTAGATTAACCGAAATTTTTTCACGTTTATTTAAATCATTTAAACCTCAGCACATTACAAGAGCTATATGCAGTCGAGCATCCGATGTAAGGCTACTATATCCTGCGAAGGAAGAAAGACATAGTTATCTGTTAAACACACCTCCAATGTCTCATACGACATTCGAACCCGGGCCTATCTTGAAAGAATGATAAAAAACCAGCGTCTCAAAGCACTCGGCACGGGCGCAGCGTAGTGAGAGTTAAGTGCGAAGTGAAAATATCATTGAGCTGTGACATGTATTAGATTTTAGAGTGTTGGGATTAATATCAGGAAAACACAGGAGGATTCAGTGGTATGACTATATTATTAATGCCAATATAGATCAGGATTTTGTGCTTCTTCTGTAGAAGACAAAATTTGTGAGTCATTTGCAAGGTTAAAGGTTTTTGTGGCAGATGGTGCTTTATAAATCTATTGATCGGAGACGAAGACCTAGAACGAGAGAGATTGATATTTTCAAATTTTCTAAGTGTGATAAAAAGAATTACGAAGAGTGTTCAATAAACAATGCATCCGCGCATGTGCCTCGCGCATGACTTGTTCCTAAGCAACCAGTCAGAGGGCAAACGATATTTTTGCCTTTAGAGCTTCATTTTACTGCGTAATAGAACTACGTAATCTATTTGTTCGTTTTGTTTTGCTTTGTTTTGACTGGGAATTTAATGATTACCGTGCGCAACTCAGTGGGCTATAAGCAGTCACCCGTCTCTTATTTAGGATCACTGGTTCCAGGGGAATAAGAGAGCCAGTACCGAAAGACAAACACAACATCCATGCCTCACGTGATTCGAATCCATTTCTGACGAATGATCAGAAGCCATCACTTAGACTACCGGGTAGGCCTATTTGTTCGTATTTAATTGTGTTTAAAATGGATGATTCTTTTCGGTTTTTTCGACGGGTGTCAAACAACGATCCGTTATAGAGTTCTGAACTCACGCCTATGTGTTCTCATTTAATTGTGTTTAAAATAGATGATTCTTTTTCCAACTGTCAAAAAACGATCAGTTATGGAGTTTCCAACTCATGTCTGTTTGTTCGTATTTAATTGTGTTTAAAATGGGTGATTCTTTTTCCAACTCTGTCGATGGGTGTCCAATAACCATCAGTTATAAAGTTTGTCCAACTCTGTAGTCCAACTCTAAAGTTTGTTCCAACTCTGTCGATGGGTGTCCAATAACCATCAGTTATAATAACCATCAGTTATAAAGTTTTTTTTTCAAATTGGATGATTCTTTTTCCAACTGTGTCGACGGGTGTCAAACAACGATCAGTTAGTTGTTTTTAACTCATGCCTATTTGTTCGTATTTAATTGTGTTTAAAATGGATGATTCTTCTTCCAACTATGCCGACGGGTGTCAAACAACGATCAGTTATGGAGTTTCCAACTCATGTCTGTTTGTTCGTATTTAATTGTGTTTAAAATGGGTGATTATTTTTCCAACTCTGTCGATGGGTGTCCAATAACGATCAGTTTTAGAGTTTCTAGCTCATGCCTATTTGTTCGCATTTAATTATGTCCAAATTGGATGATTCGTTTTCCAACTGTATCGACCGGTGTCAAACAACGATCGGTTAAAGAGTTTTTAACTCATGAAAATGTACCTCACAAAGAATGTTCATCGTCGTGTAGGAAAATCAGAAGACAGAGTGGAGGAATATCGGCCGTAAAGTATCAGCGGTGGATTGGGAGGCCCGTAATCGCAACTTGAGGTTTGAAGAGGCAAAAAGTCGATAAGCTCGTCAGGAAAAATCGAAGAATATCTCAGATAACTTAGCAAAGAAGCTGAACGTTAGTTTAGGTAGTATCAATGCCATGGCTAAGATTTCAGGTTACACCAGAGTGCGTGTTCCCTAGGTACCGCGTCATCTCACGACTGAAATGAAGAAATCAAGATTTGAAACATGCCAAAGGTTGATATTCGCTATGAAAAATATGGAAGTGATTTTCTCTCAAGCCTTGTGAATGCATAACGTAATTGTCTTTCAGCTGTAACTTAGTCCTTACGTCTGTAATTGCGTTATGTATGCTAAAGTCAATGTGATATTAGAAGATATCAATACGCATTACAAGAAAGAGGTCAATTGTAAATACAAACAAATACGTTTATTTTGCTTGCATGGTTTGTACTCCACACTCACATCCGGTTTATTGGCGTACTCAATACAGTATCAGTAATTTAACCTCCAATCACAGTATAACACCACGTCTATCATCAATAAAATCAATTCTGGTAAACAACCGCTGCATTGCATTTTGTTCTATCGTTCATCGTTCATATCTGGCCACACATACGTCACTCTTGCTCAGACCTCAGGGTGTTGCCGACATTAGGTTTAAAAATGTCTAAGAGAACGTACTCAGATGTACACAGAAAAAGAAACTCAAAAGGAAAGTTAAAATAGAATATACATTACAACCTGATGAGACTTCTGTTCATTAGTATGACCCAGAAATGAAAAATCAATCCCTGGAATACCGACACCCATCTTCTCCTCAAGCGAACAAATTCAAAACTTAAATTTCTGCCGGTAAGTGTATACTTACTGTGTTCTGGTACTACAGAGGCATTATTCGTCCGGCGTGCATAGTCAAAAGTACGACTGTCAACTCTGAGAGTTACGTACGTACTCGTACATATCTTAAAAAAGTTATAAAGAAAAGAATAAACCATGTGTCTGTTAAAAAAAAGCCAGTGATTTTACGACACTGCAATGCCAAACCCCACAATAGTGCTTTCATTTCAGAGAATATAAAGGAAATCGAGTTTGAAATTCTTGAACACCCTCCCTACAGCTCAGATTTGGCGCCGTCCTATTTGTGGTTGTTTTCTGCTCTCAAGAACACCTGAAAGGAATACAGTTCGCTTGTGATAAAGATGTTCAAGCAACTATAAGGAAATGGTATCGAGAACTGTAATGTTCGTGTATGTATGACCGACTGAACACGCCGCCCCGGCGCCACAGCGGTCTAAGCGATGGCTTCTGATCATTCGTCCGAGATGGGTCCGGGTTCGAATCCCGGTGATGCATGGATATTGTGTGTGTCTTACGGCACTGGCTCTCTCTCTTCCCTGGAACCAGTGGCCCTAAATTACGGACGGGCGACTGCTTATAGCCCATTAAGTTGCTCACGGTGGTCGTTAAACCTCCAACTAAAAAAGAAAAAAGCACTGCATAAATAAGTTCTTAAATACTTCAGCTACAGTGAAACAGGGGTCACTCAAGAAGCTTCCAAGAAGAGGTTACCTAGGGTTAGTCTGTATTAAGCCAACACACCTTTGAAACTTTCAACAACGCACAACTACAACTCGCTTAACTTAATCCGACTAATGTGAGTTAATAATCAGAACACTTGATTAGAAAAAACACTAAAGATATAACGCGTAGCCATCAAATAGATCCAACTTCAATTAAACCAAGCCGCTTCCACGATAATAGCGTTATAACATCCACTCTCCGCACCTTTGCTGCTGCTCAAACATTACATATCTTCCAGTTCTCATCGGTCACGTGTGACGTGCCTGTCCCGCACGACACACACGAGACAAAGGCAGATAGCAGTGAGAGCACATGTGTGCGTAGCTCAGTAGGGAGAGCGACGTACTCCGGAGTGAGGGGACCCGGCACGGACAAACTTGTACGTTATATTGGCGCCCGAACTTCCATGATGACCCGGCTGTTAAGTTTCTCGCAATGATGTGATGTTCTTTCCACACGACGAGACAGGAAAAATGAGAATCCCTTCTTCAGTGCTTCGAAAAACAAAATCAGTGTGATATTACGTTCCACACACCAAATTGTCTGGGATTTCTCAAATGCCCGTTCTTCATGGGATGATTGCCTACAGCGACACATGGTCCCGGCTGACCCGTGAAACGTGCCCCGGCCCTCTTTCGATAGGGGGGATGTGACGTGCCTGCCCGCAGGACGCACACGAGATAAGTGCAGATAGCAGTGCGAGCAACTGTCAGCGTAGCTCGCTTGGGAGAGCGACTTACTTCGGAGTGAGGGGCATGGACAAACTTGTGCCTTATAACACCTCACACGTTCCGACCTCAAGGTGTTGCCAACCATACTCTTGCGCGAGAGAAGATATAATGTTAAGTTTGAAAAACACTAAAGGAGAATGAATTCAGATTTACATAGAGAAAGTAACTAAAAAGGAAAGCTAATCGAGGTAGTTGCCTTCAATGCACGATCTTAAAAAACAAGAGTCACTCACAATACAAATTTAAATTCGTTGGCTGAATTTAAAGATTTTATTGTATATAAGAACTTTCGGGTTTCCCTAGTACCCATCATCAGATACAGGAGAAGGAATAAATTTAAATAAAGTGTTACGTGAACATAATATAGATATCAGATATGAATATGACATAATGTCACGTGGCATCAAATTGTCAAACGACGTGGCATGTATCATGAAATAAAGAAAACAAAGGAAATAGAATGCAGGTATACATAGAATACTGCATTGTAAAACTAAAGGAAGGTTAGTAGGTATAAATTGTGTTGTTCTCATCAGGAGACACAACAAAGTGCACTACAAAGAGCACTACGGTACTGTAAATAGTTTCCAGATTGTAGGTACAGATACTGGAACATTGTCATTACAATCTGGAAACTATTTACAGTACCGAATAGGAGGCAAACAGAGGACGAAATCACTTAATCTCGATTTCTGCTGTAGTGCTCTTTGTTGTGTCTCCTGATGAGAACAACACAATTTATACCTGCTAACCTTCCTTTAGTTTTATAATGCAGTATTCTATGTATACCTGCATTTTATTTCCTTTATTTTCTTTATTTAATGATACATGCCACGTCGTTTGACAATTTGATGCCACGTGACATTATCTCATATTCATATCTGATATCTATATTATGTTCACGTAACACTTTATTTAAATTTATTCCTTCTCCTGTATCTGATGATGGGTTCTAGGGAAACCCGAAAGTTCTTATATACAATAAAATCTTTAAATTCAGCCAACGAGTTTAAATTTGTATTGTGAGTGACTCTTGTTTTTTTAAGATCGTGCATTGAAGGCAACTACCTCGGTTACTTTGGACTATTTCTGCACGAATTTGAATTATCCTAATAAGGAAAGTTAAATTAGAGTGTACGTCACAGAACAACCTGAAGATTTTTACAGAGACTGTTTTAAAAAACTTGTTTGACCTGTCTTTATCGAGCGTGATGGGGGCTATGTAGAAAAATAGCCTATGTGAATTAAAACAGAAATTCTGAGCTTTGTTCTTGTTTTGTTTCAATTTGATACCTTGCCACTGGGCTTGTATATAAATATGGAGGCTTTACTTTATGAATACTTGTCACAAGAAGAGGAAACCTATGGAACAATAAAGTTGGAGGAAAGTTGTAGGTAGTTGGAATTATGTTTCACTCAGATTTTTGCCTTTGCATTTCATTTTTATCATTTTTTCTTCTCCTAATGTGCACTTATGTTTTTTCACTTACTTCTTCCGGTAAAGAGTTAAAACACGGCTGCTGCTGCTGTTAATGGTAATTTTAACCAGATTAATATTCTATTAATTATACCGGCCTCTACAGGTTTTTTAATTTGATTATGAAAGACAATCTATGTAGCTCCAGTGATTTCATTAGACAGACATGGCCCCTACATTTCTTTTTATTGTTTTTATTACCCGCTGAACTATTTTTAGAAGTTGCAAAATTTTTCTTTCATTGTACGCTGACAAGCGGACACTTTAATAACTGTTTTCATCCTTGAGAGAAAGGTGTTAGATCGAATCTTTTGTCGCTGGTGTATTATCTTTTGTCCGCTTTTAATTCACAAATAGTGGAATTCTCTGAGTGATTAATTTCCTGCGAACGCGGACTCGGATGCCAGCAGTCATACGAACATTGGAGGCAATCAATAGTAACTACGACGGAGGCGGAGATTCTTTTCATGTAAACATGGCTCCTTAGCAGTTGTCGTACCTTTTGTTTTGGTTCGGTGAAGCGTTAAGCAGTAACCACCTTTTATTCGATTCGCGGCCTTTCAAGTCATGAACGTGAAAAGGCGAGGCTCGAATGGGTTCCCGCGCATTGCGATAATAAGAGGTTTAACGTGTTTTATTCACACTTTACCTGAAGCCAGATAGGATAATAAAAAAACAACAAATGCAGTAAGTTCATTTGAGAGCGAGGGTACACATATAAAAAGAGATTTACACATTTATTTGATGCAAATTATTGCGACAATGTTTTGTTCAGTAGGCGGGGGCGTTATCTATGTGGGGAATCTTTCCTTTCGCGAGTAAAATACGTTTAAAAAACAAGGGGTATAAATTGATCTTTCTCAGTGATACTTGTTTTACAGAAATCAAATTAAAAACAACACTGGGTTTTTTTTTTTAATTTTTAATACCAACTAATACAAGCGGTAACAGCTCATTTTTTCCCTGGTTGTATTCAGTAATGAACGCGAATATTTACAGTAAAATTAATGCTGTCGTTAATAACCCGCACGCATTTTTTTGTAGAAAAAAAAGCTCTAAATCTAAAAGCACAATATGGTTCCAGCCATGTTATTACTAATAAGTTTTTTTTTACCCACTGTGAGGAACTCTTTGAAATATAAGCAGCCAGCCGTGCATATTTTTGGGCAACTGGTTCCAGGGATAAAGAACCAGCACGCCAGCTCATCGGGGACTTGAACTAAGTCCCATTTCGGACTACCGGTCAGAAGCCAGCTCTACCGGAGCAACAATCATAAGTTTAATGATAGTCTTCGTTTGAACAGTTTTTAGAATAATACACTAAGAGAAAAAATCGGTTCTGTGCACCTAGCATGTTTTAATAGACAAAATGGCAATAGTTCTGGAATAGTGTCCTTATATAGAAGAAATCAATACTATCGCTATGTAGAAACCAGAAGAAACGCCTCATCGCTTCTCCTGGTTCAATCACATAAATGCGTTCTTTTTGCCAACTGCGCATTGTCTCAGAAAAGCTGATGTCTTTCGTTCTTTGGGGGAAAACGCTGTTGCTAGGAGTCTTAAGAATCCGGGCTTTAAAACGCTTTTAAGGTATCATGAATAGAGAATCTCAAGAGGTCTGTTCTTGGAGCAAACCTAACCTGATGATGGAGTGGACGTTACGAAAGCCTTTTCACCAAAGAAATTGCATGGTGTTTCAATGTTTGGCAACGCTAATGGGCAATAATTAATCAGGGACTATTCCACAAACCCTGAGGGTGTGCCACGATGAAGGCAGCGGTGGATTTACTACTAGGCCAACTAGGCCGCGGCCTAGGGGCAGCAGGTGTAGAATCCAGAAAAATTGAGAGATATATAAAAAATGAAATATTTGTTTTTTTGTATAATTTGTCCAAAATAGAAAATGACGAAATGCAAATAAAAGCTTTTGTTTTTGCCGAAAAATACAAAACGACATTGATCAAGACTTCGGAAAAGAGTGCGTGCACTTTAAAGAGTTTGTCAAGGAATTAGACTTTGGTGAGAAAAACCACGATCAACCTTCAGCATTCGTAAAGCTTATCCGCGACAAACAGCTAATAACACTATTTCCGAACTTGGATACAGCTTTAAGAATTATTTTGTGCATGATGACGACAAATGCATCAAGGGAAAGGTCCTTCAGCATTTTAAAATGAATAAAAAACTATTTAAGAAATTCAAACACAGACTCGAAGTTATCTAGTTTTGCATGTTTTGTTGCCAATGCAGAATTGTTCAAAAATTTAGAATTTGATGATCTAATTAAAGACTTTTCTTCTATTAAAGCCCGTAAAGTTTATGTGTGATCATTGTTAAATCTATACCCAGTTCTGAGCTCATGCAGTTTATTTATTGTTTGAACTAACTCACTCATAATTACTTTTGTCTATTAGGTTTAGTTGTATTTATAAATGTTAGAAATTATAAAGTATAGCAAAAACTGAGTACTCATACTTGTAGTAGATTACTTATTTAAGCTTATGATTCCATTTTTCTTATGTACAAATAAATCAAACTTAAAAAAAATGTATCAGTTTATATCATTTCCCAAAACACCTTACAATTAATTTTTATATACTTTATTAATTTCTGTTGTTGTAATGCAAATTTAAAGAATCAAAACAAGAAATACTACTGTTTACTTTCGTGTTATAAGAATGCATCGTGTGTCGGGTTCAACTGTAGGTCTAAGGTTTCAAAATGTAAAGTGTTGTTTCTGGATAAGCATGAACCTCTTTCTTTATGTTTACAAATATTTTTTATGACCTTTAATTTAATAACAAGTTAAATCAAATAATTTTTATTTAAATAATACTTATTTAACAATAAAATTATACTACCAATTATTATACTCTTAACTTAAAGATAAGTTTATTAGAAAATCTTATAGGAGCACATTCAAATATGGGTGGCCGGTGTGAAGGGAAGCGCATATAAAATTTGGCCTACAGCCTCAAAAGCCTTAAATCCGGCACTGCATGAAGAGAAGCCGAACAAAAGGAATCTTCTCGCTAATCCTTCTATCAGTGATTTCCTTCTCAGTAAAAAGGTTTAGTACCCTTCCCCTAAAACCACTTAATTAACTCCTTACCTACACACCCTCAGTAACTATCCTCCAATTATAGACTCGTCGCGGGTGGCCTAGTTGGCAACGTTTGTGACTGCCACGGAAAGGGCCTCAGGTTCAATCCCAGCCAGGTACGAACGCTCGATCCACAAAATATCCTCCGTGCGTCGGATGGGCACGTTAAGCCGTCGGAACCCGGGTCATGATCATGAGTAAAGGATTTTAGGAAGGAGGTGTCTGACCCCAGGTCTTAAACAACCCTTAGAAAGAGGAAGCTAGGAGATTTGGGCTAGAGTGCTAGATAGGAAAGTGACACGGAAGCGAAGTAGAAACGGAAAGTAAGATGCCATTATTTATTATCGGGGGGGCAGTACCCGGGGTCCGACGGCTTAACGTGCCCATCGGACTGACGGCGGGTATTTAGTGGATGGAGCGTTCGTACCTGCATGGGATCTAGCCTGAGGCCCTTCCCGTAGCAGTCACGAACGTTGCCCACTCGGCCAGC
Organism: Macrothele yani; assembly: GCA_039090855.1. NCBI lineage: Eukaryota > Metazoa > Arthropoda > Arachnida > Araneae > Macrothelidae > Macrothele > Macrothele yani. Next base: position 114,856,664 of record CM077026.1, read on the forward strand.
CGCGGCTCGTCGCAATCCGGGTACTGGCCCCCGGTAATAAAAAAGGGCGTCTTCCTTGGACCCGTTAAGCCGCCGGATCCCGGGTACTGCCCCCCGGTAATAATTTCTAAGGGTTGTTTAAGATCTGGGGTCAGACACTCCCTTCCTAAAATCATCTACATATGATAAATTGATCACTCACTAAAGGCGGCCACAGACACAAACGTTTGAATTACACGTTTGAGTGTCGCGCGAGCAAACGGGAGAGTTTTGTTCCTGAGGCGGCATGTAGCGTGGGGTGCGTGAAGTGAAAAGGATTAAAGGCAGGCATAGGGTGCATGAAGTGAAGAGGATTAAAGTGCTTCACACCTGCTTCATTCCGCGCTACATGCCGCCTCAGGCACAATACTACCCCGTTTGCTGGCGTGACACTCAAACGTGTCATTCACACGTGTTTGTCTTTGGCCATCTTAACGCATATGGCAGTTGAAAGAAATGACAATAGGGTCTTCAAAACACGAGTACTTGTATTTTTTATAACTGGGACCGAAACTGAGATCCGCATTGTTTATATGTCACTCCGCACAACGTTTAGAACAACTATGTAATTTTTAAGTCCAATTTCATGCTTGAATACGAGCTATTGGACTCTGTTATGTAGTGGAAGTTCACACTCAGTACCTTCTACTGCATAGTCAGGTTCGCCTTGTTGCGATTACAGCATTGTTGAAAGTGTGCTAATTATATGGGAAAAAACTAGTTTCTATAACTGTGATTTAGTGATAAAAGTTATACGCAGTTTCCATTTTAGAAGTTCTTTTAAAACAACATCTATTGGATGTGTGCAAAAGTTCTACCAGTTTTTGTAATAGATCCAATTTGCGATTGAAGTAGTTACGTCACAGATGACGCTGCGATGCCGAGTTTTCGGCCAATAAAGCGTGAAGCAGTAGAGCATATAGAGGCACTAGGTTTGTCCGAGTAAATCATTCGTAACGGAAATCACGGACGGTGTAATGTGGCATGTTATAAGGAGCACATTAGACATTGTTTACTGTACGAATTCAATAAAGGCAGTCCTGCAGCCGCGGCTTGCCGCAACATCTGTCAAGTGTATGGGGAGGATGCAGTTGATGATAGCACATATCGCCATTGGTTTCGGAAATTCCGGGTCAAAGACAGAAGCTCTATAGATCAACCACGTCCTGGACGTCCATCCGTGGTTTCTCACGAGGATGTGGACCAAGCCATAACAAATGACCCACATCCAACCGTTCAGAAATTAGCGGAAACGTTGTCGATACACAGAACAACAGTCGAAAGACAGGTGCATGCGCTTGGGTTCATCACCAAGTTCGATAACTTGGTCCCTCACAAGCTTTCTGCAAAGCAACAAGAGGAGAGAATCCGTGCTTGTGATTCTTTGCTTTCTCGTCACAGAAATGAACCGTTTGGAGGACGAATTACAAAGGCTGATGAGAAATAGGTACTGTACCGTAATGTAAAGCGTCGACGGACTGTATGCCAAGGTGAGGATTCTTCTCCATCGGCCTCAAAAGAAGAACTGCATCCTAAAAAGGCTTTGTTGAGTGTTTCGTGGGTTGTCCAGGGAATAATCGACTGGGAGGTCTTGGCACCTAACCTAACGATGAATGCTGTTCTCTTCTGCCAAAATTTGGAAATATTGCGAGAACAACTGACATCAAAGCGGCCAGTACTCGTGAATCGCAAAGGCGTGATTCTTCATCATAATGACGCAAGACCTCCTGCTGCTTCAATCACTCGGCAAAAATTACTGGACTTTGGTTGGGAAGTGTTACCTCACCCGCCGTATTCCCCTGACCTGGGACCTACGGACTACCACATTTTCCGATCGTTACAGAACGCCTTCGCTCTCAAAACCTTCGATGATGTGGGCGATGTGAAAACGGCATTGCATTAATTTTTTTACTCTGAAACACAGAAATTTTTCCGGCGTGGGATTCATCTACTCATAGACATATGGCAAGAGGTCATACAGAATTATGGCAATTATGTGAAATCCTAAGTACGTTATTTGTTGTGTTCTTCTTTCTTTGTAGCCTACAAAAACGGGTAGAACTTATGCACACACCCAATAATAAGAATCGAATATAATAATTTGGCGTCTGGTACCGAATATTATAAGTAATTTGGCGTCTGGTACCGAATATTATAAGTAATTTGGCGTTTGGAATGTTTCACAGAGACCGAGTAATAAATGGCACTGGCTTCTGGCCTGATTTTTCGAACTGGGCACGAGCTCAATTTCCCATATGAAGAATGGATGGTATGTTTCTCCAGTGTCACTGGTTCTTCTCCTTTCCTGGAGCCACTGGCTCTCTAAATTAGAGACTGGAGACGCGTCCAAGCTCTAGATGCTCACAGGGGCCACATTAAGCCTTTCTCTAAAACATTTCTTGGTAAGGCAAACTGCAATTTGCTGTGATTGAAGTGAGTCTTAGGGAAGAAACAGCACAGCTTGACCACATGATCATTGATTGTCGTACACTGGTTTGTGTGTCGACATTGCGTATGAACAGGATAATGTCAGATAAGGTTAAGCCCACATTCTAAACATTAGTGTCCATCTTTAGGAAGTGTCTCTATCTAAACTCCTAGTAACGCAAAACATATAGCAGAATTAATTTTTTTGTCTCGTATTTGAGGGTTTAACAACCACCATGAGCAATTCGATGGACTAAAAGCAACCTCCCGTCCCTAATTCAAGGTCCCTAGTTCCAGGGAAGGGAGAAAGACAGTGTAGTAACACAAACACACCATCCATGCCTCATCCGGGATTCGTGCACAGATCCATCTTGGACGAATGGCCAGAGGACGGTTCTTAGATTACTACGCCAACGGGAGCGGCCAGAATGTATTTGGTTGTCGGAAAGGTCATGACGTATTTTGGCACCCGATGGTATTTGGGCGGTTTTGGAAGTACTAGAGGCATGCGCAGCTCTGTTATCGCTATGGCATTCGACAGGTACCAGTAAGTACTAGCTGCAGTCTAAATGGAATAGTGAGCGATTTGGTTGATTTGCGGAGATTTGACATCAAGTTGAAGATGGAAGACCAAACTATGCATTTTCGCCATATTTTACTGCTTTACTTCAGTAAAGGGAAGAACGCGCGTTAAGCTTGTGAAAAGTTGCGTAAAGTGTACGGTGATAATGCTCTACAAGAACGTCAGTGCCAGCGATGGTTCGCAGAATTCCGTGCTGGTGATTTTGAACTCAACGATGCTCCTCCGTCGGGGAGGCCCACCGAGGTTGACGACGACCAAATCAAGGCATTGATCGAGTCAAACCCACATTACACGACACGAGAGATTGCAGACACATTGCACATCCATCATTCAAGCGTTCACGACCACCTGAAGTAGCTGAGATACGTAAGCAAGCTCGATGTGTGGGTTCCTCATGAACTCAAAGAAGCTCAATTGACGACACGTATAAACATCTGCGATATGCTCATTAAACGTAAGGAAAACGATCCTGTTTTGAAGCGACTGATAACTGGTGACGAAAAGTGGATTGTGTACAACAATGTGCTGCGCAAACGGTCTTGGTCCCGACGTGCTGCTTTGCCTCAAACGACATCCAAAGCAGATATTCATCAGCGGAAGGTTCTGGTCTCAGTGTGGTGGGATTTTAATGATGTCTTGTTTTTCGAGCTCCTTCCACGGAACCAAACAATCAATTCGAATGTGTACTGTCGGCAATTGGACAGTTTGAACGAATACATCATCCAGAAACGTCCAGAGCTCGTTCATGGTAAAGGTGTTGTGTTCCATCACGACAACGCAAGACCACACACAAGTTTGATCACCCGCCAAAAATTATTGGAGCTTGGGTGGGATGTGTTGTCTCACCCAGCATACTCACCTGATCTTGCGCCGTCAGACTTCAACTTGTTTCGCTCTCTTCAACAGTCCTTGCGTGGTATAACGTTCAATTCAGATGAGGCTGTAAATCAGCACCTTGTACAGGTTTCCGCCACGAAAGACAGGTCCTTCTATGAACGAGGCATTCTACAGCTCACTGAATGGTGGCAAAAGGTTATCGAACAAAACGGGCATTATATCATTGATTGATCTTTGTTATTTCTATCAATAAATGACCTTTGAAAAACATGGCTAAAATATGGCATGACTTTTCCGACAACCCAAAATTATTCTACACGACCTTCATTGTTTTGTCTTTCTAGCGCAAGTTAACAATAGAGCTGCTGCTAGCAAAACTTCCGAAAAAGCTTATTATCCTCATTAGATAACTTTATGAGTTTCTTTGATGTGTGATGAAGACTTCCATGATTGACCAGGTGAATGAGTTTGTGTATTAAGGAAGCATGTTTGACATATAGAACAAATTAGATGGTGAAATTAGTAGGCGAGTGAATTCTTCAATGAAAGTCATGGCTGCTTTGGGAGGTTTTCACAGAAATGATGGGTTCTCAAGGGTGGCCGGCATGGCTGTGTATTAAAATGTAATTGCTCCTACTCTGATGTATGGCAGTGAAACACGGGTGCTACAGAAGAAACGTAGAAGTCGTTTGTGTGCTGGAGAAATGCATAACTTACTGGGGGGGGGGGAGTTGTGGCAAGACATGTTCTGATCCTGTGAGAAATGAAGATGTGTTGCAGTTGTGTAATATGAAGCAAAATGTTGTTAGCATAGTGGAGACTAATATGGTTTGGTGGTTTGGCCATGTTATAAAAATGAGTGATGAGATGGTTACAAGAATTTATTTTTTAGGCCAAGTGGAAGGAATGAAAAGCAAAGGAAGGCTAAGGAAGTCATTGGAGGATCAGTTTCAGGAGAGTTTGCATGAGAAAAAGATTATCAGTATGCAATATAGAAGGTCTTGTGTACTTCGGTGATGGATGCCAGTGAAGCCCGAGTTGCGTGCCAAGATCGCTGTAAATGGAGAAGTTTGATATGGCAACAGTAAGTAAATAAACAGTTTAAAATTTATCTGGTAGTTTGTATTTCTCTGTGGAGCTAACCTCTGAATCTCAGAGAACAGTTTAGGGATATGTATGTATGTTTTTTTAAAACTCCCGACATAATGTTTAACAAAATGTACGTTCATTTTTTAGGTTATCTGTATCAGTATTGAATTTCATGCATGATTCCTGATTATGTGAATTGGACTCTTTTAATATTTAATCGTATTTTTTTTTCGGTTGCTCTCACCCTTTGTTTGAGTCTTAGCGATGACTTCTCTTCGAAAGTTGATTTCATGACGTCATACGCAGATGAGCTCCTGCCAGTTGTGTTTAATAGTTGGTTGAAACTTTTGAATAACACTGGGCAACAAATTTTTACAGAAGTCTTGTCCCCAAGAGTAAATAATCATTTTTTATAGATTTTGAGGTACGGAACACGAATACGATAATGAAGATGCAAAATTGGCTGAAATCCACAATTGTTTCTTATGCGTACTTACCACATGTACCGGTAAATGTCCGCTTCCAAATCCGACGTCGCTTTGCCTATCGCTTGTAGAGCTTCTGATGAAAAGTTATCGGCAGAGGGGATGTTGAAAAAGTTCTCGGCCTAACCCGCTTCTTGCAATTGTAGCATTATTGTGTCACTGCAGCTCGAAAGAGTGTTCTTTTGTATTGTAAAGTGACAATTTTCAGGATAATAGCTCTTTTCTTTTTTGCAGATGTTTTACGTCCTGAACTGAATCATGTCAATGAAAAGTGTTGAAATTTCGAATGTGGAACTCCGGGCTGCCATGAAATTTTTGTTCCTGCAGAAACTTCAAAGGACATCTATGAGTATCTGACACAAACATTAAGTGACAAGTGCCCTTCATATGTGAAGAAATGGTGTGCCAATTTTCAGCGGGGAGACTTTGAGACAGAAGATGCAACAAGATCTGGGAGGTCTTCAACAGTGACAACACCCGAATTTGTTTATTGTGTTCATGACCTGATTTTTTCAGATCGGCGAATCTCTGCTAAAACAATAGCTAAGACACTGGAGATATTTAGGGAACGTGTTGTGTTCATAATTCATGAGCACTTGGATATGCAAGAGATGTCAGCGAAGTGGGTTGCTTAAATGTTTGAACGCTGATGAGAGACGAAACCGAGTTGACACTTCCAAATCTGTTTTGTAGCATTTTGAGCAATCTGGTGATAATCTGTTGCAGCGACTTGTCAATGCTGATGAAATGTGGTTACATCACTACGATCCAGAGAAGAAACAGCAGTCCCTGCAGTGGCGGCAACCGGGTTCTCCACGGCCAAAGAAATTCAAGACTTAAAGATCTGAAGGAAAGGTTGTGGCAACGTTTTTTTGGCATTCGGAAGGCGTTTTACTGACTATATCCCGAAGGGCCAAACAATAAATGTAGAATACTATTCCAACTTGCTGTGCTGATTAAAGGAGACGTTGAAGGGGAAAAAGCGAGGAAAACTGTGGAAAGGTATTCTCTTTTTGCAGGGCAATACGTCGGCTCACAAGGCTGGCAAGACAATGGATGTTTTGAGGGATCAGGTGTTTAAGTGCATAGACCATCCACCCTACTCACCAGAGCTTGCACCATTGGACTATTTCCTGTTCCTAAACCTTAAAAACAGTTTGAAATGGAAGCATTTTTTAAATGATTCAAAGGTGATATCAGCAGCAGAGCAGTATATGAGCGATCAGACTTCAGAATTTTTGTGGAAGTGTTCAAGAAACGTTGTGTCAAATGTGTTGAACTTCGGGGTGAATATGTGGAATAGTTCGCACGTTTCATGGCTCTAGTCAATTTTCTTCTTGGTGAGGCTGAGAACTTATCAGCATCTCCTCGTATCACCTCTAGCGAGCGTCCAACAGTAATCAGTCGACATAGAATTGGACCGCCTTCTCTGGTATCTTTTCTCTACCGTTGCAATGACCTGATGGAAACGTCCATAGTACTCATCACTAATCATGCCGCAGTTGTCGGGAAAGAATGGAGAAAGTGTATCTTTAAGGACATATTGCAACCAAGTTTGTGATACAGAGACAACATATCCTTAACCACTTCCTTTTAGTTTTCTGCCCTGACGTTTCCATGGAAGTTAGCTGACACCAAACGAAACGAATCGAAAGATTTTCCTCATCCCCTGTAGAAGGTTGTCGAACATCTCGGCAATCTCGGATCTCAGGACCCGTAAAAACTGCCTTCGCTTCGCTGAGCCGAGGGAATTCATCAGCCAGGTACTTGAAAGCTGATCCATTCCAGTCGATAGCCATTTCGAAGTATTTTACCAGACAGAGTTCGATCTGTTGGGGCGGTAGCAGACTTTTGTGCGTTTCTGCCAGTTCTGGGTGTTGCACACTCTTCTCTCCGACCTTCAGAGATTCCCACACCAGTCTCTCTTCACATAGTGCAAATTCCTTGCTTGGCTGTCCAATTCACCATTCACGCAAAATTCAGCAGTACTTCATTTATGTATTAACACAGACACTACCTTCAAGTCACCACGAAGATGCCAGCCGTACTTGCTGTATCGAAGGCAGTCCAACAGCTGTTTTAGGTTTTCGTAGGTTTCTTTCATACATAGAACGTATTCAACTGGAACAGATAGAAACTGGTTTCCATTAAGCTGTAACACCGCCTTGAGACACAATTTTGAGGATTATATGAATTGTCGCCATTCGTGTGGATCATGTTTAATTGGAAGGGCATTTTTTAGGCCATCTACATTGTAGCAGAGCACAAGATCATCTTCCTTTCGAAAGTAAGGCGGAAGCTGGTCATGACGAGTGCGAAACGAAGTCCCTCGGACATTTTCCTTGAGAATATCTCATTGTAGAAGTCTTGATCCCAGTAATTCCGCTTTGGCCTTGGACAGCTCCTGATCGCGAACTAGATCGTTCAGTTTGTGACGTACCTGCCAGCGGGACGCACACGACAAAAAGGCAGATAGGAGTCAGAATGAACGTCTGCGTAGCTCAGTTGGTAGAGCGACTTGTTCCGGAATAAGCGGACTCGGGTTCGAATCCCGGCGTAGACCAAAAATGACGGAGAAATTTACTTCGTTATAATGGCGCCCGAACTATCCGGATGACCCGACTGTTCAAAATCTCGCAATGGTGTGATGTTCTTTCCACACAGCGAGATAGAAAAAATCAGAAAATCCCTTCTCCAGCGCTTCGAAAAATAAAAAAAATGTGTGATGTTGCATTCCACACACCGGATTGACTGGGAGTTCTCAAGTGCACGTTCTACAGTGAATGGCTGCCTGCAAAGATTCATGGTGACGGCTGACCCGTGGGCCATGCCCCCGGCCCTTTTTCGGGGGGGGGAGATGTGACGTACCTGCCAGCAGGACGCACACGACAAAAAAGGCAGATAGGAGTAAGAATGAACGTCTGCGTAGCTCAGTTGGTAGAGCGACTTGTTCCGGAATAAGCGGACTCGGGTTCGAATCCCGGCGTAGACCAAAAATGACGAAGAAATTTACTTCGTTATAAGTTCTTCTTAAATAAGAATGCATGGCGCAGATGACGCACCACAGCCGACATGTGGATCATCACCAGACGCCGAAGGCTCAGGAGAAAACGGTAGTTCGCCTCCGCGCTGCTCGTTCTCTGAATCGATGGAAAATTCGTTTGAAAGTTCGGGAACTAGAAGTCCTTCGTCGTGCGGAACTGGTCAGATAGCAGATGGTATATTCAAATACGTTATTTTCCACTTCTTTTTACTCGTGGTGCCTCCCGAAACAGGTGGAACAATGCAGAAGTAGTCGTCATTTGCGTGACTGCTTGACTCCCTCCAAACCATAGGAACAGCAAACGGCAACGACACTTTACCGCCTTTCAGCTACTTTGGAAGATTTCTAGCTCACGTGCCGCAATATATATGTGTGGCGCCTGTGCCATGTCGTGGTCCCTGATCTTGCATCCGAAATAAAGCTGATAAGCTTTTTTCATTATCAGAACAGAAGTTTTTTTTCTGGCTTGCAAACATCACTTCGCCGCCCCGGTGGCACAGTGGTCTAAGCGATGGCATCTGATCATTCGTCCGAAACGGGTCCGGGTTCGAATCCCGGTGAGGCATGGATGTTGTGTTTGTCTTACGGCACTGGCTCTCTCCCTTCCCTGGAACCAGTGACCCTAAATTAGGGACGGGCGACTGCTTATAGCCCATTGAGTTGCTCACGGTGGTCGTTAAACCTCCAACCAAAAAAAAAAAAAAAAAAAAAAAAACACCACTTCCCCGCAAATATAACAAAAGTTAATTGAACTATTTCAGTTACGAGGCATCACTACTACTGGATTTACACTACAGAGAATACTTGTGTATATGATGAGGAGTAAATGTTAGTGTAGCCTAGGGAGTCGCGCAAACACTTGCTCACCCTAAGAGACTTCAGTTTATACTAATGATTGCACCATCTTATGTCAGCGATGTCATGACTGACTCAACCGCATTGCATCAGACAATGATACAATAGCTCTGCTGGGGGTGGTATGTAGGATGGGTTGATGCAATATGACGCAATATGTTGTGGACTGCGTCTCTCCTGAACTCTTAAGAACCACTCGATATATCTTAGTGTCATTTACGTGTTCAGCACATTGAAATTACTAAAGATTTGCTATTTTCATTTCAGAGGCAAATTGTGTGTTGTCCAGTGTAATTAGCATATTATACAGCAATGTTGCAGTTTGGGTGGTGAAAATGTAAAACTTCTGTTCCAAAAAAGGGTGTTTAATTATTTTTCCAGCTTTGAAGCAATTCATGCTTGATGAACAGCTATAAAGAAGTCGGAATCTTGTTAAACCTAAGCCTCTTCTAAATGTTCCTGACAATCTCGTATATACTGCATATATATGTATAAATAAAAAATGCAAGAAAGACACAAAAAAATGTAGAAAGGAATGAAGACGGACTTTGACATATGTTCGTGCATCTGTGAACTCTAAAAAAGAAAAAGGATTTATGTTTTCTTTAATTGAAACGGAGGCAGAACTTCACAAAATCACAATGATGATATAAAAAATGCAGATTTCTATTCTTCGCGTTCATTTACTTAATTTTAAGCTTCCTCCGAGTACTTTTTGTTGTAGTTTATAATTTCTAAGAGTTAATACACATCTTCAATCCATACATTTACTGACACAGTAGTTCAAAGTTCATCATAGGGTTGTTTACATCTATATTGAATTTCTCTCGGTGATGAAAATTATTCCACATTTTTGTTATACTTGCCGCGTAAAGATGTAAGTCTGAAAACTTAGAAAATGTTATTCACAAAATCAGCTTCCACCCCAGGTAAACGGGGGTTAAAATGTTAAAAATGTGCCTGAACTGTTGAACAGGTAATAGATATAATGCCACATGAAGCTCCAATAAATACATACACTTTATTTTCTCGGGGGAATCTTCGTTCAACAGTAGAATAAAGTTCCCCATTTATCATATTAATTCCATGCTTGAGCCTCGAAATTTGTTGAAAAGTTCTGAACGATATTTGGACATTAAAACTGCCTTTTCGTCAATTTCAACTACCTTTGTGAGCACATTTCTGATGAAGATTTTAATAAACTGTCAACTCTTAAGCAAGCACCAGTAGCAGTTCTTTTCATGCTGTATTTTAACAAATGCTATAAACTCCAAAAGCTAGGACAGTAGCCCATCCCTCATGAAGGATTACGGAATAGATTCCAGGGGAAAAATCAGTGTATCTGCTCATCGAGTAGCATATTAGACTCAAATTCTGGATACGCTTTATATTTCAATTTCCCTAACTCTCCCTAGAAAACTACATAACAGTGGTAATTAACTATTCCTAAAAAGTGATTGAGGCTTAAAGGAAACAAGTAGATATGAACACACGGAGGAGAGTGATAATTAGTAAAAGCTAGAGACTGCCTCTTTCGTTAAGGCTGTTTAACTATCAAAGTAAATTATCTCGCAATAAGATTTGTTGAACAAGGAGGAAAAGAAAAATAAATAAAATAAACTGTGTTATGCAAAGTAAGGTAAAGATGTAAACATAATTTAAAACGGCAAAATGTTCTTAAGATTTTTTTGGCAGTACAGGATTTATCTCAGAGTTAAGGAGTTTTATGAAATAGGGTAATTTGAATGTGGAGCGAAATTTCTTCACACCACTAATATAATGGATTGAAAAAGTTTATAATGGGATAGAAGAACAAGGCTTAGGATACACAGGTAGGAAAATTATGTTGATTTGCTCTATTGAACATTTTCATGAAATGGTGTCCACTATAATATTGGAAAGGTGTTACATAAAAACGAGTTTGCAGTAATGAATAAATGGTAACCCCGGGTACTGGCCCTCCAGTAATAAATAAGGGCGTCTTCCTCCCCCTTTCTACTTCGCTTCCGTGTCACTTTCCTATCGGGCACTCTATCCCAAATCTCCTAGCTTCCTATTTCTAAGGGTTGTTTAAGATCTGGGGTCAGACACCCTCTTCCTAAAATCCTCTACATTTGATCATTTGAATAAATGGTAAGACGTAACATAGGGAAGTGCAGTATGATAGAGCCTTCGAACAATTGAATGAATTTGAGGACAGTGCAATAAGAGATAGCCTTCGAACAACTGAATAAATTTGAGTGAAATAGGACAGTAGTATGAGATAGCCTTCGAACAGTTGAATGAATTCGAGTGAAGTAGGAGAGTGCAGTATGAAATTGCCTTCTAACAGTTGAATGAATTTGAATGAAGCATTATAGTGCAGGATGAAATTGCCTTCAAACAACTGAGCGAAACAGGGTGACGTACAACAGAGGTAAAGCGTGTGTCAAGACGACAAATATGCAGGGATAGATTCTGTCCCTGTAGCTTAGCTGGGAGAGCAACTTAGTCCGGAGTGAGGGGGCGCGATTTCGATCTGCGTCACGGACAAATTTGTGAATTTCACATTGGCACGCGATTGTGGGAATGGATGCACAGGCAGTTGAGTTCTTCGAAAAATGTGTGATGATTGTTTCACACATCGTTTGGAATTGACGAAAAATTCCTACTTCGATTCAAAAAAAAAAAAAAAAAAAAAAAAAAAAAGAAAGACGTCGACAGCGATAGATTCTGCCCGTGTAGCTTAGTTGGGAAAGCAACTTACTCCGGAGTAAAGAGGCGCAGGTTCTATCAACGTCACGGACAAATCTGTGAATTTCACAACAGAACAGTGCAGTATTAAATTACCTTCGAACAACTGAGTGGATTTGAATGAAAGCAGTGCAGAATGCCATAGCCTTCGAATATTTGAATTAATTTTTTCACTGTAAAAAAATAAGTGTTGTGAATTCACGGAAAGTTTCTGAAAATAACGTGCATCAAAGTCCCCGGCAGATGTCTGTCTTTTAACGAAATTTCCGTTTCAAAACTTTCCGTTTCTTCTAATTTTAGTATTTTGACAAAATTTCCGTAGTCAGTAATTCCTTTTACTTTAGAAAATTACGTTACAGGTATTTCCATATTTTTACTGAAATTTCGCAAAATCTTCCATTCTGAGTTTTTCATCCATTTTCATTCCCGGCGTTTCAAGATAAGGAGCTTTTAGTGAGATTTGAGTCAGCGACCTTCTGAACAGGAGTCTTGCCGCTGATCCAGATATCCACGTAAAAAGGTATAAGGTAAAACTTTAAGTGCTCGATGATGAAACGTTTTGACCTAGAATTACATCTTATGATACGATACAGATTAGCGGAGGGCGCGATCTGTATCGAAATCGGTCACACAATTACTTGTGTGACCGATTTCAACTAGCAATAACTCCGGGGTTATCGGAGGTGTGGCAACGGCGCCAGTATCGTTTGATAGCGCATAGATGACATTTAGTGACAATTATAAGTGGTGGGGCCGGCGTATCAATGGCAGTTCATGACAGTGCGCCGAAGTGGATGCTAATTTTTGTGCTCTGCACCGCGAGTATACTTTTGTTTTTGTTTCCAAAACATCTGAACTAAAGGTGATTGAACATTGATTTTGGTATGTAATCAATATTAACCTAGTGGACCAGTCGTTTGAATTGAAAAATTTACAATTGCAACTGTTAATAATAATAGTAGATGGTAATGTAACTGTACCTTATTATTATTATTTTCGCAGATTTGTCGAATTAACAGAAAAAAAAACCCATCAAAATGCCAAGAAAATGAGAAGTTGAGCGCTTTAAAGTGAGCCCGTCACGAGCAACTTTAACGCACCGGTCCACGCCGCGGAATAAATGGACGTTCATATGGACTCGGATATTGACTGGTGTCATATAAAAGAGCCGGATTACGTAAAGCCAACGACTTATATACAAATTTTGGAGATGACAATGTATTTTTTGGTGTAAATATGACAAGGATGGCAAGTCAGATAATATCCAAAAACTTGAAAATTTCGTCCTCCTGGAGAGGGAATCGAACCCGCGTCTCCCAGATAGCGCCCGGATATGCTAACCACTACACCACACAGAACGACCAAGTCTCAAGTTTCCGATTTTATTCAATATTATAGATGTATTCAAATTAATCGGAAACTTGAAACTTAGTCGTTCTGGTGGTGTAGTGGTTAGCGTACTCGGGCGCTATCCGAGAGACGTGGATTCGATTTCAGCTCCAGGACGACAAAATTTACAAGATTTCGGAAATTATCTGATTTACCATCCGTGTCGTATTTACACCAAAAAACGGACTTTCATCTTCAAAATTTGTATTGTATGGTGTAGCTCCGTATTCCATTCGTGACTTATAAAAATGTATATGAGAAAGCAACAGCAGAATTCCAGAAAGAAATCGTCAACAACGAGTTTGGTCGAGTAAGCCACTTCTGCGACTTCCACTGTGAATTTTATTCCCGATCTTATCGTAGACACAAGACAGGTTATACGTGATTCTACGTTTAACCCTTTAACGACCATAACGCACAAAACGCCCGTACATACAACCGATCATAGCCACCCGAAACGCCTGTCTAGAGTGAGTCAGATTTCCTACCTTTACCTGTTCTTTAAATTTTCACGACCTAGGAGGGATCAGCAGGAAACCATTGTTGTTACTAAAAAAAGAAGTGGAAAACAATACAGTTTCGGGCGTTATGGTATTCAGAGTGATACCAGATTTTAGAGTAATGGTCGTTAAAGGGTTAAACACAGCGGGGAATCCATTTGGGCCCATCGGTTTTTTTATGGGTTTTTTTTTCTCTCTTTTTTTGCTATAAATGTGGGTGAAATAGGCATTTTCTTTTCGTTTGGGTGAAATAGGCATTTTCTTTTCGTTTATGTGGGTGAAATAGGCATTTTCTTTTCGTTTTTCTGAATATGTTTGTAATAATTTTATTTTTTCTGTAGGAGTTACTACAAATTCCGCATTGTTTTTTATAGTAATTTTTCAAATCAACAGAATGCTTTGGAACTTGAGATTTTTATAAACTGACAACTTTCAATCATCTTTAAGAAATAGGGAAATGTACTGCTTTATAGTATTATTTCACAAAACTCCTAAATTTAACATTTACTCTTGATAGCTAACATAGCTTTTGTTTTGATGGGTCCGCAAACTGATACATAGACATCATGTAATCAATTTAATTTTTAATCAAACCTCAAGCATTTCCACGAGTCGGTACAATTATGGGACATTTTCCACCTCATGAATGTGGAAAAAGTGAGAACAGAATTTTTCCGTTAATGTACGAAAAGAATTGCGGGAATATTTCTGAAAATTCAGAATTTCCCTGCGGTTCGAAAAATCGGTGAAATTCAGGGGGCATTTTTTTCGTCATTTCACGGAAAAGGTTGTATCAGAAATATGCTTCGTTAATTTACGAAAGGAATCAAGGAAAACTGCTCGTGAATTTCAAAAAAATTTACAGTGCAGAGGACAGTTCTAAAGATTTCGAAATAGGAAATAGGGTTCTTTTGTTGGAGGAAAATTGGGAGAGGAGCTTAAAATTCACAACGTATATATTGTGAGAATGTCTGCTGTACGAGAAGATCAACAACTTTATTTTTGAAAGTATAATAAGATAGGTTTTCCATAGGGCAGTCAGTAGAGTTCCAGAATTTTGATCCTTGAAATAAGAAGCTCTGTAACCTAAAGCTTTTTCCAGTAGAGGTGATGGTTACGGAAGTGCAGTTTTTAGTTAGGTTGTTGATGTTTCTTTCATAAGAAATGCAATGTTTCTTCAGAAGCAGTAGAAAGACGGTGAGGAGAAGGAAATATGTTACTTAAAATCTTACGAAAATTGAGGGAAGAGGAATAGTTAACAAGCGTTTAAAGGGGAAGAATATGTCATTGCTTTTAAAAAAACAGGACGAATGAGTTCGCTGTGACCTGAAAAGCTTATGATTTGGAAGCACATTTAAAGGGTTTGAGATGATGGTGTTACCCCTGCCCAAATTTGAAGGCAGTAAAAAAATCTAAGAAAGCACAGCGAGTAAAAAGGGAACGCCAAATGTGAATGCACCGAATTTTAAATAAAATATTAGATGATTTATTGATGATGTCACAAACATTGAAATTACGCGTATATGTAAAAGCAGAGGTTCGCATCTTAAATTAATGATGAGATAATCAATAGTAGTCTTTTGTAAACTGCTTTAACTACCACCAGTGCCCCAAATCTTAAGGCAGTATAAAAATTTCAGGTAGCATCACAGCGAGTTGGACATTAAACGAAAGATCTGAATGCAATGAATTTTAGAGAAAATGTTAGTGGATTTATTGATGACGTCACAGACATTGGTATTGCACGTGCGAAAACCGATGTCCGTATCTTAAATTAATTGTGGGACAATCAATAGGGTCTTATGTAAATTTCATTTTTCATTTCATTTCATTTATTTTTCGTTATGAGGTAACGTTTGACCATATTACATTTCAATATTAATTTTATAACATATCATGTTAAGAAGAAAACATATACATTGTTCAACTACCACCAGTGCCTCTAACCTTAAAGCAGTAAGAAAATGTAAGATAGCAGAGCGGTAGGACAAGAAACGAAAGATGTGAATGCAACGAATTTTAGGGAAAATGTTTTTTGATTTATTGATGATGTTACAGACATCGTAATTGAGAGTATAAAAACGAAGTTTTGTTTCTTAAATTCATTGTGGGATAATCAATAGTTGACTTTTGTGACCTGCTTCAATTCGTGCTACTTACCAAGAATTAAGGGTCATTTGTCGTTGACATATTTCGCAGTTTAATTAAAAATTTGTTTTCTGGGCACAACCAAAAAATACATTTTGAACAAATAAATCCTCATGTGGGTCAAAGGCATCGTTCTCATCCAGAACGAGTGTAAAAAAATAAAATAAATAGATAAATAGCCCGCTATGTACAGGATGACGAAAACAATTATTGTTTCTGGAATGTCATGACTTTTATCGACGACATCACTTTTTTGAGCAAAGTGTTCCAAATTACTGTGAGGTCAAAATGTTGTTCCTGACCGGAAGGTTATTAATGGAAGGAGAGGGGAAAAAAACTGCTAACAAAAAGTTTACCTCCGACCGGAAAGTGCCGGAACTAGGGAGCACGCTCAAAACTGTGTCACACATCAACGTCCAGCCAAACGTTTACATGTGTCGCGAACAAATAGATCACGGAAATTCTTTTGAAGATCTGCTTAGCATGTGTATAAACTGTGAGGCTGAAGACAAAGCTTCAAAATGGTCGCAGTCGACAGTTTAATATTCCTGGAATTTAAACCGAACATCATTTACAAAATAAGTTATCGTCTCATCGCTTATCGGTGAAGGGTAATTTAGATTTAATCGAATATTAATTTGCAAAGCAACGAACGTATTACGTTACCAACCGCGATTACTAGCCTTTTTCTGAAGGATTCATTTTGTGTGACACCATGTTCAACACGTGTTTTGATACATATTCATAGGCTAATGAATAAAGTGTCATTTTGTATTATTTAAGCAACTGTGCGTATGTCTAAAGGATTATTCTGCTTTCAGAAATCGTTCTTTTTGCATCTGACAGAGTGAAATTTAAATCCTGTTGTTTCTGGTGTTCAATGGTTTCATTACGCTATGTACATGTTTTTTATCGCAGTATAGATGCATCCACAAGATGAATTGAGAACACTAATTTTTTCTCTACATTAAAAGGAAATTAAATCTTACGCATCGGTATAGAAATATCTTTTAGATGCATCCATATTGATACATAAGATTTCTAACTGCCTCAATATGGATGCATCTAGAAGATGAATTCGGAGCAGATTTAAATTAAAAGGAAACTACATAAGATTTCTGTCTCCATACGGATGCAACAAGAAAATGTATTCGTAACATGATTTAAATTAAAAGGAAACTACATAAGATTTCTAACTGTGTCAATATGGATGTATCTAGAAGATGAATTCAGAACACGATTAAATTAAAAGGAAACTACATAGGATTTCTAACTGTGTCAATATGGATGCATCTGGAAGATGAATTCGGAGTAGATTTAAATAAAAAAAAAACTACATAAGATTTCTGTCTCCATATGGATGCACCTTGAAGATGAATTTGTAACATGATATAACAAGAAAGATGACACCGAATTTTCGGGTGTAATAAGCACGTCTCTTGAATCCGTTCTGACGCAAATTAAATTTATCAAAGCTATTCAAAGTCAATGGAACCGGTATGAAAAACAATAGTATCTGATGGAAGAAAGAAGTTTTTCAATCAGGTCTTTAATCCCTCAGATATTGCTGTAAACGGAATCCTGAGCTTACGAACTCTTAGAAACAGAGTTATCGACAAAAATAAGATCTGACTTTACGTCACTTCGTGGGAAAACCATGCATTATTTTAGGAAGAAAGTATTCACAAAAAGTTTATCCAAATGACCGGTATCGGTCCAAGAAAAAAAATTTTAGTCGAGTTTTCAGGAGCCCAGATTTTGATACAAATGCATCAGAAGAAGAAATTAACACTTATGACCCCTAGTGGCCAAACCATTTTTTACAAAACAACATTATTTTTTTTTGTTTTTTTATTGGAGGTTTAACGACCGCCGTGAGCAACTCAATGGGCTATAAGCAGTCGCCCGTCCCTAAATTAGGGTCACTGGTTCCAGGGAAGGGAGAGAGCCAGTGCCGTAAGACAAACACAACATCCATGCCTGACCGGGATTTGAACCCGGACCCCTTACGGACGAATGATCATAGGCCAGCGCCTTTGACCACTGCGCAACCCGGCTTAGAAATTACGTGAAAAATATTTTCCGTCAGGTGTTGTATGCGATACAGGAAGAAGTTTTCAAATCGGAGTTTTAGGAGCAGAAAACGCAATTTACCATTGTACGCCCTAGCGGAAAGTCTATGACTTACTTGAAAATTTTGAATTTATAGGAAAAGCATTTCGCATCGGAAACACTATCCAACAAAGAATGAATTTTTCAAATCGGACTTTTAGAAGTAGAGATATTGACAAAAATAAGATATACATCTACGCCCCTGGCGTTGAAACTATACATTATTTCAAGAAGAAAATGTTCCTAAAATGTTTGTCGACATCAATAGTATCGCTCCAAAAAAGACTTTTTCAATCGAGATTTTTGAAGCTCATATTTTGCTGCAAATACATCAGAAGCGGAAATTAAGACTTACGCCACCTGGTAGCCGAACATTTTTTTACAAAAATTTGAAATTACGTGCAAACGATTTCCCACCAGGAGCTGTATCTGGTGCAGAAAGAATTTTTCCGATCGGAGATTTAGAAGCAGAGATATAAGGGAAAACGCAATTTACCGTTACACCCCCTAGCGGAAAGTCTCTGAATTACTTGAAAATTTTAAATTTATAGGAAAAACATGTCACACTAGAAACACTATCCCACAAAGAAGGAATTTTTTAAGTCGGACTCTTAGAAGTCGAGATATTGACAAAAATAAGATGTACATCTACGCCCCCTAGCGTGGAAACCGTGCACTATTTTAAGAAGAAAATGTTTCTAAAAAGGTTTGTTGACATGAATAGTATCGGTCTACAAACGATGTCATTTTCAATCGAAAATTTAGAAGCTCATATTTTGCTGCAAATAAATCAGAAGCGAAAATTAAGGTTTACGCCCCCTGGTGGCCAAATAATTTTTTTACAAAAATTAGAAATTATGTACAGACAATTTCTCATCAGGAGTTGTATACGGTGCAGAAAGAATTTTTCAGATCGGAGATTAAGGATCAGAGATATAGGGGAAAACGCAATTTACCTTAACGCCCCCTAGCGGAAAGTCTATGAATTACTTGAAAATTTTGAAATTATATGAAAAACATGTCACACGGAAAACACTATCCAACAAAGAAGGAATTTTTCAAATCGGACTCTTAGAAGTGGAGATTTTGACAAAAATAAGATATACCTCTACGCCCCCTGACGGAGAAACTGTGGAATATTTTGGGAAGAAAATATTCCGAAAAGGTTTATCGATGTGAGTGGCATCAGTCTACGAAAAAGTTTTTCAATCGATATTTTAGAAGCCCAGATTTTATGGCAAATACATCAGAAGCAAAAATTAACACTTACGCCCCCTTGGGGGCCAAAGTATTCTTTACCAAAAATTCGAAATTATATGCAAAAGTTTGCGCATTAGGAACTGTATCCGCTAAAAAAAACATTTTCAAATCAGAGTTTTAGAAGAAGAGTTATCGGGAAAAATGTAATTTGCTTTTACGCCCCTAGCGGAAAATCTAAGCGTAATTTGAAAAAGAAGCTATATCCAAAATACTCTTCGACATAAGTGGAATCGAAAATAAAAGTTTTTTTTCAATCGGATGTTTAGAGGCAAATATGTGGAATGAAACGTATTTTTGAATTCGACATCATCTGCATTTGCGCCCTCTAGCGGCGAAATTGCACATCGCAAAAAAAAAAAAAAAACGAAATAAAGAAACATCATTCGCATATTTTAAGCTTTTGAATGCAAAAAGAATTTTTCAAATCGGAACTAATAGTTGCAAAGATACCGTGGGTACAGACGGACGGACGGACGGACACACCGATAACATAAGCACGATCTTTTTTTACAAAAGACGTGCTAAAAATTAAAAGGAAACTACATAATATTTCTAACTCTGTCGACATGGATGTATCTAGAAGATGAATTCGGAACAGATTTAAATAAAAAGGAAACAACATAAGATTTATAACTGCCTCGTTTTTAACTGTCTCGATATGGATGCATCTAGAAGATGAATTCGAAACATGATTACATGATTTAAATTAAAAGGAAGATACATAAGATTTCTAACTGTGTCTATATCGATGTATCTAGAAAATGAATTCGGAACATGATTAAATTAAAGGGAAACTAAATAAGATTTCTAACTGTGTCAATATGGATGCATCTACAAAATGAATACGAAACGTGATTAAATAAAAGGAAACTATATAAATTTTTTTACTGTCTCGATGTGGATGCATCTTGAAAAATGAATTCGAAACATGATAAAATTAAAAGGAAACTACGCGATATTTCTAACTGTCTCGATACGGCTGCGTCTAGAAGATTAATTGGTAACATATTTTTCACATTAAATTGAAAGGGGAAATGCCTAAGAATTTTGATTGTGTCAGTATGAAGGCATCTATAAGAGGATTTGAAACGTAATTCTCTCAATGAATTAAAGGGAAAGTGCGCAAAAGTTTTAGTATTTTCAGTATGAATGTATCAAGAAGGTGAAAAGGAGAATTTTCACCCTGATTTAAAGGTAACATGTCTGGAGTTTTAATTTTCTCAATATTAATGCAATTACAAGATGATTCGGAACATTATTTTCACAATGACTTCATATACTTTTTAAAACGTCCTGCTTTTCCTGCTGCACAGTTATAAAGCGTGGCAAAAAAGTTTATTAGTTTTTCTCGCGATATCTGTGTATTTACCAAAGCTGTAAAAGTAGAATTATTTTTTTAAAATTCCAAGCTTTAAAATTTCTTACAGGAAACTTATTCTCGATCAAAAAATCTAAGTGTGTTAAATTTTATAATGATTAAAGGACAAGAACATCTACAAAAATATATTGCGTCACATAGTTCATTAAAACAAGTTAGTAAAATCATGCAATGCATTGATTATGATACGTTTTCCAACATACCAGAAATTATTACTCCAGTAATGAGGATAATGGCTGTGGAATAAATATCGCTCCTGTTTCCTGACCTTTGACCCCATTTCGATTATATTCAACAGAACCGGTTCAGTACACCTCAAGAATAACATACTAAAGTTTTGTCGCAATAGAAGCAGTTTTACGCAAGTTATGAGAATAATGGCTGTGGAATAAATCTTGCTTTTGTGCAATGACCTTTGACCCCATTTCGTTGATATTCAACAGAACCGTTCACTATACCTCCAGAACAACATGATAACGTTTTGTCGCAATCGACAAATTTTTTGGTAAGTTATGATGCACAAGGGCAATGGAATGGATCCCACTCCAGTGTCCTGACCTTTGATCCCATTTCGCCCATTTTTAATAGGGTTTGTGCCCAGGTGGTTCCCTATCACATACTAAAATTTCATCGAAATCGAACCATATTTACGCATGTTATGACGCATAAAGGCAATGGAATGGATTCCACCTTTATGTCCTGACCTTTGACCCCGTTTCGGCAATTTTCAATAGGTTTCGTTCCCAGGTGGTTCCTTACCACATACCAAAATTTCATCGAAATCGAACCGTTTTTACGCAAGTTATGACGCATAAGGGCAATGGAATAAATCCCGCTCTTATGCCCTGCCTGACCTTTGACCCCAATTTGCCAATTTTCAATAAGGTTCGTGCCCAGGTAGTTCCCTACTACATACTGAAATTTCATCGAAATCGAACCATATTTATGCATGTTATGACGAATAAAGGCAATGCAATGGATCTCGCTCTTATGGCGTGAACTTTGACCCCACTTCACCCATTTTCAATAGGGTTCGTCGCCTCGTGGTCCTCTACCACATACTAAAATTTCATCGAAATCGAACCATGTTTACGTGAGTTATCGTGCCGACAGACAGAAGGACGGACGGACAGACGGACGGAAAAAGCTGGAGCATATACGCTTCTTCAACCTACGGTTAGAAAGCGTATATGCTCTAGCCTTTTCCGTCATTTGATCATCACAAAATGCTTTTATACTTGTGCATTTTTCATCCTTTCGTTGCCTAAAATGACAATTGTTGGAACACCAAAAATAAATACATTACGTTTGGGAATTCCAGCATTTAAAATAAATTGTATTTCAAAATCTTTCTAGTACTGTTCCTCCGGGTGCCGTACTTGGGCTTGATTTTATATGAAATAGAATGGAGTTAAGAGTTTAAAAGTTGTTTGCCACCGTGCGAGCGGTTTCCTTGCATCTATACGCTTTGTTAATTCAAAAAAGTGCAGAAGGAACCTGTACACTACTCAACAGTGATCTGAGTTTGAACAAAATCGGTGATAATGTGAAACTTTATTCGATATGTACACTGTATATGCTTTTACAAGAAATGAAGATTTATCGATGAATGGGGAAAAGCTGGAAATATCCGATACAAATACTTACCATGAACAGCAGATATCAAGAAAAGGTCACATTAATGAAGAAATTAGTCGACGTATGAAACTTGGTTGGAGGCTTTGGAAGAAACAGTGCAATTTTTAAGAGCAAATGCCATTATGTCTTAAAAGAAAAGATTCTAATCACAGCAGTCTTCCACTTCTTACGTATGGAGCAGAGACGTGGACCTTAGCTAAAAAAGAGATACAAAGACTGCAGACAACTGAAAGAGGCATCGAGAGATGCATGCTTGGTGTAACCAGGAGAGATAAGAAGAGGAACTCGCGCGGATAAGGAAAATTACAAGAGTGGATAAGAAAAATGACAAGAGTGATCAGAGTAAACTGCCTGAAATGGAAAGGGGCTGGACATGTTGCCAGAAGATCTGACCACCGATGGGCAACCGGAATTCTAGACTAGATTCCAAGGGACAGGAACAGACTAAGAAGAAGACCACATGAGATATGACTGGTGAAATTCGAAAGCATGCGGGAGTGTCATGGAGGACACTGGCGCAAGATAGACCGTTATGGAAAAAAACTTGGGGACACCTTCATCCAGAAGTGGATTAATAATCGTTGTCAATGATGATGAAGATATTTATATACAAAAGGTCGAGTCACATTATAGTGACCACCGGTTAATATCCAGAGTAATCGCCGTGTGCAGCGCTGACAGCAGCTAGGCGGACTGGGAGTGGCTCAATAAGGTACTGGAAGGTGTTCACAGGTATGTGGAGCCATGCTGACTGCAGTGCATCTGACAATTGCTGGAGGGTGCGTGGTGGAGGATCCATAGAGCGAACAACACGATCGAGGTGGTCCCATGGATGCTCAATTTGGTTATACGTCTAGGGAATCAGGGGGCCAGGGAAGTACTTTGAAGTCTTCATCGTGCTCTTCCAACCACTCTCGGACATTTTTATTAGCTGTGTGACACGTCGCATTGTCTTTCTGGAAGATTCCATTTTACACAGAGAAGACAATCAGCATGTATGGGAGTACGTGGTATGCAAAGATGGATTCATATCGAATTCGGCCCATAGTGCCTTCCACAGGTATGAGTGGATCCAGGGAATGCCACAAAAACATTCCCCAGGCCATACGTACGCTACCCCCACCAGCTTGTGTTCTTCCAGCAGTGGATGAAGAGTGTTTGTTCTCCGATGTTTTTCGCCTTGTACGCCAAAATCCATCCGTTTGATGAAGCAGAAAACGTGACTCATCGGAGGAAGCAATCCTTTGCCAGTTAGCGGAGGTCCAATTCCGATACTGCAGTGCAAATGTAAGCCTTTTCTGCCGATGCACCTTCGTTAGCATAGGTGCAGTGACCATCCGTCAGCATCGGAGTGCCATACGCATCAGGGTTCACTGAACTGTCATTTTAGACACACTTCCGGTAGCCCCCTGGTTCATTTGGCCAGTGAGTTGCTCCTCTATAGCGTGTCGATCGACCCTCCCGCACCTTCGAAGCCAACGTTCACTTCACACATCAATGGAACTTGGTGCTCCGCAGTTTCCACGTCGTTTATTCGCATTGGTGCCATTTCTCCAATCGCGATACACTTTAACCACAGCTGCACACGAACAGTTCAAAAACTACTGTGTTTGAGATACACTGCCAGCCTTGGTCCGAAAGCCGATAATCATTCCTTTTTGCAAATCTGATATATCGCTCTTTTTATCCATGACAGCAACCAGTGATATGTTTTCAGATTTCCTACATCACACCTTATATACCCTCCAAGCCAGCTTATGACACGTGCCTTCTTTTGAACACACACACACACACACACACACACACACACACACACACACATCGTCAAAAAACATAGTTGCACGCAGAAGGTGTAACGTACCAGGAGATGTGACGTACCTGCCAGAAGGACGCACACGACATAAAGGCAGATAGGAATCAGAATAAAACGTCTGCGTAGCTCAGTTGGTAGAGCGACTTGTTCCGGAATAAGCGGACTCGGGTTCGAATCCCGGCGTAGACCAACAATGAAGGAGAAATTTACTTCGTTATAAAGGAAGCAACCGACAGGAATGCATCTTGTTATTCTCAGGAAAATTATTGGCTCGAAACATCGTGCAAATCTTACTCTGGCTTGCTGGCAGGAATCGATGCTTTGAGGATTCTGTGAGGAGCTGCTGATATCGACGGAGAACAAGTTGAAAGATGGTTTTTGGTTTCAAGACTTTCAGTTTTAAGGTGCCAAAGAGGATAATGAATTACAGACTTAAATGCTTCCAAAACTATTGTGTATTCTCACTGGCACACGCACACACACACATAAGAGAAAATATAAAAATGTGATAATTTAGCTCAGCTTGCATTTAATTGGATCGATTCTCTGAATGGTAAATACAAGAATAAATCATAACGTAAAAAGGTAGTTTATGAATCAAGCTCAAATCTCAGGGGATTACATCCAATCAACGATAACACGTTATGACGGCAGTTAGACAAGTTGACACCAACATAGCGAAACGCTATACGTCAGTCTTTCTCTGGTGGTGGGTATGTAAACATGTAAGCTTCTCTTTCTGATTTCACCGCTGCTGAAGAACATGCCATAATAAGGTTTCTTGGAGCAGGAAGGCTCAAACTCGCTGAAATTTACAAAAGAATGGTGGCACAGCATTGCAATAAGTGTATGAATCAGACAAAGGTTTACAAATTTTGGGGAAGGCTGTAGTCGAACACCACAAGAGTGGCTGAAGAATCTCGATCAGGTCGCCAGTCAACGTTACGAACTTAAGAGTATATCGAAGGTGTTATCCCTTTCATTCAAAAGTCTGACGGATGTTTTGCATTATTTCAGGGTTTTACGACCACCGTGAGCAACTCGTAAGGCTATACCCGGTTTCCACACTCAAGAGACGCATATAACGTTTTGAATCCGTTTATTTTTGTGGCGTAGTAAGTACAAATATTCGCTCAGCTTTCGCACTCCACTGGGAGGCTTTTTCAAGGCAATGGTAGACATAAAAATGCAGGGAATTGGAATACGTAAGGAGCAAAGATGATTTTTGAAAATAACGTGGGTAACATCACGAGCATATTACGCGAATTTTAATCACGCAATTATAGTGTGTGTCGCGATGTGTTTCAATTTTGTAATAATGCATGCCAAGCTCTTGGTAGTTCAGAAAAAACTATATCATTGCACGCTAGCTTGCCGGACAGGATTTCAACTGTTTCCCTGATGGTAGTCTCTTTAAAGTTTGTGTATGGGGAAATTCTTCTAATACTATTCCATAGAGGAGCGGTCGATGAATGCATGACTTCACTGGCGAGGGCTGTATTCTGCATGTCCTTGTTGTCACTTCGCACGTACTCTTTACATCTAGTGTCCAAGGATCGCTTTGTCATTCCTTTAAAAAACCTCCCAGTGGAGTGCGAAAACTTGGCGAATCTTTGGACTTACTACACCACAAAATATAAACGGATTTAATACGCTATATGCATTTGTTGAAGGTGACGTTGAGAATCTCAGGAACAACAAGCCCATCAGCCTCCTATTAGTGGTTTATAAAATCTTCACTATGGTTTTTTGACATCGCTTGAAGGTAACACTAGACATGGCCCAACCAAGAAAACAAGCTAGATTCAGTAGTGGCTACAGCACTGTAGATCATATCCATGTACTGAGACAACTAATTGAAAGAACAAGAGAATATGAACTCCCATTATGCTTGGCTTTTATTGACTATGAAAAGGCTTTCGATTCCGTGAAACCAACAGCAGTAACAATGGCTTTGAAATGCTGTGGTATTGAAGATGCATATATTAGCATTATTAATAACATCTATGAAAATGCAAGTGCAAAGCTTTGGATATTTGAGGATACAGCACAAATAAGAATTGGAAAGGGTGACACCATATCTCCCAAGCTCTTTAATGCTGCATTGCAAAATGTATTTCAATCATTGAACTGGGAAAACAAAGGGATAAAGATTAATGAAGATTACTTAACTCACCTTCGTTTTGCTGATGACGTAGTCATTTTTGCAACTACCCCATCAGAACTGCAGAGTATGATCCAAGAACTTGCTGACAAGAGTAAAGAAGTGGAAAAAAATGTACTTTCAGAAGACAAAAGTGAGGTACAATGCTTTTACAAGAAACGAAGATTTATCGATTGATGGAGAAAATCTGGAGATAACCGATTCCTACATTTATCTTGGGCAGCAGATATCAAGTGAAGGTCACATTGATGAAGAAATTAATCGGCGTATAAAACTTGGATGGAGAGCTTTTGGAAGAAACAGTACAATTTTTAAGAGCAGTATGCCATTTTGTCTCAAAAGAAAAGTGTTTAATCAATGCATTCTGCCAGTGCTTACGTATGGAACAGAGAGATGGACCTTAACTAAAAAAGACATACAAAGACTGCAGACTACTCAAAGAGCATGGAGAGATGCATGCTTGGTGTAACCAGGAAAGATAAGAAGAGGAACTTGTAGATAAGGAAAATGACAGGAGTGAACGACATCATGACCAGAGTGAAATCACTGAAATGGCAATGGGCTGGACATGTTGCCAGAAGAACGGACCACCGATGAACGACAACTGTAATTTTAGACTGGATTCCGAGGGACAGGAAAAGACCCAAAAGAAGACCACATGGGCGATGGAAGGATGAAATTCGAAAGTATGCTGGAGTGACATGCAGGAGACAGGCCCAAGACAGACAATTGTGGAAGAAATTTGGGGAGACCTTCATCCAGCAGTGGATTGATAATGGTTGCTGGTAATGATGCGTTTGATGAGTGCTCACAGTGTGGTGTATGTATAATTACATGACTAGTTTCCCCTACCAAATTCAGGGCCCCTGGTTTCTGGCTAAAGGCAGAGACAGCGATATCAGATAAACATACCGTTCATGCAATTCAGACCCATCTTGGGAGAATTATTAGAACCCAGCGCCTCAAATCACTCAGCTAGAGCAGCTCCGGGGAAGAGAAAGAAACACTGCCGTATTATTAAAACTCAGCGCTTCAAACGACTTAGCTAGAGCAGCTCCAGGGGAAGAAAGAAACACTGCCCAGGGAAGGGAAAAGAACACAACATCTATGCCTCACCGGGATTCAAACATCCACCCCTTTTGAACGAATGGCCATACGCCAGCGCTTGAACCACTCCACCACAGTGGCGGCGCGCTAGTTTGACCCTGAAAGCAAGAGCTAAAGAGTATAGAGCGGAAATACCCTTCATCTATATAAAAAAAAAAAAAAAAGAAATTCAGATGTGTCCTCCTCTCAAAAAGTCTTGCAACTCACTACATATTGGGTTGATGCGTAAGTTCATGCCGTTGTTTTCACCGCACTACAGGAATATATTACATTAGAAGGGAGAACGGAATTACTCAACTATGTAATCCCCCACACCTCATTGTTCACGATGGTGTCTTAACGCCTGGATAGGTATGCAGTGCCATCCTTGAAAAAACGTGCAGGTTTTGCTACGAAGAAATCATCAAAGAAATTCCGGAGATCAACATCATTGTTGAACGTTCTGCCACGGAGTGCATTCGACAGAGATCGGTGAAAAGGCAGGTGAAAAGGCGACATCTGGGGAATAGGCGACATCTGGGGAATAGGCCGAATGTGGAAGGATCCCCCATTTCATTTCCTGAATGGCCATTTTGGTCATTTTTGCACTGTGAGGGCATGTGTTATCATGTTGGAGAAGGACACCATGCGGCGCCGACTTGGCCATTTCTGCTGAATTACTCCCTCCACACGGCGGAGTTCCTCATAATAGAGTGCAGCGTTGATATTCCGATTCTTTGGCAGCATTTCCCACTGAATAATGCCTTCCATGTCCCACAAGACACATCACATGATCTTTGCAGGATGAAGGTCATGTTTTCGACGTAGTGCGGACGCCTTGTTTGGGCTTAACCATTCCCTCCAATGCCTGAAATTCACGTACAGGCACCAGTTTTCAGCTCCAGTAACAATACGCGACATAAAGGTTTTGTGTTGCTGAAAACATTCGCAATAACGGGCGAGCAAGGACCCCACAAATGGCAACAAGCTGATTCTTGTTGTCCTCGGTGAGAGTGTGAGGCTCCTAAGACCCCGATTTCTGGACCTTTCCCATACGTTTCAAGTGTCGCACCACTGTGGCCTAACCACAGTCCACCTCAGTGGCCAATTCCCGTGAGGTTGGACGCGGATCCAAGTGGATCAGATGGTTCAAACGATCCTCATCAAAGTGAGATGGACGATCTGAGCGTTGAGATTCGTTGAGGTCAAAATTGCCACCTCTGAGTTGCTCAAACCACTTGCGGGCTGTCCTCGGAGCAATAGCATTCTCCCCATACACAGCACAAATTTATCGAGTAGTCTCAGCGGCTGCGGATCCCTTTTAAACTCGAAGAGCAGCAAATGTCGGAAATGTTCATTTTTCTTTACTTGACACTCCATACTGCCGGACCTGAAAACAAAAAAAAACATTAGACACAATCGCACAACGCAATATGATTTAGATACACGATATTACCGGCTAGATTTTGATATACAACTGGCCATCTGCACCGTCACTACTGACCTGGGAAACACTCGTGAAATAAAACGGCGTCAATATGTAGATTCAGATAATACAACGTAGTTGTCACAAATGTTTATTTTTTTATTTCTCAAGCCGACCATAGTTTTGCTGGGTATTGACTCTTCGCAGCTTGTCAACTACATGACGTCGCCTCCATTTTTTGAAGCGCTTGGAAACAACTTACCAAAAACCATGACCGTCAGAACTCTGATGATATCACAATGATTTGAATGTTTACGCTCCATTCGTCCTGATGATGCCGCGTCAAAAGCTCTGTGAAACTATGGTCGATATATAATAAACCTTTGATTGTGGTAAACGTTGGTATTTTTATTTCTGGCTTATAGTGTATTCAGCAATGTTTAATTCTTAACAGGCAACAATTAATATATTTTTTATGTTGGAAGTGGACCGAACGCGTCCGGTATGTGTGAACCTGTGCGTCAGAAAGCGTTGCTTTCCCCTCAGCATTGTCATTCAAAGTGGTCATTTAGAAATACACTATCTACCAACAAGTAATTGGACACCCCTGCTATCGACGATATCTGCGGTCCTGATACACGTCACGGCCGCCGCCGTTAAATATCGTGTGGGAAACAACAACGCAACCAGTCGCATGCAAGATGCCACGCAGTTCGGAGCTCTCTGATTTCGAGAAAGGTGTAATCGTCGGGTATCACAGAAATGGCCGATCTATACGAGATATATCCAGCGAGTTGAAGTACCCAAAATCGACAGTGTCCTACGTCATTGGCAAGTGGAAGATGAGAGGTGACTGTCGGAATGTGCCCCGACCCGGCAGACTCACAAAACTGGGAGTTAGAGCCCAACGGGTGCTAGCCAGAGATATTCGGAAGAACCGCACCAAATCGATGGGCCACATCCGCGAGGAGTTTCAACAGTCATCCGGGAGTGTTCTTTCGATGAATACCATCCGTAAGGAAGCCCATCTGCTCGGTTATGATGGACGTGCTGCCGCCCACAATCCTTTGATCACCAAGTCCAATAGCGTTGCTCGGCTAACGTGGTGCAATGAACGTCGACAGTGAACCGTTGAACAGTGGAAACAGGTCCTCTGGAGCGATGAATCAAGGTTCGCCCTCTACCGTTCGGATGGCAGGGTCTGGGGTTGGCGTCTGCCTGGAGAACGCCTCCTGCCGGAATGTATTGTGCCAACTGTGAAGTTCGGCGGCGGTGGAATTATGCTATGGGGGTGTTTCTCCTGGTATGGCACGGGACCCTTGGTCGCAATTCCTGGTAGACTCAACGCCGAGACCTACTGCACCATTTTGGATGACCATGCGCTTCCTACGTTCTGGCAGTTTTACGGGGTGGACCCATGTTACTTTCAGAATGACAATGCCTCCTGTCATGTTGCGAGGTCCACCATGGCTTGGTATGGTGATAATGGGGTTAATCGAATGAACTGGCCTGCGCAGAGCCCGGACCTTAACCCTATCGAGCACCTCTGGGACGAGTTGCAGCGTTGACTTAAGGGTGCCCCCACCGTTCGAAATCGGTGAAGGAACTGACCTGTTTTCTCCAAGCCGAGTGGAAGAAAATACCGCTAGCTGTCGTACAACGCCTGGTTGAGAGTATGCCCCGGAGGGTCGCAGCTGCTATCACCGCTCGTGGAGGCTCCACCAACTATTGTAACTGAATAAACTTCGTTTTTCTTTGCTATCACAGGTGTCCAATTACTTGTTGGTAGATAGTGTATATTCTCTCTGTAAGAGTGAGCCGAACGCGGCTGGAGCGAGTGAACCTGGGCTCCAGAAAGCGTTGCTTTTTCCTCGGCTCTGTTATTCAAAGTGATCATTTAGGAATATTTTTGCTGTCTAAGAAGTGTGCCGAACGCGGCTGGAGCGAGTGAACCTGGGCACCAGAAAACGTTGCTTTGCCCTCGGCTTTGTTATTCAAAGTGATCATTTAGGAATATATTCGCTGTCTAAGAAGTGGGCCGAACGCGGTTGGAACGAGTGAACCTGCGCATCAGAAAGCTTTGCTTTCCCCCTCGCCTTTGCTATTCAAAGTGATCATTTAGGAATATATTCGCTGTCTAACAAATGGACCGAACGCCGCTGGAACGAGTGAACCTGCGCATCAGAAAGCGTTGCTTTCCCCTCTGCTTTGTTATTCAAAGTGGTCAGTCATGAAGAAAAGAAAGAAGCTGATCATTTTTGGCTTCAGGAAAAGACAAAATTTTCTTTGTCGTTACTGAGAAGCTTGTGACCCATTACGAAAAGTTTGTGGATCTACAGGGGGACTACGTTGAAGAATAATGATACAGTTATATAAGTCTTACTTTGTTCTTAAAAAACAAGGAAATTGGTTTTAAGTTTTGATTTTTCTTCGTACTTCCATGTAGTGTCGCGCATGGCTTGTTCCGAATTCGAGTGTAAATACTAAATTGCACCTCTGAAAGATCGTTTCGCAGAAATCTCCTTGAAGAATTTTCAAGTCGGAGTCTTGTAATTTCCCCAAAGATCGTTTCAAAGAAATCGCCTTGAAGAGTTATTGAGTCAGAGCCTTGTAATTTCCCCAAAGATCGTCTTAAAGAAATCTCCGTGAAGAATTTTCAAGTCGGACCCTTGTAATTTCCCCAAAGATCGTTTCAAAGAAATCTCCTTGAAGAATTTTCAAGTCAGAGCCTTGTAATTTCCCCAAAGATCGCCTTAAAGAAATCGCCTTGAAGAATTTTCAAGTCGAAGCCTTGTAATTTCCCCAAAGATCGTTTAAAAGAAATCTCCTTGAAGAATTTTCAAGTCAGAGCCTTGTAATTTCCCCAAAGATCGTTTTAAAGAAATCTCCGTGAAGAATTTTCAAGTCGGAGCCTTGTAATTTTCCCAAAGATCGTTTAAAAGAAATCTCCTTGAAGAATTTTCAAGTCGAAGCCTTGTAATTTCCCCAAAGGCCTTGATTCAAATGTTCTCCTGTCACGGGAAGAAAGTTAAAGTCTATAACCTAAGCCCATCCTGAGAAAAGAAAGGGGGAAAATTGATTTTCTGGTTTTCATGTACACTGTTCAACAGGAAGTTTCTGTCGGAGCGCCATGGAAATTGGTGAGTATCTGTCAACAGCAAAGATATGCAATTTTTTGCAGTTGTGACTCACATGATTGTTGAGGAAGCGAAAGAAGCAAACGTTCTCGCAGTTGCTAAGTTTGCCGTCCTCACCCGAGCGTCTGAATGACTGCATCGGAGTGATCTCAGTGACAATAACACGTGTACGGAAAGAGAATGCTTGAGCGACGTCATCATGCATACTGCTATCATACGGACACCTTTAACATAGGCTTCATCATAGAGATACGTCCGACTTCTCCCCAGTTCAGGACGTGAGACGTAATTGGCATATGAATTATCTCCTCTACACGACTCCCTCGCAATGTCGATTAACTGTGAACAAAGATCAACGATGTATGGCCAGCCTTACTCAGGACTTAATCCGGGAACTTTTCAATTCCATGCAGCGCTGTACTGTGGAATGTATAATCCGTCATAGCGGTCATACGAACTATTGACTCAGGATACATTTTGCTGTCTTCTTGCCCATCACATTCATGCAATTTTACAGAAATTAAATCCCTTCTTACCCACTTATTTGTGTATATGTGTGTTAAGGTTCGTCTTATTTCGTGCTATCTCTCATGGTGATGGCACCCTCTATATCGAGCAGCGAAAGTTACACTCCACTTATAACTCATACATACTGCAATTTATCATTTGGAGAAGTAAGTCTAATCAGAGTGTGAGTCACGTAGCTAAAGAACAGTACCAAATTTAAATGCCAATCAATTACAAAATGCTCTACACCATTTATATATTATAACATACCACATATCTAAGTCTAAAATCTCCTTTAATGCCATAAATACAAACACTCAATATACAGTATGTCGAGCTTTAGCACTCCGCTTGGAGGCTTCTTCTGGGCTTACTCAAGGCCGTCTAGAATATACAAGGCTATGGCCATTAGAGAAATCAGTTCCCCATTTTTTTGACGTCACGCGGATACCAAGGCTCCCGATTGGTTTTCAACGCTGCTGTGTATGACGTTAAACACGATACCGACGTATCAGGCCATGTTAATACGAGAGTGACGTCACATACGGAGGAAACTCATCTCTGTAATGTAATGGCTTTATATTTTCTAGACGGCTTTGGCTTACTTCTCAAAGCTTAGGACGGCCACAGACAACTCTGTAACAATTCTAATTTCTGAATTGTTGAGAAGAAGGGAACCCATGTGTCTAATCGCATGGTCTTGTATTTTCTAGACGGACTCAGCTTACTTCTCAGAACTTAGAACGGTTACATAAAACGCTGTAACAACTCATATTCTTTAATTGTTGCCAAGAAGGGAACTCATGGGTCTAACGGCATGGCCTTGTATTTTCTAGACGGCCTCAGTTTACTTCTCAGAGCTTATAACGGTCACAGACAACTCTGTAACAATTCTAATTTTTGAATTGTTGAGAAGAAGGGAACCCATGTGTCTAATCGCATGGTCTTGTATTTTCTAGACGGACTCAGTTTACTTCTCAGAGCTTATAACGGTCACAGACAACTCTGTAACAATTCTAATTTTTGAATTGTTGAGAAGAAGGGAACCCATGTGTCTAATCGCATGGTCTTGTATTTTCTAGACGGCCTCAGTTTACTTCTCAGAGCTTATAACGGTCACAGACAACTCTGTAACAATTCTAATTTCTGAATTGTTGAGAAGAAGGGAACCCATGTGTCTAATCGCATGGTCTTGTATTTTCTAGACGGACTCAGTTTACTTCTCAGAGCTTATAACGGTCACAGACAACTCTGTAACAATTCTAATTTTTGAATTGTTGAGAAGAAGGGAACCCATGTGTCTAATCGCATGGTCTTGTATTTTCTAGACGGACTCAGCTTACTTCTCAGAACTTAGAACGGTTACATAAAACGCTGTAACAACTCATATTCTTTAATTGTTGCCAAGAAGGGAACCCATGTGTCTAATCGCATGGTCTTGTATTTTCTAGACGGCCTCAGTTTACTTCTCAGAGCTTATAACGGTCACAGACAACTCTGTAACAATTCTAATTTCTGAATTGTTGAGAAGAAGGGAACCCATGTGTCTAATCGCATGGTCTTGTATTTTCTAGACGGACTCAGTTTACTTCTCAGAGCTTATAACGGTCACAGACAACTCTGTAACAATTCTAATTTTTGAATTGTTGAGAATAAGGGAACCCATGTGTCTAATCGCATGGTCTTGTATTTTCTAGACGGCCTCAGTTTACTTCTTAGAGCTTATAACGGTCACAGACAACTCTGTAACAATTCTAATTTCTGAATTGTTGAGAAGAAGGGAACCCATGTGTCTAATCGCATGGTCTTGTATTTTCTAGACGGACTCAGTTTACTTCTCAGAGCTTATAACGGTCACAGACAACTCTGTAACAATTCTAATTTTTGAATTGTTGAGAAGAAGGGAACCCATGTGTCTAATCGCATGGTCTTGTATTTTCTAGACGGCCTCAGTTTACTTCTCAGAGCTTATAACGGTCACAGACAACTCTGTAACAATTCTAATTTCTGAATTGTTGAGAAGAAGGGAACCCATGTGTCTAATCGCATGGTCTTGTATTTTCTAGACGGACTCAGTTTACTTCTCAGAGCTTATAACGGTCACAGACAACTCTGTAACAATTCTAATTTCTGAATTGTTGAGAAGAAGGGAACCCATGTGTCTAATCGCATGGTCTTGTATTTTCTAGACGGACTCAGTTTACTTCTCAGAGCTTATAACGGTCACAGACAACTCTGTAACAATTCTAATTTCTGAATTGTTGAGAAGAAGGGAACCCATGTGTCTAATCGCATGGTCTTGTATTTTCTAGACGGACTCAGTTTACTTCTCAGAGCTTATAACGGTCACAGACAACTCTGTAACAATTCTAATTTTTGAATTGTTGAGAAGAAGGGAACCCATGTGTCTAATCGCATGGTCTTGTATTTTCTAGACGGACTCAGTTTACTTCTCAGAGCTTATAACGGTCACAGACAACTCTGTAACAATTCTAATTTTTGAATTGTTGAGAAGAAGGGAACCCATGTGTCTAATCGCATGGTCTTGTATTTTCTAGACGGACTCAGTTTACTTCTCAGAGCTTATAACGGTCACAGACAACTCTGTAACAATTCTAATTTTTGAATTGTTGAGAAGAAGGGAACCCATGTGTCTAATCGCATGGTCTTGTATTTTCTAGACGGCCTCAGTTTACTTCTCAGAGCTTATAACGGTCACAGACAACTCTGTAACAATTCTATTTCTGAATTGTTGAGAAGAAGGGAACCCATGTGTCTAATCGCATGGTCTTGTATTTGCTAGACGGACTCAGCTTACTTCTCAGAACTTAGAACGGTTACATAAAACGCTGTAACAACTCATATTCTTTAATTGTTGCCAAGAAGGGAACCCATGTGTCTAATCGCATGGTCTTGTATTTTCTAGACGGCCTCAGTTTACTTCTCAGAGCTTATAACGGTCACAGACAACTCTGTAACAATTCTAATTTCTGAATTGTTGAGAAGAAGGGAACCCATGTGTCTAATCGCATGGTCTTCTATTTTCTAGACGGACTCAGTTTACTTCTCAGAGCTTATAACGGTCACAGACAACTCTGTAACAATTCTAATTTTTGAATTGTTGAGAAGAAGGGAACCCATGTGTCTAATCGCATGGTCTTGTATTTTCTAGACGGCCTCAGTTTACTTCTCAGAGCTTATAACGGTCACAGACAACTCTGTAACAATTCTAATTTCTGAATTGTTGAGAAGAAGGGAACCCATGTGTCTAATCGCATGGTCTTGTATTTTCTAGACGGACTCAGTTTACTTCTCAGAGCTTATAACGGTCACAGACAACTCTGTAACAATTCTAATTTTTGAATTGTTGAGAAGAAGGGAACCCATGTGTCTAATCGCATGGTCTTGTATTTTCTAGACGGCCTCAGTTTACTTCTCAGAGCTTATAACGGTCACAGACAACTCTGTAACAATTCTAATTTCTGAATTGTTGAGAAGAAGGGAACCCATGTGTCTAATCGCATGGTCTTGTATTTTCTAGACGGACTCAGTTTACTTCTCAGAGCTTATAACGGTCACAGACAACTCTGTAACAATTCTAATTTTTGAATTGTTGAGAAGAAGGGAACCCATGTGTCTAATCGCATGGTCTTGTATTTTCTAGACGGACTCAGTTTACTTCTCAGAGCTTATAACGGTCACAGACAACTCTGTAACAATTCTAATTTCTGAATTGTTGAGAAGAAGGGAACCCATGTGTCTAATCGCATGGTCTTGTATTTTCTAGACGGACTCAGTTTACTTCTCAGAGCTTATAACGGTCACAGACAACTCTGTAACAATTCTAATTTTTGAATTGTTGAGAAGAAGGGAACCCATGTGTCTAATCGCATGGTCTTGTATTTTCTAGACGGCCTCAGTTTACTTCTCAGAGCTTATAACGGTCACAGACAACTCTGTAACAATTCTAATTTCTGAATTGTTGAGAAGAAGGGAACCCATGTGTCTAATCGCATGGTCTTGTATTTTCTAGACGGACTCAGTTTACTTCTCAGAGCTTATAACGGTCACAGACAACTCTGTAACAATTCTAATTTTTGAATTGTTGAGAAGAAGGGAACCCATGTGTCTAATCGCATGGTCTTGTATTTTCTAGACGGACTCAGTTTACTTCTCAGAGCTTATAACGGTCACAGACAACTCTGTAACAATTCTAATTTCTGAATTGTTGAGAAGAAGGGAACCCATGTGTCTAATCGCATGGTCTTGTATTTTCTAGACGGACTCAGTTTACTTCTCAGAGCTTATAACGGTCACAGACAACTCTGTAACAATTCTAATTTTTGAATTGTTGAGAAGAAGGGAACCCATGTGTCTAATCGCATGGTCTTGTATTTTCTAGACGGCCTCAGTTTACTTCTCAGAGCTTATAACGGTCACAGACAACTCTGTAACAATTCTAATTTCTGAATTGTTGAGAAGAAGGGAACCCATGTGTCTAATCGCATGGTCTTGTATTTTCTAGACGGACTCAGTTTACTTCTCAGAGCTTATAACGGTCACAGACAACTCTGTAACAATTCTAATTTTTGAATTGTTGAGAAGAAGGGAACCCATGTGTCTAATCGCATGGTCTTGTATTTTCTAGACGGACTCAGTTTACTTCTCAGAGCTTATAACGGTCACAGACAACTCTGTAACAATTCTAATTTTTGAATTGTTGAGAAGAAGGGAACCCATGTGTCTAATCGCATGGTCTTGTATTTTCTAGACGGACTCAGTTTACTTCTCAGAGCTTATAACGGTCACAGACAACTCTGTAACAATTCTAATTTTTGAATTGTTGAGAAGAAGGGAACCCATGTGTCTAATCGCATGGTCTTGTATTTTCTAGACGGCCTCAGTTTACTTCTCAGAGCTTATAACGGTCACAGACAACTCTGTAACAATTCTAATTTCTGAATTGTTGAGAAGAAGGGAACCCATGTGTCTAATCGCATGGTCTTGTATTTTCTAGACGGCCTCAGTTTACTTCTCAGAGCTTATAACGGTCACAGACAACTCTGTAACAATTCTAATTTCTGAATTGTTGAGAAGAAGGGAACCCATGTGTCTAATCGCATGGTCTTGTATTTTCTAGACGGACTCAGTTTACTTCTCAGAGCTTATAACGGTCACAGACAACTCTGTAACAATTCTAATTTCTGAATTGTTGAGAAGAAGGGAACCCATGTGTCTAATCGCATGGTCTTGTATTTTCTAGACGGACTCAGTTTACTTCTCAGAGCTTATAACGGTCACAGACAACTCTGTAACAATTCTAATTTTTGAATTGTTGAGAAGAAGGGAACCCATGTGTCTAATCGCATGGTCTTGTATTTTCTAGACGGCCTCAGTTTACTTCTCAGAGCTTATAACGGTCACAGACAACTCTGTAACAATTCTAATTTTCTGAATTGTTGAGAAGAAGGGAACCCATGTGTCTAATCGCATGGTCTTGTATTTTCTAGACGGACTCAGTTTACTTCTCAGAGCTTATAACGGTCACAGACAACTCTGTAACAATTCTAATTTTTGAATTGTTGAGAAGAAGGGAACCCATGTGTCTAATCGCATGGTCTTGTATTTTCTAGACGGCCTCAGTTTACTTCTCAGAGCTTATAACGGTCACAGACAACTCTGTAACAATTCTAATTTCTGAATTGTTGAGAAGAAGGGAACCCATGTGTCTAATCGCATGGTCTTGTATTTTCTAGACGGACTCAGTTTACTTCTCAGAGCTTATAACGGTCACAGACAACTCTGTAACAATTCTAATTTTTGAATTGTTGAGAAGAAGGGAACCCATGTGTCTAATCGCATGGTCTTGTATTTTCTAGACGGACTCAGTTTACTTCTCAGAGCTTATAACGGTCACAGACAACTCTGTAACAATTCTAATTTCTGAATTGTTGAGAAGAAGGGAACCCATGTGTCTAATCGCATGGTCTTGTATTTTCTAGACGGACTCAGTTTACTTCTCAGAGCTTATAACGGTCACAGACAACTCTGTAACAATTCTAATTTTTGAATTGTTGAGAAGAAGGGAACCCATGTGTCTAATCGCATGGTCTTGTATTTTCTAGACGGCCTCAGTTTACTTCTCAGAGCTTATAACGGTCACAGACAACTCTGTAACAATTCTAATTTCTGAATTGTTGAGAAGAAGGGAACCCATGTGTCTAATCGCATGGTCTTGTATTTTCTAGACGGACTCAGTTTACTTCTCAGAGCTTATAACGGTCACAGACAACTCTGTAACAATTCTAATTTTTGAATTGTTGAGAAGAAGGGAACCCATGTGTCTAATCGCATGGTCTTGTATTTTCTAGACGGCCTCAGTTTACTTCTCAGAGCTTATAACGGTCACAGACAACTCTGTAACAATTCTAATTTCTGAATTGTTGAGAAGAAGGGAACCCATGTGTCTAATCGCATGGTCTTGTATTTTCTAGACGGACTCAGTTTACTTCTCAGAGCTTATAACGGTCACAGACAACTCTGTAACAATTCTAATTTTTGAATTGTTGAGAAGAAGGGAACCCATGTGTCTAATCGCATGGTCTTGTATTTTCTAGACGGCCTCAGTTTACTTCTCAGAGCTTATAACGGTCACAGACAACTCTGTAACAATTCTAATTTCTGAATTGTTGAGAAGAAGGGAACCCATGTGTCTAATCGCATGGTCTTGTATTTTCTAGACGGACTCAGTTTACTTCTCAGAGCTTATAACGGTCACAGACAACTCTGTAACAATTCTAATTTTTGAATTGTTGAGAAGAAGGGAACCCATGTGTCTAATCGCATGGTCTTGTATTTTCTAGACGGCCTCAGTTTACTTCTCAGAGCTTATAACGGTCACAGACAACTCTGTAACAATTCTAATTTCTGAATTGTTGAGAAGAAGGGAACCCATGTGTCTAATCGCATGGTCTTGTATTTTCTAGACGGACTCAGTTTACTTCTCAGAGCTTATAACGGTCACAGACAACTCTGTAACAATTCTAATTTTTGAATTGTTGAGAAGAAGGGAACCCATGTGTCTAATCGCATGGTCTTGTATTTTCTAGACGGCCTCAGTTTACTTCTCAGAGCTTATAACGGTCACAGACAACTCTGTAACAATTCTAATTT
This sequence comes from Macrothele yani, assembly GCA_039090855.1. Taxonomy (NCBI): domain Eukaryota; kingdom Metazoa; phylum Arthropoda; class Arachnida; order Araneae; family Macrothelidae; genus Macrothele; species Macrothele yani. The sequence continues at coordinate 114,896,465 of CM077026.1, forward strand.
CTGAATTGTTGAGAAGAAGGGAACCCATGTGTCTAATCGCATGGTCTTGTATTTTCTAGACGGACTCAGTTTACTTCTCAGAGCTTATAACGGTCACAGACAACTCTGTAACAATTCTAATTTTTGAATTGTTGAGAAGAAGGGAACCCATGTGTCTAATCGCATGATCTTGTATTTTCTAGACGGCCTCAGTTTACTTCTCAGAGCTTATAACGGTCACAGACAACTCTGTAACAATTCTAATTTCTGAATTGTTGAGAAGAAGGGAACCCATGTGTCTAATCGCATGGTCTTGTATTTTCTAGACGGACTCAGTTTACTTCTCAGAGCTTATAACGGTCACAGACAACTCTGTAACAATTCTAATTTTTGAATTGTTGAGAAGAAGGGAACCCATGTGTCTAATCGCATGGTCTTGTATTTTCTAGACGGTCTCAGTTTACTTCTCAGAGCTTATAACGGTCACAGACAACTCTGTAACAATTCTAATTTCTGAATTGTTGAGAAGAAGGGAACCCATGTGTCTAATCGCATGGTCTTGTATTTTCTAGACGGCCTCAGTTTACTTCTCAGAGCTTATAAGGGTCACAGACAACTCTGTAACAATTCTAATTTTTGAATTGTTGAGAAGAAGGGAACCCATGTGTCTAATCGCATGGTCTTGTATTTTCTAGACGGCCTCAGTTTACTTCTCAGAGCTTATAACGGTCACAGACAACTCTGTAACAATTCTAATTTCTGAATTGTTGAGAAGAAGGGAACCCATGTGTCTAATCGCATGGTCTTGTATTTTCTAGACGGCCTCAGTTTACTTCTCAGAGCTTATAACGGTCACAGACAACGCTGTAACAATTCTAAATTTTGAATTGCTGCCGAGAAGGGAACTCCTGTGTCTAACGGCAGGGCCTTGTATTTTTTAGACGGCATCGGTTTACTTGTCAGAGCTTAGAACGGTCACAGACAACGCTGTAACAATTTTAATTTTTGAATTGTTGCGAAGAAGGGAATTCATGTGTCGAATGGCATGGCCTTGTATTTTCTAGACGGCCCCGGTTTACTTGTCAGAGCTTAGAACGGTCACAGAGAACGCTGAAATAATTCGAATTTCTGAATTGTTGTCAAGAAGATGTCTAAATTGGTACAGCGTTGTCTGTGTGACCGTTCTAATATCTGAGAATTAAGCCCAAAAGCAGCCTTCTAGCTGTTTGCGAAAGCTTGGCATACAGTTCTTGTGCTTACGTAATCAAAGGAGATTATAGACTTGTATGAGTCATGTGTTATAATTAAAAGCCAATCGTTTGGATTTTAATTTGAGTACAAATGTTTAACATGAGTCAATCAATTTGTAAATTGAAAAGGGGGGAAAATGTCCTAAAGATAGGTGCTAAAAGCCAAAAAAATGAATAAATAGGTTTGAATATGCACAAAGAAAATCATGTTCTTAGTAATCTTAGAAAAAGATAATTCAGTGACGTTCACTTACATATGAAACATGAGAACAAAATAACAAAAGGACCAAATGCGAAAAAAAAAAAAAAAAAAAAAAAAGTATCTTGCAACTCCTAAAATGGGAAGAAGGTACGTAACACGCATTTCACCCGAAGCTGCTGAATCAATCAGTCCGCCCTTCTTACCTGATTTACCCTTTGATGGGAAATATTGTTTCTCTCGTAAGAAGATACTACATGGAGGACAGAATTAAAATGAAATTCATTATTTTCCCCTTGAACTCAACTTCTATTTTTCTGCATTGCGTTTGGGTGTGATTTCCGAAAAATACTGTTAGATTCGCTTTTTTGACATGCGGTTTGTGAAACTAGATTCAATCATGTAATAATTAAAAACCTTTTCTTTCGTTCATTTCTTTTCCTTCTCTTTTTTTTTTCATTTCTGCTTGACAGAGGAAGTTGAAGAGAATATATCACAAAATTCCTATTTCTCAACTTTTTTTTTCATTTGAAAATCCTCTAAATACGTGGAGTCAGTTGAATAAATAAATCCATCGCTCTTTCCACGTTAAGCAACGCACAGCAACCGAAAAATTGTTATTCAGGGATTGAATTCCTCAATTCCCCGACCGCGGCCGCATAACAATTTCTCGGTTGCTTAACGTGGAAAAAGCGATGGATTTTTTGTTTCATTTGAAAGAATTCGTTCAAACACATTTCCTTCTCCTCAGTGTATGAAAATAAGAATAGGAAAAGAGAACAACAACGCATAGACTGAAACATCTTCGGCATAGCATCTCATTATTACATTTCAGCAAGTCGTTTGGTATTAGAAGTACGTAAACATTCGTACTGTCGGTATCATCAGTATGCCCTTCTGTACGCCACTATGGACATCATATATTTATACCTGCTCGCTGGATTAAAAAAATATTTTCGATTTGATTAGCCCGATCTATACGAGAACGGTTTTTCACACGCATGCCTTTTCTTTTTTCCCGATGCACAATTTTCCCGCTGGTCAGGAAGGAAGGGATACATTCTTACGTGAATATATGTGTGTGATTATTTAATTTAGTATTTATTTTAAAAAAGGAACTTTAATCTAGAGATATACACGGTCGTAACAGAATAATATGATCACCTTTCTAATAATGAGAATAACCACCCTTGACCCGGATGACAGCGGAGAGACGGCGTGGCATGGACGTAATGAGGCCTTGGAAGGTTACCCAAGGCATACGTGTCCATTCGGACTGCAGCAGAACACGGAGGTCCCGGAGATTACGTGACTGTGGGTCGACACATCGAACCTGCCGATGCAAATAGTCCAACAAGTTATAACGAAGTAAATTTCTCCGTCATTTTTGTCCACGCCGGGGATCGAACCCGAATCCGCTTATTCCGGAATAAGTCGCTCTACCAATTGAGCTACGCAGACGTTCGTTCTGACTGCTATCTGACTTTATGTCGTGTGCGTCCTGCTGGGAAGGCACGTCACATCTCCCCCCCATAAGGGGGCCGGGGGCATGGCCCAAGGGTCAGCCGTGACCATGAATCGTTGCAGGTAGCCATCCGCTGTAGAACGTGCACCTGAGAACTCCCAGTCAATCTGGTGTGTGGAATGCAACGACACACATATTTATTTTTTGAAGCGCTGGAGAGGGGATTCTCTGATTTTTCCTCTCTCGCGGTGTGGAAAGAACATTACACCATTGCGAGATGCTGAACGGCCGGGTCATCCAGAAAGTTTGGGCGCCATTATAACGAAGTAAATTTCTCCGTCATTCTTGTCCACGCCGGGGCTCGAACCCGAGTCCGCTTATTCCGGAATAAGTCGCTCTACCAATTGAGCTACGCGGACTTTCGTTCTGATTGCTATCTGTCTTTATGTCGTGTGCGTCCTGCTGGGCAGGCACGTCACCAAGTGTTCTACGGGATTGAGATCGGGCGATTTCGCTGGATAAGGGAGAACAGAGACATAGCTGGCGTGTTCCTTGAACCAGTCACGCACCCCCTTAGCGACATGTGAGAGCGCATTGTCTTCTTGGTACAAACTATCACCACCTGGGTAAACGTCAAACATGAAGGGATGCATGTGGTCAGTTGGATGGACAGCTTGCCGTTGGCGTTCAGGGACCCATTCAGTGGTACGGTACCGGATCATACCAGGAAAACATTCCCCAGACATGCAGACTAACCCCGTCGCCCTGTACGTGACCCACAAGCGTGCCCGGGTGTTGGTTCTCGTTTCTCTGACGTCATATCCGCCAAAGCCCGCACTCCTGTGGAGTGGAAACCTCGATCCGTTGGAGAATGCAACCTTTTCCCACTCTCCCACTGTCCAATTATGGTATCCCATATGAACAGCAGACGCCGTTGATGATGGCCCTGGGTTGACATGGACACCTTGATGCAGCGTCGACTCCGGACACCCATGCGTAACAGGCTTCGCGCTACTGCTATCGGGGACGCGTACCTGGGTGCCCCAGCGTTCATTTGCGTGGTCAATTGCTGCACTGTTGCGCGTCGATTGCCCTTTACCAGTCGACGGAGGCGCTGTTCTCCTCTGGGGTCAATGGCCATTGGGGCTCCACAGTCATGACGTCGAGTGGTATTCGGTATGCCAGCGGTACATTCTAGGTACACCCTTGCTACAGCACCTCGCGAACAGACCACGAAGTCTGCTGCTTCTGAGATGCTCCCACACTTGGCGCCGTAGCGAATGAGCATTCCTTTTTGCACGTCCGTCAAATCACCAGCTTTTCCCATTGTGCTCACGTAACTAGGTATAGCTCATCTGCCCTGGCCGGTAGCTTATATCTTCGTGTAGTCGGCCTTGACACGTGTATTCTGTGACGCGCCTGGGCGGGTACACTGTGATTACAAGGAGGACATATTATTCTGATATGACTGTGCATATCCCACGTATTTTGAAAACTTCTGACTGAATCTTTAAAATGTGAGACATTTTTTTAAAAGCAAATAAATCAAGTTCCGCAAATAAACTGCTCAAGAAAACGTTAAAGATAGTACAGAAAAAAAAGATATTGACGAAGCAACTGATGTGTTTAACTGCAGACGGCATAGGGTGAAAAACACGAAACAGACATGAAATGTTTAGACAAAAGGCGGAACGTGGTACTCTCGGTATTCAAAAGAGAAAAGCGTCATTTACTCAGAATGAGTGAAAACATTCATTGACTCAGAAGGTGTGAAAGCATACGAAGATTGCCTAGATCAGTCAATACATCGTGAGACCTTCTAGTTGTCCTCAACGGCTTGATACTTCCACGGCACACTTCAGTTGAGAGGATTTAGCTGGCTTTAGGGAAGTATTACCCACAAATGAGAAAAGAGCTCACAAAGGATTGCAGGTGTAATTGGGCCAGATAATGCCTATATGTGCTCCTTTTCAGTGAACTACTGACATATTGTTAAGTCAAGGAACCTTGGAGGAAGAGGTAAACGTAGAATACCACAATCATCGAGCCTTGAATCTACGGTATGAACTCGATGAGGTTGAACATCATCATCCACGAAGAGGAAATTATGGTCTATCGCACAGTTTATAAGAGCTATAGTCGCTTCGGAACCCTCTACCGTTCATGTTCCATCGACGAACAGACTAATCTGTGTGGTCGTCGAAACAGATCCTTCCTCATACCATGTCTGAGCAACTGAGGAAAAAATGCACAAGTTGCTCTAATACTGACTTACGCGTGTCCGTGAGGTTCTCAAGAAACGAAATCACCGGATGTCAGAACGTGGTCCAAATCTATAGACCCATCGCAAAATAGGACTATTTTTTCACTCTGCTAACCACAATATGCTTTGCCGCAAATCGTCGTGATTAGCGCACTCGACTTTTAAACCATTGAGTTTTCTGATGCAATAGATTGCATCAGAAAGTCTATGGTTTAAGAAAAGTCCGTTTCGTAACAAACTGTTGTTTCAAGTGGCGTAATGAGTTTAATTTGGAACTTGTAACTTGTTCTTACAGCTTACCTTCTCCATCATGATTTGCATAAGTTGTCTACAAAATCATGTTTGTCCCTTGTTCCTGGAGTAACGTACCCATGGTGCACACGGGCAGTGTATATAAGATGTTATATTGGCGTGTCTGATACATCTGAAGATGAGGTGATTGCCACCTTGAAAATTCTAATTGTTTAAATTTGTACATATTATTCATCTTTTAATAAATCGTGCTAAGACGGTATTGTTTGTAATTAGTTGATTCTTTTGCACGAAGTTTTTTTTTTCATACACTGCTGGCCACCCAAAATGCAACACCAAGAAGGAAGCATCTGATTGGACTGAAATTCGCAGCATGCGTCGCCCGCGAGAGGACATGCAAACGATTAGAATTACACGGCATATGCAAATCATGTGCGCCCGGCACGCCACCGAGAAGCACAATAAGAAGGGTGCACAGAAGGCGGGGTGTAAGTAGTGGAAGTGTGTTGTGCTGCCGGACCTGTGCGTGGGAAGCTTCCTGATGCCTCGTCGCAGAAAATGGCAGTCATTCCAGCACCTTTAGGAGTTCGACAGAGGACGAATAGTGGCTTATCGCGACAGCGGTTTATCGTACCGAGACATCAGTGTCCGTGTGGGACGAAATCCAGCCACAGTGAGGCGAGTATGGATTCGGTGGGTGCAGGAGAGACGGATGGACCGACGAGAGAGATTGCCGCAGCCGCGGCACACCATCGAACGAGAGGACCGGTATGTTGTGCGGCGGGCATTGACGGCTCACACCGCCCCATCACGAACGTTAGCGCAGGAATTAGGGTGTGTTGCGCAACAACCTGTGTCAGCACGTACCGTTTGACTGCAGGAGCGGGGACTTGTCGCACGGCGCCCATTGCTCCGATTACCATTGACGTTACACCACCGGCGAATGCGGCAACAGTGGGCCGTTGAACGCCCCACCTGGACTACGGAATGGCACGACGTTGTCTTCTCCGACGAATCGCGCTTCTGCCTGCAACACCATGATGGTGGGATCCGCGTGTGGCGGCATCGCGGCAAGAGACTGTATGACGCCTGCATTATGCATCGCCATACCTGTCCGTCGCCTGGTGTTATGGTTTGGGGCGCGGCCACGTTTCAACAGGACAATGCGCGTCCGCACGTGGCACGCATCGTGCAACAATTCTTCACGGCCCACCAGGTGTCACTGCTGCCGTGGCCCGCCTGTTCACCCGATATGTCTCCCATCGAACACGTCTGGTCGCGGTCCCGGACGATTCGTCCAACGACGCTTGGTCCAATGCCTATTCGTCCAATGGTACGATTGGTCCAACGCCGATTCGTCCAATGGTATCATCTTACCAACGGTAAACTGTTTTATTTTCCATAAAGGAATAATGATTTAAATTATTCTGCTCATTATATCCTTTTGAAAGATCATTTCCGTATATTTGGTAATTGTAAACATTTTACATAAACCTGGTAAAAGGCACTCAATGGAGCATTTCTCATCTGTTTGCAAAGCACCAAGGCGCGGGCCTTTTTAGAATATTTTAAGTTACAACCTAGATATTTAGTATTTGTAAACCTTTTGTAAAACCTTACAAAAGGCACTCATCGTATCATTTCTCATGTCTTTACAAGGCACCTAGGCCGCAGGCCTTTTTAGAAGATTTTAAGTTACAACCTAGATATTTGGTATTTGTAAACATTATATAAAACCTAATTAAAAGCACTCATCGTATCATTTCTTATGTCTTTACAAGACACCTAGGCCGTGTCTTGTCATCATTTTTGATGTCTTTACAAGGCACCTAGCACGACTCATGTTGTGTTCAGAAGAGGACGATTAGGTGGGATTTTTTAAAAACGCTGAATTTTTACTTAGGCGCTAAATATTTACATAACATGTCCAGCTTGTAATATTTTTTATAACTTAATTAATTCATAGGCCCACACCTTGGCCTTTTTAACAGCTTTTAATTTTAATACGCCGACTTCATATTCATAACGTTTACGTATCAAATCAAGTTAATAATAGCATTACGCTTTTACTTGGGCACTAAATATTAATCCACAGGACCTAGGTCTAGGCCTTTTTAACCGTTTTCATTCTACCGATATTACATTCATAACGTTTACCTAACAAATCAAGTTAATAATATTGCGCTTTTACTTAAGAACGAAATATTAATTCCTAAGGCCTAGGCCTGCCTTTTTAAATATTTTCCTCTACCAATGTCATATTCATAACGTTTGCACATCAAATCAAGTTAATAGCATAGCTCTTTTACTTAGGCACTAAATATTAATTCATAAGACCTTGGCCTAGGCCTTTTAACACTTTTTATTCTACTGATGTCATATTCTAACGTTTACATATTAAGTAAAGTTAAAAAAAATACTAGCATAACAATAGTAAGTTTTCTTGGTAGGCAAACGTTATAAATCTGACAACGGTAGGATAAATACTGTCAAAACGGCATAGGCCTAGGGCCTGTGAATTAATATTTCGTGCTTGTAAAAACGCAATAATAACTTGTATAATGAAGTAAATTTCTCCGTCATTTTTGTCTACGCCGGAGCTCGAACCCGAGTCCACTTATTCCGGAATAAGTGGACTCGGGTGGCGGAACCTCACTGCATGCTTCAAACAGAAACGGAAAACTAGTATTTTATATTATTTCATGCAAACGAGAAACATTGAATTTGATTGAACGGCTCGTACATCAGTAACTTCATACGGCAGCAAGGACAGTATAACAAAAAAAAAACGCGATTCCGAAAACAAAAAAAAATCTGTAGCCACAATATTACGCATGAAATGTAACATTATTTTACATTCTTTGTACTGCCGGTACTTTCGTATAACATCGGAGATAAAATCAGAACAGCTGAGATTTTTATAACACGAGTAGCACTTCGGACAAATAAGACGGAATTGGACCAATCGTCCATTGGACGAATCGGCATTGGACCAATCGTCCCATTGGACTATTCGTACCTTTGGACCAATTGTACCATTGGACGAATCGGCATTGGACCAATCGTACCATTGGACTATTCGTACCATTGGACCAATCGGTCCATTGGACGAATCGGCATTGGACCAATCGTCGTTGGACGAATCGTACCAGACCCGTCTGGTCGCTTATCGGCAACCGAGTGGCCCGGCAAGCACCACCCGCGGCTACGCCTGATGAACTGTGGCAACGTGTGGAAGCAACCTGGACCGATATACCCCAAGCCCACATCCAAAGTCTCTTTCGTTCGACGCCGCGGCGTGTAGCAGCCGTTATTGCCAGCCATGGGGGCCACACGAATTATTGATGTCTGCGTGTTCCGCAAGTCGCAGGGGCATGTAAGCTCAATCGTTTCATCTTTGTATCTGTTGTTATGTGTCCAGTAAATCTGGCTTTGCTGTCTCGTGTCCTTCTTGGTGTTGCATTTTGGGTGGCCAGCAGTGTATACTACAGACCGTTTGATCAGTTACCAAGACGCCAGTAGCACTTCTTAGAGCAACTCGCAGGGGCATGTAAGCTCAATCGTTTCATCTTTGTATCTGTTGTTATGTGTCCAGTAAATCTGGCTTTGCTATCTCGTGTCCTTCTTGGTGTTGCATTTTGGGTGGCCAGCAGTGTATACTGCAGACCGTTTGATCAGTTACCAAGACGCCAGTAGCACTTCTTAGAGCAACTCGGATGTGACTGCTGGACACTAGGATTTCTCCCAGCATTTATTTTGTGATACCGATTTTTCGGGGCCGTAGTTGTCATTGAAAGACTACATCTCCGTCGTTCTGCGGAAAAGCTCATGGAGTCGACTTAAGATAATGTAAAGCTGCTGAAGCATCTCTCTGTCGGAACCAGGACAGCTCATTCTAACCGCTTTACTGTGTTCTCTGCCCGTCACATATCTCGTTTTTACTGTTCACATTCTGACAGTAGATTCTACAGGCGCATATCGATAAGCACATTGTCTGCTTGGAAGTTCACTTATCTTTAATATATCTTGCTTGGATTAATGTGCACCTCGAAATTGAATACTGCAGCTCCCCCACCTCCCCCATCCGTCACATTTCCTACTCTCCTACCTACCATTCTGACCTAATGTCATTTGCACAGAAATTCCGAATTAATATCCCTAACTCTTTTTTGATGTAGGACTACGTCTAACTCCGTGGATAGTATGGTGCGACCTACGGTCGACGACCTGTAACAAAAATAGGTCCCAATTGAAATATTTATAGCGTTGAAAATACGTGCCGCACATTAATCGCGTTAGCATATTCGTAAACAGTATGGAGTCCAATTCCCGTACTGCGCAATACATCGTGCTCTCGACGCTCCCCTCGCTACCTGTACGCGGAGGAGATGATGCAATATTTCTGGGGGTGCCGCCGCGTTTGACTCAGTTTATCTAGGCAACCGTGAGCGCAACACAACTGTACGTAGTATCGTTTTATACTTCTCGACGAGATCTATTCAAATATGGGGAAAATATTTCGCAGTGGTTTGAACTGAACATTTTAAAAATTGTTTTCTTGTGAACCGGTGAACACTTTTGACAATATTGCGGTTTATCTGGACAACCGTGAGTGCAAAACGACTGTGCGTGGTAATTGTAAAGCTCTCGACGAGATCTATTCAAATATATAAAAAACATATCGCAGTGGTTTAAACTAAAAATTTTAAAAATTGTTTTCGTGTAAACGGGTTAACATTTTCGACAGTGCCCCGGAATTCGCAGATTGAACGCAAGCAAAAGTGGAGAAAATCAAAAGGAGAGGCAAGAGCAAGTGATGAGGAATGTTAGGAGACCAAGAAGACTGCAGTCCAACGAGCCAGAGAGCATCGAAAACGCCTGAAAGTAGCCGCCGCCTAACAAAAATCCAACACACAGATCGAACCCGTATCTGAATCCATCTCGAACTCTGCTTTGTGTTCGCAACGTATCTAGTATTATTTTCAAAAATTATGTAGGCTACTTTTCATATCATAGACCTGTGTTGGCTATAACAAATGAAATAAACGCTTTGAAATCATATTCGACTACATAGCTTATTTCAACTCTCCGATCTGCAAGTCGTAGTCCTACGTTCCAAACTGACTGCTCAATCAGAACTGAGACTACCTATTTCTTTTTGCTGTTTTTTATTGTTGTTTTTCTAGAGATTTTAATAACGTCATTTCAAAATGAAGCGTAATGAGAAGCAGTTTTTATGTTTTCTGTCCCTATCAAATATACAAAATAACGCTATCGAAATACATTGACTCAACTCAGAACAAAACGATTAAGACAACACAGAATTTTCGATTGTAATCAGCACGTCTCTTAAACCTTCACCGGCACAAAAGCATTCTCAAGCTAGATTTTTAAAAAGCCTAAAAATTCAACAAAAAAAAAAAATACCTTTACCCCACATAGGGAAACATTCCGCATAATTTAAAACGCTCAAGTGAGCGGGGTTGCTTATAGTGAATGGGCCCGGTATCAAAAAACAAAATGAAAAACATTCAACCGGATTTCTACAATCGATGAAACATCTTCCTACCAGCGGTGTATAAAAAGTGTCATCGAGAAAAATATATTGAATATTTGCGCCTCCTAGCGGAAAAATTCTGCATTTCAAATATGCTGTAAACATAAAAATGAATTTACGCCAAATAGTGGGAAATTGTGAGTCAAGAAAGTTTTGAACTTATATTTGAAACAGTTCGCCGAAGAAACGCTAACCGACAAAGAAAGAATATTTCAAATCGGACTGTTAGAAGCAGATATATCGATAAAAATAAGATGATCCCCTGACGGAAAAAGTCTTGCATTACTTTAAGCAGAAAATACGCTCAAAAGATTTTTCGTTGTGAGCGGTATCTGACCACAAAGAATTTTTTTTTCAATCGAAATTTCAGAAGCGCTGACATTGCTGCAAATTCTTTGGAAACAAATATATACACTTGCGGCACCTAGTGGCAAAGCAGTTCTTTCCCGAAAATTAGAACTATAAGCAAAATATTTGCCAGCGGAATCCCTGTTTAACGTAAACAGAATTTTTCAAGTTGATCTATTAGAAGCAGAGAAAACAGACAAACTGCAATTTACCTTTACGCCCCCAGCGGAAAAACTGTGCATTACTTGATAAAGGAGCTCTACCCAAACCAGTACTCGTTGTAAATACCATTGAAAGGAAAAAATTCTTCGCTAAAGTATTTAGAAGCAATGTTGTGGAATACAAAATATTTTAAATTCGATAGTATCTACATTTACGCCCTCCAGCGGGAAGGTTATGTTAAAGAAAAAAGGACTGGAGAGCAAAGATAATTGTTCTCCCTCTTCGATTTTCCCAATTTAAAAAGTATCTTGTCTCTGTACCTCAGAGCATTAACGGTACCTCTGTCGAAGATGTGAGACTCTTTGTGCCCATTCAACATAATGCTATGACTCCACAGCCACTTAATTGGTCCCTTTCTCTGATATTACTGGGGTTGTAACAGGTTCTCCGCTCTCTCCAGAGAGTGGTTCTACGAAAATCAATCTGTAAACTTAATCTTGACTTCATCAGTGAAAAACACATTGCTCCACTGATTCAGTGTGCAGTTTCGATGTTCCCGACTCCTTTTTAAGCAAGCCTTCCTGTTTGTACGAGTGAGCGGGACGCAAACTACTGAACCTCTGGCACAGAGACCAGTTCCCCCGAGCCTCCTGTAAACAGTTTGCCTTGAAACGCATGGTCTTGATGCGACGGCAAGTTTTGCATAGAGTTGCCTGGCAGATATAGTCCTATGACGTCGTGCAGTTGATTCAAGATGCCAGTCCTTCTGAGGGGTTGTGACTCTTGGGCGATCTTCAACTGGTTGTCGTCTAACCTCTCCTGTGGTTTGGAACCTTCTCCAAAACCCGGAGATGACACTTCGTGACACATTCAGTGCTCTGGAGACCGCAGTCAGTGACTGTCCTGGTTCGAGCCTTCCAATTATTTTACCCTGCAACGAATTTGGTCAATCTGACGCCTTCGTTCCATATTATGTTCTTCGTCACCAATGACAACACATTTTCTCACGGGGATTGCAAGAAAATGGGATAAGAGACTAAGAAAACGGGATAAGAGAGGTAGAGTAAGCTGTTTTTATGGAACTGCGAGATATTGTAATATCGAAAGTCAGAAGACGTTATCTGACTTTTCACTGCTATTGGTTTAGGTGTGTGACTAATCTGCAAACAAGCGTCCGCTGTTCTATCGGTTTTAACCCTTTACTTTGTATGTCTTACCAATTATGCTTAACTTTTGGACACCAGTGTAGAATAATTGCTTTACGCTGTGATTTCTTAGACATCGGTAGCGGCTTTAAATTTAACTAAGCTCGCCAAGAACGTTTCATGCCTTAGCTATTAGAAAATTTAGAAAGAAAACAACAACTGAATTCCTAAAAAATAACTTGTGTTTAGGAAATTATTAGTAAATTCGGACAAAGGAAAAATTGAACTCCTAACAAATGTCTTTGTTTATGAAATTCGAACATAGGAATAACTGGGTCCCTAATAAATTCCTTTGATTAGGAAATTATTAAAAAATCCGAGCGATAGAAAATCTGAATTCCTAAAAAATGTCTTTGAAGTAACAACATATGACCAGAGTTAGAAACGGGTCAAAAATTTTGGACCAGGGCCCGACCCGGACAAACCTGCTTTTAACTATAATATACAGTATATGTAAAACTAGTGGTGTTGGATTAATAATAAACAAGAAACTGAAGGATAAATCTGTAGAAGTTGAAAGTTCCTCTGACAGAGCTGCACGACTCGTTATCCAACTCTCGAAAAGATACCAAGCTCAGATAATCAAACTTATGCACCCACCATAAGTCATCCTGAAGAAGAAATTGAAGAATTTTATGAGGAAATTTGTCATCTAAATAATAAAGGTAAGCAGCACTTGAAAATAATTATGGGAGATTTCAATGCAAAAATAGGGCAACGGCAACAGAATGAAACTTCAGTAGGTAAATTCGGTCACGGCAACAGAAACCAGCGTGGAAATACTCTCGTTGAGTTTGCAGAGGCAGAAGGGTTTTTCGTCATGAACTCTTTTTTCAAGAAAAAGCCACACAGGAAATGGACATGGAGACATCCAAATGGGACGACGATTGAAATTTATTTTACTATATGTAACAAAAAATTCGTCATAGAAGACTGCTGTGTGCTAAACAAGTTCAACACAGGTAGTGATCATAGATTGGTGAGATGTAAGATGCACCTCAACACTAAGCTCGAACGTGGCAAGCTCATAAGACAAACAAAATGTATTCCCATAACCAACCTGAACATCATAATACCTTCAAGTTGGAACTGAAGAACAGATTCTCTGCTTTAGAAGGCCTAACATCGGAAGAAGTGAATATTTTTGAAGTTAACAGAAAAGTAACCAAAGCTCTTGTGGAAACAGCAACAAAATTAACTGGGTCTAAGAACAAGTTGCATGTGAACAAATTATCAGGAAAAACCAAAATATTGATTAAAAAAAGAAGAGAGATGAAGGCAACTAAAGAAGATGTGACTTCCAAAGTGGAATATATAGAGCTATGCAAGACAGTACGAAAAAGTATCACTGAAGACGTAAGAAAAATTCAACTGTGAACTAGTGAGGAAAGCAATTGAAAACAACCAAAGCCTAAAGAGAGCAAACGGACATCACAGTAAGGGAAGAAAACATATTATGGCACTGAGAAAAGAAGATGATTCTGTAACAAGAAATAGACGCGACATTTTGACAACAGTGAAAGATTTCTACTCCAAATTATATGAAAGGGATGATACATGTACTCCAGACATCATGAAAGGTACCAGTACAAGAGTTCTTCCAGTCCTCCCAGCTGAAGTTGCACATGCAATAAAGCATATGAAACGGGGGAAAGTTCCAGGAGAAGATTGAATTACTGTAGACATCATACAAGAAGCAAGTGCAGAAATTGAAACAGTACGCGCCAAAATTTTCACTCGATGCCTTAATGAAGGGAAGATTCCTGAGGATTGGAACAACGCTACAATGATCCTGCTACATAAAAAAGGTGACATTGAGGATCTCAGGAACTACCGACCTATCAGTGGTTTATAAAATCTTCACTAAAGTTCTTTCACACAGCTTGAAGGTAACACTGGACATGGCTCAACCGAGAGAACAAGCTGGATTCAGGAGTTGCTACAGCACTATAGATCATATCCACGTACTGTGAGAACTAATTGAAAGAGCAAGGGAATATGAACTTCCATTGTGCATGGCTTTTATCGATGATGAAAAGGCTTTTGATTCGGTGAAACCATCAGCAGTTACAATGGCTTTGAAATCCTGCGGTATTGAAGATGCATACATTAATATTATTAATAACATCTATGAAAAGCAAGTGCAAAGATTCGGCTGTTTGAAAATGCAACACACATAAAAATTGGAATGGGAGTGAGACAAGGTGACACCATATCTCCCAAGCTCTTTAATGCCACATTGGAAAATGTCTTTCAATCACTGAACTGGGAAAACAAAGGGATAAAGGTTAATGGAGATTATCTAACATACCTTCGTTTTGCTGATGACATAGTCATTTTTGCAATTACCCCATTAGAGCTGCAGAGTATGACCCAGGAACTTGCTGACAAGAGTAAAGAAGTGGGATTAAAAATGAACTTCCAGAAGACAAAAGTGATGTACAATGCTTTTACAAGAAATAAAGATTTATCGATTGATGGAGAAAAGCTGGAGATAATAGATACGTACGTTTATCTTGAACAGCATATATCAAGTGAGGGTCAGATTGATGAAGAAATTAATCGTCGTATAAAACTTGCCTGGAAAGCTTTTGGAAGAAACAGCATAATTTTCAGAGCAATATGCCATTTTGTCTTAAAAGAAAAGTGTTTGATCAATGCATCCTTCCAGTGCTTACGTATGGTGCAGAGACGTGGACCGTAACTAAAAGAGACATACAAAAGCTGCAGACAACTCAAAAAAACATAGAGAGGTGCATGCTTGGTGTAACCAGGAGAGATAAGAAGAGGAACTCGTGGATCCGAAAAATGACAAGAATGGAAGACATCATGATCAGAGTTAAATCCCTGAAATGGTAATGGGCTGGACATACTGCCAGAAGGACAGACCATCGATGGACAGCCGAAATTTTAGATTGGATTCCTAGGGACAGGAAAAGACCCAGAGGAAGACCACATGGGAGATGGGTGGATGGAATTCGAAAGTATTCGGGAGTAACATGGAGGAGACTGGAACAAGACAGACCGTTCTGGAGGAAACTTGGAGAGACCTTCGTCCAGCAGTGGATTGATAATGGTTGACGATGATGATGATGATGATATGTATATACAGGGTGATTGTAAACTCCTTCAACAAAACAAGAGAGGTGATAGTACACATCAAGACGAACAATATTTGCAATGGAACCTAGGGCCGCATTCCACTCCTAGTGCCAAAAAAGAGTAAAGTTACATATCCACTTTGAGCCTTCAACAGCGAAAACAAAAACACATACCTAATTTATGAGTTTCACAATTCCAAACGCATCAGAGAAAGACTTAAAAGAGCTGCTCAAACTGGGGTCCAAGAACATCGTTGCACAGCCCACACCGTCAAATGAAGGACTGTCGCACCCTATCATAGACTCCCAGTGTGTTGTTGATCTTGTCCGCAGAAACATCGATTCGTGCAACGAGATCTTCCAGGGAATTTACATGTGACTCGTACACCAATATTTTCATGTGCCCCCAGAAGAAGAAGTCCAGTGGATTAAGGTCCGGTGAGCGTGGAGGCCAAGCCACAGGTCTACCGCCCTGGATATTTTGCATTTAGGAAGTATGGGACCTAGGTGGCAAAGTGTGTTGGTGCCCCATCATGCATAAACCACATGCCCCTTCGTATAGTGAGCAGAACAACCTGCAACAGACCGGGAAGCACTTGTTCCAGGAACACACGGTACGCTGCGTCAGTCTGACGTATACGTCAATTCTCACGTGATGTTCGCACGGTAATATCTCTGAACGGGTTCGGCTGTGTTTTTAAATTTTTGCTCCTCATCGTCCACACGCGTGTTCAGCGCACCTGATTTGCATCTTGTGCTTCCCATGCACTGGTTGGAACTTCGTGTGCCTGCTAGACGTTTTCCGAACGTGCTATTTTCTGGCACTAGGAGTGGGATGCGGCCCTAGGTTCCATTGCAAATATTGTTCATCTTGATGTGTACCCCTCTTGCTTTGTTGAAGGAGTTTACAATCACAATATATATGTATATATACATGTATTCGATTATGAAAAAGCCTTTGATTCGGTGAAACCATCAGCAGTTACCACGGCTCTGAAATCCTGCGGTATTGAAGATGCATACATTAATATTATTAATAACATCTATGAAAATGCAAGTGCAAAGATTCGGCTGTTTGAAAATACAACACACATAAAAATTGGAAAGGGAGTGAGACAAGGTGACACCATATCTCCGAAGCTCTTTAATGCCACATTGGAAAATGTCTTTCAATCACTGAACTGGGAAAACAAAGGGATAAAGATTAATGGAGATTATCTAACCCACCTTCGTTTTGCTGATGACGTAGTCATTTTTGCAACTACCCCATCAGAGCTGCAGAGTATGATCCAGGAACTTGCTGACAAGAGTAAAGAAGTGGGATTAAAAATGAACTTTCAGAAGACAAAAGTGATGTTCAATGCTTTTACAAGAAATGAAGATTTATCGATTGATGGAGAAAAACTGGAGATAACAGATACGTATGTTTATCTTGGACAGCAGATATCAAGTGAGGGTCACATTGATGAAGAAATTAATCGGCGTACAAAACTTGTCTGGAGAGCTTTTGGAAGAAACAGCATAATTTTCAAGAGCAATATGCCATTATGTCTTAAAAGAAAAGTGTTTGATCAATGCATCCTTCCAGTGCTTACGTATGGTGCAGAGACGTGGACCTTAACTAAAAGAGACATACAAAAGCTGCAGACAACTCAAAGAAGCATGGAGAGGTGCATGCTTGGTATAACCAGGAGAGATAAGAAGAGGAACTCGTGGATCCGAAAAATGACGAGAGTGGAAGACATCATGATCAGAGTTAAATCCCTGAAATGGCAATGGGCTGGACATACTGCCAGAAGGACAGACCATAGATGGACAGCCGAAATTTTAGATTGGATTCCAAGGGACAGGAAAAGACCCAGAAAAAGACCACATGGGAGATGGGTGGATGAAATTCGTAAATATGCGGGAGTGACATGGAGGAGACTGGCACAAGACAGACCGTTGTGGAAGAAACTTGGGGAGACCTTCGTCCAGCAGTGGATTGATAATGGTTGACAATGATGATGATGATGATACATGTATATTTGGCGTTCAAAAAGTCTCTCCACAGTGGGTATCTTAGGTTATACGGAAATCAAACAAATGTGTTATAGGAACGTATAATGTACGCATTTAATTACAGGAAGTATTGAATATGTCGTCCTTTATTTGCAAGACATAATCTAACTGTTTTACACATGTTTTCAAACACATCTGTGAGAGTCAGGAAGTCCCTCCGCAATAATGGTAAGGCTGTTTCCCCTAATTTTAATGGCGCTACAGTCAACACTTTTGAATTAAGTAACTTGTTTTATGTTTAATTTCTGTGTTTGCCGTTTTCTTGGTAACATATCAAACTTCATAATATGTTTCACAGCAACACCAGTTTTCACACGTTTATGATGAGTTGAAGGTTTCCAAAATGTGGATGTTGTTTTCATTATTGCCCCTCAGAATGACGGGACACTTTTCCTTCGTATTGCATGACAAATCATTTTTCATACCGCGGGCACCAGTATCGGGCAGAAAATTCCGCAGTGCGTATTTTTCTTTGAAACAATTTTTTTTTTCTGCTTTTCAAAAATAAAACGGAAATTAAACCTGGTCGAAATCGAGTCACGAGCCACTTGACCCGACCCTTTTGACCCGCTAGAAATTTTTGACTCGTTGGCCCGTGACCCGTTTCCATCTCTGCATATAACTGTAGGAATTCCAGAATTTCGGGTATCATTTTGTGCAGTGAAATATCCATAGATAATACTGCACAGAGTGGACAAAAGAAATGGTATAGAAGCATCTGCAACACAAAATGGCGATTAAGACAGTTTTTTCGAACTTTCATTCGGGTATCATTGTGTGCAGTGAAATATCCATAGAATATTCTGCACAGAGTGCACAAAAGAAATGGTGTAGAAGAATCTGCAACAAAAATGGCGATTAAGACAGTTATTTCGAACTTTCTTTTCAAAGACTGCCGTATTCTATAAATTTTGTCACATTACCTTCAGGTAAAGTCGCAATTCAGAATCGAAATAGCCATCAAAAAATAAAGATGTCTTTTAAAGGAAATGTATGCGACAGATAAAATTCAAGAGCCCAAGATGATGAAATAATTTCCGCAAAGTATCTTTCTAAAAGTAGAGAAAACCTCCATAGCGATACGTATAATGCCGCTGAATTTTAAGAAACAACTGATGGAGAAAATTAAGGATTTTGCAAAAGATGGAAACGATTATTTGACTCAGTACTGGGTAGCTTATTTTTCTTATTTCTGGTTCCTTGCTTACAAAAAAATTACACATTGCTGTTTTATAGCTTCAACAACAGCGGCGTCATCTGCTCATGAAATGCATTTTTCATTTCTTTGAAATGTTTGCATAACCCGTAACGCCGAAGCAACGGAAATAACTTTTTTATACCTCTCGCAGAGTGACAGCTCTTTTGGGATTTATTCTTAGTGCGGCTTCTTTGTAAAACAGTTCTTTCACTTTTTTTACCTTTTCTTTCATTTCAAACGAAGGCCTGTTCAAACATTTCGGGTAAATATTTGCGTTCTTGAAAAGACACTTCAGGAAAAAGGAGTTGAACTTCCAAAGTGAAGATGTTAAGATTTTTACTTCCATATCTCGGCAGTAACGGCTTTAATGACTAGCTTTAGCTGTTATAAGTTTTCTGCATAGAAAAGTTTTTTTTTTAATTTTTCATTGATGTGAGGATTTTAACAAGAAGAAAGACACCGAATTCTCGGGTGTAATGAACACGCCTTTTGAATCCTTTGCAACTCGGAAAAAAATATTTTCAAGCAAATTTTCAGAAGAGAAAATTCAGCGAAAAAAAAGAATGCATTTTCACATCCTAAAGAAAATTTGCTCATAATTTAAAATGCGCAGTATAAGTAGTGTTTTGCAGTACATTTTGTTGGTTACCAAACCATACTAGTGGTGCAATGATCTAAGATCAGGCTTCTGACCATTCGTACGAAATGGGTCTGGGTTCGAATCCGAGGTGAGGCATGGATGGTGTGTTTGTCTTACGGCGCTGGCTCACTTCCTTCCCTGGAGCTAGATGCTCTAAATTAAGGACGATCGATTGATTATAGCACATTGATTTGCTCACGGTGGGCGTTAAAACCCCAATCAAAAAAAAAAAAAAAAAAAAAAAAAAACTTGTTGAGGGAAAAAAATATCAACCGTTTTTTTTACACAGTTGGTAAAACATTCGCGATAGAAATAAATCTCGCTCCTGTGCCTTGACCTTTGATTCCATTTCGATTATATTTAACAGAACCGGTTCAGTGTATTTCCGAAATAACATGATAAAGTTTTGTCGCAATGGAAGCATTTTTACGTAAGTTATGATGCATAAGGGCTATGGAATAGATTCCACTCCTGTGTTCTAACCTTTGTCCTCATTTCGCCCACTTTCAATAGGATTCGTCCCCAGGCAGGCCCCTACAACATACTAACATTTCATCCAAATCGAAGAATATTTACGTAAGTTATGACGCATAATGGCGATGGAAGTTATTCCGCTCCTATGTCCTGACCTTTGACCCCATTTCACCCATTTTCAATAGGGTTTGTTCCCAGGTAGTTCCCTACCAAATACTAAAATTTAATCGAAATCGAACCTTTTTTACGTTAGTTATGACACATAAGAGCAGTGGAAATGATCCCGCCCCTTCGTCGTGACCTTTGACTCCATTTCGTCCATTTTCAACAGGGTTCGTTCCCAGGTGGTCTCCTTTCACATACTAAACTTTCATCGAAATCGAACCATTTTTACGCACGTTATGACGCATAAAGGCAATGAAATTCATTCCGCTCCTATGTCCTGACCTTTTGACCCCACTTTACCCATTGTTAATAAGATTGATTTCCAGGTGGTCCCCTGCAATATACTAAAATTTCATTGACATCGAACCATATTTACGCAAGTTAGGACGCATAAGGACGATGGAATGGATCCCGCTCCTATGCCGTGACCTTTGACCCCACTTCACCGACTTTCAATAGGGTGCATCCCCAGGTAGTCCCCTACAATATGCTAAAATTTCATCGACATCGAAACATATTTACGCAAGTTATGACGCATAAGGGCAATAGAATGGATCCCGCTCCTGTGCCGTGACCTTTGACCCCATTTCGTCCATTTTCAATAGGGTTCGTCCCCTGGTGGTCCCCTACCACATACTAAAATTTCATCGAAATCGAACCAATTTTACGTGAGTTATCGTGCCGACAGACGGACGGACAAAGCTGGAGCATATACGCTTCTTCAACCTACGGTTGTAAAGCGTAAAAAATGACTTACAACCATTAGTGGCTGAAATGTATGCTACGAAAAATCTTAAATTGTGCACAAAGCATTTCGTATAACGGGTGATATCCATCACAAAACAAATTTTTCACATAGGTTTTCCAGAAACGAAGATACGATTCCAAGTATAGTAAAAAAATAAATGAACAATGTTGTTCAATTGGGGACTACCAGTTGGACAGAATTGGGCCAAATTATTAGAGCAATCTGTCTCTCGCAATCAATAAGATTTCGGTGTCAAAGATCCTACGAGTAATTATTATAAATTCTAATGCCTACCTCAGGGTTGTTAGCCAATGCAAGACCAAGTACCAAGATAAATTCTCAAAGTGTTATTTCTGATTAAGTAGAAAATAGTAACTACACTAGTAATCAGATTTATTGGCGTAGAAATGTATACATAGGCGTTTCCAAGCTTTCGCACATCAACCAGATGACTTTTTCAAGGAAGTTAGAGAGAAACTGCAAACTGAATAATAGAAGGCTTTAACAATTTGAACGCGGTGACTTGACAATAAAAAGATACGACGTTATATTCGTTTAAAGATACGAGGCATCACGTTGGTTGTGCGCGCGGTATCCTGGTAGGGAGAAGGCGTTACTTGAAGAACTGGTTCCAAATTCGTGGCAACTCGAGTGAGACGCTATCATTGCATGTATCGCTGTTGGTAATGATCTCCAAGGTTTCCCGAATGGCTGTACATTTAGGGGTAGAGTAGGTAGCTAATTTCTTTATATCATCCCACATAGGAGTAGCGGACTTGAATTTGTATGTATTCCTACGCCAATAAGTCGATCACTAGTATAGTTAGTATTTTCTACATAATTGGTGTACTGTTTCTTGTTATCAATGTGTTATTTCTGATTAGTTTGGCATCCCAAAGTGTAACAATATGTTAGAAAATTAGATAAAAGAATGAAATACGTTCACGATCTTTGAATACAAAATTCCTCCTTCAGAAGGGAAAAAATTACCTCACATGGGTAATGAGCAAGCTAACAGAGATTTCGGTGGTCAGAGATCTACGAGTAATTACTATAAACTCTAATGCCTACCTCCGGTTGGTCAGCCCGTGCACAACCAACCGCCAAGCTAAATTCTTAAACTTTCGGATTAGTTTGGCGTCCCAAGTGTAACAATATGTTAGAAAACGGGATAAAAGGATGAAATACATTCACGATCTTTATATGGAAATTTCTTCTTTCAGAAGGAAACACATCGCCTCACAGTGGGTCCTGAGCGAGCTAAGTAAACGTCAAAACGCAACAAGAAATACAGTAGAGAAAGAACTGTTAGACCGTTTTGTGATCGTAGGAGATGAATTTCCTAAGAAGACTTCGGTAATTCACTCAATTTGGTGCTAGTCTTCGCAGTCGAAACTTTCGACCTGTATTTTCCGGAAGAAAATTCGTAGCCGGAAGTTGAAAGGAAATTTCATTAGTTTTTACCAGGCGAGACCAATATCCAAAACTGCAGCCATAATTCTGACAGAAGATTGCTGCAAGAAGTGATAAGCGTATGTGCATGCTTGAAATGAAATATAAAAGAGGGACATGACATGCACAGTAAAGAATTTTATTCACAATAGCTTGAAGCCGTGTAGTCTCGCCGAAGAGTTACGAACTAGCAAACGGATCTGTGGTGTTATTGAAGAGTTTTTCTCACAACAGGTAAATGTCGTGGTGTCAGTAAGGAATTTTATTCCCAAAAGTTTGACGCTGTGTGGTCTTACCAAAGAGTTATGAGCTAGCTAACAGATGTGTGGTGTCATTAAAGAGTTTTTCTCAGAACAGGTAAATGCTGCGTTGTCTTAGTGAACATTTTCATTCAGATGATCTGAAGGTTGTAGTGTGTATCGGAGAGGAGTTTTATTCATAATGGCCAAAAGATGTGTTGCGTCAGTAAGAGTTTCGATCTCAAAATCATTTGGTTATTGAGGTTTTATTAGGGCAAAGGCCTTAAGAGCTAAAAAGCGTCCCGTATTCCTTTAATTTCTGAATTAAACTCAAAATGGCCCCATAACGATCTCGAACTCTTTTTTGGTTCTGTGTTTAAGACTCCGTGAGCACTTAAAGTTATGAAGAATGATTTGTTCCAAGATTAATAGTACTAGATGCAGAAAACAGGCAAAATCAGCATCACAGGACAAACACAACACATATGACTCATCTCTGACACAAAACGTGGCCCATCTTGAGGGGTACTCCAGAAGCCCCGTGTTTGACCAATCGGTCACAGGAACAACTGAAGGAACTTTTTGGGTAAAGTATTAAGTAAAATAAAAATGCTTTGTAATAGAAATTTAACAAAAGCTGTAAAATTCTAAAAAAAATGTGATTGAACTCAATTTTAAAATTCCATCTCTAAATCGTCGAGTGCAGCCCTTCCTTTCATTTAAAACTGTATGTCATACATATTCGGTACTACTGAACCGTTCTTCACATCTACCGTGTTTAAGGGATCAATAATTTTACAAAACAACTATGCTTGGTGCTTAAAATCTGGGTTTTCAAAGTTACCTTAGGATTTTCTACATACGTACATATCACTAAGCTGTTCTCTGGGATTCAGAGGTTAGCTCCACAAAGAAATACGAACTACCAGATAAAGTTTTAACTGATTTACCTACTGTTGCCATGTCAAACTTCTCCATTTACAGCCATCTTGAAATAAAACGCAGGCTTCACTGACATCCATCACATGACGTACACAAGATCTTCTATACTTCATACTCATAATATTTTTCTCATGCAGACACTCCTGAACCTGAACGTCCCATGATTTCCTTGGCCTTCCTCTGCCTTTCCTTCCTGCCACTTCGGCTAAAAAAAGTTTCTTAGTAAGCATCTCATCATTCATTCTTTCAATATGTCCAAACCACCTAAGTATATTTGTCTCCACCTTGCTAACAACAGTTTGCTTCACATTACACAACTGCAACACATCTTTGTTCCTCACACGATCAGAATGTGTCTTGCCACAAACCCCCCATAATTAACGCATTTATCCAGCACACAAACAACTCCTATATTTCTTCTGTAGTACCCAGGTTTCATTGCCATACATCAGAGTAGGAACAATTACATTTTCATGCACAGCCATCTGGGACTCCTATGTCTCTTCTGTAGTACCCAGGTTTCATTACCATACATCAGAGTAGGAACAATTACATTTTCATGCACAGCCATCTGGGACTCCTATGTCTCTCCTGTAGTACCCAGGTTTCATTGCCATACATCAGAGTTGGAACAATTACATTTTCATGCACAGCCATCTGGGACTCCTATGTCTCTTCTGTAGTACCCAGGTTTCATTGCCATACATCAGAGTAGAAACAATTACATTTTCATGCACAGCCATCTGGGACTCCTATGTCTCTCCTGTAGTACCCAGGTTTCATTGCCATACATCAGAGTAGGAACAATTACATTTTCATGCACAGCCATCTGGGACTCCTATATCTCTTCTGTAGTACCCAGGTTTCATTACCATACATCAGAGTAGGAACAATTACATTTTCATGCACAGCCATTTGGGACTCCTATGTCTCTTCTGTAGTAATCAGGTTTCATTGCCATACATCAGAGTAGGAACAATTACATTTTCATGCACAGCCATCTGGGACTCCTATGTCTCTTCTGTAGTACCCAGGTTTCACTGCCATACATCAGAGTAGGAACAATTACATTTTCATGCACAGCCATCTGGGACTCCTATGTCTCTTCTGTAGTACCCAGGTTTCATTGCCATACATCAGAGTAGGAACAATTACATTTTCATGCACAGCCATGCGGAACTCTCTTGAGAACCCATCATTCCTGTGAAAACCTCCCAAAGCAGCCATGACTTCCAATGAAGAATTCACTCTCCTACTAATTTCACCCTCAAATTCATTCTCCCTATCAAACATGCTTTCTAAATACACAAACTCATTCACCTGGTCAATCACTGTACCATTTAGACTTATATTACATTCAGTGCTAAGAGTTCTTCGCTCAAAAAAAAATAACTTTGGTTTTTCCCTTATTTACACTCAGTTTGAATTTGAATTTTTTTACATTTTGTTTTTCTGCGAATGAAATGAAAGCCACTATTGACTCTGCAAGGAGATGGAATCATATTTTTAGAATATTGTAAATTTTGGTAGCGAACAAACAGAATTTCAACTATCGCGCATTTCTTTGATGGGATGCAAGTTGGGCCAATAGTAATTTCAAGACTTAATACGAAAAGGCATGTTTCTCTGTTCAAGTTTGAAATTGTGTCGTTGTTTTTATGGTAGCTTTTATCGAAGGTCTAATTGGAAGTTGTCTGGGGACTGAATGATGAGCATAGTCACGTGATTTATGCTTGTTCGGACTCCTCAGTCACATCATGTACGCATGTTTTGTCCCTTTTCACGAAGCGGTGTAGAAGTCAGACGCCTCTCGCATATCAATGTGTAGGACACTGGAGATTATGCACCTCGTCAGAGAATTATCAGTCGCTACACACCATTTCGTTTACTCAATGAGATCAAAACTTCCTGTACTACAAATTACAATATATGATGTTACTTACGCACCGATAGGGACAACTATGTAATGGCGTCTAATTAGTATGTCCCAAAGAGCGGCAATGTTTCATATTTGCGTAGAAAACCCTAGAGCAGCGGTCGCCAACCGGTAGTCCGCGAGAAAATTTTGGTGGTCCGCAGAAAAATCTGGACATTATTATATTATTTGCATTTTTTTATGTTTTATTAATAATAAAACAAAAATAATGTTCTAAGAAATCCTTATATTCTGAAATCTGAATGACAACCCTAGAGCAGCGGTCGCCAACCGGTGGTCCACGAGAAAATTTTGGTGGTCCGCAGAAAAATCTGGACATTATTACATTATTTGCATTTTTTATGTTTTATTAATAATAAAACAAAAATAATGTTCTAAGAAATCCTTATATTCTGAAATCTGAATGACAACCCTAGAGCAGCGGTCGCCAACCGGTGGTCCGCGAGAAAAATTTTGGTGGTCCGCAGAAAAATCTAGACATTATTACATTATTTGCATTTTTATGTTTTATTAATAATAAAACAAAAATAATATTCTAAGAAATCCGTATATTCTGAAATCTGAATGACAACCCTAGAGCAGGAGTCGTCAACTGGTGGTCCGCGAGAAAATTTTGGTGGTCCGCAGAAAAATCTGGACATTATTACATTATTTGCTTGTTTGTTTTGTTTTATTGGAGGTTTAACGACCACCTTGAGCAACTCAATGGGCTATAAGCAGTCGCCCGTCCCTAATTTAGGGTCACTGGTTCCAGGGAAGGGAGAGAGCCAGTGCCGTAAGACAAACACAACATCCATGCCTGACCGGGATTCGAACCCGGACCCCTTACGGACGAACGATCAGAGGCCAGCGCCTTAGACCACTGCGCCACCGGGGCGGCTACATTATTTGCATTTTTTATGTTTTATTAATAATAAAACAAAAATAATATTATAAAAAATCCGTATATTCTGAAATCTGAATGGCAACCCTAGAGCAGCGATCGCCAACCGGTGGTCCGCGAGAAAATTTTGGTGGTTCTCAGATGAATCTGGACATTATTACATTATTTGCATTTTTCATGTTTTATTTGTAATAATAAAACAAAAATAATATTCTAAGAAATCCGTATATTCTGAAGTCTGAATGACAACCCTAGAGCAGCGGTCGCCAACTGGTGGTCCGCGAGAAAAAGTTTGGTGGTCCGCAGAAAAATGTGGGCATTATTACATTATTTGCATTTTTTATGTTTTAATAATAATAAAACAAAAATAATATTCTAAGAAATCCGTATATTCTGAAATCTGAATGACAATTTTCGCCTTTATTGCACTAAATTCACGAAATGTACTAGATTAGCACAGGGCTCGTGAAATACTGCACGCGAGAGCTTTATTTCGTTCAGTTTCCAACAGTCACCCCGCTCCGCGAATACCGATTCTCATCCGATTGTTTTATTTTATTTGTGTATTGTATGTAATTGTGTATTTTCTTTAACTGTTATATTTAATGGCATCAAATAGTTTGACTTTAATAACTATCATTTCTTGTTTAGTTTCAGATTCGAATGCAATAAACCCATATTGAGTGAAAAAAAGCAAAGGAATATTTTACATTTCTTTAGTAATACAAAAGATAATGTAACTAATGATAATAGTAATAATAGCAATATGTGTACTTCACTTAACCGTGAGCTGATCAATGATTCAGAGCCTTCACAGTACTCGTCAGGCACCATTAGGAAGAGCATTCGAACTAGAGGCGGAGAGGTGAAACTACTTGAAATTTGGATTTATTCAAGAACCTGGTAGTGAGCTGCATCCACTGCCGCTTTGTGTTGTGTGTTCTGAGAGTTTATCCAATGATGCCATGAAACCTTCGAAACTCGAAAGACACTTGCAATCAAAACACCCGGACTTAGCTAAGAAACCACTTGAATATTTTCAAAGAATGCGTGAAAATATGCAAAAGCAAGTAATTGCTTTAACAAAAATGACTTGAAGATAAGTCCTTAGCAAAGGCTTTTTATCTGACAGCTCTTCAGATCGCGAAAAATAAAAAGCCGTATACGATTGGAGAAGAATTAATTAAGCCTTGCATGTTACAAGCCTGTGAAGAAGTTTTGGGAAAGCAGGCTGTCCAGAAACTGAAAGTAATTACTACGTCCGCTAACACTGTCAAGCGCAGAATTGAAAACATGGCTGAAGATATTGAAAATCAAGTTATAAAAATGGTAAAAAATTCACCATTTTATTCAATTCAACTTGACGAATCAACCGACGTAAGTAACAAGGCACTTCTCCCTTGTTTTGTGAGTGTTGAGTGTGAAGAAGAGTTACGGGAAGAACTACTTTGTTCTCTCAACTTGCCGGGTAGAACAACTAGCGCTGAGATTTTTAAAGCACTTAATAGTTATTTTCTGTAACACGGAATTGAATGGAAAAAATGTATTGGGATATGTACAGACGGTGCCGCAAACATGACTGGACATCTTTCAGGAATTGTTGCAAAGGGGAAAAATGTTGGTCACCAAGACATTTTGTCTACACACTGCATTATACATCGTGAGCAACTTGCGCCGAAAAATATGTCCCCAGAACTACACGAAGTATTATCAGATGTTATTAAAATTATAAATGAAGTTCGACACAAAGCGATCAATTCTCGAATATTTGAGGCACATTGTGAAGAAATGGGTTCCCAGTATACTCACCTTCTTCTTCACGCAAAGGTGAGATGGCTGTCGAGGGGCAAAATACTAACTCGACTGTTCGCCCTGCGCAAAGAAGTCAAATTATTTTTCCAGCAGCAAAATAATCCGAAATTTCAAAAAAAAACCTTTTCCGACAATGAGTGGGCAACCAAGCTTGCATACCTGGCAGACATTGTTTCGCTGTTAAATGAACTAAACATATCCTTGCAAGGACGTGTTCACACTGCGAGGTAAAATGGATGCTTTTCAAAAGAAAATATTACTGTGGCAAACGCGGTTGACTGAAGAAGATCTACAAATGTTTTTAAATTTTGATGAATATATGAGAGCGAATGATGTCAATCGGCAGGTGGTAACTATTGTTCAAGAGCACTTACAATTATTCACATAATATTTTGGTCGTTATTACCCAAAGAAAGAAGATCTCAGACATGGCATTATCTGGATAATAGATCCATTTGCAGCAAACATTGAATATAGCAATTTAAGCATGAATGAAAAAGAAATCCTCATCGATCTATCATCCGACGACAGTCTCAAAGCTAAATTCCAGTCATTCTTATCAATATCTCATTTTTGGCTCTCCATAAAAAGTTAATACCCATTGCTGAGTGAAAAAGCAATGAAAATTTTGATTCAATTTTCAACAACATATTTGTGCGAATAGACATTTTCATCTGTCACAGCTATTAAAACTCGGTACCGGTCTCGGCTTGAAATAAGTACTGCTCTCCGTCTTGTAGTAACGTCATTGGAGCCAAAAATCCATAAACTTCTTTCAAACAAGCAGGAACAAATATCACACTAAAAATGTGTAATACTTAAATAAGCTTCAATTATTTTGTAATAATTAAACTAACTTTAATAATTTTGTTACAATTAAACAACCTTTAAAAAAAATTATGATTAAACACGCATTTATAATTTTGTTATAATTAAATAAGCATTTATAATTTTGTTATAATTAAATAAGCATTTATAATTTTGTTATAATTAAATAAGCATTTATAATTTTGTTATAATTAAATAAGCATTTATAATTTTGTTATAATTAAATAAGCATTTATAATTTTGTTATAATTAAATAAGCATTTATAATTTTGTTATAATTAAATAAGCATTTATAATTTTGTTATATTAAATAGGTGCATTTCATATTAATAAAATGGAAGTTCTCTGATCATTATTTTACAAATGTATTTATCTTTTAAAAAAATTCATATTAGTGGTCCGCGGGATTTAAAATTATGAATTTAGTGGTCCGTGAGGTCCGAAAGATTGGCTACAGCTGCTCCAGAGCGTTTCTTTTTCCTGAAATTGTGTCACACTTTGGTGAAAGGTTTAGCAATAGAAGGGCTTCAACGTCAGTGATTTCCCTTCATATCTGTTGTACACGAGTTAGCTGTTGGCCTTCGCCCAGCAGTGGACTGAGAATGGCTGAAAAGATAGATATATACATATACGCGTTGACCCAAATAACTATAACATGTTAAAATTAAAACAATATTATAATTACAATTTGGGAAAAGCCGTATATAGGAAAATAAAAGTGATGTAGAGCATACATTAACTGAAATTTCATTACCTACCTATGACTATGATAATACAGGTGGATTTCAACTGAAACCAATTTTTCCCAGGACTCAGTATGTTAAACAGTCTCTAAGCTATACTGGGCCTCGCTTTTGGAATTCTCTGCCTCATGATCTAATAATAAATAATTTCAATCTATTTACAAAAAAAAAATAAAACTTTACATTCTGGGTATAAAAAAAGGCAAAAAGGGAATAAGGAGAAATGAAATGGAAAATGTAAAAGAAAGGGGGGGAGGGGGGAGAAGGGACTAAAAGGTCAAAGAGATACACTGGGATAAGGAGAACAGGAGGGCACAGTAGTAGGGAAGTGTAAGGTTGGAAGGAGGGTGAAGAAAAAGGGGGATAGGAAACAATTTTACTAATACTAATTTCTACTAATACCTTTGAATGCTATGTGCCATGTTTTCAGGTGTAACTTTGACTTGCCAACATTTGTATAGGGAGATCAGGGCCTTGTCAGGACTTTTGTGGCTTTTTTTCAGATCTCTTTTGCTGTTATAATTACTTGCACTGTTGTGCTATTACATTATATTTTTGGTTTTACTGTAATTACTAAATAAACTGAATTAAATTGAATTGAATTTTTCTGCTGTTTTTTTACTGCAAATAGCAGTTAAGAACAAAACTTTGTATAAAAACTAATAACAAAAACTTAACACACCCGAGATGTGCCGATGATATCAACATTTTTGCAGACACTTCAGATGACCTTAATGTAATGATAGGATCTGTATAATGAAAGCAGCAAAGTTGGTATAAATATAAACAGAGAAAAACTAAAATCATGTTTAATAATTTTGTAACACCAAAAGACATATCATTAGAAAACTATCTCTTAGAAACAATCTCTTCATACACATACTTGGGTCATCTCATTGATCTAAATGATTGTCTCCAAAAGGAAATAAATAGAAGAGTTCAACTCTGCCTGGAGTGCATTTGGAAAACTGAAAAGCATTTTTCAAAACAGTGATGTCCCACTCTGTATAAAAAGGAAAATATTTAACCAGTGTATACTTCCAATCATCACTCATGGTTGCGAAACCTGGACTCTGACAAAAGCACTGACAAATAAACTTTCAACAACTCAAAGAGAAATAGAAAGGCTGATTCTAGGCATCACATCAAAAGATGAGAAACGTAACACGTGGACAAGAAGCCAGACTCGTATCACAGACATCATTCTTTAAAACAAGCGACTAAAATGGAAATCAGCTGGATATCTATCCAGAAGAGAAGACGAACGATAGACAACCACACTAACAAACAGGATTCCAAAAGCAGGGAAACGAGGCAGAGGACGTCCTAAAAGAAGGTGGAGCGATGAAATGTCAAAATTTGTAAGGGAAAAAATTGATGAACCATAAAGAACAGAGAAAAATGGAAAGAACCGGAGAAGGCCTTCGCCCAGCAGTGGACTGAGAATGGCTGAAAAGATGAAGAAGAATTCTGTCTCGAGTCATAACAGTAAGTGTTGATTGTTACTCATTGTGTTTTCAATCTTAATAAAACATATACTCACAAAATTCATTTCGACCTCTGGCTTAGACACAGATTTAAGACGTAAATTTAAGTTACAGCTGTTTAAAGGTTATTTACAAAACCTACTATTATTTTTTTATTTTCTCTGGTTTTTACGTCTCTAAAAACTACGTTGTGGGACACAGGAGCTAATCCACGTGTGTTATTGGGGCAATCCCCCACCCCCAGCAGGTTTTTATCTTTTAAATGACCGTAATTAATGCATTTAGGTTTGTGAAATTATAGTTATAAATCCACAGGTTTTCGTAAAATTTTCATTACAACAAAAAATTGCTGTAAATTCGGAGATGAGTGTTCTGTTCCAGCTTCAGCATGAAAGAGAAAACAGCAACTGGAAGTTCAGAAACAGAAAAAGATGAAAGCGGAAGTAAAAAGGGATTTTGACTGATCAGGAAAAGCAATGGGTGTGGTTTGTTCTGGTGTTTTGGTATTGTCTGACATCATTAGTAATTAGGAGCAAGAAAAATAATAAAAAATCACCGTATGGGGTGGACTTTGAAGTGTGTATGAGATAGTGTGGGTCACAGAGCGAAGTACGTACCTCGATTGGGCCATAAGTAAAAACTAGAAACAAATTTCCAAATTGGAAATTTTTCTGTAAAAATTAATCCACCTGAATGGAAGGGATCAATCTTTATTTTTAAAGATTTTATCCAGACTTGAGATTTAAAAAGCATCGAATTGGTTTCCTCGAAAAGCGAGCAATTGGACGACAGGAAAATATTGCTGATTTTTTAGTTCTCGTACGTAGTTTGTGAATTAAAACTTTAGAACAATTTCGTTAATGAAAAATTTTGAAAAGCTTTGCTGCGGCAGGAAGTTGCAGCGGTGCAAATTTTAGTGTGTGTTTGGGTATCCTCCACAAAATCGCTCTTTTATTCATTCATTTATTTTGATTGGGGGTTTAACGACCACCGCGTGTAACTCAATGGGTTATAAGTAGTCAGGGTCCCTAAAATAGGGCTACTGGTTCCAGAGAAGGGAGAGAGCCAGTGCCGTAAAAGAAACACAACATCCATACTACACAGAGATTCGAACCCGGACACATTTCGGACGAATGATCAGAAGCCAGTGCTTAGACCACTGAGCTACCGAGGTGGCCTTTTTCTTTATAGACACAAGCAATATCATTCTCCAAGATGTGCATCTAGATTCGCTATTGGTTGGAGAACATAGTTTTTCGAATAAAAAGAGCAAAAACTCTTTTGTTACTAACAATCCATTCATGTAAAAAGTCATCCACACGCGTGTCTGTGTGTGCCTTCTACAAAGTCTATCTTTTGTTTAGACAGGAGCAATAGCCCCCCCCCCCCTCCCAAGATGAGTTTCTGGATCCTCCGCAACTGGCTGGACAACACACTTTTTCGAATAAAAAGGGCAAAAGCTGTTCTGTTCCTAACAACCCATTCATGCAGACGTCATCAATAAGCGCTCGCTCGTGTGTGTGTGTGTGTGTGTGTTCTCCATAAAGTCTATATTTTTTAAAAGAGGAGCAACACCCCCCCCCCCCCCCCGACATACACCAAGAAGAATTTCTGGATGCGCTACTGTTTGGGCAACATACTGTTACTAACAACCCATTCATGCAGACGTCATCCACACTCACGTGTGTATGTGTGTATGTGTGTGTGAGAGAGAGAGAGAGAGAGAGAGAGCGTGGGAGCGAGATTTAAAATCTCATTTCAGTTTGGTACGTTTCCAAAAAAAAGATGTTGAAACAATCGTACTACTTCCCAAGGGGCAAACATTATCTCCCGGTATTTTTTTTTTTTCTACAAGGGTACATTCCTCTTTCCAAAGATTTATGAATGACTAGACCACGCTCGCACACGCATACGAACAAACAAACAACGGGACAAATTCGACCTAGTTTTCAGTGTCACATTATTGTCACCACGCTGAGCAATACTTCTGCGAATTGGGGATTCAATTGATTCCTCTTTTTCTGTCCAGCACTTCCTGTCTTAAAAACTGCCATTGAAAAGACCCCGTTGGTTTTGAAATCCAGGAACAACAACAGCGCCACATCTTTTCGTTGGAGTAGAGAGTATTCCTTCAATTCAATGTCATTGGATTCTGAAAAGCGCTAAAACGTGACTGTTGTTACCAGTCCGCTCATTCAAAACAATGCCTTTCTCACATTGTTAGTACGTGTTGTTTACTCTGGTGTTTGAAAAGGCGCCTTTTTTTCCCTCTGCATCCATCTTTCACGATCCACTGGTCAAGCTATCATTACACAGAATCACAGAGTTAATGAATATTCTTCTATCGTTTAATATTTCCGGCTTACGACCTGGGCAGTGAGTGTACTTGAGAACACCCTTCAGAGAGTGATAAAATAATGGAAATTCAGAAGATAACTGCGTTTTTTGGTGACCTTCATTTTGGCATGTTCCTTTTTCCGTAGCATTAAGGAAAATTTGCGCAGCAGATGATTAAGGAAAATTTCAATTTCCGATTAAATATCAATTACTTCTTCCAAGAAAGCGTTGCAAAAGTATGCGGAAATTTTACAAAATTGTGTCCTTCTGATGGATGTAGGAGGGTGAGAAGTTTTTGTTTTATGATATTTTTTTTATGTGTTTGTACCACGGTTTTTCCTTTCCTTCTTTTTTTTTTTTGGGAGGGGGGAGGTGAGGGTTAACGACCACAGTTGTGACGTACTACAGAGGTGAAGCATGTCAAGACGGCAAAGCTGCAACGATAAATTAAGCCGGTGCAGCTTAACTGGGAAAGCATTCGTCTCCGGAGCAGAAAAATAAAAAAAGATGAAATATGACAACGAATTTTCAGTTGTAATGAGCACGTCTTCTGAATCCACTCTGACGCAAATTAAATTTACCAGACTTTTTCAAAGTCAATGGAACCTTCTGTTAGGGAAACAATCAGCCGGTTTCAACAATCGAGAAAACATATAGAAATTGAAATGTCTGCTTAGTTCCACCAGCGGCTAAAATGCATGTTACGAAAATTAACAAATGGCGCACAAAAAGTTTCTCAGAGCACAAGGAAGGTACCACGCACAAAAATATTTCCAAATCGAACAGTTAAAAGAAGAAATATACGAGTGAGGGAAACATATAACTCTATGCCTTCTAGCCAAATAATTTTGCGTAATGGAAAATTTGAAAATAGGCGAAAATATCCTGCATCGAAAGGCTATGCAAAGGAAAAAGAACTTTTCAAATACGTCTCCCGGAAGCAGAAATAGCGAGAATAAGGTTTCGACCTTTACGTAACCTAGCGGGAAATATGTGCATTATTTAAAGATGGTAATGCTCCACATCTCTATTGTAGCGAATGGCATAGAGTAAAGAAGAAATTTCTCAATAGTGTTTTTAGAAGCGGCGATGCAGCAGTAAACTGAAGTACAAAACACCACCGAACGACAGAACTGTGAACTACAAAATTCCTCATATACTAACTAGCCTAAAGTGCTCTACAGGGTAAATGGTGAGGCCACGGGTGGCTTAGTAGTCAACTGCGGGTGGCCTAGTAGTGACTGCCACGGAGAAGATCTCGGGTTCGATTCCAGGCAGGTACGAACGCTCGAACCACTAAATATCCGCCGTGCGTCGGATGACACGTTAAGCCATCGAGCCCCGGGTGCTGGCCCCCCGGTAATAAATAAGGGAGTCTTCCTCCCCCTTTCTATACCTCGCTTCTGTGTTACTTTCCTATCGGGCACCCTAACCCAAATCTCCTAGCTTCCTATTTCTAAGGGTTGTTTAAGACCTGGGGTCAGATATTCTCTTCCAA
The DNA here is from genome assembly GCA_039090855.1 of Macrothele yani. NCBI lineage: Eukaryota > Metazoa > Arthropoda > Arachnida > Araneae > Macrothelidae > Macrothele > Macrothele yani. The sequence goes on from CM077026.1 coordinate 114,931,689, forward strand.
AAATCATGTACATATGATCTGATCTGAGGTGAAAATCCTCCAAATACGTGGCGACAGTAAATAAAATAAATGCATCGCTCTTTCCACGTTCCAGAAGCACACAGCTACCGAAAAATTGTTTTTCAGCCGCCGCTGTGGAATTGAACCACAGAACTCTAGATATCTAGCCGAGTGTGTTACATTTACACCACGGTGGACAACAATCCACGGTGCTATGTGTATTTTTAAGTCAGCTTCTGACATCATAAATCCGTAAGATGGGCTCAGCTACTGAGACGTCTCCATCTGGTGGGCATTAACGGCACTGGCTATATATATATATTCTAGCAGTTAAATCCAAAGGGCGAGATCCAAGGTGAAAATCCTCCAAATACGTGGCGACAGTAAATAAATAAATACATTGCTCTTTCCACGTTCCAGAAACACACAGCAACCTGCTTTTTAACCGCCGCTGTGAAATTGAACCCCAGAACTCTCGATATCTAGCCGAGTGTGTTACATTTACACCACGGTGGACAACAATCCACGGTGCTATGTGTATTTTTAAGTCAGCTTCTGACATCTTAAATCCGTAAGATGGGCTCAGCTACTGAGACGTCTCCATCTGGTGGGCATTAACGGCACTAGCTAATAGATATATATTATAGCAGTTAAATCCAAAGGGAGAGATCCAAGGTGAAAATCCTCCAAATACGTGGCGACAGTAAATGAATAAATACATCGCTCTTTCCACGTTCTTTAAAAAAAAAAAAATCAAATAAAAAAAAACCGGCTGCTGTGTGTTCCTGGAACGTGGAAAGAGCGGTGTATTTATTTATTTACTGTCGCCATGTATTTGGAGGATTTTCACCTTGGATCTCGCCCTTTGGATTTAACTGCTATAATATATATATACCCAGTGCCGTTAATGCCCACTATAACGAAGTAAATTTCTCCGTCATTTCTGTCCACGCCAGGATTCGAACCCGGATCCCCTCATTCCGGAATAAGTCACTCTACCAATTGAGCTACACGGACGTTTTATTCTGATTCCTATCTGCCTTTATGTCGTGTGCGTCCTTCTGGCAGGTACGTCACATCTCCTGGTACGTTACACCACCAGATGGAGACGTCTCAGTAGCTGAGCCCATTTTACGGATTTATGATGTCAGAAGCTGACTTAAAAATACACATAGCACCGTGGATTGTTGGCCACCGTGGTGTAAATGTAACGCACTCGGCTAGATATCGAGAGTTCTGTGGTTCAATTAAACAGCGGCGGCTGTAAAACAATTTTTCGGTTGCTGTGTGTTTCTGGAACGTGGAAAGAGCGATGGATTTATTTATTTATGATCTGATCTATAAGGTAAATGGCATCCGATTTTGAAAGATTTTTTTAAATCGCACATGTAGAAGCAGAGATATTGAGAAAAACAGATTAAGCATTTGCGCAATTAGCAGCGAAATTGTGCATTATTTTGGCAAGAAAATGCGCACTCAGAGTTTGCATGTTAGTAGCATCTGACGGAAGAAAGAAGTTTTGCAATCGGGTTTTAGTCTGCAGATACTGCTGTAAACAAAAACGTGAGTCTATGCCCTCTGGTGGCAGACTGGTGTGTTAAAAAAAATTTTGAAATTATGTGAGAAACATTTCGTGATAACTAAAGTTAAGACTTAAAGTTAAGTGTATTGACTCGGTCATTCGTGATTTAAAAGTCTTTTAGTAATGTGTCACATATTGAGGATTAATACTGGATTCTGAGTTCAGGTGTCGGCCTATAAAGTTGATTTATACGAGCATGTGGAAAATGCACCCGTAGTTTAAGTCAACTACAGGGCCATATCATGGCGGTGCGAACACCGTAAAAAATAAGTGACGTGATTCCCGGAAAATTCCTGAGAATAATGTTCAGAAAAGTTACCGTTAGGTGTCTACCTTTCAAAGAAACGTCCGTTTTTAAAAGTTTCCGTTTCTTTTAAAAATAGTTTCCGTTTCGTATTTGGACAGATTTTCCTTAGTCTGGAATTCCGTTTATTTCAAAAAACTGCGTTTCGGGTTTTTTCGTATTTACACAGATATTTCGCAGCAACTTCGATTTTCACTTTTCCAGCCCTTTTACCAGAGATCCCTCTGGCTCCTGCTGGCTTTCGAAACGACTTCGTTTGAAATTGTCTTCAACGGCAGTTGGGCATTCAACCAGAAAAACCCGTTACGCACAGTCACGTATAAAGTAGAACTCTAATTGTGCGATGATGAAATGTTTTTTTTTTTATAAATGCGGGTGAATGAATCATTCTATTTTCTGCTGCAGCTCATTATTTTTTTAAATAGGTTTGTAATAATTTTATTTTTGCCATAGGACGTATTACAAAGTACGTATTTTCTTTCACTGCGATTTTCGAAGCAACAGACTGCTTTAGAACTTGAGATCTTTTTAAACTGACAATGACTCAGTTACGTTTTAAAAAAGGTCAAAAGTATTGTACTTCCTTACAGTATTATTTCAGGAAACTCCTAAATACAAAATTTACTTTTGATAACTATAATAGCTTTTGTTTTAAGGAGTCCCCAGACTGATACATTCTTCTGAAATGGGTATGGTTTGGATTCCCGGTGAGGCAACAGTAGATGTTGTGTTTGTTTTACAGCACTGGTTCTCTACCATCACTGCAACCAGTGACCCTAAATTAGGGATGGGCGACTGCTTATAGCACATTGAGTTGCTCACGGTGGTCGTTAAACATCCAATCAAAAAAAAAAAAAAAATAAGACTGATACATACGTACATAGGCATATCGCGACCAAAAAGTTTGGGGGGCACAAATAAGTATAAACTGATGTTTTTCTTGGGTAAGGGGGAAAAAGGCATTCTCAAAACAATTGTCATTAGCGCCATAGCTTAGGTTCTTCACGTGCCTAATATATCCAAAACGATGAGGTGTGCTAGGCTTGCGTTGATTCACCCTAATGAGGAAAAACATGACTTTCAAAGCACCTCGTGCAGTCATCTGATGATGAAAACCATCATAATATGATTGCTGGACAGCAGTCATCACAAAACTCGCTATTGTGTATCGTTGTTCCCTTGGTTGTATGTCACACTTTATAACTTTCAAAAGTCCAACGGCTAGTTATCATTTTTTCCACTTTCTAATTTGGGGGAGGGGAGCACGTGCCCCCGGTGCCTTCGCGACGATACGCCCATGGACTACAAGAATGTATTACATCAGAAGGGAAAACGGAATCAATCAACAACGTATCCCCCCCCCCCATTGTTTACAATGGTGTCCCTACGTCTGGATAGGTCTGCAATGCCATCCTTGAAAACACGTGTAGGTTTTGCTGCGAAGAAATCATCAAGGAAATTCTGGAGATCAACATCATTGTTGAACGTTCTGTCACGGAGTGCATTCGGCAGAGATCGGAACAGGATATAGTCTGAAGGGCCGATATCTGGGGAATAGGCCTGATGTGAAAGGATCTTCCATTTCATGTCCTGAACGGCCATTTTGGTCATGTTTGCACTGTGAAGGTGTGCGTTATATCATGTTGTAGAAGGACACCATGGCGCCGATGTGGCCGTTTTTGCTGAATTGATCCCTCCTCTCCGCTGAGTTGCTGACAATAGAGTACAGCGTTGATGGTCCGATTCCTCGACAGCATTTCCCAGTGAATAATGCCTTCCATGTCCCACCAGACACACCACATGATCTTCGCAGGATGAAGGTCATGTTCTGGACGTGATGTGGGCGTCTTGTTTGGGATTAACCATTCCCTCCGATGCCTGAAATTCACGTACAGGCACCACTTTTCCTCTCCAGTAACAATACGTGACAGAAAGGATTTGTATTGCTGAGAACATTCGCGCTAACGGGCGAGCAAGTAACCACGTATGAAAACACGCTGGTTCTTGTCCTCGGTAAGAGTGTGAGGCACCCAAGACCCCAATTGCTGGACCTTTCCCATACGTTCCAGGTGTCCCACTACTGTGGCCTTATCACAGTCCATATCAGTGACCGATTCGCGTGTAGTTTGACGCGAATCCATGTGGGTGACATGGTTCAAACAATCATCATCAAAGTGAGATGGCCGACCTGAGCGTGGAGAGTCGCTGAGGTCAAAATTGCCACCTCAGAACCGCTCAAACCATTTGCGGGCTGTCCTCGGAGCAATAGCATCTTCCCCATACACAGCACAAATTTGTCGAGTAGCCTCGGCGGCTGTGGATCCCTTGTTAAACTGGTACAGGAGCAGATATCAGAAATGTTCATTCCTCTCTACTTGACACTCCATACTTCCGGACCTGAAAGCCAAAAAACCATTAGATACAATCACACAACGCAATATGATTTAGATACACGATATTACTGGCTACATTTTGATATACAACTGGCCATCTACACTTTCACTACTGACATGGGAAACACTCGTGAAATAAAACGGCATGAACTTATGCATCAACCCAATAAAAAAACTCCTACTGCTATGATTAATCTTATGCATCAACCCAATAATTCGAGACGAAGATGAGCAATGATGATTTTAGACGATGAAAAGTCTTTCTGTTACTGAGATGATATATATCGTCACAATAGAATACTGTTAGAACTAAGAGTAGAAATGAACTTTGATTTTGACGTTGTCCTAAGGATCAATACACGCCACTATTTAATTTTCACCGAGTTGGCTTTGCATTAAGAACACCTACCAAATAACGCGTTGATCCACCTTTGTTCCTAGGCGTCTGCGAGCTTTTGCAATCACGGCTCGCAGACACTTAGGAACAGATTCTATAAGGTGACGAACGTCCTCTATGCGTGTCTTGACCCACATCCACCGCATCAGCTCCGTCAATTCACGCCCACTGCTTTGAGGAGGATCAGTAGTTCTAACACCTAGTTGGAAAATTCGTTTTCGTTTTCCTTTAACCGCTCAGTAAGTAGTTATGGGAGCCCGATGACACGGTGCGTTGCTCTGTTGAAAGATGGCACTGTGGTTGAAAAATGGCAAATTCCTGCAGATATGGATGGGGATCTCAATGTAGCGACCACCATTCAGTGTTTGGGGAGCTATAACCAATTGACCAAATGCTTGCCAGGAAAAAGCTCCCCAAACCAGAACACAACGTCCACCGACCTGTTCAACCCCAACTGTGCAACCAGGGGATAGGGCTTCATGCTGTTTACGCAGCATGTAAACCCGGCCGTCAGCGTGGTGCTGCAAGAAACGTGACTCAACACTCCGGAGAGTCGACCTTCTTCCATCTGTCGTGGGTCCACTGCAGACATTCCTTGATACATATGAGGCGTTGTTTGCGATGAATGGACGTTATCATATGTGCCTCTTTTGGTAACCGGCAGTGGAACCCCAGGCGAAGCAAGGTACAGCGCATGGTGCATGTGAAAGTAGATCGAACTGTACCACTGTTGTGCTAGTGGGTAAGCTGTGTGACTATAGCACGTCGTTGCTGAGATACCAGTCATGACACCCAAGGCTCACCTATAGGATGAACTGCGCGTGTCTGATCAATGTGAGACTTTCTGCTGGATGTCTGTGCATGATTAGTCCAGTCCTGTTACACCCTTGATACAGTAATAAGAGAGCAGCCAACAATTGCGTCTGTTTCCGAAATATTGGCATCTGGACTCCGGGCCCCAACTATCTGGCCGCGGTCAATTTGGCTTAAGTCGCCACATTTCCTCATGACTGGCAAATGTTTACTGATTACGTACGTATTAGGTGTTCAAATAAGTTTTAAAGCGTTTTAAGACAACGCAACATGTAATTTGAGAAAAAAATAACAATATCTTCACGAATTAAAATATGCACCGTCATTATCTATCACCTTCCGCCATCGGTCGGGCAGCTGACGGATTCCAGCCACGAAGAATACTTCGTCGTGTGACACGATGAAGTCATCAACCCATTTTTGCATTTCGTCACATGTCCAGAACCGTACAGCAGACAAACCATGTTGCATCGATCAGAACAAATGGTAGTCCGAAGGGACTGTGTCGAGACTATACGCCGGGTGCTTTAAACGTCCAAGCCAAGCGTCAATAACATTTCCTTGACCGATTTCCAGACATGCGGCCGAACATTGCTATGCAGTAATTTCACGTGACACAATCCTTTGCCTGTGAATGTACGTTTCCGACAGATTTCTTGCTTCAATCGCAGCAATTGTTGCTTGTAGCGATCAGCAGTAACAGTTTGACCCTATTCCAATATTTCATAATAGAGCACACCCTTCATATCCCACCAGATGCACAGCAGAACTTTCTTGGGATGTATATCGCTTTTTGGTGTTGAAGGCGTTGCTTCACAGGAGTATACCCAGTGTTTTTTGCGTTTAGGATTATCGTATCATTTTCACTTTTCATCACCCGTGACGATTTTCCACAGGAAAGACTGTTTCTGTTGTTTATTCAACAGATCCAAACACTTCATGACATGCTCATCCTTGTTCTTCTGGCTCTTGTCATGTGGCACCCATTTTCCTTCCTTCTGAATCTTTCCCATTGCGCATAACTGATTGGAAATGGTTTGTTGAGTTACCCCCATTTGTTCAGCTAGTTCTTTTTTGCGTTTGAAACGAATCTTCATCCAGCAATGCTTGCAGTTTCACATGTGCAACCTTCTGCGGGGCGCCGCTACGTTCTCGACGGCTAACATGAAAATCACCTGCTTTAAACCGTCTAAACCAAAACTCACACTTGCTTTTCGATACAATATTCTCCCCCAGAACAGAACAGATCGATGCACATGTTTTTGTAACAATTTTCCTCGATGAAGTTCGTAACGAATGCAGTGTCGAATAAATGCAGTATCGCTTGCCATCTTTCACCTAACGATGTGCAAGTGCGTTTAACTGTTGTGCAAACTTCTGTGTCACATTTTATACTCTAGGAACAGTTACGGTCACATGATAACAACGCGGGGAGTGTCGAATATGAAAATTAGCGGTATACGTCACACAAAAAAATGCTTTAAAACTCATTTGTGCACCTAATACAAAGGATAAGAGTGCAGAATTTGTCGTAGCCGCACGTGACGTTGATATCACGTGATATGTGGTACTTCGTTATAGCTCCAAATATGTAAAACGGGGGAGGTGAGGGGGGTGTTCCTAATGCAAGGTTTACTCAGTGTATATTGAATATATTTCATATGTGGCTGAAAAACTGTACAATACAACACACCAGCTAAAAATAAAAGCTTGTGAGGGAACGTCAAATAGTATCCTCACCCTAGGCGCTAAGAACACTAAAGCTGGCCCTGGTCAATAGCCAACATTAGCAAACTGTTGTCGGTCTCCACATTTCTTTTGATATATCAGTTGGTTTGTCTGTCTGAAAGCTAAATCAGTAATTTGTTCATATCGTTTAGATCAAAATCAATAAAATTATATTCTATGAAAGTATAGTTTTTTCTGATATATTAGTTGCTTCGTCCATCTGAAAGTTTAATCAATATTTTTTCAATTATTAACACTCAGTGTTATTAAGAAATTCATAAAGTTTATGCCCAGTTGTTTAATTGGAAAAAGGTAGTGTTCTGATGAAGTACACAACTCATCGTTCTGAAAAAAATCACCTAAAAGGGGTTTTACAAATACTTTTGCAATCCAATAAGTTTTCTTTGTTTTCACAATTCGGAAATCATTACGGGAGACATTTTGAAGAGCGAGTTTGCTTCAAAGAACTCGTTTTGATAGAACTCTTTTTTCATATAAACGTACCTTTGCTGAAATAAAACGTTTGATTCATTATGTGGTTCTGGGGACTTTTTTGAAGTGCAAAGAAAGTTCATAGGTCATGCGATCCTTCAACAAAGTACTTCAGAGAATATCAAACTGCAGCTTTGACAAAACAGGCCCTATTCAAACAGTAAAAGACAATTTTTGTAAAATCTCCTGACAACAGAATGCAAGTATTCGACGAACAATCAAAATCAAGTTTATTTTTATCGCCAATTGCAGACGAATCGGAGGAAACTGTAGCAACTTATGAAAGAAGTCAAGCAGTGCGCAAGTCCTTCGAATTCCTTTTCAACACAATAAAAACCGATTTTTCAAAGGTTAACGTATTTTGTTTTGGAACTTTATAGCTATAAAATAGCTTTTCTTCAAAGCTAGAAAGAAGATTAAATACCATAAATATAAAAAAACAGTTAAACTAACAATATAAGTATCGCATAACAGTTACTGCAGTTAAAAGAAAAAATGAAAATGAAAAGTTAATTCGCTACTCGAAATTAATTAAAACAAACTGGACTGTTCATGCAATGTTCATACAGGAATATCCGTCAAGAAACAGAATTGTTTAGCGAAAACCCCGGTTGCAAGATTTTAGATAACAGTTTTTGAAGTGTAGTTTTAGAACGAAAAGAGAATTCGGACTTACAGAACTGTGATGAGAGCAAACGTTCCCGATGAAATCAATTTAACTTCACTAAACTTGGCGTTCATATTCTCAAAATATACAGTATACGAGCGTGCACCTACATGATAACAGATATCAAGAGACGACCACATCGAACAAGAAATTATAGGTATGTAAAACTTGATTGGACTGCATGTAAAAAAACAATACAGTTTTCACGAGCCCTTTATTTGTAATTGGTTATTAAAAGAATGTTTAATCAAGACAGTTATTATTTAAGGATTAGAGACGTAGATCGTAAGTAAAAAAGCCATACGCAAACTGTAGATAACTCCAAGAATCATGGAATGCTGCATGTTTGGTGTAATAAAAAATATAGGAAAATGAACTCAGGGAAATTATAAGAGTTGATGCCGTCTTTAAAAAAGTAAATACCTTAAAGTGACTATCAGTTGGATATATTTCTAGAAGTGGTGACTGTTGGACAACAGAAATATTAGACTAGACATCAATGGTCAGGAAAAATCCAAAAGGAGGCATGTCGGAATGACATAGAAGAGAAACGTGAGGGAGAGAGAGAGAGAGTTGTGAAAGACGCTTGGGGAAAACTTGTATCTAGCAGTGGACTGACAATGGTGGACAGCCGCAATATTAGACCTGATATCAATGGTCAGGAAAAGATTCAAAAGGAAGCATGCCGAAGAGACATAGAAGAGAAACGATCAAAAGAGAGAGAGAAAGAGAGAGAGAGAAAAAGAGAGTGAGATAGAGAGAAAAAGAGAGTGAGAGAGAGAGAGAGGACAGGGAAAGAGAGTGAGAGTGAGAGAGAGAGAGGACAGGGGAAGAGAGTGAGAAAGAGAGAGAGAAAGAGAGAGAGAGTTGTGGAAGATACTTGGGGAAGATTTTCATCCAGCCCTGGATTGACAATGGTGGACAGCCGAAATATTAGACCTGATATCAATGATGGTCAGGAAAAGATTCAAAAGGAAGCATGCCGAAGAGACATAGAAGAGAAGCGTTCAAAAGAGAGAGAGAGAGAGTGAGAGAAAAAGAGAGTGAGAGTGAGAGAGAGAGAGAGAGGACAGGGAAAGAGAGAGTGAGAGAAAAAGTGAGAGAGAGAGAGAGAGAGAGTTGTGGAAGATACTTGGGGGAGACTTTCATCCAGCACTGGATTGACAATGATGAAGTTGACGACACCGTAGCATGGCCAAAAGTCAGTGAGGGAAACAATGCTTACTAAAGTATGTGCAGTCCCATTCAAGGGTAGATCGACCTACCGGAACACCGGGACATTTCCCGATGTACCACTCGAGAAATGGCTTACTTTTTCATATTCTTTTTGTCCGAATCTTTGGGAAAGGTCTTTTTTTCGCTTTCCAACCGTAGGTTAAAGAAGTGTATGTGCTCCAGCTTTGTCCGTCCGTCCGCCTGTCCGCACGATAACTCGCGTAAAAATGGTTTGATTTCGATGAAATTTTAGTATGTGGTAGGGGACCACCTTGGGACAAATCCTATTGAAAATGGGTGAAGTGGGGTCAAAGGTCACGACGTAGGAACGGGATCCATTGCATTGCCCTTGTGCGTCATAACTTGCGTAAATATGGATCGATTTCAATGAAATTTTAGTATGTGGTAGGGGTTTATCTGGGGACTAATTCTTTTGAAAATGGGTGAAGTGGGGTCAAAGGTCACGCCATAGGAGAGGGATGCATTCCATTGCTCTTATGCGTAATAACGTGCGTAAATATGGTTCTATTTCAATGAAAGTTTAGTGTGTGGTAGGGGACCACCTGGGGACGAGCCCTGTTGAAAATGGGTGAAGTGGGGTCAAAAGTCACGACATAGGAGCTAGATTTATTCTACAGACATTATCCTCTTAGCTTGAGTAATAACTTGAGTAATGATTTCTGGTATGTTGGAAAGCGTATCATAATCAATGCATTGCATGATTTTACTGACTTGTTTTTTAATAATAAGCATTAACTTAATTTGAGCTATCTGTGTAAGAAATGTTTGGTTGGAAAGAAAGTTATGTCTGCATATGCAAAGAAACAGAGACGTGCTAATCACCATATATACAAGTAAGAATCAGTCCAAAATGTAGTCGCCATCGTTTGCCATGACTTGCTCCCATCGCGTGGGCAGCACGTGGATACCGACCCTGTAGAACTGTGCTGGCTTGAACGCAAAGAAGTGAGAAAGTGCGCATTCGACATCGTCCCGGTTGGTGAACCGCTATCCGTTCAGGAAATGCTGCAATGACCGGAAAAGGTGGTAGTCGCTTGGGGCAATGTCGAGTGAGCTGGGTGCGGCAGTAGTTTCCATCCCAGAGCACTGATCTGGTGACAGGTCACCTGTGCTGTGTGAGGTTTCGCTCCATCCTGCTGTAGAAGGTTTCGCTCCACCCTTGCGGTTCAGCAGTGCTGGTCGTTTCGACGTGAGCGATGCGTACACATCATCGAGCTAACGACAACACACAACGGCAGTGATAATGGTGTTGTCCGGCTGCAGCTCAAAAACATGACACCCCGCATATCACAACAAATAGACAGCAGTTTCTTATGTGGGTGTCAGTCGACTTTGGGGGTAGGCATGGGCTTCTGTTTTGGGTCCAACCATTGTTTCCGGAAGCTGACATTGTCGTACAGGACCCATTTCTCGTCACCTATCACAATGCGGTCCAAGAACGGTTCAACTCAACAAAATTTGTGACATTAAAGAGGAGCAGCATTAAAAAAGGTAATAAATAAAAAATGTATCTTAACTTTATTTCTAGTATGCTAATCAAAATTTTCTTATTGCTATACAAAACTTAATTTGCATAGCAAATATTGCTACACATTTATTTTCCCGTAAATTAAGACCTGGGTACCACTTCCATTTCGCAGCAGGCTATCAATGGTCAAATAATATAAAATTAATTGCGTAGGAAAATTGCTGTGGCATGTGCATATTTCACATTTCACAATGATCTTCATGAGCAGTTAGTTAGAAAAGTGATCTTTAAAAGACTCGTGATTTTTTTGTTGTTGTTAAAATCAAATTTTTAAAAGGAAAATACGTAATTACACTGCCTGATAGAGAAAAATGCCACGCCACGAAGACGTGAACGCAGCGTCAAGAAAATTGTACGGTGGGTGCACACGTGCAAGTTATGCAAATGATTGCATTTGCAGGCCAATCGCACAAACGGCGCGCGGTATAGAAGCGGACAACCAACCCGTGAGGCCATCAGTCGTCACTACCGCGAGAAGTGAGAGGTTCTGCTGTAACCTTGTCTGGAAAACGAAAAAGGGGTGCCGTTAAGACGCCGTCGTACACGATTTGGTCAAACGGATGAGTTCAAGAGAGGTTTCATCGTAGTCCTTCGTACCGCCGTATGGTCCTTGCGCCGTATTGTGGAAGAAACACAACGTGATGCCACAACCGTCGGTCACATTTGGAGACAATGGTCCCAGGAAGGTTCTGTTCAACGACGTAAGGGGACCAGAGCACGGAGACGGACGTCCGAGCGCATCGATAGTCGTATCCGACGTCATGCCGTAGCGGAGCTGCAGGTCACAACGGGCGACATTTTGCGGAGTGTACGGGGAGGCTTGGATGCTTCGACATCGACGCGAACAGTGTCGCGCCGTTGGCTGCGTCTGGTTTGCTGTCCAGCCGTCCGTTTCGAAGGTTACCCTTAACAGCGAGCCATCGTCGTCACAGCTTGGCCTGGTGTCTCTCCAGAGCTGCGTGGGGTGCCGAATGGAACAGTGTGATGTTCAGCGACGAATCGCGGTTCTGGGTCACCACGGATGATCGCCGTGTGAGAGTCGGTGAAGGTGACAAATGGGCGGATTCCATAGCCATTGCGGAGCGCCACGCGGCCCGGCAACATGGAATCATGGTGTGGGGTGTTATCAGCGCCAACAGCTGCTCACCGCTTATACGTATTACGGGCACATTGACGGCACGCCGCTATGATGACGAGTTGCTGTGGCCCGTGGCCCTACCGTATCTGCAGGGCGTCTCAAATGCCGTTTTTCAACAGGATAAAGGCCGGCCGCATACCGCTCGGATCAGTCCGAATGCTTTACACGGTGTGCGGATGCTTCCGTGGCCAGTACGAACCTCTATCTCCCCACATCGAGCATCTGTGGGATACGATTGGACGTCGGTTGAGTACCCTCCCACCCCTTCAAAATGGAGATGAACTGTGGACTCTGATCAACGCCACATGGCCCACGATACCACAGGACTCTATTCGGAATCTCATTGCCTCGATGCAACGTCGGATTCAATGCTGTGTCCCCCAAAATGGGGGCCACACTCGTTATCGATCATCCTGTATATTCGTCCACTGGAGCCTTGTCTGTATGTGACAATTAAATCATTTGTTCGGGACATATTTGGCTATCTGTGTCTGCAGTTTGGTCTGTTTTCGAGCATTCCTTCATGGTGTGACATTTTCTCTCTCAGGCAGTGTATCTGGAACAAATTGCGTGCTATGACGCTGTATTTAATAATGAGGGATTTTAAAAATTATTTCGCCTTTAAGTCGTGGTAAAAATTTATTCAAGCTTGTGCTTGTTTAGTGGATCGTAGACTAAAATCTCGGCTTGGTTTGGCCGTCTGAATTCGCCCTTCAGGACATCACAGCTCAACAAACCCACATGTTCAACATGCATGGTGTTTTAAGAAGAGTGTCCGAAAGGAACAGGAAAACGGTTGGTCGTAGTAGCGAAGTGGAAAATGAAAAATGCACAATTTAGCTATGATACAATAGATTGTGAAAAATGCAAATGGACAATTTAGCTATGGAACAGGATAACGGTTGGTCGTAGCAGCAAAATGGAAATACAGAGGACAATTTAGCTATGACACTTGCACCCTCCGGAATGGATAATTTCCGAAAAATACGAAAATTAGTAATTAAACAGATACATCGCTCTTTCCACGTTTTAGCAACACACATCAACCAAAAAATTGTTATTCGGTTGCTGTGTGTTGCTAAAATGTGGAAAGAGCGGTGTATTTGCTTAACTACTGTATTTGGAGGATTTTCACATATGAAAATTAAATACAGTAAAACCTGGAAAATCCGGCATCGACGAGACCACACGAGTGCCGGATTTATGAAGCTATCCAAAAATTGGGTAACGGGCGTTAAGGTGGACGTCAAGTAATTTCACTTTCTATACTTCCAATGGAAAAACTTCTGTACACATTTTCTTCATAATTAATGCGTTCCCAAGGATGAAAATTTGAACATCGATTAAAATAGCTTCATTTTATAACTTGGAATACTTAATATTTTCTAAAACATAACCATAATTATGCAATCCAACATTTGTTTGTCTACTGACGTCATCAAAGTACAGGTCGCGCCATCTTTTTTCTGGGCAATTAATGCGTTCCCAAGGATGAAAATTTAAACATCGATTAAAATAGCTTCATTTTATAACTTGAAATACTTAATATTTTCTAAAGCATAACCATAATTATGCAATCCAACATTTGTTTGTCTACTGATGTCATCAAAGTACAGGTCGCGCCATCTTTTTTCTGGACAATTAATGCGTTCCCGAGGATGAAAATTTAAACATCGATTTAAATAGCTTCATTTTATAACTTGGAATACTTAATATTTTCTAAAATATAACCATAATTATGCAATCCAACATTTGTTTGTCTACTGACGTCATCAAAGTACAGGTCGCGCCATCTTTTTTCTGGTTTCAACACCACCAAAGGAAAAGTTGTTGATTTTTAATATAATTATGGTTATGTTTTAGGAAATATTAAGTATTCTAAGTTATAATATGAAGCTATTTTAATCGATGTTCAAATTTTCATCCTTGGTAACGCATTAATTGTGAAGAAAATGTGTACAGAAGTTTTTCCATTGGAAGTATAGGAAGCAAAATTACTTGATGTCCACCTTAAGTAAAGCGCGTACTTACACGCAACAAATCACTTTCACGAAAATTTGCCTTATAAATATGCAGGGGTAACGCTGCTAATCGCATTCTTCGCAATTTGCGAAAAAAAAATCCAAGGCCTTTTTTCAGAGTCGTACCAGTTGAAACAAATGAAATTCTTAATGCTGTCGAGACACGATGAATAATGGAAATAATTGCAGCTTTAAAAGACGATACTTTTTATTTACTTCAACGAAAATGGGTTTAATTGTAAATAAAAGTGGGTTTAATTGTAAGTTTTAAATAAAAAGTATCGTCTTTTGAAGTTGCAATTATTTCCATTATTAATCGTACCTCGACAGCATTAAGAATCTCATTTGAAAAAAAAAATCGTTTCGGTGACGAAAAAAAAGGTTTTGGCGAAAATATGGGCCACTAAATTTTTGTACAAATTATTATAAAACTCTGTCGAAAAAAATTGAATTTAGCGAATGGTTAGACGAAAACTTGAAAAAAGCCAGAGCGACCACTAGGGCTGGGCGATGCATCGATATCTCGCGAAAACCCGATGTGAATTTTACATCGATGTTACGTTTTTCGACTGACGAAACTACGATACTTCGCGAAGGCGATTATCACGATGCATCATGAAAACCGATGTAGATGTCATTACACGATCGAATCCACGTACTGCCACCACCAAGCACACATCATCATCACATGTTCGACACGCATTTCCAACGTACACGCCGATTCGTCGCCTCATTGGTCCTTGTCACTTCAGCGCGGCCCAATGAGATGACGAATTTGAGAAACCTACAGATGTTACACGCAGGCGGCTATCGGCAATTCGCTCGCTGAGATTGGATGATCTCGCGATGTATTGTTGAGACAGTGCATTGTCAGATGTCCATGGTTATTGGTGAAACATCGGATGTTCTCACGAAAACGAAATCAGAAAAGTGCCGGATTTCTAAATTCGCCGGCTTTCTGGATGTCGGATTTCATATCATATGTAGAAGATTTTAGGAAGAGAGTGCCTGACCCCAGGTCTTAAACAACCCTTAGAAATAGGAAGCTAGGAGATTTGGGCTAGAGTGCCCGATAGAAAAGTGACACGGAAGCGAGGTAGAAAGGGGGAGGAAGACGCCCATATTTATTACCGGGGGCCAGTACCCGGGGTCCGACGGCATAACGTGCCCATCCGACGCACGGCGGATATTTAGCGGTTCGAGCGTTCGTACCTGCCTGGGATCGAACCCGAGGTATTCTCCGTGGCAGACACAAACGTTGACCACTTGGCCATCCGCGGCCCGGATGTCGGATTTTCGAGGTTTTACTGCATTTATACGCCCCCCCCCCTACACACACACACGGAAACCAAAATCATTTAGTATGAAACGCGCCGCACCGAATTAGGAAGGGAAAGAAATTTACCCGGACGCTTTAGAGGAAAATTTCGCTGAGATATTCATAATTCCAACTACTGATATCGCAGCGAAACATTCCTGTAAAGTAGAATTGGGGAACCTTTTCATATTGGATGGCCACATTAAGTTTGCTGTAATCTGAAAAGGTCGCATTCAAGAAACTTCTTTTTTCTTTTTTTGATTGGAGGTTTAACGACCACCGTGAGCAACTCAATGGGCTATAAGCAGTCACCCGTCCCTAATTTAGGGTCACTGGTTCCAGGGAAGGGGGACAGCCAGTGCCGTAAGACAAGCACAACATCCATGTCTCACCGGGATTCGAACCCGGACCCCGTTCGGACGAATGATCAGAGGTCATCGCTTAGACCACTGCGCCACCGGGGCGGCAAAGAAACTTCAATTAGATATAATTTAAAATGTACATTATTTTGTAAAAAACCTAACTGTTATGTACTAACTAACTTCAAAAAAGGAAAAAAATGTTAATTCTAAAGTTAACTAGCCTTTTAATGGCTATGTTGTGACTGCTTTTTTTAGGAAAGCATTTGAATATATAGTTGCAACATGGTGGTCCGCAGTTTCAGGTGATCCTCTAGTTGGGTATCTGTCATTTGTAACCTTAAGGGCATCTTGATTTGGGTTAGGTAGGAGGATGTAGATTCGCAGCCAATAAGTGGTTGAAAAGCAAGAAAACATTTTTCGTGCATATTACCGAAGGCATGGGTATTCTATTGCATTTTTCCATATCTCAATCGGATCTTTCTTATCGTCAAATAAGGACTTCAAAATGTTATCTTCTGAAAGCTCAATCAGTTACATCTGTAAATATTTTTGAGCGACATCAACTAGGTGAGGTTGAAATGCAAATCTGAGTGTGATGTCATGATTCTTAAAGTCAGTGAACCTTTCATTTTATTCTCCAATTAACAATCTTGTAACAGCTGCGTATTCTTCAAATGATTCGTATGAATCATCCCGCTCATCAATAACCTTCGCTAACTATTCATCCGAAATTTCCTTTTGGAGATGTAATGTTTTAATTGTGGTAATCAGTCGGGGAGCATTATTTCGTTTAATTTTCTTTTATTCTTTGGTATTTTAAATACAGTCATTTTAAGATTAAATTGAGACTAATAAAATACGTACAAAAACATAATAAAACTAAAAGGATTTCTTCGGAAAATTTTAGATTCACTCAAAAGGCCTCATGTCCCCACTCCTGCTCTAGAACGTCAGCGTAAATTTCTTTCCCCCTGATTCGGAGCGGCACGTTCCTTTATTATTTTACTTTGGTTTCCATGGAGAGGGGGCGTGTAAATATTTAATTTTCATATTTGTCGGAAATTATCCATTCCATGGGGATGCAATTATTATAGCTGAATTGTCCTCTGGTGCGTATTTTGCATTTTTCACTTTATTGCTGCGACCAAACGTTACCTTTCGGACACAGTTCGTGAAACATCCTCTATAATGCATTTTACTTTCGGTATGCAGACTTCCTTTATATTCAACGTTTACAAAGAAGGTCATGTTCAGTCGGCGTTATAACAAAATATTCCGTAATTTTAAGCCTTTGTACATAGTTACAAGTTCATGTTTCCATGAATTATGATAATCCGGAGCTTAAGCCAACACTTTCATTTCGTGGAAGGAATGCGTCTTCTAAAGCTATTGCACATCGAAGGTTAACCTTTTTTGTGCGAGTTCTTTTGACTTCGGTGGCGGATCTGCTGATAATGAACTCTGTTCTGAGCGATATACTTTGAAAGAAAGTGGGTCTTTTTGCAGGGCAAATGAAAGTTAAGAAACTTTCTTTTGACGTTCTTAGCTGGGTGTGCGTATTTTTTTCCTTTCTTATGCATGATAGACGACCTCAATTCCTTTCAGAAACTTTGTGACAGGGCACAACGGGAACTATTGTTACAGTGTCAACAATCTTTAAGATGACCTCCCTCGCCGACATCGTGACGATGTCGCCACAGTGCAAGTTCAAGCATCTTCTTTTAAAATCTCTTGCATCCACTCTTACGGACCAGTGACCTTCATGCTGTTATTCTTTCCATAGCTACAAACTTATGGGATGAAAAAGCCACTTCCTGGAATACCGGGAAATGAAAAGCAAATATTCGTTGTGCTTTTCAAAAACACAGAGTCTCAAATCAAATAAACAAAAACACGAATTTTAGTGGTATTACATCATGTTCGCACGTAACAGGAGTACAAACTAGACGTCGACCCTCCTGAAAGATTATAATTCTGAAAAAAACAGGATATTAAGAAGAAATCTTGGTGTTTAATGGTTTCTTCAACCGAAACGAAACGAAGGTTCAATTCACGTGAAAGTGTAAATCAAACCTAGTTGCTCAATGGCACAGTCTGTAACTGTGATAGGAATGAGTTCAACATGATAGCTGCGTTTGATGTGTTCGAACGGGTATCGGGAGATGTGGGTTCGATTCCCACACTAGCGAGATGCAATTTTTAAATTTTCTGAGGCACTGAGGAGATTAACCCTTTAAGCCGCTGGAACGACTTAACTCGGGGTTGGCAAAATGGACTGAAATCAACTCGAACGAATACATTCACTAACAAGCATGCCAGATGCTTCTGGAACGAGAGTACCAGTGCATCAAAAACTGTTGCTTTCCCTTTAAATTTGTCATTCAGTGTCATTAATCTTTTCCTTCTGACAGTTTTTTTCGCTAAAAATGCTCCAAAATTGGCGGCAAACCTAAGAAAGGAGAGAAAAGGTGTTTGAGGTACTTGTTTCTACTCAACGGCATGGTGTCTATGTCAAGGGCGCACTAGCCCTTCCCGATCATTCCTTGGGTCATAGGGCAGAGAATAAAGGACTATAAGGAAATCACAGTAAAGACTATAAGACTAAGGACTATAAGTAACTGAGACTATAAAACCATGTACTATAAAGTAGCACTTGTCACCCACAACAGTCCTGCAGTCGGTACTGCGGCGATGAGACATGAAATGAATTGTGTTGCCGTATAATTTTTGTATAAGCTGGTCTGCTTGGGGATATCAGAAAATTTGGGGTACTATTTGGTTGAAGTACATCGGTCGCTTAAAGGGTTAAAGTCACTGTCTGTGGTGATAAAGGTTAAATTGCTTGAACTTAGCTTGCTGAAATGCACGTCTCTGCAATTGTTTGTAATGCACTTTATGAACACATATTGTGACGTATACTTTTATTTAACTTTACCTTTTGGTTCCTTTTGCCTTGTATAAAGTTTGGTTAATTCTATTTAAGCAGTTGCGAACTTAACGCTACATTTTCTCTATCGATGAACGTTTTTGTGACAAATTCGCTTGAAGTCAAAACTTGAATGACGTACAACGGCTGTTCCAAAAAAAAAAAAAAAAAAAAAAAAACGGAGAGTAAAATCACGCAAAATGAAAAAATATAGGAACAGCAAGATATATGTTATTCTTTCTCTAAGTATCTTCTCTCGGATGATATGCAGCGGTCACATTTTCAGTCCACTTTTCAAAGCATAAAAGGGGGTCAAAATAGAGGACCCCATGTTTCATCTGCAGTTATTACCGTGTTTAGAAAGTTTGGATTATTTTCAATCATTTGTTTCCCCTCATGACACATATGAACTCCCGCTAACAATTATTCTCTCGTCAGGTGATGAGGTACCCATCTAAAACACACACCATGCAGCAGTAATTTGTCGCGTAGAATGCGGAATGCTGACGTTTTTGAAATATTAGTTGACGCCGCTATGTCTTCACACGTCATTCGTCGATCTTCTTGCAGGATTGCCCGAGCAGTGTTAACAATACGCTCCTTAACAACGCTTTCCCGTCGACTAGGCCTAGGAGCGAGTTCTGCCGACAAATGCCCTTTTGTTACAGAGATTTTACACTGGATTTTAGGATTTCATATAAAATCTCAAAATGCAACCTTTTGTCATCTCGTGCTCCCCTTATTTTGTCTCCACAACGCGTGAGAGAAATTTCTCAGAGTCTGTTCCCCATTAGACACCGGATGCACGGTTTTTCACCAAGACGACATTTTGTCTATGCTTAGTATTTGCACTTTGTATGTTGAATGGAGATTAACTCTATCGCGCCTCTTTTGATGCTTTACAGGTTTGCATTTCACTGCTGCTGACTAAATGACTAGCCCCTCACATTTTACTTTGAGGCTTAAGATTTACCGAAGGCGGTATGTTTGTTTCTCACGGGGAACTTTCGGATATGCTGAAGGGCATTTTTTGGTCACGAGGGGAGAGGAGGCGAGATGGAAGTTGTCTCTGGTCTAAGAGAGCGAGCGGTCACTAAAATTACGACGAGGTAATTGCCCCAGGGTAGGTCTTAGGTGGACCGGCAGGTTAGGAGATTTCACGACAGCGCGAGAGATGATCGAAAGCGGGACTTATGAAAAAGGAATTGGAGTTTTAAGGGGAAGAGTTAGGAAACATAGCACAGCTAATGGACAATCTTTGCAGGCAATTAAACGGAGAGAAGAATAAAAGCTTCTTAGACATATTTACGGATCGTAAGAATCATTTGCATACAATTATTATTATTTGGTTATTACGTGTTAATTACTATCATCTTCAACCATACGAGATTTAGCAACTCAACCCCGCAATATTTATGAAGTTAATAACAAGGACAAAGATACCACTACGAACTTGTTAACACTTTTTTGAAATCATGGTGCCATCTAAAAATCGTTGACTCACCCAAACATTTATCTTTGTAAGCTTTTTTCATTAAATCAACTGTTTCTGGAACCGTTTTACCCAAACAGTAGCAAAATTTTATCGCCCAACGCATTTCACTTCTTAACTCTGAATCACTCACCTCCGTAGCTGTATGGCGAAATGCAGACATGCATTAAATAACTGCGCAATAAGAAAACCAGGATCGTCTGCCACAGCTAATAACTGTTTCCATCGATACTACCTAAACTCAGTTAATCGTCTGCGTGGTTATTTTTCCGCTTCGCACTGTTGCCAACTCAAAACAAGAGAGATGACACCCAATTTTCGGGTGTAATAAGCACGTCTTTTGAATCCGTTCTGACGCAAATTAAATTTATCAAAGCTATTCAAAGGCAATGGAACCGGTATGGAAAACAATAGTATCTGACGGAAGAAAGAAGTTTTTCAATCGGGTCTTTAATCCCTCAGATCTTGGTGTAAACGGAATCTTGAGCTCACGAACTCTTAGAAACAAAGTTATGGACAAAAATAAGATGTGACTTCACGTCCCCTGGTGGGAAAGCCATGCATTATTTTAGGAAGAAAGTATTCTCAAATGATTTATCCATATGAGCGGTATCAGTCCAAGAAAAAAAAAATTTAGTCGAGTTTTCAGGAGCCCAGATTTTGCTACAAATACATCAGAAGCAGAAATTAACACTTATGACCTCTGGTGGTTAAACCATTCTTTACAAAACATTAGAAATTATGTGAAAAATAGTTTGCATCAGGTCTTGTACGTGATACAGGAAGAATTTTTTCAAATCGGAGTTTTAGGAGCAGAAAACGCAATTTACCTTTACGCCCCCTAGCGGAAAGTCTATGAATTACTTAAAAATTTTGAATTATTACGGAAAACATGTCACATTAGAAATACTATCCAACAAAGAAGGAATTTTTTAAATCGGACACTTAGAAGTCGAGATATTGACAAAAATAAGATATACGTCTACGCCCCCTGGCGCAGAAACCATGCACTATTTTAAAAAGAAAATGTTTCTAAAAAGTTTGTCGGCACGAGTACTTTGGTCCACAAACCACGTTATTTTCAATCGAGAATTTAGTAGCTCATATTTTGCTGCAAATACATCAGAAGCGGAAATTAAAACTTACGCCCCCTGGTGGCCAAACCATTTTTTTTTTTACCAAAATTAGAAATCATGTGCAAACGATTATCCATCAGGAGCTGTATCCGGTGCAGAAAGAATTTATCAAATCGGAGATTTAGAAGCAGAGATATAGGGAGAAACGCAATTTAGCTTTACGCCCCCTAGCGGAAAGTCTAGGAATTACTTGAAAATTTTGAAATTATAGGAAACACTTGTCATACTGGAAACACTATCCAACAAAAAGGAATTTTTCAAATCGAACCCCTAGAAGTAGAGATATTGACAAAAATAAGATATACGTGTACGCCCCCTGGCGTACAAACCTTGCACTATTTTAAGAAGAAAATGATCCTAAAGGGTTTGTCGACATGAGTAGTATCGGTCTACAAACGACGTTTTTTTTAATCGAGAATTTAGAAGCTCATATTTTGCTGCAAATACATCAGAAGCGGAAATTAACACTTACGCCACCTGGTGGCCAAAGTATTCTTCACCAAAAATTCGAGTATATATGCAAAAGATTTTTCATTAGGAGATGTATCCGCTGAAAAAACGATTTTTCAAATCGGAGTTTTAGGAGAAGAGTTATCGGGAAACATGTAATTTACTTTTACGCCCCCTAGCGGAAAATCTATGCGTAATTTGGGAAGGAAACTCTATCTTAAACACTCTTCGACATAAATGAAATCTGAAGATAAAATAATTTCTTTAATCGGATGTTTTAGAAGCAAATATGTGGATTAAAACGTAATTTTGAATTGAACATCATCTGCATTTACGCCCCCTAGCGGCTAAATTGGGCATCGTAAAAAAAAAACGAAATAAAGGATCATCATTTGCATATTTTAAGCTTCCGAATGCAAAAAGAATTTCTCAAATCGGACTAATAGTTGCAGAGATTCCGTGGGTACAGGCGGACGGACTGCCTGACGGACGGACGGACAAACCGATAATAGAAGCATGATCTTTTTTTACAAAAGACGTGCTAAAAATATCACTCTCAGTTTTTATGGAATGGTCTTTGTATGTTAACGAGACATATAACAGGGATTAGAATTACTAACACAGCAATCAGACATCTCTGAATTGCTCGTATTTAATATTCATCATGTTTTCTGATGTGATTCACATTAATCACATCAGAAAACGTGAAAACATTGAGCACGCTTGAACGGAAATTGGGAGATTTCCGTTTGAATCTCGGTCCAGGGTGATGTAATTTTCAAGTTTTCTGATGTGATTAATGTTATATGATGAAGTGTACACTGTAAAATATTTTCTGAAAATACTTAGCCACTTTCTGGGATTTCTTTCGTTAATTTACGAAGCATATTTCTGATACAAGCTTTTCCGTGAACTAACAAAAAGAAACCTGAATTTCACAGATTTTCCGTATGCCAGGAAAATTCTAAAATTTCAGAAACCTTCTCGCAATTCCTTTCTTATGTTGACGGTAAACTGCCGTTTTTAGCACTTCTTTTGTAAAAAAAAATCGTGCTTATGTTATCGGTTTGTCCGTCCGTCCGTCTGTACCCGCGATATCTCTGCAACTATTAGTCCGATTTGAAAATTATTTTTGCATTGGTAAGCTTGAAATATGAGAATGATGATCCTTCATTACGTTTTTCTTTACGATGTACAATTTCGCCGCTAGAGAGCATAAATGCAGATGATGTCGAATTCAAAAATACGTTTTATGCCACATATTTGCTTCTAAACATTCGATCGAAAAAAATTCTTTTATATTTCGATTCCATTTATGTCGAAGAGTATTTTAGAAATAGTTACTTTTTCAAATGACGCATATATTTTCCGCTAGGGAGCGTAAAAGTAAATTACATTTTTCCCTGATAACTCTTATTCTAAAGTTCCGATTTGAAAATGTTTTTCTTCAGCGGATGCACCTTCTGACGGAAAATCTTTTGCACATAATTTTAAATTTTTGGTAAAGAATAGTTTGGCCACCAGGGGGCGTAAGTGTTAATTTTTGCTTCTGATGTGTTTGCCATAAAATCTGGGCTTCTAAAATATCGATTAAAAAAATTATTTCGTTGACTGATGCCACTTACATCGATAAACCTTTTCCGAATATTTTCTTCTTACAATATTCCACAGTTTTTCCAACAGAGGGCGTAGATGTATATCTTATTTTTGTCAATATCTCTACTTCTACGAGTCCGATTTGAAAAATTCCTTCTTTGTTTTATAGTGTTTTCAGTGAGACATGTTTCTCATATAATTTCAAAAATTTCAAGTAATTCATAGACTTTCCGCTACGGGGCGTAGAGGTAAATTGCGTTTCCCCCTATATCTCTACTTCTAAATCTCCGACTTGAAAAATTCTTTCTGCACAGAATACAGCTCCTGATGAGAAATCGTTTGCACATAATTTCAAATTTTTGTAAAAAAAAAAGGTTTGGCCACCAGGTGGCCTAAGTCTTAATTTCCGCTTCTGATGTATTTTCAGCAAAATATGAGCTTCTAAAATCTAGACTTAAAAAAAAGTCCTTTGTTTACCGATACTACTCATGTTGACCAACTTTTTAGGAACATTTTCTTCTTGAAATAATGCATGGTTTCTACGCCAAGAGGCGTAGATGTATATATATATATTTTTTTTTTTGTCAATATCTCTACTTGTAAGAGTCCGATTTGAAAAATTCCTTCTTTGTTGGATAGTGTTTCCGATGCGAAATGTTTTTCCTATAAATTCAAAATTTTCAAATAAATCATAGACTTTCCGCTAGGGGGCACTAAGGTAAACAGCGTTTTCCGCTTTATTTCTGCTCCTAAAACTCCGATTTGAAAAATTCTTCCTGTATCGCGTACAAGACCTGATGGAAAATATTTTTCACACAATTTCTAATGTTTGGTAAAGAATGGTTTGGCCACCAGGGGGCATAAGAGTTAATATCTGCTTCTGATGTATTTGTAGCAAAATCTATGATCCTGAAAACTCGACTAATTTTTTTTTCTTGGACCGATACGATTCATATGGATAATCTTTTTGAGAATACTTTCTTCCTAAAATAATGCATGGTTTTCCCAACAGGGGACGTAAAGTCACATCTTATTTTTGTCGATATCTCTGTTTCTAAGAGTCCGATTTGAAAAGTTATTTCTGTGTTAGAGAGCGTTTCCGGTGCGAAATGTTTCTCATATAAATTCATGTGGTTCTTAACGCACAAGTCTGCAACCAGAGGGCGTAAGCTCACGATTCCGTTTACAGCAATATCTAAGGGATTAAAAACCCGATTGAAAATTTCTTTCTTCCGATAAATACTATTGTTTTCCATACCGGTTCCATTGACTTTGAATAGCTTTGATAAATTTAATTTGCGTCAGAACGGATTCAAAAGACGTGCTTATTACACCCGACAACTCGGTGTCATCTTTCTTGTTAAGATGTGTTAACAAAAAATTCTGAATTCTTAGAAACCTTTCTGCACATCTTTTCGTACATTACCAGAAAGATGTGCAGAAATGAATTTAAAGAAACCTTTCTGCACATCTTTTCGTACATTCTCTGTCATCTGAGCTATCTCTACATTTTTGCCGTCTGAACCATCGACTTTGTCTTTCTCCCATATTTTTTGGGATTGGTGTAGTATATTCTGTGTCAGTACTCTGCTTACTGATTTTAAAATGTGTATATGTTATTCAATGTACCTATATATCATAATGTAATATCCATTTTATCACGAGTAAATAACGTATGTCTGTCCACTATTGAGTATTGACTGACCATTAGTCACCCTATTGCAGAATTCATATTTTTTTCAAATTACTCATAGTATTTATTGGGTCATTTCATAATTATCGGCCGATGCCAACAAGGCAAATTTGCATAGCCTGTTACAAGGGACGCCTCGTAGGAGGAACTCCCCAAACGCCCCTGCAAAATGAATCGGTTCAGTCCACGTGCATAAAACGTTATTTCAGACAGATCTCAGCAGTTGGGGACGTGATGGAGCAATACGACGTGAGATTAGTGATTTTGCACGAATTCAAATTTGGCCAGAATGTGTCCGAAACGGTCGCAAATGTCAATAGAGCGTGCGGTGTCGAAACGACGAGTGACAGAACTATCCATAGACTGTTTTCCAAGTTCCATGCCGGTGATGTTGCCATCGACCATAAGCCAGGATCCGGTCGTCCGGTTCTGTGTGACACTGTAGTACAGTTAAAGTGGAAGAAAAACCAAAGTTCATAGTACATGAGCTCAGTGCCGAACTTGTCGTATCATCAGCGACAATTTTCAGACACCTGGAAACTATGGGAAAGGTTAAAAATTGGATACCTGGGTTCCACACGAACTCACCGAACAGCAGCAGATACGGCGTCTGAAAACACGCATTGCCCTCCAAAAACGTGAGGCTAGCGCTCCCTTTCTGCATCGGATCCTTACGGTTGAAGAAAAATGGGTGCTTTATGACAAAAGAGAGCAAACAGCGCAGTGTCTCGATAAAGGAGAACCCCCAAACACATGTCCAAACCCGAGTTGCACCCACAGAAGGTTCTGATCCATGTGTGGGGGACTGCCAAGACTGTGGTTCATTATGAGTTTTTGTCGCGAGGTCAAACAATCACGACGGACTTGTACTGCCGTCAGCTGCACGAATGTCTCCAGAAATTATGCAAAAAACAATTATCGTTTGACAATCTTTTGGGACAACCGCATGTGTCTACTGGAAGCATGCGAAAAATCAACGCCTTGGGATACGAGGTCTTCTCTCACCCTGTTTATTCACCTGACTTGGCCCCCACCATACTTTCACATATTTCGCCATTTGGACTACTTCTTCAGGGGCAAACGGTTCACTAACAAGGATGCTGTGATTTCCGCCGTTAGCGATTCCTCGGACCAATGTGATGCCAGTTTCTGAAACCTTGGAATTTTTGCACTGAAAACACGTTGGGCACAGTATATTGCTGCCGAGGGCAGAAAATTTTCGGAATAAAATGTATTTCGTCGTCTGTTACTGCTGTCTGTTTCTTTGTGTCCGGATCGCCCAATAATTATGAAGCGACCCAATTGTTGGATATTATACAACGCAGATGTATATTGTGCAGAAGTGTCAGCGGTGTTAAACGACTTAAAACAAACGTGTGAAACAGAAATACACAGTTCATCAGTTCGTCACAGCTATAGAAACACTCCACGTCTTCATTTATCCACGCCACTGAATCGTCAGGTCGATGATACCCTATATTTAGTAATTGTGTAATAACATCAACTCCACGTAACATAGATTTCGACACAAATAAATCGCTATCACAGCTCCACATCAGGCATGTTGCTTAACACTCACGCTGCGTAACATGCGTTTCTTCCTTTAACATCTCTGTCTATCTGCGTAAACTCTGTTCTATACTCTCTCTGTTATCTGTGCTATCTCTACATTCAATTTTTACATTATATACTGATATGACCTACTGTCACTGTTGCCAAAATGAAAAAGCTCTTCGTGGAAAAAAATGTGTCGTTCAGTGGGAAAATGTTTAACAAGAAGAAACTAGATTTACATAAGACAGTAGAAATCAGAAAGAAAAGTTATTTAAAGGTATACGTTACAACATGCCACGTAATGAACTATGAACTAAACATTAATTAGGTATCGCAGTCGCATTGCTAAAAATAACATACTTCTGAATTTTCTTTGTACATAGAGCGGTAATTAAGTAATGAGGCTGAATTAAAAAAACAAGTTAGTAAAATTATGCAATGCGTTGATTATGATACGCGTTCCAACATACCTGAATTCATTACTCAAGTTATGAGGATAATGGCTGTGGAATAAATCTCGCTTCTGTGCCCTGAACTTTGACCCCATTTCGACGATATTCAACAAAATTAGTTCAGTATACCTCCGAAACAACATACTAAAGTATAACATAATGTCTTTATCGTGAGAGATATTGGCGTTACGCTAAGTCTAAAACCGTTAGATAAGTATACGACGCAATAGTTCCTAATTAAACTTTTACTGCCAGACGAAACATAGATAGAAGTGAACTTACGGGAATTCTTTCTTTATTCCAACACTATTTCAATAGAACATCACAACATGGCTGTAGAGTTGTTGATTTCACATTTAACGTAACAATCGAACGTCTATATACATTCACCCACGCCAGCAACTGTTATCTCGTCCTTTTATCTAGCGTTCTTATCTCACACATTCATATGCCTCTCTGACCTCAAATGTGTTGCCAACAGTATTCCTCTGTGAGAGAAGATGTCACGTTAAGTTTGGAAGTATAACGGAGAACCAACTGAAATTTACATAGGAAAAGAAACTAAAAATGAAAGTTATATTAGAAAATCGATAACAAAGGTTTTGTCGCAATAGAAGCATTTTTAGTTAAGTTCTGAGGATAATGGCTGTGGAATAAACCTCGCTCCTCGGCCCTCACCTTAGACCCCATTTCGGTGATATTTAGCAGAACCGGTTCAGTATAACTGCGAAACCACATGACAAAGTTTCGTCGCAATCTAAGCATTTTTACGTCAGTTATGACGCATAAGGGCAATGAAATGGATCCCACTCCTATGTCCTGACCTTTGACCCCATTTCATCCATTTTCAATAGGGTTCGTCCCCAGGAGGTCCCCTAACACATACTAAAATTTCATCGAAATCAAATAATTTTTACGCGAGTTATCGGACGGACAGGCAGACGGATAGACCTGGAGCATACACTCTTCTTCAACCTACGGTTGGAAAACGTAAAAATGGAAAAGCAGGAAAACGTACGTGAATATACTCTGTTCAAAGTACATTTCTCCTGAGTTAACACTAGAAGTGGCATGATCAGCCAACGAAAGGAAGGACTTGCTGACGTCATCTTTTGGTATGGAGTGAAGAACTGATGTCACAGTTTTTGGTATGTTTTCAGTGTCTAGCAAAAAAATTCTTTTTGAAAGCAGCTTTAATTTAAGGAATAGAAAGCAGTCACACGGTAACAAATCTGGACAATAGGGGGAGGATGGAGTACACACACACTTCTTTTCGTGCCAGAAATTGCTGTGCACGGACTGCTCTTTGTGCGGGTGCGTTGTCGTGAAGTTGAATCCCCTGAAATCTATTCTAGATAGGCGGCTCATCTAGAATAGATTTCAGGGGATTCAACTTCACATTTGCGTTACTTTCCGGGGAAACCATGAAAACCCTGAAATGGATGTGCTGCGAGGAGAAATCGAACGGCAAATGCTGCCTACCATACCGATGCGAATCTGGCGATTAATCAACTGCTCCACACCAGTTGGCTAATCGCCAGATTCGCCAAATAGATAATGTATGCCAAATAGAGAAATGTTTCTAAAAGCAAAACAAGGGTGAAAATATGTAGAACACGAAATCATTTAAAGCTAAGAGATAGACTGGACCGTAAATCTAAGCGCAGAATTATCACATCGCAAGCTCTTCGATCTTAAAAAGTTTTGAATAACGCTCACTTATTACAAGTTTAAGGTAGTTTGTTATGTTAGTATCTTCATTGTTAAGGGATCACTCCGTTATGAAAACTTTCTTATGAGATGAAAGCAGTTTAAGGCCAGCATGCTTTCTCCATTGCCTTTCGAAACAATGCAGAACGAGCATGTGGAAAGCAATTGTTTGCAAACATGCTTATGTCTTCCAAAGATGTGTGTGTGTGTGTGTGTGTGTGTGTGTGACCTACACCTTGACTAATAGCCACTGGAAGCAGTATATTTCCGCAACAATTCTCTTCTCACAGTTAAAGAGTCACGATTTTTTTCCCGTGTAATGGGTATGCTGTCTTCCCCAGTGTTGTTATGTTGATGACAATAAACGTGATATCTTGAGGGGTGAAATTGCTGCAAAGTGCACATCATAATTTCATGGCCAATGGCAACACCTCAGATCACAAAAGAAAAGATTTACCGAACAACCGAACTGTATTTCATAGGTGTACTTACGGGAACAATAAGTTCATAAACGACACTCTTTCGGAGTTTGAATAAGAAAACAGACAAAGGATTCATATTTTCCCTTTAGAATTTATATATACAAACGCGGGACGAAAGGCTAAATAAAAAGACTGCGCCGTACTTTTTATTTGTGAGCCGTAATGGAAGAAAATTCACCTGAGTTATTCAGTTTTCTTTCATGTGTTCTCATAATCATGGATTTTATTTTGCAAAGGAAACACACACATATTCATTGTTTAAATCCATCTTTGGAAAATATCGGCTGCAAGTAAGTAAAATTTATTAGGTACGAGTTGTCCTATTTACATTTATCAACTTCGATTTCTTTTGCTTCATTCTAAAAGAAACGGTGAAACGCAATTTTTATAAGTGGTCTCTCATTTTTTTTTAACTTCCATTTTATGCCCTTACCGCTCTCTTTACAATAGCCTATATTTCCTCGCTTCACAATAGCCGATTACATACTCGCATATATACGAGTATAGCCGTATATATGCGAGTATGTAATATAGCCGTATATATGCGAGTATGTCGGGGAAACGCATCCCAATCACTGACCACAACACCCTCAATTATCGCGTTTCATCATGTGAGTGCACCTCAAATCCAAAAAAGAGCTCTTACGGGATGTCTCCAGTAATTTAACAATTTAGTACTGTAAGCACTCAGTCAGTGTTCGAAGTGGGCCGGTATGGCATACCGGTAGTTAACAAAAATGGAAGTGAGCATACCGGCAGTTAAAACATCATTATTTACCATCCCGGTGTGTAATAAATTACATACCCGGATGGTAAATAAACTACGTAAAGAAATTTGGATACAAGCACAAATTTTAACGGAAAAATCGGCAAATGACATTTTTGACGGATAAAATTGATAAATGATGAGCAGCTGGGACTGAAAAGACATAGGAAGCAGAAGAAGCATGGCGTCAGAATTCTTGTTAATACGAAAGGGGGGGTGAAAGGGGAAACAGTACATCTCTCAGGAAAAACACTTCGTTTAGTATAGGGAAACATACAAGGATTATTCGGCGTGACGATAACCTCAGGCGTGGCAAGGAGGGTATCTCAACAGAGGGACTTCCCGGAATCATGACTTTTCAGATAATTTCTAAGCCCCAGTGAAAACCCATTTTCAGCACAAAACAGGAGTCTGTGGATTGGTCACCGTTATGGGTGGGGCGTCCCGCTGGGTGATATAAAAGTGTAATAAAGGGGGTTAAATTGCTAACTTATTCCGCTCGGGCATTTGGATTTGGTCTCGTTGAGTTGCAGTGACCACCTGGTGTGTCGGCTGCAGGGTGGTATTGTGGTTCTCTGTCAGTGTTGCCAACTCACTCATTCCGAAAGTCTCCAAATTAGCCATAAAAAGTCTCCAAAAGTGGAAAAAAGTCCCTAAAACTCAGATTTTTTTTATTATGTTAAATTTTCATACTTATCTGTGCGCCATTTAAAATTAAATGACACATGGCTATTATTATTCATTAGATATATTTTTTTTTTGGATTTTAGGTTTAACGACCACCGTGAAGAACCCAATGGGCTATAAGCAGTCGCCCGTCCCAAATTTAGGGTCACGGCTTCCAGGGAAGGGAGAGAGCCAGTGCCGCAAGACAAACACAACTTCCATGCCTCACCGGGATTCAAACCCGGTCC
Organism: Macrothele yani; assembly: GCA_039090855.1. Classification (NCBI taxonomy): domain Eukaryota; kingdom Metazoa; phylum Arthropoda; class Arachnida; order Araneae; family Macrothelidae; genus Macrothele; species Macrothele yani. The sequence goes on from CM077026.1 coordinate 114,962,839, forward strand.
TCTTTCGGACGAATGATCAGAGGCCATCGCTTAAACCACTGCGCCACCTTTGATACTCAAATTAATGGGCGGCTTTGATACTTTAAATTAATAATAATGTTAAAAGAAGTGAATGTGGCTTCTTTGTTACTTAATATGGCTGGGTTAGGGACAACGAACACCATGAGAAACATGATAGGCTGTGAGAAGTCATTTTTGTTTTAATGAAGAATAAAACAAAAGTTTTGTATAATGATAGAATATTTCTGCAAGTGGATACACTGTAGTAAGTCTCACCACCATCACACTCGCTGTCTAAGGGATCCCAGGCAAACTCACCGAGCATCAGCAAGCTTTCTGTGACTGATGGAAACAAAGGCGAGAAGGAAAGGGGATTGCATTCTACAAGCATTAAAATTCACGGTTATGGCTATTAGATCTGCGGAAAGAAAAGAAGACATTCTCCTGATTCAAAAACGGTATTTAAAATGCTTAAAATTGTAAATAAAATAAATCGCTAAACTTCTAATAGTGAAAACAAAATGTTGTTACTAGTTTCTTCTACTACAGTTTTTGTCGCTAACGCCAATCCAGAATACCCTAAGTGTAGTAATAATAATTAGCAAACTTTTCCCCCAAACTGGCAACACTGTTCTCTGTGATGTTGTGCGGTTGTTACTAATAACACTTGAGGCTCTTCACCCCGGACTGGTGTCACAGTTTGAAAGATATATCACCCTCTCCTTTAACTCAATTTTTCTGCTTGTCTTTCCTATTGAGTTCACTTACTCAAATCTCCTAGTTTCCTATTTCTAAGGGTAGATTTAGACCTGTGGTCAGACCTAGGAGGTTAGAAGAAGAGGAGGTGAAGGGACCCGTTTTGAGTAAAGCCAAAACAGATCAACTGTTTCTGTCCTCTCTCTGAAGTGGTGGGAGTCTGCGCTGCTGGAGTTCGGGAACGTGACGTCACTTCCTGTGGCTTAAGCAGTTTTGCTCAGCGCATGCAAACCAGGGATGGAAAGAAGGAATATTTCGAACTTCTTATTTCTTAACATTAGGGTTTTGGTTATATTTTAAACATGGTTACTTGCACATGGACAGTATGCAAGTAACCATGCGCACTATGCACTTCCGCTCAAAAAACATTATTTTGTTGAATTTTTTAAATACCAAAGCATATTTTCCTGTTTTTTCTAGAAATGTTTTATTATCGGAATGAATATTTCAGCCTCAATTTTTTTCCTGCCTGTATGGGTAGAGTAAGGGTTCGAAAAACCCGTTCAAAATCGCGATTTCCCCGTAGAAATATACAGGAGATTCTCAGGATGGGCGCATTGGCGTAGTCAGCTGATAAAAAGTGGCGTCACGCCAGAAGCACAGGGAAAAAGGGGCTGTTGCCAACTATTCTTTCTTCTAACCTCCTTCAGTCAGGCACTCCTTCCTAAACCTTCTTCAAATATCGTATCGTAAGTTGCTAATTTGATTTTCTCTCTTCTTAACAACACTTCTCTCTTCTCCCTTGTCCCTCCTTAAACGGGCCCAGCTTAATCCGCCTGTGGTTGAGTTTGCTGACTGAAAAAGGCATTTGCAAGGAATTTGACCTTTGTTTGACCTGCTGCTAGATTAGTTGCACGATTCAAAGCTGATGAACATCCTTTGCATGTGCGCATATCTATAGTTTCAGTTTTAGTGTAGCGACAGAGCACTTAATATACTGAAGCAGAACGGCTTTCAATTTAAAATCTTGGTGCAGAATGGCTTTCAATTTAAAATCTTGGTGTCGACCATACCGGCAGTAGTTCTGTGCCACTACGACCACTGCACCCAGTCCTTCCTTCCTGAAACAAGAAAAGACAATACCATTCCAAATGGCAAATAAACCATGTAACGTACCAGGAGATGTGACGTACCTGCCAGAAGGACGCACACGACATAAAGGCAGATAGCAATTAGAATCAATGTCCGCGTAGCTTAATTGGTAGAGCAACTTATTCCGGAATGAGTGGACCCGGGTTCGAACCCCGGCGCGGATAAAAATGACGGAGAAATTCACTTCGTTATAACCATTCAACGTTATAACCATTCTTACCCTAAAAGAAAATTTACGACGCCAAGATGTGTAAACAACTGGTCACAGAAAACTGCAAGAAACGGTTAGTATCCGCCCTGGTTGCGCAGTGGTCTAAGCGACGGCTTCTGATCATTCGTCCGAAAGGGCCTCGGGTTGGAATCCCGGTGTGGCATGGATGTTGTGCTTGTTTTACGGCACTGGCTGTCTCCCTTTCCCTGGAACCGGTGGCCCTACATTAGGGACGGGAGACTGCTTATAACCATTGAGTTACTCACGGTGGTCGTTACACCGTCTATCAAAAAAAAAAAAGATGCGGCTAGTAGTCTTCAAGTTCCAGCAGTGCAGTTGACAGCCGGTACGTTCAGAAAACGAACCCGAGCTATAATCGATGAAACCGCACGAACTCAACAGCATAATTTGCCTCACAAACTAATAGAGTATTTACTCGGATGAAATCTAAAGTGTAGCCCCGAAAAATGGCTAGAATAAAGGAGATGTACTGGCTGTCAATTGCACTGAAGAACCTGGGGAGACTACTATCGGTACATAGCAATTATGTGTAATCAGTTGTTTTCATCTTGGCGGCATAAATTTTCTTTTACGGTAAGTGTTGATGGTTTATTTGCCTTTTGTAATGGTATTGTTTTTACTCGTTTGCGATAGGAAAAACAGGGTGTTTATACTACTATATCCTAATATATAATTTGCTAGAGACCTCCTCCTCCCGTGCCCCTTTTTAAGTCGTCATATCAACACAGAGAAACAAATGTTTGTGAAGTCCCGCTTAGCTTTCGTGTTTTCTTTCGTGTAGGTGACGTCATCACCAACACGCGCACAGTCCACGCGCATACCACTTTTTTTGCCGTAGCAACAAAGAACACGCTGCTGGTGTGACGTCATCTAATCCAAATCATTCTCACACATTGAATTTATATGCTGTGTCCCTAGTTGTTTTTTTTTTTTATTGGTGGTTTAACGACCACCGTGAGCAAATCAATGGACTATAAGCAGTCGCCCGTCCTTAATTTAGGGACACTGGTTCCAGGGAAGGGAGAGCGCCAGTGCCTTAAGACAAACACAACATCCATGCCTCACCGGGATTCAAACCCGGATCCCTTTCTGATGAATGATCAGAGGCCATTGCTTAGACCACTGCGCCACCGGGGCGGCCTCTAGTTTTTGCAGCGTAGCGCAGGATTGGGACAGTGTAGATTTCATATTGATATATTTCTGATTAGTGTGCTTGTGTGTGTGTGTGTGTGTGTGTGATTCAAGGTCAACTGTTTTGCAATATATAGCTTCCCCTTGACAAATGTCAACCCCTTCTTCTTGTTGTGCATCCTGTTCTTACTGAAGGGGCTCTGACGACCGACTAGTAACAGTACGACTATAACACCGGGATTAGAGGAAATGCTATCCCACATTCACCAACCCGCTTGGTCATCGTGGTAAGTAATGGTCAACTAACCTAAATGAATATACAGCTGATACCTTGGCCCACAGTCTACTGCAGATAAAATGTACCACCGAGCCAAGGCAGCAGCCAATGCGACATGAAGGTAGAATGCGGTTAGAATCACCAGAAGGCCGGACTAGGTTGCCATGTGATGGTGATTTTTCATGCTTTAAGGGAAGTACCATGTTCAATTAGAAAAGGAACTCCAAAAGATAAAATTGAAGCTCGTCAGGCTAAGTGACGTAAGAAGAAAATGAAACGATCTTATTGAAGTGGGCATCTGTTTTACTAGCGTGAAATAGATTCTGGCATAACTAGTGGTAACAATGAGCTGAAGGCATGGACGCCTCCAGGAAATTTTTCAAGGGGGGTCAAGTGTAATTAATTAAGGTTTGGTTAATATGTAGGAAACAATAATTCATGAAAATTAAAGATTAATACTATTACTATTATTACTACTTACTTACTACACTAGAACACTACTATTATTATTATTATTATTATTAATTGATGTTGCTCTTGAAGAAAGTGTATGTTAGTAATAGTCATGTATTATCATGTACATTGGTAACTGTTTTCAAAATAAGGAACAGTGTCGAGCAGGTCCACGCCAAGCCTTTTAAGTTCTGCGCACACCACCCTGAGCGGAACTTGTTTGGGTGTAGTACCTTACGGTTTGCTAAGTTTTCCGCTTTCACGTTATCGTTTTCCAATTCCAAATTTCCAATAAAATTGGGATATTAAATTAAGCGCCCCAAACTCCATCTTTCCTTGTGGTCCAGTTCTGTGAGTGTAAAAAAAAGTAATAAATAAAATAAAATATTTCTGCAGGAAGGGGTCAAGTGACCCCTGTGATCCCCCCTCACCCTGTCGGCGCCCATGGCTGAAGGACAATGTTCTAGAAATCGAACATTCCTCGGAGCTGCATGACTCGTTATCCAACTCTCAAAGAGATTCCAGATTATCATTCAACTTTACGCATCAACCACTAGTTATCCTGATGAAAAACCTGAAGAGTTTTACGAGGAAATTTAGCTTTTAAATGACAAGGGAAAGTTGCACTTGAAGCTCATTATGGGAGATTTCAATACGAAAACTGGGAAACAGCAACAGAATAAAACTTCAGTAGGTAAATTTGGTCACGGCCACAGAAACCAGTACGTTTTGCAGAGGCAGAAATCTTTTTCATCATGAGCACTTCTTTTTTTTTTTTTTTTTTTTTAAACCACATAGGAAATGGACATGGAAGCACTAGAATGCGATGGCAAGTGAAATTGATTTTATTATGTGCAATGTACATTTACGCATAAAAAATTAACTGATTGCAATTCCGGAGCAGTTAGGCCATTTATTCGGATAAAACAGCTACACGTGTAGAGTCAGTACATTGCAGCGCCACCTCTGTCTCGGATCAAGCGGATAACCGGCGTAGTATTATAGGCGCATACAGTTCACGGATACTGCTCTGAGGTATAGCATGCCAGATGGTGACCAAAATTGCGGGCCACCTCGCCGATATTCCAGGTTGGGTGTAGGTGGCATCCTGTCATGTCCCAAACACGTTCGATCGGTGAGAGGTCGGGGGATTGGGATGGCCACAGAAGGAGGTTAACATTACGGGAGCAGCCCTGGGAAAGCCGTGCAGTGTTTGGCCGGGCATTATTCAGTTGAAAAATTGTTCTGCAACAGGAATAGAAATGTCGTCGACGAACCGTCGAGCAGTGAGAGTGGTACGGAGGACTGCCAAGGGTGTCCGGCTATCGTAGAAAATGGCTCCTAACACAGCCACTCCCGGTGTGCAAGCCGTGTGTTGTTCTATGGTAAAGTCGGGATCCGTGTGCTAGACGGCTTGTCTAACCTACAGACACGAATGCGCTGCTCATCGGCTCCAAGTGCAAACCGTGAATCATCACTGAAGACAACACGACTATCTTCGCGTCCTGTCGCTGCCCGCTGCCGCCCACTACCCCCCGGGCGCGTGCCGTTGGTTGTGCCCTCCTGGACCCATTCGTGCCAACACACTGTTAAAAATTGGTATTTAGAAATAAGCAAAATGTACTCGTTTTTGAGTACGTTCTGGGCTTATAATAGCTTCGAGTACTTGTGTCACATTTTTGTAAAAAAAGACACGAACTTATTTTTGAGTACATACAGGGAATCAATTGTGAGTATATCTGATGTTTCAAATAATATATGTACTCAAACAAATTCATATATTTCCTCTAACTTCATTCAGTTTCTGTGCCCTTCCGGGCAGGGCACAGAAACTAAAGGAAGTTAGAGCGAATCTAGCAATGCTGACACGATAGTTTGCAAGTGAGAGACAGCACACTAGATGGCGCCACCGTAAAAACGTACGATTTTGCACGTAGAAGGCCGAAATAAATTGAGGGGGGGGGGGGGGGGCTTAGGAATAAACACCTTTTTATGTAGCCAGAGGATTCCTACCCGGGGGCCGTCACTTAACATGCTCGTCCGATGCACGGCGGATATTCAGCGATTGTTAGAAATTCACAAAATCAAGGAGAGCCCCCAGGTTCAAGCCTATCAGGTTAGGCTTGAACCTGTAGTCCCTCCATCCGTAGTCTGAATCTCTAACCACTGAACAATCCGCTGCTCGAATTCAAATTTCAGATCAAATCATATGTAGAGGATTTTAGGAAGGAAGTGTCTGACACCAGGTCTTAAACAACCCTTAGAAATAGGAGGCTAGGAGATTTGGGCTAGAGTACTCGATAGTAAAGTGACACGGAAGCAAAGTAGAAAAGAGGAGGAAGACACTCTTATTTATTACCGGGGCCAGTACCCGGGGTCCGACGGCTTAACGTGCCGATCCGACGCACGGCGGATATTTAGTGGTTCGAGCGTTCGTACCTGCCTGGAATCGAACCTGTGGTTTCTCTGTGGCAGTCACGAACGTTGACCACTTGGCCAGACTTCAAATTTGGAATACGTGCACTCCATACATACTCCATAGAATCAACTGGAAGTATATTATTCGATGGCACATCTAGGTTAATACATATATACTCGTTGTCACATACTGGGCAAATGGACCGCACATTTTTTATGACAAATACAGCAACAATATGTTATTTATGAGATTGACAAAATATAGTTAATGTAAAAATTCACAAAGCTACTTTATGCATAAATGAATTACTTGTGATCAGTGACTTTGTTCTACAAATTATTTATGTGTGTCACTTTACACGTTTATTAAACAATTTATCTTGAAATCTGTAATATTTAAAATGAAGTGAAACGATATTAGATTTGTATTTATTAACGCAGTTATTTGTAAGTACACATGGTTACTTATATTTGAGCATGTCATGTACTCGTTTGCGATACGATTGTACTTAAATGAAAACGAGTAGGATGAGGTTCTCATTTTTAAGTGGATTTTTTTAATAGTGCATCGTCCACCTGCTGCGTGGCTTACACCCAAATGCCTGGCGATACGGTAATTTTACCAACCGGCCTATCTCAGCCCCATTTTACATCTTCTCTCAAACTCTCAAAGCGGCTCGTCGTGTGAACGTATCCGACGATGAGGCATCCTCACCGTCCGTGGAGGTTAATTCAACTGCAATCCGCTGTCACAATTGTCCCTGCGTGCGGTATTTGCTCTTGGTATATTCTACACGGCCCGGCGGGCCACTATTTAGACATTGGTCGTTCTTTTATATTCTCACCAACGCGGTGGGCCATTATTAGTCATTGGTCGTTCTTTTATATTCCCACCGACGCGGCGGGCCACTAGTCATTGGTCGTTATTTTATATTTTCCCCGGAGCGGCGGGCCACTATTTAGTCATTGGTCGTTCTTTTATATTCCCACCGACGCGGCGGGCCCCTAGTCATTGGTCTTTATTTCATATTCTCTCCGGAGCGGCGGGCCACTATTTAGTCATTGGTCGTTCTTTTATATTCCCACCGACGCGGCGGGCCACTAGTCATTGGTCGTTATTTTATATTCTCCCCGGAGCGGCGGGCCACTATTTATTCATTGGTCGTTATATTATATTCTCCCCGACGCGGCGGGCCACTATTTAGTCATTGGTCGTTATTTTATATTCTCCCCAACGCGGCGGGCCACTATTTAATCATTGGTCGTAATTTTATATTTTCACCGACGCGGCGGGCCACTATTTAGTCATTGGTCGTTATTTTATATTCTCCCCAACGCGGCGGGCCACTATTTATTCATTGGTCGTTATTTTATATTATCACCGACACGGCGGGCCACTATTTAGTCATTGGACGTTATTTTATATTCTCCCCAACGCGGCGGGCCACTATTTAATCATTGGTCGTTATTTTATATTTTCAAAGACGCGGCGGGCCACTATTTAGTCATTGGTCGTTATTTTATATTCTCCCCAACGCGGCGGGCCACTATTTAGTCATTGGTCATTATTTTATGTTATCTCCGACACGGCGGGCCACTATTTAGTCATTGGTCGTTATTTTATATTATCTCCGACACGGCTGGCCACTATTTAGTCATTGGTCGTTATTTTATATTCTCACCGACGCGGCGTGTCACTGTTTAGTCATTGGTCGTTTTTTTTATTTTCTTCCCAACGCGGCGGGCCACTATTTAGTCATTGGCCGTTATTTCATATTCTCCCCGACGTGGCGGTCCACTGGTTAGTCCTTGGTCCTTATTTTATAATCTCACCGACGTGGTGAGACACTAGTCATTGGTCGTTATTTTATATTCTCCCCGACGCGACGGGCAACTATTTAGTCATTGGTGGTTATTTTTTCATCATTTGCATATTCGTACCTGAGATACTTGCATTCAGAGTTTCATCAGGATCGAATGACTTTCTCGGGATGCATCGGTTTTTTTTGTTTTGTTTTTTGCAGTGATTTTATGTGGTACTAAGAGCAAATTGCATATGAAACAAGAAAGATGACACGAAATTTTCGGTTTAATGAGCATGTCTTTTGAATCCTTTATGGCGCAAATAAAATTTATCAAACTCATCCAAAGTCAATAGAACGGGTTAGAAAGAAAGAAATTAACCGTATATTTTTAAATCAATAAAACATCGAAAAATATTAGAAACACCAACTTAATTCCACCAGCGTCTAAAAAGTATGTTACGAAAATTAATAAATGGTGCACAAAAAGTTTCTCATAGCAGAAGGAAGTTACCAGAGACAAACAGATTTTCATGTCGAAAAGATAAATACAGAAGGAAACATGATATAACTACACGCCTTCTAGCGGAAGAATTTCGCGTAATAAAAAAGTTTAAGATAGGCGAAAAGTATTCTTCATGGAAAAAGCAATGCCAGGGAAAAATAATCCTCCAAATACGTCTCCTGGAAACAAAGACAGCGGGGAAAATTTTTTGGCATTTACGCCCTTTTGCAGAAAAGCTGTGCCTTATTTAAAACGGATAATGCTCCTCATTTTTATTTTAGCCGATGACATACAGTAAACAACGGAATTTCTGAATAAGGATTTTAAAAGCCGAGATACAGCTGAAAGTTAAAAAAAAAAAAAAAAAGAAAAAAGCACCACCTAGCGACAGAACTGTGAACTACAAAACTCCTCAAATACAAATTTAGATTGCTCCGTGAGGTAAACGGCATCCGGTGTTAAAATAACCAGGTTTCCAGCTTGTTGATCATGTTCATGCTTACGGCGCCCCATAAAGCTAATGCTATCACACTACTGGCCGATGGACCGAAGCGATGGTTCTTGGAAGGCGGAGAAGATGCCTGCTTCCCCATTAGACTTTGCATTTCAGTCTCTGTATCAAAGTCATAAACCAATATTTCATCCAATGTAATAATTTGTGATCAGAAATTTATTAAATCCTTACGAAGCATGTTTAAATTTGTGAGGAACAATCGTTTTGCGGCATGCTTTATGCAAATCTGTGAACATTCATTCATATGACCCATCGAGCCCTGACATTTTCCACCTTCAAAGAAATGATCAGGATTAGATTTCATACCTTTGACGCACAGTGGCGTACCGGAAACCCCCCCCCTCCCCCGCCGCCAAAATTTATTAGAGCCCTTTTACGAAAATCTATTAGATTTCAATTACTAAAATTTTTAAATTCCATATTATTAACTAGGTCTTATAGGTGTTTTAATAACTCAAATTCTTTGGAACGTACACGTATTAGATGTACAAATAAGTTTTAAAGCGTTTTTTGTGTGACATGCACCACAAATTTACATATCCAACATTCCCCTGCGTTGTTGTCATGTGACCGTAACTGGTCCAAAGTAAAAAATGTGACACAGAAGTTTGTCCAACAGTCAAACGCGCGTGCACATCGGCAGGTGAAGGATGGCAAGGGATACTGCATTTATTCGACACTGCATTCGTTACCAATTTCATCAAGGAAAAAGTGCTGCAAATCATGTGCATCGATCTGTACTGTTCTGGGAGAGAATATTGTATCGAAAAGCACGTGTGAGTTTTGTTTTAGACGGTTTAAAGCAGGTGATTTTCATGTTAGCGAACGAGAAAGTAGCGGCGCGCCGCAGATGGTTGCACATGAGGAACTGCAGGCACTGCTGGATGAATATTCGTCTCAAACGCAAAGAACTAGCTGAACAACTGGGGCTAACTCAACAAACAGTTTCCAATCCTTTACGCGCAATGGGAAAGATTCACTCCAAGAAAGTTCTGCTGTGCATCTGGTGGGATATGAAGGGTGTGCTTTATTATGAACTATTGGACGGGGCCAAACTGTTACTGCTGATCACTACAAGCAACAGTTACTGCGATTGAACTAGGAAATCTGTCGGAAATGTCCATTCAGAGGCAAAGGATTACGTCCCGTGAAATCACTGCACGACAATGCTATGGCGTATGTCGCGAAATCGGTCAGGGAAACGTTATTGACGCTTGGCTGGGATGTTTTGGAGCACCCGGCGTACTATAGTCCGACATAGCCCCTTTAGACTATCATTTGTTCCGATTGATACAACATGGGTTGTCTGCTGTACTGTTTCGGACATGTGACGAAGTGCAAAAATGGGTTGACGACTTCATCACGTCACACGACGAAGTATTCTTCATGGCTGGAATCCGTCAGCTGTCCGACCATGGCGGAAGGTGATAGATAATGATGGCGCATATTTTGATTCGTAAAGGTATTGTTGCTTTCTCTCAAATTACAGGTTGCGTTGTCTTTAAACGCTTTAAAACTTATTTGTTCACCTAATATTTTTCTTAAAACAAGTTATTGCCCTTTGTCGTATGTAACACAAGTGTGTACGTTCAGTGGCGTGACGTGGGGTGTTAACTCCCCCAATTTGGAACCTTTCGGTATTTCAAAAAAGCGATTTTCAGAGGCAAAGAGATGATCGTATTTAAAATTGTTTTTATGTCTCATGGAACCAATTGAACGTGCTTTTTCCATGAAAACAAAGGAGCGGCAAGGAGCTAAGGTCCAGTATGTCCCATTGTGTTGAATAGCCAATCCATGGGTATACTGAGAGTTTCTGTGGCGACGAGGCAATGCCCAAATTTGAGTTCCATGACTTATTTCAGATTACTCTAAAGCACGCTGAAAAGCATGGAGTTTTCATTAAAATAACAAGAATCACATCAAAAATAAACCAACGCTGTTATACTGTATAAACACAGAAAACTATCACAGGACTTCAACGTATGTACCATTTTTAGACATATTTAAAAGTGCTTTGGGAAATAGATTTCTTACCAGGATTTCCGTCATTTTTTCGAACTTTTTTTCTGCACAGATAAATAGCAAAATATAAATGTGTTTCTTTTTTTATTGGAGGTTTAACGACCACCGTGAGCTACTCAATGGGCTATAAGCAATCGCCTGTCCTTAATTTAGGGTCACTGGCTCCAGGGAAGTGTGACGTGCTTGCACCGCAGGATGCCCATGAGATAAAGGCAGAAAGCAGTGAGAGCACATGTCCGCGTAGCTCAGTTGGGAGAGCGACTTCCTCCGGAGTGAGTGGACCCGGATTCAAAGTCCGGCGTGAACGCAGAAATTTACTTCGTTAATTGGCTCCCGAACTTCAAGAATGACCTGGCAGTTAAAGTTCTCGCATGGTGTGATGTTCTTTCCACTCCGTGAGACAGGAAAAATAAGAGTATCCCTTCTTCAGCGTTTCGAAAAATAAATGTGTGTGATGTTATACGTTCCACACACCAAATTGACTGGGAGTTCTCAAATGTGCGTTCTTCAGCGGATGACTGCTTACAGCGACACATAGTCCCAGCTGACCCGTGGACCATGCCCCAGGCCCTCTTTCGGGGGTGGGAGATAATACGTGCCTGCACCGCAAGTCGCACGTGAGATAAAGGCCGATAGCAGCGAGAGCATACATCCGCGTAGCTCAATTAGGAGAACGACTTACTCAGGATTCGATGCCCGGCGAGGACAAAAATGACGGAGAAATTTACTTCGTTACAGAAGGGAGAGAGCCAGCACCGTAAGTTCAGCAAAGCATCCATGCCTCACGGTATTCGAACCCGGAACCCTTTCGGACGAATGATCAGAAGCCATCGCTTAGACCACTGCGCCACCGGCGTGGCATGTAAGTGGTCAACCATTATGTGGTGACAAAAATATAGGTAATAAGAATATTAATAATAATTTCCAGCGACACTTATTTGAATATTTTTACACGAATGTTCCATACATTTTAAAAATGCACTCAGAACACATTTAGTTGTATAAAAAAATTAAATTCGTAACACCCACCCCCTCCCCGAAAACATTGATGGGCATGCCATTGTGTACGTTGTAATTAAAATGATGACATCTTAGTTTTATACCAGCACAAAATACTACAAAATACTTACCCCAAAGTTAATCTTAACGTGCAAATATTATTATTTTAGAGAAATAAGGCCAACCTCTTTGAAATGCTTTTGATCACACATATGCCATGTGACATTGCCCCAAGGCAGGTACTAACGCTTCAACCACTAAAAATCCGCTGTGCGTTGGATGGGCACGTTAAGCCGTCGGGACCCGGGTACTGACCCCCTGGTAATAAATTAAGGGCGTCTCCCTCTCCCCTTTCTACCTCGCTTCCGTGTGACTTTCCTATGGGGCACTCTAGCCCAAATCTCCTAGCTTCCTATTTCTAAGGGTTGTTTAAGACCTGGGGTCAGACACTCCCTTCCTAAAATCCTCTACATATGATCTGATCTGATCTGAAACATTTCGATTTATACGAAAAATCATTCGAAAAGAAATATTCCGATTTATACGAAAATGCAGAGCATAAGTCGACAAATACATAAGGAACAATTAAGAATATCGGCACAAAAATAATTAAATAAAACTACTAAATTATTTACTCTTTAATGTCAAAAACACACTTTACATAATATCACAATGTTTTACACGTAGTAAGTACTTTTTCTCTTCACTGTTATGAAAAAAACTGAAGCAGATCTCTGTTTCTTCGTCCACACGAAGAACATTTTTCAGTTCATTCTGCTCTGAAGGATGTGGAATTACGTGCAAACAACTCTAAAGACGCATTGGTATCAAAACTGGATTCGCTAAATCCTCACTGGTATCAAAATTTGATTCACTAAACTGATATTTCTTTCGCGTTCTCTGGTTAATATACATGTATAGGAACTATAAAAAGGGGTCTGGAGTAACTGATTTCCCATCATCCAGTTTTTTTAAACGTTTAAACCGCGGGAATAATTTCTAAAGATTTTGCTTATTAACTGAAAAAAAAACCGCTTTATTTTTTTATATTTAATTCAAAGGAGTCACCGAAAATTCCTGGCTAATTCTTTATTCAATTTCATATGGTTTCCCTCAAAAAGAAAAAAACAACAACTGTAAAATCCCTTTGTTGTGGCTAGAGGCTTTCTTAGCCGTGAGTCCTCCCCGCATTAAGTACGCTCCTGCTACAGCATGTACCTGAAACATCATCAGCGTCTGGGCCCGATTAAGAGTGCGTCTATAGGGGCTATAGCCTTGGGCCCCACCATGATCAAGGGCCCAGGAGGCATGAAGGTTGCATGGGCAAATACAGAGAGAGAGAGAGAGAGAGAGAGGTTTATAAAATAGTTTTACTTTTGTTTCGTATGGCTGGAAGAGGGACAGATTCCAAAGTCAAGCAAAGGCTGGAAGAGGGACAGATCACAAAGGCTGGAAGAGAGACATATTCCAAAGCAGTGACTCACCAAGGGTAAAAGGTTTCATGTCACTATGTACAGCGAGGTCGGCGAGACAGTTTCAACATTTTCACTACTACCATCAACCCACACCACCCGATTTGCACCACTTGGAACCGTTAATGGGGGGAGGGGGGGTTGAACAGAACTATAGTGCAGGGTATACGCCGTATACCCTCTGCTTTTTTTTTTTTTGACAGAATAGCGTATATAATCAATGCCCATATTATCAACAGAACTTCAATCTCGAACAACATGGCTGCCAAGAGCTGTACATCTAATAAAAAGAACCATAAGAATTATAGACAGCTTCGGAGAAGATCCTGGGGGAAAAACTCATTTAGCATTAGCAGCGAACAAGGAATTATTATTTAAAAATATCCTTTTGATTCCTAACAACACAATTGTACCTATTAATCAAATTAATTTATTCAAAGCACGGTTGACAGGATGAAATCAAGACTGTGTTCAGATTCAAACAGTGACTATGTACAACTTCTTAAAGATATTTCTTCATTACAGCGAATAAATATTAAAACAGACGACGTGCGCTTTGGAGAACTAGAGACAAGGCGAATCTGCAGACGTTTTAATGTTGATGAAATGCAAGCTATTCAGAGACTGAGAGAATATAATGAAAACGTCCAAGTTGTACCAGGAAACTTAAAACCCCTCTTAAGAACGATTTAAACTCTACCTTGTTCGACAGCTGAATGCGAACGAGGAATCAGTTTAATGAACTGATTGTTAATCTCCAATGCATCTAACCTGATGTTCGTAAACTCGAATGGACCGCCCATTGAACGATTTAATCCAAAAAAAATGTAAGACCTTGGTTTATGAATCATCGTTCAGCAACTGATAGATCGAGTTTCTTCTAGAGAAGAACAGTGCTGTAAGGACTTATCTCGTCAGGCTTTTTTCCTTTTTTTTTTATTGGAGGTTTAACGACCACCGTGAGCAACTGAATGGGCTATAAGCTGCCGCCCGTCCCTAATTTAGAGTCACTGGTTCCAGGGAAGGGAGAGAGCCAGTGCCGTAAGACAACTGTCAACACAATATCCATGCCTCACCGGGATTCGACCCCGGACCCCTTTCGGGCGAATGATCAGGGACCATCTTTAGACCACTGCGCCACAGGGGCAGCTCATTCTTCGTGGGATACACTTCAACAAAAATTAAAATAATCTTGTGCATGCTCTTCAACATGTCATAACTGACAGGAGAAGATACTTTATTTATATCGGTAAGTGAGCTCATAGTCATAATTGTTAAAATGGCACGGTACCCCCTCGAGGGTATCGTGCCTTTTTTTTTTTTTTTTTATCCATATAGTATATATAACCTCTGATTTTTTGGGATTTGCACATAATTATACCCTCTACTGATTTTACGACTTACGACATAATATACCCACTACTGATTTTAGGGGTTGAAGTCCCCTGTGTCATCACATTGCATGAAATGAAAAAAGTATACAATGATAAACAAAAAATGAAGGAAGCTTAAGCTTTTGTTTTTATGAGAACAATAAAAAATACAGTAACTCTGCAACAAAATTTTCAGTTTCAAGAATGCCCTATTTATTGATAATGACAAGTATATTGCAGCAGTTTCGTGTTTTCACGGACTTCATCATGATTTCCCGTTATAAGTTCTTCAGTGCCCACTCAGCCTTGGGGCCCACTAAGGCCTTAGTCCAGCCCTGATCAGCGTCCTGTAAAACCTAAATGAACGAATTTTTTTGGTAACCTTCCCCCCCCCCCCATCCCTCCCTCCCAAGTCCCATTTAGCTCATCAGTTCTGAACTGCAGATGTATGGGATTCTAAATCACGCTTAAGAATAAGTGCCTAAAATCTGAAGTTATACCACTGCTCCAAATAATTCAACGCATGGGATTTTCACGTCGACCTACATGGACGAATTTAGAAAGAACACACCTTTTCGATAGAAATTCGTCTTTTACCAATACTCCATAATTTAAAACTTCATCTTATAGAGAAAAAAAAATAGAGGAAATCAAAATACACTAAAAGGCTAAATATGTCAAGTTACCAAGATTACACATCAGAATATCATCAAGCAAAGTGATGACCAATTTTATTTTGAAACTACTGTGCTGCCATCTATGTGCAGAATATTTGGATATTCTTACGAGGTTTCGTAAAAATATTATGAAAATTTTAGAAGTTTAGATTAAATTAAAAAGAGCTACTCTAAATTGATGGGAAGGTTTAAATCTTTACGATCGATCTTTCTTTTCTCTTGTAGTCGACCAAAGACACACAGATAGGCTATTATAATTTTTATTATTATTATTATAAATCTGTTCATCAGCTGTTGGAGAATTTCTAACAGCTGTCTAGCATTTACAACCTTCTTTTCTTCTAACAGATGCAATCGCGTAGCCACAAATTTCTTAAGGGTGGGGATCCATGAATTTGTTTCATCGCTGAAATCCTCTCAGAAAAAAGTGCTCCAAGTGGGAATAAGCCCAAAATCTTTAAAACTCAAAAATGAAAAAAAAAATTACGGGGAAAAAACCGTTATATATATATATCATCATCATCATTGTCAACCATTATCAGTCCACTGCTGGACGAAGGTCTCCCCAAGTTTCCTCCACAACGGTCTGTCTTGTGCCAGTCTCCTCCATGTCACTCCCGCATACTTTTGAATTTCATCCACCCATCTTCCATGTGGTCTTCTTCTGGGTCTTTTCTTGTCCCTTGGAATCCAATCCAAAATTTCGGCTGTCCACCGATGGTCTGTTCTTCTGGCACTATGTCCAGCCCATTGCCATTTCAGGGATTTAACTCTGATCATATCATCATCATCATCATTGTCAACCATTATCAATCCACTGCTGGACGAAGGTCTCCCCAAGTTTCCTCAACAATGGTCTGTCTTGTGCCAGTCTCCTCCATGTCACTCCCGCATACTTTCGAATTTCATCCACCCATCTTCCATGTGGTCTTCTTCTGGGTCTTTTCCTGTCCCTTGGAATCCAATCTAAAATTTCGGCTGTCCATCGATGGTCTGTTCTTCTGGCAGTATGTCCAGCCCATTGCCATTTCAGGGATTTAACTCTGATCATGATGTCTTCCACTCTTGTCATTTTTCGGATCCACGTGTTCCTCTTCTTATCTCTCCTGGTTTCACCAAGCATGCACCTCTCCATGCTTTTTTGAGTTGTCTGCAGCCTTTGTATGTCCCTTTTAGCTAAGGTCCACGTCTCTGCACCATACGTAAGCACTGGAAGGATGCATTGATCAAACACTTTTCTTTTAAGACATAATGGCATATTGCTCTTGAAAATTATGCTGTTTCTTCCAAAAGCTCTCCAGGCAAGTTTTGTACGCCGATTAATTTCTTCACCAATGTGACCCTCACTTGATATCTGCTGTCCAAGATAAACGTACGTGTCTGTTATCTCCAGCTTTTCTCCATCAATCGATAAATCTTCATTTCTTGTAAAAGCATTGTACATCACTTTTGTCTTCTGAAAGTTCATTTTTAATCCCACTTCTTTACTCTTGTCAGCAAGTTCCTGGATCATACTCTGTAGCTCTGATGGGGTAGTTGCAAAAATGACTATGTCATCAGCAAAACGAAGGTGGGTTAGATAATCTCCATTAATCTTTATCCCTTTCTTTTCCCAGTTCAGTGATTGAAAGACATTTTCCAATGTGGCATTAAAGAGCTTCGGAGATATGGTGTCACCTTGTCTCACTCCTTTTCCAATTTTTATGTGTGTTGTATTTTCAAACAGCGGAATCTTTGCACTTGCATTTTCATAGATGTTATTAATAATATTAATGTATGCATCTTCAATACCGCAGGATTTCAGAGCCATTGCAACTGCTGATGGTTTCACCGAATCAAAGGCTTTTTCATAATCGATAAAAGCCATGCACAATAGAAGTTCATATTCCCTCGCTCTTTCAACCAGTTCTCTCAGTACGTGGATATGATCTATTGTGCTGTAGCCACTCCTGAATCCAGCTTGTTCTCTCGGTTGAGCCATGTCCAGTGTCACCTTCAAGCGGTGTGAAAGAACTTTAGTGAAGATTTTATAAACCACTGATAGGAGGCTGATAGGTCTGTAGTTTCTGAGATCATCAATGTCACCTTTTTTATGTAGCAAGATCATTGTAGCATTGTTCCAATCCTCAGGAATCTTCCCTTCATTAAGGCTTCGAGTGAAAACTTCGACGACTACTGTTTCAATTTCTCCACTTGCTTCTTGTATGATGTCTACGGTAATTTCATCTTCTCCTGGAGCTTTTCCCCGTTTCATGTTCTTGATTGCATGGGCAACTTTCAGTAGAAGTTGCGCATGCAATCAAGAACATGAAACTGGAAGAACTCTGGTACTGGTACCTTTCGTAATGTCTGGAGTACATGTATCATCTCTTTCATATATTTTGAGTAGAAATCTTTCAGTCTTGTCAAAATTTCGCCTCTATTTCTTGTTACAGAACCATCTTCTTTTCTCAGTGCCATAATGTTTTCTTCATTTATTGAAATGTCCCTTTGCCCTCTTCAGACTTTGGATGTTATCAATTGCTCTTCTCACTAGTTCACAGTTGAATTTCCTTACGTCTTCAGTGATACTTTTTCGTACTGTCTTGCATAACTGTATATATTCCACTTTGGAAGTCACATCTCCTTTAGTTGTTCTCATCTCTCTTTTTTTTTGCATCAGAATTTTAGTTTTTCCTGATAATTTGTTCATATGTAACTTGTTCTTAGTACCAGCTAATTTTGTTGCTGTTTCCATAAGAGCTTTGTCTAGTTTTCTGTTAGCTTCAGAGATGTCCACTTCTTCTGACGTTAGACCTTCAAGAGCAGAAAATCTGTTCCTCTGTTTCAATTTGAAGGTATTATGATGTTTTTAAGGTTGGTCGTGTCAATACACTTTGTTTGTTTTATCAGCTTGCTATGCTCGAGTTTAGCATTGAGGTACATCTTACATCTTGCCATTATATGGTCACTACCTGAGTTGAACTTGTTCAGCACACTGCAGTCTTCCATGACAAATTTCTTGTTACACATAATAAAATCAATTTCACTTGTCAATCCATTGGGATGCCTCCATGTCCATTTCCTTTTCGGCTTTTTCTTGATAAAGGAGTTCAAGATGAAAAACCTTTCTGCATCTGCAAACTCTACGAGAGTATTTCCACGCTGGTTTCTGTTTCCCTAAACGAATTCACCTACTGAAGTTTCATTCTGTTGCCATTGCCCTATTTTGGCACTGAAATCTCTTATAATGATCTTCAAGTGCTGCTTGCCTTTACTATTTAGATGACGAATTTCTTCATAAAATTCTTCAATTACTTCTTCAGGATGACTTGTGGTGGGTGCATAAGCTTGAATAATCTGAGTCTGGTATCTTCTGGAGAGTTGGATAACGAGTCGTGCAGCTCTGTCAGAAGAACTTCCAACTTCTACAACTTTATCCTTCAGTCTCTTGTTTATTATAAATTCAATACCTCTAGTTCTGCGAGCATCTGTCCTACGATAGTAGAAGAGATGTCCATTTTTCAGTTCAATGAGATTTCCTTTTCTCTTTACCTCACTTAGCCCGACGATGTCCAACTTGATCCTTTGTAGTTCCTCTTCCAATTCAAGGAACATTGAATCGGAGGATAGGGAGCGTCCGTTGAAAGTAGCCAAGGTCAGCATCAGATGGCAGCCTAGTCGTTCGGTGATTCTTAGCTCCCTCTGCCTTCATGTTCACCTTGGCCAGGTACATTCCAGCTGCCGGAGACTGAGGGCCAAGATTTAAGTTGTGGAGTCATTCCGGAGGTATTGGCCAAAACTTACTACACTGGTTGAGCCGGTTGGTAAGTGTGGAATATCATTTCCTCTAATCCCAATGGTATAGTTGTACCGTTCTTAGCGGTCGTTAGAGCCCTTTTAGTGGGAACAGGATACACCACGAGAAGGCGGGGTTGACATTTGTCAAGGAGAGGCTGTGCTATGTTACGCATCACCTGACCTTACATCCCTATCATCATCATCATCATTGTCAACCATTATCAATCCACTGCTGGACGAAGGTCTCCCCAAGTTTCCTCCACAACGGTCTGTCTTGTGCCAGTCTCCTCCATGTCACTCCCGCATATTTACGAATTTCATCCACCCATCTCCCATGTGGTCTTTTTCTGGGTCTTTTCCTGTCCCTTGGAATCCAATCTAAAATTTCGGCTGTCCATCTATGGTCTGTCCTTCTGGCAGTATGTCCAGCCCATTGCCATTTCAGGGATTTAACTCTGATCATGATGTCTTCCACTCTCGTCATTTTTCGGATCCACGAGTTCCTCTTCTTATCTCTCCTGGTTATACCAAGCATGCACCTCTCCATGCTGCTTTGAGTTGTCTGCAGCTTTTGTATGTCTCTTTTAGTTAAGGTCCACGTCTCTGCACCATACGTAAGCACTGGAAGGATGCATTGATCAAACACTTTTCTTTTAAGACATAATGGCATATTGCTCTTGAAAATTATGCTGTTTCTTCCAAAAGCTCTCCAGGCAAGTTTTGTACGCCGATTAATTTCTTCATCAATGTGACCCTCACTTGATATCTGCTGTCCAAGATAAGCATACGTGTCTGTTATCTCCAGCTTTTCTCCATCAATCGATAAATCTTCATTTCTTGTAAAAGCATTGAACATCACTTTTGTCTTCTGAAAGTTCATTTTTAATCCCACTTCTTTACTCTTGTCAGCAAGTTCCTGGATCATACTCTGCAGCTCTGATGGGGTAGTTGCAAAAATGACTACGTCATCAGCAAAACGAAGGTGGGTTAGATAATCTCCATTAATCTTTATCCCTTTGTTTTCCCAGTTCAGTGATTGAAAGACATTTTCCAATGTGGCATTAAAGAGCTTCGGAGATATGGTGTCACCTTGTCTCACTCCCTTTCCAATTTTTATGTGTGTTGTATTTTCAAACAGCCGAATCTTTGCACTTGCATTTTCATAGATGTTATTAATAATATTAATGTATGCATCTTCAATACCGCAGGATTTCAGAGCCATGGTAACTGCTGATGGTTTCACCAAATCAAAGGCTTTTTCATAATAGATAAAAGCCATGCACAATAGAAGTTCATATTCCCTCGCTCTTTCAACCAGTTCTCTCAGTACGTGGATATGATCTATTGTGCTGTAGCCACTCCTGAATCCAGCTTGTTCTCTCGGTTGAGCCATGTCCAGTGTTACCTTCAAGCGGTGTGAAAGAACTTTAGTGAAGATTTTATAAACCACTGATAGGAGGCTGATAGGTCTGTAGTTCCTGAGATCCTCAATGTCACCTTTTTTATGTAGCAGGATCATTGTAGCATTGTTCCAATCCTCAGGAATCTTCCCTTCATTAAGGCATCGAGTGAAAATTTGGGCGAGTACTGTTTCAATTTCTCCACTTGCTTCTTGTATGATGTCTATAGTAATTCCATCTTCTCCTGGAACTTTCCCTCGCTTCATGTTCTTGATTGCATGAGCAACTTCTGCTGGGAGGACTGGAAGAACTCTGGTACCTTTCATGATGTCTGGAGTACATGTATCATCCCTTTCATATAATTTGGAGTAGAAATCTTTCACTCTTGTCAAAATTTCGCCTCTGTTTCTTGTTATAGAACCATCTTCTTTTCTCAGAGCCATAATCTGTTTTCTTCCCTTACTGAGATGTCCCTTTGCTATCTTAAGGCTTTGGTTGTTTTCAATTGCTTTCCTCACTAGCTCACAGTTGAATTTCCTTACGTCTTCAGTGATACTTTTTCGTGTTGTCTTGCATAGCTCTATATATTCCACTTTGGAAGTCACATCTACTTTAGTTGTCCTCATCTCTCTTCTTTTTTGCATCAACATTTTGGTTTTTCCTGATAATTTGTTCACATGCAACTTGTTCTTAGACCCAGCTAATTTTGTTGCTGTTTCCATTAGAGCTTTGGTTACTTTTCTGTTAACTTCCGAAATATCCACTTCTTCCGATGTTAGGCCTTCTAAAGCAGAGAATCTGTTCTTCAGTTCCAACTTGAAAGTATTATGGTGTTTTTTAAGGTTGGTTATGTCAATACATTTTGTTTGTCTTATGAGCTTGCCACGTTCCAGTTTAGTGTTGAGGTGCATCTTACATCTCACCAATCTATGGTCACTACCTGTGTTGAACTTGTTCAGCACACTGCAGTCTTCGATGACGAATTTTTTGTTACACATAATAAAATCAATTTCACTTGTCGTCCCAATTGGATGTCTCCATGTCCATTTCCTGTGTGGCTTTTTCTTGAAAAAGGAATTCAAGATGAAAAATCCTTCTGCCTCTGCAAACTCAACGAGAGTATTTCCACGCTGGTTTCTGTTGCCGTGACCGAATTTACCTACTGAAGTTTCATTCTGTTGCCGTTGCCCTATTTTTGCATTGAAATCTCCCATAATTATCTTCAAGTGCTGCTTACCTTTTGTTATTTAGATGACGAATTTCCTCATAAAATTCTTCAATTTCTTCTTCAGGATGACTTGTGGTGGGTGCATAAGTTTGAATAATCTGAGCCTGGTATCTTCTCGATAGTTGGATAACGAGTCGTGCAGCTCTGTCAGAGGAACTTTCAACTTCTACCACTTTATCCTTCAGTTTCTTGTTTATTATAAATCCAACACCACTAGTTCTGCCAGTATCTGTCCCACGATAATAGAAAAGATGTCCACTTTTCAGTTCAATGAGATCTTCTCCTTTTCTCCTTACCTCACTTAGCCCGACGATGTCCCACTTGATCCTTTGTAGTTCCTCTTCCAATTCAAGAAGCCTTGAATCAGAAGATAGGGAGCGTCCGTTATAGGTAGCCAAGGTCAGCATCAAATGGCAGCCTAGTCCGGTCCTCCGGGGATTCTTAGCACCCTCTGCCTTCATGTCGCACTGGCCGCTGCCTTGGCCAGGTACATTCCAGCTGCCGGAGACTGAGGGCCAAGATTTAAGTTGTAGAGTCATTTTGGAGGTGTTTGGCCATAACTCACTACGCTGGCCAAGCGGGTTGGTGAGTGTGGGATAGCATTTCCTCTGATCCCGATGGTATAGTTATACCGCTATTGGCGGTCGTCAGATACATCCCTATATATGCATATAAATAGCATTAAATTCGTACTAAATCCCCCTCAAGGCGGAGTCCGGCCCCGAAAATCATCCCCTCCCCTTGGCTACTCCTATGAGTATTTTGTTTGTGAAACAGTACAAACAATCCTGCTTCATGTCGTTAGCATGGGAGGGACAAGAAACAGTGCCTACTTTTAATTCATACCTCCAAGATTAATTCTTAAACATATTCCCAGAACACCTTTCAATTCCGATTCGTTCTGTGATGCCAAAGGAACAAGTCGATTTGTAATGCACGCAATGATTAAGGTGGCCAGATATTGGAGCACTGATTTGAGAACAAAATGGCGTAGTATTCCCAAAATCAACAGATCGTTTCGGGACACAAGCATATCCAAAGTAAATATACATATGCTTTTGTCACAAAACTGTATTGTTTCCATAAGTGTGATATTACATATGAAAATTTAGGTCTTAGAAGTATATATCTTGTGTAATCTTGGAAATTTGTACTGACAAAACACAGCTGTGATGATGAGAACATACTAGCAAAAGTGAAATGCTTTACCTTAGGTATATGTGCTGAATTAAAATCAAGCTGAACACTAATGAAGTAATCGCACGCCGAATTTTTCATTTTGCCCAAGTTTTTGGAGGAACTCAGAACAAGTACAGTCGAAATTCGGCAGCACCAGGGGTACAGTGTATGCTCTCAGTCTTGGTGATGGCCACTGACCATTTGAAAAAGTTGGTACAGGTTCGAGCATAGGCGGATTTAAGGAGTCTAATTTGGAGGTGCCGGTTGAGTTGTGGGACGCAGGGAGATACTGTAGAGGTGAAATTTAATCCCTCGTAAGAAAGTGCAGTATTTTGATTATATTAAGTAAAAAGCACAAACAAAATTCATTCTTTCGGACCTAATTGGGGCTAATTTAAATAAGTTTACTGGACACTCTTTAAATAAGTTTAGATTTCATAACATTTATTCAGGCCAAAAAATGAATTAGGATAACTACAGTACATGAAATACTTAAGTATTCGTATAATGTTTTATTTTAAATAATTTTCAGCACTCAGAAAGCTATTTAAAGCATGAAATATTTACTTACAAAAATTTACCAAAACAAGATATGCTTTTTATAGATATGCTTTTTTTTATCCTAAAATGTGTTTCGTCCTTCTTTCATCAAATAAGTGTCAATTATGAGGTCATAATCTACATATTTTACAATTTCACTGTCAGAAAATAAAACCATCAAATCAGAAATCCTTTGAAAATAAAACCATCAAATCGGAAATTCTTTGAAAATAAAGCCAAATCGGAAATCCTCTGAAAATAAAACCAACAAATCGGAAATCCTTTGACAATAAAACCATCAAATCTCAGCCAGTTGTTGATTCTCCTCATCGTTGAAAATGTGCGCTCACATGTCGCACTATTTGACGGTAGCCTTAAAGCTATGCAGATCATCTTGTAACGATTGGCGTACAGTTCATCTGTGATATGTTCATTTAGAGCTTTTACTATATCTTTCAATGAGCGTTATCTTCGTTTTTAGCACGTCTTTTGTAAAAAAAGATCCTGCTGATGTTATCGGTTTGTACGTCCGTCAGTCCGTCCGCCTGTACCCACGATATCTCTGCAACTATTAGTCCGATTTGAAAAACTCTTTTTGCATTGGGAAGCTTGAAATATGAGAATGATGATCCTTTATTCCGTTTTTCTTTACGATGTACAATTTCGCCGCTAGAGGGCGTAAATTCAGATGAGGTCGAATTGAAAAATACGTTTTATTCCACTTATTTGCTTCTAAACATACGATTGGAAAAAAAAAATTGTCTTTCGATTCCATTTATGTCGAAGAGTGTTTTAGATATAGTCACTTTTTCAAATTACGCATAGATTTTCCGCTAGGGGGCGTAAAAGCAAATTACATTTTTCCCGATAACTCTTGTTCTAAAATACGTTTTATTCCACTTATTTGCTTCTAAACATACGATTGGAAAAAAAATTGTCTTTCGATTCCATTTATGTCGAAGAGTGTTTTAGATATAGTCACTTTTTCAAATTACGCATAGATTTTCCGCTAGGGGGCGTAAAAGCAAATTACATTTTTCCCGATAACTCTTGTTCTAAAACTCCGATTTGAAAATTTTTTTCTTCAGCAGATACATCTCCTGATGGAAAATCTTTTGCATATAATTTCAAATTTTTGGTAAAGAATACTTTGGCCACCAGAGGGCGTAAGTGTTCATTTTTCCTTCTGATGTATTTGCCATAAAATCTGAGCTTCTAAAATATCGATTGAAAAATTTTTTTCGTGTGCTGATGCCACTCACATCGATAAACCTTTTCGGAATATTTTCTTCTTAAAATATTCCACAGTTTCTCCGCCAGGGGGCGTAGATGTACATCTTATTTTTGTCAATATCTCTACTTCTAGGAGTCCGATTCGAAAAATTCCTTCTTTGTTGGATAGTGTTTTCCGTGTGACATGTTTTTCATACAATTTCAAAATTTTCAAGGAATTCATAGACTTTCCGCTAGGGTGCGTAGCGGTAAATTGCGTTTCCCTCTATATCTCTGCTTCTTAATCTCCAATTTGAAAAATTATTTTTGCACCGGATACAGCTCCTGATTGGAAATTGTTTGCACATAATTTCTAATTTTTCTAAAAAAATTGTTTGGCCACCAGGGGTGTTAATCTTAATTTCCGCTTCTAATGTTTTTTTTTTTTTTTTTTTTTTTTTTTTGATTGGAGGTTTAACGACCACCGTGAGCAACTCAATGGGCTATAAGCAGTCGCCCGTCCCTAATTTAGGGTCACTGGTTCCAGGGAAGGGAGAGAGCCGGTGCCGTAAGACAAACACAACATCCATGCCTGACCGGGATTCGAACCCGGACCCCTTACGGACGAATGATCAGAGGCCAGCGCCTTAGACCACTGCGCCACCGGGGCGGCCCGCTTCTAATGTATATATATGCATCAAAATATGAGCTTCTAAATTCTCGATTGAAAAAAACGTTGTTTGTTGACCGATACTACTCATGTCGACAAACCTTTTGGGAACATTTTCTTCTTGAAAAATGCATGGTTTCTACGCCAGGGGCGTAGATGTAAATCCTATTTTTGTCAATATCTCTACTTCTAGGAGTCCGATTTGGAAAATTCCTTCTTTGTTGGATACTGTTTCCGATGCGAAATGTTTTTCGTAAAAATTCAAACTTTTCAAGTAAATCATAGACTTTCCGCTAGGGGGCACAAAGGCAAATTGTTTTTTCTGCGTTATTTCTGTTTCTAAATTTCCGATTTGAAAAATTCTTCCTATATCGCATACAAGACCTGATGGAAAATATTTTTCACATAATTTCTAATGTTTGGTAAAGAATGGTTTCTCCACCAGGGGTCATAAGTTTCAATTTCGGCTTCTGAAGTATCTGTAGCAAAGTCTCAGCTCCTGAAAACTCGACTAATTTTTATTTCTTGGACCGATACTGCTTATATGGATAAACCCTTTGAGAATACTTTCTTCCTAAAATAATGCATGGTTTTCCCACCAGGGGACGTAAAGTCACATCTTATTTTTGTCGATATCTCTGTTTCTAAGAGTTCGTAAGCTCACGATTCCGTTTACAGCAATATCTGAGGGATTAAAAACCCGACTGAAAATCTTCTTTCTTTCGTCAGATCTATTTTTTTCCATATCGCTTCCATTGACTTTTAATAGCTTTGATAAATTTAATTTGCGTCAGAACGGATTCAAAACTCGTGCTTATTACCCCCGAAAATTCGGTGTCATCTTTCTTGTTTCTTTTTATAATGACTTGCTACGTTCATTTCTGCTTTTAACATTTTGAGGTTAACTCCAGGCATAGAATAACTGTTTACGAAGAAGGATCTCCTTCTACATTAAGCCGCAGAAAGTTTTCACTAGATATTACTAATTTCAGACTGTCGCCTGAGAATCTCCTCTTCATTTCCGCCATTATTATATGCATTACACGATAATAAAAATTACTTAAGAACATCTTCCCAGGGTCTTCATTGCTCTGTAGACCTATCAGCTGGCCACAGCATTACTACATTAAGCACGCTGTCAGAAGGACAGTATGCAAAGAAAAAAAAAATCTTTATGCTATTACGGGTGAAGTATTGTGATCTTAAAAATGGTGGTAATCAATTGTACAAAATTTAAACAAATAATTATTTATAAATGTTGATTAATTTTATCGAATAAAAATTTTTATTTAATTTTTTTTTTAATTTTACCGTAATCTGCCACTTATACGTCTAATAATAATGATAATAATAATATTTATAATGATAATAATAATTTCTTTTTACTTTGTCGTATACCTTGCAATACATATTGTGTCACTTTTCTTTTTTTTTTATCCACACTTTTTGCAATGTTTATGTTTTCAAAATTACGGATTTACGGGGGTGCCAGGGGGTGCCCGGCACCCCCTGGGACACCCGTAAATCCGCCTGTGGGTTCGACTCCAGAATGAGGTACGACTGGTGGGTTTGTTTCTATCCTTTCGCTAGAACGAATGTCCCCAATTTAAGGACAGGCGACTGCTTATAGTTTTTATAGTCGCGCACGGGTGTCGTTCAACTCGGAAAAAGGAAAAAAAAAGTCAAAATTTGTTTTAACGAAGAGTACATTGGAAAACAAAAACTATTTTTAAGAACATTTTTCATTAGAAATCTAATGAGGAAGTGTAAATTTGAAAACACTTGAGGACAAACATCAAAATTTCAGGACATTTTGCGTCCCCAAAGGCATCACAAGTTTTTGGGGACAGTAAATAAAATTTGAGGACTGCCCTCAACAATTCGGGACTTCTGGTCAGTTTGGCAATGGTGCTTGAGTTCTATTTGACTGAAGCAGGTAAGAATGCTACCATTGACGGACACCATAAGACGAGATAAACTTTACTAGTTTATAATGTTTTATAGAATTAACCATTAGGGGTTCATATGAAATTTTTTTGCGGGACGGGGCGGCAAAAATGTAAGTTTCTGAAATCTATCCAGACAAAATAAAATTCTTTAAAAATAGGAGAAAAAATTAACGCCTTATTTTCTAATGTATGTTGATGCATTTCTGTTAAATGAAAGCATTTTTCCTAACGTAAGTCGCATTTTAATAAAAAAAGTACTACTTTCGAAGGGGAGCGGTGGGCCCTTGGCCCTGCTCTAAATACGCCCCTGTTTACCATCCAAAATGCTGTGGTGAAGGGATCTTATGCTGTAGAAGGTTTAGAATCTAAACTATATAGAGTATCGTATCGGTAATTAACGAATGAGTGGGAAATAACGTGTTGCTAAAAATAAGGTAGAGTGATAATCGAATGTTTTCTTTTTAAATTTTGACAATCATATTATATTAGTATATTTAAGACCACAAATTTGTACAACATGATCAGTGCTACGAGCGTCTTGCTTCTCCATTCTCTGTATTGACGATATCTGCTATAATAAAAGTCCGATTTAAACAAATATTTTGCTACTGATAGTGTTTGTGGTGAAAAACCTTTTTCTTTCGCATATATTTGACAATTTTTGTACAAAACAGTTTTGCCACTGATAATTGTTCCTGTTCATGTTTTGTTTGCACCATACTTGGAACTGTATCTCCGTTTCCAAGAGCCCGGTTCATAAAATCAACTTCGCCTTTGTTTGTTATAAGAAATGCTTTGTGCACAATTTGTCATTTTCTTCTTTTTCTGGAACCAGTTCAATATACATTCCTTGCCAAAAAAAAAAACAAAAAAAAAACGAAACACCCAGAAGGAAATATCCAATCGAGATGAAAATTGGTATGTGCGATGCACATTTATATGAAATGAAGTTATTGAAATTCCAGAGCATTTAGGTCATCTATTCAGATAAAACGGCTACAGGAGTGGAACAAATCAGTACGTTGTAGCGCCACATCTGGCTCGGATACAAGCGGTTACTTAGCGTGGTACAGACGCATACATTTCAATGAAACTGTCCTGGGGTATATCATCTCATATGGTGTCCAAATTACGGGCCAGTTCGCCGACATTCCGGGATGGGTGTAAGTGGTGTTCCATCATGTCCGAAACATGTTAAATCGGTGAGAGATTGGGCGATCGGGCTGGCCATAGAAGGTGTCGACATTACTGAGGCAGGACTGGGATAGCCATACCATGTAAGGCCGGGCATTTTCCTGTTAAAAAACTGCTCGGTGATGCTGCGTCAGGAATGGCAACACAACAGGTCTTATAATGTCGTCGACGTACGGTTAAGCCGTGAGGGAGGTAAGGAGGACTACCAAGGATGTCCAGATGTCTTAGGAAATGGCTCCCCAGACAGCCACTCTCCGTGTGCGAGCCTTACGCCATTCCACATAGAGGCAGGATCAGTGCGCTTGCTGGCTCGTCTCCAAACACTTATGCGCTAATCATTGGCGCAAAGTGCAAACCGTGACTCATCACTGAAGACAAACGAATCCGTTGGACACTGTTCATTAAGCCCGACAACACTGCAGCCCATGCCAGCGATGCTCGCTAGTCAATGGTAAGCGGCGGAGTAACATCCTCGAATGTAGTTGCCGGGACGCAAGTCGTCTGGCAACTCGCCGGATATTCCATACATGTAGAAGGTTGAAAGCAGCGAATTCGGTTCTGTTCGTGTGGCTCTCACATTCGCTTGATCTCTGCGTTCTGTCGTTGCCTCTGAGATACGCCCTCCACGACCCATTAGCGCCATAATCGTCGAATTGCCGCTTCGCTCTGACACAAATGCTTGCTGGTGATACCGCGACTTAACCAACCGGCCTCTCTTAGCCCAGTTATACGTCCTCTCTAAAACTAGCTCGGTTGCACGCATTGTGCTCCGATACGACGTCGAGGCATCCGTGGAGGTTAATGCAACCGCGAATCGCTGTCACAATTGTCCCTGCGTGTGAGCGTGAGCTTTGCTCTTGATATATCTTGCTCGATGCAGGGTTCCCATGCGATGCGACGGGCTACTATTTCGTCATTGTTTCTTATTTTTCAATTTTTTTGCATGTTCGACCCTGAGGTATTTGCATACGGAGTTTCGTAAGGCTTCGATTTTTTTTTTTTTTTTTTTTGCGAAGAGTATATTATGAAGGTTATTTTCATTGATCACTTTAAATTCAGCTCAGATTTCCTCTTTCAGGCGTAAATACAACAATGAGCCATTACATTATGAGCACCTACCTAATAAGCTGTAGAACCCCCTTGAGACCACAAAACAGTGACCACTCGGTCAGGCATCGAATCGATAAGGTGGCGATAGGTATCCATGGGTATCTGGTACCATAATGTCAACAGCAGGTCCTCCAGTTACTTCACATTTCGCGGTGGTGGCGATTTAGCACGAACCCGCTTTTTCCAAGTCAAACCACAAATGCTCGATTGTGTTCATTTCAGGGGAATTTGGAGGGCAGAGCATTAACTGAAAGTCACCAGCACGTTCCTCGAAGCACTACTTGACGATTCCAGCAGTGTTCCATGACGCACTATCCCGTTGGCAATGGCCATCACCAGTAGGGAACATAATTGCCATGAATGGGTGAACTTGATCAGCAACGATGTTCAGATACCTGACAGCTATCAGGGATTGTGCTATTGGGATAGTGGGGCCTAAAGTTTCCCAAGAAGCATCGCCCATAGCATAATACCGCTGCCGTCGCCTATTTCCGCCCAACAGTGCATCCAGGTGCCATAGCCTCCGTTGGTAATCGGCATGTCCGCGCTCGGTTGTCTACGTGATGCACCAGGAATCTTGATTCGTCAGAACAGGCCACTTTCTTCCAATCATCCGCGGTCCAATCCCCATGAACTTGGACCCACTTCATGCGTTGTTGGCGATGACATGCAGTGAGCATGCGCAACGCCCCCTGTAACAAGGCCGCAGCATCATTTCTTGACGTCATCACAGGAAGACCTTGCCGTGACCGCCCTACCTAATGGACTGGTGTTATCTAACGCGACGCTGCTTTCCCGTACTTAGATGCTTACGAAACTATAAAACTATAACAGTTGAAACATGTTCTTTCCAACTATTTGAAACAGATATTTGCGATGGTAAAAAAAGGTATTTATACTGAGTAAATAGAACAAGATCTGTAAACTCAATGTTATAAGTTTTTTTTACTTATTAATTTTTTTTTCGAGGGCAAGTGATACAATACGTTAATTCTATTAGTGAAAGACAAATGCAACGAAACTTAGGGGGTTTGTTTAGCAACTCGAGTTTAAGCTATTTTGATGGCTAAATAAAAACGGAAGTTCCGTTTTAATTTTTCCACTTGCACTGGAAAGACACCCCCCCCCCTTCAAAAAATTCAGTAATTAAAACAACCTTGTGATACAATAAAATATTGTAAAAATGCGATACAATTTTGACAGTAGTTTTATTTGTATTCTTTATAAGGTTTTCTTATTTATTAAGTATTTTTTGGGAGGGTGATTGTTTTTCCAGTGCAAGTGATACAAAACGTTAATTCTGCTAGTGAAAGACAAATGCAATGAACGATATTTATTTTAGCATGGTGAACAGTGTTTAGTTTGTTTATTCTGTTAATTTCAGTTAATTTTAGTTGAATAATTATATTATTTAAGAGTGATTCAAATTGGTTGTTTGCTCCTAAAGTACAATGGCATTATCAAGACCATTAACCTTGTCTGAATATACTGTTTCTTGTAATGATGTATTTGAAGGTTGTCGTTTCAAAATCATTGAATTCATGTCAAACATATGTACAGAAATAGATGCCGTTAAATTTGTTGTTTGTCATGGTGCAGTTATTAATGAAGTTTCATATTCAAAATGCAGCAAGGTTTTAAACCTAGATCCAATTACTTTGTATGCAAGATGTTGTAGATCATTAGGAAAGATGCGAAGACTGGGAAATATTAAGTGTTTTTTTTTTCTTTTTGAAAGAAAGGTACCTTCTTTGAAAAACACAAATTGAGACTATGCTTATATTTATTTCCTATTGTCACTTTAGCAACATTAAAAAAAAATATTTTTTAATGTTTCCAGTTGAGAGGTAATTTTGGTCAAAATTACCTCTCAACTTTGAAGAAAATAACTAGCCATGCTTTCAATAGAAAAAATACGTGATTAATAACATACCAAATTTTAATGAAAGTGTTATTGATTTGTTCCTCTAAGAAAGATAGGATGGATTTTTTGTACAAGAATTGTGCGTATTTTTGCTTCATACTGATAGTACTTTCATGATTCAAATCATCCAACAGTATATTAATCTCAGTGGGCCACACTTGTAACATCGATCCTGTCTGGATGGTTTTAATAATTATTTAACTTTATTAACAGTACATTACAACCTAGTTTACAGATTGTTAACCATTATATACTACGCGATTTAATGCCTGTGCAAACATCTTCAGATAGAACACTTTATTGCGATACATTACTGAGGTTAAAGATCGTTCTCTCAACCAGACTATACTTCACATTAAATACACTGGCGGAAAGTGAAAAAAGAATACCAAGAAGGAGACGTCTGATACCAACGAAATTTATACAGCATAATAACGGAATACAGAGGATAACGTGATCAAAACATTATGGCAAAATACAGCTGTATTTGCTGGTAAACTGAAAAATAACATTTTCATGTAACATGGTTAGTACGAGGTTGAACCGCCATGAACTGCGTCACACTGTGCAATTCTGGCACGGAGTCTGTCGTACAGATGTTGGATGTAAGTTTGGGGTATTGAGTTCCAAGCATCCTCAACCTGGAAGCGTAAATCGGGGATGGTCGTGGCTGGCTGTGGAAACCGGATAAGTAGTTGTCCCATAAAATCCCACACGTGCTCAATGGGGGACAAATCCGGTGAACGTGCAGGCCATGGAAGTTGTCTCACCCTGAAGTGCATGTTGCGTTGCACGTGCCGTGTGTGGGCGTGCGTTATCTTGCTGGGAAACATCACGATGGACCGACCTTACAAATGGCACAACTACGGGTTGAATGATGTTGTTGATGTAGGAGGTGCTGTTTAACGTACCCGGTACAAACACTAGTTGTGTACGGGAGAGATATCTGATCGCTCCCCACACCAGGAGACCAGGTGTAGTCCCTGTGTGTCGCTGGCGGATGTAGAAGGGTGGAGACATTCCCCTGTGCTTCTGCGAACACGCATACTGCCATCTGAGGCTCCCAAGCAGAATCTGCTTTCATTGCTGAACACGACAGATCGCCATTGCATTCTCCAGTGCAGATGTTGGCGACTCCACTGCAACCGTTCCTGACGGTGGGCTGGAGTCACAGGTACACATGCCAGAGGCACACGTGCACGTAGTCCTGCATCCAGTAGATGGTTGCGGATTGTTCGCACAGTCGCTTCAGGTGCAACGGCAGCTCGGATGTGCGTCGCAGTGGATGTTCTGCTTGACAACGCCGCTCTTCTTATGCGTCTATTGGTCCGCTCATCAGTCCGTCTGTGACTCCCGGTTCCACGTCTTCTCGTGTGGGAATGTTCCTCGGACCATCTACGCCACCATCGTACTGCCACCGATACTTCCCGTCCAATTCACTCCGCAATACGACGATACGACCACCTGGCCTCGCGGAGTCCGACTAGACGACTTGCTCAAAGTCCGATAACTGCTGAAATCGTACACGTCTTCCATGCCCAGGCGTTGCAGCTTCTTCAGGGTCTTCGCACGTGTCCGCACGCCGACGACTGATTACAGTCACTTCGCCGTACTCCTTAAATACCACCGACGATAATTTGCATATTATGCCGTACTGTGGCGTAAGCGCCTACCGGTTGGTCCCGAAATTAATATCACACCTGCGTAAACTCGACCCCATTAACATTTGTAAATTTTATGATCGTCCGCCAATTCCTTCTTGCTGTTCTTTTTTCACTTTCCGGCAGTGTATAAAATGGCAAAAAAACTGCATTATAAAAGAGCTAATAAAGCACACTTACCCTTAAAGCTCCTGTAGGCTGGAAATCTCCATGAACTGCACGAATCCGTTCGCAGCATAGTTCTTCATTCTCGGGAAATTTAAACACTGACGCTTTAGGACCTGTGTCGTAATTGCTATGGCAATTTTGTACACAACAACGTGAAGGCATATTGGAACTGCAAATTTTTTTAGCACTGTGAAATAAATTACAATGAGTGGAATAATATGAATCAGTCATCAGCAAAAACAACGAACAACCTCATGGAGCAAAGCTACAATGATCACATAAGATCACACATGCTAACTATGGTTACGGTCGTTCGTCAAATTCAACAGGTCTTCCTGTAGTGACGTCAGACGTCGGAGGGCAGGAGGTGTTTGGACCTTGTTACAGGGGACGTTGGCATGGGGATCCGGTTGGGTCTTCGGCTACGCAGGGCCATGCGCAGAAGTCTGCGGTGAACTGTGTACTGTGACACATTGTCCTGATCACCACTGTTGTAGCTGCGGGTGATTTGTCGCACTGTGGCCCTGCGGTTGCTGTGAAAAACGTGCAACAGTCTCCGCTCCCTTCTGGCATTTAGTGAGCTGCGGACGACACGCAGCTGGACGACGGTTCGTCTTTTGGTCATCTGTGCACCACTGTTGATACGTACTCGTTACAGCGGCACGTGAACAACCCACAAGCCGCCGCGCCGTTTCCGAGATCGTATTTCCAGGCCCCGTGCCATCATTTCCAGGCCCCGTGCCATCATTTCCAGGCCCCGTGCCATCACAATTTGTCCTTTGTCATACTCCGATAAATCGGCTGCTATTCTGGTTCTGACTCCTAATACTAACCGAAAGCCGGTCCAGGGGTTGTATGTATTCTGCTCTGTGAACTTCAGCTGCGCCACCGTTCGGTCTCTAGGCTAGGGCTGGTCATAATGTAATTGCTCCTCGGTGTATATTCTCTCCTCGCTGAATTCCCCCTCACCTCTTCCCCTGTCACCTCCCAATAAAAAAAATACTTTAAAGTATTAATTCCGTGAAGTAAAGGACTTAAAAGAGATGAGTTCATTACCCTCGAAAATTACATGTCACCTCTTTTGTGCTTATGTCTAATTGTGACTCGTTTCGCACATTATAAATATTTAATTACCATTCATGTATGAATCACGACAGCAGAAAGTATTGATGATCTTCAGATGTTTTTATGTAAATTACGATAGGGTGGAACATTAAATATTGATTACTATTTAGTAAGTATTGGTATTTTTCATGCTTGACTTAACTTCTCTTGATTGGTCACCTAAGATAAACGGAAGAACTGTTAGATCCTCGTTTTCATGCATGTCGTTCGACTCAGAGAAAATTGCTGGAGATTTTTTGTGTTTACTGCAATGTTTTCTAAACTTTTTATGCGATCTTTTTAAAAAAAAGCAAGATCCTCATTTATTTGTTTGTTCGTTTTTTACTTATTTTTCATTCGTTTAATCCTCCAGAATAAATGGAAATTCATGGTATGTTTCGGTTCACTGCGATCGGAACAGCTCACCTTAAGCTATGACCAACGAATCTGCATCATAAATTTCCAGAGAAGATGACAGGTTTGCGAAATTGCCATACGCCACTGTTTAAACAGACTACAGCAGAGAATGGGAAGTTCTTTCTTTCGTATTTTTTTTTTAGAAAATATTCGAAGGTAACGGTTTGTGCTCGAACAGCATTTTTACTTCTATCTTTATTTTTTCTTTTACCTAGTTCTCCGGAGTTCAGACTTTCGATTTCCCCATTCCGTGTGTAATGGAATTCTATCATCGGTTGATGTTACGTTACTTTTCCGTGCAATCCTTTTTACCAGTGTAATTGCTATTGAATGTACAATCATATGGTTGCTTTACTGGCTTCAAGGAGTCGGCAAACAGAAAAGATAGGCCATCTTCCTGAAATTTAACTTATATTGTCCCTTGAATTAAATTATTTTCGATGGCCACTTCTACACTGAGTGGCCACTTTATTATGACCACCCACTCAGTACTTCGTTGGGCCACCTTTTGCCTTTAATACTGCGTCGATTCTTCGTGGCATGAACTTCACGAGATGTTGACAGGTGGTTTGTGGAATCTGAGAACATGCTTGATGAACAGCACTTTCTAGGAGTGTGAGATTGCAGGGTTGTGGATCCAGCTGTCTGATGGCTCGTTCAACTTCATCCCACAGATTCTCAATGGGGTTGAGATCTGCAGATTGTGGGGGCCACCTGAGCAAAGTAAACTCACCGACATGTTCCTGAAACCAATCCTGTACAATACGAGCACCATGGCAGAATGCATTATCTTGTTGAAAGTAGCCATCGCCATTGGGATAAACCATCCACATGACAGGATGCACTTGGTCCGCAACGATGTTTAGATATGATGTACCAGTCAGACGTTGATCAACACGAATTAAAGGGCCCAAAACATTCCCCAAACCATAACGTTGCCTCCACCAGCTTGAAGGGTTGTAGCAATGCATTTGGGGTCCATGCTTTCGTGCTGTTTCCGCCAAATTCTCACTCGGCCATCGGCATGATTCAACTGAGAACGTGATTCATCGGACCACATAATTTGTTTCCAATTATCGACTTTCCAATCCTTGTGCTCCTGTACGAACTGGAGACGTTTTCTCTTGTTAACTGCAGACAGCAAAGGTGTTCGAACAGGCCTTCGGCTGCCATATCCCATCCGATGCAGTGTGCGGCGAACAGTGCGTGCAGAGATCATTTGAGGAAATCCTTGATTAAGATGGTCTTTAATTTGCTGCACTGCATCCCTTCTGTTGTCTGTTACCAGTCTGGACACTCTCCGTTCCTCCCGAGCAGTCACTAGTCGATGACGATCATACGTTGCACGTAGAGAACCAGTTTTTTTGTCTGACAGTCCAGTCTTTAAACATTTTAACAACTGCTTCTCTGGAACATTTCACGAATGCGGCGGTTTCAGTGATACCACGGCTCCGAGGTCCTACAATCATCCCACGTTGAAAGTCCGTCAAATCGCATTTTTTTCCCATCTCGTCACCCAAAAATCATTTCTACTACTGTCACAAGCACTAAGCTTTCCCTTTTTATACTAGCCTCGCCCTCTGGCGGCAACAGCGTGCAACCATAGCTCATTTGCTTAAAACTATCAGGTGGTCATAATAAAGTGGCCACTCAGTGTATATATCAACAATTCATCATCCGAAACGCGAGATACACTGGGTGATCACTGAATTAAGACCACTTACCTATATTTCTCATAGGTCCCCCGTTTTGCCCTCTCTATAGCAGCTCTCCGAAGTCGTACTGATTCAGTAAGATGCCGGAAGCAGTTGGGAGGTATGGCCAACCATGCTGTGTGTAATGCGGCCTTCATTGTAGGTATGGAGGTGATTGGTACATCAAACAGAGATCATCGCTGTTTCCACGTTTATAAGTGAGTCGCGGAAAAATTCTCATTGGCCGCCACCGGGATTCAAACGCAGGGTCTTCCAGTTACGCGCCGGATATGCTTCCACTGCACCACAGCGGCCTCGAAATCCTCTAGACTCACACTCATTGGCATATAATGACGCCTAATGCGCCGTTTAATAGTGCTCCATAAGAGCTGTATGGGATTGATAACGGGGGTATTCGGAGGCAAATCAATATGCTGGAAGTTTGAACTGTGTTCCTCTAACCATTCCTGCACAACACTGGGCCCGTGGCTCGGCGCATTGTCATCTTAGAAAACACTATTTTCATTCAGAAAAAGTGCAATATTGCTGGGTGTATAGAGTCAGCAAGCAATTCACGATAGTGGGCACCAGTCATACGTTGTTCCAGATGCACCAATAGTCAAAATTCCTGACAGGTAAACATGCCCCACATCATACAATCTGGGGACACCATCAGGTTGGATCGAGTGTCTCACGTTGTTTGCGCCAATCATGTACTCGACTATCCCCGGAATGCAGTAAAAAACGCAACTCGTCCAAGCAGCACATCTTTTTTCCAGTTATCCGATGTCCAACTTCCATGATCTTTGCACCAGAGGATTGTTTTGCGCGGATGGACAGTGGTAAGGAGAGAATGTCGTCGGGGTCGTCTGCTGCTATAGCCTATATGTGCGATCATGCAACGCATAGTCATGACAACTACTGTTAAGGGTTGACCTCTGTTGTATTAGGTAGTCAACAGTGCTGCGTCTATTGGCCTGTACCAGTCGCCGGACTCAACTCTCATATCAACATTCCGCTGTCCTGTGCAGTTTTTCCTCAGGGTCGTTGTTTGACCATGCTCACGCCAGCCCTGATACACTTTAACTACGGGGGCTCGAGAACAACCCACCAATTCAGCTGGCTGCTCTCTAAGCTCCAAGAATCTCACTTTTCTCAAAGTCCGATAAATCCTTCCGTTTACACATCGTGCTTCCAATTTCACTCCCTACTGCTCCACTCACACCTTATATATGCGATGTCTGTCGACGAATTGCGCCCTCTATGAAATCACACGGTCGACGGGCCGAATCTTCTTTTGATAGGGGTGGCCATTATTCAGTGAACACTCGGTGTATATACTATGTGATGACTCGATGAGATGCTGCATAGCTCTCAAGTTTTCAGTGTAAATGTAAATACACCGAAGATCCAAAACATTATGATCAGTTTCAAAATAGTCATAATTTGCATAAGCTACAGGTAATGGTCAATAATAATCAATCAAATTTTTCTGATCGGTTATGCTCTAACAAATTATCACTAAATATTTTACAAATCAACTCTGTATATTTTCGAAATATTCATAAAAAAATGACGTAAATAACTTTTCAGTCAGGATTAATAATCTACCACTTAAAATTGTAGGCAAAGTTCAGTATCTAGGTGTTTGGTTTGATGAATACTTTAACTGGAATACTCATGTTCAGTTTGTTTTAAAAAAGTTTCCTTACGTGTTGGCCTACTTAGTAAAATTAAGCATCTCTTCCTTATTAATGTCCTAAAACCATTTTGCTGTGCTTTTATTTATACCTATCTCTTTTATTGCCTGGAATCCTGGTATTCAAATATAAGTGCAAACAATTAGTTAGGCTTGCTCAAATTACAGAAAATATCTACCTTTGATGGAAGATCTTATTTAATAAGGGCAAGAATATCAATATAGGATGCACACAAAATTTGCGTAGGAGAAGCTGGAGCCAAGTACAAAATTGAAAGATATCGAGTTTTCGTTTTTCCAGTTTTCGAAAACCGTCACTCCTTGTGTTACAAATAAACCAGTCTCAAAGTTCTGGAATCATCCTGAAGGTGCAGTGGTCAAACCGATAGCTTCTGATCATTCGTCCGAGATGGGTCCGGGTTTTAATTCCGGTGAGGCATGGATGTTATGTTTGTTTTACCGGACTGGCTCCCTCTCTTTCCTGGAAGCAGTGGCCCTAAATTAGTGACCGGCGACTGCTTATATCCCATCGAATAGCTCACATTTGTCGTTAAATCCCCAAACAATAAACTGATGGTCTCATATGCGTGGAATTGTTCATGGTGTTTGACAAAATCGAGTGCAAAATCTAAATAGGAGCACAAGGAGCCGAAAATGTGAAAACCAGCTCCCCTTGTGTTGCTATAACCTAAATAAATGTTCTTGGTGTCACTTCACGCGTAACTTTTTGCTATGTAAATGAAATCTGTTTCGTTACATGCGTAGAGCGAACGGTTTCGAAGGAAAATGCGGAAAACGGTGCAAAAGTTATGCCCGTCCGCCATTTTGCCAAGACGCCAGCCGTAGCAAAATTCAGATCACCTCGGACTTTTCAGCTCGTCTTTTGTAAAAAAAGATCGTTCTTATGTTATCGGCTTGTCCGTCCATCCCTCTGTAGACACCATATCTCTGCAACTATTAGTCCGATTTGAAAAATTATTTTTGCATTGGGAAGCCTGAAATATGCGAATGAAGATCCTTCATTTCGTTTCTTTTTTTTTTTTACGATGTACAGTTTCGCCGCTAGAAGGCGTAAATGCAGATGATATCGAATTCAAAATACATTTTATTCGATATATTTGCTTCTAAACATCCGATTGAAAAAATTATTTTACCTTTCGATTCCATTTATGTCGAAGACTATCATAGGTAGTAGCTACTTTTTCAAGTTACGCACAGATTTTCCGCTAGGGGGCATAAAAGTAAATTACGTTTCCCCGATATATTGTATCTTCTTCTAAAACTCCTATTTTAAATTTTTTTCTTCAGCGGACACAGCTCTCGATGAAAAATCTTTTGCATATAATTTTTTATTTTTGGTAAAGAATACTTTCTCCACCAGGGGGCGTAAGCGTCATTTTTTGCTTCTGATGTCTTTGCCATAAAATCTGAGCTTCTAAAATATCGATTGAAAAAATTCGTTCGTGGACCGATGCCACTCACGTCGGTAAACCTTTTGGGAATATTTTCTTCTAAAAATATTACATGGTTTCTCCGCCGGGGAGTAGATGTACATCTTATTTTTGTTAATATCTCTGCTTCTGACGGTCCTATTTGAAAAATTCTGTCTTTATTGGATAGAGTTTTCGGTGTGACATGTTTTTCATAAAGTTTAAAATTTTTCAAGTAATTCAAAGACTTTGCGCTAGGGAGCGTAAAGGTAAATTGCCTTTCCCACGATATCTCTGCTTCTAAAACTGCGACTTAAACATTCTTTCTGTACCAGATACAGCTCCTGATGGGAATGCAT
Source organism: Macrothele yani (assembly GCA_039090855.1). NCBI lineage: Eukaryota > Metazoa > Arthropoda > Arachnida > Araneae > Macrothelidae > Macrothele > Macrothele yani. The sequence goes on from CM077026.1 coordinate 115,003,280, forward strand.
ATAATTTCTAATTTTTGCTAAAAAATCGTTTGGCCACCAGGGGGCGTAAGACTTAATTTCCGCTTCTGATGTACGTAATTGCAGCAAAATCTAAGTTTCTAAAATCTCGACTGAAATAAAATCGCTTGTGGACCGGTACTACTCACGTCGACGAACCTTTTAGGAATATTTTCTTCTTAAAATAATACATTGTTTCTAGTCCAGGGGACGTAGATGTGTACCTTATTTTTGTCAATATCTTTACTTGTAGCAGTCCGACTAGAAAAATTCCTTCTTTGCCAGATAGTGTTTCACATGTGAAATGTTTCTCATATAAATTCAAGGTTTTCAAGTGCATCATAGACTTTCCGCCAGGGAACGCAAAGGTAAATTGCGTTTTCGCCGATATTTCTGCTTCTGAAACTCCGATTTGAAAAATTCTTCTTGTATCGCAAAGCATTTTCCACCAGGAGTTGGAAAATGCTTTTCACGTAATTTGTAATATTTGGTAAAGAATGGTTTGGCCACCATGGAGCATAAGTGTTAATTGCTGATTCTGATGTATTTGCAGCAAAATCTGAGCTTCTAAAACTTGACTAACATTTTTTTTTCTTGGACCGATACCGCTCACATCGAAAAACCTTTTGAGAATACCTTCTTCCTAAAATAATGCATCGTTTTTCCCGCCAGGGGGCATAGATGCATATCTTATATTTGTCCATATCTCTACTTCGAAGAGCCCGATTTGATAAATTCTTTCTTTGTTAGAGAGCTTTTCCTCTGCGAAATGTTTCTAATATAAATTCAAATTTTTTTTAATGCACAAGTCTGCAAACAGAGAGCGAAAGTTCACGATTCCGCAAAATCTGCGGAATAAAATTCCGATTGAAAACCTTGTTTCTTTCGGTCAGATACTATTGTTTTCCATACCGGTTCCACGCTTTGATAAATTTAATTTGCGTCAGAACGGATTCAAAAGACGTGCTCGTTACACCCGAAAATTCGGTGTCATCTTTCTTGTTGTATGTTAATCAGGGCATGCACTCGAACATTTCTCTCGAAAATAATTTTAGACGGAATTAGTTCCCGATTTGGCCTAAAATCGAGCTAGGTTTCTTGGGCTATGAAACCCCAATGAAAAATAATAACTGGTGAAGGTACCGCATCATGCTAAAAAAGCATATTTATTTGACATGTAAGGAATTGTTTCTGAAGAATTTGAGGCTGTTTTCACTTATGCTGGGATGTTGTTGTTTAAAAGTATTTGTCACTTAAAAAATATTTTAAAAAATGGTATAAAAGTCAAAAATGATTTTAAAAAATCCCCCAAAGAAGCATTTGCGGCAGTCTCCCTGCAAGAGGGACTTTTCTTAAGGGTTTAACGACCCCAAGAGCAACTCTAAGGGCTGTAAGCAGTGCTGTGTCTTTAATTTGAGGCCACTGGTCTTAGGAAGCCAGAGCCTAAGACGACGGGTCTACTCATGGTTGATGTGGGACTATGACCCGGGCTCAAACAGAACGACTAGCTAGAAATGTGCCTCTCAGAACTTTTAGGCATAGGCAGACGAGATCCGTAAATTGGCTTTTCTTGACCCCGGGGTATAGAGGACTCACTTAAAATTTTAAGTCAGTTTATTAATAATTCACATTTGTGCAAAAATTTAAGGATGTAGTGTAAAAAGTAAAATAAAGAAGTACATATCAGCAGCACCCAAACACAGATTAACTGAGGACCGTGTCTGGGAACAGGAACAACAGCTCATGCGTAACGATAGAGCATGACATGTAGTTTTCTTGACGTGAGAACAAAATCCGTCTAATAGCATCAGTTAAAGTCACCGGACGGTGTAAATAAGTGCTTCACGCGTTCGATTCTGTTTGCCGTGTGCTAAAAACGGCGAAACGGTCCGTCAAGAACATCTTGATGATTTTACCCGTGTTTGAATAATTGGGAGGCTCGAGGATGGTGGAACTGTGATGAGTGTGGCCCGAAGAGGGGAGAACTGTGATGAGTGTGGCCCGAGGAGGCGAGAACTGTTATGAGTGTGGCCGGAGGAAGGGAGAACTGTGATGAGTGTGGCCCGAGGAAGGGAGAACTGTGATGAGCGTGGCCCGAGGAAGGGAGAACTATGATGAGTGTGGCCTGAAGAAGGGAGAACTGTGGTGAGTGTGGCCCGAGGAAGGGAGAACTGTGGTGAGTGTGGCCCGAGGAAGGGAGAACTGTGATGAGTGTGGCCCGAGGAAGGGAGAACTGTGATGAGTGTGGCCCGAGAGTCTGGTACCGCCACATCATCGCATCGCGTGCTTGGTCGGCCTTCAGAATTACAGGTACAGCTGTGCGAAAGACCGCTGGCGGTCACTAACCCCCAGTGAGGAGCACTGTCTTCTTCAAAAGACCAGAAGGGATCGACCTCCGACAGCAAGTAACCTTGCAAAACAACTGAACATGAGCACAGGATGCACAATATCGCGGTTTACTGTGACCAGGAGACTACATAAATATGGACTGTTTCCCCCACGACCAGTACGCTGTGTTCCAATAAGTACTGCTCTCCGGTGACATCGTTTACAGTGGTACAAAGAACATAAGGACGGTTCAGAAGAACAGTGGGGTACCGTACTTTTTACTGATGAGGGTAGATTTTGTCTCTCTATTGATCTTGGACTTCAGCTAATCATCCGTGCTGTAGGCACTCGGTATCACCCAGAAATCATCAACGAAAGGGGGTAAATATGGCGTCCAAGGTGATCTCGTATGGGGCGGCCTTCTGATCGATGGACGTACAGAGCTCCAGGTACTGGAAGGAGGTACTGTAACCAGTGCACTCTACTGTAATGAGGTAATCCTTCCCCATGTTTGCCTCTTTCGAGGGCACGCAGTTGGTGTTAATGCACGATAACGCCATATCCCATCGTATGATGGCCATTGATGAGCCGTTGTAAAGTGAAAATAATAGTGGATAGATTGGCCAGCACGTTCCCCCGATCTAAATCTCATTGAACACGTGTGGGACGCTCTAGCGAGACACGTTGCAGCATGTAAACATCCACCGGAAATTGTGCAGCAGCTGAAGATGGAGCTGACGGAAGAATGGTTGATATTACCGCAAGAACTCATCAACAACCTAGTGTTGATGATTATCGTGTGTGTGTGTGTGTGGGTGCAGATTTTCACTTTTTACTGAAAACAACACATGCGTCTCGGGAATTTTTATTCCTCTTCTCCAAAGTTTTACTAAGACATTTTGAATGTTTTAGCACACATACATCATTTTAAATTTCAAAAGAAATATGAAGCATTCGAAAATTTTTCAGTAATTTGATCCAAATATTTAAGTCTACCACTCCCACTCTCAGGACCAGATTTAGGCTTCATGCCGCCCCAAGCACTTGGTTTCAACATGTTTATTGAGAAACTAGGATGGAAGAAAGCAGAGGGCCTGTATTTACAGTGCCAACAGAAACATAATTGACGACAAATGTACAATGGCGATGAAAATTTACAGATGCAGATGTGCTATATACAATGACAATAAAAACAAAGGAAAAAGTGACAACAGGGAAAAGTTGAGCAACAAAGTGAGCGGAAACAAAGATGTATGAGTAATGCTCAAGAGATACACAATGAAAGAATCAAAATGAACAATTCTAGTAATGGGTACAGAGATGAATGTGTGGTTAAAATGTTATGTACATTGCAGTACTGACATGAAAGATTAAAAAGAAAATATGTAGTGCAACAAATTAAAAATAATATGTACAAATGCATTCAGAGGCATTAACAAAATACTTCGAAGGGGAAAATGCTCTTCTCAGACAGCGGGTGTGATGATCAATGTACGTCACAAAGACATGGATGAAAGTACCTGGAGAATTTCAGTAACCGTTCTGTAGAGGAGTTTCAACGCCCCCTCTCTCCCCATCATATACAACCCTTTTCTTAGCTGCAAAATAAAAGTATTGAAATTATAAATGCTACATGTGATAATATTTTTCAGTCGAGTAGCGTTAAAGACTACAAAAATAAATTCATCAAACGCATGCTTTTTTCCCACTTTAGTAATTACCCTCTCAAATTTAAATACACAACTTACATCAGAGACGACTGCCTTTAAGGAACCGGATGATTCAGCATTTCTGTTAGCACTGTTCCGGTAGTGCATTCCTGCCTCTGCTTTTTTGGGCGCGGAACTGAAAACACTGTCCAATATTTTGAACTGTCGGGAAGAGGGATAACATGCCTCTCCCTCCCTACTAATATACTCCAACGTGCAAGCACACATTCGCCCCCCTCCCCGACGTTTCTACAAGATGAGAATTTTACTATCGTGCGTAGGTGTATAAGGGGTGTTCGGCATTGTTTAGGCTCCCTCTTTTATTAGAGTGATCACAGAGAAAGACTGCGCAAAGGGAAGAGAAAGGAACGACGGATACATTGGAATTTGTTCACTATATTCTCAGTATTTTATTCTTGCAACAAAAAAAAAAAAAAAAAAGGCACTTGCGTGCATGGGCGCCTGCAGGAAATTTTTCAAAGGGGGTCAAGTGTAATTAATTAAGCTTTGGCTAATATTTAGAAAACAGTAATTCGTGAAAATGAAAGATTAATACTATTACTATTACTACTATTTACTTACTACACTAGAACACTACTACTATTATTATTATTATTATTAATTGATGCTGCTCTTGAAGAAAGTGTATGTAAGTAATAGTCATGTATTATCATGTACATTGGTAACTGTTTTCAAAATGATGAACACCGTCGAGCAGGGCCACGCCAGGCCTTTTAGGTTCAGCACACACCACCCTGAGCGGAACTTGTTTTCCAATTCCAAATTTCCAATAAAATTGGGATATTAAATTCACTGCCCCAAACTCCATCTTTCCTTGTGGTCCAGTTCTGTGAGTGTAAACAAATAAGTAATAAATAAAATAAAATAAAATAAAATAAAATAAAGGGAAAAATAATTTTACAGGGTGGGTCCAGCGACCCCTGTGAACCCCTGTCGACGCCTATGTTTGCGTGCTTCTTGAAAAACAAAATTAGCGAAATTTTCAGGTCTTATTCGAGTCACAATGTTTGTAAAATTTTATTTTTATGAAAAAAAAAATATATATATATTTGAGGGAAATGTGCCGCCCCTTGTTACCGCTGCCCCAAGCAACTGCTTACTTTGCTTAATGGTAAATACGGGCCTGCCCACTCTATTTGCATTTTTATGTCTTAGGATATTTTTGTCAAAAGCCAAAAGAAGTTCCTATCAGTCGTCAAACTATGAATTAATATTTTCCTCTTTCTATTTCTGAACATACAACAGGCAATGTATTTTGTGCAACTCAGCTTTATTGAAAATGTTTTACGTAGGACCGGTTTACTTCAGTAAAAAACATTAACAAGCATTTTGAGACAAGGCTGCTTTTCCCAATCCGTATGTAAACTGATTGTTTTTTCTGCATTTCTATGATTGTTAATATCATTTTTTTTTACAAAAATATTAATATAAAACAGCGTTTCATTTATATTCTAAGTGGAAATTGAGCTTTTCTTTGTAACATTAATAACAGATGGCGCCACATTATTATGAATCGCATGGTGTTTAAAAACGTGAAATCGCAGCTTCGCCTTATTACCAGTTTCTATTATATTCTATTATCGTTTTTTTTCTTTTCTGTCCTCGGGCTGTTAGGTGAGCAACAAACAAATAAGCAGTTTCAAAAATTTGGTTAAAAACGGAAAGAGAACATTTAGTACCCGAGAGATTAATTAAAGAGCAATCACGAATCCTCATGGAGTTCAGAGTAATAATTTAGTATTCCTGATGTTAGTTTGATGATACCCATGAGAGCTGAACTTTCATTTTGGCCGGAGCTTCGCACTTGTGTTAGTCAGGTATGTCAAATGATAAATTCTGAAATATGAAACCATTGTTGAATGTGATACATCTTCTTTTCACATACAGAATTCCAGAATGTCTCAAAAATGCTGCATTCGGAACTCAGTGACAAGGACACAGATAGCCAAGGGGATGGTCCTAAGGGAGGAGGGTCTGGACCCCGTCCCCCTAATTTTTTCTTCACCTGCAGTATTGTTTTCTGCAGTCATTTCAAAATACGCATTTGTAACGTCATAATTATACATAGTTTGTGCCAGGGATATATATGAAAAAAATTGGGGGAGAGGGGCTGACGAAAAATGGAAGTTTTTGAAATCACCGAGCAAAATAAAAGTTAATGAAAAATAAAAGAAAAAAATTAAAGCATTTTTTCCATATGTAAGTTGATACATTTTTATTAAATTAAAGCATTTGTTTTCCTAATATAGCTGCATTTTAACCAAAAACATTAAAAAATGAAACAGTTTTGGGGGATGGGGGTGGAGTGGAGGTGGGGAGGGGGGTTACCCTTGGGCCTCTCCCTCTAAATATACCCCAGGTTTGTGCATTCAAATTCTTGGAGCTATTAAACGTTCTGGGTTTACCGCCAGCCATAACAGAAAATAAACGATCCTTTTTTATGATGAAGTGGGTTAAATCCGTTTTAAGGAATAAAACTGGGTTGCAATGATTGAGTAGTTTATTTTTTGTTCGGGGCATTCAGATGTTCCTATTAGTGTTTTTTTTTTTTTTTGATTGGAGGTTTAACGACCACCGTGAGCAACTCAATGGGCTATAAGCAGTCGCCCGTCCCTAATTTAGGGTCACTGGTTCCAGGGAAGGGTGAGAGCCAGTGCCGTAAGACAAACACAACATCCATGCCTGACCGGGATTCGAACCCGGACCCCTTACGGACGAATGATCAGAGGCCAACGCCTTAGACCACTGCGCCACCGGGGCGGCTCCTATTAGTGTAGACAAAATCTTAGATGTTTGCCAGTAATTGGAAAGACACTTTTTAAAAATGTTGAAAGCTAGTGCTACAGCTACCTACTTGAAAACGTAGCTTGCGCTATAATTGCCTTTGCTGAAAAGTAGCTGGCTACACTACTATCTGTAAAAAGTTTTCGCTACCTTTTAGCTCCTTTTTTCAATTTGAAATTCAAGTTAAAAGCACAAATACTGAGAATCATCCTTATATCTACTTTCTTACATATCGCATTCAGAGCTAAATACTAAAGCAAATTACACAAACAAATTAATCTTTGTTCGCATTTACCTCTTAGTTGTGATCATCATATGTATTAAATTTAATCATATTATTCCCTAAGCTACAGATTTTTTAATATTGTAAAAATACTGATTGGAAAGTATTTTTTTTTTAACATAACATGCCAAGTTATCCATCATTTGATTTGTACAGTTTTTCTCAACATACTCATGCATTCATGTCTGCAAGCCGATCCAGTGGACAAGTGGTCTGAGGCACGATCCCCCCCTATCAGTCGGCTTCCCCCGTGGCACAGTGGTCTAAGCGCTAGCTTCCGACCATTCATCAGAGATGGACCCGGGTTCGAATCCCGTGAGGCATGAATGTAGTGTTTGTCTTACGGCACTGTCTCTCTCTCTCTTCTCTGGAATCAGTGACCCTAAATTAGGGATGGGCGACTGCTTGTAGCCCACTGAGTTGCTCGCCGTGATCATTAAACCTATACTTCAATAACCCAAACCCAATCAGTCGTCCGAGAAGGGCCTGTGCTTAAGACCCGGATGGGGCACGGTTGGTGTGTTTATCGGATGGCACTGCCCTGTATTCCCAAATTAGAGACAGACGACTACTTATAGCTCATAGAATTGCTCAAAATGTCGTTAACTCACACACAAAAAATATTGACTACAAAAGAATTGCTGCTTTTTTTAACGAAGTTTCAAAGGGATGTTGCACTTCAAAGTGCAATGTGTATTATATATATATTTCTGAACAAAATGGAAAACAGGAAAATAATCAGTTCTTTCTCTCCCTGCAAGTTGTATAACAAAGCATCAGCACAAACATTATTATTACGCTGCTTGTGTATAGGTGGAAGAAAATGTTTCTTTCCATTTATGAAGAAAAATTTACCTCCACATTTTTGGTACGGTTTCACCACTTCTGTTCTGTTATATACACTATCTACCAACAAGTAATTGGACACCCCTGCAATCGTCGATATCTGCGGTCCTGATACACGTCACTGCCGCCGCCGTTAAATATCGTGTGGGAAACAACAATGCAACCAGTCGCATGCAAGGTGCCACGCAGTTCGGAGCTCTCTGATTTCGAGAAAGGTGTAATCGTCGGGTATCACAGAAATGGCCGATCCATACGTGACATATCCAGCGAGTTGAAGTACCCAAAATCGACAGTGGCCTACGTGGTTGGCAAGTGGAAGATGAGAGGTGACTGTCGGAATGTGTCCCGACCCGACAGATCCCCAAAACTGGGAGTTAGAGACTGACCGGTGCTGACCAGAGAAATTCGGAAGAACCGCCCCAAATAGATGGGACACATCCGCGAGGAGTTTCAACAGGCATCCGGCAGTGTTCTTTCGATGAATACCATCCGTAAGGAAGCCCATCTGCTCGGTTATCATGGACGTGCTGCCGCCCACAAGCCTTTGATCACCAAGTCCAATAGCGCTGATCGGCTAACGTGGTGCAAAGAACGTCGACAGCGGACCGTTGAACAGTGAAAACAGGTTCTCTGGAGCGACGAATCAAGGTTCACCCTCTACCGTTCGGATGGCAGGGTCTGGGTTTGGCGTCTGCCTGGAGAACGCCTCCTGCCGGAATGTATTGGGCCAACTGTGAAGTTCGGTGGCGGTGGAATTATGCTATGGTGGTGTTTCTCTTGATATGGCACGGGACCCTTGGTCGCAATTCCTGGTAGACTCAACGCCGAGACCTACTGCACCATTTTAGAGGACCATGCGCTTTCTACGTTGTGGCAGTTTCACGGGGTGGATCCATGTTACTTTCAGGATGACAATGCCCTCTGTCATGTTCCGAGGTCCACCATGGCTTGGTATGGTGACAATGGGGTTAATCGAATGGACTGGCATGCGCAGAACCCGGACCTTAATCTTATCGAGCATCTCTGGGACGAGTTGGAGCGTCAACTTAAGGGGTGCCCCACCGTCCGAAATCGGTGAAAAAACTGATCTGTCTTCTCCAAGCCGAGTGGAAGAAAATACCGCTAGCCGTCGTACAACGCCTGGTTGAGAGTATGCCCCGGAGTGTCGCAGCTGTAATTGCCGCTCGTGGAGGCTCCACCAACTATTGAAGGTGAATAAACTTTGTTTTCCTTTGCTATCACAGGTGTCCAATTACTTGTTGGTAGATAGTGTATATATTAAAAAAATTACAACACGGAGACAATACAATAGTAAAATAGAATAAAATAAAGTAAAGTAGAGAGCAAGATGCAGGTATAGACGCGCTAAGCAGCAAACCAATAACCACATCAAATACACATCCAAGAAAACCCAAACAAACTGCAAGAACTCCAAAGTAAGCAAGACTCAAGTATGAACTAAAATAGCAAAAGCCAGTAAATATAATAAAAAGTCTATATAAAGGTAGATACATAATAAAAAAAAGTCGGACAGCAAAAACGGAAAAACAACGAAAAACAGCTGACCACAGGCCTGCAACTCCAAGAGGTGAGACGGAACACAAATAGCTAGAAACCTTAAACTATGACAAGAAACAACAACCCAGAAATGTCGCCTTCTTCAGGAGAACACCGACATTTGAATGACTTTTCTGGACTCCACAAAAGTTGGATACACCAAAAACCTGCGGAGGTGTTCTCAAAGCCAACAGACCTGAACAGACCTGGTCTGTTTTTCGCTGTTTCTTCGTTTTTGCTTTCTGTCTTCCTTGTTATTATGTATCTGTCTGCATATAGACTCTTTTATTATATTTACAGGATTTTGCTATTGTAGTTCATACTTGAATATTGCTTACTTTGGAGTTCTTGTACTTTGTCTGGGTTTTATTCAATGTGTCTGTGTGTGTAACCCCGCATTCTCATGGTGCATTCTGTTCCCACTGAAGGGGCTCTGACAACCGACGAATAGCGGTATAACTATACCACCGGGATTTGAGGAAATGCTATCCCACATTCAGGTTTGGCCATAACTCACTACGCTGGCCAAGGCAGCGGCCAGTGCGATATAAAGGCAGAGGGTGCTAAGAATCACCGGAGGATCAGACTAGGCTGCCATTTGACGCTGACCTTGTCTACGTTTAATGGACGTTCCTTATCTTCTGATTCAAGGCTCCTTGAATTAGAGGAGGAACTCAAAAAGATCAACTGGGACATTGTTGCGCTAAGCGATATAAAAAGAAGAGGAGAAGATCTCATTGAACTGGAAAGTGGACATCTCTTCTACTATCGTGTGACAGATACTGGCAGAACTAGTGGTTTATAACGAGGAACAATACACCAATTAAGTAGTGTTAAGCGTTCTATTTTTCAGTTTGCAGTTCCTGTCTAACTTCCTTGAAAAAGCCATCTGGTTGATGTGCGAAAGCTTGGAAACGCTTATGTGTTTATTTTCTACGCCAATAAATCGGATCACTAGTACAGCGTTACTATTTACTAGAACTACTGGTGTTGGATTTATAATAAACAAAAGACTGAAGGACAATGTTCTAGAAGTTGAACGTTCTTCGGACAGGGCTGTGCGGCTCGTTATCCAACTCTCGAGAAGATACAAGGCTCAGATTATTGAAGCTTATGCACCCACCACAAATCCTCCTAAAGAAGAAATTGAAGAATTTTATGAGGAAATTCGGAATCTAAATAACAAGAGCAAACAGCACTAGAAGATCATTATGGGTGATTTCAATGCAAAAATAGGGCAACAGCAACAGAATGAAACTTCGGTTGGTAAATTCGGTTATGGGAGCAGAAATTAACATGGAAATGTTCTAATAGAGTTTGCAGAAGCAGAAGGGTTTTTCATCATGAACTCCTTCTTCAAGAAAAAGCCACACAGGAAATGGACATGGATACATCCAAATGGGACGACAAGTGAAATTGATTTTATTATGTAAAACAAAACAAAAAAATCATCACCGAAGACTGCAGTGTGCTAAACAAGTTCAACACAGGTAGTGACCATAGAATGGTGAGATATAAGATGCACCTCAAGACTGAACTCAAACGTGGCAAGCTCATAAGACAAACAAAATGTATTGACATAACCAATCTTAAAAAAACATCGTAATACTTTCAAGTTGGAACTGAGGAAAAGATTCTTTGCTTTAGAAGGCCTAACATCGGAAGAAGTGGATGTTTCTGAAGTTAACAGAGAACTCACTAAGGCTCTTATGGAAACAACAAAAATAGGTGGTACAAAGATCAAGTTACTAATGAAGAAAATTTCAGGAAAAACAAAAATGCTGATGCGAAAGAGAAGAGAGAGGAGGACAAATAAAGGAGACGTAACTTCCAAAGTGGAATATATAGAGCTATGCAAGACAGTACGGAAAAGTGTCACTGAAGACATAAGGAAATTCATTCGTGAACTAATGACAAAAGCAATTGAAAACAACCAAAGCCTGAAGATAGCAAAGGGATACCTCAGCAAGGGACAAAAACAGATTATCTCACTGAGAAAAGAAGATGGGACTGTAACAAGAAATAGAAGCGAAATTTTGACAAGGGTGAAAGTTTTTACTCAAAACTGTATGAGAGGGATGATTCATCTATTCCAGACATTACAACAGGTACCAGTACCAAAGCCCCTCCAGTCCTTCCTGCAGAAGTTACACATGCAATTAAGAACATGAAACGGGAAAAATCTCCAGGAGAAGATGGAATTACCATGGCCATTATACAAGCAGCAAGTGGAGTAGTGCAAACTACGCTCGCCCAAGTTTTCACCAGATGTCTCAATGAAGGGAAGATTCCTGAGGATTGGAAGAATGCTACAATGATCCTGCTACATAAAAAAGTGAGGTTGAGGATTTTGGGAACTACAGGCTCATTAGCCTCCTATCTGTGGTTTATAAAGTATCCACTAAAGTTATTTCACATAGCTTGAAGGTAACACTAGACATGGCTCAACCAAGAGAACAAGTTGGATTCAGGAGTGGCTACAGCACTGTGAATCATATCTATGTACTGAGAGAACTAATTGAAAGGACATGATAATATGAACTCCCATTATGCATGGCTTTTATTGATTATGAAAAAGCCTTTGATTCCGTGAAACCATCAGCAGTTACAATGGATTTGAAATCCTGCGGTATTGAAGATGCGTACAGTAACATTAATAATAACATCTATAAAAATGCAAGTGCAAAGGTTCGGATATTTGAGGATACAGCACTAAAAAAACTGTAAAGGGAGTGAGACAAGGTGACACCATGTCTCCCAAACTCTTTAATGCCATAATGCAAAATGTCTTTCAATCATTTAACTGGGAAAACAAAGGGATAAAGGTTAATGGAGATTTTTTAACTCACCTTCGTTTTGCTGATGATGTAGTAATTTTTCCAACTACCCCATCGGAGCTGTAAAGTATGATCCAAAACCTTGCTTACAAGAGTAAAGATGTTGGATTGAAAACGAACTTTCTTAAGACAAAAGTGATGTACAATGCTCTTACAAGAAAAGAAGATATATTGATTGATGGAGAAAAGCTTGAAACATCCGATACCTACATTTATCTTGGGCAGCAGATATTAAGGGAGGGTCACATTGATGAAGAAATTTATCTGCGTATAAAGCTTGGATGGCGAGCTTTTGGAAGAAACAGTACAGTTTTTAAGAGCAGAATGCTATTAGTCTTAAAAGGAAAGTGTTTAATCAATGCGTCCTGCCAGTGCTTACGTATGGAGTAGAGACATGGACTTTAACTGAAAAAGATATACAAAGGCTGCAGGCAACTCAAAGAAGCATGTAGAGATGCATGCAGGAAAGATAAGAAGAGGAACTTGTGGATAAGGAAGATGACAAGAGTAGACGACATCATGACCAGAGTGAAATTACTGAAATGTCAATGGTTTTGGTTTTGGTAATTGCGAGTACCAAAAGTGCCCAGTTTATTGCTATCATGGTGTACATACATAGGAGATATCACTGAAAAGTGCAATACAGAAACCATAAAGAGGAAAATTCTGGTGTATCCACAACACAAACTGGAGAGCAAACAGAAGAATACACCAATTTGCACATACAGTAAAATGACGATGTACACAAAGAAGGAAAATCAGATCGTCGTATCATTCGATACAAACTAGAACATGTACGAAATTATAATCATATGAACAAGGGAATAAGTACAAATTTAACAAATTTAGTATGAAAAAACCGCGAGAAAAGAAAGCACTAGTATATCTAAGACACACAATGTGAGCAAATGAAAAACACAAAGCACTATAACAAAAACATGAAACAATATTGCAGCACGTGAGGGACAACAGAAACATCTTGTTGGGAAGAAGCGCTAAATGTCATCGGCTTGAGGAAGCACGGTATCAAAAAATTGTTTCTCAGCAAGGTTTTTCAAGGAGGAGAGATGGCGGGTGTATCGACTCATTAAGACTTAGTACCTAGGATCTGTGACACTCAGAGACTTGAAAAAGGACACATACGCTTCAAACTACATCACCGCTGCACACAGATCAAGATCAGGTGAACGGAGAAATTTTACAGTACAGACAACCGTACGAGCAGATTGGAAGAGGCCTGCAAGTTGTTGTCTGGACAGTGGGCCTAGAACAAGAGGAAACTTTTCAATGGCCTGTATAACCTCATCATCTGAGAGAGGATTGACAGGGCCAGGACGAAGATGCATCCTGTTCGAAGAGTTATCAGGCGGAGAAACTTCTGAACTGGAAACATCGGGAACACTTGAGGAGGCCGCAGAAGAAGTAACAGAAAGATGTTTTACCTTTTTCTGTTTCACAGAGCTTTTGGAAAGACCTGTCCGTTTCGAAGACGAAGTTGAGGCTGAGGAATCCATTGGTGGATCTGGATGAGCACCCGAAACTGGAGACGAGAACACAAGTTGCGCCGAGAAGTCAGTATGTTCACGATCAGCATCGGTTAACGTTGGAACATCAGTCGAGGCAGCAGGAAGGTGCGGCAACAGGGGAACATCAGACACGGTCGTAGTTGAAGTTCCGATATGCGAGAGACATAAAGGAGAGCCAGTCGGTCGGAGTGCCAAAGCACCACTTCACATATCAATTTCAGAACACTCCGCCGAAGACACATTAGTAGTGGATGGCATCGCTACTAACCCTGAAGGAGGATGCACTGCCGTACGGTGCGGAAGAGGAGGAGAGGCATCATTGTCCTGGACTGGAAGGTGCGTCTGACGGAGAGAAGGAGAGGTCGCGTCTGGAAAAACCCTAGAAGAGTAGAAGAGGGGATGGTAGAACAGTGTGATTGGCACTGGGAGGCGAGCTGAAAGAAAGACCTCGGCGTATTTGCACACAAGAGGCAGTGGTATGATCCTGTGTAAGACAGTGAGTACAATGGTGATTGGCGAAAATTTTGAAACTGTACATGCGTGAGCCATTTTTTGCAGTAGCATCTGTCGGACAATCCGCCAAGGCCTTCTCAGTGGGAAAAACGGCCAACAACTGACGACGAGGTCCCGTAGCATGTTCAAATTGGGTTCCGCTTGGAGCATCAGAAAGGCGACGGACCTTGCCAACGATTTTACGAACATGATTGACAAAGCGAGGAAGCGCACTATCAGACCATTCCTGTGGAACAGGATAGAACGTGATGTTCACCAGACGCTTGGAAAGAGGTGAAGGGATAAGATGATTTGTACCAATCGAAAACCCGTGTGCAAGGAAAAAAATCAGCATTTTCCTTGTGTTTGAACTACACTGAGATACCCAGAAAGGTACGAGAAATTCCGCAATAGATGCAGACGACACATGAGCAGGGAGGGTCTCCATGTAGCGTGGCAAAGGAGTATTTGGTAAGGCATGAAAGAGTATCCCTCTATCCAGGAGGTTATGGAACTCATGACCAATTTGCGAATTGTTGTCATCAATCGCTACCTTCATCTTGTGGTTGGATACCTGAATAACAGGTGTTGATTGCAAAAGACGATCAGGTTGAGAAGAAGCTGACATAGAAGCAGCGCCTCGTTGCACTGTAGAGGTAAATGACAACCTCGGAAGAGAAGTCTGTGCTGAGCCGGCAGGCACAGAAAGCAGTGAGAGAAGAGAAGCACAGACAGAAGGCAAGGCAGGAGTATCAGTAGTACCTAGGGAGGGCACCGAGGCAGTGGCTGAAGAAGGAGGCGCAGCCAAATCCAGTGACTAGGAAGCTGGGAAAGCATTTGAGCAGACACATCTGAGGACGAGAGTAGGTAAACTTCTATGGACGTGGAAGTGCGACGTGACGTGTATCCACCACGCCCATAGATGATAAGGAGGGACAGGAAACCGCCAGGTTGGCAGCTTCCAAACGTAAACGAACGAGCTAACGATATGAAAATGGAGGAATATGAACAAATACAAGGACGATATCGCCAGAACAGTAGCCCAAAACGTACACGGTACCTTTAAACAGGCAAGCCACGCAACAGGTGAGTGAGAGACGAGGTACATAGCATTAGAATGCTTAAAATGTAGGAGTCCCCAACACAACGTCTATGAAGAAAGAGCAATGGGCTGGACATGTTGCCAGAAGAGCAGACCACCAATGGACAACTGAAATTTTAGACTGGATTCCAAGGGACGGAAAAGGACCCAGAAGAAGAAGCCATGAGAGATGGATGGATGAAATTCGAAAGCATGCCGGAAAGACATGGGGAAGACAGGCTCAAGACAGACAATTGTGAAAGAAACATGGGGAAGTCTTCATCCAGCAGAGGATTGATAATGGTTGACAATGATGATGATGATATATATATACTGCGCCAACAGCCGCAAGCAGAATACGCATCACGTAACATATAACCTAGTAATTATACCAATCACAAAGCATACAATCCAGTAATTATGCCAACCTAAAAGCTAAACCACCAAATCAATATCAAAATATGTAAAATCAGTACCACAGACAAAGTTCAGAATAAAAAGCACAAGCACACAACACAAGTATAAGTCCAAAGCTAAATCAAGAATACCCAAACTATAGACACAAAAACGTTAGCAAGCAACATGAAACGAACATATACGCAATTAGCATCATCATGAATTTACACAAAATTCTTGAATCAATATCAAGAGCAAAACCCACAATTAAGGAACTACGCAGAATGCCCACCTCACACAAAGGTCAAAACCCTCAAAGGGCCATGCTGAAGTCTTCAGGGAAACACCGATGGAGAGCCAAAATCTGCTGTGATATCCCCCTAGGCCACATACACGAAAGCATAGGCAACATAACCGAAATACGACACAGTTCACAAGTAAGAAACACCAGAAAAACAACCAGTCATATACACTGCCGGACAATTGCTAAGGACGGATGACATCAGCAACGATAGCAACCATAAAATGGAAGGCAGGAAAATGTGGTAATTGGCATAAGTACGGGATACAGTAAGACGTGTTGTGCGTATGCAAATTTTGGATTGCCGAACTTGTTCGTGACGTCATAGCGCTGATAAGAGATATAAAGGATTTGACGCGTAATGACCGTTGTTGTTCAAACGCAAAGTTGAAAGGGAAAGAATCAATTGACGAACTTGCAATTTTCAGTATGTCTTCCCGACATCACCTAGATGATTTTACGCGTGGCCGTATGATTGGCAAAAGATTGAAGAAGGGCGAAAAATAACAGATGTTGCCAGGGAGTTCGACGTCCGCCACAGTGTTGCTTCAAGGCTTTGGAAATCATTTCAAACAAATGGAGAGTGTAGCAAACATCACGGGGAGGTCGTGTTCGCAGTACGACACCTGCAGAAGATCGGTACATAGTGCTATCAACAAAAAGACACTGGCGCAGCACAGCTAGTGAGGTAGCAAATCAGTTTATGGCTGCTACTGGCAAGCGGATCTCCCGAAAAACTGTCGCCAGATGTTTGCATGAAGGAGGACTATACGCCCGCCGTCCTGTTGTGTGCATCCCATTGTCCAGACATCACCGTAACGCCCGTTTGCAATGGTGCCATCAACATCGCGATTGGACTGATAACGACTGGTCTGCTGTCCTCTTCTTAGATGAGAGTAGATACAGTCTATCGTCTGATTGTCGACGACAACTGATCTGGCGTGATAGTGGTACTGCATATTGTCCAGCAAACATACAGGAAAGGGACCGATATCCGACATGTACTGTCATGGTATGGTCTGGCATCATGATCAATGGCTGTACGTCCCTCTATGTGCTTCCAACTGGGACTATGACTGGCCAACGATACATTAATGATGTTCTGCTACCTCATGTTCGCATGTTCCGTGGTGCTGTCGGTGATAGATTCATTTTCATGGACGACAACGCAACATGTCATCGAACAGTCGCTGTCTAGGAGTGTCTTGAGAGCGAGGATATTCAACGCCTCGTATAGCTAGCACGTTTTCCAGATCTGAATCCCATTGAAAATGTGTAGGATGATTTGGGGAGGAGTCTTGCTGGTCGCCAATGCCCTCCAATAAACAAGGACACCCTCATCCGTGCACTGACAGAGGAATGGGATAAATTACCCCAACAGCTGCGTGATAATGTTGTGCAAAGCATGACACGACGTGTGGAATCTTGCATCGCTCTCCATGGTGGCCATATCCCGTATTGACATCTTACACCTGAACGCCTGCGGACGGTAACTGCACTTTTTTCACGTTTACGTATTCTGCACAAAATGGCCTGTTTGTCCCTTGAACACGTTCCAAAGCCTTCTGGATTTCAGAGCACAATAAATTGTCTTTCTTGTAATGTCCTGGCATTCTGACATTATTTTTTTTCACTTGGCATCCAACCACACTTACTTTGTTATGCGCTATATAGCCGTTTATGATCCGTCCTTAGCAATTGTCCAGCAGTGTATATATGAGAAAATTCGGCAACTTATAATTGGTTGCAGTTAATATGTGAGGTGTAGCTATGCAAAGTCAGAAGGATTGGTGACGGTTAACAAAAGTATATAGTGATCTGCCAAGTAGCACTTAGAATCCCTAGCTTCTTTAATTTTGTTAGATCAGTTGTTAGTGATGCCTTTCAAGTCAATAAGTCTAGTCAATCGATATTTAGAATGCGCACTCAACAATAGTTGTCTAAACAACCCAGATATAAAACCAAAAGGACACTCATTAAATCTTAGAGCATTGAATAACCAAATTAGAAAATGAAATATTTCGATGATAAGAGAATGAAACATCTGTATGATGTGTGGTAGGGGTCAACTTGCGAAGGAGCCCTATTAAAAATGGAAGAAATGTGGGCAAAGATCAGGACATAGAATTGGGATCCATTCCATCGCTCTTATGCGTCGTAACTTACGTAAAAGTGCTTCCATTACAACAAAATTTTAGTATGTTGTTCCGAAGGTACACTGAACCGGTTCTGTTGAATATAATTAAAATGGAATCAAAGGTCAAGGCACAGGAGCGAGATTTATTCCACAGCCATTATCCTTATAACTTGAGTAATGGTTTCTGGTATGTTGGGAAACGTATCATAATCAATGCAATGCACGATTTTCCTAACTTGTCTTTTAATGCACGAAAGTTCAGTGTTTCGATAAAAAATATCACGGGAGGTAAAGATGTATCTTTTATTTAAATCACTCCGTCAAAGCTTAAGCGAAAAAATGTAATAGCGTTTTCTCGCCCCATTAACTTTCGACGTAGCAGGAATAGGGCGCAGAAGAATTGGCGAACGTGGAAGTAACCAACCCCTCGAGAGTTAGGGTTGCCAGTCAGGCGGGGAAGTTAACCTACAAGCTAGAGTTGATTTAGAACGAAATCATGAGCGTAGCAGGTGTCGAAAGAGCTAATATAACTTACTAATGTTTTAATTGTGGTCGTCAGTCGGGGAGCGTTATTTCGTTGAATCTTCTTTTGTTCTTTGGTATTTTAAATACGTTGATTTTATGATTAAAATAAAAATAATGAAAGACGTAAAGCAGCATATTAGTAAAAATAAAAGGATTTGTTCTGCAAAATTTGGATTCCCTCAAAAGGCCGCATGCCCATCCCTGGGCTAGTTCTTCTGACACATACCCGTATGTACATACATCATGCCACTAGGTAGAAACAAGAGACAAACAAAGAGAGTGGAACATCTTCTCTCTCCTTTCTTAGGTTCGTAACGTTTTAGAAGGTAGTCAGTCAGAAAGGATTAGAATTAGTCATCCCCCTAAATGGCCATTTTGAATAACAAAGCTAAGAGGAAAGCAACGCCTTCTGATACGCAGGTTCATTCGTTCTAGCTTCATTTGGATCACTCTTTATGCTGCGAATATAGCGCCTTTGCACCGACGCAAAGGCTCTGTATTTGTTCCAGCTGATTTCATCCCATTTTGCGCACCCCAAATTAATTCGCTCTATTCAGTTAAAGGGTTAAAAGGAACACAAGGCAAAACTCTATTAAACGATGGCCATATGATTTAAACTTGCAAAATGATAGCAAGGAAAACTGAATTTTCTCTTTACAATTTAAAACTCATTTCAATTTAATTTCAAAGTATTTTATTACGCTTTTATGGCATATGATGCTTGTGCGTATACGCGTAAAATGAATGCTTCACCCGAGAACTAAATTTTGATTGGTTTTTCAATAATATTAATTACAAGAGGTCCTCATGAGACTATACCATGTAATTAACAAACTAATATCCAGAATAATTTTCTTCGTAAGACCATTCCTTTATTGGCTATAAAAGCATGTCACGCTAAAAGCATATGCAGAAGAAAACCGTGTGACGTGACTTAAGTAATTGTCAGATGCTGACCATTGCTCCACTATGACTGCGTTTTCTTCCCTTATGAGTCTCAAGGGAAGAATAAAGGTACATGTATGTGCGATATATCCTGTGCTTACCATTTCTACGACGCCGCTGATCAACAACGGAAATGACCGGGAAACTGAAGATACATGACAAGAAGTAATAAACTTCCTCTTAGTCGTTTAACACTGCATTTCGGGAAATGGCTAAGTTATTTAGGTTGATTACCTCTTTAAGATGACGAGTCTCATGTTAGCAAAAGAAAGTAAACCAAGTTATTTTTTATAGAAAGCGTCTCCCATTTACTGGCTTGCAACAACATTATAACAATCTTTTGCGTCAATATTATTCGACGGAATTCAACTTGGAAGCAACCAGGTAAATGCGCCATTGAATTAGAGATTCAAAAATGATATTTTGGAGGCTAGACGGTGGGAATTTCTAAGTTTAATTGATTTGTCTTAAACTTCTGTCTCGTTTTGGTGCATCTGCTTCAACCTTTGCAATAACTGGTCCCAAACTACTTTGGCAGCCCCGGTGGCGCAGTGGTCTGAGGCGTTGGCCTCTGATCATTCGTCCGTAAGGGTCCGGGTTCGAATCCCGGTCAGGCATGGATGTTGTGTTTGTCTTACGGCACTGGCTCTCTCCCTTCCCTGGAACCAGTGATCCTAAATTAGGGACGGGCGACTGCTTATAGCCCATTGAGTTGCTCACGGTGGTTGTTAAACCTCCAATCAAAAAAAAAAAAAAAAAACTACTTTGAGATGAAACTTTGCACACTTTTGTATCCTTCAAGCACTCAGTACCATACAAACGTCTGTGGATAACATTACCCATTATGGCGTACTTGCGACAGTTAGAAGTTTTCACAAATACTCTGTTTGACACAGAAAATGGCACACCAAGAGGTATTTGTCGCAGAGCCAAGCAAATTGGTGATACGTGTCGACATATACATACATTTTTTTTTTTTTTGATTTGGGGTTTAATGACCACCGGGAGCAACTCAATGGACTATAAGCAGTCGCCCGTCACTAATTTAAGGCTCTCTGGTTCCAGGGAAGGGACAGAACCAGCACCGTAAGACAAACATAATATCCATGTCTCACTAGGATTCAAACCCGGATCCTTCGTGGACGAATGGTCATAAGCCAGCGCTTAAACCACCGCGCTACAGGTGCGGCCAACCGACAGTTGGGCTCAGCTTGCTCTCTGATAAAGCTGTCCGTGTGATGGTGGTATTTCTTATGACGTCGCTACTAGAGTCTGCACAGGCCTTATTTGGTGTTCCCGGCCCGACTCAAGCCCGTACGTTTTAGGTTCGGCCTGCCGCGGCCCGTTTCAGATATCAGACACTCAGCCCGGCCTGATCCGTCAATTGCAGCTATTATTTAGGCGTGGCTGTGATGTGCCAATTTTGTATTATTTCGCCCTTTTGTTGTATTTTATTAAATTGAAAAAATTAAATAATGAAATGTGATATTATAAAAAATATTTAGTTGAATGTAAGTAAGCCTAAAATATTAACTAAATTGTGGGAATTATTGAAGAATATAACTTCAAAAGAGGGGGAAAAAAAGAGTAAGTGCGTTCAAAATAGGTTTTCAAAACGAAGCACCCCTATAAAAAAAGGATCTCCTTTGAAATTCTTCCAACCTCTTGACTAAACACTAGTTATTTCATAAAGTTTTAATAAGATTAAACGATTTGATTTTTATGCAAACTCCGAATAAGCCTGAGTACATTAATATATCTAATTTTAGCAGGGAAGATTTCCTCTTATGCAGTATGTAAACAAAAAATTTGGACCAGGAACTTGTAGCAGCAGAAACGTATTTATGTCTCGTAAGATAAGATGTTCCAGATTTTGAACTGTCATAGCCTAAAAAATGTTTCAGTTAATGCACTACGCAGAATTTTTGGGTTAAAGAGTTTCTGCATTGCCAACCACTTTAAAATGCGCCCAAATATCGCTCTTTCAGCTTACATTATCTATTAGGATATATTCCCTTGTGGCGATTTTTTTCGCGCTATTCTTTTGATTTCTGAAATTTCATGGTAAGAGAAGTAACATTTGCAACTACGAGTACAGGAAGACATCGACAGGGTTATGCTGAGGATAAGGTTTCCGAGTGAAATGCCACAGGAAGGTGACAAAATGTCCCTTTTTTCGAACTAGCAAGGGTAACACTGCCAAAGTCACTCCCTGAGAAAAAAAGTTTGAAACAACAAAATAGTTTTGTTGAGCTGTTTTGTCGATTTATTTTGTTGCTTTGGTCAAACTCCATCGGAATTGTTTTGTTGGCAACACAAAATTATTTCGTCGGGTATATTTTGTTAATTCAACTAAACGGTTTATCACGATAACAATACATATTGTTGGATCTACTCCCAGAAATCGACTTAGGCATTTTATTAAATGAACAAAATGTTTTGTCATGATATTAATAAATTTTGTGGAATCAACAATTATTTTCAGCGAAATACTTTGGTAAATTCAACAAACATTTTTGTTGACTGCATATCGAGATAATTATTTGGTTGATTCAACAATTTTTTTTGCTGAATTAACAAAACGTTTTTCTCAGTGTTAGAGATTACGGATAGGAGAAGAAATGCATGTGATCCCACACACTCTTTCTTTCTCTCTCACACACACACCCTGCCCCACTGGACACACACACCCGTCTCCACAACACACACGCTCACTCAGGTTAGAATCTTTTTGTTTTCCAAGCCCCAAACTGCTTTTACCATCTTAATACCTACAGATACACTATCTACCAACAAGTAATTGGACACCTGTGATAGCAAAGGAAAACGAAGTTTATTCACCTTCAGTAGTTGGTGGAGCCTCCACGAGCGGCGATTACAGCTGTGACCCTCCGGGTCATACTCTCAACCAGGCGTTGTACGACGGCTAGCGGGATTTTCTTCCACTCGGCTTGGAAAAGACAGGTCAGTTCCTTCACCGATTTCGGACGGTGGGGGCCCCTTTTTAAAACGACGCTCCAACTCGTCCCAGAGGTGCTCGATAAGGTTAAGGTACAAGCTCTGCGCAGGCCAGTCCATTTGATTAACCCCATTGTCACCATAGCAAGCCATGGTAGACCTCGCAACATGACAGGTGGCATTGTCATCCTGAAAGTAACATGGGTCCACCCCGTAAAATTGCCACAACGTAGGAAGCGCATGGTAATCCAAAACGGTGCAGTAGATCTCGGCGTTGAGTCTACCAGGAATTTCGACCAAGGGTTCCGTGCCATACCAGGAGAAACACCCCCATAGCATAATTCCACCGCCGCCGAACTTCACAGCTGGCACAATACATTCCGGCAGGAGGCGTTCTCCAGGCAGACGCCAAACCCAGACCCTGCCATCCGAACGATAGAGGGTGAACCTTGATTCGTCGCACCAGAAAACCTGTTTCCGCTGTTCAACGGTCCACTATCGACGTTCTTTGCACCACGTTAGCCGAGAGTGCTATTGGACTTGGTGATCAAAGGCTTGTGGGCGGCAGCGCGTCCATGGTAACCGAGCAGATGGCTTCCTTACGGATGGTATTCATCGAAAGAACACTCCCGGATGCCTGTTGAAAATCCTCGCGGATGTGGCCCATTGATTTAGCGCGGTTCTTCCGAATTTCTCTGGCCAGCATCCGTCGGTCTCTAATTCCCAGTTTTGTGGGTCTGCCGGGTCGGGACACAATCTGACAGTCACCTCTCATCTTCCACTTGCCAATCACTTAGGCCACTGTCGATTTTGGGTACTTCAACTCGCTGGATATGTCACGTATGGATCGGCCATTTCTGTGATACCCGACGATTACACCTTTGTCGAAATCAGAGAGCTCCGAACTGCGTGGCATCTTGCATGCGACTGGTTCCCTTGTTTTTTCCCACACGATAATTAACGGCGGCTGCCGTGACGTGTATCAGGACCACAGATATCGTCGATTGCTGGGGTGTCCAATTACTTGTTAGTAAATACAACACACATAAAAATTGGAAAAGGAGTGAGACAAGGTGATACCATATCTCCGAAGCTCTTTAATGCCACATTGGAAAATGTCTTTCAATCACTGAACTGGGAAAACAAAGGGATAAAGATTAATGGAGATTATCTAAACCACCTTCGTTTTGCTGATGACATAGTCATTTTTGCAACTACCCCATCAGAGCTACAGAGTATGATCCAGGAACTTGCTGACAAGAGTAAAGAAGTGGGATTAAAAATGAACTTTCAGAAGACAAAAGTGATGTACAATGCTTTTACAAGAAATGAAGATTTATCAATTGATGGAGAAAAGCTGGAGATAACAGACACGTACGTTTATCTTGGACAGCAGATATCAAGTGAGGGTCACATTGGTGAAGAAATTAATCGGCGTACAAAACTTGCCTGGAGAGCTTTTGGAAGAAACAGCATAATTTTCAAGAGCAATATGCCATTATGTCTTAAAAGAAAAGTGTTTGATCAATGCATCCTTCCAGTGCTTACGTATGGTGCAGAGACGTGGACCTTAACTAAAAGAGACATACAAAGGCTGCAGACAACTCAAAGCAGCATGGTGAGGTGCATGCTTGGTGTAACCAGGAGAGATAAGAAGAGGAACACGTGGATCCGAAAAATGACAAGAGTGGAAGACATCATGATCAGAGTTAAATCCCTGAAATGGCAATGGGCTGGACATACTGCCAGAATTACAGACCATCGATGGACAGCCGAAATTTTAGATTGGATTCCAAGGGACAGGAAAAGACCCAGAAGAAGACCACATGGGAGATAGGTGGATGAAATTCGAAAGTATGCGGGAGTGACATGGAGGAGACTGGCACAAGACAGACCGTTGTGGAGGAAACTTGAAGAGACCTTCGTCCAGCAGTGGATTGATAATGGTTGATGATGATGATGATGATGAGATAGTGTGGTAAAAACACTATAAGTGTCTCTCCTTGAGTTCGTTATTACGTCCTGGGCTATGGCACGGAACTAAATCCAGCAAAACAGTTAAACACACCAGGAAATCAGAAAACACGACATTTTTCTTTACCATCGCTATAAAAAAAAAGTGTCGACTTGACCCGGCCTGTTGCTTTGTTCTCTTAACCAGTGCCATTCAACCTTTTTTCGCTTGCGTACTCCACAATACAAATTTTCTTAACTTTGTACCCCCAATACTTTTTACAATTAGGAAATGCCAAATGGAATTATTTAATGCCAAAAAATATATTGCCAAACAACATGGTTTAATATTATAAAAATATTTGAGTTGGGTAACGGCGATTCTTAGTTTGAATCACACAAAAATACGGCAATATAAATCCTATTATGAAACATCAATTTAATGAGAAGGCTGGGCTTGCATTTTCGAAGCTAGAAATCCAATTCCTGGACGAATGTTAGTGAGAGCAAAGATATCGCTTGGCTTTGGATCAAGCCTTTTTCTCTTTTTATACACTGTTGGCCACCCAAAATCTAACACCAAGAAGGAAGCATCCGATTGGCCTGAAATTCGCAGCAGGCGTCGCCCGCGAGAGGACATGCAAACGATTAGCATTGCAGGGCGCAAATCATGTGCACCCGGCACGCCTCCGAGAAGCACTATAAAAAGGGTGCACAGAAGGCGGGGTGTAAGTAGTGGAAGTGTGTTGTGCTGCCGGACCTGTGCGTGGGAAACTTCCTGATGCCTCGTCGCAGAATACGGCAGTCATTCCAGCACGTTTCGGAGTTCGACAGAGAACGAATAGTGGCTTATCACGACAGCGGTTTATCGTACCGAGACATCGGCGCCCGTGTGGAACGACATACAGCCACAGTGAGGCGAGTATGGATTTAATTCGGTGGGTGCAGGGGGACAGACGGACCGACGTGAGCGATTGCCGCATTCACGTCACACCACAGAACGAAATAACCGGCATGTTGTGCGGCGGGGTTTGACGGCTCGCGCCGCCACATCACGAACGTTAGCGCAGGAATTAGGGTGTGTTGCGCAACAACTTGTGTCAGCACGTACTTTTCGACGTCGTCTGCAGGAGTGGGGACATGTCGCACGGCGCTCATTGCTTCGATTACCACTGACGTTACACCACCGGCGAGTGCGGCGGCAGTGAGCCGTTGAACGCCGCACCTGGACTACGGAATGGCACGACATTGTCTTCCCCGACGAATCCCGCTTCTGCCTGCAACACCACGATGGTCGGATCCGCGTGTCACGGCACCGCGGTGAGAGACTGTATGACGCCTGCATTATGCATCGCCATACCGGTCCGTCGCCTGGCGTTATGGTTTGGGGCGCATTTGGATAAGACACCCGCACCCCTCTGGTACGCATCGCCGGTACACTCAACAGCCACTGCTACATCTCCGACGTTTTAGAGCCTGTAGTCCTCCTTTACCTGCAGGACCTGCCAACGGCCAAGTTTCAACAGGACAATGCGCGCCCGCACGTGGCACGCATCGTACAACGATTCTTCACGGCCCACCATGTGTCACTGCTGCAGTGGCCTGCCTGTTCTCCCGATATGTCGCCCATCGAACACGTCTGGTCGCTGATCGACAACCGAGTGGTCTGGCAAACACCACCCGCGGCTACGCCTGACGAACTGTGGCAACGTGTGGAAGCAGCCTCGACCCACACACCCCATGCCCACATCCAAAGATTCTTTCGTTTATTGCCGCGGCGTGTAGCTGCCGTTATTGCCAGCCATGGGGGCCACACGAACTATTGATGTCTCTGTGTTCCGCAAGTCGCACGGGCCAGTAAGCTCAATCGCTTCAACTTTGTATCTGTTGTTATGTGTCCAGTAAATATGGCTTTGCTATCTCGTGTCTTTCTTGGTGTTGCATTTTGGGTGGCCAGCAGTGTAGTTTCTATTAATGTTAGTGAAGAGAAGCCTTGCCGATTGAAATCGTAGAAGCCTTGAACAACGTGAAGCAAGGGCACTTAACTCCATGAACTCTTTCCAGCTGCCGTCTAGAAATCGGAGATTGTCATGTTCTCAAATGTTGCGTTTAGTATGCCATCAGCAGAGATTTCAATTAAGTCTTCCTTTAATTTGATGGAAATATCAGATAAAGTGTATGCGATAGCATTAAAGGGATTTGTAAGCCAATCTGCAATCTTGGTTATCCTCATTCTCAATCTGTGGAAAGTATTTCAAGAATGCTTCACTCAACTGGATCAAGGTTCCATTTAATGATTCCCAAAACGGTATTACTTACACGACTCCATTTTGTTCAGTAAATTCATAAAAAATAGGAAAAATCTCAATATTTGCATCACTTATATAATTTTATCAAAATGAAACTTCCTTATAAAATACACTGACGGGAAAAAAAATACAAACACCCAGAAGGGGTTGTGTTAGATAAACGACAGTTGGTCGGCGGTGAGAGTACATCTGTAAGATGACGTTCATGCAAATTTCGCGCTTGGCGCATACGTGTGGCGCTAGTAGCGCCCCACGGATCATGCAAAACATGTTTGCTGCAAATACGCGCTGTAACGTTCGTGAGCGTTAGTTATCGTTGAGATTCGACGTAGGGTGTTGATGTTAGTCAAGAATGCCTTTAAGAAGACGAAGAAGCCATTATCAACAGCTCACGGAGTTTGAACGAGGTCGTGTAATAGGGCTACGAGAAGGTGGATTTTCTTTCCACAATATCGTAGAACGACTTGGCAGGAATGCAGCCACTGTGCATGATTGTTGGCAGCGGTGGTCAAGGGAAGGCACGGGTTCCGGCCGGCCACGTGGCACTACTGAGAGGGAAAACCGCCGTGTACGGCGTATGGCTGTGGCGCATCGTACTGCGTCTGCGGCAGCAATTCGAGCTGCAGTTGCCACCACAGTGACACAACGAACTGTTACAAATCGGTTACTTGAAGGACAGCTCCGAGCCAGACGCCCTGTAGCGTGCATTCCACTTACTCCAAACCACTGCCGTTTGCGACGTCAGTGGTGTCAAGCTAGAGCTCATTGGAGGACGGAGTGGAGATCTGTTGTGTTTTCTGATGAAAGCCGGTTTTGCCTGGGTGCCAGTGATGGCCGTGTGTTGGTTAGAAGGAGGCCAGGTGAGCGCCTGCAACCAACCTGTCTGCGGCCGAGACACACTGGACCTACACCTGGGGTTCTGGTCTGGGGAGCAATTTCCTGTGACAGCAGGAGCACTTTCGTGGTTATCCCACGCACCCTGACGGCACAGTTGTACGTCAATCTGTTGATTCAACCTGTTGTGCTGCCATTCATGAACAGCATTCCAGGGGTGTTTTCCAACAGGATAACGCTCGCCTGCATACCGCTGTTGTAACCCAACATGAACTACAGAGGGTCGACATGTTGCCGTGGCCTGCTAGATCACCAGATCTTTCACCAATCGAGCACGTATGGGACATCATTGAACGACAACTCCAGCGTCACCCCCAACCAGCATTAACCGTCCCTGTATTGACCGACCAAGTGCAACAGGCATGGAACTCTCTCCCACAAACTGACATCCAGCACCTGTACGACACAATGCATGAACGTTTGCGTGCTTGCATTTAACATTCTGGCGGTTACACCGGTTATTAATGTACCAACATTTCACATTTAAAATGGCTCTTCTCGCGCTTACATTAAGCTGTAATCTTGTAACCTTAATCGATTAAATATGTTACCTATACAAATGTACTACCGCCATTTCATTCCTCTACAATTATTTTTTCGTGGTGTGGGGATTTTTTTCCCGTAAGTGTATGATGTGTGTCTAAAGTAATATTTGGATCAAACCCTTGGAGCTGTAGGTTGAGTTCATTTAGTTTGATGGAAATGTCCACTAAGTAAATTAACTGGCAAAGCCAGTCATTATTTTCAAAATATGTGATCAGTTCAAATTTCAGTTCGGAGACAAAACACATTATTTCTTCCCTCATTTCATACAGGTGGATTAAAACTCGTCCTTGAGAAAACCAGCGCACCTCTGTGTGTAACAATATTTGTGTATTTGCCGATCTCGTCTCCTCACACATTTCCTTAAAAAGACAGGAATTTAACGCTCAGGACTTGAACAAATTGACTACTTTTACAGCACTGTTCAATGTGTCATGCAACTCAGGAGTCATGTGTTTTGCAGCCAAACTTTGTGTATATAGTCGTATCAAAATAATTGCGACCATCTACATAATAATGGGAATGCCCACCCTTGGCCCGGATGACAGCGCTGAGACGGCGTGGCATGGACGCAGTGAGGCCCTAGAAAGTTGCCCGAAGAACACGTGCTCATTCGGACTGCAGCAGAGCACGCAGGTCCCGTACACGACGTGGTTGCTGGTTGACACGTCGAGCCTGCCGATCCAAATAGTCCAACAAGTGCTCTATGGGATTGAGGTCGTACCATTGCGCCGGCCAAGGGAGAATAAAGACATCACTGTCATGTTCCTGGAACCCGTCACGCACCCCCTTAGGGACATGGCAGGGCGCATTGTCCTGTTGGTATACACCATTACCACCAGAGCAAACGTCCAGCATGAAAGGACGCATATGGTCAGCGAGGATGGACAGGTAGCAACTGGCGTTCAGGGACCAATCCAGTGGTATGGTCCCAGGTCATACCAGGAAAACGTCCCCCAGATATGCGCACTGCCACCGCCGGTCTGTACTTGACCGAAAGCGTATCCGGGTGTTAGTTCTCATGTGTCTGACGCCGTTTCCGCCACCGTCCGTCACTTTTGTGGAGTAGAAACCTAGATTCGTCGGAGAAGGCAACCTTTTCGCACTCTTCCACTGTCCAATGACGGTAGTCCCATGCGAACTGCAGGCGTCATAGCCGATGGACCTGGGTTAACATGGGTGCCTTGACGCAGCGTCGACTCCGGAGACCCATGTGTAACAGGGTTCGATCTACTGTTATCGGGGACACGTACCTGAGTGCACCAGCGTTCATTTGTGTGGTCAATTGCTGCGCGTCGATTGCCGTTTACCAGTCGACGGAGGCGACGTTTTCCTCTGGGGTCGATGGCCTTTGGGGTTCCACAGTTATGACGTCGGGAGGTACTCGGTGTGCCAGCGGTCCATACTTGGTACACCCTTACTACAGCACCTGGCAAACAGCCCACGTAGTCTGCTGTTTCGGAGATGGTTCCATCTTTGACGCTGTAGCCGATGATCATTCCTTCTTGAATGTCCGTCAAATCACTCCATCTGCCCGTTGTGCTCACGTGATGCACTATGACTCAGCAGTCCGGACCGGCCGCTTATGTCTCCGTGTGGTCGACCTTGCCACGTGCACTCTGTGACGCGCCTGGACGGTTACACTGTGCTTCAGGGGGTGGTCACATTATTCTGATACGACCGTGTATAATGTAGTGTTGGCAATTAATGTCGAGGTTAACTGCGCGAATTCACGCAACAAGGTCACTCTTTTGGCCTGTCTTTGAAGCGACTCCAACCGAAAGAGTGGTCTTGTTGCGCGAATTCAGGCAACAAGACCACTCTTTTTGGCCTGTTTTTTTTTTTTTTTTTTTTTTTGAGGTTTAACGACCACCGTGAGCAACTCAATGGGCTATAAGCAGTCGCCCGTTCCTAATTTAGGGTCACTGGTTCCAGGGAAGGGAGAGAGCCAGTGCCGTAAGACAAACACAACATCCATGCCTCACCGGGATTCGAACCCGGACCCCTTTCGGACGAATGATAAGAGGCCATTGCCTTAGACCACTGCGCCACCGGGGCGGCTCTTTTGGCCTGTCATTGAATCGCTAACCGCTAAGACATCCGTAGCTCGATTTCAAATTTGGAATACGTGTACTCCATACATACTCATTTATTCGTAGTATTGACTGGAAGTATATTATTCGATGACACATCTGGGATAATACTCGTTGTTACAAGTTGGGCAAATTTACCGCCCAATGTTATGACAAATATAGTGATGAAGCGACAGTATATTTATTATTTATGAGATTGACGCAAATACAGTTAATGTAAAAACGTACACAAAGATACTTTATGCATAATTAAATTACTTGTGATCAGTGATTTTGTTGTACTAATTATTTATGTGCGTCACTTTACACGTTTATTAAACAATTTCTCTTGAAATCTATAATATCTAAAATGAAGTAATACGAGATTATATTTACATTTATTGACGCAGTTATTTGTAAGTACGTATGGTTACTTATATTTGAGCATGTCATGTACTCGTTTACGATACGATTGTACTTTAAAAAGAGTAGTAGGTTCAGGTTCACATTTTTAAGTAGATTTTTTTAACAGTGTGCAAGAGTTGCTGCGCGAAAAGTGATAACGTCCACACTTCTTCCACTGGAAATGGATGCTACTAACTCGGACAGTCCAACAAAGTTCGCCACTTCTTGCTAGGAGTGACCATGTTCTCGGCCAAAAACAATAGCCTCCTTTTGTCACTCAGTAACGTCACTTTTACGACACATAGTTGTACCTGTAAAAGGAGATACAGAAAGCTGCAGATGCCTCAAACCCACATCTCAGACATCCACAATCATAATCCAGCCGTTTCTCTACCCATACCAATACAACGCGTTACGTTCATCAACTTTACACTTACGTACAAGTTTCAATCAGCATTTTGTAATTTTTTACCCGGTGTGTTTACCTATGCCATGCTCCCACCTGATCTTTGTACAACTCTGGACACTTTCTGGGTTAAATGCTTCTCAAGTGTTTCGCATGACCATGGAGCGACCACCATGGAATACAAGCAGAATCTAAAATCGCTGGTCCATATTATTCGTCGCTACTGTTCAGTGGTTCAGTAACCATTGTGACGTGCCTGCACCGCAGGACGCACATGAGATAAAGGCAGATAGCAGTGAGAGCACATGCCAGTGTAGTATAGTGGATAGCACTCGGAGCTCCGGAGCCGAGGGTAGATGTGTCGTGCCTGCCCCGCAGGACACACATGAGATAAAGGCAGATAGTAGTGAGAGCACATGCCAGTGTAGTATAGTGGATAGCACTCGGAGCTCCGGAGCCGAGGGTAGATGTGACGTGCCTGCCCCGCAGGACGCACATGAGATAAAGGCAGATAGCAGTGAGAGCACATGCCAGTGTAGTATAGTGGAAAGCACTTGGAGCTCCGGAGCCGAGGGTAGATGTGACGTGCCTGCCCCGCAGGACACACATGAGATAAAGGCAGATAGTAGTGAGAGCACATGCCAGTGTAGTATAGTGGATAGCACTCGGAGCTCCGGAGCTGAGGGTAGATGTGACGTGCCTGCCCCGCAGGACGCACATGAGATAAAGGCAGATAGCAGTGAGAGCACATGCCAGTGTAGTATAGTGGAAAGCACTCGGAGCTCCGGAGCCGAGGGTAGATGTGACGTGCCTGCCGCGCAGGACACACATGAGATAAAGGCAGATAGCAGTGAGAGCACATGCCAGTGTAGTATAGTGGATAGCACTCAGAGCTCCGGAGCCGAGGGTAGATGTGACGTGCCTGCCCCGCAGGACACACATGAGATAAAGGCAGATAGCAGTGAGAGCACAAGCCAGTGTAGTATAGTGGATAGCACTTGTAGCTCCGGAGCCGAGGGTAGATGTGACGTGCCTGCCCCGCAGGACGCACATGAGATAAAGGCAGATAGCAGTGAGAGCACAAGCCAGTGTAGTATAGTGGATAGCACTTGTAGCTCCGGAGCCGAGGGTAGATGTGACGTGCCTGCCCCGCAGGATGCACATGAGATAAAGGCAGATAGCATTGAGGGCACATGCCAGTGTAGTATAGTGGATAGCACTCGGAGCTCCGGAGCCGAGGGTAGATGTGACGTGCCTGCCCCGCAGGACGCACAAGAGATAAAGGCAGATAGCATTGAGGGCACATGCCAGTGTAGTATAGTGGATAGCACTTGTAGCTCCGGAGCCGAGGGTAGATGTGACGTGCCTGCCCCGCAGGATGCACATGAGATAAAGGCAGATAGCATTGAGGGCACATGCCAGTGTAGTATAGTGGATAGCACTCGGAGCTCCGGAGCCGAAGGTAGATGTGACGTGCCTGCACCGCAGGACGCACATGAGATAAAGGCAGATAGCAGTGAGAGCACAAGCCAGTGTAGTATAGTGGATAGCACTTGTAGCTCCGGAGCCGAGGGTAGATGTGACGTGCCTGCACCGCAGGACGCACATGAGATAAAGGCAGATAGCAGTGAGAGCACATGCCAGTGTAGTATAGTGGATAGCACTCGGAGCTCCGGAGCCGAGAGGTAGATGTGACGTGCCTGCCCCGCAGGATGCACATGAGATAAAGGCAGATAGCATTGAGGGCACATGCCAGTGTAGTATAGTGGATAGCACTCGGAGCTCCGGAGCCGAGGGTAGATGTGACGTGCCTGCCCCGCAGGACGCACAAGAGATAAAGGCCGATGGCAGTGAGAGCACCGCCAGGGTAGTATAGTGGATAGCCCTCGGAGCTCAGGAGTTGAGAGTTGTTGATTCGAATCCCGCCCGTAGCATAAAAATGATGGAAAAAATTGACTTCGTCATATTGGCACCCGAACTTCCAGTGTGACCTGGCTGGTAGGTTTCTCGCAATGGTGTGTGATGTTCTTTCCACACCGCGAAACAGGAAAAATTAAAATTCCTTCTTCAGTGCTTCGAAAACATAAATCAATGTGACATTACGTTCCATACATCAAAAATTATCTGGGATTTCTGAAATGTAAGTTCTTCACGGGAATGACTGCCTACAACGACACATGGTCCCGGCTGACCTGTCGGACATGCCTCCGGCCCTCTTTCGGGGTGGGGATGTGACGTGCCTGCTCCGCAGGACGGACATGAGATAAAGGCAGATAACAGATAGCAGTGAGAGAACATACCAGTGTAGTATAGTGGATAACCCTCGAAGCTCCTGAGCCGATAATTGTATGTTCAAATCCCTGCCCCAGGCAGAAAAATGATTGGAGAAATTTACTTCGTAATACCATGCTGTTTTTCCCAAGCAAGGTAATTTTTCTTCTGGAGCGTTGTTAACCTTTGGACATATCCGGGCAACACGATTGAAGATATCCAAGCCATGCAGTTCTCTCTGTAGCGTTCCTTCTGAGACTGGCTTTCTGGGTCCAGCATTGTACTGTTGAAGTAGTTCTTGATGTGTCTGAAATGTGCACCAGTTGCTGTTCCGCTACGGAGAGAACTACAGTTACGAATCCGTACTTCTCTCCGTAGCGTTCTTTCTGAGATTGGTTTACTGGGTCCAGCATTGTACTGTTGAAGAAATTCTTGACGAGTCTGGAAATGTGCAAGAGTTGCTGATCGTCTCAAATGTAGTGCTTCAATTTAAAACATAAAGTTTAACATGAAGTGTCAAATTTTAACGTTGTCACAAAAGTTTGTAATTATCCTGAATTGGCATGATTTTTCTCTTCTAGAATATATAGGAATCGAAGATTATTTTAATTGAATTTAACAAAGTATTTATGTCCAAATTTTTTTCACATATTTTTTTATTTTTACAGTACCTGAAATTTCCCTGTGGAAAACATAAATCATATTTAAATTTTTCCATCATATATCTGTTTCAAAAACTTGTTTTTAAAATTTCTTGCTAAAACGATAGTGATTTTCCCAAACCTTTTTAGCTAATATGGTGGCGCAGTGGTCTAAGCGCTGGCTACTTCTGAGATGGGTTCCGGATTCGAATTCCTGTGCGGCATGATTGTTGTGTTTGTTTAACGGCACTGGCTCTCTTCCTTCCCTGGAATCAGTGACTCTAAAATTAGGGAGTGTCGACTGCTTATAATCCATCGAGTTGCTCACGGTGGTCGTCAGACCCCCAAACGTAAAAAGGAAATCTTCTTAATGCATAATTTTATCGTTTAGTGGAAGCACTGTTAGATATATTCAGACAAGATGCAATGTTATTTGTCTCTCAACGTGAGAACTCACTTTCTAGAGTTCCATTATTTTTTTGTTTCGGGGTTTGACGACCTCCGTGAGCAATTCGATGGGCTATAAGCAGTCGGCCGTACCTTATTTAGGGTCACTGGCTCCAGTGAAGGAAGAGAGCCTGAGCCGTAAGACAAACACAACCTCCATGCCTCACCGGGATTCGAACCCCAACCCATCTCGGACGAATGGTCAGAGACCAGCGTTTAGACTACTGTTGAATTTGGAACATTATTGGAGATTTAAATTTGTTGTTCGAGAAAATATCCCAACCTAATCTTCAACAGTATCTTTTCACTGCCGCGACTGAAGTTATTAAACAAAATTTCCATAAGATTTCATACTTATATCACTCATATTGTCTGGAAATCACTGAACAAGAACTGTAAATAAGAAAAAAGACAGACACTAGAGAGGGTTATCAATATTTTTATTCTCTTTTGGTTAGGAGTTGTAGGTGGGTTGGTTATAGATTCTTAAGCTGTCTTTCTCTCAAATAGTGTATTGTAGGTTTTAGTTTGAAGATGACGTTTCTCTCAAATAGTCGTAGAGAAGCTACGTCAGAGATTATATATCTTATAATTCTAGCACAACAAATTTAAACTCTGTACACTCAGAGAACAAACAAACAACTGTACAGCGCTAATGAACAACGTACTGCTCCTGAACTACAAGCGAGTGACATAAAAATATAACTTACAGTATTTGTTACACAAGAAAATCAGGTACTTCAAAGGCTAACAGTTAGAAAATAATATATCGACATTAATATAACAACATATTTACAAAGGAACTTCTCTCTGAAGTTCGGCTTGAATATCATGGATTGGACAGATATTCGATCTCTCTAGAACCATATGAATTGAAGATTAAATTAATTTCCAGAAGATAATGCACAATACACTGAAAGGTTGCTAATCTTTGCTTCAAATATGCACATTGTGCATACATTATATTAATAATGAATATTTCTGATTCATGATGAAATATTTTAATCCACAAAGCACCACTGCGTATTCATTAGGCACAGTGGGTTACACGTGGCTAACTGGCACAAAATGTATCACAGGTTAAGCAGGTGATAATGAAATGGTACTTAGAAATTCACGAATGTAGTGTTTTCTCTCTTTATATATAGATATGAGTTAGCTTTCCATCAGCAACACCCCCTTCTGTAGGAATGGACTGGTCTATGGCTCAAAGTCGTGAATGAGTTATATAAGACTGCAGAATGCACACACGAAGACAAGGTAGGCTGAGGGTATCACATTGGTTAAATCATCCAGCACGTAACTCGATGCTGCAAGAGTGATCACGAATAACCAGACTCAGAGAAAGCGCTAAGTCGAAGGCTTCTAAACAAGAACCACCACGATAAATAAGGTCATCTCTCACTGTAAATCGTGCTCCAGTCTCCATCTTCCCCACTTCCAGAGGGATTTAAACTGCCTTTAATTGCTACGTATAATGATGATGATAATGTTATCCATTCAAACGAATTCGACTCTTGGCGATTCTATAGACAGCTGCCCTCCATGCCCTCCCGATCTTGGACTTGTCCCTCAGCTGTTCCATGTCCAGCCCAACATTCATTTTGATTGTGTCCAGCCAATGTGTTCTTTGTTGTCCTCATCTTTTTGTTCCCTCCACCTTTCCAAGCATCATATGTTTCTGTGATAAGTCCGATCGTATCACATGAGCGGTTATAACACCTGGCACGTAAGTCTCATTAGATGTTTACAGTAAGGTTGAAACCCACCCTTGGGTGAAACCTCTACGACAAAATGGAGCGTGGTGTGGTGATCACATTTAGCGCTACCTGGGGGTTAGAATATGTCGACGTCGAAATCCTGCCGATTACTAACGTTGCGCGATGTGGGAGTATGTCGTTCAGGTGCCAGTATCTCTAAAAGAGGCAACATGATCAATCTTTCCTGCTCTTAGGTGCCTTCGGTCTTCCGTGTATGGCTGAAAAGTGGTCAAACAGTCAGGAAAGGCCACAGTAAAACACCTATCTGAAGTCAAAACTCTTGAAGAGTGTCGTATGCCCAGTTTCATAACACAGCAACGACGCAGCAGTGTGGACCAACTAAGTACAACTTCGGAATGAGCATTAGCTCTTATGCGCTATGGGATGTGACGGCCATCACAGGTCTCGTTCTCACTGAGACACATAGGAGGCTACACGTTGCATGGGCTATAAGTATCAACACTGAATTATCGACATCTGGAAATCTTTCACTAGGTCAGATCAATCCTGTTTCCAACTCCATCATGCAAACGAGCATGTTTGCATTTCGAGAAAGGAAATTGAGGCCACGGTGTTTTGTAGACAGGATTCGATGCTGTTATGGCTTGTGAACTGCTTTTGTAATATGCTCTGGAACCTGTGATCACCATATCAACACCTAGACGGAATATTCTATCTTTCTGCCGTCGTCGATAAAGTACACTCCCACATGATGACAATGCATTCAGACAACTCCTGCGTATATCATAAGGAAAATTCACCTTGTCACATAGCCCAGTAGGTTGCAAATCGATTTCAGGAATGCGACAATGAATTCTCCATCTCCTCTGGCCGCTCAGTTTAACTGATCTTACTCCAATTGAGCATATTTAGGATCTACTAGAAATTGAGATTACATGATGCGAACCTCAATCTGGTAATGTGCAGGCATTACCGAACACATTGTGAAGCTCATGGACAGTACTAGCATGGGACGTGACGTCTATGCACGTCGTGGGATGGACGCCCTGTGAAGAGCATGTCCATGTCAAGACTTGCAAGTAGGCGTTGCTTACGAAAAGTCAACTTAACATGCATAAGCATAGTTGGTGCTGCTAAATATTATCACTGATAGTGACCTGACTAATTACATCTCAACTAGATGCAAAAAAGTACTTAAAAAAACCATTGTAATAAAAGCTTTAGTTATTTTTTTATCTACCCATTTGAGATCAAGGCATTAGTTAGAGTTTTAATGACTAGAGTGCGCCTTGGTCTCTTCATACACAACATCAGAAAAATTGCTCGATGCACTTAGGTTTCCTTGAAGCTCGTTCTCAAGAAACCGTGGCAGTATAGAGTCCAAATGTTAGACGTTTTATATACGTTGATAACGCGACTAATCTGGATCATTTCGGAACTTTCTTTGCCGTCTTTTTATAATTAAAATACTTTGTAATACCTAATGATAACTGGAGAACAGAGTATAAACGGTTTCCTATTTTTTTCTCTCTCTCTTTCTCTCTATCTTAGAACAGATGTTTTCTTCTCTGAAGAGAGTTAAAAAAAGTTTAAACGGTTATTTTCAGAATTCACGGTGTGAGTTAAACATATCTAGGGTTGAACTTGGCCTTCCTAGCAGATCATCAGATCATATGTCAAGGGTTTTAGGAAGGGAGTGTCTGACCCCAGGTATTAAACAACCCTTAGAAATTGAAAGATAGGAGATTTAGGCTAGAGTGCCCGATAGGAAATTGACACGGAGGCGAGGTAGAAAGGGGAGAGGAAGACGTCCTTAATTTATTATCGGGGGTCAGTACCTGGGGCCCGAAGGCTTAACGTGCCCATCCGACGCACGGCGGATATTTAGTGGTTCGAGCGTTCGTACTTGCCTGGGATCGAACCTGAGGTGTTATCCGTGGCAGTCACGAACGTTAACCACTAGACCACCCGCAGCCTCTGTCCTAGCAGCTGAGTGGTGTGAGGCTTTATTTTCTCGAGTTCGAATCCGCAGGCGGAAGAGACGTTCTGCTTGTCTAATGCTACTTCAACTCTCTCTCTCTCTCTCTCTCTCTCTCTCTCTCTCTCTCTCTCTCTCTCTCTCTCTTAATCGGAACCAAGAGCACAAAATTAGGAACACGCGGCTGCTCATATCAATAAGAGTTGGTCGTTAAACCTCGAAAACACACGCGTTGCAAGGGCGGAAATGCAGTGAAAGCGAATGAATGTGCAAATACTGTATAGATATACTGAAGAATAAACCATGTGCACGTGAATGCGCAGAATACGTAAATCAGGATCACGTTATAAAGGCGGTAGATCGGTTCACTTCTTATCGAGCTTCGTAATACTTCCCAAAGTAGGCTGGACAGTATTGCGGTTTTAGATCGAGTTGAAAATATCGCGAAGGCGGGATTTCGATACTTTGCAGCGGTGACAAGTGATCGGTAGGATGTAAGCATATCAATCATCTTTAAATATACCAAAAACAATGGCCATGTAGGCAGTGCCTCAGCAAGGAGAAGGTCGATATCGACAAGGACAAGACCGTCCCAGGGGTACCACTGCTGCCGAAGATCGCTATACGGCCCTAATAACAAAAAGCATCGGCACATAACAGGTAGACAACTGACGCTAGAGATCACAGCAGCCCCGGGCACGAGAATAACTGGATAGACAGTTTGCCTTAGATTGCATAAGAGAAGTCTCTATGTGAGGAGACCTACGATTTGTGCCAACTCCCCTCACTCCTTTTTCAGAGGGACGCGCTGAAGATGGAGTCACCAACATTGCCTGTGGAGCCCAAACAACTTGACTCCTGTGCTTTTCACAGATGAGTCCTGATACAGTTTAAATACTGATTCCGGACGTAATTTCATCAGGCGAGGATCAGGGAATGGAGACAGACCCTTAAACATCCGTGAAAGATCTAGTTTTCGTGGCGGTGGTTATCTTATTTTTAGGTGAGACATTATTACAAACGGTTGCACCGAACTTCAGATCTTTCAGTGTGACTTGGTGATTAGCCAGAGATACAGAAATGAGGCTCTAGATTACTATGTTAGGCTGCTTAGGAGTGGCGTCGGCCAAGATTTTCTCTCGATGGACGATAAGGCCAGACCTCATCGTGCCCAACTGGTGGATGAGTATCTGGAAACAAACAATATCGCTCGAATGGATTGGTCAGCATATTTACCTGACATGAATCCTATTGAGCATGTCTGGGATGCCCTGGGAAGGCAAGTTCCAGAAAGCCAACTTCCACATGCCTTAACTGATAGTCTCATTAACAGTATGAACAGTCGTTGCGCACGCTGTGTGTCTGTTAAAAGCAATCATATGCTTTACTGACTGTTCCGGACAAGGACACAGAAAAGAACACTCTTCCTGTTCTCACATGCATATTTTTTTTTGTTTAACATTTAATTGAGAATTTCTGCAGTCTGCAAATCTTGTATTTCTCAATTAAGGTTCCTGTCAAATTTCATTACATTTCCTTTCGTCCATCGCTAGTAATGTAGGATTTTGTAGATTATCCTTTAATTTTGCAAACCAGTGCATAATATAGATACAAATGTTTTTCCTCTTAACTGAAAAAATGGCTGCTGAATATTCCTCTGCCGTCGCGGGAACGTTGTCATTCCGCAAAACTAATGAGTTATTGAAACATATAAAACTCATTAAAATTGTTTTACTGTCCTATACTGCGATGCTGTTCATCTAATTATCAGATCAAAGAACAGTTCAAGGCATACTACTAGGTTTTCTAGGATTTTATGAATTATGGTGGACAATCAGCGTTGAGTACAGATGACAGAAACAAACGAATTAAAAATAATTACATTTTAAGCCATACTGCTAATCACATGTGATAAAATGAAATTCCGAATTATATTTATCAGAGTAAGAAAAAGGAGGAACAACAGGTTACATTAAACTGTATACTGACCAGCTGCTATCATTGCAAGCGCTTACTGCTTAAATATGCGTTTTATTTCGGGTTTTAAATAACCCTCCCTAGCTTCTTAGACTGTAAGAAATCGTCAGTCCGTTATTTGGGACAATGCCTCCAAGGACGGAACAGAGCTGGCAGGATTAACACAACATCCATTACTCATTCCTGACTAGAGAACGAGCTCATCTCAGTCAATTAGCCAGATGCCCGCTCCTCTGACCACACAGCCGCCATTTTTAAGCTGTTGCTATTTTACTTTTGTGACACTTTTCACACACCCATAATTAACATCTTTCCAAGAAACCAAAGTTAAAACTTGTAGAGGTGAACCTCTAATGTTGCCGCTTGTTGCGCGAGTAGGTAGGTGTTTCACAAAAGTTCGAATACGGGAATACCGGCTGGAACGAGATAACTCGAGATTAGCAGAATGGGCTGAAATCAGCTAGAACGAATATTTTTTCTGTCGAAAAAACTCTCTCATGCGCAGTGACCCTGCACATCAGAAAGATTTTTGCCGCCCCGGTGGCGCAGTGGTCTAAGCGATGGCCTCTGATCATTCGTCCGAAAGGGGTCCGGGTTCGAATCCCGGTGAGGCATAGATGTTGTGTTTGCCTTACGGCACTGGCTCTCTACCTTCCCTGGAACCAGTGACCCTAAATTAGGGACGGGCGACTGCTTATAGCCCATTGAGTTGCTCACGGTGGTCGTTAAACCTCCAATCAAAAAAAAAAAAAAAAAAGAAAAAAAAAAAGAAAGATTTTCTTTCCTCTTAGCTATATTATTCAAAGTGCTGGTGCCGCCTCGGTGGCGCAATGGCTGCTGTTCACTCGTCCGCGATGTGCCCGGGTTCGAATCCCGGTGAGGATGGATGTTGTGTTTGTCTGACACGGGCGACTGCTTATAGCCCACGGAGTTGTTCACGGTGGTCGTTGAACCTCCAATCAAAAAAAAAAAAAAGAAGTGTTCATTCAGGGGAATGATTGACACATTGACACATAATTTTTTGATGGATTACCAGCTAAAAAGGTTGTAACAATTTTTTTTTTATAATTGGCATATTTTTGCTGCATTTCAATTCCGTCAGAAAACTTGAAAATTTTCATCGTCCTGGAGTGGGAATCGTACCCGCACCTCCCAATTTCCAGTCCAGCATTCTAGTCATTACACTACTCATGACAAAGAAATTCTAAGCAACTGAACGTATACTGTATATCTGAGAGCCTTCAGATTTGCCCCAGTCAAAGGTAACGTTGCCCCATCGTAGCGTCTCACGACCTTTTCTCACATCCAGGGTTGGATGTAGGTCACAAATTTCACTGATGAAATTACGTCATATACAATCAGGAAACGAATTTTCCAGAAGAAATAATTCTTCATAAATACATGGTAGGCATTGTAATACTATTATTGGCATATATATATATATATATATATATATATATATAGGTAGTGTAATGACTAGCATGCTCGACCGGAAATCGGGAGGTGCGAGTTCGATTCCCGCTCCAGGACGATTCTGAAGGAAGTGGTTACTTGGAATACAGTGAAAATATGGCAATAATAGCATTGCAATGCTTACCATGTATTTATGAAGAATTATTTCTTCGGGAAATTCGTTTTCCAATTGTACATGACAATTTTTTTGATTGAGGGTTTTAAGACCACAGTGAGCAACTCAATGGGCTATAAGCAGTCGCCCTTCTCTAATTTAGGGTCACTGGTTCCAGGGAAGGCAGAGAGCCAGTGCCGTAAGAGAATCACAACATCCATGCCTCACCGGGATACAACCCCGGACCCAACTCGGGCGAATGATCATAAGCCAGCGCTTAGACCACCGCGCCACCAGAG
Organism: Macrothele yani; assembly: GCA_039090855.1. Taxonomy (NCBI): domain Eukaryota; kingdom Metazoa; phylum Arthropoda; class Arachnida; order Araneae; family Macrothelidae; genus Macrothele; species Macrothele yani. Next base: position 115,045,486 of record CM077026.1, read on the forward strand.
CGGCGGGTTGTAACAATGGCTACGAACCTAAGAAAGTTTCGTCGCCTTTGATTTATATGAATAATTTATATCGCGGTCACGTGCTGCCGTGTTCATTAGAATGAGCAATTCATGCAATGAGTGCAGGTGTACCGAATAAAACTGGCATCGTAGTTTATCACGAGAAATGCATTTACTTCATCTACTTGGGGAAACCTACCACTGGCGCTGCTCAGTCGACTAATCACCTGCCTTATGTCTGTGTGATAGGTGGCTGTTGTGGTTTATAATATCGTTGCCATCATCCAGTTAGCTTTTCCAGGGTTTTTCACGAAGGCGTGGGTGAAACCTCGAAAATCGGCCCTGGGTGTATGATACGTCACCGATGATCAATCTGAGAATTATACGTCACCGATGATCAATCTGAGAATTGATACGTCTCCGACGATCAATCTGATTTGATCCGAGAATATCGCCCTGCGTCCTTCCCTTACAGTTCGGACAGAAAACTAAAAAACACCAGTTAGTAAAATCATGCAATGCATTGATTGTGATACGTTTTCCAACATACCAGAAATCATTACTCAAATTATGAGGATAATGGCTGTGGAATAAATCTCGCTCCTGTGCTCTGACCTTTGACCCCATTTCGACGATATTCAACAGAATTAGTTCAGTGTACCTCCGAAACAACATACTGAAGTTTTATCGCAATAGAAGCATTTTTAGTTACGTTATGGGGATAATGGCTGTGGAATAAATCTCGCTCTTGTGTCCTTCTGACCTTTGAACCATTTAGATGATATTGAACAGAACCGGTTCAGTACATTCCCGAAACAACATGATAAAGTTTTGTGGCAATCGAAGCATTTTTACGTAAATTATGACGCATAAGGTCAATGGAATGGATCCCGCTTATATGTCCTGACCTTTGACCCCATTTCAGCCATTTTCAATAGGGTGCGTCCCTACGTGGTCTCCAACAACATACTAAAATTTCATCGAAATCGAACCATGTTTACGTGAGTTACCGTGCGGACGGACGGACTGACAGAAAGACGGACAAAGCTGGAGCATATACGCTTCTTCAACTTACGGTTGGAAAGTGTAAAAAAAGAACAACAATAAGGACATATTCTCTTTTCGAAATTATATTAAATTTAAATCGTCGAGCAGGAGAATTATCGTAAAATTTTGGTCAAACTTTCCATTCACTGCTACGACAAACAAGTTTTTTTTTTTTTTAAATATTTTTTTTTGTAACGTTGTAAGATGGGTAAGAGTTAGGTCTTACCCATCATGTTTTGGGTCGTGGAGCATAGAATAATTAACTAGAAGAGAGCGCTTGTCATTTTTGACAGGTTTATATTTAGTACTGCTGAGATCAAAGAGGGAAAGGAATTGCTTTAACATAGCTTTCGTAAAACCTACCTCTATGTGAACATTTCTTTACGGGGAAAGAAGAAAATTTTGAGCACCATGTGTTTCAAGTATATCTGCCGGTTAAATAGATAGATATATAAAGAAAAATTACACAATCAAAAATTAATTATGTTAAGTTCTTAATTTGGTTGTTCACTTTTCGTTTCTTTTTAAACCTGCCATTTTTTTTCTTTAAGGTATCAAAATTCAGCTTTCAAAACTTTAGGGGATATTTTACAACCTAGTTTCGACTAGCATTATTGTTTATATTTAATCTGCAAGTGACATCATCTTGTTGTTTTTATACAAATACGTCCATCCCAAAAGGATCACATAAGCAGCACCTACCACATATATAATCTGATAAACTGGATTGCCACAAATAACCCATTTCTCATGATAAAAACGTCATATCAACCCGAATAACCATATCTAAGGTTTCCTTGCAAATATCTCCTAAGTTACGGACAGGGGAACTCTTTTTGTGTCTGTCCAAATTGGCGATAATGTTCTACGAAATTCTCTCCCGCTCACCTATGGAAATTTTAAGTAGCAAGTTGTCATTTATTATTTATCCACTGTTCACTCAATAAGAACAGAAATACAATTGGTGCCATCGGCTTCATCAATGCTAATTGATGCCATTGGCTTTGTTCTGCTTATATATAAATATAAGCAGAACAAAGCCAATGCCAAGCACTTACATCAGTTATTACTCACGATGTGTACAATGGGTTTGCGAAGATTTCAAAACGTCTCATACGACGGCATATGTTCTCGCAACCGCCCCGGTTCGTGCCCAGAAAGCGTGAGACGTCTTCTGCGAAGCACTTTCTACTACTCTTGCAAGCACTCAGTAAGGAGCGGTGGTAAAACAGCAAGTCCTCCTTCCTCTTGGTCCAGAGAGAGAGAGAGAGAGAGAGAGGTGATCGGGCGTGCAACAGTGGTCGTTGAACCAACCGCTGTTCGCTTGTCCACTATTACCTATTCAAGTTACGGCCAGGGAGAATCCTTTCGTGCTCTTTCTTAGACGAATTTTGCGAACTATATTCTTCTGGCTGTTTGATTGGAGGCCCGTCTTGGAAACACTTCTTTCCTAAGACTCACTGAGCTCAAAAAATTTCTTTTCTTCGTCCTTACCGAAATTACGTAAGTAATCTCCGACTTTCAAAACTCGAATACATCCCGTATTAACAGCTGCTTTATTTAGTATTAATTATAATCATTATATATATATATATATTTATTTACGAGTTGTATTGTTTATCGAATCAAGAACGGCACTGCATACCGCGTGCGAACAATTTTTTCTCGCTTCACCTGAGCTAGGTTATCCCAAAAGAAATGCCTCCAATTTTTTTTCAATTGTTTTTATAAATTGAAGAACGACACTAAGAAGAACAGGATCTCGGATTTGAACTTTCGAAAGTGCTCTGCAAGTTTCGCGAAAACGTATTTAAAATGGACTTAACACATATACATGTATATGTTCAACAAGACAACAATGAGCGTGCAAAGACAATCACGTTTTACTGAATATTTCTGCCCATGATTTCAGGCTGGCTGATAGTCCATAGCGATTTACAAACATCAATGCCAATTGATGCCACTACAAAGTAGCGAAGACTATTTGCTTCTTGAAGCAGGACATGTAGTCTTGAACGGTAAGCTTCTGTAACGTACCAGGAGATGTGACGTACCTGCCAGAAGGACGCACACGACATAAAGGCAGATAGGAATCAGAACAAATGTCTGCGTAGCTCAGTTGGTAGAGCGACTTGTTCCGGAATAAGCGGCCTCGGGTTCGAATCCCGTCGTAGACCAAAAATGACGGAGAAATTTACTTCGTTATAATGGCGCCCGAACTATCCGGATGACCCGACCGTTCAAAATCTCGCATTGGTGTGATGTTATTTCCACACCGCGAGATAGGAAAAATATGAGCAGCACTTCGAAAGAAAAAAAAAAGAAAAAGAAGGGGGAGATGATGTAACGTACCAGGAGATGTGACGTACCTGCCAGAAGGACGCACACGACATAAAGGCAGATAGGAATCAGAATACATGTCCGCGTAGCTTAATTGGTAGAGCAACTTATTCCGGAATGAGTGGACCCGGGTTCGAACCCCGGCGCGGATAAAAATGACGGAGAAATTCACTTCGTTATACTTCGTGCAGCGCCACCTGCGGCAGATATGTACAGAACAACAGCAGGTGAAAGAGCTAATTCAAAATGTTAGCCAAGTTACACTCGCGAATAGAATTCTCGTGAATTACCAATATTCATGTGACAGCATTTGTCAGCAAACTTCGTTCCTCAGCTCGATGCGTGCCTCGAATGTTAACATCAATTCACAAAGACACAAGAAAATTCCACAAGCCACCGGATAAAGGAACAACATCGTTAGGACATTAATTGTATACACACTATATAGTTTGTTACAATGAACCCTCAGAGTTTCAACTTGGGTTTTAATGGAACACTCTGAGTGAATAACACTTCGATAGACACCAAGGAAGTAGCGGTACAGAAACTCAGCATGAAACGCCTAATAGTCTACCAAGCAGATTATAGTACAGCCTTTGAACCACGTAAATCTATGGTACTTGCGTGATGAAATTAAGAACGATTGTAAACGCTCCCCATTTCGCCTGAGAAAAGCTAGTTATTTATACGATTAAAGAATTAAAAAATTGGAGACATCACTCTTAGAGCAAACCATGCAGAATTCATTCCTTGAATTTTAATTTGGGATAGTTCATCGGAAATATTTGTGTTGCTTCTTTACGAATTGGTTATCTTTTTTTTTAATTTATTCATTTTTCAGTTGCTACATATTACAATTCAAAATACAAACAATATAATCAATTACAAAAAATGTAGCAACCAGGAGGAGGAGGGAAAAGGCCGTAAGGCCTGACATAGTCCTCCCACCCCGAGAACTAAAAAAAAAAAAAAAAAAAAAAGGGGGACACGAACAGCAAATAACAACACAAAAGACAAGTCAAAGGCACATTGAATATAACTGAAAGATTAAATAAATACATAAGTGTATGTAGATGCAAGGTCTATTCATAAGCCGTGAAATCAATCCAGCGACCAGATCAGGTCAACTCAGCACTAATTGAGAGACTTGTTAATAAGGTGATGCTTGAATTTTTTTAAATAGGTCAAAATTGTTAATAGATTTTATGTCATAAGGCAAGGAGTTCCAAAGTTTTGGACCCGAATAATTAACATTCATTTTAATTGTTTCTGTCCGAGGGAAATTAATTATGAGTTTTGATCGATTCCTGGTTTCATAAGTATGAGTACGAATATTTAATGATATTAAGTCATAGTATAAATCATTTTTAATTCTTCTGAACATTATTTTACCAAGATTATAGTCAAATATTTGTTTTATTGTAAGTATATTATATTTATTGGGATTTACTTCTTACCTGAAGGTAAAATTAGGTATAGAATAATTAAGAGTTTTTAGGTCTATTAATCTTATATATCTATTCTGTAATACCTGTATTTTTTTTAAGTTATATTGTGTTGTTTTTATTCCTAACAAAAGCGGAGAGTAATAAGAAATGAAATGCTATGGCAGGCTATATCTAGTAGAGCTTTCATGAAGAATATACTCATGCTCCAGTAAGGTTCCGCGAATTGCCCATAAAACATCTGTAAAATACAATCACGGCAAGATAGGTAGAGTTGATATTGTAGTCAGATAGTACGGATTTAGAGCTTCATCACTTTCTCTAGTAATGTATGCTCATCGTAACACACAATAGCACCATGCAGTGTTTCAGTGAGGAGTAGATAACGCTTCAAGCGTCATGCATTTTTAAGGCCAGATGTGCTGAAAGCTGATGCCGATAACGCGATAACACTGATGCAGTGCTGAAAATAGATACTGATCACGCAATATAGCGTCACACAGTATTAGAGCCAGTAAAGCAACATAATTTCGTACAATGCTGGAAGTATTACTGGTACCGTTACATACCACCACGCAGTACGGGAGCCACGGACCTGACGTCATCAAGATTGTTTTTTTTGATTGGAGATTTAACGACCCCTTAGAACAACTCAGTGGGATATATACGCAGCCGCCCGTCCCTAATTTAGGGTCACTGGTTCCGGGGAAGGGAACCAGTGAACCAGTGGGAAGGGAACCAGTACCCATGCTGTAAGACAAACACAACATCCATGTCTCACGGGATTCGAACCCGGACCCCTTTCGGACGAATGATCAGAGGCTATCTCTTAGATGTCACATCGCGTCAAACAAAGATTGGTGGCAGGCGCTGAAAAGACTACGTATCGTTAAATTTGAAATCAATTTGGAAGGCAGGTGAAAATAACTCTACAAACACCAACGTAGCATTGTCAGCCTTCGGTTTTGCTTAAATCACGATCGTAACTGAACCCTGACCAGTTGCTTCTAAGCAATCGGCACTTTTGTTAACTGGTCCGTTACTATATTGTGAAAAAGTACCAAATTATATTGAATTATCATTTGTTCATGAAGAAACAATATTTTTGTCGCAGTGTTCAGGAGAAAGAAAAAAAAATGCTGCCGCTCAATCTCCTTTGAAGTTTCTGATTACGAACAAAATAATTTTGTAGGTAATCTTTAAATAATCTTAAATAATAACTAATATTTAGTAAGTATTAAATAATTTTATAATAACATTTAGTAAATATTAAATAATTTTATAATAACATTTAGTAAATATTAAATAATTTTATAATAACATTTAGTAAATATTAAATAATTTTAATCTATAATAATATTTAGTAAATATTAAATAATTGTATAATAATATTTAGTAAACATTAAATAATTTTATAATAACATTTAGTAAATATTAAATAATTTTATAATAACATTTAGTAAATATTAAATAATTTTAATCTATAATAATATTTAGTAAATATTAAATAATTGTATAATAATATTCAGTAAACATTAAATATTTGTATAATAATATTTAGTAAATATGAAATAATTTTACAAAAACATTTGGTAAATATTAAATAACTGTATAATATTTAGTAAATATTAAATAATTGTATAATAATATTTAGTAAATATTAAATAATTTTAAAATAACATTTGGTAAATATTAAATAATTGTATAATAATATTTAGTAATTTTTTTTTTTTTTGATTGAAGGTTTAACGACCACCGTGAGCAGCTCAATGGGCTACAAGCAGTCGCCCGTCCCTAATTTAGGGTTACTGGTTCCAGGGAAGGGAGAGAGCCAGTGCTGTAAGGCAAACGCAACATCCATGCCTCACCGGGATTCGAACCCGGACCCCTTTCGGACGAATGATAATATTTAGTAAATATTAAATAATTGTGTAATAATATTTAGTAAATGTTAAATAATTGTATAATAATATTTAGTAAATATTAAATAATTGTATAATAATATTTAGTAAATATTAAATAATTTGATATTTTAATAAATCTTAAATACTCTTGTATTTAAGATTTATTAAAATATCTAAAAAATATCTGGTTTCCTCGAAGTTAAAACTATCCTTTCAACTGGACAATAATAAATTCTGATCTGCTTTTTTAAATATAATTTTTTTTGCGTTTTTTGACAACTGTTGGTCAAACAACCAAAAGCCCATGTCCCATTCGGAACATTTAGCAGCACATTTTTGTTTTCTTGGAACAAAATGGTAGAAAAAGTTCAAAATTTGGTGTAAATGAAATTAATTTCACTGCGTCAGACAAAATAATTTCAGAAAATCTAGTACTTTCATTAAATGCATCAACAGATATTTAGAAAGTTTTCGAAACTGATAGGGAAATCGAAACGTAATGGGGTATTCGAGATGAATGAAATATAAGGAAACGATTTAAAAACATCCGGAAACCTTTGGTTTTTTTTACTACCATCTGAAAACATTTTGTTCAGTTACAAGTGTATGTTTTTTCTGTTATCGAAAAGGAATATGCACTATATTGGCACAAGTCACCGGACACCTTGAAGGGAAACACAACATAGCATTTATTGGCATACATTAGTGTCGGTCCACCTTTGGCCTTACTGCATGCACGGACCCTTCGAGACATGCTTCCGACAAGGTTTTGGAACACAGCTATAAGTATGTGCTTCCATTCAGGACATAATGCTGCCGCTAACTGTTGCTTAGTAGTACGGCTTGGTTCCAAACTTCTTATGCGGCGTTCTAATTCATCCCATAGGTGCTCTATTGGATTAAGATCGGGACTCTGAGCTAGCCAGTCCACACACGATGCGGAATTACGTCAAACCACGCCGGAACAGTCCTTGCTTTAGGGCTTGGTGCATTATAATGCAGGTACATAAAAGTCTCGGTTCCATAGTATTGCCACAGATTTGGTAGAGTATTATTGTCCAGAATATTGATCTACACGTGCTGGTTAAATGGTTTGTCCACGATAACCAATGGACAGGGACCATACAACGAAAAACATCCCCACACCAGTACACTGCCAGTGTTCTGGACAATTATGCCCTACCAACTCTGTGGCAATACTATGGAACCGAGCCTTGTTGTCAAATACAACAAGGCTCGGTTCCATAGCATTGAAAAAAATAGTGTCCCCCGGCTTCGAGACATGATGGATCTGCCATCAGACTGATGGATCGTGTATCTGGATTCATCAGTCTATATGACCCGTTTCTATTCATCTACGGTCCACGATAAATGTTCTTTATACCATGCTAAACGACGAGTAGCATTCCGAGTGGAGATGAAAGGCTTATGAGCAGCCGCACGACCCCGGTAACCGATGGAATGAAGTTCTCTGCGAATGGTATGTGTACATACTGAGGTTCCTGCATTTTTACTCACTTGTACACTGAGGTATTGTGTAGTACTCCGTCGATTAGCTGTAACGACACTCCTGAGGCTTCGACGTCTCCTCCGTCACTGATTTTCTTTAGTCTGCCGGTATGTTTTGCTGCTTCAGGCACGCCATGTGTCTTCCACGTATTCAGTACATCCGAAACAGTTGACTTTGGCATGTTTAAACACCTCTCGCTTTCTCTAATGGACAACCCATTAGTATAACACCCAACAATCTTTCCTTTCTCAAAGTCTGTTCTCTCCCGCCGCGACATTTTTACTCGACCTCACAGTGCGATATGATCGCTGTCAGCTGCAGGCTTGTTTTTATACCGTTTACAGCTGTACCGCGCATCTTAACAACGCAGCCGATCCGTTCATTTGCTTTTGAAGGGGTGTCCGGTGACTTTTGTCAATATAGTGTATATATATTTCTAACTTGGGACCACTGGTTCCAGAGGGCAGCCCAATAAGCCGAGCGCACCCCTATAGTTGAGCCAGGTTTAGGGCGACTCAGAAAACAGCCCCAAAATGGCGCTTCTTTAACTTTAGGTGACCGGAAAATACCTTCAAGGAGTACACGAGCTTTTTCCTAAATGACCTCCAACAATAGAAGTGGAAACTTGGAAATGAGGATATGTAGCAAATTGTGAACCAGCCTTCCCGGAATTTTGAACCCTTTAACCGGCTGGAACGAATTAATTCGGTGTTATGAAAATGTACTGAAATCAGCTAGAACGAATATATTCGGTGTCTAAGAAGTGAGCCAAACGCCGCTGTAACGAGTCAATCTGCTATTCAGAAAGCTTTTCCTTTCCCTTAGTTGTTTTTATTCAGGGTGATTATTTTGGTGGGAATGAGTAACTCTAATCCTTTCTGACTGATTTCCTGCTAAAACGGCCATAACAATGGAGATAACGTTAGAAAGGGGAGAGAAAGGTGTCTGAGTGATTTGTTTCTGTCTGAGTCATTGTTCGTGTCTGAGTCATTTGTTCCTGGAGTAATGTCTTTGTCAGGCGGACTAGCTCTTCCCCTTCATTTCTTGGATCATCGAGCAGAGAATGAAGGACTAGATGGGATACTTACCATCCTTGACAGTTTATGGTCGATAGTGGTGAGATGGGGAAAAGGAACTATTAATATTTGGTTGTAGCATTCGTAAAACCCAGTCTATGCATACATTTTCGATTAGAGAGTTAAGAAAATTTTGGGAATCATTGGTTCAGGTACATTGGTCACTGAAAGGGTTATTTAAAAAACTTAGGCGTGTAATATTTTGGTTGACTTTCTATATTTCAAAAGCAATTGCACCGTTAATTAAAAGTATAAGACACAAGATGACAGCGTTAAATATGGCAGTTGCTTTAGGTTGTACATCAACATTAAAATACATGTAATTGAAAGCTGGAATACCCAAACAACGAGCACAGAGACTGTTATAAACACTCACAGAAATATGTGACTGTTATATTTGTTTCATCCAAACAATAATTATAATTCATTCAAAAAGTATTATTGTAATTCTATAATTTATAAATATTATTAAATAATTGTAATTTATTTTTTTTCATATTTATGATATAAATAAACGTTTTTTGTGAGAAACAACAATTATAAAAGAATTATTGGGAAAAACACATTACTCAGCAGATAAATTTGGATTCTTGGAAGAATCAGTAAAAATATTCGGTTCACTGCTAATTAGCTTCTCGAGATTTTCAATAACATGGAAATATTCCATCTGTTCTCTTTCCTAACGCGATCCCAGCGTCTTTGCTAGTTCACGGCTAAATTCCAGCCCCCTTCCGTCTTAAAATTTAAACTCTAGATTTAAATTCCACCGAAGCGACCTGGGTACTAGCTTTAATATTGGAATTTTTGTATTTTTGTGCATTCCATTGTAAGATAGCTGTTTCCAGATCTCTTTATGAAAGAAGGTTCAAATAAAAAGCATTTTCAGTCAGTTTTTGAAAGAAACACAAGAACATTAGTACAAAGCAAAGGAAAATAATAAAAACATATAAAATCATAGTGTAAATCTGCATGTAAAATCTAGTTGTATAGTTTATGTTATCGCCCTATTTCTTACAATGTAAATCAAAAATCAATTCTAAATTCCACTTATAGACATTTCATTACGGCTAGAGATACTAAACTTCACAGTAATCTGAATGATCATATAAACTAATTTGAAACTATTTACACAATGTTGTTTCCAACATATACTGCATTTTTATTTACTACAATGTTGCTTTATTTTATTTTAAAAGAAAATATATTTGAGGGCTATAGAAGATTGAACTGTGGTTTTTGTTCCCCTAACTGCATTTCCGCCATAATATCCAACTTACTAAGCATGAGGCTTCTGAGAACAAAACCCTTGCAATTGGCAAAAAGTTATTGCATTAGATTTTTATGATAAACAACAGCAAAAAGTCTCTATCGCACAACTAAGTGCTGTAAAATAAAACTGTGAATGATGCTTTATAAAACGTAGAAATGCATTTCATCATCACCATCATCCATTCAGTCGTCCCTGACTTTTGGTGAGCTCTTTGGACCAAATATCTCAATTTCTCTCTCTCCAAGGCAGTGAGATCAGTTCTCACAAAAGGAATTCGGTGCCCGCTATAATAGCATTGATGCATCGGGATCTCGATCTGTACCTTCTCCTTTGCAATCCATCTACCTATCTATATACAGACGCACACTCACGTACACACATCATTATTATTCATATATTCATTCAGTTGTGTCCGACGCATTGTGATCCGCGGATCACAGATATAGAATTCTCTTCATCCAAAATATAAACATCAGTTCCCGCTAAAGGAATACCGTATCCGCCTTGATAGCATCCATCCAATTAGATATCAGCCTAGAACTTCTCCCTTGAAATTATTCTATTCATTTATACATACACACGCGCGCACATATATGTCATCATCATCATTCAGTCGGTCAACCTATGGAGACACATAGGACCACAGATTTCTATTTCTCTCTGTCTAAGGCACTGTCTGCCAGCTTCGGCAAGGAAAATCCAGTATCTTCCTCAGAAATATTGCGTCAATCATTCGGGATCTTTGTCTGCCTCTTCTCTTCTGCAGTTGATCTATATACACACACATGCACAAAGACACACTTAGACATATTATCATCTTTCATTCAGTCAGTCACTTCTGATCCATCGAAAGACAGATTCACACTTCTGTCTCTCTGTCTATGAAATTGAGAGTTAGTTCCCGCTAAAGAAAAGCAGTATCTGCCTTGATACCATCAACCATTGTATCTCGGACGGCTTCTACTTTTCCCCTCCACTTCTCCCAGCACAAAGGGCTTGCCCAAGTATAGTATTCTCTTCTCTCGCATGTTCTAAGCGTATTTAACTCACAGTTTAAGTCTCAAGCTAGAAGCTGGGAACGATGTGCCTTAAAACAGATCTATTCATTCTTCTGGCAGTCCAAGAGATGCGGAGAATTCTCCGGCACTAAAGCTAAAATGCATCGATTTTTCTTCTCCCCTTTTTCGCAGCCGTGCGTGACCACCGGAAAGACCATTGCGAAACAATACGAACTTTTGTACTCAGCGAGACATTCCGACTCTTTCACCCCTTTTCCACTTCTCTGAAAGCAAGCTTTCGAAGAAGGTGTAGGGGGGGATCTTCGTATTTCACGTTTGCAATCTCCATCCCCATGGATCTCAGAGTCCAGGAAAATGAATTCATAAACAACTTCAATATCTTTATTCTGCTCGACCTATAGGATAGGCATCTAGTTTCTGAGCAATATTCACGAACAGTTTTTTTACTGAATTTTTACTTCAGTTCTTTCTAGCAAATAAAATTGGTAAATTCTTTTTCTTACCTTTTATCCAATGAAATTAAGAGATTAAATGGATTTCGATTCCACTCAACATTACGCTATCTCAGAGTTTCTGAGTTATAACATCGTCTCCATGTACAGATGGTGCAGCTGTAATGAAACCGAATGTTTCTTTAATTTAAACGTTCTGAGATGTTACCCTTTCTGAAACTTAGTTCCACTCTGGTAGCTAATTGTTTAGGCGGTAAATCTGCTGTGCAGTAGGATTTCATTATAACCCCAGGTGAAAAAAGGCCCTTATATGTATTTGACCTATGGGTTTTGTTTCCCACTTTCCCAAAGTAAGTACCCTAAATAATTTCATGAAAATTATATCCTTCTAGCCTTGAATGCTACCGGAGATCGAAAGCTATCGATACAGAGATAATTAGTGTCAAACTGCTTTGCTTAATAGATACCAAAAAACCGCGAAACATACAAAAATCATTTTGCTCTCCACAATACTTTTGAACTTATGACAAAAATTTGCAAACATATTTAAATAAACCATGCTCTATGAGGAATATTACTAAATAAATTATAGCCAAAACTGTTATATACAAACTTACATATCAAGTGATAGTTACAAGAAACTTGTTAAATTATCTGATGATTGCTTAACTTCTAACTCTTTCATATGGTATTAGTACTATATACACGCTGAAGCAATTGCTGGGACATTTAGGCACATTTGTCTTCAGCTTCAGGATTGCTGCGTGATGCAAGTTCAAATTGAGCGTGATAGTGATTCTCGAACGCTGTTTATTTCCAGTTAATCTTCTTCAGCACTGGTGAAATACAGATGAGTTGATTCGTAATACACACACACACATATATATATATATATACGAAGGCGTGAATGATATTCAAAGAGGAATTGACTTGCAGTTTTCATCCTCAGGACACTCGCATGAACTGGATGGAAATCTGTTATCGTTAGTATCAAATACTGGCACGAACAGTGACTAGCTTAGAGGTATAGCCTCGTTTCTTGTTTAAAATTCCCCCAGTTCTTACTCTCAAAAAGCAAATGAAAAATAAAGTCTTTGGCTTGTTGTAATACAATACGAGTAGTTCGCCATGCGTCATGTCGCTACAAATCCGACATAATCAAGTATCCCCTTGAAGCCGCATTCTTGCCAGAGCAGCGTTCTTAAACTTAGATCCACATATACTTGAGTCTTCTTTCTCAAAATATATAAGTTATGATATGTAATTGTTCATAAATTTAAGCTCTGGTATACTTTGAGCTAAAGGTTCGTGCAGGATTTCCTTGCAAGAAATTCATCAGAGAGGAGACCTCTACAAATGAGAACCTTTCGTACTGTGAAATTAACTGTGGGATGCGTCCTCTGAACTTATTTGAGAAACCGTGGCAAACCCATCTCGCCTTGGCGACGGTCCATTTGACTGACTCGAATCCTTGTCTTCTTCATGGTAGAGCTTAGCATACTGAATTTCAGGAGGTTGTCCTATAACATAAAGGAAAGGAAATGTTTAGAATCCTGTGCGATAATACGAACGTATAAATCATATTAAAAGGAATCAGAAAATTACGTCTAACTGGAGCTAAAGATTTGTCAGCTCTTCTGCAAAATAAGGGATGTTATAAATGTTCCCAGCTTTCAATTTGGGCTGTCAATTAAAATAATTTTCATATTTTATTACTGAATAAATATTTGACCCTGTTTTCATGTTATGAATTATTTTTAAATTAGAATTTAAATAATTCCCTAAAAAGGATGGGTAACTTAAGAAAAAGTGCAACTTTCCAAGGTGAATCAACAAAAAAAGTGTTATTCCAGTAATTGTCAGCAGCATGATCACGGGTCTCGTTAGTTCTTAGCATAAGGAAAGGAAGAAACAGGGTCAGTTTCGGGTATGTACCATTTCGTATTTCTTTCGGGGCTCAACGAACGCCATGAGCAGTTCGTAGTGCTATATGAAGTCACGTCACACTTTTTTGGAATCGCTGGTTCTGAAAAAGTGAAGGGTCAGCGCAGTCTAACAAGTAAACCATCCGTACCTCAGCCAGATTAAAATCCGGGCACCTCTCGGACGAATAGGCACACAGAGGCGCCTCAGACAGTTCGGACAACATGGAGGCAGTACGAAATTTAGAAAAACATTAAAAAAATATCGATGGTGCAGGCTAAATTATGCTGAAAACTTAAGCCAGATAACTGACTACGAGATAATAGCCCAAGTAGCAATTAATGTCGGTCCGATATCGGCTCCATGTCGGTAGCCGATATAACCGATATCGGCTAAATATCAGGGAGGATAACTTTTTGCACTATCGGTCCGATATCTGTAGCCGATATCAGTCCAATATCTGTAGCCGATATCGGTCCAATATCTGAAATGCTGATATCGGTCCAATATCTGAAATGCCGATATCGGTCCGATATCGGCTGAAGAACGGCAATACAATGTCGGATATATCTGAAATGCCGATATCGGCTGAAGAACGTCACGACAATGTCGGATATATCTGAAATGCCGATATCGGCTGAAGAACGGCACGACGATGTCGGATATGTCCACAATGCCGATATCGGTCCGATATCGGCTGAAGAACGGCACGACGATGTCGGATATGTCCACAATGCCGATATCGGTCCAATATCGGCTCAATGTCGACTGATATTAACGACATTCAGCCGAAATAACCGATATCGGCCCGATATCTAGCCGATATTCACTGCTACTTGGGAGGTTACTGTGATAAATCTTCAAGGAGTCAATTGCCCCTAAAGAGAAACAGAACATAAATGAGTTCAGTTAGAACTTACGGACTGTAAATCTAATTAACTCACTTATTCTCTTTTGTTATGTGTTTAACCAGTGATAAAATCAAACACTCGTTAGGACGTGTCAGATGTTTCTAAAAGAAATTCTGGGAGATGTATTCAACCTGGTATCTCTCTCTCTCTCTCGGGCCAATAGAAACCTTTCAAAAGCCAGTTGGAATAATTTTAACGCACTTGATTTATATGGTTCGTAAATGTCGTTAAAACCCAGATTTGCCGGTGGAGGGACGCGAATCCCTCTGCTCTGCTCCGGAGCCAAATGCTTTCCCAATTAAGCTACGCTGGCAAGGTATTATCACTTTTATTTGACGTCCTGACATGTGCGTCATTCTGTAATACGTTACATATATCCCCACGCACCACGAAAAAGGGCAAGAACGGGCTCGTAGGTTTCCGGCTCAGCCGGCAAACCATACTGAAGTAGCTCGCTGTAGAAGAAGGAATTCTCACTAAATACAGACGATGTGTGAAAGACGCATCACACATTTTTCGAAGAACCTAACAATAGATCCGTTTTTTAAGTTCGAGCGCCAATGTGAAATTCAAAATTTTCGGTGGGGAAACTGAGACCCACACCCGTCTGCTCTGCAGCCGAATGCTTTCCCAATGAAGCTACGCCGGCTAGGTCTTATCACGGTTACTTCCAATCGTGACATGTGCGTCACCTCTGTAGTGCGTCACAATGTTGATTGTTCGAGTATATTAGATATACCAGGATGAGTCAAAAGTTCTTCCAGATTTCAGCTACATATAAAAAATGCTGGGCCCCATTCTTGTGCAAAACGCGCCAGCGTTGATTGGATACCGTGATAACATGGAAAACACCAGGTTCATGACAAGCATTTGGCATCGAGCCATATTGCATCAGCAGCTGAGCTGGGGATGGAGGTTGATGAATGTGCGGTTTAGGTGCTCCCACGCCATTGTTGGAAATATAAAGATTAGACGTGGAAGCAGCAACAAGATAAATTTGTGCAGTTGAAGGAGAGGAAACATTGAACAGTAGCTCTACACGAAAATACTCTCGACTTTCAATGCTGGGACACTAGTCTCGAATGCTAGCCTTGGTCAGGACGTCCAGGGACCACCAACAATGACACCCTGGTTGAAGCTGTGACAGCGAATCCAGACACAGCAATTGAGAGACCAGAGGTTTTACCAATCCACCATCTTTCATCATCTGCACTAGTTTGGTCTCTCTTACAGGCAGCATTGAATGGTTCTCCATGAATTGACATACCAGAAGGCGGGAAAACGTGTCGCTCTCTGTCAGGACGTCCAACGGCACCAGCAATAACACCCTGGTTGAAGCTGTGATAGTGAACCAGTAGCGTAGCCAGAAATTTCTTAAGGGGAAGTGTCCATGGGGTTGGTTCATTGGTGAAAGCCTCGTACACGCACGTATATATCGCTCTAAATTCGTGCTCTCAGTCTCCCCTCAAGGGGCGGTTCAAACCCCGCCTCTCATCCTCGGGTACGCCACTGCAACGAACCCTGGCACTTTAGTTGGCAGCTGAGAGGTTTTACTAATCCATAATCTTCCGTCACATGCGCCAACTTCATCTCTCCTAGAGGCACCATCGACTGGTTCTCCATGAATTGACACACCAGCAGGCTGGCTGGAAAACGTGTCACTCTCTGTCAGAACGTCCAGCGGCGCAGACAATAACCCCCTGGTTGAAGCTGTGACAGCGAACCCTGACACGCGAATCCGTGAATTTCAATTTTTTACCCCTATTTTTGCCTAACTCTATTGTAACATTTAGATTATTTTTTATATTTAAATAATTTTATTACCACCTTCAAAATTTACGCTAAAAATATACCGCAAAATAATCCTATTCCACAGCAAAAAAGAGAGCTTTAAGCCTTGCATTACCCCTGAAGATTGTTCGTTACGAAGAGACTCTTATCGAACTAGCTTCACGGATGAGTCCAGGTGGCATTCACTCTGCTGCAGAAAGCACGTGTGGTCTTTCGTGATTCCCTCGCGCTAATGTTGAATGACCTTGACGATTTGCTGCACAAGTAAACGAGATGTCGTCAATTGTAATAATAGTTTTAGCTAGGGAAATGCAGCTCACAGAAAAGAGTGGGTTTCGCCGACGCTTAGCTCAGAAAACTTGTGCTTTCGTGTGAGCATTTAGTTTATAAAGTTTCTGGATATTGTTTGTTAATTTTGAGAATGAGCCGCGTGAGTAAAATGAGTGCATCTGAAAGATACATGCAGTCCAGCAAGGGAACGTTTCCTGTGAAAAAAATCTTTTGCAACATACCTGCTTATTTTTCAAGAAAGGACAAATGTGGAAAGTATTTAGCTAGCAAGCTGCAATAAAACAATTGTGTCCTAACAGTACACCGAAAATAATGCAGAAATGTGTTGATGAATTAATTGAAAAAATAATTGAGCAAGAACAGCATCGTTCAACTGATCTTTTGAAATTAACTTGTGCCTTTTGTGCAGCTAACAACCCACTTCCCCAACTGGATAACCCCACATTGAAAAAATACTTGGAAAATTTGTTGAAAGATATTGATGTTATTCCAAATGCAAATTGGATGCGGAAATGTTATTTGCCAAAAATATATGATATTCACAAGCAGCAAGTGAAAGATTTTTCAAAATAAGTATCAGGTGTAAATATCGTAGCACCCAAAACAAGTGATTCAAAGGATAGGTACATTTTGAATATTCTTGTTGTTTCATCAGCTGAAACGAACGTTGAAAGGTGTAATTATAAAACCTTTTTGAATGCTTAAATGCAATCTTTCTGAGGGCATCACTTTGGAATACGTAAATTTTAAAGCAGTCAGCTAGGCAGTACTTCAGTCCGCTAATAAGTATGAATTACCCTTTGCGAATATAACAGCTTTTGTGACAGATAACGCATCGAAATATCCAAAGTGTGGGGAAAGAACCTGAAAGCCGAATTTTTGAGGAAATACGACATTTTGCGAAATTTCGGGGCAAATCCCGATATTTTCTCGAAAAGCCTCAACCTTTTCGCGAAATTTCGCGATTACACCGAGAAATTTGCCCTTTTTTTCCCCGCGATAAAAGTACTGAAAAAGTTTGTGGCCACCGAATTTCTGACGCTGCTAATTTTTTTTTCTTTTTGATAGAAGGTTTAACGATAACCGTGAGCAATTCAATGGACTGTAAGATGTCGCCAATCCCTAACTTAGCCAACACCGTAAGACAAACGGAACACCCGTGCCTCACTGGGATTCGAAGCCGGACGCATCTCAGACGAATCATGGGTAACCAGAGCTTAGATCACTGCCCCACCGCGGTGGCTAAAAAGGTTTGTGGGCTACAAAAGCCTTTGTCATTTTAATAAGAAATTTTAAAAAGAAGTTTTTGAAACAGATGAGACCAAGCAAGTGACGCAAAATGAGACTAAGAGAGCTATTTTTTTGTTTGGAGGTTTAACGACGACCGTGTGCAACTCGATGGACTATAAGCAGTCGATCATCCCTTATTTAGACTCACTAGTTTCAGGGAAGAGAGAAAGCCAGGGCCGTAAGACAAACACAACACCCATGCCTCATCGGGATTCGAACACAGATCCTTCTCGGACGAACTGTCATAAGCCAGCGCTTAGACCACTGCGCGGCCGCGGCAATCATGCTGATCATTAAACCCCAAACAAACGAAAAACAAAACGGGTTGCTTATTATGAAAACATTTCATACAGTGAAGATACTAAATTGATTATTCACTCTTCGTTTAATTTGTGAAGGTTGTGCTAAAACCCAAAAGAAACAGCAAAGCTGATGTCTTACAAAGGAACTTCTCATTTTTATGCATAGATAATAAGTCTTACAATGTTAATCACCCTAAGAAAACATGCATAAACACAAGCTATTAGCGTTTAAGTCACGCAATAAAAATTTAAATATCGGTATATACGAGAGTTGTACTGAAGGTAATGCAAAAGTGGGCGTAGCTTTTTTATTAACTGACAGACGTCGTTCAAACTGCACATGATGTTTGTGACGTACCTGCCAGCAGGACGCACACGACATAAAGGCGGATAGTATTCAGAACAAACGTCCGCGTAGCTCAATTGGTAGAGCAACTTATTCCGGAATGAGGGGACCCGGGTTCGAATCCTGGCGCGGACAGAAGTGACGGAGAAATTATATTCATTATAATAGCGCCCGAACTATCCGGACGACCCGACCGTTCAAAATCTCGCATTGGTGTGATGTTCTTTCCACACAGCGAGATAGGAAAAATCAGAGAATCTCTTCTCCAGCGCTTCGAAAAATAAATGTGTGTGACGTTGCATTCCACACACCAGATTGACTGGGAGTTCTCAAGTGCACGTTCTACAGTGGATGGCTGCCTACGACGATTCATGGTCGCGGCTGACCTGCGGGCCATGCCCCCTGGCCCCCTTTCGGGGGGGGAGATGTGACGTATCTGCCAGCAGGACGCACACGACATAAAGGCAGATAGTAGTCAGAACAAACGTCCGCGTAGCTCAATTGGTAGAGCAACTTATTCCGGAATGAGGGGACCCGGGTTCGAATCCTGGCGCGGACAGAAATGACGGAGAAATTTACTTCGTTATATGTTAAAGTAACTCTTCCTCTATAGTAATCGTCCTTCTTTATTGCAGGTAAATAATGGATTCCAAGCAGAAGTAATGTGCCGTCATTGAGTTCTTGACGAAAGAAGGGTGCAGGCTGTCCGACATGCACAGAAGGCTACAAAATGTTTACTGAAATGACACCACTGAGAAGAGAAATATGCACAGACGGATAAAGAAGTTTAAATAAGGGGAAACCAGCATTGAAAACAAACCACGCAGTAGTAGACCATCATCTGCGAACACTGACACCAATCGTCAGCGGGTGGATGAATTGATTCGCACTGAAAGACGAGGAGTCACGACCCGGGAGCTTGATGCACAACTGGACTGTGGCCACAATACCATACAGAAGATGGTGGAAGACTTAGGGTATCGGAAAGTGTGGGTGCAAAGTGGGTACATCTGCAGTTGACACCCGATTTGAAGGAGAGGCGGGTAGCAGTCTGCTCTGATCTGCTGGAAGAGTTTAAAGCCGATGAAAACAGGTTTTTGCTTTCGATCTGGTGACAGGGGAGGAAACGTGGGTGTATCTTTTACGATCCGGAAACGAAGAATCAATCCATGGAATGGCGTCACACCTTTTCACCAAGACCTAAAAAGTTCAAGAGCCAGTGATCAGCACAGAAAGACAGGGTGACTGTTTTTTGGGATGGCAGGGGTGTCGTTCTCCTTGATTTTCTGGAACGTGGCTGTACCGTGACCAACTAGAGACACAGTGAGACACTCAAGAAGCTTTGAGAAGCCATAAGGAGGACGAGACAGGAAAAGAATCTGAAAAGGAACCACATTCGCCATGAAATTGCGAGATCACACACATCTTTGGCAACAAATCAAGCGGTCGGCAAATTAGACTAGTTGGTGGTCCCCCATCCACCGTGCAGCCCAGATCTGGCGTTCTCCGACTTCCACTTGTTCGTTCCAATGAAGGACATTCTCCGGAGACAACGATTTGATGAGACAGACGAGGTGAAAGTGGCTGTGAGGAAGTGGGTACAACAGTTCACACCTGAATTTTTTCAAAGAGGATTCGAGAGTTGGGTACAACGATGGCGCAAATGCATCGCTGGTGATGGAGACTATGTTGAGTAGTACTTTTGTATAGAGGAAGAGTTACTCTACCAACATGTGCAATTTGAACAACGACCTTTGCCAGTTAATAAAAAAGTTATGCACACTTTTGCATTACTTCCGGTACAACCCACGTAAAAGATATGTAAAAAAATACTTTTGTGAATTGAAGTCATGGTAATCAGAAAATCGTATGTGAAAAAACATCAGCGAATTGCGTGCTAACTATAATGAAATGATGTAAAAATCCTCTGTCTGATGCACGACCAAAAAACTTGTCAAACACTCAAACAGACGTCACTCCAAGCATACGTTACATTTAATCACTATATGTAAAATGACAGATTAAAAAAATTTAAAAAGTGACATTAAAATTCGAGATCTTTCGAAGGCATTGGGCCTTAATCATCAGGAAATGAACATTTAAATGAACATATGCGGCGCCTAGGCGCTGAGTATGTTCATTTCCTGATGATGAAGGCACAGTGCCTTCGAAAGATCTCGAATTTTAATGTCATCTTTTAAAGTTCATCGTCAGGAAATGAACATATAAAATAAACATTCATCATCAGGAAATGAACATATAAAATGAACATTCATCATCAGGAAATATAAAATGATCATTCATCATCAGGAAATGAACAAATAAATGAACATTCATCATCAGGAAATGTCTAGGCGCTGCATATGTTCACTACCTGATGATGAAGGCACACTCCTTTCGAAAGATCTCGAATTTTAATGTCATCTTTTAAAGTTCTTTAATCTGTCATTTTAAACATAGTGATTAAAGTGTTACGTATGCTTGGAGTCAGGACTGTTTAAGTGTTTGACAAGTTTTTGTTGGATCGTGCATACGACGGAGGATTTTTACGTCATTTCAATCAGAAAATCATCAGCATTGAAATTTCGTATTTTTAGTTGGCCGGAAATTTTCGAAACTGTTCTTGTTTCATAAAGTTCTCTCTTTTAAGGGTGTATCGTTGCTTACATATAATAGTAGGAAATTTCTCATAAACTGGTTCACTGAGCTCGAAACATTTCTTTCCTCATGGAAAATGAAAAGGAAATGTAGATTATAAAAGGCGTCGGCAAATGATCAAGTTTATCAGCAGGAGATATTTCTCATATATATAATCTACTAAGCGAAAAAATGTAAAAAGTGACTCGGTCTCGAGTTGGGTAATTGTAAATGTGATTTTTCGTATAACGAATATAATCTACTAGAAGGAGAAGTAGTTTGCCGTCTCGGAGAAAAAAGTAAACAAATGTGGAGAACTCAGGGAAACCTCAATGAATTCGGTCCTCTTCAGAATGTTCAAAAATTGCACGGCTTCCTGCGCTTTTATGACTGGCTCTCCTCAGGATAGGAAATCACCTCAAGCATGCTTCTTCGTTTTCTTCCATTTTCTCATTTATCGGAGACCTAAAATTTAATTTAAAGCACCCTTTCTACAACGGTTGAAGGTTACACAGATCTTTAGTATTTTTTGTCGCTTTAGATATACCATTCAGACAGCCGCTCATGAGAAATTAACATGGCTTAAGGTATAATAAATGAAAATGCATAAGATATAATAAAAAAATAATATTCCAGAAAGCAAGCAGAAAAAGAATCAATTATAGTGAGGTTATGTTCTTCTCTCTTTCAATCAGTACCCAAGCATTATCCCACATAGCCAATGGTTGATTTTAATCAAACTGACAATAAGAGGCCTTTGCTGAATTAAACCAATGTTCAAATGGCACTTCCTGAGCATGCCGAAATGCACAGAACATTAAAAATAGAAAAAGGGGCGAAATCTGACGTATCAGTTCAAATCTATTTTGCTGAAGCTCAGTGCAAAAGATTCTTTGGTGGCACTGCTCCGAAACAATAACATACTGAGAACTGTGGTAGTGCTTCAAATAAATGAAGGATATCTGAAAATATTTGAGAGCAATCGTGATTTAGCAATAGCTGAGAAATTGTTTCTGTATGGGAGACCGAAATGGTACGAAAGTTTTAAGAAATAAATAAACTTTCAGGGACATATATAGCCAATATGTTCCCAAGATATTGTGTCATAGTGGATTGCTGTCATTGTAACTGTATGTATTTTTGGTTAAAGTAACCACAAATCACACATCGGCAAACCAAGAAAACAATTTGGGTGTTTTGATGTAATTTTTTTTAAAGAAACGACATGTCTGTTTTGCCGCTGGCAAAGAAATATTGCGTGCGTAACACTGAACCTATGATGTAAATCTGCTGATTAATACTAGGAAGACATTTTCTTATGTGTCAGAGGTTCCTTTCATCTTGTCTCACAGCTGAAATGAACTTACGAGATCAGTATTTCTGAAGAACGAATAGGGCATTGCTTTCTTCGTTGCATGGCGATTTTACACTACTGTTGGCTTTGCAGACAACGTTTTTCATATTACTTTTTTCCCTTTCATCCCAAGACATTTTAGTGATCTTCATTCATAAATTTCGCATATAAATATGTAAATAAATTTTAATATGTGTTTGAAATCATTTTGATAGGAAAATTAAAGTCAAAATAAGGAAAACTGTTACCACTTTCGTCTTTCGAAGCATTGTACTGGTGTCTAGAAGGATTTTCTAGTAAATTAGTCGATTCTTCATTGGGGAATTGGGTTTGAAGATCTAAATATTCCTGAAAACAAAGGAAACAATTAATTGTCATTGATTCAGTAAATATTTATAAAAAAAAGTGAAAGCGTAATAAGCAAATAGCACATGAATAGCACAAGCGTAAGACATAGTAGACGCGTTAAGTATGAAAGAGATACTTGCTATACGTATTAAATGGACTATGGCGTATAAAATCAGAGCATACCTGTAATAGCGTTTTCGGTGAGAATACGCAAAAAAGCCGACAAGAACATGAAAATCCAAAAGGCTCACAAATTCTCTCAACTGTCGAAGCTGTTTTCTTGAGTTATTCGTGAATTCAGATTCATTTCTGTGAACCATCATTGAAATTTTCAAAATCGGAACTTTTTCTGCATCTATTCAGATATCAACAGAATCACTTGGATAACTTGAATAATTATAAAAGACGGTGTATGTTTCCACTAGAAACGAAACAGTTCGAAAGACGTACCCAATAAGAACCAGTGTACATTCACCTGCAGCCGCCCCGGTGGCGCAGTGGTCTAAGGCGCTGGCCTCTGATCATTCGTCCGTAAGAGGTCCGGGTTCGAATCCCGGTCAGGCATGGATGTTGTGTTTGTCTTACGGCACTGGCTCTCTCCCTTCCCTGGAACCAGTGACCCTACATTAGGGACGGGCGACTGCTTATAGCCCATTGAGTTGCTCACGGTGGTCGTTAAACCTCCAATCAAAAAAAAAAAAAAACATTCACCTGTTATGCCATTAACCATTGTCCTCAAAAAAATGAACACATCTTTTGCTCAGTAATATTCGTCAGCAAAAAAACTGAAAGATTATCACGTGAGGGAGAAATTATAAATGTCAAGTATTTATCACTTTGAATCTAATATAAAATAATTTTTATTTGTTATTTCTGAGATTCTTGTATTTACCAAAAAACTCATTTAAAACTATCCAGCTTCTTCATCTGTCTCTAGTTTTTGGTTTGTGTTTTTATATCTGATTTTGATTTTATGAACGTATTTAGCATTCATCAGCTTTATATATATAAGAACATTGCTTAGAATCAACAAATTGTGAGGACATTGTGCTTAATTACCACGGGAAAAATTTAATGTTTGTTTATGCTTATCTTAAATATTCAAAACTATTTTTTGTTTTCTATAGAAATCGATATTCATTGCCTTTAAAAATAATTGTATGACATTCTTGCAAAAAAATGAAATATTGTGTTGACTGATTAAACGTAGTAAAGCACACAAACAGCGTAACATCTTGACGCTTCGACCCGTATGTATATTTGAGGTCAGATCTTATGGAAGTTTTATATTTAAAACACCTCACAAGCACACACATACTCACATATGGAAGTTTTAGATTGTTTTGCACCACAGCAAATTCAGGAAAAGTTCATTATGTACGTTATACACCGATGAGCTATTACATTATGACCACATACCTAATAAGCTGTAGGACCCCATTTATTCCGTAAAACAGCGACCACTCGGCGAGGCATCGATTCGACTAGGTGGCGATAGGTATCCGGAGGTATCTGTATCTCGAACCGATCCTTGACGATTCTGGCGGTGGGACATGGCGCATTATCCTGTTGGCAATGGCCATCACCAGCAGGGAAGGCAGTTGCCATGAATGGGTGAACTTGGTCCGCAACAATGTTCAGATACCTGACAGCTGTCAGGGATTGTGCTATTATGATAATGGGGCTTAAAGTGTACACCCCGAACAGGCCACCGCATAACACCGCCGCCGCCGGCCTGTTTCCGCCCAACAGTGCATCGAGATGCCATAGCCTCCGTTGGTAATCGACGTATCCACGCTCGGTCATCTGCGTGATATACCAGGAATCTTGATTCGTCAGACCAGGCCACTTTCTTCCAATCATCCACGGTCCAATCTCGAATATATTGGGCCCATTGCATAAGTTAATGACGATGACACGCAGTGAGGATGGGGAACTGACTAAGTCTTCGGCTACGCAGGCTCATGCGCAGAAGGCTGCGATGAACTGTGTGCTGTGACACATCGCCGTGATCCCCACTGTTGTAACTGCGGGTCGCACTGTAGCCCTGCGGTCGCTGTGAATAATGCGCGACAGTCTCCGCTCCCTTCCGGCATCCATGAGCTGCGGACGACGCGCGGCTTGACGACTGTTCGTCGTTTGGCTATCTGTGCACCACTTTTGATACGTACTCACTACAGCGACATGTGAACAACTGCAAACAGCGCCTTTTCCGAGATCGTAGTTCCGAGGCGCCAATTTGTACTTTATCAAACTCCGATAAATCGGCAGCTTTTACCATTCTGACTCCAAACACTCTACTAGCTAAAAGCCGGTCCTCGTGTTGTATATATACTGCTCTGTGAATTTCACCTGCTCCACCGTTCGGTCTCCACGCGCGCTCTTTTCTCTAAGCTGGGGATAGTCATAAAGCAATGGCTCATCGCTGTATATTCAGTTCAGATAATTTGTATACATGCGTCCGTTTCGAGATGGAAAAGTCAGCGACGCAGACAGTAAATTGCTATGTATTAATTTGTCTCAAGCCTATAATTTTCTCACATCTTAGCGTCTTGAGCTTAATTGCCATAATGCATCGATCTTTCTGCCAGGTTGTCAAAGGTTATTATCATTTTAGATTTCTTTATCGAAATGAGGAATCGTTTTATACGCGTTATTTTCAAAGTGGCGAAAATTAGAAGCAGTATTGGCTGATAAAGCCTTAAAAATGTGTTTTAAAACTGAGGTGCAAGAAAATTAAAAGGTTGGTAAAAATAATCAAGAATTTCAAGAAATACTGAACTTCATCGGGCTCACGAAATTATTGCTAAACAAGAGTTTTGGTGAAAATGGAATGCAACTTCAAAGCATTACTTCGGATGTTTGTACAGTAATCTATTCATTTTCGAGCAGAATTTTTGCAATTTAAAAAAAATTAATTGTGCAAAAATACGATGCAGAAAATGAAAGTACATCTTTCTTTTTTAATTATTCAAGAAGCAATCAGAATACGACTCAGCATTGGGCAAGTTCACCATGTAACATCTTTTCAGAAAACTTGAAAATTGCATCGTCCTGGAGCGGGAATGTAATTTTCAAATTTTGGGATGTGATGTTGCATCGTGAGCAGCTTAAAATAGCGCAATGCAGAATCATATTCTCGTTGCTGCTTCTCTAGCAATAGTGGCGTCACGATTCACACAAGATTCGTGAAAAAAGCAATATAAATTTACTTTTTCCATTATAAAAGAACTGTTAGGAATCTGGTGTGGAAGTGTCAAACGTTATGTACATAAGTAATCAAGCCTGTATCCGGCAACCTTTGTACCTACCAATTTATTCATAATGTTCTTAGTTTATGATTTTACAGCGTTCCTTGCATTCTGTTTTATGTTGGAACGCTTGCTCTCCAAACGAGCCAAGCAGTTGTCTACCTGCATTTCATGAGACCGAGGCTAGAAGAGATGTTGGCCCTTTGACGCCTTTGCGCTAATAAACAAACACAAACAAGAGAAGATGGAGCTACGTCTTAAGGTGCTGTTATTGCTTCACCTTGACAGACTACCTTCTCTACTTCGCTTCCCGCTATCCATGTGTGCGGAACCTCATCTTTCTCAAGAGAGTGTGTATTTACGGCTAGCGTGCCTCGTAAGCTGAGTCCGAATTGCTTGCGTACTTCGAAATCATTCTTTACGTGCGGGTACATTCATTTTATGTCTGCAAATATTTCTGGTATGCATATCTTAACCTGTATTATGCGGATCCTGCATGTAAATACTTTTCCCTTTGCTATAACATACACACACTAGTAAAAAAAAATATGAACACTTATTTAGTATCGAATAGGATCACCTATATACAGTGCTATATGTGGTGTTTCCGTTCGTTTTGGTCAAAAAATAGCCTAACATTTTCAGTTCTGACGCAAGATAACGATGATACCGAACAGCTCTTTTCGGCATGTTTCACATTTTTCCAATGGGATTCAAATCAGGGGACTGCGGAAGCCAGAGGAGATGATGGAAGTCCTTCTCGCTCTCATCTAAATACTCTGGCACAATTCTGGCATGATATGTTGTTGAATTGTTATCCATAAAGATGCTAACACATTCGAAAATGTGTATTATTGCACGGTGAATTTGGTCTGTTATAACACATGTAACGTATACTTTAAAATAACTTTCCTTTTTGTTCCTGTATCTACGTAGATTTCGGTTCATTCTCCGTAAGCAGTTTCTGATTTAATGATGTATTTTCTGCCTCGACTGAATGTTTTTTGGCAACGTGAATTGATGTCGTTGGTTGAATGAGTATGAGAAAAGCAGAGATAAGAACCAGGTTTACGATGTATGTTCTCTGGCTTACGAGGTGTGAAGCTGGCTTACAAGCTGTGAGGATGGCTTACTATTATAGTTGTGAGGCTAGCTTACGAGATGTGAGCCTTTGTTACGAGTTTTGTGGCGTTTTAGCTAGCTGTGGTCCGATGCTTTCTAGCTGATTTACGCAAATTTGCTTCTTCACGATGTTATTAATAAAACACCGGGTTCTTTTCAATCATATTTTTATTATTTTACCCAGAATTTGTGTTTATACACTGACGGAAAAAAATCCCAACACCAAGAAGGGGTTGTGTTAGATAAACGACAGTTGGTAGTCTGTGAGAGTACATCTGTAAGATGACGTCTATGCAAATTTCGCGCTCGGCGCATTCGTGTGGCGCTAGTAGCGCCCCTCGGAACATGCAAAGCAGGTTTGCTGTAAATACGCGCTGTAACGTTCGTGAGCGTTAGTTATCGTTGAGATTCGACGTAGGGTGTTGATGTTAGTCAAGAATGCCTTTAAGAAGACGAAGAAGCCATTATCAACAGATCACGGAGTTTGAACGAGGTCGTGTAATAGGGCTACGAGAAGGTGGATTTTTTCCCGCAATATTGCAGAACGACTTGGCAGGAATGTAGCCACTGTGCATGATTGTTGGCAGCGGTGGTCAAGGAAAGGTACTGCCTCAAGAAAACCGGGTTCCGGCCAGCCACGTGGCACTACTGAGAGGGAATACCGCCGTGTACGGCGTATGGCCTTGGCGCATCGTACCGCGTCTGCGGCAGCAATTCGAGCTGCAGTTGCCACCACAGTGACACAACGAACTGTTACAAATCGGTTACTTGAAGGATAGCTCCTAGCCAGACGCCCTGTAGCGTGCATTCCACTTATTCCAAACCACTGCCGTTTGCGACGTCAGTGGTGTCCAGCTAGAGCTCATTGGAGGACGGAGTGGAGATCTGTTGTGTTTTCTGATGAAAGCCGGTTCTGCCTGGGTGCCAGTGATGGCCGTGTGTTATTTAGAAGGAGGCCAGGTGAGCGCCTGCAACCAACCTGTCTGCGGCCGAGACACACTGGACCTACACCTGGAGTTATGGTCTGAGGAGCAAATTCCTATGACATCAGCAGCACTCTCGTGGTTATCCCACGCACTCTGACGGCACAGTTGTACGTCGGTCTGGTGATTCAACCTGTTATGCTGCCATTCATGAACAGCATTCCAGGGGGTGTTTTCCAACAGGATAACGCTCGCCCGCATACCGCTGTTGTAACCCAACATGCTCTGCAGAGTGTTGACATGTTGCCGTGGCATACTAGATTACCAGATCTTTCACCAATCGAGCACGTATGGGACATCATTGGACGACAACTCCAGCGTCACCCCTAACCAGCATTAACCGTCCCTGTATTGACCGACCAAGTGCAACAGGCATGGAACTCCATTCCACAAACTGACAACCAGCACCTGTACGACACAATGCATGAGCGTTTGCGTGCTTGCATTCAACATTCTGGCGGTTACACCGGTTATTAATGTACAAGCATTTCACATATAAAATGGCTCTTCTCGCGCTTACAGTAAGCTGTGATCTTGAAACCTTAATCGATTAAATATGTTGCCTATACAAATGTATTGCTGCCATTTCATTCCTCTACAACTATTTTTTCCTGGTGTTGGGATTTTTTTCCGTCAGTGTATATGCATGTTTTCATTCATTTTTGAGGAAGTTGCCTTCTGTCATAATATTAAATAACTGTTTCTTGTGTTTGAATCCTTGCGATTCGCTCAGTGGCGCCCTCTCGTGTAATTCCTAAAGTAATAAAAACTGACTAAAGTAAATACTTTTATGACTTTTTTTCTGGAATGTTTGTTGAAGAATGTGTTTGAAAGGAAATGTGCGCGATTTTTTCACGGGAATCACAGCCCAATGAATTCAAAAGTTGTCCACACTTTCTTCGATGGCTAAATGCTATAGTATCACATGACGGTCATTTAACCATGTTTTCATGCCAGCAATTTGCTTTATGAAAAAACAAATATCATAAGGTATATATTTTTCATTGACTTTCTGCCCGGCATTCCATGCAATTGCAATTTTTTTCACGAATTTGAGATCTTGAATGATTTTTCTTTTATGAGAAGCTAACAGATACAGTTAACTCCAAATATTTTTACATTTTTCACCTAGTTTTCCAACAGCCATTTATATTAAACGAACTGACAGTAGAATACCATAAAATAGTTAATTCCGAATAAATTAATTTTAGAACATACACAAAAAAAAAAAGGATAACTTAACGAAGCAATGATTACAAAAATGTGATTTACCACTGTATCTTGCAAAAGTAGATCCAGTTTCTGGACTAGTTCTTTAAACGATGGCCGGTCACAAGGTCTGTCTCTCCAGCAAAGTCGCATAATAGCGTACCTTTTTAAAAGAAATAATATAATATAAAATAAAACACAAGATGTTAATTAGAAGTAAGACCTGGATGTTCAAGAACTAAAGACTTCCAAAATGAAAAAGCATTTATGCACTGAAAATTAAGATATATGCTCTAAAATAGAAGAAATATGCATTCAAAATTCTGAAAGTTTTACTATAGGATTCATATACACCATCTGATCAAATGTATTCGGACATTTGAATATCCAAACATTTCCTGCAATAGGAAAGGAAATAATATCGAGGTGGTCCAACTTTGTTACCCTCATAGCCTCCACTATATTGGGAATGCTTTCCCCACTAGATTTTGGTATGTTGCTGAGAGTCTTTCCTTCTGACACAAGAACATTCGTAATTTGGATCAGTGATGTCGGGTGGTTCGTCCTGGATCATAGTCGGTGTTCCAATTCATCCTAAAGGAGTATAGGGGTTTTGTGCAGGACAGACTTAGTCAAGTTCTTGCACATCCATCTCATCAAACCATTCCTGCAAAGACCTCACTTTGTGGGCGGGGCATTGTCTTGTTGGTAAAGGAAATGGCTTTCCTTTCACCCAGACCAGACAAAGATGGGAAAGGTCGGGAAAAAGATGTAAAACAGGTCGTGCGAAATATAAAAAAAGACATCGGGCACTAGACTGCAGTGTGAATCGCTAGGAGGGTAAAAATAAAACGCAGGTATGCCAGTGCCATATCTGGGCCTTATCTGGTTATGTCACTGTCTTCACTGAACTTTTGCCGTAATTTTGGGAGCACAGAATTTTTGAGGATGTCGTTACAGGCCAAAGCGTTAAGACTCCCGAGAACTAGAACTAGGTACACGGCGCAAACTATCAAAATTAGCCCCCTTTCCTAGTTTAGTGGAGAATACTCTAAACATTTTGTGGTAGGTTGCCCCAAAAAGTGGTGCTACACCAGCTGCACCACTCTCTATGAAAAGATACACTGTCGCGTTTTGCAAACAAAATCCAACAACATGGTTCAACTTTTCACCATGTTATGGTACAATGTTGCATCATGTTGTTGGGTTTATTTTGCCCCTCAAAATGGTGTATCTTTTCTAAGAAAGTGATGCAGCTGGTGTAGCACCACTTTTTAGTATAACCTACCACAAAAGTATTAACAGTGTATACTAAACGTTTCTCTTTTGCCTGGAAATCGATTTGTTTGAGTATCGCAATTCCGTAACGGGAAAGAATTTTTTAACAAGTAGTTTATATAGTAATTATACCACGACACTCTTAAGAGGTAAGTCTAAATAACGATAATTCCGTTTTTCAAAATGATTTTCTATAAAATGTTTAGGATATATGCACAAATATGCACTAAATATGAAAATATGCTTTTCTTTCTCAAAGTGGCTAAATATGCAAACATATGTAAAATTTTGCTTGAACATCCGGGCTTTAATGATTAGTTGTTTAAATAAATAATAATTTTGAACGCAATCAGAGAAAATGCCGAATAAAATGTATTGATACTTTATACTAATAATTTATGGTCTCTGGTTGAGTGTCCTGATCTGGGAGTGTTCGATCCCGAATCGAAATTACCTCAGGAATCAACTTGGTGTAATAGTATTAGATGGAGATCTTCGGTATGTGCTTCACTTTTTCATATTATAACATTGTAAACTACCGTCAATTGGAATGGTTTTAACATGGTGGGGAGGCGGACTATGGAGAGGGATAGGTGGAGGGGGGAACTAACACTCTTTATGTAATTAAATGTTGTCGCATGCTGGTTTGTCATAGTGTTTGTAACTATTTCCTTCAGGGAGAAGAGGGCTATGCCAGGTCTGATGGTCTTCTCCCTCTTTCTTCCAGGTTGTCAACAATCATTAATTGTCACGTTAATATAAACTATCTACCAACAAGTAATTGGACACCCCTGCAATCGACGATATCTGCGGCCCTAATACACGTCGCAGCCGCCGCCGTTAAATATCTTGTGGGAAACAATAACGCAGCCAGTCGCATGCAAGATGCCACGCAGTTCAAAGCTCTCTGATTTCGAGAAAGGTGTAATCGTCGGGTATCACAGAAATGGCAGATCCATACGTGACATATCCAGCGAGTTGAAGTACCCAAAATCGACAGTGGCCTACGTGATTGGCAAGTGGAAGATGAGAGGTGACTGTCGGAATGTGCCCCGACCCGGCAAACCCACAAAACTGGGAGTTAGAGACCGACAGGTGCTGGCCAGAGAAATTCGGAAGAACCATACCAAATCGATGGGCCACATCCGCGAGGAGTTTCAACAGGCAAATGGGAGTGTTCTTTGAATGAATACCATCCGTAAGGAAGCCCATCTGATCGGTTATCATGGACGTGCTGCCGCCCACAAGCCTTTGATCACAAAGTCCAATAGCGCTGCTCGGCTAATGTGGTGCAAAGAACATCGACAGTGGACCGTTGAACAGTGGAAACAGGTTCTCTGGAGCGACGAATCAAGGTTCACCCTCTATCGTTCGGATGGCAGGGTCTGGGTTTGGCGTCTGCTTGGAGAACGCCTCCTGCCGGAATGAATTGTGCCAACTGTGAAGTTCGGCGGCAGTGGAATTATGCTATGGGGGTGTTTCTTCTGGTATGACACGGGACCCTTAGTCGCAATTCCTGGTAGACTCAACGCCGAGACCAAATGCTCCATTTTGGATGACCATGCTCTTCCTACGTTGTGGAAGTTTTACGGGGTGGACCCATGTTTCTTTCAGGATGACAATGCCACCTGTCATGTTGCGAGGCCCACCACGGCTTGGTATAGTGACAATGGGGTTAATCGAATGAACTGGAATGCGCAGATCCCGAACCTTAACCCTATCGAGCACCTCTGGGACGAGTTGGAGCGTCGACATAAAGGGTGCCCCCATCGTCCGAAATCGGTGAAGGATCTGACCTGTCTTCTCCAAGCCGTGTGGAAGAAAATACCGCTAGCCGTCGTACAACGCCTGGTTGAGAGTATGGCCCGGAGGGTCGCAGCTGTAATCGCCGCTCGTGGAGGCTCCACCAAATATTGAAGGTGAAAAATCTCCGTTTTCCTTTGCTATCACAGGTGTCCAATTACTTGTTGGTAGATAGTATATATGCTATGTATCTTGATGCGACAACTAAATAAATGAAATAAAGTATACATAAACGGAAATACAGTGAAACCTCGGTTAAACGTTTTTCTAAGGGATGGCCTTGAAAAACGTACCAAAGAAACTTCAAAATGTTAAACACTATTGTAAAATTTGTGCTTTAACTCTTAACTGCCCAAGTCTGATGTTTGTTACATATCAATCCACATCCGACCTCTCAGACCGCCATATTTTTATCATTTACTTCATGTTAACGTTTTATTTTTTATATTTTTTAATGTTTTGGGGGATGTTTTATTTGTGAAATAATATAATACGTACAAAAATAACCTTAACAAAATCAGTGAGATCGGACCTGTGTTGTTAAGTGTTAAAAGAGTACGAGATATTCCTTAATAATGATTTATTTAAAGTCGAATCGGCGGCGAAAGAACAAAAGCGTTTCAAATTATAATATACACTATATTGACAAAAGTCACCGGATACCTAGAAGAGAAACACAACATAGCATTTATTGACATTCATTAGTACGGGCCTTAATGCGTGCACTAACCCTTCGAGACATGAGTTCGACAAGGTTTTGGAACGTTTTGGAACACAGCGATAGGTATGCGCTTCCACTCAGTACGTAATGCTGGTGCTAACTGCTGCTTAGTAGTAGGCCCTCGTTCCTAACTTCTTATGCGACGCTCTAATTCGTCCCATAGGTTCTCTATGGGATTCAGATCAGGGCTCTGTGATGCCTAGTTCACACACGATATGCAGTTATCGTCAAACCACGCCTTAGTAGTCCTTGCTTCATGGCTCGGTATATTATCCTGCTGGTACCAATAAGACTCGGTTCCATAGTATTGCCACAGAGCTGGTAGGGCATAATTGTCCAGAATGTTGAGGAAGACGTGCTGGTTAACAAGTTTGTCCACGATAACCAATGAGCCAGAACCATACCACAAAGATACCCCCACACGAATACTCTGCCAGCTCCAAAAATGACCGTAGGAACAGTACACTGTGGTAAATAGCGTTCCCCCGGCTACCGCTATACACATACGCGGCCATCAGACTGCTGGATCGTGTATCTGGATTCATCAGTCCATAGGACACGTTTCAATTGAACTACGGTCCACGATAAACGTTTTTTACACCATGCTAAACGACGAGTACCATTTCGAATTAAGATGAAAGGCTTATGAGCAGCCGCACGACCACGGTAACCCATGGAATGAAGTTCTCTGCGAATGGTACGTGTACGTACCGAAATTCCAGCATTTTTACTCACCTGTACACTGAAGTCTTGTGCATTGCTCCGTCGATTATCTGTAACAACTCTCCTGAGGCTTCGACGTCCTGTATCACTAAATGTCTTTGGTCTGCCAGTGCGTTTTACTGCTTCAGGCACGCCATGTGTCTTCTATTTATTCAGTACATCCGAAACAATTGACTTGGGTTTGTTTAAACGTTTCTGGGTTTCTCTTATGAACAACCCACTAATACAACACCCAACAATCTTTCCTTTCTTAAAGTCAGTTCTCTCCCGCCATGACATTTTCTTTCAAGCTCACAGTGCGATAAGATCGCGGTCAACTGCAGGCTTGTTTTTTTACCGTTTACAGTTGTACCGCGCATCTTAATAACGCAGCGGATCCGTTCATTTGCTTTCAAAAGGGATTCCGGTGGCTTTTGTCAATATAATGTACTCATCTGCCCTGCGATTTCTCCCGCTGTCTGCCGTATGTTTCCTCTCGCCTGTAGGACAATATATCGGTCGTCCGCCGCCGTGGTTGCTCGTGGACGACCACTGCTAAACTCTCTGACAGCTGTTCCTGTGGTTTGAAATGCTCTCCAAACTCGTGAAACGATGCTGTGAGCGATTCCGAAATATTTGGCCATACTAGTCACACTTCGACCTTCTTGCAACTTCCCAATGACGCGACCTTCGGTTAGGTCATCGAGTTGTCGTGTACTGGATTGCCTGTTGGTTATATCGCACGGTGGCAGCAACTCGACGTCGTTAAAGCTGATGTACACCGTGCACTGAATTGCTGAGCGTACACTGCCCGTGTGCTTTATACCCTTCCGACATGTTGCATGTATGCGCATGCCCTACCGTACCGGACCCTAGTCTATCTCCTGAGTGGTCTTTTGGTCCGTTCTGCCTGCTCGCTCCGCAGTTATGCTAATTTCTCCTCTTCGTCCTTACTTTTTGCACGCCGGTGTATGAAGTGATTGGAGCAGCGATCTTAGGAAACCTCACTTGACAACAACGCGAGATCGGAACAAATGTCCAATTATAAAGTTGTAGCGCAGAGTCGTATTAGTAGGAAACGACTTAGGGTACGCATGAATTACGTACATAGATGGATCGAAATGCTGATAAAGTGCACGCGGTCGCTGGATGGTTAGGCAATACAAAATACCTGCACACAATGGAGAACGACTCAAATGCGTATGTAAATGTTGATAGTGACAATATCTTTCTGTCTCGTCACTATCAACGTTTACATACATTTCAGTCTCGTGTTATTATCTATCCGTCTGTTTCTACACACTTCACCGATTTCGTATTAATAGCATTTCGAGTCGTCCGTGTACGTAATTCGTGTGCACTCTAATTCGATGCTGCGCTACAACGTTGTGATTGGACGTTCGTTTGATTCTCCCGTTGTTAGCGAGTTAGGTTCCTTACCTTCTTACGTATGCCGCCAGAGGTGCTCCAATCACTTTCATTCGATCGCCCATTGTCCTTTTCTTGTACATAGACCTACTTTTGCGTATATCTCGGACCCTTCCTTCCGCAGTTTTTGCCTTTGACAAGGACGTTCCTTTGAACCCTGTATATAAGTCTCAACAATATTTTATCCTATTAGGGGTATGCAAAAACTCCCACCGTTTTAAGGAGAATGGAGACCGGAACAATCAGGAAACAAGTACACGTTTATTCAACGAAATATTGGCCGTTAGCAGTAATGACCTTTTGCCATTTTCAGGCAACAAATGAATGCCCCTGTGATAGAAGGACTCGAGTTTTCGCAGTGACGAAATTTTCCACCTCTGGAACTGTGGTGAACCGCTGTTGGGCTAGGGCATGTTGCATAGGGCGAAATAGATGAAAGTCTGAGGTGCAATGTCCGGGGAGTAAGCTGGGTGCTGGAAAACCTCCCAGTGTAAATGTTAAAGGGTTGATTTCGTGCTGGCACAGACATGCGGTCTGGCATTATCGTGTAACTGGATGACTGGGTGGCGTCCTTTACCTGTTCATGGGGGTTTTTGCTCGATTGCTGCGTTCAGATTTATCAACTGATCGCTATATCGTTGTGCAGTGATTGTTTCGCTCGGTTTCAACAGTTCGAAGTACAGCACTCCATGCATATCCCACCACACATAGACAACAATACCTTCCCCCGTTGATATCCTGCTTTCCAGTGGATGTTGACGGCTGGCATGGGTCGACCTCGGATCGCTTGCGTACGGGGTTGTTGTAATAGACACATTTTTCATTCCCGGTGACAAGCTTTCACAAGACATTCTTCCCTTGAAACCTCTTTAGCAACGACATACAGATGCCCAACCGTTGACCAATATTACACTCCGTTAAAGTATGCGGAACCTACTTGCCAATTTTTTTGATCTTTTGCAAGGCCTGTAGACGCCGTGCTACCGTCGATTCATCCCCTTTCAAACGTTTCCCGAGTTGCGTGGTCGATTGTGTGGCATCCCCTTGCAACAGCGATTCCAGTTCCTTGTCTGCGAGTTCCTGCAGTCTACCAGCACGTGGCGAAAATGCAACCCAAAATGCAACTCCAAGAAGGACACGAGACAGCAAAGCCAGATTTACTGGACACATAAAAGCTGATACAAAGATTAAATGACTGAGCTTATAGGCCGGGGCGAATTGCGGAACACGCAGACATCAATAGTTCGTGTGGCCCCCATGGCTGGCAATAACGGCCGCTACACGCCGCGGCATCGAACGAAAGAGGCTTTGGAAATGGACTTGGAGCATTTCGGTCTAAGCTGCTTCCACACGTTGCCACAGTTCATCAGGTGTAGCCGCGGGTGGTGCTTGCCGGGCCACTCGGTTGCCGATCAGCGACCAGACGTGTTCGATGGGCGACATATCGGGAGAACAGGCGGGCCACGGCAGCAGTGAAAACTGGTGGGCCGTGAATAATTATTGAATGATGCCTGCCACGTGCGGGCGCGCATTGTCCTATTGAAACATGGCCGTTGGCAGGTCCTGCAGGTAAGGGAGGACTACAGGCTCCAAAACGTCGGAGATGTAGCGGTGGCTGTTGAGTGTATCGGCGATGCGTACCAGAGGGGTGCGGGTGCCATATCCAATTGCGCCCCAAACCATAACGCCAGGCGACGGCCTGGTATGGCGCTGCATAATGCAGGCGTCATACAGTCTCTCGCCGCGGTGCCGCCGCACGCGGATCCGACCATCGTGGTGTTGCAGGCAGAAGCGGGATTCGTCGGAGAAGACAATGTCGTGCCATTCTGTAGTCCAGGTGAGGCGTTCAACGGCCCACTGCCGTCACACTCACTGGCGCTGTAACGTCAATGGTAATCGGAGCAATGGGCGCCGTGCGACAAGTTCCCGCTCCTGCAGACAACGTCGAACGGTACGTGGTGACACGGTTGTTGCGCAACACACCCTAATTCTTGCGCTAACGTTCGTGATGTGGCGGTGTGAGCCGTCAATGCCCTCCGCACAACATGCCGGTCCTCTCGTTTGGTGGTGTGCCGCGGTTGCGGCAATCGCTCATGTCGGTCCGTCCGTCCCTCCTGCACATACCGAACCCATACTTACCTCACTGTGGCTGGATGACGACACACACGGGCGCCGATGTCTCGGTACGATAAACTGCTGTCGCGATAAGCTATTATTCGTCCTCTGTCGAACTCCGAAACGTGCTGGAATGACTGCCGTATTCTGCGACGAGGCATCAGGAAGCTTCCCACGCACAGGTCCAACAGCACAACACACTTCCGCTACTTATACCCTGCATTTTGTGCACTCTTCTTATAGTGGTTCTCGGTGGCGTGCCGGGCGCACATGATTTGAATATGCCCTGCAATGCTAATCGTTTGCATGTAATCTCGCGGGCGCCGCATGCTGCGAATTTCAGTCCAATCGGATGCTTCCTTCTTGGTGTTGCATTTTGGGTGGCCAGCAGTGTAATTTATGTATAACAGTTGCTTTAATTTCTTCTAGTATTTGCTCATTTTTATGACGTGAAGTACAATATTTAATTCCTTGAAAGGATTCACATTATTATATCTGCCAATGCATCTCTTATTTCTGTGACCTCTATCTAATACGTATTTGAATTCGATTTGTGCTTCTGAAAAAAAAGTGTGGTCAATCGTATGAGTGCAGTCAACTATTTAAGTACGTACAATTAACAAATCAGACTTGAAAACAATATAAAAACGTGTGCATAATTGTTGCATTTTAAAATCACAATCAAACTTACAAATCCTCAGGACATATTTCTGGTCTTTCCATTCTGTATCCAGATTTTAAGAGGTGATACAAATGTTCTGGTGTTACCCCTGGATACGGTGTAGCACCTAGCGAAGGAAATGAAAAAAGAAAACACCGAATGTATATTGATAACGAGGAACAGTACACCAATTATGTATGAAATAGGAATACTATACAAGTGATCCGATTTATTAGCGTAACAAATAGACATATAAGCGTTTCCAAGCTTTCGCACATCAACCAGATGGCTTTTTCCTTGAAAAAGCCATCTGGTTGATGTGCGAAAGCTTGGAAGCGCTTATACACTAAAGTGCCAGAAAAACTGGTACATCAGTCTAATGCTGGGTATGTCCCCCACGGGAGCGCAGGACTGCAGGTGTATTCCGAGGTCTCGGATTCCTGTGTTCGACAGAGCGTTGCAAGTCATCCCAAATGTGTTCTATCACGTTCAGATCTGGTTACTTGGGTGGGAATAGCAACACCCCAAACTAAGATGAATGGCTCCTCTAACCATAATGTGGCGTCCCGACACTTGTGTGGAGGTGCATTGTTCAGTTGGAACAGGCCCAACCCATCACCATGAATGCAGGACATGAACGGGTGTACCTCGTCAGAAAGGATGCGCACATAGCGTTGCCCGGTCACAGACGTTTGTAGACTTACCAGAGGTTCCAGTGAAGTCCAGCTAAGCAAACCCCATACCATTACGGAGCGCCCACCAACCGGTACAGTTCCCTGTTGACAGGCGGGATCCATGGTTCCATGGGATTTGCGCCACACACGAATCCTTCCATCTGCCAGATACAGTTGGAAACGCGACTCGTCGGACCAGGCTACTTGTTTCCAGTAATCAAATGTCCAGTGGCGGTGTTGCCGTGCCCAAGCGAAGCGCATAGCTCTGTGCCATGCACCCATCAAGGGGACTCGAGTTGGGCGTCGGATCCCAAAGCCCATATCGTGCATGGTACGTTGCACAGTCCGGACGCTGATGCTTGTTGAGGCTCCAGCATTAAATTTCGATGATACCTGCGAGAGAGTTGCACGCCTATCGCGTGAGACGATTCTTGACAGCCGACGATTGTCACGTTCACCCAATGTCTTTTTACGGGCACAATGGTATCGTAGTTTGGAGGTTTTGCCGGAATTCTTGTAGTCACGGTACACCCTTACAATGGTCGTCTGTGAAAATCCGAACTTCGTTTCTACCTCCGAAATGCTATGGCCCATCTCACGAGCGCCAACTATGACACCGCGTTGAAAATCACTTAAATCGTTATTACGTGTCATTCCCATGCCGAAAACAGCTATGACAGCTGGCATATGATCATATGAAGAAGATTTTAGGAAGGGAGTGTCTGACCACGCAGGTCTTAAACAACCCTTAGAAAGAGGAAGCTAGGAGATTTGGGTTAGAGTGCCCGATAGGAAAGTGGCACGGAAGCGAAGTAGAAAGGGGGAGGAAGACGCCCTTATTTATTACCGGGGGCCAGTACCCGGCGTCAGACGGCTTAACGTGCCCATCCGACGCACGGCGGATATTTAGTGGATCGAGCGCTCGTACATGCCTGGGATCGAACCTGAGGTCCTTTTCGTGGCAGTCACGAACTTTGCTCACAAGGCTACCAGCGGCCCTAACTGACAGCTGGCAAGGATGTCTATCGCTTTATATACGCACGGGCTGACGCAACCGAGTACGCGCATAGGTGACGTTGCTGTGTATTTTGCATAAGCTTGTCTATACCAGTTTTTCTGGCACTTCAGTGTATGTCTATTTCTTGAAAAAGCCATCTGGTTGATGTGCAAAAGCTTAGAAACGCTTGTATGTCTATTTCGTAGGCCAATAAATCGGATCACTAGTTAGTATTACTATTTTGAATGTATATGTTACGTAAGTTCATGTTAGTTTTCACAAATCCGAACTTAGATAACAAAAATGCTGCTTTATTCTCACCACATGGAATAAATAGACATTAATATAAAATAATACTTCCAAAAAGTACATTCATGAAATGTATTCCCTTTATTTATAGGTAATGACAAGTTAATCACAACATATGACGAATGACAGGCAAATGAATCCCAAACGTAGGCTATACTAAATTATCAGAAATTGTAAAATTATTATTGACTAAATACTTTCGTCACTTAAAAAAGGGCCAAATATTTTGCTTTTAGAACTAAATAGGCCAAACGTTTTAAACTTTACTCTCCATGAGTATCAAGAAAATATTTTTGAACTACGATAACGATTGATAACTTTGGAAAAATTTGTATTAGTAAGGTTCCATCTTTAGAATTAGTCGATCTAGAGAAGTCAAAATAAAGAAGAGTGTTTTAATTCCAAAACCGACAAGTTATATCCATTCATTTAGCGACATTGACATTTGATTTACAAAATATTTTCATTATTCCTGAAGTTATTAATTAAAAGCATATGTGTATAAAAATTGTGAAATGATTTCAGTACCAGATTTTTAAACGGGATTACTTTTTATAAGCATAAAAGTTCAAAAGGTAATTTCATTGGGCAGCGGTTTTCGCCATAGAACTTCATAACTCATTTGTATTCCCTAAAACATTCACTTGCAGGAAAGCGTATCAAATTTGATCGGTGCAGTTTCTTTTTGAAGGGGTCTAGGGGTGGGGAGTTAATGATCACCGTAAGCAATTAAATGGGATGGGGTATATGTAGTAGCTTCTCTTAAATTCGGGGCCACTGGTTCTAGAGAGAGGATAGAGCCAGTGCTGTTAGCCGTTAAGACTAAAAGTACCCCCCACACACACACACACTATTGAGTGTCATGCCAGAAACTGGAAAGGTTTGGTGACCGAGGAGAAGTGTAGCGTGACGTGAAGCAGGAGCAGAGCTCTTCAGCGCCTGCCTGAAATTTTGACTATGAGAGGGACAGAACTGCAGTTCTGAGCTTTTTCTATCCGTTTTCAGCTTTTCATTTATTAAAGTAGTCACAGATAAAACTTTACATTTTTTTAAAA
The DNA here is from genome assembly GCA_039090855.1 of Macrothele yani. Lineage (NCBI taxonomy): Eukaryota > Metazoa > Arthropoda > Arachnida > Araneae > Macrothelidae > Macrothele > Macrothele yani. The sequence goes on from CM077026.1 coordinate 115,087,050, forward strand.
GAGAAATAAGGCATTTTTGCTCTTTAAAAGATGTGCAAATGAAACGTGTTCCACAGAAGTCTCACTCAAGAATGACGATTGTCTGTGGCCAAAACCGAGACCCCGGGTGGTCAGCGCTTAATCTCCTCACCCGGGCGTGACACTTAAGTGTGTGTGTTGGGCACCTCAACACGTCATCCATGCCCTACTCGTGGTTTGAACACAGACCCTTCTCGGACGAATGATTAGATGCTGACGCTTCGCACTATTCGACGAACAGAACGTCAGTGCGGTTTCTGTCAAATCCGCTGTTCATGCATGTTTTAAATCTCTCATACCAGAAGCATTTCTGCATGAACGTTGCACTGAGATAAGAATTACTTCTGCAGTCTGCATTTCCTTCTATTCTTTATTTTTTTCTTGGTACCTTTTCTGAATGAAACTAAGAGATATTCTGACTATATGCAAATTTCAAGTGTTTCCAATTTTTGAATGATTACACTTCTACTTTTTTTCAACTTTTGTGATGTTAATCCCTATTACCTTCCAAATTTACTCAGGCTGAGCATTTCCATATGTGAAACGCTCTAAAATCTGCGTCTTTTTTACGATCACTGACACGCAGGTACCAAGGATTTCTATTGTGGCATTGAGAAAATAACATAAATCTTGAAAATTAAGCTCATTGTAATGGTAACAGTGGAGATAAAGGTGATTTTTAGCACAACGTACGTATTTTTTACTCGTAGTAAAATTGCTGCTAATTATTTTTACCCTATATACGTCACTGGAAAAAAGATATGAACAATCATGTTCCTTTGAAGTATAATAATTGAACTCCAAGCATTGCATAATTATATTTCATTTCATTTAGAAAACAACGCTAATGAATGCAGTATTTGTAACTTAAAGTCTCCTGTAGTTTTGCTGGAAACTATAGTCCGTCTTCATCAGGATTACACGTTTTAATTTTTTGATCACGTGTCAAACAACTATCTTGATCACCTGTCAAACAAGCCACCAGTTTCACGTGTCAAACAACTCGTGCGGCCTGATCAGATTGCAAATTGATGAGTGTTTTCCATGCGCTCGATAGGTGTGGAGATTAAGATAAATCCTTCTCCAGGTTATTACGGTTTTGACAAATGCTAAAGGCACCTAAAAAGTCTAGGTCAAATATTGATTTAGGTCTATCTAACAGTATGGCGTCACCAAACAGAAATTGGTGGTTATTTTCCCAACAGTGCTGAGCTGAGAAAGATTTTTTAAGTTCACACTTTTTAATAATGATTAGTATTTTTTTAAATCCGAATTTAAGCGATCTCCGTGTCTGACCTACGTATGACAAGTCACATTGACCCTGGATGTGATAGATTCCCCAAGAGTGTATGTCAGGAATTGGGTCCTTTTTTGTAATGTAAACTACTGTATATTAGATACAGTGATTTTTACTCATGTAATATATGATTGGTGTTTTGACATAGGACAATGATGTTTACTCCTGTATCTAAGATGTATTACTGTACAAAAAGGACCCAATTCCTGACATAAACTCTTAGGGAATCTTTTGCATCCAGTGTCAGGGTGGGCTGTCATACTTAGGTCAAACACGGAGATCACTTAAATTCAGATTTTAAAAAATGCAGATAGGCTCAGTTCTGATTAAGCCGTCGGTTTGGAACGCAGGACTGCGAGTTGCAGATCGGAGAGTTGAAATGAGGTTGTCCAGTATGATTTCAAAGCGTTTAGTTTATTTGTTATAGCCAACACAGGACTATGATATGAAAAAGTAGCTTACATATTTTTTACAAATAATGCTGGATACATTGCGAACACAAAGCAGATCGATACACAAATTACCCAACGTGGTGCTCTGTCTTCTTGGGCTTCTTACATTCCTCATCACTTGCTCTTGCCTCTCGTTTTGATTTTCTCCACTTTTGCTTGCGTTCATTCTGCGAATTCCGCGGCATTTTCGAAAATCTTCACCCGTTCACAAGAAAACAATTTTTAAAATGTTCAGTTCAAACCCCCTGCGAGAGCTTTAAAATGATACCACGCACAGTCGTGCTGCGCTCACTGTTGCCGAGACACTGAGCCAAATGTGGCGGCACACCCAGGAATATTGCATTAGCTCCCCCGCGCACAGGGAGCGAAGGAAGCGTTCAGCTCACGATGTATTGCGAAGTAAGCGAATTGGACTCCATGCTGTTTACGAATATGCTAACATGATTAGTGTGCGGCACCTATTTTTAACGCTATAATGATTTCAAACGGGACCTACTTTTGTCAGAGGCGGTCGGCCGTAAGTCTCCCCATACTGTCCGCGGAGTTAGATGAAGTCCTGCGTCAAAACACCAATCAGATTTTAAAAAGTGAGAACTTAAAAAATCTTCCATATTCCAGCACCGTTGGGAAAATAACCACCAATTTCTGTTTGATGACGCAAAACTGTTAGATAGACCTAAATCAATATTTGACCTAGACTTTTTATGTGCTTTTCACATTCTTCAAAACCATAAGAACTTGAGGAAATTATTTATCTTGATCTCCATACCTGTCGAGCGCATGAAAAACACGCACCAGTCTGCAATCTGATGGCCGCACGAGACGTTTGACAAGTGAAACTGGTAACATCACCCCAAGCAAGAAACGAAAACGCTTAGTTCTGATGAAGCTGGCCTATAGTTTCCAGTGAAACTATAGTAGACATTAAGCTACAAACATTGCCTTCATAACCGTTGTTTTCTGAATTAAATCAAAAGCAAAGAAAACGGGCATATGTCTTTAAAAGTTTCATCATGTAAAAGCATCGAAAGATTTCTGTACGCAAATGCAAGAAACAAGATCATTCAGAATACTTTATTTGACAGAATTCACGTCTCTTCTGAGGACATGAAATGCACTAAAATGAATTGAGAAATGATCAATATTGAATATTTACACACAACGAAAATGCAGTTTTTATTAACATTAGCATATTTAATGTAGCTCCGTTAAAGATCATAATGGTAGACGTGGTTCGATAAAAGTTTAGTTTAACAAGATATACAAATAAAAAACTCTTAACCTTCATTTCTACAGCACTTAAATATCATTAAATCCTTCAAGAAATAGCCATACCTTGAGTCATTATTTCCCACAGCACAATACCAAAGGACCACCTAAAGTACATATAAAATTAGTCACTACAACTTTCTTTTACTATGTAAAAAGTACAAACACACAAAACTCTTGAAAATGTAACAAATACATTGTTATATAATCGGCTGAAGAATACTGATTTAAAATTTTCAGTGATAATAATACATGTTGTTTAATAATGGTTATTTTTTTAACTTAAAAAAAGCAAAAGATTGTGAGTTCCTACGTATTTAGTTTTACACTGTTTTCAATGACTGTTATTAAATCTGGCACCCTCACACACACACACATCTGCTCCCATTCAACGTGTGTGAGTGCGCGTGTGTGTATGTTGTGTGATGATGATTTTTTTACCTGGTAGTTTATGTTTAATATCGTAACACTTCAATTTAGTACACTGTTAAAACTTTTGTGGTAGGTTGCACCAAAAACTGGTGCTGCACCATTTTCTCAGAAAAGTTACACCATTGTGTGGTGCAAACGAAACCCTACAACATGGTGTAACTCCGCACCATGTTGTAGAGGTAGAGAATGTTGTAGGGTTTCGTTTGCACCACACAATGTGTATCTTTTCTCAGAAAGTGGTGTAGCTGGAGTAGCACCACTATTTGGTGCAACGTACCACAAAATTTTTAACAGTGTACTTTCTAAATCTCCCGCCAGCAGTTTTGAAATCCGAAAAATTGTGAACGTTTTAAACTGGAGGTATAGTTTAGGCAGAGAAAAATTCCGTTTGAGGTTTTTCTGATTAAACATTTAACTGTCATTTTCCCTCTGAATGCGGTTTACATTATCCGATACATGAAAAACCCAAAAACTGAAGAGCATCGACGCTGAGCTATTGGTGACTGCAAAACGATCACCTGGACGGAAGAATCGAAGTTCCTTCTGCATAATGCGAATGGCAAAGTCCGACTCCGGTACGAAGAAATTAAAGCCATGGGCTACATTGTCAAGTGACAACAGTCCAGGCCGGAGAAAGCTGCGGTGTGCAGCTGTGAAGAATGTTTTTCAGGCATTTAATAGCCCTCCCCCTTTATAGCCACTAAATGCGTCTGAACAACACGGTGTAACTGTGCATTACAGCAGGCCAAGTACGTCTCTTAATGACTGCGTTTTATCCTCATGCAGACGGACACGTTCATCCGATAATGCACCCGCTCGTAAAGCACGTATTGTCACCAAAATGGTTCCAGGAACATGCCGACAAGTTTTCCTTGCTTCAGTGGCTTGCACTGTCAGCGGATTTAAATCCCATCGAGGATTTGTGGAATTAGTTGGAACTGGCTGTTCCCTGCGTGATTTTTGTCGACGTGTAATTTTCAGTAACGACGCAACACAGTAATTTCCTCGTGGTGAAGCATTCAACACGACGCTTCCAGCATGTCGTATATCCCTTAGCACGATGGATTCAAGAGGAAATGCAGGCCGAGAGCGGCGCAGCATCCTACTTAGCAGATACATTTAATAATCTGGCATTATAGTTCAGAAAGCACGATGAAAATCAAAACAGTGATGTGATATATACGAAAATGCCGGGTTTTGGGAAGAGAAACAGTTTTGGAGGGCAGCATGCAGCTCATCAAAGTTGGAAGTGGAGTGTCACACATATGATTGTCATGCGAAAGAAACATTTACAGTCTGAAGGAGAGATATCTGGTGAGTAAGCTGGATTACTTAAAAGCTCCCACCCAAGTTATTTGACAGTGTTTCTGGTCAGTGAAGCGGAGTGGGCACGAGCGTTGTCTTGAAGAACCAGAACTTTCTTTCTGTTGACTAGCCCTGCTTCCTTCTTTTTCAGGTCCTCATGCACACATTTCTGTTGTTCACAGTACTCTGCAACGGTGATCGTTCGACCGCGTTGCAAGAGTTCATAATGAACAACACCACGTTTTGTCTACCATGCACACAGAATAACTTTACATGGATGTAGTTCTGGCATCTATGTGTGAGGAATCGAGTCATTGGTGGACAACTAATGTCTGGTAAGTTTTGGGATGTTGTACTGGACCCACTTCTCATCACACGTGAGTACCCTATCAAAAAATGGTTCCATATCATAGCGAGACAGCAGTGCAAGACAAGCTGAGACACTTTCCTCTTTGTTCACTGGACACAATTCGTGCGGGACCCATTTGTACAATTCGTTTGCCTCACCTGTGCATGCAGATGTCTTCAGATGGTTTCATCACTAACAGCAAATGACTGGGCTAGTTCCTGACATGTTTACACTTTGCTCTTTGTTCACTGCAAACAATTCGTATGGGACCCATTTAGACATTTTGTTTGCCTCACCTATTGCATGCAGATGTCTTCAGATGGTTTCATCACTAACACCAAATGACTGGGCTAGTTCCTGACATGTTTACACTTTGCTCTTTGTTCACTGCAAACAATTCGTGAGGGACCCATTTAGACATTTTGTTTGCCTCACCTATTGCATGCAGATGTCTTCAGATGGTTTCATCACTAACACCAAATGACTGGCTAGTTCCTGTCATGTTTACACTTTGCTCTTTGTTCACTGCAAACAATTCGTGCGGGACACATTTAGACATTTTGTTTACCTCACCTATTGCATGCAGGTGTCTTCAGATGGTTTCATCACTAACACCAAATGACTGGGCTTAGTTCCTGTTCCTGAAATGTTTGGCTACCGTCTTTCTCAATAGCAACTTTCAGGGCATCTGTGTCAAGGCTGACAGGACGACTACTAGGGACGTGTCTTGAAGGGATTCATATCCGTCTCTGAACATTCGAAATAAATTCCGATTCGTGCGTTCCTTCACAGCATCTGCCCGAGTACTAGGCAAATGCGACGAGTTATTTCTGCAGAAGATGAACCGATTTTAAACTCGTATAACGAGCATCCACAAATAATTTCCTCTGATACCGCAATTGTAATCGCACGTTTTACAACTACCAAACTACTTACTCATCTGATTCATATGCGCAGGGCATTTTAGGATTTGGGCTGACGATATACCGCCGGCAGACGCTTACAAGGTATTTCTTTTGCTTCCCCGAAAAACGGCAAATACCTAACTTAACATAGATTGTTTTAATAGTAGTATATGAAAAGGGCCCAAATGTATCATGGTAGTATGGTTGCTATAACAGTGATGTGTTAAAAGGATAGAAACTGAAAATGGATTTTTATGGAAGTTATAAGATGCAGCAGCAGATTATTAGAAACACCCAATAGCAATCAGACATGCGCGATTCTCACTTACGTGCGCAACCATGGCCTTCAGATGGCTTTAAAACAATTCGCCGCAAAGGATTCAGTCGGATCCTAGCGTAGATAGTGGCAACAGAAGAAAGACTCGTGATTTAAGCGACTTTGAAAAAGAAAAACGACTGCTCCATGTTGGAAGGCAACGGATGGAGAGGATTGTACGTCATACAAGACTAACTCCATTACATCAAATAAGCAGTCGTTAACAATAGTATAACAATAACAGTCGTTAACAATAGTATAACAATATCAGTCGTTAACAATAGTATAATAATATCAGTCGTTAACAATAGTATAACAATATCAGTCGTTAAGAACAGTATAATAATATCAGTGGTTAACAATGGTATAACAATATCAGTCGTTAACAATAGTATAACAACATCTAGAGGAGAATTTCATCATACACCTCCCGCCACATATTAGCACAAATGGGCTATAACAGCAGGCGTACCCATGGTGTGCCACTCAATCCTGCTAACAATCAACAAATTCGTCTGCAGTGGGCACGAAGCACCAAACCTGCAGTCTTAAGGATTGGAAAGAAGTCGCTTGATCCGATGAATCACGTTTTCAATTACTACACGCCGATAGACTAGGAGGAATATGGCATCAAGAGCACGAATCAATGGAACCCAGCTGTCCAATGTTAACTGTATAAGTCGGTGGAGGTAATGTAATGGTCTTGGGTCTGTTTTCTTGATGGCAGTTTGGTTCCATAATACCTCTGGAACAGCATTTGGATGCCACCAGGTGTCCATCCTAAAATGATTATCGACCAGAAACGCCAGTACATATGCTTCGTGCTTCTTGATGAAGAATGCTACTTCCAGCAGGATAATGCGCAATGCCGCTAGGATCAGATCATCACACAGTGGCTCCAGAACCACAACACAGTGACTTCAAAGTACTAATACACACCATAATCTCCAGATCTTAACTCAATTGAACATATGTATGATGAAATTCAGAGAACCATTCATAACAGGTATTCTCCTAAAGCGAGCATTCGGCAACTGACGGCTTGGACATGCCTGTAGATCAATATGAGCACATCGTTGAATTTATGCCATATCGAATCATGGCCGTTTTGCAGGCTAAGGGCGGCCCAATACGTTATTAGGTAGGTGCTTCTAATAGTAAGTCATTTCAGTGTTTGTCAAAACGATGAATACTCAACATGCATTATTATAATGGTAACGTATGAAGTGAGTGCAAACTCAGTATGCCGCCCCGGTGGTGCTGTGTTTTAAGCGCTGGCTTTTGGCCGTTCCTCCGAGATGGGTTCGGGTTTGAGTCCCGGTAAGACATGGATGTCGTGTTTGTCTTACGGCCCTGGCTCTCTGCGTTTCCTGGAACCAATGGCCCTAAATCAGGGTCCGGCGATTGCTTATAGACCATCGAGTTGCTCACAGTGGTTGTTAACCTCCCCGCCCCAGAGAAGTAACTCAGTGTATTGCATATTATAAGGTTAATAAACCCGAAGAGTTCAAGCTCGTGTCCTATAAATATCATTTTGGTATTTTATGATATAAAAGCAACCTTAAAATGAAAACGTATTTCGTTAATACGAAAAATATGCGAAATGTTAGTATCTAAAAATAGTAGCGATTTTTCTATCAAGAATTCAGCATTTTCTCGAATAAATAGCACAAAAATATTCAATACTTACACATCACTCCTTGTAGTATATAAATTGTCTTCTAATGATTCGATAGCCATCCACTTCACAGGAACTCGACCCTGTGTAAACAAAGCACATGTTTAGGTTTGAATAATTTTGAACTAGAAAAGTTTTGTATTGGGTTGGAAAGAAAGTAATTTCTGCAAATGTAAGGCAACAGAAAAGTGCTAATTACCGTATATACAAGTACAAATCAGTTCAAAATGTAGTCCCTATTATTAGGCACCACTGCTTCCATCTTTAGGGCAGCTGTTAGATATCGTTCCTGTAGAATTGTGGCGGCATAGACGCAAAGAAGTGAGTTAGTGCGCGTTCGACATCGTCCCGTTTGGTGAACAGTTGTTCGTCCAGGAAATGCTGAAATGACCGGAAAAGGCGGTAGTCGCTTGGAGCAATATCCGGATAATAGTCTGAATGAGGCAGAACTTCCAAGTCCAGGTCTCAGATCTTGTGACAGGTCACCGGTGCTGTTTGAGGCCTCGCTCCATCCTGCTGAAAGAGGACGCCCTTGCGGTTTAGCAGTGCTGGTCGTTTCGACGCGAGCGATGCGTGAAGATCGTCGAGCTGATGGCAGCACACATCGGCGGTGATAGTCGATAGTTGTGTGGTTCGGTAGCAAATCAGAAAACATGACACCCTACATATTCCACCAAACAAACAGCAGGACCTTACGTGGGTATTAGCCAGCTTTGGGGATCGGCATGGGATTCTGTTTTGGATTCAACCACTTTTTATGGGGGCTGACATTGCCGTACATGCCCCCTTTGTAGTCACCTGTCACGAAGAGGCCCAAGAACGGTTCAACTTGGTCATGTGCAAGCAGGGAAACGCATGCACTCGTGCAATTTGCTTTCAGCTGAACTGTGAGTTGAAGATGTACCCAAACTCCTCTCTTGTGCAATTTCCCAAGTTGACGCAGGTGCGTGGTAATGCTCGTGTAGGTAGTCTCCAGCTGTTGGGCCAACTTCCTCATGGTCACACTCGTGTCGGTCTCTAGTAAGGTCTTCAGACTGTCCATAACCACTGTTGCGGGTGTTCTGGCTTTGGGACGGTCTGACAGGTCAAACTTTCCCTCTCGAAACCTTTTGAACCAACGAAAGCACTGACCATGTGATATGGCATTAGGGTGACCTTACAGCATTTGCGGGGATGCACCCACGACGAACCTCACACAGCATGCAATGGCGGATGTGCTTCTTGTCCGCTTCCATGTTCGCTGGTGCTTGCGATCTTCGCTTTCTGACGGCTAACTGCCACTGACTTAAGCCACCAACCTACCGATGACCTGCCGGTGTGCTGCGCAATCTCAGTCGCCAATGTGCGCCGTGGCCGGTGCTTCGAATTCCGGTACCTCGGCATCGGACATTACTTTCTTTCCAACCCCATGTAATCAGAATAATGTTCATAAAAGATCTCAGAAGCTGAAAAGACAAGAACAGAAAAGTTTTATTAAACTAAAATTTTGTAGGTTAACATTGAGGAGCGCTATAATCCCATGTCGATGCAAACTGTTAGAAAAACGTCCGGTTTTTATAGGTGTGGTGACGAATAGACACCAAGCTTTCGCACACCAAAGAATGGCTTCCGCAAGATAAACAAATACACTGGTGTTCAAAATTAAAGTTCGGAAGGCAATAGCGGGAAAATAATCTAAAATTCTCAATGAAATTTTACGATGCTCACAGGATGCATGCAAATGGATACGACAGACAAATTCCCGAAATGAAATTCGCATATTATTGGGCATACTGCTGTCCAATATGTAATTTGAGTTACATTATTAAACCTGACGGGAGCGGCAATGGCATTTCTCGCTGGTAGCGCGTGCAAGAAGCACTCTGGTGGCTGTAAATGCTTTTTGTCTCATACACACTTATACGACGCTATACGGTGGCGAGAAATATGACGACTAGAAGCAGGCCAGTCTCAAGTGCAAGTCCCAAGACACTTGAATATTCAACCCAGAATGGTTTCGCGGTTATGGCATCAATTCAACAACACCGGTGCTGTGTCACGAAAGCTTGGCCAAGGTCTTCCAAGGCGTACAACGCCTCATGAAAACCTTTATGTTGCTTTAAATGCACTGCATTTTAGGTCTTATACAGCCAGGCAACTGCCGTTGGAGCTCTCCGCTGCCACTGAGACTACGTTATCAAGGCAAAGGATATATCGAAGGCTTAATGCAATTGGCCTTTATTCTAGGAGACCCATGGTTTGTGTCCCGCTAACCCGTCTCTCACGGGAGAGCTCGCTTGAACTGGTGAAGATAGCATCGTTCCTGGAGCCCTGACCTCTGTTCTTTTTACAGACGAGGTGCGATTTAGTATACAAACGGGGGCCGCGGATGGCCTAGTGAGCAACGTTCGTGACTGCCACGGAAAAGACCTCAGGTTCGATCCCAGGCAGGTACGAACACTCGATCCACTAAATATCCGCCCGTGCGTCGGATGGGAACGTTAAGCCGTCGGCCACTGGGTACTGCCCCCCCCCCCGGTAATAAATAAGGGCGTCTTCCTCTACCTTTCTACTTCGCTTCCGTGTCACTTTCCTATCGGACACTCTAGCCCAAATCTCCTGCTTCCTATTTGTAAGGGCTGTTTAAGACTTAGGGTCAGACACTCCCTTACTAAAATCCTCTACATATGATCTGATCTAGTATACAAACGGATTCTCGTCGGCAATTTATCTGCAGGAAACCATACGTCCGCAAACGAAAATCCTTCGGAGGTGGTGGCCTACTCGGGTGAGGTGGCATTATGTTCAACGGCCGGACACCACTGTGAATGCTCAGCGCTATAGGGACGAGATTCTAGACCCTATGTCAGACTTTTCGGGGAGCTGTTGGACCAAAGTTTCTTTCAATGGTTAATAACCCTCGTCCGCGCATGGCTCAGCTTGTCGATTATTTCCTGCAGAGTGTGAATATTTGGCGTATGGACCGGCCAGCCAGGTCTCCGGACCTGAATCCCATAGAGTATTATCGGTATACTATGGTACGAAAGTTAGCAGCTAGTCAGTCCTCTTTTAGAACAGTTCCCTAAATACTCACCGCTCTCATCGAGGAATGGAAACGTTTAGCTTTAGAAGTCATCAACAACCTGGCGATGAGTAAGTATCGCCATTGAGAGAGAGTTGTCTGTAGGTCGATCACACACCTTGTTAGGTCGCATTCTTACTTCTAACCTTGGTGACATTTCGGGATGTGACCTAATATACGCAAATTGTGTGAACATTTATCTGTTATAAAATGTTTATTACCCTTAGGCTTCTGAATCTTTGCATTTCAAACGTCTCTACCTGGTGTTATGTGTTTTCCTTTTTATCCCTGCGAATGCCATCGGCACTTTAATTTTGAACAAAATAACCTGTGTGGAATAAAGCATCATACGAGGAAATGCTACACTTGAAATTTCGAAAAAAATGTATGAGGTCGTTTACCAACTTGATTGAGAAAGCCTTGTCTACTTCTTACAGAGAGTTGTTACCGCAATCTTTCTTTATACTTATGCCCACCAGTGATTTCATTCTAAAAGTTGTCTCGATCACAGTGTTGGTTGGCACTGCAATTCTAGGAAGCTTTGCGAATGTACACTGGTGTGCAAAAATAAAGGACGAAGAGGAGAAATTAGCATAGCAGCGGAACGAGTAGACAAAACGGACCGAAAGACCACTCAGGAGATAGACTAGGGTCCGGTACAGTAGGGCATGCGCATATATGCAGCATGACATAGGGGAGGGGGTTGTCGGAAGGGTATAAAGCACATGGGTGGTGTACGCTCAGCAATTCGGTGAAAGCTATTGCATTGCACGGTGAACATCGGTTTGAACGACGTCGAGTTGCTGCCACCGTGTGATATGGCCAACAAGCAATCCAGTAGAAGACATCGGGATGACTTTACCCGAGGTCGCGTCATTGGGAAGTTGGAAGAAGATTGAAGTGCGACTGAGCAGTTCGGGATCGCTCACAGCATCGTTTCACGAGCTAGGAGAGCATTTCAAACGACAGGACTTGCTGTCCGAGAGTTTAGCAGGCGTCGTCCACGAGCAACCACGGCGGCGGACGACCGGTATATTGCCCTACAAGCGAGAAGAGACATACGGCCGAGAGCGGGAGAAATCGCAAGGCACATGCAACCGACAACTGGATGTCCGTTATCGCGTTTTACCGTAGCCAAGAGACTGCACAAAGGTGGTCTATTTGCAAGACGACCAGTACGGTGTGTGCCATTGACGCCTGCTCATCGGAGACGGCGGTTTCTGTGGTGGTACCAGGAACACAAGAACTGGACACATCAGTAATGGGGTCGAGTTCTCTTTACGGATGAGAGCCGATTTAGTCTGACGAGCAATTCTCGACGTATACACATCAAGAGAGAGCAGGGAACACGCAATCACACCTCCAACATCATCGAAACGGACCGGTTTGGGGGTGGCGGAGTTCTCGTTTGGGGCAGTATCATGCTTAGTAGCCGTACTGACCTCCACATCTTCCAAGGAGGTTCAGTCACTGGTGTCCGCTATTGTACCGATGTTCTCCTGCCTCACGTGCGTCTGGTTAGAGGTGCTGTGGGTCCTGAGTTGCTCTTCATGGACGACAACGCTACACCTCATCGTACAGTGGCTGTCACAGAGCTGTTCGCGAGTGAAGATATTCAACGCATGGATTGGCCCGCAAGCTCCCCGGACTTGAATCCAATCGAACACGTGTGGGACCTTCTCGGGAGAGGCTTGGCAGCACGTCACCAGCCGCCAGCAACGATTCCGCAGCTGCGATTGGCGCTACAAGAGGAATGGGCCGCGATGCCTCAACAGCTCCTTGACAACCTCGTCCTCAGCATGGACAGACGTTATAAATCCTGCAACGTAGTCATTAGTGATCACATCCTCTTCTAAATACTGGATTTTTCTTGGCAGCCGCCTGTCACGTGAGCGTTTCTGTCTTCTGTCCAGTTGTGCTCGAAGCTACCTTTTCAATAATGTGCCTTTTTATCCTTTGGATTCCTTATTTGGACGGTGTTGCTTACTTGTCCCATATTCTTACATCTTGGGGATCTTATGGTATGATTTGAGTCGATATGGAGCTCTTCTGCACGACGTTACATTCGAAAAACCGTCTCGTCCTTAATTTTTGCACTACAGTGTATTTTGGTTGAGGAAGCAGAGGTCGACTCTTGATAGCCACGACCCTTTAAACGTTACGTCGAGTCTTGTCGACCCTTTAAAACCTTAAAAGCTCTTTTCGACCCCTTAAAGCTTTTAAAACCCTTGTGGACATATTAAAGCCTTAAAAGCCCTTGTGGACCATTTTAAAGCCTTAAAAGCCCTTGTGGACCCCTTAAAGCATTAAAAGCCCTTGTTGACCCCTTAGAGAGTTAAAAGCGCTTGTCGACCCTTAAAGCCTTAAGAGACCTGGTCGACTCCTTCCTAAAAGCCTTTAAAGCCCCTAACGCTGTAAAAGCCGCGGGTGGGTTACCGGGGAAACAGTACGAAGATTCATTAACTTTATGAATTTAGTCATAAACAGTAAGCTCAACTTTCTTTGAAAGCTGTTCAAGCATTAGAAGATCATTAAGATTTCCCTTTGTCTGCAGTGCTATTCTCTAAGACATCCTAAGAGTATATATATTGTTGTGGAAATTACCGGAGAGCTAACTCCGCCACGGAAAGTAGTCCCTAGCGTTTAGAGCAAAAAGCAACAGTATGATTGCTCAGAATCCATTTTTGTTTGCTCAGCAGTTTATCGAGCAAAATTGCTATTCGAGAGAAATTTCCAAAACGGCTAAACGTTTTAGAAATAGATTTGATATCAGAAGTTACTCAGTCAGGGTCTCACGGTTTTAGCAGCTGAGTACCTAGCTGGGAGACGAATGTAACTCGCAGGGGTGAGGAACGGCTGGAAAGGTTAAAAGACGTCTCCTAACGCATACGCAACACAGAGACAATAAATAAATAGTCGAAGATAAACTGTGGTGGGATGGCGTACTCATGAGGACGTAAGGGAGAGATAGAGAATTTAGCAAGTGATGCAACGGTACAAAACGTTTAATCAATCAAGATTTCATACATGAACTGCACAAGAAGTAGGTTTTGCGAAAAGATGTGTAAACTAATGAGGCTCAAGTTTAATACGTTAATCCTGTAATTTCATAAAAGAGATCATCACAAAAGACAAAATGAAGAATTTTTAAATGAAAGATAATACAAAATTTTGGATCAGTTCAAAATTTATGGAAGAACAAAATATCAGAAGCACTTTAGTACAGCTTCGCAGGTAAAATATAAATGCGCACAAGGAAAATTTATTTTTGTGTAACTGTTAAAGTGTTTGTTACTGGATTTTCAGATCAACAAAAATCTCCGGGGTTTTTTTCTGGCTTGATCAGGAAGCTTAGTATGAAATGCATAGACCAATTTACAGCAGTAGAAAATTAAGTGTTTCCTGGGAAAATTCAATTGTTCATACATGTGTAAATAATTTCAAATAAATATTTGAATGAACTCAAGCTGACGTGAGCATTTCACACATGTTTTAATTGTGAATGAATTTAAATGCATGAATAGGAAAATCAACATAAAAATTTCTCTTACAATGGGCAAATTAAAATGTAGCTCACTTACTTTGCTTTTCTTCAGATAAGTATCACCTTCGTAGACGTCCCTCGTTAGACCGAAATCAGATATTTTTGCAACTTTTCCCGTTGCAAGGAGCACATTCCTAGCCGCCAAGTCCCGGTGAACAAGCTACAAAAATGACAACAAACAAAAAATAAACATAAATTAAGTAAATGCACTAAAAGAGAGAGAGAGAGAGAGAGAGAGAGAGAGAGAGAGAGAGAGAGAGAGAGAGGGAGCGACAGATAGGTTGATAGAGAGGGAGCCGAAGAGATAGGGAGAGAGTGGTTGAGAGAGAGAAAGGGAGAGAAAAGTTGAAATTTCATGGAGAGGTTGAAAGAGAGATGTTGAAAGAGAGATGTTGTTGAGAGAGAGGTTGACAGAAAGAGGTTGGGAGAGAGGTATAGATAGAGGTTGCGAAGTTCAGGGAGAGGTTGAGGTAGCGAGATGTTGAGAGAGAGGTTGACAGAAGGAGGTTGAGAGAGAGGTTGAGATAGAGAGAGAGAGAGAGAGAGAGAGAGAGAGAGAGAGAGAGAGAGAGAGGTTGAAAGAGAGATGTTGAGAGAGAGGTTGACAGAAGGAGGTTGAGATAGAGAGAGAGAGAGAGAGAGAGAGAGAGAGAGAGAGAAAGGGAGAGAGAGAGAGGTTGAGATAGAAAGAGAGGGGGGAAAGTGAGAGAAAGGTTGAGAAGTTCAGGGAGAGGTTGAAAGAGAGATGTTGAGAGAGAGGTTGACAGAAAGAAATTGAGATAGAGAGAGAGAAAGGGAGAAAGAGGTTGGTTGAGGTAGAGAGATGTTGAGAGAGAGGTTGACAGAAAAGGGTTGAGAGTGAGGTTGAGATAGAGAGAGGTTGGAGAGAGGGGTTGAGAGATAGAAAGAGAGAGGTTTAGAGAGAGACGTTGACATTGAGAGGGAGGTTGACAGAGAGAGGTTTAGAGTGAGAGAGGTTGCGAGAGAGGGGTTGAGAGAGAGAGAGGTTGAAAGAAGTTGAGAGAGATGAGTTGAGAGGGAGAGGTTGATAAGCCGAGAGAGAGGGAGAAGTTTGGAGAGAGGTAGGTTGAGAGGGAGAGGTTGAGAAGGAGAGAGAAAGAGAGAAGTTTGGAGAGAGGTAGGTTTAGAGGGAGAGATAGAGAGAGAGAGGTTGAGATCAGGAGATGGAGGGAGAGGTTGAGAGGGATAGATACAGGGAGAGGTTGAGAGTTTGAGAGAGAGAGAGAGAAAGATAGAGGGGTTGAGAGGTTGACAGAGGTTGAGAAGGAGAGAGAGAGGTTGAGAGGAGAAGATGGAGGGAAAGGCTACGAAGGAGAGATACAGGGAGAGGTTGACAGAGGTTGAGAAGGAGAGAGGGAAATTTAGAGAGAGGTAGGTTCAGAGTGAGAGATAGAGAAAGAGAAAGAGGTTGAGAGGAAGAGATGGAGGGTAAGGTTGTGAGGGAGAGATACAGGAAGAGGTTGACAGAGGTTGAGAAGGAGAGAGAGAGGTTGAGAGGAGAAGATGGAAGGAAAGGTTAAGAGGGAGAGGTTGACAGAGGTTGAGAAGGAGAGAGGGAAATTTAGAGAGAGGTAGGTTGATAGGGAGAGATAGAGAAAGAGAGATAGGTTGAGAGGAAGAGATGGAGGGAAAGGTTGTGAGGGAGAGATACAGGAAGAGGTTGATAGGAAGAGATGGAGGGAAAGGTTGAGAGGGAGAGATACAGGTAGAGGTTGAGATGAAGAGATGGAGGTAAAGGTTAAGATGGATAGATATAGGGAGAAGTTGAGAGTTTGAGAGAGAGAGAGAGAAAGGGGTTGAGAGGTTGACAGAGAAAGAGATGGAGGGAGCAGTTGAGAGGGAAAGATACAGGGAGAGGTTGAGAGTGTGAGAGAAAGAGAGAGAAATTTGGAGAGGTAGGTTGAGAGAGAGAGAGAGAGAGAGAGAGAGAGAGAGAGAGAGAGAGAGAGAGAGAGAGAGAGAGAGAGAGAGAGAGAGAGAGAGAGAGAGAGAGACAGAGGTTGAGAGGAAGAGAGGTTGAGAGTAAGAGATGGAGGGAGAGGTTGAAAGGGAGAGATACAGGAAAAGGGTGAGAGGTTGAGAGAGGTTGAGAGTTTGAGAAAGAGAGGTGGAAAGGTTGAGAGAGAGAGAAAGAGGGGGGGGGATTGAGGGTTAAGAAAGAGAACCATAAATAAATATATAGCAACTTCAAAATTCCATAGTGACTGCGGTACAAAGATATTAGAACTACGAGATAAGAATTTATATCATGTTTAATAACTTATTTCTGAGAGACAAGTGCCAGGAAAAACTCACCTTCATATCACTTAAATATGACATTCCTCTTGCTATCTGCCAAGCAAAAGACATTAGTTCCTTTCTTTGACCAGTTAACCTTTGACAAGGTCTTGTACCTCTTGGCTGAACATATGTAGGATTGTGAAAGCAATCTGTAGGAACTAAACAAGTACAAGGATGAGAAGAGTCGCACAGATGACGTTTTTTTCTTAGATAACTTCGGAGAGATCCATGTTCCGCATATTCCACAATGATATAGAGAGGCCCACCTGAACATCACAAGAAGAAACAAAATTAAGAAAAAAAAAGCAGAGGGTTTGTATGACAACTACTTTTTATATATACCCAAAACCTAATTAGACTAAATCTAGTAAAAGTAACAGGGGTGTTCTCTAAAATCATTAAAACCTAATCTTAAGAAAAACACATAGTTACCTAACCTTGATGTAAAACCTCTTCAGTATTCAAGTAATTATGATTCCGTTCTTGCCAATGACGAAAACATTACACGAAACATGATGTAAAAATCTTTGATAGATACTCCTTTACATTTCGGTAGGTTTTTCTTTCGTTTGCACATGATCATGCTTATGGAGATTTAGTTTGCTTTTTTCTTCTTGCAGAGCATCACATTTGCGGATTCTTGCTATTTTGTTTTGCACCCTATTACATCTATGGAGGTTTTGAACTTTATTTTTGCGCAGCATCCTACTTCTGATGATATGCAATTCGATTGTTAGTAATAGGATGGGGTTTAAAAACCATGGGGACACGATTAATCCTTTAGAATTTGACTGATTAACGGAGTTTTAGAAATTAAAGCTCATCCCTTAATTTACTAAAATTTTCTTCAATTAGTTTTACTTTTTGTCACAACCTGATATCAGGTATTGTGCCAAGCATATCACATCTAATTTTAATTTGGTTGGGGTTATGCAGCAACCCGGAAAGGTGTTGATAATTGTTTTCATTAATAAGCGTTATTAATAACATTGATAATAATATAATATTTATAATAATATATAATACTATCATATTTAGTTTTAGAATTTTTTCTCACCTCATCCTGTTTATGGATTTTCATGATTTGTCCTTTTTGCACACCGACATACCTATAGAATTTCAGGAATTTGGTTTTTGCACGTCATCATACTTCTGGAGTTGTAGTTTTTTTTTTGTACGCTATTATACTTGCAGAGTTTTAGGACTTTTTTTGTACACCCTCATACTTACGGGGGTTTAGGAGGTTTCTTCGTACGCCATCATACTCATAAAGTTTTAGGAAACAATGTTTTGTACGCCATCACGTTCATGGAGTTTTATGAGCTGTTTTTTTTTTTTTTTGCACACCATCATACTTTTGAAGATTTAGAAAAACAAGTTGTTTTGCACTTCATTCTACTTATGATGCTTTAGGAAAAAAATTGTTTTGAACGCCATCATATTTATAGAGTTTCGGGATATTTTTTGCATACCATCATATTTATGGAGTTTTATGATTTAGTTTTTTTTTTGCACACCATAACACATTTGGAGTTTTAGGAATTTTTTTTTAACGCTATAGTAGTTCTGAAGTTTTGGAATTTTTTTTCGCACATCATTATACTTATGAGGTTTTAGGAGGAATGTTTTGCACTCCTTCACATTTAAGACAATTTTAGATAAAAATTGTTTGGCACGCCATCATATTTATGGAATTTTAGGAGCTTTTTTGCACGCCATTATACTTTTGAAACGAAATTGTTTTGCACACTATCATGCTTAGAAAAAAATGTTTTGCACACTATCATGCTTAGAAAAAAATGTTTTGCACGTCATCATGTTTATGGAGTCTTATGATTTGTTTTTCTTTTTGCACACAATAACACTTATGGAATTTTAGGAATTTGTTTTATGAACGCCATCATACTTGTGGAGGTTTAGGAATTTCTTTGCACATCATTATACAATGTACTTACAAAGTTGTAGGACTTCATTAGCACACCATCATTCTTACAGGGTTTTGAGAGGCTTTTTGCTCGCCTTCATTTATGCAATTTTAGGCGGTTTTCTTGCACACCATCGTATTTATATTATTTGAAATGTTCAATATGAATTCTACATTAGTTCTTATTTGAAAATTAGCGACAACTAAAATAATAATCAATTGAAATGCTCAGTTGAGCTTGTGCATTGATAATTACACTGCCTGACAGAGAAAATGCCATACCATGAAGACGTGAATGCAGCGCCATGAAAAATTGCAGGGTAGGTTCGCACGTACAAGTTATGCAAATGATTCCATTTGCAGGCCAATCGCACGAACGGCGCGCGGTATATAAGCCGACAACCGAGAAGTCGAGACGTCGTCACTGCCGCGAGAAGTGAATGGTTCTGCTGTAACTGTGTCTGGAGAACCATCAAAGGGTGCCAATGCCGCTAAAATGCCGTTGTACGCGATTTCGTCAAACCGATGAGTTCACGAGAGGTGTCGTCGTAGGCCTTCGTACCGCCGGATTGTCCTTGCGTCGTATTGCGGAAGAAACGCAATGTGATATCACTACCGTCGGTCGCATTTCAAAACAGTGGTCCCAGGAAGGATCTGTGCAACGTCGTAGGGGGACCACACCACGGAGAAGGACGTCGGAGCGCACCGATCGTCACATCTGACGTCATGCTATGGCGGACACACAGGCCACATCGGGCGGCATTTTGCGGAGTGAACGAAGCTTGGATGCGCCGATTGGCTGCGATGGTTTGCTGTTCAGACGTCTTTTGCGAAGGCTACCCTCGACAGCGAGTCATCGTCGTCACCGCTTGACGTGGTGTCGCTCAAAAGCTGTGTGGGGTGCTGAATGGAACAGTGTGGTGTTCAGCGACGAATCGCGGTTCTGTCTCACCACGAGTGATCGCCATGTGAGAGTCTGCAGACGACGTGGCCAACAGGAGGATTCCTCCGCCATTGTAGAGCACCACATGGCCCAACAACGTGGAATCATGGTGTGGGGTGCTATCAGCGCCAACAACTGCTCACCGCTGGTACGCATTACGGGCACATTGGCGACACGCCGCTATGTTGACGTGGTGCTGCGGCCCGTGGCTCTACCGTATCTGCAGGGCATCCCAAATGCCGTTTTTTAACAAGATAATGCCCGGCCGCAAACTGCTCGTATCAGCCTGAAAGCTTTACATGGTGTGCGGATGCTTCCGTGGCCAGCACGATCTCCCGACCTCTCGCCCATCGAGCATCTGTGGGAAACGATTGGACGTCGGTTGAGTACTCTACCACCCCCGCAAATTGAAGATGAACTGTGGACTCGGATCAACACAACATGGTCCACGATAAACCAGGACTCTATTTGGACTCTCACAGCCTCTATGTTACGTCGGATTCAACGCTGTATCGCCCAAAATGGGTGCCACACTGGTTGTTGGTCATCCTGTATATTCAGTTACTGCAACCTAGTATATATGTGACAATTAAATCATTTGTTCAGGATCTACTTGGCTGTCTATGTGTGCAGTTTGGTCTGTTTTCGAGTATACCTTCACGGTGTGGCATTTTCTCTGTCAAGCAGTGTATTATGGAAAAGAGTAAACAACAATATCAATAAATTCAAATGTTCAATTTCTCTTCCGCAGTGATTATTACTGCAAAAATTACAGTTAACCAAAATAGTAATAAATTGAAATATTTAGTTATATATTTCCTACATTGGTTATTATTGTGAGAATTTATCTATAACTGTAATAATAGTAGCGGATTGAAAGTTTTAACTTTTATTCTGCGTTGAGTATTGTTTTGAGAATTACAGATATCCACACACAATATTAATAAATCGAAACGCTGAGTTAAACTTTTTCTACATTAGCTTTTGTGGTAAACATTAGCTTTTAAAACAATAAAAATCAAACATAAAGTTCAACTTAATTTCTCTTATACTGCACACTGTAATATTTTCTTAATATTTACCGTATCCACTATAATATTTACACGGAATTTTTAGTTCAATTTGTGCTGCAACTATACATGCATGCGTTTGCAACGTTTATTCCGGTCCAATTAAATACGCTGTTAATATCCATTACTTCTCTTTCAGCAGTATTGTGGTTTTGGAAATAAGTCCCATTCTCAGCCGTATTCTGGTATTCGAAGGTATTTTCCATCACAGTTGCTTTCTGTTGTTCATTTTATTGATGTTCCATTTTCACTGTTTTTCCTCGTTTCTCAGTTGGTTCTTGTTTTTCTTGGGTATAAGTATTCCACCTTGTACGATTTTAATCATTATTATCTATTTGCGAAAAATGCTTATACTTCGGAGAATTCACGAAGTTGTGGAACAATCAGATTCTTACAAATATCTAGGTTAGGAGTGAAGCAGGAGAATTGTCTTCCTTGTTAATATGTGCTACACGTTTTTTAACAGCATAAACGATCAATGATTCCGGTTGGAACTGCTGATCACAATTCTGAAGAGTGGATACCATAAAAGAGAGATCAAGGGGTACATGTCATGAATGAATAAATTCATAATGGGCTGTTTTACCATAAATGTGTTACCAGACACCAATTTAGGACATTTAAGGATGCTTTAGTGATTTGCTTCTGCAGCTGCAAACATTGTTTTATAATTTATATAATGAAAGATTGCCCTCTCTAAAATATCGCAGACTGATCATTTCATAGCAAATTTCCGCTGCCTAGAAAGATCGTTTGACCCGAAAGTTTATTTAATCGAATAGCTAATATTCCAAAACAAATAATTTTAATCATATTTTTAATCTGATTTGTTAAACATAAATGCAATGTGCTGATAACCATGTTGCTAGCATGTTTTGTAAAGTAAAATTTCAGAGAAATCTGTTCATTTTTACACTGTGTAAACGAGCAGCGTTAATTCATACATTTAAAACTCGTGTATATCTTTAAATGTCATAAAATAATAAAATAATAACATCAAAGGATTCTGATGATGTAAACTGCGTTTTAAACACTTTCTGGGAAAGTGAAGTACTCAAGTCTTCAAGCGAACTTTTGTCTGTAGACCTCTGTTAAAGGAGTGAAATTTGAAGGAGAACATGTTATTTTTCACAAATATTTCAAATCGCAGTTCTGTTCACTTCTTTTTTGTACTATTAATGCAGCACATATATTGATATCACAACCAATCTAAAAAAGAGATATTTTAGTTCTAGACAGAAACAACCATTTTTAGCTATCGATATGTCGCATTAAAGTATTTAATCAGTTTATTTGCGTTTCCTGAGAAGCAGGGTCTAAAGCATTGGGATTTCGATAAGCCAAATTCCTGTACTTTGTACAATATGGCAATTTTTTTATTTAACAATATGTAACTATACAAAAACCGAAATACATTAGAAACTGTGTTGCTGGTCTAGGAGATCATGATTATCGGCAAAACAATAAAAATTGCAAATCAGAGAAAGGGGTTAATATTTTACTTTTTTCGGTGCAGGCTCCCAACAGGCGAATGACGTTAGGATGAGACACTTCCTTTAAGAGATGGAATTCCGATATAAGGTCCTGTTGTTCGCAAGACGAGCTATTTTCTAGAAGAACAAAGTTATATTACACATTACCAAAAGATCATTTGTAGATGCATCTGATGGCATATATGAAGTTTAAAGGCGGTGAATTAAATCAATGAGTATTTACTTAGAAAGGTATTTAAACAAGTACGAAATGTTATAGAACAAAAACCGTGTTGAGGTTTATTTTCTCAAGCACCACAGTTATTACTTGTTGGTTAGCACCAAATAGCCTTGTCATTTGGAAGGATGTTAGTAAACGATGAAAAATATACTCAACGGAATCAAACTAACATTTATATTATTAGCTAATCCATATATTAATAGGTAGGAAAAAAATAGGAATAGTCCGAGATCAAACCTTTTTGCTTTCTCTCTCGATCGGCTTTTGTGCCATTCATAACATTGCGTGTATTTTTGTAAACTTTATTCTCTCGTTCGGCAGAAACTTATGAATTTGATATTTTCCTTTTTTTTTTCTTACGTCATAGACAGTTTCTAGATTTCTTTTGTCACCCTGGTGAAGCGCAGGCTTTTGAATATTCGTCCGAGATGGGTCCAGATTCGAGTCCTCGTCAGTCATGGCTGCTATGTTTATCTTTTGCGACATCGTATCTATTCCTTCCCTGGAACCAATGGCATAAATTAGGGACGGGCGACTGCTTACAACCCATTCAGTTTCTCATGGTCAAAAAAAAAAAAAAAAAAAAAAAAAAAAGAAACATTTCTTTCACGTATGTGATATGCCTCCTAAACAGATATATTGACGTCAGTTCCCATCATGCCGCCCCAGTGGCGCAGTGGTCTAAGTGCTGGCTTCTGTGTTTATAGATTGAGAAGTAGATGATTTTTGTTTTCAAGTGAAACTGATTCGTATGTATAATGTTTTTTTTTGTTGCGAATTATGTTGCTCATAGTCTCACTTAGCGATACTTTTTCTTTTATGTAATATTGAGGTACTTACAGACAGACAGAAGAGCCTATTTTTTGTATTAGAAGCAGCGTACCCGCTTTAAGCAGGTTTTTTAGAGTTAAGGTTTACGCTTATTTTGGTTCATGATTCTTAATGAATTAATATGTCTGTCGTAAAATATAGTTTTACAGCCTGGCAGAAAAAAAAACAGTATATCATGTTGTTAGTGGTAGCGTACATGTTACGAGCAAGGTTTTTTTTTTCCTGGCTTGATGTTTTTTTTTCCTGGCTTGATGTTTTTTTTTTTTCATGAATGACATGCTTAAATATTTTTTACTTTGTGCGGCCTTTGACAATGTTCAGTTTTACAGATTTTGTGTTTTGTTTAATTTTAATGTTCATTATTGTGAATTACCTGGTGCTTTCTTTTTTTTTTTTTTTGGCTTTCTGTGGTAGACGGAGAATGTTAAATTGATCTCGTTTCTGTGTTCTGTCATTGTAATTTCGCAATACTGTATGTTTGTTGAGTCTTTTTGTCTTCCGTGTAAAATATGCCAAAATGGCAAGTGTTCCCGGTGAACTTACTGTAAATATTGTTTATATGGTTTTATGGCAATAAAGATATTTTGAAGTTCTCACTATTCGTCTGAGATGGCTGCGAGTTCGAATTCTGGTGAGGCATGGATGTTGTGTTTGTCTTACAGCACTGATTCTCTCCCTTCCCTGAAGCTAGTGGCTCTAAATTAGTGACATGCGACTGCTTATAATCCATACAGTTTCTCACGGCGAACCCCCAAAGAAAAGAAACATTTATTTTACGTATGTGATATTCCTCGTAAATATATCGACGTCAATTCTTATCATGCCGCCCCAGTGGCGCAGTGGTCTAAGCCATGGCTTCTGATCATTTGCCCAGGGAGGTGTTTGGTTCGAATCCCGGGTAAGGCATTAATGTTTGTGTTAGTCTTTCGGCACTGGCTCTCAACGTGTTACTTGATCAGCACTGAATCTCTTTGTGTTTTCAGCACTGGCTCTCTTTGTGTTTTTAGCACTGGCTCTCTTTGTGTTACTTAATCAGAACTGGCTCTCTTTGTGTTTTCAGCACTGGCTTTCTTTGTGTTACTTGATCATTTGGAATACTATGTATCATGTTCTCCATGTACGCTGTTGATGTGAAATGAATATACTGTCTATGTCTGCCTGACAATACTGTATGACTGTTTATCCTGTCACTGTATCTGTACCACCAGGTCAAATAAATAATTTTCTTAAACCCCAAAGAAGCAAACAGAAGAAATTAACATTTCTTTCACATATATGATATGTGCTAATTATTTTATCGACGTAATTCTTGTCATGCCACTCCAGTGGCGGAGTGGTCTAAGTCTGGCTTCTGACCATTCGTCTGAGATGGGCGCGGGTTCGAATCCCGGTGAGGCGTGGATGTTATGTTTATTTTACGGCACTGACTCTCTCCCTTCCCTAGAACCAGTTGTCCTGAATTAGGGACGAGCGTTTTCTTGTAACCCACTGAGTTGTTCATGGTGGTCGTTAAATTTCCAAATGAAAAAAAATCTTGTCATAAATTGATGATCTACAAGATTTCGTCATGTATCTCAAACAACAGATGAAATGGAGAGCTCGTAATAAACGGAACGCAAATTTGACCTGCCGCCCCGGTGGCGCAGTGGTCTAAGGCGTTGGCCTCTGATCATTCGTCCGAAAGGGGTCCGGGTTCGAATCCCGGTGAGGCATGGATGTTGTGTTTGTCTTACGGCACTGGCTCTCTCCCTTCCCTGGAACCAGTGACCCTAAATTAGGGACGGGCGACTGCTTATAGCCCATTGAGTTGCTCACGGTGGTCGTTAAACCTCCAATCAAAAAAAAAAAAATTTGACCTCGCATTTCGAGATATATTATATCGACGTAATTCTTGTCATGCCACTCCAGTGGCGGAGTGGTCTAAGTCTGGCTTCTGACCATTCGTCTGAGATGGGCGCGGGAGAGGAACGATGTATCGATCACCTGAGGAACCGAAAGAATTCCATTGATGTGATAAACTAAGCACACCTCTCCAAAGATATTTTTTTTACTATGGCAAACGAACAGAGAAACCCAGCGATTAGAAGGGATGGAACATCGGCGTTTTTCTATTTAGTTTTTTATAAGTCATATCCATCACATCTGCCGTTTCCTCCTGGGGAGGCAAATGTTGACTTTTTCCCACCTTTCCAGATGTCTCCGACAGATTCCTTTTCGAGGGCCAAAGAAACTGAAAATGACATTTTTGAGCTCTTCTTCCATGAATTCTCTTAGCATTTCTTCCCAGTTCTTTCTAACCCACAGAGATTTCTCGAGTAGGTGAAAAAAAAAGGTATGTAGTTTTTTGTTACCACTATTATTTGCTTCGCAGAAATATTTAGAAAGAAAAAGTGGCCGCACATGTAACCCTTTCCACTGAAGCAGTTTTTATGGATCCTCTTTTCCGCACATTCCGATTTCGTAAAGGTCACTGCTTACGTTCAATAAAGTATTTATACATCGCTTGTCCCAAAACAACTGAGAATGTTTTTTTTTTAAATTTGCAATACTGTGTTTGACCTTGCCACGAGTCTCGAAAAAACGGTAGTCATTGTAGTAACCATAGTAACCTGCCACACTTGCTTATCACGCATGCGTCGTCGGTAGTGCGCAGTTTCATAAGCGTTGTTTCATGAACCCCTACCAAGTGTTTTCGCGATGTGATTTTTTAAATAAAAAATGGATTTGAAAGAGGAACAAAGCAGCGCCATTAAATTTGTTGTCGATTAAGACTTCTGTCGTAAAGACTTTCTGTCTTATGTAAAAGGCTTATAAAGATCAATGTTCAGGAAAATCCGCAATTTACAGATGGCAAAAAGAATTTACCGATGGCTTTGAGTCGGCGACTTTAATCGCGCATGGAGGAAGACCTTCGACACGTAATACAGCGGTAAATAGCAATACGATAGGTGCTATTACACGGGAAGACAGACACCTCTCAATTAGAAATATCGAAGATATAGTTCACATTTCGAAATTATCAATTCACAGAATTTCAACCTAACATTTGGGAATGAAACGTGATTTTGCAAATTGAGCTCCCCATTTGTGAACAAATGGATCGTCGAGTTGAAGTTTGACAACAATTAAAAAAAATCATAAACGAAGGTTCAGTTGCCATGCAGCGGGTTATTACACGCGACGAAACTTGAGAAGGTACACTATTTTGATCTACACACCGAAACAGAAAACTATGTTTGGAAATTGCCGTCGTCGCCTGAACCGAGAAAAGTTCGTCAATCAAAATCAGAGGGAATCGCCAGGTTGGTTGTGTCCTTTGATTGTCAAGGTGTGATATAACAACACATTGTTCCTCCAAAAGCTACGATAAATGCATACTACAATTAAACAGTGCTACAGTATCTGCATAAATTAGTGACAACAAGACGACCACACCAGGTAAAAAATTTGGGTGCTACACCATGATAATGCAAGGCCGCACATAGCCAGTTTTGTCTTTTTTTACTTGGAAAAAAATGAATATTAAGTTGATGCTCCAACCTGCATATAGTCCAGATTTGTCACCATGTGATTTCTGGTTGTTCTCCATTTTAAGAAAGACATTATGGGGACGACAATTTGAGACTTATCAACAACTTATTACAGCTGCTCAGGGATGCTTCAACAGCACTTCAGTAGAATTCTAGAAGACATTCAAAAAGTGTTAGGAACGTTGGGACACCTGTATTCGATACAATGGACAGTATTTTGAAAAAGATGACCATTTCCCTTATAATTAAAGTACGCATATTACTTTTATGAAAACATTTTCAGTTATTTTGAGACAACTTTTGTATATTGCAACGATGCCGCCCTGGTGATCTAGTTGTCTGAGGCGCATTCTTGTTCCCATTGGTACGAGATCTGCGTGGGCAGGAGCTGTTGTTGAGATATGAATGGTGCTCTTGACTTATGGCACCGGCCGTCGTCCCTTACTAGAAACATCGGCCCCATAATAAGGAATCGACTATCTATAACACTACGGAGAAGTTAGTGATAGTTAAACTCATGGTGGTAGTTAAACAACGAAATTAAGAGAAACGAGAAAGATGACATCAGCCAAATATTTTAGGTTTTGATATGTATCCAAATTTTTTACGCCGCCCCGGTGGCGCAGTGGTCTAAGCGATGGCCTCTGATCATTCGTCCGAAAAGGGTCCGGGTTCGAATCCCGGTGAGGCATGGATGTTGTGTTTGTCTTACGGCACTGGCTCTCTCCCTTCCCTGGAAGCAGTGACCCTGAATTAGGGACGGGCGACTGCTTATAGCCCATTGAGTTGCTCACGGTGGTCGTTAAACCTCCAATCAAATAAGAAAAAAACTTTTTACAACTTTTCAACGACATGGCATCCACACCATTTCTATCAAGCGCGTGCAAGCAATTAGCACGAAAACTCGTGACCGTCAACGCCGTTGATGCTGTCACATGCGATGTAAATATTTACGTGCCATTTGTTTTGAAGAAGCTGAGAAGCAGGCTAGCAAAGCCTTTGTCGACACGAAAAATAAAATAATTGCGAAATAAAGTTATTTTTTCTTAATGTAATAAGTACTGCACTGTGAAGCTAAAATTGCTGGATATAAAATACACTGCTGACCACCCAAAATGTAACACCAAGAAGGAAGCATTCGATTGGCCTGAAATTCGCAGCATGCGTCGCCCGCGAGACGAAATGCAAACGATTAGCATTGCAGGGCATATGCAAATCATGTGCGCCCTGCACGCCACCGAGAAGCACTATAAGAAGGGTGCACAGAAGGCGGGGTCTAGGTAGTGGAAGTGTGTTGTGATGCCGGGTCTGTGCGTGGGAAGCTTCCTGTTGCCTCGTCGTAGAATACAGCAGTCATTCCAGTACGCTGCGGAGTTCGACAGAGGACGAATAGTGGCTTATCGCGACAACGGTTTATCGTACCGAGACATCGGCGCCCGTGTGGGACGACATCCAGCCACAGTGAAGCGAGTATGGATTCGGTGGGTGCAGGAGGGACGGACGGACCGACGTGAGCGATTGCCGCAACCGCGGCACACCACCGAACGAGAGGACCGGCATGTTGTGCGGCGGGCATTGACGGCTCGCACCGCCACATCAAGAACGTTAGCGCAGGAATTAGGGTGCGTTGCGCAACAACCTGTGTCTGCACGTACCGTTCGACGTCGTCTGCAGAGTCGGGGACTTGTCGCTCAGCGCCCATTGCTCCGATTACCATTGACGTTACACCACCGGCGAGTGCGGCGGCAGTGGGCCGCTGAACTCCGCACCTGAACTACGGAATGGCACGACATTGTCTTCTCCTACGAATCCCGCTTCGGCCTGCACAACCACGATGGTCGGATCCGCTCGTGGCAGCCCCATGGCGAGAGACTCTATTACGCCTGCATTACGCATTGCCATACCGGTCCGTTGCCTGGCGTTATGATTTGAGGCGCAATTGGATATGACACTTGCACCCCTCTGATACGCATCGCCGGTACACTCAACAGCCACCGCACCATCTCCGACGTTTTGGAGCCTGTAGTTCTCCCTTACCTGCAGGACCTGCCAGCGGCCACGTTTCAACAGGACAATGCTCGCCCGCACGTGGCACGCATCGTGCAACAATTCTTCACGGCCCACCAAGTTTCACTGCTGCCGTGGGCTGCCTGTTCTCCCGATATGTCGCCCATAGAACACGTCTGGTCACTGATCGGCAACCGAGTGGCCCGGCAAGCACCACCCGCCGCTACGCCTGATGAACTGTGGCAACGTGTGGAAGCAGCCTGGACCGACATACCTCAAGCCCACATCCAAAGCCTCTTTCGTTCGATGCCGCGGCGTGTAGCGGCCGTTATTGCCAGTCATGGGGGCCACACGAACTATTGATGTCTGCGTGTTCCGCAAGTCGCACGGGCCTCTAAGCTCAATCGTTTCATCTTTGTATCTGTTGTTATGTGTCCAGTAAATCTGGCTTTGCTATCTCGTGTCCTTCTAGGTGTTGCATTTTGGTTGGCCAGCAGTGTAGTTTACAAAACAAAAGTATACCAATCGAATCGATAGCGTGTTGTAAACCTAGATTCAAAAATTATTCCTCAAGGTTTTCCTTGTAAAAATCGATTACCCCCCCCTCCCTCTCCTCTCCCGTTCAGGAAAATTATTAAAAATATAAAAATCAGAATAATAAATTATAATCGGGAAGAATACGCCTAAATCATTAAAAGAGTAAGTGGTTGAAATCCGTTTAATGGCATAGAATACAAATCACAGCGTAAAGGCAAGTTTTCACCACTCACGGGTAGCTTCTTCATTCAGCAAAGCTAAATGTTGACACTAAATTGAAATACAAACAAATTCCAGAAGTTTTCAAATTTTTTTTTTTTTTAGTTTTGAAAACTTCTGGAATCATTTGTATTTCCAATTTAGTGTTTACATTTAGCTTTGCTGCCTGAAGAAGCTACCCGTGAGTGGTGAAAGCCTGTTTTTACGTTGTAGTTTGTATCCTACGTCATTGAACGGATTTCGGACATTTACTCTTATTAATTATAAATATGTATGCTGTGTTCATTCCCACGTGGAATTTCTTTGTTCGCGCCATTTCGAAGCAGAGCTGACGAAATAAGCATGTTTTGAGGCTATTCGTGTCTGATACACAAGATTAGTCGTATTACCGTCTGTTAGAACGTACTTAAGTATATCTAAGTATTTGAAATATATTGTAACCGTTTTGTGTAGCAATGGGATTACTTGAAGGGTGCGTTAATGAGAGAAACACAAGCTGAAGGCTGTTTGCAGGTAGCCTCACGTAGATGAGGATTAACTCCGACACCCACTTAAGTGTGTGTGGGGGGTGTGTGGCGATTTTCTGAAGTTTTTAATAGAGATGGGACAATTTTGGAAGTAAGAAAGAGAGAGACCGGACCTTGGTTTTTCAAATAGAGGTAGGGTAGTGCAATTGGTATCAGAAGAGACGATTTGTTGTCGGAGAGAGCCGTTAGTATTGCTTGGGGTTGTTGCAGTGTCGGGTTACAGGAAGCACGAAGTTCCAATCTGGGGTCCATATAGCACAGACGGAGACCAAGTCAATGAACCATTCCTTTAACCGGTCCTTGAATACGTCCCCAAACACATAGTTTTAGTGAAAAATATTTTTTTAGTATTCTTACAAAAGACCCGAATTCTACATTTTCTCAGATGTGTGTGATTCCATGGAACGAACCAACACAATTATGTGACCGCTCTCAAGAAATTGCAGCTATTGCGAAAGAGATAGAAATGAGCGAGAGTCCCTCCTTTCTTTTTCTTTCTATCTCTATCTCTCCTTTTTATCATCTTTATGTCTACAGAGGGTGAGTCGAAAGTTTCACAATATTTGGATCACTTTATGTCTTCGTACGTACCTTTACTACGAAAGCTGACTAGAACTCAAAGTATAGGCCATTGTGTTGCACCGTCTTTAGCCGTCTGTCTGCCAGCTCTTTGATTCCGCGGCGGTACCAGTCCTTGTTCTTTGAGGCGAAGAACTCCTTCACCCCAGCTGCCATTTCCTCCTAGTTGTTGAAGTATCGCCCGCGAAGGAAGTGGGCCATGAACCGAAACATGTAATAAGCCGACAGGGCTACGTCCGGATTATAAGGTGGGAGTAGCATCAGTTCGATGCCCTCAAGTTAGTGGAGCTTTGCCGGGGTCGCTCGCTCTGTATGAGGCCGAGCATTGTCCTTCTGTACGAGAGCGCGATTTCTGTTCACTAGTTCCGGGTATTCCTTCTCCAAAACGGCATTGATCTGCTTCAGATGTTCAGAGTAGAGATTGGCGTTGATGGTTCTTCGACTGTCTGGAACAAATTTGCAATGGATTATCAAATCGAAATTCCACCAGACGCAGAGCATCACCTTGGGCTCGAATCGCCCACGTTTGGCAACAGGTTCAGGAAGCTTGACAGGGCTCAAGCACTGCCGTTGTGCGTTAGGATTACGGAAACAGACCCACTGGTCGTACGTAACAATTCTCTTGATGAAACGCACATCGCCTAGGAGTTAGGTGCACACTTCCACTCCGCGGTTTGTTTCAGCTGACGTCAGTTCGTGAAGAAAAATGCGGCAGCTCCTGTAGACCTTGCCGAGGTCCTGAAGATGCCGAACCACGGTGGTCTGTGATATTCCCAGATTGCATGATAATCTCCAAGTTCCGGTTGTGAGATTTGCCTCTACGGCCTGCCCCACGGCCTCGGAATCCACGGTTTGCGGCCTACCTGATCTTGGCCAACCGTCGAGGTTTCTGTCACCAGAACGAAATTTCTTGAACTGTCTGGTTGCGGTGCTCCTGTCCACGGGACCCTCCTCTTTCCCATGACAAATGTTTCGTGTTGCTTGAGCAGCGTTTTGGCCGAGTTCAAACTCGTAAAGCAAAAGTTCCCTAGTTCGCCGGTTATGGCTGTTCATCATCTTTTAGGCGTCACAACCACAAACAGATCAACGACATGCAATGCTGTTTACAGCAACAAATACCACTCGACTGACTGCAGTGCGCGAATGGAACTAGTTTAAACACGTGACATACCCTTCGCAGCACATGCGTTAATGCAAATATTGCAAAAAATTTCGACTCACCTTCTGTATCTCTTTCTGTCAGTGTGATTTTTGTTTTTCTGTTTAATTTTCCGTTCGTGAGGGTACGTAAGTGTGATTTTTGTTGACCTGATTGATTAAAAAAAACTTTCCTAAAGAAGTTTTAAATTTTTTAAAATTAAAACAAAGTTAACTGCTTCAAGAAAGTCGTCAGCAAATATTCTGGGAAGCGTTTTGAAGTGTTTAATAACAATGAATATGAGTCTTCACAAATGCAAATTTTTATGAGTTTCAGAAACAGAAATTGCTATTATTCTCTTGCAGAAGAGAGTTTTCACCAAATTAAGATACCTTACAAGCTGAACTCGCTTCGAGTACTCCTTCTTATGGGTGCTAATATAAAACAATATCTTTACAATGCCAGGAGTTAATAAAGGTTGATTCTTTTGTGCAGTTTACGTGCTACAGATAATAAATTTTGAAGATGGGAATCCCTTTTTTGGTGTAAATAGGACCAGGATGTTAAGTCAGATACTATCCGAAAACTTGAAACTGTCATTTTCCTCGAACTCGCGTCTCTCAGATAGCGCCCGGGTATGCTAACCATCACAGAACTAGTGAATATAATCATCACAGGACTAGCAAATCCTGTGATGGTTATATTCAAATTAATCGGAAACTTGAGCCTTGATTGTTCTGGGTGGTGTAGTGGTTAGCATTCCCGGGCGCTATCTGGGAGACACGGTTTCGATTCCAGGACAACGAAATTTTCAAGTTTTTGGATATTATCTGACTTGCCATCCTTGTCATAATTACACCAAAAAACGAACTGTCATCTACAAAATTAATTTTATTTCCCTAACAATGCACTACTACTTGAAAAGTCAATGTAAGCGTAAAAATGCCCGACATTTAAATAAACTGTCTGAACAAGATTTCTATGAAAAAACTCCAAATGAAGAGTATCGTTTATGTGACTTCTCCGTGAAAATACTTTAATAACTAAACCTTTAATTGGATGGAACGAATTACCTCGGGTTAGCAAAATGGTATGGAATTAGCTAGAACGAATATACGCATTCGCTGTCTAAGAAGTGGGGCAAAGGCGGCTGGAACATGTGAACACGTGAATCAAAAAGCGTTGCTAACCTCTTAGCTTTGTTATTCCAAGTGGTCATTCAGGGGGATGATTGATACTAATTCTTTCGGACTTATTACCACCTGCTATAAGGTCTATAACAATAGCGACGGACCTAAGGAAGGGGAGAGAGAAGATTGTTTGAGTTATTGTGTTTACCCAGTGGCATGATGTCTGCCTCAGAAGGACTAGCGCCCTCCTCTATATTCTTTATTCCATGACCCAAGGCATGATGTTTTAGGTCATGGAGTAAAGAATATAGGGCTTGGAGGAAGAACGTATCACCAGTGAGTCATTTTTATGGTCGGTACTGGTGAAACTAGAGGGGGAAATGATTGTTTGGCCATATATTTCGTAAAACCCGGCTAATACAGTATACGGATATTTATATTTGGAAATTGCCGAACATTTTGGGCATCACTTGGTTGAGGTACATCTGTCTCTCAAAGGTTTATAATTTTTGGTATACGAACCTATTTGTCATATAACAGAGATAAAAGTTCAGTGTGGGTACTTCAGTTGCATATTATCAAAATTTTTAACTTGACTGCTGGCAAGTATTATCTGAAAATGCAATTTCAATAGTTACAGCTATTTTGATTGTGTTTTTAATGTTTAGGGTAGCCACGGTACCTCAGTGGTACGAAGCGTTGGCTTCTAGTCATTCGCAGGCGGATGTTTCGAATCCCAAGCAAGACGTGGGCAGTGTATTTGCCTTACGACGCTGGCTCTGTCCTTACTTGGAATCAACGGTTCTAAATTAAAGACGGACGATTGTTGATAGCTCATCACGGTGGTCGCTAAAACACCAAACAAAGAAATAAAAAGGAATTTTTAGATAAAGCCCCAGTGGCGCAGTTTAAAAATTAGCTTGATTCGAAATAAGGATACAAGGCGAGACGAACAAGGCTTATGCGTCTCAAATCATACAAGAGCTAAGTACAGCTATTTATATAGAATGACACAATTCTATACTTACAGATGAATGATTATTGACAAGATGCATGTATTGCCTACAGCATAAGATAGCCATATAGGCTGGTACGATAGCATAGTCTGATGGATACAGGATTAAGACATACCAGTAGGTTGTAGGCAGCAAATAGAATGACACAGTAATGAGCGGTAGTAACAAAGCAAAGAAAACATAGGGATGGAAGGGCCACCTTTAAAGTACATAAGTAGCACCAGGAATGGAGTTCTCTTGAGGCAGGCAAAAGTCATCGTTTCGGCAACTTGGATGTCTAAGAAGAATTTCAAAGGTCAGGTAAGATATACGGACAGACAAGAAAATGAGCAATGTGATGAACGGGCACTGAAAAACGTTCATGTGTGCTTGGACAGATGGACAAAAGATCATTTTACGATATAAGTGAACATCTAGCGCCATAGTATATACAGTCACGTTGATCAGTGTGGAGTGAGTGAGGTGACACAATATTTCTAAACTGCAAGAGTTAAGCAAGAGCCACTGTATATTATCAAATAGGATACGGTATACAAATTTCACAGTCCATGCAAGGCAGACGTTCGTTTCAGACAATCATAGAGATCAGCATGGGGTTACAGAGGTAACACGGAACGCAGACTTAGCATTAAGGAAGAAAATCAAATCGTGAGTCGGAGAGTTCCTTCCGAAACAGTGAACCACTAGGTATTTGGGCATCAGGTCCGGTAGAAATCGAGTTCTTGATCACAGTAGCGTTCAGACACAAACTCGAGACAAAGACGAGATGTAAGTCTGTTCCGGAAGTGTAAACACAAGATTTCACCTGCTTCAAAAAGTGACATGGGTAAGGTGACTGAATGAAGCTGTTGATAAAAACTGTAAATGATATGCTTCACTGGGACGAAAACATAGACACAAAAAGCTGGAAGGAATACAGGTGGAGATGTACACAGGAGGACAGTCCAGTACGCATCTAAGGTGACATCGGCTCTGCAAAGACGACGGGCGATATAGTGAATGCTATGTGTATCACTGGAAGAAGTATGGGCAAATAAAGATAGACATGTTCTACATCAGCAGTATGCGCACAAAAAGAGCAAGCAGGAGACGGGTGGATTGATAACCGGAAGAGAATGACTGGAACAGAGAGATGATTGTGCAAGAAAAGCCAGTGCGCATTGCGTTCGAGTGGAGAGGAGAGACATGATGCAACGGCAGACCAGACAGTGAGAAGAGTAGCGGGAGAGATTCCGAGAATAGGACGAGGAGTAGAAGAAGGAGAAATACAGATAAACCGATAGAGTAGTTTAGTTGAAAATGCTGAAA
Organism: Macrothele yani; assembly: GCA_039090855.1. Classification (NCBI taxonomy): domain Eukaryota; kingdom Metazoa; phylum Arthropoda; class Arachnida; order Araneae; family Macrothelidae; genus Macrothele; species Macrothele yani. Next base: position 115,122,449 of record CM077026.1, read on the forward strand.
GAGGTAGAACGGAGCCACGGGAAAGAAGAAAGAAGGGAAGAGGAAGAAGAAACGCAAAGCAAACCAGACGAGGAAGCAGGAGAGGGGAAGAGCGCGATGATAGAGGAACGAAGGCGCGTCGTAGAGGGTTAGCCCAGCAGGAGACGAAGGAAGTAGAAGAGAAAGAACGGAAATGGGTTTCCAGGACAGATCAAGGATTACGAGGTCACGGACTATTACAATCCGAACACAAAGCCCGGAAGGATGAGAAAAGTACAGAAGATCAGGAGGGTGGAAGGCAGTAGAAAGTAGAAAAGAAAAGGGGCACCGCAAGAAGGTCAAGAGTAGAGGAAGTAGGAGAGCAAGAAAACGAGAGAGAACAGACGAAGGTTATAGCCTCATAATAGATAACGGTAAGTTGAGAATAAAAGAGGGGATAGCAATCCATCGACAGAAGTGTCGAAAAAGAGAAGAGATGATTGCGCGGGGAGAGCAGAAGAAACTGGCGTGCATAGCAGACGAAGAAAGGTGACAAAACGATGGACACGGTAATAAAGTGACACGTCAACAAAATTGATACCTCCATAGGAAGGTGGCAGGCAGAGCGTTGAGGTGTTTACACAATGGTGATGAATCCAGATAATTGACGCAAGACGGCTGGCAACATCTGTGAGTCGGTAGGCTGGAACAGGGGAAATAGTCAATGAATGAAGGAATTGAGACAGCAGATATGTACGAGCCACGCGGGCATATTGAGGAAATGATGCTCAGAATTGCAATCGGCGACAGAAGGCTGCAGACTTGAAGAGGTGGCAACGGAATGCAGACCAGGAAGCAGTTGATGAGGAGAGTGGAATGCACGGACGTACTCCAAGAATCTTTTGAGCGGTGGAGGACCATTAAGCCTCCAAGGGAGTATCGGTGCGAGACTACCACGTACCGCCTCAAAGTCCAGTACTTTTATCAGTGTTCAGAGAAGTCGCTGAGCAGATGTCTGAAGACCTACTTCAAGGGTTCCGCGAAGTAAAAAAGTTCCGGAAACACTGCCCTAATCTATCACCGAAAGGCATCGGAAGCTGCTTTCCAAGCAACACTGCGTTATCCAGCATATTATTTCTTTTCAAACTCTTATGCAATACTACGCCCCCTAGTCTGGAGAGTGCAATAACGTTGAGAGTTACTGATTTACATTTCCTTAACCTACCACCGAAGGTCAACGTAAGTTATTAATGTGTCATCCGACCTACATTGCGTTATCCAGTATATGCCTTCTATTCAAACTCCAATGCTAAACAACGCCCCCTAAGCAGGAAAGTGTAATGACGGGGAGAGACACCGATTTACATATCCCTTATCCGCCCCAGATGTAATCATAAAGTACCTGTTGACCGGACCTCATACAACTGATGATCCCATTTCCTCGCTGAAAATAATTTCCCGATGATCTTCCGCATGTGTTACCTGGTCGTGTGGTTTGTTGGTTGTAAATTTATGATGGAAGTATCGCTACGATGGATGATATAAACAAAACTGTAGGAAAGCTGTGGAATACAGGAGCCCGAGACAAGAACATTTGGAAAGAGACGAGGGAAACCTGTACGCCGGCCGGGTGGCGCAGTGGTCTAAGCGATGGCCTCTGATCATTCGTCCGAAAGGGGTCTGGGTTCGAATCCCGGTGAGGCAGGGATGTTGTGTTTGTCTTACGGCACTGGCTCTCTCCCTTCCCTGGAACCAGTGACCCTAAATTAGGGACGGCCGACCGCTTATAGCCCATTGAGTTGCTCACAGTGGTCGTTAAACCTCAAAAAAAACAACAACAACCTGTACCCTCAATTGGCTATAAAAAGGGTTAGAAGAAGAAGAAGAAGATCCCTACCAGTGGCGTATATTCGAGGCTAGCTAAGCTGGCTGCGAAACCCAGAGAATGCACGAATAAAAGCCAATTAAATATACACAAATAAAAGTCAATGATCAAAGGCATTAAGATATGACGATGCTTTCGCTGAGAAAGAAAAACCCCGTGCGGATTCGCTTCTTTGACTCAGTCTGGCAAGCAAAGCCAACGGCATAACGCAAGCAGCTCTTCTAGAGTCTTCGCTGTTCTAATTCGAAGATCTTCGATACGATCTCCTGCTAGCGTTTCCATGACAACATGAATGAGCGCGTATGCTGGAGGCGAATGGACTATTGCTTTGCGCAACGGTTTGCTCAGAAAAGAGTAGACTTCGACTTTCTCGGTCGCTGCATGCTTCCGCCTGTAGCAGCAAGTGTTTCGCTAGAGTTGTTTCAATTTGTGTGAATTGTCAATGAATTGAAATCAGTGATATTATATCTTAAATTCGTGGGTTTGTTGGATTCGAACTGTTTTGATAAATTTTGCGAAAGCTTCCCTGAACACCTACTGTCAGAATTTTAAAGAACTCTATGCTACAAATTTTGATGCAGCTCGATTAAAAAATGAACTGAAGGTGTTTTGTTCCCTCGATGAATACAAAAACAACAAATTAGTAAGAGACATTACTTGTTACATGAAGTTGAATAAATTGGACATTGTGTTTAGTGAGGTGTGCAAATTAGCAGACCTAATATTAAAGTTTTCATCAACAACTGCAGAAAGAAGTTTTTCTGCAAAAAGAATCAAGATACATCTTCAAACCACGCAAGGACACGCACATTCCAACAACTTGGCTGATTAGTCAATAGAGGGAAACATTATTTTTAAATATGGAAAACTAATCGGAAGAAACTTTATGAAAACGTAATACTCAAGTTCACACAAAGGAACAAAAGAATGGAGTTCATGCACAAATGAATTATTCAAATCCTAATCCTCATAAATATTTGGTATCGTGTTAGCAATAGCATGCAATAGGTTAAGTTATTTCTGTTATTTAACAGTTAAAAATAAAACTTCGCAATTTTCAGAAAAACAGTACTGTGTGCGTGTGTAGGGAAGGGGGGGTGAGATGGCCCGGGTCTCCGACCCAACCAAGATACTCTACTGATCACTACGTTTGGCACAAAACGTGGTAAATGTGCGTAGCTGAAGCCTCAACATAAAGGAGATAGTAAAATTGTTTACATCACTCGACAACGAATGAGTATGGCTTCCGGAGCACTGCTGGCTTCTGTGGTAGCGGCACGCAAATAAATTGCGTGCGCTAACTATTAGGCCATTGTCGCTTTCCTAGTAACGTTGAAAAGAAGCTATTAGATAGCTGAAGTACCAGGAAATGAAAATGGTTATTCAGCTAAAAAGTGAAAAGAAAAGTTGAATAAAGCGGACAAGCTTCGCAAGGGGTGTGCTCGTATAAGTTAGGGGCGGAAAATTAAAATTTATTAGCTTTCGTGTGCCTTTTGACTTCCAGATCTATCGCAGAATATAAGTTTTTTCCCTTATTGTTCTATTGGTCACAGGAAAAGTGCTCTTTAAATTTGAAAAAAAAAAACGAGATGCAATCTTACTTAGCTTGAGTCAAAGTATCGTTTTTGCAGGCGTATTTGAAAATTTGTTTTTCAACTAAGGACTCAAGCAGCATTCTGCTTATTTTCTAGCTTTTTAAAAATAATTTTCGTGCTGTACAGCTTAAATGTATGTTTTTTAAATTTATTCGAGAAACGGTTGTATGAGAAATTATTTTCTGTATTGGATAAAGCGGTGTTTTCAAGTTCATCATCATCATTGTCAACCATTATCAATCCACTGCTGGACGAAGGTCTCCCCAAGTTTCCTCCACAACGGTCTGTCTTGTGCCAGTCTCCTCCATGTCACCCCTGCATACTTTCGAATTTCATCCACCCATCTCCCATGTGGTCTTCTTCTGGGTCTTTTCCTGTCCCTTGGAATCCAATCTAAAATTTCGGCTGTCCATCGATGATCTGTCCTTCTGGCAGTATGTCCAGCCCATTGCCATTTCAGGAATTTAACTCTGATCATGATGTCTTCCACTCTTGTCATTTTTCGGATCCACGAGTTCCTCTTCTTATCTCTCCTGGTTACACCAAGTATGCACCTCTCCATGCTGCTTTGAGTTGTCTGCAGCCTTTGTATGTCTCTTTTAGTTAAGGTCCACGTCTCTGCACCATACGTAAGCACTGGAAGGATGCATTGATCAAACACTTTTCTTTTAAGACATAATGGCATATTGCTCTTGAAAATTATGCTGTTTCTTCCAAAAGCTCTCCAGGCACGTTTTATACGCCGATTAATTTCTTCATCAATGTGACCCTCACTTGATATCTGCTGTCCAAGATAAACGTACGTGTCTGTAATTTCCAGCTTTTCTCCATCAATCGATAAATCTTCATTTCTTGTAAAAGCATTGAACATCACTTTTGTCTTCTGAAAGTTCATTTTTAATCCCACTTCTTTACTCTTGTCAGCAAGTTCCTGGATCATACTCTGCAGCTCTGATGGGCTAGTTGCAAAAATGACTACGTCATCAGCAAAACGAAGGTGGGTTAGATAATCTCCATTAATCTTTATCCCCTTGTTTTCCCAGCTCAGTGACTGAAAAACACCCTCCAATGTGGCATTAAAGAGCTTCGGAGATATGGTGTCACCTTGTCTCACTCCCTTTCCAATTTTTATGTGTGTTGTGTTTTCAAACAGCCTAATCTTTGCACTTGCATTTTCATAGATGTTATTAATAATATTAATGTATGCATCTTCAATACCGCAGGTTTTCAGAGCCATTGTAACTGCTGATTTATTTACTAGTATATACATTCCCCTCTGGGTGACAGTATCTCTGGTAATATAACTGCAAAAAATAGAAACGCGGTATTTTCTGTTTATAGACAAAACAACACAGCTGCTGAAATGACGTTATTTTAGAATATTCTGAAGCATTCTCTATTTGAATTCCTTAATGTCAAAAGGCGTGTTCATTATAGCGTGGTGTGCTGTACTGTGAGACTTTTATAGATTTCATAAAGAAAAGTGCAGTCGTGCTTAAGAAGGGAAGACAACCACCTACTCTGTGAAACTGGCTATGCACCCAACGAAAGTGAGGGTTTCTGATATTTAGTGAGATTCAGCTAAATTCCTAAAAAAAAAATTGCTTTTCTAGAAAAAAATGTGAGTAAAAAAATATCATTTCCCAACTGTGGACACTGAAGCAGAAAATTACTGAAAATATTCAGCTCGGGCGTATAACAATAAAATAGTTTCCTATCATCAAGGAAGAGCGACGGTGTTCTGCGATAAAAAGACGAAAAGAAAATTAATGAAGTCGAAACGAAATATGATGATTCCCTTCTTTTGCATTCTAGATATTGATTTACCCAATTCTCATCTGTTTTGTTCCTTTACTTCTGAAATGTCTTCGGTTACAAGGAACGTCAAAAAACACGATTTTACAGAAAAAGTGTGGGAGGGGAGGAGGGGACGTTGCCATCATAAAATACTATCCGAGAAGATCTTAAAGATGGGGGGGAGATAGCGATGAAATAAAATAAAAATATTTCATGAAAAAGTGTCAGGGATTTTTCTATTATTCTGCCCAAAAAGGTATTAGTTCAATATCTGAGAGCGAACCGAATATACAGAATGTATTATTTTAAGTAAGCTTTGTTTACCTTTTATGAAGCAGTCAAGCTAACAGAAGCAAAATATAAATTTATAATTTAAATCTTTACGGTTTGGAGCTTTGTATCATCTTAAGGCGAGTGAAAGAAATGCGGAAGTAATGAAAATGCGTTATCTGAATTTTTCACTGCGGAATTTAATCAGAGAAAAGATTCGAAAGCAATCAATTTATGGCCATTATTCATTAAAAAAATTCGACAGGCGTCGCACAGATTACAAAATAATTAATCTGTAGTCCAGTGTACTTGAAGTTGGGAATGCGATTTGTTGAGTTGAAATGCTACGAACCAATCTCAACTTTGCCATTTCATTTTCTGGCTGATAGAGACGTCATTGCGCATGCGTCACGATAAAAGTAGTTCGTTCACCTCAAGAAAAATCCAGCGCAAGAATTTATGGAGCAGCTATGCCATTATCAAAGCTATCAAATCTGCAGGTAGTATAGCAGAAGAACAACTGTTCGCTGAAAGGTCCACTTTTTCGCGTTTCAGGTTGAAGCGTACCTGTAAAGAAACTTATTTCGCCATTAGCACACAGGATCCGCGCTGTCCAGGTTTAACTAAAATTACACGATTCAACTTACGGGACAAGGTTGTCTTAGTTTTCCCAAAGTTATCGATAGGATATTCCCCACCTCACCCCACTCCCCCACCCCTTAATACTGAATTTTAATATGTTCCAATATTCAAGAAAAAAAGAAACAATTTAACTGTAGGCTCATTTGCTCAATACCAGGGTTTCACAGATATGTTTATTATTGTAGGTTTGTTTTCTTTGCATAAATCCAATGCCGGGCCATCGTTTACTACCACTGAGTTTGTCACTGCTGCTTCAAAAAAAAATTAGGTTGTTAAAAGAAAATGTGTTGTTCACACAGTATAACATACCGCAATGAAATATTTATTGTCTCTTTTGAAGTTAGAGTAATGTATGTTAAATAAGAAGAGAAATGATTAGCAGACTTTTTTCTCAAAATAAAGCATGTTTGAAATGATATCGAATGTGCTGCCATCTATCGGTCGTGTCCATTTTAGTTTCTATTATGTTTTCAGTGTTTCTACGGTGATTAGCTAAAAATTAATTAAAATTGTAGAAATCTTAAGGTCAAAAAAAAAAAAAAAAAAAAAAAGGCCTCCAAGTTGCATCAGCGAATTTGTGCCAACTTTCTTTTCTGTCTTCCTTCAGGGTTTAAAAACCGTCATGAGCAACTCTAAGGGCTACAAGCAGTGACTCGTCGTTAGTTTAGGGCTACCAATTCCAGGGAAAGGACAGAGCCAACGCCATTAGGCAAACACACTACCGATGTCTCATCCGAGACTCGAACCCAAACCGACTTAACCAAGGGGTCGGAAGCCAGCACCTCTGACCACGGGGCCACCAGCACGGGGTGCTGCAAGACTTCAAACCTCGATTATCAGATTTTTTCTGCTTTCTCTGCAGACAACAGACACACGGACATACAGTCCATTTTATTACTGTGGAAGAGTAAGTCATTATGTAAATCAGTTCAGCGTGTCTCTTTAAAATCCAGGTTAACACGCTGCATACATAGTAATACTTATTTTAAACCAATATTGCGATCTTACCTTTCAGCATTTTCACAGCTACTGTTGTGTAGCCAGGATGTCCACTGATGTTCCATGCCTGAGCTTTAAACACTCGACCAAACTCTCCTTCCCCAAGGGTTTCTTGGAGAATAAGTCTTTCCCGAGGAAATTCCCACTTTGCTTCAGCCTGAATAAAATAATTACATCACATAACGGCAAAAACATTTAAATTTGCTTTTATTATTCTTGAAAAGACAGATTGTGTATGTCAAGAAAAAAATACACATGAACTGTGGTATCAAATCTATGAGCGTTTTCAAGTAAAACTGATCAAATAATAACATAAGGAACTTTACACCAACTATGCATCAGATAGAATAACTATACTAGTGATCCGAATTTATTGCCGTAGATAAAAATTAAAATTTTCCAGTCTTTCGCACATCAACCAGATGGATTTTCACGTAAGGAAAAACGACTGATTTTTCAAAGCACCAAATATTCGAAACAAAATCGTTTACTGGTGGTTTGTAGCCAGAGACGCATGTAGAATTTTATTTCGGTGGAGGGCGGCGACAAAAATGGAAGTTCTTGAAATCCAGCAGAATAAGGTAAAAGTTAAGGAGACATGGAAGACAAAATTAAAGCATTTTCTTCTAATGTAAGTCGAATTTTAACCCAAAAACTTAAATAAAAATGAAAGACTTTGGGGGCCCAAGACCCCTTCCCTTCTAAATACGCTTCTTCTTACGGGGCAAGACGCCTTCACTTCTAAATACGCTTCTTCTAGGGGGCCAAGACGCCTTCCCTTCTAAATACGCCTCTTTTAGGGGGCCAAGACGCCTTCCCTTCTAAATACGCCTCTTTTAGGGGGCCCAAGACCCCTTCCCTTCTAAATACGCCTCTTCTAGGGGGTCAAGACCCCTTTCCTTCTAAATACGCCTCTTCTAGGGGGCCAAGACCCCTTCCCTTCTAAATACGCCTCTTCTAGGGGAGCCAAGACACCTTCCCTTCTAAATACGCTTCTTCTAGGGGGGACAAGACGCCTTCCCTTCTAAATACGCCTCTTCTAGGGAGGCCGAAACGCCTTCCATTCTAAATACGCTTCTTCTAGGGGGCCAAGACCCCTTCCCTTCTAAATACGCCTCTTCTAGGGGGCCAAGACCCCTTCCCTTCTGTATACGCCTCTTTTTGCAGCGTTAAAAATCTAAAGTTATAAGCAGAGGCAAAACAAATAATTTCTGGACGCACTACACTGGATATGGTAAAATGAAATATTTAGAAACTCCCGGAATTCTGTTGCGAACTTCATATGAAAGAAGAAGTTCTCGCAAGAGATTAAATTGCGCGTAAAAATTAGGGAAACATAAACTGCGTATCGTAACAAACAGCATGTAACCTCAGATTACTACTAGAGGCAGAAGAAATACAGTGATAAATTCATAAAATATTTAGAATGCTTAGAAAGGAGCTGTCGTGAATTTCTTAGCGGTTTTTAAAAATGGATAAGACACTTTAAAATTACTTAATCACTTGAAACTGCAAACATACAAACTTCGGAAGTACGTACGTCTATCAGAAAGAAAGGTTACACGTGTTATAAAGTTAATGCGGGATGTCGTTTGAGTGACATAGATGGCATGTACGTTCGAGAGATGGCTCTAGTACTCCAGGTACCTCTGTAAATTCCTGTGCCCTGGGTCAGATGCTCAGTGACATTCTGAAATGGCGACGCGTTTGGAAACGTTGTCTCAAGTCGAAGTGAGAACAGTGATAAGCTTTTTTATGGGCCAAGAACGTGCCCGCAGCCGAAATGCATCAGCAGCTCTTCGAAGTTTATGGCGACAACGTAATGTCTCGACAACCCGTGGCAAAATGGTGCAGTTCGTTTCAATCCAACAGGGATGATGTCGGGAACCGACATCGCACAATCAGTGGACGTCCAAGTTAGTCGACGACAGAGATCAACAGTGCACGTTTGGACGAAGTTATTCAAGTCGACCGAAGTGTAACCTTGCGCTATATTGCGTCCGAGCTGGGATTGAGCTATGGCGTTGTTCAACATCTTGTGGTGGATGTTTTGCAGGGTTCCAAAGTTTGTGTGCCAGATGGGAGCCACGTTCATCATCCGACGATCACAAAGCAGCACGAATGATAGTATGTTTGCCGCTGAAGTAAGACAGAGCTTTATTGACCATATTGTGACTGGGGACGAGACGTGGCTGCCAGCAAAAGATCTTCCATGCAGTGGAAAACAATGCTTCACCGCCAAGGAGGAAGTTTAAAGTTATACTATCTGCTGCAAAAATTATGGTATCAGTTTCTTGGAATTCTTAGGGTGTCCCAGAAAACGGATGCCATGATTTGGTGGACTCCTTACAGCATGGACGCGCCATTGTGCCATGCTGAAAAAATTGCGTGTGAGTATCCAACGAAAACGGCCAGGTCTACTGAGTGATGGTGTCCTTCTCCTTCACGATAACGCGGGGCCGCACACCGCCAACACCACGCAGCACTTGCACCAGAAATTTCGGTTGAACGTGTGGAAGCACCCGGCTACGGGCCGGACTTGTCTCCATGTGACTTTCACCTCTTTTCTGGCCTGAAACAGCACCTGTCGCTTCACGTGTGACGATGACGTGAAAACAGTTGCAACAAACTGGCTACATCAGCAGGGACGTGAATTTTTTCCGTCCGGGATGGAAAAGCTGGTCGTGCATTCCGACAAATATCTGAATCTGATTTCATCGAGAAATGGTGCTTCATTTATATCGTTTTACACATCGCACAAACGCTCTTTTTTGGTGAATTTTCCTTTTCCCTACTCGAACGTGTAACCTTTTTTTCTGATCGACCCTCGTATTTATCGATCATGCCAATGAGTTGATCGGTTATTGGACCTTCCAGCGGCCAGTCAGCAGTCAGGATATCAGTCGTTTCGGATGGGAACTGATTCTGATGGAAGTGACTTTGACTCTAATGGAGAAAACAAATGAAAGCGCGCATCTCGAAAAATGTGTTCCAAAACTCGTTCTCTAATATGCAGAAGGCGTCAGAGAGAATTACGTTTGGTTGTTTGCTTGGTTGTTTTGTGTTTATTGGCGCAAAAGCTTCAATGAGCCAAACAGCGCCAAATCCAATTATTTAAATTCCAAACAATAGCAATAATAAAACATGACAAAGAATGATGTCAGAAAACAGAACACTAAACGATGTAAATGGCTGATAAAAGTTTATTAACATACTAAACAAGGTGAAAAACACCGATACGACGACGAAATGACAACACAGAAGACACGTCACAATGGTTGTTCAAAAGACAACTGAATTTCACTGAGTCGTCAGGTAGAGTGGGTAAAAGAACGAAGCGAGTACGTTCATGAACAAAGAGAACTGCAGTGAGAAAACAATGACACCTAGGTGCCAACAGCACTTGATTAACAGAAAAAGGAAGTTTCACAGAAACGCTAGCAGGGCGATTCTGGAAACACGTCACTGAGAGTCTCTTGACAGTTTAAGCCACAATGTTCCAAAGAGGTTTACAGTAGAAGAACATGCAGTTCCTGGCCATTACACAGGGACGCCCAGGTGGCGCAGTGGTCTAAGCGATGGCCTCTGATCATTCTTCCGGAGAGTTGTCCGGGTTCGAATCCCGGTGAGGCATGGATGTTGTGTTTGTCTTAGGGCACTGCTCTTTCCCTTCCCTGGAACATGCGACCCTAAATTAGGGACGGGCGACTGCTTATAGCCCATTGAGTTTCTCACGGTGGTCGTTAAATTTCTAATAAAAACATCGTGGGTATACCCGTATATCTTCCATGGCAGCTGCCTATTACAACTTAAAAGCACTTTTTGTCTAAAGTGTCCCATTTTGTCATGGCATCCTTCCGAATCTCGTCCAAGCTGTACACAGGATTGATGATCCTGCTTGAGTTGCTTCCAAGTGTGCTTGATAGGTTTCCTTTCTGGACGGAACCATTTTGTTTTATGAGTGCACTCGCTGCTGTTCAAGTTGTAGCGCTTCATATGTCCAGATAGTGGATAGTAAGAATGAGAGATGTGTGTTACCAAATCTCCCGCTGCCGAACTTACTTCAGAGGACTTTCTCCATTAACAAATTTACTCTGAGGGACTCCTTCCATACACATATTCAACGATTGGCCGGCATTATGCTAACTCCACATTCATTAATAGGGAAGACATGGCGCCATTTATATTTCTCCCATTTTGAATGGGATCCTGCGTACTTTATCAGACTACCACGGTGACGGAGCTCTTGGTGCGAAATTTGTCGGCTTACAACAAGCTGTTCGGGAAGATTTACGTTGACTGTGTGAATCTAATTGCTACCAGGAAGTCTCTTAGCAGGTCTGTCGCATTATGGCTCACCCTATTCTCTACTCTTTCAGTTCTCTGGTAGGTACTGCAACCTCGAGGGACATCTCTGAAGCTGGCTTCGAGTTGTTACTCAACATACCGCTGTGATGCTTTTTGTCGTCATCAGTGTGAGCAATATTTGAATTTTGAAATCGGGATTCATAGCATGTTCCTTGTATCTCTTGTTGGATAGTCTTGGTGACACCAGCGGTTCCTTGTATCTCTTGTTGGATAATCTTTTCTCTTGTTGGATAGTCTTATTTCTTGTTGGATAGTCTTATCTCTTTTTGGATAATCTTATCTCTTGTTGGATAGTCTTGGCGACACCAGCGGTTCCTTATATCTCTTGTTGGATAGTCTTGTCAACACCAGCGGTTCCTTGTTCTCTTGTTGGTTAGTCTTATCTCTTGTTGGATAGTCTTATCTCTTGCTGGATAGTCTTGGCGACACCAGCGGTTCCTGGTATCTCTTGTTGGATAGTCTTATCTCTCGTTGGATATATCTTGTTGGATAGTCTTGGCGACATCAGCATCTCCTTGTATCTCTTGTTGGACAGTCTTATCTCTTGTTGGATAGTCTTATCTCTTGTTGGATATCTCTTGTTGGGTAGTCTTGGCGACACCAGCGGTGTTTGGAAGGAACTAATCCGACCTTCGTGCACGACGTCAGTTGATGATGGCCCTTACCCGTTAACATGTACTCTCACAGAGTTGGTCACCAAGGCTCATAACAAAATTCGTCAACCCAGAGGCCACGCAAGTAGGTAAAATGTAAGACTGAAGTGTTTATCCTTTTTATCGGCCCAAGAAATGAAAAATGCGTTTTGCCAAACGTTCGCTCATCAACGGATGGCATTTTCAAGGCTAATAGCTTAAAACAAACTGAAATACTAGAACGATTACAATTTAAATACACTGGCGGAAAGTGAAAAAAGAACATCAAGAAGGAATTGGCGGACGATCATGAAATTTACATATGTTAATGGGGTCGAGTTTATGTAGGAGTGATGTTAATTTCGGGACTAACCGGTGAGCGCTTATGCCACAGCACGGCATAATATGCAAATTATCGTCGGTGGTATTTAAGGAGTACCGCAAAGTGAAGGTAATCAGTCGTCGGCGTACGGACACGTGCGAAGACCCTTAAGAAGCTGCAATGTCTGGACATGGAAGACGTGTAGGATTTCAGCAGTTATCGGACTTTGAGCGAGTCGTCTAGTCGGACTCAGCGAGGCCGGGTGGTTGTATCGTCGTATTGCGGAGCGAATTGGACGGGAAGTATCGGTGGTGGTACGATGGTGGCGTTGATGGTCCGAGGAACATTCCCACAAGAGAACACGTGGAACAGGGAGTCACAGACGGACTGATGACCGGACCAATCGACGCATAAGAAGAGCGGAGTTGTCAAGCAGAACATCCACTGCGACGCAAATCCGAGCTGCCGTTGCAATTGAGGTGACTGTGCGAACAATCCGCAACCGTCTACTGGATGCAGGACTACGTGCACGTGTGCCTCTTTCATGTGTACCTCTGACTCCAGCCCACCGGAAGTAACGGCTGCAGTGGTGTCGCCAACGTCTGCATTGAAGAACGCAATGGCGATCTGTCGTGTTCAGCGATGAAAGCAGATTCTGCTTGGTAGCCTCCGATGAACGTATGCGTGTTCGCACACGCACTGGGGAGCGTCTCCACCCTTCTTGCATCCGCCAGCGACACATAGGGCCTACACCTGCTCTCCTGGTGTGGGGAGAGATCAGCTATCACTCCCGTACATAACTAGTGTTTGTACCGGGTACGTTAAACAGCACCTCCTACATCAACAACACCATTCAGTCCGTTGTTGTGCCATTTGTAAGGTCGGTAAATCGTGGTGTTTTCCAGCAAAATAACGCACGCCCACACATGGCACGTGCAACGCGACATGCACATCAGGGTGTGAGACAACTTCCATGGCCTACACGTTCACCGGATTTGTCTCCCATTGAGTACGTGTGGGATTTTATGGGACAACGACTTATTCGGTCTCCACGGCCAGCCACCGCCATCCTCGATGTACGCGTCCAGGTTGAGGACGCTTGGAACTCAATACCCCAAACTTATATCGAACATCTGTACGACAGACTCCTTGCCAGAATTGCACAGTGTGACGCAGTTCATGGCGGTTCAACTTCGTACTAACCATGCTACATGGAAATGTTATTTTTCAGTTTACCATCAAATACAGCTGTATTTTGCCATAATGTTTTGATCACGTTATCCTCTGTATTCCGTTATTATGCTGTATAAATTTCGTTGGTATCAGACGTCTCCTTCTTGGTGTTCTTTTTCACTTTCCGCCAGTGTATGAGAATGGTTTACACGAGACACATGAATGATTGAATACGCAGCGCAGCGTGTTCTGAAAGTGAAGTCATAAAGTGTGTTAATTTGGAACGTGGCGATTTGGAGGGGGAAAATCATTGAGGCACTGAATCCAAATTTTTGGCAAATCCAGGGAGAAACTGTTGTTGCAGGCTTCATGGGTGGTGGCAATTCCCATACATTCTCGGAATGCTATTGCTTTTGGGATAAAATATGGGGCCTGTTTTTTAGAGTAGGGGGAATGACTAAACGCTCGTTCGGAACTAGACTCAGCGAACACAAAAGAGACGCAAAGGAATGAAGATCATCTACAGCTCTAATTAGTGAAGTCTATATGGGAAGGTATTAAAAAGCTAGACCCCCTACTCTAATCCAAAAGAAACATAATTCCGAGAAACTCTGGAAATTATCACCAGCCGTGAAGCCTGCAAAGACAGCATCTCTCTGAAGTTGCCAAAAATTTGGATCCAGTGCCTAAAGATTTTTCCACACTATCAACAAAATCTTCTTTGGCGTCAACCTCGGTTAAGGTAACACCGGCAACACCGCCACTGGACACTTGATGACTAAAAACAAGTAGCCTGGACTGACGAGTAGCGTTTTCAACTGTATCGGGCAGACGGAAGGATTCGTGTGCGGCGCAAACCCCATGAAACCATGGATCCCGCCTGTCAACAGAGAACTGTACAGGCTGCTAGGTGGTCCGTAATGTTAGGGGGTGTGTTCACCTGGACTTTACTGGGACCCCTGGTACGTCTACAAACGTCTGTGACCGGCCAACGCTATGTGTGCATCCTTTCTGGCGAGGTCACCCGTTCATGTCGTGCATTCATGCTGATGGGTTGGGCCTGTTTCAACAGACAATGCACCTCCACACAAGTGTCGCGACGCCACATTATGGTTAGAGAAGCATTCATCTGAGTTTGGGGTGATGACATTACCAACTAAGTCGCCAGATCTGAACGTGATAGAACACATTCGGGATGCCATTACCAACCAAGTCCCCAGATCTGAACGTGATAGAACACATTCGGGATGTCATGCAACGCACCACCGAACACAGGAATCCGAGACCTCGGAATACACCCGAATTGTGGAACGCTCTGCAGGAAGTATGGTGTTCATTGCCTACAGCATATTTCTAGAAGCTAGTGGAATCCATGCCCCGTCGTATTTCTGCAGTCCTGCGCTCTCGTGGGGGACCTACCAAGTATTTGACTGGTGTACCAGTTTTTCTGGCACTTCAGTGTATGTAGGCCTATCTACTTAAATAACAAGAAAAAAAAATACCTACATAATTATACTCGAGTTTGCCTCTTAGCTCGCACAGCCTTAAATATTTACTATTTGGCCTCTTGCAAAAGATATTTGCCGACCCCTGGTCTGTAGCATACATATGCTAAGAAAAGAATATAAAAAGTTTAAAAGCAGAAGGATTTTAAATAATAAAATCCTAATCATAATGACATATTTTTCTCTTTATTTCCAATGTTCTGAGTAACATTTGTGCATGGCGCAAATATGAAGATAAACTAGTATGTAATGATGCGAGCACGTCTTTAAATCCTTGTTTATCTCCGATATTTCCGAGAATCTCATCTTTTATCACTTTTGTGCTCACAATAGGCCAATTTAAAGCCATTAAATTTCATAGGAGACATGATTAACTTCACATGAGCTTAATTACTTCAGGCGACAACATTTAGAAAATTATGAGCAATTTTCACACGGCAATAATTCTCGTTGTCACCTTCCAAATCGCTTTTAACCGCTTTATTTCTCTGCGTACTTCAACGAATAATTGAGAAAAAAATTGTTTGAAGGTCAGAGTTCTGAACAAGGGCATAAAAATGAAGAAAGTAAGATGATGTGTTTACAGAGGTAAAGCCATAAAGATGCATAACACATCTTTGCATTTAATACTATTAATTTGGAATTAGTTCGTAAAACATAACTTGCTGTTGTTAAGAATTGCTCTGTTTTCTCTCATGAAATCTAGATAAAAATAAAAGGGATTTTACTGCAACGAAATTAATGTATCTGTAGAACTTGATTATCCCCAGGAAATATTTACTGTTATCTCCTAAAAAAACTGTCGAAATTTATCGTAATTAAAAAGTGTCCAAATTGCGAACTTAGTAATGTTCGACCTTTGGCCAAACAATGTAGGATATAAAAACAGGATTAAGTTCGTCGAAGAAGAAACCGCAATATGATATGTATGTCGTTATGAATTGATGAAACAATTTGAAAAGTAAATTTTGCAGTGACATTAAATTAACTCTTATTATGACTTTAAGTAAATTTATTCCAAGCAAGACATTTGAACATCTAATTCTCTTCAAGCCTTTTCTTCGTTATCGCTTTCGGCGTTAGGTTAGGTTACAGGTGTTTTCAAAATCAGGTATTAAACCTATATAACATGCTACGTCTTGTCTGTCCCTAACTCTCTGGATGTCATCAGTACTTGCAGCGCCATCTGCTTTTATCCGGTGGCCGAAATCAGAACTAAGCTCACCGCTATCGGACGATACGTAAAATCAAGGAGAATTAAACCTATATCTGACGTCAACGCTCGGACGTCAATCAGTACTTGCAGCGCCATCTGCTTTTATCCGGTGGCCGAAATCGGAACTAAGCTCACCGCTGTCGCACGATACGCAAAATAAAAGAGAAATGCCGGAAAATAAAGTAAAGGTAGTAAGACAAACGACTTTATCTGTGGCAACACGCACGTGCTCGAATAACTGTCTGCGACGTTTGTTCTGCTACGCAGGTGTTATGCTCTGTTTTATTTCATTTTCTTCGCACTGCAGAGTAATTTCATAAAAAGGAATCAGCGTTATTTTATTTCATAAAAAGGAAGCAATGCTATTTCATTTCATAAAATGGAACAAGTAAAATTGTAAGAAAGTAACTTCAGGCGTAGTTTTGATTCACTGTAACGGAAATTTAAAA
Organism: Macrothele yani; assembly: GCA_039090855.1. Lineage (NCBI taxonomy): Eukaryota > Metazoa > Arthropoda > Arachnida > Araneae > Macrothelidae > Macrothele > Macrothele yani. The sequence goes on from CM077026.1 coordinate 115,139,260, forward strand.
AAATTATTGGTTCCGTGGAATTTTTTCTTTGTAGTACAAGATGGAAGAAGATAAAACTGAAAGAAAACTTCGTTTAAATACAGAACGACGACGACGACGACGATGGCGTGCAAAGAAATCTTCTAAAACTTTGCATAACTTAAGCGTAGGTAGAGCTAATTGCAGGCCTATCTTATAGAATGCCCATTAATAACTGAACCGTTTATTATAGGCTAGTTATGAATATGTATTCTACGATTCTTGTTATAAAAATTCCAGTCAGAGCTTTTTCACCCCTCCATGGCACGGGCTATGAGCCAGTTTTGTTAGAGAAAACCGGATTGTTAACAAGCGATAGGGATTTTATTTGTTCTTTCATTTTTACTGTATTTCACTAGGTATCGAATACGCAGAAAATGTTTCACACGATATCAACGGAAACACAAAAATAAATTGTCTACACAAACTTTTGAAGTACATTTACACCGAACATTACGGGCAGAGCGTCTTTATGCAAATCGAAATAACTTCAGGTAAGCGATGGCGCATGTGAAGGTCATGAAATAGTATCTCCCTGATATGGATATTATGTTAAGCACTGTTATTCTTCTTCTTCAGACGGAAACAGCAGTGGAATTAGGGAGTACGAAAAAGGTCAGGCTGTAATGGACAGACGATTTGGTCAGAGAATTTTCAAGACGGAATCGCTTGTACGAGGCTCACGATCAACCTTTAAAAAGTGGTCCGAGGAGGTAAAACTTCGGACCGCCGGCAAGGTGTGAACTGGCCACGACTCACCCATGCTAGAGGTAAGCGAGCGCTATGCCATATCGTGCAAGACAACAGAAAGGACACCCTGACTCAACTCGCCGGTAATCTGAATGCTGGTGACGACAGTAGTGTGTCACATAACACAAAACATCGAATCCTGCCGAAAATGGGCTGAATGCTGGTGACGAGAGTAGTGTGTCACAATACATAAAACATCAAACCCTGCCGAAAAAGGGCTGACTGCTGGTGAAATCTGAATGCTGGTGACGAGAGTAGTGTGTCCCAATACACAAAACATCGAACCCTGCCGAAAATGGGCTGAATGCTGGTGTAATCTGAATGCTGGTGATGAGAGTAGTGTGTCACAACACACAAAACATCGAACCCTGCCGAAAATGGGCTGAATGCTGGTGACCAGAGTGGTGCGTCACAATACACAAAACATCGAACCCTGCCGAAATAGGCTGAATGCTGATGACGAGATTAGTGTGTCACAACACACAAAACATCGAACCCTGCGAAAAATGGGTTGCGAATGTACAGGCTAACCTCGGTTACCCACCCAGAGAGCCTGCAATGGACACGCGAGAATCATAACTGTACGTACCTTGAATAATTGGAAGAAGATCGTATGGTCTGATGAATCTCGTTTCCTGTTTCACCATGTGGACGGCCAGGGACGTGTAAGTCGTTTTCTTGGAGAAGTGTTGGCAAGAGGATGCACAGTGGGACGAAAACAATCCGGTGGAGGAAGTGTATTGCTTTGGGAAACGTCTGCAGACTTACGAATAGTGTTAATAAGATCAGTACAAAACAAGTTAGTAAAATCATGCAATGCATTGATTATGATACGCTTTCCAACGCACCAGAAATCATTACTCAAATTATTACTCAAGTTATGAGGATAATGGCTGTGGAATAAATCTCGCTCCTGTGCCCTGAATTTTGCCCCCATTTCAATTATATTCAACTTAGAACCGATTCAGTATACTTCGGGAACAACATGGTAAAGTTTTGTCGCAATCGAATCATTTTTACGTAAGTTATGACGCATAAGGGCCATGGAATGGATCCCGCACCTATGCCCTGACCTTTGACCCCATTTCGTTCATTTTTCAATAGGATTCGTCCCCAGATTGCACCCTACCACATATTAAAATGTCATCGAAATCGAACCATTTTTACTCAAGTTATCATGCGGACAGACAGATAGACAGACGGACAAAGCTGGAGCACATGCCCTTCTTCATCCTATGGTTGGAAAGTGTAAATTACGAAAGAAAAGGAGTGGTTGATTTCATAATGAAGCATTATGGTGAAGAAGTTTCACTGACGTTTGAAAATGCATAACTCAAAACATTTTAATGTTTTACAACTATTAGAAAGATTTTAAAAATAATTAAAAAATCATGAGCTTTTCACCGAAGCACACACCTGTTGCTTTCCGCTACTGGATGATTCACTCAACTGTCGAGAATCTTGGACGGAAGATGATCTTTCATCAATGTAGTCGGAAGGCACCGCTGACAAGGAGATGTGACTTCCCACATATTTGTGTTTCTTCTTTTTTCCCAACTTCATTCTGCATATCAGAATAAGAACAGCGCACGTAGCAACAAAACAACCAATCCCCAGGAAGATGAAGGCAACGCAGCTACGGCCGCAAGATGTGGAAGATGCCAGACCTGGAAACAGAACGTACCAGAGAGATAAGTCTTACTTTGCTTGCAATAAAAGGGGAACATATGAAATATATATCTTTTGATGGCAGTCATTGTTGTTGTTTGAAAAGGAAGACAAGAAATAAAACCAGATATGTTTTCATTTATCTCTTTTAGTCCACCCCGGGGCGCAGTGGACTAAGCGCTGTCTTCTGATCATTCATCTGAGATGGGTCTGGTTTCGAATCCCGGTGAGGCATGGATGTTGTGTTTGTCTTACGGCACTGGGTCTCTCCCTTCCTTGGGACCAGTGACCCTAAATTAGGCATGGACCACTGCTTATAATCCATGGAGTTGTTCACGGTGGGGTGTGTGTGTGTGTGTGTGTCGTTAAACCCTTGACAGAAAAAATCTCTTCTTACTAACTTTGCTGTTAAGGAAGAAACAAAATGCAAATCTCCTGCTTATTCCTTGAAACTATATATCGAATTATACACTGAGTGTTCATTAAATTACGTCCACCTACCTGATATCTTGTGGTGCCTCTTTTTTTCCAGGAGAATGGCTGTCATCCGGTGTGGCATCTCTTCCACGAGGTGCCCGTACAGAAACTGCTACCGTGCTATTTGTATTGCAATCCACAGTTCAAGTAGGAAGCAGGATTATGTGCCCAACTGCCTTAACTGGAGTTCTACAACACATCACAGATGTTCAGTTGGGTTGAGGTAAAGCCACGTATAATGCACAACAAGGCCATGATATTAGAGAGATGAGTTAGTACCTCCGTCTCTGACGTCGCTATCATGCTACACGGAATGATACATTGGTGTCGTGTTTGACGTCATCCAAGACAGCGTTAGAAACCAATCGGAAGCCTTGGTTTCTACACGACGTCAATGAAACGGGGAACTCATCTCTCCAATGTCGTAGGCTTGTATTTTATAGACGGCCTTGGTGGAGGTAGAAAACTTTTGTTAAACCAGTTTCGTCAACGAAAGTAAATGACGCATGTCATCATCATTCGGAAAGACCACTTTTACTTTGCGTCCAAAACTTTTAACATAAATGAATTAAGGATTTCGGGAGGCAACAGGCACATGCTCAATGTCATTTCATTTCCTTTATTGATCTTGCTGTTACATATTAAAATTAATAATTCTAAATAGTTAAGTATAAACATATAAATAACAGCAGGGAAGAACAAGGAAAAGGCCTCGAGGAGACCTGGCCAGCTTTGATCTCCCTAGGTTTAAGTCAGGACAAGAACATTGATATAACAACAACAAAGTCAAAAGAGAAAACAAATATCAAATTAAGTATCTAGGCATGATATTAAATTGACAGCATATCAAGGGAAAAATAATGTTAAAGTAATGGAAAACATGAGTTGCCCACCCCTACCCGATCCTTATTGTACAGATCCCCCGTCCCTTGGTCACCGAATCTTCACCTGGTAAGTCCTAAGAGTCTTTAAAATGTATCTATTAACAGCAGTTTGAAATCTCTAGTGCAACATTTAATGCTAACGTAAAAAATACTGGTAACTTGTCTAATGACGATGGAGCGAAATGCTGTGAATCATTGTCAATACCTCTTTCGTAACAGAAGCAATTATACTTCTATGTGCAATTTTGTTTATTGAGATAGGATGAATGCATTGACCAAAGACTTTAAGAGTCACTTACCGCAGTATTCTCAAGTGATTGGAAAATAACGCAAAGTTTCCATTTTTCCAAGATGCTTGAAATAATACACTGGCGAAAAGTGAAAAAAACACCAAGAAGGAGACGTCTGATACCAACGAAATTTATACAGCATAATAACGGAATACAAAGGATAACGTGATCAAAACATTATGGCAAAATACAGTTGTATTTGCTGGTAAACTGAAAAATAACATTTACATGTAACCTGGTTAGTACGAAGTTGAACCGCCATGAACTGCGTCACACTGTGCAATTCTGGCATGGAGTCTGTCGTACAGATGTTGGATGTAAGTTTGGAGTATTGAGTAACAAGCATCCTCAACCTGGACGCGTAAATCGGAGATGGTCGTGGCTGGTCGTGGAGACCGGATAAGTCGTTGTCCCATGAAATCCCACACGTGCTCAATGGGGTCAAATCCGGTGAACGTGCAGGCCATGAAAGTTGTCTCACACCCTGAAGTGCATGTTGCATTGCACGTGCCGTGTGTGGGCGTGCGTTATCTTGCTGGAAAACACCACAATGGACCAACCTTACAAATGGCAAAACAACAGGCTGAATGATGTTGTTGATGTAGAAGGTGCTGTTTAACTTACCCGGTACAAACACTAGTTGTGTACGGGAGAGATAGCTGATCGCTCCCCACACCAGAAGACCAGGTGTTAGCCCTGTGTGTCGCCTGCGGATGCAAGAAGGGTGGAGACGCTTCCCTGTGCGTCTGCGAACACGCATATGGCCATCGGAGGCTCCCAAGCAGAATCTGCTTTCATCGCTGAACACGACAGATCGCCATTCCGTTCTCCAGTGCAGACGTTGGCGACACCACTGCAGCCGTTCCTGACGGTGGGCTGGAGTCAGAGGTACACATGCCAGATGCACACGTGCACGTAGTTCTGCATCCAGTACACGGTTGCGGATTGTTCGCACAGTCACCTCAGGTGCAACGGCAGCTCGGATTTGCGTCGCAGCTGCTTGACAACGCCGCTCTTCCTATGCGTCGATTGGTCCGGTCATCAGTCCGTCTGTGACTCCCGGTTCCCCGTCTTCTCGTGTGGGAATGTTCCACGGACCATCTACGCCACCATCGTACCACCACCGATACTTCCCGTCCAATTCGCTTCGCGATACGACCATCGGGCCTCGCGGAGTCCGACTAGACGACCTCGCTCAAAGTCCGATAACTGCGGAAATCCTACATGTCTTCCATGTCCAGGCATTGCAGCTTGTTCAGGTTCTTCGCACGTGTCCGTACGCCGACGACTGATTACATTCACTTCGCCGTACTCCTTAAATACCACCGACGATAATTTGCATATTATGCCGTGCCGTGGCGTAAGCGCTCACCGGTTGGTCCCGAAATTAACATCCTTGACCCCATTAACATATGTAAATTTCATGATCGTCCGCTAATTCCTTCTTGGTATTCTTTTTGCACTTTCCGCCAGTGTATTAGGTGGTATTGCAGAGGAAGAAGAAGAGGAACTAGGAGTGTTTACGGATGCAGTAGCTTGGTAACATTACAAAACTCGTAGCAGACCTAATCGGGTTGATAGATCAACAGCTCGAGGAACAAAAATTGGAGTTATGAGAGTAGATGTCGAGCAAACGGTGGAAGTTTGTACTCAACGAAAACTCTCGATGAGGTATTAGACGTACATGTTTTACAACGCCAGTGCTATCAGAAGACCTTTACAGCATGTGCATCAATACATTGATCGGACAAAATGACAGATGCAATCAGGACCTTAGAAGAACCAGCAGGCCGCCCCTACGGCGTAGTGATGTAATCGGTGGCTTCTTACAGTTCATCCGAATGGGCGCATGTTCTAGTTCCGGAAGAGTCGTGGGTGGTGTGTTTCTCTTACGACACTGGTTCTTTCTCTACCTTGCAACCAGGTGCACTAAATTAAGGATGGGTCGGTTGCTTATAACCAGTTGAGTTGTCCATAGTGGTCGTTAAACCCTCTGAAATAAAAATGAACTAGCAGTTGACATTGCGGAATCATTCTTAAACCTGTGTGGTATAAAAGATGGCACACATGAAGAAGAAGAGTCGCAACAGCAGAAAATTTAGCAAATGTTGCCATCGTGAAGTAAAACATGACAGGCAGCAGTAGAACTTACCATCTCTGAACTGAACTTTAAAAAAGAGTTAACCCTTAAAACTGGGGTTAACGAATTAACGCGTATTACAAACTATAAGAAGATAGATTCAGTAAGCTGTTAGTTTCAAAGTAAACAGTGCATATTAGCACACCATCTAGCTTCGACGCATAATGTCACAAACAAACAGTAACTACAATCTTAAATTCGAATGCGACAATCACAGAGCAATGTGCTATGTGAAGATTACAAATATTATCCCTTTTGAATAACGCACAGTTTTTCCATTTGAGGAAAACTGTACATTATTTAAAGATATATGTATACATATATACTGTACACTGTCGAACTACATTTTTGTGACCACCAGCTAAAATTCAGAGTAACCTCCGTGTGCAGCACGGACGGCAGCTGGACGGGCTGGGAGTGACTCAATAAGGTGCTGGAATGTGTTCACAGGTATGTGGAGCCATGCTCACTGCAGTGCATCTGACAGCTGCTTGAGGGTGCTTGGTGGAGGATCCATAAAGCGAACAGTACGATTGATGTGGTCCCACAGATGCTCAATTTGGTTTGAGTCTGGAAAATTAGGGAGCCAGGGAAATACTTTGAAGTCTTCATCGTGCTCTTCCAACCACCACTCTCTGATATTTCTAGCTGTGTGAGACATCGCATTGTCGTACTGGAAGATCCTATCCGCCCCAGGGAAGACAATCAGCATGTATGGGTGTGCGTGGTCTGCAAGGATGAATCCATAACGAATTCGGTCCATAATGCCTTCCACAAGTATGAGTGGACCCAGAGAGTACCACGAAAACATTCCCCATACCATAACGCTACCCCCACCAACTGGTGTTCTGGCGGTAATGGTTGAAGAGTGTTCATTTTACGAAGTTTCTCGCCTTATACGCCAACGTCCATCCGTTCGATGAAGCAGAAAGCGTGACTCATCGGAGAAGGCAATACTTTCCCAATCAGCGGAGGTCCAATTCCGATACTGCCGTGCAAATATAAGCTTTTTCTTCCGATGCACCTACGTTAGCATAGGTGCAGTGACCATCCGTCTGCATCGGAGTCCCATACGCAGCAGGATTTGCTGAACTGTCGTTTTAGATGCACTTCCGGTAGCCCCCTGGTTCATTCGGCCAGTCAGTTGCTCCACTGTAGCGTGTAGATCGGCCCTCACGCCCCTTCGAAGCCGACGTTCACCTCTCACATCACTGGCACGTGGTGCTCAGCAGTTTTCACGTCGCTTATTCGTAAAGGTGCCATTTCTCTAATCACGATACACTTTAGCCACAGCAGCACGCGAACAGTTCACAAACTGAGCTATTTCCGAAATACTGCCACCCTTGGCCCGAAAACCGATAATCATCCCTTTTTGCAAATCTAATAAATCGCTCCTTTTATTCATGACAGCAATGAGTGATATGTTTTCAAATTCTCTACAGCGCACCTTATAAACGCTCTAAGTGAGCTCACGACACATGCTTTCTTTCATTGGTTACGCGCTGTTGACGTCAAAAGTAGGAAGTGGTCACAATAATGTGACTCATAAAGACGCTTTTCTTGTTCTCACTCCTTCAAGAAGTTCTGTTGAAAAATTATTTTGTCATCGCATAAATTTTGCTATAAATAATATTTTAAATATATTTTCTATCCTTTATATAATTCACGGGATGTAAGGTCAGGTGATGCGTAACATCACCGCCTCTCCTTGACAAATGTCAACCCCGCCTTCTCGTGGTGCATCCTGTTCCCACTAAAGGGGCTCTGACGACCGCAAATAGCGGTATAACTATACCATCGGGATCAGAGGAAATGCTATCCCACACTCACCAACCCGCTTGGCCAGCGTGGTGAGTTATGGCCAAACACCTCCAAAATGACTCTACAACTTAAATCTTGGCCCTCAGTCTCCGGCAGCTGGAATGTACCTGGCCAAGGCAGCGGCCAGTGCGACATGAAGGCAGAGGGTGCTAAGAATCCCCGGAGGACCGGACTAGGCTGCCATTTGATGCTGACCTTGGCTACCTACAACGGACGCTCCCTATCTTCTGATTCAAGGCTTCTTGAATTGGAAGAGGAACTACAAAGGATCAAGTGGGACATCGTCGGGCTGAGTGAGGTAAGGAGAAAAGGAGAAGATCTCAGTAAACTGAAAAGTGGACATCTCTTCTATTATCGTGGGACAGATACTGGCAGAACTAGTGGTGTTGGATTTATAATAAACAAGAAACTGAAGGATAAAGTGGTAGAAGTTGAAAGTTCCTCTGACAGAGCTGCACGACTCGTTATCCAACTATCGAGAAGATACCAGGCTCAGATTATTCAAACTTATGCACCCACCACAAGTCATCCTCAAGAAGAAATTGAAGAATTTTATGAGGAAATTCGTCATCTAAATAATAAAGGTAAGCAACACTTGAATATAATTATGGGAGATTTCAATGCAAAAATAGGGCACCGGCAACAGAATGAAACTTCAGTAGGTAAATTCGGTCACGGCAACAGAAACCAGCGTGGAATTACTCTCGTTGAGTTTGCAGAGGCGGAAGGATTTTTCATCTTGAATTCCTTTTTCAAGAAAAAGCCACACAGGAAATGGACATGGAGACATCCAATTGGGACGACAAGTGAAATTGATTTTATTATGTGTAACAAAAAATTCGTCATCGAAGACTGCAGTGTGCTAAACAAGTTCAACACAGGTAGTGACCATAGATTGGTGAGATGTAAGATGCACCTCAACACTAAACTGGAACGTGGCAAGCTCATAAGACAAACAAAATGTATTGACATAACCAACCTTAAAAAACACCATAATACTTTCAAGTTGGAACTGAAGAACAGATTCTCTGCTTTAGAAGGCCTAACATCGGAAGAAGTGGATATTTCGGAAGTTAACGGAAAAGTAACCAAAGCTCTTATGGAAACAGCAACAAAATTACCTGGGTCTAAGAACAAGTTGCATGTAAACAAATTATCAGGAAAAACCAAAATGTTGATGCAAAAAAGAAAAGAGATGAGGACAACTAAAGAAGATGTGACTTCCAAAGTGGAATATATAGAGCTGTGCAAGACAGTACGAAAAAGTATCACTGAAGACGTAAGGAAATTCAACTGTGAGCTAGTGAGGAAAGCAATTGAAAACAACCAAAGCCTAAAGATAGCAAAGGGACATCTCAGTAAGGGAAGAAAACAGATTATGGCTCTGAGAAAAGAAGATGGTTCTATAACAAGAAATAGAGGCAAAATTTTGACAAGAGTGAAAGATTTCTACTCCAAATTATATGAAAGGGATGATACATGTACTCCAGACATCATGAAAGGTACCAGAGTTCTTCCAGTCCTCCCAGCAGAAGTTGCTCATGCAATCAAGAACATGAAGCGGGGGAAAGCTCCAGGAGAAGATGGAATTACTGTAGACATCATACAAGAAGCAAGTGGAGAAATTGAAACAGTACTCGCCCAAATTTTCACTCGATGCCTTAATGAAGGGAAGATTCCTGAGGATTGGAACAATGCTACAATGATCCTGCTACATAAAAAAGGTGACATTGAGGATCTCAGGAACTACAGACCTATCAGCCTCCTATCAGTGGTTTATAAAATCTTCACTAAAGTTCTTTCACACCGCTTAAAGGTAACACTGGACATGGCTCAACCGAGAGAACAAGCTGGATTCAGGAGTGGCTACAGCACAATAGATCATATCCATGTACTGAGAGATCTAATTGAAAGAGCGAGGGAATATGAACTTCCATTGTGCATGGCTTTTATCGATTATGAAAAAGCCTTTGATTCGGTGAAACCATCAGCAGTTACAATGGCTCTGAAATACTGCGGTATTGAAGATGCATACATCAATATTATTAATAACATCTATGAAAATGCAAGTGCAAAGATTCGGCTGTTTGAAAATACAACACACATAAAAATTGGAAAAGGAGTGAGACAAGGTGACACCATATCTCCGAAGCTCTTTAATGCCACATTGGAAAATGTCTTTCAATCACTGAACTGGGAAAACAAAGGGATAAAGATTAATGGAGATTATCTAACCCACCTTCGTTTTGCTGATGACGTAGTCATTTTTGCAACTACCCCATCAGAGCTGCAGAGTATGATCCAGGAACTTGCTGACAAGAGTAAAGAAGTGGGATTAAAAATGAACTTTCAGAAGACAAAAGTGATGTTCAATGCTTTTACAAGAAATGAAGATTTATCGATTGATGGAGAAAAGCTGGAGATAACAGATACGTATGTTTATCTTGGACAGCAGATATCAAGTGAGGGTCACATTGATGAAGAAATTAATCGGCGTACAAAACTTGCCTGGAGAGCTTTTGGAAGAAACAGCATAATTTTCAAGAGCAATATGCCATTATGTCTTAAAAGAAAAGTGTTTGATCAATGCATCCTTCCAGTGCTTACGTATGGTGCAGAGACGTGGACCTTAACTAAAAGAGACATACAAAGGCTGCAGACAACTCAAAGCAGCATGGAGAGGTGCATGCTTGGTATAACCAGGAGACATAAGAAGAGGAACTCGTGGATCCGAAAAATGACGAGAGTGGAAGACATCATGATCAGAGTTAAATCCCTGAAATGGCAATGGGCTGGACATACTGCCAGAAGGACAGACCATAGATGGACAGCCGAAATTTTAGATTGGATTCCAAGGGACAGGAAAAGACCCAGAAAAAGACTACATGGGAGATGGGTGGATGAAATTCGTAAATATGCGGGAGTGACATGGAGGAGACTGGCACAAGACAGACCGTTGTGGAGGAAACTTGGGGAGACCTTCGTCCAGCAGTGGATTGATAATGGTTGACAATGATGATGATGATGATATAATTCACATTTCTTCCTCCATGGTCTACAACTTATATTTCTACTTGAACGAATTTCTCCGATGCTAAAATTTCTTTGAAGAAATCCTTTCTATGTAGGTTACTCATCATCATGAAGATACTTTTGCGTTCCTTTACTTCTTTAAAATATCACATCTTTCTGACTAGGGTTCATGCTTTCTTCCATATGTACTTTATCTAAATGTTCGATTTGAAAAATCTCCTTTTGGAGGCTAGTATATATTTCGGTATGACAGACATTTTGTGAACAATTTAGGATTTTTCGAACGCACATTTCGTCCGCAAGTGGGCGTGCGTTGTGTATGTTTTACTGATTGTGGAAATCCGGTGGAAGTTTATTTTAGCTTATTGTAACTGATTCCATGTGCTATGAAGGAAACTTATTATAGTGCATATTTTAAAGAGCTCCCGGATTTAATTAGAAGATGTAAGTCCCTTTATCGCTGGAGTTTTTCTTCTTCTGAAAATCTACTTTGAAGAATTGTTTCTGTTTTTTTTTTTTTTTGATTGGAGGTTTAACGACCGCCGTGAGCAACTCAGTGGGCTATAAGCAGTCGCCCGTCCCTAATTTAGGGTCACTGGTTCCAGGGAAGGGAGAGAGCCAGTGCCGTAAGACAAACACAACATCCATGCCTCACCGGGATTCGAACCCGGACCCCTTACGGACGAATGATCAGAGACCAGCGCCTTAGACCACAGCGCCACCGGGGCGGCGAATTGTTTCTGTGTCAGAAAGGATTAAAAATGTTTTTTTTTTTTTTGATTGGAGGTTTAACGACCACCGTGAGCAACTCAATGGGCTATAAGCAGTCGCCCGTCCCTAATTTAGGGTCACTGGTTCCAGGGAAGGGAGAGAGCCAGTGCCGTAAGACAAACACAACATCCATGCCTGACCGGGATTCGAACCCGGACCCCTTACGGACGAACGATCAGAGGCCAACGCCTTAGACCACTGCGCCACCGGGGCGGCAAAAAAAAAATGGTTTATGAAGGACGTTTTAAAAAAGATGACAATTCGGTGTCATCTGTTTTTAAAACGCCCTTCATAAAGAACAGAGAGCCGCCCCGGTGGAGCAGAGGTCTAAGCGATGGCCTCTGATCATTCGTCCGAAAGGGGTCCGGGTTTGAATCCCGGTGAGGCATGGATTTTGTGTTTGTCTGACGGCACTGGCTCTCTCCCTTCCCTGTAACCAATGACCCTAAATTAGGGACGGGCGACTGCTTATAGCCCATTGAGTTGCTCACGGTGGTCGTTAAAAAAAAAAAAAGAACGGAGTAAGTGACAATAAACTATATGCAGTTCAAAAATATGAAAACACAGAAAGATTAGTTCCAAATTACCTATGAAGCGATGGCCTCTGATCATTCGTCCGAACGGGGTCCGGGTTCTAATCCCGGTGAGGCATGGATGTTGTGTTTGTCGTCTGGCAATGGCTCTTGCTCTTCCCTGGAACCAGTGATCCTAAATTAGGGACGGACGACTGCTTATAGCCCATTGAGTTGCTCACGGCGGTCGTTAAACCTTCAATCAAAAAAAAAAAAATTACCTATGTGAAAACAATAATGGAAGGCAAATGTATTAGGTGTGCAACTTAATTCTCGGCCACAAGCACGACACGTTGACAGCAAATTATAGCAAATCGAATACGTACATAATCATGGAAATAATCCCCGTCGTGTTGGATACATTTGAGCCATCGGTCAGGGAGCTGCCGAATGCCACTGCGGAAAAAGAGGGCTGTTTCGAGCTGTAAAGTCATCAATACTTATGTGGACCTCCTCGACAGAAATGAAGTGCGTATCACTCAGGTGATGTTGCAGGGAGTGAAAGAGGTGATAATCCGACGGGGTGAAATCTGGAGAATACATCGGGTCTGACAAAATCTCCCATCCCAGTTAGGTGATCGTGTTTAAAGCCATTTTCGCGGTGTGAGGACGCGCGTTATCTTGAAGCAACAGGACCGACCTTCTGCCCTTTTCGGTATATGGCCTTTTCGCCTCCATTGCGTCACTCACACGAATGAGTTGCTGACAATAACGCTCAGCATTGACAGTTTCACGAGGTTTGAGTAACTCATAGTGTACGACACCACGCTGATCACACAATATGCACAGCAACAACTTTCTGGCGTGGATATTCGGTTTTGCGGTACCGGTGGTAAGCTGACTTGGATAAAACCACGATTTGCACCGCTTAGGATTATCGTAGAGGATCCACTTCTCATCACAGGTCAAATTCTTGTGGAGGAAATCCTTCTTCTTGAATCTGGAGAGCAAGAACACAGCAACATCGTAGGCATAGACTTGTTCGCAGCTTTGAGTTGGTGGGGCACCCAACGGCCCTCCTTGTGAATCCGTCCAAGCTTGTGCAGGTGCTTTGCGATGGCTTGCCGTGTTACTCCAAGTTCCGGGGCGAGTTCTGACTGTGTGCGATAGAGATCCGCGTCCAACAGTTGTTCCAGTTTCTCATCGTCAATTTTCTGTGGCTGTCCCGGACGTTCTGCATTACGGAGATCGCAGGTTCCCTACTTAAAGCGCTGGAACTACTTCTTACACGTACTATAGGACACAGCAGACACACCCAAAGCAGCACAGATCATTTGCTGGACTTCCGCGGCACGTTTTTGCAGCTGAAACGCGAACAGGGGGCAGTGCCTCAAATGTTGCTTCTCGAACGACACTGCTTTCACCGTCAACTTTCCTCCCTTCTGTGACTACAGATGTGAGCAGTTACGGTTGCCTGGAAAGCTGTTGGCTGGCGCTGCAAACAGTCATTATCGCACACAGCTATTTGCAATTGCCGACGTTCTATGATCGCTTGCGGTTTGGGGCCGAGAGTTAAGTTGCACACGTAATAGTTGCTGGAATTACAAACTCTCAGTTCGACAACTGTGTAGACTGAGCACTTTCTGGATCGATGGAATTGATTTTTAAAGTGGCTGCTCAAGTAAAGCGATCAACCATCCATCTCCGCTCGAAAAGTTTAGCCTCGGAATTTTAATCACCTGTCGTGTATTGGGGACCGCAAGAAAAGTTATCCACTTTAACACCTGCCAAGGAAACGATATTTCACACCTTCCACAAAATATTCTGAATGAAAGAGGTAGAAATTATGCATCACGAAGTTAAGGGGCACTAATGGAGAAACAGTATCAAACGCAGAAGTGGTAAGATCTTAGGAAAATGCCTCTTTAGGTACACTTTTACATGCAGGACAGCTTCGATCAGGTAGCTGAGAACAGCGGAATTCGAGCCCTCCCATCATTCCTAGCGGTGATGTTGCGCTAACGCAGTACAAAATGCGATGCATTGATAGTAAGTCATTAACATTCAAAGGAAGGGGGGATCCTTAAAATAGCGATTCTATTCCACCATTTTTCGAAGTTCAAAGAAAAAGGACAGGCATTACCTGAAGTCTAAAGAATAACTGGAAGGTTTTCGGACTTAAAAAAAAAGGGAGGCTTAAAGTTAGAACTCTGAGCAATGTCTAACATTCACGCAGAAATCCATACCACATGCTTATATTTTTTGCAGAACTTTTCCACAAGCACTGGCCAAAGAAATACGAGACTTTATTTAGTGTCTTGTAGGACCACCTCTGTTGCTAATGACAGGAAACATTTTACACAGCTTGGATTGCCTGCCGTGCTTCAGTTTACTTTGGTCCAAAGATATCAATTCCTGTAGTGTTATACACGGCTGTTCAAAAGTTAGCTGCGTTAGAATTATCTAGTAGTCCGCTCGTCATTGACCATTGAACGATTGATTTTACTGGCCCGGATGGCCAGTAAATTTTCAATTTTCTTCCTTTTATTTCAATTTGTCACATTTAAAAAAATTAATATCTATTTCTTCTATTCTGCTCTACGGCCTTCTCTTTAGGTTGCAAACTAGCTGTCAACACAGAGCACAAAATAATAAGGAAAAAAGTGTAGTCTATCTACACTATGTGATTGTCATCTAGTCTGTCACGTGCACCTTTTTGCGGTCTTGCTCGCGCTAGACTCACAGTTCATTAGCGTTCGCGGCCGACAGGAACTCGACAATAAGAGTACGTTTGAAAAACTCAGTTCGTTACCTGCAGCTGTTGTTTATACATGTGTTGTGTTGTTTTGTGTGATATTGTAGTATTTTCGCAAGTGATGATTATCGGTTGCACTTGAAAATAAAAAGACGAAATGAAAATAAGCTTACCAACTATTTCAGTAAAATTAGAGCCTTGCGTTTTTAGATTGAAGGACCACAAGACCGGCTTTCGAAATTGTGACCTAAAGAAGTCATCGATGGCTAAACACTGTTACGAAAAGGATCATAAATTGCTCTTTGAGAAAGCAAAACTAATTGACAAGCCAGAATCAACCACCAAACTTGATATTTTGGAAGTTTTCCATATATATCAGAAGTCGTTGCGACTTGTTAATGACATGGCATCCACGCCATTTCTATCAAACGCGTGGAAGCATCTAACCAAAACACGTGACTGTAAACATCATTTATGATGTCATATACAATTTGAATATTTGCGTGCCATTCGTCCTGATGAACCTAGGTTGATACCCAGCGAAACCATGGTCGGCTTGAATAAATAAATATTTGTGACAAACTACGTTGTATTATCTTAATATTATACACAATCGTCACTAGACTGAAGTCTTCGTGATCAAGATCCATTCTTCTTGTTTTAATTTGCGCGAAAAGATTAATAATTTTCTTCTTCATCTCTGGATGACTGTTGAGGAAATTTTTCTCCATTGAAAGCACTGCAAGTGCATTTAGTCTTTCAGGATTCATAGTGCTCCTTAGAAAAGTTTTTATTCTTTTCAGTCTTGAAAAGTAGCGTTCTGGTTCTGCTGTTGTCATGGGCATTGTCAAGAGGATTTTTATCAGTTTCGTAATATCACTAAGAACATCATCTAGATTATTTTCGAAGATAAATTTCAGGTCAATTAATTTGCAAGATTCATGCATATCGGATCTACAATAAAATAATTTTAGTTCAGTTTCAAGCTTTTCCTTGTCCAACATGGGATATGCTTCAGTTGTCAGTACTATCTTTTCTGTAGGCAGTTCATTCTTAAAACCAGTGAAACTTTTCTTGTTAAACAATTTAGCAGCTACAAAGTGTTTAGTGGAAGAATATCTGTCCATTATATCAACGCATATACAGTCACACACTTCCTTAGCTTCTACCATGAGTGAAGGATTCTCACAGTACTTCGAGTTTCTTATTTCTAAAATAGCAGTTTGAAATTTGTTATATATTCATTGACTTTAAACACACTAATTTCTCGAGATTGCAT
The DNA here is from genome assembly GCA_039090855.1 of Macrothele yani. NCBI lineage: Eukaryota > Metazoa > Arthropoda > Arachnida > Araneae > Macrothelidae > Macrothele > Macrothele yani. The sequence continues at coordinate 115,155,658 of CM077026.1, forward strand.
TTAGTTGTAAATTACTGCAAAATGAAGCATAATCTGATGAAAAATCTCTAACCAAAACATGAACTTATCATCATTCAGGTATTTTAAAATTCCTTTTGCTTCTGCATTGGTTCCATTTGCATTTGATGTTGACTGAATTTCAGTAAGGCAGCTTCTTAAAGGTTGCAAATTTTCGAGAACTCTGTTTACGGTCCGTATGTTAAAGTTCCACCTTGTAGAGGATGGACGTGGAATGTTGACGTCAGATACTTCTTCAGAATGGATACACGTTGCGGTAATCTTGAGAAGAATGTTGGAATAGCCAAAATGTTAGAGAAAAATATTCTTGCGTTCCGTGTAATACTTGCTGCATTTCTCATTCTTAAATAAAGTTGATGCACATAGCAGTGAATGAAATGTGCATTACTATAAACTGCTTTTATTTTTGCTTGAACTCCTGCTTTTTTGCCTTTCATGACATCTGCACCATCAAATGTCTGAGCAATCAGTTTTTGTCCATTTCCTTGAAGGGTTATGTCTAATTGTTCTAGAATACGTTTCGATATGTCATCTGCAGTTTGATTTTCTGGAATAAAGAATCCCCAAAAACACTCAAATATTTCTCCATTCAACACGTAACGTAGAACAAGGACCATTTGAGTGTGTTCCGATACATCTGTAGTATCATCAGCCATGACAGCTATCAAAGCAAGGTTCTCTAATTTCTGTCCTTATCTCCTCATGGTATATTTGTAGCAGGCAGTCAAGTATCTCATTCTGAATGGTCTTAGAAACACCTTTGAAGACCGTACTGGTTTCTAAGTGATTCTTCCAATTTGGATCTAATTTAGATGCAAAATTTATTAATATTCTAAATACCCCTGGATTTACTGAATCATCTTTTTCATCATGTCCACGTAAGGGAGTTTCAAAGTATCCGTAAAAGAAAATACAGTCTATTATTTTGGATAAAACTTCACGGTTATTTTCAACCTTTATGTTATGCTCATTGATTGAAAATCTATATGCCTCACTAAGTTTCTCCTTAATATTTACGTTCCCTAAAAGTGACAGTGAAAATACATTTTCAACGAGCTTCTTTGACTTCTCATGTTTTTCAGTTTTTTTTTCATTTTGTTTATATTTCTGAAGCCGTATTTTGTCCACGGTACATCACCTCCAAACAGCAAACACGGGAAGCAAAACAACGCATTTTTACTTCACAGCCGCAAAGCCAACTTTTCCGTTGGTACCATTCAGAATTAAAGCTACGAATATACTTCTTGTTGTTGCTCATTCCTGGCTGAGATATTTGAATATCAGGTGATGAACAGTCTCTTTTCTTCACTGTAACTTTCTCGTGGAGAGATAACTGTGAAAACGTAAGCTGTTGAAGTTCACTTACAGTCACAGAACTTATTTCTTGGGGATGCCAGGAGGCCATGATTAAATTATTTAAATTTTCTGTAAAATAGAACCGAAAAACAACTATGAATTAAATAGAATAGTTGGAAGCATCACAATTTCACAATCATATAATTCTACACTTTATCACATTTAAGAATGAATATGGTACGACGGTTTTTAAGAGCAAAAGGAGCAAAAAGAAACACTACCTTACGCTTGCCCAACAGGGTCGGCACTGCGTGATCTACAGTGCTCTCTCTACGTAGCGTGCTGCCTCCTATCTCGGAGCTCGGAAGTGTGCGCGTGCGCACAACAGCCAAACACCGCGTAGCTGGAACTGTGAAACGCACGGTTCCATGCAAGGATGTTTGTAATTTTTTCATGAACTAGGGGATGGCTACTGACATTAAGCTTAAGGGTTATACAGTATAATGTACAAGTATAAAGAAAGAATTAAAGAAAAAAAGACCCATTAAATTGAAAGTTATCGATAATATCGAGTGAAAAATAGGGGGTGCTGCAGTTCCGCAGTTTCTATACAGGAGCTGCGCCTGGGTGAGTGTCTTCTTCTGCTTCTTCTTCTTCTTCTCTTGTTGTATGAGTAATTCAATGATTTTTTATTAAATTTCACCTTCCTGAAGATTTATAAGCAGCTGAGGCATCTATTAGTCATTGTTATACGTTAACCGTGTGTAACTAGTTACATAATAATATAATATTAATAAATGGTCCGATATGCAATCGGACCATGTGGATAAGACTGCCTCCAATGTATGGTTAGCAGACGGATCACTCTTCCCCGAGACCGAAGGGTTCCTGATAGCTCTACAAGATCAAGTTGTAAACACCAGAAACTACGGGAAGCATATCCTCAAGGACACGTCAATGAAAACCGACATATGGCGGCATTGCCATCAAGCGCCAGAGACCATCCAACATATCATAGCAGGGTGCAGAGTCCTCACACAAATAGAGTACACGAAAAGGCACAATCAAGTCGCCAAGGTTGTCCATCAGAAATTGGCAAGAAAGCACCACCTCATTACAAATGAGCCTGAGCCCTTCTACAAGTATGTGCCAACAAGGTTTCTAGAGAACAACACCCACAAGATGTACTGGGACAGACCGATCAAGACAGATAAGACCATCTCCCACAATCGGGCCGACATCGTCCTGGTCGAAAAGGAGAAGTCAACATACCTCATTGACATAGTCGTGCCCAGCACGTGCAACATCCAGAAGACGCAAGGAGAGAAGCTGTCAAAGTATAACGACCTACGATACAAAGTCAAGGAAATATGGCATATGTAGAACGTCACCACCGTCTCCATAGTAATATCAGCCACAGGAGTTGTGCCTAAGACCATTCACAGCTCTATACAGACACCAGACCTTCAACCTAACACCTACATGGAACTACAGAAGACAGCTATCCTGAACACTTGTAGGATATTAAGGAAGTTTCTGGATGACTGAGAGAAAGAAATACCACTTCCCAGACTTGGTACGTCGTACGCATCCCCGAAGGAAGAGAAAGAAAACCTCAGGAAGAGGTGGAATCTCTAATAATAATAGTAATAAACATCATGTTAACAACAATGACACCATATTATGTAGCTTAACGTATTTACCACTAGTATTTTACGTCATTGTGATGAAGTTTGTAAAGCGCTCCCCCGGTACTATTTATTTTACGACTTCATCACTGGCTGGGACCATGCCTGAAGTAGCTCGTTGAAGAATAAGGAATTCCGATTAACTCCGGACGATGTGTGGAAGAAGGATCGCACATGTTTGAAGCTTTAAAGAAGGAATTGCCATTAATTCCAGACTATGTGTGGAATGAACATCCCACATTTTTTCCAAGAACCCAAAGGCCAGTGGATCAATTTCCACAATCGGGCGCCATTGTGCTGGTGTCTTCTGCTCCGGAGTCGAGTGCCTTCCCCATTGAGCTACACCGACGGAATTTATCTTTGCAACTTTGTCGTCTTGACATGTGCTTCACCTCTGTGGTACATCCCACCGTAACAAATATGAGTTCGAACTTCCTTCAATACAGATTGATAACTTTCGCGTGGTTGTATTTATCTAGTTCAGGGGTTTGTAATATATGCCCAAAATACCGAGGTATGATTAAACTGTGTAGCTGGAAAATTGCAAAATATATTGACAGCAGTGCCGTATCTTGGATTCGAGACCTGGGCTATCTCATCCACATCCCCCACCCTCACCGCACAGTACTGTTTTTTGTTAAATCGAAAAGTTTAATTTTTAATTGTTAAGTAATAGAAGTAACTTATTTAGGTACATGCTATTGCTAACATGATGCCAAATAATTATGAGGATTAGAATTTGAATATTTTATTTGTACATGTCCTCCATTCTTCTTTATGTTTGGGTGAACTTGAGTGTTACGTTTCCATGAAAAAGTTTCTTCCGAGTACTTTTTCATATTTAAAAAGAATGTTCTTCTCTATTAACAAATCAGCCAAGTTCCTCGAATTTACATGTCCTTGCGTGGCTCTAAGATATACCTTGATTCTTTTTAATGCAGAAAAACGTTTTTCGACAGTTGCAGTTGTTGATGGGCACTTTAATATCAGGTCTGCTAAGTTTTGCACCTCACTAAACATTATGTCCAATTTATTCAACTTTATGTAACAAGTAATGTCTGTTACTAATTTGTTTTTGTATTTATCAAGGGAAAAAAACTCCTTCAGCTCATTTTGTTTTTGTCAGGCTGTGTCAAAATTTGAAGCATAGAGTTCTTTAATTTCTGACAGAAGATGTTCAGGGAAGATTTCACAAAATTTATCAAAACAGTTCGAATCCAACAAAGCCATACATTTAAAATATAGTATCGCTGATTTTAATTCATTGACACTTCACACAAACTGAAACAATTCTCGCGAAGCACGTGCGGAAGCAGGCGAGTGATTGAGGTAGTCGAAGTCTTCTCTTTTCTGAGCGAACCCGTTGCGCAAAGCAATGGTCCATCACTCCCCTCGATACGCTCATTCATGTTGTCATGGAAATGCTAGTAGGCAATCGTATCGAAGTTCTTCGAATCAGAAACAGCAAAGACTCTGGAAGAGCTTCTTGTTTTATGCCGTTAATTTTCGCTCGCCAGACTCAGTCAAAGAAGCGAATTCGCACGCGTCTTTTTTCGCCCCGAAAGCATCGACATATATTAATATCGTTGATAATTGACTTTTATTTGTGTATATTTAATTGACTTTTATTTGTGTATATTTAATTGACTTTTATTTGTGTATATTTAATTGACTTTTATTTGTGTATATTTAATTGACTTTTATTTGTGTTATTTAATTGACTTTTATTTGTGTATATTTAATTGAATTTTATTCTTGTATATTGAATTGACCTTTATTGGTGTATATTTAATTGACTTTTATTTGTGTATATTGAATTCACTTTTATTGGTGTATATTTAATTGAATTTTAATTGTGTATATTTAATTGAATTTTATTTGTGCATATTTAATTGAATTTTATTTGTGCATATTTAATTGACTTTTATTTGTGTATATTTAATTGACTTTTATTTGTGTATATTTAATTGACTTTTATTTGTATATATTGATGTGACATTTATTTGTGTATATTTAATTGACTTTTATTCGTGTATATTGAATTGACTTTTATTTTTGTTTATTTAATTGACTTTTATTTATGTATATTTAATTGATTTTTTTTGTTTATATTTAATTGACTTTTATTTGTGTATACTTAACTGAATTTTATTTGTATATATTTAATTGATTTTTATTTGTGTATATTTAATTGACTTTTATTTGTGTATATTTAATTGACATTTTTTTGTGTATTTAATTGACTTTTATTTGTGTATATTTAATTGACTTTTATTTGTATATATTGAATTGACTTTTATTCGTGTTTATTTAATTGACTTTTATTTGTGTATATTTAATTGACTTTTATTTGTATATATTGAATTGACTTTTATTTGTATATATTTAATTGACTTTTATTCGTCTATATTAAATTGACTTTTATTTCTGTATATTTAATTGAGTTTTATTTGAGTCTTTTATTTGTGTATATTTAATTGACTTTTATTTGTAAGTATTGAAATGACTTTTATTTGTATATATTTAATTGGCTTTTATTCGTCTATATTGAATTGACTTTTATTTCTGTATATTTAATTGAGTTTTATTTGAGTCTTTTATTTGTGTATATTGAATTGACTTTTATTTTTGTATATTTAATTGAGTTTTATTTGAGTCTTTTATTTGTGTATATTTTATTGACTTTTATTTGTATATAGTGAAATGACTTTTATTTGTATATATTTAATTGACTTTTATTCGTGTATATTGAATTGACTTTTATTTTTGTATATTTAATTGAGTATTATTTGAGTCTTTTATTTGTGTATATTTAATTGACTTTTTTTGTGTGCGTTTTCTGTTGTTCGTAACTAGCCTAGCACCCAATATACACCACTGATTGACAACCTTGGTCATCTGTTTGATGAGAAGAAATAATGTCTCAGAGAATGAAACATTGGAGGTCATATATTGGAAACATAGAGTTCTTCTTTTTAATTTGTGTAACAAAAGATGTAGAGAAAGGTAAAACTTCTGACAGTGAAATTACTTAAGTTGTGGTCCGTATCTGTCACGTATATTTAGAAAATTTGATTTTAGAAAATTTTGATTATTAGAAAATTTTCAAAATATCACATTAAAATGTTTATAAGTCCACCATTATTAACGAATGGGCGATTGTTATTGAAACACATTTACTTACCTGCTACATCTCTTGCAATATATCCATCGTCAGAATAGGCGATAACCGTTATTTCCTCATTCAAAGATTCTGGCCATGGAGTAGACAGCTTCTTTATAGCTCCCGGTTTTACTTCGTGGACTCTTGATTGGACCGTGTCATTGCCTGCGACATAATTACTAGAGCAAACACATTCGAAGGGATCTACACAAGAACAAGAACCCATAGCTTGCCAGATGCCTTTGCCGTCAGAATTTGGTAACACCGATCCAGTAAATCGAACTGAAAAATAGAAAAAGAATAATACAATGCTTGTCGTCCCCCATCTCTGAATAATGTTTTTGCATTTACAACTTAAGTATCCCTTATCTGAAATGCTTGGGGCCGGAAGTGTTTCGGATTTCGGGATTTCTTTTTGGTTTGGAGAGTATACCTATATAATGAGATAGCTTGAGGATGGGACCAAATCTAAACACCAATTTTATTTACATTCCGTAAGATTTATAAATAATTTTAAACTGAAAGTCGTTCACTAAACGGGAAGACTGAAGGAACGAAACAAATGTATCTGACTCAGAACCGATTTGCGAGAGTAATTCCTTGCGCATATCGTTCACCAGAAGAGAAAAATGAATGGCACAAACGGATCCGACTCAGACCCGATTCACGAGAGTTCACCGGCAGAGAAAATTAATTTTGCAAACGGATTGCACTCACAGCGGATTCGCAAAAGTCCTTCACTGCAAAAATCATTCACCGGAAGATAAAAATGAATGGCATAAACGGATCCGACTCAGACCCGATTCGAGAGAGTTCACCGGCAGAGAAAATTAATTTTTAAATGGATTCCGCTCACAGCGGATTCGCGAGAGTCCTTCACTGCAAAAATCATTCACCGGAAGAAAAAAATGAATGGCACAAACGGATCCGACTCAGACCCGATTCGAGAGAGTTCACCGGCAGAGAAAATTAATTTTGCAACACGGATTCCGCTCACAGCGGATTCGCAAGAGTCCTTCACTGCAAAAATCATTCACCGGAAGAGAAAAATGAATGGCACAAACGGATCCGACTCAGACCCGATTCGCGAGAGTTCACCGGAGAGAAAATTAAATTTGCAACACGGATTCCACTCACAGCGGATTCGCAAGAGTCCTTCACTGCGAAAATCATTCACCGGAAGAGAAAAATGAATGGCATAAACGCATCCGACTCAGACCCGATTCGCGAGAGTTCACCGGGAGAGAAAATTAAATTTGCACACGGATTCCACTCACCGCGGATTCGCGAGATTCTTTCACTGCAAAAATCATTCACCGGAAGAGAAAAATGAATGGCATAAACGGATCCGACTCAGACCCGATGCGCGAGAGTTCACCGGGAGAGAAAATGAGTGATGCAAACGGATTCCACTCAAAGCGGATTCGCGAGAGTCATTCACTTCGAAAATTATTTACCTGAAGAGGAAATTAACGAAACAAACGGATCCAATTCAAACCCGATTCTCCAGAGTCATTCACTGTAGTTCACCGGGAGAAAAAATTTATGACACTCAGGCACGATTCACGAAAGTCATTCATTGCAGAAATCGCCCATCCAAAAGGTAAATGAATGATGCAAACGGACCCCACTCAGACCCGATTCTCGGGAGTCATTCACTGCCAGAAATCGTTCTGCAGTGAATGACTCGAGCAAATCGGGTCTGAGTCCTGAAGAATCAGTGCAAATGAATTGCTTTAGGAAGTTAAATGGAATGAATCAGCATCGCTACAACAGAACACAGCATAAGAGCTCCACCCAGGGTGTCGGAGTTAATTATCGTAACCGTCAGGAAGCGCAACGATCTGCACAAAGCCTGGGACGCTTCTGCAAATTTTCATTTAAGATGTCATGTCGAAGCTCGGACAAAATTTCGGTTTCGGAGTTTTTGATTTTGGGAATTTTCTGGTAACAGAGGCTCAAACTGTGTTATGAAGAACTGCACTGTTATTCGAATCTTGACCAAATTTAATTGCCGAGGTTAACACAATGTCTACGACTAAGCGAATGGTTACTTCCTGACTTCTGAAAGAAAATTAGACTTGAACGTTTTGCTTCTAATCATGTACTACAGCAAAAAGCCTAGATTTTAGCGGAATCATTTAAATTCACGAAACAAAATAGGAAAGGTTGACATAGGCCAACACAGAACTAATTTTATGTTTTCCAATTTTGAAAAGCGGAAGCTAAGTTATGTTTTGCAAAATGTGCTACGTATTAACACACTGGGTCTAAAACAGCAGCAGATAATTTTTTTTTCTCATTTGCTATTTAAAAATGTTTTCAGTTGCAAGCTGCTAGAGACTAGCCATAGCTGGTAGTTCTACACTCTTGGCCACCCAAAATGTAACACCAAGAAGAAAGCATCCGATTGGCCTGAAATTCGCAGCATGCGTCGCCCGTGAGAGGACATGCAAACCATTAGCATTGCAGGGCATATGCAAATCATGTGCGCCCGGCACGCCACCGAGAAGCACTATAAGAAGGGTGCACAGAAGGTGGGGTGTTAGTAGTGGAAGTATGTTGTGCTGCCGAACCTGTGCGTGGGAAGCTTCCTGATGCCTCGTCGCAGAATACGGCAGTCATTCCAGCACGTTTCGGAGTTCGACAGAGGACGAATAGTGGCTTATCGCGACGTCGGTTTATCGCACCAAGACATTAGCGCCCGTGTGGGACGACATCCAGCCACAGTGAGGCGAGTATAGATACGGTGGTTTCAGGAGGGACGGACGGACCGACGTGAGCGATTGCCGCAGCCGCGGCACACCACCAATCTAGAGGACCGGCATGTTGTTCGGCGGGCATTAACGGCTCGCACCGCCACAACACGAAAGTTAGCGCAGGAATTAGGGTGTGTTGCGCAACAACCTGTGTCATCACGTACCGTTCGACGTCGTCTGCACGAGCGGGGACTTGTCGCACGGCGCCCATTGCTCCGATTACAATCGACGTTACACTACCGGTGAGTGCGGCGGCAGTGGACCGTAGAACACTGCACCTGGACTACGAAATGGCACGACATCATATTCTCCGATGAATCCTGCTTCTGTCTGCAACACCACGATGGTCAGATCCGCGTGTGGCGGCACCACGGCGAGACACTGTATGACGCCTGCAGTATGCATCGCCATACCAGTCCGTCGCCTGGCGTTATAGTTTGGGGCGCAATTGGATATGACACCCGCACCCCTCTGGTACGCATCGCCGGTACACTTAAAGCCACCGCTACATCTCCGACATTTTGGAGCCTGTAGTCTTCCCTTGCCTGCAGGACCTGCCAGCGGCCATGTTTCAACAGGACAATGCGCGTCCGCACGTGGCACGCATCGTGCAACAATTCTGCACGGCCCACCAGGTGTCACTGCTGCCGTGGCCCGCCTGTTCTCCCGATATGTTGCCCATAGAACACGTCTGGTCGCTGATCGGCAACCGAGTGGCTCGGCAAGCAGCACCCGCGGCTACGCCTGATGAACTGTGGCAACGTGTAGAAGCAGCCTGGGTCGACATACCCCAAGCCTACATCCAAAGCCTCTTTCGTTCGACGCCGCGGCGTGTAGCAGCCGCTATTGCCAGCTATGGGGGCCACACGAATTATTGATGTCTGCGTGTTCCGCAAGTCGTACGGGCCTGTTAGCTCAATCTTTTCATCTTTGAAATCTGTTGTTATGTGTCCAGTAAATCTGGCTTTGCTATCTCGTCTCATTCTTGATCTTACCTTTTGAGTGGCCACTAAGTAATAGTTATTCAGAAATCAGGGAAAAAAATATATTACTTACCATAGGAGAAGTAGCATGCACGAAAACCAATGAAAACTGAAATTAACATTTTTTTTCCGTTTATTTACATTTCATTATGCTTATCTTGGTAATTTTTTTCTAGATGAGAAGCAGTTTTCCTGCTGACAGAAAATGATGTTTGTATTAAGTACGTTGGTGAACTTTCAGATTTTTGGCGAAATTTTTTTTATTTAAAATGTTATCTTACCGAGTTTGAAGTTTCCCTTTCTAACACGATCTTTCCAAGGAGTTACTGAATTTTGCCGCCGTCAGTGTGGACATTTTTAGCTCGTCTTTTGTAAAGAAAGATCGTGCTTATGTTATGGGTTTGTCCACCTGTGGACACCATATCTCTGCAACTGTGTGTCCTGTTTAATATATTGTTTTTGTGTTGGGAAGCTTCAAATATGTAAATGATTGTCATATTCGTGTGGGCTGTCATGTTTGTATATGTATATATTCCTGTACGTACTCCTTGTGATCTTCCGTGGGGTTGGTAGATTTTACTATACTTGCGTATTACTCGTTCTTTATATTTCACGGGAGTAGATTAAAGTTTGATTAATTGACTCCGGTATAGTAATGGGGTGCCACAAGACCAGGATATCTCTGTCTCAGTCAACTTACGCTGTTGTGTTGCTCCTCAGAGGCATGGTGAAGGAAGAGATGACTTGTAGAGACAGACTTAGAGCTGAGCCATATGAACAGGTTTATTTACAGACATTCTTCAGCAGGGAAGCGATCTCCGTTGTTAACATCGTCGATTATGCATTTGATATACAGTAGATGTTTCTTGATGTCGAACAAACTAATCTCACAGCACCGTCAGAGTTCAGTCACAGTTCAGTTCTGCACTATAAGTGTGCACATAACATCAAGAAGTTGTTATACATAGCAATTATGCTCTTCTCAGGTGGCTGGATTTCTCAGGTGGGGGATTTTCTTGGCAGACCGCAGTCTGGCATGGGATTAGTATTACTACCCCGCAGGTAATGCAATGTATGTACCCTAGTGGCCTTAACCGGCAGCTAGGCTCCTAACTAATTAACTAGTTAGCCGCAGCCGACTAGCGTGCGTACATCTCGAGCGCTCTAATCTCTTGAGCGACGACTACAAAACGACCGTCCTCTTCCTATTCGAGCAAGAAATGTCTCGCAAAAGTTCGCTACAACTTTTTCCCGCTCAAACCTTGCAGACAGGACCTCGCACAACCAATCCCGTAAGCGCACGCCTCCTTCGGAGCAAGAGGCCATGTGGTAAACATCTTTTTCCCTTTCAGCTGTCTCTAGCTGCTTGAAACTTTCTGCGCTAGGAAGACATCCCCATGTTTTGTGAACTTCTGCCTCAGCGTAGAATTCACCATGGAAAGAATTTCCTTCTCCCTTCTCCTCTCCGTGGGACCTTGGGCACACAATATGGCCTACCTGAAGCCATTTTTTCCTACAGGGAAAAACTGGCGTTCCACTTCCCATTTTGGATTTTTTCCATTTTCCCTGTCTTAAATATTTTTACATCATCACAATGATGACCTTTCAGTTCGTTGTTACTTTTACGATGTACAATTTCGCCGCTAGAGGGCGTAAACGTAGATGATATCGAATTCAAAATACATCTTATTCCATTTATTTGCTTCTAAACATCCGATTGAAAAAATATTTTACTTTTCGATTCCATTTATGTCGAAGAGTATTTTACGTATAGTCATCTTTTCAAGTTACACATAGATTTTCCGCTAGGGGGCGGAAAAATAAATTGTCTTTTCCCTGACATCTCTCCTTCTAAAACTCCGATGTGATTTTTTTCTTCAGAGGATACAGTCCTCATGGAAAATTTGCATGTAATTTCTAATTTTTGGTAAAAAATGGTTTGGCCACCAGGGGGCGTACTTGTTAATTTTTGCTTCTGATGTATTTGGCACAAAATCGGAGCTTCTAAATCTCGATTGAAAAAAATTCGTTCGTAAACCGATGCCACTCACGTAGACCTTTTCGGAATATTTTCTTCTTAAAATACTGCATGGTTTCTCCGCCAGAGGGCATAGATGTATATCTAATTTTTGTCAATATCTCTGTTTCTAATGGTCCGATTAGAAAAATTCCTTCTTATTAGATTGAAAGTTTCCGATGCGACATTTTTTTTTCATATAATTTCAAAATTTTCAAGTAATTCATAGACTTTCCGTTAGGGGGCGTTAAGAAAAATTGCGTTTCCTTCGATATTTCTGCTTGTAAAGCTCCGATTTGAAAAATTATTTCTGCACCGGATACAGCTCCTGGTGGAAAATCTTTTGGATATAATTTCCAATTTTTGGTAAAAAATAGTTTGGCCACCAGGGAACGTAAGTCGTAATTTTCGCTTCTGATAAAATCTCGATTGAAAAAAATTCCTCTGTGGACCGATACTACTCACGTCGGTAAATCTTTTCGGATATTTTCTTCTTAAAATAATGTATGGTTTCTCCGCCAGGGAGAGTATATAACGAAGTAAATTTCTCCGTCATTTCTACCCACGCCAGGATTCGAACCCGGATCCCCTCATTCCGGAATAAGTCACTCTACCAATTGAGCTACGCGGACGTTTTATTCTGATTCCCATCTGCCTTTATGTCGTGTGCGTCCTTCTGGCAGGTACGTCACATCTCCTGGTACGTTACATCATCTCCCCCTTATTTTTTTTTTTTTTTTTTTTTTTCGAAGTGCTGGAGAAGGGATTCTCTTATTTTTCCTATCTCGCGGTGTGGAAATAACATCACACCAATGCGAGATTCTGAACGGTCGGGTCATCCGGATAGTTCGGGCGCCATTATAACGAAGTAAATTTCTCCGTCATTTTTATCCGCGCCAGGATTCGAACCCGGGTCCCTTCAATCCGGAATAAGTTGCTCTACCAATTGAGCTACGCGGACGTTTTATTCTGATTCCTATCTGCCTTTATGTCGTGTGCGTCCTTCTGGCAGGTACGTCACATCTCCTGGTACGTTACAAGTAGATATCTATCTTATTTTTGTCAATATCTCTACTTCTAAGAGCCCGATTTGAAGAATTCTTTCTTTGTTGGACAGCATTTCCGGTGCGAACTGTTTTTCATATAATTTCAAAATTTGCAAGTAATTCATAGATTTTCCGCTAGGCCCCCTAGGAAAATTTCGTTTTCCTTGATATTTCTGCTCCTAAAACTCCGATTTGAATCATTCTTCCCGTATCGCATACAACTCCTGAAGGGAAATGTTTTTCATATAATTTCTAATATTTGGTGAAGAATGGTTTGGCCACTAGGATACATAGGTGTTAATTTCTGCTTCTGTTGTGTTTGCACCAAAATCTAAGCTCCTGAAAAATGGACTGAAAAAATCTTTCCTGAACCGATACCGCTCACCTTGAAAAATCTTTTCAGAATACCTTCTAAAATAATGTATGTTTTTCCCGCCAGGGTGTGTAGATGTATATCTTATATTTGTCGATATCTCTACTTCTAAGAGTCTGATTTGAAAAATTCTTTCTTTGTTGGAGACCGTTTCCGCTGCGAAATGTTTACTTATATAATTTCAAATTTTCTTAACACACAAGTCTGCAACTAGAAGGCGTAAGTTCATGATTCTGTTTACAGCAATATCTGCGGGATTAAACACCAGAGCGAAAAACTTTTTCTTCGGTCAGATATTACTGTTTTCCATACCGGTTCCATTGAATTTGAATAGCTTTGATAAATTCAATTCATGTCAGAACGGATTCAAAGGACGTGCTTATTACACCCAAAAATTCGGTGTCATCTTTCTTGTTTTTATAATAATTCATCACTCTTAATGTGCATCGAAAGCTAGGAAGAGGTAAAAATACTGGGATATTAAGTTAAATTTCTTGTCTCGGAAAAGAATCGACCAAAACCAGTAGAATGCCTTAACTGCAAATCGAACTCTGTGTCGGAGACCAAAAAACGCCGCCCCGGTGGCGCAGTGGTCTAAGCGATGGCCTCTGATCATTCGTCTGAACGGGATCCGGGTTCGAATCCCGGTGAGGCATGGATGTTGTGTTTGTCTTACGGCACTGGCTCTCTCCCTTCCTTGGAACCAGTGACCCTAAATTAGGGACGGGCGACTGCTTATAGCCCATTGAGTTGCTCACAGTGGTCGTTAAACCTCCAATCAAAAAAAAAAAAAAAGACCAAAAAACATTAGACGTGACACTTAAAAATCTTGAGCGATGGGGCAAGCGATCTTTATGTTCTGGACCAGGGTGATCCAACTTTTTATACCAAGTGGGCCGCAAGACCACTTCGACCAAGAACCCGCGGGCCACACACTAAATTAAATTTCCATATTGTAAGCATGCAATGAAAATATTTTATATATTTATTTATTACTCTAAATTAATACACAAACAGGTTCATGCCCGTTTTTTAAAAACGCATGACGCGAAAAACATATTCATTTATCTTTGTTCGCAAACGCGAAAAAAACAAAAACCATGCGCCTTGCTTTAATAGCAACTTCAAAGGGATGTCTGAGCTTGAAAATTCTTCACAGGTTGATCGATGTCCGTCTTCAGTGTGGTTGTTTATATGCGCAGGCAACTCTCGAGTGAATTGTCCGATAAGTTGTTTCAAGTTTTCGACTTTATCAAGCTCATGTTTGAAAATGCTTGTTCGCAGTGTTATGCGGAGACGAACATCGATGGTATGCGAAGCCGAAAATTGCTAAGCAATGAAACCCGCTTCCTTGAAAGTAATGTAAAACATCTCTTCACCTGGTTTTAGTCCGTTGTGTAAGAAATGAGCCAGCCTGAAGTTTGCAAAGTTTCATCTGAGAGCGGCGTTCTACAGCCGATAGGATTTCTGAATAGCGTGAGGGAGGTTTGAAGTTAACGCCGGTATCAGACGGACAAAAAAAAGCACGGTAATTTAAAGATTACCGTGCTTTTTTTTCTGTAAATTTAATTGTTGACATCGATTTTTCCCCGTAAACAAACGCGGACATGCACATCGAGATCGATACTTCTACTAAAATTTAAGGTAAATAATAAATAATGAAATAAATGCTAACAATAATCAGAATTTATTTGTTAAGATGTTTTTCTTGAATGTCGTCAAGGGCCGCCAAAAGAGACCTCGCGGGCCGCGTGTTGAACCTCCCTGGTTTTGACTCATAAGTATATATTAAACTCTGTCTTCCCACAGAAACGCATTATGGCAAAGGAAACCAAAACATACATAGAAAAACGATATCGGCATTTATCTTACGAAGAGGCACGTATATACAAATACAGAAACAAAATCGTACCATAAAAATACCCTCTACCACAGAAGTTATAATTAATTACCTTTCAAAAGGAATGTAATGAAAATATAATAGACAAACGCACCCCTCTATATTGCTTTGTTAGCCTTTGATAAAATAATGTACTCTGCTCAAAACTGATTGGAGGAATGACGTGCATTGGTGTTGAGGAAACATTGCGACCTCCGATGGAATAACAATGCCCAAATAAAGGAAGTTGTTTTTCTTCTTGTTTGCACACGTGACAGGAATATTTACATGATCGCCCCAATGGTAGCGCATATATGCACGTTCAAAGTCATACACACTTTATCAGTTGTCTCGTTCATAACGTCTGGTTTCTGATGAAACAACATAGCTTGGGAAATCCGTTTGCTTCCAGAAGCCCGGTTTCGACTTAAAATTAGATACTGTTTGATGATGTGGAATGATTTAAAAAAAAATAGGAGATTAAATTGACTGTAGCGAAAAAAAAAATCAGTGTAATGTTGAATTCCAGAAAAAATAAAAAAAGTGGGAAACATGAACTTGGGTAATGCGATGCCTATATCGTGAGAAAGTGAAGGGGTGAAGAAACAGCAGTCATTTTTGTGATAAGGTCACAATAATCGAGGATGAGGTCGCAGGATTCTAAGAATTGGAACGTGAATTTCACAGAGACCTTAGCAACAGCAGAGTGGACATCTGGATTATGTCATGGGAAGAGTGACAGGACGCGGAGATCGTGGAATGCCCAGGACTAGGGGGGGGTCAGAATACTAGCCTGTGATTGGTCGTGCACTGTCCAGGCCGGAGGAAAAACTGAGGGACGCAAAAATTTAGATTTTGGCGGGGGACATCGGAGGTAGCTATCGTTTGGAAAGAAGGTCAGGTTTTTCTGAGGGTGAACGAGGAGACCTGAAAGTTTGGGCGCTCAGCTGCGGTCATCAGCGTAATTTTTCACTATTCGAGGTTAGTGAGTAAACTTGATCATTATCAGCACTAGGCCGAGGTAAAGGCATGTAAAATAAGTTAGATAGCGCTTAATGAGTAGCCACTCCCTGTGTTTACCGTAGCAGTATTGTCACTACCCTGTGCGATATTTAATAGGAACATTTCGATGTCTCTGCTGACGAAAAAAGACTGTAGCATCACCATGACTGCACAGTGTGTGTATCTCGATGGAACTCTCAGTGTTGTGTAAGAACTGAAATATTGAAAAGGAACTGTGCATATTCAAGACCTTAACAAAGTAAGCCTCCATCCACCAGCTGAATATATTACATGTTTCATCAACCGTCACGGGATGTATGCAGGAATAAAGTTATGTCTTTGAAAATGTCAGCTCTGTTTAACAAGTACGTGATCTTTCGCTACGCCTCTGAGGAGAGTAGAATCTGAATAAGGTTGTATAACAAAGTAAAATTTCTCCGTTATTTTTGGTCCACGCCAGGGATCGAACCCGAATCCACTTATTCCGGAACAAGTCGCTCTGCCAATTGAGCTACGCGGACGTTCGTTATCGCTGCTATCTGACTTTATGTCGTGTGCGTCCTGCTGGATAGGCATGTCACATCTCCCCCTCCCCCGAAAGAGGGCCGAGGGCATGGCGCACGCGTCAGCCGTGACCATGAATCGTTGCAGGCAGCCATCCGCTGTAGAACGTGCACTTAAGAACTCCCAGTGAATCTGGTGTGCGGAAAGCAACGTCACACACATATATTTTTTGAAGCGCTGGAGAAGGGATTCTCTGATTTTTCCTATCTCGCGGTGTGGAAAGAACATCACACCATTGCGAGATCTTGAACAGCCGGGTCATCCGGGAAGTTCGGGCGCCAGTATAACGAAGTAAATTTATCCGTCATTTTTGGTCCACGCTGGGGATCGAACATGAGTCCAATTATTCCGGAACAAGTCGCTCTACCAATTGAGCTACGCGGACGTTCGTAATCGCTGCTATCTGCCTTTATGTCGTGTGCGTCCTGCTGGGCAGGCACGTCACAGTTGTCCAGGCCTAACTATCATTCTAGACTGGTGGCAGCTACTAATAAGTTCACACCCACAGGGAGCAATTCTCCCTATTAATTCAATATAATAACCCCACACAAAGAATATAACGAAAAGATAACACACTGCAACAGCAATTAAAAATAACCCGCGAATTTTGAAGTGTCTTCCCTCGATGAATCATTGCGGTTAGAGATCCATTCTCTTATTATTTAGATTTTGATTTGAATAAAATAAAAAAAAAAATATTCCCAGACGCTACGAATGAAACGAAACGTCCATTCACCTGCGCAGTCTTGGGGACATATTGAGGAGTCTAGTTTCTCCAAATCATCGCAGATTCCGTCTGGACAAAAGGATATGTCAGGACTGCATGTGGTATAATTAGTAGTCATTGATGTTTCTGATCCCTTCTTCCAATGACAGCTTCCGTTCAAAGAGCCTTTACCGCATCCTTCATTGCACTGCTTTTCTTCGCTAAGTACTGCGCACCACTTGTCTGCAAGTAAAACAAAGAGTTATGTGGGGTTCGCAGTGTATACATAAATGGAAAATGCAGCATAAAAGAAACAAAGAAAGGACAGTAATTAGTAAATTAATTAGCGAATACACTAAAAGGAAAAACACAGAAATATATACACTATTTGTCAAATGTTCAATACGGCAAAAGTTAATAGACGTTTTTTAAAAGGTAAATAATAATTTAAGTTGAAATTTATAGCTTGCTGCAATGTTGTAAAGGGTATCTGCTTTATAAGTATGAGGTAAAACAAACGCATGTAAAACCATGCCTCAAAAATATAGCAGTAAAATTCGATGGGGGTTCGGTAAAACATATAGCAATTATGAGGTGCCAACACCTCTCGAAGCAATTCAGGCTTCTCACAGACATTATGCCGCTCAATAATACCATCCGCTGACAGAAATGGCAACATTTACCACTGAAGAATGAACACTTCAGTGGTAAATGTTGAGAGTTCGATTTGCAGTTAAGTCTTCAGGTATCGAGGGTACAGGGATGGGACTGGTGGGCTGCAATAATACTTTCTTAAAATTTCGCAGAGATCTTCAGTAGAATTGTGATGTGGAAATCTACGACTCATATCCATCAATAAGATGATCCGGTGACCAAGATGGCAAAATTTATTACTGGCGAGTGAGAGCCGTCTTATGGTATTGTAGGGATGAGACTTGTGGGCAGCAATACTCCTCATTGAGTTTCGCACAGAATTGAGTTCTGGAGAAAACGCAGGCTTCACCAGATGTCATATGCCTGCTTCTCTAAGCAATGAGCTGACGAAGTTAGCTCTGTGAAGACGTGCGTCCTCATCCATTATGACCAAGTATATGCCAACTGCACCAGAAGAATGCCTGATATTAAAGTCACGAAACTCATGCTGGCAATTCAGAGTGCTTATAGGAACATTACAAAAAAGCATGGAGGTCGGTACTTCAATTCAATGAAAAATCAACCCACATTCATACTATCATAAGGAAAAGCACTTCGTTTGATGACGTTACGAGCCGTCGATGGGTTTCAGCGTATCATCAAACTAATTCCTGTCTTCTACTCGAATTTAGAAAAAAAAACGCAACTTATCCATGGATTACATGTTAGGTTACTGTTCTAAGATTCTGTCAATATGACCGTTATACCATTTTAAGTGGGATGACCCGAGATTGGCCCGTAACGACACATATTGCAATTTTGTCTATTTGCGATGTGACTTTTTAGCCATAGTAGATACATATATCATCCTAAATTCTTCGATACTGTTACTCTTTGATTTGATATGACGAATAACTCAGTAACTCAGGTCTACATGGTTTCTAGGGTCAGCAAGATTATAGCTGTTCTTTTCTGATTGAATCATACTGTACACAAAAATGTTGACAATTTATGTCCACCATATACAGTTTTGTCAGTGTGCCTTTAGTGAGTGTATGTTGTTTGAAAATGCCCTCTTTTGCATTTTTTACAGACATCGGCTGTGATTGAAATGCCATCAAGGAGTTGTATAAATTGTATGGATTCATTATTTTCATGTATGGAATATTGAGGTGAAAAGAAGACGCCGGAGCATAGCATCATTTGTTACAAAAGTATAATGCATATTTTGAAATGAAACCGAGAGACTAAGACAAGCTATGGGCACTCCATATAGAGTGTCACACAAGTGTAAAACAGCTTTGGAAATGTAGCAAACGCCAATTGGCGTGCATTTCTTTTGCTATTCTAATGATGTTTCGTGAACCAGGAAGTCCTGGAGAAGACTGCTACTTCTGTCTGACGAGTGTAAAAGGTTTCATTACCAAAAGCTTGAAATGCATTTTATATCACAATTTTTTTCTGCCATGACACCTACTGATCATGGACCTAATCGTCCTCTTACTGGTCCAGCACAGACACGGGATTCTGCACAGTTATCTGAAACGCATGGAAGCAAAGGCAATGATGATGAATGTGAAATTTATGAGCCTGAAACAGTCAGTATAGTCTAAAACAGTTCATACAAAGTGAACCATTTAGTGAGAGATCTAAGCCAACACGTAGCATAATAAATTTATGTAGGCCGAAATCTCCCAACTAGATCGTCACATGCGCTTGTTGTCAGCAAAAAAAAATGTACAGCGAGTAGGAAGCATAGCAAAAAACAGATATTGAGCAAAGGCCTGTGTTCTGAAACGTCTAGTCGTTGCCCGATGAGAGGAGGATCTCTGCATTTGTGCTGGGCAACAGACGCGCAATAGTGAGTCGAATAATTGAAATTTGAATAAGATGCGGCACACTGCCCCAAAAGCCTGCCTTGCATCAGAAGAAGACCTGTTCATATTTCATTACAGTCTCCAGCTAGCAAGGCAAAACGCCTCCAGTGGAAACGGAAGCACCATAGTGATCTTCAAATGATTTAAAACGGATCTTGTAGGTCATTACTTTCCAGGCTGGAGGAAGCACTACAGTGGTGTGCATGCTTTCATGGGAGATTTCCTTTGATGGAAAGACGGCTGAATGTGTCCAACAGTATTTAATCATCTATGCTGCTGACGGTCATCCAGATATTGTCATTCCCATCCTTCGTGGTGACGTATCTTTCCAGGGAAAATGTCTTCCAGTGGTTACAGGAACATAACATTGTCTTCTAGTGGTTACAGGAACATAACATTGTCTTCTAGTGGTTACAGGAACATAACATTGTCTTCTAGTGGTTACAGGAACATAACGGAGACTTCCTTGATTCATCGGCCACCTAGCACACTTAGAGTTTTTGTTTCAGGCTTGGAACAGCAATAATTTCCGTGGAGCATTTGTTGGATGAGGTAAACGGGATTTGACAGATCTACATGTACTACCATCCAGTCTACGTAAATTGGAATATGCTGTTTAACATGCATGGGCTGGTATTTTCACGGAAACATTATCAAAATTTAGTAATGTCAATACTGAAGCAAAATGTTGTTTTTCTGAAGGGCAATCTTTATTCAACATGCAATTTTATGATTTTCCCTACTAAATCGGTCACTCCGGTATGCACGTAGCTCCTGAACTGTATAAATGTTCAGCATCAATGAAATCCACATCTGTAATGCGATGGCAAGTCGACAAACAGCAGATTAAGTGTTTTAGCAGGGATCGAAAGGAAAATGAAATCAAAAGAAAGTAGTAAAATAAGCTGGATGTTTGCGATGAAAGAATAATGTTCAGTAACATTTTCCAGTTATAGAAGCGAACAATAAAACATCGTGCAGAGGCTTCCAAATTACTAAAATAAGTAAATAAAGCTGAAAACGTCTGGTAATGACTACCCATGCGAAATAGCATGAGAAAATGTCCCAATTTTGTCTGCTCACTATCGTAAAATAGGAGTGCATTGAGTTAGGTTGGTTGACTGGATTCTGGAATTAATCGAGCGAGGGCGATGGAGGTCGAGAAGCAGGACGTGAGGCATCGCAAATTACCACACAAGAAGAGGTTTTAGATGTAGAGTTTCATCATGCGAACATGATTCTGTCTCACACCATTGGAGGGCCAACCTGATTTCCAGCAACCGTGAAAAAGTACTTTCGATTTTATGACGTGCAAAATAATCTGCACAGTCATTAACTGCGAACGAAGTTATATTTTAGATGAACTTACCAAGTTTAGTCGTCTGGGGTACACGACAAGATCCAACACGTTTTGCCATAACATTCTTGCAAGAACCGCATTATAGGAGGCCACTATACGCATAAACCTTTTTTCCGATGGCAACACTCTACTGGTGGAGGCGGGGTTCTGGGTGTCAGTCATGTTTTTCCCTTGCCGTATTTTAAGTTTTTCCGCCAATATGTGCCCGCCGTATTTATTTTCCAGTGGTGTTTAAATGAATTTGGACAGTGTTACGTCACGATAAAATTTTTGCAGAGATAGCGAAAAACTCTCACCGGTCGGTTTTGAACCTGCGACCGTTAGTTTAGGGTTTAAGTGTGCTAACTATTCGGCTATACCAATTGTTTGGAGCGAATTCTTATCAGCCAATTCAGCATTTGAAGGTTGGTTTATTACCGTCTGCAATGCTCAAGGGACGATTTATACTTGGCATAACGACGTATTGACATTATTTTGTTGTGTGTGTAACATATTTCTAAATGCGATTTATTTTTAAATGCTTTCTCTAGTTTTTGAAGAAACAAATTATTGACATTTTTTGGTTAGACAAAAAAAATCGTAATATTTTTCTTAACGTTCTATCTATTCCAGTGGGACCATTTTTTTCATTAAATTTTTCAGCTATATATTAATTTTCCAGAAGGCATGTAATAAGGTATGATATTTTTCTATATATCATCGTTTTAAACATAACGCGTGATTGTGGCGCCATCTGTTAATCTGATTGAAACGTAATGTCTACCAAGTTGTGTTTTAAGAAAAACAAGCATGATCATGTTTTTTATGAGCAGGAAACGTGTGGTGGATTCCTATTGGATACTGTAACGGCGCGAATGTTATCTTATTGACTGGCGAAGACACTTAACAGGATTGTAACGGGGTGTTTCTCATTTCTGGGTGTGAACATCAAAGTATTAGGACGTCCTTTCAGCTTGTAAAGAATCAATGGATTTTCCAAAGGAAGATATGCCGTTGTTGGAGAATGATTTCACCGAATGTATAGTGGAGGAAATGAATACCGAGATGGATGAAGGAGATCTTGTCTCAGCTTGTCCAATCCAGGTAGGATTTGGAGATGATGAAGTGAATCAACTAGGACCAAGCGGAGTTCAGCGTGAAGTGAAAACAAGTTTCCGCGAGTAAAATACTAAAAACAAAGCAGAGAGAAAAAGAGAGAGAGAGAGAGAGAGAGAGAGAGAGATAGAGAGAGAGAGCAAAACAGCGAGAAAGGCACAAGAAGGAAATCATAAAGAGACAAAAGTCAGAAAGGGGGATAGAGAGAAAAAAATCTGAGAGGCAAATGTTCAGGACAGGCAGTTTGCTCAGTAAGAAAAATTGAAGAAAATGAAAGTTCTGAGAAAGTTACAGGGAAGGACAGGGCTATAAAGATAGAGTCGCAAATAAACGCGATGAATACAGAGAGAAGAGAGAAAACCACAAAAGCCAAAAAGACTTAAAAAGATGAATTCGATTTGATGAATTAGATTCGATGGGGAGGAGAACTGGAAAAGTGGGAAATAGAGAGAGAAAATCAAGAAAGGTGATCCCAAAAATTTCAAGTGTAATGAAAATTTCTTTTGAATCAGAAGAATGTGTGCAACATAATGTATAATAGATAAAAAGTACGCCACTTACAAAAATACGATATAACACACTAATGTGTTGTTGTTTTTTATTCCGTTAATAGGCGTAAAATTACAAAAGTTTTGCAAGATTTCACTGCCAACGGACAGCTTCTTCAGGCTTCTGAATATAAACACTTAACAGAAGCAGACAAAGAATAAATGCAAATGTAAAAATTTTAAAATCATTATAGAGAGGCAGAGCACAAACGGGATATAAAAAATAAAGAACTTACTACCGCGTTAGCACGAGACGTGAATTTTAAGGATGCTCAACCGATCTGGAAAGATATAAGAAGACTAGCGCCATACAGCGGTCCTAGGTCAACAGCAGTCAGAGAATTAATCGAGATTATATCAGGCAGTGACGTATGTAACACAGACATAACTACCGAAATCATGAGAGAAATACGGGATTACGCCATATAATACAAATTTTGAAGATGACAATCCGATTTTTGGCGTAAATGTGACAAGGATGGTAAGTCAGATAATATCCGAAAACTTGAAAATTTTCATCGTCCTGGAGCGGGACTCGAACCCGCGTCTCCCAGAAAACTCCCGGGAAACGCGGGTTCGAGTCCCGCTCCAGGACGATGAAAATTTTCAAGTTTTCGGATATTATCTGACTTACCATCCTTATCACATTTACGCCAAAAATCGGATTGTCATCTTCAAAATTTGTATAACTACCAAAAATTTCGCCTATCTGGCACAAGGTATTAAACATTAAGAGCTCGCTGGACAATCGATGAGCACGAGGCGTAATACGAGTCTCATGCTATGCTATAATGATTTTAAAATTTTTACATTTGCATTTATTTTTTGTCTGTTTCTGTTAAGTGTTTATATTCAGAAGCCTGAAGAAGCTGTTCGTGTTGGCAGTGAAAGCTTGCAAAACTTTTGTAATTTTACGCCTATTAACGGAATAAAAAAACAACAACAACACATTAGTGTGTTATATTGTATAATGTATAATAATCATGGAGTATTTTACTCCAACATAGAATTTTAAATGAAATGTATTTTTTTACCAGTGTGAGTCATAAGTTCGCAGCGTTATAGGGTACAACGTTCAGTCTGGTACCACATATGGCTATTCGGCAGAATACAGTCCATCAGAGTCTGTGGTCCTTCGTCAACGTTCAGCCAACGATGCAATGCAGTTGCGATACCAGATGGCTGGATTGAATGCAAAAAAGAAAAAACTCAGTGATGCCTTCTTTCACAGACTCCAAGGAATGGAACTGTCTGCCGGCCAAGAAGTGCGCCATGGAGCAAAACAGGTGAAAATCCGAAGAGGCAAGTTCAGGGTTACAGGCTGGGTGTATTAGGATTTCGACGCTATCCAAATCCTGAATTTTCTAGTGGGCAGTCCTTGACCTATGACATTGGGCGTTGTCTAATTGCAGGAGGACCTTATTTCGGTTCACCATTGCTGGATAGCGCTGGCGTAGAACGTTGTGTGTGTGTTGCAGCTGGTAGATATACAGGTTCCCAACGATGGCCCCACCATGTGGCACAAGCTCCCAGTGGACATGATCCTCGAAATTCTACCAAACACACAACCTTGTCTACACTTCAAAACGCCCTCTTTGATCCACTGCTTGAGCCTCATCCCCTTGCCGCAACCATTGGTCTCACGTATCAGGATAACGTAGGAAGTACCACTTCTCATCATTCTTTACAATTCTTCGCCAAACCTGTCGTCACGTGGGATTTGCAACATTTATCCACAAGCTACTCAGCTTGCTTTGGGGTCAACTCATTGGGAACCATTTGCGGACGTCTGGAGTGAATACCGAGCTGGTATTGTTTCATTGTAGCATCTCATGACCTTTCCTCACATCCTGGTCCTAATGTAGGTCCCTAATTTCAGTGATTGAAATAGATCATGCCACCTAAGCGATGGCCTCTGATCATTCGTCCTAAAGGGGTCCGGGTTCGAATCCCAGTGAGCCATGGATGTTGCATTTGTCTTACGGCACTGGCTCTCTCCCTTCCCTCGAACCAGTGACCCTAAATTAGGGACGGGCGACTGCTTATAGCACTTTGAGTTGCTCACTGTGGTCGTCAAACCTCCAATAAAAAAAAATGGGTCACATATTTGAGAAACGAATTTCTCCGAAGAAATAATTCTTCATTTATATATGGTTTGCATTTAATGCTATGTGCCTCCGCACACATCCACAATCAGCAAACTTTTGGATATACATTTCAAAAAAAAATTGCTGATTGTGGATGTGCCTCCGTACACATCCACAATCACCAAATCATGGCTAGATGAATATTCCATGGACCACTGGCATATTTTCATTGTATTCCAGGTATTTACTTCATTCAGAAACTTGAAAACAGTGAAAATATGCCAATAATCCGTGGAATATTCATCTAGCCATGATTTGGTGATTGTGGATGTGTACGGAGGCACATCCATAATCAGCAAATTTTTTTGAAATGTATCTCCAAAAGTTTGCTGATTGTGGATGCGTGCGGAGGCACATAGCATTAAATGCAAACCATATATAAATGAAGAATTATTTCTTCGGAGAAATTCGTTTCTCAAATATATGAGAAAGTTCATGGCAAAGATAACTAGGAGAGATAGAAGAAGTGAAAAAAGAACTCTAGAAATAAATTTCCGTCAATTTCGTATAAGTGAATAACTTTAACGTCATTGTTCCGTGTCAACCAATTTATGTCTTTTCAATAATTTTTGTGACAAGACAACCATTAAAAACAAAGTATGTCCACCCCTGAAGCGGAATTTCCTTCATCGAATACACAAAAGTATGGTCACATAAATTTTCAGTGAATAGCAAATAAAAATGTAACTGTCACTCATTCAAAATACCTTGCATAACTCAGAGATACCAAAGAAAAGCGCTAATAACCTTTGCTCAGGACAGGTTTTCCGAAATTTCTGATCATTAGCTGTTGGCCCTAATATACGATTCAAAAAAAAAAAAAAAAAAAACGTTTTGTTTAAAATTTTCTCAGAATTAGATGCAAAATATTTGGTGATTTGAATAATATTGATCTTGGTTGCTCCAGTAGTCCTCATCATGCAATCAATTAACGTGTCCTGGCATCTGTATCTTAATATAAAGAATTATTGTAAATCTTTAATAAAATTATCAAGTCTTAAAATACCTTTTTAAATACATCTACCAATGTTCTTAAAATACTAGTAGGTTTGATCTGCAATTTATTTTAATGCGTTCGTCCCCAAGAAGGCCTTATAAAACTTTAAATTTTTATTTAATATTTTGCACTTTTTTCTGAAAATGTACTGCCTGTTGTCATGATCATGCTGATTCAAGGACGTAGCGTTTCCCACGAAATATAGTGCATATTTTTTTCACTTAGTTTCTAAAAACGAGCAATTTAATAAACTGCATACGTGATGGCGGTTTTTTTTGTCATTTTTGAGCTTGTTCTTGCATGCGACTGGTATTATCATTCAGTTTGATCATATTTTTTAGAAAAAGGAGTTTATAATGAAGAAAGCCATGATATTTTAGGTCATTCCACGAAACACCTAGGTGATTCAAAAGTTAGTCATATTTTGAGCTGCATTATAATTTTGGGCCTCTGTTACCGTATATAACACTCGCCAGCCCTAGCATCGACTGGGTACCATGATGACATGGAAACACATTGCGTTATGGAGCTCGATAAACGTTCTATTTCGATGCTTCTACGAAAGTAT
The DNA here is from genome assembly GCA_039090855.1 of Macrothele yani. NCBI lineage: Eukaryota > Metazoa > Arthropoda > Arachnida > Araneae > Macrothelidae > Macrothele > Macrothele yani. Next base: position 115,182,377 of record CM077026.1, read on the forward strand.
TAGAGAAATGCTTAAACGCGGCAGCAGCAGCAACTAAAATTTATGCAGTCCAAGGCGAGGGAACAGTGGACGGCAGCACTGCACGAAATGGTGCCTGCATTTTAATGCTGGCGAGACCAGTATCGAGATCAAGCAGAGGCCAGGACGTCAAAGGACCATACTGACAAATAGAGGCCAGGACGCCCAACAACCACACTGACAAACAGAGGCCAGGACGTCTAACGACCACACTGATGGAGACCAGAACGTCGAACTGACAAAACAGAGGTCAGGACATCAAACTGACAAACAGAGGCCAGGAAGTCAAACTGACAAACAGAGGCCAGGAAGTCAAACTGACAAACAGAGGCCAGGAAGTCAAACTGACAAACAGAGGCCAGGAAGTCAAACTGACAAACAGAGGCCAGGACGTCCAACGACCACACTAACAAACAACGGTCAGGACGTCCAACGACCACACTAACAAATAGAGGCCAGTACGTCTAATGACCACACTAACAAACAGAGGCCAGGAAGTGAAATTGACAGAGGCCAGTATGTCCAACTGACAAACAGAGGCCAGGACGTGAAATTGACAGAGGCCAGTATGTCCAACTGACAAACAGAGGCCAGTATGTCCAACATACAAACAAAGGCCAGGACGTTCAACGAGCACACTGACAAACAGAGGCCAGGACGTCCAACGACTACACTAACAAACAGAGGCCAGGATGTCAAATTGACAAACAGAGGTCAGGACGTCCACCGACCACACTGAAGGAGACCAGAACGTCGAACAGACAAAACAGAGGTCAGGACGTCAAACGGACAAACAGAGGCTAGGACGTTAAACTGACAAACAGAGGCCAGGAAGTCAAACTAACAAACGGAGGCCAGGACGTCCAACGACCACACTAACAAACAAAGGCCAGGACGTCCAACGACCACACTAACAAATAGAGGCCAGTACATCTAATAACCACACTAACAAACAGAGGCCAGGACGTGAAATTGACAGAGGCCAGGACGTGAAATTGACAGAGGCCAGTATGTCCAACTGACAAACAGAGGCCAGTATGTCCAACATACAAACAAAGGCCAGGACGTTCAACGAGCACACTGAAAAACAGAGGCCAGGACGTCCAACTAGCACGCTGACAAACAGAGGCCAGGACGTCCAACGACCACACTAACAAACAGAGGCCATGACCTTAAACTGACAAACAGAGGCCAGGATGTCAAATTGACAAACAGAGGTCAGGACGTCCAACGACCACACTGACAAACAGAGGCCAGGACGTCCAACGACCACACTGACAAACAGGGGCCAAGACGTCTAACGACCATATTGACAAACAGAGGCCAGGGCGTCAAACTAAAAAACAGAGGTCAGGACGTCAAACTGAAAAACAGAGGCCAGGACGTCAAACTGACAAACAGAGGGCAGGACGTGCAACGACCAACGGACCACGAGAGGCCAGGACGTCCAACGAACACAGTGACAAACAGAGGCCAGGACGTCCAACGAACACAGTGACAAACAGAGGCCAGGACGTCCAACGAACAGCCTGAAAAATAGAGGCCAGAGGATCCAGCGACCACACTGACAAACAGAGGCCAGAACGTCTAACGACCACACTGACAAATAAAAGCCAGGATGTTCGAAGACCACACTGACAAACAAAGGCCAGGACGCCCAAACACCACACTGACAAACAGAGGCCAGGATGTCCGAAGACCACACTGACAAATAGAGGCCAGGGCAACCAACAAACACACTGACAAACAGAGGCCAGGACGTTCAAAGAACACACTGACAAATAAAGGCCAGGAGGTCCAAAGACCACACTGACAATCAGAGACCAGGATGTCTAACGCCCAGACTGACAAAAGAGGCCAGGGCGTCCAACGACTACTAGCAATGACACCTTTGTCGAAGCTGTGACAACCGATCTCGGTACCAATACAAGACAACTGGCAGCTGAGGTAGGGCTTCCCAATCCACCATCATTCGTGACATGCACCAGTTTGGTTTCTACTCCAGACGCCATCGAATAATTTCCTCCGAACTAACACATAAGCAGGCAAAAAAAAGCGTATCCCTTACTGACACAGATTGCTATCCAATACACAGGACGATAGGATTCGGCATTTATCCACACAGGTAATGAAAAGTAGATATTCCGACGCTATCCTACCACTGGGAACTAGTCGCGGAGGTCATGCCAGAAAGAACGGCCAGTATGGAAATAAGGGTGGTTCAATGGTTCAAGAGGTAAGTTATGCTGTGCATTTAGTGAAATTGCGAGAATCCTGTGCACTGGGATGTCTTGCCATGTGCAGTGGCTGTGAATGGGAATCTTAATGGCCGAACAACTGCACAGGGTTGATGATGCCAATGCTACCCAGCGAGCAACAATTTGAAACAGTGGATAAAGCCATACGTTACACTTCTAGAATAGTCGGCCAAAAACTACAGAGGTTGGAATCCTACCCTGATCTGCATACAGTACGAACCTTGTTACATCCAACTATTATCTGTTTCGTTCCATGACCCATTTCCTACAAGAACGGAATACCTCTTCAGTGATGGATAAGGAATCAGAGAGTCTCTCTTCATGAAACCTGCCTAATGGTCCCTCCGTGGGAATGTGGCTCTGGTGGAGCGTTGGAAAAAATATTGTAGGAAAAAAAGGCATGTACTTTGCAGAATGAGGTGAGCATGTATGGTTTTCTTACATAATTAAAATGTTTATCTGAAAATAGGACGAACTTTCGACTCACCCTGGCTGGTAGACGATACATGTCTAATTGCCAGGGTGAGTCAAAAGTTCGTCCAATTTGTGTATCAGGACGGGAGGAAGTTTTTCAAGAATTAGAAGACATACCGTGGGTAAAATACATTTCTCAATGGGAAACGTCCCTTCTCAGATATTCGAGATTCACTTTTACAAATGACAATAGCATCTGCTGCCTCCCAGAAATATCTTAACAACTGAATCCTACTATCGCTTGTAATATTGTACGAGTTCTACTCATACCTCAAATGAGGGAGAATGGCATCTCCACGGCCTGCATATTGCTTAGTATGTAATGTTTTCCTTAACTTGTACTGTGGTTATTCCTCAATTGCTTCATCTCGCTTTCATCTCATGGTGTTTCGCTTATCAATCCTACATTTCAATTGTTTTTCACAAACGCTCTGTATTGTTCCGAATTTGATGACACGTGTATGCACTTTAGATGCAGTTAAATCGCTCAAAATTAAACCGAATGTCATTTAAGAAATACAACAAAACCACCTCGCCTCGCACGTGAGATATTTTCTTTTAATTCACTTGTTCTGACATTGATTTCTAAACTTGCCCTCGACTGGTGTGAACTCAGGCAAACGAAAGAAAAATTTCATTTAATCAGCTCATTTTTATCAATTCTAAGAGCCTTTCATGATTTCTGAAGCAATTTCGAACAGTTTGAATCTGAACCTATCGAAAAATTAAAACATCCGAACAAGGAAGGCCGTACAGAAAGTGTACAGACTTTTTCTTTCTGAATTTTTGTTACAGACACTTGGACATCATTCTCGGAAATCAAATGCTGTAAAAGACAGAATGTGAACCTTTGGTACTGTATTTAAGATTTTATTCACATTTTAATTATGAATTCTAATTTACTTACCGCATTTTCTGAATGGAGAATCTGAAAGAAAAATAAAAGGAATCTGCAGTTTAACCGAATATGGACAGAATACAGCTGCATTAAGCAGTTTCAAATCTAGAAAATCATTTCATATACATAAAGGCAAAATACACTTTGGTTATGATGGAATTGATTTAAGCACGACTAAACCTAATAAAACTATATTTATGTATTTTGGGGTCTGCATTAGTTGGGTGCTGATGTTATATATTAGATATTCGTGTATGAAATATGATGTCGAAAGTAATGACTACTGCAACGCAAAGATATGATTCAGAAAAAAGTTTCTTATTGATTCGAGCATTGTGGTGGACGACTATTACAAATCATGGTTCTTGATCATTTGGTCATCTCTCTACATCGGTCTTGCATCAATAGCAAACGCAAAGTGACGTTATCATCATTCTAGGAAGAGGCAGAAATGGCGGAGTAGCATGTATACATCGTGATGAATCATTTAGGTCATGCTATCAGGTCTTCGATCATTTCCTGGTTAACTATCAATGAGCTTAGACTTTTTCTGCATCCAACTTGAATAGGATTAATTTAATTCTTTCTTATGCTACTCTGATATCTTTAGGGAATTCTATTTTTTACTTCTTTGCTTTATTGGTTTTGAAAATTAAACTAATGATAGCTGTAATATTAAAGGCTTAATTATGTGATATTTGGATTTCATGTTCCTTGTGTAAACTTCGTTGCATTTGTTTTGTAATCAATTAGTAAGACAGCCAGATATAAGAATCAGCATAAGTAAACAGATTCACATTAATACAGTATAACAATTTTATTCCTTCCTTTAGCGAAAAACTATATCTATTAGTACTGTCATTTGCAAAAGTTTAAGACCACGGCGCAATTTGTTGAAAATTCAGACTTTCAAAGAAACAACGAATTACTAGTCAGAGATATTTGAAAACAAGAAAGATGACACCGAATTTGCGGGTGAAATAAGCAGGTCTTTTGAATTCGTTCTGACGCAAATTAAATTTATCAAAGCTATTCAAAGTCAATGCAACTGGTATGGAAAATAACAGTATCTGGCGGAAGAAAGACGTTTTTCAATCGAGTTTTTAATCCCTCAGATATTGCTGTAAACGGAATCGTGAGCTTACGCCCTCTGGTTGCAGACTTGTGTGGTAAGAAAAACATGAATTTATATGAGAAACATTTCGCACCGGAAACGCTTACCAACACCGAAAGAATTTTTCAAATCGGACTCTTAGAAACAGAGATATCGACAAAAATAAAATGTGACTTAACGTCCCCTGGTGGGAAAACCATGCATTATTTTAGGAAGAAAGTATTCACAAAAGGTTTTTCGATATGTGCGGTATCGGTCCAAGAAAAAAAATTTAGTCGAGTTTTCAGGGGTCCAGATTTTGCTACAAATACATCAGAAGCAGAAATGAACACTGATGCCCCCTGGTGACCAAACCATTCTTTACCAAACATTAGAAATTATCTGAAAAATATTTTTCATCAGGTCTTGTATGCGATACAGGGAGAATTTTTCAAATCGGAGTTTCAAAAGCAGAAATAACGCAGAAAACGCAATTTTCCTTTCTGCCCCCTAGCGGAAAGTCTATGATTTACTTGAAATTTTTTAATTTATAGGAAAAACATTTCGCATCGGAAACACTATCCAACAAAGAAGGAATTTTTCAAATCGTACTCTTAGAAGTAGAGATATTGACAAAAATAAGATATACATCTACACCCCCTGGCGTAGAAACCATGCATTATTTCAAGAAGAAAATGTTCCTAAAAGGTTTGTCGACATGAGTAGTACTGATCAACGAACGAATTTTTTTGAAACTGAGATTTTAGAAGCTCATATTTTGCTGTCCATACATCAGAAGCCGAAATTAAAACGTACGCCACCTGGTGGGCAAACCATTTTTTACAAAAATTAGAAATTACGTTCAAAGGATTTTCCATCAGGAGTTGTATCCGGTGCAGAAATAATTTTTCAAATCGCAGATTTAGAAGACTCTATCTACATAGGGAAAAAGCAATTTGCCTTTACGCCACTAGCGGAAAGTCTACGAATTACTTAAAAAATTAGAAAATATATGAAAAACATGTTACACTGGGAACACTATCCAACAAAGAAGGAATTTTACAAATCGGACTCCTAGAAGTAGAGATATTGACAAAAATAAGATATACATCTACGCCCCCTATAGTAGAAATCATGCATTATTTTAAGAACTAAATGTTTCTAAAATGTTGTTGACATGAGTAGTATCGGTCAACAAACGACATTTTTTTTCAATCGAGATTTTAGAAGCTGATGTTTTGCTGCAAATACATCAGAAGCGGAAATTAAAATTTACGTCCCCTGGTGGATAAACCATTTTTTTACAAAAATTAGAAATTATGTGCAATCGATTTCCCATCAGGAGCTGTATCTGGTGCAGAAACAATTTTTCAAATCGGAGATTTAGAAGCAGAGATATAGGGAGAAACGCAATTTACCTCTACGTCCCCTAGCGGAAAGTCTATGAATTACTTGAAAATTTTGAAATTATATGAGAAACATGTCGCACTGAAAACACTATCCAACAAAGTAGGAATTTTTCGAATCGGCCTCCTAGAAGTAGAGATATTCACAAATATAATACATCTATGCCCCCTGGCGGAGAAACTGTGGAATATTTTAAGAAGAAAATATTCCAAAAAGGTTTATCGATGTGAGTGGCATTAGTCCACGAAAGAATTCTTTCAATCGATATTTTAGAAGCTTAGATTTTATGGCAAATATGTCAGAAGCACAAATTAACGCTTACACCCCCAGGTGGTCAAAGTATTTTTTACCAAAAAATTGCAAATTATATGCAAAAGATTTTCCATCAGAAGGTGTATCCGCTGAAGAATTTTTTTTTCCAATCGGAGTTTTAGAAGAAGAGTTATCGTGGAAAATGTAATTTACTTTTAGGCCCCCTAACGGAAAACCTATGCATAATTTGAAAAAGTAACTGTACCTAAAATACTCATCGACATAAATGGAATCGAAATATTTTCAATCGGATGTTTAGAAGCAAATATGTGGAATAAAACGTTATTTTTGAGTTTGACATCATCTGCATTTACGCCCTCTAGCGGCGAAATTGTACATCGTAAAAATAAACGAAATAAAGGATCATCATTTGTATATTTCAAGCTTCCCAATGCAAAAATAATTTTTCAAATCGGACTAATAGTTGCAGAGATATCGTGGATTCAGACGGACTGACGGACGGACAAACCAGTAACATAATCACGATCTTTTTTTACAAAAGACGTGCTAAAAATGGCATCCAGATTAACACTTATATTCTTTAGAACACAAAAAGACTGAAATCAGTACCTTGTGTGGCCACCTTTGTGTTTTTATGAAGCGCAGAATACAATGTGCCATACTCTCAATGAGGGATTTGTTGTAGCACTTGAAATGTCTTTGCACCACACGTACTTTATCTCGTCAATCAAAGCTTGGGAATTTGATGGCTGTTTTTCTGCTACCTTTTCTTTCAAAATGATCCGCAAATTTTCGATGGGGTTGAGGTCGGGACTAATTTCGGGCACAGTCATATTTTTCCTCTACCTGTAATACTTTACTGTCTTTGATCTCTGGCATGAAGTCTCATCATACATAAAGACTGTGCATCTGTGCACTTGCATATGAGTTAACAGCTTCTCACGCAGCATTTCCACATAAAAATGACCAGTCATGGCAGTGCCTGTCGGCAACAAGAATGATGAAGCAGTACACGATGCTGACATATCTCCCCATATCATCTGATTTGGCGGATGTCTCACGATGCTAACGGTGTATTCTTCATCAAAACGTTTGCCTTTTGGTCGTCGAACATGTGCTTCACGTGATTCAAATTAACGCACAGTTTATTCATCGGAAAAAAAGAACTTTGCTCAAATTTTCAGCAGTCCACGATCGATGACGTTTCACAAACTGGAGTCTCTTCTTTTTCGTGACAGAGGTTAGTTTAGGTTTATGTGCAGGTTTATAAGACTTTAATCCAAAATCTTTGCTAAGACGTCGGAAAAGAGTGCTGATACTAATATCAGTCCCTTTTGAATGCAGAAATGCCTTGGTTTTCTGGTAAGAACTCCTCGAAGAACCCATAACTATTCGCCTTATGGTATTGTCATCATGTGGGACTGTTTTCTTTGGACGCCCACTTCTCTTTGGGTAGCTGAATTCACCTGTATCTCGATATTTCATGATCGTATTATGAATAGCATTCTTCCTCAGATTTACCTTTCTGCTTATGTCACTTTGGGAGTATCCTTCATGCTATAAAGTCACTATTTGTGCCATCTGAATAATACTCAATGACGCTTTTTTGCTCATTTTTTGCTATATAGATAATACGTAAAAAATCTCTCAGCATGAGAACCAGAAGCAAACTTTCACTTACACGCTTCTCCCAACTCTCCCAAGAGCTGCCGCTGTAGGATGATGCAACAGCGACACGAAGTTGAGTAATACAGACAGTAGCTGATGCAATTCGCAGAAATCTCCTAATACTAACAGGTGGTTTTAAACTTTTGCAATTAACTATACATTGTGATTTTTAGGTTTTTGCACGAAAATCGATCCAGCGATAGCAATAGTTGGTAAAACATAACTCAGCAAGCTTTGTATCAATGTTTTGTAATATCAATATTTAACAATATACTATCTTTACAATCTCCTTTTTAATCAATCTTCACGTTATCTCAAATTAATATGCCCTTATCTGTACCTTTTCACATTCAATGTTTTCGTTGTATCTTGTTGTGACCCACTGTCAGAATTGCCAAATCGTAAAAGTGCTTCGAGTTAGTAATGTATCGTTCAGGAAGAAAATGTTTACCTAAAAGTAACTAAATTTACATAAGAAAAAAAAAAACTCAAAAAGAAGGTTAAATATAGTTGTAGAAATGCATCGCATAGGTAAATTGTGTAGCAATCTTTATTGAACTCCGGATGGCCTGGTTTCAGCACGAAGAACTTGAGTCATTCGTTTGTATTCCACAGTTGTCGGGATTCGGCAGTGATTCGGAAGTCACTTTAAGCCGCTAGCCCCAAGATGGAAACTCCTCGTTATAAATAATTACAGCCCTTTTCTCTTGGGGCTTAAATCAACGCCATTAAGACCCCTGTGAGGAATAATTTATGTACGGTCGAGGGCTAACGAAAAATAAACCAGTTAAAATCCAGGACAAGAGGATTAAGGAAGTTGAGATTAGTATATTTGTTACCAGTACGTGTTGTGTAAATTCTGATAGTGTTTCCCTATCAGAGTTATTAAGCTATTAGCTCATAGCCCGTGGCATGCATGTGTGAAAAAGTTGGGATTTAAATTTTTATAACACGAATCTCGTATTAGAAGATTTGTTTGCAGACCATAGCCGTTGTCATGCTCTATTTAAGCGACGTTTTCTTCCAGTTTTATCGTCTTCAATCATGCACTACAGTGAAAAGATTCCACGGAATTAATATTATTTTAAAATTTACATCACAGAGGATCAAAACTACGCCTGCAGTTACTTTCTTACAATTTTACTCGATCCCTTTTATGAATTCCTTTTTATGAAATAAAATAACTCTGATTCTTTTCTATAAAATTTCTTCCAATTTTATTCCTTTTTATGAAATTACTCTGCAATGCGAAGAAAATGAAATAAAACACGACATAACACCTACGTAACCAAACAAACGTCGCAGACAGTTGTTCGAGCACGTGCGTGTTGCCACAGATGAAATCGTTTAACTTACTAACTTTATTTTCTAGTATTGCTCCTTGATTTCACGTATCGTGCGAAAGCGGTGAGCTTAGTTCCGATTTAGGCCACCGGATAAAAGCAGATGGCGCTGCAAGTACTGAATGACGTCAGAGCGTTAGGGACACGTAGCTTATTATATAGGTTTTATAATGCTTTTTTGGAGGTTAATGTTGACTAACAAGGGAAACTATCGGACCTCCCGACGACAATCGTCACGGAACTTTCCGTGGTGGACAAGCATGACATCAACGTAACAAGTGTGAAATACGGCATTTTGCAATTGCCGGCAACATGGCTTATAAAAGTGGGACGACCGCCTGTAATGTATGCAGCCATAAAGTGTCAAATAACATGTAAATGTGAGTGCGATGTGATTGGGTGCTACTGCGCATGCCTGGAAGGTGCCCTACTTTGTGTACGTCAGTGACTGTTAAACGTCAGTAGTATGAGACAGCGTACGGGCCTGTTCGTACGCTTACAAATATTGTGTTGTGTGTTTTAAGAAAATGGTTTGTAACTCTCATGCTGTAGTACAGATACTGGTGAACGAGGTGACGCAGAAATACCAAGCGGATGGCACGGCTCCAACGTAATCGACATGCGAATTGCAAGGCAGTTGTATAGAGTTTTGGAGCAGCACGTCATTAGAGGCGCTGGCATGTTTGAAGAACAGACATTGTGGCGTGATAATGATGAAACGTCGGACACGTTATCTGAACATAGTGTTACACCGGGAACTCCAGCACACAACGTGCCAAGCTGTTCGAGTTCCTATGAACTATCACCCCCAAAGTGAAACGGAAAAGCATTCACGAACAGTTTTCCGGACAAATCATGCAGAGTGTCTAAGACAACGTGAAGGTCGCAAAGAAAACAGTTTCAGTACTGCCTTCTCTCAACACATTACTATGACGTGAGTGAGGTATGTATATGACATTTGCAACTTAACGGTGTTGTACGTGGTTTCTCTCGACATTTAGGTGCCTCATATCTAACAGGTAAATGTTGTTTGACACTTTATGGCTGCATACATTACAGGCGGGCGTCCCACTTTTATAAACCATGTTCTAGGGGTTGAGGGCAATTGCTAAATGTCGTACTTCACACCTGTTACTTTGGTGTCATGCTTGTCCACTACAGAAAGTTCCGTGATGATTGTCGCCGGGAGTTTCCCTTTTAAGTTTTACAGGGGATGGCTATACACACTTATTTAGGTTGGTATGATATTTCTGACATTACGTTTGATATTTAGTACATCGCGCTCACTGAATAACATTATTATTAAAGAATTAAATAAAAAATGAATAAGTTCCTCTAAGTATTCCCTGATAAAATAAAAGTGTAGGGTGGTGACGTATTGTCTGGCAGACTGGGCCAACTTTCTCTTGTGTCTACGAATGCTATTACTGTTTGTTGGTCGTAATGATATTATGTCAAGATATCATTACAAGTTAATCCCATGTATGTTGACATCACTTAAATTGTATTAAATGGGAAAAGTATATACACGGACGCTATAAATTTCGTTTCATATGATTTCTGAATGTCTGAGAATTGATGACGTCTTGAATTTTTTTTTTTTTTAATTGGAGGTTTAACGACCACCGTGAGCAACTCAATGGGCTATAAGCAGTCGCCCGTCCATAATTTATGGTCACTAGCTCCAGGGAAGGGAGAGAGCCAGTGCCGTAAGACAAACACAACATCCATACCTCACCGGGATTCGAACCCAGACCCCTTTCGGACGAATGATCAGAGGCCATCGCTTAGACCACTGCGCCACCGGGGTGGCCTTGAAATTCAGAACACGGGTCTAAAATAGTAAAACGTTATTGCGAGCTGGTCTAAAGCAGAGATGGAAACAGGCCACGGGTCAATAGGTCGACAATTTCTCGCAGGTCAAATGGGTCGGGTCAAGGCTTTCGTAACCCGATTTCCACCCGGCTTTCCTTCCGTTTTATTTTTGAAAAGAAAAAAAAATATTTAAAAAAATGCATACTATGGAATGTTGTGCTCGATACTGGTGCCAGAGGAGTGTAAAATAATTTGTCATACAAAAATATTGCCGTCTCGTTCTTAAAACAACGAAGAGTTCCACCGACGGACACCACGGCGCAGACGCAAGACTTACCAATGCTATACCATTTTACAATGGAACCTCCTTTGCGCTTGTTTTGACTGCGATTGTCAGGAGTAAGATATTGGCAAACGCCTGTAGCCTGCTTCTCTGGTGATTCTCTCTCACACCCTGCGTATCAAATTGTAAGACTGAGAGTTAGTTACTTTTCACATCACAGGTTTTGCATTGAGCATCCAGATGTGTTCCATTGCATGTCGTGTCAGAATTAGTGCCTATTTGTTAATACGGATGAATTTAATATTTAGGAGATTAAAAAGGCGTCGTCGAGCTAACAAATACGTGCGTGTTGAAAACATAAGGAAAATGAGTGAATACTGAAAGTTGTTTCGTCTCATTAGGAAACCAGAATATGTTTCACAAGAACACCAATTTTCACAAGCTTATGATGAGTTGAAAGTTTCCAAAATGGGAATGTTGATTTCACGAGTCATCGTTCCTTCTGAGGGGCAATGATGAAATGAAGATCCACATTTTGGAAAATTTCAGCTCATCACAATGTGGCGAAAATTGGAAACATATTCTGAAGCTAGCCTATGTTATCAAGCAAATAGCAAAAACTGAAATTAAACATATAACAAATTACTTAATTTGAAAAAACTTGACTGTAGCACCATCAAAATTAAGTGCAACAGACTTAACATCACTGTGGGGGAAGTTTTTGAATCTCGCAAATGTGTTTGAAAACATGTGTAAACCTGCTAGGTTATGTGAAGCGAGACAGTTTCAACACTTTCTGTTATTATACGTTCCCGTAATACATCCCTGTGATTTCTATATACATGCAGCTTAAAATACACACTGCGAAGAGTCATTTTGAATGCCCTGTCCGTTTAAGTATATATAGATAGAAATCATATATAATATACACTATCTACCAACTAGTAATTGGACAACTGTGATAGCAAAGGAAAACGAAGTTTATTCACCTTGAACAGATGGTGGAGCCTTCACGAGCGGCGATCACAGCTGCGATCCTCCGGGGCATACTCTCAACCAGGCGTTGTACGACGGCTAGCGGTATTTTCTTCCACTCGGCTTGGAGAAGACAGGTCAGTTCCTTCACCGATTTTGGACGGTGGGAGTATCCCTTAAGTCGACGTTCCAACTCGTCCCACAGGTGCTCGATAGGGTTAAGGTCCGAGCTCTGCGCAAGTCAGTCCATTTCAATTAACCCCATTGTCACCATACCAAGCCATGGTGGACCTCGCAACATGACACGTGCGTGGCATTGGTCATCCTGAAAGTAACATGGGTCCACCCCGTAAAACTGCCACAACGTAGAAAGCGCATGGTCATCCAAAATGGTGCAGTAGGTCTCGGCGTTGAGTCTACCAGGAATTTCGACCAAGGGTCCCGTGCCATATCAGGAGAAACACCCCCATAGCATAATTCCACCGCCGCCGAACTTCACAGTTGGCACAATACATTCCGGCTGGAGATGTTCTCCAGGCAGACGCCAAACCCAGACCCTGCCATCAGAACAGTAGAGGAGGAACCTTTGATTCGTCGCTCCATAGAACCTGTTTCCACTGTTCAACGGTCCACTGTCGACGTTCTTTGCATCACGTTAGCCGAGCAGCGCTATTGGACTTGGTGATCAAAGGCTTGTGGGCGGCAACACGTCCATGATAACCGAGCAGATGGGCTTCCTTACAGATGGTATTCATCGAAAGAACACTCCCGGATGCCTGTTGAAACGCCTCGCGGATGTGGCCCATCGATTTGGTGCGCTTCTTCCGAATTTCTCTGGCCAGCACCCGTCGGTCTCTAACTCCCAGTTTTGTGGGTCTGCCGAGTCGGGGCTCATTCCGACAACCACCTCTCATCTTCCACTTTCCAATCACGTTGGCCACTGTCGATTTTGGGTACTGCAACTCGCTGGATAATGTCACGTATGGATCGGCCATTTCTGTGATACCCGACGATTACACTTTTCTCGAAATCAGAGAGCTCCGAATTGCGTGGCATCTTGAATGCAACTGGTTACATTGTCGTTTCCCACACGATATTTAACGGCTGCGGCCGTGACGTGTATCAGGATCGCAGATATCGTTGATTGCAGGGGTGTACAATTACTTGCTGGTAGATAGTGTATATAAAATACTGTTTACAGAATTATACATAATAATATCACACACACACACACCACACACACACACACACACACACACACACACACACACACAGAGTCGAGTCACATTATTGTGACCACCTCCTATTTTTGAGATCAACAGCGCGTAGCCAATGAAAGAAAGCACGTGTCGTGACTTCAAGGATATATAAGGTGTGCTGCAGGCAATCTGAAAACATTTCACTCGTTGCTGCCATGGATAAAAAGAGCGATTTATCAGATTTGCAGAAAGGGATGATTAACGGCTTACGGGCCAAGGGTGGCAGTATTTCTGAAACAGCGCAGTTTGTGAACTGTTCGCGTGATGCTGTGGTTAAAGTGTATCGTGATTGGAGAAATGGCACAATTGCGAATAAGCGAATTGGAAACTGCGGAGCACCACGTGCCATTGATGTGAGAGGTGAACGTCGGTTTTGAAGGTGCGTGAGTGACGATCGACACGCTACAGTAGTGCAACTGACTGGCCGAATGAACCAGGAGGCCATCGGAAGTGTGAGTAAAACAACAGTTCAGCGGACCCTGCTGCGTATGGGGCTCCGATGCAGACGGATGGTCACTGCACCTATGCTAACGTAGGTGCATCGGCAGAGAAGGCTTAGATTTGCACGGAAGCATCGGAATTGGAAATCCGTTGAATGGCAAAAGATTGCCTTTTCCGATGAATCACGTTTTCTGCTTCATCGAACGGATGGATGTTGGCGTATAAGGCGAGAAACATCGGAGAACAAACACTTTTCAACCATTGCTGGCAGAAAACAAGCTGGTGGGGGCAGCGTTATGGTCTGCGGAATGTTTGCGTGGCATTCCCTGGGTCCACTCATACCTGTGGAAGGCACTATGGACCGAATTCGTTATGAATCCATCCTTGGAGACGATGTACACCCATATATGCTGATTGTCTTCTCGGGGGGGGGGGATTTTTCAGCTCGACAAGGCGACCTGTCACATAGCTAGAAATGTCAGAGAGTGGTTGGAAGAGCACGATGACGACTTCAAAGTGCGTCCCTGGCCCCCTTATTCTCCAGACTTAAAACCAATTGATCATCTGTGAGACCATCTCCATCGTGTTGTTCGCTCTACGGATCCTCTATCACACATCCTCCGTCAGCTGTCAGATGCACTGCGGTCAGCATACCTCCACATACCTGTGAACATCTTCCAGCACCTTATTGAGTCACTCGCAGCCCGTCTAGCTGCTGTCTGCGCTGCACACGGCGGTTACTCTGGATATTAACTAGTGGTCACAATAATGTGACTCGACCGTGTATATACAAGTATATCATCATCATCATCATTATTGTCAACCATTATCAATCCACTGCTGGACAAAGGTCTCCCCAAGTTTCCTCCACAACGGTCTGTCTTGTGCCAGTCTCCTCCATGTCACTCCCGCATACTTTCGAATTTCATCCACCCATCTCCCATGTGGTCTTCTTCTGGGTCTTTTCCTGTCCCTTGGAATCCAAACTAAAATTTCGGCTGTCCATCGATGGTCTGTCTTTCTGGCAGTATGCCCAGCCCATTGCTCGTTCGTGATAGACGTAGTGTTGGTGGCTCCAATATTTAATACATTTTAGTGTGGAATACCTCGTCCCTCACTCACCTGTTGCGTGGCCCGGCTGTCTAAAGGTACTGTGTACGTTTTGAGCTACTTTTCTAGCGTTCTCATCCTCATGTTAGTTCATATTCATCCGTTTTCTTATCGTTTGCTCGTTTGTTTACGTTTGGAAGCTGCCAACATGGCGGCTTCCAGTATTTCCTTATCATCTATGGGCGTGGAGGATGCGCGTCACGTCACACTTCCCACGTCCATGGAAGTTAACATATTCTCGTCCTCAGATGTGTCTACTCAGATGCCTTCCCAGCTTTCTAGTACTCCTGCACCGGTGCCTTCACTGGACTTGGCTGCGATTTCTTCTTCAGATCCTGCGTCCGCCTCGGTGCCCTCCCTGGGTACTACTGATTCCACTGCCTTGCCTTCGGCTTGTGCTTCTCTTCCCTCACAGCCTTCTGTGCCTGCCGTATCCGAACAGACTTCACTTCCGAGGATGTCATTTGCCTCTAAAGTGCAACGAGGCGCTACTTCTACGTCCGATTCCTCTTATCCAGTTGGTCTTTTGCAAGCAACACCTGTTATTCAGGTATCCAACCACAAAGGTGAAGGTAACGATAGATGACAATTCGCAGATTGGCCGTGAGTTCCATAACCTCCTGGATAGAGGTGTGCTCTTTCATGCTTTACCAAATACTCCATTGCCACGCTACACGGAAGCCCTCTCTGGACATGTGTCGTCTGCGTCCATTGCAGGAATTTCCCGTACTCCTCGGGGTATTTCGGTACAGTTCAATCACAAGGAGGATGCTGACTTTTTTCTTGCAAACGGACTTTCGATTGGGACAAACCATCTCATCCCGTCGCCCCTTTCCAAGCGACCGGTGAACATCACGTTCTATCCTGTTCCACAGGAAGTGCCAGATAATGCACCTCCTCTCCTTGTCAGTCATGTTTGTAAAATTGTTGGCAAGGTCCGTCGCCTCTCTGACGCTCCCCGCGGAACTCGATTTGCACATGCTACCGGACCTCGCCGTCAGTTATTGGTCGTCTTTCCCACCGAGAAATCGTTGGCGGATTGCCCTACAGAAGCTACTGTTGAAATTGGCGCAAGAGCGTACAGTTTCAAGATTTTCACTGCACACTATTGTACACACTGTTTAACTCAGAAACACACCACTGCCTCCTGTGACCGCGTTCGACGTGGACGTTCATCAAGTTCGCATTCCACTGCTGACCACATTGGTCGTTCTACTATCCCCACTACCGGTAGTTTGCCTGACGCAAATTCTTCGTTTCTCCGTCAGCCGAACATTTCCGTCACGGACGATGCTGCCTTTCCTCCACTCCCGAGCCATACGATTGTGCATCCACCTTCAAGATTGACAGAGTTGTCTTCGACTACAGATGTGTCAACAGCGAAGTGTTCCGATCCGGGTGTGTTGAGTGGTGGTTTGGCGGGTCAGCCGTCTGGCTCTTCTCCTGGCCTCTCGGATATCGGATCTCCAGTTACAACCTTGTCTACCATACCCTTGCTGCAACATCTTCCTGAGGCCTCGGCTGTTGTACCAGTCTCCACTACGGCAGCTCAGCTACGTACTGCTTCTTCGGCCACGTTCGTTTTCTCGTCTCCTGACTTGGGAGGTGAGCCTGGAACTTCCAAAGGCGCTGTAAAACAGAAAAAGTTAAAACAACTTTCTGTGCCACATTCTGAGGATTCATCTAGTGTTCCCGAGGTTTCCGGTTCCGATGTTCCTCCACCTGATGATTCTTCAAACAGTATGCTTCTCCGCTCAGGTCCTGTCAATCCTCTCTCTGATGCTGAGGTTCTACAGGCCGTTGGTACGTTTCCTCAAGTTCCTGGACCACTGTCCAGACAGCAACTTTTACGTCTTTTTCAACCTGCACGTACGATTGTTGGTTCTGAAGAGTTCCTTCACTCACCTGATCTGGATCTGTATGCAGTGGTAACGCAATTCGAAGCTTATGTGTCACTTTTTAAATCTCTGTGTGCCACCGATCCTCGGTATCAGCCTTTTTTGAGACGTTATACGCGCCGTCTCGCCTCCTTGAAGGAGCTCGCTGAGAAGCGTATATGTGATACCTTACTTCCTCGTACCGATGGCCTTTAGCTCTCTTCCCTAAGCCGATCACTTTTTGTTCTCTCAATGCTAGAGGATTTGCGAACCCGTTCGCAAATTCTCTGGTCTTTGCAGACTTAGTGCCTGTTGATGCTGATGTTTTATTTATTCAGGAAACAAATTGCATTCCCGTTACGCCGTTTCATCGCTGGCGCCCGTGGCCCTATAGGTTCTTTCATTGCTTTTCCACCCGTCTCGGAAACGGCGTATCCATTGGAATTCATCAACGCCTTTACCCAGCTATGTCATCAATTGTCGAAGTCGCGAAGACTGAGGGAGTTTTCTTATATCTCTCCTTTCGTCTCGGAACTTTGGGTGTTCATCTTCTTAACATTCATATACCGCAGCTAAATGACGATGCAATTTCCCTTTTAGACTCCATCTATGTTCATCTTGCCACGGTCGCCCCCTCTGATATTGTTCTCTTTGGTGGTGATTTCAATTGCACGTTGTACCCTACTCTTGATCGGTCACACTGTGTCGAATCTCGTTTTTCTCTTGTTCAGGTTTTATCCGACCTTTTGTCCCATTACAACCTTGTTGATGCTTTCCGTTGCCTTCATCCTTCTGTCTGTGATTTTACTTGGTGCTCTTCCAATCCTGTTTCTTTGGCCGAAGCACGACTTGATCGGTTTTATGTTTCGTCCCATTTTAGTACACACCTTCAAGCTGCGTCACACATTCCGTGTGTTTCCTCTGATCATTCCATTTGCATTATTTCTGTATTTCTCTCTGTTGTCTTCAAACCGTTCTTCAGGTTATGGTCTCTTCCCACTTCGTTCCTTACTGATTCAGATTTTTGTTCCCATTTATCAGCTTATCTTCAGGCTGCTGAAATTGATCTTCACTCTACTTCGGACCCTGTGTCGGAATGGATCTCCGTTAAAACTACATTAGTTGCTTTCTGCAAGAGATTTTCTCTTTCCACTCGCCTCTCGGAATCCATGATCGTTGATCGCCTTCGTCTAGAGTTAGCTTGTGTTTCACCTACGTCTGCCGCCTATCGTACACGGTCCTCGGCTATCCGGGGCCTACTTCAAAGCCAGGCGTCTCAAGCTCTTGTTCGCCTTCATGTACAGGATGTTTCTTCAGACATCCAGGATGCGAGCGCCTTTCTTGAATTTGAGAGGGACATCCTTTCTTCTCCTTCGCTCACCCATTTAACCCTTCCTAATGGCTCTGTCTCTGATGATCCCTCACAGCTTTCCCCTTTTCTCGTTTCTCATTTTACTGAACATTTCTCTTCTTCCTCTTCGCCTCCTGATCCATCCTCCACTCTCTTCACAGGCCTTCCTCAAGTTCCGTCTTATCTTCATTCTTCTCTCCTTGCCCCAATTACTCTCTCGGAATTATCTTCAGCTCTCTCCTCTTTAAACTATCAGTCCGCCCCCGGTTTAGATAGTATCCCAGTTGCATTCTATCGTACTTTTCTACCTCAGCTTTCTCCCTTTCTTCTAGCTTGCTTTAACAATCTTCTATTTCGCACTGCTTTCCCTTCATCTTTTACCGTTGCCGTCGTTCGTCTTCTCCCGAAGAAAGGCTGTCTCCTCAATATAGACAATTGGCGTTTTATTAGCATCTTGAACAGCGATTACAAGCTTTTCACTAAGATTCTTTCTCGTCGTTTGAAATGGCATACTGCCAGACATTATTCATTCGGACCAAACGTATACAATTCCGGGTCGATCTGTTCAATCAACATTACATCTTCTTCGAAACCTTCTAGTACTTGCTGATCGACAGGTTGAACGCCTGGCCTTGTTCTCGTTGGATCAGCGCCAGGCGTTTGACCGTGTCTCTCATGCCTACCTTTTTCGGGTGCTTCTTTCATTTGGTATTCCTCATAATTTTTGCAGACTTCTTTTAAACCTTTATCGCAATTCTTTTCTTCACGTTCGGACTCACTCATTTTTAACGAGCTCCATTCCTTTTGCTACTGGAATTCGTCAGAGGTGTCCTCTTTCCGGGCAGTTGTTTGCTTTGGCGTTTGAGCCGTTGTTTTGCCAAATCCGTTCTGTTCTTGCTCCTTCGCCTCGTTCTTTACTAACCCGAATCTCGTCATTTTTCTTCTGTCCTGGTTGCTTATGCAGACGATCTGACGGTACTCATCCGAGCGCAGTCCGGTTTCTCGACCCTGGAATCTGTTTATTCTCAGTATGCACAACTTTCCGGCGCTGCGTTGAACAGAGACAAGAGCACCGGGCTCTGGTGCGGTGCGTGGCGAGCACGCCCTCATCGCCCCTGGGGAGCCATTTGGTCTCGAACGACGCAGCAGTTTCTTGGTGTAGTTCTTGGTGACCCTTCTTTCCTATCCTCTGGTTCCTGGACACCGCTTCTCCAAAAATTCTCAAATGTTTTATCCCGCTGGAGTCGTGCTAGGGCTTTATTGTCGTATTGGGGTAAAGCCCGGGTTGTCTCTACGTTTCTTCTCCCTTTATTGACATATACATGGTCTACACAAGCGGCTCCTTCTTTTTTCTTCGTAAAATTCAGTCAGCCATCAC
Source organism: Macrothele yani (assembly GCA_039090855.1). Lineage (NCBI taxonomy): Eukaryota > Metazoa > Arthropoda > Arachnida > Araneae > Macrothelidae > Macrothele > Macrothele yani. The sequence continues at coordinate 115,202,298 of CM077026.1, forward strand.
CCGCTTCATGTGGCATCAGCAGGCTTGGGTGTCTACACGGACGCTCACGCTTCCAGTGTCTCATGGAGGGGTGGCACTTCCTGATGTCCATCTCCGATATCGTACTGCTCGCCTTGTTTCCATTTTTTCGCTTTATTGCTCTGTTCCCACTGCTGCTATTAGTTCTGTTGATGTCATTCTAAGTCCTCGTAACCCAGTTATCACTTTTGCGACGCTTCTCCTTATGGATCGTTTGCCTCTGTTGCCTAAACGTCTTCCGGAGGTATATAGGGAATTTCTTGATTTTTGGCGAGCGTTAACCCCGGTTCATCTTCCTCCTTCTGGCCTCCTTGAATTGTTAAATGAGTCACTCTTCTACTCTTCCGTTTTGACTCAGTCGGATTCTTCATATTGTTGTTTTCCCTCCTGGATTCGGGAGGGTGTTTTTGTTGTCAAGCAACTTGTCACCCCGACTCTTCGGTGGCGTTCTCTCTCACAAATTTCGGTAGCTCTAGCTGCTGATCCTATTGAGCATTTCCGGTTTCTCCTTCTTCAACGCGCTCTTCGTCGGTCATTTCCCGATATAGCAACTGTTGATGGACTTGTTGCTTGCGCGTCCGCCCCTCTTGCTTTACCTTTTTCGTATTCACTCTCTGGTTCTCCCTATCTACTTCATTCCGTCACTTCTCGCTGTCTTTACCGTCATCTTCTCCTTCACAATTCTCCGCCGTTACCTATTTCCTCTCTTCCACCATCTACCTTTTCAGCCACTTTGGTGTGTTCTGCACCTTACTCTTAGTTTACCGCTGGAGAAAGATGTGCAGTGGCGATTTCTCCACGGTCGACGCCCCACTCCAACCATTCTCCATCGTCAGGGAATTCTTTCTAGTCCTCTTTGCCCTTTTTGTGGACAAATCGGTGATCTTCTACATTATTATAATACCTGCGAGATCCTACAGCCATTGTTTACTCTCATCCATCAGATCGTTTCACTTTCCTGTTCCACTCTCCACAGATTACATGATTTCAACTATCTTCTTCCTCGAGGAAGCATTACGCCTCACCGACCTTCCATTTGTTCCTATTTGTTCGTTCTTGCTAAATCTGTTATTTATGCGTACCACCTCTCGATTCGTTTTCTGGGCTCTTATCCATCTGTTTCAGAGGCTCAATCACGTTTGGTCACGGATTTTCGTGCCGCCCTTTTATCTCGTCTTACAACTGAGTATCTTTCAGCATCGACTCACGGTTCCTCGGCGACGTTTTCCACCTTGTGGTCGCCTGGATCTTCCTGGTTTCGCATTGATTCCTCCACAGTCTCGTTACTTGTGTGATCTCCCCATTATCCTATCTCGCGTATTGCTCTGTTGTTTCCTGCATTAGGGCCATATATTTTAAATTTGCTATAATTGTGAGTTTTTACTGTGTTTCACAAGTAATGTATTTTGATTTTGCTATAATTGTGTGTTTTGGCTGTGTTTCACAAGTAATGTATTTTCAATTTGCTATAATTGTGTGTTTTTGCTGTGTTTTCACAAATAATCGGTCTCGTAACTTGTGTTATCTCCCCAGTTTCACATTATTATTATCTTATTTGGTGTTTCCTCAATTTGTATCTTGTTTTTAAATTTCCTATAATTGTGAGTTTGTGCTGTGTTAGTGCTTTCCTCTATCGTGGTTTACTATAGTGGTACATTTGTTACCTATGTTATTTTTATAATGTTGATGAGTTACTCAATAATGTATTGCGCTCTAACCACATTTAAGTTCCATTCGGTTGATGCATGCTGGCATAGTACTTTCATATACTTGTGCAAATGTGTTTTTTCATATCGTTTGACATGCTGTTATGCCAATCATTGTTCGTGTGCATAATCATTTCCTTTCTGTGTAACTTTGTGCTGCATCGTGGATATATATACATTGCCGCGCTTTTGTTTTCTGTACTGCAACTTTCAATGAATTTCCCATGTTTGTATTTCGTTATAGCAATAAACTGGGTACCATTTTGGTACCCACAGTTACCAATACCAATACCATTGTCATTTCAGGGATTTAACTCTGATCATGATGTCTTCAACTCTTGTCATTTTTCGGATCCATGAGTTCCTCTTCTTATCTCTCCTGGTTACACCAAGCATGCACCTCTCCATGCTTTTTTGAGTTGTCTGTAGCCTTTGTATGTCCCTTTTAGTTAAGGCCCACGTCTCTGCACCATACGTAAGCACTGGAAGGATGCATTGATCAAACACTTTTCTTTTAAGATATAATGGCATATTGATCTTGAAAATTATGCTGTTTCTTCCCAAAAGCTCTCCAGGCAAGTTTTGTACGCCGATTAATTTCTTCATCAATGTGACCCTCACTTGATATCTGCTGTCCAAGATAAACGTACGTGTCTCTTATCTCCAGCTTTTCTCCATCAATCGATAAATCTTCATTTCGTGTAAAAGCATTGAACATCACTTTTGTCTTCTCAAAGTTCATTTTTAATCCATATTCTTTACTCTTGTCAGCAAGTTCTTGGATTATACTCTGCAGCTCTGATGGGGTAGTTGCAAAAATGACTATGGCATCAGCGAAACGAAGGTGGGTTAGATAATCTCCATTAATCTTTATCCCTTTGTTTTCCCAGTTCAGTGACTGAAAGACACCCTCCAATGTGGCATTAAAGAGCTTCGGAGATATGGTGTCACCTTGTCTCACTCCCTTTCCAATTTTTATGTGTGTTGTATTTTCAAACAGCCGAATCTTTTGCACTTGCATTTTCATAGATGTTATTAATAATATTAATGTATGCATCTTCAATACCGCAGGATTTAAGAGCCATTGTAACTGCTGATGGTTTCACCGAATCAAAGGCTTTTTCATAATCGATAAAAGCCATGCACAATGGAAGTTCATATTCCCTCGCTCCTTCAATTAGTTCTCTCAGTACGTGGATATGATCTATTGTGCTGTAGCCACTCCTGAATCCAGCTTGTTTTCTCGGTTGAGCCATGTCCAGTGTTACCTTCAAACGGTGTGAAAGAACTTTAGTGAAGATTTTATAAACCACTGATAGGAGGCTGATAGGTCTGTAGTTCCTGAGATCCTCAATGTCACCTTTTTTATGTAGCAAGATCATTGTAGCGTTGTTCCAATCCTCAGGAATCTTCCCTTCATTAAGGCATCGAGTGAAAATTTGGGCGAGTACTGTTTCGATTTCTCCACTTGCTTCTTGTATGATGTCCACAGTAATTCCATCTTCTCCTGGAGCTTTTCCCCGCTTCATGTTCTTGATTGCATGTGCAACTTCTGCTGGGAGGACTGGAAGAACTCTGGTACTGGTACCTTCCATGATGTCTGGAGTACATGCATCATCCCTTTCATGTAACGTGGAGTAGAAATCTTTCACTCTTGACAAAATTTCGCCTCTATTTCTTGTTACAGAACCATCTTCTTTTCTCAGTGCCATAATCTGTTTTCTTCCCTTACTGAGATAGATGTCCCTTTGCTATCTTTAGGCTTTGGTTGTTTTCAATTGCTTTCCTCACTAGTTCACAGTTGAATTTTATTACGTCTTCAGTGATACATTTTCGTACTGTCATGCATAACTCTATGTATTCCACTTTGGAAGTCACATCTTCTTTTGTTGTCCTCATCTCTCTTCTTTTTTGCATCAACATTTTGGTTTTTCCAGATATATTGTTCACCTGCAACTTGTTCTTAGATCCAGCTAATTTTTTTGCTGTTTCCACAAGAGCTTTGGTTACTTTTCTGTTAACATCAGAAATATCCACTTCTTCCGACGTTAGGCCTTCTAAAGCAGAGAATCTGTTCTTCAGTTCCAACTTGAAGGTATTATGGTGTTTTTTAAGGTTGGTTATGTCAATACATTTTGTTTGTCTTATAAGCTTTGCCACGTTCGAGTTTAGTGTTGAGGTGCATCTTACATCTCACCAATCTATGGTCACTACCTGTGTTGAACTTGTTTAGCACAATGCAGTCTTCCATGACGAATTTTTTGTTACACATAATACAATCAATTTCACTTGTCGTCCTATTTAGATGTCTCCATGTCCATTTCCTGTGTGGCTTTTTCTTGAAAAAGGAGTTCAAGATGAAAAACCCTTCTACCTCTGTAAACTCAACGAGAGTATTTCCACGCTGGTTTCTGTTGCCGTGATCGAATTTACCTACTAAAGTTTCATTCTGTTGCCGTTGCCCTATTTTTGCATTGAAATCTCCCATAATTATCTTCAAGTCCTGCTTACCTTTATTATTTAGATGACGAATTTCCTCATAAAATTCTTCAACTTCTTCTTGAGGATGACTTGTGGTGGGTGCATAAGTTTGAATAATCTGAGCCTGGTATCTTCTCGAGAGTTGGATAACGAGTCGTGCAGCTCTGTCAGAGAAACTTTCAACTTCTACAACTTTATCCTTCAGTTTCTTGTTTATTATAAATCCAAAACCACTAGTTCTGCCAGTATCTGTCCCACGATAGTAGAAGAGATGTCCACTTTTCAGTTCAATTAGATCTTCTCCTTTTCTCCTTACCTCACTTAGCCCGACGATGTCCCACTTGATCCTTTGTAGTTCCTCTTCCAATTCAAGAAGCCTTGAATCAGAAGATAGGGAGCGTCCATTATACGTAGCCAAGGTCAGCATCAGATGGCAGCCTAGTCCGGTCCTCCGGGGATTCTTAGCACCCTCTGCCTTCATGTCGCACTGGCCGCTGCCTTTGCCAGGTACATTCCAGCTGCCGGAGACTGAGGGCCAAGATTTAAGTTGTGAAGTCATTTTGGAGGGGTTTGCCCATAACTCACCACGCTGGCCAAGCGGGTTGTTGAGTGTGGGATAGCATTTCCTCTAATCCCGATGGTATAGTTATACCGCTATTGACGGTCGTTAAAGCCCCTTTAGTGGGAACAGGATGCACCACGAGAAGGCGGGGTTGACATTTGTCAAGGAGAGGCTGTGATGTTACGCATCACCTGACCTCACATCCCATACAAGTATATATACATGATTATATATAAATTGAGTTTCGAATTTATAGTTCAAAGCAGATTTGTCCGGGTCCAAAATTTTTTACCCGTTACCAATTCTGGTTTATAGTACTAACACAAACAGCTTTTTTCTATTTTTTCCTCAATCTGTTCTTCAGCACCTCTCCTGTTTATTCAAACTCATGTTCCAATCAAATCTTTATAATGAGGGGAATACACCAAAAAGCGAGCCAAAGCATCATGGCCAGCGCGTCTTCATGCAAATCGAAACAACTGCACGTAAACGACTGCGTGTGTGAAGCTCATGAAACGTTATAAGTAACACCTGATATTGAACTCTGTTAATCAGTTTTATTCTTCAGATGAAAAAAGCAGCGGTCTTCAGCGAGTTCAACAAATTCTAAATTGTAATATCCGGGCAACTTGGTCAGAGAATTTCCGCAACGGAAAGGCTTGTTGTGTGCTCACGGTAAGTCGTGATTACCACCTTCAAAAAGTGGCCCGAGGAGGTAAAAACCACAAACCGCTGGTAAGGTATGTGCCGACCACGGCTCATCGATGCTAGAGGTGATCGAAGGCTATTCCGCAAGTTACGAGCCAACAGAAGAGTAACTGCGGCTCATCCCGCGGGTAATTTCGAGGTCGTTGACAGGAATAACGAGTCGTAATACACAGCATATGAGACTCTGCTGAAAATGGGACTGAGTAGCCGTCAGCCTCTCCGAGTGCCCATGCTAACCTCGATTCACCGTCGAAAGCACTGACAACGGGCACGCGAGCATCGAGATTGTTCCCTGAATGATTGAAAGCAGGTCGTCTGCTCTGATGAATCTCGTTTCCCGTTGCACCATGTGGGTGACCGGGTATATGCGCGTCGTTTACCTGCGGAAGTGTTGGCAACAGGATGCGTCGTAGCACCAAAAACAAAAAAAGGAGCAGGTGGAGGAAGTGTAATGATTTGAGCAAAGTTCTGCTGGGAAACCCTAGGTCCAGTCATTCATTTGGAAAAATCTATGACGTCTGCCACCTATTTAAGTATCATGGTAGGGCAGGTACATCCTTTCGTGGCAACGGGTCAGAGGTTTATCGTAGTGCCTTCTTTCACAGGGTAACGTACCATGACACGCTATCCGGATCGTTTGAAGAGATGTGACGTGCCTGCACCGCAGTGCGTACATGGGATAAAGGTAGATAGCAGTGAGAGCACATGTCGGTGTAGCTTAGTTGGGAGAGCCACTTTCTGCGGAGTGTGAGGATCTGGATTCGATGCCAGGCGCGGACAAACTTGTACGTTATAAATGGTTCGCGGAACATGAGGATATTGCTATGACCTCCATATTCTCCAGTCATCAATCCGATAGTACATCTGTGGTTTGTGTTAAGACACCAAGTCATATCTGAAGTGGCTGAAACACGTAACTTACAAAAGTTGAAGGATCTTCTGGTGACGTGTTGGTATCTGATACCACAAGACACTTTCAAAAATCTTGTAGCGTCAATGCCTCGCCGGATAAGAGCTGTTTTGGCGGCACGTGGAGTAGCAGATCATATTAGTCAAATGGTCACAATCTTTTTTATCTTCGGTGTATTAGGACTTCGGGCGACAAAGATGGACACATCCCTAACCCGCAGCTAAGGTCAATCGGAAATTATTTATGGATCAGCCGCCCTCCCCGTATTTGAATTCACTTGAAGCCATTCTCTACCACTTTGCCTTTTTTTTTCAAACACCTGTGTCAAACAACCCCACCTAGTCAAGAGAGTGTAATAACGTTGTCAGATAGTATTTTATAAATTCCTATTCCGCAAGCAAAGGTCATCGGAAGTTAATTATTGATCAGAACTCGTATTTAAATCCATTTTAAGCTATTTTCCAGCACGTCTCAAACTCCTGCGCCAAACAACGCCCTCTAGCAAGAACAGTGTAATGGTTCTGGAGACACCGATTAATATACAAGGTGATTCATAAAAAAGTATACAGTCTCAACGCACTATAAAGTAAGAACAATGTAAGATACTTTATGTTTCCTGTAACAGAATTGCAGGGGAATGTTTCCATTTTTTTAGAGACAGTCACAGATGTTCTATGTGTGCACCCTTAGTCACACGACACACATCGAGCCGGTAATCCATTTCCGCCTAAACGCGAGGTAAGATATCTGAATCAAGTGCAGTGATAGTGGCTGTGATACGCTGTTTCAGCTCCACTAGATCAACAGGAAGGGGAGGAGCTAATACCTTTTTCTTTACGTACCCCTCAGGAAAAAGTCACAAAGTGTTAAGTCAGGAATTCTGGGTGGCCAATGGGTCAGTCAAGAACACAAAATGCCTTCTCAACTGCAGACGCTGCCATTTTGACTGACTAGTCACGTGACACACGCGCTATCGCCTACGTCCCTTCCCTCAGTAGCGGGACACAAGCTTTATGAGTACATCTACCTAACGGTTCGGAATTGTGGTCCGTGTCTTCAACTGTTCATGTTTTACAGCATCTGGAAACTGTATACTTCTTTGTGAAACATCCTGTATATCTAATCCACCTCAAATGGTAATAGGAAGACACTTAATCATCATCCGACTAAGAAAGGGATTTTTCAATCGAAATTCTAAAGTACAGATAGTCTTTAATTTAGAAATATCTACTGACGTCCCATAGTTGCAAAACTGTGCATTATCGAAAAGAAAATTCCTCAGAACATTTTTTATACAGGGAGTTATTCGAAATTTTGAAATACGACTTTTAGAAGCTGAGACAGCAACAAAGCATTTCATACATAGTCGACCAATTGGGAAAGTATGTATTACTTACTGTGTGTAATGTTAGCAGTTTTTGTCATTGAGAGCAACAATACGAAATTTTTCAGTCGAATTTTTGGAAGAGCAAGTGCAGCGGCAAAGAGAAATGCATACCTACGCCACCTAGCGGTGGAACCACAATGAAAAATTCAAACATATAATTTTTCGTTCTCCGTCATGATTGACATTTGATGCAAAGAGAAATTTTCAAATCGGTCTTCTTGAAGAACAGATGTGGAGAAAAGCAAAATGTACATATTTCCCCTCTCTAGTGGAAAAAGATTCCCTATTCGAAACATGAAAACCCCGCTTAAGGTTTTCCATACTGAACGGCATCTAAGGAAAATATTTTTCAGTCGGATTTTAGACGAGCAGATACTATTAAAAACATCTTGTGAACAGAAAAGTTCGTTATGAGAAATTAGGAATTATGTGCAAAACATTCGTCACCGTGAAAACTATAACACGCAAAACTAATTTTTTAAATCAAACATTTTGGACCAGGGAAATCGAGAAAACAGTAATAAGTCTTGTAGCATAAAAATAGTGCATGACTATTAGCAGGCAATACTTACTAAATAGTTTCCGTGGTTAGTGGTATTTGAACACACAACACATAAAATATTTTTTCTCAATCCTCTTTATGGAAACGTACATACGGCTCCAAGTTTATTGCAAACAGAAATATGCACGTAGGACTTTAGTGGCAAACAAATTCCTCATCAAAAATCAGAATTTATATATTACACTGAACGATATACGAGGGAAATCTATTTTTAAAAAAAGTTTAGAAGCAGAGATATCGAAGAAAAATCGATTCATATTTAGTCCCCCAAATGGGAAAGCTGATAGTTATTGTACGTAGAAACTGCGTGCAGATTTGCGTACTGGTGAAAGTTGTCGAGGGCAAATAAAACATTTTGATCGTATTTTTAAAAGCAATGATATGGAAAGAAATGCGTTTTAGCCACCTTGAAAAGCCAATCGTCGTGAGCCAAAACGGCGTCCAAAATCAGGTGCAGCTTACGTATGCATTGGCACCATTTTTTTCTGCGCTCCCCAAACAGAAATGGCCACGAGTTTAACGAAAATTACGGTAAAACATTTCCTTCCACCGCCCACTGGGCCCCCTGTACCTCCGGGCTCAGCAGTACCGACCACAAACGTATTTCTAAAGATATGAGGACGTCCCGGTGGCGAAGTGGTTTAAGCACTGGCTTAACACCCTTCTTCCGAGAAGGGTCCGGGTTTGAATCCCAGTGAAGCATGCAGGCTGTGCTTGCCTTCCAACACAAGCTCTCTCCCTTCCTCGGAACCAGTGGCCATAAGTTAGGGACGGGCGACTGCTTACAGCCTACTGAATTGTTCACGGTGGTCGTTAAACCCCTAATGAAATTAAGTTAAATGAAGAGATATGAGGTACCTTCTAAATTGGCCTCCTTGTCGCTCCGGTGGTGCAGTGGTCTAAGCGATGGCTTCTGATCATGCGTCCGAGATGGATCTGGGTTCGAATCCCGGTGAGGCATGGATGTTGTGTTTGTCTTACGGCACTGGCTCTCTCCCTTCCCTGGAACCAGCGGTCCTAAAATTAGGAACGGACGACTGCTTATAGCCCACTGAGTTGCTCATGGTGGTCGTTAAACATCCAATCAAAAAAAAAAAAAGTCTCCAAAATTAATGTGTACAAATTCTAGAATATGTCCAAAACGAGACGACCTATTGTAAAAAATTTTCTGAGGCATGTGCAAAGGGAAAGGCTTAGACGACGTACCCAAGCAACATTGTACTAGCTCCTATAGAAGTATGCAAATGACGACCATAAATCATCAAGCTGGCAGGCACGTGACATTGATAAACGTCGTTCTGAGCGGGCTGAAGAAAACTGGAGTTGCGCTCTTAGTAGAAGAACACCTCAGCACAATGGCTTAGAAGACTTGTGACGTACCTGCCAGCAGGACGCACACGACATAAAGGCAGATAGCAGTCAGAACGAACGTCTGCGTAGCTCAATTGGTAGGGTGACTAATTCCGGAATGAGGGGAACCGGGTTCGAGCCCCGACGTGGACAGAAATGACGGAGGAATTTACTTTGTTATAATGGCGCCCAAACTTTCCGGATGACCTGGCCGTTCAAAATCTCGCAATGGTGTGATGTTGTTTCCACACCGCGAGAGAGGAAAAATAAGAGAATCCCTTCTCCCGCGCTTCAAAAAATAAATGTGTGTGACGTTGCATTACACACACCAGATTGACTGGGAGTTCTCAGGTGCACGTTCTACAGCGGATGGCTGCCTGCAACGACTCGTGGTCACGGCTGACCTGTGGGCCATGCCCCCGGCCCTCTTTCGGGGTGGGGAGGTGTGACGTACCTGCCAGCAGGACGCACACGACATACAGAAAGGCAGATATCAGTCAGAACGAACGTCCGCGTAGCTCAATTGGTAGAGTGACTTATTCCGGAATGAGGGGACCCGGGTTCGAGCCCGGCGTGGACAAAAATGACGGAGAAATTTACTTCGTTATAGACTCTTTTTGGTAAAGAGCGATTTGTGGACTTTAAGCTGAGCAATCGCAAGCTGTGGTAACAGGATGGCTGAATGTGTCGAGGCAAGTGGTCTTCAATCATCGGATACAGTTCCAGAAAATCCGAACAATAACCAGAAGTCAGGGACAAGAACGTCCGACGAGACACAACAAGTCAAGACGACCTGTCTCTAACAGCTATCCGCCATTGGAAGATTAACCATCAGCACTCCACATGTCTTCCAAATTTCTTTTTGTCACTAGCGGAATATTCTGCCTTTATCAAATCACGAACAAGATCAGTTCTTTTCCATTTCTCCTGTCTGTTCTTCCTGTCTGAATCAGAATTTACATTAGTTTTCCAGAAGGTTTAGACTTGGTGTAGCAGCGTCTTTTAGCGTTTTTGCGGATAGGCAAATCCAGAAGTACTTAAATAACGTTCGTAGTGTTTCTCTGGGAAATGTTCCGAAAAAATAGCTGATACCATTTGGTTGAAACTGTCAGCTCATTTGCATCTCAATTTGCATGTTTTACCAATGCCGTCTACAAAAAGAACTATAGCACTGAATGCCATTCTTTCTGGTTTTCGAATAATACTTTGGAAACGTTGCTATCGAGCACACAGCAGGCATGTTTGACGTTTTAACGCATAACCAGGAAAACGTTAGTCTGCTACACAAAACGGAGCTTCCAATTCTCGGAAGTGAGGCACAATGTATAATAGCTTTCAGACCGCAAGAACGGAAGCAAGCACCCTCAGGCAGCAGCGTGTGGAAGTAGGAACTGTCCTTGTCGGTGACGTCACGAAGACCACCTCCAACACAGTGATCAGCGGAAGTGACGGATAAGCTTAGCCTTGGAGTCTTCTAACCTTGTCCTTTGCTACGGGAACCACGATACGGAGGTAAACAGTTTACAAGAGACTCCAAGAGATAGGTCTGTATGGAAAGGCCAGTGATCTGCATCACTCTCAGCATCATACAGAAGGGTCCGTCAGAAATGGACTCGACAACATCCCCCCAGCATCCCTGAGCCTGATAGATAAGGTGACCAGATATTGCAACACTGATTTCAGGACAAAAGGGCGTGGCGTCCACAAATCGGCAGTTCATTTGGGGACACATACGTATTCAATATACATATGCAAATCTTTTTGTTACAAAACTGCATTGCTTCAATAAGTGTGATATTACAAGTGAAAATTTATGTCTTGAAAGGATAAATCTTGTAGAATGTTGGTAATTTGTATTAACAAAGTAGAATTATGATGGTGGGAACATATTAGCAAAATTGAAATGCTTTACCTTGTGTATGTGCCGAATTAAAATCAAGCTGCACACCAAACTAATTGCATGGCGAATTTTTCATTTCGCCAAAGTTTTTGGAGAAACTTAGATCAAGTACAGTCGAAATTTGACCGCGCCAGTAGTTCAGTGTCCTAGTGCTGGCCACTGACCATTCGTACAAGTGGGAACGGGTTCGAGTCCCGAATGAGGCATGGGCATTCTGTTGGTCTTGCAGCCCTTGCTCTCTCCCTTCCCTAGAACGAATGTCTCTAAATTAGAGATCTGTGACCGCTTATAGTCCTTAGAGTTGCTCGCGGTGGTCGTTAAACTCGGAAAGAAGAAAAAAAAAGTCAAAATTTGTTTTCACAAGAAGCATGTCGGAAAATTAGTACAACGAAAATTACTTTTAATAACATTTTTCATTAGAAATCTAATGTGCTAATGGGGAAGTGTAAATTCTAGGACATTTGGGAACAAGCATCAAAATTTGAGGACAATTTGCGTCCCCAAAGGCACCAGACGTTTTTGGGGACAGTGAATTAAATTCGAGGACTGTCCTCAAGAATTGGAGACTTCTGATCAGCTTACAGATAGAGGATGTCTGAGATGCCCTGGAAAGAAAAACTGCAAGCCAGCGGCGGTATCCCACATCCCTCTCTGGACTCCATCGTGCTTTGGTGAAGGAGTCACGCTTATTGCCTCAAAATCTCACTCACAACCTTGTGAACAATATGTGGGCACTCGTTTTGGGAAAATACTCTGCGGAGAATAGTTTACACTACTTTCCCTCTTGAAATAAATCCCAGCTGGCTCGCTAGGAGGCGTCAAATTATATTAGTTACATTTCTTCTAATGGACCTTATTCACCTCGCATTGCACCATGGGAAATATGTTCGGTAGCTGAGGACCAGCAATTGTTTGCTTGATTCAGTTTTAACATTACTTCACAAGGTATACACTGCAAGGGTTCAGGAAAATCCAGTTTTTTCATGCATGTATGAATGGCATGACTAATTCTTGCTAATCGTGTGGTTGTGCTAACAAGTATTGCTACCTAAAATGTAAAGAGGAAATCAAAACGTTTCCTAGGTTTCCGCTGAAAAGGCCGGAACTGTTAAAGGAGCAGCTGATTAGAATGAAACGTGATGATTTACATCCCAATGTGCAGTACCGAATACAGTATATTGCGCCCACTTTCTCGAGAAATATTTTTAATATATGATACTCCGCATCGAAGGCATTTAAAACCTGGTAGTCCTCCTACGAATTTTATTTTTTTTAAATGGAAGGAGGAGAAAACTGATTGCATATTTGGTTGGTTGGTTGGTTGGTTGGTTGATTTTATTGGCGCAAGGGCCAGGTTTGGCCAAAGAGCGCCAGACAAAGAACTATTAGCTACAGATTTTTAAAAGCGTGGAAAATGATTAAGAGCAGACAGGCTTGGTAAAAGTTGGAAAAGAGGATGATGAAAGCTGTGAAGACAAGTTAGTTCATTGGGTTCATATAAAAAGTTATCAATTAACTATTATAATTATTAGTATTTGTTCAACACAACTACACAAAGGACGAGTCACCAGGAGGGGGACGAACCGTCACTCTCCTCCCCCACACTCCTCTGCAATGCTGGCAGAGGGCGGGGACGAACTGTCACTCTCCTCCCCCCCATGTTCCTCTGCAATGTTGGTTGAGGCTGGGGACGAACTGTCACTCTCCTCCCCCCTATGTTCCTCTAGAATGTTGGTTGAGGGTGGGGACCTCGCTGAGGCCGAGACAGTTGCAATGTTGGTCAGGCGGACCGCGACAGTTGGATGGACACTGCACACCTTTGCGGATTGTGGGCCGGGTCTGCCGCACGTGCAGACTTTCGGCTGGAAACTGGAAGAGACGGTCGGCTGCAAAAGAGAAGGCCCAGATTCAGGTATTCGAAAAATCTGGAGCTCGGGGAAAAACACCTGAGTCGCTTGGTCAGCTGTAGATCGCTTGGCAAGGGCGGCGAGAGCTACAGGGCGCTGAACAAAAGTAACTCATAGCGACAACACTGAATCAGTAGCCATGTTGTTTTTTTTTTGTTTTTTTTTTTTTGCAGAAATCCGCTTCTGACGTCATATGAAGAGGTCCATTGTTTTATTTTAAATGTCCTTCAGTTCCGGCTATTTTTCTCTGTAAGGAACATTTTGTGCGCAATTTGTGGGTGCGTAAAGCGTATTCCTAAAGCAATTTTTTTGATATTTTACCGATTGTAGAAGTCTGGTGAAATATTCCGTTTCTATTCTTTTTTCATAACTAGTTCCATTTACTAAAGAACACTATACTCACATTGTGTATTTCAAATAATGCTTCATTTTTCCATTAGCGTGATTAAATTCATTCTCATTTTCGCCGATTCTTTCTTTTTCTGAAGATCTACTTCGAAAATTACATCGGAAAGGATTAAAAAGACGTGTTGCTATAGCCGATAACTTGATGCCATAAATAGGATGTACAGAAAATATAAAATATGAAATAGTTAAAATTAAAATATATAAGATATGCAAAAAATAGCGTGCAAAAATCATTTCAAGCAATGAAACGATCAACATACTCATAAATTCAAAATGTTCAGTACATACTTTAGGCTTTAAATTATTATATACGTATCACAATCATTGTCAACAATAATCAATCCACTGCTGGATGAAGATATCCTCAAGTATCTTCCACAACTGTCTATCTTGAGACAGTCTCCTCCATATTGCTCCGACATGCTTTAGAAATTTATCTACCCATTTCTCACGTGATTTTCTTCTGGATATATTTTTGCAAAATGGTAGGAAGTCATGTATATGTCTAAATATGTAACATTTTTAGCATTGTGACGTATATTCTTATTTAACTTTCATTTTTAGTTCCTTTTGCTATGTTAATTTGAATTTGTTCTCTTTTGCACTTTCCAAACTTAACGTTATGTCTTTTCCTTCAAACGAGAATACTGTTGGCAACACTCTGAGGTCGGAACAACACTCTGAGGTTGGCCGGATAAGAACGATAGATAAAAAGGCAATTCAGCGGTTGTTTAAAAGGGGGATTTTGTATGTGAATGTTAGTACTCCTTTTTGATACGCGACTGCTTAATTATCGTTAAAGTATTGCTGAAGGCTGCGTGTTCTAATTTAATGAAGGTGTTGTGTTTCGTACTTAAGTATTGCAGTTGTTATTAACCCAAGTTCTGGTGGATATTAAACCACGTTTAGTTAATTTTTCCGTGTTGAAGTGAACATATTGAAGCAAGCAGCAATAAAGGATTATCTGTAAGTAAAATCCTCTTGAACTTTATTTGAGTGACTCGCATTTCACTGTAGGTGAAGTTTGGATTTATGTAGTGTTCTAGTAAGTCGGTTACACACAAACGCTACAGCACAATGGCAGGAATGCAGATGAAAATATGCCAGATGCATACGTATCACTAAGCTTTTGTCTGAAATTCCGAGGTTAGTTCCTCAAGCTAAGTTCCTCTGCCAAGTCAGAGTTACTAATACTAGACTCTACTTACCAGTGATCTAACAAACATCTCCATTTACAGTGATCTTGGGAGACAGCTCGAGCTTTGCAGGCATCCACCACACGTCACGAGGTGACTTCTGATAGAAAACAATCCCGTAAATTAGCGACCATTATGGAGATTCAAATTAATATAAGTTAGTTTTTGGTACCGAAATAAAGTAATTATTTATTCTGCGTGTATCCTAGTTCTTATAGGAACAGAATCACATTAAAGTGCAAACTGAATCCGCTTTGCTCTATATTAGTTCAAACGTGCTACCGTTACCGAGCCCGGGACGTCAAGAAGCAGTACCATGCTGGGACAGAAATCGGAAAATGGGGTTCAATTCGCGGTTGGTGAAAACAAAATTTGTAAATTTTCTAAAGAATTGGCTGTAAGAGCGGTGATTACGACACTTATATGCCGAAAGTAATGAATTTTTGTTCCTTTCATTTATTTGTATACATTAATTTTTCATTAATTTTGATGACTGTATTAATTAAGTCTTACAGGATTATATGGATATGCTCGAGAATAAAGCCCTTATCACCCCATGCCATAATTAATTCTGACACAGGGCGTTTGAATGTCAGCCAGAATAAATTGAGACAGAATCATCATAAGAAAAAATATACGCCATCATTTTTCAAAATTTCGAGCAAGAATTTCTTTTTAATTAAGACTTTATTAATGATGCCAATAATAAAACTGAATTCATATGTACTTAAGTTAGATTTGTTTATCTTGATATACTCACTTCTCACTATAGTTTAAATGCTATTTTGTCTCATCATTTAAAGTTCAGGGTTGCGAATGATGTCATTAACCTAGACTTTCCTGCTCTTCAGCGAAATCCAAATGAGACAACCAGGAACTGTTCCAATTGGTTTCTGTTCAGAACCGCAAAGTTGTATTTTCGGTGTAACCCCTTGTCTCTTAATCGCAGACTAAGCTGCTTGCTAGCTTATATCTTACTTTATTTACACCCCAGTTGTTGCGGAAATAGGCTGATCTATTTTTTTGCTTCCTTGAATACACACACAGAAATCTATGTTTAGCACTGTGCCCTGTCTATAGCTGTAATGCGTTTCTTTTTCTTAAATGATCTTCAAGAGAACATGACGTTCCCGTCCTTCAAATTACTCTTTTTCCATTTAAGAAAATGCATTTACCAATCGCTTATTAGAATTAAAATGCATTTGATTTTGTAACAGCACTACAAACAGAAATACAGCTTTTAAAAATCTTTCCCCCACAAATCTATTATTTTTGTTTATTATTCAGTGCTTTTATTCACGTAAAGGGAAAACTCGTATAAAAATGAACAGGTAGAGTTTGATGAAGTTATTTTTTTTACAAGAGTGTACTGAATGCCTATAGTAGTCCTGTAATGTTTGAATAACTTGAAATATCTTTCTCTGCAACCTTTATTGTAAACTTCTGCTTAATTTTCAGTAGAAGAGGCGTATTTCTGTGAAAACATTTTCATCTTACGCAAAGAGCGAGGATGATACTTATTTTGATACGCACGTGGATATAAAAAAAAAAGAGTTGCGTGTTTATATCATAGTTTTCTGCACATGATACTCTGCTGACAAAATATCTCTACTTTCATGAGTTGCATTTCAGTTTTCTTAACGGAATGAAATTCAGCATGACGAAGATTTCCTGCGTATATTACGCTCTTTCTTCTGCATAACTTTCTGTTTGCATTTCCTGTATATGTGCACTTGCTATGTATATTCCGGTTTTATTTCTGCATGACTTTCTTTATAGATTTAATAAGCTCGTATATGTGTACTTGCTGTTTATATTCCTCTTTTCCGTGTGCATGACTTCCTGTTTAGATTTCGCAAGTGTATAGGTACACTTGCTATTTATATTTCACTCTTCCTTCTGCCTAACTTTCTGCTTAGATTTCGTTAGTGTACAATGATGAGCCAATCCATTATGACCACCAACAGCCTAGAGAAATGAGCGCGCCTGGAGACTGACCGGTGGCACAGGTGAAGCTCACAGAGCTGTATATATCCAATCCGAGGACCAACTTTCGGCTAGTAGAGTGTTCGGAGTCAGAATGGAAAAAGCTGCCGATGTATCGGAGTTTGATTAAGGACAAATTGTGATGGAGTGACTTGTTGGTTGTTCACGTGCCGCTCTAGTGAGTACGTATCAAAAGTGGTGCACATATGACCAAACGACGAATCTTCGTCCAGCCGTCTGTCGTCCGCAGCTCATTGGTGCCATAGAGGAGAGGAGATTGTCGCGCATTGTTCACAGCGACCGCAGGGCCACAGTGCAAGAAATCACCCGCAGCTACGACAGTGGTTACCAGGGTAATGTGTAACAGCACACAGTTCATAGCGGCCTTCGGCGCATTGTCCTGCGTAGCCGAAGACCCAGCCGAATCGCCATGCTCACCTCACGCCATTGCCAACAACGCATAAAATAGGCCCACGATCATTGAAATTGGACCGTGCATGATTGGGAGAACGTGGCCTGGTCTGACGAATCAAGATTTCTGGTGAATCACGTAGACGGCCGAGCGCAGGTACGCAGATTACCAACGGAGGCTATGGCACCCGAATGCACTGTTAGACGGAAACATGCCCGCGACGGCGGCGGCTCTATGCTGTGGGCGATGTTTTCTGAGGACACTTTAGGTCCCATTATCCTAATAGCACAATCGTTGACTGCTGTCAGGTATCTGAGCATCGTTGCGGACCAAGTTCACTCATTCATGGCAACTCTGTTTCCTGCTGGTGATGGCCACTACCAACAGGATAATGCTCCACGTCACATTGCCAGAATCATCAAGGAGTGGTTCGAGGAACATGATGGTCACTTTCTCTTCAAGTCTTGGTCTCCAAATTCACCTGACATGAACCCAATCGATCATTTGTGGTTCCACTTGGAAAAGCGGGTTCGCGCTAAATCGCCACCACCCGGAGATGTACGGGAACTGGAGGACCTGCTGTTGACATTATAGTACCAGATACCCCAGGATACCTATCGCCACCTCTTCGAATCGGTGCCTCGCCGAGTGGCCGCTGTTTTTCGGGTTAAATGGGGTCCAACAGCTTATTAGATATGTTCTCATAATGTAATAATAGCTCATCGGTGTATATACACTTGGTATTTATATTCCACATTTCATGCTGCATAACGTTCTGTTCAGATTTCGTAAGAGTATATGTACTGTTATATTCGGAATGGGTCGGACCTCACGAAACCAGTACTTTGTTTAAAAAGTAACAGCGTCAATATAGGGCAGAATTTCAATAACATTTTTGACTGGATGAAATAATGCAGTGTATACTTTGAATTGAAAGAAAAATATTTTGGAAATTACCTAAAAGAGAAATATTTTTGTTTTCTGAATTACCGATGTTCGTCCGTTTTTATTTTATCAATTTGAAATGCTGCTTTTGCTAATTAATATAAGTAAAAACATTTAAGTTTTTCAATTATTTAATGTTATTGTGAAATACTTTGCTTCAGTCAAAATTGTCTTTTAAGACGGAGACTCTTTTCACTATATTTGCTCTTGTGTTGTTATTATAACTTACAGTACCTCAAAAAAGAATTCTAGAATATTCTGTAACGAACAAAAAGAAATCAGCATTTTTCTCAACAAACTTTAACTGGTACATATTAATTGGAAACCAAAATTCAGACAATGGAAAGAGAAAATAAACTGAAAATAAACGTAATGTCTATTACCATTTCCTTCTAAACTGACAGCAACAGTGATGTTTCCTGCTCTGTCAACACAGTTCCAGTGTATACTGACTTCAAGTTGCGACGTTGTTGTGAAAGCTACGGTGGTAGGATCCTTGACAAAGAGAATTCCAGAATGTTCTGTAATGCTGAACGACTGATCGGTTTGATCTTGACTTTCTAGCCTGAAGGTACAATGGTTTGTGTCTTCAGCGCTACCAACCGAAAAGACCTGCAATTATTCAAAGCATCTGATTACCAACTGTACAAGAAAAAATCTTTTAAACACTCTCGAACCCAAAGTTGATTCAGAAAAAAAGAACCGCATTCTACGGACAACAGAATTTCGAATGTTCGGTACGGACAAAATACAGTAATACCCCTCAATTAGGGGCACCCATGAGACCAAAGGTTTGTCCCTCAAATAGAGGTGACCTTTATTGGGAGGTTTCTAACGAAACACGTGTTAAATAAAGAAAAATAATAGCCATTGTAATTTAATAAAGAATGTAAAATTTATACGTAAATGACAGTACATCTTAAATACGACAAAAACGTAAAATACACATGTATAAAATAGAAATCTATAAAAGTACAGTACTTGCACACTCATCGTCAAAACAATAGTTGACCCCAGAAGGACATGTGCATAAAACATAAATGTATAAAAGTACAGTACTTGCACACTTATCGTCAAAACAATAGTTGCCCCCAGAAGGACATGTGTATAAAACAAAAATGCATCAAAGTACAGTACTTGCACACTTATCGTCAAAACAATAGTTGCCCCCAGAAGGACATGTGTATAAAACAAAAATGCATCAAAGTACAGTACTTGCACACATCGTCAAAACAATAGTTGCCCCCAGAAGGACATATGTATAAAATAGAAATGTATAAAAGTACAGTACTTGCACACTTATCGTCAAAACAATAGTTGCTCCCAGAAGGACATGTGTATAAAACAAAAATGCATCAAAGTACAGTACTTGCACACTTATCGTCAAAACAATAGTTGCCCCCAGAAGGACATGTGTATAAAACAAAAATGCATCAAAGTACAGTACTTGCACACTTATCGTCAAAACAATAGTTGCCCCCAGAAGGACACGTGTATAAAATAGAAATATATAAAAGTACAGTACTTGTACACTCATCGTCAAAAAAAAATAGTTGCCCCCAGAAGGACATGTGTATAAAACAAAAATGCATCAAAGTACAGTACTTGCACACTTATCGTCAAAACAATAGTTGCCCCCAGAAGGACACGTGTATAAAATAGAAATATATAAAAGTACAGTACTTGTACACTCATCGTCAAAAAAATAGTTGCCCCCAGAAGGACATGTGTATAAAACAAAAATGCATCAAAGTACAGTACTTGCACACTTATCGTCAAAACAATAGTTGCCCCCAGAAGGACACGTGTATAAAATAGAAATATATAAAAGTACAGTACTTGTACACTCATCGTCAAAAAAAAATAGTTGCCCCCAGAAGGACATGTGTATAAAACAAAAATGCATCAAAGTACAGTACTTGAACACTTATCGTCAAAACAATAGTTGCCCCCAGAAGGACACGTGTATAAAATAGAAATATATAAAAGTACAATACTTGTACACTCATCGTCAAAAAAAAATAGTTGCCCCCAGAAGGAAGTAACCGACAGGAATAAAACTTGTTGGGTAAGTTTGACACCTTGAGACATGCAAACGAGTCAAGTGTCACGCTCGGCCGCGCCTGTGACACCAGCGAGGAGGAGTCGTTGCGCTGTGCCTGACCGCCTATATAAGGTCGTCCCGTTGCGCGTGCTTCCCATTCTTACTCATGCTGTTGTTGTTGTTGCATTCTTGGCAAGTGAAGTATGCCACGGAAAAAATTTCGGAAGCAATTCGAGCAGTTGGAGGAGTACGAGGGGAGCCGCATCATCGGCCTCCGGGAAGCGGGGCGGTGTTATCTCCTTATTGCGCGCCATTCCGGCCGTGCGGATATCACTATACCACGCTGTGGGCGGCAATGGATAGAACAAGGCCCGCAGTAGCGACAGGAAGGGTCTGGGAGACCTGGAAGAACCACGGGAGAGGGTATGGACGGGCTGTCCAGCATGAACAGAGTGACACAACAGCCACGAATGCGGATATTCAACGAGCAGTGGTGCCCTCCATGCATCGTCCGATTAGTGCCAGCACCCTTGGCAATCTGACAGGTCCTTCTGGGTGCAACTATTTTTTTTGACGAAGAGTGTATATGAAAACGTGGAAAGTAAGTGTAGTACGTACGTATTTATTCGAAAAAATCAGACAAATATGTTTGTTTTTCAATGTTCAGGGATTACAGAATTAGCTTTTAATTTACAGGCATATTTCTCCACATGAACATTAAATTTACCATTAAAATTGAGTCCCTCATAGTCGCCGACATTTAAAAATAAATTATGCTTTAAGACTTCTTTTAAGTTTCTGATACCACAGTTTTTCTCTTGTTCTTCCTTATCACTTTCGGGATCCTCCAAGCATTTTTCTGTTATGCTTTTACACAGTCGAGTCACATTACTGTGACCACCTCCTAATTTTGACGTCAACAGTGCGTAGCCAATGAAAGAAGGCGCGTGTCGTGTGCTGGCTTAGAGGGTAAATAAGGTGTGATGTACGCATTTTGAAAACACATCCCTCATTGCCGTCATGGATAAAAGGTGCGATTTATCAGATTTGCAAAAAGGAATGGTTATCGGCTTTCGGGCCAAGGGTGGTAGTATTTCTGAAACAGCGCAGTTTGTAAACTGTTAGCGTGATGCTGTGGTAAAAGTGTATCGTGATTGGAGAAATGGCACCAATGCGAATAAGGGACGTGCAAACTGCGGAGCACATCGTGCCATTGATGTGAGAGCTACCAAGTATTAGACTGGTGTACCAGTTTTTCTGGCTCTTCAGCGTACATGAAAAATTGTATTTTTTACTGCAGAACTGTATCGGGGATGTAATGAATCTTTCTTTATTTCTATTCTTTAATGACATAGTATCCTGCCTTATCTGATAAATTCCGTTCCTTAATGCAGACGAACCCTTATTTTCTAATTTGTGATGTAAAATGGCGTGACGTATGTTATTCTTTATTATAACTACGTCATTTTCTGGTCCTCAAACTGTGGTCAGTATTAACTTGCTTTTTGTATCAGCATTGCATTATATCTAC
This sequence comes from Macrothele yani, assembly GCA_039090855.1. Lineage (NCBI taxonomy): Eukaryota > Metazoa > Arthropoda > Arachnida > Araneae > Macrothelidae > Macrothele > Macrothele yani. The sequence goes on from CM077026.1 coordinate 115,224,311, forward strand.
TTAAACGATGTGTGGTAGCGTGACGGGTATATGAAAACTGACTGTCAGAGAAAGTTGTTACTCTATGCTTGGCAAATCGTCAGTAAGGAAGTGTAAAGGTATTTAAGCTCCTTATATGTGTAAAACAGAGTAAGCACAGCATGCAAAAATTGCAACTTTTCCTTGTTTTCCTTTTTTCTTTACTGTGTTTGCAGTAAAGGTGCGTGAAGTATATTGTGGTTCCAGCAAGGGCTTTTCAAGCTAGCTCCATTATTCACTTAAGTCATTGTTTTGACACTGCTCAAACATTTCGCTCTTTGGGCACACAATCTTCAGGTAGCAAAACAGAAAGTACGCCAAGAGAATATTTCTCTCTCAGCTGCATCACTACAGCTCAAATACTGCTGTTCGACCATTAGGAATTTTTACGGCTTCATTCATAAATCACTCCATGTGAAGGGTTTCCCAGGAATCTTCAATATCCTTAGGGAAGAGAGAAGGAATGAGTGACCTTTCGTGGCAATTCTTCAATCTGCCACACTAAGTGCGAAAATATTTATTCGGTTTCTACAAAGCGGCATCCCATGCTGAATTGCAAATATGTCAAACAGCGTTATTAAATAAAACTAAAGTACGCCTGCAAATAGTTCAGATTTTCTGATATTTGAAGACGATCAGATTAAAAATAAATGTGACCGACTGCAAAATGATTGGCGAAAAAATGACGGGGAGATAAGTCAAAGGGATTGTTTAAAAGCAACGGACAGCTCGTTGCTCCAGAATAGAAGTTATTTATATGGAAAATAAACCGAAGTAATGTTTATAAATTTGTAAAAGGTTTGTATCAAAAGTAACGCAAAAGTGGGCATACTATTTTTATTAAGTGACAGAAGTCGTTCAAATTGAACATGGTGGTAGAGTAGCTCTTTCTCTTTAAAAAGGGGCCGTGGGTGGCCTAGTGGTCAGCGTTCGTGACTGCCATGGCGATAACCTCAGGTTCGATCCTGCGCAGGTACGAACGTTTGAACCACTAAATACCCGCCGTGCGTCGGATGGGCACGTTAAGCCGTCGGACCCCGGGTACTGGCCCCCGGTTATAAATAAAGGCGTCTTCCTCCCCCTTTCTACCTCGCTCCCGTGTAACTTTCCTATTGGGCACCCTAGCCCAAATCGCCTAGCTTCCAATTTCTAAGGGTTGTTTAAGACCTGGGGTCAGACACTCCCTTCCTAAAATCCTCTACATACGATCTGATCTGATATGATCCGATATCTTTATACAAAGATACTACTCAACATAGTCTCCATCACAGCGATGCATTTGCGTGTCATCGTTGAACCCAACTCTCGAATCCTCTTTGAAAAAATTATGATGTTGACTGTTGTGCCCACTTCTTCACAGCCACCTTCGCCTCGTCTGGGTCATCAAACCTTTATCCTCGGAGACTGTCCTTCATTGGACTGAACAGGTGGAAGTCGGAGGGCGCCAGCTCTGGGCTGTACGGTGGATGGCCGACCACCGACCAGCCTGATTTGCTGGTTGTCTTATTTGTTGCCAAAGATGCGATTGGTCTGGCATTGTCATGGTGAATGTGAATCCTTTTCAGATTCCTGTTCGGTCTCTTCCTCCTTATGGCTTCTCTAAGCTTCTTTGGTGTCTCAATGTACCGCTCGCTAGTCACAGTACGGTCACGTTCCAGAAAATCGAGGAGAATGACACCCCTGTCATCCCGAAAAGCAGTCACCATGACTTTCTGTGCTGATCGCCGGCTCTTGAACTTCTTAGGCCTTGGTGAAGAGGTGTGACGTCATTCCATGGATTGGTTCTTCCTTTCTGGATCGTAAATATACGCCCACGTTTCATCTACTGTCACCAGATCGAAACAAAACAGGGTCTTCATTGGTTTCAAACTCTTCCAGCAGATCAGAGCAGACTTCCACCTTTCTCTCCTTCAAATCGGGTGTCAGCTGCCGAGGTACCCACTTTGCACACACTTTCCGGTACTTTCGATTCATCCACTCGCTCACGATTCGTGCCAGTGGTCGCAGATGACGGTCTCCTACTGCATGGTTTGTCTTCAATGCTGGTTCCCTTTTTTTAACTTTTTCATCCATGTGTGCACACTGCTCTTGTAAATGGTGTCATCTCCATCAACATTCTGTAACCTTCTGTGGATGTCGGACAGCCTGCACCCTTCCTTTGCCAAGAATTCGATGACAGCGTTGCTTCTGCTTGTAATCCATTATTTACCTCCAATGAAGAAGAATGGTTACTATAGAAGAAGAGTTACTCTACCAACACGTGCAATTTGAACGACCTCTGTCAGTTAATAAAAAACGTTATGTCCACTTTTGCATTACGTTCAGTACAACCCTCGTAAATTTAAAATAACAAATACAATATTTTGGATTAAATATGAGTAAACATGAGCGAGATTTAACGCTCGTGAGGAATTTTTAGCAAAATCACGGTACAAATTTTATGACGTAATTTACCAGAACTAATTATGCCTTAATCAGACGTTATAATTCTTGAAGGAAGTATTATAAAACTTGTATTGAGGAATGATATATGTTATTAAAATGCAATTTGAAGAAAATGGCTTCTATTATATGCTTAAAGGCTACTTTTTGCTCTAAAGATCAAAATATTTTCTTTGTACGATTCAACAGAAAGAAAAATCAGAAGACCTGGTTACTTAGCGTAATCTAGAGCTTAGACTTTTTTGAGGATTCATAAACGCACCCGATTTTTATTTACGACTAGCCGCTGTGTGGAATATTTTCCAGAAAGCAAAAATTACCAGGAAAAAAACCCAGTAAAATAAATGCAAGAAATTAAGTGTAATGTATTTAATAGCTGTGAAGTTGCTAAATTGCCTCATGTTTCGCAGAAAAGAAGTGGAAGAGAAAAATGAAGGAGAGGAGAAGAATTTGATTATTATTTAAGATGAAAATGTTAATCTTAATATGTCCGGAATAAATAATTTGTGAAATACTTGTAAGGAAAACGCAAACTCAAAATATAATATAGTAATTAATTATTGCATAAAGACTATAAAAAAAGGCAGAACTGAGAGAAATAAGTTTTGTGATCTTATTTTTGGTTTTTAAACATTTTTCGATATGAATGTGCGGTTTAGAGTCGAAAAGAAAAATGCTTCCCAAACAAAACGTTATTTTTATACATTACGTTCTTGAATTTAGCTTGCTTTTCACAGGGTTTAACAAGACACTCTGTACTAGTGCGGCAAATTTCCCTTGTCCAGACTTCGGAGCGCGTCATAAATATTTTTTCGCAGTGCAGTAGACTGAAAATTGGGTCAAACATTTATAACCTGGTGGTACAGGATCTGAGGTTCAAGCAGGACGACAGATAACAATCCAACCGATGATTGTAACAGCATTTCTTACACTCGCGCTGCTGTGAGGCTGAGCGTTGTCATGGATATATTTTGAAACTGTTAAAATGCTCGAACCACGTTTCACCCTGCAGACGTCAGCAGCTCTTTCTTTGTATACACCGATCATCCAAAATATTAAATCCACCTCGGCGTTATGCAAATCAGCGCGCGTGCAGCCAGCAGCCAATCAACATAACGTGACAAGGTCGTTAATAATATATACTGTATACTGTACATATATACATATATGAAGCCTGGATCGGAGCTCTCTCAGCCAGTATTTTGTTTCATTACAACAGGGGAAAAGCAAAGGGTTTATCTGATTCCGACAAAGGCCAAATCGTCGCCTCGGTAAGAGCATCTCCGAAACAGCGACGCTGATAGGCTGCTCACGTTATGCTGTAGTTAGTGCCTATCAAAGATGGTCCGAAATAATTGACACTTCGAGCGTCTACAAGGCGTATGTAGGCCACGCCTCATTGATCGAGAGATCTTGTCTTGTCCGCACCAACAGCAGGGCTACCGTGGCTGGCATTACCAATATAATTTAAAAAGTGGTGAAGAGCACAATATGTCCGAACATCCACAGACCCATTCGTGTGCCTACGCTCGCAGCCTTTTACCATCGTCAATGCTTTCAGTGGAATCGTAATTAACGACATTGGACGACGGAATACTGCAAGAGGGTTTTACAGTCAGACGAATCCCGTTATCTGTTACACCATTTTAACGCGCGAGGTTGTGTGCGACGTTACCTAAGGAAGCCTTCTCAGTTGAATTCACTGTGGGACTGACCCAAGGGGCTGGAGGGAGACTGATGGTTTTGGAAGTATTTTGTTAAGGAACATTGGGACCAATTATTCCCGAAGAGCGAACTCTGAGAGCTATCACGTACTTGAACATCGTGGTGGCCCACGTATTACTTTTTATAACGACTGTATTCCCAGGAGGAACTAGCGTGTTTCAACAAGACAATGCCACACTGCGAAGAATGTTCAGGATTGGTTCCAAGAACATGAAGAGGAATTCCATTTATTACTATGACCCACAAATTTGCCGGACATGAATCCTATCGGGTAATTGCGGTTTGAGTTGGAGTAACATGTGCGAGCATCATCACCCCAAACACGTAATTTACGGGGACTGCAGAATTTTCTGTGGCAGTCATGCTACCAAATACCAAGAGGCACATATCAACATCTAGTTGAATCTGTGCCTCATCGGGAAAGAGAGGAGGACCTACATCATATTAGGTAAGTGGTTTTAATGTTTTGGCTGATGGGTGTGCGTTTTAGATAAATTTCAATATGAATATTCTCTTCGACGACAATGAATTTTATCGCTTTTGTATCTTTATTATTTCTATCTTCAGTGAAGTAGAAATTATTAGAAACGCCCAATTACTGTCAGACACGTGCTATTCAAACTAAAGTACGGAACTGTGCCGTTGTGATGGCTTTTTAAGCAGCTCACTCCAAAGCATTCAGAAGTGTACGAAATGTAGATACCCTCAAAATGAGAAAGAAGTTGTAATTCAAGCGACTTTGGAGTAGGCACAATAAAAAGAAGTCGTGTTTCAAAAGAATTTGGAGGAGTATAACGAAGTACATTTCTCCGTCATTTTTGTCCACGCCGGGGCTCGAATCCGGGTCCCCTCATTCCGGAATAAGTCGCTCTACCAATTGAGTTACGCAGACGTTCGTTATCGCTACTATCTGCCTTTGTGTCTTGTGCGTCCTTCTGGGAAGGCACGTCACAGGAGGCACGACAGAAAGAACTCGTGATTCAAGCAACCCTGAAGGAGGCACGATGGAAAGAACTTGTAATTCAAGCGACGTTGAAGGAGGCACGACAGAAAGAACTTGTGATTCAAGTGATTTTGAAGGAGTCACGACAGTAAGAACTCGTGATTTAAGCGACCTTGAAGGAGACACGATAGAAAGAATTCGTGATTAAAGCTACTTTATAGGAGTCACGACAATAAGAACTCGTGATTTAAGCGACTTTGAAGGAGGCACGAAAGAAAGAACTCGTGATTTAAGCGACCTTGAAGGAGACACGATAGAAAGAACTCGGGATTCAAGCGAATTTATAGGAGGCACGACAGAAAGAACTCGTGATTTAAGCGACTTTGAAGGAGGCACGATAGATAGAACTCGTGATTTAAGCGCCCTTGAAGGAGACACGATAGAAAGAACTAGTGATTCAGGCGACTTTGAAGGAGGCACGAAAGAAAAACTCGTGATTCAAGCGTCTTTGAAGGAGGCACGACAGACAGAACTCGTGATTTAAACGATGTTGAAGGAAGCACGATAGGAAAAACTCGTGATTCAAGTGACTGTATAGGAGGCACGACAGAAAGAACTCGTAATTCAAGCGACTTTGAAGGAGACACGATAGTCGGTGCTAACCAGGAAACGGTAAACCTTCTTGACTATTCCAAAGAACTGTATCGAGGGCGTACAATGAGTGTTTCATAAATTCATAAATAGCAAAAGAAGCGTTTAGCGGGGGGGGGGGTGAGAGAGGAAGCTTTTTAAGCAGTTCACTGCAAGGATTTAGACGAGTACGAAGCGTAGATACCAGCAAATGGGAAACCTCCCAACAGCCAAAACCCATTTCTTTCCCTCTTCCAACGTGCCCAAACAAGTGCCTCGATCTAATGTACTACCAAATTCAGCCGAAAAATATTAGTTTCCATGTATCTATACTCCGTATATGGATTCTTTGATAACTTCTTAGAAAAGTAAATTTTCGAAAAAAAAACCCCAGAAAAACCTTCATTTTTTCTTTTTACTTTAGATGAAAGACTAACTTCGTACAAATGTGTCAAATGAAATAAAAAGCTTCACCGTCTTGATACGATATTTAATAAAAAATGAAACTATTTACAGATTAAAATACCCCACTAGCACTTTCAGAGCAACATTCACACTATCAGCAGGTGAAACAGAGGGGTAGTTCAGCACTCGCTTAGCTTTTTATAGGAGTGCAGCGATGCACTATGGGTAAGAATCATGAGTGTCATGTGGGTCGTGACTGTTGTCATTACATCGAAACAAAAGATACAATTCCCAAACAGTAATTTCACATAATATAGAAATTTTGTTACAACTGAAGGTTATTGCCATATTAATAAATTGTTGGTAATATTTAATTTATTACTTCTGTAAGTTAAAGTTCAAGTTGGTATTATGGTGTTTCCAAAATTTTTTTAAATGTCCGTAGGTGTGTAGTCACTGCAGCATTTGTCCCCCAAGGCTTCGATATACATGTTTTCAACAAAACGCAGCGGTGTGTACATTGGGTTCTGATATCGTATTTATACACGGGTACCCATGCTCCTACGTGTCGAGCCTATATAATTGCTGACGTGTTCTCCTGTAGTGGGGTCTTTTTACTTTACTTCCCAAAAATGTCGGTAAACTTGATGAGTCTAAATTTAATTTCTCAGTCGAAGACAATAACGTAAGGCGCATATCTTGATAATTTAAACAGCGAATCAAGGTGCCACTTTTGAAAAGACAAGTCGGTAAAAGAAACATAAGAAATTTCCCGTTGGGAAAGTATACAGGAAGCGAAAAATATTTACCAGGCATTTTCAAGGGCACTACAGATCGCATCCATACTCCCCGTAAAAACATGTACCATCGTAAGATCTTCCAGTACTTGCGTAGGGTGAATGAACTCTTGGTAAGGTCAACCATGATGGAGAAGAGACATGGTCTATATATGTCCATCGAAATTGGGCGCAGGGAAACACAGATTTATTAGAAACGTCACCGATTCGGGCTAAGCAACAGAGGACTATATTTTTTTATCTTTCAATCAAGAGCGGCACAATCATAATCTCGCTAAATCGTCGTAAGAAGTTGTTCTTTGCTAGCTAAATAGGTTTTACAAAATTAATTTAATTAATTTTTATTTAAATTTTTATTAAAATTCCTAACCTTTTCTTCTCTTCATGTAGTGAGACTGAGACTGAATTTCTGTTACATATTTTGAATGACGTAATGCTTAGAGAGGTCTTGAGAGCTGAAACTTTCCTTTAACCCTCACGGGAAAACGTTCTGCTGACGCTCGCGATTGTGCGAGATAACAGACGAGCTCCATTGCTTCAGATAACTTCGTAGTATGAGTACAACAGCAGTATCGAGCGCAGAATTTCAGCATGCTCAGCCCGCGTAGCATATTGACGCGAATAGGATATAACAGCTGACGCCCCCTTCGTGTGCCTCTCATGTCTGCTAAAAAACGATGAATTCGTCTCCCGTGGGCAGCGCTGCACCAAACGCTCCTTACGGTCTGGAAAAACGTTGCCTTCTCTGGTAAATCACGTGTTCAGTTGCTACAAGAGGACGGAATGGCCACAATGTGGCATTAACAGGACAAATCGATAGATCTCAGTTACCAAGCGTTACCTGTGCAAACTAGTGGAGGCATTGTAACGGTTTGGTGTCTGTTGTTTTCGTGGCAAATATTGAATTCTTTACTACCTCTAAAACAACATATGGGTGCTGCGAGGTATTGTATGGACACTGCGGACCAAGTACATGCACAAAGATTGGATGGTCACTCAGTGGTTTCAGAACCACTAAGGTAGTTTCAAAGTGCAAAAATGGCCCATATACACTGAAGAGCAATTGAATTAGAGATACCTGTCTAGTAACGTGTAGCACCACCTTTCGGCCTGATGACGGCGGCGATTCGTCTCGGCATAGACTCGACAAGACACCGGAAGCGTTGGGAAGCCATACGGATCCACGACGCCTAAACAAGCTCCCACAGTTCACGAAGATTTAATGGAGGGGGGTCAGAGCCTCGAACATATCTCGATGACACCCCAGATGTGCTCGATGGGATTGAGGTCAAGTGACCTAGTTTGCCAAGGAAGCGAGTTCACGTCGGTGGAGTGTTCATCCAACCATTCGGATACAATTCGGGAGCGATGGCACGGTGCATTGTCTTGTTGCAGGATGAGGTCCCCAGTGGGATGTTGAAGACGCACAAACGGGAGCAAAGGGTTGTCCTGCATATCCTGGAAACTTTGACCTGTGAGGGACGATGTCACACGTACCAGGGATCCCATTTCAGTCCACGGAGACAGTCCCCAGACGAGAATGCCGCCCCACCAGCTTGAAGAATACCCTGCTGGCAAGAAGGATCCATCGCTTCATGTGGTTTTCGCCTTACTCGTATCCTGGTATCGGCATGTACCAACGTGAATCTCGACTCATCAGTCCAGGCAACATTTTTTCACATGTCTAGGGTCCAGTGGCGATGTTCTCGCGCACATGCTAATCTTTGCACCCTGTGATGTGCGGTCTGCAGCGGTACCCTCGTAGGACGATGGCTTCTATACCCCATAACGAGGAGATGGTTCTCGATGGTGTGGCTGCTTACACGTTTTTGTGCACCAGCGTTAAATTGCCGAGTGATTTCTTGCACTTTGGCCCGCCTATCCGCTGTTAAAATGCGAGCTAGCCGACAATGACCCCGCTCATCCACACGCTGTTGTCCACGGCAGTTGGCCCTTGCAGGGGTGGTTTTACCGGATTCTTCCAAGGTGGAGTGACCCATTCGTCGGGCCCCGACAATTTGCCCATGATCAAAGGCGCTTATATATATCACCTTACTCATACTGCGTCCGAATCTTACTGATTCCCGTCGCATCACTCCTTATACTGTCGGATCGCTGCATATTTCATGTTGTTTCTGTTTGCTGGGCCGCCCACAGCGCCACATTTGCATAACGTGAGCTGTCTGTAATTCAATTGCTCTTCAGTGTAATTCCCAAGTGTTAACCCAACTTAAAACTTCTTAGATAAGATTGAGAGAGCGAGATAGTTATTCGCAGCACAGCTCTTTCTCCAGGGACCATTTGTCAATAGAAGGAAGCTGTCACATCAGTTTGGCTGAACTTACCTTTGAAACAATATCAGCACCTGGTTGAATCAATACCACATTGAATCGAGGCTTTTTTGAAGGCCAAGAGCTGCCCTACGCATTGAATCAAATCGAGGCTTTTTTGAAGGCCAAAGGCTGCCCATCACATCGAATCGAGGCTTTTTTGAAGATCAAGGACTGCCCAACACATCGAATCAGGCTTGTTTTGAAGGCCAAAGGGCTACCGAACACATCGAATAGAGGTTTGTTTGAAGGCCAAAGGCCTAACACATCGAATTGAGGCTTTTTGAAATCCAAGGACTGCCCAACACGTTATTACGAAGGTAGGTGCTTCTAATAATTTTCTACTTCAGAGTTAAACAATAGTATGAATTTCTACATATTCAGAGATCATTTTAGATTGAGCCGACTTCTGACAATGTGTTGTTACTTAACGTTCCACGTAGTCATTGGTGCATGTGTGTGTTTGTGCGTTATTGACGTTAGTAGTGCAGTCGTGGTTAAAGTGTAAAAGGCGCAAAGGTTTCTGTTACGTTCTCAAATGGTGTTCACCCGACAAGAGCAACAAAGTTTTATCAAACTTAAAAGGTGGCACGAGGATGAAGCCTCATCAGTGTCTGTGATGATGTGAAATTATAAGAAAAAAGGAGAAAAATTCCATTAGAATGAAATATCATTTGAAGTGCTGAATTCCAAAACACGGGAAAACTCTGAAATTGGACAGTAGGACACATTTGTTGAGTTAAAAAGACGGGCGGAAGAAACAGACGGCCGTTTTGTGACCTTTTCACAAAAACAATTTTAAAGAGCTTGGAATGTGGAATTCACAGAGCCCCTAATAACAGTAAGGTTATGGCATCTGTCATAATGCTGTGGGAGGAATATAGGAAGAAGACAAAGAGAGAGAGAGAGAGAGGCCTGGAACGAGGGTGTAGAATGCAAGCCTCTCATTGGCTGTGCAATGTACAGACGCAAATAAAGTTGAGAAGGTGCGAGGATGTGGAACTTTTGGCGGGAACTTCTCGTCTAATGTTTAGTGAGAATGGATGTCAGGTCACCAGCAGATGAATTAGGGACCCATTTCTAGCTGTTGCCCGTGCTGAGTAGCTTAGGTAGATTTATACTAACTGCGGTTAGTATTTAAATTTGATAATGATTATTGGTTCAGGCTGCGGTCTAAAACATCAAAAAAGTATTTGGATGACGAGTACCATGCACATATCCAGTTTCGCTATCTGTAGCTGCATTGTCTAATTGAATGGAAAGATTGTGCTGCTGTGATGTAATCAAACTGTGAGTATATATCTTCTTATATTGAAACAGGACGTGAACTCAGAATTGAACTAGCAAAAAAGTAAGGTGACAACTGTCATGTATGCACCGGCTATACAACCTCAGAATAATTCATCATCCATCAGTACGCATGACATCATCCAAAATCATATTCTGTATGGAATAAAAGTTGTTTTTGTTTATTAATAGCATCAGCTCTGTTCCACAACAGCGCGAATTCTTCACCTCGCTTTACGAAGAGTACAGGAACAAGGTTGTCCAGGCCTTATTTTCAAGCTGGACTGATGGAAGCAATTTTTCATTTTATGACTACTCTTCAGATCTCAATTAAGGTAAAAATTCTGGCAAAATATCTGTCGAGAAAAGATGCGTTAAAGTTTTCATTCGCCATCACGAAACCAAAATATAGAGCATTGAATGACCACAACTCACACACCACCAATAAATCAAAAACACACGAAATACATACAAACATTTACGTTAGTGCCACGAAGGACTTGCGGAAGCATGCGCCGATGATGCGTTGCCATATCGTATCGTCGACGGAGGAGTGGATACTTTTCGACTTGGTACAGAGTACACCGACTTCGAGCACGGTGGCGGATATCCTATGACCTGGGCAAATGAACAGAATGGGGAAGCCATGAGGAGGTAAACGGATCATGATGGTCGATAAACTGACTGCCCAGAAATCAATACCGAAGTTAACATTGCACTTACGACTGCGTGTGCCGTTTTAACGAAGAAGGTGGAGATGCGCAAAACAGCAACGAATTGGTGCTGAACATCATAACTGTTATGCAGAAATCGCAACGGATGGAAATGGCGCAAATTCATCTGGTGCGTAGTGAAAAAGAAGAACACTTCGATCCTTTCCCAGGTTATTTCAAACGACGAAACATGGGCCAAATCCTATGAGCCGGATGTCAAACGACTATGACAGCCCCGGTGGTGCAGTGGTCTAAGCGATGTATTCTGATCATTGGTCCGAAGGGGGTCCTGGTTCGAATCCCGTGAGACATGGATGTTGTGTTTGTCTTACGGCACTGGCTCTCTCTCTCTCTTCCCTGGAACCAATGGCCCTAAATTAGGGCCGGGCGACTGCTTATAGCCCATTGAGTTGCTCATGGTAGTCGTTAAACCTCCAATAAAAAAAATACGGTTATCCAAGGAATGACGTCACCCATCGTCATCAAGCCCCAAGAAACTGCGATACGAGCCTGAGAAACTGAAGATTTCAATGATCGTTCCGTATGACGTCAGAAGGGTTCTCCTGCACTACAGGGACAGAGAGCAAACGCTTCGTATTTCCATCACCTCCTTTAATATCATCGGCGTTCACCAATTCGTAGGACGAGGCTCCAGTTGCAGCGGTCCCATTCGAAAAGTCCTGCATGGCAATGCACTGCGCCGTGCTGCATTCGAAAAAGTCCTGCATGGCAATGCAATGCGCCGTGCTGCATTCGAAAAAGTCCTGCATGGCAATGCACTGCGCCGTGCTGCATTCGAAAAAGTCCTGCATGGCAATGCAATGCGCCGTGCTGCATTCGAAAAAGTCCTGCATGGCAATGCACTGCGCCGTGCTGCATTCAAAAAGTCTTACATGGCGATGCACTGCGCCATGAATGGCAATGCACAGCGCCGTGCTGCATTCGAAAAGCCCTGCATGGCGATGCACTGCGCCGTGCTGCATTCGAAAAGTCCTGCATGGCGATGCACTGCGCCGTGCTGCTTTCGAAAAAGTCCTGCATGGCGATGCACTGCGCCGTGCTGCTTTCGAAAAAGTCCTGCATGGCGATGCACTGCGCCGTGCTGCATTCGAAAAAGTCCTGCATGGCGATGCACTGCGCCGTGCTGCACTCGAAAAAGTCCTGCATGGCCGATGCACTGCGCCGTGCTGCATTCGAAAAGTCCTGCAAGGCAATGCACTGCGCCGTGCTGCATTCGAAAAGTCCTGCATGGCAGTTTACTGCGCCGTGCTGCATCAAGAGTGAAGATATTGCTAGAAAAATGGAGATGGAAAAAATTTGAAACATCCGTCGCATTCCGCGAACATGAGTCTCGCGATTTCAATTTGTTCTGCAAAAGGAAACTACCTCTTAAATGCAAGAGCGACCGCGTTGTCTACAGCACCATTTTTTCGCTAGATCGTTTTGTGCCCGCATCCGCCAAAACTTTTAGAAAATACTGCTGGAAATGTGGCTGTCAGTTTTTCGATATATTCAGCTGGAAGCGCTTCTTCTTTACTCAGTGACAGATGGCACTGCGGATATGTATTTGCCTCCAGCAAACAAACGTTGTGTTCCCCTGCAGAGAGAGAAACGCTGAGGGTGTGTGGACTCGAGAAAAGAAGTAGTGTGTTGTGACGATGTGTGAAAACTTCTAATCGTGTTTGTGTAAACGTCGCTAAAATATTTTTTTTTTGTAAACTACAAAGTGTTTTTCGTATACAAAAAAAATGTTGGTACCAGCAGGATAATGCACCGAGCGTGGTTTGAAGATAATTTCGTATCGTATGTGGGCTGGCCAGCACAGAGCCCTGATCTTAATCCCATACAGCACCTATTGGATGAATTACAGCGCCGCGTAAGAAGTTTGGAACCAAGGTCTACTGCTAAGCAACAGTTAGCGGCAGCAATATGTACTGAATGGGAGCGCATACCTGTCTCTGTGTTCCAAAACCTTGTCGAACGCATGTCACGAGGGGTCAGTACATGCATTAAGGCCATAGGTGGACCGACTCAGTACTAATGTATGTCAATAAATGCTATGTTGGGTTTCTATTCTAAGTGTCTGGTGACTTTTGTAAATATACTGCATGTAGGTGGGCTATGACTACTACTGGTATGATAATCAAACAAATGTGAAGGCAGATGGATGCCAAATTAATCCGGCAAGTACACACGCATGCCTCAGAAAATTTGGTAATTACATCGTTCTAGAACGGGAATCGAACCCACAGCTAACGATTTACGTCAAGGTATGCCGTGGTTACACTACCCAGAACGAAGAATCTCCAAGCAACTGAGGACGTGTTTTGGAACTCAGATGAAACTCTCCGACGTGCGGAAATCGAAGCATGTATGATCCTTCGTCTTAGCAGAACGCGAGCAGAAGGCGAGTCTCCTGAAGAAGTAGCTCTTCAGAAATAAATGATAATCAAATAAATGTCTGGGTGGTGTAACGGTAACATGAACGTTAATCGGGAGCTGCGAGTTCGATTCCTGTTCCAGTACAATGCAATTTTCAAGTTTTCTGAGGCATGCCTGTGTACTTGCCTATTAATGGTATGCTCTCCTTCAATATGTACTAGCTTCAGCAGTGTAGTCACTAAAAGAAAAATAACCCTGGTCTTCTATGTCAGAAGTCATACGAATGTGAAATTATAATGGACGTATATAGTATAACATCCAACACTTATTGTTTTGCAATGATTTAACAAGTTAGTAAAATCATGCAATGCATTGATTATGATACGCTTTCTAACATACCAGAAATCATTACTGAAGTTATGAGGAATATGGCTGTAGAATATATCTCGCTCCTATGCCATGACCTTTGACTCCCATTTCGATTATATTCAACAGAACCTGTTAAGTATACTTTCGGAACAACATGATCAAGTTTTGTCTCAATGGAATAATTTTTACGTAAGTCATGACGTATAAGGGCGATGGAATGGATCCCGCTCCTATTTCCTGATCTTCAACTCTATTTCGCCCATTTTCAATAGGGTTCGTCCGTTGGTGGTCCCCTACTACATACTAAAATTTTATCGAAATCGAACCATTTTTACTTACGTTATGATGCAGAAGGGCACTGGCATGCATCCCGATCCTATGTCCTGACCTTTGACACCATTTCGTCCAATTTCAATAGGTTTCGTCCCTAGGTGGTCCCTTACCACATACTAAAATTTCGTCGAAACCGAACCATTTTTCCGCACGCTATGACGCATAAGGGCATGGAATGCATCCCGCTCCTATGTCCTGACCTTCGACTCCATTTCGTCAATTTTCAATAGGGTTCGTCCCCAGGTGGTCACCTACTTAAATTTTATCGAAATCAAATCGTTGTTACGCGAGTTATCGTGCGGACGGTCAGACAGACGGACGAAGAGACAGACAGACGGACAAAGCTGGAGCATATACGCTTCTTCAACCTATATTTGGAAAACGTAAAAAACAACTTATCAACAAACTTTGGGGGTTTTTTTCGCGTCGCAGATCTGTATCATACGTTTTTGTTTTACATATAATTGTGCTTCTGACTGTAACAGTTATTGATATTATTGTGAGTATTTGTTGTCCTTAATAGATTCTTTCCCATTATTATGATTGTGTTACAAACGTATTAACTATCTTTATTGTATTTTACCTACAGATAAATCGATCTTTTATTTTTTTGTAATTTCTTTCATTAATAATTGTCACAAATGACCTGGATGTCTTGATGTATTCACATTATTATTTGGACACTTTCTAGTTTGTATTGTTTTGGTGTATAATGAATATATCTTTTACTACTCTAATTATAATGAATATAGCTTCTACTAAGCTAATGCTTCTTCTAATGCTTGTTGTTTGTTAATTATATCATGAATAAACTTTCCTGCTAGTAGTGTAGTAATAATAATGAACAAGCTTTTAACTGCTAGTAATGTTGTAATAGTAATTAAGATGAATAAAGTCTTATGCTGGTTGTTAATAATAATCAACTAATGAAATAAACCTAACAGCCAGACAGAGATCTGACAAAACTATGAACTGAGAAAGACGTACTTACTAAGACAATCTTTTATTTGGCAAACTTCTCGCTCTCACATAAACGAAGATCTCTTTATACAACAACAGCTTTCTGACACATAAACCACAGCTCACTTCGTACAACAACAGCTCACTCTACGCACATCAACAAAAAGCTCTCCACATAAACAAACGCTCTCTCTATACAACAACAAACGCTCTCCCTACGTATCGTTGAACGCGCCTATTTATACTGGCTACCATTACGTCATGACTTACACTCATTGCCAGATCTCATTCAGCGGGAGAAATAACATCTCGTTCAGTAAGAAGATAATTTACATAGTAAAAATCAAAAGGAAAGTGAATCGAGAGTATACGTTACAGGTGTTTGATGTGTTTAATGCTGTTTGATGTGGTGTAGCAAACAATTACAATAGATTCAAATTCAAAACATAAATAAATGACGAAAAATTAGTCTCGATCCTTATTGAAAGTATGTAATATAATGAAAGATGGAGCCTTAAACTGAATAACTGACTCTTTACTTCAGAATACATCTCCGCTTTCGAAGGTGATGGAGGTACGCAGAAAACTACGGTGGGTTGCTTACAACGAACTGAAAAGCTCACAGCACAAACAAGAGAAGCGAAGTGCATTGAGATATTTTAATGGAAATAACTTCCTTTTTTTCCCGTAACAATCACCGGGAAGCCTTTGAATAGCTTTTCTGTGAACACTGCATTTCAGGCGATTCCTGAAGCTTAAGAATGTCAATGAAAGAGCAGCTTCAGCTAAAATTACATTATTTTGTTCAGTAGACTACTAAAACAGAAAAAAAATATTAGGATTACCTTCTGCTTTAGTGCAGTATATAAAAGAATATCCATTCACGGGGATAATCATTAATAACCTATCCAAACCAACATGCAATGGACAAAGGATTAAAAGAGAAAAACTAAAAATTTTTTAGAAATTAAGCCTCTCTCCGGCAAAAAAAAAAAAAAAATGAAACAGTGGTAAACGATACTTTTATGCTAAATACTCTTGTTCAAGGGACACTTCAGAGAAGCCGTTAGGATATAATTTTCAAAGTTTGGCACACACGCCTACGCATGTAAAATAAAAGGGGAAAAAATATAAAAATGTCGCTAGTGGTACTTCCTACGAACTATTTCTGTAATGGCAGATAATACTCTTTTGGTAGTAAAATTCTGAATATAAATGAGATACTCGACAGAATCGAAAGCTGTTGCTACAGAAAAAGTTCATAAAATAGAATTTGCGGTTAACCTACTTTAATATCAAGCTCAGCTGTAAAACACATGTTGTTCCAAGAAACTCTCCTTAAGTAATGATTGCATTGAGGCACTTTAAAAAGCATTAACCTGAGTAATAAAC
The DNA here is from genome assembly GCA_039090855.1 of Macrothele yani. Taxonomy (NCBI): domain Eukaryota; kingdom Metazoa; phylum Arthropoda; class Arachnida; order Araneae; family Macrothelidae; genus Macrothele; species Macrothele yani. The sequence goes on from CM077026.1 coordinate 115,241,037, forward strand.
TTTTAAAATTAAAATTACAGTTTGTTTTAAATATATACAGCTAATGCAGCTGAGTTCGTCGTGGTTTACTCAATCATCTAAAACGACATGAGGCTGCGGTTAAACGAATTAAAAAAAAAATTTCCGCTGAGATATCTACACTGCTAGCCACCCAAAATGCAACACCAAGAAGGACACGAGGTAGCAAAGCCAGATTTATTGTACACATAACAACACATACCAAAATTAAACGATTGAGCATACAGGTCCGTGTGACTTGCGGAACACGCAGACATCAATAGTTCGTGTGGCCCCCATGGCTGGCAATAACGGCCGCTACACGCCGCGGCATCGAATGAAAGAGGCTTTGGATGTGGGCTTGGGGTATGTCGGTCCAGACTGCTTCCACACGTTGCCACAGTTCATCAGTCGTAGCCGCGGGTGGTGCTTGCCGGACCACTCGGTTGCCGATCAACGACCAGACGTGTTCTATGGGCGACATATCGGGAGAACAGGGAGCCCACGGCAACAGTGACACCTGGTGAGCCGTGAAGAATTGTTGCACGATGCGTGCCACGTGCGGACGCGCATTGTCCTGTTGAAACGTGGCCGTTGGCAGGTCCTGCAGGTAAAGGAGGACTACAGGCTCGAAAACGTTGGAGATGTAGCAGTGGATGTTGAGTGTACCTGCGATGCGTACCAGAGGGGTGCGGGTGTCATATCCAAGTGCGCCCCAAACCATAACGCCAGGCGACGGACCGGTATGGCGATGCATAATGCAGGCGTTATAGAGTCTGCAGGCGAGCAGAAGCGGGATTCGTCGGAGAAGATAATGTCCTGTCATTCCGTAGTCCAGGTGCGGCGTTCAACGGCCCACTGCCGCCGCACTCGCCGGTGGCGTAACGTCATTGGTAATCGGAGCAGTGGGCGCCGTGCGACAAGTCCCCGCTCCTGCAGACGACGTCTAACGGTACGTGCTGACCCAGGTTTTTGCGCAACACACCCTAATTCTTGCACTAACGTTCGTGATGTGGCGGTGCGAGCCGTCAATGCCCGCCGAACAACATGGGGGTCCTCTCGTTCGGTGGTGTGCCGCGGCTGCGGCAATCGCTCACGTCGGGCCGTCCGTCCCTCCTACACCCACCGAATCCATACTCGCCTCACTGTGGCTGGATGTCGTCCCACACGGGCGCCGATGTCTCGGTACGATTAACCACTGTCGCACGCTTCGGAGTTCGTCCTCTGTCGAACTCCGAAACGTGCTGGAATGACTGCCGTATTCTGCGACGAGGCATCAGGAAGCTTCCCACGCACAGGTCCGGCAGCAGAACACACTTCCGCTATTTACACCCTCCCTTCTGTGCACCCTTCTTATAGTGCTTTCGGTGACCTGCTGGGCGCACATGATTTTCATATGCCCTGCAATGCTAATCGTTTGCATGTCCTCTCGCGGGCGACAAATGCTGCGAATTTCAGGCCAATCGGATGCTTCCTTCTTGGTGTTGCATTTTGGGTTGCCAGCAGTGTACTTTGATTACAATGGCACATTTTATACACACATGCACTTCATCGATGGTAAGCGAATTTTATGAGGGATCTAGTTTCTGTAATTTCTGTTTCGATCAATTTCATATTTACCGAGTTTTGTTCTCGGTGAGTAACTTATCACAACTTCCAGTTTGAACTTTTTTCAAGTTGGTTGAGTACTTGGTATTGAATTTATAACTTTAGCTAACTGTTGCTTCTTCTCTCGCATGTTTTTTAGCTCAGGGTTTCTTTTAAAACGGTGTTTCAAAATTATTAGTAGAGATTATGTTTAACAGCATTTTGCAAGGATTTCCATTTAGAAATCCCATTGAAAAACCGGTGAGTAAGGTAAAAATGATAATGCAATGAAAACGAGAAAGGTGTGAAATGAAAATTCATTCTACTGCTGTAGGTAAAGGGGTTGTGCAACATAATGGAAACCCCTTGAAAAGGTGTTACGCACCTAATATAGTGTGATGTTACGGTGTTACGTACCTAATATGGTGTGGTGTTACGGTGTTACTTACCTAATATAGTGTGGTGTTACGGTGTTACGTGCCACAAAAGGTGTTACGTACGTAATATGGTGTGGGAGCACACTTTGCATTTAAAACTGCTTGAATCCTCCTTGGAATGGACGCATACAAGTCCTGGATGGTGGTAAGTGGTATGTTGTACCATTCTTCCTGCAGAAACTGCTCCTATTCCTTGAGAGACGCCGGAGGAGAATAACGGGATCGCACCCTGTTTTCCAACACAGACCACAGGGTCTCAATGATGTTTAAGTCCGGTGATTGTGCAGGCCAGGGAAGGTTGCAATTTTATCCTCATGTTCCTCAAACTATGATTAAACAGTTAGACTTCTGTGAATCGGGGCATTATCATCTTGAAAGGTGCAATCTCCTGAAGGAAACAATGTCTGCGCCATTGAATGCACATGATCTTCCAAAAGAGTGACATAGTCACCGCTAGTGATACGTCTGTGTAAGGTGATAATGGGACCTGCTGCAAACCACGATATCATGGCCCAAACCATTACGGAACAGCCCCCATGCTTCACTGTAGGAAGGAGACAATCTGGGTTGTAGGCTTCTGCGGGGGTTCTCCACACGTAAAGCCGTCCTGTGGTGGGGAATAGTGAGTAGCTTGATTCATCGGAAAACAAGACATGTTTCCATTGATCCGCAGTCCATGTTTTATGTTTCTGGCATCATTGTTAATCTCCGGTTCATATTCATCTGTGACACAAGGGGTTTTGCAATCGCAGCTCTGCCGTAAATATTGTGCTTATGCAATTCCCTTCGCACGGTATGGGTCAACACTGGGTTTTAGAGATGTGCATTAAGCTCAGTAGTCACTTTCCTCGCCGTGGCCTGCCTCCTTGCGGTCACAATCCTCGTTAATGTTCTCCTGTCTCGCGCAGTAAGTTTAGTTTTCCTTCCACAGTTGTGTCTCGCAGATTATGTTGTGCCGTGAACATTGTGTTCTGTCATGACCTTCGACACGGTACCTCTCGATACCACCAATACCTGTGCCACTGTGGTTATTGAAGCACCAACCAAACGGGCTCCTACAATCTGCCCTGTTTGGAACTCCGACAGGTCACTCATTGTGCCTTCACAATGAGTGACCTGTCGGAGTTCTAATTATGCAAACACCGTTTTACAATGTAATCACACATACCCTTGAGACTATAAGCAACACTTTTTTGCAAAAAAAAAAATTTGCAGCTACGTGTTAGTTTTACTCAAGAAGCAGCACATACCAAAGTCATTGTTTTCAGTGAGGTGTTTCCATTAATTTGGACAACCCCAGTATATTTTCAAGATGATAACACAATGAAATTGACAAGAACCCGTCAGAACCTTAGACAAGAAACACATCCCAAAGCAGAGCTACAATTCGTTTCTGACAGTCTTCTTTTTTCAGAGACCTTTGAGTAAAAATTTGAAATATGTTTTCTATCTTCATTGGCTGGCCAAGTGAAGAAAACCTCATGCGAGTTCTGATGGTTTGTAAGGAGGTAGAATTCAGGAGTACGACGATGTGGAATCAGAGAAAAATGGCAGTAGTCTTGTAGTGAAAGAAAAGAGTAAAATGTTTAATTAAAAAAAATAATAAAGGAAAACTCTGAAAATGGATAGTGGGACTCTATTATTGAGTGAAAAACGAAGGGAGGAAGAAACTGCGGTCATTTTTGTGACAAGTTCACAAGAATCGGGGAGAGGTTTCAAGTTTCTAAGAACTTGGGATGTGGAATTCACAGAGTTCATAGCAACAGCAAAGCGGGGCATCTGGATTATATCATAGCTGGAGTGTAGGAAGAGAGAGCGTGAGAGGCCCACGACAAGGTGTTAGAATGTAAGCCTCTCATTGCCTGTGCGAGATCCAGGCGCAGAGAAAGTAGAGTGACGCGGGAAGTTAGACATTTGGGGGGACTCCCAGTACAGTTTTCGTTGGGAGAGGAGGTCGGATCATTTTAAGGATGAATTTTGAGACCTAAAGATTGGGCGCTCAGCTGCAGTTGGGTTGCCAGAGTAGATTTATACGAACTGCGGTTAGTAGTTAATATTGAAAATTACCGAGGTACTGTCTGGAACACTAAAATAAGAAGATAGTTAGTGAAATAATTCACACAACCTGTTTCCATTATGATAGCTGTGTTGTTACTACTTGACGTGTGAAGCAATTGAAACAATTATATGCCTCTGCTACGCCTGTGTTTCTTCATGTATCGGAAAAAAGGAAATTCAATCTCAGAACTCTAACAGTAGATGCCATCTGTCATGTACGCACAGGTGATATTCAACCTGAAACAGTGTACTGCAATCATCATTGTAAATTTCTCAACAGTCGTCACATCATGTTTATAGGAATAAAATTGTTATGTCTTTGAAGGGAAGCAGCTATCAACTAAGTGCATACTTGATAATTTGTGAAAGTATTTATCACCAATAGTAGAATCAAATCTCATTAATCAAATTACACGATACACCCCACACAACCAATATCACAAGGAGATTTTCCTTTGTTAGAAAATTTCCTATCGTAATCTCTTCTCAACATTCTTCTGCCAGTCAAAGTTGGAGATTAATCTTTTGAACCTGATGTAAACAGAGTGTGTCCCAATTGGAATTATCTGATCCACCAGATTTTATCGCATAAACTCTGCTGATAGTAGCGATTAATGGAAAAGAGAAAGACACTCGCAAGAAAGATTAAGATGACTTTGTCCAGTCCTTTTCTTTCCGACATTGGAATGTTTGAACGATTCCTTAAAACAATATAACTCACCCCATTTTGATTGATTAAGTGAACAGTTTGTGGCGTGCTTGCACCGCAGGACGCACATGAGATAAAAGCAGATAGCAGCGAGATCATACCTCCGCGTAGCTCAGTTGGCAGAGCGACTAATTCCGGAATGAGGGGCCCCAGATTCGATTCCAGGCGCGAACAAAAATGACGGAGAAAATTGCTTCGTTATATTGGCGCCCGAACTTCAAGAATGACCTGGCTGTTAAAGTTCTCGCAATGGTGTGATGTTCTTTCGACACCGCGAGACAGGAAAAATAAGAGAATCACTTCTTCAGCGCTTCGACACACCAAATTGGCTGGGATTTATCCAATGTACGTTCTTCAGCGGATGACCGCCGGCAGCAATACATGGTCCCAGCTGACCCGTAGGCCATGCCCCCGGCCCTCTTTCGGAGGGGAGGTGTGACGTGCTTGCACCGCAGGACGCACATGAGATAAAGGCAGATATTAGCGAGGGCATACGTCCGCGTAGCTCAGTTGGGAGAGCGACTTATTCCGGAATGAGGGGACCTGGGTTCGATGCCCGGCGTGGACAAAAATGACGGAGAAATTTACTTCGTTATAAGTTTTAAAAGGGTGCGATTCAAAATGAAATGCCAGTTCAACGGCCAATTCATCTACGAATCGTAGCATTGGACAAATGGGAACAGGACAAAACTCCACAAAAGAATATCATCCGTACTATTGGGCTAATGGTTACTGGGCGAGATTCCCAAATATTGTGACATTATCCCGCAGCCCATCCTAGGATGGCTGCTTTTAAGCTTTAAATAAATATTAAAATACAGAGGATGCTGTCCGCCCTAGGATGGTGTGAAATCTTTAATGGAAGCAGATTGGAAACGTATCAAATAGACGCCGGATTTCTGTAAAGAAATATAGTAAAACCACATTCATGTAAGAGCTGAAAATGTCTTTAGATGCGATTTTGCTCACTTGAACATCTCAAAATTTCCGTTCTTATTGTAGTTTAGAGCGTTTTAAAGAGATCTGGGTATTTATATTTATAATAATGCTGATTTCATTTTATGAAATTACTCGGCTATTTTATTTCTTTTCATGAAATTACTCTGTAACGCGAAGAAAATGAAATAAAACACAACATAACACCTGTGTAACAGAACAAGCGTCACAGACAGTTGTTCGAGCACATGCATATTGCCACAGATGAAGTCGTTTGTCTTACTAACTTTATTTTATTTTCCGGTATTTCTCCTTGATTTTTCATATCGTGCGGTCACTGTGAGCTTAGTTCCGACTTTGGCCACCGGATAAAAGCAGATGGCGCTGCAAGTACTGAATGACGTCAGAGTCTTATTCCTTTTTATGAAATTACTGTGCAATGCGAAGAAAGTGAAATAAAACACTACATAACTCCTACGTAACAGAACAAACGTCGCAAATAGTTCGAGCACGTGAGTGTTACCACACATGAAGTCGTTTGTCTTACTGACTTTATTTTATTTTCCGGTATTTCTCCTTGATTTTGCTTATCGTGCGATGGAGGTGAGCGTAGTTCGATTTCAGCCACAGGATAAAGCCTATTATAACATCGGTCACAGGATAAAGCCTATTAGTATATCGGCCACAAGATAAAGCCTATATAATATCGGCCACAGAAAAAAGCCTATATAATGGGCTTATCCTGTGGCCGAAATCGGTGAGCTTAGTTCGATTTCGGCCACAGCATATGATTGTTATATAGGTTTTATTCTATGACGGAAAGTCTACTATTGGAAATGAGGCTTTTGAAGTAGCCAATAAGAAAGTAATTGAGTGATGGAGTAGATCTTATCACATAGAGATCCGTCGACATCAACATTTGATGAAGAAAGGAGATAGTAATGAAGAAAATGTATGTTTTAGCTTAGTTTTCGACGGTTCTTACAATGAAGACTGCTTTAATGACGTTCTTTAAAACCGTAAAACTCATCCATTATCGATTGACACAATGGAGTTTTCACTAAGCGGTGATATTCATCCGATACTAATTGTGGTCCGAAGCTACGACTCGTTTAATATCTGTTGGCAAAATGGTACGACATGTCCGGTGCACAGTTTTTCGAAAGCACGATGGTACAACCTTCAAGGGTGTGGCAACTCCAATGACAGCCGAATGTAGATGCAACAAACTTTGCGGCGAATGGCTTCCTTCTGTTGTGGAAGTGTGGGAGGCTTTGAATGGCACACTCTACACATCAAATAATCCCACAAACACAAATCCATGTGTGCGTCAGATCCGGAGACAAAAGTAGCCACGGAATGCTGTAATACCTGCTGATTAGTCTCTCTGCATCAAATATGGTGATAAAAAAGTTCTTTACTGGAGATGCGACGTAAGCTGGCGCACCATCTTGCATAAAGGTGACTTTGTGTAGCAGATTTTGTTCTTGAAAAGGTGGCATAACCTTTTTACGCAGCAGTTCCAAATAGAGTTCAGGGTTTGCTGTGAACGTGTGGTTTAGGATGATCTAGCATACAATCCTGAACTGATAAGCTAGACCGCTCGGGGGAGCCGTCGGTCCAGATTTCATTCTTATGGAAGATAAGGACCAATCACATCGAGCTCGTTTGATAGACAGCTTTTTCGAAGAGAAAGGTATTTGCCAGACGGAGTGGCCACACAGATCTTCTGACCTCAGTTCCATTGAGCATACATGGGATATTCTAGTGAAACACATTGGAGCTCGCCAGTCCCCTTCCAGAACACTTCAATAACTCAGAACTGCTCTTGATGATGCAGAACGGTCATTCAAAGACAAACTCAAGAGATGAAGGTTGTCCCTCGGTGTTGTCTTTGTACGACGTCCAGAATCTTCTTTTCGTTTCCTACGCCCTTCCTCGTACCATTTCCTGCACACTTATCCCACAACGGACACACTGCGCTTCTCAGGACCGCCATCTCCATGAGGGTAGCATTAGAGTTTCTCATGCTGATAATGTGACCTCCTTCGCTGATGTGACTGTGCGACTGTCTTATACGACGACGAGGCATCCTTGCCCACTGCTGATCAAGCACTGACATACTGAGCGAGCCACGCGGCGCTTATATCAGAAAAACTGCAGGTTTCCCATGTGTGACGTTGCGCGATCTCATTTGCTTAGTCGCGGTGCGCATGCGCCTCTGACACCGAAATGCTAATCATTTCTGCGATATTTCCTGACTAGCAGCAAAATTCGAAGTCGCAGCTCGATTCCTTTCAGGTGTTCTGTTTTTATTAACCTGAGTGTAGGTATTTTCAATAGCACATTGTTCCAACAAGACGATTCTCCGCCTCATTTAGGTGTAATGCAGTTTCTGAATCGCATAATTACAAACTGGACTGGCTCTGGCAGTTAACTGTTTGGCCACCTTAGATAATTTTATAGCCATGTTAATAGCGTAATTTCCTATTTAAATGAACACTGTGATTAAAAAAATTGCGTTAATGCACTTTTCGACAAAGAATCTCTGATATCAGTCCAAAGACGTTTTTGCGATTTGGGAATTTTTTTTGCCATAATAACAGAGCTGGAAATGATCATCAAATCACATTAAAATTATATTAATCATGCATTCATACATGCTTTGTTTCAATGGTGAGTTAGAATTAATTGAATTTCGAATATGTGAAAGTACTTCGGAAAAGTAGAGATTATTTGCTGGAGTAATAGTGAGAGTGGGATTTTCAGGTCATGGTGTAAATGAAGCAATGTTTGTACTGGAAAGATGAAAACTTCGAAAGGAAATGAGGCTTTTTCCAATCGATTTTCCGATGACCCTATAGCCTATCATAACACAAACAATATTTCATACAGCGACGATAACGGCCTAACTAATGATCACACACGGTTTATGAATGGCTTGATTACATTTGGAATGTCTCCTCACATATTAGACCGCCAACAGCGACCGTTGTTATGTTACTCTGCAACGTGAATCCAGAAATGGGTTTGCTGGAAGGAAAGCGGCTTATTGTAGCCGACACAATGCAGAACGCCATTGATCTGGATGATGCGTTGGAATGTCATAAAGAAAATTATGTTTTTATGGCAAGCCACGGAACTTAAATCTGCCATTTCTGTTTTGGCAGATGCAATTCACGTCTTTCATTTATGGACATGGTGAAATAATGTATAACCTGGAACCACTAATTTTTCTTTCCCCCATCCAGGATGTGTGGCTTTCCTAAAATAACGCAAAATCAATATTTTAGAGACCTGACCTGGTTATCAATAAACTTTATGGGAAATTGTTTGGTCGGTTAGAATTCATCAAATTAAATTTCGTATTATCACACAAATACACCGAAGAGACAATATGACCACCTGCCTATGTTGGTCCTCCACGGTGTCTCCAAAACAGCTCTTTCGCGGAGAGCCATGGATGGAGCAGTTGTGCAAAGGTGTCCTATGGTATCTGATAACAACACGTTACCAGCAGATGTCTAAAGGTGTCCTATGGTATCTCATACAACACGTTATCAGCAGATGTCTAAAGGTGTCCTATGGTATCGGATAATAACACGTTAACAGCAGATGTCTAAAGGAGTCCTATGGTATCTGATACCAACACGTTACCAGCAGATGTCTAAAGGTGTCCTATGGTATCTGATACCAACACTTTACCAGCAGATGTCTAAAGGTGTCATATGGTATCTAATACCAACACGTTCCCAGCAGATGTCTAAGGGTGTCTGTCCTATGGTATCGGATACCAACACGTTATCAGCAGATGTCTAAAGGTGTCCTATGGTATCTGATACCAACACGTTACCAGCAGATGTCTAAAGGTGTCCTATGGTATCTGATACAAACACGTTACCAGCAGATGTCTAAAGGTGTCCGATGGTATCCGATACCAACACGTTATCAGCAGATGTCTAAAGGTGTCCTATGGTATCTCATACAACACGTTATCAGCAGATGTCTAAAGGTGTCCTATGGTATCGGATAATAACACGTTAACAGCAGATGTCTAAAGGAGTCCTATGGTATCTGATACCAACACGTTACCAGCAGATGTCTAAAGGTGTCCTATGGTATCTGATACCAACACTTTACCAGCAGATGTCTAAAGGTGTCATATGGTATCTGATACCAACACGTTCCCAGCAGATGTCTAAGGGTGTCTGTCCTATGGTATCGGATACCAACACGTTATCAGCAGATGTCTAAAGGTGTCCTATGGTATCTGATACCAACACGTTACCAGCAGATGTCTAAAGGTGTCCTATGGTATCTGATACCAACACGTTACCAGCAGATGTCTAAAGGTGTCCGATGGTATCCGATACCAACACGTTATCAGCAGATGTCTAAAGGTGTCCTATGGTATCTGATACCAACACGTTATCAGCAGATGTCTAAATGTGTCCTATGGTATCTGATACCAACGCGTTACCAGCTTATCTTTTAACTTTTGTACAAATGTTAGTTACAGGGGTGGACACCGAAACTGAAACACATGAGTATAGAACGCAAGGATTTATTAGTACGGTGTAGGGCCTCCTTTGGTGGCCAATACAACTGCAATTCGTCGTGAGGACCATTAAAAATCCTGTACAGTGGCCAGAGGGATTTGAAGCCATTCCTTTTGCAGAAAAGTGGCTAGTTCATGACGAGATGCTGGTGGAGCAAAACGTTTCCTGACCCGCTCCTCCAGAATACCCCAGAGTGGTTTAAATAATGTTCAAGTCGGGTGACTGTGCAAGCCATGACAGATGTTCAACCTCACTTTTGTGCTCAGAAACCACCGTTCCACTAGTTTGGCTATGTGCATCGGTGCGCTATCATCCTGATCAGGGTACAATGTTTGAATCATTGGGTGCATCTGGTCCCCCAGAAATGTCCGATAGTTCCCGGCAGTGATGTGCCCCAACAAGAACAAGCAGCGGGCCGATAGACTGCCACGATATTTCGTCCCAAACATCTCCGACTCACCTCCGTGCTTCACTGTGGACAATTGAGTGTCCGAGAGGTAATCCTGTAAGGGATGTCTCCACGTAAACTTTTCCGGTTGTGGGAAAGACAGTGAAGGACGATTCATCGGAGAACAATACACATTTCACTTGTCAAACGTCCAAAACTTGCGCTGCTGGCACCATTGCAACCAAAATGTTGCATTCACACTGGTGATCCATGGTTTGGAGGTAGCAACACGACCGTTAATGTAGACCCGGTGAATCTCCCGGTGGGAACCGGGGTTAGCATGGGCACTCGGAGCGGCCTGCGGCTATGGAATCTGATTCTCAGCAGGGTTCTATGTACTTTGTATTGTGATACATTACTCCCGTCAGCAGCATTCAACTTGCCGGAAAGTTGCACCACGCATTCCTTCTGATGTCTCGTTTAACCTCTAGAATCTATGAGCAGTGGTTCGCCTATGCTTTGGCGGCCGTTTGTGATTTCTCCTTCGTCGGACCGCATTTTGAAGGCTCTAACGATGTCTGATCACGAGCATTCCACAAACCTTGCCGTATCGTAAATGCTCTGACCGAGTCGCCTTACCATTAAAATTTGACCATTGTCAAATTCGCTTATGTCCGCTGCTTTTTCCATCTGAAGAGCAAGGGTAACATTGATTAACAGAGCTCAATATCCAATGTTATTTATACCGTCTCATGACCCTTACCCATTCCGTCGTTTACCTGCAGTTGCTTCGAATTGCATGCAGACGTGATAGTCATAATGATTAGGCTCTGCAATGTGCCTATTCGGGTCACAAGTTTTTGAGTATTTTTCACTTTATGGGTAGAAGGGGATTTCTCAAACTGGCTTTTTATTTACGATTATAGGTACCATGCTGTATAGGAAGACCTTACACTTATCATCTACTCACTTATCGTACTTATAACGAAGTAAATTTCTCCGTCATTTTTGTCCACGCTGGGGCTCGAACCCGGGACCCCTCATTCCGGAATAAGTCACTCTACCAATTGAGCTACGCGGACGTTCGTTATCGCTGATATCTGCCTTTATGTCGTGTGCGTCCTGCTGGGCAGGCACGTCACATCTCCCCTCCCCTCCGAAAGAGGGCCGGGGGCATGGCCGACGGGTCAGCCGTGACCATGAATCGTTGCAGGGAGCCATCCGCTGTAGATCGTGCACTTGAGAACTCCCAGTCAATCTGGTGTGTGGAATGCAACGTCACATACATTTAATTTTTCGAAGCGCTGGAGAAGGGATTCTCTTATTTTTCCTATCTCGAGGTGGTTAAAGAACATCACACTATTGCGAGATTTTGAACGGCCGGGTAATCCGGAAAGTTCGGGCACCATTATAATGAAGAAAATTTCTCAGTCATTTTTGTCTACGCAGGGGCTCGAACCCGGGTCCCCTCATTCCAGAATAAGTCACTATCAATTGAGCTACGCGGACGTTCGTTATCGCATTTATTTTTCGAAGCGCCGGAGAAGGGATTCTCTTATTTTTCCTGTCTCGAGGTGTGGAAAGAACATCATACCATTGCGAGATTTGGAACAGCCGGGTTATCCGGAAAGTTCGGGCGCCATTATAATGAAGTAAATTTCTCCGTCATTTTTGTCCACGCCGAGGCTCGAACCCGAACCCCTCATTCCGGAATAAGTCACTCTATCAATTGAGCTACGCGGACGTTCCTTATCGCTGCTATCTGCCTTTATGTTGTGTGCGTCCTGCCGGGCAGGCACGTCACCAACTGCAACTTCATTTGAACGAACTAAAGTTCATTTGAATACTGCAGCTTCATTTGAACGAACTCATTTGAACGCTGCAACTTCATTTGAACCAACTTCAACCTCATTTGAACGAACTAAAGTTGCGAAAAGAGGCTGCATGTTACCCGATATGTTCGGTCCCTAGAGCAAACGCTGAACGCTGAGTCAGTCAAAGGACATATAGTTTCCTACTGAGCACATTTTGATATCGTGTCCCATTTTAATATCGGAGGGCAGAGTTTTGCTCTACCTTGCTTTCGCAATGATCTTTATCTAACATCGTGATTCAATTAATGTAGCACCACATAGACAACCGAATTCTTGCATTCTATATATCCGATATCGTGTTGCAATTAACATCGCATGACATAGAGTCTGGATCTACACTGACGGAAAAAAAATCCCAACACCACGAAAAAATAGTTGTAGAGGAATGAAATGGCGACAATACATGTGTATAGGTAACATGTTTTTTCGATTAAGTTTTCAAGATCACAGCTTATTGTAAGCGCAAGAAGAGTCATTTTAAATGTGAAATGCTGGTACATTAATAACCGGTGTAACCGCCAGAATGTTGAATGCAAGCACGCAAACGTTCATGCATTGTGTCGTACAGGTGCTGGATGTCAGTTTGTGGGATGGAGTTCCAGGCCTGTTGCACTTGGTCGGTCAATACAGGGACGGTTAATGCTGGTTGGGGGTGACGCTGCAGTTGTCGTCCAATGATGTCCCATACGTGCTTGATTAGTGAAAGATCTGGTGATCTAGCAGGCCACGGCAACATGTCGACACTCTGTGGAGCATGTTGGGCTACAACAGCGGTATGCGGGCGAGCGTTATCCTGTTGGAAAACACCCCCTGGAATGCTGTACATGAATGGCAGCACAACAGGTTGAATCACCAGACCGACGTACTACTGTGTCGTCAGGGTGCGTGGGATAACCACGAGAGTGCTCCTGCTGTCATACGAAATTACTCCAGGTGTAGGTCCAGTGTGTCTCGGCCGTAGACAGGTTGGTTGCAGGCGCTCACCTAGCCTCCTTCTAACCAACACACGGCAATCACTGGCACCCAGGCAGAACCGGCTTTCATCAGAAAACACAACAGATCTCCACTCCGTCCTCCAATGAGCTCTAGCTTGACACCACTGACGTCGCAAACGGCAGTGGTTTGGAGTAAGTGGAATGCACGCTACAGGGCGTCTGGCTCGGAGCTGTCCTTCAAGTAACCGATTTGTAACAGTTCGTTGTGTCACTGTGGTGGCAACTGCAGCTCGAATTGCTGCCGCAGACGCGGTACGATGCGCCACGGCCATACGCCGTACACGGCGGTCTTCCCTCTCAGTAGTGCCACGTGGCCGGCCTAAACCAGGTCTTCTTCAGGCAGTACCTTCCCTTGACCACCGCTGCCAACAATCATGCACAGTGGCTACATTCCTGCCAAGTCGTTCTGCAATATTGCGGAAAGAAAATCCACCTTCTCGTAGCCCTATTACACCACCTCGTTCAAACTCCGTGAGCTGTTGATAATGGCTTCCTCTTCTTCTTAAAGGCATTCTTGACTAACATCAACACCCTACGTCGAATCTCAACGATAACTAACGCTCACGAACGTTACAGTGCGTATTTACAGCAAACCTGCTTTGCATGCTCCGATGTGCGCTACTAGCGCCACACGTATGCGCCGAGCGCGAAATTTGCATAGACGTCATCTTACAGATGTACTCTCACCGCCTACCAACTATCTTTTATCTAACACAACCCTTTCTTGGTGTTGGGATTTTTTTTCCGTCTGTGTATTTTGCTCTCTCTCTCTCTCTCTCTCTCTCTCTCTCTCTCTCTCTCTCTCTGAGACTTGATATCGTGATGCAATTGGCTTCGCACAATCTAGAATGCAGCTATGTTGCATTTTCGCCTATTCTTTGTCTAGTCTCGAGATGTCGTTAACATCAGATGGCACAGAATCCCCGCTATGTTACTCTCTCTCTCTCTCTCTCTCTTTGTTTTGCTTGATATCGCGACGCAGTTAACTTTGGAATACACAGAATCCTGCTAAGTGGTATTTTCTTCGAATCTTTGTGTAATACGAGGTCCAATCAAAAAGTTCCGAAGGCCGATATACAACAAAGTACTTACGTTACTTAAGTCTGGTTATGATCTCCCTCAAAGTAGTCTCCTTGGGCAGTGATACACCGCTACCAGCGTTTTCACCATTGTTGGAACGCTCCCTGGAAGTCCTGTTTGCGAATCGTGTCAAGCACCGTCTGCGATTCGCGCTGGAATTTGTCCACGGTTTCAAAACGGCAACTCTTGAGCTTCGTCTACGGGAACAGAAAGAAGTTTCAGGGGGCCAAATCCGGCGAGTAAGGCGGGTGAGGAAGGGTACTCATGCTGTTGCGGCTGCAAAACTAGCGTGTTGCTAACGCTCTGTGAGCTGCTGCGTTAGCGTGATGGAGTAGGAGATCACCCCTGCGCCACATTTCAATTCGTTTGCGTCGAATATCCTCCCCAAGACGCCGCAGAACATTGCGGTAAAAAAGGGAGATGACGGTCTGGTCCTGGGGGATGAATTCACGGTGCACAACCCCACGAATGTCGAAGAACACGATTAGCATGCTTTTGGCTGCGCTCCGGACCTGTCGGGCCTTCTTCGGTTGTGGAGATGCCTGGCACTTCCACAGCGACGACTGTTGTTTGGTCTCCGGGTCGTAACCGTAGACCTAAGTCTCGTCCCCAGTAATGACCGGCGACAGAAACGATGGATCATTCACAACCTGCTGACGAAGATTTTGACAGAGTTCGACACGGAGCGCCTTCTGTTAGGGGTTCAGAATCTTTAGCACAAAGTTTGCAGTAATGCGGTGCAAGTTCAAAACCGACGTCATGATTTCTTGCACAATTCCGTTTGACACATTGACGATGGTAGCAATGTCTTGAATGGTTCTCCAATCATCCTCCTGCACCAGTTCCCTAATTATGTCCACATTTTCGGGGGTTGTGCTCGTGGACGGTCGCCCTGAACTCTCGTCGTCTTCCAGTGCCGTTCTGTCGCTCTTGAAGGGCGATTGCCACTCAAAACATCTCGCACGACTAATTGCTTCTTTGCCATGAGATTGCAGCAACAGTTTATGCGTATCCGTTCCCGATTTACTGAGTTTGACGGAGCATTTGATGTTCGCTCGCTGCTTTAGTTTGCAGTCCATACCGGAATCGTAGCTCTGTTCTTCACGTGGTCACAAAATATCGTGTAGCACAGCTCCCGATCATGAAAGAAATACGGGATTACGCCATATAATACACATTTTGAAGATGACAAATTTTCGGATATTATCTGACTTACCATCCTTGTCGCCAAAAATCGGATTGTCATCTTCAAAATTTGTACAGCTCCTGATGTTCACATAACGACGCCACTTGGCACAATGACTCACGAAGGTCACTGCCCTTGACCTCTGCTCGCGTATCCGCGTACTGCCATCTGTTGGCACGCTACGTTCCTAGTCTCGGAACTTTTTGATCGCATTACGTATCACCATGAAATAAACGTCGGATGACACAGATTACCTTGTGTCATCCGACGTTTATTTTATGGTAATACTAGACAAAGTTCTATTCCCCTCTGAGTCTTTGTGAAGCAATTAACGCCGCACAAGCCTGCATTATTCTACGTTTCATTCTCTTCGAGTCTTTGTTTGACGTTCGTGATGCAATTGCCGTTGGATGACACAGCATCTTGCTAAGTTGCATGCTGTCTGAGTCCTTGTTTGACATCGTGAAGTACATTCATGATAAACGACCGTGGATTTCACTACTTTACATTCAAGCTTAGTCTTTGTCGGCAAGCATGATGCACATTAATTTTAAAGGACAAAGAAATCCACTACATTTTATTCACGTCGAATCTTTTTCTGACAGTTTGAACCACAATAACGCCAGAAATTAGAAAATCTAGCTACCTCACATTTGCTCTTATCCTTTCCCCGCATTTATAACATACGCCTATATTTTCTACAAAGTCAAAGAGGCTTAACTAGAGACGATATGCCAAATGAATAACAACCGGTTCGCGTGAGCAGGAACATGAAGGATGGTGGCGAAACATAAGTGTGACAGAATAGGAGACATTTTCCAACAGAAGTTAACTGCGGTTTCTGAATAATTATATGTTTTTGTCATAAACTGAATTTTATTTTTTAAATTTAGTTTCAGCACTAGACAGAGCCTAATGTATGCACGGGCCGTGCGTGTATTAGGCTCAGGAACCCCACTTTCACGGAGCCCCAATATTTCTTTGAAGTGCGTTCTGTTGGATAAAAACATCCCATTCTATGTCATTCCGTAATATGTAAGGACCGAGATTTGCAGGTAGGACCAGGGGCTTCTCATACCTAAATCAGGCTCTGGGTCTAGATATTAAAGTATTTAAAAATAGGTCCCATTTAATGTAAGATTAAAACTATTTTTTATTATTACTTTGCAAGAGACATTTTATATTTCGATCTACAAATTTGAACATATGATAATCTCTAAAAAGCAATCAATAGAAACACACACACAACACACGTGCGTGCGTACAATAAACGCAATTAAATCGCTGGAAAATAATGTTGGCGCTATGGAAAGTCGTATTTAACGGACGTCTCCTTGCCGTCTCGAACGAATCAGATTAAACCTGTACAAAACAGAAAATGTTTATGCAATTTTCATTAGACTCGAGCACAGAGTTAACCCCATTCATAAAACAATCCATAAATTAGCTTCCTTTCAGCTTTTAACGCATGGTTTCCACAGTGTTTCTTTGCTAAACTGTATTTCAAGCCTATGATACGTCCCTGAAGAAATCACAAGTTTCCTTCCCCATCTTTCCCTGTTGTCTTGCGGAGGGTCTGCTGGTTGTGAACTCATAAGTCCCCATCCATCTGTGGGTTTCTCCAGGGGGTGCAGGCGGTGACGTGGCATGAAAGTGTGAATCATTCTACTTCCCTTCGTTATGTATTTTTTGTGTCTGTTCTTGGTGGGTTTTTTTTTTTTTTGAGTTTTTTAATTATTTATTGGTCTCAGGTAACACGAACAACTTAAATTCATACATTGATCGCGGTTGACACATACATCTCGAATTCAGACAAATAAAGTACTGTGCGCCACAGGATACGAATATTATGCAATACATTGAAATCATCAAAGTACAGATCGAACATGTGATATAGTATGCCAGATTTGCAAATAACAGAGAGAGAGAGACAGTGCCGAAAGACAAAGACAGGCATCCATGCTTTACCCGAGTTCGTACCCAGCCCCTCTTTTGGGCGAAGTATCAGAAGCTGTCGCTTAGCCCACTGCGCCACCGGGGCGTCGTTCTTGCTGTAGCGCAATCGATCTGCGGTGGGGGAAATAAGAATAAATAAAAACAGGAAAAAGACAAGACTATGTCAGTAACAAACTGACAAATATTTGCCTTCATACTTCTTATTTGAACGTTTAGTTTAAGAAACCTTTTTAGCGAACCTGCAGGATATTAACAAACAATTGGGTCGAACGGAACTGAACGAGCTACATGGGCTTCACGTGCCTTTCTGGCGCTTAGGTATATTTTATTTCTATGCTTACAAGGGAAACTATCGGATCTCCCGACGACAATCGTCACGTAACTTACTGTGGTAGACAAGCATGACACCAAAGTAACATGGGTGAAGTACGGCATTTCGCAATCGCCAGCAACCCCTAGAACATGGCTTATAAAAGTGGGACGCCCACCTGTAAGGTATGCAGCCATAAAGTGTCAAACAACATGTATATATGGGTGTGATGCGATTGGGTGATATATATATTTTTTTTTGATTGGAGGTTTAACGACCACCGTGAGCAACTCAATGGGCTATAAGCAGTCGCCCGTCCCTAATTTAGGGTCACTGGTTCCAGGGAAGGGAGAGAGCCAGTGCCGTAAGACAAACACAACATCCATGCCCGATCGGGATTCGAACCCGGACCCCTTACGGACGAATGATCAGAGGCCAGCGCCTTAGACCACTGCGCCACCGGGGCGGCTTGGGTGATATTGAGCCTGCCTGGAAGTTGTCCTGCGTTATGTACGTCAGTGACTGTTAAACGTGAGTAGTGTGCGACAGCGCACGGGCCTGTTCGTACGTATACAAATATTGTGTTGTGTGTTTTAAGAAAATGGTTTGTAACTCTCATGCTGTAGTACAGATACTGGTGAACAAGGTTACGCAACAAGCGGACGACATGGCTCCAACGTACATTGTCAGGCGAATTGCAAGGCAGTTGTACAGCGTTTTGGAGCAACATGTGATTGGAGGCGCTGTCATGTCTGAAGGACAAAAATTTTGGTGTGATAGTGATGAAACGTCGGACACGCTATCTGAACATAGTGATACACCGGGAACTCCAGCACACAAAGTACCAAGCTGTTCGAGTTCCTATGAACTATCACACCCAAAGTGAAACGGAAAAGCATTCACGAACAGTTTTCCGGACAAACCATGCAGAGTGCCTATGACAATGTGAAGGTCGCAAAGCAAACCGTTGCAGCCCTGCCTTCTCTTAACACATTACCATGCCGTGAGTAAGGTATGTATATGACATTTTCAACTTGACGGTGTTGTACGTTGTTTCTCTCGACATTTAGGTGCCTCATGTCTAACAGGTAAATGTTGTTTGACACTTTATGGCTGCATACATTACAGGCGGGCGTCCCACTTTTATAAGCCATGATCTAGGAGTTGTGAGCGATTGCGTATTTCACACCTGTTACTTTGGTTTCATGCTTGTCCATCACAGAGAGTTCCGTGACGATTGTCGTCGGGAGGTCCTATAGTTTGCCTTGTTAGTAGAACTAAGACAGTTTTCATGATTAGATGTGAAGACAGGCTGGAAAAAGGAATTTTTATAAATGATCATATATTCGAAAACAAGGCCTTAAAGGAATGTTTGTGTTGTAGGTATGAGATCAAACAGTCGGATCGCCTAATTGGACATATCGCCAATGATAAGGTTTCTAGTGTAAAAATAATGTTCACTCCTTTGTCAAGAAGGCAGTTTTAAAAATAAAATCATCAAAGGGGTCTTAAAGGCTAGGTGGTAAGTGCTTCATGATCACAAAGGATTCTAAAAAGTACGAGTAGCTCGCCACCGGTGATTGGATCCAATTAAAGTAATTTCCTGAGCTCTTCCTCTGATTTCTTCTGGGAAATGAAAGAAATACTCTAAACCTACCTCATCTTAGGAAAAATTGCACCAAATAGAATATCTGGTGCTGTATGAAATGAGAGAGAATCATATAGGGAAGGAAGCATCATTTAAGGAAGAAAATGATAATAATCTAAGCCTGTGAGCACTACCGAATTTTTTTCTTTTACGTAAAATTGCTGAAAGTAAACAACTTTATGAAAGAAATTACAAAATTATTAGGAAGAAATTTTAATAAGAACTGTAAAATAGTAAAAATAACAAATGAAATTTCAAACTGCCTTTGAAATTTATTTTGGGTTGTTATTATATTAATCATCATCATTGTCAACCATTATCAATCCACTGTTGGACGAAGGTCTCTCCAAGCCTCTTCCACAACGGTCTGTCTTGTGCCAGTCTTCTCCATGTTACTCCCACATACTTTCGAATTTAATCCACCCATCTTCCATATGGCTTTCTTCTGGGTCTTTTCCTGTCCCTTGGAATCCAGTCTAAAATTTTGGCTGTCCATCGATGGTCTGTCCTTTTGGCAATACGTCCAGCCCATTGCCATTTCAGGGATTTTTACTCTGATCATGACATCTTTCACTCTTGTCATTTTTATAATACACGAGTTTCTCTTCTTATCTCTCCTGGTTACACGAAGCATGCACCTCTCCATGCTTCTTTGAGTTGCCTGCAGTCTTTGTATATCTCTTTTAGTAAAGGACCTCATCTCTGCACCATACGTAAGCACTGGAAGGATGCAATGATCAAACAATTTTCTTTTAAGACATAATGGCATATTGCTCTTGAAAATTATACTGTTTTCTTCCAAATGCTCTCCAGGTAAGCTAAAGCGCGTTTCTGTTCATAATTACATTCCAGGCTTTAAATAATAGAGAATCCATTACAGACTCCCACTCATCCTGCTTCTTTGTCGTACACGGTTACGTGGGTTAACATTCAAGGACAGAGAATGTCCTTGAAGTCAATCTGAGCCTTTGTCTGATGTCGTGGATATACCAGTGTCTGGGAAATTTGGGACCAAGCAACTTTTACCTGGTCCCATAATTCAGCGACGTTCCGGGACGACATAGGAGAGCTCTGCTAGTATCATCCAGTGAGGTCCCATACATACGCGATGGGTAATGTGTGCGGAGATCTTACCGGCCGACGAAGAATATGAGCCCTTCCCTTGGAAAATGTTAGTGGTCTGTAGCCTAGCCTTATTTTGTAGAAAAAGGGCTCCGGATACCACTTAGAAATAGCAACACGGGCTGAAAAGAGCCAGCAACGTACGACCTGGCTATCACCATGCCCGTTATGCATATCTCAGGTGAGCAGCTGTCGTAACTACATAATGGCGCTCCATACAACGATGCCTATTTGACCAGCAGTGTGCTGTTCGCTGACAACGGCTAGATCCTGTCAGAGGACATGTCGTCGCCACACGTGGACTCGACGATAGGCAGAACCAAGAAAGAATCAGGACTCATCGATAAATAAAACATAATGTCATTTCTGTCGCAATGCAACTTTATTGCAGCAGTACTCCTGCCGAACTCGGAGATATCTTACGGTCAATGGCAGTCGACAGAATTTCTGCAGCGACTGCATACCTGACACAACGAATCTTTGGTTCATCGTTTAGATTTTGAGGGGGATGCTCATATTCGCTACTACAGCCCACCTAATACTTTCTACAGTTGCTATTAGCTTCGCAATTACCAAGTGACAAATATGCCAGCGGATGTGTGCGGACACTTATATGACTGCATCGGTCAGTAGCTCTAGTAAATATGTGCTGACACCTGTATGACTGCATCGGTCAGTAGCTCTGGTGGACGTGTGCGGACACCTATATGACTGCATCGGTCAGTAGCCCTAGTGGATGTGTGCGGACACCTGTATACTGCATCGGTCAGTAGCTCTAGTGGACGTGTGCGGACAACTGAACGACTGCATAGGTCAGTAGCTCTAGTAGATGTGTGCGGACACCTGTATGACTGCATCGGTCAGTAGTTCTAGTGGGACGTGTGCCGACACCTGTATGACTGCATCGGTCAGTAATTCTAGTGGATGTGTGCGGACACCTGTATGACTGCATCGGTCAGTAGTTCTAGTGGGTGTGTGCCGACACCTGTATGACTGCATCGGGTAGTAATTCTAGTGGATGTGTGCGGACACCTATATGACTGCATCGGTCAGTAGCTCTAGTGGATGTGTGCAGTCACCTGTATGACTGCATCAGTTAGTAGCTCCAGTGGATGTCGGGCCTTCTTGGAATCACTGTTGCCAACAACTTCCAAATGTTCTAGCATCCCGATGAACATTGGCCACGAATCGACGAACCAGCATCACGTAGGCCTGCGATCCTTCCTCATTCAAAGGCGAACAACTAGGGATAGTGGTGGAGAGGAAGTTTACAGTCGTACCTTTCGCTCTTGGATATGTTTTGCAGACCTCAGCACCCCATTGCATTGTTCCGTACTGTCTGCAGCATTTGATGCGATATGCTTCAACAGCCAGAGTTTGTCTTTTTATCGCTTGCACATCTCATCCGATAAGTCGCATACTAGAACAAATTTTGTAAATCACTTGCCTGTACACACCTTCAGTTTGCGTGTTGATTTCTTGTGTATGGAGCAATTTCAATGTCGAACAGTGTAAATTTTCTATCTCATGTAAAATGCAGCTACGCTTACTTAAAATGCGAGGAGAGTGGTATGCTTGATCGCTATAAATAATTTTACGTCTACAATTCCTGTTTAGTATTATCACAGGAAGGCACGTATCCAAACATATCATACAGAATCAGCTCCACTAAAGAGGACTGTATTCCCGGGGAAGGAAGGTGTGCGTGTCTCTCTCTCTCTCTCTCTACGCATCACCGGATATCCCGCTGATGGTTATCGTGGCTGGGGATCCCGCTGATGGTTATGTGGCTAGGATATCCTGGATATTATCACTGGATATTCCGCTGATGGTTATGTGGCTAGGATATCCTGGATATCATCACTGGATATTCCGCTGATGGTTATGTGGCTAGGATATCCTGGATATCATCACTGGATATTCCGCTGATGGTTATGTGGCTAGGATATCCTGGATATCATCACTGGATATTCCGCTGATGTTTATCGTGGCTGGAACCGTGAGTAGTGACGCTCCTTTATTTTAGCGATTCCGTCGGCAATTCAATAATCGACTCGTATTTCTCTGGTGTGAAAGACGAACACAGAATGTTCCATGGAGAAAAAGATTTTTCAGTAGTGGTGTAATACTCATTTGACCGGCCATGAGCAATGGCGGTAGTGCAAAACTTTTCGTCATTTGGAGTGGTCACCTGACGGCCGCCAGATGTCGAGATGAGATCCTACGACCTAAAGTTGAGCCCTACGTCGCAGAAGTTGGAGGAGATATGTCCTTCCTCATGATGATATCGTACGATGACATCGAGAGATGGGACTGGAATTTGGCGTTCTTTGGATCCGAACCCCATTGAGAATTTCTGGTATACCTGTTGCAGCCTACCCGTCTTCTCTGACGACGCTTCAGCAGCTAGGGCATACCTTAAACAAGGAGTGGCAGAGAATCTCCCCAAAAATTACTGGATAATCTCATTCTTTCTATGCCTCACTAATGTTCCGTTGGTTTAGCCGTCACATGTGACCATATAACTAACTAGATGTCAGTATACATTCACTATATGATCAAAAGTTTTCAGACACTACTAAATATTTACATGAGGGCAAAAAGCGGTTGCTCAGTAAAGTGGGCTGTGAGTGGGGAGGTACGTGAACAAAACTGAGATGTTCTGTCCTGTTATCAATAACTTTAAATCCGATATGCCGCGTGGACGTGAACTTTCCAAGTTCCAGGGTGGGCTGGGCAGCCAATTTAACTCTTTATCTCACAAGACCGAATTCATTCGGGGTTAGCAAAATGAACTAAAATCAGCTCAAACGAATATATTCGTGGGCGGAACTAGGTATGAAAGAATGAACCTGCGCATGTCAGAAATCATTGATTTTTACTTAGCATTGACATTCGCAGGGGCCATTTACGTAATTCATGGACACTAATACTTTTTTACCTGCTAAAAGTACCTGTATGAACGGTGGCGAAACCAAGAAAGGAGAGAGATGACGTTTGTGTCACTTGTTTCTATCCAGTTGCAGGATGTCCGAGACAGGAGGACCAGAACTTTTACATCAGCAGAGAAAAAAAGACTAGAAGGGAGCGTTTATCATTAGTGATAGATGTACACCCAAGAGCCAAAATATTATGGCCAGCACGTCAGTAGTAGAAAAAAGGGGTTTGATGACAAAGGAAACAGCCCACTGCGGCCCACGTGCTCCCCACGGCCTCGCCCACTGCGGTCCACGTGCTCCCGCACAGACTAATGTGGTCAATATTGACGTCAGTCGCAGCCATTTTTTTTCCACGTGTTCTTTCTGACCATCTTTTGTACGCCACGTCTTTTGAGATGGGTCATCGTTTTCTCCGACCATGCCATTTCGTGGTCGACGTGTTTTGGGATGAGTCATCGTTTTCTCCGAGAATACCATTTTGTGCGCCACGTGTTTGGGAATGACTCACTATGTTGGGTGACATCGCTGTGCTCGCCTACGGTTACGGTTACGTGTGGTCAGGAGGAGGAGCGAATGACACCACCTCCAGGGATTGATTCCAGGAGATTGCTTGCCCAGCACCATTTATTTATTTTTTTACCTTTAAATTTTTATTCCCCCACGTGTTTGGGGATGAGTCACCATCTTTTGTTCGGCATTTTATTTTTCCCGACTAGGAAATTTTACAACATGACGTCACTCCAGCATTTATAGGGATGAGACTAATCCGTTTCGATTGACTACCTGCTAAAAAGGCTATGGCGATGTACCTAAGAAAGGAGTGAGAAGATGTTTGAGCTACACTTTCTGTCCAGTGGCATGATGTCCGTGTCAAGAAGACTAGCGCTACGCCATCATGCCTTCAGTCGTGGAAGAGTGAATATACCGCCCCGGTGGCACAGTGGTCTAAGTGCTGGCTCCTGACTAACCGGCCGGGATGGGTCCGGGTTCGAATACAGGTGAGGCATAAACGTTATGTTCGTCTCACTGCAGTGGATCTGGCTACTGCTTATAGGCCATCGAGTTACTCCCAACAACAAAACCATCGGCCGCTTAAAGAGTGAAGCAACATCTGCATGTGCGCCCATATGGAAGAGCATGAGGGAGCAATATCCCTACCCTGGGAATCTGACTACAATATGGTACAAAGATTTTCGTAGTAACAATAATTCTGATTGTTGTTTTTTCTGTTGAAAGTGTGGACGCGTGTGTATAAGAAAATCAGAAGAAATTAATAACATTGGATTTTAATTGCAGTTTAAAACACAACGTACGTACACTATGGAAAAGCACAAAACTTCAAGGAATGAAACACATATCATCTTCTGCAATAGCCATCAACGCTGCTGCACAAAGACCTCCAGAAAATGTTTCCAGAAATTTTTCTTGGGGGTATTTTTGCTTCTTGATGACCACGATCATGCGATTTCGTGGCGCATGGAACACCACTGTATAACCATGGAACACCGATATTTATTCGCATATAATGTCTTTCAATCACTGAACTGGGAAAACAAAGGGATAAAGATTAATGGAGATTATCTAACTCACCTTCGTTTTGCTGATGACGTAGTCATTTTTGCAACTGACCCATCAGAGCTGCAGAGTATGATCCAGGAACTTGCTGACAAGAGTAAAGAAGTGGGATTAAAAATGAACTTTCAGAAGACAAAAGTGATGTACAATGCTTTTACAAGAAATGAAGATTTATCTATTGATGGAGAAAAGCTGGAGATAACAGACACGTACGTTTATCTTGGACAGCAGATATCAAGTGAGGGTCACATTGGTGAAGAAATTAATCGGCGTACAAAACTTGCCTGGAGAGATTTTGGAAGAAACAGCATAATTTTCAAGAGCAATATGCCATTATGTCTTAAAAGAAAAGTGTTTGATCAATGCATCCTTCCAGTGCTTACATATGGTGCAGAGACGTGGACCTTAACTAAAAGAGACATACAAAGGCTGCAGACAACTCAAAAAGGCATGGAGAGGTGCATGCTTGGTGTAACCAGGAGAGATAAGAAGAGGAACTCGTGGATCCGAAAAATGACAAGAGTGGAAGACATCATGATCAGAGTTAAATCCCTGAAATGGCAATGGGCTGGACATACTGCCAGAAGGACAGACCATCGATGGACAGCCGAAATTTTAGATTGGATTCCAAGGGACAGGAAAAGACCCAGAAGAAGACCACATGGAAGATGGGTGGATGAAATTCGAAAGTATGCGGGAGTGACATGGAGGAGACTGGCACAAGACAGACCGTTGTGGAGGAAACTTGGGGAGACCTTCGTCCAGCAGTGGATTGATAATGGTTGACAATGATGATGATGATGATGATGATACAAAATGTATGCATAAAGTATAATTGTATATTAAATTATAATATGATTTAAAAAATAAAACAGGCCAAGAAGGGCAATTTTCAAAGAGAAATTTCTTTATTGTCCCAAAAAGCTATCTGATTTGATTTATTAATCTCTCTTATGTAATTTTTGGATCTTCTGGTTTGCAAGTCTGCCTAAAGAAGGCGCAGTGGAAATTTCCGTATATTGTTTGTGTTTTTTGTAGTTACGATTTACGTTTAACCCCTTTGAAAACTAACCTATGGGCACTCATGCTCTGCTGTAATATTTGTGAATTAATGTGCTAATTAACCGTTGAGATAATCAATTGTTTTTACATAGCTAACGATGAAGGAGATAAAACGATGTACTGTATAAGAGGCGAAGGATATTGAACGGGCTTGCATTAATCATAACCGTAGCCGAATATTTAATGTTCGTAGCATTAGCCTTAGTTTGAACAGAGTCTGTTGAATGTCGTTTCTTACTTACAGATTCATACTGAGTCAAAAAGAAAAAAAAAAAAAGAAACTTTTACGTGACGACAGATTATCACGCGATATTCAATCAATAACAAATGGACCTACAGCGCTAATTCATGCGCAACGTCGAACACGCGAATGGTTAGTTTCCGTGTTTTCATTTCGGTATCGACCCGCAAAACGAGAATAAATGAGTTCGATTACTGTGTTGAAATTGTAGGTGTTGTGTTTTTGTTGCAGCTTTCCTCGTTGTTATCGGGGAATACAGCCCCAACAAGAAAATTGCCAAAGTAATTTCATTGGAGTTCATTTGCGTCACCTGGAATATCGAAGCAGGAGCACGTGATCTTTAACAAAATTAATTGAACAAGGCCGTGGATTGCAGTTTAGCAAACCACGTATAAGTCAGAGGCATTGTATTCCAATAATAACTTTCAATTTTTTTCGTCTTTAAGAATATTGTAAATTTTTAAAATACTGGCCTTTTTTTTTATTTGATTGTTTAGATAAGTAATACGGGGACATACACAATTCTGGCACGCTAAAAAGACATGTTTTATCGCTATCTTCAAAAACATTATTTTTAAAAAGAGGGACATAATTTCATTTTTTTTGTCGTGGAAATTGGAAGATCTTGCTCTTTTAAATTTTGTCTAGAGTAATTGCAAATGAAATGGGCATCGGGAAAGTTATAACGTACAAGCTTTTCCGCACCGGGAATCGAACCTAGATCTCCTCACTTCGGAGTAAGTCGCTCTACCAACTGAGCTACACAGACATGCACTCTCACTGCTATCTGCCTTTATCTTAGTGCGTCCTGCGGTGCAGGCACGTTACAAAGTTTTCAAGCAATGAAAGTCCAGCGCTACTTTACGACATGTTGGTATATCTCCGGATGAATCCTCTGATTTCTTATCTTCTTAGATGAACCAATAAACTTTCATTTTTCTTATTTTCTTATTTTTTCTGGTATGTGAAGGAATTCGCTCCGATCTTGTGTTTCAAACAGTACTTTAGCCCCCCTCCCTCCCGCAGTGGCGCAGTGGTCTAAGCGCTAGTCCAAGCCAGCCCGCGTTCGAATCCCGGTGAAGCGTAGATATTGCGCATATCTTATGACACTGGCTCTCTCCCTTCCCTGGAATCAGTGACCCAAAATCATGGACGGGTGACTGCTTACAGCCCATTGAATTGTTCACGGTGGTCATAAAGCCTCAACAAAAAAATGAGTAATTTAACTTTTACATTTTTTTTAAATAACTGGGCAATGATGTGATGATGAGAACAGCCTATTCCCTAGAGGAGGTTAATGTCGTCAAAATAAAATTTACAGAAATGAAAATACATTAATTTGTTTTGAGTCTGAGTTATCATGATTTGGTGAAGTGTTAATTGTTTGCTATTTCTACCTACATTTCGAGCTAAAAATGAATAAAAAATAAAGCTTCTTTTTTGTTATATGTTATTCCATGTTTTTAGCCATATTTCCCAAAAAATGCAGAAAAGGAAACAAATTTCAAATAATTTTATAACAACCTCTACAAAGGTGTACGGATACCTTAAAGAAAAGATGAGGATATACCAACAATAATACCTTCATCATGGAGACAATTCATACGTACTATGCCAGCGCCTATTCATGAACATATATAACGATCTAACACTTTTGATGACACGTGATGTACTTAAAATTAGACCTACATTGATAATTATATATTCATTATTACTGTCACTGCATTGTATAATGTGTGCAGTTATATCTTTACAAATTACCTTGTTTAACATCTCAAAATTTAAAATGCGTGTTGTTCCCTGAGAGTGGTGTAACCTGTTTATAACGTCACAGCATTATGTTGTCAGGACAAGGTGACGTTAACTTCTGTATATAAGTGCGTGTATTTTCAAGAGTAATATGCCATTATGTCTTAAAAGAAAAGTGTTTGATCAATGCATCCTTCCAGTGCTTACGTACGCTGCAGAGACATGGACCTTAACTAAAAGAGACGTACAGAGGCTGCAGACAACTCAAAAAAGCATGGAGAGGTGCATGCTTGGTGTAACCAGGAGAGATAAGAAGAGGAACTCGTGGATCCGAAAAATGACAAGAGTGGAAAACGTCATGATCAGAGTTAAATCTCTGAAATGGCAATGGGCTGGACATACAGCCAGAAGGACAGACCATCGATAGACAGCCGAAATTTTAGATTGGATTCCAAGGGACAGGAAAAGACCCAGGAGAAGACCACATGGGAGATGGGAGGATTAAATTCGAAAGTATGCTGGAGTGACATGGAAGAGACTGGCATAAGACAGACCGTTGTGGAGGAAACTTGGGAAGACCTTCGTCCAGCAGTGGATTGATAATGGTTGACAATGATGATGATGATGATCTGAGGGTGCACACGGCATTATGGCTTGAGAATGATCTCCAGTGGGAGCTCGAAAGATCTTGCCTTTTTAACTTATCATCTTTTAACCTTCTTAACCTATCATCTTTTATTTGTACTTTGGGACCTGACTGTATTAAACGTACTGCCAATGACTCAATTGTACATAGTGGAGATGTTTTTAATCATGTGAGACAGTTGTTTTTTTAAATGTGTATCGTTTTAAAGTACGAAAGAAGATATTTTTAGTTTATTAATGCTAACTTGGGTAAAGTAGCGAGTGGTACACCCTGTAGATAGCAATTCTCCAAAACAATTTTTTATTTATTTATTTTGTCACTTTTCGCCTATTGCGAATTGGTATTTGTAACGCCTCCTTGACTGGAAGCCTTTTTTAAGTCTATTCATTATTTTGACCCATGAACCAGAGCTGGCACCCAGCAAAAACAGTCTTGCTGGGCCAGCACTGCCAGCAATGGCCCAGCACTAAGTTGCCGCTGCCGAACCGTCAATAAAATGTCCGGGCGCCCAACAGAAGGGCCAGCAGCTGGCCAACAGTTGACACCCCCATCAGTTGTCATATCTCACAACAGTGCCACCAGTTATCCGTCACAGGCAGTAGCTGCCACAAGTGGCCCTTCAGCGGCCCTGCAAGCACGTGTCATAAATGATGGCTATCTGTAATGTCGTCCGCTAGTTTCCTGGCAGTGTCAGCCGGCAATCTCGTGACGTAACTGCTGGCTTGGCGAATCTTCTCCGCCAATTCCCCAGCAGTAGCCATAAAAAAATAACAATAAAGGAAAACCGCTGTTTCTCAAAGCTACAACTACCTTTTTTTTCGCCTTACGAAACTTTTGCATTATAGCATTGCGTTGCGGAAATTTTCCGGACCTGACCTCTGTACCAACTGGACTGATTTCGCACGCACGAGCATGGCTTGAAGCTGACCCTCTTTTCTCGGGAATGCGTAACGGTGCTCTGTTTAATTTTACAATATTGCGAGGTATTCATAAATATCATGTGTAACGAATGGTGCTCTATTTAATTTTAAAATATTTCGAGGTATTCATAAGTATCAGTTTCATATAACTCATAAATTTATTTTTCAAAGTACAATCGTTTTTTTTTTACCTTAATGGAACTTCACTTTTTCAACGAGTGTACCAACTTAAAGGCGCTTTCCGAAGTTTCGAGCTGAACTTGTCGTCTTGAAAGGCGATTGTTGAATTAATATATTTACCCGTTCATGTCACATTCTGTTACATTTTTATCATTTTACCTTGTCTTTCCGCTGTTCGAAGCTACATATGTTTTAAAGAGGAACTATATTTTATTTTACTTCTCGTTATTTTTAGAAGTGAATTCCTCCAGTCTTGTGTATTCAACCCATGGATGAATACATTATACCCACAGAGCCTTGTTTTTTTTTTTGTCAAATAATTGATAAATTTTGTACGCGTATAATTTTTCTTTTTTTTTCTTTTTTAGCATAGCGCTTTTTGAATGATTTTCCAGGATTTTTGTTTCAAGCAGTTTAGTGAATGTTAAGATTACAAGATTACACAGAAATTATTTCTTGTTATTCATGAGAATGGAGTGGGTGTATTTTATGGCTGTAATATAGTATTTCAGGGCTTAATCTGATATCTTCGTTGAAGTGGCATTTCATTAGGAAATTAATTCGCCTCTCTACCTATGCTTTTTTCTTAACATCCACTAAAATAAAGCGATGGCGATAGCGTAATCTACAACTAACTGGTACCACGAAAGACACAGCACGTGTTGCTTCTGCGCATGCGCAGTTCCGTTGCTTCCACCTGGTGTTGGGGTTTCATCGGTTGCCAGCTACGGCCACTAGTGGCACTTGCTTGGTGGCCCGCAATTCAATGCGATGCTGCTGGGCCATCAATGGCTGCCAACTGATGGTGCTGCCACCAGCGGACCGCAACCTGGCCGTGAGCGGCAGATTTCAGCCAGTAGTGACTCATCACTACCAGCTTGTGGCCACCAGTTTCCCAACACTTGTGGTTTTGCTGGGTAAAATCGTTGTTTCTTTTAAGATAAATGTTTATGGGACACGGATATCGGAATATCTCTAAGTGAGAAACTCTTTGTGCTAAACTCTTTGTGCTCTGTATGTGTTTGTGGATAAAGCGGTGGAGATGATGGGGTATAACAATAGTTGCTAGGGTCTTCTTCAAGGTTAAAAAGGTAAGGTACAGCCCACCAAAAAACCTGCGCTCCAAATCCAGAGATCTACGTCTAACAGTAGTTAGCTTTAACTTAATTAATTTATAACAGCGTGCCTGAAACAACGACACTCTCCCCACAAAACTACAAAGAATTTTGCTATGTCATTTCACGGCAAGCGCGGAAGAGCTCAAATGAAGTTAACGATTGCAGTAGATTCCGGTAAATTGGAACACATCGGGAATAGTGCACTTTGGCCCAATTAAGAGAAACGTTATCCCAAAAAGCTAAATTGGGATGTTCTTCGAGAACTGTCTGAAAAACACGGCTGCCCCGATTACCCGAAGACCCAATTAACCGAAATGTACGGCATCTTAAGTACCAAAATAATTATCAATCGTTCCAAAGGATCCAGACAAAATGAAAATGGGCCATTTCTGGAGTGGTTCACAGTGAAATTTCCCGGTGTGCCAATCTTGGCAGTCTGCCCATGTATGTATTATTAGTTCCATATTTTGCTGTATAGATCGTGTAATCGTTAGTGGTTATCTAAGTGTTACTTTTAAACATTTAGTGTTTAAGTGACTGTTGATCAAACGAATCAGTCTACAAACTTAAACCCTTACAATATGTATTATAAACACTTAAACAACAAAGTTTTGAAATGTCCCGAGCAGAGGTATTTCTGCGATGGAGGCCACAAAATTTTGTTGTCTCCATTTTTATTTTCCTATGATTTTACTACCCACCGCGAGTCATTCTAAAAGATATAAGCTGTCCGCCATCCATAACTCCAGGGATTGGGGAGGACCATTGCCAGAAGGCCAGCACACACAGCCCACGCCTCAACTGGGTCCTCTTGAAAAACATATTAAAGGACAGATCCTGGGCCACAACGCCACTGGACCATGTGTCTATCTACAAGGGGCATCCTGAAAGTAATACCTCCTCCTTAATGACTTTTGAAATTTCGTAGTGATTTTGATCAAAGTGCACTGATATGTTGACATTGTGGGAACAAAAAGTTTCCAGAATCGGAAATAAAGATCATGAATGACAGAGAAAAGCAGCAAGCCGTAATTGAATTCCTGGAAAAAGAGGGATGTGAGGCTCCAGAATCCACAGAAGACTCCTGGAGCTGTCATAATCGATATCAGTAATGTCCGAAGATGGATGAAGAGGTTTCGAGAGGGAGAAAGTTCAGTGTCGGACAAACAATGGAGTGGAAGACCCCAAACTGTAGTGACAGATGCCAATAGGCAAAGAGTGAAAGACCTCATCACAGGTGATCGCCGTGTCACAATCCAGAAGTTGCCACAATCAACAGTGCTCACTACGAGCATACATTGAAGAAGCTAATAGAAGCTATCAAAAGGAAAAGACGTGACATGCCACTTCATAATATTATTTTACACCATGATGACATACGTCCCCACACCCCAATGAATGCTTCGCAGGCTATTGCCAAAATGGGGTGCACGGTGATGCCCATCCCCCTTACAGTCCTAATTTGGATCCCTCAGAATGTCGCCTGTTTTCCCCTTTGAAAAACACCCTTCGTGGGGTACGTCTCGACGATGTGACAGGCGTTAAACTGTCTGTGATCTCATGGGTGAAACGACAGCTTCAGGAATTTTTCCAAAATCGATTTTACAAATGGGTTCAAAGATGGCGGATATGTATTGAAAGTGATTGGCAATAATTTGAGTTGGCTAGCATTATTAAAAATATGTCCAAGTATTTTGCCATGAAGATTCTCAATTTTGCTGCTGCAAATAAACATCTTATGAGGAACGAGGCATTACTTTCAGAATGCCCTTTTTATCTTCGGCATATGTGCCTTTTTTTGTTTGTTTGGGGATTTCATGACCATTATGAAAAACTCAATTGGCTATAAGCAGTCACTTGCTCTGATTTAGGACCAATGCTTAAATCCGTGCGTCTCAGGGCATCACACACGCATAAATATACACTTCTCGTCAGAACAAATTTAATGTCACACCCGATGTCATCTGTTATCTCTATAAGGGAAACTCAATTAAACCGTGATTGCCATTCCCAAGTGCTTTTGACTTTGTACCTACCTTACCACATCAGGTGGACCGAATGTATTAGGTGTGCAACTTAATTCTCGGCCACAGGCACGACACGTTGACAGCAAATTATAGCAAATCGAATACGTACATAATCAGGGAAATAATTCCCGTCGTGTTGGATACATTTGAGCCGTCGGTCAGGGAGCTGCCGAATACCACTGCGTGGAAAAAAGGGCTCTTTTGAGTTGATAAAGTCATCAATACTTGTGTGGACCTACTCGACAGAAGTGAAGTGCGTATCACTCAGGCGATGTTGTAGGGAGTGATAGAGGTGATAATCCGACGGGGCGGAGTCTGGAGAATACGCCGGGTGGGAAAAAATCTCCCATCCCAGGTAGGTGATCTTGTTTAAAGTTGTTTTCGCGGTGTGAGGGCGCGCGTCATCCTGAAGCAACATGACCGACCTTCTGCCCTTGCTGGTGCATGGCCTTTTTGCCTCCATTGCGTCACTCACACGGATGAGTTGCTGACAATAACGCTCAGCATTGACCGTTTCACCAGGTTTGAGCAACTCATAGTGTACGACACCACGCTGATCCCACCATATGCAAAGCAACAACTTCCTGGCATGGATATTCGGTTTGGCGGTACTGGTGGTAGGCTGACCTGGATAAACCCACGATTTGCACCGCTTAGGGTTATCGTAGAGGATCCACTTCTCATCACAGGTCAAAATCTTGTGGAGGAAATCCTTCTTCTTGAATCTGGAGAGCAAGGACACAGCAACATCGTAGCGCCTAGATTTGTTCGCAGCTGTGAATTGGTGGGGCACCCAACGGCCCTCCTTGTGGATCCATCTAAGCTTGTGCAGGCGCTTTGCAATGGCATGCAGTGTTATTCCGAGTTCCTGGGCGAGCTCTGACTGTGTGCGATAGGGATCCACGTCTAACAGTTGTTCCAGTTCCTCATCGTCAACTTTTTGTGGCTGTCCCGGACGTTCTGCATCACGGAGAACGAAATTTACCTGCCTTAACCGCTGGAACCACTTCTTACACAAGCACTGTAGAACACAGAAGCCTCACCCAAAGCAGCACATACCATTTGCTGGGCTTCGGCGACACTTGTTTTCAGCTGAAATGCAAACAGAAGGCAGTGACTCAAACGTTGCTTCTCGAACGACATTGCGTTCACCGTCAACTTTCATTCCTTCTGTCAGTACAGCTGTGAGCGGTTACGGTTGCCTGCAAAGCTGTTGGATGGCGCTGCAATCAGCCATTATCGCACACAGCTATTTGCACTTGCCGACGTTCTATGATCGTTTGTGGTTAGGGGCCGAGAATTAAGTTGCACACTTAATAGCTGGCAGTCGTGGCTTGCAGGTGCAGTAATTACCGAACAGCTCCAGAGAATCTCCAACAATATGGACGACAGCATTATCTTGCACCGTATGTACGACAGCACCTTCATTATCGAATGTGAGCAACTAACATCCCATTAACATTTGGAGGAACAAATGCAAATTTGAGAAAGCTATCGAAACTCGCGAAGCATATAATATACAGCTTCTGTGAATAGAAAGTGACAAGGTGTGGCGCAAAGAACTGCACCAGAAACTGGTGCCAAAGTTTCAATTTCAATTTTAATCATTATGTAAGCAATGATTTTGGCACCCTCTCTTGTGCCCCGCTCTAGTTACGCCTCTTGTTTTGAGCTCCCATGAGCTGCCCCACTGTTTACGGGTGCCTAAATTTCAATTTTTCGGAGGTTTTGCATTATGAACAGGGGTGGTTGTGATTCAATGATCACTCTTAGTATGTACCTTAACATGCTCGCAAAACAAACAACATGAACACTAGTCGTTAGCTGTTTAGCACACCACATTTGTTTCGCAACAGAACTGGAGAGACAAAGAATGTTTTAATCATCCCATTGTTGGTTTCGTCGAAGATTATCTGGAATATATTTATTACCCAAAGTGTTTTTAGTTGGCTCTGTGTGTAATTCATTCATTTGCGTAACGTTGAGTGCATTATGGCTTTGTCGAGCAAAAGAGCCCGGATGCAGGAAGATGAGGATGATGTGGATGAGGCACTGCAGCCGCAGGACCCAAGTGAAGAGGAAGGGGATGCTGTAAGCAAAGTTGGCCTCGGTTGGACGTACCTGCCAGGAGTGGCCTTGGAAAACATATTCTCTTACTTGGATCAGAAAAACCGGACCACAGCGTCCGTCGTATGTCGCCAATGGCTCCCCTTTTTCAGCTGTCCTAGCTTGTGGCGGGAGCAGAGGTTCAGATTTGCGCATCCCAGGTATTCTGCGTACAGTGCAAAAGTACAGGCTGTCATTGAACGGTAAATTTATAATTGTCCGATTGTATCGAAAATATTATCGCTTTGTCTTTGTTCGCGAAAAGCCCTTGCCTTTTTCTGCCATTTCAACTTGCAGATCTAGATACAATAATCCGTTGTGATACATCGGTCTCATCGCCTTCACTTCGGAAATCAATCCGCTACGGCATGAAATCAAACATTGGTCTTTTGAAAAATCGTTTACTGAAAACATACTGTCAAAAGTTGATCCAGAGAAAAAAATTATAAAGTACTTTGATTGGTGGGATAAACTGTTTCATGAAAACATGTCCTTTTGAGATGCCGGGAGGTCTTTCTTTGAAAACAATTAGCTGATCTCTAAAACATGCAAATAAAATTTCGGAACAGTTCTTGATAAAATTTCGAGATACATGAACATTATTATGCACAGACCATAATAAAAAAAAAGTCATGGTTTTACGATATAATCTCGAAAAATAATGCAAATATAATAAAATAAAGGCGGATAATAAATGAAATTATATATATATGCAATTTCTCATCGCTGTGTTTCAAGCAGGGAAGAAAGCCCAGATAAAATCTAGTAAGATCTCATTCGGAAAAAAAAATATTTTCGTGTTCTTCTTTTCTTAAAAGAAATCAGAGATTTTGAAGAGGAATTTTATAATTTAGAGTTCCAATTGTTGATTTCTCGAACGTTTAGCTGCATTGACATTCATGATGACAGGAAAATCAGGCATGTCACTTCTGAAATAAAACAGGTCATTTTGGGTCATAAGAATAATATTTACCAAATCACGCAGTCGTCTTTGTTCGTGTCAGATAATAAAAAATAGAAACAAGATATACGAAAACTGTTTTGTTCCCTATAAAAAGCAATTACAGAAAATGGCGTTCTTATAGAGTAAAATACTGTGGATACACCAGAGTTAACAAGGGACCGTTGTTTATTTGATTTAAACATTTGTGCTCTATTTATTTTGTTCACTATTTAGTGTGTACGTTGTTCTTATGACTTGAAAAAGTCACCCGTTGGCGACTGAAAGCTTTGCAGATGTACCCATTTACATCTATAAAAACTGGATTCTTATTTTGAATTATCGCACTCATTCATTTCTAAGCTATAATTAAAGAAAAACGAAAAATGTTTGTTCTGTAGAAGCTAGTTATTCATTGCAAAACAATGAAATGTTCGAGAGAGGAATCCGTAAGAAAAGAAATATTTTAGGAATAACGACTTAATAATGGGAAAACGCTGCAATGAAACTGCTTAGCAGGCAACATACGAAAATATTTCGTTTTCTCTATATTTCAGATAATATGCTGTTATACGACATCTTATCTATTTATAGGCAATACGATGCAATTGAATTTAAATTTGTTTCGGCCATGAGTCTGAAGTAGAAAGTAATAACAAAACTTCAAAAATCAAGAATGATGTCTAAACGTCTAAGGGTAGTATTACAAATATCCACTTTCCATTCTCTAACTATGAAAATTAGCAAAACGTCTCATTTATTTTGTGCTTTGGAGTCATCCCAGTGGCGCAGTAGTCAAAGCGTTGGCTTATGACCGTTCGTCCGTGAAGGGTTCGAATCCCGGTGAGGCATGGACGTTGCGTTTGTCTTACGGCACTGGCTCTCTCCCTTTCCTGGAACCAGTGACCCTAAATTTGGAGTGAGCGATAGGCTGCCTGTAGCTCATTGAGTTGCTGACGGTGGTCGTCAAACCTTCAATAAAAAAAAAATCTTCGCTATGCCATTTCAAACTTTTCCCGCCAGGGAGCACAAACTTAGTAATGTAAATTCATATTTGCATTTTGCGTTACGTAGCAGTTCTAAAGAGTCTAATTTAAAACTTACTTTTTCAGTCTAAAGATGGAATTAAAAGCAACTGTTTTCGCATTTCAGAAGTTTTTATGATATAAAAGATTACCATTATCTGGCGTAAATATGAATTTGCTTTCAAACCAAATTCCCGCTTTTGACTGATACGTTAAGAAGATTTTTTTATTGGATTTTTAACGACCACCGTGTGCCGCCCCGGTGGCGCAGTGGTCTAAGGCGCTGGCCTCTGATCATTCGTCCGTAAGGGGTCCGGGTTCGAATCCCGGTCAGGCAGGGATGTTGTGTTTGTCTTACGGCACTGGCTCTCTCCCTTCCCTGGAACCAGTGGCCCTAAATTAGGGACGGGCGACTGCTTATAGCCCATTGAGTTGCTCACGGTGGTCGTTAAACCTCCAAAAACAACAACAAACGACCACCGTGAGCAACTCAATGGGCTATAAGCAGTCGCCCGTCCCTAATTTAGGGTCACTGGTTCCAGGGAAGGGAGAGAGTCAGTGCCGTAAGACAAACACAACATCCATGCCTCACCGGGATTCGAACCCGGACCCCGTTCGGACGAATGATCAGAGGCCATCGCTTAGACCACTGCGCCACCGGGGCGGCGTTAAGAAGATTCGTGTACATCTGGTAGCGGTATCCTTGTTCAAAATAATCTAAAGTCCTTCCAAATGAAGAAGAACCACGGGTCTCATTGATGCCAATAAGATCAGTGTTCTTTAGTTAGGCGAACTACACATATTATCTGATCTCCGTTTTCCAGAAAGGGAATGACATCTTATATTTGAGCTGAGAATTATATATTCTCTTGTAAACCACTTATTTGATACTTTTTGTAATGAGATGATGTAACTAATTCCAAATTTTCGTGACGTTTCTCGATTTTATAACGTACTCCACCTTTTGATTTTTCGTTTACAAACGCACTCCAGCCTTTATATTTTATAAAATGCGACAAATTTTATTTCTACGTTTCATAATTTTACATTTGTAACTTTTACTACGCTCCGCTTTGTGATGTATTACAGAGGTGAAAACATGTGCCAAGACGACAAATCTGCAGCGAGACATTCTGTCCGCGCAGCTCAATTGGGAGAGCGACTTACTCCGGAGTGAAGGGACACGAACAAGCTTGTGTTTTCACATTAGCGCCCGATTGTAGAAAATGGATCCTCCGGCCGTTAGGTTCTTCGAAAAATGTGTGATGTTTGTTTCACACATTGTTTGGAATTAATGAAAAATTCCTACTTCGCTTCAAAGACAAAAAAGAAATTACGAGGGATTGTGGAAAATGGATCCACTGGCCGTTGGGTTCTTCGAAAAATGTGTGATGTTTGTTCCACACATTGTTTAGAATTAATGAAAAATTCCTACTTCGCTTCAAAGACAAAAAAGAAATTACGAGGGATTGTGGAAAATGGATCCACTGGCCGTTGGGTTCTTCGAAAAATGTGTGATGTTTGTTCCACACATTGTTTAGAATTAATGAAAAATTCCTACTTCGCTTCAAAGACAAAAAAGAAATTACGAGGGATTGTGGAAAATGGATCCTCTGGCCGTTGGGTTCTTCGAAAAATGTGTGATGTTTGTTCCACACATTGTTTGGAATTAATGAAAAATTCCTACTTCGCTTCAAAGACAAAAAAGAAATTACGAGGGATTGTGGAAAATGGATCCTCTGGCCGTTGGGTTCTTCGAAAAATGTGTGATGTTTGTTCCACACATTGTTTGGAATTAATGAAAAATTCCTACTTCGCTTCAAAGACAAAAAAGAAATTACGAGGGATTGTGGAAAATGGATCCTCTGGCCGTTGGGTTCTTCGAAAAATGTGTGATGTTTGTTCCACACATTGTTTGGAATTAATGAAAAATTCCTACTTCGCTTCAAAGACAAAAAAGAAATTACGAGGGATTGTGGAAAATGGATCCACTGGCCGTTGGGTTCTTCGAAAAATGTGTGATGTTTGTTCCACACATTGTTTGGAATTAATGAAAAATTCCTACTTCGCTTCAAAGACAAAAAAGAAATTACGAGGGATTGTGGAAAATGGATCCACTGGCCGTTGGATTCTTCGAAAAATGTGTGATGTTTGTTCCACACATTGTTTGGAATTAATGAAAAATTCCTACTTCGCTTCAAAGACAAAAAATAAATTAAGAGGGTTTGTGGAAAATGGATCCACTGGCCGTTGAGTTCTTCGAAAAATGTGTGATGTTTGTTCCACACATTGTTTGGAATTAATGAAAAATTCCTACTTCGCTTCAAAGACAAAAAATAAATTAAGAGGGATTGTGGAAAATGGATCCACTGGCCGTTGAGTTCTTCGAAAAATGTGTGATGTTTGTTCCACACATCGTCTGGAATTAATGAAAATTCCTTCTTCCCTTACCTAATGACCGCTGGGTTCTTCGAAAAATGTGTGATGTTTGTCCCACACATCGTCTGGAATTAATCAAAATTCCTTCTTCGCTTATCTACCGGCCGTTGGGTTCTTCGAAAAATGTGTGATGTTTGTTCCACACATCGTCTGAAATTAATGAAAATTCCTTCTTCGCTTATCTACTGGCCGTTGGGTTCTTCGAAAAATGTGTGATGTATGTTCCACACATCGTCTGAAATTAATTAAAATTCCTTCTTCGCTTATCTACTGGCCGTTGGGTTCTTTGAAAAATGTGTGATGTTTGTTCCACACATCGTCTGGAATTAATGAAAATTCCTTCTTCCCTTACCTACTGGCCGTTGGGTTCTTCGAAAAATGTGTGATGTTTGTCCCACACATCATCTGGAATTAATCAAAATTCCTTCTTCGCTTATCTACTGGCCGTTCGGTTCTTCGAAAAATGTGTGATGTTTGTTCCACACATCGTCTGAAATTAATGAAAATTCCTTCTTCGCTTATCTACCGGCCGTTGGGTTTTTCGAAAAATGTGTGATGTTTGTTCCACACATCGTCTGGAATTAATCAAAATTCCTTCTTCGCTTATCTACCGGCCGTTGGGTTTTTCGAAAAATGTGTGATGCTAGTTCCACACATCGTCTGAAATTAATGAAAATTCCTTCTTCGCTTATCTACTGGCCGTTGGGTTCTTCGAAAAATGTGTGATGTATGTTCCACACATCGTCTGAAATTAATTAAAATTCCTTCTTCGCTTATCTACTGGCCGTTGGGTTCTTCGAAAAATGTGTGATGTTTGTTCCACACATCGTCTGGAATTAATGAAA
The DNA here is from genome assembly GCA_039090855.1 of Macrothele yani. Lineage (NCBI taxonomy): Eukaryota > Metazoa > Arthropoda > Arachnida > Araneae > Macrothelidae > Macrothele > Macrothele yani. The sequence goes on from CM077026.1 coordinate 115,281,691, forward strand.
ATTCCTTCTTCCCTTACCTACTGGCCGTTGGGTTCTTGGAAAAATGTGTGATGTTTGTCCCACACATCGTCTGGAATTAATCAAAATTCCTTCTTCGCTTATCTACTGGCCGTTGGGTTCTTCGAAAAATGTGTGATGTTTGTTCCACACATCGTCTGAAATTAATGAAAATTCCTTCTTCGCTTATCTACCGGCCGTTGGGTTTTTCGAAAAATGTGTGATGTTTGTTCCACACATCGTCTGGAATTAATCAAAATTCCTTCTTCGCTTATCTACCGGCCGTTGGGTTTTTCGAAAAATGTGTGATGCTAGTTCCACACATCGTCTGAAATTAATGAAAATTCCTTCTTCGCTTATCTACTGTTGGGTTCTTCGAAAAATGTGTGATACTTGTTCCACACATTGTTTGGAATTAATGAAAAATTCCTACTTCGCTTAAAAAAATTAAGAGGTAGATGATATGACGTACTACAGAGGTGAAAACATGGGTCAAGACGGCAAATCTGCAGAAAGACATTCTGTCCGCGTAGCTCAGTTGGGAGAGCGACTTACTCTGGAGTGAGGGGACACGGTTTCGATGTCCGTCTTGGACAAACTTGTGTTTTCACAGCTTTTAAAATTCCTGTTTTCAAAACCTTTTTTGCTTTCGATTGCTGTGACAACTACAATTTATTTTTCTAGTTCAAACTTTTCTGACAAGATGGCGTAAGATTCTGTTTTACTGTTTGAAATCTGCTGATTGCACAGCTTTAAGAAAATGACTTAGAATTATGTTTAGCGTACTTTCACACTCTTTTCAAAAGGTAAGCTCATTACAACCGGGTGTTAGAAGTTATCTTCTTCTTATCTTTTCTCAGCAACGACGATAAAAAGTGTGAGCCTCTGTTGTAAGTGAGGTAAATCTCTGTCTATCCGATCTCTTTTGTTTTTTCGTATTAGAATGTATGACTACTTACCTCAGTGTTGACGCACACATCAAAACCAAAGGTTGAAGCGATAAGCATTTACGTTAACACAAAAGAACTAAATGCGCCCAAATTTTGGGCGTTTAAAAAAATCTGTAAACTATAGGGTAAAACGATATCAGATAAACCAGAAAAAGATGGTATGATAACGGAATGTGATTACCACAAATAGCAATACAAGTTTCAGATCGCCCAACCATACTTTTGATGTGAAGCTGTAGTTGAACTATCAGAAACTCGTGGACCTAAAGTGTCCCAAGCATGCTCAATCGTATTATGATCCGGTGACCGTACAGGCCAAACCATACGTGCACTACGTTCTATTTCAAGATATTGATAGATAGCAAAGCCTTATGAGTTCAGACACTGTCGTCCGTTAAGCGGAAATCTGAATCCACTGCTCGAAAAAGACGAACATCAGGATCTCTCTCTCTCTCCAGGATCTCGTCGCAATATCCGGTATCCGTTAGACAAAGACGGTTTTTTCCTGGATGAAGAGGAAAAATTGATTCAGATTCCTGCACAAATTACTATTCTAGTACCGTTCTTGTGTTTATATCGTCTGAAATCGTATTCCACGATGTCGACATATCGCTATTATCCGAAACTGTATTTGAAAATAAAATCTGTTCTCATCGGTAAAAAGTATGTGTGCCCATACGTGGTGGGTCTAATGAACAAAGTGGTAACACTATTCGAAGCTAGCTCTTCCTGGATTTCGCTTAAGTTAACACACACACACCGTCTCACATACAACCTACTTTCATGCAGTCTTCGGTATGTTTGTGTACCGTCCTACCAATCGCTGAAGTGAGCTTCTGGACCAATTGACGTACCGTGTTACTTGGATTTTATCTGGCGGTTAACACCAATAGCGGTGATGCCGAGAAGAAGTGTTCCTTTCACGTTCTTTAACAGGTTTCCTGGAGATGTTTTCAGTGTCCTGAGATTGTCTCCAGAGACGGTATACACAGGATCGATCCATGTGTAACCAACCATCTGGCCAATTCTATAATAATTTAGACTGTACTGCTTCTTATCTCCCTGCAACTCTCCATGACAATGAATCGTCCAAACGAACTCTTTGAGACATAATGACGTCTAAATGCAGCACATCACAGTGCAAAACCCAAACTTTCCCACGTATTCGACTCCAGTCTTTTATACTGCGACGTACTACGGAGGTAAAACACGTGCCGAGACGACAAATCTGCAGCGATATATTCCGTACGTGTAGCTTAGTTGGGAAAGCAACTTACTCTGGAGTGGGGTGCGCCTTACTCTGGAGTGGGGTGCGCCGTTTCGATCACCGTGACGGACAAACTTGTGTTTTCACATTAGCACCCGAACGTAAAAAAACACCTAATGGCCTTTGGGTTCTTCGCAGAATGTGTTCCACACATCGTCTAGAATTAATGTAACTTCGTTCTTCGCTCTAAAAAAAAATTAAGAGGGAGATGATGTGACGTACTACAGAGATTACGACAAATATGCAAAACTATGCATATTTATGCACGTGTCAAGACGACAAATATGCAGCGATACATTCTATCTGTGTAGCTTAGTTGGAAGAGCAACTTACTCCGGAGTGAGGGGGCGTGGATCTGTCACGAATGAACTTGTGTTTATATAAAAATACAAGCAATCCACTTGCGGGCATATGGATTTCCTGTCTCAGGAAATTGTGCATTTGACGCTCATCATAACTTTCTTCTTCTGAGCCATTTACGTGTAATTTCGTGGCAGGGTTCCTCTGCAAACAAGAATTCCGTGGTTGTTGCTTTAGTTTTTAGCACCAATGTATGTTAACAAATTGACGTTCTTCCAGAGAAGATACGTAAGTACAGATTTCTCACCAATACTTTTCCATCCAGAAACAGAAGAGTTTTTATAAATTTATGAAGAACTTTCTGATGATGAAAAAACCTCCAGAAAAAATCCTTTCCTTTTCCCTAATTTCTTTCAGTTATCTTTTACACGTGTAGAACGTGTGATGAATTCTACAGTACCTGATGTTTCAGGATAAAAAGGAAACTCTTATTCCCATTCACTTCTATGTACGGATGCCGATTTTTTTCTAATAATTCCTAATAAAGGAAAATTTGAAAAATTATTTTTTCATCCCGTGGAAATATTACTTTTAGAAAATAACATCTGATGCTATAATGAATAAATTTCTCCGGCTGGACGTGTAGTGCTTAATCTTTAAAGTGCTAGAGTTTGTTTAGGTAAGACACGCACGTGCAATAAATTCCAAGAATATGGAATTTATTTTTACTCAGCTTTCCTCATTATCTTGAATATCAGTAATATAACTTCGGTTTTAGTACATTAGTACCTTGAAGGCTCCTTATTAGAGCGGTAAACACAATATACCCTGAACTTAACGTAAATACTCAATGAAATAGACTTAACGGCCAGACAGATGTCTGACAATAAAATGAACTAAGTAAACGTACTCACTTTTAACCTTTTATTGGGGAGCTCCTGTTATTACTCAAATACATACTTCAAAATAACACAACTACTGATTGCCCGAACTTTCGTACTATCGTGATATCGTAGAAACGTAGTTGAATCGCATATCAATAATCAGGAAGAACCTATCCCATATGAAACGAAGCTCTCCGGTATACTTGAGCGCGCCTATATATATATATATATATATATATACTGCATACCACCACGTCATGACTTACACTCGTTGCCACATATAATTCAGCGGGAGAAACAACATCTTGTTAAGTGAGAAGATAATTTGCATAGGAAAACAAAATAACAAGTGATAGTAAAATCAAAAAGAAACTGAATCTAGAGTATACGCTACAATGCTTTGTAGTGAATAATATGTAATTTATGACAGTACTATCTTGTGCATATGATTTCATCAATTTGGAAAACACTTGGATATGTGTTTAAGTGTCAAGGAACTTGGCAGACCTTCATCAGCAACCGTTATTATGAAACATCGATCCTCCTTGACGCACATAGGCCGCAAAGGGGGAGATTTTAATCAAAGATCTCCCAGCTTTTCATTAAATTCATAAGGAATGCCAGGAAAATTTTGCTGTTTCGTGATAAACTCTGTCAGAAGTAATAGCTTGCTTCCTGTGATTGGCTTCGTTGAGGTGAATTATTATTATACCGATTCTAATGCCTCTGCTCATTTTGAGGTCTGAAGTTTTATCATTGTTTTCATACCACACTTTCACAAGCAGTATTTATTCTTCAAGTTTTCACTACATATAGTAAGCTCCGTTACCGTGGGAAAGCGCATGCAATAATATGACAAACTGTTCCTCCAAAATCAAAAAAATATATAAATTCAGGACGTTACACAAAGAAATAAGCAGCATAAAGCCTGGTTTTCCGCTGTAAAATAATATAAAAGCTGAGTTGATATGAAACATGCAGAAATAAATTTTGACGTAAGAGTGAAATATTGAATTCAATATATATTTTGTTAACCGATGCTCCGAGATTTGCAAGATGCGCTGTTGCCAACGACCCATGCTTTCACGCAGCTGCGTGGATGTTTGAGCTAGACCTCCATGAGAGAGAGCCATCCTTTTGTGTCAGATTAGATGTGCGAATAATGTGCCACGACCGTCTAACTAGGTAGAACTAGGAATCCTCTACCTAAACAACGTTTACCCTGGTTTTGACTCTGCATTTTTCTATCTAAGCATCGTATACTTGGGTTTAACGGCCAAATTTTCTATGTAAGCAACGTAAATCTGGGTTTTAACTCTGGATTCCTTTATCTAAGCATGGTATACCTGAGTTTTAACTCCCTAACCATCGTATACATGAGTTTTAACTTCGAATTTCTCTGTGTAAACAACGTATACCTAGGTTTGAAATCTGGATTCCTCTATCCAAACACTTTATACTAGGGTTTCAACTAAGTATTTACCTAAACATCAGAGACTTAGGTTTTAACTGGGGAATTTCCTATCAAAACATCGCCTACCTGGGATTTAACTATGGAGTCCTCTACCTAAGCTGGTTTATATCTCTGCATTCCTCCACCTATCCTCGGTTTTAACTATGGATTCTTCTAAGCGTCGTATACCTATGTTTCAACTTAGTATTTTTCTATCTCAGGACCGTATACCTAGGCTAATTCATGATTCCTTTACCTAGGCATCATATCATAGGTAACACCGCCTTGCAATTTAACGTAGGTACAACACTGAACCACCGTCATCTATTCCTAAAAGACAATGACTCATCAGTGTTGGGCCAACGTTAAATTGCAAAGCTGTGTAACCTGGAATAGCTGGGTTTTAACTACGCATTCCTGTATCTAAACATTTAATACCTGGATTTCAACTGGGTATTTATCTAAGCACTATTTACTTGGGTTTTAACTATGGATTTCTCTATCTAAACATCATATACATGGCTTTTAACTGGGGATTTTTCTACCTAAACATGGTTAAACTTGGTTTTAACTGGGAGCCAATCTATATAAACACCATTACCAATCCAATGCTGGTCGAAGGTCTCCGCAAGTTTCTTCCACAGCGATCTGTTTTGTGACAGTCTCCTCTATGTTACCCCTGCATACTTTCGAATTTCATTCACCCGTCTCACATGTGTCTTCTTCTGGTTCTTTTCCTGTCCCTTAGAATCCAGTCTAACATTTCGGCTGTTCATCGATGGTCTGTCCTTCTGGCAATATGTCCAGCCCATTGCCATTTCAGGGATTTTACTCTGATCATGATATCTTCCACTCTTGTTATTTTTCTGGTCCACGAGTTCCTCTTCTTATCTCTCCTGGTTACACGAAGCATGCACCTCTCCATGCTTTTTTGAGTTGTCTGCAGTCTTTGTATGTCTCCTTTAGTTAAGGCCCATGTATCTGCAGCATACGTAAGCACTGGAAGGATGCATTGATCAAACACTTTTCTTTTAAAACATAATGGCATCAGCGTATTAAACTTGCCTGGAGAGCTTTTCCAAAAGCTCTCCAGGCAAGTTTAATACGCTGATTAATTTCTTCATCACAGTGACCTTCACTTGATATCTGCTGTCCAAGGTAAATGTAGCTATTGGTTGTCTCCAGCTTTTCCTCATCAATCGACAAATCTTCATTTCTTGTAAAAGCATTGTACATCACTTTTGTCTTCTGAAAGTTCATTTTTAGTCTCACTTCCTTACTCTTGTCAGCAAGTTCCTGGATCATACTATGCAGCTCTGATGGGGTAGTTACAAAAATGACTACGTTATCAGCAAAACGAAGGTGAGTTCTTAGATAATTTCCATTAACCTTTATCCCTTTGTTTTCTCAGTTCAGTGATTGATAGACATTTTCAAATGTGGCATTAAAGAGTTTGGGAGATATAGTGTCACCTTGTCTCATTCCCTTTCTAATTTTTATGGGTGCGGTATTCTCAAATAGCCGAATCTTTGCCCTTGCATTTTCATAGATGTTATTAATAATATCAATGTATGCATCTTCAATACCGCAAGATTTCAAAGCCATTGTAACTGTTGATGGTTTCACTGAATCAAAGGCCGTTTCATAATTGATAAAAGTCATGCATAATGGAAGTTCATATTCCCTCGCTCTTTCAATTAGTTCTCTCAGTATGTGGATATGATCTATAGTGTTGTAGCCACTCCTGAATCTAGCTTGTTCTCTCGGTTGAGCCATGTCCAGTGTCAGCTTCAAGCGGTGTGAAAGAACTTTACTGAAGATTTTATAAAATACTGATAGGAGGCTGATAGGTCTGTAGTTCCTGAGATCCTCAATATCCCCTTCTTTTATGTAGCGGGATCATTGTAGCCTTGTTCCAATCCTCAAGAATCTTCCCTTCATTAAGGCATCGAGTAAAAACTTGGGCGATAACTGTTTCAATTTACCCACTTGCTTCTTGTATGATGTCTACGGTAATTCCATCTTCTCCTGGAGCTTTTCCCCGTTTCATATTCTTGATTGCATGAGCAACTTCTGCTGGGAGGACTGGAAGAACTCTGGTACTGGTACCTTTCGTAATGTCTGGAGTGCATGTATCATCCCTTCATATAGTTTTGAGTAGAAATCTTTCACTCTTGTCAGAATGTCACCTCTATTTCTTGTTTCAGAACCATCTTTTGTTCTCAGAGCCATAATCTGTTTTCTTCCCTTACTCAGATGTCCATTTGCTCTCTTTAGGTTTTGGTTGTTTCCAATTTCTTTTTTCAGTAGTTCACAGTTGAATTTCCTTTGATCTTCAGTGATAGTTTTTCGTACCATCTTGCATAGCACTATATATTCCACTTTGGAAGTCACATCTCCTTTAGTTGTCCCCATCTCTCTTCTTTTTTGTATCAGAATTTTGTTTTTTTTTCTGATAATTTCTTTGTACGCAACTTGTTCTTAGTACCAGATATTTTTGTTGCAGTTTCCATAAGAGCCTTGGCCAATTTTTTGTTAACTTCAGAGATGTTCACTTCTTCCGACGTTAGACCTTCTAGAGCAGAGAATCTGCTTCTCAGTTCCAATTTGAAAGTTATATGATGTTTTTAAGGTTGGTCACGTCAATTCATTTTGTTTGTCTTATGAGCTTGCCACACTCGAGTTTAATGTTGAGGAGCATCTTACATCGTACCATCCTATGGTCACTACCTGTTTTGAACTTGTTTAATACACTGCAGTCTTCCACGACAAATTTTTTATTACACATAATAAAATCAATTTCACTTGTCAATCCATTGGGATGCCTCCATGTTTATTTCCTTTGCGGCTTTTTCTTGAAAAAGGAGTTCATGATGAAAAACCTATCTGCTTCTGCAAACGCTACGAGAGTATTTCCGGCTAGTTTCTGCTACCGTGACCGAAGTACCTACTGAAGTTTCGTTCTGTTGCCGTTGCCCTATTTTTACATTGAAGCCTCCTATAATGATCTTCAAGTGCTGCTTGCCTTTATTATTTAGATGACGAATTTCCTCATGAAATTCTTCAATCTCTTCTTCAGGATGACATGTGGTGGGTGCATAAGCTTGAATAATCTGAGCCTGGTATTTTCTAGAGAGTTGGATAACAAGTCGTGCAGCTCTGTCAGAGGAACTTTCAACTTATACAACTTTATCCTTCAGTTTCTTATTTATTATAAATCCAACACCACTAGTTTTGCCAGTATTTGTCCCACGATAATAGAAGAAATGTCCACTTTTCAGTTCAATAGACCTTCTACTTTTCTCCTTACCTCACTTAGCCCGACGATGTCCCAAGTGATCCTTTGTAGGTAGTTCTTTTTCTAATTCAAGGAGCCTTGAATCAGAAGATAGGGAGCGTTCATTGTAAGTAGCCAAGGTCAGCATCAATTCGCAGCCTAGTCGTTCTTCTGGTGATTCTTAGCACCCTCTGTCTTCATGTCACATAGGCCGCTGCCTTGGCTATGTACATTCCAGCTGCCGGAGACGGAGTTCCAAGATTTAAGTTGTGGATTCATTTTGAAGGGGTTTGGCCATAATTCATCACGCTGACCAAGCGGGTTGGTGAGTGTGGGATAGCATTTCCTCTAATCCTGATGGTACAGTTATACCGCTATTAGCGGTTGTCAGAGTTCCTTTAGTGGGAACAGGATGCACCATGAGAAGGCGCGGTTGACATTTGTCAAGGAAAGGCTGTATTATGTGGCGCATCACCTGACCTTACATTTCATATACCTCGGTATTAATAAAGTCGTAAAAATGTGTTACCAATATTTGTTTCCCTTTTTGCTTTGTAGTTTGATGACACCAATAGGCATCAAATGTTATAAGGAGTCTTCCGTTCTTAAGTTAGATCTATTGGTTCTAGTGGAGAGACAAAATCCTTAGACCAATAGAGGCTGACCGGAAGATAGTTGTGCACTGAAAGTAACACTTACCATGCCAAACTGGTTCCTACAGGGGTCCCTGGGACATCCAGATATATTTGCACACGCTTCTGCATGTTAGTGAAGACCTTTCTCAGGGTATGAGGTGTGATTTGTTGGATGTGGGTCGTTATTGCAGCCTGTAGCTCTTGACGTGTATGCGGATTACCTGCGTACACCTTCCCTTTCAGTGCTGGAACCATGCTTCATCTGTAAGAAAGTCACATCAAGATTGTCCTCACCTTCTTCAGACAAGAACTCTTGGAACCATATGCAGTACGGAACACAGGCCTCGTGGCCTGTTTCTTTCAGTTGATACACAACAGACATATTTTACGGGTGGAAATGCAACTTCCTTTCTAGAATATCGTGGGGAGTAGTTGAAAGCCGCTAAAGCCTCCCCATAATCTTTTTCAGCCACTAATTCCATCCTCAAAAGTCAAAAGCTAAACGAGAATACAAAATAATAAGGAAAGATTCCAAAATTTATGAGTTTAAAAAATTGGAAATGGAATGTACCCAAGCAGCACAGCCTTTCTATTCAGCGCAGGCCCAACACTGAGCCACCATCTTCTCTTCCCAAAAGACGGAGGCTCAGTTTTTGGGACAACGTTAAATCGCAAGGCTGTGCTGCCTGGGTATTTTTCAGTCAAACTGCCGTCCATAAGTCATCCTATAGAGAAATACTTGAGCCTCTACCACACACAGCTCATACTACATACGGCACTCAAACGTGGCCTCTCATCGGAAGAACAGACAGAAACCCTGCCCATTGACTGACAACTGAGTAACCGGGGAATCCTGCAAAACAGTATGGTCCGTCCAATATCTAAATCTCAATGTATACAACATTCTACTGAAATAATACGTTGCGTTCTCATTTTCGGACAAAAGCCTTTCATATCAAGTGGGTTAGAACAAATAATTTTAAACCATAAACTATATTTAGCATGATAAAGTTTAAACGCCTAAAGAAAAATGGATAAATCAAAGCAGGAGGCAGCAGCAATTTCAATACATTATTTGCACTCATGTTTCAATGAACACAACGCTTACACGAGAATAGACCATCTGTTGATTTTGGCTGCGCGTGTAAAGTGAGCACTGGCTTTTTAGTCCGTTTTTCAGAGTTTTAAGCTTCTTTCAAACGCTAACGGCGCATTTTCTTTTTATAGGTATGGGAGATTTTTCAGCCACGTCGACTTCTCCTTCAAGCGTTGTAAGCAAAATTTAATAGGCTTGCAAATTAAAGTAACTGCTTTCCTGAGTCTACTTCAGAGGCACTGCCAGCTTGATTCCCTTGGTCCTAGACAAGGCTTGCACCCTGGCAGAACCACGAAAGTGCTGCAAGATCCTAGAGAGCGTCAAGAGCTTCCTCATGTCTCAAAATCATCTTCGCATCATCAACTTCAATTATATGGAACTTCCTGTCGACCTTGGGCTGTCAGTGCTGGAGCACTTGAAAGCGGATAAGATCACTGAGCTCAGCATACGCCGTTTCTTCATGCACAGCGTGGAGCGCAGCATTCGCACGTAAGTAAATAATTGTTATTAACCTATTAGGTTGTCATAAAAGTCATGACGTATTTTAGCCATGTTTTGCAAAGGGTCATTTAGCCACCCCGGTGGCGCAGTGGTCTAAGCGATTGCCTCTGATCATTCGTCCGAAAGGTGTCCGGGTTCGAATCCCAGTGAGGCATGGATGTTGTGTTTGTCTTACGGCACTGGCTCTCTCCCTTCCCTGGAACCAGTGACCCTAAATTAGGGACGAGCGACTGCTTATAGCCCATTGAGTTACTCACGGTGGTCGTTAAACCTCCAATCAAAAAAAAAAAAGGTCATTTATTGATAGAAGGAACAAAAATCAATCAATGATATAATGCCTGTTTTGTTCGATAACCTTTTGCCATCTTTCAGTGAGCTGCAGAATGCCTCGTTCATAGAAGGACCTTTCTTTCGTGGCGAAAACCTGTACAAGGTGCTGATTTACAGCCTCATCTGAATTGAACGTTATACCACGCAATTACTGTTGAAGAGAGCGAAACAAGTGGAAGTCTGACGGCGCAAGGTCAGGCGAGTGTATTGAGTGTGGCAACACATCCCAGCCAAGCTACAATAATTTTTGGAGGGTGATCAAACTTGTGTGTGGTCTCGCGTTGTCGTGATGGAACACAACACCATTACGATGAACGAGCTCTGGACGTTTCAGGATTATGGATTCGTTCAAACTGTCCAATTGCCGACAGTACACATTCGAATTGATTGTTTGGTTCCGTGGTAGGAGCTCCAAAAGCACGACACCTTTAAAATCCCACCACACTGAGACCAGTACCTTCTGATGATGAATGTCGGCTTTCGATGTCGTTTGAGGTGAAGCAGCACGTCTGGAGCAAGACCATTTGCGCAGCACATTGTTGTACACAATCCAGCTTTCGTCATCAGTTGTGAGTCGTTCAAAAAAGGACCGTGTTTCTCACGTTTAATGAGCATATCGCAGACGTTTATACGCGCCGTAAATTGAGCTTCTTTGAGTTCATGAGGAACCCACACATCGAGCTTGCTTACGTATCCCAGCTTCTTCAGGAGGTCGCGAACGCTTGAATGATGGATGTGCAATGTGTCTGTAGTCTCTCGTGTCGTGTAACGTGGGTTTGACTCAATCAATGCCTTGATTTGGTCGTAATCAACCTCGGTTGGCCTCCCGGACCAAGTAGCATCGTTGAGGTGAAAATCACCAGCACGAAAGTTTTCGAACCACCGCTGGCACTGACGTTCTTGTAGAGCATTATCACCGTACACTGTACGAAACTTTTCACAAGCTTGATGCGCGTTCTTTCCTTTACGGAAGTAAAAACAGTAAAATATGGCGAAAATGCATAGTTTGGTCTTCCATCTTCAACTTGATGTCAAATCTCCACGAATCAACCAAATCGCTCACTATTTCTTTGAGTCTGGAGCTAGAACTGGCACCAGTCGAATGCCATAGCGGTAACAGAGCTGCCATGCCTCTAGTACTTAAACCGCTGAACCGCCATCGGGTGTTAAAATACGTCATGACTTTTCCGACAACCCAATATTTTGTAACTGATTTTTCATAAAAACGTGTTAAATGAGTACAATAATTAAATTTTTCAGCAAAAATTGAAATTACTGGTAAGAAAAGGAATCCCGGCACAGTCAGGCAACTTTATGCTGTAGTAATATTGTTTGATTTCCATTCGTTTTTTGGTAGCAACACATTGCTTGGAGGATCTGTAGCGACCATTCGCAGAGAACTTCATTCCATGGGTTACCGGGGTCCTGCGGCTGCTCATAAGCCTTTCATCTCCCCTCGGAATGCTAATCGTCGTTTAGCATGGTGTAAAGAACACTTATCGTTGACCGTAGATGAATGGAAACGGGTCCTATGGACTGATGAATCCAGAAACGCGATCCATCAGTCTGATGGCGGTGTGTGGATATAGCGGCAGCCAGGGGAACGCTATTTACTACATTGTACGGTGCCTACGGTCAGGTTTGGAGCTGGCAGTGTACTCGTGTCGGGGTGTTTTTTGTGGCATTGTCCCGTCCCATTGGTTATTGTGGAGAAACCTGTTAACCAGCACGTCTACCTCGATATTTTGGACAATTATGCCCTACCAACTCTGTGGTAATACTATGGAACCGAGCCTTGTTGGTACCAGCAGGGTAATGACGATAGTTCCATTTCGTGTGTGGACTGGGAAGCAGAGAGTCCTGATCTTAATCCTATAGAGGCCGCTCCGGTGGCGCAGTGGTCTAAGCGATGGCCTCTGATCATTCGTCCGAACGCTGTCCGGGTTCGAATCCCGGTGAGGCATGGATGTTGTGTTTGTCTTACGGCACTAGCTCTCTCCCTTCCCTGGAACCAGTGACCCTAAATTAGGGACGGGCGACTGCTTATAGCCCATTGAGTTGCTCACGGTAGTCGTTAAACCTCCAATAAAATAAAAATAATCCTATAGAGCACGTATGGGATGAATTAAAGTGTCGCATAAGAAGTTTGGAAGCAAGGCCTACTACTAAGCAACAGTTAGCGTTTACATTATGTAGTGAATGGAATCGCATACCTATCGGTGTGTTCCAAAACCTTGTCGGAAACATCTCTCGAAGAGTCGGTGCATGCATTAAGGTCAAAGGTGGACCGACACCATACTAATGTTTGTCATTAAATGCTATGTTGTGTTTCTCTTCTAGGTGTCCGGTGACTTTTTTCAATATAGTGTATATGCAAATACGTGGTACATGCGTCACCACGCGATCTAGGGAACTATTTAAAATCGCTGCTCATGAGTAATCGTCAGTAGTAATCATCAGGTTTTGAAAACAGCAGAGCGGACTGGTTTCTCGTAAGAGGAAATATCCCGGATATTGAATCAGTGGAAAAATGACCCATATTGCTTTTCCAAGAGACATAACAGTGAAGCGACGACAATCTTCAAGGAGCGAGATTGCTTTCGTTTGAGAAGGCTTTTATGAAGAAACAAGAGTTCCTGTGTGCAGAAGCTGACAAAAGCATTTAATGAAGACTGTTTCCGACCAATATCTCTGCAAACGATCCGGAAGAGGATCAGTATTGGCAGTCGCATGCCTATAAGGAAACCATTGATTTCTGCAAAGTACCGGAAAGTTCCACAGTAGTACGAAAACGCCTGGTCCTACGGGTCATGGTGTGCCTTGCCCTGTACCGACGGTAGGCACAGTTTGGTGGGAGTCCATGAAGCAGTACACCCAGCTTTGCCTTATAAACTCAACTCAAGTTTCTGTAGGTGGCAGTTGCACACCTATATGGAAACTACTGATTCCTGCGAAGAACGGGAAAGGTCGTCTACAGTAGTGTCAAGAACACAAGTGCTGAACACTGCAAGACTGAAAAAAAAGTCATGAGGCCCGACGAGTCGCGGTGCACTTTGCTCTGTGCCGACGGTAGGCAGAGTTTGGAGGAGCCCCAATAAGAAATGGACCCAGCTTTGTCCTGTAAATTGGCCGAGGGTGGCCTAATGGTCAGCGTTCATGACTGCCACGGAGATAACCTCAAGTTTGATCCTAGGCAGGTACGAACGTTCGATCCACTAAATACACGCCGTGCGTCGGAAGTGCACGTTAAGCCGTCGGACCCCCGGTACTGTCCCCCGGTAATAAATAAGGGCGTCTTCCTCCACCTTTCTATCTCGCTTCCGTGTCACTTTCTTATCAGGCACTCTAGCCCAAATCTCTTAGCATCCTATTTCTGAGGGTTGTTTAAGATCTGGGGTCCGACACTCTCTTCCTAAAATCCTCTTCACATGATCTGATCTGTCCTGTAAACACAACTCTAGTTTCTGGAGGTGGAAGCAGCGTGTGTATAATGTTCTGCTGGAACGGAACGGATCCCCTGATATTGCTGGAAGGTCGGGTGTCCTCCGAGAATTATCCGAACATTGTTGCCGATCAAGTCTGTCCCGCAATGCTAACTTTTTATTCAGCAAGTGACGCTTGTTTCATGGACGGCAATGCTGCTCTTCATCGCGTAAGATGTGTTCAGCAGTGGTTCAGCGCGAACGTGACAGCGACTTCCAACATCTACCTTGGCCACTACAAAGTCCAGATCCAAACCCCATTGAGGATGTATAGAATATGTTAGAAAAATTTATCGCGGATCAAAGTCCTCTTCCGTCAACTCTTAGACAGCGAAAGGACTGTCCGGTGAATGACTGGTGTGCTGTAGAAGTAGGTGCACTCCAACACATTGTGGAATCTATTCCAAATACATACATTCTGTAATTAGCTAGAAGAACAGATCCGGGAGCAAAGTCTTCTTCCATCAAGACTGAGCCAGTTAAATGATTGTCTTGTGAATGCTTGGTATGTTGTAGACGTTGGTGCACTCCAACACATTGTGGAATCTATTCCAAATTCATACATTCTGTAATTAGCTAGAAGAACAGATCCGGGAGCAAAGTCTTCTTCCATCAAGACTGAGCCAGTTAAAGGATTGTCTTGTGAATGCTTGGTATGTTGTAGACGTTGGTGCACTCCAACACATTGTGGAATCTATTCCAAATTCATACATTCTGTAATTAGCTAGAAGAACAGATCCGGGAGCAAAGTCTTCTTCCATCAAGACTGAGCCAGTTAAAGGATTGTCTTGTGAATGCTTGGTATGTTGTAGACGTTGGTGCACTCCAACACATTGTGGAATCTATTCCAAATTCATACATTCTGTAATTAGCTAGAAGAACAGATCCGGGAGCAAAGTCTTCTTCCATCAAGACTGAGCCAGTTAAAAGATTATCTTGTGAATGCTTGGTATGTTGTAGACGTAGGTGCACTCCAACACATTGTGGAATCTATTCTAAATTCATACATTCTGTAATTAGCTAGAAGAACAGATCCGGGAGCAAAGTCTTCTTCCATCAAGACTGAGCCAGTTAAAGGATTGTCTTGTGAATGCTTGGTATGTTGTAGACGTTGGTGCACTCCAACACATTGTGGAATCTATTCCAAATTCATACATTCTGTAATTAGCTAGAAGAACAGATCCGGGAGCAAAGTCTTCTTCCATCAAAACTGAGCCAGCTAAAGGATTGTCTGGTGAATGCTTGGTATGTTGTAGACGTAGGTGCACTCCAACACATTGTGGAATCTATGCCAAACTCATACATTCTGTAATTAGCTAGAAGAACAGATCCGGGAGCAAAGTCTTCTTCCATCAAGACTGAGCCAGTTAAAGGATTGTCTTGGGAATGCTTGGTATGTTGTAGACGTTGGTGCACTCCAACACATTGTGGAATCTATTCCAAATTCATACATTCTGTAATTAGCTAGAAGAACAGATCCGGGAGCAAAGTCTTCTTCCATCAAGACTGAGCCAGTTAAAGGATTGTCTTGTGAATGCTTGGTATGTTGTAGACGTAGGTGCACTCCAACACATTGTGGAATCTATTCCAAATTCATACATTCTGTAATTAGCTAGAAGAACAGATCCGGGAGCAAAGTCTTCTTCCATCAAGACTGAGCCAGTTAAAGGATTGTCTTGTGAATGCTTGGTATGTTGTAGACGTTGGTGCACTCCAACACATTGTGGAATCTATTCCAAATTCATACATTCTGTAATTAGCTAGAAGAACAGATCCGGGAGCAAAGTCTTCTTCCATCAAAACTGAGCCAGCTAAAGGATTAGCTGGTGAATGCTTGGTATGTTGTAGACGTAGGTGCACTCCAACACATTGTGGAATCTATGCCAAACTCATACATTCTGTAATTAGCTAGAAGAACAGATCCGGGAGCAAAGTCTTCTTCCATCAAGACTGAGCCAGTTAAAGGATTGTCTTGTGAATGCTTGGTATGTTGTAGACGTTGGTGCACTCCAACACATTGTGGAATCTATTCCAAATTCACACATTCTGTAATTAGCTAGAAGAACAGATCCGGGAGCAAAGTCTTCTTCCATCAAAACTGAGCCAGCTAAAGGATTGTCTGGTGAATGCTTGGTATGTTGTAGACGTAGGTGCACTCCAACACATTGTGGAATCTATGCCAAACTCATACATTCTGTAATTAGCTAGAAGAACAGATCCAGGAGCAAAGTCTTCTTCCATCAAAACTGAGCCAGCTAAAGGATTGTCTGGTGAATGCTTGGTATGTTGTAGACGTAGGTGCACTCCAACACATTGTGGAATCTATGCCAAACTCATACATTCTGTAATTAGCTAGAAGAACAGATCCGGGAGCAAAGTCTTCTTCCATCAAGACTGAGCCAGTTAAAGGATTGTCTTGGGAATGCTTGGTATGTTGTAGACGTTGGTGCACTCCAACACATTGTGGAATCTATTCCAAATTCATACATTCTGTAATTAGCTAGAAGAACAGATCCGGGAGCAAAGTCTTCTTCCATCAAGACTGAGCCAGTTAAAGGATTGTCTTGTGAATGCTTGGTATGTTGTAGACGTTGGTGCACTCCAACACATTGTGGAATCTATTCCAAATTCATACATTCTGTAATTAGCTAGAAGAACAGATCCGGGAGCAAAGTCTTCTTCCATCAAGACTGAGCCAGCTAAAGGATTGTCTGGTGAATGCTTGGTATGTTGTAGACGTAGGTACACTCCAACACATTGTGGAATCTATGCCAAACTCATACATTCTGTAATTAGCTAGAAGAACAGATCCGGGAGCAAAGTCTTCTTCCATCAAGACTGAGCCAGTTAAAAGATTATCTTGTGAATGCTTGGTATGTTGTAGACGTAGGTGCACTCCAACACATTGTGGAATCTATTCTAAATTCATACATTCTGTAATTAGCTAGAAGAACAGATCCGGGAGCAAAGTCTTCTTCCATCAAGACTGAGCCAGTTAAAGGATTGTCTTGTGAATGCTTGGTATGTTGTAGACGTTGGTGCACTCCAACACATTGTGGAATCTATTCCAAATTCATACATTCTGTAATTAGCTAGAAGAACAGATCCGGGAGCAAAGTCTTCTTCCATCAAAACTGAGCCAGCTAAAGGATTGTCTGGTGAATGCTTGGTATGTTGTAGACGTAGGTGCACTCCAACACATTGTGGAATCTATGCCAAACTCATACATTCTGTAATTAGCTAGAAGAACAGATCCGGGAGCAAAGTCTTCTACCATCAAGACTGAGCCAGTTAAAGGATTGTCTTGGGAATGCTTGGTATGTTGTAGACGTTGGTGCACTCCAACACATTGTGGAATCTATTCCAAATTCATACATTCTGTAATTAGCTAGAAGAACAGATCCGGGAGCAAAGTCTTCTTCCATCAAGACTGAGCCAGTTAAAGGATTGTCTTGTGAATGCTTGGTATGTTGTAGACGTAGGTGCACTCCAACACATTGTGGAATCTATTCCAAATTCATACATTCTGTAATTAGCTAGAAGAACAGATCCGGGAGCAAAGTCTTCTTCCATCAAGACTGAGCCAGTTAAAGGATTGTCTTGTGAATGCTTGGTATGTTGTAGACGTTGGTGCACTCCAACACATTGTGGAATCTATTCCAAATTCATACATTCTGTAATTAGCTAGAAGAACAGATCCGGGAGCAAAGTCTTCTTCCATCAAAACTGAGCCAGCTAAAGGATTGTCTGGTGAATGCTTGGTATGTTGTAGACGTAGGTGCACTCCAACACATTGTGGAATCTATGCCAAACTCATACATTCTGTAATTAGCTAGAAGAACAGATCCGGGAGCAAAGTCTTCTTCCATCAAGACTGAGCCAGTTAAAGGATTGTCTTGTGAATGCTTGGTATGTTGTAGACGTTGGTGCACTCCAACACATTGTGGAATCTATTCCAAATTCACACATTCTGTAATTAGCTAGAAGAACAGATCCGGGAGCAAAGTCTTCTTCCATCAAAACTGAGCCAGCTAAAGGATTGTCTGGTGAATGCTTGGTATGTTGTAGACGTAGGTGCACTCCAACACATTGTGGAATCTATGCCAAACTCATACATTCTGTAATTAGCTAGAAGAACAGATCCGGGAGCAAAGTCTTCTTCCATTAAGACTGAGCCAGTTAAAGGATTGTCTTGTGAATGCTTGGTATGTTGTAGACGTTGGTGCACTCCAACACATTGTGGAATCTATCCCAAATTCATACATTCTGTAATTAGCTAGAAGAACAGATCCGGGAGCAAAGTCTTCTTCCATCAAGACTGAGCCAGGGAAAGGATTGTCTTGTGAATGCTTGGTATGTTGTAGACGTAGGTGCACTCCAACACATTGTGGAATCTATTCCAAATTCATACATTCTGTAATTAGCTAGAAGAACAGATCCGGGAGCAAAGTCTTCTTCCATCAAGACTGAGCCAGTTAAAGGATTGTCTTGTGAATGCTTGGTATGTTGTAGACGTTGGTGCACTCCAACACATTGTGGAATCTATTCCAAATTCATACATTCTGTAATTAGCTAGAAGAACAGATCCGGGAGCAAAGTCTTCTTCCATCAAGACTGAGCCAGTTAAAAGATTATCTTGTGAATGCTTGGTATGTTGTAGACGTAGGTGCACTCCAACACATTGTGGAATCTATTCTAAATTCATACATTCTGTAATTAGCTAGAAGAACAGATCCGGGAGCAAAGTCTTCTTCCATCAAGACTGAGCCAGTTAAACGATTGTCTTGTGAATGCTTGTTATGTTGTAGACGTTGGTGCACTCCAACACATTGTGGAATCTATTCCAAATTCATACATTCTGTAATTAGCTAGAAGAACAGATCCGGGAGCAAAGTCTTCTTCCATCAAAACTGAGCCAGCTAAAGGATTGTCTGGTGAATGCTTGGTATGTTGTAGACGTAGGTGCACTCCAACACATTGTGGAATCTATGCCAAACTCATACATTCTGTAATTAGCTAGAAGAACAGATCCGGGAGCAAAGTCTTCTTCCATCAAGACTGAGCCAGTTAAAGGATTGTCTTGGGAATGCTTGGTATGTTGTAGACGTTGGTGCACTCCAACACATTGTGGAATCTATTCCAAATTCATACATTCTGTAATTAGCTAGAAGAACAGATCCGGGAGCAAAGTCTTCTTCCATCAAGACTGAGCCAGTTAAAGGATTGTCTTGTGAATGCTTGGTATGTTGTAGACGTAGGTGCACTCCAACACATTGTGGAATCTATTCCAAATTCATACATTCTGTAATTAGCTAGAAGAACAGATCCGGGAGCAAAGTCTTCTTCCATCAAGACTGAGCCAGTTAAAGGATTGTCTTGTGAATGCTTGGTATGTTGTAGACGTTGGTGCACTCCAACACATTGTGGAATCTATTCCAAATTCATACATTCTGTAATTAGCTAGAAGAACAGATCCGGGAGCAAAGTCTTCTTCCATCAAAACTGAGCCAGCTAAAGGATTAGCTGGTGAATGCTTGGTATGTTGTAGACGTAGGTGCACTCCAACACATTGTGGAATCTATGCCAAACTCATACATTCTGTAATTAGCTAGAAGAACAGATCCGGGAGCAAAGTCTTCTTCCATCAAGACTGAGCCAGTTAAAGGATTGTCTTGTGAATGCTTGGTATGTTGTAGACGTTGGTGCACTCCAACACATTGTGGAATCTATTCCAAATTCACACATTCTGTAATTAGCTAGAAGAACAGATCCGGGAGCAAAGTCTTCTTCCATCAAAACTGAGCCAGCTAAAGGATTGTCTGGTGAATGCTTGGTATGTTGTAGACGTAGGTGCACTCCAACACATTGTGGAATCTATGCCAAACTCATACATTCTGTAATTAGCTAGAAGAACAGATCCGGGAGCAAAGTCTTCTTCCATCAAAACTGAGCCAGCTAAAGGATTGTCTGGTGAATGCTTGGTATGTTGTAGACGTAGGTGCACTCCAACACATTGTGGAATCTATGCCAAACTCATACATTCTGTAATTAGCTAGAAGAACAGATCCGGGAGCAAAGTCTTCTTCCATCAAGACTGAGCCAGTTAAAGGATTGTCTTGGGAATGCTTGGTATGTTGTAGACGTTGGTGCACTCCAACACATTGTGGAATCTATTCCAAATTCATACATTCTGTAATTAGCTAGAAGAACAGATCCGGGAGCAAAGTCTTCTTCCATCAAGACTGAGCCAGTTAAAGGATTGTCTTGTGAATGCTTGGTATGTTGTAGACGTTGGTGCACTCCAACACATTGTGGAATCTATTCCAAATTCATACATTCTGTAATTAGCTAGAAGAACAGATCCGGGAGCAAAGTCTTCTTCCATCAAAACTGAGCCAGCTAAAGGATTGTCTGGTGAATGCTTGGTATGTTGTAGACGTAGGTACACTCCAACACATTGTGGAATCTATGCCAAACTCATACATTCTGTAATTAGCTAGAAGAACAGATCCGGGAGCAAAGTCTTCTTCCATCAAGACTGAGCCAGTTAAAAGATTATCTTGTGAATGCTTGGTATGTTGTAGACGTAGGTGCACTCCAACACATTGTGGAATCTATTCTAAATTCATACATTCTGTAATTAGCTAGAAGAACAGATCCGGGAGCAAAGTCTTCTTCCATCAAGACTGAGCCAGTTAAAGGATTGTCTTGTGAATGCTTGGTATGTTGTAGACGTTGGTGCACTCCAACACATTGTGGAATCTATTCCAAATTCATACATTCTGTAATTAGCTAGAAGAACAGATCCGGGAGCAAAGTCTTCTTCCATCAAAACTGAGCCAGCTAAAGGATTGTCTGGTGAATGCTTGGTATGTTGTAGACGTAGGTGCACTCCAACACATTGTGGAATCTATGCCAAACTCATACATTCTGTAATTAGCTAGAAGAACAGATCCGGGAGCAAAGTCTTCTTCCATCAAGACTGAGCCAGTTAAAGGATTGTCTTGGGAATGCTTGGTATGTTGTAGACGTTGGTGCACTCCAACACATTGTGGAATCTATTCCAAATTCATACATTCTGTAATTAGCTAGAAGAACAGATCCGGGAGCAAAGTCTTCTTCCATCAAGACTGAGCCAGTTAAAGGATTGTCTTGTGAATGCTTGGTATGTTGTAGACGTAGGTGCACTCCAACACATTGTGGAATCTATTCCAAACTCATACATTCTGTAATTAGCTAGAAGAACAGATCCGGGAGCAAAGTCTTCTTCCATCAAGACTGAGCCAGTTAAAGGATTGTCTTGTGAATGCTTGGTATGTTGTAGACGTTGGTGCACTCCAACACATTGTGGAATCTATTCCAAATTCATACATTCTGTAATTAGCTAGAAGAACAGATCCGGGAGCAAAGTCTTCTTCCATCAAAACTGAGCCAGCTAAAGGATTGTCTGGTGAATGCTTGGTATGTTGTAGACGTAGGTGCACTCCAACACATTGTGGAATCTATGCCAAACTCATACATTCTGTAATTAGCTAGAAGAACAGATCCGGGAGCAAAGTCTTCTTCCATCAAGACTGAGCCAGTTAAAGGATTGTCTTGTGAATGCTTGGTATGTTGTAGACGTTGGTGCACTCCAACACATTGTGGAATCTATTCCAAATTCACACATTCTGTAATTAGCTAGAAGAACAGATCCGGGAGCAAAGTCTTCTTCCATCAAAACTGAGCCAGCTAAAGGATTGTCTGGTGAATGCTTGGTATGTTGTAGACGTAGGTGCACTCCAACACATTGTGGAATCTATGCCAAACTCATACATTCTGTAATTAGCTAGAAGAACAGATCCGGGAGCAAAGTCTTCTTCCATTAAGACTGAGCCAGTTAAAGGATTGTCTTGTGAATGCTTGGTATGTTGTAGACGTTGGTGCACTCCAACACATTGTGGAATCTATCCCAAATTCATACATTCTGTAATTAGCTAGAAGAACAGATCCGGGAGCAAAGTCTTCTTCCATCAAGACTGAGCCAGGGAAAGGATTGTCTTGTGAATGCTTGGTATGTTGTAGACGTAGGTGCACTCCAACACATTGTGGAATCTATTCCAAATTCATACATTCTGTAATTAGCTAGAAGAACAGATCCGGGAGCAAAGTCTTCTTCCATCAAGACTGAGCCAGTTAAAGGATTGTCTTGTGAATGCTTGGTATGTTGTAGACGTTGGTGCACTCCAACACATTGTGGAATCTATTCCAAATTCATACATTCTGTAATTAGCTAGAAGAACAGATCCGGGAGCAAAGTCTTCTTCCATCAAAACTGAGCCAGCTAAAGGATTGTCTGGTGAATGCTTGGTATGTTGTAGACGTAGGTACACTCCAACACATTGTGGAATCTATGCCAAACTCATACATTCTGTAATTAGCTAGAAGAACAGATCCGGGAGCAAAGTCTTCTTCCATCAAAACTGAGCCAGCTAAAGGATTGTCTGGTGAATGCTTGGTATGTTGTAGACGTAGGTGCACTCCAACACATTGTGGAATCTATGCCAAACTCATACATTCTGTAATTAGCTAGAAGAACAGATCCGGGAGCAAAGTCTTCTTCCATCAAGACTGAGCCAGTTAAAGGATTGTCTTGTGAATTCTTGGTATGTTGTAGACGTTGGTGCACTCCAACACATTGTGGAATCTATGCCAAACTCATACATTCTGTAATTAGCTAGAAGAACAGATCCGGGAGCAAAGTCTTCTTCCATCAAAACTGAGCCAGCTAAAGGATTGTCTTGTGAATGCTTGGTATGTTGTAGACGTTGGTGCACTCCAACACATTGTGGAATCTATGCCAAACTCATACATTCTGTAATTAGCTAGAAGAACAGATCCGGGAGCAAAGTCTTCTTCCATCAAAACTGAGCCAGCTAAAGGATTGTCTGGTGAATGCTTGGTATGTTGTAGACGTAGGTGCACTCCAACACATTGTGGAATCTATGCCAAACTCATACATTCTGTAATTAGCTAGAAGAACAGATCCGGGAGCAAAGTCTTCTTCCATCAAGACTGAGCCAGTTAAAGGATTGTCTTGTGAATGCTTGGTATGTTGTAGACGTTGGTGCACTCCAACACATTGTGGAATCTATCCCAAATTCATACATTCTGTAATTAGCTAGAAGAACAGATCCGGGAGCAAAGTCTTCTTCCATCAAGACTGAGCCAGGGAAAGGATTGTCTTGTGAATGCTTGGTATGTTGTAGACGTAGGTGCACTCCAACACATTGTGGAATCTATTCCAAATTCATACATTCTGTAATTAGCTAGAAGAACAGATCCGGGAGCAAAGTCTTCTTCCATCAAGACTGAGCCAGTTAAAGGATTGTCTTGTGAATGCTTGGTATGTTGTAGACGTTGGTGCACTCCAACACATTGTGGAATCTATTCCAAATTCATACATTCTGTAATTAGCTAGAAGAACAGATCCGGGAGCAAAGTCTTCTTCCATCAAAACTGAGCCAGCTAAAGGATTGTCTGGTGAATGCTTGGTATGTTGTAGACGTAGGTACACTCCAACACATTGTGGAATCTATGCCAAACTCATACATTCTGTAATTAGCTAGAAGAACAGATCCGGGAGCAAAGTCTTCTTCCATCAAAACTGAGCCAGCTAAAGGATTGTCTGGTGAATGCTTGGTATGTTGTAGACGTAGGTGCACTCCAACACATTGTGGAATCTATGCCAAACTCATACATTCTGTAATTAGCTAGAAGAACAGATCCGGGAGCAAAGTCTTCTTCCATCAAGACTGAGCCAGTTAAAGGATTGTCTTGTGAATGCTTGGTATGTTGTAGACGTTGGTGCACTCCAACACATTGTGGAATCTATGCCAAACTCATACATTCTGTAATTAGCTAGAAGAACAGATCCGGGAGCAAAGTCTTCTTCCATCAAAACTGAGCCAGCTAAAGGATTGTCTTGTGAATGCTTGGTATGTTGTAGACGTTGGTGCACTCCAACACATTGTGGAATCTATGCCAAACTCATACATTCTGTAATTAGCTAGAAGAACAGATCCGGGAGCAAAGTCTTCTTCCATCAAAACTGAGCCAGCTAAAGGATTGTCTGGTGAATGCTTGGTATGTTGTAGACGTAGGTGCACTCCAACACATTGTGGAATCTATGCCAAACTCATACATTCTGTAATTAGCTAGAAGAACAGATCCGGGAGCAAAGTCTTCTTCCATCAAGACTGAGCCAGTTAAAGGATTGTCTTGTGAATGCTTGGTATGTTGTAGACGTAGGTGCACACCAACACATTGTGGAATCTATTCCAAATTCATACATTCTGTAATTAGCTAGAAGAACAGATCCGGGAGCAAAGTCTTCTTCCATCAAGACTGAGCCAGTTAAAGGATTGTCTTGTGAATGCTTGGTATGTTGTAGACGTAGGTGCACTCCAACACATTGTGGAATCTATTCCAAATTCATACATTCTGTAATTAGCTAGAAGAACAGATCCGGGAGCAAAGTCTTCTTCCATCAAGACTGAGCCAGTTAAAGGATTGTCTTGTGAATGCTTGGTATGTTGTAGACGTAGGTGCACTCCAACACCTTGTGGAATCTATGCCAAACTCATACATTCTGTAATTAGCTAGAAGAACAGATCCGGGAGCAAAGTCTTCTTCCATCAAGACTGAGCCAGTTAAAGGATTGTCTTGGGAATGCTTGGTATGTTGTAGACGTAGGTGCACACCAACACATTGTGGAATCTATTCCAAATTCATACATTCTGTAATTAGCTAGAAGAACAGATCCGGGAGCAAATTCTTCTTCCATCAAGACTGAGCCAGCTAAAGGATTGTCTTGTGAATGCTTGGTATGTTGTAGACGTAGGTGCACTCCAACACCTTGTGGAATCTATGCCAAACTCATACATTCTGTAATTAGCTAGAAGAACAGATCCGGGAGCAAAGTCTTCTTCCATCAAGACTGAGCCAGTTAAAGGATTGTCTTGTGAATGCTTGGTATGTTGTAGACGTAGGTGCACACCAACACATTGTGGAATCTATTCCAAATTCATACATTCTGTAATTAGCTAGAAGAACAGATCCGGGAGCAAAGTCTTCTTCCATCAAGACTGAGCCAGTTAAAGGATTGTCTTGTGAATGCTTGGTATGTTGTAGACGTAGGTGCACTCCAACACATTGTGGAATCTATTCCAAATTCATACATTCTGTAATTAGCTAGAAGAACAGATCCGGGAGCAAAGTCTTCTTCCATCAAGACTGAGCCAGTTAAAGGATTGTCTTGTCAATGCTTGGTATGTTGTAGACGTAGGTGCACACCAACACATTGTGGAATCTATTCCAAATTCATACATTCTGTAATTAGCTAGAAGAACAGATCCGGGAGAAAATCTACTTCCATCAAGACTGAGCCAGTTAAAGGATTGTCTTGTGAATGCTTGGTATGTTGTAGACGTAGGTGCACACCAACACATTGTGGAATCTATTCCAAATTCATACATTCTGTAATTAGCTAGAAGAACAGATCCGGGAGCAAAGTCTTCTTCCATCAAGACTGAGCCAGTTAAAGGATTGTCTTGTGAATGCTTGGTATGTTGTAGACGTAGGTGCACTCCAACACATTGTGGAATCTATTCCAAATTCATACATTCTGTAATTAGCTAGAAGAACAGATCCGGGTGCAAAGTCTTCTTCCATCAAGACTGAGCCAGTTAAAGGATTGTCTTGTGAATGCTTGGTATGTTGTAGACGTAGGTGCACTCCAACACCTTGTGGAATCTATGCCAAACTCATACATTCTGTAATTAGCTAGAAGAACAGATCCGGGAGCAAAGTCTTCTTCCATCAAGACTGAGCCAGTTAAAGGATTGTCTTGTGAATGCTTGGTATGTTGTAGACGTAGGTGCACACCAACACATTGTGGAATCTATTCCAAATTCATACATTCTGTAATTAGCTAGAAGAACAGATCCGGGAGCAAAGTCTTCTTCCATCAAGACTGAGCCAGCTAAAGGATTGTCTTGTGAATGCTTGGTATGTTGTAGACGTAGGTGCACTCCAACACCTTGTGGAATCTATGCCAAACTCATACATTCTGTAATTAGCTAGAAGAACAGATCCGGGAGCAAAGTCTTCTTCCATCAAGACTGAGCCAGTTAAAGGATTGTCTTGAGAATGCTTGGTATGTTGTAGACGTAGGTGCACACCAACACATTGTGGAATCTATTCCAAATTCATACATTCTGTAATTAGCTAGAAGAACAGATCCGGGAGCAAAGTCTTCTTCCATCAAGACTGAGCCAGCTAAAGGATTGTCTTGTGAATGCTTGGTATGTTGTAGACGTAGGTGCACTCCAACACCTTGTGGAATCTATGCCAAACTCATACATTCTGTAATTAGCTAGAAGAACAGATCTGGGAACAAAGTCCTCTTCCATCAAGTCTGAACTAGCTAAAGGAACTGTCTGGTTAATGCTTGGTATGTTGTAGACGGAGGAGCACTCCAACACCTTGTGGAATCTACGCCAAATTCATACATTCTGTAATTAGCTAGAAGAACAGATCGGGGAGCAAAGTCCTCTTCCACCAAGACTGAGCCAGCTATAGGACTGTCTAGTGAATGCCTGGTGAGCTGAAGACGTAGATGCAATCCAACATCTTGTGGGAACTATGCTAAACCGCGTACGTGCTGTAATACGGGTTGAAGCAGGTCCAGCCTGGTGTTGAATAAAAGTTTGTAATTTAGTTGCTGGTATTTGCATGCATGCTATTCGCACAAGGAGTGTTTTCGCTAACCGACATTTTTCCTTTTTCTAGCAACGCGGACTTCCAACTCAATCTCTTGAAGTTCACAAATCTAAGAAAGCTGGAGATCGATTATGGCTCTTTGTCTTCTACAATACTAGCAGCTCTTAGGGTCTCTTTACGTGGAAAACTGCAAGAGATTTCGATCGGTCTCATGCTCCAGTCTCTGACGGATCTAATGAACCCCAGGCCTAAACTGACGGAAGAAGACTGGTTCTTGTTGACCGAAGCCTGTCCAGGGTTACGAGCAGACTTTCAGATTTGTGAGTTAATTCATTATTCTTTTCTTATTTTAGAAAATAACTCAACGGGAATTATATGTAGAAATAACCCAATCAACTGAATTTTTTACTTTGGTTCTTAAATACTAAAATCTAATATTCTGATTCAGCTCAGTCCACAATAATTCTGTGAACGTCCTATTTCTTACCTAGAAGTCTATGTCTCTCCCTAAGTCCGACCTTTGCCCCTCCTCCGAAAAAGGTTTTAGTGTGAAAGCTAAGGTGACCAATCTACACTAATTTATTATAAAGAAAAAAGTTTGTGAGTTGGAATGTTTGTAAGATGTAAAATCGGAAACTACTAAATCGATTTGGAAAATTCTTTCGCCATTCTGAATCTTATTTCTTCCCGATGGGGATAGGGTATATATTATTATGGTATGAAAAAATCGGGATGAACTGCAAACGTTTATGTAAAACACAGCTGCGTCTCTTACTGGTGCCATGCGGGGTAAGGGATGGAGGAAGAGGGTGGAACACATGTCCACTTCGATATTAGCAGAATACCATGTTGCGCCGGTACAGCCAAGCGAGCTGGCACGTAGTGTTGACGTACGCACTGATATTGCTTTCTTGATTGCTAAGGTGTGAATTTTTAGTAGGTATTTATATTATTTTTTGAGCGTTGTGACGTATAACTGAGGCAAAGCACTTGTCAAGACAAGAAATCTGCAGCGATATGTTCCGTCGGTGTCGTTTAATCGGTTAGAACAACTCACTCCGGAGCGAGGAGGTGCGATTCCGTCACCGGCAAATATGTGTTTTCACAGCGTTCGCATACTTAAGTAATAAATTGTAACTAGGCGAAAGTTGATACTGATTTAATTTGTTTACTTAGAAGAAAATCATAGGTTCGATTATGATCTTGATTGGTCAGGTTTTCATTATGTGATTTAATGTAAATATCGCAAATAACATGTATTTGAACTCAGATGGTTGGTGGTACTTAGAACTGCAGAGTATCTCATACCCCGAAGCTGATAATGATTTAGTCGTTTGTTTACTTAGTGGTATAGGCTAATTAAAATAGATAATATGTTCCGAGTTACACGTGGACGAAGTCGCTGGCAAAAACTAGTTAGAAATATACGAGAATGAGACTGTCCGGTGGTGCTCGTCAAGCTTAGAAACAAATCACTATAAAAATTCCATTGGAAAATACGTGCGGCAGTTTTCCAGTGACTGAAAAATAAAGTTATGGATTTGAAATTTCTGTTTCGCTCCCACGTGCTGTAATGTTAGCTGTATAAATTTTTGAGGTTTGAATGGAGCATTATCGTTACTTATCTTTAGTTAGCTTATCTTTGCAGTAACACACCCGAAAGAAACGTTCGCATAAGGTGAAACTTGCCATGTGAAATTGTATTTACTGTGGCATCTTGGATTTCTGCTCAGTCGTATGAGCTTGTTAAACCTTTAACGACCATGACCCGAAAATCATGTATCACTCTAAATACCGTAACGCCCGAAACTGCTTATTGTTTCACTTTGTTTAATAACAACAATAGTGACTGAGAGTGACTTCTGCTGATCCCTCATTGGTTGAGAAAATTTGAAGAACAGGTAAGGGTTGTGACGTACCTGCCAGCAGGACGCACACGACATAAAGGCCGATAGGAATCAGAATAAAAAAAAACGTCAGCGTAGCTAAATTGGTAGAGTGACTTATTCCGGAATGAGGGAATCCGGGTTTCGAATCCCGGCGTAGATCAAAAATGACGGAGAAATTTACTTCGTTATAATGGCGCCCGAACTATCCGGGTGACCCGACTGTTCAAAATCTCGCA
The DNA here is from genome assembly GCA_039090855.1 of Macrothele yani. Taxonomy (NCBI): domain Eukaryota; kingdom Metazoa; phylum Arthropoda; class Arachnida; order Araneae; family Macrothelidae; genus Macrothele; species Macrothele yani. The sequence goes on from CM077026.1 coordinate 115,310,750, forward strand.
ATGGTGTGATGTTATTTCCACACCGCGAGATGGGAAAAATCAGAGAATCCCTTCTCCAGCGCTTCGAAAAATAAATGTGTGTGACGTTGCATTCCACACACCAGATTGACTGGGAGTTCTCAAGTGCACGTTCTACAGTGGATGGCTGCCTGCAACGATTCATGGTAACGGCTGACCCGTGGGCCATGCCCCCGGCCCTCTTTCGGGTGGGGGGAGATGTGACGTACCTGCCAGCAGGACGCACACGACATAAAGGCAGATAGTAGTCAGAACAAACGTCCGCGTAGCTCAATTGGTAGAGTGACTTATTCCGGAATGAGGGGACCCGGATTCGAATCCTGGCGTGGACAGAAATGACGGAGAAATTTACTTCGTTATAGGGTAGGAAATCTGACTCACTCTAGATAGGAGTTTTAGGCGGCTATGGCCGTTTGAATGTACGGGTGTTTTGGGTGTCATGGTCGTTAAAGGGTTAAACTTGCCGTATTAAATTGTTTTTACTGTGACATCTTGAATTTCTGTTCAGTCGTATGAGCTTGAGTTTAATCCTTGTGAAAGCTGTAACTAAAGTAGTCGAAATAGGTGGTATATGCACGATCTATACAGTAGATGAAAGTTACCGATGACCAAAAATAAATATATAACTTTATTAAAATCATAGGTTAAAAGACATATTTATATCTAAAGCACATGATATCTTTCTGCCTTACAATAAGGCCATCATCAGATGAAAGCACTGATCTTTTGGTAGTGCTGTCATCTGATGATGGCTTTATTGTAAGGCCGAAAGATCTCATGGTTTATACATGTAAATATGACTTTTAACCAGTATAACGAAGTAAATTTCTCCGTCATTTCTGTCCACGCCAGGATTCGAACCCGGGTCCCTTCATTCCGGAATAAGTCGCTCTACCAATTGAGCTACGCGGACGTTTATTCTGATTGCTATCTGGCTTTATGTCGTGTGCGTCCTGCTGGCAGGTACGTCACATCTCCCCCCCGAAAGAGGGCCGGGGGCATGGCCCACGGGTCAGCCGTGACCATGAATCGTTGCAGGCAGCCATCCACTGTAGAACGTACACTTGAGAACTCCCAGTCAATCTGGTGTGTGGAAAGCAACGTCACACACATTTATTTTTCGAAGCGCTGGAGAAGGGATTCTCGGATTTTTCCTATCTCGCGGTGTGGAAATAACATCACACCATTGCGAGATTTTGAACGGTCGGGTCATCCGGATAGTTCGGGCGCCATTATAACGAAGTAAATTTCTCCGTCATTTCTGTTCATGCCAGGATTCGAACCCGGGTCCCCTCATTCCGGAATACGTCGCTCTACCAATTGAGCTACGCGGACGTTTATTCTGATTGCTATCTGGCTTTATGTCTTGTGCGTCCTGTTGGCAGGTATGTCACACCAGTGATTTATTTGTAGTCATCGGTACCTTTCATCTACTGTATAGATCGTGCAGATACGAGCCTATTTCGATTACTTCAGTTGCTCAGTCATAGAAGTTGAAGATTTTAACTAATATGTAAATTATATCAATGCAACAGTACGCCCGAAGGTTTAGACACAAACAAGGTTTCTGGCAGATCCAGTTCGTTTTTAATTCATCAGGACGTCATCCAAATGGCACTCTTACAGGAAAACCTTGTAGGCTTTTACTAAAACCACTCTAAGGTTTGTTTAACCGCCCCGGTGGCGCAGTGGCTTCTGATCATTCCTCTGAGATGGGTCTGTGTCCGAAGTCAAGTGAAACATGGATGTTGTGTGTTTGTCTTACGGCACTAACTCTGTCCCTTTCCCGGAACTACTGACCTTAAATTAGGGACAGGCGACTGCTTTTATCTCAAGGAGTTGCTCACGGTTGTCTTTAAACCTCCAAACAACAAATAAAAAACGCTTGTTTAATCATACATCCAAATACTGTAGAATAATACCCTTTGTTATTCAAATTCGGTAGCATACAATTTTCGTTCGCTTTTTGAACAAAATTAAATTAGAATACCACAATATACAAAATTCTGCCTTAAAATATCGTTAGAAGCAATGTTCTACAATCGTCAAATCTGTCGTCTAATTTCACATTAAACGCTACAGTGCTCTCGAAACATCGCACCTGAAATATTGCTTTCTCAAGCTCATATCACTTCAATCTTACTACGTCATTACCCGTGTTAACTGACGGCAGTTTGTTGCCAAAGTCAAATTCGTCGGGCAGGACAATGTGACGTTATGTTTAGAAACTATTATCAAGAACTCAAATTTACATAAGAATACAGGAACTGAAAAGGAAAATTAATTTAGAATACACATCACTGTATTTGAGTACTGTGATATAAAAAATGTATAAGCATTACTCGTTTCCCAAACATCTTTAACAGATCTTCTTAAAAATATGTACAAGCTTACAGTATCGCGTTGTGTGTACGTCCATCCGTCTGAGGACGCTATATTGTAGCAAATCTTAGTTCTACTTGAAAAATTGTTTTTACATTACGCAGCACAAATATAAGAAAGATGATCCTTGCTTTCCAGTCCTTTTTCCGATGCACAACTTTGCTGCTAGAGGGCGTAAATGCAGATGCTATAAGATTTAAATTACGTCCCCCCCATATCATTGCTAATTCTTTCTTTCATTCGAAACCACTTATGACGAAGTTAATTTTGGGTCAAGTTTCTATTTCAAGTAACGCACTGGTTTTCCGCTAGGGGCGTAAAAAGCAATAAACGATTTCCTCACCGTCTCTTCTTTTAAAAGCATGATTTGCAAAATGTTTCCTGCGGCGGATAGAGTTGCTGGTGGGAAATATTTTGTAAATCTAATTGTTTTTAAATAACTGTTACGCTACGAACGGTTTCCGACGTATTTGCATTATTATCTATGCTTCTGAAAACTCGACTGAAAAAATCCTTCTAAGTAGGACTGCTCACGATGGATAAACTTTCGCATATATTTTCTGTTTAAAATAATGCAGAGTCGTTCCACTAGGGTCGTAGATATATATTTTATCTTTCTTGATATTTCTACTTCTAACAGTCTGATGTGAAAAAATACTTCTCACATTCCGTTTACATCATAATTGTAGCAATATCTGCGCGTCTAAAATTTCGATTGAAAACATTCTAGAACAGATACTATTATCTACGGAAACCTTTCATGGGGATTTCCTGCCCAAAATAATACACAGTTTTCCGGCTAGGATGCACTAATGTTTATTCTACTTTTCTCGATATCTCTATGTCTAAGCATTGGATATACAAAATTAGCACAGGATACCATTCACTTTGCGGAACATTTTGCATGCATTCGTGCGTTTCTTGTAGTTCACAGTTCAGGCAATATGTGGTGTTAGTGTGCACTTCTGTTTGCAAATGTATCTATGTGTCTAAGTGAAATTAAATCATAACAACAAACAATAAGGTTTACTAAATCCTGTCACTGAGCAATAAATGTGTTAGTGTAAGTTACTGTTGTAAAACCAATAGAACAAGATATGAGCCTCTCTCTGTTCTTCTTCTTTTTCGCCTGAAACGGATTGAGTCTTCCATTGATCAGATTCTTCCAATCTTCTCTGTTTCTTGCTTTCCGAAAAAGTTAACCTTATGTTCTTTACCCCGAGATGTTTTTGTTCATTTCAGCCAGGTGTCCTAGGTCATATTTTTTCTGTAGTGAAAGTATTATATTAATATGTTAGGTAGTCTGTTTTTGTCCATGTGTGCAAGGTTACGGAACTATTTCAGTTGCTGTTTTCTAATTTTTTCCAATATTTCCACTTGATATGACTGTGACTGGGGTTTTTTTCTGACTGTGCAATGTGTTTCCTTTTCTGTCCGGCTTGTTTTACTTATTTTTCTTAAGTATTTAATTTCAAACGAAAATAAGTTTTTCTCCTCTATTGACTTAATTGTCCATGCTCCATAGATGACTGTTGGTATAATAAATGATTCATATAATTTAATTTTGGAATGTTTGTATATCTTGTTTGATTCCCAGATTTCCTGTAATTTTTCCCATTTCGGTACATCCTCTTGCTATTCTGTATTTGATGATTTTTAGTGCATCTTTTGTTTCTATTATTTTTGATCCAAGGTAAATAAAGCCCACAACTTGATCTATTTGGTTGCCATTTAATGTGACAGCGATGTTAGTTGTGTTTCTACCTATTTTCATAACACTTGTTGCTAAGAAGGCACACTATGACCGTGCCACGTTGAAAGTAACTGAGCTCTGCCGTACGGCCCATTCTACTGTTCACGCTTGCCTATGAACAACTAGCTTGCTGCTAAGATGGCCTCCTGTGATTGTGCCACCTTGAAAGTCACTGAGCTCTGCCGTAAAGCTCATTCTACTGTTCATGCTTGCCTATGAACTGACGTGTTGTTAAGATGGTGGCATCCTATGACCGTGCCACGTTGAGTCACTGATCTCTGCCGTACAGCCCATTCTACTGTTTGTGCTTGTCTATGAACTAGCTTGCTGCTAAGATGGCCTCCTATGACTGTGCCATCTTGAAAGTCACTGAGCTCTGACATAAGACCTATTCTACTGTTTATGCTTGTCTATGAACAGACTTGTTGCTAAGATGGAATCCTATGACCATGCTAGGTTGAAAATCACTGAGCTCTGCCGTACGGCCCATTCTGCTGTTTGTGCTGGTCTATGAATTAAATTGCTTCTTAAATTGGCATCCTATGCCTGTCCCACTTTGAAAGTCACTAAGCCCATTCACTGTTCATGCTTGTTTATGAACTGACTTGTTGCTAAGATGACATCATATGACCGTGCCAGGTTGAAAGTCACTGAGCCCATTCATTGTTCATGCTTGTCATTTAGACTGATTGCTAAGATGGAATGCTATGACCGTGCTAAGTTGAAAGTCACTGAGCTATGCCGTACGGCCCATTCTATTGTTTGTGCTTGTCAATGAACTAATTTTCTGCTAAGATGGCATCCGATTTCCGTGCCACGTTGAAAGTCACTGGGCCCATTCTCTGTGCATGCTTGTTAATGAACTGACTTGTTGCTAAGATGGCATTCTAAGACTGTGCCACGTTGAGTCACTGAGCTCTGCCGACTACCTATTCTACTGTTCACGCTTGCCTATGAACTAGCTTGTTGTTAAGATGGCCTCCTATGATTGTGCTACGTTGAACGTCACTGAGCTCTGCCGTAAAGCTCATTCTACTGTTCATGCTTGCCTATGAACTGATGTGTTGTTAAGATGGTAGCATCCTATGGCCGTGCCACGTTGAGTTACTGAGCTCTGCCGTACGGCCCATTCTACTGTTTTGTGCTTGTCTATGAACTGATTTGCTGTTAAGATGGTGTCCTGTGATCGTGCCACGTTGAAAGTCACTGAGCTCTGACATACGACCTATTCTACCGTTCATGCTTACGCATGATGTTTTCTATACCACCTGTGGGATTTTATATACCTCTATTGGTTATTGCAGTAACGTATATGGACAATTTCACTACTATAGAGGGGCGTCCGAATACTTTTAAACATATCGTGTATATATACACTATATAATGTCTTAGATCGTTTTGAAACGCTTCATTTGAAGTCGTATATTGGGTGTAACAACGATAGGAAAGTTGAAATTGAATTATAAGTACGGTATGATTTTTATCAATCTTTTGCAAAATTCTTGTAGGTAAAATGAATGGCGTTGATCCCCTACCTTTCCTCCCTTCATCTGTACCGCTCCGAAACTTCACGTACATCGTCTATGAGATCCGTGACCATGAACACTGCGAATCAATATTTATTCATTTGCGGGAACACTTTGTCGGATCACTTGGTAAGATATGTTATCTAACCACATTTCTGTCAATCTTATTTCTTTAACAAACTGTTTTGAACACCATACGACATTTACAAGTACTCAGGTAAGACCTAATGTTTATACTACCATGCATTTCTAAGGTATGTTCATATGATATATCTACGAGTGAGCTAGAAGTAATCAAATTCACACTGCAAAAATTATCAACAGTGTCTGCTGCGTGTTGACCACGTGATTTCCAAAGGGCCGATTAGTCGACCGACGTAACGTCTGTAAGATGTGAGTGGAGCAGTAGGTAGTAAAATTCGGAGTGTGATGGGTAAACGGAAGGATTTATCGGACTTTGAAAAAGGACAGATTGTGGGAGCTCGGAGAGCGGGTGCCTTGATTTCCCAAACAGAGCATGATGGGTAAACGGAAGGATTTTTCGGACTTTGAGAAAGGACAGATTGTGGGAGCTCGGAGAGCGGGTGCCTTGATTTCCCAAACAGAGCATGATGGCTAAACGGAAGGATTTATCGGACTTTTAGAAATGACAGATTGTGGGAGCTCGGAGAATGGGTGCCTCGATTTCCCAAACGGCTGAACTGGTGGGTTGTTCGCGAGCCGTTGTAGTTAAAGTGTTTCAGAAGTGGCGAGAAAATAGCCAAATAACGACCGGGAGGCAACACTGCACAGGACAGTGAATGGTTGATGTGAGAGGTGAGCACCGGGTCTCTCACGACTCGTACAGGTCAACAGACGCAGTACAGTTCAACAGACGCAGTACAGTTCAACAGATGACTACCCAATACAACATAGCTCAACCCGGAACAGTATCTGTCATGACCATGAGTTGCACACTCGCTCGTATGCGCCATAACAGCAGACGACCACTACGACATTCTCTCCTAACCATGGTTCATCGGCGCAAACATCATGCAAGTTGGAGGTCGGGTTGCTGGAAGAAAGTATGCTGATCTGTAAGTCGCGTTTTGTACTCCATTCCGTGGATGGTCGTGTGCGTACACCACATTGACAAAAGTCACCGGACACCTAGAAGAGAAACACAACATAGCACTTATTGACATACATTAGTACGGTGTCGGTTCAGCTTTGGTCTTCATGCATGCACTGACACTTCGAGACATGCTTTTGACAAAGTTTTGGAACACAGCGATAGGTATGTGCTTCCATTCAGTACACAATGCTGCCGCTAACTGTTCTTTAGTAGTAGGCCTTGCTTCCAAACTTTATATGCGGAGCTCTAATTCATCCCATAGGTGCTGTATGGAATTAAGATCAGGTATCTGTGCTGGCCAGTGCACACACGATACGGAATTATCGTCAAACCACGCCGTAACAGTCCTTGCATTATGGTTCGGTGTATTATCCTGCTGGTACCAACAAGGCTCGGTATTGCCAGAGAGTTGGTAGGGCATAATTGTCCAGAACGTCGAGGTACACGTGATGGTTAACAGGTTTGTCCACGATAACCAATGGGCCGGGACCGTACCACGAAAAACACCCCACACTAGTAGACTGCCAGCTTGATCGTAGGAACAGTACACTGCGGTAATTAGCGTTCGTTCAGGTGCCGCCATACTCACACACGACCATCAGATTGATTGAACGTGTACAGGGATTTATCAGTCCGTAGGACCCGTTTTTATTGATCCACAGTCCACGATAAATGTTCTTTACACCATGCTAAACGGCGAGTATCATTCTGAGTGGAGATAAAAGGCTTATGAGCAGCCGCACGACCACGGTAACCCATGGAATGAAGTTCTCTGCGAATGACTAGTGTACACACCAAGGTTCTAGGAATTTTACTCACCTGTACACTTAGGCCCTGTGCAGTAAGTACTCCGTCGATTATATGTGACGACTCTCCTGAAGCTGCGACGTCCTCTGTCACTGACTTTCTTTGGTCTGCCGGTACGTTTTGCTGCTTCAGGTACGCCATGTGTCTTCCACTTATTCAGTACATCCGAAAGAGTTGACTGGGGTATGTTTAAACGCCTCTCGATTTCTCTCATGAAGAACCCACTAAAATAACTCCCAACAATATTTCCTTTCTCAGAGTCAGTTCTCTCCCGCCACGACATTTTTACTCAACCTCACAGTGCGATATGATCACGGTCAGCTGCCTGCCTATTTTTATACCGTTTTCAGTTGTACCGCGCATCTTAACAACGCAGCGGATCCGTTCATTTGCTTTTGAAGTTGTGCCCGGCGACTTTTTTCAATATAATTTGTTTGGCGCAAACAACATGAAGCACTGGATCACTCCTGCATGGTCTCCACAGTGCAAGTATGTGGAGGCGGTTGTATGGTGTGGGGTATGTTTTTCTGGGAGGAACTTTGACCTCTTGATGCATGTGGAACAACGTACGCTGGTGCATGCTAGCGCGAATTTCTCACTGACTGTAAACCCATCAATGTTGCACTTTATTCCCGCATAGCTACGGTTTATTCTAAGATGATGTTACTCTGAACCACTGCACGTGTCCAATGTTATTCAGGAATGGTTTCAGGAAATTCCAGACTTCCAGCATATGGATTGACACACAGCTTGGTAGACTATAAGTCCCAACTGCTTGCGGCATCTTATTGAATCGATGGGACGTCGGATAGCTGCTGTACTAAGGTCGAAAGGAGGACCTACAAAGTATTAGGTAGATATACATAATTCAGCGATCACTCAGCGATGATGTGAAGCTGATGTCAGTAAGTTAAATAAAAATTTCTGGTTCGTGATTGTTACGGTTTTTGAGAACACTTTCTTTTTCACTCATCAGTCGAATAGAATAACGAATATATCTAGACGGTACAAAAATACTGCTGCCGTTCTGTGGTCGTAGTGCGATTTTTTACGCTTTCCAACCGTAGGTTGAAGATGCGTATATGCTCCAGCTTTGTTCGTCTCTCGTCCGTACGTCCGTCCGTCCGCACAATAACTCGCGTAAAAATGGCTCGATTTCGACGAAATTTTAGTATGTTATAGGGGACTAGCTGGGGACAAACCCTATTGAAAATGGGTGAAGTGGGTTCAAGGGTCAGGACATAGGAGCGGGATGCATTCCATTGCCCTTATGCGTCATATCTTGCGTAAATCTGGTTCGATTTCGATGAAATTTTAGTTTGTGGTAGGGGACAACCTGCGGACTAACCCTTTTGAAATTGGGTGAAATGGGGTCAAAGGTCAAGACATAAGATTGGGATCCGTTCTATGGTCCTTATGCGGCGTTATAACTTACGTAAAAATGCTTCGATTGGGACAAAACTTTATCATGCTGTTCCGGAAGTATACTTTATCGGTTCGATTGAATATCATCAAAATGGGGTCAGAGGTCAGGTCATAGGAACGAAATTTCGTCTACAGCCATTATCACCATAACTTGAGTAATGATTTCTGGTATGTTGGAAAGCGTATCATAATCAATGCATTGCATGATTTTACTAACTTGTTTTTCAAAAAGATAATTTTTCATAAGTTTTAGGTACCTTACGTCTAATTTTCATACGATTTTGACTATAAACACTGCAAAAGAAACAAACAGGAATACAGTTTAAAAAAATACTGAAGAACAGCTTTCATCTCTCGAGTATTAAAACCTAACAAACTAAAACGTGTTTTGGGGTTGTCACTACTACTTGAACTTTACTCATATACACGGATGAGACATTCCAATATGAACACCATAGCCTAGAGAAATGAGTGCACCTGGAGAGGGAGCGGTGGCTCAGATGAACCTCACAGAGCAGTATATATACAACCCGTGGAACGGCTTTCGGTTAGTAGAGTGTTCGGAGTCAGAATGGGGAAAAGCTACCGATTTATCGGAGTTTGATAAACGACAAACTCTGATGACACGGCTTCTCAGAACTACGATCTCGGAAACAACGCGGCTTGTGGGTTGTTCACGTGACGTTGTAGTGAGTATGTATCAAAAGCTGTGCACAGACAGCCAAACGACGAACCGTCGTTTAGCCGTGTGTCTTCCGCAGTTCATTTATGCCAGAGAAGAGCGGAGAGTGTTGTTCACACCGACCGCAGGGCCGAATTGCGACAAATCACCCGCAGCTACAACTGCGGTGATCAGGACAATGTATCACAGCACACAGTTCATGGGGACCTGGCTGGGTACACAGTTCATGGGGACACAGCATAGGGACTTGGCTGGGTACACAGTTCATGGGGACACAGCATGGGGACACAGCATGGGGACCAGGCTGGTACACAGTTCATGGGGACACAGAATGGGGACCTGGCTGGGTACACAGTTCATGGGGACACAGCATGGGGACCAGGCTGGTACACAGTTCATGGGGACACAGAATGGGGACCTGGCTGGGTACACAGTTCATGGGGACACAGCATGGGGACCTGGCTGGGTACACAGTTCGTGGGGACACAGCATGGGGACCTGGCTGGGTACACAGTTAGTGGGGACACAGCATGGGGACCTGGCTGGGTACACAGTACATGGGGACACAGCATGGGGACCTAGCTGGGTACACAGTTCGAGGGGACACAGCATGGGGACCTGGCTGGGTACACAGTTCATGGGGACACAGCATGGGGACCTGGCTGGGCACACAGTTCATGGGGACACAGCATGGGGAGCTGGCTGGGTACACAGTTCATGGGGACACAGCATGGGGACCTGGATGGGTACACAGTTCGTGGGGACACAGCATGGGGACCTGGCTGGGTACACAGTTTATGGGGACACAGCTTGGGGACCTCGCTGTGTACACAGTTCGTGGGGACACACCATGGGGACCTGGCTGGGAACACAGTTCATGGGGACACAGCATGGGGTCCTGGCTGGGTCTTCCGCTACGCATGGGCCCGCGTAACAGAAGACCCAGCCAGGTACCCATGCTCACTGCACTTCATCGCCAACAACGCATGAAATGGGACCAAGACCATCAAAATTGGACCGTGGATGATTGGAAGAAAGTGGCCTGGTCTGACGAATCAAGATTTCTTGTACATCACGTAAACGGCCGAACGCGGATATACCGATTACTAACGGAGACTATGGCAACAGGCCGGCGGAGACGGTGTTATGCTGTGGACGACGTTTCCTTGGGGCACTTCATGCCGCATTATCCCAATAGCAAAATCCCTAACAGCTGTGATGTAGGTATCTGAACATCGTTGTGGACCAATTTCACCCATTCATGGCAACTGTGCTCCCTGCTGGTGATGGCCGTTACCAACAGGATAATTCGGCATGCTACACTGCCAGAATCGTCAAGGAGTGGTTCAAGGAACACATTGGGGATTTTCTGTTAATGCCCTGGCTTCCAAAACCCAGTCGAACATTTCTGGTTCTGCTTGGAAGGGAGGGTCCGCGCTAAATCACTACTATCCCGAAATGTACGGGAACTGGAGGACCTGCTGTTAACAATATGGTACCAGATATGCCAGAATACCTTACTGCCACCTCATCGAATCGATGCCTCCCCGAGTTGCCGCTGTTTTGGGGGCTAAATGGGGCTTACAGCTTATTAGGTAGGTGGTCATAATGCAATGGGGCTTACAGCTTATTAGGTAAGTGCTCATAATGTAATGGGTCATTGATGTATAAATGAGCGCTGTATATATGTTATATGCATTATCATATATTATAATCAAAGAGAATGTTTGCATAGAGGAGAGGTTTAAATGCCAACCTATTGGAAAATTGTGATACTAACATTTAGCATGTCATATTTAAAGTTTCTGTCCGAGTTCAGTTGCTGGTTCAAGTTCAGGTTCTGGAAAGAGTGCTCCCTAGAAGCACAAATATTCGCCATGGTGGTTCTGAGGAAACCGTAAATGTGGCTGAAAGCTGTTGTGTGAATTTGAATATTGGTGAATGAAGTTTTCCCGTCACGTGTGCATCACTAGAACCAAACGTAGTTCCCTTATTTCGGCACTGTTGTTCTGCAGCTCTCGCGATGCATGTAATGATTCACTAACGATTTCCAGTTGAGTAAATTATTTTACCTACAGTTCACAAAGAGTCATAGAGGATGTGTTTGTTAAACAAACTTTGTTTACATTGCTTCTAGAACCAGAGAAGTCTTGGCTGGAACAAAAGTTTTGAAAACAGAAGTGAAATGGCAGCGGCAAGAAACATTTAAGCGCCTCATGGAAAGATGATTGACGTAGTGTATAATATAAAGCGGTGTTATGAAATTAGATGTTTCCCGAATTCATGTTTGAATTGATGTGAGCTGCTGACGAGATTTTCCCTCGTTACGCGCGCAAACGCGGCTTCTTCTCGCGGGTAGAGGTGGCACTTTTTTTTTTTTTTTGATTGGAGGTTTAACGACCACCGTGAGCAACTCAATGGGCTATAAGCAGTCGCCCGTTCCTAATTTAGGGTAACTGGTTCCAGAGAAGGGAGAGAGCCAGTGCCGTAAAACAAACACAATATCCATGCCCGACCGGATTCGAACCCGGACCCCTTGCGGACGAATCATCAGAGGCCATCGTTTTGACCACTGCGCCACCGGGGTGGCAAGGTGGCACTTTAAACACAATCATAAAGGAAGGATATATAGAGCAGACACTGGCTGTATAAACAAGCAATATTTTATTGATTTTAAGATTCTTTTGGTTTTCAATTCCTCTAGCGTTCTAATAAATGGTATTGTTTTGCTTATTACTTACTGATCGTATACTTTTCCATACAGAATTCATAACTTTGGGTTTTTACGTGTCTGTTGTTCATCTGATCATCTCCGAGCGCTGGGTTGCCGTAGCAACTATTGCAGACGTCACGAGGTCACGTCACATTTTGCTTCTGTTTTAGGTCCATGGGGGCGCTACTTTCTATGTGAGGAATTTCCATGGGCTCCTATGTCTGTTTCCACTCTATATATCCTTCCTTTATGAAACACAATCTCGTCCGAGATGGGAACCGGTTCGAATTCCGGTGAGGTATGGATATTGTGTTTGACTTATGGCACTGGCTCTTTTCCTTCCCTGGAACCAGTGGCCCTAGTTAGGGACGGGCGATTGCTTTTAGCCCACTGTGTGGCTCACGGTGGTCGCTAAACCCCCAATCAAAATGGAAAAAAGAAGAAAACCATAACCATTCAGTGCATTAAAAATCAGGATATTGGGAGTCGTGCCTTAAATGCTATACCCGTGCAACGTCGAGTACTCTTCAACTAGTATATACACTCAAACCTCCTTAACAGAGACACCTTAGTAACGGACACCTCCATTTAGCGGACAATTTTCTGATCCCCATTCCGGAAGAACACTATATTGACAAAAGTCACGGGGCACATAGAAGAGAAACACAACACAGCATTTATTGACATGCATTAGTACGGTGTCGGTCCACTTTTCGCCTGAATGCATGCACTGACTCTTCATGACATGCTTTCGACAAGGTTTTGGAACGCAGCGATAGGTATGCGCTTCCATTCAGTACATAATGCTGCCATTAACTGTGCTTAGTAGTCGACCTTGGTCCCAAATTTCTTATGGGGCGCTCTAATTTATCCCATAGGTGTCCTATGGGATTAAGATCAGAACTCTGTGCTGGCTAGTTCACACACGATACGGAATTATCGTCAAAACACGCCGTAGGAGTCCTTGCTTTGTGGCTCGATGCATTATACTGCTGGTACCAACAAGGTTCGGTTCCATGGTATTGCCACAGAGTTGTCAGGGCATAATTGTCTAGAATATCGAGGTAGACGTGCTGGTTAACAGGTTTGTAGACGATAACCAATGGGCCGGGACCATACCACGAAAAACATTCCACAAGAGTACACTGCCAGCTCCAAACGTGGTCGTAGGAACAGTACACTGTGGTAAATAGCGTTCCCCCGGCTGCCGCCATACACACACACGGCCATCAGACTGATGGATCGTATATCTCGATTCATCAGTTCATAGGACCCGTTTCCATTGATCTACGGTCAACGATAAATGTTCTTTACACCATGCTAAACGACGAGTAGCATTCCGAGTGGAGGTGAAAGGCTTACGAGCAGCCGCACGACCACGGTAACCCATGGAATGAAGTTCTTTGCGAATGGTACTTGTACATACCAAGGTTCCAGCATTTTTACTCACCTGTACACTGAGGTCTTATGCAGTACTTCGTCGATTAGCTGTAATGACTCTCCTGGGGCTTTGGCGTCCTCTATCACTGATTTTCTTTGGTCTGCCTGTACGTTTTGCTGCTTCAGGCACGCCATGTGTCTTCCATTTATTCAATACATCCAAAACAGTTGACTTGGGTATGTTTAAACTCCTCTCGGTTTCTCTTATTGACAACCCACTAATATAACACCCAACAATATTTTCTTTCTCAAAGTCAGTTCTCTCCAGCAGCGATACTTTCACTCAATTTCCCAGTGCGATATGATCGCGGTCAGCTGCAGGCTTGGTTTTATATCGTCCGCAGCATAACAAACGCAGCGGATCCGTTCACTTACTTTCGAAGGTGTATCCGGTGACTTTTGTCAATATAGTGTATATTCGGTTTTGTATAATTACCTCCAAATAGCTGACACTCCGAATAACGGACAGTGATCTTGTCATAAAGCAGTTAAAAACATGAAAGTTCAAGGGGGAAAAATCGGCAAAAGTTTCTCGCAAAGATCTTATTTAACTTCTTTGGATGGGTATAAAGTACTTTTTGTCGTCCAGATCCCCATTACAAAAGAAAAGATCAGCCATGGATTTAACATTGCTGATCTTTTATTAGCAGTGGCAAAACTGCTTTATAATGAATAATGCTTTTTCTAATCTTCTTCTAATGCTTCTTTTAATGGTTGTTGTGTTATTAATTATATCATGAATAAACTTTCCTGCTAGTAATGTAGTAATAATAATGAACAAGCTTGTAACTGGTAGTAATGTTGCAGTAGTAATTAAGATGAATAAAGTCTTATTCTGGTTGTTACTAATAACACTTAATGAAATAAACCTAACAGCCAGACAGGGGTCTGACAAAACTATGAACTGAGAAAAACGTACTTACTAGAACAACCTTTTATTAGAGAAACTCTTGATATGATCCAACATACACTTCACCGGACACACAGCTACTCAATAAAACGTAGCTCCTTGCACATGAACGAAGCTCTACTCACATAAAGGAAGCTCTCCTTACGCATATAACCAAAGCTCTCCCTACGCACATCAACAAAAAGCTCTCTCCATATAAACAAAAGCTCTCTCCATATAAACAAAAGCTCTCTCTAGTATCGTTGAACGCGCCTATTTATACTGGCTACCACCACGTCATGACTTACGCTCATTGCCAGATCTCATTCAGCGGGAGAAATAACATCTCGTTCAGTAAGAAGATAATTTACATAGTAAAATAAAATAACCAGAGATAGTAAAAAATCAAAAGGAAAGTGAATCTAGAGTATACGTTACAGCTTCTTCCAAACAAAATAGAATTTTCATTGCCAATCCAGAAGAAAAATATTTAGACGCCATGTTTGTACTAATTAGGTGTCTAAACGACGAAGGAAGTGCAAATGATTTCATTACGGTCGGTGAAGATCTGTGTATCGAAGAGGCAACGAACAAAGTGCACAAGTTCGCTGCTTTAAAAATATCAGAAGAAAATGATTTCATTAAGGAAGCATCTCGTGCAGTTGTAGAGGAGGTGTATTTTTTAATAGACGCTCTAAAGTGTAGTGCAGAGTTACAAAAATTTCTCTTTTTAAACAAAGGGGTTACTGGAGATTAGCACTGTTAAGGAATTAAAAGACACACCTTGAAAAGCGTGCTACAAATTGGCAAAAGGATTGTTTTATCAGATATTTTCATGCAAAAATTACTGACTGATTTACTACAATATAATAAACTGTAAATGCTTGGGTTTTAAAATCCATAACGTAAGATGGATTTTTTATTGTTAAGTACGAATGTTTAAGCATGCATCGAAATACTTACTTTGCATGAAATATATATTGAGATTAAAATACTGTATACGTACGGTATGTATTCACAAGTAATTTGTTTTCGCTGTAAAACAATTGCAAAAAAATAACCCTTTTAATAAAAAACAAACATGATCTTAATTATACACTCATTGTCATAAAAATCCGCGCACCAAGAAAACACCGTGCAATTAACGCGAAACTCAGCAAATAGCTACGGAGAGGGCAGACATGCAAATGATTAATGTTTCGTGTGCTTCCGCATGTCCGCGCGTCCACGACCGGCGCTTCAATCGCATTCCTTGCTCGGCGGAGCAGGAGACTCCAGATTCGTACAGAGGTGCCCGGAAAGAGTCAGGTGAGATTTCTGAGTGATAGATATGCCGAGGATCCGCCGTAGTTGTGCGTACGGACCACTGACGGAGTTTGAACGAGGCCGTATCGTCGGAAGGAGAAAGGCAGAGTGGTTGGCTAGCCGAATCGGCTGCTATTTGGGCCAGTCGGACAGGACAGTACGGTGCAACCGTGTTGGGAGCAATGGACATGAGAAGTCACCCAGACACTGCGGACTGGCTCTAGACGGCCCAGACACACCCCCAGCAGAGAGGACCGTGAGATCGTGATAGCAGTATGAGCAGAAACAACGACGGCCTTGTGCAATATCCAGAGACATGTGGCGGCTGTTCAAGGGACTCCTTTGTCGTCCAGAGCCATTTCCAGACGCCTGGAAGAGGCGAAACCGCAAACTCAACGGCCCTTACGTTTTCTGCCATTCACATCTGACACTCGTCGGCGTCCATTGCAGTGGTGTCAGAAGCGAGCAACGTGAAATGCTACAGACTGGTGACATATAGTGTTCAGCAACGAATCCCACTTCTGTATGGGAACGGACGACCACAGTGTCAGAGTGGAAAGGACCGCATGCGAGCGCCGAACTCTCTGTAGAGCTTCACACGTCCCGAACTGCAGGCGTCATGGTCTGTGGAGCCATCACGTATGACAGCCGTACTTCCCTCGCAGTAATCCGTGGGGCGTTGACAGCGCAGCGCTACGTACCGAAGATGCTGCGACCCCATGTGCTGCCTTTCCCGATGGGGTGGCCTAGAACCATTTTTCAACAAGATAACGCCCGTCCGCACACGGCTCGGGTATCCCGGGACTGTCCACGTCCTGCGTAGACGCTTCCGTGGCCTGCCAGATCGCCTTATCTGTTGCCCATTGAGCACGTGTTGGACCAAATGGGACGTCAGCTTTCTCCATGTCCCAGTGTTCGTGATTTAGAGCGTCAGTTGCAAGAAATGTGGGCCAATCTGCCCCCGGATAACATACGGTGTTCTTTTGACTCTATGCCGAACTGTACCACCGCATGTATCCGTGCACGAAACGCTCCAACGCGGTACTAACCCTAACTGGAATGTGTATCACATGTCCGCGGGAAATCGTCGTGCTGCTGTGATATTGTAATCACTTCTGTCCTTGGTATGTACCATCTCATTACTAAAATCTCATTTCATTCCGACGTCTCCTTCTTGGTGCGCGGATTTTTAAGACAATGAGTCTACTGCGACAGCAAGATACAGACGATTCTTAAATATATTGAGTACATCTCAGTTTTTTAAAGAATTCAACAAAAATTTACGGCTTCAATATAAAAAAACTGAACATTCAACGTAAAAAATCTACAACATGTAGGCTAAGCACTTTTGACATCTATAACCAAAGCGATACAATGATCTCACAATGCAGCAGACTTCAAAGGTCGGCAAGTCTCTTAACGAGAGACAACAATCGTAAACATCATTATTATCTATCTCGTTAACACGCGTCATTCAACTTTTGACTTCACGTCTGGTTGCTACAAAATACATTCAGCGAGAGAGAGAACGCAGCGTTAAGTTCGTAAAATATATAAACCATATTTACATGAGATAGAAACCACCATAAAGGAAAGTTAAATTAAAGTATACGTTACAACCAAACGGACGACATTTTCAGTTGCATACCAAGAACTTGCAATTATGCATAGAAAGCTTTCCACCAAATATCGTGCATGTCAATCGCCATGAGCCACAGCTTCTCCATGATGACGTGACAACTTGCGTTGCACTCCAGACAATCCAAAAGCTGCACCAATTGAGGCACGAAACCTTATCTCATCCACCTTTTTCACCTGATCTGTCGCCTACGGACCGTAACTCATTCGAGCAGGGTTAATCGTTTCCATAACAAGCATCAGCTGAAACCGAGTTCGCCGCCCCGGTAGCGCAGTGGTACAAGCGATGGCTTCTGAGCATTCGTCCGAGGTGGGTCCTGGTTCGAATCTCGGTAAGGCATGGCTGTTGTGTTTGTCTTACGGCGCTGACTCTCTCCCTTCCCTGCAGCTAGTAGATCTAAATTAGGAACGGGTGACTGCTTATAGCCCATTGAGTTGCTCATGGTGGTCGTTAAACCTCCAATAAAAATAAACAAAAAAAAAAAATCCGAATTTCTTGGCGTAGATTATAAATCAAAAATTTCCAAGTTTTCGCACATCAACCGGGTAACTTCTTCAAGGAAAGTAGACAGCAGACTGCGAACTGAATAATAGAAAGCTTCAACAATTTGAACACGGTGACTTGACTTGACAATAAACGAACAGATGCTAAGTAATTATTCATTCAAAGACTCGAGGCGTCATGTTCGTTTAGCACGCGGAATCAAAGAAGGAAACAAAAAGCATTCGCCATTTGAAAAACTGGTTCCAAACTCGTGGCAGCTCCAGCGAGACGCTGTCATTGCATGATTCACTGTTGGCGATGATCTCTATTTTTTTTTTGTTTTTTTTATTGGAGGTTTAACGACCACCGTGAGCAACTCAATGGGCTATAAGCAGTCGCCCGTCAATAATTTAGATCCACTGGTTCCAGGGAAGGGAAGTAAGACAAACACAGCATCCATGCCTCCACGGGATTCGAACACCGACCCCTCTCGGACGAATGATCAGAAACCATCGTTTAGACCACTGCGCCAACGGGGTGGCCTCTAACGTTTCGCGAGTGGTAGTAGATTTTGGGATGGAGCAGGAAGCTAATTTCTTTACGTCATCCCACATAGGAGCATGGGACTTGAACTGGGTCTCTCTTGATAGGGCCGTTGTTACTTTGCCGTTCTTTATGTCCCTTTTATGCTTGTTGATTCTAGTTCGAAACGAACGCTTGGTCATTCTAATGTAGTATCGCTTAGAGTCGTCCGGATATTGTAAAAGGATGGCATAAACACCTGCCTCTTTGGAAAGCAGGCACTTGTCAGAGTTTTCCTGAAGTATGACATATAAAGATGTCGGAGTCCTGATGCCAACACTGAGGTTCATTTTCTTGAGCGCGTTCTTGAACTGATAAGAAACATTTGGTATGTAGGGAATTGAGCCCAGGTAGCGTTGTTGCGGCATAGAAATATTAATATAGCTGCTTCTGACTTTCTCGATATAGTTATATATTAAGTCCGGAGCGTATGCTTCCTCAGTGTCCAATTCGGTAACGTTCTTTAATTCACGTTGTCTAGAAAGAACATTCACAGATACTGCAAAGGTTCATCTGATTTGAGAACGGAAGAAAGCTGTCTTGTAAGTAGCAGGGAAGAATGAGCTGTCTGGTAACTAGAACGGACGAATGAGCTGTCTTGTAACTAGAAGGGAAGAATGAGCTGTCTTGTAACTAGCAGGGAAGAAGGAGCTGTCGTGTAACTGGCAGGGAAGAATGAGCTGTCATGTAACTAGAAGGGAAGAATGAGCTGTCTTGTAACTGGAAGGGAAGAATGAGCTGTCTTGTAACTAGCAGGGAAGAATGAGATGCCTTGTAACTAGCAGGGAAGAAGGAGCTGCCTTGTAACTAGCAGGGAAGAATGAGCTGTCTTGTAACTAGCAGGAAAGAATGAGCTGTCTTGTAACTAGCCAGGAAGAATGAGCTGTCTTGTAACTAGCAGGGAAGAATGAGATGCCTTGTAACTAGCAGGGAAGTAGGAGCTGTCTTGTAACTAGCAGGGATAAATGAGCTGTCTTGTAACTAGCAGGGAAGAATGAGCTGTCTTGTAACTAGAAGGGAAGAATGAGCTGTCTTGTAACTAGCAGGGAAGAATGAGCTGTCTTGTAACTAGGAGGGAAGAATGAGCTGTCTTGTAACTAGAAGGGAAGAATGAGCTGTCTTGTAACTAGCAGGGAAGAATGAGCTGTCTTGTAACTAGCAGGGAAGAATGAGATGCCTTGTAACTAGCAGGGAAGAAGGAGCTGTCTTGTAACTAGCAGGGAAGAATGAGCTGTGGCGCATCAAGTTGGGAATGGATGTGGGTTATCGTAGACTTGTGAACCAAGGCGATTTTCAGGCAACTTGTTCACAAATACATCCAGATAAGGCAAGGCACCCTTTTGTTCGAGCTCCATAGTAAAATTAATCGTGGAGTGAATATCATTCATTTTATCTAGGAAAACCGGCAGAGTTTCCTTTCCGCGTGGGCACATGAAGAATACATCGTCCGCATATCTCAGCCAGGTAATAGGCCTTGGGGTGATGTTGGTGAACATATATTGCTCGATTGGGAGACAGAGGTGAAAACATGTATCAAGACGACAAATTTGCAGTGAGACATTCTACCCGCGGAGCTCAGTTGGGAGAGCGAAAAACTCCTGAGTGAGGGCACACTGAATCGATGACAGTCGCGGACAAACTTGTGTTTTCACATTATACCTTTGCATGCATCGTTGGTTTGAAAAGAATTCCAATTTTCAATATGCAGCTCTCTTCCTTTTTCCATTTTCGATTGATTTAGTGCTGAAATAAACCATCCAGTCTATACGAGTTCTCCCTCAAGTTCAAGTTGGCGTAAATCGGCAGAGAACCTTTCACTCAGCTGGAATCATCTTCATACGCGTTACCTGCTTCATTCGGTGAGGTGTAGCATCCACAGCCTTCAAAGTAAATCAACCTGGAATTCCCCAGTCTGCAGAACGAGGGATATCTTTTATATAGCGAAATCAATAATACCTGAACCCTCAAAACTGATAAGATTTTATAATATTTGAACGGTAGCAAAATATTTTGCAAAACGATGATAAAATCTAAAGTAAATCTTGATAGCAGTTATCGTATTAACTGATTTTTTAAGAAAAAGCGAAATATTGATATTCCTTTGCATTTCAATTTTCCGAACATATAAGCGTAAGGTGTTAAAACGGTAAAATATTTCATATAAAATAACACCAGCGTTCACGCTTTTCCAATTTCGTATAGTCTCTGGACCTAATTTTTAGTATTAACACCTGATTTCCATTATATTGTGGAACAAATTGTAGATCTGTAAATTTCTGAAAAACGTCTTGGAAAGTTTTGGGGTATCTACACCGATGAACCATTACATTACGACCACCTACCTAATAAGCTGTAGGACCCCTTTCAGACAGAAAAACAGCGGCCACTCGGCGAGGCATCGATTCGAGGACGTCGCGATAGGTAAGCTTGGGTATCTAGTACCATAATGTCAACAGAAAGTCCTCTAATTCCCGATCATTTCGGGGTGGCAGTGATTTAGCGCGAACCAACTTTTCCAAGTCGAACCACAAATGTTCGATTGGGTTCATATCAGGTGAATTTGGAGGCTAGGGTATTAACAGAAAGTCAGCAGTATGTACCTCTAACCACTCCTTGACTATTTTCGCAGTGCGGTATGGCGCATTGTCCTGTTGGTAATGGCCATCACTAGCAGGGAACACAGTTGCCATGAATGGGTGAAATGCGTCCGCAACGATGTTCAGATACCTGACAGCTGTCAATAGGGTCTAAAGTGTCTCAAGAAAACATCGCGTACAGCATAACACCGCTGCCGCCGGCCTGTTTTCTCCCAACAGTGCATCCACGTGCTACAGCCTCCATTTTCAATCGGCGTATCCGCGCTCGGCAGTCTACGTGATGCACCAGGAATCTTTATTCATCAGACCAGGTGACTTTCTTCCAATCATCCACAATCCAATCTCAATAATGTTGGGCCCATTTCATGCGCTATTGGCGATGACGTGCAGTGAGCATGGGGACCCGGCTGGGCCTTCGGCTACGCAGGCCAATGCGCAGAAGACCGCTATGAACTCTGTGCTTTGACACGTGGCCCTGATCACCACAGTTGTAGCTGCGAGTGATTTGTCGCACTGTGGCCCTGTGGTCGCTGTGAACAATGAGCGACAGTCTCCGCTCCCATCTGGCATCAATGAGCTGCGTACAACACACGGCTGCACTACGGTTCGTCTTTCGTCCATTGTGCTGCACATCTGATACGTACTCACTACAGCAGTAATACGTGAACAACTCACAAGCCGCGCCGTTTCCAAGATCGTAGTTCCGAGGCTCCGTGTCATCCCAATTTGTACTTTATCAAACTCCAATAAATCGGCAGCTTTTGCCATTCTGACTCCGAATACTTTACTAACTGAAAGCCCGTTCCTCGGGTTGTATATACACTGAGTGGCCACTTTATTATGACCACCTGACAGTTTTAAGCAAATGAGCTATGGCTGCACGCTGTTGCCACCAGAGGGCGAGGCCTGTATAAAAAAGGGAAAACTTGCGACAGTAGTAGAAGTTATATTTGGGTGACGAGATTGGCAAAAAGTGCGATTTAACGGGCTTTCAACGTGGGATGATTGTAGAAGCTCGGATCCATGGAGCGAGTATTACCGAAACCGCCGCATTCGTGAAATGTTCCAGAGCAACTGTTGTTAAAGTGTTTAAAGACTGGACTGTCAGCCAAAAAACTGGGTCTCTACGTTCAACGTGTGGTCGTCATCGACTAGTGACTGCTCGGGTGGAACGGAGAGTGTCCAGACTGGTAGCAGACAACAGAAGGGCAACAGTGCAGCAAATTGCAGACCATCTTAATCAAGGATACCCTCAAACGATCTCTGCACGCACTGTTCGTCGTACACTGCATCGGATGAGATACAGCAGCCGAAGGCCTGTTCGAACACCTTTGCTGTCTGCAGTTAACAAGAGAAAACGTCTCCAAGTCGCACAGGAGCACAAGGATTGGACAGTCGATAATTGGAAACAAATTATGTGACCCGATGAATCACGTTTTGAGTTGCACCATGCCGATTGCTGAGTGAGCATTTGGCGGAAACAGCACGAAAGCATGGACCGCAAATGCATTGCTACAACCCTTCAAGCTGGTGGAGGCAACGTTATGGTTTGGGGAATGTTTTCCTGGCATGCTTTGGGCCTTTTAATTCGTGTTGATTAGCGTCTGACTGGCTCATCATATCTAAACATCATTGCGGACCAAGTGCATCCTGTCATGTGGATGGTTTATCCCAATGGCGATGGCTACTTTCAACAAGGTAATGCGTCCTGCCATAGTGCTCGTATTGTACAGGATTGGTTTCAGGAACATGCCAGTGAGTTTACTTTGCTTAGGTGGACCCCACAAACTCAAAATCTCAACCCCATTGAGAATTTGTGGGATAAAGTTGAACGAGCCATCAGACAGCTGGATTCACAACCCTGCAGTCTCACACTCCTGGAAAGGGCTATTCATCAAGCATGGTCTCATATTCCACAAACCACCTGTCATCATCTCGTGGGGTCCATGCCACGAAGAATCAACGCAGTATAAAGGGCAAAATGTGTTCCAACAAAGTACTGAGGGGGTAGTCATAATAATGTGGCCACTCAGTGTATACCGTTCTGTTAACTTCTTCTGTCCCACCGTTCGGTCTCCAGGAGCGCTCATTTCTCTAGACTGTGGGTGGTAATAATATAATGACTCATTGGTGTATAGACGAAATGTTTAGTCTATGCTTCGTTCAACATGAACATGCACAAATAGGAATTTTACACTGTGGGCGTAATTTTTACTTTAGGGACTCTTGTTTTATTTTTAAATGCACCTAAAATTTTGTGCTTTTTGAAACATAAACCCACGAGCTGACATTTTAAGTGAAAACAGTAAAGTGTTGACTTCGGTTTACCGCCGTGTATCGCGATTTACTTCTTTACGTTTCTTGGATTCCCAGAAATGTCTTTCTTCTCAATATTTAAATTTTGTAACATATAAATCTAGCGATATAAAATAATAATAAAAAAACGCTAGACGGTACACCTCCGTTCATCAACATAGGTATAGATTACTTTGTGGCTTTAGTTTTCCTTCATTTTAGAGAAGAAGCATTTTTTATATCTAGGATTCTTCAGTATGAAATCTCAGAAGCTGCGATTTTGAAAATATACACAAAGGAAACTTCTATTTGGAATAATTTCCTAATTCGTATATTTTGGTAAATCTCATGGAATGAAATTTTCAGATTTTTTAATTAGTTTATTTTTTTAAAAATGATAACACAAAAGTTCACACTCCGGCCCAGAAGTGCAAGCTTTGCTTATAAAAATTGGAAAAAGAAATCTCCTGACCACAGTTTTGTATCTTCTTTGGCCGAGTAGTCAGAAGTTTTGACTACCAGCTGATTTTTATAGTTCGTCACGGATTCGAGTCCCAGATGAAGTCATGGATTGTGTGATTCTCGTGAGTTCTGGCTTTCCTCCTGTTTAGAGCCCTAGATGCCCATTGAAAATCTCCCTCATAGCACACACACACACAAACAAACACACACACAAACAAACACACACACAAACAAACACACACACAAACACAGACGGCATAGCCTTCCAGTCTTTGAAGCTGAATAGACAAATTCTTATATACAGACGAACCAGCTTAATGGAATAGCCTATTTGTCATAAGAAAATATTCCAATAAGCGGAATATTCCATTATCCGGGATATCTCCAAATAAATTCACAAAAGTATGAATTTACATACGAACTCCAGTACTGTACGTATATCTACGTAAATACGTAGTGAAGAAAAAATGTTTAAACGGATAAAAACTAAGTTAAATGTTGCTTTATAGCGACTTACAGTTTTATGTAACACAGAACATATGTACAGTACTGAAGGTGTAACATTCATGCCTTAGCAAAATAATCATTTATATATTTAACATTACTTTTTTAATAAATTTGTTACCAGATTTTCCAGTTTATAATATGCGGATAAGTCCACATTGCTCTTATTTTCTAAAAAGCGTCTTAAAATGCTGTATGCATTATTCACTTCCTGATGAAAAGGTACTCCGTATACACATGATGATGATCATCAGCTTCTATAATCTCATTTTGCGGGGTTTCATTATCAGATATCTCTCCAAACATCTCTAAGTCATTATCAAAGTTCACGAAATTAGAAAAGTCATCTTCCATCATTCCTTCAGGCGCAGGATATTGGAGAGGTAAAGTCACTTCTTCAAGAGTAGCATCTACCAAATATTAACCCTTAAGAAAACAATTGTTTATGCTTTCTATTGAAATTGCATCCCATGATTTATTCGTCATGTGAACGACAGTAAGTATTGATATTTACTTAATAATGTCACCAGCCTCAGAAGCATGTCATTAAAATCCAAAGAGGAAAATACCCTAACGGAAAAAAATAATCCCAACACCACGAAAAAATAGTTGTAGAGGAATGAAATGGCGGCAATGCATTTGTATAGGTAACATATATAATCGATTAAGGTTTCAAGATCACAGCTTAATGTAAGCGCGAGAAGAGCCATTTTAAATGTGAAATGCTGGTACATTAATAACCGGTGTAACCGCCAGAATGTTGAATGCAAGCATGCAAACGTTCATGCATTGTGTCGTACAGGTGCTGGATGTCAGTTTGTGGGATGGAGTTCCATGCCTGTTGCACTTGGTCGGTCAATACAGGGACGGGTAATGCTGGTTGAAGGTGACGCTGGAGTTGTCGTCCAATGATGTCCCATACGTGCTCGATTGGAGAAAGATCTGGTGATCTAGCAGGCCACGGCAACATGTCGACACTCTGTAGAGCATGTTGGGTTACAACAGCGGTATGCGGGCGAGCGTTATCCTGTTGGAAAACACCCCCTGGAATGCTGTTCATGAATGGCAGCACAACAGGTTAAATCACCCGACCGACGTACAACTGTGCCGTCAGGGTGCGTGGGATAACCATGAGAGTGCTCTTGCTGTCATAGGAAATTGCTCCCCAGACCATAACTCCAGGTGTAGGTCCAGTGTGTCTCGGCCGCAGACAGGTTGGTTGCAGGCGCTCACCTGGCCTCCTTCTAACCAACACACGGCCATCACTGGCACCCAGGCAGAACCGGCTTTCATCAGAAAACACAACAGATCTCCACTCCGTCCTCCATTGAGCTCTAGCTTGACACCACTGACGTCGCAAACGGCAGTGGTTTGGAGTAAGTGGAATGCACGCTACAGGGCTTCTGGCTCGGAGCTGTCCTTCAAGTAACCGATTTGTAACAGTTCGTTGTGTCACTGTGGTGGCAACTGCAGCTCGAATTGCTGCCGCAGACGCGGTACGATGCACCACGGCCATACGCCATACACGGCGGTCTTCCCTCTCAGTAGTGCCACGTGGCCGGCCGGAACCCGGTCTTCTTGAGGCAGTACTTCCCTTGACCACCGCTGCCAACAATCATGCACAGTGGTTACATTCCTGCCAAGTCGTTCTGCAATATTGCGGAAAGAAAGTCCACCTTCTCGTAGCCCTATTACACGACCTCGTTCAAACTCCGTGAGCTATTGATAATGGCTTCATCGTCTTCTTAAAGGCATTCTTGACTAACATCAACACACTACGTCGAATCTCAACGATAACTAACGCTCACGAACGTTACAGCGCGTATTTACAGCAAACCTGCTTTGCATGTTCCGAGGGGCGCTACTAGCGCCACACGTATGCGCCGAGCGCGAAATTTGCATAGACGTCATCTTACAGATGTACTCTCACCGCCTACGAACTGTCGTTTATCTAACACAACCCCTTCTTGGTGTTGGGATTTTTTTCCGTCAGTGTATCTTTTTCACCACTTCTTTTCAGTACGGTAAGATAAGCTCGACGTCAAGTCTGGGAAATGACTACTTTAACCCGACCGTTAAAGTAGTCATTTCCGCGAGGGGCCTATTCGTAAGCCTATTCGTAACCCACCACACTTTGTACATGTGTTTCTGCCTGTGAACAATCACAACGCAAATTCAAAAAAAGATGCCTTGAATAAAGAAACTGCTTTTCTCCTTTGTAACCTTTGTGACGTACCTGCCAGCAGGACGCACACGACATAAAAAGGCAGATAGCAGTCAGAACGAACGTCCGCGTAGCTCGATTGGTAGAGCGACTTATTCCGGAGTGAGGGGACTCTGTTTCGAGCCCCGGCGTGGACAAAAATGACGGAGAAATTTACTTCGTTACACCTTGGAAGAGTAAAAAATGTATTCCAATAACCGGGATTAATCCAATATTCTTATTTTATTAACCTGAGCGTTTTATCATTATGTACAAAGATTGCCGTCTAGGACACAGGTATTTTATTCTTTTATGCGGGATATTCCATTATCCAATATTCCATTAAGCGGCTTCCACTGTACACCTACTTAATATTGTGTTGCTTCTCTTTTTCCCTTCAGAACAGAAGCCAAAGTTCTTGATAAAGTTTGAGTTAGGTGTTGACAACACTGTGGTGGTGAAGTCGCCCACAAAGCGAGAAACGCTTGTTGTAAAGCATCCACAATTTTTAGTGGGGGCTGGTTTGTTCCAACAGCTCTCTCCAATTCCATTAGCTTGAGGTCCGACAATCAAGAGGACCATTTGATTGCCGGACCCCTCGACTGGTTGCAACCCGGGAAGTATGCGGTGTTGCGCTGTCTTGTTGAAAGATAGCGTTACGGTGAGGAAAGAGAATGGCTACGAACGGATGTACATGGTCGGCGAGGATATTCACATACCTTGTGCTGATGCCTGATGTTGTCTCAACTGATACGAGGGAACCCAAGGAAGCCCATCCCATGTATAAAAAAAAATCGCATCGGCTTCGAATAACAGCTTGGGGTGAGTATCCTAAGCTGTTGCACCACCTTCAACTGCATGTATGACCCCTAATCGGCAAGCTGTGCCCTTCGCTTAGTGGGTGGTTTATGCCACCCACGCACTCTCCCTCTCCCATCGGCGTGATAGAACTGAAACCGTGATTATTCACACCAAATGCCGTGTTTGCAGTCCTCTGCACTCCACTTGCCTTTACGACCCCAACTTGGCAAAATTTGTTCATTTTTTGTGTGGTTTACGCCACACACACACACACACACACCCTCATATCGGTGTGATAGAGGTGAAACCGTGATTGTCAGAGCAGATCACGTGTTTCCAGTTCTAAGCGCCCCACCTGCCTGTATGGTACCAACTTGGTAAGCTGGGGCCATCGCTTCGTGTGGTTTGCGCCACACGTACACCCTCCTATCGGTGTGATAGTGGTGAAACTGTGATTGTCAGACCAGATGCCTGTACGCCCTCAACTTCGCAAACTGGGTCCATCTGTTTTGTGTCACACATACACACACTTCCATCAGCGTTATAGGGGTAAAACCGTCATATACCAGACCAGATCACTTGTTTTCCAGTCCTTTGTCCTCCAATTGCGATAGGTGGTGGAGTCAACAAGGAGACAGAATGTGGATGCCGACTGCCATATCATATTTTTCCATGGAACGATGGATAGTAGTTATGCATAAGCTTGTGGATATGCCCTCATTAAATTACAACGATTCCTTGTAACAATGCTGGCCAGTCTGTGCTCACCTCGACAATCAGTTGCATGTTTATGGCCACATTTCTTTCGTAGCTTGGAAGTTTTCCTGTATTTTCTCGTTTTCTAAGTATACTCTTGCAACTGTCTTATGTGGAAATTCCAGCAGTTCAGCAGTTGCCAATACTGATCGACCGGCTTCCTCCGTAGCTACTATCTAGCCACAGTTAAACTCAATCACTGCATTTACCCATAATTACTTTCGCATGATTGGTTTTTAATGCGTTGCCAGTTTCAGTATGACTGGGAATGATACTTCTGCTTTTCATGTTGTTATCAGGTGCATATAATAGTTCGTCCGTTCAATGAACTGTTCCTGGTGAACGATATATTATACATCAAGATAGAAGTTCTTCTAACTCCAGGTTCAGAAATTTAGCTATCACTCTTCAGACACAGTTCCTTGTGTACCACACAACATGATACTGGCTTGCTTTAGGTGACGTTATACACTATATCGACAAAAGTCATTGGACACCCCTTCTAAACCAAACGAACGGATCCGCTGCGTTGTTAAGCTGCATGTTACAGCTGCAAACGGTATAAAAACAAGCCTGCATCTAACCGCGATCATATCGCACTGTGAGGTTGAGTGAAAATGTCGTGGCGGAAGAGAACTGACTTTGAGAAAGGAAAGATTATTGGAAGTTATATTAGTGTGTTGTTCATGAGAGAAACAGAGAGGCGTTTAAACATACCCACGTCAACTACACTGTCTACCAACAAGTAATTGGACAACCCTGCAGTAGACGATATCTGCGGTCCTGATACACTTCACGGCCGCCGCCGTTAAATATCGTGAGGGAAACAACAACGCAACCAGTCGCATGCAAGATGCCACGCAGTTCGGAGCTCTCTGATTTCGAGAAAGGTGTAATCGTCGGGTATCACAGAAATGGCCGATCCATACGTGATATATCCAGCGAGTTGAAGTACCCAAAATCGACAGTGGCCTACGTGATTGGCAAGTGGAAGTTGAGAGGTGACTGTCACAATGTGCTCAGACCTGGCAGACTCACAAAACCGGGAGTTAGAGGCCGACGGGTGCTGGCCAGAGGAATTCGGAAGAACCATACCAAATCGATGGGCCACATCCGCGTGGAGTTTCAACAGGCATCCGGGAGTGTTCTTTCGATGAATACCATCCGTAAGGAAGCCCATCTGCTAGGTTATCATGGATGTGCTGCCAACCACAAGCCTTTGATCACCAAGTCCAATAGCGCTGCACGGCTAACGTGGTGCAGAGAACGTCGACACTGGACCGTTGAACAGTCGAAACAGATTCTCTGGAGCGACAAATCAAGGTTCACCCATACCGTTCGGATGGCAGGGTCTGGGTTTGGCGTCTGCCTGGAGAACGCCTCCGGCCGGAATGTATTGTGCCAACTGGGAAGTTTGACGGCGGTGAAATTATGCTATGGGGGTGTTTCTCCTGGTATGGCACGGGACCCTTGGTCGAAATTCCTGGTAGACTCAACACCGAGACCTACTGCACCATTTTGGATGACCATGCGCTTCCTACGTTGTGGCAGTTTTACGGGGTGGACCCATGTTACTTTGAAGGTGACAATGCCACCTGCCATGGTGCGAGGTCCACTATGGCTTGGTTTGGTGACAATGGGGTTAATCGAATGGACTGGCCTGCGCAGAGCCCAGAACTTAACCCTGTCGAGCACTTCTGGGACGAGTTGGAGCGTCGACTTAAGGAGTGCCCCCACCGTCCGAAATTGGTGAAGGAACTGACCTGTCTTCTCCAAGCCGAGTGGAAGAAAATACCGCTAGCCGTCGTACAACGCCTGGTTGAGATTATGTCCCGGAGGGTCGCAGCTGTAATCTCCGCTCGTGGAGGCTCCACCAACTATTGAAGGTGAATAAACTTCGTTTTCCTTGTTCGCGGTACAACTGAAAACGGTATAAAAACAAGCAGGAAGCTGAACGGGATCATATCGCACTGTGAGGTTGAGTAAAAATGTCGTGGCGGAAGAGAACTGACTCTGAGAAAGGAAAGATTGTTGGGAGTTATATTAGTGGGTTGTTAATGAGAGAAATCGAAAGGCGTTTAAACATACCCCAGTCAACTCTTTCGGATGTACTGAATAAGTGGAAGACATATGACGTGCCTGAAGCAGCAAAACGTACCGGCAGACCAAAGAAAGTCAGTGACAGAGGACGTCGCAGCTTCAGTAGAGTCGTAACATCTAATCGATGGAGTACTGCACAGGGCCTAAGTGTACAGGTGAGTAAAACTCCTAGAACCTTGGTTTGCACACAAGTCATTCGCAGAGAACTTCATTCCATGTGTTACTGTAGTCGTGAGGCTGCTCATAAACTTTTCATCTCCACTCGGAATGCTACTCGTCGTTTAGCATGGTGTAAAGAACATTTATCGTGGTCCGTAGATCAATGGAAGCGGGTCCCATGGGCTGATGAATCTCCATACACGATCCATCAGTCTGATGGTCGCTTGTGGGTATGGCAGTAGCTCGGGGAACTCTATTTACCACAATGTACTGTCCTACGGTCAAGTTTGGAGCTGCCAGTGTACTTGTGTGGGGGTGTTTTTCGTGGAATGGTCCCGGCCCATTGGTTATCGTGGACAAACCGGTTAACTAGCACGTCTACCTCGATATTCTGTACAATTATGCCCTACCAACTCTGTGGCAATACTATGGAACCGAGCCTTGTTGGTACCAGCAGGATAATGCACCGAGCCATAAAGCAAAGACTGTTACTACGTTGTTTGACAATAATCCCTATCGTGTGTGGACTGGCCAGCACAGAGCCCTGATCTTAATCCCACAGAGCACCTATGGGATGAATTATAGCGCCAACTTTGGAACCAAGGCCTGTTACTAAGCAAAAGTTAGCGGCAGCATTATGTACTTTATGGAAGCGCATACCTATCGCTGTGTTCCAAAACTTTTGGAAACTGTCTTAAATGGTCAGTGCATGCACTAAGGCTAAAGGTGGACAGACACCGTACTAAAGTGTGTCAATAAATGCTATGTTCTGTTTCTATTGTTGGTTTCCGGTGACGTTTGTCAATATAGTGTACGTTAAGTCTGTTAAAGTCATTATCAAATGATATTGCAATGCTATCTCAGTATCAAAGAGTATTTACTAAATTTCATTCTTTTCCAGAGACTTTGAGGCTCTACAAAAGGTGTTTATGCGTCGCCAAACTCGGAATCGTCATCACCAATCTTCTACTTGTGAGTGCCAATCTGAAGAGGGTAACGATCAGGACACGCTACGTGATTTATTTCTTGGAAACCCTTCTCCAAGCCGTCGCCGAGAACCGATGTCGTGAGTACAAATTTTAATTATTGCTTTATTTGCAATCACGGGGCCACATCAAGATGATAAAATTAAGGCCCTCAGTTACGTTGAGGCTAGAGGGGACCCAGATCAACCTCCTAACCACCATAAGTTTGCAGCGGTTCGGAGAGCACGTTAAAGGAGGTCCGAGGGTATTGTATCTCTTGCTACAAATACGGTCATCAGCTCTAGGTGACCTTCTATACTTGATTTCCGTGTATCCCTCCTATGAAGCATCCAAGCTAAAATATCCCAGATTCCTAGACCTGAGGTTAGACTAGACACTCCTCCCTATAAAACTCTCTACGACATCATTCATCCAATTAAAAATCTTGTGATGTACTGCATAGGTGATGCGCATGTCAATAGTTTATATACCTTTGCCGCCATAGTTTAAACGAGAGAGCATTCGGCTCCGGAGCAGAATAATGTACTTTCGAGACAGCCACGGGTAAATTCGGATTTCACATTTGCTCCACAACGTAAAAATGGATATAGTGGCTGTTAGATTCTTCGAAAAATGTGTAATGTTCCTTCCACACATCGTCTGAAATCAAATTAAATTTCGAAATAGAATTCTTAATTAATCTTCTTAATTTCAAAATCGAATAAATGCGCGAAACTTCTTTCACACAACTTGTGGAATTAGTCAGAATTCCATCTTGCACAGTGAGTGGCTGACAAGGTGAACCTACGATTACATCCCAGCACCTTTCTCAAAGGCGGCGGGGGTTTACACCGATGAACCATTACATTATGACCACCCCAGGCCTAGGGAAATGAGCGCGTCTGGAGACTGAACGGTGGCGCAGGTGAAGTGCACAGAGCAGTATATATACAACACGAGCACCGGCTTTCGGTTAGTAGAGTGTTCGGAGTCAGAATGGAACAAGCTACCGATTTATCGGAGTTTGATAAATGACAAACTATGATGACACCGCGGTGCCTTGGAACTACGATCTCGGAAACGATGCGGCTTGTGCGCCGAGAAAAACGTTTTGTTAATTCAGCAAAAAAAATTGTTGAATCAACCAAAAAATTTTGTCGATATACAGTCAACAAAAATGTTTGTTGAACTTACAAATTTATTTTGTTGAAAATTATTGTTGATTCTTCAAAATTTATTATTATCATGACAAAACGTTTTGTTCATTTAACAAAATAATTTTGTCGATTTTTGGAAATTTCGTTGATCCAACAATATGTATTGTTATCGTGATAAACCTTTTTTTGCTGAAACCAAACAAATTGTTATCGTGACACAGTTGTTTCTTGCTCCAACAAAATTTAGACTTATGTAGCTGGGCCACTTTCAAGAAACTTCTTATCTGCGAATTCAGCATTTGAAGGTGGGTTTATTACCTCCTGGAATGTTCACGGACGATTTGTACTTGACATAACGATGTATTGACAGTATTTTGGCGCGTGTGTAACATGTTTCTAAATCCGATTTCTTTTTAAATGTTTTCTTTAGTTTTTTGATGAAACAAATTATTGACATTTCTGGTTAAACAAAAAAAATAGTAATATTTTTTTTAGCGTTGTATATGTTCCAGGGTTCTATCACCATGCAATCTTTGGTTGCAGCACGAATTTTGAAACACCCTGTATATATAGCCTATACATGAAATATAGCTCTATACATAAATCACAACTCTTATCATTACCTCACGTGCAAATTTTTATTTGCGATAAGGAACCGCAAGTCGTCATAAGAAATGTATTATCACTTTATCAGAAATCTGGGTTTAAATTTAATATGTGCCCCTGTGCATCTAATAGGATGCGGATTCTATCGTGTTCATTGTAATTATGAGTCTACAAAGTGAGGCCAAATCATCACTAAAATTCACTGAATCCAAGCAAATTAACACACAATAGACACTAGCATAAAAATACGTCGGAATTATTAAGATATATTAGAAATTTTTACCTCTGAATGTCTCTGTCAGAGTTGACAGTTTCCAGTCTTCTAAAAATGCACTCACTTCGTAGTCAGCTATAATTCAAAGCGAAATCTTAAGCGCAAAACCAGATTCTTCTGGTCAGTGGTTGTCTGGTAGTGCCCGGATGGAGTAGCTAGTGATCACGTGCGCTATGTCCTAAGGTCGATGCCACCTCCATACAGTTGGATTAACGAAATATAGCCAACAAAACAATTCCAATGAAGTTTTGCTAAAGCAACAAAATAAATCGACAAAATAGCTCAACAAAATTATTTTGTTGTTTCAAACAAACCTTTTATCTCAGTGTGGGTTGTACACGTGCCACTGTAGTGAGTACGTATCAAAAATGGTGCACATATGGCCAACGACGAACCGTAGTGAAGCCGTGTGTCGCCCGCAGCTCATTGAGGCCAGATGGGAGCGGAAACTGTCGCGCATTTTTGACGGCGACCGCACGGCCACAGTGCGACCAATCACCCGAAGCTACAACAGTGGAGATCATGGAAATGTGTCACAGAACACTGATCATCGCAGCTTTCTGCGCATGGACCTGGCTAGCCGAAAACTCAGCCGGTTCCCTATGCTCACGGCACGTCATCGCCAACAATGCATGAAATGGGCCCAAGATAATGGAGATTGAACCGTGGATGATTGGAAGAAAGTGGCCTGGTCTGGCAAATCAAGATTCCTGGTGTATCACGTAGATAGTCGAGCGCAGCTACGCAGATTAACAACGGAGGCTGCACTGTTGGGCGGAAACAGGTCGCCGGTGGCGATGCTATGCTGTGGGTGATGTTTTCTTGCAACAGTTTATCCCCATTATCCCAATAGCACAATCCCTGACAGCTTTCGGGTATCTAAACATCGTTGGGGACCAATTTCACCCATTCACGGCAACTGCGTTCCTTGCTAGCGATATCCATTGTCAATAGGATAATGCGCCGTGTCACACTGTCAGAATCGTCAAGGAGTGGTTCGAGATACAGATATCCCATGATTCCTCGCCGAGTGGTCGCTGTTTTGCGGAATAAATGGGGTCCTACAGCTTGTTAGGTAGGTGGTCATAATGTAATAGCTCATCGGTGTATAACGTACATAATGAGCTTTTCCTGAATTGCTGTGGTGCAAAACAGTCTGAAACTTCCATATGTGAGTATGTGTGTGCGTGTGAGGTGTTTTAAATATATAACTTCCATAAGATCTAACCTCAAATACACATACGCGTCGAAGCGTCAAAATTTTTTGCTGTTTGTGTGCTTGACTACGTTTAACCATTTAACACAATATTTCACTTTTTTTGCGAGAATGTCATGCAATTATTTTTAAACGCAAGGAATATCCTTTTTTTTTTTATTGGAGGTTTAACGACCACCGTGAGCAACTCAAATGGGTTATAAGCAGTCGCCCGTCCCTAATTTAGGGTCACTGGTTCCAGGGAAGGGAGAGAGCCAGTGCCGTAAGACAAACACAACATCCATGCCTCACCGGGATTCGAACCCGAACCACGTTCGGACGAATGATCAGAGGCCATCGCTTAGACCATTGCGCCACCGGGGCGGCATATATCCTTTTCTATAGAAAAACAAGGTTACTTTTAAATATTTAAGGTAAGCATAAACAAACATCTAATTTTTTCCTTGGTAATTAAGCACAATGTCCTCACAATATGTTAATTCTAAGCAATATTGTTATATATAAAACTAATGAATGCTAAATACGTTCATAAAATCAAAATCAGATATAAAAACACAAACCAAAAACTAGAGACAGGTGAAGAAGCTGGATAGTTTTAAATGAGTTTTTTGTAAATACAAGAATCTCTGAAATAACAAATAAAATTTATTTTATATTAGGTTCAAAGTGATAAATACTTGACATTTATAATTTCTCTCTCACGTGATAATCTTTCAGTTTTTTTATTCACATTTTGCGACATTACGAGATAAAGCAGACATATAAATATATGGAAGGGAAAACTAAACAGAAATTAAAGCCATTAATACAGACATGAGTGTAGAAACCAGTTCTGTTTCCTTCTGAATGATTCAGGATATTTATTGAAACTAGTTGAGATTTTTGCTACGAAGAATGACATACATATAAGCGATTTTCGTAAAATAAATTTTGAATGGCATGCCATATATATTTCATATTTTTTTATGCAGGCGCAAAAAAGTGAGTGTCGCATGATGAGTAATTCAGGTAATACATTATTGTTTCCTTTTTTCTGTAAAATATAGTTGCATACGTCTGATATTTCGTCGCCGATGAATTGGTGATTTACTCGCTGAACGCAAGTTCCTTTAAAAATACTTTTTACGAACACGATAATACGCCATGCCACACTGCCAAAATCGTCAAGGAGAGGATCGGGGAACATGCTGGTCGCTTTCTCTTAATGCTCTGGCCTCAAAATTCACCTGACATTACCCCAATCGAACATTTTTGGTTCGATTCGGTTCACGCTAAGTCACCAACACCCCGTAATGTACGCGAACTGGAAAGCAGTTGACATTATGGTACCAGATACCCCAGGATACCTATCGCCACCTTATCGAATCGATGCCTCGCCAAATGGCCGCTGTTTTGAGCGCTAAAGGGAGTCCTACAGCTTATTAGGTAGGTGGTCACAATGTAATGCATCATCGGTGTATCTCAATATGGCAATTAGGAGTGATAATTCCTCGCCGGCGTAGTTTAAATGGGAAAGCATTCGGATCCGGAGCAGGAGGTTGCAGGTTCGGTTACCACCACCGTCAAATCTGGATTTCAAATTCTCTCTATTAAATTTTTCACACTGTAGGGTAACTACATATCCTTGCGTATTACTGCGGCGACGTATGAATGAAATTGGCAGAGATGCAGTGATTAGTTTTCCGGCGTAGATCAATTGGGAGAACAGGCGATCTGGAGCAGGAATTCGTGGTTTCGAATTCCGCATTGTCAAAAAGGTTACCTGGAATATTGGCGCCCTAATATAAATGAATATCCTGGCCGTGAGGTTCGAAAATATATGTCACGCTTCTCCTACGCGTCGTGTAGAATTAATAAAAATTTCTTCTCCTACATTTAGCTGATTCTCCGGTCATGGCTGTCGGCTGACCCGAAAGCCTGTGGTTTGCAACTGGGGGGTGATGATGTAACATAATGAGTAACATGATGTACTACTGCAGTGACATATGAATCAAATGGTCATTTTTTTTCTTTTGATTGAATGTTTTCTTTTTTTAATTGAAGGTTTAACGACCACCGTGAGCAACTCAATGGGATATAAGCAGTCGCCCGTCCCTAATTTATGGTAATTGATTTCAGGAAAGAGGAAAAACTAGTGCCGTAAGGCAAGCACAACACAACCATGCCACACCGGAATTCGAACCCGGACCCTTCGTGGGCAAATGGTCATGAGCCAGCGCTTAGACCACTGCGCCACCGAGGCGGCTCGGCAAAATTTCAGTGATTGTTATGTTTGTCTTACGGCACCGGCTCTCTCCCCTCCCTGGAACCAGTGACCCTAAATACGGGACGGGCGACTGCTTATAGCCGATTGAGTTGCCCACAGCCACAGCGGTCGTTAAACCCTCAATAAAAAATCCAATCACCGGGATGAAAGTTTCACGCAATAACACTGATGGCTCAGTTGCCTCCTTTATGATTTTTTCTTTGCGAGATTTAGGTTGATGTCACACCTCGTAGTAAAGGTTCGTCTCGGCTTGCGCAACACATGTAAAGAAATGAAAAAGTTGTGGTTTTCAGTCAATTGGCTACACTACAGTAGTGAAAGTATCTCTATGAACTTTACTGTATTTACAGAACTGCTATACCGGCCTGTGGCGCAGTGACCTAAGCGCTGGCTAATAACCTTTCGTCCGAGATGGGTCCGGATTCGAACCCCTTTGAGGCACGGATGTTATGCCGGTCTTACGGCACTGGCTCTCTCTCCTCCCTGGAGTCAGTGGCCCTAAAGTAGGGACGGACGACTGTTTACAGCCCATTGAGTTGCTCATGTTAGTCGTTAAACCACCAAACATGAAAAGAAAAAAGAAGCTGCTCTCCTGTATCGTATTATGTGACATACACACGCTTTCCGTTTTTGTTGCTTTTCCACTTACCTAAATATTTGTTGCTTCTTGCTGTATTTTTCATACTCAGCTGTACATGCGAATTCATAAGTTTTCGTTCTGTTGGCCCATGACTAGCAGCCGGTTAGCCCATGTGTGCAAGTGCAGGAATCATACAACGACATCCGACTGATTGTTTGGTTATGCTTCTTGTTTTTTCCATTACTTAGTACATCTGTTAAACCCCAACATGACGATATCATCGATAGATACTTTGATATGAGCGACACGACCTTTAAAACACCATGTACCTCATACTGAACAGTGTAGTAGTGACTCATAGACAAAACCACGAAATGAAACCTTTCAATTTTCTGCATCTATTCGACATCATAGCAGTGCTCTCGTTCCCCATAATTTCGAATGCTCTTGTACACAGTGCGTCAAATAATTTTTAAGACTGGGTGTGTAAAATGAAATAGAAACAAAAAATTATAATTTGTTTTGGTTTGTTATTCAAAATAAGTCCCTCCGGCTTCAGTACACTAGTTACAGCGATTTAATAATGATTCGAATGCCTGTTCCAGTTCACTTGGCGGAATTGCCTCCAAGGCACGCGTCGAAGCTGTTTGTATGGTCGAAATATCATCAAAATAACACCCTTTTAACGTCATTTTAAGTTTTGGGAACAAAACAGTCGCAGGGTGCTAAATCAGGTGAATACATTGGAATATTCAACACACAGACGTTATTTTTCGCCAAAAATCTACGAGCAAGAAGTGAGGTGTGACTTGGTGCATTATCGTGCAACAAACACCAACTGTTTTCATCTCGATATTCTGGATAAATGCCAAGAATTTTGCCCATCAAACGCCTCAAAACATTTAAATAAAACTCCCCAGTAATTGTTTGTCCACTTGGAACAAATTCTTTATGGATAATACCCTTACTATCGAAGAATGTAATGAGCATTCTTTTGATTTTTGATGGAACTTTTTCTTGTTTTTTTGGCTTGTGGCGGGTTTTTTGACTTCCATTCCGCACTATGTCACTTTGTTTTAGGATCATATTGAAAACACCATGTTTCATCACCAGTAACAATCGATTTTAAGAAGTTTGGTTCATTTTCAGCGGCTGAAATGATGTCTCTGCAATGTACACTTCTCCTTGATTTTTGTTCATTGGTTAACGTGTGTGGAAGAAATTTAGCAGAGACTTTTGTTTTGCCCAAATCTTCATGCAGGATGGTTCGAATCGTTTCTTTGTTGATGTTTAAAGACCCTTCCATCATTCTTAGTGATGCACATCGATTGTTTTCCACGAAATCACGCACTTTTTCAATAATCTCAGGTGTCCTAGATGAACTTGGTCTTCCGGTATGCTTATCATCTTCTAGCGTATCTCTTCCGTCCAAAAAACGTTTGTGCCACAGGAAAATATTTGATCTACTTAACCAAAACTCACCGTAAACTTGTTTCATCATTTGGTACGTTTCCCAGGCATTTTTACCAAGTGTTGCGTTAAACTTAATAACAGCCATTTGTTACATCTTAATAATTCAACATGAAAAAATTTTTACTTCTCTAATGAACGGCCGTTTCGTTTGAGTTACTTTAACAACTGCGCAGTACTTTTGGCAGAAAGCAAGCAGATGGTCACGGTTTATAACGCATTCACGATTACACTGGTGGCGCCACCGTAGACTGAAATCTAGCGCTAGTCTTAAAAATTCTTTGACACACTGTGCATAACGTAGTAATGTATGTATTACAGCTGCAACTCTTCAGTTTAAACGAGGGATTCCTAACGTTTAAATTTTCTTTTTCAGCGGGTTTGGAGCGTCTGAAGATCAGATTCAAGTATTATTGGAACATTCGAGAACGCTTCAAGTTCCTCAAGATGCGTAAGAAGTATTGTGACCTCATTAAAGGTGGTCCTGTTAATCTCGTAATTTAACGACGATTACCTCAGTCCATTCTGTTTTGCAAACCATTAATGTTGAATCGCGAACAAAATTGTGCAGCTTATACAGGATTAATCAGCTGATCTTTCAAAGATACCTCCACCGAAAGACTTTTTCACTGGAAAATG
Organism: Macrothele yani; assembly: GCA_039090855.1. Classification (NCBI taxonomy): domain Eukaryota; kingdom Metazoa; phylum Arthropoda; class Arachnida; order Araneae; family Macrothelidae; genus Macrothele; species Macrothele yani. The sequence continues at coordinate 115,350,558 of CM077026.1, forward strand.
TTCATTTTTATTTAAATAAAAACCAGAAACTTTCGGTGAATATTCTAAATGTACACACTCATAAGTCTTTTATTGTATATTTACTCGTCTGTTTCGTTTTATTGTGCATGTAAATTCTCATCACAATTATTGTATTTTGACTCAAATTTTATTTAATTCCAATGCGTCTGCCTGAATTCTCGTTTCTTATTACAAAATACACTGTTAAAAAGCTTTGTAGTAGGTTTCACCAAAAAGTGGTACAACATAAGCTGCACCAATTTTTGAGAAAAGGTAAACCACTGTGTGATGCATGAAATCCGTAAAACCACGATGCAATAATGCACCACGCTATGGTATTCAACCTGAATAGTGTGAAGTTGCATCCATTGCATCATGTTTATGTATGTTTCATGCATCATACAATGGTTTACTTTTGCCAAAAAGTGGTGCAGCTGATGTAGCACCACATTTTGGTGCAGCCTGCTACAAAAGTTTTAACAGGGTAACACCCAGAGTAAAACATTATGCAGTATCTGATCACCATACTGACTCAAAACGCCATTTTTCATTCGTACAAGGGAGAATAACTGAGAATGTTTTCATATAAAAAAAATATGCGTACCTGAATTATCAACAAAGTTGTCTTTTTCGAAATGCTGTCCGTTTCACCGAATAAAGGTGCCCGAACGTTCCTCTCACTTTTTGAATGTCTCCTGGAATTCTACTGCAATGCTGTTGAAATACCACTGCGCAGCAGTAATAAGTTGTTGATGAGTCTCAAATTGTGTCTGAAATGTCTTTTTTAAAATGGAGAACAACCAGAAGTCACAAGATGACAAGTCTGGACTATATGCAGGTTGGAGCATCAACTTAATATTCATTTTCTTCGAATCAGAAACTACCGAACTGAAAATGTGTGTTCTTTCGTTGGGCCGCACATGAAAAGAAATGGAGAACCTAAGTTGAACAAACGCGTGTCATTCCCAAGCGCTGGGTTAAAATTCGGTGAAGTGATGATTTTGAAATGTGAACTATATCTTAGATATCTCTAATTGATATGTGTCTCTCCTCTCTTATAATAACACCTATTGTATTGATGTTTACCTCTGTAACACTCTTTGAAGGTCTTTCTCCATGCGCGATAAAGCCGCCGACTCACGACCATCCATAAATTCTTTATGTCATTTGTAAATTCTTGATTTTTCTAGAAATTCATCTTTATAAGCATCATGCATAAGACGGGAAGTCTCTCCGACAGACATCTTAAGTCGAGCAAAATTTAATAACGTGTCTTTGTTCCTCTTTCACATCAATTTTGTTTCGAAAAATCCCAGCCCGAAAACACTGGTTAGTGGTTCCCGAAACAACGCTTATTAACCTACGCACTACGGATTACGCATGCGTGATAAACAGATTTGGCCGGTTGCTATGGCAACTACAACGACTACCGTTGTGTTTTAGACACTCGTGCAGAGGACGAACGCAGTATTGCACATTTTTTATAAAGACCTGAGTTGTTTTGGGACAAGCTGTGTACAAGTTGTACAAATACAATTAATAACGTACAGTACCTTGCGACGTATACACCTTATGAAAATAAAGCCTCATTTTCCGATGATCGGATTCCAACCTACATTTGTTTTCTCCAGAGTGGACTGTTCTACCGATTGAGCTAGTAGGCAACTTGCGCAGTAGGCAACCGTTACGTCGATTGCCATTGACGGCCAGCCATCGTAGCGCTCGTCTAGATTGGTGCCGGAGTCATGCGAACTGGTGTCACGAATGGACCACTGTGGTCTTCGATGATGAATCCCGTTTCTGTCTGGGTGCTGACGATCGACGGATCTGTATCTGGCGAAACCCTGGTGAGCGGACGCATTCCGGTTTCGTTCTCGACAGCACCATACGGCCCGTCAGGCAAGCATCATGTTGTGGCGTGCCATTGCGCATCACAGTAGGACACCTCTTGTTTGCATCACGGGCACGCTGACAGCTGCACTATGCGTGAGCGTGGTTCTGCATCCCGTTTTTTGGAACAGTCCCTAAATGGACTACAACACCCCATTTTCCAGAAAGGTAACGCACGTGTACATACCGCTCGGGTTTCCAGACAATGTTTGCAACATGTTTAAACACTGCCATGAGCAGCCAGATCGCCTGATTTATCCCCAATCGAAAACCTGTGAGACCACGTTGGAAGTTGTCTGTAATCGAATCGGCCAACACGCTCAGTCTCGATGAATTATGGGAGCAAGTCAACCGTGCCTTCGTGTTCCATTCGTCTGGCTGATATCTGTCGACTCTATGACTCATTGCCACGCCGTATTTTTGCCTGTATTGATGTTCGCGGCAGTGCAACCACTAACTGAGTCATACCAATTGAGCTGCATTATGTCATCTGATAGACACTGTACGTGGCTGAAAATAAAATCAAGGTGAACTTTTATATATTCCTATTTTCATGCTCAATTTCACCGCTATCTCCTCACTCCTGGGTAGGGCAATTTCAATGTCGAGCAGTGTATTGGACGTACCAGTGTGGTAACGCAAGAGTCCAAACGGAAAGTTGCAGCGATAAGCCAAGGTCGATGTAGTTCAGTCTACAGAATAACTGACTCCGGAGCTAGAATAAGTGGTTTCTAATCCATCCAATGGGGGGGGGGGAAAAGGGCTTGTTTTCACATTAGCGCACGAGCGTAAAAAGGAACATCTTGGCCGCGAGGTCAGAAAATGATGTGTGGTGCATCTTCCACATATCTTCTGGAAAATATTCCTTCTTCTACAGTAAGCTGTTTTTCAATCATGGTTTGCGGCTGACCCGGAAACCGACGATTCCATCCGATGTCTCAAATGGGACGGAATCGAGGGTTTAACACTTACACTATATTGAAAAACGTCACTGGACATCCCTTCAGAAGCAAATGAACGGATCCTCTGCTGTGTTAAGATGCGTGGTACACCTGCAAACGGTATGAAAACAAGCTTGCAGCTGACCGCGATCATAACGCACTGTGAGGTTTAGTGAAAATGTCGCTGCGGAAGTGACCTGGCTTTGAGAAAGGAAATATTGTTGGGCGTTATATTAGTGGGTTGTCCATAACAGAAGCCGAGAGGCGTTTAAACATACACAAGTCAACTGTTTTGGATATACTGAATGAGTGGAAGACACATGGCGTGCCTGAAACAGCAAACGTACCGGCAGACCAAAGAAAATCTGTTATAGAGGACGTCGAAGCCTTAGGAGAGTCGTTACAGCTAATCGACGGAGTACTGCACAAAACCTCAGTGTCCAGATCAATAAAAATGCTGGAACCTCGGTATGTACACGTACCATTCGTAGGAACTTCATTCCATGGCTTACCGTGGTCGTGTAGCTGCTGATAAGCCTTTCATCTCCACTCGGAATGATACTTGTTGTTTAGCATGGTGTAAAGAACATTTATCGTGGACCGTAGATCAATGGAAACTGGTCCTATGGACTGATTAATCCAGATACAACTTCCATCAGTCTGATGGCCATGTGTGGGTATGGTGGTAGCCGTGGGAACACTATTTACCATAGTGTACTGTTCGTACGGTCAAGTTTGGAGCTGGTAGTGTACTCGTGTGGGGGTGTGAAATGGTCCCGGCCCATTGGTGGAATGGTCCCGGCCCATTGGTTACTGTGGTCAAACCTGTTAACCAGCAGGTCTGCCTCGATATTTTGGAAAATCATGCCCTACCATCTCTGTGGTAATACTATGGAACCGAGCCTTGTTGATACCAGTAGAATAATGCACCGATCCATAAAGCAAGGTCTGTTACGGCGTGGTTTGACGATAATCCTGTATCGTTTGTGGATTGGCCAGCACAGAGTCATGACCTTAAATCCATAGGGCACCTAAGAGATGTAATAGAGCTCCACATAAGAAGTTTGGAACCAAGGCCTATTACTAAGCAACAATTAGCGGCAGCATTATGTACTGAATGGTAGCGTATACCTATCGCTATGTTCCAAAACCTTGTCGAAAACATGTCTCGAAGGGTCAATGCACGCATTAAGGCCAAAGGTGGACCAACACCGTACCAATGTATCTCAATAAATGCTTTGTTGGGTTTCTCTTCTAAGTATCCGGTGACTTTTGTCAATATAGTTTATGTGACGTTGTGACGTGCCAGTGGGGCAACGAAAGAATCAAAACGATAAGTTGCAGCTATATACCAATGTCGTTGTAGTCCAGTCAAGAGAATAACTGGCTCCGGCACGAGGATACGAGTGTTCTAATTCCCCCATTCGCAAAGATGCGCTTATCACCACAACTGTTCCTTTTCTTTTTTCCAGCTGAATTTCGCTTTGGGGTTATTTATGCAAATTTATGAATTTATTACGAAAATTTGGAAAATATGCATTTATACAAAAAACATTTCAAAATAGGTCTTTTTATGCAAAAATATTTATTCATCTAAAATTCTGTTCCCCTGTGATATGTATGTAAAAAGTTGTATTTTGTTTTTTGTTGTTCGCTAAAAGATGGGAGAAGCTGGACGTTGTAAAGAATGGTAACGTAATCTATCATAGTTTGAAGCTTTGCTCTGCGTGCTCTTTGTCCTTATCAGCATGGACGAGAATAGCATATTCAGTATTTTCTTAATCAAGCGTTTATATTTAGCGACAGCGATCTAAATGCAGCAGTCTGCGGGACAACAGACCTTATCTGTGTGCCCTTTTAAACCTGAAGAAACACCATTAATCATTCCACTTGTTAGAACAGCGATATTGTCATGGCTCTAATATTTGACGTAACTACCAAAGACGGCACTAACTTTTTCATCAGTGACTTCTTCTCCCACCGTTTTCCTGTTCACTACCATTCAGCTTTTCAAAGTCACCTAAGGAAAGTATTCCCTGGTGGTCAGCACTGATTGCTTACACAGAACGGTCAATGGCGTTCCTTATTTTTAGCCGGTCAATAATTCCGCAAGGGAGGAGGCAAATAATAACGATTCTATTTTGATGCGTTCTAATCAGAGATTTCTGAGAAGAGATGCGCCCATTGACTTCCATCGATCAGGTCCGATGTGAAGATTTCTGCATTGGCCATTACTGTGGAAATATCATGTGGGATTGACCATTTCTCCCTGTTTTTATGGGATGTCTTTTCACGTAAGTTATTCTGAAGAGCATATATTTAGAGCGAAATCTTTCCCAACATATTTAAAAGGCCAGTAACATTGCTGTAACATGCTTAAAAAATTGATGGTTGTCTCGACAGAATGATTTGAGCATATATTATGTATGTAGGATAAGGGGTTGAAAACGTAATGAGAAAGCATTACGTGATGGAATTTGAAATCAGTTTTGGAAAACCAATGACCAAAATGTATTCTAGCTGTTCTCATGAACTGAAAACGCCTCCATGGGTTAGCAATGGTCTAAACCAGTGATGGCAAACCAGCGGCTTTCTAAACGGCACGCGCGCGCGAAATCACTTTTTGTAATTTGAATGATTTATTAAACGATTTAGCATTTGTAACGGACATCGTGAGCCACCTTAACAATTTGAATCTGCGTTTGCAAGGTAAAAGCAATCTTTTACCAGAGGCATTTAAAGCAAAACTTGTTCTTCTTGGAATGAATTTTTCTCGGCACGATCTCGTACATTTTCCTCGAATGAAATAACTATCACAATCTGAGTTTGGTGAGATTCCAAACTTTTCTAAATATCAGCAACATATTTCTGATTTGAAAAATTTCTTTAAAGCCAGGTTTTCAGACTTCCGAAATGAAAAACTAAATCTTTTGCTTTCCACAAACCCCTTCTCCCTTTCCATCGAGGGTATCATTCACAATCCTACTGATGTGCTGAACGAAATTTTGGAGCTTCAGAATAACACTGCAATTCACAGCAAGTTCAAAGCGGTGCTTGGAAATCTAGCCAGTCAGGAATTTGCCACTTTCTGGAAAAATTTCCCCCTCCTTTCAGTTTCCCACACTACGAGACATGGCCCTGCGATATTGTTGCAGGTTCGGGTCGAAAATATGTTAAAATACTTTTTCTATCATGAACTTCGTAAAAAATAAGAACCATTCAGCACTCAACATTTCAGCACCTCAAAAATCTGGTGGTTTTTGCTACTTCATCTCTGAATCCCAACATTGAAGAACTGGCGAAGAGGAAAGACATTCAAAATCTTCACTAAGAACTAAATCGGGTTTGTTTAATGTGAATGGAAATGCAATCATACAATGTTGGAATATGTTTCTTTCTTTGCAAGTATTTTGTGTCTTTCATATACTAGTAAACTAGTTCTTGAATGATTATTACTGTTATTTACAATAGTATTGGTTTAACAATATTTTTCTCTTCTTTAGTTTTATTTTATTTGAAGTATACAGAGATACATAATTTTTGTAACCTTTCTAGCAACCGTGGAGCGGGAGGAGTAGGTTAAGGTGGAGTGACAAGATTATCTACATCAAAAGTGGCACATTCAAGATTATCTACATCAAAAGTGGCACATTCAAGATTATCTACATCCAAAAGTGGCACATTCAAGATTATATAAGCCTCCCCGGTGGCGCAGTGGTCTAATGCGCTGGCCTCTGATCATTCGTCCGTAAGGGGTCTGGGTTCGAATCCCGGTCAGGCATGGATGTTGTGTTTGTCTTACGGCACTAGCTATCTCCTTCCCTGGAATCAGTGACCCTAAATTAGGGACGGGCGACTGCTTTTAGCCCATTGAGTTGCTCACGGTGGTCGTTAAACCTCCAATCCAAAAAAAAAAAAAAAAAAAATTCAAGATTATCTACATCAAAAGTGGCACATTCAAGATTATCTACATCAAAAGTGGCAAATTCAAGATTATGTACATCAAAAGTGGCACATTCCAGATTATCTACATCAAAAGTGGCACGTGGCGAGCCGCGGGTTGGCCACACCTGGTCTAGACGCTGGCTTCCGACCGTTTGTCCGGGATGGGTCAGGGTTCGAATCCCGTCACCTTAGGACACCGGCACGCTCGTTTTCCTGGAACCAGTGGCCCTAAATTAAAGACGAGAGACCGTTTGTTCTCCATTGAGTTGCCTACAGGAGTCTTTAACGCCCACACTTACCCCACCCCCCATCACCACCGCCGCTTGCCAAAAAAAAAAAAAAAAAGAAAAAAGAAGTTAATAAGTTTAAAGCTCTTTTGCATCATAACTACATATACAGAATGTTTCACGAAGAGTGGCCGAAAGGAATAGGAAAGTAACGGTTAGTTGTAGCAGTAAAGTGAACAATGCAAAATACACAGCAAATAGAGGACAATTCAGCTGTGATAGTTGCGCCCCACACTCCCCAATGGATAATTTCCGAAAAATAAGGAAATTAATTATTTCTTATAATCCCTCCACCCACCAACGCCCAGACGGAAACTAAAGTCAATGAGTGAAAATGCGCCGCGCCGAATTAGGAGGAAAACAATTACTTGGACGCTTTTGAGGAATATTTCGCACAGATAGTCTATCAATAGTTGAATTTCTGGGAGTATGCCAACTTACTTGTAGTGAACATGTGCACGTTAACGTCTACGAATAGTACACATGGGGGACATCTGCAAATCCATTTAAAAAAGGACAACCGGCATGTTGTCTGCTCATATATTGCAGGCATTCGATGTGATTGTGAGACATTGGCCACCATGTACGTTTCAATCATATTGCTGATCCCGTAAAATCGAACCACAAATACCGAGTCACCTTAATGTGCGTACTCAGCGAAATACTCCTCTAAAGCATCCGGGTAAAATTCTTTCCTCCTAATTCGGCGCTGCACGTTTCTTACTAATTGACTTAAGTTTCCGTGGGGAAGCGGAAGGGAGGGGAGGGGGAGGTGGGTTATAAATATTTAATTTTCTTATTTCTCGGAAATTATCCATTCCGGGGTGCGAAACTATCATAGTTGAATTGTCCTCTGTCTGCTGCGTATTTTGCATTTTTCACTTTACTGCTACGACCAACCATTACTTTCCTATTCCCTTCGGAGACTCTTTGTGAAACACCCTGCATATCCCGTGAGCTAACTATAAGAGACAGTCATGCGGATTATTGTGATTCAAGTAAACTGTGTAATCGGGAGAAAGAGTAAATTCAGGTTTAATGTCCAAAACAGTTGCTTCACACTCACACACACACACACACACATCACTGAACTGGCAAAACAAGGGTATAAAAACTAATGGATTTATTTAACTCACTTACAATGAATATGGCCTTTAACTAAGCCAATTTATCGTGAATATAGCTTTCACTAATATTATAATGAATTCAATGCTTGTACTAAGCTAATAATGCTTCTTCTAATGGTTGTTGTTTGTTAATTAAATCATTAATAAACTTTCCTGCTAGTAGTGTAGTAATAATAATTAACAAGCTTATAACTGGTAGTAATGTTGTAGTAGTAATTAAGATGAATAAAGTCTTATGCTGGTTGTTACTAATAACACTAAATGAAATAAACCTAACAGCCAGACAGAGATCTGACAAAAACTATGAACTGAGAAGAACGTACTTACAACAAATTTTTTATTAGATAACTCTTGAATCATCCAACGCACACACACACTAATCGTATCACAATAAGGAAGAATCAACCTAATTACATAGAACGAAGCTCTCCCTATACAACAACAAACTCTCACGCTATACAACAACAAACGCTCTCCTCACGTATCGTTGAACGCGCCTATTTATACTGGCTACCACCACGTCATGACTTACACTCATTGCCAGATCTCATTCAGCGGGTGAAATAACATCTCGTTCAGTAAGAAGATAATTTACATAGTAAAATAAAATAACCAGAGATAGTAAAAATCAAAAGGAAAGTGAATATAGAGTACACGTTACACACTTTTGTTTTGCTGAGAACATAGTCATTCTTGCAACTTTCCCATCAAAGCTGCAGAGTTTGACCCAGGAACTTACTGATAAGAGCAAAGAAGTGGGAATAAAAATAAACATCAAAAAATAAAACTGATGTACAATACTTTTCCAAGGAATAAAAATTTCCTGGGGAAAATGTGATGGTAACTGATACCTACGTTAAGCAACAGATATCAAGCGAGGGTCACATTGATAAAGAAATTAATAGACGTATAAAACTTGACTGAAGAGCTTTTGGAAGAAACAGTGCAATTTTCAAGAGAAATATATCATTATGCCTTAAAAGAAGAGTGTTTAATGAATGCATCCTTCCAGTCCTTATGGATCAGAGACATGGATGGACCTTTGTTTTGTAGGACATTCAGAGACTGAAAACTACCGAAGAAAGCATAGAGAGGTGCAAGCTCGGGATAATCAGCAAGGATTGGTAGAGGAACACATGGATCAGGAAAATGGCGAGAGTTAATCCCATCATGATCAAGGTAAAAATCCATGAAATGGCAATGGGATGGACATCTTGCTTGAAGAACTAACCTCCGATGGTCAACTGATATATTAGACCGGATTCCAAGAGGCAGGAAAAGATTAAGAAAAGTACCATTTTGAGGATGGGTGGATAAACTCAATGCCGGAGAGACCTGGAGGAACCTAGCTGAAGACTGACCGTTGTGGAAGAAACTTGGAAAACCCTTAATCCAGCATTGGATTGATAATGATGATGATATACATATGATAATTCCTGCGAAATACTCCGGAAAACAATTCTAAGGTTCAATCAAATTAAAATTATTTATACAAAATTTGAAAGGGTGAGGTTTAAAAAGTAAGTATTTGTAAATACAGTTTTTACAGGGAGGTAGTTAACTAGCAAAATTAATGCGGTAAAGGTGAGTGTGAAAACACAAGAATGTCCGTGTCCCCCTCACTCCAGAGTAAGTCACTTTCTCACCAACTGAGCTACGGGAAGAGAATGTCTCGCTGCAGATTTGTTGTCTTGACACATGTTTTCACCAAACATGTTTTTAGTACGTCACAATGGGGATGAACAAACAAGAGTTATTGCTGTGAACGTGATAATATTATGCTTTTAATAAACACTTAGGCGCCCCGATGGCGCAGTGGTGTAAGCGATAGCCTCTGATCATTCGTCCGAAACAGGTCCGAGTTCGAATCCCTGTGAGGCGTGGATGTTGTGTTTGACTTACGGCACTGGCTCTTTCCCTTCCCTAGAACCAGTGACCCTAAATTAAGGACGGTTGACTGCTTATAGCCCATTGAATTCCTCACGGTGGTCGTTAAACCTCCAATAAAAAAAAAAAAGACTTAATGCATTTGCTCTAAGTTAACATGTACAAATATTCATCATCATTTCTTTTGGAGTTATGCCAATAATATGTACGCTAATGAAATCTATACACATATATATATATATTCTATTAAGAAGAGACCTAAGCAAAAAAATACATATATAATTTTGACTCACACCAAGTACAACATAGAAAAGGTTATGTATCTACCGGCGTGAGTAAAAGGAGAAAAGATAAAAACATAAAATAAAACAACTGAATGTAGAAGGTGTCGAGAATACTGAGCCTTGGCTTTATCAAGGACCAGCAAAAACTCTGCATTTTCTCACTTCCACAAAGACCTAGTTGGAAATGGGTTTCTGCAAGGCCATAGATGCAAGTAACATGCCCACCTAAAATTGTTTTAAAAAATATATATATGTCATGTCCTCCGCAGAGTTGTATGACATAGCACTAGTTAACAATTTCTCTTGCATCCATAACCCTCCTGGCCCGACCCATGCTCTTCATCTGTTACTATTAAACAGAGAGAAGAAGATTAAAGAGAACTCAAGCTGTGAGAGTGACATAATAATTAGAAATAATTTTCAGCTATAACGAAATGCCAAGTTCGTCTGAGAAGAATTTAAACCTGAAAAACAATGCAAAAGAAATCCAAATTTTTACATTGCAATTAAAAAAGGAAATATTAATTTTTAAAAATCAGATTTTTGAAAGAAAACTTGAGTCTAAAACCCCCTACTCTACAACTTATGACAACACGAAAACGAGAATAAGTTAAAGACAATAATCAACTAAAAAGAAAACTTTGTGAAAGTTATATGACTTAAACAATTAGTTGCAATATGTACAGAGTATTTCAGCAGTGCTTTAAGTGCATAATTAAGTAGTTATTAAGAACTTAACTACTTTGAAAATACAGCGCAAAGAAAAGGAACAATGCTTAACCATCTGCTGTGTCTAAGTACCCCAAAAGACGCGCAAAGTTACCAAGAAAAGAAAGAGTTAAAACCCGCAAAAATGTTAACAGACACGCCAGTGCCTAAAAGCTGAAAAGCAAAAAATCAACAGAGAAAAAAGTACATGAAGTACAAACATTGAACTTATAAAACCTAAAACCCAAATACAAGGAAGAGAGCATACCTCTTGTGCAACTAAACCTTCTCCTCACAAGAGTAAAACATGGCTGACCTCTTCCCTAACACTTCTGCCACTCCCTAGTCGCTGGGGGGCAGTGTGGGTGGGGCTGATGGCCTCCTCATACAGAAAGAAACCAACTCGCGGAGATTTTAACCAGAGAAAAAAATATATATATAAACTTAAGACTGTGGATCTGTATGATCAGAACTCTCCAGAATACATGAGAAATATTATAAAATACACGAGTAGTGTATTCAATAATCATAAAAAGAAAATAGATCTTGCTTTTGAAGATGTCTTAAAGAAGGTTTTGAAACACATTAGAAACTGTACTAATTTGATGTACAGAGATTTTTGGATAATTAATAATAATGCAGAAGTAATTTCTACTATACTCAAAGTTTGTCCCTTAGATATTAATAGTTATGATTTTGAAAACCTATATACTAATCTGCCTCTATCAGATATAATCACTACCTTTAAAGAGCTGTATGCAGAATTTAAACTTAACCAATTTGTTAATGTAGGAACTTGGAACTCTTATCTCAATTGCTGCATAAAAAATAACCATATCTTATATAATAATACTCTCTATAAGCAAGTGAACGGTATTCCCATGGGAACATCAACGTCCACGAATATCGCTAATCTATTCCTGTTCTTTAAGGAATATAAATTCATTAAAAATCACCCCACCTGCTCAGATAACTACCTTTACACATTTAGATATATTGATGATCTGCTGTGTATCAATAATTCAGAAGTTATAGAGAGTGATTTTGATAATATCTATCCTAGCTCTCTTAACTTATGTAAAACCAACCACAGTAATCAGGAACTTGAGTTCCTAGACTTAAGCATTAAGCTCAACAGAGGTAATCCATCTATTAGCCTCTTTGATAAAAGAGTTAATTTTCCTTTCACAGTAATTAAATATCTACACTGGAATAATAACTTATCAACCAAAGTAATTGAGAATGTACTAATTTCTCAGGTCCTGAGAATTTCAAGAATTTGCAGCAACAATTTGGACTTCAATTACCACATTAATATACTATTAGATAGTTTTCTAGAGAACGAAATTCCTTCTTCTTTCATCAAAAGAACTTTAAGAAAAATTATTCTGAATAATAGAGTAAGGTTGGCAGATCTGCTTTAATTTTCTACACAGTTAATAATATGATTCTGACCAATCAAAGCCGTAAGGAAGTTGGCTAGAGGATGCCTATTAACTACTAAAAGGAACCTTAGTGCTATGGATATGAAGGTCCTATTAAAACAAAAAATTAAATAATATAAACAAAATCACAAAAAAAGCTTAAAAATCTGGTTATAAAAGAAAATAAAAACAAATAAAAAGAAAACTAGTTATTCATCACTAGGATAGCTATACTAAAAATTGTAAAACCAACATTAAAATTAATAAGATTCTGATTAATCTATAGAAGCTCACTAAGGTGATTTAATACATGCAAAGATTATTGAATACACTACTCGTGTATTTTATAATATTTCTGATGTATTCTGGAGAGTTAATTCTGCTCTTTCTGATCATACAGATCCACAGTCTTAAGTTTATATATATATTTTTTTCTCTGGTTAAAATCTCCGCGAGTTGGTTTCTTTCTGTATGAGGAGGCCATCAGCCCCACCCACACTGCCCCCCAGCGACTAGGGAGTGGCAGAAGTGTTAGGGAAGAGGTCAGCCATGTTTTACTCTTGTGAGGAGAAGGTTTAGTTGCACAAGAGGTATGCTCTCTTCCTTGTATTTGGGTTTTAGGTTTTATAAGTTCAATGTTTGTACTTCATGTACTTTTTTCTCTGTTGATTTTTTGCTTTTCAGCTTTTAGGCACTGGCGTGTCTGTTAACATTTTTGCGGGTTTTAACTCTTTCTTTTCTTGGTAACTTTGCGCGTCTTTTGGGGTACTTAGACACAGCAGATGGCTAAGCATTGTTCCTTTTCTTTGCGCTGTATTTTCAAAGTAGTTAAGTTCTTAATAACTACTTAATTATGCACTTAAAGCACTGCTGAAATACTCTGTACATATTGCAACTAATTGTTTAAGTCATATAACTTTCACAAAGTTTTCTTTAGTTGATTATTGTCTTTAACTTATTCTCGTTTTCGTGTTGTCATAAGTTGTAGAGTAGGGGGTTTTAGACAAGTTTTCTTTCAAAAATCTGATTTTTAAAAATTAATATTTCCTTTTTTAATTGCAATGTAAAAATTTGGATTTCTTTTGCATTGTTTTTCAGGTTTAAATTCTCTCTCAGACGAACTTGGCATTTCGTTATAGCTGAAAATTATTTCTAATTATTATGTCACTCTCACAGCTTGAGTTCTCTTTAATCTTCTTCTCTCTGTTTAATAGTAACAGATGAAGAGCATGGGTCGGGCCAGGAGGGTTATGGATGCAAGAGAAATTGTTAACTAGTGCTATGTCATACAACTCTGCGGAAGACATGACATATATATATTTTTAAAACAATTTTAGGTGGGCATGTTACTTGCATCTATGGCCTTGCAGAAACCCATTTCCAACTAGGTCTTTGTGGAAGTGGGAAAATGCAGAGTTTTTGCTGGTCCTTGATAAAGCCAAGGCTCAGTATTCTCGACACCTTCTACATTCAGTTGTTTTATTTTATTTTTTTATCTTTTCTCCTTTTACTCACGCCGGTAGATACATAACCTTTTCTATGTTGTACTTGGTGTGAGTCAAAATTATATATGTATTTTTTTGCTTAGGTCTCTTCTTAATAGAATGTGAATTCTGAATTTTCAAAACTGCTGCGTTGCGCGTTTTGATCTTCAGGTTGTTTTGCAACTTTCGTTTTAAATTCTGAAGTTTTTCCTTAGTTTTCAGTTTTGCTCTTCACATATATATATATATATATATATTACTTGTTTTTTAATTTCACAGTAGATATTTCGATTGGATCACTCTGCTACGCGAGTAGAAAAAGTGTTTGAGAAACTGTTTCTACCATGAAAATAGAAAAACAATTGAGATTTACTGCAATACAGAAAGACCAAAGCGAACACACAATGATTTTTTGTTCCTTTGGAAGATTGTATGAGAAAGACAGCATCGGAGATTCGAATATAAAGGCATGTCTTTCCTTACGAAAGGATGGAATTCTGGAATCTTACCTTTACCATAGGTTTGCGCCGTCAAGCAAAATATTTTGTACAAAGAAGAATTGAAAAATTCTGATTGTTACTTTACGCAGACCCAAAAGAAAATTTATTTCCATCTATCAAAAACAGCTTGATCGTGACAAAAACGTGAATGGAGATCCACTTTTCGTAAGCAAAATATTTCTTACCTTAAAAAGCGAGGAGTGGGAAAATGCGCTAATTCTTACCTGTACTCGATACAATTGGGAGGCGAAAGCTTGTGACAATAAAGTATTTTTCGCTAAATACCATTTCACGGATTTGTATGAATTTGTCATCTCCTTAATTAAATAAATTTATAGTCAAAACACCCTGATGTTTCATCTCGCAGACATTTCTGTCTCAGTACTTTTAAATGCAGATATGTATGATGTAGAAATGCCTTAGAATTCAACGTTAAATGGTCCTCAGTAAAAATTGCCTGCTGCTTTTGTTTGGTAATTTCAGTATTTCGCATTTAAAATTCTAAACACATTCTTCCACTGCAGGATTTTCAAGCTTATTTCATCCTACTTTTTTATTGTTTTATTTGCGATACAATTTCGGAAGAAACTGTTTGTCCTTCAAAACTGCCTATCGCTCTCCTTAGTGGAACCAGTAACCAAAAATTGAGGACCCTTACATTCCTTTATGATGGTTTAAAAAATATTGAAAAATAAAGAAATGTATGAAATTTTACGAAACCTTTAATTCCTTGCGATCATCTTTATTTGAAATTTAGTGCAGTTGAAATCTGGAATTGAATTCATGTGTTAATTTTCTTCCAAACTACCCGCAGCTTTTTTTGTGATGTAATTGGAAATGATGGTGGCTGTAGTCTGTAAGATACGGCAGAAATTCATGACAGAAATGCATAAAAGTACTTTTGATAAGAGAAATCGATATGTATCAGAACTATCGTGGCAAATGAAGTTCGGGAAATTTCATCAAGGTTACTAATTAATTAAGCTACGTATTCGGTTATACTACTGAAGTTTTGAAATAGTTAATTGAATCAGCCAGAAATGCCCTCGGAAAATTCCTGTAACAGAAGATATCGGATTCAGTTCTGAAAATCGCTGTTATGGGCCACGAGGCGTTTAAATATGATCTTCGATGTCTTAAAGTTTTGGCAACATTTTCGTTAAAAATCCATACATCACTTCCCTCTGAAATTTTAATTAAGGGCTTTTAGTAAACACAACTGAACTTGGGATGAGTGAAGCATGATTTAAAATTGAATGTGATCCAAACACCATAAACTTTTGAGCATGCCATCGGCGAAGTAAGCAACAATATTTCGCTTTAACAAGTCAGCATTGATTAATTTATCGATTGCAATGAAAATACTATATATGAATGACGATACCTTCGAATATTCCGAAGATCTCCTTGAGAGCTTCACGTTGTACATATCCAAGAATTGAATGTTTTTGCTCCTGTTCCGAAAATACGAAGTGTTGTACAAACTGACGTAGAAGGTAACCTGAAATTCAGAGAAAATACAAAATTGGTTCTAATAAATTGCATAGGATTTTGATAAAGCTACTTTATTTTATTTTTGAAAATCTAAAGTTAGAACGGATCTATTTCTAACATGAATGCAAACTCTAAGTAATATGGGAGAATTAAATCTTTAGGATAGATCGGAAAGACAATAATACACTCTAACACATTGTTCACAGAAAGTTAGGGATATTGCTGTTTCGGAAAGAAAACACGCAGTCCCGGTGGCGCGGTGGTTTAAGCGCTGGCTTATATCCGTGAAGGGTTCGAATCGCGGTGAGGCATGGATGTTGTGTTTGTCTTACGGCACTGGCTGTCTCCCTTCCTTGGAACCAGTGACCCTAAATTAGGAACGGGCGACTGCTTACAGCCCATTGAGTTGCTTAAGGTGGTCGTTAAACCTTCAAAAAAATGTGGGGATATGCAGATTTAGCTACTAAAGGTCGGTTACGAGCGTGGGTAGCTAAGTCATGTGCAAATTAGCATGATGACGACACAGCACGTGGTGTGCGAGCTCCGATGAAAGCACCCTGAAAGAAGTGGAAAACGAGTCGTTTCATCGCTTGGTCTAGAATTTTGCAGAATGTATTGCTTTCAGTGTGCGATTAAATGGCTGCTGCTTTAGGAGTTTCGGAAAGTGTAGTAGGTCGGCTACACACACAAGATTTCTAAGGCATGAAAGTGTTGCAGATCGACTCAGGACTGGTCGCCCGAGGATAACCACCAGGAGGCAAAATCGCTGCCTGGTAGTAATTTCACAGAGAAGGCCTCGTATCATCAGTAGTCCGCTCAGGGAATCACTTTGAGCTAATTCTGGTGTCACAATATGTACTCAAGCATTGCGAACCCGTCTTCACGAATACGGACTCAGAGCAAGGATGCCGCTGAGATGTATAGCTCTGACACCAGCTTATCTTCGTCAAAGATGTACCTGGGTATGACAGTACATGTCATGGAACACAGAGTGGCACTATATAATTTTCACAGACGAATATCCTGATATTCGAAGTGGAGACCTGTGGAAGAGAACCGGCACAATAATGCAATCAAACTATGTGCAGTTCATCTAGCCTTAAAAGTGGCAGTCAGTTTTGGTCTGCGCAGGAGTGTATTTTAATGGCCATACATTATTGTATGTTTGTCAAGGCAACATGAATGCCTCAATGTACCGAAGGGAGATAATTGTGCCCGTTGTGAGATTGTTACACGTTGCTATTGGACATGCATTCCGTTATTCGATGACAGTGCAAACAGTCACCGTGCCTGAAGCGTGCTCAAGAGTCTAAAAATCATGAGATTGAATAATTACAGTTGCCTCTGAGGTCTTCTGATTTTAATCCAAATGAGAACATTTGGGACAGTATACAGCAATATCTGGATAACCTTGTTCTATACCGCCGTACGCGGTCAGGTATCCGTAAAGTGCTGCCTGTAATATGGGACGAGATGCCCCAGACACTCATCAATAATGTCTTTGCAAGTATGCCTCGTAGATGTCAAGAAGCTCTTCGACACAGAGGTGGTGTTACAAGGTACTAAAATCCAGAGGTATGGACATACTCCGAATTTACCATTTTGTCTACATTGCAGTGAAACTTTGTTGTGGGCAGAAATTGCACAACAAATTGTTTTTGACACTCCCTCTTTATCGTTTGTATTACTTAGCCTCAGTGATGATATTTCAAAGCATGTTACTTGAGTCAGATACCTACATCCTTTATTTTATTCAATATAACTAACTTTTTGTGACAAGAATAATTAGAAAGAAAATTAAGTCTCGCAAATACGTGAGTGGTGTAGTAAAGATGTTTTATTTTGCCGAGCTTTGACATGCCAGCTGAAGGTTTCCTCAAAGGAATTTGCACTATACGTTGACAACCCGGGTCTGTTTACTTATCCTTATGACGAACTCACGCCACAGGGCACAGAAAGTAACCTAGTGATCAGATCTGTTACAAATAAAATTCTCCCTCTTCTGCAGCGGTGCTTTTCATTCAACGTTGTATATGGAAGAGGTAACGTTTGAGATTTGTCCTGACTTGGTTATTGTTCTTTATTTTATTTAAAGATTGACATGTTTCTGCGATCTCTATCAGGCGTCTTCCTCGATTACCGTGCTGTTAAGTTTTTCCTTTCAATCTTAATTTTCTGCTGTTAAGTTTTTCCTTTCAATCTTAATTTTCTGCTTCGACTCTTAATCTCCTTATCCGATATTCTGAAATTCCTTTCTTTCTTTTTTTTTTGTCTTCTCTTCTTTCCTCGGGAAAATGACAAAAATCCTCTCCGTCGCAGGGGAATTTTTTATCCTTCTTTTCAAGAGCCAGATTAAGTTTCTTCTCTTCCTTGCGAACACCAGACCAGCTCCATGTCACTTTACCCCTTCATTAACAACTTATTTTGCATGTGTGTCTTCCTGTTACGTGTTAACCGTTTGTTCGTTTAACCATTTGCTCAAAAAGGGGATGCATTTCGCTAGTTCCAAACACAGCTTTAAAATGATCTTCAAAGCAATAAAATAATATAAACTGAACTCCATGAGCTACAGCTACTAATAGCGGGTTCCTGTGGAATTCAGAAACGTAGAGGGAGTCCCCCCTTTACCGCATCAACATCGCTGGCAGAAAACTAAGAAAGGCAGACACTCAGTATCTCTTCAAGGACTGACGTAAAAGGAAATGATTTTAACTAATAATAGGATATCAAAGATGGTTATCAATGTTGATTTCCGGTGAAGTTGATGAGCCCAGACGTACAACCCATACGCGGCAGGAACATTTAAATGACGCTCCAATGGCAATGCACGTACGCACTTTCAGTGGTACATAGGAGACCTCTGCTCCCTCATTCAAACTTTATGGCTCCAGAATGTGGCAGATGTGTTTTGCTTCTAGAAAGCCCCCTTTTCCGAATCGATACTGTTAAACATTTTCTAGGACATTACACCAAAGTATGGAGTTACACTAGCTGCACACTTTTGGGGGCAAACAGAAACCATTATGCGATGCATGAAACTTGCATAAACAAGGTTCCGTTGGTGCAACGTCGCAACATTCAGGTTGAACACCATACATTGGCGCATGATTGCATCATGTTTTTTGTGCATTTCATGCGTCCCCCAGTGGTTTATCTGTTCCCCAAAGGTAGCGCAGTTGCTATAGCACCATTTTCTTTTGATTGGAGGATTAACGACCACCGTGAGCAACTCACTGGGCTGCGCGTAGTCGCCCGTCACAAATTTAGAGCCACTGGTTCCAGGGAAGGGAAAGAGCCAGGGCCGTAAGACAAACACAACATCCATGCCTCACCGGTATTTGAACCCAAACCCATCTCGGACGAATGATCAGAAGCCATCGCTTAGACCACTGCACCAACGGTGGCGGCCACCACTTCTTGGTGCAAACTATTACAAAATTTTGAAAAGTGTACTTGAAACTAGTGACTGCAACTCTGGCAAAGATGAAAAATAATCTGCCATATTGTGAAGTCACTATCATGATTTGCCAAGGAGTTATGGTTAACACACACACACACACACATTCCCTTTTACTGCTATGGATGATATGTTTATTTCATATACAGCATCATCTTGCATGCAGGCCATTAACCGCATTTTATTGTATAAAATACATACACCGGCGGAAAGTGAAAAAAGAACACATGGAAGGAATTGGCGGACGATCATGAAATTTACATATCTTAATGGGGTTGAGTTTACGTAGGTGTGATGTTAATTTCGGGACCAACCGGTGAGCGCTTACGCCACAGCACGGCATAATATGCAAATTATCGTCGGTGGTATTTAAGGAGTACGGCTAAGTGAATGTAATCAGTCGTCGGCGTACGGACACGTGCGAAGACCCTGAAGAAGCTGCAATGCCTGGACATGGAAAACGTGTACGATTTCAGCAGTTATCGGACTTTGAGCGAGGTCGTCCAGTCGGACTCCACGAGGCCGGGTGGTCGTATCGTCGTATTGCGGAGCGAATTGGACGGGAAGTATCGGTGGTGGCACGATGGTGGCGTAGATGGTCTGAGGAACATTCCCACTCGAGAAGACGTGGAACCGGGAGTCACAGACGGACTGATGAGAGGACAAATCGACGCATAAGAAGAGCGGCGTTGTCAAGCAGAACATCCAATGCGACGCAAATCCGAGCTGCCGTGGCACCTGAGGTGACTGTGCGAACAATCCGCAACCGTCTACTGGATGCAGGACTACGTGCACGTGTGCCTCTCGCATGTGTACCTCTGACTCCAGCCCACCGTCAGGAACGGCTGCACTGGGATCACCAACGTCTGCACTGGAGAAAGCAATGGCGATCTGTCGTGTTCAGTGATGAAAGCAGATTTTGCTTGAGAGCCTCCGATGGCCGTATGCGTGTTCGCAGACGCACAGGGGAGCGTCTCCACCCTTCTTGCATCCGCCAGCTACACACAGGGCCTACACCTGGTCTCCTGGTGTGGGGAGCGATCAGCTATCACTCCCGTACACAACTAGCGTTTGTACCGGGTACGTTAAACAGCACCTCCTACATCAACAACATCATTCAGCCCGTTGTTGTGCCATTTGTAAGGTCTGTCCATCGTGGTGTTTTCCAGCAAGATAACGCACGCCCACACACGGCACGTGCAACGCAAAATGCACTTCAGGGTGTGAGACAACTTCCATGGCCTGCAAGTTCACCGGATGTGTTCCCCATTGAGCACGTGTGGGATTTTATGGGACAACGACTTATCCGGTCTCCACGGCCAGCCACGACCATCCCCGATTTACGCGTCCAGGTTGAGGACGCTTGGAACTCAATACCCCAAACTTACATCCAACATCTGTACGACAGACTCCATGCCAGAATTGCACAGTGTGACGCCGTTCATGGCGGTTCAACCTCGTACTAACCATGTTACATGGAAATGTTATTTTTCAGTTTACTAGCAAATACAGCTGTATTTTGCCATAATGTTTTGATGACGTTATCCTCTGTATTCCGTTATTATGCTGTATAAATTTCGTTGGTATCAGACGTCTCCTTCTTGGTGTTGTTTTTTCCTTTCCGTCAGTGTAGATCTCAAAATACTTGGCTTTCTAAATGACATAAAGAATTTGAAACACGATTGTAACATAAAGTACTATGACGAAGGGAAACTCTTTTAAATACAAACTAGATATTGTCTTCCGTGGAGAGAGCTGTCTATGCAAATTACAGCGAGAAACTAGTTACTATGCCGCTCAGGTCTGGATCGAATGGAGGCTCGTTTCTGGATAATCCCGGAGGGTGGAAAACTCACTTACTTCTCTCAGACAACAGTAGTCGTTCGCAGTCCGTTTAGAAGGGAAGGCAAGCATAATGTGTGGACCTCTCAACGACTGTTTTGCGTGAAAAGCCAACGTAGGTTAACAGAATTTCGGAAAGCCTGCGGCACTGATGGAGGGAAAGAAATGAAGAAGTGTTGCTTCTTGAAAGAAGGAAGACTGTGAGAGTTATTGAGGCTTCGGGCGGCTTCATGTTCCGATAAAAAAGCAAAGAATTCTCTAAGAAATGTTAGGAATATTTTATTCGGCAAATGCAATTTTACGAAGGGCCTAACAATGCTGATCTTATTATTCAGAGTTCAAACTACAAGTGGATATGCATTTTCGCTCTCTATTTTAGTACATTTCCCTCCGTATCTCAATTTTTTTTTTTTTTTTTGGCGGGGAGAGGGCGCGACAACCACCACGAGAAGCTGCCGAAATCCGTGGTGTACATCAATTCATTGAGATTAATAGAATTTTGGGGTTGCTGCATTTTTATATGCATATCTTTTTCTTTTCTCTTTAGCATGTGTTTTGTAAAAAAAGATCGTGCTTCTGTTATCGGTTTGTCTGTCCGTACGTCTGTGGACACCATATCTATGCAACCATTAGTCCGATTTGAAAAATCGTTTTGCATTGGGAAGCTTGAAATGTGCGAATAATGATTCTTTATTTCATTTTTTTTACGATGGCCAATTTTGCCGCTAGAGGGCGTAAATTTAGATAATATCGAATTCAAAATACATTTTATTCCACATATAGACTTCTAAACATCCGATTGAAAAAATTATTTTACCTTTCGATTCCGTTTATGTCGAAGAATATTTTAAGTATAGTCACTTTTTTAAGTTAAGTATGGGTTTTCCGCTAGTAGGCGTAAAAGTAAATTACGTTTTCCCCAATATCTCTACTTTTAAAACTCCGATTTCAAAAATATTTTCTTCAGCGGATACAGCTCCTGATGGGAAATGTTTTTCATGTAATTTCAAATTTTTGGTAAAGAATGGTTTGGCCACCAGGGGCGTAAGTGTTAATTCCTGCTTCTGATGTGTTTGCCACAAAATCTGAGCTTCTAAAATGTCGATTGAAAAAATTCGTTTGTTAACCGATACTACTCACGTAGATGAACCTTTTCGGAATGTTTTCTTCATAAATTACTGCACGGTTTCTTCGCCAGGGCGTAATGTATATCTTATTTTTGTCAATACTTCCGCTTCTATTGCCCCGATTTGAAAAATTCCTTATTTATTGGGTAGAGTTTTCGGTGCGACATGTTTTTCATATTATTTCAAATTTTAAAGTAATTCATGGACATTCCTCTAGGAGGCGTTATGATAAATTTCGTTTTTTCCGATATTTCTGCTTCTAAAACTCTGATTTGAAAAATTCTTTCTGCACCGGATATAGCTCCTGATGGGAATTCTTTTGTATATAATTTCTAATTTTTGGTTAAAAATGGTTTGGCCACCAGGGGGCGTTGATGCATATCTTTTTTTTGTCCATATATGTACTTCTAAGAGTCCGATTTAAAAAATTCCTTCTTTGTTGGATACAGTTTCCGGTGCGAAAAGTTTTTCATATAAATTCAAAATTTTCAAGTGAATCATAGACTTTTCGCTAGGGGGCGTTATGGTAAATTGCGTTTTTCCCGATATTTTTGCTTCTAAAACTTCGATTTGAAAAATTCTTCTTGTATGGCATACAGCTCTTGATGGGAAATGCTTTTCATATAATTTTTAATATTTTTTAAAGAATAGTTTGGCCACCAGGGGGCATAAGCGTTAATTTCTGCTTCTGATGTATTTGCAGAAAAATTTGAGCTCCTGAAAAATCGACTGAAAAAATTATTTCCTGGACCGATACCGCTCACATCGAAAAAATATTTTGCGAATACTTCCTTTTTAAAGCGATGCATGTTTTTCCCGCCAGGGGACGTAGATGCATATTTTATATTTATCGATATCTCTGCTTTTAAGAGTCCAATTTGGAAAACTATTTCTTTGTTGGAGGGCGATTCCGTTGTTAAATGATTCTCATATAATTTCAAATTTTTCTTCAAGTCTGCAACCAGAATGCGTAAGTTCACGTTTCCGTTTACAGCAATATCTTCGCGCATTGGAAAACTTCTTTCTTCGGTGAGATATTACTGCTTTCCATCCGGTTTCATTGACTTCGAATAGCTTTGATAAATTTAATTCGCGTCAGAACGAATTCAAAAAACGTGCTCATTACACCCAAAAAATTCGGTGTAATCTTTCTTGTTTTTTTTGGGGTTTTTTTTTTAAACGAGAATTGCATTTTTTACTTTTTGGGCCTTACAGTTACACGAATTCTTGAACTTCAATCCTGGAAAGTTTGTTACACCAAAAAGAAAAAAAAGCGTTTGAAAGTAATTAATTAAAAATCAATGCTCGCATTTTTTAATTTCTCTCACTCTATAAACTTGCTCTAAACTTTTTGCAACTATGGACATTTTCAATTTTCTCAAGAGAATTTTGCGTAATTATTTTAATGATAGGTAAGTGTAAAAAATTGGAACTAATTTTTGGCATTTTAAGATTACCATTCTCAATATCATCAAATTACAAATACAGAAAGAACTGCATTGATTTTTAGATTTGTGTTGAAAAATACAGGGTGTCCATAAAGTATTTCCCACATTAAAAAATCCGTGTAAGTTAAATAAAATGGTTGGCAACATAATATAGCACTACTCATAAGGGTTTTTTCTGTTCTTTATGTGACTGCTACTGCTGAATAAGAGGAACATTTTATCGATAATGGATTCCATTCAAGAAAAAGCGGCGTGCGTGTTGTGGTTCCATGAGACCAAATCGGCGATTGCTGAACAGCGTCATTTCAGAAAAGAGTACAGACGATCACCACCGGATCAAAAAAGCCTAAAAGCTTTGTATGAAAAGTTTAAAGTGACGAGTAATGTTGGCGATCTCCCCCGAGCGGGCCGACCACGAGTTACACAAGAGACAGTAGCAACTCTTCAGGAGACATTTCTGCGAAGCCCCAGGAAATCCATTCGTCGTACTTCACTGGAGATTGTGATTCCCTGTGTCACGGATCACAAAATTTTACACAAACGTCTTCATCTGTATACTTCTAAGGTACGGTTCTAGTACAAAACACCGACAATCAAAACACCGACAATCAAAACACCGACAATCAAATTACCGACAAATCAAAATACCGACAGTTCAAACCACCGACAGTTCAAAACGCCGATAGGCCGAAACACCGACAGTTCAAAACACCGACAATCATAAAACCGACAGTTCAAAACACCGACAAATCCTAACCGAGACAACCATAACACCGACAATCATAACACCAACAAATCCTAACCGAGACAACCCATAACACCGACAAATCCTAACCGAGACAACCATAACACCGACAAATCCTAACCGAGACAACCATAACACCGACAAATCCTAACCGAGACAACCATAACACCGACAATTATATGGATTAATATAATTGTTCGGCGAGTAGAAGAACTTTATTCCGAGCGATGCAACAACAGAGTGGGTGGGAAAGGGGATGGCAACACCCAATCGATGGATATGGTTACCCCTAGCGGTAAACGACGGAACTTCATACATTTTTATTCTGACCAATGGCAACATATTTTTATTCCGAGCGATGGCAACATCGGAGTGGATGAGTGGGAAGGGGGATGCATAGGTGTTGGATATGTCGATGCTTATGTGCTGCGTCTAGCGGTGAACGATGGAACTTTATTATTTTTATTACGAGAGATGCTAACATGGGAGTGGATGCACAAATGGCTGAGTGATTGAAGGGGATAACAACAACGAAACGATGCTTATGTGCTGCCTCTAGTGGTGAAAGATGCAACTGCATAAATTTTTATTCCGACCGATGGAAACATATTTTAATTCCGAGCGAAAGGCAACATCTGAGTGGGTGATTGGGAAGGGGGATGCGGTGTTGGATATGTCGATGCCTATGTGCTGGGAAGGGGGATGCGGTGTTGGATATGTCGATGCCTATGGGGTGAACAATGGAATTTTATTATTTTTATTCCGAAAGATGGCAACATCGGAGTGGATGCACAAATGTGTGGGTGATAGAAGGGGATGACAACAACCAAACGAGGCCTATGTTCTGCCCCTAGCGGTGAACGACGGAACTTAATAAATTGTTATTCCGAGTGTTGGCAACATCTGAGTGCATGGGTAGGAAGGGGGATGCATAGGTGTTGGACATGTCGATTCTTATGTGCTGCCCCTAGAGGTGAACGATGGAACTTTATTATTTTTATTCCGAGAATGGCAACATCGGAGTGGATGCACAAATGTGTGGGTGATAGAAGGGGATGACAACAACCAAACGGTGCTTATGTGCTGTCCCTAGTGGTGAACGACGGACTTTATGAAGTTTTATTCCAAGCGAAGGCTACATATTTTTATTCCGAGCGATGGCAACATCGGAGTGGATGAGTGGGAAAGGCGATGCATAGATGTTGGACATGTCGATGCTTATGTGCTGCCTCTAGCGGTGAACGATGGAACTGCATTAATGTTTGTTCCGACCGATGGCAAGATCTGAGTGGATGTGTGGGAAGGGGTTTGCATAGGTGTTGGATATATCGATGCTTATGTGCTGCCCTAGTGGTGAACGATGGAACTTTATTATTTTTATTCCGAGAGATGGCAACATTGGAGTGGATGCACAAATGGGTGGGTGATAGAAGGGAATGATAACAACCAAACGATGTTTATGGAAGAAACTGTACAATTTTCAAGGACATTGTGTCTCAAATATTTCAATATCTTAGGAACCAGCTATTTCTTTTTATGTGACAAAAATTATGTTTCCATGGCAAGTACCATTATCCATATATTGATAAAAAAGGTCAGTTTATTGTTATTTAATTTGTGGAAGAAATAGTTATAATTTGTAATATAAATTTATTGTTTGCTGTCACCTGCCAGGAAACAATCTAGTATTCTATCCCAAAGTACAGGATCAGCCATAGTTATGTTTGCATATAGTCTAGGCATTTGCCCCTGATTACCTCCAGTTCATCTACATACACTGAGTGGCCACTTTATTATGACCACCTGACAGTTTTAAGCAAATGAGCTATGGATGCACGCTGTTGCCGCCAGGGGAGAGGCTAATATAAAAAGGAAACCTTAGTGCTTGGGACAGTAGTAGAAGTGATTTTTTGGTGACGAGATGGGTAAAAAATGCGATTTGACGGACTTTCAACGTAGGATGATAGTAGGAGCTCGGAACCATGGAGCGAGTATCACCGAAACCACCGCATTCGTGAAGTGTTCCAGAGCAGCTGTTGTTAAAGTGCTTAAAGACTGGACTGTCAGCCAAAAAACTGGGTCTCTACGTGCAACGTGTGGTCGTCATCGACCAGTGACTCCTCGGGCGGAACGGAGAGTGTCCAGACTGGTAACATACAACAGAAAGGCAACAGTGCAGCAAACTACAGAACATCTTAATCAAGGATCCCCTCAAATGATCGCTGCACGCGCTGTTCGCCGTACGCTGCATCGGATGGGATAGAGGCCTTCCGCATGCTCACATCCTCATCTGGCTACGAGTAAAAATCTGACCTGCAGAAATTGACACGGTAATATCAGCAGAATTGCCAGATCCCCTACAAGACCCTTTGCTGTTTGAAGTTATTACAAAAAACATGCTCCACAGCCCATGTAGTGCACTCAACATGAAAGCTCCTTGCATGGTGGATGGCAAATGCTCCACGAAGTATTCATCGGTCGGAATAGAAATCAATAAAGTTCCATCGTTCTCCGCTAGGAGCAGCACAAAAGCATCCACATATCCAACACCTATGCCTTCCCCTTCCCATCCATCCACTCAGATGTTGCCATTGCACGGAATAAAAATATGTTGCCGTCGGTCGGAATAGAAATCAATGAAGTTCCATCGTTCACCGCTAGTGGCAGCACATGAACATCCACATATACAACACCTATGCATCCCTTTTCCCACCCATCCAGTCAGATGTTGCCATCGCTCGCAATCAAAATATGTTATCGTCGCTCGTAATAGATATTAATACAGTTCCATCGTTCACCGCTAGGTGTAGCACATGAACATCCACATATCCACCACCTATACATCCCACTTTCCACCCATCTACTCAGATGTTGCCATCGCTCAGAATTAATACATGTTGCCATCGGTCGGAAAAAAAATTATGCAGTTCCATCGTTGACCGCTAGGGGCAGCACATAAGAATCGACATATCCAACACATATGCATCCCCCTTCCCGCCCGTCCACTCAGATGTTGCTGTTGCTCAGAATAAAAAAATGGTGCCGTCGGTCGGCATAGAAATCAATAAAGTTCCATCGTTCACCGGTAGGGGCAGCACACAGATATCCACATATCCAACACCTATAAATCCCCCTTCCTACCCATCTACGACGATGTTGCCATCGCTTGTAATTAAAATATGTTGCCATCAGACCGAATAAAAAATTATGCAGTTCTATTGTTCACCGCTTGGGGCTGCATATAATCATCGACATATCCAACACCTATGCATTCCCCTTCCCACCATTGCTCGGAATAAAAATATGTTGCCATTGGTCGGAATAGACTTCAAAAAAGTTCCATCGTCCACCGCTTGGGGCAGCACATAAGCATCCACATATCCAACACCTTTGCATCCCTTTGCCCACCCATCCACTCAGATGTTGCCATCGCTCGGAATAAAAACATGTTGCCGTCGGTCGGAATAGAAATCAATAAAGTTCAATCGTTCATCGCTAGGGGACATGAACATACACATATCAAACGCCTATGCATCCCCTTCCCACCCATCCACTCAGATGTTGCCATTGCTCGGAAATAAAATATGTTGCTAGATGCCGGAATAACAATTTATGCAGTTCTATTGTTCACCGCTAGGGGCAGCACATAAGCATCGACATATCCAACTCCTATGCATTCCAGTTCCCACCCATCCACTCAAATGTTGCCATATCTCAGAATAAAAATATGTTGCCGTCGGTCGGAATAGAAGTGAATAAAGTTGCATCGTTCACCGCTAGGGGAAGCACATCTATTCGTTGGGTGTTGTCATCCCCCATACCACCCACTGTGATTTTGCAATCGCTCGGAATAAAGTTCCTCTACTCGCCGGCTTAGAGTTCATATAATTGTCGGTGTTTTGAAATGTCGGTGTTATGATTGTCGGTGTTTTGAAGTGTCGGTGTTATGATTGTCGGTGTTTTGAACTGTCGGTGTTATGATTGTCAGTGTTATGATTTGTCAGTGTTTTGATTGTCGGTGTTTCGACATGTCGGCGTTTTGAACTGTCGGTGTTTCGACCTGTCGGTGTTTCGGTGTCGGTATTTTGACCTGTCGGTGTTTCGGTGTCGGTGTTTCGGTGTCGGTGTTTCGGTGTCGGCGTTTTGACCTGTCGGTGTTTCGGTGTCGGTGTTTTGACCTGTCGGTGTTTCGGTGTCGGTGTTTTGACCTGTCGGTGTTTCGGTGTCGGTGTTTTGACCTGTCGGTGTTTCGGTGTCGGTGTTTTGACCTGTCGGTGTTTTGATTGTCGGCGTTTTGACCGGCATCCCTAAGGTACAGATCGTTCAAGCTCTTCAGCCTGAGGACCGGCCTCGCGGTGTTACATTTGCGACGGAGATGTTACATAAAAAAAGAACCGCATCGCTCATGATAGTGATTATCTGCACCATGTCTGTTTCTGAGATGAAGCCACATCCTACGTCTCTGGTACAGTAAATAGGCACAATGTGTGGATCTGGGAATCAGAAAATCTCCATTATGTTATCGAACAACAGAGGGCTAACCCGAAAGTGAACGTAACGTGATGCATGACAGAATCGTCAGACACTTTTTTACGGAGTCCAGGGTAACATGTAGCGTGTACCTAGACATGCTGGAACTTTTTGCAGCACCTCAGTTGCATGCACTCAAACCTTCGGTTATTTTCCAACAAGACGGTACCCCACTACATTGATCAATAATGGTTCGTGAGTTCCTGAATGCCACACTTTCAGGCAGATGGATTGGCAGTGACGGTCCCATGCCATCGCCACCTTGATCGCCCAACATAACTCCCTCTAGACATTTTCCTGTGGGGTTATGTAAAAGACACTAGCATTGTTCCGGATGTCGAGACGTTGAAGAGCAGAATAGAGGACTTCATTGGTTCTATCTCTGCTGAAATAATAAGCGAAACATGGCGCAAAATCGAATATCACTTATAGATGACCTTCGGGCCACAAATGGCGCCCAGGTAAAGGTGTACTGACACTGGAAAAAACTGAACCTGTGCACCATCATTGTCGTGTAATCCCCTTCTTGTAGTTGTAATACATTTTTAACATTAATTTTGTTATGCGGGAAAGACTTTATGGGCACACTGTATTTTAACCCTTTAAAAGGCCAATGTATTGATACCTGAACCAATTGGTGCCCAAAATTTTCTTCTCACTCCCCCTCCCCCAAAAAGATATGTTCACCCATCGGAAGGGTATTACAAAAGCAAGGGAAATAATTCCTTTCCCTCTCTCATCTCAGTAGTTCAGGCCATAAACCTTTCAATAGTGATACGCACTTCCTTCTAGTCTTATATTCTCAGCTCTGAGCATTAGAGCATAACGGAAAAAGGGATAGTACCCCTAACACGGGCATCACGTAAACATCCTGAAACAAGTGACACAAAAGTCTTTTCTTTCCTTTTTTAAATTCGTTATCATTGTTACAGCCGTTTTAGCAGGCAATCATTCATAAATGATTAGTGTCAGTCACACCCCTAAATGACCACTTTGAATAACAAAGTTAAGGAAAAAGCAACGCTTTCTGATGCGAAGGTTCACTCGTTCCAGCCACTTTCGGCCCACTTCTTACACAGCCAATATATTCCTAAATGACCATTTTGAATAACTAAGCTAAGGGGGAAAGCAACGTTTTCTGATGTGCAGATTCACTCGTTTCAGCCGCGTTCGGCCCACTTCTTAGACAGCGAATATATTCCTAAATGACCACTTTGAATAACAAAGCTAAGGGTAAAGCAACGCTCTCTGATGCGCAGGTTCACTCGTTCCAGCTGTGTTCGGCCCACTTCTTACACAGCCAATATATTCCTAAATGACCACTTTGAATAACGAAGCTAAGGGGAAAGCAACGCTATCTGATGCGTTGGTTCACTCGTTCGAGCAGCGTTCGGCCCACTTCTTAGACAGCGAATATATTCCTAAATGACCACTTTGAATAACAAAGGTAAGAGGAAAGCAACGCTTTCTGATGCACAGGTTCACTCGTTCGAGCCGCGTTCGGCCCACTTCTTACACAGCGAATATATTCCTAAATGACCACTTTGAATAATAAAGCTAAGGGGAAAGCAACGCTTTCTGATACGCAGGTTCACTCGTTCCAGCTGTGTTCGGCCCACTTCTTACACCGCCAATATATTCCTAAATGACCACTTTGAATAACGAAGCTAAGGGGAAAGCAACGCTATCTGATGCGTTGGTTCACTCGTTCGACCAGCGTTCGGCCCACTTCTTAGACAGCGAATATATTCCTAAATGACCACTTTGAATAACAAAGGTAAGAGGAAAGCAACGCTTTCTGATGCGCAGGTTCACTCGTTCGAGCCGCGTTCGGCCCACTTCTTACACAGCGAATATATTCCTAAATGACCACTTTGAATAACAAAGCTAAGGGAAAGCAACGCTTTCTGATACGCAGGTTCACTCGTTCCAGCTGTGTTCGGCCCACTTCTTACACCGCCAATATATTCCTAAATGACCACTTTGAATAACGAAGCTAAGGGAAAGCAACGCTATCTGATGCGTTGGTTCACTCGTTCGAGCAGCGTTCGGCCCACTTCTTAGACAGCGAATATATTCCTAAATGACCACTTTGAATAACAAAGGTAAGGGGAAAGCAACGCTTTCTGATGCGCAGGTTCACTCGTTCCAGCCGCGTTCGGCCCACTTCTTACACCGCCAATATATTCCTAAATGACCACTTTGAATAACGAAGCTAAGGGGAAAGCAACGCTTTCTGATGCGTGGGTTCATTCGTTCGAGCCGCGTTCGGCCTACTTCTTAAACAGCGAATGTATTCCTAAATGACCACTGTAGAGGTGAGACATAGGCTCTCGTGCTAAGTCCCGCCTTCTTTCTGATAGGCGTCCGTGAGTTTATTTAACAACTCCCCACTGACAGCAAACTATCTGAGGTTATCACTCTCGTAATTTATTAATTATAAATTTATTATCCAGGCCCCTCTTCCTCCGCCTTTTTGTTTAATTATCCGCGAATCAGGGAAGGGAGAGAATGGCTACCGAAAAGCACTGCATCAACTTAAATAAATACTTCGTGAATAAAAAATATAATAAATTTAATGAAGCAAAAGTATTGGTAAGAGTTTGGTTCCGGTGCCAATGTACACGCCTACGAATTTCTTTCGCATGCGACGTCCGTCGCGAATTGTTTAATCAAAAATCAGTTGCCTGATGGCAACTCTAATATCAGAGTCGTTTCGACTCCACGCTTTCTCCCGAAGCACTCGTGTTCGCGCTAAACACAGGAACTGCGTTCCTCGGAGCCTAAACTCCCCACGTCTACCCGCCTTCCAAGCTCACTTCTCAATGCCTTTCTCCCCTGTCAGAAGCTATCTCTTATCTCCCTCGCTCCAGAGGACCCCTCCTTTTCTCTGCCCCCTACCACGAGGAGCTGACCTCTGACCTTGTCAGATTCCGGAGCAAACCTGACCTTTGCTCGCAGGCCAACTTGCTTCGTATCAGTTCCTGCTTCTTCGAACTGCCTGGCCCCCACTTATTGTCTTCGTGTCTGACGACCGCATGTTTGACATTCCTTCTAACGGACTTCTGCGCGTAGAAGCCAGACTCTATACAGACAGGACAAAACATACAACAATACTGAAATTCTTTAACATAAAAGACGTACTCAAACCTTCCAGACAAACTGGGGCCCTTCTACCATTGGGTATTATCTGCATTTGTGCAGGTATTCTCTTGGACCAGATTTTCTGTGTCCGGCAATGTTTTACGAAACAATGTCTTTCCGCAGCTTTGGATTAGTTATATACCTCCTGACATCGTAAACGTACCCCAGGCATTTTGCATTGCATATGCACACAGTTAATGAAATAAAGTTATTTCCTAAGTAAAAGAAACATTTTTCTCGGGAGACATTTCGTCGTCCCACTGCACGTGACATACCCCTTTTTCTTCTTGTTTTTATATACATAGATTCACACTTGATCATATCTTAATTGATATTCATCTCATTATTATTTTTCGCCCTTACAACCACTTTGAATAACAAAGCTAAGGGGAAAGCAACGCTTTCTGATGCGCAGATTCACTCGGTTTAGCCGCGTTCATTCCACTTCTTACACAGCGAATATATTCCTAAATGACCACGTTGAATTACAAAGCTGAGGGGAGCGCAACGCTTTCTGATGCCCAGGTTCACTCTTTTCAGCCGCGTTCGGCCCACTTCTTAGACAGTGAATATATTCCTAAATGACCACTTTGAATAGCAAAGTTAAGGGGAGAACAAAGCTTTCTGATGCGCAGGTTCACTCGTTCCAGCCGCGTTCGGCCCACTTCTTAAACAGTGAATATATTCCTAAATGACCACTTTGAATAACAAAGTTAAGGGGAGAGCAAAGCTTTCTGATGCGTACGTTCACTCGTTCGAGCCGCGTTCGGCCCACTTCTTAGACAGCGAATATATTCTTTTCAGGTGATTTCAGCCTATATTAAATGCCAGTCAAAGGTTATACAGTAAATGGTGATGTTTATTGCAAATTGTTTTAAGGGTTGGAGTACCTTAACCTTTTGAGAAGTATGAATGTACCGGTACCGTAGTGTTTTCCCAATGTGTGTGGCAAAACCTACTCCTCGAAGGGTTACTAATTTTTCCTAAACGTCGGCCGCTCCGAATAAGCTTGCAGGACCGTTTAAGAATCGAGAGTACGGCATTGGTTGATACTGTGGAGATTCACAGCATGAGGACCCAGATGAAGAAAGCCCGTTTGAAGGCTGTCTTATTTTCCTAGTAGGAGAACCACATCCGTTTGAGTGGTTTTGCTTCTGCTAGTAGATTAAAATTTGAAACAAGTCCAGGCATTTGACCTTTCACAGGCACAGGTTTCTAATGTTTCTGCTCCCCAAAGCTCCAATCCTTGACTGGTTTTATCCCATTGTATGCTCAGTTGAGGTTTAGGAGGCTTCTTCTGTAGCCATCACCTATATAACATGTATATCATTATCCAGGAAAACATTTGATCCTTACGGGCTTTCAGAAAGGAAAGAATTATCAGAGTAGTTATCATGTTCTGCAGGAAAGAATGATCAGAGTAGTTATCATGTTCTGCAGGAAAGAACATTGTACTTGTATACGATAGATGGATACCATCTTCAAACACCTGAAGTGGAATTGCAGGAGGTTATGATCATTTAAATCATACACTGAACTTCGTGATGAGCAAACTTTTCTCCTAGACATGTTCCTGACTGACTGACGTTTTCGCGGAAATGGATGCAAACATTTAACAGATGTTTGCATCCGTTCATGTTCAAAAATATTGAAATAGCAGTTATCAGTTCTGAATAAAAGAACACGTCATTAATAAGTTTAAATACTCCTCCTGGTTTTTGGGGAAGTACCGTCCAAATGCTTTTCGTTCCGTTCTAGGTTTTCGAGTCAATGGAAGTTGTTTTGGTGCTAAAAGCTTATAAAAAACTAACATTGGTGCATAAAATCACTGCTATGTTTTGCAGAATGACAGATATTTGTATTTCTAATTTGTCCGTTTCCATACAAGTAAAATTTCTAATGAATGTTCCTTCTCGTAAGATTTATTTTCGTTATTTAGTGATTTTAATTTAAATTTTAGACACCAAAGGAAACCAGAATTTATATGACCATAACCCTGCATCTCTCACAGGATATATACATGATAAAATAGCTTACAAACAATTATGCGTGTTATAAGTGTCTCAAGAAGGTACTGACATATTTTTTGTAACATTGTTGCAGACTGTGTGAATGATACCCTCAGTACCCGATATAACTGACTTACCTCATTCTTTCCCATCAGGAAGGATGTGTCTTCAATTATAACTGAAAAATTGTATTCAGGACCAGGAAATGCCAGTGTTGTCTGAGATGATATATCTGAAAAGCAAAAAGTACATTCCGATGAAATATATGTGATATATTTTGTTTAAACTCAATCTCGTATGTAAAATTCAGTCTTTCTATACATATATTCCAAGCAACCAATTATTTTACTGCATTGAGCAACGACTGTAAAAATAGAAGAAAAGCAGTAAAAATGGATTTTGAATTGCGATCATTCTCTTCTGAAGAGCCTGTGTTACATTCTGCGACATCTGCTCATCCTTTTAGAATTTGGTTTTCTTCGCTGAATTAAACAAACGTTCTCTTACAAGGATTATTTAACTTTTGATAATTTAGACGCAAAATTGCAACAGCTGTTATTATGCATTATGTAGGGATGTATCTTTAATTTGTTCGTGCCCTCGGACAAAGAAAAATTAAACATGTTCACCACATAATTGCATATACACTATATTGACAAAAGTCACCGGACACCTAGAGATAAACACAACATAACATTTATTGACATACATTACTGCGGTGTCGGTCCACCTTTGACCTTAATGCATGCACTGACCCTTCCAGACCTGCTTTCGACAAGGTTTTGAAACCCAGCGATAGGTATGCGCTTCCATACAGTACATAATGCTGGCGCTAACGGTTGCTTAGTAGTAGGCCTTGGTTCCAAACTTCCTATGCGGCGCTCTAATTCATCACATAGGTGCTCTATGGGATTAAGATCAGGGCTCTGTGCTGTCCAGTCCACACACGATACGTAATTATCGTCAAACCGCGCCGTAACAGCCCTTGCTTTATGTCTCGGTGAATTATCCTTCTGGTACCAACAAAGCTCGGTACCATAGTATTGCCACAGAGTTGGTAGGGCATTATTGTCTAGAATATCGAGGCAGACGTGCTGGTTGACAGGTTTGTCCACGATAACCAATGGGCTGTGACCATACCACGAAAAACACCCTCACACGAGTACACTGCCAGCTCCAAACTTGACCGTAGGAACAGTACACTGTGGTAACTAGCGTTCCCCAGGGTGCCACCATACCCACACGCTGCCATCAGGCTGATGGATCGCGTATTTAGAATTATCAGTCCGTAGCACCCATTTCCATTGATATACGGTCTACGATAAATGTTCCTTACACCATGCTAAACGACGAGTAGCATTCCGAGTGGAGATGAAAGTTTCATGAGCAGCCGCACGACCACGGTAACCAATGGAATGAAGTTCTCTGCGAATGGTACGTGTACATACCCAGGTTCCAGGATTTTTACTCACCTGTACACTGAGGTCTTGTGTAGTAAGTACTCCGTCGATTAGCTGTAATGACTCTCCTGAGGCTTCGACGTCCTCTATCACTGATTTTCTTTGGTCTGCCCGTACGTTTTGCTGCTTCAGGCACGCCTTGTGTCCTACACTTATTCAGTACATCCAAAACAGTTGACTTGGGTATGTTTCAACTCCTATCGTTTTCTCTTGTGGACAACCCACTAATATAACACCCAACAATCTTTCCTTTCTCAAAGTCAATTGTCTCCCGCCGCGACATTTTCATTCACCCTCACAGTGCGATATGATCGCGGTCAGCTGCAGGCTTGTTTTTATACCGTTTGTAGCTGTACTGCGCATGTTAACAACGCAGCGGATCCGTTTATTTGCTGTTGAGGCGGTGTCCGGTGACTTTTGTCAATATAGTGAATCACAGCATTGAAGGCAGGGCAACGTTGTCTTTGTTTGCAATTTTCCTGTGGGAGCTCCATCTTGGTAAATATATATTGTGTGCCCATTAAGTAATGAGATTGGCATTTTACGAGACAGCTCTTTTAATAAAAGTAACAAACATGTTTATAGTTTAGACCACTAGAATTTGCTGTAATCGCTGTAACTACTTTCGAGTCGTCGACGCAGAAGTTTTCTTGTGGCCGCCATTGAAGTAGGACTGGGTGAGTGGAGCGTTTCAGGAGTTGCGCAATGGAGCAAAGGGTTGTGATAAAATGTTTCTGTAAATTAGGGAAAACTGCCATGGAACTGTACCAAGACACCAAAAAAGTTTACAACGAGGATTGTATGAGTCGTGCACAGTTGTTCCATTAGGTTTCAATGTTTAAAGATGGGAGGGAGTCCCACGAGGGTGAGTCATGCGCTGGAAGTCCAGGTTTTGCCCGGACAAATGAAAATGTGATGAAGGCTAGCGAAATTGTTGCCCATCATAGGCAAATAACCACTAGGCTACATGCTGAACAGTTTGGAGTCCGTAAGGAAATGGCCAAGGAAATCTTTAATTGTACCGCAAACGTCAACGCGCCCGTTCACTGTACGCAACCTAAGAAGCGTTTCTTTTTACGCTTTCCAACCGTAGGTTGTAGAAGCGTATAAGCTCCAGCTTTGTCCGTCCGTCTACCTGTCCGCACGATAACTCGCGTAAAAATGGTTCGATTTGGACGAAACTTTAGCATATAATAGGGGACTACCTGGGGACGAACCCTATTGAAAGTGGACGAAATGGGGTCAAAGGTCACGTCATAGGAGCGGGATCCATTCCACTGCCCTTATGCGTCATAACTTGCGTAACTATGGTTCGATTTCAATGAAAGTTTAATATGTGGTAGGGGACCACCTGGGGACGAACCCTGTTGAAAATGGGTGAAGTGGAGCCAAAGGTCAAGACACTATAGCGGCATGCTTTCCATTGTCCTTATGTGTCATAACTTTCGTAAATATGGTTCGATTTTGATGAAATTTTAGTGTGTCGTAGAGGACTACCTGCGGACGAAACCTGTTGAAAATGGATGAAGTAGGGTCACATGTCAGGACATAGCAGTGGGATGCATTCCATAACATCTTATTAAAGGAGCAATGCTTGTATATATGTAAATTTTATTTTGAAAACGGCTCTAAAGATTTTGAAGAAAGTGGTTAACCCACCGTTTTCTGGTACTATAAAACGATTTAGCTTGATCTCAACTTTGGAAAAATTCGTTTAGTGGGTTAAATAACCACCCCGGGTTAACACGCTTTTAGTGTCATGGCGTCGTCCTATTAATGTTTCACATTTTTAGAAATATTTTGACGTCACACTCTCGCGATCGACTTGCGATTGAGATGTCGGCGCGCGTGATTACGCCATCTGCTTTATTACGTCACGCGTTGTTTGTGGATCCTATTAAAGTTTTATGACGTCACACTCTCATGACCATCTGC
The DNA here is from genome assembly GCA_039090855.1 of Macrothele yani. NCBI lineage: Eukaryota > Metazoa > Arthropoda > Arachnida > Araneae > Macrothelidae > Macrothele > Macrothele yani. The sequence continues at coordinate 115,388,226 of CM077026.1, forward strand.
CTCATTACGTCACGCGCTGTGTGTGTATTACGCGTCAGTTTAATATCATCGAAATGGGGTCAAAGGTCGGGTCAGAGGAGTGACATTTATTCTACAAGCATTATCATCATAACTTGAGTAATAACTTGGGTAGTGATTTCTGGTATGTTGGAAAGCGTATCATAAGCAATGCATTGCATGATTTTACTAACTTGTTTGGTTTCAAAGTCGATTTGTGTGATCCAATATCTACCTTACTCATCAGATTTGGCTTCCTCAGATTGTTTCCTCTGCCAAAAGTGAAGTGTTCCTTGAAAGGGTAGCGTTTCAGCGGCATTGAGAATATCCAACGAGGTATGATCAACAGACTGAAGGGGGCTCCGGTTCAGGACTTCCACCGGGCCTTCGAATATCTGTACGAAAGATCTCACTGTTGTGTGGTGCAGAGATGGAAACGGGTCTCACGGGTCACCATGTCGACAATTTATTGCGGGTCAAACTGGCCGGGTCAAGGTGTACCTGACCCGATTTCGACCCACTTTTGCTTCAGTTTTATTTTGGAAAAGAAAAAAATATTTCAAAGAACCCTTCAAAGGTTTTTGAAATAATTCTTTAGAGCTGCAGAGTATGACTCAGGAACTTGCTGAGAAGGGTAAAGGAATGGGAATGAAAATGAACTTTCAGAAGACAAAACTGAAGTACAATGCTTTTACAAAGAATGAAAATTTATCAATTGATGGGGAAAAGCTGGAGATAACCGATACCAAATTTACCTTGGGCAGCAGATATCAAGCAAGAGTCACATTGATGAAGGAATTAACTGACGTAAGAAACTTAGTTAGAGAGCTTTTGAAAGAAACAGTACAATTTTTAAAAGCAATGTGCCACTATGACTTAAAAGAAAAGTGTTTAATCAATGCATTCTGCCAGTGCTTACTTACGGAGCAGAGACGTGGACCTTAACTAAAAAAGACATGTAAAGGCTGCAGACAACTGAAAGCAGCATAGGGAGATGCATGCTTGTTGTAACCAAGAAAAATAAAAAGAGGGACTCGTGGGTGAGGACAATGACAAGGATGGAAGACATCATGTCTCTCTCTCTTTCTCTTCCGCTTAGAGCGGATTGAGTATCTTAAACAGTTCCTTTGTCTTCCTGGAAGTTCCATTTATAAGGTTGTTTGGAGAATTAGTTATGTATCCGGTTGGAAGACGTCATGATCGGCGTAAAATCCCTGAAATGACAATGGGTTGGACATATTGCCAGGAGAACGGACCATCGATGAACAACCGAAATTTTTTATTAGATTCCAAAAGATAGGAAAACCCGGAAAAGGACGACGTGGGAGATGGATGGATGGATGGAGGAGACTGGCCCAAGGTAGTCCGTTGTTGGAGAAACTTGCGACAACTTCATCCAGTAATGGACTGATGAAGATTGACATTGATGATGACGATATATACGAATTTATAATTCAAAGCATATTTGTAAGGGTGTGGTGCGGGTCTGGGTCGCGTCCGGATCGGGTCCAATTATGTGACGGCAGGGTTCGGGTCGGGTCTGAGTCCAACATTTTTGACCTGTTTCCAATTCTGGTGTGAAGTTGGAAGGAGATCATTTTGATTCTGTGAAAGTACACATACATACATGCATATCACTAAGCTGTTCTTTGAGATTCAGAGGTTAGCTGCACAAAGAAATATAAACTATGAGATAAATTTTACTTACTGTTGCTGTATCAAACTTCTCCATTTACAACGATCTTGACATACAACTCGGGCTTCACTCACATCCATCACGCGCCTTACGCAAGATCTCCTATACTTCATACTCATAATCTTTTTCTCATGCACACTCCTGAATCTGATCCTCCCATGACTTCCTTCACCTTCCTCTACCTTTCCTTCCTGCCACTTGGGCTAGAAAGATTTTCTTAGTAAGCATCTCATTTACTCATTTTTTCAACATGGTCAAACTACCGAAGCATATTAGTCTCCACCTTGCTAACAACATTTTGCTTCACATCACACAACTACAACACATCTTCATTCCTCATACAATCAGAACGTGTCTTTCTCCAGCACGACTTCTATGTTTACCCAGGTTTCACTGCCATACATCAGAGTAGGAACAATTACACTTTCATATACAGTCATGCGGGACTCTCTTGAGAACCAATCATTCCTGTGAAAACCTCCCAGAGCAGCTATGACTTTCAAAGGAGAATTCACTCGCCTACTGATTTCAACATCCAACTTGTTCTCTCTGTCAAACATGATTCCTAAATACACAAACTCACTCACCTGGTCAATCACAGTGCCATTTATACTTACATTACATTCAGTGCTACCAGTTCCTCTCTCAAAAACAATAACTTTAGTTTTTCCCTTATTTATACTCAGTTTGAATTTCATGCAGACTTCGTACATCCGGGACAACATACTCTGCAACTCACTTTTGCTCCCTAACAACAGGACAGTGTCATCAGCATACGGGAATCTGCACACAAGGATATCACCAAGACATAAACCAGTATTATCTATTTTGGCATCACGCATGCACGCATCTATAAACATATTAAATAGCCATGGTGACATTACACAACCTTGTCTGACTCCTGCATCAGTAGAAAACCATTTTGGTAAAACACCATTTACTCGTACACAAGCTCTACTGCTATCATACATTGCTTTTACGCTGTTAAGTAGATTCTCAGTAAAACCATATTTATCCAATACCTTCCATAAAAGTGTCTTATTTACTCAGTCATAAGATTTCTCTAAATCTATGAAGGCAGAAAAAACTTTCTGACACCCCAAAATATAGTTTGTTGTTTTGATATAATAATTTTTGTCTCCTTCCTTAACGGACACACAGTGTAAAACAAAAACTGAATGCAACAGCGTTATCTTAGTACCGAGGTCGGCTTATGAAATGTTTGCGCTTGTTCATTCTAATATAGAAACCTTAAATAATTTCCTGCGGTAAAATCAAAGAAGTTAGAAAGAGAGGGATTCAGTGTTTTCCCAAGAGGTCGTCAATCTGCGTTCTGAGTGCCATACAATGCCATTACTTATGGACATCTGGCTTAGTAGATTGGCGTAATGAATAACTCAAGCATAAGTCCCGAAAGAAAGTGTTTTATTAATAGAACGAAACTTCTTTTCTCGGGTTAGTGAAAGCAAAGACCTCACGTTTGTGTTATTTATTGGAAATATTTGTTTGCGTACAATTCTCCTGTTCTCTTGACATGAGGAAAAGAAGCAAATAATCTTATAGGTGGTTAGGAAGAGCCATTCTATCAAGGACAATGAGAATTCTGCGCGTGCTCATGGTGTACTTTTTGTGGCTTCTGCTTTAAGGTTCTGCAGAATACAGACATTTATTTTAATCATGAAATACGTAGATAACAGAGGAACCTAGGATATTCCGTTTATTAGGGCAAAAAAGTAATTCTTAAAAAAGCTCCAGACTATTATACACCTATCTAATTTCTTTCTTTTTTTTAGAGAGGGGGTGGACTTTAACGACCACCGTGAACAACTCAATGGGAGGGAATAAGAAGTTGTTGACTTTAATTTAGGGCTACTGGTTCCAGGGAAGGAAAAAAGCCAGTATCAAACACAATATCCATGCGTAACCGGGATTCAAACCTGAATCGATCTCAGAAGAATGATGGGAAACCAGCCTTAAACCAGTGCGCCTCCTAGGCGGTGCCTGCGTAATCAGTTTCAACAAGCTACAAGTAGCTGAACGTTGGAATGAAAAATGTGATAATATTGCAATAAATAAATTAAAATATGACGGTGCATTTTTCGAACGTCATTTGTAAACAAAATGTATGTGGTTATAGTGCCATTATTGCTTACAGAATTATTAAGAGCTCCATTAATCCCTGCCATGCCTAATTAGGCGGTACAGGATGATTCCTTCAGTATAGTACCACTATCTCCATCCGTCCGTCTATGTACATCATGTCTCTGCAACTATTATTTCGATTTAAAAAACAATTTTTCAGTCGTAAGCCTGAGCTATGACTATGACGAAACGTAGGATTTGGATCTTTTCACGATGTATTACATCGATGCTGCTAAACTTAAATACACATATTATTAAATTCAGAATATATTTTATTCTATACACTTGCAAAAAAAAGTTTAAGAACGTTATTTTTACCTTCCGATAGCTTTTACCACGAAGGGCCATTTTACGTACAGTTATGATTTGAAAAAATGAATTGTGTCACCGTTAAGGAGTATATTATAGATTTTCTGAAATTCTAATTCTAGTATCAGATATTACAAAATGGTTGTAATGCTGTAGATAGCAATCATGACGATGAAGGTTTTGCATCTATTTTACAATATTTTATGACAAAATGCTTTGTCATTAAGTTCATATTTCCGTTTGTGAAATGTTTGCAATCGCACTTTTGCTTCCAAAAATCTAATTAAATTGTTTTTTTCAGTCAGACGCTACTCACCATGGGACGTATTTATTGCAGATGCAAAAGTGGTGGTGGTAGTTAAGAATCAGAATTACTTAGGATAAAAAGGTCAATTAAACTCTGTTCAGACATTTTGAAAAGACTGAAACATGACATAATTCAAAAAAGAATAATATTCTTGCTTTTAGAACATTTTCTGCTTTGTCACAGATATAAATTTGTTAAGAGATTCTGAAACTCTCATTTACTTTGCCATCCTCTCAGTACTCAAGAGGGCTAAGTTTGATACGTATAGAAGGCTAAGCATAGTTTTGACAAGCTCTATTTCAGAAAATTTCCTTTCAGCTTATGCCACAGTCAACATTAGCAGCAAACACAACTCTGAGTAGCTCAAAGTTTTTTTTTCGATTGAAAGTTTAACGACACCGCGAGCCACTCGATGGGCTCGCAGTGTCATTAAACCTTCAATTGAAAGCATTCCCCGTCCCTAATTTAGGGTGACTGGTTCCAGGGAACGGTGCAGTTACCCGTCCTTAAATTAGAGTTCCGTAAGAGAAACACAACGTTCATGTCTCACCGGGATTCGAACCAATACCCTTTACTAATAAATGGTCATAGGCCAACGCTTAGACCACTCCACCACCTGGGTGACTCACGAAGCATTGTTGTAGAAAGTAATCAAAATCAGCTCAGACAATTCTTGTCGCAGTCGTCTAATCAATACGACGATGCAATGAAGCGAATATAAGCTTAATTATATTGCAAGGTAGGCTTGGTGTGGGAGAGAGAGAGAGAAAGTAAAACACCATCACAATAGGAAGAACCAAAATACCTTTCAATTACTTGGGAGATACAGAGTCTTAGAGGTAACGTTTTTTTTTAATCTCTAATCCACTTCTCTGTTTTCATTTCTCTTTTTTTAGGGGAGGTGGCTCTTGGCGGCACCTTTTAGGCCCCTCCCCTAAAAAAAGATATGAAGAGAGAGAAGTGCATCGGCTTATTTATTGCTCTGTATATGCATCATGAACTAGTGAGGAAAGCAATTGAAAACAACCAAAGCCTAAAGATAGCAAAGGGACATCTCAGTAAGGGAAGAAAACAGATTATGGCACTGAGAAAAGAAGATGGTTCTGTAACAAGAAATAGAGGCGAAATTTTGCCAAGAGTGAAAGATTTCTACTCCACATTATAAGGGATGATACATGTACTCCAGACATCATTAAAGGTACCAGAGTTCTTCCAGTCCTCCCAGCAGAAGTTGCACATGCAATCAAGAACATGAAGCTGGGGAAAGCTCCAGGAGAAGATGGAATTACTTTGGACATCATACAAGAAGCAAGTGGAGAAATCGAAACAGTACTCGCCCAAATTTTCACTCGCTGCCTTAATGAAGGGAAGATTGCTCAGGATTGGAACAACACTACAATGATCCTGCTACATAAAAAAGGTGACATTGATTATCTCAGGAACTACAGACCTATTAGCCTCCTATCAGTGGTTTATAAAATCTTCACTAAAGTTCTTTCACACCGCTTTAAGGTAACACTGGACATGGCTCAACCGAGAGAACATGCTGGATTCAGGAGTGGCTACAGCACAATAGATCATATCCACGTACTGAGAGAACTAATTGAAAGAGCGAGGGAAAATGAACTTCCATTGTGCATGGTTTTTATCCATTATGAAAATGCCTTTGATTCGGTGAAACCATCAGCAGTTACAATGGCTTTGAAATCCATTATGAAAATGCCTTTGATTCGGTGAAACCATCAGCAGTTACAATGGCTTTGAAATCCATTATGAAAATGCCTTTGATTCGGTGAAACCATCAGCAGTTACAATGGCTTTGAAATCCTGCGGTATTTAAGATGCATACATTAATATTATTAATAACATATATGAAAACACAAGTGCAAAGATTCGGCTGTTTGAAAATACAACACACATAAAAAAAATTGGAAATGGAGTGAGACAAGGTGACACCATATCTCCCTAGATTCTTAATGCCACATTGGAAAATGTCTTTCAATCACTGAACTGGGAAAACAAAGGGATAAAGATTAATGGAGACTATCTAACTCACCTTCGTTTTGCTGATAATGTAGTCATGTTTGCAACTACCCCATCAGAGCTGTTGAGTATGATCCAGGAACTTGCTGAAAGAGTAAAGAAGTGGGATTAAAAATGAACTTTCAGAAGACAAAAGTGATGTACAATGCTTTTACAAGAAATGAAGATTTATCGATTGATGGAGAAAAGCTGGATATAACAGATACGTACGTTTATCTTGGACAGTAGATATCAAGTGAGGGTCACATTGATGAAGAAATTAATCCGCGTATAAAACTTGCCTGGAGAGCTTTTGGGAAAAACAGCATAATTTTCAAGAGCAATATGCCATTATGTCTTAAAAAAGTGTTTGATCAATGCATCCTTCCAGTGCTTACGTATGGTGCAGAGACGTGGACCTTAACTAAAAGAGACATACAAATGCTGCAGACAACTCAAAGAAGCATGAAGAGGTGCATGCTTGGTGTAACCAGGAGAGATAAGAAGAGGAACTTGTGGATCCGAAAAAGGACAATAGTGGAAGACATCATGATCAGAGTTAAATCTCTGAAATGGCAATGGGCTGGACATACTGCTAGAAAGACAGACCATCGATGGACAGTCGAAATTTTAGATTGGATTCCAAGGGGCAGGAAAAGACCCAGAAGAAGACCACATGAGAGATGGGTGGATGAAATTCGAAAGTATGCGGGAGTAACATGGAGGAGACTGGCACAAGATACACCGTTGTGGAAGAAACTTGGGGAGACCTTCGTCCAGCATTGGATTGATAACGGTTGACAATGATGATGATGATGATATGCATCAAGTTTAAGGTCTCTTAGTCGTTTGATTTGTTTCCAGGAATTAAGTCTACACACACACCTACACATGGCATTGAGTTATTATACACTCATCGTAAAAAAAATAGTTGCACCCAGAAAGAAGCAACCGACAGGAATGAAACTTGGTGAATAGGTTTGACATCGTGAGACATGCGAATGATTCAAGTATCACGCTCGGCTGGGTATGTGACGCAAGCAAGAAGGGGTTGTAGCGCTCTGTCTGACCGGCTATATAAGGTCGTTCCGTTGCGCGCACTTGCCATTCTGACTCGTGCTGTTTTGTTTGTTGCATCATTTGCAAGTGAAGTATGCCTCGGAGAAAAGTTCAGAAGCAATTCGAGCAGTTGCAGGAGTTCAAGAGAGGCCGCGTCTTCGGTCTCCGGGAAGCGGTATGTTCTTATTGCTGTATTGCACGTTTGCACGTCATACCTGTCGTGCGGATATCATCATAGAACACTGTTGGCGGCGGTGGATAGAACAAGGCAAGCAGCAGCGACAGTAAGGGTCTGGGAGACCTAGACGAACCTTGAAAAGAGAGGACCGACGGGTTGTCCAACATGCGCGAAGTAACCCAACAGCCAAGATTGCGGATATTCAGCGAGCTGTGGTGCCCTCCATGCATCGTCCGATTAGTGCCAGCACCATTGACAGACAGCTACACGACGTAGGACAACGCGCACGCCAGACCTTTACGACGACTGCTCTTAACGCTATTGCATCGCAGCCAAAGATTGCAATGGTGTCGTGCCAGACTATCATGGAGTCACGCAGAATGACAGATGATAATCTTCAGTGACGAGTCCCGCTTTTACCTTGGAGGAGACCACCACCGAATCCATGTGTGGAGGCACAATGTTAAGCGCCAAGATGAACAGTTTGTTGTCGAGTGTCGCACGTCCAGACGGTCTGGTGTCATAGTGTTGGGTGCAATTACCTACGATGCCAGATCACCTTTGGTGTTAATTACAGGCACGTTGACAGCCCAATGTTACGTTAATGGGATCCTGCAACCCTACCTTTTCTGAAAACTCACTCCGGTGAAATTTTCCAACAGGACCCTCATCTGCATACTGCTAGTGTCTCGAGAACTTCCCTTCAAGGTACTGACACTCTGCCAAGGCCAGCCGCAAAGCTAGACCTATCTCCGATTGAAAATGTGCGGGTTGCTATTGGACGCGGTATCCACACTCCACACCTACCGCACAATGTGCAGCAACTGCGTGAGGAGATTCAAACTGCATGGTATGGCTTATCGCAGGACATCATTAGTAACCCATAGAACTCCATGCTGAGACGTCTGTCATGCTGTGTGAGCAAACACGGCGTCCCGACGCCATACTGGGAAACAGTACTAACTGGCGTGTAGCTCAATAAATATTGCCCATATCAGTCTCAACGTTTAATCATTTTTTGTTCCTGGTAACCCTTACCTTCCTCACGAATAGCATTGCAATCCGACACGTCCTTCTGAGTGGAACATTTTTTTTGACGATGAGTGTATTTGATTCGTTCAAATGAAAGTGGCAATGAATATGATAACTTACGTGGATAAACTAAAACCGGAAATAGTCGCCATAAGCAGTTAGGAAAGTATCCCATCTAGACAATAGTGAATGGATGCCGTGATCAAAGAATGAAGACGGCTGTTGGGCGAACCAATCCGTGACTACCTGTTTGATCTCTAAGCCGTTTTTAAAGCGGTGTCCTTTCAATTGTTTTTTTTTTTGGGGGGGGGCAAAATGTGGTTGGTTCAAGGCGACATAACAGGCCTCTGCTTCTCCCAAAACAAATTGAAGGGTGGATGCGGCACGACATTCCATCGCGGATAGGAAAGTTTAGTGCATGTAATGTTGGAGGTGCCGCCCCGGTGGCGCAGTGGTCTAAGGCGCTGGCCTCTGATCATTCGTCCGTAATGGGTCTGGGTTCGAATCCCGGTCAGGCATGGATGTTGTGTTTGTGTTACGGCACTGGCTCTCTCCCTTCCCTGGAACCAGTGACCCTAAATTAGGGACGGGCGACTGCTTATAGCCCATTGAGTTGCTCACGGTGGTCGTTAAACCTCCAATCAAAATAAAAAAATGTTGGAGGTATGCGGTGTTGCGTTATCGTGGAAGAGAACCACATCTTGCGTGAACTTTCCTGGCTGTTTTGACTTGATCGCCTGCAGCAGGTTTTCGAGCGTTGCGCAGTATTGTAGCCAGTCCAGCGGTAAGCATAATTTCATCGGCCCTGATGATGCAGCATGATTTGAGATGAGGGGGCGATGACGGGTTCTTCCACTTCAAGCTCATACGACGGGTGTCTGATTCAAAGTGAAGACACCACGTTTTATCACCCACCGCGATTCTGTCAAGGAACTTTTCAGTCTCCTTTACGTACCGCAGCAAGTTCTCCAAGGGCAAACCCGATCGTTCAGCTTGTGTACAGTCCACAACAATTTGGGAACACCCACCGCGCTCAGCTTGCTCTACGCTGAGTGTTTATGAACTATTGTATGCACAGCTCCTGTGCTTAGTTCCAGGGCAGAAGACAGCTGTTGCACGGTTATTTGTCTATTGTACTTAAGGCGAGCATCAACCGCCACGATATTTTCTTCTCTGGTTTTCCTGCTCGCTAGTCCTGGACTCGCGCATCTGCCGTCAACACACGTAGACAACCACGGTATTATGTCACAAATAATTATTTTTCAAGTCGATTATGGTTTCGCTAGGAATTGACCTAGCTTCATCAGGACGAATGGCACCTAAATATTCAAATTATACATGATATCAAAAATGGTGTTTACAGTCACGGGTTTTGGTTAGTAGATTCCACGCGCTTGGTAGAAATGGGGTGGATGCCATGGCATTAGCAAGTTGCGAAGACTTCTCATATAATACAGAAAGCTTTCAACATATCAAGTTTAGTGGTTGAATCTGGCTTGTCAATTAGTTTTTCTTCATACTGTAAACGACAAACCGTCTTCACACGATATATAAAGGAGTTTTATGATGGAATAAAAACTTTAATGATCGTTAAAAATTTAAAACCGTGAGACCTTTCGTGTCCTGCCAACAGACACCCATCCTCAGATGCAAATGAACACATACAGTGGAAGAGGCAGCTTATAAATAGATACATGAATGAACAGATGACGTACAATCAGTCGTCATGAGGTATATTGCGCATGTCCAGTCTGTTAATGACTGTTTTTGCTGTAAATGACTGGACATGCTCAATATTCCTCATGACGACTGATTGTACGTCATCTGTTCATTCATGTATCTATTTATAAGCTGCCTCTTCCACTGTATGTGTTCATTGCGTCTGAGGATGGGTGCCTGTTGGCAGGACACGAAAGGTCTCACGCTTTTAAATTTTTAACTATCATTAAAGTTTTTATTCCATCATAAAATTCGTGAAGACGGTTTGTCGTTTATAGTATGACTTTTTAGCACGAGTTACCTCTGTTTTGTAGTTTTTCTTTTTCGAGTTTTGTATGAAGATTATCTTAAATAAATAATAGCATTATTATCTTAATTCATATAATCGTCAAAATACTGTAGTCTTTGAGATCAAGAACTGCGGTAGCTTTTCACGTATTTCTCGCCGTATACGTCCTGCATACGCCGATAAATGTCCGTAGGAAATGCCCTCCATTTTTAAAAATTGAATCACTGCTCTATGTACACGTTTGGACGAATCGATCACTCACAACAGCGCGAATTTCCCCAGCAGTATTGGACATTACGATACCTTCAAACAGAATGACTGCTACAGAAAGAAAGCTGCTTATTAAGCGATCGTATTCGACTACTTCTGCCTTGCACACCCACCTGCCCCTTTTTCTTATGCTGCCGTTGCCACTTTCATTTGAACGACCTAACAGATTTATGCTTTTGTAAGCTTATAACGAAGTAAATTTCTCCGTCATTTTTATCCGCGTCAGGATTCGAACCCGGGTCCCCTCATTCCGGAATAAGTTGCTCTACCAATTGAGCTACGCGGACGTTTTATTCTGATACCTATCTGCCTTTATGTCGTGTGCGTCCCTCTGGCAGGTACGTCATATCTCCTGGTACGTTACAAGCTATTGATGCATATGTCTGTGGGTTTATGTCTCATACATTTTAGATATACACCCTAGGCATTTTTGTGACATGGTGTGAAGTTTGTCATAAACAGATGAACCTTTTTACGGACAGCGTCCACTTCTTTTTTAGCCGTCCTGGTGGCGCAGTGGTCTAAGCAATGGCCTCAGATCATTCGTCCGAACGGGGTCCGGGTTCGAATCCCGGTGAGGCATGGATGTTGTGTTTGTCTTACGGCACTGGCTCTCTCCCTTTCCTGGAACCAGTGACCCTAAATTAAGGACGGGCGACTGCTTATAGCCCATTGAGTTGCTCACGGCGGTCGTTAAACCTTCAAAAAAAAAAGAAAAAAAAATTATTTTTTCCTGCTTAACTTTTGACGTGCATTGTTTCACGTATGCTTGACCTCCAGTTTCTTCTGATAACTACTGAACAATGAAGAATTGTATTATATCGCCCAAGTTAAAACGTAGAGACGCCGCCCCGGTGGCGCGGTGGTCTAAGCGATGGCTTTCAATCTTTCGTCCGAGATGGGTCCAGGTTCGAATCCTGGTGAGGCATGGATGTTGTGTTTGTCTTGTGGCGCTGGTTCTCTCCCTTACCTGGAACCAGTAGCCCTAAATTAGGGACGGGAGACTGCTTATAGCCCATTGAGTTGCTCATGGTGGTCGTTAAACCTCCAATTAAAAAAAGCGTAGAGATTGGTGGAAGCCAATTACTGCTTGGGACTCTGGTTCGAGTCACGGATGAAGCATGGGTGGTGCGTTTTTTACATGGAGTTGGCTCTGTCTCTTCCCTGAAACCAGTGACCTTAAACTATGGATCGACTCCTCTTAGGTGCCTCAGATGTGATCACGGTTGTCATTAAACTCCGATAGAGATAAAATAAAACAATTATCGCGTAACAACTGAAGTTAAGTATCTGCGTGTCATTCTCTCAAACAAAAGTAATAGCATTCCAGTTTGAAACGCTCTGAAGCGGTATTAGCATTTTGTGGTAAGGATGAAATTTAAGCTTGGCAAATAATAAGTCAGCTTGCGTGCATCGAGAGAGTTAATGATGTAAGCGAAGTCAGTATATTCTTATTTTTGAAGTGTAAGATTAGTTTTTTTTTTAGGAGTGAAGGTTATTCGCTGTCTTTACATGCTGCCTTTTTCCGTTTTTATTTCATTTAATTTTATGATTTCCTCCATTTTTGGTAGCAACGTTGCGTGTGCACTATAATTTACCTCCCTATTTCAGGTTTCCAGAAAAAGCACGAATAAATTTTACAGTCAAAGAAAAAAACACAATGGAGAAAAGGAAATGGTTAATGTCAACTAGCGTCGTAATTCACATACCAAGCCAAGTTTATTTTGAAACGTTAGTAAAGGGAGGGAAGGAAAAGGTGATTCTGATACGCGTTACGGCGCGTCAGTAATTTTAATTGCCTGAAATTAACAAGCATTTATGGTTTTTTACTTTGAGTGAAATGTCTTTTAAAAATACCTGCCACCCAGGTGGCGCAGTGGTCTAAGCGCTGGCTTATGACCATTCGTCCGTGAAAGGTCCGGGTTTGAATGCCGGTTAGGCATGGATGTTGTGTTTGTCTTACGGCACGAGCTCTCTTCCTTCACTGGAACCATTGGCCCTAAATTAGGGACGGGCGACTGCTTATAGCCCAACGAGTTCCTCACGGTGGTTGTTGAACCTACAATAAAATTAAATACCTTATTTAATGTATTTTATGCACTGTAAAAAAAATTCTGAAATTCACGAACCCCTTTCCGTCATTCCTTTCTTGAATTAATGAAGAATATTTCTGATACAACCTTTTCCGTAATTTTTTTGTTTTTCAGTTGGATGTTTAACGACCACCGTCAGCAACTCAAAGGGCTATAAGAAGTCGCCCGTCCCTAATTTAGGGCCACTGGTTCCAGGGAAGGGAGAGAGCCAGTGCCGTAAGACAAACACAACATCCATGCTTCACCGGTATTCGAACCCGGACCCCTTTCGAACGAATGATCAGAAGCCATCGCTTAGACATAAAATGACGGAAAGAAACCTGAGTCACGGATTTTTCGCACCTCGGGAAAATTCTGAATTTTCAGAAACCTTTCCGCAATTTCTTTCTTATATTGAAGGTAAATTACCGTTTTTTTTTTCTTTGTTTTTTTATTGGAGGTTTAACGACCCCCGAGAGCAACTGAATGGGCTATAAGCAGTCGCCCGTCCCTAATTTAGGGTCACTGGTTCCAGAGAAGAGAGAGAGCCAGTGCCGTAAGACAAACACACCATCCATGCCTCACCGGGATTCGAACCCGGACCCATTTCTAACGAATGATCAGAGGCCGTCGCTTAGACCACTGCGCCAGCGGGGCGGCTAAATGGCCGTTTTAGAGATGTGTTAACAGAAAATGTTTACGTTTTTGTGGAATGATTCCATTCTTAGTAAGACAGCCATACTTTTTATTTAGTTTCATACATTTTCCCATAGACAAGGTATATTGTTTCAATGAATTCATCCGTTTTTCAGTAGATCAAGTCTAAACTATAAGTGAATAGAAGACATATGATGTCTACTCTAAATTAATTTTCACTTTGAACTGCTTTCTCTCTGCAAATTTAAGTTCGACGCCCTTTTGACGCAGTGGTCTAAGCGCTGGATTATGATCATTCTTCGGTGATGGGGTCCGGATTCGAATCTCAGTGAGGCATGGATGCTGTTTTTGTCTTATGGCACTTGCTCTCCCCCTTCCCTGTAACCAGTGACCCTAAATTAGGGACGATCGGCTGCTTACAGCCCACTGAGTTGCTCACGGTGGTCGTTAAACCTTCAATCAATCAAATTTGAGTTCATTCTCTTTTAGCGTTCTAAACCTTAACGTTGTATCTTCTCTCTCGCGGAATGAGGTTGGCAACAATTCTGAGCTCAGAGGGCGACGTATGCGTGTGACAGATAATAACTAGAGATATACAAATATTGAAGCAGCAGCCAAAACGTGTGTGGCGTAGGTAATTTGTATTCCCCTGAAACTGTTTTTACTTGAAATCTTCGTATTCGAGTTGTTATATACACTGCTGGCCACCCAAAAAGCAACACCAAGAAGGAAGCATCCGATTGGCCTTCAATTCGCAGCATGCGTCGCCCGCGAGAGGACATGCAAACGATTAGCATTGCAGGGCATATGCAAATAATGCGCGCCCCGCGCGCCACCAAGAAGCACTATAAGAAGGGTGCACAGAAGGTGGGGTGTAAGTAGTAGAAGTGTGTTGTGCTGCCAGACCTGTGCTTGGGAAGCTTCCTGATGCCTCGTCGCAGAATACGGCAGTCATTCCAACACGTTTCGGAGTTTGACAGAGGACGAATAGTGGCTTATCGCGACAGCGGTTTATCGTACCGAGACATCGGCGCCCGTGTGGGACGACATCCAGCCACAGTGAGGCGAGTATGGATTCGGTGGGTGCAGGAGGAACGGACACACCGACGTGGGCGATTGCCGCAGCCGCGGCACACCGCCAAACGAGAGGACCCGCAGGTTGTGCGGCGGGCATTGACGGCTCGCACCGCCACATCACGAACGTTAGCGCAGGAATTAGGGTGTGTTGCGCAACAACCTGTGTCAGCACGTACCGTTGGACGTCTTCTGCAGGAGCGGGGACTTGGCGCCAGCGACCATTGCTCCGATTACCATTGACGTTACACCATCGGCGAGTGCGGCGGCAGTGGGCCGTTGAACGCCGCACCTGGACTACGGAATGGCACGACATTGTCTTCTTCGACGAATCCCGCTTCTGCCTGCAACACCACGAAGGTCGAATACGCTTGTGGCTGTGCCACGGCGTGAGACTGTATGACGCCTGCATTATGCATCGCCATACCGGTCCGTCGCCTTTCGTTATGGTTTGAGGCGCAATTGGATATGAAACCCGCACCCCTCTGGTACGCATCACCGGTACACTCAACAGCCACCGCTACATCTCCGACGTTTTGGAGCCTGTAGTCCTCCCTTACCTGCAGGACCTGCCAGTGGCTACGTTTCAACAGGACAATGCGCGACCGCACGTGGCACGCATCGTGCAACAATTCTTCACGGCCCACCAGGTGTCACTGCCAGCGTGGTCCGCCTGTTCTCCCGATATGTCGCCCATCGAGCACGTCTGGTCGCTCATCGGCAACCGAGTGGCCCGGCAAGCACCACCCGCGGCTACCCCTGATGAACTGTGGCAACGTGTGGAAGCAAACTGGACCGACATACTCCAAGCCCACATCTAAAGCCTATTTTGTTCGATACCGCGGATTGCAGCGGCCGTTATTGCCAGCTATGGGGCCACACGAACTATTGATGTCTGCGTGTTCCGCAAGTTGCACGGGCTTGTAAGCTCAATCGTTTCATCTTTGTATTTGTTTTTATGTGTCCAGTAAATCTGGATTTGCTATCTCTTGTCCTTCTTGGCGTTGCATTTTGGGTGGCCAGCATTGTTTTTAATGTCTGGAGTTGTCAAGTTTCCTGCTTACTAACGTACGTTATGAAAGTTAGTACTATTGCGATTTGTTCCTCACGTACTTTGGAATGTTCGTGTAACGTACTCACACGATGTTGATGGAATAAAGAAGAGGTAAACAGTAAGTCTTTCTGAAACTTTATTTGAGTGACTTTGTTTCACTTTAAGAGAGAGAGAGAGAGAGAGAAGAGGTAGTATTGTCTAAATCTGAAGTAGTGTTCCCAATCCTACAAATAGTAAAGAAAGCTACAGACACAAAGAAATATAACCATGTACTGACTCGGTGCAGAATTTCTCTTTTAAGAACAAAAAAGTACCCAGATTCACACGGAAAAATTCCACTTCAGGAGTAGAAATCTCCAAGATATTATTGGCTACTAGACGCAGTTTCTATCTCACTGAGGGACGACTACCACAACCACTCACGAGCTACAGGATTTCTTTCTGAGAAAAAGTTTTTAGATGCTGAATTTAATTAACTTCTTTGCGTCAGAACTAACTGTAAGATCCACATAATATATTCTCAATTAAACACGCGATTCTACCTCATTCTTCTTACATATCGGGTTCTTGTGGCTGTTAACGTGAGCCATCACAGATAAAAAAGGTGGTATTCATTATTCAAAGAATAAAACTTTCGTTTTGATGTTTCCACAGGAAGTTGAAAAATCTGTTTTAAAAGAGAAACGATATTACTTATGTGAAAAGTTCAGATCTCATTTTCTCAAGCTGTCTCTGTCATTAAGGAAGCTAATTCGATTATTTATTTCACAAGGAAACATCAGGGGAAATCGTAAGTAGGAAAACAGTGTTTCTAAATTTTTAAAGATCACGACTACCATATGTGGTAAATGGGCTTGTAAAAAAATAAATTGATAGATAAGTAGCATCAGAAGTCAATTCGGAAAAACCGTGAAGCAAAATGGCAAAGGTGAATTATTCGTCCTGAGGAAACAGAAGAAATAAAAGGAAAACAGATAAAAGAAACTAATTTTTTTAATTAGATCCACAGACAGTATTAGCCTCCCCGGAGGCGAGTTGTCTGAGCAATGATCTGACCGTTAGTCCGAGTTTCCCAATATTCGAGACCCGGATGAGGCATGGATGGTGTATTGGTCTTATGGTTCTGGATCTCTTCCTTCCCTGAAGCCGCTGGCTCTGATAAAAGAAACTAATTTTTAAAATTAGATCCACAGACAGTATTAGCCTCTCCGGAGGCGAGTTGTCTGAGCAATGATCTGACCGTTAGTCCGAGTTTTCCAATATTGGAGACCCGGATGAGGCATGGATGGTGTATTGGTCTTATGGTTCTGGATCTCTTCCTTCCCTGGAGCCGCTGGCTCTGATAAAAGAAACTAATTTTTAAAATTAGATCCACAGACAGTATTAGCCTCTCCGGAGGCGAGTTGTCTGAGCAATGATCTGACCGTTAGTCCGAGTTTTCCCAATATTCGAGACCCGGATGAGGCATGGATGGTGTATTGGTCTTATGGTTCTGGATCTCTTCCTTCCCTGAAGCCGCTGGCTCTGATAAAAGAAGCTAATTTTTATAATTAGATCCACAGACAGTATTAGCCTCTCCGGAGGCGAGTTGTCTGAGCAATGATCTGACCGTTAGTCCGAGTTTTCCAATATTGGAGACCCGGATAAGGCATGGATGGTGTATTGGTCTTATGGTTCTGGATCTCTTCCTTCCCTGGAGCCGCTGGCTCTGATAAAAGAAACTAATTTTTAAAATTAGATCCACAGACAGTATTAGCCTCTCCGGAGGCGAGTTGTCTGAGCAATGATCTGACCGTTAGTCCGAGTTTTCCAATATTGGAGACCCGGATGAGGCATGGATGGTGTATTGGTCTTATGGTTCTGGATCTCTTCCTTCCCTGGAGCCGCTGGCTCTGATAAAAGAAACTAATTTTTAAAATTAGATCCACAGACAGTATTAGCCTCCCCGGAGGCGAGTTGTCTGAGCAATGATCTGACCGTTAGTCCGAGTTTCCCAATATTCGAGACCCGGATGAGGCATGGATGGTGTATTGGTCTTATGGTTCTGGATCTCTTTCTTCCCCTGAAGCCGCTGGCTCTGATAAAAGAAACTAATTTTTAAAATTAGATCCACAGACAGTATTAGCCTCTCCGGAGGCGAGTTGTCTGAGCAATGATCTGACCGTTAGTCCGAGTTTCCCAATATTCGAGACCCGGATGAGGCATGGATGAGACCCGGATGTGGCATGGATAGTGTATTGGTCTTATGGTTCTGGATCTCTTCCTTCCCTGGAGCCGCTGGCTCTGATAAAAGAAACTAATTTTTAAAATTAGATCCACAGACAGTATTAGCCTCTCCGGAGGCGAGTTGTCTGAGCAATGATCTGACCGTTAGTCCGAGTTTTCCAATATTGGAGACCCGGATGAGGCATGGATGGTGTATTGGTCTTATGGTTCTGGATCTCTTCCTTCCCTGGAGCCGCTGGCTCTGATAAAAGAAACTAATTTTTAAAATTAGATCCACAGACAGTATTAGCCTCTCCGGAGGCGAGTTGTCTGAGCAATGATCTGACCGTTAGTCCAAGTTTCCCAATATTCGAGACCCGGATGAGGCATGGATGAGACCCGAATGAGGCATGGATGGTGTATTGGTCTTATGGTTCTGGATCTCTTCCTTCCCTGGGGCCGCTGGCTCTGATAAAAGAAACTAATTTTTAAAATTAGATCCACAGACAGTATTAGCCTCTCCGGAGGCGAGTTGTCTGAGCAATGATCTGACCGTTAGTCCAAGTTTCCCAATATTCGTAGAGACCCGGATGAGGCATGGATGGTGTATTGGTCTTATGGTTCTGGATCTCTTCCTTTCCTGGAGCCGCTGGCTCTGATAAAAGAAACTAATTTTTAAAATTAGATCCACAGACAGTATTAGCCTCTCCGGAGGCGAGTTGTCTGAGCAATGATTTGATCGTTAGTCCGAGTTTTCCAATATTCGAGATCCGGATGAGGCATGGATGGTGTATTGGTCTTATGGTACTGGATCTCTTCCTTCCCTGGAGCCACTGGCTCTAAATTAGAAACAGGAACTATTTATGTTCCTTATAGTTTATCACCGTAGTCGTCCAACCCAGAGAAAAACAAAGGGTGGCATTATTATTAGGAACAAACAACACATACTAGGCACATAGTATCAAAGTCTTTCGCTATCCACTCTCTTGTATACATCAAGTCACACACATGAAAGGATGCTACTTCTGAGAAATTACATATTTTCAACATTCTTACCTCACCGCTATGCGCGTTAATGTGGAGCTTTGCGGGACGTCTCTCGCGTGTACGTTAGGTCCTGCGTTATTGAACCTCTCTTGTCCAGTTTCTATGCCGCTCACAACATTTTGTCTGTATGAAACACTTGCATCATTCTCGGAGATGTCAGAAAGCCATCCAACTATAAATGTGTACTTCTTTGCACTGTTAAAGTACGAGACTTATCTTTTAAAAATATCTACACGTTAGACACTCTTACCTGGGTTGTTCTCACGGAGCAAGCCAGTCATCCCGCACAGATTTCTGTCGCATGCTGGGCCGCGGATGGCCTAGTGGTCAGCGTTCGTGACTGCCACGAGAAAACCTCAGGTTCGATCCCAGGCAGGTAAGAACGCTCAAACCACTACACATCCGTCGTGCGTCGGATGGGCACGTTAAGCTGTCGGTCCCCAGGTACTGGCTCCCCCGGTAATAAATAAGGGCGTCTTCCTCCCCCTTTCTACCTCGCTTCGATGTCACTTTCCTATTTGGCACTCTAGCCTAAATCTCCTAGCTTCCTATTTCTAAGGGTTGTTTAAGACCTGGGGTCAGACACTCCATTCCTAAAATCCACTACAAATGATCTGAAAAAAAATCAAATCTGTCGCATGCTGCATACCTTCTTACGATACGAGTACTGGGTGGGGGCCCCCGGGAATCCTCCTCCTCCTCCTCCTCTCTAGGTTTCCGGGCCTGGCCACCAGATTTAAACTTGCTTGTGACGTCACGCTAAGCGACGGGCACCGTCCATAGGTAACTCAAGACATTGTGAAAATATTGATCATTTGCTTCAAATTATTTAAATTCCTTTTGACTAATGATTGGGAGCAGTTACTCCGTGTACAAAATGTAAAATTTGTGTTAAAAAATTAGCGCAAGGAAGTTTGTTTTTTAATGTGGCAAACGGAAAATGTTCAAAATGTAATCAAACCAAATTTTAACTGGGACTTAAGTGCGCTTCTGTAATTTTAAAGATATCTTTAAGTAATGTTGAAATATCACTGCTTATATAACATGTCAAAGAAAAGAAAATACGCTATGTTTGTAGTAGCTACTTAATGAATCTGTTCTTCCTGTGTGTCTCACTAACAATGGGAATATAGATCTCGTCAAAGACATTTGGTAATCATCATTACAGAGGACCTAAATTCTAACCCCAGTTTAACTACAATAAACCCCATGCAAATAAATATATTTCAATTTTCGTTTTTATATGTTTTCAAGTTTCATTTTATATGCGGGAAAAATTACAAGTATGCGTGTTCTTACACATGTTCGTAACCATATGGGGGGGGGCTACAACATTTTGCAGATAAACAGTAAGATTATATATATGTAATTCCTTCAATTTCAAAATAGACTAGTAGAGGGGGAGAGGCTGAGTTGTTTAAACCACACAAAAATATAGACTGTAGTAGCATTATTAGCATTTTTTTCTTTTCTTTTTTTATTTTGTGACTTTCTTTCCCAAATACGTCATAATTTATAGTATATAGTTGACCTTACCCAATTTTTATTAATTTCTGTATGTACTGCAACATTGAGCTGGCGCTGGTGGATTTTTCTTCTTTGTGAATTGCTTTTTCATATTCGCAAAATATTAATTTTGGAACAGTTTTCCTCTTCAAATTTTTTTTTTTTTTTTTGGATGAAAGCAATGTTATTTGATCAGAAAAAGTTAGGATCCAAAAATGCAATTTTTGATATTGTTTTATTAATTTTTCGCCAGTTTTTCTTTTATAGACCTAAGTTGCAATGTAACAGTACGTCAACGTACTAACAGATTGCGTTTCAGTTATTTTCTGCGTCTGTTTAAAACTGCTTTAACACAATTTTTTGTTATAGCCGTTTATGCTCGTACAGAACAGAAACAGCAAGAAAGCGTAATTCATGAGAGACGTAAAATAAACGCAATTTCCTTTCTTTTTTTCTTCTCTTTTCTTTCTTTTTTTTTTTTTTTTTTTGTGAAATTTTGGTAGAACTGCAGTGTTACACAATAATTCGCAGAAAACTAAAATATGGACTTTATTAAACTGTTCCTTCAAGCATTAAGTATGATTGAATGGCCAGAAACGATAGTGCTGTAACCTTCTCGGTTCTCAAATCCGTTGCTTAGCGTGACGTCACAAAAACGATGGCTCAGCCCGTAAAGAGAGGACAGGTGAGTCCCGGGAGCACCGACTGGGTCCGCCTTCAGCTTGGTCCCGTCGACATTTTGTTTCGAACATGGTATCAGTACAACGCTTTGGGAACTGCTGCGGCTGGGGAGCTTCGACGCCATCCTACGTTCCTTTGGTGCGATGAACTCATATTTTACACCACACCACCAAGCTTAAAATACAGCATGTTTAAACTTTAAACACCATGAGTATCTCTTAGAGCAATAAGCAAACGCCCGTTTCTAATTTGGGTACATTGGTTCCTCGGATGCCAATGCCGTAAGACAAGTACGCACTTACCCATGAAATAATCCGGGACTCGAACATAGACTCAATTCGAACGAAATTTTTATAAGACAGCACTTCAGATCACTCAGCCACAGTATTGGACAATGGCTGTATATATATTCCTTACTAGAAAATCGCGTGTGTAGTGCGCAATGATGATTCCCCCTCTGATTGCTTGCGGATTAAATCTGTTCCTCTTCATAGTTTGCACATTGAAAAGCTATTCTCTGATAAAAAAAATACCCTCTGCAGACATAAGCTACGTCTAGGTATGGACGTTTCCCTTTAAAACCCCTAACTTAATCTAACCTAATGTGGTCCGTTATCATACGATTTGAAATCAATACATCAGCCAGACGAGAAATAGTAACTAATTTTATTAACCCTTTAACCGGCTGGAATAAATTAACAAAGGGTAAGAAACATGTGATGAAATCAACTCAAACGAATATGTACGCTGTCTAGGAAGTGGGCCAAACGCGGCTGGAACGAGTGAATCTGCGAATCAGAATGCGTTGCTTTCCTCTTAGCTTTGTTATTCAAAGTGGTCATTTAGGATTATATTCGCTGTCTAAGAAGTGGGCCAAACGCGGCTGGAACGAGTGAATCTGCGCATCAGAATGCGTTGCTTTTCCCTTAGCTTTGTTATTCAAAGTGGTCACTTAGGAATATATTCGCTGTCTAAGAAGTGGGCCAAACGCGGCTGGAACGAGTGAATCTGCGCATCAGAATGCGTTGCTTTCCTCTTAGAATTGTTTTTCAGAGTAATCATTAAGGGAGATTAATGACACTAATCCCTTCTGACTGATTACTTGCAAAATTTTATAAAAGTGACAACTAATCTGAGAAAGGAGAGAGATGTCTGAGTCGCATGTTGATCTACGGTCAACGATAAATGTTCTTTACACCATGCTAAACGACGAGTAGCATTCCGAGGAGAGATGAAAGGCTTATGAGCGGCCGCACGACCACGGTAATCCATAGAACGAAGTTATCTGCGAATGTTACGTGTAAATACCGAGGTTCCAGCATTTTTACTCACCTGTACACTGAGGTCTTGTGCAGTATTACATCGATTAGCTGCAACGACTCTACTAAGTCTTCGACGTCCAGTATCACTGATTTTCTTTGGTCCGCCGGTACGTTTTGCTGCTTCAGGCACGCCATGCGTCTTCCACTTATTAAGTACATTTAAAACAGTTCACTTGGGTATGTTTAAATGCCTCTCGGTTTCTTTTATGGACAACCCACTAATATAACACCCGACAATCTTTCCTTTCTCTAAGTCAGTTCTCTTCCGCCGCAGTGTTTTCACTCAACCTCACAGTGCGATATGATCTCGGTTGGCTGCAGGGTTGTTTTTATACCGTTTGCAGCTGTATCGCGCATTTTAACAACGCAGAGGATCCGTTCATTTGCTTTTGAATATTGACCAAAGTCCGGTGGCTTTTGTCAATATAGTGTACACCGAAGAGCCAAAACATTACGACGAGCGCGTCTTAATGCAAATCGCATGTCATTATGCAATTTGAGCATCTGCAGGTAAACAACAGCATGTATGAAGATCATTAATCGGTATGAGTAACACCTGATTCAGAGCTTTGTTAATCAGCGTTATTACTCTCTAGACGGAAAGAAAATGTTTCACAGCCTGATACGTCGATGTCGTGTTTGACGTCCTGCACTACAATCATCTTTGGAAACCAATCGGAAGGCTTGGTGTCCCCGTGACGTCACCAAAAGAAGGAACTCATCTCTTTAATATCATGGCTCCGTATTTTCTAGATGGTCTTGGTTCGAAAAAGACCAAATTGTAATGTCCAGACGACTGGGTCAGAGTGTTTCTAAGACGGCAAGGCTTGTGTGGTTCTCACAGTCAACAGTGGTTAGTACCTTCAAAAAGTGGCCCGTAGAGGGAGAAACCACGAACCACCGGAAAGTTCTGGGCCTACCACAGCTCGTCGATGCCAGAGGACACGTAATGTATGCGCCAACAGAAGCTGTGGTGTGGATCAACTTGTCGGTAATTTGAATGCTGGTGACAGGAATAACGTGTCACAACATACACTATATTGACAAAAGCACCGGACGCCTAGAAGAGAAACACAACATAGCATTTATTGGCATGCATTAGTAAGGTGTCGGTTCATCTTTGGACTTAATGCATGCACTCACCCTTTGAGACATCACTGACCATTTCGACAAGGTTTTGGCACAAAACGATAGGTATGCGCTTCAATACAGTACATAATGCTGTCACTAACTGTTGCTTAGCATCAGGCCTTGGTTCCAAACTGCTTATACAGTGCTCTAATTCATCCCACAGGTGCTCTGTGAGATTAAGATCAGGGCTTTCTGCTGGCCAGTCCACACACGATACGGAATTATCGTCAAACCACGCGGTAACAGTCCGTGCTTTATGGCTCGGTGCATTATCCTGCTGGTAACAAAAAAGCTCGGCTTCATAGTATTGCCACACAGTTGGTAGAGCATAATTGTCCAGAATATCGAGGTAGACATGCTGGTTAACAAGTTTGTCCACGATAACCAATGGGCCGGTACCATACCACGAAAAACATCCCCACACGAGTACACTGCCAGCTCCAAACTTGAACGTAGGAACAGTTTACTGTGGTAAATAGCGTTCCCCAGGCTGTCGTCATACCCACACACGGTCATCAGACTGATGGATCGTGTATCTGGATTCATCAGTCCATAGGACCAGTTTCCATTGATCTACGATCCACGATAAATGTTCTTTGCACCATGCTAAGCGACGAGTAGCATTCCGAGTGGAGATGAAAGGCTTATGAGCAGCCGCACGAGCACGGCAACCCATGGAATGAAGTTCTCTGTGAATGGTACGTGTACATACCGAGGTTCCAACATTTTTATTCACCTACACACAGAGGTCTTGTGCAGTATTTCGTCGATTAGCTGTAACGACTCTCCTGAGGCTTCGACGTCCTCTATCACTGATTTTCTTTGGTCTGCCGGTACGTTTTGCTGCTTCAGACACGCCATGTGTCTTCCACTTATTCTGTACATTCAAAACAGGGGACTTGGGTATGTTTAAACACCTCTCGGTTTCTCTTAAGAACAACCCACTTATATAAACCCAACAATCTTTCCTTTCTTAAAGTCAGTTTTCTCCCGCCGCGACATTTTCACTCAGCCTCACAGTGCGATATGATCGCGGTCAGCTGCATGCTTGTTATTACACCGTTTGCAGTTGCACCGCCCATCTTAACAACGCAGCTGATCCGTTCATTTGCTTATATATATATATATATATATATGGTCCTTGATAAAGCCAAGGCTCAGTATTCTCGACACCTTCTACATTCAGTTGTTTTATTTTATTTTTTTATCTTTTCTCCTTTTACTCACACAGGTAGATACATAACCTTTTCTATGTTGTACTAGGCGTGAGTCAAAATTATATATGTATTTTTTTGCTTAGGTATCTTCTTTATAGAATGTGAATTCTGAATTTTCAAAACTGCTGCGTTGCGCGTTTTGAGCTTCAGGTTATTTTGCAACCTTCGTTTTAAATTCTAAAGTTTTTTCCTTAGTCTTCAGTTTTGCTCTTAAGTATATATATATATATCGTGCCCCTGGGTAGAAACAAGTATATAAATATATATATGTTTGGTCTTTTAAGCTATTTCCAGAACATTGCCGCCATCTTGTAATCCGCCGTATTGGATCAAGGTCCAATTTTTCAAATGATAAGAGGGTCATGTTGCATATCAAACAAGACCAGAATTTTCTCAGAAATTGTTTGCCGTAATCAGATTTGACGTATGTGTTGTGGTTTAACAGTTATCAACACAGAGACCTGAAATAACCGTTATTTGCTACACAAAACTAGAGATAGTATTGACGAAAAAGAAGATTGAGGTGATCCTAATCTCTGGGGAATGCAGCTGCCGTATTTAACAACCGACACTCAGAAAGACCACCAATTTCACCCAGAAAGATCACACTACGGAGCAACTGTTCATCAATGGGCAGATGCTGTTTATTTCTATATGATACACTTGTATTCCTGCTGTTCAATTTTTTGTGAATATATCGTTTCCATTATTCTCTGTTTTTTGGCTATTTCCATAGCCAGCCTGTTCTGTCTTAGTCTTTCTCTGGCTCACGGCTTACGAATTAATATTTATTTTTGTTGCCGTTTTCTTCAAGAGTTTATCGGCCGCTTTTTTGGTTTGTTTTCAAACTGGAATGCGACATCAACAGATGGAGCTGTTCAGATTCTTGTAGTAGCCCACCGAAGCATGTACGTTTTTGCTATTTTCTTCTCTAGGAGAAAATAAAGAAAGGGTGTTTTGATCACATTTTACGAGAAAGGAAATTGAAGCTTGGTTGGAATAAAAGGGAAATGAAAAGTCGAAAAAGGAAAACAGAATCCCTCAGAGGGATGTTGCAGCTGGTGTTGTTCCAGGATCCATCAAGGTGATGTTTTACCTAAATGACGGTGATTTTGTAATTGGACAAACAAAGTCTTCGAAACCACTGAACAATTTATTCCAGCTGGTATCAAATATTCAGCAACGTTCTGTGCTTACTTTAGCCGAGTTTAAAAGTGAATTCGCCTTATTTAAGAACCAAAACAATTGCGTTCCGATTGAGATTTCGAGAAAATTTCCTCATTATCATTTCTGTCCAGAGACTCATTGTATCCAACTGTCTGTTGCGCATTTATTTATGGAAAGCGAAAGAAACCAACAGTAAAAAACAATAACCATAACGTTCTATACTGAATTAGCTTTATTTGCTTTCCGCTAAGCTAATTATAATGAATAACCTTTTGTACCAGCTAAGCTAATGATAATGAATAAAGCTTTCAACTAAGCTAAGTATAATGCTTCTGCTACTGAATTATATGCTTGTACTAAACTTCAAATAGTGAATTCAAATGGTTGTTGTTACTAGTTAATTAAGAACATGAATAAAGTCTCCTGCTAGTAGTGTAGTAATAGTATTGAACAAACTTGTAACTGGTAGTAATGTTGTAGCAGTAATTAAGATGAATAAAGTCTTATGCTGGTTGTTACTAGTAATATTAATTGAAATAAACCTAACAGCCAGACAGAGGTCTGACAGTACTATGAACTGAGAAAGACGTACTTACGTAAACCATTTATTATGACCTTCT
Source organism: Macrothele yani (assembly GCA_039090855.1). Lineage (NCBI taxonomy): Eukaryota > Metazoa > Arthropoda > Arachnida > Araneae > Macrothelidae > Macrothele > Macrothele yani. The sequence goes on from CM077026.1 coordinate 115,414,999, forward strand.
ACTGGAATCATCACACACAGCTACTCAAATAACAATAATAAAGAATCAACCTAATCACATAGAACGAAGCTCTCTCTATCCAACAACAAACGCTCTGGCTATACAACAACAAACGCTCTCCTTGGCTATCGTTGAACGCGCCTATTTATACTGGCTACCACCACGTCATGACTTACACTCATTGCCAGATCTCATTCAGCGGGTGAAATAATATTTCGTTCAGTAAGAAGATAATTTACATAGTAAAATAAAATAACCAGAGATAGTAAAATCAAAAGGAAAGTGAATATAGAGTATACGTTACAGTTCATGATACGCAGAAGCAATTTCGAGGAAAATTGAGAAATACCTTTTCTAAAACACTGCGTATATGCCTGTGACATGGGACTTTTCTAAGACCAAACGAAAGTAATGTCTTTTTTCAATGTTATTACCATTAATAAAATGCACACAATTAGTTTCTATTGGGCTGCAATCTGACTTGTGCTATGTGATTTATTCACAAATGTAGATGGGTCAATTCAATACATTTTTAGGGTTTTAGATGAAGATAATATAACATTTTTCGTTCTTTTCATGCTTCCGAGATTAACAACCGTTAGTAGTTCTAAGGGCCATAAGCAGTCTTTAGGGACACAATTTCTGGGGAAGGGACATAAAAGAAGACTAAGAGAAACATGGAAAATAACAATAATGAAAAAAATAGCAAATATTAATAAAAGCTGGAACCAAATAAAAACAGAAGCACAAAAACAGAGTCCAGTGAAAAATGATAGTGGAAGACCTATGCTCCTAGGTGGGGTGAAGAATCATTAAGTAGTAGTGTGTACTCACGAAATTTTGACTTGTCATATTTTCGTCTTTATCAAAGAGCTAAAAGATGGGACTGCGTGCGCGTAAGCGGCTGCAACGGGTGTTTCCCAGTACTGTTTCCTCTGCAGGTTTGATTTTATGTAGTCTTTATAGTCCACCGTTTTTTTTTTTTTTTTTTTTGTTCATTTTGTTACTCTGCTATCTGTAAGTTATGTCTTCAGAAGCGCAAGCATGTTGATGGATATCGGGCGTACCAACAAGAAACAAAACTTCATGATAGAGACAAAAATGGAGATACTTCGAAAGGCAGAAACAGGAGATAAGATCTTGAACGTGACACGTGAATACAGCATGAAGAAGCGAACGACAAATGCAACTATAAATGACAAACAGCTGATTTCGGAATGCATTACAGTAAAGGTGCGCAAATTACGACCCAATGAAAAATGTAGATATTCTGTGTGACTTGCGAGATATCAGAAGATGAGCTAAACATAAAAGCAGAGAAGAATTTTTGTATCACATTGGTACGCAAAATAAAAATATGCCACTATAATGTATGAAAACTTGAATATTTATTATGATATCAATGGAATAGAAATCTACACTTGAAATCAATCTTAGAATTCCTTTATTTCTATGTCATAGTTAATTAGCGCAAGAAAACGCTCTCCAAATGCAAAGAAGTGGAGCTTTGCGTTCAACAACTAGCACGAAAAATATAAAAATTATCATCGGGTGAGAGTAAACAAGCTTTCTTTATTTACTTTGATGTGGGCCAAACGTCGCCTGCTCTTTGACCATCTCATTTATTACCTTACCCGAAACAGAATTTGAAGCCTAAAATATAAAAGAAATGAGTCGTACCGCAACACAAACAGAACACGACACGCAAGTAGTTCGATTTTTTGGTTCACATTTCACGATATCCCATACAAAGAAGTGCTTAAGTAGGTGGATGAATGAATATTATTTTCGTAAAACCAATGAAAGAAGATATGTTAGTGATAAAAGTAAATAGTAAGTATTCGGACTGTTAGTTTTACAAAAACAATATTTCTTCTTCTCCTTATATATTATTCAGATATAGACGAACGTAAAAAACGAACCTGACATCAATGAAATGTGATGTTGCAACAAACGTATCCATGCGGAAACCTAAAATCTAACCTCAAGATAGCAAGAAAAGCTGAATCGCAAGTGTACTAGCGAAGAGAAGGACTGATAGCTCTTGATCTAGGATATCCACAGGTTACACCTCATCGTGTTATATATCATTTTAAAACTCTCGTCAATAGCAGATAATCCCGATTCTTGGGGGTGGGGGAGGCCAAGTTTCACTACGACACACCGTTTCCATAACATCAAAAATGCATTTTTGGCTTTTATCACATTTAGCATCAGGTTGTGGTAATTTATGCAGATTGCAATGAAATATTGTTACGTTTATGTAAAACGTGATGAAGTAATGTTCGACGCTAGTTTAGTAAAACACATTGTTTTACTAAACTATCGCTTGACAGCATTCCAAAATCAGATTTCTATAACAGTTTGACTACTTCTGTTACCCATTTTCGTTACATCGAAATGTTTTTGCTTGGGAATGACTTTGTTTCCGATTGAGTCCATTTATTTTTGTCTAAGTGTGTTTATAAGTGTGTGACACAGTTATGTTTTGATACTGCGTTTAAAACGTAAGGATTTTCCTATAAATCTCTTGAAGAATATCTTTTGGAGATATTTAACTCATGAGAACTAAATACATGTGAGTTTCGTTTCAGTAAATTCAATTTGAGTAAATAGCGAAATCTTTTATAATGCCCAAGCGCGTGACTTGGGAAGTATACCTTCTCAGGTATTGAATCTTCGTTAAACAGTAGTTTTAAATAAAATGAAAAAAATTATTAGAAGGTTTTACCAAATTTTTCAAATATCTGATGTTAATTAGAAAATGCTGTTCAAAAATCTCTGAATTTTCAATGCAATTTTTACGCAAAATCTTCAGCGGAATGAAAAGGTTTTCTCATAGAAAATTGTTAGCGAGAAAGTGAAAATGATTCTGGACGTATATGCAAAACTTTTACGTAAAAAGGTGCATTTTCCAGGGGAATTTACTGGAAGATAGTCGTTGTCTTAAGAAAATTATATCTAGTTCAAGAATGCGTAGATGCATTTTAGTAGTTAATTAAACACCGAGGAATCTCATATGCTTCTCTTGGATGGTTTAAACTTAAAAAGAAAACAAAACAAAAACTCGTTTTTGTCTTCGAAGGAGATTCTTGAATTACAGTATGGAAACAAATATAGCTAGTTTTCTTATTTTGGCAATTACCGCCAAAAAAAGAGTTAAAGGGTAAGTTCGAATAATTATTCTCACAGTAATAACATCTCTGTTTTGAGATACTGATACCTTGCTATCTTTCAAGATTGTTGAAATAAAACAAATTCGGTTTCTTTTCTCATTATTTGCTGCTATAATTTTTTTGTCGATGCCCGGTGATTTAGGTTGTGAGTCAACTGATTTCATCTGTAAAAAAGTAAATTAAGTAAAGCTTTTTTTTGGAATTTATTCAGGCAACTGTAAAAACGTTAAAACATGTCTTTGCAGAATCGTTGTTGCAGGTAAGCTTAGTTGTAGACACAACTTACGTGCTCCTCTACTTGGATCTGCAGTATATGAGCACAAAAAGGTTTTCTTCCTGCAAAAAAGGACCAAATTTCAAAGTTAGTTTTGCAAATTTATCTGAATCATTTGAATTGAGTTAACCGAAACTGTAGTGCAGTGGTCAAACCGCAGCCTTGTGACCATTCGTCCGAGTTGGGTCCGGGTTCGAATCCCAGTAAAGCATGGACGTTATATTTGTCTTACGGTGTTGGCGCTCTCCTCTCCCTGGAACCAATGGCCCTAAATTCGGAACGGGCAACTGCTTATAGCCCATTGAGTTGCTTTCTCACGGTGGTCGTTGAGCACTCAACCCAACCCAGCCAACTGGTTTTCAGTAATTTATCAAATTGTGAGAATTCAAATGTGTGCTGCTAATTTCGTGGTATGAAAGAAATTTTGTCAGTCTGGTAATAATCGTAGGTCTTCAAGAAACAATATATATCATCATCATCATCATTGTCAACCATTATCAATCCACTGCTGGACGAAGGTCTCCCCAAGTTTCCTCCACAACGGTCTGTCTTGTGCCAGTCTCCTCCATGTCACTCCCGCATATTTACGAATTTCATCCACCCATCTCCCATGTGGTCTTTTTCTGGGTCTTTTCCTGTCCCTTGGAATCCAATCTAAAATTTCGGCTGTCCATCTATGGTCTGTCCTTAAGAAATATACACATCATAATTTCTTAAAATGAAGTACTATGCCGTTTACAAAAATGCGAGGACAAAATCTGCGTCAGCGCAAATAAATTGTACATTCTCCAAAATAAGACCCTAATGAAAGTTAGATTTTATAGATTACTTAAATTTATGAAGTTTAACGTTATTTCAGCTGAATTCTTCCATAGTATCGTTACTTCGAAGCTATATCTCTAACGAATATAACTACTTCTCATCAATATTGCACGAAGCTTTGTAAATCGTGTTACCACTCTTTCCTTTTTTACGCTTTCCAACCGTAGGTTGAAGAAGTGCATATGGTCCAGCTTTTTCCGTCCGTCTGTCTGTCCGTCCAGCTTTTTCCGTACGTCTGCCTGTTCGTACGATAACTGGTGTAAACATGGTTCGATTTCGATGAAGTTTTAGTATGTGGTAGGGGACCACACGGGGACGAACCCTTTTGAAAATGGGACAAATGGGGTGAAAGTTGACGACGTAGGAGCGGGATCCATTCCATTGCCCTTATGCGTCATAACTTGCGTAAATATGGTTCGATTTCAATGAAATTTTACTATGCGGTGGGGGACCGCCTGTGGAAGAATCCTATTCAAAGTGAGTGCAGTGGGGTCAAAGGTCAGGACACAAGAGCGGGATGCATTCCATTGCCCTTATGCGTCATAACGTGCGTAAAAATGTTTCGATTTCGATGAAATTTTAGTATGTGGTAGGGGAATACCTTTTTGTCTTTTCAAATGTAGAGGATTTTAGGAAGGGAGTGTCTGACCCCAGGTCTTAAACAACCCTTAGAAATAGGAAACTAGGAGATTTGGGCTAGAGCGCCCGATAGGAAAGTGACACGGAAGCGAAGTAGAAAGGGGAAGAAGACGCTCTTATTTATTACCGTGGGGTCAGTACCCGGGGTCCGACGGCTTAACGTGCCCATCCTACGCACGGCGGGTATTTAGTGGATCGAGCGTTCGTACCTGCTTGGGATCGAACCTGAGGCCCTTCCCGTGGCAGTCACGTACGTTGCCCACTCGGCCACCCGCGGCTGTAGGGGACCACCTGGGGGCGAACCCTATCGAAAATGGACAAAATGGGGTCAAAGGTCAGGACATAGGATTGGGATCCATTCCATCAACCTTATCCCATATTATTAAGGTGGACGTCAAGTAATTTTGCTTCCTATACTACCAATGGAAAAACATTTGTACACATTTCCTTCACAATTAGTGTGGTCCCAAGGATAAAATTTTGAACATCGATTAAAATAACTTCATATTATAACTTGCAATACTTAATATTTTCTAAAACATAACCATAATTACTCGTATATTAAAAATCAATAACTTCTCATTTGGTGGTGTTGAAACCAGAAAAATGATGCCGCGACCTGTACTTTGATGACGTCAGTAGACAAACAAATGTTGGATTGCATAATTATGGTTATGTTTTAGAAAATATTATGTACTCCAATTTATAAAATGAAATTATTTTAATCGATGTTCAAATTTTCATCCTTAGGAACGCATTAGTTGTAAAGAAAAAAGATGGCGCGACCTGTTTATTGATGACGTCAGTAGACAAACAAATGTTGGATTGCATAATTATGGTAATGTGTTAAGTATTACAAGTTATAAAATGAAGATATTTTAATCGATGTTCGAATTTTCATCCTTGAGAACGTATTAATTGGGAAGAAAATGTGTACCGAAATGTTTCCATTCGAAGTGCAGGAAGCAAAATTACTTGACGTTCACCTTAAAGGAGCAATTCTTGTATGTATGTAAATTTTATTTTGAAAACGGCTCTAAGGATTTTGATGAAAGTCGTTAACCTACCTTTTTCTGGTACTAGAAATCGATTTAGCTTGATCTCGACTTCAGGAAAATTCGTTTAGTGGGTTAAATAACCACCCTGAATCACCAAGTTTTTAGTGTCATGGCGTCATCCCATTAATGCTACCCAATGTTAGAAATCTTATGATGTCATACTCTCACAATTCAGATGTTGGCGCGCGGTCACGCCCTCTGTGTCATTACGTCACGCATTGTGTGTGGATCCTATTAAAGTTTTATGACGTCACACTCTTGCGAGCTGATGGTCGCGATTCCCATCTGCCTCATTACGTCACGCGTTGTGTGCGTATGTTCGTCCGCACGATAACTAGCGTAAAAATCGTTCGATTTCGATGACATTTTAGTATGTGATAGGGGAACGCCTGCGTAGGAATCCTATTGAAAGTGAACGAAATGGGGTCAAAGGTCAGGATATAGGAGCTGGATCCATTCCACTGCTCTTATGCGTCATAACTAACGTAAAAAAGGTTCGATTTCTAATAAATTTTAGTATGTAGTAGGAGACCACCTGGGGACAAACCCTATTGAAAATGGACGAAATGGGGTCAAAAGTCAGGACATAGGAGCGGAACCACTTCCATCGCCATTATGCGTCATAACTTACGTAAAAATGTTTTGATTTGGATGAAATGTTAGTATGTTGTAGGGACCTGCCTGGGGACGAATCCTTTTGAAAATGGGTGAAATAGGGTTAAAGTTTAGGACACAGGAGCGGGATCTGTTCCATAGCCCTTATGCATCATAACTTACGTAAAATTGCTTCGATTGCGACAAAATTTCATCGTCTTACTTCGGAGGTATACTAAACCAGTTCTGTTGAATATCATCGAAATGGGATCAAAGGTCAGGGTACAGGTGCGAGATTTATTCCACAGCCGTTATCCTCATAACTTGAGTAATGATTTCTGGTATGTTGGAAACCGTATCATAATCAATGCATTGCATGATTTTACTAACTTGTTGTTCCAAGTATTTGCAATACTGCTTAATATTTTGTGCATAATGTTTGACATAATTTTGATCTTCTCGAAACAGTTTTTTTTATTGGAGGTTTAAAAATGTTTTATTGGACCTGGTGGTACAGACATGACAAACAGGCAGACATAAACAGGATTCAGATATTTCAAAACAACAAGTACAAGTCATACATGGTTACAGCATGCCAAATGATCAATTTACACAGATATAGCCATAGTCCAAGCTAGAAGGCCTTGTACTTTTTTTTCATATATATATATAACGTTTCTTAGTGGTTCATATATATTCTTAAGACCTGCTGATTCCGAAATCGTTGAGTGTCAACTGCTAAACTTTGAGCATTTCTATCAAAATGGCGGAATTCAAGATCGCCGCAAAGTAGAAAAACGCAACATTTGAATTGAAGGTTTGAATAAGTTCCCAATTATTATTGTACATGAAAATCGGTATTTTGACTAATATTAATGCTGTCAATGTTATAGAGATTCACAGAAAGGTTTGTATGTGCAGTTTAACCAACTTTACTTGCGTATTTTGGTGCAACGTTATTGTGTAAGATTGTATTTCTAATCTGCTGTATATTTTATTTCTCTTTTCGCTTTGTTGGAAGACTCTACTAATCTAGTGCAGCAGTCATAAGACAGTGGAATGTTTCAGTTGTGGTGGCACAAAGCCTACTGTTAAAGTTTCGAAGAGGATGGAGACTCTGCATAGTGCAAGTCTTCAACGGGAGGATGGCCTCAGGGACTAACTGCCGGAGGGTGTTACAGACTTCATGCCCCATGTGAACTGTGTTAGTACATATTGCTTGAAACACCACATTGAACGTGTTGTATCTAAGCATCGTCAACAGGCAGATGATACTCCCGAACCGAAGCGACTGAGGAGTGAATCAACATTTATTTTTTTACAACACTGTTTATTTTGCGGAACTGATTGTGAAACTGAACGACCGAAGAAGAATCCAAGGCGATGGGAGATGTAATCGGGAAATGCGGGGTTCGATTCCTACTCCAGGAAGATTGAAATTTTCAAGCTTTCTGAGAATTGTTACACGAATGACCAGCAAGTGGTACAAGCAAATTCAGTTTGCTTCACTTAAATATTCGATGGAGGGAGTCCTTCTTTGTTGAACTAGCGACAGAAGTGGGAAGACAACATTCAAACAGTCCATCATTCGTAAAGCCAAGCGGCGTGGTAATACCTAATAAGCAGATGTTGCCTTCAGAGTAAATGGCGTGCTGAGTGACGTACATGCAGAGGATGGCAGATATCATAAATATTGTATGTCAAAGTTATTCAGTAACAAATCTTCCAGCACATGTTTTTCAGTAACAGATCTGCCAGCACTTTGAGTATTTGGCCAACTTAAAAATGATTTGGAATCAATGAAGAACGGACGTACAAGAAGTAAATTCTTGCAATGATGAGGAGCGTCATACTCGCAAGTATTTGTACAGATGCAAAAGATTCGTGAATCAGTTTCCACCTGTGTTGATGTATTTGACAGAACCATCCACCAGGAGAAAGGAGTGATTAACATTTATTCTGAACTGTTAATTGATGATACCACCTTTAATACACAACACATCGTGAACAAGTATGCATCAAACATGGATTTTTACAGAATGATAAATGACCAATGTACACAGATAACCATTGTTGGGCAAGTAACACATTGAGAGCCAGTGTCGAAAGACCAACACAAACATCCATGACTCAACGGGATTCGAACCCGGACCCATCTCGGACGAATGAGCAGAAGCCATCGCTTAGACCTATACACCACAGCGGCGCAGAAACAGTTTCTGTAACTCTCATGCAGGTTCAGGTTTCATTAGGAGACTTAAACTTTCTAGTATTCTGGAGGGAGGAACTGAATTCCCAGTTTCCGATTACAGGCTAAAAGCTCGGATTCTCTTCGTTGACGTAACGCGGTACATATCAGTCATTGACAAGGAGAATGCAGATTATGTAGTCTTGTAGTTATAGCTTCAGAAGACTTCAGCAGATTTTTGAAGTCTTCTGAAGCTAAAACTACAAAGCTAAGTACTATTGAAAACATCTGTAGCAGGAAAATAAGTTTCGAACTTTTACCTGAATGAAAAATTAAACATTTCGTTTCAGTGATATTCGCATTAGAAATTAACAAAAATATTCGGAAATAGTTTTGAATGAAGTTTCTCGGGGATTTGTGCCGATGAAAGACGTTTTACGAGCAGCAGTCAAATATGGGAATTAATAAAAAAAAGTGGAAACTTACTGACACCAAAGTATGTTCCAATGTCGTCATTGACATCGCCAAAAACGGTCTTCTTTCCAACGGAAAATAATCCCAAATCGTCATCTTTGATTTTCACCCGAAAGTCGTTCACTTTTTCGGAATCTTTATCAACGACTGATACAACAAAGGAAAGCGTGTCCTGAGCCTGAAATTATACAAAACATGAACTCTCTTCAAAATCATTCTCAAACACCATGTCATGTTTTCAGTGGTGCCCATATGAGTACTTTTAGAGAGAGGGGGGGTAAGAAAAATCCTTACCTCCTTCAAGGCTGTCAAACATTTTAGTAAATGTGCAAGATACTAAAATACAACAAAAATAGCTGATACAATCAATCACTAATATCTTATTATTTTTAAAAATGCTTTAAAAAAAGGTTTCGTATATTTTAATGTTTTAAATTTATCAAAAATGGGGCTACACCAACGGCTGGGGGGGGGGGTCGAGTGCCCTGCCCTTACCTGATGGGTGCCCTTGCATGTTTTAGAATTTTGAAGTTGATTAATGTCTTTTCATTGTCTTAGGTCTAACAATATACAAAACAGCTATGATTCGGATGAATACGAATAACTTTCGTTAAACCCCATGTGCAGTTCATTTTGTCAAAATGTAAAATTAACATGATTGGTGGAAACTTCACGTGGCATCAGTAATATACAGCAGCAATCATGTATAGGTTTTACACTTTTGTAGTATCCAGCAACAATCACAATCAAAAGATTCTTTAACCATATCATTTTGTTTTTAACGACCAAAGGGAGCAAACTCGGTGGGCTGAAAGCAGTCGCCCGTCCCTAATTTAGAGCCACTGGTTCCAGGGGAGAGACAAACCTAGTGCCGTAAGACAAACAGAACATCCATGCTTCACGGGATTCAAACCCAGACCCATCTCGGATGGATGGTCAGAAGCCAGCTTTTTGACCAACTGCGCCATAGGGACGGCCGCCATAGTGTCAACACACCCTTACATTCTCTACACTCTTTGCACATTCTTTCCTCTCGACGATGTTTTATTTATTCTTTAACTCACTATCAGTGTTGCCAAAATGTATGAGGAAATTCGGAGAAGTGATGGGTCGTACAGAAGCAAAATCAAAGGATGAAGTAAAAAAATGTTCATAAGAAATATCAATCCAAAAGGAAGTTTGAATTATAGATATTTATGCCAACTATTGGAAAGTACTCTGCTCGACGAAAAAATAGCATACATAGCATACCAAGTAGATTTTATCGGAATGCCATGGAAACTGGTTGGTATGGGTTGACAGTTTGGTTAAGTAAATGACTTCAGTTACGAAACAATCACTTGGTAGGTGAGAGAGAGAGAGAGAAAAATTGCTTCCTGCAGCTTCATTTGATCATCCGCATCTGTGCCTGAGGACCATTGCATCGGAGTAATCTCGCTGGTGAAAGCACAAGTAAGCAGTGAAAAATCCGGGGTGACGTCATCGAGAATCCAATCATCACACGGACACCATCAACAAAGGTTTTATCGATGGTCTACGCACTGCTGATTGGCAGACAACTTAACACCTCTGCACGATCTCTTCGCATTGTTGAAGAACTGTGGAGATAGATCGACAACGCATGATCAGGGATACCCCAGGACAACGTCCTGAAAATTTTTCGCTTGGTGGTTTGCCGTTTTCCCGAATGTATAGGCCAGCTTGGGGCAATGCAACCTACTAACTCAGGCCGCATTATACGGTCTCCTTGCCCATTTCACTTTCATGTAATCTCATGTTGTCTCTGTAATCTCATGTAATCTCTGTAATTCTCGTGTAATTTCATCTCATGTTGTCTCTGTAGTCTCATGTAATCTCTGTAAATCTCATGCAACTTCATATCTGTAAATCTCTGTAACTCATGTAAATCTGTAATCATGTAAATCTGTAATCATCTAATCTCTGTAATCTCATGTAATCTGCAATCTCATGTAAATCTTTAATCATGTAGCTTCATGTAATTTCATGTAATATCATGTAGATCTGTAATCATGTAATCTCTGTAACCTCATGTAAATCGTTAATCATGTAATCTCATGTAATTTCGTGCAATCTCTGTAATCTCATGTAATCTGCAACTTCATGTAAATCGTTAATCATGTAGTCTCATGTAATTTCATTTAATCTCATGTAAATCTGTAATCTCATGTAATCTGCAATATCATGTAAAGCTTTAATCATGTGTTCTCATGTATTTTAATGTAATCTAATGTAAATATGTAATCATGTAATTTCCGTAATCTGCAATCTCATGTAATCTAATGTAAATCTGTAATCTCATGTAATCTAATGTAAATCTGTAATCTCATGTAATCTAATGTAAATCTGTAATCATGTAATTTCCGTAATCTGCAATCTCATGTAATCTAATGTAAATCTGTAATCATGTAATTTCCGTAATCTGCAATCTCATGTAATCTAATGTAAATCTGTAATCATGTAATTTCCGTAATCTGCAATCTCATGTAATCTCCGTTATCTGCAATCTCATGTAAATCTTTAATCATGTAGCCTCATGTAATTTCATGTAATATCATGTAGATCTGTAATCATGAATCTCATGTAAATCTTTAATCATGCAATCTCTGTAATCTAATGTAAATCTGTAGTCAGGTAATTGCTATAATATCATGTAATCTATTTCATGTAATTTTATGTAATGTCTTTCATGTAATATCTTTAAATGTAATCTCTCTTTCATGTAATATCATTCCTGTAATATCCTTAAAGTAATCTCTCTTTCATGTTATATCTTTAATCTCATATCTGTGTAAATCACATCTCTGTAAACCTCTGTAATGTCATGTAAATCTGTAATCATGTAAAATCTGTAATCTCATATCTGTGTAAATCACATCTCTGTAAACCTCTGTAATGTCATGTAAATCTGTAATCATGTAAAATCTGTAATCTCATGTAATCTGCAATCTGATGTAATTTCTGTCATCTCTTTCATTTAATCTCTCTTTTTACTTCTCATGTAATCTAATAATCTCTCTTTCCTGTTATCTGTCTTCTTGGATGGTAAGTTCCGTTTAATTTGTGCATTCCTTCACGTGTGTCGTTTTCTCTGTGGAGCAGTGTACTTCACTAAACAACAGCAATGGCATCCTTTGCCAATAAAACACCAACATATTTATAAATATCAGATTACCATATCTAAAATAATAAGTTTTCTCACATTTGATATGGAATTGGAAAAAATTTACATCTTTCAAGGCGTCTTCAAGCAATGAATTCTTACACGTATATAAAGTTAGTTATTTTAATTTTTCAAAACTCTCACTTCGCCAACAAAAGAGAAAGAAATACATTCTGAGCGTTAGTACGTATTTAAATTGAACACTTTAGAACAGCGAAAACACAAAGCCGTAAGTTATTCGCAACGAGCTGCAAATAGCGTTCAGTTACTAAGAAACGTGATCGTGCATAAGGAAAAAACCTAAGGGCCTCACGTCGTATTCCTAAAACAGGACGAGCACCTAGATTGCTTCTGGTTGAAGACCATTACGACACTTTGATTTTATTGACGTCGCTTTAAGAAAAATGTTATTCCGCTGAGAAACGTGAAACCAAAATGCACTAATATTTTATGGCGTTTGTGATAGATCGTCGTATTTGTCCTGGGCAGAAAGCCAAAACTTAGCCAGAAGCGTATGTTCAAACTTCATTTTGAAGGTTGGTAGCAATAGGTTCTATTGGTTTTTATACTATAGGAGAAAAGATTGTGGATGGATTAGGAAATCCAATCATGCTGGAAGGCACTTTGATCTGGAGACCCCGAAAAAGTTTTTTCTATGATTCTGAAATAGAAAAATAGGAAAGCCTTAGCTATTTCGATAAGAATACTTCAGCTGTTATGTGCAAAAACAGCGTCGTCAAGTCTATGATGTCCCATATCAACGGTTTCCAAAGTTTTATTCTTAGTACCAGAAGAAATATATAAAGAAATGTCATCAGAAAAAGATTGTACAGCTTAAACTTTTAATGACAGAAATAAACTATCACTAGCGGTATATCAGTTAAATGTAGCAGTTTATCAATAATATTTTAGCATTAGAAGTTATACCCACAATCAGCAGTTTTCGCAAAGAAGGACGAACCTAGATTTTGGAACCTGTCTCCCAAAAATAGGATGAATATGTACATACGTACATGTATCACTAAGCTGTTCTCTGATATTCAGAGGTTAGCTCCATAAAGAAATACAAACTGCCAGATAATTTTTACTTACTGTTGCCGTATCAAACTTCTCCATTTACAGCGATCTTGACATACAATTCCGGCTTCACTCACATCCATCACACGCCGTACACAAGATCTTCTATACTTCATACTCATAATCTTTTCTCATGCGGACATTCCTTAATCTGATCCACCCATGATTTTTTTGGCCATCCTCTACCTTTCCTTCCTGCCACTTGGGCGATCTAAGTGGGAGTTTTCATTGGAGTATTCCCTGTTTCCAAATCTCAAAAATTATCCGAAAGGGCTTGAGAAGTACGACGATGACAGTAATGTAATGAATATAGTGAAAATACGCTTTGAGTACGATTCTTCTGAATTTTATTTGAGGTAGTTGCAAAAACTTGAGGAAATGTGTTGATTTAATTAACAAGTTAGTAAAATCATACAACGCATTGATTATGATAAGTTTTCCAACGTACCAGAAATCATTACTCAAGTTATGAGGATAACGGCTGGGGAATTAATCTCGCTTTTGTGTCTTGACCTTTGACTCCATTTCGATGATATTAAACAGAACCAGTTCAGTATATCTCTGAAACAACATACTAAAGTTTTGTCGGAATGGAAGCATTTTTTCGTAAGTTATGATGCATAAGGAGAATGAAATGGATCCCGCTCCTATGCCCTGACCTTTGATCCCATTTCGCCCATTTTAAATAGGGTTCTTCCGCAGGTGGTCCTCTACCACATACTGAAATTTTATCGAAATCGAACCATTCTTACGCGAGTTATCGTGCGAACGGACAGACAGACAGACGGACAAAGCTGGAGCATATACGCTTCTTCAACCTACGGTTGGAAAGCGTAAAAAAGAAATTGTTTTTTCCTAAAGCATTCATTCTATGTAGGATCGTAGCAATTTTTCCTTATCTGAGGGGGCGAGACTGGAAATTCCGCCCCTTCGAGTTCCACTCAAATAATACGTGGTTTTTATTTTCTTACGCACCAGCGTTAAGGTAAGTGTTATCATCGTTCAAAAATTGCACTTCACGTTTTTGACATAATTTTATTAAAAATGTTAAAAAACGGGAAATACTTGAGACCCATAAGTTGTAAATACCAAGTAAAGCTAAACGTTATGTGAACGCCGACAACACAACAACACTCCACAGAAATGCAGAACGAAAACCAAACCAGCGCAGAACGAATGAGTATCGGATAGTGAACGTAACAAAGGAAAAGCTTTGGGAAAATAGGGCTTGGAAAAATTCCGTTCAAGGTTAAACGCTCAGAGAACTTTCTACGAGGAAGCAGAAATAATTAATCAGCTCTTCATTCCAACGACATGTTCGGAAAGGTCATGAAGGTTAGTCATATCGGCATATTATTTTCTATGCATCCATTCACTGTTTTGGAAAATTCCAGTCATGGATATGAGATGTTCACTCCTCATAGTGTAAGTTACTCTGTACTCTGGCTAACTGCTTTGAATACTGAATGAGACTGACTAAAGTCTTTTAGTAGAAAATATTGAAGGATGAAGCCATCTTTTTTTAATTACAATTTCTATTTTTTACATCCCCCAGCATGAATTTACGCCGCGGAATGACCATTCTGGGAAGGAAACCGTCCTCCCGCTAGCTACGGCCCTGATTCTATGAACATCCATAAACATTTCATTTCGTTCCTTCAAGTTGCAGCAATATTGATTTCTTGATTTATTTCAATATTCGATGGTTGTGAGCAATCGGAGCTTGGATAGTAATAAAGTACACAATCGTTTCTGATTTGTGGACGGCAGGTGTTAATATTACACTGGTGTGCAAAAATTAAGGAAGAAGAGGAAAATTAACTTAACAGTGGAACGAGCAGACGAAACGGACCGAAAGACCACTCAGGAGATAGACTAGGTTCCGGTACGGTAGGGCATGCACATATATGCAGCATGACGTAGTGGGGGGGGGTCGGAAGGGTATAAAGCACACGGGCGGTATACTCTCAGCAATTCGGTGAAAGCTATTGCACGATGTACATCGGTTTGAATGACGTCGAGTTGCTGCCACCGTGTGATATGGCCAACAGACAATCCAGTAGATGACATCTGGATGACTTTACCCGAGGTCGCGTCATTGGGCAGTTGGAAGAAGGTCGAAGTGTGACTAGTGTGGCCGAGGAGTTCGGGATCGCTCACAGCATCGTTTCACGAGCTTGAAGAGCTTTTCAAACGACAAAAACAGCTGTCCGAGAATTTAGCAGTTGTCGTCCATGGGCAACCACGGCGGCGAACGTCCGGTATATTGTCCTACAGGCGAGAAGAGACAGACTGCAGACAGCTGGAGAAATCGCAAGGCACATGCGACAGACAACTGGACGTCCATTTTCGTGCTTTACAGTGGCCAGGAAGCTGCTCATAGGTGGTCTATTTGCACGACGACCAGTACGGTGTGTGCCATTAACACCTGCTCATCGGAGACCGCGGTTTCTGTGGTGCCGGGAATACAAGAACTGGACACATCAGCAATGGGGTTGAGTTCTCTTTACGGATGAGAGCCGATTTAGTCTGACGATCGATTCTGGACATATAAACATCTGGAGAGAGCAGGGATCACGCAATCACATCTCCAAAATCATCGAAAGGGACCGGTTTGGAGGTGGCGGAGTTCTCGTTTGTGGCGGTATCATGCTTGGTTGCCGTACTGTCTTCCACATCTCCCAAGGAAGTTCAGTCACTGGTGTCCGCTATTGTACCGAGGTTCGCCTGCCTCACGTACGTCTATTTAGAGGTGCTGTGGGTCCTGAGTTCCTCTTCTTGCACGACAACGCTACACCTCATCGTACAGTGGCCGTCGCACAGCTGTTGGACACTGAAGATATTCAACGCATGGATTGGCCCGCAAGGTCCCCGGACCTAAATCCAATCGAACACGTGTGGGGCCTTCTTGGGAGACGCTTGGCAGCACGTCACCAGCCGCCAGCAGCGATTCCGCAGCTGCGATTGGTGCTACAAGAGGAATGGGCAGCGATGCCTCAATAGCTCCGTGACAACCTCTTCCTCAACATGGGCAGACGTTGTAAATCCTGCAACGCCGTCAGGGGTGATCATATCCCCTACTAAAGACTTGATTTTTCTTCGCAACCGCCTATCACATGGACGTTTCTGTCTTCTGTCCAGTTGTGCTCGAAGCTACCTTTTCAATAAAGTGCCTTTGTATCCTTTGGATTCCTTGTTTGGGCTGTTTTGCTCACTTGTTCCATATTCGTACATCTTGGGGATCTTATGGTAGTCGATGTGGAGCACTTCTGCACGACGTTACATTCAAAAAACCGTCTCGTCTTTAGTTTTTGCACGCCAGTGTATTTATCAGTCGCTTCAAATTTGCAAAACTCATTTCCTTACTTGAGACTGTTATTCAGGCCACCTTGTGAGCACAGTTAGCAACGTATTGCTGTTCTATATATGTTATCAGCGCGTCTTTGTGCTCTAAGCTATTCAATGCGTGCCTCACATCTGCCATTTTTCTTTTTGAGCTTGTGTCACTAGTGGTTAGATACGTTGACGACCTTTGAATCGCAAGGGAAATTCAGTTGACTCAAAGCAATCATATGATCTGTAACAAACAGGAGTAGGAACGCGGAACTCGCGTCCAAGTAATCAGTGAATTTCATCAAACAGAATTCGCAATAGCAATAGATGAATTATTGTTCATTTCTAAAGGAAAATTTGAGGGTTTGTTCATATAACCACCTCGAAAAAAGTTTTTGAACAAAGTAATGCTGCTAAATAATACAGGACAAATGTGATTTAAATCGAAGGTCAAGCTAATTGCTTCTTAAAAAGTATCTAGAATTATCTATACTTCCTTTTGTAATAACAAGAAAAAGAAACGTTAATGAAATTCTTTAGACTTTTGCATCTGGCAGGTCATCTAAAATCTCATGAAAATATTCTCAGATAAAAAATGAATTTAAGATGATGAATTGTGATAAATTTACGGTTGTAATTAACTAGTGAGGTTTTCTTGTTTGTTGATGGGAGTGATTTGTAATTACGCACTGTTCGATAACTTGGATTCCTGATGGGTGATAAACATTTTAACACATTATCAAGCAGGCGCTTGGTTAGATTTTTTTCACCTATTTTCGTGCAATTAGTTATCGCTGCTACCAGTTTAGAATGAAAGTAAGGCCTGAACAACCTTATTCAGGTTCTACTTTTCAGAAGCATGGTGAAGGATAGAAGCTGTCAGCAAAAAGAACTGGCGCCACAGTCGCTCGCAAAAGTTTAAGACCACCTGTCAATTTATTGAAAATTAAAGTTTTCAAAGAAACAACGAATTACTAGTCAGAGTAATTCAAAAAGTGATACCACAGATAAATACTTAGATTCATTAGAACACAAAAAGACCGGAATCAATACTTTGTGTGGCTACATTTCTTTTTTGTAACGGACAGAATACGATGTGCCATACTCTCATTGAGGAATTTGCAGTAGTCACTTGATATGTCTTTACACTACACGGATTTTATTGCGTCAATCAAAGCTTGGGAATGTAATGGCTGTTTTTCTGCTACCTTGTCTTTCAAAATGGTCCACAAATTTTCGATGGGGTTAAGGTCGGGACTATTACCGGGCCAGTCCATCACAGTTATGTTTTCCCTCTGCAGGTCATCCTTTACTGTCTTTGATCTGTGGCATGGAGCGCCATCCTGAATAAAAGATTGTGCATCTGTGCACTTGCATACGAGTTAACAGCTTCTCACGCAACATTTTGACATAAAAAAGACCACTCATGGTAGTGCATGTCGGCAAAAAGGATAGTGAAGCAATACCGGATGCTGACATACCGCCCCATATCATCTGACTAGGCGGATGTCTCACGGTGCAAACGGTGTATTTTTTACCAAACCTTTTGCTTTTTCGTCGTCGAACATGTGCTTTACGTGATTCCAATTGACGCACAGTTGATTCATGGGTAAAAAAGAACTTGGCTCCAATTTTCAGAAGTCCACGACTGATGACGCTTTGCAAACTGGCGTCTCTTCTTTTTCATGACATAGGTTAGTCTGCGTTTATGTGCAGTTTTATAAGACTTTAATCCAAAGTCTTTACTAAGACGTCGAGAAACAGATCTGATACTAATATGAGACCATTTTGAATGTAGAAAGGCCTTAATTTCCATGTAGGACCTCCTCGAAGAACGCATAACTATTCGCTTTATGGTATTGTGATCACGTGAGGTTGTTTTCCTTGGATGTCCACTTCGGTCATTAAATTCCCCTGTATCTCGATATTTCATGATCGTATTATGAATAGCAGTCTTGTTCACATTCACCTTTCTGCTTATGTCACGTTCGGAGTATCCTTCATGATATAAAGTCACTATTTATGCACTGTGAGTAACACTGAATGACGCTTTTTGTCCATTTTTCTCAATATAGAGAATGCGTACAATATCTGTCAGCATGAAAACCAGAAGCAAACTGACCCTCGCACGCTTCTCCCAACTCTATCAACAGTTGCCGAAGTAGGATGCTGCAACACCGACAGGAAGTTGAGTAATACAGAGAGTAGATAATGCAACACCGACAGGAAGTTGAGTAATACAGAGAGTAGATGCTGCAACACCGACAGGAAGTGGAGTAATACAGACAGTAGATGACCCAATCGGCAAAAATCTCCTAATACCAAAAGGTTGCTTTAAACTTTTGCAAATGACAGTATTACTAAACACACTTTATTTCGTTCGAGGGTGTGATGGTTGATGAGCATGTATAATGATTGAATGTACACGGATGTATGATGAACAGTGTTTAAGTTGTACATCCGGTGCATAAATAACAGCTAGAACCTTCCTTTTTTAGAGTTCTGAGATGGCGTACGCACACTTTTCACATTAGCAAAGGCATAGAATTGCTCCAATCACTTTACAGCTCCAGGTGGTGACAATGCAGCTACTAGCCATGAAAGCAGTACGTGTGAATGGCACTCCAGGCAGTAACAATACAGCTATACAGGACATAATTTAATTTCTGTGTTTTGGCCGCAGCCTTGCACCCGATTTACTATCAAAGTTAGCTACTAACACCAGTTAGTATAAATCTGCTCTAGGAACTCAGCCGCGGCCGAGCACTATAATTTTAGTCTCCAGATCCAACCTCGGGTGACCTGGCTTCCTCTCTCAACGAAAGCTATACGAGAAATCCAGCCAAAAGTTCTATCTTCTAGCGTTCTCCAATTTTCTTTGCGGCTGAAACTTGCACAGCCATTGAGAGGCGTGCATTCTAACCCGTTGTCGTGGGTCTCCCGCGCTATCTGTTGCAAATATTCGTTCCATGTTATTTACTAGATGCCCTACTCTTGCTACGGATTCCCTGTAAATTTCACATTAAAGTTTTAAGACACTCGCAGTCTCTTCCCGTTTTTGTGACCTTGTCACAAAATGGCCTGGAGTCTCATCTTTTCTTCTTTTTAACTCAATAATGACGTCACACTACCCGTTTCCAGAGTTTTCTCATTTTATGGAATTCAACATTACACATGATTTCTTTCACTACTGGAATTGTTCTCCTTTTTTACGCTTTCCAACCGTAGGTTAAAGAAGCGTATATGCTCTATGTTGTTTGTCCGTCTGCCTGTCTGTCTGTCAGTCCGTCCACACGATAACTCGCGTAAAAATTGTTCGATTTCGGTGAAATTGTATTATGTGGTAGGGGACCACTGGGGACGAACCCTCTTGAAAATGGACGAAATAAAGTCAAAGGTCAGGACACAGGAGGAGGATCCATTACATTGCCCTTATGTGTCATAACGTACGTAAGAATACTTCGATTGCGACAAAACTTTAACATGTTGTTCCGGAGGTATACTAAACCGGTTCTGTTGAACATAATCGAAATGGAGTCAAAGGTCAGGACCCAAGAACGAGATTTATTTCACAGCCATTTTCATCACAACTTGCCTAAAAATGCTTCTATTACGACCAAACTATACATGTTGTTCCGGAGGTATACTGAACCAATTCTGTTTAACATCATCGAAATGGGGTCAAAGGTCAGGGCACAGGAGCGGAATTTATTCCATAGCTATTATCCTTATAACTTGAGTAATGATTTCTGGTATTTGGAGAGCGTGTCATAATCAATCCATTGTGTGATTTTACTAACTTGTTTCTAAATAATTCCACATCATCATATGAATCGTATATTATTTTACTATAATTTGATTTAAAAATCACTGAACAGTTGCTTCGTGATTTTATTCTCTAAACAAGTTCTTATAGTTAAGACTATTCGTTTCGAATAGAATAAACCGTAAGCTATGAAATCTTCCATGCAAAACTATGGTAAAGTATCATAACAAAATTGAGATCATAGCTTCCTTTTCTAGTTATGGAACTGAAACGTACTTAGTTTCAAAATTTAGTAAAATAATAAAGTGAACACCAAAATGCAATACCAAAATGCAATAACAGACGTATCTTTCAAATTTGTTTTTTTAAGAGAAATCCTTCCAGTTTACAAATCGGCATCAAGGTTTGTGACGTACCTGCCAGCAGGACACACACGACATAAAGGCAGATAGGAATCAGAATAAATGTCTGCGTAGCTCAGTTGGTGGAGCGACTTGTTCCGGAATAAGCGGCCTCGGGTTCGAATCCCGGCGTAGACCAAAAATGACGGAGAAATTTACTCCGTTATAGGTTGTTATGCAGCCGGTTCTGTTCGCGGAATAGTTTGATAAAATTGCTGCGCTTCGATTGAATTATCTTTCCCATTCCATATTCTAATGAAAAGCACCATATCAGTCATTCACCAATTCAGTACTAAGTTTTATTTTTCTTATGCATTCTATTTCGCCTTATCAAATCGTTCATCAGTACGAAATATTACTGTTCTATTTCGGGAAGCCAAGTGACTTAGCCCTTTTTTTTTTTTTTTTTTTGTTTGGAGGTTTAACAAATACTTAGAGCAACCCGACGGGCTGTAACCATTCGCTCGTCCCCAAATTAGTGTCACTGGCTCCAGCGAAGGGACAGAGCCAGTACCGTAAGACAAACACGACGTCCATGCCTCACTGGGATTCGCACCCGGAGCCATCCCGGACGAATGGACAGAAGTCAGAACTTTTACCACTGGGCAACCGGTGCGGCCTTAGCCGGCTCAAAACGAGTGAAACTTAATCAGTATTTCAAACGTAAGACATTCATCAGATTACCTGCAGTTTTTCATAATAGCTGTAATAAATATTAGACCCCCTTAGACCAGGGAAAGCGGGGCACCTCTCTCAGGCCTCGCGCCTCAAAGTTCCTCCTGCTTTGGAGTATTTTTCACATCATGGGGACTATTAGGCAAGAAATGTTTGAAGATAAAATGGAATATGCAGAATAAAACAATGAATGACCTGCACAATCAAGCCAAAGTTGCTTTATTTGTGCAGGACATATTGTTTGGAATATGGGAACTTCTAAATATACCTAAACGAAGCAGCTAGTTTTGCTGCGTTAAACAGGATAGTTCCCGATTCAGACAGCCTCAGATCCTGCAAGTAGTTTTTTTATACTGATACATTTCCGAATTGCAGCATTGCTCTAAGTATTCTATTGACAATTCCAGTTACTACTGACAGAGCAGAGCGAGGTTTCTCTATATTGAAATTAATAGAAGACTCTCTTAGAACTACAATGACTCAGGAAAGGGTATCAAACTTGGCACAAATGTCAAGAGAGCGTACATTTTGTGGAATTATGTATTACGACATAACTGCTGATTTTTCTGTATTGAAGACAAGGAAATTTAATTTTCTGTTATAAACTTGCGATAATTTAGAAATTTTGTATATCATTTTACAGGAAACTGAAACACATGGGTTTAGGACACAACAATTTATTACTACAGTGTAGGGGCGCCTTTGGAGGCCAATACAACTGCAATTCGTCGTGTAAAAGACCGATACAAGTCCTCCTGTAGAGTGGCCAGAGGGATTTGGAGCCATTCCCCTTCAGAAAAGTGGCTAGTTCACGACGTGATGCTAGTGGAGGAAAAAAACGTTTTCTGACTCGCTCTTCCAGAACACCCCAGAGTAGTACCATAATGTTCAAGTCGGGTGAATGTGAAGGCCATGACAGATGTTCAACCTCATTGTCATGCTCAGTAAACCACGTTTCCACCAGTTTATCATCCTGATACACGGCACTGCTGTCAAGGTACAATGTTTGAACCATTGAGTGCACCTGGTCCTCCAGAATTGTCCGATAGTACTTGGTAGTAATGTTCCCCTTAGGAACAATCAGCGGGCCGACATACTGCCACAATATTGCGGTCCAAACAATCGTCAATTCACCTTCGTGTTGCACTGTGGGCAATAAACAGTCCGGATGGTAAGCCCGTGAAGAATGTCTCCCCACGTAAACTATCCCGGTTGTGGGAACGACAGTGAAGGACGATTCATCGGAGAACAATACATAATTCACATTATCTAACGTCCACGATCTGGGCTGCTGGCACCATTGCAACCGACGTTTGGCATTGACACTGGTGATCCAAGGTTTGGCGATTGCAACATGACCCTGAACGTTGCCCCGGTCAAGCACCCGACGAACAGTTTTGATGGAAACCTATCTCTGCCGCTATCTCACGACACGTTTCTCAGGGGTCCGCTTTAACCACAAGTAACATAACATCGTCTGAAACAACAAGAGGTCGGTTACCACGCGTTTCGTTTTGCAGGTCCGCATCTCCGCTTCGAAACTTCACAAACCATCGCAGAATGGTTCAATCATTGGCTGTATTCTTCCTAAAAGCTTTGTTAACGTTTCGAGTGGATATTTCTGCAGAATATCCCTGTTTAAATTCATACAGGAAGATGACTCTCAAATCCAATGTGCCGCCCCGGTGGCGCAGTGGTCTAAGGCGCTGGCCTATGATCATTCGTCCGTAAGGGGTCCGGGTTCGAATCCCGGTCAGGCATGGATGTTGTGTTTGTCTTACGGCACTGGCTCTCTCCCTTCCCTGGAACCAGTGACCCTAAATTAGGGACGGGCGACTGCTTATAGCCCATTGAGTTGCTCACGGTGGTCGTTAAACCTCCAATCAAAAAAAAAAAAAAAAAAAAAAAAAAAAAAACAAATCCAATGTCTGCCTGTTTCCTTCGCAAGCCACATTACGTCCAAACCAACCACGCCTGAACCTTGTTCTTCACACACGTGCTAGCTATTTATAGTAACTTTGTGACGCAATACCATCAACACCTGTGAGTGGTTCCATTCTGCTGTGGGGGGCTGTCTCCACTGCTCGTTCGCTCCGGACATTTCACTCACACCAACCCAATAAAAGAGCACGTGTAAGACACATTTTTGTCCGCCCCGCTGGCGCAATAGTCTGAGGGCTGGCATTTGATTGTTCGTCCGAAGTGGATGCGGGTTCGATTCCGGTACGGCATGGGTGTTGTGTTTGTCTCACGGCACTAGCTCTCTGCCCTTCCTGGAACCAGTGGGCCTAAATTAGGGACGGGCGACTGCATATATAGCCCATTGAATTGCTTACGGTGGTCGTTAAACCCCGAATTCAATTCAATACTAATCAATGTTTGCAATTAGTTAAAACTGGGATATTTGTGGAGGTTCCATTTCATTTTCTGAGAAACGCTATCTTAAGAAATGGCAAAAAAACATATAATTTATGTAGCACGAATCGATGAAAGTAGAGCGAAATTCATATTTGTTAAAATGATTCTGAATATCTGTCATTTAATTTTTCCTTAACATCCACAACACTTTTGTTAATTTTCCATTGCCTTTCGAAATCATTGATGTCGCACTGGTAACCTTATGGTCTGAGGCTGGCTGGGTTCGAACCCGGCATGTATATATAGTGCGCCCTTCTAATAGTGCTGGATTTGGCGGTTCGATGGAAGATGTGGCCCCAGATTAGGGACGGACGACTGCTGACATCTCTTATACACTGCTGGACAATTGCTAAGGACGGATCATAAACGGCTATATAGCGCATAAAAAAGTAAGTGTGGTTGGATGCCAAGAGAAATAAAATAATGTCAGAATGCCAGGACATTACAAGAAAGAAAATTTATTGTGCTCTGAAATCCAGAAGGTTTTGGAACGTGTTCAAGGGACAAACAGGCCATTTTGTGCAGAATACGTAAACGTGAAAAAAATGCAATTACCCTCTGCAGGCTTTCCGGCGTAAGATGTCAATACGGGATATGGCCACCATGGAGGGCGATGCAAGATTCCACACGTCGTGTCATGCTGTGCACAACATTATCAAGCAGCTGTTGGGGTAATTTATCCCATTCTTCTGTCAGTGCACTGATGAGGGTGTCCTTGTTTATTGGAGGGCATTGGCGACCAGCAAGACTCCTCCCCAAAGCATCCCACACATTTTCAATGGGATTCAGATCTGGAGAACGTGCTGGCCATACGAGGCGTTGAATATCCTCGCTCTCAAGACACTCCTGGACAGCGACTGTTCGATGACATGTTGCGTTGTCGTCCATGAAAATGAATCTATCACCGACAGCACCACGGAACATGTGAACATGATGTAGCAGAACATCAATAATGTATCGTTGGCCAGTCATAGTCCCAGTTGGAAGCACATAGAGGGACGTACGGCCATTGATCATGATGCCAGCCCATACCATGACACTACATGTTGGATATCGGTCCCTTTCCTGTATGTTTGCTGGACAATATGCAGTACCACTATCACGCCAGATCAGTTGTCGCCGACAATCAGACGATAGACTGTATCTACTCTCATCTGAGAAGAGGACAGTAGACCAGTCGTTATCGGTCCAATTGCGATGTTGATGGCACCATTGCAAACGGGCGTTACGGTGACGTCTGGACAATGGGATGCACACAACAGGACGGCGGGCGTATAGTCCTCCTTCATGCAAACGTCTCGCGACAGTTTTTTGGGAGATCCGCTTGCCAGTAGCAGCCATAAACTGATTTGCTACCTCACTAGCTGTGCTACATCGGTGTCGTTTTGTTGATAGCACTATGTACCGATCTTCTGCAGGTGTCGTACTGCGAACACGACCTCCCCCGTTACGTTTGCTACACTCTCCATTTGTTTGAAATGATTTCCAAAGCCTTGAAACAACACTGTGGCTGACGTCGAACTCCCTGGCAACATCTGTTATTTTTCGCCCTTCTTCAATCTTGCCAATAATACGGCCACGCGTAAAATCATTTAGGTGATGTCGGGAAGACATACTGAAAATTGCAAGATCGTCAATTGATTCTTTCCCATTCAACTTTGCGTTTGAACAACAATGGTCAATACGCTTCAAATCCTTTATATCTCTTATCAGCGCTATGACGTTACGAACAAGTTCGGCAATCCAAAATTTGCATACGCACAACACGTCTTACTTTATCCCGCACTTATGCTAATTTCCACATTTTCCTGCCTTCAATTTTATGGTTGCTATCGTTGCTATTGTCATCCGTCCTTAGCAATTGTCCGGCAGTGTAGTTTCGGACAGGTAAGGTCGTTTTAAGGTGTAAATAATGTACCAATGTTATTTGTTAGCTATGAGGAAAATCATAAAATCCCAATGAGTCTAACGATTGAATGAATCAATTTTCAGTTATGGGCCGCATTTAATTTAAAAAATGTTGATGTACATTGCAAAATAATTTTTGATAGATACAGTACATTTTGAGTTAATTTTCAGCCCTTCAAAACTCAATCTACGAGAAACCACTGTGGTCCGTCTGATTTGTTGTTTGGTACGAACAACTGCTCTGTGTTTTCTCATTTCACATTCCTCGTGATATTTACATTATTTTCAAGTTTATAGAGAACATGGTTTTCCCGAAGATAAATAGTTGATTTTCTTACTCGTAAACTAATAATTTACTCCGAAGCATACCGAAACGACAACACCTCCAACCCTCAATCTTAAACAAAACTAATGGTTAATTTTAATTGTCCACGTTTCGTTGAACACGAATTGCAAGTTACATCATTAATTTTAATTACAGCTTTTTCAGTCGAAGCGCGAAACGTATAATTTTACTTACGCTTGAAGCTCGAACAAAAAATACGAAATTCGTCCTCAGACGTACCGTTTTTCTTCTAAGTTTTCTATTATGTCCCAGCAATTAAAGTAAGATTGGCAGTGACATTGATTTTCCCTCGAAAGGACATGTTTCTGTTCTTACCTTTCCATTTTATTCTTTTTTCTTTAAATCCGATATCCCTGTGACATTTACACTGGAGGAGAAAGTTGCGTGCCAACAACCTATTGATTTTTTAATAATATTCCACACCCAAAGTTCCCTTTGAATTCTCTCGAGGCACGAAATGTCAAGGCTTTGCCGCGATAATATATATTAAAAAACTTCGGCCATGCGGGAAGTCATATCGAGAAAAACATAAAATAAGAAGTCCAGCAGGGATTCAAGAAGAACTCTCGCAAACAGTAAACAACTCTCAAAACTATCTTCTAGAAAAATTATGCGAGGATCAATACTATCCCAGTGGCTTAACTTCAAAAGCTTTCAGTCATTTTAGGTAAAATACCGGAGGTGGTCGATTCAGTACGGGAACCCCACGGAGCAATGAAACTGGTAGCAGGGGTCTGTTCGCTATTGCCCAAGCTGATGGGTTTCCAAATCATTATTCAACGTCTGACGTTGTTGTGAAGTTAGTTTAGAAGTGCATATCCTGCTCTCTATATAAACAGCACTACGGAGAAAAATCAGTCATTCCGGTTACCAAGTGGGCTCAGGCGTTGGCTTCTTGCGATTCCTCCGAGACGGTCTCGGGTTTGAGTCCACGTGAAAGGGATGGCCCGATTGTAAAGTCCTTTACACGGTACCAGTAAATTTCCATTAGAGTGTTATATCTTAGAAAGAGCATTATGGCTTACTTCTCCATTGCCCTGATGTGCACTGGCGGAATGTTTATAATGTTCAGAATGGAAATGTAATTGTATGTAGGCCGAGATACATATATCGTACTCACTGAATTAAAATGAAAACATGTTGTATCATTTAAGATATTTGCTACTGCCTTGTATAAACACACAGTCGTATCAGAATAATATGACCACCCCCGGAATCATAGTGTACCCGTCCAAGGGCGTCACAGAGTGCACGTGACAAGGTCGACCACACGGAGGTATAAGCGGCTCGCCACGGCAGATGAGCCATAGTCCGTTACATGAACACAATGGGTAGAGGTAGTGATTTGACTGGCGTTCAAAAAGGTATGATCATCGGCTACCGTGCCAAGGGAGGAAGCATCTCAGATGCTGCAGACCTTCGTGGGCTAAATAACTAAATACATCGCTCTTTCCACGTTCCAGAAACACATAGCAACCGAAAAATTGTTTTTCAGCCGCCGCCGCGGAATTGAATCACGGAACTCTCGATATCTAGCCGAGCGCGTTAACTTTACACCACGGTGGCCAACAATCCACGGTGCTATGTGTATTTTTAAGTCAGCTTCTGACATCATAAATCCGTAAGATGGGCTCAGCTACTGAGATGTCTCCATCTGGTGGGCATTAACGGCACTGGCTATATACAGTATATTATAGCAGTTATTTCAAAATATACTTTATTGGCAAAAACATAGGGAATACAGGCGTACCACATATGGCAAAATAAACAACAAAACAATGAGCGATACTGATGAAATATTACAGGTGAATGTGATACGGCAGTCAAATATGGATGACAAAATGTTTAAATCATTAATAAGGAACAATACATGCTTGAGGAAGATGATGCACAAGCAAAAGTAATGATTAATTAATAAATCATGTGATGACGTGCACAGTGAGAGCAGAGTACAAAACAACAGGTAAATATATTTACAAGAATATAGTTGTACAACGCAGTGCACAAAAAGAAGGGAACATGTAAAACACAACAAAAGCATATACTACGATAAAGGTACAGAAGTTCCCACAATCGAGGAAACCACACGATATGTGACGAAAACATGATAAGTATTACAGAACATAGTGGAAACTTGGGAAAACTCCCCAAGTGAAACACAATGATACAAAAAATACAAACAGCAAGCCGTGCAGTATTGCATCGGTCCAAAAAAACAATGACATGGGACGAGCAAGAATTTTTTTTTTTTTTTTTTTGATTGGAGGTTTAACGACCACCGTGAGCAACTCAATGGGCTATAAGCAGTCGCCCGTCCCTAATTTAGGGTCAATGGTTCTAGGGAAGGGAGAGAGCCAGTGCCGTAAGACAAACACAACATCCATGCCTGACCGGGATTCGAACCCGGACCCCTTACGGACGAATGATCAGAGGCCAACGCCTTAGACCACTGCGCCACCGGGGCGGCCGAGCAAGAAATACATGACATCAAATAATGTGAAAATACAAGACAGAAATAAGGTATAAATTAAAAGATACAACACAATGCAGCAAGAAAAAACAGAAAGAACAAAGTCTCGCAGGGCAATACCTCTGGTATTGCTTCTATAGAACAAATACACGGAGCGCAACTCAATGAAGGTACAGGCAGCAAAAGCAGACACATGAGTGAAGAACAAGTATTAAGGACAGGTGAAACGAAGAAACAAATACAGCACGGTACATGCACACGAATTACACAAAATTGCAGAAAATCCCTACAATACAAATCATAAGCAGTTACATGACAAACACTTAGTAGACGCTGTGACGAAGCACCAGGAAGAGAGAACACAAAATCTCAACTGATGCATTCAGATCTTCGAAGCTGGAAAAAAATCAGAAAGAAAGATGAATGGAAGATCCAGTGATTTCGAACCAACCGGTCCCCTGCACCCAGGTAGACCGGAAAGAGGCTTGAGATTGAGGGGTGGAAGCAGCGAAGTTCTCCAGGCGTAGTCGAGACACGATGCGATTCCTAAAAATCGACCGTAAGGCCGCGCTAGCAGAGAGGATACTAGGTGTGGTAGCAGGAGAGCGGAGAGATTGATGATAAAGAAAAACGACATGTTTGACAAGTACGAAGAGATAGGCACAGGCATCCGGCAAAATAGCCGGGGGATGTTTGGTAAGCAATAGCCACTCGTACGCTTGAAAAGGGATGTCTCTGGATCAAATGGTGCCAACAAGACGAAAGGCAGTATTGAGAAGTAAAAGGAGAACGGGACAGTGACAGTAGACATGAGGAACATCACCTTCAACACCACAAAAGCAGCAGAGAGAAGTAGAAGAAATAGACATGTGAAAGAGAGAAAAAGGAACAGGAAGGCGGCGGTGAAGAAACCGCCAGTGGATGTTTCGCTCTAACGGGGTAGAAAGGGGAGAGAAAGAGGCAGACCAGATAGGCAGCAGAAGAGAAGGAGAAGCATCAGGAACACCATGCGGAGAGGTGAGGGACGCACGGAGGAGCGCATCGATAGAGGCAGTGGAAAAAGAAAAAATGGAAGCAACAGAGTCCCGAATAGGAAGGAAGAAAGGTAGAGAGAGGTTCGGTTCAGAGACAGAAACAAGGTCAGTGTCAGAAACCAGAAGTGGGAAGAGGGTACGGAGAGCAGAGCGAAGAAGGTCATACTCCTCTTCCAAGGTAGAAGAAGGGTCAGGGAAAAGAGAAGAGAGGGGTATCCAGGTCAAATCAGAAGTTAATAAAGCTTCGACAGTGAGAATTCCTGAGCGGAACCAAGGGAGGAAAAGAAAGTATGGCTGATCGGGTGAATGAATCTGAGTGGAAAAGAAAAGAGGTTCTGCAAGCAGGTCCAGGGTGGTAGAGGGAGGAGCGCGGAGTAGCGGGAGAGAATGAAATACCGCTAGAGCGTCGACAAGAAGTGGTGGCAGTCGTTCAGAAGTAGAAGGAGATGAATCCATCCGAAGAAAAAGGAGGAAAGTGAAGGATGGATCATGAAGAGAAATAAGAGTATTCAGGGTAGACGAAAGTGCAGGGGAGGGCGAAAGGAGAAGACGAATGAAGGAGACGATTCGGTGAGCTCGGTAATATGTTCTGACATCCGGGAAATGAAGACCACCAAATGATGTTGACAGAGAAAGCGTGGCAGCAGAAATCCAATGTCCAGATGACTATATCACTGAAGTGAAAATACTATTGATGGCAGAGAAATGATGCGATTTAAACACACAGGAATCCCAGGGATAGAAGCATTGTGAGAGAAGGAAGATATCGATGAACAATTTGAGCACGTTGAAAGCAAGAGGAAAAGGAAAACGTAAATCGCCAAAAACCAGCCGTGCGATGAAGTCGTGGGCGGAGAGCTTGCCAAGTGACGTTGCTTGCGGTAAAGGAGTGTCCAAAATGAGCTCCAAGAAATTTTTGGGTCGAGGAGGACCACACTGCTCCCCACGGTAAGCCAGTGCGGCCTCTCCAAGAACCACACCACAGGCCAGCTCTTTTCTGAATATTCAGGGCACCACCAGAGAGAGCAGCATACTGTTCATAAGTGGCAAGAAGAGTATCAAATTGGTCATCGCGGCGAAGACAAAAGGTAACATCATCTGCGTAAGCAGAGACAAGAAAACGGTGGTGCCGAGTACTAGAGACAATCGGTCCTACCGCAGGTAAAAGAGAGACGCTCGACTTGCAATAAAAAAAAGCTCAAAGGCGAGAGCAAAGAGTTGTCCTGATAATGGACAACCTTGTCTGATGCTAGATCGAAAGGGAATCGGGGCCGTCAAAAATGTGGCCGTCCAAACGTGCAAATGGGCACCCCGGTAGAGGCTAAGGATGAGAGAAACAAAAGCGGGAGGAAAACCAAAGTGAGTTAATACGGCAGAAAGGTAAGTGTGAGAGACGTCATCAAAAGCGAATTTCTGGTCAAGATTAAACAAAGCTAGGGGTTCGGAATGTTTTAGTGCAAGAAAGGAAAGGTTATGAAGAAAGGAGATATTGTTAGAAATAGAACTACCAGGCACGGTATATGTCTGGTCGGGTGGATATGAGGAACGGAAGAACAGAATTTAGGCGGCGAGAAAGGAGTTTAGTGAAGAATTTGTAATCCAGGTTGAAAATGGAGATGGGGCGCCAATTCGACAAGTCCAGAAGGTCACCCTTCTTCGGCAGGAGGATGACATGTGCAACTGTAAATTCCGGCGGAAGCGCAGGAGAAGAAAGAGCACACGAAAAAGCGGCAGAGAGAAAAGGCAGAAGTGACAGAAGAAAGGCCCGATAGAACGAGAGCGGGAGGCCATCAGATCCCGGGAAAGAGTGAAGATTGAGGGAGGCAAAAGCCTCTCTCAATTCAGGCAAAGAAAAATCAGCAATGAGAGGAGAGCAGAGAGAAGACGGGACCTGAGGGAGAGAAGAAAGAAAAGAGGAGGAAGAAAAAGAAAAACCCTGCGCAACCGCTCGGAACTTCTTCTGAAAGAAGTGATGGACATGAGAGCAGATGAGAGTTGTATTGCCAGTAACAGTGCCATCAGGCAATCGGAGATGTCTGATGGAAGATGACGTGCGTCGCATGGATTCCATCTTCGAAAGGACTTCGAAAGAATGCGTCGATGGTGAAATAAGTAGGAGCCGAAGACGACGGACTGCTTGCTGAGCAAACGGTTCGAGGCAGGCATGAAGTTCATCACGGACGGAGGCATAGTGCGGGTCAGACATTGGCGTCGCGGAAAGGAGTCCTCGTAGGTTACTCACCTCCATCGAGCGAGTGGTGTAAATAGTAAAGGAGAGTTGATGAACGAGCAAGAGAAGATCCCGTTTGACATCAAGCCACAAACGCAAGGCGCTTGGGGTCGTTGTGAGCAGCAGCTTTCGATCAGAAAGGAACTTCTCAACTTCCTCACAAAAGGAACGGTCTTGCAAGAGAGTGTCATCAAACGTCCAATGACGACGCGTAGCTGAAGGTGCAGGAGAGACGCAAATTGATAGTGAAACGGCAGAATGGTCGGAAGAAACAGTAGGTGAATGTCGAGCAGCAGTGATAGTGGGGAGTAAGGAAGCAGAAACATATATTCGGTCCAACCGCGCAGCAGTAGAACCGAACGTCAGCGGATTAAACCACGTAAAGGAAATGGAATCAAGATTTAGCCGTCTGAAGGAATCGACAAGATGAAAATCATCAAGGACCTGAGTCAGCTGTGAAACTAAATTCATGCGGTATTCGCCAAAAGACGAATTTCTGTCAAGAGAAGGCTGCAGCGTGCAGTTAAAATCCCCCCCCAAGAACGAAATAATCCCCGGGAGGAATCGCTGCAATCGCTGCACGAATATTACTGAAAAGATGAGCAACATATATTTCATCAGTGGGAATATATACATTAAAGATATGAAAAGTAACATTATGCACACAAAAGGTAAAACACTGAAGAAAATCAAGGTGTAAATTTGTCACAGAAATAGAAGTCAGCTGAGTCAAAAACCGATGGCGCACACCTACAGCTATACCACCATACCGCGAGAGGCGATACGAGTGGTAAAAGGTGTACGGCCAGCGTCTCCATAGGTGAGTGGGACAACAATTACCGTAGAGGTTGCCACCGAAGGTAGGTTGTTCGCAGGAACCACCGTCGGTAACGGAGCGCTACTAGGATCTTGATGAGAAGGCGTCGGATCTTGATAGACGGGCGAAACAGACTTTGGTGCAGCAACTGGACACTGCTTATAGTAGTGACCAACCTGGTGACATTGACTGCAATGGAATTCCGCCAGGAAGTTTATTTGCCTGACCTGATCCTCGCACCGAACAGTGAAGTGTGTTGGAAGCCGTCCGATTGCTTCTTGTGATGGAAATATGACCCTCGCAACACGGCGAGCACCTTGGATCGACGCATGTCGTGGATCACGTAATGGGTCGTTTCGGGCAGCAAGATGCGTTTGTATGCCTCCAACTACCCGACCAACTGAAGATATGACAGCATACAGCATGAGATCTGTCACTTCCAACGGGACCGGGTAGAAAGAAACGTTAATGGGTCTTTGGCCCACTGGTCTGCAGAAAGATGTCGATCACCAATGGTGAGGCCTAATGTTAGGAGAGATTTCGCCATTTCAGCCGTGGCCAAATAAACAACCACAAGTCGTCCTCTACGATACATTTGCGGAATAGATTCAGATGGGAACCGCTGTGCAATGGCATTTGCATATACTCGCAAAGGAGTGTCCGGAAGGGCTTCGAAATAGACGCCTTTTGCAAGATTCTCAGTAAAAGCTGTGCCAGCTGGAGAGCTGGCTGCGATATTAAGCATGATATTATTGCCAGCTTGGGAAATGAACGATTTTAGCTTTTCAGCGCCAACATAATTATTCTTGGATGCTGGACGAGAGACTTTGGAGGCTGCAACAGAAGAAAACGAAGGTAATGACACCTTGGGCTCGGCAGTGCTAGAAGAGGCTGCATTTCCAGTGATGTCCATTGCGTCATCATCGATAGCGGAAGCCAGGAGATGTGACGTAGCTGGAGAAGGCAAATTGGCAACGCCACGAGCGGACGCTTGCGTGGCACCACCCCCATCTGGGGCATCAGAAAAGGAAGAGAGATAGGGCTATCACTATCCCTACCGGAAGTCGCCATCTTTAATGGCGGCGCCCAGTAGCGAGTCTGGCTAGCTCGGCCAAACGTAAATAAGATGAAATACGACAAAATAGGCACTCACCGCGCTCGAAACGAAGCAAAATGAAGAAGGACTATACCTTTATACTTAAGGTGAACGTGAAATTAAGGAGCGAAGAGTCCAATAACACACCCAAATCACAAGAAAATCGCAGAGCAACAACACGCTGCGCAGTTAAATCCAAAGGGATAGATCCAAGGTGAAAATCCTCCAAACACGTGGCGTCAGTAAATAAATAAATGCATCGCTCTTTCCACGTTCCAGAAACACATAGCAACCGAAAAATTATTTTTCAGCCGCCGCCGTGGAATTGAACCACGGAACTCTAGATATCTAGTTGAACGCGTTAACTTTACACCATTTATTTATTTACTGACGCCACGTGTTTGGAGGATTTTCACCTTGGATCTCGCTCTTTGGATTTAACTGCTATAATTAGTATATAGCCAATGCCCACCAGATGGAGACGTCTCAGTAGCTGAGCCCATCTTACGGATTTATGATGTCAGAAGCTGGCCACCGTGGTGTAAAGTTAACGCGTTCGGCTAGATATCGAGAGTTCCGTGATTCAATTCCACGGAGGCGGCTGAAGAACAATTTTTCGGTTGCTATGTGTTTCTGGAACGTGGAAAGAGCGATGTATTTATTTATTTACTGACGCCACGTGTTTGGAGGATTTTCACCTTCGTGGGCTGTTTGCGAGGCGCTGTAGTGAGGGTGTACCAAGAATGGACCGCTGGCACGCTGAGTAGCTCCTGACGTTATAACTGTGTAGCCCTAAAGGCAATCGAAGCGCAACAGTGCAGCAATTGAACATGCAAATGAACGCTGGGGAACCCAGGTACATGTCCTCAAATTCAGTAGCGCGAACCATGTTACGCATGGATCATCGGAGTCGACGCTGCGTCAAGGCGCCCATGTTAACCCAGGTCCATCGGCAACGCGGCTTGCAATTCGCATGGGATTACCGTCATTGGACAGTGGAAAAGTGGGAAAAGGTTGCCTTCTCCGACGAATCGTGGTTTCCACTCCGTTGAAGTGACGGAGGGTAGATAATACTGCGCCAGACACACAAGAACCAACACACGGACACGCTTGTCGGTCAAGTACAGGTAGGCGGTGGCAGTGTGCATGTCTGAGGAATGTTCTCCTGGTATCATCTGGGACGGCGGGTACCACTGAATGGGTCCCTGAATGCAAATGGCTTACTGTCCATCCTCGCTGACCACATGCATTCCTTCATGTTGGACGTCTACCGTGGTGGTGATGGTGTCTACCAACAGCACAATGCACCCTGTCACTTCGCTAAGGGGATGCGTTACTGGTTCCAGGAAGACGAGAGCGATGTCTCCATTCTCCCTTGGCCGGCGAAACTGCCCGACCCCTATCCCGTAGATCATTTACGCCAAGGATGGTTATTCCCATTATTAGTTAGGAGGTCATATTATTCTGATACGACCGTATATTTTATTTCAAATACACTATCTACAAACAAGTAATTGGACACCTGTGATAGCAAAGGAAAACTAAGTTTATTCACCTTTAATAGTTGGTGGAGCCTCTACGAGCGGAGATTACAGCTGCGACTCTCCGGGACATACTCTCAACCAGGCGTTGTACGACGGCTAGGGTATTTTCTTCCACTAGGCTTGGAGAAGACAGGTCAGTTCCTTCACCGATTTCCGACGGTGGGAGCATCCCTTACGTCGACGCTCCAACTCGTCCCAGAGGTGCTCGATAGGGTTAAGGTCCGGGCTCTGCGCAGGCCAGTCCATTCGATTAACCCCATTGTCACCATACCAAGCCATGGTGGACCTCGCAACATGACAGGTGGCATTGTCATCCTGAAAGTAACATGGGTCCACCCCGTAAAACTGCCACAACGTAGTAAGCGCATGGTCATCCAAAATGGGGCAGTAGGTCTCGGAATTGAGTCTACCAGAAATTGCGACCAAGGGTACCGTGCCATGCCAGGAGAAACACCCCATAGCATAATTCCACCGTCGCCGAGCTTCACAGTTGGCACAATACATTCCGGCAGGAAGCGTTCTCCAGGCAGACGCCAAACCCAGACCCTGCCATCCGACCGGTAGAGGAGGAACTTTGATTCGTCGCTCCAGAGAACCTGTTTCCACTGTTTAACGGTTCACTGTCGACGTTCTTTGCACCACTTTAGCCAAGCAGCGCAATTGGACTTGGTGATAAAAGGCTTGTAGGCGGCAGCACGTCCATGATAACCGAGCAGATGGGCTTCCTGACGGATGTTATTCATTGAAAGAACACTCCCGGATGCCTGCTGAAACTTCTCGCGGATGTGGCACATCGATTTGGTGCGGTTCTTTCGAATTTCTCTGGCCATCACCCGTCGGCCTCTAACTCCCAGTTTTGTGGGTCTGCCGGGTCAGGGCACATTCCGACAGTCACCTCTCAACTTCCACTTGCCAATCACTTAGGCCACTGTCGATTTTGGGTACTTCACCTAGCTGGATATCGCACCGGCAACTCCATGTTCGTCGCACAGGCAACTCCATTCATCTTCATATTCCGGTGTCATCTGTTGAAGCTCAAAAGTTTTCTTCGCATATGGCTTTAGGAGTTTTTTAAAGTCCTTCCCGATACCAAGTTGAAAGTTTATGCTACGGCAGTTAAGCAGCTTTTATCTCCCTCTGCTATTACTAATCTCTATCGTCGGACTCGGACTATGGTTGTTTATCTTTCTCAACCTGACCATGTGACCTCTCTTTTGCAGAAAGGTATTACTATTAATAATAACCTCTTGATGCCCAAACCTGTGATACAGCTCCCGGTTAACGTGTCGTTTTATCCAGTGCCACCTGAAGTCACAAATGTCATGCTCCTTTCAGTTATCTCATCTCTTGGTCGCGTTGCCGGGGACGTCGTAACCTACTTGGCAGCGCCCAACGACTTAGCGGATCGCCATATTTACGGTGCTCGTCGCATGGTGCCTGTCATTTTTTCTTCTCAGGAAGATATTGCAACTTTACCTACTCAACTTATTGTCCGTTGTCACGGTCAACGGAGACATATCGATCTCTTAACTGAGTTCCACTGCAGCAAGTGTAAAGGCCTAGGGCATTTTTATAAAGAGTGTCCTGGACCTTCGTCTTCTTCTGGACCCTCTTCTGGATTAATGTCTACATCAGTGCCTGTTGATACGCCCCCATCTGGTTCTCGTGCAGAGCCTGACTTACGTGCTCCTGATTTTACTGAAGCTCACTTTCCTCCTCTCCTTGGTTCTTCAACTTCACCTGAACCGTTTTCACCTCCTTGCTCGATTTCTGAGCTGGACGCTTCTGCTCAGATGGTGTTTTCTACTTCTCCTGGTGTGGCTCCCTCTACGGAGGTGGCCATGGTTACCATTGATTCATCGGCAACTGATCTTGATGATTACCGCGATGACTGCTCCGGACACTCCTGGACTGTTTCACCTTCCTATTACTCCTACTGCAAAGCCCACCAGTGTGGATGACTTGGCCATTACTGATGAGACTGTTGTTGATTCCAGTGGCCGATACGCAAAACGTACCGTCTTCAAAGCTCCTAGTGCTCCAGCTAAACGTGGACGTCCACGAGTGTGTCGCTCTCGCTCATCTTCTAGCACTCGTTCTCCTCCAGCGTCCCCCAGGGGGTGTAGCCTTACAGAACATCCAGAGGAACTCGCAGAAGTTGCGCTCCAGGCGCAATTTGAACAGTTTTGTCAAGATACCGTTGTGCTCACTCGACCCTTTACCCATAGACAACTGTTTCGCCTATTTTCGCTCTTCCGGGATCCATCGGTTGATATGGCCTCTTACCTTTCTCACTTTCCTCCGGATGATCTTCATCGGCGGCTGACGTGTATAAGAGCTGACCTTGAGGCTCTTTGCAAGACTGACTGTACGTTCCTTTCTTGTTATCAACGGCTCTGTGAAATGGAGGACACCGCTCAACTTTCTGCTTCATTTCTTCGTCATTCGCCTGCTGATGAGTAGGACTTTTCCTGACTTATTACTTGCTCCTGGACTAGTCCTGCGTTTTTACAGCTTCTCTGGACTTTCATTTCCTTCCTTATCGGACTTTATAGTACGTCATTGTATGTAATTTATCCCGGATCGTCTCCGGGCCATTTTTGTACGCATGTCATTTTCTGTTCTATATCTACATCAGTGATTTTATCTTGTTACATGCATTCATCTGTAGATATTGCCATTCATTGTTCTTTTTTATGTTTTCATCGCCCGAGGTGCGATTTTATTATCATTTTCTGAATAAATTGTTGAACTCCTCTAGTTCCCATACATTTCGTGGTGGTGGTGATTTAGCGCGAACCGGCTTTTCCAAGTCAAACCACAAATGTCCGATTGGGTTCATGTCATGTTAATTAGGAGGCCAGAGTATTGACAAAGTCTCCAGCATGTTGCTCTAACCACTGTTTGAAGATTCTGGCAGTGTGGCATGACGCATTATCCTGTTGGTAATCGCCATCACCAGCAAAGTACACAGTTGCCATGAATGGCTGAACTTGGTCCGCAACGCTGTTCAGATACTTGACAGCTGCCGGGAATTGTGCTATTAGAATAATGAGGCCTAAAGTATCCCAAGAAAACATCGCGCACAGCATAACACCGCTGCCACCGTCCTGTTTCCGCCCAACAGTGCATACAGGTGCCTTAGCCTCTGTTGGTAATCGTCGTACCCGCTCTCGGCAGTCTACGTTATACACCGGAAATCCTTATTCGCCAGACTAGGCCACTTTCTTTCAATCATCCGGGGTCCAATCTTGATGGTCTTGGTCCCATTCCGTGCGTTGTTGGAGATGGCGTGCATTGAGCATGGGGACCCAGCTGGGTCTTCAGCTGCCCAGGTCCATGCGCAGAAGATTGCGATGAACCGTGGGGTGTGACACATTGTCCTGATCACCACTGTTGTAGATGTGGCTGATTTGTCGCACTGTGGCCCTGCGGTCGCTGTGAACAATCGCGACAGTCTCCTCTCCCCTCTGGTATAAATGAGCTGCGGACGACACAGGGCTTTACGGCGATTCGTCGTTTGTCCATCGGAGCATCACTTTTGATACGTACTCAGTACAGCTGCACATGAACAACCCACAAGCCGCTCCGTTTCTGAGATCGTAGTTCCGAGACGCCGCACTATCAGAATTTGTTCGATAAATCGACTGCTTTTCCCATTCTGACTTCGAACACTCTACTAACAGGAAGCCGGTCCTCGGTTTGTAGATATACTTCTCTGTGAACTTCACTTTCGCCACTGTTCGGTCTTCAAGCGCGCTTTCTTCTCTAGGATGGGGTGGTCATACTGTAATGGGTCATCGGTGCATGTCTTAAAAGAAAAGTGCTTAATGAATACATTCTTCCAATTCTTACTTATGGATCACAGACATGGCCCTTAACTAGAGGAGATATACAGTATAAAAGCTGTAGACAACTGAAAGAAGCACGGAGAGGCGCGTGTTTGGCATACACAGGAAGGATAATAAGAGGAACACTTGGATTAGGAAATGACAGGAGTTGATGACATCATGATCATGCTGAAATAGCTGAAATTGCAGTTCGCTGGACACTTTGCTAGAACAACTGACCACCGTTTGATTTATTTTTTGATTGATTGATTGGAGGTTTAACGACCACAGTGAGCAACTCAATGGGTTATAAGCAGTCGCCCGTCCCTAATTTATGGCCACTGACTCTAGGGAAGGGAGAGAGCCACTGTCTTAAGACAAACACAACATCTATGCCTCACCGAGATTTGAACCCGTACCCAACTCGTACAAATGATCAGAAGCCAGCTTTTGGACCACTGCGCCACCGGGACGGAGGCCACGATTGGACACCTGTAACGCTAGACTGATTTTTATGGACAGACAAAGACCATGTGGGAGATAGGTGGATTAAATCTGGAAGAGAATGGCACAAGACAGAAAGTGATATGGAGGAGAATAGCACAAGACAGAAAGTGACATGGAGGAGAATGGCACAAGACAGAAAGTGACATAGAGGAGAATAGCACAAGACAGAAAGTGACATGGAGGAGAATGGCACAAGACAGAAAGTGATATGGAAGAGAATGGCACAAGACAGAAAGTGGCATGGAGGAAAATGGCACAAGACAGAAAGTGATATGGAGGAGAATGTCACAAGACAGAAAGTGATATGGAGGAGAATGGCACAAGACAGAAAATTACATGGAGGAGAATGGCACAAGACAGAAAGTGACATGGAGGAGAATGGCACAAGACAGAAAGTGATATGGAGGAGAATGGCACAAGACAGAAAGTGATATCGAGGAGAATGGCACAAGACAGAAAGTGACATGGAGGAGAATGTCACAAGACAGAAAGTGATATGGAGGAGAATGGCACAAGACAGAAAGTGACATGGAGGAGAATGGCACAAGACAGAAAGTGATATGGAGGAGAATGTCACAAGACAGAAAGTGATATGGAGGAGAATAGCACAAGACAGAAAGTGATATGGAGGAGAATGTCACAAGACAGGAAGTGATATGGAGGAGAATGTCACAAGACAGAAAGTGATATGGAGGAGAATGTCACAAGACAGAAAGTGATATGGAGGAGAATGGCACAAGACAGAAAGTGACATAGAGGAGAATAGCACAAGACAGAAAGTGACATGGAGGAGAATGGCACAAGACAGAAAGTGATATGGAAGAGAATGGCACAAGACAGAAAGTGGCATGGAGGAGAATGTCACAAGACAGAAAGTGATATGGAGGAGAATGGCACAAGACAGAAAATTACATGGAGGAGAATGGCACAAGACAGAAAATTACATGGGGGAGAATGTCACAAGACAGAAAGTGATATGGAGGAGAATGGCACAAGACAGAAAGTGATATGGAGGAGAATAGCACAAGACAGAAAGTGACATGGAGGAGAATAGCACAAGACAGAAAGTGACATGGAGGAGAATGGCACAAGACAGAAAGTGGCATGGAGGAAAATGGCACAAGACAGAAAGTGATATGGAGGAGAATGTCACAAGACAGAAAGTGATATGGAGGAGAATGGCACAAGACAGAAAATTACATGGAGGAGAATGGCACAAGACAGAAAATTACATGGAGGAGAATGGCACAAGACAGAAAGTGAAGTAGAGAAGAATGGCACAAGACAGAAAGTGACATGGAGGAGAATGGCCCAAGACAGAAAGTAATATGGAGGGGAATGTCACAAGACAGAAAGTGACATGAAGGAGAATGGCGCAAGACAGAAAGTGACATGAAGGAGAACGGCCCAAGACAGAA
Source organism: Macrothele yani (assembly GCA_039090855.1). Lineage (NCBI taxonomy): Eukaryota > Metazoa > Arthropoda > Arachnida > Araneae > Macrothelidae > Macrothele > Macrothele yani. The sequence continues at coordinate 115,456,275 of CM077026.1, forward strand.
AGTGATATGGAGGAGAATGGCACAAGACAGAAAGTTATGGAAGAAACTTGGTAGACCTTCATCGAGCGGTAGATAGATAATGTTTGATAATTATGATGATGGTACAATGAATTGTCCTTTCAGGGAAGTTTTCAAACAAATAGTCTGTCACCGTCCTGCTTGCAGCTCTCTTCCTCTTGACGATGTTAAACTTTCAACGGATGACTAAATAGCAGAAGGGATGCAATGAAATCTCAAATAACAGGGATAAAAATACTTCACCCTGATTATTGAAATCCCCGTTTTCGCAAACTATAGTTCATAGCTTTATGGAAATGAGGAGAACACATACGAATACATTACGAAGATTGGGTTTACAGATGTAGTCGAAGATTACTGAAACAATGAGCCAGTTTTGAGCGAATTTGCATGACAAATGGAGTTCATTGGGCAACCAAGTAAAACTCTGAGTCAGCAGAGCGTGGATTAAAATTTGCTCAACTAAAGATGTTCAAGCGCTGTAGAGGCTCAGAAATCATGATTTATTTTTACTTTTGCCTTCAGTTAATATTTTGAATTTTGTCTGAATTAATTTTGCAATTGTAATTTGGTGAGTATTCTAAATGCTTTTTCCTTAGCTTCATGACTTATGCCTAAATTACTTTCCCATTTCGGCGTCTATAAACCAAGCGGAAATTCTTTAGTTTTGTCATCATATGTACTCGTATATATGCTGTTTCTCAAGAATTTGTTTTTCCGTTCCTCTTAGCAGCGGAAATACTAAACCGAAACCAAAAAAATTGTAGTCGTTGAATAGCTTAGAACTTCAAGAGAGAGTGAGATTATTTTATTTTATTTTATATTTTCCTTCAACTAAGAGTTGCCAAAAGAAAGAAGGTAGCTCAGTTTCTCTGTGGCTTCCAGCATTTTTTTTGTGAATATCATGTAGCGTTTGAGCAATAAATGAAACTTTTAAATCAATTGTCGTATCCGATTTGTTGGGAAGTACACGCTCTCTCTCTCTCTCTCTTCCTTTCCCTCTCAGTAACTGGTTTCTTTGTCTCTATGGCACAACTGCGTCATTATTCAGTTGTTACTCTTGGATCTCTAGACTTATAGGTATTAAACCAACAAATGTGTTCTCTATACTCCACTTCATCTCGTTTAAGAATAACAATGCTTTCTGGTTCACGTCTCATTGCTCTGTATAAAGACATTCTGAATTCTGTCATTACTTAAGTTTCGATCTTGGCCTTTTGAGAATTAAACCGATTGGGAGGTTTTGTCTCTTTAGCTCAGTGAGGTTTTTGTATAGTACGACTTCTGGCTTTCATATTCTTTCGAGAGAAGCTCTCCTCTTGCGCGATTTCTATTGCAAAACGTAAATGATGTTTCTCTTCTTAGACCCCGTGATCGCTTACAGCAATTTCTTTCTAACGGACTGGGGTTGTTTTCAAACAAAAATTCGAAGATTTCCTCTCAAACTCGGACTATTTTCTTTGCCGACTTGTGACGTATTGCTGAGGTGACGCATGAGCCAGTCCTAGAAGTTTCAGCAATAAGCCTAGCCGGTGTAGCACAATCGGGAGAACAACCCGTTCCGGAGTGAGAAAACGTAATGGATTCCAATCTCACCACCAACAGAAACCGGCTCATTCGCTATATTAGGCCCCAACGTAAAAGTCGATCTCCAGCCGGTGAAGTTCGCAAAAATGCATGTGATGCTTCTTCCACACATCGTATGGAATTAATGAGAATAACTTCTCCTACAGTGAGCTCCTTTAAGCATGGTTTGTCGGGGGAACTGAAACCTGCAATCTCGTCTTTGTCGAAGAAGGGGGTATATGTGAAGTACTACTAAGGTGACCCATGTGTCAAATCAGCAAATTGCAATGATAAGGCTTACCGGCGTAGTTCAGTTGGAAGAACATCCTTTTCCCGAATGGGAAAGCGTGAGTTTGAATCCCACTACCGGTAGAAATAGTCTTTTTCGCTATAGAATGATGCATATCTTTAAGAATTAAAACGTAACCAAACGGAAGAATAAAGTGCTAACAGTTATTCTTAGAAGTCGGGACCAAAGGCATCGTGTTTAGGAGTTTCACCCGTTTTCCGTTCTACAAACTTGACTCAAATTACAAAATTCCAGTTCGGTGATGCATATTTTGATCAGGGCAGAGGTCCAATTCTTTTCCGAAGCGCAATCCGGTTTCACATGAACTTAAATCTGCTGATACGCATGTAAGTATATCTCAATTTTCACGAATATTTAGCCTTTTCTTTTTCGTTGTTGCTTATACATTCCTTGACAAAAACGCGCAACACGCAGTGAGCACAGCCGACCATGACAGCCCGATTAATGAGAATGCTTACTCCGATGAGGAGCAAGGTTTAGAGCGTGCAGTTGCCTGTCAAGTGCAAAAGTCATTTTTCTCCAGAATATATAGATCGCAAGCAATCTACATATTGAAACGATTACAGGTATTTTACCAACAAAAAAAACAGGTTTCAATCAAGTTTTCAGAAGCGCAGATATTTGCGCATACCTGGGAAACATCAGACCTCTAAAGGTGAAAGGAACATTGGAACCCTAGTGACAAAAGGAACATTAGGACCCTAGTGGCAAAAAGAACATTAGGACCCCAGTGGCCAAAGGAACGTTAAAACCCTAGTGGCAAAAGATACATTAGGACCCTAGTGGCAAAACGGATTTGAATCATAATTAGAATTTACATGCGCAACATTTCCCACTAGAAGCTCTATCCAAGGCTCCAAGGCCAGAAAGATTTTTCAAATCGAATTTTTAGAAGCAGATATGTTGGCAAAATCGCAATTTACCTTCACCGCCTCTGACGGAAAGAATTGTTCTTTACTTGAAAAAAGAATCGTTCCCCATAATAACCTTCGTATTAGATGGTATCGAAAGAAAGAAATATTTTTTAATCGGATATTTAGAATCAAAAAGGTAGAATAAAACATTCTTTGAATTCCCTCGCGCCTACATTTATGCTCTATATCGAGGAAGTTATTCAACAGAAAAGGAGCAGAATGCAAGGGTCACCGTTCGCACATTCTGTGCTTCCCATTGAAAAACTAATCTTTCAAATCTGGCAAATCGTTGGGAAGATATGGTGTCCACAAACGGACAATTTGAATCTATAAGCATGTACCTTTGCTTTACAAAAGATATGCTTAAAGGATACACACTGGATACGGGGAACTCAAAGAAGCATGTAAAGATGCATGTGTGACGTATATTCTAAATTAACTTTCCTTTCTAGTTTCTTTCCCTATGTAAATCTTGGGTTTATTCTCAGTTATACTTCACACTTAACGTAATATCTTTTCTCTCAAATGAATTCTGTTTGCAACGTTATTGAGGTTGAATGAATGTGACGTATGCCTGTTTTGATAAGAACGATAGATATAAACTACGAGTAAACTGTTGCTTGGAGAGCGCTGTGTTGTAAACTCATTAATGACGAGCGTTGTGTTGGAGAGCGATTAATGTGGAACGTAGCGTTGTTGGTATGTGGTGTGTTTAATGTTGTTAATTATTTGTTATGTGAAGTGCTACATCGAGAAATAAAGCATCTTTTCCGTACGTTTGACTTCTGCTTTCTAAATGTTTCGTCTGGCCGTTAAGGTTTAATTTAGGAACTATTTCATAGTATGGTTATGTTTTCAAAACAACGTAGCAGTAAGACAAGACTTTTACGTTATACATGTTTGATTAACCATTGAAAAAGGAATTCATGGAACAGGAAAATTGAAAGAGTGGATGATATCATGAACGAAACAAAGACCCTCAAGTGGCATGAGCTAGACATATTGCTAGAAGAACTGACCACAAATGAAAAAATGAAAATTCAAGATTGGACACCCTCAAATGGCAAAGGGCTAGACATAGAACCAGAAGAACTGGCCACAGATAGACAAAATGAAAATTCATGATTGGACACCCTCAAGTGGCAAAGAGGAGCTGATCACAAGTGGACAAATGAAAATTCAAGATTCGACACCAAGGTACAACAAAGCCCCAGCAGAAAACCCAAGAGAGATCGGTGGATACAATCCGAGAGTGTACTAGAATGGAATGAAAGAGAATTCCTCAACACAGACAGTTGTGAAAGAGAATTGGGGAGACCTTTATTCAGCAGTGGATTTACAATAGTTAAAAGTGATGGTATGGTCTTATTCCTGTAATCTATACTCAAAGTTGTGGGCTACTATGTGAATAAGACCGCATCGTGAGAAGCATCTCTTCTGATTTGTAGAAGACTTTTTCATGATACATTTTTATAATATTTGCTCATCTTTCATTTATTCTTAAGGACGAGTCGCTTGTTTCCATTGCTTCGAAATATAGCGATGAAAAAGACGGCTGTTTTTTTCTTTTGAGCCTAATTCCCAGGAAGGCTATCGTAAATTTCTCATTCACCATAAGCGACAAGCATCACTACAACGCAGAGCGCGTGTGTTTGTGCGTTGGTGTCAGTGAGTGGGTAGGCTTTATGCAATTTTAATTTAATAATGAAAGAAAAAAAACTAATAAACTTGACTTGTTTCTCTCGAGTCAGTAGAAACTCAACAGAATAGTCGGGAAACAAATGTCAAGAAATGACAGAAAAGCCGAATGTTTTGCTGAAGACAGCAGCAGAAAAGAAAAAGAAGGACGAGAGACTTAATGAGATTGTAGCGCAAATTTTCTACTGTTATAGCGAAGCATCAAAGTAGAGAGAAAAAAATATTTGGAACGGATAAAATCAAAATGTCAGCGAAATGGCGTAGGCGAGTTTTCTTAAAGATTATTTTCCTTGTAGTTTCAGAACTAATTATGTAGAAAAGACCACAAGAATTTCAAAATTTTTAACAGGAGACTATCCTGGGGTTAGATGTCACCATTTAGTTGTGAGTTCTGACATACGAGAGTACTGTATATATTTTGTTGTGAGTTTTTACAGACGAAAGTATCATGTGCACTTTGTTATGAATTCTGACAGACGAGAGTACCATATGCACTTGTTGTGAGTTCTTATAGACGAGGGTACCATATGAGTTCTGATAGTTGAAAGTACTATGTGCACTTTGTTTTGAGTACTGACAAACGAGAGTACCATATACACTGAAGAGCATTTAAATTAGAGATATCTGTCTAGTAACGTGTAGCACCATCTTTCGCCCTGATAACGACGGCGATTCGTCTCGGCATAGACTCGACAAGACACCGGAAGCGTTGGGAAGCCATACGGACCCACGACCGCTGAACAAGCTCCCACAGTTCACGAAGATTTCATGGAGGGGGGGGGGTCAGAGTTTCGAACATCTCTCTCGATGGCATCCCATATGTGCTCGATAGGACTGAGGTCAGGTGACCTAGCTGGCCAAGAAAGCGAGGTCACGTCGGTGGAATGTTCATCCAACCATTCGGATACAATTCGAGAGCGATGGCACGGTGCATTGTCTTGTTGCAAGATGAGGTCCCCAGTAGGATGTTCAAGACGCACAAATGGGAGCAAATGGTCGTCCAGAATATCCTGGTGACGTTGACCTGTGAGGGTCGATGTCACACGTAGCAGGGGTCCCATTTCAGTCCACGTAAGCAGTCCCAAGACGAGAATGCCACCCCCACTAGCTTGAAGAGTACCCTGCTGGGCAGAAGGATCCATCGCTTCATGTGGTTTGCGCCGTACTCGAAACCTGCACCAACGTGAAACTCGACTAATCAGTCCGACGTGAAACTCGACTCGACTCATCAGGTACCAACGTGAAACTCGACTGATCAGTCCAGGCAACATTTTTACACATGTCTTGGGTCCAGTGGCGATGTTCCTGCGCCCATGCTAATTTTTGCACTCTGTGATGTGCGGTCAGCAGCGGTACCCTCGTGGGACGATGGCTTCTGTACCCCATAGCGAGGAGAGAGTTCTGGATGGTGTGGCTGCTTTCACGTTCTTGTGCACCAGCGTTAAATTGCCATCGGTCGGGCAGCTGACGGATTTCAGCCATGAAGAATACTTCGTCGTGTGACGCGATGAAGCCGTGAACCCATTTTTGCACTTCGTCACATGTACGGAAACGTACAGCAAACAAACCATGTTGCATCGATCGGAACAAATGATAGTCCGGAGGGGCTATGTCGGGACTATACGCCAGGTACTCCAAACCTTCCCAGTCAAGCGTCAACAACGTTTCCTTGGCCGATTTCGCGCCATGCGGCCTAACTTTGTCATGCAGTAATTTCACGGGACGCAATCCTTTGCCTGGGAATGGACGCTTTTGACAGATATCCTGGTTCAATCGCAGCAATTGTTGATTGCAGCTATCAGAAATAACAGTTTAACCCTGTTCCAATACTTCATAATAGAGCACACCCTTCATATCCCACCAGATGCACAGCAGAACTTCATTGGAGTGACAATTGGTGTTGAAGTCATTGCTTCACTGGTGTCTACCTAGTGATTTTTGCGTTTGAGATTGTCATACCATATCCACCTTTCATCACCGGTAACGATTTTTCACAGGATTGACTTTCTGTGTTGCTTATTCAAAAGATTCAAACACTTCATGACACGCTCACCCTCGTTCCCCTGGCTCAGGTTATATGGCACCCGTTATCCTTCCTTCTGAATCTCTTCCATTGCTCTTAAATGCTTGAAAATGTTTTTTATTTAGTTACCCCTAGTTATTCAGCTAGGTTTTTTTAGCGTTTGAGATAAATCTTCATCTAACATTGCTTTAAGTTCCTCATGTGCAACCTTCTGCGGGACGCCGTTACGTTCTCGATCGCTAACCTCAAAATCACCTACGTTAAACCGTCTAAACCCAAACTCACACGTGCTTTTCGATACAATATTCTCTCCCAGAACAGAACAGATCGAGGCACATGCTTTTTCAGCTTTTCCCTTGATGGAAATAATAACGAATGCATTGTTGAATAAATGCAGTATCGCTTGCCATCTTTCACCTATCGATGAGCAAGTGCGTTTGACTATTGGGCAAACTTCTGGGTCACATTTTATACCCGGGACCAGTTACAGCCACATGACAACAACGCGAGGGAATGTCGTATATGTAGATTAGCGGTATGCGTTACACAAAAAAGCGATTTAACACTTATTTGTACACCTAATACATGAACAACAACTTGCAAAATGTTTGTTTATGTATTTAGTTGCTTTAAACCTATCATTTAAAAATGTTGTTTTGCGGAAAAACTGTATTTGACAGAGAAATTTCTGCATCATTTCTGAAAACAGTACTTTGGAATTAATAAAAACTGCAATAAATTTGAAATTACAAACTTTTGTATACAGGTGTTTCCCAGATTTCGAAGCCCGCCCGCTATTAATTTGAGTCACTTTTGAGACATGAAATCTAACTAGGCGGTTTTTATACGCGTAAAAATTGTGCAAAAGATAAAAATGAATTCCCATGTATTGTTAGAAGCAGAATTTCCGATCGTTGTCATATTGTTTCACATGGAATATCCTCCCAGACTGCATTACCGTAATGCACCCAAAACAATCGGAAGTAATCTAAAAACACGGCGTTTTCTAAATACCCCAATTTAGGCGGCATTGATCTCATGAATTATACATATTAAGTCGAAATTTTCGAGGTTGCATATTTCTTAAATTTGGCAAAGTCCCACAGATTATTAGTCGCAGTAAAATGTTTTGACCTTACGACATTTTTCTGCATCCTCATTAATGTGCCTAATTGGCAAACATGATCCGTGATAAAACGAAAGAGTAGCCCTAATCTCTATGGCAACAGATTTTCTTTTGGCAATGACAACTGCTGTTAGGAAACTGAATGCTATCGTGCGCTTATCACCATGGTGATAGGCAGCGGGGAGACACAAACACACTGGCATTGAAATCAGTCTAGAAACGCAGCACATTCCACGTTTTTAGTGTTGTTATACTTACCTGTGTAGGAGGGGAAAAGTCACGTTTTCCTCCTCAATAGAGGAGTTTCCCTGGAGGGAACTGGACGGCAATGAAAAAGAGTCTGTTTTGCATTTTTGAATGCCACAGTGGTTTTGTTTCTTTTGACCGTGAAACAGTTTGTTTCGTCGACCTAGACACTTTCAGCAATATTTATACCAAAATACATATCATTCTTCTAGCATCGACCTGTTTCATTCTTCCGGAACATTATTGAACCACTTTATGAAAACTCTCACACTAAAAGGAGAGAGAGAGAGAAAGAGAGAGAGAGAGAGAGAGAGAGAGGACACCACTTTGCTAGAAATAAACACACGTTTCACGGAAAAGAGAATCTGGATTCTTAAGAGTTTACTTATGCTTACAATATACTCTGTAATCTTGCTGTTCATGTTTTGTTCAACAGATGTAAGGAAAAATATCATAAACCACTTTGAAACGGAATAGGGTAAATCGTGGCAATTTCGTGAAAATTTCAGAAATTCCCATTTTGACCACAAAACTGTATCGCTCCTGTCTATCAAAGCCCAGTAACCCATACGCAACACATTTGTACATAATATCAGAAACTTGGAGAACAGTAGGGCTGTATGTTTGTGTTCCACAACAAATGTTTCCTTATAATGTTTACTAGTGGTTATTCTACGATAACTTTGATAACTTCGTGATTATAATACCTTACTAAGTTCGTGATAGTGAACAAATTGTCCTTTGTACGCGCAACATTGCGTGAATGTGAAGAAATATGGGAATAATAGTATACATGATACATTGCATAGTTTACCCTAGTCAAATATGGAAGAAAACTTATTTTTATCAATAAAATGCTCGCTTTTTCCATAAAGTGCCACAGTGGTTTAAGCGATGGCTTATGAGCATTCGTCCGTGAAGGGTCCGGGTTCAGACCCCGGTGAGACATGGTTGTTGTGTTGGTCTTACGGCACTGGCTCTCTCTCCCTTCCCTGGAACCAGTTTCCTTAACTTAGGGACAGGCGACTGCTTATAGCACACTGAGTGGCTCACGGTGGTCATTAAACCTTCGATCAAAAAAAAAAAAAAAAAAAAAAGTGAAAACAAAGTTATATTTTCTCACTCACGGAATGTTTTGTGGCAACAGTCTTGAAGTCAGAGTGCGTGACGTGTGCGTGTTCACAGATAAGAACGAGAAATATAATGTTGGAACAAGCACAAAAAAAAAGGTGATGGTCTGATGTCGTAATTGTGGAAGCTGCACCACGCTGAAGCGGTGTTTACTTGAAGTCTGCGTGTTTCGAGTTGTGTTATATTTAGTGTTGGAGTTTGTTACTCAAGTTTTCAACTTACTAACTTACGTTAATTAGGTTTGAAATATCCATGCTGTTATGAATTAGTTACTACTAATAAGATATTGACAGAATAAGAGAAAGAACTGTGAGTAACTATTTCTTGAACTTTAACTGAGTGACTCCTGTTTCACTTAAAGCGAGTGGATAAGAAAAACTGACTTATGTAGTGTTCAGTAAAACATCATCATCATCATCATCATCATTGTCAACCATTATCAATCCACTGCTGGACGAAGGTCTCCCCAAGTGTCCTCCACAACGGTCTGTCTTGTGCCAGTCTCCTCCATGTTACTCCCGCATACTTTCGAATTTCATCCACCCATCTCCCACGTGGTCTTTTTCTGGGTCTTTTCCTGTCCCTTGGAATCCAATCTAAAATTTCGGCTGTCCATCGATGGACTGTCCTTCTGGCAGTATGTCCAGCCCATTGCCATTTCAGGGATTTAACTCTGATCATGATGTCTTCCACTCTTGTCATATTTCGGATCCACGAGTTCTTCTTCTTATCTCTCCTGGTTACACCAAGCATGCACCTCTCCATGCTGCTTTGAGTTGTCTGCAGCCTTTGTATGTCCCTTTTAGTTAAGGTCCACTCTCTGCACCATACGTAAGCACTGGAAGGATGCGTTGATCAAACACTTTTCTTTTAAGACATAATTGCACATTGCTCTTGAAAATTATGCTGTTTCTTCCAAAAGCTCTCCAGGCAAGTTTTGTACGCCGATTAATTTCTTCATCACTGTGACCCTCACTTGATATCTACTGTCCAAGACAAACGTACGCGTCTGTTATCTCCAGCTTCTCTCCATCAATTGATAAATCTTCATTTTTTGTAAAAGCATTGAACATCACTTTTGTCTTCTGAAAGTTCATTTTAATCCTACTTCTTTACTCTTGTCAGCAAGTTCCTGGATCATACTCTGCAGCTCTGATGGGGTAGTTGCAAAAATGACTATGTCATCAGGAAAACGAAGGTGGGTTAGATAATCTCCATTAATCTTCATTCCTTTGTTTTCCCAGCTCAGTGATTGAAAGACATTTTCCAATGTGGCATTAAAGAGCTTCGGAGATATCGTGTCACCTTTGTCTCACTCCTTTTGCAATTTTTATGTGTGTTGTATTTTCAAGCAGCCGAATCTTTGCACTTGCATTTTCATAGATGTTATTAATAACATTAATGTATGCATCTTCAATACCGCAGGATTTCAGAGCCATTGTAACTGCTGATGGTTTCACCGAATCAAAGGCTTTTTCATAATCGATAAAGCCATGCACAATGGAAGTTCATATTCCCTCGCTCTTTCAATTAGTTCTCTCAGTACGTGGATATGATCTATTGTGCTGTAGCCACTCCTGAATCCAGCTTGTTCTCTCGGTTGAGCCATGTCTAGTGTCACCTTCAAGCGGTGTGAAAGAACTTTAGTGGAGATTTTATAAACCACTGATAGGCGGCTGATAGGTCTGTAGTTGCTGAGATCCTCAAGTCACCTTTTTTATGTATCAGGATGATTGTAGCGTTGTTCCAATCCTCAGGAATCTTTCGTTCATTAAGGCATCGAGTGAAAATTTGGGCGAGTACTGTTTGATTTCTCCACTTGCTTCTTGTATGATGTCTACAATAGTTCCATCTTCTCCTAGAGCTTTTCCCCGCTTCATGTTCTTGATGGCATGAGAAACGTCTGCTGGGAGGACTGGAAGAACTCTGGTACTGGTACCTTTCATGATGTCTGGAGTACATGCATCATCCCTTTCATATAATTTCGAGTAGAAGTAAACCTGCGTATATGTAGCCTACGTCCAATAAATTCCAGTACTGACCACATAACTGGCGTAACAGTTGTGGAATAAAAAGATCCCGTATATGTTAGAAAACAGCAGTCCTTTGCCAATCACCAAACAGCTGGAAATCGGTGTATACCGGTACCGACAGGCGGTGGACGAGAATTAAGGGAGTCATAGAAAGCGTTCTCGTCCTACTTCATTTTAGTCATGGAGTAAACTTGGTAAATCATCTACTGAAATTTACAGAATGTTAAAAGAAGCATCTGAACACACAGCACTATCCCATAGCAGAGATTTCGAGTGGTATGCAAGGTTTCGTGGCGGGTTGAAAATCCTTTGATGATGATCCGAGATCTGGGTGCCCCTCTAGTGTGCGGACAGCGAAAAAAATTCGAACATGTGCGGAATCAATTAAAGAAATATCGCCAAATTACTTTTGGCTGTGTCGGTGGGCATCACTAAGTCTATCTGTCATAAAATAAATTCAACGTTCCTTGCAAAACGAAAACTTAATGCCAGACTGGCACTCCGCATTCGGAATGATGACCAAAAGGAGAGTTCGTTCATGAATCTGTTCCGATCTGCTGGGCACGGCAGCTGAAGATCCTGAATTTTGCTCAGAATTATTCCAGGAGATGAAACATGATGCTTGCAGTGTGATCCACAAAGGTGGGAACTGCTCTCCAGGATAAAACGTGCACTAAAAGGGGAGTATCATGTATACACTGAAGTGCAAGAAAAACTGGTACAGACGAACTTATGCAAAATACATAGCAACGTCACCTATGCGCGTACTCGGTTGCGTCCGCCAGTGCGTATATAAAGCGATAGACATCCTTGCCAGCTGTCAGAGCTGTTTTCAGCATGAGAATGACAAGTAATAACTATTTAAGCGATTTTCAACGCTGTGTCATAGTTGGCGCACGTGAGATGGGCCATAGTATTTCGGAGGTAGAAACGAAGTTCGGATTTTCACGGACGAAAATTGCAAGGGTGTAGCGTGACTACAAGAATTCCGGCAAAACCTTCAACCTACGATACCAGTGTGGCCGTAAAAAGACATTGGGTGAACGTGACCATCGTCGGCTGTCAAGAATCGTTTCACGCGATAGGCATGCAAAACTCTTGCAGGTATAATCCGAATTCAATGCTGGAGCCTCAACAACCATCAGCGTCGGGACTGTGCAACGTACCCTGCACGATATGGGCTTTTGGAGCCGACGCCCAACTAGAGTCCCCTTCATGGGTGAACGACACTGAGCTATGCGCCTCGCTTGGGCACGGGAACACCGCCACTAGACACTTGATGACTGGAAACAGGTAGCCTGGTCTACCAAGTTGCGTTTTCAACTGTATCGGGCAGCAGATGGAAGGATTTGTGTGTGGCGCAAACCCCATGAAACCATGGATCCCGCCTGTCAACAGGAAACTGTACCGGCTGGTGGGGGGTCCGTAATGGTATGGGGTATGTTTTTCTGGACTTTACTGGGAACTCTGGTACGTCTACAAACGTCTGTGACCGGCGAACGCTATGTGTGCATCCTTTCTGACGAGGTACACCCGTTCCTGTCCTGCATTCATGCTGATGGGTTGGGCCTGTTCCAACAGACAGTGCACCTCCACACAAGTGTCGGGACGCCACATTATGGTTAGGGGAACATTCATCTGAGTTTGAGGTGTTTACATTCCCACCCAAGTCCCCAGATCAGAACGTGATTGAACACATTTGGAATGCCATGCAATGCGCTTTCGAACACAGGAAAACGAGACCTCGGAATACACCCGAATTGTAGTACGCTCTGTAGGAAGTATGGTGTGCATTGCCTACAGCATATTTCCAGAAGCTAGTGGAGTCCATGCACCGTCGTATTGCTGCAGTCCTGCGCTCCCGTGGGGGACCTACCAAGTATTTGACTGGTGTACCAGTTTTTCTGGCATTTCAGTGTATGTACACAAAGGGTGCCTTGTCCCTCATAAGATTTGTATTTGTAGTAGCAAAAATTTCAAACTTTGATGGCAAAATACTTGGACATATTGTTAATAATGCTAGCCTATTCAAAATATTGTCCATCACTTTCTATACATTCCCGCCATCTTTGAACCCATTGGTAAAATCCATTTTGGAAAAATCCCAGAGGCTGTGGCTTCAACCATGAGTTCACTGCCAGTTTAACATCTGTCACATTGTCGAAACGTTCCCCACGCAGGGTCGTTTTCAAAGCAGCAAACAGGAAAAAGTCTGAGGGAGCCAAATCGGGACTGTGGTGGAGTTGAGGCATCACCGTCCATCCGGTTTTGGCAATAGCCTGTAACGTCTGCATTGAGGTGTGGGGACGTGCGTTATCATGGTGTAAAACAACACTATGAAGTGGAATGTCACGTTTTTTCCTTCTGATAGCTTCCTTTAGCTTCTTCAATGTTTGCACATAGTGAGCCTTGTTTATTGTTACAACTCCCGGATGGTGACACGACGATCAGCTGTGATGAGCTCTTTCACTCGTTGCCTGTTGGCATCTGTCACTGCAGTTGCGGACCATCCACTCCGTTGTTTGTCCGACACTGAATTTCCTCCTTCTTGAAACCTCTTCATCCATCTTCGGGCATTACTGATATCGATTGTGGCATCTCCAAACCCCTCCAGGCGTGTTTTGTGGATTTCTGGAGCCTCACATCCCTCTTCTTCCAGGAATTTAATTACGGCTCGCTGCTTTTCTCTGTCATTCATGATTTTTATTTCCGATTCTGAAAAACAAATTTATTCCCACTTTGGTAACATATCATAGTACATGTCAGTGCAGTTTCATTAAAATCACTTCAAAATTTCAAACGTTATTAAGCAGGAGGTATTACTTTCAGTTGTATTTATACTACAGCTCAAAATTAAAGCAGTAATCCCAAAAAATGAAGGAAAATGCAGAACAACGCATGAAATGAAGTGACCAAGTTAGCACAGGTTTTTTTTTTTTTTTTTGATTGGAGGTTTAACGACCACCGTGAACAACTCAATGGGCTGTAAGCAGTCTCGCCCATCCTTAATTTAGGGCCACTGATTCCAGGGAAGGGAGAGAGCCAGTGCCGAAAGGCAAACACAACATCCATGCTTCACCGGCATTTGAACCCTGACCCACCTCGGACGAATGGTCAGAAGCCATCGGTTGGACCGCTGCGTCAGGCAGCACAACTTTGCAATTTAACGTAGGCCCAACACTGAGCCACCGTCTCCTACTTCTGAAAGACGGTGGCTCATTTTTTGGACGATGTTAAATTGCAAGGCTGTGTTGCCTGGGTAAGCTGGTGCAAGCTGAGCGTTGTACAATGTGACACCCTGGAATAAAAGGGAGGAATGCATATGCGTGCAGACACACGTTATGTGCTTACACACACAAATGGTTAAAATGGAATTTGGCCCAAATCATCACTTTGCCACTTACATACTGGCCCCTTTCCCAAGTGAGAGTGGGACGAAACCATGTTCCACATTCCAATCGTATGAATATCTGCGGAGAATCAGTTTGAAAGCAGAATCTTGACACGTCGGGAAAAACACATTAGCTTCTTCCGAAATGGGACAAATGTCTTGCTCATTGGTCTATGCATTTTATTTTTGCACATGTGGCAGTATTTAGAGTGTACCGGTGTATATTCCAAATAGCAAGATAGCAGGCTTTACAATATACTCTTACTTAAACGTCATTCAGTGTTCTATCATATTTAAGCTCACCATCACTACGCGCATTTTGTTCTCGTGGTCTTTTTATTTCCTCTTTGACTCACTCTCAGTGTTGCAGGAAAGTATACGGAAATTCGGAGAAGTGATATGCCGTTCAGAAGGAAAATCAAACTCCGAAGTAACAAAATTTACATGTTGTTACTTTCCAGTTTGATTATACAACATTTATATCAGTTTTTCTGAAAATTGAATTGCGTGAAAATAATTATGCACTCTTACCTTTCCCTTAAAATTATCAAGGTGTTCGTCTGCCAAATATCTTCGTGAAGAAAATATGTGTAATGCGCTCAGTATTTATCAAACAGGAAAGCGACCTTTGCCGTAAGAGAGATAGTTCTTTAAATCTTCATATTTCTTTGAATACAGGTTTAAGTTAGTACAGAAAGGTCGAGATAGTGTTTCTTTTTTTTTTTTTTTTTTGATTATAGGTTTAACGACCACCGTGAGAAACTCAATGGGCTACAAGCAGTCGCCCGTCCCTAATTTAGAGTTCCTGGCTCCAGGGAAGGGAGAGAGCCAGTGCCGTAAGACAAACACAACACCCATATCTCACCGGGATTAGATCACTATGCCACCTGGGCGGCATAGTGCTTCTTTGCCATCGACTTTTGGTGAAATATTCTTTTGAACGCATACGCAGAAATTAGCATCATGCAGTCAAACATTCTATATAACAGAACAAAAATTGGAATTACGTTAGTAGATAGTCTCATACAGAATTACTCAAGCATAATCTTCTTATTTTATTGCGAGATTTAACGGTAGCTGAAGGAAGAATTTATGCTGAGAAACCACCTGATTTCAAACGATGATGTACAAGCACTTTTCATAGAGTCGCTATATTACCTACGTTCTACCGTAAAGCAGGTTAAAAAGTATCATTAATAAAACTGAAGACGAAACTGCTATCCTGGCTGAGCTCAAAACCATTACAGAAATTTCCAAAAAGTGTACGAAAAATTTATCCTGGTAGTGAAATACTTTTCAGATCGCAAAATCCTGACTTCAGTTGCCAGTGTGGGGTAAACTCATCAAACTATCCTTAATGGAAGTTGAAATACAAGATAATATAAAAAATCTCAGAAGAGACAAATGGTAGCAGAAATCTAATCTCATTTGCTAAGGAAATAAAAAATCAAAGTCAGGGAGCTTTTTTGGAAAACAGTTTCTTCTCTTGATTCCAGAGTTAAATGTCAGCTATTGAGATTTGTCATTTTTTTCTATCCCAAGACCGAAGAGAACATCACAAAGGAATGACTGGCGTTACCCCTCAGGGGAAGCTTTGTAAGTAAATACAAAAAAGAACACGTGACGTCAGTCTGTTAATTCGCAAATGTATGCGAATATGTTTCTGACATAAACATACTATGGCAGAATGAAGCTTGAGTCATTTCTAATGTGCAACACAGACAAAACTTTTACCAGTAACAAACGAAAAGGTTGTTTGGCAAAAAGTCACGTTATTTAAGTCATGTGACTCTGTGATGTCACACACATGTGGATTGTACAAAACGATTAACTTAGTTGCTGGACAAAGAAGTGCTGTTCAGGTATTTCTTGATTTGTTCGTATGTCTTTCCTCCAGGAATATTCCTTTCCTTAAAACTTACTCTTTACGTTAATATGTTTCAGATATCTCCATTACTTGATATTTACTTCTTTTTTTTTTTTTTTTTTTTTTTTTTTTTTTTGATTGGAGGTTTAACGACCATCGTGAGCAACTCAATGGACTATAAGCAGTCGCCCGTCCCTAATTTAGGGTCACTGGTTCCAGGGAAGGGAGAGAGCCAGTGCCGTAAGACAAACACAACATCCATGCCTCACCGGGATTCAAACCCGGACCCCGTTCGGACGAATGATCAGAGGCCATCGCTTAGACCACTGCGCCACCGGGGCGGCCTTACTTCTTTCAGGACTATTCCTGCTTCGAACCTAGATCTCTTATCCATTTTTGTTTTGTTCGTGTTGCTGCTATTGATTTTTCTATTATTTTATCAACTATAATTTTCTGAATAATATCTACACTTCGGAAATCATAATGCAGAAATCCTTTTTACGATTGAAGTAGTAAAACCAGGGTTTTCTATAAGATTGCAGCTTTTCTAGAAGAACAATTTCTCCGCTAAGAGGCGAAAGTTTGACGTGTATGTCTGTTATGATCCATTTAATTCCTCGAGCTGTCCTTTCATTAATTCCAGACGATGTGTGGAATCGAACCCTCGCCCCGTAGTGTGTTGTTCTAACCGACTAAACTACACCGACGGAATGTATCGCTGCAGATTTGTCATCTTGACATGTGCTTCACATCTGTGGTACGTCGCACCAGTTTTAACGCTGTTTCTCTTTTAATAGGATAAGGGCACAAAATTTCTTCTTATATACGGTATATAATAGTGCTAAAGTTTTTTCTTATTTTTCTACCACAGAATATTTAAAAGATCAAGTCACATGCTTTTGAACGAGATATCTCCGTTTCCTTTGACTTTGTAGAAGGCTCGGCATGATTGTGAAACATTTGAATTTGAAGATTTCCTTCTCACAAATGGTGAGTTAGTCCAGCCGGAGAGTTCTGCCGCTTTACTCTTGCTTCTGTGTTTTTTCTATGAAATAGTCCAAGCATGGCTTAAAAAATCTTACGGATTTTTTGAAGAACTTTCATGCTATTCTTAGACTCTAGAGCAAATAAATCCATTTTCTTTAACCCTTTAAGCGGCCGATGCACCTGGATCAAATGGTGCTAAACATTTACAGCGCTTCCCAAACAGAAATGCTCACATAGCAGTCGGGTTTGACCAAAGCTACGGCAAAACACGGCCTTTCACCTTCTCATCTGAGTAGTACCGACCAAGAACCTGTCAAAAGTGATAAGCTTTCTCTTCTAGTCCTCTATTATAGCGCCCTCTTCTAGTCCTCTATTCTAGAGCTCTTTTCTAGTCCTCTATTCCAGCGCTCTCTTCCAGTCCTCTATTCTAGCGCTCTCTTCTAGTCCTCTATTCTAGCGCCCTCTTCTAGTCCTCTATTCTAGCGCTCTCTTCTAGTCCTCTATTCTAGCGCTCTCTTCTAGTCCTCTATTCTAGCGATCTCTTCCAGTCCTCTATTCTAGCGCTATCTTCTAGTCCTCTATTCTAGAGCTCTCTTCTAGTCCTCTATTCTAGAGCACTCTTCTAGTCCTCTATTCTAGCGCTCTCTTTTAGTCCTCTATTCTAGAGGCTCCTTTCTAGTCCTCTATTCCAGCGCTCTCTTCCAGTCCTCTATTCTAGCGCTCTTTTCTAGTCCTCTATTCTAGAGGCTCTTTTCCAATCCTCTATTCCAGCGCTCTCTTCCAGTCCTCTATTCTAGAGGCTCTTTTCTAGTCCTCTATTCCAGCGCTCTCTTCCAGTTCTCTATTCTAGCGCTCTCTTCTAGTCCTCTATTCTAGCGCTCTCTTCTAGTCCTCTATTCTAGCGCTCTTTTCTAGTCCTCTATTCTAGCGCTCTCTTCTAGTCCTCTATTCTAGCGCTCTCTTCTAGTCCTCAATTCTAGAGGCTCTTTTCTAGTCCTCTATTCCACCGCTCTCTTCCACTCCTCTATTCTAGAGGCTCTTTTCTAGTCCTCTATTCCAGCGCTCTCTTCCAGTCCTCTATTCTAGCGATCTTTTCTAGTCCTCTATTTTAGCGCTCCCTTCTAGTCCTCTATTCTAGCGCTCTCTTTTAGTCCTCTGTTCTAGCGCTCTTTTCTAGTCCTCTATTCTAGCGCTCGTTTCTAGTCCTCTATTCTAGCGCTCTCTTCTAGTCCTCTATTCTAGCGCTCTCTACTAGTCCTCTGTTCTAGCGCTCTCTTTTAGTCCTCTATTTTATCGCTCTTTTCTAGTCCTCTTTTCCAGCGCTCTCTTCCAGTCCTCTATTCTAGCGATCTTTTCTAGTCCTCTATTTTAGCGCTCTCTTCTAGTCCTCTATTCCAGCGCTCTCTTCCAGTCCTCTATTCTAGCGCTCTCTTCCAGTCCTCTATTCTAGCGCTCTCTTCTAGTCCTCTATTCTAGCGCTCTCTTCTAGTCCTCTATGCTGGCGCTCTCTTCTAGTCCTCTGTTCTAGCGCTCTTTTCTAGTCTGATCTATGATCTACTGAATAAGAGGACAGGGCTTGTTTCTGCCTAGTGTCATGGTGTCAGTGTTTATCCCCTCCTCACACGTACATCACGCCCCTACACAGAGAAGAGTGACTAAAACATCTTCTCTCTCCTTACTTAGGTTCGTCGCTGTCGTGATAGCTGTTTGATCTGTTAATCGGTCAGAAAAGAGTAACGTCAATGATTTCCCTAAATGACAACTTTGAATAACAAAGTTAAAAGAAAAACAACTTTCTGATGTGAAAGTTCACTCCTTCCAGCAGTTTTCTACCCAATTCTTAGACAGCAAATATATTCGTCAGAATTGATTTTAATCCATTACGCCAACCTCGAGTTAATTCCTTGCAGCCGGCTAAGGGGTTAATTTTGCTCCAGTTTTCTCCTTTGAATTTCCATGAAAGCAAAACAGATTTTCACTCTGCATTTTATTTCATGTTTAACCTTCGCGTGTTTTATCTATAGTTGCGTTTCAATTAATAGCCGTATGCTGGGTCTATTTGCAAACAATCGCACGCAATACATTTTGACCAATGTTAGAATGTCTCATTCGTTTTGAGCTCGATTAGCAACCTACCAGAAACAGCGATATTGCTTAATCTGATCAATTCACTATACACGAGAAAAATAAGAAAACATTTTTGTTCATTGTGGCAAACGACAGAAGGGAAAAGAATTGCCAAAATGCTTGCATGCCGAACAGTAAAATTTCCATAGTTGGAGACGGCAAAATGAAAAAAAACTAAACATTCTGTTTCTACGACTGTAGCAATGCTATTTAAGGCATAATATAAGGAACACTGTGCTGGCATTTCGATTTATTTTCGTCCTTCATTTCATATATTTCTTGCGAACACGCATATAGCAATAACTGAAATCGCGTGACTATAATTCCGTTTGTCATGCAAAGGTCCATTATTATACCCTAAGGAGACAGTTGGCTTTAGAGGAGATTGCATCCATATGTTCGACGTGATAGAGAGAGAGAAAGAAAGAGAGAAAACAAAAAGAAGTACGTAGCCATCCAAATACAGAGGGTGTTCAGGAAGTAATGCCTCCATATTTATATAAAAGCCCAGTGACAAGGCATCAAATTGAAACAAAACAAGAATTTCTATTTAATGCACATATTTTATTTTTCTATATATTCCCCCTCAAGCTCGATACAGATACGTCAAACTTTATCAAGTGTTTAAAACCTTCTCTGTAAAAACTATAACGAAGTAAATTTCTCCGTCATTTTTTATCATCGCCGGGGCTCGAACCCGGATCCCTTCATTCCGGAATAAGTCACCCTACCAATTGAGCTATGCGAACGTTTGTTCTGACTGCTGTCTGCCTTTATGTCGTGTGCGTCCAGCTGGCAGGTGCGTCACATCCATCCCCCCCGAAAGGGGGCCGGGGACATGGCTCACAGGTCAGCCGTGACCATGAATCGTTGCAGTGCAGGCAGCCATCCGCTGCAGAACGTGCACTTGAGAACTCCCAGTCAATGTAGTGTGTGGAATGCAACGTCACACACATTTATTTTTCGAAGCGCTGGAGAAGGGATTCTCTTATTTTTTTCTATCTCGCGGTGTGGAAAGAACATCACACCATTGCAAGATTTTGAACGGCCGGGTCATCCGGAAAGTTCGGGCGCCATTATAACGAAGTAAATGTCTCCGTCATTTTTTATCCACACCGGGGCTCGAACCCGGATCCCCTCATTCCGGAATAAGTCTCTCTACCAATTGACGTTCGTTCTGACTTCTGTCTGCCTTTATGTGGTGTGCGTCCTGCTGGCAAGTACGTCACAAAACCTTCAGGTCGTTCTCGGAACCACTTCCTCGTATTGAGTTAAACATCTTCGTCACAGGTGAACTGAATTCTCTTGAGATATCTCTTGAGAGCTGAGAAGAACCAGAAGTCAAACGGCACCAAAACTAGGTTGTATGAAGGGTGTTCAGGAACTTCAAAAGGTAAAGTGAACCTCGATTTTCTCTATGGTTTCTGAAGTAAAAGCACTGGCGTGGGGTTGCTTTTGTCATGTTGAAGAATCACTGGAGTATTTCCCCACCACGTGGTTTATTCTTCGTTTTAACTCCTGTAAAGTATGCTCGTAACTATCAGGGTTGATAATCGTGTTTGACCATGTACTCCTGTTGAAGAATGCCTTTGTAGCTCCACAACTGAACGAGCCTGCGCTTTTCAGCAGAAACTTGAGGTTTGAATTTTTTCTCTCGAGGAGAAAATGGGTGTTCACATTTCAGCGATTGACTTTTCATTTTTGGGACATAATGTTGAATCCAACTCTCATCACCAGTTACAATGCTGTGGAAAAAATCACTTCCATATTTTTCATAGCGAGCAAGCAACATTTTTAACCCTTGATTCCTTTACTTAAGTCGTCAGATGACGAGTAGAAAAACGAGATTGGTTCCCAACAAGCAGACACTTTTGTTTATTTGAATTTAATGAAAATTTTAGCTATGCAACACAGTACATCAATGTCTAACAAAACACAAACATTATAAGTATCATCATATGTAGTAAACTATTATAAGTAATTAACACAGTGGAATGCAAACGTGAACATCGTGATAATATCACAAAGACCAATTCAAATTGAGTAACCTATGAAACTGCATATCTACTCTGAGGGAAAACAAGATCACAACCACCTCAAATACACTGGCGGAAAGTGAAAAAAGAACACCAAGAAGGAATTGGCGGACGATCATGAAATTTACATATGTTAATGGGGTCAAGTTTACGTAGGTGTGATATTACGTTCGGGACCAACCGGTGAGCGCTTACTCCACAGCACGGCATAATATGCAAATTATCGTCGGTGGTATTTTAAGAGTACGGCGAAGTGAATGTAATCAGTCGTCGGTGTACGGACACGTGCGAAGACCCTGAAGAAGCTGCAATGCCTGGACATGGAAGACGTGTACGATTTCAGCCGTTATCGGACTTTGAGCGAGGTCGTCTACTCCGACTCCGCGGGCTGGGTGGTCGTATCGTCGTATTGCGGAGCGAATTGGACGGGAAGTATCGGTGGTGATACGATGGTGGCGTTGATGGTCCGACGAACATTCCCACACGAGAAGACGTGGGACCGGGAGTCACAGACGGACTGATGAGCGGACCGATCGACGCATAAGAAGAGCGGCGTTGTCAAGCAGAACATCCACTGCGATGCAAATCCGGGCTGCCGTTGCACCTGAGGTGTCTGTGCGAACAATCCGCAACCGTCTACTGGATGCAGAACTACGTGCACGTGTGCCTCTGGCATGTGTACCTCTGACTCCAGCCCACCGTCAGGAACGGCTGCAGTGGTGTCGCCAACGTCTGCACTGGAGAACGCAATGGCGATCTGTTTTGTTCAGCAATGAAAGCAGATTCTGCTGGGAAGCCTCCGATGGATGTATGCGTGTTCGCAGACGCACAGGGGAGCTTCTCCACCCTTCTTGCATCCGCCAGCGACACACAGTGCCTACACCTGGTCTCCTGGTGTGGGGAGCGATCAGCTATCACTCCCGTACAAAACTAGTGTTTGTATCAGGTGCGATAAACAGCACCTCCTACATCAACGACATCATTCAGCCCGTTGTTGTGCCATTTGTAAGGTCGGTCCATCGTGGTGTTTTCCAGCAAGATAACGCACGCCCACAGACGGCACGTGCAACACAACATGCACTTCAGGGTGTGAGACAACTTCCATGGCCTGCCCGTTCACCGGATTTGGCCCTCATTGAGCACGTGTGGGATTTTATGTGACAACGACTTCTCCGGTCTCCACGGCCAGTCACGACCATCCACGATTTACGCGTCCAGGTTGAGGATGCTTGGAACTCAATACCCCAAACTTACATCCAACATCTTCTGTACGACAGACTCCATGCCAGAATTGCACAGTGTGACGCAGTTCATGGCGGTTCAACCTCGTACTAACCATGTTACATGGAAATGTTATTTTTCAGTTTACCAGCAAATTCAGCTGTATTTTGCCATAATGTTTTGATCACGTTATCCTCTGTATTCCGTTATCATGCTGTATAAATTTCGTTGGTATCAGACGTCTCCTTCTTGGTGTCATTTTTTCACTTTCCGCCAGTGTATATGATATTATAATAAATTATAAACATGAAAGCAATAACTTAATACAAATGGCCCAAATAATCTATACAGAGTAATTCATAGAAATAAATAACGTAATGTACAGTATAAGCATTGTATGGAGCCAGGAAAAAAAGGCTTAACACTTTAAGCGGGCGATGTACCTGAACCAAATTATGCCCAAAACTTACTAAGCTTCCCAAACAGAAATGTTCACATTGCGACGGGGTTTGATTAGAGCTACGGCGAAACGGTTCCTTTCCCCTTCTTATCTCAGTAGTACCGACCGTAAACTTGCCAGTGCTGATAAGATCTCTCTTCTAGTTCTGTTCTAGGGCTCTCTTCCAATCTGCTCAATCTCCTAAGGAATGAAGGGAAAGGTCTTGTTTCTTTTCAGTGTCATGATGCTGACACGTCTAGTCTCCCTGACACGGACATCATGCCACTAGGCAGAAACAAGTCACTCAAATATGTTCTCTCACCTTTCTCATGTTCGTCGCCATTGTTGTAGCCCCTTTACCAGATAATCAGTCAGAAAGCATTAGTGTCAATCATTCCTCCTAATGACTACTTTGAATAGCAAAGCTAAGGGGAAAGCACCGCTCTCTAATTCTCAGATTCACTCCTTTCAGCCGCATTCTACCTAATTCTTAGACAGCAAATATATTCCTTAGAGCTCATTATTCTAACCCCGATTTAATTAGTTCCAGTCAATTAAAGGGTTAAATAGCAAGAGTGACGAGCCCCTGATCTCCATAGATCAATGTGTCAGGTCAAAACGTCAACAGCAACAACATTAAATTAGGACTAATGTTTAGTATACAATGAAAACAAATAGGACAAGAACTTTACCAAACAACAGTAATTCTCGCAGAAATTTTTTAAATATTTTAAAATTAACAATTTCCCTGATGTACAATGGCAATCTATTCCACATACGGGATTCATCTGTATCAATGCTATTACGTTATTTAAAAGGAATAATCCATTCTAAACGTAATTAACTACGAACAAAAATGAGATTGGTAGTTATTGGAGGTTTAACGATTACCTTGAGCGACTCAGTGGGATATAAGAAGTCGCCCGTCCCCAATTTAGGGCCACTAACTCTAGGGAAGGGTGAGAACCAGCGCCGTAAGACAAACACGACATCCATGCCGTACCGGGATTTGAACCGGACCCATCTCGGACGAATGATCAGAAGCCATCGCGTAGACCACTGCGCCACCGCTGGGCGGCCACACACTTTCCTAAAACGTTAACAATGCCATTGACATTACCTAAACTAATGTTCAGCTTACCCGAGTTATTCTTCGATTTTTCCATAGTCAGCAAACAACCTTTTTTAGCCTTGATTTCTTCATTTCAGTTGTCAGGTGGCGCGTACAAAAAATAGATTAGTTCCCAATGAGCACACACTTTCCTAAAACGTTAGCAATGCCATTGGCACTACCTAAACTAATGTTCAGCTTACCTGCAATGGTTCTCTGAGTTGATCTTCGATTTTACCTCATGAGCTCATCGACTTTTTGCCAGTTCAAATCGCAAGTTGCGATCACGGGCGTCCCACTCTGCGGTTGATCCTTTACGGCCAACATTCCTCCACCCTCCTTTGATTTTCTTACCCAACGACGAACAGTGCTTTCTCCGATGTTCCAGAACCATGAACTCTGCTAATCTAGCGTGAATTTCTTTGAAAGGTACATTTCCATGAGTTAAATACTCTATAACTAATCTTTGTTTGACAAAAATATTAGCATACCGGCTGGGTTTAACGAAAGCAACTGCAAAAAATATTCCTCTCTCTCGCTTGATGTCAGGGGTACCGGCCATAAACATGGCACTGTTCATAAGCGCTACATTAAAGTCATTTTCTCTGTTCCATGATATGATGGTGAAAGGCAAGTCCCTCTGACAAGGACATCATGTCACTAGGTAAAAGCAAGTAACTTAAACATCTCTCTTCTTTCTTTTACATTACATTAATGGGAATGTTACAAACTTAAATTATTAGAATTCGTAACGGCGACCCGTAATGAACCGCGCCCTACCCCTATAAATGAATAAAAGTTTAAACAAGTTAGTAAAATCATGCAATGCAATGACTATTATACGCTTTCCAACATACTAGAAATCATTACTCAAGTTATGAGGATAATGGCTGTGGAAGAAAACTTGTTTCTGTTCCCTGACCTTTAACCCCATTTCGATGATATTAAACAGAATTCGTTCAGTATACCTCCGGAACACCATGCTAAAGTTTTGACGCAATAGAAGCATTTTTAACAGAACCAGTTCAGGCTTCTTCCGGAACAACATGTTAAAGTTTTGTCGCAATAGAAGCGTTTTTACATAAGTTATGACGCATAAAGGCAATGCAATGAATCCCGTTCCTATGTTCTGACCTGTGACCCCATTTCGTCCACTTTCAGCAGGGTTTGTTCTCAGGCTGTTCCCTATAACATACTTAAATTTCATCGAATTCGAACCAATTTTAAGCGAGTTATCGTGCGGAGAGGCAGACACACAGACAGACAGACGGACAAAATGGAGCATATACGCTTCTTCAACCTACGTTCGGAAAGCGTAAAGAACGGTTCGGGACAGCGCTAACGCAAAGCTCTCCGCACAAGAGTTAGAAAATTTAGGGATGAGCCCAGGCTGCCTAAATGAATAAATGGGGAAGCCTAAATAAACGCTAAAGCCAATTTTGAACGGAGTATTTGTCAAACGAGGGAAAAAATCGAAGCGCAAAGTAAGAAACTAAAAACAAAAATTGTCAAAAAAAGAAACCAATTCAAACAGTTTTTTTAGAAACCAATTTAATTTTGAAAGGTGAGCCCCCACCACCACCCCCGCCCTTCATCCACAAGGCAGAGAACGTACCGGCTTAAGAGGAGATAAGTGTCTTCTTCGAGAGCTCAGAAGTTTCTTGAGCTTGGAATCGACCCTTAGTCCAGTTTTTCATTCGGAGAAAAAGAAGATCTATTACGAGATCTCCTTTGACGTTCCTTGGAGTGGGAACTAGATGAAGACTTAGGATGGGGTAAGGGGACTTCCCAGGCAGCCTTAACAAATATTTGTATCGCTATAGGATGACTGAGCAACACGGAAACCTGAGACACCTTAGGGAATTGTACACATAACATGAAAAACTTCGTGGGGTTGTGGCCTTGAACCTTATGTTTACATCTGGTAAATCTTCTGCTTCGCTCGCAGAAGGATACCGAACACTTGCAAGCAAGGCCTTGTACACCTACAAGGCCTTGCTTGCAGGTGTTCGATATCCTTCTGCGAGCGAAGCAGAAGATCCATGAGAACAAATCTGGGAATTTTATATCAATGTTATTGTCCAAATGGTGACAAATATCTGCAGTATCTCACTGCACGAAATAGAAAACTCCTCCTTTTAGATCTTCAATGGAGCTTCCCAAATATTTCTATCCCAGAAACTAAAGCACCCTCTATACCTGGTGTTAAATGAATGAATGGAAGTGAAGGTATGCTGATGAATATTTTACCGCTGAGGGTATGCGATGAACACCTTTCGAAAGCTCGGAAAATATTAATTGTGTTCTAGACATCACCATGCATTACTTTAATGAAAGGAATTCTGTTTACTTATGCGATAGTTTGGCTAGTGAGAATATTTAAAAGCTGGTTAGAAATTAGTTGGGCAAAAAAGAAAACGTTATTGTGCATAGGTATAAGGATGCATATGATAATAAGTACGTATAATATATAGTTAAACACACCAAGTTTACCTTTTGCGGAGCTTGTTTGTGAACAGCTGGTTCTGAGTCATGCAAGGTCACGTATCGCCAGCAGAGAACGCGCGATTGCTCCCATCACCACTGTTTCATTGTTAAATCACATGGAAGCTGATGTTGACTTCTTGTCGAAGTTGGTGTTGAGTGACGAGGCGACCTTTCAATAAAATGGCAAAGTGAATAGACACAATGTGAGGGTTTGGGGATCAGAAAATCTCCATACCATCTTGGAACATGAAAGGGACAGTCCAAGGGTTGTGCTTCCGTTTTTGGCCCATTTTTCCTTACTGAAAGAACTGTTACCGAAATCACATACCTGGACATGCTTCAGATTTACCTACTGCCAATACTCAAGGAAACAATAGAAGGAAGTTTCATTTATCAGCAAGACTTTATCATTTATCATAAAGTTTCATTTATTAACTTTATCATTTATCATAAAGTTTCGCTTATTAACTTTATCATTTATCATAAAGTTTCATTTATTAACTTTATCATTTATCATAAAGTTTCATTTATTAACTTTATCATTTAACATAAAGTTTCATTTATCAGCCTCTTCACTACCATAAGGACGTCATTTCTCATCTCGATGCCGAAGTTCCTGCTTGGATTGGTCGCGGCGATCCAATTGAATGCCCCCGCCGATCACCGGAGCTAACGCCTTTAGATTCCGGTCTATGGGGTCACAGTTTACGTTCCGCCGCTTCCCAAATCCTTTCCTGAACTGAAATGAAGAATCAACGCTGCACTCGCATTGGTCCATGCCAACATGCTGACAGCAATGTGGAAAGAACTGATGTTCAGATGGGACACCTGCCACATCGAGCATTTGTGAAGAAAGGTAAACTTTGTGTGTTTGATGATATATTATTCGTAGTTATTATCATATGCATCCTTATAACAATACACAATAAAGTTTTCTTTTGCCCAATTAATTTATAACCACCCTGTATAATAATTGCATTTAAAATACAGTATGTACAATTGTGTGTAACCTTTTAATGGTACCTCAGCGAGAAACAAAATTATCTTCATTCCGATACAACAGCCGGAATGAAGCTTCCCACTTACTTCTGCGAGTACGATTCTTCATTACAGACCTCAGCAAAACTTTTCAGATGACGAAAACAAATTGAAATATCCTTTGGTGTACTTTGATTCCTCCATCCATCTCATGAGCAATTAATCCGAAAGCTTAGTGGCGTCAGTTACATTTTCCACGCTTTGGTTTTTCTGACGTCAGATTTATCAATCCTGTGCGTGCAAAAAAATCATCTGCGAATTCTCTAATTAAGTCTCTCAGCACCCAAGCAGCTCTTGAATACAGAAAAACGGAGAACTTTCTGGATATTAACGTTGAAACTCTTTTTCTTTGCCGTGAAACGGGATGAGGAACTGCTTCAGGTTCCTCACACGAAGAGGATGAACCGGCGTACGCTGTTCTCAAGGGGTTATTCGTTATGCTGTCCAAGGTTCCTGCGGAATTTCTTTCGGAGATAATGTGAATATACTGGCACGTAGTTCTTTGACAAAGACGGACGTTTTTCTTTGCACTGCCAGATCTCACGTGGGATTCGGGACGTCAGAGTTTGCTACCGCTTGGACAATGGCGATCGAAACCCTTTGAGACCAATGCTTTAGATACAATTAGGCTTAATCGAATGATTATAGAGGTCCTGTCGTGATTCGTTAGTATCCAGTCACGGAAAGAAAAAAGCTTAGTGTCAGAACTATATGTATGTGTGTGTGTGTGTGTGTGTTCATTAACATGTCTATTTCGTCATCGGCTTTGGAATAAAATATCACGATCGCGGAAATAAATCCAGATGATTAAAAAAATATTTATTTTAGTTTCTTTTCATCAAGACTTGAAAACAATTAAATATGCACCTGCAACAGAAAGGAGATTTTCACTCGCTTGAAAAACACTAATCAAAAAACGAAAAATTTTTAAAACTTTGTTTCAACATATACGTGCATCTGGTGGGATTTCTCAGAGCACAAAGTGAAAGTTGTTCGCATAATTAGAAAACTGTAAAAACATTTATTTCAAGTGCTTGTTTCTTCTTGGTACAAATTTCAGCTGCATAAAACAACCACCGCAAGCTATATCTTCATGCCTGATGCGAAATGAAGGAAGATTCATTTTTACGAATTTCTAAGCTTACATGATCATATGATCGGTTTTAAAACTATGTATTGCAACATGAGATAAAAGAACGCAAAAATGTAAAAATGAATATATAATTTCAAATTCTATGTTACAGAAAGGTCTTATACTCATTACAGAATACGAAAACCTTTTTGTCTCAAACTGTAAATGTCAAATAACTAAGCAATTGCACTCTAAATTGTTTTTATCACATGCGTTTTAAAAACGTTAGACTAAATTTAGACAAGACTCAAATATAAGATGTCAAAAGTAATTAAAAATGGAAAGCATTTCTAATTGCAAATACCATTCCTGCTATACCAATCGGTGCTTTTCTCACTAAGAGCACAATTTATTTTACACACACGTACTCATCCACAAATCTTCTCTACCTACTGACACAATAATGGAGTCTGATAAAACTTCCTGTCGACTATGAATGAGTCAGACACCTACCTGCTGTGTAGCAACCTGTGACTACGACGAAGTGTAAACCTGACGACTTGAACGAGTTCAATCGTGGGCATATAGTCGGCGTGAAGTAAGACTACAATTACTGGAATCCCGGCGATTTAAATGAGTTCAATTGTGGGCATACAGTCGGCGTGAAGTAAGACTGCGATTACAGGCAAACCAGGCGACTTAAACGAGTTCTACCGTGGGCATGTAGTCAGAGTGAAGTAGCATTCCGATGATGGGTAAACCCGGCAAATTGAACGAGTTATCTCGTCATCATACCGTCAGAGTGAAGTAAGACCTCGATGATAGGTAAACCCGGAGATTTGAATGAGTTCTATCTGGGCCATATAACCGGTGTGAAGTTAATGTAGAGCCATATCTCTGAGACTGCGGAAAGTCTAGAATTTTGCCTTGCGACCGTCGCACTTTTGTTCCAGAACTACATCGAAACCTCTAAACCGAAAAAATTGCAGACCGTTAATGGTTGTCTTAAGCGCGTCTCTTCCGAATTGTAACGTCGGAACACAGTGACACAGTGGAGACGATGACGTCAGCATACAACGCGAGGGAACTTACGAAGATTTGTGAAAAGAACCTTTGAAGGTTTCTGAAAGAAACCTTTGTCTTACGATAGCAAAACTGCATTACAACGGACGTCAACATCAAGAACCATTGTTAAAAGCTCTGTATCTGGCTATGAGGCTGCAGATGACGAAGGAACATCGCCAAGGGAAGGCTGGACAAGGGTAGCTTCGTCCGACAAATGGAGGTTCGCACGCACCAAGGGGAAATGTTTTTGTAGAGTAGATCACGTGAGGTCATAACATCAATAGTGAAGTCCGGGTGTTACAGGCCGGTGCAAGTGATGCAATGTATTGGGGTGTGTTTACAGGAGTCACCTTGAGGCGCATTTCACTTACAGAGAGGCTACTTTCACGACTTAAGGCAATGCTGACGAATTTGTCAGGCACCTGCAATTTTTCATGGCTATCAAGTTGAGAAAATTCGCAATCCTGGACTGGTCCTATCAATCTCTCGATCTAAATCTAATTGAATATCTGTGGAACGAAGTGGAGCAATATCCGAGCCCAATACCAGCAACTCTCTGCACTTTACGGACGGCTGTCGTGGAATCATGGGTTTCATTGCTACGCAAAAGTTTCCAACACTTGGAAGATTTAATGTCACGCCGTGTTGCTGCTGTTTTGAGGCAAAACAAAATGCTTTTTTTTCATTATTTTCTAGCCCATTTAGTCCTGGACTAAATGGAATGAGAATTCACCAGTCCCAATTTACTTTGATAAAGTCCCAAATAAATTAGGTTAAGGTAAGGTTTTCATTTCGGAAATGTCGATTATAGAAACAATGACATACAGACAAAACACTCTTTATCTGCCCTCCTATAAATGCTCCCCCATATTTAACCTAGGGAGCTTTTTTATTTTCACTTCTCTGATTCACCAACACTGAAAGAAACAAGCAGCCGTGATCAATGTCTTTCTCTGGAATCTTGACATACCACGCACCACAGTAGATACTTTACACAAGTGACATAATCTACACCTCAGTAGATAAAGTTTCTGAAACACGAATGTTACATATCAAAAAGTGCAAGATTCAACAGCTGTATACCTTTAGAAAAACATGCAAAGTATTTGAGAAAATACACCTGCTAAAGGGTCAGACATGTTTTAAGCACTGCAGCTGTGGAAAAATTAACTTTTAAGTGGTAGTCGCGGGCTGAGATAAATTATTTGACACTAGTCCGAACATAAAAACCGATAGTCCTGGGCGTCGGACTCCTCGATTTTTCGACCTCTGCTGTGTTTAGGCAGCAGAGGTCGAAAAATCGATGGCTTCTGATCATTCGCCCAAGATGGGTTCGGGTTCGAATCTTGGTGAGGCATGGATGTTGTGTTTGTACTATGGCACTGGATCTCTTCCTTCCCTGGAATCAGTGGCCCTAAATTAGGGACAGGCGACTGCTTATAGTCCATTGAGTTGCTCACGGTGGTCGTTAAACCTACAATAAAAAAAAAAAAAACAAGGAAGTTGACACCGAATTTTCGAGTGTAATAAGCACGTCTTTCGAATCCGTTCTGACGCAAATTAAATTTATCAAAGCTATTCAAAGTCAATGGAACCGGTATGGAAAACAATAGATATGACCAAAGGAAGAAGATTTTTAATCGGGTTTTTAATTCCTCAGATATTGCTGTAAACGGAATCGTGAGCTTCCGAACTCTTAGAAACAGAGAAATCGACAAAAAAAAGATGTGACTTTACGTCCCCTGGTGGGAAAATCATGCATTATTTTAGGAAGAAGGTATTCTCAAAAGGTTTATCCGTATAAGCAGTATCGGTAGAAGAAAAAAATTAGTCGAGTTTTCAGGAGCCCCGAATTTGCAACAAATGCTTCAGAAGCAGAAATTAACACATATGACCCCTGGTGGCCAAACCATTCTTTACCAAAACATTAGAAATTATGTGAAAAATATTTTCCATCAGGTCTTGTATGCGATACAGGAAGAATTTTTCAAATCAGAGCTTTAGAAGCAGAAATAACGCAGAAAACGCAATTTACCTCTTTGCCCCCTAGCGGAAAGTGTATGATTTACTTGAAAATTTTGAAATTATATGAAAAACATGTCACACGGAAAACACTATACAACAAAGAAGGAATTTTTCAAATCGGACTCCTAGAAGCAGAGATATTGACAAAATTAAGATGTACATCTACGCCACCTGGCAGAGAAACTGTGGAATATTTTAAGAAGAAAATATTCCGAAAAGGTTTATCGATGTGAGTGGCATCAGTCGACTAAAGAATTTTTTAATCGATATTTTAGAAGCTACGATTTTGCAGCAAATCAATCAGAAAGAAAATATAACGCTTACGCCCCTGGTGGCCAAAGTTTTCTTTACCAAAAATTTGGAATTATATGCAACAGATTTGCCATCAGGAGATGTATCCGCTGAAGAAAAAATTTTCAAATCGGAGTTTTAGAAGAGTTATCGGGGGAAATGTAATTTACTTTTACGCCCCTAGCGGAAAATCTAAGAGTAATTTGAAAAAGTAATTATGTCTAAAATGCTCTTCTACATAAATGGAATCGAAAGATATAAATTATTTTTCAATCGGATGTTTAGAAGCAAATATGTGAAATGAAATGTATTTTTGAATTCGATATCATCTGCATTTACGCCCTCTACCGGCGAAATTGTACATAGTAAAAAAAAACGAAATAACGGATAACCTTTGCATATTTCAAGCTTCCCAATGCAAAAAGGATTTTTTAAATCGGACTAATAGTTGCTGAGATATCGTGGGTACAGACGGACGGACGGACGGACGGACAAACCGATAACAGAAGCACGATCTTTTTTTACAAAAGACTTGTAAAAAAAGAGTCCATGTCATGACGTATAGACGTATAGATAATGCTGTGAGCACTAAAGATAGACCCAAGTTACTATGTGGGTGTATTTAATAATGTTTCCAACACCTGGATTGCTGCTGTGTTGAGGACAAAAGATGGGCTCTCAAGTTATTAGCCGGTGTGCACAATAAATTGCCGTTTCGATGTATGGTAAACATTTATTTCAATTTCCGTTTTAAAAACTGAACGTGTTTGATAACTTCCGTCGCTCTGTTTCACATATAACGTACAGCACATCATTTTTGGCCTAAAAATGCGGACATTAGTTCAACCTTTTTTATACCAACTCCTCAGAATTTTAGCTAATCGCAGCGTTCTGGAACAGGAGTCGAATCTAAAAATTTCACTGAAGTTTTACTACTTGTAAAGGGTTCAAAAAAGAGCTATAAAACGGCAGAGCATTGGATTTCTAAAAAAAGGTGCATTAGCTTTTAAATGTCATTTTTAATCAATTTAAATGTGACACGAGCTAAATCTCTTGTCCGATCCAAAAAGGGGCACATATAACGTTATGCAATTTCAAAGCCTTCATTATATATTCTTTAGAAACCAAATTCACGTAAGACACATAGGTTTATCGCATAGGTATATTTCTAATTTATCTGGTATAAAAGCAAAAGAAAATGCCCACGTGTGTGTGTACGTGTGCGTGTGTGTGTGTGTGTGTGCGCGCGCGTGTGCGCGTGTGTGTGAATATATGTCTATTTCACCACTGCTAAATACTAAATCGTGGGAGAACATGTCAAAATTTAGTAGAATGATTTGCAGCGGACAATTTGAAGCCGAAATTCTAAAAGGGAGCTTTCAGAAATTGAAATGTCTGCCATGATACTTCTACGGAAACTAGAAATTTAGGAACAAGACAGCTGACAGCCTATAAGATATCCTGTCAAGGCTGCCTCAGGAGAAGCAACACGTATTCCCTTATTTGGACACTCTTATTCCAGAGGTGATCGAAGTGCTTCGTGGAGACGAATCTACGTCACTTTCTCGATGCATTGCTATGCTACCGGTTATTCGCACATTTCCTTGAGTTTGGTAAATTATTTTTCTCGTGATTCATAAATTATTCCGCACAGTGTTTGTCAACTAATTTACACAGTTTGGATTTACAGATGCGAATACAAAATGAGCCGATTATTATCAAATGAAGCAAAAGAATCATTTACTGCAGTTAAAAATTGGAGTTGATAGATTGCATCTTAAAAGTAACACCCGGGAAGCTCAAGATACAATTCGTCTGGTGTTCAGATAAAATAAACTAAATACATGTAAAAAAACACTTTCGGCTAGATCTTCAACTGCATGTGATTATCAAAAAATACTCTACTACAGGCACAACTTGTGAATGAAGCGTTTTTATTAGAAGTCTTCAGCCTCGTGATGTTAAATCTAAATGTTCTGCAAGTGGTACATACTTTGTGTCCTCCAGCAGCCTTGCAATAAGTCTCAAGTCTCATGCCTTTTTATGTAGTCATCCGGTATAGGAATTCAAAGAGATTTTTTCTCATTTCTATTCAAAGAGCTAAAGAAGATTATTCGAAGCGACACGGAGAACATTGGTGCAGCGAAAATGATTTTGAAAGCTGACTCAGGTGCGAGCGAATATACTCAAAGAGATTCCGGAGGAAACCCTTGTCAAGTGCAATATAGTGTTCTTCATAAGAGTGCTTTCACTGGAATACTTTGTCTGGAGAAGACATTTTTCTTCCTGTCGTATTTCGTCACAGGCACTTAAGAGCTTACAGCTGCTGCCAATGAAATGACACTGCTGTGGGCAAAAGAGAGTCTCTCTGGTTCTCAATTCATATTATTGGAATGTCAAGATCGATTTCAAAAGGATTTTGTCTTATATCCGCAGCCTGTGTCGCTCTTAAGGTAGTAAGGTTTTTCTTTTCATGTTCTTTTTTTCCTTATCGAAATTAAGAACCTCTTCTTAGAACCCCATCGTTTCAATTCTTTATACAGCACATCACGCTGTCGAACTTTGGAGAACCGTATTACATTTATATACATCCTAGAAGCCCAGAAACGGCCGTCTTCCTAGAAAGCAAGCACTCGTAGATGATAAATCAACAATTTTGAAGTTAATTTGAATAAGAATAAGCGTTTATTAAAACCAATTATTTCGCGTATTATTACAAACCTTTGCAATATAAGATGAAAGTTGTACAGCCATGGTATAGAAATATTCTGGATGCTTACAGGGAAGAAGGAAAAGCTGCATTTTCAATTTCGGTTCCCATTACATCGATTAAACAATTAATGAAAGCGGATAAATTTCTAACAACCCTATAGATTTTCCGTGCGATGTCTTCCAGTAAAGAAGAAAAGTTCAAATAGTGTTTTCGAAGCAGAGTTTTCAAACAGTGTTATGCAATCTCTAGTTTGTTCGCACTCTTGTTTGTGGATGGTCACAGTGATCCTTTATGTCTCGTACTCATCTATATAAAAATCTTTACTTACGAAAACTTCAATGTTTATTCAGTGTTTTAGTCAGTGAGGGTAAGATGCTTTGTTCTCATACATTTCCGAAGTCATGCCTCATAGCTTTGCATGTGCTATGCAGGGTCGATTTCCCAATGGTCTCAGCTATATTTTTACACGCGATTCTCTAGCGCACCGTATTCACGACTAAATTTATGTAACCTTAACGATATAACCAGGTTACCATATTTCTATGTTGCATATTGCAGTCTAATAGAACTTAGCATGTGTACTTAAAGATAAATAACTCCACTGGTACTCATGCACCTATACTTAAGAAAAATTTTATAAGAATAAATTATTAAGATGTATTTAACTGTGTCACTCAGTCACTTGCTAAGTTTGTGCAGAGTTTTAATTCGATCATGACATATATATTCACAAAATTTTTCTCTGTTGATCAGTAACTTAAACACAATTGCGGCATATGGAAGGGCACGGAAACCCCATGTTGTTCCATATGAAACAAAACGTAAGGTCTTGTCGACCCTGAGATTGGAGACGCTTATTCAGGGAACCCAATTTCCATGCCGACAGCACTAGGAAAAATCACAGGGTGAAATTTTGCATTCTTTCTACATTAAAATAAAATAATCCCACTACGGTGAATAAGACGTAGTAGTTGTTCGCTATTCCCATAAGAGGGCAGTAATAGAATTCACGGAACATTTCTGAAAATAAGGTGGAGCAAAGTTGCCGGTAGATGACTGTGTTTTTCAGAAATTTCCGTTTTTAAAAGTGTCCGTTTATTTTACCTTCCGTATTTTCACGGATTTTCCGTAGTTAGAAATTTAATTTATTTCAGAAAAATCCATTTTAGGATTTTCCGTATTTCAGCTTTTTCAGTTTCGGGAAATGTTGGCAGAGCTCTCGCCTGAACACTGACAACATCGACATACACTGTCTATACAGTGCCCAAGTGCAGCCCTGAACATTGCGATCTCCATACATCTCCCTAATAGAGAACCTGTGAGACGTCATTAGCAGAAGATTTAATACTTTTGCACGTCTCCCTCGCAATGTCGATACATTGTGGACACAGGTCAACTGCGACACATCAGGACGCCATCCTGGAACTTTTCTAGTGCCATATTGTGTTGCTGAACGTACTGTATTGCCCAGCATGGTGTCATACGACCTATTGACTCAGTCCATATCATATTGACTCGCCATCCATTGTATTCTAGTAATCCCTCAGAAATTAAATCCCCTCTTTCTCGCCTATCTGCGTACGTAGAATAGATTCCGGTTAATTGGCTAATCAGTTAATCGGGTCAGCTATTTATTTGGGACAATTCTTGAAGGACTTCCCAAATTAGCTCTTTGCGATACAGTTTCACATAACCGGGCAGCCGCTTAATTGAACAGAAGTGCTCTAAAGCCTCGATGTGTCCCAGGTAACAGGAATCTACTGTCTGTGGTAAGTTTAGTCTGCTTTGGTGCATTTCTTCCTTGTGTAACGCTTTCTACGTCGAGCAGTGTACATTTCTTAAGAGCAGAAGCAAAATGGTAAGAAAACTGTAAAAATCACAATCGTAGGTTTTCAGAAATATCATATTAAAATATTAAAATTTATTATTTTTCCCATGTACACACACACGCTCTCTTTCTTGGATTATATATTCTGCCTCTGACAAACGACGGGAGAGACCTTTACTATAAATTTATAGTCCTGGGGTTTCACAGTTGAACAAACGATCATCTACAAGCATGACAAGAACCAAGTGGCGAAAATTGCTAACAAAATGTTCCGTCAAGTCGCTTCGCTTTACTGATATGCCGAAGTCTGGTACAGCTTGGTATGGCGCCTTACAAATAAACACAAGTAGTCTTTTATTACGGCTCGTGTTTACGTCATCATTGTGAGACGATAGCGTTTTTGACATTGTACCACCGGGCAACCGTTGATGGATAGCTCACATCGTGGTTTTGTTTTCTTTTTCCTTTGTTTTTCATTCTTTCTCTAAGGAGAAAGAGATGTATGATTGAGCGAAAAGAAAGTTTGAAAGACGTGTCTAAAAAGGTCAACTAATTTCATGAAGTTTTTGGTATCACGAAATGTCAAAATAGTAATGCACTTTACTAAAGGTCAGCTGGCTAGCTAGTTCTAACTACAGAACTTACTCTTATTTTCTTTCCTTCTCAGGTTGACCTCGTAAGTGGTACTTTGAGGACACTGCTCTCGTTCCGAAAGCCAAATATTATTTCTTATGTTGGTTACGTCCGGTGTTTCTGGCGTACTGCAAATCTCATATTGCTTATGTCAGCTTTAGTAGGCATCTATGATTGTGCCTCACTCTGGCTTGCGATACTTTAAATTTTAATTTTTTTCTTAACTAAAGCAGCTGTAGGTATACACTTTTCGTGACGTCACTTTCTTCCTTGATTCCTATTTTATTTTTACTTTTGAATAAATCATATGATTTTTCTTAGAATTAGCGCACAGCACATCAACAAATGCAACAGTGAGTTTTCTTTTTGCAAAACAGTTTTTTAACCCTAGTTGTGAAACCTCTTAACGAAATTTAACTGATAAACAGCTTTATTCCTTTTGATTCTTTTAAGTGAACGTTTTTCATTAATGCACCAAAATGCAACAATTTATTTTCACAACTTCTCCAATAAATCGAAGACCAGCGTGTTTATAAAGAGAATTAATAGTCAGGCGTAGGAAACGTGAACTTCTTCTCTAACGAAGCAGTTGAAGAAAAAGTGTAATAAAATATCAAAGAAGAGCATGCAATACATATAACATCGAAAAGAAAAACTCGCTGCACCTTTGAAATGATGTCTCACTTTCTGAATACCTAACAGTACAACGAGTCATCGCGACACATCCAAAGCCATTATCAAATCATACACAGTGCGTCAAAGAATTTTTAAGACTGGGTCTGTAAAATGAAATAGAAATAAGATATTATAATTTGTTTTGGTTTGTTATTCAAAATAAGTCCCTCCGGCTTCAGTATACTTGTTACAGCGATTTCATAATGATTCGAATGCCTGTTTCAGTTCACTTTGCGGAATTGCATCCAAAGCACGCGTCGAAACTGTTTGTATGGTCCAAATATCATTAAAAAAAAACCACCCATTTAACGTCATTTTAAGTTTTGGGAACAAAGAAAAGTCGCAGGGTGCTAAATCAGGCGAATACGGTGGATGATTCAACACACAGACGTTTTTTTTCGCCAAAAATCTACGAACAAGAAGTGAATTGTGACTCGGTGCATTATCGTGCAACAAGCACCAACTGTTTTCATCTCTATTTTCTGGATGAATGCGACACATTCTGCCCATCAAATGCCTGAAAACATTTAAATAAAACTCGCCAGTAATTGTTTGTCCACTTGGAACAAATTATTTGTGGATAATACACTTACTATTGAAGAATGTAACGAGCATTGTTTTGATTTTCGATGGAACTTTTCTTGTTTCTTTTTTGGCTTGCGGCGAGTTTTTTGACTTCCATTCCGCACTTTGTCGCTTTGTTTTAGGATCATATTAAAAACACCATGTTTCATCACCAGTAACAATCGATTTTAAGAAGTTTGGATCATTTTCGGCGGCTGAAATGATGTCTCTACAATGTGCTCTTTTCCTTGATTTTTGTTCATTGGTTAACGTGTGTGGAACAAATTTAGCACAGACTTTTGTTTTGCCCAAATCTTCATGCAGGATGGTTTGAATCGTCTCTTTGTTGATGTTTAAAGGCTCTTCCATCATTCTTAGTGACGCACATCGATTGTTTGCCACGAAATCACGCACTTTTTCAATAATCTCAGGTGTCCTAAATGAACTTGGTCTTCCGGTATGCTTATCATCTTCTAGCGTCTCTCTTCCGTCCAAAAACGTTTCTACCACAAGAAAATATTTGATCTACTTAACCAAAACTCACCGTGAACTTGTTTCATCATTTGGTACGTTTCCGAGGCACTTTTACCAAGTTTTGCGTTAAATTTAATAACAGCCCTTTGTTCCATCTTAATAATTCAACATGAAAAATTTTACTTCTCTAATGAACGCCCGTTTCGTTTGAGTTATTTTAACAACTGCGCAGTACTTTTGGCAGAAAGCAAGCAGATGGTAACGGTTTATAACGCATTCGCGATTACACTGGTGGCGTCACCGTAGGCTGAAATATAGCGCCAGTCTTAAAAATTATTTGACGCACTGTGTATCTCGCAAGATTTGGGTGCAAAACTAAATATCTCATCTTCTCAAGTACTGCACAAATCACATCAGAGAACCCTACAGTCTCCCTCGAAGTTCCATGATAAATGCCTGGCCGCTGGAAGATTGTGAGCACTTTCATTGAAACATAGCTGTACTTGTTAAACCGTAACAAAATTCATGTGGAACGAAGAGTTCTATGAATGCAGAGAACGTTTTAAAGGTGGGTTCATTGTGATGACAGGTTTTATTTTATAGCTGATAGCTCGTGATCCTAAGTACAGTTTGAGCGTTAGAATAAAGGTTTACGACTGTCAGCTTGAAATTTTATAACCTCTGTGCCCAGGTGAAATCTTTGCGTTTTATAACAGCAATGCCACGAAGTTCCAAATCCACTAAGTCAAAGAGTCATCCGTAGGTTACATGTTACCGCCGCATTTGTGTGAGAAATGACGTAAGAAAAAGACACCGAGGTCAAAGGTACACACACCGACCACTGAATTGGAAACCTTTATGCAGATGTACGTAAACGTAATCTACGCAGCGAATATGCAAAATACCTGATCACGTGCGTTACTACTTGATATAGGCAACTATTTAAAATTGCACCTCGCAATCATCAGAAGTGTTGATCACAATGGCAAAAAAACAAAGGATCTTTCGGAGTTCAATAAAGGGCCTATTGTGGGTGTCCGTCTGGATGGAGAGATGATATTGAAAACAGCAGAACTGTATGGTTTCTCAAAATGTAAGATATCCTGAATTTTTTATCAGTAGAATTACGACCCAAATTTCTCGTCTAAGAGGCGTAATCATGCGGCGCCACTGTGACAGCACCCAGACTCGAGGGCTGCACATTTAGGTCGAAATTCCATTCCCTAGTTTATTTATTTATTTATTTATTCATTCATTTATTTATTTATTTATTCATTTATTTATTTATTTATTCATTTTTATTAATTCATGTATTTTTTGAAGAAAGAGTACATTTTATTTTGCCATATACTTTCGAGGGATTCTTTTTTTTTTATCCGTCCCCCTCTCCCAGAACAAAGCGTCGCATAGCGTAAGATTAGCTAGGCAACGCTGGCGACATCCATCGGCGAGCTGACTTTGTAGTATGTTTTATTGGGGCAGTAGAAGTGTCCACCTTGTCTAGTTTCCACAATGCGTTGGGCAGACAGTAGACATTTTGGAACCGGAGCTAACAGTTTAATTGGGTTTGTTTCACGGGGGTAACTTAACTTGAACGGTTCTCAGAATTTTCACGGGAACGGGTAGGAATTTTGACCCCTAACGAATGGATTAACAAAATGTTAATTCTCTGACCAGTAGGATTTACACTAGGGAATTTAATTCAGGAGTGCCTGCGTTCGCCAGCCAGTGATGGGATTTTTTTTTTTTTTTGAGGTAGTGTGGCTCTTCGTGGGGGTCGTCGAAAATTTTCCAAGGGAGGAAGAAGAACTTCGTCACTTCACGTTTACAGTTTTTACACGAGTCACTTTTTACTTTTGTTGGCTTCGCGGCGTGCATCCCGTGGACTTTCCTACATGACTGTCACCTAGAGCTGCCAAATATTACGGCAGGACTGAAGCTGCCGTAAGCTGCATACAATTTTTCAAACTGTGGATGAAAGATCGCAACCCAGGTTTCCGGATGAACGGACCCCCACTAAGGACAATTAGGTCCCATACGATGGTTGCAGCTGCGGATGGAAGTTTATATCCACCGGACGAGAATTCTCCCGGGTCAGGAGTGGTCAGCGGCGCGAACCCAGAGACGTTAAGAGGCGACTACCTAGAAGCCACAGCCGCCAATTGATCGCCAGGCAAGATTCGGATGTTAAGGTAGAAATCCATCCTATTCTTTCTTTGGTGTCCCCTCATAAAATGTTTATCGGATCAGTCCATACGAAAGTCTTCCGATAGAGTTTATATCTTTATAAGCAAATAGTTAATTGAGTACAGGTTCCTGTCAGAGAGTCGTAAATCATTTTTGCTAATATCATGAGCGTATATTTATTATTATGCCAAATCATAACCAATAAATTGTTTTTGTTACTTAATTTTGTCTAAGTTCTATGATGAGTGTGTCGTTAACTACAATATGTGTGCTCAACCCTAGATTATTTGGAGAATATATATATCTCTTGGAACCGGAACTTAGAAAATCACTTCACTTATGCTTTTTATTTTAAATCTAGACGTTCACAAAAACATTGCGGCACACAGCGGACCCTTTGACTCCCAAAAGAAAATCTGCTGTGTGAAACACAACGCCCCGTCAGTGGATCCTGAAGCTGCGTCAGCCCTAAATCAGGGAATCGCAGAATCACAATCCACTCGACATCCCCTTGGCTCCAATTATTACGCCGGGTGAACCCAATTCGGAACCCGAGCGATAATACCACGGCAATCTGGCGGTATGGAGATCGCAGTCGTCTGAGAATGCTTGTACGGAGAAACAGGACTTCCTATGAGTAGCAATCGACCGAAGCATTCAATGAAAGCTCTTGCTGAACCACATATCTGCGACATATGAGCAAAAATTCGAAAAAGAATCGTTATTCACAATCGCATGCCTACATAAAAACGCTGGTTTCTGCGAAGAACCGGAAAGTTTGTCTACAGTTCTTTCAGGAACACCGTGACTGTACACTGGAAAAAAGTCATGTGATCCGACGAGTAGCGATGCGCTTTGTTCTATACCGGCGTTAAGTTTGGCAGTTTGAATAATATTTCTTTTTAATATGTTATTCAAACTGCCAAACTCTCAGCGCGCCATTTCATTTCGAATGACATTTCGTCTTAATTTTTGCAATTATTACATATGGGCTTTATTTTCAAAGGTACAATATTGTAACCTGGGCTTCCATATTTATCAGGAGCGAAGTTAAGTAACTATTTTAAGATAGCGAATTGTGAGAACTTTTTCCGCCATTTTGATGAGCAGGGCAACGATTAAAGTACTCTTTCTCACGCATCTCTTCAGAAGAAAACTTAGATTTAATGGGCTTTTCAACATTTGTACCAATATATACATATAATAAATCATGTCTCGTCTAAGGCAAATAGATATTTTTGTCAACTACATCATATTTCACGCCGGTGATAGTTGGGCAGTATTGAAGAACGAGAACAGGCTGCTGCATTCGAGATGAGATGTTGCGTGTGACTTCTGAG
Source organism: Macrothele yani (assembly GCA_039090855.1). Classification (NCBI taxonomy): domain Eukaryota; kingdom Metazoa; phylum Arthropoda; class Arachnida; order Araneae; family Macrothelidae; genus Macrothele; species Macrothele yani. The sequence goes on from CM077026.1 coordinate 115,498,911, forward strand.
AATGTCATCCACAGACCACAGAACAAATGCCGAGGTTAAAACAAGAATTGAAGAAAAGGGTAGTAAGAAAATAACCTAATAACTACTGATAAGAAAAAGACAGCTGACGTGATTCGATTCCTTGGAGAGAACATATGGCACTCCCAAGAAAATGCTGGCAGGATACTATAACGAAGTAAATTTCTCCGTTATTTTTGTCCACGCCGGGGCTCGAACCCGGGTCCCCACATTCCAGAATAAGTCACTCTACCAATTGAGCTACGCGGACGTTCGTTCTGACTGCTATCTGCCTTTATGCTGTGTGCGTCCTGCTGGCAGGTACGTCACATCCCCTCCCCGAAAGAGGGCCGGGGGCATGGCCCACGGGTCAGCCGTGACCATGAACCGTTGCAGGCAGCCATCCGCTGTAGAACGTGCACCTGAGAACTTCCAGTCAATCTGGTGTGTGGAATGCAACGTCACGCACATTTATTTGTTGAATCGCTGGAGAAGGGATTCTCTGATTTTTCCTCTCTCGCGGTGTGGAAATAACATCACAACATTGCGAGATCTTGAACGGCCGGGTCATCAAGAAAGTTCGGGCGCCATTATAACGAAGTAAATTTCTCCGTCATTTTTGTCCACGCCGGGGCTCGAACCCGGGTCCCCTCATTCCGGAATAAGTCACTCTACCAATTGAGCTACGCGGACGTTCGTCTGACTGCTATCTGCCTTTATGTGGTGTGCGTCCTGCTGGCAGGTACGTCACAATACACTTCTGAATCAAGACCAAAGAGCATTCTGAAAACAAAATGGCGTTGATGAACGGGAGCCACCTATTGAGGCCTGTCGAATTGTTTCAAAAATAGGAAGGAATGGCGTAGCTTTCTAAGGACTATAAACCTATAAATTCCCGAAGAGTCCATGCGAGTACACAACTAAGAAGGGAGAGTGTTACCCAAGGCTCATTCATTTCAGCGAAAGTCAGTATTGAAAACCATCTTTAATATCATCTAATATGTTAAATCGTTTCCCGTTTCGTTAGTATATTTGGGAAGGCATTCAATTGGAACCTTTCGTAGTTTTCAGCAAGCCATTATTAATCCACTCCCTGCTATGCTTCGGATGTTCGGACAAAACACATCTCTCTTGCGGAACTTCTGCTTTTGAAGCTCAGTTTGGAGAAGCGCTGGAGAAGGGATTCTCTTATTTTTCCTATCTCGCGGTGTGGAAATAACATCACACCATTGCGAGATCCTGAAAGGCCGGTTCATCCGGAAAGTTCGGGCGCCATTATAACGAGGTAAATTTCTTCGTCATTTTTGTCCACGCCAGGAAAAAATGGTAAATGGTTTGACAACTTTATTTGCAACTAGGATTCATCCCAGTTTTTTCCATAGGGATGTGGAAGAGAAAGTTTCTCACACGTAAGAGGAAGGCGGAATAATAGTGTTTGAGGAGTGAAAGTGACACGGAACTGATCAGATTGCCGGAGGAAGGGACTCACAAAGCAGACAAGGGGAGAAATATTCGCATTTTCAGAGAGAAGAGGAAAAGCAGAGAGTATGACGAAGTAAATTTCTTCATTATTTTCATGCCACGAGCAGGATTGAACCTGCAATTCTCGGCTCCGGAGCTCCGAGTGATATCCACTATACTACACTGGCATGCGTCGTACTGCTATCTGCTTTTATCTCATGTGCGTCCTGCGGGGCAGGCACCTTACCCCCCTCCGCCGGAAGAGGGCCGAGGGCGTGGCCCACGGGTAAGCCGGGATCATGTGTCGCTGAAGGCAGTCCTTCATGGAGAACGTACATTTGAGAAATCCCAGACAATTTTTGGTGTGTGGAACGTAACAGCACACTTATTGATTTTTCTAAGCATTGAAGAAGGAATTTGCATTTTTCTGTCTCGCGGTGTGCAAAGAACATCACACACACCATTGCGACAAACCTATCAGCCACATCATCCTTGAAGTTCGGGCCCCAGTATGACGAAGTAAATTTCTTCGTCATTTTCATGCAAGGGGGCAGGATTCGAACCCGCAACTCTCGGCTCCGAGTGCGCTCCACTATACTACAGATGCATATACTCTCCCTGCTATCTGCCTTTATCTCACGTGCGTCCTGCTGGACAGGCACGTCACAAGAGTCTTAATATTAGGTAGTTTGAGTGATCTTCCGTTCAAAGGAATCAGTTTACTTCCCTCCTCCCAAAAAAGCGAGAAGACGAGAGAAAATCGAGATTTTTAAAATGTACGATGATGAGACGGATGATCAAAGCATTAAGTTGGAAGTGAGAGCTTATCTGTGAGTAAACAATAGAAAGAGTAACAAAGAATGTAAAAATCAGGAATTTCAAATCGGTGACCTTTCCCCTTATTGCGTTGAATAAAGATCATCGTTGTACAAGAGTGAGTTCTTATTAGCTAGTAATTCGTCCATCTCATCATCGGGGAACATATAGCTATAACCCTCGAACTGCTTAATCACCTTACAAGCAAAGACCTGAAGTATCCATGCGATACGGCACTAAACGAAATGGAGTGAGCAGCCCTGTAACACGAAATAGATGTCATGCTGATATTTGACTATTTCAAAATGTTTTAAGCGTAATTTAAAAAAGTTTTAAGTGTATCGCAACCAAATGGTGTCCAAATTATACTACGCTCTCCGAACAGAAATTTCCTCGTAGCCGCCGGGTTTTACAAAAGCTACAGCAGAAAAAAACAGTTTCTCCTTCGCATCTCAGCTGTACCAACCATAAACCTGACATTAATGATGCGCGCTCCTTTCTAGTCGTTCATTCTCTGCTCCAGGATCGACGACATTACGAGGAAAGGTCTCCCTGATACGGACATCATGCCACTGGGTAGAAACGTGTGACTCAAATACCTTATCTCCCTTTTCTTCATCGGGGAACTTAGATTGTCTAGTCATTGTTTCTTAGATTACTAGTCATTGTTATAACCCTTTCAGCATATAATCAATCAGAAAAATGAGTGTTAATCATCCCTACCATGGATAACGAAGCTGAGGGGAAAGCAGCGCTTTCTGATGCGCAGGTTCACTCGCTCCAGGCACGTCTGGGCCACGTCTTAGACAACAAATGCATTCATTTGAGATTATTTCAGCCTCTGTTAACCACCGGTCAATTTGGTTCACCCGGTTAAATGGTTAATAAAATGAAATAAATGTAAACATTTGACATTAATTGTAAAGGAGTAGTTTTATTAAAATTGGGGTTTACATAATGGTTGAGAAGGTCAGAAGCACAACCTTCTGGCTAATTGTCCGAGCCCTGCTAGAATGCGAGCTTTGAATCAGAGATGGAAACGGGTCACAGGTCAGCGGGTCGACAATTCTTGCGGGTCCAACGGGTCGGGTCAAGGTGTTCCATACCCGATTTTGACTCCGATTTTATGCCCGTTTTATTTTTGAAAAGAGAAAATACTTTCCAAAGAAAAATGCGCGTTGTGGAATTCTGTAGTCGATACTGGTCCCCGCGGAGTGAATAATGATTTTCCGTGCAAAATTATTGTCGTCTCTTTCTTAAAGCAACGAAAATTTCCACCGAGCGACGTCAAACACACCGACACCATATCGCAAAAAGATACTTCCTTTGCGTTCTTTTACATTGCGGTTGTCCAGGGCAAGGTACAGGCAAACGCCATTCGCCTGCTTCTCAGCTGATTCACTTTCGCCGCGCGAAGTTCACTGTATGATTTAGAGTTACTTTTTCACACATCGCATCTTTTACATTGAGCATTCAGAGGTTTTCGATTGATGTGCTAACATCCCGTTCCCATGACATGTCATGTCGAAATAACTCCTTATTTGTTAATATGGATGGATTTAATATTAAGGAGGTTGAGAAAGGCGTCGAGACCAAAAAATAGGTGCTTGTTGAAAACCAAGAGTGAATGCTGGAAATTGTTTCGTCTCATTAAGGAACCGGTAAATAATTTTGTGTTGTTTGGTTTTGCTTGTTGTTCAAAATGTGGAAAATGTATAATTACAAAGGAAGGTGTCGACGATGTAATAAAAGATCACGGAACGAAAAATCTAACGAACCATATCAAAGTATGTGCATCTCCATCAAAGCTTGGAAAGAGTGAACAATCTAAATACATTAAAAAAAATACATTTGTGCAATCGTAAATAATGATTCCCGTTTCTAATATACTCAATGGTCACGGTCATAGTCAGCAATTACTTCTGGACTACGCAAAATAGTGGCACTAAAAATTACACTAAGATTTAACAAGTAACCAAATTTTATTATTAAGAAAGGATTTCAGTTATTAAATATCAAGCAGTTATTGGGATGAATATATATATTACGTTTATATATATATATATATATATATATATATAAATTGAGTTTCGAATTTATAGTTCAAAGAAGATTTCTTCGGACCCGAACGTCTTTTAGTCCAGTTATGAGACGTCCGCGTCCGAAATTTCTGACCCGTTTGCAACTCTGCCCTGAATCAGACATGGGTGGTGTGCCTGTATTTTCCGCCACCCTTGAAATGGTAACCCAAAATTAGGGACAGGGGAACGCCTATAACCTTAGGTGCTCACGGTGGTCTTTAAACTAATCCTCTTCCCTAAAAACGAAGAAAACAAAATTAAATTTGAATTTAAAGATGAGAACTAGTGCCTTACTGCTGCATATTCGTGAAACATCATTTATAGGTGGCACATTTTACTGACATTTCCTACTTTTCAGTTTTTGAGAAAGTGTTCTTTAAAAATTGCATGTTTTCTTGTTTGGGGGTTTAACGATAACTGATGGTCTATGAGCAGTCGTCTGTCCCTAATTTTGGGCCAGTGGTTCCAGGAAAGAGAGAGACGCATTGCCGTAAGGCAAACACAACATCCACGCCTCACTGGGATTCGAACCCGAACCCATCTCTACGGACAAATGCTCTAAAGCTAGCGTTTATGTCACTACGCCACCGGATCGGCTTATGGATGCTTAAATGCCGCATTGAAATCCCTGAATTCATTTAAATGATTTTACTGGAGGCTAATTAGTGCGACTATAGCTATATAATGTTATGAATATGTGTGTTTAAATCAAAACTGACTCTCCCGTGGCACGTTGATCTAAGCGTTCACTTTTGACAGTTCGTCAAAGCGGGACCCGTTTCGAGAGACGGCATTTGTGGCGAACCTGGGTTATAATACTATTGCACTTCACATTTCCTGTGACCAGCGGCTCCAAATTAAGGAAGGGCGACTGCTTATAGAGTTACTCACGGTAGTTGCCCATGGAGTTACTCACGGTAGTTGTTCCCCTTCCCCTAACACAAAATTAATATTTACATTTTTTTTATAAAATTCGAGTGACAACCTTTACATATATCTGTAGTTTTTCCATAAACACAAACATAATGTTGGAGATGCAGTGTAACATCGAGTTAATAGATTTGAACACACGCGCACACACACACACACACACACCTCAGAAAAAACAACAATATAAAATTGTTTTAATATGAGAATGTCGTTTCAGCACTAATTTCACTTGCATATCACAAGAATTACGAAAGTCAGCAAGCAGGGGCGTATATAAAAAATTTTCGGGGAATGCGATGAAAAATGGAAGTTTTTTTTTTAAATCTACCAGAACAAAATTATAGTTAATGAGAAATAGAAGAAAAAATTAAAGCCTTTTTTTCTAATGTATGTTGATGCATTTTTATTAAATTAAGGCATTTTTCCTAATGTAAATCGCATTTTAACCAAAACTGATACATTTTCGAGGGTGCAAAGCCTCCCTCTAAAAACGCCCCTGTCAACAAGGTAGCATCCCATGAAATAAATCATGAAATAAATACGGGATTACACCATGTAATAGAAATTTTTTCAAGATGACATTCCGAGTTAGGTGTAAATGTGACAAGGATGTTAATAAGTCAGATAATATCCGAAAACTTAAAAATTTCATCGTCCTGGAGCGGGACCCGAACCCGCTTCTCCTAGATAGCTCCCGGGTATGCTAACCACTACACTACCCAGAACGATCAAGTCTCAAGTTTCCGATTAATTTGAAAAAAACCATCACAGGATTCGGTAGTCGAAGGAATGTTTAGCAAATCTGGAGGTTAAGAATCCTATCTCGTGATTGCCCGGGGAAGCAGATAAATCATGAAATAAATACGGGATTACACCATGAAATACAAATTTTGAAGATGACAATCCGATTTTTGGTGCAAATGTGACAAGGATGTTAAGTCAGATAACATCCGAAAACTTGAAAATTTCATCGTCCTGGAGCGGGACACGAATCCGCGTCTCTCAGATAGCGCCCGGGTATGATGTCATCCCTTTCAACCGTAATACTTTAAGTTGACGTTCGGCGCTCCGGAGGCGCAAGGTTTATGGCGATTTGTCCGTGATGGGTCCGGGTTCGAATCCCGGTGAAGCGTGGATGTTGTATTTGTCTTACGGCAATGTCTCTTTCCCTTCTCTGGAAGCGGTGGCCCTAAACTAGGGACAGGCGACTGCTTATATCCCACTGAGTTGTTCACGGTTGTCGTCAAACCATCAATTAAGAAAAAGAAAATTAGGTAACATACAAAAAACATTTTACGGAATTTTCAGAGATATTGATTGAAACACTTGCTTGTAGTTTCACTATAAATTGACAAAACTCGCGTTTCGAGAAAAACAAATCCTTCGGAGAGTATTTAAATGACAAACTTTATATCCTTCACAAATCCGCTAGTTCAAAATCATGTGACAGCGGTTTAAGGTTCTACACAAATGTTCATGAGATCGAATTTTCGGTGAGGTTTATGTATAGATTATGCTTTAAGGTGGACTTCAAGTAATATTTCTTCCTATACTTCCAATGGAAAAACTTTTTTACACATTTCCTTCACAATTAGTGTGTTCCCAAGGATGAACATTTGAACATCGATTAAAATAACTTCATATTATAACTTGGAATACTTAATATTTTCTAAAGCATAATCATAATTATATTAAACATCAATAACTTTTCCTTTAGCGGTGTTGAAACCAGAAAAAAGATTGCGCGACCTATACTTTGATGGCGTCAGTAGACAAACAAATGGTTGGATTGCATAATTATGATTATGCTTTACAAAATATTAAGTATTCCAAGTTATGAAATAAAGCTATTTTAATCGATGTTCGAATTTTTCATCCTTGGGAACGCATTAATTGTGAAGAAAATGTGTACAGAAGTTTTTCCATTGGAACTATAGGAAGCAAATTACTTGACGTCCACCTTAATTTTGGTTTTTCTTTAGGAATTCAATCTACTTTTACGAATTTTATTCAGGCTTTACTCGCGTTTCGCAAATTACTCATAATTACGATAGACTGTAATATTTTACAACGGTAAAAAACGGTTGACACGAAATTGTCTTATGAATTAAAAAACATCCAGAAATGGCGAGTTTTCAAAATAAAATATGTGTTTTTGAATTATGGTGTTCAATCACAGTTCATTTGAGCAAGAACGGGAAGTAAATTTAATTTAGATAACTTGGCATTGTTACAGGAAGATGGCATCCGGAAATTCTACGCAGGTGCTGTATTCTGATGGCGCAGCAGTTAAAGACTCGTCAAATGTATTCTTTCTCACTAATTGCATACACCTTCAGCTGCCTTGTACATCTGCAGCAAATTAGTGGAACAGTCTTACGTTAATTTTGCTAACGAGTATTTAACAGTGGGAAACACCAATGTTTGACACTAGATCCTGCTTCATGCATATTTCCTTCATTAAGCAATGCCAATGTTAAAGGAATGCAGTTAGGTTTGAATTTAAAACTTCTTGTAAACTTCCTAATGCTGGCATCACCTAAGGAAATGTTCGTTGTCATTTTTAAATCCATTTTTCTCCAGGAAAGAGGTTTACTTTCTCGTTTGGTAACAATGAATCTAGAACATCAGTACGTTCAAAGAGCTGATGGGAAATACTGTTAATGTCCACATCGGCACCAATAGTGTGCCTTGATTTGGATACTGAAAATGTCTTTGGCGTAAAATTCGCGTAAGTACAGATAATAGTTAACAAAGATTCACAGCGTGAACATTGGCATATTTTCACTGTATTCCATGTAACCACTTCCTTCAGAAAACTTGAAAATGTTCATTGTCTTGTAGCGCGAATCGAACCCGCACCTCCCGATTTCCGGTAGAGCAAGCTAGCCATTACACTACCGAGGACAAAGAAATCCCAAGGAACTGACATAGATATCTAAGAATCTTCAGATTTGCGCTAGTTGAAGTTATTCCTGTTCCATCGTAAAGAAAATATGCCAATAATAGCACTACAATGCCTTCCATGTATTTATGAAGAATTATTTCTTCTGGGAAATTCGTTTCCCAATTGTACATGACGTAGTTTCATGACCGGAATTTGTGACCAACATCCGACCCTGGATGTAAGAAACGGTCGTGAGGCGCTACGATGGGACAGGAATAGCTCCGACTGGCGCAAATCTGAAGGTTTTCAGATATCTATGTTCGGTTGCTTGGAATTTCTTTTTCTTTTGAGGTTTAACGACCACCGTGAGCAACTCAATGAGCTATAAGCAGTCGCCCGTCGCTGATTTAGGGTCACTGGTTCCAGGAAAGGGAGAGAGCCAGTGCCGTAAGACAAACACAACATCCATGCCTGACCGGGATTCGAACCCGGACCCATCTCGGACGAATGATCAGAAGCCATCGCTTAGACCACTGCGCCACCGGGGCGACTCTTGGAATTTCCTTGTCTTGGGTAGTGTATTGACTACCATGCTAAACCGGAAATCGAGAGGTGCGGGTTCGATTCACTCTCCAGGAGGTTGAAAATTTTCAAGTTTTCTGGAGGAACAAGGTTACAGTGAAAATATGCCAATAGTAATATTACAATACCTTCCATGTATTTATGAAGAATTATTTCTTCGGGGAAATTCGTTTCCCATTTGTATATGATGTAGAATAATGGTAATTCTATATATTTTCTTACAACCGCAGTTTGTAAAATGTAAACTTCAAATTCGAAAGCATATCTCAAATATAAATCGTACGCTGCTTGGTATAGAAAATTCCATACCAGGAATTATTTGTCAGAGCAGGGCTGTACCTAGCGTTCGATGTGCCCTGTGCAAGGTTTTATTTTTGGACCCCTTAATTTTTTTCGGGAGGGGGAATAATAAATCAAATACGATATAATGTTTATAAATAATTTTTGTGTACACAAGAGATATACAAGATCATTCACATATATTCAAAAACCAAAGTGATTATTTTAATTGCACATTTCTGGCTTTCATTTCAGCAAATTCACTGATTACATGCTCATAATTAATATCTTTAACGATATTATGTTCAATCGAAATTATGCAGGGCTAGTACATACCTGTAACCCTTGTGCCTTTCCTGCTTAATTACGTCACAAGAACGGATGCTTATCCATAAAACCACATAAAACTGTTAACAAAGACAAAAGGTGGGTGCACGCCCGAAGATCGCTTCTTTACCATCATTGACGGGAGCTATGGTCACGTGAGGAAGAAAGAAGTACGGTCTTTGGACAAGCCCTATCTTCCTTACGTGACAGGATGCGCATTTTTAAAAAGAACCCTTACATTCACTTTAAAGAGACCATTTTTAATCATGACCGACTGATACAAGACTATAAAATAACAAATATTTTTAACTGGATGCAATGCAAAACGCGTTTTATTTCATCAACTGCTTATGAACTTTGATTTTTCCTGTCACTTACGAACTTTCACAAGACGTTTTTTTTTGTCAGTTTCATTTTAGGATCCCCTTTCCTCGTGGACCCTGTGACTGCGCACCTGTTGCGCCGGCCAAGTTACGGTACTGTGTCAGAGCATCGTGAAAATGGATGTGTCTGTATCGACAGTTGAATTATGTAAATAGTAGTGGTTGCGAATCAGTCACGTGATTGATGAGTTGATGAGGGAGATAAAAAGGTAATATGGATATGTGAAGCTAAGTGTGAACCATTGCAACCGAGTGAACTCGGTGGCACAAATATGAGTGCTTGGTGGCGCCGTGACCTAAGCGATGGCGTCTGAACATTCGTTCGGAAGCGGTCCGGGTTCGAATCCCGGTGAGGCATGGATGTTGTGTTTGTCTTACGGCACTGGATCTCTCCTGTCCTTGGAACCAGCGGGCGATTTCTTATGGCTGATCGTGCTGCTCACGGGAATAGTTAAACCTCCAATCAAAAAAAATATATATATATATATGAGTAAAGTCCGAGATGCCTATGCGACGCAGGTGTAAGGTGATGATGTTGATACTATGAAAGACGATTTACGCATTATACATTTTAACGCATGCCAACTTGATGTGCGGTAAAATGTATAAGTTTCTCTACGAGATTGATACTGTGATTAAGTGAACGCAGCTCTGTCAATTTTTGAAAGCAAATTGGTGATTGCGCGCTGTTCGTCAATAAGCAGAAAGTGAATAAATAAGCATTGCGAGTTTCATTTCTTGCTACTTCTTGCTGTACATATATCTGGTACCGTCAGTGCTCGTCTAAGTTGCAATAAACATTTAGCGTAATTCCAACACGAAATTAAGACAACTGGAAATATTTAAAATGTATACTTCTGAATTGTTTGTTACCTGTGTTAGAATTCATGTTTGTTAGAAATTTAATTCTTGAAAATGTCCCTTTCTGGTGGTGTTTTATTGTGAAATCAAATAGCTGCTCAAGGAATGCTGAAGTAAAGCAAAAACTTTGATATTGAAAATGTCTAGAGATAGAAACTTAAATGAAGTACACTCATGCTCAAAAATTAAAAATAATTGTGAATCACAGGACAATGTTAAACTACGCAAAGTAATTCGTCATGCGATCTACTTCCGGAATGAAGAAAATTTACTTGCTGCTCAAGCAGACCGATGGCGGCGCTAGGAGAACGACATACGTCACGTAACAAGCAGCGGATTGAAAACAGAGCAGTCAGACAGCAGAATAGAGCAGGTGTTGTGCGTTTCGGCGGTGCGACAGTGTTGTATACCAAACGAATATGGATCAGCGAACCCATACTGATGATGTTATGCGGGTCGAATCATCGGTATACTCGAGGCTAATCAAGCCCAGATGACAGTGTCCCAGAAGCTGAATGTCCCACAGTGTGTCGTTTCTAGGCTCTGGAGGCGGTTCCAACAGGATAAAAATGTGTCCCGACGATCAAGATGCCCGGAATTAAAATCCCGTCACAAGATCGTCTTTTGTCGCTGACTGTAAGACAACACAGGCAGAATACAACAAGAGTTTCAATGCATACCTTGTACAAACGATTCAGTGAGTACGTACTGTATGCCCGTAAGCCTGCTTGTTAGATGCATATCCCGTTAACTGAAGCCCATTGATGAGTCCGTATAGCCTAGGGCAGAGAACATCGTAGTTGGACAGCTGACCAACCACGATGTTCTCTGATTTAGGTTGCATAGTGATTCATGTCGTATCTTCATCTAGAGACCACTTGGGACTCGGTACAACACCTCCAACATGTTTGAACATCACTGTTCTGGCGGAGTGGGGCGAAATAATGTTGGGTTCACGAGTACCCCTCCATGTGTTCGAACGAGGAACCGTCACAGGCCAGACGTACCGGAATATCATTATGAAAGAATATGTTCTGCTATTCAGGGGTTCAAGGAGACCAGAATTCGCGCTTATGAATGACAACGCACGTGCTCATGGAGACGCCGTATTGGAGGAATACCTAGAAAGTGAAAATGTCACCCGCTTACCGTGGTCAGATCGCTCTTCCGATTTAAACCCCAAAGAATATGCATAGGACACATTCAGGAGACGTATTGCAGAACTCTCCTAGAGCTGTTCTGGAATTCCAGACAGCATTGGTGCAAGAATAGGAATTTGTACTTCAAGCACAGTTTGATAATCTGGTGCTAAGTGTGCTCGCACGCTATACTGTATGTGTCGTCATGGTAGGCCAATATACAGCATATTTAATACTTTCGTCCGCATAAAACATTTGTGTTCTTCAAGAGATCTGCATTGCAAATTAGCTACAGGCAGCTGGGTTTTTTTTTATTTTAACAACTATGGCGGATCCTCTAATGCTTTTTTCGTTCTGAATTTTCCTCTAATTCAAATATGCTCCATATCTAGAACATTTTGGTTGCAGAGTCCTAAGGGAGGTAGAGTCGAAACTGAAATTATCCTTAATCTCTGAGCATGAGTACACACTTCACCTGCTGGTGGATACTTCAGATTAAATACTTAACTCTTCGTCAGTCACTATGCTTCTCTGATGTACACGTATCTTATCTATGCTAATTTCTTGGAGATAGCAACAGCTGCGCTGGAGTGCACGTCAGTAGTTGCTGAGCTTGCTTCCCGGAAGACATTGTTATTGGTTTCGGCGAATGGCTCCCTACCAATTGCGTCCTATGTGCAATTTGTGTCTGTGAGACAGTGCGATCGTCCACGCTAGAATTTGCGAGTGTACTCTGGGCGGCAGTGATTGAGCATTTTGATCCCAATTATGAATGTGACACAGAACAGCTAGGGGCTATGTTAATTTCGGACAACCTGAATGATGAAAACTTAGATGATGGCACCGAATCTGAAGAGGATGCTACTGAAACGCAGAATTTGGATTCCGAAACTTCCCAAGACGTTGGATCCGGAGACGACGGCAACGAGGAAAACGAAATGGAAATAGTTTTCATAGAAAAGCGCAAGGCAACAAAATGGAGAAAAGTGAAGAACTCAATTCAAGTGCGACGATGGTGTCCGAACATTTTGACCTGGTTACCAGGAGTTATTGGACAGACAAAGAAGGCTTAGCACACCATACGAAGCGTGAAGTAATTTCGAAACTGTTACAATGCTATGCCATATTGTAGTGTATATAAATGAAAGTATGAAGTGTATTTACTGCAAGGAAACAGGTGCACCAGCGATAGACATTGTTGAAATGAAAGCTTTTATTGGACACCTGTATTTAGCGGGAGCTCTTCGCAGTAACCAACAAAGGTTGAAAGAGTTTTAAAAAAAGCATTGTACCATGAAACTTCGGAAAATACATTGTTTTCTGTAATGTTTACTGTAAATAGATTTAAATTCATTATAATAAGGATAACTGACAAAAAAGTGAAACTACTTGGGTTGAGCAAAAAGTAATGCAAAAGTAGGCGTAACTTTTTTATTAACTGACAGACGTCGTTCAAATTGCACATGTTGACTGAGTAACTCTTTCACTATACAAAGGAACTACTCAACATAGTCTCCATCACACGCCATGCATTTGCGCAATCGTTGAACACAGCTCTCGAACCATCTTTGAAAAAAAATTCAGGTGTGGACTGTTGCACCCACTTCTTCACAGCCACTTTCACCTCGTCTGTGTCATCAAATCATTGTTCCCGGAAACTGTTGTTCAGTGGACCGAACAAGTGGAAGTCAGAAGGCGCCTGATTTAGACTGTGCTGTGGATGATGGGACCAGCCTAATTTGCTGATCGCCTGATTTGTGGCCAAAAATGTGTGTGGTCTCGCAATTTCATGGTGAATGTGGATTATTTTCAGATTCTTGCTCCGTCTCTTCCTCCTTATGGTTTCTTTAAGTTTCTTGAGTGTCTCAAGGTACCACTCGCTGGTCACTGTACTGCCACGTTCCAGAAATTCAAGGAGAATGAGACCCCTGTCATCCCAAAAATCAGGTACCATGACTTTCTGGGCTGATGGCTGGCTCTTGAACTTCTTAGGCCTTAGTGAAGAGGTGTGACGCCATTTCATGGATTGATTCTTCATTTCCGGATCGTAAAGATATACCCACGTTTCATGCCCAGTCACCAGATCAAAACAAAACGTGTCTTCATTGGCTTCAAAGGACTCCAGTAGATCACAGCAGACTTCCTCGCTTCTCTTCTTCAAATCGGGTGTCAACTGCCGAGGTACCCACTTGACACACACTTTCCGATACCCTAATTCTTCCACCATCATCTGTATGGTATAGTGACTACAGTCCAATTGTGCAACAAGCTCATGGATTATATGCTTTTTCACAGGAGGCTTTTTTACACTTTGTAGTTGTAATAGAGAATTCTTCGGCAACTGGGTCTAGATGTGGAGTAGGAATTCGGCAGGACTATTAATTTCAGGCTTGGGTAACAAATGCCATAGGCCATGAATTACAGGATTTCTGCGAAGCAAAAGTTTCTGGCATCGAATCAAATAATATGTGAATGGTGTCCTGTGGAATATCCATCCAGGCTGTATTGACCCGCGTCCAAAGTTCGTCAACAGTTGTTGGCGGACGGTCGTACAGATGAGTCATCGAATCAAATAATGTGCGAAGGGTGTCCTGTGGAATAGACTCGTCTCTCCGCCCGAATCAATTCATCCAATCGCTAAATATTCCTGTAAGTGATCGCAGATGATGGTCTCCCACTGCGTGGTCTGTCTTCAGTGCTGGTTTTCCCTTCTTTAAACTTCTTCATCCGTCTGTGCACATTGCTCTTGTCAATGGTGTCATCTCCGTAAACATTCTGTAGCCTTCTGTGGATGTCTGACAGCCTGCACCCTTCCTTCGTAAAGACCTCAATGACCGTACGTTCCTTCTGCTTGGAATCCATTATTTACCTGAAATAAAGAAGAAGGGATACTATAGAAGAAGAGTTACTCTACCAACATGTGCATATTGAACGACGTCTGCCAGTAAATAAAAATGTTATGCCACGTTTGCATTACTTTCGGCACAAACCTCTTATTTGAATATGTGTATCTCACAGGTACATGTACGATCCTATCAACGGCGTGACAGACGACGTGTTAAAGACGAAAGGGACTGTATTATGTTACGTAATCGTTTTTCTGTGTGTCTTTCTTGATATATGTGTTTTAATTTTGATTTTTTTCTCATGCTAGAGAAGATATTATTCTTGATGTTATTTCGGCAACTGTTTTATTTGGGGTGTGGTGATTACATTCAGAAGTTGAGTAAACATCTTACCTAAATATTATTTCTGTCTGAGTTTGAAGTTTTGTTTTCGGAATGCAGAGCGCCTGTCTGGGAATTCAAAATTACGTTTGTTTGTGACTGCTTACAAAGAAAATCTACTAAGGAAGGAATGAGATGATAGTGTTAAGAAAAGAAGACTTCCCGTCTCACTTTAAGCCCTCAGAATTTGTCTCTATCACGAGACAAAGAAACTGCAGGCTCGCGATGGCTATGCTGGACAAATCCGTCGCAAGATCCTATTTACTTTAAATCACGAGAATCGTGTTTCATGATGATAAGTGACGTAGTGTGGAATGTTTTCCTGGAAGCTGCCGATTTGATTCGAATGCATTACGAGTTGTGAGGTTAATATTTAGTTCTGCTTACAGGACGTATTTAAAATTCCGTAAGAACACCGGAAGGAGTAGATTTTTCAAATACTTCAATGCATTAATTCCAATATTATTGCATTTGGAATTCCTCTGCACTATCCAACGTAGCATAAAATAGTAAATATCACCGATTAATGAGCGTGAACAAGAACGTCCAACTGAAGCAGAATACACCGTTTAGCATAATGGTGGAACTAAATTAAATTAGTCCCCTATCAATAAAAATTTCGTAAGTTATGAATGAATCAACCAATTAACATAAAACAAATTATACTGCGTTGCTACAGTTTTTTCACAACCCATTTCGGTTGTACCTATCTGAAATGGATGCAGGCAGAAATACAAAATGTCAGACTTCAATGGCAGTGTATAATGTGTTTTGTGGTATAACGAAAGTCACTCTGCGACTAATGCCTGACAGTTTAAGATGCCACCTACACGTTTTTCTATTACCGAATAGTATTAACGTTTAGTATCAAAAGGAAGCATAGCGCACTATTAATTAGAAAAAGATCATCTAGCTCTTTCCGAAGCTATAGTAGAACGTATACTGAAAGCATACGTAAACTTTCCGTGTGAATCGAATTCGTGAGCGAGCATGGAACTTCAGGTGCCGAAAACTGCGTGGCGTATTTTGAGTTAACAACTGAGTGTGAAGACACACAAAATGAATGCAACAACTTCGTGCATTGTCAGACAGTGACCAGGAGAGTAGGAATTAATTCTGTAAAAACATGAGTGAACGGATTGTGTCATAAGAGGGCTTTCCCAAGCGAGTTTTCACCACCAGCTATGTAACATATCACGTCGACGGCAAGGCAAACAAGAATAACTTGCGGATATTTAAAATAGGAAACCCATATTGTGTCGTGCAACATGAACGCGACAGTCCCGAAGCGAATTTGAGTAAGGAGATATAAGGACCATTTTTCTTCCCGGAAAAATAGTCTCCGGTATAATTTACCTGGGCATGCTGTAGCAGTTAATTGTACTTCAGCTGGAGGAGGATGCTGATTTGTATGCCCAGGTATTAATTTTCAGCAAGACGGAGCACCACCTCTCTTCCTTTTAGAAGTGCATGTCCGAACGTTAAGCTCTCCAATGCTTGGATGTGTAGATAACGACCATTGGATGTCCTCCGAAGTCCCCAGATTTGGCGCCATCTAGTTTTCCTCTTATGGGACTACATTAATGATAAAGATTATCAACCTTCTCATTCAACTACTATTAAAACCTCAAAGAATTTCAATAGAGTCTGCTACTATAAATGAAGATATGCTTCCCGGGTATGTGACGAAATTCGTTTACATGCATGAAACATTTGTAAAATAATGATTTGAAAAATGTCATACTTGTACCTTCACAATATGAGTTATATCACTTAGCTTCATTTCTAAATTAAGATTTTTCAAATCGGCGCCTAAATTTAGCCCACCTTGTGTAACATGACTTTCGCTCTTAGCACATAACAAACCTTTTAAATCTAGAATGGGTTTTACTTGTAATATAGAGAGCATCCTGCTTGTTTGTTTTCGGTAATTGTTAAATTGCTTACATGACTATGTGTTAACGTTATTAAAAAAACGTGGCCTTGATGAAAACTCTAATCACTGCATCCGCTGAACGCCTTTGTTTTGTTTGTGCAAGCTGAGTAGAGCCATCGATGTGCAGAGTGATTCATAAAGAAGTATACAGTTTCAACGCTCTATAAAACAAGAACAATTTAAGATATCTTATGTCACCTGTAACAGAATAGTAGGGGAATGTTCAATTTTTTTAGAGACAGTCACAGATGTTCTATGTGTGCACCCTTCGTCACACGACACACATCGAGCCGGTAATCCATTTCCGCACAAACGTGAGGTAAGATATCTGAATCAAGTGCACTTAGAGTGCTGTGATAGTGCACTTTGTATGGAATCATTTTCAGCTTCTTTCTCAAAATCATCCAGGTAGTGGGCTGTGAAATCTGCACTTCACGATTCACGCTCCACGTTGGTTTTCCTGGGCTTCGTTGAATGGCGGTGCAAACACTATCGACGACTTTTTCCAATACATGCGGTCGTCCAGGACTTTTAAATTTGTCCAAACAGCCCGTAGTTTTAAATTTTTCATGTCAATCGTAGATAGATTTTTTGGTTGGAGGTTCTTTTCCGAATCGTGATCGAAAATGCCATTGCACAACAGTTACAGATTCTGTTTTGCTCAATTCAAGAACACAAAACGCCTTCTCCACTGCAGAGGCTGCCATTTTGACAGACTAGTGACGTGACACGCGCGCTAACGCCTACGTCATTTCCCTCAGTAGCGGTACACAAACTTTATGAGTACATCTACAAACGGTTTGCAGTTGTGGTCCGTGTCTTCAACTGTTACTGTTTTACAGCATCTGGAAACTGCATACTTCTTTATGAATCACCCTGTATTTATTCAATTGCTATAATGTTTATTAATTTCGGTGCTTAACGACCACCATCAGCAGCTCTAAGGGCGGTAGGTGGTTGGACGCCAGTAATTTTGGGAAGCTGGCACCATGCGGGAGGAAGACAGCGTTGTAGGCCAGCCCAGGCATCATTCGGGGCCTAAACCAGGGGCCAATTCAAATGACTAGCCAGAAAAAATACTTTGAAAATAAACGAGGAAGCGAGACATCGTTGCACGATATAAAAAGACGAGTGGTCAGTGATGGATAACCTAAAAACCATTTATTCATAATTAAAATTACCACATAAGATCTTTCGACCACCATTTGGGTATCATCATCAGATGTCTGACAGAAGAATGGAACAGAGACCGGCATTAAATAGAATAAATGTGTAACATGTGACCATTTTTTTTATTGGAGGTTTAACTACCACCGTGAGCAACTCAATGGGCTATAAGCAGTCGCCCGTCAGTAATTTAGGGTTACTAGTTCCAGGGAAGGGACACAACTAGAGTCACTAGTTACAGTGCCGTAAGACAAACACACCATTCATGCCTCAGCGGGATTCAAACCGGGACCCCTTTCGGACGAATGCGCAGAGGCCATCGCTTAGACCACTGCGCCACCGGGGCGGCAAATCATGATTTCCGATCCATATATACAAGATTTCTGATTTATCGAAATCCCTGGTTAAACGGTTGTCCTTTGAAACAACTTTCATCATGAACATGTGCTCTTCTGTATCGTGCGCCACGTTTGTTTACTGCTTGTGTTGACATTCATAATTTCAATCACTACCGACACTTCGGAACACTATGAAGTCATCTAAAAGTAATACTGTCACCCCGGTGGCGCAGTGGTCTAAGGCGCTGGCCTCTGATCATTCATTCGTCCGTGAGGGGTCCGGGTTCGAATCCCGGTGAGGCATGGATGTTGTGTTTGTCTTACGGCACTGGCTCTCTCCCTTCCCTGGAACCAGTGACCCTAAATTAGGGACGGGCGACTGCTTATAGCCCATTGAGTTGCTCACGGTGGTCGTTAAACCTCCAATCAAAAAAAAAAAAAAAGAAAAAAGAAAAAAGTAATACTTTCAAATTCCATGCACATACCGTTTTGCTAATTATGGTAATTTTTATTTTGTTCTTTGTTTCTTTTGTTTTGAATTTAACAACCACCATGAACAATTCTAAGAGCTATAAGCAGTCGCACATACCAAATGTGAGGCTTCTGCTTACAGGGAACGGAAAGAACCAGTGCTGTAAGAGAAGCACACCACGCCGGCTTTATCTGTGACTCGAACTCGAGCACACTCGGGCGAAAGGTAGGAAGCCAGGGCCACCGGAATGGCTATTTATATACACTGAGTGGCCACTTTATAATGACCACCTGACAGTTTTAAGCAAATGAGCTATGGCTGCACGCTGTTGCCACCAGAGGGTGAGGCTACTGTAAAAGGGGAAAGCTTAGAGCTTGCGACAGTAGTAGAGTGATTGGGTGACGAGATGGGTAAAAAATGCGATTTGACAAACTTTCAACGTGGGATGATTGTAGGAGCTCGGAGCAATGGAGCGAGTATCACCGAAACCACCGCATTCGTGAAATGTTCCAGAGAAGCTGTTGTTAAAGTGTTTAAAGACTGGACTGTCAGCCAAAAAACTGGGTCTCTACGTGCAACTTGTAGTCGTCATCGACTAGTGACTGCTCGGGCGGAACGGAGAGTGACCAGACTGGTAACAGACAACAGAAGGGCAACAGTGCAGCAAATTACAGACCATCTTAATCAAGGATTTCCTCAAATGATCTCTGCACGCACTGTTCGCCATACACCGCATCGGATGGGATATGGCAGCCGAAGGCCTGTTCGAACATCTTTGCTGTCTACAGTTAACAAGAGAAAACGTCTCCAGTTCGCACAGGAGGACAAGGATTGGGCAGTCGATAATTGGAAATAAATTATGTGGTCCGATGAATCACGTTTTCAGTTGCACCATGCCGATGGCCGAGTGAGAATTTGGCGGAAACAGCACGAAAACATGGACCCCAAATGCATTGCTGCAACCCTTAAAGCTGGTGAAGGCAACGTTAGGGTTTGGAGAATGTTTTCCTGGTATGCTTTGGACCCTTTAATTCGTGTGGATCAACGTCTTACTGGCATATCATATCTAAACATCGTTGCGGACCAAGTGCATCCTGTCATGTGGATGGCTTATCCCAATGGCGATGGCTACTTTCAACAAGATAATGCGTCCTGTCATAGTGCTCGTAATCTACAGGATTGGTTTCAGGCACATACCGGTGAGTTTACTTTGCTTAGGTGGCCCCCACAATCTCCAGATCTCAATCCCATTGAGAATTTGTGGGATGAAGCTGAACGAGCCATCAGACAGCTGGGTCCACAACCCTGCAATCTAACACTCCTGGAAAGTGCTATTCATCAAGCATGGTCTCAGATTCCACAAACCACCTATCAACATCTCGTGGAGTCCATCCCACGAAGAATCGACGCAGTAATAAAGGCAAAAGGTGGCCCAACGGAGTACTGAGGGGGTGGTCATAATAAAGTGGCCACTCAGTGTATACAGGGTGTATTAAAAGTCCTTGACATATTTTAAATAATTATTAAAAAAAACATATTCAAGATAGGAACGAAATTTTTCAGATCTTGTAAACTTAGTTCAACAAGTTGTTTTTAGTATAGTTAATAAGTTTCAATGTGTGCCCCTTTTGTTGCACGAAGTACATCAAGCAGATATTCAATTTCTGCCCATGTACTTGCTAAAGTGATTTCTGAACCAGATGCAATTGCAGCAACTATGCGAGTTTTCAGTTCGTCAACACTTTACACTTCAGATGAATAAGGCTGACTTTACCTGAAACATGAAAAGTTGCTTTATGCATAAAAACATTATTTCGAAAGAAGTCCTTATCTGCCTCTAGATGATTTAGCATGTCCACAGCGAAGTTAAAACGGCGTGACTTGTTGCAGGCTGTAAAGCTTGCACTATCTACAATTTGTAGACATACCGGCGGAGTTTTTGGCGTAAGAATCGATGTACCGTTGCACGAGCCATTGCCAATTCCTTTGAGGCAGATCGTATCGATTTATTAGAGCTACATGAAAAGTTTTTACGTATGCTTTCGACGTCGCCTTCACCCTTACTTGGTCCTCCACATCTGAGCATATCAAGGTCACTTCCCATTTCGAGAAACGTTTTCTCCCAAGCTAAAACGCTATTATGACTTGGAGGATCTTGACCAAATTGCGAACGAAAATTTCTTTGCACTTAGGTAACAGATTAAGTTTCGAAAAGCCCGCCCTTCGGTGGTGCACTGGTCTAAGCTATGGCCTCTGATTATTCGTCCGAAAGGAGTCCAAGTTTGAATCCCGGTGAGGAATGGATGTTGTGTTTGTCTTACGGCACTGGCTCTCTCCATTCCCTGGAACCAGTGACTAAATTAGGGACGAGCGTCTGCTTATAGCCCACTTTGTTGCTCACGGTGGTCGTTAAACCTCCAACCAAAAAAAAATGGGTCTCGAAAAACCAACCACCCAACACATATCGCTTTCTCGCTGGATTAGGCATTTTACAACTATCCTTTTGGGAAACAGAAAAAAAACTTTGTTAAGTTAGTTAACAAAATCTGCAAAAATTATGTTCATATCCCGAATAGTTTTTTTTAAATACATTTTTAAAATGTGTCAAAGATTTTTGGGACACCCTGTATATTGTTTATTGAACATTTTTTTTATTGGAGGTATAACAGCAACCGCGAGTAACTCAATGGGCTATAAGCAGTCGCCTATCCCTAATTTGGGGTTACTGGTTCCAGGGAAGGGGGAACACCAGTGTTGTAAGACAAACACAACATCCATGCCTCACCGGGATTCGAACCCGGACCCCTCACGGACAAATGATCAGAGGCCAGCTCCTTAGACCACTGCGCCACCGGGGCGGCAGTATTACTTTTAGATGACTTCATAGTGTTCCGAAGTGTCGGTAGTGATTGAAATTATGAATGTCAACACAAGCAGTAAACAAACGTGGCGCACGATACAGAAGAGCACAGTGGCGTAGTGGTCTAAGCGATGGCTTCGGACGAACGCTCAGAAGCCATCGCTTAGACCACTACGCCACCGGGGCGGCACATTGAACATTGATCTTACTTCCTTTTATGATGTTTTTAATTAGCTAAGACTGGCAAGAGAAACCTGTCTTTCTCGTTTAAGATTACCAGCTATAAGTAAATGCAAGAACTGGAAAAGAAAAAAATACAAAACTAATGATCATATTATATCCTTGTTAAAACTGAGTGTCCCCATAATCTGTGTGACAAAATTATTAAAGAAAGTAGTATGGCGAAAAGTGTAATTTATGAGCAACAGCGGTGTTTAATTTCCTAACTGAAGATATAAATTTAACTGTAATCAATATTCAGCTAGATATTTACAAGAAATAAATATGGTAATTCAGTAAAGAATTGTACATCGCTTCCGGGCACAGAGTATTTCACAAACGTAGGGATGGCATTGCTGTCACTCATAAGAATTTAATATGTACTGCCCAATAAAGAAGACTACTCAGGAAATCAATGACGCTGGCTTTTTTCGTTGATTTTCAGAACAGCTGTTTGGAGTTATGGCTGCATATATTACAATAAATTCTAGGGAAAATCCTTGAATTCAGTCTGTTTCTGCTAATTTCTAACATTTGCATGTATTTTCCATTATTTGCTTGTTCCTTTTTTTTTTCTTTTTTGATTCGATATTGGAATAACTTTTTCCAAGCTTTCATGATTGGTATCAGGACTGGAATAAGTAAATATACTAGTGTACAAAATTAATATGGCAAACCCAAAATCATGAATACTACAAAGTCACGCGATAGATACTAATGAGAGTTAAAGCGGACGTTCATATGTCGATAACGCAGTAATGCACAACAGAAAAGGAATGCCAGGACCGCAAGAAAACTAAGCATTAACATGACCGCATGGCAGTCCAAAAGTAGTGCATTGAGGGAGGCAGAGTTTGAGGAAATATAAGAAGTGTGATTAACCCGAACAGCGACATAACTCGCATACAAGACTGTGAATCAGAGTTTGGGGCAATAAGTGCTACTCCTCCACCAAGACGCGGAGTGTTCTGGGATGGGGCTGCAGACCTGCAGTTGCTCTTCCCAGGGCATCCCCGATGCTATCGGGTTCAGGTCCGAAAATCTTGCAGGCCAGTCCATCCTATGAATATTTTCACTCTTTAGGTATTCGACCACTAGCCGAGCCCTATTGGGGCAGGAAATATAATCCACAAAAAGGAACTGGCAGCCAACAGCTCCCATGAAAAAGCATACATAGGACTCTAGGATGTAATCCTTCTAGCAGTCAGGGTGTCTCCTGAAAATGAAAACCGCCCCGGTAGCCCAGTGGTCTCAGCGATGGCTTCTGATCTTTCATCAGGGAGGGGTCCGGGTTTGAATCCCGCTGAGGCATGAGTGTTGCGTTTGTCTTACGGCACTGGCTCTGATTTTCAGAACAGCTCTTTGGAGTTATTGTCTGAAGTTCAAAAATCAGAAATTAAATTTTCATTCCTAATATTCTGTCTTTCTCTCTCACTCCCTTTTCCCCTCTTCACTTTTTCTTTCGTTCATTGAACAGACTGCCCACACAATGCCACCGAAGCAAGTTTCCTCGGATCAGAGAGAGTAGCAAAACGAGTGGTATAGTTGGGCCCGATTCAGACGGACGTTTCTGTATTGAACAGGGAGTGGGATGCGGATCATTACCCTTTTTGTATATAGACCTCTGTCGTAAAGCCTTCTGTAAGTTGTTCCTCGATATAGCGGTTCCTGTTGCAGAGAAGAGTTCCTGTGATAATTGCCTCGCTGTGTATTCCATATTGCTGCGAGCTGTTATAGACCAACACCGGCGGACTTGAGTTGTTGTGTCCCTTCCCTGTAACCAGTGGCCCTAAATTAGGGACGGGAAGCTGCTTATAGCCCATTGAGTTGCTCAGGTAGTCGTTAAACTTCAATAAAAAAATGAAAATACGTGCAGCGGCGTTGGTCTGTCGGACATGATGCGATCCCAGACGAAGAGCACTCCACTACCGTAGTGGACAATTTCCCTAGTGTTGGAGGGAAGATTTCGGCTTCCTGTCCCTCTCCAAATATACACACGTCGAGAATCCCTGTTTAGGTTGTACCGGAACTCGTCACTGAAGAGAACACAGGCCCATTGATCAGGAGCCCAGGAGTGGTATTGTTGGGCCCGATTCAGACGGACTTTTCTGTATTGTACGGGAAGTGGGATGCTGATCATTACCCTTTTTGTACATAGACTCTGTCGTAAAGCCTTCTGAAAGTTGTTCTTCGATATAGCGGTTCCTGTTGCAGAGAAGAGTTCCTGCGAGAATTGCCTCGCTATGGATTCCATATTGCGGCGAGCTGTTATAGACCAATATCGGCGGACTTGAGTTGTTGTGTCTCGTGAGAGTACTTGACCAGGTTATTGTTCCGGTTTCCTGCAACTGTCCCCAGAGACTGCAGACCACTTGCCTTAAAAAATTCAACCATCTTCCAGTTGCGCTGTTTGTAATATACAGATCGCTCTCCATCGTAAAGAGTCTTATAAGCAATGGTGCAGAGCCATTCTTCCAATACCAGTCCCACTCAAACTTCAATTTCCGTATCCCACTCCTTTCATCGAAGTCGCATGCGTGTCAGCTCTATGACATAAGTCATCATTTGCATAATTCTATAGGAGGTAGTACAATATTGCTTGGGTACCTCGACTTAGCCTTTCCCCTAGCGTATGTCTCTGAAAAATCTTTACCATCGATCATCTCAATTTGGACATATTCTCGAATTTGAAATTTGTCACGGAAATTTCGGACACCGCTGTAGTTTATTTAAAGAAACTATTATGCAGATAGCAGACAACTATTAAATTTGCAACAAAATTGTTTTCCGTTTGGTAGTGTAAAATCCTAAATGGTGTGTACACATTACATGTCACTGCAAAAGTTTATGCAAAGTGTAATAATTTTCAATAATGGCATATAAAAGCGTAGAAGTTTAACAGTTTGTTACTGAGCGGTAATTGCAAATGCCAAATTAGTGCTTAATATTTTTCCTGCGGTCGTATCATCGTCTGAATCTTAAAACGAAGGAATCGGAGAAGTCTGAAGTTCAAAAATCAAAGATTAAATTTTCATTCCTAACATTCTGTCTTTCTCTCTTACTCCCTTTTCCCCCCTCTTCACTTTTTCTTTCGTTCATTGAACAGACTGTCCACACAATGCCACCGAAGCAAATTTCCTCGGATCATATCTCAAGCAGTGCTCTCCGGGTGACGAACTAATTTTTCTCTTGGGATCTTTGAACAACACGCGCATCATGACTCGACATTTTTTTATTCCTAATTAACACGAAGAGAGAGTAGCAAAACGTGTTTCTCTTTAAAAATGTATGGAAAATCTTGCATTGGGGGAAATGCTGTTCGACGAAAAAAACAATATTTCTCGAACGTTTCAAGTGAAGTGTGGTATTGTACCTTTCGACGAATGCGATTCATTCTGTTAAGAAGAGGGGAAATTCTCCACATTAAGATGCCGCAAGGGAAAGAACTGAGTTTATAGCTTATTCCCCGAACTTTTTATTTTGTTTTTCTCATAGGACGTTGAATTTCGTAACAGCTAGTTCTTAAAATTTCAAAATCCGTGATTTAATACAACGGGAATCAAGTTAAAAGAAAACGCCGAGGAAACTGTTTTACTTTACTTAAATTTAACCTTTATTTAGCTGACAGAGTAGCAAGTATTCTGCGTTTATCACAAGTTAGCTTAGAAACAACTCCGTAAAAAAATTTGGATCTTCCTGATAAAACTGTTTCTGCTTAGTTCTCACAGGTGACTTGATTTCCCCAAATTGTTATCTCCAAGTTTAGTTTACTTTTCTTCAGCAGCTATCGTTTTTGAAATATAATAATTAAACACCATAAGTAAAGGTTGCAGTTCGTAGAAAAATCCGAGTGCAAGTTAAAAACTTTGACATTCTAGGGGTGAGGTGTGCTGACTGATTTTCTATTATTAATTATTCAACATGGATAGTGGATGGGATGCAGGATTCGATTTAGATAAAAATAACTTTTGTCACATTTCTGACTCGAATCTCTCTCAAAAGCCGAAGTCGTGCTAGAGCCCTGGATGAAAGTGATTACGATATGATGATTGTTTTTTTTTAAACCAATAAAAAGTTGAAGGAAATATTTGAAGATTTCCCGCCAGCTCTCTTGTTGTGTGTCTCATTCTCTTTCTCAATTTCTATTCCTTGTTTTCATCTTTACTCTACCTCGATCTCATTCTTTACGTTATCGTTATCTACTCTTTGCGTATTTTCTTGCCTCTTTAGCTAGATTACTTTTTGTATAATTCCTCTTCTCTTTTCTATCTCTCTGTTTTTTTTTTTTTTGGTCTAGATTTCGCCTTTCTATTTCCATTTATTATTGGATTTCTATATTCTTCCTTACTTTTTCTCTATATTGTTTTCTCCCTTTTACAAATTGCTGTACGGTTTTTATTTCTAGCTTGCCCGTAATGCTTTTCTTAACTCCTTTTCCGTCGTATCTCTCTGCTTTTCTTTCGTTTGTCTGTTTCCCTTTCATTCCTCAGTCTGAGAAAACCGCTCTTCCATTTTTTCTCTATACTATTTACTTTCATTTTTTCCTATCCAAGTTTTCTATATAATATTACAGTTCGCTTTTTACCTATCCCACTTTCTGTCATACTTTCATCTTATTCTCTTTTACACTTTCGTTCGGTTACACTTTTTCTATATCCATTCTTTCTCTTTATTTTTGGTGTAGGAAATATAGTTTTCCCTATTCTTTTGAATTTCCCTCTGTCTATTGTTTCCATTTCTCTATTATTCCACATTTCCATCTGTTTTGGTTCCTTTTAATCTTGTCTCTTTCTTGCTTCCTCATGGACACTATCCTTTTCCGCGTCTTCTGTCATTTGTTAATATTTTTCTTCCTTCTCTCTCTCTCTTTTTTCTCTCCCATACTTTTCTATCCTGAAACTGCAATGGACTAGACAAATACCTGAAAGTGCAATGGGATTGAGATATCGCTATAAGGATTGACTACTGTTGGATAACTTAAATTATAGTCTACATATCAAGGTAAAGAAAAATACTAAAAAGAAGACCACGTCAGAGATGGGTGGATGAAATTTGAAAATCTGCACGGGCGACATGGAGTCGACTAGCATAAAATGGACAATTGTGGAAGAAACTTGAGGAGGCCTTCATCCAGCAGTGAATTGATGATAATGGTTCACGATGATATATGTATATATAGAGAGACAGATATTGTCGCTTTTCAGGTATTCATGCCATGATTTGATTGACACCATAAATGCTTATATAGTGTGGAAGAAATATTATTCTCATAATACGTGGAAAATACGACATGATAATTAACACAGCAATCAGATATATCTGAGTTAACTGTGTTTTTACTGTTCTCACGTAATATCATCACTCGGAAAACTGGAAAATTTCAAAAATAAATAAATTTGGTGGTGTAAAGGTTAACATGCTCGAACAGTAATCGGGAGATGCGGGTTCGATCCCCACTCCAGGACGATGAAATTTTCAAGTTTTCTGAGTGATTGATATTACGTGAGAACAATTAAATTTCAGTCAATTCAATTA
Organism: Macrothele yani; assembly: GCA_039090855.1. Taxonomy (NCBI): domain Eukaryota; kingdom Metazoa; phylum Arthropoda; class Arachnida; order Araneae; family Macrothelidae; genus Macrothele; species Macrothele yani. Next base: position 115,526,408 of record CM077026.1, read on the forward strand.
AATTGCAGTCAATTCAGAGATGTCTGAATGCTGTGTTAATTATATTGCCACAAATGCTTGTCATAATACGTGTATGTTGCAATAGCTTACACTTTCAACGGCGGAAGGAACAAAAAAAAAAATAAAAGTGGAAAGCTGGTGCATGTTGTGTACTTCATGATATTTTACAGAATTTATATAGTTTCGGAGCTCATTTGAGATATTTCTTTTTCGCAGTTACACATTACGTTAAACATTTTTTATACAAGTTAATTAATGCTTATCATTTCTAAGTATACACACAATAGATATATTTGTACTTCCCTTAAAATTTACAGTTCCTCGGAAATGCAGTATTTTCCGAGAAAAGTGAGAGTTGTCTCTGTTGCTTTTATTTTTTAATTATCTTAATTCTATCTCTCGCGTGCCCTTCCACACACACATGTACCTCCATTTCAGTGATGGAGAGACCCTTTCAGCGACAGTATTTTTTTTTTCTATCAGATCTTTGTTCTTGACCCACGAATTTCCGCTTCTCTTATAGCGGAAGTAATTTTCTCCTAGAATTTTAGGAAAGGAACCGCATGCTAATCACTAGTGTAATTAGAAGCTTTGGAGGCAGATGCAGTCATACAAAAGGAAAAGACCTACAAGAAAAATTTCTACTCCATGAATACATGCGTGCTTAAAAACGTGATTAAAAGAGGAACCGAAGTATTAAAATGATTTAAATACAGCTTTCATTTCCTTGACACCTAAATTCTGGCAACACGTACTCATGAGATGTGTTTGTGGGTTTTAAAAGCGTTCGCCGAAATACTATATTGTCGAAGTTCTGCATACTAATGACCGGAATGCGTTATTTTCCTTCTTTTGCACATTCGTGAGTTCTTGGATTAAATCTTCTTTGATAGCTAACTGTAGTCACATAGCAACATAAAACAGATAATGTGTTTATAAAGTTCAGTAAATGCGCGATAAAAAGTAATAATAGGTAATATTTAAGAAAACGTACTTTATTGGCCTACAAAATAACCCAGTTCGAAAAAAAAAGAAAAAACATTAAAGGAAAAAAATTAGAAAAAAAATTAAAGCATTTTTTCCTCGTATAGGTTTATGTATTTTGATTAAATTAAAGCATTCTTTTTCTTATGTGAGTCGCAGATTAACCAAACACAAAAAATGTAACACTTTCGGTGAGGAGGCCCCTTGGTCTCCTTCTAAAAACGTCCCTGTGAGTGACGCCAAAAATGTATTTTGTAATAAATACACTAGAGCATTGAATACACTTTTAGTGTATTAAAATACACTTTCAGCGTCCTCTACTAGTGTATTTATTAGAAATACAATTTTAAGTGACGCTAAAAAAGTATTTTTTATTTAATACACTTTTAGCGCCCCCATAGGTTCATTTTTAGAGGGGGACCAAGAGGCTTTTCCCTCCCCCAGCAGTGTTGCACTTTTTATGTATTTGGTTAATCTGTGACTCACATAAGAGAAAAATGCTTTAATTTAATAAAAATGTTTCAACTTACATGGGAAAAAAATGCTTTACTTTTTTCCTATTAGGTGTACAAATACGTTTTAAAGCGTTTTAAAACAACGCAACATGTAATTTGAGAGAAAACAACAATACCTTTACGAATCAAAATATGCGTCGTCATTATCTATCACCTTCCGCCATCCGTCGGGCAGCTGACGGATTCCAGCCATGAAGAATACTTCGTCGTGTGACGCGATGAAGTCGTCAACCCATTTTTGCATTTCGTCACATGTCCGGAACCGTACATCAGACAAACCAAATTGCATCGACCGTAAGAAATGATAGTCAGAAGGGGCTATGTCGGGACTATGGGTTCTCTAAAACGTCCCAGCCATGCCTCAATAACGTTTTTTGACCGATTTCGCGAATTGCGTCCTATCGTTGTCATGCAGTAATTTCACGGGACGCAATCCTTTGCTTGTGAATGGACGTTTCCGACACATTTCCTGGTTCAATCGCAGCAATTGTTGCTTGTAGCGATCAGCAGTAACAATTTGACCCTGTTCCAATAGTTCATAATAGAGCACACCCTTCATATCCCACCAGATGCACACGAGAACTCTCTTGTAGTGAATATTGCGTTTCGGTGTTGTAATTGTTGCTTCACCGGAATCTACCCAGTGTTTTACTCAGTATTTTTTTGCTTTTAGGATTGTCGCAGTATATCCACTTTTCATCACCCGTAACGATTTTCCACAGGAAAGACTTTCTGTGTTGTTCCTTCAACAGATTCAAACACCTCGTGATACGCTCATCTTTGTTCTTCTGGTTCAGGTCATGTGGCACCCATTTTCCTTCCTTCTGAATCTTTACGATTGCGCGTAAACGATTGGAAATGGTTTGTTGAGTTACCCCCAGTTGTTCAGCTAGTTCTTTCTGCGTTTGAGACGAATCTTTATCCAGCAATGCTTGCAGTTCCTCATGTGCAACGTTCTACGGGGGGCGCCGCTACATTCTCGATCGTTAACATCAAAATCACCTGCTTTAAACCGTCTAAACCGAAACCCACACGTGCTTTTCGATACAATATTCTCTCCCAGAACAGAACAAATCGATGCACATGATTTGCAGCACTTTTGCTGTGATGAAATTGGTAACGAATGCAGTGCCGAATAAATGCGGTGTCGTTTACCATATTTCACCTGCCGATGTGCAAGTGCGTTTGACTGTTGGGAAAATTTCTGTGTCACATTTTATACTTTGGACCAGTTACGATCACATGACAACAAGGCGGGGGAATGTCGGATATGTAAATTGGCCGTGTACGTCACACAAAAGACTCTTTAAAACTTATTTGTACAACAAATATTTTTCATTAACTCTTGTTCTGTTCTGGTGTATTACAAAAGCTTCCGTTTTTCGTAGCCTCCCAATCACCAAAAAAACATTCTACATACGATCCTGGCGCCTATCTAACTTCTGGAAGATATTGTGGTATGTTCCTAAAATACGCTCGGTCGTCACGTTCGTTTGAATAACCGAAATGTCGGGAAATCTCTTCCATTTCAGCGCTAAGATTACCCGACGAAACAAAGAGGCAGGCAGTGCGAGGCCAGTGGAATACGGTGGGTGATTCAACGCAGCAACGGCTCGTGGTTAGAAAGTGTTGGGAAAATTTTAAACAGATGTTACAGTTCCCCAGGTCCTCTTTTAAAAAACACAAAAACTGCTTCATGATTAATACCTAGTTCGCCAGCAATCATTTGCTCTCAGGTCAAGCACGTTTTCAATATTTTCAGTATTTTTGGAGGTCGTGGGTCTTTCACCCATGGGGGTGTCTTCAACTCAGTCCCTTCCTTTGCGGAAATGCTTGGGCCAGCCGAAAACACACTTCAAGGTTACTGCTTCTTCCCCGTAGACTTCTTTTAGCATTCCACGCGTTTCTGATGCGGATTTTTCCAATTTGAAGAACCATTTGGTATTGATTCTTCACTCCGTTTTTACCTTCTAACTACGTGCACCTACATCAGCTTCGCGACACATTCCCTTTCTCACAGCTTCGTGACGATTACGGACATGTTCGTTCATGTATTGGATATCGTTGTGCACGTTACCGCACCTCTCACAACCTTTCCTTTTATGCGTTACATCAGCATTCACGAAACTTTATTGAAATATTTTGTATACTGAAGCTGAATAAATAAAAAGAAAGCCATATAGGAGACTTTAAGTCATCGTGAATAACTTCCTCCTATAATACGGTATCTCTGATTTGGGTTGCTGGTTCTTAGGTTTGCAGGAGAAATTAAGAGGCCGGGACTGATGTAAAGAAAATTTTCGGGTTTTAAGTTTTCTTTTCGAGTTGATTTGAAGGGAATGGAATGGTTCTCTTAATAGTGGACACGTCAGAGTGTGCAAACCGAATACCTTATATTTCTTATCATCATGAACGGAAATGGAGAAAGCAGAAAAGTTGATATACACTGGTGAGCCATTACATTATGACGAGCCCCAGCCTATAGAAACGACCGCGCGTGGATACCGAACGATGGCGCAGGTGAAGTTCACAGAGAAGTATATACATATACAACCCGAGAACCGGCTTTCGATTAGTAGAGTGTTCGGAGTCAGAATGGGAAAATGCTGCCGATTTATCGGAGTTTGATAAAAACCAATTGTGATGGCTCGGCGCCTCAGAACTACGATCTCGGAAACGGCGCGGGTTGTGGGTTGTTCACGTGCCGCTATAGTGAGTACGTATCCAAAGTGGTGCACAGATGGCCAAGCGACGGACTGCCGTCCAGCCGTGTGTCGTCCGCAGCTTTTTGATGCCAGAGGGTAGCCACAAATCAGCCGCAGCTGCAAAAATGGCGATCAGGGCAATGTGTCACTGCACACAGTTCATTGCACCATTCTGCGCATGAGCCTGCGGAACCCCAAGACCCAGCCGGATTTCCATGCTCAGTGCACGTCATCGTCAGCAATGCATGAAATGGGCCCAAAATCAATGAGATTTAACCGTGGATGATTGGAAAAAAGCGGCTAGGTCCGACGAATCAGGATCCCTTGTGCATCATGTTGACGGCCAAGCGTGGATAAGCCGATTACCACTGAGGCTATGGCACCTGGAAGCACTGTTGGACGGAAACAGGCATGAGGCGGCGGTGTTATGCTGTGGGCGATGTTTTCTTGGGACACTTTAGCCCCATTATCCCAATAGCACAATCTCTGACAGTTGTCAGGTACCTGAACATCGCTGCTGACCAAGTTCACTCATTCTTGGCATCTATGTTCCCTGCTGGTGGCGGCCATTACCAACGGACAATGCGCCATGGCACACTGCCAGAATAGTCAAGGAGTGGTTCTAGGAACATGCTGGCGACCTTTAGTTAATGCCCTCGCCTCCAAATTAACATGACATGCAACCAATCGGACATTTGTGGTTCGTCTTAGAAAAGCCAGTTCGCGCTAAATCACCACCACTACAAAATGTACGGGAATGTTGAGATTATGGTACGATATACCCCAGGACACCTATCCCCACATCATCGAATCGATGATACGCCGAGTAGCCTCTGTTTTGCGGGCTAAGGGGGTACCTACAGCTAATTAGTTAGGTGGTCATATTTTAATCGCTCATCGGTGTTGATGAGGTTTACTGTTTTCATTATGATTCTGGAAAAACATTCGTAAGGGCTGCATGTTTTATGTAAATATAAATAGCGCGCGAGTTAATTTTTCTTGTGTGATAAGCCCGAACAAAATCATCAATTTTTATTTCTATGCAGCGCTTATAGTTTTCATTTCAGTAAGGGTCGGGTATCTCAGACTCAGAAGACTTCCCGATTATTTCTAAAAACTGCTTTTGCAGTTTCGCGTACACTGAACCTCCGTCTAACATGAAAGGAGGTCACTTCGAAAACGGCGCTTTAGTGGGCAGAATTTACGTGAGTTTGCATATTGCTCTTTATATCCTCCGGAAATGAAGACATGTGAAAACGAAATATATTTTTCAATGCTATGTTTTTTCAAAAGTCTATTTTTCTCTCTGTTCTGTTTGAAACCCTTTGGCGTTCTGGATATTTACAGGTACCGCGAGGAAAATCTACATTAGTTTGGCATTATAAATACGAAGGTAAGTTTTTGCCCACATTTCAGTAGAATTAGAAATATAGTAGAATTACTGGAAGATTTAAGAAGACTTAATAATTCTACTTTATTATCATTGAAGTAGATTAATTAGAAGTAAAAAAGACATAATTAATTGTACTTTATACAGAGTGTTTCACTCGCTCTCGACCCCTGATTTTTTCTTGTAACTAATGGTTGTAATTCAGTGAAATTTAACACGGATGTACCTTCGTGTACGAGAAGTATGGTCAGCGAACTGCCGAGGACAGCAAACACGCATTAGGTCTTTAAACATTAGGAATAGAGTTATTCGTAATACAGGGTGTTTCACTCGCTCTCGGCCCCTGATTTTCCCCTATAACGTGCAAACTAATAGACGTAATTCAGTGATTTTGGACACGGACCTACCTTGGTGTATGAGAAGCATGGTCAGCGAACTGCCGAGAACAGCGAACATGAAGTAGACTTCCACTTCGCGCAGGCAGACACACGTGCTAGAGAGTAGAGACTGGCAGCACTACTCTCTAGCCCGTGTGCGGCGCCTGCGCGAAGTAAAGGCCGTTTTTGTGTTTGTTGTCCTCGGCAGCTGGTGTGACGGATCTTACTGTGCTGTTACACTGCTGGACAACTGCTAAGGACGGATCATAAACGGCTATATAGCGCATAAAAAATTAAGTGTGGTTGGATGCTAAGTAAAATAAAATAATGTCAGAATGCCAGGACATTACAAGAAAGACAATTTATTGTGCTCTGAAATCCAGAAGACTTTGGAACGTGTTCAAGGGGCAAACAGGCCATTTTGTGCAGAATACGTAACCGTGAAAAAAATGCAATTACCGTCCGCAGGCGTTCCGGCGTAAGATGTCAATACGGGATATGGCCACTATGGAAGGCGATGCAAGATTCCACACGTCGTGTCATGCTTTGCACAACATTATCATGCAGCTGTTGGGTTAATTTATTCCATTCCTCTGTCACTGCACGGATGAGGGTGTCCTTGTTTATTTGAGAGCATTGGTGACCAGCAAGACTCCTCCCCAAAGCATCTCACACATTTTCAATGGGATTCAGATCTGGAGAACGTGCTGGCCATACGAGGCGTTGAATATCCTCGCTCTCAAGACACTCCTGGACAGCGACTGTTCGGTGCCATGTTGCGTTGTCGTCCATGAAAATGAATCTATCACCGATATAACGAAGTAAATTTCTCCGTCATTTTTGTCCACGCCAGGATTCGAACCCGGATCCCCTCATTCCGGAATAAGTCACTCTACCAATTGAGCTACGCGGACGTTTGTTCTGACTACTATCTGCCTTTATGTCGTGTGCGTCCTGCTGGCAGGTACGTCACATCTCCCCCCGAAAGTGGGACGGGGGCATGGCCCACGGGTCAGCCGTGACCATGAATCGTTGCAGGCAGCCATCCGCTGTAGAACGTGCACCTGGGAACTCCCAGTCAATCTGGTGTGTGGAATGCAACGTCACACACATTTATTTTTCGAAGCGCTGGAGATGGGATTCTCTGATTTTTCCTATCTCGCGGTGTGGAAAGAACATCACACCAATGCGAGATTTTGAACGGTCGGGTCATCCGGATAGTTCGGGCGCCATTATAACAAAGTAAATTTCTCCGTCATTTTTGTCCACGCCAGGATTCGAACCCGGATCCCCTCATTCCGGAATAAGTCACTCTACCAATTGAGCTACGCGGACGTTTGTTCTGACTACTATCTGCCTTTATGTCGTGTGCGTCCTGCTGGCAGGTACGTCACACCGGCAGCACCACGGAACATGCGAACATGAGGTAGCAGAACATCATTAATGTATCGTTGGCCAGTCATAGTCCCAGTTGGAAGCACATAGAGAGAAGTACGGCCATTGATCATGATGCCAGCCCATAGCATGACACTACATGTCGGATATCGGTCCCTTTCCTGTATGTTTGCTGGACAATATGCAGTACCACTATCACGCCAGATCAGTTGTCGTCGACAATCAGACGATAGACTGTATCTACTCTCATCTGAGAAGAGGACAGCAGATCAGTCGTTATCAGTCCAATTGCGATGTTGATGGCACCATTGCAAACGGGCGGTACGGTGACGTCTGGATAATGTGATGCACACAACAGGACGGCGGTCGTATAGTCCTCCTTCATGCAAACGTCTGGCGACAGTTTTTCGGGCGATCCGCTTGCCAGTAGCAGCCATAAACTGATTTGCTACCTCACTAGCTGTGCTGCGCCGGTGTCTCTTTGTTGATAGCACTATGTACCGATCTTCTGCAGGTGTCGTACTGCGAACACGACCTCCCCCGTGACCTTTGCTGCACTCTCCATTTGTTTGAAATGATTTCCAAAGCCTTGAAACAACACTGTGGCTGACGTCGAACTTCCTGGTAACATCTGTTATTTTTCGCCCTTCTTCAATCTTGCCAATAATACGGCCACGCGTAAAATCATCTAGGTGATGTCGGGAAGACATACTGAAAATTGCAAGTTCGTCCATTGATTCTTTCCCTTTCAACTTTGCGTTTGAACAACAACGGTCAATACGCGTCAAATCCTTTATATCTCTTATCAGCGCTATGACGTCACGAACAAGTTCGGCAATCCAAAATTTGCATACGCACAACACGTCTTACTGTATCCCGCACTTATGCTAATTTCCACATTTTCCTGCCTTCCATTTTATGGTTGCTATCGTTGCTATTGTCATCCGTCCTTAGCAATTGTCCGGCAGTGTATTACGGGATCGTCACCAGTCAGTGGAACAGCGCGTGTTTGTTGTCCGCACGTACTGGAAGACTGCATCTGTAAAGGATTGCCAAAGACAATTTTTTGGCGCAATTTGGGGTTCGGAAACCACCCACAATATGCTCCATTCAGTATCTGGCGAAGAAACTGGAACCCACGGAAATATTGTTGGATGGCCACGAAGGAGGACGTCCGAAACTGCCAGAAGCCACGGCGTAGGAAGTGAAAAACAGGCTGCTGCCCTCCTCACAGAAGTCCTTGCGTAAACTGTCGCGTGAGATGGGGGTTACCACAAGCAGATGTCTACGTGCTGCAAAACAAAGAGCAAAGCTGCATACATATCGAGTTACTGCTGTGTAAAAATTGGAACCTCTCGACGAACAGAAGAAATTGAATGAATTACTGTCATTGGTTCCAGTAGTTTGTCAATGCACATCCGGGAATACTGGACTACTCCGACGAAGCGTAGTTCTACCTAAGTGGGCATGTCAATTCCCAGAATAGCCGTATTTAGGCTAGTGAGAATCCTAACACCGTGCATAAAACAACTCTTCATGATGAAAAAATTGGGGTGCGGTGAGCTCTATCGGGGCGCCGCATTATTGGCCCAATCTCCTTCCATACAACGGTGGATACCGCAGTCTACATGGAAATCTTCCAAGAGTTTGGGAATCAGTTGTACGACGTGGAACTTCGCACTGGCTATTTTCAGCAGCATGGTTCCACATGCCACACCTCCAATGTCAGCATGGCTGAAATTGTTTCCTTCTTTGAAGATCGTGTCCTTTTTAAGGGACTTTGGTTACCAAGGTCGCCTTAGCTTACCCCACCGGATTTCTTCCTATGGGGCATACTGAAAGGGAAAGTGTATCGCAACAAACCACTGACCCTCATGGAACTGCAGGAAACGTTTCTGCGGGAAATTGAGGCTCTGACACCCGATATGTTGGTGAATACCTTCCGTAACATGGAAAAACGTGTGCAGGCATACCTTGATGCTAATGGCGACCAGTTTCAACACCTGCTATGAGATCATCATGCGTCTCATACACCTTATCAAATTTCACTGAATTACGTTCATTAGTTTGCAAGTTATAAGGGAAATTCAAGGGTCGAGAACGAATGAAACACCCTGTAAAAAAACCGAGAAAATACAAATTATCGGATACAATATTTCTGCTTCGTAATGGACCTTCTGCAGGAATGCTGTGAAATGTCTGGAAAATCGTGGTCATTTTTACAGAAATGAAAAAGTAAAAAAAAAAAAATGTGACTTTTTCAAGTGCAAGCAAACAGATATGTAAATGTTTTTTTCTAATATTAAAGGAACCAATCAATTCCCAAACCCTCCGATCAAAATCGGTTTTTGCTTTTTAATTGAAGGTTTAACGACCACCGTGAGCAATTCGATGTGCTATAAGCAATCGCTCGTTCCCAATTTAGGGTTACTACTTCCAGGGAAGGGGCAAAATTAATGTTACTAGTTCCAGTGGCGTAAGACAAACACAACACTCATGCCTCACCGGGATTCGAACCCGGACCCTTCTCGGACGAATGGTCATAAGCCAGCGCTAATATGTGAATGTATACACTATGTTGTATAGCGTAATAGCCATATGCCAGTGTTAGATATGGAAACCGCATCCTTCAGCTCCGTAGCCGAATGTTTTCCGAGTTAAGCTACACCAATAAAGTTTGTTGCTGCAACTTTACCGTCTTGACATGTGTAGGTACAAAGTAGGTACGTCACATGTGCAGTCTCTGAAGTAGTTACATCACAGCTACTGAAAGTTTTGGGGAACGTGTCTGCAGTTGCTACATACGCTTTTATTTCAAAATATTAGCGCATAAATAGAAGGACAATCTATGAAGTGATTAAGCAGCAGGTCTTTTTGGCATAATTTGTATTATATTGCCCCAAGAGTTTCCATCGGGATATTCTGCTCTTTCTGCAAAGCTACAGCCAATGCTGATTTGTAAGGAGATAACTGTAATCGAAATCTGATTGGGTGTTCCAATTTATTTTGAAAATGCCCTATTTTGGTTGAGATCCGGATGTTGAGCTGTTCAGCACGTCATTTTGACGATGTTTTCCACAGAACAGTTTTGCACACATCTTCCAGTGGTCCGACGGGGGTAGTGGTGGTGCAAAAACAACGGTCAGTGCCGAGGTCGCCCGTCCCTAATTTAGGATCGCTGGCTCCAGGGAAAGGACAGAACTGGTGCCGTAAGACAATCGCAATATCCGTGTCTCAACCCGGACACTTCTCGGACAAAAATGGTCATAAACTAGCGCTTAGACCGCAGCGCTACCGAGGCGCCCTCGTTAATCTTGTACATCAGTTTATAAGAGCATGGCTTTTTTTATGTTTAGAACAAAATTTCAATGGGGGGATACCGAGTAAAATATTAATGCACTAAAATGTGAGTTATCGACACCTGCAGTATGAATATCATAATGCCAGGTACAAAGAATATTTATTTTCATAGTTCTTAGATAACCTTATTTCGTAACCACCTTCATATTCACGTGCGAAAATCCGCAATGTCTTTCGAGGGCAATGACACAGCAGATAATGACGCGAGAAAGACAATGCGACAAAATACGGTAAAAGCGAAAGCGTGTCAGAGATCGCGAATGAAATGCTCTGGAAATAGAGAAATGTGAAAGACACTGGTGAAAACAAAAATAATTTTGAGGAAGAAATATTAGAAAATTACGTCTCTGGACATGCTACGTGAAATCGTGTATCTAGGTATTCAATAATTATCCGCATTTATATCTTCGTGTATAATCCAATGTAAGATAAACGACGTTAAGCGAGCGCTTGCTGCATTTATTCGTATGGTGCATTATTAAAGAACAACGGGTGAAGAATTAGATTTTCGTACAACTCATTGATTTACTCCGTTGACTGCAGTTTCTTTGTGGCTGGTAACTCATCTTCATTACGACAGTGAGCTGGGCTGAAACGTTGTGAGCGCCATAAGCGGTGGCCGTGCTTCTTTGGCAACAAATGACACAAGATTAGTGTGTTTTGAGAACTAAAGTCTGTATAAATCAAGTTAAGGACCTGATCTGGATTTGGCTATTACACCTGCTTCTTTAAAATCACTCGCAGATGGTACACTAAACAATCGTATTTAAAAGATAAAATTCTTAGTCACATGATATGTTATTTATTTATCTACGTACTATAGGAACATACTAAAGCTCTGGTGATCCAGCATAAATGTGATGATATAACCATTTTTTATTTTATTTTCAACAAAAACTATTGCTATTAATTGAATAATTTATTCAAGCATATCTTGCTTTTATATCTTTGACAAAATAAGTCACGCGATCTGTTATTTATACATCTACGTATTTTAGGAACATAATAAAGCTCTGTTGATCCAGCATAAACGTGCCCATACAGCACACAACGTTTCAGATATGTATCAATAATGTTACAATCTCTCATTTTCGTTACACTTTTAGAAATATCTTACAGTTATGTGTCAGCAACATCTGTTTTGGAACATAACTCTTTGTACATTACGGTTACGTTAAAAATAGCATTCACCAATACTACTGTTTTACAGTTTCCATTGTGCATAATTGCTACCTTGATGTTGCATTCCGGAGATATTTCAGATTTTTGGTTTGGAAACGGCGTGGATGCGCATGCGCATTTCTGCGATTTCACCGAAGCAATCGTATTTTCACGTGCTACTGGGATATTCTTTGGTGATACTGTCGTACCCGAGTTAGCTAGTTAGTTGATTTAATATGTCATCTTTTTTTTTTTCTATTTTACGCTTTCCAACCGTAGGTTGAAGAAGCGTATATGCTCCAGCTTTGTCCGTCCGTCTGCTCGTCCACACGATAACTGGCGTAAAAATGGTTCGATTTCGATGAAATTTCAGTATGTGGTAGGGGACCACCTGGGGATGAACTCTATTGAAAATGGGGCAAATGCAGTCAAAGGTCACGACGTAGGAGCAGGATCCATTCCATTGCACTTATGCGTCATAACTTGCGTAAAAATGGTCCGATTTCTATGAACTTTTTCTATGTGCTAGGGGACCGCAGGGGACGAACCCTATTTAAAATGGGGGAATTGGGGTCAAAGGTCAGGACATAAGAGCGGGATGCATTCCATTGCCCTTATGCGTCATAACGTGCGTAAAAATGGTTCGATTTCAATGAAATTTCAGTATGTGGTAGAAACCTTCCTGAGGACGAATTCTATCGAAAATGGGCGAAATGTTGTCAAAGGTTCGGACACAGAAGCGGGATCTATTCCATAGTCCTTATGCATCATAACTTACGTAAAATTGCTTCGATTGCGACAAAACTTTATCATGTTATTTCCGAGGAATACTGAACCAGTTCTGTTGAATATCATCGAAATGGGATCAAAGGTCAGGGCATAGGAGTGAGATTTATTCCACAGCCATTTTCCTCATAACTTGAGTAATGATTTCTAGTATGTTGGAAAGCGTAACATAATCAATGCATTGCATGATTTTACTAACTTGTTTGTGATTCAAGATCATCTGAAAGTAAGTAATTGTTTTCATTATTATAATTTTAAAATTTTAAAAAGCATTTTATAAAATCTAAGTAGATGTGTGTGTTTTTGTATTAGTATACTATATAAGAGATCTTCTCCTTTTCTCCTTACCTCACTTAGCCCGACGATGTCCCACTTGATCCTTTGTAGTTCCTCTTCCAATTCAAGAAGCCTTGAATCAGAAGATAGGGAGCGTCCGTTGTACGTAGCTGAGGTCAGCATCAGATGGCAGCCTAGTCCGGTCCTCCGGGGATTCTTAGCACCCTCTGCCTTCATGTCGCACTGGCCGCTGCCTTGGCCAGGTACATTCCAGCTGCCGGAGACTGAGGGCCAAGATTTAAGTTGTGGAGTCATTTTGGAGGGGTTTGGCCATAACTCACCACGCTGGCCAAGCGGGTTGGTGAGTGTGGGATAGCATTTCCTCTAATCCCGATGGTATAGTTATACCGCTATTGGCGGTCGTCAGAGCCCCTTTAGTGGGAACAGGATGTACCACGAGAAGGCGGGGTTGACATTTGTCAAGGAGTTGAACTGAAAAGTGGACATCTCTTCTACTATCGTGGGACAGATACTGGCAGAACTAGTGGTGTTGGATTTATAATAAACAAGAAACTGAAGGATAAAGTTGTAGAAGTTGAAAGTTCCTCTGACAGAGCTGCACGACTCGTTATCCAACTCTCGAGAAGATACCAGGCTCAGATTATTCAAACTTATGCACCCACCACAAGTCATGCTGAAGAAGAAATTGAAGAATTTTATGAGGAAATTCGTGATCTAAATAATAAAGGTAAGCAGCACTTGAACATAATTATGGGAGATTTCAATGCAAAAATAGGGCAACGGCAACAGAATGAAACTTCAGTAGGTAAATTCGGTCACAGCAACAGAAACCAGCGTGGAATTACTCTCGTAGAGTTTGCAGAGGCAGAAGGGTTTTTCATCTTGAACTCCTTTTTCAAGAAAAAGCCACACAGGAAATGGACATGGAGACATCCAAATGGGACGACAAGTGAAATTGATTTTATTATGTGTAACAAAAAATTCGTCATAGAAGACTGCAGTGTGCTAAACAAGTTCAACACAGGCAGTGACCATAGATTGGTGAGATGTAAGATGCACCTCAACACTAAACTCGAACGTAGCAACCTCATAAGACAAACAAAAATGTATTGACATAACCAACCTTAAAAAACATCATAATACCTTCAAATTGGAACTGAAGAACAGATTCTCTGCTTTAGAAGGCCTAACATCGGAAGAAGTGGATATTTCTGAAGTTAACAGAAAAGTAACCAAAGCTCTTATGGAAACAGCAACAAAATTAGCTGGGTCTAAGAACAAATTGCATGTGAACAAATTATCAGGAAAAACCAAAATGTTGATGCAAAAAAGAAGAGTGATGAGGACAACTAAAGAAGATGTGACTTCCAAAGTGGAATATATAGAGCTATGCAAGACAGTACGAAAAAGTATCACTGAAGACGTAAGGAAATTCAACTGTGAACTAGTAAGGAAAGCAATTGAAAACAACCAAAGCCTAAAGATAGCAAAGGGACATCTCAGTAAGGGGAAAAAAACAGATTATGGCACTGAGAAAAGAAGATGGTTCTGTAACAAGGAATAGAGGTGAAATTTTGACAAGAGTGAAAGATTTCTACTCCAAATTATATGAAAGGGATGATACATGTACTCCAGACATCATGAAAGGTACCAGTATCAGAGTTCTTCCAGTCCTTCCAGCAGAAGTTGCACATGCAATCAAGAACATGAAGCGGGGAAAAGCTCTAGGAGAAGATGGAATTACTATAGACATCATACAAGAAGCAAGTGGAGAAATCGAAACAGTACTCGCCCAAATTTTCACTCGATGCCTTAATGAAGGGAAAATTCCTGAGGATTGGAACAACGCTACAATGATCTTGCTACATAAAAAAGGTAACATTGAGGATCTCAGGAACTACAGACCTATCAGCCTCCTATCAGTGCTTTATAAAATCTTCACTAAAGTTCTTTCACACCGCTTGAAGGTGACACTGGACATGGCTCAACCGAGAGAACAAGCTGGATTCAGGAGTGGCTACAGCACAATAGATCACATCCACGTACTGAGAGAACTAATTGAAAGAGCGAGGGAATATGAGTTTCCATTGTGCATGGCTTTTATCGATTATGAAAAAGCCTTTGATTCGGTGAAACCATCAGCAGTTGCAATGGCTCTGAAATCCTGCGGTATTGAAGATGCATACATTAATATTATTAATAACATCTATGAAAATGCAAGTGCAAAGATTCGGCTGTTTGAAAATACAACACACATAAAAATTGGAAAAGGAGTGAGAAAAGGTGACACCATATCTCCGAAGCTCTTTAATGCCACATTGGAAAATGTCTTTCAATCACTGAACTGGGAAAACATAGGGATAAAGATTAATGGAGATTATCTAACCCACCTTCGCTTTGCTGATGACATAGTCATTTTTGCAACTACCCCATCAGAGCTACAGAGTATGATCCAGGAACTTGCTGACAAGAGTAAAGAAGTGGGATTAAAAATGAACTTTCAGAAGACAAAAGTGATGTACAATGCTTTTACAAGAAATGAAGATTTATCGATTGATGGAGAAAAGCTGGAGATAACAGACACGTACGTTTATCTTGGACAGCAGATATCAAGTGAGGGTCACATTGGTGAAGAAATTAATCGGCGTACAAAACTTGCCTGGAGAGCTTTTGGAAGAAACAGCATAATTTTCAAGAGCAATATGCCATTATGTCTTAAAAGAAAAGTGTTTGATCAATGCATCCTTCCAGTGCTTACGTATTGTGCAGAGACGTGGACCTTAGCTAAAAGAGACATACAAAGGCTGCAGACAACTCAAAGCAGCATGGAGAGGTGCATGCTTGGTGTAACCAGGAGAGATAAGAAGAGGAACACGTGGATCCGAAAAATGACAAGAGTGGAAGACATCATGATCAGAGTTAAATCCCTGAAATGGCAATGGGCTGGACATACTGCCAGAAGAACAGACCATCGATGGACAGCCGAAATTTTAGATTGGATTCCAAGGGACAGGAAAAGACCCAGAAGAAGACCACATGGAAGATGGGTGGATGAAATTCGAAAGTATGCGGGAGTGACATGGAGGAGACTGGCACAAGACAGACCGTTGTGGAGGAAACTTGGTGAGACCTTCGTCCAGCAGTGGATTGATAATGGTTGACAATGATGATGATGATGATGATACTATATAAGAATGTTTTTTTACTTGAAGCTGAGAAATTTCATATTGGTAGGTATTTAGAGAAATGACGAATTTGATTTCCTTGCCTTTTTTTGTTGAAATGTAGTCTATCCCACATATACAATAGAAATTCGACACCCTCATATGGGACCGATTTTTGTTTCTTTTGTTATCAATATATAAACGCCGCCACTGTTTCCAATGGACTGCGGACTGCGTTGAACCTATCACAGCGTAAACAACTCGTAATACAACTGTTGTTACTTTTGAAACAGCTGTTGAGTGTAAAAAGTTTTATTGTGAGTTTACAAAGTTTATTAAAACTATAATGTTCAACGTATATAAATACGTAACAGTAATACATATGATGATGTCACAATTTTTTTCAAATACGTAACAGTAACATGAAGTTGGTATGTTGAAATTACAAAGACCTTTCACTGTAACGTATAAGTTATGTTTCAATGTTATGTAACGTTTGAGGACCTTTTGACGTAACCGTAAGGTTTTTTCTGAAACAAAACTGTTACACTGCGCAACGTATCTGAAAAGTCTCAATGTTTCAGTGCTACGTACTTGTAACATATACGGAATATTCTGCACTGTGTGGGACGGTATCTCTTCTGTTGGTTCGGTAGATAACTTTCGCTCACCTCTAGCATCGATGTGCAGTGGTCGGTCGACCCACACATTGAAAAACAACGAACCACACGTTGCTGGCGGTTCGTGGTTTTTCCCATCCTCGGACCACTCTGTGAAGGTACTAACCTCTGCTGACAGTGATAACTCACAAGCCTTGCCGTCTCGGATATGCTCTGACCCAGTCGTGTGGCCATTGGAATTTGGCCTTTGTCAAAATCGCTGCCTTTCCCATCTGAAGAACAATAACACTAATTAATTGAGCTCTGTATCAGGTGTTATTTATGATGTTTCATGATCTTCACACGCGCCGTCGTTTATCCGCAATTTCTTCGATGTGCATGAAGACGACCTTATCATCGTGTTTTTGTCTCTTCTGTGTGTATAAGTCGAATTCGAAACATTTAATTTTTACCAAAAATCTTTATGACGATATCTGTTCCTGTGCCTTCGAATAAAAATTTAGAAGAGCAGACACGGAAAAAAATCTGGAATTAGTTTCAACTTTGTATAATTGCCTAACGGTTCGTAATGAAACTTGGGAGTGACGACTCTTCGTAAAAAAAAATGGTGCCTCTCGAAATTTTCGGTAGTATATTGATTTAGAGGTTATTGGGCAAATTTAGAAGTAACTTATAGCTGATTAAGCTACACCGACGAAGTTTGCCGTTGCAACTTTGCAGTCTTGATTTGAGCATCGCCTCTGAAGTAGGTAGGTCACATATAGCTGCCCCCCCTTCCTTGAGAAAAGTATGGGTCGGAATCGTAGGCTTCTAGGTGAGGCGGCAAACCACGCTTGAAGAAGGTTACTGCAGAAGAAGAAATTCTGACTAATTCTACTCTATGTGTGGAACGAACATGCCACATTTTTCGAAGTACCCAATAGCCAAGAGATTTATTTTACC
Source organism: Macrothele yani (assembly GCA_039090855.1). Lineage (NCBI taxonomy): Eukaryota > Metazoa > Arthropoda > Arachnida > Araneae > Macrothelidae > Macrothele > Macrothele yani. The sequence continues at coordinate 115,544,104 of CM077026.1, forward strand.
TTCGGGCACCGATCTATAGAGAAACAAGTTAGTAAAATCACGCAATACATTCATTATGATAAGCTTTCCAACATACTAGAAATCATTGCTCAAGTTATGAGGACAATGGCTGTGGAATAAATCTTGCTCCTGTGTCCTGACCTTTGACGCCATTTCGATGATATTAAACAGAACCGGTTCAGTATACCTCCGGAACAACATACTGAGTTTTGTCGCAATAGATGCATTTTTAGTCAAGTTATGTGGATAAGAACTGTGGAATAAATCTCCTCTCCTGTGCCCTAACCTTTAACCCCGTTCCGATTATATAAAACAGAACTGGTTCAGTATACCTCTGCAACAACATACTACAGTTTTGTTGCAATAGAAACATTTTTACTCAAGTTATGAGGATAATGGTTGTGGAATAAATCTCGCTCCTGTGCCTTGACCTTTGAGCCCATTTTAATGATATTCAGCAGAACCGGTTCAGTATACCTCAGGAACAACATACTACAGTTTTGTCGTGATCGAAGCATTTGTACGTACGGTATGACGCATAAAAACAATGGAATGGATCTCGCTACTATGTTCTGACCTTTGACCACATTTCACCAATTTTCAATAGAGTTCATCCCCAGATGGTCACCTACTACATAGTAAACTTTCATCGAAATCGAATCATTTTTACGCAAGTGATGACGCATAAGAACAACGGAATGGATCCCGCTTCATGTTCTGACCTTTGACCCCATTTTACCAATTTTCAATAGAGTTCGTCCCCAAGTGGTCCCCTACCACATACTAAACTGTCATCGAAATCGAATAATTTTTACGCAAGTGATGACGCATAAGAACAATGGAATGGATCCCGCTCCATGTTCTGACCTTTGACCCCATTTCACCAATTTTCAATAGAGTTCATCCCCAGATGGTCCCCTACTACATAGTAAACTTTCATCGAAATCGAATCATTTTTACGCAAATGATGACGCATAAGGACAATGGAATGGATCCCTCTCCTATGTCCACCCCAATTTTTAGTATGTGGTTGTTCCCTACCACATACTAAACTTTCATCGAAATCGAACCACTTTTACTCGAGTATTCGTGCGAACAGACAGATGGACAAAGCTAGAGCACATACGCTTCTTCAACTTACGTCTGGAAAGCGTGAAAAACCATTTGTCAGTGTCGAGAATCGAATCCTTCTGCTCCGAATGCTTTCCCAGTTAGGCTTCACCGACAAAGCTCTAGCTGCAACTACACCATTTTTATATGTGCGTCGCCGTCACAAGGTGACAGAGTTGTCCGCACGTCGGACAAGCACATCAAACATTCCTTATGAACACAATCTCGGACGAATGATCAGAAATTCATGCATCAAACCATTTGGGCTGCCCCGGTGGCGCAGTGGTCTAGCGATGGCCTCTGATCATTCGTCCGAAAGAGGTCTGGGTTAGAATCCCGGTGAGGCATGGATGTAGTGTTTCTCTTTCGGCACTGGTTCTCACCCTTCACTGGAACCAGTGGCCCTAAATTAGGAATGGGCGACGGCTTATAGCCCATTGAGTTGCTCACGGTGGTCGTTAAATCTGCAATAAAAAAACGTTTAGCCATCGTGGCGGCTTCTAAAAAACTATCGAAAAAAGACTTTTTTCTGTCCCGTATTTAGAGAGGTATGAAAAAATGAAAATACATTGATCCACCTGATGACAAAAAATTGTGCACCAGAGAATTAGAAAATTCTTGAATCATCATTTTGTACAGGGTGTCCCACAAAGGACCCTGATTTTAAAATGAAATCACTCGGAAACGGAGATCAATAGAAGAATAAAACAAGTGGTATGTTTATTTTGAAAGCCGTAAAAATCTGATGCAGAAGTTTCAAAATTACTTACAATTGTTGCCAACAGGTGGCGCTGTACGCTTTAGTCGCAGTAGAGCGTCCGAGAAATAGTCTATAAACTGTCCTTTGCAAGCAGTCGTTGCAATCACATGACAATCGATTCAAAATGTGCACCTTTCGCAGCACAGAGATGGCGCAAACGAAGAATGAAATTTTCAGTCACCCTCTGTAGTGTGTCAACGGAAATGGACGCACATGCCTCACCGATCAACTCTTCAAGCTCATCCAGTGTTGCAGAATTGTTCTAGAAAACAGTGTCCTTCAGTGTGACCCACAAAAAGTAGTCGCAGGGGGTAAGATCGGGTGAGTAAGGAGGCCAATCCATGCCTGTTCCAATTACTCTATTCCCGACGTATTCCTCAAGAAAGGCAAAAGCCGCTAGGGTACGGTGTGATCGGGCCCCATCTTGCATAAACCACGAAGTCCCTGATACTCGAGTGCCAGAAAAACACGTTGCTCCAAGGAATCCATGACTTCGTCCACTTTCTTCAGTACGTTAACCTCCTTTCACGTTTCGACAGCGAAACTGTCCGAAGACTGATCGCTCTGTGCTTCACAGCATTATTTATTGGACCGCACTGCGACTACAGCGTACGGCGCCACCTTTCGGCAACATTTGTAAGTAATTTTGAAACTTCTGTATCAGATTTTTACGGTTTTTCAAATAAACATGCCACTTGTTTTATTCTTCTATCGATCTCCTTTTTCGAGTTATTTCATTTTAAAATCAGGGAGTCCTTTGTGGGACACCCTGTATAATCAATCCAAAATAATTGTTTCGTATCGAATGTGAAGATATGGTCTTAAAGAAGGACAAGCAGAAGGCAAATTTGTACTCGTTGAATTTTTATTTCCCCATTTTTCTTTCAACGCGCGTGCTAAAATCCTGTATGAACATAGAGTTTTCTGTTTCACCACTCGAATATTAAAGTTCTAAAAAAAATGATATTAAACGATTTGTTCTTCATTGCAGTCAATTAGAGAAGGAAATCCAAATGAAGTGTATTATGTACAAAATAGCTTCAGTTGGAAGCTGTGTAAACCCATCAGAACTTCAAACAAAGCTAATCCCAGATGATTAATTACAGTCAGGAGTAAAAGTTTCCTTCTGGTACTAGAAGATTTTGGGACATCGCCAACTACAACAATCTGAAGTTTGGGTGCTTTTTAGCTGTTCGTCAATCGTCTTGTATACGGATGCCAAGAAAAACGGTTTTGCACAATACGAGACGGAAAGTTCTTTATCTTTTTTCTGAGACTCTAGCACGCGATGATTTGCGTATACCTAGTACGAACGATAACCCAGATCCTTTTTAGGCAGCAAAACAGTTTAACGAAAGAGATTATAAAAAGGAAAAGAAAAAAGAGAAAATCAGCTTATAAGCCCGTGTAACCGAAAGAATCTCGAGAACAGTTAGAAAAATTCCACAAGAAATTTTGTTCTGTGTTATGATAAAGAGTATTAATACATTTAGCATTTTCACACTTTGCCAAACTTTTTACTGGCAGTGCGTTTGACTCTGCTGATATACTAGTGGATCTGAGCTTTATAATTTTTGTCTGTCTTTAAGATGTCCGTCTTTTTCTTTATTGAAGAGCATCATCGCATCTACTATACAGAGTGAGTACCAAAACTTTGAGTTCATGAGATTCACCAGACAGATGGTAATTTCACTTTTTAGCACTGGCGATGAATACATTTTCCCTGTAAATATTGCGTAACCGTATTGCTATGTTGGTATGATAATTTCCCTGAAGAAAAAACAAGTTAGTAAAATCATGCAATGCATTGATTATAATACGCTTTCCAACATACCGGAAATCATTACTCAAGTTATGAGGATAATGGCTGTGGAATAAATCTCGGTCCTGTGCCCTGACCTTTGATCCCATTTCGATTATATTCAACAGAACCCGTTCATCATACCTCTGAAATATCATGATATGCAATCGAAGCATTTTTACGTAAATTATGATGCATAAGGGCTATGGAATAGATCCCGCTCCTGTGTCCTAACCTTTGACCCCATTTCGCCCATTTTCAATAGGATTCGTTAGCAACAGGCCCCTACAACATACTAACATTTCATCCAAATCGAAGCATTTTTACGTACGTTATGACGCATAATGGCGATGAAAGTGATTCCGCTCCTATGTCCTGACCTTTGACCCCGTTTCGCCCATTTTCAATAGGGCTTGTTCCCAAGTAGTCCGCTATCACATACTATAATTAAATCGAAATCGAAACTTTTCTACGTTATTTATGACGCATAAAAGCAGTGGAATAGATTCCGCTCCAATGTCCTGACCTTTGACCTCATTTCGTTCACTTTCATTAGGGTTCCTTCCCAGGTGTTCTCCTACCACTTGCTAAAATTTTATCGAAATCGAACGATTTTTACGCGAGTTATCGTGCGGACTGACATACGCACACAACGCGTGACGTAATCAGGCAGATGGGAATCGCGACCATCAGCTAGCAAGAGTGTGACATCATAAAACTTTAATAGGATCCACACGCAACGCGTGACGTAATGAGACAGATGGCGTGACCGCGCGCCAACATCTAATGGGACGACACCATGACACTAAAAACGTAGTAATACGGGGTGGTTATTTAACCCACTAAATGAATTTTCCGAAAGTCGAGACCAAGCTAAATCAATTTTTAGTATCAGAAAATGGTGGGTTAATGACTTTCATCAAAATCTTTAGAGCCGTTTTCAAAATAAAATTTACATACATAAAAGAAGTGCTCCTTTAATAGTATGGGATAAGGGGGATGGAATGGATCCCGATCCTATGTCCTGATCTTTGACCCCATTTTGTCCATTTTCAATAGGATTCGTCCCCAATGGTCCCCTACCACATATAAAAATTTCATGGATATCGAACCATATTTACGCAAGGTAGGACACATAAGGGCAATGGAATGGATCCCGCTCCTATGTCGTGAACTTCGACTCCATTTCGTCCATTTTCAATAGGGTTCGCCCCCAGGGGGTCCCCTACCACATACTAAAATTTCATCGAAATCGAACCATTTTTACGCGAGTTATCATGCGGACGGACATACAGACGGACAACAAAGCTGGAGCGTACACGCTTCTTCAACCTATGGTTGGAAAGCGTAAAAAATCAACGGTTTTTTGCTCTCTAATTTTGGACTAACGACTGAAATTTCTCGGGTGCATTATGTAGAATATTACCGCTTAACCGCTTAAAGTTTTCAATTGTGCAGTTCAGCAAGCTGAAGCAAAGGTATATTTTAATTCACAATACTTGCAGTCTATCTGATGTTATATGAATATTAGATTCAACTAGACTTCGTTCTCTGGTCAAAAATATTAGCAATGAGACTGCGAAAACCAATAAAATTTTCTAACCATTTTTACGTGAAATTAGTAAACACAACGGTGTGAAATTTATCGTTAGCTACGGAAACAGCTTCAGGATAGAAACAAATTGAAGAAAATACGAAGGTTGTACCGAAAATAATGCAAAAGTAGGCATAACTTTTTTATTAACTGACAGAGGTCGTTCAAATTACAAATGTTGGTCCTCTATAGTAACCCCATCTTCTTTATTGCAGGTAAGTAATAGATTCTAAGCAGAAGCAATGTACCGTCATTAAGTTCTTGACGAAGGAAGGGTGCAGGATGTCCGACATCCACCGAAGGCTACAGAATGTTTACGGAGATGACACCATTGACAAGAGCAATCTGCACAGATGGATGAAGAAGTTTAATGAAGGGGAAACCAGCATTGAAGACAAACCACACAGTGGGAGACCATCATCTGCGACTAATGACACGAATCATCAGCGAGTGGATGAATTGATTCGCGCAGAAAAACGAGTCACAATCCGTGAGCTTTTTGCACAATTGGACGTGGTCACAGTGCCATACGCAAGATGATGAAAGACTTAGGGTACCGGATAGTGCGTGCAGAATGGGTACCTCGGCAGCTAACATTCGATTTGAAGGAGAGAAGTGTGGAAGTCTGCTCTGGTCTATTGGAAGCGTTTGAAGCCAATGAAGACACTTTTTTATCTGGTTACAGGGGATGAAGCGTGGGCTTACCTTTACGAACCGGAAACGAAGAATCAATCCATGGAATGGCGTCACACCTCTTCATCAACGTCTAAGAAGTTAGAGACAGGGATTAGCACAGAAAGTCATGGTGACTGGTATTTGGAATGATATGGGTGTAATTCTTCTTGAGTTTCTGGAACGTGACTGTACCGTGACAAGAGAGCGGTACATTGAGACTCTCAAGAAGCTTAAAGAAGACATAAAGAGGAAGATACCGAACAAGAATCTGAAAAAGATCCACATTCACCATGACAATGCGAGACCACACACACCTTTGGCAACAAATCAGGCGATCAGATTATTAGGCTAGTCGGTGGTTTATCGTCCACCGTACAGCCCGGATTTGGCGCCCTTCGACTTCTACATCTTCGACCCAATGAAGGAATGTCTCTGGGAACAAAAATTTGATGACACAGAGGAGGTGAAAGTGGCTGTAAAGATGTGGATACAACAGCCCACACCTAACTTTTTTCAAAGAGGATTCGAGAGTTTGGTTAAACGATGGCGCAAATGCGTCGCTTGTAATGAAGACTATGTTGAGTGTACCTTTGTATAGGAGGAAGAGTTTCTCCACCAACATGTGCAATTTAAACGACCTGTGTCAGTTAACGAAAACGTTATGCACACTTCTGCACTACTTTCGGTACAATCCTCGTACAAACGTCTGAACACAAACCGACTTGAATTTCCTGTTTATACACTGGCGTGCAAAAATTAAGGATGAGACGGTTTTTCGAATGTAACGTCATGCAGAAGTGCTCCATATCAACTCAAATCATACCATGAGATCCCCAAGATATATGAATATGGGACAAGTGTGCAAAACCGTACAAACAAGGAATCCAAAGGATAGAAAGGCACTTTATTGAAAAGGTAGCTTCGAGTACAACTGGACAGACAACAGAACCGTCCATGTGACAGGCGGCTGCCAAGAAAAATCCAGTCTTTAGTAGGGGATATGGTCATCCCTGACTGCGTTGCAGTATTTACAACGTCTGTCCATGCTGAGGACGATGTTGTCAAGGATCTGTTGAGGCATCGCGGCCCATTCCTCTTGTAGCGCCAATCGCAGATGCGGAATCGTTGCTGGCGGCTGGTGACGTGCTGCCAAACGTCTCCCGAGAAGGCCCCAGACGTGTTCGATTGGATTTAGGTCCGGGAATATTGCGAGCCACTCCGTGCGTTGAATATCCTCACTCTCCAACAGCTCTGCGACAGCTACTGTACGACGAGGTGTAGCGTTGTCGTCCACGAAGAGGAACTCAGGACCCACAGCACATCTAAACAGACGCACGTGAGGCAGGAGAACCTCGGTACAATAGCGGACACCAGTGACTGAACCTCCTTGGAAGATGTGGAGGTCAGTATGGCTACCAAGCATGATACCGCCCCAAACGAGAACTCCGCCACCTCCAAAGCGGTCCCTTTCGATGATGTTGGAGGGGTGATTGCGTGTTCCCTGCTCTCTCCAGATGTGTATACGTCCATAATCGCTCGTCAGACTAAATCGGCTCTCATCCGTAAAGAGAACTCGACCCCATTGCTGATGTGTCCAGTTCTTGTGTTCCTGGCACCACAGAAACCACCGTCTCCGATGAGCAGGCGTTAATGGTATACACCGTACTGGTTGTCGTGTAAATAGACCACCTTTGTGCAGCCTCCTGGTCAAGGTAAAACGCGATAACGGACGTCCAGTTGTCTGTTGCATGTGCCTTGTGATTTCTCCAGCTGTCTGCCTTATGTATCTTCTCGCCTGTAGGACAATATACCGGTCGTTCGCCGCCGTGGTTTCTCGTGGAAGACCACTGCTAAACTCTCGGACAGCTGTTCCTGTCGTTTGAAATGCTCTCCAAGCTCGTGAGACGATGCTGTCAGCGATCCCGAACTCCTCGGCCACACTAGTCACACTTCGACCTTCTTCCAACTTCCCAATGACGCGACCTCGGGTAAAGTCATCCACATGTCGTCTACTGGATTGCCTGTTGGCCATATCACACGGTGGCAGCAACTCGACGTCGTTCAAACCGATGTGCATCGTGCAATAGCTTTCACCGAATTGCTGAGAGTATACCTCCCGTCTGCTTTATACCCTTCCGACCCCCCCCCCACTACGTCATGCTGCATATATGCGCATGCCCTACCGTACCGGACCCTAGTCTATCTCCTGAGTGGTAGTTTAGTCCGTTCTAACTGCTCGTTCCGCTGTTATGCTAATTTTTCCTCTTCGTCCTTAATTTTTGCACACCAGTGTATTAACCCTTTAACTGGCTTTAACGAATTAACTCGAGTTTAGAAAAATGGGCTAAAATAAGCTCCAATGAATACACCGAAGTGTCAAAATATTATGTCCAGCGCGTCTTTATGCAAATCGAAGCAAATGCAGGTAAACGTCAGCGCATGTGAAGGTAATGAAATGTTATGAATAACACATGATAATGAACAATGTTGATATGTGTTATCCATTTTCTTTAAATGGGTTAGGTACCGGACTTGAGCGAGTTTATAAAAGGAGAAATTGTAATGGGCAGAAGATTGGGTCAGAGCATTTCCAAGATTGCGAGGCTTGTTGGGTATTCATTGTCAGCCGTGGTTAGTATCTTCAGAAAGTGGTTCGAAGGGGATAAAACCGCAACTGCCAGTAAGGTGCGCACTGACCACGGCTTATCGATGCAAGATGTGAGCGAGGATTACTCCCTATGTTACGAAGCCACAGAATGGTTACTGCGGCGCAACCAGCCATTAATTTCAATGCTGTTGACGGGAGTAATGTGTCACAACACACGGTACTTCGAACCCTGCTGAAAACGATGCAGCGTAACCACAATCCGCTCCGAATGCCCATCGTAACTTTGATTCACTGTCGAAGGCGCCTACAATGGAAACGGGAGCATCAAAACTAAACCCTGAATGATTGGAAGAAGGCCGTCTTGTCAGATGAATCTCGTTTCTAATTTCACTGTATGGACAGCCGTGTACGTCAACGCCGTTTACCTGAGTAAGTGTTGGCATCAGGATGCACCACGGGAAGAAAAACCCTGCTTCCAATCATTCATTTACAGGAAACTCTGACGTGTACCTCCTAGGTACAAGTCAGAGTTTCCTGCAAATGAATGACTGGATCCAGTGTTTTCCAGCAGAACATTGCTCAAAATCATTGCAGACAAGTTACATTTTTGCAGGGCAACGGTATTCACCTCTAGCCGTGCTTTCTTTCAGATGAATAATGCGGCATGTCACATTACCTGGATTGTTCGAGAATGGATCGCAGGGTATAAGGAAGAAATTCAGTTATTACCCTGTTCTCCAAATTCGGCAGACATCAATCTAATCGAGCATCTGCGGTTTGTGTTGGAACAGCAAATCCGATCTGCCCGATTGTCCGAGAACTTTTGGCAGAACATGAGGAAGACTTCGAGGGATTCCGAATTCCCCAGACATCAATCCAATTGAGCATCTGTGGTTTGTGTTGGAACTGTAAATTCAATTTTGCGGCGGTTCAATCACGTAACTTACAAGAGTTAAAGGATCTTCTTACAGTGTGTTAGCACCAGACATCACAAGATACATTTAGAAATCTTGTAGGCCCCATACCTTGCCTGGTAAGAGCTGTTTTGTGCGCATCTGAAGGACTGATATCATATTAGGCAGCTAGTCAAAATGTTTTGACTCTTCGGTGTATTTTTTACGCTTTCCAACCATAGGTTGAAGAAGTGCATATGCTCCAGCTTTGTCCGTCTGTCTGTCTCTCTCTCTCCACACGATAACTCGCGTAAAAATGGTTCGATTTCGATGAAATTTTAGTATATGGTAGGGGACAGCCTAGGGAGGAACCCTATTGAAAAGGAACGAAATGGGGTTAAAGGTCAGGACATAGGAGAGGGATCCATTCCATCGCTCTTACGTGTCATAACTTACGTAAAAATGCTTCTATTGAGACAACACTTTATCATGTTGTTCTGGAGGTATACTGAACCGGTTCTGTTGAGTATCATTGAAATGGAGTAAAAGGTCAGAGCACAGGAGCAAGATTTATTCCACAGCCATTATCCTTATAACTTGATTAAAAATGTTTCTATTTCTACAACATTTTAGCATGTTGTTCCGAAGGTATACAGAACCAATTCTGTTTAATATCATCGAGATGGGGTTAAAGGTCAGGACACAGGAGCGAGATTTATTCCACAGCCATTATCCTCATAAGTTGAGTGCTTATTTCTGGTATGTCCGAAAGCGTATCATAATCAATGCATTACATCATTTTACTAACTTGTTGATGTCTAAGAAGTGGGCCGAATGCGGCTGGACCCAATAAACTTTCGCATCAGACGGCATTGCTTTACTATTCAAAGTGATCATTTAGCGGGGTGACTGACACTTATTCTTTCAGACGGATTATCAGCTGAAAGAGCGATTGCTTGTAGCTTCTAGAATTGGGGGCTTTGGATATAAGCTCTGACAGATAATCAATTTTGTTTTAAATTTTCGGGCTTTAACGACAACCGCGAGCAATTCTTAGGGCTATAAGCAGTCGCCTAAACCTAATTTGAGGCAACATGTTCCAACGAAGGTTCAGTGCCAGAGCTATCAAACAAACACATCAAACTTGCTTCATACAGTAAGTACTCAAACCTGATATACACTGCTGGCCACCCAAAATGCAACACCAAGAAAGAAGTATCCGATTGGCCTGAAATTTGCAGTATGCGTCGCCCGCGATAGGACATACAAGCGATTAGCATTGCAGGGAATATGCAAATCATATCCGCCCGACAAGCTACCGAGAAGCACTATAAGAAGGGTGCACAGAAGGCTGTAAGTACTGGAAGTGTGTTGTGCTGCCAGACCTGTGCGTGGGAAGCTTCCTGATGCCTCGTCGCAGAATAAGGCAGTCAGTCCAGCACGTTTCGGAGCTCGACAGAGGACGAATAGTGGCTTATCGCGACAGTGGTTAATCGTACGGAGACATCGGCGCCAATGTGGGACGATATCCAGCCACAGTGAGGCGAGTATGGATTCGGTGGGTACAGGAGGGACGGACAAACCGACGTGAGCGATTGCCGCAGCCGCGGCACACCACCGTACGAGAGGACCGGCACGTTGTGCTGCGGGCATTGACGGCTCGCACCGCCACATCACGAACGTTAGCGCAGGAATTAGAGTGTGTTGCGCAACAACCTCTGTCAGCCCGTACCGTTCGACGTCGTCTGCAGGAGCGGGGACTTGTCGCACGGCGCCCATTGCTCCGATTACCATTGACGTTACACCACCGGCGAGTGCGGCGGCAGTGGGCCGTTGAACGCCGCATCTGGATTACGGAATGGCACGACATTGTCTTCTCCGACGAATCCCGCTTCTTCCTACACCTCCACGATGGTCAGATCCGCGTGTGGTGGCACCGCGGCGAGAGACTGTATGGCGCCTGAATTATGCATCGCCATACCGGTCCGTCGCCTGGCGTTATGGCTTGGGGCGCAATTTGATATGACACCTGCATCCCTCTGGTACGCATCGTCGGTACACTTAACAGCCACCGCTACATCTCCGACGTTTTGGAGCCTGTAGTCCTCCCTTACCTGCAGGACCTGCCAGCGGCCACGTTTCAGCAGGACAATGCGCCCCTGTGCATGGCACGCATCGTAGAACAATTCTCCACAGCCCACCAAGTGCCACTGCTGCCGTGGCCCGCCTGTTCTCCCGATATGTTGCCCATCGAACATGTCTGGTCGCTTATCGGCAACCGAGTGGCCCGGGAAGCACCAGCCGCGGCTACGTCTGATGAACTGTGGCAACATGTGGAAGCAGCCTCGACCGACATATCCCAAGCCCACATCCAAAGCCTATTTCGTTCGATGCCGCGGCGTGTAGCGGCCGTTATTGCCAGCCATGGGGGCCACACGAACTATTGATGTCTGCGTGTTCCGTAAGTCGCACGGGCCTGTAAGCTCAATCGTTTCATCTTTGTATTTGTTGTTATATGTCCAGTAAATCTGGCTTTGCTATCACGTGTCCTTCTTGGTGTTGCATTTTGGGTGGCCAGCAGTGTATTTAGAAGGGAAGGTCAGAAGCCAGCGCCTCTGACCACTTGTTTACTGGGGTTGCATTCAGATAAATACAAACGAAGTTGTCCAAAAACGAAATAACGATAAAGAGGAATAAGAAGGAATAAGAGGAATAATATAAAAAAAGTAAGACTATATATATTAGGAACAAGAAAACAGGAAACAACATGAAGGTTGCTACTAACTTTATTTGTATTCTGGAAGCTGTCTTCAGATGTATTCTTGACGCTAATATGCCTGAAGATTTTTTAATTTATTGTATTACAAATTTTTAAGCATATCACCTTCTTCTTTTTCAAATATACTTGCCTTCAAAAATATTTCTCCGAAAGTGTAGAGGGTATTTTTTTTATTTTCCGGTTATTAAGTCCAGAAAGAGGGAGAGAAAGGAAAAGTACTTTTGTTTTTGAAGTGATAGTTCTCGGTAGTTGATGTGAAATACACGTATTGGGTGTGTCCAAAATATCATTGATTACAAGTTGAATTGCGCCCAACATGCTATCTCCGAGATTAACACACGTACTTCTTTTCAGAGTTGTGATGCCACTTTCCATTCTTTTTTCGATAAAATGTTAGAGACAAAGCTTCTGCTCTCGATTTTTGTTCTTCGGGTTTCTATCTTTTTTCTCGTACACGTCGAATACAATTGAAGCATTTCTTCATTCTTTTTCTTACCCTCTTTCTTCCGAAACTTTATTTCTTTGAACTCCAGATCAAATTCGCTTTTGCTAAACATTTTTATAAAAACTGACCAATACAAAAAATCCGTAACAGGAAGTGACATTAACAGCCACATATATCTAAAAAAGATAGATTATTAGTTTCTTTAACGTTTCTCACTCTTCGTGTTTCCTATGCTATCAAATAGAAATGGATTTTTAATAATTCTAGGGTGTTAAGTAACTCCCTATGATCTTTGACGGCAGTTATGTAAATCGACGTCCCAGAAAATAATTAATTTCTCGTCACTGGAGAGCGTTATTTGGCTCAGGAGTTTGAATAAAAATCAAGGTCGATCAATAAGTAACTTCCTATGACCGTTGGCGGCATTGCGGATTGATTCTGCCGATATGTCAAATAGACGATGAAGCAACGATAAACCTGCCAGCGTAGTTCCATTGGGAGAAGAGCAGCTTCAAAATAGAAAGACGTGGGCTCAAAACCCGCTGTCGGGAAGAGAAACGTTATATTGGCGTGATGATTTTTAAAACAGAATTTCCTCGCCGTGAAGATTAAAAAAATGTTGTGTGATTGCTCTTCTGCGCAACGTATGTGAAAACACAATTTTGTCCGTGTCCAAGATCCAAACCGCGCCCCCTCACTCCAGAATAAGTTGCTCCCCCAACTATGCTACATAGACGGAATATATCGCTGCAGATTTGTCGTCTTGACGCAAATTTGTGTCTTGACCTCTGCAGTAGGTCTCATCATTTTTCTCTAAACTTTTTTTTCTTTTTGAAATGAAAAACGAATTATCATTAACTGTAGATGTGTGAAACTATAACGTACGAGTTTGTCCGCGCCGGCATCGAAACCGGTTCCCCTCACTTCGGAGCAAGTGGCTCTCCCATCTGAGCTATACGGACAAAATGTATCGCTGCAGATTTTGTCATCGTGACACGTGCTTTATCTCTGTAGTACGTCACACATACGTAAAATATAAATACTTCTGTAATGAAATGGTTGCCGAGTGTTGCTATCGGTTGACACGAAACCTTCTGAGCGATTTCGTGTTCCCGCCTTTCTCAAGCGGGGGTTGATATGAAGTATATGTCAAATCGACACCCCATTCTACTCATACTTCACATCGTCTAAAAATATGCACACTTTTACTTGGGATTCAGTTGTGAGAACAGCTGCTGCGGAGTAGGAAGAAGTAGATTCGAATCTCACTGTGGCAAAAAAAAAAAAAAGGTTATAGGATATGTAAAGCAGTGTACACCAACGCCATTACACGCTCCTGGCTAGAGTGCGCTATTTGGCACAGGAATTTCAATAAACAGTCGTCTTGGAGAACAGATTCAAATTGAAAGTGATGACCTGCTTGAAAACATGACCTCACTCAGAGGCAAACTGCGGTAATTAAGTTTCTCTGTGCATAGAAAACGCCAGGAGAGAAGACCCATTATTAACCTATAGGAGCCTGACGAATTCAAGTTATGAATGTTTGGAGCACCCTCCTTACGATATGAAAACCCTGCTATGTGGGATGGTATAAAAGAATTAGCGTCCTACTCCACTCCTTAAATCTACAGCCACTCCAGAAACCTTGGGGATCATTACGAACAGTGGCACTTGCAATGATGGCGTGTCTCTAGAGTTGAGTTCTTTAACCCTTTAAGCGGCCAATGAATGTGAACTAAATGTTGCCCTTGCCGCCCCGGTGGCGCAGTGGTCTAAGGCGCTGGCTTCTGATCATTCGTCAGTAAGGGGTCCGGGTTCGAATCCCGGCCAGGCATGGATGTGGTGTTTGTCTTATGGCACTGGTTCTCTCCCTTCCCTGAAACCACGTGACCCTAAATTAGGGACGGGCGACTGCTTATAGCCCATTGAGTTGCTCACGGTGGTCGTTAAACCTTCAATCAAAAAAAAAAAAAATGTTGCCCATTTAGTTCACATTCAATGAAAATTGCATCGTATCTATTTGTTTATTTTCAAGTCAAGTCAAGTCACCGTGTTCCAATTATTGTAGCGTTCTGTTTTTCAGGCTGCAGTAGTTTCTGTCAATCTTCTTGAAAAAAAACCATCTGGTTGATGCGCAAAATCTTAGAAACGTTTGCTTATACTCCAATAAATCGGATTCCTAGTATTGCTTTACTTTAGTTGGTGAACAGTTCCTCATTATTATTCCTGATACTGCTTGAATAAAACGATCAGCTGGTATCACATATTTGAATAAAACGATCAGCTGGTATCACATATTTGAATAAAACGATCAGCTGGTATCACATATTTGAATAAAACGATACACGCATCACATAGAGCATGTTTGTATACTGGATTTGAATTCAAAGTTTTCACTTGGTTGGGGTACCTAGCAGTACTAACAATTCCCACCACCAAATCTCGTTCTTTGTTAACAAGTTCGCAATATATAATTTCCAGTAATTACCAAAAGCATATGTTTTAAACATGTGCTTGTGGAAAATCACATTGTGATCACTCCTATTTTCACGAGTAACGAGTCCCATATCACGCAGAAATTACGTCACAGACAGACCCTGATTATATATAGATTGCATAAGCGTTGCGAGTCTGTTTACCAGTAAAACGGAAGTCGTGTAATGGCAAAGGGGAAAACTTGCCGGGGTTTCAACAGGGCATGATTATCGATGCGAGGATGGAGGGAGTCAACATCTCAGAATCGTCAGGCATACTTGGCTATTTGAGAGCCACAATCAGCCAAATAAGGACTAACTGTGCACCAACTGCTAGACATCTCTCTAAGTCATAGTCCTATCATTATGATCATTACCAAATACAATGTTGACTAGCACGTCTCCCTACGTCATTCTTTGAGTTCAGATAGGATCCAGACAGCATGAGAGATAATAACGAGGAACTGTTCTCCAACAACAGTGAAGCTATATTAGCAATCCGATTGACTGCACATCTTCCTAAGTCATAGTCCTATCATTGTGACCATTACCATATACCGTGTTGGCCAGCATGTTTCCCTACATCATTCTTTGAGTAGGAACCAGATACGATGAGAGATAATAACGAGGAACTGTTCCCCAACTACAGTAAAGCTGTATTAGGAATCCGATTTACTGCACATCTCTCTAAGTCATAGTCCTATCATTGTGACCATTACCATATACCATGTTGGCCAGCACGTTTCCCTACATCATTCTTTAAGTAGGAACCAGATACGATGAAAGATAATAACGAGGAACTGTTCCCCAACTACAGTAAAGCTGTATTAGGAATCCGATTTACTGCACATCTCTCTAAGTCATAGTCCTATCATTTTGACCATTACCATATACCATGTTGGCCAGCACGTTTCCCTACATCATTCTTTGAGTAGGAACCATAAACAATGATAGATAATAACGAGGATCTGTTCTCCAACTACACTAAAGCTATATTAGGAATCCGATTTACTGCACATCTCTCTAAGTCATAGTCCTATCATTTTGACCATTACCATATACCATGTTGCCAGCACGTTTCCCTACATCATTCTTTGAGTAGGAACCAGATACGATGAGAGATAATAACGAGGAACTGTTCCCCAACTACAGTAAAGCTATATTAGGAATCCGATTTACTGCACATCTCTCTAAGTCATAGTCCTATCATTGTGACCATTACCATATACCATGTTGGCCAGCACGTTTCCCAACATCATTCTTTGAGTAGGAACCAGATACGATGAGAGATAACAAGGAGGAACTGTTCCCCAACTACAGTAAAGCTGTATTAGGAATACGATTTACTGCACATCTCCGTACGACATAGTGCAATTATTATGACTATTACCAAATACCATGTTGGCCAGCACGTCTCTCTGGGTCATACTTTGTTCATTGTACCCTTGGAGTACGCTATTACAGCGGCAAAAGACAGGCCAACGTGGTATTTGGTACTGGTCATAATGATAGGACTCATGAGTAAGAACCAAACGCTTTATTTGCCACATATCGTCGAAGTCCCTAGCAGCTGCCCTTTCTTTACTGCAGAAAAGGAATAATAAGTTTCTTCTGTTTCTGGGCATCGAATTATGTAGTGTAGGTGAGAAATCTGAATTTCCAATAAGGCTGAAAAATGAAAGCAAGTGTCCTAATAATTCATATCACATTTTTTAATGATTAGAGAGGCTTTCTTTGTTTTTAATTTGTTTCGAGTTTAACGGCGACCGTGAGAAACTTTAAGGGATGTAAGCAGTCACCTGTCCCTAATTTCAGGCCATTGGTTCCATTGAAGATGCAGAGCTAGTGCCGTAGGACAAGCAACCTTTATGCCTAATCTGGAACTCTAGTCAGGGCTTACTGGAGCGAACGCTTAGGAATTGGACGACTGCGCTACTTGGATGTCATGCGACAGACCACTCAGGCCTCATAGTTCTCAACACTTTAAAAGCTTTGTAAAAAATGAATGAAACGTTCAGTGAATAAATATAAAAGTTCATGTGTGCCAAGAAAGTGGTCTTGCTTATACACATTTTACATAATTCATTTAAAAACTTATGCACAGGAATCGCAAATTATTAGAAACACCTAACTAAGGAAGATTTAGATCTCCTCTGGCCTTCAACACAGCATGGATTCAACAAGGGGCGGATGTGGTTCCACAGGTATGTTCGGTAAAGTGGATGTGATGATGTCCGTTAATTGGAGAATGTTCTCTGGAGGAGAATCTCTGTTACGAATCGCTCTCTCAATCTCATCCCACAGGTGTCCAATCGGGTTAACGTCTGGGTACTGTGCGGACCATTTTAGCATTTTAAAGTCACTATTTTCCTCCTGAAACCGCTGCATAAAGATCCGAGCCTCGTGGGATTTCCAGAATATTTTGCTAGAAGTAACCTTCTCCATCAGGAAACACCATACACGTGTACGAATGTGCGTAGTCCTTATCAACGTAAAGCCACTTCGAAGCATCCAAATGTTTTTCCAGGGTGTGAGGTATACTTCTATTTAACTTTCTTTTTCGGTTTCTGTTATCACATGTAGATTTTGGTTAATTCTCTTTAAGCGGTTTCTAAACTTAACGCTGCATTTACTCTCTAATCGAATTTTGTTTTGGCAACCTAGATGAATGGTGAGTTACGTACATTATCGAGACTGATAAGTGTTCAGTTTCGATTGTATCAGAGCTCAGCTTGGAAATAATTGACTCGAGAGAAATTATTTGAGCTTGATTGAATTGCTTACGTTGATGTTGAAGTCTTTAATTGTTGTCGAGTTAGTAAGAATTGAGAAGTATTTTCTCTACAAGTAGAATCTGTTGCACCTCGATGTCAAAGTACTCGATAATTAAGTGCCAAGTTAATTCTGTTTCGTGATACTGTGCTGCCTTTAATACCTATCAAGGACCAACAAATGATTGAACTTGTGACTAGACTTGACTTTCCTGTCCCCTAATTACTACTCCTTTTTTTTTTTTTTTTTGATTGAAGGTTTAACGACCACCGTGAGCAACTCAGTGGGCTATAAGCAGTCGTCCGTTCCTAAATTAGGGACACTGGTTTCAGGGAAGGGAGAGAGCCAGTGCCATAAGTCAAACATAACATCCATGCCTCACCGGGATTCGAACCCGGACCCTTCACGGACGAACATTCATAAGCCAGCGCTTAGACCACTGCGCCACCCCTAATTGCTATTCAGTACTTAGTCAGTTCTGTGTCATAGATTTTAAGCTATCCGGAGTACGGTTTAAAATTCACAGAACGTTTTAATAAATAGTTTGCCGCCCCGGTGGCGCAGTGGTCTAAGGCGTTGGCCTCTGATCATTCGTCCGTAAGGGGTCCGGGTTCGAATCCCGGTTAGGCATGGATGTTGTGTTTGTCTTACGGCACTGGCTCTCTCCCTTCCTGGAACCAGTGACCCTAAATTAGGGACGGGCGACTGCTTATAGCCCATTGAGTTGCTCACGGTGGTCGTTAAACCTCCACTCAAAAAAAAAAAAAAAAAAAAAATAGTTTATAGTAAAGTAGGCTAATCTTATGGTGTAACATAGGTAATTAACTCACATCTTCAACCAACTACACTGTGATGCAGCAGGTTCTGTGTTCTAGGCATTTATTTCTCCTAGCATAACCAATAGTTTCGGTTCGTTTTATCCTTTACAGTAGAACGAATGAAGCAGACCTTTAGGGAAAATTCTAGGTGAGACTGTAAACATCTATTGAATTTTCGGAAGCAGTTCTATTTACAGGAAATATTTACATTTTGACGTTTAAACAGGTGACCATCCGCAGAACATAAAACAAAAGCTTCGAATGTCCTTATGCGTACGTCCCTTCACCGCTTGGGGGTCGCATTCTTGACACCTCGTAATGAATGTCACTTTGGTTCCGCCTCCAAGCATGTAAGAAGGCCAACAGAACATCACCATTGTATTTAACAAGGCATCTCTTAAACATTTCGAAAACAACATGGCGTCTTTTAGGAAAGGTTTCACTAAATGGCTAGCGGTGTTTTATAACAATAAATTGTCCGTTCTTATGCAATGTATCTTACATTGCCGTTACTGGAACACATATACACAAAAAATCATATTCATCACTGTAAGTCCAAATTTGAATAATACATCAATTGAATACATAAATCATATTTAAATATTTATAGTAGCCTCCCGTCCGCAGAAATCCTCACATGCACCAAAACTATAACAAGAGGTATTCAACAACCGAATGCCAGCCATGAAAATAGACCCTATACTATTACACAGCCTCCACCAGTTTGTACAGTTAATTCTAGGCAGCTGGAATTCATCTATTTGTGTAGTTGAAATATATTCGGTACGGGCCATAGTCATGCATTAATTACAACCCTGATTCATCGGACCAAGCGACCATTTTCCAGTCCTCGAGGGTCACGTTTTGGTGCTCCCGTGCCTATTGCAGACGAATTTCTTGGTTTTTAGCAGAGACGAGTACTACAGGAAAGGGAAATCTGTTGCTGTATCCCGCTGCGCCAATATACGGAGGGCTGTGTATGTTGAAATTCACCATTCGATGCCGCTGTTGTACTACGCGGTTACTAGAAGCAATGGAGCTCGTCTGTGACCTTGTACAAATCTCCCCAGCCTCTGTTGCCTTTGAACATCATATAGTCGTTTTCACCGACAGGAAGATCGCTGACTGCTTGTTTTGTTGTATGTGCACCACTCATTGCACACCCTCGATACAGTTGTTCTTGCGTAGCTGAGAAGCACTGTAGGTTTCTTGACGCAACGGAGCTGGACTATGACCTCGCAGAATCCTCTCTAGCCACAGTTGTCCTCTAACTTTCAGCAGTCATTCCGCCCACACGAAGACCGCTGGCTACTTGTTTTGTTGTTTGCGCACCATTCATTGTGCATCCTCCATACTGTTGTTCTTGCACAACCGAGAAGCATTGTGGGTTTCTTGAGGCAATGCAGCTGGTCTGATACCTCGCATAATCCTCTCCAGCAACTGTTGTCCTCTAACACTGACCATTCGCTTCCGTCCACAGGAAGACCGCAGACTGCTTGTTTTGTTTTTTGTGCACAACTTATAGTATACCCTCGATACAGTTGTTCTTGCATAAAGCACTGAGGGTTTCTTGACACAACGGAGCTGGTCTGTTACCTCGCACAATCCTCTCCAGCCAACGTTGTGCTCTAAAATAGACCAGTTCTTTCCTCCCACAGAAAGACCGCTGTCTGCATATTTTGTCGTTTGTGCACAACTCATTGCATCCTTTCGATAGAGTTGTTCTTACATAGCCGAGAAGGTTTGCCGTTTCTGAGATGTTTGCATCTGTCCGTCTAGCGTCCACTTAACATGCCTCTTTCAAAGTAGCTTAAATAACGAGGCCTTCTCATTTCTATGATCGGTACGCGTCTGAATCTTTTGAAGCGAGCTGTTTAGAAAGCCATCTCTACGTTATTGTTGGGTACGTAAGTGAGAATGACCCGTGCCTGATTGCTATTGGCTGTTCCAGATAATGTATTACTTCACTGTATTTGTACGTGCACATCAACGAAACGGATATTATTTTTCTAAATTGCGTCTCAGCTGTAACAAATGAGGTTTTACCATTACTGTTAAGGCGATCCCAACAATCCTGTGGGGAAAATTCGTCTCTGATGTATGTCTAGCTTATATGTATATCTAATTAAGGTAACAAGCAAGTGCTTTTACCAGATCAGAAATTTCGTCCGCAGCGCAAAGTGTTCCAAATCGCCTATCTTATTTCTTCTGTTGATTTCCTTCGTCTTCTATATCTTTTCTTTCCTTCCACCAAGGTTTTGATTTTTTCTTTGCCTCTCTTTTCCTGTGCCAAGTTTTTCATCGGAGAGCTTGTTACTGTCGGCCGTCACTAATATCACTGATTAGATGAACCCCATGAGGTTCTAGTTCTCTACTGTGCAAGAAATATTGATATTCCATTTATCTCTTTGGATCCCGCAGAGTTTCCGCAGTTTTCAGCATTCCACTAGGAACAACTTTCGAGTCTTGGACTTCTTGCATTTCCCCTTAGCCGAGTAATCTCTAGGGATTTGCATAAATATGTCCCGGAAAGATTTACAACATTAAGCCTGGTTTTGAGTATAGGTTAATTATTTGGCACAAATAACTCCTATTTTTTCTGTTGCAACAATATTTATCCTTCTTTCCATAAAGAACAGCAGATATTACCGGAAACATTTCTTATCACATGTAATTCATGGCGAATAACTAAACAAGAAAGATGACCCCGAATTTTCGGGTGTGATGAGCACGTCTTTTGAACCTGTTCGGACGCGAATTAAATTTATCAAAGTCAATGGAACTGGTATTGAAAATAGTAGTATCTGACTGAAGGAAAACATTTTTTAATCTTTATTTTTAAATCCAGCAGATATTGCTGTAAACGGATTCGTGAACTTACGCCTTCTGGTGGCAGACGTGTGCTTTAAAAACATTTTGAAATTATATGAGAAAGATTTCGCAGCGGAAATGCTATCCAACAAAGAATGAATTTTTCAAATCGGACTCTTAGAAGTACAGATATTGACAAAAATAAGATATTCATCTACGTCCCCTGGCAGAGAAACCATGCATTATTTTAAGAAGGAAATATTCTGAAGCGTTTTATCGACGAGAGTAATATCGGTCCACAAACGAATTTTTTACAACCGAAATTTTAGAAGCTCAGAGTTTGCTGCAAATAAATGAAAATCGGAAGTCAAGATTTACGCCCCTTAGTGACCAAACCATTTTTTTTACCAAGCATTAGAATTGGTACCCAAAAGATTTCCCATCAGGCGCTGTATCTTCTGAAGAAAAAATGTTTCAAATTGGAGTTTTGGAGGCAGAGATATCGGGGGAAATGCAATTTACTTTTATGCCTCCTAGCAGAAAATCTATGCGTAACTTAAAAAAGTGACTATAACTAAAATGTTCTTCGACATAAATGGAATCGAAAGGTAAAATAATGTTTTCAGTCGGTCGGATGTTTGGGAGCAAATATATGGAATAAAAGGTATAACGCTCTCTAGCGGGGAAACTGTACATCGTAAAAAAAACGAAATCAAGGATCATCATTCTCATTATTACCAAAAGTAAGGCTTGCACCGATAGCACGAATTCTCTTGCTCTCTAGGGTTGCCACGAATTCGAAAATAGTTCTTTAAATAATGCTATTTTTGCCTTGCGAAGCACTATTTTGCCCAACCAACATGGCGGCTCGTTGCGTCAAATCAATATTGCACTCGTGTCTATTCATTTATTGTCTGGTCAAGCTGTCGAGTATAAATTGTGGAAGCGTTCTATTATTAGGCATGAAGTTTGCTGTCTGTCTGGTTAATGTGCAAAAGGTTGGGAGCTATAATTTCTATATTTTGCCAACGCATTCGGATTACTAGAATAGTTTCACTATTTTAAGAAAACTAACAATGTTTTGCTTCAAATGTTTAAGGAGATGAAGGAGTGGAGTACGACGATAAGGATGCTAAGAGTTCTCCTTCTTCATTACAATACCACTACTCCTAAAACCTAGAAAATAACGGTCTACCTGAAACAGGAAATGTCAAACAGTTTTCCTACGTATTCATGAGAACAGGAACCATGCGATTGTTCGTATTTTCCGAAAATCCACAACGAACTTCATAGAAAGATCTTTTGAAGAGTTCATAACATTTAAAAATTGTGCTTATTCACAGTCAGGGAGACTATAGGAGGAAGGTAATCTACTTTACCTACAAATCTAGTTGTCCGAATTTCTCTAGACAAAGTGGTGAAGTTCAGTCTAGTAGATCTTCTCAACAACTTCTGAAAAAATTGTTCCGGGTAGCCGAATCTGCGAGTTAAAGACAAGGTTCTGGAAAGTTCTTCACGTCTTGCTTTGCCTGATGTAGAATGTGTATAAGCACGTTTAATCAAGAAGCGAAAAGCTGCAGATTTATGTTCTGGGGGTGAGATGAGTTGAACGGTATGATACAGGGGTGAAACTGGGTTTTCTGTAAAAAGAGTATTTGATCTGTTGAGTATTTAGGTTTCTACATAACAAGAAATCAAGGAAGGATAACTTCCCATTTTGTTCAACTTCTTTGGTGTATTTTATTGCAGGAAACTGTGATGATAAGCAAGAGATGAGATCATCAAGTTGGTGAATTGAATGTGGCCAGAAGACCAGCATATTGTCAACATACCTAAGGATTAATGAGGGTTGAAACGGATAATCACGCAAAACCTTGTCTTCCGGAAACTGCAAAAGTATTTCTGCCAGCACCGGAGAGAGTGGGGAACCCATGGGTGCACCCTCTCTCTGTTGATAGATTATGTCCTCATATTTAAAATATGATCTTTTGGCTACTAACTTCAGAGCTGTGAGAATAGCATGTACTTCTAAATATGGGATAGAGTCTTCTTGCAATCTGTCAGCAATGATGGAATGTACCGTGTCTAGTGGTACATTCGGGAAAAGCGACACCACATCCAGAGAGGCCATAATAAATCCAGTTTGTGGTGGGTCAAAGCCTTTAATACGTTCCAAAGCCTGTATGGAACTTTTTATTGATACATTAGAGTTCAAAGTGATTGGTCTCAAATAAGTAGCCAGCGCAGACTCAAGAGGCCTTGTATGGCTAGCACAGCCCGAGACTAATAATCTTAGGGGATGGTCTGGTTTATGTAATTTTTGCTTTCCAAAAAGTTTTGGTACTCTGGATCCAGTAGGAGGTTTCATTTTAGAGGATTTTGAAACCGGAAGGAAACCCTGATTTCTTAGTTTACTCAGTTCCACCACCGTAGCTGCAGTAGGGTCAGACTTAAGAATTTGGTGTGGAATTAGATTAACAGCCTCAGCCATTTTGGCAGAATAATTAGTTTTATCCAAAATAATAATTTGCTGAGACTTGTCCGCCCCTACAATAGAAAGATTAGGGTTATTAGCCAAAGAAATCAGCTGTTCCCTTTTGTACTTGAAAAACCTTGAGGAATTGGTGGAATTTGAAATAGATTTAATCAAAGCATACCGTGTAGAATCTCGTTCAGCTTCCGGTAAAGCATTTATAATATTCTCAATCTGAGGGACAGAGTGCAGAGGATTAAACTTCATAATGGGATAAGTGTACTTGAGACCCCTATTCAAGGCTATATGCTGGCCTTCTGTAATTTGAACAGAACTAAGGTTCAAGTAAGGTTGATAAGTATGAGATTTGTCAATAGGTGCAACCAAAGGGTTGTAGGATTGGTACTTGATAGGTTTAGTAGACACATGTTCACAAAGTTTTTGATGTGTCTTTGATTGATGACATTGAGTTGAGTTTGTAATGAAGTAAAAAATATCACTAAAGTCTTACCCAAAATCACATGGTGTGTTACCCCTGCCATGAGCAAATAAGCATCAAAAGACTTGCGATTGAGAACGTCACTATAGGCACGTTTTCTTCTAATTTCAGCACTCAGGCGCTTAGACTCAGCGTTGGTGATGACTCGCAGATCCCACTGAGATATCAAATGGGTACGTATCCTGAGAAAACTAGGCATCAATTTTAAAGATTTACAGTTGACGAGAAAATACAAATGGGCTTGATTGATGGAAAGTTTTTTACGAAGTGCACAGAAGGATTTAACCGCACTCTCCGTATCCTGTGTGCTAAAAGACAGTGAAGCTATTGCTAGCAACGCTGTCATAAGAAGTTTGCAGCTATAATGTGATATATAACCAGAAAAACAATTTCGCACGAGAAGTGATATATGCAAGAATTCAGCTGTCTACCTGTGCGATAAAATACCATACTATAAGTTGCAAATTAAAATCACTTTATTTACAATCTAAAAGTAGGTTAAAAAACAGACTAGCGGTTTCGGGGATCACGTTGTCCCCATCTACGGGTCCAAAGCACCACAGTGACACGATAGAGGCAGTCATTATATACATATTAAAATCCCCCCCCCCCCCGTACACCACGTCACCAACATTTTAGTGATGCCAACATTTACACAGAAAAAGGCGTACATGTTAATAACAGTTGATATTACAGTAAGTATAAGAAATTACAAATGGCACTAGGCAAGAAGTGCAGATTAGCCATTGGACAAAGTCTCTGTCGGCGCAACCAATCCACGCCAAGGTCCCGGTACATATGCGGGCAAGTCCAAATTACAACATTTGTCACCATAAGCAAGAATATACAGGCTTTCGGAAAGGAAAACAGTACCTTTATTGAGATTTGTTTCCAGAATTTTCACATTTTTCCAATCCGGTGAGTAACCGCCCTGTGTGACAGCTAACGTAAAGGCAGTATGAGTAGTGCCAACTCGAAGCATGTACTGGTGTTCTCTCAGGCGGGTATTTAAGCACCTGAGAGTAGAACCTATATAACAATTCTCAGTAACATCCGGGTATCCATGGGTAAGAGGAATACATTATACCCCATGTATTCTGAGGGTAGGAGTTCTGTCCCGGTCATTCCTGGCCATATCAAAGATATTTCTGGTGCATATTCCAAAAGAGATGTCATGTCGCTGACAGATTAAAAAGAGATGTCATGTCGTTCATGTCACTGAAGACTCTATCCATATTTAGAAGTACATGCTATTCTCACAGCTCTGAAATTAGTAGCCAAAAGATCATATTTTAAATATGAGGGCATAATCTATCAACAGAGAGAGGGTGCACCCATGGGTTCCCCACTCTCTCCGGTGCTGGCAGAAATACTTTTGCAGTTTCTGGAAGACAAGGTCTTGCATGATTATCCGTTTCAACCCTCATTAATCCTTAGGTATGTTGACGATATGCTGGTCTTCTGGCCACATTCAATTCACCAACTTGATGACTAGTTTCCCCCCTGTATCATACCGTTCAACTCATCTCACCCCCAGAACATAAATCTGCAGCTTTTCGCTTCTTGATTAAACGTGTTTATACACATTCTACATCAGGCAAAGCAAGACGTGAAGAACTTTCCAGAACCTTGTCTTTACCTCGCAGATTCGGCTACCCGGAACAATTTTTTCAGAAGTTGTTGAGAAGATCTACTAGACTGAACTTCACCACTTTGTCTAGGGAAATTCGGACAACTAGATTTGTAGGTAAAGTAGATTACCTCCCTCCTATAGTCTCTACACTCTGAAAAATCTGTCAGCGACATGACATCTCTTTTGGATTATGCACCAGAAATATATTTGATATGGTCAGGAATGACCGGGACAGAACTCCTACCCTCAGAAAACATGGGGTATACTGTATTCCTCTTACCCACGGAGACCCGAATGTTACTGAGAATTGCCATATAGGTTCTACTCTCAGGTGCTTAAATACCCGCCTGAAAGAACACCAGTACATGCTTGGCGTTGGCACTACTCATACTGCCTTTACGTAAGCTGTCACACAGGGCGGTTACTCACCGGATTGGGAAAATGTGAAAATTCTGGAAACAAATCTCAATAAAAGTACTGTTTTCCTTTCCGAAAGTCTGTATATTCTTGCTTATGGTGACAGATGTTGTAATTTGGACTTGCCCGCATATGTACCGGGACCTTGGCGTGGATTCGTTGCCCCGACAGAGACTTTGTCCAATGGCTAATCTGCACTTCTTGCCTAGTGTCATTTGTAATTTCCCATACTTACTGTAATATCAACTGTTATTAACATGTACGCCTTTTTCTGTGTAAATGTTGGCATCACTAAAATGTTGGGGACGTGGTGTACGGAGAGGGGGGGGGGATTTTAATATGTATATAATGACTGCCTCTATCGTGTCACTGTGGTGCTTTGGACCCGTAGATGGGGACAACGTGATCCCCGAAACCGCTAGTCTGTTTTTTAACCTACTTTTAGATTGTAAATAAAGTGATTTTAATTTGCAACTTATAGTATGGTGTTTTATCGCACAGGTAGACACCTGAATTCTTGCATATATCACTTCTCGTGCGAAATTATTTTTCTGGTTATATAGGTATTATGATTTATATTTAGAGACCCTACTTTGAGATCCGGTATAACGAAAACAGACTTCAGATCTTTTTGAATTAAGATTAAGTGAGGAAATGCTTGGAAACGTGAAAAACTTTCAGAGCGTCGAAGTTTTTCTCGTTTCCTTTCAGGTATTATCAAAATCCCTGATTTTAAGAGTGCGAATGCCCTAAATTTTAGAAACTGCCATTATAGATTGCATATTCACACTTTTTGCAGGTTTTCATATGTTCGAGGATTTATGATCACAACCGCTTTTTACCCTTACCTGTCGTAAAGAGGAATAAATTTATCTTCCGAGATCTGCAGATGGATTTTGAAAAACAAAAAGTGCCCATGGGGAGGCACAGATATCGTATGAATTATTCAATAACATTATTTGTTCGAAGGCACGCGAAACAGTTTTGGATTGAAAATCGTGTTGGTTGTGGAATGTGATGCAGGTCTTAACTTTAATGCGGAGATCTTTGAAAAAGTTTAAGTGCTGCAAATCGCAGGCATTTTTCTGAACGGAAATACCTTTTTTTCGGAGTTAGTTAAATCCCACACAATCGGATTTATTCTGTAAATAAACCAATTGCTTAAAATGAAAATAAAACAAGAAGAACCAGCATGAAAAATCGGAAGGAAACGCTTTGAACATGTACCTTGCTTCTTTAAAGGTGCAAAAGTTTGTAATACTGGAATTTTAAGCATGTTATACTACGCCTGTGTATGGAAAATAATTTCGAAATATTATTTGATATTCTTGTTTTATTTTATTTTTTTACAAAAGACTATTTTGATATTTAGTTATCCAGCGTTTCTTTTGAATCACTTATGAGCAAAGGACAAGGAAAGTCATTCAAAAGACAAGCATCTTTAAAATAATGTATTAAAAAAAAATGATGGAGCGCTAAATATAATTAGTGTTTCTCCTACGGTATAAAAAACGTTAAAAATGCCAAAACTAAATTTTAAACTCGTTTTTCTAAAACAAAATTGCCATTTTTTCATTCATTACATAACAGTAACTTTTAAAACTATTTAAATTGGTTAATACACTTTTAAAACTGATTATGTTTACCAGAAATTTTATAGTACTTTAATAAAGCAAGAAAAGAAATTAGTTTAAGAAGCAGTATAATACTCACTCAGAGTTTGCCAAAACTACATTGCCGCTCCGGTGGCGCAGTGGTCTAGGCGATGGCCTCTGATTATTCGTTCGAACGGCGTCCGGGTTCGAATCCCGGTGAGGCATGGATGCTGTGTTTGTCTTACGGCACTGGCTCTCTCCCTTCCCTGGAACCAGTGATCCTAAATTAGGGACGGGCGACTGCTTATAGCCCATTGAGTTGCTCAAGGTGGTCGTTAAACCTCCAATAAAAAAAACTACATTTGGGGGTCACAACAGCTAACGCGTCGCCCCGGTGGCGCAGTGGTCTAAGGCGCTGGCCTCTGATCATTCGTCCGTAAGGGGTCCGGGTTTCGAATCCCGGTCAGGCATGGATGTTGTGTTTGTCTTACGGCACTGGCTCTCTCCCTTCCCTGGAACCAGTGATCCTAAATTAGGGACGGGCGACTGCTTATAGCCCATTGAGTTGCTCAAGGTGGTCGTTAAACCTCCAATAAAAAAACTACATTTGGGGGTCACAACAGCTAACGCGTCGCCCCGGTGGCGCAGTGGTCTAAGGCGCTGGCCTCTGATCATTCGTCCGTAAGGGGTCCGGGTTCGAATCCCGGTCAGGCATGGATGTTGTGTTTGTCTTACGGCACTGGCTCTCTCCCTTCCCTGGAACCAGTGATCCTAAATTAGGGACGGGCGACTGCTTATAGCCCATTGAGTTGCTCAAGGTGGTCGTTAAACCTCCAATCAAAAAAACTACATTTGGGGGTCACAACAGCTAACGCGTCGCCCCGGTGGCGCAGTGGTCTAAGGCGCTGGCCTCTGATCATTCGTCCGTAAGGGGTCCGGGTTCGAATCCCGGTCAGGCATGGATGTTGTGTTTGTCTTACGGCACTGGCTCTCTCCTTTCCCTGGAACCAGTGATCCTAAATTAGGGACGGGCGACTGCTTATAGCCCATTGAGTTGCTCAAGGTGGTCGTTAAACCTCCAATCAAAAAAACTACATTTGGGGGTCACAACAGCTAACGCGTCGCCCCGGTGGCGCAGTGGTCTAAGGCGCTGGCCTCTGATCATTCGTCCGTAAGGGGTCCGGGTTCGAATCCCGGTCAGGCATGGATGTTGTGTTTGTCTTACGGCACTGGCTCTCTCCTTTCCCTGGAACCAGTGACCCTAAATTAGGGACGGGCGAATACTTATAGCCCATTCAGTTGCTCACGAAGGTCGTTAAACCTCCAATCAAAAAAAAAAAAAAAAAAACAGCTAACGATACATATTTAGGTTATTGCTACCGAGAATGTGAATCAATTATCTTTTCTTTCCTAAATGTTATACATCTATGACTGAGAAATTCGTTCATGTGAATACATAAAAATATATAAGAAACATAATGCAGCTGACACATTCGAGAATTGCAACTATGATCTTGATGCAAGAATTTAATATTTTAACCTCTCTATTACTGGATGGTCAAAAATTATTACGTAAAATTTGCTTTTGTACCGAAGCCAGTGAAGTGCTTTCAAAAACAGAAAATTCTTTCTCGGATCTTAATCAACGATAAATGTATAATTGCTGCGCAGTAGTTAAGCATTTGTTTGTACGAAATTAAACTTAGTTCTGGTAAGTTTTAAAAAGAAACTATCGAGGCAAACACAGATCAAAAGTTGAACCGCACAAGGTAATATTTGAAGCACGTGAATATTTGATATCAGTATAAAATATTACAGGAAACTGGATGTTTGAATTAAGAAATCTTGCTTCACCTCGCAATCGGTATTCTAAAATTAATTTGTAAGAGAAATAAGCATTTTATATTTTAAATTAATTTATCTCAGTTTCAGAATTCTCAAAACACTGCTTCTTCAATAAAATACTTATTTTATTGAAGAATTCATTATATTTGTTCCCATTGTCATGTGGTGGCATTAAAAGAGAGCAATTCAAATTTCATTTGCAATGCTGGTCTTTCTTTGAAGAATATTTGCCTGAAAACCTGTTGCAGGACTTACAATTACGCTGCATATCATGAGCGAGTTTTTATTTTTCTTTGCCTTGATATTATCATTTGCCAATTTATTTTCTATCGATGTAGCTCACTCGTAAATCCCACTTCCTTTGTTTTAATTTCTTTCTACTTGTTTCAGAGTTTAAGGACACGCGTGAGCACCTAAAGTTGCAGAAAGACTTCCAACCCTAACTTGGGGCCAATGGTTTCAGGTAAACAAGAGGACCAATGCTATGCTCTACCAATGTATCATATGAAACCTGGGCAAGTTTCAGGTAAACGAGAGGACCAATGCTATGCTCTACCAATGTATCATATGAAACCTGGGCACGGGTGAAACTCTTACAACTGGACAAAAATTTGCGCCTCTGAATCCACGGCACACACACAACTAGGGGACAACATTATACGAGTAATTTTATCATACGATACATTAAAAAGTACGATGGCTGATCAAACGAAATAAAAATGGGGAAATCTGCTACAGACGGTCAGTGAATAAGCAAAGACATCGCTCTTTCCACGTTTATCAACCCACAGCAACCGAAAAGTTCTTATCCGGCCACTGCTGGGATCGTACCTCAGATCTTTCGATATCTAGCCGAGTGCGTTCGCTTTACGCTACGGTGGCCAACAATCAACGGCGCTATGTGTGTTTATCTGTCAGCTTCTGATATCACAAATCTGTAGGATGGGCTCAGCAACTGAGACGTTTCCATCTTGCTGGTATTATCGGCACAAGCTGTATATTAATTATAGCAAATAAATCCAAAGAGCGAGAACAGTAGTGAAAATCCTCTAAATACGTGGCGTTAGTGAATAAACAAAGACATCGCTCTTCGCACGTTTATCAACCCACAGCAACCGAAAAGTTCTTATCCGGCCACTGCCGGGATTGTACCCCATATCTCTCGATATCTAGCCGAGTGCGTTCGCTTTACGCTACGGTGGCCAACAATCAACGGCGCTATGTGTGTTTATCTGTCAGCTTCTGATATCACAAATCTGTAGGATGGGCTCAGCAACTGAGACGTTTCCATCTTGCGGGTATTAACGGCACAAGCTGTATATTAATTATAGCAAATAAATCCAAAGAGCGAGAACAGTAGTGAAAATCCTCTAAATACGTGGCGTTAGTGAATAAACAAAGACATCGCTCTTCGCACGTTTATCAATCCACAGCAACCGAAAAATTGTTATCTGACCATTGATGGTATCGTACCTCAGATCTCTCGATATCCAGCCGAGTGCGTTCGTCTTACGTTACAGTGCCTAACAATCAGTAACTGAGACGTCTCCACTAGATGGGGACAACTCAATTGCTGAGCCCATCCTACGGACTTGTGACGTCAGAAACTGACAGATAAATACACATAGCGCGTTTATTGTTGGACATTTTGCTGGAAGGCTCTCAGACCATGGCAATGGTGCACTACAGCTAGCTTTGCGAGAGGTCTCGGCTGATTCTACAAGTACTCACAGTAAAGAAAAAGACGTTAAGAGCGAACATTTGCACGGATTTAAGAGAAAGTTACCAAAACGAAGGGAACTTTTTTATGAAAAGGATTATGCTACTTCTGATATTCCCACAATTAAACCATTGCGGGTTGCCGTTTTAACCCTTTTACTAGCTGGAACGAATTAACACGAAGTTAACAAAAAGGGCTAAAATCAGCTTGAAAGTATGAATTTTAGGAACGGGTACAACTTGGCTGGAATGAATGAATTTGCGCATCAAAAATCGTAACGTTCCCCTTGTCTTTGTTATTCAAAGCGGTTATTTTAATTATTTTGGGGAGATGACTGACACTAACCTTTCTGACTGATTAAGGGCTATAAACATAGCGACGAACCTAAGAAGGGAGAGAGAAGATATTTGAGTCAGTTGTTCTTACTCAGTTGCACGATATATTTGTCAGGGGGAGTAACCCTTCCCATTATACCTTGGGTCATGGAACAGATAACAACGAACTAGAATGAAGCGCGTATTAGCAGAGAGAAGCAGGTAGGTATAGGGTAGCCCAAAACATACCTACGAAGTTTTTATCCAATCGGCATTTGAAGAGACTTTGCGAGCACATTATAGCCATCAAGCCATTTGTGCCTGATGTGTTTTCTTTTCATTTTGCAGGATATGAAAAATGGTAGCTTACACTATAAAGCAGCGGATATGCATTATCAAAGAGTACATTCGATCATCAGAAAGCCGTAAAGAGGTCAGAAGAGCGTTCCAGGTAAAGTTTGGTGTCAAAGTTGGACCGGAAAGGCACACAATATCAAACCTCGTCAAGAAATTTCGCAAGACAGGGTCAGTATTGGACGATCACTATCAACGGAACAGGCCCACCACAGCAAGGACTGAAAGAAACATTGAAAAAGTTCGAAAAACATTTGAAGGAAGCTCGAAACAGTTTACCTGGAGATCGCGATAGGAGCTAGGTATCAAACGCAGCGGTCTTCAACGAATTATCAAAGATCTTTATTTGTTTCCCTATAAAATACCGACCCAACAGCCACTCACAAAGGCGAACATGGCCGCAAGATTGAACTTCGTTCATGCAATGATCACACAACTTGGGAACCAAAAAATTGACCCTCATCTGGTTTTCAGATGAGGCACATTTTTGGCTGATGGGTTCGTGAACAGGCAGAACTGGCGAATATGGAACAGAGAACCCCCACATGTTTCAAGTGCTCCAAGTCTTCACCCAAAACGTGGGACTGTGTGCTGTGCCTTGCCAAAAGTTGGCATTTGTGGACCTGTTGAGGGAACTATATCCGCAGTGAGCTATTGAAACTTGCTTGAAAACAATTCCATTTCTGTCCTTCAGGGCTTCCATGGTTCTGGCCTCATGAGTCAATTTTTCATGCAAGATGGTGCTCGTCCCCAATACACAGAATCCATTTTCCGCCTACTGAATGAACATTTCCGTGAGAATGCCATTGCTTTGGATTATCCAAAGTATTACGGACGCGGACTTGACAGGCCCCCGTATTCAACAGACCTCAATCTTTTGGACTTTTCTATTATGGGGATATCTCAAAGACAAGGTGTATCGTAGTAACCCAAAGACTTTGGAGGAGCTGAGATAATCTATCAAGCGTGAAATCTTGGCCATTACAACAGACGCCCTCTACAAGGTTGTGTCCAATTTTGGGATCAGATTGCGCAAGATCGTCGAGGTTGAGGGCAAAGATATTGAACATGTAATATAAACGGCAGGAGATGCAGATTTTAATACACTTTACATGAGATTTGTATGCCTTTTCGCTAAAGAATAATACAGCATTAAACTTGGTAGGTACGTTTCGGCCCACCCTGTAGTTGTTACTTCTGATATGAGAGAGGATAAAGGAATTGTTTTAACATAGCTCTAGTAAATCTAGGCCGCTATGAGAGCATTTAAGTTTGGGGAGAGCTGAAAATTTTGTTCGCATTTGATTCAGGTACAATCTTTGAAGACGGTAACGTCCGAAATGCCCTTTCACGAAAACTACCACGATAGCCTGAAAACGTCTGACTAGAGTGAATACGATTTTTTCCTCTCTACTGTTCTTTGAAATTACACGGCGTCCACGGGATCAGCAGAAGACACCCTCAGTGACCATTGCCGCTAACAAATAAGTAAAACATGCGTTGCTATCTCCATGTGAAATATTGTTTACTAAATCACATGCCTTCTTCGTGGAAGAATTCAGTGATCGCCCCCGGAAGTTTCATGTGGTGACCCAGCACTAATCGTTTGCTAACTTGTAAAGGGAAGGGGGAATTCCGAAAGGCGAAACAGACAGCTTCGAGCGTTATGGTACTTTGAACGACACAAGATATTAGGACTCTGGTTGTTAAAGGGTTTAAGCGTGAAGACGGATTGGGAATGTAGAAAAGCTAAAGAGACGGTTTTGAAGGATCTTTCAGGAGTTTGGTTTTTCCTTTTAAGTACACCGGGTTCGCATACAGGTACAAGTATATTACGTTCAATGCACAGCATTTTGGGAAAGAGTATATGGAAATTTCAGATTACAATTATTAACGCTGAAATCTACTATAAGATCAACACTGAAGTGGCAAAAAAACTGTGAAGGGTGCTACCATTTCTATTACATGCCACCACATCTATGCGATAAATGGTATCGCCGGTAAACGACGTATATATATAGAGGAAGATATCACCTCAAGCTCAAGTAGTAGCATTTGCATTAAAGATGGCAGCTTATCAGGATTCAAACGGTTTCGAACGTGATATGATAGTCAACGACCGGAAGATGGGTCTCTTCCATCTCGCAAATTACCACGGAAATTGGATTTACACGGTCGAAGCTTTCAAGTTTGGACTACACAAACTCAGGGAGAAAATCCATAGTGCGATGCCGGTGTGACCACAAAAATACTCTGGACGATCATGGATAGCTGCGTCTGGCACGAATCGTAACATCCGTCCGATGGGCAACCTTGTCCCAAATCACAGCGCAATTCAATTTTGGGGCCAGTAATATTATATGTGTTAGGACAGTGCAAAGTTCCCTATGCTCAATGGGACACCGGAAGCGACGGCCTACTCGAATTTCATTGTTGACCCGACGACACAGGAGTGTGCGTCTCTCCTGGACTCGGATACACCGCCAAAGAATCGTGATCCCAATGTTTCGGGCAGATGGCTGACTCCGGGTGTGGGCACAACCCCAAGAGGCAACGGATCCCGCATGCCTTCAAAGGACAGAGCAGGCCGGCGGTGGATCTTTTATACTGTGGGGTGGTTTCAAATGGCACGCTTTAGTTCCCCCCAAACGTCTACAGACTGTTCTGACCGGTGGAAACTGCTACGTAACCATCGTTAGTGATCATTTGCACCCATTGATGTCGTGTAAGCACTCCGACGGGTACGACCTCTTACAACACGACAATGCACCGCCGCACACATTCGCAGTCGCCAGATTATGACTTGAGGAACATTCCACGGAGTTTGGCATCCTGACTTGGCGCTCTCTTTCGCCGGATTTAAATGCCATGCAACACATTTGGGATGCTGTTCAACGTGCCGTCAATGCCAAGAATCCTCCACCAGCGAAGACTACGGAATTGTGGGAGGCTCTTCGGGAAGCATGGTGTGCACTGTCTCAACGGTACTACATAGTGCTTGGGAAGTCCGTACCTCGTCCCATTGCTGCCGTTATCCGAATCGCGAGAAGGAACAACGCGGTATTACAGAGGTATCCCAGGGTTTTTTTCGGCTATTCGAGGAGGACCAACGCGGTATTAGAGAGGTATCCTAGTTTGTTTGTTTTTTGAAACTCGAGGAGGACCAGCGCGGTATTAGAGAGGTATTCCAGTTTTGTTTGCAACTCTGTTTTTTTTTTGTTTTTTTTTTTTTTTTGGGGGGGGCAATTCGAGGACCAACGCGGTATGAAAGAGCTATCCCAGTTTATGGAAATTCTAATTGTTTGAGCAATTCGAGGAGGACCAACGCGGTATAAGAGAGAAATCTGAGTTTTTGTTTTTTGGCAATTCGAGGAGGACCAACGAGCAATTAGAGAGGTATCCCAGTTTTGTTTTGGCAATTATGTTTTTTTTTTCGCAGTTCGAAGAGGACCAACGAGCTATTAGAGAGGTACCCCAGTTTTGTTTTGGCAATTATGTTTTTTTTTTCGCAGTTCGAAGAGGACCAACGAGCTATTAGAGAGGTACCCCAGTTTGTTTTGGCAATTCTGTTT
Source organism: Macrothele yani (assembly GCA_039090855.1). NCBI lineage: Eukaryota > Metazoa > Arthropoda > Arachnida > Araneae > Macrothelidae > Macrothele > Macrothele yani. The sequence continues at coordinate 115,580,066 of CM077026.1, forward strand.
TTTTTTTTTTTGGTCAATTCGAGGAAGACCAACTTGGTATTAGAGAGGTATTCCAGTTTATTTTGCAATTCCGTCTTTTGGGGGGCAATTCGAGGGGGAACAACGCTGTATCAGAGAGGTATCCCAGTTTTTTGGCAATTCTGATTTTTTGGGCCATTTGAGGAGGACCAACGCGGTATAAGAGAGAAATCCGAGTTGTTGTTTTTTGGCAATTCGAGGAGGACCAACGAGCTATTAAAGAGGTATCCCAGTTTTGTTTTGGTAATCCAGGGAGAACCAGCGCGGTATTAGAGGTATCCCAGTTTTTTTGGCAATTCATTTTTTGGGGGGACGATTCCAGGATGACCTACGCGAGGTATCCCAGTTTTTTTTTTTTTTTTTTTTTTGGCAATTCGAGGAGGACCAACGCGGTATTAGAGACGCATCCCTTCTGTGTAAACTAACTCTCATTAAAGGACTTGCTCCAAAGTCAGATGGGAGAATGTAACTATGCACTAAGGTTCTATGATAGACATCGATGAAGACAATATCAAAACGACATACACGAGACGTCCAATGTAAGTATTTATTGGCACCCAGATAGCTTGTGCACTCGGAAGACAATGGCAGCATTCACATACGAACAGAAAGAACTACTACGTTGAATTATTTGGTAGCAACTTGTAACAGGTTAGCAGATTATTAACGATGAAACTTTGAACAAACACAACAATGCGTAGTAAATTCAACTCATGTGAAATAATAAATATATGATATTGAAATTCATAAAATCGAAAAGACGAATTCGCATCACCTAAGAGTCCGTAAACTTCATATACACCGAAACCATTACATTATGATCATCTACCTAATAAGCTGTAGGACCTCATTTAGCCCGCAAAGAGCAACGGCCACTTGGAAAGGCATCGGTTCGATGAGGTGGCGATAAGTATGTTGGGGTATATACTACTATAATATCAATAGCAGGTCGTCCAGTTTCTGTACATTTCGTGGTGGTGGTGATTTAGCACGAACCCACGTTTCCAAGTAGAACCACAAATGTTCGATTGCGTTCATGTCTGGTGAATTTGCAGGCCAGGGCATTAACAGAAAGTCACCAGCATGCTCCTCGAACCACTACTTGACGATTCTGGCAGTGTGGCATGGCGCATTGTTCTGTTGGTAATGGCCATCACCAGCAGCGAACACAGTTGCCATGAATGGGTTAACTTAGTCCGCAACGATGTTCAGATACCTGACAGATATCTGGGATTGTGCTATTGGGACAATGAGGCCTAAAGTGTCCCAAGAAAATATCGCTCACAGCATGGCACTGTCGCCGCCGGCCTATTTCCGCCCAACAGTGAATACAGGTGCCAGAGCGTCTGTTGGTAATCGGCGTATCCGCACCTGGCCGTCTACGTGATGAACCAGGAATCTTGTTTCGTCAGACCAGGCCACTTTCTTCCAATCATCCACGGCACAATCTCGATCATCTTCAGCCCATTTCATGCATTGTTGGCGATGAAGGGCAGTATGCATGCGGACCCGGTTGGGTCTTCGGCTACGCAGGCCCTGCGATTGACTGTGTGCTGTGACACATTGCCCTGATCACCACTGTTGCAGCTGCTGGTGATTTATTGCATTGTGGCCCAGCGGTCGCTGTCAACAACGCGCGACAGTCTCCGCTCCCCTCAGGCATCAATGAGTTGCGAAAAACACACAGCAGAACGACGAGTCGTCGTTTGGCCATCTGTGCACCAGTTTTGATACGTATTCACTACAGCGGCACGCGAACAACCCACAAGCCGCGCCGTTTCTGAGACGCCGTGCCCCCACAACTTGTCCTTTTATCAAACTCCGACAAATCGGCAGCTTTTCCCGTTCTGACTCCGAACACTCGACAAACCGAAGTACAGTCCTCCGGTTATATATATACTGCTTTGTAAACTTCACCTGCGCTACCGTTGGGTCTCCAGGTGCGCTCATATCTGTAGGCTGGGTGGTTGTGGTCATAATGGAATTTATCGTCGGTGTATCTTGTTCTCGTTTTTGTTCGTTGTCTGATATCTGAGTGATTGCCCGTGTTACCACAAAGATCATGAACTCACTGTACTTCAGACGTGACGTTAAATTTAGAAAGCTAACTAAAATGTACAGAAAATCAGCAAACAAAAAGGGAAATTTAAAACAGGTAAAAATAGAAGGTCCTTCAGTAAAGTTCGGTGAGTGCACGATAAAAATAAACATCAGGAATTTTTCAGAAAACTTACCTTACCGAAGCCCAAAATACTCACTTCCACCCCATCTGATACAATGTACAATTTTCATCGTTCATATAACTGCTGGATGCTATGGGAAAAGCCCTCCTTTGTTATCGTCCTCAGCTAAGACGTCACCTTTGCTTGAATGTCAGAAATGTTCGCAAATCATTTCTGTTTCAACGTTGATTTCAATCCTGGGAAGCAATATGTAGTCATCCGGGGTTACATCTGGCAAATACGGTGGGTGATTCAAGGCGGCAACATCTCGCTCCGAATTCCAGAATTTTATATTCGTTATTTGCTTCATAATTTGACCGCTAACAACGTGCATGTACATCGGCTACTGCGACAAGCTCTCTGTGCTACAAACTTTCTTACAGTTCCATGGCGATTATGAGCCTGTTCGCTCTTCTACTTAACTATGTTGTGCAAGCTACCGCACATTTTACATTTCTTTCTGCGTGTTACCACGACATTGACCGAACTATATCGGCACATTACATATAGGCTACGCCACAAATTCCGACTGCTAGAAAATTTGATTCCACATTTTTGTCTTGTATAAATGGGCTTGTAATTTGATAAAAGCATGTTCATCGATGAAGTATACATTCACCGAACTATATATCGACGCATTTTATATATACGTTACAAATTCTTACTGTTAGGAAAATTAACTCCACATGTTTGACTTTTATAATGTTCTTGTAATTTGATGAAAGAATTTTAATCGATGAAGTTTCTCCTACAGATTTAATCGAGTTGAAAAATATTTTTACATAAAATTTGTTCTAGTAATCTCTTATATTTTTTGTACTCAACCATATTTTAATATCTCATGATTCAGCAGTGGACAATAAGACATTTTACGTTTGTTAGCTATGGATTTTCAATACATAGCTCTGCTAATATCTCTTTAGTAGTCAGGTATTACATCGAACTTACCGGTTTTAATTTATGCACTAGAAAAGCTGTCGTTTCTCCAGACTGCGTTGTGGGGGCGTTGTCGTTCATGTCAAGCACTTTGATGTCACCTGTCATTGTGTACAGAGGTGATGAATTGTCTTCCTGTTGTTCTCCATTAATGAGGCACTCCACTTCAAATTGTAAAGACTTCATCGTTTCAGCGTTCAGGGCGGAAATCAGGGAGAGATCACCTTTGTTAGGGCTAACGGCCACGAATTCGTTTCCTAAAAAACACGAATGGCAATAATGAGTTTTTTCATAATATGCATGTATATTTTACGTACTTGAAAAAGGCAACTGTAAAGCAAGTCACTAGTGCAAAAAACACAGGTTCCACATTAACGCTAAAAAGCAGTTCTCTTAGCGAAAAAACGCTAATGAAAATGCACTGATGAAAACAAAACCCGAAGTGAATTTTGTTTTTGAAACGTCAAACCGTTGTCTCATCTGAAATATGTATCTTTCTTGTGGTTGAGTTTTGCTTCTAACTTTCTTCCTCCTTCACTTCTGTTTATTTCTCTCCGTTTTTCTCTGTCGGTGTCTTTCTACGCCATGCGACTTCCATCATTCTCTGTCTTTCCTTCTCACCTTCTTCGCTTTTTATTCTTCACCAGAACCTCCTTTATGCGCAATTCACATTTGCGATCTACTCTTTTACTGACTGCACTGTGTCCTTTTCATTATCTATCATTTTATAAACATATTTTCTCTTCTTTCTCAACATTTCAAAACCCCAGCACTGTTTATTTTTGTTCAATATATTTCGGTTACGTACATGACACTTAAGTTTTCTCTACCTGTCTCTGATTTTGCACTACCTCCTCACTCCCTTCCCTCTTTGTCTAAATTTAATTTCCGTTTTCTCAATTTCTATTTCATTATGTCAAAAGTTTTTTTCTGCTAAATAGTGGCATTTACTGTCTTGCAGTATTCATTACAAACCTCTGTTCTCCCAGATTATATCTTTCCCTACTTTTCATGCGCTTAATTTTCTCCTCTATTTCCCTCACTCACGCTTATTTTCCTCCTTTCTTTCTCGATATCTCCCTCCCGTTCTCATTCTTTCTGTTCTTTTCTTCTATCCCAGATTCGTTACTATTCTTCTTTATTTTTCTCGCTAAGTTGCGTTTCTTTCCTCTCCGAGTATCTTTTACTTTGTCCTTACCGTCACTGTTTTCTGTGCCATCCTCTTTGTGTGATTCTGTCTCCCCTTTTCTCTCACTCAGTCATTTCTCTTCTCTTTATCACCAAATCTGCTTTTCATTCCCCTTCGCTTTCTGTTTCGTTCTCGCACTCAATGTTTTACGTTACGTTCTGCATTAACTCCCACCTCCTGGGATTAACGCACTTTATTTTTCCTGTTCTACCTCACTGTTTTTCATATTTTTTCTTAACTCACTTTTCTTCATACACCCACGCACTTTCTTTGAAACTTCAGTTTCATCTTATCTCTCTCATGCATGATCGTTTTATGCTGTCTGACTCTCATACACACTCTTCCTTTTTTTCCCTGTCTGTTCAGCTTTCTTACACATTCTCCTTTTTGTATTCTTCTCTAAATATCTCTAGCACACATTTTTCTCCCTTTTTCTTTTCCTATCATTCAGATGTTTCTTTAGTTCTCCTAAATTTATGTCTGTATCTAACAGACTTCCCTTCTCTTTACAATCTCTCTCTCTCTCTCTCTCTCTCTCTCTCTCTCTCTCTCTCTCTCTCTCTCTCTCTCTCTCTCTCTCTCTCTCTCTCTCTGTCATTCGTTTAATGCTAACTTTATCTTCATTTCACACTTTCTTTCTCTCTCTCGTACTTAGTCCTATTTTAAAATTTGATAAGTCGTTTTAAATCCACGGAGAAAAAGCACCAGTAGAGATGAATTAATCATTTTCAAGAATGCAGCATAGCCAAAAACTCCTTGCAAAAGCTTCAAACAACTTAAAGTTAAAATTCTTTGCTTTTAAAAGATGAAACTTTCAATTGTTTTTTTAAAAGTCCATGTTTTACAATACGCAGACCGTGAAATTCAGGAAAATAAAATATAATTCTTCCTATAATCCGCGACGACACGTAATCCTCAGGCCGTGATATTCCAAAAAATAATCGTCGTATAATTCGTACCCGCAATGTTGACCTCAAACCGTAATTTCGTACTAAACAGTCCAGATCCACGGAATGACCGCACGTCCAAAAAATAGGGAGGAAGAACGTTCTTCTTATTAAGCAAATAAATGCCACTTTTAAAGGCTTTTCCGTTACCTTTAAGTAAATGGATAATAAAAAGTTAGAGATTCGCCTCTCCCCATGACCGCAGTTCCGTAGTTTGACTCTGTAATACGCAGTTCCATAGTTAGATGCGTTTCGTTGTCACATTCTATATTATGCAGTTCTGTAGTTAGATCTGTCGGTTCCGTAGTCATATTCTGTAGAATGCAGTTCCGTTGTCAGATTCTGTAGTAGGCAATTCCGAAGTTAGACCTGTCGGTTCCGTAGTCCGATTCTGTACTATGCAGTTCCGTAGTCAGAGTCTGTAGTACTGAGTTCCTTAGTTAAACCTGTCAGTTATGTAGTCAGATTCTGTATTATGCAGTTCCGTAGTTAGACCTGTCAGTTCCGTAGACAGATTCTGTAGTATTTAGTTCCTAAGTTAGACCGGTGATTTCCGTAGTCAGGTTCTGTAGTAGGCAATTCCGAAGTTAAACTTGTCGGTTCCGCAGGCAGTTTCTGTTGTATGCAGTTCTGTAGTCATATTCTGTAGTATACAGTTCCTTAGTTAGACCTTTTAGTTGTGTAGACCGATTCTGTAGTATGCAGTTCCGTAGTTAGACCTGTCAATTCCGTAGACAGATTCTGTAGTGTTTAGTTCCTTAGTTAGACCGGTGAGTTCCGTAGTCAGATTCTATAGTATACAGAATCTGACTACGGAACTCACATCGTAGTTAGACCTATCGGTTCCGTAGTCAGACATCGTAGTTAGACCTATCGGTTCCGTAGTCAGACTCTGTAATATACAGTTTCGTAGTTAGACCTATCGGTTCTGTAGTCAGATTCTGCGGTATGTAGTTTCTTAGTTAGACTTATCAGTTCCATATTCAGATTCTATAGTACGCAGTTCTTAAGTTAGACCTGTCAGTTCCGTACCCAGATTCAGTAGTATGCAGTTCCGTAGGTAAATCTGTCGGTTCCGCAGTCAGACACTGTAGTATACAGTTCCGAAGTTAAACCTGTCGGTTCCGATGTCAGATTCTGTAGCATGGAGTTCCTTAGTCACACCTGTCAGTTACGTTGTCAGATTCTGTAGTATGCAGTTCCGTAGTTAGACCTGTCGGTTCCGTAGCCAGATTCTGTAGTACGTAATTCCTTAGTTAGACCTATGAATTCCATATTCAGATTCTGTAGTATGCAGTTCATTAGTTAGGCCTGTCGGTTCCGTAGTCAGATTCTCTTGTATGCAGTTCCGCAGCTAGACATGTCGCTTCTGTAGTAGGATTACGTAGTATGCAGTTCATCAGTTAGACCTGTCGGTTCCGTAGTCAGGCTCTGTTGCATGCAGTTCTGTAGCTAGACATGTCGCTTCCGTAGTCGGATTATGTGGTATGCAGTTCAGTAGTCAGAGTCTGTGGTATGTAGTTCCTTAGTTAGACCTATCAGTTCCGTATTCAGATTCTGTACTATGCAGTTCAGTAGTCAGAGTCTGTGGTATGTAGTTCCTTAGTTAGACCTATCAGTTCCGTATTCAGATTCTGTACTATGCAGTTCAGTAGTCAGAGTCTGTGGTATGTAGTTCCTTAGTTAGACCAATCAGTTCCGTATTCAGATTCTGTACTGTGCAGTTCTGTAGCTAGACATGTAGCTTCTGTAGTCAGAGTCTGTGGTATGTAGTTCCTTAGTTAGACCAATCAGTTCCGTATTCAGATTCTGTACTGTGCAGTTCTGTAGCTAGACATGTAGCTTCTGTAGTCGGATATTGTAGCTTGCAGTTCCGCAGTTATACCTTTAGGTTCCGTAGTGAGATTATGTAGTATGCAGTTCCGTAGTCAGAGTCTGTAGTATGTAGTTCCTTAGTTAGACCTGTCAGTTCCGTAGGCAGATTCTGTAGCATGCAGTTCCGTAGGCAGATTCTATAGTATGCAGTTCCGTAGTTAGACCAGCGTTCCGTAGCCGGATTGAATAGTATGCAGTTCCGCAGTTACACCTATCGGTTACGTTGTCGGATTCTGTACTATGCAGTTCCGTAGTTAGACCTGTAGATTCTGTAGTCGAATTGTGAAATATGCAGTTCCGCAATTAAGCCAGCGTTCCGTAGGCGGATTGTATAGCATGAAGTCCCGTAGTTAGACCTATATACGGCGTCCAGAAACATGTGTAACGTTGAGTTTCGTGAACTTTTTCCGCGAGAGCAAGTAATAACGCTTTCATGGCATCATATTTTCTGTCAAAATGCTGGTAAGTGAAAATAGAATAACCTTCTTTCCAATTTTTGCTGACCTCCATCTTTGTACTGCGCTATTTTCCCTGTTATTAACGCATTTCTGAAAATTTCAGAAATATACGATCTCTCCTGACGATTAAGACGAGGATTATTTAAAGGTGCAGCAAAGACATTATCTTTTAAAAAGCGGCGTATAATCCTCAGAACTTAAACTTATTATTTTTAATACATAATAATCCGAGGATTATCTGAAAAAAAACGAGGTATTGTTTTGCTTTCAAATTTTTGTTCTTTCTATTATATATATAGAAAAGTTGCTCTTCCTGCGTTCACTATTAAATTGCTTTGTCCCCTTCTGAAAATATTTTACGGGAATGCTATCACCCCTTTAGGGTACCAATTTAAATATCTATGTCACGTGTTACAGAATGCAATAGAAAAACTGCAGATGGAAGCATAAGAGTCAGACATATGCTTTTTATGACGATATCACAGTTCCACCCCTGCCGCTAGCAGTTCGTTGTAAATGTTAGCAGAATACTAAAATCTCCATTCCGTGCTAGTAGTCTCTGAATCCCATTGTGGACTAAATTCTTGTATTTTACTTTTAAAAGAGCAAAAATTCTGAAATGTTTCCAAGAAATATATCGAAAGAATTTTTCCTGAGATCGCAGTAAAGAAAGAGTTACGCCGTTGAATAATGCGAATTCTATAGATTTCATTTTCTGCTTTTCTTCCATATGGATATGTTTGGATCACGGAAAGAATGGTCAGCAATTTTTTTTAGATATATCAGGTGTCTTTTATGCTTTCCCTTTGATTTTCTTTTTTAATTTGTTCTTTCATTCCAGCTTTCAGTTACATTTCTCTATCGCCGCTGCTTCAATAAACCACGCAATGGAACCCATTGAAGCTGTTAAAAAGATCCTGTCGAAATATAAAAGGATCAGAACTGCTTTTGTCACTTGTCAAAAAAGCTCTATGTAGTTATGTCTGTCAGTACCCAGAAAGATCTTTGAGAATAATAGAGGATCAGACGTGAAAGGAAATAGCATTACTTTTCATGCGAAGAGTGATAAAACACTCAACAGAAGAAATAAGAGTGTGTATGAATATATTGAAGAAAGGATCGTGCTGAGAAAGAACTGCAATATCTGTCCGAAGCGCAAAGCAGAACTCCTGCACTGAAAGTACATTTCAAAGAGCAATATATATATATATATATATATATATATATATATATATATATATAAAGGTTTAAATTACATAGCGGAACAAAGAGGACAGGACTGGAATGTTCCAATATCAGCTGAAAGTAGGTGGTTATGAATATTTTTTTAATATCTTTAGAACGAGTGTAAAATGAAAGAAGAAGATTTCCATATACAGTCAATGGACAAAACATTAGAGCTGCTTACCTTATAGCGTGTTGATCCTCCTCTAGCGCGAATAACAGTCTGTAAACGCCGAAGCATCGACCCGTCAGATGCCGGAGGGTTTGAGGAGGTAATATTAGCCATGCCTGTTGCAGCATTGTCCGCAACTCCGTCCGAGGCGTCTGTCCGTGTTCCGTGGATCTGATACACCGCTACACGGCATTCCAGAGAGCTTCCACAGGGTTCAAATCAGAGATAATTGAAGGTCGTTAAATGGTTCCAAACTCATATAAGTGTTCCTCGAGAAATACCTGGGTGGTTGTGGAGCGTTGGAATGGAGCATTGTTCTTCTGAAACAGACCATCTGCCGCCAGATGCACGAAGGTCATGAAATAGTGTAGGTGTGTGACGTACTACAGTGGTAAAGCACGTGTCAAGACGACAAATCTGCAGCGATATATTCCGTTCGTGTAGCTTAGTAGGAAGAGCAGCTTACTGCGGAGTGATGGGGCGTGGTTTCGGTCACTTTTGCCAAATGTGAAAACGCCAATTTGTCCGTGACGGGGATCGAAGCTGCACCCCCTCACTCCGGAATAAGTTGCTCTCCTAACTAAGCTATACGGACGGAATGTATCGCTGCAGATTTGTCGTCTTCACACGTGCTTTATCTCTGTAGTACGTCACAGGTGATCCAGTATATGCTGGCAGCGCGCAGCGGTTAAAGGGTCTCTCCGGACACACTAAGATATCTAATATGTCCCATGGCAATGCTCCCCGAACCATCAAAGAACCACCACCGCCTTGAAACAAGTTAGTAAAATCATGCAATGCATTGATTATCATACGCTTTCCAACATACCAGAAATTATTACTCAAGTTATGTGGATAATGGCTGTGGAATACATCTCGCTCCTGTGTCCTGACCTTTGACCTCATTCCGTTGATATTGAACAGAACCGGTTCACTATACCTCCGGAACAACATGATAAAGTTTTGTCGCAATCCAAGCACGTTAGGTGAGTTATGATGCACAAGGGCAATGGAATGGATCCCACTCTTATGCCCTGCCTGACCTTTGACTCTATTTTACTCATTTTCAATAGTGTTTGTCCCCATGTGGTTCCTCACCACATACTAAGATTTCATCGAAATCGAACCATTTTTACGCACGTTATGACGCATAAAGTCAATGGAATAAATCCCGCACTTATGCCCTGCATGACCTTTAACCCCATTTCGCCCATTTTCAATAGGGTTCGTGTCCAGGTGGTTCCCTACCACATACTAAAATTTCATCGAAATCGAACCATATTTACGCATGTTATGACGCATAAAGGAAATGGAATGGATCCCACTTTTATGTCCTGACCTTTGACCCTATTTCACTCATTTTCGATAGGGTTCGTCCCCATGTGGTTTCTTACCACATACTAAAATTTCATCGAAATCGAACCATTTTACGCAGGTTATGACGCACAAGGGCAATGGAATAAATCCCACTCTTATGCCCAGCCTAACCTTTGACCCTATTTCACTCATTTTCAATAGGGTTCGTCCCCATGTGGTTTCTTACCACATACTAAAATTTCATCGAAATCGAACCATTTTTACGCAAGTTATGACGCATAAGGGAAATGGAATATATCCAGCTCTTATGCCCTGCCTGACCATTGACCCCATTTCGCCCATTTTCCATAGGGTTCGTGCTCAGGTGGTTCCCTACCACATACTAAAATTTCATCGAAATCGAACCATATTTAAGCATGTTATGTTGCATAAAGGCTATGGAATGGATCCCGCTGTTATGTCCTGACCTTTGACCCCATTCCATCCATTTTCAATAGGGCCTCTGCCCAGGTGGTTCCCTACCACATATTAAAATTTCATTGAAATCGAACAATGTTTACGCACGTTATGACGCATAAGAGCAATGGAATTGATCCCGCTCCTATGTCCTGACCTTTGACCCCGTTTCGCGCATTTTAAACAGGGTTCGTCCCCAGGTGGTCCCATACCATATACTAAAATTTCGTCGAAATCGAACCATTTTCACGTGAGTTATCGTGCGGACGGTCGGAGAGACGGACGGACAAAGCTGGAGCATATACGCTTCTTCAACCTACGGTTGGAAAGCGTAATAAAGCCAACCTGGCATGAAGTGGCTATGGCCTCATGTTATTGACGCCACACCCGAACCTCGTCGTCAGCTCCATAAAGCCGAAAGCGGGATTCCTCTGGCCACACGACACTGCGGCACTCTAAACAGGTCCAGTTTTAATGTTCCCGATACCGTAATGTTCGAGGACGAACAGTCAACTGTAATCGACGAATAGGGCGTTGTCTCCCGCAACCCAAGTTATGCATCATGCACCATACCGTTTGGTCGCTGAAGCTGCTTGGATACCCGACATTCAACCTGGGTTGGATTTGCGTCTCCGTTGCCTATAGGTCAGTACGATCCAGGATTGTTTTCGTCGACACCTGTCATTAGTAGTGTGCGGTCGAACACCGCTTGCTCTCTTTACGTCCCTTGATGGTATACTCACGGTACTCTCTTGATACGGTTGCCCACAGGAACCATAGGGTACTTACCACTTGAGCGATAGAATGACCCTCCTGCCTTGCGCCAACAATGCGTTCACGATCAACGCAGCTTAGATCACAACGTTTACGCACATTCGTCGATTGCGATACCCTGTTGGAAAGTTCTGCTGTCCGCCTATTTGTCACCTGTGTTCGGTTTGGGTCTACGCAGGGGATGCCCATGTCAACTGCCCATTACTCCTATCTCCAATGTTTTGTCTGCTGAGTGTATATGCTTTGCAACATCTTTGAAAACCAAAAATCAGCCCGTCCTGTTTATCTCAGTCAATATTTTCCCATAATTTCAATACGAACCACATTGGAGCTCTAACGAAACGTAATCATATCGCTTTTTTCCTCCGAAAAATTAGAAAAAACAAAACAAACGAACTACCATTGAGGTCAGTGGAAACGCGACTTTTGTTTGAAATTGGAATATGTATTAGCACTTGAATGCATATGGTGAGGGTTATTGTTCACTTGACAGAAGACTAAAGTCAGTTGGAGGAAAATCATTGCACCGAAAGCTGCATTTAATCGAAGTGTCACTTGATCGAAATAATCACTTAATAAAAGTTGTTGCTTGAACGAAAGGTGCATTTCATCAGAAGGTCACTTTCATGAAACGTACATTTCACCGAAGGAACTTTTTACCTAAAAGTTCATTTCACTGGAGGGTCACTTTAATGAAATGTACATTTCACGGAAGGACATTTTTACCTAAAATTTCATTTTACTGGAGTGTCACTTGAATGAAATGTATAGTTCACCGAAGGATCTTTTTACCTAAAAGTTCATTTCACTGTAGGGTCACTTGCATGAAATGCACTTTTCACCGAAGGATGTTTTTACCTAATAGTCCATTTCACAGGAGCTTCACTTGAATGTGATGTACATTTCACAGAAGGATCTCTTTAACTAAAAGTTAATTTCACTGGAGGGTTATTTGAATGAAATGTAGATTTCATCGAATGATATTGTTACCTAAAAGTTCATTTCACTGTAGGGTCGCTTGAATGAAATGTACATTTCACCTAAGGATCTTATTACCTAAAAACTCATTTCATTGGAGTATGACTTCAATAAAATGTACATTTCACCTAAGGACCTTTTTATCTAAAAGTTCATTTCACTGGAGTGTCACTTGAATGAAATGTACAATTCGCGGAAGGATCTTTTTACCTAAAAGTTCCATTCACTGGAGGGTCGCTTGAAGGAAATGTACATTTCACAGAAAGATCTCATTACCTAAAAGTTCATTTCATTGGAGTGCGACTTCAATAAGATGTACATTTCACCGAAGGACCTTTTATCTAAATGTTCATATCACTGGAGTGTCACTTGAATGAAATGTACGTTTCACCGAAGGATCTTTTTACCTAAAAGTTCATATCACCAGAAGGTCACTTCAATTAAATGTACATTTCCCGAAGGACTTTTTTACGTAAAAATTAATTTCATCGAAAAATCATTTCACTGAAGATTAAGTTTCTTGAAAACTAGAATCTTTTTATTGTACAATCTGTTGAAGTAGAGGGCGGGTATGAAAAACTTACCATCAAAACGTTAGCGGATCGCATACTAATTGCACTCCTGATTTTTCCATGCCTTCTGACTAACATTAACTATAAAGGTAATAAATAAACAACGCGCTGGTCCAGCTTTCTGTGCAATAAGAGCTCACAGACGTCTAGGAACAGATTCTGCAAGGTGCCGAATATCCACCATGCGTAACTTGCCTCGTGTCAGCTGCAGCAACTCCGTCAGTTAACTCTCATTGCGGACAGGTGGATCAGTACTTCTCACAATCCGTTCAAGTATACCCCACAAATGTTCAATTGGGTTACAGTCCGGTGAGTTTGAAGGCCAAAGCAATGTGGCGAATTCGTTGTCGTGTTCGTCCAATCACTCAGTAGTTATAAGCGTATGACGACACGGTGCGTTGTTCGGTTGAAAGACGGCAAGTGTAGTTCGGGTAAACCTCCTGCAGATATAGATGGAGATGGTCAGCTAACAGGTCCCTGTAGAATCTACCATTCAGTGTTTGTGGGGTGATAACCAACAGACCTAGCTAGGGCTTGACACGTAATAGTTTCCCAGACCAGAACACCACCTCTACCGGCCTGTTGAACGCCAGCTGTGCTGCCACGGGATAGGGCTTCATGCTGTTTACCCATATACGAACCCGGCCATCAGCATGATGCAACATAAAACGGGACTCATCACTCCAGGCGACCTTGTTCCATCTATCGAGGGTCCATTGACGTTCCTTGTCCCATGCAAGGCGTAGTTTACGACGACTGGACGTCGTCATGGGTACCCTCTTCGCTCTCCAGCTGTGGAGCCCCAAGCTAAGTAATATACGGCGCATTGTGCGTGTGGAAATACACTGACGGAAAAAACATCCCAACACCAAGAAGGGGTTGTGTTAGATAAACGACAGTTGGTAGGCGGTGAGAGTGCATCTGTAAGATTACGTCTACGCAAATTTCGCGCTCGGCGCATACGTGTGGCGCTAGTAGCGCCCCTCGGAACATGCAAAGCAGGTTTGCTGTAAATACGCACTGTAACGTTCGTGAGCGTTAGTTATCGTTGAGATTCGACGTAGTGTGTTGATGTTAGTCAAGAATGCTTTTAAGAAGACGAAGAAGCCATTATCAACAGCTCACGGAGTTTGAACGACGTCGTGTAATAGGGCTACGAGAAGGTGGATTTTCTTTCCGCAATATTACAGAACGACTTGCCAGGAATGTAGCCACCGTGCATGATTGTTGGCAGCGGTGGTCAAGGGAAGGTACTGCCTCAAGAAGACCGGGTTCCATTCATTAAAAAGCATTCCAGGGGGTGTTTTCCAACAGGATAACGCTCGCCCGCATACCGCTGCTGTAGCCCAACATGCTCTACAGAGTGTCGACATGTTGCCGTGGCCTGCTAGATCACCAGATCTTTCACCAATCGAGCACGTATGGAACATCATTGGACGACAACTCCAGCGTCCTTCCCCCAACCAGCATTAACCGTCCCTGTATTGACCGACCAAGTGCAACATGCATGGAACTCCATCCCACAAACTGACATCCAGCACCGCTGTACGACACAATGCATGAACGTTTGTGTGCTTGCATTCAACATTCTGGCGGTTACACCGGTTATTAATGTACCAGCATTTCACATTTAAAATGACTCTTCTCGCGCTTACAATAAGCTGTGATCTTGAAACCTTAATCGATTAAATATGTTACCTATACAAATGTATTGCCGCCATTTCATTCCTCTACAACTATTTTTTCGTGGTGTTGGGATTTTTTTCCAGTGTAAGTCGAACTGCACCGCTGTTGTATTGGTTGGTGAACTGGGAGATCGGTTAATTCAGTCCTGGCACAACTTTGATACAGTAGTACGGGAGCAGCCAACAAGTGCGGCTGTTTCTGAGATACTGGCTCCTGGCCTCCGGGCCCCAGTCTTCTGGCCGCGGTCAAATTGGCTTACGTCGACGCGTTTCTCCTTTACTGGCAAACTTTCACTCATTACGTGCATAATTAGCTTACATAATTTTTACAAATGATGCTGGATACATTGCGAATACAAAGCATAGTTCGAGATGGGCTGGGTATGGGTTCGATCGGTGTGTTGGATTTTTGTTTGTCGGCGGCTGCTTTCAGGTGTTCTCGATACTCTGTAGTTCGTTGGGCTGCAGTCCTCTTGGGCTTCTAACATTTTTCGTCATTTGCTCTTGCCTTTCGATTTGATTTTCTCCACATTTGCTCGAGTTCATTCTGCGAATTCCGCGGCATTGTTGAAAATGTTAACGCACCCACACGAAAACAAAGTTTTTTTATTTTAAACCACTGCGATATGTTCTTTATACATTTGAACAGATCTCTAAGTGTAAACCAGTTAACAAGAAAACAATTTTTTAAATGTTCAGTTGAAACCACTGCGAAATGTTCTTCGTGTATTTGAATAGATCTCGTCGAAAGCTTTAAAGCGATACCGTTCAAAGTCGTGTTGCACTCACGTTTGCCGAGATAAACTGAGTAAAACGCGGCGGCAATCCCCCCCCCCCAATATTGCATTATCTTCTCCGATGGAGCGAGGGGAACGTCGCACGCACGATGTGTTGCGCAGTACGCGAATCGGACGTTATGCTGTTTACGAGTATGCTAACACGATTAGTGTGCGGCACGCATTCTTAACGCTATAATGATTTCAATTGAGACCTATTTTTGTCACTGGCGGCCGGCCGTAGGTCGCCCCATACTATCCGCGGAGTTAGACCTAGTCCTCCGTCAAAATAAAACTCCTACGAACATGTTTAGAGAACTTGTTACCTCCAATATAAAATAAAATTACTGATTCACCTGCATTAATAGCAAAAAATATCATAATTTCTTTATTGCAGTTCAACCTAACACTTGACGCGGCTTTACGTGGCTTTCTGGCTCAATGGTTTCCATGAAATTGGGGAAAAACCCCTGAGTTGCGGAGATTTTTCACACTCCAGGAAAATTCTGACTTTTCGGAAACCTTTCTGCAATTCCTTTCGTATATTAACAGGAAGAATCTGTTCTCACTCTTCCCATATCCATGGGAAAAGTGAGTCTACTGTTCAATGCCAGACTTAACGAGACTGATACGATATCCACCAGACGGAAGGGATCTCAAAATTCGAGATATTTGCGAAATGTTTGTATACATACGGAAAAACCCGAAATATAATTTTTTTCTGAAATAAACGGAATTACTGACTACGGAAAATCTGTCTAAGTACGGAAGTTAGAAGAAACGGGAACTTTTAGAAACGGAAATTTCGTTAAAGGCGGACACCTACCGGAAACTTTGCTGCGAGTTATTTTCAAGAATTTTCCGTGCATTCACACCACTTATTTTTTACAGTGTACTTGTATTTGTATTAGAAGAACATGCGACAAACTACTTAATTTTACAGGACCTCTTTCATGAACTATTATCCGTGAAAGTTTTCATTTCATCAGCGAAAGAAAACTGTCTTATACGCATAAGAAACAGAAGCGAATCGGTGTTTATTACCTGAAGAAGATTAAAACCGAGATAAAAGTTTCTAGGAGTAAATATGTACTCACGATTTGAGAATCATCCATTTTGTATTATGAGATAACCGCAAGGAGAAAGAGAACCGCCATCTTCAATTTCATTTTTGCTCTTGAGATAAAAGTCCAACTTTATTGATTCTTTGACAGGTGATCTCAGTTAAAAGAATCCAAAATTATAATTCATCGCGGCCATTAATTCTTCATATTTTTCACCCTTCAAAATGTGCATATTAATCGTCATTATTCCGGACAACGAAACATTTTCCATGTGCGTCCAGAATGCCATTACCATAAATTACGAAAGACATGATTTGAAGAGACAGAGAAGGATTAAATAGTTCTCCAGAGACCGCTGGATTGATTTTGTGTGTCGCTCTTTGGCGAATTTAAATCGACTTATCACAAACCAGGCAACAATACATCGTCGCAAACGCCATTTAAAGCAGCAATGTCTTTCTAAGTCATATACAGATAATAACATAATCCATTTGCAACAGGAAGATTATCTGTCCTTGAGGATAAACAGCCTTTCGCATGTGTTTGTGTATTGTCATACAACACGAAACCTTTCCATTTTATCTCTATGTTTTACGTCGAGCGATAAAAGAGGTTGATAGTGAGGCCACAAAAAAAATTCACAAGATATGGTTAGATATATTTATTAAAAAATTCAGTCTTTCTGTCTCCCTCTCTCTCTCTTACACTCCCTTTTACTCCCTCTCTTTCCTTCTCTTACTCTCACCCTCTCACTCAAACTTACTCTCACTCTCACTGTCTCTCTCACTCTTTCTCTCACGCTCCCACGCTCTCACGCTCTCACCCTCTCTCTCACTCACTATAACCCTCTCACTGTCTCACATTCTCTCTCACTCACTCACTTTCTCTCTCACTCTCACTCCAACTCACTCTTACTTTCACTGTCCCATTTCCTCCCTCTCACTGTCCAACTATCTCCCTCTTACTGTCTCTCTCACTCTCTCTCGCACTTTTCCACACTCTGATTCTTTCACTCTCTCATTTTCACTGTTCATTCTCTGACTCTCACTTTCTCACACACATTGCTTCACTCTCAAACTCTTATTTTCTCTCTCACTTTCTCTCTCTCATTGGCTCACTTTCTCGCTTTAACTCAATATCATTCTTTCTCACTATCACTGTCTCACTTGCACTGCTCATTTTCTCGCTTTCATTGGTTCACTTTCACAGCTCATTACCTCACTCTCATTGTCTGTCTCACTCTCTCTTTCTCTCCCTCACTCATTCTTTCTTTCTCTCTCACTCTCTCTCTCTCTCTCGCAGCTGTATTAGCTAACTGGCTATTTTTTTCGGAAGGCAGTCAAAGAAGTAACACCACTAGCAACTCTAAGATCTATATAAGCAGTCCTCCGTCCCTGATTTGGAGCTCTTGGTTCCAGGAAAGGGACAGACACACACCACCTGATCTACGACTACATAGAAAGTTATAAAAAGGCTTATATACGAATGTGTGGGATTTCGGAAATGGTATTTCAATTTCAAACTACAATGACGGTGGATTGAAGAAATTAATACAAAGCTTCAAAACTTGACTTTTGTCATCCCGGTCGCTGAGTGGGGCAAAGTACTGGCTTTTAACCAGTTATACGAGATATGTTTGGTTATGAATCCCAGGATAGACATGAATGGTGTGCTTTTCTTACGGTACTCGACCTTCCCCATCAAAAGGGGGCGACTGCTTATCGCCCATTGAGTAGCTCACAGTTGTCATTAAACCCCAAAACAAACAAACAAACAAAAAATAAGCAAACTTCACTGTATTTTTTATCAAAGGGGAGAAACTCTCAAACGTATTAAGAGGGCCTGAAATATCTTGGAGCCGAAGATCAACCTAAACGATTGGTTGACAGGCTGGTGAGTTGCGCTCCAGACAGGGTTAGAAGAAGGACTTTTGGATGGTTCTGAAAATGTTATTTGTATACAAAACAAATTCTGACAATGTTACTGATGAATCCAGAGAAGCTGCAAGCACGAAATAATCGCATTAATTTAATTTGTTGATAATTATATTTTTGCAATGGACACTGAAAATAGCTTTTAAGAATTTTCATTACTAAAAAATATACCTATATGGCTTATAAGATAAAACTGAGATTATATTTTTTGCAAAAGTATTAATTTTCTTAATTACCGTTTTATTATTACTTTGTGACAACTGCGTTTTAATTAACATTTTTTTTATTAGGGCGTTTTTTCAATGCAATGCCATCTGCGCCCAAAATCCTAGCTACTGCTTTACACATGTGAACATGCAGCAATGAAATCCATTTTAGGTCTGGAGGGAGAGCACTCAAAAGTTTATAAGGTTTATAAGAGCTGTTTAATGCTGAGAACTCAAACGTTTATAAGAGCTGTTAAGTACTGAGCACTCAAAAGTTTATACGAGCTGCTAACAGCAGAGCACTCAAACGTTTATAAGAGCTATTAAGTGCTGAATAAATGCATGTGTTGTTGTCGTTTGGAGGGTTTAACGACCACCGTGAGCAACTTGATGGGTAATAAGCAGTTGCCCGTCCTTAATTTTGGGCCACTGCTTCCAGGGAAGAGAGGGAGCAAGTGCATCAAAACAAACAAAGCATTCATGCCGCACCGGGATTCGAACCTGCACCCATGTCGGACGAATGGTCGGAAGAAAAAACCTGGCACTTACAGCATTGTACCACCTAGGTAAGCACCTTTGCGGTGACTCGTAGTTTATTGCGATACATATGTAGCTGAATCCAGATTTTGTTGATATCAATTTAAAAAACTAATTATTAGTGCTCTACGGAGGATATCTAATTACTGCAATTGAGAAAAATATCTAGTGAAAGCTTGCAGTCAAGTTTTGATGTAGATGAATTCATATGAACGTATAAGATCGTGATATTTAAATTCAAGTTAGAAAAAAAAGTGGTTTAGTGTTATTTGCCTCACTCTCTCCAAAAAGATTTGTTACCCGTCATCCCACTTTTGTTTTATGCCACTTTCATTTAAAAGAGTTAGTCGTTGAGATACATTCTAAATAAAGAAGCATGTTCAGGTTTTATTTTGTTTCGAAGCTACAACTACATCTTGCAGCAACTACATCAGACAAAAAAAAAAACAGAGATGCCTACCGAAAAGGTGGTCCTCTAGCGCAAACAACAGTCTGTTCACGCCAAGGCATCGACTCCCCAAGATGATGGAGTGTTTCCGGTGGTAATGAAAGTCATTCCCGTTCAAACATTGTCTACAACTCCGCTCAAGGCGTAGTATAACGTACAAGGTCGTCCGCGTCGGGCTTCCTCACTCCAGAATACGTTGCTCTTCCAACTGAGATACACATATATGTGCTCTCACTGCTATCTGCCATTTTCTCATGTGCGTCCTGCGGGGCCGGCACGTCACATCTCCCCCCCCCCCTCAACCGATAAAAGGGCCTGGGGCATGGTCCACGGGTTAGCCGGGACCATGTGTCGCTGTAGGCAGTCATCCCAGGAAAACCGTGCATTTGAGAAATCCCAGACAATTTGGTGTGTGGAACGTAACAGCAAACTGATTTATTATTTCGAAGCACTGAAGAAAGGGATTCTCATTTTTCCCTGTCACGCCGTGTGGAAAGAACATCGCATCATTGCGAGAAACTGAACAGCCGGATCATCCTGGAAGTTCGGGCGCAAATATAACGTACAAGTCTGTCTGCGCGTGACATCAAAGCCGGGTCCCCTCACTCCGGAGTAAGTCGTTCTCACAAATACGCTACGCGGACATGTACTCTCACTGCTATCTGCCTTTATCTCATATGCGTCCTGCGGGGCAGGCACGTCAGAGTAGGTCAAGGACCCATGGATCTGATATCCCACTACACGGTATCCCAGAGAGCTTCCACAGGGGAGAGGGGGACCTTTGGGGCCATTGGATGATTCCAAACTCATATTAGTGTTTTCCGAACCATGACTGGTTGGTTTTGGCCCTCTGCGGAGCCGCATTATCCTGCTGGAACAGACCCTTGTCCACAGGATGCGCGAAGGCCATGAAAGCGTGCAGGTGATCTGCCAGCATATGCTGGTAGCTCACAGTGGTTAAGGACTTCTCCAGACACACTAAGAGACCTATTGTGTCCCATGAGAGCGCTCCCCAAACCATCGCAGAGCCACCACCGCCTTCAACAGAGCCAACCTAGAACGGCGTTGACATGGCCTCCTGCTGTCAGCAACACACCCGTACACTTCCGTTAGCTCGGTACGTTGCGATGCATTGATTATGATACGCTTTCCAACATACCAGAAATCATTACTCAAGTAATGAGGATAATGACTGTGGAATAAATCTCGCTCCTGTGCCCTGATCTTTGACCCCATTTCGATGATATTCAACAGAACCGGTACAGCATACTTCCGGAACAACATAGTAATGTTTTGTCGCAATCGAAGCATTTTTACGTAAATTAGAACGCATAAGGGCGATGGAATGGATCCCGCTCTTATGTCCTGACCTTTAACCTAATTTCGCCCATTTTAAACAGGGTTCGTCCCCAGGTTGTCCCCTACGACATACTAAAATTTCATCGAAATCGAACCATTTTTACGCGAGTTATCGCGGGGACAGACAGACGGACAAAGCTGGAGCGTATACGCTTCTTCAACCTACGGTGGGAAAGCGTAAAACTCTGAAATTTTGACATATTGTGGATGTGCAAACATAAAAAAACTTAAGAATCGGTCATGAGGTGGTAGAGATTTGATTAATTTTTGGCCAATTTAACGTAAAATAACCCAAGTTATGTAGTTTTAGTTTAGGACGCCCCTGTTTTTGAAATCGTTTGGTATATTCCTCCAGCTTTCTAAAGCCCTAGAAAATTGTCATCGCCTAAATCCAAATTCTTACGTTTTAGCAAGGTTTCGGTGTTTTCCAGGTAAAAGCTCCTTTCCCTTATTCATGATTTATAAGGAATGAAAACTAGCGGCACCATTCAAAACTCATTCAAAAGTACTCTGTGCGCCTAATGCAGCTGAGTCTCCATTCTCATCAGAAATCATTTTTTCACGAAAACGATTTTTTTAAAGCTTATCGGATATACTGTGTGCCGAATAGCACTTGTTATGATTTGCTCAGATTCCACAAAATATGTATCTTTCTCTGGAAAACCTACTCTATGGGATGGTTTTTACAATTATTCTGTGCACATTGCTGATGCGTGGTTTACTTATTACAGGACCGATTCGACGGCAACGTGGTTGCACAAATTTGTGTTGGGTTCGTCTTTAATTCTGAAAATAAATACGAATTAACTGTTTTGTGTACCTAAGAACAGAGATCAACAAAGCGTGGTCTGTAAAGTAAAACTTGTGTTTCTTATTATTAGATTAGAAAGGTATATTTTGTGTGCGCATTTTGTAAAAAACGTTCGTGCTGATAGTATCACTTTGTCCGTCCTCCTGTGGACACGATATCTCTGCAACTATTAATCCGATTTGAAAAATTGTTCTTTCATTGTAAACCTTGAAATATGAGAACGGTGATACTGGTTTTTTTTTTTTTTTGCAGTTTTTTTACGTGCAATATTTTACCGCTAAAAAGCGCAAGTGCAGATGCTATGGAATTGAAAATAAAATTTTACTCATATACACAGTCGAGTCACATCATTGTTACCATCTCCTACTTTCGACGTCAACAGCGAGCAGCAATGAAAGAAGGCCCGCGTCGTGAGCTGGCTTGAAGGGTATAAGAGGCATTCTGAAAACATATCGCTCGTTGCTGTCATGGATAAAAGGAGCGATTTACCAGATTTGCAAAAAGGGATGATTATCAGCTTTTGGGACAAGAGTGGCAGTATTTCTTAAACAGCGCAGTTTGTGAACTGTTCGCGTGCTGCTGTGGTTAAGTATATCGTGACTGGAGAAATGGAATAATTGCGAATAAGCGACGTGGAAACTGTACAGTACCACGTATCATTGATGTGAGAGGAGAACGTCGGTTTCGAAGGTGAGTGAGGGCCGATCGACACGCTACAGTGGAGCAACTCACTGGCCCAATGAACCAGGGGGCTACCGGAAGTGTGTATAAAACTACAGTTCAGCAAACTCTGCTGCGTATGGGACTCCGATGCAGACGAATGGTCACTGCACCTATGCTAACGAAAGTGCATCGGCAGAAAAGGCTTACATTTTCACGACGCATCGGAATTGGACCTCTGCTGATTGCCTTCTGTGATGAGTCACATTTTCTGCTTTATCAAACGGATGGACGCTGGCGTATAAGGCGAGAAACATCGGAGAACAAACACTCTTCAACCATTGCTGAAAGAACACAAACTGGTGGAGGCAGCGTTATGGTCTGGGGAATGTTTTTGTGGCATTCTCTGGGTTCACTCATGCCTGTGGAAGGCACTACGGACCGAATTCGTTATGAATCCATCCTTGAAGACCACATACACCCATAAATTCTGATTTTCTTCCCTGGGGCGGATGGGATTTTCCTGTACATCAATGCGACGTGACACACAGCTAGGAATGTCCGAGAGTGGTTGGAAGAGCATGATGAAGACTTCAAAGTACTTCCCTGGCCCCTTAATTTTCCTGGCCCCCTAATTTCCCAATTGATCATCTGTCGGATTACCTCGATCGTGTTGTTCGCTCTACGGATCCTCCACCACGCACTCTCCAGCAGCTGTGAAATGAATTGCAGTCAGCGTGGCTCCACATACCTGAGAACATCTTTCAGCACCTTATTGAGTCCCTCCCAGCCCGCCTAGCTGCTGTCCGCGCTGCACACGTCGGTTACTGTGGATATTAGCTGGTGGTCACAATAATGTGACTCGACCGTGTTATTGCTTCTAGATATTCCATCGAAAGTTATTTCCTCCATTCGATGCTATGTATTTTGGGTGCAGTTTTTTTTTAAGTCTTGCGCAGATTTTCTGCTAGAGACTAAAGTGTGTCAAACGAAGCCCTCATTACAATCGAAAATTGGGTGTCATCTTGTTGAAGATTTAAATACGAGGGCTGTACCGAAAGCAGTGCAAAAGTAAACATAACATTTCTTAGCACGTCTTTTGTAAAAATAAGATCGTGCTTATGTTACTGGTTTGTCCGTTCGTCCGTCCGTCCGTCTGTACCCACGATATCTCTGCAACTATTAGTCCGATTGGAAAAATTCTTTTTTACATTGGGAAGCTTGAAATATGCGAATGATGATCCTTCATTTCGTTTTTTTTTTTTACGATGTACAATTTCGCTTTTTTTTACGATGTACAATTAATTTTATTTTCTTGGACTGATACCGCTCATGTGAAAAAACCTATTGATAATACTTTTTTCCTAAAACAATGCATGGGTTTCCCACCAGGGGATGTAAAGTCACATCTTATTTTTGTCGATATCTCTGTTCAAAGAGTCTGATTTGAAAAATTATTTCTGTGATGGAGAGCATTTCCGATGGAAAATGTTTTTCATATAAATTCATGTTTTTCTGAACGCCCAAGTCTGCAACCAGAGGGCGTAAGCTCACGATTCCGTTTACAGCAATAATGAGGGATTAAAAACACAATGGAAAAACTTCTTTCTTCCGTCAGATACTTTTGTTTTCCATACCGGTTTCATTGACTTTGAATAGTTTTGATAAATTTAATTTGCGTCAGAACGGATTCAAAAGACGTGCTTATTACACCCGAAAATTCGGTGTCATCTTTCTTGTTATTAACTGACAGAAGTCGTTCAAATTGTACATTTTGGTAGAGTAACTATTTCTCTATAAAATAGCAGTACTCAACATCAGAAGCAATGCATTTACGCCATCGCTGAACCCAACTCTCTAATCCTCTTATAAAATATTCAGTTATGGACTGTTGTATCCACCAGCCCCTTTTTTTTTTTTTTTTTTGAGTGGAGGTTTAACGACCACCGTGAGCAACTCAATGGGCTATAAGAAGTCGCCCGTCCCTAATTTAGGGTCACTGGTTCCAGGGAAGGGAGAGAGCCAGTGCCGTAAGACAAACACAACACCCATGCCTCACCGGGATTCGAACCCGGACCCCTTCGGACGAATGATCATAGGCCAACGCCACTGCGCCACCGGGGCGGCCCAGCCACTTTCGTCTGTCATCAAATCGTTGACCGTGGAGACTATCTTTCATTGGACACAACAGGTGGAAGTCGGAAGGACGCAGATGTAGGCTGTACGGTGGAAAGTGAGTGCGGGGGGAGTACCGACTAGCCTAATTTGCTGATCGTTTAATTAGTTGCCAAAGATGTGTGTGGTTTCGCATTGTCATGGTGAATATGGATGCTTTTCAGTTCTTGTTCGGTTTCTTCCTCCTTATGGCTTCACGAAGCTTCTTGAGTGACTCAATGTACCTCTCGCTGGTTACTGTACTGCCACGTTCCAGAAAATCAAGGAGAATGAAACCTCTGTCATCCCAAAAAGCAGTCACCATGACTTTCTGTACTGATCGCTGTCTCTTGAACTTCTTAGGCTTTGTTGAAGAGGTGTGACGTCATTTCGTGGATTGATTCATGTTTCTCGATCATAAAGACACGTCCACGTTTCATCTCATGTCACCAGTTCGGAACAAAAGGAATCTTCATTGGTTTCAAACTCTTCCAGCAGATCAGAGAAGACCTCTACTCTTCTTTCCTACAAATCGGTCTTGAAATGCCGAGATACCCACTTTGCACACACTTTCCGATCCCTTCATTCTCCCACCATCTTCTGTATGGCATTGTGACCAGAATCCAATTGTGCAGGAAGCTCACGGATTGTGACTCGTCTCTCCGTGCGAATCAATTCATCCACTCACTGACTATTCGTTTCAGTGGTCGTAGGTGATGGTCTCCCACTGCGTTGTTTGTCTTAAGTGCTGCTTTCTCGTTCTTTAAACTTCTTCATCGATCTGTGCACATTGCTCTTGTCAATGATGTCATCGTGAACATTCTGTAGCCTTTTGTGGATGTCGGACAGCCTGCACCTTTCTTTCGTCAAGAACTCAATGACAGCCCGTTGCTTCTGCTTGGAATCCATTATTTACCTGCAATGAAGAAGGAATGTTACTACAGAGGAAGAGTTAGTCTACCAACATGTGCAATTTGAGCGACCTCTGTCTGGTAATAAAAAAGTTATGCTCAATTTCGGATTACTTTCGGTACAACCCTCGTAGTAACTTTGGGGCATCCATCTGTGCGACAGGTCATAGCTCTTAGTGTTTCGCCTCAAGTTCTATGCAAATTAAAACTAACTTTACATGAATTTCTTCCAGTGGAGTAATAAATATTATGATTACTGTTTTTAGTAGCAAAATGAAATGAAAATTATCACTAAGTGGGAATTATGCATCCAGTACTTTCAATTTGGAAACGGAACGATCACCAACATAAATAAAACCATTGCAAAATACCTATAAATCTTTTCCTATATATATCTCTTTGGTTACTAAAACAGTTTTCTAAAATTTACGACTTTTAAACTAACTGAAAATGCCCCGAAATCCAATTCATTAACACAAAAGGGGTCTAGTTGTCAATTTTACGACGCATGTGAGTTTGGGAACCGATTACCAAACTTCATGCCCCTTAAAGCAATTTGTTAATAATATTACGAGTAACTTTTCTTTTCATCTTTGAATTCAATGACTACCACAAATTTTAGATAATTCTTCATATCATGACAAACTCTTTATTTCGCATAACGGTGGAATAGATCGGCTTCAGTGCTAATGGCCATGCTAGAATCTTTTTGCTCATCCCAATCATGTTTATTTTAAATATAAGAAATTATGTGTACCTAATGAGATGTGCAGAGTGGGATATAAATTTTTGTTATTTGGAGTTCATACATGTATTTGTTGTACTCTGTACTGATTCGTTATATACTGTTTATAGTATCCTTAATACTGCACCATATCTAAGATTGTGGAAATTGTTTCTGTATTTTAATGGCGGAATGTATTACGTAGTTACAGTCCATAAATAGATATATGGGCAGTGGCATGCTCAGAAATTATTTGGAGGGTCGTTACGAAATTTTTTTAAGGGGGATAGTTACGAAATTATTTTTTTTATGCAACTAAATGTGATATGAGTGCTTTTTTAAAATGTATGAAACATCCGCGCAAAAATATTAAAATAAATACTGCTGGAAGTTGTAATTAATTTCTTATTACCTATATTCTTATCTCCACATAATGGTTGACCAATTATATTTTGCTATTTATCTGCGCAGAAAACAAGTATGCTACATTACTTACTGTTAAATAGTTAAAAGATACAAGTAATTAGAACAAAATAAAAATTTGCCTTCTAGGGAAGCATTCCTCATTTGCATAATGGTCCCTTTTTCATTGTACAGTAAGTCTAACAATACCTTGCGCTGACGACACTCATTTCGGCAAATATTTTTTTTTATTTTATTCAACTCTTATGTTACTTTTACTTACTATTACTTGAGAGTATTTCCAGCTTTCTGGTTTTTTTGCTAGTTTATCTAAAACTTCTTCAGCATTCGGTATATATTCTCAATGAATGTGAAGTAAAGCTAGCCCATTGAGTCTCAGTTCTGATATGGACTTACGTAAATATGATTTTATGAGACGCAGTAGACACTATAATTCGTGCATGAATACTAGTATTAAAAGAAATCCGTCTTGTTGCACGATGATATTTATTCAGCTAAAAAATGAAATCTATATACAGTTTAAAAACACATGAGCACTTTCGGTGTCACATTGACACCTTCATCAGATGTAATTTCACCATGTGGCTACATGCTGGTCTTAA
This sequence comes from Macrothele yani, assembly GCA_039090855.1. NCBI lineage: Eukaryota > Metazoa > Arthropoda > Arachnida > Araneae > Macrothelidae > Macrothele > Macrothele yani. The sequence continues at coordinate 115,607,498 of CM077026.1, forward strand.
GTACGTGGAGTAGATGCATCATGGGAAAGGTAATGTCAATGTCACATGATATACCAGATAACAAGACAATAAAAAAAAGGCATAGTTAGCCAATGATCACTTAACACGTTTTATATTGGGTAAGCTTTATGAGACGCAGTTTTGGAACCGAAAGCTTACCCAATATAAAACGTGAAACAACGTTTCTGTATTAGTTTACACCTCACTGTAGCACAGTTTTAAAGCACTTAATCCATCTTTGTCCAGTGTTTCTTTTCTTTTTTGATTGAAGGTTTAACGACCACCGTGAGCAACTCAATGAGCTATAAGCAGTCGCACGTCCCTAATTTAGGATCACTGGTTCCAGGGAAGGGAGAGAACCAGTTCCGTAACACAAACACGACATTCATGCCTCACCGGGATTCGAACCCGGACCCTTGTCGGACGCATGACCAAGAGCCAGCGGTTAGACAACTGCGCCACCGTGGCTGCACTCCTTTTCTATACGGGCGATCATACAGTACGACAGTTATTCTTGTGCGACTTCCGAGCCATTTAAGTCACCCGTGTAAAATTTAGCTAAAGTTTTTAAATCTTGAGAAGATAGTGGCACATTGGGGTTTGCTGGAAAAGCGGCTTTAATTCTGATAAGACCGATTGATTTGTGTGAGCGAAATCTATTTACCAATACACTAATAAACATGTCAAAAATAGTACACAAATTGAAATCCTGTAAATTTTCTGGGTTTTCTGTGTTGATGTTACAGCGTTGGTTTTGTTTTGATATGATTCTTGATATTTTAATCAAAACTCCTTGCTTTTCATTGTGCTTTAGCATAATCTGAAATCATGGAACTCGAATTTGGCATTGCTTCGTCGCCACAGAAACTTTCAGTATACCGATGTATTGGCTTTTCATTACAATGGGGCATTCGAGTCCTTGGCTCCTTGTCGGTTCCTCGTCTTCATGGAGAAAATACGTTCAATTATTGCCATGAGACATAAAAACAATTTCAAATACTAAAAAAAAGCTTTGCCTTTTAAAATCGCGTTTTCGAAATATCGAAAGGTCCCAAACTTTTTCGGGGGATATCATACCCCCTTGGGCACACCACTTTATATGTAATACGTAGAGTTACCGAGGTATCCAATAGACTATTGTAGATGAATTCAATAAAAGACACACGTATTTAGGATCGTCCTCCTGAGGCGTGAAAAAATGGGAAGAGTTCACGACTATCACGGAAGAGATAGTTCCTAATAATGACTGATAAAAGAGCAACATAAAGGATGTTGCAAGATCCTCTGGTTAGATCGCAAAAAGAATACATATACACACTGAGCATCGATGGGGCCCTCTAATGAAGGCGATGTGCAGTATTTACGACATTTTTCAACAAATTTTCATGGTTTATGGTTGATGCGTTGCAATACTATGATTATGCTTAACGTTTCATGAAAAAGACATGCCATTCTTCACAAAGAAGATATGTTTAAATGAGCCAATTATCAAAACAGTAGCTTTACGAAATTTGTCACAGAAAATAATATGATAAATTTAATCTATTATTAACGACATCACTCGATGAGGTCTTTAACAAAAAATTTCTCTCGAAGTTTGGATAAAAATTCAAAGATGCCCAACTGGCTTGCATGCCACAATAATAAAAACATTTACTTAGTTTGATCGACATTTAAACGAAACCGTTTATTTATCTCATTTTAACATATTTTTTATTATTTTCCTAAATCAGGGTTGCATGTAAACGTTACTATGAGTCGCAAATCTTATTGACAGCAACCTATTCAATTTCGCTTTCGTTTGAAATGAGAACATGTCATTATTTTTTTTATTCAATCTGAGCGTGAAAGTTTCTTTTTGATTCAACAGCTAAATAATTTTTGCGTGAAATCGCAATAATTCCATGAGCTTCTGGAGAATAAAGACGGTTTTATGTACAACGCGAATTTATTCTTTTTTCATCCAGACTGTTAATATTTGCATATCTCATGTTTTCAGAAGATTGTCTCAGATCATCTTACCTCGTTTTATTGGGCTTCCATAAATAACGCATGTTGAGGAAATATATGAGTTGCTTTTTGTTTTTTTCGAGATTGCTTTCGTCCGTTTGGTGTGTAATTAATGTGTCTGCGAATAAAACACAACGAATGTACTTCGCTTCTATTTCGTTTCGAAACAAATGGATATTTTTAACATCCATTGTTAGTTCAGGATGAATGCGTAAGTATCGTTTTTAATTGTATCAATGAGAGAAATTTCCTTATTCATTTTGAAGATATAATTCCCTTTCGGTTGCTAAAACATTGATTTCCTTGCTGGTTTATGTAAAACAAATAATCCAAACTACTTTCGTTCGGACCATGGTATTTCTTCAGACATTCGCATTTTTTTCTTTTGCTTTTTTTTCCTTTTATCGATTTTATAAACGTTTCGTGAAAATAAGTTTGGCGTTCCCTGAATTGAATGCCATAAACGAAAACCGAATAAGACGTTAATTGTTAAACGACATATTTGAGAAGAAAGTAGTTCCAGAGGTACACACACCGGCCACTGAATTAGAAAACATTTATTTAATACCGTGTTGGCCATCCTTTAGCCAGAATTACAACATGTATGCAGTTTTGCATAGTTTGCACGAGGAGCTGGAGTGCATCTAGGTCTACAGCGTAGCAGGCGTTTACCAGAAAGTTCTTTCAGTGGCAAATATTTGAATGAAGATGATTTTGCTCCCGGGTCTGTTTTTTAACCCATGCATTCTCAATGTAGTCCAGATCCGGGCTTTGTGTTGAAACTACTGTTGAACACATTTTTGGCGATGGGCTGAATGCAGTATTGTCGTCCATAAAACAGCCTTCAGCTGCTGGATTAAAAGTCAACATTTCAGGATGGACATGATCGACAACAATGCTAAGATAACCTATAAAGAAGTAAATTTCTCCGTCATTTTTGGTCCACGCCGAGGATCGAACCCGAGTCCACTTATTCCGGAAAAAATCGCTCAACCAACTGAGCTGTGCAGACGTTCGTTCTCGCTGCTATCTGCCTTTATGTCGTGTGCGTCCTGCAGGGCAGGCACGTCACAAACCCATTGAGAACACCAGACCTTCCTTATTAGTGGACCCGTTCCGTACTAAGAGAACGTCTGTCTTTAGCAAGACAAACTACGTCACAATCCCGCATTGTTACTTCGTATCCACTTGTTACTTCCTATCCGCATGGATACTTCCTGAGTGACAACGTACCACACGCACACCACAATGCTCACATTTTCACTCCCTGTTCCCGTACTGAAGGGATACTTCCAAAAGAAAACTGCACCATTCCGCAATACCGCCAATGCCACTCTCTGTTCTTGTGGTGATTAATACTTCCAGAAGGACAATGCACAATGCTGCAATGCAGTCCTTTTCACTTTGCATCCCCATGGGGATTCATACTTTCAGAACGGCAATACACCATACCACAATTCTCACTTTGTCATTGACTATCCACGTCGTGATGGATACTTGCAGGTGCACAATGCACCATGCGGAATGCACATAATGTCACACCCTATCGCCATGGATATGCATAGATACTTTCAGAAGGACAATACAGCACCGTACTGTAACACTCACATTGTCCCTTTCTATCCCCGTGCTGATAGGTACTTTCAGGAGGACAATGCACCATACCACAATTCTCACTTTTTCATTAACTATCCACGCCGTGATGGATACTTGCAGATGCACAATGCACCATGCGGAATGCACATAATGTCACACCCCATCGCCATGGATATGCATAGATACTTTCAGAAGGACAATACAACACCGTACTGTAACACTCACATTGTCCCTTTCTATCCCCGTGCTGATAGGTACTTTCAGGAGGACAATGCACCATACCACAATTCTCATTTTGTCATTAACTATCCACGTCGTGATCGATACTTGCAGATGAACAATGCACCATGCGGAATGCGCATAATATCACACCCTATCGCCATGGATATGCATAGATACTTTCAGAAGGGCAGTACAGCACCGTACCGCATCGCCCACATTGTCACTTTCTATAGCGGTGCTGATAGATTCTTTCAGGAGGACAATGCACCATACCACAATTCTCACTTCGCCATTAACTATCCACGTGGTGATGGATACTTTCAGATGCACAATGCACCATGCGGAATGCAGATATTGTCACACCCTATCGCCATGGATATGCATAGATATTTTCAGAAGGGCAATACAGCACCGTACTGCAACACCCACATTGTCACTTTCTATCCCCGTGCTGATAGATACTTTCAGGAGGACAATGCACCATGCCACAATTCTCACTTTGTGATTAACAACCCACGTGGTGATGGATACTTTCAGATGCACAATGCACCATGCGGAATGCATATAATGTGACACCCCATCGCCATGGATATGCATAGATACTTTCAGAAGGGCAGTTCAGCACCGCACTGCAACACCCACATGGTCCCTTTCTATCCCCGTGCTGATAGATACTTTCAGGAGGACAATGCACGATACCACAGTGTTCACTTTGTCACTCTCTATCCACGTTGATGAATCGTTTCAGATGGACAATGTACCATGCCATAATGCACACACATTTTCACTCTTTATCCCCATAGTAATAGATACTTTCAGAAGGACAATAAACAACGCTTTCGCAACTCCCACACTGTCACTCTCGATTATTCCGTGGTGGTGGATATTTCCAGAAGGAAAATGCACCATGCTACAATGCCTACTTTGTAGCTCTCTATCTCCATTGACATACATCGATACTCTCAGTAGGACAATACAGTACCGAGCAGCAACTCCCACATTGTCACTCTCTATTCCATTTCTGATAGATACTTTCAGAAACACAATGCATCACCGCGCTGCAACTCACATTGTCACTCTCTATCCCCGTGATTATGGACACTTTCAGGAGGACAACGCACCATGTTCATTTTGTCCCTCTCCATCCACGTTGACGAATCCTTTTAGATGGACAATGTATCATACCAAAATGCATATATTTTTACTCTGTACCCCTAGAGTAACAGATACTTTCAAGAAGGACAATACACAACGCTGTCGCAATGCCCACACTGTTACTCTCTATCGCCGTGGTAGCGGATATTTCCCGAAGGACAATGCACCATCCCACAATGCCAACATTGTCGCTCTCAATTCCTGTGATGAGTATACTTTCAGGAGGACAATGTACTATTGCGTAATGCCCAGAGTGTCATTCTCTATCCCCATAGTGATTGGTACTTCCAGAAAGACACTGTGCCACGGTGCGCACATTTTCTAGAAGTGTCTCCAGGAGCATGATGGGAGCTTTTCTTACTTCATTGCCAATATCCCTTCCTAAATTTCTATTCCATGGGAGGTTTGTGATTTGAAGTAGATCGGGACATCAGACTTCTCAATTTACTGCGGAACGATCTGCGTAAATTAGAAGATACTATTCCTTGTGCATGAGCCAATATTTCTTCGACAGTTTACCAAAACGTATTAAAATCAATGTAGAGGCGTACCTTTGGTGCTCTGAAAGCTATGCGTGATCCGACGCCTGGATATACTGTACAATAGAGTTAGTGTTAATCAGGTGGGCACTCTGCGTGAATAGATACTTACTGTACATCACATAACCGAATATTATGAAGAAGAAAATCGGGAAATGTATGTGATCTTTGCGTTGCTTGTTCAAAAAAATCTTACTATTATTAATTATTAAAAACAAAATAAAACTATTTTGTAGCTGATAAATCCAATGGGCGATAGAAATCGTGAATATATATCACATACGTGGATATCATGTAAATGGATGATGTCATCGCTCTGTCCACGTTATTTTATAAACAACGCATAGCAACTGAAAAATTGTGTTTCGACACCGCTGGGATCGAACCCCAGATCTACAATTCAATAGCCTCAGTTAGGGTTGTCGGAAACGTCATGACGTATTTTAGCCATGTTTTACAAAGGTCATTTATTGATAGAAAGAACAAAGATAAATCAATGATATAATACCCGTTTTGTTCGATAACCTTTTGCCCTCTTTCAGTGAGCTGCAGAATGCGTCGTTCATAGGAGGACCTGTCTTTCGTGACGAAAAACTATACAAGGTGCTGATTTACAGCCTCATCTGAATTGAGCGTTATACCACGCAAGGACTGTTGAAGAGACCGAAACAAGTGGAAGTCTGACGGCGCAAGGTCAGGCGAATATGTTGGGTGTTGGCAACACATCCCACCCAAGCTCCAATCATTTTTGGCGGGTGATCAAACTTGTGTGTGGTCTCGCGTTGTCGTGATGGAACACAACACCTTTACAATGACCGAGCTCTGGACGTCTCTAGATGATGGATTCGTTCAAACTGTCCAATTGCCGACAGTACACATTCGAATTGATTGTTTGGTTCCGTGGTAGAAGCACGAAAAACACGACACCTTTAAAATCCAAACACACTGAGACCAGAACCTTCCGCTTATGAAAATCTGCTTTGGATGTCGTTTGAGGCGAAGCAGCACGTCGAGATCAAGACCGTTTGCGCAGCACATTGTTGTAAACAATCCACTTTTTATCACCAGTTATCAGTTGCTTCAAAAAAGGATCATTTTCCTCACGTTTAATGAGCATATCGCAGATGTTTATACGCGCCGTCAATTAAGCTTCTTTGAGATCATGAGGAACCCACACATCGAGCTTGTTTACGTATCCCAGCTTCTTCAGGTGGTCGTGAACGCTTGAATGATGGTTGTGCAATGTGTCTGCAATCTCTCGTGTCGTGTAACGTGGGTTTGACTCGATCAATGCCTTGATTTGGTCGTCATCAACCTCGGTTGGCCTCCCGGACTGAGGAGCATCGATGAGGTCAAAATAACCAGCACGGAATTTTGCGAACCACCGCTGGCACTGACGTTCTTGTAGAGCATTATCACCGTACACTTTACGCAACTTTTCACAAGCTTGACGCGCGTTCTTTCCTTTACGGAAGTAAAACAGTAAAATATGGCGAAAATGCACAGTTTGGTGTTCCATTTTCAACTTGATGTCAAATCTCCGCAAATCAACCAAATCGCTCACTATTCCTTTTAGACTGCAGCTAGAACTGGCACTTGTTGAATGCCAAAGCGATAACAGGGCTGCGCACGCCTCTAGTACTTCCAAAACCGCCCAACCGCCATCGGGTGCCAAAATACGTCATGACTTTTCCGACAACCCAGTACAATTAAATAGCTGGTGTGTTAAATGCCACCAGATGACGACATCTCAGTTGCTGAGACTATCAATATGGGTCTGTGTAGTCAGATGCTGATAAACCACGCATGAGGCTGAGAATTGTTGGCACCGTAGCGTAAATGCGAATGCGCTCTACTAGTCATCGAGAGATCTGGGATTCGATCACAGCGGTGTCGGAACACAATTTTTCAGTTGCTATGCGTTGTTTATAAAATAACGTAGACAGAGCGATGACCTCATCTATTTAAAATAAAACTATTAGGGATATTGTCTCAATAATACCTCTATTAAGTTACTGGATATGAGGATGTATGCGGTAAAAGTAAACTATTTTGTTAAATTAAATCACGGCAAATTTCTTTTCTTCGTAATATTTGTATATTTATATGTTAACGGGTAAATGAAAAGATCAAAGCGTTTCGCGTCCTGTGTTGATATAATTAAATCAATGAATAATTTTGCAGAATCGCGAATTAATTACCGTAAAAGTTTACAGACAATTAATCATCCATGATTTTCAGCTTTAACACTTTCCTCTTTGATGAAAAAATCTCACTTAGCGAAAGTTCAGAGCTCGTTCTTGTTAGCCTATTAAGATATCCCGCTTGTTACTCAACACTACAAATGATTAAGAAAATGAATTGCTTTCATTTAATAACACAGAACTGAAAAAGAAAGAACACAATGTAGAATTATAAGAAACGGTTCGAACCACTCAGTAAAATCCTTCATCAACTTTGCTCAGAAATGGCATTAATTATATTTAATCCATTAATTAAACAAAAAGATTTTATTGATTTTTAAATATTTCCCCTTCCAAATGCATCTGTGGAACTCACTTAGAAAATGTATTTGGAGCGGGTACCATTTCTTTGGTGAGATCTGGCAAAATACCAAGAAAGCGATAAGGGCCGCAAGCTCTCCCCTAAGATCGATAAGGTTTCTAGCCAAGGAAATCACATCCCATCCGAAACCGTTATCCTTATCTCTTAGGGTATCACACAGGGTGAAGGGAGCCACTAAAATGCAAATTTTCCAAACACTCACAGACCAAAAGTAGAAAATATTCTTGTTTATTCAATATCTCCTATTCCAGGTTTGTATCTTTTTCACGTCCGAAAAACCAATCGTTATTATGAAGAGCCATATACATATATTTTCAATTTTTCTCAGGAGAAACGCTTTACTGCCATTTACATATTAATGGAAAGGAGACATTCCAAAATGATATTCCACGGTTGTCACCTCGTCGGTGAACTCTTAAGGGTTTGGCGTGCGAAAAAAATGATAAAAAGGAAGAATTTTAAAGAATGTCAACCGAAAGACAGTTTTTCAGATGTCATAAACAAAAGCTGTATTTTATATTTCCAGAATACATTTGACGATCGGAAGACATGTTCCTTTAAACGCATTCTCATTTATAATGCCAGGAATGTGGCTTTTGCTATAACTCATTCGTTTATGTTTGACAGAAAGTAGAGAGTGGAACCTAAAACTCTATATTCAAATGCATTTCAGTTGTATATCTCGAAATGAAAACGTAGTTACTCTAAGGCATTTCAGTTAAAATTGAAAAAGTAAAACTTAGATGCATAAAATCAATTCAGTTAACCCTTTAACTACCATAACGCCCGAAGACGCCCATCTAGAGTGAGTAGGATTTCCTACCTTTACCTGTTCTTTGAATTTCCACGCCCTCTAAGGGGTTACCAGAAGTAATACTCAGACACCATGGTTGTCGTTAAGCAAACAAGTAAAGCATGCATTGGTATCTCCCAGGGAGATATTATTACGAGGGTCATTTCAAAAGTTTTGCACACTGTGGGTTTTCTCTTAAAAAACGAATTTATTTCGCAACATATCTTAATAGGCATTCGAAGTAATCTCCATGTTTCTTTATTACAGTGGCCCAACGTTTGGGCAAGTCTTGTAATCCAGTCAGGACATCTCCATTGTTGAGGCGTCGGATTACTCGGGTCACCTCAACATACCTTTACAGGCCTTCGAAGTAATCCTCCATGTTTCTTTGTTACAGTGGCCCAAAGTTTGGGCAAGTCTTGTATTCCAGTCAGGACATCTCCATTGTTGAGACGTCGTATTACTCGGATCACCTCATTAGAAACATTCTGAATCGTATTGAATCGATTCCCGCGGAGTCGGGAAGCGATTCTGGCGAAGTGATTCCGGATGTTTCCCCTGGGCGGACTGAGATTCCAGTTCTGGTTCAAAATCTGGTATCCCGGTTTCGTCTATAGCAACAATTCTGTCCAAAAACTGCTCGCCTTCTGTCTCGCACCGCTGAAGCCATTCTTCTGCGATCCCATTGCAAACTGCTTGCTGCTCTTCATTCACATTATGCGGAACCCATTTGGAAGCCAGTTTTCTCTTCTATAATTTTTCAGTTAGGATTCTGAAAACCGAAGAGGTAGACATGTTTGCTTCATATACAATTTCTTCACATGTTTTCCGTCGATCTTCCTCCAAAATGCTTTTGGCGATAACCACGGAAGTGCCGTCCATTGCATCTGATGGCCGGCCACTTCTTGGTTCGTCTTCGATGCTTTCCCGACCTTGGGGGAAAGGAGAAGCCCACCGTGACACTCTGCTACGATGCACTACACTAACCCCACAAATTTCGCACAAACCCTTAGGAATTTCGGTAGGAAATTTTTGGTCGCAAAGTTTCAATTTTAGTATAGGATCGTTGGTCGCTACGCCAGATCTGACCTGACTCACTTTCCTCCTTCACTTGTAGGCAGAATTTTTCGGAACAGGAACAAATTAACCAGCAAACGTAGACACCATTTTTTATACTCAAGTTTGACACACAACTGGCGCAACGATTGGAGCGATTGCATCATCCTACGAGCGCGTGCGCAGTGTGCAAAATTTTTGAAATGACATACGTATTTACTCTCATGACATCGCATGCTTTCTCTGTGGAAGAATACTGTGATGACACCCGAAGGTCAATGATCGTCAAAGCTACAGATCGGAAGTTTCATGTTTTGACGGAGCACTAATATTTCTTTAGTTAACAGATGACTGAGCACTAATATTTCTTTAGTTAACAGATGACTGAGCACTAATATTTTTTTAGCTACAGATCGGAAGTTTCATGTTGTGACGGAGCACTAATAATTCTTTAGCTACAGATCGGAAGTTTCATGTTGTGACGAAGCACTAATATTTCTTTAGCTACAGATCGGAAGTTTCATGTTCTGACGGAGAACTAATATTTCTTTAGCTACAGATCGGAAGTTTCATGTTATGACGGAACGCTAATAATTGTTTAGCTACAATTCGGAAGTTTCATGTTGTGACGGAGCACTAGTATTTCTTTAGCTACAGATCGGAAGTTTCATGTTGTGACGAAGCACTAATATTTCTTTAGCTACAGATCGGAAGTTTCATGTTGTGACGGAGCACTAATATTTATTTAGTTAACAGATGACGGAGCACTAATATTTCTTTAGCTACAGTTCGGAAGTTTCATGTTTTGACGGAGCACTAATATTTATTTAGTTAACAGATGACTGAGCACTAATATTTCTTTAGCTACAGATCGGAAGTTTCATGTTGTGACGGAGCACTAATAATTCTTTAGCTACAGATCGGAAGTTTTATGTGGTGACGGAGCACTAATATTTATTTAGCTACAGATCGGTAGTTTCATGTTGTGACGGAGCATTAATTTTTCTTTAGCTACAGATCGGAAGTTTCATGTTGTGACGGAGCACTAATATTTCTTTAGTTAACTTGTAGGAGAGCAGAAAGTCTGAAACGAGCAACAGACAGTTCCGGGGGTTACGATATTCTGAGCAACACAAGATTTTAAGAACTTGGTCATTAAAGGGTTACAAAGCTATTATAGTTGAAATCAAAAGCTGAGTTGCATGAGAGTAGTGCAACTAAATGCTTCAATTGGGAATTAAAACTAAGTTACACAAAGACATTTCAGCTAGATGATTTTAACGAAATAGAAGGTACCATATCTTCAACTTATAAGTCGATATGTAGTATACGTCGAATGGGATAAGATTTTCAGTGTCCTGATCTTCATTCGTAGATAAGTCGATCCTGAACATAAGAAGAGGCTTGAACAAATACAGTTAGTTTTCAGAGGTTGATATGGAGTATAAGTTGAATGAGATAATTTTTTCAATTGTCCTGTCTTCATTCATAGAAAAGTCGATCCAGAGTATAAGATTAGGCTACAACAAATACAATTAGAGTTTCGAATTATGTTATTATATTTTTAATGCTTCAGTAAATAACAAAAGTAAGAGAAAGGAATGTTTTTCAGAAAAAAAGCTGAATTTCGTAAGTTTAGTTTTTCTTACGAACTGACGCTACCGTATTCTTTCCCTCAAACCGAACAGTCAGAGAAGCAGCGGCGCAAAAATGAAAAGAAAACTATAAAAAGGAAATGAAAGCAAAAATGAAGAGAAAAAGTGCGTCAAATGAGAATGACGCTGCTTTCTCACAGAGTCCAACGGAAATGAGAAACCAAAAGAACTTTTGATTTCAATCGGAAACACTAAATAAATAAAGATAAGCAAATGGAAGCCAAGCTTATTTTAATTCAAATACAGTTGAGGAACTCGTAGATCGAAGAAAGACTGCCTTCGCTATCAGCTGATAATTGCTATTCTTAAGGCGCATGCGCCGCCGGCTGTCGATACATTTTTCACCAACTAATCAACTGAGACGTGTTTCAGCAGTTTAGTCATTGCGATATAAGTGAGATGCATCCATTGTAGTTCTTGCGGCTTTGCAAAACTAGAAGTGTATGCCATCCACGTAGTCACGGAGGGATCGCGAGGGAGATGCAATTAACATACCACAGTTGCCACTCCAAATCGATCACAGCGATTTCATTGTTTCTGTCGAACAAAGATAACCGCTTCAGCAGCTTTTAAACAAGTTCTTAGTGTTCGTACGCTTTCGGAATGGTTTCTTAAGAACGTAGTATTGCCTTTCAGGGTGGTTAGTTATACTCACGTCCGAGTTTAAGGCACAGTATTTGTTTCTCATTGAGAAATATTAGTGAACAATCAATATTAGTGAAAAATCAATACATACGTCGGTGTAGTGTAGAGTATAAGTCGCGGTCCGGACTGCTGAAACAAAAGGTCTCGTCTTATATGCCGAAAAATAGGGAAACTTAAATGACTCCAAGACCGGTTCAATACTTTAACTGGAGGATAAAAATGGCCGCCCTGGTGGCGCAGTTGTCTAAGAGATGGCTTCTGATCATTCGTCTGAGGTGAGTCCGGATTCGGATGCCGGTGAGGCATGGACGTTGTGCTTGTCTTATGGCGCTGGCCCTCTCTCTTCCCTGGAACCAGTGGTCCTCAATTATTGATGGCCGACTGCTTATAACCCTCTGAGGAGCTCACGGTTGTCGTTAAACCTCCATCCAAAAAAAGAAGCTAAAAACGAGTTACAAAGAAGGAAATTGAATAACATTCATTAACTAAAAATCAGTGATAGGAAGTACCGCTGCTACTGTATCACGCTACTATTACAGTATCGTGACATGTAGCATGGCAAAAAAAATGTAGTTGTACCAATAGTACGATACAAAATAAAATAGTCTGTAGGTGAAAATTGCGGTACAAATCGTGCTGCTTGAAAAAAGGATAAAAAAATATTCTTCAAATCACGCAAAATTTCCAGATTTCCTGCCTGTCCCGGTGGCGCAGTGGTCAAAGCGCTGGCTTGTGACCATTCGTCCGTGAAGCGTCCAGGTTCAAAACCCGTGAGGCACACATGTTGTGTTTGTCTTACAGCACTGGCTCTTTCCCTTCCCTGGAACCAGTGGCCCTAAATTAGGGGCAGGCGGCTGCTTATAGCCCATCGAGTTGCTCACTGTGGTCGTTAAAACTTCAATTCGTAAAAAAAAGCGTAATTGGCTGAGATAAGGACAGGCAGTAGGTAGCAGGGCGCTAGAGGGAGCTCAGCTCCCCCGCCCCTCCTTCCGCAAGGAAAACAATCCCCCCCCCCCTGGAAAATGGGCTATGTAAATTCTCTGAGCTTTTATTTTCGGCAGATTATGACTATTTGTTTTGTATTTCATTATAAGCATAAATACTTTATCTTATTTATTCGTGTATTGCACGTTTCTATAAAAAGCAAAAATTGAAATCGATACAGCACGAACCATGGATAACTCAAAATTAATTACTTCTTGAAGTGAATCAGTAGGAACAGCTGCGCAAATGATTATCGGCTGCATGAGAACCGGACTTCTTCCTGCTAGGGGTCAAAGAAGAGAGAAATCTTAATTTTTTTCTTTTTCGAGAAAAGTAAAATGTAAGAGAGCATTGTTGACCTGAAAACTATTTACCTAAATGTATCCTTCTAGGCTATGTGAAACAGTGCAGAAGAGAAACCTTCGTGCGGGTGAGAGAGAAAGCCTTTAACTTCTTCCTGTCCACAGTCTTGCCGTCAGTAGGGGAGATTTTGCGACTCATGTGTATTAGAAACGTTTATTGGAGGTAATTTAAAGGCTTTGGTTTTTGAGTTAAGAAGGAAGGTTTAGCTCTTGAACACGATAAGAAGATGATATTTTCCAGCACCATCCAAGGAGAATGCGCGATTAAAGATGGAGAAGAAAAAGCCGAAATTCGGTATCAATAACTCCAGATGTGTCTGATCTGGAGAAATCGTTCACTAGTGAAGTAAATTAACATACATACATATCACTAAGCTGTTCTCTGAGATTCAGAGGTTAGCTCGAAAAAGAAATACAAACTACCAGATACAAAGGGTGCGAAAACTCAAAGCTAAACTTGCATCTGTATTCGTTAATGAATACAGGCTGTCATTGAACACAGAGCCCCACCCAGATGAGTCTGATCTGGAGAAATCATTCACTAGTGAAGTGAATTATTGCATCTGTATTCGTGAATGAATATAGTATATCGTTGAACATAGAGCTTCATCCAGATGAGTCTGATTTGGAAGAATCGTTCACTAGTGAAGTGAATTAACAAAAGAAGGAAAATACAAAGCAAAACTTGCATCTGTATTCGTGGATGAATATAGTCTGTCGTTGAACACAGAGCCCCACCCAGATGAGTCTGATCTGGAGAAATCGTTCACTAGTGAAGTGAATTATTGCATCTGTATTCGTGAATGAATGTAGTCTATCGTTGAACATAGAGCTTCATCCAGATGAGTCTGATTTGGAAGAATCGCTCACTACTGAAGTGAATTAACAAAAGAAGGAAAATACAAAGCAAAACTTGCATCTGTATTCGTGGATGAATATAGTCTGTCGTTGAACACCGAGCCCCACCCAGATGAGTCTGATCTGGAAAAATCGTTCACTAGTGAAGTGAATTATTGCATCTGTATTCGTGAATGAATGTAGTCTATCGTTGAACATAGAGCTTCATCCAGATGAGTCTGATTTGGAAGAATCGCTCACTACTGAAGTGAATTAACAAAAGAAGGAAAATACAAAGCAAAACTTGCATCTGTATTCGTGGATGAATATAGTCTGTCGTTGAACATAGAACCCTACGCAGGTGATTATGATGTAGAGAAATTGTTCATTAGTCAAGTGAATTAGCAAAAAGGATGAAAGTACAAAGCAAAACTTGCATCTGTATTCGTGGATGAATATAGTTTGTTGTTGAACATAGAATCCTACGCAGGTGATTATGATGTGGAGAAATTGTTCATTAGTCAAGTGAATTAGCAAAAAGGATGAAAGTACAAAGCAAAACTTGCATCTGTATTCGTGGATGAATATAGTTTGTTGTTGAACATAGAATCCTACGCAGGTGATTATGATGTGGAGAAATTGTTCATTAGTCAAGTGAATTAGCAAAAAGGATGAAAGTACAAAGCAAAACTTGCATCTGTATTCGTGGATGAATATAGTTTGTTGTTGAACATAGAATCCTACGCAGGTGATTATGATGTGGAGAAATTGTTCATTAGTCAAGTGAATTAGCAAAAAGGATGAAAGTACAAAGCAAAATTTGCATCTGTATTCGTGGATGAATATAGTTTGTTGTTGAACATAGAATCCTACGCAGGTGATTATGATGTGGAGAAATTGTTCATTAGTCAAGTGAATTAGCAAAAAGGATGAAAGTACAAAGCAAAACTTGCATCTGTATTCGTGGATGAATGCAGTCTGTCATTGAACACAGATCCCTACCAAGATGAGTCTGATATGAAAAAATCGTTCACTAGTGAAGTGAATTAACAAAAGGAGCGAAAACACAAAGCAAAATTTTCATTTGTATTCGTAGACGGATATATTTTGTCGGTGAATTCAGAGCCCTCCGAGATTAGTTTTCGGCATCTCCATCTGGTTCTGAAACCTAGCTACAGCCCTGGATATGGGTACGCGTGTGCGTTGCCTACAGTCACTTAAACGACTTGACTTATATTGAGAAACATTGCTAAATGGGAAGTCTTCTCTGTCAGACCGAGAAGACAGTGTATACGTGACAATTGCCACAGCGATTTTATTGAGGACCGTTGATTTTGAGATTCAATTATCAAATTCGCAGATATTTTGGTATTTACTTGAATTCCCTGGGCTTCGCAGCTAATTTTGCTGGCTCGGAATATACGTCACTCAATGCGTTACTATGTGTTAGATGGTAACGATGAGAGCTGCGGTAGACACAAATGTAAAATATATGTGTAATTTCAGTTGAGATTGAGCTCTGAATGCTATATGTAAGAATGTAGTTATAAAAATATACTCGGAACATGCAGCTTAAATGTAAGCCGAAATATAAGAAAAAGTAACTAAAAAGTAGCGAAAGCAGCTGCTTTTCAGAAACAATTAGTGTAACTATTGGGCTGTCCGGAAAGATCTGAGCGTTTGTGACAGGTGTATGGTTGAGCGTAACGTATGCCGTTGTACTTTTTGAAAACACCAGATGTTGGTAACAATGAAAGGCGGATTTGCACGCGTCGTTCAGCTACGTGTGGTTGATGGAAGTTGAGTTTGTTTAGTACGTGTTAAACATGGATGATCAAAAGTTGCATTTTCGGCATGTGAAGCTATTCCTCCATAAAAAGGCGGAAAAAGCTGAAAAGACGTGTAAAAACATTTGTGAAGTGTATGGAGAATGCGCTATTGGTGAATCAGCGGTTCGGAGGTGGTTTGCGCGGTTCAAAGCCGCCGATTTGCATTTAGACGACGGGGATGGATGTGGAAGAACTTCAGCAGTGGACGACGATCTCATAAAGGTAGAAATTTCGTGCAACTCAAAATAAACGACTCGGGAGTTAGCAGAGACTGTGAAAATGCCGAAAAGTACTGTTCATGAACATTTAATGAAGCTGGGATACAGTTCCTCTTAAGATGTTTGGGTCCCGCACAAGCTGTCAGAGAAAAACTGCATGGATCGGTATTTCATACGCGATACGCTCTTTAAACGCAACAACAGGGAGAATTTTTAAAACTATTAGTGTCAGGAGACGAAAAATGTAGAGTTTACGAGAGTGTAGTGCGGAAGAGGTCCTGGTATCACGCTACTGAACCACGTAAAGAAACACGGAAGCCGACTATTAACGGACGCAAGGTTATGTTCTCTGTTTGGTGGGATTGCAAAGGCATTATTTACTATGAACTGGATAATAACGCAATCAGAGTATCAATTCGGATCTGTACTGCAGTCAGCTGGAACAATTAAGCCAACACCTCCAACAGAAGAGGCCAGAACTTGTAAACAGAAAATGTGTTATGTTCCAGCAAGACGACGCGCGGTCGCACGTTCGTTTGGTTACCCGCAGAAAGCTGAACGCCGTGAGCTGGGATTTCTCCCCCACACCCACCTTATCTTCCGTATATTGCGCCCTCCGATTTCCATTTGTTTTGGTCTACGAAATTCTTTAAATGGAAAATCATTCGGTGATCTTAACGCTGTCAAGAAACACGTGGATGACTTTTTTTGCCTCCAAGCCAACAACCACGTTCTACAGGGATGGATTTCAAAATTTCCCAACAGATGGATTAAAGTCGCGGAAAGAATAGGATAATACTTTATTTATTTATTTTTTTATTTTCGTTATTTTTGTTGTTACATGCTCTTAGATGAAAAGAAAGAAAAAAAATTGACAGTACATAAATGATGAACATAGACTGTAACGACAGGGAAGACAAGGGAAAATGCCAAATGACCTGACATAGCCCTATACTCCCCGTAGAAGAAACAAATGAAACAAATGAAACAACAGATAAACACATCAAGTCAGACAATCAGAAGCCGTTTTGTCAATTCTTTCTTTTTTTTTAATTATTGAAGAAGAAAGAGTTTGATTTTTTTAAATAAATTAAAATTGTTTAAGTTAGTCAAGTTGCTAGGTAAAGAATTCCAGTATTGAGGGTCTCTGTAATTTAGAGTAAGTTTAATTAATCCCGTTTTTGGAAAAATAGGTTGTAATTGTAGTTTATTCCTTGTTTCATACGAATGTGCATGTATATTAAGAAATATGAGATCTGAATATAAATTATATTTAATTCGTTTGAACATAATTTTACCTAGATTAAAATAGTATAGTTGAGTAATAGTAAGTATATTATATTTATTAGGATATACTTTTGTTCTAAAATTTATTAAAGGTCGAGTATTAGGATGTGATTTGAGATCAACTAGTCTAATGAAGTTTTTGGAGGATTTGTAATTTATTAATATTGTATTGTGTCGTTTGTCCCCATGATAGTATGCAGTAATTAACATGAGTTTGAAATAGTGTGTAACACAATGAGATCAATGTTTTAGCTGTTAGATCAGTCAGCATATTACTCATTATACCAATATTTCTAGATAGTTTAATTAAAAGATATTCAATATGTTTATTCCATTTGAGGTCAAAATTTATTGTAGTTCCCAGGTAGTTGAATGAAGGTACCATCTCAATTCTTTTATTATTAAAGAATATTTGTACATTTGGTGTTAAAGGATATATCGTATTAGAAAAAATCACTTATTTAGTTTTATTAACATTAATTATTAATTCATAATAATTTAACCAGTGAGAAATAGCTAGCAACTGTTTATTACATTTTGTTAGTATTTCACCTAAGTTTTTTTCCTTTTATAAGAACAGCTGTATCATCAGCATACAGAAAAAGATCCATATGAGTTGACAGCGAAAATAAATAAAATTTTTTCGCTGTAAACCCTTTGAGGAATAAAGGTAGTTCTTAAACTCGTTGCATTTGTTTCATTTCACATAAAAAAACAAAAGCTCAGGACAACCCAATATCTGTACTTTTCCAACAACGTAGTTGTAGATGTTGCGAAAATAAGCCCATTTTACGGTGGTGGATTGCAACCATGTCTTCTTGCTCCGGAGCCGGTTATTCTCCAGCTTCAGATCAGAGCAGATCATATGTAGAGGATTTTAGGAAGGGAGTGTCAGACCCCAGGTCTTAAACAACCCTTAGAAATAGGAAGCTAGGAGATTTGGGCTAGAGTGCCCGATAGGAAAGTAACACGGAAGCGAAGTAGTAAGGGGGAGAAAGACGCCTTTATTTATTATTGGGGGGATAGTACCCGAAGTCCGACGGCTTAACGTGCCCATCCGACGCACGGCGAGTATTTAGTGGTTCGAACGTTCGTACCTGCCCAGAATCGAACCTGAGGTTACCTCCATGACAGTCACGAACGCTGACCACTAGGCCACCCGCGGCCCCTTCTCCAGCTTCAACTACACCGATCTTGGCTTATCACTATAACTTTCCGTTTCGACTCTTGCATCAACCCCAGTGGTACGTCACATGTATCTACCCTTGAGAAAGACTGGGGCATGGAATCGCACCTTTCGGGTCAGCCGCAAACTATGCTTGAAGGAGAGCTCACTGTAGAAGAAAGAATTTTTAACAATTCGAGACGATGTGTGGAAGAAGCATCACACTTTTTTCCCAACCTCATGAACAGGAGCTTAATTTTTACGTTAGGGCACCAATGTAAATATAATGCCCGTTTGCTTGTGGTGGCATTCGAATACACGTCTCCTCCCTCCAGAGCAAGTTATTCTCCCGACTGAATTCCACAGACTTTGGCTTATCGCTGCAACTTACCGTTTTGACTCTTGTATCACCTCAGTTGTATGCTACGCTGTAACAAGCTACTTTTTTACGCTTTCCAACCGTAGGTTGAAGAAGCGTATATGCTCCAGCTTTGTCCGTCCGTCCGTCCGTCCGCACGATAACTCACGTGAAAATGGTTCGATTTCGACGAAATTTTAGTATGTGGTAAGGGACCACCTGGGGACGATCCCTCTTGAAAATAGGTGAAATAGGGTCAAAAGGTCAGGACATAGGAGCTGGATCCATTCCATTGCGTTTATGCGTCATAACTTGCGTCAAAATGGTTCGATTTCGATGAACTTTTAGTATGTAGTAAGGAACTACATGGGAGCAAATCCTACTGAAAATGAGTGAAATGGGGTCAAAGGTCAGGACATAAAAGTGGGATCCATTCCATTGCCTTTATGCGTCATAACATGCGTAAATATGGTTCGATTTCGATGAAATTTTAGTATGTGGTAGGGAACCACCTGGGCACGAACCCTATTGAAAATAGGCGAAATGGGGTCAAAGGTCAGGCAGGACATAAGAGCGGGATTTATTCCATTGCCCTTATGCGTCATAACTTGCGTAAAAATGGTTCGATTTCGATGAAATTTTAGTATGTGGTAGGGAGCCACTGGGGACGAACCTTATTGAAAATGGGCGAAATGGGGTCAAATGTCAGGACACTGGAGTGGGATCCATTCCATTGCCCTTGTGCATCATAACTTACCTAAAATGCTTGGATTGCGACAAAACTTTATCATGTTGTTCCGGAGGTATAGTGAACCGGTTCTGTTGAATATCAACGAAATGGGGTCAAAGGTCATTGCACAAAAGCAAGATTTATTCCACAGCCATTATTCTCATAACTTGCGTAAAACTGTTTGCATTGCGACAAAACTTTAGTATGTTATTCCTGAGGTTTACTGAACCGGTTCTGTTGAATATCATCGAAATTGGGTCAAAGGTCAGGACACAGGAGCGAGATTTATTCCACAGCCATTATCCACATAACTTGAGTAATAATTTCTGGTATGTTGGAAAGCGTATCATAATCAATGCATTTCATGATTTTACTAACTTGTTTAAGGATGCGGTTACTTTAGTAGCTACAGTCGTGGCCAAAGGTCCTGCACCAGTAGACCGAAAGTCAATTTTGGATGTTTGAAGTCAACTTATACAGCATAATGGTAAAGTCAGGAATACATGTTATACACCACTTTAAATGATATGCTGAATTCAAATTTTTTTATGGAATGTTATTACCAGTAATAGAACTAAAGTTACAAGCAAAAATGTGCAAATGAGGAAACAGAAGTCCAGTGCTGAAAAAGCGTTTGCGCCCTTCTAATCCCCTATAGGGTCAAGGACGTCCGCTAGTGAGATATAAAAGGATGTAGAATAGTCTGCCGACTTAGAATGCAGCTGCTTGTAGTCAGTTGACGGAAGTGTATGCAGAATTCTTAGTGATATTTGAATTTCAGAATGTCAAAGACCCGAAAATTGGTCCTGCCTCTTCAAACCAGGGCAAAAATTATTACTTTGCATGAACTTGGATTCAGTAGTCGTTAAATTGCTGTTAAATGTGACTGTGATCATACCATTGTCCTGCGCAACATTAAAACAGTTGCAGAAACTAGATGTGTGGGAAACAGAAAAAGAACAGGTAGAAGGCTGTGTTCTGAACGTGATGATCGCATGTTGATTCGTCGTTCCTTAAAAATCAAGGTTTAAAACAGCCACTGATTTAAGAAATGAGTGGGAGAATGAATTGGGCATTATTGCATCCTCACGTACAGTTCGTCATAGACTACAAGAAAATGGACAGACTGCACGAAAGCCTTTCCTTACTGAACAACAACGGCTCAAAATAATTGCTTGAGCCAAGGCACACAAGAATTGGACTGTTGCTGAAAGGGAAAATGTTATCTTCAGTGATGAAACAACTGTTACTATTTCCGCTGATAATGGAAATAATTATGTACGTTGCCGGGCTGGTGAAGGATATAAGGCATGCTGCACCCTGCCAACAGTCAAGCACCCACATTCGGTGAAGTTATGGTCCTGTATTTCAGCCAGTGGTGTTGGCCGTCTGCACATTGCTGATGACACATTGAGTGGATCGAAATATGTGGATATTTTGGAGTCCAAACTGCTACCATCTGCACAAGACATGGGTTTGCGGAATTTTACCTTTCAGGACGATAACGTGCCATATCATCGGTCAAAGTTGGTTGACGAGTGGTTTAATCGAAAAGTTATAAGAAAACTTTAGTGGCCGGAACAATCACCGGATCTTAGTTCCATAAAGAATCTGTGGGTGATATTGAAGCAAAATATCCGTCAACAAGGACCCACATCTAAAACAGCATTAATTGAGTCTGCAAGAGCTGTATGGCACCGTGTTATCAAAATTGGACAACTAGAGAAGCTCATTAGTTCCATGCCAAGAAGGTGTACTTTGCTACTAAGAAACCGTGGTTACCCAATTAAATATTAAAGCGTATTTTGCTTGTTGGTAAAGTTATTTCAAGTGTCCTGCAAGTTTCAATAATGTAATGTTCAGTAATTTTACGTTAAATGCGTTGAACACTAATTTCACAAATTCCACTATTTTTTGCTTTTTATGATTAGATGCTGTACTTTTGCTTGTAACTTCATTTCTATTACTGGTAATAACATTCTGTAAAAATACTTGAATTCAGCATAAAAATTCCTTTAAAATGCTGTATAATATGTATTCCAGACTTTACCTTTACGATGTTGTATAAGGTGACTTCAAGCAACAAAAATTCACTTTCGGTCCACTGGCGCAGGACTTTTGGCCACGATTGTAGATACTTTTAAAAAGTAGCTAAAAACCAAAACTGAGTTTCACAGTATCTGGTCAGATCTTTAAATTGAATTTTCTTGAGTAGTTTGATAAAAAGAAATATATATATATATATATATATATATATATATATATTTCAGAATAAATGCATTTTGACTCAGTTTTGATTATTTGTTAAAATCAGTCATTCACTTGGGAAATAACATTAAATAAAGCGTACATTTTACTTGTGTGTTAAGCAATGGCTTGCTTTGAGGTGTTATTTTAAATCGTTGTGAGAAGAACCATTAAAATAACACCCGGGTATTATTTTAAATGGGCAGAACTTTGCCAAAATTTGCACGTAATTTGATCTCATCTCACTAGGCTATTAACCTCCGAGACGCTGTTAAGCACACTTGTTTAAGGTCAACGTCGAGCTCAAGGATTACATCTAAGGGCAAACACCTATTGCGTAGTTTCTGCAAGTTCTCGACAGTGATTATGGTCAACTTGAGCAACCTTTATCCAGCAAACCCACGGATGTCCGAAGGAAATCGCTCTGGTTGCGATAGCAACGGGCCACGCCACATGCAAGATCTTGTTCGTCGTCAGATGATTTTGAGACCTAGACTTGAGGTAAACGCTCCTAAGGTGATCTAATAGCCAACAATCGCATCAGAGCAGCCTACGCATTTTCGTAGAAATTATGTTTAAGGGGACAGAGCAAATGTTGATTAATGTCAATCATTGAAATGGTGTTCAAGATTGATTTGCTGAGAATCCTAACAACAAAAACGTACCGTAAAAATACACCGAGATAAAGTTCACTTCTGAGCAATAAACTAGGAGAAATTTTTATGTTCAGTGCGAAAACAAAAGACGCTGGACTTTGAGATCGCTATCGCAGCGTTCTATGTTTGCAGAACAACGCAAGATAAGAACAGTAATATCTCGTATAAGAACATCTGGCTCTCAAATCAACAGTATTTCTAAAGTTGACCCAAACTTTTATTGAAGACAAAATTTTGAGTTCTCTACTGTGATACCAAATTATCATCGCCTTTCAAAGATTTGTCCCTCTCGATTGCTATATTTCAGCTCACAATTACGATAAATACCATTTGTTTTCGCTGTTTCTCGTGATCAAAACCTATTTTATATTCTTTGACATATCTGATGAAATAATATCGTTTCACTTTTTAACGTTTTTACAATGTTATCTTCTTTTTTCAGACACCGCGTTCTTTAGATGCCAAACTTTTAGTTACTTTCTTTGCAGTTTTATTAATACTATACGGTGCAAATTAATTGGGACAAAGTAAAAACATTACTCTTTTTTTCCAAAACTATGCCTTTATATCATTCTATGCCTTGATATACACTGATAAATACCTGTATTAGTATGACGTATGTCCACCTTTAGCAGAAATGACCTCTTGAATTCGTTTTGGCATTGACTCCACTAATTGAGTGCACATGTTTTTGACTCATAATCGGGGAAACACACTTTTATAGCATTCGTTTTCATGCGTTCTTTGGTTGTACACTTCATTTTACCTAAACGTCTCTTCAAAATATTCCACAAGTTTTCTAAATCTGGTGAATTTCCAGGCCAATCAAGTAAATGAATTTGATTTTCCAGCATGAAATTCTTGACCAATTTCGAATTGTGACATGGTGCCAAGTCATGTTGAAATGTCCCGTCAAAAGTTTGCAAGACTGGAACAATCCTACGTTGTAATATTTCTACGTACTTGGCTGAATTCATCATACCTTGAACAGGAACTAAGCTTCCAGTGCCATTTGATGTGAAAAATCCCCGAAACATCTGTTTCAGAGGGTGTTTTACAGTTTGTTTGACATGCTCAGGTTTTAAGGGTTCACAGTTGCTTCGTCTAATGACATTTGCTTGGTAACCCTGCACAATTAAATGAATTTCATCATTGAAAATTACCTTTTTCCAGTCGTCAGCAGTCCATGATTTATATTTTTTGGCCCATGCTAAACGTTTTATCTTCATTTTCGCATTCAAATATTGTTTTTTCGTTGGTCTTCTTGCCTTCCGGCGAACTTCCAGAAGCCTAAGGCGTGCAGTTGAATCACTAACATCACAACCACTAGCCAATAAATCTCTTTGAAGGTCGGTGCTTGTTTTTTTTTTTTTTTTGTTTTTTTTTTTGTTTTTTGGGATTCATTTTACTATTTCTGATTAGATATTTTTCGGTACGTGGAGTTGTTTTTCGTTTTCTTCCACATTTACCTCTCCTTTTTGGAGACGATGATCCAGATGCATTGTATCGCGTAAGTGGTCTTGATACACTTGATTTGCCTACACCAACTGCAGAAGCGATATGTCTCACTGTCATGGAAGTGTGATCCTTCAGAGCAATTATTTTTGCACGCTTCCTTGGGAAACTATCCATTTTTCAATACACAAAAGCAACACGTACTCACGGAGAGCAAGAACTAACATCCACTTGTCGCACACGAAAGCTCACAGCTGAAGCTCAAGTTCCTATTTCCTGTTTAAAATCTGTCAAACCACATTCTCACTATCACGTTCTAACAGTCACACCACCTCACAGCTAATAAAACCGGTTTACGTGGGTTTCCGACATCAACTGGCGATCACATTACAATTCTGAGAATAAAATAGCTTGTCCCAATTAATTTGCACGGTATATTATAATAGAATTTTTAGATCGATTTTTTTATAAACAAACTGCTGTTTGTTGACTTTATTTAGTCGTAAACTTTCCTCAGAAAGGGTAGCGATCTTTCAAATTTCGAAACACTCTGGCAACTCAGAAGATTTCGGCAATGTTCCCAAATAAGCCTTTCATTTCTTTTTATCACCGTTTCATCATTAATTAGAGTAGCATTTTTCACACTGAAAATGGCAGTTAGAGCATAGGGAAACAAATTTCAAAAATTGATATGCACACAAGTTGCTTTTGGAAATTTTATCAAAATTATAAAACATACCTGCGTGCTCTTTAAGTTGTGATGTATTCTTCGCCTTCAAATATTTGCTAACTTTACTGTCCTCCTAAACTGTTTCTAACAATATTGACACGAGAACTCAAACAACACTTATCTTACCATTGTCTTTTCAAGAACTAATTTTAGGTTACATAACTCCTATCCTATGGCTTAAACTATGGAATTCTATTAAGAGCTGTATCAGAAAGCTGTCCTATGTTTCCTTCAAAATAAAAGTTCATGATCCTCTCTTAATAGCAAATATCCCTAAATTATTATATAAACACAAATATGCTTACATTATGAATTTTAAGACATTCTAATGATTTTTAGCATTTCCTTTGAAAAGGACGAAGCTGCCACAAAATTCTCCGGTATATCGAGGTCTTGCTTTGAATTCTTTGCGACGCAAAAAATTCAGCGAAAGGGAAAATGAACTTAAGCCTCAGAGTGAAAAAAAAATGGTCGTTATTAAAAATATGGATTTCAAATATTTGTGAGCATTGTTCTTCATACTAAACGGAACTCGTTATAACAAAAATCAACAGGATGTTTAAAATTGGCAAAACATCCACAAACAGAAATAGACAGTTGCGCCCACTAGCGTCAGAAACGTGTGTAATGGAAAATCACAAAATGAACACAAAAAACTTCTCATAGTGGAAGGTATCCGAAGCAAAATGTATTTTTAATAAAATAATTAGAGAACCAATATGAAGGAAAAATTTATATAACTTTTCCCTTTCTGGCGTGAATATAAGAGTTATTTAAAGAAAATGGGTGCAAAATATTCTTCATAATGAGGAGTATTCTAAAAGAAATAATCTTCCAATAGGTATCTGTAATCGGAGATATTCCTTTAAATAGAAACATGCGCTAACAGTAGAACTTCAAACGTTATCAAGATATTTGTTACAGCATGCATTGAAAAATAATTTTTCGAATACGACTTATAGATGCAGAAATAGAAAGAAAAAATTTCCAAATAAGCCACCTAGAGGGTAAACCGTGAACTATCCGAAAGCCCGTTTGTATTTGCAGTGTCAAACAAATACGTAAAAGAGACGACGAGTCGCAGGAAGCTACTGTTGTCTTTGACGTAGTGCAGCACGATGGAATGCGCATTTTATTCCTGTTTTTCCTCTTCTACTGAGTAGAATAGAGCGCAGAATCGACCACAGGTTTACGCCGCATGAAGAACAGAGTAGAGCATACTTGTGATATTTATTATAAAATTAAAATGAAACACCCAAGCGCACGGCTAATAATCAATCTTCATAACAATTTTGTATTTCGAGAAGCACTGCCACAAATTTCAAAAAATGCGATCAGAGTTAGCATGAAACCAAGGGTATCCGACGATAGCAAAACCCACTGGGATTCGCTATCCAGAATAGCTTAACGTTTTTTGATCGTAAGTATTTCCCACTCTTAGCCACAATGATTTCTTTTTTTCGCATGTGCACTTTCCAATAAGATAGAACAAAATACATTTACGTGACCTGAACGCGAAGACGGTGCAATGACGTCACCGAATCAAGCTGGTCCGTCTACTTCGCAGAAGCGACAGTGGCGCAGTAATCTGTTGGTAATCACCGGATGTGGGTAGACTGGTGCTGTACCGGGTAAGCCATTTAAAAGAGGCCCCGTGACCAGACGTTGTTAGGCGGGTTAAAGTTGTTTGGCAGGTTTCCAGTTAAAACCACTTTGTTCCACTTCTAACCGGTTTCTGCGTGTACAGCTGCAAAGGAATTCTCCGGAGTGGTTAGTCACAGCCAGAGAAGTGTAGGTACGCGGTCATATATGTAAATGAAGAGAGAACAAAGGCAACGGAAATGGTTTTAAGTACGAAATAGGGGATTTTTATTGTGGAACAGTATTTCAGACAGGTTTTAAATGAGTTCTTTACAGAAAAATTTCCACCTTGTGCAACACCGGCGAAATCAGTGGTACAGAAGTTAGTGCGGAAATTTCGTGAAACGGGCGCTGTGTGCAATAGGAAAAGAAACAAACCCAAGACAATTCGTACTGAAGACAATATCAAGGATGTGTGCACAATGATGTTACAAAGCCCTCGGAAGTTGATTCGCCGATTATCGTCTGCAACGGGAATATCTGCCACGTCATGCCGACGCATACTTAAGGTGGATTTGCATTTTAAGCCGTACAAAGTTATGACGCTCCAAGAACTTAAAACTCCTGATTATACAAAACGGATGCAATATTGTAAGCGATCATTGTCAGCGGTGAAATGGACCCAACACTTCATTACATGACAGATTAAGTATGGTTTCATCTGACCAGGTATGTCAATGCGCAAAACATCAGGATTTGGACCAACACGAATCCCAGACGGACAGTGGAGACTCCTCTGGTCGACCAAAACAGAGGCGTTTGGTGTGCTGTGTCTGCGAAGAGGATAGTCGGCCCATTCTTTTTCACTGACACCATCAACTAGGAGCGCTATGTTCAGCAACTATTCAACCCATTTGTTGCCGCACTTCCAAACAAGAGTGAGCATATGCTTTCTTTCAGCAAGATGGTGCAACGGCGCATACTGCGCGGAATAGTCTACATGCTGTGCATCAAGTGTTTGTGGAAGACACTGTATCGAAGGGACTATGGCCACCCAGATCACCCGATCTCTTCACCTGTGACTTTTATCTGTAGGGAACATTGAAAAAGAAAGTGTACGCAACTTATCCGCACACCCTTGATGAATTGAAGGTGAACATTACGGATGCCATATCCCAGAAGACTGCCGATGAGCTGTGGCGCGTTACGAACAACATGTTCTGTCGTGTGGAGCTGTGTCTTTATATACGAGGACAGCATTTTCAGCAATTGTTGTAAACGCATGTAAATTACTCCTGTTTTCTGTCATTTCAACTATTCTTTACCATGTATAGTAACATTGTCTGATTGTTGTCGTTCATTATACTCTGGCCTCTTTTATGTGGCACACCCTGTAGTATGTGAGTATGACGTTACAGAACTTTCGTTATTTGCCCTTTTGTGATAGAATGTGCTTCAGTTCGACTTTTGATGCTACGCTTCTCTCCCGGGAGTTACAACGTAAATCCCAAGTAAAAAAAATCGATGTAACAATAATGGCTAACGGGAGCAGTTACAACCATGTTGAAAGACGATTTTCGATTGTTGTCCTATGAAGAGACACAATAACAGTTAATTTCATTGTTACTCAAGAATATATTTTAGTAAAGTATCGCCAAACATTGCTTCATCACGTTTTACGTAAGCGTAACAATATCTCATTTCAAGCTGCATAAATTGCGATTGCCTGATACTAAATGTGATAAAAGCCTTTATAAAAATGCGTTTTTTGATGCTATGAAAATTTTGCTTCCTTTTTGGGGGTGGGGAGAGTCTTCCCTGTACTTGACTAGAGATTTAAAATGACGCATAGCACGATAGGGTGTAACCTGTAGATATCTTAGACCAAAAGCTACCAATTCCCCACACTAACACACATGCGATTCAGCTTTTCTTTCTACCTTGAGGTGTCCGATTCTAGCTTGCGCATGTGCAGATGGACTTTCGTATCTATATCACATTTCATCGGTGTCAGGATCGTTTCTCATGTTCATCTAAATCTGAAAATATATAATAATAACAAATACTGTTTTTGAAAAACTAAACAGACGAAATATTCAGTATTCTAGACTCCATAGTTTAATAAATGTTTGCTTTTATGACTCACATATCTTCTTTTATTGATTTTACGACAACAAAATTGATTAATCGACCTACCTGAGTGCCGCTCAATGTCAGAAATTAGTAAGCATTATTTTTTTGTTATTATGATTTAATTCCACTTGGTATGTACAGGATTGTGGCTCTGTGTGGTCGTGAGTGAAGCGGAAAAATGCAATGTGTTCAACGTAAATAAATGTATGCTCTCGAATCACTCCTTTTATTTCACACCCACAAATATTTTGGCATGCAAAAGATCCATAGCATAAATTATCTACATAGAGTACCAGGGTGCTTTCTCGAATTTTTTGTTTTTGTTTCGGGCATACACAATATTGACAACAGTCACCGGACACCTAGAAGAGAAACACAACATAGCATTTATTGACATACATTAGTACTGAGTCGGTCCACCTTTGGCCTTAATGCATGCACTGACCTTTCGAGACATGCTTTCGACAAGGTTTTGGAACACAGCGATAAGTATGCACTTCCATTCAGTACATAATACTGCCGCTAACTGTTGCTTAGTAGCATGCCTTGGTTCCAAACTTCTTATGCGGCGCTCTAATTCATCCCATATGTGCTCTATGGGATTTAGATCAGGGCTCTATGCCGGCCAGTCCACACACGATACGGAATTGTCGTCAAACCACGACGTAACAGTCCTTGCTTTATGGCTCGGTGCATTATACTACTGGTACCAACAAGGCTCGATTCCCTAATATTGCCACAGAGTTGGTAGCGAATAGTTGTCCAGATTATCGAGGTAGACGTGCTGGTTAACAAGTTTGTCCATGATAACCAGTAGGACAGGACCATACCACGAAAAACACTCTCACACGAATACACTGACAGCTCCAAACTTGACCATAGAAACAGTTCACTGTCGTAAATAGCGTTCCCCCTGCTGCCGCCATACCCACACACGGCCATCAGACTGATGGATCGTGTATCTGGATTCATCAGTCCATAGGACCCGTTTCCATTGATCTACGATCCACGATAAATGTTCTTTGCACCATGCTAAACGACGAGTAGCATTCCGAGGGGAGATGAAAGGCTTATGAGCAGCCGCACGACCATGGTAACCCATGGAATCAAGTTCTCTGTGAATGGTACGTGTACATTTCGAGGTTCCAGAATTTTTACTCACCTGCACACTGAGGTCTTCTGCAGTATTCCGTCGATTAGCTGTAACGCCTCTCCTGAGGCTTCGACGTCCTCTATCACTGATTTTCTTTGGCCTGCCGGTACGTTTTGCTGCTTCACGCATGCCATGTGTCTTCCATTTATTCAGTACATCCAAAACAGTTGACTTGGGTATGTTTAAACGCCTCTTGGTTTTTCTTATGGAGTACCCACTGATATAACACCCAACAATCTTTCCTTTCTCAAAGTCAGTTTCCTACCGCCGCGACATTTTTACTCAACCTCACAGTGCGATATGATTGCGGTAAGCTGCAGGCTTGTTTTTATACCGTTTGCAGCCGTACCGCTCATCTTAACAACGAAGCAGATCCGTTCATTTGCTTTTAAAGGGTGTCTGGTGACTTTTGTTAATATAGTGCATTTCCGATTTCTTGGAAAATGGCAGAGCATGCAACTAATATTCGATTACCTTAGCCTGTGCATACTTTTGTGTCCAAGAATTTTGTGAAACACTCCTGGTAATTTTTAGAACACGATCAAATGAAACAAGAGACCCACGGCTTCTCGAAGAAATATATTGAAACTATTGGAATTCGCCATATATTAGAGAAAAAGAGTTTTAATTCCACAGATGTCTGGCTCCTAGTCATGAATATATCCCATTGAAAAAAGAAGGAGGAAGATACGAAGTTGGTGAAATGTGTCCATGAGTCGAACTGACTCGTTTGTTTTGCAGAAGAAACGGTAACGCGACTAGTTGTGGGTTCTCACAGACGTCTATTATGTTATGTGGGTGTAACTTTCGAGAACTTTCCCTATTTTCTTTTTTCTGATAGAATAAACCTAATTGTACAAATGATTTTTATTTGTTTCAAATAGGCAATCTGTATTGGATTTTCATTCAAATCCGTGGATATAATATGGAAAGAAACCCTTTGTTCTTACAGAGGTACATCGATTTTCTACGGAGGAAGAATATTCGACAGCTACCAAGGGAGTTCGCGTTTGTTCTAGATATCAGGTGCTTGTTATTCAACATAACCAAAAAGAAAAGAAGTCACCGAGTGATGGAAATCTTTTGCCGAGCACAGGCGACCGGAGAAAAACGTATTTTCGTCAAAACAATACATGCGAATGATAAAGTAGCGAAAACGTGCTTTTCACTCAAACGACCAATTGTGAGAAGGCGCCGTCCAGAAAAGATATGTTCTTCAAACGTGATGTCGACTTGTGGAAAGGGGAATACAATGGCTTTTACAACGTTGCATATCAAACGACGTTTGTGTTTTTGTTTTTTTTCTGGTAACGACTCTACTTGTCGGTGCAATTAATATTATTTCAATATCATGATTGAGCATTTGATTTTGCACAATCTCGAAAGACGGTTGCACTTCGATGATTAATTTTTGTTATAAAAACAAATCAGCAACTTTAATTCTCTCTATGCTTAGCGAACGAACAAGAACTATTCGAAGCTGAAGCGGTTTCACTTTCTTTGGTACGAATATCAGCAAAGTTTCTGCAATGGGAGAATCTTGAAGGGCCAAAGTACTAAGAGTGTTCAGAGAGTGGTTGACGCCTCAAACAATCGGTAATGATCATATGAATTGGGGTAAAAAGCGAATAGCAGACGCCCAAGGTCATTGGTGGTTAGGAAAATTTGTGCCAGCCAACAAATGCTCAGCAGTGAGTCTCATGACAGAAAATAATTTGAATCAGAGACAATGCCAAATGCCATACAACACCAAGATTCGTCCCAATCTACCTTACATGAGCAAACGACCTGTCCGTGTATAACACTGTTTCCTGGATTGGATAATAACAAACGCCTCTGGTGAGCGCAGGAGCACCACAGTGTCTCTGCATGATTGAAAAGGCCAATGTGCTCTGACGAATTACGTGTTTTCAAATGTATCATGCCAATGAGAGAGCTCAACATTTTGAGGAAACTGGAAGAAAGCAGATTCTCATTCTTTATTGTTACGATTCCTTAGGCTGGCGAAGATAGTGTAATGGGGTCGCCTATGCTTTCATAAGAGATATTAAGCCCCTTGACTCGAGTGTGCCAGCGCCTGAACGTAAAAGTGTATTTAAACATCGTTCCTGACCAAGTTAGCAAATTATTATCACTATCTACCCTCGTGGTGATGGATACCTCCTGTAGAAAAGTGCACCATGTCACAAACCCCTAGATTGTAGCTACCTACGATAGTGGTGAAGAATACTTCCTTCAGGACAATGCACCACGTTCCAATGCACAAATTGCCACGCCCTACCCCCTTTCTTGAAGATGGATACTTTATTTCAGGGAAATGCACCATATCACAATTCCTACATAGTTATTGTCTACTCTCGTGGAGATGAATACCTAACGCAGGAAGATGCACCATGCAACAATGCCTATATTGGCGCTGTCTATCCTTGTTGTAAGAAAATACTTCTTTTGGGACAATGCACCACGTCACAATGCACAAATTGACTCACTCCACCCTCTTTCTGGATGATGGATATTTCATTTCAGTAAATGTACTATTACAGTACTCAAAGAACGCTTATACCGCAGTAAATCCGTTTACGGATTTACTACACTATAAGCGTTCCTTGAGTATTCACGATCTAGGTATATTTAAAATAACAGTAGCATATCAAATTGCCTACACTTTCGTTGCCAACCGTCACGGTGAAGAATACTTCCTCCAGGACAATGAACCATGTCCCAATGTACGCATTGCCAGTGTCTACCCGCTTTCTTGTACACTCTTATACTTCCTGCAGGAAAATGTCCCACGTCCCAATGCCTACATTTTTGGTGTCTATCCTCGTAGTGGAGAACACTTCCTTCAGCACAATGCACACATTTTCAGTCTCTATTCTCTTTCTTAGTGATGAATATTTCCTGCAAAAGAAATACACCATGTCACAATGCCTGCGTTGTCGCTGTCCTCCCTCGTGGTGAAGAATGCTTCCTTCAGTATAAAGCATTAATTGTCACTGTCTACCTTCGTGGTGAAGACTTCCTTCATGGCAATGCATCATGTCACAATGCACAAATTGTCAATTTCTGTCCTCTTTCTTGTTCAATGGATATTTCAATTTAGGAAAATGCATCA
Organism: Macrothele yani; assembly: GCA_039090855.1. Taxonomy (NCBI): domain Eukaryota; kingdom Metazoa; phylum Arthropoda; class Arachnida; order Araneae; family Macrothelidae; genus Macrothele; species Macrothele yani. The sequence goes on from CM077026.1 coordinate 115,640,574, forward strand.
TGTCACGATGAAGACATTGTGGCTGTCTACTTTCATGGTGAAGAGTTCTTACTTCAAAACAATGCACCACATGACAATGCACACATTATCACCCTCTATCCTGTTTTTTAATAATGGGCACGTCCTTTCAGAAAAATGCACTATATCATAATGCTTACATTGCTGTTATCTCCCCTTATAGTAAAGAATACTTCCTTCAAGATAATGCACTATGTCCCAATGTACCCATTGTCACTTTTCCACCTATCTTAGTTTCAGATACTTCCGCCAGGAAAATATATCATGTCTCAATGTCTGCATCGATGCTATTTACCCATATGGTGACGAATACATCCTTTAGGGCAATGCATCGTGTCATAATACACTCATAATCACTGTCTACTCTCATTATTGGTGATAGAAACGTTCTGCAGACAATGAACCGCGACAAAAATACCTACATTGTTTCGGAGTGGTTTGAGAAACATCATTGAGATTTTTTCAATGCTTTGCCTACACCCCAAAATTTCAGTGAATGAATCATTTTTGGGGTGAAATAGAACGGGACTTCAGGTTGCACTGCCGGATTAGAAGACGCTTAAACACCTATGTGGACAGAAGACGCTTAATCACCTATGTTGACAGAAGACGCTTAATCACCTATGTGGACAGAAGATGCTTAATCACGTATGTGGACAGAATACGCTTAATCACCTATGTGGACAGAAGACGCTTAATCACGTATGTGGACAGAACACGCTTAATCACCTATGTGGACAGAAGATGCTTAATCACGTATGTAGACAGAATACGCTCAATTACCTATGTTGAATAGAAGACACTTCTCTTCATGCAAGGGTCAATATTTCTCCGGAACGTTACCAAATATTTGTGGAATCAATGCTGTTGGTGAACAACTGTACTTAAAACCAAATCTGTCCAAAACAATTGCATAACATTTTCCACTGAATGTATATCACAGAAGGAAGAAACAGATACTGATAACTATATCCTACCTTTTATTATACGATAATTCGCAGTTACATTCTTGCATAACGACGCCCCCATGTAATGTAGAGTATCAAAGACCACGTGCGTTCTCATGGTTTCAGCGATTCGGTACTTGCTGTGTTCACCTGGGAAACACAAGTTCGCACTTGGTTGGCAAAAGGAAGATATATTTCCGGAGAAAGAAATGTTAACATGTGTCTTCTGGTTCTGGTTATCCGGGGTGTTTGTGGTACTGTTCATGCTGACCAGAACGACGGCAGATACGTTTCTTCTTTGCCTTCCTATAAAAAAAGAAAGAAAAAAGAAAGATGAAGAAAAGAGCGTAGTTTTAATTTTAGAATGTCTCACGGAATATATTTAACTATAAACTCAGAAGATTTCAGGAAGAAATTTTGTTTTCGAAATCGGTTGCTCAATGTTACGAAATCCAGGAAAACCTTAATTGTTATCAGTTGTGATGAAAGCAATAAACATTTTTTTTTTTTTGAGGTTTAACGACCACCGTGAGCAACTCAATGGGCTATAAGCAGTCGCCCGTCCCTAATTTAGAGTCACTGGCTCCAGGGAAGGGAGAGAGCCAGTGCCGTAAGCCAAACACAACATCCATGCCTCACCGGGATTCGAACCCGGACCCCTTCCGACGAATGATCAGAGGCCAACGCCTTAGACCACTGCGCCACCGGGGCGGCGCAATAAACATTGCCACCGATGATATTTCGCCGCAAACATATTGCACTTTTGAGGGAGTGGTGAAATACAGACAACACCACGCGACATCTGACGTGAAATACTAGTTAATAGAAAATTCGCGGTATGGAATACTTCTTTTTTTTTAAATTCAATACAGAATGAGCTTTGTCCGTAATAACTAAACTATTAATGATTATACCATTTTAGACCAGTTAAAGCTTTCATTACCATTAATGTAAATTTTTATTAAAAGCTTTAAATTTAAGAGCAACAAAAACTTATCAAGCTGGAAACACGTGGAATAATTAACATAGACATAAATCAAGCTGTTCTTTCCATGTAACATAACCACAGAAATTTTAAAATTTAATCGCCCTGGAATGGAAACCAACTTGAAAATCAAAGTCTGACGTTTCAGTTTAATGCTTAGTTGTTTGGATTTCATTCTCCTAGGTGGCGTAACGGTTAGCATACTCAAGCGAAAATCGGGAGATGCAGGTTCGATTCCCGTTTCAGTACGATTAAGTTTTCAAATTTCTGTGGCTATGTTACATAGAAAGAGCAGCTTGATTTATGTCTATATAGCTTTACTACTCGGCCTTGCCCGGGATTTAGGCTTATTAATTTCATGATTATACCATTTTAGACCAGTTAAAGCACTGAAAAAAGATCGGGGGAAAAAATGGATGCTTGCAAGAAAGAAAAAAGCTGATTTCACAAATTTCGTCATTACAAATTATTTATTCATAGTGTGATTATTTCAGCACTTGGTCGTAAGCAACATTTTTGGTTTCTCTTTCATCGGCGACAATATATCATTTCGTTGGATCCTTTGCTCTTGACATTCCAATATATAGCTGTAGAATCAAACGGACCAAAAGCGTTACGAATAATTTAACACGCGTCCGGGAGACACAGTATTGGAACACTGAACAAAATTCGTTAACAATTTGTTATCGACAATCAAATGCATCACGTGCTTTCGGTTTCAGACGTCTTTGAGTGGCGAATCTCTGGGATAAAAAAGTTAAAAACGTATCTTTGCGAATATGTTATGAAACTGGTTGAAATTTTAATGAGCGCCATAAATCGTTAATAGGAATATGACCTCCAAATTTTGCCTGAATCGGGAAATAACTTTTTAAATTAGCCGTCAAAATTTTATTAACCGTTTCTGCGATATATTTCTGTTTATAAGTGCCGTTAATGCCGACCAGATGGAGACGTCTCAGTAGCTGAGCCCATCTTACGGATTTATGATGTCAGAAGCTGACTTAAAAATACACATAGCACCGTGGATTGTTGGCCATCGTGGTGTAAAGTTAACGCGCTCGGCTAGATATCGAGAGTTCCGTGATTCATTTCCACGGCGGCGGCTGACAAACAATTTTTTGGTAGCTATGTGTTTCCGGAACGTGGAAAGAACGATGTATTTATTTATTTACTGACGCTACGTATTTGGAGGATTTTCACATATTTCTGTTTACCGATGAATTCAAAATTCCATGCCTGTTTTAAAAAGTTTTGGCCGGATTCCAGTGAACTTTTGAGGGACTCCTCCTATTACTAATTCATGGTATTGATAAAAATGTCAGCCCGTTTCGTTAAGATTTCGCAAACTTTGTTTTCGTATTTTTTTATGCACAGTTCTCAAAGAATAGAAGAAACATCTGTGGGTGTGCCGCGGTGATGAATGCAGTCACGTGCTTTCAGATTTGGAACAGATAATGATGACGTAGCTAACGACGCTGACTTTATTGATTAGCTTATTAATTAATTCATAACTCGCGAACGGAACAACTTAGAGATCCTAAAATAGTTCCGTTGACCGAGAAATTTCAGTATTAATAAGCTATGTAAATTTCACGATGCCACATTTTGGCGTTCGAGAGTTTTTGCTGCTTCAGACAAACAGACGTTTTGTGTTTTATATATAAGATTAAAATAATCTTGTTAATATTTGTTGGAGTCTATTATTACAGCTTTACAATTGCGTGCTGCAATCACTTGATTTTATTTAGACAATTCTCAATAAAAAGAATGATTTAATACCAGTGCATACAATGATGCTATGAAATGTACGTAATGCACAAGCGTATAAGACCTTGAATTAAGTTTTACGAAAATATAACGGTACTACCTCGAAGAATTTTATGGATCACCCTAAAAGAAATCGAAAGTTTTTTTATGATGTTTCTTTATAGTAAGGGTCATAGCTAGTAAAACAGTGGACAACATCTTCTGGAAGGTTATAAATCAATTAAAACGCGTTTGGAATCTTCTGAAATTACTTAATTGTCTTTACTTGGTTTTACTTCATATTAGCAATCTTCAGAGTAATAAGTCATATCAGAATTTTTTTAACACTCTGTCGAATATTCTGGCTAGTAAGGTGATCAGCAATAGCAAGATCCCGATCAATTTCGAGTACAACGAACGCATACAAAATGAAAGGAACTTCTATGAAGAGCTTCGTTAAAACCCTTTAACGACCATAACGCCCAAAACGCCCGTACATACAAACGACCATAGCCGCCAGAGACGCTTATCTAGAGTGAGTCAGATTTCCTACCCTTACAATTTATTTAAATTGGTACGACCTATGAAGGATCAGCAGGAGTCACCGTCAGTCACCATTGTTGTTACTAATCAAAGTAGTTAAACAACGGACAGTTTCGGACGTTATGGTATATAGAATGATATCAGGTTTTAGAGTCATGGTAATGGTAGTTAAAGGGTTAAATAGAAAATCAGCTATCTAAATGATTTATTTTTGAATGGGTTTAAGTTAAAGTTTCAAGGTTCCCTCCATAAAATGATTTAAACAGAGGTTCGTTAAATTCAGGTTTCACTGTATGTACACAATATTATCAAAAGTATTCGGACACTACCAAATATTTGCGCAAGTGCAAAGAACGTTTGCGCAGAAAAATACGCCTCAGTGGGGAGGTACGCATATAAAGCCGATATGTTCTGTCGCGTTGTCAGTAACTTTGAAGCGAATATGCGCGTAGAAGAGAACTTTCCGAATTCCAGCGTGGGCTGGTCATAGGAGGTTATTTGAGTAACAGTTTCATTCGGAGCATTGAAGCTAAACTAAACATACCAAAATCGACCGTGAAGAGATAGAAGTTATGACGTAGAAGACTTTTCGTACTTCTACGTTATTTAAAAAAACATAACCATAGGATGAAATAGTTCCTAAATTAAACCTTAACGGTCAGACGAAACATGTAAACAACAGAAGTCAAACTTACGGAAAAGATGGTTTATTCAAGGATGTAGCCAACACATCGTAACATAGCATAGCATATTGCAGTAAACGCTCCACACACCACACAACTCTTAACACAACGCTCCTTTCAATAATCAGTTTACAACCCAACGCTCGCTAAGTAACAGTTTAGTCGTCGTTTTTATCTCTCGTTCTTATCTTATCTCAGGCATACGACACGTTCATTCAACCTCAATAATGTTGCCAACAGTATTCGTTTGAGAGAAAAGATATCACGTTAAGAGTGAAATATAACTGAGAATAAACTCAAGATCTACATAGGGAAAGAAACTAAAAAGGAAAGTTAATTTAGAATATACGTCACAAAGTAGAATACTGCAACTACAGCAAAAAAAAAACCGTTCAGGAAGGCCGCACAAGCTGACGGATCGTGACGGAAGAGCCACGGTAAGAAATATTAAGAAATCCCTTTCCTCCTATGCCGTTTCCCTAGTTGCTGAAGTAGGAAATGCTTATAATGGCTTGGTTAGTACGACAACTGTGCACGACGTGTGCAGTACTGGATAGTAGCACAGTTTGCGTTATTGTGGTAGAGCAGAGTATTGTTGTGGACTGGATAGTTGCACAGTGTGAGTTATTATGGTGAGCATCACTGCCGTGACTGCCAAGCGCCGTTTGGAGTGGCGTGTCTCCCGTCATTCCTGGACTGTGGGTGACCGGAAAGGTGTTCTTTGGAATGATGGTTATTGTGGTAGAGCAGAGTATTGTTGTGGACTAGATAATTGCACAATGTGAGTTATTATGGTGAGCATCACTGCCGTGACTGCTAAGCGCCGTTTGGAGTGGCGTGTCTCCTGTCATTCCTGGACTGTGGGTGACTGGAAAGGTGTTCTTTGGAATGATGGTTATTGTGGTAGAGCAGAGTATTGTTGTGGACTAGATAATTGCACAATGTGAGTTATTATGGTGAGCATCACTGCCGTGACTGCCAAGCGCCGTTTGGAGTGGCGTGCCTCCCGTTATTCCTGGACCATGGGTGACTGGAAAGGAGTTCTTTGGAATGACGAGTCACGCTTTTCACTCTTCCAATCTGACGGACATGTTTGGATTTGGCGGCAGCCTAGCGAACGATTTTCGTCAGACTGTGTTTTTCCAACTGTTACGTTCGGCAGAGGCTGCATCATGGCATGGAGCTGTATTTCGTGGATGAAATTCGGCCCGTTAGCTATTATACCATCAGCCATGAACTCAGAAGTGTGCCTTGACGTCCTGGATAATTCTGCTGTGCCGACAATGTGATAGTATTATGGAAATGACCGTTGTTTCTTCCAACGCGATGGCGCTCCCTACTACACAAGCACGACGTGCGCAGAACTGGTTTCTTGAAAATGAGGTGGACTTGTTAGACTGGCTTTCTCAGAGTCCTGATCTTAATCCCATAGAACACCTCTGAGATGAACTGGAGTGACGGATACGAAATCGACCGGAACGACCATATTCGCTCACTACGCTAGAAGGAACTTTGCATAACGAATGCCGAGCCATTCCTGTCGACACCTACAGGAAATTGGTTGATACGTAGTATGCCTCGATATGTTACCACTGTTATACAAGAAAACGCTGGTCCGACTTACTAGTAATTGCGGTAATAAATTGCAATAATGAATTGTGATATAAGTCCCAAAACATTGTGGTGTCTGAATAATTTTGGTAATCGAATCCACACCTTCTTACTCCGGAGCGTCTGTTCTCCCAATTGAATTACGCCCGCAGTGTCTTTTCGCTAATTCACTGCCCATTTGACTAATGCATCACATCAATCCCGCCCTTGAGATAAAAAAGGGGAGAAGTACGAAATCGTTCAGAAGGTTTAGGGTCAACTGACAACTACAATGGGCGACCATATCGTTGGAGACGTATTTATTTGTAATTTGCGAAAGTTGTCCGGAAGAACCATCGCACATTTCTTTCAATATTGATGGCCAGGAAATCCTTTTCCGTTAGATCGCCAATATAGACTTTCTTTGCTCACAGATGGATTCGAACCCACATCTGCCTACTTCGGAGAGGCTGTTCTCCGAAATGAACTACGCCGGCAAGCTTATTGCTGGTTCACTGCCCATTTGTCTCATATGTCACGATTTTTAAGGAAATGTTGAAGTTAGTTGTGCATATGTTAATTTTCTTTAAACAATTGTTCAACTATTCTCGATAGAGCTTACCCGTTGTTTTTTGTTTATACGTGTATCTAGTTTAGAGGTCTGCACGGGGCGGGATGGTCCGACAAGCCCGATCCAAGCCCGTCCCGGCCCGTGGGCCAGGTCGGGTCTTTTTTTAGTTTAGAGAACAAAGCAACGGGCCGTGCCGGGATTTTTCCCAGACACTTACAACCGGGCCGGGCTTTTCCCCAGACACTTACAACCGGGCCGGGCTAAGTCGAGCCGTTATTTTTATCGCAACGATAAAGGAAGAAAAAAGTCGTGTTCCCCAATTTCCTGGTGTGTTTAACTGTTCCCATTCACCCTCTTCATTTGGCTTTACTTACTTCCATGACATAGCCTAGGCTGTAATCAGAAAGGCAAGGAGAGGCACTCACAGTGTTTTTAAAAATCTGTAGGTATTAAGATGGTAAAACCATTTTGGGGTTTTTTTATTGACAACAAAAAAGATTCGACTCCGAGCGAGTGTGCGTGTTGTGCAAAGTTCGGAACGGGAGATGTATGCAGAGGAGTGTGTGTGTGTGTGTGTGTGTGTGTGAGAGAGAGAGAGGGACGACATGGATTGTTTCTCCTATCCCTAATCTGTATCGGGATTTACTTTTGTAGTGTTACCGCTTACAAGTTCAGGGAAGGGGATATTCTGAACGCTCTTAGTCTTCCCTTTTCTCTCTTTTTAAAATTTACATTTTTCGATAATTGTCAAAGTTTAGTTAATATTTTTGGACTTACGTTCAACTAAATACTTTTTAATGATATCTCATTTCATTATTTATATTTCACATTTTAATAAAATACAATAGAAAGACAAAATAATACCAAATGGTACATCACGGGCTGGGCTTAAATAAGAGCTGCAATCGACGGGGTCGGGCGGAGTGTCTGATATTTGAAACAGGCCGAGCCGGGCTGGGCATTAAATGCATGGGCTTGGGCAGGGACGGGCTCACCAAATTAGGCCCGTGCAGACCTGTAATCTAGATATCAACTTTGGAAATCGGTCATGTGCGTATAATTTTCCACAATGTCAGAACTGACCTAGAAATTCGCAACTTGAGAACTTTTGCTCATGAAATTATAGCAGCCTTTCTTCGACTTCAGAAAATTTACCATCTCGTGCACGCATTGTCTTTGATTGTGCTGCTAATTTCTTACTAATTTTGATTTTAAAAATTCGAAATATACTATCAAAAATTCGAAATATACTATCAAAAATTCGAAATATACTATCGGTTTCATTTAAGATATTCACTTTTTCTTTTAAAGGAACTGCTTTTCTCTTACGACATGTAGATATGGCAAAGATAAAAATAAAAAAAACTCGCACAGAAAACTGAATCAAACGTTTCAAAACGCACTTGCTTTAGTTGCAAACATGAATTAACAGCACAATGAAGAAAAAATACAAACAACTAAACCAATTAATAACAAGGAACTGTACACCAACTATACTTAAAATATTTGGGGTATGTTAAAGTTTCTTCCATTTTAAGGAGAAAGGAGACAGGAACATTCAGGAAAACAGTACACATTTATTCAAGGAAATATTGGCCGTTAGCATCAATGACCTTTTACCATTTTTCAGACAAAAAATGAATGCTCCTGTGGTAGAAGTATTCGGGTTCTGAGCTGAAGAATGCAGTGACCAATTTTTCCACCTCTGGAACCATGGTGAACCGTTGTTGGGCTAGGGTATGTTGCAGAGAGCGAAACAGGTGAAAATTTGAGCATGCGATGTCTGAGGAGTAAGTCGGGACGGTAAAACCTCCAAGTGTAACTGTTCAAGTGTTGTTTCGTGGTCGCACCGACATGTGGTCTGGCATTATCGTGTAACAGGATGACTGGGCGGCGTCCTTTTAACTGTCCATGGTCGTGTTTGCTCGATTGCTCCGTTCAGTTTCATCGACTCAACGCTTATCGTTGTGCAGTTATTGTTTCGCCCGGTTTCAAGAGTTTGACGTACAGCGCTCCCTGCATATCCCACCACACACACAAGAGCACCTTTTTCTTGTGAATATCCTGTTTTTCAGTGGATATTGATGGCTGACTTGGGTCGACCCAAGATCACTTGCGTATGGCGTTGTCGCTATAGACCCATTTTTCATCCCCGGTGGCAACAAAAAAGATTCGACTCCGAGCGAGTGTGCGTGTTGTGCAAAGTTCGGAACGGGAGATGTATGCAGAGGAGTGTGTGTGTGTGTGTGTGTGTGTGTGTATGAGAGAGAGGGACGACATGGATTGTTTCTCCTATCCCTAATCTGTATCGGGATTTACTTTTGTAGTGTTACCGCTTACAAGTTCAGGGAAGGGGATATTCTGAACGCTCTTAGTCTTCCCTTTTCTCTCTTTTTAAAATTTACATTTTTCGATAATTGTCAAAGTTTAGTTAATATTTTTGGACTTACGTTCAACTAAATACTTTTTAATGATATCTCATTTCATTATTTATATTTCACATTTTAATAAAATACAATAGAAAGACAAAATAATACCAAATGGTACATCACGGGCTGGGCTTAAATAAGAGCTGCAATCGACGGGGTCGGGCGGAGTGTCTGATATTTGAAACAGGCCGAGCCGGGCTAGGCATTAAATGCATGGGCTTGGGCAGGGACGGGCTCACCAAATTAGGCCCGTGCAGACCTGTAATCTAGATATCAACTTTGGAAATCGGTCATGTGCGTATAATTTTCCACAATGTCAGAACTGACCTAGAAATTCGCAACTTGAGAACTTTTGCTCATGAAATTATAGCAGCCTTTCTTCGACTTCAGAAAATTTACCATCTCGTGCACGCATTGTCTTTGATTGTGCTGCTAATTTCTTACTAATTTTGAATTTAAAAATTCAAAATATACTATCGGTTTCATTTAAGATATTCACTTTTTCTTTTAAAGAAACTGCTTTTCTCTTACGACATGTAGATATGGCAAAGATAAAAATAAAAAAACTCGCACAGAAAACTGAATCAAACGTTTCAAAACGCACTTGCTTTAGTTGCAAACATGAATTAACAGCACAATGAAGAAAAAATACAAACAACTAAACCAATTAATAACAAGGAACTGTACACCAACTATACTTAAAATATTTGGGGTATGTTAAAGTTTCTTCCGTTTTAAGGAGAAAGGAGACAGGAACATTCAGGAAAACAGTACACATTTATTCAAGGAAATATTGGCCGTTAGCATCAATGACCTTTTACCATTTTTCAGACAAAAAATGAATGCTCCTGTGGTAGAAGTATTCGGGTTCTGAGCTGAAGAATGCAGTGACCAATTTTTCCACCTCTGGAACCATGGTGAACCGTTGTTGGGCTAGGGTATGTTGCAGAGAGCGAAACAGGTGAAAATTTGAGCATGCGATGTCTGAGGAGTAAGTCGGGACGGTAAAACCTCCAAGTGTAACTGTTCAAGTGTTGTTTCGTGGTCGCACCGACATGTGGTCTGGCATTATCGTGTAACAGGATGACTGGGCGGCGTCTTTTAACTGTCCATGGTCGTGTTTGCTCGATTGCTCCGTTCAGTTTCATCGACTCAACGCTTATCGTTGTGCAGTTATTGTTTCGCCCGGTTTCAAGAGTTTGACGTACAGCGCTCCCTGCATATCCCACCACACACACAAGAGCACCTTTTTCTTGTGAATATCCTGTTTTTCAGTGGATATTGATGGCTGACTTGGGTCGACCCAAGATCACTTGCGTATGGCGTTGTCGCTATAGACCCATTTTTCATCCCCGGTGGCAACCTTCCACAAGACATTCTTCTCTTGAAACCTCTTCAGCAACAACCCAATCGTTGACCAATAATTTGCTCCGTTAAATTATGTGGAACGTACTTACCAATCTTCTGGATCTTCCCCAAAGCGTGTAGACGCCGTGCCACCGTTGATTGAGATACTTTCAAGAGTTTCGCCAGTTGCGTAATCGATTATGTGCCATCCTCTGGCAACAGCGGTTCCAGCTCCTTGTCTGAGAGTTCCTGCGGTCTATCTCCACGTGGCGTGTCTCCCAAGCTTAGATCACCTTTCTTGAACCTGGCAAACCATTCTCGACACGCCCGCTCACCCATAACCGTTTCGCCATACGCCTGACATATTGAACCGTATGCTTCAGTCGTACTTTTCCCTAAATTATACATGAAAAACAAATAGTGCTGCAAGTGAACTTTATCGAACGCCATGCTTGGCTTTATGTACGAACTGACAATACGAGTAGCCTGCTGGTTAGACCCATACAGCGCCCGCTGCTGGGGCGGTGGAAACTTTTGCATACCCCTATTAGTATAGCTGTACTAGTAATATTGGTGTAGAATAGAAATAAAAGTTTCCAAGCTTTTGCACATCAACCAGATTATAACGAAGTAAATTTCTCCGTCATTTTTGTCCACGCCAGGATTCGAACCCGGGTCCCCTCATTCCGGAATAAGTGGCTCTACCAATTGAGCTACGCAGACGTTTTATTCTGATTCCTATCTGCCTTTATGTCGTGTGCGTCCTTCGGGCAGGTACGTCACATCTCCTGGTACGTTACATCATCTCCCCCTCATTTTTTTTTCGAAGTGCTGGAGAAAGGATCCTCTTATTTTTCCTATCTCGCGGTGTGGAAATAACATCACACCAATGCGAGATTTTGAACGGTCGGGTCATCCGGATAGTTCGGGCGCCATTATAACGAATAAGCCTTCTGCTACCAAGCTAATTATAGTGAATATAGTTTCACTAATATTATAATGAATTCAATGCTTGTACTAAGCTAAGTATAATGCTTTATAATGCTTCTTCTAATGGTTGTTGTTTGTTAATTAAATCATGAATAAACTTTCCTGCTAGTAGTGTAGTAACAATAATGAACAAGCTTATAACTGGTAGTAATGTTGTAGTAGTAATTAAGATGAATAAAGTCTTATGCTGGTTGTTACTAATAACACTAAATGAAATAAACCTAACAGCCAGACAGAGATCTGACAAAACTATGAACTGAGAAAGACGTACTTACGAAAGCAATCTTTTATTTGGTCAACTTTTCGCTCTCACATAAACGAAGATCTGCTTACACATAAACCACAGTTCACTTCGTACAACAACAAACGCTCTCTTTCACATAAACCAACGCTCTCTGACACATAAACAACAGCTCACCCTACGCACATCAACAAAAAGCTCTCTCTTGGTATCGTTGAACGCGCTTATTAATACTGGCTACCACCACGTCATGACTTACACTCATTGCCAGATCTCATTCAGCGGGTGAAATAACATCTCTTTCAGTAAGAAGATAATTTACATAGTAAAATAAAATAACCAGAGATAGTAAAAAAATCAAAAGGAAAGTGAATCGAGAGTATACGTTACAAGATGGCTTTTTCAAGGAAGGTAGACAGCAAACTGAATAACAGAATGCTTGAACAATTTGAACGCGGTGCCTTGACTTGATGATAAGAGAATAGAAAGTTTGAACAAAGTACATTCGTTAAGAATATAATCTACGTTCTAGAATACGCTTATAAGCTACAACATTATGACTACCTCCTAATAGCGAACTCGAAACTTCCACTTGGCACAGTCTCCAATAGACCACAGAACGTGTCTTTGGGTATTCTGCATCATTTAGACACCGTGGCGTCCCATAATTGGACGGCGAGGGGAGGCACTGACGAGACATATGAATGCTGTGTTACACACTGCTTCCTGCATGCATTCACTGGAATAGAAATCGAGAGAATGTGGAGTTCTACGGCACCGCATTGACCTCCGACATGCCAAATGAAGTCGCAGATTTCGGCGACGGAGCAAAGCACTGCTGTGGGAGTGCTAAAGCTCCGGTCCATATGATTGAAACAGTTTCTATCAAATACATGAAAAATAAATTCCTAAATTCCTTGTTCAGTACGGAAATATAAGATGTGTTGGAAGAACTTAGGATTAATAAGTATAAACTAATGCGGCAACAGAAATTTAAAATAAATTTACGTAATGGTCATCACACGAAACGAAAGTAATCTAATGACAAGTGACAACAATAATCGGAAGTGTACTCCAGCGTTATTAACCTTCTGGCTAAATAAATAATGTTTACATAATATTATTAGTAAGTTGGGAATCAAAATAAGATGTCAACCAAGAGTTAGTCTCTGTAATAAAACTTAATTAGGTGCAATGGCAGCATAAAGTTCATCATGACATTCCGTCGAAACACGTGTGGAAAGGGAATTTCGCTAATGCTCCCGTATTACAACGAAATCTTTATTTTCTCAGTTAACGCCAAAACGGAATTACTTTGCTACGCAACCACTATTGGATATGTGTTTTAGTTTCGTAATGGTATCTGAACAGAACGATGGCAAAACAGCAGAAGCACACGACGACTGTACGACTGGAATTAACCCGGTAACACTTATGCAGATGCGAAGATGCTAACGCTTTTCATGGATTTCTTTCCCGGAATATGTTATCCACAAAGGGCGAATAAACATCAGAGTGCGCAATAATCCAATTTCTCTGCTAAAAACAACATGAATTACATTTTCCGTTGAGATTAATTTAAAGAATAAAAATTTTACAAAACCCGTTTCGTTTGGTTTCTCTTATGCCCGACCAATAGAGCTACCTCCTGCTTTTACGTCATGTGACTCTCTAACAATGCTGCAAATCTTTTTAATTAAACCATGTTTCGTAGATGTTTAAACCTGCTTCAGAAATCCGCGATCTTTTTTTTCCATCTAGACGAAATTGTGCGTCTATACAACTTCTCACAACAGGAGAGGGGGTCGAGAAATTTGTGGCCTAATATTGAAAAGCTGATTCCCAAATCCCTTTTTGACTGTACACATGTATTACAACACGCCTCCAGCTGCTTCAAACCTCTCTGATAAAACTCTGTCTTGATCCGCAAACCATACATTCACAGCACACTTAACAACCTCATTTGCCTCAAAGTGACCTTCCTTAAGGTATTGCTTGAATTGTGGGAATACATAGTAATTAGAGGGGGCTAAATCTGGGAAATGGCGTGCATGATGCAGCAATTTGAAGTACAGATCTTGATAGAGATCCATTGTTTTGTGGGCCTTTGATCCTGGGGAATTGTACTGCAAACAATATAACTCCTTTGGAGACTTTTCCTAAGAGTTCTTCAAATATGACTCCTTTGGAGATTTTTCCTAGGCGTTCTACAAAAATGACTCCTTTGGAGATTTTTCCTAGGCGTTCTTCAAATATGACTCCTTTGGAGATTTTTCCTAAGCGTTCTTCAAATATGACTCCTTTGGAGATTTTTCCTAGGCGTTCTTCAAATATGACTCCTTTGGAGATTTTTCCTAGGCGTTCTTCAAATATGACTCCTTTGGAGATTTTTCCTAGGCGTTCTTCAAATATGACTCCTTTGGAGATTTTTCCTAAGCGTTCTTCAAATATGACTCCTTTGGAGATTTTTCCTAGGCGTTCTTCAAATATGACTCCTTTGGAGATTTTTCCTAGGCGTTCTTCAAATATGACTCCTTTGGAGATTTTTCCTAGGCGTTCTTCAAATATGACTCCTTTGGAGATTTTTCCTAGGCGTTCTTCAAATATGACTCCTTTGGAGATTTTTCCTAGGGGTTCTACAAATATGACTACTTTTGAGATTTTTCCTATGCGTTCTACAAATATGACTACTTTGGAGATTTTTCCCTAGGCGTTCTTTTCTTTTTTCCCGGCGGTGACCGAATAACAATTTTTTCGGTTGCTGTGAGATAAAATGTGAAAAGTGCGATGTCTTTGTTTATTCACTGACGCCACGTATTTGGAGGATTTTCACATTCTACTTTGAATTTGTGGCGCTGTTAGCATAATAGGTAAAAATATTGCTCGCAGGTTGGTGACTTTCCCGGATCCCATGAAATCAACAAGGATCACATCTTTACTTTTATAAAAAAGATTATGCTTACACGTTGTCAGCAAATGACTGTCTTCGAAAATCTTGGGTAGGGAAGAACCAAAATGCCCTTCCTCCATGGCTTGAAGTTTAGTCTTAAGACCATAGTGATGAATCAAGTTACTAGTCAAAATTCGCCTCACAAAATTGGAAGATTCCTATACCAAATGAATAGTTTTTGCGCAATCAAAACTCCTGCGTTTCTGTGTTGGTGTCAAACATTTTGGTACTCAGTCTCCAGACAGCATTCTTATCTGCAACTCATCGTGAACGATATGATGCATACATCTACGGGATAAATAATGATAAGAAACTATAAACCAACTATACTCAAAATAGTATAACTATATTAGTAATCCGAATTCTTGGCGTAGAATAGAAATTAAAGTTTCCAACTTTGATTTCTATTCTACGCATTAGGATTACTAATGTAGTTATACTATTTTGAGTATAGTTGGTTTATAGTTCTTTATTATTATTTATTATTTATCCCGTAGTTGTATGCATCATGTCATTCACGATGAGTTGCAGATAAGAATGCTGTCTGCAGACTGGGCACCAAAATGTTTGACACCAAAACAGAAACGCAGGAGGGTTGATTGCGCAAAAACTATCCTTGCTTTCCCAAATTGGGCGGAAACGTAAAGCCCGGCGTGACACTACTACGGTCCACTACACTAACCACTAACCCCACAAACATCACAAAAAGTTTTAAAAATTTCGGTAGGGGATTTTCCTCCCAAAGTTTCCATGAGTCAGGTCATATCGCTAGACGAGATATGACCTGCCTCACTCTCTTACTCCATTTTTAGGCAGAACTTTTCGGAACAGGAACAAATTAACCAGGAAACGTAGGCAGAACTTTGTATACTGAAGTCTGATTCACAACTGGTGCAGCGATTGGAGTGACTGCATCATCCTACGGGCAACGCATGCGCAGTGTGCAAAACGTTTGAAATAACCTATGTAATTAGACCTTCAGTAACGTATTTCGGACTGCTTCTGGGATTGGTCTCGTTTCCTTCATTATGTTGACGCAGTGCTGTGACGATGATGGGTGACGTATCTCCCTATTTGCGTAAAATCGGCTAATCTTCTAAATAAATTGACCATTCAATGTATATTTCAGCCTTTTCCACAAACCATGCACGATCTTTCTTACTCACCCAGATTTTCTAATAGAAAGTAATTTTAAAGAGTACGAGTATTTCACTTCGCTAAATAATTGGAACAATTTTACTTTTCCCCCGTCCCCATTTTAGTAAAACACTTATGTGTGTACAAATATTTTATTATCTGTTATATACCTCTCATACAAATCTCAAATAAATTCCGATGCGTTTCATATGTAGACTGAATTTCAAACTAACTGTGATAAATCTTACAAACGACCTGCCATCTATCATTTTAATGTTGATTTTATCTTATGCGATATCGCTGGTGTTACATTGCATTTGGGATTCAGTAGATTAACGAATAAGTATTCAACTAAAGATTTATAGAGTTCAAAATACTTGGCGTGGGTTTCAGATTACTGTCTTTTTTTTCATGCTGTAACAATGGGGATGATATTCATGAATTTCCGTAAGAATGCCATGAGTAATATTCCATCAATTTTGTCTTTTAAGACATGGCTCCAGTAAACTCATTTGATTTGAATGGCCAAAAAGAAAGTGAGAACATAATGGACGAAACCAGTTATAAATTAGATTTTTAAAATAGCTTAGGAACAGTCTCTTTTTTTCTTTCTTTTTTTTTAGTTTCTGCTTGAGGTATTTTATGAAAAATGTCCTGAACCCACAGTGTTACCAGGAAAAGTTTCAGGGTTTCATTTCAATGACCACCACGGTCACAGTAATGTATTCTGAGATGTACAAACGGTATTGAATGATACCATACACCAAAAAGCCAAAACATTATGTCCAGAGCATCTTTGTGCAACTCGAAGCAACTAAAAGTAAACGACGGCGCCTGTGAAGTTCACGAAACAGTACAAATAATACCAGATAATCAGCTCTGTCAATCAATGTTGTTCTTGTTCTTCAGACTGAGCCGCAGAGGAATTAACTCTTTATCCGGCTGGAATGAATTAACTCGAGGTTAGCAAAACGGCCTGAAATCAGCCCAAGTGAATATATTCTCGAAGTAGGCTGAAAGCGGCTGGAACGAGTGAATCTGCGCATCAGGAAGTGTTGCTTTCCCTTTAGATTTGTTATTTAAAGTGGTCATGCTTAGGGGGATGATTGACACTAATCCTTTACGACCGATTACCTGTTAAAACGAGCTATAACAATAGAGATGAAACTAAGAAAGATGTTTGAGTCACTTGTTTGTATCCAGTGGCATGATGTCCGCGTCAAGGGGACTGCCCTTTCTCATCATGCCTTGGATTGTGGTGTAGATAATAAAAGACTAGAAGGGAGCGCATATCACCAATGACAGGTATATGGTCGGTAATGCTGAGATGAAGGAATTGTGCTTTGTCAGCTTTCGTTAAACTCGGCCGCTATGAAAACGGTTTTGCTCAGGGAGCTTACAAAGTTTTAGGCACCACTATTAGTGATTTATGGGCAGAAAACTATGACGTCCACCACTTACTGAAACATCACTTCCGACCATGTGCATCCTTTCATGGTAACGGCATTCCCCTCTAGTAGTGTCTTCTTTCAGTAGGGTTATGCGCCATGCCACACTGCCCTCATTGCTGGAGCATGATTCGCAGAACATGAGGAAGACTTCAAGGTATTGCGCTGCCTTCCAGATTACCCAGAAATCAATCAAATCGAGCAGGAGTGGTTTGTGTTGGGACAGAAAATCCGATCTCTGGTGGCGAAACCACGTGGCTTACAAGAAATAAAGGATCTGCTGGTAACGTGTTGGTACCGGATACCACAAGACACCAGATACCACAAGACACCAGATACCACAAGAAACCTTTAGAAATCTTGTAGCGTTCATGCCTCGCCGGGTAAGAAATGGTTTGGAGGCGAGTGGAAGACCAACATCATAAAAATATTTTTACATCTCGGTGTAAATGTTGCTTTACTTTCGAAGTGCAATGTGATCGTTGTCATCATGCGCCACCTTCTCGCTAAGTTTAGTAATAAAATGTCCAAAATTTGAGGCCAGGTAAACTAATTTCCTCAAGTACTTGAGCTGCGTCATGCAAGTTACGCACTTTTCACAATCTTTCCTTTTAAACTCCGTGACTGTTACAGACATATTCACTCATACACGTGACTTAAAATAATGGTAATAGGGAAGGATCCAAAACAGGCTTTCCTTAAACTTGAATTACAATGCATCGAACAAATTAAATCATTCCACTATTTTGGTCAAATTATTACTGAAGATGCGAGATGTGAAAAGGAAATTAGAATGAGACTGGGGATAGCAAAAATGGCTTTTAGAGAGAATCAAAGACTACTGACAGCCAAAAATATAGATCTAAAACTGAGAAAGAGAATTTTAAAGGCATATGTTTGGTCAGTAGCTCTCTACGGTTCTGAGACATGGACATTGACCAAGAGGGAAGTGAAGATGTTGGAGGCATTTGGGATGTGGAGCTATAGAAGAATGGGGAGAATAAGCTGGCTCGATAGAAAGACTAATGAGGAGGTCCTGGAGAGAGTGGGAGAACCCAGGAATGTGATCAACATGTTAAAAAGAAGAAGAATGTTTTGGATGGGACACACATTGCGCCATGGAGGCCCGATTCTTAAAGTTTTGGAAGATAATATTCAAGACAAGAGAGGACGTGGACGACCAAGGAATGGTTTTGTGGCACAATTACTCCAAGACACTAATACTAGGACATACTATGACTTGAAGAGAACGTCGGAGAATAGAGAGGGATGGAGAGACAGAGTACATCTACTGAACAGCCAGTCCTTGGACTGAGTAACCGAGAAGAAGAAGAGAAGAGAATTGACTGCATCGTGCAAGTTACAGCACCTTTCAAAACCTTTCCTATTAACCTCCGTGATGGTTGCGGATATTCACCTGCCCGATCTTCTTCAAACCAATCAAACAGATGAAAATCGATTGGTGCGAGTTCTGGGGTTTAAGGTGGATGTGGTAAAACCTTTAACATGAGGTTTTGAATTCTCGCCATGGTTGCATCCTCTGTATGAGAGCGAGCATTGTCGTGGCGTAACAATTTTTTTTTTATTGCGAACCCCAGTTAGTCTTGCATTTAAGCATTGCTGAATATGTTACACAATTAATAGTTTTTCCGCGTTCTTGATAATGTTCCAAAATACGCCCATGCATATCCAAAAACAAGACAAACAATATTTTTTAACATAGGGGGACACTTTTGAACTTCTTTTTTGCTTTGAAGAGTTTCCACTCCGCACTTTGGCTCTTGCTCTGACATGGTTAAAATACCTAGATCTCATCCGCGCTGGGACAAATATTTCCGATAAACTTCATTTTTTTCATAAAGCTGCTAAACTTGGGTTGAAATATCCGACCCTTAAACGCAAAATATTTGTTTGTGTTGATTAGTCAGCTGCTTCAGAACACACTTTTCAGTATCTTAAGTCATCATGTCCCATTGTGTACTACAAATGATAGCTTACGTGTCACATATCAGCCACAACAGACACAGACACGAAATCACTGCACATTGGTAATAAGTTTCACAAAATGAAAATTTATAACATTTGTTTAATCCATACCTTGTCCTTCAGAACTGTCAGTGACACTCAAAGCGCCAGTCAGATGATTTACAAAAATTTTAGGAGATTTCGTATGACGAGGTGGTCTTAAACTGTAGTACACTACAGAGTCCAAAGTATCTGTAATGTCCTGTACTGACGTAACTCGGTAGAATGGGACATCTGAAGGGAAATCCGTTGGAAGTTCAACGTGCATTGATTTCCTTGGAAAACTCCAACCAGATACTGGAAAAGAAGGAACGAAAATATAGATAGATTTTGAAAATAGCCAATCTTGCACAGCGTAGATTATATAAAGCATCTTAAAAAATTAAGAATGTGCCTTTCAAATTTCACAGAAAGAATTGTTGCAAATAAAAAGCTTTTTTATCACAAAAGTATCAGTTTTCATCAAGAGAATTTGTCTCTACTAATTTCTGCTTATTAAAAACAAAATTTAACAGAACACGTTGAGATGATTTTCTCTGACATTTCTTTAAGAGGGATCTTAAATACATGTTCAAAACCTATTCTTAAAATTTACAATGATGAAACTGCGTTACCCCTTAGATGATTTTGTTTCTGTTGTTTCTTTAAAGAGATAATAAATGCGATATCGATTCGTTTGTAAATTTGTAGACTTCTCCAACGACAACTTTAATTTACATCGTTCAAATGTGAGGGATATCGCCGAGTTCAAATATCTATATTTCGATAGGTTCTTCTAACCCCAAATTTCAAAAACCCTCAATTTCATGGCCTCCCCGGTGGCGCAGTGGTCTAAGCGATGGCTTCTGATCATTCGTCCGAAAGCGGTCCGGGTTCGAATCCCAGTGAAGCATGGATGTTGTATTCGTCCCACGGCACTGGCTCTCTTCCTTCCCTGGAACCAGTGGCTCAAACTTAGGGACGGGTGACTGGTTCTAGCCCATTGAGTTGCTCACAGTGGTCGTTAAACCTCCAATCAAAAAAAAAAATCATGTTGATCCTTAATTTATATAAACCAGTGTTCATTTGGCTTGAACAATTTAATTTCAGAAAAAATCTTCTTTCGAGTAGTTGCGAATTTTATTAACTTATTTTAAACAGATTCTCCATGGGCTTCGACTTTAATGATCAACTCTCCCTACAAATCGATTTTAGTTGTAAAAATACTGATATTCCGAAATAAATTAAATATTACTAAACATACATACACTCTATTAGTTTATCTTTTATCGCATGTTGAATATCTTAGTTGAGAGGTTTACAAAAATATAAAATTAGTTATCTCACTTTACCAGTGGTGAAATAAATGTACATGCACTCAATTTCTAACAATTTGTATATGACTAAACGAACTTTCCTTTTTCATCTTCGAAATGTACAAGTTTCCTAGAAAACTCTTTAAGCATCCCAATAACTTTGTAAGGAAAGGTCCCTGAGTATACGCGTAAGGTCTATCCATAGTAAAGTGGCCATGCGCGATCGAAAAACTTTGTTTGCAGTGCCCCTAGTGGAGAATTAAAGAAGTCAGAATAACGAACTCGGCAACAAAGCGAAATAGACGCAAATAGGCAATATCAGGACTGTAGAACATTGTCTAATGTGCAAGAATCGACACAAGGAACGCACGAAACGTGTATACGAAAGGCAATAAGAATCATACATACTTAATCGGTTGCTAGATGTGCAGCCACGCCCCTTTTTTGTGGAACGGTGGCGAATGATCCACAAATGTATGGAAATCATGACAGTTGCGTAGCACCCAGCTGTGATATACACAGAGTGGCAACTTTATTATGACCACCCCCTCAGTACTTCGTTGGGCCACCTTTTGCCTTTCATACTGCGTCGATTCTTCGTGGCATGGACTCCACGAGATGTTGATAGGTGGTTTGTGGAATCTGAGACCATACTTGATTAATAGCACTTTCCAGGAGGGTGAGATTGCAGGGTTGTGGATCCAGCTGTCTGATGGCTCGTTCAACTTCATCCAACAAATTCTCAATGGGTATGAGATCTGGAGATTGTGGGGGCCACCTAAGCAAAGTAAACTCACCGGCATGTTCCTGAAACCAATCCTGTTTAATACGAGCACTATGGCAGGACGCATTATCTTGTTGAAAGTAGCCATCGCCGTTTTGATAAACCATCCACATGAGAGGATGCACTTGGTCCGCAACGATGTTTAGATATGATGTGCCAGTCGGACGTTGATCAACACGAATTAAGGGGCCCAAAGCATGCCAAGAAAATATTCCCCGAACCATAACGTTGCCTCCACCAGCTTGAAGGGTTGTAGCAATGCATTTGGGGTTCATGCTTTCGTAACGTTTCCGCCAAATTCTCACTCGGCCATCGCCATGGTGCAACTGAAAACGTGATTCATCGAACCACATAATTTGTTTCCAATTACCTGCTGTTCAATCCTTGTGCTCCCGTGCGAACTGGAGACGTTTTCTCTTGTTAACTGCAGACAGCAAAGGTGTTCGAACAGGCCTTCGGCTGCCATATCCCATACGATGCAGCGTACGGTGAACAGTGCGTGCAGAGATCATTTGAGGAGATCCTTGATTAAGTTGGTCTGTAATTTGCTGCACTGTTGTCCTTGTGTTGTCTGTTACCAGTCTAGACACTCTCCGTTCACCATATCACTAGTCGCTGGCGACCAAACGTTGCACGTAGAGACCCAGTTTTTTGTCTGACAGTCTAGTCTTTAAACACTTTAACAACAGCTGCTTTGGAACATTTCACGAATGCGGCGGTTTCGGTGATACTCGCTCCATGGCTTCGAGCTTCTACAATCATCCCTCGTTGAAAGTCCGTTAAATCGAATTTTTTACCCATCTCGTCACCCAAAAATTACTTCTACTCCTGTCGCAAGCACTAAGCTTTCCCTTTTTATACTAGCCTCGCCCTCTGGAGGCAACAGCGTGCAGCCATAGCTCATTTGCTTAAAACTGTCAGGTGGTCATAATAAAGTGGCCACTCAGTGGCACGTGCAGAAAGGGATATGGCAATTGACAGTTACTTGACGTACTCTTCACACCTCCTTATTGCGTGCTCATCTACCGAGCAGTCTTGTGAGATGGTATTGCTTTATAGCGAATGGAATTATAATGCCTAGAAAGCTGCAAGGCGGTATGTCCAGAGATTGCCATCCCGCCCTCATCGAACTGGTGAAACCATTTTCAATACAGTTCGCCCCCTCAGAGAGACCGGCAGCATAGCACCACGTCTTTGATCTGGCAGGCCTTGAAGATCGGGTATTCAAGTGTGTCCAGAGGATGTCTTGGAATATGCCCTTACCAATCCACCCCTGAGCACGGCGGAAGTGAGCGGGGCATGCGGATTATCATCAAAACGGGGTTGCCAGATTTTGAACGAGCAGAGTGATCATCCGTACTGTCCCGTACTAGTGCAAACGTTGATGCTTGGTCACCATTCAAGGGATTTCGATTTCTGTAACTTTGTGCTTGATAGTTTGCAGGATAATCTATCTCTTTTGGCCGAAATACTTTGTACAGATGGGTCTCAACTTACACGAGACGGAATTATTAATAAATAAAATACTCATTACTGGGCTCTCAGCAGCTCCTCCATTGGAAGAGCTGTAAGACATAAAGTACGCTGATCTGCCAACGTGATGCGGTTTATAGCAAAACCAATAGTTGGACCCATATTTTACGACATGGTATTAGCTGGTCTTAGGTACCTTGTTAGATGACCTTCCTGTTAGAGCTGCATACCGTGTGTGGTACCAACATGATGGTACACCTCCCAAAAAGCTGCAATCACTCGGGCTTTTTAACTGCCACGTTTGGGGAACAGGCCATTGGATATGGTTTTTCTGTGGAATGAGCACCTTGTTCACCGAACTTGACCCTACGGACATTTTTCTCTGTTGTTATGCAAAAGAACAAGTGTATGTGACAGCCTACATATCTGGAAAATTTGTGGTGTCGTATCTTCAGTGCCTGTACACGGGGCACCTGCAATGCTTGTCAAAGTACGCGATGATATTATTTCTCTAATTCAAATGTGCATTGTTGCTGACGAAGGACATTTTGAACAGGATATGCGTTAGATTCTTGTGCACGTAAATGTTGTTCATTGCATTTTTCCTGAATATCTCAGCTGTTCGCCTATAATCATAATTGTGTCATATAAATGCCTTTCGGAACCGATTTAGATCCGATTAAGTGTGGCTAGTATTTATTGTCTTCCGTATACGCGTTTTGTGCGTTCCTGATGTCGATTCCTACTCATTAAGCAACAACGCTCCACAACTTTGTGATTGCCCATTTTCTTGTACTTCGCTTTGTTGCCGATTCTGTTATCCTAACTTCTTCAATTCTCCGTTATGGGCCTTGCAGTAACTGCTATTCGATCGAGCATGGTCACTTTACTATAGACAGACCTAATGCGTACGCTCGGAGACCTTTCCTTACAAAGTTATTCAGGTGCTTAAGGATTTTCCTAAGAATCCTGTATATAAAACTAACTCTAACAATGTCTCTTAAACAGAAATGTCGCTAATAACAGAATTACTGAAAGTGATGTTTCGAAATCTTTCTTTTGAGGATTAAAGGCAATTTTAAAATGTCTACGAGTTGATAGTTCTTAGTAGTTTTATTTTGCACTTTTTCGAATCGCTCTTATTCTTCGGCATTTCCTTCTATTTGGTTGGAGGAAAATAAGCTTTTGTTTTCCCTTGAAAATTTTAAAATAAAAATTTTTAAGTACTGCTAATGGCACTGGGAAAAAATATTTTGTGGCAGCATTCAGAATTTTAAAATGCCCTGATAATTCATAATTTTATGACCACCTAGGTAATATCTAGTTGATAAGCCTTTCTTGTCGATAACCTATTGCACTCTGAGTGGTAACTGCAGTGTTTATCGCGAAAGGTGTTTTCAGCTAATTTGTTTTAGCTGGACAGAGCGACCTACTGGACTTCGGCAACTGTGCAACACAATGGCACGGCTTAACGAATGTTTCGCTCCTCAGCATCCCGAAACTTTTGTTTGGATTCAAGCCTGCTGAATTTGATTGCCACAATAACTCATGAAATGTTTCGACATTGAACTCAAATCATTACTGCCATAGGAGGGCTTTGAATACTTGAAATTTTCCTCAGACGTGATGCCTCAGCTATTTCTGCCCAGTGAGGACTTATAAGACTAGGAATGTTTCTTGGGCATGATGTTTAAACTGTGTGCCAAAGGAGGGCCTTTAACACTAGGAATTTTCCTTGGGCAAGATGTTTAAACCGTGTGCTAAAGGAGGGCCTTTAACCCTAGGAATTTTCCTTGGGCATAATGTTTAAAACGTGTGCCAAAAGAGGGCCTTTAACATTAGAAATGTTTCTTGGACAAGATGCTCGAACCGCCCAATGAGGGCTTTTAACTTTAGAAACTTTCCTTGGATATCCTGCTCGAACTGTTTCTGCCCAATGAGGGCTTTTTACGCTAGAAACGTTCCTTGAATATCATGCTCGAACCATTTCTGCCGAATGAGGGCTTTTTACGCTAGAAACTTTCCTTGAATATCATGCTCGAACTATTTCTGCCGAATGAGGGCTTTTTACGCCAGAAACTTTCCTTGAATATCATGCTCGAACCATTTTTGCCGAATGACGGATCTCAACAGTAGAAATTTTCCTTGGACATGATGCTTGAACCATTTCTTCCCAATGAGGACTTTTAACAATAGAATTTGTTTTTGCACATGATGCTCAAACTATTTCATCCCTATGAGGGCCTTTAACACTAGGAATTTCCCTTTGAGATATGATGCTCGAACCATTTCCGCCCAATCACGGCTTTTAACAATAGAAAAGTTTCTTGCACATGATACTCAAACCATTTCTTCCCTATGAAGGCTTTTAACAACAGACATTTTCCTTGGACATGCGCTTTAGCCATTTCTCCCAGTGAGGGCTGTTAATACTAGAAAAGTCCCATGGACATGATGCTGGAACCGTTTCTGGGTAATAAGGTCTTTCAGCGCTAGAAATCTTTCTTCGAGATGATGCTGGAACCATTTCTGCCCAATGAGGGCTTTTAACATTAGATAGTTTCCGTGGGCACGATGCTCGAAACATTTCTGTCCCATGAGGGCTTTTAACATTAGATATTTTCCTTGGGCACGATGCTCGAAACATTTCTGCCCAATGAGGGCTTTTAACACTAGATATTTTCCTTGGGCACGATGCTCGAAACATTTCTGCCCAATGAGGGCTTTTAACACTAGATATTTTCCCTGGGCACGATGCTCGAAACATTTCTGCCCAATGAGGGCTTTTAACACTAGATATTTTCTTTAGTCATGATACTAGAACTATTTCTGTACATTGAGGGCTTTGCAACACAAGTGGTTTTACTTGGACGTGATTATCGAACCACTCCTGCACATTAACAGTTTTGTAACACGATGGGTTTTACTTGGACATTATCCTCGTGCCATTCCTACACATCCGGGGCTTTTTAACACAAGAGTAATTTTCATCCTGAAAATTCCTCTATTTCTATTTGGATATAGGGTCACCGTATAAGGCAACACCTGGCGGATAACAGCGGATTCAGTGATGTCAGTTAGTACAATTCCCATTCCACCTTATCACAGCCATGGGCCTTTTCCGTCCAACTGCGCAGTCTGCTTGTAGCCACCTACCAGCGTGACGTAGAATACGGACTCTCCATTGTCCTGTTGGAAATAACACCTAAACTTTTTGATCCAGGCGACTATTTTTCAGTCGACCAATGTCCAGTCACAGTGTCCATGTGGCAATAGTAAATGTATCTGTCGATGACGGTCGGTCAGCATGAACTCATGAGCAGATAACCATCTCCTTAGGCCCATCCACAAGAACGTCCGCTAGATTGTGGGCTCAAAAACGTTTTTATGTGCGCCCTGGCTACAGTGCGCCGTTGAGTGAGCCATCAGTCGCCCCAGGCAGCACGTACCATCCGGCGTTCATATCAACAGCCCAGAAAGAGGGTACTCCATTCCACGGGATATTGGATGCTTCGAGCACAACTCTACAGAAGACAGAAACGTCCATGTGACAGGCGTCTGCCAAGAAAACTCCAGTCTTTAGTAGGAGATATGATCACCCCTGACGTCGTTGAAGGATTTACAACGTCTGTCCATGCTGAGGACGAGGTTGTCAAAAAACTGTTGAGGATCGCGGCCCACTCCTCTTGTAGCGCCAATCGCAGCCGCGGAATCGTTGCTGGCGGTTGGTAACGTGCTGCTAAGCGTCTCCCGAGAAGATCTCACACGTGTTCGATTGGATTTAGGTCCGGGGACCTTGCGTGCCAATCCATGCGTTGAATATCTTCGCTCTCCAACAGCTCTTTGACAGCCACTGTACGATGAGGTGTAGCGTTGTCGTCCATGAAGTGGAACTCAGGACCCACAGCACCTCTAAACAGACGCACGTGAGGCAGGAGAACCTCGGTACAATAGCGGACACCAGTGACTGAACCTCCTTGGAAGATGTAGAGGTCAGTACGGCTACCAAGCATGATACCGCCACAAACGAGAAATCCGCCACTTCCAAACTGGTCCCTTTTGTTAATGTTGGAGGTGTGATTGCGTGTTCCCTGCTCTCTCTCGATATTTATACGTCCAGAATCTCTCGTCAGAC
Source organism: Macrothele yani (assembly GCA_039090855.1). Classification (NCBI taxonomy): domain Eukaryota; kingdom Metazoa; phylum Arthropoda; class Arachnida; order Araneae; family Macrothelidae; genus Macrothele; species Macrothele yani. The sequence continues at coordinate 115,667,914 of CM077026.1, forward strand.
TAAATCGGCTCTCATCCGTAAAGATAACTCGACCCCATTCCTGATGTATCCAGTTCTTGTGTCCCTGGAAACACAGAAAGCGCCGTCACCGATGAGCTAGCGTTAATGGCACACACCGTACTGGTCGTCGTGCAAATAGACCACTTTTGTGCAGACTCCTGTCCACGTAAAAATCGCGATAACGTCCAGTTGTCAGTTGCATGTGACTTGCGATTTCTCCCGCTGTCTGCCTTCTGTCTCTTCTCGCCTGTAAGACAATATACCGGTTGTCTGCCGCCGTGGTTGCTCAATGGACGACCACTGCTAAACTCTCGGACAGCTGTTCCTGTCGTTTGAAATGCTCTCTAAGCTCGTGAAACGATGCTGTGAGCGATGCCGAACTCCTCTGCCACACTAGTCAAACTTCGACCTTCTTCCAACTTGCCAATGACGCGACCTCGAGTAAAGTCATCCAGATATCGTCTACTGGATTGCCTGTTGGCCATATCACACGGTGGCAGCAACTCGACGTCGTTCAAACCGATGTACACCGTGCAATGGCTTTCATCGAATTGCTGAGCGTACACCGCACGTGCGCTTTATCTTCCGACCCCCCCCCACGTCATGCTGCATATATGCGCAGGCCCTACCGTACCGGACACTAGTATATCTCCTGAGTGGTCTTTCGGTCCGTTCTTCCTGCTCGTTCCGCTGTTCTTCTAGTTTCTCCTCTTCGTCCTTAATTTTTGCACACCAGTGTATATTCCGCGTCGGTTGCGAATCTGACTGATTCGCTCTTCGAAATGCATTCATGTGTGGAAACAAAAGTATCTGCATTCATCTCGCCGATAAGTAAAATTTGAATGCAACAAGCAATTTTTAAAATACACATTTGCGATGCGTTTGGCTATAATAAGATTATAGAACGCACATGAAAACTTTGGCTTAAAAACTTTCATTGCAGTAATTTTGAAATAAGAGACGAACTTCATTCTGGTAAAAAATCGTTGTTGCTTACAGTGCTCTAAAGCTAAGAACTGTTGCTCAAATTCCATGGCGAACAACACTGGAACTTAAGGGATGACTGAAAGTTGATCACAAACACTTCTTCGTAAACTTACAATGCTTTTAAGCTTTCATGTCGGGTGAATGTGAAAAACTTTAAGCGTAACACAGGGATTTTGGCTGTATATGTTAACTAGCTTTCTGTCCAAGTAGTTCTTCCATTTGAGTCGAATAATTACTGGTGATAAAACATTGCTTCGGCACGGTGAACTATCACGGAACATTTATTTACTTGTAGTACGTCTAGGAAAAAATGCCACTACTTCATAAGCCGTTTTGCACATAAAACGAAGATTTGTAGATGAAATTTCAGAGGTGCTGGCATTAGGAGATTCTTCAACCCAGCGAAATAATGTATGCCGATGGCTTCTTCCAAAAACTGGGCAAACTGAATAAAGCACTAAAAATCTTTGATGAATAGTTAACACTTGGTGAGTAGGAAAGATGAAATTCTCCTCCAAAAAATACCAGTCATCAAGTTGGAACGAACATTTAAAAGAAATCAAGACTTCTGTGTTGTGAATTTTTTACTCGTTTTCTTTATCCACAAGATATAGTATCCTCTAACTGCCATTTGTTTCTTTCTGTCCAGAGCCGTCTTTATTGAGAAAATCTGGATTCGTTTGTTGCTGTCAAAATGCAAATTCATGATATGTTTTGAGTCAAAACGTTCGCGCGATCGGTGGCAATCTTTACCGAAGAATGGAGTGTGATATACAATATATTGACAAAATTCACCGGACACCCAGAGGAGAAAAACAACATAGATTGACATACATTAGTACGGTGTTGGTCCACCTTTGGCCTTAATGCATGCACTGACCCTTCGAGACATGCTTTCGACAAAAAAAAAGTTTTGGAACACAGCGATAGGTATGCTCTTCCATTCAGCACATAATGCTGCCGCTAACTGTTGCTTAGTAGTAGGCCTTGGTTCCAAACTTCTTGTGCGGCGCTCTAATTCATTCCATAGGTGTTCAATGGGATTACAATCAGTGCTCTGTGCTAGCCAGTCCACACACGATACGGAATTATCGTCACACCAAGCCGTAACTGTCCTTTCTTTATGGCTCGGTGCATTATCCTGCTGGTACCAACAAGGCTCGGTTCCATAGTATTGCCACAGAGTTCGTAGGGCATAATTGTCCAGAATATTGAGGTAGACGTGCTGGTTAACAGGTTTGTCCACGATAACCAACGGGCCAGGACCATACCATTAAAAACACCCCCACACGAGTACACTGCCAGCTCCAAACTTGACCGTAGGAACAGTACACCGTGGTAAATAGCATTCCCCATGCTGTCGCCATACCCACACACGGCCATCAGACTGATAGATCGTGTATCTAGATTCATCAGTCCATAGGATCCGTTTCCATGTATTACGGTCCACGGTAACTGTTCTTTACACCATGCTAAACGACGAGCAGCATTCCGAGTGGAGATGAAAGGCTTATGAGCAGCCGCACGACCACGGTAACCATGGAATAAAGTTTTCCGCGAATGGTACATGTACGTACCGAGGTTCCAGCATTTTTACTCACTTGTACACTGAGGTCTTGTGCAGTAGTATTCCGTGTATGAGCTGTAACAACTCTCTTGAGGCTTCGACGCTCTATCACTGATTTTCTTTTGTCTACCGGTACGTTTTGCTGCTTCAGGCACGCCATGTGTCTTCCACTTATTCAGTACATCCAAAACAGTTGACTTGGGTTTGTTTAAATGCCTCTGGGTTTCTGTTATGGACAACCCGCTAATATAACCCCCAACAATCTTTCCTTTCTCAAAGTCAGTTCTCTCCCGCCGCGACATTTTCACTCAACCTCACAATGTGATATGATCGCGGTCAGCTGCAGGTTTGTTTTTATACCGTTTGCAGCTGTACCGCGCATCATCTTCTGAACGCTTCGGATCTGTTCGTTTGCTTTTGAAAAGGTGTCCGGTGACTTTTGTCAACATAGTGTAGGTAACAATAAGATGATGTATTAAAGAGAAAAAGGTATTCTAACAATTTCTGCTTTCCATTTTATTTTACAAATCAGAATATGTTGTTCACAAGTGGCACGCGAGTTCATTAGCTTTGACTAAGATGCTCGAAGGCCTTGAAAAGGTCTTTGAATGATTCGCATGCGAGGTCTTTGCAGGTTTACAGCAAAAATCTCTCTGTTAGACACGCCATCCCATTTTCATACTGTTCACCATTTTCATGGTGAACAGTATGTTCAGAGTATTTTTGCCAAACATTTTCATGACTCTGTATACGTAAGCACGACTTACTCGAGGGAAAAGTTAGACTACTATGAGATTTTTCTGTTCTCAAGCTTTAGAAAGGAGGAGTTTTGCTACAGCTGTTTAAATTTGATACCTTGTGAAATTAAAACTAGTTACCGAATCCAAATAAGCGATATTTTGTGTGCCAGTTGTAGTGTCCATGATGAACTGTTGGGGATGGCTCCATTTTGACAGGTTTGATATGTCTTTGAACTTCAAATTAACAACCGCTGAAAACCTCACTCTAGACTTCCGGAAATAAACAAAAATCACTGGTAAAATACCGATCATATAGCTGTTGTTTTTCAGGTAGTAACTACAAACAAAAATTGCAATTAACTCGATCAAGTGAATCTAATTCTCTCTTATGGCTTTGTTTGCCTTTTTTTCACTGAAACGTGTTCTTAAAAACATCTCAGCACTTATAATGTATTTTCTAACATCCAATAGATACAATATTTTCTATCAAGTAATAATACAAAGGATGGACCTAAAATATTTCATTACTAAATCGGTCAAAAATCTCCTTAATAAATGGGAGGAATTTGGCCAAATCTTTGACACAGGATACACGACTGCTTCCACCATATCTGATACAACTGCAAAAATCTATAACATAACAACTGTAAAATTCTTTTTGTCATATTTCAAAAGAGTGCACTACAATCATCTAGATATGCTCACAAACTTGATGTGTTTTTTCGATTTCCCTCAAGATACTATGGAGGTAACGTTTCTTTGCAACCATAGACGCAACCTTACATTTCCGGAACCCATTTTTGAACCTCGCCCACGATGCGTCACATACGATTTATACTGAGAAGATCACTCGAGAACATTGCTGCAATATCGAATTTTTTAGCCGTATTAAATTTTTAGTTGAATCATTTAAAAAAACTGTTTCTTCTCTGTCGGCACGATATTTTTGTGGGCGGACAGACGAGCGAAACATTTTCTACGCAGTAGGTAACGTTTTACATTTCCTCGCCCACGACAACTGGAAATCACCAAAGGAGTCTTTTCTACAAGACAGTTTTAAATATTCATACTGTTTTAAATAACGCACCCACTGAATGAGTAATTTCATTCACTAGGAATTAAATTTGGCGGAAGCACTGTGTAAAAGAAGTATCGAAGAATTGCGCCCAACAGATAAGTTGTTTTGTAGTTTCCACCTGCTCTCGGTAATCTTTCTTTTTGCGCAGTTTGCTTTTTCATTTTTGGAAGGAAGCGCTTTAAATTTTGATGTCGTAAGAAAGGCTCACCAGTTCAGAACAACTTTGCCTCAAAAGGGACAAAAAATTAACTCAGGATTGAGCTTCAAAGATATCAAAGGAATGAGCTTTCGCATCGTAAGCAACTCCTTTCCGCCCCACTCAGTTAGAAATGTCTTTTCTTCTTCTTCACTTCGTGACATTCTTTTGAAGCTAAGGTGAGAGAATAATTTCGTTTTCGATGTTTTCAACGACTCAAAATCTCTCTTCTTTAGACACAAAGCCAGATTTTTTTTTCCATTCACGATTTTAAACATCCATAGTAACGACCATGGATGTCCCTAAGATTAGAGCAATTTGCTGGCATCGGTTATCCCAGGAGGAACATAATGACAGGATGGAAGGAAGAAATGCCCGCCCATTTTTCAAGAGCTGCGGACAGAATGTGAGATTCGCCGCTGATGTCGTTTTCCCAGCGTTCTACTTCCCTAGCTGTAGTAAACACTAGCTCAGTTTACTTTGAGGGTTGCGGGGGAGAAAAACTAATTTTTCTTCGATATTCACGTTTTGCTCAGATAAAATGATTCAGTGTTTAAAACTGGGTCATCCGCAACTAGTATACAAGGAAATCATAATAAATCATTCAGAGCTTCGATTGTGGATTGTATAACGAAGTAAATTTCTCCGTCATTTTTGTTCACGCCGGGGCTCGAACCCGGGTCGCCTCATTCCGGAATAAGTCACTCTACCAATTGAGCTACCCGGACGTTCGTTCTGACTGCTATCTGCCTTTATGTCGTGTGCGTCCTGCTGGCAGGTACGTCACATCTCCCCCGAAAGAGGGCAGGGGCAAGGCCCACGGGTCAGCCGTGACCATGAATCGTTGTAGGCAGCCATCCGCTATAAAACGTGCACTTGAGAATTCCCAGTCAATCTGGTGTGTGGAATGAAACGTCGCACACATTTATTTTTCGAAGCGCTGGTGAAGGGATTCTCTTATTTTTTCTATCTCGCGGTGTGGAAAGAACATCACACCATTGCGAGATTTTGAACGGTCGGGTCATCCGGAAAGTGCGGGCGCCATTATAACGAAGTAAATTTCTCCGTCATTTTTTATCCACGCTGGGGCTCGAACCCGGGTCCCCTCATTCCGGAATAAGTCACTCTACCAATTGAGCTACGAGGACGTTCGTTCTGACTGCTATCTGCCTTTATGTCGTGTGCGTCCTGCTGGCAGGTACGTCACAGTTGTTTTGTAGCGCGCAAAAATTCCCTTCATTATCATATGTACAGTATATGCAATACCAGTTGCGTAACTATCACCCCCACGTCCGCGGGGGCTGCGGGGGGCGGGTAATTAAGGGGCGTACTGCAGCTGACAGTTGTAGTTTTATGAAAAAATCCGAACACGCACAAAAACAAACAAACAAATAATTAATCCAAAGTTTCATATTTTCTTTTAAGATATATTTAGCTTCGTCTAAATAAATATAAATTTAACTTTTAAAACTGTGGATGGCCTACAGATTGAAGCTATTTGGCGCTTTGGCTTCAGGTTGTAATACGATCGTTCTCCAATCGCCCCTCTCTCTCTATGCTGTTGAGGAAAAATGCGAGGCCACATGGGGATTCTCCATGGAGAATGTGGGGAAACAGTCATTTACGTACACGACAGGCCAGATCTACCCTCTATAAGAGGGTGATTTCTTCAAGTGATTTATTTTAGTTTTGGACAAAACAAGTAGACGTTGCTATTGCTTTTAGTTCTTCCTTATAGTAAGCATGTCTACCTCGTGGAAACTTTCGTATACAAGCGAACGACATCCATTTGCAAAATGTCACAGAAGGGTCTAAATGAAGCACAATATCAGCGAAATAAAAGAGAAGGAAAACGCGCGAAGAAATTTCAAAACCTCGACCAGTTCTTTTTGCGCAGAATCAATTAAGCTCAAGTGCCGTTTCTGATGTATAGAATGATGATTTATTAAACACGTCAAATGCTTAAAGTTTAAACGCAGTCATTTTACGAAAACCAAGCACTTCAATAACAATTGAAAGTAAAGTAAAGTGAATGGTTATTAAGTCTTATTAACCTTAACCACCTGAATATGTTTTCCGAATTCGTTTCTTACGATAAAATGTACGTTCATGTTCATGCACCGATCCGCGCACCGCGTTAATTTTGATTGGTTGATTAATAACCTTTCATTACGTATTTCTGGTCCAAAAATCACTTAAAAAGTTAAAACTACAGGGATCTAGGTAACTCTCTTACCTTTCCGGACAATCTCCCTCTCTTCCTGACACCGTCCCCTTTTTACCACCACCACACACACACACACTGTTGTGACGTACTACAGAGGTGAAAACGTGTATCAAGACGACAAATCTGCAGCGAGATATTCTATCTGCGTAGCTCAGTTGGTAGAGCGACTTACTCCGGAGTGAGGGGACACGCTTCGATGCCCATCGCTGACAAACTTATGTTTTCACATTGGCGCCCGATTGTTGAAAATGGATCCGTTGGCCGTTGGGTTCTTCGAAAAATGCGTGATGTTTGTTCCACACATCGTCTGGAATTAATCAAAATTCCTTCTTCGCTTATCTACTGGCCGTTGGGTTCTTCGAAAAATGTGTGATGTTTGTTCCACACATCGTCTGGAATGAATGAAAATTCCTTCTTCGCTTATCTACTGGTCGTTGGGTTCTTCGAAAAATGCGTGATGTTTGTTCCACACATCGTCTGGAATTAATCAAAATTCCTTCTTCGCTTATCTACTGGCCGTTGGGTTCTTCGAAAAATGTGTGATGTTTGTTCCACACATCGTCTGGAATGAATGAAATTTCCTTCTTCGCTTATCTACTGGCCGTTGGGTTCTTCGACAAATGTGTGATGTTGGTTCCACACATCGTCTGGAATGAATAAAAATTCCTTCTTCGCTTATCTACTGGCCGTTGGGTTCTTCGAAAAATGCGTGATGTTTGTTCCACACATCGTCTGGAATTAATCAAAATTCCTTCTTCGCTTATCTACTGGCCGTTGGGTTCTTCGAAAAATGTGTGATGTTTGTTCCACACATCGTCTGGAATGAATGAAATTTCCTTCTTCGCTTATCTACTGGCCGTTGGGTTCTTCGAAAAATGCGTGATGTTTGTTCCACACATCGTCTGGAATGAATGAAAATTCCTTCTTCGCTTATCTACTGGCCGTTGGGTTCTTCAAAAAATGCGTGATGTTTTTTCCACACATTGTTTGGAATTAATGAAAAATTCCTACTTCGCTTCAAAAAAAATAATAAGAGGGAGATGATATGTCGTACTACAGATGTGAAAACATGTGTCAAGACGACAAATCTGCAGCGAGACATTCTGTCTGCGTAGCTCAGTTGGGAGAGCGACTTACTCCGGAGTGAGGGGACAAGGATATGATGTCCATCGCGGAAACACCTGTGTTTTCACACTGTGAAAACTGAAGTAAATGGGTTTTTCACACTGTGAAAACACATCCCTCGTCGTGTTTGAAATAGTGGGAAAGTTACTGTTCTTAGGGGTTTTGAGGTAAATCTTGCGTGGGGGCTCACATTGTGTTAGTTATGCCACTGTACCGTACTGCTTAAAGTTGTGTAACTTGTGATAGTTGTAGTTTAAATGATTATCTAAGAAGCCAGTGTTCTCAGATAATTCCGCTGATAACTTCATTGAACATACACTATACAATCAAAAGTATCCGGATATCCCTTTTAAGTAGTGGATTTGTCCATATGCGTCTCAACCATAGTTCCTGCAGGTATAAAACGACGCACTTGGTCTGGCAAACACCGTAGAAAGGCATGAACAGTAGTAGAATATGCTGTACGGAGGAGCTCAGGGACTTTTAACGTGTCATGGCCATAGGATGACATCTTAGCAACAAGTCACTTCGGGAAATTCTGCCCTGCTTCATTTGCCTGATCAACTGTAAATGATGTTCTTGTGAAGTGGAAACATCTAGGACAACAGCAGCGCAATCGCGAACTGGTTGGCCCCGTAAAATGACAGTGCGGGACCTCAGGGCTCAGAATCTGATGTTGCCATAGAATCACCTGTGCTAGGTTGGAAAACGTATCACCGATTTCCAAAATGCCTCTGGAAGCAACCCCAGCTCCATAGCGGTTCGTCGAGAACTGAAGTAAATGGGTTTCCATATCTGAATAGCCGCACACAAACCTAACTTCAGCAAGATCAGTGCTAAGTACCCATTGGACTTGTGTTAAGCTTGGAGCCAGTGGATTCTGGGGCAGTAGAAACACGTTATCTGGAGTGATGAATCACGCTTCACTATCTTAAAGTCGGACGAATGAGCTTGGCTGTGAAGGATACCAGGTGAACGCTACCTGTCTGGCTGTGTTGCGCCAACAAATGAAGTTTAATGGATGAGGCGCAATGGTCTGGGGCTGTTTCTCATGATGGTCTGGGCTTAGCCAATTACTTGCAGTGCCCAGAAATCTTAATGCGGTGGCCTATAATGACATTCTCGACAATTCCGTTCACACAACATTAGGGCAAACGTTCGGTGAAGGCCCTTTCCTATATCAACAGCACAATCCCCGTCCACTAAAAGTTTGTTAGATGGAGTAATGCAGGATGGTAGTGTGACGTACATGCCAGCAGGACGCACAAGAAATAAAGCCAGATAGCAGTCAGAACGAACGTCCGCGTAGCTCAATTGGTAGAGCGACTAATTCCGGAATCAGGGGACTCGGGTTCGAGCCCCGGCGTGGACAAAAATGACGGAGAAATTTGCTTCGTTATAATGGCGCCCGAACTTTCCGGATGCCCCGACCGTTCAAAATTTCGCAATGGTGTGATGTTCTTTCCACACCGCGAGACAGGAAAAATAAGAGAATCCCTTCTCCAGCGCTTCGAAAAATAAATGTGTGTGACGTTGCATTCCACACACCAGATTGGCTGGGAGTTCTCAAGTGCACGTTCTACAACGGATGGCTGCCTGCAACGATTCATGGTCACGGCTGATCCGTGGCCATGCCCTCTTTCGGGGAGTGGGAAATGTGACGTACCTGCCAGCAGGACGCACACGACATAAAGGCAGATAGCAATCAGAACGAACGTCCACATAGCTCAATCGGTAGAGTGACTTATTCCGGAATGAGGGGACCCGGGTTCGAGCCCTGGCGTGTACAAAAATGACGGAGAAATTTGCTTCGTTATAGTAGGTAAAGTTCTCTCTCTCTCTCTCTCTCTCTCTCTCTCTCTGAGTTGCTACAATTTAGAACCTTTTCTCCCGTGTTTCAGAGTCAAGAGCAATCTGCTTTTCGGCAAATCAGGCAGGAACTACCATTTAGCAGCATGTTGGTCGGAATATATGCAGCATGTTGGTCGGAATATATGCAGCAGTTCGATAACGGATACTTATGTAAAAAGCTCATGAATTCGCGTACAAAATAGCAGACACACCCGCCGCGCTTTCGATTACAGCATTTGCCTATATGATTTATGACATGATATAGTTGATCTTGTTCATTGCAATGAATAGTACTTGTGTCCGTACGTACATGATAAAAACAATAGCCCCTTGACGTCTATGGCCCTGTGGATACAGGTGGCAAATGATGACCCTATTTAAAATACTCCGTTTTTTCTGTGAGATTGGTTGATGTTGAGCTGTGTTCAGGTAACGTTCAGGTAAGACAGAATAATGGAAATGTAACACCTGACGATATTTTTACTGGACCGTATAATTGGTATGTATGCATGGGCGAGTTGGCTAGCACATGAAATAGCCATCCAAATAGGTCGCGCTGTGAGCACACGGTATTTACGACAGTGGATTACAAGTGAGTATCACTATCCATCACCATGAATCTAATCCTCACAAATGAGACACAGAGCGAGTGGATCGCTCACTTCATCAGCAGACAAAGAACTGAAAATCCCACAGCTAAACCTATTGCGATTCGTTAAAATGTGGATTACATATTTATTTCCCCATTCTCTTCAAGGGAAGTAATCGTTTGATTTAGTGCAAGATCTGTTGATCTTCAATTCGTTGAAATTGCACCAAGTCATCTTTTCGCGTGGGTGCCAGTTCTTTTTGGACTCATATGATGACAGTAAAGATGTATTACGTCACCAAGGACACAAAGAGAGAGAGAGAGAGAGAGAGCGAATAGTGCACGTTCAGGTACAGCATGCAATCCGCACCATTAGAGTTAGATTCCGTCAGTTGCAACGTCTGACTTCATTTGGTGTTCATAAAGGTAGAATTGACAGCACAGTCTTAATTGGGTGACACAACTGCTTACCTTTGCTCCGCGACATTTCTAATGCCAATTTCTACGAAGGTGATGGACCTCTCCATGCGGCTTTCCTCATCCTATAATGACAACATCCTACCTTGAACTACCATATTCCCAGGTTTACATCGTATTGAGCTCATATAGATTATCCTCTGATCTCAAGGGAGCCCAGATCAGGCACATGTACTAGAATTCCTGAGAAAAGCCGTAACTAGGATGTTGCAAATGTAGCTCTCTGCCACGGGCACCAATGAACAAAAGCTCAGTACTTTCTGTTTAAGATAATTATTTAAATACTAATTTGGAATTTTAAGGTTTAAAACAGCAGCGGTAATACACACTTTCAATATAGTTGGATAGTTTTGTGATGTTTATATATATATATATTTGAGTTCTGTATCTTAGCGTCGGTATGAACTGTTGTTACTTTCCGGGAAGCTGACCACAAGTCTTTCGGTCACCAGCGCATGGAGGAAAATATTTTCTTTACTGTCAAAACAAGAGTATGTGGCCGCAAGTTATAACAGTGAGCGAGCATGTAATTTCGGTTTCCACGATAAGAGGGGCTTCTCTGGTGGAAAGTCAAGCTCTGAGCGGGAGGTAAAGTTAAACGATTGGTGCACAAGGCGCGAGTTATACGCGTAACAGAGATAGAAACTGGACTTTTGAATAGTCCCAAATCTGATCTGTGTATAGAGACAGAATTTTATGACGTTATTGAACAATCTGTAAAACCAAAGGCACGAAAAGTTAGGTTCATTTAATTTGTAGATATGTTACATGTTTTTGTAATATACATGAAAATAGTAATAAAGCATTTTCATAATCAAAGGCTTTATTGTTTATAAGCGAAACGCCTCCCCGGTGTCGCAGTGGTCTGAGCGATGGCTGCTGATCATTCGTCTGAGATGGGTCCGGGTTCGAATCCCGGTGAGGCATGGATGTTGTGTTTGTCTTACCGCGCTAGCTCTTCCTCTTCCCTGAAACCAGTGGCCCTAAATTAGGGACGGGCGACTGCTTATAGCCCATTGAGTTGCTCACAGTGGTCGTTAAACCTCGAATAAAAATAATAAATAAGTTTATAAGAGAGAGTTGTAAATATAATTTTTTGTATGAATTGCTTGTCATAATTAAACTGTTCTTATTCTTTGATGATAGCTGCATTCTAAATTAATATCGTTTTTTCATTAAGGAGCATTTTAATTAATAGCCATAAGCTCCCAATACCATAGCTACGGTTCTGATCCTGAGTATCGAAGACGAATGCTAACGTGTGCTACGGAACACTAGTTCTTGGCAGTGAAGATATTGTCGCCAACAATCAGGGATGTTACCGTACGGAGCTTCTCCTTCACTGTTGGAAGCACCCAGAAATCGCACGGGACGAGATCAGGACTGTAGGCAGGCTGTAGCACGATTTCGATACTGCATTTCGTAAGAAAATGTTGAACATAAGCAATCCCATATGGGCGAGCGTTATCATAGGTAGGGTCCACTTGCCCACAGCTTCGGGTCGCTTCATCGATATGTGTCGTCGCAGACGCCTCAAGACTAAAACGTAATACTCAGCATTGACAGTATTTTTGTGGAGGAACGGCATGCTGGCAAATTATACCTTTATGATCAAAGAAAATGGTCATCATCACCTTCCAAGCTGATTTGGTATGGCAGACTTTTTCGGAGGAGGCGAGCTTGTGTGTTTACAAACATTCGTTTGCGGGTTTCGTGAGCGGATCGAAATAGTGTACTCATGTTTCATGGGCAGTTATTGCCGTGTTTAGAAAGTTTAATATTTTGCAATTATTTTTTTCCACTCATGACACGCCTGAACTTTGGCTAATAATTGTTCTCTCGTCAGGTGATGAGGTACCCATCTGGAAAGCACACGATACAGCAGTAATTTGTCCCGTAGAATGCAGAATGCCAACGCTTTTGACATATTAGTTGATGCCGCTATGTCTTCAAACGTCATTCGTCGATCTTCTTGCCGGATTGCCTAAACAATGTTAACATTACGGTCCCTAACAACATTTTCAGGTCGACCAGGCCTAGGAGTGAGTTCTGCTGACAAACGCCCTTTTTTGAAATCATGGGGCCATCTAAAAATCGTTGACTCACCCAAGCATTTATCTTTGTAACCTTTTCCTACTAAATCAACTGTTTCTGGAGCCGTTTTATGCAAACGATAGCAAAATTTTATCGCACAACGCATTTCGCTTTTTAACTCTGAATCACTCGCCTCCAAAGCTGTATGTAGAAATGCAGACGTACCTTAAACAACTACGCAATAACGAAACCAGGATCTTCTGCCACGGCTAATACCTGTTGCCATAGATACTACCTTAATTCAGTTAATCGTCTGCGCGATTATTTTTCCCCTTAGCAATGTTGCGAACTCAAAAAAAAAAAAAAAATACTCGAAGCCTTTGCATAATTTATGTCATACTCTATTACTACGTCAAATTTATACCTTATCCATCATGATACTGCAAAAATTTCTGTGCTCATTTTTGCAAAAACTGAAAATCCATTCTTGTTTGAAACTTCTTGAAGTTTTTGGTGTGAATAGTTTAGTGAAACCATCTCCCAGAACTTTGAGCGATGTTCTAGGTAGAACGGAAACTGTTATTTTGCATCTCACTTATCTTGGACGCATTCCATCGATTCAAACTAAAACTACAAAAAATTTAGAGTCTATCTTAGTTGTTTTTTCTTTAAACAAACAACTTCTAGTATGTAAAAGCGTTTTAATGTATACAGGCCATGAGAGTTTCTGAACAATGAGATTTATTTTGGATTTTTCACAGGTTCTAGTGGATAATATAAAACTTACCACCCACTACAGGAAGCCTTAAGCAATTGTTTCAGAAATTCTGTACGAAGCACTAAAGAAAACTGCCAGGGTAAGTAAAAGACCTAAATTCATAGATGAGATCTAAATTAAATTTGTGTATGATATTAATCCTTTCACCCGAACACAGGGGAATCGAAGAAAAAGTTAAAGTTTGAACGCAAGAGAGAACGGACGCAAGCCTGAAGGCAAATAAAGAAACTAAGAACCTTCCGATGAACTTATCATCGTATTGATCGCGATAAAGTCACAATGTGAGAAAACATAAATTAAATAGAGTATTCTTGTAAATATCTCTAACAAGATAAAGATAAGCCTGAGGATGAAAGAAGGACCGCTTTAACTTCTGAAATCCATGAAGGTGAAAAGCTTCTGTTTCACTGGCATTTGAGAAAATGCTGGACATTTTATCGGCAATTTTCAACGACGCTTAAAAAGAAACCCACATGATCAGCTACCTCCTCGTAAGTTCTTGTTCTTACAAAAATAAACGATTTAGAGTTAAAAAAACTTATTATATATATACATAGGTGTACTGTACTTGTCGCAGAAAAAGGTGACTATAACGTAAGGTATACTGTACTTGTCGCAGAAAAAGATTACCAAGAGAAAAATTAATAAAATAAACAATGCTGGGCACCCAAAATGCAACACCAAGAAGGAAGCATCCGACTGGCCTGAAATTCGCAGCATGCGTCGCCCGCGAGAGGACATATAAACGATTAGCATTGCAGGGCCTATGCAAATTTTGTGTTCTAGGTACGCCACCGAGAAACACTATAAGAAGGGTGCACAGAAGACGCAGTGTGAGTAGTGGAAGTGTGTTGTGCAGCCGGACCTGTGCGTGGGAAACTTCCGGATGCCTTGTCGCAGAATATGGCAGTCATTCCAGCACGTTTCGGAGTTCTACAGAGGACGAATAGTGGCTTATCGCGACAGCGGTTTATCGTTCCGAGACATAGGCGCCCGTGTGGGACGACATCCAGCCACAGTGAGCCGAGTATGGATCCGGTGGGTGCAGGAGGGACGGACGGACCGACGTGAGCGATTGCCGCAGCCGCGGCACACCACCGATTTGCAGGACCGGCATGTTGTGTGGCGGGCATTGACGGTTCGCACCGCCACATCACGAACGTTAGCGCAGGGATTAGGGTGTGTTGCGCAACAACCTGTGTCATCACGTACCGTTCGACGTCGTCTGCAGGAGCAGGGACTTTTCGCACGGAGCCCATTGCTCCGATTACCATTGACGTTAAACAACCGGCGAGTACGGCGGCAGTGGGCCGGAACGGTACGACATTGTCTTCCCCGAAGAAACCCGCTTCTGCCTGCACCACCACGATGGTCGGATCCACGTGAGGCGCCACCGCGGCTGGAGACTGTATGCCGTCTGCATTATGCATCGCCATACCGGTCCGTCGCCTGACGTTATGGTTTGGGGCGCAATTGAATATGACACCTGCACACCTCTAGTACGCATCGCCGGTACACTCAACAGCCACCGCTACATCTCCGACGTTTTGAAGACTGTAGTCCTCCCTTACGTGGCACGCATCGTGCAACAATTCTTCACGGCCCACCAGGTGTCTCTGCTGCCGTGGCCCGCCTGTTCTCACGATATGTCGCCCATCGAACACGTTTGGTCGCTATTCGGCAACCGAGTGGCCCGGCAAGCACCACCCGCGACTACGCCTGATGAACTGTGGCAACGTGTGGAAGCAGCCTGGACCGACATACCCCTAGCCTACATCCAAAGCCTCTTTCGTTCAATGCCGCGGCGTGTAGCGGCCGTTATTTCCAGCCATGGGGGCCACACGAACTATTGATGTCTGCGTGTTCCGCAAGTCGCACGGGCCTGTAAGCTCAATCGTTTCATCTTTGTATCTGTTGTTATGTGTCCAGTAAATCTGGCTTTGCTCTCTCGTGTCCTTTTTTGTGTTGCATTTTGGGTGGCCAGCAGATTGAAACAGAAGTTGGAAAATAGAAAATAGAAAAGATTTGCCAAGAGAAAGAAAGATCCAAAGAGATTCTAAGGATTCTGATGGAAGTGCTGGAGAGAGACAGAAAACTGTGTAAAGTCACAATTCCGTAGTTGGGAAAATAGAAGACGAAAAAATGTAGAATATTACAAATTTCCAGAAATTGAAAAGAGAAGATAGAAAAGGTAGACCAAGAGAAAGTAAGATCCAAAGAGATTCTGGGGGAAGTGCTGGAGAGAGGCAGGAAACTGAGTAAAGCCTATATTCCATAGTTGGAAAAATGGAACACGAAGAAATGTAGAATGTTATAAATTTCTAGAAATCCTTTTACTTATTTGTAATTGAACTGGAATAATAGGCAAGGATTCACTTTGCTTTCTGTGGTATTATAAACCTACCTTAACAATGTCATCCTGAAATGAGCGTAATTTTGTCTGTTATGCGTTTTTTTTTAATATTAAGCCCATAAAATTAATTAGAGGAATTTTATAACTTTAAATTAGTTTTTCTTGTTTTTCACGTAGGAATTAAAAAGGTGTTTGTATACCTATTTTACTACGATACTGTAGATCAAAGTCAGTTTTCGTCAGGAGTAAGAAGATCACTTGGAAATAAAAATAGATGTTTCGAAAATCTTTCAAATACATTTGATTAAAATTCTAGGATTTATTAGCAGATTGTTTTTTTTATTTTTTTTTATGTCTGTGCCCTATCGACTGACGAATATAATGATTCAACAATGTTAAACAATTACAAAAGCGCTACTGTTTTTACCACATGTTATTTGTATTTAGTTCGTGATAGACTTGAAGAAATATCCTCTGTGACAACTTCAAGTATCTTAGGTAAACTTCCGAAAAAGCTCTGGAATTACCCAGCTTTTGAAAAGTTGACCACTTCAAAAATATGTATTTGATCTGTTTTAAATTTCACATCTATATGACCACACTGTGACCTCACTTTTAAAGGTGGAATGACGCAAAAGTGCATGCAATGTTCAATTGGTAAGGCGTCTAAACTTTTGTGCAAGTTATTTATGCTGTGGATTGGATTTTTTTTAATCTTCAATACATTCCTACAGATTTTAAAATGTAAATCATCAAAAAGAGATGTTGGGTAGGATGATGAGAAGACCTTTGAAGATTAAGATATTTCGGGAGTGGGTTTGGTTATATAAGATGGTGACAAAAAATAGCTCTCATGAGGTTAGGCCATGGGAGAATATCATTAAGATTGCGGCGGAAAATCCTATGGATTTTATTGATATGATTGCAGCTAGAACTAGCCCTATGGGGAACGGATGAGCAGGCGGTTAAGGATTTTAAGACTTTTTCTCGAGTGCAGCTGATGCTGGTAAAGAGAGCTACTATAATTCTGACTGAAATCAATAGATTTTTTTAAAGAGAAGGGAATTTGTTGGCAATACCATGCGCAATACGGATCAGCCCATAACTTCTAGTTTCAGCAGAGAAGGGCAGCTAAGATTATTCTTCCTTCCAGGGAATCTTCTACATGGGCTTTAGGAAGTCATTGATGAGAAAAATATATTGGGAGTTTGATAACAAAAGCTCGCATAAAGAAGATGGTAAAGTAAGCAGGAGAGGGGTTGTAAAATGAATAAGAGTACATGTCGTTTGAGAACAGAAATGTTAAGAGTATCACAAAATTCACGCAATTTTCCATCGAAACTGTGAAGATTTAGCAAAGTTTTATTTAGAGATATGTTCATCCTGCTAGTGAAACTAAAATCAGCTGCTGAAATCTGCTGCTAAAATCTTAATATTTTTGACTGTTGTAAAATACTAAAGATCATTCGATGAAAGTTGGAGATAGTAAGGTAAAAATTCAGTTTTATATCTGAAATAGTTGAATCTTAGCACCATAACTGAAAAAAGAATTATCGTTTCCTCATTGTAGGGTCTTTATGCACTGTACTAGGTATTTAATCAATAGATATGCATGAAGTTGTAGCTGTTTGTTCATTGTGAAGTTGTTACTTTCACAAATACACTGAAGCAGCAAATTATTTGGAGCATCTACCTAATAACATGTTGGGCCGCATTTGGATTTCAAAACAGCCCCGATTCAATGAGGCACTGATTCAGTGAGGTGCTGATATCGCTGTACAGGTATACGAGTGGCTCTCTCAGTTTCAATTCGGTATATCGCTGTACCGTTACGAGTGACTTTCTCAGTTTCAATTCGGTTAGAACTTGGCACAGAGGAGGCCATTTTAACATTTTAAAGCACAGTGAGACGATCCGAACCTAGTGGCATGCGCACTATCTATCCCTGGAGGTAACTCTCTTCATCAAGAAGCGACATGTACATGTACTTTAAGATACCTCATAAAAACCAAATGCTATTCAAGAGGTATAGAGAAACCCAATCCCTGTCATGTACATAGGACCCAGACCATTAAATGGCAGATACCAGCTCGCACACTTAATGCTAAGCAGTTGAATCTATCGATTTGTGTTGCTGATGTCTCATTCTGGCATGTCTATTAGCATCTAATAAGAAAGGATGTGACTCATCGAAATAGGAAACGTTTTCCCAGGCCCTACGCGTCCAGTTTTGGTACTCGTATGCCCACTGAAGACGAATTTGTCGGTTCTTAGCAGAGATCAATGGTGCTCAAAAGGGACGTCTGCTGCTATGGTCCATTTGGAATAATTTTCCATGGGCTGTGTATGCTGAAGTTCTCCTCTCGAAACCGTAATTGTACTGCGTGGTTACTTGACTTAGAGGAACTCGTCTGTCACATGGTACAATGCTCTCCAGCTGTCGTTGCTTCAGAACATCGGCCAGTCGTTTTTGGGTACAAGAAATCCGCTGACTGCTTGTTTTGTTGTTTGTGCACTGCTCGTTGGAAACCTTCCATACTGTTGTTCGAGTCGAGCCTTGCAGCAAGCGCACTATCCCTGGAAGTACCGTTTCTCATCAGGAAATAGCATGTACGTGTACAGGTGTGTCTGGTCCGCCGTGATGGTAAGACACCTCGTGGCAACCAAATGCCATTCCAGAAGTATAAAGGAACCCAATGCTATCCGGGAAAAGAATCCCCAGCCCATAAAGCTCTGTAATTAACCAGGTTCTGGTGTCTCAAAGAGCTGGTACAGTTTAACGCCAGCCACCTGGGATTCATAAATTTCTGCTCTTCATGCCATATTCTAGTCCGTATGTAGGGTGTATTAACAGCAAATATCATTAATTGGACCAGCAGGTGAATGATATTTTTTCCCAATTTTTACGGGTCCAGTTTAAGAGCTCCGGTGCCCGCTGCAGACTAATTTGTCGGATTTTCGCAAAGAAGAATGCTACAAATAAGGGGACGTCTTGTGACGTACCTGCCAGAAGGACGCACACGACATAAAGGCAGATAGGAATCAGAATAAAACGTCTGCGTAGCTCAGTTGGTAGAGCGACTTGTTCCGGAATAAGCGGCCTCGGGTTCGAATCCCGGCGTAGACCAAAAATGACGGAGAAATTTACTTCGTTATAATAGCGCCCGAACTATCCGGATGACCCGGCCGTTCAAAATCTCGCATTGGTGTGATGTTATTTCCACACCGCGAGACAGAAAAAATCAGAGAATTCCTTCTCCAGCGCTTCGAAAAATAAAAATGTGTGATGTTGCATTCCACACAGCAGATTGACTGGGAGTTCTCAAGTGCACGTTCTACAGTGGATGGCTGCCTGCAACGATTCATGGTCACGGCTGACCCGTGGGCCATGCCCCCGGCCCTCTTTCGGGGGGAGATGTGGCGTACCTGCCAGCAGGACGCACACGACATAAAGGCACATAGCAATCAGAACAAATGTCTGCGTAGCTCAGTTGGTAGAGCGACTTGTTCCGGAATAAGCTGCCTCGGGTTCGAATCCCG
Source organism: Macrothele yani (assembly GCA_039090855.1). Classification (NCBI taxonomy): domain Eukaryota; kingdom Metazoa; phylum Arthropoda; class Arachnida; order Araneae; family Macrothelidae; genus Macrothele; species Macrothele yani. The sequence goes on from CM077026.1 coordinate 115,687,456, forward strand.
GCGTAGACCGAAAATGACGGAGAAATTCACTTCGTTATAATGGCGCCCGAACTCTCCGGATGACCAGACCGTTCAAAATCTCGCATTGGTGTGATGTTATTTCCACACCGCGAGATAGGAAAAATAAGAGAATCCTTTCTCCAGCACTTCGAAAAAAAAAAAAAAAAAAAAAAAAGTAAGGGGGAGATGATGTGACGTACCTGCCAGAAGGACGCACACGACATAAAGGCAGATAGGAATCAGAATAAAACGTCCGCGTAGCTTAATTGGTAGAGCAACTTATTCCGGAATGAGTGGACCCGGGTTCGAATCCTGGCGCGGATAAAAATGACGGAGAAATTCACTTCGTTATAGTCTGCTGTTATATAGCCTATTTGTATCGATGTGAATCAGGCTGTGTATCCTGAAATTTTTCTTTCGATACCGCTGTTGCACTGCGCCGTTGCCTGACGCAAAGGAGCTCTGTTACCGCGTACAATCTTCTTCAGCCGCTGTTGCCTCCAACATTGACTATTCGTACAAATTTTGAAGATCACAATCCGATTTTTGGCGTAAATGTGATGGTAAGTCAGATAATATCCGAAAACTTGAAAATTTTCATCGTCCTGGAACGATGAAAATTTTCATGATTTATCTGCTTCTCCGGGCAAACACGGGATAAGATTAACCTCCAGATTCGCTAAACATGAATGCCAGTTTGCTTCGACTAGCGAATCCTGTGACGGTTATATTCAAATTGATCGGAAATTTGAAACTTGGTCATCCTGGGTGGTGTAGTGGTTAGCATACCCGGGCGTTTTCTGGGAGACGCGGGTTCGAGTCTCTCTCTAGGACGAAGAAAATTTTCAAGTTTTCGGATATTATCTGACTTACCATCCTTGTCACGTTTACGCCGAAAATCGGATTGTTATCTTCAAAATTTGTATTATATGTGCAATTTGATCGCGGTCAGCTGCAGGGTTGTTTTTATACCGTTTGCAGCTGTACCGCGCATCTTATCAACGCAGCGGATCCGTTCATTTGCTTTTAGAGTAGTGTCCGGTGACTTTTGTCAATATAATGTTTATAGTGCGTAAAAAGTAGCACATTTGGTGTCTGCATTTCATCCAGTTTAACAAAAAAATGAAGGAAGTATGAAAAAAAGGTATGTATATATGTAAGTATGTAAATAGGGGGATAAATAGAGTATAGCCAGTTAGGCCCCTGCCATAGGCTCCAATTAAACGAAAGGGTTTAAGGATAGTTAAATAAGTGCTAATTAGTACCTACACAGTATAAAACATCAGGGAATTTCAAATATATTTTAGAATATTTTCATTATTTTCATATATGTTTGAATTTCACATCTCAGCGGAGACACGAAGTAATTTTATTTTCCCAGAAGTTGATGGCGAGTCGTTTGGTCACAAGGAAAAGAACAAAATGTTAATCCTTTACTTGACTACCGAATCAAGCTGATGTAGCTTCGGATTACAATCGCGGAGCCAGCATTTATTTTGTATTCTTCTTCGACGAGGGAGGGGGGGGTGCTCTTTGAGCGGGAGGTCAACCTAAACGACGGGTGAAAACAGCGTGAGTTATGCTTTTGACAGAGACAAAAGGAAATTTTTTGGATGATTCCCAAAATAATCTGTCCATGGAATCAGATTTTGAATATATTACTGATGAATCTGGAAAACTGAAGGCACGAAAAATCAAGTTAACTTAACTTGTAGATAATTATTTGTTTTCGCTATGTACATTTAAAATAGCAATAAAGTATTTTCTTTTCTAAAAAGGCTATATCATTATTGTTTATACGAAAAAACTGCGATTATATTTTTTTGTATAAGCACTGTTTTTAATAGTTGAACGAATGCCGATTTCTTCGACTAGCGAATCCTGTGTTGGTTATATTCAAATTAATCGGAAACTTGAAACTTGGTCGTTCTGGGTGGTATAGTGGTTAGCATACTCGGGCGCTATCCGGGAGACGCGGGTTCGATTCGAGGATGACGAAATTTTCAAGTTTTCGGATATTATCTGACTTAACATCCGTGTCATATTTACACCAATAAACGTATTCACATCTTCCAAATTTGTATTGTAAAATGGTGTAATAACTCATGGAACGTTTATTATTTAATGATAATTGCATTTTAAATTTACACAAGGTGCTCCAAAATTATCTTTACAACTTTGACCCTCAATAAAACAGAAATGGAATAAGAGAACAAAAACCGTTTTATTGTATATTAAACAGCATGTTCGAAAGTTTCTTTGGATGCTAGTAGAGCTGCACATGCGCACCGTTGGTTGCACGAATAACGTCGAGACGATATTTGACCTTTTGCTATGTTTTATCGAGAATGTCCCCAGGAATTGTTGTGATAGCAGCTGTAACCTGTGCTTTAGCTCATCCATATCCGGAACCTTTGTACGATACACAATATCTGTCACAAAGCCCCACAGAAAATGTCTAGTGGGGTAAGATCCGGTGAACGTGGAGGATTAGGACCATCCCGTCCGATCCATCGCTCCAGAAAGGGTTCATCAAGAAACTCACGAACACGAAGTTCCCAGTGTGGGGGTACACCTTCCTGCTGGAAGATGATAGCTGGCTGTAGGCCCTTCAATTGTGAGTAACAAACTCACTCAGCATATCCAAATAAACATTGGATGTGACTGTGTTTTTGTCGAAAAAGAACTGGCTGATGAATGACGTTGTGCAGGATACCACACCAGACTTTATCCTTAAGCCTGCCACGTTGATCCTCACGGACGGCATGTGGGTTTTCAGATCCCCAAATTCTACAGTTATGACTGTTTATAACACTACAGACATGAAACTTTGTCTCATTGCTGAATAAAGCACGTTTCAGGAAGCCTTTCACATTATCAATTTTGTGTGGCATATCAACAGCAAAGTCGAAACGCTTCGGTTTATCCCTGATCAGTGACTGTGTCAAATGCACTTTGTAGGCAGTCAGGTTCAAGAGCTTGTGCAGCACCCTGTGTATCGTAGTAGGTGGCAATCCCAACTGCCTGGAGGCCGTACAAATGGATATCTCTGGACTTCGTAGGAAACTCTGTCGAACACATTTCATGTCCTCTTCACTTGTTCTTGGCAAGCTAGCGCCCCTTCTATGAAGTACACTCCCAGTCTCCATATTCCTCTTGTGCCAGTCGCGTATTGAGGGTCTGAATATTGGATTACGTCGGTATTTGGTACGGAAATTCCTATGGACTCTGACTTCGTCTCTATGAACCATGACATACACTGGGCCTTTTCCTATGACGTAGCCATTACAAATTCAGCGTCGTACCTGAAAAAAAACCTTTTGCGCACAAATAAAACTTTCTGCGTTGTTGTTACATGTATAAAAAGCAGGACTTCGCTATCTTATTTCGTTTAGATTTTATTGAGGGTCAAAGTTGTAAAAAAGGTTTGGAACAACCTGCATTGTTTTAAATTAAGGTCTCGTTTTTAATGTATGATCGTAATTGCTCAAAATCCTAGCGACTCCTCTGATTATCAAGTGTAGTTAAGATTTAGGTTTGATTTTGTTGCATCATCATAAATGCAGGTACAATACGGCAGAGTTTTGGGGAACTTGAAATGCGCACGGAGAAAAAGCTCCTCAGAGTAAATTACATTTAAGATAAATCGAGAAATCTTATATTTGAGGAAAAAATGTTACGATCGTCTAAGTTCTTTCTTGTACCGCTGCAAAATTTTGAAACAGAAAGCAAATAAGCAGAGAACTAACAACTTACTGCATTGCATCGGAGAGTTAGAGGATGCAAACAGTCTTTTATTTGATGCTTACGGACTTTATTTGCCTTCTAAAATCCGTCCTCACGAGTGTATGTGATTTAGAAAATTTCGACGGAGTTTTCAGTACCGTTGGAATTTATAAATTAGTTCTGAAAGTTTTCCAAAAGCAAATAATGGCAAAACTCAACTGAGAAAATGCCATTTCCTAGTGGTTGTCAATCAAATATCAAGGGCAAATCCATTACCTTAATATTTAGGAAATGTGTTTTTACATTACTTCAGTAATGTAGTGTCAGTGTTGTCTGATTTTCCGAGGCTTCAGTACTCTTGGGACCATTACAAGGATTATTAGTGGAGCCTGTTGATATTTCAGTGCAGATCGTAAAGAATTATGTGCCCGATGTCTCCTTCCATTTTACATGATGAACCAGCTGTGAATGCATATTGAAGCTTTTTGCTGCATATTACTTGTTGCGAGTAAGCTGGTGGGAGTGCGAAATAGAAACTTGCTCCAAAACGATTTTCACTCTCCTGTAAAATGATAAAATATTTGTTTATCTGCATCCTCTATTCCCTCATTAATGTCTCAATCATTAAAGAGGGAAATTACCTACCAAGTAAGATTGTAATTTACGTTGATGTGGCTTTGCAACATGTCATCTCAGTGGCGGTTGCAGAAATTGGAAAAAAAAAGGGGGGGGCACCTTAATACCACTATCAGTTTGCTCGAATGTCAGAATATCTTACCTTAGTGTCATAGGATGGGAGGGAAAATGTTCGATATATGTATTGTCGATTTTATTTTATTTTTTTCTTCTGAGAATGAGATGCATGATTACATGAGTATTTTGATCGGGTCTATTGAGTCATTTTAAGTGCAGGAATTTATTGAATAACGCTTTTAAATAAAGAGTGGAATGTATGTTACACAAAAGTAAGTCTCCTTGGGTGCATTTGGACAGATCTCTCCAAAATCTCATCAATATTTTTAGGGCAATATTTTGGTGAATATTCATTAAACCTAATCCTGTAAGGCACTGCTGGTTTATGTGGTTCTTTGATATGTTTTCAGCCTTTTTATAGCTGAGAGGTATCTCTCTCGCATCGCTGTTGTAACGGAAATAACAGCTAACACTGTTAGCAGACATTTGATGTTCTTTAAGCAAATTAGATCTCCATTGGTCTGAATTGCTGTAATACATTCTATGGCAGACAGATTCTGGAAAAGAATCTACTTTTTTTCCTGCTTCACATTGGCTTGACGCTTGATTGATTGCTTTCTGAAAAAGGCGACATCAAGAGTTTCAAGAACTACCTGGGTTATTTTTCAAGCTTTAACAGCACAAAAAAAAGGCAGATGTGTGTTTTGTAGCAAGGTGTAAAAATACAGAATATTTAGTTTATTTTGGAGGGGGCACGTGCCCCTAGCCCCCCCCTGAAATCGCCCTTGTGTCATTAGCATTGCTCCGAAAAATTAAGTAACATGAAAGTGACGGAAAAATAGACGAGCTGCAAGTATGTAATGAAACGTCAGTCTCAAAGCGTCAGATGTTAAACAAGAAGAAGCAGTCAGAACATACAAATGAGCAGGACAAAGGCATCTGCGCATTTTACCAAAGTGCGAAGCAAACCGGTGAGACAAGGCCTCTACAAGGTTTCTAATAGCGCCTTGTGATATTTGAAACCAACACGTTGCCAGCAGATGCTTTAACTCTTGTAAGTTATGTGCTTGAACCGCCGCAGATCGAATTTGCTGTTTCAATACAAACCACAAAGTCACGACTGCATTGATGACCAAGGATTTAGAGGTGAGAAAAATACCTAGAAGTCATCCTCATGTTTTGCAAACCATTCTCAAATAATCAACGTAGTGTGGCATGGCGCATTATCCTGCTAAAAGATGGCACTACTAGATGGGGAATACCGTTGCCATGAAAGGATGTACCTGGTCTACAATGATATTTAGGTAGGTAGTAGACGTCTTAGTTTCTTACATACGAATGTCTGGACCCAGAGTTTCCCCACAGAAAATTGTCCAATGTATAACACCTTACCGATTCCCCAGGTGAACGACGCATCCTAAACGTCCGTTCACATGGTGCAACGGGAAACGAGATTCATCGATCCTTTTCGTGTCATTCAGGGTCCAGTTTTAATGTTGGCGTGCCCATCGAAGGCTCTCGGTGGTGAACCGAGGTTATCATGGGCACTCGGAGAGATTTACGTCTACGCATCTCCATTTTTAGCAGGGTCCGATGTACTGTGTATTGGAGCACATTACTCCCGTCACCAGCATTCAAATTACCGGTGAGTTGTGACACAGTTGGCTCATACCATACGGGAAAGCCTTCACTCACCTTTAGGATCGAGGAACTGTGATCGGCTCACACTTTTACAGCGGTGTGTGGTGTTGCACACCTCAGACCACTTTTTGAAGATACCACGGTTAACCGTGAGCATCCCACAAGCCTTTCCGTCTTGGAAACGCTCTGACCCAGTCACATGGCCATTACAATTTGGCCTTTGTCAAATTTGTTCACTGCCTTTCCGATCTGAAGAACCGTGAGCAGCCCACAAGCTTTGACGTCTTGGAAATGCTCTGACCCAGTCATATGGCGATTACAATTTGGCCTTTCCGATCTGAAGAACCGTGAGCAGCCCACAAGCCTTACCGTCTTGGAAATGCTCTGACCCAGTCATGTGGGCATTACAATTTGGCCTTTGTCAAATTTGTTCACTGCCTTCTCGATTTGAAGAACCGTGAGCAGCCCACAGGCCTTGCCGTCTTGGAAATGCTCTGAACCAGTCATATGGCCATTACAATTTGGCCTTTATCAAATTTGTTCACTGCCTTTCCGAACTGAAGACCCGTGAGCAGCCCACAAGCCTTGCCGTCTTGGAAATGCTCTGACCGATTACAATTTGGCCTTTGTCAAATTTGTTCACTGCCTTTCCGATCTGAAGAACCGTGAGCAGCCCACAAGCCTTGCCGTCTTGGAAATGCTCTGACCCAGTCATATGGCCATTACAATTTGGCCTTTGATAAATTTGTTCACTGCCTTTCCGATCTGAAGAACAAGAATCACAATGATTAGCAGAGCTCAGTATCAGGTGTTGTTCTCGTACATCTTTGTCTTCGCTCACCTTTACCCAGCAAAAACAGTCTTGCTGGCCCAGCACTATGTTGCCGTTGCCGAACCGTCAATAAAATGTCCGGGCGGCCAACAGAAGGGCCAGAAGTTCAGGACAACATCTGGCCAACAGTTGGCACCGCCATCTGTTGTCATATGCCACAACAGGGCCATCAGTTATCCATCACAAGCAGTAGCTGTCACAAGTGGCCCCTCAGCGGCCCTGCAAGCACGTGCCAGAAATGATGGCTACCCTAATGTGGTCCGCTAGTTTGCCGGCAGTGGCAGCCGACAACCACGTGACGTAACTGATGGCTTGCCGAATCTCGTCCGCCAATTTCCCAGTAGAAGCCATAAAAAAAAGTTATATCAAGGATAACCGCAGTTTCCCAAAGCTACAAAGTTTTTTTTTTCTTTCCGCTTACGAAACTTCTGAAATATAGCACTGCGCTGGGGAAATTTTCTCAACAGACCGGGAAAACGCCCCGTTTGGATCTGGTTGGAAACTAACCAGGGCTGCCGGCGTGGGAGGCGAGCTCTCTACTAACGGGACTGATTTGCCACGCACGCGCGTGCGCTTGAAGCTGTTTCTTTCCTGAGGAATGTGTAATCGAATGATTCTCTCTTTAATTTTACAATATTGTGAGGTATTTTTCATAAATGTCAGTTTCATATATTTCATAAATTCATTTTTTTCAATGTAACGATAGTTTTTTTTTTACCTTAAGGGAACTGCACTCATTTTCAAGCAGTGTATCAACTTAAAGTCGCTTCCAAAGTTTTGTGCTGTCCTTGCCGTCTTGAAAGGCGATTGTTGAATTAATATATTTACGCGGGTTCACGTCACATTCTGTTACATTTTTTACGTTGTATCTTTCCTTTCCGTTATCCAAAGCTACATTTGTTTTAAAGGGGAAAGATATTTTATTTTACTTCTCGTTATATTTAGAAGATAATTCCTCCCAGTCTTCTGTATTCAACTTATGGATAAGAGTATATCCACATAGCGCTGCTTTTTTTTCAAATAATTAATAAATTTTGTACGCGTATAACTCTGTTTTTTTTTCCAACAAACGTTTTTTTAATGTTTTTCCAGAACATTTGTTTCAAGCGGTTTCAAATTATTTCTTGTTATTCATGGAAATGGAATGGGTGTATTTCTCTTGTCCGTCGCCATTCTCTTTGTCCGTCGGCTAGCGTCCAGTACGATGGTGTTCACGATTGCTGAGCGCGTGTTTTATCGTTCTAAGTTATTGGAATTCCGGCTCTTTCAAGGATTGTCAGAAAGAGTTTAAGAAATTTCAAGGTCTGGAACCACCTACGAAGCCAACGATTTGAAATCTTGCGAAAAAACTTGAGACGACAGGAAGCCTTTTTGATACGCATTCAGGAGGGCTACCCGCAATGTCAGAAAACACTGTGCAGTATGTGAAAAGGAGGTTGTTAAACTCTCCAAAAGGAATATTTACGTAGGCTGTCGCAAGAAACAGGAATGTCATATTCCACGTGCCAGAGGGCTGCAAAAATGGGTAAAGTGAAGCCATATCGTGTTACTGTTGTTCATGAGCTGCTACCAATTGACATGCAGAAGCGAATGCATTACTTCCGGTGGTTTAAGGAATTTGTCAGTCAAAATCCAGGACTATTATACATTGCGTGGTTAACGGACGATGCCTGGTTCCACCTTTCAGGCTATGTAAACTCACAGAATACACGGGTATGGGCGAGTGAAAATTCCCGTGTCATTCACGAGAAAGAATGCATCCCATAAATATTGGTGCATGGTGAGCTGTTTCACGGAACCGATAATCGGTACCATTTTCTTTGAACAGACTGTCAACACAGAAGTGTATCTCAATATCTTCTCGTAATTCGTGAACCAAGTGGATGATATTGACCTGTAGAATGGCTTCTTCCAACAGGATAGTGTGACTTGTCACACTTTCAATGCTAGCATGGCTGATATTCGAAGTTTCTTTCGGCGATTGGGTTATCTCGAAAGGTTTGTTGCCGCCCAGGTCTCTAAATTTAACACGAGTACTTCTTATGGGGTCATCTGAAAGGTAATGTATGCAGTAATAAGCCTAGGACTATTCGGCAGCTGAAAATCAAAATCACACAGGAAATTGAAGCAATAAATACCAACATGGTGAGGCGTACATTTGACAATATGCAGCGACGAGTTGATCTCTGTTTGGATGCAAATGGTGGACATTTTCAACATCTTCTCTGATATCGATGTTATAGTGAAGAGGTAAGGCACTTCGTCTTCAAATTTCAACTTTAAATGTTTTCCTCTTTTAAAATTATAGCTTTCTTTTAGGGGGTGAAAGTCCCGAGTGAATCACTCTGCAGATGATAATTCCAGATAAAACAATAATGCTTCTTTCGGAATGGTAAATTAATTTGCTGTGCAATGCAAAATTGCTGACGAGCGTTCCTCTTCTAGATTGCTAAAAGATTTCTTCCATTTCGCTGTGACATTTTCTTTTTGAATCATCACTTCTGAAAAGTTTTACGAAACTGCGTGAAGGTCGAAGCCTCTCCAATGTCAAACCGACTGCCTTCCTTTCTCTCCCTGTATCTCTCCCGCTCTCCCTCAAATGACTCTCCAATGTTTCAAGATAGGTAGGCGATGATTGATGAGACGTGGGTCGATATCAGTGCAGTGGAGGTTATTGGCGAATGATTAGGCTAAAGGTAAGAAACAGTGACAAATACTTGTTTCTAAAACAGTAAAATCTTTCACTCCATTCATTTTAAAGCCTTTAATCTTCCGAAGCAAAATCTTGAACGCCTAATCATTTTGTGATCGACGCCCTGAAGGTTTCCATTACGGAAAAGGATTTTTTGAACTGAGCATAAGAAACATTCTGGGTATGATAAATGCATTTGAGCAATTTTTTTCTTTTCTGTTTCCACTAGGGAGAGAACATAAAATCTATCGCCTTAGACTTTTGAATTTTATGCATCGATCATATCATAGTACATTAGTTCCTTCCCAATCACGAGTTTGCATACTGTGTATGCGAAAATATTTCGGTGTACCCAAATTACGTAAAACGTCTTGGGTGTACAAAGGTCAACGACCACGTTCCAACTTCGCCTTATCCAATAAGCAATGGATTTAAACTCCAAGTGTCGAAGTTAACAATAGGATGTTTGAATTTATTGGTTTTCCACAACTTGAAATGTTTTGCATTTCCCGAGCTTTTCATGATTAAATGTTCAAATAAAAAATTATAGTGAGTTTTTTTGGGAAAATTACAGTAAGAACATTATGTAAGATATATAAATTTAGCAAACATATGTGAAGGGCTTTCAATCGATATCCATGTTCAACCACGTTCAACAGGGTTGGGAGGATTAAACTCGGTAGATTTATTAATACTTTTCTACATAGTCACCACCCGAAGAAACACTTTTTCCAGCAATGGATACACTTGGGAATATCTCAAATTGCACTTTGAAACCCGATTAGGTCGTAAAACTCAGTTAGTTTTTTTACGCTTTCCAACCGTAGGTTGAAGAAGCGTATATGCTCCAGCTTTGTCCGTCCGTCTGTCCGCACGATAACTGGCGTAAAAATGGTTCGATTTCGATGAAATTTTAGTATGTGCTAGGGGACCACCATGGGACGAACCCTATTGAAAATGGGACAAATAGGGTCAAAGGTCACGACGTAGGAGCGGGATCCTTCCATTGCCCTTATGCGTCATAACTTGCGTAAATATAGTTCGACTTCAATGAAAGTTTACTATCTGGTAGGGGAACACCTGGGGACGAACCCTATTGAAAATAGGATAGATGGGGTCAAAGGTCACGACGTAGGAGCGGGATCATTCCATTGCCCGTATGCGTCATAACTTGCGTAAAAATGATTCGATTTCAATTAAATTTTAGTGTGTGGTAGGGGACCGCCTGGGGACGAATCTTCTTTAAAATGGGTGAAGTGGGGTCAAAGGTTAGGACATAAAAGCGGGATGCATTACATTGCCCTTATGCGTCATAACGTGCGTAAAAATGGTTCGATTTCGATGAAATTTCAGTATGTGGTAGGGGACCACCTGGGGACATACCCTATTGAATGTGGACGAATGGGGTCAAAGGTCAGGACATAGGAATGCGATCCATTCCATCGCTCTTATCCCATATTATTAAGGTGGACGTCAAGTAATTTTGCTTACTATACTTCCAATGGAAAAACTTTTGCACACCTTTCCTTCAAAATTAATGTGTTCCCAAGGATGAAAATTTGAATATCGATTAAAATAACTTTATTACAACTTGGAATACTTAATATTTTCTAAAACATAACCATAATTACATTAAAAATCAATAACTTTTCCTTTGGTGGTGTTGAAACCGGAAAGAAGATGGCGTGACCTGTACTTTGATGACGTCAGTAGACAAACAAATGTTGGATTGCATAATAATGGTTATGTTTTAGAAAATATTAAGTATTCAAGTTATAAAATGAAGCTATTTTAATCGATGTTCAAATTTTCATCCTTGGGAACACATTAATTGTGAAGGAAATGTGTACAAAATTTTTCCATTGGAAGTATAGTAAGCAAAATTACTTGACGTCCCTGCCAGCAGGATGCACACGACATAAAGGCAGATAGCAGTCAGAACGAACGTCCGCGTAGCTCAATTGGTAGAGTGACTTATTCCGGAATGAGGGGATCCGGGTTCGATTCCCGGCGTAGGCCAAAAATAACAGAAATTTTTACTTCGTTATAGCTCTTTGAATTATTTGTATTATTATAAGTTGTATTTTAATGTGCTTTTCCATACACACACACACATACACATGTGTATGCTGGGTTCGGATAAAATATTGTGAACATCTAGAAAATAGACGATATGTCTTTATTAATAAGATGTTGGTCACCATTTGCCTTTAATACAGCTTCCAACTTTCTTGGAATAGATTCACACAGTTTTCAGTGGAATCTTGCACCATTCGTCTATCAGAACTTCAGCCAATTGTATCAGAGGTATTGGAGGGGGAAAATCTGCTTCTCACTCCGATCTGCAAAACTACCGACAGTGGTTCGATAATATGAAAGCCAGGTGATTGAACTGGTCATGCATTGATTCTAACATCAGTCCTAATTGTTTCACATAAGGTTTGACTGTGGTAACGCATCTCGTACAGCGTCCACAGCACTGTACAGTACTAGTGCTCATATCAGTCCCAGTAGTCTCACATAGGAACTGAGAGTGGTAACTCATGTCACCCAGTGTCGTGCACAGTCTAATGGTGCTAACATCAGTCCTAATAATCTTACATGTGATTTGATTGTGGTAACCTATGACGTGCAGGGTCCTGTGTACTGTACTGGTGCTAACATCAAACGGAATAGTCTCACATAGGGTTTTACAGCGGTAACCCTTATTATGCAGCTTCCTGTTTGCTGTACTGGTGCTAACATCAGATGTAATAGTATTACATAAGGTTTGATTGTGGAAATAGGTGTAGCATTCTGAGCACTGTACTGGTGCTAACGTCAGTCCCAATAGTCTCACATAGTGTTTAACTATGGTAACTCATGTGATGCAGCATCCAGGACTTGTATCGGCACTGTACTTGTGCTGACACAAGCCCCAATAGTCTCACATAGGGGTTTTGAGATTTAAGGTAAAGCTGGTTTGCCTTTTGATGGAAGAGTGTTTTGTAGAACTCTACTGTCGCCTTCTGTTCGTCTTGGATCATTGCCGGCTCGTTTCTTTTCCACTTTCATTTGCATATCACATCACCAACGGTCAACCTAAGTATCAGCAATGTCGTTGTACATACGGAGCGGTTGCTTATGTGGCGCCAAATTCCTAATCCGCGCTGGAAATGTGCTAAATTGTCGATCGAGGCATCTTGCATTCACATCGTGCTACTGTCTCATCATAGTCTTAAGAGCACATTTATAGTGCTGTGAAAACACAAGTTTGACCGCTCCCTCTGACTCCGGAGTACGTTGCTCTCCCAACTGAGCTACACTGACGGAATATACTGCTGCAGATTAGTAGTCTTGACACGTGATTTACCTCTGTAGTGTGTCACATCATCTCCGTCTTAATGCGGTTTTTTTGTTTTCTTTTTTTTGCAAGCGAAGAACGAACTTTCATTAATTCTAGACGATGTGTGGAACAAACATCACACATTTTTCGAAGAACCCAACGGCCAGTACAGTTAAATGGCCAGTCTCATGTAAGATTATTATTTTACGTTCGAGCGCCAATGTGAAACCACACGTTTGTCCGTGATGGAGATATAACTCGCGCTCCTTCACTCCGGAGTAAGTTGCTCTCGCAACTAAGCTACACGGACGGAATGCATCACTGCAGATTTGTCATCTTGACGCGAGCTTTACCTCTGTAGTACGTAACAGTGCTTCAGTTGGATTGGATTCATTATCAATAGAGACAAGTTCGTATATTAACATTTCGGCAGTGTATATATAAGGGTCGCCAAAATGAAAGTGAGACTCGTGCAATAGCGTCGCTGCATAATTACACAGAGCTGTGAATTTGCGCCGGTAGATGGCGTTTCATGTCACGAAGAACGCTCTTATCGGTGCCACGTGTCACTGTGCTGTTTTCACGTGCGGAGGCAAGTTGACTACCTAGGATCGTGACATGGATTCGTTGAAACTGGCCCAGCGGGCAGTTTTGCAATTTTTGACGGCAGAAGGTTTTAGTGGAGTCGACATTTATCGTCGTATAAAGGATGTGTATGGAAATGAGTGTCAGTCACGGTGTACAGTGTTCCGCTGGTGTAGTGAATTTCGTAAAGGACGTGTGAGCACAGAGGACATGCCGAGACCTGGGCAAGCACACATGGCCATCAGCATGGAATCGATTGCTGCCGAAGATAACCTTGTGAAGGCGAATCGCCGAATCACACCCCGCGAACTTGCGGCAACATTGTCCGTGAGTAAGGGAACTGTTAACACCATTCTCCATCGCCGATCGGGACACAGCAAGGTTTGCTCATAATGGGTCCCCAAGCATCTCCAGGAGGATCAGAAGACTCGGCGAATGGGTTCTTGCCTGGAGCATCAGCATCGTTACCACGCAGAGTGAGGTCAGTTTTTTTTCCAAAATTGTGGCCGCAGATGAAACTAGGTGCCACCACTTCTATCCGGCCACAAAACGGATAGCATTTGTCCGTGAGTAAGGGAGCTTTTAGTTAATACCATTCTCCATCGCCGATTTGGATACAGCACGGTTTCCGCACAATGGGTCCAGCAAGAATCTCCAGGAGGAGCAGAAGACTCGGCGAGTGGGTGCTTTCATGGAGCATCAGCATCGTTACCACGTAGAGGGGGGACAGTTTCTTTCCAAAGTTTTGGCCGCAGATGAAACTAGGTGATACCACTTCTATCCGGCCACAAAACGGATAGTATATGTCCGTGAGTAAGGTAGCTGTTAGTTAATACCATTCTCCATCGCCGATTTGGATACAGCACGATTTCCGCACAATGGGTCCAGCAAGAATCTCCAGGAGGAGCAGAAGACTCGGCGAATGGGTGCTTTCATGGAGCATCAGCATCGTTACCACGCAGAGGGGGGACAGTTTCTTTCCAAAGTTTTGGCCGCAGATGAAACTAGGTGATACCACTTCTATCCGGCCACAAAACGGATAGTATATGTCCGTGAGTAAGGGAGCTGTTAGTTAATACCATTCTCCATCGCCGATTTCGATACAGCACGGTTTCCGCACAATGGGTCTAGCAAGAATCTCCAGGAGGAGCAGAAGACTCGGCGAATGGGTGCTTGCCTGGAGCATCTGCATCTTTACCACATAGAGTGGGAACAGCTTCTTTCCAAAATTGTGGCCGCAGATGAAACTAGGTGCCATAACTTCTATCCGGCCGCAAAACGGATAGTATATGTCCGTGAGTAAGGGAGCTCTTAGTTAATACCATTCTCCATCGCCGATTTGGATACAGCACGGTTTCCCCACAATGGGTCCAGCAAGAATCTCCAGGAGGAGCAGAAGACTCGCCGAATGGGTGCTTGCCTGGAGCATCAGCATCGTTACCACGCAGAGGGGGGACAGTTTCTTTCCAAAATTGTGGCCGCAGATGAAACTAGGTGCCACCACTTCTATCCGGCCACAAAACGGACAGCATATGTCCGTGAGTAAAGGAGCTGTTAGTTAATACCATTCTCCATCGCCGATTTCGATACAGCACGGTTTCCGCACAATGAGTCCAGCAAGAATCTCCAGGAGGAGCTAAAGACTCGGCGAATGGGTGCTTGCCTGGATCATCCGCATCGTTACCACGCAGAGGGGGACAGTTTCTTTCCAAAATTGTGGCCGAAGATGAAACAAGGTGCCACCACTTCTATCCAGCCACAAAACGGATAGTATATGTCCGTGAGTAAGGTAGCTGTTAGTTAATACCATTCTCCATCGCCGATTTGGATACAGCACGGTTTCCCCACAATGGGTCCAGCAAGAATCTCCAGGAGGAGCAGAAGACTCGGCGAATGGGTGCTTGCCTGGAGCATCAGCATCGTTACCACGCAGAGGGGGGACAGTTTCTTTCCAAAATTGTGGCCGCAGATGAAACTAGGTGCCACCACTTCTATCCGGCCACAAAACGGACAGCATATGTCCGTGAGTAAGGGAGCTGTTAGTTAATACCATTCTCCATCGCCGATTTCGATACAGCACGGTTTCCGCACAATGGGTCCAGCAAGAATCTCCAGGAGGAGCAGAAGACTCGGCGAATGGATGCTTGCCTGGAGCATCAGCATCGTTACCACGCAGAGGGGGGACAGTTTCTTTCCGAAGTTGTGGCCGCAGATGAAACTTGGTGCCACCACTTCTAACAAGCCACAAAATGGATTAGTATGGAATGGCGGCGTCCAACTCTCCACGCCCCCCAAGAAAACTCAGTCCTCTTTAAGAGCTGGAAAAGTGATGCTCACGGTTTTTTTTTTTTTTTTTTTTTTCGATGAGAATGGCCCATTGCTGTTGGATTGGCTGGACGCATGCAGTACAGTCAAGGGAACCACATTCTGCAATACGTTACGCAACCTCAAAACGGCCATTAAGCGTAAGCGACCCGGTATGTTGTCAAATGGGGTTATTCTTCTGCACGACCATGCACGCTCACATGTAGCGACAGTGTGTCAAGATTTGCTGTGGAGCTACCGCTGGGAGGTCCTCGACCATCCCCTTTATAGCCCCGATCTGTGGCCCTGCGACTACCACATCTTCGGGCCACTGAAAAAAGCTCTCGAGGGTCGCCGGTTTGCTAACGAAGTCCGGAAGACTGGCTCCACAGCCAACCACGGACGTTCTTCGCTCAGCGGATCCACAATCTGGTGCCACGCTGGGACACTTGCTTGAACCGACAAGGCGATTATGTGTAGCGGGTATGTAGCCCATGCAGTGGTGCCCATATGAGTACTTTTAGGGGAGGGGGCTTAGAAAAATCCCTACCTCCTTCAAGACTGTCAAACATTTTAGAAAATGTACAAGATACTAAAATACAACAAAAAATAATTGATACGATCAATCATTAATATCTTATTATTTTTAAAAATGCTTTAAAAAAAGGCTTCGTCTATTTTAGTGTTTTAAATGTATCAAAAATTTGGCTATACGAACGGCTAGGGGCTCCCCTTATGGGCGCCCTGGAGCTCATGTATCACTCTTACTTCATGTATGTTCACATATTCCAACCTATAAACCCTTACGGCAAAAACAAAAACAGTCTCAGTTTCATTTAGGCGACCCTTATATATTGCTAGCTAACTTTTTTTATTCTTGTGACAAATTCTAGACGCTTTGTTTCCGGCTTCAGAGTTTTTCCTTTCAATCCACACATAATATATTTTACCAATGGGAAATGTTTAGTCTCCATTATATAAGACACACCTGTGTTTGTGTTTACTTCAGCGGTTCCGTTGCCAGAACTTCTGTTCATTTTTTTTTAATCTTTATTCCTTTTTGTATAAGTAGAAATTTATGGTAGTGTTCAGAAAAAGAGCATTTTCACTCAGTTTTCTGCATGATCTCAAGGGGGGGGAGGAATTCAGCACGAAAGAAGATGTACTGGAATGTCTGGTGCTTCCAGAAAAAAAAATCTACATTGGCAAATATTTTACGCACGTTTATTCCAACTAAAGAACAGTAAGAATTATTCCTGTAGGTTTTGAAAGGCGCTACCCGTCAATCATGTCTCTTTTTATCGTGACAACAACAAGGCGAGGATGAAGAAATCTCTTCGTCAAGCAGACAGAGAGAGAGCGCCTTTCTCTCTCTCGCAGACAAATGCTAGTTCTGGACAGATGCCAAATCAGGGCTAGACGCCCACGCATCTCGAAGGTGTTTCTGGAGCATGGGGAAGAACAAATGGATTTTCACGTTTTCCCCAAGTCAAGAGGTCGATAAAAAAAGAAAAAAAAGTCTAATGCGGGCTACTGCTAAATTTTATTTTTACACTCTGCATTTCTGCTTTACTCTAATTTTTTTTAATCTCTATCTCCTGCTTTTTCCTTACATTATGAAAGCGGATTGGGAAAAAGTACAAATGCCAGGACTTTTTTGTACTTCATTTTTCAGTTTGTTCTTATTTAGGAAGCACACACCGTGCATTTAATCGCGTAATAGAGTGTCACGCGAGTTAAAGTCTGGAACTGCAGTATGGAGATAAATATTTTTTTCCTTAATTGCTGTTTGGCATTTGCGGATACATTAAGTGACTGCTTTGCGATCAAGGAAATGAGAAACATCTTTCGCCTTTATCATGCATGAGCTATATATTTTGAATAAAGTTCAGCACCGTTGAACCTCGGGCGCATGAAGCATTCAACAATTTTGCTCAATATTTTTGTAAAAATTACGTGCTGAAGGAAAGCTGAAGGTGTGATATCGTGTTTTGAAATTCTCAGTTGTAGTTTTAAGTGATTAATGGATTAGCTACCTTACTGGCTAATGTCATTAAATGACTTCATTGAACGTAAACCACACTTCGTACGCAATTAACTGAACGGCCATGTGAAAAGAATCAACAAGTTAACGTGCGTTACTCTACAAATTCATTCTGTAAACACTTTGGCTTAGAACTTCTTCTTTTTTTTTATTGGAGGTTTAACGACCACCGTGAGCAACTCAATAGGCTATAATCAGTCGCCCGTCCCTAATTTAGGGTCAATGGTTCCTGGGAAGGGAGAGAGCCAGTGTCGTAAAACAAACATAACATCCATGCCTCAACGGGATTCGAACCCCGATCCCTTTCGGAATGAATCATCAGAGGCCATCGCTTAGACCACTGCGCCTCAGAACTTCAAGATAATGTTTTGCCAGAATAAAAACTGGCTGGCTACAACACAGACAGCAGTCTCATAAAAAATGATATTTGTTCGTTGATCACACAAATGCCGCCCCGGTGGCGCAGTGGTCTAAGCGATGGCCTCTGATCATTCGTCCGTAAGGGGTCCGGGTTCGAATCCCAGTGAGGCATTGATGTTGTGTTTGTCTTACGGCACTGGTTCTCTCCCTTCCCTGGAACCAGTGACCCTAAATTAGGGACGGGCGACTGCTTATAGCCCATTGAGTTGCTCACGGTGGTCGTTAAACCTCCAATCAAAAAAAAATCACACAAATATATCAGGGTTTAACAATCTACTCTCCAGCAACTCATCCCCATTTTCAGCCGATACTAGCCAACAGCCATTGCAATTTGGACAGTAGACAGACAACTGGGTCAGGGCATTTCCGAGACGACAAGGCTTGTAGCGTGCTCACGGTCAACCGTGGTTAGTACCTTCAACAAGTGGTCCGAGAAGGAGAAACTGCGAACAGAGTGCTGGCCGACTACGGCTCATCTATGCTAGACGTGAGAGAAAGGCTATCCCTTATGGTGAGGTTAACAAAAGAAATATTCTAACGCAAATCGCCGGTAGTTGAATGTTGGTGACAGGAATAATATGTTACAACACACAGTACATCGAATCCTGCTGAAAATGGGGCGCCACCCCGCCCCGGTGGTGCAGTGGTCTAAGTGCTAGCTTATGACAACTCGTCCAAGATGGGTTCGGGTTCGAATCCCGTTGTGGCGTGGATGTTGTGTTTGTCTTACGGAACCGGCTCTCTCCCTTCCCTGGAGCCAGTGGCCCTAAAGTAGGGATGGGAGATAGCTTATAGCCCACTGAGTTGCTCACGGTAGTCGTTAAACCTAAAATAAGACGAAAATCGGGCTGCGTGGCCGCACGCCGCTTCCAGTGCCCATGCTAACCTCGGTTCGCCTTCGAGAGTGCCTACAATGGGAAGTCGAGCATCAAGACTGGACCTTGAAAGAATGGATGAAAGCGAGTGGTCCGATGAACCTTGTTTCCTGTTGCGATCCGTATACTGCAGGGTACGCGTGCGTTCTTTACCTGAGAAAGTGTTGGCACCAGGATGCACCGTGAGTTGAAAACAAGCTGGTGGAGAAAGTGCAATGATTTGAGATTTTCGATTATTCGTTATTTGTATATTTTTAAGCTGATTAAAGCCAAATAAAGTTGAAACTCAATCAAATTTCGCATTTTTGTTCAAACGGTATTTATTTTCATCTTTGAAAACGAACAGTATGAAAATGTCACTGGCGGGAGGGGGGAGAATAATGCCACTAATTAACTTTAAAGCTTTAATTAAATGGAAATATCAAAGCCTAACAGAAGATAACATACAGCCATTTGCAAAAGTATAAGACCACTTGCTGGTATTAGAAGATTTCTGCCGATTGCATCAGCTACTGTCTGTATTACTCAACTTCCTGTTGGTGTTGCATCATCCTACATAGGTAGCTGTTGATAGAGTTGGGGAAAGCGTGCGAACGTCAGTTTTCTTCTGGTTTTCATGCTCAGAGGTTTTGTACATATTTTCTATATAACGAAAAATGGGCAAAAAAGCGTCATTAAGTGCTACTTAGAGGGCAGAAATAGTGACGTTATATCATGAAGGATACTCTGAACGCGACATAAGCAAGTTGAAAATACTCCAAATACGAGGCGACAGTAAATAAATAAATACATCGCTCTTAACCACGTTCTAGAAACACACAGCAACCGAAAAATTGTTTTTCAGCCGCCGCTGTGGAATTGAACCAACAGAACTCTTGATATCTAGCCGAGTGCGTTACATATACGCATAAGCAGAAAGGTGAATGTGAGAAACACTGCTATTCATATTACGATCATGAAATATCGAGATACAGGTGAATTTAGCCACCAAAAGAGAAGTGGATATCCAAGGAAAACAACCCCACGGGATGACAATGCCACAAGGCTAATAGTTTTACTTTCTCTGAGGATTTCGTGCAAGAAAATCAAGGCCTTTGTACATTCAAAAGGGTCTGATATTAGTATCAGCACTGTTTCTCGACGTCTTGGCAAAGATTTTGGATTAAAGTCTTATATACCTGCAAATAAACCTAGACTAGGGATGTAAGGTCAGGTGATGCGTACATTAACATTATTAATAACATTTATGAAAATGCAAGTGCAAAGATTCGGCTGTTTGAAAATACACCACACGTAAAAATTGGAAAGGGAGTGAGACAAGGTGACACCATATCTCCGAAGCTCTTTAATGCCACATTGGAGGGTGTTTTTCAGTCGCTGAGCTGGGAAAGCAAGGGGATAAAGACTAATGGAGATTATCTAACCCACCTTCGTTTTGCTGATGACGTAGTCATTTTTGCAACTACCCCATCAGAGCTGCAGAGTATGATCCAGGAACTTGCTGACAAGAGTAAAGAAGTGGATTAAAAATGAACTTTCAGAAGACAAAAGTGATGTACAATGCTTTTACAAGAAATGAAGAGTTATCGATTGATGGAGAAAAGCTGGAGATAACAGACACGTACTTTTATCTTGGACAGCAGATATCAAGTGAGGGTCACATTGATGAAGAAATTAATCGGAGTACAAAACTTGCCTGGAGAGCTTTTCGAAAAAACAGCATAATTTTCAAGAGCAATATGCCATTATGTCTTAAAAGAAAAGTGTTTGATCAATGCATCCTTCCAGTGCTTACGTATGGTGCAGAGACGTGGACCTTAACTAAAAGAGACATACAAAGGCTGCAGACAACTCAAAGATTCATGGAGAGGTGCATACTTGGTGTAACCAGGAGAGATAAGAAGAGAAACTCGTGGATCCGAAAAATGACAAGAGTGGACGACATCATGATCAGAGTTAAATCCCTGAAATGGCAATGGGCTGGACATACTGCCAGAAGGACAGATCATCGATGGACAGCCGAAAGTTTAGATTGGATTCCGAGGGACAGGAAAAGACCCAGAAGAAGACCACATGGGAGATGGGTGGATGAAATTCGAAAGTATGCAGGGGTGACATGGAGGAGACTGGCACAAGACAGACAGTTGTAGAGGAAACTTGGGGAGACCTTCGTCCAGCAGTGGATTGATAATGGTTGACAATGATGATGATGATGAAACCTAGACTAACTAACCTCTGTCATGAAAAAGAAGATATTCTAGTTTGCGAAGCGTCATCAATCGTGGACTGCTGAAAATTGGAGCCAAATTTCTTTTTTCCGATGAATCAACTGTGCGTCAATTTGAACCACATGTTCGACGACCAAAATGCAAAAGGTTTGATGAAAAATGCACGGTTAGCACCATGAGACATCCGTCTAGTCAGATGATATGGGGTGCTATGTCAGCACCCGTTATTGCTTCATTATCGTTTTTGCCGACAGACACTACCATGACTGGTCCTTTTTTATGTAGAAATGTTACGTGAGAAGCTGTTAATTCATATGTAAGTGCACAGATTCACAATTTTCATGCATGATGGTGCTCCATGCCACAAATCAAAGACAGTAAAGGACTACCTACAGAGGAAAAACAAAACTGTGCTTGACTGGCCCGGTAATAGTCTCGACCTTAATCCCATCGAAAATTTGTGCACCATTTTAATAGACAAGGTAACCGAAAAACAGCCATCAAATTCCCAAACCTTGATTGATGCGATAAAGTACGTGTAGTGCAAAGACATTTCGAGTTACTACTGCACTTGATGAGAGTGAAAGTATAAGAGTATGATGAGAGTACTCGTTGAGAGTATGCTCCATCGTATTCTGTCTTTTATAAAATACAAAGGTGGACACACAAAGCACTGATTTCGGTCTTTTTGTGTTCTAAAGAAAGTAAGTAGGCATCTGTGGATTCATGCTTTCAAAGATCTAGTAAGTTGTTGCTTCTTTGAAAATCTTAATTTTCAATAAATTGACATGTGGCCTTAAACTTTTGCAAACGATTGTAAATAAAAGTGATCAAATATTTAAAATATAGATAATGTAACGTTATATTGTCATAACACTTTAATAATAAAACAATATTTTTAATGTGATGCTTGACGGTCCACTTTCTTAGCCAGTTTCTTGTCGTCTGGTTCATTGTTGGTTATTATACCAACCATTGCCGCCAGAGATGGACATATTACTTTTTTTCGGTTAATTTTCGTTATTGTAAGCCAATATCAGAAAGCGGTACGCTTTGTTCTTTTACCAATTTTCTCAATCAATAAATACAAATTCATGCTTATTTATGTGTCTACATACATGTCCTTTTCTTTTCTGTTAGCTCCTTATTAAAATGTCTTCATCCACATCCTGTTCGAATAAATGTATGCTATGAAAATATAAGTGATGCTTAATTTTTAGCCATGAGTGTATATTTTCAACGCAAGAAAATATTGGAAAACTTTGAGACGAAACTTTTAGAAACTCCGAGCAACGCGTGACGCTCTTATGTTTCGCGTCCTCCCCCGCCGCAGTAGCGGAAAATGAAATTTTAAGGTGCCAATGAAGTATTTCTGTCAGGTTTATCGCAAACATGTTTGAACCTGCTTTCAAGTCAAGCGCTGTGGAAAGGATAACTTTAGTTTTCACGTAGTCAGCACATGTTTACAGCGTTTTTACAGTCGCCTTTTTTTTTTCTTTACGATTTTTCTTCCCACGCAAGATATATATAAAACTTTAAAAATTGATTGAATATCGCTAGCTTCCCTTTTCCCAACACGTTCTGCCGGAGCGTTTTAGTGTTTTATGAAACATTTTTTTATGGTTTTCTGCTCGGCCGACTGGTGTTTACAAAGCGAAATGCTGAAAGGTGTTTTGAACTTGAATAAACTTTTTGTTGTAAATAAGGAATAAAAATACCCTCTCCAGATTTCATTCATTTTTAGAAGTCAGACACGCGATTGTTGTGAAACATTAAATAAGGGAATATGAATTATTTATTTCTTCTCACTTTATGCGCTTGCTTCACATAACAAGGTACTTTATTTAAGCGGAAGGTAGAAGATATTTTAAACTGAGTCGTAGGTGAGAAATGTGGGTTTCAGTTCACGGACGCCTACACAAGAGTTGAAAAGTACAATATTTTCGAAGCGTCAATATCAACTGCTGTGCGATAATCTTCCATTACTTTCGTTTTCCTTAATTCACAATGCGGCAATTAAGTAAGGAGACGTGTTTTTTTTTTTAAATCCCAGAAAACCCACGGGTTGGAAAGACATGGGTTTTTTTTCTTATGTCATTTGACAGTTATGCGATGGCAACAGCGTTTGCATGAAAATTGCGCAGATGATTGTTTCCGCTGTGCATGACGTCACACCTCTGCCGTGCAGCAGAGATTAAATATCCGGTTCTATTTGAAAATCGGTAAAACTGCATCTGAAACAGTTGCATTGTTGTGTGATGTGTATGGGGCTAATTGACTGTCTCGTGCACAAATATTACGATAGTATGCACGTTTAAAGGATGGGTGGGAAGATTTGGAAAATGACGAAATCCCAGTTCACCCGATTTCGGTGAGCACGTCTGAACTCATGTTCGCGAAAATATAAAAACTGATCGTTGCGTGACGTTGAGGATGCTGGAATGTGTGCTCGGTGCTAATGAGGAGACGATTTTTCAGACTTTTGTGCGAGATGTTTGGAAGGGGTTGTGCTCGTTTTCTTCCTCATGCATTGTCAGACGAACAGAAACATGCACGAGCGGAGTAAGAAAAAGATATCATAGCGACTGCAGAAACAACCCAAACTTTTCCCTAAAGCATTGTGGCAGGTGACGTCACAGGGTGTTTTTGTTATGATCCGGATACGAAGCGTCAGTGGAAGTCGCCATAGTCGCCCAAAGGAAAGAAGATCAGGTTACAGAAGTCGTCCAAAATCAAGATAATGCTTGCGTGCTTTTACGACAGCAAGAGAATTCCTGCATCACGAGTTCATTCCTGAAGGTGCAACTGTCACTGGTGATGCTTACACGTAGATTTTGGAACGGTTGTGGAAGAGGATTGTTCATGTCAAGCCTGAGTACAAAAATGGGCAATGGTTCCTTCTTCACAATAACGCACCCGCACACAGAGCAATCAGTGTACAGAAATTTCTGGCACTAAAACAAGTATGTATACTCAAGTATCCCCCTATTCTCCAGATCGTCACCGTGTGACTACTTCATATTCTCTAAATTAGCGCTCCTTTTAAAAGGAAAAGTTTTTCAAGACACTAAAGACATACAAAGAACTGTGATATGAGCTCTACACTACATACGAAAAGATGGCATCTGGAAGTCCTTTCTTTCGTTCGTTGATCGTGCCACTTTTTGTAATAAGGCAAGAGGAATGTACTTCAAACAAAATATATTCCCGTAAGTTTTCCTGATTTTCCACTTTGCAAAAAAATTAGCCTCGATACTTAATTGCTTCACTGCACATGTGTAGTGTTTTGGTGTTCAAATGGATGTGAAGAATTCTGTTAATTTTTTATGTTACCCCAAAATCCTAACATACCTCAATGTAAACATGCTTCTTAACGCTTTAAGCGACAGGTAATTTTGCTGTTTCTGTTGTTGGGAATTTAGCAACCACCGTGAGCAACTCGATAACCTATAAGCAGTCGCACGTCCTTAATTTAGGAACACTGCTTCCAGGACAGGGAGAGAGCCAGTGTCATAAGACAAACACAACATCCATGCCTCACCGGGATTCGAACCCGAACCCATCCCTGTCGATTAGTTGTAGTACAGCACTTAGACAACTATGCCACCGCTGCGGTTTATTCTCTCTTCCACGACTGAGGGCATGATGGCGAAAGGCTTATCCCCTTGACACGGAAATCATGCCATTAGACAGAAACAAGTGACTCAAGCATCTGCTCTCTGCTTTCTTAAGTTCGTCGCCATAGCCTGTTTTCGCAGGAAGGGAATCGGAACGGATTAGTGTCATCTCGCTAAATAACCACTTTGCACAACAAAGCTAAGGAAGAAAGCAACGCTTTCTGATGCGCAGGTTCATTTGTTCAATCGGCGTTTGGACGATTTTTTAGATAACAAATATATTCGTTGGAGCTGATATCAGCTCATTTTGCTAACTGAACAGCCAGTGGCTAAGTACCTGTCATTAAAGAACCAATGGCTACCTGTCACTAAAGAGCCAATGGCTACCTGCACATCCTTGCTGACTCTGTCACTGAAGAGCCAATGGCTACCTGTCCATCCTCGCTCCCTGTGTCGCTGAAGAACCAATGGTTACCTGTCCATCCTCGCTGACAACATGCACCTCTTCATGTTGGTCGTTTAATCCTGGCGGTGATGGTGTCTAATAACAGGACAATGAGTTGTGCCACGTCACTAAGGAATGCGTGACTGGTTCCAGGAACAGGCCACCGATGTCTCTTTTCTCGTTTGGCCTACAAAATCGCCCGAAATCAATCCCATAGAGCACTTGTCGGACTATTCGGATCGACAGGTTTGGCATGCCGATCCACAACCACGTCATCTGTGGGACCTCGGTGCTCTTCTGCAGTTCGAATGGGCACGTGTGCCACGGGCAACCTTCCTGGGCTTTATTCCGTCCATATAACGCCGTCTCGCCGCTGTCATCCGGGCCAAGGATGGTTATTCCCATTATTAGGTAAGTGGTCATATTATACTGATACGACTGTGTATATCATCATCATCATCATCATTGTCAACCATTATCAATCCACTGCTGGACGAAGGTCTCCCCAAGTTTCCTCCACAACGGTCTGTCTTGTGCCAGTCTCCTCCATGTCACTCCTGCATATTTTCGAATTTCATCCACCCATCTCCCATGTGGTCTTTTTCTGGGTCTTTTCCTGTCCCTTGGAATCCAATCTAAAATTTCGGCTGTCCATCTATGGTCTGTCCTTCTGGCAGTATGTCCAGCCCATTGCCATTTCAGGGATTTAACCCTGATCATGATGTCTTCCACTCTCATCATTTTTCGGATCCACGAGTTTCTCTTCTTATCTCTCCTGGTTATACCAAGCATGCACCTCTCCATGAATCTTTGAGTTGTCTGCAACCTTTGTATGTCTCTTTTAGTTAAGGTCCACGTCTCTGCACCATACGTAAGCACTGGAAGGATGCATTGATCAAACACTTTTCTTTTAAGACATAATGGCATATTGCTCTTGAAAATTATGCTGTTTCTTCCAAAAGCTCTCCAGGCAAGTTTTGTACGCCGATTAATTTCTTCACCAATGTGACCCTCATCTGCTGTCCAAGATAAACGTACGTGTCTGTTATCTCCAGTTTTTCTCCATCAATCGATAAATCTTCATTTCTTGTAAAAGCATTGAACATCACTTTTGTCTTCTGAAAGTTCATTTTTAATCCCACTTCTTTACTCTTGTCAGCAAGTTTCTGGATCATACTCTGCAGCTCTGATGGGGTAGTTGCAAAAATGACTACGTCATCAGCAAAACGAAGGTGGGTTAGATAATCTCCATTAATCTTTATCCCTTTGTTTTCCCAGTTCAGTGATTGAAAGACATTTTCCAATGTGGCATTAAAGAGCTTCGGAGATATGGTGTCACCTTGTCTCACTCCCTTTCCAATTTTTATTTTTTAACACAAAAATGTCCACCCATCAATTTGAATTTGATCTAGCTGGTTTACCTCACGGATGATCTGCAGGATCACCAAATCTTAGACCTATTCAGCATATTAGATTTATTTTCGACAGATATAACTATGTTTTACTGCCTCCATGGTCTACTCTGGGAATACAGTGGAGATGTTATGGTTGCATTTAACTTTGTGTCTTCCCCATCAACTACATGTAACTAACTCTATTATGAGTCCTGCACAATAATAAGTGTAGAAATTTACTGTCCCATCGGGGTTCAGCCATGATTTATTAGAATTCAGTCATTTTCATTAATATTTTTAAATTTTCAAAGAACGAAACTCATTGAAAAGTTTCAAACATTTCTGCAGAATTTAGAATTCTAAACAGTTTCTGATTTTTTAAGCTTTAATGGAAGAAGTAAACGCGTATATGATTTAAGGAACTCGCTAAAGATCATTAAATTTCTATGTAACCAACTGAATAACTGATATGTTTTATAATTCAAAGAATTTTGAAATTTGCCTTGTGTTAATAAAATTAATTAAAGCTTTTAGCCTTTTCCGGAAATAAAAATTACTGTCATTCTTAGGAAGCAATGGATGGAAAGCAATTGTTTCCTTTTTGTTCTTAGACTTTGTTTTTAATCACTAGATATTTGCGTGAGTGTTTCGGTAATATGTACAATGAAACATCAAGAGTGTAATAATTAAATAAACTAAACATTGTAGTGTTGTTTACTAAACACACGCATAAGGATTTCACTCACGAAATGCATCTGGTACTTGTGCTTAAATCTGTTTAGTAATGGGAAAGATACCTCGAGATATCATTTCTTATTCAGTTTTAATTGTTCACCTCTTTTTCCCGGACGTTATCTCCAGCGACTTCGGGAATTCGAGGCAGTTATCTGTTTTTGCGCCACACTTTTTCATTGTCTGATTTTCTCTCTGTAGCTTTCTCGTCTTATGTTTACTTGGTGAGATTTTCTCTTCTAGATTTCCGTAACGTTCCGTCGTAAATATTCTTTGGCCAGATTTTTTTCTGACTTCTTTGTGTTCCTTTGCTTTGTACGGTTAGGAAACAATTTCGCCGTTTGAAATAAATTATCTGGAAGGATGTGAAACAGTTCTTATATTTCCAATACGTGTATAAACCTTTTTATAAACAGGTCACATGCTTATTTTTTGGGCCAACATTTCTAGCTGTTTCTTTTTATTTTCACTTATCCATCTTGAGAAGAATGGGAGAATTATTTTAATGCTCCAAACACACAAACAAACAAAATATATCTGCACTTCTTTCTGAGCAATATTATTGTTAGGTACAAGATCAAAAACAAATCTTTGCTTCATACATGAAGTCTGAAAAATAATCTCGGGAAATGTAATTCCATTCTGACATGATTCCTAGGAGTTGTTATTTTGTAACTTTTCCAAGTACGCAGCAAAGGAAATAATTTACTTACTTTGGAACACTGTAACTGTTCCTAGTATTGTGGGAACAAAAACATGATTAAGTGGTTCATTAAATCATTTATTTGGCGGTCCATCTTTTGCTAAGTGCGTCGCTATCTCAAGAGATATACCACAGACTTTTGAAATTGTATAACGAAGTAAATTTCTCCGTCATTTTTGTCGACGCCGGGGATCAAACGCGAGTCCACTTATTTCGGAACAAGTCGGTCTACCAACTTAGCTACGCGGACGTTCGTTCTCGCTGCTATCTAGCTTTATGTCGTGTGCGTCCTGCGGGGCAGGTACTTCACATCTCCCCCCCCGAAAGAGGACCGGGGACATGGCGCTCGGGTCAGCCGTGACCATGAATTGTCGTAGGCAGCCATCCGTTGAAGAACGTGCACTTGAGAACTCCCAGTCAATCTAGTGTGTCGAATGCAACATCACGCACTTCTATTTTTCGAAGCGCTGAAAAAGAGATTCTTTTATTTTTCCTATCTCGCGGAGTGAAAAGAACATCACGCCATTGCGAGATCTTGAACGGCCGGGTCATCCGGGAAGTTGGGGCGCCATTATAACGAAGTAAATTTGTCCGTCATTTTTTTCCACGCCGGGGATCGAACCCGAGTCCACTTATTCCGGAACAAGTCGCTCTGCCAACTGAGCTACGCAGACGTTCGTTCTCGCTGCTATCTGCCTTTATGCCGTGTTCGTCCTGTGGGGAAGGTACGTCACAATCGATATGTGACTTCTTCTCTAGAATGAGTCGGTAAACGCACTCGTATCAGAATAAAATGACCACCTACCTAATAATGGGAATAACTACTCTTGGCACAGATGCCAGTCGCGTGCCCCGCACGGGGATAACTGGTTTTCCAGTTATTTGGGGAGCGGCGCCCCCACGGCCCGAGCTGACCTTGTGACTGGTCAACATCTGATGTCATGCCACAGCTTGTTTTTTTTCTTATTTTGGCGCTGTTGGTGTTTGCAGGGACGGCTGTTCATCCAGCTGTTGGGGAGTCGCGGCCCCACGTTCCCGAGCTGGTCTTGTGTCTCGCTTTTTCGTTTTTATTTATTTTCTCCATTGGCTAGTTGCCCGTGTTGTGTTCTCTACCTAATCGCTACCACGTTATGTACTAACACCCCGGTCTTATGGTTTTGTTACCCTCCACCACTAACTGTTTTATATTAACCGCTCAGTTCGTAGGTTGCTGAGATTCCGTTTAGGTTCCCTGCCAGGATTTGTCTTCTTTGGATTTCTTTTTTTCCGTTTAGCTGGTTTGGGTGCTAGACCTACCTGCATGTTTGCCGCGTGCGGAGACCCGTGAGGCGGAAATGGGATGTCTGGCGGCTGAGGTCGCAGGAGACCGGTTAAGTGCCTCCTGTGTACCAACACTCCTCTTCGACCCCGGCTTCGCTGTAAACGGGAGGCTAGAGACTAACCCACCTCTGGTCAGAAGTCTTGTACCTAGTTGTGTACCGGGCTTTAGCGGCTTTTTTGTCGTATGGCACGGCAGGGTGAGCCCGGGGGCTGTGGGATCATGCCAAAGGCGTTGGCATGACGGTACCAGGAGGCCGAAGTGTCCGCCGAGTGCGTGTGATCACAGCCAACGGACTATATCTGCAACGTATAAGCTCCAGAACTGTGTCTAGCGTCATTTTCTTGGCTTGCGGACCTCCAGTTCTCCCTTGTAGGGCTCGGTGGTGGGTGGAGTAGTTTGCAGACGAATCTTCCTTCTTTTTTCCATGGGTAGAAACAAGAAACAAAACTCCAAATTTAGGACACCTGTGAATATGATAGTTGACAACGACTCTCCTTCGTCTTCTCAACCTACCAAGTCTCATACCCTTAAACAATCTTTAGACCATGACCTGGACCAAGAATGTGGAACCTCTTCTTCGGCAGCTGTACCAGTCGCTCCGAAGCGTCGTCTTCCCTCGATTGCTGTGAATACGTATGCTACTCACTTAGTTGTAGAATCTGTCGATCCGAATGAGAGACTGTCCACCAGATCTCCATTTTTCATTTCTAAAGCTTTGGACGCTGCAGTTGGCCCCTTGCAGTCTGTGAGGAAGCTTCGCTCTGGGGACCTGCTTGTCCAAACTTGCAGTGTTTCTCAGAGTAACACTCTTATGCACCTCACTAGTCTTCAAGGCATTCCTGTCAAAGTGGCACCTCACCCGTTTCTTAACACCTCTCGGGGTGTTATTTCTGAGTTTGATCTGTTGCCATGCAGTGAGGACGAATTGGTGACTGAACTTGCGGATCAGGGTGTTCTTGCTGCACGTCGTATGATGTTCCGGCGTGATGGCTCTTTGATTAAATCTAAAAATGTAATCTTGACTTTTAACTCCCCGAAAGTTCCGACCGAAATCAAGGCTGGCTACTTGGTCTGTGGAGTTCGCCCGTACATTCCCAGTCCTCTGCGCTGTTTCAAGTGCCAGAGGTACGGGCATTCACAACGATTCTGTAAGAGTTCCGCTCGTTGCGCTAATTGTGGCTCCGGTGAGCATGACGGGGAAGGTTGCACTTCTGCGGCCTGCTGTGTTAACTGTGGTGAGGCCCATGCTGCTTCCTCCCGCAACTGTATGAAATGGAAGGACGAGATGGCGATCCAGCGCCTCAAGACCCTGGAAGGCCTCTCGTACCCTGCTGCCAAGGCCAAGTTGGGTATTCCCAACAACCGTCAGCGTACTTTTGCCGCAGTTGTTCAGTCTCAGCCACAACCCGTGCAGCCCTTTGTTCCGCGCCCTTGTAGCTCTCGCCGCCCTTGCCAAGCGATCTACAGCTGACCAAGCGACTCAGGTGTTTTTCCCCGAGCTCCAGATTTTTCGAATACCTGATTCTGGGCCTTCTCTTTTGCAGCCGACCGTCTCTTCCAGTTTCCAGCCGAAAGTCTGCACGTGCGGCAGACCCGGCCCTCAATCCGCAAAGGTGTGCAGTGTCCATCCAACTGTCGCGGTCCACCTGACCAACATTGCAACTGTCTCGGCCTCAGCGAGGTCCCCACCCTCAACCAACATTCTAGAGGAACATAGGGGGAGGAGAGTGACAGTTCGTCCCCAGCCTCGACCAACATTGCAGAGGAATATGGGGGGAGGAGAGTGACAGTTCGTCCCCGCCCTCTGCCAGCATTGCAGAGGAGTGGGGGGAGGAGAGTGACGGTTCGTCCCCCTCCTGGTGAATCATCCTTTGTGTAGTTGTGTTTACTGATGATCATTATATTAGTTAATTATTAAATACATAAATTTTTATATACACCTAATTAACTAACGTGTCTTCACAGCTTTCATCATCCTCTTTTCCAACTTTTACCAAGCCTGTTTTCTCTTAATCCTTTTCCCCGCTTTTAAACATCTGTAGCTGATAGTTCTTTGTTTGGCGCTCTTTGGCCAAACCTGGCCCTTGCGCCATTAAAATTAATCAACCAACCAACCAACCAGTCGCGTGAATGCGAGGCAAGGACGGAATGGGGTCCTCGAAGGTTGCCTGAGGAACGCGTGCCCATTCGGACTGGAATGTAGTCCCGGAGATGAAGTGGTTGTGGGTCGGCACGTCGAACCTGTCGATCGAAGTAGTCCAACAAGTGCTCTATGGGATTAACCTAGGGCTATTCGCCGTTTAAGGGAGAACGGAGACATCGCTGTCCTGTTCTTGGAACCAGTCTGGAGGTTTACCATCACCATGGTAAACCTCCAACATGAAGGGATGGATGCATGTTGTCAGCAAGGATGGGCATGTAGCCATTGGCTCTTTAGGGACCCATGCAGTGGTATCAGCGTTCCCAGGTAATACCAGGAAAACATCCCCCAGACATGCGCACTGCCATAGCCAGCCTGTAATTGACCAACAAGCCTGTCCGGGTGTTGATTCTCGTGTGTCTGACCCCGTATTCGCCACCCCCGTCATTTCCATGAAGTGGAAACCTCGATGCATCGGAGAAATGAACATTTCTCCGCTCTTCCACTGTCCAATGACGGTGCTCCCACTCGCACTGCAGGCATCGTTGGCGATGGACCTGGGTTAACATGGGCGCCATGGCGCAACGTCGACTACGTAGACCAATGCGTAAGAGGTTTCGTTCCACTGTTATCGGGGACACTTACCAGGGTTCCCCAGCGTTCATTTGTGTGATCAATTGCTGTACTGTTGCGCGTCGATTGCCCTTTACCAGTCGACGGAGGCAACGTTCTCTTCTGGGATCGATGGTCTTTGGAACCCCATAAGCATGACGTCAGGAGGTACTCGGTGTGGCAGAGTCGGTTCTTGGTAGGCCCTTCTTACAACACTTCGCGAACAGCCCACGAAATCTGCTGTTTCTGAGATGCTTCCACCCTTAGCGCCGTAACCAATGATCAGTGCTTTCTGTACGTCCGTCAAGTCACTACCTCTGCCCATTGTGCTCATGTAACGCACTACGGCTCATCTGTCCTGCCCGGCCGCTTATATTGTCACGTGCACTATGTGACTTTCCTGGGAAAGGTGCACTGTGATTCTGGGGGTGGTCGTATTATTCTGTTACGACCCTGTACATGTACATCCTGTGTTTTAATATCAGCCAAAAAAAAGTAGAAACATAGAAAATGAAGGTAAAGTAAGAGGTTTGGAATGAAAATATTTTTTAAATTAAAAATATATCGAACAGCATTGATCAAACTTGAATTAAAATTGCTGCATGTAATATCGCAGTGCACATTCTCTTCCGATGCACACACGGATCGCAAGAGGATAGGCAAATGTTGAGAATGTCAAACGCTGGGAAACTTGTAAGACTAGGCTCGAAATAAAATGTACTCTGCTTCCACATTGCAAAAAGGAATTTTGATATAACTTAACTTTTTAGCTGTTCTTAACACTGACATCTGGGTATTCCTTCTCCAGTCTCAGGTCTGAAAGTTGTCACTCCTCCGCATTTCAGGTCGAGAATAGCTGTTAAAGGGTTTCGGCTCAACTAATGGTTATTCCGCGGTTTCAGAGTGCGAAATGATCGCTCTTGCGCTGCTGTTCAAACAGTCCTCATTCTCTCGTATCAGTTCAGACGCTAAAATCTTCCTTTCTCCCTAACACTCCGGGGGCTTTAATTTAGCCCTTTTACAACAGTAAAATGCAATGCACTCAAGATTAATTTTCTACATTGTTAACTGACAGCTTAGAAGAATAGTAATTCGTCATGGGTGCTGACTCTATTTTAATACGTGAGTTTCCAAACTTGGATTTTTTTCGGGGGGGGTGGGGTTAATACTAGGGGTGTTCAAATGAAAAGGTACGAAACGACACTGTGGGTATAAATGAAGACTTTATTCAAAGTATACACCATAGGCCGTAGCACAACGACCCCATTGATTAACGAGCCGAAGGATTCCTTGTTCCCAGAATTCCTGCAGCCGTGACGAGACCCAGTCCTGCACAGCGTCCTTGAGTTCGTCGTCCGAGTGGAAGCGTTTCCCTTTCAGATGTTTTTTCAGGGGACCAAACACGTGGAAATCGCAGGGCGACATGTCCGGGCTGTAGGGCGGATGGTCAAGCTGCTCCCACTGGAACTTGGTTAGTTCCGCGTGTGTGACCCTGGAGACGTGTGGACGCGCGTTATCATGGAGCAGAACCACACCCTCCGTGAGCACCCCCGGTCTTTTGTTCTTGATGGACCTGCGTAGGCTTCGGAGTGTCTCACAGTACACAACGGAGTTAATGGTTCGTCTGTGCTGGAGGAATTCAACAAGTAGTCAATTGGACGGCGCTCTTTATAAGAGCCTCTGCTCTCTCCTGCGCATGCAGGCGCCCGCGCATGCTCCGATCCCCGCCGGCGACTCCAATCGCATCCCTAGATGTGTCGCTACGTTCTCCCATAGCGGCATAGGCAAATATGTTAACGCGTTACGTTCTTATGACGTTTCGTACCTTTTCATTTGAACACCCCTAGTAAATACCGTGAGCAACTCAGTGGGCCATAAGCAGCCACCCGTCCCTAATTTACATCACCACGTTCTATGACGTATGCTCCAATTTAACTTCCATTTTTCGTTATTTTCCCTATACAAATTTGCGTTCATTGTCTTTATGTGTTTTCTACGTTAACGTTGTATTTTCTCACTCGCTGGATGGTGTTGGCAACAGTCTTGAGGTCACAGTGCGTGATGTGTGGGTGTTCACGACTAAAAACGAGAGATATGGTAATTCAAAATGGTTCATCCGCTTTTCAATTACTACATTTTTGAAGTTTACAAATATGGTGTGAATAATGGTACATCGACCAAAAGAAAAAATGTCCGCGTTTTGTTTTTCATATTATAACTGCTGCGTGTGATTTCCCTTAGTTACATTAGCAACGTCAAGACGATAGACAATTTCCTCCCATAATCGCTCCAGCATGTCTGTTATCATTGACTCAACCGCGGTAACAATGCATTTTTTACGCTTTCCAACCGTAGATTAAAGAAACGTATATGCTCACAGTTTTATCCGTCTATCTGTCTGTCTGTATGTCTGTCTGTCTGTCCATCAGTCGTTCCGTCCGCACGATAACTCGCGTCAAAATGGTTCGCTTTCAATGACATTTTAGTATGTGGTAGAGTACCACCTGGGGACGAACCCTATTGAAAATGGAAGAAATGGGATCAAAGGTCAGGACATAGGAGCGTTATCCATTCCCTTGCCCTTATGCGTCATTACTTGTGTAAAAATGGTTCGATTGCGACAAAACTTTGGCATGTTGTTCCGGAGATAAACTGAACCAATTCTGTTTAGTATCATCGAAATGGGTTCAAAGGTCAGGGCACAGGAGCGAGATTTATTCCACAGCCATTATCCTCATATCTTGAGTAATGATTTCTGGTATGATGGAAAGCGTATCATAATCAATGCCTTGCATGATTTTACTAACTTGTGTTTAGGTCATTCAGGGTTGCAACCAACGGTGGCGTGTACACAGTATCCTTAAAATACTCCCAAAAAAGAAGTTTCACGGTGTAAGTTCTGGTGATCTACGTGTCCAGCTGCTGAGCACCAAGTCATGGGGTCCACTGCGACCAATCCAATGGCAAGAGAGCACTTCGTTGAGGAAACAGTGAACATCACAATATCAATTAGGCAGCCCCACGGAGACAGTGGAGCGTGACCTACTAAACTTCGGAGATTTCCTATTTCGTTTGGTGTATGCTCAGGACATACACAGTTGATAGGTATGGAATTATGCCCTTTTGAAATCAGATGAATCATTTTGAATTACCCTGTATAATGTTGAAGCAAGCAGCGAAAAAGTGTGATGGTGTGGTTTCCGCAGTCTAGATACGTACATGATATGTAGAATACTGCCGCGAATTGTTGTTGGATGTAAAGAAGACGAACCTAAGTTGATAAAGTTTCAGTATTGTAACTGATGTGGATGTGATCGTCTTTGGTTAATTGGAAGTACCGTATAGCAATGCTTATGTTTTTTCTGGACAACAAATGAAAACCATTTATATGAGTAATTGAAGTATTCTCTCTTCTAGCCGTTGGGTCGTCTAATTTAGCTAAGTGTATAATTAAAGAAATGACAAGAGTGGAAGACATCGTAATCAGAGTGAAACCCCGGATATGGCAATGGGCTGGACATGTTGCCAAAAGAATGAACTACCGATGGACAACCGAATGGACTGGATTGCAGGAGACAGGAAAAGACCCAGAAGAAGACCGCATGAGCGATGGGTAGATGAATTTCAAGAACACGCGGGAGTGACATGAAGGAAACTGGCGCATCGACTGTTGTGGAAGAAATTTGGGGAGACCTTCATCCCGCAGCGGATTGATAATAGTTGATGATGATGACGATGAAGATAATTGAAGAGTTTTGTGTGCTAGCTGTCCGGTGCTTAAGACCACGAAGTTGCAGTGCTACGAAATTCAACTGACTGATAGTACGATATATAATGTTTTAGAGAGCAAAAATATTGTATTTAGTTCCAGAAAAAAGGGAGCCAGAGCCTTAAGACAAGAAAAACATCCATGCCTTACCGGGATTCGAACTCAGACCCATCTCGGACGAGAAGTCAGAAGCCAGCGCTTAGACCACTGCGCCACTGGTACATCAATCTTGGATTTGCATCATCATCATCATCATCATCATCATTGTCAACCATTATCAATCCACTGCTGGACGAAGGTCTCCCCAAGTTTCCTCCACAACGGTCTGTCTTGTGCCAGTCTCCTCCATGTCACCCCTGCATACTTTCGAATTTCATCCACCCATCTCCCATGTGGTCTTCTTCTGGGTCTTTTCCTGTCCCTTGGAATCCAATCTAAAATTTCGGCTGTCCATCGCTGATCTGCCCTTCTGGCAGTATATCCAGCCCATTGCCATTTCAGGGATTTAACTCTGATCATGATGTCTTCCACTCTTGTCATTTTTCGGATCCACGAGTTCCTCTTCTTATCTCTCCTGGTTACACCAAGCATGCACCTCTCCATGCTACTTTGAGTTGTCTGCAGCCTTTGTATGTCTCTTTTAGTTAAGGTCCACGTCTCTGCACCATACGTAAGCACTGGAAGGATGCATTGATCAAACACTTTTCTTTTAAGACATAATGGCATATTGCTCTTGAAAATTATGCTGTTTTTTCCAAAAGCTCTCCAGGCAAGTTTTGTACGCCGATTAATTTCTTCATCAATGTGACCCTCACTTGATATCTGCTGTCCAAGATAAACGTACGTGTCTGTTATCTCCAGCTTTTCTCCATCAATCGATAAATCTTCATTTCTTGTAAAAGCATTGAACATCACTTTTGTCTTCTGAAAGTTCATTTTTAATCCCACTTCTTTACTCTTGTCAGCAAGTTCCTGGATCATACTCTGCAGCTCTGATGGGCTAGTTGCAAAAATGACTACGTCATCAGCAAAACGAAGGTGGGTTAGATAATCTCCATTGACCTTTATCCCCTTGTTTTCCCAGCTCAGTGACTGAAAAACACCCTCCATATTTAGCTCTATTTAAGCATTTTAATTAATAGCAAAGATATTCGTTTCAAGATATGTATCCAAATCAAGAATTCACATTACAATTTACCTACAGATACGGAGGGCTTCCGAAAAGTTTCTGACCTGCATCTGCAGTACAAAGGTCATTGCACTGACCTCAACAAAACTTTTATTTTTCTTCGTATCACACCCCTCGGGCATCTATGAAAATTTAAAGACATTTACGCCAATTCTGGAATGTTCGGTAGTATTGCTCTCTTTAACTATGAATTAGCGAATGTTGCAAGGTTTTGTGCCCTTTGAAATAGATGTCCAGCATCTATTTTCAAGGGCACAGTATGCTGGGATCATATCTTTTGGAGTCAAAAGAAACGATTCAAGCATACTTGTGATAATCGCCATGCATTTTTCTGCGTTCCTCCTTTAAATAATAATCACAGTTCTTCCTTTAAATAATAATCCTTGCGAAAATGTGAAACTTTCCGCTTCTTTAGTTGACGCCATAGCAACAATGCACAGATTTCGCAGAAATCCAAGAAACAAAGAAACGATTGTAACGCCTCTGTTTTTGAAACTTAGTCTTAAGATAAGAAAACCTTTCGAATAAATTGTGGCTCGTTAACTTCGGAGGAATTAGTGCAAATCGGCAAAGACATGTCAAGAACTTTTTGAATACCAGTCCTAATCATGCATCAAAACTGAAAAAGAGATATTTGCAGAATCACTCAGTAAAGGTTATACCCACCGCGCCAGAAGTATACAGGAACAGTTCTTCCTTTAAATAATAATCATGCTCAGTTTTTATTTGGACTACACTGAAGAGCAATTGAATTAGAGACAGCTGGCGTTATGTAAATGTGGCGCTGTGGGCGGCCCTGTAAACGGAAACGACACGACGTATGCAGTGATCCCAGAATATAAGGAGTGATGTGACGGGAATCAGTAAGAGTTGAACGCAGTATGGGTAAGACGAAGGATCTAAGCGTATATGATCGTGGGCAAATTGTCGGGGCCCAACGAATGGGTCACTCCATCTCGGATATCGTGCAGGCACTGGGATTTTCACGAGCTACTGTGTCACGGGTGCACCGTGAGTAAATCGAATCCGGTAAAACCATCCCTACAAGGGCCAGCTTTCATGGACAACAGCGTGTGGATGAGAGAGGTCATCGTCGGCTAGCTCGCATTGTAACATCGGATAGACGGGCAACAGTGCAAGAAATCACTCGACAATTTAACGCTGGTGCACAAAAACGTGTAAGCAGGCACACTATCCAGAACCATCTCCTCGCTATGTGGTACAGAAGCCATCGTCCCACGGGGGTACCGCTGCTGACCGCACATCACAGGGTGCAAAGATTAGCATGGGCGCGAAAACATCGCCACTGGACCCTAGACATGTGGGAAAATGTTGCCTGGATTGATGAGTCGATATTCACGTTGGTACATGCGGATGGCAGGATACGAGTACGGCGCAAACCACATGAAGCGATGGATCCTTCTTGCCAGCAGGGTACTCTTCAAGCTGGTCGGGGTGGCATTCTCGTCTTCGGACTATTTACGTGGACTGCAATGGAACCCCTGGTACGTATGACATCGTCCCTCAACGTTACCGGGATTTCATGGACGACCATTTGCTCCGGTTTGTGCGTCTTCAACATCCCACTGGGAATCTCATCCTACAACAAGACAATGCACCGTGCCATCGCTACCGAATTGTATCCGAATGGTTAGATGAACACTCCACCGACGTGACCTCGCTTCCTTAGCCAGCTAGGTAACCTGGCCTCAATCCCATCGAGCACAACTGGGATGCCATCGAGAGAGATGTTCGAGGCTCTGACCCCGCTCCATCAAATCTTCGTGAACTGTGGGAGCTTGTTCAGGGGTCGTGGATTGGTATGGCTTCCCAATGCTTTCGGTGTCTTGTTGAGTCCATGCCGAGACTAATCGCCGCCATCATCAGGGAGACAGGTGGTGTTACAAGTAGGTGTCTCTAATTCAATTGCTCTTTGGTGTATATTAAAGAGCTAGTTGAGCGCAGATGAAATATGACCACACTACTATAAGAAATACAGAGGGTGAGTCAGAAGTAATGACCCAATGGATAGGAAAACCTCAAACATGTGTAAAGTACAAACGAATACAATTCAGTCTTCGAAATACAAGCCATTATGTTCTATAGTCTGAAGCCATCTTTCTGCCAAATTGTGAATTCCCGCTCTTTACCACTCCTTGGGTTTTGAGGTGACAAACTCCTGGACCCCGGCTTCCACCTCATGACCGTTTCGAATGGTTCTGCCACGGAAGAAATGTGCCATCGACCGAAACAGGTGGTAGTCACTTGGGGCAAGATCTGGGCTATAGGAAGAATGTGGAAGAAGTTCGATTCCATCCAGCTCTCGGATCTTATCCCACGTTGAACGGGCGGTATGGGGTGGTGCGTTATCGAGCTGAAGGAGAACCTGCTTTTTGTTGACCTGTGACGGGGACTTATGGACCAGAGCTTCGTACATCTTCTGTAGTTGTTGAGAATAGAGCGCAGCGGAGACGCCTCGCCTCGCTGGAATGAATTCAAAGT
Organism: Macrothele yani; assembly: GCA_039090855.1. Taxonomy (NCBI): domain Eukaryota; kingdom Metazoa; phylum Arthropoda; class Arachnida; order Araneae; family Macrothelidae; genus Macrothele; species Macrothele yani. Next base: position 115,727,245 of record CM077026.1, read on the forward strand.
GTATGGGCCCCTTAAAATTCCACCAAGCACACAGCATGACTTGATGTTCGGTGGGTTCTGGAACCCGGCGCGGGTTAATCCACCGGTTTCACATATCTGGATTACAGAAAAAGATCCACTTTTCATCAGACGTAACAATTCGCCTGATGAAACGCTCGTTCATGGAGTGGTTCAGTAGCTCTCTGCCCAATTCCATCCGCCTTTGAGCTTGTGCTTTGGTCAGTTCGTGGGGTACCACTCGGCAGGTCCTATTGACCTTCCTAAGCTTGTGGAGATGGCGAACCACAATGAAGTGTGTTACCCCAATCTCGTCCAACATTCTGCCGGTACTTGTGGTTGGTTTTGCCTCTACAGCTTTACGCAGGGCTTCCCAATCTAACATAGGGGGTCTGCCAGAGCGAGTCCCTTCTTGAGCACTGGTGTCCCCCTTGTTAAAACGAACAAACCATCTTTTTCCTGTGGAGTTGGACAGTGAAAGAGTGGCAAAAGGCTACCTTCTCAGATGAATCGAGTTTTCTGCCCCACAGAAGTGACGAGAGGTTGCGGATTGAGCATCAGACACACGAGAACCGACACCATGGCACGCTTATCGGCCACATAAAGGCCGTCGGTGGTATTGTGCATGTCTGGGGCATGTTTTCCTGGTATGACCTCTGACTACTGGTACCACTGGATGCGTCCCTGAACGCCAATGGGTCACTGACCATCCTAGCTGACCACATGCGTCCCTTCATGTTGGACGTACCCTTGTCGTGGTGGTAGTGGTGTCCACCAACAGTGCAATGCACCGTGCCACATCGTTAGGACTGTGCGTGACTGGTTCCACGAACACGACAGTGTTGTCTCCGTTCTCCCTTGGGCCGCGAAACTGCCCGACCTCAATCCCATAGAGCATTTGCGGGACTATTTGGATCGACAGGTTCTACGTGCCGACCGACAACTACGTCATCTCCCGGGCCTCCGTGCTATTTATATATACTTACGTGTCAGTTAAACGAATAAATCAATTTATAAAGCATTGAATTCGTCTCATTAAGCCACGATTGGTAAGCAATATACGTAATCTCGATTATCTGGAATTTTCGATGACGGTTCCATAGTTCCAGTCGGATCGGATAAACGAGGTTTTTCTGCATTTTCTTTTTACCATACTTGATAAAGCATAATTTGCTATTTAGCATTTATGCTCCTTTAGAAACAATACTGCAAGGTTCATTTGCTTTGAATTCATTGCAAATAAGGGCTCAAGCGAAGTCAGGACAAATTTTGAATTCAATCACTGTTTGTCGCTGCTGCGCATCATCGGCTCAACAAAGTGCTCCTCGAAAACAGCGGCACACCCATAACAGGAAATCAATTCTTCTGCAACGATCAACAGATCCCAGTACTTAGAGTAAAGCATGTTTTGAAAGAGCCTTTCCTGATTCCCTGTTACCACGCTGATATAGCAAGCTTAAGACAACTACAGCGAAAAGCCCTTTGTAATTTTTGTTTCCAATGATCTACCGCTTCTTTTTTTATTTAGCTTTTTTTTTTGTTCCTCGTTTTTACGGTTGTTGAAAGTGTGCCTTTGAGGACATCGTATGTGGAACACGACGCTGGAAGGAAGCCAAGTCGGTGGAAGCGGTCGTGGCGTCTGAAGTAACCACCCCCACGTCAAACAAAGTATAATCGGATAAAATGGGAGGGACGTTAAAAAAAGAAAGACACAAAACGTTCTAAAAATAACATCGCTGCTATATTCTTTTTTTTTTAGTTTGAGATCACGGGGAAGAACGAATTAACATAGCTAAGTTCGCTGGAAAACTCTTCATTTGCAATTTAACTTTTATTTTTATAAGAGGCGTCTTACAACAGCAAGGAGTTTGAAACGCCGTCCCATGCAAACCTAGAACTAAGAGAGGTACCTCTTTTTTACGTCTCGTCTCATATAACTGACACCTAAATCCGTTGGGGATTTTTTACGTTCAGTTTTTATACGTAGATTCAGTAAAATGATGCAAAAGAAAAAAATGTTTATTAGTGCACTTTATGAACTCCCTTTTTGCTATGCTAGCTAAAAATGAAACTACGGTAATGTAAGAAACAGCTGACGTGTTGCAAAAGGTAGGAGTGAATAACCTTTTAATAAGTACTTCCCTTCACAGTGTATATACACTCATCGTCAAAAAAAATGTACCCAGAAGATAGTGTCGGATTGCAGTGCCTTTCGGGAGGAAGGTAAAGGTTACCAGGAACAATACATGATTACATATTGAGACTGATATGGACAATATTTATTGAGCTACACGCCAATAAGTAGTGCTCTCCTAAGTATGGCTTCTGGCCTCACAACATGTCAGACACCTCGGCATGGAGTTACACTGGATCCCATAATCGTGTTCTACCATAAACCATCCCATGCAGCTTGAATCTCCCCACGCAGTTCCTGCAGTTTGTCGGGTCTGGGTGCAGTGTCGACAGCGCGCCCAATAGCATCCACAAATTTTCAATCGGCGATATGTCTGGAGTTGCGGCTGGCCATGTCAGATGTGTCAGTGCCTTGAAGGCAAGCTCTCGAGACAGCAGCAGAATGCGGACGAGCGTTGTCCTGTTGGAAAGTCGGACCGGAATCAGCGTTCAGGAAAGGCAGGGTCACTGGTTGTAGGACCTCATTAACGTAACGTTGGGCTGTCAAAGTGCCTGTAATGAACACCAAAGGGGATCTCGCAACGTAGGCAATTACCCCCAACACCATGACACCAGGCCTTCTGGACGTGTGACGCTCGACAACAAACCGTTCGTCTTGGCGATGACCACGGTGCTTCCACACACGGATTCGGTGGTCGTCCCCTACAAGACAAAACCTGGACTATGACTGGCGACGATGCAATGGTGTAAAGGGCAGTCGTCGTAACGGTCTGCGTGCGTGTAGTCCTACGTCGTGCAACCGTCTACCAATGGTGCTGGCACTAATCGAACGATGCATGGAGGGCACCACTGCTCGCTGAATATCCCCAATCGTGGCTGTTGGGTCTCTCCGCGCATTTCGGACAACCCATCGGTCCTGTCTGTCCCTGGTTTGCCTAGGTCTTCCAGAACCTCCCTGTCGCTGCTGCGTGCCTTGTTCTATCCACTGCCGCCAACAGCGTACAATGTGATATCCGTACGACCGGTTTGGCGCGCAAAGCGGCGATAAGACCATCTCGCTTCCCGGAGCCCAAAGACGCGGTCCTTATGGAACTCCTCCAACTGCTCGAATTGCTTCCGAACATTTCACCGAACCATATGTCACTTGCAAAGGATGCAACCAACACAACTGCACGAGTTAGAATGGCAAGCGTGCGAAACGTGACAACCTTGTATAGCCGGTCCAGCACAGCGCTACGCTTGCGCCATATGCACGGCCGAGCGTGATACTTGAATCATTTGCGTGGCTCACGATTTCAAACCTACCCACTAAGTTTCATTCCTGTCGGTTGCTTCCTTCTGGAAGCAACATTTTTTTTTTTTTTTTTTGTTTTTTTTTGGGGGGAGGTTTGACGGTGAGTGTATAGCCTATTTTGCGTTACTCTAAGAAACCGGGTACTTAACTTATTGTACATGTGATTATCCGATGTCCATGTATCAGTCTTTGGACCTTTAAAACAAAAGCTATTAGAGCTATCAAGAGTATTTTTTATATTTAAAAGGTTGGTTTTTTTTATGAAATAATACTATAAAAATGTACATTTCACCTTTTTAAAGATAACTGAAAACCATTGTCAGTTTAAAAAAATCAAGTTGCAAAGCATTTTGTTGCTTCGAAAAATCACGATGAAAAATGCTTAATTAGCGAAAAGTCATCCTACAGAAAAAAATAGTATTGCAAACCTATTCAGAAAAATAATTAGCTCCAACGGAAAATAAAATGACTAAATCACCCGCATTAGTGACTAAAAAAATCCGACGTCGCGTAATTTGTTTTACGATGTACGTGAATTGATATTGTTTGTGGCTCAGTGGTTAAAGGCGTAGGTTATCCCGTTAAACCATTCCAAACGACGGAGGTTCGATTCTCACTGAAACGGAAGGATTATCTCGGGTAAGGCCTGAAAAATGTGAGAACGTCGATTTTGAGGAATTTCAGTTTAAATACGGAAACCCCTGAAACGGATTTTCCTGAAATAAACGGAATTTTCGACTACGAAAAATCTGTGAAAATACGGAAGTTAAAATTAACAGGCACTTTTAAAAACGGAAATCTCTGAAAAAGACAAACACTTACGGGCAGCTTTGATGCACGTCATTTTTTCGAAATTTTCCGTGAATTCACACCACATATTTTTTACAGTGTGTGTTTCGATATTTTGTTTTGATGGTGGTTAAGGATGAAAAACCAGTTTCACATAAATATGTAATTGTAAAAGGAAACCAATATTTAGTGGATGTCGACAAAGTTGGTTGTTCTTTTCCCATTGCAATCTAAATCCAAAAACTAGTCAATGATTTCATAAAAGAAATGCTTTTCAAACCAGAGTCACAAGATATCTCAATCAATTCTACCAGTCACAAGATATCTCAATATCGAGTCACAAGATATCTCAATCAGGTTTACCATTTCTACATCACACATGAACGCGTTACGAATCCATTCGCTGTATTCAGCAAGAGGAAGAAAATGCTACTTAAAGAGTTAGGAGAGTGCTGAGATGGGCAATTATTTGCTGTTTATTGTCATTTACTGATCTTCTGGCAAATAAGGAATCCAGTCGTGAAAATTAGTCAGAGCTTTCCCTATAGTTCGGTTTTCCCACAGCGATTGAATTCGTATTGTAAAATTCGTTGAAATAAAAATCGGTTCACTATGCGACTCAGTATGATTGCTAACCAATCGCTAAACCCCGTATCAATACCCCACTTTTTCTTCTTTTTTTGATTGGAGGTTTAACGACCACGGTGAGCAACTCAATGGGCTATAAGAAGTCACTCGTCCCTAATTTAGGGCCACTGGTTCCAGGGAAGGGAGAGAGACAATGCCGTAAGACAAACACAACATGGCCGCCCCAGTGGCGCAGTGGTCTAAGGCGCTGGCCTCTGAGCATTCGTCCGTAAGGGGTCCGGGTTCGAATCCCGGTCAGGCATGGATGTTGTGTTTGTCTTACGGCACTGGCTCTCTCCCTTCCCTGGAACCAGTGACCCTAAATTAGGGACGGGCGACTGCTTATAGCCCATTGAGTTGCTCACGGTGGTCGTTAAACCTCCAATCAAAAAAAAAAAAAAAAAAAAAAAAACACAACATGCATGTCTCACCGGGATTCGAACCCGGACCCCTTTCGGACGAATGATCAGAAGCCATCGCTTAGACCACTGCGCCATCGAGGTGGCCCCCACTTTAAGGACCACTGCCTTAGATTACATACATGTGCTGAGAGAACTAAGTTAATACTCTTTCTTTTGCCTTGTTTGGGGTAGCATTAACATATGAGAGATCTTCTTCTTCTTGGTTACTCAGTCCAAGGACTGGTTGTTCGGCAGATGCATTCTGTCTCTCCATTCCTCTCTATTCTCCGACGTTCTCTTCAAGTCACAGTATGTCCTAGTGTTAGTGTCTTGGAGTAATTGTGCCACAAAACCATTCCTTGGTCGTCTTCTTCCTCTCTTGCCTTGAATTTTACCTTCCAAAACTTTCAGAATCGGGCCTCAATGGCGCAATGTGTGTCCCATCCATAATATTCTTCTTCTTTTTAACATGTTGATCAGATTCCTGGGTTCTCCCATTCTCTCCAGGACCTGCTCATCAGTCTTTCTATCAAGCCAACTTATTCTTTCCATTCTTCTATAGCACTACATCTCAAACGCCTCCAGCCTTTTCACTTCCCTCTTGGTCAATGTCCATGTCTCAGAACCGTAGAGAGCTACTCACCAAACATATACCTTTAAAATTCTCTTCCTCAGTTTTAGATCTATATTTTTGGCTGTCAGTAGTCTTTGATTCTCTTTAAAAGTCATTTTTGCCATCCCCAGTCTCATTCTAATTTCTTTTTCACATCTCGCATATTCAGTAATAATTTGACCCAAATCATCATCATTATTGTCAACCATTATCAATCCACTGCTGGACAAAGGTCTCCCCAAGTTTCTTCCACAACTGTCTATCTTGTGCCAGTCTCTTCCACGTTACTCCCGCATACTTTCGAATTTCTTCCGCCCATCTCCCATGTGGTCTTCTTCTGGGTCTTTTCCTGTCCCTTGGAATCCAGTCTAAACTTTCGGCTGTCCATTGATGGTCTGTCCTTCTGGCAATATATCCAACCCATTGCCATTTCAGGGATTTTACTCTCGTCATGATGTCTTACACTTTTGTCATTTTTCTGATCCACGAATTACACTTCTTATCTCTCCTGGTTACACTAAGCATGCACCTCTCCATGCCACTTTGAGTTGTCTACAGTCTTTGTATGTCTCTTTTAGTTAAGGTCCATGTCTCTGCACCATATGTAAGCACTGGAGGGATGCATTGATCAAACACATTGCTTTTAAGACATAATGGCATATTGCTCTTGAAAATTATACAGTTTCTTCCAAACACGCTGCAGGCAAGTTTTATACGCCGATTAATTTCTTCATCAATATGACCCTCACTTGATATCTGCTGTCCAAGATAAATGAAGGTATTTGACCCAAATAGCAAGAGATAAATAAATAAAAACAGCAGAAAAACAAAATAGCAGCATGCGGTTTTGTAAAAATTATTCCCAGTTTTAAACAATCTTCATTAACAAAATTCCAAACTACTCCGTTTCTTGAAATATTCCCCAGTATTAATCCTAGGTTTAACGCTGGAATATTTCATCATAACTTTTTCAGCCTTCGTAAAATTTTCTTTCATCCAAGACCTAGAAAACTTTTTCAGCACACCTCAATTTGAAATTCTTGGTTAGACCCCCTGGGGGTGGTGTGATTGTCTTACAGTTCTGGTTCCCATCCTTCTCTCCTAACCTAAGGTTTGGGACGACGACTGTTCGTAGTTCTTTGAGTCCCATTGCGATAGTTAAAAACCAAAATACGAGTACAAAGGCAGTTCCATAAAAATTGAGAATAATTTCTTTTGAGTTGGCAACATTGCCAATGGGAAAAATAACCACGCACACGACTAACTGAATTAATGAAGTACCTATGGCAGCAGTTATCAGCAGTGGCAGGCCTATTCCGGCTTTGTTATTACGCATTTGTTTAAGGTACGTCTGCATTTCGCCATACGGATATGGAGTTGAGCAATTAAGAGTTATGAAGTGAAATGCATTGCGGGATAAAATGTTGCTGACGTTTGAGTAAAACGGTTCAAAAAGCTTACAGAAAATTAATGTTTATATAAAGGATTTAGCATACAGAAAAAAAAATTATAATGAAAAAAGCTTACAGAAATAAATGTTTGAATGAGTCAACGAATTTTAGATGACACCATGATTTTTAAAAAAAAGCGCATTTGTCAGCAGAACTCACTCCTAGGCCTGGTAGACCAAAAATGTTGTTACGGAGCGTATTGTTAACACTGTTTGGACAATCCTGCAAGAAGATCGACGAATGACGTGTGAAGACATAGCGGCGTCAACTAATATTTCAAAAACGTCGGCATTCCGCATTCTACGCGACAAATTTCAGCTGCATCGTGGGTGTTCCAGATGGGTACCTCATCACCTGACGAGAGAACAATTGTTAGCCAGAGTTCAGTTGTGTCATGAGTGGAAACAATTATAACCGCCGATGAAACATGGGTCCATTATTTCGACCCCCTGAGGAAGTGCGCAACAAGTGTCTGGGAACACACAGGCTCACCTTCTCCGAAAAAAGTCCGCCAAACCAAATCAGCTGGGAAGGTGATGATGATAATTTTCTTTGATCACAAACATTTAGTATACCAGCATGCCGTTACTGTCAATCCTGAGTACTACATGTCGGTTTTGAAACGTTTGCCACGACACATATCGATTAAGCCACCGGAACTGGTGGCCAAGTGGACCCTACACCATGATAACTTCCGCCCACATGTGGCTGCTTGTGCTCCACAGTTTCTTACGAATGGCAGCATTGAAATTATTCCACAACCTGCCTACAGTTCTGACCTCGCCCCGTGCGATTTCTTGTTGTTTCGAACAATGAAGGAGAAGTTCCGTGGAGCAACATTCAAAACAGATGCTGACATTATTCAAGCTGTAAAGGTGCCTCTATAAAGCAACTTTCGCGAAATGCCTTTACCACATGCTTTGAAAAGTGGACTGAACGATGGGGCCGTTGCATATCATTCGAGGGAAGATACTTTGAGAAAGAATAACATATATTTTGCTGCACCTATATTTCTTCATTTTGTGTGTTTTTACTCTCAGTTCATATGGAACGGCTATTGTAGGTAAAAGAAGTCATTTACGTCTGAGTTGTCAAACATGTCTTGTGAAAACACAAGTTTTTCCGCGACGATCATCGAATCCGTGTCCCCTCACTCCGGAGTAAGTCGCTCTCCCAACTGAGCTACGCGGACAGAATGTCTAGCTACAGATTTGTCGTCTTGACACTTGTTTTCACTTCTGTAGTACGCCAGTCTTTCTATCATTCGCATTTTTTTCAAGAGCGGTAATGTTTGTCCGCAAATGCATTAGCAATTATTTTTTACAGTAACAGTATCAGTTCGCAGTTGAATTGTCATACATTTATTTCAAATGTGGTAACATTATATTCTAATGGAGCTGTCAGACATTTATTTCTGGAGCGAAAATGTTACCTTCAAGTTAAATTTTTTGCCATTTAGAAATTTTAAAACGCAGCGCTATTTAAAAAAGGAGCTTGCATTCATATTTATTTATTTATTTATTTATTTATTTATTTTTGTTGTTACATGCTCTTAGAAGAAAAAAAAGAGTAGTAAAAAATAAATTTACAATTCACAAATGATGAACATAGACTGTAACAACAGGGAAGACAAGGGAAAAGGCCAAATTTGCCTGACATAGATTTATATTTCCCATAGAAGAAACAAATGAAGCAACAGATAGACACATCAAGTCAGACAATCAGAAGATATTTTGCCAATCTTTTCCTTTTTTTTAAATATTGAAGTAGATAGAGTTTGAATTATTTTTTAATAAATTAAAATTATTTAACTTAGTGAGGTTACTAAGTAAAGAATTCCAGTATTGACGGCCTCTGTAATTTAAAGTAAGTTTAATTGATTCTGTTTTTGGAAAAATAGGCTGTAATTGTAGTTTATTCCTTATTTCATACGAATGTGCATGTGTATTAAGAAATATGAGATCGGAATATAAATTATATTTAATTCGTTTGAACATAATTTTACCCAGATTAAAATCGTATAGTTCAGTAATAGTAAGTATATTATATTTATTAGTATATACTTTTGTTCTAAAATTCATTAAAGGTCGAGTATTAGGATGTGATTTGAGATCAACTAGTCTAATAAATTTATTTTGCAGAATTTGTAATTTATTAATATTGTATTGTGTCGTTTGTCCCCATGATAGTACGCAGTAATTAATATGAATTTGAAATAATGTGTAATACAATGAGATCAATGTTTTAGTTGTTAGATCAGTCAGGATATTATTCACCATACCAATGTTTCTAGATAGTTTAATTGAAAGAAAATCAATATGTTTATTCCATTTGAGGTCCAAATTTATTGTAGTTCCCAGGTAGTTGAATAAAGATACTATATCAATTATTTATTATTAAGGGATATTTGTGCATTTGGTGTTAAAGGAGATAACGTATTAGAAAAAATCATTGCTTTAGTTTTATTAAGAATTTAACCTGTCAGATACAGTTCGCAACTGTTTATCACATTGTGTTAGTATTTCACCTACGTTTTTTTCCTTTTATAAGAACAGCTGTATCACCAGCATACAGAAAAAGTTCCATATGAGTTGACAGCGAAAATAAATCACTAATGTATATATTAAACAATAAAAAGCCGAGGACAGAACCCTGAGGTACTCCTGATTTCATAATTTAAAATGAGGAGTGATAACGTTCAATTTGTGTATATTGTTGTCTGTTAGTCAAGTAATGTTTGAAAAGTGAATAAGTATTACCCTTGATTCCTATATTTTGCAATTTAGAAAGAAGAATATCATGATTTAAAATATCAAATGTCTTTGATAAATCCAGAAATAAAGCTGTTGTTGTATATTTTTGAGGAAAAATGATTTTGTATAGCATTTTGAAAGAATAACAATGCTAATTCTTCAGTTTATCTGCTAAAAATCCAAATTGATACTGACTAAGTATGTTATATTTTTGAAGATAGAAAATTAGTCGAGTATAAATTAATTTTTTCAAGGATCTTGGCAAAAATTGAAAGATTTGCTATAGGGCGATAATTATTTACTTCATTTTTTAAGCATTTTTGAATTTAGGAGTATCTGAGATTTAGTCCCCAAAATCCATTGTGGGGTGGGTGTCTTTATTCTAAAATTTTCTGATCATCAGGAGGGATCCCATGTTCAGCGGATCTTCTTTTCACAAATTCGTTTCTTTTAATTAAAAACATTTTTTGCAAATCCCGAAGTAAATCAGAATTTTTAGTTGCAGTTTTTCCCCATCGCCGAAATGAATCAGATACTTTCTGTTAAGGAAATTACATGTGGGTTATGATTGGATTTCATCAACATTTATTATGTACGGAATGTTTCCGCACATTTCCGAGGTCTAAAGAGCTCCACAGATTATGGAACAAGGAAATTTTTATCCGTCCACGCCAACCACCAAATGAATGATATTCTCCTGACAAACCGCGTGTTTCTGAAATAGCAACTTATCTGATGTTGATAAACGGTTTGCCTGGAAGTAATGCATGGCAACGATTCAGCCAATACCTTCTGCAACCGAATTCATGATGGATGGACTGTGTTTCATGATTACATGTTATTATTGGTTTACTTCAGAACGATTGCGCGCTCTGCCTTAATGAATGCTGTGATTTCATGGCAGAATTCTCATGGATGAATGACTCTTTAGGCTCAGCATTGAAGTTGTTATTCGACCGCAAATAACACTACTTATCGTTATATTGTGATCAAACGAGGAGCAACAGATTTCCAACTGATTCGTTTGAAAAATATAAGAAAACTAATTTTATTTATGTATCTGAAAGTTCTGATGTAGAAGCACCCGTTATACCCTCACGGAAAATGAAATTTGCGCACCGAGGAGAAAACATGCTACAACTGCGAAATTTTACGAATAGCTACAGTGCGTGCTGGTATGCAAATGATCCACGTTTGGTGCGATTGCGCATGACTGCACACCTTTTCGTGGCGCTGCAAACACGAACCGGCAGCTTTATAAACCGGCGTGTAGTCCCCATGAAAGCGAAAAGCGCCGGCTGACGCAAGCAAAAGTACAGAGTGACAAGAATGTCGGGTATATGCCAGAGACGTCGATTTACGCAACTGAGGCGTGCGGTCATCAAGCTGAAAACCGCAGGGTGGTCGGCGCGCCGTATGGCCCGCCACGTGGATCGTTCTGACCATACCGTCCGACTGTGTAGGGAGCAGTGGATTGCGCGCCAGGCAAGAAGAAATCCCACGGGGACCCGTACCACTATACAGGTAGATGCAGCGGCTCCTGTGTGCCCACGAACCATTTCCCGACGCCTTGCGAAAGCGAATTTGCGATCCCAGCGCCCCTTACTTGTGCTTCCATTAACACCGGAACCTCGCAGCCTCAGTGTGCAGTGGTGGCAGGCCAGAGCGACGTGGAACGCCACAGACTGGCGACGTGTGGTCGGCGTGTAGCGATGAGTCCCGCTTCGTTTTGGGGACAGATGTTCATCGTGTCCGGGTGTGGAGGTCCCGGGTTAACGGAACAATCCCAACCTCGCTATCGAGCGCCACACCTCCCACACTGCAGGCATTATTGTCTGGGGAAGCCATTGCCTACGATAGCCGATCATCTCTAGTAGTGGTACGCGGATCATTGATGGGCCAGCGGTATGTGGATGAGATCATACGGCCCCGTGTGCTCCCATTCCTGTCCGGGATTCCAGGTGCATTGTGCCAGCAGGATAATGCCTGCTCGCACACGGTTCGGATTGCCAATGACTGCCTACGTCATGTCCAGACACTTCCATGGTCATGTCCAGACACTTCCATGGGAAGAGGTCCGCTCCCCGGACCTCTTCCCTATCGAGAACGTGTGAAACCAGTTGAGACGCCAGCTGCCGCTGTGCCGCACTATCCGGGATGTGGAGCACACCGTCCAACACGTGTGCGCCAGTCTGCCACAGGATATCATCAGGCGTCTGTTCGCCTCCATGCCGGACCGTATTGCAGCATGTATCGCCGCACGAGGCGGTGCGACGCGCTATTGAAGATGAATGGACTGCGTGCCATACATCTTTTTGTAATTGTCCTACAGCTCTGTTTCTGCCATCATGCGTATCATTCATCTGTATCATTACGTCCATAAAATTTCAATTCAATTCGATCTTTCTTCTTGATGCGCAAATCTAATTGTCCGTGAGTGTATAAAAGGTAAATGAAACGCTAACGTTGTCAAAGGTAAAGTTTCCAAAGAAGTAAAATGTACGTTTCTACAACCAGTTCCCTAAAAATAGAAAGAAATTGCTTGAAATGGTTACATTGCATAGAAAGTTCAATAAATTTAAGCAAGCCGTAATTTATGGAGGAATGAGCAGAGGCTCAGCTTCTGACTAGTAGTTAGAGATGGACCTGTGTTGGAATTTTTTATGGATGAAACACGAGTTTCTGTTGGTCCTACTGTTCTTTTGGCCATTCTTCTAGCCCTGGATGTAAATAACGAGTTACCAAACCCCAAAAAATTAAATGTCTGATACTTTTCCATGAAGTAGAACAGCTTGTCTTTTAATACGATTTATCTGGAGTTGAAGCGGCTGTTTCCAGTGAGATAATGCGAACTATTCCTCTAAATAAGCATCCTTTCGACTTCTTATGTAAATTTCTTGGTCCAGGGTGAAATGTTTTCTCACCGAACGGTACATTACCTCCCCGATCAGCATTTGAACACAATTTCATAATCGGTTTTTTAAAAGAGGAACGTAATTATCAGGTTGTAAAGAAATTTTCAAGAAAAAATCGTATGTGGCGTGTATAACGCAAAATACTGCAGGCCTGCGGTGACGTAAACATCCCAGAGTGCTGTGCGCGAAAGAAGATATTTTAAGGACAGGACGCAAGTTGTTGTAGTGAAGATTAGTTGCATGTGGCGAATGTACGATACCGATATCCAAGGAAGGTGTGAGTGCAATATTTCTCTATGAATATTTGAATGGCGTGAAGGTTAGGGAAGTAGTTGGAAAATTGCGGAGCGCGTTTGGTGATGATATTATCGGACAGAGTATTTGCTATGACTAGTACAAGAAATTGGACACTAGAGAATGGAATCTATCTCATGCGCCCAGAAGTGGCAGACTGAGTGAGGTTGAAGATGATACACTGAAACACGTGCTACCGAGCAAACCTGATGCAACATTACGGAAACTGAAGACCTCCCATTTGGAATGTAGGATATTCGTGTAAACTATGCAAATGTGTACCCCACGCTTTGTCTGAACAGAAACGGATGCAACGCTACTCCATTGCTGTTGCTCTACGTGAAAAAGAAAAACGGGATGGATTTCTGCATCTGTTGGTCAAGGGTGACGAAAAATGGGTCGCATACGGGAATTTTGCGTGACAAATAGCATGGACCAAGCAGGAACAACCCTACAGAAAGTCGCTGAGCCACCTCTTCATGGACGGACGGAAGGGGATGTTGATTTGGTGGTCGAATTGTCACAGTATGATTCACTCTGAACTCTTACAGCAAAACAGTACCATTTCAGCGGATGCTTACATCCCACAGTTGGACCGTCTTCATGCTGCACTGCAAGAAAAGCGTCCACTGCAAGAAAAGCGTCCACTGCAAGAAAGCGTCCACAGCAAGAAAGCGTCCAACAGCAAAATAGAAATGCCTAAACTGAGTTCCACAGGCTTTTAAGCAAGTGGTGTAATGAAAAGAGTAACAAACAAAAGTTCAAGAATCACAGATTTTTAGTAGCTGAGCACTAACCAGGTCTGAGACGATGGGTTTTCGCCATTCGTTTTAGATGGACCTGTTTTGACCCCAGATTAGGTATGAGTGCTGTGGTTGTCGGATAGCACCGGCTTTGCCCCTTTGCTGGAACTAATTACCCTAAACTAGGGACAGGTAGCTAGTTGTACCCTGATGAACCATTCCATTATGACCACCACGAGCCTAAAAAAATGAGCGCGCCTGGAGACCGAACGGTGGCGCAGATGAAGTTCACAGAGCAGTATACATATGCAACCCGAGGACCGGCTTTCGGTCAGAACGGGAAAAGCTGCGGATTTATCAGAGTTTGATAAAGGAGAAATTGTGATGACACGGCGCTTCGAAACTGCGATCTCGGAAACGCCGCGGCTTGTCGGTTGTTAACGTGCCGTTGTGGTGAGTACGTATCAAAAGTGGTGCACAGATGGTCAAACGACGAATCGTCGTCCTGACGTGTGTCGTGCACAGCTCATTGATGCCATAGGGGAGCGGAGACTGTCGTGCATTGTTCACAGCGACCGCAAGGCCACAGCGCGACAAATCACTCGCAGCTACAAGAGCGGTGATCAGGGCAATGTGTCGCAGCACAGAGTTCATCGCAGCCTTCTGCGCATCGGCCTGCGTAGCCGAAAATCCAACTGGGTTTCTATGCTCACTTTACGTCGTCGCCAACAACGCATGAAATGGGCCCAAGATCATCGAAATTAGACCGTGGATGATTCGAAGAAAGTGGCCTGTTCTGACGAATCACGTTTTAGGGTGCATCACTTAGAGCACGGATACACTGATTACCAACAAAGGTTATGGCACCTGGATGAGCGCGGATACGCCGATTACCAACAAAGGTTATGGCACCTGGATGAGCGCGGATACGCCGATTACCAACAAAGGTTATGGCTTCTGGATGAGCGCGGATACGCCGATTACCAACAAAGGTTATGGCACCTGGATAAGCGCGGATACGCCGATTACCAACAAAGGTTATGGCACGTGGATGAGCGCGGATACGCCGATTACCAACAAAGGTTATGGCACCTGGATAAGCGCGGATACGCCGATTACCAACAAAGGTTATGGCACCTGGATAAGCGCGGATACGCCGATTACCAACAAAGGTTATGGCACCTGTATAAGCGCGGATACGCCGATTACCAACAAAGGTTATGGCACCTGAATGAGCGCGGATACGCCGATTACCAACAAAGGTTATGGCACCTGGATACGCGCGGATACGCCGATTACCAACAAAGGTTATGGCACCTGGATAAGCGCGGATACGCCGATTACCAACAAAGGTTATGGCACCTGAATGAGCGCGGATACGCCGATTACCAACAAAGGTTATGGCACCTGGATACGCGCGGATACGCCGATTACCAACAAAGGTTATGGCACCTGGATGAGCGCGGATACGCCGATCACCAACGGAGGTTATGGCACCTGGATGCACTGTTAGGTGAAGCAGGCCGGCGGCAGAGGTGTTATTCTGTGGCCGAGGCTTTCTTGGGACACTTTAGGCTCTATTATCCCAATAGCACAATCCCTGACAGCTGTCAGGTATCTGAACATCGTTGCGGATCAAGTTCACCCAATTATGGCAACTGTGTTACGTGCTGGTGATAGCCATTATCAACAGGATAAGGCGCCATGCTGCACTGCCAGAATCGTCAAGAACTGGTTCGCGGAAATGCTGGTGACTTTCTGTTAATTCCCTGGTCTCCACCCCGTAATGTACTGGAACTGGAGAACCTGCTGTTGACACCGTGGCGCCAGATACCCCGGATACCTATCGCCTCCTCATCGAATCGATGCCTCGCCGATGTGGCCGATGTTTTGCGGGCTAAATCGGGTCATAAAAATTATTAGGTACGTGGTCATAATGTAATGGCGCATTGGTGTAGTTGTATGATTTGCTCATGGTGGTCGTTAAACTCCCAAAAGAATCCAAAATAGAGTAATCCGATAATGGCTCAAATTCCAGAAAAAAAAAAAAATATTGAGAAATCAAAAAAGAATAAAGTGACAGCCATCGGGAATGGATATATCTGTGGTACAATGATAGGGGAGCAATAACGGCCCAAATAGCCACCGAATAAGGGAACATGGTCTAATTGTTACAGATGAGCGATAATTAGAATATCAGCTAGAACCCTGAAGAAAAAACGTGACATTATGGTATAAATACAGTAAATAGCCTGTAGTCCAGAATGGCGAATACCACGGCTGAGCGATAAGGGAGTTATAATTGTCCTGATAGTATATTAGGTCCTGATAGCATGGTCTAATCATAGCAGTTGAGGAATAATCTGACTGTTTCTCAAACCACGAAAACAAGTCACTCTTTAGTAGAAAGAACAGTGTTAAACTGTTGTCGATCTTATGTTGTCATACGGTATTGGAACTTTCCCTTCTCTGGAAGAGGGGTCTAAATTAGAGACGGCCTACATAGCCCATCGAGTTACTCACGGTGGTTGTGAAACTCCCAAACCAAACAAAAAATGAACTGTGGTCCTCATCGTAGCAGTTGAGAAATAATGATTGCTCAGTCCGACAGTTTCTTGAACCACGAAAAGGTCACTCCTTAGTACGTAGAAATAACACTTACATTTTTTTTGGTGTGTTGCACCGAAACGCGGTGCTACAGCAGTTACACCACCTTTTGCGTAGAGGTACGCCATTGTGCGGTTCATGAAAAACACTGTATTGTGCAATTATACACCATATTCCGGAGCAACACTGCATTTGCCCCTTCGCAACTGGTGCAAATCTACACCATGTTCTGTTGCAACTTTGTACCATTATATGGTGTAATCTTGCACCACTTTCTAACTTGACTGCTGCAAATCTGCACCATGTTGTTCTGTTTTTTTTTGTTTTTTTTGTACAACACAATGGTGTAACGTTCATGAAAAGGTGCTACAGCTGTTGTCGCACCACTTTCTGGTGCACTATGCCACAAATTTTTAACAGTGAAGTAACGAGATTGCTACCTAGGTTAAAGTAAATTGTACCCCAAATGTGAGAGATATATAGGACTTAAAATAGCTACATCGTGGTCTAATTGTGGCAGCTCAAAATTAATTTGACTCTGTTCCGAATCCTGAAAAAATATGCTTACAAACAGAAAAGCAGTAACAAAACTGCTATGTAGAGTGGAGTAAACTATGGTCCAGTGATGGAATGATAGTGCATAAATGGGCCTTATGGCCAGTGACTGGAGAAAATGTTACAATTTCAAAAGAGATTTATTTGAATCGTGGCACCGTACAATTGTCCTATACTAAAATATCAGCAATAATGGCAACACTTTCTGAAGACAGACAAACTCCTGCTTCTCATGCGTGGAATACTTTTGCGCAGACACAAGAGTGAAATACAAGCAGTCAAACACATGACAGGCTAGATAACCATAACTGTTACAACTACAAAACGATCTGTATTCGGTGAAGAATGCTATTTCTTAGCATTAGGAATAAAGTTCATCATTAACCATTAACTCTGCGAAAACTAGAATTGTTGTCCCGAGAGTGAACGAGGTAAAGCAGCAACGCACTTCCTTGACTTGAGTTCTTTCACTCAAAATACCGCTTTGGTATTTAAAAACACTTTAGCAAAGTCCTTTTTCTTTGAAAACAACCGAATCCCGTCAAGAGAATAATTTATGTGCATATATTAACGGGAAGTTAAGATTACATCGGAAGCCACCGCGTAAGACAGGCAAACCACCTTCCGGAAAACTTTAACAAGAGAGTTTGCATGCATTTCTCCGAGATCTCTGAATCCGTTTCTTTTCAGAGCTTATCTTTTCATGTCCTAAACATTTTAAATTTCCCACATTAGACCCTTGAAAAAACCCTGCGTTTGCATATCGATCATGTTGTTTCCAAGAAATACTTTGCAGAACCCTCGAGAAGGTTCCCATGGGTTCAATAAAATGGATCTTATGCGAAACGGATGTTCAGAATCATGGGATTCCTCCAGCTAGGACGAAGAAACTGAATACTTCGCGAAAGAACAGCAATCACTGCTTAGAAGATAAGTGATTTCTACACAGGACGCCATCATGGGCAATTGCAATCTAATGAATGGTGCATCTAAGAGGGGGAATTTGTTCTCTAATTGATTCTGGGAAGAAGCACATTGGATGATCTGAGCACTAATCAAACCAGAGGTCCCATTCCCCACGCCGGAGCCGGTTATTTGACATCGTACTTATTTCGATTTCGGATAAAATCACTTAGGCCTCCTCATCTGATCAATGCAATAGGTTTTGTGGAAAAGTTATATCATGTCTCGTGAGGTAATGTCTTGCTATCAATCTCACTTCACTACTTTCTTTTCTTTTCACTGACGTATTTCTCTTAAATGCCAGCAGGTGAAAAGATTTACTCTAACTTGTTTCAATAGCAAAACGAATAAATAAATAAACACCTTTTAAATAAATTTTAATGCATTTCACCATTTTCAACAGTCGTAAAATTTTTAGAAAAATTAATTGGCACCACGGGATAGTGAATATCCGAAATTGTGGTCAGCACTGATTTTTACTGTTCACAAATGCAACAGATAACAGAATTATTACATTTAATGTGAACAGTGTGATAACTCTTTAAGGTGGGTTACAGTGGGGCTTAAATCATTATTTGAAATAAACTAGAGTAAGAATATAAGGGAATATAAGGAAATATTTTCACACCGATACAAACTGTGTGCCAGCTAATAAACATGTATCTCGAATGTGCAAATTATTATATACACAATGATAACAATGTGCAAACCAGAATTACTGCTACCAGTCCCATGGAACACTGGAACTGGCAATTCCTATAAACAGAGCAAGCCTTTAATCATTGGAAACCCCCATCTGGATAGGTGTCAGTAGGAGTTAGCGAGAGAGTATCGAGAGGGTGCAGAAGCGAGCATTTCATATGATTACTGGGTCTCCCAATCTGGAACCCTCTTCGGAACCTAAGAAACAGACTTGGAGTTGAGAAGGTACATAAGTTTTCCACCAGACTCGCGAAGTATTAGTAGGAGTCAGCGGGAGAGAATCGAGAGGGTGCAGATGCGAGCACTTCACATGATCACTGGTTCTCCCATCTAGAGCCCTCTTCGGAACCTGAAGAACAGACTTGGAGTTGAGGAGGTACATGAGTTTTTCACCAGACTCGCCAAGAGTTAGTAGGAGTCAGCGGGAGAGTATCGACGGGGTGCAGAGGCGAGCACTTCATATGATCACTGGGTCTCCCATCTGGAGCACTCTTCCGAACCTGAGGAACCGACTTGGAGTTGAGAAGGTACATGAGTTTTCCACCAGACTCACCAAGTATTAGTAGGAGTCAGCGGGAGAGAATCGAGAGGGTGCAGATGCGAGCACTTCATATGATCACTGGGTCTCCCATCTGGAGCCATCTTCGGAACCTGAAGAACAGACTTGGAGTTGAGGAAGTACATGGGTTTTCCACCAGACTCGCCAAGTATTAGTAGAAGTCAGCGGGAGAGTATCGAGGGTGTGCAGAGGCGAGCACTTCATATGATCACTGGGTCTCCCATCTGGAGCCCTCTTCGGAACCGGAGGAACAGACTTGGAGTTGAGAAGGTACATGAGCTCTCCACCAGATTCGCCAAGAAGTTTTCTGAGGTTCAGAACCGATGCTGTAGTCCTATATTTTAATGTAATCTGATTAATTACCATTCACAAACGCAAAAGCAGCCAGGATTCCTTCCTTTCGAACTGACTTTTCCCAGTCAGCCAGCGCAACAACGCACTTCCCATCCCAATATTCCTTGCACTGAAGTGAAAGTTACCGCGGTTTTCTTTCCCATATTACTACAGTGCAGCAGGAATTCTAATCAGCAATATATTTGGCTGCCTGACAAATCGGTAGCCTTACACACTTACCAAGGGGCGCTCACTTTCAGCAAACTTTACATAGAGAATATCCCTCACCAATGCACAGACTACGGAGTTTTAACCCACTGAACTATTGACAAGTTAATGTGAGGTGTGCAACTTAATTCTCTGACCAAAACAGCAAGCGATCACAGAACATCGGCAAATGCAAATAGCTGTGTGCGATAATGGCTGATTGCCGCGCCATCCAACAGCTTTCCAGGCAACCGTAACCGCTCACAGCTGTAGTTACAGAAAGTTAACGGTAAAAGCAATGTCGTTCGAGAAGAAGCATGTGAGGCACTGCCTCCTGTTTGCGTTTCAGCTGAAAACAAGTGCCCGGAAGCCCAGCAAATGATCTGTGCTGCTTTGGGTGAGGCTCCTGTATCCTACAGTAAGTGTAAGAAATGGTTCCAGCGGTTTAAGCAGGGAAATTTCGATACCCGTGATGCAGAACATCCGAGACAGCCACAGAAAGTTGACGATGAGGAACTGGAACAACTGTTAGACGCGGATCCCTGTCGTACACAGTTAGAGCTCGCCCAGGAACTTGGAATAACACCAAATAGAAGTCATCGCTCTTTCCACGTTTTTATAAGTGAGTCACGGAAAAATTCTCATCGGCCGCCACCGGGAATCTAACCCAGGGTCTTCCAGTTACGCGCCTGATATGCTTCCACTGCATTACAGCCGTCTCGAAATTATCCAGTCTCACAAACGGCAAACTGCCAAACCACATGGCAAGGTTGCTTCTTTGGAGCCCCGCATAATGCTGGGGATTCACCACAGATGAACAACAGCAACTGAACAAATAACTAGGAGGCGAATGAATGATAAATACACAGTTGACATGGACCAGGAATATCAAATACAAGTCATAGCTCTTTCCACGTTTTTATAAGTGAGTCACGGAAAAATTCTCACCAGGCCGCCACCGAGAATTCATTCCCGGTGGCGGCCTGAAGAGAATTTTTCCGGCATAGTCTCGAAAGTGACAGCCGCCGTGTTGTCATCTGGAGAGAACCTGGAACCCATTACTCTCCCACAAACATCCGAGAAATGCACTGTTATAGGAATGGTGATGTACTTGTCTGGGATGGCCTTATGTTCAACGAGAGTGCACAGCTCCATGATTATCCTGTTAGAACTTTAACCCTTTAACGACCATGACCCAAAAATATTTTATCACTCTAAATACCATAACGCCCGAAATTGTCTGTTGGTTCACTTCTTTGTTTAATAACAACAATAGTGACTGAGGCTGACTCCTGCTGATCCCTCATAGGTCGAAAAATTTTGAAGAACAGGGAATTGTAGTCAATCCAACTCACTCTAGTCACGCGTTTCGGGAAGCTATGGCCGTATGTATGCACGGGCGTTTTGAGCGTTATGGTCGTCAAAGGGTTAAAGGGTCGGAGATACAGAAACGAAATGCTGGTTTCTTACGTGAAGCTTTTTCGGGGATCCATTAACCCAGATTTCCTGTTCATGGACGATAACCCGAGACGCTATAGAGTTGCTATTGTCGATGATTATCTAGAAAGTGAAGATATCCACCGTATGCCCTCACCAGCGCATTCCTTAGACTTCAACTCCATACAGCATGTGTGGGATGTATTGGTGAGACCCATTGCAGGTCGTCAACCTTCGGGCCGGAGCTCGCAAGAAACTCCAATCTGCTCTAGTTCAGGAGTAGGATTTGCTGCCAGAGAGCCTTTTGTTTCCATAGTCAACTGCAGACATGGATGTTACACTTGTGTCTCTCTCTCTGTAAGAGACATCCGTATGCCAATTCTGCTGTCTACCTCTCAATTTCTCCGCATGTTTACAGCTCCACTACACAAGTCTCGTCTTTCTCTCTCTTTATATTCTATGTTGTAATTTTATCTTGCGTTGATCACTATCGGTGTTACCAAATTGTTAAAGCTGCTCTAGCTACAAATACACTGCCGGTCAATTGCTAAGGACGGATGACAATCGCAACGATAGCAACCATAAAATGGAAGGCATGAAAATGTGGAAATTAGCATAAGTGCGGGATACAGTAAGACGTGTTGTGCGTATGCAAATTTTGGATTGCCGAATTTGTTCGTGACGTCATAGCGCTGATAAGAGATGTAAAGGGTTTGACGCGTATTGACCGTTGTTGTTCAAACGCAAAGTTGAAAGGGAAAGAATCAATTGACGAACTTGCAATTTTCAGTATGTCTTCCCGACATCACATAGATGATTTTACGCGTGGCCGTATTATTGGCAAGATTGAAGAAGGGCGAAAAATAACAGATGTTGCCAGGGAGTTCGACGTCAGCCACAGTGTTGTTTCAAGGCTTTGGAAATCATTTCAAACAAATGGAGAGTGTAGCAAACGTCACGGGGGAGGTCGTGTTCGCAGTACGACACCTGCAGAAGATCGGTAAATAGTGCTATCAACAAAAAGACACCGGCACAGCACAGCTAGTGAGGTAGCAAATCAGTTTATGGCTGCTACTGGCAAGCGGATCTAACGAAAAACTGTCGCCAGACGTTTGCATGAAGGAGGACTATACGCCCGCAGTCCTGTTGTGTGCATCCCATTGTCCAGACGTCACCGTACCGCCCGTTTGCAATGGTGCGATCAACATCGCAATTGGACTGATAACGACTGGTCTGCTGTCCTCTTCTCAAATGAGAGTAGATACAGTCTATCGTCTGATTGTCGACGACAACTGATTTGGCGTGATAGTGGTACTGCATATTGTCCAGCAAACATACAGGAAAGGGACCGATATCCGACATGTAGTGTCATGGTATGGGACGGCATCATGATCAATGGCCGTGCGTCCCTCTATGTGCTTCCAACTGGGACTATGACTGGCCAACCATACATTAATGATGTTCTGCTACCTCATGTTCGCATGTTCCGTGGTGCTGTCGGTGATAGATTCATTTTCATGGACGACAACGCAACATGTCATCGAGCAGTCGCTGTCCAGGAGTGTCTTGAGAGCGAGGATATTCAACGCCTCCTATGGCCAGCACGTTCCCTAGATCTGAATCCCATTGAAGATGTGTGGGATGCTTTGGGGATACGTCTTGCTGGTCGCCAATGCCCTCCAATAAACAAGGACACCCTTATCCGTGCACTGACAGAGGAATGGGATAAATCACCCCAACAGCTGCTTGATAATGTTGTGCAAAGCATGACACAACGTGTGGAATCTTGCATTGCCCTCCATGGTGGCCATATCCCGTATTGACATCTTACGCCGGAACGCCTGCGGACGGTAATTGCATTTTTTTTCACGTTTACGTATTCTGCACAAAATGGCCTGTTTGTCCCTTGAATACGTTCCAAAGCCTTCTGGATTTCAGAGCACCATAAATTGTCTTTCTTGTAATGTCCTGGCATTTTGACATTATTTTACTTCACTTGGCATCCAACCACACTTACTTTTTTATGCGCTATATAGCCGTTTATGATCCGTCCTTAGCAATTGTCCAGCAGTGTATATTGGATGGGAATATTAAAAATCATCGCACTGCAATCTAGAAGAATGGTTTAGTAATTCCATTCCAGGTGGGGAAAATGCTTTATATGACTAATCATAAAATCATCATATCGCAATGTTTGATAGTATGTTAATACAGCCAAACTGACATTAAGGGACACCGCCCGAAATGGGTAACCACCAACGGTAAGTTTTGTAAATGAAAAAGTCTTCTCTAGTCAATAAGACAGCTTTTTCATGTTCAGAGAAAGCTCAGCTCTTCTGGGGTTTAAATTTGTGGCAAAATATGCTCTTCCTTAAAAGTGAAAACCTAAGTTTTTAACGACAGCAGAAAATCTAAAACAACCGGAAGGAATAAAAATTTTCGTCGCGTATCGGAATATTTGAGGTTGTAAAATAAATCAAATAAATTATTTATTGAGAAGGAAATTGCATGAAATTCAGATTGGTTTCAATGCGAAAATTCCTTGAGAAACTAGGTGGCCTAAAACTGGAAGCGAAATCATTGATAAAATGTTTTTAGAATGGTTTCCTACTTCTTAGTCAAGGAATATTTCTATATACTAAAAGAAGGTGCTTTAAATATCGATGTAGTTAACATGATATCTACGCGACAAGAAGGTCAGTCGTACTTACTTAATATTCCTACAACTTTAGCACTCCTTAAAAATTTTAAATATGTAATTTGTCCCAACATAACTCATTGCAGATTTCAGATTTAAAATCCAAGAATCCAAGGTAGTTACTGAAATATCCTTATTCAAAAGTCCAAAAGGTATATAAAATAATTACTCTTAAATAGGGGGCATACAGGTGAACTAATACAGAAACATAAGATTTATTTGAACAAAGTTAATTGAAATTAATGTTAAGCTCTAGAAAATAAAATGAATGAAAAGAAATAAATATATACTCTTTATTAACTGTTTCCCCCACTGTTTTTAATTTGGGAATTTCTTATACCAAAATTCTGACCTGGAAGCCACTAATGGCCCACAAGACATTAGTGTCTTCCAGAGCACACCGCTGGCTCGCGGACACCGGGTAAATAAATACATCTGTTGTAATCGAAAGTGTAGAATGACATCCGCTGAAATTTTACAATTTAGGGACCTTGCAATCCGTTTTTTGGTGTAAAAACGACAATAATGGTAAGTCAAATAATGTCCGAAAACTTAAAAATTTTGTCGTCCTGAAGCTGGAATCGAATCCGTGTCTTCCAGATAGCGCCCGGGTATGCTAACCATTACACCACCCAAAACGAACGAATCTTAAGTTTCCGATTAATTTGAATTAATTTAGGGACGACGAAATTTTTAAGTTTTCGGATATTATCTGAGTTACCATCCGTGTCATATTTACACCAAAAAACGGATTGTCATCTTTAAAATTTGTATTGTATTATGTAATCCCGTATTTCATTCATGATTTATCTGCTCCTTCGGGCAATCGCGGGATTGGATTCTCAACCTCCAGATTCGCGAAACATGAATTCCGGTTCTTGTGATGGTTATATTCAGATTAATCGGAAACTTAAGATTTGGTCGTTCTGGGTGGTGAAGTGGTTAGCATTTCCGGGCGCTATCTGGGAGACGCGGATTCGATTCCCGCTCCAAGGAAGACGAAAAGTTCAAGTTTTCAGATATTATCTGATTTACTATCCTTGTCATATTTACACCAAAAAACGGATTGTCATCTTCTAAATTTGCATTATGTGGTGTAATCCTGTATTCCATTCATGATTTAGAGACCATGGTTTTCTACTAAACGATGGAGTTCAGTTCCGGTTCTGCTACTGGAGGTGCTTCTTTCTCTTTCCTGGAAACAGTGTCTCTAAATTAAGAACAGCAGATTCGAATAAGTAACAAAATTTTCCTTCTATTGTAACTTTATAATATGTAACGTCTTGAAATGAATTTAAACTGGTGTGAACAAATCTTTAGGTAAAAGAATAAACACATTTTGGAATAATGGAACTGCTAAATTATTCCGTTTACGCTTACTTCAGTAATCCTGAGCATAGAAATGTTTTTCTCGTATGCGCATATGAATGCTTCCTCAGGCTGTCATATAGCATATACGAACATGCTGTTTTCTCTAGTGTCATGCAAAATTTCGTTTGTGCCACTTAGTTCATTCATGCAGCCAACCCCGTGGCGGTTTGGTACCAGCTGTAGCCTCGAATCATTCGCCAGACATGGACCCAGGTCAAGCATAGATGGCGTACTTCTATTATGGTACCGGCTCTCTCCCTTTCCTGGAGCGGGAGACCCCAAATTGAGGACGGGCTACTGCGTATACGTTATTGAGCAGCTTGCGGTTATTGTTTAACTCCCAAAAAACAAATCGTTCATGCAGTCTGTTTATCTTTCATCAGAATACTTTGTCCGTCATCCTGGTCTAGTACTATTAGCAATATCTTTTCCGCAAAGGCTTCTCATACAGCCTGCTTCTCAACATATAAAACTATGTATCAGTAATCTATTCCTCATGCTTTTGTACGCCAATTTGAAGCAGTATTCACCCCTTCCCCCCTCCCTTGAGATCTACATTTATTTATTTTTTTCTGCAAGAAAGGAAAGTTCAAATGTATTGCTCATCAAAATTTATTTCGTTTTCATCGTTTTGCTTCGCAAAGCAAAAACGTAAACGTGATCAGAAGTTAACAACCACCGCGAGAACTCAATGAGCTATAAGCAGTTACGTTTGGGGGAGGTATCCATTCTGTGTTGATATCTGAATTCAGATTAGATATCTGAATACACTGCAGCGCAGAGTATCAAATTAATGCCTATGTTCCAGTTTAAGGTATTTGAGAACGGGAGTTATCGTATTTACCAAATCTAAGTTCTCTTGCATATTTTCGTGCATGAGTCACACCAAAACACTTGTTTGCTTCTATCGTCCTGTCGGTTTTAGTGTAGCTATCGATTTAGCAATTAGTTCTTCAGTTAGCTTTGTTAATTGGTCACCAGAGAGGAAAAGCAATTGATTTGCGCTCACACTGATTGGTCCCTGATGATAACATCCACAACCCTGATGGTTGTCTAATCTCCACTTCTCGTAGGACGATATCTAACCCATCGTGCCATAGGCACTTAAATGGGACCAAAGGCAAGATCCGCATGCCGTCTAATCTCAAAGTTAATGACTTTTTTTTTGGTTTTGTGAAAGATACTGATGACCAATTGCTTCAGAAACAGTTTCACAGCTCAAGCAGCTTCTTTCAAAATTTTGCAAACTTTAATATACACCAATAAATTAAAACTAAAAAATGCAGGGAAAATGAGAAACGAAATAGGCTATTCAACGTCCATTTTGCGTACTCACATAACAAGTGCTTATATTTTCAGTACGTTCGTTCTCCTGTCTACGGGCATGCTATTTGTACTTCTTCAAATTGGATTGGATAAACATTTTGTACTATACAGTGTAACGTACCAGGAGATGTGACGTACCTGCCAGAAGGACGCACACGACATAAAGGCAGATAGGAATCAGAATAAAACGTCCACGTAGCTCAATTGGTAGAGTGACTTATTCCGAAATGAGGGGATCCGGGTTCGAATCCTGGCGTGGACAGAAATGAAGGAGAAATTTACTTCGTTATAACAGCTTTAACGTCCAGTTTTTCTAAACGTATATTCCAGTGGCGTATCTTTGGTCCGAGACCAGGGCTATCTCCTCCCCCACCCAGTACTGTTTTTAAAATTTGCGAAGTTCATTTTTTTAATTGTTAAGTAATAGAAGTAACATTTTTTTCTAAATTTTAGGTACATACTATTGCTAATATGATACCAAATAATAATGAGGATTAGGATTTGAAGACTTATTTGTACATGAACTACATTCTTCTTTCCTTTTGTGTGAATTGGAGTGTTACGTTTTCACAAAAATGTTTCTTCCGAGTACTTTGTTCATATTTAAAAATAATGTTTTTCTCTAATAACAAACCAGCCAAGTTGCTCGAATGTGCGTGTCCTTGTGTGGCTCTGAGATATATCTTGATTTCTTTTTAGTACGGAAAAACTTCTTTCGGCAGTTGCAATTGTTGATGAAAAGTTTAATATTAGATCTGCTAATTTGTACACCTCAATAAACACTATGTCCAATTATTCTACTTTATGTAACAAGTAATATCTGTTACTGATTTGTTTTGTATTCATCAAGGGAATAAAACACCTTTAGTTCATTTTTTAATCGAGCTGTATCAAACTTTGAAGCATAGAGTTCTTTAAGCTCTGATAGTAGATGTTCAGGAAAGCTTTCACAAAATTTATCAAAACAGTTCGAATCCAACACAGCCACGAATTTAAGATATAATATCACTGATTTTAATTAATTGATACCTCACACAAACTGAAACAACTCTCGCGAAACACACGCTGGAAGCATGGAGGGACTGAGGTAGTCCGAAGTCTTCGTTTTTTATGAGAGAACCCTTTGCGCAAAGCAACGGTCAACTCACCTCCGTAGCTCATTCATGTTGTCATGAAAGCGCTAGCAGGCGATATAGTATGGAAGCTCTTCGCATCAGAACAGCGAAGGCTCTCGAAGACCTACTGCTTTGTGCTGTTCATCATCGCTCGCCAGACTGATTCCCATAATCGAAAGAAGCGAATCCGCTCGTGTTTTTTTCTCACCGAAAGCATCGACATATCTTAATACCGTTGATAATTGACTTTTATCTGTGTATATTTAATTGACTTTTATTTGTGCATTATCTGGGCTTCGCAGCTACTAGCCTCGAATATACGCCACTGGTATATTCGTATTCCCATGACATTTCACCGATTACTTCATAGCATGAAAGGTTTTTATTTCTTTTGTATTCCATAGCTCTAACCAAGATTTTCGTACCATAATTTTCTCCTCTGTCAAAGCGTTAGTGTTTCTATTTAACATGATGTGCTTTCTTCTAGAAATCGGACTGCCCAAAATTTGCTTTATAACTGTCAGCTCTCTCGATGGTTGAGCTATGAAAACTTTTTTTTTTTTTTTGATGGGATGTTTAACAGCTACCGTGAGAAACTCAATGGGCTATAAACAGTCGTCCGCTGCTAATTTAGGGCCACTGGTTCCAGGGAAGGAAGAGAGCTAGTCAGCGCCGTAAGACAAACACAACATTCATGCCTACCCTGGATTCGAACTTTGACCCACCTCGAACGAATGGTCGGAAGCCATCACTTAGATAACTGCGCTTTCGGGCTGGCCAAACTTTTTTCTTCAAACAGTTCATCAGTATGTATCGTTAAGCTCAAATTCGTGTCCAGTGCGATATATATCCAAAACACCAGTATATCGCTCTCTTTGCGTTTTAAAGACCGCAGCGAGCAACTCAATCGGCTATTAGCAGTAGCCCGTCTCTAATTTAGGGTCACTGGCACCAGGGAGAGCCAGTCCCGTAAGAAAAGCACAGCATCCATGCCTCACCGGAATTCGAACGCTGACCCATCTCAGGCAAACAGACAAAAGCCAGCACTCTTACCACTACGCCACCGGATCGGCAAGTAATAATAATAAAGTTGTGTATAAAAGATTTTTAGGAGTCTTTGGTTTCGATTAATTGATGGCTTAAAATACCTGCAAAAGACAGAGCTAAAGGTATTTCATAGAAGTTTACTGATTTCACCTACTGAAACACCCGGAGAACACACTTCCAAATAAAATTTGTTGAAAATTACTTATTATGTAGATTAAACACCTTAAGTAGGTACGTATTATACAATGTTTCATACATGTCAAATGGGGCAAGGGTTTTCACACAAATGTAGGCAGTTACCTCAAATAACTTATTGTTTGGTAGTAGCTTTAGGTTTTCAATCATTACCAGAACAGTTTCTTTCATTTATTTACTGTATTTCCGCTAATAGATTCTAAAAGTAATTTATCATTAATTTCCTTATATTTGTCTTCAAGGCTACGTAGATGCTTTCACTTTATCAGTCTAATATAAATAATTATTTCCAAAAATAATGGCTAACTGCTCGTTTCAAATATTTCTAAACGAAAATTGGTTCCTTATGTTGGAAATCTTCTAGAAGACTGTCTCACTTTTCTAGTGAATCCTAAAAAACCCAGTGCATCCGATTCAGCATTTTACCGGATTTCACTACAAGAATAAACATTCTTTTTGATAATGGAAGTATAATTTGATAATGGAAGTAATATATATTTATTAATATCACTTCGTTTACTGTATGTAGAGCATGCTCTTCACCGTATGGCGTTCGAGACCACCCTCTATCGTTGGCGACAGTTATTATTCATAGCTGCTTTCCCGCACGGGTGGAGTACAGCTGTCATACTGTATAAATGGTGGAATGTCAGAAAAGCTAACCCATAATTTTCTGAGCAGAACCCGGGTACTGTCTGTATTTTCTAAAAAATGCTACTATGGAACTGTCTGTATTTTCTAAAAAATGCTGCAATGGAACTGTCTGTATTTTCTAAAAAATGCGACAATGGAACTGTCTGTATTTTCTAAAAAATGCTACAATGGAACTGTCTGTATTTTCTAAAAAATGCTACAATGGAACTGTCTGTATTTTCTAAAAAATGCTACAATGGAACTGTCTGTATTTTCTACAAAATGCGACAATGGAACTGTCTGTATTTTCTACAAAATGCTGCAATGGAACTGTCAGTATTTTCTAAAAAACTTATTTCAGGAAAATGAATAGCGTCGTGGACGCTACTCTTTTCCGGAAATAACTCTCGAAAACTTACCGTGCGGCCTGGAGACCGAAGCTTACGT
Organism: Macrothele yani; assembly: GCA_039090855.1. Lineage (NCBI taxonomy): Eukaryota > Metazoa > Arthropoda > Arachnida > Araneae > Macrothelidae > Macrothele > Macrothele yani. Next base: position 115,757,450 of record CM077026.1, read on the forward strand.
TTTTCGTAGGCCTATGCAAACCCCAGAGGAAGGTTAGCTATGTTAAAATGTTTTGCCGGTAAACCTTATTAACAACAAAACTGCTTTCGTCGTGAAACTCCATGACAAGACTTTTTCTTTTCTCCGCGTCGATTTTGTTGAAATGCAGTTACGATAAACCACGTGTTCTATACTACGATACCGACACACACACATGTAGAGGTCTAGATCAAAAGTGCCACTCTAATGGGTTTTTGTCAAAACGTTTAAACAATCTTAGTTCGCCTGTTCATAAAGCTTTTCCCACAATAGCAGCTGAAAAACAGGCGGTATCTTCGCTTGGTAATTCTTCGGCAAACCACTTAAGAGAAAAATGTCTTTTCGCACTTAATCTTTATAAAAGTGCTGAGACCTTGTTTTTATGTTGATTCTTTTTTCTCAAAATTTTGCATTTAAAATTTGACGTGCGTCTTTGACGCTGGGAAATACGATAATTCTTTCCTACAGTAGCCTACATTCTTCAAAAAGTGTAAAAAATGTGGCATTTTGTGTTGCCTGAAAAGCAAGTACAAGATATTTTTAACAAAATTAAACGAATAATAAAAGAAAATCACAAGAAGAATCGTTTTTCTTCAATCACAAATGGCCGCCCGGTTAACACAGTGGTATAACCGTTGTCTTCTGACTGTTCATTCGAGTGGGCAGGGGTTCGAGTCTCGAATAAGGCATGTGTGATGTTTTTGTTTACGGTACTGGCTCTATCCCCTTCCTGCAACCAACGGTCCTAAATTAGAGATGGGTGGTTGGCTATACATTGCTGGACATAAAAAACGCCCCAAAGTGAAGGAATGCACGAAATGAGACGAGGCTTACCACATGTGTGGACAAGTAGGTAGGAAAGAATATATTTAATTTATAAGGAATGTGATGCGGAGCAGACAGTACAATGTAACCTGAGTCAGCAGGTCGTGTGACCGCCATGCTGATATATACTTTCTGCAACATCGTGTGGCATCGTGTAAAAAATATCCGGATGGTGTCCAGAGTAACTCTCACCATGCGTCGTTGACCCAAAGAATATCTAACGAGAAGAAGTTAAGTCTCAACGAGACATAACAAGCGCAGTCATGTCTTCATGGAAAACATGCAGTGCACTGAAGCCAACCTAAAGGCTGATCGGCTGATGCCGGAGCAGACTGCGCATGCATATTTCTGTTGATTTCAATTCTTAGGGTAAAGATTAGTCAGCATGAGATATATCTAAATAACTTGAGTCAGCAGTCAGCCGAGCTACTGAGACTCGCAGCACGTGATTGTAACCTTCTCGGTAGGATACTCACTTCGCAAATCGGAGATGTTAGTTTTGTTACGCCAACCGGGATAGTTAAGGTTTTTGTTTGTTCTTCAGTTTTTCAGAAAAATTTTCGGTAATGCCAAATACTAGGGAATGTCTGCATTTTGTACGGATCCTTAGTCCTAACTGTAATATTTGCTGAAATTTGATTTAAATAGCAATACTAATGTTATTGCATATTTTTCTCACCAAAATGAGGGATGGGCGGGATATCAGAAAACAGTAACAACAACAACAAAAAACTGCTCTAAGCAAATAGTCATCAGATCGAAGAAAACCATCGTGGATCAAACAAAAGCTTCACTGCCGTAGCCAGTCCCCCCAAACGTGTTTTGCTCCTGAATGCTAACTTTCCCGCAGAGCATATTATCTCTTAAGATGCGGTGGCGCTGTTGCCGCCTGTTTTACGTTATCTCTATGAGAGTCGACCTTCTTTAAGCGTTAGATATTCTTTGGTTGACCTGTGTCCTCAGTTCTCCGACGTCGTGAGGGGCCGTGAGAAGCGTTAAGTTGTCTTCCAATGACGTCCGACACGTTCTCTATTGGGGAAAAGGCTGGAGATTGCGCTAGCCAGGACAGCACCTGAGCACCTTATAGGCACAGTCTGTTGATGTTGGCAGTGTGAGGGCGAGCCTTATCTGGTTAAAACTGGGCTTCAGGTATACCGAGAAGATACGGCAGCTAAACGGACTGCAACAACTCATCCACGTATCGTCGTTCTCTCATTGTACTCACTGTGCATACGAGCGGTGAGCGGGTATTGAAACAATCCTGGTAGCACAACCTTGCAATTTAACGTACTTCCAACACTGAGCTACCGTCTCTTAGGAATAGAAGATGGCGGCTCAGTGGTGGTCCTACATTAAATTGCAAGACTGTGCTACTTGGGGATAGCGTCCCAATCCACAACAGGCCGAGGAGAGGTATGACGCTCATGGATGGCAGCCATATCAGCCCGATGACCTCGTCGTCCGCATGTTCAGAATCGACGCTGAAACCGATGACCTCGTCGTCCGCATATTCAGAATCGACGCTGAGACAGAAGCGAGACTCTTCGCTGATAACGACATGGTTCTATTCGTCCCGCTAAGAATATCTGGTCCCACTACAAACTTGTGCGACGATGTGCTACAGCTAGTGGCACTCCGTGCGTAGCCCTATGATAAAGCAGCTGGTAAAAGTGTCACGTGATCGTACATCCCAGATGACGTCGCACAGGTATTTTTACTACTTACACGTGCTTTCGCCACCGAGAACACTCCGATGCAAAGTTAGTTATTCTGAACCGTTTACTTCTTTTATATAGCTCACTTATCACGTGAGTAGTCGGCAACTACAATCATTTGCAAACCTCAACTATTCACAAGTACCTAACAATGTGCATCGTGCTCTGATAAATATTTCCTGGTGTGTTATTTTCTATGTGGAGTAGTGTTAGAGTTGCTCCTAGTGTTCGTCAATCCCCAGAACAAACAGACGGAAATTTAAGAATCAAGGGAAGGAAAATACCACAAAATATATATACGGATTATTTGCTTTTGGAAGAAACAGTAAAATTTTCAAGAGCAATATGCCATTATGTGTTAAAAGAAAAGTGTTTAATCAATACATCATTCCTTTTCTAACATATGAGGTCAGGCCAGTAGCCAGACAGAGAATTTAGGATGGGCGGCTGATGCCTGAGGTCGGGCAAAGGATATAAAGTAGGTCGGGCAAAAGATATAAAAGAGGTCGGATGTTAGATATGATATAAAAGAGGTCGAGCAAAAGATATGAAAGAGGTCGAGCACTGAACCGTAGTGTGAGTCGCTAGGACAGGCAAAAGAAAACGCAGGTCCGGCTCCGACCGGTCTGGCCCTTCCCTGGCTACCGCCCTGTATGGGGCGGAGATATGGACCTTAACTAAAAAAGACATATAAAGGCTGCTGATAACTGAAAGAAAACTTGGAGAGATGCATGCTTGGTGTAACCAGGAGATATAAGAAGAGGAACTCGTGGATAAGGAAAATGAGAAGAGTGGAAAACATCATGATGAGAGTAAAATCCCTGAAATTTCAATGGGCTGGACGCGTTGCCAGAAGGACAGACGTCTAAAATTTTGGACTGGACACCAAGGCACAGACAAAAAAACCCAGAAGAGAAGACCACAAGGGAGAAAGATGGATGAAATTCGAAAACATGCCGGAGTAATGTGGAGAAGAGTAGCTCAATACAGATAGTTGTGGAGGAAACTTGGGGAGACATTCATCCAGCAGTAGATTGATAATGGTTGACAATGATGATGATGATGATACAGATTATTTAGAATTCACGAAAGCAAGACTTTTCATTTTTTCCACCAAAATACTTCTCATTTGCATTTGCACCACTTGGAGATTTTTACTTTACTTTGTGCTCGTTGAACAGTCTATGTTCGACTCGGTTTCATCTCTTAAAATTGAAAAAAAAATATTGATGCCACATTGATTGCGGTAATTGTCATAAGAGCTCCTCTAATCATCAAACATAGACTACACCTTAATGCCAAAATCTTGCTGTAATTTTTTTCCGTTGACCATTCCCATTTTCTTTCAAAAGTTTCTTTACGTTAATAAAAGTCTCACGTGTCTTATAAAACGAAATAAAATAAAAATATATCGGTAGTCTGTGCAATATCGCCTGTACACGCATTGGTCTGGCTGGAAGCAGTTCCTATTCATCAGATGTCGTAGCATTGCTCCCACAATGCATGATTTCCCTGTCTAAAGATGCCATGTGGTGAAGAGGACACTGATTGATGAGGTTACTTCAGCATAAATACTGTCGACAGCCAGGGCAGGGGTTCTCTCACCTGAGCCATCAATAAGACCACTTCCAAGTTTTATCCGTAAGGACAAGAAAAACAGAAAATTTGCGGAAGGAAAATATCAATCATCTTATTTCATACGGGTTATCAATTTTTTCGGTGTTTACAGCTTTTTTTACTGGCATTTCGTCACGTGAACTTCCTGAAATGGAATATAAGAATCTCCTGACAGATTAAACATCGCTGCACAAGAATACAGATTGCAAATAACCAACTGGAAACTAAACTTCAATCTTTAATTTTTGCCATGCGGTTTAGAATTTTTTGTTTCTCTCAACTGATCTTCACACTATGCGATTTATTAAGCTGCGGTGTTTTGTGTTAAACGACGCAGGAATTTCGAAAATATTCTCTAGACAGAAATCAATGAATAACAAATTTTCAAAATGATGATGATAACATCTATTATTTCATCGTCATTACTCTGCACAACTGACATTGCGATCTCTAAACAAGTCTATCGCTGAAGAACTTTTAGAATCTGTGGTAAGCATTTCAATGAGAAAGTGGGTGCAGACCAATATGCAAATCAAACTGTAGACCCGCACAAACTTCAAGGTCACTCTAAAGTGCGGAATGCCGTAAGTTATAATACATGGAGAAGAGACAGTGGTTCAAATTTCCTCATATTCACTAGCGCCCCAATGCGCTAATAAGAAACTGTTGTACTGTCACGGAATACAATGCCAGTAGCTGTATGGACTGCATGGCGGACAGAGTTGCAATTCTTAAAAAAATAAAAATAAAAGCAAGAATTTCACGGCTACGGTTACGCCGTATTAGTTCCACGTCTGTTCTCTGGCGCGCTGTACTATTGAGATCTTCGAGGTCAACCTGTTTCCATTAGCCTCTATGGGAGATTAACCTACGTGTTTCATCCTGTGTGCCATAATAGTGTGGCACAGATGTTGTCTCCAAATATACCCAATTTCTAAACCCAATAAGTCGAGACATACAGTTATTCGCAAATACACTGGTCCCCAAAATTAACGTGACAAGCACAAAATCATGAATAACGCAAAATCCACACGACAGTTGGTACGGACATACGCTTGTCAATAACGCAGAAATACGGAACAAAAAGGAAATGCTATCACCGCATGAGGAGGAAGCACAAGCACGCCAGCATGGAAGTCCATAGTGATACAGCAGGTAGCGCGGATTACGTGAAGCTTATGGGTAACGTGATTACTTTGAACCGCGATGCACATCGCGCAACGAGCCCTCATAATTTTTACAAGGCTATGAATGAGAATTTGGGGCCATAGGTACCACTCCTCCACCAAGACGCATCGGAGACTTGGGAGGATTCTGGTAGGTTGACTGCCGGCTTGCAATTGCTTTCCCCAGGACATGCCAGACATGCTCTATAGGTTTCAGATCAGGAGATCTCGCGGGCCCACCCAACTTATGAATATCTTTCTCTCCAGGTACTCGTATACTGCCCGATCCCTATAGAGACAGGCGTTATCGTGCATAAAAAAAGAACTGAAAGCCAACAGTTCCCCTTATTACCTAGGGCTTTAGGATGTCGTCCCTGCAGATGCGGCAATCAAGGTGCCTCTTGAAAATACGTACAGCGCTGTGCGTCCATCCAACATTCGATGAATGGAATTCTGTGGCTTCGGTGTTTATCAACATCCCGGTGATTAGTAAATATCTTCGTTGTGGGAGTTAACTGTCTGCATGGGATGATCACATCTTATTAAGGTATTGTTAGGTTACATTTGTACATGATTCCAACTCAAACCAGGAGTCTTCCTGTGTATTTTCTTTCCTCTGAAAATGCACCGTTAAATCAATTGAATTCGGAGCTATTAGACGAAGCACATATACACGCAGAAATATACACTTTTTCTTGAAATACGAAACACACAAACCTATATTTTGGGTTTTGAATGCGAGTTATATCCATTTGCTTAACACAAGGCTGTCTGCTTCCGGGAAATGACCTTTTAACCCTTTAACGGGCTGGAACGAATTACCTCGGGGTAGAATAACGAGCTAAAAGAGCTCTGAGAAATATTTTTGTTGTCTAAGAAGTGGATAGAACGCGACTGGAATTAATAAACCTGAGAATTAGAAAGCGTTGCTTTCTTGTTATTCAAAGTAGTCGTTTAACCCTTTAACGACCATGACCCAAATATCTTCAGTCACTCTAGACAGCATACCGCCTGAAACTGTCTGTTGGTCTACTTCTTTGTTTAGTAACAACAATAATGACTTAGGGTGACCAGCTGATCTCTCATAGGTCGTGCAAATTTAAATAACAAGTAAGGTAGGAAATTTGACTCACTCTAGGCAAGCGTTTCGGGTGGCTATGGTCGTTTGTATGTACGGAAGTTTTTGGCGTTATGGATCCTTAAAGGAAAGGGAATTCACTAATTCTTTCTGACTGATTACCTGCTAAATTGGATATATCAATGGCGACGAACCAAAGAAAGGAGTGAGAAGATATTTGAGATACTTGTTTATCTGCGTAGTGGCAGGATGTCCATGTCAGGGGGAACTAGATCCTGACACCCGGAGAGTGGAAAGAAACAAATCATTTCCCATATTTCCTTAGGTCATAAAGAAGACTAGACGAGAACGCTAGAATACAGGACTAAAAAAAGACTTTACCAGCAGTGACAGGTATATAGTAGGTACTACTGAGATGAGAAAGCGAAAAGAACTGTTTTGTCGTAGCTTTCGCTAAACCCGGTCGCTGTGGGTATTTCTGTTTTGGAAGCTCAGTAACTTTGGGGCAAAATTCCGTTCAGGTACATCAGCCACTTAAAGGGTTAAGCCCTTTATTTCTATTAAAAAGTATAATTTGCAACTGAGCTCACATCAGGAAACCGTTTTTAGGAAATTCCATTCCGTGTATTCACAATACAGTGAAACCTTCCTAAGACGGAATCCAAAACACTAGAACTACACTCACGGACAGTGAAATTTGCACACCTAGAAGAAATCATGGTACAACCGCGAAACTTTGCAAATAGATAGAATGCGTGCTGGTATGCAAATGATTCACGTTTGGTGCGATTGCGCATGACCTAACACCCTGTAGTGAAGCTGCGAGCATGACCCGGCAGCCTTATAAACCGGCGTGTAGTGGATGCCCCGTGAAAGTAAAAAGCACCGGCTGACGCAAGCAAGAGTGCAGAGTGACACGAATGCCGCGTTGACGCCAGAGACGTCGATTTACGCAACTTACGGACTTTGAGAGAGGCCTGATCAACAGGCTGAAAACCGCAGGGTGGTCGGCGCGCCGTATAGCCTGCCACGTGGATCGTTCTGACCATACCGTCCGACTGTTTTACGAGCAGTGGACATATGACGGCACTGACACACGGAGGAGTGGCTCCGGACGGACCAGGGGTACCACCGGTAGAGAGGATCGACGGATCGTATCACACAGGGACCGGTCTACTACAAACGCAGGTGCAGCGGCTCCTGTGTGCCCAACGAACCAGTTTCCAACGCCTCGCGGAAGCGAATCTGCAATCCCAGCGCCACTTACGTGTGCTGCCATTAACACCGGAACATCACCGGCTTCGTGTTCAGTGGTTCCAGGCCAGAGCGACAAGGAACGCCACAGACTGACGGCGTGTGGTGTTTAGTGATACGTGCCACTTCGTTTGGGGGAGAGATGATCATCGTGTCCGGGTGTGGAGGTCCCAGGATCTACTGCACAATCCCAACATCGCTATGGAGCACCACACCTCCCTCACTGCAGGAATTATGGTCTAGGGAGCCATAGCCTACGATAGCCGATCAGCTCTAGTAGTGTTCGTGGATCATTGACGGGCCAGCGGTATGTGTATGAGATCCTACTGCCCCATGTGCTCCCATTCCTGGCCGGGATTCCAGGTGCGTTATACCAGCAAACATAATGCCGCCCGCACACAGCTCCTGTTGCCCAGAACTGCCTACGTCATGTCCAGACACTTCCATGGCCTACCCGCTCCCCGGACATGTCCCCTATCGAGCAAGTGTGTGAGCAGTTGAAACGCCAGCTGCCGCCGTGCCGCACTACCCGGGAATTTGGAGCACACCGTCCATCACGTGTGGGCCAGTCTGCCGCAGGACAACATCAGGCGTCTGTTCGTCTCCTTGCCGGACCGTATTGCAGCATGTATCGCCGGACGAGGCGCTGCGAAGCGCTATTGAAAATGACCGGAATTCGTGCCACAGATCACTCTCAAACAGTCCTGCAGCTTTGTTTTTACCATCATGTGTATCATGCATGTGTATCATTGACGTGTATCATTACGTCAATAAAATTTCAGTACAATCCGATTATTCCTTTTTGGTGCGCAAATTTCATTGTCCGTGAGTGTATTTTCCCTTTCAGACAGGTTACCAATTTATGCAGGTGCATCCATGAAAGCCATTGAAATGTATTTTAATTTTTGTCATTCTAATAACAGATTCTGCATGAGAATCACACTTTCTTTTTCGTGCATTTCAGTAATTCCGTTCTTTGTATCCAAATCGAGAACGCTTTTCTTTGCCGCCATGGCAGGAGACGAATGATTGAGCACAATTCACAACAAGTAAGGCCTATGAATGATCGTCTCAATTAATCAAAGTTAGATAATTAAATCGGAGTGTCTCCTTGAAATTCGTTCGGAACAGTCAACTGCGAAGACTTTGCATCCAGTAGAGAGGATGTTGGTCACATGACCTAAACGCGAGCATGCAACCTAAAAGCAATCTCTCTCTCTCTCTCTATCTCTCTGTTTAATTACATTACCTTTCAGATTCAAGCAAATTTATTTCGTGTGAATTCATCATTGTACTTTATTGTATAATGTTTTGCGTTCAACACTGTTAAAAATTGGCACTTAGAAATAAGCAAAATGTACTCGGTTTTGAGTACATTCTGGGCTTATAATAGCTCCGAGTACTTGTGTCTCATTTTTGGAAAAGACACGTACTCATTTTTGAGTACATACAGGGAATCAATTGTGAGCATATCTGGTATTTCTAATTTGAAATATATGTACTCCTTTTTGATTATATATATTTCAATTGCAGTATATCTACTGGTTTTTGAGTACATATTCAGTATATATGTGCTGTAACTTCATTCAGAATCTGTGCCCTTTCTGGCAGGGCACAGAAACAAGTTAGAGCGAATCTAACGATTTGGACAGGGTAATTTTCAAGTGAGAGAGAATACACCAGATGGCGCCACCATACGATTTTGCACATAGAAGGCAGAGCAAAATTGGTGGGGGGGGGGCTTAGAAATGAACACCTTTATATGGAACCGGGGATTTCTACCCAGGGCCCGTCACTTAACGTGCACGTCCGATGCACGGCGTCGATTGTTAGAAATTCACACCACAACGTCAGGTTTGAACCTGGGGTCCCTCCATCAGCAGTCTGAATCTCTAACCACTGAGCCATCCGCGGCTTGATTTCAAATTTGGAATACGTGTACTCCATACATACTCATTCATTCATAGAATCAACTGGAAGTATATTATTCGATGGCACATCTGGGATAATAGATATACTCGCAGTCACATGCTGGCTAATGGACCGCACAATTTTATGACAAATATAGCGACAATATATTATTTATGAGATTGACACAAATATAGTTAATGTAAAAACGCACACAAAGATACTTTATACCTAATTGAATTACTTGTGATCAGTGACTTTGTTGTACTAATTATTTATGTGTATCACTTTACACATTTATTAAACAATTTCTCTTGAAATCTATAATACCTAAAATGAAGTAATACGAGATTATATTTATATTTCTTGACGCAGTTATTTGTAAGTACGTATATTTACTTATATTTGAGCATGTCATGTAATCGTTTACGATACGATTGTACTTTAAAACACGAGTAGGTTCGTGTTCTCATTTTAAGTAGATTTTCTTCACCGTGAATTCAAATACCTGACAGTACGGGTAACCTCTGGGTTGTTAAAAGGTTAATTTACTCACTTGACATTTTCGTTTCGCGTTCGGCAGGTTAAATATTACTCCATTTTCTATCTTTCATTTCGGGACAAAAAATTACTGTTTTGGGCAGGTTCCATCTTAAATAGGTTTTACTCTATATCGTTCTTTCTGAAATACGAGTACATTTTTTTTACCTTTCGCTATCGATCATTTGCTTACTTGTAATTGAGAAACTAACTTCAGAAATCGTAAGAACAAAATTGACCAATTTTGAAGATGACAATCCGATTTTTGGTGTAAATGTGACAAAGATATTAAGTCAGATAATATCCGAAAACTTGAAAATTTCATGGTCCTGGAGCGGGACTCGATCCCGCGTCTCCCAGATAGCGCCCGGGTATGCTAACCACTACACCACCCAGAACGGCCAAGTTTCGAGTTTCCGATTAATTTGAATATAACCATCACAGGATTCGCTAGTCGAAAAACACCTACATTCGTGTTTAGCGAATCTGGAGGTTAAGAATCCTGTGATGATGATGGTTATATTCAAATTAATCGGAAACTTGAGACTTGGTCATCCTGGGTGTTGTAGGGGTTAGCATACCCGGGCGCTCTGGCAGACGCGGTTTCGGTCCCGCTCTAGGACCATGAAATTTTCCAGTTTTTGGATATTATCTTACCATCTTTGTCACATTTACACCAAAAATGGGATTGTCAGCTTCAAAATGTGTATTATATGGTGTAATCTCATATTTCTTTCAATAATGTCAACTTTAATTAATAAAAGTTTAGAAAGCACTTCCAAAATGGATATATTTCTAAAAAGCAACTGCTCTAATCTCTTCATATAGAAAGAAACAGATAAATTTATACTACAAAAGACGCATTTTTTGTTATTTAAAAAATAATATCGCGATGTGCGGTTCACACGCTTCCGACGTTAAAAGCCAGATAGATATTTTCGAAAGCGAAGTGAAAGTATCATCCACCCAAGGAAGATGAAAAACATGGATTTGCCGAAAGAGGAAACGAATTTTATCGGAAAGCAGTGAAGGAAATCTGATGAAATAAATGATTTTCTGTGCCTGGATGATGTCATTAGAGAGGTAACTGTCAATGTGATATGAATTGAATGGGAGGGAAAGAAAATCCAAACGTTTTCCGTTTGATGTTCAACTGAATGTGTACTGTCAAACTCCCTTCAAAGCTGACAATGCAGGATTGTTCTTTAGCGATAATCGGACGGCTAAGTAATATTCTAGAATCGTCGAGAGTTCTTTATATCGGTAAGAGTATCGATATTTCAGTCCGAAAAAATTAGTCAAGTATATAAAGTGATAAACTCGGAAATGTGTTTTTCACTTAAAATTTCTGTCACTGAAATCACTGAGATAAGATTTTCATGTAATTCTGCAAAACTAATGAAGACCAGTATTTCACTGCAACTTTATTTTTTCTATCCCTTGCTTTTGATTTTGTAGAATTTTTCATTTTGTTTACTTTTTGCTATCCCTTGCTTTTGATTTTGCAGATTTTTCCATTTTGTTTCTTTTTTTTGCTATCCCTGGCTTATTTATATGAGAAAATCTTGCAGAATTCTTCATTTTTGTTTCTTTTTTTGCTATCCCTGGCTAATTTATATGAGAAAATCTTGCAGAATTCTTCATTTTCTTTACTTTTGTTTGCTTTCCCTGGCTTTTGATCGTGCAGAATTTTTCATTTTGTTTACTTTTGCTATCCCTGGCTTTTGATCGTGCAGAATTTTTCATTTTGTTTACTTTTGCTATCCCTGGCTTTTGATCTTGCAGAATTTTTCATTTTGTTTACTTTTGCTATCCCTGGCTTTTGATCGTGCAGAATTTTTCATTTTGTTTACTTTTGCTATCCCTGGCTTTTGATCTTGCAGAATTCTTCATTTTGTTTACTTTTGCTATCTCTGGTTTTTGATCTTGCAGAATTCTTCATTCTGTTTACTTTTGCTATCCCTGGCTTTTGATCTTGCAGAATTTTTCATTTTGTTTACTTTTGCTATCGTTGGCTTTTGATCTTGCAGAATTCTTCATTTTGTTTACTTTTGCTATCTCTGGTTTTTGATCTTGCAGAATTCTTCATTTTGTTTACTTTTTTCTATCCCTTGCTTTTGATCTTGCGGAATTTTTCGTTTTGTTTACTTTTTCTATCCCTTGCTTTTGATCTAGCACAATTTTTCATTTTGTTTCCTTTTTTCTATCCCTTGCCTTTGACCCCGCAGAATTTTTCAAACGCCCAGGAATTTAGGCAACAATAAAGTTGGAGCTGACACCAAACATAAAACAAGAAAGATGACACCGAATTTTCGGGTGTAATGAGCACGTCTTTTGAATCCGTTCCGACGAAAGTTAAATTTATCGAAACTATAAAAGTCAATGGAACCGGTATGGAAAACAGTAGTATCTGACGCAAAACAGAATTTCTTCAATCGTGTTTTTAATCCCGCAGATATTGCTGTAAACAGAAATGTGAGCTTACGCCCTCTGGTCGCAGACTTGTGCGTTAAGAAAAATTTGAATTTATATGAGAAACATTTCGCAGCGGGAACGCTCTCCAAAGAAGAAACAATTTTTCAAATCGGAAACTTCGAAGCAGAGGTATGGACAAACACAAGATATACATCTATATCCCCTGGCGGGAAAACCATGCATTATTTTAGAAAGAAAGTATTCTGAAAAGGTTTTTCGATGCGTGCGGTATCGGTCCAAGAAAAAATGTTAGTCGAGTTTTCAAGAGCATTATAAGCAGAAGGCAGAAATTATCACTTATGCCCACTGGTGGCCAACTATTTTTTACCAGATATTAGAAATTATATAAAAAACATTTTCTATCAGGAGCTATTGTGATACAGAAAGAATTCTTCAAATAGGAGGTTTAGAAGCAGAAATAACGCAGAAAACGCAATTTACCTTTCCGCTCCTAGCAAAAAGTTTATGATTTAATCCAAAATTTTGAATTTATGTGAAAAATATGTCTCATCGGAATCACTATCCAACAAAGAAGGAATTTTTCAAATCGGACTCTTAGAAGAAGTGTTGACAAAAATAAGATATATATCTACGCCCCCTGGCGTAGAAACCATGCATTACTTCAAGAAGAAAATATACCAAAAAAGTTTGTCGACGTGAGTGGCATCGGTCCACGAAAGAATTTTTTCAATTGAGATTTTAAAGCTCAGATTTTGCTGCAAATACTTCAGAAGTCGAAATTAAGACTTACGGCCCCTGGTGGCCAAACCATTGTTTACCAAAATTAGAAAATATATGCAAAGGATTTCCCATCAGAATATGCATCCGGTGCAGAAAGAATTTTTCAAATCGGAGTTTTAGAAGCGGATATATCCGGGAAACGCAATTTACCCTTACGCCTCTAGCAGAAAGTCTATGAATTATTTGAAATTTTAAAATTCTTTGAAAAACATGTAGCACCGGATAACTCCATGAAATAAAGAAAGAATTTTTCAAATCGGATCATTAGAAGCATAGATATTGACAAAAAATATATATACTTGTACGACCCCTGGCGGGGAAACCATGCAGTATTTTAAGAAGAAAATATTCCAAAACCGTTTATCGACGGGAGTGGCATCAGTCCACTAAAGTCTTTTCAATCGAGATTTTAGAAGCTCAGATTTTATGGCAAACACATCAGAAACAAAAATCAACGATTACGCCCCCTGGTGGTCAAAGTATTATTTACCAAAAATTTGAAATTATATGCAAAAGACTTTACATCAAGAGCTGTATCTACTGAAGAAAAAAAATTTAAAATCGGAGTTTTAGAAGGAGAGATATCGAGGAAAACGTAATTTAATTTTACGCCCCCTAAAGGAAAGTCTATGCGTAACTTGAAAAAGTGACTATAACTAAAATACTCTTCAACATAAATGGAATCGAAAGATAAAGAATTTTTTAAATCGGATGTTTAGAGGCAAATATACGGAATAAAATGTATTTTGAATTCTACATCATCTGCAGTTACGCCCTCTAACGACGAAATTGTACTTCGTAAAAGAAAAAACGATATAAAGGATCATCATTCGCGTATTTCAAGCTTCCCAATGCAAAAAGAAGTTTTCAATTCGGACTAATAGTTGCAGAGATATGGTGTCTACAGGCGGACGGACGGACAAACCGATAACATAAGCACGATCTGTTTTTACAAAAGACGTGCTAATGAAAGTACAATTAGGCATATTAATGAACACGCACTCATACATAAAAAATTAAAAAGTGTTATCATTATGTATAGCTAACAGCATTTCATGGGCTCATGGATTAGGGTATTATATTATTTTCCGCAAATTTGAAAGGCACGGTTCCAGAGACTCAGCAAGAAATAAAACCCGTCTTCTACAAAGCAAACAATTTTAGTTATTTTGTCATCAAATAAAATGTATTTTATTATTAATTCTCGAAACTACACGTTTTCTACAAAGCAAACAAAAATTTTATTTATTTTGTCATCAAATAAAATGTATTTTATTATTAATTCTCGAAACTACACGTTTTCTACAAAGCAAACAAAAATTTTATTTATTTTATTATTATTTCTTGAAAATACACGTCTTCGACAAAGCAAACAGTAATATTAGTCATTTTTATCTCATACGAATTTATTTCACGATCAATTTTTTAAAATGCAAATCTCAAATTGCACAACGCATGCGATATAATGTAACAAATTAAACCACCAAAGTCTTATATCATTAATTATTTTAGATGAAGTTTTACAACTGCTTCATTGTCTTTGCACAATACAAAAAGTTGAAGCTATTCATAGTTATAGCGAAACAACAGTTTCCATAATATTTCTGATATTAGACTATTGAAATTAGGCCAAAGTCACTGTTATGAAATGCCGTCAAATTAAATTGCAGCACTTTGAATCACATAGTAAAACTGTTATCTCAAGGGATTAATCACCTACTTCAAGTTATTATTACCCTCATTTCTAGATGGAATAAGTACTGGGAAATAAAATTACGTAGAACAGAAGAGTAATTTGCAGTTCTGTTATTTCCAAATAACTTATTCTTTGCAGTAAATAGGATTGCTCTTCGTAAATTGTTAGACGAATATTTGTAAAATTAAATGATTTCGAAACATGACTTTATGTGAGGATGAAGAGTAATATTATTCAATTTCATTCATTTAAATTGTGAATTCATACTCGAAAAATAATGAATTAAATGAAGAGAAATGATTAATTCTCGGTTTCAATGAAGAAAAAGCATTGTGGTAATCAGAAAGTGACAGTAGATTTCCTTTATTAATAGATATCTCCTTTTTTAAACATAAGAACATGCAAAATATAAAGCAAAGTTAGGTATGTGCCATAGAACTTAATACTACAGAATTTTGTTATATGATAGAAGCACCATTGCATGTATTACTTGGTTGGGAAATCGTATGCTCAAAGTTACAGAAAAAAAAATCACGAGCGCCACGCCAACTTCTTTGGACTGCATCGTCGCTTTTTAAGACATTCGAGAACTACGGATGACTCTCGATGAAAAAGGTATTGATGATGATAGATTCAACTGAATCCCAATGGATGCATAATGGTGTGAACAATGATGCATGGAAAAACAGCCAAGAAGAAAGTTAATGTAGTTGAAATATTGGTGGATTTCTTATCATGAGCCGTGTGTGGAAAAAAATTATAGAAGGGATGCACAACGGAATTCCTCACGGACCAAACGGTATTCTAATTGGATCTTTGAAACGAAATCTTTGTAAGTAATATTATTTTTATGGGCCAAGATTGTTTTGTATAATGCAATGAATTAAATATAACAGAATGAAAATAAATTTACTGCTCTCTTAATGCGACAAAATGCATTGACAAAAAATATTTCCTTACTCAACGATAATAAAATAAATTTTTCTCTCGCTTATCATTCCGCTTACGAACGGGAAGGTTCTGGTATTTTCTGTTCTAAGAACGGTCTCAAAATTCGATTTTTCGTTGCTTGGCTTTATAATGGTGATATGTTTTGTTCTTTCAGAAGTTTGTTCATAAAGATAATGGCATCCGAATAACGGCACAATTCTCAGAGCCTCGTTTCTGAATGACGAAAATTGTGATTCCTTTTGAAAGTTTATTCATGCACATACGTACACACACTGGCCACTGAATTAGTAATCTTTATGCAGACGTACGTAAATGTCACTTACGCAGCGTATTTACAAAATACGTGGTCCTGTTCGTCACCACGTGAATTGGTCAACTATTTAAGATACTATCAAATACCTTGGAATTTATGAGATACCTTGTGAACGTGGACTTCCATATATAGGACAGAACCGCAGGGCTTTAAATTTCCGTGTGAAGGAACACAAGACTTACGTATGGAACTGTGAACTGAAGAGGTCATTTAGAGCCCAACAATGTAACGAAAATAATCATACATTTTTGTTTGAAAACGCTATGCTTATTGATTAACCTAATTGGACTGTTAAGTGTAATACATTAGAAGCTTTCCACATGTAACCGTAACTCATCACAGCTTGTCAACGACATGACGTCTACTCCATTTCTTTCAACCTCGTGGAAACAACTCTCATAAATCCGTAACCGTCAGAACTCTGATGATGTTACAATGTTTACAATCCATTTGTCCTCATGATTCAGTGACAAACGTTCTGCAAAACTATAGTCGATGTTAATAAACCATGTTCGATAAAGGGGCTGAAGATTATCCACGGTCACGGAAGTAGTGTTCCCCTTGTAGCGCCAATCGCAGTTGCGGAATCGTTGCTGGCGGCTGGTGACGTGCTGCCAAGCGTCTCACGAGAAGGTCCCACACATGTTCGATTGGATTTAGGTCCGGGGACCTTGCGGGCCAATCCATGCGTTGAATATCTTCACTCCCCAACAGCTCTATGACAGCCACTGTACGATGAGGTGCAGCGTTGTCGTCCATGAAGAGGAACTCAGGACCCACAGCACCTCTAAACAGACACACGTGAGGCAGGGGAACCTCTGTACAATAGCGGACACCAGTGACTGAACCTCCTTGGAAGCTGTGGAGGTCAGTACGGCTACCAAGCATGATACCACCTCAAAACCTGTCCCTTTCGATGATCTTAGAGGTGTGATTGCGTGTTCCCTGCTGTCTCCAGATGTGTATACGTCCAGAATCGCTCGTCAGACAAAATTGGCTCTCATCCGTAAAGAGAACTCCACCCCATTGCTGATGTGTCCAGTTCTTGTGTTCCTGGCACCACAGAAACCACCGTCTCTGATGAGCAGGCGTTAATGACACACACCGTACTGGTCGTCGTGCAAATAGACCACCTTTTTGCAGCCTCCTGGCCACGGTAAAACGCGATAACGGACGTCCAGTTGTCTGTTTCATGTGCCTTGCGATTTCTCCCGCTGTCTGCCGGCCGTCTGTCTCTTCTCGCCTGTAGGACAATATACCGGTCGTCCGCCGCCGCGACCACTGCTAAACTCTCGGACAGCTGTTTCTGTCGTTTGAAATGCTCTCCAAGCTCGTGAAATGATGCTGTGAGCGATCCCGAACTCCTCGGCCACACTAGTCACAATTCGACCTTCTTCCAACTTCCCAATGACGCGACCTCGGGTAAAGTCATCCAGATGTCCTCTACTGGATTGCCCGTTGGTCATATCACACGGTGGCAGCAACTCGACGTCGTTCAAACCGATGTACACCGTGAAATAGCTTTCACCGAATTGCTGAGCGTACACCGCCTGTGTGCTTTATACCCTTCCGACACTCCACCCCCTCCTCCTACGTCATGCTGCATATATGCGCATGCCCTACGGTACCGGACCTTAGTCTATCTTCTGAGTATTCTTTCGGTCCGTTCTGCCTGCTCGTTCCGCTGTTATGCTAATTTCTCCTTTTCGTCCTTAATTTTTGCACCCCAATGTATATGACATTTGCCACTCAATGGTGTTGTACGTGGTTTCTCTCGACATTTAGGTGCCTCATATCTAACAGGTAAATGTTTTTTAACACTTTATGGCTGCATACATTACAGGCGGGCGTCCCATTTTTATAAGCCATGTTCAAGGGGTTGCGGGCGATTGCCGAATGCTGTACTTCACACCTGTTGCTTTGGTGTCATGCTTGTCCACCACAGAACGTTCCGTGACGATTGTCGTCGGGACGTCCAATAGTTTCCCTTGTAAGTTGTAGGATCAAAGGAGGGTTAAACAAGACTACTTGTGTCCCGTTCTTGATAAACTGAATCTAAATCCTTCGTTAAATAAGCCTATTATTCCTCTGTCTCTCTCCGTATCTCTCTGCTTCTTTCTCTGTATCTATCTGTTCTTCCCCTTTCTGTTTGCTTCCATCTGCCTTTCTCACTTGTCTCGGCCTCTGTCTCCCTTTCGGTGTCTTTCCCCCTGCCTCTTCTTTCATTTTCGTCCCATTCCCTCTGCCTTTCTCTCTCTTTATCTCTGCATGTCTCAATCTCCCTCCCTCTGTCTGTCTGTCTGTCTGTCTGTCTGTCTTTTTCTGCTTCCCTCTGTCTGGTTCTCCCTGCCTTTCTCTCACTCTTTGTCTCTCATTCTCTCTGTATATGCTTCTCTCTATCTCTCTCTCTCTCTCTCTCTCTCTCTCTCTCTCTCTCTCTCTCTCTCTCTCTCTCTCTCTCTCTCTCTGTGTGTGTCTCCCGCTCTTTGTCTTTCATTCTCTCTGTATCTGTCTCTCTCTCTCTCTCTCTGTCTTCCACTCTTTGTCTTTCATTCTCTCTGTATCTGCCTCTCTCTCAATCTCTGTCTCCTGCTGTTTTTTTCTCTCATTCTCTCTGTATCTTCCTTTCTCTCACTCTCTGTCCCACGGTCTTTATCTCTCATTCTCTCTGTATGTTCCCGTCTCTCACTCTGTCTCCCGCTCTTTGTCTTTCATTCTCCCTGTATCTAACTCTCTGCTCCTTTCTCTCTCTCTCTACCTCTATCCCCTCCCCCCCCCCCCTCTCTCTCTACTTCTCTCTTTTTCTCTTTTTCTGTCACTCTTTTTGTGGATCGTTTTGAAGAAAAATCGGAAACCAAAATAATGCGGCATTACGTTCAATTACCAGAACTGCATGAACACATCGATAGAAGGAGTTCAAAGCGAATTAAATTAATAGGTCTATACAGATTGCACAAAGCAAAATATTACTCGTTTACGCTTTCCAAACGTAGGTTGAAGAAGCGTATATGCTCCAGCTTTTCCCGTCCGTCTGTCCGTCCGTCTATGCGTCGGCACGATAACTCACGTTAAAATCATTCGATTTCGCTGAAATTTTAGTATGTGGTAGGGGACCACCAGGGGACGAACCCTGTTGAAAATGGCTGAAGTGGGGTCAAAGGTCACGCCATAAGAGCAGGATCCATTCAATTGCTCTTATGCGTCATAACTTGCGTAAATATGGTTCCATTTCGATGAAATTTTAGTATGTGGTAGGGGACCACCAGGGGACGAAACCTATTGAAAATGGGTGAAGTGGGGTCAAAGTTCAGGCAGGGCATAAGAACGGGATTTGTTCCATTCCTCTTATGCGTCATAACTTGCGTAAAAATGGTTCGATTTCGATGAAAATTTGGCATGTGGTAAGGAACCACCTGGGAACGAAACCTATTGAAAATGGGTGGAATGGGGTCAAATGTCAGGACATAAAAGCGGGATCCATTTCATTGCCTTTATGCGTCATAACATGCGTAAATATGGTTCTATTTCGATGAAATTTTAGTATCTGGTAAGGAACCACCTGGGAACAAACCCTATTGAATGTGGGCGAAATGGAGTCAAAGGTCAGGACATAAAGGTGGAATCCATTCCATTGCCTTATGCGTCATAACATGCGTAAATATGGTTCGTTTTCGATGAAATTTTAGTATGTGGTAGGGAACCATCTGGGCACGAATCCTATTGAAAATGGGCGAAATGGGCTCAAAGGTCAGGCAGGACATAAGAGCGTGATTTGTTCCATTGCCCTTATGCGTCATAACGTGCGTAAAAATTGTTCGATTTCGATGAAATTTTAGTATGTGGTAGGGAGCGACTGGAGAGGGATCCATTCCATTGCCCTTGTGCATCATAACTTACCAAAAAATGTTTCGATTGCGACAAAACGTTATCATGTTGTTTCGAAGGTATAGTGAACCGGTTCTGTTGAATATCAACGAAATGGGGTCAAAGGTCATTGCACAAAAGCAAGATTTATTCCACAGCCATTATTCTCATAACTTGCGTAAAACTGCTTCTATTACGACAAAACTTTAGTATGTTGTTCTTGAGGTGTACTGAACCGGTTCTGTTGAATATCATCGAAATGGGGTCAAAGGTCAGGACACAGGAGCGAGATTTATTCCACAGCCATTATCCTCATAACTTGAGTAATAATTTCTGGTATGTTGGAAAGCGTATCATAATCAATGCATTGCATGATTTTACTAACTTGTTTTATATAAAGCAAATGCTTGTACATGCGCAGTCTTCCATCAAAGGCACCAGCCACTGTATATGAACAGCAACGGTAGAAAGTACATACAATAATTTCAATGCTTACGAACGAATGTAAAGTTTTGCAAAATAATTTTTCACGTCACGAAAAAAACGCATAAACGCCAGCAGCTTCGATTTCCGATTAGGCATTATATCGTCTTTTCCCCGTGTAAGATAGATTATTTTCGGAGTTTTTTTTTCTTTTTTATCTTTGAGAGAGAGATTTTCGTGACATAAATGATGATCGGCTCTCCGTGTTAGATATAATGTTTATCTTAAGAACACCGACCGATATGCTAATTTCTGCCAGGTACAATAAAAGCAGGTTACGAAGAAACAATTTTTTTCCATCCACACCTCCTGATACGAAATCCAACTCCAGTCATAAGTCACGGTCTGTGTTCTCTCTTCGAGATAAACTGATCTCGTTAGAAGAACGCTCTAGATGGTAAATCTTTACACGTAACAGACCTAGAGAAAGAGGCAGGTAATTTACCCACTCATTTTTGCGTGTTCTTTTTCACGCATTACCGTGTGGAATAAAATTATTGATTTCGCTATCGTATTAAAAGCGAGAAAGTGTCGATGGCGGCCTCATATGCTGTGTATACGCAGGTTTTAATATTCCTGTCTTCAACGTGGTCCGTTTTATGGAGCTTTTTTATGACCACGTCAAAGAAAGTAATGAATATCTTAATCCTATGTCCACAACGACAGCGGAGTTGTGAACGGAAATATTCTCCAGGAGCATGTAGACACAAACATGATACACAGAGCTTGAAGCCTGGAGTTACACTACGTAAAAATAAAATATAACTGGCTATTATTCAAATCATCGACAGGAATGGTGTGAGTCATTATTTTTGAATGTGAGAACATGTATTAATGGCGCAGTTATAAGAAAAACGGAAAATATTGTAATATAAAGTACATTACCGCGTATACATGGCATTTCAGACCATCAAGACGCACGCCACTTAATGGTTTCATGGTGTCCATTAAGATTTTTAACCAAGAGTGCGACAGATTCACGATTAATTGCCGCATAATGGAGCGGTGGCCTCCTTCAAGATCTTCAGTTGGGAGTGTAATATATTGATCAGTCCAATGCTAGGGAACTATTTATATGGCGTTACAGAATTAAGATTTCTTGCAGGCGAGTAAACCTGCGGCTTCAGTTAGGATTCTCAGTCTGGAATACGCGAGATTCGGCGGCCAACCCAATGTTGTGGGACTCTTCGTATGGCCACCATTCCTTATCAACGAATGGAGCCGTTTCCCTCATTAGGATTCTTAGACGGGTTATTTCAAATTGGATGATCTTATTACAATCAGACGTATGGGGTTACAGATTATCAAGATCCCTTGTGGCCGAAAGGATCCACAGCCTTGCTATGATTATCTGCTAGAAATACACCAGTTGGGTGGCCAGCCCAATGCTGGGGTCTCTTCATACGGCAAATTTACTCTATCACCCGAAGAAATCAAGAAATAAAACATCAAATTCGCCAGTGAACACGTCTTTTAAATCCTTAAAAAAGATTTTTCAAAATGAAACAGAAAACATCAGCGTAAAGAAGAATGTCCTTACGCATCCTACCTGAAATTCTGATTACTACTAAAAATGCGCAATGTGCGCAATGATGTGGCCAGTCAATGGTGTAGGAGTTACAAAAAGAACGTTTCTAATCAGATTCCCAGAATCGGTAATACATCTGCAAGTAAAAGTACACATTCACACCCACCAGAAACAGAAATGTACGTTGCCAAAAATCATTATTTTTACCCAAAACGAAACCCGTAACTGAAAATAACGAAAGTAAATTTTCAAATCGAGTAATCAGAAGCAGAAATAAGACTGCGAACGCCTAGCGTGAAAACTGCAGACTCAGAAGTACACTCCTAGCGAAAAAACTTAGCTTTATCTTGAAATGAAAATTGACGCAAAATGTTCTTCATGGTTTGTGCTATTCTGTACCGAGAAGTGTTTTCTTTTTCAAACAGAATTTCACAACAGGAAATACTCTTGCAAATACATATATACACTTCCGACTCTAAGAATGTTTTAAATACAGCTTTTGAATACAGAAGCAACAAGATTTTTTTTTATTATTTTACGCCTTCTTGCTAAAACGTTACGAAGTTCGCAATCTTTAGCATAAGAAAGTTCAAAAAATTCGGAATCTTTAGCATAAGAAATGGTATATGATACATTTTTTTTACAATCAGAAGCATAGGTACAGTTAGAAACAAAAATACCGCACAGACTCTAGTGGTAAAATGTTTGCGTCACGAAAAGTTAGAAAATATGTGCTAGATATTCCCCACGTGAATGAATATGCCGCCGCGGTGGAGCAGTGGGCTCAGCGATGGCTTCTGATCATTCGTCCGACGTAGTTCCGGGTTCGAATCCCGGTGAGGCATGGATGTTGTGTTTGTCTTACGGCGCTGGCTCTCTCCCCTCCTTGGAACCAGTAACCCTAAATTAGGGACGAGTGACTGCTTATAGCCCATTAAGTTGCTCATGGTGGTGGTTAAACATCCAATAAAACAAACTCCACCATGAATGATGCCCGACCCACAAAAAACGTTATGAAATCGAAGCTTTATTCGAGAAATTTCTTTTCCAAACTTTAAAAGGCGAGAGGCATTTATGCCCGCATCCCCCTGTAGGAAAATTATGCATTATTATGGAAACTTATAATGAATTCAACTTCTTCTAAGCTTCTTCTAATGGTTGTTGTGTTAATTATATCATGAATAAACTTTCCAGCTAGTAGTGTAGTAATAATAATGAACAAGCTCTTAATTGCTAGTAATGTTGTAGTAGTAATTAAGATGAATAAAGTCTTATGCTGGTTGTTAATAATAACAACAAATGAAATAAACCTAACAGCCAGACAGAGATCTGACAAAACTATGAACTGAGAAAAACGTACTTACAACAAATTCTTTATTAGGGGAACTTCTGATATGATCCCACATACACTTCACCGGACACACAGCTACTCAATAAAATGCAGCTCCTTGCATATGAACGAAGCTCTACTCACATAAACGAAGCTCTCCTTACGCATATAACGAAGATCTATTTACACATGAAACAAAGCTCTCCCTACGCACATCAACAAAAGCTCCCCTGGTATCGTTGAACGCGCCTATTTATACTGGCTACCACCACGTCATGACTTACACTCATTGCCAGATCTCATTCAGCGGGAGAAATAACATCTCGTTCAGTAAGAAGATAATTTACATAGGAAAATAAAATAACCAGAGATAGTAAAAATCAAAAGGAAAGTGAATCTAGAGTATACGTTACAAACTGAATATGCATATAATGGTTTCGGTAGTGAGAGGTTTCTGAACAAAGCAGAATATTTGCTATCAAGCTTTTAGAAGGATAGACGCGGCTGAAAATATATTGCTAACTGTAATATGCACTTACGTTCTCTAGTGGGGAGATTGTTAGTTATCAAAAGAAATAAGACCTAAATGTAAAGTATCCGTCACCGTGAATGCTATCCCAAACAAAACGAATTTTTCTCATCTCTCATTTTTAAAGCAGTTATACAGGAAAAAGTGGGATACATATTTACTCTCCCTAGCGGTAGAATTTTGCAGCATTTGAAAAGAAAATCAACCACCCCTTTGGTGCAGTCGTATGAGCGTTGTCTTATGATTATTCGTTCATGGTGAACGTGACATCCATGCCTCAACGAGGGTTCGAATCACATTGATGCATGGATGTTGTGCTTGCTTTATAACACTGACTCTCTCCTTTCCCTGGGACCTGTGGCTCTGAATTACAAACGGGTCACTGCTTACAGCCGCATTGATTTGCTCACAGTGGTCGTTAAACCCCCGAACTAAAAAAGAAACTCTCCATAAAAGGTCTCTGTGGTAAAAGGCATCGCAGAAAAAAAAATGTTCCAGTCGAATTTTAAGAGTAATTATGTGGAATAAATTACATTTCCAATTGAGTAGCATCGGTACTTAAGCTCTTTTGTAAATTTGTGCATGATGAAAATTCCCAAAGAAATGAATCATCCTTCTAGCAATTTTGAATTCCCAATGCAAAAAGAAAAAAAAATTCACATCTGACTAATAGTAGCGATATGATGTACACAGGCGGACGAACCTAATATAAGCCCCTTCTGTTTTCGAAAAAGATGTGCTACTTACTTATATTAAAATAAGCACCTAATATATGCACCTTTGCGCCGTTATTTACATTTATATAAGCACCTTCTGCACCACAGTGGATTTTCGAAAATATAATATAAGCACCTAATATAAGCACCTTCTGTTTTCGAAAACGATGGGCTACTTACTTATATATAAAAGATGTGCTACTTACTTACATTTCCGAAAAAGATGTGCTACGCTACTTACTTATATTATAAGCACCTTCTGTTTTCCCAAAAGATGTGCTACTTACTTATATTAAAGGTGCTTCATCAGTAGTCAAGGTATTTATTGTTTTTTTTTTTGCCAAAATGTTGTCTAATTTTTAATCCAACTTCCCCTCTTTTTCTCTTCAAAATGAGCTACTGATGAACCTTTGGACGATACCTAAATGTAAAACAACATACGTATGATGTTTTAATTGGGTAGAAGACGATTATTTACTGGCAATGTTTGTGTCATACACATACATCTGTTTGGTACTGATATGAAAACAGATCCTTTCAAGGAGAGCAGAGATCTTCATGAAGCACGTTTACCTCCTCATAGTTTGGAACTTTAAGATGCAAGCATACATTCTTACAAGGAAACGAACATGTGGTTGTCGTTGATTGTAAAACCGAAGTATATTGTTTAGATAGAGTATCATAAGACATGTGTGACGTATATTCTAAATTAACTTTCCTTTTTAGTTTCTTTTCCTATGTAAATCTTGAGTTTGTTCTTAGTTATACTTCATACTTAACATGATATCTTTTCTCTCAAACGAATACTGTTGGCAACACAGTTGAGGTTGAATGAATGTGTCGTATGCCTGTTATGAGATAAGAACGAGAGATATAAACTACGATACAACAGTTGCTTGTGGAGCGTGGTGTGGTGTAGCGTTTAATGTGGAATGTGGATACTGATTTGTTATGTGAAGTGCTATATCTGTGCTGGAGAAATAAAGCATCGTTTCCGTAAGTTTGACTTCTGTACAAATGTTTTGTCTGGCCGTTAAGGTTTAATTTAGGAACTATTTCATTGTATGGTTATGTTTTTAAAATAACATATCAGTACGGAAAGGTATTTACGTTATACATGTTTATATCCAAACTTTGAGCTGCAATGGACAACAGGGGGAGCCACTAGAACCTTGTCACGAGCATTATATTATGTAACGCATGTATGAATGTAATAATAGAACTTCTTACAATTATTTTCTATAAAACTAAGTGTAAGAAGTCCTTATAAAAATATGGTGAAATTCATAACGGACACTGTGTTGGTAACATCAGACATGAACTTTTGCCACAGAGACTACTTTCTCCGTCTGCAGTCTTTTGTTCACTATCAGGTTTCAGCGCCTTGATTTCAAAACGGAATCCGCTTTGCATTTTATAAGTGTGGTTATATCACTAATCGTCCTGGATACTTCCAAACATCTCTCCAGTATTGTTTCGAATCGGACCTAATTAAGGAATGTGGTAGAGAAGATTGCGAGGAAACAGTATTTATGAAATGTGCTCACTGTGAGAACTACTTTTGTTTGGATCATTCCATAATTAAAGATCTTCATATTTTTTGTGGTACATGAAAGATGAGTGCAATTTATATTCATTACTGAACACGTTATACTTTATATCGATTCATGAATACTTTGTAATTTATACCAATTGCTTAAAACAACAAAAATCATTCTGGCACGGGCCGCAAGAGCAATGGAGATTCGATGAATATTGTCTCTGCCGGTGTTCTTTGATGTCCTGTAACTTCATCATTTATATTCCATAGCACCTTAAAGTTTGTCATTATATATTACCTCTTCAGTACTGTCGAATGATATAACAAGCACTGTGCATCTAGCAACAACGTTTCGGACCGTTCCCTTCTTAGAAGCCAGACACAACGTTCCTTACGCATTTGATAGAACGTTGAGCGAATATTTTACCATTCCAAATGAAAACGCTTCCCCAGGTAAATAGATTAAGCGATTCATTCCAAATGAAAACGCTTCCCCAGTTGTATAGATGGCGAGCGGGAATTGAAGAAATCACCCATGCAACGTTTAACGTAATCGTCACTAGCAAAGATTTTCTCAACCAGAAAATTCGACATGGACCGGAAGAGATGAAAGGCGGATAGGACAAGGCGCGGGGAATAAGAGTGTGCGACAATATTTCCCATTCCAGCTCCTGAAATTTTGCTGTATCCGTAAAGCTACATGTGGAAGGGCTTTATCCTGGTGAAAAACGACTCCATAGCGATTAATCAACGCTGGGCGCTTTTTTTGCAGAGCAGCATAGAGACGGTCCAACTGTTTGATGTAAGCATCCGCTCTGATTTTATGGTTCCGCGGTAAGAGTTCATAATGAATCACACAGCGACAATCCCACCAGCAACTCAGTACCACGTTCGGTCCATGAAGGGTTAGCTTGGCGACCTTCTGTGGAGGTTGTCCCTGCTTGGTCCATGCTCTTTGTCACATAACATTCACATCTGTGACCCAGTTTTCGTTACCTGTGACCATCCGATGCAAAAAGGCTTAATGTTTTCCTCCTTCACGAAGATCAAGACTAATGGAGTAGCGTTGCATCTGATTCTGGTCAGACAAAGCATGAGGTACACATTTGCATAGTTTAAACGAATATCGTAATTTCCGAAGTTGGGTCGTGTGGAGGTCTTCTGTGAATTCGAGTCGTTTCTTCCAATTTTTCTTTGGGTCGTGTGGGAGGTCTACTGTTGTGTGGGAGATCTACTGTTGTGTAGGAGGTCTACTGTCGTGTGGGAGGTGTTCTGTTCTTCAGCCAGTTCCCGTCGTGTAACATCAGGCTTGGTCAATAGCACGTGTTGCAGTGTATCATCTTCACACTTATTGCCTCTGCCACTTCTGGGCGCATTAGCCGCCCCGGTGACGCAGTGGTCTAAGCGGTGGCCTCTGATCATTCGTCCGAACGGGGTCCGGGTTCGAATCCCGGTGAGGCATGGATGTTGTGTTTGTCTTACGGCACTGGCTCTCTCCCTTCCCTGGAACCAGTGACCCTAAATTAGGGACGGGCGACTGCTTATAGCCCATTGAGTTGCTCACGGTGGTCGTTAAACCTCCAATCAAAAAAAAAAAAAAAAAAAACTTCTTTGCGCATCAGACAGATCCCGTACACCAGTGCCGAGTTTCCTGTACCAGTCACAGCAAGTTCTCTATCCTATTGTACCGTCACCAGACGCGTTTCGCTGTTTCTCAAGAGCTTCCGTAACTTTTACGCCACTCGAATATTCATAAAGCAATATTGCTATTTCACGCACACCTTCCTTCGACATCGCCATCGTATCGGCGCCATGTGCAAGATAACCCTCACCGCAACAGCGTACGTTCTGTTCTTAGAATCTATTCTTTTCGCGCACAGCACTCTGGGATGTTTACATCATCATAGGCCAGCAGTATCTTGCATTACAAAAGCCACATGCGATCTTTTCCGGAAAATTTTCTTTACAACTTGATATAAGCCTAAAAAAACTACCTTTTGTTTTACGAAAATAGAATTTTACATTTTAATATAGCTGGAAACTCAGAGGTGAAACACCTGGCAATTCAGTGGCTTTTATTTCCTTCCCATCCAGTTCTTTAGTTTTGGCGGTCATAATCCAGTCGGTACAAAGGTGTGAGCTACGTTATTTGGACAACTTTTGCTTCCAATTTACCAAAAGAGCAGCTTTTCATCCCAATGCAGCCTCCGAACCTTAAGAATGCTGAAAACAAACATCAAATGTGATGCTTATGTTCGTATACTTTCAGCTTCAAGATACTTTGCACCTTGCATATCTTCACGAAGGGCACAGCCATCTTCCTGAATTTCCAGACGGTATATAGCCAAATCGTCGAAACTTAACCACTGGGCACGCGGCGAAGTGTAAAATTTTAGTCATTGTCGAAGATTGTCTGAAGAAAATTTACCACGAAAAGAAATTATCGAAGGAGATCCCTTAAAATTCGTTCTCCCACTTTTATCATTGCGTTCACTTTAAAGGATTTTAGCACTTGTTCACATGGAAGTTACGTCATAGACTGCTCAACTGAAAGTAAAGACACGGGACTTGTAAACTGGACATAAAATTATCCCAGATCACTATTGTTGGATATATCCGTGCAGGACTGGTTTAGTGTTCTTTTTTTTTATTGGTGATTTAATGAAAACGGTTAGCAACTGAATTGGATACAAACAGTTGACCGTCCCTATTTTAGGGTCAGTGGTTCCAGGGAAGCGAGAGAACCAGTGCCGTAAAACAAACACAATATCCATGCTTTTTTGGAATTCGAACCCGGACCCTTCACGGCGAATGGTCAGAAGCCAGAGCTTAGGCATTGCGCCACCGGGGCAGCTCAGTCTCATATGAAAGATATGAAATATAAATTCATAATAGCCCCTATTAATCTCAAGGTCAACGCCAAAAACAGCGCTTCTTTTCGGCGTTAAACTGTAACGAAACTCAATTGTGATTATTTGGCTTGTTCCAGCGACCGGAAGATCTTTCATCGTCTTCGTTCACCATCGTGCATCGTCTCGAACTATAATAACCGCAGGGTATTTTCCAATTTTTAATATACTCTACCATTTCACAAAAAAAGAAGAAGAAAATGTTCTGCTCATGGCATCCCCCCCCTAAGCATGCAGCCAGGTGTGGCGGCACATCGTGCAGCTCGCAAATGCCGGATCTGTATCCGTGATATTTTGGAGGGGGATATGGCCGTTCTGATACTCAGCTTTTGACCCAGAATCTTGAGATAAATATTTTGTGCTGCAAGTCAGCCTCATAATAGCTAGTAACGCAAATTACATCTTTATGCAAAAGTCTTGATGCTGATAACATTAAGTTACTCACCTTTGCGGAAAGAAAGGAAGAAACTATTTGAAATTTTAAACATAATAGAGAAGAATGAGCGAATAGCAATCTAAACAACACCATTATCCACCGGCATTCAGTGTAGCAGACAGTATGTAATAAGGCTTGCATGGCCGCCCCGGTGGCGTAGTGGTCTAAGCGATGGCCTCTGATCATTCGTCCGAACGGGGTCCGGGTTCGAATCCCGGTGAGGCATGGATGTTGTGTTTGTCTTACGGCACTGGCTCTTTCCCTTCCCTGGAAATAGTGACCCTAATTTAGGGACGGGCGACTGCTTATAGCCCATTGAGTTGCTCACGGTAGTCGTTAAACCTCCAACCAAAAAAAAAAAAAAAAAAAAAAAAGGCTTGCATGATATTTATGGACAAATCGAAAATTTAATGTGACGTAATGTTTCAAGACAGGATACTTTTCTTCCTTCAGTGCACATACATTCGAGCCGCTAAAGATTTCGAACACCTGTTCCCGCCTTTTGCTTTTGAATACGAAATTCCACTGCGCAATTATCGTTGGATTCGCCGCAGTGGTGCTTCTGCATGCCAGTCCCACAACAGCTGATCCAACTGTTTCATCACTCAGTGTTTACTGTAGATACAAAACGCATGCCTAACGCTTTGGAAACACAGGACCTTTCTGCCTTCGGAAATGAATGAAAACATTGTTGGTGTATTTCAATATTATAATCAGTGATATACACTATATTGGCAAAAGTCACTGGACACCCCTTCAAAAGCAAATGAACGGATCCGCTGCTTTGCTAAAATTCCCGGTACAGCTGCCAACAGTATAGAAACAAGCCTGCAGCTGACGGTGATCATATCGCACTGTGAGTTTGAGTGAATACTTCGCTGCGGGAGAGAACTGACTTTGAGAAAGGAAATATTATTGAGTGATATATTAGTGGGTTGTCCATAAGAGAAACCGAGAGGCGTTTAAACATACCCAAGTCAACTGTTTTGGATGTAATGAAAAAGTGGAAGACACATGACGTGCGTGATGCAGCAAAACATACCGGTTGACCAAAGAAAATCAGTGATAGAGGACGTCGAAGCCTCAAGAGAGTTGTTACAGCTGATCGACGGAGTACTGCACAAGACCTCAGTGTACAAGTGAGTAAAAATGCTGGGGAACCACGGTATGTAAACGTACATTCTCAGAGAACTTCATTCCATGGGTTACAGTGGTCGTGCGGCTGCTAATAAGCCTTTTATCTCCACTCGGAATGATATTCTTCGTTTAGCATGGTGTAAAGAACATTCATCGTGGACCGTAGATCAATGGAAACGGGTCCCATGGACTGATGAATCCCCATACACGATCCATCAGTCGGATGGCCGTGTGTGAGTATGGCGGCAGCCAGGGGAACGCTATTTACCACAGTGTACTGTTCCTATGGTCAGGTTTGAAGCTTGCAGTGTACTCGTGTGTGGTTGTTTTTTTATGGTATGGTCCCGGCCCATTGGTTATCGTGGACAAACCTGTTAACCAGCACGTCTACCTTGATATTCTGGACAATTATGCCCTACCAACTCTGTGGCAGTACTATGGAACCGAGCTTTGTTGGTACCAGCAGGATAATGCACCGAGCCATAAAATGGGGACTGTTACGGCGTGGTTTGACGATAATTCCGTATCGTGTGTGGACTGGCGAGCACAGATCCCTGATCTTAATCCCATAGAGCACCTATGGGATGATTAGAGTGTCCATAAGAAGTTTGGAACCAAGGCCTACTACTAAGCAACAGTTAGCGGCAACATTATGTAGTGAATTGAAGCGCATACCTATCGCTGTGTTCCGAAACCTTGTCGAAAGCATGTTTCGAAGGGTCAGTGCATGCATTAAGGCCAAAGTTGGACCGACACGGTACTAATGTATGTGAAAAATTGCTATGTTGTGTTTCTCTTCTAGGTGTCCAGTGAGTTTTGTCAATATAGTGTATGTAATTAGGTGACAATGCGTGCACTTATGAGAACTGTGTCAGAGTAAAACATAACTTATAAATGTGTCGCGTTTCGCACAGTGAGCTTCATGATTCAGCATTAATTTTAAAAATACAATTTAAAACTAGAAGCAAAACATAGACGACTGAGTTCTTGTCCCAGAGAAAGCATGTAAGTACTTGTTCCGTAACCTGTGGATATTACGAACATTCACTTTTCCTGAAGAACTATCTTTCAAATTAAATGTCGAATGACGGCAATGTCAGAGTGGTTAATACAAGACAAATAAGTCTGGTGTGATATTCTTGCAAAGCGACCCAATCAGCAGAGGAAAAGTCAAACAACACGTCATCAGCTGAATCGGCAACATCGCTGTCCACAATGAATTACCTTCCAACACTGGGTCGATGAATGGAGGTCCGATACGATGGTGCAGTTCATTCATCATCAATACGCAATAGCGGGGAAAGGAAATGAGTAAGCTATCAAACACGCAGGATGCTTTGTAGGCGGCAACGAAGGTATCTGAACAAACCGCAGAGAAACCTGCAGTTTCCCCAGTCAGCTCAATATATGTTAATTTAAAGACAACCTTTCACTTTATCCCAGTACACTTTGAAGATAAACGTTACACAAGGAGCAGTCTTTTCCGAAATGAGGTTAACAGTTTTACAACCAACATCTACCCACATAAATTAACATGACGTCTTCTAACGTTTAGGGTTGCAAGTATGAATTTTCTCGTAAATCTTTATCAATTGTTTTATGTTTTTACCATTTTCTTACCTAACATGCGATTCTTGACTTTTTTGACCCGTCGATGTGATCCTTTATCTCAAACTCACTAATATACTGAAAGACTTTTGTGAAAACATAAATTTGTCCGTGACGGAGATTGTTTTGTTTTTTTGTTTTGTTTTGTTTTGTTTTGTTTTTGATTGGAGGTTTAACGACCACCGTGAGCAACTCAATGGGCTATAAGCAGTCGCCCGTCTCTAATTTAGGGTCATTGGTTCCAGGGAAGGGGAGAGCTAGTGCCGTAAGACATACACAACATCCATGCCTTACGGGGATTCTAACCAGTACCCCTTTCGGACGAATGATCAGAGGCCCTTGCTTAGACCACTGCGCCACGGAGGAGGCGACGGAGATTGAATCTGCGCCCTCTCACTCCGGATAAGTTGCTCTCCCAACTAAGCTGCACGGACGGTATGTATCGCTACATATTTGTCGTCTTGACGCGTGCTTTACCTCTGTAATACGTCACACTTCATACTGCATGCTATATCGAAACCGCTCCATTGTGCGGGTGGTGCGATTCTAATACACGCCTCCTCGCTCCGCATCCAGTTGTTCTTCCAACTAAACGACTCACATCACTGCAACTTGCCGATATGTGCTTCACCTCTGAGGTAGGTGCGTCACGTATATCCCCATTTGATCAAGAAAGTGCTGGGATGGAATCGTCGGTTGCCGGGTCAGCCGGCAAACCATGTTGAGGTGCACGTTGTAAAAGAAGGAATTCCTTTATTTCCAGACGATGTGTGGAAGGAACATCACACATTTTTTTTTTCTTTTTTTGAAACCTCGTGACTAGGAGATTACGTTCGGACGCCGATGTGAAGAAATGCTCTTTTTCCCGGTGATATAATTCAAACACACGCCCCTTCGCTCCAGAACCAGTTGTTCTCCCAACTGAATTACACCGACTCACATCGCTGCAATTTCCGTGTCTTTACTTGTGCGTCACCTCTGAGGTATAGAAGTTACAATGTATCTATTAGATGTACAAATAAGTTTTAAAGCGCTTTAAGACAACGCAACATGTAATTTGAGAGAAAACAATAATACCTTTACGAATCAAAATATGCGCCGTCATTATCTATCACCTTCCGCCATCGGTCGGGCAGCTGAAGGATTCCAGCCACGAAGAAGACTTCATCTCGTGACGCGATGAAGCCGTCAACCCATTTTTGCACTTCGTCACATGTACGGAACCGTAGAACAGACAAACCATGTTGCATCGATCGGAACAAATGATAGTCCGAAGGGGCTGTGTCGGGACTGTACGCCGGGTACTCCAAAACTTCCCAGCCAAGCGTCAATAACGTTTCTTTGGCCGATTTCACGACAGCATTGTCATGCAGTAATTTCAGAGGACACAATCTTTTGCCTGTGAATGGACGTTTCCGACAGATTTCCTGGTTCAATCGCAGCAACTGTTGCTTGTAGTGACCAGTAGTAACAGTTTGACCTGTTCCAATAGTTCACAATAAGGCACACCCTTCATATACCACTAGATGCACAGCAGAACTTTCTTGGAGTGAATATTGCGTTTCGGTGTCGAAGTCGTTGCTTCACCGGGATCTAATCAGTGTTTTTTGCATTTGGGATTATCGTACCATATCCACTTTCCTCATCCGTAACGATTCCCCACAGGAAAGACTTTCTGTGTCGTTTATTCAACAGATTCAAACACTTCATGACACGTTCATCTTTGTTCCTCTGGCTCAGGTTATGTGGCACCCATTTTCCTTCCTTTGGAATCTTTTCCATTGCGCATAAATGATTGGAAATGGTTTGTTGAGTTACCCCCAGTTGTTCAGCTAGTTCTTTCTGCGTTTGAGACGAATCTTCATCCAGCAATGCTTGCAGTTTCTCATGTGCAACCTTCTGCTGGGCGCCGCTACGTTCTCGATCGCTAACATCAAAATCACCTGCTTTAAAACGTCTAAACCAAAACTCACACGTGCTTTTTGATACAATATACTCCCCCTGAACAGAACAGCTCGATGCACATGCTTTTGCAGCGCTTTTTTCCTTGATGAAATTCGTCACGAATGCAGCGTCGAATAAATGCAATATCGCTTGCCATCTTTCACCTACCGATGTGCAAGTGCGTTTGACAGTTGGGCAAACTTCCGTGCTACATTTTATTCTCTGGACCAGTTACGGTCACATGACAACAACGCGGGAGAATGTCGGATATGTAAATTAGCGGTATACATCACACAATAAAAGCTTTGAAACTTATTTGTGTACCTAATACTTTTAAGTACCATCGTATTTGTGATATATAGAGTTAAACCCACAAATAAAGAGCGAATAAATACGAAGTTCCGCGTAAACCAAAGTTACTATAGGTACTTGGAATTTCCCTTATATTCTCCCTTGTTATGGGTATTTTAACCGCATATTACGAACAATGATTAGTTTAAGTAAACCAGATAGATATATCAAGTTCGGCACGGTTTAATTGTCATTCTTCCAGGTTTTACCCCTTATTTCTTCACTGGAAAACCTCCTGTGTACAACATCACGTGGTTGCCAATAGACAGATAAGTATGCCTAAAGACAAGAATGTTCCAGTTGGGATTTTTTTATTACCTCGCGCTTGCCAGACATACTGTTCCTACAAAAATACGGTCTTTTATCCAATCAGTTCGCCCCCTTTGAATCTCTGTTTAGAAAATATCATATTTCAGATGATACGTGTAGAGAGCAAATAAAAAGTAACAGGTAAATTTATAATTTTTGGCAGTTAATTTAATATTTACATTGATATTTTGGCCTATTGAGGATTTCACTCATAGTTGTTTGCTAGCTATATGTAGTTTTTATTTAACAAGTATTATTTATTTGCCTTAAATTAATTAATAAATAGCTTATGATTAATTAGTTTTAAAATGACATAAAGTAGCACGTCAAAAACACCCTTTTTTCCGGTTATATCGACGTTTGGGTAAATCGATTTTTTCTAACTTTCCTTTCCATTTCGTTATATACGGGTTCGACTGAATCAATATTCTGAAATATAGGAAACCTGATGCAGTTACTAATTTCGTTTCTCAAATATTCAATAGAAATCGCTAAAAATCTGAGCTTAATTCCACGATACAAAGATGAGTTCCTTCATTTTTCACAGTAAGAAAAAGAAACTGCTTGATCTTAATCTTCAAACTCTTTTAATATACTTGCGTTCTTTGATGATGACATCATTGTTCAAATTGGTAGCTGCTAAATTATGGTTCGCTATAGCATTTTTTTTGAGGGGAAGGAGGGGGGCGGGGTTACCAATATACTGTATATGAGAAACTCGTAGGGCTATAAGCCGTCGTCCTTCCCTAATTTAGACCCATTGGTTCCACGGAAAGGACAGTGGCAGGGCCATTAGACAACCACACAACTAATGCCTCATTCTAATCGTGGACAAATATTCAAAAAGCGGCGCTTCAGACCACACGACAGCGGGGCGGCGCACTGAAAATTCAAGTTGTTTCAGGGCGCCAAAGGATAGAAGAAAAATAAATAACAATTATTTACTACAAAATTAAAACTTACTATTACTTACTAAAAATTAAAACTTACTATTTCCAAAAAATTAAAACTTACTATTTCTAAAGAATTGAAACTTAATATTACTTACTAAAAAATTAAAACTTCCTATTACTTACTAAAAAATTAAAACTTACTATTTCTAAAAAATTGAAACTTGCTATTACTTGTTAAAAAATTAAAACTTTCTATTAATTACTAAAATATTAAAACTTGCGATTACATACTCAAAAATTGAAACTTACTAAAAAATTAAAATTTGCTATTACTTACTACAAACTTACTAAAAAATTAAAACTTATTATTACTTACTAAGAAATTAAAATTTACTATTACTTACTGAAAAATGAAATCTTACAATTTCTAAAAATTGAAGCTTATTATTACTTAGTAAAAAATTAAAACTTACTATTTCTTAATGAAACTTACTATTGCTTACTAAAAATTGAAACTTGCTATTACTTACTAAAAAAATTAAAACTTACTATTACATACTAAAAAATTAAAACTTACTATTACATACTAAAAAATTAAAACTTACTATTACTTACTAAAAAATTAAAACTTACTATTACATACTAAAAAAATTAAAACGTCCTGTTACTTACTAAAAAATTAAAACTTACTATTACATACTAAAAAATTAAAACTTACTATTACTTACTAAAAAATTAAAACTTACTATTACATACTAAAAAAATTAAAACGTCCTGTTACTTACTAAAAATTAAAACTTACTATTACATACTAAAAAATTAAAACTTACATTACTTATTAAAAAGCTAAAATAAAACTTACTATATCTAAAAATTTGAAACTTACTATTACTTACTAAACTTCCTCATATAATCTCTCAAACAACAACATGAATTTGAATTTTCCTGCTAGTTTTATTCGCACTCCCTATAACAAAACAGAAATTCACGAAAGAATTTAGATTGTTTTCGAAATTTCTATGGCCTAGCAGGGTTTTCTTGATGTCGAAAACTGTTGTTAGTAGACTACAGTCGGTCTAGCACGAAACAATATTTGGTGTTCTTTGGTTTTAAGAATATACACTGAAGTGCCAAAGGTCATGGGATAGCAGCATGCAAATTTTTAACTGGTCCTTTCGTCGTATAAAAAATTCGATGCACGCCACGAATTTCATCAGTTGCGAGGTGTAATATCGTGAGTCAGGTTGAACAACCACTTGTATTATTATCGTAAGCCGACGTGAATTACCGGAGTTTGAACGAGGCATGGTAGTGGGAGACAGACGGTTGGGACATACAGTTTCCGAAGTTGTACGAACATTAAACATTCCTCGATCCACAGTGCCACGTGTGTACCGAGAAAACCTCATAGAAGGCATTACCACCCACCGTGGATGGCGCAGTGGTCCACCACGGGTTTAGAATGGCTGTGATCATCAGGCCCTGACCAGGATTGTCCATACTAACAGACAAGTGACACTGGCTCAAACATAATCCGCATTCAATGCAGGAAGTACCAGAGACATATCCATCAAGTCAGTGCAGAGTAATTTAGCATCTATGGGGTATGGGAGCAGAAGACCCACCAGAATGCCTTTGTTAACACCGCGACATCGTACACAGAGTCTCACCTGGGCTCGTCAACACGGTAATAGGACCCTGGAAGACTGGCAACATGTGATGTGGTCCGATGAATCATGCTACCAGTTGTTACGAGCTGATGGTAGGGTTCGGGTGTGGCGCAGATCCCATGAAGTTATGGACCCAAGCTCTCAACAAGGTACTGTGCAAAACTGGTGGTCGTTCCATACAGGTTTGAGTCATCTGGTCCTCGTAAACACGTCATTAACCGGTACTCGCTTTGTTGCTCTGCTGGGTGACCATTTGCAGCCTTTCATGGACTTCATGTACCCCAACAACGATAGGATTTTCCATGCGGACAATGCACCATCTCATCGGGCCCAAGTTGTCCAAAATTGGTTCGAGGAGCATTCTGGATAGGTCCGACGGATGGTTTGGTCGCCACGTTCGCCCGACATGAATCCAATAGAACACTTATGGGACGTGTATAACGAAGTAAATTTCTCCGTAATTTTTGGTCTACGCTGGGATTCGAGCCCGAGTACGCTTATCCCGGAACAAGTCGCTCTACCAACTGAGCTACGCAGACATGTATTCTGATTCCTATCTGCCTTTATGTCATGTGCGTCCTGCTGGCAGGTACGTCACACGTGGTGGAAAATTCCATTTGCACCCAATATCCTGCACCTACAAATACCAGAGAATTGTGGGTGGCTGTTCAAACGGAGTGGCTTAACATCTCTCCAGAAGTCTTCCGGCCAGTTGTGGAATCTATGCCACGTCGAGTTGCTGCACTTCACCGAGCTAGTGGAGGTCCAACATTATGCTAGGTTGGGGTCCCATGACTGTTGACACTAGTGTAAAGTACTTTTATGGGAATTTTTACATACCACCTGCTGCTATAGGCTGCATCCGTCACCTACGGAATGATGTTGAATGTAGGCATCAGAGACAAATTTCGCGATTGGAAATGTTAAAAATGAACATGATGTTTAGCTTCAAAACTTGGTAAAACCGATACCTATAAAAGATCTTGATGGCCTTTAGGAAATTACTTCATCATAAAAATCAGCAAAATGGTGCAGTGAGTTTTCACGATTTATGAAGATGGCAGACTTCTGCCGAAAAAAGAGACAGCGTTCAAGAAAGCTTCAACTATATTGGCAATTCAGTGTCGAAAGAACTTTACTTTTGTATTGTTATACTACTCGTAATGAGAGCTTTCCTTAATTTTTTTTTTACTTTAATGACTTCTTGAATTACAGTCAAACATTTTTAACGATACAGAGAAACCAAAATCCCAGTGAGTATTTTATAGACTCATAAGAAACTAGTATTTGATGCCGTCACGATAGGAGAATTACTAGTTCGCTTACTATGATTGAAGAATTTTTAGAAAGAGTGATATATGAAAAACTTAGAAAGAGCACCTTCAAAGTGTTTCTTCATTTTTAATTTGAAAATACGCTATTTTGAGAAACATTTTGTTTCCTGTATGTTTTAGTTACTATTGAAAACTGCAGCATTCGATACATGTAAACTGCATGTACACATTATTATATACACCTTCGTAATAACGTGTTGCTCCATACTTTACCCACACAATAGTAGCAGACTTCTTGGTAAGGACTCAATGAGTGTTCAAAACACGCAGGTGGTACTGCCGCTCACATAAAGCAAGGATCGGCTGTCTTGTTTGGTTTAGTTTAGTTTGTTTGGAGGCGGGTTACGACCTCCATGAACAACTCAATGGCCTATAAGCAGTCCCATGTCTCTAATTTAGGGTCACTGGTCCCAGGGCAGGGGCAGCAGCAAGTGCAGTCAGACAAACACAACATTCATGCCTCACTGGAATTCGAACCCGAACCCATTGCAGACGAATGCTCAGATCATGGCACCACCGGGGTGGCAGGATCTCCTGTCATTCAGAATACGCAGTTGCCTGTGAAGTTTAGCGGGCTCGAACTTATCTTTCCATTTTTCCCATAATTCTTAATGGGGTTGAGCTCCAGGAGGGCAAATCGAGGAGGGCATTCTAGTGGGGTAAACTAACTAACAATAGGTACGCACTCGTAGATATGCCATCTGGCGTTGTCCTGTTGAAAGATGGCGTCATTGAAAGATAATTGTTACGCACGAATACAGCTGGTTTGGAAGGATATTCGCATGCCTTGTGCCGGTGACGGAAGTCCCAACGTGTGCAGGAAGCCCAAGGGAAACTCGTGTAAATGCACCCCAAACTGTGGTACCGCCTCCATCTGCCTGTATGGTTGGAACTTGCCAAGCTGGCTGCATTGCTTCTAGTGATTTATGTCACATACGCAGCCTCCCATTAGCCTGATTCGTCAGATCAGATCATGTGTTTTCAGTTTTCTGCACTGCGGTTGCGATAGGCCTTTTCAAACTGCAGCCGAATCTTTCATTGCCTTTCAGTGAACAAGGGAACACGATGCGGACGTCAGCTGCCAAAGCCTATTTTTCTATAATATGACGGTTAGTCTTTGTGCTTAAGCGTGTGTGCAGGCGCCCTCGTTTAATTCTGCACGTTATCTGCTCCATGGTAGCCATTCGATTCCTTGTAACACTAGGGACAGTCTGCACTCACCTCGAGAGTCAATCGTACTTTTACGACCGCACTTATCCCGTTGGTTAGAAGTTTTGTCGTATATTAGGTAGTCTTGGTTTACACGCGCAACGGTTTGACCTGGAAATTCCAATAATTCAGCAGATGCGGTGATTAAACGACAGGCACTTCCTCGCAGCTACTATCCGGCCACGGACAAACTCATTTAGGTCACTGCCTTTACAAATGATTACTTTTCCGCTACTGGTTTCCAATGCGTATAGAACTGCTGTGTTGATAGACATTGCCGGTTTCGGCGTCACACGTGACTGAACGCGATTCTACTGCTTTGCATATCGTTATCTGGGTGTATGTAATAATTTTTACATTTAGTGTCATTACTGATGTGTACATTTGCACAAAGATGGGTATAATTTTTCCATTCAGTAATTAATAAACGGGAACCGTACACCAACTATACTCAAAATAGTATAACTATACTAGTAAAATCCATATTTCTTGGCGTAATATAGAAAATCAGAGTTTCCAAGCTTTCGCACATTAACCAGATGGCTTTCTCAAGGAAGGTAGACAACAAACTACTTATCAACCAACCAAACTACCTGTTTACCAACTGCCTGTTTGCTGTGTCATTACTGATGATAATACCGTCCTTGAGAAAGCCATCTGCTTCATGTGCGAAAGCTTGGAAACTCTGATTTTCTATTGTACGCCAAGATATTCGGATCACTAGTGTTTTTTTTTTCATTTAGTGTCATTACTGATGTGCACATTTGCTCGACGCTGTGTGTAATCTTTCCATCAAGTAAAATTACTGATGTGTACATTTGCTCGACGATGGGTGTAATCTTTCCATCTAGTGTAATTACCGATGTATACATTTGCACGAAGACGGATGTAATTTTTCCATTTAGTGTCATTACTGATGTGTACATTTGCACGAAGATGGGTATAAGTTTTCCATCTAGTGTCATTACTGATGTGTACATTTGCACGAAGATGGGTGTTAAGCTTATGCATATATATTGAACTAATGACACAGAATTCCTGAATACCTTTAAAGGTTAAAATGTGGACTTCTTTATTTTTTTTTTCTTTGATTGGTGGTTTAACGACCACCGTGAGCAACTCAGTGATCTATAAGCTGTCTCTCGTCCCTAATTTAGGGCCACTGGTTCCAGCCAAAGGAGAGAGCCAGTGCCGTAAGGCAAACACAACATCAATGCCTCACCGGGATTCGAACTCGGACCCATCTCGCACGAATGATCAGAAGCGATCGCTTAGACCACTGCGCCACCGTGGTGGCAAAATGTGGACTTCAGTAAAGTTTCTCGAAAACCATTCGGTAGGAATCTGGCTTATTGTATACAGGTGTACTTTTATAAACGAATTTTGCATTCTAATCAAATTTGGAACAAAGCCTGCTCCTGGAACTAATCCCTGAAGTTTTACATTTTCCTAACACCACATGTAATTGACGCTGAATGTGGAGTTTTCAGGCAGGCATTATTATGTATTCCTTTTGTTTGTTTGCGGATTTTGTAACAAAATCGCAATTTAAAGAACTCTCAGTTTGGATTTCAGCTTGTATTTTCACGTGCGCAGCGCGACGGTTATCCTATGAAATTCGATAATCAAGATTAAGGAAAACTGACCAAATTATTCCCCGAGAACAGTACGTTGATTCAATAAGCTATCCAGGGAAATGCGTTTCCGATTTTTTGTCTTCGAAAAGCATTTGAGACGTGCTCTCTAATTAAACATTCAGTTCTTTTTAAAACGCGTTCTTACTAGCCTGCAACACCGAGAAATTTAATTTCACCGAATGAGAATTTGACGGCAGATGTTCTTTTGTCTAAACGTGTGAGAACTAAAAACGTAATTGTAATTGGTACACTGGCATGTAATAAGCATACGACAAGAAAGAAATTCAATAAATAGTCTCTAGGGAAACTTAAATTATAAAGGATTTCACACGTCTCTTCCTGTCCTATACAAATATATTGAACTCTTCCGCACAATATTAGAGAGGAATTAACGAACTCATTTATGCTGTATTTTCAACAGGGAGGTATTTTAACTTTAATGAAATTAACCTGGGTGGAAATATGTTCTTTAAGAGATAATTCTTTAACCCAAGCGTGTTTGATTAACAAAGAGGAAAACATAAAAGACGGAATGACAAAAATAATCAAAGTTTCATGGAAATCATATGTAAGGTAAATGAAAAAAGAATGGCTTTTCGTGTCCAATGGCATGTGTTTCAAGTAATATAAGGTATTTAACAAACCGTTTCATTCTGTGAATCAAGGCAGAAGCTCCATTAGAACACTTTACAACAAAACCAAAGTTTTCGCATCCCCAGCTGGAACTTTTCCAGACAGTTTGAGAAATCAGGATTATCGAAATAAATTTGAAAAAATTTCGAAAGAATAAAAATAACATTACTTCAACCGTCTTAATACCGCATTTTCCAAATTCAGCTTTTCCCGCTTTCAGATTTTCAACTCCCTTTCGACCAGACAGATATTTTCAACTTTCTTTCGACTTTACAGTCTGACGATGGACGAGTTCTTATCTCGAGGGAACCAGGGAGGACACGAAATAATCCAACTATTGTGCAGGAAATATCACTTTACGTAGGACATGGATTCATTGTCTGAACAGGCGTACGACATCCGAAACGGCAGCCTAACGGTCGAAAGATATAGAGACGGGATTCCCAGATCAATTTTCATGCCGTATGTTGCAGCCGTCGGTGATTCGTTTCTTTTCATAAACGACAACCTCATAGAGCTCGGCTAGTGGGCAACATTCTTCAAGAGAAAAGAATCAAGATATGAAGTGGCCAGCATTCTCACCTGATTGAAATCCAATCGAGTGCGCCTGTAACACACTTGGCATATATTGGGTTGTCCGAAAAGTCATGACGTATTTTTGCACCCGATGGCAGTTGGGCGGTTTTAGAAGTACAAGAGGCATGCGCAGCTCTGTTATCGCTATGGTATTCAACAGGTGCCAGTTCTAGTTGCAGTCTAAATGGAGTAGTAAGCGATTTCGTTGATTTGCGGAGATTTGACATCAAGTTGAAGATGGAAGACCAAACTGTGAGTTTTCGCCATATTTTACTGTTTTACTTCCTTAAGGGGAAGAACGCGCGTCAAGCTTGTGAAAAGTTGCGTAAAGTGATCGTGACAATGCTCTACAATAACGTCAGTGCCAGCGGTGGTTCGCAAAATTCCGTGCTGGTGATTTTGACCTCAACGATGCTCCTCGGTCTGGGAGGACCACCGAGGTTGATGACGACCAAATCAAGACATTGATCGAGTCAAACCCACGTTATACGACACAAGAGATTGTAGACACATTGCACATCCGTCATTCAAGCGTTCACGACCACCTGCAGAAGCTGGGATACGTAAGCAAGCACGATGTGTGGGTTTCTCATGAACTCAAAGAAGCTCAATTGACGGCGCGTATAACCTTCTGCAATATGCTCATTGAACGTGAGAAAAACGATCCTTTTTTGAAGCGCCTGATAACTGGTGACGAAAAGCGGATTGTGTACAACAATATGCTGCGCAAACGGTCTTAGTCCAAACGCGCTGCTTCGCCTCAAACGATATCCAAAGCAGACATTCATCAGGGGAAGGTTCTGGTCTCAGTGTGGTGGGATTTTATAGATGTCGTGTTTTTCGAGCTCCTACCACGGAACCAAACAATCAATTCGAATGTGTACTGTCGGCAATTGGACAGTTTGAACGAATCCATCATCCAGAAACGTCCAGAGCTCGTTCATCGTAAAGGTGTTGTGTTCCATCAGGACAACGCGAGACCACACACAAGTTTGATCACCCGCCAAAAATGATTGGAGCTAGGGTGGGATGTGTTGCTACACCCAGCATACTCACCTGACCTTGCGCCGTCAGACCTCTACTTGTTTCGCTCCCTTCAACAGTCCTTGCGAGGTATAACGTTCAATTCAGATGAGGCTGTAAATCAGCACCTTGTACAGTTTTTTGCCACGAAAGACAGGTCTTTCTATGGACGAGGCATTCTGCAGCTCACCGAGAGATGCCAAAAAGTTATCGAACAAAATGGGCATTATATCATTGATTGATCTTTGTTCTTTCAATCAATAAATGACCTTTGCAAACCA
This sequence comes from Macrothele yani, assembly GCA_039090855.1. Lineage (NCBI taxonomy): Eukaryota > Metazoa > Arthropoda > Arachnida > Araneae > Macrothelidae > Macrothele > Macrothele yani. The sequence continues at coordinate 115,801,687 of CM077026.1, forward strand.
TGGCAAAAATAAGGCATGACTTTTCTGACAGTGAGCAACTCAATGGGCTATACGCAGTCGTCCGTCCCTAATTTTGGGTCACTGGTTCCAGGGAAGGAAGAGAGCCAGTGACGTAAGGCAAACACAACATCCCTGCCTCATCGGGATTCGAACCCGGAACCGTAACGAACAAATCATCATAAGCCAGCGCTTAGACCACTGCGCCACCGGGGCGGCCAGGTTCGTGATGAGGATCACGACTGCACCCGTTTTCAGTCGTAAAATGTGAGGCGAAAGTCCACTCATCTCGATTCTGTGCAAAACTTCAACGGGATGGCGCACTCTTGCACTCTCATCTTCAGTCACAACTATGTTTGTAAATGTTGTTGGAATGAGATTCGCGTTGCGAATACTCTTCATTCTCTCTTGTCTGAGTCATATAGTTGCGACCCATTGATCGCTCACGCCTTCCAGCAAGGCTCTTACATTTCCTTTCTTCCTTTTTTTCTGCGGGAGAGACATTCTGTTAAGAGTAAGCATGCAATAAAGTATTCGCTTACTTCAGGACTGATCATAATACGCCATGCACATACCAAGTCTGACATTGAACTGAGCGCCTGATGTAGATAAGGGCCGCCTCTTCTCTCTTAGATATTACATGGGAAATTTGCCGCCTCGCCACGCCCGAACCGTTGCCCCAATCTCTGTTTTGTCTGTTTTTTCTTCGACTGACACATCTACATGGTAAAACCTTTATTTTGATACCTGAACCATATTTTTATGTTCAGCCGTTCTCTCAAAATAGGTCTCACAGTAAAAGACCTTATCGGATGAAGATATAGATGGCGCAACTCAATATGCATATTCTAAATATGTTCACTAACAATGGTCAACGGAATGTTTATTTACATCTTTACATAATGTGACGTACGTGAATAAACTGGATCCAATGAATGTTAAATTGTATGTATACATCACACAGTCCAGCGGCATGACGCAGTCAGGTCTTCGAGAGTGTTTGTTGTTCCGATGAGAAGAACTTTGATACGAATACCTGCTAGCGTCGATTCGCGCAGATCAGAGCGAAAGGAGCGTAAAGTTAAATTGCGATTACTCCAATATCTCTGCTTCTAGAAGTCCTATTTGAAAAATTCTTTCTGCATCAGATATACTCCTGGTGAGAAATATTCTGCATATAATTTCTGATTTTTGGAAATGAGCAGTTTGGCCACTAGGAGATGTAAGGGTATATTCTGTTTCGGATGTTTTTGCAGCCAAATCTGCGCTTCTGGAAATTCGATTTATAAAATTCTTTCGTGAACCGATACAGCTCACCACGAAAAACCTTTCGACATTACATGTTTCGCATAATAATGCCTTGTTTTTCCGCCAGGGGGCGTAGATATGTATTCTATCTTTGTCAATATCTCTGCATCTAAGTGTCCGAGTTGAAAAATGCTCTCTTTATCTGTGAATGTTTCTGGTGCGAAATGTTTTGCAGATAATTTCAGATCTTTCGTAACACACAAGTTGGCCACTTGAAGGCGTGAGTTCACGTTTCCGTTTGCAGCATATTTATAGCAATATCTACGGGAATAAAAATCGGTGTGAAAAAAAATATTTTTCGGTCAGATACTAATAACTATAAAAACATTTTGTGTGTATTTCCTTTCCAAAATAATGCACAATTTCCAGCTAGAGGCGCAAATTTTTCTCGATATCTTTGCTAAATGAACGATTTATAAACTTCTTTTAACAACGGATACCTCTTACTTCGTGGAACAATTTAAACTTGTACTTGCAGAGTTCGTTTTTAGTTCACAGTACTGTCAGTAGTTGGTGTTGCAGCTGCATCTCCACTTCTAAAATCCGAATTGAATTTTTTCTTTTTCCACTCTATGCCATTCGCTACAATAACGATAGGAACACTCTCCTCTTTAAGTAATGAACAGCTTTCCCGTTAGATGTCGTAAATGTCAAAGCCATTTTCTGGCTATCTCTGCTTCAAGGAGACATATTTGAAAAACTATTTTTCCTTACATGGCGTTTGCTATAGTTTTCGCATAATTATAAGTTTTCCCTTAAGCAAAATTCATCCGCTAGCGGGAGTAGAGTTATATCATGTTTCTCTCTCTATTTCTTCTTCTAACAGTTGTATCTGAAAATCTTCGTCTCTGATATCTTCCTTCTGCTGGGGAAAACTTTTTTGGGTACAATTTGTTAACATTCGTAACCTACGTTTCATCCGCTAGGGAGAGTAAATGGCTGTTTCCGTTTCTGGATGTTTTATCGGTTGTAGAAATCCGGGTGATTTTTTCTACTAACCGGTTCTAATGAATATAAATAACTTTTATAAATTTTATTCCCGTCGACAAGCATTCAAGAGACGTGCTCCCCATAACCGACAATTCGGTGTCATTTTTCTTGTTCTTCATTAGAGAAATGATTCTATTTACTGTTATTGTTATTTTTTTATACTTCTATAAATCCCATTTCGTGTATACCGTAATTATATAATTTATCAGTAGCCTGTTTTTTAAAACTTTTTGTAGGAATTCTATAAAAAATATATTGGCTCTTTCAGATTTGCACCTAAAGCTTTCATCCTTGTTGCCTTTATCGTGGACTTTAGGGAATGCAAATGTGCATGTATTCAGAATAATTGATATGTGCTGTCTTTTTTCACACCATTTTGAAAGAAATCTCGCAGAAGAAACATGATCCAAAATGAAAGTAGATGCATCAATATCGAGGTTAATAGTGAATCAGGTTCAATATTGAGCGTACTGGTGCTGCTCCAAAGGAAAGGTCACCAAAATACTATTTTGTTTTGTTTTAATACACAATGCGTGGTCTTTTGTTAAAGTAAACTTAAGATTTCTTTTAATCATTCTGTCACAAACCTCAACTAATCTTTGGCCAGCTTCCAGTAAACAAACGGCTCTTCATCTATCTGATTCAACCAAGCGCAATTTCTTTTCTGTGAGACAGTTATTTAGAAGTATGAATGCAAGCAACGTTATGAAAAGAATGCAGCAGATAAGAAATTGATTTTCACACATGCACATTGTTAGAACGCATTCGATATCCAACCTTTTCATAGCTAATAAAGGGCTGTGACAATTACAATTTTTGATCTACATTTATCTATTAACTTTTGTCTGTGTGATCAATTTTTAGGTTTCTTCAGCCGTAGTAAAAGTATTGTACAAACTGTTGTTGAAACAATGGAAAGACGTTTCAACAACAGTTCGTACAAAATGGGATTACGATATTTCTCATAAAAGAAAAGAACGAATATCCCATCATCGACTTTATAGTCGTGAGGCTTTTTTATACTGTTAAAAACGATGGAGTTTTGTTTATCAGACCTCAATGAAAACCGGACATAATTAGGATATCGTAAATAATGTGAATTTCTAATATCTAAAAAGGAAACTAGCAAACATTTCATCGTATCTAACAATTTCCTTTTGACCCGAAATCTAAAAGAAGTCGCCTGCCCATAATTCAGGTTTTACACGAAGAGCAAAACCTGATTTATAGACAGGCAACAAATCCGGGAAGAAGAAGAATCAGAACAGAAAATCAAATACACCGAAGAGCTGAAGCATTATGATCAGCGCTTCTTTATGCAGATCGAAGCAATTGAATGTAAACGACGGGGCGTGTGTAGGTCGTGAAACGGTATGAAAATTACCTGATACTGAGCTCAGTTTTCGGATATTACCTGACTTAACATCCATGTCCCATTTACACCAATAAACGGATTCATATCTTCCAAATTTGTATTGTACAATGGGGTAATCCCGTATTTCATTCATTGATATTTAATTCAGTTTTATTCTTGTTCTTCAAATGGGAAAGGCAACGGACTTAAGCGAGTTTGACAGAATCCAAACTGTTATGGCCAGAAGACTGGATCAAAGCACAAACTAGAGAGAGTAAGACATGTGGAATGCTCACTATTAGCCGTGATTCGTATATTCAAAAAATGATCCGGGGAGGGAAAGCTACGAATAGCCTGCAAGGTGTAAGCCGACCATAGAAAATCAATGCTGGAGGTGAGCGAAGGCTATCCCGTATGGTAGAAGCCAACAGAAGGGATATTGTGGTGCAACTCACCGGTAATTTGAATGCCGATGAAAGGATAAATGTCTCACACTACATAATACGTCGAAACCTGCTGAAAATGGGATTGCGTAGCCTCAGTTAGCGCCCTGTTTCCATGCTAACCTTGGTTTTCCGTCGGAAGTTTCTACAATGGGCATGTGAGAAATAAATCTGGATACTGAGTGATTGGAAGAAGTTCGTCTGGTCCGATAAATGTTATCCCCTATTGCAACATGTGGAGGGTTGGGTACGTGCAAGACCGTAGAAAGCTTTTTATATCTGGGAGGGCGAGACTTGAAATTACGGCACTTCGAGTTCAAAATTACGCCCCGTTCAAGTCCAAAATTACGCCCCGTTCAAGTTTAAAAGTACGCCCCATTCAAGCTCAATATTACTCCCACTTTCAAGTTCAACATTACGCCACATTCAAGCTCAAAATTATGCCACCTTCAAGATTACGCCCTTTCGAGTTCCACTCAAATAACATGTGGTTTTTACTTTCTCACCCACCGCCGTTGTAGGAAAGTATTTTGAACGTTCAAAAATCGGATTTCAAGTTTTTGACATAATTTTATAAAAAATGTAAAAACTAGGTATTGGTTGTAAATACCAAATAAAGCGTAAACTTTATGTGAACGCCGCCAATGCAGCACTCCACAGAAATGCAGAACGGAAAACAAACTAGTGGAACACGAATGAGCATCAGATTGTGAGCGAAACAATATGTAGAAGTTTTATGGGTAGGGCTTGGAAAAATTCCGTTCAAGGTTAAACGCTCAGAGAACTTTCTGCAACAGGGCACAGATTATTAATTAGCTCTTCATTCCAACGACATGTTCGGAAAGGTCATGGCACTTAGACATATCAGCATATTGTTTTTTATGTCTCCATCACTGTTTTAGAAAATTCCCTTAGTGAATGTGACACCTTACAGTGTATGTTACTCTGTACCCTGGTTAACTGCATGCAATACTGTATGAGACGAACAAAAGTCTTTAAAAGGAAATAAATGAAGGGTGCAACTTTCTTTCTTTGGTTACAGTTTCTATTTTTTTGCATCCCCCAGAGCACGAAAGTGCGCCGCTGTAATGCCCATTCTGGGAGAGCAGCCACCTTCCCTGCCCTCCCGGTTGCTACAGCCCTGGGTACATGTGTCTTGTTTACATAGGGAAATGTTGACATCAGGATGCACCGTGGGACGCAACAAACACATTGAAGAAGTATCATTCTTTGCGCAACGATCTGTTGGAAAACCTTGGGACCAGTCATTCATGTGCATGAAACTATGACGACTTCCACCTACCTAAATATCATTGCAGACCAGGTACATCATTTCATGGCAACGGTATTCCCCACTAGTAGTACTTCTGGGAAACTCTGGGACCAGTTATTCATGTGCATGAAACTATGACGACTTCCACCTACCTAAACATCATTGCAGACCAGGTACATCCTTTCATGGCAACAGTATTCCCTACTAGTAGTACTTCTGGGAAACTCTGGGACCAGTTATTCATGTGCATGAAACTATGACGACTTCCACCTACCTAAACATCATTGCAGACCAGGTACATCCTTTCATGGCAACAGTATTCCCTACTGGTAGTACTTCTGGGAAACCCTGGGTCCAGTCATTTATGTGCATGAAACTATGACGACTTCCACCTACCTAAACATCATTGCAGACCAGGTACATCCTTTCATGGCAACGATATTCCCCACTAGTAGTACTTCTGGGAAACTCTGGGACCAGTTATTCATGTGCATGAAACTATGACGACTTCCACCTACCTAAACATCATTGCAGACCAGGTACATCCTTTCATGGCAACGGTATTCCCTACTGGTAGTACTTCTGGCAAACCCTGGGTCCAGTCATTTATGTGCATGGAACTATGACGACTTCCACCTACCTAAACATCATTGCAGACCAGGTACATCCTTTCATGGCAACAGTATTCCCACTAGTAGTACTTCTGAGAAACCCAGGTTCCAGTCATTTATGTGCAGGAAACTATGGCATCTACCACCTACCTAAATTTCATTGCAGACCAGGTACATCGTTTCATGGCAACAATATCTTCTTCTAGTATTGGCTGCTTTCAGAAGAATATTGCGCCGTACCAGACTTCCCGGATTGTTCTAGAATGGTTTGAAGAACACAAGGAATGCTTGCAGATATTGCCTTGGCTTCCACTTTCCCCACACATCAATCCAATCGAACATCTGTGGTTTTTGTTGGAACAGCAAATCCGATCTGCGGTGGTTCAACCACGTAACCTTTAAGAGCTAAAAGAGCTGTTGGTAACGTGTTGGTACTCTATTTGAAATCTTGTAGCATCCATGCCTATTTGCTTAAGAGCTGATTTTAGGCAGCACATGCTGTCATATTAGATAGGTGGTCATAACGTTATTCTTTCTTCTGTGTACAGTACTGATATCTCCTCCACGACTCGAAAATAAATACATATCTTACATCTTCATAGATTGTATTTAACTGGCATCTGCTCTTTTACCCATATAGAACAGTTCTTCCCACCTAACGAATGTGTTTTCTTTACTGAAGTGTTCATAGTTTTAACAACAGTTATGGTAGAGTAGTTTTTCATCTATTATAATTGTTGAGTAGCCTTTCTGTACCGATCAGGGCTTGTGTTTTTGCGTTTGTTGTTTTCGGTATTTAATGATTCCCTTGAGCATCTAAGTCTATGAAGAATCTCCCACCCCTAATTTGCAGCCACTTCTTCTAGGGAAGCAAAAGAAACAGAGCTAAAAGAGCAAACACAATATTCATGTCTATTTCGTGAGATTCAAACTCAGGACCTGCATCTCAAGAGCTTAGAAGCAGCAGTGTTGTTTTACATATGCACAGTTCTTTCCTCAATTCCTCTTTTTACTTTTGCGCGTTTATCTACCACTTCCAACAAAAGAGGGCGACTCAAAAGTTCGTACTGTTTTGAGTAACAAATAATGCTGATCTTGCATTCTTGTGCGAAACATACGCCAGCGTCAACTGTTTCATTCCGCGACGGTGTGAAACACACGCGGTTTATGACTTGAATTTGACACGGAACCATGTTGCGTTATAAGGTGAGCATAAGATGGAGGTCGATAAACGTGCTGTTCGGGTGGTCCTATGCCATTAATTAAAAAAATAGGGTTAAAAGCGGCAGCTGTGGCCAGAGAAATTTGGGAAGTCGGAAAAATAGTGGAAAGAAGCATTGTTCCGGCGTTTCAACAATGGGACACTGGTCATAACAGCAAGCCGAGGTCAAAACATCCAACGACTACCAACACTTGCACCATGGTAGAAGATGTCACAGCGAACCCCGATACCAATACATGACAACTGACAGCTGACATGTGGTTGTTTTTATCCACCATCTTTCGTCACCTGCATCAGCTAAATTTCTTCTTCACGCGACATCGAGTGGTTTTCCATGAACTGACAAACCAGCAACCGAAACAATGTATCACTCTCTGTCGCATATTGCTGTGTTTTGGCGCCTTATCATCACATGTAATGCAAACTAGATATTCCCAGCTAATCTTACTACTAAAAACCTGCTATTGATAAGTCAGTGTCTTGAAAAAGCAATTAATGTTTTGCACATTTGTATTATCGTTTTCACTAAAGGCAAAGAAACTGCACACAATTCTAAATTTAAAATAAAATTCATGAATGGAATAAAGTGTTCGGCAGTCTCTCTCAGGGAAATTACCTTGTCTATTGCTTCTCAGTGACGGAAGTAATTTGGTTTGTACTTTAAATTTTACAAGGGATATGTGGTCCAGTAAAATGGGAATAATGTTGTTATAATTATTGTCTCAATACAAACAATTGCACTGATTCGTAGACTTGTGCGCTGAAAGGATATTTGGACAGCAAACGGTGATGCTGATATCCCATTTTTTACGGGGCATGGGGTAATTTTCCTCAAAAATGGGCTACACAAAATCAACTTCCAGTTCCGTTTATGGATATCCAGTTCTCCACTGCTTGAGTCTCGGATGAAGAATTCTGGATGTGTATCAGTTCAGAATGAGGCATTCCGGACAGTTTTTCGAATTGGGTCTTCCTCCCGGAAGAGAGACAAAGGTGTCTCTTTCGTTAAACGGCAACCCTTAGCTAGGAAAAGAAAACTCCTTATAAATTTAAATCTTAGAATCCCGAGGGAATCATAACCTCCCCGCGGCGAAGTGGTCTAAGGGTTATCGTATGACCGTTCGTCCGAATGGGCCCAGACTACTCACGGATTGGATGTTTGTCTCACGACAATATTTCTCTACCTTGCACGGAACCAGCTGCCCTGAATTAGGGACGATCGACTAACCCAGTGGGTTGCTCACTGTGGTCGTTAAACCCCTTAACAAACATATCCAGGGTATCAAACCCTGGAACAAAAAAAGTAATTTTAATTTTAAATTGTTCTATGTATTCAAACAAAGAACCAAATTCTCACCTGGAACTTCAATGAGCGATCGTGATATAATCGTACAGTAAATTTTTGCAGGTGTAACAAATATACATAGCATGTAATCGCATTATACAGTATGAATCCTTCTAAATCATTCTATTCTGAAATTACCAAGAACACAAACAACTTTTACCTACACTCAATGTCAGAATGACCATTTCTTGTCAATCGTCTATCATAGTGCTTGTAAGGCGTATTTAATGCGTGAAACACTTTTAGCAGTTTGAAAACAAATCCCTTTCTGTGCATACCTTTCCTTATGCCATGCCCTTAATTACAACGCTTTCAGCATCAGATTTACCACGGAGACAGGTCTTCGTGAAGCAGGGTGAAAATTGCATCGTTTCTGCGATGCAAATCGAGCATGAGCTTATGACATAATGGAAGCCGCGTTCTTGAAAAGAGGCGGAATATTAATCACCTGGGAGTGTTGCATTTATTCAAAGACACGCTTTAGATTCAGATAAAACCAAGCATCAGGAAGAACGCCCTGATTGTCCTAGTTTGCATCGATGCGATTTGTATTGGATGGATTTATGTGATTGAAATGTACAAAACCGATTCGGTTTTCGTAAGTAGGCATTTTTGTTTTCAGTTATTCACGTTTTAGGAGTTTCAGACATACTATGTTGGAAAACATGCCTCCTAAAACTATCTTTGTATATACATGTACGGTTGTACTCACACATGAAAAGGATACGTGATTACCTTCGCAAATTAAGTATATTTTCGATTTTCCGAAGTGACGATTTCTTACCATCTTATACAGCGCTTAAACTTTACTGTCAGCCGTCCTGGAAACACAGCAGTCTACGGGTTGGCTTCTGACTGTTTGTCCGAATGGGTCCGGGTTCAAATGCCACTGAGGCCTACAACAAAGTTTAAGCGCTATTTAAGAGGGTAAGAAATCGTTACTTCGGTAAATTGAAAATATATTTAATTTGATGACGTAATTACGTATCCTTTTCATACGTGAGTAGAGACGTACATGTACTGTACATACACATGTAAGATACGTGATTGTTTTTAGGGGCATTTTTTCCAATATAATATGGGTCGTGGTTAGTATGCTTCTCTGACGGAAGCTCTGAGACAATTCCTGGAAAACAAGTGTTCCTGTCTTACAGCCCTTCCCTCAAACTAGTGACCTTAAATTTGGGACTGCTTATAGAGCTGAAAGTTGCTCAACGTGGTCGTTTATCCCTTAAAAATAGAAATACACTCATCGTCAAAAAAATAGTTGCACGCAGAAAGACGCAATTGACAGGAATAGAACTTGATGGGTAGGTTTGACATGGTGAGACATGCGATGATTCAAATATCACTTTCGGCCGCGCATGTGACGCAACCAAGGAAGGGTCGTAGCGATGTGCCTGACCGGCTTTATAAGGTCGTCCTTTTTTACGTGCTTGCCTTTCTGACTCATGCTGTTGTGTTGGTTGCATCCTTTGCAACTGACGTATGCCTCGGTGAAAAGTTCGGAAGCAATTCGAGCAGTTGGAGGAGTTCCAGAAGGACCGCGTCTTCGGGCTCTGGGAAGCGGGATGGTCTTATCGCCGCATTGCGCGCCGAACCGGTCGTGCGGAAATCACCATAGTACGCTGTTGGCGGTAGTGGATAAAACAAGGCACGCAGCAGCGACGGGAAGGGTCTGAGAGACCTAGACGAAAGACGTAGAGAGAGAACCGACGGGTTGTCCGGCGTGCGCGCAGTAACCCAACAGCCACGATTGCGGATATTCGGCGACCAGTGGTGCCCTCCATGCATCTTCCGATTAGTACCAGCACCATTGGCAGACGGCTGCATGACGTACAACTACACGCACGCAAACCGTTACGACGTCTGCCCTTAGCACCATTGCATCGTTGCCAAAGATTGCAATGGTGCCGTGCTAGACTGTCACGGAGCCACGAAGAATGGCAGCGAGTGAACTTCACTGACAAGTCCCATTTTTGTCTTGGAGGAGACGACCACGTAATCCGTGTGTGGAGGTACCATGGTCAGCGCGAAGATGAACGGTTTGTAGTCGAACGTAACACGTCCAGAAGGCCCGGTGTCATGGAGTGGGGTGCAGTTGCCTAAGGTGCCAGATCACCTTTAGTGCTCATTACAGGAGCTTTGACAGCCCAACGTTACGTTAATGAGGTCCTGCAACCAGTGGCTCTACCTTTTCTGAACACTCACTTTGATGCGAATTTCCAACAGGACAACGCCCGCCCAAATACTGCTGCTGTCTCGAGAGCTTACCTTCAAGGTACTGACACTTTGTCATGGCCAGCCGCATTGCCAGACCTATATCGCCGATTGAAAATGTGTGGGTGCTATTGGACGTGCTATCTACAATCCACCCCTACCGCACAATCTGCGGGAACTGCGTGAGAAGGTTCAAGCTGCATGGGATGGCTTATCGCAGGACGCCATTACTAACATATACAACTACATGCCCAGACGTCTGGCATGACCTATGAGCAAACATGGCGGCCGACACTATACTAAGAAACACTACTTATTGGCGTGTAGCTCAATAAATATTTTCCATATCAGTCTCAATGTTTAATCATTTATTGTTCCTGGTAACCTTTACCTTCCTCCCGAATAGCATTGCAATCCAACACGTTCTTCTGGGTACAACTATTTTTTTGGCGATGAGTGTAAATAAAACTTTGATGAGACGACCTATTCTCTTTGTTGGATAGTTTTCAGGAATGTAGGACACCGACACTTAATTTTAAAGTGCTGTGGCATGGCTTGTTACAGATATAATTAGTCAATATATATAATTCAAGACTACTCGCTTGTGATATTGATTAAGAATAAATTATCAACGTTTATTCACAATTAAAAGCTTTATTAGCATCGACTGTAGTTTCGCAGAGCTTCTGGCTCGGGTTCATCAGGACCATCCTGATGAAGCCGAGCCAGAAGCTCTGCGAAACTATAGTCGATGCTAATAAAGCTTTTAATTGTGAATAAACGTTGATAATTTATTCATAATTAGTCAATATTTAATAGAAATTACCTTTATGGATGGTAGATTGTCTAGGCCTCTTGACCCCCTTTGCGGACTCGGCAGAATTCATATCGAGTACCCAATTCTTGGTACGTGTTTTCCAACGTCTGCGGAATGATTTGTGCAAACACTGCGGAGTGATTTATGCGGACACTGCAGAAATTTTCACCTTCAAGTCATTCAGGCTTTGAGGTCGTTGTGCGTAAGCGATGTTCTTCACAAACCTCCACAAGAAGAAATCGGGGGTGAGACCCGGGGGGTTCCACGCCAAGGAATAGAGTCGTCGCGGCCACACCAGTTGTCATTAAATGTATCGTTAAGAAAGCTCCTGACTTCCAGTGACCAGTGGGATGGAGCACCGTCTTGCTGTAAAATGATATTGTAATCCAGTTGTGGAACCAAGAATATCTGTAGCAGGTCCAGGTATGGCCCTTATCGTATAGTGTCCTCAGAGAAGGAAAAAGGAACCTACTGCTGGTATCGACTCACCACGCACCACAAATTTACTTTCTCTTTCCACTTCGTAGAAAGAACTCTGCCGAGAGCTCAAAGGGGGACATATAGAGGCCAAAACACACTCCCATTCAAAAAGATAATTCCTGCCAATATTGAATTACGATATCTGCTACAGGCCATACTACAGCATTTTAAAATTGTCCCTACCCAAGAGGATCACCTGACGATAACATTCCTAACATTCAAGTAAACGTTTAAGAAATATTTGCAACTATGAAATTCATTTGTATTTCATGCCCGCCATAGCGTAACTGGGATTTCATATATGACTTTTCAAGAAGCTTCTTTATTTTAAAAAGAAGTGTCCAAGCACAGTCATATAGGATCAGAACTTACTGAAAATTGTAATGTCATTTCTAGGTGGAAATGGAATAATCTTCACATCAGAAGCGGAAGAAATGTGCCACCCTGGTGGTACAGTGGTCTAAGCGCTGGCTTCTTACAGTTCGTCCGAGATAGGCCCTGTTTGGAGTCTCGTCACTGGCTCTCTCTCTCTCTCTCTCTCTCTCTCTCTTTCCTAGAACTAATGGCCTTAAATTAGGGACTGGGGACTATTTACAGCTTATAGAATTCCTACTGTGTAAATTAAACCCCGAAAAAAGTGCACGTGAAGCTGAACTTCAAGCGCTGGTTTCTAACCATTCGTCCAAGTGGGTCCGGGTTCGAATCCCGATGAGACATGGATGTTGTGTTTGTCTTATGGCCCTGATTCTCTCGCTTCCATAGAACCAGTGGCCATAAATTACGGTCGGGCGAGTGATTTTAGCACATTGAGTTGCTCACGGTAGTCGTTAAAACCCTAATAAAAAAAGCACTGCAGGCAGAATACACTAAAGTGCCGAACAAAACTGGGATACCTCTCTAATACCGAGTTGGTCTTCCTCGCGGTCGAATAACGGGAGCAATACAACGGGGCATGGACTCCACGAGCTCTCTGTAGTTCTGGAAGTATCCCACAATTCCGTAATTTTCGCCCGTGGAGAATTTTTCGCATTGACGGCACGTTTAACTGGGTAGCTGTGGTCGTATGTGGTGGCGCATTATCGTGTTGAAAGAGGTCACACCCTTCGGAATATTTGCGTGACACGAACGGGTGCAAATGATCCCCAGAGATGATTAGGTAGCATCCACAGGTCAGAGCGGTCAGCAGACGTATGAAGGGTCACAATGCGTGACAGCTGAAAACATCCCTCACCATAAGAGAGCCACCGCCGGCCTACACTTTCTATCGTTGGCATGCGGGATCCATTGCTTCGTGGGGTTGTCGCCACACCTGGAGTACGCCATCTCCCGAAACCGTTGGAACAAAGACAAAGTTCACGGCCTCGGCCAGCAATGACAACCGGGTGATCCATCAGCTCCGGAACCCCATATGACAAACGCTGATGCTATTACTGACCCCAGCATTGAATTGTGCTGTGATTTGCGAATATGTAGCACGCCGAGCGGATGGTACGATGTCCAGACGCTGCTGTCCGCGATCGTTCAGTGCCTTTCTACGGCCACACCGGTCTCGCACGCTGAATGTTTTCCTTGAGCTTGTGTAGTGCAGGTACACCCTTGAAATTGTTGACCGCGTAAATGCAAATCTCGAGGTAATTTCCTAGATGGAGTGAACCATCTCCCGGGCGCTGACTATCATATCACGTTTGAAATCCCTTAAATCCTGATAAGCTGCCATCTGAACTGCGAATGCTACAATTTGAGCTTGCAAAGATATAAAAATCTATATATACGTCGTTTGCGGAAGATACCATTTACTGCATGGGTGTGGTGGCATGTAATATAAATGGTAGCGATCTTTCCAGTTTTTTTTGGGGGGGGGCGCAGCTCACTGTAGCCATTGCTGTAAAACAAACCGTCGTTCATGCCTCATCCGAGTTTCGAACCAGGACCTATCTCGGACAAATGATTAGAAGTGAACACCTGGTACCACTCGACCACCGAGTCTGGGAAACAAGGTGAACCTGGACTACCATTGTCGCAACGATATCGAAATAACAACAGGAGGAGATTACGGTTTAAAACTGAAAGAGATTCAGTATGTACTTGTAGTGTAATTTGGACACGTAAGGCTTCCCTTCATACATCAATACTAGTATCATTCATCTCTGAACTTTGAAACAGGTGATATAATACACTGGTGAAGTGCAATTTGTTGCCGTAATATTCTGGCTTGATGTTGAAGGGCACTTTCGTGACAACAATATATTGACTGCTTGATGATTGGAACTATTATAAACTGACAGATGGTAAAGAGCTGATGGGTCCACAGCATTTTGTTCTATTAGCAAACATCCCTTGGCCACAACACTGCGGCCACCTTCTGGTAAAAGGCTATTGTCGTTGGCTAGTAAAGATCTTTTACCCACAACACTGTGGTTGGCTGTTGGAGAGAAGCTGCTGTGAAACATAGCATTGTAGCTGGATGGTGAAAACCTGGTGATTATGATAATATACTGCAAGTTTCTGACGTAGCACTAGGACCCATCGTATTGTAACCGTCTAACGAAAAGTTGTTCAAACTTACAACACTGTAGCAGTTTGGAAAACATCCCTTAAGGGTCATGACAAAACTCAACCAGATTTTGCCGTTTTTCGCACCATATTAATCTGCTTTATCAGTTAGCTGCAGGTTGTTACTTTATTGATTTTAGCCAGAGCATCAAGAAAAAGAGATATCTGCAGAAAATCAGAATTGCTCTATATGGAAATCTACAGAAAATCAACAATTAGGTAAACGGAGTGCGACATTGCACTCAATTTATATCAGGAAGATAAATGCTGAGAAATCATATTTTCTTTAATAATCTTTTCAGTGTTCAGTTGTCGAATTCGCACCTGTACCGCCTCAGAGAAAAATCACAATATTCTGTCCTGCAAATATTTTGGAAGTATTTAAATTAGCAGATTGTGTTCTTATTTGGTATCTCTCAAGTTGTTCCAATGAAATTATGGATATTTTAATCAGTTTGCTGTCTATTTTTTCTCACACCAAGGGCTACTGAATATCTTCTTCAGTTATTCTTGCGTTTCACAAAACGTGCGAGATACAGATTTCTGCAAGACCAATATCGAAAATTTCGTGCAGCTGACTCAGTTCGCACGTGTCCGTGGCTTGGCGGGTGTCAGAGTTTGAAGGGCAGCCTTTCGCGTCTTTCCACACTGTTGCACGACATCGAGGTATCCGCCGGAGAAGACTACCTCAAAGAGAAACGGAAAATCAATTGCCCCTCGCCACTCTTCAATAGTGCTCTGCCAACCATGAAGCTCGCGTGGAACGCAATCAAAGAATGAATGTTTCACAGTTCTCTGTTTAGAAGTCCAGGTCCCTAGAAATTCATTGACAGGAGGGAAGGCGTTTTACTGGGATGATCCGCTTACCGTATGACACCGAATTTCTTTAAGATAAAGGAAAAGACAATATAAGATATCAGGATATAACGGAATCCTCAGATCCAAACAAAAGAAAAGGACGTAATCTTGGAAAATTCCACAATGTATCTCATCCGGGCTGGCATTCTAAAGCAACGAAAATGTAACATCTATAGCCAAACCATGTGATTCGCTCTTATGACTAAACTAGGCATACGGTTACCTAGAGTAAAATTCTGAACAGAAAATTACTGATCGTGTTTGTTTATCTAAGATGGAAAGGCATTTATCCCCTTCTTCTACTACCAACACAGATCACATGAAGAATACAAATATACAGGGTGTCCCAAAAAGGATTAACCGATTTCAAATGATGATAACTTTTGATACAAAGCTAAAAACAGCATTCTGTTTGTTGAAGGTTGTAAGGAATACACTCAAGTTTTTTAGAAGTGTATCCAATGGATCATTTGACGAAAGCATAGATTGTGGAGCAGTTTATTGAAACCCGATCCGAAACGCAGGTTCAGGGGGAATTTCAGAAGAAAATATGGGAGCAAATTGCCCACACTTAACAGCATCAGAAAGTAGTACAAGTCACTCAAAGAAACTGGTAGCGTCTTTACAAAGAAAAGCCCTGGAATACCATCGCTGTTTCCAGAAAAGGAGGAGGTTGTGAGACAAACATTCTCTCGCAGCCCTCGAAAGCCAATCAGACAAAGAGCGCGACAGCTGGCCAGTCCCAATTCGTCAGTTCGCAGAGTATTACGTCAGAGATTGGAAATGAATGCACCCGTATAAATTGCACATAACCCATCACATAACCCCAAATGGTGATGTGAAACGTAAACAGTTTGTTGAGGAGATATTGGAGAACATTGCAAATGCTGAATCTTTCCTGAGACAAATCTCCTTCTCGGATGAGTGCAATTTCCATGTTTCTGGAAAGGTTACTAAACAGAATGTGAGAATTTGGGGAACTGAACACCTGCATTGCACAATGGAACATGACGATGCTAGCCCAAAAGTGAATGTTTGGTGTGGCATAATGGTCGACCATGTTATTGGATTTTTTTCTTTCAGGAAGCGACCGTGAGAGCTAATAATTATCTGGAAATTATTGGGCAGTTTGTTTAACCACAGTAGTTGGACGAACTTGCAACTCCGTTCATTTTCGCACAAGATGGGGCGCCACCTCATTGGACTTTGATTGTGAAGAGGTCTCTTGATAACAAATTTCCCAATCGATGGATTGGGCGTTGTGGTCCTATTGCGTGACCTCCACGTTCGCTGGACCCAACACCTTGTGACGTTTTTTTATGGGGATTCATCAAGGATGAGGTTTACCGCACTCCTGTTGCAGACATTGCTGACTTAAAGAGGAGGATTGCACACACACTGCATAAAGTTAACACGGACCTTCTCCGACGAACATGGTTGAAACTGGAATACCATTTAGGTATTGTTCGGGTGATAAATGGTGTCCATGTAGAATGCCTATAAAACTTCATGATCTGTTCCGTCAATTAACACAAGTTGTGTATTGAGATCATTTATATTGGAATTGTTATGATTTGGGCACGGATACTGCTGTAGTACTGATTGAGGAATGAGCGATGCGCTTGCTTTGTGCAGATGGTTTTGCCCTTTTTCATTAATTTCGGACCCAAAATTTGAAATGGGCAAATTTAGGAGCTCACTTGGTGATGAAATATATGCAGGTACAGCATATACAACCCTAAAACTTAGTCGTGATAATACAGGGCGTCCATAAATGTTTGAGTAGTAACGGACGTATGCTGAATCTCCTCCCTAGGAATGCGTGGAAGCAAATTAGGAGCTGGTTGATTGCTTATTGCCAAACACCCAGTAATTTCTTGGAAGGCTGGGACGCTACAACCTACGTCCCATGGGACTTTTGTGCTGCGTATGAGAAACAAAGTTACATTAAATTGAACCTTTAGGATCAGTAAGACACGACAGAGGGTACACAGGTCAGATACCACCGTGAAGGTTTAGACACAACTCCCTATGTCCCATGTGACTTTTGTGCTGCGTCGCAGAAACGAAGTTACATTAGATTAAACCTACAGACTCAGATACGACAGAGGGTAAACAGGTCAGAGGCTGCATTGAAGGTTTAGATGCAACTACCTATGTTCAATGGAACTTTAGTGCTACGTATCAGAAACGAAAGTATCTTAGATTGAACCTAGAGGTTTAGATATGACAGAGACCACGGTGAAGGTTTCGACCCAACTGCCTATGTCCCATGGGACTTGGGTGCTGCGTATCAGAAACGGAGTTACATTAGATTGAACCTATAGGATCAGTGAGACACAACAGAGAGTAGACAAATCAGAGAATACAGTGAAGGTTTAGACGCAACTACCTACGTCCCGTGGGACTTTTGTGCTGCGTATCAGAAACGAAGTTACGTTAGATTGAACCTAGAGTCTCAGATACGGCAGAGGGTAGACAGCTCAGAAACAACAGCGAAGGTTTAGACGCGACTACCTATGTCCCTTGGGAATGTTGTGCAGCGTATCAGAAACGAAATCACATTAGATTGAACGCAGAGGCTCAGATATGATAGAGGGTAGGCAGGTCAGAGACCACAGCGACGGTTTTTAAATGAAACTACCTTGTGTCCCATGGGTCTCTGGTTCTGCGTATCAGAAACGATCTGATATTGAACCAACAAACTCACACACGACAGAGGGTAGAATTATCAGAAGCAGTGGTGCCTTATCGAAGGGGCGAAGGAAGTAGAAATTCGTAAGTGGGATCCAATACGCCGAGGCCCATCAGATAGGCTTAACGTTCGCCTTCCCATCAGATAGGCTTAACGTTCCCGTACTACGCACAGCGAGTATTCAATTTTTCGGAGCTACTCAACTTATCTAGGATCAATTCCGCTACTATCTGATGGGAAGGCGATTGATCTAACAACTTGGCGTACCAGCAGCCTAAATTTCTACTTAGCAGCTGTAGGTGATCACGGTGGTCTATTACCAACTTCCCTAAAAAAAGAGAAATTCGAGGCAGCACGAACTTCTTACTTTTTACCTAAGAACCGAAGATATTTGGTGCTAATTGTAGGCAAGAAGATTGATAATGCTGTCAAAGCACAGTAACATTTTTTGGATGCAAAGCACATACACCACATCCCTAAATCATCTTTTAAAAATGGTATGATTTAAAAATGTATTTATTTACAATTCAAAAACACGGTTGATAAAAGCTCTGGCAAGCACTTTCGTGAACCACTATGGTCGAATCATCAGGCTGATGAGAGAAATCAGATTAGAACAGCACAAGTTTAAATAGTGGCAGATAGGAGCAAAATAGATATATATTTTGTAAATGAAACACAAAGCCATTACCATTCACTACAAATTGTTTAAAGTTTTTGTAATTATTAAGATTCTCCCCCCCCTTGAGTACTGTAGAACCATGTTTCTCCAGGCATTGGGAATGTATACAGGCACGTCCTCATTACAGCAATTTGGTCCCAGTTTTATGATAGACTCACAGTGAAGAACATAGAGCGTTTATTAGAAGCTGTCGATAGTAAGTTCGCATTGTCCTAGTCAGGTCTTAAGTCCTTTTCTGTATACATTCCGTATGCCTGTATACATTCCATCTGAAGATGGGACCAAAGTGGCCCGGAGGTACTAATGTATTTCCTCAGATTAAACTAATGGGCTGAAAGTTTGTGGCTTCTGAGTTCATTGGTTTCGGATTTGCTTCTTCATTTGTTCGGGCAGAGACGGTTACCTTTTATAGTTATTTACCATTTGTTCACCGAATTGAAGGATTTCTCCGGAGGACGACGCTTCGCTGGTGACGATTATTTAAATGACGGTGTGCAACAGTGGTTGCAGGTACTGGCGGCAGAGAGGTTGCAGGTACTGGTTGCAGGTACTGGCGGCAGAGAGGTTGCAGGTACTGGTTGCAGGTACTGGAGGCAGAGATATATGGTGAAGGTATTCCAAAACTGGTAGGCAGAGAGGTTGCAGGTTAGTGTACTGGCGGCAGAGAGGTTGCAGGTTAGTGGTTGCAGGTACTGGCACAATCATACGAGGTTTCAGGTAAGGTACTGGTGAGAGAGAGGTTGCAGGTTAGTGGTTGCAGGTACTGGCGGGTGTACTAGCGGCAGAGAGGTTAGTGTAGTGGCGGCACAGGTTAGTGTACTGGGCAGAAGAGAGGTTGCAGGTTAGTACTGGCGGTGTACTGGCGGCAGAGAGGTTAGCAGCAGAGAGGTTGCAGGTTAGTACTGGCTATGAGAGAGGTTGCAGGTTAGTATAGGTTAGTACTGGCGGTGTACTGGCGGCAGAGAGGTTGCAGGATAGTACTCGCGGTGTACTGGCGGCAGAGAGGTTGCAGGTTAGTACTGGCTATGAGAGAGGTTGCAGGTTAGTGCTGGGTGCAGGTTAGTACAGGTTAGTACTGGCGGTGTATTGGCGGAAGAGAGGTTGGCAGCAGAAAGGTTGCAGGTTAGTACTGGCGGTGTACTGGCGGCAGAGAGGTTGCGGGTCAGTGGTTGCAGGTAAGGTACTGGCGGCAGAGAGGTTGCAGGTTAGAGGTTTCAGGTACTGGAGGCAGAGATGTGAAGGTATTCCAAAACTGGTCAAACAATATGCCAAGTGCCTAAACACCGCTGGTGATTATGTAGAAGAATGAGTAATTATATGTTGTATTAGTGAAAATACAAAAACTCCGACAACGGATGTTTCTTTTGTTTTTATTTCACAACGGGTATTACTTTCTGGTCGACCCTAGTCAATTATGAAAGAAAGGAAGAAAAAATTGTTTCGACGTTTCGAAGTTTACATGTTTTTCAGTTATGAAAACGCTTTACGCCACGCAGAGGAAAAACTGTTGCACAGAATTTCCAAAGTGCATACATCATAATCCACAGCGCCAACCTCGCCTTATCCAAAACAACAACAACAAAAATCCCCTCGAATCCTAATTATAGACGCAAATGCTTCATGTCTACTGACGTATTGTTAAAAAGCGGTTTCTTTAAGATCTGCTAATAATGTTTGCTATTAGAAGGAAAGGTCAATACAATGCCTAGGACATGATATTTTTTATGATGAATTTACTGAAGAACTTCCGTGGACAACGTCATTTTTGCTTTGTCTGTGTCGTGGATTTTTGCATTACTTCCTGACTTCTTTAACAGTTCATTATCTATTCTCTCCCTTCTCTTTTGCGAAGTCAGTGGCGCATTAAACAAAAGGAACTTCCCAGAAAGAACTGAGTACCATTTCTCTTGCAGTCTTCGGAACCTCGTTACAAGTCGAAGAAATGTCGACTGCCTTTCCTATTTGCTGCACGCTGGAGCTCTTTCCGCTTTTCCCAAGCGTTTAGTACAACATTTGTCAAACGCAAATACTGCGAATACGTCCTCTAATCTGCATTGGAAGCAAAAGAAGAAAAAACGAACTTGTGTTCGTCTCCGGTCAGATTTTCATTTCCAGTCTTTCGATGCCTTATTGATTCTTCTTCCCTTCGCAAATAGACACGTGCCTCTCTGTTTACCGATTCATCATCACTTGTCTGCCTGAAGTTCTCAAATTTTTGTGTCCTATTATCTCACCGATACGAATTGAAACCTTATGCATAAACAATAAACTGTATTTTCAATATCATTAGACCTCATTCGCAGAACAACCATCACGCAAGATGACTTGAACCCTTTTGTGCTTTGATGCTTAGTGTATATTACGGAACCATCAATAATAAACTTATCTGCGCAGTTTAGCTGGAAATACACTTAATGCACCATTTACACGCTAGTCTGAAAAAGCAATAATGAGGTTCTGAATGAGTTAATCGGCTAAGCACCATCTTGTAAGACGATATTTCTTATATGCTGCATACATAATAGCACATTCAATTGATAAAAAAAAACTAGCAGCTAAACATGGGTCATCAGCCTACTTTTGTAAGTAACTTTCAAGATATTGCAACTAAAATCGTGACATGAAGCGTTAAGAAACTTAATGATGGACAGAATATCTACTGCGTCATCAACAGTATTAGAGATCTGCCGTCTGGGTAGCGCAGTGGTCTAAGCGCTCACTTCTAACCATTCGCCCATGGTGGGTCCGGGTTCGAATCTCGGTGACGCATGGATGTTTTGTTTTCATTACGGCACTGGCTCTCTTCCTACCCTGGAACAAGTGGCTCTAAATTAGGGACGGACGACTGCTTATAGCCCATGGAGTTTCGGTGGTTGTTAAACAACCAAATGGTAAAAAAATAGACAGAGCTTTCCCACCGGTGCATAGGTTTATCTCTCACAGCAATTACAGCTGCGATTATGTGTGTAATGATTACAACAAAGTATGTACAATTATTTCTATCTATCTTATTACACTTCGTTAACAGAATTGAGTTTAGCACTTATGCACTGTGTACAAATATTTCTAAAAATGTTAGCTGTCGGAATCAAGTTTCGAAACGTCGAGTACAAATGTTGCTGGCGATCTTGTTTCATTTCGTTAAGAGCGTTCACCTTCATATCCACAAGAACAGCCGGTTCTCAATGTCTAGACGCATGAGTCGTGTACACATGCATGTAGATAATTTTGGAGATCTTGTCCCACATATTTACGAGAAATTACGTTTGGATCGACAATAATCGTCGGTTGTTAGGGTTTAGCACCTATGCGACGTGTACAGGTATTTCTGAAGTTCTTGCCCCTTTTTTCCAAGACTGTAGCCTTCAGATCGACAAAAAAAGCCAGCTGTCGATATCTAACACGCATGCGTGCTGTGCAGGCAGTAGTTTTGGAGTTCTCGTTTGATTTCTTTAAGAGAATCTGTAATCGGAGTGTAATATGCATGCGTCGTTCTTTTGGATCCCACTTATTTTTGATAAAATTCATTTTCCGCGATCAAACAAGCATGGAACATTCTATATATCACTGGAATACTCTAGAAACAATGCTCACGCAATTAACGTTCTGTGTGCTGTAGCACTGTTGTATTGAAACAGTTGCACTCCTTTCGCATTCATAATCAGCCCTTCGAAATAAAGAAGATTTGATTCGATGCTCATTTACATACTCCAGTTGACGGTGCTATGCATTATGATGATGAATGGATTGCGATGTTTTCAAAAATATTCCCAAAATAAGTACATCACCAGCAACTACCTGAGTAGACCGCTGGATATAGTCGGGTTTCATTGCTGTTCAACCTTTCATATATACTCTCATACGTCCACCTATATAAGAAATGTCTAATGTGATTTATCCTTTCCCATTGAATGTTTTACAATAATCCATTTACCGTTTTCCCCCTTCACGAGACCTCTCAAGACACAATTATCTGATTTGCTCACAAATTAGAGAATTACCGATGGCCATGGAGATGCGCAGGCCACCAAAAAGGAGTGATTTACAGCTACTGACACCTTTTACGATCTATTACCTTGTGCTGAAGAAACTCGTAATTATATGTAATGCCGTATTTCGACTTTTACATACAGCGAGGACGAAACATGTGCGAGCCGCCCCGGTGGCGCAGTGGTCTAAGCGATGGCCTCTGATCATTCGTCCGAACGGGGTCCTGGTTTGAATCCCGGTGAGGCATGGATGTTGTGTTTGTCTTACGGCACTGGCTCTCTCCATTCCCTGGAACCAGTGACCCTAAATTATGGACGGGCGACTGCTTATAGCCCATTGAGTTGCTCACGGTGGTCGTTAAACCTCCAATCCAAAATCCAAAAAATCCAAAACATGTGCGATCCGAGACTATCGCAATTTCGACACGTAACGTTGCTGATTTGTTCTGATCAGCTGATGTATTTATCCTCAATCAACTATTAATACTGTCACCTGTAGTCATGTCTTTCGTGAAATCGTTGACATCGTGTGCTTTTCTTTTTTCGATTGGAGGTTTAACGACCACCGTGAGCAACTCAATGGGCTATAGGCAGTCGCCCGTCCCTAATTTAGGATCACTGGTTCCAGAGAAGGGAGAGAGCCAGTGCCGTAAGACAAACACATTTTTTTATTGGAGTTTTAACGACCACCGTGAGCAACTCAATGCCCTATAGGCAGTCGTCCGTCCCTAATTAAGGGTCACTGGTTCCAGAGAAGGGAGAGAGCCAGTGCCGTAAGACAAACACATTTTTTCATTGGAGGTTTAACGACCACCATGAGCAACTCAATGGGCTATAAGTAGTCGCTCGTCCCTAATTTAGGGTCACTGGTTCCAGGGAAAGGAGAGGGCCAGTGCCGTAAGACAAACGTATTTTTTATTGGAGGTTTAACGACCACCGTGAGCAACTCAATGGGCTATAGGCAGGCGCCCGTCCTTAATTTAGGGTCACTGGTTCCAGGGAAGGGAGAGAGCCTGTGCCTTAAGACAAACACACTTTAATTGGATGTTTAACGACCACCGTGAGCAACTCAATGGGCTATAGGCAGTCGCCCGTCCCTAATTTAGGGTCACTGGTTCCAGGGAAGGGAGAGAGCCAGTGCCGTAAGACAAACACAACATCCATGCCTCACGGGATTCGAACCCGAATCCTTTTCGGACGAATGATCAGAGGCCATCCCTTAGACCACTGCGCCCCCGGGGTGGCGTATGCCTTTCTTACTAAGCAATTGCACTACCAAGAGCACACGGCTATGCAGCTATGGAACAACAAACCATGTTAAACCATAAGTGATTTACGTATTATCGCGTTTCCATGTGACAGGCAGGGTGTGTTAATGAATGAGAACAAAGAATCCTCAAATATTTTGGTGGAACAGTGTGAGACGAGGTCATAAAAACAATAGGAAAGCGAACGTCCACAGATAAAAAAAAAAAGAACGCAGTCTTGAATCAAGTTAGGAAATCAAAATAACAAGTTTAGTTTTGGAAGTCCGTGGTGTGGTTTTAAAAAAATGGGAAAAGCAACAAACGGAGGTAAAGGTTATAGGAAATAATCCGATCGAAAGGGGGATGTGAGCGATGGTTGTTATAAAAGAATTGTAGTGGAAGAACTAATGCTGTAAGAAGAAATGAAATAGAGGAAACTTGCACAAATGGCCGCAGCTTCAGTTTGAAATATTGTGCTGTCAATGGTGATGATATATCAGTGATGATGACACAGAAAATACTATCTTTAGAACTACTTCTTTTCCCTTAACTTTTTTCCTTGTGAAATAAATTTTTCTATTTGAAATTTGAAATCCTGATTTGTAATCGATATTTCATTCTCAACCTCTGAAAGTTTCATTTTCCAGTTTCTTTCTCCTGGTATTTATGAATTTTGGTTTTGTGCAGAGATCTGCAAGATAAAGAGGAAGATCTCTTCGTTCAACATCAGTCATATAATTGGATAAAATAGGGTGTTTCACCGTACTTCCTATAATGTTTCATCATACCAGCAAAACAGCCTAGCTCATTAAATTCCGTTTGGTTATTTCGGAATTGAAGCCTTTTTGTAGACATACATATGGAAGCATACAAACTTCAGATCGTGTTTTATATGCATATGCATTTTTACGTGATCACATCATAGCCGCCAGCCAAACAACATTTTAAGCGGTATTTTACAGTAATAACGTTTTTCACATCCAACGTGGCGTGGCTTCCCCTACGAAACTGGCACAAAATACCTTGAAACTGTGTCCTCGGGTGTTTGGTGCCAGTTGGACAAAATAGCGTGTCGGAGTTCGGCGATAAAGTGAATTATTGTCGAATTGGCGTGTACCATCAAATGCTGCGTTACACTGTATCCCAAGATGCTCGATGAGATTCAAGTAAGGAGAGTTTAACATCAGATTAATCCATAAAATGATTGGATATAAGCCTCAAACTGTTCTTGCTCCACGCCAGTGTTTACGCTTTCCAACCGTAGGTTAAAAAAGCGTATATGCTCCAGTTTTATCCGTCTGTCCGTCCGTCCATTTTCCGCACAATAACTCGCGTAAAAATGGTTCGATTTCGATGAAATTTTAGTACGTGATAGGGGACCACATGGGGACGAACCTTATTGAAAATGGGTGAAATGGGGTCAAAGGTCACGACATAGGAGCGAGATCCATTCCACTAACCTTATGCTTCATAAATTGCGTAAAAATGGTTCGACTTCGATAAAAGTTTAGTATGTGGTAAGGGACCAACTGGGGACGAATCCTATTGAAAATGGGCGAAATGGAGTCAAAGGTCAGGACACAGGAGCGCGATCCATTCCATTGACTTAATGCGTCATAACTTGCGTAAAAATGGTTCGATTTTGATGAAATTTTAGTATGTGGTAAAGGACCACTTGGGGAGGAACTCCGTTCAAAATGGGCGAAATGGGGTCAAAGTTCAGGACATAGGGGCGGGATCCATTGCACCACCCTTATGCGTTATAACTTAGCTAAAAATGCTTCGATTGAGACAAACTTTATCCTGTTGTTCCGGAAGTATACTTTACCGGTTCTGTTGAATATCATCGAGATGGGGTCAAACGTCAGGTCGTAGGAGCGATATTTATTTTACAGCCATTATCTTCATAACTTGAATAATAACTTGAGTAATAACTTGAGTAATGATTTCTGGTATGTTGGAAAGCGTATCATAATCAATGCATTGCATGATTTTACTAACTTGTTTTTCTAAGAGTTTAGTGCCATCCGAACGCCACCTCACTATGTAGACCAGAACTTGGCTCGGAACTTTTCCTAGGATAGATGTTCAGGTGGAGATATTGGGTTGGAAAGGAGTTAATATTTGCAAACTTAAGACAACAGAAAAGTGCTAATTACTGTATATACAAGTACAAATCAGTCCAAAATGTGATCACCATCATTGCCACACCCTTCTCCCATCGTCTGGGAAGCTATTGGATATCGTCCCTGCAGAATCGTGGTGGCTTGGACGAAATGAAGTCAGTAAGTGTGCGTTCGATATCGTCCCGATTGATGAACCACTCTCCGTACAGGAAATGCTGCAACAACAGAAAAAGGTAGCAGTCACTTGAGGCAATTTCCGAGGAATAGTTTTTTTTTTTTTTTTTTTTGATTGGAGGTTTAACGACCACCGTGAGCAACTCAATGGGCTATAAGCAGTCGCCCGTCCCTAATTTAGGGTCACTGGTTCCAGGGAAGGGGGAGAACCAGTGCCGTAAGACAAACACAACATCCATGCCTCACCGGGATTCGAACCCGGACCCCCTTCGGACGAATGATCAGAGGCCATCGCTTAGACCACTGCGCCACCGGGGCGGCAGGAATAGTTTGGGTGTGGCAGTAGCTCCCAGCCCAGGTCACTGATCTTGTGACAGGTCTCCTGTGCTGTGTGAAGTCTCGCTCTATCCGGCTGCAGGAGGACGCTCTTGCGATTCATCAGTGCTGGACGTATCCACATGAGGGATGCATGCAAATCGACAAATGACGGCAATATTCATCGACGGTGGCAGTGTTGTTGTCCGGCTGCATCTCAGAAAACACGATATACCACCACACTAAGAGCAGAACCTTACGTGGGCGTAAACGGGCTTTGGGGGTCGGCATGGGTTTCTGTTTTGGGTTTATCCAATGTTTTAGAGCTCTGACCTTGTCATACAGGATCCATTTCTTGTTAATGCGGTCCAAGAACGGTTCAATTTGGTCGCGTGCAAGCCCAGAAACGCAAGCACTCATGTGATTTCTGCTCAACTATGAGTTGATTGATTGCACCTTCCCAAGTTGACGCCGGTGGGTGATAAAGTTCGTGTGAGTAGTTCCCAGCTGTTCGACCAAATCCCGCGTTGTCATGCGTTGGTCGGTCTCCATTAAGGTCTTCAGCATGTCCATATCCACTGTTGGGGTCTTTCGGCTTTGGGATGGTGTGACATTTCTCTCTCGAAACAGTTCGAACCAACGACAGCACAGATTACTTGATATGGCATTGAGGACGCACTAGTAATGTTCCTTACAGACTTGCGGGGGTGCTACCGTGGCGAGACTCATACAGCACGCAATGGCGGATGTGCTCTTTGTCCATTTTCATGTTGGCTCGCGCTTACACTTTTCGCCTTCTCACGGCTAACTGTCTCTGACACAACTGTCACTGCCCGCTACCTATTGATGACCGGCTGGTGTGATGAATTAACCAAAATCTAACCACTAAAGAATTATCAGAACGGTGAATAAATTTGAAAGATGTGAAGAAAATGCTAATAGACGATGACATCGCTCTGTCCACGTTATTATAGAAACAACGCATAGCAACTGAAAAAATATTCTTCCAACACCGCTGGGATCAAACTGAGTGTTCAAACAACCTTTAGAAATAGGAAGCTAGGAAATTTGGGCTAGAGTGCCCGATAGGAAAGTGTCACGGAAGCGAGGTAGATAGGGGAGGAAGACGCCTTTATTTATTATCGGGGGGGGAGTACCCGGAGTCCGACAGCTTAACGTGCCCATCCGACGCACGGCAGATATTTAGTGGCTAGAGCTTTCGTACCTGCCTGAGATCGAACCTGAGGTTTTCTCCGTGGCAGTCACGAACGTTGACCACTAGCCACCCAGCACCCAACAGTTTTTTTTTTCAGATGCTATGCGTTGTTTATACACTGAGTGGCCACTTTATTATGACCACCTGACAGTTTTAAGCAAATGAGCTATGGCTGCACGCTGTTGCCGCCAGACGGCGAGGCTAGTATAAAAAGGGAAAGCTTAGTGCTTGCGACAGTAGTAGAAGTGATTTTTGGGTGACGAGATGGGTAAAAAATGTGATTTGACGGACTTTCAACGTGGAATGATTGTAGGAGCTCGGAGCCATGGAGCGAGTATCACCGAAACCGCCGCATTCGTGAAATGTTCCAGAGCAGCTGTTGTTAAAGTGTTTAAAGACTTGACTGTCAGCCAAAAAGCTGGGTCTGTACGTGCAACGTTGGGTCTTCATCGACTAGTGGCTGCTCGGGTGGAACGGAGAGTGTCCAGACTGGTAACAGACAACAGAAAGGCAACAGTGTAGAAAATCACAGACCATCTTAATCAAGAATCCCCTCAAATGATCTCTACACGCACTGTTCGTCGTACACTGCATCGGATGGGATATGGCAGTCGAAGACCTGTTCGAACACCTTTGCTGTCTGCAGTTAACAAGAGAAAACGTCTTCAGTTTGCACAGGAGCCCAAGGATTGGACAGTCGATAATTGGAAACAAATTATGTGGTCGATGAATCACGTTTCCAGTTGCACCATACCGATGGCTGAGTGAGAATTTGGCGGAAACAGCACGAAAGCATGGACCCCAAATGCATTGCTACAACCCTTCAAGCTGGTGGAGGCAACGTTATGGTTTGGGGAATGTTTTCCTGGCATACTTTGGGCCCTTTAATTCGTGTTGATCAACGTCTGACTGGCACATCATATCTAAACATCGTTGTGGACCAAGTGCATCCTGTCATGTGGATGGTTTATCCCAATAGCGATGGCTACTTTCAACAAGATAATTCGTCCTGCCATAGTGCTCGTATTCTACAGGATCGGTTTCACGAACATGCCGGCGAGTTTACTTTGCTTAGGTGGCCCCCACGATCTCCATATCTCAACCCCATTGATAATTTGTGGGATGAAGTTGAACGAGCCATCAGACAGCTGGATCCACAACCCTGTAATCTCACACTCCTGGAAAGTGCTATTCATCAAGCATGGTCTCAGATTCCACAAACCACCTATCAACATCTCGTGGAGTCCATGCCACGAAGAATCGACGCAGTATTAAAGGCAAAAGGTGGCGCAACGAAGTACTGAGGGATGGTCATAATAAAGTGGCCACTCAGTGTATAATAACGCATACAGAACGATATCATTGTCTACTTATATTTGTATCAGAACGGTTTTCTGTACACAGAACAACAGTAGAAAGAAGGATGCATGCACTTGGGTTTATCACAAAGTTCGATACCACATGACATATCCGCAAGACATATATCGGACAGAATGACCACCTGTCTTTTATCTTGGAACGATTAGTTACGAGGGATGAAAAGTGGGTCCTTTACAGAAACGTAAGTAGTCAAAGGGCTGTATGTCGAGTTAGAGAGCCTGCTCCATCGACTTAAAGAGGAGGACTGCATCCGAGAAACATCTTGTTAAGTGTATGGTGGAATGTCAAGGGGGTAATCCACTGGGAGCTACTTGCACCTAACTGAATTATAAATGCTGACCTGTACTACCAATAGTTGGAAAAACTGAAATAAAAATTGAAATGTAAGCGTCCGGTAATGGTTAATTGCAAAGGCGTCATCTTGCAGCATGACAACAGAACACTCTACAGCTTTAGCCATTCAGAAAAAATTACTGGACATTGGATGGGAAGTGTTACCTTATCCACGTATTCCCCAGATCTTGCACCTAGAGTCTACCACCTCTTTTTTTATCTCTTCAGAAAACAACTTCACTGAAAAGACCTTCGATTAAGTTGAAGATATGTCGAAACTGCATTATTAGAGTTTTTGGACTCCACAACTGACGAGTTCTACAGCCGGGGAATTCAATTAATACCAGAAAGATGGCAAGAGGTCATGGATAATAATGGCAATTATTTAAAACAATGCAGATGTTATTTATTCAAAAACATTGTTTTTCTTCTCTGCTAAAAAACACGCAGAACATTTGCATACTCCTGATATAAGGCTTGTTTTGGTTCGGGCATGCTGATCTTTTTGACTCTGGCATTTTTTTTTCTGTTTAAAAAAACTAAAAATCAAAGCCTCCCCCTTAAAATTAAAAATAAAATCAAGCTACCAGTATATATAACCGCGCAGTCTTTTCCAGTCCTAAGAATGAAATTCTGTTTATTCCCATTATCCAAATTTCAGCCTTAACTTGCAACGTCTTTAGGCAAAGTACTTAGACAGAAGCCCAAATTCTAGGTTGCTGTAGAAATGAAAAGTTCATTTTGCATTCTTTGCCCTTGTTAAAGCCATGGAAAATGCATAATCAATTTTCTGCCTTCAAAGTTGGTACTTTTGTTCTTTTATCTATTTTGGTCATTCAAAATTTTTCTCTCTCTATCATAAATATTTCCTTTGAATAATTTTTCCTTGGTTCTGGCTAAGATAAACTCCTGCACCCAATTCAACTCCAGTATCCCGTGTTAGTTTAATTTCCTTTGTAGTTTATATAACTGTTTGGCTAAATCCTTTTTATCATGTGTGTGTTTATCAGTATCGAAAGCTGGTCATGTTACAGCATCACATGCTTTCCATCTGACTTCTAATTTAACATTTAAAAAAATCGTACTTCGACATTGCATCTTTTTTTGTGTGTGTGGTGCTCACGAAAAATGGTATGAATTTTTTTCACTGAAATTTTCTATCAGCTTCTTAAAATAACGTGGTCTAGTGTCAAAAAAGGAAGATTCTAGGGACTTATAGATTTCTTCAAGATTCCTGATCTTTGGAATACTGCACTTCGAGTAGTGTTTCAAAAAAAAACTGAAACCTATAACTATTATAAATTTGGAATTCATACTTCGTAGTTTAGCAGTTAAAATGAGATAATCTCTAGTAAATTCTAATTTAGTGTAAAGGGGAAAAGAAACACGCAAAAAATCAAGTTTCTGGTGTTTGTACGCACCCAAACTAAGTAACTGGAGCAGGTACTCTTCATGTTAAGTTTCTCATAAAATGTTTGGAAAACTACATGGATTGTCCCAAAAACAACTAATACTGGTTTTATAAAAAAATGTGCAAATCCTGCGTTCGACCTTGGCACGAGTCTCGGAAAAACGGTTGTCGATATAATAACTAAAATAACCGACCACACCTGTTTATCACGCATGTGTCAGCGGTAGTGCGCATTTCAATAAGTTTTGTTTCGTTAAATCCTAACGAGTGTTTTCGCGCTACTCTGTGATTTTTCAGAAAAAATGGATGTGAAAGAGAAACAAAGATGAGCCATTAAATTTTGTTGTCAACTTAAGAAGTCTGTCAGAAAGACTTGTCTTGTGCAAAAGGCTTATAAAAATGAACGTCCAGAAAAATCAACAATTTACAGATGGCACAAAGAATTTACGGATGGTCGTGAGACGGAAGCTTTAATCGCGCATGGAGGAAGATCTTCAACGAGTACTACAGGGGTAAACATCAATACAATCGGTGTTATTATACCGAAAGACAGACACCAATCAATTAAAGATATCGAAGATATGGTTCACATTTCAAATCTACAGGGGAAAACATCAATACAATCGGTGTTATTATAGGGAAAGACAGACACCAGTCAATTAAAGATATCGAAGATATGGTTCACATTTCAAATCTACAGGGGAAAACATCAATACAATCGGTGTTATTATACGGAAAGACAGACACCAGTCAATTAAAGATATCGAAGATATGGTTCACATTTCAAATCTACAGGGGAAAACATCAATACAATCGGTGTTATTATAGAGAAAGACAGACACCAGTCAATTAAAGATATCGAAGATATGGTTCACATTTCAAATCATTATTTCAGAGAAATTAATCAGAGCATTTCGGCATGAAACGAGTTTGTTATTGGAAGTTTAATGGCCACCGTAAGCTACTCAATGGGCTATAAACAGTTGCTTGTCCCCAATTTAGGGCCACTGGCTCCAGGGAGGAGAGAGAGCCCGTGTCGTAAGACAAACACAACATCCATGCCTCACCGGGATTCGAACCCGTACCCCTTTCGGACGAATGATAAGAGGACATCACTTAGACCACTGCTCCACCGAGGAGGCCACTTCTTTTCATGTGCGGCCCTATGCAAGGCCCCACATGGCCACTTCTGTCGTTTCTTATTCGGATAAAATGAATATTAAGTTGACGACCCAACTTCTATACATTCCAGACTTTTCTCAATGTGACTTCTGGTTTTTCCCCATTTTAAAAAAGACATTCCGGAACGAAAATTTGGGACTGATCAACAACTTATTATAGCTGCTCAGAAGTACTTCAACAGCATTTCGGAAGAAGAATTCCAGAAGACATTTAAAATATGGTAGGAACGTTGGGACACCTGTATTCGATGCAATGAACAGTATTTCGAAAAAGATGGCCACTTCTTTGATAATTAAGGTACGAATATTTTTTTTATAAAAACATTTTCAGTAGTTTGGGAACAACCCTTTTAGCATTTCTACTTTTTCGCCAAGAGCTCGAAAGTAGAACCACATAAAAACTTATTTGCGAAGAAACTTTACCATGAACCAGGTAAGAAATGATAATATCACGTGGCATTTCCCACATCAAAACAAACTACAGCTCAAAGACTTACTCGAAGATAGCGTATTTACCTCAAAACTGAATGATATAAATGCAGAGAAAATGCAGTCAGTGTTTGGCTATGTAATTTCTTACTTTGTATAAAGACAAAAAAGGTCACCCGGCAAATTACGTCTGTGGTCAGTATGTTTCACATCCAAATCATGGAGCAGATGCTCTTCATATAATCTCAAGTAAATTCTAACTTAGTAAATAGTAAATATAAGTAATATGGATAGTAACACAGATTGTTGGCACCGTAGCGCAAACCGAACGCACTTGGCTAGTTACAGAGAGAGATCTGGGGTTCGATCCTAGTGATACCGAAATACAATTTTTCGGTTGCTGTGTGTTATGTCTGATTCTAAACCATTATTTCTAAAACTAAATATTCTAAAAATTCATGAAATTTTTACCTTGAAACTAGGTATCATGTTTTTAAAATAATGCATCTTAAACTGCCTATTTTTCAATCTGACATCAAATACCTGGATTATTCTATCTTCACCAGATCTGTTGCTAACAACAAATTATGTCAGCCGTGTGTTAGACTTAATTATGGTTTAAATAGCATACTGTATAAAGCCATTATTCTATGGAATAATCTCCCAAAGAGCATCAGATCCCTGGAAAATATTAAAAAGTTTTCCCTGTCTCTGCGAAATTACATTGTAAATCACCCTGATCTCCATAACGAATCTCAACCCTATCATTAAATTGTAGTTCCAAGCATACTGCTAACAGTGGTGCTTCTGTTATAACCATCTTACTTGCTTTCATATATGCCATATGTTTTATTCTTTTTCTTACATCTGATAGGGGGAATCGCCTTACAACCAATGTGTTCAGATTCCTCCTGGTGTATTGCATTTTCATATAACTGTAAGTTTTAAATGTGTGTAATAAATAATTGCATTGTAATTAAAGAAAAACGTGGAAAGAGCGATGACTTTGTCTATTTGCATTGTCTCCACGTATTTGGAAGATTTTCACTATCTAACTTAGTATAAAACGGCTTTGCCATCAACCAGGCGAGGAATACTAGTATCACGTGTCATTTCCCATATAAAAACGAACTATGGTTCAAATACTTATCACAAGAAAGCGTGTTTACTGCAAAACGGAGTGATACACAAGTAAAGAGAATCCACTCAGTGTTTCGCTAAGATTGTCTACTACGTTTAAGACTTCGCTTGATGAAGCTGAGATCACTCGCAGTAGAAGAGCGAATGCAATTGAAATATGTAATTCACTTAAGCAGCTAACATCAGGATCCTAAGTAAAAAAGTTAAATTCTCAATATTTACACTGATTCTTAAAAGCCGTAAGAGTAAAAACCGCTTAAACAACTTTATTTACAACTAAAAGAAAGACAAGAACTTTCGTAGCCGCGTCGGCCACATCCTCAGGTCTGCACAGTCAAGAGTACAAGAGTCCCACAATTACACACTATCTACCAACAAGTAATTGGACACCCCTGCGATCGACGATATCTGCGGTCCTGATACACGTTACGGCCGCCGCAGTTAAATATCGTGTGGGAAACAACAACGCAACCAGTTGCATGCAAGATGCCACGCAGTTCGGAGCTCTCTGATTTCGAGAAACGTGTAATCTTCGGGTATCACAGAAATGGTCGATCCATACGTGACATATCCAGCGAGTTGAAGTACCCAAAATCGACAGTGGCCTACGTGATTGGCAAGTGGAAGATGAGAGGTGACTGTCGGCATGTGCCCCGACCTGGCAGACCCACAAAACTGGGAGTTAGAGACCGACGGGTGCTGGCCAGAGAAATTCGGAAGAAACGCACCAAATCGATGGGCCATATCCGCGAGGAGTTTCAACAGGCGTCCGGGAGTGTTCTTTTGATGAATACCATCCGCAAGGAAGCCCATCTGCTCTGTTATCATGGACGTGCTGCCGCCCACAAGCCTTTGATCACCAAGTACAATAGCGCTGCTCGGCTAACGTGTTGTAAAAAACGTCGACAGTGGACCGTTGAACAGCGGAAACAGGTTCTCTGGAGCGACGAATCAAGGTTCACGCTCTACCGTTCAGATGGCAGGGTCTAGGTTTGGCGTCTGCCTGGAGAACGCCTCCTGCCGGATTGTATTGTGACAACTGTGAAGTTCGGCGGCGGTGGAATTATGCTATGGAGGTGTTTCTCCTAGTATGGCACGAGACCCTTGGCCACAATTCCTGGTAGACTCAACGCCAAAACCTACTGCACCATTCGATTCCCCTACGGCGACTGCTTCCTACCAACTGCTTCCTACGTTGTGGCAGTTTTACGGGGTTTACCCATGTTACTTTCAGGATGACGATGCCACCTGTCATGTTGTGAGATCCACCATGGCTTGGTATGGTGACAATGTGGTTAATCGAATTGACTGGCCTGCGCAGAGCCCGGACCTTAACATTATCGAGCTCCTCTGGGACGAGTTGGAGCGTCGACTTAAGGGGTGCCCCCACCGTCCGAAAGCGGCGAAGGAACTGACCTGTCTTCTCCAAGCCAAGTGGAAGAAAATGCCGCTAGCCGTCGTACAACGCCTGGTTGAGAGTATGCCCTGGAGGGTCGCAGCTGTAATCGCCGCTCGTGGAGGCTCCACCAACTATTGAAGGTGAATGAACTTCGTTTTCCTTTGCTATCACAGGTAGTGATAGCAAAGGAAGATATATAACCTAAATGTTCAAAAGGCTAGGTATTTACCGGTTTACAAAGCAGCGTTTACTCAGCAAAATCTGTATATTTCTCCGGTCTCAGGTTAGAGCGTTGCTGGTAAACTCCGGATAAGTTTTTTCCAAACATCGTGAAGGCGAAAAGGTGTTTCCTCGTTACAACTTCCTTTTCCGTAGTAGGCGATCCACAATGACTCCATAAATAATAAAGTCTGCCGATACATTATAGGTGCCACAATAGTTGCGCAGTCCCAATTTGGAAAATGTTGTCTCAATCTCAAAGTTCTTGTTAATGAGGTAGAAATATTAAGGTTCCTAGTTGATTATTCATGTTCTTGTACACGTAAAACCAGATTTCTAGCGGTAGATCTTACATACATCAGTTCCCTCACTCCCGGTACAGTAGGACGTAGAGGAATGGTATATACACTTGGTGGCCGACGCGGCTACGAAAGATCTTGTCTTTCCTTTAATTGTAAATAAAGTTGTTTAAGCATTTTTAACTTTTACGGCTTTTAAGAATCGTGTAAATATTGAGAATTTTACTTTTTTACTTTGGAAGTGTTAACGCGAATTTTTGATATATGCCTGACATCAGGATATAATGAATAAGCTCTTAAATAATGTAGCCGCTATTTCTTAGCACATTGGTCTGGAAAATGATAATAGGAGTTTGATTTCGATGCCACTCTAATACGTTTATCACCAAAACAAAGCAGAGAATGTACTTTAATGTGTTTATATACGAACATGCGTGGTCTTACCGCTGTTCATGCTAAACTTTTGAGCTATATTAGCTTATATGTCAGTGCATGACGGACATATTAGTGATTTGTAGTTCTTATACACGCTTTTATAACTATTCTTTCTCTAAAGCAAAAGGGTTATGAACATCTATTACTTTATATGGGATGTACGCACAGTCTTAAAACATTTTGATAAGAAATTACAATGGCTTATGATCGTTCGTCCAGGAGGTGTCCGGGTTCAAATTCCGGTGAGGCATGGATGCTTTGTTTGTCTTACGGCACAACATCCATGGAACCAGTGGCCCTAAATTAAGAACGGGGAACTGCTTATAGCCCATCGAGTTGCTCACGGTGGTCGTTAAACCTTCAATCAAAATAAAAAAAAAAAGAAGAAATTACAGAAAATAAAAGAAATTCAAAGAATTGAAACTGGTAACAGCGTGTTAGATGAACACGAAACAAACATCTGCTGCAGTTAAATATCGTCTGCTGAGAAAATTTAGCACGTAAAGAAGCTGTGGATATTAGGTTATGTGTTTGCTCTTTACGAAGACCAAAAATATAGCGTGTTGCGTAATTAAAAAACGCTGTGAAATCATAGAATAAGAATTTCTAAATGTAAAATAAGCAATATTATTATTAATAACAGAGGAAAAACTACTCAAGCATTGCTTTTAACAGGAAAAAACACCAAATGAATAACCAAAGTTGGTACGTATATACTTTTACGACTATTTCAGAAGTAAGGTCTATGGTTTTAAAAGAAAATCCATGACCCCGAAGCTCAATCGCTAAGACGTTTAACATCTCTGTATCATCTGTAAACAAGGTAATAAAGATTTGAATCTGAAAAACAAATGTTAACCGCCTTTTGCCTAGGCACGTGACTGAGAGCAGA
The DNA here is from genome assembly GCA_039090855.1 of Macrothele yani. NCBI lineage: Eukaryota > Metazoa > Arthropoda > Arachnida > Araneae > Macrothelidae > Macrothele > Macrothele yani. The sequence goes on from CM077026.1 coordinate 115,838,720, forward strand.
ACACGGTGAAGACTTCTGCATAATAATCACTTAGATGGAGAGAGATGGAAATTCATTGTGACTGTTGATCAAGCATGGATCTACCTAAATAACTTTAACAAAAAAAAGTTCAATTTACTAGCGCAAAAGAACAAAAAAAGGCTTGCAAACTTGGTTCCAATAATCCAAAAAAGTTTCCGTAAAGGATTCATGATTATTTCTGGTTTCTCGTACAATGGGAAATCAAAGTTAAGAAAAAGTTGAAAAGAATGTTAAACTCAATTTTACGTATTAACAAAATAATGTTTAACTCCTATATTTAAAGAGGAAATATCATTCCTTCATCCACTGTGCCCTCAAAATGTAAAACTTGATCAGGATAAGGCTATCACTCATACATCCAAATCTGTTCTTAAACAAGTTAGTAAAATCACGCAATGCATTGATTATGAAAAGCTTTCCAATATACCAGAAATCATTACGCAAGTTATGAGGATAATGGCTGTAGAACAAATCTCGCTCCTATGCCCTGACCTTTGAATTATTCCGATGATATTCAACGGAGCCGGTTTAGTATACTTCCGGAACAACATGATAACGTTTTGTCTCAATCGAAGCATTTTCACCTAAGTTATGACGCATAAGGGCAATGGAATGGATCCCGCTCCTATGTCCTGAGCTTTGAAACCATTTCTTCCATTTTCAACAGGATTCGTCCGCATGTGGTCCTCTACCACATACTAAATTTTCATCGAAATCGAACCATTTTTACGTGAGTTATCGTGCGGACGGGCAGACAGACAGACAGACAAACGGACAAAGCTGGAGCATATACGCTTTTTCAACGTCAGACAGACAGATAAACGGACAAAGCTGGAGCATATACGCTTTTTCAACGTACGGTTGGAAAGCGTAAAAAAAAGCTCTATTTCTTTAAAAAAGTGAAAAAAGAGACTGGTGTCAAGTCTATATCTTGTGCTCATATTCCTTCAAAGTCTCCTGATGTGTTACTAATGGCTTATTATGCTTTTAGACTGCTCAAAAGACCGCTTTCTAAACGCAGATCTAAAACATTGATTGGACTATGGAAAGCAGTGGAAAAGAAGTAGAATAAAATGCCACTACCGATTTTAAGAAAAGCACTGTTATCTTGAAATCTAGATGCAGGTTCATAGTTCAGAGAAAGGGCTATCAGGTAGAACATTTAAGAAAAAAATAACTTTATTTTGAACATTAATTATATTGCTGGAAAATCGTTCTAAAAATGTGTGAAGATCCTCTGTACAAGCACTTAAAATCATAACATACTCTAAGATTAATGGGAAAGTTAAATAAGTTACTGCTCCGTTATTTTTGTGAGTCCTTACATTTACGCTGTTTTCTGTTTTTGATTCATTAGCTGTTGACAAGAACCCAAGACGTATATGAATAATTCATAAGTTTTAACCTTCCGCACTTATTTCTCCAAAATGCCTTCCAAGAGTTCCTAGAACTTCTAGTGGTGCCTTAGGGACATGTTGACTTTTCGTCGGTAAATGTCTGCTACGACTACGATGACTTCCTGGAACCGTGTCTCAGGCTGAAACTTCCCTGTTAGTTATTCACAGGATATCAACAGCACCCTCCTCTCAACTGGATGACAGCATATTTGTTCAGGGCTTACTTTCACTATGCTGCTAGAAGCTGTATTCCCCAAAAGCGCAGGTCCATCTAGTCGTCTTTGTTTTACCTAAATCTTGACGGCCAGTCAACACACAAACGGCCATCTGCAAACAATGAAATATCTAAAGGAACTACACCAATGGTCAAAATGGCATGTAACAATTACGCTAAGTCTGAGCATAGAAGATATTTCGGTTAGTCTTCAGCAGCACTGAGATGAGAACGAATTGTTTAAGACTATCACAGGGCATATCTTATCTTCCAAACTCAATCAAATCTAAACATCGTTGTTTTATCTATGGAAATTGTGTAAGAAATATTCTTGGCAAATGCGTGGAGAAACTTTTCAAGTTTTTCAAGTTATTGAGGGCCCTAACAAGAGTTCTGCGCACTGTCCATTTTAGAGAAAAGTGTGAAGTAACGGAGAAAACTTACCTTATTGCCATTCAATGTATTCCCCTCCGCTGCTAATCACAGCTAGCCAGCGCTGAGGTAATTTGTGGATGCCCCGTAGTACGCCATCTTTGTTCGGCTGTCGTATTTCTCGGGTCACGCCCAATGACCGTTCGTCCAGCGATTCGTAGCGGATCCCACGGAGCCGATTTTTAAACTTTGGAAAAAGATCAAAAACGTTAATTTTATGAAAAGATCAAAAAGGCCTGTGTGGTAGTGGGATAGTTTTCCAGTCATATTTCGACAAAAGTTCCCGTATCGACGCTGCACCATGACACGATGCGTTGTCATCCAGCAAGATCGCTCCCCCTTCCAACAAGTTAGGGCGATTTTGAAGAATATTGGGTCACGACTTTGCCCTCAGAAAGTCACGATAATATTGTGCGTTGACATTTTGCCCTACCAGTACTCGATCAGAGACCACAACACCCTGGGCATCGTACGTAAAAATCATTTTCTTCACTTTCGATTGTTGTCGACGACACTCTGAGGGTCGTGGGGTACTTGGATCCCTCCATGCCGCGGATTGTGACTTCAGTTCTGGCTCAAAGTCACGGGTCCAAGTCTCATCCATTGCGACAATTCTCTTTAGGAATCTGTCGCCCTCTCTTTCTAACCTGTGGAGGTAATCCTTTGCTGTGCTCACTATGGCTGCCTTGTGCTCGGGGGTGAGATGATGGGGCACCCAGAGCGCGGCTAATTTTCTTTTTCCCAGTGAGTCGGTCAAAATCCGGTGAACAGACATGGTGCACAAACTTTCCTGATGAGCAATCTCCTAGACTAGCAAAAGGTGATTCTCTTCGAAAAGCGTTGCAACAATGGTGACAGATGTTTTGTCCGTCACCGTTTGAGGTCGGCTTGAGTGGTGATCATCTTCGATGCTGCTTCGGCCCTCCAGCAAGAAACTGTGCTTCGATCAAAAGTTCCTTCCCACCAAAGTTCTTGTAAAGTCGTGTGGATCTGTGTCGGAGTTTTTTCCAGCAGAGTTTCTATTTTCACCTACGAGCGCTGGTCTAATGCTGTGACTCGACCTGACGCTTCCATTTCCAAACCCTCCCACGTCCACACAGCAAATGATAACGCATCGTTCTGACACCACTGCGTGGCTGAGAGTCTGACCTTGACCAGACGCAATCATTTTCCCGATTGCATCATCCGCTTCTGTTTTAGATTAACGTGTGCAGAACTTTTGTTATGACTCTCGTATTCTGATTTCCCTGTTCATAATGATACAGTGTGTTTATTAAGATCTTCCCTCACTCTTTGATCACGGAAAGTCCCTCAGCTTCAGTTACAAATCCTGAGGTAAAATCTCCTTTCGGAAAAAGAAGTTAAGACCATCCCAAGAAAATCTGCTTAAAGTACTGCTATCAGTTCAGATCTCTCTGACGATTAAATTGCAATCAGCTGTCGATTAAATTATAATGGTTGATAACAAAACTAACTTCCGATTATCTTTGGTGGTGAATTAAGGATACGCAAATCGGGGCTTTCTAAGGTTGTGAAAACACAAGTTTGCCTGTGGCGTCATCGAACTCGCGACCCCCTCACTCTGGAGTAAGTCGCACTCCTACCTAAGCTACGCGAACAGGATGTCTCGCTGCATATTTGTCGTCTTTACACATGTTTTCACCTCTGTAGTACGTCACAAGGTCATTACACTCTTCTCACTAAAGGGCGTTGTTCGGTTCACGAGTTTGACTAAGCAGGCAACGTGCTGCAGAATAGCTTTAAGTGAAAATGAAGACCCATCTGGAAACATGGTTTCACTCGGAGGTACGTGTGATGATTAGGTTGAACGTTGTAACTCACGCGCGGTACTGGGATTTGTATTTTCACCAATGAGATGCAAAGTCTTCGGTCTGTATTTCTTCAATACTGTCTGCACGAACCACGTTGCTGTCTGATGCGGATGTTGAAGAACTGTCACTGCGCTTATCATATGTCTACCCGTGTGAGAATTTCAGAATACGTTCTGCCATGCTCCGAAAGCTCATGGCTTGAGAACAGAGACTTCTTGGAGTTGGTGATCATCTCTTTCGGCTTTCTCCGTTCTCCAGAAAAGCCTAGTCACTGCTCGTGCCTCCAAGTTCCGTAGCAGAAAGTTCCTAATCCGTCTGCGACGGATATTGTTGTGCTACAAAATAATCTGTGGGGTAGTCACTGGTATAAAACATGTGCTCAGTGTGGAAAACAATAAAAACAACTTGAAGTAGAAATTTAAAAAAAAAAGAAAAATAGAGCAAAATGGCTCACTACCTTATTATATTTCTTCTACCTAAAAAAATAGACCAGGAACTACAGAAGTTGCAAGGTGAAAATCACCTAAATACGTGGCGTCACTTTAAAACGAAGTAAATTTCTCCGTCATTTTTATCCGCGCTGGGGTTTGAACCCGATCCCCTCATTCCGGAATAAGTCACTCTACCAATTGAGCTACGCGGACGTTTTATTCTGTTTCCTATCTGCCTTTATGTCGTGTGCGTCCTTCGGGCAGGTACGTCACATCTCCTGGTACATTACAAGTTGAATAAATAAACCCATCGCTCTTTCCACGTTAAGCAACGCACAGTAACCGGAAAACTGTTTTTCAGCCGCCGTCGAGGAATCGAATCCCGAATCTCTCAATATCTAGCCGAGCGCGTTAGCCTTACACCACAGGGGCAAACAATTCACGGCGATATGCGTGTGTTTCTTAATTGCAATAATAACTGGGATCTTGAACACTCTGCCCTCCGAACGTGCGTACCTTGGCTCACTTTCGAAAGTTGAAATATTTGAACTACAAGCATTGCATAATTATGTTACATTTAATTCAGAAAATAACGTTAACGAATGCAATTTTCATAACTGAACGCCTACTATAGTTTCGCTGAAAACTATGTTCAGCTTCCTCATGACTGAGCGTTTTCACTTCTTGTTTCTGAAGATGTTACCAGTGTCACGTGTCAAACGTCTTGTCCTGTCACTAGATTGCAGGTTGATGAGTGCTTTCCATGCGCTTCATAGGTATGGAGATAAATCATTTACCAGGTTATTATGGTTTTGAAATATATGAAAAGCTTCTAAAACGTCTATGTCAAATGCTGATTTAGGTCTATCTAACAGTTTGGCGTCATTAAACATAAATTGGTGGTTATTTTCCCAACAGCGCTAGGCTATGGAAGTTTTTTTTTTATTTCACATTTTTTAATATATGATGGGTGTTCATTTAAGCTGAATTTAAGTGATCTCCTTGTCTGACCTACGTGTGGCAGACCACATTGCCATTTGATGCGGTTGATTCCCCAAGAATTTATGTCAAGAATTAGGTCATTTTTTGCAGAGTAAATTGTCTTAGATACAGGAGTAAAGATAACTTTGAAATCTGATGACTTAAGAATTTTTGAAATTTGGAAACAAATTTTAGGGATGAATGGAAGAGCTGCCAAGTTTCGTAGAGAATTTGGAGAGATCGGGGTCAAGGTTGATTTATACTGAAGTTTCTCAAATTTTTTGATAGCTGAATCTATAAATGAATGTTTGAAACTTGTGCTGTTAGCAATATATCGGATGTAATTTACTTTTTTTCTCGAGACCCTCCTCTGTAGTACAAACATTTAAGGCTTAGTAGACTTATGCATGAAATGCACTGGTTTTATGCTGGATGGAATGATTTGATTTTGCGTGGAGCGTCAAACTAACAACAAATGGTTTCCGATAAACAGTGGTAATGAATGAATTTTCTCACGTGTAACTATCGGGTTGTCGGAAAAGTCATGCCATATTTTAGCCATGTTTTGCAAAGGTCATTTATTGATAGAAAGAACAAAGATTAATCAATTATATAATGCCCATTTTGTTCGATAACCTTTTGCCATCATTCAGTGAGCTGTAGAATGCCTCGTTCATAGAATGACCTGTCTTTCGTGGCGAAAACCTGTACAAGGTGCTGATTTACAGCCTCATCTGAATTGAACGTTATACCGCGCAAGGACTGTTGAAGAGAGCGAGACAAGTGGAAATCTGACGGCGCAAGGTCAGGTGAGTATGCTGGGTGTGGCAACCACATCCCACCCAAGCTCCAATCATTTTTGGCGGGTGATCAAACTTGTGTGTGGTCTCGCGTTGTCCTGATGGAACACAACACCTTTACGATGAACGAGCTCTGGACGTTTCTGGATGATGGATTCGTTCAAACTGTCCAATTGCCGACAGTACACATTCGAATTGATTGTTTGGTTCCGTGGTAGGAGCTCGAAAAACACGACCCCTTTAAAATCCCATCACACTGAGACCAGAACCTTCCGCTGATGAATGTCTGCTTTGGATGTCATTTGAGGCGAAGCAGCACGTCGGGATCAAGACCGTTTGCGCAGCACATTGTTGTAAACAATCCACTTTTCGTCACCAGTTATCAGTCGCTTCAAAAAAGGATCGTTTTCCTCACGTTTAATGAGCATATCGCAGATGTTTATACGCGCCGTCAATTGAGCTTCTTTGAGTTCATGAGGATCCCACACATCGAGCTTGCTTACGTATCCCAGCTTCTTCAGGTGGTCGTGAACGCTTGAATGATGGATGTATAATGTGTCTGCAATCTCGCGTGTCGTGGGTTTGAGTCGATCTATGCCTAGATTTAGTCGTCATCAACCTCGGTGGTCCTCCCAGACCGAAGAGCATCGTTGAGGTCAAAATCACGAGCACAGAATTTTGCGAACCACCGCTGGCACTGACGTTATTGTAGAGCATTATCACCGTACACTTTATGCAGCTTTTCACAAGCTTGACGCGCGTTCTTCCCTTTTACGGAAGTAAAACAGTAAAACATGGCGAAAATGCGCAGTTTGATCTTCCATCTTCAACTTGATGTCAAATCTCCGCAAATCAACCAAATCGCTCACTATTCCTTTTAGACTGCAGCTAGAACTGGCACCTGTCGAATGCCATAGCGATAACAGAGCTGCATGCCTCTAGTACTTCCAAAACCACCCAACCGCCATCGGGTGCCAAAATACGTCATGACTTTTCCGACAACCCAATAGTACATCTAAAAAAGGAAGAAAACCATCTTACCTTAATTCATAAGTAAACTGGATATTTGAATCCAATCAGCTGATCGTTGGTAATACATAGTTCGAGAAATTTCGAAATTTCACCTTCCTAGATAATGAAAATGTCGTCTAGGTAGCGTACCCAAAGGCTGAGGAGATCACGTTGAAAAGTTTGTCTTCAAGGTTTTCCATATAAATTTCGCAAAGAATTGGGGATAGTGGACTTCCCATTTTTAAACCACAAATTTTTCTGTAAAATTGGCCCAGGTAAATAAAAGTTCTAAGTGCAAAGTAAGATGTTTCGACTTACCTTCATGCCGAAATGTCAACATTTATGGAATAAAATTATATTTAGCAAAAATACATGAAAGCGGAATGATCATAAAGAAACAAAATTACGATTTCGGGAGAAATTATTGCTGCACCCAACTTGCGTTCTCAGAATTGTTTTTATTTTTATGTTTTGCCTCGTTTTCAAACTGCAGCACAACTATTTCTAAAATCAAATGATATTTAACAGCATGTGACAGAAGAACAGACATACCTATGAAGTGGACGAATACATAAATATATACCAAAGAAAACTAATTACCACATAAAATCAAGGAACTATGGTAGAAATTGTCATAAGAATAAAAATGGTGTTGACAGCTTTTGGGAAGTTTAAGAAGATTCTATGTAGTAAAATAAAGCCAGAAGACAGAGAAAAACTTTTCAATCAATGTATAATATCTATTATGGAATATGGCGCTGAAACCTGGCCTAACAAGAAAAACATCTTGGGTATATTGCAAATATCGGGAAGATACTTACTAAATATAAGACTATGATCGTGGAAAGACCCCTACTAAATATAAGACTATGAACACGGAAAGATCCCTACTAAATATAAGACTATGAGCAGGAAAACATCCATGTTAAATATAAGACTTCAAGATAAAATAAAGAATATACACTGAAGTGCCAGAAAAATTGGTACAGACGAGCTTATGAAAAATACATAGCAACGTCACCAATACGCGTACTCAGTTGCGTCCGCCAGTGCGTATATAAAGCGATCGATATCCTTGCTAGCTGTCAGAGCTGTTTTCGGCATGAGAATGACAAGTTATAACGATTTAAGCGATTTTCAACGCGGTGTCATAGTTGGCGCTCGTGAGATGGGCCATAGTATTTCGGAGGTAGAAACGAAGTTCGGATTCTCACCGACGACCATTGCAAGAGTGTACCGTGACTACCAGAAATACCAGTGTGGCCGTAAAAAAACATTGGGTGAACGTGATCATCGTCGGCTGTCAAAAATCGTTTCACGTGACACTCTCGCAGGTAGCATCAGAATTCAATGCTGGAGCCTCAACAAGCATCAGCGTCCGGACTGCGCAACGTACCCTGCACGATATAGGCTTTGGGAGCAGACGCCCAACTCGAGTCCCCTTGATGAATTCACGACACAGAGTTATGCGCCTCGCTTGGGCACGGCTACACCGCCACTGGACACTTGATGACTGGAAACAAGTAGCCTGGTCTGACGAGTCGCATTTCCAACTGTATCGGGCAGATGGATAGGATTCGTGTGTGGCGCAAACCCCATGAAGCCATGGATCCCGCCTGTCAACTGGGAACTGTACCGGCTGGTGGGGGTCCGTAATGGTATGGGGTGTGTTTAGCTGAACTTCACTGGGACCCCTGGTACGTCTACAAACGTCTGTGACCGGCCAACGCTATGTGCGCATCACGAGGTACACCCGTTCATGTCCTGCATTCGTGCCGATGGGTTGGGCCTGTTCCAACAGAACAATGCGCCTACACACAAGTGTCGGGACGCCACATTATGGTTAGAGGAGCATTCATCTGAGTTTGGGGTGTTGCCATCCCACCCAGGTCCCCAGATCTGGACGTGATAGAACACATTTGGGATGCCACGCAACGCGCTATCGAACACAGGAGTCCGAGACCAAGGAATACACCCGAATTGTGGAACGCTCTGCAGGAAGTATGGTGTGCATTGCCAACAGCATGTTTCCGGAAGCTAGTGAAGTCCATGCTCCGTCGTATTTCTGCAATCCTGCTCTCCCGTGGGGACCGACTAAGTATTAAACTGGTGTACCAGTTTTTCTGACACGTCAGTGTAGGTATAAGAACCAGAACAAAATGTTTAGACATAAGTTATAGGATACTCAATTTAAAATGGAAATGGGCTGTCCATATAGCAAGAGTGGAAAATAATAGATGGAATAAATAAATAACAGAATGGAGATCATATAAAGAAAGGAGGGCAGTAGGAAGACCATTGGAAAGATGGACGGATGATATAAACAGAACTGTAGGAAAGTTGTAGACTAGACAAACCCAAAAACATTTGAAAGAGATGAGGTAAACCTATAGCCTCAATTGGGTGTAGAAAGGGTTGGAAGAAGAATAGGAAAAACACCGAAAAAAAACCATTACGATCACGGAAAAAATCATCATTGCCTTTAGCTTACGCTTTCCGAAATGTTTGTCTCCATTTTCAAGCTGAAACACAAACATTTCTGCATCAAAACGACATTTAACAATAATACTGAACAGAGGGATCACCACGAAAAAAAGAAATTGCGATTGCAAAAGAAATCTCCGCTCCGTCCAACTTCCGTTTTCTGACTTAGTTTTTATTTTTTTTCATTTTTCTAGCTGAAACACAAATATTTATGGAACAAAATGGCATATAGAAACAATACAAGGCAGAGAAAACATCGCGAGAAAAGTGCATCAGTTAATTTCCATTTTCGGAAATTGTTTCCTCCATTTTCTAGCTGAAAACAAAAGCATTTCCGAAATAAAATGATATTTTACAATACAATAATTTGGGCAGAGGAAACATCGCCAGAGAAAAAAAAAACTTACGATTTCGTGAGAAATCTTGACTCCGTCTAACTTCCGTTTTCGGATAGTTCTGAAAGACGGAATTATGTCCCAAGATGAGACACTTGCATCAATAATCGGGAGTCTACCGTTTTGTATACAATGGTGCCAAAAGTCACGGTATACGTACCTAATAGTGTGTAGGACCTCCTCTAGCCCTGCGAAATTCAGCAACACGACGTGGCATCAATTCCACAAGTCGCCGGAAGACTTCTAGAGAAATGTTAAGCCATGCCGTCTGAATAGCCGCCCACAGCTCCCTGGATATTGTAGGTGTAGAATTTTAGGTGCGAATGGACTTTTCCACCACGTCCCAAAAGTGCTCTGTTGGATTCATGTCTGGCGAACATGGTGGCAGCACCATCTGTCGGAACAGTCCAGAATGCTCCTCGAACCAATTTTGGACAACTTGGGCCCGATGAAATGGTGCATTGTCCGCCTGGAAAATCCCATCGTTGTTGGGGTACATGAAGTTAAATCCATGAAGGGCTGGAAATGGTCATCCAGCAGAGCAACAAAGCGATTACCGGTTAATGACGTGTTTACGAGGACCAGAGAACCCAAACCGTGCCACGTAAAGACACCCCACAGATGTATGGAATCACCACAAGCTTGCACAGTGCCTTTTTGATTCCATGGTTCCATGGCCTCCTGGGGTCTGCGCCACACCCGAAGCCTACCATCAGCTCGTAGCAACCGGAAGCGTGACCCATCGGACCACACCACATACTGCCAGTCTTCTAGGATCTAATTACCGTGTTCACAAGCCAAGGATAGGCGCTGTGTCCGATGTTGTGGTATTAACAAAGGCATTCAGGTGGGTCTTCTGCTCCCATACCCATAGGACGCTTAATTACGCTGCACTGACCTGATGGATATATCTCTGGTACCTCCCACAATGAATGCGGACGTTATTTGAGCCAGTGCCGCTTGTCTGTTAGCATGGACAATCCTGCTCAGACGCCGTAGGTCACGGTCATTCAGCACCGGTGATCAGGCACCACACTGTTCACGGTGGGTGGTAATGCCTTCCATGAGGTATTCTCGGTACACACGTGACACCGCGGATCCAGGAACGATCAATGTTTGCGCAACTTCGGAAATTGCATGTCCCATCCGTCTGGCTCCCACTACCATGCCTCGTTCAAACACCGGTAATTCACGTCGGCTTGCCATAATCCTACTGTCGGTTTTTCAACCTGACTCACGAGATTACACTTTGCAACTGATAAAAACCGGGGCGTGCGTCGAAACTTTTATACGGCGATACGTACCAGAGCGGTGCGGGTGTCATATCTAATTGCGCCCCAAAACCATAACGGCAGGCGACGGACCGGTATGGTGACGCACAATGCAGGCGTTATACAGTCTCTAGCCGCGGTGCCGTCACACGCGGATCCGACCATCGTGGTGTTGCAGGCAGAAGCGGGATTCGTCGGAGAAGACAATGTCATGCCATCCGTAGTTAAGGTGCGGCGTTCAACGGCTCACTGCCTCAGCACTCGCCGGTGGTGTAACGTCAATGGTAATCGGAGCAATGGGCGCAGTGCGACAAGTCCCGCTCCTGCAGACAACGTCGAACAGTACGTGATGACACAGGTTGTTGCGCAACACACCCTAATTCCTGCGCTAACGTTTGTGATGTGGCGGTGCGAGCCGTCAATGCCCGCCAGACAACATGCCGGTCCTCTTGTTCGGTGGTGTGCCGCGGCTGTGGCAATCACTCACGTCGGTCCGTCCGTCCCTCCTGCATCCACCGAATCCATACTCACCTTACTGTAGCTGGATGTCGTCCCACGCGGGTGCCGATGTCTCGGTACGATAAACCGCTGTCGCGATAAGCCACTATTCGTCCTCTGTCGAACTCCGAAACGTTCTGGAATGACTGCTGTATTCTGCGACGAGGCATCAGGAAGCTTCCCACGCACAGGTCCGGCAGCACAACACACTTTCACTACTTACACCCCGCCTTCTGTGCACTCTTCTAATAGTGCTTCCCGGTGGCGTGCCGGGCGCACATGATTTCCATATGCCCTGCAATGCTAATCGTTTGCATGTCCTCTCGCGGGCGACGCATGGTGCGAATTTCAGGCCAATCAGATACTTCCTTCTTGGTGTTGCATTTTGGGTGGCCAGGAGTTTAGTTTTATACCGTTTTTGTCTGCAGGACAAAAGTAAAGATTCTGAGGACAACGTTTTTTGTCAACAGGACCACAATAAAATTTGCAACGTACGTCACCCGTTGACCCATTTAGCTACAGGGCTTCCAAGCAATGACAAGCCATGTTTCCAGGCTGGTCATCGGTTTGACTTAAATCTGTTCTCCTGCACTTTGTCTTTTTATTCAAACTCCTGTCCTAAACAACGTCCTATGGTAAGGAGAGTATGTTGACGTTGGGAGGCGCTAGTTTAGCTATTTCTTATCTTCGCTTAAATGTCATAGTACGTTATCTATTGATCAGCTAATGTGTGCTAAACGTCGCAAAAAAGTGGGTCAACTTTTGTTGCATAGATGTTCAAATAGAAATTTCTGATTTTGTTTTCGATGGTATCTATTTTACTCATTTACTAATTTACATAAATATTTCCGAATGGCAGACACGCATTTGTGACTATTATTTTTAATTTTGGCATGTTCTCTTGAAACCGCGATATTGTCGATGAAGAAATTCTGGAATTGCGAATGAAAAAAATAATTCTTTTTAATTTTCAAACTTGTGTCAGCGCTTTTGAAAGGAAAATAAAAGTTTAAAAAAGCAACTAGAGATTTTTCGCAGATTTTTATCAGCCGTAGCTAAAAATGAGCTAACATTCTGTCTTTCAATGCAGTCAGATATAACAAATGATATATTGTATATCGTAGAAGGTTGTGTATTTAAATTTTCTGATAACTGAATTTTTCTTCCCATTTGCACAAATGTCTTGTACTTCACGGTGGTGAATCTAAAATCAGACATTTTTCTGAGTTTTCATTTTGAGTCACGAATTATCAGAGCACAAAATTTCGGCTTTTAAATTCTTTCCGTAAATGGAAATTATCTATTTCAAGAAAGTTAATAAGAAAATATCCGAGTCATGTGAACCATCTGACTAACTGTATCTAAAGAAACTGGCTCAAGATTCGGGAATAAAAACCTCTTGATATATTAAATTTTCAATTTCCCTGTGATCTAATAAATTCCTGTAAACTGGTATCCAGCGCAGTTTTCCCCAAAAACTCTTATTTATGAAGGTGCAGCTTCAGAGTTCGTACATACGCTGTACCGTTTTATAAGTAGACCACAATAATGTGAACATACGATTCGTACATACGGTTTTTTCAAACATCTCCTATGGAATACGGGATTACACCACACAAATTTTGAAGATGTCAATCCGTCTTTTGGTGTAAATATGGCGTGGATGGCAAGTCAGATATTATTCGGAAACTTGATATATCAGAAAAAGGATTCACATTTTCAAAATTTGTATGGTGTAATCCCGTATTTCCATTTATGATTTATCTGCTCCTCTGGGGAATCACGGGATAGAATTCTTAACCTCCGGATTCGCTAGAAGTGAATGCCGGTTGCTTCGACGAGCGAATCCTATGATGGCTATATTCTAATTAATCGGAAACTTGAAACTTGGTAGTTTGGTGTGGTTTAGTGGTTAGCATACTCGGGCGCTATCCAGAAGACGCGGATTCGATTTCCGCTCCAGGACGACGAAATTTTCAGTTTTCAGATATTATGTGACTTACCATCCATTTCATATTTACACCAAAAAACGGGTTCACATCTTCAAAATCTTATATGGTGTTATTTTTGCAAACGATTAACGGCTGAAAATCCTGACCGTGTGCTATTTATACTACACAAAGAAGAAAAATTACCCACGACCGAAGACTCAAAGGAAGAGTGGTGGAATTTTTTACTGCCGTGAGTATCCGCTCCGGGGTTAACAGCTTAACGAAACTTCTGAACCACGGTAGGTATCTAGGAACAGCAGAACAAAGCTTATCTGGCCTGTGAAACAAAAAGCAATACAGGCTCTCCTTTTTAATGAATCAATTAATTATCGACCAATAGTTTAACGCTTGGATCATCGTTACTGTACATTTGATGATGGGTGACAACATTGACTAATCGGAAGGCTGGAAAATGACGTAAGTAGCAACATGCCATTCAGAGAGCGTTTCCTTTTGTAAACATAGGTTTTGATGTTATGGAAGTACAAACAGCTTTTGCGTTTCTTTTCAGAAATACATTAAAACGAAAGCATAAACCTAATGTATGAAAGTCTACGTTATATCATTCATGCAGTTCATCGATCAATGAAAAAGGGCACTAGGAAAATTAACGATACCATACTATTTTAATGTTAATATTATATATGCGCATTAATAAAAAAGATAGGAAAGCAATGAAGGCCACGTTTACACTCTCTCCTCTACAATGAATGCCGTAATGGTTGGTATTCAACTACACTGAACGCCATGTTGATACACACTCCTTGCACTGAACGCCATGTTGTTATATATTCTCTTACACTGAACGCCATGTTGTTATATATTCTCTTACACTGAACGCCATGTTGTTATATTTTACCCTACATTGAGCGCCATGTTGATACGTATTCCTCTGCACTGAAAGCCACGTTGATGCATATTTCTCTACACTGAGGCCCATGTTGGTACGTATTTCTCTGAACTGAATCCCATGCTAATACGTATATTCCTCTAAATTAAATGCCATGTTGACACATGAACGCCACGTTGAAACATATATTTCCCTTGCACTGAAAGCCAGGTTAAAACATATTTTCCTACCCTGAACGTCATGTTGGTGCGTATTCCTCTACACTGAACGCCATGTTAATACATATTCCTGTGCACTGGACGTAATGGCGGTACCATATCTTTTACAATCAGTGTTGCCGTTCTACTAGTTTTTGTTGCGGTCCAGTGGCATGCTAGATTTTCGTAAATGATAAAAATGTACTGATTTTTCCATGTTTTGAGGCTCGCATTCGATTTGCAAGTACTTCTGAGAAAATTTCTGCAATGTGCCTTTTATGCTAATTCTGCATAGTTTTCGAGCAATGGTTTATTTGTTCCAATGCCAAAAAATATATTCACGCTTAGTTTACCGAAATACTAAATTTTATATTAGGTACTTAACGATTTTTTTAGTTAACTTGTTATCTAAATTTATTTTTAAGAAATCAGTACTGGTTATCGTGTAATTTATTTATTCTTTTTGACCTAAATAATTAATGAGACCACTTTCTAAAAAGCCAAAATATCATAGACAGGTCTGGAGGTATATTTGTATTGGTGATTTATTTTCGAGTGTTTAAGTGTTTTTTCACTTAGTTTAAGAACGTCTTGATATTGTTTAGCATTAAGTGTAAGAATACAATTATTCCCCGAGGAAAGAACAAGTGAGTCTGATGTAACGCTGGATATTTTGATGGCTGATGTCATTATCACTTAGACTAACATTAGTACTAATCTTGTTTATTGTTATACTAAAACTCATCATTAGTACATTTTGTAAAGAAATTAATCAATAATTGCATCTGTTTGAATGTGTACTTATCTTTTGCTTTAGGGCATAATCATCATTCCATTCCCACGAGAAGCTATATCACAGAATCGCCTATTCCTAATTTAGGGTCACTAGTTTCAGGGAAGGGGTAGAACTAGTTCTATAGGAAAAGCACACCACCCGATGGGAGATTCGAACCCAGACTCTCTTACATAAAAATTTGTGTTTAGCTGTTGGAGGACAGTGTGCGAAGCAGCTGTATCATTTAATGCATTAGAAGATTTCGATGCTCCTTCCAATTCATAAAACGAGCCATGCCACGCTCATTTCTTCAAGCAGTGTACATTTCAAGCAGAAAGCTTGACATACTTATTTTTACTGATTCTTTTAGTTCCATTCTACTGATTTCAGCCTCAAATCTCTCACAACACGTCTTACACTGAACGCCATATTTAGATTTGCTTTGTACCCTGTGCATACTTCTACACACTGAACGCTGTGTTTGTTTTTCACTTGCACTACGCACCTTTTGTCGTACCTCGGACGATTGCTATGGCAAATATAAGTACATAGAGTGTAGTGAATAACACACATAAAACTTACCTCTCTATCCTCCATTTTCAACTAATTTTTCAAATTTGTAAATGTTTTCAGTTAAGATCATTATCTCAAACACTAAATTTGTTTAAATTTTATTTAAAAATTAACCACGCTAATTTCGTCGTTGTTCAGGTGTTTTTAAGTTATGACTGGTTTACATTTTGCCTTTAATCAAACTCTAAAGAAAAATCTTTGCACGAAATGAACTCTTCGTACTTCATTCGAAACGTCCGTGCAATTTTATATGTAGTTAATATGGTTTCCGAGAAGGATTCTACAATTATTGAGGACATCTCATTTTCTTTGGGTTCGCAGTTCTGGAAGTAAGCATCATTTTTAGGATATAAATTAGCCAGTAATTTTCAATTTGGCATCGAAAATGTAACTGAGTATCTAAATGGTGATTTTATGTCGATAATGTAGTCATTATTTGAACATTGTTCGCAAATCAAATGAAAATTTTCATAAATAAGTCTGAAACAGAGATTCACTTACCTTGGTCATTAAACGTCATCCATAGAGTGCTGATTACGTATATCTTCCATAGGAAGCAAGGGTGAAATAATTTCACGAGATTATTCCTTGAGGTTCCCAAGCTCTCCATGTTCGACGATTTAAAGACTGTTCCAAAATCTTTTAGAGAAAGTAAATGTCTACAACACTGAAGCTGTCACACTTTCAAACTCAAAAGTTAATAAGAACTCTCTGTCTATTGGGCAAAACCGTACACTAAAGTGTTTGATAAACTGTACCAACATGTTGTCTAATTTTGTTCTGTAAACAGTCATATCTTGCCAATTCTGAAGATATAAATTTATAGGGTTTTTCTTTCTGAAATATTCAGCCAATGTATTATAGCTGCAATATCGTTTCTGAAGTTTAGCCTTAAATTTAAATTTTGAAAAACGAAATTGTTATTCTCCCATTGTATTGTCATCACTTTTCTAAATAAATGTGAATTTGAATTCAGGATAGACTTGTGCACCCTACAAAAACACTTTAAATTGGTATTAATTTTGAACTTTTTTCTAATCGGCGGACAGTCCGTTCGAACACAACAATTTCCAAATTGTAGCTGAGAATTCATGAAAATTGTTCCAAGCAAAACTGTTCAAATCGAATATTGATATTTTTGTTTCATACACCACTTTAATGTAGTTCAAAAGTTATTACATTTCTAAATATTTAGCATATTTCAAGATCTGCCTGATACTCTTATTTGTTTCCGAAATTCATTCTTCCAGTTGCGGTTATTGCAATTCAAAACCCTATGCAGTTCAAATAAAGTCTTTGTGAGTATTGAAATACTGATGTTTGCCTAGAGACTGATTCAATGGATTCTAGTGATCCTCTGGGAGAGTACATGCTTCCCCAGCAGTTCAGTTAAAATGTACCTTTAAAAGAATGGCACTCCAAAAGTGTTTTCTTGAGAATTCTAAGAGCCAGTTCCAGCAAGAATTTCTTTATCTTCCATCACAAACATCTCTCATATATTGTAAATATTTTAGTACTTTGATCCATCGGAGGAAGCATTCCTGATAAAATAATGCATTTTTGATGAAATCTGATTTTCTACGTCTTTTTATTTTTAATAGGCGGTGAATATTTTCCAGTAATCCTCTTCTTCAGTTTTAAAGTCTTAAGAAAATGAAACGGATTTCAGGGTAATTAATTGTTTTTGCAATTTAGCAATGATCTTTGTTGAGCAGAATTTTTCTCAAACTCTTGAAATGAAATTCTTATTCGGAATTTCCACAAAATAACTTGATCATTTCAGAGACGCAATTGGTAAAAAATATGTTGTTCGTCCTGTAGGAAATAAAAATCTAATTTAAGTGTTGTCTTTCAGCCGTTTTATGGTTAACAAGTGGAGAATGAATGTTTATTCGTTTCGCAACTAAAACGTTCGTTATACAGGTTTCTTAGGTATTTCCGAAATTCACATTGAAAGGTTTTACAAATGTATGGTTTAACATTTATAAGGCTTTTATAAATGTGGTGTCCTGTACCGTATTTGACTATGCAGCACGCGTTGCTAGTTTTTAGAGTAAATTTCTGACTTTAAATACCGAATTTCTCTCTTCTTCTACTTTGCCTTTCAAGATTTTTAAAGAAATCCTATTTTGGATGGTACTCGCTAATAAACAACTTTGGTTTACATGCAGTTCCATAGGTGAAAAATCGCTTTGACAAATAATTAGTTCTTCAGAAATTCCATGACATCTTAGAAATAGACTGCGACTAAGAACGAGGTAACATACTGCACAGATATTGTAAATTGTAGTGCATGACGCTAAACAAACTTAAGTTAGAGAATTCCTCTTCCGTTTTTAGTTAAACGGGAAAATTGTATTTTTTATATGAAAACTGTGTCTTCAAGAACTTTTTTATAGAGCTTGATGCATTAGTTGGTACATTACAGACCACAATTTATTTGTCAATAATTGTGAAATGCGTATACATCATACGGTCACTTCAAAAAATCTCGTTTGTTTGTGCCTGGATACTCAAAAACTTTGCATTCTGTACAGCAGTAATTTACGATGTGTATTTTACATCAAACAACTTATGAAGTAAAGAACGTAATACCCGACCTTCAACTTTCTTCACTGGGATTAAGAACTCTTATATTGAATTACACACCTTAGCTGAGTTATAATAGTGGAACGTTTTTCTTTAATGCTTTGTCGGCATTTTTGATTACATAGAAGCCAAGATTTATTTTCCTTCATACAACTATGTATACCGCAGTTGCATTCAATGGCATTTCTGAATGCAAGCAGCCAAACTTTAGTTCTTCAATGCAAGCAGAGGCCTGTATTTCTCAGTTACATTCGCTCTATTCAGAATATTCATAATATTCCAATTTTTGTTTTATCAGTGTTTTTTTTTATCAAGGATGATATTAATCTGTTTGACAACTGTATGTATTCCAGCGAATTTAGTTAAGTGTAATGAAATGGGGGCGTGGATTTCGGCTTCCGATATAAGCTTTCACTCGCTTCCAAACATTTCTTATCATGCATTTTCTATAATCTGTAATTTTTGCCCAAAAAAAGCAAACGTAACGTATTATCTAGTAATAAAATATAATTTAAAATACAGCTTGATGAAAATATTTTGAGAGGTAATTACGAAGTATATTTTTATCATTCGGTCGTGGACCTTCTGGTAGTATTGCAAATTAAGCAGCATGCTTCTTTCACGCAAACCTTTTGCATCTTTACTTATTCAAAAGTGTTCCTAAAAGTAATTGAACATTTTTGAAATGTTTAATTCAGTATAAGCGAAGTGATAGTTGTAGTAATCAAAGAATTAGTGTATGCTAAAACAAATTAGTTTCTTTTCCCAATGCCTCAGCTAACTAACAGATGTTACAGCTATATTTCTCTTTCTAGTCAACTGATGAAAACTTTTATCACAATTAAGTTATGACACCTTCTCTACAAAATAAAAAATCTTACAACGTGCATTCTCTGTAAGATATATCTTAATCAGCGTCAAATAATATAGAGGGCTTTGTCCCAATTTACATCGGCACAACTTTTTCCTGAAGCTCAAAACGTAGGTAAAGATTTCAGCAAACCTGAAATACAAATCTCACAGGTGTAGTTCCTTCCTGCGGAATTTTAATATCTTCGCTGCGAATAGACGGCAAAATGTACACACGGCGTGGGCGGAACGTTGTTGTTAGTAGCACGTTATGTTGTCGTCGGTATCAACAATAACATCCGAGGAAGTGACAACCACCGCTTTGGATCAAGACTCCTGTTCTCTGGATAAATGCGGGCGTGGATTTGACTTGGCGGAAAGACCGAGCGACTCCCGCATCCACGGAGCATGACGTCGTGTGCTGTGACGTCACGAGAGAGAGAGAGAGAGCGGCCAACAAACGGCACGGCGTGTCGATCATGGATAGCAGCCAAAAAACACCACCTGCTAACGGAAAAGTATTATGAGATGCAGCTGTTAAACAAAAACCTAGGAGAATAGTTCGCCGAGACTCCATCTGCAAAACTTGGGGCTCAAAGTCCCAGATAATTAATGCTTTCAGGCGATAGCGTTGATCTGAAGTTTTACAATAGGATGATAGTAAATACGACAAGGCGTTTTCTTTAGATTTTGTAGTACTTCCTGCAAAAAACAAAAAAAAATCCGCCCCGGTGGCGCAGTGGTCTAAGCGATGGCCTCTGATCATTCGTCCGAAAGGGGTCCGGGTTCGAATCCCGGTGAGGCATGGATGTTGTGTTTGTCTTACAGCACTGGCTCTCTCCCTTCCCTGGAACCAGTGACCCTAAATTAGGGACGGGCGACTGCTTATAGCCCATTGAGTTGCTCACGGTGGTCGTTAAACCTCCAATCAAAAAAAAAAAAAAAAAAATTATCCGGTGTTACCAACGATGCTTAGAGAATAAATATTCTATGATAATGCTAAAATATATCTTCAAGTATTAGGTGCTTCAAATTCGTGCAGAAATATTCAAAAAGTAATCGAGATCTTGATAAGAAGAAACACACACAATACAAATTCAAATTCATCGGCGAAATTTAAAGATTTTATTGTATGTAGTTTGAGGTAATAAGAACTTTCAGGTTTTCCTAGAACCCATCGTCAAGGTGGGTTCTGAACTTTCAGGTTTACTTGGAAGTAGTTTTGTGTTCTGAACTTTCACATAATACCTGAACTTTCAGGCTTCCCTAGAACCCATCATGACGGTGGGTTCTAGTTAACATCGTCATGGTGGGTTCAGGGAAACCTGAAAGTTCATGACGATGGGTTACAGGAAAACCTTAAATTCAGGTATTGTGTGAAAGTTCAGAACACAAAACTTTGTTCTGAACTTTCAAGTAAACCTCAAAGTTCATAACCCACCTTAACGATGGGTTCTAGGAAAACCTGAAAGTTCTTATACCTCAAACTACATGCAAAAAAATCTTTAAATTCAGCCGATGAATTTGAATTTGTATTGTGTGTGATTCTTCTTATGAAGATGGTGCATTGAAGGCAACTACCTCGAATACGTTCTGACTATATCCTCAAAGTAAATTAATATTTTTAACCACCATGAAAAGTATCTACAGGCACACAGGTTTTGAGTGTCGAATAATTGAAGGTAAAATCCACAAGTACATGATACCTACACTTTGAAAAGGTCAAAATCTTTAAACAACTTCGCTAAAAAGTTTCAATAAATGTGGAGCTTCAAGGATAATCTACCTTCCGTAAAATGACTTTGAGGACATAGGGCGCGGTAAATATTTACTTTTAAGACTACAACCTACGATAACAGCCGTCGTAGGTTGTAATATGTTGTTCCTGCTATCAACAATAACAGCGTCTACATAGCGTGGCACGGAATGGAAGACGTTTTTGATATCGTCCTGGGAAATGGCCTGCCAGGCTGCTACTACGCGAGATCATAGTTAATTTGGGGTGACTGGCATAGGCGCTTGACGGGCCGGTTTCCACAGACATGTTCGATCGGGGACATAATCTGCGAACGTGCAGGCCAGGAAAGAGGCGGTATCTGCAGTGCATGGAAGAGGTCTTGGATATTCCGGGCCACATGTAGCCGAGCATTTTTCGAATATAGCTTCACGACAACTCTGACGGAAGGTATCGCCTCTGCCTCTGAAACATTCCTGATCGATCTCTGACTATTGAGGTTTCGCTCATTTCGTATTATAAAACAAATCGCAAATTTAACCCAATAGTGCCCCAAATCATGACGCTTGGTGTAGGGTCGGTATGATGCTACAAGGTGCCGTTCAGAATGATACCTAAGAACACGTATACGACCATGATGGTGCATCAAGTTGAATCGTGACTCGTCAGAAAACACGACGTTTTGCCAATTAGCGCGCCAATGTCTGTGTTCGAGACCGCATTGCAACCTGAGGCGTCTGTGGTTGAGGGTCAAAAGAATAAGCAGCAATGTGCTGCTAGAGACCAGTCATCAGTTACGCAGACGACGTTGAACTGCGCTGGAGGTCGAAGCCCGATCTTTGACAGTGCTCCACTCGGTGCTAACACAGTCAATGTTGCTGTGCGATTGGTCACTGCCATGCGGTAGAGGTGTCTGTCATTCCGTCAGTCGTGCGATTTGGCGGTGCAGTTGCCAGATTTCTAGGCGCCCGAGCCTCAACAGTCCACCAACGCCACGTTTTTGCATCACTGTAAGGGCGTTTCGTCTCGTACGAGTGGCAATTTTGGCATCACTGTAATGGCGTTTCGTCCGGTACAAGTGGCAATTTTGGCATCACTGTAATGGCGTTCCATCCCGCACGAGTGATAATTTTGTCATCACTGTAATGGCGTTTTGTCCCGCACGAGTGACAGTTTTGGCGTCACTGTAACGGCATTTCGTCCCCAACGAGTGGCAATTTTGCGGTAGGAAAATCCAGCTTCTTGCATCCCAACAATCCTTCCTCCCTCAAAGTCCGTCAGCTTTTCGTATTGTGACATTCTTCGGCGATGAGGCATAGTGAGACAGAAGAAACCTCCCTTTCGACTCAATGTCGGCTTCTTCACTTCTTTGCAACATCTTGTTGTACACAAGACCGGACAGTCCAGAGAATGCTGCTTTGAAACAGCATGCGCTTTTCACTGACATTTTCACAGGCAAGTCCCAATCTGTTTTACATATCGTGGCAATGGGCTGGACATGTTGCTAGAAGAATGGACCATCGATGGACAACCAAAATTCTAGACTGGATTCCAAGGGGCAGGTAACGACCCAAAAGAAGACCACAAGGGAGAGGGGTGGATGCAATTCGATAGCATGCGGGAGTGACATGGAGGAGACTGGCGCGATATAGACCACTGTGGAAGAGGCTATATACAGTATATGTATATATGACTATATAGAATATATGTGTGTGTGTGTTTGTGTGCGCACACATATACACACACACACACACACACACACACACACACACACACACACACACACACACACATATATATATATATATATATATATCATCATCATCATCATTGTCAACCATTAACAATCCACTGCTGGACGAAGGTCTCCCCAAGTTTCCTCCACAACGGTCTGTCTTGTGCCAGTCTCCTCCATGTCACTCCCGCATACTTTCGAATTTCATCCACCCATCTTCCATGTGGTCTTCTTCTGGGTCTTTTCCTGTCCCTTGGAATCCAATCTAAAATTTCGGCTGTCCATCGATGGTCTGTTCTTCTGGCAGTATGTCCAGCCCATTGCCATTTCAGGGATTTAACTCTGATCATGATGTCTTCCATTCTTGTCATTTTTCGGATCCACGTGTTCCTCTTCTTATCTCTCCTGGTTACACCAAGCATGCACCTCTCCATGCCGCTTTGAGTTGTCTGCAGCCTTTGTATGTCTCTTTTAGTTAAGGTCCACGTCTCTGCACCATACGTAAGCACTGGAAGGATGCATTGATCAAACACTTTTCTTTTAAGGCATAATGGCATATTGCTCTCGAAAATTATGCTGTTTCTTCCAAAAGCTCTCCAGGCAAGTTTTGTACGCCGATTAATTTCTTCACCAATGTGACCCTCACTTGATATCTGCTGTCCAAGATAAACGTACGTGTCTGTTATCTCCAGCTTTTCTCCATCAATCGATAAATCTTCATTTCTTGTAAAAGCATTGTACATTACTTTTGTCTTCTGAAAGTTCATTTTTAATCCCACTTCTTTACTCTTGTCAGCAAGTTCCTGGATCATACTCTGTAGCTCTGATGGGGTAGTTGCAAAAATGACTATGTCATCAGCAAAACGAAGGTGGGTTAGATAATCTCCATTAATCTTTATCCCTTTGTTTTCCCAGTTCAATGATTGAAAGACATTTTCCAATGTGGCATTAAAGAGCTTCGGAGATATGGTGTCACCTTGTCTCACTCCTTTTCCAATTTTTATGTGTGTTGTATTTTCAAACAGCCGAATCTTTGCACTTGCATTTTCATAGATGTTATTAATAATATTAATGTATGCATCTTCAATACCGCAGGGTTTCAGAGCCATTACAACTGCTGATGGTTTCACCGAATCAAAGGCTTTTTCATAATCGATAAAAGCCATGCACAATGGAAGTTCATATTCCCTCGCTCTTTCAATTAGTTCTCTCAGTACGTGGATATGATCTATTGTGCTGTAGCCACTCCTGAATCCAGCTTGTTCTCTCGGTTGAGCCATGTCCAGTGTCACCTTCAAGCGGTGTGAAAGAACTTTAGTGAAGATTTTATAAACCACTGATAGGAGGCTGATAGGTCTGTAGTTCCTGAGATCCTCAATGTCACCTTTTTTATGTAGCAAGATCATTATAGCGTTGTTCCAATCCTCAGGAATTTTCCCTTCATTAAGGCATCGAGTGAAAATTTGGGCGAGTACTGTTTTGATTTCTCCACTTGCTTCTTGTATGATGTCTACAGTAATTCCATCTTCTCCTGGAGCTTTTCCCCGCTTCATGTTCTTGATTGCATGTGCAACTTCTGCTGGAAGGACTGGAAGAACTCTGGTACTGGTACCTTTCATGATGTCTGGAGTACATGTATCATCCCTTTCATATAATTTGGAGTAGAAATCTTTCACTCTTGTCAAAATTTCGCCTCTATTTCTTGTTACAGAACCATCTTCTTTTCTCAGTGCCATAATCTGTTTTTCCCCTTACTGAGATGTCCCTTTGCTATCTTTAGGCTTTGGTTGTTTTCAATTGCTTTCCTTACTAGTTCACAGTTGAATTTCCTTACGTCTTCAGTGATACTTTTTCGTACTGTCTTGCATAGCTCTATATATTCCACTTTGGAAGTCACATCTTCTTCAGTTGTCCTCATCACTCTTCTTTTTTGCATCAACATTTTGGTTTTTCCTGATAATTTGTTCACATGCAATTTGTTCTTAGACCCAGCTAATTTTGTTGCTGTTTCCATAAGACCTTTGATTACTTTTCTGTTAACTTCAGAAATATCCACTTCTTCCGATGTTAGGCCTTCTAAAGCCGAGAATCTGTTCTTCAGTTCCAATTTGAAGGTATTATGGTGTTTTTTAAGGTTGGTTATGTCAATACATTTTGTTTGTCTTATGAGCTTGCTACGTTCGAGTTTAGTGTTGAGGTGCATCTTACATCTCACCAATCTATGGTCACTGCCTGTGTTGAACTTGTTTAGCACACTGCAGTCTTCTATGACGAATTTTTTGTTACACATAATAAAATCAATTTCACTTGTCGTCCCATTTGGATGTCTCCATGTCCATTTCCTGTGTGGCTTTTTCTTGAAAAAGGAGTTCAAGAAGAAAAACCCTTCTGCCTCTGCAAACTCTACGAGAGTATTTCCACGCTGGTTTCTGTTGCCGTGACCGAATTTACCTACTGAAGTTTCATTCTGTTGTCGTTGCCCTATTTTTGCATTGAAAACTCCCATAATTATCTTTAAGTGCTGCTTACCTTTATTATTTAGATCATGAATTTCCTCATAAAATTCTTCAATTTCTTCTTCAGCATGACTTGTGGTGGGTGCATAAGTTTGAATAATCTGAGCCTGGTATCTTCTCGAGAGTTGGATAACGAGTCCTGCAGCTCTCTCAGAGGAACTTTCAACTTCTACAACTTTATCCTTGAGTTTCTTGTTTATTATAAATCCAACACCACTAGTTCTGCCAGTATCTGTCCCACGATAGTAGAAGAGATGTCCACTTTTCAGTTCAATGAGATCTTCTCCTTTTCTCCTTACCTCACTAAGCCCGACGATGTCCCACTTGATCCTTTGTAGTTCCTCTTCCAATTCAAGAAGCCTTGAATCAGAAGATAGGGAGCGTCCGTTATACGTTGCCAAGGTCAGCATCAGATGGCAGCCTAGTCCGGTCCTCCGGGGATTCTTAGCACCCTCTGCCTTCATGTCGCACTGGCCGCTGCCTTGGCCAGGTACATTCCAGCTGCCGGAGACTGAGGGCCAAGATTTAAGTTGTGGAGTCATTTTGGAGGGGTTTGGCCATAACTCACCACGCTGGCCAAGCGGGTTGGTGAGTGTGGGATAGCATTTCCTCTAATCCCGATGTTATAGTTATACCGCTATTGGCGGTCGTCAGAGCCCCTTTAGTGGGAACAGGATGTACCACGAGAAGGCGGGGTTGACATTTGTCAAGGAGAGGCTGTGATGTTACGCATCACCTGACCTTATATCCCTATATATATATCATCATCATCATCATTGTCAACCATTATCAATCCACTGCTGGACGAAGGTCTCCCCAAGTTTCCTCCACAACGGTCTGTCTTGTGCCAGTCTCCTCCATGTCACCCCTGCATACTTTCGAATTTCATCCACCCATCTCCCATGTGGTCTTCTTCTGGGTCTTTTCCTGTCCCTTGGAATCCAATCTAAAATTTCGGCTGTCCATCGATGATCTGTCCTTCTGGCAGTATGTCCAGCCCATTGCCATTTCAGGGATTTAACTCTGATCATGATGTTTTCCACTCTTGTCATTTTTCGGATCCACGAGTTCCTCTTCTTATCTCTCCTGGTTACACCAAGCATGCACCTCTCCATGCTTCTTTGAGTTGTCTGCAGCCTTTGTATGTCTCTTTTAGTTAAGGTCCACGTCTCTGCACCATACGTAAGCACTGGAAGGATGCATTGATCAAACACTTTTCTTTTAAGGCATAATGGCATATTGCTCTTGAAAATTATGCTGTTTCTTCCAAAAGCTCTCCAGGCAAGTTTTGTACGCCGATTAATTTCTTCACCAATGTGACCCTCACTTGATATCTGCTGTCCAAGATAAACGTACGTGTCTGTTATCTCCAGCTTTTCTCCATCAATCGATAAATCTTCATTTCTTGTAAAAGCATTGTACATCACTTTTGTCTTCTGAAAGTTCATTTTTAATCCCACTTCTTTACTCTTGTCAGCAAGTTCCTGGATCATACTCTGCAGCTCTGATGGGGTAGTTGCAAAAATGACTACGTCATCAGCAAAATGAAGATGGGGGTAGATAATCTCCATTAATCTTTATCCCCTTGTTTTCCCAGATTAGTGACTGAAAAACACCCTCCAATGTGGCATTAAAGAGCTTCGGAGATATGGTGTCACCTTGTCTCACTCCCTTTCCAATTTTTACGTGTGTTGTATTTTCAAACAGCCTAATCTTTGCACTTGCATTTTCATAGATGTTATTAATAATATTAATGTATGCATCTTCAATACCGCAGGTTTTCAGAGCCATTGTAACTGCTGATGGTTTCACCGAATCAAAGGCTTTTTCATAATCGATAAAAGCCATGCACAATGGAAGCTCATATTCCCTCGCTCGTTCAATTAGTTCTCTCAGCACGTGGATATGATCTATTGTGCTGTAGCCACTCCTGAATCCAGCTTGTTCTCTCGGTTGAGCCATGTCCAGTGTTACCTTCAAGCGGTGTGAAAGAACTTTAGTGAAGATTTTATAAACTACTGATAGGAGGCTGATAGGTCTGTAGTTTCCGAGATCCTCAATGTCACCTTTCTTATGTAGCAGGATCATTGTAGCGGTGTTCCAATCCTCAGGAATCTTTCCTTCATTAAGGCATCGAGTGAAAATTTGGGCGAGTACTGTTTCGATTTCTCCACTTGCTTCTTGTATGATGTCTACAGTAATTCCATCTTCTCCTGGAGCTTTCCCTCGCTTCATGTTCTTGATTGCATGTGCAACTTCTGCTGGAAGGACTGGAGGAACTCTGGTACTGGTATCTTTCATGATGTCTGGAGTGCATGTATCATCCCTTTCATATAATTTGGAGTAGAAATCTTTCACTCTTGTCAAAATTTCGCCTCTATTTCTTGTTACAGAACCATCTTCTTTTCTCAGTGCCATAATCTGTTTTCTTCCCTTACTGAGATGTCCCTTTGCTATCTTTAGGCTTTGGTTGTTTTCAATTGCTTTCCTCACTAGTTCACAGTTGAATTTCCTTACGTCTTCGGTGATACTTTTTCTTACTGTCTTGCATAGCTCTATATATTCCACTTTGGAAGTCACATCTTCTTTAGTTGTCCTCATCTCTCTTCTTTTTTGCATCAACATTTTGGTTTTTCCTGATAATTTGTTCACATGCAACTTGTTCTTAGACCCAGCTAATTTTGTTGCTGTTTCCATAAGAGCTTTGGTTACTTTTCTGTTAACTTCAGAGATGCCCACTTCTTCCGATGTTAGGCCTTCTAAAGCAGAGAACCTGTTCTTCAGTTCTAACTTGAAGGTATTATGGTGTTTTGTAAGGTTGGTTATGTCAATAGATTTTGTTTGTCTTATGAGCTTGCCACGTTCAAGTTTAGTGTTGAGGTGCATGTTACATCTCACCAATCTATGGTCACTACCTGTGTTGAACTTGTTTAGCACACTGCAGTCTTCTATGACGAATTTTTTGTTACACATAATAAAATCAATTTCACTTGTCGTCCCATTTGGATGTCTCCATGTCCATTTCATGTGTGGCTTTTTCTTGAAGAAGGAGTTCAAGATGAAAAACCCTTCTGCCTCTGCGAACTCAACGAGAGTATTTCCACGCTGGTTTCTGTTGCCGTGACCGAATTTACCTACTGAAGTGTCATTCTGTTGCTGTTGCCCTATTTTTGCATTGAAATCTCCCATAATTATTTTCAAGTGCTGCTTACCTTTATTATTTAGATGACAAATTTCCTCATAAAATTCTTCAATTTCTTCTTCAGGATGACTTGTGGTGGGTGCATAAGTTTGACTAATCTGAGCTTGGTATCTTTTCGAGAGTTGGATAACAAGTCGTGCAGCTCTGTCAGAGGAACTTTCAACTTCTACAACTTTATCCTTCAGTTTCTTGTTTATTATAAATCCAACACCACTAGTTCTGCCAGTATCTGTCCCACGATAGTAGAAGAGATGTCCACTTTTCAGTTCGATGAGATCTTCTCCTTTTCTCCTTACCTCACTTAGCCCCACGATGTCCCACTTGATCCTTTGTAGTTCCTCTTCCAATTCAAGAAGCCTTGAATCAGAAGATAGGGAGCGTCCATTGTAAGTAGCCAAGGTCAGCAACAGATGGCAGCCTAGTCCGGTTCTCCGGGGATTCTTAGCACCCTCTGCCTTCATGTCGCACTGGCCGCTGCCTTGGCCAGGTACATTCCAGCTGCCGGAGACTGAGGGCCAAGATTTAAGTTGTGGAATCATTTTGGAGGGGTTTGGCCATAACTCACCACGCTGGCCAAGCGGGTTGGTGAGTGTGGGATAGAATTTCCTCTAATCCCGATGGTATAGTTATACCGCTATGGGCGGTCGTCAGAGCCCCTTTAGTGGGAACAGGATGCACCACGAGAAGGCGGGGTTGACATTTGTCAAGGAGAGTCTGTGATGTTACGCATCACCTGACCTTACATCATATATATATATATATATATATATATATATATATGTGTGTGTGTGTGTGTGTGTGTGTGTGTGTGTGTGTGTGTGTGTGTGTGTGATAGATTGGATTCCAAGGGACAGGAAAAGACCCAGAAGAAGACCACATGGAAGATGGGTGGATGAAATTCGAAAGTATGCGGGAGTGACATGGAGGAGACTGGCACAAGACAGACCGTTGTGGAGGAAACTTGGGGAGACCTTCGTCCAGCAGTGGATTGATAATGGCTGACAATGATGATGATGATATATATATATATATATACTCTGAAGTGCCAGAAAAACTTTTACACCAGTCTAAAACTTGGTAGGCCCCCCACAAGAGCGCAGGACTGCAGAAATACGACGGAGCATGGACTCCACTAGCTCCTGGAAATATGCTGTAGGCAATGCACACCATAATTCCTGCAGAGCGTTCCACAATTCGGGTGTATTCCGAGGTCTCGGATTCCCGTGTTCGATAGCGCGTTTCATAGTATCCCAAATGTGTTGTATCACGTTCAGATCTGGGGACTTCTGTGGGAATGGCAATACCCCAAACTCAGATAAATGCTCCTCTAACCATAATGCGGCGTCCCGACATGTGGAGGTGCATTGTCCTGTTGAAACAGGCGTAACCCATCAGCATGAATGCCAGAAACGATGCGCACATAGCGTTGGCCTGTCACAGATGTTTGTAGACCTTCCAGGGGTCCCAGTGAAGTCCAGCTAAACACACCCCATACCATTACGGACCCCCACGCCCTCCCCAGCAGGTACAGTTCCTTGTTGACAGGCGGGATCCATGGCTTCATGGGGTTTGTCCCACATGCGAATCCTTCCATCTGCACGATACAGTTGAAAACGCGACTCGTCAGACCAAGCTACTTGTTTCCAGTCATCAAGTGTTGTCCACTGGTGTGTTGCCGTGCCCAAGCGAGGCGCATAGCTCTGTTTCGTGCACCCATCAAGGGGACTCGAGTTGAGCGTCGCCTCCCAAAGCCCATACCGTGCAGGGTACGTTGCACAGTCCGGACGCTGATGCTTGTTGAGGCTCCAGCATTAAATTCCGATTATACCTGCGAGAGTGTTGCACGCCAATCGCGTAAAACGATTTTTCACAGCCGACGATGGTCGCGTTCACCCATTGTCTTTTTACGGCCACACTGGTATCGTAGGTTGGAGGTTTTGCCGGAATTCTTGTAATCACGGTACACCCTTGCAATGATCGCCCGTGAAAATCCATTATTTCGTTCCTACCTCCGAAACACTATGGCCCATCTCACGAGCGCCAACTATGACACGGCGTTGAAAATCGCTTAAATCGTTATTACTTGTCGTTCTCATGCCGAAAACAGCTCTGACAGCTAGCAAGGATGTCTATCGCTTTATATACACACTGGCGGAAGCAACCGAGTACGCGCATAGGTGACGTTGCTATGTATTTTGCATGAGCTCGTCTGTACCAGTTTTTCTGGCACTTCAGTGTATATACTGTATATGTTAAATGAAAATAGAATAAGCATCCCAATATCATAAAAAGCTTTCAGAACCGTGCAATGCTGCTGGAACTAAGAACGGAATATATCAAAAACTTCATGTCCACTCCAAATCGCAACGTCCACTAACACGCAAAACAACAAGGGATGAACCTTCAAAACAACCAAATATCAAAATCGCAAAAACTACAAAATAAGCAAAAGAAAAACCTCAAATTATGAATCAACAAAACAATGAAAAATAAATACAAATACAAAAGGTAGTCAGCAGTCGGTGACCAATCATCGGGGAAAGACATTACCGTCCACTGACCGCAACGAAATTCAGGTTATATGTGGATTTTTAAAATTCTTTACCAAAAATAAAAGTTAGTAAATTTAACAATAATTTTAGTTCACCCGGTCTTTTCTGCCTGAACATGTACTTACCAAAAAACATCAGTAATTGTCAAAGCATAGCAGGAAATCCAAAAGGTGTCACAACATTGTAACTGCACAAACCAAAATACACGACAAAGTGAACAGCACAGTAAACCTTAATTATTTACAGGGGCGACATCTAGTTTGTGTAATACAATTAATCAACTATGGATGCAAGCAATGTACACTGAAGAGCAATTGAATTAGAGATACCTGTTTAGTAACGTGTAGCACCACCTTTCGCCTAGATGACGGCGGCGATTCGTCTTCGCATGGACTCGACAAGACACCGGAAGCGTTGCGGAGCCATACGGATCCACGACCCCTGAACAAGCTCCAACAGTTCACGAAGATTTGATAGAGGGGGTCCGAGCCTCGAACATCTCTCTCGATGGCATCCCAGATGTGCTCGATGGAATTGAGGTCAGGTGACCTAGCTGGCCAAAGGTCACGTCGGTGGAGTTTCTTCGAGCCATTCGGATACAATTCGGGAGCTGCATTGTCTTGTTGCAGGATGAGGTCCCCAGTAAGATGTTGAAGGCGCACAAACGGGAGCAAATGGTCGTCCAGGAAATCCCGTTAACGTTGACATGTGAGGGACGATGTCACACATACCAGGGGTCTCACTTCAGTTCATGTAAACAGTCTCCAGACGAGAATACCACCCCCACCAGCTGGAAGAGTACCCTGCTGGAAAGAAGGATCCATCGCTTCATGTGGTTTGCGCCATACTCGTATCCTGCCATCCGCATGTACCAACGTGAATCTCTACTCATCAGTGCACGCAACATTTTTCCACATGTCTAGGGTCCAGTGGCGATGTTCCCTCGCCCATGCTAATCTTTGCACCCTGTGATGTGCGGTCAGCAGCGGTACCCTCGTGGGACGATGGCTTCTGTACCCCATAGCGAGGAGATCGTTCTGGATGGTGTGGCTGCTTACACGTTTTTGTGCACCACCGTTAAATTGCCAAGTGATTTCTTGCACTGTGGCCCGTCTATTCGCTGTTACAATGCGAGATAGCCAACGATGACCCCGCTCATCCACACGCTGTTGTCCACTGCAGTTGTCCCTTGCAGGGATGGTTTTACCGGATGCGCCCGTGACACAGTGGCTCGTGAAAATTGCAGCGCCTGCACGACTTCCGAGATGGAGTGACCCATTCGTCGGGCCCCGACAATTTGCCCACGATCAAATGCGCTTAGATCATTCGTCTTACCCATGCTGCGTCTCACTCTTGCTGATTTCCGTCGCATCACTCCTTATATTGTCGGATCGCTGCATACGTCATGTCGTTTCCGTTTACAGGGCCGTCCACAGCGCCACATTTGCATAACGCCAGCTGTCTCTAATTCAATTCCTCTTCAGTGTATAGTTACTTTTCCGGGGCAACTCGGAAGGAATGAATTGTATATGTATCCCAGAGAGCACGTGATAAGGTCGACCACACGGAGATATAGCGGCCGGCCAGGACAAATGAGCCATGGGCAGAGGTAGGGATTTGACAGATGTTCAAAAGGAATAATGTTCGCCTACTGCGCCAAGGGTGGAAGCATCTCAGATCCAGCAGACTTCGTGAGCTGTTCGTGAGGTGCTGTAGTAAGGGTGTACCAAGAATGGACCGCTGGTACACCGAGTACCTCCTGACGTCATAACTGTGGAGACTCCAAAGGCCATCAACCCTTGAGAAGAACGTCGCCTCCGTCGACTAGTAGATGCGCAACAGTGCAGCAATTGACCATGCAAATGAACGCTGAGGCACCCAAGTACGTGTCTCCGATAACAGTTGTGCGAACCCTGTTCCGCATGGGTCTCAGGAGCCGACACTGCGTCAAGGCGCCTATGTTAACCCAAGTTCATCGGCAACGATGCCTGCAGTTCGCATGGGACTACTGTCATTGGGCAGTGGAAGAGTGGGAAATGGTTGTCTTCTCCGATGAATCGAGGTTTCTACACCACAAAATGACGGGAGGCGGCCGATAGGGCGTCAGACACACGAGAACGAACGCCCGGACACGCTTTTCTGTCAAGTACAGGCCGGAGGTGGCAGTGCGCATGCGTGGGGAATGTTTTCTTGGTATGACCTGAGGACCGCTGGTATCACTGGATGGGTCTGAACGACAATGGCTACCTGTCCATCCTCGCTAACCACATGCATTTCTTCATGTTGTACGTTTACCTTGATGGTAATCGTATCTACGAACAAGACAATGGGCCGTGCCACGTTGCTAAGCGGGTACGTTAGTACGACCGTGGTCTCCGTTCCCCCTTGGGCGGCGAAATCGCCCGACTTCAATCCCATAGAGCACTTGTGGGACTATTTGGATCGGAAGGTTTGATGTGCTGATCCACAACTACTTCATCTCCAAAATCTCCGTACTCTGGTGCAGTCCGCTCGGGCACGTGTGCCTCGGGAAACCTTCCAGGGCATCACTTCGTCCGTATATATATACCGATTACTGCCCTCCCCCCAAAAAAACGTCCTTCCTCAATTTGTTTTTCAATCCCTCTTCAGTCATCACCATCTGGCTTTCTATGTAGCTCTGTACCTTTTCTGCTCTGTGACGTGCCTGCCACGCAGGACGCACACGTCATAAAGGCAGATAGCATGTTTTTCAATCACTCTTCAGTCATCACCATCTGGCTTTCTATGTAGCTCTGTACCTTTTCTGCTCTGTGACGTGCCTGCCACGCAGGACGCACACGTCATAAAGGCAGATAGCAGGGATAACGAACGCCCGCGTGGCTCAATTGGTAGAGCGACTTATTCCGGTATGAGGGGACCCGCGTTCAAACCCCGGCGTGGACTAAAAATGACGGAGAAATTTACTTCGTTATTATGGCGCCCGAACTTTCCGGATGACCCGGCCGTTCAAGATCTCGCAATGGTGTGATGTTCTTTCCACACCCCGAGATAGGAAAAATAGGAGAACCCCTTCTCCAGCGCTTCGAAAAATAAATGTGTGTGACGTTGCATTCCACACACCAGATTGACTGGGAGTTCTGAAGTGCACGTTCTACAGCGGATGGCTGCTTGCAACGATTCATGGTTACGGCTGACCCGTGGGCCATGCCTCCGGCCCTCTTTCGCGGGGGGGGAGATGTGACGTGCCTGCCACGCAGAACGCACACGACATAAAGACAGATAGCAGCGATAACGAACGTCCGCGTAGGTCAATTGGTAGAGCGACTTATTCCGGAATGAGGGGACCCGGGTTCGAGCCCCAGCGTGGACAAAAATGATGGAGAAATTTACTTCGTTATAGCTCGTTTTTGATAAGATGTATTCCATTAAATATAAGTCGTTTTAAAGTATTATGAATGAGTACTGGTGACATATATAGTAAAACAATTTGATTTTAAAACACATATTTTGAGATTTCAACCTTCGGAATAATAAGGTTTGTGTTGAGAAGGTAATCCTAGACAGCTGCAGATTGAGTCACCGGGATTTCAGGATATTTTCTGTAAAATGGACCACTCTCTCGTATGCGTTTTGTTTGCATTTTTCGGAATGAATGAATGATTATTTTGGTTCTTATGAATCAGAATCGTTCACTTCACTTGAGCCTTATGTTTGTCTGAAAGTTATTTTCTTAAAAGAAAAACAAACGAAGGTTAAATAGAAGTATACGTCCGACATTCCGAACTTAAAAAGTTGATGACAGTTAGTACAAACACGAGTTTTTCAAACCAAAATAGGATGCCCCGGTTAAGCAGCGATTTAAGGGTTGCCTTCTGATCGTTAGTATGAGATTGATTTGTGTTCGAATGCGGGGTGAGGCCTGGAAGGCTTGTTTGTCTTATGGCATTAACTCTTTCCATTCGCTGGAGTCAGTGACCCTAAATTTATGACGGGCGACTGGTTATAACCCTTAGAGTTGTTCATGATGATTATTAAACCTCCAATTAAAAACAAAAGACCAAAATGGAAATGCAAATGCTCCAAACCAGTGATGATGTAAGAAAACATTCAAAATAATTTAAGAAGCTGTCTAGTTTTTAGTAAGATCTTTGATGAAACTACAAACGTCAAGAATAAATTACATACAGCTGCATTTGTACTTTATACTGTACACTGGCAGAAATAATTGTGTAAAATTCTGTGTTTACATATTGAAAAACTAAAATTATGATTTTGAAAAAAAGGAAATAGACAGATTGTTGAGCCACCATCTGTTTTTGTGGAAAATTGTACTATTGAAATAGTGAATAATTTGGGAATAATAATTGAGGATAATTTAAAATGGAATATTAATGTTCAAAATATTGTAAATAAAATTTCAAGGTATTTGGTTTCATTACGAGAATTTCAAATAATTTACCAATTAAAACATTAAAATAACTGTATTACAGTCTGATTTATCCACGTTTGACTTATTGTTCATTAGTTTGGGGCAAACTACTAAGACTAATTTATATAAATTACAATCATTACAAAATAGGATGGTCAAAATTTTAAATAATTTTAGGGAAATTAATTTGGGGGTACGGATTAATATTTATGAATTTTTAGATATTGAGAAATTATGGTAATATAGATTATTATATAAGGATTTATGAACAAAATAATAAAGGTGAATAGGCATTATCATTTAATTCAGCTGAACACTGTGGGTCATGACTATCGGACTAGAAACAGAAATACATTTTTGTTACCAATGCCTACCACTTTAACACAACAAAGATTTATTGATTACCAGGGATTGGTGTTATGGAATAACTTACCTTGTCATCTAACACATATCAATAATTATAATTATTTTCCAAAGCAACTAAAAAATAATTTGCTAACAAGCTAAAATATAAAATTCAACAGTAGAAAATTATTAATCAGACCACATATGCGTTAATTTTACATTTGCAGGATGTTTGGCTTGACTACGCACTTTCGGGGAATTGGGATTCACTCAGGCTATATATAAATATATAGCCTTTTACTCAATTTCCTCTTCTGTGGTTACCTTGTACATAATTATACATATCATACACGGTTATGTTTTTATATTTAAAAATAATTTTGAAATTTATCATGGTCAAATGTAACCCCATAACAAAATAAATAAAATGAAATGAAAAGACTTGCTGATAATAAATAGCTCCTACCGCTATTGTAAAATATGAGCTTGACGTAGACCTATATATTCATTTGTATGAACTTTTATGTTTGCAAGGAAAATAAGCCACATCAGGGTAACAACACAAAATCATAATTACCATTCCGATTCTTAAAAACCAAGCTAAAATTTCCCAAGACTAATTCTGTTGATTACCTAGCAAAAATGGAAAGTACGAAAGTATCGTTAAAACAATTATTCAAGTTTTCCTTTCATCAGAAACAGTGTGCATATTGGTTTCCATCTGAAAGGTTTTCTTGAAGCGAGATAAAAGACTATTTTTTTTACTAGCAAATGAGACGATGGTCAGATAAACCAATTTATCGGATATTTTTGCGAAAATATTGGAAACTGTTGCTTAACTTAGAAGGAAGGAGAAACTGTAGCATAATTACAAGATTGATAATGAATACATTATATGCTATCTCTGCTGCTGTTAATCGTCACCAATGAACTCTTAGTTTGGAAGTGCCTTTGCTTTTGTACGGTTCTTCTGAATGGTTTCTATCATCATAATCTGGAAATTTTTACTATTGACCATTTAATAGCAGAATAAAAAAACATCCAAACTTTAATAGAAAGTTTAAAATTTTAGGAATGAGTTTCAAGACTTATCTAACGCTTTTAGCGCATGACTTCATTAATTCTTAATTTTGAACTGTCTTTCAAATCTATTTATATTTTATAAAATTAAGAGTGGATTTCGTGTCTTTGGGGGAGAAGGAGTGTTTAACGAACCCCTTCCCCTGATGAGCGTCTGAGTTTGAGAGGAGTTGCTCATCCTAAATTTAGAACTGCAGGTTACACGGAGGGTACCAGGCCCCTGAGTAGCTCATAAAATTTGCAAGTTCACATGTTTAATCACTTGCCAACCGAGATAGCTTTCCCGTTTCAGATCGCTTTTGACTGGAGCAGTTGTTACGTAATAACAACGGTTATTTGAAACACAAGAAAAGTAGTGAGGAAGTATCCACAAGATACGAAATCTGGCGACGTACTTAATTTTGTGTGTGTGTGTGTGTGTGTGTGTGTGTGTGTTCTTCCAAGAAAAAAGAAGGGTCATTGCCAATTGCCATTGAAAAAACACACGAACTATGCTTCATGCGAGACTCAAAACAAACTGTGGCTTCTAACCATTCCTCCCACCTCAGATGAATGGTCAGAATCCAGAGACTCAGACAACTCGCCCTCCGCATTTCATTATAATTCTCTTGTAAATTATTGTACCGTATGATGAATACCTTTATGAATTTCCAGTGTGATGTTATTTATTATGTTTCGTAGTTTAACTATCCCCCAAGTCGCTCTGTGAACCATAAGCAAAAGCTTCATGCTTTCGTCTAAATCTGCATAATAACAATAATAATAAATACTGTTTTTGAAAAACTAAACAGTCGAAATACTTACTATTGCCGCTGCCATATTTTACAACCTATGTCCAATACGTTCCAAGACTGAATGCATAGCTGTAGTGGGATAAAAAGATACCACGTGTATAAAAGAAGGCAGTGATCGTCGGCCAATCAGAGAACAGCTGGAGACCGGTTTATACAAGCACCGACAGGTGGATGACGGACATTAAAGGAATCATAGCAAGCGTTCTCTTCCTGTTTCATTTTAGTCATGGAAGAGCAGAGAGTAAACATCCGTTTTCGTTGGAAACTTCGAAAATCAGCTACTGCAACTTACAGAATGTTAAAAGAAGCGTATGGAGACATAGCATTATCCTACAGCATACTTTTCGAATGGTATGCATGGTTTCGTGACGGGCGGGAATTCTTTGATGATGATCTGGGCAACCCACCCTCCAATATGCCGACAGCGGAAAAAATCGAAGAGGTGCAAAATCAATTAAAGAAAGATCGCTGAATTACAGTGAGACTTTTGGCTGAGTCGGTGGGCATCAGTAGGCCTATCTGTAATGAAATTCTACGCGAAGATCTGGGAAAACGAATTTGTAATGCCACATTGCTACCCCGCATTCTGAATGATGACCAAGACTTTTGGATGAGTCGGTGGGCATCAGTAAGTCTATCTGTCATGAGATTCTACGCGAGGATGTGGGAACACGAAAACTTAATGCCACATTGGTACCCCGCATTCTGAATGATGACCGAGACGTTTGGCTGAGTCGGTGGGCATCAGTAAGTCTATTTGTCATCTGATTCTACGCGAGGATGTGGGAAAACGAAAACTTAATGCCACATTGGTACCCCGCATTCTGAATGATGACCAAGACGTTTGGCTGAGTCGGTGAGCATCAGTAAGTCTATTTGTCAAGAGATTCTACGCGAGGATGTGGGAAAACGAAAACTTAATGCCACATTGGTACCCCGCATTCTGAATGATGACCAAGACGTTTGGCTGAGTCGGTGAGCATCAGTAAATCTATCTGTCACGAGATTCTACGCGAGAATGTGGGAAAACGGAAACTGAATGCCAGATTGCTACCCCGCATTCTGAATGATGACCAAGACTTTTGGATGAGTCGGTGGACATCAGTAAGTCTATCTGTCATGAGATTCTACGCGAGGATGTGGGAACACGAAAACTTAATGCCGCATTGGTACCCCGCATTCTGAATGATCACCGAGACGTTTGGCGGAGTTGGTGGGCATCAGTAAGTCTATCTGTCATGAGATTCTACGCGAGGATGCGGGAAAACGAAAACATAATGCCAGATTGGTACCCCGCATTCTGAATGATTACCAAGACGTTTGGCTGAGTCGGTGGGCATCAGGAAGTCTATCTGTCATGAGATTCTTCGAGAGGATCTGGGAAAACGAAAACGTATTGCCAGATTGGTACCCCGCATTCTGAATGATGGCCTAGACGTTTGGCTGAGTCGGTGAGCATCAGTAAGTCTATCTGTCATGAGATTCTACGCGAGGATGTGGGAAAACGAAAACTTAATGCCACATTGGTACCCCGCATTCTGAATGATGACCGAGACGTTTGGCTGAGTCGGTGGGCATCAGTAAGTCTATTTGTCATGAGATTCTACGCGAGGATGTGGGAAAACGAAAACTTAATGCCAGATTGGTACCCCGCATTCTGAATGATGGCCTAGACGTTTGGCTGAGTCGGTGAGCATCAGTAAGTCTATCTGTCATGAGATTCTACGCGAGGATGTGGGAAAACGAAAACTTAATGCCACATTGGTACCCCGCATTCTGAATGATGACCAAGACGTTTGGCTGAGTCGGTGAGCATCAGTAAATCTATCTGTCACGAGATTCTACGCGAGAATGTGGGAAAACGGAAACTGAATGCCAGATTGCTACCCCGCATTCTGAATGATGACCAAGACTTTTGGATGAGTCGGTGGGCATCAGTAAGTCTATCTGTCATGAGATTCTACGCGAGGATGTGGGAACACGAAAACTTAATGCCACGTTGGTACCCCGCATTCTGAATGATGACCAAGACGTTTGGCTGAGTCGGTGAGCATCAGTAAATCTATCTGTCACGAGATTCTACGCGAGAATGTGGGAAAACGGAAACTGAATGCCAGATTGCTACCCCGCATTCTGAATGATGGCCTAGACGTTTGGCTGAGTCGGTGAGCATCAGTAAGTCTATCTCTCATGAGATTCTACGCGAGGATGTGGGAAAACGAAAACTTAATGCCACATTGGTACCCCGCATTCTGAATGATGACCGAGACGTTTGGCTGAGTCGGTGGGCATCAGTAAGTCTATCTGTCATGAGATTCTACGCGAGGATGTGGGAAAACGGAAACTGAATGCCAGATTGCTACCCCGCATTCTGAATGATTACCAAGACGTTTGGCTGAGTCGGTGGGCATCAGGAAGTCTATTTGTCATGAGATTCTACGCGAGGATGTGGGAAAACGAAAACTTAATGCCACATTGGTACCCCGCATTCTGAATGATGACCGAGACGTTTGGCTGAGTCGGTGGGCATCAGTAAGTCTATCTGTCATGAGATTCTACGCGAGGATGTGGGAAAACGGAAACTGAATGCCAGATTGCTACCCCGCATTCTGAATGATTACCAAGACCTCTCGAAGAATGAGTCGGTGGGCATCAGGAAGTCTATTTGTCATGAGATTCTACGCGAGGATGTGGGAAAACGAAAACTTAATGCCACATTGGTACCCCGCATTCTGAATGATGACCGAGACGTTTGGCGGAGTTGGTGGGCATCAGTAAGTCTATCTGTCATGAGATTCTACGCGAGGATGTGGGAAAACGAAAACTTAATGCCAGATTGGTACCCCGCATTCTGAATGATTACCAAGACGTTTGGCTGAGTCGGTGGGCATCAGGAAGTCTATCTGTCACGAGATTCTTCCGAGAGGATCTGGGAAAACGAAAACGTATTGCCAGATTGGTACCCCGCATTCTGAATGATGACCAAGACGTTTGGCTGAGTTGCTGGGCATCAGGAAGTCTATCTGTCATGAGATTCTACGCGAGGATGTGGGAAAACGAGAACTTAATGCCAGATTGCTACCCCCGCATTCTGAATGATGACCAAGACTTTTGGATGAGTCGGTGAGCATCAGTAAGTCTATCTGTCATGAGATTCTACGCGAGGATGTGGGAAAACGAAACC
This sequence comes from Macrothele yani, assembly GCA_039090855.1. NCBI lineage: Eukaryota > Metazoa > Arthropoda > Arachnida > Araneae > Macrothelidae > Macrothele > Macrothele yani. The sequence continues at coordinate 115,879,865 of CM077026.1, forward strand.
TTAATGCCAGATTGGAACCCGCATTCTGAATGATGACCAAGACGTTTGGCTGAGTTGGTGGGCATCAGGAAGTCTATCTGTCATGAGATTCTTCGAGAGGATCTGGGAAAACGAAAACGAATTGCCAGATTGGTACCCCGCATTCTGAATGATGACCAAGACGTTTGGCTGAGTTGCTGGGCATCAGGAAGTCTATCTGTCATGAGATTCTACGCGAGGATGTGGGAAAACAAAACCGTAATGCCACATTGGTACCCCGCATTCTGAATGATGACCCAGACGTTTGGCTGAGTCGGTGAGCATCAGTAAATCTATCTGTCACGAGATTCTACGCGAGGATGTGGGAAAACGAAAACTTAATGCCAGATTGCTGCCCCGCATTCTGAATGATGACCAAGACTTTTGGATGAGTCGGTGGGCATCAGTAAGTCTATCTGTCATGAGATCCTTCACGAGGGTCTGGGGAAAACGAAAACTTAATGCCAGATTGGTACCCTGCATTCTGAATGATGACCAAAAAGGAGGCTCGTTCATGTTAGCACAAGACCACTTGCCTTGATGTCAGTCCAATGGTTCTAGGCTCAGCATTAAATCACTGTGTTGCCACATGCGCCGTATTCCTCTGATTTATCACTCTGTGATTTCTTCCTGTTCCCCAAGATAAAGGACACTAAAAGGTATCATGCAGACTTTCCTACATGCAAACATTCCGTATTCCTCTGATATATCGCTCTGTGACTTCTTCCGTTTCCCGAAGATAAAAGACACTAAAAGGTATCATGCAGACTTTACATTTATCCAAACATTCCATATTCCTCTGATATATTGCTCTGTGACTTCTTTCTGTTTCTCAAGATAAAGGACACAAAAAGGTATCATGCAGACTTTACATCTATCCAAACATTTCGCATTCCTCTAATATATCGCTCTGTGACTTCTTCCTATTCCCCAAGATGAAGGATACTAAAAGGTATCATGCAGACTTTAACATCTGTCCAAACATCCCGTATTCCTCTGATATATTGCTCTGTGACTTCTTCCGTTTCCCGAAGATAAAAGACACTAAAAGGTATCATGCAGACTGTACATTTATCCAAACATTCCATATTCCTCTGATATATCGCTCTGTGATTTCATTCTGTTTTCCAAGATAAAGGACACAAAAAGGTATCATGCAGACTTTACATCTATCCAAACATTTCGCATTCCTCTGATATATCGCTCTGTGACTTCTTCCTGTTCCCCAAGATAAAGGACACTAAAAGGTATCATGCAGACTTTACATCTATCCAAACAACCGTGACAAAATAACTGCTTTCATGATCTTTAGATACGCTAGAAACTGAGTGTTGGTTCAGAAGGGCGGTATTTTGAAGGTGGCCAGTGTTAATGGTTTAATGGTACAATTTTATATTCTTCACTTCGTCAGTTCTGGAACTTTTCGGACGTAGTGCTGCTCAGTGTCAGGAACTAATAACGTTTAGTGTTTGCTATTATGATTTAATTCCACTACGGTATTGGAACTCTGTGTGGCAGTGAGTGACGCGAACAAATGAAATGCGTTGTACGTATACTCTCGAATGTATACTCTCGAATCACCAGTTTTATTTCACACCCCAAAATACCTTGGAATGCGAAAGCTGCAAAGCATAAATTATCTACAGAAAGAACCAGGGTACTCTCTCGATTTTTCTGTAATTTTTTTTCCCTCGGTTTTTTTATCGACAGCTGTGAGCAACTTAATGAGCTACAATCAGTTGCCAGATCCTGATTTGGGACCATTATCTCCAGAGAAGGAAGCAAATTTTTGCCGTAAGACAAACAACATATCCATACCTCACCAGGGATTCAATCCCAAGCCCATCTCAGACAAACTTTCATAAATCAGCGCCTAGTCAACTGCATAGTGAAAAGGCCAATGTAATTTCAACAATCTCATAACACTGTTTCCAAACGGTGAAGCTAGTACATCGTTATCTTTAGTGCTCATGTTTCTCTTCATACTCTGATTCTCTGCAAAAGATAAATAAATACAACAAGAAAGATGACACCGAATTTTCGGGTGTAATACACACGTCTTTTGAATCCCTTCTGACGCAAATTAAATTTATCAAAGTTGTTCAAAGTCAATGGAACCAGTATGGAAAACAATAATATCTGAAAGAAGAAAAAAGTTTTTCAATCGGGTTTTTAATCCCTCAGATACTGCTGTAAACGGAAGCGTGAGCTTACGCCCTCTGGTTGCAGACTTGTACGTTAAGAAAGACGAATTTATATGAGAAACATTTCGCACCGGAAACGCTCTTCAACACAGAAAGTATTTTTCAAATCGGACTCTAAGAAACAGAGATATCGACAAAAATAAGATGTGACTTTACGTCCCCTGGTGGGAAAACCGTGCATTATTTCAGGAAGGAAGTATTCTCAAAGGTTTTTCAATATGATCTGTATCGGTCCAAGAAAAAAAAATTCTTGTCGAGTTCTCATTAGCACAGATTTTGCTTCAAATACATCAGAAGCACAAATTAACACTTATGCCCCCTGGTGGCCAAACCATTCTTCAGCAAACATTTGAAATTATATGAAAAATATTTTCCATAAGGCATTGTATGCGATACAGGAATAATTTTCAAATCGAAGTTTTAGAAGCAGAAATAACGCAGAAAACACGATTTACCTTTGTTCCCCCTAGCGGAAAGTATATGATTTAGTCGAAATTTTTCAATTTATAGGAAAAACATTTCGCATCGGAAACACTATCCCGCAAAAAAGAGATTTTTTCAAATCGGACTCCGAGAAGTAGAGATATTGACAAAAATAAGATATACATCTACGCCCCCTGGCATAGAAACCGTGCATTATTAAAAAAAAAGTTTCTAAAATGTTTGTCGACATGAGTAGTATCGGTCTACAAAGGACTTTTTTCAATCGAGAATTTAGAAGATCATATTTTTCTGCAAATACATCAGAAGCGGAAATTAAAACTTACAGCCCTGATGGCCAAACCATTTCTTTTACAAAAATTAGAAATTATGTGCAAACGATTTCCCATCAGGAACTGTGTATACGGTGCAGAAAGAATTTTTCAAATCGGAGATTAAAAGGGGAGATATATGGGGAAACGCAATTTACCATCACGCTCCCTAGCGGAAAGTCTATGAATTACTTGAAAATTTTGAAATTTTATGAAAAACGTGTCACACTGAAAACATTATCCAACAAAGAAGGATTTTTTCAAATCGGACTCCTAGAAGTAGAGATATTGACAAAAAGAAGATATATATCTACACCCTCTGGCGGAGAAACTATGGAATATTTTAAGAAGAAAATATTCCGAAAACGTTTATCCATGTGAGTGGCATCAGTCCACGAAAGAGTTTTTTTCAATCGATATTTTAGAAGCTCAGAGTTTATGGCAAATACATCAGAAGCAAAAATTAACACTTACGCCCCCTGGTGGCCAAAGTATTTTTTACCAAATAATTGAAATTATGTGCAAAAGGTTTTCTCCATCAGGAGGTGTATCAGCTGAAGAATTTTTTTTTAAATCGGAGTTTTAGAAGACGAGTTATCAGGAAAAATGTAATTTACTTTTACGCCCCCTAGCAGAAAATCTATGCGTAATTTGAAAAAATAACTATATCCAAAACACTCTTCGACATAAATGGAATCGAAAGATAAAATATTTTTTTCAATCAGATGTTTAGAAGCAAATATGTGGAATAAAACGTATTTTTGAATTCGACATCATCTGCATTTACGCACTCAAGCGGCGAAATTGTACATTGTAAAAAAAAACAAAAACAAATAAAGGATCATCATTCGCATATTTCAAGCTTCCCAATGCAAAAAGAATTTTTCAAATGGGACTGATAGTTGCAGAGATATCGTGTCTACAGACGACGGACGGACGGACAAACCGATAACATAAGCACGATCTGTTTTCACAGAAGACGTGCTAAAAATAGCGACTCGGCAAATACGAGTAACGCTATTTGATAATTGTATTTTTATCGTTCATACATTATATACACAAATCATCATCTGACAGTTTTCATGCCCAAAAAATTTAATTTTCAGTTGTACGAGGGACTGGAGCATCGTGTCTGCTATATGTTATGAGTGGATTATCAGAACAAAGGATTCAGCTTTTATTTAATTAAATAGAAAAAATATTCTGAACTTCCAGCTACAATTATAAGTAAACCATAAGGCGCATTTATTTTTTAATCGATTACTTAGTTGTACAGTGTTTTGACGGTGATTGAAATTTTCCGCCCGCATTCTGCTGAGCTTTGAAAATGAATTCCTTGCGAAGAATATTTGTGCAAAGGACCAGTTCGTAAGTATGAGTCCCAGTTTCACTCGCTGATGCCATACATGTTTCACGGCAAAAGAAATGAGAAATAGGACGCACTAGAAAAGCATAAGGAATCATTATTTTAATGAAATTCGTATGTCGTTTTCCAAATGACCAATGTTTCGAGTAATTATTCAGGTCTCGATTAAAATTCTTTGGCTTGCTGACAATAGTAAAAATTATCTTCCTAAATAGGAGTTTTTTTAATATTTACAGCAAAACATTTGTCGTAGTTTGGTACATTGTATTGCAATTCAATTGTACATTTCTTGTGCGTTGTACATTTCTTATGCCATTTGAATTTCAGAGCAACAAAAAGTGGTTACATCATCAACTACGCTAGGTTTTGCGAAAGTTAATTTATGTAGCTGGGATTTACTTTATTATTTTCCTCATTCTTCATTAGGAACTTCTTTGCTTTAAATCTTTTTAGAGTTATTTTTGCCTTTTTAGCGCGTCTTTTGTAAAAAAAGATCGTACTTATGTTACCGGTTTGTCCGTCCGTCCGTCTGTACCCACGATATGTCTGCAACTATCAGTCTGATTTGAAAAATTATTTTTGCATTGGGAAGCTTAAAATATGCGAATGATGATCCATCATTTTTTTGTTTTTTTGTTTTTTTACGATGTGCAATTTCACCGCTAGAGGGCGTAAATGCAGATGATGTCGAATTCAAAAATACGTTTTATTCCACATATTTGCTTCTAAACATCCGTTTGAAAAAAATATTTTATCTTTCGATTCCATTTATGTCGAAGAGTATTTTAGATATAGTTACTTTTTCAAATTACGCATAGATTTTCCGCTAGGGTGTGTAAAAGTAAATTACATTTTTCCCGATAACTCGTCTTCTAAAACTCCGATTTGAAAGATTTTTTCTTCAGCGAATACACCTCCTGATGGAAAATATTTTGCATATAATTTCAAGTTTTTGGCAAAAAATAATATATCCACCAGGGGGCGTAAGTGTTTAGTTTTGCTTCTGATGTATTTGCCATAAAATCTGAGCTTCTAATATATCGATTGAAAAACTTCTTTTGTAGACTGATGCCACTCACGTCGATAAACCTTTTCGAAATATTTTCTTCATAAAATATTCCATAGTTTCTCCGCCAGGAGGCGTAGATGTATATTCTATTTTTGTCAATATCTCTGCTTTTAAAAGTCCGATTTGAAAAATTCCTTCTTTGTTGGATAGTATTTCCAGTGTGACATGTTTTTCATATAATTTCAAAATTTTCAAGTAATTCATATACTTTCCGCTAGGGAGCGTGAAGGTAAATTACTTTCCCCTTATATCTATGCTTCTGAATCTCCGATTTGAAAAATTCTTTCTGCACCGGATACAGCTCCTGATGGGAAATCCTTTGCACATAATTTCTAATTTTTGTAAAAAAAATGGTTTGGCCACCAGGTGGCGTAAGTCTTCATTTCCACTTCTGATGTATTTGCAGCAAAATATTATCTTCTAAATTCTCAATTGAAAAAAAGTCCTTTGTAGACTGATACTACTCATGTCGACAAACATTTTAGAAACCTTTTTTTTTAATAATGCACGGTTTCTACGCCAGGGGGCGTAGATGTATATCTTATTTTTGTCAATATCTCTACTTCTCGGAGTCCGATTTGAAAAATCCCTTTTTTGTTGGATAGTGTTTCCGATGCGAAATGTTTTTCCTATAAATTGAAAAATTTGGATTAAATCATAGACTTTCCGCTAGGATGCACAAAGGTAAATTGCGTTTTCTGCGTTATTTCTGCTTCTAAAACTCCGATTTGAAAAATTCTTGCTGTATCGCACACAAGACCGGATGGAAAATATTTTTCACATAATTTCAAATGTTTGGGAAAGAATGGTTTGGCCACCAGGAGGCATAAGTGTTCATTTCTGCTTCTGATGTATTTGTTGCAAAATCTGGGCTAATGAGAACTCGACTAAATTTTTTTTTCTTGGACCGATACAGATCATATTGAAAAACCTTTTGAGAATACTTCCTTCCTGAAATAATGCACGGTTTTCCCACCAGGGGACGTAAAGTCACATCTTATTTTTGTCGATATCTCTGTTTCTAAACGTCCTATTCGAAAAATTCTTTCTGTGTTGGAGAGCATTTCCGGTGAGAAACGTTTCTCATATAAATTCATGTTTTCCTTAACGCACAAGTCTGCAACCAGAGGGCGTAAGCTCACGATTTCGTTTACAGCAATATCTGAGGGATTGAAAACCCTATTGAAAAACTTCTTTCTTCCGTCAGATACTATTGTTTTTCCATACCGGTTCCATTGACTTTGAATAGCTTTGATAAATTTATTTTGCGTCAGAACGGATTCAAAAGACGTGCTTATTACACCCGACTTTCTTGTTTAGAATCACATCGATTTGTTACCAAATTTTTATCGTATAAACGGCTATAGCTTTTATTCATTAAGCACATAACTTGTCCTAAAACAACTAAGAATGTTTGTATAAAAAATGTGCAATACTGGAAAAAAATGTGCAATACTGCAGTAACCATAGCAACCGGCCACGGGTCTGTTACGGTTTGTCCAATGACGATTGGTCCAATGCCGATTCGTCCAATGCAAATTGGTTCAATGCCGATTCGTCCAATGCAAATTGGTTCAATGCCGATTCGTCCAATAGACAATTGATCCAAAGGTACGATTCGTCCAGTGGTACGATTGGTCCAATGCCGATTCGTCCAATGCAAATTGGTTCAATGCCGATTCGTCCAATAGACAATTGATCCAAAGGTACGATTCGTCCAGTGGTACGATTGGTCCAATGCCGATTCGTCCAATGGACGATTGGTCCAATTCCGTCCTATCTGTCCGAAGTGCTACTCATGCTATAAAGAAGTCTCATCTGTTCTGATTTTATCTCCGATGTTATACGAAAGTACCGGTAGTCCAAAGAATGTTAAATAATGTTACTACATTTCATACGTAATACGTAATATTGTGGTTACAGATTTCTTTTTTTTTATTTTTTTTTTTTTTTGGAATCGCGTTTTTTTTTGTTTTTTTTTTTTTTTTGCTATACTGTCTTTGCTGCCGAATGAAGTTACTGATGTACGAGCCGTTCAATCAACTTTAATGTTTCTTTTTTGCGTGAAATATTTAAAAAATACTAGTATTCCATTTCTGTTTGTAGAATGCAGTGGGGTTCCGCCAACTGCCCAATGGAAACAATTGGTCGGGGTTTGGACAGAGGCCTTTTCAACAGTTTTTATTCCAACGATGTCATATTCATAACGTTTACATATCAAATCAAGTTAATAATATGGCGCTTTTACTTAAACACGAAATATTAATTCATAGGCAATACGCCTAGGCCTTTTTAACAGTTTATATTCTACCGATGTCATATTCATAACATTTACATATCAAATCAAGTTAATAATATTGCGCTTTTACTTAAGCACCAAATAAAAATTCATAGGCCCTTGGCCTGAGCCTTTTCAACAGTTTTTATTCTACCGATGTCATATTTATAACGTTTGCATATTAAATCAAGTTAATAATATTGCGCTTTCACTTAAGAACGAAATATTAATTCATAGTCCTGCGGCCTAGGTGCTTTGCAAAGACCTCAGAAATGATACGATGAGTGCCTTTTATGAAGTTTATAGAATGTTTACAAATACCAAATATCTAGGTTCTAGCTTAAAACAGTTGAAAAATGCTCCATTGAGTGCCTTTTACCAGGTAAAATGCTCCATTGAGTGCCTTTTACCAGGTAAAATGCTCCATTGAGTGCCTTTTACCAGGTTTATGTAAAATGTTTACAATTATCAAATATACGGAAATTATCTTTCAAAAGGATATAAAGAGGAGAATAATTTAAATTATTATTCCTTTCTGGAAAATAAAAAAGTTTACCGTTGGTAAGAAGATTCTATTGGACGAATCGGCATTGGACCAATCGTACCATTGGACGAATCGGCATTGGACGAATCGGATATTGGACGAATCGGACATTGGACCAATCGTTCCTTTGAACGAATCGGCATTGGACCAATCGTCGTTAGACAAATCGTCCGCGACCGACCGGCCACACCTGTTAATCACGCATGAGTCGTCGGTAGTGCGAAATTTAATAAGCGCTGTTTCCTCAACCCCCTAACAAGTGCTTTCGCGCTGTGAGTTTTCGAAAAAATAGATGTGAAAGAGAAACAAATATTTTTTGTTTGTTTGTTTGGGGGTTTAACTACCACTGTGAGCAGCTCAATGGGTTATAAGCAGTCTCCCGTCCCTTATTTAGCGCCACTGGTTTCAGGGAAGAGAGAGAGCCAGTGCCGTAAGGCAAACACAACATCCATGCCTCACCGGAATTCGAACCCGGAGCCCATCTCGGACGACTGATCAAAAGCCATCTCTTAGACCACTGCGTCACCGGGACGGCAGAACAAAGATAAGCCATTAAATTTTGCTGTCGAATTACAAAGCCTGTCGGCGAAACTTTACGTCTTATCCAAGAGGCTTTTTTTTCATTATTAGAGGTTGTGACGTGCCTGCCCCGCAGGACGCACATGATATAAAGGCAGATAGCAATGGAGAACAGATGTCCGCGTAACTCAGTTGGCAGAACGACTTACTCTGGAGTGAGGGGACCCGCGTTCTACACGCGGCTCGAACAAACATGTACGTTATAAGGTTTAAAGACCACTGTGAGTAGCTCAGTGGGCTGTAAGCAGTCGCTAGTCTCTAATTTAGGGCCACTGGTTCCAGGGAAGGGAGAGAGCCAGCGCCGTAAGACAAACACAACATCCATGCCTCATGGGTTTCGAACACGGATCCATCGCGGACGAATGGTCAGGAGCAGTCGCTTAGACATTTTGCGTTACCGGGCGACTCCAAGAGGCTTCTAAAAATCAATGTGTAGGAAAATCAACAATGTACAGATGGCATAAAGAATTTACGGATGGCCGTAAGTCGGAGGCATTGATCACGCACGCAGGAAGACCTTCAACGAGAGTTACAGAGGTAAACATCAATACAATAGGTGTTATTTTACGGGAAGGCAGACACCTATCAATTAGAGATATCGAAGTACGGTTCACGCTTGAAAATGATCAATTCACAGAATTTTAACCGAGAATTTAAGCATGTAATGTACTACAGAGCTGAAGCACGTATCAAGACGACAAATCTGCAGCGATACATTTTGTCGGTGTAGCTTAGTCGGTTACAGCAGCTGACTCCGGAATGAAGAGATTCGATTTCCGTCATCCGACAAATTCGGGTTTTCACAAGCATGAAACGAGTTTGTTCAACATGGGTTCCTCATTTCTTTTCATGTGTGGCTCAATGCAAGGCCGCACGCACATGGCACGCTCTGGCGGTTCTTACTTGGAGAAAATTAATATTAAGTTGATGCTCCAACCTGCATGCAGTCCATGTCTCACCGGGATTCGAACCCGGATCCCTTACGGAAGAATGATCAGAGGCCATCGCTTAGACCACTACGTCACCAAAATTATCAGAGGCGGCAACGACAATTTTAGACCGACTAACAACGTACTACATCTGCGTAGGGGTGCTTCAACAGCATCTCAGAAGAATTCCAGAAGACATTCAAAAAGTGAGAGGAACGTTTGGACATCTGTATTCGATGCCAATGGACAGTATTTCGAAAAAGATAACTACTTCCTTGATAATTAAAGTGCGCATATTTTTTTTATAAAGACGTTCTCAGATGTTTTAGGGCAAGCCTTGTGTAAGTGAAATTAAATATTTTATTCCATCTTTGTAAAGAAAACGAAAGGTATGGTTCACTTTCTTTACATTTGTCGCACGCATCATCTTCTAGCGAACCCAGGAACACTTCGGGAAGCTATTGCCTCGAGGTTTTTCAAAAGTGTATAGTAAAGTTCCAGGAGTGATGTGATATTTGTTCCGCTGTAGCAGTCGTTGTAGCATTTTTATCCTCCATCAGGCATAGATCAGAAATTAAAAACAAAAATGAAAAAAAAAAAACAGAAACCACTTTTCCATCTGTTAGGCTAAAAAAAATTTGGAATCACATCATTGCGTAGTAGAAGGCGAAACAACTCACTTCTAGAGGAGCATGAGGTTGCAAGTAATCCCTTTAGGTTTACACATAATCCCAAGTGATCTACGCTAAGGATCAAGACCATACTTTTTCGAAAGAAAAACCTGCAGTAAGCAACGATTTTCTACATTGCTCACAAGAAAGTAAAAATGTGGCTCGCAAAAGAACGTTTAGATACGTCTAGGAGAGACGCCTCAGCAGAAAATTCCTACATTCATTTCCAATCAACGAAAGAAAGAAGAAACCACTAAGCATCTGTTCTTCATATTTCTTATGTAATTCATGAGAATCTATCAAGCAGTGCTATCTCTTTAATCATTCCATGCCTTTTAACCGCCACAAGACTGCTTCATGACATTTTTCTGGTGGACTTCTGCAGGCACAACCTTATGCTCCCCGTGTTCTTCCGAATATGTTCACACACCGACCACTGAATGCTCAAGACCACGTACCGACCACTGAATGCTCAACACCACGCACCGACCACTGAATGCTCAACACCACGCACCGACCACTGAATGCTCAACACCACGCACCGACCACTGAATGCTCAACACCACGCACCGACCATTGAATGCTCAACACCACACACCGACCACTGAATGCTCAACACCACGCACCGACCACTGAATGCTCAACACTACGCACCGACCACTGAATGCTCAACACCACGCACCGACCACTGAATGCTCAACACCACGCACCGACCACTGAATGCTCAACACCACACACCGACCAATGAATGCTCAACACCACGCACCGACCACTGAATGCTCAACACTACGCACCGACCACTGAATGCTCAACACCACGCACCGACCATTGAATGCTCAACACCACACACCGACCACTGAATGCTCAACACCACGCACCGCCCACTGAATGCTCAAGACCACGTACCGGCCACTGAATGCTCAACACCACGCACCGACCACTGAATGCTCAACACCACACACCGACCACTGAATGCTCAACACCACGCACCGCCCACTGAATGCTCAAGACCACGTACCGACCACTGAATGCTCAACACCACGCACCGACCACTGAATGCTCAACACCACGCACCGACCACTGAATGCTCAACACCACACACCGACCAATGAATGCTCAACACCACGCACCGCCCACTGAATGCTCAAGACCACGTACCGACCACTGAATGCTCAACACCACGCACCGACCACTGAATGCTCAACACCACGCACCGACCACTGAATGCTCAACACCACACACCGACCACTGAATGCTCAACACCACGCACCGACCACTGAATGCTCAAGACCACGTACCGACCACTGAATGCTCAACACCACGCACCGACCATTGAATGCTCAACACCGACACACCGACCACTGAATGCTCAACACCACGCACCGCCCACTGAATGCTCAAGACCACGTACCGACCACTGAATGCTCAACACCACGCACCGACCACTGAATGCTCAACACCACGCACCGACCACTGAATGCTCAACACCACGCACCGACCACTGAATGCTCAACACCACGCACCGACCACTGAATGCTCAAGACCACGCACCGACCACTGAATGCTCAAGACCACGCACCGACCACTGAATGCTCAACACCACACACCGACCACTGAATGCTCAACACCACGCACCGCCCACTGAATGCTCAAGACCACGTACCGACCACTGAATGCTCAACACCACGCACCGACCACTGAATGCTCAACACCACGCACCGACCACTGAATGCTCAACACCACACACCGACCAATGAATGCTCAAAACCACGCACCGACCACTGAATGCTCAAGACCACGTACCGACCACTGAATGCTCAACACCACGCACCGACCACTGAATGCTCAACACCACGCACCGACCACTGAATGCTCAACACCACGCACCGACCACTGAATGCTCAAGACCACGCACCGACCACTGAATGCTCAAGACCACGCACCGACCACTGAATGCTCAACACCACGCACCGACCACTGAATGCTCAACACCACACACCGACCACCGACCACTGAATGCTCAAGACCACGCACCGACCACTGACCACTGAATGCTCAAGACCACGTACCGACCACTGAATGCTCAACACCACGCACCGACCACTGAATGCTCAACACCACGCACCGACCACTGAATGCTCAACACCACGCACCGACCACTGAATGCTCAAGACCACGTACCGACCACTGAATGCTCAACACCACGCACCGACCACTGAATGCTCAACACCACGCACCGACCACTGAATGCTCAACACCACGCACCGACCACTGAATGCTCAACACCACGCACCGACCACTGAATGCTCAAGACCACGCACCGACCACTGAATGCTCAACACCACGCACCGACCACTGAATGCTCAACACCACACACCGACCACTGAATGCTCAACACCACGCACCGCCCACTGAATGCTCAAGACCACGTACCGACCACTGAATGCTCAACACCACGCACCGACCACTGAATGCTCAACACCACGCACCGACCACTGAATGCTCAACACCACGCACCGACCACTGAATGCTCAAGACCACGCACCGACCACTGAATGCTCAAGACCACGTACCGACCACTGAATGCTCAACACCACGCACCGACCACTGAATGCTCAACACCACGCACCGACCACTGAATGCTCAACACCACGCACCGACCACTGAATGCTCAAGACCACGCACCGACCACTGAATGCTCAACACCACGCACCGACCACTGAATGCTCAACACCACGCACCGACCACTGAATGCTCAACACCACGCACCGACCACTGAATGCTCAAGACCACGCACCGACCACTGAATGCTCAACACCACGCACCGACCACTGAATGCTCAAGACCACGCACCGACCACTGAATGCTCAACACCACGCACCGACCACTGAATGCTCAAGACCACGCACCAACCACTGAATGCTCAAGACCACGCACCGACCACTGAATGCTCAACACCACGCACCGACCACTGAATGCTCAAGACCACGCACCGACCACTGAATGCTCAACACCACGCACCGACCACTGAATGCTCAACACCACACACCGACCACTGAATGCTCAACACCACGCACCCCCCACTGAATGCTCAAGACCACGTACCGACCACTGAATGCTCAACACCACGCACCGACCACTGAATGCTCAACACCACACACCGACCACTGAATGCTCAACACCACGCACCGACCACTGAATGCTCAAGACCACGTACCGACCACTGAATGCTCAACACCACGCACCGACCACTGAATGCTCAAGACCACGCACCGACCACTGAATGCTCAACACCACGCACCGACCACTGAATGCTCAACACCACGCACCGACCACTGAATGCTCAAGACCACGCACCGACCACTGAATGCTCAAGACCACGCACCGACCACTGAATGCTCAACACCACGCACCGACCACTGAATGCTCAACACCACGCACCGACCACTGAATGCTCAACACCACGCACCGACCACTGAATGCTCAACACCACGCACCGACCACTGAATGCTCAACACCACGCACCGACCACTGAATGCTCAAGACCACGTACCGACCACTGAATGCTCAACACCACGCACCGACCACTGAATGCTCAACACCACACACCGACCAATGAATGCTCAACACCACGCACCGACCACTGAATGCTCAAGACCACGTACCGACCACTGAATGCTCAACACCACGCACCGACCACTGAATGCTCAAGACCACGCACCGACCACTGAATGCTCAAGACCACGCACCGACCACTGAATGCTCAAGACCGCGCGCCGAACACTATATGCTCAAGACAACGCACCGACCACCGACCACTGAATGCTCAAGACCACGCACCGACCACCGAACCACTGAATGCTCAACACCACGCACCGAACACTGAATGCTCAAGACCACGCACCGACCACTGAATGCTCAACACCACGCACCGACCACTGAATGCTCAACACCACGCACCGACCACTGAATGCTCAACACCACGCACCGACCACTGAATGCTCAAGACCACGTACCGACCACTGAATGCTCAACACCACGCACCGACCACTGAATGCTCAACACCACGCACCGACCACTGAATGCTCAAGACCACGCACCGACCACTGAATGCTCAACACCACGCACCGACCACTGAATGCTCAAGACCACGCACCGACCACTGAATGCTCAACACCACGCACCGACCACTGAATGCTCAACACCACGCACCGACCACTGAATGCTCAAGACCACGCACCGACCACTGAATGCTCAAGACCACGCACCGACCACTGAATGCTCAAGACCACGCACCGACCACTGAATGCTCAAGACCACGCACCGACCACCGACCACTGAATGCTCAAGACCACGCACCGACCACTGAATGCTCAAGACCACGCACCGACCACTATATGCTCAAGACCACGCACCGACCACTGAATGCTCAAGACCACGCACCGACCACTGAATGCTCAAGACCACGCACCGACCACTGAATGCTCAAGACCACGCACCGACCACTGAATGCTCAAGACCACGCACCGACCACTATATGCTCAAGACCACGCATCGACCACCACTGAATGCTCAAGACCACGCACCGACCACTGAATGCTCAAGACCACGCACCGACCACTGAATGCTCAAGACCATGCACCGACCACTGAATGCTCAAGACCACGCACCGACCACTATATGCTCAAGACAACGCACCGACCACCGACCACTGAATGCTCAAGACCACGCACCGACCTCCGAACACTGAATGCTCAACACCACGCACCGACCACTGAATGCTCAACACCACGCACCGACCACTGAATGCTCAACACCACGCACCGACCACTGAATGCTCAACACCACGCACCGACCACTGAATGCTCAACACCACGCACCGACCACTGAATGCTCAAGACCACGCACCGACCACTGAATGCTCAACACCACGCACCGACCACTGAATGCTCAACACCACGCACCGACCACTGAATGCTCAACACCACGCACCGACCACTGAATGCTCAACACCACGCACCGACCACTGAATGCTCAACACCACGCACCGACCACTGAATGCTCAACACCACGCACCGACCACTGAATGCTCAACACCATGCACCGACCACTGAATGCTCAAGACCACGCACCGACCACTGAATGCTCAAGACCACGCACCGACCACCGACCACTGAATGCTCAAGACCACGCACCGACTACTGAATGCTCAAGACCACGCACCGACCACTGAATGCTCAAGACCACGCACCGACCACTGAATGCTCAAGACCACGCACCGACCACCGAACACTGAATGCTCAACACCACGCACCGACCACTGAATGCTCAAGACCACGCACCGACCACTGAATGCTCAACACCACGCACCGACCACTGAATGCTCAAGACCACGCACCGACCACTGAATGCTCAAGACCACGCACCGACCACTGAATGCTCAAGACCACGCACCGACCACTGAATGCTCAAGACCACGCACCGACCACTGAATGCTCAAGACCACGCACCGACCACTGAATGCTCAAGACCATGCACCGACCACTGAATGCTCAAGACCACGCACCGACCACTATATGCTCAAGACCACGCACCGACCACCGACCACTGAATGCTCAAGACCACGCACCGACCACTGAATGCTCAAGACCACGCACCGACCACTGAATGCTCAAGACCACGACCACCGACCACTGAATGCTCAAGACCACGCACCACCGACCACTGAATGCTCAAGACCACGCACCGACCACTGAATGCTCAAGACCACGCACCGACCACTGAATGCTCAAGACCACGCACCGACCACTGAATGCTCAAGACCACGCACCGACCACTGAATGCTCAAGACCACGCACCGACCACTCAAGACCACGCACCGACCACTGAATGCTCAAGACCACGCACCGACCACCGACCACTGAATGCTCAAGACCACGCACCTACCACTGAATGCTCAAGACCACGCACCGACCACTGAATGCTCAAGACCACGCACCGACCACTGAATGCTCAAGACCACGCACCGACCACTGAATGCTCAAGACCACGACCACCGACCACTGAATGCTCAAGACCACGCACCGACCACTGAATGCTCAAGACCACGCACCGACCACTGAATGCTCAAGACCACGACCACCGACCACTGAATGCTCAAGACCACGCACCGACCACTGAATGCTCAAGACCACGCACCGACCACTGAATGCTCAAGACCACGCACCGACCACTGAATGCTCAAGACCACGCACCGACCACCGACCACTGAATGCTCAAGACCACGCACCGACCACCGAACACTGAATGCTCAACACCACGCACCGAACACTGAATGCTCAACACCACGCACCGACCACTGAATGCTCAACACCACGTACCGACCACTGAATGCTCAACACCACGCACCGACCACTGAATGCTCAACACCACGCACCGACCACTGAATGCTCAATACCACGCACCGACCACTGAATGCTCAACACCACGCACCGACCACTGAATGCTCAACACCACGCACCGACCACTGAATGCTCAATACCACGCACCGACCACTGAATGCTCAAGACCACGCACCGACCACTGAATGCTCAAGACCACACACCGACCAATGAATGCTCAACACCACGCACCGACCACTGAATGCTCAAGACCACGCACCGACCACTGAATGCTCAAGAACATGCACCGACCACTGAATGCTCAAGACCATGCACCGACCACTGAATGCTCAAGACCACGCACCGACCATTATATGCTCAAGACCACGCACCGACCACCGACCACTGAATGCTCAAGACCATGCACCGACCAATGAATGCTCAAGACCACGCACCGACCACTATATGCTCAAGACAACGCACCGACCACTGAGTGCTCAAGACCAGGCACCGACCACTGAATGGTCAAAACCACGCACCGACCACTGAATGCTCAAGACCATGCACCGACCACTGAATGCTCAAGACCACGCACCGACCACTATATGCTCAAGACCACGCATCGACCACCGACCTCTGAATGCTCAACACCACGCACCGACCACTGAATGCTCAACACCATGCACCGACCACTGAATGCTCAAGACCATGCACCGACCACTGAATGCTCAAGACCACGCACCGACCACTATATGCTCAAGACAACGCACCGACCACCGACCACTGAATGCTCAAGACCACGCACCGACCTCCGAACACTGAATGCTCAACACCACGCTCCGAACACTGAATGCTCAACACCACGCACCGACCACTGAATGCTCAACACCACGTACCGACCACTGAATGCTCAACACCACGCACCGACCACTGAATGCTCAACACCACGCACCAACTACTGAATGCGCACGACCACGCACCGACCACTGAATGCTCAACACCACGCACCGACCACTGAATGCTCAACACCACACACCGACCACTGAATGCTCAACACCACGCACCGACCACTGAATGCTCAACACCATGCACCGACCAATGAATGCTCAACACCATGCACCGACCACTGAATGCTCAACACCATGCACCGACCACTGAATGCTCAACACCATGCACCGACCACTGAATGCTCAACACCACGCACCGACCACTATATGCTCAAGACCACGCACCGACCACCGACCACTGAATGCTCAAGAGCACGCACCGACTACTGAATGCTCAAGACCATACACCTACCACTGAATGCTCAAGAATACGCACCGACCACTGAATGCTCAAGACCACGCACCGACCACCGAACACTGAATGCTCAACACCACGCACCGAGCACTGAATGCTCAACACCACGCACCGACCACTGAATGCTCAACACCACGCATCTACCACTGAATGCTCAACACCACGTACCGACCACTGAATGCTCAAGACCACGCACCGACTACTGAATGCTCAAGACCACGCACCGACCACTGAGTGCTCAAGACCACGCACCGACCACTGAATGGTCAAAACCACGCACCGACCACTGAATGCTCAAGACCATGCACCGACCACTGAATCCTCAAGACCACGCACCGACCACTATATGCTCAAGACCACGCACCGACCACCGACCACTGAATGCTCAAGACCATGCACCGACCAATGAATGCTCAAGACCACGCACCGACCACTATATGCTCAAGACAACGCACCGACCACTGAATGCTCAACACCACGCACCGACCACTGAATGCTCAACACCACGCACCGACCACTGAATGCTCAAGACCATGCACCGACCACTGAATGCTCAAGACCATGCACCGACCACTGAATGCTCAAGACCACGCACCGACCACTATATGCTTAAGACCACGCACCGACCACCGACCACCGACCACTGAATGCTCAAGACCACGCACCGACCACCGAACACTGAATGCTCAACACCACGCTCCGAACACTGAATGCTGAACACCAAGCACCGACCACTGAATGCTCAACACCACGTACCGACCACTGAATGCTCAACACCACGTACCGACCACTGAATGCTCAACACCATGCACCGACCACTGAATGCTCAACACCACGCACCGACCACTGAGTGCTCAAGACCACGCACCGACCACTGAGTGCTCAAGACCACGCACCGACCACTGAATGCTCAAAACCACGCACCGACCACTGAATGCTCAAGACCATGCACCGACCACTGAATGCTCAAGACCGCGCGCCGACCACTATATGCTCAAGACAACGCACCGACCACCGACCACTGAATGCTCAAGACCACGCACCGACCACCGAACACTGAATGCTCAACACCACGCTCCGAACACTGAATGCTCAACACCACGCACCGACCACTGAATGCTCAACACCACGCACCGACCACTGAATGCTCAACACCACGCACCGACCACTGAATGCTCAACACCACGCACCGACCACTGAATGCTCAACACCACGCACCGACCACTGAATGCTCAAGACCACGCACCGACCACTGAATGCTCAACACCACGCACCGACCACTGAATGCTCAAGACCACGCACCGACCACTGAATGCTCAATACCACGCACCGACCACTGAATGCTCAACACCACGCACCGACCACTGAATGCTCAACACCACGCACCGACCACTGAATGCTCAACACCACGCACCGACCACTGAATGCTCAACACCACGCACCGACCACTGAATGCTCAAGAACATGCACCGACCACTGAATGCTCAAGACCATGCACCGACCACTGAATGCTCAAGACCACGCACCGACCACTGAATGCTCAAGACCACGCACCGACCACCGACCACTGAATGCTCAAGACCACGCACCGACCACTGAATGCTCAACACCACGCACCGACCACTGAATGCTCAAGACCACGCACCGACCACTGAATGCTCAAGACCACGCACCGACCACTGAATGCTCAAGACAACGCACCGACCACTGAGTGCTCAAGACCAGGCACCGACCACTGAATGGTCAAAACCACGCACCGACCACTGAATGCTCAAGACCATGCACCGACCACTGAATGCTCAAGACCACGCACCGACCACTATATGCTCAAGACCACGCATCGACCACCGACCACTGAATGCTCAAGACCACGCACCGACCACTGAATGCTCAACACCATGCACCGACCACTGAATGCTCAAGACCATGCACCGACCACTGAATGCTCAAGACCACGCACCGACCACTATATGCTCAAGACAACGCACCGACCACCGACCACTGAATGCTCAAGACCACGCACCGACCTCCGAACACTGAATGCTCAACACCACGCTCCGAACACTGAATGCTCACGCACCGACCACGCACCGACCACTGAATGCTCAACACCACGCACCGACCACTGAATGCTCAACACCACGCACCGACCACTGAATGCTCAACACCACGCACCGACCACTGAATGCTCAACACCACGCACCGACCACTGAATGCTCAAGACCACCACGACCACCGACCACTGAATGCTCAACACCACGCACCGACCACTGAATGCTCAACACCACGCACCGACCACTGAATGCTCAACACCATGCACCGACCACTGAATGCTCAACACCATGCACCGACCACTGAATGCTCAACACCATGCACCGACCACTGAATGCTCAACACCATGCACCGACCACTGAATGCTCAACACCATGCACCGACCACTGAATGCTCAACACCACGCACCGACCACTATATGCTCAAGACCACGCACCGACCACCGACCACTGAATGCTCAAGAGCACGCACCGACTACTGAATGCTCAAGACCATACACCTACCACTGAATGCTCAAGAATACGCACCGACCACTGAATGCTCAAGACCACGCACCGACCACCGAACACTGAATGCTCAACACCACGCACCGAGCACTGAATGCTCAACACCACGCACCGACCACTGAATGCTCAACACCACGCATCTACCACTGAATGCTCAACACCACGTACCGACCACTGAATGCTCAAGACCACGCACCGACTACTGAATGCTCAAGACCACGCACCGACCACTGAGTGCTCAAGACCACTCACCGATCACTGAAGGGTCAAAACCACGCACCGACCACTGAATGCTCAAGACCATGCACCGACCACTGAATCCTCAAGACCACGCACCGACCACTATATGCTCAAGACCACGCACCGACCACCGACCACTGAATGCTCAAGACCATGCACCGACCAATGAATGCTCAAGACCACGCACCGACCACTATATGCTCAAGACAACGCACCGACCACTGAATGCTCAACACCACGCACCGACCACTGAATGCTCAACACCACGCACCGACCACTGAATGCTCAAGACCATGCACCGACCACTGAATGCTCAAGACCATGCACCGACCACTGAATGCTCAAGACCACGCACCGACCACTATATGCTTAAGACCACGCACCGACCACCGACCACCGACCACTGAATGCTCAAGACCACGCACCGACCACCGAACACTGAATGCTCAACACCACGCTCCGAACACTGAATGCTGAACACCAAGCACCGACCACTGAATGCTCAACACCACGTACCGACCACTGAATGCTCAACACCACGTACCGACCACTGAATGCTCAACACCATGCACCGACCACTGAATGCTCAACACCACGCACCGACCACTGAGTGCTCCAGACCACGCACCGACCACTGAGTGCTCAAGACCACGCACCGACCACTGAATGGTCAAAACCACGCACCGAATACTGAATGCTCAAGACCATGCACCGACCACTGAATGCTCAAGTCCACGCACCGACCACTATATGCTCAAGACCACGCACCGACCACCGACCACTGAGTGCTCAAGACCACGCACCGACCACTGAATGGTCAAAACCACGCACCGACCACTGAATGCTCAAGACCATGCACCGACCCCTGAATGCTCAACACCATGCACCGACCACTGAATGCTCAACACCACGCACCGACCACTGAATGCTCAACACCATGCACCGACCACTGAATGTTCAACACCACGCACCGACCACTATATGCTCAAGACCAGGCACCGACCACCGGCCACTGAATGCTCAAGAGCACGCACCGACCACTATATGCTCAAGACCAGGCACCGACCACCGACCACTGAATGCTCAAGAGCACGCACCGACCACTGAATGCTCAAGAGCACGCACCGACCACTGAATGCTCAAAACCATACACCTACCACTGAATGCTCAAGACCACGCACCGACCACTGAATGCTCAACACCACGCACCGACCACCGAACACTGAATGCTCAACACGACGCACCGACCACTGAATGCTCAAGACCACGTACCGACCACTGAATGCTCAAGACCAGGTACCGACCACTGAATGCTCAAGACCACGCACCGACCACTGAATGCTCAAGACCACGCACCGACCACCGAACACTGAATGCTCAACACCACGCACCGAGCACTGAATGCTCAACACCACGCACCGACCACTGAATGCTCAACACCACGCATCTACCACTGAATGCTCAACACCACGTACCGACCACTGAATGCTCAAGACCACGCACCGACCACTGAGTGCTCAAGACCACGCACCGACCACTGAATGGTCAAAACCACGCACCGACCACTGAATGCTCAAGACCATGCACCGACCACTGAATCCTCAAGACCACGCACCGACCACTATATGCTCAAGACCACGCACCGACCACCGACCACTGAATGCTCAAGACCATGCACCGACCAATGAATGCTCAAGACCACGCACCGACCACTATATGCTCAAGACAACGCACCGACCACTGAATGCTCAACACCACGCACCGACCACTATATGCTCAAGACAACGCACCGACCACTGAGTGCTCAAGACCAGGCACCGACCACTGAATGGTCAAAACCACGCACCGACCACTAAATGCTCAAGACCATGCACCGATCACTGAATGCTCAAGACCACGCACCGACCACTCTATGCTCAAGACCACGCACCGACCACCGACCACCGACCACCGACCACTGAATGCTCAACACCACGCACCGACCACCGAATGCTCAACACCATGCACCGACCACTGAATGCTCAAGACCATGCACCGACCACTGAATGCTCAAGACCACGCACCGACCACTATATGCTCAAGACAACGCACCGACCACCGACCACTGAATGCTCAAGACCACGCACCGACCACCGAACACTGAATGCTCAACACCACGCTCCGAACACTGAATGCTCAACACCACGCACCGACCACTGAATGCTCAACACCACGTACCGACCACTGAATGCTCAACACCACGCACCGACCACTGAATGCTCAACACCACGCACCAACTACTGAATGCGCACGACCACGCACCGACCACTGAATGCTCAACACCACGCACCGACCACTGAATGCTCAACACCACACACCGACCACTGAATGCTCAACACCACGCACCGACCACTGAATGCTCAAGACCATGCACCGACCAATGAATGCTCAAGACCACGCACCGACCACTATATGCTCAAGAAAACGCACCGACCACTGAATGCTCAACACCACGCACCGACCACTGAATGCTCAAAACCACGCACCGACCACTGAATGCTCAACACCATGCACCGACCACTGAATGCTCAACACCATGCACCGACCACTGAATGCTCAACACCATGCACCGACCACTGAATGCTCAACACCACGCACCGACCACTATATGCTCAAGACCACGCACCGACCACCGACCACTGAATGCTCAAGAGCACGCACCGACTACTGAATGCTCAAGACCATACACCTACCACTGAATGCTCAAGAATACGCACCGACCACTGAATGCTCAAGACCACGCACCGACCACCGAACACTGAATGCTCAACACCACGCACCGAGCACTGAATGCTCAACACCACGCACCGACCACTGAATGCTCAACACCACGCATCTACCACTGAATGCTCAACACCACGTACCGACCACTGAATGCTCAAGACCACGCACCGACTACTGAATGCTCAAGACCACGCACCGACCACTGAGTGCTCAAGACCACGCACCGACCACTGAATGGTCAAAACCACGCACCGACCACTGAATGCTCAAGACCATGCACCGACCACTGAATCCTCAAGACCACGCACCGACCACTATATGCTCAAGACCACGCACCGACCACCGACCACTGAATGCTCAAGACCATGCACCGACCAATGAATGCTCAAGACCACGCACCGACCACTATATGCTCAAGACAACGCACCGACCACTGAATGCTCAACACCACGCACCGACCACTGAATGCTCAACACCACGCACCGACCACTGAATGCTCAAGACCATGCACCGACCACTGAATGCTCAAGACCATGCACCGACCACTGAATGCTCAAGACCACGCACCGACCACTATATGCTTAAGACCACGCACCGACCACCGAACACTGAATGCTCAACACCACGCTCCGAACACTGAATGCTGAACACCAAGCACCGACCACTGAATGCTCAACACCACGTACCGACCACTGAATGCTCAACACCACGTACCGACCACTGAATGCTCAACACCATGCACCGACCACTGAATGCTCAACACCACGCACCGACCACTGAGTGCTCCAGACCACGCACCGACCACTGAGTGCTCAAGACCACGCACCGACCACTGAATGGTCAAAACCACGCACCGACCACTGAATTCTCAAGACCATGCACCGACCACTGAATGCTCAAGTCCACGCACCGACCACTATATGCTCAAGACCACGCACCGACCACCGACCACTGAGTGCTCAAGACCACGCACCGACCACTGAATGTTCAAAACCACGCACCGACAACTGAATGCTCAAGACCATGCACCGACCCCTGAATGCTCAACACCACGCACCGACCACTGAATGCTCAACACCACGCACCGACCACTGAATGCTCAACACCATGCACCGACCACCGAACACTGAATGCTCAAGACCACGCACCGACCACCGACCACTGAATGCTCAAGACCACGCACCGACCACCGAACACTGAATGCTCAACACCACGCTCCGAACACTGAATGCTGAACACCAAGCACCGACCACTGAATGCTCAACACCACGTACCGACCACTGAATGCTCAACACCACGTACCGACCACTGAATGCTCAACACCATGCACCGACCACTGAATGCTCAACACCACGCACCGACCACTGAGTGCTCCAGACCACGCACCGACCACTGAGTGCTCAAGACCACGCACCGACCACTGAATGGTCAAAACCACGCACCGACCACTGAATGCTCAAGACCATGCACCGACCACTGAATGCTCAAGTCCACGCACCGACCACTATATGCTCAAGACCACGCACCGACCACCGACCACTGAGTGCTCAAGACCACGCACCAACCACTGAATGGTCAAAACCACGCACCGACCACTGAATGCTCAAGACCATGCACCGACCCCTGAATGCTCAACACCATGCACCGACCACTGAATGCTCAACACCACGCACCGACCACTGAATGCTCAACACCATGCACCGACAACTGAATGTTCAACACCACGCACCGACCGCTATATGCTCAAGACCAGGCACCGACCACCGGCCACTGAATGCTCAAGAGCACGCACCGACCACTATATGCTCAAGACCAGGCACCGACCACCGACCACTGAATGCTCAAGAGCACGCACCGACCACTGAATGCTCAAGAGCACGCACCGACCACTGAATGCTCAAAACCATACACCTACCACTGAATGCTCAAGACCACGCACCGACCACTGAATGCTCAACACCACGCACCGACCACCGAACACTGAATGCTCAACACGACGCACCGACCACTGAATGCTCAAGACCACGTACCGACCACTGAATGCTCAAGACCAGGTACCGACCACTGAATGCTCAAGACCACGCACCGACCACTGAATGCTCAAGACCACGCACCGACCACCGAACACTGAATGCTCAACACCACGCACCGAGCACTGAATGCTCAACACCACGCACCGACCACTGAATGCTCAACACCACGCATCTACCACTGAATGCTCAACACCACGTACCGACCACTGAATGCTCAAGACCACGCACCGACTACTGAATGCTCAAGACCACGCACCGACCACTGAGTGCTCAAGACCACGCACCGACCACTGAATGGTCAAAACCACGCACCGACCACTGAATGCTCAAGACCATGCACCGACCACTGAATCCTCAAGACCACGCACCGACCACTATATGCTCAAGTCCACGCACCGACCACCGACCACTGAATGCTCAAGACCATGCACCGACCAATGAATGCTCAAGACCACGCACCGACCACTATATGCTCAAGACAACGCACCGACCACTGAATGCTCAACACCACGCACCGACCACTATATGCTCAAGACAACGCACCGACCACTGAGTGCTCAAGACCAGGCACCGACCACTGAATGGTCAAAACCACGCACCGACCACTGAATGCTCAAGACCATGCACCGATCACTGAATGCTCAAGACCACGCGCCGACCACTCTATGCTCAAGACCACGCACCGACCACCGACCACCGACCACTGAATGCTCAACACCACGCACCGACCACCGAATGCTCAACACCATGCACCGACCACTGAATGCTCAAGACCATGCACCGACCACTGAATGCTCAAGACCACGCACCGACCACTATATGCTCAAGACAACGCACCGACCACCGACCACTGAATGCTCAAGACCACGCACCGACCACCGAACACTGAATGCTCAACACCACGCTCCGAACACTGAATGCTCAACACCACGCACCGACCACTGAATGCTCAACACCACGTACCGACCACTGATTGCTCAACACCACGCACCGACCACTGAATGCTCAACACCACGCACCAACTACTGAATGCGCACGACCACGCACCGACCACTGAATGCTCAACACCACGCACCGACCACTGAATGCTCAACACCACACACCGACCACTGAATGCTCAACACCACGCACCGACCACTGAATGCTCAAGACCATGCACCGACCAATGAATGCTCAAGACCACGCACCGACCACTATATGCTCAAGACAACGCACCGACCACTGAATGCTCAACACCACGCACCGACCACTGAATGCTCAAAACCACGCACCGACCACTGAATGCTCAACACCATGCACCGACCACTGAATGCTCAACACCATACACCGACCACTGAATGCTCAACACCATGCACCGACCACTGAATGCTCAACACCACGCACCGACCACCTATATGCTCAAGACCACGCACCGACCACCGACCACTGAATGCTCAAGAGCACGCACCGACTACTGAATGCTCAAGACCATACACCTACCACTGAATGCTCAAGAATACGCACCGACCACTGAATGCTCAAGACCACGCACCGACCACCGAACACTGAATGCTCAACACCACGCACCGAGCACTGAATGCTCAACACCACGCACCGACCACTGAATGCTCAACACCACGCATCTACCACTGAATGCTCAACACCACGTACCGACCACTGAATGCTCAAGACCACGCACCGACTACTGAATGCTCAAGACCACGCACCGACCACTGAGTGCTCAAGACCACGCACCGACCACTGAATGGTCAAAACCACGCACCGACCACTGAATGCTCAAGACCATGCACCGACCACTGAATCCTCAAGACCACGCACCGACCACTATATGCTCAAGACCACGCACCGACCACCGACCACTGAATGCTCAAGACCATGCACCGACCAATGAATGCTCAAGACCACGCACCGACCACTATATGCTCAAGACAACGCACCGACCACTGAATGCTCAACACCACGCACCGACCACTGAATGCTCAACACCACGCACCGACCACTGAATGCTCAAGACCATGCACCGACCACTGAATGCTCAAGACCATGCACCGACCACTGAATGCTCAAGACCACGCACCGACCACTATATGCTTAAGACCACGCACCGACCACCGACCACCGACCACTGAATGCTCAAGACCACGCACCGACCACCGAACACTGAATGCTCAACACCACGCTCCGAACACTGAATGCTGAACACCAAGCACCGACCACTGAATGCTCAACACCACGTACCGACCACTGAATGCTCAACACCACGTACCGACCACTGAATGCTCAACACCATGCACCGACCACTGAATGCTCAACACCACGCACCGACCACTGAGTGCTCCAGACCACGCACCGACCACTGAGTGCTCAAGACCACGCACCGACCACTGAATGGTCAAAACCACGCACCGACCACTGAATTCTCAAGACCATGCACCGACCACTGAATGCTCAAGTCCACGCACCGACCACTATATGCTCAAGACCACGCACCGACCACCGACCACTGAGTGCTCAAGACCACGCACCGACCACTGAATGCTCAACACCACGCACCGACCACTGAATGCTCAACACCACGCACCGACCACTGAATGCTCAACACCATGCACCGACCACCGAACACTGAATGCTCAAGACCACGCACCGACCACCGAACACTGAATGCTCAAGACCACGCACCGACCACCGAACAGTGAATGCTCAACACCACGCACCGAACACTGAATGCTGAACACCAAGCACCGACCACTGAATGCTCAACACCACGTACCGACCACTGAATGCTCAACACCACGTACCGACCACTGAATGCTCAACACCATGCACCGACCACTGAATGCTCAACACCACGCACCGACCACTGAGTGCTCCAGACCACGCACCGACCACTGAGTGCTCAAGACCACGCACCGACCACTGAATGGTCAAAACCACGCACCGACCACTGAATTCTCAAGACCATGCACCGACCACTGAATGCTCAAGTCCACGCACCGACCACTATATGCTCAAGACCACGCACCGACCACCGACCACTGAGTGCTCAAGACCACGCACCGACCACTGAATGGTCAAAACCACGCACCGACCACTGAATGCTCAAGACCATGCACCGACCCCTGAATGCTCAACACCACGCACCGACCACTGAATGCTCAACACCACGCACCGACCACTGAATGCTCAACACCATGCACCGACCACCGAACACTGAATGCTCAAGACCACGCACCGACCACCGAACACTGAATGCTCAAGACCACGCACCGACCACCGAACAGTGAATGCTCAACACCACGCACCGAACACTGAATGCTCAAGACCACGCACCGACCACCGAACACTGAATGCTCAAGACCACGCACCGACCACCGAACAGTGAATGCTCAACACCACGCACCGAACACTGAATGCTCAACACCACGCACCGAACACTGAATGCTCAAGGCCACGCGCCGACCACTGAATGCTCAAGACCATGCACCGACCCCTGAATGCTCAACACCATGCACCGACCACTGAATGCTCAACACCACGCACCGACCACTGAATGCTCAACACCATGCACCGACCACCGAACACTGAATGCTCAAGACCACGCACCGACCACCGAACACTGAATGCTCAAGACCACGCACCGACCACCGAACAGTGAATGCTCAACACCACGCACCGAACACTGAATGCTCAACACCACGCACCGAACACTGAATGCTCAAGGCCACGCAGCGACCACTGAATGCTCAAGACTGTGGTCGCGGACCACCGAACACAGAATGCTCTTTCTACAGGTATAAATTTATGCTCCCTGTGTTCTTCCGCGTTGTTTCCCCAACCTGCATATAATCCAGACTTGTCACCCAGCCTAAGGGATGTTCACGTACGCTTATGCAAATGTACGTAAACGTCACTTACGCAGCGTATATACAAGATGCATGGTGACGTGCGTACCACTTGTGTGAAAACACAAATATGTCCGTGACGAGGATCGAAGCCGCGCTCCCTCACTCCGGAGTGAGTTGCTCTCCCAACTAAGCAACACGGACGGAATGTACCGCTGTAGATTAATCATCTTGACACGTGCTTTACCTGTGTAGTGAGTCACACTTTATCTAGGCAACTATTTAAAACTCTTGCTCGTCAGTAATCATAAGTGGTGTTGATCACAATAGGAAAAACAAAGGATCTTTCGTAGTTCCATAAAGAGCATGTTGTGGGTGCCCGTCTGGCTGTAGCGGCGATTTTGAAAACAGCAGAGCTGAATGGTTTTTCAAAAGGTGAGATATCCCGGGTCTTAAATCAGGGGGAAACTAACCCACATTGCTTGTCTAAGAGACGTAACTGTGAACAATCTGTAAGGAGTGAGGTCGCAGTCGTCTCAGAACGCTTGTATGGAGAAACGGGGCTTTTTGTGTGCAGCAATTGACCGAAACATTCAATGAAGGCTGTTCCAGACCCATATCTCTACGAACTATATGTGAGGAATTGAATTGGCAGTCGTGTGGCTATACAGAAACAACTGACTCCTGAGAAGCATCGGATATCGCATCTACAGTGATGTCAGGAACACTGCGACCGGAAGACTAGAAAAACATCATGTGGTTCGATGAGTCCCGGTTCATCTTGTTCTGTACCGACGGTAGGCACAGCGTTTGGCGAGAGCTCTATGAAGCAATGGACCGAACTTTCCTTGAAAACACAACTCAAGGTTCCGGAAATGGTGTCATGGTGTGGGGCACGCTTTGTAGGTACGCAACGTGTTCCTTGATATTTCTGGAAGGTCGGGTGTCCTCCAAGGGTTATCTGAACATTGTTGCATATCAAGTCCATCCCGCAATGTTGACTTTTTATCCAGCAGGCCATAGCTATTTCATGACGGACAATACGACAGTCCATTGCGCAAGATGTATTCAGCAGTGGCTCAGCGAGCATGACAGTAGCGATCTTCACCATCTTCCTTGGCCACCTTTAAGCTCGAATGTGAACTTCATTCGGAATGCCTGGAACATGTTAGACAAGTTAGTAAAATCATGCAATGCAATGATTATGATACGCTTTTCAACATACCAGAAATTATTACTCAAGTTATGAGGATAATGGCTGTGAAATAAATCTCGCTCCTGTGCACTGACTTTTGACCCCATTTCGATGATATTCAACAGAATTTGTTTTGTATACCTCCGGAACAACGTACTAAAGTTTCGTTGTACTAGAAGCATTTTTAGTCAAGTTATGTGGATAATGGCTGTGCAATAAATCTCGCTCCTGTGCCCTGACTTTTGACCCCATTTCGATGATATTAAACAGAATTTGTTCTGTAGACCTCCGGAACAATACACTAAAGTGTTGTCGCAATAGAAGCGTTTTTAGTCAAGTTATGAGGATAATGGCTGTGGAATAAATCTCGCTCCTGTGCCCTGACCTTTCACTCCAATTTAATGATATTAAACCGAATTAGTTCAATATATCTTCGGAACAACATGACAAAGTTTTGTCGCAATAGAAGCATTTTTAGTCAAGTTATAAGGATAATGGCTGTGGAATAAATATCCCTCCTCTGCCCTGACCTTTGACCCCATTTCGATGATATTCAACAGGATCGCTTCCGTATACACCCGAAATAATATGATAAAGTTTTGTCACAATAGAAGCATTTTTACGTAAGTTATGACACATAAGGGCGATGGAATGAATCCCGCTCCTATATCCTGACCTTTGACCCCATTTCGCCCATTTTCGATAGGATTCGTCCCCAGGTTGTCCCCTACCGCATACAAAAATTTTATCGAAATCGAACCATTTTTATGCGAGTTATCGTGCGGACAGGCAGACGGTCAAGCTGGAGCATATACGTTTCTTCAACCTACGGTTGGAAAGCGTAAAACAAGTTAATAAAATCATGCAATGCATTGATTATTTTTGATAATTTTATGATACGCTTTCCAACATACCAGAAATCATTACTTAAGTTTTGAGGATAATGGCTGTACAATAAATCTCGCTCCTCTGACTCGACCTTTGACCCCATTTCGATGATATTCAACAGAACCGGTAAAGTATACTTCCGGAACAACATGAAAAGTTTTGTCTCAATCGAAGAACTTTTACGTAAGTTATAACGCATAAGGGCAATGGAATGGATCATAATCCTATGTCCTGACCTTTGACCCCATTTCACCCATTTTCAACATGGTTCGTCCCCAGATGGTCTCCTACCATATACTGACATTTCATGCGAAATCGAACCGTTTTTACGCAAGTTATGACGCATAAGGGCAAATATCAGGAACACCGAGCATCGCTCGGGTAAAGGAGGGATGAGGGCACAAAAAAATTTATATTTTGATATGTTATTTCCAAGTAATGTAATGCTAAGTCTAAACCATTAAGATTAAGAATGATAGACGAATTAGAGACAAATTAGTTTAGAATAAGCATCAAAACAAGGATGAATGATATTTTTTTATTTGTGTTAGAGTAAGAATTTTTTTAAACTGTTTTTATTTTTTCCGAACATGAAACCCCAAACAATAAATGTTAACATGGGGTTCTTCATTGAACCCCATGGTAACACTGATTCTTCATTGCTGTCTATTTATTCGCCGCATTTGATCGAGGTTTTCTTCCGATATAGATTCTTTGATGGTTATAATAACGTTGGACATTATTCCCATGCTCCTCGCCTTAGGTGCTCGGAATGGTCTTTTTGTAAGCTGATTTTCTTCTAATGGAAGGTCATGTGTTTCGAGACTGGAATGCGATCGGAAACCATCGCCTCTTGAATGTCCAAGCTGTTCCATATTTACTTCTTCCGCTTGTTCTTGTTCAAACAGGGCTGTATTCTTATTCTTCTTATTAAAGTTGAAGCGTGCACGTTTCATACGGGGTTGAGCAGCCAAATTTTTTATATTGTTTTACCATCCACCTGACACTCTGTTAATAGTAATTAATGAAAATGAACTAACCATGTTTTAGCAAAGCGGATACGCTCGTCATCAAGTGACCATTCAAAAATGTAACAAAAAAAATGCTGTATTAAGTTTAAATTTTGAAGAGAAAAACATGCGAAATCAGCGTTCCGCTGCTTGTACTGTACTACGCATCAACTCCAAGTAACTGGCACAATTCGCTTTTTGTTCTAGAAGAAAATAGAAGTAATGCGTAATACGCACACAACGCGTGACGTAATGAGGCAGATGGTCGCAAGAGTGTGACGTCATAAAACTTTAATAGGATCCACAAACAATGAGGCAGATGGCGTGATCGCGAGTCGATCGCGAGAGTGTGACGTCATAAGATTTCTAAGAATGGGAAACATTAATAGGACGACGCGATGACACTAAAAACGTGGTAACTCGGGGTGGTTATTTAACCCACTAAACAAATTTTTCCGAAGTCGAGATCAAGCTAAATCGATTTCTAGTACCAGAAAACGGTAGGTAAACCGCTTTCGTCAAAATCCTTAGAGCCGTTTTAAAAATAAAATTTACATATATACAAGAATGTGCCCTGACCTTTGATCCCATTTCGATGATATTCAACAGAACTGGTTCAGTATACCTCCGAAATAACATGATAACGTTTTGTCGCAATCGAAGCATGTTTACATAAATTATGATGCATAAGGGCTATGGAATAGATCCCGCTCCTATGTCCTAACCTTTAACCCCATTTCGCCCATTGTCAATAGGATTCGTCCCCATGCAGGCCATACAACATACTATCATTTCATCCAAATCGAAGCATTTTTACTTAAGTTATGACGCATAATGGCAATGGAAGTTATTCTGCTTCTATGTCCTGACCTTTGACCCCATTTCGTTCACTTTCAATAGGGTTCCTTCCCAGGTGTTCCACTACCACATACTAAAATTTCATCAAAATCGAACGGTTTTTACGCGCGTTATCATGCGAACGGACATACGCACGCAACGCGTGACGTAATGAGGCGGATGGGAATCGCGACCATCTTCTCGCAAGAGTGTGACGTCATAAAACTATAATAGGATCCACACACAACGCTTCACGTAATGAGGCAGACGGCGTGACCGAGGGCCAACATCTCAATCACGAGAGTGTGACGTCATCAGATTTCTAATCATGGGAAACATTAATACGACGACACCTTGACATTAAAAACGTGGTAATTCAGGGTGGTTATTTAACCCACTAAACGAATTTTCCTAAAGTCGAGATCAAGCTAAATTGATTTTTAGTACCAGCCAGAAAACGGTAGGTTAACTACTTTCATTAAAATCCTTAGAGCCGTTTTCAAAATAAAATTTACATGAATACAAGAATTGGTTCTTTAATAGTATAAGATAATGGCGATGGAATGGATCCCGTTCCTATGTCCTGACTTTTGACCCCATTTCGCTTGTTTTCAACAGGTTCGTCTTCAGGGGGTCCCCTACCACATACTAGAGTAAAATTTCATCGAAATCGAACCATTTTTACGCACGTTATGACGCATAAGGGCAATGGAATGCATCCCGCCTCTATGTCTTGACCTTTGACCCCAGTTCATCCATTTTCAATAGGGTTCATTCCCAGGCGGTCCCCTACGACATACTAAAATTACATCGAAATCGAACCATATTTACGCAAGTTATGACGCATAAGGGCAATGGAATGCATCCAGCTCCTTTGTCCTGACCTTTGATCCCACTTCATCCATTTTCAATAGGGTTCATTCCCAGTTCGTCTCCTACCACATACTAAACTTTCATCGAAATCGAACGATATTTACACAAGTTATAACGTATAAGAGCAATGAAATGGATCCCGCTCATATGTCATGACCTTTGACCGCATTTGCCCCATTTTCAATAAGGTTCTCTACCACATACTAATATTTCGTCCAAATCGAACCATTTTTACACGAGTTATTGCGAGGACAGGCAGACAGACGGATTGACTGACGGACAAAGCTGGAGCATATACGCTTCTTCAACCTACGCTTGGAAAGCGTAAAAAACAAATCTCGGAGCAAAGCCCTCTCCTGCGAAATCTCAGCCAGTAAATGCTCGTGGGCGCAGGTGAGAAAAAGATGAACATTCCTATGCTGACGATTTCACAAGCCGTGAGATTCGAATGAAAGAAGTAAGGCAAAAATACTATTACCTTTGGTTTTTCCTTCGGACAAGAAACTTTAGTAGATGATTACGGTGTAATCCGTTCTGTTTCAGATCACATAAACGTAACTTGTACAAAATGAAACACTCACATTTAAAATAATCTTTCAAGCATGGCTCCGACACTTGTGCCCATCACTGTTAGAAAAGAAACCGAAAGTGTTTTTCGCTCTTTTCCTGTGTGTATGCCCCTCCTGGATGTGATTAATTTCCACGCGCTCTCTCTCGCAGTAGTTTCGTTGGTGATGCAATCGGGACCCACACACTTCTTCAGCCGTTAAAGGCATCCAACAAACGCTTGCTATGCTGTAGACTTAAATGCTTTCCAACAGCATGTGGAATCTATGCTAAACAGCATACGTACTGTAAATCGGAATAGAGGAGGTTCAGTCGGGTGTTCAATAAAATTTCTAATTCAATGGACAGTACGTGTATGTTTGCTACCGCTGTTTTTCCACATAGGAGAAAGCTCTATGCTTTCTATGAGATTTTCTGGGAACGGTAAAAATTTGTTTACCAATTCTTCCTCTGTGTATTATACACTGCCGGACAATTGCTAAGGACGGATGACAATAGCAACGATAGCAACCATAAAATGGAAGGCAGGAAAATGTGGAAATTAGCATAAGTGCGGGATACAGTAAGACGTGTTGTGCGTATGCAAATTTTGGATTGCCGAACTTGTTCGTGACGTCATGGCGCTGATAAGAGATATAAAGGATTTGACGGGTATTGACCGTTGTTGTTCAAACGCAAAGTTGAATGGGAAAGAATCAATTGACGAACTTGCAATTTTCAGTATGTCTTCCCGACATCACCTAGATGATTTTACGCGTGGCCGTATTATTGGCAAGATTGAAGAAGGGCCAAAAATAACAGATGTTGCCAGGGAGTTCGACGTCAGCCACAGTGTTGTTTCAAGGCTTTGGAAATCATTTCAAACAAATGGAGAGTGTAGCAAACGTCACGGGGGAGGTCGTGTTCGCAGTACGACACCTGAAGAAGATCGGTACATAGTGCTATCAACAAAAAGACACCGGCGCAGCACAGCTAGTGAGGTAGCAAATCAGTTTATGGCTGCTACTGGCAAGCGGATCTCCCGAAAAACTGTCGCCAGACGTTTGCATGAAGGAAGACTATACGCCCGCCGTCCTGTTGTGTGCATCCCATTGTCCAGACGTCACCGTATTGCCCGTTTGCAATGGTGCCATCAACATCGCGATTGGACTGATAACGACTGGTCTGCTGTCCTCTTCTCAGATGAGAGTAGATACAGTCTATCGTCTGATTGTCGACGACAACTGATCTGGCGTGATAGTGGTACTGCATATTGTCCAGCAAACATACAGGAAAGGGACCGATATCCGACATGTAGTGTCATGTTATGGGCTGGCATCATGATCAATGGCCGTACGTCCCTCTATATGCTTCCAACTGCGACTATGACTGGCCAACGATACATTAATGATGTTCTGCTACCTCATGTTCGCATGTTCCGTGGTGCTGTCGGTGATAGATTCATTTTCATGGACGACAACGCAACATGTCATCGAACAGTCGCTGTCCAGGAGTGTCTTGAGAGCGAGGATATTCAACGCCTCGTACGGCCAGCACGTTCTCCAGATCTGAATCCCAATGAAAATGTGTGGGATGCTTTGGGGAGGAGTCTTGCTGGTCGCCAATGCCTTCCAATAAAAAAGGACACCCTCATCCGTGCACTGACAGAGGAATGGGATAAATTACCCCAACAGCTGCTTGATAATGTTGTGCAAAGCATGACACGACGTGTGGAATCTTGCATCGCCCTCCATGGTGGCCATATCCCGTATTGACATCTTACGCCGGAACGCCTGCGGACCGTAATTGCATTTTTTTCACGTTTACGTATTCTGCACAAAATGGCCTGTTTGTCCCTTGAACACGTTCCTTCTGGATTTCAGAGCACAACAAATTGTCTTTCTTGTAATGTCCTGGCATTCTGACATTATTTTATTTCACTTGGCATCCAACCACACTTACTTTTTATGCGCTATATAGCCGTTTATGATCCGTCCTTAGCAATCGTCCAGCAGTGTATAATGTTTGATATGGGTGAGTGAAATTCGCATAGAATAAGTTTGGAAATTAGGAAGGATCCGGGATGCCCATTTCCTGTATAAATCTAAAGCTAAACTTAGTTTTCGCGGATAATGAACGAAATACCTTGTGAGAGAGCCGTTAGATCTTCGTGTGACATTTTGAGCTGCGATCTACTAATGTGCTTGTTCAGGTATACCTCGTATTTTTGTGTATGGCCTGTTCATTTTCCTATGACATCCTTGCCGAAGACCCTGATAATATGCTTCATTGATTTCTATTTTTATTCTGGAGCTGCTCAACTTTTCCGCATATCAATCATGCCTAGAGGCCGCATGAGCTTGTTGTATTCCTGTTCTTCTTTTGTTCTTTTTGAAGGTTCAACGACTACTGTGAGCAACTCAGTGGGCTATAAGCAGTCGCCCGTCCCGAATTTATGACCTCTGGTTCCAGGGAAGGGGGAGAGCCAGTGCCGTAAAACAAACCCAACATCATTGCCTCACCGGTATTCGAACCTGGACCCCTTTCGGATGAATGGTCATACGGCAGCGCTTAGCCCACAGCGCCACCGTGGCGGCATAGTCCTGTTCTTTTTTCAATGTCATCCTTCAGCGAATCCAAGCTTCCCAAAAATGGTTCATGAACTGAATGGGATATTTATTATGTACACCCAGATATCAATACCCAAAACAGAAAGAATTGCACCAATTCACTTGGGACGTTGTAACTGAGGTACTGCATATACACTATCTACCAACAAGTAATTGGACATCTGTGATAGTAAAGGAAAGCAAAGTTTATTCTCCTTCAATAGTTGGTGGAGCCTCCACGAGCGGCGATTACAGCTGCGAACCTCCGGGGCATACTCTCAACCAGGCATTGTACGGCGGCTAGCGGTATTTTGTTCCACTCGGCTTGGAGAATACAGGTCAGTTCCTTCACCGATTTCGGACGGTGGGTGCACCCCTTAAGTCGACGCTCCAACTCGTCCTAGAGGTGCTTGATAGGGTTAAGGTCCGCACTCTGCGCAGGCCAGTCCATTCGATTAACCCCATTGTCACCATACCAAGCCATGGTGCACCTCGCAACATGACAGGTGGCATTGTCATCCCGAAACTAACATGGGCCCACCCCGTAAAACTGCCACAACGTAGGAAGCGCATGGTCATCCAAAATGGTGCAGTAGGTCTCGGCGTTGAGTCTGCCAGGAATTGCGACCAAGGGTCCCGTGCCATACCAGGAGAAACACCCCCATAGCATAATTCCACCGCCGCCGAACTTCACAGTTGGCACAATACATTCCGGCAGGAGGCGTTTTTCGGGCAGACGCCAAACCCAGACCTTGTCATCTGAACGGTAGAGGGTTAACCTTGGTTCGTCGCTCCAGAGAACCTGTTTCCACTGTTCAACGGTCCACTGTCGACGTTCTTTGCACCCCGTTAGCCGAGCAGCGCTATTGGACTTGGTGATCAAAGGCTTGTGGGCGGCAGCACGTCCAGGATAACCGAGCAGATGGGCTTCCTTACGGATGGTATTTATCGAAAGAACACTCCCGGATGCCAGTTAAAACTCTTCAGGGATGTGGTCCATCGATTTGGGGCAGTTCTTCCGAATTTCTCTGGCCAGCACCCGTCGGTGTGTAGTATATGTAAATGTAGTATATGTAAATAGTGTAGTATATGTAAATGGAGTAGGCCTCTACGCATTGGAAATCAGTAACTGAAAAGTTATCATGGGTAAAGTCAGAGACGCATTGAGCTTGACCGTGATCAGATATACTATATTATCAAAAATATTCGGACACCACAACATTTTGGGACGAATGGCTTTATTATCGCCATAAGTAGATAGTCGGTACAGCTTTTGAACAGTCGGTACACATTTTGCTCGCATGACAGAGGCAACACGTCGAGGCATAACATCAACTAATTTTTGGTGGGTCTCGCAGGAATTTGAATTTGAATTTAATGAAAATTCTGCCACACAACACAGTACATCTGTATTTGACAAAACACAAACATCAAGAATTGTCATATGTACTAAACGAAATTTAAATATTAATACAATATTAACACAATGGAATAACAACATGAAATCATAGTAATATCACAAAGTTCAATATACATTAATAACATATAGTACCAATTATTTACTCCAAGAGAAAACAAAGGCTCAACCACCTCAAATATATCTACTGTAATAATCATAAACATACGAGCACTAATCCCGTTTGCAATAGACCAAGAAAAAATCAATACAATGTAATTCATTAGAAAAAATAACGTAATTTACTGTGGAACTGTAGCATGGAGCCAGGGAAAAAGGCTTAAATTTGAGCCTGACAAGCCCCAGATCTCCAGTGGTAAATGTGTCAGGTCAAAACGAAAAAAATGGCATCATCAAAAATACGACCGGTGTTGAGCATACCGTGAAAAAAGAATACAAGAACTCAAACAAACAACAAAAACTCTCGTAGCAGTTTTTTAAATACCATAGAGTCCACAATTTCCCTAATGTATAATTGCAGACTGTTCCACTCACGGGGTCCTGCTGCAATAATACTGTTATACAGCAATCTGGTGCGCGCCCTAGGAACCACGAGACTCGCATGACCTCGAGTATCATGTGAATGGGAGAAATGCTGTGATTGCAATAGTTCAAGATACCTATTTGTATAGACTCTGTCATGCATAAGTTGTAATAACCTAAAAATAAATATTTTATCGAAGGGAAGTATGTTATAAAGACAATAAATACTCCCAGTATTTAAAGATGAATTTATATGTCTAATATATTTTCTGCTTGCCATTCGACCTGCTGCCAGAGTGGAGAAGGTCGTTTTGGTTGATTTGGTGTCCGTCGCTCCAGTTCTTCTCTGAGATGTTCTATGGGATGAAGATCAGGACTCTGAGCAGGCTAGTCTAACAATACCCCCTCATTTTCAAGAAACCAGTCCAGCACACACCATGCTGTGTGTCAGGGAGCTCGATTGTATTAGAAAAGACAACAGTCCTTTCCGTAATACTGCCACATTGTTGTTAAGGCAGAATTATCCAGGACTTTGAGGTACACTTCATAGTTCATGCTTTGTGGTATGATAATCAGCGGGCCAAGTCTCATCCACGATAAACAACTCCATACCGTGATGGAGACTCCGCCGAACTTAACATTCGGAAGAACAGGCACGACGGAAATCACCCGACGGGTTGTCACCAAATCGAAACTCGCCCATCAGATGGGAAAAGCAAACAGCGCAACTCGTCACCACAAAAAACGGCTTTCCAGTCGCCCGCAATCCGGGAACAACGGGAGACACACCACTCCAAACGGTGCTTTGCATACACGGCAGTGATGTGTGGCATGCGTACTCTATCATAACAACCCACACTGTGCAACTCTCTGTGGATAGTTATGGTAGTAATCGAGCCATCACAAGCATTTCCTACGTCAACAGCGATGGATACGGCCGAGGAAGAACAGATTTTCTTAACATTTTTACTCTTCTGTCCCTTTTCATCAGTTTGTGCGACCTTCTTTAACGTTCTTTTTCTGTATTTGTACCATCCTGCTCCCATCCAGCTTGCACCATCCTGCTTCCATCTCTTCACAAATCATTTACAGTCGATTTTGGTATGTTTAGTTTAGCTGCAATGTTCCGTATGGAAACGTTACTCAAATGGCATCCTATGACCAGCCCACGCTGGAACTCGGAAAGTTCAGCTGCATTGTCCCGTATGGAAACGTTACTCAAATGACATCCTATGACCAGCCCACGCTGGAAATCGGAAAGTTCAGCTGCAATGTCCCGTATGGAAACGTTACTCAAATGACATCCTATGACCAGCCCACGCTGGAACTCGGAAAGTTCAGCTGCAATGTCCCGTATGGAAACGATACTCAAATGACATCCTATGACCAGCCCACGCTGGAACTCGGAAAGTTCAGCTGCAATGTCCCGTATGGAAACGTTACTCAAATGACATCCTATGACCAGCCCACGCTGGAACTCGGAAAGTTCACGTCTACGAGGCATATCCGCTTCGAAGTATATGCCTCACAGCGCGTCTTCCTGCGCAATCATTCCTTGCATCTATGGAAATATTTTACAGTGTCCGGATATTTTTGATAATATAGGGTAGTAGCTGCGAGATAGGCTAGTTGTCTTATCACCTCAACTGGAGAACTGTTGATATTTTCACGTCAGAACGCCGCACATGCATAACAAGGCTGCGTGGAATACAGCAAAACTTTCAAATAGAGAGGAAAATCCTGCCGTAAATGCGCAATGATGTTATATGCGAGACGTATTCTCTATATTAATGCAATTAATTCGTGATATTTTCGCATCATCCTGCAGTTATATGGTTAAAATTTGGAATGAATTAGATACATTGCTTTCTGGTAGTAACTGCTGTGTAGCACCGTTTTCTTAAGAGTTTCTGAACGAATCGAATCATCCAGGTCTCATGCTGCGCGTGGCAAAATAAGTTTGTACGCTTGTAGTACAATCTGCTTCTAATACAAATTTCAAGTTCTGATTACGTTCTATTGGTGTAAATTATGACAAGAGTGGTAAGTCAATTGATATCAGAAAACTTCAAAATTTTATTGCTCTGGTGCGGAAAACGAACCCGACTTTGGTCGTTCTGAATGGTGTAGTACAAACTATTACACCACCCGGAATGACCAAATCTCAAGTTTCCGGGTAATTTGAATTTTATACATCACAGGAATCGCCAGTCGAAGCAATGGCATTCATATTAGGTGCACAAATAAGTTTAAAGCGCTTTTTGTGTGACGTATACCTCTCATTTTCATACCCGACATTACCCCGCGTTGTTGTCATGTGACCATAACTGGTCCAGAGTATAAAATGTGTCACAGAAGTTTGCCCAACAGTCAAACGCACTTGCACATCAATAGGTGAAAGATGGCAAGCGATACTGCATTTATTCGACACTGCATTCGTTACGAATTTCATCAAGGGAAAGGTGCTGCAATAGCATGTGCATCGATCTGTTCTGTTCTGGGGGAGAATATTGTATCGAAAAGCACGTGTGAGTTTTGGTTTAGACGGTAAGTGATTTTGATGTTAGCGATCGAGAACGTAGCAGCGCCTGCAGAAAGTTGCGCATGAGGAACTGCACGCATTGCTGAATGAAGATTCGTTTCAAACGCAAAACGAACTAACTAAACAAAAACAACTAGGGGTAACTCAACAAACCATTTCCAATTATTTACACGTAATGGGAAAGATTTAGAAGGAAGGAAAATGGGTGCCACATGACCTGAGCCAAAGAAACAAGGTTGAGCGTGTCATTAAATGTTTTTGAATCTGTTGAATAAATAACGCAGAAAGTTTTTTGCTGTGCAAAATCGCAACGGGTGATGAAAAGTGGATATGGTATGACAATCCCAAACGCAAAAAACACTAGGTAAACCCCGTTGAAGCAACGACTTCAACCCTAAAACGCAATATTCACTCCAAGAAAGTTCTGCTGTGCATCTGGTGGGATATGAAGGGTGTGCTCTATTATGACCTATTGGAACAGGGTCAAACTGTTATTTCTTGTCTCTACAAGCAACAGATGCTGCGATTGAACCAGGAAATCTGTCAGAAACGTCCATTAACAGGCAAAGGATTGCCTCCCGTGAAATTACTGCATGACGACGCTAGGCCGTATGTCACGGCATCGGTCAAGGAAACGTTATTGACGCTTGGCTGGAACGTTTTGGAGCACCCGGCGTATAGTCCCGACAGAGTCCCTTTAGAATATCATTGTTCCGATCGATGCAACATGGTTTGCTTGCTGTACGGTTCCAGACATGTGACGAAGTGCAAAAATGGGTTGACGACTTCATCGCGTCACACGACGAAGTATTCTTCATGGCTGGAATCCGTCAGCTGCCCGACCGATGGCGGAAGGTGATGGATAACGACGACGCATATTTTGATTCGCAAAAGTATTGTTGTTTTCTTTCAAATTACATGTTGCGTTGTCTTAAAACGCTTTGAAACTTATTTGTACACCTAATATTTTGTAAGTTGGTGATTATTATATGATTTACTCATCGAGATTCGCTAAATATGAATGCCGCTGCTTCGACTGGCGATTCCTGTGATGTGTTAAATTCAAATTACTCGGAAACTTAAGACTTGGTCGCTCTGGGTGGTTAGCATACTCGGCCGCAAAGCGGGAGTTGCAGGTTCATTTCCGCTCCAGGAAGATAAATTTTTCAAGTTTTCGGATATTATTTGACTTACCATTCTTGTTATAATTGACACCAATAGACGGAATCACAACTTCAAATTTGTATCATATACTGGTGAAATCCTGTATTTCTTGGTTAATCTGCTTCTAATTGTTCGATATGAAAAACAAACGTTAAAGCAACTGGTGCAGAGGTATGATGTCCAAAACGAGCAGAGATGATATATTCACGCACATTTATTTCAAAGAGAAAGGTCTGCAATAGTGTATAAGATGGGCCAGGAACTACATTTAGTGACACCAGATAATCTTACTGATGTTGAAAGACTCTTCCTCCTTATTCACCAGATCTGTCTCTGGGTGATTAGTTTTGCTCCTACGCAGAGAGGCAAAGGAGACACTTTTTACGACTGCAAGTAGGACTGGGGGACCTAGGAACCTAAGAATGTAAATGAGAAAGCGAATGTCCATTGCAAGAAGAAGAAACTATGTAGAAAAGCGAGAGATTATGTTGCTCCACGTAACAACAAAGCATCTTCTCTTTTGACTGTTTTGATGCCTAATTGTAAGGACCGCCTTCCCAAAAAATTATTTTTGCATCGAATACAGACCCAACGAAGATTTTCTAGAGTTTTTTGTTTTCAGAATATGCAATTTTCTCAGGCAAAATTATGAACGGCATAATTGTAAAAAAAAACATGTGATCTTGATATCAGGGGTTATATAGTCAACTTTTCTGGGACTCTATCTAATAATGTAATAAAGTGGGTCGCTCATTTTTTTCTTTATTTACCTTTCATTTAGTAGAAGCACTTCTTACATCTAAGTTTTCGTGATATTCCTCGAGGCTTTCACCATAGGTAGACCAACCATAAAAAAAACCGTGATATGATTTTTCTGACTTGCCAAATGGGCTTTCAATCCGGAATATAGGACCAGTTTCGGAAACTTCCAGGTATGTAACAGATATTTCTTCTTCTTCTCTTCATACCTACTTCTCCATTCTCTGTTACTTCTTGTCTTCTTCTTCGCTTCTTTGTCTCATTTTTTGCTTTGTTTCAAAGTTTATTCCTTTAAGCTGTTGATGTACCGAACCGAATGGTGCTCAAAATTTTCTGCGCTCCTCAACTAGAGCTTGTACATAGTATAACGAAGTAAATTTCTCCGTCATTTTTGTCCACGCCAAGATTCGAACCCGGATCCCCTCATTCCGGAATAAGTCACTCTACCAATTGAGCTACGCGGACGTTCATTCTGATTGCTATCTGCCTTTATGTCGTGTGCGTCCTGCTGGCAGGTACGTCACATCTCCCCCCCGAAAGAGGGCCGGGGGCATGGCCCCACGGGTCAGCCGTGACCATGAATCGTTGCAGGCAGCCATCTGATGAAGAATGTGCACTCGAGAACTCCCAGTCAATCTAGTGTGTGTAATGCAACATCACACATTTTTATTTTTCAAAGCGCTGGAGAAGGGATTCTCTGATTTTTCCAATCTCGCGGTGTGGAAAGAACATCACACCAATGCGAGATTTTGAACGGTCGGGTCATCCGGATAGTTCGGGCGCAATTATAACGAAGTAAATTTCTCCGTCATTTTTGGTCCACGCCGGGGATCGAACCCGAGTCCACTTATTCCGGAACAAGTCGCTCTACCAACTGAGCTACGCAGACGTTTATTCTGACTGCTATCTGCCTTTATGTCGTGTGCGTCCTGCTGGCAGGTACGTCACAATAGCGGCTGGGTTTTATGAAAGATACAAAGCTACAGCAAAATATTTTTCCCCCTCACATCTCCAGAGTACCCACAATAAACCTATCGATAGGTGGCAGACGTTCGCTTCTAGTCCTTTGCTCCAGGACCGAAGCCACGATGGG
Organism: Macrothele yani; assembly: GCA_039090855.1. Lineage (NCBI taxonomy): Eukaryota > Metazoa > Arthropoda > Arachnida > Araneae > Macrothelidae > Macrothele > Macrothele yani. The sequence goes on from CM077026.1 coordinate 115,924,848, forward strand.
GAAGGTTTATTCCATCTGACAAGGACATCACATCACTGGGTAGAAAAATATGACTCAAACATCTCATCTTTGACGTGGATACGTCTTTAAAATCGGTACCATGGGGTGTTCCCTCTAGGAAAACTTGACTGACATAATTCTTACGATTGATCAAATGCTTATAATTTCTAAATTATAAAAAACAGCTAAAATCTAAAAATTGACATAAAAAGAATAATAACCAATGATTTGAAAAATATCAACTTCAAGGTCATGCGCATGCGCGAAGAGAGGGGAGGGCGTCCGCCATTTTGTGGTCGAATACGCTGATTCAAGCGCCTTGAAATCAGTATAAATCGAGATCGCATAGAGGTAGGATCGTGATATTGGTCTCAAACGATTCGTCTGGATGAGATCTATCTAAAAACTAATAATTATAAACATTTGATAAGTACTTTATAAGTTATAAGTGATGAACGAGAAAATATTTGTGAGAAAATCAAAATGTCTAAATATTTGAAACAAAGGTCGGACAAAAATACTACAAACGTATAACAGAAGAACGAAGAACTCAAAAGAAATTGAATAAGCCTAATGCAGGACGATTTAAGGTTTATAGACAGAAGAAGAAAACCGAAGCGGCGCAACGCGTGGAGCCACAACCAAGCACTTCTACATTTCAATATTGCCTTTATTCTTCAGTAAAATAACATTTCTATGTACATGACAATGGAATTCTGCCAATAAATACAGCGGTATATACATCAGCTGGAAAGTTCCAGTGAAACGTAAAACAAAATATTGTTAAAATCATAAAAAATATTTCGCCACGTAGGGCGAAGGAGAGGCAGACAATAAAGCACGAGCGATACAAACGAAAATGTTTACCTACAGTATTGTAGACAGGGCAAGACATGATTCTATACTATGCACAAATTCCAATTAAGCATTACTACCATACTAAAGATTAAACATTAGGTACTAATTCACAGAAATGCAACAGTGATGCTACATTCAAAATTTACAACATATGTACAGAAGTATTCAGTGACAAGGGGAAATAACGCTAAATGTACTCAGAAGGGCATCTTGTTGCATTAAATTATACACACAGTGACTAATATTTTAAAAAAATATTCAACATAATGAAGGGGACATTGCGTGGGCAGTAAACTGTGCAGAAGGAAGAATTATATACAACAACATAAAACCCAACATTATCGAAGAGAACATGGGAAACATATTGAGCTATCTTCAATGGCACATTAAAACGGAAAAATCACAAATAGCGAAACACCAAAATTAATACGTAAAAACATGATTTGTTACAGTGAACGTGGGCGACAACAAAAATCCCACTTATAGGTTGAGATGTAACTGCAAATTGTGGATATGGAACCACCCAGCCGATTGGGCCCAAGTGGATTGAAAAACGCTATCGGTGTTTGTTGAGGCAGCACGAGAGTGCTCCATTTGGAGGCGAGTGGTTAACCGTGCTAGGAAGCGTCTCCGAATGATAGCACTTGCCTCCTGAGGAGGTGGAATAAGAGCGGGGAAGCGTTGTTGAAGATGGAAAGCATAGACAGTGAACTTCACAAGAAGAAAAATATAACGGCACACAGGAGGCAAGTGAGTAGGTGGATGCTTTGTTTGGAGTAGCCAAGCATATGCAAGAAATGGTAACGATCGAGCACAAATTCGATCAGCAAGACGAAATGCTGTGTTTAGGACTGGCAGGAGAACGGGGCAGAATAGGTATTGATGTTGGACGTCGCTGACTTCAGGGCAAAAGGAGCACTGCGGAGAGGTGAGAAGGGTCATGCGAAACAGTACTGATGGGGCGGGGAGACGAAGGTGAAGAAATTGCCAATGGACATTGAGTTCAAGAGGGGAGGAAAGGGGGGAGGTAGATGCTGTCCAGATGGCGGGGAGAAGAGAAGGAGGAGCAGAATGAACAGAAAGTGGAAGTGCGGGAGGGGAAAGAAGAAGCCAATAAAGAGAAGAGGAGGAGAGAGAAGTAACTAGAACCGGGGAGCTACGAATGAGGAGAAAGAACGGTAGGGAAAGAGGAGCAGAGGGGACCGAGAAGAGACCATCAGGTGAAGCGAGGAGTGGAAAGAGGCTCCAAAGCGCTGTGCGAAGAAGAAGATATTCGTTAGCAAGAGTAATGGTTGGAGATAGAAACAGGGAAGAAAGAGGTCTCCAGGTTAGATCAGAAGTTACGAGAGAACGGACAGTTATCACACCAGAGCGGATCCAATGAGGAAAGTAAAAGTAAGGGAGGTTAGGAGGGTGAATAAGAGAAGAGAAGAAGAGAGGTTCATCTAGGAGATCAAGAGTTGAAGAAGGAAATGAACGGAGAAGAGGAAGCGAACGAAAGAGAGAAAGGTCCTCTCGCAGGACAGGAGGGAGGTGGGACGGGAGAAGAGAGTATGCATCCATCTTCAGAAACAGTAGGAAGGTGAAAGATGGGTCACGGAAAGAAGCTAGAACATTCAAGGTAGTGGTAAGGGACGGAACAGTTGAAGTGGCAAGGCGAATGAAATGAATAATGCGATGAGTTTTATAAAGGAAAGCTGGATCAGGAAGCTGGATGCCACCCAAAAGAGGCTGGCAGATGAAGCGTGGCAGGTTTAACCCAGTGATGTGAAGACCAGATGACGGAAGTTGAGAGGCGAGTGATGGTCATCATTTGTGACACGGGCACAACCGTCGACATCCAAGAGTATTCGCATAGAGAGATAAGTTGTCGACGAACAACGGCTGCTCGTTGACGGAACGATGTGAAAGGGCGGGCCTTTCTCCAGTAGGCAGCAGTCCGTTGTATCCGGGGAAAAGAGCAGTCCAGGTGGCAGATGCAGAAGCCAAGGGCAATCCGACATACGCACCGAGGATCTTCTGTGTAGTGGCTGTCCACTGCGCACCCCAAGGAGCATCAGTGCGGGCAGCCCATGCCCCGCACCATAAGCCAGTACTTTTAGTGGCATTCAGCGCTGCTCCAGATAATGCAACATACTGTTGATATACAGAATACAGGCGATCAAATTGAGATTCATCCCGGACGCAAAAGGTCACATCATCAGCATAGGCGGTGAAAATTATTCGATGATGACGAGTACTAGCCACTGTCGGCGGTAGGACATCCAGGAGTGATCTTCGGGCTGCTAACAGGAAAGGCTCAAAAGCGAGAGCGAATAGCTGGCCGGAGAGCGGACATCCTTGCCGGATGCCTCGCTTAAACGGAATTGGAGCGGTTAGAAATGTGGCCGCTCGAACATGGAAACTAGCTCCCTGATAAAGGGCCAAGAGTGCGGAAGAAAAGGTAGGAGGAAAGCCAAATTGTGAAAGGACAACAGAGAGATAAAAATGAGAAACGTTATCAAAAGCGGACTTTTGATCCAGATTGAGGAAGGCAAGAGGTTCACAAAAAGAGCGAGCGAGGAAGTGAAGATGAAGGAGAAGAGAAACGTTAGTGGAAATAGTCCGACCAGGCACAGTGTATGTCTGGTCAGGAGAAATAACGAAAGAGAGAACAGAATTAAGGCGACGGGATAAGAGTTTTGTATAGAACTTATAGTCAGTGTTTAGGATGGAGATAGGGCGCCAGTTTCCAAGATCCAAGAGGTCACCCTTCTTAGGAAGGAGGATGGTGTGTGCCAAAGTAAAGTCGGGCGGTAACGCAGGAGAGGAAAAAGCAGACGAGAAACACGCAGACAGAAAAGGCAGAAGGCACGGTAGAAAAGCACGATAAAAGGACAGAGGAAGGCTGTCAGGTCCAGGAGCGGCATGAGGATTGAGAGAGTAGCGAACGCCTCGCGGAGTTCGCGAAGAGAGAAAGGAGAGAGTAAAGAAGTAGATAAAGTAGAGGGGACCTGAGGAAGAGAGGAGAGAAGAGGAGAAGCTAATGAGGATGAAGACTGCGTTACCGCACTGTACTTGGCGATGAAATACTGTCTGGTGAAAGTGCATAGCTTCGATGGGTTCGAAGTGATGGAACCATCCTGGAGGCGAAGATGACGCAAAGATGTAGCAGAACGATGTTGAGATTCCAAGGCGGTTAAGTAATCGTGAGAATCAGCTGTAGGGGAGAGATGCAGAAATGCATCCTGCAGGCTGCATCGGATGCGCGAGGAAGAAGCAAAGCATGGAGATCTGCCAGATAGCCGGGGTATTGCGGATCATCAAGAGAGAGCATCGACAATAGAGCACGTAGATTCGCAATTTTCATATCGCTCTCATTCCGAGAGGCATGGGAGTAGCGCCGTACAAAAAGGACCAAGTCATGTTTGACACTGAGCCACAGTTGCATCGCGTCGGACGTAGTATCAAGAAGGGGCTGACGACTTCGGAGGAACTCACGCACAGCAACACAAAATTGTTGATCATCCAGGAGCGAGTCCGGAAAAGTCCATACTCGTTGAGTCCTTGAAGGTGAAGGCGAAACACACACCGACAGACTGACAATACTGTGGTCTGAAGCGGCGGAAGGATGATGGGCAGCAGCTGCGATCGACGGGAGAAGAGCAGTCGAAACATAAAATTTATCCAACCGTGCTGCCGTAGTGCTGCCATGGATGGAAGAGCGCCAGGTAAAAGAGATTTCCGACGGGTGTAGATGCCGGAACGCATCAACCAATTGAAAATCATCAACTAGCTGGGAAATCTGTAATACACGTTGTCTGCGGTATTCTCCAACGGTTGAATTGCGGTCAAGGGCCGGCAACAACGTACAATTGAAATCTCCGCCGATGAGAATGTATTCAGACGGTGGGATGCATGACAGCTCTGTACGGAGTGTGGAGAGAAGATCAGGTAACAGACGTTCATCACAGGGGACATATATGTTAAAAACATGATAGGTCACGTTTTCAATGAAAAAACAGCGACCTGGAGGTTGTCCACATGTAAGGCACGAATCACTGGCGTCGAAATCAGAGGGAGTAGGCGGTGATGGATCCCAAGTGCAAGGCCACCATTCCGTCCAACTCGATAAGCATGGTGAAAATCGTAGGGCCAAGCCCGCCAACGAGAGAACAAAGTGGTAGCAGAGCAATTGGTCTCTTGGAGCAAGAGAAGATCTGCGTGTAGAGGCGCCAAGTCCTCATACACTAGAGCATTTCTAGGAGAAGCAGAGAACCCTCTGCAGTTAAGTGTGACCACCTTGAATCGGTAGGTCCTTCCCAGGTCGACACGCACGTGCGCTGGAATCTGTTATTTTCTTCGCTTGCTTCTTCATTCTGTCAACACTAAATTTGAGATCGGGATAGGAAAGCACAAGATTTCGATACACAGATATCACACTAGAAACTTGGGTTAGAACAGTAGGAAGATCAAGCAAATGACGTGCAACAAACTGATTAAAGAATCTAGGATGTTTATGAGAGCATAATACTTCATATATTTTATGAAGAGAAAGCGGACCTACCGGTATATCCGCCTTCGCTTCAGCTAGGTATCGGAGAAAAGAATCTAGGGAAAGCACTGGGGGTGGAGTCTTAGAACCTGGAATCACAGCAGGGTGTCGACTTGTTCGTGGCGAAGTACGACGTTGAGAGGAGGAGCGGGAAGATGAGTCAACAGAACGACCTCTTGCAGCACCGATGCGAGGAGGGAGCGGAGTCTGCGGAGCACTCCAGGACTCCCGTCGAGCAGGCTTGCTGGTAGTTGTAGGGTCAGAGTGATTGCCAGAAGTTTCACTAGCAGTAGGGCAGTCCATGTCAGTAACTGTACTTGGAGTGTCTTCATCCGAAGGAAGATGAAGGTCAGCAGTCAGGTTAGCTGGAGCTGCAAGGTACGTGGGCGGAGCTGTCGGTACCAGATGAGGAAAGTCCTCTGTCAACAATTGTGGGGCAGGACCCCGTGGAGGAAGGCCCGATGGCAGAGCAGGTTGAAGTTCTGAAGACACCTCCTTAGAAACGGTAGGGGTGGACGACACAGGGCTGTCACGAGTGACGTTTGGTCCCGAAGACTGAGGTACAGCAGGGCGGTGGAAGCACTCACTACGTTGATGGCCATACGCCTTACAAGTCTGACAATGAAAGGAGGTTAAAACGTCGATGCGTCGGATTTGATCTCCACATTTTACAGTGAAGAGAGTAGGAAAAGACTTGATATGTTCATCCGAAGAGAATACTACTCGCGCAACTCGTCGGGCACTTTCAATCGAGCGATCATCCTCGTCCTTTGGAGCAGCGGAGTGCGTGGTAATGTTACCCGCAACACGACCGGATTGCATAAGAAAAGCACAAAGCATAGCATCTGTGACTTCAGGATGTACTGGGTACATCGAGACCGTTACTGGTCTCTGGGCGACAGGCTCAGGAAATAATTGGTGATCACCAACAACCAGCCCAGTCTGTAAGACAGAGGTAGCATCTGCCGCATGAAAAAAATAAACAATGACACTCGGCCCTCTGCGCGACATATGACGTATCGCTGACGGAGAGAACTTTTGTTTTAGAGCAGTTGAGTACATTTTGAGTGGTGTGTCTGGCAGCGCCTCAAAGCACACACCCAACTCAGTAGCCGTGGTGAAAGAGGCACCTGCTGGAGAATCCACTGGAATTTCGAGCACAACCTCATTACCAGAGCGACGGACATGAGGTTTTAAAGCTGCGGCTTCCGCTCGCATGGAATTAGACTTGGGCTGAAGCCTTTGGGAAGTTACCGCTGAAGAATAGGAACGAGGAGCAGTAGAAGTGGAGGTTGAAGGCAGAGGAGCACCGCCATCCATTGAAGGCAGAGGAGCATCGCCATCCATTGAAGGCAGAGGAGCACCGTCATCCATAGTGTCCATGACGTCAACTTTCACTATATGAGAAGCAGCTGGGGCAAGAGCTAGTACATGTGAACTAATGGATTACACTGCCGTGAGTGAAACTTGAATGGGTGACTCTAGTCCCATACATTTGCCTGGTTTTGAATTGAAGGTGAAAAGAAGTAGGGCAATAGCCCAACACAAACCATTCACTTCCAAACGTACTGATTCGACCACAAAACGAACTGTGGGAGGTGTTGCCATTGGCAGAAACAACAATAGTCTGACAGATTGTCAACCCGTACATGTCTCAGTCAACAACAGATTGAGAATTGAAGATGACTATGTGGGTGAAATGTCTCTAACTGATGTGATAGTTTCTGCTCAAACTCGCTTCATACTTGGTTTGGTTTACATCCATACCGACGTTTCACGAACATCAGTAGAGGTCTTCATGTGGCGGATGCTATGCGATTACTCTGAAAACATCACGAAAATCATACCGAGTATGGTACTGAAAATCCAAGTGCCTATCATTCTTACTGATGACTTTAACATTGATGTGCAACAGAACACCAACTTACTCAAGTTCATGAAAGACAATTTCGGCTTGACTTATATAAAGTCTTCCCCAACTACCTTAGGCAATACTTGCATGGACTTAACCTTTGTACGAAACATAGATGTGAATTGTATGCCATATGTTTTTTACTTCTCATATCATCGCCCTTTAATAAATAAAATCATAGTCTAACTGCATTCCTTTTTCATTTATCAATCGACTTCTACCTCAAACTCCTTACTGTCAAATACGTATCTACGTAAATAAAACCTGCTGGTGTGTCTCAGAGACAGCCAACCCCCATTTTTAGGTTCGTAGCCAGTATCGTAGACTCTCCAGCAGGTAATCAATCAGAAAGTATTAGTATAAATCATCCTCTTAAATAACTACTCTGAACACACTTAAGGAAAAGAAACGCTTTTCAATGTTCAGGTTCACTCGTTCTATCAGTATTTAGTCCTTTCTTCGACACCGAAAACCGAGGATGTTCACACATATTTAGAACGTTTTTGTCAGAAATTACAGAAAATAAAAGAAGTTCAAAGAATTGAAACTGGCAACAGCGTGTTAGATGAACAGAAAAGAAACAACTGCTGCAGCTGAATATTGTCTGCTAAGAAAATGGTACACGGAAACAAGCTGTGGATAGGAGGTTGTGTTTTCGCTCTTTAAAAAAAAGAAGTATTAGTATTCTGTAATTAAAAAAAGGTTAGAAAATCATAGAATTAGCATTTCTAAGTGTAAAATAGGCAATATTATTAATAAGAGAGCAGAATAGCGTCAAGTATAGCTTTTAACACGAAGAAGAACGACAAATGAAAATCAAACAAAGTACGTGCCTACTTTTACGAGTATTTCAAAAGTAAAATCTCTGATCTTAAAATAAAATCCACTAACCAAAAGAGCAATCCTTAAGTCCTTAAAAATCTCTGTATCAATTGTAAACAAGGTAATAAACAAAGATTTGATTGTGAAAAAGACCGAAAAAATTTTTCACCGCATTTTGCTAGGCACGTGACTGAGCGCAGAACACGGTGTAGACTTCTTTATGAAAATCACTTAGCCAGAGACACGTGGAAATTTATTGTGACTATTGATGAAGCATAGATCTACCTAAAGGACTGCAACAAAAAAAGTGAATATTTACTGTCGCAGAAGAACAGAAAAAGATTTACTATACAAACTTGGTTCCAAGAATCCAAAGGAAGTTTGAATAAAGGATTCATGATTATTGTTAGTTTCTCGTACAATGGGAAATTTAACTTAAGAAAAGTTGAAAAGAATGTTAAAATCAATACCACATATTACCAAAACAATGTGTCGCCCCGGTAGTGCAGTGGTCTAAGTGCTGGCTTATGATCATTCTTTCGTGAAGGGTCCGGGTATCGAATCCAGGTGAGGCATGAATGTTCTGTTTGTCTTACGGCACTAGCTCTCTCTCTTCTCTGGAACCATTGACTCTAAATTATGGACGAGAGACGGCTTATAGCCTACTGAGTTGCTCACGGTGGTCGTTAAAAATTCCATCAAAAGAAATCATAGTAATAATTTTTTAACTCCTATATTTAAAGAGGAGATGCCACCTTTATCACCAGAGCCTTCAAAGAACAGAACTCGGTCAGAATAAGGATATCAGTCATACATCCAAATCTACCACCCTATTTCTTGAAAAAATTAAAAAAGATACATCAATTCTATACATTTTGATCATATTCCTTCAAAGTTCCCTTATGTGTCACTAATGGACTGCCTTCGAAGTGCTAAAAAAAGCGCTTTCTAAACGCAGACCCAAACAATGATGGAAAGCAGTGGAAGAGGAGTGAAATAAAATACCACTACCAATTCTAAAAATACCTTGTTATCTTGGAAATCTAGATGTAGGTTCATATCCTGAGAAAGGGCCATTAGATAGAACATTTCAGAAAGAAAAGTTTTATTTTAAGGATTAATTATATTGCTGGAAAATAGTCCAAAAAATGTGTGAGCATCTCTGTACAGTCGTTGAAGTTGATTTCAGCCGTTTTTGCTAATCCTGAGTTAATTCGTTCCAGCCGATTAAAGAGTTGAGGTCCACCATTATAAAGTCTTATGGTTATAAGCAGTCGCCGGCCCCTAACGTGGGACCACTGGTCAAAGGAAGGTACAGAGCCAGGGCCATATCGGGCAAACACAACACTCATGCCTCATCTGAGTCTTGAACTGGCCTGTCTTAGAAGAATTATCAGAAGCGAGGACTTCAAACCACTCGGCCACTGGGGCGGCGCTTTATCTTCTACTCTTTGTGTTCTTCTTATATGAGTCTTCTTCTTTTACACGCCCTTCTTATATTCGTGTTATTAGCTTCTTCTGTTCTTACATTCATCTAATTCCACATTCTTTCATTTATCTAATCCCGCTATTCTAACTCCACTTTCTTTCTCTTCTACATTCTTTCTTTTCTTTTTCTTCTACGTTTTCCTTTTCTTCTTCTACATTCTTACTTTTCTTTTCCTTCTACGTTTTCCTTTTCTTCATCTACATTCTTGCTTTTCTTTTTTTTTCTTCTACGTTCATTCTCCTCTCCTTCCACACTCCTTTTTTTCTTCTTCTACATTCTCTCTTTTCTTTTTTTCTTCTATATTCTTTCTTTTTTTCTTCTACATTCTTTATTTTCTTCTTCTACATTCTTCATTTTCTTATTCTTCTCCTTCTTCTACATTCTTTACTTTCTTCTTCTACATTCTTCATTTTCTTATTCTTCTCCTTCTTCTACATTCTTTATATTCTTCTACCTCTTCTTCTCCTTCTTTAATGTTATTTTATTTTCTTCTTCTCCTCCTTCTTCTACATTCTTTATATTCTTCTACCTCTTCTTCTCCTTCTTTAATGTTATTTTATTTTCTTCTTCTCCTCCTTCTTCTACATTCTTTATTTTCTTCTTCTACATTCTTTATATTCTTCTACCTCTTCTTCTCCTTCTTTAATGTTATTTTATTTTCTTCTTCTCCACCTTCTTCTACATTCTTTATTTTCTTCTTCTACATTCTTTATATTCTTCTACCTCTTCTTCTCCTTCTTTAATGTTATTTTATTTTCTTCTTCTCCTCCTTCTTCTACATTCTTTATTTTCTTCTTCTTCTATATTCATTCTCATTTACATTCTTTCTTTTCTTCTTCTACATCTTTGTTTTTCTTCTTTTTTACATTCTTTATTATTTCTTCTTCTACATTCTTTACTTTCTTCTTCTTCTATATTCGTTCTCTTCTGCTTCATCTACTCTCTTTACTATTTTCTTCTTCTCCTCCTCTTAGCTTTATCCGTTTTTCTTTTCTTCGTCGTTTTTTTTCGTTCTCCTCCTCATGTGATTATCCGCCTTCTTATACTCTGGGTGAAAATAGTAAGCCTAAATAATGAATGAGTGATCCCCCGCAGCCATTGATATGTACATAGGTGACTAAATCATTCATCCACCACAAAGAGGAAATTAATTTTACACTCACATAATTACAAGTCATGGTACGAAACTCATTGTGAATGTTTTCGTACTCAGGTGCTGCTAAAAATACGTTGATCATTCGATTTTACTGTAAATGTTAGCTAATTTCAGATTATAGTAGTCTCATTGCAAGAGAGGGAAATAAAATACATTTATGATAAACTCTCAATTCAATAATTCAGGAAACACGTAAACACAGTTTAACATACGGATTACGGAGCCCAATGTTATTAACCAAACATGAAAGAAAAGCATAAAATGAGGAATCATTTTCAGGCTTTTCCACAGGTCGTTTAAGTTATGGTTTTTAAAAATGAATTTCACGTCTCATACTTGTATTTCTCGTATCTAAACAACGCTTGTAAATGAAAGGTAATGGAAAATGCATGAAACTTCTCATTTGTGTTTTTTGTGGGTTCAGAATTGAAATTACGTTTTCTGTTTATCTTTCATTACTTCGGACCATAAATTTTTATAGCTCTGTTTTACTGGCAAAATATCCTGAACGAAAGAAAAAAGACTTTAGTTTTCTGGGAATATAAAGAGATAATGCTCTTTCACAACCGTTAATGGGAACCGGAGAATTATCTTTTTTTACCGGCCACAAGTACTTTCTTCGGGTCGCAAGGCACCATTAATTAAACGTTTCATACAAAAGGGAATTAAAATCGCATCTGAACTGAAGGAGCTGGAATTTAATATTAAACGAAAAAAAAAGCATCCTTTTTGGCGTTTTAGTAATGTCTTAGAAAGACTGAATATAGTGTCACATAATAAAAAGAAAGAACTGCGGTTGAATAAAAAGCATTCTAGGGCGAAAAATTAATTATCGCTAATTTTTTCTTATTTCTGAAAACTTTTCACTAGATCTTACTATAATCTTGAAGTAAGTCATATTTTCTATACGATTGCTTAATCTTGGTGGAAAGCATTTGTTTCCTTGATTACGTAACAAAATATTTTAGACACTCCCATGATCTCTTCAGAATCTGAATACAATTGTCGCTTTTTAAGATGTGCTTATCAAAAAGTGTTACGCCTAATAACTTCGTCTTCAAAAGTGTGCAGATTGAGAAATGTAACAAAATACTTTACTCACCATGACTTATTTATTGTGGATGTGTCACAATGTATTCACTGAATTAAAAATAATCCGTGTGTACAAAGCAAAACATTAATTACGCGAACGAAACGAAAAGTAAGTTATGAAATTCAAACCAAAAGATAGAATATTGCAAAGATGATAAAGTTTTTCCATATTTTCACTCAACATGTTGAAATTCAAACAGAATGCCGTTCGGCATCACTCATACTGTGAGTAGAAAGACCTATATATTATACATAAAGAAACTTTACGGTTCACATTTCTAGAAAGTATCTTTGTAGCACTAGGATGGTACTCGAAATGATTCGAACAGAAGTGTTCAGATCATTTTGCTGAACTTTGTGCAAGTGCTTCACCCAGCAAATGTGTTCTCTTCGTACTTCTCTTTTCTATCTCATTAGCGCAATTTGGACTTCGTTTTTTGAGATTCTCATACGTTTATATACAAGTTCAAAGCTTCTGTTAGCACGAATAACTTCAAGTTTCTTGCAATTATTTTAGACTTTTCGACAATGTTCTTTCTAATGCCAGATCTGGACGCAACAGCAGATTTCTTTAATATGTGGTCGTCAACTTACGCTATATTATCAAAAGGTATTCGGACACCACAATGTTTTGGGACATATGGCTGAACAATTGCAATTTGTAGTTAGTCAGCCCACCTTTTACTTGTATGACCTGTAACATCTGCAGGCTTACTATCAACTAATTCCCGGTAATTCTCGACAGGGATGGCTCGCAATTTGTCCTACAAAGCTACTGCCAGAGTGAGGAGCGAAGACGGTCGTTGTGGTCGATTTCGTATCCGTCACTCCTGTTCATCCCAGAGATGTTCTATAGGATTAAGATCAAAACTCTGAGCAGTCCAGTCTAACAATTCCATTTCATTTTCAAGAAACTAGTACTGCACACGCCGCACAGTGCGACAGGGAGTTCGATCGTGTTCGAGGAGGCATTTCCATAATACTGCTGTACTGTTGGTATGGCAGAATTATCCAGAATGTCGAGGTAAACTTCAGAGTTCATAATTTGTGGTATCATGACCAACGGGCCGAGTCCCATCCACGACAAACAACAACATACCACGATGGAGCCTCCGCCACAAAATACGATGCAGAATACAAACTTTGCCTGCCATTTTTTGCTAGGAGACGGTTTGTTGCGTGGTGTGTGCACATAAAGATGTTATACAGCTAAACATAAAAGGAAACTGTATATCGTGTAAAGCTTGGAGAAAAATTGCATGTTACATAAAACACATAAAGAGAATATATGCTTCTTAAGCCATGTAAAGAAACCGTGCAATGACAAAACATAGACGGAAATTGCAAGCTGTGAAAAGCGTGTAGGGAAACTATGGTGTGTAAAATATGTATGAAACTTTATTTCGTAATGGCATGAAGGAAAACAGCTTTGACTATTACACATCATACGTTGAACATTAGTTATATTAAGAAATCTTGTTTAGTTTTTCTACATTGGAAAGGTCTGTGTTTTTTAATATACCATTTTTTAGAATCGAGCTTTAAAAATCAGACAGATCATTTTGAATCAATTTGTATAAATCAACAAAATATTAATATCCTTTCAAAAACAAAGAAACACAATGCGTAATAATTAATATTGTCAACAGCATTTTGATGACAGGAATGTTCAGAGAGAGAGAGAGAGAGAGAGAGAGAGAGCGATTGTCAGCAAGATTAATTAAACTGTCATACATTCAACAAAACCTGCGATGAAATATCCAGAAGAAAGTTTGTAACAGTCATTAACAAAACCTGTAGAATTTTTTTCTTCATTCTTTTTCTTAAATGACTCTCTTCAATTAACAAGTCATATTTTTTTATATTGCGTGTTTAAGATATGACCATTCTTTCAAATAAGTTTTACCATGTTCTTCGCAGGAAAAGACAATAATTTTCTTTTGTTGCAGACAAACGAAGTGTAAAACGTGTTTAAAATATTGTTGAGAAAATGGAGATCAGAGGAAAAGCAACGTTCGGAAAAGTAATATATTTAGGGTTCATTCTATGCTTCCAGAAATATAAATTTATGAGTGTAACTGCGTAAATGTCAAAAGTTACTATTCGTCATAAATTAAAAAACCATATATTTTCCTTATAATACGAATTAGTTTTCTGAGTGCAATCTCAAATGTAATAAAACGCTACACGTGTAAAAATGGTTAGCTCGGTAAATTTGTGAGGTAACTACCACAGAGGAGACGCACATGTCAAAACGGAAACAATTTCAACTATGGCATGTGATAAGCCTTGTGGGCGTAGTTTAATCGGTAGTAGGAGTAAGAAGATGTGACTTCTATTTCCACCATCGACAAAAAGAGCTGTTTTGCTATATTGGCTACCAAACGTAAAAATAAATATTCTCGCCGAATGCTTGGAAAAGTAAATAAGTAATGTTTCTTCCACTTATCGTCTGGAATTAAATCAGAATTCCTTCTTCTACCGAGAGGTCCGTCAAGCACTGGTTGTCGGCTGGCCTGAAACTTGAGATTTCGTGCACCTGCTCCTCTCAAGGAAGGAATAAATGTGGCGTACTTGTCACGAGGTGACGCACATGCCAAAACGGCAAGATACAGCGATAAGACTTGCTGGCGTAGTTAGTTGGTCTGAACTGCATCAGTAGTTCGAATAACACAGTCCAACGAAGATCGTTTGCCGGGCTTTCGCCAAACCCAAAGACGCCCATCAGATTGGAAGAGTGAAAAGGATGACTGATCACTCCAAAAAATAGCTTTCCAGTCACCCACGGTCCCGAAACAGTGGAGACAGACACACCACGTGAAACGACGCTTTTCATTCTCGGTAGTGATGTGTGGCTTCTGTGCCCCTACTCTACCATAATAACCCACACTGTGCAACTCTCTGCGGATAGTTTGTTGAAATTTCTTACCATGGCCCTTCTGTCACTTTCCGTCGGTTTGCGCGGCCGTTCTGAACGCCTCCCTGCTTCGATCTCTTCACGACAGTGGATTTTGGTATGTTCAGCTTTGCTGCAATGCTCCGTATGGAAACATTACTCAAATGACATCCTATGACGAGCCCACGCTGGAACTCGGAAAGTTCAGCTGCAATATCCCGTATGGAAACGTTACTCAAATGACATCCTACGACCAGCCTACGCTGGAACTCAGAAAGTTAAGCTGCAATGTCCCGTATGGAAACGTTACTCAAATGACATCCTATGACCAGCCCACGCTGGAACTCGGAAAGTTCAGCTGCAATGTCCCGTATGGAAACGTTACTCAAATGACATCCTATGACCAGCCCACGCTGGAACTCGGAAAGTTCAGCTGCAATGTCCCGTATGGAAACGTTTCTCAAATGACATCCTATGACCAGCCCAACCTGGAACTCGAACAGTTCACGTCCACGTGGCGTATCAGCTCCAGAGTTACTGATAACACCCCAGAACATCTTAGCTTTATACGTATAGATAACTCCCCACTCACAACGCACCTTCCTGAGAAACAGTTCTTTGCACTTATGCAAATATTTGGTAGTATCCGAATACTTTATAATATAGTGTAGTTTAAAATTTGCTGATTTTTTTTTTCTCTAAGCTCAAGAATTGCGGAACTTTACGGCTTATGTTGACATGAATAGCATTTAGTAAAATGGAAAGAAAATAAAACACTTGCCGAACGAAAGCTAGAATAAGGGTGTGTCCAAAACCTCTTCCTTTAATGGGGGAAGGAATTCTACCAAATCAGATGGGAAGACTTGAGAAGGGAGGAGTTTCAGCCTCTGCTGAATACCCCTTCCTGAAATTCCTTATCTCTTGGTGAAGTAGCAGAGTCCAAGGCAACAACCCCAAAAGAAAATACCTTGTCTACTGCGTCCTTCCATCATTTGCTCAGTAAAACAAAAGACTAGAAATGTGCTTTAGTGAGCTTCAAAATGAACAGGACGAAGCAGTAGCCTAAACAAATAAAAATAAATTCTAATTTCAGCTAGGAGAACGCGTTTTTCTAAGCTGATGAAACATTATTTAGTGCGATTTGTATGTTATTACACAAGTCATCGGTTCGACTGTTTTATTAGTTAGAGTTAATTGACTACTTGATAAAAACAGATTAACTTTAAAGCACTATACTGCTTCTTAATGATTTCACTGCCTGCTAGAAGTTTCCATTGTGACTTACTACCTCAATTATCATCAGAGATGCCGTTAAATAAGAAGAGGTAACGAGAAGTAACATTTTTAATAACAGCAGAGAACCAAAATGGAAAGTAAAATTGGAGCAAGTACGTCACATAACGATGTATAAAAATACTGTATAACCTTTTGCCAGTGATGGACTCGAATAACCGTCTTCCTAAGCCTGAGTGGCTGTTCTTCAAACAAAACTACGCCGGCAGACATATCCTTGCTTCATAGTCGATTTTACTCATGTGACACCTCAATAATACGTCATATCACGTAGTACGTTACATCATCCCCTTCTTGAGAATAGATGGGGCATGAAATCTCAGGTTTCCGCTGAACCGACAACCATGCCCGATGGACAAGCTCATTGTAGAAGAAAGAATTTATACGACCAGGATATTCACTTTCGTTCGGGCGCTAACAGTACATAACATATAACTTTTTGGCAGTGGTGTGGATTTTTCAGTAGTTCTCCTAACTGAACTCCGGAGTGGCAGTTCTCCTAACTGAACTACGCCAGCTGGCTTAGCGCTGCAAAACTGCCGATTTGCCTCACACACTATAGCTGCAGTACGTCATTTACGTCATGTCACCTAGTTCGTGGAACTTCTAAATATCAAACAAGAGGTAGCTACTGAATTTGTGATCAGATACGTTGGTCGTTTTTTACATACGCATGGTTATTCTGTGAAAATTCTGACTCATCTTTCAACTCCCCAGAGGAATCTGAAACCATGGAATCCTTTTCAGGCACGATGAACACCATCAGTTAGATATAGGTAAATAGTTTGCTGGACATAATGAATATTTTTCTACCAATGATTAGCGCAACTGAAAGGTAGATGTGTACAATGCATCGCAGCTACAGATACAGCTGCGGACATGAATGATGCAACGTGGCTAGGATGCAAGGCACAGATACCTTGGTCTCAAAGCTTATAGCAAAACAGCCATTTTTACCAGTGGTGAAATTGGAAACCGCGTCTTCCTTCTACATTCTCGGATATTCTGCCAACTGACTACACCAGCAGGTCTAATCGCTGTATCTTGCAGTTTTGGCATGTGCGTCACCTTTACGCTACATTTATTCCTTCCTTGAGAGTGGCAGGTGCACGAAATCTCAGGTTTAAAGTCAGCCGACAACCTGTGCTGGAAGGATCTCTCTGTAGAAGAAGGAATTATGATTAGTTCCAAACGATATGTTGAAGAAATATCACTTATCTGTTTTTCCAACCGTGCAGCCAGGAGATTCATTTTTACGTTTTGTAGCCAATATAGCGGAAGATCCTTTTTTTTTTTTTTGCAGATGGTGGGATTAGAAGTCACATCTCCTTACTCCTGAGCAGCTGTTCTACCGATTAAAGTACGCCGGCACAGGCTTATCATATGCCATAATTGAAATTGTTTCCGTTTTGACATGTGCGTCTCCTCTGTGGTAGTTACGTCACAAATCTACTGAGCAAACCAAATTTACATGTGTAGCGTTTTATTTCACTGGATATTGCACTCAGAAAACTAATTTGTATTATAAGGCTTCAGAAATATTTGTTTTTTTTAATTTGTGATGAATAGTAAGTTTTGACATTTACGCAGTTGCATGCATAAATTTATATTCCAACCCTAAATATATTACTTTTCCGAACCTTGCTTTCATTCTGATCTCCATGTTCTCAACAATATTTCAAACAAGTTTTGCTCTTCGTTTGTCTGCAACAAATGAAAATCATTGTGTTTTCCTGCGAAGAACATGGTGAAACTTATTTGAAAGAATGGTCAGATCTTAAACACGCAATTTAGAAAAAAATGTGACGTGTTAATTGAAGAGAGTCATTTAAGATAAAGAATGAAGAAAAAAATCCTACAGGTTTTGTTAATGACGGTTACAACCTTTCTTCTCAATATTTCATCGCAGGTTTTGTTTAATGTAGGACAGTTTAATTAATCTTGCTTCCAATCTCTCTCTCTCTCTCTCTCTCTCTCTCTCTCTCTCTCTTTCACTGAACATTTCTGTCATCAAAATGCTGTGGAAAATATTAATTATTACGCATTGTGTTTCTTTGCTTTTGAAAGGATATTAATAGGTTTTGTTGAATTATACAAAGTAAATCAAAATGATCTGTCTGATTTTAAAAGCTCGTTCCAAAAAATGGCATAGTAAGAAAAGACAAACCTTTCTAATGTAGAAAAACTAAACAAGATTTCTTAATATAACTAATGTTCAACGTATGATGTGTAATAGTCCAAGAGGTTTTCCTTCGTGCCATTACGAAATAAAGTTTCATACATATTTTACACACCATAGTTTCCCTACACGCTTTTCACAGCTTACAATTTCCGTCTATGTTTTGTCATTGCACGGTTTCCTTACATGGCTTAAGAAGCATATATTCTCTTTATGTGTTTTATGTAACATGCAATTTTTCTCCAAGCTTTACACGATATACAGTTTCCCTACATGTTTAGCTGGATAATATATCTATGTGTACACACCACGCAAGAAACTGTCTCCCAGCAGAAATTGGCCGGCAAAGTTTGAATTCCAAAACTGCATCCTACATTGCTTTCTTCACACTATCAATAGCAGATGGCATTGCTGGAATAAGGCTTCGTTTCTGAGGTAACCTCAAATGGAAAAAATCAGGCAGGCTTAGATCGGATGAAAGTCGACCATACTGGGCGTTTCCCTGTCTGATACATCCGGTCTCTTTAAATAATATATGCTATTTGAAATAGCTCTGTGGTAAATTTTTCTGTTACTTTCATTTGGACTCTCTTTGAAACGTAATGACACACTGCATCGCATGATTTTTAAGTATACGAAACACTTTCTTAGTATGAGACGGCATTTTGAATTTTTACCTCGCTTGAAATTGAATACTAATCACTGTGGCATATACACTAATTTAACTTTCATTTTCAGTAACTTTTTCTATGTAAATTTGAGTTCATTCTCCTTTAGCGTTTTCCAAACCTAACGTGATATCTTATCTCTCGCAAGAGTATGGTTCGCAACACTTTCAGGTCGGAATGTATGATGTGTGTACGTGTCCGATGAGAACTGAACGATATATAATGTTTGAGCAGCAGCAAAAGTGTGAAGGTGGCCGATGTTATAATGTTAATTGTAGAAGAGGCGTTGTTTTATTGAAGTTTGGGCTATTTGAAGGCTGCTTGCTATATTCTAGTGTTGTTTTCTTAACCAAGTGTTATTATTATTATTAACTCACGTTCATTTGATCAAGATACAGAGTGTGAGCCAAACGTTTTGCAATATTTGGATGACTTTATGTCTTTATACGTACCTTTACGACGAAAGTTGACTAGCGTTCAGAGTATAGGACATCGCTTTACACCGTATTTAGCCATCTGTCTGCCATTTCTTCGATTCCGCGGTGATACCAGTTCTTGTCCTTCGGCACGAAGAACTCCTTCACCCCAGCTGCCACCTCCTCCTTCTTGTTGAAGTGCCACCCGCGAAGAAAGTGAGGCATGGACTGGAATAAGTAATAATCCGAAGGGGCAAGGTACGGAATATATGCTGGGTGTGTCATCAGTTCGATGCCCTCAAGTTCCTGGAGTTTTGCCCGGGTCGTTCGCGCGGTATGAAACCGAGCGTTGTCCTGCTGTAGGGAAGCCCTCTTTCTGTTCACCAATGCCGGGTACTTCTCCTCCATAACGTCATACATCCGCTCCAGCAGTTCAGAGTAGATATTGGCTTTGATGGTCCGAACATCTGGTTCAAATTTGTAATGGATTATCCTCTCGAAATTCCACCAGACGCAGAGCATCACCTTCTCCTCGAAGTGCCCACATTTGGCAACAGGTTCAGGGAACTGGCAACGGGCTCAACCACTGTCGTTGTGTGTTAGGATTCTCTAGGTGAAAAGTACATCGAGCGGGTTTCCTAGGAGTATCGTGCACACTTCCACTCGGCGGTTTGCTTCAGCTGACGACAGTTCGTGAGGGACAATTCGACAGCTCCTGTAGACCTTGCCGAGGTCTTGAAGGGGACGAACCACGGTGGTCTGTGATATGCCTAGCTCGCCTGAGAATCTCCGAGTGCTGGTTGTCGGATTTCCCCCTTCAGCCTGGCGCACGGCCTCCAAATCCACGGTTCGCGACCTACCTGACCTTGGCGGATCGTCGAGGTTTCTGTCACCTGAGCGAAATTTCTTGAACCATCTGGTTGTGGTGCTATGGTTCACGGAACCTTCCCCTTTCGCATGACAAATGTTTCGTGTTGCTTGAGCAGCGTTATGGCAGAGTTCAAACTCGTAAAGCAAAACTCCCCTAATTAACCGGTTGTGATTGCTCATCTTTTAGGCGTCGCAACCACAGACAGAACGACGACCTGCAATGCTGTTCACAGCAACGACTACCACTTTATATCCCTTTCGACTGACTGCAGTGCGAGACTTGAACTAGTTTAAACATGTGACATACGCGCCGCAGTAATTGTGTTTATGCAAATATTGCAAAACTTTCGACTCACCCTCTGTAGTACTATTGAAAAAAGAGTTCTAGTTATTAACTCACGTTTTAGTTATTAACAGTAGTTGTTAACTCTGTTGTTATTAACTCACGTTCTTTTATTATTGTTGCAGTTATTACCTCTGTTGTTTCTTAACTCACGTTCGTTTGATTAAGACAGTAATATGAAGAAAAGAGTTTTAGTTACGCATTATTGAAGAACCAAAGGAATAGTGGCTGAATAAAGACTGATCGTAAGTAACTTTTCTTGATTTTTCTTGAATGACTGCTGTTTCACTGTAGTTGAATTTTTTGGCAACTGAGTTTTCTTTAATGTTTCTCATTTCACTGTAAATAAAGGTTTTAACAACTCATTTATGTAGTGTTCAGTCAGCTATACATACATGAACATTACAACACGTTGTGCCATTCGCAGGGCCGCCGAGAGCGGGCCCAAGCCACGGGAAAACAATTCTTCCGGGCCCGATGACAGAATAAAGAATTGCGTGTAGATAGAAATTGTTCTTTATTTTTTCTGTAATATAATAATGCGAAAATTGAATAATAGTGATATAGTATTCGGTAAATACAAAATAACAGTTCTTTAACCAAAAATATTTCTACTCATATAACAATAGGGTGAATCTCTGTATCATATCAGATCACAAATTAAAAAAAGTCACAGCTTGAGTTCCTAGGTAATAGTAATACAATATTAGGTAAATGCAAAATAATAATCTCTCTATTCTAAAAAAAAGGTAACTGCCGGCGCTATTTTAGAAATTTCGTAACACCCGCGTTTTCCTAGCTCGCAGCGCAAAAAGTACTGAACACAAAAATATGAAATTTACATCGTTTGTGGAGAACTGTTTGAAGAATACACTGAAATACACCGTTTTCCGATTCTTGCGATACTTCAAGAGCTATTGTATTTCAAAGTTAAGGTAAGCAAAAAAAAAATTCTATCAGTTCGCTTTCCGGACCCACTAACAGCAACAGATCCACGAAATTTTGTAGGCATGTAGGACCATGGCCGAATTTTCGTCGCCCTTTTTCGAATTTCGATTTCGTTCACGAGAAATAAAATTTTTAAATTTCACAAAATTCTCTATTTCGCGATGGGATCCATTTTAAAAAACGGATGTATGGCAAACTACAAATCACAACATATTGTAATTTTTACAGCATAAACTCACAACTATCAGCCCACTTTATAAAAAAATTAAGAAAAAATCATTTTCTGATTTTAAGCATTTTTTAAGACGCAAAGAGAGGGAAATAACGAGTTTCTGTGTCTTCAACTGTAACTACACATAAATGTTCCGGTGCCGTGACCTGCTGCCATGGTGACGCAGCTATTTACAGTCCTCTCTTCTCATTGGGCAAAAGGACAGATTACAGTCAAATTTGTAATGACGCAATGCTTAATGACGTAACGACGCTTTTAAAGTTCGGCGTTTTCCGCCGGCATAACATGAAATAAAATAAAATAAGAAATGGCGGCTATGGAATGTTTATGTGCTTGAAATGTTCCTGAATTGTTCGACCACTTCTACATGCCCTGGAGATTTGAAAATTGTCATGTTGATAGGTATTAGCTCCGAATACCTAGAAGAGTCCGAAAACTGAAAAAAAAAAAAAAAAAAAGAAAAATTAAAATGGCGGCTTTGGAATATTGTCAGCTTGAATTTTTCGCGAATCGTTCGACCACTTCTCAATAACCTTGAGATCTGAAAATTGGCATGCTGATAGTCCTTAATGTCCGGATACCGAAACACGTCTGACAGCCAAACAGTTCAAAATGGAGGCTTAGCTTAACTGTTCAAAATGCTGATAGGTTTAAAGATGCCAGAAACATTGAAATGCTGTAAACATTCCATGAAATTTTGATCTAAAATTAAGGGGCGCCAAAGCCTGGTCCGTTTTACCTCAAACCGTATGCAATGACGTCACGACCCTGTTCTAAATCGTGAAACAGTTACGGATCTCAAATTACCTTTCTTTCCCTTAGTTACTTTTCCTTTTTTTAATTTTATGTTAAAAAAATTATGGATTCACCATTCGGAGAACAGGCATAATTGCTAGTTGTTTAACAAAATTGTCCTCAGGTATAATAAGGTTAATCTCAAACAGATCACAAAGTCAAAAAATCACAGCTTAAGTTTCGGATAGACTAAATCCCATAAGTGCTTTTGGAGCCTTACGACTTGCAAATAAATCTATTACTTTCGAAAAATCACGGTGTTTGGTTAGCTCAGCCTCAACTGATAATTAACCCAAAGACGAAAGCCTATTTTAACCCATAGTTGACCGTAACACATTTTTTTTACCTTGATAGGCAACTAAATGACCGTTCTGCTTTAGCAGCAGTCACTGACTTTGTTCAAAGTAACCATAAAGCAATAACAATATTGGGAAATAGTGGTTCAAGAATCAAATGTTTTGAAATCTTTTCTTCCCCGTATCTTTGCATCATATATGGGTCTCAGAAGTATTAGTTCTTCAGAAAACTGCTCGCTAATATCATCTTTATATTTGTTTTGTAGTTTTCTTGCATGAGTTCGAATTTCTACTTCGTTTAAGTCGTGAAATAACCACAGCACATTGAATACAACGTTTTATTCCTTTTGCTGTATCAAATTGAGTTGTACGTTATGTAACGTACCAGGAGATGTGACGTACCTGCCAGCAGGACGCACACGACATAAAGGCAGATAGCAATTAGAGTCAACGTCCTCGTAGCTCAATTGGTAGAGCAACTTATTCCGGAGTGAGGGGATCCGGGTTCGAATCCCGGCGTAGACCAAAAATGACGGAGAAATTTACTTCGTTATAATGGCGCCCGAACTATCCGGATGACCCGACCGTTAAAAATCTCGCATTGGTGTGATGTTATTTCCACACCGCGAGATAGGAAAAATAAGAGAATCCTTTCTCCAGCACTTCGAAAAAAAAAAAGTAAGGGGGAGATGATGTAACGTACCAGGAGATGTGACGTACCTGCCAGCAGGACGCACATGACATAAAGGCAGATAGCAATTAGAATCAACGTCCGCGTAGCTCAATTGGTAGAGCAACTTATTCTGGAATGAGGGGACTGGGTTCGAATCCTGGCGCGGATAGAAATGACGGAGAAATTTACTTCGTTATAGTTACCGATAACACTGTCTAAAAGAACTTTAAACCCATTAAACTTGAATATTTCAGTTGGTGTTATTGCCGATTCTCCAGAATTTCTTTTCCTCTTCCTTTGTCTGAAAATCCAGTCTGCACACTTAAATTTACAGCTACGAGCTTGCATTTGTTTAGGATTGCCTTCCAACTATTCCTAATCTTTCTCAAATCTCTCAGAGTACTGCAAAAGACATGCTACTTTGATATCGATGGTGGTGTTTTGAGCTTGTAAGACCGTGCTTCTGTAGTTTATGGCTGATAGAATTTTGAACCAAACAGTTGCCATCACGAAACATTCAAACCACTTCATATGTGTTTATACCATTCAAATCTGTTCGAGCCCGATCCTATAAATACTGTTATTACAAGTATTACTATTATGCATATTACGATTACAGACAAAGGCATTAAAGAAATTAATTCAAACACTTGTGACGTATATTCTAAATTAACGTTCCTTTTTAGTTTCTTTCCCTATGTAAATCTTGAGTTTATTCTCAGTTATACTTTGCACTTAACGTGATATCTTTTCTCTCAAACGAATACTGTTGGCAACATAATTGAGGTTGAATGAACGTGACGCATGCCTGTTTTGATAAGAACGAGAGATAAAAACTACGAGTAAACTGTTGCTTGGACAGCTTTGTGTTGGAGAGCGATTAATGTGGAACGTAGCGTTGTTGGTGTGTGGTGTGTTCAATGTTGATACCGATTTGTTACGTGACGATGTGTTGTAGAAAACTTTGAATGAAGCATCTTTACTGTAAATTTGACTTCTGTTGTTTACATGTTTCGTCTCGCCCTTTAAGATTTAATTTAGGAACTATTTCATCTTATGGTTATGTTTTTTTTAAATAACGTAGAAGTACGAAAAGACTTCAACGTCATACACTCGACGTGGATCAGAGACACCAAACAGAAATGATCACTCTTTCCACGTTAATAACTGAGTCTCGGAAAATTTCTCATCGAATTTTTTGATAAAACAGCCAAACAACATGGCAGCAACCTGCCGTGTTGTTTGGCAGTTAATCACATGTGAGTCTGGAGAATTCGAGGCCGCTGTGGTGCAGTGGTAGCATGTCCGACGCGTAACTGGAAGAACTGGGTTCAATTCCCGGCGGCGGCCGATGAGAATTTTTCCGAGACGCACTTATTAACGTGGAAGGAGCAATGATTTCTGTTTGGTGTTAAAGAAACTATGCAACAAAATCACAAATAATAAAATTGGATAGCAATTTGTGACAAAAAAAGATAGTACAAGCCTGGGCCTTCCTAGATGCACTGGACCCAGGAATTTGTCCCGGCTTCACCTACCTGTCGTCGGGCCTTGCCATCCGTCAGCTATACCTGTGAATATTTGGAATTATACACTACCGTTTGTCCAAATTGCAACACCAAGAAGAAACCATGCGATGCTAATAAAATTTATACCACACATTACTGGTATGACTGTAATTAGTGATATAATTTTCAGAACAATGTAATAATTTTTACCTGCAAAAATCAGCATCTTGTGAAGCCTTCGCGAGCTGCAATAAGAGCTTCTAGACGACGTGGCATTAAATCGAAAAGGCGTTGGATGGTGTCCTGGATAATTTCTCGCCAGGCGGCATGTATGCGAGTCCACAGATCATTGGTACTGACCGCTGGGGGACTTTGATGGGCCAGTTGACGAGTGACCATATCCCAGACATGTACAACAGGCGACATGTGTGGAAAACGTGCAGGTCAGGGAAGAAACGGTATCTACTGTGCTGCGAAGAGGGCTTTAACATTCCAGGCAACATGTGGTCGGGTATTGTCCTGCTGGAATATAGCGCCAGGAATGCTCTGAAGGAAGGGTTTGACTTCTCTGCCTGTAAAACTTTCCTGGTGTGGTGGTCGCTCTTGAGATTGCCCTCAAGTCGTAGCAGCCAAGATCGCGAATGGAACCCAATGGAACCCCACACCATCACACCTGGCGTTCAGCCCGTATGACGCTCGACAATGCATTTTGGGAGAAGGCGCTCCTCACAATACCGTCTAATGCGTATACAGCCATCCTGTTAGTCCATGTTCAACCGGAACTCGTCAGAAAGCATATGTTGCCAATCAGCACGTCATTGTCTGTATTGAAAACCCCATTACAACCTCAGACGTCCATGGTTCAGAGTGAAGGGAATCTGCCGCAAAGGGATGCGCGCAGCTAGTCCTCTGTGCGACAGACGGCGTAGAACTGTGGAGGCAGACAATGCTACACCTGTTGCAGCGCTCCACTGTTGTGCTAACACTAGCGAACATGCGGAACGGTTCGTCTCTGCCATGCAAACGAGGTGTCGGTCATCCAGCGGTGACGTCACATTTCTTGGTCCACTGCCGGATTATCGATGCACCTAGTTCTCCTCGGTCCACTATCGCCACACGAGCATTACCGTCGCGGCGGTATGTCCCGTCCGAGCCGCATGTCGCGGTACGAAAGATGCACCTTCACGAAGACCAATCATTCGTCCCCGTTCGAACTCTGTCGTATGGTGATATTGCTCCGTTCGTCGTCACCGACGCATTATTGAATCCTGCAGACTCTTTTACAATTCGCTGTCCGCGATGCAATACTGGTGTGTATCCTAAACAGCCTTCTTTTTACACCACTCACTCGACTTTCCAGAGAGCGCTGGCGGGCCCAGACATGCGCAACGACTCTGCACTTCTAATCATTTGCATGTCCTAGCCTGCTCTGCATATCCTCTAAGTCCCATGTGAGTACCATCATACCTTCATGGAGTTGCAGTTTTCACAAACAGTAGTTTATTTTTAGTTGTCCTTTTCAAATACAGTAAGATATTTCATAGTAATTTTCAATCATTATTTATATTTAAGTTCTTCATGAAAATCTATGAAACGTTGTTATAGCTATAAGAAGATCTCGAACTTATTTTCTCTGGCTCCTGAGAAAATCATGCACCGGGTCGTTTTTTGGCTTATTCAGAGCCAGTACGCTAGCATTTCCATATCACATCTCCAACCGTCGACCTAGGGATTTTTAAAGCAGCTAAAATGTCACGCACGAAGCGATTGCTTATGTGGTACCCTCTCTATTTATCCGTACAAGCATATTTGTAGTTGGATGGGTGACTTGGTGCTTGCAAAAGACCCAATTCACTATCAATAGGGGTTGTTTAAATATTAATAGTAAGGCAGTGCACACCTTGTGAAAGGTATCTCTCCATAAATAAACAAAGACGTCGCTCTTTCCATGTTTTAACAACACACAGCAACCGAAAAATTGTTTTTCGGTCACCGCCGGGGAATTGAAGTAGTCACCGCCAGGAAATTGAAAATTGTTATTCTGTCACAGCCGGGGAATTATCTAACGCGCTCGGCTAGATATCGAGAGTTCCGGGATTCAACTCCCCAGCGGTGACCAAATAACAACTTTTCGGTTTCTGCGTGTTGCTAAAACGTGGAAAGAGCGATGTCTTTGTTTATTTACTGACGTCACGTGTTTGGAGGATTTTCACTTAGGTATCTCCCCACTAGATAACCCGACTACTGAAAATCCCAACATTTGCGTTCCCTTTTATACATATCACATAATCGAGTTCTGTAAACAGGAAGGCACTACTACGGTAATCACAACTAGAAAAACATAAAAATCTAAAAACGCTGATGCGTTTTAAGAATCTTTGCGTATTATCATCCATATAGAACGTAATTCTAAAAGCAAAATAAGGAGCAGAACAACATACAGGAGCGTCTGAAAAGTTTCGAAGAATGACGGAGGCCAAAAGTAGCGCATCCGAGAAACTTCTATACAGAAAATGAGCTTGGATATTACGCCCCCTAGTGTCTGAAAGGTTGATGCTCACTTGCAGAAGTAGTTTTTTTTTTCACAATAACGACAGATAATGGTAGAGTAAAAGGATTTCCCTGTACATGGTATCGCGAGTCTCCTGCATTAAACAGGAACATCTGCGAATGCAAACCAAAATGTCTTGGATCAGCGTGTTTTAAACGTTTTGCCCTATTTTTAGAAAATTAATAAAAAGTAACTTCACAACTTGCAAAAACAAGATACAGCGTTTGAAACGTAAACATAAGAGTTTTGTTGTCTATCATTGCGCTTAGATGGCGCTAGTTGTAATTTCAGCTTGTAGCTACAAACTAGTGTGGTGAATGTGCAAGGAAAAGCGATTTGTGTGTAGATGCCAAAACAACTAAATATTGGAAAGATAAAATTCTAGAAAATGTGTTGGACAATCAAAGAAGTAGACGTCCAGATGTTTCAGAAGACAACGTGGAACTATTACAGAGAGATTAAGCTCCTTGCAACTAAGGGGCAAGCATATAGAGGTGTATTAGTTTGTATCATAAAAATCTTTAGATATTTACTTTTCAAGTGCAGCAAATCTTACATCTGTAATGGATGTAGTTATTTTTAATTATTTTCTACAAATAAGTCAAGACTTGGACCTCTCTGTGTAATATATCCCATTTCCAGTATTCAAATTTTACTTTCCTCATTTTCAAGTGACATTTTTACCAATTCTTTTCGTAGAACTACAAAACTTTTACAACACATTATCGTTCCTTTGGCATCGATGCGCCCAATATGAGCCACATGTACGGAATACTGTAATTACAGCGTTGGTACCTTCAGGAAAAATCGTTAAAAACTCTTAAAATTCCTAATTCACATTTAATGCATACAAAATTAAAAAAGTAAAAAAATGTAAACAGAAAACTAAATGAAATATATAAAAAATATAAATAAAGATATAAAAACTTAAATAAAGGAACTAAATAAGGATATAAGTAATATAAAAATAAAAAATATAAATAATATAAGAAAGTAAAAATATGAATAATATAAAAATAGAAATAGAAATAATATAAAAAGTAAAAATATAAATGATATAAAAAACACAAATGTAAATAATATAAATCACAAAAAACATACATAAATAATATAAAAATAAAAATAAAAACATAAAAACAAAAATATAAATAATATAAATAACATAAAATGTAAAATCATAAATAATATAAATAACATAAAATGTAAAATCATAAATAATATAAAAAAATACAATATATATAAATAATATAAAAAGTAAAAATATATAAATAATATAAAAATTGAAAATACAAATCATATCAAATAATAAAAACACAAATAAAAAACTGTTCCTAACAACACAAAAATGCTCCAAATACTTAATTTATCTCCATATCTCCTTGTGAGGAAATTGGGGACAACTGTTCTGATCTTTTTGATCTTTCAAGAACATGGATTCAGGGAGACGTGAGATTCATATCAATAGAAAATATTACTCTCTCTTATACAGTACAAACCGATGCATTCTTTAATTACTTTTTTGAGCAAGGGAGACAAAGGGATGAAACAGATACTTCTCTCTTGTTGGCTGGTTAAAGAAATATTAGACGAGATATAGAAATGTGAGATCCCAGACAAGAGAAAATACCTTTCCCTTTCAAACGATATAAAATGACGTGTTATTTAAACGCTCATCTTTTACCAGATAACAACGGAACAGAATATGATGGGTGCTTGTTTCTATCATCACGGCTAATGTTATGTATATGAATCATTTCCAAGGAAAAACTACATTTATTTTTTGATTATCGTTATCATTTCGGTCATTACCATCAGTTTCTTGAATTCATTAAAATGAATGAAGTATGTATGATAAACCCTGTAATACCCTCATCTCTCTCTCTGAACACCGAAAAGAGGACAAATGCTCGTCGAAGCACTCAGCTTTCTTTCGAGCTTATTGCCAAGATTCTAATTGAAACATGCCCTCATTAAAAGTTTTCCCCACCATTCTTTGCTTTGATTAATGCTCCATGATGACTGCACGAACAAAAAGCGACGATTATAAGATAAATTGGTTTGCATAAGATCAATATTTCTTATTTTTGAATTGTTTTCCTTAGGGAATTAAAAGACTGGATCTTCAACAGAAACTGAAATGCGAGAAGTACATCGATTTTTGAGATTTCTAGTACGCCATGAATCAAAAGAGCTCCGTGAACTGTACGAAAATATTATGTATACCACTCGACATGAAAGATCACTTCGCCATGAAGAGAACCGCCGGAATGAGAGTAAATTTACCACTTGTGTAGACAAGTCACTTTTATCCGGCGTGGTATTGACTCCTATAGGCGGCAGAATGTATCCTAAGGTATTTTGTACCAGCTGGAGAGAATGGTGTACCGGATTTCAGCGACAGCGCACAAACTGGCACACCTTTGAACTGGACTGGAATTGCTACGTTCCACAGCATCTAAGGAATGTTCCATTGTCAAATAAGGGGAGTTTGACAGTCAGAGCATGCAGCACATGAAATGCTTGGGTATGATTCTCGAACCATTTCTGGACAATGAATGCATGCCCTCTGACACGGGACCTTACCTTTTAGAAAAGTGTACAGTGTCGTCACGATACGTGACCATCTGTGAAAATAAAGCCCGTTATGGAATTCGAAACCACATCTGCTTTCTCCGCAGTCGCCTGTTTTACCGATTAGACTACACCGACAAATTTTATCGCTGCAACTGTACTGTCTTGACATCCGCGTGACTTCTGAGTTAGGTACGTCACATATATCACCTCCCCAACTTGAGAAAGAGTTGGGGCGAAATCATTGGTTACCGGGTCAGTCGACAAACCATGTTTGAAGTAGCTCGCTGTAAAAGAAGAAATTCTTATTAATTCCTGATGATGTGTAGAAGAATCACTACACCATTTTCTCGAACCTCACGCCCAGGAAATTCATTTTTACATTCCAGCGAGTGAACAGCTGAAATGAGGCGTCCAATTGCCCAGCTTCATTTCAGCTGCTGACTCGCAGGGGGTCCAATGCGGGATCCTTCATTTGCAGGTCGGAGCTGCAATCTAGACACATAGGAGCTGCCAACTTTTACCCAGACGCCTAACGTTTAGTCATGGTGCTTTCGCGCCTACTCCAGGCGTATCTGTAGATGACAGAGAGTCATATGAATTGGCTGCCGACACCTTAGGCCCATGCGGAACATTATCTGCTGGATTGTGTACTTGGAAGTTCATCTACGTACACTCTGTCTGTAATCTATAACGAAAACTAAGGGATAGTAATACATCTGCTGTGCCGGAAAGCACGTTTCAACCGGCGTTCATCTCGGCTGTCAACCATTGGTGTTCTACCCTTTCCAGCATGCTGGATGGAGGTGTGTCCCTTTCCGAACCTTTTCCGCCACATCTTTGCTTCGGTAATCTAAGCCAACAATGCCGGAGATTGCTCGGACTATAGCACATGCCTCCCTCTCCCTAATAATCATACACGGGTTTCGTACTAATGAACTGAAACGCTCTGCCCGTGCAGTCTTTATGTATATTCTTTTCAGTAAGTGGTGTCATGCCTGGTTACTGTGGGGAGCGTCCACTGGTGGAAACAAGGGTGGTCATAATGATCTGGCCCATGAATGTACACTGAAGTGCCAGAAAAACTAGTATAGACGAGCTTATGCAAAATACATAGTAACGTCACCAATGCGCGTACTCAGTTGCGTCCTCCAGTTCGTATATAAAGCAATAGACATCCTTGCCAGCTGTCAGAGCTGTTTTCGACATGAGAATGACAAGTAATAACGATTTAAGCGATTTTCAACGCGGTGTCATAGTTGGCGGCGCTCGTGAGATGGGCCATAGTATTTCGGAGGTAGAAACGAAGTTCGAATTTTCACGGACGACCATTGCAAGGGTGTACCGTGACTACAAGAATTCCGGCAAAACCTCCAACCTACGATACCAGTGCGGCCGTAAAAAGACATTGGGTGAACGTGACCATCGTCGGCTGTAAAGAATCGTTTCACGCGATAGGTGTGCAAGACTCTCGCAGGTATCATCGGAATTCAATGCTGGAGCCTCAATAAGCATCAGCGTTCGGACTACGCAACGTACCTTGCACGATATGGGCTTTGGGAGCCGACGCCCAACTTGAGTCCTCTTGATGGGTGCACGACACAGAGCTATGAGCCTCGCTTGGGCACGGCAACACCGCCATTGGACACTTGATGACTGAAAACAAGTAGCCTGGTCTGAAGCAAGGTCTTTAGATATATCTCATGGTATAAGGTTGGGCTCGCTACGATGTCAGCCTCTCGTGTGTGGCGGAAACCCCATGAAGTCTATGGATCCCGCCTGTCAACAGGGAACTGTACTGGCTGCGTGGGAGTACGTAATGGTATGGAGTGTGTTTAGTTGGACTTCACTGGGACCTTTGGTACGTCTAGAAGCGTCTGTGACCGGCCAACGTTATGTGCGCATCCTTTCTGATGAGGTACACCCGTTCATGTCCTGCATTCATGCTGATGGGTTGGGCCTGTTCCAACAGGATAATGCATCTCTACACAAGTGTCGGGACGCCACATTATGGTTAGGGAGCATTCATCTGAGTTTGGGGTGTTGCCACTCCCACCCACGTCCCCGGATCTGAACGTGATAGACCACATTTGGGATGCCATGCAACGCGCTATCAAACACAGGAATCCGAGACCTCCGAATACATCCGAATTGTGGAACGCTTTGCGGGAAGTATGGTATGCATTGCCTACAGCATATTTCCAGGAGCTAGTGGAGTCCATGCCTCGTCGTATTTCTGCAGTCCTGCGCTCCCGTGGGGGATCTACCAAGTATTAGATAAGTGCACCAGTTTTTCTGGCACTTCAGTGTATGTTAATAAATGCAGAAATTTAGCTCTTGGCCTTCCATACAATATGTTTGTAGGGCCAGACATATCAATTCTTAGATAAAACTTTTATTTCCTGCCGTATAGCGAGCTACCGCCTCGCCTTTACTATACGATCTGGCTATCAAGGCGGCTGAAGGCGTCTTTGTGTTGAAGAATAATTACCTCGACAAAACTCAGTCCAGTACACGGAAATAAACACAACTGCAAGACTTTATTATTCCGATAACATTTACTTCACGGGTTTCCGATGACTTTCCGCTCAGGTTCCCGTGCTGACCACGTGCTACCTCTCCACAATTCTTTCCGCGATACCCGGTGGAAGAAGGAATCTTCCTTCCCGTTCACCACGCTGCACTTCTGCGATAACCGCAGCCCTTCCGTCAGAAACCGGTGTCCAAACCGGAACCCTCTCTCCTTGACGACCGAAGCTCAACTGATTCACTCAATTCTCCTCGCCCTTTCTGTCCTCTACCACGCATGCGCAAGAAAAACTGGTTTCCCCGGTCAGCACGTGAAATATCTGAACTCAGGAATGCCGTCGGATACCCGCAGGCGATTACAACCTTGCACGTATACAAAAGCGGTATGACAACTTGTTTAACAGAAGCACTCGAGCAGCTGACTCTTCAAGGTCAGGTGTTCATGCACCCCTCTCTTAATCCCACATAGGATTGAAATTGTACCACGTGGGTGGTGAAGAATATCAGTTCTTATCTGAAACAACAAAATGGCGGAATGAAACGTCCGTCCTTACGTGTTCATCACAATATTAAAATTAAATAAATTCATAAGTGACAGTTTGATTGCGGGCAACCCTTACAATGTTAATGATCGAGTAGTAACACGTCATTGAAATCGCGGAATATTTGTTTAATCAGTTAGTGCTATCGTCTAGTTTTTGTCATGTAAATATCTCAGTTCTATAAATGGACTGCAAAGCACTCCTTCGAACTATGAAAGAATAAAGAAATTATGTTTGACCGATTCCATCTAAAATATCTACAGTTCCTTATAAAGTCAACGAAAAAGTACGAAAACACGTTTCCAAATAATTTATGAAGATGAAAAATGTTTCTTCCTTCTATAAATAGGAAACCTACTTTCTTGTTGAACAAGGAACACTTAAAAGCGATTGTTCGATTGATTTTCGTTTCGAATCGACATCACGTTCCTTTTTTAACCTCTGGTCTTGGGTAATTGTTCTCGTTTCCCAAGGCAATCCACCACGACGGTCACAGTAATCTCTAAATAGAGTCAGCAATGGGAACCCTTTTTTTTTCTCTCGCCCTCTGATATTCCATTTATGGGGATTCCATTGTCATTTACAGTGCTGCGTGTTAATCTTTGGGTTAAGAAAAAGTCTGTTTATCGTGATGTACGAGCATAAGACACCTTCAGTTATAAATTTAAGACGCAGTAGCTAAATCTTCACTTAAAATGCTACCAAACGAAATCGAATAAGAAAATAAAAACAATTTCTCAATTTCTGAACAAAAATTGGTAAAAATTACATTTCATGGCTGCCATTATCGAACATGGCATGGAGCAAGATTTAAATATCTCTTTAAATGTGGGTCTCAGAAATGAAGACTGCATAAATTCTATGTGGCTAGTGTAAATAAAATAAGGAAAGTCGCCTGAAATTCGTTTTCAATATATATGATGACGTCATTCATCGGTACAGACAACGTGGCCCTAATACCTTTGACTTCAGAAACAAAGCAGTAGAACAGTGTTGTCAAGGTACTTAACACTTGCTCAACACATATCATACCATATAGTCCGTTTATCACACAATTTTGTTTTTTTAGTTGAGGGTTTAAGGACCACCGTACGCAACTGAATGGACTACCAGCAGTCGCCCGTCCCTAATATAGAGCCACTGGTTCCAGGGAAGGGTAAAAGCCAGTGCCATAAGACAAACACAACATCCATGCCCCTAGGGATTTGAACCCGGACCCACTTGGACGAACGCGCCACAGGGGCTGCCAAGACAGCATGAGGTACACTTTATGCTTCAGCAAAAGAGATGTTAGAAAAGGCATCTACGTTCGCGAAGGAATCTAGTGGACTGTTTTCTTGAAACCGAGTGAAGTCGTCATCTCATGTAGGTCAGGAATAAAACCATGCGTGAGAGAGTGTGTTCTCTTTAATAACGCACACCCGTTTGATATTCAAAAAACAGCATACTACTCACACATCAGTCATGCTGCTAGTGCCAATGCATGGCTAGCATGAATCTTTATCTCTTGAGTTGACGTCATCACGAAAGTGAGATGAAACTAAATGTGAATTCCGGCGGTACTGAATGTGAGTAGATTTCACTCATCTGCTACTAATTGTGAGACGGTGTTTAGATATCTGTAGCGGCGTTTATCTAGAAAGCCCGGCTCGGATAAAAATTTCCAGTTTTTACGACCAGGTTCGAAATTTCCAATTTTTACGACCCATCCCGTCCCGTCGCATTCTAGTTTTTCATCCAGCATTCTCCACCACTTATGCAAACACACAAGGCCTCCTCTGGAGAAAAAAGCTGCTGTACTGAACTGAACTACCTCAGTAGTAAACGGAATGTAACGCAGAGAGGCGTGCCATTTATCGCACTAATTCCCCCACCGTGGAGGTTTAGACCTGAATACCGACTTATGTTACAAATGTAAACACATTTCCTTTTCTACACTTCAGAATACATTAGGTAGCGTCGATCCTCAAATTCAAACTTCATCTCCATTGTAGCAAAAAAACGAATCAGAAGCTGGTAGCGTCAATCCTTAAATTCAAACTTCATCTCCATTGTAGCAAAAAATCGAATCAGAAGCTGGTAGCGTCGATCCTCAAATTCAAACTTCATCTCCATTATAGCAAAAAATCGAATCAGAAGCCGGTAGCTTCAATCCTCAATTATGTAAAATCATACTTCGAACTTCCTCATCTCCGTTGTAGCAACAAATCGCGCCAGAAGATCGGTTATTTGGTTTCGCGAAGCTGAAAAGTCTTTATGTTAACATTTCTCTGAAAGGGAAAAATGCCACATATTTAAGCCTGCGTATATACTTAAACATAGTTCGGAAACTACAGTCCGCTGCTGTACGATGACATCTAAAGATCCTGATTTATGTCAAATCCCAAGTACATAGTTACTCAAATCCCAACCGCTACCATGGTCATAGAGTTAAAAGAACTAAATGGTAATGTGGAACTTCGTTTCAACTTTTGAAGAAATTTACCGGCTCACGTTTTTCGCATATTCATCATACAACCCGGTTTGTCGTCTTCAGCTGTACTCAATCAACACATCCCGTGGAGAGTTGGAAACGGGTCAAATGTTTTGGACCCGGAACCGGACGTCATACAATTGGACCCGACACGAACCTGACCGGCACAAATCTGCTTTGAACTATCAATTCGAAACTCAATTTATGATTACAGATAATCATATATCATCATCATTGTCAACCATTATCAATCCACTGCTGGACGAAGGTCTCCCCAAGTTTCCTCCACAACGGTCTGTCTTGTGCCAATCTTCTCCATGTCACTCCCGCATACTTTCGAATTTCACCCACCCATCTCCCATGTGGTCTTCTTCTGGGTCTTTTCCTGTCCCTTGGAATCCAATCTAAAATTTCGGCTGTCCATCGATGGTCTGTCCTTCTGGCAGTATGTCCAGCCCATTGCCATTTCAGGGATTTAACTCTGATCATGATGTCTTCCACTCTTGTCATCCACTCTTGTCATCCACGAGTACCTCTTCTTATCTCTCCTGGTTACACCAAGCATGCACCTCTCCATGCCACTTTGAGTTGTCTGCAGCCTTTGTATGTCTCTTTTAGTTAAGGTCCACGTCTCTGCACCATACGTAAGCACTGGAAGGATACATTTATCAAACACTTTTCTTTTAAGACATAATGGCATATTGCTCTTGAAAATTATGCTGTTTCTTCCAAAAGCTCTCCAGGCAAGTTTTGTACGCCGATTAATTTCTTCATCAATGTGACCCTCACTTGATATCTGCTGTCCAAGATAAACGTACGTGCCTGTTATCTCCAGCTTTTCTCCATCAATCGATAACTCTTCATTTCTTGTAAAAGCATTGAACATCACTTTTGTCTTCTGAAAGTTCATTTTTAATCTCACTTCTTTACTCTTGTCAGCAAGTTCCTGGATCATACTCTGCAGCTCTGATGGGGTAGTTGCAAAAATGACTACGTCATCAGCAAAACGAAGGTGGGTTGAATAATCTCCATTAATCTTTATCCCTTTGTTTTCCCAGTTCCATGATTGAAAGACATTTTCCAATGTGGCGTCAAAGAGCTTCGGAGATATGGTGTCACCTTGTCTCACTCCCTTTCCAATTTTTATGTGTGTTGTATTTTCAAACAGCCGAACCTTTACACTTGCATTTTCATAGATGTTATTAATAATATTAATGTATGCATCTTCAATACCGCAGGATTTCAGAGCCATTGTAACTGCTGATGGTTTCACCGAATCGAAGGCTTTTTCATAATCGATAAAAGCCATGCACAATGGAAGTTCATATTCCCTCGCTCTTTCAATTAGTTCTCTCAGTACGTGGATGTGATCTATTGTGCTGTAGCCACTCCTGAATCCAGCTTGTTCTCTCGGTTGAGCCATGTCCAGTGTTACCTTCAAGCGGTGTGAAAGAACTTTAGTGAAGATTTTATAAACCACTGATAGGAGACTGATAGGTCTGTAGTTCCTGAGATCTTCAATGTCACCTTTTTTATGTAGCAAGATCATTGTAGCGTTGTTCCAATCTTCAGGAATCTTCCCTTCATTAAAGGCATCGAGTGAAAATTTGGGCGAGTACTATTTCGATTTCTCCACTTGCTTTTTGTATGATGTCTACAGTAATTCCATCTTCTCCTGGAGCTTTTCCCCACTTCGTGTTCTTGATTGCATGTGCAACTTCTGCTGGGAGGACTGGAAGAACTCAGGTACTGGTACCTTTCATGATGTCTGGAGTACATGTATCATCCATTTCATATAATTTGGAGTAGACATCTTTCACTCTTGTCAAAATTTTGCCTCTATTTCTTGTTACAGAACCATCTTCTTTTCTCAGTGCCATAATCTGTTTTCTTCCCTTACTGAGATGTCCCTTTGCTATCTTTAGGCTTTGGTTGTTTTCAATTGCTTTCCTTACTAGTTCACAGTTGAATTTCCTTACGTCTTCAGTGATATTTTTTCGTACTGTCTTGCATAGCTCTATATATTCCACTTTGGAAGTCACATCTTCCTTAATTGTCCTCATCTCTCTTCTTTTTTGCATCAACATTTTGGTTTTTCCTGATAATTTGTTCACATGCAACTTGTTCTTAGACCCAGCTAATTTTGTTGCTGTTTCCATAAGAGCTTTGGTTACTTTTCTGTTAACTTAACAAATATCCACTTCTTCCGATATTAGGCCTTCTAAAGCGGAGAATCTGTTCTTCAGTTCCAACTTGAAGGTATTATGGTGTTTTTTAACGTTGGTTATGTCATTACATTTTGTTTGTCCTATAAGCTTGCCACGTTCAAGCTTAGTGTTGAGGTGCATCTTACATCTCACCAATCTATGGTCACTACCTAGGTTGAACTTGTTTAGCACACTGCAGTCTTCTATGATTTATTTTTTATTACACATAATAAAATCAATTTCACTTGTCGTCCCATTCGGATGTCTCCATGTCCATTTCCTGTGTGGCTTTTTCTTGAAAAAGGAGTTCAAGATGAAAAACCCTTCTGCCTCTGCAAACTCTACGAGAGTATTTCCACGTTGGTTTTTGTTGCCGTGACCAAATTTACCTACGAAAGTTTCATTCTGTTGCCGTTGCCCTATTTTTGCATTGAAATCTCCAATAATTATCTTTAAGTGTTGCTTACCTTTATTATTTAGATCACGAATTTCCTCATAAAATTCTTCAATTTCTTCTTCAGGATGACTTGTGGTCGGTGCATAAGTTTGAATAATCTGAGCCTGGTATCTTCTCGAGAGTTGGATAACGTGTCGTGCAGCTCTGTCAGAGGAACTTTCAACTTCTACATCTTTATCCTTCAGTTTCTTGTTTATCATAAATCCAACACCACTAGTTCTGCCAGTATCTGTCCCACGACAGTAGAAGAGATGTCCACTTTTCAGTTCAATGAGATATTCTCCTTTTCTCCTTACCTCACTTAGCCCGATGATGTCCCACTTGATCCTTTGTAGTTCCTCTTCCAATTCAAGAAGCCGTGAATCAGAGGATAAGGAGCGTCCATTATACGTAGCCAAGGTCAGCATCAGATGGCAGCCTAGTCCGGTCTTCCGGGGATTCTTAGCACCCTCTGCCTTCATGTCGCACTGGCCGCTGCCTTGGCCAGGTACATTCCAGCTGCCGGAGACTGAGGGCCAGGATTTAAGTTGTGGAGTCATTTTGGAGGGGTTTGGCCATAACTAACCACGCTGGCCAAGCGGGTTGGTGAGTGCGGGATAGCATTTCCTCTAATCCCGATGGTATAGTTATACCGCTATTGGCGGTCGTCAGAGCCCCTTTAGTGGGAACAGGATGTACCACGAGAAGTCGGGGTTGACATTTGTCAAGGAGAGGCTGTGATTTTACGCATCACCTGACCTTACATCCCATATATATATATCAACACCATAATTGTTATTGCCAATCATTATCAATCCACTGCTAGATGAAAGTCTCCCCAAGTTTCTTTCACAGCGATGTGCCCTGGGTCAGTCTCTTCCATCCACCCATATCCCACGTGGTCTTCTTCTTTTGAGTCTTTTCATGTCCCTTGGAATCCAGTCTAAAATTTCAGTCCTTCTCTTGGCAATAATCCGGCCCATTACCATTTCAGAGATTTTACTCTGATCCTGATGTCTTCCGTTCTTGTCATTTTCCTTATCCACAAGTTCCTCTTCTTTTCGTTCCAGGTTACACCAAGCATGCATCTCTCAATGCTTCTTTGAGTTGGCTGCAGTCTTTGTATAACTTTTTTAGTTAAGGTCCACGTCGCTGCTCCGTTCGTAAGCATTGGAAAAATGCATTGATTATACACTTTTTTTTAAAAGGCATACTGCTCTTAAAAATTGTACTGTTTCTTCCAAAAGCGATCCAACCAAGTTTTATACGCCGACTAATTTCTTTATCAATGTAACCTTCCCTTGATATCTGCTGCCAAATGCAAATGTAGGTATCGGTTATCTCCAACTTTCCCCATCAACTGATAAATCTTCATTTCTTCTAAATGCATTGTACATCAGTTTTGTCTTCTGAAAGTTCGTTTTTAATCCCATTTCTTTACTCTTGTCAGGAAGTTCCTGGATCATACTCTGCAGTAGTTGCAAAAAATGGCGACGTCATCAGCAAAACGAAGGCGAGTTAAATAATCTCCATTAATCGTTATCCCTTCGTTTACCCGGTACAGTGATTGAAAATTTCACAGTACGCATTTTTCTTTGAAGTGCTTCTTTTTTCTTTTCAAAATTAAAACGGAAATAAAACAGGGTCGAAATCGGGTCAGGAGCACCTTGACCCGACACGTTTGACCCGCAAGAAGTTCTCGACCCGTTGACCCACAAGAAATTGTCGACCCGTTGACCCGCTGACCCGTGAAACTCCATTTCATCTCTGATCTCGTGGCAATGTACTTCCATGTCTTTCGTTTCACTTAGTGATCTTTGCCATCTGATTAACAAGTCTATCTTCGTTTTGTGAGTCGAAACTTTTTCTTTAATCCAGAAGCAAAATGCTAAACCTTCCAGTACAGATCCGGCCGGTGACCTCAAATGGTGTTACGGAAATGTTCCTTTTTGTAAGCCGATATTACTCATTGTGGTACTAACTGTGAATTAGTGCATCTCAGTATTACCCGTAATGCATTGTTACCTTGGTGGTATGCGTAAAGTTTTTTTTTTTATTTTTCGTTATTTTTGGCTCACTTTTTTCAATTTGTACATAAGCATATCGTTGCATGTGTTTTCTTATTCTGAGTTCCTTGAAAATGTTATTATTTAAAGCCTGTTATGAGTGTTTTCTTGGAAGTGAAATTGACTGTCCGTAATCAGCCTAGACTTTCTTAAAAATTCTTGAAGAAAAAAAAAAGTTACTGAAATTCGTGAATCCAATATTAGGCTAAAAGTTAAATATCGCCACTTTAATCACATTATGAACTTCAGAATGATAAATAAGGTGCATCAAAATATTTGCACGACGAAGTATTGACGCATAACGGATCGCAAAAATTGGCGCCTAAAGGCACTATTACCTACAAAAGTATTTCTAAATATGATCTTGCATGTTCTCCGCAAGCATGTGGTCAATATTGAACAGAAGTGGAGCGGTAAACGTGGACTACTTTCCTACTGATATGCATAATTACTCTCGGCTGTACTTTTTCGTCTTGTCATGTTGTGCGGTCATTTTTTGTAAGACTTTGACGGAAACACGCATGTAAAAAAAGTGTTTATGCTGTCTCTTTTTCCCGTCATTTCGTCCATCTGCTAGTGCGATGTCTTCGTCTCTTCACGTGGGATTCACAAAATTCTTTTACACTCGTACATTGGTTAGAACATCAGTTTCTGATTTGTACTTTATCAGGATATCTCGTCTTCCATGAGAACTGGAAAATTCTTTTGGATTATACAGCTATAAGCTATATTGATTTTCCGTATTGTTTATGGTTTTCCGGCTTGGCTTCTTTCCTGATTATGCATGGCGTACGAATGTAAAAAGGTAAATCAAAAATTATCCGCACTTGCGCCATAATTATTTTTCAGGTTGCCCGCATAGTCTTCTTCTGCGCGCGCATGCTATAACGTGGTATTCTTGTGGTTATGTTACTGAAGTTTGATCTTAATTGCTAAATATTTCTTTGTTCTCTTACAGAGTAAACATGGCTGCTCCGCTGAAGAACAGAGAGTAGTGATCCGATTCAAGGAAGAACAGCGAGCAGTGATCCGATTCAAGGAACAACAGAGAGCAGTGATCCGATTCAAGGAAGAACAGAGAGCAGTGATCCGATTCAAGGAAGAACAGAGAGCAGTGATCCGATTCAAGGAAGAACAGAGAGCAGTGATCCGATTCAAGGAAGAACAGAGAGCAGTGATCCGATTCAAGGAAGAACAGAGAGCAGTGATCCGATTCCTCTAGTCTGAAGGTGTGTCAGGGACTGAAATTCATCGCTGGCTTGCAGCACAATACGGGGACGGCGCTCAACCACGCAGACGTGTGTATGAGTGGATCGAGAAGTCTAAAAATGGTCGGACAAGCGTGAAGCATGAAGAGGGTGCAGGACGCCCATCAACCTCCACCACTGAAGGGAAGATTCAACAAGTTCGAGAGATGATTCTGCGAACCGACGAGTGACCACCGATGAGATTGCCTGTTCTCTGCAAGTAAGTTATGGTTCTGCATAGGAAATCATCCACGAGAAACTTGGTTTCCGTAAAATTTCTTCAAGATGGGTGCAAAGACAGCTTACCGAAGAGCATAAGCGCAAACGTGTGGAGATCTCTGAACGCTTACTCCACCGCTACAACGATGATGGCGATGGTTTTTTGGAGAGATTCGTCACAAGAGATGAGACTTGGATCCATCACTTTGAGCCGGAA
The DNA here is from genome assembly GCA_039090855.1 of Macrothele yani. Classification (NCBI taxonomy): domain Eukaryota; kingdom Metazoa; phylum Arthropoda; class Arachnida; order Araneae; family Macrothelidae; genus Macrothele; species Macrothele yani. Next base: position 115,966,886 of record CM077026.1, read on the forward strand.
TCCAAATGACAGAATATGGAGTGGAAACACCCTAGATGGCCAACGAAGAAGAAATTCAAGATGCAACCTTCCGCAGGAAAAGTGATGCTAACTGTTGTTTGTTTGTTTGTTTTGGGGGGGGGACTCTGAAGGGCCTATACTGGAAAATTACCTGGACAAGGAGTCTACATTCACCAGTGTACTTTACAGTGAAATGCTGGTAAAGTAACTGAAACCAGCTATTCGTACCAAACGCCGAGGCCTATTGTCGAAGCAAGTTGTTGTTGTACGACAATGTACGCCTCCATTCAGCCAACCGCACCGTTGAAACCCTTGGCAAATTATGTTTCGAGGTGCTGGAACACCCTCCATACAGTCCAGACCTCGCAACTTCCGACTTTCACCTCTTTGGACCCCTCAAAGATGCTTATGCGAAGTCGTCGGTTTGCTTCGGACGACGAAGTAAAGGAAGTGTTACATAAATGACTGTGTGACCAGCCACAAACCTTCTTCTCCAATGGAATACGCAAGCTTGTGAGCCGCTGGAACAAGTGCATCAGAAAGCAAGGAGACTATGTAGAAAAATGATGTACTTTTTTAACCCCTGTTGTTGTGTTATATTACAGAAACAAGAGTACGGATACTTTTTTATTTACCCTCGTTAGTACTATTTCTCTGCTTATAGGAGACTTGTAAAAAAATTTCTGCAAGTCACAACAGAACATTTTCAAGATTTCTACACTGGCGTGCAAAACTTAAGGACGGACACTGGTGCAGCAGATTATAGTCGCACAGTGAAACACACAAGCTTGAGGAGATTTTCATAACGCAAGCGGATCAGTAGAAAGACGATGCGTATGCAAATTTCCAAAATGTGATGTCGCAGGTCACATGACAGCCCTGAAATGGATATAAGGAGCATCTCGCAGCAAGGCAGTAAACGGAAAGCGAAAGTGTGCGGTCTTGTAAAGAGATTCGAGTGCTTTGTTAGTGTGTCGTAGATGAGAAAATGTCCACGCGGAGACATTTAGATGACTTCTCAAGCGGTCGAATAATCGGAAAGCTGGAGGAGAGGCGAACCGTAACGAGAGTCGCCGACGAGTTCGGCGTGACCCATAGCATTGTTTCACGTGCGTGGAAGACCTCCCAAACGACAAGAACAGCTGTTCGAAAGGTCGGTGTTGGTCGACCATGGACAACAACAGCAAGAAATGACCGATATATGGTCCTACAGGCCAAACGTAATCGACGCCAGACAGCGGGCAATATCGCGAAGCAACTGCAGATGACCACAGGACGTGCCGTATCGCGGTTCACCGTTGCAAGACGTCTACATAAAGATGGACTATTTGCCCGACCACATGAACGTTGCATCCCATTTAAGCCTATCCATCGGAGACATCGATTACAGTAGTGAAAGGACCACAAGAATTGGACCATAGAGCAATGGGGTACGGTACTCTTCACGGATGAGAGACGTTTCAGTACCACGAGCGATTCTGGACGTCAGCTGATCTGGAGAGAAGTGGGAACACGTTATCGACTGGCTAACATTACCGAAAGAGATCGGTATGGCGGTTTTGGTGTACTCGCATGCACTGGAATTACGCTGAATGGTCGCACTGAGCTCCACATTTTCGAAGGAGGTTCCGTACCTCAAACCGCTACTGCGATGAGGTGCTCCTTCCCCATATACTCCTATCCCGAGGTGCCATTGGTTCCGAGTTTCGTGTTTATGTACGATAACTCGATACCCCATCGTACACGTGCAGTAGATGAGCTGTTGGAAAGTGAGGACATCAATCGTATGGGTTGGCCTGCGTACTCCCCGGCTCTAAATCCCATAGAACATGTGTAGGATGCTCTGGGATGACGTCTTGCGGCACGCCCACATCCACTGGAAAATTCCCATCAGTTGAAACGTGCACTACGAGAGAAATGGCCAAAGTTGCCACAAGAAATCATTGACAGCCTCGTGTTAAGTAGAGCCATACGCTGCAACGGAGCCATTGCTGTTAGGTGACATCATATTCCTTACTGACGACCACCACTTTGCTGTAATCCATCTGTGGAAACGATGGCTCTGTACCATGTTGTGTACTGCTTTACGGTCATTTCTTAGTAAAGTCCCAGGGTGCACTTTAATATTCGTTTCTGCACATGTCTTTGTTCATTCCCCAGTTTGGTACATAACGATATCTCTGTGGTATGACATTCATCTACCCAGGCTGCTTCATTGCGAAGCTACGGCGAAACAACCAAACGGTCGTTAAGTTTTGCACGCTAGTGTAGCATGTTTTCCAATTTTTTCTGCGACACATTTCTTTTTAATATTGAATTTTCTCCTATGAGCATCAATGGCATTACGAAGTCGCTGGTCCATAATTCGGGAATCAGGGAAGGGAAAAAAGCAGCATCCACCCCGCATCTGGCACTCAAACTTCGAAAATCTGCTAGAATCCGACGCCTCTGACCTCTCGTCTTTTTAGGTCCTATAAAGTATTTTAGCAAGATAGTGTAAATGTGTATATTTAATATTTCGCAAAGATATCCACGTTGGCTATAAGTAGAATAGAAAAATCCATTTCGTTTCGAGATTTCCCTAAGCATGAAGAAAATTTCAAAAATTTATTTAAAATTGTTTGTATTTTAGCTATGAGCAACTGATTTCTACTTAAAGCAATACATGTCGCTGGCCTGTGGACACGATATCTTTTTTTCCAAGTTGCATCAAAATTGTGCAATATGATGGAATTTCAGTTGCAATTTGTCAGAGACTAGAATTTCTCCCATGTTGGCCATTTGGTTATGTACACTCAATGGACAAAACACTAGAGATACCTACCTAATAGCGTGTTGGTCCACCTCTAGCACGAATAACAGCGTGTGCATGCCGAGGCATCCTCTTCACCAGATGCAAGAGGGTTTCCGTTGGTAATGCCAGCCATGCTTGTTGCAGCATTGTCCACAACTCCGCCCGAGACTTCGATTCAGGATCCATGGATCTGATGTTGCACTTCACGGCATCCCAGAGAGCATCCACAACGTTCAGATCCGGGGACCTTGGGGAACACTGGATCGTTCCAAACTCAGATGAATGTTCCTTGACCCATGCCTGGGTGGTTGCGGCCTGGTGTGGCGGCGCATTGTTCTAATGAAACATACCATCTGTCTAAGGATGCGCAAAGACCATGAACGCGTGTAGGTGATCAGCCAACACATGCTGGTAGCACGCAGCGGTTAGGAAACTCTCCAGAGACTCTAAGAGACCTGATGTGTCCCATGAGAAGGTTCCCCAAACCATCACAGAGCCACCACCACCTTGAACACAACCGACCTGGCACGACGGGGTCATGGCCTCATGCTGTCGATGCCACACCTTCACCCTCCTGTCAGCGCGGTATAGCTGAAAACTGGATTCATCTGACCACATGACGCGGCATCAGTGTGCAGAGGTCCATTTTTAACGTTCCTGGCACCAGATGAGGCCTACTGTCCGATGACGAGCATTCAACGGTGGCACACGAATAGGTCGTTGGATCCCGTAGCCCATGGTATACAGCGCGTACCGTACCGTTCGAAATTTAACCCGGATGAAATTTGCGCCACCGTTACCAAGATGGCGGTATGAACCAGCCTATCTAATCTACGTCGACTCCGGTCAGCAATGGCTTGTGGTTGGCCACCGCTTGCTCTCTGGGCGCTGGTACGTCCGTCTATGGAATACTCGCGGTACACCCTTGACACGGTTGCCCTGGTGCTACGATTCTTACCACTTGGGCGATAAAATGACTCATCTGTCTTCAGCCGACATTGCGTCTACGATCAAAGTCCCTCGGACCACCACGTTTTCCCATGTTCGTCGATTGCGATACACTGTTGGGAAAGATCAGATCAGATCATATGAAGAAGATTTTAGGAAGGGAGCGTCTGACCCCAAGTCTTAAACAACCCTTAGAAATAGGAAACTAGAAGGTTTTTTTTTTTGATTGGAGGTTTAACGACCACCGTGAGCAACTCAATGGGCTATAAGCAGTCGCCCGTCCCTAATTTAGGGTCACTGGTTCCAGGGAAGGGAGAGAGCCAGTGCCGTAAGACAAACACAACATCCATGCCTCACCGTAGAAGGTTTGGGCTAGGACGCCCGATAGGAAAGTGACACGGAAGCGAAGTAGGAAGGAGAAGGAAGACGCCCTTATTTATTACCGGGGGCCAGTACCCGGGATCCGACGTCTTAACGTGCCCATCCGACGCACGACGGATATTTAGTGGATCGAGCGTTCGTACCTGTCTGGCAGTCACGAACGTTGTCCACTAGGCCACCCGCGGCCCTAACGACACTGTTGGGAATCCCTTCTGTCTGCTTATTTATCGCCTGCGTTCGATTGGGTATACTTCATTTCCCACGGGGATGCCCATGTCAACTTCCCATCCCCTATCTCTAATGTTTTGTCTGCTGAGTGCATTACGTAAAAGAACACGTGTCCTTCTCTAGAAGATTTGTGTGCTATGGTGCCTAAAATTGATAAGATGTATGGTTCGATTTTTACTTAGAAGTAGCTTATACCTTCTGGGAAAATTCTTAAACACAAACTAATGTGCACATGTTAGAAAGTGATTGCTTCATTGTTAGGTAATATAACTGAGAAAAAGGAATCCAGGGTATCTCGGCTGATGAAGATGTGAATCGAAATATATCCGTTCTGTTCCATTGAATCGTTATCTTCTCGTGCTAATCAGGGGCCAAATCCCTCTTTGTATGCGATACGTGGAGAAGTGAGAAGATGATCCACTCAGAGGTTCTTGTCGTTTGATCGTTGATGAAGTCTTATGTCCCAATTCGCTGTGCTAACATTCAATTCCGGATGTGATGCATTTATCGATGTCTCAAGCGAAGCTACCAAGCATAATGACAGGAAGTATTCAATCACCAGAAAGTAAGAAATACTAGACACTGTTCTAGATCCTCTCTTCCGTATTATCACTTGGATAGGCTGCCTTAAAGCAAAATGTGGTACGGTTCGTTTTGCTTATTTGGTGCTAACAGCTTCAGACACTTCTTCAAAAGAAATTATCAACGGATTAAACAATCCAACTTATTTTTGTTATTAAACTTATTTTTTTTGTTATTAAGCGTTGGTATTAGAGAATGCACTCCAGTTTGATTATCAGTGGGAAAAACTGCCATCGTTCTAAAAACTAATTACCACGAGCGAATATTTTTTCATATGGAATCACGTAGAGTTTTCGTGTCATGAGCTTTCTCAAATATATCATTTGCACACCGTTTTTCTTCCCTACTTCCTTGGACTAATGCACTTAGCTATATCATGTAAATGAACGCAAATAGCACATATTATACATTAAAAGGGCGATTTATTATACATATCCTCCTAATAAACTGTAGACCCACCTTTCTTCCTTCAGAACATCAGCAACACATCGTGGCGTGGAATCCACTAGGTGTTTTTAAAGTTCTGGTGGCATCAAAGCCTATGGTTTATAGACAACCATCCGTGAAGCGACGACAGTTGCTGATGGTGGGTTTCCAGCTCAAATGCATTGCTCCACATATGCTCAATAGAGTTCAAATCCGGAGAGTGAGGAGGCCATTCGGGCATTGCGAACTTACTGGAATGATCCTCCAACTAGTACTTCACAAAACGGAAGCGATGAAAGATTTACGTAGAAGATTTTAGAAGGAAGTGTCTGACCCCACAACCCTTATAAGTAGGAAGCTAGGAGATTTGGGCTAGGGTGCCCGACAAGAAAGTCACACGGAAGTGAGGTAGAAAGAGGAGAAAAATGCCCATATTTATGACCGGAGTGCCAATACCCGGTATCAGATGGCTTAACGTGCCCATCCAACGCACGGTGAATAGTTAGTACTTCGAGTTTTCGTACCTGCCTAGGATCGATCCTGAGACCTTTCCATTGCAGTCACGAACGTTGACCACTAGACCAACCGCAGTCCACGGTGGAGATGGTATGAGGCACTGTCTTTTTGAAAAGCATTCTTCTGTGAAAAATGAATAACAACGAGCGGGTATTGGACATCATCTAGCACGTCAATATAGTTTGTGTGGTGATGGAGATCTTTATAATAGATACAAGGAACCCCAAGTTGGGCACTTAAACACACCCCAGAATATTACACTGCCTCCTCTGGCTAGTAACATCACGACTTTACCGTTGAGATTCAAGACCTCGTGTAGACTACACCACACACGCACCCTCTTGGCTGCGTGTTGTAGTTGGAACTTTGTTTAGTCAAGTCTTCCACATTCCAGTGGCGAAATTCAGTCACCCATTGTGTCTTCATAGTTCTGAGACCTGTTATTAACAAGGGTACTCGATTTGGGCTTTCCTTATATAGCGTCACTTGCCTCGCATTGGTTTGGCATAAACGTTCCATAAACGTTCTGTTGCCCCGACTTTGAATGCCAGTGTTGTCCTTACCACTGTGTCTCTGTTCCATAGTTATCTGGAAAACTCAAGTCAAGTCGGCACTCACCTGGAACACATGAACGGAAGATTCCAGCCCACATTGTTTCCCGGCAGTTGATGAAGTTGTGGTACGTTCGTGTGACTGTCTCACGCAGAACTCCCAAACGTTTTCCAGTCGTGGAAATGGAATACCTCGTCTTCCTCACGCCGACTATTTGCCCGCGCTCAAGTCGCCATGTTTACCAATCATCACAGTCACAAGTACGCTATACATAAGGAGGTATCTTACCAATTTTTAGCCCGAAGTGTGTTTCGGCTGGATGTATTGTTATGGCGCAGTAAAGTCACATTTAGTACGTCTTTTGAAATAAAGTATGTGCTTATAAAGTCAGCTTCTTTGTCCGTACGTCGCCTGTGAGTACAGTATCTCTGCATGAATTTGTCCAATTCTCTCTCTCTCTCTCTTTTCTCTCTCTCTCTTTTCTCTCTCTCTCTCTCTGTCTCTCTCTCTCTCTCTCTCTCTCTCTCTCTCTCTCTCTCTCTCTCTCTCTCTCTCTCTCTCTCTCTCTCTCTCTCTCCTCCCTCTCTCTGTCTCTATGCCTCTGTCTCTATCTCTCTGCCACTTTCTTGCTCTCTTTCTCTGTCGCTCTCTGTCTGTCTGTCTGTCTCAATCTCTCTCTCTCTCTCTCTCTCTCTCTCTCTCTCTCTCTCTCTCTCTCTCTCTCTCTCTCTCTCTCTCTCCTCCCTCTCTCTGTCTCTATGCCTCTGTCTCTATCTCTCTGCCACTTTCTTGCTCTCTTTCTCTGTCGCTCTCTGTCTGTCTGTCTGTCTCAATCTCTCTCTCCCTCTCTCTGTCTCTATGCCTCTGTCTCTATCTCTCTGTCACTTTCTTGCTCTCTTTCTCTGTCTCTCTCTTGCTCTCTTTGTCGCTCTCTGTCTGTCTGTCTGTCTGTCTCTCTGTCTCTCTCTCTCTCTCTCTCTCTCTCTCTCTCTCTCTCTCTCTCTCTCTCTCTCTCTCTCTCTCCCTCTCTCTGTCTCTATGCCTCTGTCTCTATCTCTCTGCCACTTTCTTGCTCTCTTTCTCTGTCGCTCTCTGTCTCTATGCCTCTGTCTCTATCTCTCTGCCACTTTCTTGCTCTCTTTCTCTGTCGCTCTCTGTCTGTCTGTCTGTCTCAATCTCTCTCTCCCTCTCTCTGTCTCTATGCCTCTGTCTCTATCTCTCTGTCACTTTCTTGCTCTCTTTCTCTGTCTCTCTCTTGCTCTCTCTGTCGCTCTCTGTCTGTCTGTCTGTCTGTCTCTCTCTCTCTCTCTCTCTCTTGCTCTCTCTGTCGCTCTCTGTCTGTCTGTCTGTCTCTCTCTCTCTCTCTCTCTCTCTCTCTCTCTCTCTCTCTCTCTCTCTCTCTCTCTCTCTCTCTCCCTCTCTCTGTCTCTATGCCTCTGTCGCTATCTCTCTGTCACTTTCTTGCTCTCTTTCTCTGTCTCTCTCTTGCTCTCTCTGTCGCTCTCTGTCTGTCTCTCTCTCTCTCTCTCTCTCTCTCTCTCTCTCTCTCTCTCTCTCTCTCTTAATAACTATAAAAGAGAAAACTCCATACCTTTTGGTCATTCCTGATGCATAATCTCACCGTCCGGGGCTATGAAAGCAAATGCTACTGGCCTCAAAATTTATTTTATTCCACATCATTGCTTCTAAAAATCTACCTGAATTTCTATTTCTATTTTTTGGATACGTTTATGAATAAAACCCATTTTGCTCTCACTATCTACTTCAAATAACGCACACTTCATCCCGTAATTGGTACCATCTTTTCTTGCTAGCTCTGTTTTTGAAAGACCGATTTGGAAAATTATTTTTTCCGTTGCTTAGTTTCTACGAGCGGAAATATTTTTCGCATATTTTCTGAGTTCTTGCACCGTACATTAGGAGCAGCAGGGCATGTTGATATTTGTAAAGGCAGCTCCCCTTCAAACAAGCCAAATGAAAATATTCTTTCTTAATCAGATACCTGTCTGTAGTATGATAACCATGTTGCGCATATTTTCTGCTTCCAATGACGGACAGTGTTTCCATTACACTGTGTAAACCAATATCATATTTGTTTTGATATCTCTACATATAACAGTCCGATCTCAAGAAGCTATTTTTACGTTGAACATCTTCCAATATGAAGAACATTTGCAGCATGTTCTCGCAAATCTTACAGTGCACGGTTATTCTTTTAAGTGACGTAAGTTTTTCTTTCTTAATCTATCTGCAACTTTATTTTCGATTCAATATATCCGACTAATGAAAACTATTTTTACACTGGATGCCATTCACTATGATGAAGATTACCCCATTTTAAAAATGCAATGTTTTACCAATAGGGAGTGAAGCATACGTCTTTTTGCTGATATTGGTGCTTCCGGATGTTATACTTGTAAACTTAGTTTTCTGTCGTATAGCTTCAACTATCATAATGTTTTATGTTGAATTAGTGAAAATCGCTTTAACTACACTGAAGAGCCAACAAATCAGTACCAGTGAGTCTTTATGCAAATTGAAGCAACCGTAGGTACTTATGAGGGTCATGAAAGGCCATAAATAACACCGGATACTGAACTGTGCTACATACAGTACAACATACACATCATTATGATGTTCTCTGAGATTCAGAGGTTAACTCCTCAAGGAAAGGCGATCTGCCAAATAGATGTTTAACTGATGGAACTAAATTTCGAAGATATAAAATTTCATATGGCAATAAATGCTTTATGTTTTTAGATTTTTTTATTTCCACATATTCTATTAATTCATAAGACCTGCTTATTACCCCAGATAATTTGGTTGTTACTTGTCTGTTTTCAGTTTAACAAATCATTAACGAAGTCAGAAAATTTTCTTTTGTACTTCCCATTTTTCTTGGTACAAGAAATATTATGTTTTGAATGGATGACTATGTTGCTCTAGACGCCACTTCCTTTTCTAATTTAACGCCAATGTGTGTGTGTGTGTGTGTGTGTGTTAATTTTTTAAGAATTCTGCTCAGAATGTTTTTTTCGTTTTTTCTTTGATCGAGGGAGATATTATGTCGACCGTTACGATGATCTCTCAATGCTTTAAAGCTTTCTGCCCACATGCGTTACTCCGTTTTCCAATTACATAAAATAAATATTGGCTTTTGATTCAGGAAAGTATTTCTAGGTGCTTAGAACAAAATACTTGTTCGTTCGAAAGCGAAAAGAAAAGGAACAGAACCAGAAACTCAGACCCCATTCATCTTAAATTGTTGGGGGGAAAAAAAGGAAAAAGAACTATGCTCGTCATTCACTATATTTGTAAAGCTTTACTTTTTCGTCCTCCGCAGTTTCCCGTATTTTTCACACTGCATTGACAACACACAAAAGATTACACTGCGAAACCTTTTTTTTCACGTGACGCTTTTGCCTGGGAGTTTTCTAACCGATTAACTGGGATTTTCGTAGATAAACAAATTAAGTGGAATCCATTGAATCCATTAGTTTAAAACCCATGAAGGACTGGCTTCCCTAGGATCCCAGCTAACTTTTGTAGATTTTTTTAGCTACCAGAACTAAGTCTCTTGTTTTCTTTTTCTTTTTATTTTTTATTTGGACAAAAATCTCAAATGTCTAAACACACATTTGAGCTCTTAGATTATTATGAAGAAAGAAGTATTGTGTCTTACGGAGGCTTTGATGATTCAATAACTTTCTAACGAAAAAATATGTAATCTCATAAAGGAACCTATTTCTTCCATTCACTGCACAAATAATGTATCAATCAAACAAGTATAAAGGAGATAACTGCACTGGACACTTCCGAACAGCGGACTTCTCTTTTAGAGGACACTTTTCTGATCCCTAGTCCCAAAGTATTTACGGTTCTCTACATTTATCTCCAAATAGCGAAAGCTCCGGTTAATGGACAGTGATTTTCACCGAGAAATAATTAAAAAACGAGAACGTTCAAGAAAGAAAATCTATAAATTTTTGCCACGGAGACTGTCTTTAATTTCTTTGTGCGTCCTTTAGATTCCATTACAAATCTACTGCTCTGTAGTTTCAATAGGGCTAATATTTTCTAAGTAGTGGACCAAACAGTTCCCTTTCATTCTCCCAAACCCATAGACTACGAATCATACCAGATCGTTCGGAAAATAATGGCCGATTTGGAGAGAAAAAATGAAAGAGACGTACCTCATAGCACGCAACCTTGTTTTATTTAAAATTGCCGCCTTCAGCAGCTACGCACCTCTGTCAGAGAGTGGCAAATGCTTCAATGCCAATCCGGAAGAAATCTGGCTCCCTGGATGCAAGAAAGATCCCGCAATGGAATTCCGGCCATCCTCTCGGTTTTTGAAGATCTTGTCCTTGAGGTAATTGCTAAAATGCATACAAAGGTGGAAATCGGTTAGGTGCCAAGTGACGCGAGTAGGCCCGGTATGTGACGGTTTCGAACCTCACGTCATGGTACTTCCTGTTTCGTCATTTGTGACACGTGTGGTCTGGGGTTATCATGGAGGAGGATAGGACACTTCCTGTTTACCAAAGATGGCTGTTTGGAACTCTATTTCTGGTGCATTCGGTCAATATCTTCCCAGTATGTGACTAAGGTAATGCTTTCACCAGCATTCAATAACGTGTAGTGTGTGGCAATGTGAACAGTGCACCACATTCTCAAAAAACCTTCTTTGGCGTGAGCCTTGGTATAGGAAGTTGTTTCGGTGGTTCACCATGGTTCACCCACTGTCCAGATCGCTTTCGGTGGTTCACCATGGTTCAGCCACTGTCCAGATTGCTTTCGGTGGTTCACCATGGCTCAGCCACTATCCAGATCGCTTTCGGTTGTTCACCATGGTTCAGCCACTGTCCAGATTGCTTTCGGTGGTTCACCATGGTTCAGCCACTGTCCAGATCGCTTATAGTGGTTCACCATGGTTCAGCCACTGTCCAGATCGCTTACAGTTGTTCACCATGGTTCAGCCACTATCCAGATCGCTTTCGGTGGTTCACCATGGTTCAGCCACTGTCCAGATCGCTTACAGTGGTTCACCATTATTCATCCACTATCCAGATTGCTTTCGGTAGTTCACCATGGCTCAGCCACTATCCAGATCGCTTTCGGTTGTTCACCATGGTTCAGCCACTGTCCAGATTGCTTTCGGTGGTTCACCATGGTTCAGCCACTGTCCAGATCGCTTATAGTGGTTCACCATGGTTCAGCCACTGTCCAGATCGCTTACAGTTGTTCACCATGGTTCAGCCAATATCCAGATCGCTTTCGGTGGTTCACCATGGTTCAGCCACTGTCCAGATCGCTTACAGTGGTTCACCATTATTCATCCACTATCCAGATTGCTTTCGGTAGTTCACCATGGCTCAGCCACTATCCAGATCACTTTCGGTTGTTCACCATGGTTCAGCCACTGTCCAGATTGCTTTCGGTGGTACACCATGGTTCAGCCACTGTCCAGATCGCTTACAGTGGTTCACCATTATTCAGCCACTATCCAGATCGCTTTCGGTGGTTCACCATGTTTCAGCCACTGTCCAGATTGCTTTCGGTGGTTCACCATGGTTCAGCCACTGTCCAGATCGCTTACAGTGGTTCACCATTATTCAGCCACTATCCAGATTGCTTTCGGTGGTTCACCATGGTTCAGCCACTGTCCAGATTGCTTTCGGTGGTTCACCATGTTTCAGCCACTGTCCAAATTGCTTTCGGTGGTTCACCATAGTTCAGCCACTGTCCAGATCGCTTACAGTTGTTCACCATGGTTCATCCACTATCCAGATCGCTTTCGGTGGTTCACCATGGTTCAGCCACTGTCCAGATCGCTTACAGTGGTTCACCATTATTCATCCACTATCCAGATTGCTTTCGGTGGTTCACCATGGCTCAGCCACTATCCAGATCACTTTCGGTTGTTCACCATGGTTCAGCCACTGTCCAGATTGCTTTCGGTGGTTCACCATGGTTCAGTCACTGTCCAGATCGCTTACAGTGGTTCACCATTATTTAGCCACTATCCAGATTGCTTTCGGTGGTTCACCATGGTTCAGCCACTATCCAGATCGCTTTCAGGGGTTCACCATGGTTCAGCCACTGTCCAGATTGCTTTCGGTGGTTCACCATGGCTCAGCCACTATCCAGATCACTTTCGGTTGTTCACCATGGTTCAGCCACTGTCCAGATTGCTTTCGGTGGTTCACCATGGTTCAGTCACTGTCCAGATCGCTTACAGTGGTTCACCATTATTTAGCCACTATCCAGATTGCTTTCGGTGGTTCACCATGGTTCAGCCACTATCCAGATCGCTTTCGGGGTTCACCATGGTTCAGCCACTGTCCAGATTGCTTTCGGTGGTTCACCATGGTTCAGCCACTGTACAGATTGCTTTCGGTGGTTCACCATGGTTCAGCCACTGTCCAGATTGCTTTCGGTGGTTCACCATGGTTCAGCCACTGTGCAAATTGCTTTCGGTGGTTCACCATGGTTCAGCCACTGTCCAGATCGCTTACAGTGGTTCACCATTTTTCAGCCACTATCCCGATTGCTTTCGGTGGTTCACCATGGTTCAGCCACTGTCCATATCGCTTACAGTGGTTCACCATTATTCAGCCACTATCCAGATCGCCTTCGGTGGTTCACCATGGTTCATCCACTGTCCGGATCGTTTACAGTGGTTCACCATTATTTTGCCACTATCCAGATTGCTTTCGGTGGTTCACCATGGTTCAGCCACTATCCAGATCGCTTACGGTGGTTCACCATGATTATGCCACTGTCCAGATCGTTTACGGTGGTTCACCATGGTTCAGCCACTGTCCCGATCGCTTTCGGTTGTCGCATAGCACCCATTTTTCATCGCAGGTTGCAATGCGATCAAGTAAGGGCTCCTTTTCATTGCGAAGCAGAAGGTTACTCCATTCAAACCGTTTCTGATGCTCCTCAGTTCGTGTGAGACCCGCGTATCGCGTTTCTTGACCTTATCAATTTGGTGGAGATGTTCGGAAATGATTGACACCGACACATTGTACTGTTTGGCGAGTTATTTGTCTGTGACGCAAGGATTTGCCTCCACATTTGCCTTCAGGGCGTCGTTATCAAAAATCAAATACCGTCCTCGGCCTTCCTCATCTGGTAGGCTCGTGTCACCGGAATAAATCTTACCAGCGACGAACAGTACGTTTAGATGTTGCCTCCTCGTCGCATGTCTCGACCTTTGTGCCGCATTACGACCCAATTTGAACTTATGAAGCATGAATCATCCGCAAATCAGTCTTTCCTAAAATGTTGTACAGACCACTCTCACGCAGTAGCAACGACTGCGGCTCAACCGATTATGGCGTGTATGTGGCGTCTGAGTCGCCCTTCAACTGGTACGAATGACTGTGTGAGCGGGTTGGTGTGTAAGCATTGTGGTAGAGTTGAACGTGGCACCTCAGAAAATCAGCCATTATTCTCGAACGGCCTGAGATTTCTTCCTACCCTAGGTTGCATTCCTAGCAGAGTGTAATCCACTGCCCCAACCACTGGTCCAGTGGTTTTTCTAACAGATTTTAATCCACTGCAGCAGTGGTTTTCCTAACTGCTCCAGGGATTTTCCTATCAGAGTTTAATCCACTGTCCCAGTGGTTTTCATAGCAGAGTTTAATCCACTGTCCCAGTGGTTTTCATAGCAGAGTTTAATCCACTGTCCCAGTGGTTTTCATAGCAGAGTTCAATCCCCTACCCCAGTGGTTTTCCTAGCAGAGTTTAATCCACTGTCCCAGTGGTTTTCCTAGCAGAGTTTAATCCACTGTCCCAGTGGTTTTCCTAGCAGAGTTTAATGCACTGTCCCAGTGGTTTTCCTAGCAGAGTTCAATCCGCTGCCCCAGTGGATTTACATTATTACCACCTACAGCATACATAAATGAGCGCGCCTGAAGACCGAACGGTGGCGCCAGTTAACTTCACAGAGCAGTACATATTTAACCTAAGAACCGTCTTTCGGTTAGTTGGGTGTTCGGAGTCAGAATGGGAAAAGCTGCCGATTTGTCGGAGTTTGATAAAGGACAAATTGTGATGGCACAGTACCTCGTGACTACGATCTCGGAAACGGCGCGGCTTGTGGGTTCTTCACGTGCCGCAGTAGTGAGTACGTATCAAAAGTGGTGCACAGATGACCAAACTACGAACCGTCGTCCAGTCGTATGTAGCCGGCAGCTTTCTGATGCCACATGGGAGCGGATATTGTCGCGCATTGTTCACAGCAACCGCAGGGCCACAGTGCGACAAATCACCCGCAGATATAACAGTGGTGAACAGGGCAATGAGCCATAGCACACAGTTCATCACAGCCTTCTGCGCATGGCATGCTCACTGCGCGTCATCGCCAACAACGCATGAAATGGGTCCAAGACCATCGACATTGGACCTTGGATGATTGGAAAAAAGTGGCCTGGTCTGACGAATCAAGATTCCTGGTTCATCACGTAGACGGCCGAGCGCGGATACGCCGCTTACTAAATAAGGCTATGGCACCTGGATGCAATGTTGGGCGGAAATTAGCCGACTGCGGGGATTTAATGATGTGGGCGATGTTTCCTTGGGACACTTTAGGCCCCATTATTCCAATAGCACAATCCCTGACAGCTGTCAGGTATCTGAACATCGTTGCAGACCAAGTTTACCCATTCATAGCAACTGTGATCCCTGTTGCTGATGGCCATTACCAACAGGATAATCTGCCATGCCACACTGCCATAATTATCAAGGAGTGGTTCGAGAAACATGCTGGTGACTTTCTGGTAATGCCCTGGCCTCCAAATTCACCTGACGTGAACCCAATTGAACATAAGTGGTTCCACTTGGAAAATCACCACCACCCCAAAATGCACGGGAACTGGAGAACCTACTGTTGACATTATGGTACCAGGTACCCCAGGATACCTATAGCCACCTCATCGAATTGATGCCTCGCCGAGTGGCAGCTGTTCTGCGAGTTAAAGTGAGTTCTACAGCTTATTAAGTAGGTGGTCATAATGTAATGGCCCTTCGGTGTATATTTCCTCAATAGCACCTGGGTGTTTTATCGGGATTGCTTGTACAATTTGCTTTGTGTTCTTCATCTGTATATTTATTTTTAGTAGCCAGAGCCCATCGAAGTAGCTCGCTGAAATGTGTGAAAGAAGCACCACACATTTTTCGGAGAGTTGAAGAAGGAATTCTCATTAATTCCAGACGATGTATAGGCGAGACATCGCACATTTTCCTCGAAACTCATGGCCAGGAGACAAATTTTTATGTTCGGGCTCCAATATGAAAATAAAGCCTCATTTGCCGGTGATGGTATTCAAACCCTCACCTGTCTTCTCCGCAGTCGACTGTTCAACCGCATAAACTACATCTACGAAGCTTATCGCTGCAACTTGCCGTTTTGACTCTTGTCTCAAGTTAGTGAGGTACGTCACAGTTCAAAAATTTCGAAAACTTCTCGGTTGGATTTAGAAAGAAAAATTTAAGATCATGCCACACGCCGCACCAATGGTAGAGTGATCCGAGGCGCTGGACCTTGATAATTCGTCCCATGGAACCGGAGTGTGGTCCCAAATGAGTCACATAATCGGTGGCGTACTTCTCAGATGAACCTGACTTTGTACCCTTGCTGCAATCATTGTCCCCAAACTAGGGACGGGCGGCTGCTCATAGTTCTTTGAGTTTTTCATGGTGTCTTTAAACCCTGAAACAAAATCCTGAGTGAAACCTTGTTGATGAACTCTCTTGTCAAAGACATCCTGAGTAAAACCTTGTTGGTGAACTCTCTTGTCAAAAATGCGTTAAACCTTGTTGGTGAACTCTCTTGTCAATGAAATATTGTATGAAACCTTGTTGGTGAACTCTCTTGTCAAAGAAATCCTGAATGAAATCTTGTTGGTAAACTCTCTTGTCAAAAACAATCTTGCGTTAAACCTTGTTGGTGAACTCTCTTGTCAAAGAAATACTGCGGGAAACCTTGTTGGTAAACTCTGTTGTCAAAAAAAATGCGTTAAATCTTGTTGGTGAACTCTGTTGTCAAAAAATCCTGCATGAAACTTTGTTGGTGAACTCTCTTGTCAAAGAAATCCTAAGTGAAACCTTGTTTGTAAACTCTCTTGTCAAAAAAATAATGCGTTAAACCTTGGTGAACTCTTGTCAAATAAATCCTGTGTGAAACTTTGTTAGTGAGCTCTCTTGCCAAGAAAATCATGCGTGAAACCTTGTTGGTGAACTCTCTTGTCAAAAAGTTTGCATAAAACCTTGTTGGTGAACTCTCTTGTCAAAAAGTTTGCATAAAACCTTGTTGGTGAACTCTCTTGTCAAAAAGTTTGCATAAAACCTTGTTGGTGAACTCTCTTGTCAAAAAGTTTGCATAAAACCTTGTTGGTGAACTCTCTTGTCAAAAAATTCATGTGTAAAACCCTGTTCGTGAACACTCTTGTCAAAGAAAACCTGTGAAAAACCTTGTTGGTGAACTCTGTTGTCAAAAACATCCTGCGTAAAACTTTACTGGTGAACTCTCTTATCAAACTAGCTGAGAAATTTCCGTATCTGACCATTCGAGTTCCGCTAAATACGTTTTGGGTAACTCGAGTTTAGGCATTTTGAAAGGTTTTCTTTAATAATTTAAGGTGATTACTTGAACTAACCTATTCTGCACACATTCAGAACATTCAACTGTTCTGGCAGCCCTCAGTTACAACACAATATTTATATACTGAAAGAAATATAGATGAATAGTCCATAACCTATTCGTACCTTTAAAAAACGAACCTTACTTAAAACACGTTAAATTTAAAAACATGCTAAATAATTAACTTGAAATATCAATTTTCCAACTAAGAGAATGGCCGATATCAAACCCAGAAAACCACGCCGCTGCAAGCGCTTTCAGAGGTCCCAACCTCCTTCATTAGGCAGACTTCCACATCAAATGACTACCACAACAACTTCATTAACTTTAGCTTTTGCATCGGAATGAATCATATTTTGGTGAAAAGGCCTTCTTGTGATTTTTCGGTAATACACTGGCGGAAAGTGAAAAAAGAACACCACGAAGGAATTGGCCGACGGTCATGAAATTTACATATGTTAATGGGGTCGAGTTGACGTAGGTGTGATGTTAATTTCGGGATCTACCGGTGAGCGCTTACGCCACAGCACGGCATAATATGCAAATTATCTTCGGTGGTATTTAAGGAGTACGGCGAAGTGAATGTAATCAGTCGTCGGCGTACGGACACGTGCAAAGACTCTGAAGAAGCTGCAATGCCTGGACATGGAAGACATGTACGATTTCAGCAGTTATCGGATTTTGAGCGAGGTCGTTTAGTCGGACTCCGCGAGGCCGGGTGGTCGTATCGTCGCATTGTGGAGCGAATTGGACGGGAAGAATCGGTGGTGGTACGATGGTGGCGTAGATGGTCCGAGGAGCATTCCCACACGAGAAGACGTGGAACCGGGAGTCACAGACGGACTGATGAGCGGACCGATCGACGCATAAGAAGAGCGGCGTTGTCAAGCAGGACATCCACTGCGACGCAAATCCGAGCTGCCGTTGCACCTAAGGTGACTGTGCGAACAATCCGCCACCGTCTACTGGATGCAGGACTACATGCACGTGTGCCTCTGGCATGTGTACCTCTGACTCCAGCCCACCGTCAGGAACGGCTGCAGTGGTGTCTGCACTGGAAAACGCAATGGCGATCTGTCGTGTTCAGCGATGAAAGCAGATTCTGCTTGGGAGCCTCCGATGGCCGTATGCGTGTTCGCAGACGCACAGGGGAGCGTCTCCACCCTTCTTGCATCCGCCAGCAACACACAGGGCCTACACCTGGTCTCCTGGTGTGGGGAGCGATCAGCTATCACTCCCGTACAGAACTAGTGTTTGTACCGGGTACGTTAAACAGCACCTCCTACATCAACAACATCATTCAGCCCGCTGTTGTGCCATTTGTAAGGTCGGTCCATCGTGGTGTTTTCCAGCAAGATAACGCACGCCCACACACGGCACGTGCAACGCAACATGCACTTCAGGGTGTGAGACAACTTCCATGGCCTGCACGTTCACCGGATTTGTCCCCCATTGAGCACGTGTGGGATTTTATGGCGCAACGACTTATCCGGTTTCCACGGCCAGCCACGACCATCCCAATTTACGCGTCGATGTTGAGAATGCTTGGAACTAGGTACCCCAAACTTACATCCAACATCTGTACGACAGACTCCATGCCAGAATTGCACAGTGTGACGCAGTTCATGGCGGTTCAACCTCGTACTAACCATGTTACATGGAAATGTTATTTTTCAGTTTACCAGCAAATACAGCTGTATTTTGCCATAATGTTTTGATCACGTTATCCTCTGTATTCCGTTATTATACTGTATAAATTTCGTTGGTATCAGACGTCTCCTTCTTGGTGTTCTATTTTTACTTTCCGCCAGTGTATAAGCGTGTCTTTTCGAGAAACTTTCAGAAAAAATTATTAAGTCGAAATTAAAAGAACAACAAATGGTAAGGCAACATCCCACAGTGCTGTTTCCCGAGCTATAATGCTTCGGTGAGTTAAAACTGCCTATATACACTGTAGCTCTAACTTGTTGAGCAACTATCAAACAAGCATGACAACAAATGCGATTATCTGGAAATTCGTTTTTCCCAGAAAGGAATATTACTGGTCTGACCTGAGTTTGTGCAACCTCAGTGTCAGTATCAATTTTCCTTCCGACGACAGTGAAAATGTGGGTCATTGCTCTGGGTTGAGCTGTTCCTGGAATTTTCAAAACGGACAGCGATCTAATGCGCTCCTCTAAGTTTATCGACGCATCACGGAACAACATTCATTAATTTTACAAATGACAAAATTTTTCCGGTACATCGCGTTCGCGTGTCGTATGCGATGGTGCACGCATTTAAATTCCATTTCAGTTTCCTGCTTAAACTGATGCTGCCTGCTCTATAATTAACATAAGCAAAACTATTAAATAAATAACTAAAAATAAATGTAAAAATATTAGGGGTATATAAAAGTCCCCGCCGTTTTAAGGAGAAAAAAGACAGGAACAATCAGAAAACCAGTACACATTTATTCAATGAAATATTGGCCGTTAGCATCAATGACCTTCAGCCATTTTTCAGGCAAGAAATGAATGCCCCTGTGATAGAAGAACTCGGGTTTGGGGATGAAGAATGCAGTGACGAAATTTTCTACCTCTGGAACTGTGGTGAACTCCTGTTGGGCTAGGGCATGTTGCATAGAGTGAAACAGATGAACGTCTGAGGGTGCAATGTCCATAGAGTAAGCACGGTGAGGTAAAACTTTCTAGTGTAACTGCTCAATGGTTGATTTCGTGGTGGCGCCGACATGTGGTCTCACATTATCGTGTAACACGATGACTGGACGGCTACCTATACATGTCCGTTGGCGTGTTTGGTCGATTGCGGCGTTCAGTTTAGTAACTGATCGCTATATCGTTGTGCAGTGATTGTTCCGCCCGGTTTCATCAGTTCGAGGTACAGCTTTCAGTGCATATTCCACGGCACACGCAACAGCACCTTTTTACCGTGGATATCCTGTTTTGCAGTGGATGTGGATGGCTGGCCTGGGTACACTCATTTTTCATCCCCGGTGACAAACTTCTTCAAGAAATTCTTCCCTTGAAACCTCTTCAGCAACGACATGCAGATGACCAATCGTTGACCAATCGTTGACTCTCTTGTCAAAGAAATACTGGCCAATCGTTGACCAATCGTTGACTCTCTTGTCAAAGAAATACTGGCCAATCGTTGACCAATCGTTGACTCTCTTGTCAAAGAAATACTGGTCAATCGTTGACCAATCGTTGACTCTCTTGTCAAAGAAATACTGGCCAATCGTTGACCAATCGTTGACTCTCTTGTCAAAGAAATACTGGTCAATCGTTGACTCTCTTGTCAAAGAAATACTGGTCAATCGTTGACGCTCTTGTCAAAGAAATACTGGCCAATCGTTGACTCTCTTGTCAAAGAAATACTGGCCAATCGTTGACGCTCTTGTCAAAGAAATACTGGTCAATCGTTGACTCTCTTGTCAAAGAAATACTGGTCAATCGTTGACTCTCTTGTCAAAGAAATACTGGCCAATCGTTGACGCTCTTGTTAAAGAAATACTGTCAAAGAAATACCAATCGTTGACTCTCTTGTTAAAGAAATACTGATCAATCGTTGACGCTCTTGTCAAAGAAATACTGGCCAATCGTTGACTCTCTTGTCAAAGAAATACTGGTCAATCGTTGACTCTCTTGTCAAAGAAATACTGGCCAATCGTTGACGCTCTTGTCAAAGAAATACTGGCCAATCGTTGATTCTCTTGTCAAAGAAATACTGGCCAATCGTTGACGCTCTTGTCAAAGAAATACTGGCCAATCGTTGACTCTCTTGTCAAAGAAATACTGGCCAATCGTTGACGCTCTTGTCAAAGAAATACTGGTCAATCGTTGACTCTCTTGTCAAAGAAATACTGGTCAATCGTTGACTCTCTGGTCAAAGAAATACTGGCCAATCGTTGACTCTCTTGTCAAAGAAATATTGGTCAATCGTTGACGCTCTTGTCAAAGAAATACTCAATCGTTGACTCTCTTGTCAAAAATACTGGCCAATCGTTGACTCTCTTGTCAAAGAAATACTGGTCAATCGTTGACGCTCTTGTCAAAGAAATACTGGCCAATCGTTGACTCTCAGGTCAAAGAAATACTGGCCAATCGTTGACTCTCTTGTCAAAGAAATACTGGCCAATCGTTGACGCTCTTGTTAAAGAAATACTGGTCAATCGTTGACGCTCTTGTTAAAGAAATACTGGCCAATCGTTGACTCTCTCGTCAAAGAAATACTGGCCAATCGTTGACGCTCTTGTCAAAGAAATACTGGTCAATCGTTGACTCTCTTGTCAAAGAAATACTGGTCAATCGTTGACTCTCTTGTCAAAGAAATACTGCCCAATCGTTGACGCTCTTGTCAAAGAAATACTGGCCAATCGTTGACTCTCTTGTCAAAGAAATTCTGGCCAATCGTTGACTCTCTTGTCAAAGAAATACTGGTCAATCGTTGACTCTCTTGTCAAAGAAATACTGGCCAATCGTTGACTCTCTTGTCAAAGAAATACTGGCCAATCGTTGACGCTCTTGTCAAAGAAATACTGGTCAATCGTTGACTCTCTTGTCAAAGAAATACTGGACCAATCGTTGACTCTCTTGTCAAAGAAATACTGGCCAATCGTTGACTCTCTTGTCAAAGAAATACTGGCCAATCGTTGACTCTCTTGTCAAAGAAATACTGGCCAATCGTTGACGCTCTTGTTCAAAGAAATACTGGTCAATCGTTGACGCTCTTGTCAAAGAAATACTGGCCAATCGTTGACGCTCTTGTCAAAGAAATACTGGCCAATCGTTGACTCTCTTGTCAAAGAAATACTGGCCAATCATTGACTCTCTTGTCAAAGAAATACTGGCCAATCGTTGACCAATCGTTGACTCTCTTGTCAAAGAAATACTGGCCAATCGTTGACCAATTCCGTTAAAATATATGGAACCCAGTTACCGATCTTCTGAATCTTCCCCAAAGCCTGTGGACGCCGCACCACCGTCGATTAAGCCACTTTCAGACGTTTCGCCACTTGCGTGGTCGATACTGTGGCATCCTCTTCCAACAGCGATTCAAGCTCCTCGTCTGCGAGATTCTGTGGTCTACCTGCACGTGGCTTGTCTTCCAAGCTTAGATCACCTTTCTTAAACATGGCAAACCATTCTCGACACGTCCGCTCACCCATAACCGTTTCGCCATACGCCTGACATATTGAACCGTATGCTTCACTCACACTTTTCCCTAAATTAAACATGAATAGCAAACAGTGCCGCAAATGAACTTTATCGACCGCCAAGCTTGGCGTCATGTACGACCTGACAGCACGGGTCGCCGGCCGGTTATACCCTTACAGCGACCACTAGCGGGGACGGCGGAAACTTTTGCACACCCCTTTTAAAAATCTAAATAATTAATTTGATTTGCACTTCGGAAGTTCTTGAGTTTTGGGGTTCTCATTAGAAAAAGACTAAGGCGTCAAACACAAGCGCTGATTTACGTAGTACTGCGCAACAAACTTGAGGTTGAACATATTGTTTTTTAGTTATCAAATTGGGGTGAGAGATCCGATATTCAACCCACTGACGCTTTAAATTGCTTCCGTGAGAGTCGTAGGTTACAAAATGCTCAAACTAAGCTTTGCCGCCTCGGTGGTAGAGTGGTCAGCGGCGCTAGCTCCTGATCATTCGCGGGAGATGCGGCCCAGGTTTAAAGACTGGCCCTTTCTCGTCTCTGGTATCAGTAGCCTAAAATTACGGACGGAAGTCTGCCTATATCTCTACGAGTTGCTCACGGCGGTTGCTAACGCTCCCCTCCCCTATAAAAGAAGCTAAGTTATTGTCTTGCATGCGTTCAACGCACGTACAGACAAAGTTGATGACACTGATAGCTCGAAAGCTGTGAGCACATCTTTTGAAAAAACGTCTGAAAACTACACTGCTCGCACTCCAAAATGCAACACCAAGAAGGACACGAGATAGCAAAGCCAGATTTACTGGACACATAACAGCAGTTACAAAGATCAAACGATTGAGCTTACAGGCCCGTGCGACTTACGGAACACGCAGACATCAACAGTCCGTGTGGCCCCCATGGCTGGCAAAAACGGCCGCTGCACGCCGCGGCGTCGAACGAAAGAGGCTTTGGATGTGGGCTTGGGGTATGTCGGTCCAGGTTGCTTCCATACGTTGCCACAGTTCATCAGGCGTAGCAGCGGATGGTGCTTGCCGGGCCACTCGGTTGCCGATCAACGACCAGACGTGTTCCATGGGCGACATATCGAGAGAACATGTGGGCCACGGCAGCAGTGACACCAGGTGGGTCGTGAAGAATTGTTGCACGATGCGTGCCACTTGCGGGCGCGCATTTTTCTGTTGAAACGTTGCCGCTGGCAGGTCCTTCAGGTACAGGAGGATTACAGCCCGCAAAACGTCGGAAATGTAGCGGTTATAACGAAGTAAATTTCTCCGTCATTTTTATAAACGCCAGGATTCGAACCCGGATCCCCTCATTCCGGAATAAGTTACTCTACCAATTGAGCTACGCGGACGTTTTATTCTGATTCCTATCTGCCTTTATGTCGTGTGCGTCCTTCTGGCAGGTACGTCACATCTCCTGGTACGTTACACGGTGATTGTTGGGTGTACCGGCGATGCGTACCAGAGGGGTGCGGGTGTCATATCCAATTGCGCCTCAAACCATAACGCCAGGTGACGGACCGGTATGTCGATGCATACCGGTCCGTCACCTGGCGTTATGGTTTTATGTCACCTGGCGTTATGGTTTTATGTAATGCAGGGGTCATACAGTCTCTCACCACGGTGCCGCCACACGGGGATCCAACCATTGTGGTGCTGCAGGCAGAAGTGGGATTCGTCGGAGAAGACAATGTCGTGCCATTCCGTAGTCCAGGTGCGCCGTTCAACGTCCCACTGCCGCCGTACTCGCCGGTGGTGTAACGTCAATGGTAATCGGAGCAATGGGCGCCGTGTGACAAGTCTCCGCTCCTGCAGACGACGTCGAACGATACGCGCTGACACAGGTTGTTGCGCAACACACCCTAATTCCTGCGCTAACGTTCGTGATGTGGCGGTGCGAGCCGTCAATGTCCGCAGCACAACATGCCGGTCCTCTCGTTTGGTGGTGTGCCGCGGCTGCAGCAATCGCTCACGTCGGTCCGTCAGTCCCTCTTGCACCTACCGAATCCATACTCGCCTCACTTTGGTTGGATGTCGTCCCACACGGGCACCGATGTCTTAGTACGGTAAACCGCTGTCGCGATAAGCCACTATTCGTCCTCTGTCGAACTCCTAAACGTGCTGAAATGACTGCCATATTCTGCGACGAGGCATCAGGAAGCTTCCCACGCACAGGTCCGGCAGCACAACACAATTCCACTACTTACACCCCGCCTTCTGTGCACCCTTCTTATAGTGCTTCTCGGTGGAGTGCCGGGCGCAGATGATTTGCATATGCCCTGCAATGCTAATCGTTTGCACGTTCTCTCGCGGGCGACGCATGCTGCGAATTTCAGGCCAATCGGATGCTTCCTTCTGGGTGTTGCATTTTGGGTCGCCAGTAGTGTATGATGCTGAGAACTTTAGGGCATATTTTTTTATTTTAAATAGTGAAACAGGTGTTGCGACAACTAAATATTGTGCTTCAGATATCCGTTTAAATGAATGAAATCAGCTGAAGAAAAAGAAAAGTCTGTCAGACTCTTGAAGTGGAACTACGTCAAACACCGCAGATAGTATGGGAGGACTTGCGGCTTCCCGCCTGTAACAAAAATAGGTCCTAATTGAAATCATAATAGCCTTAAAAATACGTGCTGCACACTAATCGTGTTAGCATATTCGTAAACACATGGACTCCAATTCGCATACTGCGCAACACATCGTGCGTGCGGCGTTCTTCTCGCTCTTCCTGTGCGCAGGGAAGAAGATGCAATATTTCTGGGGGTGTCTCCGCTTTTGAATAAGTCTATTTCGGCAACCGTGAGAGCAACACGATTGTGCTGGTATCGTTTTAAAGTTCTCGACGAGATCTATTCATATATACGAAGAACATTTCGCAGTGGTTTGGACTGAACATTTTAAAAATTGTTTTCTTGTGAACCGGTGAACACTTTTGACACTTTCGTATTTTTTCCAGACAACCTTGAATGTAAAACGACTGTGCGTGGTATCGTTTTAAAGCTCTCGAGGAGATCCGTTCAAATATATAAAGAACATATCGCAGTGGTTTAGACTTTTAGAAATAGTTTTCGTGTGAACGGGTTAACATTTTCGACAATACCGCGCAATTCGCAGATTGAACGCAAGCAAAACTGGACAAACTCAAAACGAGAGGCAAGAGTAAGTGATGAGGAATGTAAGAAGCCCAAGCAGATAAAGCACCACGTTGGACAATTCGTGTATCGTTCTGTTTTGTGTTCGCAATGTATCCAGCATTATTTGTAAAAATTATATAAGCTACTTTTCATATTATAGATCTGTGTTGGTTATAACATTAAATAAACGCTTTGAAACCATAGTCGACTAGCTGATTTCAACTCTTCGATCTACAAGTTGTAGTCCGATGTTCCAAACTGACGGCTCAATCAGAACTGACCCTACATGTTTTGTTTTGTTTTGTTTTGTTTGTTTTTTAGAGAGAGATAGAGAGATACCAGGTGTGATCGAAGAGCAGCGAGACTGAATTTAATAAAAAATTATACACAAGTTCATTTAATAAAAATTATATATATTTGAAACACTAAAGCCTCCGAAGTAGTCCTCTTCCGAAACTACACACTTAGCCCAACGCTGTTTCCTCTGCTCGATGCATTTTTGAAGTCGTCTTCTGAAATAATAAATTAGCTGCTTCGTCGCATTCTATTGTATCTCCTCAATAACTTTTTAATCTTTTTCCTTTCAAGTTGCATTTAAGTTTTTGGGAGAGAGAAAAGCCTCAGGGAGCGAGATCTGGCGAATAGGGTGGCTGTGGGACCTGTGAAAGGCGGCGCTTAGCAAGAAACTGCTGCGCAAGTTGCAACGCATGTGCAGGCGCGTTTTCATGGTTGAGTTGCCACTCGCCACTCTCGTGCGGTGCCGTACCTTTGCGACGAACTGCGTCCATGAAACGCCGCAAAACTGGACGGTAGTACTTCTTGTTGATTGTCTGGCCTGACGGAGCGTATTCATGACGCACAATTCTTTCATGATTGAGAAAAAAACAGTCAGCATCGTCTTGACATTGCTCCCCCTCTGTTGCGTTTTTGAAGGGGGTCTGGAAGAGTTTAGGGTCTTCTATTGTGAAGACTGAGACTTAGTTTCGCAGTCGTTCCTATAAACTCACGATTCATTATCCCAGTTACCATATTTTTTTTAAAGTTTTCCTCATTTTCGAAACACTCAGCAGGGCACTAGCAGCTGAAACAAAGGCCTGTTTTCACACAGCTGAGAACAATTTTGCCACAAATTTGGCTGAGACGCGTCTCATACCCAAAATCTTCCGTAAGAATCGACTGAACTGAATCGAAACTAATGTTAAAGTCTTCAGATAACTCACAAATAGTGATTCGACAATTGTCCCGCAAAGCTGTGTGCACAAGTTCGGCATTCATCACTCTCAATTATTTCACGACCATCATTAAAACGTTTATGCCACTTATAAACTTGTGGACGACTCATACATTCTTTCCGATAGACTGCGCGTAACTTGACTTATGTGTCTTAAGAAGTTTCACCAAGCTTTTGACAAAATCTAATGCAATTCGTTGATCAAGTTTTTCCGACTTGACAAATGCGATGAACAGAAGAAAAAAAAAGAACGGAGGAGAAGAATAGACATGACTCGTGACTCACAACACAGTGCAGTAGGTTCTGGGGTCAGCCTGTACCAAACCGCTTCGTACTGTGTTGCACGACGAATCCGAACTATACAGCCAGTTTGGATACTTTCTGATCACACATCGTATGGCTGCACAACTGAAATCTATATTTGCGCCGCCTAGAGGAATATGTTCATTATGGACTGTATAAGAGAAATATGTATTCAATATGTTTGTGCAAAAAAGAAAACGTGATGACACAGGATAATAATTTTTTATCTGTTTTACATGAGATGGGATGGGAAACGAAAATACACATCTACCCCCTTTTGCGGCAAAACTGCTAATTATGGAAGAGCAAGAAATGTGAGAAATATACTCGTATTTATGATTGACATACTTTTATCTGCCTTCTGGAGCTACAGAAATAAAACGAGGGTACGCTATTATCTTTTCAGCTGTTTTCTGACGACATCTGGGAAATGAAGAAGTTTACATGGAAAAAAATGGATCGTTTCTCATTTCCTTTGTACTTAAAGTATGCATCAGTCATTAATTATATGTATCAAACTGTGTATCAGTCATTAATCATATGTAACAAATTATGTATCAGTTATTAATTATTTGTATCAAATTATGTAGCAGTCTTTCTGTTCCCAATCAATAAAATCTGCACAATCATTGCGCTGTAACACTAAGAAAACTTTCCAATGACACTACATATCGATAGAAAGAAAGATGCGAGTAGTAATACCTGCGAATGAAAGGATGTTGTCCACCAAATCATCGGGCAAAAATAAATATTGAAATTAATTTCCGTCGACGCAGTAGGAACAAGACTGTTACTAATGCAGTTCCGCTGGATAAAATACAGACGAGGGACTCAAGTTTGTAGGAAAACATTGAATAAAAGTAACTATCTGCAACGCTTGTGACTGGAATGGAACTGAAAATTGAAAATGGCTTTCAAGCAGTGCGTTTTCTTTTCTTCTTAGTACGTCTTTTGAAAAAGAACTTGCATATACTATCTCTTTGTCCGTCGGTCCCTCTGTGGGCACCATATCTCTGCCAATATTTGTCTGATTTGAGAACTTCATTTTTCATTGGGAAGCCCGAAATGTGAAAACGATGGTCTTTGCTCTCCAGTCCTGTTCCGATGCATAACTTCACCGCTAGAAGGCGTAAGTGCATGTACTATCAAATTCAAAATACATTTTATTGCCGCCCCGATGGCGCAGTGGTCTAAGCGCTGGCTTATGATCATTCGTCTGTGAAGGGGTCCGGGTTCGAATACCGGTGAGGCATGGATGTTGTGTTTGTCTTACGGCACTGGCTCTCTCCCTTCCCTGGAACCAGTGACCCTAAATTAGGGACGGGCGACAGCTTATAGGCCATTGAGTTGCTCGCAGTGGTCGTTAAACTTTCAATAAAAAAAAATGGCCGCCCCGTTGGCGCAGTAGTCTAAGCGATGGCCTCTGATCATTCGTCCGAAAGAGGTCCGGGTTCGAATCCCGGTAAGGCATGGATGTTGTGTTCGTCTTACGGCACTGGCTCTCTCCCTTCTCTGGAACCAGTGACCCTAAATTAGTGTCGGACGACTGCTTATAACCCATTGAGTTGCTCATGGTGGTCGTTAAACCTCCAATCAAAAATCAAAATGCATTTTATTCCATATTTTATTCCATATCATTGCTTCTTGATATCCAATAGGGAAAATTCTTTCTTTCCTATGATACTGTTTAGAACGAAGACTGCTTTGGATTGAATTTCTTTTTCAAGTAATGTACATCTGTTCCGCTTGAGGGCGTAAAGGTATATTGCAATTTCCTCTATACATTAGCTTCTGAAATTCCGATTTGGAAAATCCGTTTCATGCCGGACAGAACTCTTGGTGAAAAATGTTTTGGATATAATTTCTAATTTTTGGTAAATAACTGTTTTGTACCTAGGGGGTGTTAGTGTATTCTTCTGCTTCTGATTATTTGACAGTATCTGACCTTATTTGGTCAGATACTACTAACTACGAAAATATTTTATGCGCATTTTCTGCCCAAAGTAATGTGCAATTTTCCCACTGGAAAGCGCAAAAATCTTATCAGTTTTTCTCAATATTTCTGCTTCTAAACGTCCGATTTGCAAACTTCTTTTAGCACCGAATGCCATTCATCTTGTGAAACAATTTGCACGTATTGCTGGGTGTTTACGATTTACAGTTATTGCGCTACAGTTATTGCGCTAGGTGGCATTCGCGTGCATTTCTCTTTGCAACTCTTTGGAAAATTTATTTATTTTTTACTGTATCCTATTTGCTACAGTAAGGATTGGGATCACTAACCTCTTTAAATAATACACAGTTTTTCCGCCAGGGGTGGAAATGTCAAATTTTTACGAACACTCTCTGCTTCCTGAAAATGTTCTTGAAAAAAAATCTCAGCATACTTTTGTCATGAAGAATATTTTCCTCATAATTTGTATTCAAAATTCCGCCACACGGGGTGTCAGAGTATATTTGTATTTTAAAGACTATTCGGTTCTAAAAATCCCTTACAGAAATCCTCTTTTTTTTTTTTTTTTTTTTTTTTTTTTTTTGGTAGTATTATTTCCGTTATGAAGAGTATTTTGCACCGAGTTTCATCTTTAAGTAACGCCCACCTTTCCCACTATATCAATTTTCTTCTCTACATCACCTCATCTGCGTTTGGAAAATTCCTCTTTGCATCCGATATCTTCCATTATGAGAACTGTTTGCGCACAGTTTGTTCATTTTCGTAATAAGTAGCTGTTGCTATTTGTGGACCTGTTTTAGCATGCTGTGCTTATGTTATCGGTTTGTCTGTCAGATTTGAAAAAATATTTTTGTATTGCGAAGCTTGAAATGTGACAATGATGATCCTTGCATTCCGGTTTTTTCCGATGAGCAAATTTGCCGCTAGAGGGCGTAAATGCAGATGATATCGAATTCAAAATACATTTTATTCCATATATTTGCTTTTAAATATGCGATTGAAAAAATTATTTTACGTTTCGATGCCATTTATATCGAAGACTATTTTAGGTAAGTCTCTTTTTCAAGTAATTCATAGATTTTCCGCTAGGGGCCTTATAATAAATTACGTTTTCCCTTATATCTCTGCTCCTAAAACTCCAATTTGAAAAATTCTTCTTCGATGGGAAATGTTTTGCATGTAATTTTTAAGTTTTGATAAAGAATGGTTTGGCCACCATAGGGTGCAAGTGTTTTTTTCTATTTCGGATGTACTTACAGAGAAATCTGCGCATCTGAAAACTTGATTGAAAAAGTCTTTCGTGGGCTCATATCGCTCATCTGGGAAAACCTTTTCAGGATACTTTCTTCATGAAATCATGTATAGATTTTCCGCCAGGGAGCATATTCATATATCATATTTTGTTGATATTTAAGTGTCCGATTTGAAAAATTCTTTCTTCGTTGGAGAGTATTCCTGGTTTAACTATTGTGATCCGGTTGATATTTTTGGTAGCCGATTCTATTCACTATGAATAATTCTGCTCACATTGCTTACTTTAAGTTATGCGCAGTTTTTTCCATAGTGGAAAAAAATAAGTATTAGCTTTTTTGCAGATTTTTCGATCTTCGAAAAATCTGCTTTGAGAAACCGTTTCTGAAAGGATTCAAAAGACGTGGACATTACATGTGAAAGTTCGGTGTCATCATTCTTGTTTTAATTTTGAGTTAACTGCGTCTTGTTACTGCTATTGTAGAACTTTATTATATAGCCAAAAAACAATATATTTGCTGCGAAATTGTTGTTGAAGATATTAATCAAAATCCTTTGTTTATAATAAAGATTACTTCCGTTTTACTGGATATTCACCCTTTTGGTTTTTCTGTTAGTTAGTTTTTGCGAAGTAAATAAAGGGAAGCAAAATTCACGCGGCTATTTTGGCTGCTAATTGATATTCTTAAAAACTGCATTCCCGAAGGTCATCAAGGGAGACATCCAAAGTTTAAAATGCAAATACAGACGGCCTAGTTAGGGTAAGACTTGCACAATGAATCCATTCAAAAAAAATTTCGATAAACTTTGGCTAGATGCCATTAATTTTTAAGCAAAGCAGGAAGACAAGTAATTTCGAGATTTTCCAAGAAATAGAAGCTGAGAAGAAATATTGGTCCCAAAGACGTCCAGAAAGCTTAAAATAAGGAGAATGACTTCCCAAATCAAAAAATGTCCTGGAGGCAGAAACGATGATATCGTGAAGAGAAAAATGATCAGCAAATATAACAAGTTGCTGACACACCGAGAAGCCAAAATGTTGTGAGTGGCGAGTCCTTATGCGAATGGAAGCAACTGTGGGTAAACGACGGCGCATGTGAAGGTTATGAGACTTTATGAATAACACTTGATACATACATGAGACTGACGAAGGAACAAAAAAGCTGAACTTTTTAATCTGGGAAAAAAAATCAGAACATGCGACAAGAAAGTGTGAATATAAAGCAGCATGAGCAAGATGGAATTGTTCACTGTATTTCACAATATAAAATTGCTGAATTCAAAACAAAATAAAGTGATTTTAAAAGACATTGCTTCCCACACATCGCTCATTTGTTTTTTGTTTTTTGTGTTGTTTTTTTTTTTTGTAATTGTTAGAACATCTGCTTAATTTTCCTCTTGTGTTGCTTTCTTCTCAGCAAGTTCCATGGCCATATTTGTCTTTTGTTGACTCTGCAGCTACACAGCAATCTTTGCTTAGTTTTTCTAACTGTTGATATAATTCCCTTCCTATTTCTTCACCACTTTTCTTTCCTCTTCCCCTTTTGTTCCCTCAGATGACAATAATTTATCCATCATGCTGAAAGGACTTTCAGCCTGAGGACCACGAACGCATGATATCAAAGCTTTCGCTATACTTTAGGTAAATGGTGTGACTTTCAGAATATGAATAGTTTTGAATCAATTTTAACAAATTTTCAAAATCCATCACTTCCGTTTTTGGAAAATGTCCCCTCCCTTATCAAGCTTAAGTGTAGACATTTATGGGGAAAAGTAACACTTAACAACAACACAGGATAGTGCGAACGTCGCGGGAAGGGAAAAAAATGCGATTTTGGGAGAAATCTTTGCTCCGACCGACTTGCGTTTTCGGAAACTTCATTCTCCATTTTTAGGTTGAAATGCAGTATTTGTGGAGTAAAAGGAGAAATCTTGGCCGCATCTAACTTTCGTTATCGAAAGTTTCGTAACACGGAATCCCAATATCAAACGAAAAACGAATTCCTCTCCTCCACCATTACCTCCCCCAATTTCTGTTCAGTTGTGCATTGATCTCGAGAATGTCCAAAATGATAACGGAAATGGCGGAATTCTTCGAATCCGCGGAAGAATCTTTGCCTAAAGACTACAGGGAAATCTTCGCGCCGTCTTAACTTCCGTTTTTGGGAATCGTTGCCCACAGTTTGATGCTAAAATACAAAACATTTATGCAATAAAATGATATTTAATAACAATACTGGGAATAGCCAACATCGTGAGAAAAAAGAAATTAAGATTACGGCAAAAATCCTCACTCCGTTTAACTTCAGTTTTCGAAAGTTTTAAAAGACGAAATTCCATCCCCAGACGGAAAAAAAGGATTCTATTGCTCCGATTACCATTGACGTTACACCACCGGCGAGTGACGCGGAAGTGGGCCGTTGAACGGCACACCTGGACTACGGAATGACACGACATTGTCTTCTCCGACGTATCCCGCTTCTGCCTGCAACACCACGATGGTCGGATTCGCGTGTGGCGGCACCGCGGCGAGAGACTGTATGACGCCTGCATTATGCATCGCCATACCGGCCCGTCGCCTGGAATTATGGTTTGGGGCGCAATTCGATATGACACCCGCACCCTCTGATACGCATCGCCGGTACACTCAACAGCCACCGCACCATCTCCGACGTTTTGGAGCCTGTAGTCCTCCCTTACCTGCAGGACCTGCCAGCGGCCACGTTTCAACAGGACCATGCGCGCCAGCACGTGGCACGCATCGTGCAACAATTCTTCACGGCCCACCAGGTGTCTCTGCTGCCGTGGCCCGCCTGTTCTCCCGATATGTCGCCCATCGAACACGTCTGGTCGCTGATCGGCAACCGAGTGGCCCGGCAAGCACCACCCGAGGCTACGCCTGATGAACTGGGGCAACGTGTGGAAGCAGCCTGGACCGACATACCCCAAGCCCACATCCAAAGCCTCTTTCGTTCGATGCCGCGGCGTGTAGTGGCCGCTATTGCCAGCCATGGGGGCCACACGAACTATTGATGTCTGCGTGTTCCGCAAGTCGCACGGGCCTGTAAGCTCAATCGTTTCATCTTTGTATCTGTTGTTATGTGTCCAGTAAATCTGGCTTTGCTATATCGTGTCCTTCTTGGTGTTGCATTTTGGGTGGCCAACAGTGTGAAATTGTAATTGTTGCGATGAAAGTTTCTCTTTTTCTGAGATATTTCAACAGCAGATATGAATGAAAAATTAACGGCAGATATTCTCGACTGAGAGAAAGACAGAAGCGGGAATTTAATTGTTATAGAACAAAGCAAATAAAGAGGAACCATACATCTAAAATTCTAATTGTTGAGATGAAAGTTACTCTGAGATAATATTTCAACGGCAGATATTGATGAACATATGGCTGACATTGTTTAAGAAATTAAAATTGCGTAAATCTAGCAGAAAAAGGAGTCCTATTTCTCTGCACTTACAGTCATTACTTCCACATTTATTTATTTTTTTGCGTGTTTTTTATTCTTTTGGTATTTTATATCCGAATTAGAAACGCTCTTTCTTTTTTACAAGTGCATTGATTCGATTCATGAAACCTAATTTAGAGAAAACTGAACTTGTAATGCAACGCAGACTTCTCCGAAAACTTAGAGCACCTTTTCCTGAAACTAAAGAAATTAAAAAAGAATATATTGACGGCACTCAAAATGAAATAAAGAGTAGAAACTACCCAACTTCTACTTTCTGCTGCACAAAAGTTCGTCGCATCTATTTGAAAGACATTTTTTCAAAGTCACACAAAATGAAAAATCTAGGGATTCGTGTACCTAAGGTAAAGGAATTTTCAGAGGTACATAAAAAGTCCAGTGTTAAAGAAAAACCAATGATCAATTTCGCCAAGACTTTCACATTATTTGGACTTAACTCCCATGGGAATATCCGATCAGCAGATTTGAGTTACAATGCTGAGATGTGGACCTCATCAAATCTTCAAAGGAAAAATTGGGGAGACAATGATGACTACTTATATTTTTTTACTAGAATACAAAACTAACGCAGTGTACATCATTATAATTGCAGACAGGACAAACAGTTTCTTCACTAGCAAAAGACATTAATCGATTTATTCTGAGCTTTTGTTCGGCAGAATCTCTGAACACATCGTGAAATTGTTGCTTAACATAGAATAGTAAAAAAAATAAATTATCTAGAGCTTCATACACTTGAATTGCCCAGAAGAGTTCACTGGCGTGTAGGTCTTGTCTTGCAACTCACGAGTTCGCCGCTTCTTCTCTGAAGTGTAATTTCAAGGCTGAACCGATATGGCAGATTTTCTCGATGTCTGGTAATTCGAAGATCCTTTTCATCAGGTCTGCCCATAAGGTGGGAGGGGCCCGGACAAATATTTTATGCGAGGCCTCTATATATATGGACAATCTCAGTAAAAAATATATAAGGTGTCCATAAAGTCTTCCCACATTACAAAAATTAATATAAACAAAATCTACATAAGTTAAAACAAAATGGTTGACAACATAATATAGCGTCACTCATAAAGTTTTTTTTTATTATTTAGGTGAGTGCTACTTCTGAATAAGAGAAGCATTTCATCGACAATGCTTCCATGCAAGAAAAAGCGGCGTGCGTGTTGTGGTTGCATGAGACCAAATCGGCAGTTAAGGTCCAGCATCATTTCAGAAAAGAGTACAGACGATCACCACCGGACGGACAAAAAAAGCATAAAAGCTTAGTGTAAAAAGTTTAAAGTGACGGGTAGTGTTGGCGATCTCCCTCGAGTGGGCCAACCACCGGTTACACAAGAGACAGCTGCAGCTGTTCAGGAGACATTTCTCAGAAGCCCCAGGAAATCCATTCGTCATGTTTCATTGGAAACTGGGATTCCCAGTACAACGGTTCACAAGATTTTGCACAAACGTCTTCATCTGTATGCTTATAAGGTACAGATCGTTCAAGCTCTTCAACTTGATGATCGGCCTCGCCGTGCCGCATTTGCGACGTTAATGTTGCAGCGCATAGCTCATGATAGCGATTATCTGCACCGTGTCTGTTTCTCAGATGAAGCTACATTCCACGTCTCTGGTACAGTAAATAGGCACAATGTGTGGATCTGTGGGTCAGAAAATCCGCATTATGTCATCGAACAACAGATGGCTAACCCGAAAGTAAACGTATGGTGCGGCCTGACGCATGACAGAACCATCGGACCCTTCTTTTTTACAGAGCCCACAATAACATGCAACGTGTACCGGGCATGATGGAACTTTTGTAGTACCTCTGTTGCATGCACTCCAACTTTTGGTAATTTTCCAACAAGACGGTGCCGCACCACATTGGTCAATAATGGTTCGTGAGTTCCCAAATGCCACATTTCCAGACAGGAGGATTGGCAGCAATGGTCCCATGGCATGGCCACCTCGATCGCCCGACATAACCCCTCTAGACTTTTTCCTGTGGGGTTATGTAAAAGACAACGTTTAGTGTAGCAGTATTCTGGATACCGAAACGCTGAAGAGCAGAATTACGGACGTCCTTGGTTCTGTTTCTGCTGAGATGTTAAACAAAACATGGCGTGAATTCGAATATCGCTTAGATGACCTTCGGACCACAAATGGCACTCGTGTGGAGGTGTACTGACACTGGAAAAAAAAAAAAACTTTACTTGTGCACCATCATTGTCGTGCAATCCCTTTCTTGAACCTGTAATACATTTTTTATATTAATTTTTGTAATGTGGGAAAGACGCTAGGGATACTCTGTATATCTACCACACGGCATCATTTAAGTTACATGTGTCCATAAAAATCTCCGCGTCCGACCAGCAACCTTCCAATCCCGTCTTTCCGAGTCGGCGTCTCAAGCTAAAAGACCAAACTGGTTCTATCTTCGGGAGTGTCCGATTAAAGACCTTCAGGCATGGGGAACACCTAACTTTGCCCTGGGATCAGTAAGACTTAATGAACGTGCCAAGTACAGCTGTCATTAACATACAGTATATACAAAAAAACTAATAAGAGCCCTTACGATAGATTTCGCTATATATGTACACTGATATCTGAAAGTTAAGCGTAACCAACAAAAAGCGTTAAATTGCAGAAATTAGAAGGCACAATGAAATAGGCTATGTACCATACATAGATATCTTAGTGCGAAACTAAATGCGCAGTATAAATCATATAATAAAATGATGAACCACGAAAACGTACCAATAATCCAAAATAATGAAACAGGAGCAATTTTCCGAAGGCATTTCTGATTTTGTACAACGGTTTTTTAAGGCGTATGATGTCCTTTTACAGCGATACAACTGTTACACCGAAGTCTCATGCTCTTGACAAGGGAAACAAGAGGACTGTGGCTGCAAATCACACTCTTGAACAAGAGCCAATCGGAGTTTTTCGAGAGTTCTGATAGGAGGTTGACGACCTGCAATGCGTCACCCCAATGCATCCACAGGTGCTCTATTAGATTGAGTTCTGGGAAATGCTCTGGCCATAGCATACGATGGATACCTTCACTTTCTAGATAATCACCGGCAATAACAGCTCTATGAAGCCTCACGTTATCGTCCATGAATAGGAAACCTTGCCCAACAGCACCCTAAAAATGTCTCACGTAGGATTTAGGATTTCGTCTCTGTATCTCCGACCTGTTAAAGATCCACAGAACAGACATGGAGCTGTGAGCGCCCGTGGGACACGGTGCCACTCAAGATAAGTGCACCACCATCTCTGTAACAATACGTTTCTCGGATGTTTGTGAAGAAATAGCTGGTTCCAGGTTCTCTCCAGATGGGAATACGACCCCTCTCGCTTTCAAGACTGAACCTGGATTCATCGGAGACGAGGACATTGGCCCAGTGATTTTCGTTCCAGTTTCGATGTTGTCTGTACCACAGTACCCTGGTACTTCTTGCTGACGGAATGGGTGGGATGCAAACTACAGGCCTTTTCTCGTGTGGACCTTCTTTGTTGAGCCGTCTGTACACTGTTTTCCTTGAAACAGCAGGACCACTAGCCGTAGAAATCTCTAAAGCAAGCTATCTTGGTTACATCGAGCTGTTACGTCTCGCTGGTAGTGCTACACAGATACCTATAATCCTGAACCGTTGTAATCCCTGGACGACCTGCCACAGGTTGACGATTAAAATCTCCGGTGTCTAGTACCTTCTCCAATCTCTGGATACAATGGATCGATTCACGCCAGTGGCTCTGGCAACATTACTCTGCGCTGGATGGATTCCAACATTTCGATAATCCACCCACGTGCAGACATATCCACTTGCGGTCTTTGTGACACACTGTCTTAATAAAATTATGTGCAATATTAATTAAGTTTTACGGGCGTTTTAACAATGCAAATTATTTGGAACCTGCAGGTATTTTTCCTAAAACCGAAAATTTTGCACTTTATTGCGTGTAAATGTGCACGTTGTAGTTAAAATGTTTGCGTTAGTTTTATACCAATACAAAGTACTGCAAAGCACTTACGCAAAAGTTTACCAAGTCATACAAATTTAATTGTTTTAAAGACCTTAGGCCAGCCTCTTTGAAATGCATCATGATCACAAAGCACGTAACTAGCGCGGGACAGTGTCTAATGACCTCCGATTTAAATGAAAACACAAAAAACAAATGTCTCATGATCACAAAACACGTAACTAGCGCGGGACAGTGTCTAATGACCTCCGATTTAAATGAAAATACAAAAAACAAATGTCTCATGATCACAAAACACGTAACTAGCGCGGGACAGAGTCTAATGACCTCCGATTTAAATGAAAATACAAAAAACATATGTCTCGTGATCACAAAACACGTAACTAGCGCGGGACAGTGTCTAAAGACCTCCGATTTAAATGAAAATACAAAAAACAAATGTCTGATTATCACAAAACACGTAACTAGCGCGGAACAGTGTCTAATGTCCTCCGATTTAAATGAAAATACAAAAAACAAATGTCTCATGATCACAAAACACGTAACTAGCGCGGGACAGTGTCTAATGACCTCCGATTTAAATGAAAATACAAAAAAACATATGTATCATGATCACAAAACACGTAACTAGCGCGGGACAGTGTCTAATGACCTCCGATTTAAATGAAAATACAAAAAACAAATGTCTCATGATCACAAAACACGTAACTAGCGCGGGACAGTGTTTAATGACATTTTCTGATTTACATGAAAATACAAAAAAAAAAAAAAAAATCTCATGATCACAAAATACGTAACTAGCGCGGGACAGTGTCTAGTGATATTTCCCAATTTATACGAAAAACAAAACATTACTACATAAATGAATAAGTAAGAATTAAGAACTGTGGCACAAAAAAGAAAGCAATGATTAACAAACAAAAAAGTAAAAAATACATTGAACGCAAAGCTACAACGTTTTGTGCGTAGTAAAATTTTTCTCTTGACTGCTGTAAAATATTGGAACAGTGTCTCTGTTTCTTCGCCCCCACGAAGAACAATTTCTAGTTCATTATATTCTGAAGGATGCGAATATTATGTATTGCATTATATTATGTTATGATGCGTATATTATATTCTGAATCTGCACAACAACTGTAACACGTAGCACCATCCTCATTGGTATAAACATTTCATTCATTGAACTGATATTTCTTTCCCATTCTCTTGTTAATTAACATACATGTATAGAAATTATTGTTATGGCTGTGAAAATGGGCTTTAACATTGTTTTTCCGTCATCCAGTTTTTATTAACTAAAACCATGAAAATGATTTGAAAATATTTTACTTATTTATTGAGATGAAATACCAAATCTTTTTTTCTTCTTTGTACTTCATTCAAAGCTGACTAAGCATTAAAATCCTGGCTATTTCCTTTCTTTAACCAGCTTCATATTAAATTTCCGCAAAACATTTTGTGTAAGATATTTTTGCTGAGGCTATCCCGCAATGCGGCTTTTGTGTGAGCTATCAGGACGCCCCTGAGCGTTCCTATTTAAATTGCAATCGAGGTGGCAATAAGTTCTGAGTCCCTTTTGCTTTGTAACTGCTTTTAAAAACATCCGAGTCCCATTCTCGTCCACGTTAACTTTTGAGGAATGTATCGCAAGGAATGGCCTTTTAGATCTTTGAACCTGCTGTTCAAGCCATATTGTTTTTATTTAATCATAAATAAAAAAAATAAAAAAAATAAAGAAAGTAAGAAAGAGAAACAAGTTTATGCTCGTGCTTCTTCACAGCAAGTGAGTTTTTTGGGTATTAAACATGTGCGTGTGTGTATGTGTTTTCTTTTTTTCATGGTTCTATGCTTTTTGCAAAGTGACAAAAAATGTTCCAACCCTCTGAAATCTATTGCTTTAGTCATGTAAAGACAAAATGAATAGCATCTGCAAATCGTTACTACTAGTATATCAGGAAAAGAAATTTGAAATCTCATATAACTCGACAAAGCGCTCAGTTCAGATAGTTGCGTTACGCACATGAGATGGCAGCACTTCCGCAGACATTCGAAGAAGTTAGAAGTTACCGAAATTGTTTGGCAGAAAACATAATATCGGAATTCTAAACAATTGTTTGCTTACTGTGCGAGTAGAAAGAGAGATAAGCCTTGTATAATTTACGGTAAAAGGAGCCTGTTTGGTCCAGTGTGTGCAAAAAAATAAGAAAAACAGCAAAATAGAGGAAAAAAACAAAGGATTTATTTATAAAGTATATATTTACTATATTCAAAACATTATATTATATTCTTAAATATATTATATAAAAAATTCATTATATTTTAAATTATTATATTTATGTTATTTATATTTTATACTACTAATTCATATATTTGCTACATTTTATTATTTTATTTTTTATAATTCACGATATTTATTATAAATACAATTTATTTATAAATTCATTCATATGTCGGCTGTAAACTTTCTTCGTCTGAGATATCATACTAAATTGTTAATTCGTAAAACATAAGTACCAGCTTTAAAATTGCTCTTTCCTAATGCACTAGTTGATTCCCTCCCTTCACAAGGGCCAGTCACTCCTAGTTAGGGATGTTTGTTTTAGGGCTATTAATCCCTAAAACAAACAAATAAATAATGACAGAAAATAACCTGCCAAAACAGGCAGAATTATAGGTGTACAAAACAGTTTTAAACCGTTTTTTCTGTGACGTGTCCGCTAATTTACATATCCGACATTCCCCGCGTT
Organism: Macrothele yani; assembly: GCA_039090855.1. NCBI lineage: Eukaryota > Metazoa > Arthropoda > Arachnida > Araneae > Macrothelidae > Macrothele > Macrothele yani. The sequence continues at coordinate 116,007,212 of CM077026.1, forward strand.
GTTGTCATGTGACCGTAACTGGTCTAGAGTATAAAATGTGACACAGAAGTTTTCCCAACAGTCTTTCACCTATCGGTGCACATCGATAGGTGAAAGATGGCAAGCGATACAGCATTTATTCGACACTGCATTCGTTACGAATCTCATCAAGGAAAAAGTTCTGCAAAAGCATGTGCAGTGCATCGATCTGTTCTGTTCTGGGACAGAATATTGTATCGAAAAGCACGTATGAGTTTTGGTTTAGACAGTTTAAAGCAGGTGATTTTGATGTTAGCGATCGAGAACGTAGCCGCGCCCCGCAGAAGGTTGCACATGAGGAACTGCAAGCATTGCTGGATGAAGATTCGTCGCAAACGCAAAAGGAACTAGCTGAACAACTGGGAGTAACTCAACAAACCATTTCCAATCGTTTATGCGCAATGAGAAAGATTCAGAAGGAAGGAAAATGCGTATCACATGACATGAGCCAGAGGAACAAGGATGAGCGTGTCATGAAGTGTTTTAATCTGTTGAATAAAACAACACAGAAAGTGTTTCCTGTGAAAAATCGTGACGGGTGATGAAAAGTGGATATGGTACAACAATCCCAAACGCAAAAAACACTGAATAGACCCAGGTGAAGAAACGACTTCGACCACGAAACGCAATATTCACTCCAAGAAAGTTCTGCTGTGCATCTGGTGGGATATGAAGGGTGTGCTCTATTATGAACAATTGGAACAGGGTCAAACTATTATTGCTGATCGCTACAAGCAAAAATTGCTGCGATTGAACCAGGAAATCTATCGGAAACGTCCATTCAGAGGCAAAGCATTGTGTCCCGTAAAATTACTGCATGACAACGCTAGGCCCCATGTCGCGAAATCGGTCAAGGAAACGTTATTGACGCTTGGCTGGGAAGTTTTGGAGCACCCGGCGTATAGTCCTGACATATCCCCTTCAGATTATCATTTGTTCCGATCGATGCAACATGGTTTGTTTGCTGTACGGTTCCGGACATGTGACGAAGTGCAAAAATGGGTTGACGACTTCATCGCGTCACACGACAAAGTATTCTTAATGGCTGGAATCCGTCAGCTGCCCAACCGATGGCGAAAGATATAAGATAATGACGGCGCATATTTTGAATCGTAATGGTATTGTTGTCTTCTTACAAATTACATGTTGCGTTGTCTTAAAACGCTTTAAAACTTATTTGTACACCTAATATTTACTTAATATTAAAGCTGTAAACATACATAAACTCCTACCGGGACATCTGAATATCATTTTGAGCACCAAATATGCAATTTAAGTATTAGGTACTTGAAAATAGAACTTTCCTGTCTCGTGCAGTTGGCAGGAATTTTTGGAATTAGCACATTGAGATATGTGATTTGCATCAGAGATGTCGCTAAGGGTGTGCGTGAGATGTGCATCACAGACGTCAACGAGAGTGTGCGAAGGAGGGACTGAGCCCTCCCAGTTCAAGATATGCCATTTTTCAATAGTATGTTAAACTTTAAACTATAAAGTTTACTCGCCAAGGAGTACTACACCGTCGAGTCACATTATTGTTACCACCAGCTAATATCCAGAGTAACCACCGTGTGCAGCGCACACAGCATCAAGAAGGGCTGGAACTGTCACTATAAGGTGCTGGAAAGTGTTCACAGGTGCGTGGAGCCATGCTGACTGGAGTGCATCTGACATCTGCTAGAGGGTACATGGTGAAGGATCCATAGAGCGGACAACAGAATCGAGATGGTCCCACAGATGGTCAATTGGATTTAAGTCTGGGGAATTAGGGGGTCAGGGAAGTACTTTGAAGTTTTCATCGTTCTCTTCCAACCACTCTCGAATATTTCTAGCTGTGTGACACGTCTCATTGTCGTTCTGGAAAGTCCCATCCGCAACAGGGAAGATAGTCAGCATGTATGGGTGTACATTGTTTTCAAGGATAGATTCATAACGAATTCGGTTCATAATGCCTACCACAGGTATGAGCAAAACCGTCCAAACAAGGAATCCAAAGGATACAAAGGCACTTTATTGAAAAGGTAGCTTCGAGGACAACTGGACAGAAGACAGAAACGTCCATGAGACAGGCGGCTGCCAGAAAAATCCAGTCTTTAGTAGGGGATATGATCACCCCTGACTGCGTTGCAGGATTTACAACGTCTGTCCATGCTGAGGACGAGGTTGTCAAGGAGCTGTTGAGGCATCGCGGCCCATTCTCCTTGTAGCACCAATCGCAGCTGCGGAATCGTTGCTGGCGGCTGGTGACGTGCTGCCAAGCGTCTCCCGAGAATGTCCCACACGTGTTCGATTGGATTTAGGTCCGGGGTCCTTGCGGGCCAATCTATGCGTTGAATATCTTCACTCTCCAACAGCTCTGCGACAGAAACTGTACGATGAGGTGTAGCATTGTCGTCCATGAAAAGGAACTCAGGACCCACATTGTCTCTAAACAGACGCACGTGAGGCAGGAGAACCTCAGTACAATAGCGGACACCAGTGACTGAACCTCCTTGGAAAATGTGGAGGTCAGTACGGCTACCAAGCGTTATACCGCCCCAAACGAGAACTCAGCCACCTCCAAACCGGCCCCTTTCGGTGATGTTGGAGGTGTGATTGGGTGTTCCCTGTTCTCTCCAGATGTGTATACGTCCAGAATCGCTCGTCAGACTAAATCGGCTCTCATCCGTAAAGAGAACTCGACCTCATTCCTGATGTGTCCAGTTCTTGTATTCCTGGCACCACAGAAACCGCCGTCTTGGATGAGCAGGCGTTAATGGCACACACCTTACTGGTCGCCGTGCAAATAGACCACCTTTGTACAGCCTCGTGGCCACGGTAAAACGCGATAACGGACGTCCAGTTTTCTGTTGCATGTGCCTCGCGATTTCTCCCGCTGTCTGCCGTCGGTCTCTTCTTGCCTGTAGGACAATATACCGGTCGTCCGCCGCCATGGTTGCTCGTGAACGACCACTGCTAAACTCTCGGACGGCTGTTCCTGTTGTTTGAAATGCTCTCCAAGCTCGTGAAACGATCCTGTGAGCGATCCCGAACTCCTCGGCCACACTAGTCTTAATTCGACCTTCTTCCAACTTCTCAACGACGCGACCTCGGGTAAAGTCATCCAGATGTCGTCTACTGGATTGCCTGTTGGCCATATCACGCGGTGGCAGCAACTCGACGTCGTTCAACCCGATGTACACCGTGCAATAGCTTTCACCGAATTGCTGAGCGTACACTGCCCGTGTGCTTTATACCCTTCTTTAAAGGAAATGAGGCATCAGCTTTCGTTTCCACCAAAATTCAGCTATTTCATTCTGTGTGGAAGTCATTAACCTTTTCTATGTACGATATTTGAAGAGTGATCTCTAACATTAGAAATTCGGACTTCTTACAATGTTAACTGATTTACATTGAATGCTTTGAAAAATCCTGCAACTCACAAAAATGGCGTTTCTTTCGTTTAATATGTTTTTGGCTCTTGAAATGAAAACCTTGTAAACAACGTTAGAGCCTTTTTTCGTATCATTATGATCGAATTATAAGATCTCTCCCACACGGAAGATTTAACTTATTTGAAATGAAATTTTATATTATAGAAAAAATCGTGTAGCGATTGGAACACGTGTTTTAAACCCTCTTTCATATATAGTATCTTATTTGTGAACGCTTTAAAATAAATAGAGGATTCGTTGACTCACAGCGAGAAAAACGTGATAAAATCAATTTCCCTTCATTAAATAATCATTTTAGGTTTCTTCCCAAATGTTGATTATGCACATTATTAATTCACCGATTGCTATGAGTCCCCCAGTATTCATTATCAATGTGCTTGAGCATTTTTGTCAAATAAATACTGGTATTATCTACTCAAAGATAGGGGTGTCATGCTCACAACAGCATTCTCTGTGGCTCAATGCTCAGTGAGAATAATGAGCACCAAACTTTGCGAATTACTTTATGGGCAGACTTATTTTCCCTTTTATGTATCTTAAGCGCGCTTTTCTGTACTTTTTTTTTCCAACACTTCCTCAAAAGGTGAAATCCTTCCCCCCCTCCCCCTAATCTTCGCTACGCGGACGCGTAATTGGGCTGAAGAGGCAGCAGCAGCAACAGGCGCATTTTGCTTTCTTCCTAAAATAATTCTTAAGTCGTTTCCACTTACCTTTTTTCGTTTTTCCTTGTTTCTTTTCTTCAAGATCTGGACAGGGTTCAATAGAACTACAACCACCATTTTCTCGTGCATGTGAGCTAGGACTGACGGATCTGCTAAAGATTGGTACACTGCTGTAGCTCGAAGTGGTAGCCTGCTCCTCACTTCGTTTTTCAACAGCTTCTGCTCCCTCTTTATTTGTTAAACTTACCGGAGGCCTGAAAGGAAATGAAGGTACTTCACGGAAGTCTTCATTCCCATCCTCATTAGGGGCCGCTTCATGCTTATACCAATCACCAACGTTCCTAGAACATTCGTCTTTCATTTTTGTACAACTGATCTCTTCAGCTAAATCTTCCTCTCTTCTAGCTTCCACTTGTCCTTCTGCTTCATTCTCCTCTCCTGTTTTTGTTTCACCCTGGTTTTCTTCGCTTTGATCTCTCTCTACCTCCAGCTCAACTTCTTCTTGTACTGCTGCTTCTACCCCTACCTCAACATAATCGTCCCCTACTTCTACAATTTCTTGTGCCTCTTCAGCTTCTCCTTGTGTTTCAGTTTTCCCTAATTTCTCCCATGGTACGGGTTGATCATCATACAGCGCTCTCGCTACCGGACTCAAATCGTCGTCTCTGTAAGACAGTGAACACAGGAATATGATCAAGCCACAGAGCCCCCAAAACACTATAACTATAATTATGAGGGTATCCATCTTCTTTTAAAGAATAAAGTCAAATAAATATGTAATCGATAAGATTTAACAAATAAAGAGTAAAAAAAATGCTTACACGCAGATTCTCACCTTTATATATAGTGTTTGTAATAATGTCTTTTTTGCGTAACAATGATCATAATAAACAAATATTTCACTCATTATAGCAACAATTGAAAGAACAACACTATATATCAAAGATTTGCGTGGGAGAGGAATCTAATTTTCATTGTAAAGATGTTGAGTTCTGTTTCTGGGATTATTCTACGAGCATGGACAGCTTTATATCCTGTAAACAGCATCCCGTTCCAATTTTGAGACCGCTGGTTCCGGGCAGGGAAGAGAGACGACCCTTCATGTCACATCCGGGATCCGATCCTGGGTTCATCCGCTTCCAACGAGATAAGGAAGGCCGGCACAGCAGCTCAGGTTGAGAGAGTTGTGACCCCAAGATCCGCCGTCCCTTCTTCTGCCCTTTCCCTCACCTGGAAAATTTTCGCTGATGAAAATGTAAGTTTCGTTATAATAAATGATTTAACATTTTTAGTAGAATGCTCATTGAATTGCGATTGCCCCTATTTTTTTTTTTTTTTTGATTGGAGGTTTAACGACCACCGTGAGCAACTCAATGGGCTATAAGCAGTCGCCCGTCCCTAATTTAGGGTCACTGGTTCCAGGGAAGGGATAGAGCCAGTGCCGTAAGACAAACACAACATCCATGCCTGACCGGGATTCCAACCCGGACCCCTTACGACGAATGATCAGAGGCCAGCGCCTTAGACCACTGCGCCACCGGGGCGGCGATTGCCCCTATGAAAGTGGGTGTGCAACGTACTTAAAACACAGGTGACGCACATGCCAAAACGTCAAGCTGTATCGATAAGCCTTTGCCGGCGTAGTTCAATTGGTAGAATATGCTACTCCGGGGAAGGCAGATGTGATTTCTACTGCCATCACTGCCAGGAAAAGGCTCCTTCGCACTATTGCCGCCCGAACGCGCAAAACTGAATCTGCTGGCTGTGTGGATCGCGAAAAATGTGTGAATTATTCTTCCACATATCATTTGGAATTAATGAGAATTCCTCCTTCTACGTTTCGGAAAATGTATTGTGATTCTTTTACACGTCGTCTGGAATGAATCAAAATTCCGTCTACTACAGAGGGCTCCTCCGAGCATGGTTTGGGTGAGATACTTCAATGCGAAAATAGGGCAACAGCAACAGAATGAAATTCGGCAACAGAAATCAGTGTTGAAATATTCTTGTAGAGGTTGCGGAGACAGAAATGTTTTTCATCGTGAACTCTTTCTTTTCAAGAAAAAGCCACAAAGGAAATGGGCATGGAGGCATCCCAATAGAATGACAAGGGAAATTGATTTTATTATGTGTAACAATAAATTTGTCATCGAAGACTGCAGTGTGCTGAAACAATTCAGCACAATTAGCAATGATAGAATTATGAGGTGTAAGAAGCACCTCAACGCTGAACTTGAGCGTAGCAAGTTCATAAAATAAACAAAATGTATTGACATGATGAACCTTAAAAAACATCGTAACACCTTCAAATTGGAACTGAGTAACAGATTCCTTGCTGTAGGAAGTCTAACATCGGAAGAAGTGGACATCTCTGAAGTTAACAGAAAATTAACCAAAGCTCTTGTGGAAACAGCAACAAGAATAGGTTGTACTAAGAGCAAGTTGCATATGAACAAAATACCAGCAGAAACTCAAATTCTGATGCAATACAGGAGAGAGATGAGGACAAATAATGGAGATGTGACTTCCAAAGTGGAATATGTAAATATGTGCAAGACAATACCAATAAACATAATTGAAAACGTAAAGAAATTCAATTGTCAACTAGTAAGGGCAGCAATTGAAAACAACCAAAGCCTGGAAAGAGCAAAGGGACATCTCAGTAAGGTACGAAAAGTGTTTATGACACTGAGGAATAAAGATTGTTCTGTAACAAGAAATAGAGGTGAAAGTTTGACAAGAATGAAAGATTTCTGCTCAAAACTACATGAAAGGGAGGATACATGTTCCCCAGATTACAAATGATTCCCCCAACAGAGTTCTTCCACGCCTCCAGGTAAAAGTTACACATGCACTTAAGAACATGAAACGGGGAAGAGCACCAGGAAAAGATGGAATTACCGTAGACATCATACAAAAAGCAAGTGGAAAAATTGGAACTACACTCGACCAAGTTTTCAGTAGATGTCTCAGTTAAGGGAAGTTTCCCGTGGATTTGAACAATGCTGCAATGACCCTGCTACATGAAAAAAGTGGCATTGATGATTTCAGGAACTACAAACATATAGGTCTCTTGTCAATCTCTATCTCTATCTCTATATACACTAAGTACCAACAAATAATTGGACACCTGTGATAGCAAAGGAAAACGAAGTTTATTCACCTTCAATAGTTGGTGAAGCCTCCACGAGCGGCGATTAAAGCTGCGACTCTCCGGGGCATACTTTCAACCAGGCGTTGTACGACGGCTAGCGGTATTTTCTTCCACTCGGCTTGGAGAATACAGGTCAGTTCCTTCACCGATTTCGGACGGCGGAGGCACCCCTTAAGTCGACTCTTCAACTCGTCCCAGAGGTGCTCGATAGGGTTAAGGTCCGAGCACTGTGCAGGCCAGTCCATTCGATTAACCCCATTGTCACCATACCAAGCTATGGTGGACCTCGCAACATGACAGGTGTCATTGTCATCCTAAAAGTAACATGGGTCCACCCCGTAAAACTGCCACAACGTAGGAAGCGCATGGTCATCCAAAATGGTGCAGTAGATCTCGGCGTTGAGTCTACCAGGATTTGCGACCAAGGGTCCCGTGCCATACCAGGAGAAACACCCACATAGCATAATTCCACCGCCGCCGAACTTCACAGTTGGCACAATACATTCCGGCAGAAGGCGTTCTCCAGGCAGACGCCAAACCCAGACCCTGCCATCCGAACGGCAGAGGGTGAATATTGATTCGTCGCTCCAGAGAACCTGTTTCCACTGTTCAACGGTCCATTGTCGACGTTCTTTGCACCACGTTAGCCGAGCAGCGCTATTGGACTTGGTGATCAAAGGCTTGCGGGCGGCAGCACCTCCATGATAACCGAGCAGATGGGCTTTCTTACGGATGGTATTCATCGAAAGAACACTCCCGGATGCCTGTTGAAACTCCTCGCGGATGTGGCCCATTAATTTGGTGCGGTTCTTCCGAATTTCTCTGGCCAGCACCCGTCGGTCTCTAACTCCCAGTTTTGTGGGTCTGCCGGGTCGAGGCACATTCCGACAGTCACCTCTCGTCTTCCACTTGCCAATCACGTAGGCCACTGTCTGTCGATTTTGGGTACTTCAACTCGCTGGATATGTCACGTATGGATCGGCCATTTCTGTGATACCCGACGATTACACCTTTCTCAAAATCAGAGAGCCGCGAACTGCGTGGCATCTTGCATGCGACTGGTTGCGTTGTTGTTTCCCACACGCTATTTAACGGCGGCGGCCGTGACGTGTATCAGGACCGCAGATATCGTCGATTGCAGAGGTGCGTAATTACTTGTTGGTAGATAGAGTATATGTAAAACAGACTGTGTGTGTGTGTGTGAGTGTCGGTCGGATTTCACATAGAATTAGGCGACCTAGAGCTACGAAATTTGTTATGAAGGTACCTGTAGAGATCTTCTGGTGCACCTCGAAGCGATTTTTTTTTATTTGAATTTGATTTTTAGTTATTTAATGTTACGCGTTTCTACCCGATCTGAGTGTGTCTTTCCGCTTTGTTGACATCAACCTGATCACACCGAACGTTAAGGCGTGCAGAAAAGTAGTTCACCATAAATTTTAGGCGTTTCTTTTTTAGAATTCCGTTACGACTATTTTCATTCGTAAATACATTTTTACGCCCTTTTTTGTAAGCGTTGTTTGCCGATTGTATTATGACCTTGGGGACGGAGAATAAAAAAAAGAAAATGGAACGCTGTTTTTCAATCTGCGCTATTAATTCAAAAGTGTCATACGTCAGAAGGTCATCATACTGTGACGACGTTGTGAGCTAGAAAATAGAACATTGTTTTAACGAAATTTAAAAAAAAAAGGGCTCAAATTTATCGTGAACTACTTATCTTCGCCCCTTCGCGTTGGGTGTGATCAGGTTGCATGTAAAGAAAGCGGTAAAGAGAGCGTCTGTCGGTCGGATTTCACATAGAATTACAATTTAAACGTCTTCAATTCCCGATTCGTTTGAGTTTCGCCATGAGCATCAATAAGGCAAAAGGGCAGTCTCTAAAAGTTGTTGGACTGGATCTACAAAGTCTATGTTTTTCCCATGGCCAACTGTACGTTGGTTGTTCCAGAGTCGGAAATGGGGAAAATCTTTACATCTTTACTCCGAATAGAAGGACTGTTAATATTGTTTATCCCGAGGCTCTACAAGAATAAGATACTTTTCATCTCAATCAATTTCATTGCTTGAGCCTTCGGCTTTCAAACTTTTTGAATTATTTACATTGTACGTGACAACTACTAAATAATTCAAATACATTTTTTATCCAAATATTCTATTCTGGGAAGTTGTACTACAAAGTTGTATAAACCTTGATTTACAGGTCTTCATATAATTGCCGACATAGCTTTTACTTTATACTATGACTAGCCCGTCAAAGACGGGTACAACAGGCTAGGGGTTTATAAAATATTCACTAAAGTTCTTTCATGCCATTTGAAGGTAACGCTGAACATTGCTCAACCAAGAGAACAAGCTGGATTCAGGAGCGGTTACAGTACCATGTACTGAGAGAACTAATTGAAAGAGCAAGGAAATATGAACTCCCAATATTCATGGCTTTTATTATGAAGAGGACTTTGATTCCGTGAAACCATCAGCATTACAAAGGTTTTGAAATCCTGCGGTATTGCAGGTACTGTTACTATTATTAACAACTTTATCGTTTAAGATATTTTTTTCTTGGAAATCACAATGTTCCAAAGCCACCATTTATTTGGGGGGTCGTACTTTTCTAGGTATACGGACCTTAAGACATATCAACATGTCAATTTTCAGATCTCTAGGTCATTTAGAAGTGGTCGAACAATTCGCGGACGAACACACTCACATTTTCCTTCTTGTTTTTCATATACGAGGCAAAAGCTGATAGCCGCCCCGGTGGCGCAGTGGTCTAAGCGATGGCCTCTGATCATTCGTCCGAACGGGGTCCGGGTTCGAATCCCGGTCAGGCATGGATGTTGTGTTTGTCTTACGGCACTGGTTCTCTCCTTTCCCTGGAACCAGTGACCCTAAATTAGGGACGGGCGACTGCTTATATCCCATTGAGTTGCACACGGTGGTCGTTAAACCTCCAATAAAAAAAAAAGTCGATATTTACATAAGTATTCACGTATGCAGGCAGAAAACGCCGAACTTTAATAAAGGCGTGCCAACGTCATTATGCATTGCGGCATTATTAGTTTCATATGACGCAATGCTTAATGGCACCCAATGAGAACAGAGTGCTAAAAATAGCTTCGTCACTGAGGCAGCAGGTCACGGGATCACAACGTTCCTCTGTGGTTATCGTGAAGACAGACCTCGTTCGCTTCTTTCCTTTTCGTCTGTAAAAAAATGTTTTTTCCTGTGGATTTTTCGTCTTCTTTAGTGGTTCGTGTTGACTGTGTTGTGTTTTCATCGTTTTGCCTCACTGGAAGTGAGTGTGAGTGCCTCCTGTTACGTTATTTTGTGTTTCTTCTGTGTGACACAGTTGCAGCACACAGTGTTGTGTTTTTAGGCGCGCGGCCATGATGGCTGATTCCCAAATGCAAATACAAATTCAAGCTCCTACTGCTGATGTTATCTCCGCTGGATTTTCTTCGTCTACTTCGGCCGCTCCTGAGACTACTATGACCTCATCAAGTGTGAATTTGCCTACTTCAAATTGTGTTTCTGCTTCTAATGTGCTTCGTCCTAATGTTTCTGCATCGAATGTTCTTCGTCCTAATTTGCATATCCTGAGTGCCGAGTCACGTTCTGCTAACCTGGCTGCTGCTCTTCCACGCTCGTATGCTCGGACTGCTTGTCCAATCCAATTTTCTCATGCACCTGTTTCAATGCAACTAAAATTTTCTAGAGAAGATAATGTTCTCAAGATTCGGATTTCTGACGATTCACCAGCAGGTAAAGAACTTTCCTCAGCTTTGTTATTAATTGTGTATTTTCAGTCTCTTCGTGACACCCCCTCCCCTCCCCTCTATTTGGAGGCCTTAGTTAAAGTTGTTCCCAAGGAGAGCATTGTTTCAATTGTTCGTATTGGAGGGGCTGTTGTCGTTCATTTTGTTAACCAAAAAGCCACCGACACCGTTCTTGCTACAGGAATTGATATTGGCTCCTTTCACTTGTAACCTGTTGCTTGCCGCCCCGGTGGCGCAGTGGTCTAAGCGATGGCCTCTGATCATTCGTCCGGACGGGGTCCGGGTTCGAATCCCGGTGAGGCATGGATGTTATGTTTGTCTTACGGCACTGGCTCTCTCCCTTCCCTGGAACCAGTGACCCTAAATTAGGGACGGGCGACTGCTTATAGCCCATTGAGTTGCTCACGGTGGTCGTTAAACCTCCAATCCAAAAAAAAACTGTTGCTTCTGCACAGCGCCCGGTCACAGTGACAATTTCTCCAGTGCCTACTGCTATTCCTGACAATTTGCTTGTTGCTGCACTCGGCACTCTTGATCGAGTAGTGGGAGAGACAAAATTTCTCCCAGCTGCTGCTAGAGACTCTGCATTCAAATTTGTGCAAGGAGGACGTCGCCAATATCGTGTTATTTTCCCCACTGACCAAGCCATTTCTAATCGCCCCACAACTCTGCAACTTGTTACGGACACACGAACATACGTTTTCAACTTATTTGCTGGTGTCCAGTGCTTCCAGTGTCGAGCTGAGGGACACCTGGCTTCTGAGTGCCCTCAGCGCACACCTGCACAAGGTGCTGTCCCTTCGTTGAAGGTTCCTGACACACCTCCATCATATACTTCTTCCTCCCTTACTACTGAACAAACGGTTGCCCCAATGTCAACCACGTCACCATCTCTGCTAATTGCTCCTTCAATGACTGCAGATATTTCGTTGTCTTCACCTGTTTCAGTTCCGCCACTGCCATTCAACTCCGAGCAGCCGCTGTCTTTCAAAACTCCTACGCAGTTATTGCCAAGCACTGAACAGCCATTACCATACAACTCCGAGCAGGCACTTTCTTTCAAAACAACTACGCAGTTATTGCCAAGCAATGAACTGCCATTTCCATTCAACTCCGAGCAGCCGCTTTCTTCCGAAACTACTGCGTTATCATTGCCCAGCTCTCAAGCACCACCACCGAGCAACAAATTGCCTCCCGTTTCACAGCCTGTTTCGCAAGTGCAAACACCTGCTTCTAAACTGTTCAAATCTGCTCTCATTGTTGACATGTCATTTCCACCTCTTCCTACTTCGGTGGGCTCCTCTGGACCCAAAACTGCCGGGGAAACGCCCAAATTCTGCCGAGTCTTCTCCTAGGCGTTCGCGTCGCACTAGGCGTTTTCGGACCAAATCTTCTGCCATTTCCTCTGGCACCTCACCTGGAGTAGAAAATATTTCTTCTCAACTTCGTACAACAAACAGATTCGCTTGCCTCCCTACTGATGATGATATGGATGTTGCTGCTAATTTTAGTGAATCAGCATTGATTGCTGCGGATGTTGTTGGAGATGATTCTTCTCTTCCCACCATTCCCAAACTTTCCGCTCTTTTCAAAAACTGTTCTGTTCCAATGCAACCGCTCATATATACTGAACTTCTTGAACTAATTCAACGCCCTAGGATTGACAAATTTCTAACAATCCCGTGTATCCAATCTAAGTTAAATTGGTTACCTGAAATGCTTCAACAACTGCAATTGCTTGATGAATTTTTGATCAACGTTTCCGTTCCCCCTGAAGATGCCCAGCTTCAGCATCGTCTGTGGTACATGCTGAAGTTGCTCACAGCTGAACTCGAAAACAATCAACAGCCTGTTCATGATTTCCCAACTGACTTGTGTTAGTTTCAACTGCCGCGGCTTTTTCGGCATCGGCGGCTAATGCTCTTGTCTTCGTTGATTTCGTTATCTTAGAGCTGACATCATTCTCCTAAGGCATGCATACTTCATGTCTCTGATGTTTCAGCCCTTGTTCTCACTGATGTTCTCTCTCCTTCAAAATGTTTGTGCTCACCTTCACATCACCTTGTGTTTTGTCACCACTATCCGTCGGCTCCCACAAAAATTCAAGTGCGCTTCTTCCTAATTCTTCAAGCGAAGTATACAATCTATCTGTGCTATCATTGCAGCATTGACCAACCTTCCCTTTACCGTTTTCACACAGCTCGTCGTTTCCTCTGCCGCAGATTTCTTTTTTTTTTTTTTTGATTGGAGGTTTAACGACCACCGTGAGCAACTCAACGGGCTATAAGCAGTCGCCCGTCCCTAATTTAGGGTCACTGGCTCCAGGGAAGGGAGAGAGCCAGTGCCGTAAGACAAACACAACATCCATGCCTAACCGGGATTCGAACCCGGACGGACGAATGATCAGAGGCCAGCGCCTTAGACAACTGAGCCACCGGGGCGGCGCCGCCGCAGATTTCGTCGCTCCGTTACAGCCAGCCTACAAACCGAATTTGACATTGCACGGGCAAAACTTCAGGTCGATTTGGCCACCTTGGTTCCAAGTCGTCGTGCCGCCCCGGTGGCGCAGTGGTCTAAGGCGTTGGCCTCTGATCATTCGTCCGTAAGGGGTCCGGGTTCGAATCCCGGTCAGGCATGGATGTTGTGTTTGTCTTACGGCACTGGCTCTTTCCCTTCCCTGGAACCAGTAACCCTAAATTAGGGACGGGCAACTGCTTACAGCCCATTGAGTTGCTCACGGTGGTCGTTAAACCTCAAACCAAAAAAAACAAAAACAAAAAAAACCAAGTCGTCGTAAATGGCGTGGAACTGCTGGCGTTTCCTTCAGCTTTCCACTACAGTGTTTTTATTCCATCATAAGTGTTTTTCATTAATATTCTGTGTCTACGTTTCTGCCCATGAGTGAGACTGAGTTTTGTATTTCTTCTGAATAAATGTTTTGTTTTGAAACTGTTTACCTTTGAACTTCTACTGCTTTACCGTCTGTTTTTTCTTTCGTTTTCGGCGAACTCTTAGACATAGTTTAATACTTTTGTTATCAACGGACTCATAGACTTTTATTTTTACTACTGTTCAACTGGGCAGCCTGTGAGCGGCCTCTTTTTCACACCCTTTACATTGTTGTTATTGTTTTTTTTAATGCTTGCGTATACCTTGTTCTCTCCCACATCTTGTTACTGTTTTGTATTTTGTACTTGTTCATATTTTGTAGAGGCGTTTTTTATACCTAACATTTTTAGCAATATACCTAACATTTTTAGCAATATACCTAACATTTTTAGCAATATCTGTACGACAGACTCCATGCCAGAATTGCACAGTGTGACGTAGTTCATGGAGATTCAACCTCGTACTAACCATGTTACATGGAAATGTTCTTTTTCAGTTTACCAGAAAATACAGCTGTATTTTGCCATAATGTTTTGATCACGTTATCCTCTGTATTCCGTTATTATGCTGTATAAATTTCGTTGGTATCAGACGTCTCCTTCTTGGTGTTCTTTTTCACTTTCCGCCAGTGTATTTAGTACACAGTTCGCATGTTGCACTACCCAATTGCATCACAATTCTGCTTTTGAATGCACCTAGACTTCCCTAGAACTAGTGGCATCAGATTAGAGACTAACAGCTCGTTATAGCCCATGGACGGTGACCGGAGGATACCAAAAGAAAATAAATAAATAGATAAATAAGTTATAATACGATTATGACTTTCTTTTCTATATGGCAAAAAAGAAGTGCTCTCGCTCAGGATTTATTTTCTCGGAGTTTAACGGCCACTGTGAGCAGATGTAAGCGTTAAAAGCATCAGTCTATACCTAATTTAGGGCCTCTGGTTCCAGGAAACGGATAGAAGCAGCGACGTAAGACAAACATGACATCCATGCCACACAGGGATTCGAACCTGGACCCATCCCGGACGAATGGTCAGAAGGCAGAACTTAGGCCAATGCCCCACCCGGGCTGCTCACTATGGATTCAGCATATAGGGAACTATGCAAAATATCCAAATTATGCTCATATAAGGAACTCTGCAAAATATCCAAAATGCTGTATAACTGAACACCATATTTCAGCATAAATACCTATATTCAAAATCAGCAAAATCTGTGCATCTATAAATATGCAGCAAGAGGTGTCGTAGCACTGTGCCTGTGCTACGGCACCTCTTGCTGCATATTTATAGATGCACAGATTATAAGGTCGTCCCGTTGCGCGTCCTTTCCATTCTGACTCGTAGTGTTGTGTTGGTTGCATCCTTTGGAAGTGAAGTATGTCTCGGAGAAAAGGTTGGAAAAAGCAATTCGAGCAGTTGAAGGAGTTCGAGAGGGAACGCGTCGTCGGGCTCCTGGAAGCGGGATGGTCTTATCGCCGTATTGCGCGCCATACCAGTTCTGCGGATGTCACCATACCACTCTGTTGGCGACAGTGGATAGAGCAAGGCTCACGGAAGCGACAGGAAGGGTCTGGGAGACCTAAACGAACCACGGAGAGAGAGAAGACGACAGGTTGTCCGACATGTGCGGAGGGACCCAACAGCCACGATTGCGGATATTCAGCGAGCAGTGGTGCCCTCCATGCATCGTCCGATTAATGCCAACACCATTGGCAGGTGGCTGCACGACGTAGGACTACACGCACACAGACCGTTGCGACTACTGCCATTAATACCATTGCATCATCTCCAAACATTACCATGGTGTCGTGCCAGACTGTCATGAAGCCACTCAGAATGGCAGAAGGTAATCTTTAGTGGCGAGTACAGCTTTTTTCTTGGAAGAGACGACCACCGAATCCGTCTGTGGAGGCACCGTGCTCAGCGTCAAGATGAACGGTTTGTTGTCGAGCGTCACACGTCAAGAAGACCTTGTGTCACGGTGTTGAGTGCAATTGCCTACGATGCCAGATCACCTTTGGTGTTAATTACAGAAACTCTGGCAGCCCAATGTTACGTTAATGAGGACCTGCAACCAGTGGCCCGACCTTTTCTGAACGCTCACTCCGATGCGATTTTCCAACAGGACAACGCTCGTCCGCATGTTACTGCTGTCTCTATAGCTTGCTTTCAAGGTACTGACATTCTACCATGGCCAGCCGTATTGCCAGAGCTATCGCCGATTGAAAATGTGTGGGATGCTATTGGACGCGCTATCCACACTCCACCCCTACCGCAATATCTGCAGAAACTGCGTGAGAAGATTCAAGCTGCATGGGATGGCTTATCACAGGACACCATTAGGAACCTGTACAACTCCATGCCGAGACATGAGCTAACATGGCGGCCGACACCATACAGAGAGACACTAGTTATTGGCGTGTAGCTCAATAAATATTGCCAATATCAGTCTCAATGTTTAATCGTTTATTGCTCCAGGTAGCCTTTACATTCCTCCCGAATAGCGTTACAATTCGACACGTCCTTTTGGGTGCAACTATTTTTTTGACGCTGAGTGTACATATATATATATTCCCAAAAAGGGTACCGTCGACCTTTGCGAGAGACGAGACTTGAGAAATCTGCCGAAGAACCCTCCCAGACATAAACAAAGCTATTAGATGTCTATTCACAGAGAAATGAATTTCATCCAAAACGAAGTCGTATTTTAAAGCTCAAATGGGCTGTTTTGAAATCCAGCAGAAGAGATACAAAGAAAGGTTAGGCAAACAAAGGATAATGTTTATTACCGTCGGGAAGAATAGACGTACTCTGAGGGTCGAATGCTTACTCAAAAGAAACGCAACCCGAAAAAGGAATCAGAAGCTTGCGAAATATGAAAAAAGGCGAGAAGACCAAAGTGTGCACTTCTAGCATGAAAGAGAATTCCCTCTTCCCCTGTGATCCTTGAGCTGCACGGTGAAATATAAAGAAAGAAAAGCACTCTTATAGTGAAATCAAACCCCGGAAAGAGAAGAGAGCTCTGAAAGTTACCTAGCGAATATTGTATTACACGAAATTCAGCAGAGCAGAATTTGTTCTCAAGGTTTCGCTATAGATCTCCGTGATGTAGACGATCTGAGAGCTAACTCTGTAGAAGGAGCACCATAGCCAGAGAAAGGAGAGTTGGATTAATTCCTCTTAACACCAGGCGGTGGCAAGGATGACCGCCTTCTGGATGTTTCTGATCGCACAAATCTCGTCCGAAATGAACTCAGAGTGAAAGATCCCCTTTTCCGTAAGAATCATTACCTTACCCAGCGAAAAGAGTCGTTCTGGGTCAGCACTCAAGGCAGCACTGACGATCAGCGGTGCCAGCAGTGTCCCAGCGTTATGTTGCCGCTGCCCAACAGTCAATAAAATGTCCCGACCACCATCACATGAGCCAGCAGCCGGCCAACAATTAGCACACTCATCAGTTGTCATATCCCAGAACAGGGCCATCAGTTATCCATCACAGGCAGTGCCTGCCACAAGCGGACCTTAAACAGTCCTTCAAGCACGTGCCATAAATTATAGCTAGCCTAATGTAGTTCGCCATTTTTGCAGTTTCCACGTGCGAACGGTTGCTTGAAGGTGAGCCTCTTTCTTGCGCGATGTGAGACGAAGGGTTCTCTTTTTAATTTTACAATATTACGAGGTTTTTTTTCGTAAATTTTCGTTTCATATATTTTATAAAATTTATTTTTTCAACTGAACGATTTGTTTGTTTACTTTAAGAGAACTTCACTCACTTTCAAAGAGTTTACCAACTTAAAGACCTTTTCCAAAGTTTTATGCTGTCCTTGTGGTTTTCAAAGCCGATTTTTCAGTTAGTTTCTCGGCACGTTCATGTCGCATTCTATTACATTTTTCACGTTGTATCTTTTTTTCACCGAAGCTGCATTTGTTCTAAATAGGAAATATGTTTTATTTTACTTCTGGTTATTTTTTAGCAGCGAATTCCTCCAATTTCATGTATTCAACCATGGATGGGAGCATTATACTGTATTCTCATAGCATTGCTTTTTTTTTCATCAAATACTTGATCATATTGTAATGAAAATACCCATTTTGTACAGGTAAAACTCTTATTTGTTTCTAACCTAACGATTTTTAGTATCTTTCCGGGACTTTTGTTTGAAGCAGTTTAGTGTACGTTAACGAAAAATCATATTGCGCTAAATTTACGTTTTCAGAAATTATTTCTTGTTGATGATGGGAATGGAATGGGTACGTTTCATGGCTGTTTGTATAATCGATTCTTCGTGTGTTAGTGCAGGAATTTTGTTACGAAATAAGTTTCTATAAATATATGAGAGTAATTGACTATTTCTTACAGTTTTATTTATTTGTATAATTTTCCTCCGACGGTAATCTTCGTCGACGAGGCTTTTCATTTGGAAATTTATTCATCTCTCTAGATGTGGCTTTTTCTTTCTTAACATTAATAAAAAAAAACATGGTTGCGAATGGCGTCGCTTTCTACTTACTGATACCACGAAAGACTGTGCATGTGATGCGTCTGCGCATGCGCAGTACTGCTGCTTCGGACGCCCGTAATTCACGGCGATCCTGCAGGGCATTCAACGGCTGCCAACTGATGGCGTTGCCACCAACAGATCTCTACCGTAGCGTGAGCAGCAAATTTCAGCCAGCAGTGACCCATCTCCTCCCAGCTGACGGGCAACAATTTCGCTTGCTGGGTAGGAGTGCATAATTCACCGATCCCCGCGAAGTGAAGGGGCTTGACGATTCAAAGTAGGATCCGCCAAGTAGATGGGCTTGACGATTCAAGGTCGGATCCACCAAGTGGATTGGCTTGACGATCCAAGGTCGGATCCACCAAGTGGATGGGCTTGACGATTCAAGGTCGGATCCACCAAGTGGATGGGCTTGACGATTCAAGGTCGGATCCACCAAGTGGATGGGCTTGACGATTCAAGGTCGGATCCACCAAGTGGATGGGCTTGACGATTCAAGGTCGGATCCACCAAGTGAATGGGCTTGACGATTCAAGGTCGGATCCACCAAGTGAATGGGCTTGACGATTCAAGGTCGGATCCACCAAGTGGATGGGCTTGACGATTCAAGGTCGGATCCACCAAGTGGATTGGCTTGACGATCCAAGGTCGGATCCACCAAGTGGATGGGCTTGACGATTCAAGGTCGGATCCACCAAGTGAATGGGCTTGACGATTCAAGGTCGGATCCACCAAGTGAATGGGCTTGACGATTCAAGGTCGGATCCACCAAGTGGATGGGCTTGACGATTCAAGGTCGGGTCTACCAAGTGAATGGGCTTGACGACTCAGGGGCGGGCGCAGAATCTCGCAATACGGGTGTAAGGAAAAAAGTGCGGACGTCTCACTCACACACACACACACACACACACACACACACTATGGTTCCAGCGCTGGCCATTCCTGGAATTGCAAAGCTTTTTAAACGTTTTCCATAAACATTATCACTCTAAATTTTCAAATCACAAACTAAGAAAATGAACTGAAAACTCAACTCTGATTTCATGGCTTTCAATTGCCCGCTTTTTTAAGAAACCAGCTTGATGCTTTCCAAAAATCTTGCATTTGGAGAGAATCTTTCAAAATAAAGTTTGATACTTTCTATTCATATGGGTTAATCTATTAGAAAATTTTTCACCTTGGAAATTTGTTGCTAGTTTTTATTTCTGGCCCAATCAAGGAAAGCACTTCGTTCTGTTACCCACATTACCTCACAAGCACACCAAAGTCTATCCCACACGGCGACTTTCCCTGCTTCCAATTACTAATGATATCGTACAATACTAGAAAACAGAACAGCTTTCTTTGTGTCTGAACCTGCAGGTTTGTTTTGTTTGTTTATTTGTTTCTGTTGAAGTTAGTACAAGGCATTTTATATGGACACTTACAGAAAATTGTATCTATTATAAAAGAATTTACGAAAATCTGTGTATCGATTATTAAAATTTTACAAAAAATAAATACTTTGATCATTTACCATAATGGCCATTTAGAAAGAAAAAACCTTCTGCGAGGGGTTGTTCGAGCCAGTCGCCCCCCCCCCCCCCCACTGGATCAGTTACTGTGACGACTGCAACTGTGTGACGCTTCCTCACATCGACAAATGTATAAAATAAAGTGCGGTCTCACTTGAATAGAAAATAACTAAGAACAGTCATGGATTTTACCGATGTCCTAAAGCCATGTAATGGATATTACGGTAGTCCTAGAGCCATGTAATGTAATTTCCCAGTGTTCTCAGAACCATGTAAATACTTTTTTAGCCAACATATTCTATTGTTAGGAACCAGCAACAAGCAAATTGTTTAGGACTTTCCTTCCTTCGGGAATCTGATAGTAATAGGACAGTTTTTACAAAAAACAGATGCTCTAGCTTGCATGGCACAGTTATTATCTGGTAGGTTAGCAGCAAATGTAAATAACACAAAATCCATCCCATATTTCTTTAAATTTTAACCAATAATCGTACTTGTAAAGTTATTACACCAACTATAAATACCATTGAAGTCTGTGCTTGTGTTCTAAATTATCAGCTACTGTTTCATACAGCGGTTAGGTCAATTCGGTCCTGGCTGGCTACGCCCCCAAAATCATTTGTCTCCCACCTGCAATATAAAAAAGGCACTTATTGTGAACTGGTACTAATCAGTAATATAGTAGTACTAATTCGCCATTAGTAGTTTTACATAATGTACTAATTCTTTAGTTTGCAAGTGGTTTAAAATGTTTAAGCTTTGCCAAAAATCAATCCAAACGGAAGCCGGTCTAGGCGCTTCATCAAGCGCTGTTACTCTGGAAAATAAATGTCAACATTACACCTGCAATTATGTTTAATAGTCAGTACGAAGTACACGCACTGATCTCCATGATCACTTATTGTAGCCAGGCTTCAGACTGCCAGTCGAGTTATAACAGAGAACAAGGATTCGCCTTTTTAAAACATCTTAATCCACCTGCAAACTGGAGAATTTGTACATTATGTATTGTAATGTAGACGAATGTGAACTGTTTTCTACTTGAACTCCACCGAAAGTCAAAAGTTGAGTACAAGTTTATTGCTTATCTGCTATGTAATACAGTATATCTTTGTTAAATCTTACACATCCATTCTCCTCCAAAAAACCCTCGTGTTGCGATAACAAAGGTGAAATTTGCTTGAATTGTTCCATATAATAAAGTTTCATTGTTACACTCTTGAATTATTGTTAGAACTGTATATAAACGGAAGCAGCCGGAGTTCAGTTTCTTTTTTTTTTCTGTTACTTATTACTATTCTAAACTTTTTGCTTATTTGAAGTTCTAAAGCTTATCTATCACTAGTTGAAAAACCTAACCATGGATTACTTACTGATTCTAGCTTTGCTCGTCTTCGCATTGGTTGCCATTCGCTACCTGTTCCACATAGTAATTCCTACCGAACAAGAAGATGGATTACAAGAGGAAGATAGACTAATTGTTGGAGTTCTTAAAAACGATAGGAATGAAATCACTGGAGAACAAGAAGAAGAAGAAGGGATGGAAAGCGAAGATGGGGATGAAGAAATGGATTCTAACCTTGAATTAGAAGATAGCATCAGCACCGAAGTAGCACAGGATCTAGAACAGAATGTATCGCATAAAGAGGTAGAAGAAATAGAGGAAAAGAATCTAAGCGGTGAGGCAGAAACGAATGAAGAATCAGGACAAGAGAGTTTGGGAGAAGAAAAGGAAGACGATGATGAAGTAAAGCAAATAAACAAAAACTCAGGAAATGACGCGTTTGAAGAACAGGAGAGTGAAGAGTGTTATAGGGAAAACGAGAAAATGGATGAAAGAAAGCAAATTGATATTGAAGAATTAGGAGAATCTTATGTTCTAGAAACAGAAGAAGATAGGGATGTAGAAAATGTAGAAATAGAAAAATTAACAGATGAAAAGGAAATAACAGAGGCCTTAGAAAGAACAGATGAAGATGTCGAGGTAGTAGAAATTTATCAACAGGATGAAATGCAAAATACAGGCCGAGATGATAAAGTTGGAGAGGATAGTTCCAATGAACAGTCCCCCGTTGCATCTCCTAATTCCCGAGAACCAATAGAAATAATTAGTAGTCCGGTCTTAATTGACCAAGCTCTAGAAAGTCAGGGTTTAGAGTATACTTCTTCGTCCACAAGTGTGGATATTCCGATGTTTAGTAAATCTCGTTCCCCTACTCTTCTGGTTGAGGAGAAAGAACCCCAGGTAACCAAAAAAGAAAAGAAAAGTAAATGGAAAAATTCAAGAATTTCTTCAAGAAAAGCAAAAAGCAGATTCCCCATCAGCTGAAGAAATTAATAGGATTGAACCCCTTTCACAACCATCAACATCCATCGCTCCATTTCCAGCGTGTTCTGCAACTGAACATGCTGGAAATGAAACGAAGAAAAAGAAATCCCGCATCAGATCTTTTATGCAAAGTATTCTTCATCCCCCTAAAAAAGAAAATAAGCAAAATTCAGGAGGCCCTAACGAACACACCAAAAGTCCCAGTCCAGAAGAAAATAAGAAAATTTCAGGAAGCAATGCAGCAGGAAAGAAAAAAAAGTCATGGTTTAAGTTGAAAAAGAAGCAAAATTCAGAAGGCCCTAATGAACACATTAAAAGTCCTAGTCCAGAAGAAAATAAGAAAATTGCAGGAAACAATGCAGCAGAAAAGAAAAAGAAGTCATGGTTTAAATGGAAAAAGAAAGAAAAGTGAAGAAAGCTTTTCTTTCATTTTTTCATTTAAATCGTGACTTTTTCTTTCTCGTTTTGGGCACATTATCGACCCGCTGAGTAGTGAGTAACAGAAAGTGCCGTTGCGGGCATGATACCCCCACCTTTGAGTGGATAATGCCAACAAAAAGTATTACTATGCAATAAATAGTAGTATGTTGGGGGGACTCATAGCAGTCAGCGAAACAATGATTGAAGTTTCAGTGCGAAGAGGTGAAACGGGTTTCTTTGCATTCATTAAGTTAAGAGAAAGACCTGTTCCCTTATGATGATTTACGTACTTATAACTCATGCTTTGGGTTAGTTATGTAAAAATCAGATACTGATACTGGATGCTGGAAAAAATCTAAGATTACATGCTGGGAAAAACCTAGCGGTAATCGATATCGCAAATTGCGTTAACTTCTTTTTTTATCATGGTCATTCAATTTAATCACAAGGTTTTCACTCAAAGTATTTCTAAATTTTTTCGAGTACTAACTCACAATTAATAGTTCGACTTTCTTCACCTGATTTAAATTCGAAAACCAAATTCCCGCCGTGAAGAACTCACAGTGTGCTTAGCATGTACATTTTAACCGGCTGGAATGAATTAAATCGGATTGAGCTAAGTATGGGCAGAAATCGACTCAAACGAATATATTTGGTGTCTAAGAATCAGTGTTGTGGCGGCAGGACGGTGTTCCGGTAAACCCTGTACAGCATAATCTTTTTTTTTTTTTCTTTTTTTTTGAAATTAGAATATCTTGTAATTATTTTCTAATACTATAAATGCAACAGAAAAACTGAACAATTAGTGGAATTAGCGTCCCATATTTGTGTGAATGTGGAGTTGGTCTTGTGACGTACCTGCCAGCAGGACGCACACGACATAAAGGCAGATAGCAGTCAGAACGAACGTCCGCGTAGCTCAATTGGTAGAGTGACTTATTCCAGAATGAGGGGAGCCGGGTTCGAGCCCCGGCGTGGACAAAAATGACGGAGAAATTTACTTCGTTGTAATGGCGGCCGAACTTTCCGGATGACCCGGCCGTTCAAGATCTCGCAATGGTGTGATGTTCTTTCCACACCGCGAGATAGGAAAAATAAGAGAATCCCTTCTCCAGCGCTTCAAAAAATAAATGTGTGTGACGTTGCAATCCACACACCAGATTGACTGGGAGTTCTCAAGTGCACGTTCTTCAGTGGATGGCTGCCTTCGACGATTCATGGTCACGGCTGACCCGTGGGCCATGCCCCCGGCCCTCTTTCGGGGGTGGGGAGATGTGACGCACACGACATAAAGGCAGATAGCAGTCAGAACGAACGTCCGCGTAGCTCAATTGGTAGAGTGACTTATTCCGGAATGAGGGGACCCGGGTTCGATCCCCGCCTTGGACAAAAATGACGGAGAAATTTACTCCGTTATAGTTTCTAAATCCAATCTTACTGGCAGTCCCTTGAAACTCCTTTTTCTACAGTTCTTAAGAACGTTGAGGTGGGGAAATGTAGTGGAAAAATTATTGTAATTGGGAGTTTAATTAATCTAGTCATTATTAAAGATTCTAGTTGTAAGTCACAATGAATTTGGTTCAGTTACGAGTGCCCCCTGATTACGCTGGAAAGAGAGCAGATTATTTTTCTCACTAGAGCTCTAGGCTCGTTTTACACAGGCGGAAAAACCCGTTTCTTTCTCCATAAAATGTTGATTAAAGTGACATCTTGCTACATAATTTTTACTTAAATTTGTTTTGTGCAGCACCCAAGTTTCCCCTATCTAAATACTGCCAGAACCAAGAATCCTAGTAATAAGTGGCTTTCACCATTTCACTCTAAATTAGTTTCCGCTTCCAACGACATCTTACTCGATAATATTGAGCTGATTTTAATTACTGCACCCCAATAGAGCCCGATTTGGGCCCCAACATTTCAGTGTTTTCTTTCCAATAGATTGAAATCTTATTCCTTGAATGACAAAACATGTAAATCCGGAAGTCTGATTTCAATCAATCACTATACGTTCTCATATTATAAATTTAAGAAAGTAAAAGAGCGAGAGGTGGATTGTAGGGAGGTAAGGAAGGAAAGGTATTGAAGACGCGGGCACTGCGAGTTCCTGTACTTTTTCAATTAGCACCACACACTACTAAAAATGGACCGAGGGCAATTGGGACTAGCGAACATGCGCGTCAGGAAGCGTTGCTTTCCCCTTAGATTCGTCATTCAATGTTGTCATTTAGGGGTATGATTGACAATAATCCTTTCTGACTGATTACCTGCTAAAAGTGCCTATAACCATGAAGACGAACCTAAGAAAGGAGACAGAGAGAAGATGGTGAATAAATTTCAAATACATGGAGATAATGTAAATATACGATGTCATCGCTCTGTCGACGTTATTTACCTAGTTATCGAGAGATCTGGGGTTCGATCCCAGCGGTGTCGGATGAACAATTTTTCAGTTGCAATTCGTTGTTTATAAATAACGTGGACAGAGTGATGACATCGTATATTTACATTATCTCCCCGTATTTGAAATATATTCACCCTTTGTATCGTCCTTTGGATTTAATAGCTGTAATTAAACAGCTGGCTTTGTTGAATGCCACTAGATGGCGACACATCAGTTGCTGAGCCCATCAATATGAATTTGTATAGTCAGATGCTGACTGATAAACCACGAATAGCGCTGTGAATTGTTGGCACCGTAGCGTAAGAGCGAACGCACTCGGCTAGTTATCGAGAGATCTAGGGTTCGATCCCAGCGGTGTCGGATGAACAATTTTTCAGTTGCTATTCGTTGTTTATAAAATAACGTGGACAGAGCGATGACATCGTATATTTACAGACAGAAGATGTTTGATTCACAAGATTTCATTCAATGGCAGGATGGTAGACTAGTTCATTCCCATCATTCCTTATGTCATTGAGACGAGAAAAAGGTACCAGAAGGGAGCGCTGTGACAGGTTTATGGTCGGTACTGCTGAGATGAGAAGGGGGAAGGGATTGTTTTACTTAGAATTTGTAAACCCCAGCCTCTTTGTGAACATTTCATTTTCGGGAGTGCAGAAAGTTTCGGGCATCACTTTGTTCTAGTACATCGGCTGCTTAAAGGGTTTTAAAATGGGTTCAACATAACTTTGTGTTCTTCACCTACGAACGCAGATAACAAATGCAAGGCGTAATAAACTATCGAAGGACCCAATTTTTTTTGGGAACTTAATTCAGTTAATCGTCTGCGTAGCTATTTTTCCCCTTCGCACTGTTGCCAACTCAGAAAAAAAATACTCTCAGTTTTTAGAGAACGTCCTTTGCAGTTTATTCCATTCGATGCTCTTAAAAATCTGATTCCAACTATTCTTTCTTTCCTTCCGTACCTTTCACAGCGAAGACCATCTTGCATACAGTTTCTTCCTCACATAATGCACAGCTTTTCTGATTGAATGCATGAAAACACGTTGTATTTTCCCAACACCTCTGCTCCTAACAGTTCGATTTGAAAAATTATTTTTGCGACGCGTGTCGGGTTTACTGCAGGAAATGTTTTGCGTGCAGTTTCAAGTTTTCTCGTAGCGTCAGGAGAAAGGGAAAATGCATATTTCTGTGTACAACATATTTCCAACCGTGTCTCAGTTTCTAACCGCCCAACTGAAAAAAAAAAAATAATAAAAAAAAATGGGAAACATCCTGCGCACACTTTCTCTTCCAAAATAATGCACGGCTTTTTCACTAGGGGACGTAAATGCGTCACATTTTTCCCGATATTTCACCTAAACATCCGATTGAAGAAATGCTTTAATGCTTTGCAGAAAAGCATTAAAGCATATTAATTTTTTTATGCTTTGCAGAAAAGAATCTAATACATTTTTTGATGTGTGATATACTACAGAAGTAAAGCACTGTCAAGACGACAAATCCGCAGCGTTACATCCCGTTCGTGTAACTTAGTTGTGTGAGCAACTTACTCCGGAGTGAGGAGACGCTGGAAAAGACAAATTTGTGTTTTCACATATGTTACGGCATGCAAGTTTTCTATGACACTGGATTGCGTTTGTAAAAAAAAAAAAAAAGGTGATTCTTGTATTTACCCAATAACAATCACATGTACCAGTGGAAAATCGAGAAAAACCCCTTCGATTGAACTGAAACTCCTTCGTCTCCAGAAGAGAAAATGGGATAGGGAGGATTGGACGAGTAGATATACAGGAAGCCCAAAAAATTAAAAAAGGGGAAACAAAGAAAGAACGTAAACTCCACCATATGTCAATAGCTTCTGAGTTTTCTTCTAGTGGAGAGACTAAGCATTAAGCTAGATTTTTGGTTCTCAGGCGAGAGAAGGGTACATCCATGCAACATTGCAGACAAACTCCATGCCTGAATTTTCACATTAGGCTGCCTTCCAAGTGATTCTCAAAAAAAAAAATCAAAGAATTAAAACTGAAAAACTACCTAACTTTGTGGAATTCCCATGAACGTTATCGTCATGGCCGAATGGAAAGTATTGTCTTAATTCAGAAAAATTTCACATTATACACTGGAGAGCAATTAAATTAGAGATACCTGTCTAGTAACGTGTAGCAACACCTTTCGCCCTGATGACAACGGCGATTCGTCTGGGCATGGACTCGACAAGACACCGGAAGCGTTGGGAAGCCATGCGGATCCACGACCCCTGAACAAGCTCTCACAGTTTACGAAGATTTGATGGAGGGGGGTCAGAGCCTCGAACATCTCTCTCGATGCCATCCCAGGTGTGCTCGATGGGATTGAGGTCAGGTGACCTAGCTGGCCAAGGAAGCGAGGTCACGTCGGTGGAGTGTTCATCCAACCATTCGGATACAATTCGGGAGCGATGGCACGGTGCATTGTCTTGTTGCAGGATGAGGTCCCCAGTGGAATGTTGAAGACGCACAAACGGGAGCAAATGGTCGTCTAGGATATCCCGGTAACGTTGACCTGCGAGGGAAGATGTCACACGTACCAGGGGTCCCATTTCAGTCCACGTAAACAGTCCCCAGACGAGAATGCCACCCCCACCAGCTTGAAGAGTACCCTGCTGGCAAGGAGGATCCATCGCTTCATGTGGTTTGCGCCGTATTCGTATCCTTTCATCCGCATGTACCAACGTGAAACTCGACTCAACAGTCCAGGCAACATTTTTCCACATGTCTAGAGTGCAGTGGCGATGTTCTCGCGCCCATGCTAATCTTCGCACGCTGTGATGTGCCGTCAGCAGCGGTACCCTCGTGGGACAATGGCTTCTGTACCCCATAGCGAGGAGATGGTTCTGAATGGTGTGGCTGCTTACACGTTTTTGTGCACCAGCATTAAATTGCCGAGTGGTTTCTTGCATTGTGGCCCGTCTATCCGCTGTTACAATGCGAGCTAGCTGACGATGACCCCGCTTATCCACACGCTGTTGTTCACGGCAGTTGGCCCTTGCAGGGATGGTTTTGCCGGATTCGATGTACTCACGGTGCACCCGTGACACAGTGGCTCGTGAAAATCCCAGTGCCTGCCCAACTTCCGAGATGGAGTAACCCATTTGTCGGGCCCCGACAACTTTTCCCATACTGCTTACACGTTTTTGTGCACCAGCATTAAATTGCGTCCGACTTTTACTGATTCGCGTCGCATCACTCCTTATATTGTCAGATCGCTGCATACGTCATGTTGTTTCCGTTTACAGGGCCGTCCACAGCGTCACATTTGCATAATGCCAGCTGTCTCTAATTAAATTGCTCTTCAGTGTATTTAGCTACACTGGGGACAACTTTTCCGCATTATAGCGATTCGATAGTAATTTATTTAGGACTTTTTTCAGCATTATATATATATACGTATATACATATTTTGATACACCAATGCGCCATAACATTATGACCACCTACCTAAACTGTTGCTATAGCAAAACAGTGGCCACCTGGCGAGGCATCAATTCTACGAGGTGGCGATAGGTATCCTGGAGTACGTGGTACCATATTGTCAACAGTAGGTCCTCCAATTTCCGTACATTTTGGAGTGGTGGTGATTTAGCTCGAACCACAAATGTTCGATTGGGTTTATGTTACGTGAATTGGGAAGCCGGGGCATTAACAGAAAGTCACCAGCCTGTTCCTTAAGCCAATCCTTGACAATTCTCGCAGTGTGGCATGGTGCGTTATCTGTTGGTAATGGCCATCACCAGCAGGGAACATAGTTGACATGAATGGGCGAACTTGGTCCGCAATGATGTTCAGATACCTGACAGCTGTCAAGGATTGTGCTGTTGGGATAATGTAGCCTAAAGTGCCCCAAGAATACAACGTCCACATCATAACACCGCCACCGCCGGCCTGTTATCTCCACCAGTGCATCAAGGTGCCATGGCCTCCGTTGGTAATCGGCGTACCCGCGCTCGGCCGTCTGCGTGATACACCAGAAATCTTGATTCGTCAGACCAGGCCTCTTACTTCCAATCATCCACGGTTCAATCTCGCTTATCTTGGGCCTATTTCATGCGTTGTTGGCGATGATGTGCAGTTAGCATGGGAACCCGTCTGGGTATTCGGCTACGCAGGCCCATGCGCAGAAGGATGCGATAAACTATGTGCTGTGACACATTGCCCTGATCATCATGCGCTTTCGGTAGATTAAAGATTTAGATAAATAATTACAGTTTTCTTCTTCTGTGCTGTATTTTCATGATATCGTCATTATGCTAGCCAGATGTAAGTGACATCTTTAAGAGCAATAAGAATAAATAAATCAATTTGTAGTGACATCTTCAAGCGCAATAAGAATAAATAAAGTAGTGACATCTTCAAGGACATCTTGTAGTGAAATCTTCAAGCGCAATAAGAATAAATAAAGTAGTGACATCTTCAAGGACATCTTGTTGTGACATCTTCAAGCGCAATAAGAATAAATAAAGTAGTGACATCTTGTTGTGACATCTTCAAGCGCAATAAGAATTAATAAAGTAGTGACATCTTTTTTTTTTTTTTTTTTTTTTTTTTGATTGGAGATTTAACGACCACCGTGAGCAACTCAATGGGCAATAAGCAGTCGCCCGTCCCTAATTTAGCGTCGCTGGTTCCAGGGAAGGGAGAGAGCCAGTGCCGTAAGACAAACACAACATCCATGCCTAACCGGGATTCGAACCCGGACCCCTTACGGACGAATGATCAGAGGCCAACGCCTTAGACCACTGCGCCACCGGGGGCGGCAGTGACATCTTCAAGGACATCTTGTAGTGACATCTTCAAGCGCAATAAGAACAAATAAATAAATAAATTATAAATAAATAAATAAATTATAAATAAATAAATAAATAAATAAATAAATAATAAATAAATAACTAAATATCCTAAGGCTTTCTCGAATATGTAGCTTAAATTCTGATCTAGAGGAATATGTTAAAATATTAATTAATCAGTTTATTAATAACCAAGTACCTAAATACTTCTTAAAAGCCGCATTAAGAAAAATAGTTCTCAAACATAGAGTTAGGATGGATGACTTAATTTAAATCTTGATAACCAAATGAATTATCTAAATTAAAGCTATTATTAGAGGTTTAGATGATGATGTGGTCAACTACAATTTTAGGAACCTATAATACACTATTTTTTTCCTCTCCTTTGATTCAAAAAAAGTTTATAATTAAAAATATGCAAAAAAATACATAAAATTATTTCTTAAAAATAAAAAATAAAAAAATATATATAAATACAAAAGCAAGAAGAAATAGTAATATATAATTAGCAAAGGAATGGGTAGGATGTTGCTATTTGAGTTATTGAAATACTTTGAAAACTTCTGGGAACAGAGATAAAAAATTACTCTACTCCCAGAAAGTGTCACTAGTATTCTGAGTTGCTCTGAAAATTCATTACAGTTTTTTCAGCATAATAATTCTGGATTTGTTGAAGGCTTCCTTATTGGGAACCACCCAACTTCTAATTTCCAGAAAGTTTCTATACTTCGCCGCTAGGTGGCGCTGCGACAGGAATGCCTTTTCATTTAGTTTTGGCTGCCATGTTGAGTAGTCATGGATTATTAGCTCTTACTGCTGCATTGGTTAAGTAATTACAATTATGTTTTGCATCTGTTTTTTTTTTTTTCTTAATTTGGTTTCTTCAATAGCCTCTTTAGATGTTCATTTTTATTTTAGGCAGTGTTGGTAGTTTTTTCGCCGGATAATTGGTCGGCGTTCTGGGTCTCTTTATTGTAGTAACCAGACTTACTGTTACAGGTATAATGCAATATGCTTAGAGCCTTCCTGCTGGTAATTTACTGATTAAAACAATATTTTGTAAATAGTTACCTCATACTAGCAACAATATGTATTACATATTATTAATTTTTTTTTGTTCTATACTATTTTTGAAGTGGGGTGCTTTTTAGTTAATTCTAGATGTGCCCTAAACTTAACTTATTTAGTATGGGGGGCTTATCTCTTACCTCTTTGAGTTTTGCAACTTAGTTCTATGGATTCAATCACTCATTTTACCACAGTGACTTAATACTCATGCACAATTAACTTGTGTTTTTGTCAAAATATAATTTTTCAGTCTTGTAAAGTTTCAGGACAAATGTTACTGCATATGTATACCTTTTATTTAGGACAAGCTCCTCACATTTCTTTAGTATTTTATTTTCTTTGTTTGTTCGGTAAATTTTGGGGTGTCTGCCCCCCCCCCCCCCCTTCTAAAGTGTAGTTTGTTAAAATTCTCTTGGAATGATTATTTGGTAGTGTGCGAGTTCATGTTTTAATACTCGGGCATGGTTTGCTGGTGTTTTCATTAAAAAATGTTCAATATTTTAAAAATAAAATTCTGTAATTCAAAGTTTCTGGACACAAGTTTACATTTGTATTCCTTTTCATTAGGCTAAGATATTTACTTTTCTTCAGTTAATTAATTTCTTCATTCATTTGGTAAAAATTGGGATGTTTGTCCACCCTACTTATGTGTTTGCTAAAATTCTCTTGGAATGGTTATGTTGTGAGTGTATGATTTGGGCAATGTGATCTAGTTTGCAGTTTTGGGGTTTTTGTTCCTTTTAACATCAGTTGCATTTAATCTTAAACTTAACTAGTCAGTAAAGTAAACTAGACCAACAGAAATCCACACGATTCCGGTTTTTGTGGATGAGTGAGTGATTTTCTTCCTGCTTGCCCCTAACGAAGCCATAAAGAAATCAGTCATTGGTCTACATCCCTATGTTCTTCTGGTTGACATTTTTTTTTATTTTGGTATTTTTGCCTTTGCTTGCTGCGGAGCTCGTTTGCTTCTGACACTTGAGGTTTGTTTCATTTTCCCTCGTCATTTTCTTAAAATATTCTCTTTCTTCAGATTTTGCATTGTTTCTGTATATCATCATCAACAACCATTATCAATCCACTGCTGGATGAATGTCTCCCCAAATTTCTTCCACAATTGTCTGTCTTGGGCCTGTCTCCCTCTTGTCACTCCAACATACTTTCGAATTCCATCCTTCCATCTCCCATGGGGTCTTCTTCTGGGTCTTTACCTGTCCCTCGAAATCCAGTCTAAAATTTCGGTTGTCCATCGGTGGTCCGTTCTTCTGGCAACATGTCCAGCCCATTGCCATTTCAGTGATTTCACTCTGATCATGATGTCGTCCACTCCTGTCATTTTCCTTATCCACAAGTTCCTCTTCTTATCTTTTCTGGTTACGCCAAGCATGCATTTCTCCGTGCTTCTTTGAGTTGTCTGCAGTCTTTGTATGTCTTTTTTAGTTAAGGTCCATGTCTCTGCTTCATACGTGAGCCCTGACAGGATGCATTGATTAAACACTTTCCTTTTGAGACATACTGGCATACTGCTCTTAAAAATTGTACTGTTTCTTCCAAAAGCTCTCCATCCAAGTTTAATACGACGATTAATTTCTTCATCAATCTCACTCGATATCTGCTGCCCAAGATAAATGTAGGAATCGGTTATCTCAAGTTCTTCTCCATCAGTCCATAAATCTTCGTTTCTCGTAAAAGCATTGTACATCACTTTTGTCTTCTGAAAGTTCATTTTTAATCCCACTTCTTTACTCTTGTCAGCAAGTTCTTGGATCATACTCTACAGCTCTGAAGGGGTAGTTGCAAAAATAATTACGTCATCAGCAAAACGAAGGTGTGTTAAGTAATCCCCATTAATCTTTATCCCTTTGTTTTCACAGTTCAATGATTGAAAGACATTTTGCAATATGGCGTCAAAGAGCTTGGGAGATATGGTGTCACCTTGTCTCACTCCCTTTCCAATTCTTATTTGTGCTGTATCCTCAAATATCCGAACTTTTGCACTTCAATTTTCACAGATGTTTTTAATAATGCTAATATATGCATCTTCAATACTGCAGGATTTCAAAGCCATTGTTACTGCTGATGGTTTCACGGAATCGAAGGCCTTTTCATAGTCAATAAAAGCCATGCATAATGGGAGTTCATATTCTCTTGTTCTTTCAATTAGTTCTCTCAGTACATGGATATGATCTATAGTGCTGTAGCCACTCCTGAATATAGCTTGTTCTCTTGGTTGGGCCATGTCTAGTGTTACCTTCAAGCGATGTGAAAGAACCTTAGTGAAGATTTTATAAACCACTGAAGGGAGGCTGATGGGCCTGTAGTTCCCGAGATCCTCAATGTCACCTTTTTTATGGAGCAAGATCATTGTAGCAGTGTGTCCCATCCTCAGAAATCTTTAAGACATCTGGCGAAAACTTAGGCGAATTTAGTTTCAATTTCTCCACTTGCTTCTTGTATAATGTCCATGGTAATTCCATCTTCTACTGGAGCTCTTCCTCGTTTCATGTTCTTAATTGCATATGTAACTTATGCAGGGAGGGTTGGAAGGACTTTGGCACTGGTACCTGCCGTAATGACTGGAATAGATGTATCATCCGTTTCATTTAGTTTTGAATAGAAATATTTCACCCTTGTCAAAATTTCGTTTCTATTTCTTGTTACAGTACCATCTTCTTTTCTCAGAGTCATAATCTGTTTTCTTCTCTTACTGAGATGTCCTTTTGATCTCTTCAGGCACTGGTAGTTTTAATTGCTTTCACAATTAAATTTCCTTATGTATTCAGCACTGTCTTGCATAGCTTTATATATTCCAGGTTGGAAGTTACGTCTTTTTTTCTCCTCATCTCCCTTCTCTTTTGCATCAACAGTTTTGTTTTTCCTGAAATTTTCTTCATATGTAACTTGTTCTTAGTACCACCATTTTTTGTTGCTGTTTCCATAAGAGCCTTGGTGAGTTCTCTGTTAACTTCAGAAATATTCACTTCGTCCGTTGTTAGGCCTTCTAAAGCAGAGAATCTGTTCCTCAGTTCCAACTTGAAGGTACACTGCCGGACAATTGCTAAGGACGGATGACAATAGCAACGATAGCAACCATAAAATGGAAGGCAGGAAAATGTGGAAATTAGCATAAGTGCGGGATATAGTAAGACGTGTTGCGCATGTGCAAATTTTGGATTGCCGAACTTGTTCGTGACGTCATAGCGCAGATAAGAGATATAAATTATTTGACGCGTATTGACCGTTGTTGTTCGACGCAAATTTGAAAGGGAAAGAATCAATTGACGAACTTGCAATTTTCAGTATGTCTTTCTGACATCACCTAGATGATTTTACGCGTGGCCGTATTATTGGCAAGATTGAAGAAGGGCGAAAAGTAACTAATGTTGCCAGGGAGTTCGACGTCAGCCACAGTGTTGTTTCAAGGCTTTGGAAATCATTTCAAACAAATGGAGAGTGTAGCAAACGTCACGGGGGAGGTCGTGTTCGCAGTGCGACACCTGCAGAAGATCGGTACATAGTGCTATCAACAAAAAGACACCGGCGCAGCACAGCTAGTGAGGTAGCAAATCAGTTTATGGCTGTTACTGGCAAGCGGATCTCCCGTAAAACTGTCGCCAGACGTTTGCATGAAGGAGGACTATACGCCCGCCGTCCTGTTGTGTGCATCCCATTGTCCAGACGTTACCGTACCGCCCGTTTGCAATTGTGTCATCAACATAGCAATTGTACGGATAATGACTGGTCTGCTATCCTCTTCTCAGATGAGAGTAGATACAGTCTATCGTCTGATTGTCGACGACAACTGCTCTGGCGTGATAGTGATACTGCATATTGTCCAGCAAACATACAGGAAAGGGACCGATATCCGACATGTAGTGTCATGGTATGGGCTGGCATCATGATCAATGGCCGTACGTCCCTCTATGTGCTTCCAACTGGGACTATGATTGGCCAACGCTACATTAATGATGTTCTGCTACCTCATGTTTGCATGTTCCGTGGTGCTGTCGGTGATAGATTCATTTTCATGGACGACAACGCAACATGTCATCGAACAGTCGCTGTCCAGGAGTGTCTTGAGAGCGAGGATATTCAACGCCTCGTACGGCCAGCACGTTCTCCAGATCTGAATCCCAATGAAAATGTGTGGGATGCTTTGGGGAGGAGTCTTGCTGGTCGCCAATGCCCTCTAATACAAAAGGGCACCCTCATCCGTGCACTGACAGAGGAATGGGATAAAATACCCCAACAGCTGCTTGATAATGTTGTGCAAAGCATGACACGACGTGTGGAATCTTGCATCGCCCTCCATGGTGGACATATCCCGTATTGACATCTTACGCCGGAACGCTTGCGGACGGTAATTGCGTTTGTTTCACGTTTACGTATTCTGCACAAAATGGCCTGTTTGTCCCTTGAACACGTTCCAAAGCCTTCTGGATTTCAAAGCACGATAAATTGTCTTACTTGTAATGTCCTGGCATACTGACATTATTTTATTTCACTTGGCATCCAACCACACTTACTTTTCTATGCGCTATATAGCCGTTTGTGATCCGTCCTTAGCAATTGTCCAGCAGTGTATTATGGTGTTTTTTAAGGTTGATTATGTCAATACATTTTGTTTGTCTTATGAGCTTGTCACGTTCGAGTTTAGTGTTAAGGTGTATCTTACATCTCACCAATCTACGGTCACTACCTGTGTTGAACTTGTTTAGCACACTGAAGTCCTCGATGACGAATTTTTTGTTACACATAATAAAATCAGTTTCACTTGTCGTCCCATTCGGATGTCTCCATATCCATTTTCTGTGTGGCTTTTTCTTGAAAAAGGAGTTCATGATGAAAAACCTTTCTGCTTCTGCAAATTCTACGAGGGTATTTCCACGTTAATTTCTGTTCCCGTAACCGAATTTACCAGCCGAAGTTTCATTCTGTTGTTGTTGCCCTACTTTTGCATTGAAATCCCCCATAATGATCTTCAATTGCAGTTTCCTTTGTTATTTAGATTCCGAATTTCCTTGTAAAATTCTTTAATTTCTTCATCAGGGTGACTTGTGGTGGGTGCATAAGCTTGAATAATCTGAGCCTGGTATCTTCTCGAGAGTTGGATAACGAGTCGTGCAGCTCTGTCAGAGGAACTTTCAACTTCTACAACTTTATCCTTCAGTTTCTTGTTTATTATAAATCCAAAAACCACGAGTTCTGCCAGTATCTGTCCCACGATAGTAGAAGAGATGTCTCCTTTTAAGTTCAATGAGATCTTTTCCTTTTCTCCTTACCTCACTTAGCCCGACGATGTCCCACTTGATCCTTTGTAGTCCCTCTTCCAATTCAAAAAGCCTTGAATCAGAAGATAGGGAGCGTCCGTTGTAAGTAGCCAA
Organism: Macrothele yani; assembly: GCA_039090855.1. NCBI lineage: Eukaryota > Metazoa > Arthropoda > Arachnida > Araneae > Macrothelidae > Macrothele > Macrothele yani. The sequence goes on from CM077026.1 coordinate 116,043,598, forward strand.
AGTCAGCATCAAATGGCAGCTTAGTTAAGCTGACTAGACGTTCCCAATTCTTGAGGACAGTCCTCGAATTTAGTTTACTGTCCCCAAAAACGTCTGAAGCCTTTGGGGACGCAAATTGTCCTCAAATTTTAATATTTGTTCCCAAATGTCCTCGAATTTACACTTCCTCATTAACCCTTTAGATTTCCAATGAATAATGTTCTGGAAAGTAGTTTCTGTTGTATTAATTTTCCAACATGCTTCTTGTGAAAACAAATTTTGACTTTTTTTTCTTCTTTCTAGGTTTATAACGACCACTACGAGCTACTTTAAGGACTATAAGCAGTCACTTGTGTCTAATTTGGAGATTTTGGTTCTAGGGAGGGAGAGAGCAAGTGCTGCAAGACAAACACACCACCTGTGCCTCATTCGGGACTCGAATCCATACCAAATTGTACTAATGGTCAGTAGCCAGCACTAGGTCAATACACCATTGGCGCGGTCAAATTTCGACTGTACTTGTTCTGAGTTTTTCCAAAAACTTTGGCAAAATGAAAAATTCGCCATGCAATTATTATGGTGTGCAGCCTAATTTTAATTCAGTGCATGTACAACATTTTACTTTTGCTAATATGTTCTCGCCATCATAGTTCTGCTTTGTCGATACAAATTACCAACATTCTACAAGATATATTCTTTTAAGACACAGATATTAATGTTCAATATCACATTTATTGAAGCAATGCAGTTCCAGCTGACGGAGACTGAGGGCCAAGATTTAAATTGTGAAGTCATTTTTGAGGGATTTGGCCATAACTCACCACGCTGGCCAAGTGGGTTGGTGAGTGTAGGATAGCATTTCCTCTGATCCCGATGGTATAGGTATACCGCTACTGGCGGTCGTCAGAGCCCCTTTAGTGGGAACAGGATGCACCACGAGAAGGCGGGGTTGACATTTGTCAAGGAGAGGCGATATGTTGCGCATCACCTGACCTTGCTTCCCGTTTCGGTATATATATATCATCATCATCATCATCATTGTCAACCATTATCAATCCACTGCTGGACGAAGGTCTCCCCAAGTTTCTTCAACAACGGTCCGTCTTGTGCCAGTCTCTTCCACGTTACTCCCGCATAATTTCGAATTTCATCCATGCATCTACCATGTGGTCTTCTTCTGGGTCTTTTCCTGTCCATTGGAATCCAGTCTAAAATTTCGGCTGTCCATCGGTGGTCTGTCCTTCTGGCAATATGTCCAGCCCATTGCCATTTCAGGGATTTTACCCTCGTCATGATGTCTTCCACTCTTGTCAGTTTTCTGATCCACGAGTTCCTCTTCTTATCTCTCCTGGTTACACCAAGCATGCACCTCTCCATGCTGCTTTGAGTTGTCTGCACTTTGTATGTCTCTTTTAGTTAAGGTCCAGGTCTCTGCGCTATATGTAAGCACTGGAAGGATGCATTGATCAAATATTTTTCTTTTGAGACATAACGGGCCATTGCTCTTGAAAATTATATTGTTTCTTCCAAAAGCTTTCAAGACAAGTTTTATACGCAGGATTGATTTCTTCATCAATGTGACTCTCACTTGATATCTGCTGTCCAAGATAAATGTAGGTATTGGTTATCTCCAGCTTTTCCTCGTCAATCGATAAATCTTCATTTATTGTAAAAGCATTGTACATCACTTTTGTCTTATGGAAGTTCATTTTTAATTCCACTTCTTTACTCTTGAGAGCAAGTTCCTGTATCATACTCTGCAGCTCTGAAGGGGTAGTTGCAAAAATGACTACGTCATCAGCAAAACGAAGGTGAGTTAGATAAACTCCATTAATCTTTATCTCTTTGTTTTCCCAGTTCAGTGATTGAAAGACATTTTCCAATATGGCACTAAAGAGCTTGAGAGATATTTTGTCACCTTGTCTCACTCCCTATCCGATTTTTGTGTATGCTGACTCAAACAGCCTAATCTTTGCACTTTCATTTTCATATGTGTTATTAATATATTAATGTATGCATCTTCAAAACCGCAGGATTTCAAAGCCATTGTAACTGCTGATGGTTTCACTGAATCAAAGGCCTTTTCATAATCGATAAAAGCCATGCATAATGGAAGTTCATATTCCCTCGCTCTTTCAATTAGTTCTCTCAGTACGTGGATATGATCTATAATGCTGTAGCCACTCCTAAATCTAACTTCATCTCTCGGTTGAGCCATGTCCAGTGTTACCTTCAAGCGGTGTGAAAGAACTTTAGTGAAGATTTTATAAACCATTGATAGGAGGCTGATAGGTCTGTAGTTCCTGAAATCCTCAATGTCACCTTTTTTATGTAGCAGGATCATGGTAGCATTGTTCCAATCCTCAGGAATCTTCCCTTCATTAAAGCATCGAGTGAAAACTTGGGTGAGTACTGTTTCAATTTCTCCACCTTCTTCTTGTACGATGTCTACAGTAATTCCATCTTCTCCTGGAGCTTTTCCCCGTTTCGTGTTCTTGATGACATGTGTAACTTCTGCTGGGAGGACTAGAAGAACTCTGGTACTGGTACCTTTCATTATGTCTGGAGTACATGTACCATCCCTTTCATATAATTTGGAGTTGAAATCTTTCACTCTTGTTAAAATTTCGCCTCTATTTCTTGTTACAGAAACATCTTCTTTTCTCAGTGCCATAATCTGTTTTCTTCCCTTACTGAGATGTCTCTGAACTATCTTTAGGCTTTGGTTGTTTTCAATTGCTTTCCTCACTAGTTCACAGTTGAATTTCCTTACGTCTTATGTGATACATTTTCGTACTGTCTTGCATAGCTCGATATATTCCACTTTGGAAGTCACATCTTTAGTTTTCCTCATTTCTCTTCTTTTTTGCATCAACATTTTGGTTTTTCCTGATAATTTGTTCACATGCAACTTGTTCGTAGACCTAGCTGATTTTGTTGCTGTTTCCATAAGAGCTTTGGTTACTTTTCTGTTAACTTCAGAGATGTTCACTTCTTCTGATGTTAGACCTTCTAGAATTGAGAATATGTTCCTCAGTTCTAATTTAAAGGTATTATGATGCTTTTTATGGTTGTTCATGTCAATACACTTGGTTTGTTTCATGAACTTGCCACGCTCGAGTTTAACATTGAGGTACATCTTACATCTTACCATTCTATGGTCATTACCTGTGTTGAACTTGTTCAGCACACTGCAGTCTTCCATGACAAATTTCTTGTCACTTTTCCATCCATTGGGATTGGGATGCCTCCATGTCCATTTCCTTTGCGGTTATTTCTTGAAAAAGGAGTTCATAATGAAAAACCCTTCTGCCTATGCGAACTCTACGAGAGTATTTCAAAGCTGGTTGCGAACTCTACGAGAGTATTTTTGCCGTGACCGAATTTACCTACTGAAGTTTCATTTGGTTGCCGTTGCCCTATTTTTGCATTGAAATCTCCCATAATTATCTTAAATGCTGCTTATCTTTATTATTTAGATGACGAATATCCTCATAAAATTCTTCAATTTCTTCTTCAGGATGACCTGTGGTGGGTGCATAAGTTTGAATAATCTGAACCTGGTGTCTTCTCGAGAATTGGATAACGAGTCGTGCATCCCTGTCAGAGGAACTTACAACTTTATCCTTCAGTTTCTTGTTTATTATATATATATATATATATATATATATATATGACCGAATTTACCTACTGAAGTTTCGGGGTGACATGGAGGAGACTGGCACAAGACAGACCGTTGTGGAGGAAACTTGGGGAGACCTTCGTCCAGCAGTGGATTGATAATGGTTGACAATGATGATGATGATGATGATATATATATATATATATATATTTTTTTTTATTCTTTGAGCTCCTCCCAAAAATTCTAGTTTCCTACGCCCCTGGATGGGCGAATGCTTTATAGCCTATTGAGCTACTCATTTTGGTCGTTAAACCTTCAAACCAAAAAAAAAAAAAAAAGAACATAGAACTTAATTTACAATTTACTATCCAAATCAAATATGTAATCAGGTTTCACTTTCTCCCATTTTTTCGGGCAGAATACATCAGTTCTGTACATTGGGATGGAAATAATCACGTTTCATTTTACTCAGCCATTCCGTTAGCAGTTCCTACGTCTTTTTTTTTTTTTTTTTTTTTTTTCTGATTTGGGGTTTAACGATTACCGTGAGCAACTTAATAGGCTATGGGGTATAATTTAGGGTCACTGGTTCCAGGGAAGGGAGAGACCCAGTGCCGCAGAATAACCACAACATCCATGCCTCACGGGATTCGAACCGAAACCCATCTCGGACGAATGTTTATAAACCAGCGCTTAAACCACTGTGCCACCGGGGTGTCCCGGCTTTTTCAGAGGAAACTTATGAAAAGTCATCTTTCATCTGTACATTTTAGGTGATAGGACTTGTTAGCACAATCCTGTGATAAGCAAAAGTTAGGCATGTCGTTAATAAACAGATAAAAAAATAAATCGCGATCGATTTGCCTGAACCTCCAGTGCATTCCTGAATAAACAATGGAAAAACGAATGTAAACAAACCATTGCTGATCCGCGTCCACCAAACATATTTCCCATGATGCAATGTGAGATGAATAAAGGGCCATTAAAGTCTACTGACTTCCTAGAAAGAGGAAGGAAATAAAAACTTCATCATCATCATCATCAACGAGTTCGTTTGCTAAGCTGTAACCGTTGCGTCAATGCTTGAATCAGTGTTTACTTTTTTTTTTTTTTGGCGTTTTTCTTGGATGATTGGGATACTTAAGTTTTCAGTTGTTATAAATTAAAAATTGGACTAACATGCACATTAAGAAAAAAATAATTACTTCTGTAGCTCTATTGTTTATTCATGTATCAACATTTTCCTGCAAGAAACAGTATGAAGGGGAAAAACCGGCGTGGGCAAAAAAAGACGTGAGGGATTACACTGATGCAGATTTAGAGAGACTGTATGATCAGTGGGAGGTTAGTGTAAAGAGTTGCGTATTGATAACATTATAGAATTGTACGTATTAATATTACTAAATGAAAATACGTGCGATAACGAGAAATATATTCCAATATAATTCAGTCTTTGTTATGGTATTAAATAATTAATTTCTCGAATATTTTGAAATATTGACTACTGCATAGGAATAAAGTCGTTTCCATGCAATTTTAGCACTTTTTGGTGGCACAGTATATGTGGTTGTACAACATAACTATTGTTAAATCGTGACCACTTCTGTAATACTAAAGAAATAATTCTCAAAAGCTTACATTTAATGGGAACAAACTTTGCACGTTCTACTTCAATGCTTGTCATTGAAAGTTGGAGTAATTGTTCAAGAGTAGTCATTTACACTATTCCTGTGTTTTACCTTTTAAGTATTTCATGCCAGAACATACCCTCTGTCGTAATTATGTACTTCAAAACACTGGAAACAACTTGTAATCACAAATCTTTCATTTTTTAGTATTTCTCAGTGAAAAAAAGTGTAAAACTGTTCAAGCTGTGATAAGTTCATGTGTTTGGAGTTAATATAATTCCATTTCATAAATGGGGTTTGTGATTTTAATGCCAACACTCAATTGATTACTAAATAGTTATGATTGGTTTGAGTTCATCAAATTGTCTGTACCTGTCATCAAAGTCCTTAATAACAGAGTCTAGCATAAGAACAAATACTTTAAAACCTATACAGTTTCACCAAGTATAGTCATTCCATCAAAAATTCCTCCAGGATTCAAAGTGAATCCAACTTTTTCTAAGATTTGATTTTCACAATGGCAACTTGTTACATAAACCAGATATATGACTAAAGATAACAGATACTTGGATTTTTCACTTCCAGAGCAATTTATCAGAAGCTGTGGGATATCAGTGAGAAAAGTTAGTAAGCTAAGAAAAGCAACATCACTAAGATAGTTCAACCAGTATCACAGTTTATTTCTTCCAGTAAAAAGAGAGAAAGCTCTTACCAAAGTTGGAAAAATCTCCTAAGCAACTCTTTTCTGATATGATTAATGTTACATGAGAAACAGTAAATATACACGCAATTCAGAGATGTCTGATCGCTGTGTTAATAACTCTCCTGAACATTTTCCAACACCCAACGGATTTAATTGTGCAGAAGCAAGTCACCATAATCAGCGTCTACTTCATCTAAGACTGTTTTTAATTTTCTATGTGTAAGAGCATGGTTTCTGCCACTAATTAAATTCTTAAGTTTCACTACCTTGTCCATTGTATTTGACTGTCCCAGCAATGACAAACTTTGTGGGCGCAAGGCTTAAATACTGGGCATGTGTAGAAATTATTTACCTGCCCAGGTAGTAAAATTGCTGGATGACCAGAAAAATTTTACTTTTGAGATAACAAATCAGAACTCTCATTTTCTTTTTCTTTTTTTTTTTAAGATAACAAACCAGAACTCTCATTTTTTTTTTTTTTTTTTTTACATGATTTGCATTTCTGTTGTAAGGTATGTGTTCAAAATGTGCAGTGCTCAAAAGTGTGTAACTCAAGTTTTAGGATGTTGATGATGAAATTGGTATTAAATGGTATGATGATGAAATTGGTATTAAATGGTATGATGATGAAATTGGTATTTGAGAAATTTAGTGATTCTGCCATGTTCCTTTCATTGAAGTTTTTGCCCTTTGGCACTAAACACCAGAGGCCAGTTCCATCAGAGGCATGAATCCCATCCAGTTTCTGACTATAAACAGCATTTAGAGCAAAATACACTATATTGACAAAAGTCACCAGACACCTAGAAGAGAAACACAACATAGCAAGCATTTATTGACATGTATGTACATTAGTAGGGTGTCAGTCCACCTTTAGCCTTAATGCATGCACCGACCCTTCAAGACATGCTTTCGACAAAGTTTTGGAACACAGTGATAGGTATGCACTTCCATTCAGTACATTAATGCTGTCGCCAGCTGTTGCTTAGTATTAGGCCTTGGTTCCAAACTTCTTATGCGGTGCTCTAATTCATCCCATAGGTGCTCTATGGGATTAAAATCAGGGCTCTGTGCTGGCCAATCTACACATGATATCAAATTATCGTCAAACCATGCCGTAACAGTCCTTGCTTTATGCCTCGGTTCATTATAATTGTCAAGAATATCGATTTAGACGTGCTGGTTAACAGGTTTGTCCACGATAACCAATAGGCCGGGACCATACCACGAAAAACACCCCCACACAAGTACACTGCCAGCTCCAACCGTGAGCATAGAAACAAGTACACTGTGGTAACTAGCGTTCCCCGGCTGCCACCACACCCACACACAGCCATCAGACGGATGGATCGTGTATCCGGATTCATAGAACCCGTTTCCATTGATCTACAGTCCACGATAAATGTTCTTTATGCCATGCTAAACAACGGGTAGCATTCCTAGTGGAGATGAAAGGCTTATGAGCAGCCGCACAACCACGGTAAGACATGGAATGAAGTTCTCTGCGAATGGTACGTGTACATACCAAGGTTTCAGCATTTTTACTCACCTGTTCACTGAGGTCTTTTACAGTACTCCGTCCATTAGCTGTAACGACTCTCCTGAGGCTTCGACGTCCTCTATCACTGATTGGCTCTAGTCTGCCAGTACGTTTTGCTGCTTCTGGCACGCCATGTGACTTCCACTTATTCAGTACATCCAAAACAGCTGACTTGGGTATGTTTAAACGCCTCTCGGTTTCTCTTATGGACAACCCACTAATATAACACCCAACAATATTTCCTTTCTCAAAGTCAGTTCTCTCCCGCCGCGACATTTTCACTCAACCTCACAGTGCGATATGATCGCGGTCAGCTGCAGGCTTGTTTTTATACCGTTTGTAGCTGTACCGCGCATCTTAACAATGCAGCGGATCCATTCCATTTCTTTGCTTTTGAAGGGGATTCCGGTGACTTTTGTCATTATATTATACATCTGATTCCAATTTCCTAGCCTAGAGCATAATATAATTAAAGAAGTGACATTCTTCTGTCCTTAGCACTCTGTAACAATAATACAACTTCCGCTGATCAGCAGCAAAATGAAACACGACATGCGACAACTGTCTTTTTTTCTTGTAGTGGGAAATTCTATTCCAAATTTTTCTATTTTTGGAATTAGTGGCCCTAACCAGGCTACTAGATTTTTTTATTTACCTTCTGAGACCAATAAATTACATGCCCTGGGCATCTCGCGCTGGTATTTTTCAAGCCCTGAGGCGTACAATGCAGTGTAACATTTCAGATTTGATTCTTATCGCTTTTCAGTCAAAAATGAAATTTGCTTTATTCATCATTTGTGGGCTGCCATATGGATAGCACTGGTCTAACCAGTGGCCTCTATTTGTTCGTCCACGATGGCCCAGGTTCAAGTGCCGGATGAGGCTATGGTATTGTGTTTGTCCTTTTGTCCTACAGGCCTCGAACCCATGCCCTTAAATTAAAGATGGGTGACTGCTTATTAACCTTGTAGGCCATGTTTCAAGCAACTACCAAGTAAAGATTAAAATTAGCGGTTACCACTCGCCACTTAGTGACTGAATAAAACAAAGTTGCCAGTAGAAAAAGTTAGTTTTGTCGCCATGCTCGAAAATTTGCCTGTCTGCACAGACTGGTGGCTGGCCAAGTTATTGTTTTATTGCTGAAGAATTTATTTGCATTTTTTAAAACACTGCAGTTAATTAGGAAATACATTTTCATATCATCCAGCTCATGTGTGGTGAAAAACAGCCTTTTCCTCCCCAAATAAGTGGGCACGGTCTATTTATAGATTCACTCTTCAAGAAAGGGGCAGCCATTTTGTATTCCCACTTAAGGTGGGGCACGAACTAATCATATTAAGAACCTTGGTGGTGCAGTGGTTTAAGTGAAGGCTTCTGATCATTCATCTGAAAGGTGTCCGGGTTCGAATCCCGGTGAGGCATGGATGTTGTGTTTGTCTTATGGCACTGGTTCTCTCTCTTCCCTGGAACCAGTGGCCCTAAATTAGGGACGGGTGACTGCTTATAGCCCATCGAGTTGCTCACGAGTTCCTCCAATAAAAATATATATATATATCAAGAATGGATACCTGTGGCTTTAGATGGAAGTGTGATGTCACAAGCTTTGGTTTTTTACAAATGTTTCAAGCCTCTGGATTTTAGTCAAGGCCTGTTCTCAATGTATAGAAGGATTATCAAAAGTTTTGTTTACCCCTGAAGAATTTAAATTTTGTTGCCAGGTTCCTCAAACTACTGCCAGTTACTAAACTGAAGTGTTTTCATTGTGTATTTTGTAATTCTGTTGTTGTCATTACTCAGAGGAAAGGAAGATTAACTAAAGATTCTTCAAGTGGAACTAGAATTAAATAATCCTTAGTACAGTAGCGAACAAAAGTATTTGGCGAAACACTTTTTCGACCATAATTTTCGTTCTGCTAGACCAAATCGGGTCATTTTGGGATATCATATGTGTTAATTCATGGGTTACAATGCTGCATAGTTTGTATTTCACTCAGAGCGAATTTGTCATTCAAAATGGGCCATATTCAAGAGTTGCCAATTATTACCCATTTGTTTGCTGCATGTATTAATGTTTTTCTTGTGATTTTTGTGGGTTTTGTGATGTGTAGTGCGATAATAAGTCAATCTTAGGTTTTCAGAAATGGGTAAAGAGGCGAAGATCCCTGTTGGAGCTCGCCAGGTGGCCGTGAACATGATGGAATCCGGAATGCGCGTCACCGACATTGCGAGGGCCCTGAAGATCCGACACCAGTCTATTTCAGCTATCCTGCAAAGTTATAAGAAGACTGGGACCGTCGAGAACAGTCCGCGATGTGGTAGGCCTCGTTCCACATACGTTGCGTCAGGATAGACGCATCCTCCGTCGATCTCCTGCTGATCCCACTTTGACTGCTGTGGACATCGCCACCGAATTCCGCGACAGCGACGACCTGAACGTCAGCCGAATGACCATCTCCCGTCGTCTCATTGCTGGTGGATTGAATGGAAGACGCCCCGCCAAGAAACCACTCATCGGAGTCAAGAATCGACGAGCCAGAGTTCGTGCGCAGTCATCGACACTGGACCGCGGCGGACTGGAGTAAGGTGCTTTTCACCAACGAGAGCAAGTTCAACTTGTTCGGAAGTGATGGCATCCGATACGTACGACGTCCGTGTGGCCAGAGATTCAACCCCCAGTTCATTCAGCCGAGTGTCAAGCACGGAGGAGGATCGCTCATGGTATACGGCGCCTTCTCTCGCAATGGAATGGGCCCCATCATCAAGATTGACGGAATAATGACCGGCCAGGGCTACACGAACATGCTCATCAACGATGTCTTTCCATGGGCAAACCAGAACATGCCACCCGGATGGATCATGCAGCAAGACAACGACCCGAAGCACACCTCCAGAGTAGCGAAGGCAGCCTTCCAGCAGCAACAGGTCACACTTCTAGACTGGCCAAGCCAATCTCCAGACCTCAACCCCATCGAGCACATGTGGGATGAGCTGGAGAGACAATGTGCGAAGAAAACCTTCCGGAATAGGAAGGTTTTCCCGCCCATTCTGCAGCTGTCTGCAGAATGGGCGTGAATTCCGCAGGTCACCGTCGAGAAGCTAGTGAACTCGATGCCGGCCCATTGTGCAGCTGTTATTAAGTCTTGTGGTTATCCCACTAAGTATTAGTTATTGTTTTGTCATTTTCTCGTACTTGTTTTCTGTTATCGTTGCATTAAATGAATGTGATATACACACCTACTTTGTTGGTCAATTTGTATGATCTTTGTGATTAAGCTCGGTACCTGATCTGTGTTAAGGTTTCCGATCCATCTGCATATGGGTCATGTTTACAACTGAATAACACATATGATATCCCAAAATGACCCGATTTGGTCCAGCAGAAAAAAATTATGGTCGAAAAAGTGTTTCGCCAAACACTTTTGTTCGCTACTGTATGTAGCATTTCCAAAGAACTGAAGAACGAACAAAAAGCTTTAGTTTATGTGATTAGCACAGCAAAACTAACAAGTGTGATTTGCAAACACTGCAGATGGCAGCAATTATGTGCCTTGGAATAGCCCAGCAGGCTTTCCACTGCACATAGCCTTCCACATGGCCAAAAAGTATTGCCTTGTTGCATCATATTTTATGTTAAAATGCATGTAAGTACATATATATATATATATATATCATCATCATCAGCGTCAACCATTATCAATCCACTGCTGGACGAAGGTTTCCTCCACAACTGTCTGTCTTGTGCCAGTCTCCTCCATGTCACTCCTGCATACTTTCGAATTTCATCCACCCATCTCCCATGTGGTCTTCTTCTGGGTCTTTTCCTGTCCCTTGGAATCCAGTCTAAAATTTTGGCTGTCCATCGATGGTCTGTCCTTCTGGCAGCATGTCCAGCCCATTGCCATTTCAGGGATTTAACTCTGATCATAATGTCTTCCACTCTTATCATTTTTCGGATCCACGAGTTTCTCTTCTTATCTCTCCTGGTTACACCAAGCATGCACCTCTCCACGCTGCTTTGAGTTGTCTGCAGCCTTTGTCTCTTTTAGTTAAGGTCCACGTCTCTGCATCATACGTAAGCACTGGAAGGGTGCATTGATCAAACACTCTTCTTTTAAGACATAATGGCATATTGCTCTTGAAAATTATGCTGTTTCTTCCAAAAGCTTTCCAGGCAAGTTTTGTACACCGATTAATTTCTTCATCAATGTGACCCTCACTTGATATCTGCTGTCCAAGATAAACGTACGTGTCTGTTATCTCCAGCTTTTCTCCATCAATCGATAAATCTTCATTTCTTGTAAAAAGCATTGAACATCACTTTTGTCTTCTGAAAGTTCATTTTTAATCCCACTTCTTTACTCTTGTCAGCAAGTTCCTGTATCATACTCTGCAGCTCTCATGGGGTAGTTGCAAAACTGACTACGTCATCAGCAAAGCGAAGGTGGGTTAGATAATCTTCATTAATCTTTATCCCTTTGTTTTCCCAGTTCAGTGATTGAAAGACATTTTCCAGTGTGGCATTAAAGGGCTTCAGAGATATGGTGTCACCTTGTCTCACTCCCTTTCCAATTTTTATGTGTGTTGTATTTTCAAACAGCCGAATCTTTGCACTTGCATTTTCATAGATGTTATTAATAATATTAATGTATGCATCTTCAATACTGCAGGATTTCAGAGCCATTGTAACTGCTGATGGTTTCACCGAATCAAAGGCTTTTTCATAATCGATAAAAGCCATGCACAATGGAAGTTCATATTTCCTCGCTCTTTCAATTAGTTCTCTCAATACGTGGATATGATCTATTGTGCTATAGCCACTCCTGAATCCAGCTTGTTCTCTCGGTTGAGCCATGTCCAGTGTTACCTTCAAAGGGTGTGAAAGAAAGAACATTAGTGAAGATTTTATAAACCACTGATAGGAGGCTGATAGGTCTGTAGTTCCTGAGATCCTCAATGTCACCTTTTTTATGTAGCAGGATCATTGTAGCGTTGTTCCAATCCTCAGGAATCTTCCCTTCATTAAGGCATCGAGTGAAAATTTGGGCGAGTACTGTTTCAATTTCTCCACTTGCTTCTTGTATGATGTCTACAGTAATTCCATCTTCTCATGGAGCTTTTCCCCGCTTCATGTTCTTGATTGCATGTGTAACTTCTGCTGGGAGGACTGGAAGAACTCTGGTACCTTTCATTATGTCTGGAGTACATGTATCATCCCTTTCATATAGTTTTGAGTAGAAACCTTTCACTCCTCTATTTCTTGTTACAGAACCATCTTCTTTTCTCAGTGCCATAATCTGTTTTCTTTCCTTACTGATATGTCCCTTTGCTATCTTTAGGCTTTGGTTGTTTTCAATTGCTTTCCTCACTAGTTCACAGTTGAATTTCCATACGTCTTCAGTGATACTTTTTTGTACTGTCTTGCATAGCTCTATATATTCCACTTTGGAAGTCACATCTTCTTTAGTTGTCCTCATCTCTCTTCTTTTTGCATCAACATTTTGGTTTTTCCTGATAATTTGCTCACATGCAACTTGTTCTTAGACCCAGCTGATTTTGTTGCTGTTTCCATAAGAGCTTTGGTTACTTTTCTGTTAACTTCAGAAATATCCACTTCTTCCGATGTTAGGCCTTCTAAAGCAGAGAATCTGTTCTTCAGTTCCAATTTGAAGGTATTATGGTGTTTTTTAAGGTTGGTTATGTCAATACATTTTGTTTGTTCTTATGAGCTTGCCACATTCGAGTTTAGTGTTGAGGTGCATTTTACATCTCGCCAATCTATGGTCACTACCTATGTTGAACTTGTTTAGCACACTGCAGTCTTCTATGACGAATTTTTTGTTACACATAATAAAATCAATTTCACTTGTCGTCCCATTTGGATGTCTCCATGTCCATTTCCTGTGTGGCTTTTTCTTGAAAAAGGAGTTCAAGATGAAAAACCCTTCTGTCTCTGCAAACTCAACGAGAGTATTTCCACGCTGGTTTCTGTTGCAGTGAACGAATTTACCTACTAAAGTTTCATTCTGTTGCTGTTGCCCTATTTTTGCATTGAAATCTCCCATAATTATCTTCAAGTGCTGCTTACCTTTATTATTTAGATGACGAATTTCCTCATAAAATTCTTCAATTTCTTCTTCAGGGTGACTTGTGGTGGGTGCGTAAGTTTGAATAATCTGAGCCTTGTATCTTCTTGAGAGCTAGATAACGAGTCGTGCATCTCTGTCAGAAGAACTTTCAACTTCTACAACTTTATCCTTCATTTTCTTGTTTATTATAAATCCAACACCACTAGTTCTGCCAGTATCTGTCCCACGATAGTAGAAGAGATGTCTACTTTTCAGTTCAATATATATATATATATACTCTATTAAGAAGAGACCTAAGCAAAAAAAATTATATATAATTGAGACTCATACCAAGTACAACATAGAAAGGGTTATATGTCTACCGGTGTGAGTAATAGGAGAAAAGATAAAAAATAAAATAAAACAACTGAATGTAGAAAGTGTCGAGAATAATGAGCCTTGGCTTTATCAAGGACCAGCAAAAACTCTGCATTTTCTCACTTCCACAAAGACCTAGTTGGAAATGGGTTTCTGCAAAGCCATGGATGCAAGTAATAACCCACCAAAATTTGTTTTAAAATTTATATATATGTCATGACCTCCGCAGAGTTGTATGACCCAGCGCTAGTTAACAATTTAGCTTACATCCATAACTTCCATGGCCCAACCCATGCTCTTCATCTGTTACTATTAAACAGAGAGAAGAAGATTAAAGAGAACTCAAGTTGTGAGAGTGACATAATAATTAGAAATAATTTTCAGCTATAACGAAACGCCGAGTTCGCCTGAGAGAGAATATAAACCTGAAAAGTAATACAAAAGAATTCCAAATTTTTACATCGCCATTAAAAAGGAAATATTAATTTTTTAAAACTCAGATTTTTGAAAGAAAACTTGATTCTAAAATCCCCTACTCCGCAACTTCTGACAACACAAAAACGAGAATAAATTAAAGACAATAATTAACTAAAGAAAAGCTTTGTGAAAGTTATATGACATAAACAATTAGTTGCAATATGTACAAAGTATTTCAGCAGTGTTTTAAGTGCATAATTAAGTAGTTATTAAGACCTTAACAACTTTGAAAATACAGCGCAAAGTAAAGGAACTATGCACAGCCAGCTTCTCAGCCTAAGTTTCCTTAAAGACGCGCAAAGTTACCAAGAAAAGAAAGAGTTAAAACCCGCAAAAAGGTTAACAGTCTGGCCAGTGCCTAAATGCTAAAAGGCGAAAAACAGCAGAGAAAAAAATACAGGAAGTATAAACATTGAACTTATAAAACCTAAAACCCTAAGACAATGAAGAGAGCTTACCTCTTATGCAACTGAACTTTCTCCACTCAAGAGGAGACATGGCCGACTTTAAAACACGACTGCCACTCCCTAGTAGCTGGGGGGCAGTGTGGGTGGGGCTGATGGCCTCCTCTCACTGAAAGAAGCCAACTCGCGGAGGTTTTATCCAGAGGAAAAAATATATATATATATATACTTAAGACTGTGGACCTGTATGATCAGAAAGAGCAGAATTAACTCTCCAGAATACATGAGAAATATTATAAAATACACAAGTGGTGTATTCAATAATCTTTGTATGTATTAAAACACCTTAGTGAGCTTCTATAGATTATTCAGAATCTTATTAATTTTAATGTTAGTTTTACTATTTTTAGTATAGCTATTCTAGTGAGTGAATAACTAGTTTTCTTTTTTATTTATTTGTTTTTATTTTCTTTTATAGACAGATTTTTATGCTTTTTTTGTGATTTTGTCTGTATTATTTAATTTTTTGTTATAATAGGACCTTCATATCCATAGCACTAAGGTTCCTTTTTGGTAGTTAATAGGCATCCTCTAGCCAACTTCCTTACGGCTTTGATTGGTCAGAATCATATTATTAACTGTATAGAAAATTAAAGCAGATCTGCCAACCTTACTCTATTATTCAGAATAATTTTTCTTAAAGTTCTTTTGATGAAAGATAAAGAAGTATCATTCTCTAGAAAACTAGCTAATAGTAAATTAATGTGGTAATTGAAGTCCAAATTGTTGCTGCAGATTCTTGAAATTCTTAGGACCTGAGAAATTAGAACATTCTCAATTACTTTAGTTGATATGTTATTATTCCAGTGTAAATATTTAATTACTTTGAAAGGAAAATTAACTCTTTTATCAAAGAGGCTAATAGATGGGTTACCTCTGTTGAGCTTAATGCTTAAGTCTAGGAACTCAAGTTCCTGATTACTGTGGTTGGTTTTACATAAGTTAAGAGAGCTAGGATAGATATTATCAAAGTCACTCTCTATAACTTCTGAATTATTGATACACAGCAGATCATCAATATATCTAAATGTGTAAAGGTAGTTATCTGAGCAGGTGGGGTGATTTTTAATGAATTTATATTCCTTAAAGAATAGGAATAGATTAGCAATATTAGTGGAAGTTGATGTTCCCATGGGGATACCGTTCACTTGCTTATAGAGAGTATTATTATATAAGATATGGTTATTTTTTATGCAGCAATTGAGATAAGAGTTCCAGGCTCCTACATTAACAAATTGGTTAAGTTTAAATTCTGCATACAGCTCTTTAAAGGTAGTGATTATATCTGATAGAGGCAGATTTGTATATAGGTTTTCAAAATCATAACTATTAATATCTAAGGGACTTACTTTGTGTATAGTAGAAATTACTTCTGCATTATTATTAATTATCCAAAAATCTCTGTACATCAAATTAGTACAGTTTCTAATGTGTTTCAAAACCCCCTTCAAGATATCTTCAAAGGCAAGATCAATTTTCTTTTTATGACTCCTTACTCCACTAGCTATGAACCTGAACTTCACAGGATCTTTATGAAACTTAACCGTTGCAAAAAGAAATGGAAATTCAGGCTCATATCTTCTAGTTTGTGGAATTTTAAGTTTCTTGAAGAAGGCCTTAAACCTATTTTCTAACTGCTTGGCAGAAATTATGTAACCATCAGGTTTCTAAATAAAAACTATGATCATCTCAATGTTAGGAAGTTGTTCTACAATAATGCAATTTTTTTTCCCATCCACAGGCACCAGTCTATAGTAAGTTTCAAATATGTTAAGACCTTAGGGTCAATAGTTAAAAACTACAAACTTAATTCTTCGAGTTACATTCCAGTTATTACCACATGTTCTTGTGATGAACATAAAGAAACAGTTCACTATGATAAGAATTACAACCATATCATCACCGGAAACTTGAGTTTTGTTGAAAATGAAAAGCTTAGGAATTTATTAGAGTATGGTTCTAAATTTAGACCTTCCTTCACTATTTCCAAAGAAAGGATTCTTGAGAGCTTCACTCAAGATGTTAATAGATACATTATCAAAACCAGTTTAGCATACAATCAGCCTATTGAGGCCTTCGCAGAATGGAAATATAACATAATCAATAGCTTCACTTGTGAGTTGGCAGGTCTGGACTTGTGTTTCGATAGAAATCTCTTTTTATCTGGAGAAGCCAAAAGGTCACTCTCCAAACTACAAGACCTGTTTATTTTTACTACTACGGATAAAGCTAGCAATAATTTTGCAATTATCTGTAAGAAGTTCTATTTTGAATTGTTAGCTATGGAACTCAATAATAGAGTAACGTATGAGCCCGTAAGTTATTCTACCAAGCAGTTAGAAAATAGGTTTAAGGCCTTCTTCAAGAAACTTAAAATTCCACAAACTAGAAGATATGAGCCTGAATTTCCATTTCTTTTTGCAACGGTTAAGTTTCATAAAGATCCTGTGAAGTTCAGGTTCATAGCTAGTGGAGTAAGGAGTCATAAAAAGAAAATTGATCTTGCCTTTGAAGATATCTTGAAGAGGGTTTTGAAACACATTAGAAACTGTACTAATTTGATGTACAGAGATTTTTGGATAATTAATAATAATGCAGAAGTAATTTCTACTATACACAAAGTAAGTCCCTTAGATATTAATAGTTATGATTTTGAAAACCTATATACAAATCTGCCTCTATCAGATATAATCACTACCTTTAAAGAGCTGTATGCAGAATTTAAACTTAACCAATTTGTTAATGTAGGAGCCTGGAACTCTTATCTCAATTGCTGCATAAAAAATAACCATATCTTATATAATAATACTCTCTATAAGCAAGTGAACGGTATCCCCATGGGAACATCAACTTCCACTAATATTACTAATCTATTCCTATTCTTTAAGGAATATAAATTCATTAAAAATCACCCCACCTGCTCAGATAACTACCTTTACACATTTAGATATATTGATGATCTGCTGTGTATCAATAATTCAGAAGTTATAGAGAGTGACTTTGATAATATCTATCCTAGCTCTCTTAACTTATGTAAAACCAACCACCGTAATCAGGAACTTCAGTTCCTAGACTTAAGCATTAAGCTCAACAGAGGTAACCCATCTATTAGCCTCTTTGATAAAAGAGTTAATTTTCCTTTCAAAGTAATTAAATATCTACACTGGAATAATAACATCAACTAAAGTAATTGAGAATGTTCTAATTTCTCAGGTCCTAAGAATTTCAAGAATCTGCAGCAACAATTTGGACTTCAATTACCACATTAATTTACTATTAGCTAGTTTTCTAGAGAATGATACTCCTTTATCTTTCATCAAAAGAACTTTAAGAAAAATTATTCTGAATAATAGAGTAAGGTTGCT
The DNA here is from genome assembly GCA_039090855.1 of Macrothele yani. Lineage (NCBI taxonomy): Eukaryota > Metazoa > Arthropoda > Arachnida > Araneae > Macrothelidae > Macrothele > Macrothele yani. The sequence goes on from CM077026.1 coordinate 116,061,819, forward strand.
TCAATTTTCTACACAGTTAATAATATGATTCTGACCAATCAAAGCCGTAAGGAAGTTGGCTAGAGGATGCCTATTAACTACCAAAAGGAACCTTAGTGCTATGGATATGAAGGTCCTATTATAACAAAAAATTAAATAATACAGACAAAATCACAAAAAAAGCATAAAAATCTGTCTATAAAAGAAAATAAAAACAAATAAATAAAAAAGAAAACTAGTTATTCACTCACTAGAATAGCTATACTAAAAATAGTAAAACTAACGTTAAAATTAATAAGATTCTGAATAATCTATAGAAGCTCACTAAGGTGTTTTAATACATACAAAGATTATTGAATACACCACTTGTGTATTTTATAATATTTCTCATGTATTCTGGAGAGTTAATTCTGCTCTTTCTGATCATACAGGTCCACAGTCTTAAGTATATATATATTTTTTTTTTCCTCTGGATAAAATCTCCGCGAGTTGGCTTCTTTCAGTGAGAGGAGGCCATCAGCCCCACCCACACTGCCCCCCAGCTACTAGGGAGTGGCAGTCGTGTTTTAAAGTCGGCCATGTCTCCTCTTGAGTGGAGAAAGTTCAGTTGCATAAGAGGTAAGCTCTCTTCATTGTCTTAGGGTTTTAGGTTTTATAAGTTCAATGTTTATACTTCCTGTATTTTTTTCTCTGCTGTTTTTCGCCTTTTAGCATTTAGGCACTGGCCAGACTGTTAACATTTTTGCGGGTTTTAACTCTTTCTTTTCTTGGTAACTTTGCGCGTCTTTAAGGAAACTTAGGCTGAGAAGCTGGCTGTGCATAGTTCCTTTATTTTGCGCTGTATTTTCAAAGTTGTTAAGGTCTTAATAACTACTTAATTATGCACTTAAAACACTGCTGAAATACTTTGTACATATTGCAACTAATTGTTTATGTCATATAACTTTCACAAAGCTTTTCTTTAGTTAATTATTGTCTTTAATTTATTCTCGTTTTTGTGTTGTCAGAAGTTGCGGAGTAGGGGATTTTAGAATCAAGTTTTCTTTCAAAAATCTGAGTTTTAAAAAATTAATATTTCCTTTTTAATAGCGATGTAAAAATTTGGAATTCTTTTGTATTACTTTTCAGGTTTATATTCTCTCTCAGGCGAACTCGGCGTTTCGTTATAGCTGAAAATTATTTCTAATTATTATGTCACTCTCACAACTTGAGTTCTCTTTAATCTTCTTCTCTCTGTTTAATAGTAACAGATGAAGAGCATGGGTTGGGCCATGGAAGTTATGGATGTAAGCTAAATTGTTAACTAGCGCTGGGTCATACAACTCTGCGGAGGTCATGACATATATATAAATTTTAAAACAAATTTTGGTGGGTTATTACTTGCATATATGGCTTTGCAGAAACCCATTTCCAACTAGGTCTTTGTGGAAGTGAGAAAATGCAGAGTTTTTGCTGGTCCTTGATAAAGCCAAGGCTCAGTATTCTCGACACTTTCTACATTCAGTTGTTTTATTTTATTTTTATCTTTTCTCCTATTACTCACACCGGTAGACATATAACCCTTTCTATGTTGTACTTGGTATGAGTCTCAATTATATATAATTTTTTTTGCTTAGGTCTCTTCTTAATAGAGTGTGAATTCTGAATTTTCGTAACTGCTGCGTTGCACGTTTCGATCTTCAGGTTAATTTTGCAACTTTAATTTTGCAACTTTCGTTTTAAATTCTAAAGTCTTTCCTTAGTTTTCAGCATTGCTCTTCAATATATATATATATATATATATATAGTGTTCATCCTAGAAATTTAAAAGGGCAGGGTAATTTGCTGAGAAAGGGCTCATTATGTTTGCAAAACTTTGCAAGATCTGAAAAAAGGGCACTTTGTGATGGCAAAACATATCTGAAAAAAAGGGCACAGTTTTTTCAAAAAGGGACATTCTATGTATGCGTGAGTTCATAATTTTAGACCCCATGGCCCTCCACTCCCAGAATAAACCTCTGACGCTGTTCTCATCCTAAACATAATACCATTACACACAGTGGTGAAGTAGGAATATTTCAATAACGAGCTCTAAGGTTTTTGTAATATATATGTATATATATTTTTTTCTATTTAATATATTTTTGCATGAAAACCAAAGAATGTAAATTTAAAATAACTTCATTTTATTGAAATGGTTAATTGTTAACAACATTCATTTACTCAATAAGAATCAGATCTACTTTTCCCATTACCTGAAGAATGTAACAGTTTTTTTAGTTGCCTATTCATGGATAAAAAGTAAAAGTAAATGCTTTTTACCATACTTCTAATCAATGGATTATTAAATACATGAAAGCATACAGTAAAGTTATTTGAAAATAGTTTATTTAAACCCAATGATTGAAATAAAAAAATGACTGTTCTTGCTTCCATCCAGTGTTTTGCTGCTTAAAGTGAAAAAAATTCAGCATTTAATTTGATGGCCAACAAATTGTCCTTATTTTCTAACTGGAGTTGAATTCACTGATAACCAAGGTAAAACCATAAAATTAATCATTTCTTTTGAACTATTCACTGCTTCACAAAAACAAACTTCTATTAAATTTTATTGCAGTCCGAAAATGATTATTTTAAGCACGGATGATAATGTACCGTGATTTTAAGAATTTTGAATTGTTTTTACCAAGCCGCATATATATATATATATATATATATATATATATATATATATATATCTCCCCCCCCCCCTCATTCCTCTTTGTGATTATATTCTTATTTTTTATGTTTTTCTGATCATATTCCTCGTTCTTAACATCTTGCGATTAGTGAAAAAGATAGATTCGATATTTTCTAAGAATTTTTTTATAACAAAATGCATGTTTTCCTATTTCTAACAGTCACTTCAAAACCAACCAATCGTTATAGTAAACATTTTGTCCTCCCTCTTTTTTAAAGCCAAATTCAATTTTTAAATCGGTACTTAATCTGTCTATGACGGAACCTGCCGTTTTCTTGACTCATAAAATTATGACGGCAAAGTGTACAATGCAGTATCAATTTTTGACATTTGATTTCACATTGAGCATGTTTTCTCAATCCGTAGTGACATTTTTTTAATTTTTTTTTTTTTTTTTTTTGCTGCATGTCGGTTTGTGAGTCAGAGTTCCAGCTGAAGCTTAGATGTCCATTATCATTACTTTGTGCCCAAACTTCAGTGGGAAAAACAACCGCCTCTCCTTTCTTAAAGAGTGAATATATAAATAGATTGCACCCACTTATTTACTGAGCACAGCATTGTGTTTCCCCACGTGTGAGTTGGATGATCGAAAAAGATATTGCTAATTTATAGGAGGGTTTTGAAAAATGCAAATAAATTCTTTAGTAATGAAAACATAATTTGACCACCAGACCGTTGCGAGAGGCAAATTTTCGAGCTTAGTGACTAAAGCAACTTTTCCTACCGGCCATTCTATTTTATCCAGTCGCCACATGGAAGTTGCTCATGGTGGCCGTTAAACCCCCAAACACACACGCTAGAGCAATACAAGATTAAGAGCAGGGTAAACATTGGGAGAGGGCAGCTGGCATTCTTACCGTCCAAAAATGGGGCAGGGCAGATTTTAACATGTCAAGAAATGGCCTAGTGGGAACACTATATATATATTTGCACCTCTCTACCTTCATATTGCATTACATTTTTTTTTCAGTTAATGCATTTCAATACTTTTCCAATACCACCACCTCTGCTTACACTGTGGATTTTTGAAAAATTAGTATTGCAAAAACTATTTTTGTAACATGGTGTGTTATCTGCAGAACCAAAACTCATAATCCAGCAAGTGGTTGATGGTTTTTTCATCATACAAATGTAAACAAATTGGATGCTGGCTGTTCTGCTGAACATACAATGTATAACAAATCTGTATGAATAAAAAAACTGGGATAAAAGTATAAAACCTTATTTTTGCCATCTGAAATGGAAAGAATGCATTAGCTTGGAAACACTTATGTGTTTATTTCCTACGCCAATAAATCGGACCACTAGTACAGTGTTACTATTTACTACTGTTCCTCGTCATAAAAATGAAAATTGCATTCTGATAGGGGGAGAAAAATGCATAAAAGAAGTTTCTACTTAGAATCCAGAGCTTTGGTTAAGGCCTTGCATGCAGTTTCTAAATGTTTTTTGCTACCAGAGAGCATTTAAGCCTTTAAGTGGCCAGTGTATCTGAACTAATTGGTGCCCAAAATTTCCTGCACTCCCCAAACAGAAATTATAACGTAGCCTCCATGTTTTGTGAAAAATAATTTGAGCAGTACCAATTATAAACCTGTCTGTGGTGATTAGTGCAGGTCTAGTATGATTAGTCCAACAACTATGGGTCCAATGCTGGTTCGTCCAAAGGTAGAATTTGCCCAATATTACGAATGGTCCAATGCCGATTCGTTCAATGGGACGATTGGTCCAATTCCGTCCGATCTGTCCAAAGTGCCACTCATGCTATACAAATCTCATCTGTTCTGATTCTATCTTCGATGTTATGTGAAAGTACTGGAAGTCCAAAGAATGTAAAATAATGTTACATTTCGTACATGATATTGTGGTTACGGATTGTTTTTCCGGAATCGCATTTCCTTGTTATACTGTCCTCGCTCCAGCATGAAGTTATTGATGTACGAGCCATTCAATCAACTTCAATGTTTCCCCTTTTGCATTAAATAACATAAAATACTACTAGTTTTCCGTTTCTGTTTGTAGCATGCAGTGCGGTGCGGCCAAATGGCCAATGGAGGCAACTGGCTGGAGTTCGGACCTAGTCTTTTTAAACAGTTTTTATTCTACTGATGTCATATTCATAACATTTGCATATCAAATCAAGTTAATAATATTGCATTTTTACTTTAGTGCGAGATATTAATTCATAGGCCCTAGCCCCAGGCCTATGAATTATGATAAGCTAAAATCTTCTAAAAAGGCCTGCAGCCTAGGTGCCCTTGTAAAGAGCTGAGAAATGATCCATTGAGTGTCTTATTAGGTTCTATAACATGTTTAAACAAATACCAAATATCTAAGTTTTAACTTAAAATCTTCTAAAAAGACTTGTGGCTTAGGTGCCTTGCAAAAAGCTGAGAAATGATCTGTTGAGCACTTTTTTATTAGGTTTTATAAAATATTAACAAATACAAAAAATCTTCGGAAAAGACCCGCGGCTTAGGTGCCTTGCAAAGAGGTGAGAGATGATCCATTGAGGGCCTTTTATTATGTTTTATAAAATGTTTACAAATACCAAATATCTAGGTTGTAATTTAGAATCTTCTAAAAAGGCCCACAACCTAGTCCATTGAGTGTCTTTTTTTAGGTTTTTTAAAATGTTTACAAATACCAAGTATCTAGGTTGTAACTTAATATCTTCTAAAAAGTTTGTGGGCTAGGTTCTTTGTAAACAGCTGAGAAAAGTTCCATTGAGTGCCTTTTACCAGGTTCATAAGATGTTTACAAATACCAAATACGTATACGGAAATCATTTTTTGAAAGGACGTAAAGTGGAAAATAACTTAAATTATTATTCCTTTCTGAAAAATAAAAATGTTTACCGTTGGTAGGATGATACCATTGGATGAATCTGTGTTGAACCAATCATACCATTGGACGAACCGGCATTGGACTATAGTGTTCTCCCTAGATTTTTTTTTTTTTACAGCCGGGTGGTAAGAAATTTTAGCTGAATGGTACTATTAACAACCCCTTTCCAATAAAAAAAAAAGACATTTATTTTGCTTAACATTATTGTACTTATTAAACATCTTTAGTGGTGTGGTAGTCATTAATGTAACATAACATGATAGCCGCCCCGGTGGCGCAGTGGTCTAAGGCGTTGGCCTCTGATCATTAGTTCGTAAGGGGTCCGGGTTCGAATCCCGGTGAGGCATGGATGTTGTGTTTGTGTTACGGCACTGGCTCTCTCCCTTCCCTGGAACCAGTGACCCTAAATTAGGGACGGGCGACTGCTTATAGCCCATTGAGTTGCTCACGGTGGTCGTTAAACCTCCAATCAAAAAAAAAAAAAATAACATGATAAAGTTAGAAAATTGTACAAAAATGATAAAAAAGAATGAGTATTTATTAACAAATCATATTCAACACAGATTTTTTTTTTTTTTTTTTTTTTTTGTAGATTAAAGGTTTAACTACCACTGTGAGCAACTCGCTCGCCCCTAATTTTGGGTCACTGGTTCCAGGGAAAGGAGAGAACCAGTTCCTTAAGACAAACACAACATCCATGACTCACCCGGATTCGGACCTGAACCCTTCTCGTATGAATGGTCATAAGCCAGTGCTTAGACCACTGCTCCACTAAGGCAGTGACACCGATTTCAGCCAGTTTTCATCAACACTGATGGTATGTGGAAAGAAGTTTTTCATTCTTACTCTTATGTGCATTGTTAAAACATTCATTAAAGGAAATGTAGCCGGGCGGCAGACAAAATTAACTGGGCGGGCTGCCCAGCAAAAAGGCTCTAGGGAGAACATTAGACTAATCGTATAATGGACGAATAGTTCATTGGACCAATTGTCCTTTTGGAAAAATGAGCATTGGGTGATTTGTTCGGGACTGAATTAGTGCTCCTTTCTAGCCCTTTAGTTTCTGCTTCATGACACAACACAGACATCATGCTGCTAGTTACCCTGACGTAGATATCATGCCACTGGGTACAAGCAAGCAGTGGCGTAGCCAGAAATTTCTTAAGGGGGGATGGGTCATGGGTTTTGTTCATTGGTGAAAGCCTCGTATATATCGCTTTAAATTCGTGCTCAGTCTCCCCTCAAGGAAAAGGTTCAAACCCCGACCCCCCGCCCTCTTGCTACACCACTACAAGCAAGTGACTGAAACATGTCTCTTTTTTTATGGGTTCTTTACCATTGTTATAGCCTTTTCAGCAGTCAGTCAGTCAAAAAGTATTAGTATCAATCATCTCCCTAAATGCCCACTTTGAATAACAAAACTAAGGCAAAAACAGTGCTTTCTGATGTGCAGGTTCACTTTTTCCAGTTGCATTTAGCCCACTTCATAGACCAGCTATAGTTGTTCAAGCTGATTTCCACCCATTTTGTTAGCCCCAAGTTCCAGCTGGTTAAAGGGTTTTAACCCTTTAAAGTCAAACCTTCAGGTAAGTCAATGAGATAATTTATTTTGAACATATAAACAAGGAAATGACATTTTTACAGGTGTTTAGAGTTCCTTGAGAGCTTTGGTTAAAGTTTTTGTATTTAGTTATCTTTGTTTCTCTTTTATACATCTGCCTGTATCTGTTTATATTTTATACTTCTGCCTGTATCTGTTTATATTTTATACTTCTGCCAGATTATCTGATTTTTTTTATATTTTTTATGTGCTAGCATTATTTAAATTTTCACAATCTTTTCTATCTTGAAAATCATTGAGCAAGCTGTGTAATGTACTGATGATGAGTATTTTAAATTTCTAGGAAGATGAAGAGCCTTTGGAACCTGATGAATTGCCAGAACATTTGCGACCGGCTCCTAAAATTGATCTTTCTCAGGCAGATTTTTCAAATCCAGAGAATTTATTAAAGATGTCAAAAAAGGGCAAAACACTCATGGCTTTTATCACAGTGTCAGGTAAACATGAAAAAGAAGATAATGACAAAGTAAACGTTAAAGTTCTCTGTCATAAAATTATAGTGTAACTGTTTTCCTTTCATCCATATCTACCAGAATGACTTTGGTATAGTTATATAGAGTCTACAGCTTTGTAAAATGTAACAGTTATTACTTTTATTTTAAGAGTAATTTATGTGTTTACCATGGATAAACAAAACTGCACTAATTTTCAAAAGCAGCATTCAGTATTCCATTTTAGTTTACAACAGAAAAAGCCTTGCAAGTAAAATATATATATATATATATATATCATCATCATTGTCAACCATTATCAATCCACTGCTGGACGAAGGTCTCCCCAAGTTTCCTCCACAACGGTCTGTCTTGTGCCAGTCTCCTCCATGTCACTCCCGCATATTTACGAATTTCATCCACCCATCTCCCATGTGGTCTTTTTCTGGGTCTTTTCCTGTCCCTTGAATCCAATCTAAAATTTCGGCTGTCCATCTATGGTCTGTCCTTCTGGCAGTATGTCCAGCCCATTGCCATTTCAGGGATTTAACTCTGATCATGATGTCTTCCACTCTCGTAATTTTTCGGATCCACGAGTTCCTCTTCTTATCTCTCCTGGTTATACCAAGCATGCACCTCTCCATGCTTCTTTGAGTTGTCTGCAGCCTTTGTATGTCTCTTTTAGTTAAGGTCCACGTCTCTGCACCATACGTAAGCACTGGAAGGATGCATTGATCAAACACTTTTCTTTTAAGACATAATGGCATATTGCTCTTGAAAATTATGCTGTTTCTTCCAAAAGCTCTCCAGGCAAGTTTTGTACGCCGATTAATTTCTTCATCAATGTGACCCTCACTTGATATCTGCTGTCCAAGATAAACATACGTATCTGTTATCTCCAGTTTTTTCTCCATCAATCGATAAATCTTCATTTCTTGTAAAAGCATTGAACATCACTTTTGTCTTCTGAAAGTTCATTTTTAATCCCACTTCTTTACTCTTGTCAGCAAGTTCCTGGATCATACTCTGCAGCTCTGATGGGGTAGTTGCAAAAATGACTACGTCATCAGCAAAACGAAGGTGGGTTAGATAATCTCCATTAATCTTTATCCCTTTGTTTTCCCAGTTCAGTGATTGAAAGACATTTTCCAATGTGGCATTAAAGAGCTTCGGAGATATGGTGTCACCTTGTCTCACTCCCTTTCCAATTTTTATGTGTGTTGTATTTTCAAACAGCCGAATCTTTGCACTTGCATTTTCATAGATGTTATTAATAATATTAATGTATGCATCTTCAATACCGCAGGATTTCAGAGCCGTGGTAACTGCTGATGGTTTCACCGAATCAAAGGCTTTTTCATAATCGATAAAAGCCATGCACAATGGAAGTTCATATTCCCTCGCTCTTTCAATTAGTTCTCTCAGTACGTGGATATGATCTATTGTACTGTAGCCACTCCCTGAATCCAGCTTGTTCTCTCGGTTGAGCCATGTCCAGTGTTACCTTCAAGCGGTGTGAAAGAACTTTAGTGAAGATTTTATAAACCACTGATAGGAGGCTGATAGGTCTGTAGTTCCTGAGATCCTCAATGTCACCTTTTTTATGTAGCAGGATCATTGTAGCATTGTTCCAATCCTCAGGAATCTTCCCTTCATTAAGGCATCGAGTGAAAATTTGGGCGAGTACTGTTTCAATTTCTCCACTTGCTTCTTGTATGATGTCTATAGTAATTCCATCTTCTCCTGGAGCTTTCCCCCGCTTCATGTTCTTGATTGCATGAGCAACTTCTGCTGGGAGGACTGGAAGAACTCTGGTACCTTTCATGATGTCTGGAGTACATGTATCATCCCTTTCATATAATTTGGAGTAGAAATCTTTCACTCTTGTAAAAATTTCTGCCTCTATTTCTTGTTATAGAACCCTCTTCTTTTCTCAGAGCCATAATCTGTTTTCTTCCCTTACTGAGATGTCCCTTTGCTATCTTAAGGCTTTGGTTGTTTTCAATTGCTTTCCTCACTAGCTCACAGTTGAATTTCCTTACGTCTTCAGTGATACTTTTTCGTGTTGTCTTGCATAGCTCTATATATTCCACTTTGGAAGTCACATCTTCTTTAGTTGTCCTCATCTCTCTTCTTTTTTGCATCAACATTTTGGTTTTTCCTGATAATTTGTTCACATGCAACTTGTTCTTAGACCCAGCTAATTTTGTTGCTGTTTCCATTAGAGCTTTGGTTTACTTTTCTGTTAACTTCCGAAATATCCACTTCTTCCGATGTTAGGCCTTCTAAAGCAGAGAATCTGTTCTTCAGTTCCAACTTGAAAGTATTATGGTGTTTTTTAAGGTTGGTTATGTCAATACATTTTGTTTGTCTTATGAGCTTGCCACGTTCCAGTTTAGTGTTGAGGTGCATCTTACATCTCACCAATCTATGGTCACTACCTGTGTTGAACTTGTTCAGCACACTGCAGTCTTCGATGACGAATTTTTTGTTACACATAATAAAATCAATTTCACTTGTCGTCCCAATTGGATGTCTCCATGTCCATTTCCTGTGTGGCTTTTTCTTGAAAAAGGAGTTCAAGATGAAAAATCCTTCTGCCTCTGCAAACTCAACGAGAGTATTTCCACGCTGGTTTCTGTTGCCGTGACCGAATTTACCTACTGAAGTTTCATTCTGTTGCCGTTGCCCTATTTTTGCATTGAAATCTCCCATAATTATCTTCAAGTGCTGCTTACCTTTATTATTTAGATGACGAATTTCCTCATAAAATTCTTCAATTTCTTCTTCAGGATGACTTGTGGTGGGCGCATAAGTTTGAATAATCTGAGCCTGGTATCTTCTTGATAGTTGGATAACGAGTCGTGCAGCTCTGTCAGAGGAACTTTCAACTTCTACCACTTTATCCTTCAGTTTCTTGTTTATTATAAATCCAACACCACTAGTTCTGCCAGTATCTGTCCCACGATAATAGAAGAGATGTCCACTCTTCAGTTCAATGAGATCTTCTCCTTTTCTCCTTACCTCACTTAGCCCGACGATGTCCCACTTGATCCTTTGTAGTTCCTCTTCCAATTCAAGAAGCCTTGAATCAGAAGATAGGAGCGTCCGTTATAGGTAGCCAAGGTCAGCATCAAATGGCAGCCTAGTCCGGTCCTCCGGGGATTCTTAGCACCCTCTGCCTTCATGTCGCACTGGCCGCTGCCTTGGCCAGGTACATTCCAGCTGCCGGAGACTGAGGGCCAAGATTTAAGTTGTAGAGTCATTTTGGAGGTGTTTGGCCATAACTCACCACGCTGGCCAAGCGGGTTGGTGAGTGTGGGATAACATTTCCTCTGATCCCGATGGTATAGTTATACCGCTATTGGCGGTCGTCAGAGCCCCTTTAGTGGGAACAGGATGCACCACGAGAAGGCGGGGTTGACATTTGTCAAGGAGAGGCTGTGATGTTACGCATCACCTGACCTTACATCCCTATATATATATATATATATATATATAAATTTCTTCTTGCTGTATTATATAGAATTATCCTAGATGGTTTAAAAGTAATTCTCAGTGAGCTCTTGGACTAAATGTCCAGCTTTTTAAAAAACTGCAGCAGTGAAATCTTGCCTTGAAATTTATTTGCATGCAATAAATTTATTTGAAGTACCTCAAATACTCAGTAAATTGCGAGAGACCAATATGATAACATGATGCATTATCAGCAACATATATAACCTCCAACACAATTGTTTAGCATTTTTTTTATTGAATTCACAGAATACAAGGAGACGAAGATTGATATAGTTTAACCCACCTATGTCTTGCTGACAACATTGTCAGTTTTTTAGCATTTTTTTTTCAATATTGAACTGGGAATGCAAGGAGATAAAGATTGGTGGAGATAGTTTAACCCACCTTCGTTTTGCTGACAACATTGGCGTTTCATTAGCATTTATTTTTTATATTGAACTGGGAATGCAAAGAGATAAAGATTATTGGAGATAATCTGTATCTCTTTGCATTCCCAGTTTAAAAACACAATTCCCCAATTTTTTTCTAACATTTTTTTTTTTTGTTGAACTGGGAATGCAAGGAGAAAAGATTGTTGTAGATAGTTTAACCCACCTTTGTTTAGCTTTTTTTTTTTTTATGTTGAACTCAGAATGCAGGTAGATAAAGATTGATGGAGATAGTTTAACACACCTTTGTTTTGATGACAACATTGACAGTTTTGCAAGTACCCCCTCAGCACTGCACAGTGTGACACAAAAACTTGGTGATGAGAGTAAAGCAATATGATTAAAGATGAAGAATTTACCAGAAACAATTGATGTACAATGCTTTTAAGTAAACCTGAGGATGATGGTGTAAATTTAGATCTAACTGATGTAAACAATAGACTAACTATTGCTATTGTTTCACACATTATATATTATAATGTCTTCAGTGCAGGACGCTGTGCAAAAAAACTGTCAAACATAATATTGTTATCAATCATTTAAACAACAATTTTGAAAAATGCCTGAACAGATCTCAGTGCTGCCCAAGTGTATTATCCAATTTTCGACAAAACGCTCTTCCTATTCACGACCTTGGTATACGGGTTTGGTATTCATTTACAGCCAGTTTTTCAAAGATGGCTGACATTTTGCATTTTCATTCTTAAGGCCATATCAATATAAAAGGACATGCATGGTAAGCCAAAATTGTAATTTCAACAATAAAAAGATTCATCAAGACCAATACTTGAACAATGTAGCTGGCAGTTCAAGGCAACTTGCAGACAATTCTTTAAAACTCATGAAGTGAATAGACAAATTGAAGTCAACATTATAAAACCAAGGAATATGAATAAAGAAGGGGGAAAGGTGAAATCAAATAAAAACCTTAAAAAAACTTTGAACATTTAAGGAGCATATCCTGCATCCAACACCCAGACGTGACCAAACTAGTTTCAACAGCATTTATGTTGCTGCCTTTCTCAGTGGTATCACTGTCGATTTTACGGCTGGTTGTACTAAGTGCAATACTGATCTCCACATAATTCCCATAAAACATGTTAGTACAGGTATTTCATTGTTCAATGCGGGCACTTGTTCTGGCTTGATGTTGTCTTGTGACTCCATCTAGTGGCTTTCACAGTAGACATTAGTCATATTGTAGGACTGTCGTTTGTTTAGGCTGTGTTATTTTTTCATTTAATTTCTTTCATTTTCTTTTGTTTATCATTATTCTGTTCAACCAAGTATCACTACGAATAAGATAGCTCGTATAGGGAGGTGGTGTTGCAATTTTTATTCCTTGTTTTTTCGATGACCATTGATTCAGATAATAGAATTTGTTTGTGTTTTTTATGTTAGGTTATTATCTTTTTCCCAGTCTGAGGTTACATGATGCTAGTTACAGTATATTATTAGAGATGTTTTTTCTTCTTTTTTAAGCCAGTTTTTATAACGTTCTTGCAGTCTTGCAGAAAAATGCAATTTGGTGCTTCCTATGTAGAATTTATCTGGTTCTCCATTTTTTGGGTTCACAGTTGGAATCATGTATACAACACCTGCTGTTTGCAAAATAATTTTTTTATTATTATTAGATATCAATAGTTTGGAGTTTTGTATGACTGTTAAACCTATATCGAGATTATGGTTTTTGCACTCTTTTTTTATATGATATCATGATAGGTGGAATATATGGTAAACTTCCTGCATTTTGTGAATGTATTTTATTTGGATTATCTTTGCTATTAAGTTGTTGTTTTATTTTTAAATAATGATTTAATTAATCCCTTTGTGCAAGGGTCGAAAAATGCAGTATCCTGGTCGCCTAGGGCGACCAAAAAATTTGTCTGCCCACCATGGGAAACATCACTGATAAACATGTACCATGATTTTTGTCATACAATCCGCGGATAAACGCTGATTAAAAAAAAAAAAAAAAAAAAAAAAAAGGTTTTTGCGGCCATTTGATTTAAAAGTTAAATAAATCTGCAGGGGATAATTGTGCAGGAGAGGGCATATAATTGGAATTGGAAAAGGAACTCCCTCGGAAAAATTTTCCTCAGTTCAGGAGTTTGTATGAAAGGGAGAGGACGGTGTAAGGGGTGTCGTAACGAAAGACCGCGAAAGTTTTAGGGATGGACAGCGGGAGTTATTTTGTCTTTGTATTGTTGGAAAAGACAAAACGCTGACTCTGCTTGTGCCCTCTCTTCGTCAATCAGCAAATAAAAATGTATGCACTGCGCTCGCTGCATGAACCTACACATACATGCATGCCTCATTTCAAAGTTCCATGTTCTGGATCCTGTGTAGGCTGTGCCTTGTAATCTAGTTCGTCCTTTGCCATTTGGACCAAAGTCTTTTCTGCTGACATTCTCCTTTATTGCTATTTATGATGTCTTCGAAAAGAAAACATTTCAGTTACACTGGCGAATTTAAACTTAAAGAGGGGGCACAGCTGAGGATATGATCGTGTCACTACTCAATAGTTTTCAAAAGGTCAGAAAACTAGGGTGCAGTGACACACGAAAAACCGTAGTTGAAAACCTAAACAAACCCGTTGGTAAACTCCGTGGGAGAATTCACGGAAGTACAGCCCTTTTTTTTTTTTTTTTTAAACCTATGTGTAAGCTAACTCCCGTACTTTAAAAGCAGGATTTTTTCCAAAAACTTTTGACTTACATGCGAGTATATACAGTATTTCTATGAATTGTTCTGCAACAGCATTTATCATTGTCAATGTGTAATGCAATTGGAGTTGCTGCATCGGCACGATTAATTTTTGTGCTCTATGGATGCCACACCACTAAACTTCTTTTGTGTCCGAAGATAAAAATATATTAAAAAATGTTTCCTTTAAAAATTAATTTCTTTATTTAATAAGATAGTTTTTTTTTTTTTTTTTTTTGGACTCCGGGGTCTTTATGTGATTGACTTTTGTGACGAAAATTCTGCTTTTGGATCAGCTTTTGTGATGTACGGATTATACGACGATCCCCCCCCCCCCCTCTAAATGTCACAATCTGCGAATTATATGCCAGCACAGATTATAAGAAGGTAAAAAAAAAAAAAATTGGACAAATTCCAGTTCTTGGAATTCGCACAATTTTTTTTTACCTCCGTATAATCTGGTGATCAATAACGAAAATTACGTTAATTCAAGAATTTGCGAGCCCCAGACAAAAAAAGAGTAAAAGAGTACCGTTTTTTTATTATTATTATTTGCCAGGGAGAGATAAGCTGAGGGTAGAACATTTTTTTGGACAGAAGTGTACATGACTTTGATAAATATATACCCCCCCTCGCGGGTCCAGTGTCTGGCAACTAATAAATTTAGCTGGCCACCAGATTTCAGAATATTTTTCTACCCCTGCCTTTGTGTATCCAAATTGAACTGCAGTTTGTTTAATCCACTTTATTTTTTCATGGAATGCTTAATGCCTTTTTAGTAAATGAATGAGTGTAAGCTCTTCTGATGATAGATCGGAATGCTGAAGTCTTATATTTCCACGGATGTGATGATTTAGAAGGGATGATAGGTGGTATATAGGTTAGTTTTCTGTAAACTTGGAAATCTATTTTATGGCTGTTTTTGAATAAAGATGTATCCAAAACATTAAGCCTGCTGTTGTTTTCTTTTTCACAAGTCCCTTGAATTGTTAGGTAGGTATTATTCCTGTATAAATTGATCCATTTGTTGCTCAGGGTGTGGCCAGAAGATCAAGATATCATCAACAAATCGTAAATACATCAAAGGTAAGTTGGTACTGCTTGAGTGTCATTAATTTAGATTTGATGTCTTGAAGTACAATGATTTCTACCAACAAACCTGACAATGGGGAATGCATAGGAGCTCCCTGAATTTGTTAATAAACAGTATTATTGTAGGGAGCTCATATGGGTTCCCATTGCCACATTTGTTGGCAGGAATCATTCTTTAAGACACCAAATCTAAATTAATGACAAACCCAAGCAGTACCAATGTACTTTTGATGTATTTAGGATACGTTCATGATATCTTGATCTTCTGGCCACACCATGAGGAACAAATGGATCAATTTATACAGGAATTTAATAGCATCTACCCAACAATCCAAGTCACTTATGAAAAAGAAAACAACAGCAGGCTTAATTTTTTGGATTTATCTTTATTTAAAAACAGCCATAAAATAGATTTCCAAGTTTACAGAAAACTAACCAATATGCTAGCTATCATCCCTTCTAAATCATCACATCCATGGAAATATAAGACTTCAGCATTTCGGTCCTTCATCAGAAGAGCTTACACTCATCCCTCTACTAAAATGGCATTTGGTATTCCATGAGGAAATAAAATGGATTAAACAAACTGTGGTCCAATTTGGATGCACAAAGAGATTAATTAAATCATTTTGTTTAAAAATAAAGCAACAGCTTAATAGCAAAGATAATCCAAATAAAATAAATTCACAAAATGCAGGAAATTTGCCATATATTCCACCTATTACAGATATCATATAAAAAAAGAGTGCAAAAACCATAATCTCGACATAGGTATAACAGTCATACAAAACTCCAACTATTGATATCTAATAATAATAAAAAATCTATTTTGCAAACAGCAGGTGTATACATTCTTCCAACTGTGAACCCAGAAAATGGAGAACCAGATAAATTCTACATAGGAAGCACCAAACGGCATTTTTCTGCAAGACTGGAAGAACGTTTTAAAAACTGGCTTAAAAAAGAAGAAAAAACAGCTCTAATACAATACTGTAACTAGCATCAAGTGACCTCAGACTGGGAAAATTCTAAGATAATAACTTAACATAAAAAAACACAGTGAAATTCTATTATCTGAATCAATGGTCATCGAAAAAACAAGGAATAAAAATTGCAACACCACCTCCCTGTACAAGCTATCTTATCCGTGGTGATGCTTGATTGAACAGAATAATAATAAACAAAAGAAAATGAAAAAATAACACAGCCTAAACAAACAACAGTTCTAAAATATTACTAATGTCTACTGTGACAGGCACTAGATGGAGTCACAGAACAATGTCAAGCCAGATCAAGTGCCAGCACTGAACAATGAAATACTTGTACTAACATGCTTCATGGGAATTATGTGAAGATCAGTATTGCACTTAGTAGAACCTACTGTAAAATTGGCAGTGATACCACTCAGGAAGGCAGCAATGTAAATGCTGTTGAAACTAATTTGGTCATATCGACGTTCAAAGGTTTTTTAAGGTTTTTATTTGATTTCAGCTTTCCCCTTCTTTATTCATATTCCGTAGTTTTATATTGTTGACTTCCATTTGTCTATTCAATTCATGAGTTTTAAAGAATTGTCTGCAAGTTGCCTTGAACTGCCAGCTACATTGTTCAAGTATTGGTCTTGATGAATCTTTTTTTGTTGAAATTACAACTTTGGCTCACCGTGCATGTCCTTCCATATTGATACAGCCTTAAGCGTGAAAATATCAACTGTCTGCCATCTTTGAGTAACTGGCTGGAAATAAATACCAAACCTGTAGACCAAGGTCATTAATAGGAATAGTGTTTCATTGAAAATTGGATAATACACTTGGGCAGCACTGAGGTGAGTTCAGTCATTTTTCAAAATTGTTGTGTAAATGATTGATAACAATATTGTCTTTGACATTTTCGTTGCATAGCATCCTGCACCGAAGACATAATATGTAATGTGTGAAACAGTAACAATAATTAATCTATTGTTTTAGCATGATAATTAGCCACGTAATTCTTTTGGTTAGAGTTAAATCTTAACCAAAATATTGTAAAGGCTACATCTATTTTGGATAACAGATTTATGCAAGAGCCACATAGAAAAAAACATTAATAGGCATGTAAAACATGGCTGGAGTGCAATTAGAAGAAACTGTAGAATTTTCAAGAGCAATTTACCATTATGTCTTAAAAGGAAAATTTTTATTCAGTGCATCCTTCCAGTTATTATGTATGGATCAGGGACATGGACCTTAACCAAAAAATGCACAGAGAGGCTGTGGACAACTCAAAGAAGCATGAAGAGGTGCATGCTTGGTGTAACTAAGAAAGATAGGAAGAAAAACTCATTAATCAGGAAAATGATAAGAGTGGATGACATCTTGATCAAAATAAAGACCTTCAAGTGGTAATGGGCTGGACATATTGCCAGGAGAACTGATGACCATTGGACAACTGAAATATTAGAATGGTTACCAGGAAACAAGAAAGGACCTAGAAAAGGACAATGTGGAAGGTAAATGATAAAATCTGAATCCCTGCCAGTGACTTGTAAAAGAATGGGTCAAGACAGAAAGTTGTGGAAAAAACTTGGGAAGATAATCTGGTAGTGCATAAGAATGGTTGATGATGATGGTATCATTTTCAGCAGTGTATCATGTTATTTTAATGGTTACAAAAATAAACAGATGTTGCCAAATAACACACAGAGAGGAAACTAAAGTTACCCAATATAGATTGTGGTCTTCCAAAAATGTTTTAAGAGAAGTTGCTAATAACCAATTGGCAAAACTTCAGAGCAACAACTGTGGTATTTACAGCATGCTTTTTAAGGCTTAATATTTTGTTTAAAAATTTCCAAAGATTCTGTAATAACTGCCCCAGTGTCTGAGTGGTTAGGGGCTTGTGCTTCTGGCTAATCATCTGAGTTGAACTTTGGTTCATAGTTCCAGGTGAACTGTTTCTGTTTTGTTTTGCACTGCTGGCTTTGTTTTATATTTGGAGCCAATGAGGACAGGCAACTCTTTATAGGACTTCCAACAATGATTGCCTAGCATTATCTCCACATTTTCCCATTATATCTTCAGTACCACTGTTGTTGTTTATTTCAAACTTCTTATTTGAATCCCCAAGAATTTGTCAAGCTTTCGAACTTTTTCATTGAAATACCCAGGGCTTGAAAAATACCACGTCCGAGATGCCGAAGGCATGTAAATTATTGGCCTGAGCAGGTCAAACAAAAAAAACAAAACCACCTGTCCTCAGTGGTCAAGAATTTATTGTGGACAATTAATTTCTCGACCACGAATTCCATGCAGACTGCCCATTTTTCCACAAGCTTGGAATATGATTGTGATTGGTACGTTTTTATTTTATGCTTTTTTTTTTTTTTTTTTTGCCAGTCTAAAATTTACACATGCCAAGTACCACAGTTTTACAAAATTACGCATTCTCTTAAGTGATTCACTGTTGTTTGTTTTGGCGAAATATTTCCATGGCGATTCCCCCTCCCTCCAAAATTTTAATGTGCTAAGCCAAAGTCCTGCTTCTTCATTCCCCCTTATAAAGCTTTTCCCGTGTAAATTTTTTGTTGCCTGAATGGGGGAAATTGCGTGTGTAAGAATAGCGACCACAGTTTTTTTCTTCTTCCTTTCCCTCCCATGAATCTCCATCTCCCCAGTCATCCCTTGTTTAGTTTCATTAATTAATACTGGAGTGATCCACTATTAACCAATGCAAATAAACAACGGTTGCTTCTCCCCTTCTCCTATGTCCCTGACATTTCGCACGTTTGATGCCCACTGAAATACTGTTGGCTTCCTGTGCATTACCGTTCTCCACATATTTCCTGGTATCCTTGACCTTGATCGTACCTAAAGCCTCCACACGTGCACTATTTTGTATCTCATCTTTTGTCATTTTTCAATTGAAAATTCTGGATTCCATGTAACAAGATAAAACAGCAACAAAACATCCTTATTTTTTTTACTAGTGAGAATGATGGTAATGAAAAGGCAATAGCCATAGACAAAGACAGTGATGGTCCATCAGATACCACAAAACGTGTTCAGAAAAGAATGGAAATCATCATCAAACTTACGGCAGAGAAAAGAGAGGGCGTGCACTTCTGGAATCTGGAAAAAAGAATCTCCATGGGGGGAGTTCCGTGAAGAAGAACAAAAAATGTATTGTAAATGGTGCCTAGAAGTTCCTAACTTAGCCGATAAAAAAGAAGCCCTTTGTTGAATGGAAGTGGTGGAACTGCACATGGTTTTCGTAAAAAAACTCTGCTAACTCACGATGTCAGCAAGTGTCATAAAAAGTGCAAAGAAGCTGTTATTGCTAAAGCAAATCCCACAAAAACGGCAATGGCTGTAGCTGTCAGGAAACTGAATGCTGCAAATTTTGAGGAAATGAAACATTGTTTAATACAGCTTACTATGCTGTAAAAGAAAATTTAGCATTTGCAAAATTTCAAAGCCTATGGGAACTTCAAATTAAAAACAATTTAGACCTAGGAAGCAATTATCTCAATGAACACGCGTGCAAAAATTTTGTTCTCTCTATTACTCACACATTGAGGAATGAGTTAACTACTGAAATTAATGAAGCAAATTTCATAACAGTTATGGCAGATGGATCTACAGATCGAAGTTCTCTTTAGCAAGAAGCTGTTTATGTGAGATATTTCCAAAATGGTGCATCTGATACAAAATTGACAAGATTTGTCCCAGTAGATACTGCTAACAACAACGGAGCGTACAAGTGTATTTTAAAAGGTCTATTGGATATTGGCATTTCTGAACCAATTCTAGAAGAAAAAAATAACTGTATTAAATTTAAATGGAGCTGCAACAAACATCGGAATTTACAGTGGAGTTCAAGCAATGATTAAAGTGAAGAGTCCACACCTAATACTAGTGCACTGTGCAAACCACATGTTAGAGCTAGGAGTGCTTGATACAAAGAAAAATGAACCCTATATGCAGCGTTCGAATTACCCAGTGGTCCGCTGGCCATTGGCCAGTAAAACTACTGTCGGACCACTGAATTATTGGTTTTACTGGCCCAGATGGCTAGCAAGTTTTTTTTTCCCTAAGTTGTCACAAATTAAAAAATAAACTTCTATTTATTTTACCTCACTGTATGGTTTTCTTTTCAGGCTGCAAACTAGTGATAGTTTCATGAAATGCTATTGGACGACAGCTATCTTTTTTTGATCCCTCATGATTTGTAAAGAGTGAAAGAAACAGCTAATACAGGAAGGCAGTTTCCCGGTCTTTGTCTCGCAATGGCTACAGCCGTTTTTTTATTACCTTCGCCTACCCTAGTGAATGTAGCAGATACTGACACCAGACACAAGCCAGCTTTTATTACTGGCCCACGAAAACACACTAGCACAGAAGGTCAATTGGATGCGTGAAGGTAATTTTTGTAAAAGAGCAATTCACATGGAACAGTTTTGAATGGGGGATTAAAACTAACTTCATGGGAAAGTTGCAGGGATGAGCAATAAGACTAAAAATAAGGAAAGGAAGCTAAATCCTGAACAATAAAACATATAAAAAAGGCTACTAATGTATAAGAAATTTTTTGTACCCTGGGAGTCTCCCTGTTCCTTCTTACTTAAAAACAGATCAGGAATGCACTCTTACTCTGTTTAGCACCAATCTATCGGGACCTTATTCTGGAAAATTCTTTGTCGTGTTACTTGCACTTTCAAATTTGATGTTTTGAAAGCAAATACTGAAGATGATTCCATTAAAATGACTTTATTTTCTACATGTATTGTAAATGTCTTAATTTTTATTTATTTATTTATTTATTTATTTATTTATTTATTTTACGGGCTAGTGGGCAGTTTGGTGGACTAGTGGTTTGCAAATTCTAGTGGTCCACTGGGCCAGTAGAAGATTTATTTGTAATTCTAACACTGCTATATGGTTACATTTGAGCACACAATAAAATAGGTATTCAGCTTTTACCACTGGTTTCCAAAATGGCAGAGAGAACTAACAAAGGTGGCTGAAATGCTGGAAGTAAAATTACAAAAATATGGAGTACAAAATATAAGATTCTCTTGTATATAACCCTATGAAAGTTACTTATTCATTAAACTCATCAAGTATTTCTATTACATGGTACATAGGTTTTAGATATTATGACATGAACTGTCAAATTTTCTGTTCATCACGCTTTATTTGACCTTCGTTGGAGGAGCCACACAGGTTTTATTGTTAGTTCTTATTGCTCTTATGTTATTGTTTTAAATAAAAATAAGATTATCTTGCTAGTCAAGTGAGAGCACTAAAATCCTTGGTTTTGAACTTTGATACCACTTTATTGCATTTAGAAGACATTGCTCAACATGACAAAAAAGAATCAGCAGCTGCAGAAAGTTTGTTAAAGACTATGAAGTCAGATAAATTTAAAAAAAAAAACCCCTATTGTTTCTTTTAGGTGTTTTACCTGTTATTGGCATTTTGTCCAAGATGTTTCAGGCTGAAAATCTGTTAATATCTGAAGCTACCAGCAAACTTGAACTTACACTTCTGCAGTTAGTTGAACTAAAATCTCAACTGGAATTGTTTTAAAGGGAACAAACAAATTTGGTAGGTGACTTTAATAAGGATATCAATCACACTTTTGCAGCCAATTTTATTGACAGAACTGTTGAATTTTTAAACATTAGATCTAAACAGCTGCAAGAACCTCCTGTGTCATCCTTTTTGTGTATTTGATTTCACCGAATGACCATCAGAAAAACAGCATTTAATATCCTTTGGCAACCAAAACATACAGCTGTTACTTGAACATTTTAGTTATTTTTACAGGAGTGGATGAAGAAATAACTTGTCAAGAATATGTGGCACTAAATCTTAAGATATCACTGAAGAGCAATTGAATTAGAGACAGCTGGCATTATGCAACTGTGGCGCTGTGGGCGGCCCTGGAAACGACATGACATGTGCAGCGATCCAACAATATAAGGAGTGATTCAATGGGAATCAGTAAGAGTCGGACGCAGTATGGGTAAGACGAAGGATCTAAGCACATTTGATCATTGGCAAATTGTCGGGGCCCGACGAATGGGCCACTCCATCTCGGAAGTCGTGCAGGCACTGGGATTTTCACGAGCCACTGTGTCACGGGTGCACCGTGAGAACATCGAATCCGGTAAAACCATCCCTGCAAGGGCCAACTGCCGTGGACAACACCATGTGGATGAGCAGGGTCATTGTCGGCTAGCTCGCATTGTAACAGCGAATAGACAGGCCACAGTGCAATAAATCACTCAGCAATTTAACGCTGGTGCACAAAAACGTGTAAGCAGCCACACCATCCAGTACCATCTCCTCGCTATGGGGTACAGAAGCCATCGTCCCACAAGGGTACCGCTGCTGACCGCACATCACAGGGTGCAAAGATTAGCATGGGTGCAGGAACATCGCCACTGGACCCTAGACATGTGGGAAAATGTTGCCTGGACTGATGAGTCGAGATTCACGTTGGTACATGCAGATGGCAGGATACAAGTATGGCACAAACCACATGAAGCGATGGATCCTTCTTGCCAGCAGGGTACTCTTCAAGCTGGTGGGGGTGGTATTCTCGTCTGGGGACTGTTTACGTGGACTGAAATGGGACCTCTGGTACGTGTGACATCGTCCTTCACAGGTCAACGTTACCGGGATATCGTGGACAACCATGTGCTCCCATTTGTGCATCTTCAACATCCCACTGGGGATCTCATCCTGCAACAAGACAATGCACCGTGCCATCGCTCCCGAATTGTATCCGAATGGTTGGATGAACACTCCACTGACGTGACCTCGCTTCCTTGGCCAACTAGGTCACCTGCCCTCAGTCCCATCGAGCACATCTGGAATGCCATCGAGAGAGATGTTTCGAGGCTCTGACTTCCCTCCATCAAATCTTCGTGAACTGTGGGAGCTTGTTCAGGTGTCATGGATCCTTATGGCTTCCCAACGCTTCCGGTGTCTTGTCGAGTCCATGCCGAGACGAATCGCCGCAGTCATCAGGGCGAAAGGTGATGTTACACGTTACTACATAGGTATCTCTAATTCAATTGCTCTTCAGTGTATAACATCCTTAAATACCAAAAAACATCAGCCCTTGAAATTATTTACAAAGACCTAATGCAACAAAATGACCCAGAATGTAGCAATATACTTCATATGGTGGAATTAATGTTTTCTCTTTCTGGGAGTACTGCAACTGTTGAAAGGGTCGTTTCAGCAAGGAACATTCAAAAGAACATGCTACATACTGGACTTCAACAGGAAGCCTTAAATGCTATCATGATCATCCACCTAAATGGGAAACCCTTCTCAGAGTTCAGTGCAAAAACCTCTACAAATCATTGGCTTCACCCTGGACCTGGCAATGCCATAATCTACACAACTAAATAATTAATATAAATGATGTAAATAGATAATGTCAAATGTATAATACCTTTTAATAATATCTCTTTAGTGCTAATGTTATGAAAACAGAAATGTATTTATTTTCTGCATGTACATAAAAAAAGATGTATATTTTTTCCATTTTTCAGAAAAGTGACAATATTTAATTTATACATAGTTTCTACATGATACCAGTGTAATGGGTACTTTAAGAGGAGGATGAATACATTTTTAGTCAAACTGTCCTCGAGGATGGGTAAAATTTCTGAGATTTTTCATGCCCTGCTAGATGCCTGGTCTGGGCAACTAAATTTAAAAATAAAAAGTTCGGAATAGAATTTCCTACCATAAGAAAAATGACAGTCATCACATGTCATGTTTCCTTTCAATTGAAGAAGTTCCATTTTAATCACCAGAAGTTATATTGTTACCGAGTGCCAAAGAGAAAAGAATATTAAGCTCTAGGTCTAGAAATTGGAACCATATGTAGTTTTGCTCGGATGTTGTTTATAGTCAGCGATGGAATGCATGCCTCTAATGGAACTTGCCTCTGGTGTTTTAGTGGCAGAGGGCGAAGACTTCAACTAAAGGAACATGGCAGAATCACTAAATTTCTCAGAGATAGTTCTATCAATTTCAGCATCAGCATCATCTTAAAACTTGAGATGCAGACCCTTAAAATGGAAATATCTTAAAATATCTTAAAATTTTGAATGCAGACCCTTAAAATGGAAATATTTTCAAAACATATAAAAAAGTTCATCATATGTTTTAACTTTAAAAAAAATAATGGCCCTGATTTGTTATCGTAAAAGATAAATTTTCCTGCTTTCAGCTTTTACTACCTGGGCAGGTAAATAATTTCTGTACATGTCCAGCTGGGCATGTTACTTTTTAGATATTTTTCAAGCCCTGAATGTCCCCCATTGTTTGTCAAGTTTTAACCATCATATCTCAATTCTCAAGAAAGAAAGGAGTACACTTCTTCAAAATCAGAGCCTTCCATTGGTGTGTATTTTGGCACCACTTCATGCTGTTGAATTTACAGCCCACATAGTGTACCACCACTATATAAGGTTCCTACTTATGCAACCTGGAAGTGGTAGCAATATCAAAGACTAAAGTCACTGCAGCTTTTGCTTGACCCTTCGTGACTTATATCATGCCAAACCTGCCCCAAAGAGCCATTTTTCCTGACATTCTTGTTGCTAACCACATTTATTGTGATTTTTTTCTTAATTCCTTGACAAACTGTGTCCCCAGCCTCCATTTATTCCTTTTACATTTATGCACCCAAGTGTGGTCTGTTCCAACTTAGCTAATAGTTTTATGCTGGCATTTCTTGTAAGGGAATTTTCTATTTTGAAAATGTTTCTCATATACAGGGAGCCCATAAAGTCTTTCCCACATTACAAAAATTAATATAAAAAAGTGTATTAAAGGTACAAAAATGGATTGCACGACAGTGATGGTGCACAAGTTAAAAAAAAAATGTCCAGTGTCAGTACACCTCTAGTGGGCACCATTTGTGACATCTAATCAATATTCGATTTCATGCCATGTTTGGTTTTAGATCTCAGCAGATGCAGAACCAATGACATCCGTTATTCTGCCCTTCAACATCTCGACATCTGGAACACTGCTAGAGTAAACTTTGTCTTTCACATAACTCCACAGGAAAAAGTCTAAAGGCGTTATATCACGCAATCAAGGTGGTCATGTCATGGGACCATCACGACCAATCCATCTGTCCGGAAATGTGGTATTCGGGAACTCGCAAATCATTATTGACCAATGTGGTAGGGCACTGTCTTGTTGGAAAATTAACTAAAAATTAGAGTGCATGCAACTGAGGTACTACAAAAAGTTTCATCATGTCCAGGTACACGTTACATATTACAGTGGGCTCTGTAAAAAAGAAGGGTCCAATGATTCTACCGTGCATCAGGCCGCACCATCGTTCACTTTCGGGCTAGTCCTCTGTAGTTCAGTGACATAATAGAGATTTTCTGATCCCCAGATTCGCATTTTGCGCCTATTTACTGTACCAGAGACGTGGAATGTGGTTTCAACTGAGAAACAGACACGGTGCAGATAATCACTATCACAAGTTGTGCACTGCAACATCTCCGTCGCAAATGCAGCACGTCGAGGCCAGTAATCCGGCTGCAGAGCTTGAACAATCTGTACCTTATAAGCATACAGATGCAGATGTTTGTGTAAAATTTTGTGAACTGTGGCATGAGGAATCCCAGTTTCCAGTGAAGCATGATGAATGGATTTCCTGGGGCTTCGCAGAAATGTCTCCTGAACAGCTGCAACTGTCTCTTGTGTAACTAGTGGTCGGCCTTGTTGGGGGAGATCGTCAACACTATCCACCACTTTAAACTTTTCATACCAAGATTTTATGCTTTTTTGGTCCGATGGTGATCGTCTGTACTCTTTTCTGAAATGACGCTGGACAATAACTGTCGATTTGGTCTCCTGGAACCACAACGCACATGCCACTTTTTCTTGCACGGAAGCCATTATTGATGAAATGCTCCTCTTATTCAGTAGTAGCGCTCACCTAAAGAACAGAAAAAAAAAAAAAAAAAACTTTGAGTGATACTATGTTATGTTGCCAACCATTTTACTATAACTTACATAGATTTTTTTATATTAACTTTTGTAATGTGGGAAAGACTATATGGCCACTCTGTACATTGAATGCGTGGGAGAAATAAATGATCCTGTGCAGATGGAAGCCTGGTTAAGATTGAGGTCCCTGATGGTTCCCAAAGATACTGTCTACCACACGTAACTTAAAACTTTTTTTTTCAATTACTAATCTAAAGCAAATATTATGGGAATTTTACTAGGAAATATTTTCATTAATAGCAAATTTTCGGAGAAAACTCTTCTCCTTCTTCAGGCTGTCTTGTTGTTGTCACTTTTTCCTGTCACTATCACGGTTACGGTTAACCTTGACGGTTTAGGTTATTTTTCAACAAATCCTGCCAGATGTTAGGCAGGGAAAATCCTTTGCAGTCATTGATGATGGAATTTTGATTTTTCTCAATCTCTATTCCTTCTTTCAGCTTTCTTTTTTGAAAATTGCTTTGGAAACTAATGACTTTAAGGGAATTCCAATCCATGCTGTGCCCAGTTTCTCTAACATGCCTATCTAATCCAGTCTTGTTGGAGCAATTTTTTATAGCTGCTTTATGCTCAGCTATACGAGTTTCTAGTCTGCGACCTGTTTCACCTATGTAAGATAGTCCACAACTACAATTTACTTCATAGACTACTCCTTGCATTTTTAAAATATTTTCTTCTCTTTGAACTATTTTAGGGAAAATTTTTTTAACTTTGTTCTCTAAACTTGGAGCTAGCCTAATATTGAACTTCTTACTAATTCTCTTTAAAGACTCAAATAAACCTTTGTGATAAGAAATTTTTCTAGTGAATTTTACTTGTTGCTTTTGTGGGTTCTTCGTACCATTAAAATTCAGAAGCTTCTCAATTTCTTCTTTAGGATAGTTATTCTCAGCAAGTATGGCCTTAAGCTCTTCTTTATGGGCTTCTTTTTTATCTGTAGTAGAAACTATTTTATTAATTTTTTTCTAAAAACTGACTTGCTACATTTTTCTTAATAGAAACTGGATGATAGGAATTGAAATCCAGTAGTCTTTTAGTATTCATTGGTTTTTTTATACCAACTAGTGAGGAATTTTTCATCTTCATAATAGATAGTAATATCTAAGAAGTTTATTCTTCTTTCTTTTTGAAGTTCAATAGTGAACTTAAGGGAATCATCTAATTCATTGAATGAGTCTAGAATTCTTTCTGGAACAATTTCTGTGCTATCTATTATAAATAAGATGTCATCCATGTATCTGCTATATAAGCAGAAGTATGTGGGTTGTACTAGTATCTTTTCTTCTAGTTTTCCCACATAATAGTTAGCTAAGAGTGGGGAGAGTGGGGAGCCCATAGCTAGCCCCGATTTTTGAATGAAAAAAGTTTTTCCAAATTGAAAGTAGTTGTTCTGCAAAGAGAAAGTAAGCATTTCAAAAATTCCAACTAATATGTTTTTTTCTTTTTGTGAAAAACTATTAGGTCTGCCAAGTCTTCCGCTATAAAGTCGACACAACATGAGCTTTATTCAAAAAAAAACTTTTTTATTTTTTTTATTTTTTGTAAATGTAATAATTTGGACGTGCATGATGACTTTTAGTTGTATTCCAAGTTAAAATGATTTTCAATTAAAATGATTTAAATTTTTTTTTATTTCTACTGTTTTCATAAAAATCCTTTATTGATAGCAGAAAACCAATATTGTTTTGCCATCCTAGTCAGTGAATCTTAATTTCTTTCGTATTAACTGTTCAGGAAATCCTACAAGACAGGAGACTGAAGACATCACAACACTTTGGCAATCAAGTTTGATGAACAATCACATAAATATAGAGAGGTAAGAATTATTAAATATTATGATTAAATTGTGAAGCAGCATTTTTTTTTTCAGACCTGTTATCTAGTCAATTTATCCACAAGGCTCTCTGAAAAATGTTTAATTGAAAAATTTTCTAGTGCTCTCATTTATTAGAAATAATTTGGAGTATACTGATCCATGTGATTGGATCAATTGACTAGATAGTGATCAATTGATCCATAGGGTTATGGGTTTTCTGAAAATTTTCTGGTACTTTTCATTTATTGGTTTGGTTGGTAAAGCTTTCATATGTATGCCAAGATCAGCGTTATGCTTATGTAGTCAGTGATGGAGTAAGGATACCACAAACAAAACAAAAGAAAAACAAGAAAGATGACACCGAACTTTTGGTTGTAATGAGCAAGTCTTTTGAATTCATTCTGACGTGAATTAAATTTATAAAAGCTTTTCAAAGTAAAAGGAACTGGTTAGGAAAACGATTAACCGGTTTCTTCAGTCGATAAAACACCCAGATATAGAAACATCTACTTAGTTCCATGAGTGGCTAAAAGGCATGTTGTGAAAATTAAGAGATAGCACACAAAAAGTTTCTCATAGTGCAAGGAAGGTACCAAAGACAAAGAGTTTTTCAAATTGAACAGTTAAAAGAAGAAATATAGAAGGAAACATGAAATGAGTATGTCTGCTAGTAGAAGAATTATGTATAATGTAAAAGTTGAAAATAGGTGAAAAATCTTCTTCATGGAAAAAGCTATGCTAAGAAAAAAGAACTTTTCAAATACGTCTCCTTGAAGCAGAGATAGTGAAAAAACTTACGCACCTAGCGGGAACTCTGCATTATTTAAAGAAGAAAATGCTTCACATCCCTGTTGTAGTGAATGGTATGCAGTAAAAAAGAAATTTCTTAATAGCATTTTTAGAAGCTGTGATACAGCTGCAAACTGATGTACACAAACACCACCTACTGACAGAACTGTAAACTACAAAATTCCTCATATACTAGCATAAAGTGTTCTACAAGGTGAATGGCATCCGGTGTTGAAATTTTTTTTAAATCGCACATGTAGAAGCAGAGGTATTGAGTAAAACAGGTTGCGCCCCCTAGCTGCGAAATTGTGCATTATTTTGGGAAGAAAATATGCAAACACAGTTTGCACATTTAGTAGTATCTGACCGAAGGAAGAAGTTTTTTAATTAGGTTTTTATTCCCTCAGCTATTGCTGTAAATGGAAATATGAGCTTACGCCCTCTGGTGGCAGACTTGTGCGCTAAGAAAAATTTGAAATTACATGAGAAAATTGCACAGCTCTCCAACAAAGAAATAATTTTTCAAATGGGACTCTTAGGAGCACAGATATTGACAAAAATAAGATATGCATCTATGCCTCCTGGCAGAAAAACCATTCAATATTTTAAGAAGAAAGTTTTCCCCAAAAGCTTTTTGATGTGAAAGGTATTGGTTCACAAAATAATTTTTTTCAATCAAGTTTTCAGGAGCTCAGATTTTGCTGCAAATATATCAGAAGCAAAAATGAATGCTTGTGCCCCCTGGTGGCCAAACAATTACTTACCAAATATTAGAAATTATATACAAAACATTTCCCATCATGGACTGTATGTGACACAGGAAAATGTTTTCGAATCAGAGTTTTAGAAGCAAAGATATCGGAGAAAACATTATTTACCTTTATGCCCCCCTTAGCGGAAAGTCTATGAATTGCTTAAAAATTTTGAACTTATATAAAAAACATTTTGCACCAGGAACTCCATCCAACAAAAAAGGAATATTTCAAATGGGACTCTTAGAAGCAAAGATATTAACAAAAATAAGGTATACATCTATGCCCCTGGCAGAAAAACTATGCATTATTTTAAGAAGAAAATATTTCGAAAACCTTTATCAATGTGAGTGCTATTGTTCTATGAAATAATTTTTTCAATCAAGATTTTAGAAGCTCAGTTTTTGCTGCAAACACATCAGAAGCAGAAATTACCACTTACACCCCCTGGTAGCCAAACCATTTTTACAAAAAATTAAAAATTATATGCAAAAGATTTCCCATCCGGAGTTGTATCTGCTGAAGAAAGAATTTTTCAAATTGGACTTTTAGAAGTGCAGATATCGGGGAAAAGGCAATTTACTTTTAAGCCCCCTAGCGGAAAATCTATGAATAACTTAACTGACTATACTTAAAATACCCTTCAACATAAAAGAAATCGAAAGGTAAAAGATATTTTTCAATCGGATGTTTAGAAGCAAATATATGGAATAAAATGTATTTTGAATTCAATATCATCTGCATTTACGCCCTCTAGTGGCGAAATTGTACTGCGTAAAAAAAAACAAAACACTAAATGGAAGATCATCATTTGCACGTTTCAAACTTCCCAATGCTAAAAAAAAAATTCAAATCGTACTAATAGTTGCAGAGATATGGTGTTCACAAACGGATGGACGGAAAAACCGATAGTGTAAGCATGATCTCTTTTTTACAAAAGATGTGCTAAAAAAGGAGAAAAGATGCCATAATTCAAAAATTACCAGTGTGATATTTCTTGTCCAATCATAGTGAGAATAATTGGCAGTGAGGCATATAACACACAAAACATTAGAATAATTCTTGATGATGACATATCCTGTTTCAGTTACGTAAAAATTACATGTGTTGGGATGATGTTTCGGTAGCGACTTCTACGTTCATCAGCCATGGAATGAAACATGTGGTATTAGCATCAGTTGTTGCCAGATTTCAAAATAGCTTTCTAAATGATAGGTATATTAAAAGGTGCATCTGTATTAGAAGTGTTAGGAGTAAAAAAGATTTCAGTGCTTTCGTGGTACCTGAGGGCTTTCCGATTGCTGAATGGAGCGATGCGTTTAACATTTTGCCTATCGGGAATTGCGGACATATTGCTGATGGTTAAAACTGAAAGTGAGGTGGAAGGGTTTCCTTTCTTTACATCAGCGATATGTTCCACCAATCACTGGTTGATGCTTCGGTAAGTTCTACCAATATGGTGTGTAATGCCTGTGGAAGTGGTGACAGGGATAGAGTAGACCCCTTGTAACTCTAGGGGTTTATTGGGATCTCTGTCTTTGAAGGATAAGGTTAAGAAGATGTGGAGGTGGTTTAACAACAATCCTGTAGTCAAAAGACTTGAAAATGGAGCAAACTTTGTGAGTGAAGGCCAGGCTGAAGAGCAAAGTGCCCACAAACTGACGAATGGTGGGAAGTTCAGGCAGTAAACTGGTAGATCTATTCTGTGATTCAAATTTCTTAATTAGCCTATGTACTAAGAGGGGTGGAAAGCCATGCAATTTGTCAGTGGTGTTGATGTTCTGATATTCGTTTTGAAGAGCACAAGGACTGTTCATTGGGATGGAAAATTACTGCCAGCTGTTACTGGTTCTCAAATGGTTGAGCGCCTTCTGGTCATAATTACAAGTGGAAATATAGAACAAATACTGCAGATACCACAGTTGCAAGCTCCACTGGAAAAGAACAAGCCTTAGCAGTATATGAAACACTTACTGATTGGGAGCTTACAAACAAGGTAAAAGCGTTGTGTTGTGACACTACTGCATCCAACTTCGGCTACTTAAAGGGAGCGGCAATTATTTTAGAGCAGATGTTGGAAAGAGAACTTTTAAATCTTCCCTGCAGACATCATATATTTGAAATCACTCTTAAAAGTGTTTTTCAGCTGAAAATGCACTCTTCATCAGGTCCAGATGTGCAAATTTTCAAACGCTTTCAACAGGCATGGCCGAAAATTAATAAACAAAATTTCAAGTCTGGTGTAGAAGATGAAAATGTTCGAAAACTTTTATGTTCAAACATAACAGAAATCCGTTCTGTTATAATGCAGCACCTACAAATGCGA
Organism: Macrothele yani; assembly: GCA_039090855.1. Lineage (NCBI taxonomy): Eukaryota > Metazoa > Arthropoda > Arachnida > Araneae > Macrothelidae > Macrothele > Macrothele yani. Next base: position 116,093,883 of record CM077026.1, read on the forward strand.
CAGCCTCGAGACGATTATAAAGAATTCTTAGAGTTAGCAGAAATTTTTGTTGGAAACAACACACAAGAAATATCTTTTTGAGCTCCAGGAGCATGCCATCATGCGCAATGGATGGCAAAAGCACTTTATTGCTTAAAAATATTTCTGTTTCGTGATGAATTTAAACTTACCTTTAAGGAACAAAAGGCATTTCTGACATATGCATATTTCTTGTAAGAATATATATTAAGGCTTGGTTCAGAGCACCTTTGGCCCAAGAGGCACCCAGCTATGCTATGACATACAATTTATGAAAAAAAGCTCGTTGAGTATGAATCTGTGGATCTAGAGGTATCTCATATCACAGTTCACAAATTCAAAAATCATTTATGATATTTATCCCCAGAAGCTTGTGCTTTAGCTTTTTTCGATGAAGGGTTATCTGTTGAAACTAAAATGAAAACGGTACGGAAGCGAATCATGCTAAAAAATGATGATATTCAAGGACTAATAGATAAGTCTATTGAGGACTTCATTTCAGAAGACAGCAAACAGTTTTTTGAAAGATTTAATATTCAATACAGATCCAGCTTCCTCAATACAGATCCAGCTTCCTCAATACAGATCCAGCTTCCTCAATACAGATCCAGCTTCCTGGCCTGAAAGTGAAGTGTTTAAGAAAGCCTCAGTTATTGTGCATCAATTAAAGGTGGTCAATGACACAGCTGAAAGAGGGGTTAAGTAGATAGAGGACTTCAACAAAATACTAACAAAAAATGAAGACCAGAAACAATTTCTGTTGCAAGTTGCCACTGACTACAGACGTCGATATCCTGATGCAAAGAGGGAGACTGTAGCCAAAAAATGGAGTGAGATTGTTATTTGTTTTCCATTTGTTGATATTTCTGCCATTATCTGTACGTAATCTGTATTTTATTTCGGATTGTAATGAACAAACATTCCACAAATAATGCACTGTATCATCTTTTGGAATGTTTAATTATTCACAATTTATCAAGTATTTTATTGTACCCTTGCATTGGTATGATGAAATTTTAACTGCTATTGCCACAAGTTAAAGTGCAGCTGTTGCAATCAAAGCTTCACAACTTTTTTTTTTTTTTTTTTTGGCATCTTGCATTACGCTAACAGTGAGATAGTTTAAGAAGGGAAAAGAGCCTAAGTGGCGGGAAAACGAAAGCTGTCCCTATAAAAGCATGGCTGGAGGCACGTGTTATTATCGTTCAATTGCAATAAAATTTTACAGATATTATTTTTTCCTGAAATGGAACAATTTTGAGGGGTGAGACTTAAACATTTCAGAAGTTGAATAATTTTGGCCACCCTAGTGAGTACTCAAAATTTCCGTTTCTGCACGATGAATTAAAAGTTATCAATTAAAAACCAATGATTTAATCAAACACTTGGCAATCATTTAAGTGTTAAAATACTCACTAGTCAATCATTTACATTAATACACTGAAGTGCCAAAAGTCATGGGATAGCAGTATGCAAATTTTTAACTGGTGCTGCCATTGTATAAAGGCTTCGACGCATGCCACGATTTTTATCAATTAGGAGGTGTTATCTCTTGAGTCAGGTTGAACAACCGCCTGTAGGATAATGGCGAGCCAACGTGAAGTATTGTAGTTTGAACAAGGCATGGTAGTGGGAGCCAGACGAATGGGCCATTCAATTTCCAAAGTTGTGCAAACATTAAACATTCCTCAAACCACAGAGTCATGTGTGTACTGAGAATACCTCGTGATGGAAGGTATTACCACCCATCGTGGACAGTGCAGTGACTGACCACAGGTTGCCGAGTCTGACCAGGTTTGTCCATGCTAACAGACAAGCGACACTGGCTCAAATAACATTCAGTTCAGGACGTACCAAAGACATTCCATCAGGTCAGTGCAGCGTGATTTAGCATCCATGGAGTATGGGAGCAGAAGACTCACCAGAGTGTCTTTGTTAATACCACGATATTGGGCACAGTGCCTCAACTGGTATCATGAACATGGTAATTGGACCCTGAAAGATTGCCAACATATGGCGTAGTCCAGTGAATCATGCTACCAGGTAGGGTTCGGGTATGGCACATACCCCATGACGCTATAGACCCAAGGTGTCAACAAGGCACTGTGCTAGCTGGTGGTGGTTCCATACTTGCATAGTGTGTATTTATGTGGCATGGTTTGGGTCCTCTGGTACTTGTAAATGCATCATTTATTGGTACTCTCTTTGTTGCTCTGCTGGGTGACCATTTGCAGCCCTTCATGGACTTCGTGTACCCCAACAACAATGGGATTTTTCAGGCGGGCAATGCACTATGCCATTGGACCCAAGTTGTCAAAAATTGGTTCGAGGAGCATTCTGGACAGTTTTGACGGATGGTGTGACCACCGCGGTCGCCCGACATGCACCCAATGGGGCACTTATAGGATGTGGTGGAAAGGTCCATTTGCACCCAAGATCCTGCATCTACAAATACCAGGAAACTGGGTTGCTGTTCAGATCGCATGGCTCAATATCTCTCCAGAAGTCTTCTGGCCACTTGTGGAATCAATGCCATGTCAAGTTGCTGCACTTCGCCGAGCTAGAGGAGGTCCTACACAATACTAGGTATGCATCCCATGACTTTTGGAACTTCATTGTATTTTTAGGGATTCCATGTAATCTTTTTATGATGCAAAATGTTGCACTGGATAATGTTATTTGAAAGAGTAGTTCTTTTTTATTTTTATTTTTCATAGGAATGTAAAAATTTTGCTGTGGTTAATTGTAGTATTCTGTTGTTGTTAAACAGCAGACAGACAGACCTAAATGACCACCGATGAAGTATTTTAAAAAAATATTTGGAGGATGTATATTAATAAAGGAGAAACCTAGTTTTTTAAGAATATTTTAACTAATTTGATGTTAGGGTATTTTAAATGACTCAAATCATAGTCTTTTAAGTGTACCTCGCTTTTTGTTGTTGTTGTTTAGGCATTTAATTATTCCCATGAGAATCTGAAGTTTATTAGGAATGTTCCATCCCTGATTTCAAGTAATTGATTCCAGGGAAGGGCAGAAACCAGCACCAGAAGGACACACACACAGCATCTATGTTATGCCCAGAGATTCAAACCCAGACTTCACAGAATATGAAGTCAGCAACTTGTGTAATTGGACCTCTCGATCATTTAGTGATTTTATCACCACTATTTTAATAAAACATTTCAGAAGAGTATGAATCAAGGTTTTAAAGATTAGCCTAATAGTATATGAGCTAAAATGTTCCGTAATTGAATTTGTAGCAAGACAAAGCTTTGCAGGAAAATTAAATATTAAGGGTTTTCATGTGAATTGATAAGATTTCAGAAATGAAGATTTAGAGGTTGATGGAGCAAATTTAGAACTTACTGCTTACTACACTTACCTTGGGCAACAGATATCGAGTGAGGGCCATCTCAAAAAAAATAATAAACATATAAAGTTTGGCTGAAGTCCGTTTGGAAAGAGCAGTACAATTTTCAAGAACACTTTACCATTATGTCTCAAAGGAAAAGTGTTTAATCATTGCATCTTTTCAGTTCTTATGGATCAGAGACACTGATCTTAACTAAAAAACTCATTGAGAGGCTGAGGTCCTTTTAAACTTTTAAGGACAACTCAAAGAAGCGTGGAGAGATGCATCCTTAGTATAATCAGGAAAGATATATAGAAAGAGGAACTCATGAATCAGGAGAATGATAAGAGTTGATGGCATCACAATCAAAGTGGAAATCCTCGTTAATGGGCTGGACATACACTGATGAGCCACTACATTATGATCACCCCTGACTAGAGAAATGAGCCTGCCTGGAGACCGAACGGTGGCGCAGGTGAAGTTCACAGAGCAATATGTATATAACTCAAGGACCAGCTTTCGGTTAGTAGAGTGTTTGGAGTCAGAATGGGAAAAGCTGCCAATTTATCGGATTCGATAAAGGACAAATTGTGATGGCACGGTGACTCGGAACTGCGATCTCGGAAATAGCGCAGCTTGTGGATTGTTTACGTGCCACTGTAGTGAGTATATATCAAAAGTGGTGTACAGATGGCCAAATGACGAATCGTCATCCAGCTGTGTGTCATCCGCAGCTCATTGATGCCAGAGGGGAGCAGAGACTGTCACACATTGTTCACAGTGACGGCAGAGCCACATTGTGACAAATCATCTGCGGCTACAACTGTGGTGATCAGGCCAATGTGTCACAGCACACAGTTCATTGCAGCCTTCTGCACATGGGCCTGTGTAACCCAAAGACCCAGCTGGGTCCCCATGCTCACTGCACGTCACCCCCAACAGCGTATGAAATGAGCCCAAGATCATCGAGATGGGACTGTGGATGATTTAAACAAAGTGGCCAGGTCTGACGAATCAAGATTCCTGGTGCATCATGTAGACGGCCAAGCGTGGATGCGCCGATTACCAACAGAGGCTATGGCACCAGGATGCACTGTTGGGTGGAAACAGGCTGGCGGTATCAGTGTTATGCTGTAGGCGATGTTTTCTTGGGACACTTTAGGCTTCATTATCCCAATAGCACAATCCCTGACGGCTGTCTGGTATCTGAACATCGTTGCGAACCAAGTTTACCCATTCATGGCAACTGTGTTCCCTGCTGGTGATGGCCATTACCAACAAGATAATGCGTCGTGCTACACTGCCAGAATCGCCAAGAATTGGTTCGAGGAACATGCTGGTGACTTTCTGTTAATGCCCTGTCCCCCAAATTCACCTAACATGAACCCTGTCGTACATTTGTGCTTTGACTTGGAAAAGCGGGTTCACGCTAAATCACTACCACCCCGAAATGTACGGAAACTGGAGGACTTGCTGCTGATATTATGGTACCAGATATCCCAGGATACCTATCGCCACCTCATCGAACCGATGCCTCGCTGAGTGGCCGCTGTTTTGTGGACTAATGGGGGTCCTACAGCTTATTAGGTAGGTAGTCATAATGTAATAGCTCATCAGTGTATTTTCTAGAACTGACTAGTGTTGGACAACTGAAATACTAGACTGGATACCAAGGGACAAAAAAAGACCTAGAAGAAAACCATGTGGGAGATGGGCAGAAGAATTTCAAAAGAATGCCAGAATATCGTGGAAGAGGATTTCAAGGCAGAGAGTTAAGTAGACCTTCTATCCAGCAGTAGTGAGAGTGATTGTTGATGATAATGATGAAGTTGAAAGGTGCATTTTTGTTATTGCTATCATTCACTTTTACTATTTTATACATTTGAAAAGTGTTCCATTTATAGTTGTTAAATGTGTAGCTGCTGAACTATTGGTTTTAACTACTGAACCATCATCATATTCCATTGTCCCTCACATGCATTCGTTCATATTCAGTCAATGACCCCAGGCTGTTATTATTATTATTCTATTTTTAAATTGCATTTGGTTATTATTCAACTTGATGACTTTGCCTTTTTAAGGTGTCACTCATGCATCAGTTTTACTTGCCTACTCCTTTTGTGTGTGTGAGTCATTCTGCTGTGTTTTGCCTTATTATAATTGAACCATGGCATCCTGTCGTCTCATTGTCACTTTGTTAATGTAACAGTTTGCTGCCATCCTGGTAACACAGCGGTATAAGTGCTGGCTTCTGACCGTTTCTCTGAGATGGATCCAGGTATGAATCTCTCAGTGAGGCATTGATGTTGTATTTGTCTTGTGGCACTGACTCTCTCCTTTTGCTGGAATTAGTGACCCTAAATTAGGGATGGGCGACGACTGCTTATAGTCCATCATATGGTCATTAAACCCCCAAACAAGCAAACAAGATTAACAGTTTTCCAATTATCCACTATATTATCTTTTTGCATTTTTATATTATCAATTTTTATATTATCTTTCTGCATCTTTTTTTTTTTTTTTTTTTTGAGAGTGGGTAGTCATTCTAGGGAAGCATAAAATACTTATTTCATCAGTCAGGTCAGCTTAGCCTCATGACATTGTTTTTTTGTGTTTGTTTTTTTCTGCATAAAGTTATCAGACTGGCACAGTACAGAAAACAGTGAGCAAAATCTCTTCATGTACACTGTTCACACAATTGAGCATCGTGTAAAAACACCTGTTATTCTAAAGTGGGAAACATCGGTACATTGATTGAAATTTGTGATTTAGTTACGAGGATAAAACTATTGAGTATGCATGATGCGCTGCACACAGTAAATACTGATATCTTTGCTCAGGACCACTTTAAGTAAATGTATTGTATCAATGATTGTAACAATTTCATAAAAATGCATACTTCTTTTTTTTTTTTTTTGGCAATTTATTAATCCATGGAAGTAGTAAAAAATGGGGGTTATTTCACCATTGTTATGTCTGTTGCTTGCATTTAAAGTGTATATATATATTGGATATAATGAAGGAAGATATCTTATTGGATATAATGAAAGAATATATCTTAAAAATAAAACTTCCTACATACTCATTTTCGAAATTCAACCATTGAAGTCTGCACTGCTGTTGCATACGTACCTGTTGACTTTCATGTTTTGCCAGATTACTCTTGGATGGTAGGTTAAAAGTTGAAAATGCTTAAACTTTTTGTGGTCCAGCAGGTAATCAAAAACTGGACGGTCGAAATTGAAATAAAATTTGAAGTAGGTAAAATGCCTATATTATAAAACCTGATGACAATTAAGTGACTGAAAAAAGTTTAAACCACTTAAAACCCATAACAATTTGAATAGAAGAAAGAAACAGTTGCAAACCTGTGGCCAAGCTCTCTGGATACAATTTTGATCTCCTTAATGTTGGCGTCATCATCGGTAGTATTCCCTGTTGGTGTTGGCTGTGACCTGCACTCCATGTTGCTGTTGCCATGTTTGCATGCAGTTGAATTCTGGCACACTAGGCTTTGCATGTGAACATCTGAACTGGTTTTGGAGAGGAACATTCCATGTGAATTCACCATCAGAAAGCAGAAAACTATTTTGTGTAAATCAATGTGGAAGCACGTTTCTTATTGCCTCAGTCGAATTATCACCATCTCTCACCAGTCTTCTGATATATATAACCTTCTTATGAGTGTTACAGTTTGTGTAGTTATTTTTCTTTTTGCACATTTTCTTAGTTACTTGCTCAGCCTTGTTAAATGTATAACTTTGTAATATTAATGTCCAATTACATAAGGCATTTTAAATAACTCCACATTTTTGGGTAATTTGCCTTATTATTTTTACTATTTGCATTGCTCACCATCAAGTAGAAGTCCATAGAGTTCAATTTTGTTGCATTTCTATGTTGTATAGCACCTAGTCAAAAGATGCATTGCATGGTAATTCAAAAAATATGGTAATAACAAGGGTAGGAGTTATTCTGAAAGTCCTTAGAATTTACTATTTTGTGCTGAAATTGTAAAAGAATGATAATACACTGTTGAAATTTGACTATTATATTATTATTATTATTATTATTATTTACCTTTATTCAAAATATGTGAAACACAGCCTATGACAAAGTAAACAACAAAATTATCATTGACTGGTGTTGTTGAGCTGATACAAGGTTCCACCGGAGACCTCGGTATCAGTCAGGTATTGGCGTTATATATATGATGTCCCAAATAAAGCTGGGTTTGTTTTTTTTTTTTTTTTTTTGCAGTTCTGTGTGGGGTATATCAGAGAGCTGCAATTTTCTGAAATAATTCATTAAATTTTTTTAAATTGTTTCGGGTTCTCCAATGACAAAGGGGACTACTGTGTGTTTAGTCCATAATCATGTAACTTCTATGGCCAGGTCTATATATTATTATTTTTTTTTTATTTATTGAAAGCAGCTACAATCGGCGATAGTGAAAATAGTGAATTCATCCTGAGTAGATTGTTATGACTACTGCTTGTGCAACCCTTTGTGCTCCCACTCCTCCGCAAGCAATTGCAGGTTCTAATGGGCCAAAGACTGGTTGTTAGTTTCTGTGAAACATGAGGCCCCAAGGCATAATAGTGGTGTTTCTATAAAAATCTTTGTGCATGATTCAGTAATTTTCATTGGATTCAAGTGAAATTTGCTGGGTAACCTTATATGACCAAGTTATAGCATCTGTAAAAAAAAAAAAATAAAAAAAAATCAGAAGGTACTAATATCTGTAAATAATGCTCCAAGTTTGCTGGTGTTATAAAAATTCTGCTAGTAAAATAATTACATTGTTATATAAGAAAGAGTTCCTCTTTTGAATTTATGTATCTGTTCTTTACAACTGTATAAAGATGCAGTCTGGTTGCTCTTGAGTTGTGTGAAGCAACCAAAGATAAAAAGCAGAAGAATAATCCTTTGAAATATTAAAAGAAAATAACATACAAAACTTTAGGAACAAATGGCTGATGCATTGAATGTAAGAAGTCCTTGGTGAAGGAACATGGTACATCACTCAAGCTCTTTGCCTTTGAAGCCTCAGAAAATTAAACAGAAGTGAATAGTATGAGGTAAGTTAGAGTTGCCCAGATGATGCTGTCTATGAGAAAAAGAAACTGATGAAACTAGAATTTACTTACTGTTGGTGCATCAAACATCTCCATTTAAAATATTACTGCAGAATGAAGATTCTGAAATTCAGTTTACTGTTTCACACACTATTGATTGTTCATATTTTCAAGAGGTAGCTCAGTGCTGTATCATTTCATTAAAATTTGTATTTGTAAAGTTATAGTTGTCAGAGAATGTATTTTGAACAAAACATAAATCTTACTGTGTATTTCCCCCTGATCCAGAACAAAAATGAGGTTGAGTGGAAACATGGTCAGTAATTGTTCTCAGCTTGCTTTGAATAATGAAATAAATCACAGAATGTGCAAGCAGGTAAACAGCTTTAATCCATATATATACATACACAGTTTGTTGAAGGTTGAACAAAAACAAGAGTTCATAAGTCATAGTCCTTAGAAGCAAAGTGACTAACAACATCACTAACTAAAAAATGTTAGCAATCATAATCTCACTGACGAAGGCATTCATCACTCATATTTTAAATATACAAAAAAGCCGAAACTTGTATGAGGAATTATTCAAATGGAAAGCAACGACTATACTTCATTTCATATGTTTAAGGATTTCAACATCGTTGTTTTTTTGCCATTATAGCATTTAGCTTCCTAGGACTATGTCTTACGAACTCTTCTCTTTGTTCAACCTTCGCCAAACTGTGGCATGTATATTATCTTGGATATTTATCTCATGTGTTATATCCCACTGGATTAAAGCTGTTTAACCGCTTACATATTTCGTCATTTATTTGATTATTCAAAGCAAGCGGAGCACAACTACTGACCATGTTTCCACTCAACCTCATTTTCGTTCTGGATCGGAAAATACACGGTAAGATTTACGTTTTGTTCAAAATATATTCTCTGACAACTACAACTTTACAAATACAAATTTTAATGAAATGATACAGCGTTGAGCTACTTTATGAAAATGTGAACAATTAATAACGTGTGAAACAGTAAATTGAACTTCAGAATCTTCATTCTGCAGTAGCTATTGTGAATGCTATTAGCCACGTAATCGAACAACATCCTTTTGTTGTTAAATTAAATGCTGATCTCCATTTACACCAATCTCAGCACACAACTCAAGCTTCACCGACATCCATCGCAGGTCTCATACAAGACCTTTTGGTACTGATAATATTTTTCTCATGCAGACATTTCTCAATCTGGTCCTCCCATGATTTCCTTGGCCCTCCTCTATCTTTCTTTCCTGCTACTTGGACTGAATAAGTTCTCTTAGTAAGCATTCCATCACTTATTTTTTCAATACAGCCAAAACCACTTAAGAATTTCTCTGCACCTCACTAACAACAGTTTGCCTCATATTACACATCTTCATCCTTCACTTGATCAGAGCATGTCCCCCCCCCTTCCCCTCATAAGCAGTGCATCTCTTCAGCACACAAACTGCTCCTATGTCTCTTCTGCAGTATCCAGGTTTCACTGCTGTACATCAGAGCAGGAAAAATTACACTAGCCATTCAAGACTTCTGATCTGTGAAACTTTCCACGGCACAGTAAGCAATGCAGTACCAATTTTTGATATTTAATTTTTACTCAAAAATGTGTGTTTTCCCATTCCTCGGTCACTTCTTGTAATATCAATGGGCAGAACAAACTTTTTTGTTTTGTTTTGTTTTATTTAAAGCAAAATTAATGTTAAAAAATTCTACTACATACACACTGTACTGAAAAAAGGACTTCACCAGGAATAAAAGGCTGGGTAGAGAGCTCCAATTTTGAACTTCTAATTTTTTTTTTTTTTTTTTTTGTAAGCAAAAAGAAGAAACTTCTTTTTGTCTGTTGTTATAGCAAGAAGTGGCAAAGAAATGGAAAACTATGCATTTTCAGAAAAATTTAACTTTAAAATGGTTTAATGTTGTCCTTGACTCCTGTAAAACTCCTTAAATGGACTACCAAAAATAAGTATAAAATGCTTGCAGAAGTAATTGACACCTGTTGATAAGAAGCTTGCTAGTTATGTGATAAATGTGCAACATCACATGGTCAGATTCAGAACTGAAAGGTTGGAACTGTGATTTTATTGCATGTATATGATTATACTGTGTCCAGTGTTTAAGCTACCATTCCCATTTTCGCCAAATCGCGATAAAGACAGTATTTTTGCGACAAAAGGTATCCACCGAATCGCCAAAAAAGTTAATGTTTTCTGTCATTTTCTTTTTTGTCATCCTGCCTACTCCTGCTTTGCCTTTGCGTTATTTTTCATCCCCATAATTTTTTTTCGGTCAATCGTCGTTACTTCGTTCCTCCGACCTGGTTTCCTTTCCGCCACTTTTTCTTTCCGTCATCCCACATTCCACCCCTGTTTCGACCTTGGGTTAAGTTTTTCATCCCCATCATTTTTCTTTTTCTGTCATCACGCTCACCCCTTCTTCATCCTTGTGTTGTTGTTTTCTTTATCCTTGTCGTTTTTTTGTTCTGCCATCACTATGTCAGTAGGGCAAAGGTATCCTTCCTCGTCATTTTTCTTTCCATCATCGCTGTTTCACCCTGTTGTCGTTTTTCCATCCCCCAATTGCTTTTTCTCCTATTGCAGAAAAGCACCGGTGATCCTCAAGAGTATCTTTGCTTCGATGAGTAAGGAAAGAGGCATTTCATTTGTTTCTTTGGCAGCTCACCATTGCTGCTGCAATGGTGGAACAACATGCGCCGCTTCAGTTCTGGTTTACCATTCTGTTGGTGTGTCATCGGTTGCTAGCTTCGCTTAGTCCTGGTGTTTGTATATATTTTTACAAACTGCATGCATCAGTAAATTTACTTTTATTAAAATTAGAAGTGTAAAAGCCTATTTGCTTTTATTCTTGAATTCCGTTTAAAGTGCAAAATGTTATTTAGCCAATGCTTTGTGCTTGTATTTTCATGCATATGTAAATATAGAAAAAACTAGAACTGCAAATTTGGTTAATCTGCATAGTATTTTGCTACTTTTGCCAACAAAATAGCCAAATTACTACAAAAGAAAAAATTCCAGCTTAAACTCTGGCTGTGTCCATCTATTATGCAAGTGGATCTTTTGCATCTACTACTGTCACAAACCTTAGTTTTGGCAGCACTTATGTACAGAGATACAGAATACCTTTCATCAATGCTTTTATTAAGTAACTTAGTTTTGGTATGAGGCTGGCTTTAAATGCCTTCTGAATCTGTGTAATCAAATAATTGATGTGATTCATAATTATGAGGCTGGCTTTAAATGCCTTCTGAATCTGTGTAATCAAATAATTGATGTGATTCATAATTTCATATTAATTGATGCAATTGATGTAATTCATGTTTGATTGATACCATACGTAATTGGCATGATTCATAATTGATGTGATTCATAATCACTAATTTGCCAGTTGGTTTTGTAATTTTTCTCTGTTCTTTTATTTTGCAGGTATACTATAGGTGATGATAGAGTGATTTTTATGTTCAAAGACGGAAGTCAAGCATGGGAAGCAAAAGATTACCTAATTGAACAACAGCGAGTTGAGGTCGTAACTATAGAAAATAAGGAGTATTTTGGAAAACATAGCGAAAAGGTTTGGCAAGAAATATTTATCATCTATTTTCTGAAATTTTGTTTCCTTTTGCATTGTGCAGAAATTTTTGAAATGCATGCAGGAAATTGTTGAAGGATGTAAAGAAAATTTGAAAAGCGCTCTTAAGTTACGTGAAAATTGTATTCAACTTTGAGGAGTTTTAATGATGGACCTCTATGATTGCTTCATCACAATTCAAAAACGCAGTTGCTTTATCTGCAATAAAACATAAGCAGAAAACCTGTCTGGCTCACCATTGTACTTCATCCTTGCTGGAACATACTTGTAACATACTGAAGTAGCGTTCAAATATTATCCAGTGGTCCGTGGGCCATTGGCCAGTAAAACTTCCGTCAGTCCACTGAACTATTGATTTTACTGGCCCAGATGGCCAGTAAGTTTTTGATTTTTTTCCAATTTGTCACAAGTTAAATGAATTTTTGTTTCTTTTATTTTGCTGTATGGTTTTCTTTTTAGGCTGCAAATTAATGATAGGTTTAAAAACAAATATTGGAGGTAATTCCATTGAAATGATATGTTATTTTCTTCATATATTGTAAATGTTTTTAATTTTTTTTATTGTTTTTTTTTTTTTTTTTTTACGGACCAGTTGGCATTTTGGTGGACCAGTGGTTTGCAAATTATTGTGGTCTGCTGGGCCAGTAGAAGATTTATTTCTAATTCTAACACTGCTGAAGAAACCATGCTTCCAAGCCATCCATTTTAACCTACTTCCTAGCTCCATTGCATTGATGATGTTTGTCATCTGGCCTCATCCTGAAGAAAGTTTAGTATCTTTAACCAATTCAATCTCTGAAAAATTCCCAACTAAAAATATTACAATTAACAAGCATGAAAACAGTAGCATAAATTTCTAGCCCTGTGTGTGTGTCCCTTGTCTTATACAGTCTGCTCTTTCTCCCTTTCTTTCTTTTCTTGTTGCCTCCCCCCCCAGCCTAAATTCAGTATGGCTGAGTATCTCAGTCCCATTTCCAGCAAACAATCTAAAACCATGACAAGGAGTGAGTGAGGCACAGCAGCCACACACATTCATTAGATACATTGGTTGTGCTTTTTATTTCCCCTCCTGATAGGTTGTGCATTGGGCCTTCGCACCTGTACTTTTTTGTTCCGGTTGTGTCCACTGACAAACGATATGCAGACCTTGCACGGTCAATAATGCTATCATTGCTTGAAAATAATGACGGTATTATTGACCGTGTAAAGTTGCTAGAATGGAATGACCGCAAGTAATGATGTGGATCCAGATATTCTGGTATCGGAGCGTCAGTATTGGCGGTTGGAAGGGGGGGTACTGTCATTAATACTGATTGTGTGAGGGCACGGGCATCATTACTCCATCATTACTCAGTTCGAACTCCGGAGCTGTGATGGAAGGTTGTGTCACCGTTGGCAGTGAGCAGCCCGAGTGTGAAATCCACACAAGCGAGGCCATTGAAGAGGAAGATGATTCAAGAAAAGATGAAGTTATGAAGTTCTTTGGAAGCTCTTCCAGAACTGTGGAATTCTTCACACCCATCATACATTAACAAAACATAAAGATATGTAGCTCTAGATAAGCTGGTAAGAATTTATGGCAAAATGAAGCCTGGGCCAATCGTACTGAGGTGAGGAGGAAAATAAATACACTCAGATCAAACTTGCATAACAATGTCTTTCCTATTTGAAAAACAGTTCAATAATTTGCAGTAATTTATTGAAATACTCTTCATTTATGCAGAAGTAGTTCTTGTAATCATACACTTCTATAGCATTTATTTCCTTCAATCAGATGCATGGCGTGTGAATACTTATCGCATTGTTTTAGCCATTCCTTCATCCAATATCAGGGCTTAACATGATGTTCGTTCCTCAAGCTAAAATAATAGCTAAACATGTTTTTCTTTGTACATCCATTCTTGAATGCAGACAAAATCACTGTACTCGACTGGTACTGAAGCAAAGTGATGATGCGTAATAATGACCATGTAAGGTGTGAAAGTCATGAAGGAGTAATGAAGTGCAGAAATTACAGTTATGCTGGGCGTGTAAGATCCGCTATAGACACTTCTCTGCAAGTTTATTCAGCATTACTGCAGAATGGAATATTGCCATCTTGCTGACCGACTGTTCGTCCTCTTATTGGACATTTAAAGCAGTTTGTCTTCTAGGCATTAGACTGTAAAAGTTCGTTATAAAGTTTTAAATTTCTGACAATGTAAATTCTAAAATTTGTTTGCAAGCGACAGTATATGTCTTTTAATGCTGAATTAAATTTTGTGAAGTGTTAACCCTTTAACCTGCTGGAACGAATTAATTTGGGGTTAACAAAATTGCCTGAAATCAGCTCAATTGAACATATTCACTGTCTAAGAAGTAAATCGAACGTGACAGAAACGAGTGAAACATCAGAAAGCGTTACTTTTATCTGAGGTTTGTCATTCTAAGAGGTCATTTGGGGGTATGATTTTCATTAATCCTCCATGTTTGGGTATCTTTTCAGCAAAAAATGCTACAGAAGGGGTTACGAACACGAGAAAGAAGAAAAAAGTGGTTTGAGTAACTTTTTCTTACCCAGTGGCATGATTTCTATATCCGGGGACTATTCCTTCTGATTCATTTCTTGGGCAATCGAACAGAGAATAAAAACTATAAGGGAATCAGAGTACATACTGTGAGACTAAGAATGGAAAGGAAGCACTTATTACAATCAGCGACAGATTTATTGTCGATACTCCTGAAATGAAAGGGGGAAAGGAATTGTTTTGCTGTAGTGTTCGTATAACTATGAGAACACTTCTGTTTGAGGGGCGCAGGAAAATTTGGGCAATTTTTGGTTCGGGCACGTCGGCCGCTTAAAGGGTTAAGCATTTATTCCTGTAATTCCTGTTTGTATCAGCATGAAATTTCATTAAACTCAGGTTACTTTGTAAATGGCATTTTGGGTTCCATTTCAGCTTCCCAAAATATTAAATGTCTGGTGTTATGTGGAAGGTACAACAGCTTTGAAAAGTTCCAGGACAGATGTTAACTGCAAACACATAGATTATGGAACTTTTTAAAGCTTCCTAATATATGAGGGAAACATTTTGTTGATTAATTGAAGGTTGAGATATTAAAAGAAAGTGTGTATTCTTTGACTTCTAAGAGGGCATATAGAAAATTATGTTTCACACTGCGGTGGCTATCGGAAATGGAAAGAAGGAAAGAACGCGGCTGTACAGTGACATCATACGTCTCGTCATCTGCTTGTGGAAGGAGTGTAGCACAATTGTGCTGCATAGTTTATTCATTAATGGTCGTTTGTTATGGCACAGCAGCTGGAGTGTTACTTGAAATTGGAAGTTCAAAAAACAGCACTTTTTATGGGCAAAATATTTGAATCCAACTGAAATCCATCCTGAAGTGTCTGCTGTGTATGGAAAACAGGCAATTGGAAAATAGTGTAAGCAGTTCGAATGAGGATTTACTGCGAGACTTGCAATGATAGCATTTCTCTGGAGTTGCCACGTATTTGGAATCAGTTCTTCAAATAATTCTGAGTTCTCTACCATTGTACCGAGTGCCCAACCACTGTGACCTCGTTTCTTCGAAATGTGACGTTTGCTCCTAATCATTTATTG
This sequence comes from Macrothele yani, assembly GCA_039090855.1. Taxonomy (NCBI): domain Eukaryota; kingdom Metazoa; phylum Arthropoda; class Arachnida; order Araneae; family Macrothelidae; genus Macrothele; species Macrothele yani. The sequence goes on from CM077026.1 coordinate 116,109,571, forward strand.
TCTAGTCAAGTCACCGCGTTCAAAGTGTTGAAACGTTCTACAATCCAGTTTGCAGTTAGCTGTCTACCTTCCTTGAGAAAGCCATCTGGTTGATGTGCGAAAGCTTGGAAACTTTTATTTCTATTCTACGCCAAGAATTTTCGGATTTTTAGTATAGTTATATTATTTTCAGGAATCACTTTGTTGTTCGACAACGCAACCCCTCAGAAAGCTGCCGCCATACAGGAGCTTCTTCACAGTTTCAAGTCTGGGCACATCCCCTATACAGTCCTAATTTAGCCCCCTGCAATTACCACTTGTTTCCAAAAATGAGAAAGGGCCTTGGGGGCAAGCTTTTCACAAATGATGAAGTCAAGGAAGCTGTGAAAACATGTCTCCATGAACTTAGAGTTAACTTTTACTTTCTCTATATTATAAAACTGGTTTTTTGTTCTGACAAGTGTTTAGTAAAATTTGGCGATTACATGGAAAAATAAAGAAAAGGTATATGTTGCAGAAATTATACTTTTTTCGGTTTCTCATTGTTTAACAAAAGTTATGCAAAACATGTGAAATTATTTTTTGATAAGCCTACATACCTTTCTGGATATTAAGTGACATTCAGTCTCTACTTGCAGGGTAAACAATCTGAAACTGAATCTCAAGGAAAGAAAAGCAAGAAATCAAAAAAGGAAGAATTATGAAATTATCTTGGCTTTATATTAGATAGAAGTATTATCAAATTAAATAAAAATACATATATTTTGTATCTTTTTATAGCTTTTGTACTCAATGATAAATACTAGTTATTTCCTCATAATATCTCATGTAAAGACTGAGTGTTCTTTGTTTTGTATTTCATACTGAACAGAACTTTCAGTATGAGAGAAAATAAAGGTGTGAGAGGATAATCCGTACTTTGTATATTCGCATTCAGGTGTGTGCATGTGATGGAGAGAGAAACAGATCAATCTAATTAATTCAGCTGTGAAGCTGACAGATTAGATTTTGTGTGTTACAGTTCTAATTTCACTTGTTCATTCACATTTATTTCTCATATGAAATTCACATAAGAAATGGGGTTAATTTTAGGTATTACCACCATTTTCACTTTTGAATCCTGATTTTCATATCTGTGAAAACACTTTAACCCTTTAAACCCTAGTTAGGCCTGTAAACCGGCCTGAAGAAGCGACGCATATACCTGAATGGCCGGTTTACCAGCCTCTGCATCTACCATCATTACTCTACAGCCCAGTATAACAGGCCGTGAATGAAAGAGTAGGAGAATAGTTTGGTTTTAGGGATAGTAAATAAATGGGTAGAGGGGAGCTTAGGGTTCAAAGTGTTAAGTAGTTATTTTGATATTATTACAATATAAGCCATTAGTATGTTTTTAGCTCTGCTATCCATATTGATAAAAATATTTTAAATTGTGTAAAAATGTCTTGAAAAATTGCAAGAAAATTTTCTAAAATTCCTAAAAACTCATAAATACTTCTTTACTCCAAAAATTCTGAAACCACATAAAAAACTAAAGAGCTTTAAACAAACTGATCCGTATTCTTCTCAGTACAGTTTTGGAATTCCTCTGTAGAAATTGAACAGATTGCATTGTAGTTTCCCTTGTTGCTGAAACTGTCTACTAGTTTTGAGGGTTTTGGCAAAACCTCATCTTCAGTAATAACAAATATATGTGTTATCGATCCCATTCTATCTTTGTATTGATGAGTGAAATTCCACTTAAACACTTGATTGAAAGTATTACAACTTGCAATCAAAATTCCTTTTGCAGAGCATTTTTAGATTGCTAAGTTACAAATCGTTTTCATCTTAATAATTGCTTATTATTCATTCAATTGTAGCACAACTAATTCTGTTATTGCAGTATAACTAATTCTACCATTGTAGTGCAACTAATTTTGACATCACTGAGCACAAAATCTGGCAATAAAAATCCAGAACTTTTTTGGGTGTTTGTTGCTGTTCTGTTAAGGTGATGCTCATTGGAATGGAGTGGTGGATTAGCCAGTTTTATTCTTTAATATGATTACTTGGATTCATTTGGTTTTATAGTTGAACATTAAGCAATATTTGAACCTTTTGTGAGAAAAGGGTGATTAACAGATTGTTAAAAGTGAGAAACTGTTTTGAAGTTTTAGTAAGAGTAAAGAAAAATACCAGCATTTGGAAGTTTTATAAAAAATATATGGAATTCTATAACAAGATGATGTTAATAAATGTTTAAAAAATAGAAGCACATAAGAAGTGACTCAAACAGTGTAAAGATGATGAAAATTGTTTTAAATGATAAAGTTGATAATTTGGAAGTTAGTTGTAGAACTGTTCAGAGTTCAGAAGAGTACAGGAACTGCTAAACTGATTTTGACCAAAGCTGTGAGCATGAAAAAGGTAGTCATACATATCAGCTCAGAAGTATTGTTTTTTAAATCTCCCCGGATTTTTGAAAACTGCTTCACACTGGAGCAGGAGTTAAACCTGCATTTTCCCTGATTTCCTTTCAAGCATGTTACCGTTACACCACATAGGACAATGAATTTCCAAGCAACTGAAGCTTAGAAGTCAGAACAAACTTCAAATTAGTACTAGTTGAAACATGTGTTCAACAATGGTTTACCCATTTCAGGATGCTTTAAAATAAAGAAAAGCTGGTTAATGTTAAAAATCCCACACAACAGGCAGTCCACACAAGAAATAGTGACTAAAGCTGCTGGATAACTAGTGGTTTTAGAATCCCAAATGTGAAACAGGAAATGTTTTTTGAGGGTGTATGGAAATGTGAGATGCAGTAGTTAAGCTATTGTGATGTGGCCAAATCATAAGGGCAACTGTATGATCAGGGTAATTAGCAAACTTTGATATTTAACCAGACACACACACCAGTTGTCTCACTTCTGTCAGATGGGATAAATCACAGCAGAGTCTACCATTTATTTTCAACATCTGACCACACTATGTCAGTGTCAATCTTTTTTCATGGGAATGGATGTGGCGATGGTTGTTATCTCACCCATTCTGCAAAACTTATTTGATTAGGACCCATCTAACCTTTCAGAACACACTTAAGAAGATAATGTTGATGATTCAGAGTGTCTGCTGCAAGTGAATAATTTGAGTGGTGTTGATTCAATGGGTTATTCTCTAATGAGAAACACCAAAATGTCACTAGAATGTCCTGGCAAATGGTGGTCAACTGGGTAGCAGATTAAAGGTGGAAATTTTCATTTAGTAGAATACGATAAGATTCATAATCCATAAGTAGTGGGCAAAGGGGGAGGGGGTATTGAGGTTTCTTTAAAATAGCTTTTGTACATAATTTAAAAATACATTCATTTCTCTATAGCAAAAGCATCTCCCTTTCTGATGTGTTCTCTACTTTCATTTCCAATCTTCAGATAATTTTCATAATCTGGCCATACACTTGTTTAAAAGTGTATGGCTAGATTAAATTGTATCTGGCCATGTAGGCTTAAGTTGTGCATAATTTAAAGGTATCCTAGTTGTAAATGAATTTATGGCACCTCTATTCATAGTTTACTGTGGAAATAATTTTTTTATGGGTCTTATAGAGGTTATTATTCAAAAAAATTGGTGGTCAAATTTTCGAAAAAACAACGAATTAGAAGGTAGGTGATCATCAGGACTACGTCACTGCAGTAGTTGCTGTCACTCAGTCGGAAGTGTCCAACTACAATTATCGTTAATTGTGGTACTTCTCGCTATTTCGATCCCTTCTTCTAGTTTCCTCTTTACTAAGTTTGACTGGTGGGCGATTATTCTTACTGAGTCCCAATTTATGGAGTGTCCACTTGCTTGTATATGTCTGTCTAGCCCTGTTTTGTTACTAATTTTCCTAATAGCTGCTTGGTGTTCTTTCATTCGGACTTTAATAATACTTCTTCCTGTTTCTCCTTTATAGCTGAGCCCACAGTTACGGCCAATGCAATATATTACTCTTTGCATTTGGATGTCCATTTCTTTCTGCTTTGGAGCTACAAAACAGGGCTAGACAGACATATACAAGCAAGTGGACACTCCATAAATTGGGACTCAGTAAGAATAATCGCCCACCAGTTAAACTTAGTAAAGAGGAAACTAGATGAAGGGATCGAAATAGCGAGAAGAAGTACCACAATTAGCGATAATCGCAGTTGGACACTTCTGACTGAGTTGCAGCAACTACCCCAGTGACCTGATGATGAACTGGGCTTTAGTTAGAAAATTTGACCACCAACCTTTTTTAATAATAACCTCTATAAGACCCATAAAAAAGTTATTTCCACAGTTAAAAGTATCTTTCTTAAATGGAATGTGATGTCTTGTGGGTGTTGAGAATTGCAGAATTTACTACATTTGCAAAAATTAATATCTAAAAAAATCTGACCATACAATACATATTTGTGGACAGGTTGGCACCTGTGTTTGAAATGAGCCTTTTCTGAACAAGATGTATTTTCAAAATATTTTATATGAATTATGTTGGTGTGCAGTATGTATAAAATTTCATGTGAAACAACTGTTCCACTTTTTCATGTACCTGAAGTGCTATTGAATTAAAGATCCCTGCCTAGTCGTGCCACTGCTCGCCCTAATGGCAGCTGTCATGTGACAAGGCTTGGATTCCCCAAGCTTATAAAAATATTCTGTAGGAAACGCCAGCCATGCCTCTTCCAAAGCTGTCCATAATTTGCTGAGACTTGTAGCCAATGGGACATATGCCCAAACAGCCTGTTCAGCGGTATCCCAAAGATATTTGATGGGGTTTAAATCCAGGTTTCTAGGTGGGCACTGAAGTGTTTCAAATTCACTACAATGCTCTTGTAACCATACAGAAACCAGGTGGTACCTGTAGAAGGGGCAATTATCTTGCCAGGTGGTACCTGTAAAAGGGGCAATTATCTTGCTTGAGTATGCCATTGCCACTAGGATGCATGCTTGACATGAATAGGTGTAAATGGTCAACTAAGGTGTCCACCTATTTGGGGCACTCAGAGTTTACTGTACACATACCAAAGGTCCCAAAGCATTCCAGCTGAAGACACCCCAGACCATCACTGAACTGCCACCAGCCTGTACTGTTCCAACTTGACACGAAGGGTCCATGGCTTGATGAGTTTGACTGTACTCTCCCAACAGCACGATGCAGTTTACATCTGGATTCATCACTCCAGGCTATCCATTTCCAGTACCTTGTGGTCCAGTGTCACTGTGGGTTTTGTCTAGGCAAAGCTTTAAGCATGGTGTCAGGCTGTTAACTGTGGGCCAGTGGCTGGCGAGCACTAGCCACTTAAGAGTGTGTTGCTCTGTCCCCACACTGACATGGTGACTTTATCCACTATTCAAATCGATGGTGATCTGTGATATTGTCTTGTGCCTATCAGTTCGAACAATGCGGCTCAGACGGCATACCCTATGAGCAGTCAAGGTTGCTACACCTCTGCAATTCATTTGGGGGAGCCTTTCCTTTTGCGAAAATTTTCATGTTCCAGAAACACTGGACACTGAAGCACAGGAAAGCCCCAATGTGTTGACTCCGATGATGGAATGACCTATCTTGTGGGGCACCTGCAATTCACCTATCCTGTGGGGCACCTACAATTCATTTGGGGGAGCCTTTCCTTTTGCCAGAATTTTTATGTTCCCGAAAAACTGGACACTGAAGCACAGGAAAGCCCCAATGTGTTGACTCCCATGATGGAATGACCTATCCTGTGGGGCACCTACAATTCATTTGGGGGAGCCTTTCCTTTTGTCAGAATTTTCATGTTCCAGAAATACTGGACACTGAAGCACAGGAAAGCCCCAATGTGTTGACTCCCATGATGGAATGACCTATCCTGTGGGGCACCTACAATTCATTTGGGGGAGCCTTTCCTTTTGCCAGAATTTTCATGTTCCAAAAACACTGGACACTGAAGCACAGGAAAGCCCCAATGTGTTGACTTCCATGATGGAATGACCTATCCTGTGGGGCACCTGTAATCTTTCCTCTGACAAAAGCATCCAAATCTCGCATCTTACCTATCGTGCCTGCCATCAGTCACTATTGGGGAAACTGTGAGAAATGGCTGTATTTAACAGCAGTTTTGGCCGGGCATGTGCCATAATGTGGGAGTAACAACCAAGCATTTGCATTACTTCTGCTTTTTGTAATTCAGTGGTACTTCAGTGTATAGCAAGTACTGTGTGTGTGGACTACATTCAATTGTTGCTTCTGTGTCATATCTGAACTTGAAGACGAATTCACAGAAGTTCATCCCACTTCGCATTAGGAGAATTCACAGAAGTTCATCCCACTTCACAATAGAAGAATCACAGAAGTTCAACCAATTTCGCTCTGCAGTTCTGCTGCCATGAATGTAATAACTACTTTTTGGAAAAAATTGGTCGCAAAACTGTCACATTTGCATGTTGTTGATTTCAGAAAATTAACTTTGCTTCTCACCTTTAAACCATAATTTGTGTGAAGGATGTAATCAATCTGTGTTTATACTTCAGCTAAATTGCTTATCCATTGTGTTTCAGTTTAACATTTAAAGTGAAAAATCCAGGTTGAATTCAGTACTTAAAGTCATGCCACCTTAACTAAAAACATTCTTTTGGTGAAAAACAAAAATTAATGCATAGTACTGGATCATTTGAAGTATTCATTTTGAGTTGTATGCATTCCATTGAATATTTCACTAGCACTCTAAAAGATTCATATTTGTAAAACACTTGTGTGTATTAAGTTGTAATGATAAAGAGGCAACTTCATGAGAATCTCATCATTTTTTGTCAATGAGCCATATTCCAGAATATATATTACAAGACACATACATTATATAATTTGATTTTTTTTCCATGTCAGTAGAAGATACAATTTTCCACTGTATATATTTTTAATCTTCAATCTTCACCAGTCAATTGTCTCTCTTTCTACAGTCATTGATGACTGAGTTAATATGCTGTAGATAGCTTTTGCTATCATCTTCATACTGTAAGAGACAAAAATAATACAGGATTAATGACTGAACAATGTTAAAATAAATAATTGTATTTTATTCATCAGAGTTCCACAGAAAGTGATTACTAACCATCAGTAAATATTTGCTCAAATTTTGAAAGGTTCATAAAAATTGTAGATGTGCATTAAAATATATATTAAGAACAGAAATGATAGTTATTGTAAAGTGTAAAACAAAACAGATATTTGTAAAATGCAGAAAGCCACTAAATACACCAATACAAAATGCAGCATGTCGTAAGTACTGCCATCAAATTTGGTAATTCAGTGCACTAATAGCTGACTTTGGATTTTCATTTTTTTTTTTTTTTATGATATGCACAATGTTGTGGTTCCAATATAGAACTGCTAAATGGGACTTTTCTTTTTAGCACATCATTTGTAAAAAAAAAAATGACATTCTTGTAGTATCACTTTGTCCTTCCGTCCATCTGTGGATATCTCGGGACCTATTGGCTAATTTTAAAAATTCTTTCCATATAGGGCAACTCTAAATGCAGGAACAATTATCTTTTCTGATGCATAACTACCCCCCTCCCCCTTCATAGTATGTAACTGTAGATGCTATGGAATTCAAAATACATTTTATTCCATATCTTTGTAAATATATGATAGAATTTTTTTTTCCATGTAATAAGTTATTTTTTATCACAAGAATATGTCATAAGACAAGTCTTAATGATATGTTTACAGGTTTGACATTAGATATGAGATAACTACAAGAAATACAATTGCAGAACTTAGTATCAAAGGCTTCAATGCTTACCTGTAGTAATTTCAAAAAACCTTTAACACAATTGGTTAGGTGTAGTTTTTCCACCGAGAGATGGCATGTTCGACCTCGCACTTGAATGTTAAGTAAAGTATTACTAACTACAGACCTGCCAACTGTTATGATTTTATCATATTTAGTATGATAATATGATTTTGCTGCCAAAAGTACAATTTTTTTTTTGTAAAAAGTAATGTTTTCCTCCTTTTCAGACAGGAGTAGTGACAAATTTACATGTAATCTGTTTTTTCCCCTTCGAAAGGTTTTATTCTCAAAGAGGTTTCCAACAAATTCCCCTGCCTCTAGTTTCCCAACAGAAATAAAGTAAGCCAAGTCAAGTGCAATAGGCAACCAATGGGCAAATCCCGACTCGTTTCGTATAATGTTCAAGACTGATTCGTATTTTTGACTCTTTCTCATACTTAAAGCTGCTGATTGGTCACCGCTGGAATGTGGACAAGTGTCTGTTTATTCGAAGCAACCTCCCTCCCCTTACACCTGCAACCATCAAGAGTTTATATTATATAGCTACACCGTACACCATTGAGAATTTATATAGCTGAAATAGGCTTCAAAAATTATCAGAACGGGTCATGTTACGATTTTTCTACTTGAGTGTTACGTTTTTTGGTTCTGAGAGTTTGGCAGGTCTGTAACTATTATGGCACTATTTTATTTGCGAGGAAGCTAATGACAGCTATTTGCAGTTTCATGTGGAATATTTGTATTAAACTTATATAATTAAACTATTTCTATACGTTAAGAAAATACGGAAAATAGAAGACAAAGAAGAAAGCATTCCTGGGGCCCATGCACACTATCTTATCTTAATTTTAGTATAAAATTAATGTCATCTTGAAGTTTTAGAATAATTTGATAACATACAAATAATGCTAGCAATAAAAAAAAAAACATCTCCGAGTTAAATTATCAAGAATTGAGGTAAGATAGTGTGTGTGGGCCCCAAGTATGTTGTCTTCTATTTTCCTAACGTATAAAAATAGTTTAATTATATAAGTTTAATAAAATATTTTTCAAGAAACGGCAAATAACTGTTATTAGCTTCCTTACAAATACCAGTACGTTCAAAAAGTTCCGAAACTTTTTATATTAAAAAAGAATGAGTACAGATAATACCTGTTTATGCGGTGTTTCCTTCGAAGTAGTTACCATGTGCAACTATGCGTTTTTGACAGCACTCATACAAATATTTAAATGCAGATTGCAAGCCTTCTTTTACCACATTCTGCAGTTCCTCCGTCGCAGCTCGTTTCACTTCTTCGGAACTTGAGAAGCGTCGTCCCTTAAGCAAATTCTTCATCTGGGGGAAAAAGTCACATGGGGTAAAATCAGGGGAATAAGCTGGTTGTAGAAGAAAGGGAACGTGATGTTTGGACAGGTAATTGGACACCAGGAGGGATCTGTGAGCCGGCGCATTGTCGTGATGGAACATCCACGAGTTGGTCTTCCAAAGATCGGGTTGCTTGCATCTCACTGATTCTGAGACGTTTCAGGACATTGATGTACTCTTCTTTAGTAACTGTACGGCCATGTTGAAAGAATTCCTTGTGTACGACCCCCTTGCAATCGAAGAAAACTGTTAACAAGACCTTTCCTTTGGAGTGGTCAGCCTTGAACTTTTTGGTCGTGATGACTACAGTGATTTCCACACTTTTGACTGTCGGTTGAATTGGGAGTCATACAGAAAGCACCCAGTCTCATCGCCAGTGATCAATCGATTCAAGAGATCGGGATCTGAATCCACTACGTCGATGTTACCCCAGCAAACTTGCATGCGCTCATCCATTTTTTCTTGTGTCAGGTTTTCGGGAACAATTTGTTGGCACACGTGATGCATGCCCAGTTTCTCTGTTAAAGTAGCATGGCAACTTCCAACTGAGATACTGGCAACTTCTGCAATCGCTGCAACAGTTTTTCGATGGTCAATTTGTTTGACAATGGCGATTTGTTCATCTGTTGTGGATGTTGAAGGTCGTCCTGACCTCTCGTCATTCTCGATACTCTGTCGCCCATTTTTGAATCGGCGATGCCACTCACAAACTCTAGTTCGACTCATTGCACTCTCACTGTACGCTGACGTAATGATCTGAAAAGTCTCAGCGAAAGATTTTCCGAGCAGAACACAAAATTTTACACTTGAACGCTGTTCAAGATTCGACATCGTTGCCCTCACCACGGAGAGCCTCGAATACCTGTAATCACGAAATACGCACATACGCTGTACGTGTTGGATTTGGATCAAACTGGTTCTGGCTGGTCGGTCACATGATCATCTCTTGCTCAGCGGGGAATGACGTAATTCACTGACATTTGGCTAATATTCAAAAAATTCCGGAACTCTTTGAACGTACTAGTAAAATAGTACCATAATACTCTGGTTTCCATAAATTAAGCAACAAATGGAAAAAATCGTATTAACTCAAAACGTATGTAACCGATTCAGATGAAATTTGGTGGTAAGCTTTATCAGACCAAATGCAACAACAACAACAAAAGAACATAAGAACATGTGATACAAATAATTTACATTTTGTATGAGGGATTAAAATATGAAAATACAGAAATATAGGTATCAAAATGAAATAGGTAAAGGTACTTCAGTACGTACTGTGGTAACCCCAGACAGCAATACATGCCCGACAGCCATGTTCCATGATGTTAATTACCAAGTCGAGCAGTTTCGTGGGTAGCTGCGCCCATTGCTCTAGCAAAGGAGTGTGGAGCCCCTGCAGGGTTAAAAAGGGGGCTGGAGGCTAGTAATATGCCTCTTGCGAGCATCCCAGACATGTTCAATGGGATTCAGATGGGAAGAGCGTGCTGGTTACTCCATACAGACTAGTCTCCTGTTCCAAGTACTGGTGCACAAGGCGAGCGTTATCCACGTGCAGTACAAATGTATCACCAATTGTGGACACATGCAGACAAACAATAGGGTCCAGGATGTCGTCTCTATACCTCTGAGCATTGAGGTTTCAATGTGGCAACACATAAATGTTGGTACGGTCACCTAATGATATGCCTGCCCTAACCAGAACACTACCAACACAATAGGTGTCCGTTTCCCATTAAGGGGTACAGATGTTTATTTTATCCTTTTTTTTTTTTTTTTTCAATGTCTCTAGTTTCTAAAAGTCAGATTTTAAGAAGTTCTTTCAAAATCGGATAACATTAACCTTGTAAAACATTTTGCATGTACTCATGGGTTTGTATTTCACAGATCTGGCACTAGGCGGTGCTAGTATGTTTATGTTTGAAAGTGTACCTTCACTTCTGAAAATCCTGTTGAATTTAATTTGAAAATCCTGTTGAATTTAATTTTTTTTTTTTTAATTCATGGTTTTCCCGCCCAAAGGCGTAAATATCAAAACATTTTTCTCTCTCTCTGCTCCGAGAAGACATATTTGAAAAATCTTTTTCCTTAGCATTGCTTTTGCTATGAAAAATGATGTTTGCATATTTTCTACTTTTTCATTCAAAATTCTACCACCAAGAAATGTCAGGGTATATTTTAGTGTGAAGGACTTTATTTGATTCTAAAAATCCCTTAGAAAAATTATTTTTTTGGTAAGATACTCTTCTTTATAATGAGTCATGATGATAAATATCCTGTAGATTGGGTTGAAGTGGTTTCCCATTGCCTTCCTCATGGGTCTACTGCTGTAAATGGCAGTACGTCCTGTGCCGATTTTAAGAATTCAAGCACGTAACTTTAATAAAATCTAAAAATATGTATTTTCAGATTTTAATAAAGTTATGTTCACAAAAACGGAACTCAGTGGTATTAGAAACCCCGACAAATGTTCTGAATACAGACACAAGGCTGGCAATTTGCCAGCTGTGTCCCACTGGTATCTGCAATGTATTAATAAAGGTAAATATTGTTCAATTTTTGTTGTATAGAAATTTTAGTTTTGAATTAAAAAATGTGTATGCAAAAAAGGGTTGCTTTTTGCACACACACATACCCTCCCAGTGTCTGTGATATTCTCCAAGGTGAGTAGCCCAGGTGTGGGTAAGGAGTCAACTGCAGTGATTATCTCCCTAACAGTGATTTTATGCATTCATATATCCATAATCATAAAAAAAAATGTAATTTCAGATTTTAATAAAGTTTTTTTTTTTTTTTGATTGGAGGTTTAACGACCACCGTGAGCAACTCAATGGGCTATAAGCAGTCGCCCGTCCCTAATTTAGGGTCACTGATTCCAGGGAAGGGAGAGAGCCAGTGCAGTAAGACAAACACAACATCCATGCCTCACCAGGATTCGAACCCGGACCCCTTGTGGACGAATGATCAGAGTCCAGGCCTTAGACCACTGCGCCAACGGGGCGGCTTAATAAAGTTTATGGCTGAACTTTGCTGCGAATTTAGAAATAAAATAGTATGTTCTTTGGAAATCATAGACTGCAGTTTTTTTTTGTTTTTTTTTGAGGTTTAACGACCAGCGTGAGCAACTCAATGGGCTATAAGCAGTCGCCCGTCCCTAATTTAGGGTCACTGGTTCCATGGAAGGGAGAGAGCCAGTGCCGTAAGACAAACACAACATCCATGCCTGGCCGGGATTCGAACCCGGACCCCTTATCAACGCCTTAGACCACTGCGCCACCGGGGCGGCACTGCAGTTTTGTGATGATTATATATATTAAGAAAATACGTTTGTCACAATTTTTTTTTACTTTTTCAACTCTACAAAGGTTTTGCTGGGCTCTGGCCTAGCTTTATCAGGACGAATGGCATGTAAATATTCAAATTGTACGTGACATTTATGTGCTTACAGTCACAGTTTTTGGTTAGTTGCTTCCATGCATTTGATAGAAATGGTGTGGATGCCATTTCATTAATAAGTTGCGAAGAATTCTGATATATATGGGAAGCTTCCAAAATATCAAGTTTGGTGGTTGAATCTGGCATGTCGATTTGTTTTGCTTCTTCAAAGAAAAATTTATGGTCCTTTTCGTAAGTGTTTAGCCATCGACGACTTCTTTAGGTCACAGTTCCGAATATAGGTCTTGTGCTCCTTCAATCGGAAACTCAAGGCTCTACAGGTCTGTCCTATATACGAAACGGGAAAGTCTCTATAAATTTTTATCTTCAACATAATCCATTGATTCTAAAAATTTCATTTTGTTTATAGGTTTAAGAATCGCTTCAAAGGTTTCGAGAAATTTAGATGGCAACGTCACGGGCAAAATGGAGTAATGGCGAAATTCTCTCGTAATGGGCGCATCACAAGATTTAACGTGGAGATAGGTTTCTGCTTCCGGAAATTTGTTAGAGCCTTATCTATAATGGAAAGGTTGTATCCTCGCTGTACTGCAACACATAAAAAAAAAAAAAATTAAATGCTAATGGATTGGTGCGAATGAAATGTCCGGCGCGAACGAGCAGTGGAGACACCCCCACCAAAGTGGAATGGAACCATCCACAGGTATTGGGGGTATTACGTCACAGAGTTACTATAAATAGCTGGCACGTATACGAAGAACAAGGTTCAGGCGTGGTTTGTTTGAACGTAACGTGGCTTTCTGGAAAAGACGCAGACGCCGGATTTGAGAGTCATCTGTATGAATTTAAACTGGGGCATTCTGCAGGAATTGCCGCTCGAAGCGTTTGTGGGAGAATACAGCCAACGAACGAACTATTCGGTTACGGTTTGTGAAGTTTCGAAGTGGAGATGCGGACCTGCAAAACGGAAGCACGTGGTCACTGACGTGTTGCTGTTTCTGACGATGTTCTGTTACGTGTGGTTGAAGCGGAACCCGAAAAACGTGTCGTGAGATACCGGCAGAGGTAGGTGTCCACCCCACGACAGTTCTTCGGCGTCTTTCTGCACTGGGTAAGGTAAAAAAGCTGGACATGTGGCTGCCCCATGAGTCGACAACTGCCAACAAGACTAGGCGTTTGGAATTCTACGTCGCTGCTTGCCGGGAATAAACAGGAACCTCTGCTGCATCGAATAATCTCCTGCGACGAGAAGTGGGTCTTTTATGATAATTGGAAACATTCTGCTACACAATGGTTAATCAAAGCACATCCTGCTGGACGGAATCCTAAGCCACCTCTATACACCAAAAAGATGACGCTCCTTGTCTGGTGGTCCACAGCCGAGATAATTCATCGGAGTTTTTTTTTTGGAAAGAGGCCAAACCATCACTGCATAATGTTACTGTGCTGAATTACACCAGATGCACCGGAAATTGCTGCAGAAACAACCGGCTTTGGTCAACAGACATTGCGTTCTGCTCCAGGACAACGCTCGCCCTCATATCGCACAACGAACGATGCTGACACTAACAGCCTTAGGCTATGAAGTACTGCATCATCCTGCCTATTCCCCGGACTTGTCTCCAACAGACTATCATCTGTTTCGTCGCCTGGATCACTTCTTGTCCGGGAAGCAGTTCATGACAGACAACGAGGTTCAACGTGCAGTTGATGACTTCTTCGGGTCCCAGCCACAAGTCTTTTTTCGTTCCGGGGTCATGGCCTTGCCGAACAGATGGCAACTATGTGTCGATGCCGAGGGGGATTGTTTTGCCTAGGGGAATTGGGTTGTCCTACTTTTCCGTTCTCGCCGTCCACATGTGCTTGTCCTTTGCCGGACATTTCATTCGCACCAACCAAATAAATACTTTTCTGTTTTTTGAAAAACGTGTAAAAAAAATAAAATAGTCTGTTGTTGCCGATCCAGGGAAAAGTATACCCAAATAATTAGGATGTGCCTTGTCAAAATGTGCACTGCTGGCCACCCAAAATGCAACACCAAGAAGGACACGAGATAGCAAAGCCATATTTGCTGGACACAACAACAGATACAAATATGAAACGATTGAGCTTACAGGCCCGTGCGACTTGCAGAACACGCAGACATCAATAGTTCGTGTAGCCTCCATGGCTGGCAATAACGGCCGCTACACACCGCGGCATCGAACGAAAGAGGCTTTGGATGTGTGCTTGGGGTATGTCGGTCGAGGCTGCTTCCACACGTTGCCACAGTTCATCAAGCGTAGACGCGGGTGGTGCTTGCCAGGCCACTCGGTTGCAGATCAGCGATCAGACGTGTTCGATGGGCGCCATATCGGGAGAACAAGCGGGCCACGGCAGCAGTGACACCTTGTGGGCCGTGAAGAATTGTTACACGATGCGTGCCACGTGCGGGCGCGAATTGTCCTGTTGAAACGTGGCCGCTGGCAGGTCCTGCAGGTAAGGGAGGACAAAAGGCTCCAAAACGTCGGAGATGTAGCGCTGGCTGTTGAGTGTACCGGCGATGCGTACCAGAGGGGTGCGGATGTCATATCCAATTGCGCCGCAAACCATAACGCCAGGCGACGGACCGGTATGGCGATGCATAATGCAGGCGTCATACAGTCTGTCGCCGCGGTGCCGCCACACGCGGATGCGACCATTGTGGTGTTGCAGGCAGAAGCGGGATTTGTCGGAGAAGACAATGTCGTGCCATTCCGTAGTACAGGTGCGGCGTTTAACGGCCCACTGCCGCCGCACTCGCCGGTGGTGTACCGTCAATGGTAATCGGAGCAATGGACGCCATGCGACAAGTCCCCGCTCCTGCAGACGACGTCGAACGGTACGTGCTGCACTGGTTGTTTGCGCAACACACCCTAATTCCTGTGCTAACTTTCGTGATGTGGCGGTGCGAGCCGTCAATGCCCGCCGCACAACATGCAGGTCATCTCGTTCGGTAATGTGCTGCGTCAATCGCTCACGTCGGTCCGTCCGTCTCTCCTGCATCCACTGAATCCATAATTGCCTCACTGTGGCTGGATGTCGTCCCACACGGGCGTCGATGTCTCGGTACGATAAACAGCTGTCGCGATAAGCCAGTATTCGTCCTCTGTCTAAGTCCGAAACGTGCTGGAATGACTGCCGTATTCTGCGACGAGGCATCAGGAAGCCTCCCACGCACAGGTCCGGCAGCACAACACACTTCCACTACTTACACCCCGCCTTCTGTGCACACTTCTTATAGTGCTTCTCGGTGGCGTGCCGGGCGCACATGATTTGCATATGCCCTGCAATGCTAATCGTTTGCATGTCCTCTCGCGAGCGACACATGCTGCGAATTTTAGGCCAATCGGATGCTTCCTACTTGGTGTTGCATTTTGGGTGTCCAGCAGTGTATTTTGTCTCAGTGCTTAGGTTCTTGCCTTTGAATCATATTTTTAGTAGTAGAAAGTGTTGTATCGTAGGGAAAACCTTTGTTCCATGTACTAAATTTAATATGAAGAATAACAAAAAAAAATGATGTATTCATTGTAATTCAGTAGGTTTAGAGGAATAAAGTGACACTGCAGTAGTTATCCTGTACCTCACATTCTCCTCCGTCTTGTAATGATGAGTCGCTAGTAAATTTTTGATCTGGAAAAGGGAATTTGTATTAATATGCTCATACAGGTACACCGAAGAGCCAAATCATTATCACCACCTGCCTAATATGATGCTGGTCCTTTAAACACCCCCAAAGCTGCATTTATCCGGCGAAGCATGGACGCTACAAGAGTTCGAAAGGTCTCTTGTGTTTCCTAGTACCAACACGTTACTAGCAGATCTTTTAACTCTTGCTAGTTACACGGTTTAGCCTCATCAGGTTGGATTTTCTATTCCAACACAAACAAATACTCAATTGAATTGACATCTGGGGGATTTGGAGGCCACAGCCAATACCTGGAAGTCTTCCTCAATTTTCAAGAACCATTTTCGAACAATCAGGGCAGTGTAGTGTGGCGCATTGTGCTTCTGAAAGAAGGTACTAGAAGGGAATATCTAGAAGGTAATACCGTTGCCGTGAAAGGATGTACCTGGTCTGCAATGATGTTTAGGTAGGTTGTAGATGCTATAGTTTCCTGTACAAGAATGACTTTAGATGGGGTTTCCCAGCAGAACATTACCCAAAGCATTATACTTCCTCCATCTGCTTGCTTTCGTACCACGATACATTCTCGTGCCAACACTTCCCCGGGTAAACGACGCACACATACTCGGTCGTTCACATATTGCAACAGGAAACGATATTCATCGGACCAGAGATTTTTCCAATCATTTAAAGTCTAGTTTTGATGTTCGCGTGCTCATTGTAGGTGCTTTCGACAGTGGACCGAGGCTAGGATGGGCACTCAGAGCAACCTGTGGCTACGCAGCTTCATTTTTAGCATGGTCCAATGTATTGTGTGTTGTTACGCATTATCTCGTAACCAGCATTCAAATCACCTGCGAGTCGCCCCACAGCATCCCTTATGTTGGCTAGTACTATACGAGATATCCTTCGAGCATCAATACATCTGTACGATAGAATCACCTGCTATACCGAGTTGCGATATGTAATAGTTGCGATTATAGTTCAAGAGTTGCATTTAAATAATTCCGAGTTGGAGGAGGAGGAGGTTTAACGATTTAACGACCACCGTGAGCAACTCAATGGACTATGAGCATTCGCCCGTCCCTAATTTAGGGTCACTGGTTCCAGGGAAGGGAAAGAACCAGTGCCGTAAGACAAACACAACATCCATGCCTCACCGGGATTCGAACCCGGACCCCGTTCGGACGAATGATCAGAGGCCATCGCTTAGACCACTGCGCCACCGGGGCGGCAATTCCGAGTTGCGATATATAGTTCCGGCATCACCGAGTTGCGATATAATGACCGGCTCATCGATACATCTATACGATATAATCACCGGCGAGTTTCGCTACAGCATCCCTTATGTTGGCTGGTACTATACGGGATATTCTTCGAGCACCTATATCGATACACCATTCGAGCATCGATGAGCCGTGGTCGGCCCACACCTTGCTGGCGGTTCGTGGTTTTCCCCGTCCTTGGACAACTTTTTGAAGCTACTAAACACTGCTGACTGTGAGACTCCGGCAAATCTTGCCGTCTCGGAAATGCTCTGAACTAGTCGTCTGGCCATTGCTATTGGCCTTTATCAAACTCGCTTAAGTCCACTGCCTTTCCCATCTGAAGAACAAGAATGACACTGATTAACCGACCTCAGTATCGGGTGTTATTTGTATCGTTTTCCAGACTTCCACGCGCGCCGCCGTTTACCTGCAGTTTTAATTTGCATAAAGATTCGCTGGTCATAATATTTTGTCTCTTCGGTGTAAAAAGACAAAAAGTATTGTAATACTTTTTATTTGTTTTAAACACATTTCTTAACGTAAAGTTACACTGTATTAACTCAAAGCTGATGAAAATGTAAAACAGTTGATTGATTACCTTCTCCTCCAAATTTTGTATTTCTTGTAAAATGAGTTCGCCCGTCTTTCAAGTAAAGGCATTTTCTGCTCATTGGTATGCTGTCTTTCTTCCGATGACAAAGGATTTTCAACACCGCAGCTTCCTTTTTGAGTGAAGAATGACGAACCATCTAAAGCAGGAAATATTTTTTCTAAAATCAGGTTTGTAAAGATTTATTTCAAAACATCATGAAGAAAGTACAAGACAAGACTGTTTCTTTCTCTTCTTCTTTTTTTATTGAAGGCTTAACGACCACCGTGAGCAACTCAATGGGCTATAAGCAGTCGTCCATCCCTAATTTTGGGTCTTTGGTTTCAGGGAAGGGAGAGAGCCAGCACCGTAAGACAAACACAGTATCCATGCCCGACCGGAATTCAAGCCCTTACCCTTCTTGGACGAATGGTCATGAGCCATCGCTTAGACCACTGCACCATCGGGGCGGCTACGACGAACTTTTTAAGAGGAAAGATTATTGTAGGTCCTGTACCTCGGAGCTGGCATTCATCTGCTACTAACATATTCACGAACTGGTGGACAAATAGCGACCGACGGCTGTCTCGGTGGGCCAGAGGCTAGCGCTGGCTTATGAACATTCGTCCGAGAAGGATTCGCGTTCGAATCCTGGTGAAGCATGGATGTTGCGTTTGTCTTACGGCACTGTCTCTCTCCCTTCTCTGGTACCAGTGACCCTAAATTAGGGACGAGAGACTGCTTATAGCCCATTGAGTCGCTCACGGTGGTCGTTACACCTCCAACAACAACAACAAAAATGCTTGTGCTACTTACATATTCACGAACTGGTGGATAAATAGCGACCGACGACTGTCCCAGTGGGCTAGAGGTCTAAGCGCTGGCTTATGACCATTCGTCCGAAAAGGATCCGGGTTCGAAACCTGGTGAAGCATGCATATTGCGTTTGTCTTACGGCACTGGTTCTCTTCTTTCCCTGGAGCCAGTGGCCCGAAATTGGGGATGGGCGACTGGTCATAGCCTAAATACTGACGTAATAGCTGGCCATCATACGAACGAATGATGAGCCGCCCCGGTGGCGCAGTGGTCTAAGCGATGGCCTCTGATCATTCGTCCGTAAGGGGTCCGGGTTCGAATCCCGGTGAGGCATGGATGTTGTGTTTGTCTTACGGCACTGGCTCTCTCCCTTCCCTGGAACCAGTGACCCTAAATTAGGGACGGGCGACTGCTTATAGCCCATTGAGTTGCTCACGGTGGTCGTTAAACCTCCAATTAAAAAAAAAATGGAGGCAATAGCCTGCCGTCCTGGTGGCACAGTGGTCTAAGCGCTGGCTTGTACCCATTTGGGTCCGGGTTTGAATCCCAGTGAAGCATGGATGTTGAGTTTGTCTTTTTTTTTTTTTTTTTTATTGGAGGTTTAACGGCCACCGTGAGCAACTCGATGGGCTATAAGCAGTCGTCCATCCCTAATTTAGGGTCACTGATTCCGGAGAAAAGAGAGAGCCAGCGCCGTAAGACAAACACAACATCCATGCTTCACCGGGATTCGAACCCGGACCCCTTCACGGATGAATGATCATTAGTCAGCGCTTAAACCACTACGCCACCGGACTGGCGTTTGTCTTACGGCATTGGTTTTCTACCTTCCCTGGAACCAGTGGCCCTAAATTAGGGACGGGCGACAGCTTACAGCCGACTGAGATGCT
Organism: Macrothele yani; assembly: GCA_039090855.1. Lineage (NCBI taxonomy): Eukaryota > Metazoa > Arthropoda > Arachnida > Araneae > Macrothelidae > Macrothele > Macrothele yani. The sequence goes on from CM077026.1 coordinate 116,129,305, forward strand.
CACGGTAATCTTTAAACCTCAAAATAATAAAAAATGGCCATGACGGCTCCTGGAGGTGATGACATTTTTTCAAAATTCATATGACATCTATAACTTACGTTTTAGTGTGGTTTTCGTGACGAGTTTTGTAAATTTTAATAAAATTTACATCATAACAATATAGCGCGATCAACTAATTTTGCTGGTGAGCATATATTTATAGACAGATTACCTGGAAGAATACAAATTATACTAAGAACAATGAAACCGCAAGAGTGCTTCAAGTAGGAACGTAAACGAAATAGTTATATTGCTGCAAAAACTTCTATTTTGAACTCATCATGGCATTTAAAGGATTTGTGGTCACGTGGTAGCTTTCCATCAGTCATCGCCTTTGTATTTCGACAGTACGACGGAAATATATCTCTTCTGTCTGACATTCCTGTAACAAACTAATCAAGCAGTGTATATTCAGAATTATTCTCAACGCAATTCTTACCGTGTGCATAATATCCTAGACGCGCTACAGCTGACTCTTCCGAAGGAGCATGAGCATAAGTATACATATAACTGGCTGGAGTATGATGAAGTGGAGTCACTTTATGGAAGTACCCGGATGGAATCTGAAAAATAATATGTGAATTAGGGCAGTGATATTCCTCTTATTTTTTTACAATTTTCATCATATAATCTAGCATTAATTAACGGCACACAGATATATGTATATGTGGTTTATATACATAATTATATACACTGAAGTGCAGTTGAATTAGAGACAGCTGGCGTTATGCAAACATGTGGCGCTGTGGGCGGCCCTGTAAACGGAAACGACATGATGTATGCAGCGATCCGATAATATAAGGAGTGATGCGATGGGAATCAATAAGAGTCGGACGCAATATGGGTAAGACGAAGGATCTAAGCGCATTTGATCGTGGGCAAATTGTCGGGGCCCGGCGAATGGGTCACTCCATCTCGGAAGTTGTGCAGGCACTGGGATTTTCACGAGCCACTGTGTCACGGGTGCACCGTGAGTACATCAAATCCGGTAAAACCATCCCTGCAAAGGCCAACTGCCGTGTGCATCAGCGTGTGGATGAGCGGGGTCATCGTCGGCTACCCCGCACTGTAACAGCGGATAGACGGGCCACAGTGCAAGAAATCACTCGGCAATTTAACGCTGGTGCACAAAAACGTGTAAGTAGTCACACCATCCTGAACCATCTCTTCGCTATGGGGTACGGAAGCCATCGTCCGACGAGGGTACCGCTGCTGGCCGCACATCACAGGGTGCAAAGATTAGCATGGGCGCGGGAACATCGCCACTGGACCCTAGACATGTGGGAAAATGTTGCCTGGACTGATGAGTCGAGATTCACGTTGGTACATGCGGATCGCAGGATACGAGTACGGCGCAAACCACATAAAGCGATGGATCCTTCTTTGCCAGCAGGGTACTCTTCAAGCTGGTGGGGATGGCATTCTCGTCTGGGGATTGTTTACATGGACTGTAAACAGTCCCCAGACGAGAATGTAATGTGACTCCTGGTACGTGTGACATCGTCCCTCACAGGTCAACGTTACCGGGATATCCTGGACGACCATTTGCTTTCGTTTGCGCGTCTTCAACATCCCACTGGGGACCTCATTCTGAAACAAGACAATGTACCGTGCCATCGCTCCCGAATTGTATCCGAATGGTTGGATGAACACTCCACCGACGTGACCTCGCTTCCTTTGCCAGCTCACCTGACCTCAATCCCATCGAGCACATCTGGGATGCCATCGAGAGAGATGTTCGAGGCTCTGACCACCCTCCATCAAATATTCGTGAACTGTGGGAGCTTGTTCAGGAGTCGTGGATCCGTATGGCTTCCCAACACTTCCGGTGTTTTGTCGAGTCCATGCCGAGACGAATCGCCACCATCAGGGCGAAAGTTGGTGCTACACGTTACTAGACAAGTATCTCTAATTCAATTGCTCTTCAGTGTATGTATATATATACACGAGTGGTCACTGAACTAATTTTTTTTTTATTGGAGGTTTAACGACCACCGTGAGCAACTCAATGGGCTATAAGCAGTCACCCGTCCCTAATTTAGGGTGACTGGTTCCAGGGAAGGGAGAGAATCAGTGCCGTAAGACAAACACAACATCCATGCCATCATCGGGATTCGAGCCAGTGCCTCTTTCGGACGAATGATCAGAGGTCATCGTTTAGACCACTGTGCCACAAGGGCTTACTGAATTATGACCACCCCTATCAAAGGGGTGCGGCCCTTTGACCATGTGATTTCCGAAAGGCCGCGATTTGTCGACTGACGTAGCTATATGAGGAAGGTGTGAGTTGAGCTGTAGGTAGTAAACTTTGGAGCGTGATGGGTAAACGGAAGGATTTAGCGGACTTTGTGAAAAGACATATTGTGGGAGCTCGTAGAGCGGGTACCGCGATTTCCCAAACGGCTGAACTGGTGGATCGTTCTCGACCCGCCGTAGTTAAAGTGTATCAGGACCGGCATGAAAATGGTCAACAATTACCCGAATGTTAAACTGAACAGGACAACGAAAGGTTGAAGTGAGAGGTGACCTGGCCCGTCGACTCGTACAACACTGTTCAACAGCTGACTACCCAACACAACAGAAGTCAATCCGGAACAGTATCTGTCATAACCATGCGTCCCTCGTATGGGCTATAACAAAGGAAGACGCCCCAGGAAACATTATTTACATAACATAGTTCATCTGGGCAAAAGTTGCTTGTTGCAAAGATCATGCTTGTTGGGCGTCGGATGACTGGAAAAGAGTGTGCTGATCTGACGAGTCGGGTTTTTTACTCCAATCTGATGTACATATTTGGCGCAAAAAAACATGAGGCAGTTGATCCATCCTGCGTGGTCTCCACAGTGGTAGCCGGTAGAGGCGATTATATGGTGTGGGATATGTTTGCTTGGCAGGAACTTGGACTCCTGGTGTATGTGGAACAAAGAATGACTTGTGTCCACTATCATGAATTGCTTGCTGATCTGTACACCCAGGAATGTTGTATTTTTTCCGAATGGCGACGGTGTCTTCCAAGATGACAATGCGCCAAGCCACAGGTCCAATGTTGTAAAGAAATGGTTTGAGGAACACAGTTCGGACTTCCAGCATATCGAGTGGCCTCCGAACTCCCACGATATCAATCCCATAGAGACACTATAAGACACTCTAGAACGGCATAGCGGATGTCTGAATACACCAATCATCTCCATACCTGCATTGAGGGCAGCATGACACACAGCTTGGTTGGCCATACATCCCGACTGTTTCCGGCATCTTATTGAATCGATGCCACGTCGGGTAGCTGCTGTACTGAGGGCGAAAGGAGGATCTACAAAGTATTAGGTAGGTGGTCATAATTCAGGGAAGAAATTCGTAATCATGTCATTCCAACATGCTTACGAATTTCATCCACCCATCTCACATTGTCATATTCTAGATCTTTTCCTCCCTCCCTAGGAATTCAGTGTAGTATTTCAGTTGTCCAATGATGGCCAGTTATTCTAACAATATGTTCAGCCCATTGCCACTTTAGGGATTTTAGTTTGATTATGATATCATCAAGTCTCTTGAGTTCTTTGCTTTTATTGAAGGTGTAACTACCACCGTGAGCGACTCGGTGGGCTGAAAGCACTCGCCGGTTTCCAGTTTAGAGCCACTGGTTGCAGGAAGGGGAGAGAACTAGAACCAGAAGGCAAACACAACGCCTGTGCTTCACCGAGATTCGAACCCGGACCCTTCTCGGACGAATGGGTCATACGCCAGCGCTTAGACCACTTCGCCATCGGCCGGCTCTCATGAGTTACTTTCCTCGTCACTCCTGTTTGCACCTCTTCCGACTTCTTTCAGTAATTTGTATCCTCTGGATGTCTTTTATAGTTCAGGTCCATGTTTTTGATTCATAAGTAAGAACTGCAAGGATGCAATGATTAAACTTTTTGAAGACAAAATGGCAAATTGCTGGTGAAAATTGTACTGTCTCTTCTCTTCCAAATGCTCTCCAACCAAATTTTATATGTCTATTAACTCTTCTTCGATGTGACCCTCGCTTGATATCTGTTGTCCAAGGTGTATGTAGGCACTCGTACTTCTAGATTTGCTCCATCAACTGCTAAATTTTCAGTTCTTGTAATCAATTTTGTTTTCTTTTTTTAGCCCATTCTTGTACTCTTGTCAACAGGTTCCTCGACCATACTCCCCAACTCTGAGGGCTTGCAATAATGTCTATGTCGTCAGCAAAACGCATGTAGGTTAAATAACATCCATTAATTTGACGAGCTCTGGAGGTATGGTATCACCTTGGCTCACTCCCTTTCCAAATTCCTTTCCAAATTTTATAAGCGCTATGTCCTTCGATCAGTCGAACCTCTGCACAGACATTTTCATAGATATTGTTAATAATATTGATGCGTGCATCTCACCAACCAGCTTGGCCAGCTTGGTGAGTTATGGCCAACCCCCAATCCTCTAAAATATATATTACCGATTGTAATACAACATTCATTTGACTTAATTAAAAGTCGTACTTGATGGATCATAACTGAGAATTCTCAGGGTTTTTCAGTACATGAAAACGAGGGAAATTTCCTTGCTCCAGTTTTTCCATTTTTTATTTTCCTCAGACTTCTGCTGCTAGTTAGAGCAGCACACACACAGAGTGGTGTTAGTGATCCGGTGGTAAAGGCTTCGTATTTTCTGTCTTCTTCTTACCCCACTGCGCAGGAAAAGCTTTAACCAAAATCTTCCTTAACGTTCTATCATATCATCTGATTTCCTACCGCATTCTTCCTAGGAGTTTTACTCGTTTAAAAGCACGGAACTCATCTAAATCTTGGATGTGAGATATTTTTGTTTCGTTTCAGTATTCAACAGTAAGCTGAATAATGTTTATACTGGTCGGCCGGGAATTCAGCAACTACACTGACGGAAAAAAATTCCCAGCACCACGAAAAAATAGTTGTAGAGGAATGAAATGGCGGCAATACATTTGTATTGGTAACATATTTAATCGATTAAGGTTTCAAGATCGCAGCTTATTGTAAGCGCGAAAAGAGCCATTTTAAATGTGAAATGCTGGTACATTAATAACCGGTGTAACCGCCAGAATGTTGAATGCAAGCACGCAAACGTTCATGCATTGTGTCGTACAGGTGCTGGATGTCAGTTTGTGGGATGGAGTTCCATGCCTGTTGCACTTGGTCGGTCAATACAGGGACGGTTAATGCTGGTTGGGGGTGAAGCTGGAGTTGTCGTCCAATGATGTCCCATACGTGCTCGATTGGTGAAAGATCTGGTGATCTAGCAGGCCACGGCAACATGTCGACACTCTGTAGAGCACGTTGGGTTACAACAGAGGTATGCGGGCGAGCGTTTTCCTTATGGAAAACACCCCCTGGAATGCTGTTCATGAATGGCAGCACAACAGGTTGAATCACCAGACCGACGTACAACTGTGCCGTCAGGGTGCGTGGGATAACCACGAGAGTGCCTCTGCTGCCATAGGAAATTGCTACCCAGACCATAACTCCAGGTGTAGGTATAGTGTGTCTCGGCCGCAGACAGGTTGGTTGCAGGCGCTCACCTGGCTTCCTTCTAACCAACACACGGCCATCACTGGCACCCAGGCAGAACCGGCTTTCATCAGAAAACACAACAGATTTCCACTCTGTCCTCCAATGAGCTCTAGCTTGACACCACTGACGTCGCAAACGGCAGTGGTTTGGAGTAAGTGGAATGCACGCTACAGGGCGTCTGGCTCGGAGCTGTCCTTCAAGTAACCGATTTGAAACAGTTCGTTGTGTCACTGTGGTGGCAACTGCAGCTCGAATTGCTGCCGCAGACGCGGTACGATGCGCCACGGCCATACGCCGTACACGGCGGTCTTCCCTCTCAGTAGTGCCACTTGGCGGGCCGGAACCCGGTCTTCTTGAGGCAGTACCTTCCCTTGACCACCGCTGCCAACAATCATGCACAGTGGCTACATTCCTGCCAAGTCGTTCTGCAATACTGCGGAAAGAAAATCCACCTTCTTGTAGCCCTATTACACGTCCTCGTTCAAACTCCGTGAGCTGTTGATAATGGCTTCTTCGTCTTCTTAAAGGCATTCTTTACTAACATCAACACCCTACGTCGAATCTCAACGATAACTAACACTCACGAACGTTACAGCGCGTATTTACAGCAAACCTGCTTTGCATGTTCCGAGGGCGCTACTAGCGCCACACGTATGCGCCGAACGCGAAATTTACATAGACGTCATCTTACAGATGTACTCTCACCGCCTACCAACTGTCGTTTATCTAACACAACCCCTTCTTAGTGTTGGGATTTTTTTCCGTCAGTGTATTTGACCCGTTTAGTTTGATACGGTAACAGTAAGTAAATGATAATCAGTTAAAAATTTATCTGGTAGTTTGTATTTCCTTGTGAAGCTAACCTCTGAATCTCAGAGAACAGCTTAGTAATATGTATGTATGTATGTATGTATTTGACCCGTTATGAGAAGTAGCGTCCTCCCTTTGGAAATCGTGCAAAGCAGCTATAGTATCCCAATAACGGTATGCTACTATCTTGTAACAGGCAGCGCTTATATTTCCAAATACACGTTCCCATCAACCTAAGGAAATCCTATTTTATTGGAAAATACGAGGGATTTGCTGCATAAATCGGTTGACAAATAAGCCTATGCATAACAATGACAATTAAAAAGTGGTATATAATTTTTAATTCCCGAAATTGTGTTCGAGTGCAGGTATGTTGACAAACTAAAATTGAATGTCATTCCAGATAACTGAAGTCGTTCAACAATGGAGTGTGGTGATGTCTTACTGATCTACGGGCCTAGACTTTCTGACAGCGGTGTGGTCAACATAATTATAGGAGACTTACCAAAAAAAAAATCTTCTTCCAAGATCATATCACGCATGTTCTGTGGGATTTAGGTTGCAACATCCTTTGACTGTTTCATACAATTAATAGTGCTGTTCCCTAGATTACTATCAACAGGGCTAAAATTTTGGAGAAGAGATGCTGTCAACAGGGCTAAAACTTTAGGGAAAAGATGCTATCAACAAGGCTAAAACTTTGGAGAAGAGATGCTATCATGTAGGTTAAAGGTTTTTCACCTCGTGGGCACAGATGCAATGAAGCAATCCAAGAGTTCATTCCTGTATATGCCACCGATGAAAATGCTTAATGGAACAGCGTAGATATCAGCGCAAACTACTAACATATTTATCCCAAAACCATGACACTACCATTCATCATCATCATCATCATTGTCAACCATTATCAATCCACTGCTGGACGAAGGTCTCCCCAAGTTTCCTCCACAACGGTCTGTCTTGTGCCAGTCTCCTCCATGTCACTCCCGCATATTTACGAATTTCATCCACCCATCTCCCATGTGGTCTTTTTCTGGGTCTTTTCCTGTCCCTTGGAATCCAATCTAAAATTTCGGCTGTCCATCGATGGTCTGTCCTTCTGGCAGTATGTCCAGCCCATTGCCATTTCAGGGATTTAACTCTGATCATGATGTCTTCCACTCTCGTCATTTTTCGGATCCACGAGTTTCTCTTCTTATCTCTCCTGGTTATACCAAGCATGCACCTCTCCATGCTTCTTTGAGTTGTTTGCAGCCTTTGTATGTCTCTTTTAGTTAAGGTCCACGTCTCTGCACCATACGTAAGCACTGGAAGGATGCATTGATCAAACACTTTTCTTTTAAGACATAATGGCATATTGCTCTTGAAAATTATGCTGTTTCTTCCAAAAGCTCTCCAGGCAAGTTTTGTACGCCTATTAATTTCTTCATCAATGTGACCCTCACTTGATATCTGCTGTCCAAGATAAACATACGTATCTGTTATCTCCAGTTTTTCTCCATCAATCGATAAATCTTCATTTCTTGTAAAAGCATTGAACATCACTTTTGTCTTCTGAAAGTTCATTTTTAATCCCACTTCTTTACTCTTGTCAGCAAGTTCCTGGATCATACTCTGCAGCTCTGATGGGGTAGTTGCAAAAATGACTACGTCATCAGCAAAACGAAGGTGGGTTAGATGATCTCCATTAATCTTTATCCCCTTGTTTTCCCAGCTCAGTGACTGAAAAACACCATCCAATGTGGCATTAAAGAGCTTCGGAGATATGGTGTCACCTTGTCTCACTCCCTTTCCAATTTTTATGTGTGTTGTATTTTCAAACAGCCGAATCTTTGCACTTGCATTTTCATAGATGTTATTAATAATATTAATGTATGCATCTTCAATACCGCAGGATTTCAGAGCCGTGGTAACTGCTGATGGTTTCACCGAATCAAAGGCTTTTTCATAATCGATAAAAGCTATGCACAATGGAAGTTCATATTCCCTCGCTCTTTCAATTAGTTCTCTCAGTACGTGGATATGATCTATTGTGCTGTAGCCACTCCTGAATCCAGCTTGTTCTCTCGGTTGAGCCATGTCCAGTGTTACCTTCAAGCGGTGTGAAAGAACTTTAGTGAATATTTTATAAACCACTGATAGGAGGCTGATAGGTCTGTAGTTCCTGAGATCCTCAATGTCACCTTTTTTATGTAGCAGGATCATTGTAGCATTGTTCCAATCCTCAGGAATCTTCCCTTCATTAAGGCATCGAGTGAAAATTTGGGCGAGTACTGTTTCAATTTCTCCACTTGCTTCTTGTATGATGTCTATGGTAATTCCATCTTCTCCTGGAGCTTTCCCCCGCTTCATGTTCTTGATTGCATGAGCAACTTCTGCTGGGAGTACTGGAAGAACTCTGGTACCTTTCATGATGTCTGGAGTACATGTATCATCCCTTTCATATAATTTGGAGTAGAAATCTTTCACTCTTGTCAAAATTTCGCCTCTATTTCTTGTTATAGAACCATCTTCTTTTCTCAGAGCCATAATCTGTTTTCTTCCCTTACTGAGATGTCCCTTTGCTATCTTAAGGCTTTGGTTGTTTTCAGTTGCTTTCCTCACTAGCTCACAGTTGAATTTCCTTACGTCTTCAGTGATACTTTTTCGTGCTGTCTTGCATAGCTCTATATATTCCACTTTGGAAGTCACATCTTCTTTAGTTGTCCTCATCTCTCTTCTTTTTTGCATCAACATTTTGGTTTTTCCTGATAATTTGTTCACGTGCAACTTGTTCTTAGACCCAGCTAATTTTGTTGCTGTTTCCATAAGAGCTTTGGTTACTTTTCTGTTAACTTCCGAAATATCCACTTCTTCCGATGTTAGGCCTTCTAAAGCAGAGAATCTGTTCTTCAGTTCCAACTTGAAAGTATTATGGTGTTTTTTAAGGTTGGTTATGTCAATACATTTTGTTTGTCTTATGAGCTTGCCACGTTCCAGTTTAGTGTTGAGGTGCATCTTACATCTCACCAATCTATGGTCACTACCTGTGTTGAACTTGTTCAGCACACTGCAGTCTTCGACGACGAATTTTTTGTTACACATAATAAAATCAATTTCACTTGTCGTCCCAATTGGATGTCTCCATGTCCATTTCCTACGTGGCTTTTTCTTGAAAAAGGAGTTCAAGATGAAAAATCCTTCTGCCTCTGCAAACTCAACGAGAGTATTTCCACGCTGGTTTCTGTTGCCGTGACCGAATTTACCTACTGAAGTTTCATTCTGTTGCCGGTGCCCTATTTTTGCATTGAAATCTCCCATAATTATCTTCAAGTGCTGCTTACCTTTATTATTTAGATGACGAATTTCCTCATAAAATTCTTCAATTTCTTCTTCAGGATGACTTGTGGTGGGTGCATAAGTTTGAATAATCTGAGCCTGGTATCTTCTCGAGAGTTGGATAACGAGTCGTGCAGCTCTGTCAGAGGAACTTTCAACTTCTACCACTTTATCCTTCAGTTTCTTGTTTATTATAAATCCAACACCACTAGTCCTGCCAGTATCTGTCCCACGATAATAGAAGAGATGTCCACTTTTCAGTTCAATGAGATCTTCTCCTTTTCTCCTTACCTCACTTAGCCCCACGATGTCCCACTTGATCCTTTGTAGTTCCTCTTCCAATTCAAGAAGCCTTGAATCAGAAGATAGGGAGCGTCCGTTATAGGTAGCCAAGGTCAGCATCAAATGGCAGCCTAGTCTGGTCCTCCGGGGATTCTTAGCACCCTCTGCCTTCATGTCGCACTGGCCGCTGCCTTGGCCAGGTACATTCCAGCTGCCGGAGACTGAGGGCCAAGATTTAAGTTGTAGAGTCATTTTGGAGGTGTTTGGCCATAACTCACCACGCTGGCCAAGCGGGTTGGTGAGTGTGGGATAGCATTTCCTCTGATCCCGATGGTATAGTTATACCGCTATTGGCGGTCGTCAGAGCCCCTTTAGTGGGAACAGGATGCACCACGAGAAGGCGGGGTTGACATTTGTCAAGGAGAGGCTGTGATGTTACGCATCACCTGACCTTACATCCCACACTACCATTATCGTAGGTGAAATATATGTATGTTTCCACATCATCATTCATCATCATTGTCAACCATTATCAATCTACTGCTGGACGAAGGTCTCCCCAAGTTTCCCTCTACAACGGTCTGTCTTGTGCCAGTCTCCTCCATGTCACTCCCGCATACTTTCGAATTCCATCCACCCATCTGGTCTTCTTCTGGGTCGTTTCCCGTCCCTTGGAATCCAATCTAAAATTTCGGCTGTCCATCGATGGTCTGTCCTTCTGGCAGTATGTCCAGCCCTTTGCCATTTCAGGGATTTAACTCTGGTCATGATGTCTTCCACTCTTGTCATTTTTCTAATCCACGAGTTCCTCTTCTTATCTCTCCTGCTTACACCACGGATACAGCTCTCCATGCTACTTTGAGTTGTCTGCAGCCTCTGTATGTCTCTTTTAGTTAAAGTCCACGTCTCTGCACCATACGTAAGCACTGGAAGGATGCATTGATCAATCACTTTTTTTAAAGACATAATGGCATATTGCTCTTGAAAATTATGCTGTTTCTTCCAAAACCTCTCCAGGCAAGTTTTGTGCGCCGATTAATTTCTTCATCAATGTGACCCTCACTTGATATCTGCTGTCCAAGATAAACGTACGTGTCTGTTATCTCCAGCTTTTCTCCATCAATCGATAAATCTTCATTTCTTGAAAAAGCATTGAACATCACTTTTGTCTTCTGAAAGTTCATTTTTAATCCCACTTCTTTACTCTTGTCAGCAAGTTCCTGGATCATACTCTGCAGCTCTGATGGGGTAGTTGCAAAAATGACTACGTCATCAGCAAAACGAAGGTGGGTTAGATAAAGTCCATTAATATTTATCTACTTGTTTTCCCAGCTCAGCGACTGAAAGACACCCTCCAATGTGGCATTAAAGAGCTTCGGATATATGGTGTCACCTTGTCTCACTCCCTTTCCAACTTTTATGTGTGCTGTATTCTCAAACAGCTGAATCTTTGCACTTGCATTTCCATAGATGTTATTAATAATATTAATGTATGTATCTTCAATACCGCAGGATTTCAGAGCCATTGTAACTGCTGATGGTTTCACCGAATCAAAGGCATTTTCATAATCGATAAAAGCCATGCACAATGGAAGTTCATATTCCCTCGTTCTTTCAATTAGTTCTCTCAGTACGTGAATATGATCTATTGTGCTGTAGCCATTCCTGAATCCAGCTTGTTCTCTCGGTTGAGCCATGTCCAGTGTTACCTTCAAGCGGTGTGAAAGAACTTTAAAGACATCGAGTGAAAACTAGGGCGAGTACTGTTTCAATTTCTCCACTTGCTTCTTGTATGATGTCTACAGTAATTCCATCTTCTCCTGGAGCTTTTCCCCGCTTCATGTTCTTGATTGCATGTGCAACTTCTGCTGGGAGGACTGGAAGAACTCTGGTACTGGTACCTTTCATGATGTCTGGAGTACATGTATCATCCCTTTATATAAGTGTATATATGAGTATATGTCCACTCAAGAACCATAACTTTATGGCCACCTACATAGTAGCGTGACGATGCCTTTCTCTTCCATGACATCTCGCACCAGGATTCGCATCGCTTCAACTGGAAAGTGGAAGGTGTCTTAGGTATTCCGTACCAGCTGGAAAAAAGGTCGCTCAGTTCTGCTCTGGAGCGGGACATTGAACACCCCAAGTGTCCGATGAATTCATATCGAATATTTAGCCGCCAAAAAAGCACAACATGATCCTGGAATCATAGTTACAAAATGTGAGCCTTGTGACTCAAGGCTTTGTTGTACTGAAGATCAAGCCCCTTCCGGATGGACCGTCACCTTACAGAGCAACACTTGATCAGAAAAATGACTAGAAAGGATCTGTCGGTGAGCATGAGTTGAACGAAACGAGGGGACACAGGTATACCATCCCCATTATTTATTAAACCAGGGAGGATACATAAATATGTCATCTCTGGTTTAATAGTCTCCTGGCTCGATGTGTTTTTAACACATCAAACATTGCAACCGGAGTGCTTTTAACACATCGGGCCAGGCGATTGTTAAACTAGTCGTCTAAATGTCTAGTCGCGCCTCCGTGCTCAATGCAGGAGAATAATGGTCGGTTTACATAGGGTGTTCGATAACGTTTCTGTGTGTGCCCTGCGGTTGTAATATCCTGTAACGGAAGGATCATGAGCCTTATGTAGTTCCAGATAGCACGTGGCCACCGGCGTCTATTTCGACTGTCCACCAGAGGTAGTCTCCCCCTTTCCCAGCAAGTTGAAAGGGCGTTTGCTTCTCAAGTGGCGTTTCACAATTGCTACCAAAAGACACTGTTAAAAATTTTGGAGTAGGTTGCCCCAGAAAGTACTACACCAGCTGCACTACTTTCTGAGAAAAGATAGCATTTTGTGGTGCAAACAATGCCAACAACTTTGCACCATATTATGGTACAAGGTTGCACCATGTTTTTTTGTTTTGATTGCACTACAAAATGATGTATCTTTTCTAAGAAAGTGGTGTAGTACCACTTTTTGATGCAACCAACCACAAAAGTTTTAACAGTGCACTACTCTGCCGCCTCAGACAGCCAACAATGACTTCAGTTACCGAGATCATGGCCCCCACTTTTCTCCAGCCAATACTTGCCGTTCGAAACTATGCAAGTCCCCTTTTTTCATTGCACGAGTTTCCTACTGGTTAATTGACACGCCCTGCCTGTGTCGTCTATTTATGAGTATATTCCGCGCCGGTCGCTGACCTTACTACTTCGTATTGTGATACGCGTTCACTCGTAGATACTTGTGGTCATAATAATATTTCTGTTTCTTCTCTCCCTGTACATACGCACACAAAAATATACCATATAAAAGTTGAGTCTGACGTAGACCCGCAGTCATAGTTATTAATTAATATGTCAGCTCTAGTTTTCATACTTTTGACGTTTTTTCCCGTGCCCACACACAACTCAAATCCTAAATGCTTCGCGTCCACGCAAGTATTCACAAACGTACGTACCAACAGACACAAGCACAAAGAGAACGAAAGAAGATCACCTCCAAGCTTTGTCCTTCGTTGAGGACAACAATTCCAGCTTCCGGGAACTGAACTTCTATTTCTCCTTTGAGAACTTCCAGAGTTGCGTTGTGTACATCTTCTCCAACGTAATTGAGCAAGTCGAATCCTGAAATGAATTTTCGTTAGAAATAAATAGATCGTTTAGGTTATCAAAAACCTGCTATTAAGATATAAAAAACAACTTAGCTTAAAAAAAGCAGTACACATAAACACAGTATAATCTTACCACAGCAAACAATTGGGAACGGAATTCTTTCGGCGGCGTCCCGGTGGTTGAGTGGTATAACACTTTGGTGCATTCGTCCGAGATGGGTCGAGGTTCGAATCCCGGTAAGGCATGGATTGTGTGTTTATCTTGCGAAACTGGATCTCTCCTTTTCCTGGAACAAGTGGCCCCAAACTTGGGATAGGCGACTACTTATAGCCCACTGAGTTGCTCAAGGTGATCGACTGTAGGATCCTACCTTGTCTTACTCGTACATCCAGCGAGAACCTATTTGGTCGTCTTTGAAATCCGCGAACTCCCCTGGTTCACCTTTACTATGTACCTGATAACCGAACCAGTTGTACACAAGATCTTGAAATGTCCAGTTATAGGTGAAATTCCGAAGTCCAGTTCTAATAAAATGTATTTAATCATTGAATTCAAAGCGTTTTAGCGAGATTGTTCCTCTCACTGTTGTCCATGCTGGTTGCAGCCGTATTGTCATGCCTCCACTACCTCGTTCTCTATGGTTTGGGAAAATCCATAGAGAAGATTGTTCCTCTCACTGTTGTCCATGCTGATTGCAGCCGTATTGTCATGCCTCCACTACCTCGTTCTCTATGGTTTGGGAAAATCCATAGAGAAGATTGTTCCTCTCACTGTTGTCCATGCTGTTTGCAGCCGTATTGTCATGCCTCCACTACCTCGTTCTCTATGGTTTGGGAAAACCCATGGAGAAGATTGTTCCTCTCACTGTTGTGCATGCTGGTTGCAGCCGTATTGTCATGCCTCCACTACCTCGTTCTCTATGGTTCGGGAAAATCCATAGAGAAGGTTGTTCCTCTCACTGTTGTGCATGCTGGTTGCAGCCGTATTGTCATGCCTCCACTACCTCGTTCTCTATGGTTTGGGAAAATCCATAGAGAAGGTTGTTCCTCTCACTGTTGTGCATGCTGGTTGCAGCCGTATTGTCATGCGTCCACTACCTCGTTCTCTATTGTTTAGGAAATTCCATACAGAACGAGGTACGGGTTTTGCGCCGTAACACCCTCTTTCGAAGTGCCATGACTCGCACCGGATATACAGGGTGTCCGAAAAGTCTTTCCCTGATTACAAACGTCATTGATATCCGCTGTATGTACGTTACAGATGTGAAACTGGTGCCAAAATGTTGGAAAACTAATCAAGTTTTTTTGTTGCAGGTTTCCGCAACGTGGCCGTAGTGTTGCAGTGTCAGCGTCCAGGAAACCGGAAATGTTCACAAATCATGAACAGAACCTTTTATCATGAACAGAACTTTTTGGCATCTGTAATTCACGTGAGGCCGTACGCACTGATTTCTTGGGACTTCGCACAAAAGACTGTCTCACTGCTTCCACCCTTCCAGCTGAGGTTGATGATCTGCCAGTTCTCGGTAAGTCAGCAACAGATCCTGTGGTCTTCAACTTGTCGTACCACGACTTAATGCTCTTGACATCGGGCGGCTTATTTCCATACGTTGTTTGAAAGTTCCTCTGCACTGTTATTGGTGACCGGGTGTCGTGATACCGGAGGACACATTGAGCGTTTTCCTGATTTGTGAACATTTCCGGTTTCCTGGACACTGACACTGCTACACTACAGCCACGTTGCGGAAACCTGCAACAAAAAAACTTGGTTAGTTTCCCAACATTTTGGCACCAGTTTCACATCTGTAGCGTACATACAACGGATATGAATGACGTTTGTAATCAGGGAAAGACTTTTCGGACATCCTGTATTTGCAAATTCGTCCGCTTCCAAGCGTCTGTCCAGCGTTCTTCTCTGTTTCCGAAATTCCCTACTGTCGTCCGTCCCTTTTTTATTGCTTTCTCTAAATCCTTGACAACTTAATGCTCTAAAGGTCTGTTGGCAACAATTCAACTCTTTGTTACCAGTGCCACAAACAGCTTTCAACATAAAGCAGCTCCCCAATACATTTTCTGCCTACTAAGACAAAAAATCTTTACATATAGTGGTATAATGAGTCATTGTCTCGTTGGTGGTGGCTAATTCCCAATAGCTTACTTCGGCGTTCCCAATAGGTAACACCGATTAGTGCCAAGAACGTCTGACTGCCTTCCGCCTTCTCAGAGAAGTTAACACAAAGCATTTGGATGGGCAAAACATGAAAACAATGTGAAATAAAATATCGCTGAAATATACACCTATAAGCTATTACATTATTACCACTTACATAATAAGCTGTAGAACCCCTTCATCCCGCAAAATAGCGACCACTCATTGAGGCATCGATTCGATGAGGTGGCGATAGGTATCCTGGGGTATCTAATACCATAATGTCAACAGCAGGTCCTCCTGTTCCCGTACATTTCGGGGTGCTGGTGATTTAGCGCGAACCCGCTTTACCGAGTCGAACCACAAATCTTCGATTGGGTTCATGTCAAGTGAATTTGGAGGCCAGGGCATTAACAGAAAGTCACCAGCATGTTCCTCGAACCACTCCTTGACGATTCTGACAGTGTGGCATGGCGCATTATCCTGTTGGTAATGGCCATAACCAGCAGAGAATACAGTTGTCATGAATGGGTGAACTTGGTCCGCAACGATTGTGCAATTGGAATAATGGGGCTTAAAGTAGCCCAGGAAAACATCACCCACAGCATAACACCGCCGCCGCCGGCCTGTTTCCGCCTAACAGTACATCCAGGTGCCATAGCCTCCATTGGTAATCTGCGTATCCGCGCTCGGCTGTCTACGTGATGCACCAGGAATCTTGATTCGTCAGAGCAGGCCACTTTCTTCCAATCATCCACGGTCCTATCTCGATTATCTTGGCCCCATTTGATTCGTTGTTGGGGATGACGTACAGTGAGCATAACGACCCGGTTGGGTCTTCGGCAATGCTGGCCCATGCGCAGAAGGCTGCGACGATGAACTGTGTGCTATGACACATCGCTCTGATCACCTCTGTTGAAGCTGCGGGTGATTTGTTGCATTGTGGCCCTGCGGTCGCTGTGAACAATACGCGACAGTCTCCGATCCCTTCTGGCATCAATGGGCTGCGGACGACACACCGCTAGACGACGGTTTGTCGTTTGGCCATCTATGCACCACTTTTGATGCGTACTCACTACGGCGGCACGTGACCGTCATTCATATCCGTTGTGTGTAGTCAGATAAATCGGCAGCTGTTCCCATTCTGACTCCGAATACTCTACTAACAGAAAGCCGCTCCTCGAGTTATATATGTACTGCTCTATGAACTTCACCTGCGTCACCTTTCGGTCTCCAGGCGCGCTCATTTCTCTACGCTGGGGGTGGTCACAATGTAATATCTCATTAGTATATACATACGTATCCACATACCATAAGAAGAACGAGGTATTATTCGTGAGTTGTACACCAAACCAACATTTTGCTAATATAATATCCAGCTATCGTTCGCTTTGAAATTTACCTGATTCATCGCAGATGGTTATGGGTTCGAATCCTAGTTGAAGCATGGACTTATGGCGCTGGCTTTCTCTCTTTCTCTTCCCTAAAATTAATGTCCCTAAATTAGAGATGGGAGACTGTTTATAGTCAATTGAGTTGCTCACCGTGGTCGTTAACCCCATAAACAGACTTATCTCAGTTACCTATCGGCCTTACTTTTTAAATAACTGCGCACAATACAGCTCTTCCTGACCTGTTTTCTTAACACAAAACCGCATGCAGCCCTAGCAGTCTCATAACGTTTGGTATGAGAGTAGTTCCACTTTTCAGTGCGATTACCTCCATATTATCACGTAAGGAAATTACACAGCGTGGCAAAGAATTTTTAAGACTGGGTCTGTAAAATGAAATAGAAACAAGAATTTGTTATTTGTTTTGGTTTGTTATTCAAAATAAGTCCCTCCGGCTTCAATACACTTGTTACAGCGATTTTATAATGATTCGAATGCCTGTTCCAGTTCACTTTGCGGAATTGCCTCCAAAGCACGCGTCGAAGTTGTTTGTATGGTCGAAATATCATCAAAACAACACCCTTTTAACGTCATTTAAAGTTTTGGGAATAAAGAAAAGTCGCAGGGTGCTAAATCAAGCGAATACGGTGGATGATTCAACATACAGACGTTATTTTTCGCCAAAATTCTACGAACAAGAAGTGAGGTGTGACTGGTGGGGTGCATTATCGTGCAACAAACACCAACTGTTTTCATCCCGATATTCTGGACGAATGCGACGAATTCTGCCCATCAAACGCCTCAAAACATTTAAATAAAACTCACCAGTAATTGTTTGTCCACTTGGAACAAATTCTTTGTGGATTGCTATCTTACTATCGAAGAATGTAATGAGCATTGTTTTGATTTTCGATGGAACTTTTCTTGTTTTTTTGGCTTGTGGTGAGTTTTTTGACTTCCATTCCGCACTTCTTCATTTTATTTTAGGATCATATTGAAAACACCATGTTTCGTCACCAGTAACAATAGATTGTAAGAAGTTTGGACCATTTTCAGCGGCTGAAATGATGTCTCTGCAATGTGCACTTCTCCTTGATTTTTGTTCATTTGTTAACGTGTGTGGAACAAATTTTGCACAGACTTTTGTTTTGCCCAAATCTTCATGCAGGATGGTTCGAATCATTTCTTTGTTGATGTTTAAAGACTCTTCCATCATTCCTAGTGACGCACATCGATTGTTTGCCACGAAATCACGCACTTTTTCAATAATCTCAGGTGTCCTAGATGAACTTGGTCTTCCGGTATGCCTATCATCTTCTAGCGTATCTCTTCCGTCCAAAAAACGTTTGTGCCACAGGAAAACATTTGATCTACTTAACCAAAACTCACCGTAAACTTGTTTCATCATTTGGTACGTTTCCGAGGCACTTTTACAAAGTTTTGCGTTAAATTTAATAACAGCCCTTTGTCCATCTTAATAATTCAACATGAAAAAAATTTTACTTCTCTAATGAACGGCCGTTTCGTTTGAGTTACTTTAACAACTGCGCAGTACTTTTGGCAGAAAGCAAGCAGATGGTCACGGTTTATAATGCATTCGCGATTACACTTGGCGCCACCGTAGGCTGAAATCTAGCGCCAGTCTTAAAAATTCTTTGTCGCACTGTGTATGTTTTATTTTCCAGTTCTTTGCGACCGTGCATATTTTGCCGGCATATATATTAAAACTGCAGATCAATTATATATTCGTCTTTTCAAAATATCTGGGATACGTTTTTTTGCGGTGGGAGGGGGTGGGGGGTTAGCGAACACTGTCAGCAAGTTGATGGGCTATAAGTAGGGTAGTAATTTTATCGCGAGGAAAAAAACAAGTTAGTAAAATCATGCAGTGCATTGATTATGATGCGCTTTCCAACATACCAGAAATCATTACTCAAGTTATGAGGATAAGGGCTGTAGAATAAATATTGCTCCTATGCCCTGACCTTTGTACCATTTTCGATGATATTCAACAGAACCGGCTAAGTGTACTTCCGAAACAACATGATAAAGTTTTGTCTCAATCGAAGCATTTTTACATAAGTTATAGCGCATAAGGGCGATGGAATGGATCCCGCTCCTATGTCCTGACCTTTGACCCCATTTCGTCCATCCAGGGTTCCTCCCCAGGTACTCCCCTACCATATACTAAAATTTCATCGAAATCGAACCATTTTTACGCGAGTTATTGTGCGGACGGACTGACAGGCAGACAGACGGACAAAGCTGGAGCATATACGCTTCTTCAACCTATGGTTGGAAAGCGTAAAAAGGCAAACTTCGCGGAGCGGTCGTGAGGTAAATCTCGAAATTTCGGAATTTACCCTGAATTTTCGCGGTATACCATATTTCCTCAAATATTCGATTTCAGGCTCTTTTTTTCCCCACGCTTTGGATATGTAAGATGCGTTGTCTGTCACAAAAATGATTATATTCGCAAAATGCATTTCATACATATTTCATATTTGATATTTGCAAAAGGCATTTCATACTTTATTGACGCACTGACAGTTTTAAAATTTACTGATTCCAAGTGATGCACTCGAGGAAGATAGCATTCAAAGATGTTTCAGCATTACAGCTTTCAACATTCGTTTCAGCTGATGGAAGAGCAAGAATATTAAAAACGTACCTATCTTCTGAATCAGTTGTTTCGTCTGCTACGATGCTTACACCGGATACTGATTTGAAAAATCTTACACTTGTTGCTTGTGAATATCATATATTTTCACCAAATAACATTTCCGTATCGAAATTGCATTTGGAATAACACCAATATCTTTCAACGAATTTTCCAAGTAATTGTTTTATGTGAGTTTGTCCAGTTTAGTAAGTGGGATGCTAGCTGCACAAAAGACACCAGTTAATTTCGAAAGTTCAGTTGAAGGACGCTGTTCTTTTTTCAGTTCTTTTCTCAATTAATTCATCAGCACATTTCTGCATTATTTTCGGTTGAATCTTCGGACACACCCTTTTTTTTTTTTTTTTTTTTTTGACGCAGCTTGCTTTGCGCAACTATCCTTTCTTGAAAAATTCACTGGTGTGTTGCAACACAAACAGAACAATAGATTTTTGTTCACATGAAGCGTTCCCTTGCTGTACTGCTTGCATCTTTCAGATGCACTCATTTTACATACGTGGCTCATTCTCAAAATTAACAAACAATATCTAGAAACTTTTTAAACTAAACACTCACAGGAAAGCACAAAAATTTTCTACGCTAAGCATCATTGAAACTCAAACACTCTTTTCTGTGAGCTGCTTTTCCCGGTTAAAACTACTAATACAATTGACGACATCCAATTACCAGTGCGGGAAGTTGCCAATGTCATTCAACAGGAGCGGGAGTTATAAATCACGAAAGATCACACGTCCATTCTTCAGCAGAGTGCATGTGACCTGGAATTACCCGTCAAGCTTGTTTGATAAGAGTCTCTTCGTAGCGAACAAACTTGAGGGGTAATTTAAGGTTTAAATTTGTGTAGATTCTAATGAAGGCAGTATTAAAATTATTTAAATATGAAAAATAATCTAAAAAGTATAAGAGAAATTAGGCAAAAATAAAAAAAATATCTGAAATTCGCGTATATAAATATTTGATATTCGTCCCCTAGAATTTGTGCCGCAAAACTATTATTAGCCTAGCTATAAGCAGTCGCCCGTCCGGAATTTAGAACCGCTGGTTCCAGGGAAGGGAGAGAGTCAGTGCCGTAACATAGCATCCATGCCTCACGGGATTCGAACCCGGACCCCTCTCGGACGAATTATCACATGCCAGCGCGTAGACCACTGCGCCACCTGGACGGCCCTGGGATACTTGGAACTGATTCCGATTTTTCTAAACGCTTCCCACAACAGTTTAATGGTTCTTTTATAACGTACTTTTGTGCTGTAGTATAATAGTACTTTCCATTTACAAATCGTCGAGTTTTTTGTAAACTTTAAAAAAATTACGTACCTTAGGAGCAGCACCAAGAAATGGTGAAAAATGTGTGAAAATGAAAAATGTAAAAGATGTGGAGAATTTTTTCAGGAGGTAATGTGAAAAAGTACCTCCGATCTCTCTAAATAGATCAGGGCGATAATCATTCTAAACTGCAAATAGCAAATTTAAAAGCAAATAATTTTATCATACTAACCAAGTACATAAATATTTAATGTAGATGAAATAATTGTCTTGCAACTCTTTTCACCCGTTGATTTTTCAACTTGAAATTGAAATTTTTAGTTGTTTAAGAGAAGTTACTGGCTGTCGAGATCAGTCAGGCTCAGTCAGAGTTTTGTAAAAAGAAATCTCCGAAAGAACAGATAGTAAACAGATAGAAAGATCACACGTAAACAACATTCTGACTATAAAAAGATCTACTAAGAAGAAGCTTATAAAAATATATTATCAAACTCTTGAAATAATATTTTAAATCTCGTATATTTTAAAAGAAGTGTGGATTTTTGGCACTGGTTCCCAGAAAACGTAAAGATATTATTACAGCAGTCAGTCCATGTGTTTAAATCACTTTAAATACAATGAAAGTGTGGTTAATTATTTAGGCAGACAAGTTATTGACCAAAGGTGCAGGAAGTGAAGTAAAGAAAAAGTATGAATCAAACTGTAGATCTCATTAACCGAGCAAGTTATTTTTTACCTGGAAAGTCTGTGACGAAAATGATGTCAACTGATTTCGTTTCTTTGAATAACTTCTCCTCCATTTCCTGCAGACGCTGTCTCCATTCGGAAAGATCGGCAAGCAATGGAAGGACCCAGGAGACTTCATGGAATGGCGACCAGTCAGCACCGATGATATCCACAGTCGGGTCATAAACCCTAAGCAAGTTTCCGAAAAAGAAAGAAAGAAATGATTATTTCTTTTGCGAATGAGAACCTTTTCCTCCCATTTTTTTTAATTTACTGAATTGTGTACAAACTTCTTAGATCATCGTTCTTTTTTACGCTTTCCAACCGTAGGTTGAAGAAGCGTATATGCTCCAGCTTTGCCGGTCCGTCCGTCCGTCCGTCTGTGGTAGGGGACGACCTGGGGACGAACCCTATTGAAAATGGGACAAATGGGGTCAGAAGTCACGACGTAGGAGCGGAATCATTCCATCGCCCTTATGCGTCATAACTTGCGTAAATATGGTTCGATTTCAATGAACGTTTACTATGTGGTAGGGGACCACCTAGGGACGAACCCTATTGAAAATGGGACAAATGGGGTCAAAGGTCACGGCGTAGGAGTGGGATATTTCCATTGCACTTATGCGTCATAACTTGCGTAAATATAGTTCGATTTCAATGAAAGTTTACTATGTGGTAGGAGACCGCCTGGGGACAAACCCTATTCAAAATGGGTGAAGTGGGGTCAAAGGTCAGGACATAAGATCGGGATGCACTCCATCGTCATTATGCGTCATACCTTACGTAAAAATGCTTCGATTTGTATGAAATATTAGTATGTTGTAGGGGGTTGCCTGGAGACGAATTCTTTTGAAAATGGGCGAAATGGGGTCAAAGGTTAGGACACAGGAGCGGGATCTATTCCATAGCCCTTATGCATCATAACTTACGTAAAAATGCTTCGATTGCGACAAAACTTTATCATGTTATTTCGGAGGTATACCGAACCGGTTCAGTTGAATATCATCGAAATGGGATCAAAGGTCAGGGCACAGGACCGAGATTTATTCCACAGCCATTATTCTCATAACTTGAGTGCTAACTTTAGTAATGATTTCTGGTATGTTGGAAAGCGTATTATAATCAATGCATTGCATGATTTTACTAACTTGTTTGTCTTGCATTTACTGTTTTCACGGAAAGATCTTGTGTTTCCGAACAGCTCATCTATACACAGTATATAAAATCCAGTGTTTGTTTGTATGTCCGCTATACAAATCTACACTTTTCAATTTAGAACCACCAAATTTGGTATACTATCTCATGGTACTCTAACTTAGATTTTAGATAGTTTTTGGAAGGGGTCGGTCGGAACCCGGGGTCAATTGGCCCCCACACAAAATTTCCGCAAAATCTACAGTCTTCAATTTAGAACCACCAAATCTGGTATACTATCTTATGGTACTCTAACTTAGATCGTAGACGGTTTTTGGAAGGGGTCGGAGCTCAGGGTCGGTCGGAGTACGGGGTCAAGGGGGCCCCACACAAAATTTCCGTAAAATCTATAGTTTTCAATTTAGAACCACCAAATTTGGTATACTATCTCATGGTACTCTAACTTAGATTTTAGATAGTTTTTGGTAGGGGTCGGTCGGAACCCGCGGTCAATTGGCCCCCACACAAAATTTCCGCAAAATCTACAGTCTTCAATTTAGAATCACCAAATTTGGTATTTGCTAACTTAGACCGTAGATTCAATCATAAAAACTTAAGGTAGCAATCTTAAAAGCACGATAATTAAAACACTACGCAGGCTTCCGATGAAGTGAATAACTTATTTAATGTATAAGTTAAAAGATTAAAAATAAAGCCATAAGAACTTTCGGTCTTCCTAAAGACCATCATCAGATGGAAGTACTGATTACAAGAAATGAACAGAACAACAGAAGAAAATAATAGAGAAATTCAATCCATAATGAGGCTTAAATTTATGGTGGTGTTTTCTTATATAGCTAGAATGACCCCTAATGAGAAGTTTGAGTTATGGAGAGTTGCAGGTGTAGTGATAGTGGTAGGGGGATTTACTTTAGTACTGAGTACTTCCATCTGATGATGGTCTTTAGGAAGACCGAAAGTTCTTATGGCTTTATTTTTAATCTTTTAACTTATACATTAAATAAGTTCCTCACTTCATCGGAAGCCTGCGTAGTGTTTTAATTATCGTGCTTTTAAGATTGCTACCTTAAGTTTTTATGATTGACTCATTCCGCACGAGAACCTGATATCTAGACCGTAGATTGTTTACGGATGGGGACGGAGCCCGGGGTAAAGGAGCCCCCATACAAAATTTTCATAAAAAGTTGCATTTTATACTTTTAAGAACTGCAACACAATTCAGCACTCCAATACCCGATGTACGGTTTAAGTTAGGGACGGTAGATCACAATAAAAGGCAAAAATATTCGTTTAATGGTGTATTAAAAACACAAATGAATAAAGGTTAGCTTTCACCACCAATGGGCGGCGTCATCAGGTAGAAATATAATGTTATGTAAATAGAGAGTTCGGTAAACAAAAGGATGATCAATGCCAAGTCGCATGCACGCGACATGGCATAGGTACATTGCATTTCAGTGCCGCGGGATTCTCAGAAGCGCACGCCAGATGTAGGCAGTTCTGTAGATGTCTCCTCGAAGGTAAGTATTTCCATTCCCCTTCCTTTCTTTTTTTGTTTTGTAAAAGTAAATTAACTAAATTAATTTTTCTTTAATTTTTCACATTTGCCGCCATTCCGGTCCTTTTTTTTTTTTTTTTTTTTTTTTTGACAGAAATATTACTGCGTCAGCCAGACATTGGCAGTGGCTGACATTAATTTGGAGGAACCATGCATTTCAATAAGTCGCCCGCTCAAGGGTTGGCAATCCTAAAAATTTCTACATTTTTGCTCCCAATGGAAAAACCAAAAACATTGTTTACCAAAAAGCAATAACCTAAATGAATTAAAATAAATTTACTGGAAAATTACAGGAATATCTTTTTCATTCATAGAATCACCAAGTTCACCCGCTGAAATTGGTGATTCCACTAAGAGTAGTATTTACACGGGAAATACCGGGTACCCCTGCTAGTTTTTAAGTAAAGTAAGAAATCACGTCTTCTGTAATATCTAGAGAACACCCCCACCCCCTGCAAGCGGGAGTAGCCCCCGCAACTCCCGCTTGCAGGGGGGGCTCAAAGGCTAAGAGAGCCTGTAGCCTTAGAAAAAATATTTACATTTAATTGTTTGTGCGGAAACATCAAGTGATTGAAGAAATAGCCAGAAATTTTTGATGGCAGCTTTGAATGAAGTATTAAAAAGAAAAGTAATTTTTGCTGGGGGTTTTTATCCTCAGTAAAAATGTAAGCCACAACAATACTTCCTATACATGTATCATCATCATTGTCAACCATTATCAATCCACTGCTGGATGAAGGTCTCCCCAAGTTTCTTCCACAACTGTCTGTCTTGAGTCTGTCTCCTTCATGTCACTCCGGCATGCTTTCGAATTTCATCCATCCATCTCCCATGTGGTCTTCTTCTGGGTCTTTTTCTGTCCCTCTGAATCCAGTCTAAAATTTCGGTTGTCCATCAGTGGTCCGTTTTTCTGGCAACATGTTCAGCCCATTGCCATTTCAGTAATTTCACTCTGGTCATGATGTGGTCTACTCTTGTCATTTTTACCGGAGACTGAGGACCAAGTTTGAAATTGTGGAAGCATTTTTTTTTTTTTTTTTTTTTTTTTTGGAGGGGGGTTAGGGCATAACTCACCACGCTGGCCAAGTGGGTTGATGTGTGCGGGATGGCATTTCCTCTAATCCCGGTGGTATAGTTATACCGCTGTTCGTCGGTCGTCAGGGCCCCTTTAGTGGGAACAGGATGCACCACGAGAAGGCGAGATCGACTTTTGTCAAGGAGAGGTTATGATATGTTGCGCATCACCTGACCTTGTATCCCCACACGTGTATATTAACAAGAAAATGTGGAAGAGGTATCAGTTCAATGGGTGGAATTTTTATATAAATGAGGAGGATAAAATGAGGATTTTATATAATGGGGATATATTATAGTTGTCTGCACACAAATACGCATTCTTCAGAATATAATGAATTAAAAGGTGTTCTTACTGGTTTTTTTTTAATAATAGAGTCAAGAGAAAAAAAATGCAGGTACGCTCACTTCTGTTTGAACCGTGAGTTTGGAGCTTAAGGCTGTGACCATTGATGTATGCAGGCATTTTCTCGGGGTGCTTAGCCGCCGCCCCACCCCCTCCCCGAAAATCCATGAAAGCACACCCGTAATTTTATTGGGTGATTTCCTCTTATACATAGTCTACTTGTTTTCGTTTATAACTGAATATTTGGAGAAATTAATTTAAAAAAACTTTAGAAAATCATGGGAAATATAATAATGAAAACAATAAAACATCCACATAGACTTCAATCTGAAATTTCTATCATCATTCAATAAAACATTAAACAGTCCTCGCTGAAGGGGCTTTTTTTAAGCACTGACAACTCGGACTACTTCCGCAATAAAAACCTAATTCCACAGAGTAGAGATGCTTGCATTGTAATACATCATCATATTTCAGAAGCTGGCATTCAACTTTATTGCAGTCTTCTGGATGCCGATTTTCCATGTATGCGGTTAAGCCTCAGTGTAGCTAACGTGACGTTAGTGCTTCCAATACAACAAAATATTTGCTACCTGATTTCCAACAATACCAAATTATTAGAAATTGTTCCCATAAAAAGTTTTTTTTTTATTTCCTGGCGGTGGGTGGCTTACACTCTATGACAAAAAGACAAAAAACAAAACAAAAAAAATCCCATAGAGGTACCGCAAACTAGCATCCAAACGGTAGTTAGTTTTTTTTTTTTTTTTTTTTTCACTACTATGTGCTAATCTAAATAACTTAAAGGGGATGAACTAAGTCGCAAGGGAATGATTTAAACCTTACGTTTTCAGGTAACACTGTGATGATTCCTTCCTTAATGATCAGAAACACACTTGTAGTAAGGCGAGGACATTTTTACCACTCTTAATGTTGGGGGTGGGGGGATTTCCCTTGCACAGCGTTATCTTCTAACATCCTCAATATACACCACCCCAGGGTGAAATTCGTGATGCGTTACTGATTTAAAGCAAAGGTACAGTGTAACATTTTTAGCACGTCTTTTGTAAAAAAAATAGATCGTTCTTATGTTATCGTCTGTAGACACGATATCTCTGCAATTAATAGTCCGATTTGAAAAATTCTTTTTGCATTAGGAAGCTTGAAATGTGTAAATGATGATCCTTTTTTTTTTTTTTTTTTTTTTTTTTTTTGCGATGCAAACTTTCGCCGCTATAGTTAATTGCGTTTTCTTCAATATCTCTGCTTCTGAAACTCCGATTTGAAAAATTGTTTCTGCATCGGATACAGCTCCTGATAGGAAATGCTCAGCATATAATTTCTAATATCTGATAAAGAATGCTTTGGCCACTAGGGGGCATAAGTGTTAATTTATGCTTCTGATGTATTTGTAGCAAAATCTGAGCTCCTGAAAACTCGACTAAATTTTTTTTTCTTGGACCGATACCGCTCATATGGAAAAACCTTTTGAGAATACTTTCTTCCTAAAATAATGCACGGTTTTCCAAAGATGCGGCGTAAAGTCACATCTTATATTTCTCGATATCTCTGCTTTTAAGAGCCCGATTTGAAAAATCCTTTCTTTGTTGGAGAGCGTGTCCGCTGCGAAATGCTTCTCATATAAATTCAAATTTTTCTTAACGCACAAGTATGCCACCACAGGGCGTATGTTGTCGTTTCCGTTTACAGCAATATCTGCGAGATTAAAAACCCGATTGAATTTTTTTTTCTTCGGTCAGATACTACGGTTTTCCATACCGGTTCCATTGATTTTGAATAGCTTTGGTAAATTTAATTCGCATCAGAACGGATTCAAAAGACGTGCTCATTACACCCGAAAATTCGGCGTCATCTTTCTGGTTACATTTTAAATCACTTGTAAGTGTAGATTTCTTTCAATTCGCATTTGCGATTTACGGGCATAAGAAAAAGTTTATACTCAATGTACAATTTTTATATGTATTAATGTATATATAAATAACAAAATTGCGACAAGTTTTAGCCCCCTCAAAATTTGTAATTGTCCCCCAGAAAAAACTGTCTGAATGTATCGAGAGTTGAAAGTTAGTCGAGTATGGTTTCAAAGCGCTTATTTAATTTGTTATAGCCAACATAGGTGTATGATATGAAAAGTGGCTTACATAATTTTTAGAAATAATGCTGAATACATTGCAAACGCAAAGCAGAGTTCTAGATGTGCCATGGTGCGGGTTCGATCGGGGTATTGGAGTTTTGTTTCAGGCGTCTCTATTCTCTTTAGTTCTTTGAGCTGCAGTCTTCTTGGACTTCTTACATTCCTCATCACTTGCTCTTGCCTCTCGTTTTGATTTTCTCCACTTTTGCTCCGTTCGTTCTGCAAATTCCGCGGCATTGTCGAAAATGTTAACCTGTTCACATGAAAACAATTTTTTGAAATTTTAGTTTAAACCACTGTGATATGTTTTTTTATATATTTGAATAGATCTCGTCGAGAGCTTTAAAACGGTACAACGCACAGTCGTTTTGCACCCACGTTTGTACAGATAAACCGCGATATTGTCAAAAGTGTTCATCGGTTCACAAAAAAAAAACAATCTTTAAAATGTTCAGTTCAAACCACTGCGAAATGTGTTTCATATATTTGAATAGATCTTGTCGAGAGCTTTAAAAAGATGTCACGCGCAGTCGTGTTGCACTTACGGTTGCCGAGATAGACTGTGTTAAACGCAGCGGCACACCCAGAAATATTGCATCATCTCTCCCGCGTACAGGGAACGAGGAGAGCGTCGCGCGCTCGATGTATTGCTCAGTACGCGGACTGCATGCTGTTTACGAATATGCTAACACGATTAGTGTGCGACACGTATTTTTAACGCTATAATGATTTCAATTGGGACCTATTTTTGTTACAAGCTGTCGGCTGTAAGTAGCCTCATACTATCCGCGGAGTTAGACGTAGTCCTACATCAAAAAGTTACCCTGTGCAAACCATTGCGGTATTATGTAAAGTATATTTTTTTATATTAAAGAATAAATAATTTGAATAATTTCAAGAGGCTGGCCTTAGTTCTCTAATTGGGCGTGATCGTGGAGCATTTCCAAGAGGCTGGCCTTAGTTCTCTAATTGGGCGTGATCGTGGGGCATTTCCAAGAGGCTGGCCATAGTTCTCTAATTGGGCGTGATCGTGGAGCATTACCAAGAGGCTGGCCTTAGTTCTCTAATTGGGCGTGATCGTGGGGCATTTCCAAGAGGCTGGCCTTAGTTATCTAATTGGGCGTGATCGTGGGGCATTTCCAAGAGGCTGGCCTTAGTTATCTAATTGGGCGTGATCGTGGGGCATTTCCAAGAGGCTGGCCATAGTTCTCTAATTGGGCGTGATCGTGGGACATTTCCAAGAGGCTGGCCTTAGTTCTCTAATTGGGCGTGATCGTGGAGCATTTCCAAGAGGCTGGCCTTAGTTCTCTAATTGGGCGTGATCGTGGGGCATTTCCAAGAGGCTGTCCATAGTTCTCTAATTGGGCGTGATCGTGGGGCATTTCCAAGAGGCTGGCCTTAGTTATCTAATTGGGCGTGATCGTGGGGCATTTCCAAGAGGCTGGCCTTAGTTCTCTAATTGGGCGTAATCGTGGGGCATTTCCAAGAGGCTGGCCTTAGTTCTCTAATTGGGCGTGATCGTGGGGCATTTCCAAGAGGCTGGCCTTAGTTCTCTAAACGAATAAAATTTGCATGATATAATCAACTTTGGCGTTAAAATCAGGATAATTAAGAGGGTTGTACCGAAAGAAATGCCAAACTGGGCATACCTTTTTTTATTAACTGGGAGAGGTCATTTAAATTGCGCATGTTGGTAGAGTAATTCTTTCTCTCTACAAAGGTATTATTCAACATAGTCTTCATCACAAGCGTTGCCTTAGCGCCATCGTTAAACCCAACTCTCGAATACTCTGAAAAAAATTAGGTGTGGGCTGTCGTACTCACTTCTTCACAGCCCCTTTCACCTCATCTGTGTCATCAAATCATTGTCTCCGGAGACTGTTCTTCATTTGACCGAACAGGTGGAAGTCGGAGGCAGCCAAATCTAGGCTGTACGGTGGATGGGGGAACACAAACTTAATTTGCTGATTCCCTGATTAGTTGCCAAAGATGTAAGTGGTTTCACATTGGTGAATATGGATCCTTTTCAGATTCCTGTTCGGTCTCTTCCTCCTTATGCTTTTCTGAGCTTCTTGGGTGTCTCAATGTATCGGGATCGGCTAGGTCTTCGGCTACGCAGGCACATGCACAGAAGGCTGCGATGAATTGTGTGCTGTGACACATTGCCCTGATCACTATTGTAACTGCGGGTGACTTAGCGCGTTGTGGCCCTGCCGTCACTGTGAACAATGCGCGACAGTGTCCGCTTCCATCTGGTATCACTGAGTTGTGGACGATACACGGCTGAACAACGGTTCGTCGTTTGGCCCTCTGTGTACCACTTTTTGATACGTACTCCCTACAGCGGCACGTGAACAATCCACAAGCTGCGCCGTTTCCGAGGTCGTAGCTCCGAGTCGCCGAGCCAGCACAATTTGTCCTTTATCAAATTCCGATAAATCGCCAGCTTTTTTCTCATTCTGACTCCGAACACTCTACTAACCGAAAGCCGGTCCTCGGGTTGTATATATACTGCTCTGTGAACTTCATTTGCGCCACCGTTCGGTCTCCAGGCGCGCTCATTTCTCTAGACTGGAAGTGCTCATCGGCGTATATGCAAGTTAAAAGTTGAAACCGAAACTGATAGTGTTTAAATTAACGCAGAAATTTTGCTATGACATGTCATATAAGTTGACTAACCTTTTATTTTCGGGGTTTATCGAACCTCGTTAGCATGTATGACCATGAGAAGTCACCCGTCGCTAAATTAGGTCGACAGGTTTCAGAGAAGAAACAGAACCAGAGCCTTAGCCACAAAACACACCACTCTCGTCCTGGCCTCCAACGCAAGCCCAAAGGACTGAACTGCAGTGGCACTTCATTATTTTAGAAATAGTCGTAAGTTAAACATGTAAGTGTTTGCGACAATATAATAGCAACTATGCTTTATAAGGTCAAATCGTAAGACTCTCAAATTTTTAAAAGAAGATCTTCGTCATTTGCAATAGTTAATTATTCAAAAATACTGCATCAAAAGGAAACGGGAATCATTAAAAAGAAATTCTTACCTCTGCGTAAATCTTTGGTTCAGGGATATCCAAATGTCTACATAAAGTTCAATATCAGTGATATTGTATTTATCAGCAAACTTATCTCGTACGCAAAGAGCAAACTGCTTGACCATGTCCGCGTGGTGAGTCCATCTCCAGGATTGAGTCCATGCCTAAAGGGGAAAATAATTCTACTTTACTGTGAGTCCACATTATACTTTCTTTCGGTGCTGTTGAGCACTATTCCTTTTAAATACTCAATTACTGTTAACTTAAACTGATATTTACCCTGCGCTACTGTTATGGACTGCATTTTGCCCCTTTCTTTCCCCAGTATACTAATTTCTATTCATTATTAAGCCATCCTAGTTTTATTTTAGTGATCGGTAGAAAGACTTCTGCTTTAAAAAGTAATATTTTCTTACGATTCGTATTTTTTCATCATTTAAAAATAGCACTTCGACAAAATTAAATGTGATTGTGTGGTTGTCATACACTAGGAAGAAGTACCGTGATTAAAGAAATAAATTTCTCATCTCAAATTCCGTGTTCTGCCCTGTAGTAACAGAACTATGTTTACTTTCGTCAAAATGCAAAAGGAATTTTGACTTCAGTTAGAAAAGCTGATGTTGCCTTCGAGATATACAAATTTTCCAGCTTTTGAAAGATTCAGTCATTACTTCACTTAAGCAGACACCTACAAGGGTTGGATAGAATAAGGTTAACACCACGCTGAGAGACGTGACTTCTAATGCAGCTGCGTACATCGCAATACGCAAAGTTATCCACGATTTTTGGTGGTAATACTTTGTTTAGAATCTCAAGGTCCTGTTTAAATGCATTTAAAGTGTCTTGTTGCAAAATGTCTTTCAGGGTGACGACAAAATGAGCGAATTAACGGACTTCGAAAGAGGGTTAATTTTTGGTGGTCAGGTAGTTGGTGCTTCCGTTGCAACAGTCGACAGGATAGTTGGGGTATGAAGAGCTGCTGTGTCTAGCATCATGACAGCATGCCGTGTTCGTGGCAACACCTCGTCTGTCGGAAACATAAGATCGGCTAGAAAACGACCCTGACGGATAGAGGAAGGTGAGCTCTGTCAGTCAGGGTGTTTGCTCTTCTTACCTGTAATAAGAAGAGCACGGCTGCAAAAATTAGTGCGGAGCTCATCCTGCGTCTCCAGACACTAGTATCAACGGAAACAGTGCGCAGGAACTGCGTAAACAAGATATTCATGGCAGAGCTGCTATTGAAAAACCTCTGGTACCAGGAGCATACAACGTGGGCTGCCGATGCATGGAAACGTGTAATGTGGTCGAATGATTCACATTCAGACCATTACCCACCGCAGGACGTGTTTACGTGTGGAGAAGACCATCAAAAGCGTACAACCCAGACTGTCTGCTCCTTTGTGGTTGGCCCCGGGCGCAGAAATGCCTAGTTACGCCTTTGACTCTGTAACGTACCAGGAGATGTGACGTACCTGCCAGCAGGACGCACACGACATAAAGGCAGATAGGAATCAGAATAAACGTCCGCGTAGCTCAATTGGTAGAGTGACTTATTCCGGAGTCAGGGGATCCGGGTTCGAATCCCTGCGTAGACCAAAAATAACGGAGAAATTTACTTCGTTATAATGGCGCCCGAACTATCCGGATGACCCGACCGTTCAAAATCTCGCAATGGTGTGATGTTATTTCCACACCGCGACATAGGAAAAATAAGAGAATCCCTTCTCCAACCACTTCGAAAAAAAAAATAATAATAAGGGGGAGATGATGTAACGTACCAGGAGATGATGTAACGTACCTGCCAGCAGGACGCACACGACATAAAGGCAGGTAGGGAATCAGAATGAACGTCCGCGTAGCTCAATTGGTAGAGTGACTTATTCCGGATTGAGGGGATCCGGGTTCGAATCCCGGCGTAGACCAAAAATGACGGAGAAATTTACTTCGTTATAACTCTTTAAATGGAGTCCAGTACTATAAGATAACGCAACATATTCTTTCAATATAGTCCAAATATACATATTGCATCTTAAAAGCTAGACTCATGCAGCATTACCTGCGATTAAAACTGGAAATCTTTAATTCCTTTTCAAAAATTCAACAGGACAACTGAAAACGGCATCCAGTCATAGTTTCCATTTGCAATTAGAACAAGTTAGTAAAATCATGCATTGCATTGATTATGATACGCTTTCCAATATACCACAAACCATTACTCAAGTTATTACTCAAGTTATGAGGATAATGGCTGTAGAATAAATCTCGCTCCTATGACCTGATCTTTGACCCCATTTCGGTGATATTCAACAGAAGCGGTAAGGTATACTTCCGGAACAACATGATAAAGTTTTGTCTCAATGGAAGCATTTTTACGTAAGTTATAACGCATAAGAGCGATGGAATGGATTTCAATCTTATGACCTTACCTTTGACCCCATTTCGTCCATTTTCAATAGGGTTCGTCCCCAGGTTGTCCCCTAACACATACTAAACTTTCATCGAAATCGAACCATTTTTACGCACGTCATGACGCATAAGGGCAATGGAATGGATCCCGCTCGTATGTCCTGACCTCTGACCCCACTTCATCCATTTTCAATAGGGTTCGTCCCCAGGTTGTTCCCTACCGCATACTAACATTTCATTGAAATCGAACCATTGTTACGCAAGTTATGACGCAACAGAGCAATGGAATGGATCCCACTCCTATGTCGTGACCTTTGACCCCATTAATCCCATTTGTAATAGTATTCTTCCCCAGAAGGTCCCCTACCACATATTAAAATTTCATCGAAATCGAACCATTTTTACGCGAGTTATCGTGAGGACAGACGGACAGAGCTGGAGCATATACGCTTCTTGAACCTACGGTTGGAAAGCGTAAAAAATGTAACTGGAGAAAAAATCAACTGAGTAGTCGCCACTTTCATATAAGAACATAACATTTCGTTTTTGCCTCATTCCAGAACTCGAACCCAATCCAGGTCCCACGACTATCCAGAAAACTAAGCCTCCGACCACGGGGCAGGCTGACTAATATTGGTCTTTAATGTTTGAGTTGTAAGCTAACGTTTGATCATATTTTGAGTTATTAGTCATAAATGTATAAAAGTTGTTGAAAAACGAATCGCGTTAATTATTGTTGGCATGCGAAACAAGTAATTTATGAAGCGCTGAACTAATATATTCTGCTTACCTCTGGATCAAGGTAAAGCTGTCTTCCTGTCTTCTTATCGACGACTATAACTTTCGTGTGTATGTATCTCCAGTTGTGTACCATCATATCCCAAGAGTAACCGTAAAGTCCCTTCGTCCATGTGTTGTAACCTTTGGTTATCCAGTGAGAGTAAGGAAGGAATCCTTGAACAGCAAAATAAAAGCACAAACACACAGCGACTATCTTGTGGTAAAAAGTCACTTCATCATTCTTCTGCGATTCAAAGACGACGTCATCCACGGAATCTTCCTAAAATATCATCAGAAATGTAGATTCAGTTTTTGAATAATCGTGTTGTACACAGCACAGGAAAAGAGAATTCTATCTATCTTTAATTTGTAGAATATTTCTAAAGAATAAAGTTTAAAAATATAGTGTTGCAAAGGAATGAAAAATCTCCGCATCAAATTATAGGATATTTAACTACTTACCTGTTTAATTGCCTGAAGAGAATAAAAAATTTCTGCATCACCCTGTTACTGACGGGTAAGCATGGACGCCCATATAGGGGAGCAAAAGGAGGCACTTGTCCTCTCTTGGAAATCAAATCATGCCCTTTGAGTCCTTAGAAAGTACTACATAGGTTTTCGATATAAAACTGATTCTGAATGCTAAGTTTACTGTAGGACTTTTGGAAGTGCGTTTTTGTAGAAAAAGTAAGAACATCTTTGGAAATTTCTAGTATCAAAGAAAGAAATTTGCATTAGAAAGTAATAATAGAATTTCCCGCTGGATGTTGGTGAACAGCGTACTATATCAGTACTGGAAAACATGAAAGGTAAAGAAGTGAAAAATATATAATCTTCTGTAGCAGGTGCACTACTTACTAAAGATCTCTCGACATTTTTCCAGAAATTTGTCTTGATCGTATTTTTTTATTCTTCATTATCAACTCAATAGTCTATAGAATTTTCTGACGCATGTGACCAGAATGATCAGAAGAACGACAATGAAATTTCCTTATTGTCTGGCCTACATGCTGATTAATTTCATTTACCCATCTTTTCTATGTAGTTTTAGGGTCTTCTGATTTTCTATTAAATTTATGTTTCGAGAGAATGGTAAAACCGGTTAGATAACAAGAAGAAATTAGCATATGAAAATAAGAAAAATTTTGCAAGTGGAAATTTGCATATTATGCTTGTATATGTCATTCGTACAGAGGGAGGAGAGTCGAAAGTTTTGCAATATTTGCATAAACGCATGTGCTGCGGCGGGTATGTCACGTGTTTAAACTAGTTCAAGTCACGCACTGCAGTCAGTCGAAAGTGATATAAAGAGGTAGTCGTTGCTGTGAACAGTATTGCATGTTGTCGTCATCCTGTCTGTGATTGGGAAGCCTGAAAGATGAATAGCCACAACCGGCTAATTAGGGAACTTCTACACGAGTTTGAACTCGGCCATAAAGCTGCTCAAGCAACACGAAACGTTTTTCATGCCCAAGGGAAAGGTTCCGTGGACTATAGCATCACAACCGGATGATTCAAGAAATTTTGCTCAGGTGACAGAAACCTCGATGATCAGCCAAGGTGAGGTAGTCCGCGAACCGTGGACTCGGAGGCCTTACGCCAGGCCGTAGAGACAAATCTCACAACAACCAGCACTCAGAGATTATCAAGGCGAGCTGGGCATATCACAGATCACCGTAATTAGTCACCTTCAGGACCTCTGCAAGGTCTACAGGAGCTGCCACATTGTCTCTCATGAATTGAATCCAGCTGAAGCAAACCGCCGAATGGAAGTGTGCACGAAACTCCTAGAAAACCAGCGCGATGTACATTTCATCAAGAGAATCGTTACGTGCGATGAAAAGTGGGTCTGTTTCTATAATCCTAACACACAACGGCAGTGGTTGTGCCCGGGCCAGCTTCCTGAACCTGTTGCCAAACGTGGGCGCTTCGAGCAGAAGGTGATGCTCTGCGTCTGGTGGAATTTCGTGGGGATAATCCATTGCGAATTTGTTCCAGACGGTCAGACCATCAACGCCAACCTCGACTCTGAACATCTAGAGTGGATGTATGCCGTTTTGGAGGAGAAGTACCCGGCACTAGTGAACAGAAAGCGCGCTCTCCTACAGCAGGACAACACTCGGCCTCATACCGCGCGAACGACCCTGGCAAAACTCCAGGAACTTGCGTGCATCGAAATGATGCCACACCGAGCACATAGTCCGAAACTTTCCCATTCGGATTATTACCTGTTACTGTCCATGGCCCACTTCCTTGGCAGGCGGCACTTCAACAACCATGAGGAGATGGCTGCTTGGGTGAAAGAGTTCTTCGCCTCGAAGGCCAAGAACTGGTACCGCCGCGGAATCGAAGAACTGGCAGACAGATGGCTAAAGACGGTGCAACACGATGGCCTATACTTTGAATGCTAGTCAGCTTTCGTCGTCAAGGTACGTGTGAAGACATAAAGTGATCCAAATATTGCAAAACTTTCGACTCACCTTCTGTAGTCACAGTTTCTGTTTGCCCCTTCCTGAAAACTAAGCTATGTGCGGCCGTGCAGGTAAGTGCTATCTTTTATACTGAAGGACAGCGTTTGAGCACCAGATGCTTGTTCTTATGTTTTGATTATCAACTTCCTTGGGCGATAACTTGAAGAAGGAACTGCACAAAATATAAAAGGCTCTTATTATAGCAATTTCAGCATTCTGTAAATCTTCTAAGCGTGTTAATCAACGTTGTTCATGAACACGCTGATCCTAGCAAGTCCTAGATCAGTTGGTTATCATCCCGCAAATTAAACACTGAAAGGTGGGGACCTGTTAGCTGATCATCTTCCTCCATATCTGCAGGAAGTTTACCCAGACCGCAGTACCATCGTTCAACAGGACAATGTCACCAGACTCGTATAACTACTGAGTGGTTGGAGGAACAATAACGAATTAGCCACATTGCTTTGACCCCCCAAATCCCCTGACTGTAACCCAATTGAACATTTGTGGGATATGCTAGAACGTGGGGTGAGAACTGCTGATCCCCTTCCCTCCACGAAATGGGCGTGAACAGACGAACATGCAGCAGCGGAGTTGGGCCGAGTTATGCATGGAGGGTATTCCAGGTCTTGTTGAATCTGTTTCTAGGCGTCTGCGAGCCCTGACTGCACAGAAAGTGGACCAAAGCGTTATTAGGTACGTGTTCCTAATGCTAAGCTAACTCAGTGTATATCTGTTATAATTAGGGTAGTAATTTTGTCGCGGGAGAAAAAGACAAACTTCGCGGGGCTGTCGTGGAGTAAATCGCGAGATTTCGCGAAAAGTCCTAGTCCACGACTTTTCGCAAAATACCGTATTCCGAACTGTCTAACTTCCTTGAAAATTCTGCTTTCAGGATCTTTCCTCGGGCTTTGGATATGGCTTTCAGGCTCTTTCCCCACGCTTTGGATTTTGGTATTTCCTCGAAAATTGGGCTTTCAGGCTCTTTCCCCAAGCTTTGGATATTGGTATTTCTTCGAAAATTCCACTTTCAGGCTCTTTTTCCAAACTTTGGATTTGGGTATTTCCTCGAAAAGTCGGCTTTCAGGCTCTTTCCCCACGCTTTGGATTTTGGTATTTCCTCGAAAATTCGGCTTTCAGGCTCTTTCCCCACGCTTTGGATTTTGGTATTTCCTCGAAAATTCGGCTTTCAGGCTCTTTCTACACGCTTTGGATTTTGGTATTTCCTCGAAAATAACGCTTTCAGGCTCTTTCTCCAAGCTTTGGATTTTGGTATTTCTTCGAAAATTCGGCTTTCAGGCGCTTTCTCCAAGCTTTGGATTTTGGTATTTCCTCGAAAATTCGGCTTTCAGGCTCTTTCCCCACGCTTTGGATATGTAAGATGCGATGTCTTCCACAAAAGGAGTTATATTCACAAAAGGTATTTCATAGAAAATTGTAAAACTACTAGTGATCCGATTTATTGACGTAGGAATATATACATAAGCGTTTCCAAGCTTTCGCACATCAACCAGATGGCTTTTTCAAGGAAGTTAGACAGTTTTAAAGAAGCTAGGCAGTTTTCAAGGCAGTTTGACAGCTTCTGTGTAACTTCCTTGAAAAAGCCATCTGATTGAGGTGCGAAAGCTTGGAAACGCTCATGTATACAATATATTCCTACACCAATAAACCGGATCACTAGTATATTTTTGTTTATTTTCTACATAATTTGTGTCCTGTTTCTCGTTATCAAAGGTATTTCATACTTGCACCGAAGTACTGCCTCGCTGACTGTTTTAAAATTTACGGGTTCCAAAGTGATGGCACTCGAGGAAGATTGCATTCAAAGATGTTTCAGCATTACAGCTTTCAATATTCGTTTCAGCTGATGGAAGGGCAAGAATATTCAAAACGTACCTATCTTCAGAATCAGTTGTTTCGTTTGCTACGATGTTTACACCGGTTACTGATTTAAAAAAAAAACCTTTCGCTTGCTGCTTTTGAATATTTTATATTTTCTCCAAATAACATTTCCGGATTCAATTTGCATTTGAAATAACACCAATATCTTTCAACGAAAATTTCCAAGCAATTTTTTTAATTTAGGTTAACCAGTTTGGAAAGTGGGATGTTAGCTGCACAAAAGACACTTGTTAATTTCGGAAGTTCTGTTGAGTGATGTTGTTTTTGTTTAGTTTTTTTACTCAATTAAATCATCAGCACATTTTTGCATAATTTTGCGGTTGATTGTTCGGACACACATTTTTTTTTATGCAGCGTGCTTGCTAAATGCTTTTCACAACTGTCCTTTCTTGAAAAACCCACTGGTATGCTGCAACACGAATAGAACAATAGATTTTTGTTCACATGAAACGTTCCCTTGCTGTACTGCTTGCATCTTTCAGATGCACTCATTTTACTCATGTGGCTTATTCCCAAAATTAACAAACAATATCTAGAAATTTCATAAATTAAATTTTACTCACATGAAAGCACAAAAAATTTCTAAGATAAGCGTCTGCGAAACTCAAACACATTTTCTGTGACCTGCTATTCTAGATAAAACTACTGATACAATTGGGACATCCGGTTTACGGTTTACTAGTGCGACCAGTCGCCAAGGTCATGCAACAGGAGAGGGTAATGGAAATCACGAAATACCACACGTGCATTCTTCAGCAGAGTGCATGCAACCTGGAATTACCCGTCAAGCTTGTTTGATAAGAGTCTCTTCGTAACGAACAATCTTGAGGGGTAATTCAAAGTGTAAAGTTCTGGTTTGGACTTTAGAGTGAAATTACTTTGCGGTATATATTTTCGCCTAAATTATAATAAAGGCAGTAATGAAATTATTTAATTATGGAAAATAATTTTAAGATTATATAGAAATTAGGCAAAAATAGGAGGAAAATCTGAAATTTGCAGATATATTTGGTATTCGCAAAATTATAGAAAAAAACGTAAAATTCGCGAAAAAAAATTTGCGGGATTACAGCCTAATTATAAATACTTGCCTAGTCATAATTAGTGGAAAATCATCTTGTTTGCACATATAATTGTTTTATTTTTTTAAAGAATTATTACTTACTTCTGAGAGTGTCGTTCCTGTACTTGTTATCATTTTCTTCAGATAAATGCATCTCGGGTTTGTGCCAGGTGGCTTTTCGTAGAATACTGCTTTTCGAACGGTTAGAGGAAAGTAGCGCAGGACAGTTTTAGGCCAATCAGCATAACAGAATATCGGCATTACTGCTATCATCACATAGGGAAACATTCCTAAGGTGAAAGAAAAACGCAAATGAGATATATCCTTTGCTATAAAAGCATTGAAACATGTTAAAAGTCTACATAAAAACCATATGGATATGGTCTGTATTAATATACGGAAGAACTCATCTCATGAGGTGTATTTCTCAAATACAGTTCTCATGCACATTCTTTCATGTGAATAGTTTAGTTTCATTTCGATGCATGTACTAAAAAATTGTAGCTATCTAGATAATGCAGTAAAAATATATTTAAAAAAAAAGAGGTTTCAGGACTATTTAGTTCAAACGACTATTAGTCTTATTGTTGACAACATTTGAAAAATTTCTTCGTTGTTGGATAGTGTTTCTAGTGTGACATGTGGTTCATGTATAATTTCAAAATTTTCAAGTAATTCATATACTTTCCGCTAGGGGGCGTAAAGGTAAATTGCGTTTTCCAATATATCTCTGCTTCTAAATCTCCGATTTGAAAAATTCTTTCTGCACCGCATACAGCTCCTGACGGGAAATCGTTTGCACATATTTTCTAATTTTTGTAAGAAATGGTTTGGCCACCAGGTGGCGTAAGTCTTAATTTCCGCTTCTGTTGTATTTGCAGCAAAATATGAGCTTCTAAAATCGTCGATCGAAAAAAAAGTCTTTTGTTGACCGATGCTACTCATGTCGACAAACCTTTTAGGAACACTTCCTTCTTGAAATAATGCATGGTTTCTACGCCAGGGGCGTAGATGTATATCTTATTTTTGTCAATATCTCTACTTCTAATAGTACGATTTGAAAAATTCCTTCTTTGTTGGATAGTGTTTCCGATGCGAAATGTTTTTCCTATAAATTCAAAATTTTCAAGTAAATCATAGACTTTCCGCTAGGGGGCACAAAGGTTTATTGCGTTTTCTGCGTTATTTCTGCTCCTAAAGATCTGATTTTAAAAATTCTTTCTTTATCGCATACAAGATCTGATGAAAAATATTTTTCACATAATTTCTAATGTTTGGTAAAGAATGGTTTAGCCACCAGGGGTCATAAGTGTTAATTTCTGCTTCTAAAGTATTTGTTGCAAAATCTGGGCTCCTGAAAACTCGACTAATTTTTTTTTCTTCGACCGATACCGCTTATATGGATACACCTTTTGAGAATACTTTCTTCCTAAAATAATGCATGGTTTTCTCACCAGGGGACGTAAAGGCACATCTTATTTTTGTCGATATCTCTGTTTCTAAGAGTTCGTAAGCTCACGATTCCGTTTACAGCAGTATCTGAGGGATTAAAAAACCCGATTGAAAATCTTCTTTCTTTCGTCAGATCTATTGTTTTCCATACCGGTTCCATTTACTTTGAATAGCTTTGATAAATTTAATTTGCATCAGAACGGATTCAAAAGACGTGCTTATTACACCCGAAAATTCGGTGTCATCTTTCTTGTTTAATTTACTTAAGGAGAGGGCTTCTTAGTTTGCTTGGTCATCCATTGAGCTAGGGAGCACGTTTCTAAACATCGTAGTCTTTCGGCTAGGTTCAAATCCTACGACAAGATTACTGTGTTTGCCTTTCTGGTTCTAGTTGTCTTCCTTTCCTGGAATGAGTGACAACGAATTAAGAACGGGCATCTACTCATAAACTTAAATGATCACGAGAGTCGTTAAAACCCTAAACATAAACACAAACAAAACATTCAAATGCTTGGTTAATAACTTTAAGACCCGTTGAGTTATTTCACTTTTGCGAGTAAAATTCTACCGCTTGAGTCAACACCTGCCTGGAGTGGTAGTATTTTCCGTACAGCGTATATAGATAGTTTCAGTTGTACATTAATTTACTTAACGACTTCATAATACATAAATTCGGTAGACAAAACTTCAGAGATAGTGGTGATGGGCAGTTGACATGGACACACCCCCTCCCCGGCGCAGAGTGGAACAGACCCAAACCCAACGCACTCGACAAATAGGCGCGCAGAAAAACTTCTCAACAGTGTATCGCAATTGACTAACATGGGTAAAAATGGTGATCTGAGCTACTTTGATCGTGGGCGCATTGTTGGTTCCTGAGAGATTGGTCATTCTATCACCCAAGTGTTAAGAACCTAGGATTCCCGAGGGCAACCGTATCGAGGGTGTACCGCGAGTATACCATCGACGGACGTACCAGCACCCACAGAGCGAGCACTGGCCAACCACATGCCGCTAATGACCGGGGTCGACGTAGACTGGCTCGTATAGACCTACCGCCTGGCATCGGCGGCGCAAATCAAATCCAGGTTAAATGTTCGCAGCATCACCGAGCGAATGGTACGACACACGCTGCATACCTGGGCTACGGAAGCCGACACCTTACCCGTGTGCCTCTGTTAACTGCATGTAATCGGAAATTACACCACACCTGGTGCCGGGAACATCAAAACTGGACGTTCACAGAGGGGCGCAGCGTCGTGTGGTCAAATGAATCCCGTTTTTATCTGTACCAAACAGACGGGAGGTTGCGGGAGTGGCCATGGCCCTCTCGGGCCAGGTAGGCTCTGTTCACGGTAGTGGTTCTGTGATAGCTTAGAGAACCTTCTCATGAGACACCTTAGATCACATGTCTGGAGAGGTTCTCAACCACTGCGCGCTACCAGCATGTGGTGGATAATCACCTACATGCTTTCATGTTCTTTGTGCATGCTGTAGCAGATTGTCTGCTTCAGAAGGCCAATGCGCCGCCCCACCGGGCCACAATTACCTAGGAATGGCTCGAGAAACACTTATCAGAGTTTCGAACTATTCATTGGCCAACAAGGTCCCCGAATTTGAACCCCGTGGAAGAACCGCTGGGATGCCGTGAGCGGAACGCCAGATCCATGGTATAGGGCGGAGTTCTGGACAATGCTGTAAGAGGCATGGCTAGCATTACC
Source organism: Macrothele yani (assembly GCA_039090855.1). NCBI lineage: Eukaryota > Metazoa > Arthropoda > Arachnida > Araneae > Macrothelidae > Macrothele > Macrothele yani. The sequence goes on from CM077026.1 coordinate 116,172,262, forward strand.
TCCGAAAACCCTCAGGCATCAGGTGGAGTCGATGCCTTGGCGTGTACAGGCTGTTATTCGCACTAGAGGAGCATCAACACGTTATTAGGTAGGTATCTCTAATGTTTTGTCCTTTGAGTGTGTCATGCCAATCTTGGCGCCACAGGTAAGATTGCCATCAAACATGCCAATATTACCTGTGCCGCCAAAATTGGCATAACAGGGATCAATGAAACTTATTTACTAAAAAGATTGCCACGCCAGCCACCCCGACCAACACAAGGGCTCCCACACGCCCGGGCGCTCCACAACACTCCTGAACAGAAGCACACTTCAACGAGCCGAGGAAGTAGACCCATGCCTAGGCAGAATGTTAAGCTAACAAACTGACAAATGCGCGAAAAAAAGGGTCTCCGAGTTTTGGCCCATTTCATTTAAAAGTAAAGTTTTCCCTCATGTCTCGGAGTAACATTTTGCGCAACGCCTCGCAACCGACTCTTCAAGGCCTAAGACCATACTTTCAACGCAATGTAGGGCAAAAGAATTATCCCTAAACAAACTACAGCGTGGGCTATAAGTTAAGAAAGTCCCAAAGTGTTATTTTTAAAAAATAAAGTAGAATTTTTCTATCACGTTTAACATATATGTTCTATATATACGGAATTCAGCGAGTAGTGAAACCCTACGCAAATGTTCTGATGCAGCACCGAATATGTAAATTAGGGACAACTTTAAAAGGCGCTTTCTAGGCTGCGCCTGCCTTTCATTCATGATTTAATTAACTGTTGCTTACGAATTTTGTTCCAAATATCTTCATGACGTCACTTGGATGACAATCCGTGATGGAGAGCCATCGAAAGTATGGAAGCAAGTCGAAGCCCTTCAAAGGTTGCCAGATTTAGGAATGTGATATCATATCAAATCTATAGTGACAGTTTCGAGATAAAACAACAGGCGCTTGACGGACGTACCAAGGTCGATTTCAGTCTACAACAACCGAAGATGATCGCCATCTAACCAAACTGCAATGCGCTATGAACGTCTGAAAGCTCGTCCACTGTGCTAAGAGCTTGTCTGGGGAACAGGAAGATCAAGATGTACTGTATCCGTAAGGCTTCGAGGAAAAGGACTTTATGCCTGGAAACCTAGCGTCTGTGTCCCCTTTATCAGTCGCCACAAGAGATCTCGATTAGTATGTAGTAGGACAGCATTGCAATTGGATACCTGAGCAGTGGGGACATGTACTTTTCACAGATGAGTCAAGATTCGCGAAAGCGGAGCGTACGGCAGAAAACTTCGGGTCTCTTGCAAGATACAGGTATCACAAGCTATTAAAGAAAGAAAGGCGGCAGGAGTTATACGGGAGAAGACCTCGGATCTATACAAAGACAAAATTAAATAGGATATTCATACAGGTATAAGCTATTAAAAAAAGAAAGGCGTGGTGATTATCTGGGCAAAACTGTGCAGGTTATTAGGTTCGCAAAAAGTGTCAACTTTCCTGTATTTACAATGAAAGAAGTAGACCATGGGCATGTAAATGATCACTCCGTCCTAATATTTTTGTCTTATGCCAACAATTGATTTTAATTAACGTGTAGTAGATACTAATTATATATTAATTAACATGGAGTAGATAGCACACCTGAGCGCGCAGGAGATATACTCTTCCCAGATGGATCTAGATTTTTCAAACAAGTGACTCTCAACGCCTATACACTTAGAGAGAAATAGTCACTCGAAATAACCTTTCCAATTTTGGAAACAGAGGGATAATGGTGTGGGCAGGTATCCCAGCTGTTGATCATACCCGTCTACTTGTCTTTGGTATAGGAACGTCGACTGGTCACAGGTATCGAGAAGAGATCCTATAATCTCGTGTGTGAATTTTTCGAGGTGCTGTTGATCCAAAATTTGTTTCAATGGACGATAATACGTATCCTGGTAGGTCGAAACTTGTTGAAGAACACCTGGAAAGTGAAGACACATGAAGAATGGATAGGCCACCGTGGTCTCTGGATCTTAACCCCATCGAGCAAGCTTTGAATACATTAGAAAGGTAAACGTTTCGAGTTGTCAACCCCTCCAAGGTGCCCTAAAAGCTGCTCTTATAGAGGAATGGGAATCGGAAACGCCTTCCTACTGAGCTCTTAACAACCTTTTTGGAAGCACGAAGGATTCTTGTGTGGCCTGTACAACAATTAGATGTGATCAAAAACCTTACTAACGCCAAGAGGATGGAAAATTTGACACTTACATCGTGATTAAAATGCACATTATTTTGTATATTAACACAAAATTTCGACGAGTTATGTCAAAATATACCTCCATGTAAAATTTTATTAAATTCTAGAAAGTTTCATTTAGATATTTGAATATTAAAAAAGAAAAATATTATACCCAAAAAGCTAGGACCATTTCGCACATGCAAACAGACAAAGTGTCGTATGTGAAGGACGAAACATGGAACGCGCCATTTTTCCAGGATGCTGCAAGGCTATTGAAGGTGGCCGTTAGTTGGATAATTTTCACTTGTCCGCTGCGACTGTATGTTTCCGTAGAAATAATGTACAGCACTAGTGACGAAACAGATATTTATAGCATTTGAGGCCATCGTGGTAAGTGTGAGAACCACCAGAGAGTGGTTCCAAAAATTTCGGAGTGGGACGAATCGTGTACGATGCCTCACGCAGTAGACGACAACAGGAGCGTGGTGATGACCAGCTGCGCGCCGCCACAGAGGAAGACACCACACATACATGTCCCCAGCTTTCCACAAGTGTCGATGTAAGTGCTGAAACCTCTCGCTTATGCGACGGAAAATGTCATGGGAAAGATATACAGATTGAGCTTCTGGGCCTCACATCCTTTCTCAGATAACAATCAGCAGCGGATATCTGTATGCATGTAGTTGCTCTCACGTCAGAGCAAGGAGCGCTTTATCAGCCGTTGGCTCATTTGCAATTAGAAGGGGGTTAAATATCATATTCCGAAACGTATCCCACATTGGTTGTCACAAAATGAAGCGATACCGCATACCAATAAGCCACCTCTGAACTCCTTTCATCTTCGGATCCATGTCTCCTCTCTCCTAAGCCAGTTATCTCCCGATTGAACAACACCGACCTTGGCTTATCTTTTTTCAACTTGCCGTTTTGACTCTTGAGTCACCTATGTGATACGTCACATATATCTCATTCTCCTGAGAAAGGGCTGGGACGGAATCGTAGATTCCCGGTCAGCCGGTAAACCATGCTGGAATTAGCTCACGGTAGAAGATGGAATTCTTATTAATTCCAGACGATGTGTGGAAGAAGCATCACACAATGTTCTCGAACCTCACGGCCAGGAAATTCCTTTTTATGATCCGGTGCCAATGTGAAAATAAAGTCCTTCTCCTGCCAGTGGTGGGATCTGAACTCATGTCTCGCTTCGGAACCAGTTATTCTCCTGACTGAACTACACCGACCTAAGCTTATCGCTGCAACTGCCGTTTTGACTCTTGGATCACCTCAGCGGTACGCACATCACATACTGTTTTGTTGCGTGTGCGGTAGACTATTAATGCATTATGAGTTATCCCCATGTGGAAAAATAATTGCGATGGTCCTGTACTCCTGTCAACTGCTTCGGGTTCAGGATGCACTGATTCGCAGGGATTTATCATTGGCTAATCGGAAAAGTGTGCTGTTCTTGCAAGACAATGCCAGACTCCTCGTAGTGAATGGGACTGTGGAAACCATAAAGCGCCTCGGCTGGGAAACATTGTGTCACTGATTATATTCCACGGACATCTATTCATATGATTACCGCCACATTAGACAACCACCTCCAGAGTGAGGCGAAACGAACAACAAATCCAAAGTGCGATGTACTACACAGAAGTAAAAAGCATGTATCAAGACGACAAATCTGCAGCGATACATTCAGTCGGTGTACCTTAGTCGGTCAGAGCAACTCACTCCGGAGCGAGGAGATGCGGTTTCGATCCCCGTTACGAAAAAAATGTGTTTTCACAACTGGATTCCTTTTTTGTGTCCAAAAACGTCGAGAGATCCACATGCTGGTTTCTCGCAAAGAGAAGTTTGTGACAACACGATGGAACTACTATGCGGAAAAAAAGGTGCGTTTTTTAAAACCTGTTCTCTGTTATCTACAAGTCTGCTACAACTGCAAGATCTTTTTTAGTTACCCAATGTGTTTCCTTTGTAACATTAAGGATTTTATCTCGTTGGAAGAGAACAGCACTTCAAAATGAACAGTAGCATTTACTGCACTGATAAATAAAGGAAATTACGGTTATTCTACCGATTGCAAACATCCTCGAGTTCATGAGGTTGAAGGTGGCGCAGAAGAAAAATGCTGCTGGTCGAGTAGTTTCCATTACCATGAAAAATCCAACAGTGAGGTCTAACAAAAATCCTCCTATGTGAACAATGAACAAGCTTATGTAATCATCCTCCAAGAACAATCTGAAAAAGGAAGGGGGACACAGATGAAATTCTGTTAAGTGTCTCACTACACATGTTTAGATTAACATAGCAAATGATGGTAATACATACTTTACACTGCATTGAGACAAAATATTACAACGCATGATTATTAGTAACATCTACCTAATAATGTGTTGGAAATCCTCTGGCTTTCAAAACAGCTTCGATTCACTACATATTACGTAAAAGCGGCTCATCAAGTAACGGGGAATTATCGTGCTTAAAATCACTGAATAAAGATAAAATTGCCGTCAGTATTCGATTAAAACCAAAAATGATAACAATAAAACTCAGATAAGATAGTTTATACTTTAACAGACGTAAAACGAGATCTTTCGAACCGACACTCGGTTCATCCTCAGGTTTAGTGGCAATGAAACTTTACAAGAGTAGGTTTTAGCTAAAAGCATGCAGAACATTCATGACGAACATAGTAAGGTACAGCGCAGTCGATCTAATACTCATGCACACAAATGAACTATTTTCTTCTAAATTGCGTCATACTTACATATGTACGACTGCAATGTACCTTACCATGTTCGCCATGTTCTGTACGCTTTTAGATAAAACCTACTTCTGTAAAGTTTCATTGCCACTCAACCTGATAATCAACCGAGTGTCGGTTCGAAAGATCTCGTTTTATGTCTTTTGAAATATTAAGTATCTTACCTAAATTTGATTGATATCATTTTTTACGCTTTTCAACCGTAGGTTGAAGAAGCGTATATGCTCCAGCGTTGACCGTCTGTCTGTCTGTCCGCACGATAACTCGCGTAAAAATGATTCGATTTCGATGAAATTTTAGTATGTGGTAAAGGACAACCTGGGAACGAAAGAGAGATGTTCGAGACTCTGACCCCCTCCATCAAATCTTCGTGAACTGTGGGAGCTTGTTCAGGGGTCGTGGATTCGTATAGCGTCTCAACGCTTCCGGTGTCTTATCGAGTCCATGCCGAGACGAATCGCCGCCGTCATCAAGGCGAAAGGAGGTGCTACACGTTATTAGACAGGTATCTCTAAGTCAATTGCTCTTCAGTGTATTTAGCTTAAATAGGAGTCTGCCATTACACTCACGCATTTCATTGAAACGCAAATGAGTGAAACTATTATAAATTTTCTTCAGTGCAAAAAAACAGCAAACAAAATAAAATGGCTTGAGTATAAAACCCCAGGCGACACGTGTGTCATTATTTCAAAATGGAATTTCAATTAAAACATCACGGTGTAGCAAAATGATTGTTCGTATCAAAATGAACATAAATAACGAATGAACAACACGACTTACAGAAGTAAAAACCATGAATACTGAAATACACTATATTGACAAAAGTCGCAGGACACCCCTTAAAAAGAAAATGAACGGATCCTCTGCGCTGTTAAGATGCGCGGTACAACTGCAAACGGTATAAAAACAAGCCTACAGCTGACCGCGATCATATTGGACTCTGAGGTTCAGTGAAGATGTCGCGGTGGGAGAGAACTGACTTTGAGAAAGGAAAGATTATTGGGTGTTATATTAGTGGGTTGTCCATAAGAGAAACCGAGAGGCGTTTAAACATACCCAAGTCAAATCTTTTGGATGTACTGAATAAGTGGAAGACACATGGCGTGCCTGAAGCTGGAAAATGTACCGGCAGACCAAAGTAAATCAGTGATACAGGACGTCGAAGCCTCAGGAGAGTCGCTACAGCTAATCGACGGAGTACTGCACAAGACCTCAGCGTACAGGTGAGTAAAAATGCTGGAACCTCGGTATGTACTCGTACCATTCGCAGAAAACTTCATTCCATGCGTTACCGTGGTCGTGCGGCTGATGCTCATAAACCTTTCATCTCCACTGGGAATGCTACTCGTCGTTTAGCATGGTGTAAAGAACATTTATCGTGGACTGCAGATCAATGGAAACGGGTCCAATGGACTGATGAATCCCGATACAGGATCCATCAGTCTGATGGCGGGGTGTGGGTATGGAGGTAGCCGAGAAAACGCTATTTCCCACAGTGTACTGTTCCTACGGTCAAGTTTGGAGCTGGCAGTGTACTCGTGTGGGGGTGTTTTTCGTGGTATGGTTCCGGCCCATTGGTTATCGTGGACAAACCTGTTAACCAGCACGTCTATCTCAATATTCTGGACAATTATGCCCTACCAACTGTGTAGCAATACTATGGAACTGAGCCTTGATACCAGCAGGATAATGCACCGAGCCATAAAGCAAGGACTGTTACGGCGTGGTTTGACGATAATTTTGTATCGTGTGTAGACTGGTCAGCACAGAGCCCGGATCTTAATCCCATTAGAGCACCTATGGGATGAATCAGAGCATCGCATAAGAAGTTTGGAACCAAGGCCTACTACTAAGCAACAGTTAGCGGCAGCATTATGTACTGAATGGAAACGCATACCTATCGCTGTGTTCCAAAACCTTGTCGAAAGCATGTCTGGAAAGGTCAGTTTTCAGACAGTATTTATTAGAAGAAAGATACAGGAGATGTGCTTGAATAAATCATCTCAAATGATGTATGACAAAAAAAATATTTACAGATGCTTGTAGCTTACGCTACTGCTTATTTACACGGTTCTGTACATTGATGATAGTAAAAAAACAGTTAATTACACTCGAGTGTCTGGTGAGGCAACAAAAGTCTCTGACAAAGCAAAGAATAGGAACAATTCAGCTAGAAGAGCGTTATACAATATTAATTTTGCACAGTATTGATGCAAGGAATAATACAGAATTCGAGCTTGCAGACATAGATTCAAAAGACAGGTGATGAGAAATTAACAGAATGTGCAGCTTGCGCTACGTTAATTACAGGATTCGGTGCAACGTTTGCATGACAACAGTTAAGTGCAGTAGAAATCTGGCGAGGCAATATGAATCTCTGGTAATACAGAGAGTAAAATCAATCCAGAATGATGAGCACTATAGAGTATAAATTTTACACAATATTGATGAAAAAAAAAGTTCTGACCGAAAGGTGATACATTGTGGGTGACCTGGAAAACCAGGAGGTTGCAGGTGATCAAGGGACAAACATGAAATCGAAAGTTCGAAAGACAGATGATGAAAAATTTACAGATGAATGTGGCTCGCGGTACTACATGTTACATACAACGGTGATATGAAAAATAGCTATATACAATAATTTTCCTGAGAATACAAAAGAAAAAATAATCTCTGAAAATACAGAGAGAAGACACAACTCATCACAGTGAGTATTGGAGAACACAAATTTACACAGCTGAAAAGTAAAATTACACTGTTGAATCAGGAATTGAAGATAAGAATATACTGTAAAAACCACAAAGTTTACAGATGTCTGTGGTTCGCGACCTATATACATGATTCTGTACAATGAGAAGTTACAATTTATATATATTGATTTGTCAGAGGTGGTAAAAGAAATAGTCTCTGACATCGCAGAGAGAATACATAATTCAGCAAGATGAGTAATGAAAAACAAAAAAATTTACACATGAGTTATACACGAAATGATACATGTGAAGAGGATGAGAACAGAGTCTTAAAAAAAGCGTGAAAAGAAATTGACAATTATAAGTAGCTCATGCTTCGAACAATTCATAGGATTCTATACAATAATTGATCTACTAAAAGTTATGTACAATAGCGAGACAAACAAAAAAATTCTGATAAAATAGAGCGTACAAATAATATAGTACAGTGAATGTTGAGGAACAAGATTGCACTCAGTTGCGAAGCAAGAAAAAAAAACAGGAAATGTGTATAGAAAAATCATCTCAAAATGACATATGAAAAGAAGATTTACAGGTGCTTGTAGCTGACGCAACGACCTATTCACAAAGTTCAATATAGTGGTGAGAGAATACAGTTTATGTATGATAATTTGTCGGAAAAGACAAAAAATAGTCTCTGATGAAGCAGAGATTGAAGACAAATCAGCATGGCAAAAACTGTATCTATCAGGAGGTAGGTGAAACAAAAGTTCCGACTGTAAGGTGAAGCGTTGTGGGCGACCCTGCAAACCAAGTGGTTGCTGGTGACCAAGTTGATAGGAACTGTGGTTCACTGCAGCGTGCAACTGCAGTGGTAAGTTCTAGTCGAAGGCGGGAGAGTAGGCGATTACGAAAATGACAAAGTAACGCAGTACTGACTTTATTTATGTCAGTAGAAGCTTCGGGGGACGCTGAAGATGATACACGTGAATTATATGTTTTACAAGCACGAAGATGTAGGAGCAGACTGCCGGAAGGTGAATAGGGCGAGAAGAGTTCAGAAGTAGTGTTCGGTAGGTGCTGAAGGTGAGGACGGTCTCACAGGATCGTTGCGCTAGCGTGAAAGCGAGATGGAGTATTGGCAATAATACTGTGCAATACATGAAGACATGCTGAACGTCAGCCTCCTCGCCACAATACGGACAGGAGGGTGAAGATAAAATGGTCATGCGATGTAAAGTCGACGGCACAGGGAGGCGGTTGTGTAAGAAAAGCCAATGTGAATTGACTTCAAGGGGTGCTGAAAGTGGGGAAAGTGCAGCGGACCACACTGCGGAGGTAGAAGAAAGTGGAATACCAGGAATGGGAAGAGGTGCGGAAGAGCGAGAGAGAAAACGGTAGAGATCAGCTGTTGAGAAAGAGACGAGAGGAAGAGGTGGACCAATGGACGACAGAAAAAATGGGAGAAGGAGAGAGGCAGAGTGAACAGAAATGAGACCTGAGGGAGTAGCAAGCTCAGGGAACAGGGAGATTATAGTAGAAATAAGAGAGTTGTGAACAAAGTGAGCGTTGGCATTGAAACGGAGAGCAGAGGGTAGAGAAGAGAAGGGGAGCCAGGAAAGATCGGTGTTAACAAGATCGCTGACAGTAACGACTCCAGCTCTGAGCCATGAAGGAAAAGCAAAACATGGGAGATGGGGAGGGTGTAGCAGAGAAGAAAAAAAAAGAGGTTCGGAAAGTAGGTCATTTGTGGAGGCAGGGAGAGAGCGAGAAAGAGGGAGGGAACGAAGAAAGGAGATAGCCTCTTTGTAGACAGGAGGGAAAAGTGTGAGAAGGGGACAGTGGTCCATGAGTAAGAACGAAAGGAGAGTAAAGCGTGGGTTATGCGGAGATACTATGACATCACGAGCAGCAACTGCAGAGGGAGCAGGTGCCGCAAGTGATCGTAAAAACGTAGACACACGATAAGCCTTGTAATAGGATCTGACGTCGGGTAGACTAATGCCTCCGTTGGAAGGAGACAGGCTGAGTTGAGGTGCTCCGACCCAGTGATGGCCGGGCCAGATAACCTGAGTTTGACGGCGGGTGAGTTCAAGAAGACGTAGTGCTGGTTGCTTCGAAGCCAACCAGGAATACGTGCACATTGAAAGCAGGTAAGTGTGCGTTAGACGTGCTCTTTGAAAGACGGAGGTGCAGAATTGTGCGCGCCGCCAGATTGCGACCGAGCGATGTAGGCGTGGCCGGAGAGTCGTCCAGGTGACGAGTGAAGCAGTTGCTGGTTTTCCAAGGTGGACTCCTAGGAATCGTTGAGAGGTGTTGGACCACTCTGCTCCCCAAGGAGAGTCAGTGCGGTTAGTCCACGAACCGGTCCATAGGCCTGTGCTTTTCGTTGTGTTTAGCGCTGCTCCTGAACATGAGGCGTAAGTATTGTAGAGATTGTGGAGATCGTGAAATTGTGAGTCTTGCCGAATGCAGAATGTAATATCGTCGGCGTAGGCAACATGGGTAGCAACATGATGACGTGTGATGACTACCACCGGTGGTAGTGAAGCAAAGAAGGATCGATGGACTGCGCGTAAAAAAGGTTCTATTGCGAGGGCGAAGAGCTGCCCGGATAAGGGGCAACCCTGACGCACGCCGCGACGAAAGGGTATGGGAGCTGTGAGAAGGTTGAGCAGCTTGACGTGGAAAACTGCGTCCCGGTAGAGGGAGATGAGAAAAGAAGCAAAGGAAGGAGGAAATCCGAAATTTAGTAATGTAGCAAGAAGGTAATCATGAGAAATATTATCGAACGCTGAGCGTTGATCGAGGGAAAGAAGAGCAAGGGGTTCTGAGCGAGAGCGGGCGAGGTGAATTAGATCATTAAGAAGCTGAATATTATGGGAGATGGAGCGCCCGGGTACAGTATAGGTTTGATTAGTGGAGAGAATATGAGGGAGTATGGGGTTAAGCCGGCGGGACAGAAATTTAGTATAGAGTTTATAATCAGTATTTAAGAGTGAGATGGGACGCCAATTCCCCAAGTCAAGCGGATCACCCTTCTTGGGGAAAAGTACAACATGTGCGAGCGTGAAACTCCTTGGAAGAGATGTAAGATGCATGGCAGTAGAAAAGGCACAGAGGAGAAATGGAAGGAGGGCAGGAAGAAAAGCCTTATAGAAAGAAACAGGGAGACCGTCCGGGCCAGGTGAAGCCCGGGGGTTGAGGGACGAGAAAGTGTCAGAGAGCTCAGTTAAAGTGGGAGGATGGAGGAGGCTGGCTGAAAGATGAGAAGGGACCTGAGGCAAAGAAGAGAACAGAAGAGCAGAAGCCGTAGGGGAGGGAGGAGGAGTTTCACAAAATTTTGAAATGTAGTAATTACGTACCATAGAACAAATTGGAACTGGTTCGGATGAAACTACTCCAGTTGGAAGACGAAGGTGCTGCAGAACAGAAGAGGATCGGCGAGTTGACTCAAGTAAGTGACGTAAGGAATTCGTACGAACAAGCATCAGGTTTCAGGTGTTGTAGTTTAAGGCGTTGAAGGGCTTGTTTTGCAAGTGGCACCAAAAGTGAATGTAATTCTGCCTGGTAGACTTGAAATAGGGGATCAGCAAGATTGAGCAAAGAAAGCATTTGCCTAGTATGATCAAGTCGCATCCTCCGTTGTGTCATGATCGAGTATGACAGGTTTCGTACCAGTAATATGAGGTGGCGTTTTACTTCCAACCAAACGTTGAGGGGGCACGGTGCAGAATGAAGCCTTGTACGCCAATCCGCAAGAAAATCTCGCACCGATGAGCAGAAGGCTGAGTCATCTAAAAGAGTGTCGTCAAAAGTCCAAGGCCGGATTGTACGTGGCTGTGTTGAAGTAGCAAAAACTGTTATGGCAATGGCGCAATGATCCGAGGAAGCTGTGGGTGTACAGCATGAATCTGATATTGCTGGTAGAAGAAGAGAAGTTGCATAAAAGCGATCCAATCTTGCTGTAGGAGGATCAATGGCTCTTGGTGCACGCCATGTATGTGTAGTCTGGGTTGGTGACAAATGGCGTTGAACATCTACTAGTGAGAAGTCTGAAGTGATAGACTGTAAGAGATGTACTACTTCCAAGTGCGTTGTTCTCTGGAAGAAGAAGAGCGATCAGTTAGGGGATGTAGAGTGCAATTGTAGTCACCTCCGATAAGTACCCGGTCGGTGATGGGAATACGTGACAGAGCCCGTCGAAGTTTTGCAAACAACTCTGGCACGTGAGTAAGAGTGCAAGGAACATAAATGTTGAATACATGAAATTTTTCAGCTGCGACGGTGAAAGAGACTCGTTGTAATAAGTCTCGACATAAGTTTTTCACTGAGGAGGAAAGAGTTGAACGAAAACGTGAGTGAACACCAACTGCCATGCCACCACGCGACAGTTGGCTGTAGGCGTGATGGAAAGTATGATCCCACTGACGCCATTGATGAAATTGAGTGGTGGAAGTACAGTTTGTTTCCTGCAGAAGTAATATATCAGCATTCAGCGGAGCAAGATCCTCTCGTACCAGCGCATTCGCAAGAGGTGTCGCAAAACCGCGACAATTAAGTGACACCACCTTGAATGTCTAGGTTAGTTGTGGGATGCAGTAGGAATTGACTGGCTGTAGTGATGGAGTGGAGTCGACGGAGAAAACAAGCACTCCACGGGACCTCGTCCGCAGTGCGCCGAAGAGTGTTTTCAAGTGAGTGTAATTGAACCAGCACTTGTGGAAGAGCTGCTTCATACTGCTGAATGGAAGTGCGTGCTGAGGAAGGGCTAGAGGACCCTAAAAGGCAATCCAGCACGTCCTCGTATGGCAGAGGCTCAGCAGGGAAAGCATTTTCAGCAAGAAAAGTTGTGAATTCTTCTAGTGAGGGAAAGGCACTCTCACATGCTGTCTCAGAGGAAGTGTGTAGAGGCGACCTGGAGAACGGTCGTCGAGAGCTGACGGAGCGAGAGGATGAGCGGGTAGAAGAGCGAGATGATTTTCGGGACGCCAGAGTCTTTGACTTCTTCGTCTTGGAGCGAGTAGCACCACTGCGTTTTCCAGCAACCACTAAAGCTTCATGATCGTCTGGAGAGTCTGAACCCGAAGCGTTACCTGTGACTCGTGTCATGGAGCCAACGGTAAAAGCTGAGGAGTGGTCAACATGTACATCAGCAGTGGTTGTAAAAGTACAAGGGGGAGTCGATTTTGGAAGCCTGGGAAAATTCTTAGGATCAGCAGGAGGTGGAGGCATCAAAGTCGTTTGTTGACCAATGGCAGTAAGCTGACTTTTGGAAGATCTTGATTCCGCGACTTTCCTCGAATAGGAAGAAGTCTGTGAAGCGTTGGTGGACAAAGTAGAAGAAGATGTAGTGTGTGGAGCTGTTTGCAGGGAGGCACGTGGGCACTGAGCCCTTATGTGACTTTCGCTCTGACATATAGTGCAATACTGTGAAGTGATTATCTCAACTCTTCGGCGTTGCTGTCCACAGCGGATGTGCAAAACATTCGGAACCGCTTTCAGCTGAGCATCAGATGAAAAGAGGACTCGAGCAGTGCGGCGAAAACCTCGAATCGATTTGTCTTCAGGATCTCTGGGAGCCGCAGAGAGAGTTGTTATGGAGCCAACAACTCTGCCGTACCTGCTGAGCAAGGTGCAAAGTGCAGCGTCGGATACTTCTGGTGGTACGGGGTAGAAGGTCACCTGCACCGGGCGGTGCGCAACCGGTTGTGCTAACAGATGCACGTCATTGATGGTTAGACCTTCCGTAAGGACCTGGTCAGCATGCGCTTTATCCTTAAAATAGACCAAGACAGATCTGGGTTTTCGAGCTACAAAGTCTATTGCATCCTTTGGTAAGATAGTTTTGAGGGCTCGGCTATATTGCCACAGCTTAGTGTCGGGAAGCGCATCAAAATAGACGCCCCGTTCCATAGTGGAGGAAAAAAGGTGACCAGCTCGGGAATCCTCTGGTATGTCAATTGTAGCAGTAGAACCGACGACAGTGACATAGGATTCAGGAAAAGGCATAGCAGATGAAACTGGGGGTGTGAGGACCCGAGAAGTTGCAGAAGCATAGGATGCTTGGGCAGGCATGGGTCGAGATCTCGATGAAGCGGCTCCTAGCAGTGAGGGCGGATCAGAAAGTTGATGAAAAGTAGAAGCTATGAGCTCAGTATCGCTGATCACGGAGACGTCATCATCTGCTGAGATGTAGATAGGAGACTTGGCACCACCGCACTTGGTGGGAAGGGAGGAAGCTATTGCTGGAGAAGAAGAGGTATCCATGACGTCGCAATGCGCCTCATTTAGCTGAGCAGGAGCTGCCGCCGTAGAAGAAGAAGAGGGTGCTGGCTGATCTGCCAAGATAAGGATGTGGGCGTCACCCTTGTCTGCCTCCGCCATCGAAGCAATGGCGAGACTTTAACGAAAAAAGACCAGCTCGGTTGAAAAATAAAACAGTGAATAATGAAAAAATATGGCACTCACCAACCTGGGAGATACACGAACGTAAAGCGTGGACTTTCAACTTGAAGATACACGCAACCACAGAAACTAAAGCACTCAATAAACACCTTATAGCAACGAAAATCACGGAGCTTAAAACCCAACCACTGAGCTTCGAAGGGTCAGTGCATGCATTAAGGCCAAAAGTGGACCGACACCGTACTAATGTATGTCAATGAATGCTATGTTGTGTTTCTCTTCTAGGTGTCCGGTGGCTTTTGTCAATATAGTGTATAAGAAGCATTTGTTTCAATAAAATTCATGAAGGATGTACACCATCTGATTAAAAGCATCTGGACACTTGCCTATCTACAAACTATCTGTAATAGGAAAGAAGTTAATACCGAGTTGGTCAACCCTTTGTTTCTATGACAGCCTCTGTTCTTCTAGAAAGGCTTTCCACAAGGTTAAATTTCTGAAAAACAGGTCTTGGAGCAAAGACTTCTTTCGTCAAATCTGAGGAAGTTGAAGGACTGTCTGGTGAACGCCTGGTATGCTGTAGACGTAGAAACACTCCAACCTCGTGCGGAATGTATGCCGAACTGCATATGTGCTATAATTCGGCCTAAAGGATGTCACCAGGTAGTCAATAGGAAAGGAATTAATATCGAGTTAGTGTACCCTTTGCTGCTATGACAGCCTCTGTTGTACTGGAAGGCTTTCCACAAGATTTTGGTGCCGCCCCGGTGGCGCAGTGGTCTAAGGCGTTGGTCTCTGATCATTCGTCCGTAAGGGGTCCGGGTTCGAATCCCGGTCAGGCATGGATGTTGTGTTTGTCTTACGGCACTGGCTCTCTCCCTTTCCTGGAACCAGTGACCCTAAATTAGGGACGGGCGACTGCTTATAGCCCATTGAGTTGCTCACGGTGGTCGTTAAACCTCCAATCCAAAAAAAAAAAAAAAAAAAAAAAGATTTTGGTGCGTGGGTTCGGAATTACCTTTCATTCTGCCAACTCGGTCACCGATATCGGCCGGTTCGGCCTAGCTCGTAGTCAGCATTCCAACTCAATCCAAAGGTGTTCCATGGGGTCTCATTGCAGGAAACCCAAATTCTATTACACCTATCTCATAAAGCTATTCCCGCGCGGACCTTGATATGTCGACGAGGGCATTGCTAAAGGAAAGGGCTTTCACCGAGCTGTTGCCATAACACAGGGAGCACAGAATTGTCGGCGGAAGTATCACGATAGATCGCAGCGTTAAGATTCCAGGGTACAGGAACTAGGGGTCTCAGCCGAAGCCATCAAAAACAGGCCCAGAGCAATCCACAAAATGACAGAGAGCAATCCGACGGATGAGTCTAGGTGTGTAGGATGCCAGCTGAACGCTACTTCCAGACTGTGTTGTGCCACCAAACTTCAGAGCTGGCACAACACAGTCTGGAAAGTAGCGTTCACCTGGCATCCTACACACCTAGACTCATCCGTCGGATTGCCAGATGGGGAGGCGTGATTCATCACTCAAGAGAATGCGTTTCCACTGCCTCAGAGTCCACTGGAGACGAGCTTTACACCACTCCCAACAACGCTTATCATTGATCTTGTTTATGGTAAGCTTGTGCGCGGCTGCTCAACTATGAGAAGCCATTCTCTGCAGCTCTCGACGAACCATTATGGTGCTGGCGTTGCTTCCTGAGACATTTCGAAACTCGGTGATGAGTGTTGCAACCGAGAACAGGCGATTTTGTTGCACCACCTGCTTCAGCACTCGGCGATCTTACTCTGTCATTTCATGAGGCATACCAGGTCGCGACTGCAGTGTTGTTGCCTGTTGCTCCAAGGCGTTTCCTGTTCATAGTAACATCGCTTACAGTTGATCGGGAAAGTGTGCAGCAGGGCAGAAATTTCCCGAACTGACTTATTACTAATATGGTGCCCTATGACTATTCCATCTTGAAAGGTATTGAGTTCTGCCGTTAGGTCCACGCAAACTGCTCATGCTTTTCTTCGGTGTTTGGCAGGCTGCATGCGTCTTTTTCTATCTATGTATGTGCCATGGCTGTGACGTATATCGTAAATGCAAATCCAGAACTCAAAAGGGTTGGCCGCCCCGGTGGCGCGGCGGTCTAAGCGATGGCTTCTGATCACTCGTCCGCGATAGGTCCGGGTCCGAATCCCGGTGAAGCATGGATGTTGTGTTTGTCTTACGGCGCTGGCTCTCTCCCTTCCCTGGAACCAGTGGCCCTAAATTAGGGACAGGCGAGTCCTGATAACCCACTGAGTTGCTCACGGTTGTCGTTAAACCTCCAATCAAAGAAAAATGGGTTGCCTGGATACTTTTGATGATATAGTGTACTGTTTCTCAACCGCCGGTCCGCCAGAAAAGAATGAATTTATTTATTTTTCTTTTGAATCAAAATGGAGTCAACATCAGAGGAAATCTAGATCTAAATTTTTTTCGAACACCTGTTGCGAAAAATTAAAGGAAGCTTGGATCCCTAATCTCTTCGCAGAAAATTTGAATTCCTGCATGCTAACTCACTAGGAAAACTTTTTTGAGCTTCCTTCTGCTGCCAGTCTGGTGTCGATATTCCGATACAAATCGCTCATTTAGTTTTGGGATATTATGGAGAACAAATATCCAAGTCTCAGCGACAAAGCTCTAAAATTATTGGTAACTTTTTCGACAACGTATTAATTGCAACAAAACCTTTTCAGACGTTTCGGCAATCAAAGCAAAGTACAGGAACACAGTGTACATTAATGTTACATTGCACCTTGCAGAAACAACGCTGAAACAACTCGAGTGAAGCAGCAACAACAGACGTCGCATTCGCCCCAGAAAACAAATATATTAATGGTAAGGAGAGTTACCTTGGTATATTTATTATGGTTGCACATTGATTATGTTTGCACTTATTAAACATTAAAGAATATTAACAGATTAAATGATATTGGCTGTATAAGCATAGCGAAGTATTTACCTAAATCCATCGAAAACCCAGTGAAGACCCAGATTTCCCATGGAATACCCGCAAACCCAGTCACGATCCGTTTTCTTCAGACCTGCTATGAAATAAACTAGAAAAACCTGAAAATATATATATACACAAGAATGTAATTGAAACATTTCTGAAAAAAATACTGAAATAAAAATGTAAAGTCAAAATGAGAACACCAAGAAACAAAGAAAAACCTCACTTCGATCTGTAGACTTACCAAGTAATGGATCTGTAGAATGGCACAGATTGGTGATTCCTAAGCGCAAACATAAATCTCTGCCATTTCTTTTTTGTTTCCTGATTTAACGACACCGCAACAACTAATTCTCTAAGAACCTTGCTATCCCTAACGAAGAGACACTTATTCCACGAAAAGGCTAAAACTAGCATCAGGAGGAAAATCTCAGCATTCATTTCTTGTCGTGGAAATTTGGACTAATTCGGTAAAACTAGCATCAGGAAGAAAATCACAGCATCCATTTCTTGTCCGGGAAATTTGGACTAATTCCACGAAAGCGGTAAAACTAACACCCGGAGGAAAATCACAGCATCCATTTCTTGTCCGGGGAATTTGGACTAATTCCACCGAAGTGGTAAAACTAGCATCAGGAGGAAAATCTCAGCATCCATTTCTTGTCCAGGAAATTTGGACAAATTCCACGGAAGGCGTAAAACTAACACCAGGAGGAAAATCACAGCATCCATTTCTTGTCCGGGAAATTTGGACTAATTCCACTGAAGGAGTAAAACTAGCATCGGGAAGAAACTCACAGCATCCATTTTTTGTCCGGAAAATTTGGACAAATTCCACGGAAGGCGTAAAACTAGTATCAGGAGGAAAATCTCAGCATCCATTTCTTGTCCAGGAAATTTGGACTACTTCCACGAAAGTGGTAAAACTAACATCAGAAGGAAAATCTCAGCATCCATTTCTTGTCCAGGAAATTTGGACTACTTCCACGAAAGTGGTAAAACTAACATCAGAAGGAAAATCTCAGCATCCATTTCTTGTCCAGGAAATTTGGACTACTTCCACGAAAGTGGTAAAACTAGCATCAGAAGGAAAATCTCAGCATCCATTTCTTGTCCAGGAAATTTGGACTACTTCCACGAAAGTGGTAAAACTAGCATCAGAAGGAAAATCTGAGCATCCATTTCTTGCCCGAGAAATTTGGACAAATTCCACGGAAGGCGTAAAACTACCACCAGGAGGAAAATCACAGCATCCATTTCTTGTCCGGGAAATTTGGACTAATTCCACTGAAGGAGTAAAACTAGCATCGGGAAGAAACTCACAGCATCCATTTTTTGTCCGAAAATTTGGACAAATTCCACGGAAGGCGTAAAACTAGTATCAGGAGGAAAATCTCAGCATCCATTTCTTGTCCAGGAAATTTGGACTACTTCCACGAAAGTGGTAAAACTAACATCAGAAGGAAAATCTCAGCATCCATTTCTTGTCCAGGAAATTTGGACTACTTCCACGAAAGTGGTAAAACTAGCATCAGAAGGAAAATCTGAGCATCCATTTCTTGCCCGAGAAATTTGGACAAATTCCACGGAAGGCGTAAAACTAACACCAGGAGGAAAATCACAGCATCCATTTCTTGTCCGGGAAATTTGGACTAATTCCACGGAAGGCGTAAAACTAACACCAGGAGGAAAATCACAGCATCCATTTCTTGTCCGGGAAATT
Source organism: Macrothele yani (assembly GCA_039090855.1). Classification (NCBI taxonomy): domain Eukaryota; kingdom Metazoa; phylum Arthropoda; class Arachnida; order Araneae; family Macrothelidae; genus Macrothele; species Macrothele yani. Next base: position 116,191,054 of record CM077026.1, read on the forward strand.
TGGACTAATTCCACGGAAGGAGTAAAACTAGCATCGGGAAGAAAATCACAGCATCCATTTTTTGTCCGGAAAATTTGGACTAATTCCACCGAAATGGTAAAACTAGTATCAGGAGGAAAATCTCAGCATCCTTTCCTTGCCCGAGAAATTTGGACTAATTCCACGGAAGGCGTAAAACTAACACCCGGAGGAAAATCACAGCATCCATTTCTTGTCTGGGAAATTTGGACTAATTCCACCGGTGGTAAAACTAGTATCAGGAGGAAAATCTCCGCATACATTTCTTGTACAGAAAATTTGGACTATTTCCACGAAAGCGATAAAACTAACATCAGGAGGAAAATCTCAGCATCCATTTCTTGCCCGAGAAAATTGGACTAATTCCACGGAAGGCGTAAAACTAACACCATGAGGAAAATCACAGCATCCATTTCTTGTCCGGGAATTATTACTCGGACCGAGCAGTACGTGAAGTCAGAAGGCAGTATGTCCTGGAATGGTATTTCTCCCAATTATACACTGCTGGACAATTGCTAAGGACGGATCATAAACGGCTATATAGCGCATAAAAAAGTAAGTGTGGTTGGATGCCAAGTGAAATAAAATAATGTCAGAATGCCAGGACATTACAAGAAAGACAATTTATTGTGCTCTGAAATCCAGAAGGCTTTGGAACGTGTTCAAGGGACAAACAGGCCATTTTGTGCAGAATACGTAAACGTGAAAAAAATGCAATTACCGTCCGCAGGCGTTCCGGCGTAAGATGTCAATACGGGATATGGCCACCATGGAGGGCGATGCAAGATTCCACACGTCGTGTCATGCTTTGCACAACATTATCAACATCTGTTGGGGTAATTTATCCCATTCCTCTGTCAGTGCACGGATGAGGGTGTCCTTGTTTATTGGAGGGCATTGGCGACCAGCAAGACTCCTCCCCAAAGCATCCCACACATTTTCAATGGGATTCAGATCTGGAGAACGTGCTGGCCATACGAGGCGTTGAATATCCTCGCTCTCAAGACACACCTGGACAGCGAATGTTCGATGACATGTTGCTTTGTCGTCCATGAAAATGAATCTATCACCGACAGCACCACGGAACATGCGAACATGAGGTAGCAGAACATCATTAATGTATCGTTGGCTAGTCATAGTCTCAGTTGGAAGCACATAGAGGGACGTACGGCCATTGATCATGATGCCAGCCCATACCATGGCACTACATGTCGGATATCGGTCCCTTTCCTGTATGTTTGCTGGACAATATGCAGTACCACTATCACGCCAGATCAGTTGTCGTCGACAATCATACGATAGACTGTATCTACTCTCATCTGAGAAGAGGACAGCAGACCAGTCGTTATCAGTCCTATTGCGATGTTGATGGCACCATTGCAAACGGGCGGTACGGTGATGTCTGGACAATGGGATGCACACAACAGGACGGCGGGCGTATAGTCCTCCTTCATGCAAACGTCTGGCGACAGTTTTTCGGGAGATCCGCTTGCCAGTAGCAGCCATAAACTGATTTGCTACCTCACTACTGTGCTGCGCCGGTGTCTTTTTGTTGATAGCACTATGTACCGATCTTCTGCAGGTGTTGTACTGCGAACACGACCTCCCCCGTGACGTTTGCTACACTCTCCATTTGTTTGAAATTATTTCCAAAGCCTTGAAACAACACTGTGGCTGACGTCAAACTCCCTGGCAACATCTGTTATTTTTCGCCCTTCTTCAATTTTGCCAATAATACGGCCACGCGTAAAATCATCCAGGTGATGTCGGGAAGACATACTGAAAATTGCAAGTTCGTCAATTGATTCTTTCTCTTTCAACTTTGTGTTTGAACAACAACGGTCAATGCGCGTCAAATCCTTTATATCTCTTATCAGCGCTATGACGTCACGAACAAGTTCGTCAATCCAAAATTTGCATACGCACAACACGTCTTACTGTATCCCGCACTTATGCTAATTTCCACATTTTCCTGCCTTCCATTTTATGGTTGCTGTCGGTGCTATTGTCATCCGTCCTTAGCAATTGTCCGGCAGTGTAGTAGGAAACATGTCCTAAAGCTAACTTAAGTTGCATTCATTTGTGCGGAATGTATCAGGTAACCACGAAAGTATTTGGCATTTTCCAGAGAGCTAAAGAAACACCTTTTAATGATTGAATTTGCGGAGAGATGGCGTTCGTCCAGTGGTATATCGTCAGATAAAAGCACGAGATGCCCTACGCATATAAATCAGGCGAGTAAGCAGTTTGGTAGTGGAAAGACGTGCGATTATAATGACGGTATCAGTGGAGATTGTTCGTAGGTGTTTGTTATACGAACTTAAACTGTTCATCTGCTGCATAAACAACTCGTCGCATTAGCTTAGCATTCAGGGCAGATGCTGTGAAGGAATGCACAACTCGGAATTGGCTTCGAAAGTTCTGCAACGGAGAGGACTCCCTTCAAGAAAAGTCCCGTAGTGGTTGACCTGTTAGCCTTGACGCAGAAGCCCTGGAAGTTGCTATTGAGCAGGACAGCAGCCAAACATGCAAAGAACTAGCCCTATCATTTGGTATTAGTGATAAAACCGTCCGAAGACTTCTTCGTGCAACAGGTAAGGCATGCAAACTGTCTAAGTGGGTCTCCCATGAATTGTCTGCAGTGAACAAACAGCAACGTGTCTGAGTTTATCTTGCATTGCTATCTCGCTATGACAAGGAACCATATTTCGATAGGGTACTCACATGTGTTGAGAAGCGGGTCCAGTACAGCACACCAAAACGTTTTTGTAGAACGTTTCTGTTGATCTCAAAAAAAAAAATAATAATAAGATGACATCACGAAAATGATGTTCAGACATCGTTTTCGTGATGTCTGAACGTTTTTTGTTACACCGAAACGTTCCAGATATTGGTGTCCACTAGTGACTCAATTCCTCACACATCAAAGCCAGCACTGCATCCACGTAAAGTTATGGTGTGTGCATGGTGGACAGCACGTGGTGGTGTTCTTTATGAACTCTTGCAAAGCGGCCAAACGATCATCGCTGTAGTGTACTGTGGACACCTGAAATGTGTGCATGAGGACCTGAAAAAGAAGGAAGAAGTACTGCTCAGCAGAAAAAAAGTTCTGCTCCTTCAAGGTAACGCTCATGTCCACTCGGCTTCACTGAACAGAAACACTACCAAAGAAGAACTTGGGTGGAAGGTTTTTCGTCATCCAGCTTCCTCTCCAGATATCTCTCCTTTATAATGAATTAACTTTTACTGGTTTGTTGTTGTGTTGTACTAATTATTATATCATGAATAAGCTTAACTGCTAGTAATGTTGTAGTAGTAATTATTTATGATGAATAAAGTCTTATGCTGGTTGTTAATAGTAACACTTAATGAAAGAGACCTAACATCCAGACAGAGGTCTGACAAAACTATGAACTGAGAAAAACGTACTTACTAAGAAAACCTTTTATTAGGGAAACTCCTGGTATTATCCACAAACACTTCACAGGTCACACAACTACTCGCTATCTGGCTCTCACATATAACGAAGTTCCTCTCACATAAACGAAGCTCTCTTTACACCAAACGAAGATCTCTTTACACATAAAACAAAGCTCTCCCTACGCACATCAACAAAAAGCTCTCTCGCACATAAACAAAAGCTCTCTGGTATCGTTGAACGCGCCTATTTATACTGCCTACCACCACGTCATGACTTACACTCATTGCCACATATCCTTCAGCGGGAGAAATAACATCTCGTTAAGTAAGAAGATAATTTACATAGGAAAATAAAATAACAAGAGATAGTAAAATCAAAAGGAAACTGAATCTAGAGTATACGTTACACCTTCAGACCATCATATGCTTTTTTCACTCGACAATCGTCGTGGACACGACTTCTCCAACTTTGATGATTTGCATGTTGTCCTCCAAAACGTTTTCTATTTCTATGACCCAGCATTTTATCGCAGTGGTATATATAAGTTGTTAAGACGTTGGCAGAATGTTGTTAATGCCCATGGTAATTATTTTGATGAATAAGTTGCTTTTCTACTACGTATGTGTTACACTTTATCTCAGTCTCCGAAAACGGCAAATAATTTTGTGTTTACCTGATATTTTTGTCCACTCAGCATTATACTACAGTGGATCCCACTTAGGAAGTTCCTGTCTAAGAAGTTTTCCCGTTTAAGAAGCTGTCCCGTTTAAGAAGTTTTATTTTTAGAGTCCCGAATTTTCTTCCATAGTGCTAACGTTAGTTTTTCCCACTTAAGAAGTAACGATGTTTCAAGTTTTCCCGCTTAAGAAGTTGTAAGTGTCACAAGTTTCTAAGTAACAACATACTGTTTTGGAACTCGTCCAGCAGATAAGTACATGTCAAAGAAGTTGGGAGGAAACGTTTCCCCGTACATATAGCAAGCGAAGCCCCTGCCGGCTTCCCACGGTCAACGCAGGGGGTCATGTTTATTCCCCCCACTTCTTCTGCGTCTGCTCTTTTTGTATCACAATCGCCTTATCTTTGGGGCTGGGGAAAGGCTGGGAAAGGATAAACCTGCTGAAAGTTAGTCATTTCGTCAGAGTTAGGCTCAGATGTTGCACCTCGCATTCGTGGAGTTAAACGTTTAGTTTTATTGTTGAAATGCGTAGCTAGAAATATGGCGTCTAAAGGCATCAAAAGAAAAGCTTTATTTGTGGTTGAAAAACGAAACATTATTACGAAAGTTGATGAAAACCCGTATTTAACTAGGGTGCAGATAGCAAAAGAACTAAATTTACCAGTTACAACCCTCAACGGTATAGTGGCAAAACGTTGACAAAGATGTTCCCACTTTTGAAATGTAAAATATCGACGATATTTGCGACATCGAAACGTGAGAGGAAGATGAACCAGAAACGCAAGACGATGAGTGCAGACCAATTCCAACTTCAGCTGAAGCTGGTAAAGCACTAGAAACATTTCGCCGCTTTATAGAAAGCCACAAACGTGTTCCAACGGACATAATGAGAAATTTGAGGGAAATGGACGCGTACTTTGTGAATCTAGCGGAAAAAAGAAAGAAACAAACGCTTTTAGATCAGTATTTTTGTAATCCTGTAGCATAATAAACGTAGTTTTCAATCCTCATATTCAAGTTTAAATAGGTAAGTTGTGGAATTTTCTGTTACTTTAAAATTAACTAAAATGTAATTTCTGGATTTAATCTACGCAACATTTTTAATCGCTAAAGTCTTACAAAACCCAATCCGACACTTCCCGTTTAAGAAGTTTTCCCGCTTAAGAAATGTTCATCGTTTCGTCCCAACGAACTTCTTAAGCGGGATCAACTGTACTTTATTGGCGATACACGCTTCCTTACCTCGCTGAGAGAAATATAATCACGTGAAACTATCATAGCCCAGTGACAACTATTTTTACTTTATGCTTTGTTTCTCTGTCTAGTCACTAAAACACCGGTTCCAGCCGCACAAAATATTTGACAATTTTTACTCCCAACATTGTGAAGCTTTTAATGCTAACATTAAGGATTTTACCTTGAAAAATACACAGTCGAGTCACATTATTGTGACCACCTCCAACTTTTAACGTCAACAGCGCGGAGCCAATGAAAGAAGGCACGTGTCGTGAGCTGGCTTGGAGGGTATATAGGGTGTGCTGTAGGTATTCTGAAAACATATCACTCGTTGCTGTCATGGATAAATGAAGCTGTTTATCAGATTTGTAAAAGGTGATGATTATCGGCTTTCGGGCCAAGGCTGGCAGTATTTCTGAAACAGCGCAGTTTGGGAACTGTTCGCGTGCTGCTGTAGTTAAAGTGTATCGTGATTGGAGAAATGCCACCATTGCGAATAAGTGATCTGGAAACTGCGGAGCAGCACGCGACATTGATGTGTCAGGTGAACTTCGGCTTCGAAGGTGCGTGAGGGCCGATCGATCGGCTAGAGTGGAGCAACTCACTAGCCGAATGAACCAGGGGCTACCGGAAGTGTGTCTAAAACGACAGTTCCACGAACCCTGCTGCGTATGGGCTCCGATGCAGACGGATGGGCACTGCACCTATGCTAACGAAGGTGCACCTGCAGAAAAGGCTTACATTTGCACGGCAGTATCGGAATTGGGCCTCCGCTGATTGGCAATGGAATTTTAGGGATTCACGTTTTCTGCTTCATCGAACGGTTCGACATTGGCTTATAATACGGGAAACATCGGAGAACAAACACTCTTCAACCATTGCTGGAAGAACACAAGCTGGTGGAGGAAGCGTTATGGTCTGCGGAATGTTGTTGTGGCATTCTCTGGATCCACTCATACCTGTGGAAGGCACTATGGACCGAATTCGTTATGAATACATGCCTTGCAGACCACGTGCACCCATACAAGCTGATTGTCTTCCCTGGAGCAGATGGGATTTTGCAGCACTACAATGCGACGTGTCGCAGAGCTAGAAATGTCCGAGAGTGGTTGGAAGAGCACGATGAAGACTTCAGAGTACTTCCCTGGCCCCCTAGTTCCCCAGACTTAAACCCAATTGAGCATCTGTGGGACCACCTCGATTGTGTTGTTTGCTGTATAGATCCTCCATCGTGCACCTTCCAGCAGCTGTCAGATGCACTGCAGTCAGCATGGCTCCACATACCTGTGAACACCTTCCAGAACCTTATTAAGTCACTCCCAGCCCGTCTAGTCGCTGTCCCTGCTGCACACGGCGGTTATTCTGGTTATTAGCTGCTGGCCACAATAATGTGACTCGATCGTGTATATACAACTTATTCCACAGTCTCACAGAACTTTTAGAATATTAAGGACTTTAAGAAGTTTTGTGAACTTTGGAACACTTTCACTTTGTAGCTTCTGTTTAGGTTCGTTGCTGAAACAAGGATGAAAGCAATCCAGGTAAGTTCTTTTGTATTAGGTACATTGTTTCTTTTTTTTTTTTTTTTTTTTTAATTTTCTGGTTGAATCATGAATCATTAAAACAGGTTTTCAAATAGAATTTCAGAATTGCGCTTTGAGAAACATGCAACTTTTTTTGTTTCGGAATTTATTGACTACCGAAACAAAACAAAAAAATGGCTACAAGCAGTCTCCCGTCCCTAATTTAGGGTCACTGATTCGAGGAAAGGGAAAAGCAAGCGCCATCAAACAACAACCCTCACCCATGCTTCATCTGAGACTCGAAGAGAGCGCAACTTGGAAGAATGGCCATTACACAATGAAAAAAAGAAAATAAAAGAGAAAGCTCTCGAATCCTTCGTGTTCATTGTTATCGGTCAGTAGGAGTGCTTTGGAGATGAGAGAAGAAGTGTTTATTGGCGAGATTTTGAGGGATTTTAGTATTTAAATTTGGATTTGAAGTTCGGCTGTTTACCGCAGTAAGAATATTCTACCTCAGAGCACCAGCGAATATGTAGGTGTCAGTAAACTGGAGAAAAGAGAGTCGAAATTCGGCATCAATGACTTCTCGATGCCATTGCGGGGATCCATGGAAAGGAACCAAAACAGTAGAGTAAGATATGAAGAAATTAACTCGTGCACCAAAAGCTATTAAATTGAAAACAAATGCCGTCTCCTGCACGATGCACTTTAATGATAAAAAACTATGTACAATTAAAATAAGTATATGTTTCAGAACTTTCAACGCCACAACGGCGTCATCCTCAGAAACAATGCAGCAGTGAGCACAGAAGTGAGAGACCTATATACTTTAATAAAACAAATAGAAGTGAATGCGCATGTGCAATAACGGTCAAGTCTTAATCAAGCTCAGTGGATAAAAGCATAGTTGGTGGGCGTGACTTGGCCCAGAACCGCGGGTGGCCTAGTGGGCAACGTTCGTGACTGCCACGAAAAGGGCCTCAGGTTCGATCCCAGGCAGGCAAGAACGCTCGATCCACTAAATATCCGCCGTGCGTCGGATGGGCACGTTAAGCCGTCGGACCCCGGGTACTTCCCCCCGGTAATAAATAAGGGCGTCTTCCTCCCCCTTTCTACTTCGCTTTCGTGTCACTTCCCTATCGGGCACTCTAGCCCAAATCTCCTAGCTTCCTATTTCTAAGGGTTGTTTAAGACCTGGGGTCAGACACTCGCTTCCTAAAATCATCTACATATGATCATGATCATCATGACTTGGACCAGAAATGTTCTCCAAAGAAGAGGGGGTTCATCGTAACAGCATCTTTCGCCATTGACGAATATGTGAATACTTTCACAGAAAAGTGTTGATCGACGATTCCTGGGAGAATTTACAATAATGGTGTCAATTCAACATGGAAATAAAAGCACTTAAAAAATAACTAAAACAAATTCATGCTAGTTGGGAATTACCTTTCCTCCAGCGATGTAGATATCGGTTACCTCTTGATTTCCTACATCAATCGCTAAATCTTCATTTCTTGTAAAAGCATCGTACATCTGTTTCGCTTTCTGAAATTTCATTTTTTAATCCCACTTCTTTACTCTTCTCAGCCAGTTCCTGGATCATAATCTGCAACACTGAAGGGACAGTTGCAAAACTAACTGCGTCATCAGCAAAACGAAAGTGGGTTAAATAATCTCCATTAACCTTTATTCCTTTGTTTTCCCAATTCAATGATTCAAAGGCATTTTGTAATGTGGCATTGAAAAATTTGGTAGATATGGTGTCACCTTGTCTCAGCCGCACCGGTGGCGCAGTGGTCTAAGCGATGGCCTCTGATCATTCGTCCGAAAGAGGTCCGGGTTCGAATCCCGATGAGGCATGGATGTTGTGTTTGTCTTACGGCACTGGCTCTGTCCCTTCCCTGGAACCAGTGACCCTAAATTAGGGACAAGCGACTGCTTATAGCCCATTGAGTTGCTCATGGTGGTCGTTAAACCTCCAATCAAAAAAAAAAACTTGTCTCACTTCCTCTCCAGTTTTTATTGGTGCTATATCCTCAAATAGCCGAACCTTTGCACTCCCGTTTTCTTACATGTTATTGATAATGATAATATATGCATCTGTAATGCCGCAGGAACCCAAACTGTCAATTCCGGGTGCTACATGCAGGTGAAGGATGTGTGATAGTGTTGGGCGTGTTTAAGTAGGCCTTCTTGGAGCCATTTGTAATTATTGAGACCACCATCATGCCACAAGACTATGTTAACTTACTCGACAACCTCCGGCACCCATTTAATGCTACCCATTTCCCACGGATACCTTCTTTCAACAAGTGTGAAACCCAAATTTGCAGGTGGCGGATTCGAACACACATCTTTCGACTCCGGAGCCGAATGCTTTCCACATTAAGTACCCCGGCAAAACCTTAGCACTGTTACGACTTATCGTTCTGATGTGTACTTCATCTCTGTAGTACGTTAAATATATCCCAGGAAAATGGGAGCACTAAATAGCTGCTTTCGGGACCACGGCAAGCTGTGTTTGAAGTAACTCTCGATAGAAGAAGGAATTTTAATTCATTCCGGGTGATTTCTGGAAGAAGCATCACACATTTCTGAAGCGTTGAAGAAGGAATTCTCTTTAATTCAGGACGATCTGCGGAAGAAACATCACACATCTTTCAGAAAACCTGACGGTCAGGAGATCCGTTTTTACGTTCGGGCGCCCATGTGAAAACACAGGTTTGCAGTGGCGTTCCTCGAACTCCACATCCTTCTGCTCCAGAGCCGAATGCATTCCCAATTAATATACGGCCGGCTAGGGATTATCACTGCTACTTGCCGTCTTGACATGCGCGTCACCTCTGTTGTTGGTACGTCACACAAGATAACACCCCGTTCCATCGCTCTAATTTGGAGGAGGATCATTCGGAGGGTCATTCAATTGAGTTCACAAAACTTCAAATAGCCGTCTTGCTCTCCAGATCTGAACCTAACTGAGCATCTGTGAGACGAAATGGAGCGATGCATTAGGGTTCAAAACTCACCACCGGCAACTCTCCGCGCTTTACGGACTGCTGTTCTGGTATCATAAGTCGCAATAACACCGGAACATTTCCAACACCTAATAGTTCATACCCTGACGTGCTGTTGTTTTTGTAATGGCAAAAGTTGGACGCACACGTTATTAGGTGGGTGTGCATGACAAATTGTCTTCTCTGTGTGTTCGGAAAATTCGCATTTTCCTCTAAATATACTGAATGCATTCAACCTTATTGATAAGCAATACAAGGAATATCTTTTACCCATCTGTAAAATAGTAATTTAAGTCCTCAAAATGAAACAAGATTGAAAAACGTCCTACCTGACCTCTCAGGAGGGTGTAATTCCATAACGGTACGTTTCTGTTTCTGATTTCCGGGTTCCAGTAACCGTCCAATGACCTGTGAAAATGTTACAAGTTTGTAAAATATACTGGGATTTACGGAACTGTTAGAAATTTAGTTAATCGTGCAAAAACACGCCAAGATATTAAAAGCTAGTTAACAACGTCATAACTTACAGAAATGTGAAGTGAAATTGCATATTCAGCTCCCTAATGGCATAGTAGGAACCTGTAGGGCTGTAATTAAACATGCAGATACATACCGACCTAAATATTTAGAAACTTGTTGCGAGTGGAACAGGGCATACAGGAAAAAGTTAATACAGTCGGGACATACAGAAATTATTATAAGTGCAGTTAAATCAGGGTTGGTCCTGAAATTCCTGATCTTTTTTATGTCCTGAAGGTCCTTAATTTTTACTATTTTGTCCTGAAATTTTGAAAGAAAAATAATTCACTTTTAAAATTTGACTTATACTGCGTATTTTAAGCGCAAATGCATTATTCTGTGTATAACTGTTTTGTAGAAAAAATTTAGAAATAGACTCACCAGCATCTATTGGCATCACTGAGCGCAAGTTGAAGAGATAAAAGCCCAAAAAGGTAAGAATGGTTATTCCACTTCGATTTGTCCAGAAGAAAGATGAACCAGTAAGGAATAATGAAGCACATACAACTGATGCGGTATTTGGCTCCAACAGCGATCCCGACAGCTCCTAGAAAATTAGATTATGTTGGCTGTGTGTCATATCACAATCATACTTTTCACCAGTTATAAGTACATATTACAGGTTACAATGTTTGAATTAAGTACACCTTAGACGTATGGTTTTCAGATTTTTTCTTTCATTGTCTTCTTTTATTTGTAGATCAAGATCACGGTGTTTGAGAGTCAAGTGATACAACTCCCGACACAGTTAACAGGTAGACAAACGGACCTCCGCACAGTGGTTCCAAACACAAATCTAGCTGATCAAAATTAATAACTCCTCTCCTATAAAACAGATCGTCATAGAATTTTATACGAATTTACAAGTTGCATTTTCAATTTTTTTTATTGTGTTAAATATATCAACGAAATATTATAGTTTTGTAAGATTTAGTGCAAATATTTTTTAAGTCTTTGTTCTTATTTTAAAAAAATAACAAATTAATAGGATTTAAACAGAACACCAATTGTGGTCAAACAAATACACATTTCAAGTATTTACAGGCTTCAGAGAGATGTACATTTATTCATTTTCCAACAACAACATCATCATCATCATCATCATCGCTGCCACCTGGATCTTGGAGTAGTCTCAGTACATCAGGAGATATACTTTTACTTCTCTTTTGACTTTTGACTCGAAGACTGCTTACAATCGGGTCCGAGGAAAGTAAAAGCGTGTGCATCAAGTCCGTCACTGTATGGGCTCTACAAAATGTACGAGTGTGATGTTCTCTAAACTCCTTATAGTCCTTATTCCGGGCTTCTTGAGCTTCCTCAGACATCATCCCAACGGGAAGTACGGCTTCCTTTATCAACTGTGCACCACGGATAAGTATCTTATGCACACTTTGTGGCATATAATACCACTTTCTCCCAGTCCTCCCAACAGAAGTTGCACATGCAATCAAGAACATGAAGCGGGGAAAAGCTCCAGGAGAAGATGGAATTACTGTAGACATCATACAAGAAGCAAGTGGAGAAATCGAAACAGTACTCGCCCAAATTTTCACTCGATGCCTTAATGAAGGGAAAGATTCCTGAGGATTGGAACACCGCTACAATGATCCTGCTACATAAGAAAGGTGACATTGAGGATCTCGGAAACTACATACCTATCAGCCTCCTATCAGTGGTTTATAAAATCTTCACTAAAGTTCTTTCACACCGCTTGAAGGTGACACTGGACATGGCTCAACCGAGAGAACAAGCTGGATTCAGGAGTGGCTACAGCACAATAGATCATATCCACGTACTGAGAGAACTAATTGAAAGAGCGAGGGAATATGAACTTCCATTGTGCATGGCTTTTATCGATTATGAAAAAGGATTTGATTCGGTGAAACCATCAGCAGTTACAATGGCTTTGAAATCCTGCGATATTGAAGATGCATACATTAATATTATTAATAACATCTATGAAAATGCAAGTGCAAAGATTCGGCTGTTTGAAAATACAACACACATAAAAATTGGAAAGGGAGTGAGACAAGGGGACACCATATCTCCGAAGCTCTTTAATGCCACATTGGAGTGTGTCCTTCAGTCGCTGAGTTGGGAAAACAAGGAGATAAAGATTAATGGAGATTATCTAACCCACCTTCGTTTTCCTGATGACGTAGTCATTTTTGCAACTACCTCATCAGAGCTGCAGAGTATGATCCAGGAACTTGCTGACAAGAGTAAAGAAGTGAGATTAAAAATGAGCTTTCAGAAGACAAAAGTGATGTTCAATGCTTTTACAAGAAATGAAGATTTATCGATTGATTAAGAAAAGCTGGAAAATAACAGACACGTACGTTTATCTTGGACAGCAGATATCAAGTGAGGGTCACATTGGTGAAGAAATTAATCGGCGTACAAACCTTGCCTGGAGAGCCTTTGGAAGAAACAGCATAATTTTCAAGAGCAATATGCCATTATGTCTTAAAAGAAAAGTGTTTGATCAATGCATCCTTCCAGTGCTTACGTATGGTGCAATGACGTGGACCTTAACTAAAAGAGACATACAAAGGCTGCAGACAACTCAAAGTAGCATGGAGAGGTGCATGCGTGGTGTAACCAGGAGAGACAAGAAGAGTAACTGGTGGATCAGAAAAATGACAAGAGTGGAAGACATCATGATCAGAAGGACAGACTATCGATGGACAGCCGAAATTTTAGATTGAATTCCAAGGGACAGGAAAAGACCCAGAAGAAGACCACATGAAAGATGGGTGGATGAAATTCGAAAGTATGTGGGAGTGACATGGAGGAGACTGGTACAAGACAGACCGTTGTGGAGGAAACTTGGGGAGACCTTCATCCAGCAGTGGATTGATAATGGTTGACAATGATCATGATGTTGATATTTTCGGATGTATAATTCTGCTGTGTGGGAGCAGTATTTTTCAAACTCTCCATTGCTAATGTTGTACCCACTGGCGATTGTTTTTAGGATGGTTCCAAATCTCCGAATCAGCTCTTCATCTACGCCAGTAATATCTGATGCTAAAGCTGGATCTTCAAAGAACCTCTGCGCGCTATTTCCGTCATTTGTCATACCAAATCCTGGTTTACCGCCCCGGTGGCGCAATGGTCTAAGCGGTGGCCTCTGATCAATCGTCCGAAAGGGGTCCGGGTTCGAATCCCGGTGAGGCATGGATGTTGTGTTTGTCTTACGGCACTGGGTCTCTCCCTTCCCTGGAGCCAGTGACCCTAATTTAGGGACGGGCGACTGCTTATAGCCCATTGAGTTGCTCAGGGTGGTCGTTAAACCTCCAATCAAAAGAAAAAAAATCCTGGTTTGGGTATGTCGACAAGAAGCCCCATTTCTTTGTGGAGACGATCTTGTATTCTTTTTTTTTCGTTCTTAAACCGGAGCTTTGTTTTCTTTTCGTATTTGCCACGATTCAATGTCTAACCTATATGATATATGGAGGATGCATTCGAAAAATTTAATGCACCAGTGAAGGCTTGATAAGCCCTTTATATTGTTCATTTGTGAAGGAGTTGCCCCACACACATGAAAATTTTGCGATGCTTGATTTGAGAGCACACTACAAATCTTTCAGTCGATCATAGTGAGAACAAGTTCCTGCCTCACAAGAATTTCACGACCTTCTACGTATACAACAGTGGGAGATAATGCAGCTATTTGCGATTTTATATTGTGGATTTCTTTCTTTCTTAACTCTGGACTTTATTTAAAATAATCTTGATAAGCCGACAGTATTTTGTCGACGAAGGCAAAGGATTTTGCCACAAAATTACTTTTTTCTCTGGACTTGTACTACTACCAACGGAAGAATACGTGGTCATCTGCAGTGGTACCATTGATATAACAAATGTATACGAATAATCAATACCTTCTTGCGTTGCCGAAAATAGCTGCTTATACTGACTTTGTCCAGAGGCGCCGTCACAGCCCCATTTGACGACCATGTTAAGTGTTGGAAGTGTATCTCTGCCTACTCGCACTTGCACCGCTGCAGAGTAGTCAGTGATCTCCATTTTTTCTGGATAGCATCACTTTTTTGCCTCCAGAAGCATATGGTAATTTGGGAAAATATCAGCATTGTGAGCTATGCCTATCTGACGCATAGAGATGTATTGTTACTTTGTAAGCTTTTTTTTTTTCACGAAAAAGGCTTATGCTTCGTCACATGTCATTTTAATGGGCGCTTTGTTACTTGGAGATTGATAGGCTTTTTGTTTATTTTCGTGGCCCTTTCTGGGGAAAAACTTGATACTTGCTTTCTTATTTGTGCTACATCACGCCTGCCTGCAGATCGCAAGCCCATTTTCGCAACAAAAACAATCTCACCAACAGTGTGTGTTTCCAACAATGGTTTCAATTTCCTTTTTTGACTAATACCGGCACACTCATGGAACAACTTTCGTGGACGGCCTATGTTTTTTCTTTCTCGAGCACTGTCTATTTCTAAAAAAGTCATTTTAACACTCAACCTGCTTTTTCGTAAGAATTCTTTCAATACATAATGACAGTTAGTCCACCGTTCTTTAAGTTTCTTACAAAGTTCAGCACTTTTTTTCTGCATTAGATCACGAATATGTCCCTCAGGATCTTCCAAGCCATATTTAGTCAATATATAATCACACACACACACACACACACACACACACACACACACACACAGGCTAATCTCCTTAAAATATTCTTTTCATTCCGTCAAACAGCTCTCTTCTTGGAATTCCGTCCGACATCACTTAAATATTAATAAAAAAAGAAGTTGGTTAAAGTTGGTCACAGAACAGTTATAATGACATACCTAAATAACTAACTTAAACGCTGAATATACTTTCACAACGGACTTTTACGGCCTTTGCTTTTGCAAGCCTGTTACTTCAATTACATCTTTAAAAAATTTCAGGAATACGTCCCTTATAATTAATGAACATAAGAACTAAATAACACAATGTTAAAGTTTTAAAATGAACTAAAACTGTAGGCAGATGCATGTAGTTTTATTCACCGAAGACCCGAATAGGATCGAGAATAAATTACGTGAACACAGATCGTAGTTCCGAAGGCAACTGCTGGGCGATGCTAAGGAGAAAACGATGGTTGCACTAAACACGTAACATCTATGTGCCCCTGCTAAGACCCAATTATTTGTTTTGTAAAACTGATTGTGAGTCGTAGCCACACAACTATTTAGGATTACAGTACGACAGTATTTAAGTTGTTTTGAAGCTACAACAAATATACCTTTTGATCAGCTAGATTTGTATTTGGAACCACTGTGCGGCGCTCCTGTCGCTCAGTGCTCTAAGCGATGGCTTCTGGCAATTGGAGATGGGTCAGTGCTTGAAACCCGGTGACGCACGGATATTGTGTTTGTCATACGCCACTGCATCTCTCCCTTCCAACGGCGGCCCTAAATAATGGAAGGGCTTATAGCCCATTGAGTTGCTTTCGGTGGTCATTAAACTCCCAAATAAAAAAAATCAGTGGTTTCCATATATATGAATGCTCATAGTTCGCTGAGATATGGCTCGGGAAAAACCTTCATAGATTGCAGAGGAAGTCCTGTTCCTCCGTACAAGCCTTCTCAGACGACGGCGATCTCATTCCTAAAAAAACTGTCGTCGCGCCGCAGTTACGTCTCTTAGACAAGCAATGTGAGTTAT
Source organism: Macrothele yani (assembly GCA_039090855.1). NCBI lineage: Eukaryota > Metazoa > Arthropoda > Arachnida > Araneae > Macrothelidae > Macrothele > Macrothele yani. The sequence goes on from CM077026.1 coordinate 116,207,137, forward strand.
TTTTCCACTGGTTAAAGACCCGGAATATCTCACTTTTTTAGAAACCAGTTAGCTCTGCTGTTTTCAAAATCTGCGCTCCAACCAGATGGGCACTCACAATAAGATCTTTATCGAACTCCGAAAGATTTTATTTTTTTTCATTGTGATCAACACTACTGACCATTTACGATAGATCAGATCATATGTTTAGGATTTTAGCAAGGGAGTGTCTTAAACAACCCTTAGAAATAGGAAGCTAGGAGATTTGGGCTAGAGTGCCAGATAGGAAAGTGACACGGAAGCAAGGTAGAAAGGGGGAGGAAGACGCCCTTATTTATTACCAAGGGGACAGTACCCGGGGCCCGACGGCTTAACGTGCCCACCCGACGCACGTCGGATATTTAATGGTTCGTGCGTTCGTACCTGCCTAGGATCGAACCTGAGGTCTTCTCCGTGGCAGTCACGAACGTTGACCACTAGGCACACCCACGGCCCTACTGACCATTACTCACGATCAGCAGTCTTAAATAGTTGCCTAGATGAGGTGGTGAAGCGCGTGACCTCGTATTTTGCATTTACGCTGTATAAATGACGTTTACGTACATCTGCCTAAATGTTTCTAATTCAGTGGCCGGTCTGTATATTTCTATCCGTTTTTATTTACGCTTTCCAACCGTAGGTTGAAGAGGCGCATATGCTCCAGCTTTTTCCGTCCGTCCGTCTGTCTGCACGATAACTGGCGTAAAAATGGTTCGATTTCGATTAAATTTTAGTATGTGGTAGGGGACCAACTGGGGACGAACCCTGTTGAAAATGGACGAAATGGGGTCAAAGGTCAGAACATAGGATTAGGATCCATTCCATCGCCCTTATCCCATATTATTAAGGTGGACGTCAAGTAATTTTGCTTCCTATACTTCCAATGGAAAAACTTTTGTACACATTTCCTTTACAATTAATCTGTTCCCAAGGATGAAAATTTGAACATCGATTAATATAACTTCATATTATAACTTGGAATACTTAAGATTTTCTAAAACATAACCATAATTATATTAAAATCAATAACTTTTCCTTTGGTGGTGTTGAACCAGAAAAAGGATGGCGCGACCTGTACTTTCATGACGTCAGTAGACAAGCAAATGTTGGATTGCATAATTATGGTTATGTTTTAGAAAATATGAAGTATTCCAAGTTATAAAATGAAGCTATTTTAATCGATGTTCAAATTTTCATCCTTGAGAACGCATTGATTTTGAAGAAAATGTGTACAGAAGTTTTTCCATTGGAAGTATAGGAAGCAAAATTACTTGATGCCCACCTTAAAATTTTGATGAAAGTCGTTAACCTACCGTTTTCTGGTACTAGAAATCGATTTAGCTTGATCTCGACTTTAGGAGAATTCGTTTAGTGGATTAAATAACCACCCCGAATTATAAAGTTTTCAGTGTCATGGCGTTGTTCCATTAATGTTACCAATGCTTAGAAATCTTATGACGTCACAATATCGCGTTTGAGAATGTTGGCGCGCGGTCACGCCATCTGTCTCATTACGTCACGTGTTGTGTGTGGATCCTATTAAAGTTTTATGACGTCACACTCTTGCGAGCAGATGGTCGCGATTCCCATCTGCCTCATTACGTCACGCGTTGTGTGCGTATGTTCGTCTGCACGATAACTCGCGTAACAGTCATTCGATTTCGACGAAATTGTAGTATGTGGTATGGGAACACCTGGGAAGGAACCCTGTTGAAAGTGAAAGAAATGGGGTTAAAGGTCAGGACATAGGAGCGGAATCACTTTCATTGCCATTATGCGTCATAACTTACGTAAAAATGTTTCGATTTGGATGAAATGTTAGTATGTCGTAGTGACCTGCCTGGGGACGAATCCTATTGAAAATGGGCGAAATGGGGTCAAAGGTTAGGACACAGGACGGGATCTATTCCATAGCTCTTATGCATCATAACTTACGTAAAATTGCTTCGATTGCGACAAAACTTTATCATGTTATTTCGGAGGTATACTGAACCAGTTCTGTTGAATATCATCGAAATGGGATCAAAAGTCAGGGCACAGGAGCGAGATTTATTCCACAGCTATTATCCTCATAACTTGAGTAATGATTTCTGGTATGTTGGAAAGCGTATCATAATCATTGCATGAATTTACTAACTTGTTATCATGTGCTTCCACAACTAAAACTTTATCAGCAGCTGCATAATTTGTACTCCGTAGGCTAGGCGTCATTGTATCCAGCTTCGTTTAATAAGAAATGTGCTCTACCTTCTTATTAAGGTTTTGCAGACGTGTCTTCCGCAATGCTGCTTGGAAAACAAAATTCTGTTTTCAGAAAGCCATTGCTTATATGGAGGACTTCGTTACGTTGTTCAATGTGTAGTTGAACCACAAAATGGTATCGAGAGCGCTGATGGCTTTTGACAAATCACTTGTTGATGCCATGAGCACCATTTTCAGGTTATGTGTTTTAAAACTAGCTGCCTGTACACAGCCTTAAACAGTTAAACGGGCAAATTATACTTTTGTCCGTAGACTGACACACAGTTGTGTTCGATGGGAATACGCAGACTTTAATATTTTCAAGCTGTGGTTCTGTATGAGAAGATTTCTTAATCGAAAAGAAAAAATCTAGAGATCTTATATCTAGTAATCTTTATGCATGCTCATCTTTTCGCCTATTCATTCATGATACCTCTAGTCATCCATGCTTTGCTAATGGACTGTAATCTCCAGATAGCTTCATGACATCAAACATTTTAAACTATAGAGGTTTCCGTGGATTTTCTAATTACTAGTGGATTTTCAATTTCTCCTACCATATTTCCTTAGATTAATGCTGTAAGACGTTCTTTGGAAACCTTCCCACCCCCGAAATTTTCAGCTTCCACAGCCACTGTGTTTTCTGGAAAGACTCTGAAGAACAGTGCTGTCTTTGAAACAATTTCTGAATGTTTCTGTTGGGTTACGTATATCTTCATAAAGGTTTCGAGACCAGTTGGAAGTGTGTTTTTTTTTTTCTTGAGGGGATGGGGAAAGGGTTACGTGCATCTGCATAAAGGTTTTGAGACAATTTGAGAGCGTTTCTTTTGGGTTACGTGCATCTGCATAAAGTTATGTTCATTTGTATAAGGTTTTGAAACAATTTGGGAACGTTTCTGTTGTGTGCGTTACGTACATCAGCATAAAGGTTTTGAGGCAATTTGGGAGTGTTTCTTTTGGGTTACGTGCATCTGTATAAAGGTTTTGAAGCAATTTGGGAATGTTTTTGTTGTGTGAGTTGCGTACATCAGCATAAAGGTTTTGAGACAAATTGGGAGTGTTTCTTTTGGGTTACGAGCATCTGCATAAAGGTTTTGACACAATTTGGGAATGTTTCTTTTGTATGCGTTACGTACATCAGCATGAAAGTTTTGAGACAATTTGGGAATGTTTCTGTTGTGTGCGTTACGTAAATCGGCCTAAAAGTTTTGAGACAATTTGGAAATGTTTTTTTTTTTTTTTTGAGGGTGGGGGGGGGGGGTTACATAATCTGCATAGTTGTTTCTAATTCAGTGGCCGGTGTGTGTACTTTTCCTGTTGTGTGAATATGGAACTAGAGTAAATAATATTCATAATCCTATACAAATTACTCTAAAATCTGATACTGAGGAAAATTTTTCACTAAAATTCTTCAAAAAACCAGAATAGTTTTCAATTATGTGAGCGTGATCTTATGCAGTAACGTCCATTGGAAAAAAGTTGTAAATTTACGAGGGTAAAGAATGACTTGAACTAGCATTGGAATGACATTTTTACTTACCTATTAACATAAAAAGATAGAGGATGCACATCCATTCCAGAGTAAGAGGTTTAAGGAAGCTGAAGAAAGGAAATCTGCACTCGTTGGGATCTCCCCATCTTAGGTCTGCAACAGAAAGACCTCTCTCGTGGTGGACATCAATTACCATCAAAATACCTGGAGAATAAAAGGCATATAATAAACTAATTCATAGCGTTTTAACACTATCAGGAACAGCAACTCTAAATAAAAACTGTGATGCCAGTTAAACGGCAGTAACAAATCTGAATCTGAATGGAGTGCTTCCTATTGTGGATAAATACTCAGGCCCGTAGCTAGCAGGGGACTAGAGAGGGCTCAGCCCATTCCCCCCTGCATGGCAAGCGAACTCCTCCTGAAAAATGGACGTTGTTTTAAATTCTCTGAACTTTTAATTTCAGTGGCTTATGAAAATGTTTATAGTATTTCATTGTAAGCATAAAAACTTTAGAATATTTATTCACGTATTACACGTTTTCAGAAAAATCTAAATTTAAATGATACAGCACAAAGGATGGATAACACAAAAGAAATTACTTCTTGGAGTGATTCAGTAGGAACAGCTGTGCCAATGATTCTCGGTCACATGGGCACCGGACTTGTTGCTGCTAAGAGTCAGGGAAGAGAGAAATCCTTTTCCTTTTTTTATTTTATTTTTTGAGAAACGCAAAATATAAAAGAACATTTCCAAAAAAAGAAAGACAAAAGCAAAAAAAAAAAAAAGCTCTCAACTTCTTCCTGTTCATTGTTTCCGGTCAATAGGAGGGGTTTTGTGATGGGAGAAGAAGCATTTATTTGCAAGATTCTGAGGATTTTGGTATTAAAATTGAGATTTGAGGTTCGCCTGTTGACCTAGGTAAGAAGATTCTATCTTGAGGCACCAGCAAAGGAAAATGTGCGATTAAAGATGGAGAACAAAGAACAGAAATTTATCATAAATGATTTCTCGATGCGATCGGGTGGATCGACGGAAAAAAAAACAATATAAAGTAAAACATAAACAAAAAAATTCACACTAGCTGGGAATTATCTCTCCTCCAGCGATGATGACTCTGTAACTAAGCCACCGTCAAACTAAATTCTGATAATGAGATGTATTTTTTACATTTCATGGGAATTCAGTTTTCATTTCGTCTCTCTTCCCGCGTTTTTATATTTTGAACTGATTTTTTTTTATCTTTTCGGCATAAAGAAATTGTTTGCTAGTGAAGTAAGTTAACAAAAGGAGCGAAAATACAAAACAAAACTTGCATCTGTATTCGTGAATGAATATAGTTTGCCGTTGAACACAGAGCACCACCCAGATGAGTCCGATCGGAAGGAATTGTTCACTAGTGAGTGAATTAACAAAATTAACGAAAATACAAAGTAATGTATGAACATTGTTTGCTATTGAACACAACCCCCTCCCTCCCCCCCGCAGGATGAGTTTTCAGCCTCCCCTGGTTATGAGACACGTAGTTACGGCCTTATCCAAAATTTTAAAAAAGAATATGGAATGAAATTTACATACCAAAGAGAATTCTAACTACAGCTAAGCTGGATGGGTCACAAGGCCTGTGTAGTAACTTGCTCACCGAAGACAAGGAAGAGAGATCTGTAAGTTGAAATCCTAGCTGTCTTTCCAATATTCCTTTCATCCAAAAATAGCCTTTGTCGAAAGCAAATTTTGAAGTCTTATGGTCTTCATCTATATCATTCTTCTTCATATTCTCTGCAGGTATTCCCTCTTTCCTGAAAATGAGAAGAGATTTAAAAACAAAATGTGCACTGCAAACGTTTTTACATACATAAAATTAGTTCTCATTCGCCTTGGACGTAAAGAATAGGGAGCTCTTAATATAAGACCTTGTATCACATATTAAGGATTCTCATAAAATAGCAAACAGTTTGAAGTGATAGGTAGAAAAAAGAAATAAAAATATAACATATCAAAATTTTGAACTCTTCATTAATTATAATAATAAAAAAGATATGGGAGAGAAATACGCAAGCACTCGTCTATGCGTTACACGGATCAGCTGATTTTCACAGCACGTGGATTTCGAAAATACAACAATGGATAAATAATCCAAGGACTACCAAACGCTCTCTAGCCCGAAAGTAAAAATTATTTCGAATAATTTGCTTCAACAAATGCGAAGGTTCCTTAAATTTTTAAACAAATAGAGAATCTTCTTCACCAAATTGGTTAATAGAAAAGGGACGATTTCGCTTTCTTGAAGGATCTTAAATCTCCAGTTCCTCTTTTTATGGAATTAGAATGTAAATACTCAGTTAAGAAATTCATTGCGGGCCAATATATGTATGAATGGCGCTAACTTCATATAGTTTACGTATATGTATACTGTATATATACACTGCTGGCCACCCAAAATGCAACACCAAGAAGGACACGAGATAGCAAAGCCAGATTTACTGGACACATAACAACAAATACAAAGATGAAACGATTGAGCTTACAAGCCCGTGCGACTTTCAGAACACGCAGGCATCAACAGTTCGTGTGGCCCCCCATGGCTGGCAATAACGGCCGCTACACGCCACGGCATCGAACGAAAGAGGCTTTGGATGTGGGCTTGGGGTATGTCGGTCCAGGCTGCTTCCACACGTTGCCACAGTTCATCAGGCGTAGCCGCGTTGCCGGGCCACTCGGTTGCCGATCAGCGACCAGGCGTGTTCGATGGGCGACATATCGGGAGATCAGGCGGGCCACGGCAGCAGTGACACCTGGTGGGCCGTGAAGAATTGTTGCACGATGCGTGCCACGTGCGGGCGCGCATTGTCCTGTTGAAATGTGGCCGCTGGCAGGTCCTGCAGGTAAGGGAGGACTACAGGCTCCAAAACGTCGAAGATGTAGCGGTCGCTGTTGAATGTACCGGCGATGCGTACCAGAGGGGTGGGAGTGTCATATCCAGATGCGCCCCAAACCATAACGCCAGGCGACGGACCGGTATGGCAATGCATAATGCAGGCGTCATACAGTCTCTCGCCGCGGTGTCGCCACACACGGATCCGACCATCGTGGTGTTGCAGGCAGAAGCGGGATTCATCGGAGAAGACAATGTCGTGCCATTCCGTAGTTCAGGTGCGGCGTTCAACGGCCCACTCTGCCGCCACACTCGCTGATGGTGTAACGTCAATGGTAATCGGAGCAATGGGCGCGTGTGACAAGTCACCGCTCCTGCAGACGACGTCGAGAATTACGTGCTGACACAGGTTGTTGCGCAACACACCCTAATTCCTGCGCTAACATTCGTGATGTGGCGGTGCGAGCCGTCAATGCCCGCCTCACAACATGCTGGGCCTCTCGTTTGGTGGTGTGCCGCGGCTGCGGCAATCACTCACGTCGGTCTGTCCGTCCCTCCGGTACCCACCGAATCCATACTCGCCTCACTGTGGCTGGATGTCGTCCCACACGGGCGTCGATGTCTCGGTACGATAAACCGCTGTCGCGATAAGCCACTATTCGTCCTCTGTCAAACTCCGAAACGTGTTGGAATGACTGCCGTATTCTGCGACGAGGCATCAGGAAGCTTCCCACGCACAGGTCCGGCAGCACAACACACTTCCGTTACTTACACCCCGCCTTCTGTGCAGCCTTCTTATAGTGCTTCTCGGTGGCGTGCCGGGAACACATGATTTGCATATGCCCTGCAATGCTAATCTTTTGAATGTCCTCTCGCGGGCGACTCATGCTGCGAATTTCAGGCCAATTGGAAGCTTCCTTCTTGGTGTTGCATTTTGGGTGGCCAGCAGTTTATAATAACGAAAAATATGTCCCAGGTACGTATTTGTTTCTTCTCTTCACACGTGTGACGTTACTTCTTGGATGACCTGATATTTAGGGATTTAAACGACCTCATTAGTACCTTAGGCTATAATGAGTTACCCAGCTCTCATTCAGAATCATTGATTTCAAGGAAGTTCCTTTTAGATGTAGTGTTTATAATTGAAGGTGATGAATTTCTTTTTCTTTTTAGTGAGATTCATCAGAATATTACGCTGAAATGAGTCATCTAGTCTTATTTTAGAGTCACTGGATCCGGGAAAGTGCCTTCTAAAAGTACTTTTTTCTTGAAGATGGTATTCCCTTTACCTTTGTTTTGAGGTTTAACGCCCTTAATGAGCATCGAAGACTATAATGAGTCAAACAGCCCTCATTTAGAACTCATGGTACCAAGAAAGTTCCTTCTGGGAGTATCGCTTTATTAAAGTGCCTAATTTTTCTTCTTTGTTTCAGGATTTAACGACATTCGTGGGCTTCTAATATCTAAAATTAATTGAGTCGCAAAGCACTAATTAGAGCCACTAGTTTCCGGAAGGGAAAGAATCCGTCTCGGAATGGGAAAAAAGGAAGCGCAAAATCCATGTTATGCCTAGGGGTTTGAACCCAGACCCCAGGAGTACCAGAATAGGTGAATGAGGCTATACCGTCTCGTTGAACTTTCCCCTGTTAATAATAACGATGTACGAAAGATCTGATAATTTCCTGAAAAACTCCATTTAAATTTTTATTGGTTAATTTTCCAGAAAAAACAAGATAGCCATTTCTCTTTATGCTAAGGGGGACACTTTTGGGGCATAGAACCGGGAGTACTTTTTGGGACATAGAACCAGATCTTTCTTTCATCGTTAATAATAACGATGGAAGAAAGATCTAACAATGTTTGATATACAGTATGGCACAAAAGTCCCGAAAAACTTCATCTAATTTTTTTTGGTTGCTTTTCCATAAAAACCAAGGTAGTCATTTCTCTTTATGCCAAAGGGGACACTTTGGGTGCATAGAACCGAAGGCCTAGTGACCCCGTAGGGGGCGGGGCTGGATTTACTCGAAATTTTCAAATCGAAAGAGGGGTCGTGTGACCTATCCTTGGAAAGATCTCTGAAAATGTAATAAGTTGGTTTTAAAATTTTTGTAGTATCTTTATTAGGTACAAAGTTATAGCCCACAATATCAGCGAGACTAAGGTGCACTATGGGTGGTAGGAAAAACTGCGTTACTTCTGACACAATTGTTCTCTTTCTTTGGTTTGTGTGAATGTACCGTACTTATTGTGTTTTATGGCAAGGGAATACGTTTCCGGCCACGAATTTAGCGGTACGGTGACCCCGTTGGGGGTCGAAGATCAGGGTCATTTAATAATTGCTGATTGAAGAAGAGGGGGGGTAGTGTAATACATCACTGGAAAGATCTTTATACACTCACGGACAATGAAATTTGCGCACCTAGAAGAAAACATGCTATAACCGCGAAACATAGCAAATAGCTGAAAAGCATGCCGGTATGCAAATGATCCACGTTTGTTGCAAGTGCGCATGACCACACACCCTGTGGTGGCGCTGCAAGCACGAGCAGTCAGCCTTATAAACCGGCGTGTAAGTCGATGCGCCATGAAAGCGAAAAGCACCCGCCGACGCAAACAAGAGTACGGAGTGATAAGAATGCCGGATATGCGCCAGAGACGTCAATTTACGCAACTTACGGACTTTGAAAGAGGCCTTATCATCGGGTTGAAAACCGCAGGGTGGTCGGCGCCCCGTGTAGCTCTCCACGTTGATCGTTCTGACCATACCGTCCAACTGTGTTAAAAGTAGTGGACACGTCACGTGACGGCACTGCCACACGGCGGAGCGGCTCCGGACGAACCAGGAGGACCACCGGTAGAGAGGATCGACGGATCGTGCGCCAGGCCCGAACGAATTCCACGGGGACCCTGTCCACTATATCGGCAAATGTAGCAGCTCCTGTGTATCCACGAACCATTTCCCGACGCCTCGCGGAAGCGAATCTGTGATTCCAGCGCCGTTTACGTGTGCTGCCATTAACACTGGAACATCGCCGGATCCGTTTGCAGTGGTTTCAGGCCTGAGCGACATGGATTGCCACAGACTGGCGACTTGTGGTGTTTAGCGATGAGTGCCGCTTCATTTTGGGGACAGATGAACATCGTGTCCGGGTGTGGAGGTCCCCGGGTCAACGGCACAATCCCAACCTCGCTATCGAGCGCCACACCTCCCCCATTGCAGGCATTGTGGTATGGGGAACCATTGCCTATGATAGCCGATCATCTGTAGTAGTTGTACGTGGATCATTGAAGGGCCAGCAGTATGTGGATGAGATCCTACGGCCCCACGTGCTTCCATTCCTGGCCGGGATTCCAGGTGCACTATACTAGCAGGATAATGCCCGCCCTACGGTTGTGGTTGCCCAGAACTGCCTACGTCATGTCCAGACACTTTCATGGCCTGCCTGCTCTCCGGACAAGTCCCCTATCGAGTATGCGTGGGACCAGTTGAAACGCCGTCTGCCGCCGTGCCGCACTATCCGGGATTTGGATCACACCGTCCAGCACGTGTAGGTCAGTCTGCCACAGGATAACATCAGGCGTCTGTTCACCTCCATGCCGGACCGTATTGCAGCATGTATTGCCGCACGAGGCTGTGCGATGCGCTATTAAAGATGACCGAACTGCGTGCCACAGATCCTTCTGTAACTGATTGTCATCATGTGTATCATCCATTTGTAACATTACGTCCATAAAATTTCAGTTCAACCCGATGCTTCCTTCTTGGTGGGCAAATTTCATTGTCCGTGAGTGTATTTGACGTAACATAGTTATTACATTTTTCTGTATCTTTATTAGGTGAAATGTTGTAGGCCAAGGTCGTGAGATTATTTTACTAAGAAATATTTCGCAAATATATTTTCTTGCGCCTTTTAATTCTGAAAACTTACCGTAATCATTTTCCATCTTCATAGTAGACTTTTGCAGTATTTTATATTCCCCTATCACGCGTTAACCTCAACAGTTTGGCATAATACATTTGATAAAATAAAGATATGACAAATGTTAAAAGCAGAAGTTGTTCCCATTTCTGTCATCTTTCCGGTGATAAAGCGTAACCCGACTTTACCATGTAACATTTCGTGAAACTCCTAGCCCGGATCCTCACAGGGTTGCAAAACCCCTCGGTTCCTACCCTATATGGTGTCCCCTTTGACATAAAACATAACGACTATTGTATGTTTTTTAATTACTGTACATTTACAATTATTGAATGACCCTGTTCTTTTCCTCGACCCCAGTGGGGTCACCGGACCCCTATGTTCGTGTGGCTGGAAACGTGGTTCCTTGCGGTAAAACACAATAAGTACGGTACATTCACACAAACCAAAGAAAGAGCACAAATGTGTCAGAAGTAACGCAATTTTCCTACCACTGATAGTGCACTTTAGTGTCGCCATTGTAGGCTATAGCTTTGTACCTAATAAAGATAAAAACGAAAATTTATAAACCAACTTACTACACCTTCGGAGATCTTTCCAAGGATATGCCACGCGACCCCTCTTTCCATTTGAAAATTTTTAGTAACTCCCAGCCCAACTCCCTACTGGGTCACTAGCCCCAAAAGTGTCCCAATTGCCCTACAGAGAAATGACTATCGTGGTTATCCTGTAAAAGTAACCAATAAGAATTTAAATGGAGTTTTTCGGGACTTTTGTGCCATACTGTACTGAACTAGAGAAAAAAATGTTGAAATGTGTCATGAAATTCAACTTCTGTCCCAAATTCAATAAACATTTAAGCCACTTGAATTTATAAGTCTAGATTTGAGTACAGCAGAAAGTTACTTCTTTTTAATTAGAGCTATCTGATGGGAAAATAAAATTAATTTTGTAAGCGTGATTTTGTAAGTAAAATAAAAGTTAATTCTTAATATGATATTAACTGCGCTACGTTTAGTGTTAACGTTATCTCAGATCTTTTTTGTCTTACCTGATATTAGAAAAGCCAGTTTCCTAAGACGAAACCCAGGAAATGAAATCAATCAAACGAAAAAACAATCAACCAAAGGAAACAGGAAAAAAGAGATAGGTTTAAAAAAAAGCCAAGCAATAGATGAAAGCATTTCTAAGAACTGCATGATTTTGATCTTGTAGCTTTTAACATCAGATAGAATGGAACTGTTTAGCAATCGATACCCGTAATAGAATTCATTCCGCTTTGTCTAGTTGAAATGCATTTAACACTTTCGCAAAAGAACAACTGTACACACTGAAACAGCGGTAGCGAACTTAAGTACTCGATTGTAATCGAAACCTTTCTCTTTGGTTAGTAAATTACACTAAGGAAATGGTTTTCAAGCGAGTGGCTATCTTATTTTCTTTCGCTTTTCTTTACTTCTTTAATTTGTCTTTGTAACCAACGAATTTCAAGCACTGTCTTTTTATTTCCTTTTCAGTGTTGTACATCTACGAAAGAAACAGGAAATAAATTCGCGAGATTTTATTTTAGCCTTGAGACAGGCGTCAACAAACGGAAAGAAGAGGAATACTTTATCTTTGAAACTAATGATTTAAAATACTTTTTTGATCCTATGCAATATTAAATGGAATTCATGAAGCATTTGTTTCAATTTAATTTATGAAGCATTTTTTCAATTAAATTTATGAAGCATTTCTTTTCAATTTAATTTATGAAACATTTTTTTCTATGAAATTTATGAAGCATTTTCAAGCAATTTTCTCTAACGATAGTAAGTTCTTCTGGCAATATATCCAGCTTATTGACGTGTCGTGTTCTTCAGTTTTGTCATGATGTCATTCACTCTTGATACATGAGTTTCTTTTCTTGATACTTGTACATGAGTTTCTTTTCTTGATACTCACACATGAGTTTCATTTCTTGATGCTCATACACGAGTTTCTTTTATTGGTACTCACACATGAGTTCCTTTTTGATACTCATATATACACAGCTGGAAGTGCAGGCAGCCAGCAGTGGCCCAGTGCTGGCCCAGCAAGACTGTTTTTGCTGGGTTAAGTTGGAGATCCCTTCTTCTCGAACGTTAAGGCCATCTTGAAGAGTGACAGAAGGTCAGTGTCATATTCGTGTAGGCTGTCATACGTATACACATGTGTATGTTGTGACGTACCTGCTAGCAGGACGCACACGACATAAAGGCAGATAGCAGTCAGAGCGAACGTCTGCGTAGCTCAGTTGGTAGAGCGACTTGTTCCGGAATAAGCGTACTCGGGTTCAATTCCCGGCGTACACTAAAAATGACGAAAAATTTACTTCGTTATAATGGCGCCCGAACTTCCCGGATAACCCGGCCGTTCAAGATCTCGCAATGGTGTGATGTTCTTTCCGCACCGCGAGATAGGAAAAATAAGAGAATCCCTTCTTCAGCACTTTGAAAAATAAAAGTGTGTGATGTTGCATTCCACACACCAGATTGACTGGGAGTTCTGAAGTGTACGTTCTTCAGCGGATGGCTGCCTTTCGGGGGGAGGGGAGTGACGTACCTGCTAGCAGGACGCACATGACATAAAGGCAGATAGCAGTCAGAACGAACGTCTGCGTAGCTCAGTTGGTAGAGCGACTTGTTCCAGAATAAGCGGACTCGGGTTCGATTCCCGACGTACACCAAAAATGACGGAGAAATATACTTCGTTATAATGTATGTACGTACTCAGTGTGATCTTCCGTGAAGTTGGTAGATTTTACTATACTTGCTTATTACTCGTTCTTTATATTTCACGGGAGTAGATTGGAGTTTGATTAATTGACTCCGGTATGGTAATTGGCTGCCACAAGACCAGGATATCTCTGTCCCAGTCAACTTACGCTGTTTTGTTGCTCCTTAGAGGCATGGTGAAAGAAAAGATGACTTGTAGAGTTAGAGCTGAGGCATATGTACAGGTTTATTTACAGACGTTCTTCAGCAGGAAAGCGATCTCCGTTGTTAACATCGTCGATTATGCATTTGATATACAGTAGATGGTTCTTGATGTCGAACAAACTAATCTCACAGCACGGTCAGAATTCAGTCACAGTTCTATTCTGCACTATAAGTGTGCACATAGCATCAAGAAGTTGTTATACATAGCAATTATGCTCTTCACAGTTGGCTGGATTTCTCAGGTGGAGGATTTTTTTGGCAGACCGCAGTCTGACATGGGATTAGTATTACTACCCAATTACCCGCAGGTAATGCAATGCATGTAACCTAGTGGCCTTAATCCGCAGGTAGGCTCCTAACTAATTAACTAGTCAGCCGCAGCCGACTAGCGTGCGTACATCTCGAGCGCTCTGATCTCTTGAGCGACGACTACAAAACGATCGTCCTCTTCCTATTCGGGCAAGACGTGTGACCCTCAAAAGTTCGTTACAACTTTTTCCTGCTCAAACCTTGCAGCCCGGACCTCTCACAACCAATCCCGTAAGCGCACGCCTTCGGAGAAAGAGGCCATGTGATAAACATCTGTTTCCTTCTCAGCAGTCTCTAGCGGCTTGAAACTTTCTGCGATAGGAAGACATCCCCATGTTTTGTGAACTTCTGCCTCAGCGTAGAATTCACCATGGGAAGAATTTCCTTCTCCCTTCTTCTCTCCGTGGGACCCTGGGCACACAATATGGCCGATCTGAAGTCATTTTTTCTTCCTACAGGAAAAAATGGCGTTCCACCTCCCATTTTGGATTTTTTCCATTTTTCCTGTCTTAAATATTTTTACATCATCACAGTCAGAAGTCGGAATATTCGCGATATATGCTGGACTATCTATGAAAAATGTGTTGTAGAAATGTTTTTTGAACTTTGTCAATTTCATTTATTTGTGTTACGAGGCTAGGACTCCAAATGACCGCAGCATACTCTAATGAATGTTTTACCGAAGTCTCAAGCATGCGAAAAAGTGTCTGAGGATTGTAAAAACATTTAGAAAGTCACATAATAAATCCAGGGCTTCTATACGCGGAACGCTTTAAATTTCAGGTTAGGTTCAAATTTAACTCCCAAGTCTTGGACATTGTTTGTCGGGCTCAGAGTACAGTCGTTAGCTTTATTGGTTAAAGAATTGGAAAGCAAATGACATGGCAGTTGATGTTGAGGTGGTTTAAAATACACCAATGGAGCAGATTATTGATGTCAGTTTGAAGGACAAGACAGTCATCAACAGTCTGTATATTGCGATATAGCTTGAGATCATCAGCGAACAAGAGCCAAGTGCCACCAATATAATAAATTAGGTCATATATGTATATGGAAAACAGAAGTGATCCTTAATTAGAGTCTAATGTTAGAAAGAGCGCAAAAAACGATTCATTAAATTATATGATATCTTTACAATCATCTGTTTCTCCGTTCTTATGTTTATAAGAGCACATCATCCGCTTCAGCAGAACCTTGTCATTTATGTTTAGTTTATAAGTTGTGCTTGGGTTCCCACACCCACTGATTGGAAATTTTATTGTTGGGAACGTACAATGTGTTCCGTGTTGTTGCATATACACGGTCGAGTCACATTATTGTAACCACCAGCTAATATCCAGGGTAACCAACGTGTGCAGCGCGGACAGCAGCTAGACGGGCTGGGAGTGACTCAATAAGGTCCTGGAAGGTGTTCACAGGTATGTGAAGTCATACGGACTGCAGTGCATCCGGCATCTGCTAGACGATCGAGGTGGTCCCACAGATGCTCAATTGGGTGTACGTCTGGGGAATTAGGGGGCCAGGGAAGTACTTTGAAGTCGTCATCGTGCTCTTCCAACCACTCTCGGACATTTTTAGCTGTGTGACACGTCGCATTGTCGTGCAGAAGATCCCATCCGCCTCAAGGAAGACAATCAGCTTGTATGGGTGCACGTGGTCTGCAAAGAGGGATTCATAACGAATTCTGTCCATAGTGCCGTCCACAGGTATGAGTGAACCCAGGGAATGTCACGAAAACATTCCCCATATCATAACGCTGCCCCCACCAGCTTATGTTCTTCCTGCAATGGTTGAAGAGTGCTTGTTCTCCGATGTTTCTCGCCTTATACGCCAACGTCCATCCGTTCGATGAAGCAGAAAACGTGACTCATTGAAGAAGGCAATCCTTTGCCAATCAGTGGAGGTCCAATTCCAATAATGCTGTGCAAATGTAAACCTTTTCTGCCGATGCACCTTCTTTAGTATAAATAAAGTGACCATCCGTCTGCATCGGAGCCCCATACGCAGCAGGGTTCGCTTAACTGTCGTTTTAGACACACTTCCGGTAGCCCCCTGGTTCATTCGGAGAGTGAATTGCTCCACTGTAGCGTGTCGATCGGCCCTCACGCACCTTCGCAGCCGACGATCACCTCTCACATAAATTGCACGTGGTGCTCCGCAGTTTCCACGCTGCTTATTCACAATGGTGCCATTTCTTCAATCACGATACACTTTAACCCCAGCAGCACACGAACAGTTCACAAACTGCGTTGTTTCAGAAATACTGCCACCCTTGGCCCGAAAGCCGATAATTATCCCTATTTACAAATTTGACAAATCACTTCTTTTATCCACGAAAGCAACGAGTGATATGTTTTCAGAATGCTTACAGCACACCTTATATACCCTCCAAGCCAGCTCACGAGACGTGCCTTCTTTCATTGGCTACGCGCTGTTGACGTCAAAAGTAGGAGGTGGTCACAGTAATGTGGCTCGAATGTGTCTATATATATGTATAAACAAAATGCAAAAAAAGGCAACAGTTAAAACAGTATTTGAAGTTCTAAAGCGAAAAAAGGCTGCACCAAAGCAAAATCAAATTAAATACTGCAAAAACACCATGAGACTGAAATTTTGTTTAACTGATTAGCAAGATCAAAAACGTTACCAACTACTGGGAAAAGAACAGAGGGATATGGCCGTGGCTGGCCCTTGACAAAGTCGCGGAGAACAGCCTACCATAGCTCTCTCTCTATATATATATATCATCATCATCATCATTGTCAACCATTATCAATCCACTGCTGGACGAAGGTCTCCCCAAGTTTCCTCCACAACGGTCTGTCTTGTGCCAGTCTCCTCCATGTCACCCCAGCATACTTTCGAATTTCATCCACCCATCTCCCATGTGGTCTTCTTCTGGGTCTTTTCCTGTCCCTTGGAATCCAATCTAAAATTTCGGCTGTCCATCGACGATCTGTCCTTCTGGCAGTATGTCCAGCCCATTGCCATTTCAGGGATTTAACTCTGATCATGATGTCTTCCACTCTTGTCATTTTTCGGATCCACGAGTTCCTCTTCTTATCTCTCCTGGTTACACCAAGCATGCACCTCTCCATGCTGCTTTGAGTTGTCTGCAGCCTTTGTATGTCTCTTTTAGTTAAGGTCCACGTCTCTGCACCATACGTAAGCACTGGAAGGATGCATTGATCAAACACTTTTCTTTTAAGACATAATGGCATATTGCTCTTGAAAATTATGCTGTTTCTTCCAAAAGCTCTCCAGGCAAGTTTTGTACGCCGATTAATTTCTTCATCAATGTGACCCTCACTTGATATCTGCTGTCCAAGATAAACGTACGTGTCTGTTATCTCCAGCTTTTCTCCATCAATCGATAAATCTTCATTTCTTGTAAAAGCATTGAACATCACTTTTGTCTTCTGAAAGTTCATTTTTAATCCCACTTCTTTACTCTTGTCAGCAAGTTCCTGGATCATACTCTGCAGCTCTGATGGGGTAGTTGCAAAAATGACTACGTCATCAGCAAAACGAAGGTGGGTTAGATAATCTCCATTAATCTTTATCCCCTTGTTTTCCCAGCTCAGCGACTGAAAAACACCCTCCAATGTGGCATTAAAGAGCTTCGGAGATATGGTGTCACCTTGTCTCACTCCCTTTCCAATTTTTACGTGTGTTGTATTTTCAAACAGCCTAATCTTTGCACTTGCATTTTCATAGATGTTATTAATAATATTAATGTATGCATCTTCAATACCGCAGGTTTTCAGAGCCATTGCAACTGCTGATGGTTTCACCGAATCAAAGGCTTTTTCATAATCGATAAAAGCCATGCACAATGGAAGTTCATATTCCCTCGCTCTTTCAATTAGTTCTCTCAGCACGTGGATATGATCTATTGTGCTGTAGCCACTCCTGAATCCAGCTTGTTCTCTCGGTTGAGCCATGTCCAGTGTTACCTTTAAGCGGTGTGAAAGAACTTTAGTGAAGATTTTATAAACTACTGATAGGAGGCTGATAGGTCTGTAGTTTCCGAGATCCTCAATGTCACCTTTCTTATGTAGCAGGATCATTGTAGCGGTGTTCCAATCCTCAGGAATTTTTCCTTCATTAAGGCATCGAGTGAAAATTTGGGCGAGTACTGTTTCGATTTCTCCACTTGCTTCTTGTATGATGTCTACAGTAATTCCATCTTCTCCTGGAGCTTTTCCTCGCTTCATGTTCTTGATTGCATGTGCAACTTCTGCTGGAAGGACTGGAGGAACTCTGGTACTGGTATCTTTCATGATGTCTGGAGTGCATATATCATCCCTTTCATATAATTTGGAGTAGAAATCTTTCACTCTTGTCAAAATTTCGCCTCTATTTCTTGTTACAGAACCATCTTCTTTTCTCAGTGCCATAATCTGTTTTCTTCCCTTACTGAGATGTCCCTTTGCTATCTTTAGGCTTTGGTTGTTTTCAATTGCTTTCCTCACTAGTTCACAGTTGAATTTCCTTACGTCTTCAGTGATACTTTTTCTTACTGTCTTGCATAGCTCTATATATTCCACTTTGGAAGTCACATCTTCTTTAGTTGTCCTCATCTCTCTTCTTTTTGCATCAACATTTTGGTTTTTCCTGATAATTTGTTCACATGCAACTTGTTCTTAGACCCAGCTAATTTTGTTGCTGTTTCCATAAGAGCTTTGGTTACTTTTCTGTTAACTTCAGAGATGTCCACTTCTTCCGATGTTAGGCCTTCTAAAGCAGAGAACCTGTTCTTCAGTTCTAACTTGAAGGTATTATGGTGTTTTTTAAGGTTGGTTATGTCAATACATTTTGTTTGTCTTATGAGCTTGCCACGTTCAAGTTTAGTGTTGAGGTGCATCTTACATCTCACCAATCTATGGTCACTACCTGTGTTGAACTTGTTTAGCACACTGCAGTCTTCTATGACGAATTTTTTGTTACACATAATAAAATCAATTTCACTTGTCGTCCCATTTGGATGTCTCCATGTCCATTTCCTGTGTGGCTTTTTCTTGAAGAAGGAGTTCAAGATGAAAAACCCTTCTGCCTCTGCAAACTCAACGAGAGTATTTCCACGCTGGTTTCTGTTGCCATGACCGAATTTACCTACTGAAGTTTCATTCTGTTGCCGTTGCCCTATTTTTGCATTGAAATCTCCCATAATTATTTTCAAGTGCTGCTTACCTTTATTATTTAGATGACAAGTTTCCTCATAAAATTCTTCAATTTCTTCTTTAGGATGACTTGTGGTGGGTGCATAAGTTTGAATAATCTGAGCCTGGTATCTTCTCGATAGTTGGATAACGAGTCGTGCAGCTCTGTCAGAGGAACTTTCAACTTCTACAACTTTATCCTTCAGTTTCTTGTTTATTATAAATCCAACACCACTAGTTCTGCCAGTATCTGTCCCACGATAGTAGAAGAGATGTCCACTTTTCAGTTCAATGAGGTCTTCTCCTTTTCTCCTTACCTCACTGAGCCCCACGATGTCCCACTTGATCCTTTGTAGTTCCTCTTCCAATTCAAGAAGCCTTGAATCAGAAGATAGGGAGCGTCCATTGTAAGTAGCCAAGGTCAGCATCAGATGGCAGCCTAGTCCGGTCCTCCGGGGATTCTTAGCACCCTCTGCCTTCATGTCGCACTGGCCGCTGCCTTGGCCAGGTACATTCCAGCTGCCGGAGACTGAGGGCCAAGATTTAAGTTGTTGAATCATTTTGGAGGGGTTTGGCCATAACTCACCACGCTGGCCAAGCGGGTTGGTGAGTGTGGGATAGAATTTCCTCTAATCCCGATGGTATAGTTATACCGCTATGGGCGGTCGTCAGAGCCCCTTTAGTGGGAACAGGATGCACCACGAGAAGGCGGGGTTGACATTTGTCAAGGAGAGGCTGTGATGTTACGCATCACCTGACCTTACATCCCCTCTCTCTCTCTCTCTCTCTCTCTCTATATATATATATATATATCAACCTTTTCTGCCGATGCACCTTATATATATATATATTAGAGTCATTTTGGAGGGGTTCCAAAAGGACTCCACAACTTAAATCTTGGCCCTCAGTCTCCGGCAGCTGGAATGTACCTGGCCAAGGCAGCGGCCAGTGCGACATGAAGGCAGAGGGTGCTAAGAATCCCCGGAGGACCGGACTAGGCTGCCATCTGATGCTGACCTTGGCTACGTACAACGGACGCTCCCTATCTTCTGATTCAAGGCTTCTTGAATTGGAAGAGGAACTACAAAGGATCAAGTGGGACATCGTCGGGCTGAGTGAGGTAAGAAGAAAAGGAGAAGATCCCATTGAACTGAAAAGTGGACATCTCTTCTACTATCGTGGGACAGATACTGGCAGAACTAGTGGTGTTGGATTTATAATAAACAAGAAACTGAAGGATAAAGTTGTAGAAGTTGAAAGTTCCTCTGACAGAGCTGCACGACTCGTTATCCAACTCTCGAGAAGATACCAGGCTCAGATTATTCAAACTTTCAAACTTATGCACCCACCACAAGTCATCCTGAAGAAGAAATTGAAGAATTTTATGAGGAAATTCGTGATCTAAATAATAAAGGTAAGCAGCACTTGAAGATAATTATGGGAGATTTCAATGCAAAAATAGGGCAACGGCAACAGAATGAAACTTCAGTAGGTAAATTCGGTCACGGCAACAGAAACCAGCGTGGAAATACTCTCGTAGAGTTTGCAGAGGCAGAAGAGTTTTTCATCTTGAACTCCTTTTTCAAAAAAAAGCCACACAGGAAATGAACATGGAGACATCCAAATGGGACGACAAGTGAAATTGATTTTATTATGTGTAACAAAAAATTCGTCATAGAAGACTGCAGTGTGCTAAACAAGTTCAACACAGGCAGTGACCATAGATTGGTGAGATGTAAGATGCACCTCAACACTAAACTCGAACGTAGCAAGCTCATAAGACAAACAAAATGTATTGACATAACCAACCTTAAAAAACACCATAATACCTTCAAATTGGAACTGAAGAACAGATTCTCTGCTTCAGAAGGCCTAACATCGGAAGAAGTGGATATTTCTGAAGTTAACAGAAAAGTAACCAAAGCTCTTATGGAAACAGCAACAAAATTAGCTGGGTCTAAGAACAAATTGCATGTGAACAAATTATCAGGAAAAACCAAAATGTTGATGCAAAAAAGAAGAGTGATGAGGACAACTAAAGAAGATGTGACTTCCAAAGTGGAATATATAGAGCTATGCAAGACAGTACGAAAAAGTATCACTGAAGACGTAAGGAAATTCAACTGTGAACTAGTAAGGAAAGCAATTGAAAACAACCAAAGCCTAAAGATAGCAAAGGGACATCTCAGTAAGGGGAAAAAACAGATTATGGCACTGAGAAAAGAAGATGGTTCTGTAACAAGAAATAGAGGCGAAATTTTGACAAGAGTGAAAGATTTCTACTCCAAATTATATGAAAGGGATGATACATGTACTCCAGACATCTTGAAAGGTACCAGTACCAGAATTCTTCCAGTCCTTCCAGCAGAAGTTGCACATGCAATCAAGAACATGAAGCGGGGAAAAGCTCCAAGAGAAGATGGAATTACTGTAGACATCATACAAGAAGCAAGTGGAGAAATCGAAACAGTACTCGCCCAAATTTTCACTCGATGCCTTAATGAAGGGAAAATTCCTGAGGATTGGAACAACGCTACAATGATCTTGCTACATAAAAAAGGTGACAAGAGGATCTCAGGAACTACAGACCTATCAGCCTCCTATCAGTGGTTTATAAAATCTTCACTAAAGTTCTTTCACACCGCTTGAAGGTGACACTGAACATGGCTCAACCGAGAGAACAAGCTGGATTCAGGAGTGGCTACAGCACAATACATCATATCCACGTACTGAGAGAACTAATTGAAAGAGCGAGGGAATATGAACTTCCATTGTGCATGGCTTTTATCGATTATGAAAAAGCCTTTGATTCGGTGAAACCATCAGCAGTTGCAATGGCTCTGAAATCCTGCGGTATTGAAGATGCATACATTAATATTATTAATAACATCTATGAAAATGCAAGTGCAAAGATTCGGCTGTTTGAAAATACAACACACATAAAAATTGGAAAAGGAGTGAGACAAGGTGACACCATATCTCCGAAGCTCTTTAATGCCACATTGGAAAATGTCTTTCAATCACTGAACTGGGAATACAAAGGGATAAAGATTAATGTAGATTATCTAACCCACCTTCGTTTTGCTGATGACATAGTCATTTTTGCAACTACCCCATCAGAGCTACAGAGTATGATCCAGGAACTTGCTGACAAGAGTAAAGAAGTGGGATTAAAAATGAACTTTCAGAAGACAAAAGTGATGTACAATGCTTTTACAAGAAATGAAGATTTATCGATTGATGGAGAAAAGCTGGAGATAACAGACACGTACGTTTATCTTGGACAGCAGATATCAAGTGAGGGTCACATTGGTGAAGAAATTAATCGGCGTACAAAGCTTGCCTGGAGAGCTTTTGGAAGAAACAGCATAATTTTCAAGAGCAATATGCCATTATGTCTTAAAAGAAAAGTGTTTGATCAATGCATCCTTCCATTGCTTACGTATGGTGCAGAGACGTGGACCTTAGCTAAAAGAGACATACAAAGGCTGCAGACAACTCAAAGCAGCATGGAGAGGTGCATGCTTGGTGTAACCAGGAGAGATAAGAAGAGGAACACGTGGATCCGAAAAATGACAAGAGTGGAAGACATCATGATCAGAGTTAAATCCCTGAAATGGCAATGGGCTGGACATACTGGCAGAAGAACAGACCATCGATGGACAGCCGAAATTTTAGATTGGATTCCAAGGGACAGGAAAAGACCCAGAAGAAGACCACATGGAAGATGGGTGGATGAAATTCGAAAGTATGCGGGAGTGACATGGAGGAGACTGGCACAAGACAGACCGTTGTGGAGGAAACTTGGGGAGACCTTCGTCCAGCAGTAGATTGATAATGGTTGACAATGATGATGATGATGATGATATATATTAGAATTACGATGGGGCATGGACTCCACTAGCTTCTGGAAATATTCTGTAGGCAATGCACACCATTCTTCCTGCAGAGCGTTCCACAATTCGGGTGTATCCTGAGGTCTCGGATTCCTGTGTTCGATAGCGCGTTGCATGGCATCACAAATGTGTTCTATCACGTTCAGATCTGGGGACTTGGGTGGATATGGCAACACCCCAAACTCAGATGAATGCTCCTCTAACCATAATGTGGCGTCCCGACACTTGTGTTGAGGTGCTTTGTCCTGTTGGAACAGGCCCAACCCATCAGCATGAATGCAGGACATGAACGGGTGTACCTCGTCAGAAAGGATGCGCACATAGAGTTGGCCGGTCACAGTCATTTGTAGACGTACCAGGGGTCCCAGTGAAGTCCAGATAAACACACCGCATATCATTACGGACCCCCTACCAGCCGGTACAGTTCCCTGTTGACAGACGGGGTCCATGGCTTAATGGGGTTTTCGGCACACACGAATCCTTCCATCTGCCCGATACAGTTGGAAACGCGACTCGTCAGACCAGGCTACTTGTTTCCCGTCATGAAGTGTCCAGTGGCGGTGTTGCCGTGCCCAAACGAGGCACATAGCTCTGTGTCGTGCACCCATCAAGGGGACTCGAGTTGAGCGTCGGTTCCCAAAGCCCATATCGTGCAGGGTACGTTGCACAGTCCGGACGCTGATGCTTGTTGAGGCTCCAGCATTGAATTCAGATGATACCTGCGAGAGTGCTGCACACCTATCGCGTGAAACGATTCTTGACAGCCGACGATGGTCACGTTCACCCAATGTCTTTTTAGGCCACGCTGGAATCGTAGGTCGGAGGTTTTGCCGGAATTCTTGTAATCACGTACACCCTTGCAATGGTCGTCCGTGAAAATCCGAACTTCGTTTCTACCTCCGAAACACTATGGCCCATCTCACGAGCGCCAACTATGACACCGCGTTGAAAATCGCTTAAATCGTTATTACTTGCATTCTCATGCCGAAAACAGCTCTGACAGCTGGCAAGGATGTCTATCGCTTTATATACGCCCTGGCGGACGCAACAGAGTACGCGCATAGGTGACGTCGCTATGTATTTTGCATAAGCTCGTCTGTACCAGTTTTTCTGGCACTTCAGTGTATATATATGAACTCCCGAGAAAATATGAACTCCCGTTTTGTATGGCTTTATCGATTATAAAAATGCCTTTGATTCCATGTAACCATTAGCACTTACAATGTCTTTGAAATCCTGCGGTATTGAAAATGCATACATTGGTATTAGTATTTACATCTATGAAAATGCAGGTCAAAGGTTCGGCTATTTGAAAATACGGCACCAATAAAAATTGGAGTGAGACAAGGTGACACCATATGTCCCAAAGTCTTTAATGACCGCCTTATTAAAATGTCTTTCAATCATTGAACTGCAAAAACAAAGGGATAAATATTAATGGAGATTATCTAGCACACTTTTGCTTTGCTGATAACTTCGTCATTTTTGCAACTACCCCTTCAGAGCTGCAGAGTATGGTCCAGGAACTTGCTGACAAGATGAAAGAAGTAAGATTAAAAATTAACTTTCAGAAGACAAAAGTGATGTACAATACTTTTACCAGAAACGATGATTTATCAAATTGATGGGGAAAAGCTGGAGATATTCGATTACTAAATTTACCTTGGGCAGCAGATATCAAGCAAGGGTCACATTGATGAAGAAATCAATCGGCGTATAAAACTTCGATGGAGAGCTTTTGGAAGAAACAATATAATTTTTAAGAGCAATATGCTATTATGTCTTAAAAGAAAAGTGTTGATTCTTTTTATCGCCATAATAAAGAAAGAAAAAAGTATTGTTTCCCGATTTCATGGTCTCTTTAACTGCTTTGTTGGCTTTACTTACTTCCGTGACATAGCCCAGGGCTTAATCACAGAGGCGAGGAGAGGCACTCACAGTGTTTTTACTATCTGTAGGTATTAAGATGGTAAAATCATTTCGGGGCTTGTTGACAACAAAAAGATAATCTTCGAATACAATCTTCTTTTTTTTTTTTTTTTTTTTTTTTTTTTTTTGAAGCTGACATCACTTTAACCTCTAACTCCTACTTCTTCTCTAGTTCCTTACCCAGCCTTTCAGGTGGTTCATCCCCCTCGGCAACTTTGTTTCATCAAAGTTTAGCTTATTTCCTGAAAATTCGTCTCAGTCTCTGTACTATTTGTAGCATAGTTAGTCTCACTACATTCTAGAAAAAATTCTACTTTAAGAATAGATTAAAATGCAGAAATGTATGACCCCTTTTTTTTTTTTTTTTTTTTTTTTTTTACATATCGCTATCGTCATGTACTCGTACATCGAAGAGCCAAAGCATCTTCACCACCCGCCTAATATGACGTTGGTCCTTCACGTGCCACCAAACCAGCTCTAACCTGGCGAGACATGGACAGTACAAGATTTCTGAAGGTGTCTTGTGGTTCAATAAGTAGGAACTATACACCAAACAATACACAAAATAGTATGACTATACTAAAAATCCGAAATTTCTTGGCGTAGATAATAAATAAAAAAAATATTAAGATTAAATAATATAATATTCCTAACCTAATGCTCCTCAGTTCATTCGGCCCTGATGATTACTAAACCGCCTTATTCCGTTCTCGAATTAGAAGAGCTTTCGCTGTCGCATCCGATGTCCGTTCTAGACAATCCAAACTAAGAAATATCGTCGAATTGGTCACTGAGGCAGGATATACTTCGAAACAGATGCATAACTTTAATCGAGAAAGCCAGAACCAGCCGTGCTAATATTTTTATGCCGCAACTTCGCTACCTGGGCTCTATTCCCTAGGTACCAAATGTTTCCTATCAACTCAAAAACGCGCTCAGGAGGGTAAACTTGGGTGTCAGCATAAGGTCTCCGGCATCGTTATATACGATGCTTAAGAGCTCACTCTTTTCAATGAGGCAGGCGTTTATGCCATCCCACTAAAATATCCGGACGGCTGCAGGCGATACTACATCGGAATGACCAAATGTTCATTTGGAATTAAAATCAGTTAACATAAAAGAAATACAAGAGACGGGGAAATAACCACTGCCCTATCAAGAGAAGTCAAGTTCAAGTCCGCCGATCCTATATGGAGTGATGTAAAGATATTAGCTTCATACTCCGTACCCAAATCTACTGCCATTCGCGGAACCTTGGAAATCTTGACCAGCTGCGAGGCTTGCAATGATAGCGTCTCTCTGGAGTTGCCACGTATTTGGAATCAATTCTTCAAATGATGCTGAGTTTTCTAACAGGGTACCGCGTGTCCAACCAACGTGACCTCGTTTCTTCGAATTATGTATCACCTTTGCTCCTATTCATATGTTGTATAGTCAAGTCACCGCGTTCAAAGTGATAAAACGTTCTATTGTCCAGTTGGCAGTTGGCTGATCTATTATCCAGTTTGCAGTTTTCTTGAAAAAGCCATCTGGTTGATGTGCGAAAGCTTGGAAAGTTTTATTTGTATTCTACGCCAAGAAATTTTGGAATTTTAGTATAGTTATACTATTTTGAGTGTCTTGTGGTATATGGCACCAACAAGTTTCCGGCTTAATTTTATACTCTTTAAGTTAATTTTATACAGTTAAGGGACAGGAAAAGACCCAGAAAAAGACCACATGGGAGATGGGTGGATGAAATTCGTAAATATGCGGGAGTGACATGGAGGAGACTGGCACAAGACAGACCGTTGTGGAGGAAACTTGGGGAGACCTTCGTCCAGCAGTGGATTGATAATGGTTGACAATGATGATGATGATGATGAAGTTACGTGTTCGAGCAACCGCAGATCGGATTTGCTGTTCCAACACAAACCACAAATGCTCGATTGGATTAATGTCTGGGAAACTGGGTGCCAGGGCAATACTTGGAAGTCTTCCTCATGTTCTGCGACCCATTATCGAACAGTCCGGACAGTGTGGCACTGCGCATTACCCTGCTAAAGGAAAGAACTACAAAAGAGAAATACCGTTATCATGAAAGGATGTATCTGGTCAGCAATGATGTTGAAGTAGGTTGTAGACTCATCGTTTCCGGAACATGAATGACTGGACCCAGGATTTGCCGACAGATCATTGCCCAAAGCGTTGCACTTCCTCCACCGGCTTGTTTTCGTTGCAAGGTGCATCATGGTGCTAATACCTCCCTAGGTAAACGACACACATATACCTGTACCTGGCTGTCAACATCGCTCAACAGCAGACGAGATTCATCGGGCCAGACCACCTTCTTCCAGTCATTCAAGGTCCAGTTTTCATGGCTTACCCATTGTAGGCGCTTTCGACTGTGAACCGATGTCCGCATGGGCACATGGAGGGGCCTATGGCTACTTAGCCCCATTTTTAGCAGGGTTCGATGTACTGTGCAATGTGACACATTACTTCCGTTACCAGTATTGAAATTACCGGAGAGTTGCGCCACAATATCCCTCCTCGTAGCATACGGAATAGCCTTCGCTCATCTCTAGCATCGATGAGCCGCCGTTATCCCACACCTTGCCGACTGTTCCTGGTTTACCCTCCTCGGACCACTTTTTGAAGGTATTAACCACGGCTGACAGCAAACACCCCACAATCCCTGGCGTCTCGGAAATGCTCTGACCCAGTGGTGTCGGCCATTACGGTTTTGCCTTTGCCAAACACGCTTGATTCCGCTGCCTTTCCCATCTAGAGAACAAAAACAACACTGATTAACAGAGCTCAGTATCAGGTGTTATTTATACAGTTTCATGGCCTTCACATGCGCCGTCGTTTACCTAGAGCTGCTTCGATTGATATAAAGACGCGCTTGTAACTACCAGGGGGCAGGAAGGGCGGTTAAAAATAGAAATTGTAACTAATAAAGAAAGTTATGCCCTTCAGTATTTTCTTCTTAAAGACTTTAGTTAGTCCCATACAATATCCCATTTAGATACCCACGGTATGAGGTGTGAACATCTTGTATCCATGAAGGGAATTTTCCAAAACAGTGAATGGGTCATAGAAAACAATATACTGATAAACCTAACCCATGACCTTTCCGAATATGTCGTTGGTATGAAGAGCTAATAAATCATTTGTGCTCTTAGTTTTCTATGCTTTAACCTTGAACGGAATTTTTCCTAGCCTTACACCTGAAGCTTTTCCTACTGTTACGTTCACTATCCGATACTCATTCGTTCTGCGCTGGTTTCTTTTTCGTTCTGCATTTCTGTGGAGTGTTGTGTTATCGGCGTTCACATAATGTTTACGCTTTATACACTTGGTATTTACTACCTGTGCTTCTTGAGTATTTACCTAGTTCTTACATTTTTAATAAAATTGCCTCAAAAACCTGAAGTGCGATTTTTTAATGATGATAATACACCCTGATTCATAAAGAAGTATACAGTTTCCAGGTGCTGTAAAACAGTAACAGTTGAAGACACGGACCACAACTGCAAACCGTTAGGTAGATGCACTCATAACGTTTGTGTCCCGCTACAAAGAGAAGGGACGTAGGCGATAGCGCGCGTGTCACGTGACTAGTCAGTCAAAATGACAGCGTCTGCAGTGGAGAAGGCGTTTTGTGTTCTCGAATTGAGCAAAACGGAATCTGTAACTGTTGTGCAATGGCATTTTCGATCACGATTCGGGAAAGAAACTCCAACCAGAAAATCTATCTACGATTGACATAAAAAATTGGAAACTACGGGCTGTTTGTGCAAACTTAAAAGACCTGGACGACCGCGTGTATCGGAAGAAGTCGCCGATAGTGTTTGCGCCGCAATTCAAGGAAGCCCGGGAAAATCAACGCTGAGGGTGAGTCGTGAAGTGCAGATTTCGCAGCCCACTGTCTGGAGAACTTTGAGAAAGAAGCTGAAAATGATTCCATACAAAACGCAGATGTTGAGAAATCTCACTGCATTTGATTCAGATATCTTACCTCGCGTTTGGGCGGAAATGGATTACCGGCTCGATGTGTGTCGTGTGACTAAGGGTGCACACATAGAACATCTGTGACTGTCTCTGAAAAAACTTGAAACATTCCCCTACAATTCTGTTACAGGTAACATAAAATATCTTACATTGTTCTGTTTTGTAGTGCGTTGAAACTGTATACTTCTTTATGAATCACCCTGTACTTTCCTCTAACGGCGGCGTGTAAGAAAGTAAAAACCATGTGTTATTTGAGTGGAACTCGAAGGGGCGCAATTTTGAACTCAAAGAGGCGTAATTTCAAGTCCCGCCCTCCCAGATAAGAAAAGCTTGCTATGGTCCTGCGCTCGTGGTCGCTCGTGGTAGATGGTGTGCCTTTTATAAACTTAAAAATTGCATCGGGAATCGGATCAGCATCTCTTCGATTCCCTTTCCAGGGCAATGTAATTTTCAAATTTTCTGAAGAATTGCTACATGGGAAATAATAAAATGTACGACATTTATTTGCAGACAATATGTATTTTCCTTTCGTGTATTTGTGAAGAATTAATTCTTCCGGGGATTTTTTTACTGGGGGTTTAACGACCACCCTGAGCAACTCAATGGGCTATAACAATCGCCTGTCCCAAATTTAGGGTCAGTGACGCCAGGGAACAGAGAGAGCCAGTGCCGTAAGACAAACACAACATCCTTGCCTCACCGGGATTCGGACCCGGACCCATCTCGGACGAATGCTTCCGACGATTGGCTTCCCATTCATTTCTATGTACTTTTTTTTATATATATTGCAGAAGTTAGAAGAACCAAACACGGCCGCCCCGGTGGCGCAGTGGTCTAAGCGATGGCCTCTGATGATTCGTCCGAACGGGGTCCGGGTTTGAATCCCGGTGAGGCATGGATGTTGTATTTGTCTTACGGCACTGGCTCTCTTCCTTCCCTGGAAGCAGTGACCCTAAATTAGGGACGGGCGACTGCTTATAGCCCATTGAGTTGCTCACGGTGGTCGTTAAACCTCCAATCAAAAAAAAAAAACTAAACACGAATAAAATGGGGTTTTATATTGATCACGATAAAACCTACAAAAGGTTTACGTAAATATTACAGCGCAGAATTTGAAAATATACGGCATAAGTGATTTCTTTCGTATACGCAATATTTGGGAAACAAACAGGTAAATGACTTCTGCCGTAATCTCCCGAACTTCATGCCCTGTTCCTCATCTATTTAAAATAGATCCTCCTGCGAAGAGTATGATTTTGAATCAGGCTGCAGTGGACTCTTTGGATATATGTATAAGATGCGAAGAACAGCATGGTAAATGTGACTGCATCCATTTAGGTTTAAGGCTAAAACTTTTCGCTATGAAATTAATCCGACTACTTAATCTTTACTTCGCTTATATACGTAGTCGTTGATATCTTCGAGGCCAAATTTCTTTGCCGGGTAGAGCAAATAAAAAACCGGAATTTAGCTGATTAAGTGGACCAATGTATAAAATATCATTCATTTTTTCTTAATATATAAGATTACATGCATAAACGAAAGATGGAGAGCATGCATTTTATAGTAGTTTCTTCGAACACACCCTCAGCGCACTCTAAGACGACAAAATTTTTCAGTTGTTTTGTGTTTTGCGAAAAATATACAAAACAAATGTTGTTTCAGCACTTGCATTTCAGCATTTGCCAAAGCTTTTCAAATTTATAGATGACCTATACTAAATATATGTACTTTTAATATTTTCGAATGGAAAGCGTTCCAACCGGGTTTTTTTTTTTTTTTGCATTTTTTTTATTTCGTTGTGTTCTGTTTAATCGTCAGAAAGAATTTTGAAGCATCTTGGACGGCATAAATTTACCCAAGACTAGTACAATGACAAAAATATGTACACCGCTTGACAAAAGAATGTTTGCATGTGATTTGTGATATTTCTCGGCGATGAAAAAATATGTGACTCACATTATTAGCCTTTTTCATAACATTTTTTGTGCAAGGAGACATATGAAGTAAGGTTACAGTAATGAGTCATTTCATTAAATTTAACATTGGGGTGTATTGCTCTACAATGCGCCTGTTCTTTTTCAGTAAAACAGAGCATTTTTAAACGATTAAAATGTTGCGAAGACAGTTCTGTCTGTCTCTCCAAAAAAATTATTATCATTGTTGAAAGTTCGCTTGATGAAAATCCTTTCCATTTATTAATGTAAACCACGCTTTATGCAACTCCTACACTGTAAAAATGAGTGGCGCGAATTCACGGAAAATTCCTGAAAATGAGGTTTAGCGAAATTGGCTGCAGGTCTCCGACTCTTAACGGAAATTCCTTTCAAAAACAACTTTCCGTTTCAAACAAAACGAAAACTTCACAATTTTGACAGATTTTATGTTGCCACTAATTCCGCCTTTTAACTCTTTCCAACCGTAGGTTGAAGAAGCGTATATGCTCCAGCTTTGTTCGTCAGTTTGTCTGTCTGTCTGCACGATAACTCGCGGAAAAATGGTTCGATTTCGATGAAATTTTAGTATGTGGTAGGGGACCACTGGGGACGAACTCTGTTGAAAATGGGAAAATGGAGTCAAAGGTCAGGACATAGGAGCGGGATCCAGTCCATCGCCCTTATGCGTCATAAATTACGTAAAAATGCTTCGATTGCGACAAAACTTTTTCATGTTGTTCCGGAGGTATATTTAAACCGGTTCTGTTGAATATCATTAAAATGGGGTCAAAGGTCAGGGCACAGAAGCCAGATTTTTCCGCAGCCATTATCCTCATAACTTGAGTAAAAATTCTTCTATTGCGACAAAACTTTAGTATATGGTTCCGGAGGTATACTGAACCAATTCTGTTTAATATCATCGAAATGGGGTCAAAGATCAGGAGCTAGGTTTATTTCACAGCCATTATTCTCATGACTTGAGTACCCAGCAAAAACACAAGTGCTGGGAAACTGCTGGCCACCAGCTGGCAGTGATGGGTCACTGCTGGCTGAAATCTGCCGCTCACGGCCCGGTAGTGGTCCGTTGGTGGCAGCGCTATCAGTTGGCGAGCCATTGATGGCCCTGCAGCATCGCCGTGAATTGTGGGCCTCCAAGCAAGTGCCACTAGTGGCCCGTTGCTAGCAACCAATGCAACCCCTAACAGCAGGTGGAAGCAACGGGACTGCGCATGCGCAGAAGCAACACTTGCTGTGTCTCTCATGGTACCAGTTAGTTGAAGACGAAGCTATCGCCATCGTGTTATTTTAGTGGATGTTAAGAAAAAATCCATATGTGGAGAGGCGAATTAATTTCCTAATGAAATTTTACGTCGACGAAGATATCAGATTAAGCCGGGAAATACTAGATTACAGCCATGAAATACACCCACTCCATTCCCATGAATAACAATTCATGGAATGGAGTGGATGAATAACAAGAAAAATTTGAAACCGCTTGAAACAAATATCCTGGAAAACCATTAAAACAACGTTTGTTGGAAAAAAAAAGAATTATACGCGAACAAAATTTATTAATTATTTGAAAGAAAAAAATAGCAACGCTATGTGGTATACTCATCCATGGGTTGAATACACAAGACTGGGAGGAATTCGCTTCTAAAAATAACGAGAAGTAAAATAAAATAGCTTTTACTCTTTAAAACAAATGTAGCTTCGGACAACGGAAAGGAAAGACACAACGTTAAAAATGTAACAGAATGTGACATGAACCCGAGTAAATATATATGTATTCAACAATCTCTTTTCAAGACGGCAAGGACAGTACAAAACTTTGGAAAGCAACTCTAAATATGTACACGCCTTAAAAATGAGTGAAGTTGCCTTAAGGTTAAAAAAAAAAAAAAAAAAAACTATCGTTACGTTGAAAAAATTAATTTATGAATTATATGAAACTGACTTTTATGAAAAATACCTCGCAATATTGTAAAATGAAAGAGGGAAGCATTCAATTGCACATTGCATATCAAATAGACAGCTTTAAGCATGCGCTTGAGCGTGGCAAATTAGTCCGGTCGGTAGAGAGCTTAGCTATGCACGCAAACGGCCCGGATTCAAATCTACTCAGATACAAACTGGTGTTTTTCCGATCTGTTGAGAAAATTTCCCCAACGCAGTTCGTTAATTCACAAGCTTCGTAAGGGTAGAAAAAATGGAACTTTGGGATACTGCGGTTATTTATTATTATTTCAATTACACATTGCATATCAAATAGACAGCTTTAAGCATGCGCTTGAGCGTGGCAAATTAGTCCGGTCGGTAGAGAGCTTAGCTATGCACGCAAACGGCCCGGATTCAAATCTACTCAGATACAAACTGGTGTTTTTCCGATCTGTTGAGAAAATTTCCCCAACGCAGTTCGTTAATTCACAAGCTTCGTAAGGGTAGAAAAAAATGGAACTTTGGGATACTGCGGTTATTTATTATTATTATTATTATGGCTACTACTGGGAAATTGGCGGACAAGATTCGGCAAGCCACCAGTTACGTCACGTGGTTGCCGGCTGCCACTAACGGCACACTAGCGGACCACATTAGGCTAGCCATAATTTCTGGCACGTGCTTGCAGGGCCACTGAAGGGCCACTTGTGGTAGCTACTGCCTGTGATGGCCCACTGATGGCCCTGTTGTGGCATATGACAACTGATGGGATGCCAACTGTTGGCCAGCTGTTGGCCTGAACTGCTGGCCCTTCTGTTGGCCGCCCGGACATTTTATTGACGGGTCGGCAGCGGCAACATGGTGCTGGGCCATTGCTGGCCCAGCAAGACTGTTTTTGCTGGGTAATGAAATCATTACCAGGTATGTTGGAAATCATCTGGTATGTTGGAAAGCGTATCATAATCAATGCATTGCGGATTTTACTGACTTATTTACAGAAATGTCAATTTCTGTTTTAATACAGAAATTTCTGGAGTTTTCAGAAATTTCGATTTCTTTACTCACGTATGGAAGAAACTCCCGTCCCCGTTGTCTTTCTTTCCAGCTTAAACGAGCCACTTGCGTTACAAGACTTTTCGTGAAGTACGAAATGAAGGAATCCTTTCACGTGCCAGCTGTGAGCTCGAGCCCGCGGTAATCTGCAGGTGAGTACAAAGCGCAACTGTCTGAGTCATCAAGACACTTGTCAACAGTTCACATTTCAGACAAAAACCAAGAGGACTTACGATGAAATATTTTCTGCTGTGAACACGGGTTAACTAGTCGTTTTATTTTCTACAGGAATTTATTATTATTGTTATTATTATTATTTTCATTAGGGTTTTAACGACGACTGTGAGCAACTCAGTGGGTTATAAGCAGCTGCCCGTCTCTAATTTAGGGTCACTAGTTCCAGAGAAGGAATAGAGCCAAAGCCGTTAGGCAAACACAACATCCTTGCCTCACCGGAATTTGAACATGGTCCCCTCTCAGACGAATAATCAGTAGCCATCGCTTAGACCACTGCGCCACCGAGCCGGCTTATTATTTTTCTAAATAGATTTATGACAATTTTACTTTTTCTGTACGAGGAATTATCACCTCCTCATACAGAAAAGGTAATTTCTGTTTTCAGAAAAGGTAATTTCTGTTTTCACCATGATTCTTCAAAACAGCACAATGTTTCAGAACTCGAGATATTTTCTAACTGACAGTGACTTTCAATTATACTTACGAAATGGTAAAACGTACTACTTCATAGTAGTATTTCACAAAACTCCTGCTTACAGTACTTCGTCATTTAAAGGACACTTCCGAATAAGGGACACTTGTATTTAAGAGAAAATTCTCCTAGTCGCAGTCCTTGGTATAGGGAACCTAATCCTCTGAATAAGGGACACCTAACGAAGACATCAGAGCTTTTATTCTTGTAGTTGATAATGTAGGCATAACAGAAAAGTGCTTGGAGGATATCAGTGAGTGATGAAGAAGAAGAGGAGGAAAGCTGTGATATCAAAAACTTTAAAGAAGTCTGAAAATAAGCCGGAAAGTTGCATAAGTTCCTTTTTAAAAATCGGTAATCGTGAAGGACTCAATTTAATTAGTAAACTTAATATATTCATGGGGAGGAAAATGCCTGTAAATTGAAAGCTTCAAGAAAAAGCGGTTGTGTCGGATTATTTCAAATAAATACGTACTACACATACTTTCCACTGTTTCATATAAGTGTACTTTTCTTATACATGTACTGCATTTCTATTTCATACGTGTGCATTTTATATTTTTATCGTATTTAAGATTTACTGTTATTTACATATAAAACTTACATTCATTATTAAATTGAACTGTCTGTTACGTATTTCGTTAGATGTATACATATTTCGTTAGGAACCTCCCAAATAAAGGACACCTCTATTTAAAGGACAAAATGTCCGGTCCCATGGGTGTCTCTAATTGAGGGGTGCATATAATTTACTCTTGATAACTATAACAGCTTCTATTTTAAAGATCCATGGAGTAATGCATAAACATCATACAGTCACCCGTACGACCTTCAAGAACTCGGTTTTTTTCGGTAACACGATATACATATAGCAGTTGACCAACTGGAGGAAGGGATCCGTTACAAGAAAACATATAACACTATGCTGTCCAAAATAATCGGCCTAGCTACGGAATCTCACATACAGGTCCACCAACAGGCAACTGAAATTTAATAGTTAATCGAATCTCCAATTTTTCCGCTTACCACCACTGAATTTTCGTCATATGTCTACCGAAAAAGTAAAAAAAAAAAAAAAAAAGGGTTTTCCGTTAACATATGAACGAAATCACGGTAAAGATAGTACCTTTTAAAAACTGCAATTTTCCGTATTAAGCGGAGAAAGATTAATAATAATATTTCTGTCAATGCTCGAGTCCATGAAAATCAGGTTTCTCCAGTCATTTCACGGAAAATGTTAAATTAGGAATATGCTTCGTTAATTCACAAAAAGAATTACTGAAAATAGCTCGTGAATTTCACGAAATGTTCTACGGTGTACAAGACAAGAAAAAAATGTAACTGAATCGACAAGAGATCTCATATAAGAAGAAATGTATATTCAAATTAAACGTTTGGAACAAATTTCCCGTGCAAAGAAAAAAAAAACACTTTTCAGGAGCAGCTATAACTGCCGAATATTTTGCACTAAGACATTTTTTTTTTCACTTACTTCGTATTCTTGGTGCTAAACAAGGTGTTTCCCCCGTCGTATCTTGGCAACTTTTGATGAAGCGTCTGCGCGTTTTTACCTATGAGGGCATTCTTCTTTCTCTTCCATCTGCCAATAAACTGTCGCTATGGTAACTGACTCAACGGAACATCTTTTATCCCGAAGTTCTGGAGCTTTCAGTGTTTCCACCATGTCTGCTCCACCCCCACGTGATCACTCTGAAGCTTTTTCTTTCTTCGCTAAAGTTAAGCAGAAACAGCATCGTCAACACTAGAACTTTCCTTTCCTCCAAAAGGAAAATGAAAACGTAAAAGAAGTAATCTCTCCTGTCTTTTACAGCAGGTCTGTTGTAGCTATGAGATCAAGCTGAAGTTTATCCAATCATTGCTTGATGAAGGCTTCCAATAATCTCCTGTTTTGGGTAATAGGAGATTAAGATAATAAGCGACGGACTCAAGGAACTCTTTCTCTCCTCTGAAACATAGATATCTGCAGATTCTTTTTCTTTATCAATTAAATATTTGGGTCAACATAAAAGAAAAGATAAAAGTAAGAAAGCATGATATGTATTTATATAATCACCGGTAGAAAATTTTTGAAAGAAACTGAGGGGAAAAACATGAAGGCGTCAAAAAGAAATAAGAAACATACAGCTGAAAACCAATTCGAAAGAATTAGGACATGTGCTTTCTATCAATAGTCATTTCTTTCTTTCTTCCTTTTTAATGTTTTCGTTTTGCTTGGAGAGCTAAACGCGCACGGGAAGTCATCTGACAGTAAAAATTAAGCTTGTAGATTTGTCGGTTATTTAATTTTAATGTAAATACCGGGGTGGGCAAAACAGGGCGCCAAGAATAGGCGAAACCACTGGGAGGGTCGGGGGGGGTCAGGACCCCTAAGATTTTCAGAGTCGGGGATCACCAATGTACATGACCCCCCAGCCCCGAATTTTTCGGAAATATAATGCACACTTTTTATGATGTGAACCAACTAAATTTAATAATATAAGTTAGTAATCTTTCGTAGGATGCAAACACGTGTATAATGTGTACTCAATAAAACAGCGATATGGATTCCTAATAAGCAAAGTCAGTTCTACAACTTTGTAATTTGCATTTCTGCCCCATGTATCATGGTTTTTCAGTTGTGTTCTCTAAGTTCCCCTATTCGCCAACAGAGGCGCCTGTGTCGTGCCCGTCAGATCGCACCTCAGCAACTGCCTTGCTCCTGTATGTGTGTGTAGGGGGAAGGGGTCAAAAACTCTATCGTATACAGTATGTATATATAAAATTGTGAGTACATACACATATAATGTGTGTATGTGTGATCGGATCAACCCCCCCCCGATTTTGAAACATGGTCACGCCACTGGCGCCAAGACTCAGGATTATCTCTAAAAACAGTTAATAAAGATTCTGATATCGACACTACTTTTTCTGAAATTATGTATCTACTCCACTGTTTCTGAAAATATACAGGGTGTCCAAAAAGTCATTCCCTGATTACAAACATCATTCATATCCGCTGTATGTATGTTACAGATGTGAAACTGGTGCCAAAATGTTGGAAAACTAACCAATTTTATTTTGCAGGTTTCCGCAACGTGGCTGTAGTGTAACAGTGTCAGTGTTCAGGAAACCGGAAATGTTCACAAATCAGGAAAAAGCTCAGTGTGTCCTCTGGTATCACGACACCCGGTCACCAATAACAGTGTAAAGGAACTTTCAAACAACGTATGGAAAGAAGCCGCCCGATGTCAAGAGCATTAAGTCGTGGTACGACAAGTTGAAGACCACAGGATCTGTTGCTGACTTACCGAGAACTGGTCGACCATCAACCTCAGCTGAAAGGGTGGAAGCAGTGAGACAGTCTTTTGTGCAAAGTCCCAAGAAATCAGTGCGTAGGACCTCACGTGAATTACAGATGCCAAAAAGTTCTGTTCATGATAAAAAGTTCTGTTCATGATAAAAAGTTCTGTTCATGATTTGTGAACATTTCCGGTTTCCTGGACACTGACACTGCTACACTACAGCCACAATGCGGAAACCTACAACAGAAAAACTTGGTTAGTTTTCCAACATTTTGACACCAGTTTCACATCTGTAACGTACATACAGCGGATATCAATGACGTTTGTAATCAGGGAAAGACTTTTCGGACACCCTGTATATCTACACTACTGTTTCTGAAAATAAACGGTGCCCACGGTGAGCCCCGCCCACTGCGGCCCACGTGCTCCCCTCAGCTGCTGTCCTACTAATGTGGGTGTGGTCAATCATGACGTCAGTCGCCACCATTTTTTTCCGCGTGATCTCAACGCCATCTACACTACTGTTTCTGAAAAGTGCAACACCAAGAAAGGATCGCGCTATTCCAATAAAATTTATATCACAGATTCCTCATATTAATAAAGATAACTGATTACATTCGCAGAGCTATACATGATTTTTTCGCTTCAAAATTCAGTATCGCATGAAGCCAATTCGAGCAACAATAACAAGTGTGGCATTGAATAAAAAAGTTTTTTGCTATTGTTCTCGGAGATAGACTGCGTGGCTGCTTCTATGCGAGACCAGACTTCATATGTGGTGACCAGCGGAGGTGCTTGATGGGCAAGTCACATAGCTACCATGTCCCACCCATGCTCAATCGGGGACATATCCGGCGAGCGTGTAGGCCAGGGAAGAAGCGGTACACAGAAGAGTTCTTGAACGCTCTAAGCCACATGTGGCCGAGCTGGAATAAAACGCCAGGACAATTACGAAGGAAAGGTGTCACCTCTGCCTCTAGGACATCCCGGATGTATGGCTGGCTGTGGAGGGTTTCCTCACTTCGTATCAGGTAAGATGGCGAATTGAACCCAATGGTGCCCCAAACAATGACGCTCGGCGTTGCGCTGCTATGACGATGCAAAATGCGTGCTGCAAAGTGCCATTCACCACGACGTCTTCGAACACGTATGAGGCCGTCATGGTGCATCAAGTTGAAGCGTATCTCATCGGAAAACACAACCTTTTGTCAATCAGCGCGTCAGTATCTGTGTTCGAGACCGCATCGCAGCCTGAAGCATCTGTGATTGAAGGTCAAAGAATGCGCAGCAATGGAATGGGCGTCTAAATACCAGTCCTCTATTAAATATATATTATTATATTCGAACTGTGCTGGACGACAAAGCCTGACCCGTGACATTGTTCCACTGCTGATCTCACATCGTGTATGGCGCTATGAGATCGATCACTGCCGTGCAATAGAGGTGTGTATCAGCTCGTACAGTGTGCAATTTTGCCGTCCATTCTCCAGATTTCTGTGCGTCCGAGCCTTATACGTCCACTGACGTCACGTTTGAGTTGCTGTACTGGCGTTTTGTTCCGTGTGAGTGGAAATTTCGCGATGGGATAATCCAGCTTCTCACATCCCTACAAGCCTTCTTCGCTGAAAGTCTGTCAGGTGTTCATAATGCGACCTTCTTCGGTGACGGGACATAGGGCGACACAAGAAGCACCTTTTCGACTCAATGTCGGCTTTTCATGGATCGCAACATCTCGTTTGAGCCAGCTCTTCATACCCAAAACCGGCCAGTTCAGAGGGCGCTGCTCCGAAACCACATGCGCATATTCACTGATATTCTAATCATTTGCATGTCCCAGCCTGTTGTATTAAAACATACACGATCGTATCGGAATAATGTGACCACCCCCGGAATCACAGTGTACCCAGCCCAGGCGCGTCACACAGTGCAGATGACAAGGTCGCCCACACGGACATACGAGTATAAGTTGCGGGCCAGGACAGATGAGCCATAGTGCGTGACGTGAGCACAATGGGCAGAGGTAGTGATTTGACCGACGTTCAAAAACGAATGATTATCGACAACCGCGCCAAGGGTGGAAGCATCTCAGAAACAGCAGACATCGTGGGCTGTTCGCGAGGTGCTGTAATAAATGTGTACCAAGAATGGACCGCTAGCACACCGGGTACATCCGGACGTCATAACTATGGAACTCTAAAGGCCATCGACCCCAGAGGAGAATGTCGACTGGTAAAGGGCAACAGACACGCAATTGACCATGCAAATGAACGCTGGGGCACGCAGGTATATGTCCCCGATAACGGTAGAGCGAACCCTGTTATGCATGGGACTCCGGAGTTGACGCTGCGTCAAGGTACCGTCGGCAACGACGCCTGTAGTTCGCATGAGACTACCTTCATTGGACAGTAGAAGAGTGGGGAAAGGTTGCCTTCTCAAAGAAATCGAAGTTTCTACTCCACAGAAGTGATTCGACATCAGACTCGGGAGAACCAATGTCCGGACAACCTTGTCGATCAAACACAGGCCGGCGGTGGCAGTGTGCATGTCTAGGGGATGTTTTACTGGTATGACCTGGGACAGCTGGTACCACTGGATGGGTCCCTGAACGTCAATGGCTACCTGTCCATCCTCGCTGATCACATGCATCCCTTCATGTTGCAGGGCGACACCATCGGGACAATGCGTCGCTCCACGCCGGGGGTGCGTGACTGGTCTCAGGAACACGACAGCGATGCCCCTGTTCTGTCTTGGCCGGAGAAATCGCCTGACCTCAGTCCCATAGAGCACTTGTGGGAATATTTGGATCGACAGGTTAGACGTGCCGACCCACAGCCACGTCATCTCCAGGACCTCCGTGCTCTGCTGCAGTCCGAATGGGCAAATGTGCCTCGGGCAACCTTCCAGGGCTTCATTGCGTCCATGCCATGCCGTCTCGCCGCTGTCATCCGGGCAAAGGGTGGTTATTCCCATTATTATATAGGTGGTCATATTATTCTGATAGGACTGCGTATCTTGTAAGGTTCAAGCAGTCCCTCATGGGGGAAATAAATCGTATTTAATACTGCTCTTTTTATCCCCACCACCAATAAACTACCGAAAAGACCAATAGCCAAATCACATCAACAAAATATCAATATCAAGCCGCTGCCTCAAATCCAAAATGATGCTTTCTAGACATATGCCGTTGCAATTTTCGCAAACAGTATATGGTGTTGCAAAAGCAAATTTTTTAATTAAAAGTTGCTTGAAAAGAACGGCGTCAAACTGAGCAGAAACAAAAAAGCTGCGAATTTGCCCTGCTCGACATAGAAAATGCCACACCATGAAGTAGTGCACAAAATAAAAGGAAACTCGTACCATGTGAAGAAAAGCAGGTGGGGAAAGAAATGGCTTAATTTCTGGGAGATTACATGCGATAGTATATTGTGAGATGGACGAGGAGATAGTATGATTTGGCATCAGTCAGGTGGTCATGTG
Source organism: Macrothele yani (assembly GCA_039090855.1). Classification (NCBI taxonomy): domain Eukaryota; kingdom Metazoa; phylum Arthropoda; class Arachnida; order Araneae; family Macrothelidae; genus Macrothele; species Macrothele yani. The sequence continues at coordinate 116,248,355 of CM077026.1, forward strand.
ACGGCCATGCTGGGCTATACACTCGGCAACACCGCGTGGCTTCCAGTAGAAAAATCCCGGATGCGATTTCGTTATGGTTCACTTGTGTCCGCAATTCTTCGACATTGTAAGGGGTCGTGCAGAGGCGTTACCTCGTCTGCCAATGACGTCACGCACGTTCTCTAGAGGGGAGAAATCTGGGGATCACGCTGGCCAGGATAGCAGCTGCATACCTTGTAGGCATTGTCTGCTGATGTTGGCAGTGTGCGGATGGGCGTTATCTTGTTGAAACTGAGCACGGCAACAGAACGGGCTGCAACACCTCATCGACGAAACGTTGTACTGTCATGTACCCACTACGCGTACGAGCGGTGGACGGCTGTTGAAACTGATAGCGCCCCAAAAATTGACACCAGGCTGAAAATCTGTACGACACTCACGGGTGGCAGTAAGATCCCCGTGGTGATCACGTCGTCTTCAGATACTCAATCGGCGCTCGTCCTCACTAAGACAGAAGCAGGACTCGTCGCTGAACGATTCCATTCGTCCCGCCACGCATGCCTGGTACGGCACCACTGCAACTTTGGGCGACGATGTGCTGTGGTGAGTGGCAGTTGTCGCAATAGCTGCCAAGAGAAAAAACATGTCTTAGCTAATCTACCGTATAAATACGGGAATCTCTGTAGCTGCCCACACAACTCGTCGAGTGTCGCCCTCTGTGAATTGTGAAGCTTCTTTAGCTTGCGGTCGAATTCAGCGGTCGAGTATTTCAGACGTCCGTCTGCTTGCACCTGTTCGTCTACACACATTACTTACCTCCAAACCACTGACGCAACAGTCGGCAGACAGTTGCTGCATTCTGATGCATTTCCGTAGCGAAACGACGCAATGCCCAACCAGTTGTACGTAGCCCTTGTGACGTGCTTGCACCGCAGGACGCACGTGAGATAAAGTCTGATAGCAGCGAGAGCATACGTCCGCGTAGCTCAGTTGGGAGAGCGACTTGTTTAGGAATGAGGGGATCCAGGTTCGATGCCCCGCGTGGACAAAAATGACGGAGAAATTTACTTCGTTATAGCCTATCATGAAGCATCTGATAAAGTTGTTCGTATGATGGTGTGCCTCCCGAATATGTCCCCTAAACATTCTCACTCCTTACCACGTGCTTTCATCACCGAGATCATTTCGATGTTCTTGGTCCACAAACCCAGGTGAGGACGGTTAAACGTAGCAACGCAGAGCCGTTTTACACTTTCATCTCCCTCACCTATCACGTGATTGATTCGGAACCTGAATAATTACACCGATCAGACATTACATTAGCACAATCCCCAGCCTAGAGAAATGAGCGCATCTGGGTACCGAACGGTGGTGCAGGTTAAATTCACAGAGCAGTATAAATATAACGCGAGCACCGACTTTCGGTTAGTAGAGTGTTCGGAGTCAGAATGAGAAAAGCTGCCGATTTATCTGAGTTTCATACAGGACAAATTGTGATGGTACGGCGCCCGGAACTACGATCTCGGAAACGGCGCGGCTTGTGGGTTGTTCACTTGCCGCTGTTGTGATTACGTATCAAAACTGGTGCACAGATGTCCAAACGACAAAACGCCGTCCAGCTGTGTGTCGTCAGCAACTCATTGATGCCAGAGGGGAGCAGAGACTGTCGCGCATTGTTCACAGCGGCCGCATGGCCACGGTGCGACAAATCACCCGCAGGTACAACAATGGCGATCAAGGCAATGTGTCACAGCACACAGTTCATCGCAGTCTTCTGCGCATGGGCCTGCGTAGCCGAGGACTCATCGGGGTCCCCATGCTCATTGCACGTCATCACCAACAATGCGTAACATAGGCCCAAGATCATCGAGATTGGACTGTGAATGATTTTAACAAAGTGGCCTTGTCTGACGAATCAAGATTCCTAGGGGGATTACGTAGACGGCCGAACGCGCATACGCCGATTACCAACGGCGGTTATGGAACCTGGTTGTACTGTTGAGCGGAAACAGGCTGGCAGCGGTGGTGTTATGCTGTAGGCGATGACTTCTCGAGACATTTTAGTTCCCATTATCCCAGTAGCACAGTCCCTGACAGCTGTCAGGAATCTGAACATCGTTGCGGACCACGTTCATCCATTCATGGCAACTGTGTTCCCTGCTGGTGGTAGCCATTACCAACAGGATAATGCGCCCTGCCACACTGCCAGAATCATCAAGGTGTGGTTCGAGGAACATGTTGGTGACCTTCTGTTAATGCCCTGGCCTCCAAATTCACCTGACGTGAACCCAATTGAACATAAGTGGTTCCACTTGGAAAATCACCACCACCCCAAACTGCACGGGAACTGGAGAACCTGCTGTTGACATTATGGTACCAGGTACCCCAGGATACCTATCGTCACCTCATCGTATTGATGCCTCGTCGAGTGGCCGCTGTTTTGCGGGCTGAACGGGGTCCTACAGCTTATTAGGTAGGACCCCCCCGTAATGGCTCGTCGGTGTAATTTACATAAAACAGCTGTCGACACGTAACCGTGAACTTTCATGCAGCTCTGACGAACACTTCCTGGTGTCAATTCCACTTAGTAGTTCTAATTCTGACTATTATATAGCTCTAATTATTGTACTATTCTCTTTTACGTGCGATATTTCAAAGTAACTTGTACAAAAAACTAGCGGATAATGCTTACCTTGGCATTCCTTTCTAGCGACGGGAACATTTCACGCACGTGTTTTCCGGTCCTTTGTTGATGTTATTGTCCTAAAGTCCGTTGTATGCGATGACTGGCTTTACTTCTCACACTTTTCGCTGGGTATACTCATTGGATCTTTGCCTTAGGATTCAAACATCAATTTTTACCGTTCTTTATACTCGAAATTTTCGCCCATACTCTGGGCATCTTCAGGAGCGTGGCGACTTTACCACCGATGTTCGTGATTAACTTCGCGCTAATGAAGTCCGATACTCCTTGTTGCCATTCGTCGGAAAAACTTTCCTGGATATATTTCGTTATCAAGCCCGGCTGGCGCCATCTATGTTTCGTTAAGAACACTTTTTTTCCGTATTTTTTTTTTATTTTTTTTTTTAATTTTCTTCTCCTATCCTGGTTTTCTTGTCTTTTTTTGCCTGTTTTTCTTGTCTTATTAGTTCTTTCCACAGGCCCGATAATGTGCTAGGGTCGTTCTGGTTACATACCCTTGTTTTATTTTTTTAGATTAATATTGCTGCTTGGAAAACCGGACATTCCCAAAGTTCGATGAAATTAAAATGCTAAAAAAAATAAAAAATCGGAAAGGCAAATGAGAAGGGAAGAAGCAATATTAATCTACAAAAATAAAGCAAGGGTATGTAACCAGAACGACCCTAGCACATTATCGGGCATGTGGAAAGAACTAATAAGACAAGAAAAACAACAACAAAAGAAAAACAGGCAAAAAAAGACAAGAAAACCAGGATAGGAGAAGAGAAAATTAAAAAAAAAAAAAGTTAAAAAAAAAATACGGGAAAAAAAGTGTTCTTAACCAAACATAGATGGCGCCAGTCGGGCTTGATAACGAAATATATCCAGGAAAGTTTTTCCGACGAATGGCAACAAGGAGTATCGGACTTCATTAGCGCGAAGTTAACCACGAACATCGGTGGTAAAGTCGCCACGCTCCTGAACATGCCCAGAGTATGGGCGAAATTTTCGAGTATAAAGAACGGTAAAAATTGATGTTTGAATCCTAAGGCAAAGATCCAATGAGTATACCCAGCGAAAAGTGTGAGAAGTAAAGCCAGTCATCGCATACAACGGACTTTAGGACAATAACATCAACAAAGGACCGGAAAACACGTGCGTGAAATGTTCCCGTCGCTAGAAAGGAATGCCAAGGTAAGCATTTTCCGCTAGTTTTTTGTACAAGTTACTTCCTGGTGTGATATTTTCTATGTCGAGTAGTGTACGTAACAGGCAGTATTGTATATTGTGGGCTGCGGGACTGAAGCTTTCTCAGAGAACCCGGTTGTCGCGAAAACAGCTACAAATTCCAGTTCCTTTGCATAGGGAAATGAACACTTTTGGGGAACTACATTGTGCTAATATTATTTCGTTGATACTCATTCGAGATAAGATTCTTTATACAGTACACTCTTTGCAAAAAAAACTAAGCACCCCGAGAATATTGTTCGATCCCGATGAATTTCCGCATGCAAGTACCTCAGGACTGAATAGGAAAATGGTTAAAAAGTAAGGACCAATAACTAAATAGTGGTCTCCACAGTGCATGAGAACCGCGTATCCAGGAGGGGTATATCAAGAGCAAAGCTCTCACGCACAGTGCACAGTTGATTGACAGTGGCTTGCAGTTACATTAACCTCCACGGACTGTGAGGATGCCTCGACGTCGGATCCGTGTACAATTCGAGCAGATGAGCAAGTTTGATGGCGGACGTATAATTGGGCTCAAAGAGATCGGGCTTATCAACTCGCTGTTTAGGCAGGCATTTGGATCGGAGCGATGCGGCAATCCGACGATGTTGGCGCCAATGGTTAGAAAGGGGCACAGGCCAGCAGCGCACGGGCAGTGGACGGCCGAGGGTAACGACAGAAAGAGAGTATCATGCAATTTTGAGAGGCGCACGAACAGAACCGAATTCATCGCTCTCAAATATCCGTGGAGATGTTGCGCAGTCCACAGGTACGGAAGTGCTCATCTGGGCCGTTGCCAAACGAATTGCAGCACGGGAACTATATTTGAGGAGGCCACTCCACCGTCTACCACTTACCACCGAGCATCGCCGGCACCGGTTGCAGTGCTGTCAGGCCCCACACTCGTGGGATATAATGTCCATTGATTCCGTGTTGTTTTCAGTGATGAGTCACGGTTTGCGCTTAGCGCGGATGACCAGCGCATTCGTTTCTGGAGACGAGCCAGTCAGCAGAGCACCGATCCTGCCTTTGCCTTGGAACGACACACAGCTATCTCGCACACCGGGAGTGACTGTCTGGGGAGCCATTTCGTATGATATCCGGACACCCTTGGTAGTCCTCCGTACCATCCTCACGGCTCAACGGTACGTCGACGATATTCTACGATCTCTTGTGTGGCAGCTCCTGTCGTAGCATCACCAGCCAATTTTTCAACAGGATAATCCCCGGCCAAACACGGTGCGGCTCTCTCCCAGGCCTACCTCCATAATGTCGATACACTTCCGTGACCAGCCCGATCGCCCGACCTCTCAGCAATCGAACATGTTCGGTACATGATGGGACGCCACCTGCGTCATCCCGGAATGTCTGCGAACTGGTCCTGAGTTTGGACACCATCTATACACCAGGACAGTATCCGTGAACTTTATGCGTCCTTGCCACGATGGGTAAACGCTGGTATTCGAGACAGAAGTAGCGCCAATACGTACTAACTTATTCCACTCGTGTAACTGTTTTATCCAAATAAATGGCCAAACTGCTCTGTAATTGCAATCATTTCCTTTAATACGTTGCACATATCATCACATTTCATCTCAATTGGATGATTCTTTCTGTGTGCTTCGTTTTCTTTTTTCTTTTTTTTTTTTCTTGGAAAAGAGTGCATATGTTACCTTTAAAGTGTATATAGTTCAGTAATTTCATGAAATAACTGATCAAGTTAGTTAAAGCGTGTAATAAATTAATAATACCTCAGTTTAATCAGTTATTCTATGAAATAACTAGGTATTCTATGTAAATTAACTAATGATAGACAGTTAAAGTGCAAAATAAACAATTTGACTGAATTATACAGCATACAAAATGTTATTTATATAAAGACACAATAAAATCATTTGTTACAACAGGGATTACTGAAATGGCATTTGGAATTGCATAGAACATTATTTCTAAAACAAATACATTTTTTGTTGACACACTGCGTTTTACATGAATATTTTTTAAAACCCTGACCGGTATCTAATCTTTGAGCTGTAGCAACTGATTTAAGCAATTTCTCTATATCCAGCACTTCTTCGATCTGAATTGGTTTTTGTTCACACACGCTGAATTGGGATCGGGAATATAGCTGTTTCATGCGGCCGTTTCTTGTTCCCAATTAAAAAAATCCTTCTTCGGTTATTTTCATGATAACAGTTAAAATAGATCTGGCGTCACCCCTTCCTCTGTCAACTTCAGGTACTGGGATACTGACTGTAAGCCCCACAGATGCTTCAGAACGAGATTTATCTGACATTAATTTCATCTTCTTAGCTTGAATTTCTAAACATTCTTTAGAGTTTTCTCTTTCCCTCTGAACATTCAGTTCATTAAAACACAATTTGCAGATCTTCTGTACAACTTTGTCTTCCAAAACATAGTCTTCTAAACATGACATGTCGACAGGCTCATTACATTTCGAACAAACTACATTTTCACTGCATTCTTGTGAACAAACTATACATACTTTACTAATGGCATTATTTAACCTTGTTTTTTCAACCAGCACTTCATTATCAGGTTGAGACGAAGTACTCATAAGTTAATATCATTATTATTATATAACACTTTATAGTGGGCTGAAAATGGTGTGCTATTTCTGACCAGTGGTTCTCACTTTACAGCCTTTTGAATTTGGGATTTATTTACTCGGTTATTTTACACTTTAACGGGGTGTAGATCGTTATTCTATGAAATAACTAGTTAAACCATAGAATACAAGTGAGTTTTACGCTTTAACTGACTCGATCAGTTATTTCATGAAATAACTAGGTTATTCTATGAAATAACAGATTTCATACTTTAACGATAACATATATATACAACATGTATCAATTAAGTCATCATTTTGGATGAATGAATGCTTCAGGTTAAGAGAAAGCTGATGAATCTCTGGAGTACTTGTATTGCCTTTAAACTCTTCATATCTTCTCTTCACTTCCATGTCGCATTTCACAGCTGAACTAATTTATTCTCTCTATAGTTCACACAGTTTGGTGCTACTTATTTTCCTCTCTTACTCTTACGAAAGCAATCAAAGAGCAAGTTCTCGGAATGGACCACCAGAATATTTTCAGGGAAACTTAGATTTGTAGTTCTTTTTTTTTCTTCTTTTAGCTACTTGTTGAAATTTCTGTTTGTCTATTGACGGCCAAACTGCTTCTTGAATTGAGCTTCGAATGCTCAAACACGTGGGCGCTTATTCTTTTGAGAGGGTATTAAACAGTATCTCACGCTGTCGAAAATTTAAATACTTCATTTACACATGAAAGGAGATAAACGCTATTCAGATGGTAAGGCTTCGCGATCAAAATAAAGTAAAGAAAACGAAACAAACAAATGCGGTGACTACCTCAACAAATTTTTAAATTATTTTCACCGCTTTACTGAAAACACGAAATGTATTTTCCTAATTCGCTACCAGTTGGCAGAATCGCGATGAAATTTAATCAAGCGATGTTTCTTTGAAATAACCAATTAAAACATTTGAAGCTAGAAGAGTACCGCATGTTAACAAAAGGACTCAGATTTCCTGCAGTACGTTAAGAGGCTTATTTAGAGGAGGGCCAAGAGGGCCTTGCCCCCCCCAAAGCGTTATATTATTTCATTGTTAAAATACGACTTGCATTAGACAAAATGCCTTAATTTAATAAAAATGCATCAACTAACAATACAAACTAATACTTTGATGTATTCTTCCATTTTTCATTAACTTATTTTTTCCTGATCGATTTCAAAACTTCCATTTTCAATTGGTTCCCCGAAAAAAAAATTACATTCGTCTCTGAGTGCGTTGCAGTTTTACAAAAGCGTGTATTGCTTTCATTCCCGTTTTAGACGTTTCTCAAAAGGTGCAAAAATCAAGCAAACGTTGTAGTACTGAAAGAAAAACAAACGGTTTCAGTTTCTTGTGTACTGCAGCTGAACGTATTGCTGTAGCAGGAGTTATTCGGCTATTTAGTACAGAAGGTGTATCGAACGTTTTGCAATATTTGCATAAATGCATATGCTGCGGAGGGTATGTCACGTGTTTAAACTCGTTCAAGTCGCACACTGCAGTCAGTCGAAAGGGATATAAAGTGGTAGTCGTTGCTGTGAACAGCATTGCATGTCGCCGTTCTGTCTGCTGTTAGGACGCCTAAAATATGTACAGTATGACGTAGAAGTCTTGCCTTACTTCTACGTTATATTTTAAACATCAATATACTAAGAAATAGTTCCCAAATGAAAGAAACCTTAACGGCCAGACGAAACATGTAAACAACAGAAGTCACACTTACGGAAAAGATGTTTTATTCAGGATGTAGCAAACACATCGTAGCATAGCATATTGCAGTAAACGCTCCACACACCACACAACTCTTAACACAACGCTCTTTTCAATAATCAGTTTACAACCCAACGCTCGTAATAATCGCTCTCTTACAACGCTCTCAAGTAACAATTTAGTCGTCGCTTTTATCTCTTGTCCTTATCAATATCAGGTATACGTCACGTGCAATCAACCTCAATTGTTGCAAAAAGTATTCGTTTGAGAAAAAAGATATTACGTTAAGATTGAAGAATAACAGAATAAACTCAAGATTTACGTAGGGAAAGAAACTAAAACGGAAAGTTAATTTAGAATATACGTCAAACAGCCACAACCGGCTACTTTGGGAACTTTTGCTTTACGAGCCTGAACTCGGCCATAAATCTGCTCAATCAACACGAAACATTTGTCATGCGAAAGAGGAAGGTTCCGTGGACCACAGCACCGCAACCAGATGGTTCAAGAAATTTCGCCCAGGTGAAAGAAACCTCGACTATCAGCCAAGGTCAGGTAGGCTGCGAACCTTGGATTTGGAGGCCGTGCGCCAGGCCGTAGAGGCAAATCCGATAACCAGCACTCGGAGATTATCAGGAGAGCTGGGCGTATCACAGAACCACCGTGGTTCGACATCTTCAGAACCTCGGCAAAGTCTACAGGAGCTGCCGCATTGTCGCTCCCGAAATGACGCCAGCTGAAGCAAATCGCCGAGTGGAAGGGTGCACGAAACTGTTAGAAAACCCGCGCGATGTACGTTTCGTCAAGAGAATTGTTACGTGCGATGAAAAGTGGGTCTATTTCTGTAATCCGTAAGTGGGTCTGTTTCCGTAATGGTTGATCCCGGGCCAGCTTCCAGAACCTGCTGCCAAATGTGGACTCTTCGAGCACAAGGTTATATTCTGCGTCTGGTAGAATTTCGAGGGGATAATCCATAACGAATTTGTTCCAGACAGTCGGACTATCAAAGCCAACACCGGTCAGACCATTAACGCCATCAGTGCCAACAAATGAACAGCTGGAGTGGATGTATGCCGTTTTGGAGGAGAAGTACCCGGCACTTGTGGACAGAAAGTGTATTCTCCAACAGCAGGACAACGCTCGGTCTCATACCGCGTGAATCACCCGGGAAAAACTCCAGGAACTTGAGGGCATCGAACTGATGCCACACCTAGCATATAGTACGGACCTTGCCCCTTCGGATTATTACTTATTCCGGTCCATGGCCCACTTTCTTCGCGGGCGGCACTTCAACAACCAGGAGGAGGTGGCTGCTGGGGTGAAGGAGTTCTTCGCCTCGAAGGACAAGAACTGGTACCGCCGCCGAACTAAAGACCTGGCGGACAGATGGATAAAGACGGCGAATACGATGGCCTATACTTTGAATACTATACAGCTTTCGTCGTAAACGTATGTATGAAGACATTGATCGAAATATTGCAAAACTTTCGACTCACCCTCGGTATTATATTCAGGTTATTTAATATAGAACGATAATTTATATCATTTGAGGGAAGGAAGAATGAAGTAAATTTCCACAATATGTGAAAGAATGTCACAAAAAGAAAAATCTGTACGAAAAAGAAAAGACTTCCTGTCTTCGGCCTTTTTGCTAGTAACACTGCAAGAATGGAAGTTTTCTATAAGTACTAACAGATGGCGCTGCATGTATCACACGAGCGTTAAAGTGAAGAAGAAAAAGCTCACGAACATTTCCATTAGAAGTGGCGTTATCCAGATAGTCCTCCGTACTCTCTGCGCAGTAGGAGACTATACATTGAGTGGCCAAATTACTGGGACCACCTGTTTAGTACGTTGTTGGGCCACCTTTTTCTCTTAATACTGCTTGAATTCATCTTCGTATGGACTTTATAAAATGTCGGTAAGTGGCTTCAGGTATATTAGCACAAAGGCGATGAATTGCACCTTCCAGATCTTGAAAATTTGATGGTAGCTAATCCAGGTGTCTGATGCCCATAAATACTCCATTGGATTGAGATCCAGTGATTGAGGAGGCCAATGTAACAGAGAAAAGCCTTCGTTATGCTCCTCAAACCATTCGCGTACAGTGTGAGAACTATGATATGGAGAATTGTCCTACTGGAAGCATCCATCTTCATTGGGATAAACCAATAAATCACTGGGTGGACTTGGTCGGAAAAGATATTTAAATGTGGATCTGCGCAGTCTGAAAAAATACGGATCTAACAGAGGTCTGTATAGGTCGCGCCATCTATTAGCAGGTCTCAACATTACCCAAGGAAACACAATCGATTTTTTATATAATTGCGATTACGTTTTATCAAATATTAAGTTTACCATGCATTATTTAAAGTTATTTTTGTGGATGTGGAAATTTTCATCCATGGGAATACATTAATTGGGAAGAAAATGCCTACAGAAGTTTTTACAACTGGAAACATTGAGCAGAGTTATTACATGGAACCACCTTAAAGAAAACAATTGAATATTATCGGAAAATGACTTTTACTGAAGAACGATAAGTCTTTTGAATTTGCATTAAGTGGGGATAAATTATTTATTGCATTATGCGTCTCAGAAAAGGAAATTAATCATTGCATTTCACTACTAATTAAGGAAGAAATCATTATTAAGAGCATATTTCTAAGAAATGGGAGAGAAATGATCCAATTTCGCTTATCACTGCAAGGCCAAATAGCCGCTGAATCATGTTTCTAATAAGGACAAATTAGACCGAACTACGGTACACGGGAATAAAATATTCTTTGGATCATGTTTCAAGGAAAGAACAAATTGTGTATCTAAGTAAAAACAGTTGAGTTGTTGAGTCATGTTTTCAAGTAAACACAAATGATTCAGTGTATTATGCTTATAGGTAAAGGAAAATAGTCTGGATTATGTTTCTAAGTGATTAGAGGATTGTGCTTATAGGTAAATTAGTCATTTGCCCATGTTTACGAGTAAATGCAAATTACCCAACGTTTATGCTTATAGGTAAAGGCAGTGTCTTTTGGTCAGAGGTCTACGCTTACAGGTAAATTAGTCACTGTACCGATTTTTCCAGGTAAACTCAAACTACTCAATGCATTATGCTTATACACAGTCGAGTCACATTATTGTGACCACCTCCTACTTTTGACGTCAACAGCACGTAGCCAATCAAAGAAGGCACGTGTCGTGAGTTGACTTGGAGAGTATGTAAGGTGTGCTGTAAGCAATCTGAAAACATGAGGGCCGCGATTAGCCTAGTGGGCAACGTTCGTGGCTGCCACGGAAAAGGACCTCAGGTTCGATCCCAGGCAGGTACGAACGCTCGATCCACTAAATATCCGCCGTGCGTCGGATGGGCACGTTAAGCCGTCAGACACCGGGTACTGCCTCCCCCCGGTAATAAATAAGGGCATCTTCCTCCCCCTTTCTACTTCGCTTCCGTGTCACTTTCCTATCGGACACTCTAGCCCAAATCTCCTAGCTTCCTATTTCTAAGGGTTGTTTAAGACCTGGGGTCAGACACTCCCTTCCTAAAATCCTCTACATATGTTCATGATCATGATCTGAAAACATATTCCTCGTTGCTGCCATGGATAAAAGCAGAGGATTATCAGATTTGCAAAAAGGATGATTATCGGCTTTCAGGCCAAGGGTGGCAGTATTTCTGAAATAGCCCAGTTTGTGAACTGTTAGCGTGCTGTTCTGGTTAAAGTGTTTCGTGATTGGAGAAATGGCACCATTGCGAATAAGCGACGTGGAAACTGCGGAGCATCACGTGCCATTAATGTGAGAGGTGAACGTCGGCTGCAAAGGTGAGTGAGGACCGATCAACACGATACAATGGAGCAACTCATTGGTCGAATGAATCACGGGGCTACCGGAAGTGTGTCTAAAACGACAGTTCAACGAACCCTGCTGCGTATGGGCTCCGATGCAGACGGACGGTCACTGCACCTATGTTAACGAATGTGCATCGACAGAAAAGGCTTACATTTGCACGGCAGTGTAGGAATTGGAGCCCCGTTGATTGGCAAAGGACTGCCTTCTCTGATGAGTCACGTTTTCATCTTCATAAAACGGATGGACGTTGGAGAATAAGGCGAGAAACATCAGAGAACAAACACTCTTCAACCATTGCTGGAAGAACACAAGCTGGTCGGGGCAGCGTTATGGAGAAAGTTTTCGTATCATTCCCTGGGTCCACTCATACCTGTGGAAGGCAGTATGGACCGAATTCGTTATGAATTCACCCTTGCAGACGACGTACACCCATACATACTAATTGTCTTCCCTAGGGCGAATTTGATCTTCCAGCACGACAATGCGACGTGTCACACAACTATAAATGTCCGAGAGTGGTTGAAAGAGCACGATGAAGACTTCAAAGTACTTTCCTGGCCCCCTAATTCCCCAGACTTAAACCCAGTTGAGAATCTGTGGGACCATCTCCATCGTGTTTTTTTCTCTATGGATCCTCTACCAGGCACTCTCCAGCAACAGTCAGCATTGCTCCATATATTAGCTGTGAATACCTTTCAACACCTTATTGAGTCACTCCCAGCCCGTCTATCTGCTGTCCGCGCTGCACACGGCGGTTACTCTGGATATTAGCTGGTGGTCACAATAATGTGACTCAACCGTGTAGTAGGTAAAGGCAAGTGGTCTGAATAATGTTTCTAAGTACACATTAGTCAGAGATTTGTGCTTATGACTTAATTAATCATTGGGCCATGTTGCCATTAAACACAAATCGATCTAATTATCATGCTCATAGATGAACGGAAATTGGTGACTGAATCATGTTCCTAAACTAAGCGTAAATTAGTCAGCGGGTTATCCTAGTAAATTATTTTTTCCATCTTATTAAGTTTTGAAGTAAGCGGAAATAGTACAACAGATTATGATTGAAAGTGAAGATAAATTAGTCATTAGTTCTGTCACGTGTCTGAGCCAGGACAGGTTAATCAACGGATTATGCTTTTGAGTTAGGTCAGGTTTATCATCAGATTTTAACACCAAGGCTTTGTCATCGTGTTATGCTTCTAAACAGTGGGGTGCCCAGAAATTTTTTCGAGGGGATTAAGAAATTTATATTTTTACGCAACTAAATATGTTATGAGTGTTTCTATTTTAAATGTGTGCAACATACGCACAAAAATATTCAAATAAGTGTTGCTAGAAATTATTATTAATATTCTTATCACCATATAATGGTTGACCACTTATATTTTACTATGCATCTGTGCAGAAAACACGCACATTGGGACTTTTTGGGGGAAATGACTGGAATCCTTATAAGACCGATTTGTGTACGAGAAATCTATTTTCCAAAGCACTGATACGCATATCTCAAAATGGTACATAAATTGTAATCCTGTGATAGTCTTCTGGGATTTTTATGTTCATGCGGCAGCATTGATTTTGTTTCGATGTGACTCTTGGTAATTTAATCAAAACTCCTTGCTTTTCAGCGCGCTTCAGAGTAATCTGAAATAAGTCATGGAACTTGTGACGTGCCTGCCCCGCAGGACGCACACGACATAAAGGCAGATAGCAGCAAGAACCAACGTCTGCGTATCTCAGTTGGTAGAACGACTTGTTGCGGAATAAGTGGACTCAGGTTCTATCCCCGGCGTGGACCAAAAATGACGGAGAAATTTACTTCGTTATAATGGCGCCCGAACTTCCCGGATGACCCGGCCGTTAAAGATCTCGTAATGGTGTGATGTTCTTTCCACACCGCGAGATAGGAAAAATAAGAGAATCCCTTCTTCAGCGCTTCGAAAAATAAAATGTGTGATGTTGCATTCCACACACCAGCTTGACTGGGAGTTCTCAAGTGCACGTTCTTCAGCGGGTGGCTGCCTACGACGACTCATGGTCACGGCTGACCCGTGGACCATGCCCCCGGCCCTCTTCCGGGATGGGGGAGAGATGTGACGCGCCTGCCCCGCAGAACGCACACGACATAAAGGCAGATAGCAGCAAGAACCAAGTAGCTCAATTGGTAGAGCGGCTTGTTCCGGAATAAGTGGATTCAGGTTCGATCCCCGGCGTGGATCAAAAATGACGGAGAAATTTACTTCGTTATAAACTCAAATTTGGCATTGCCTCGTCGCCTCAGAAATTTCCAGTATACTCATGTATTGCCTTTTTGTTGCAATGGTACATTCTGATCCTTGACTCCTTGCTGCTTCCTCGTCCCCATGGCGAAAACACGTTCAATTGTTGCCATGAGACATAAAAACAATTTGAAATACCAAATAGCTTTCTTTACCTCTTAAAATTGCGTTTTTGAAATATGGAGAAGTTCCAAATTTGGAAAGTTAATCCCCCCACTCCTGGGCATGCCACTACTTCTAAAACGAATTAATCATTGCAGTGCTCATAAGAAGGGTAAACTGAGTCTTGTAAAAATATCGAATTAATCATAAGATACTAAAAACATATTAAATGTTGTGTTATTCTTTTAAGCAAGGATACAGATTCAATTAAGAACTTGTCATTTATGAGGTAAAGCTGTTAGATCGCAAATTTTTGTTAAATATTTATGAAGCTGTTTGATCGCAGGAATCCCATAGTAGGCGTCAAACTTCGTTATTTGGGAAATTAACGACCGCCGTGAGCAACTCAATGAGCTATAAGCAGTTGTCTGTACCTAATTTAGGGCCAGTGGTTCCAGAAACTGCTAAAGCCAATGCCGTAAGACAAACACACCCCTCATGCTTCACCCCGGATTCGAACCCAGACCAGTTTCGGACGAATAATTAGGAGTAAATGCCTCGTACTATTCGGCCATAGGGCGACGAGGATGGTACTTGAGAATAGAACATTTTCTTTTACAGTCATTTGCAAAAGTTTAGGACCACCTGTCCATTTATTGAAAATTAAGATTTTCAAAGAAACAACTAATAACTAATCAGAGATATTTTAAAGAATGACACCGCAAATGAATACTTACATTCTTCCGAACACAAAAAGACCGAAATCAGTACTTTGTGTGGCCACCTTTGTTTTTATAACGGACAGAATACGATGTGGCATACTCTCAGTGAGGGATTTGCAGTAGTCACTTGAAATGTTTTGCCCCACACGTACTTTATCGCGTCAATCAATGCTTGGGAATTGATGGCTGTTTTTCTGCTACCTTTTCTTTTAAAATGGTCCACACATTTTCGATGGGGTTAAGGTCAGGACTATTACCGGACCAGTCAAGCACAGTTATGTTTTTCCTCTGCAGGTAGTCCTTTACTGTCTTTGATCTGTGGCATGGAGCACCATCCTGCATAAAGATTGTACATCTGTGCACTTACAAATGAGTTAACAGCTTCTCACGTAATATTTCTACATAGAAAGGACCAGCCATGGTAGTGCCTGTTGCCAAAAAGGATAATGAAGCAGTACCGGATGCTGACATAGCACTCCGTATCAGCAGACTAGGCGGATGTCTCACGGTGCTAACGGTGTGTTTTTCATCAAACCTTTTGCCTTTTGATCGTCGAACATGTGCTTCACGTGATTCAAATTGACGTACAGTTGATTCATCGGAACTAAGAACTTGGCTCCAATTTTAGCAGTCCACAATTGATGACGCTTCGCAAACTGGAGTCTCTTCTGTTTCATGGCAGAGGTAAGTCTAAGTGTATGCGCAGGTTTATAAGACTTTTATCCGAAATCTTACCTAAGACGTGGGGAAACAGTGCTGATACTAATATCAGACCATTTTGAATGTAGAAAGTCCTTGATTTTATTGCACGAACTCCTCGAAGAATGCGTAAGTATTCGCTTTATGGTATTGCCATCACGTGGGTTTGTTTCCCTTGGATATCCACTTCTCTTTCGGTCGCTAAATTCACCTGTATCTCGATATTTTATGATTGTATTAGGAATAGCAATCTTTCTCACATTCACCTTTCTGCTTATCCCACGTTTAGAGTATCCTTCATATTAAAAAGTCGCTGTTCGTGCCCTCTGTGTAACACTTACAACGTTTTTTGCCCATTTTTCTCTATATAGAAAATACGTACAAAACCTCTCAGAATGAAAACCAGAACAAAAAGGACAGTTGTACGCTTCCCCCAACTCTTTTAACAGCTGCCTCTGTAGGATGATGCAACACCGACAGGAAGTTGAGTAATACAGACAGTAACTAACGCAATCAGCAGAAATCTCCTAATACCAACAGGTGATCTTAAACTTTTGTAAATGTCTGTACACGTACATGGTGTTCCCTGGTGGAGCAGGACAATGTGCTACGCCATAAGGCTTGGAACACCACACACACATTGGTTCCAGGAACACGACAAGGACACGGCAGGTGGACACGTTCTGGTCCACCTGTCGCTGTGAGAGACATTAAACAGGCAATTTTGAGTGACCAGCGGATCCATCTGCGCACATTGGCACAGAAGTACAACATTTCGTAAGGTATAGTGCATGGTACTGTGCATGACAAATTCCAATTTTGCAAGGTCAGAGCACGATGGGGGCCCAAGAACTTGACAAACGACCTAAAGGGACAGAGAGGGGTGTCATTCTTGGACCACTTGATGCGTTGCGCAGAAGGACATAAATTTCTGCCTGGTGTAGTGTCGGGCGGTGAGTCCTGGGCGTACCACTACACTCCCGAAACAAAAAAGGGCCAGTATGGTGTGGAAACATTCCAACTCTCCGCCACCAAAAAAATTCAGAGTAACTCAATCTGTACAAAAAGTCCTCATGACAGTGTTCTGGAACATGCCTGGCGTTCTGCTAGTGGAGTTTCATCTAATGGAGACTACTGTGAATGTCCAAACTTAAGCTAACACATTGATAAAGTTGCGTCGTGTCCTTCGTGACAAATGACCCAAAACAGACGCTGCAAATGTCAGATTGCTTCATGACAATGCTCGCTCACATGTTGCACAATACGCTCGTGAAAACATGGCACAATTTGGCTGGGACGTGCTTCAGCAACCATTTTATAGTCAGGAGCTGGCTCCTTTGGACTTTCATCTGATTAGTTCGTTGAAAACATTCCTGGGCGGCCAACGCTTCGATTTGGCTAACGAATCGTTTGTCGATTGTATGCCCAGAAAACGGACTTTTATGAACAAGGTACACTAAAACGGGTACCACGTGGGATAAATGTCTCGAGCCTATCGGTTCTTATGTCTAAAAATAGCTAAGAAACGTAGTTTCACTGTGTATATGCTTTGTTTTGCATATCTATTAAACTGTTGCCAACAAATAAAAAATAGTGTGCGTTACTTTTCGATCTATCCACGTGAACGGTGAAATAATGTGCTTACGGAAGAAGGAACGGACCAAGTGATATTATTATAATTTAATTTTGTTTTCCAAAGATTGAAGAACCTTCAGAAACGGTGATATCCTCTAACTCAAGCGGAAGGGAAAAAAGAAATTCATTTACACATTCGTGTCGTTCATCGTTTGGTTTATCCAGAATCTGTCTGGCTCTCTACGTAGCATGCAAGCTTCATTGTTTTGCAGCTTTACAGATGTAGAGAATAATACGTACATGCACGTTTATGGAAGATGGGCAATCAAACTACTTCGTTGTCTGATCAGCTTAACAGCACGTGTTACATTCTTCCTGTTGTTGGACCGATTGTTCCGACCGTCGTTGAGAGTTGAGAAGAGCAGTAAAGTATCCTATGACTCTACGTAAGGCAGCTGCTAACATAAAATGCAACATTTTGTCGGCGCAAAGCAAGCAAAGACACGAAACGCCTTCATTTCCTGAGTTTCATGCGTTTACGGAGTTCCCCGCTTTCTCGTTACTTGTTGAAAGAACAGCTGAAACTGGGATCTTCTTTCTCCAGTTTCTTCCTAAGGGAACCATAAATCTGTTTTTATTTTATTTTTCTGCTCCTGGTTGATGAGCTCTTGGCAACTGAAGTCACAGTTTCTCTATTCATGAGAGAAAAAAATTCTACATCGTAGTAATTAGTTGTTTTCTTATTTCCCCTTCATTTTTGAGCCTATTTTCCCTTCTTTCGTCCGTTCTCTTTCAGATTTATCAGGTGCCAGTTCTGATTCTAGAAAGTTCTTAAGAATTATTTTCAGATCAAGTGCATATTTTGCGAACCTCCCTAAAGTTCATAAAGGAAGGGGGAAACGTACAGAGGTTGCACAAAATAATATGAACATCTGGGAAATAGGCGATATCTCTTTCTTCATAAGGTGATGGATCACCATTTCACTTTAGCACAGTTCCCAACCCTTTTTGGAATGGATTCATACAGTTTTTGTATAGTCTCCAGGGCAATGTTGAATCTCTGAACATCATCTAATAGTAAAAATAATGCCGTCTCATACACGATTAAAATAGTTTTGATGTTAAACACACACTGGGTAAAATACATGAGACCTTTCGAGTTAGCTTCTAACTCATCTTCAGATGTAAGAACAATGCGCATAAACCGGACAAGAACATAGATTATGTACTAGTGTACGTCATATGTAATGATAGGATTAGACATAAAGTGTGCTATTCCCTTGAGAGATACGGAAGATGACGAAAACGACAAGATCTATGTGGGTTCCACTTCTCATACACTTATGTGACGAATATCGAAGCATACATACAGCATAAAAACAGGCTCATCATCAACTGCTCTTTCAGGAACATACCTGCGAGGTGCCCATCAACCACTTCGGACCGAGGCGACGATACTTAACACCCCAAAATTACGAACCTCCGTGCTTTGAACTGAAAGTTTGTTAATATACAAAATGGACCAGAGATGTAACGAGGATAACCCATGCGTAATTCCTCTACCGTGGAGACCTTTCTTTGATAAGGATAGACAAAATGAGACTGAACTTATTCCATCGTCCCATTTACGATTTCGTGACTTTCATTGGACAAACCCTTTATCATATAGTTACGGCATCTAACGTACACTGGTATATTATGTGCATTGTTCTGAAGATGAGTTAGAAGCTAACTCGAAAGGTCTTACGTATTTTAACCAGTGTATATTTTTAATATTAAGGTGGACCTCAAGTAATTTTGCTTCCTATACTTCCAATGGAAAAACTTCTGTACACATTTTCTTCACAATTAATGCGTTCCCAAGGATGAAAATTTGAACATCGATTAAAATAACTTCATATTATAACTTGGAATACATAATATCTTCTAAAACATAACCATAATTATATTAAAAATCAATAACTTTTCCTTTGGTGGTGTTGAAACCAGAAAAAAGATGGCGCGACCTGTACTTTGATGACGTCATTAGACAAACAAATGTTGGATTGCATAATTATGGTCATGTTTTAGAAAACAATAAGTATTCCAAGTTATAAAATGAAGCTATTTTAACCGATGTTAAAATTTTCGTCCTTGGCAACGCATTAATTGTGAAGAAAAGGTGTACAGAAGTTTTTCCATTGGAAGTATAGGAAGCAAAATTACTTGACGTCCACCTTAAATCTATTTTAATCGTGTATAAGAAGGCATTCGTTTCACTATTAGTTATTTTAGCACGACTATCTCTTTAAACTTAATGTATTTTGAATTCGAAAGCATTTGCATTTTCTTCCTCTTGCGGCGAAGTTATGCATCGTAAAAAAATAGAGAGTAAGGACAACCGTTCGCACATTTTAGGCTTCCCAGTGCATAAAGAATTTTTCAAATCAGACTAATATTTGCAGAGATGGGGCGTTCGAAAGCGGATTGGCGACCGGACAAAGGATAATGTAAGTAAAGTATTCGCGTCATTATCAGCCCTATTTCTAGCCTGGTCACGTGATGCTGATGAGGAGGTTTAGAAATTGATTTCCGGAAAAAGTAATCAAGAAAAATGAAGGTGTGTAGATATTTTCCGGAAATTAAGCTATATCTGTCAGAGCATGTAAGTTTTTTCTCATTACCGGGCAGATAAAGCGCACTGTGAAGCGATGATGAATTGCTTGTACATGTCAGTGGCGAACGGAGATCGTGGAGACGTGAATTAAACGTAAGACAGGGGATGGGAATACTCACTTGATTGGAAAATATGGTCGACTAATACGGACATCCTCCAGCTTCAGCGCTAATTGCACAAACCATTTAAGATACTCCTCCATCCACCTACGCACACATCATATGTTCATCAAAATGGATTGGCTTGCCTAAAATACAGAATCCCCATCCGCTAAATATCGTA
The DNA here is from genome assembly GCA_039090855.1 of Macrothele yani. Taxonomy (NCBI): domain Eukaryota; kingdom Metazoa; phylum Arthropoda; class Arachnida; order Araneae; family Macrothelidae; genus Macrothele; species Macrothele yani. The sequence goes on from CM077026.1 coordinate 116,268,723, forward strand.
GAAAACTCCCCTGTTTATATTGCGAATTCTGCAAAAAATGACTCCACAGGCTTATTCAGAAAATTATTATCAGTAGTTTTTGAAAGCACTTTATACAGAACATTGGCTGTTAAACAAATTTCTTTGTGTGAATTGAATGAAATCTTTCTTTTGCAGGCTAAACGTAGGATTCTTACCGAAATTTCGAATTAAAAACTTTATAAATGAGCAAAGAGCACCTGTTGACGAAACACAATTCCGATTTCTTATATTTTTCACATGTACAGATGCCTTTTTAGCGCGTGTTTTGTAAAAAAAAAAAAAAAATACAATGCAACTCCAGTTTTCCGGATTAATAAAGACCAGGGTTGGTCCGGATATTCAAAAATCCAGATGATTGGATTTTCCAACACAGTAACCCAATCTTCGGTCATTTTATGACCAGGTGGCGTAAGTTCCTTTTTTGAGGCCAGAGTTGTTCAAAGGCCAGTTTCATCTGCATTGTAAATAAATTCTTTGTCGAATTGTGTTGCAAACTTTGTTGTAAATTCTGAAACAAATGTATCTGCGAAATGCACGTTGGCAGGCATCTTTTCGCCGTGAATTTCGAGCTCAAAAATTCCGTGCCTTTCTTTAAAATTTCTGAGCCAACCTTGACTTGTCTTGAATTGTAGTTCCACCTACTTTTTCATTAAACATTAAATCCTGTTCTGAAAGTAAAAGTCCTGATATCGGCTGGCCTTGTGAACGTTTCTGTGCAAACCAGGTGTAAACCGCATCCTCAAATTTATCATTTATTTACAGATCTTTCATAGATTTTCTCGATGAACCAGTAACGCATTTCTCCAGCACACAAACTTTCAAAATGTTTTATTCTGAGCGAAATTTACAACGAACGAAGGCGGTAGGCGGCATGTGCCTTTACAATGCCATGAAATCCTAATAACAGGAGAAAGATATATACAAAGTGTGTGCGATTTACATTATGCAAGGGGTATATATAATGCAAGTGAAATAGATGAGCGGATTACAAAACATAGTTACCGTAGTATGTATTCAAGAAGTGCGCTATTTACAATATGAGAGGTGTATATATACAGCGAATGCGCAAGTTACAATATGAGAGGTGTATATATAATACAGTGCTAGTGAGATAGATGAGCGATGATACAACATAAGGGCAACAGTGCAGGGTGTGATAATGGAGAAGATATACGTGAAACTGAATAAATGTACAATTTAGGCGAAGTATATACAGATGTGCGTGAAGCCATATAGGAACAGGGAACGAACTATGTGCAGCAAGTGAGATATACATACAATGCAAAGAAAATATAAATACAAATGACGCAGAACATAATGATGCAATTGAAATGTGTACTATATACAGATGTGTACAAAAAGTGCGTGACTGAGATATGTATGATACAGACAGTAAAGAATGAGCTTGTAGGACGGCTCCGAAACGGAGCATACACAGTACCAAGGAATATGTATATGTACAGAATGAACAGCAAAATATATACAGGATGTGTATGTACAATTTATATGAGCAATAGACGAACGAATCAGCAGAAGATATATGACGAAATAAAAACTTTAAATATACAGGTACAATATGAGGCACACAGAAGAAATCACTACAAAGATCACTTATTCCGAAGAGGGCAACACAAAGTAAGTGCACGTGAATACACTGCAAACACTAACAGTAAAAAGATAAACTGGAGATGGGAATATGAAGAATGTACAGAAGAACTAAGTCTGACAAGCTTAGGGAGATACTCTCCGGATCCGGTGAGCCAGTCCAGGGTTTATCACAAAGATCAAAGCGGGGAAGGTCCCGACGTAGAGGATGGAAGTCAGATCAGAAAATGTAGGTTTGCAGAAGGCCCGGAAAACCAGCGGTGTAATGGTGACCATACACTCAGGAACTGCAGGCTCTGGTCAGTGGCCCTGGCTGCGGTAAACGCCAATCGGAGCCTGGAGGTCAGCCGGTTGTGGAATTGCGCACAGAGGGTATCTCCTGCTTGAAGGAGCGTAGGCACATTAGAGGTATGACGGAGTTGCAGATAGAAGCAGTAAATCACATGCTTTGCGAGTACAAAGATGTATGCGCATGGCTCAGATAAAGGCACCGGTGGCGAACAAGAAACCAGCAACGTACTGTATGAAGAAAAAGGCAGCTCTTTGGCACAGAGACACTTGGCAACGGTAAAGGCTAAGTGTAGTAAAGCAAGGATCGCCGGGCAGTACTGGTAGATGTGTAGAACATCAGCATGCTCAAAACAGAAGATGCAGGTAGGTGCGGCTGCCAGCGTCGTCCGAAATAACGTGGCCGGCACTGGCAGGCAGCGGTGAAGGAAGAGCCAGTGAATATTCCTTTCATTTGGTGTCGAGATGGGTGAAGCTGTTGCCGACCACACACTCAGAAGAGCGGCGGGCGGCACTCCTGAAATGAGCTGGGGTGCGGGTGGCGATGGATCCAGAAGGAGAAAACGATAGAGAGTACGGACAGTGAAACTGGAGATCGGAAGAAAAGAGCCACGAACAGGAAGAAAAAAAGGAAGGGGAAGAGAAGCAAAAGAAACGAGAAAGAGGCCAGCTGGAGAAGCGAGAGCAGGAAAAAGAGTAATGATCGAGGAGCGGAGAGAATCGTAGTGTGCAAGAGAGGCAGAGGTGCGCGGAAGGAAAGGAGAGAGGTCTGAAAAGGGTTTCCATGTTAGATCGGAGGAAAGTAAGTCTCGGACGGAAACGATCCCAGCGGGGAGCCAGGAAAGGTCAGTGAAATACGGTGCGTTAGGAGGTTGGAGGATGGAGGAGTAGAAGAGGGGTTCAGTTAGAAGGTCTGAGGTGGTAGCGGGTGGGGCACGGAGTAGTGGCAGAGAGCGAAGAAAGGAAAGCGCCTCCGAATAAACGGGGGAAAGACGGGAGCGGAGGAGAGAAAAGCGATCCATCAGTAGAAAAGTTGTGAAATTGAAGCGGGGGTTCCGGGGAGAAATCATCACGTGTCGGAGAAGAGAGGCTGTGGATCTTGGTTCGCAGAGTAAACGCAGAAGGGATACTATCCGGTGTGTTTTGTAGAACTGGCGAACATCCAGGAGCGCAATACCACCAGTGGAGATCGGACGACTTAGAGTTGAGACTTGTATCCAATGATGAGCTGACCAGATCATAGTAGAAATGATCCGTGTGACTTCAACAATATAGTAAGCTGGCATGCGAGTAGCTGCCCACACATGAAGACAAGGAGACAGAAGATATGTACGAGCAAGGTGTGCCCGGGTGACGTAAGAGGCGCTGAACTGAGCTTTCCGCCAGAAGGCAGCCGATCGAGCAAGGCGATTACGAAGAGCAGCCCACGTGTTGTTTCGGGCAGTTATGGGAGCTCCCAGGTGTACACCAAGAAATTTCTGAGAAGAGGCAGTCCAGGAGGCGCCCCATGGGGAGTCCGTCCTGGACTCCCAGGCACCACACCACAAGCTGGCACTTTTGGCAGTGTTGAGCATCGCTGAGGAGCAAGAAGAGTAGAGTGCATATACATGAGCGAGGGTATTAAATTGCGATTCCATCCGGACGCAGAAAGTCGCGTCGTCGGCGTAGGCGGAGTAGGTTATAGAGAAGTGCCTGGTGCTTGCCGTGGGAGGAGGAAGAGCTGCAAGAAATGCATGATGTACTGTGCGTTGGAAAGGCTCAAACGCCAGAGCGAATAATTGCCCAGAAAGTGGACACCTCTGTCGTATTCCACGACGGAAAGAAATGGGTGCTGTCAGAAAGGCGGCTGTTTTGACCTGAAAGACGGCGTCGCGACAGAGAGCAAGAATAGTGGTAACGAAGACAGAAGGAAAGCCAAAAGCGTGTAAGGTAGTTGAGAGAAATGAATGGGAGATATTATCAAAAGCTGCACGTTGGTCTAAATTTAGTAGGGCAAGAGATTCAGAATTAGTCCGGGCAAGATACAGAAGATCACGAAGGAGGTGAAGGTTAGTAGCGATAGAACGACCAGGTACCGTGCTGGACTGGTCGGAGGAGAAAAGATACGGAAGAACTTGATTTAGGCGGCGAGAGAGAATTTTAGTGAACAGTTTGTAATCAAGATTTATTAGTGAAATCGGACGCCAGTTCCCCAAATAAAGGAGGTCACCCTTCTTAGGGAAAAGTACCATGTGAGCAACAGTCAAGCCCCTCGGAAGGGAGATAGATGCAAAGGCAGAAGAGTAAACAGTGGGAAGGAAAGGAAGGAGAGAAGGTAAAAAGATAAGATAAAATGATAGAGGGAGGCCGTCAGGACCAGGGACGGCTCGAGGATTGAGAGAGGAAAGTTCAGTCCTAAGTTCAGATGGAAAGATAGGCTGCAGAAGAGAAGCGGAGAGGTGAGAGGGGACTTGAGGGAGAGAAGAAAGTAAAGTATTACACGCAGAAGCAGAAGGTGGAGGGGTATCACTGTACTTGTTGAAGAAGTATTGACGAACATGGGACCAAACCACATCTGGGTCTGAAGCCACATGACCGTCAGGCAGACGCAGCACACGGAGTCGATGAGAAGAACGGCGCTGATCCTCTAAAGAAGACAAGAACTCAAAAGAGCAGTCTTCGTGAGACAGGTGCTGGAGAGGAAGTCGTAAAATGGCCTGCCTGGCTCGAGATTCCAGAAGAGCACGGAGGTCTACCAAATATGCTGGATAGAGGAGGTGAGAGGCTCCAAGCTGGGAGAGAACTTGTCGGAGATTGCGTTCTTCCATGGTGCGCAGATTGGCAACTGTGAATGAGTGGCTCTTGAGAAAGTGGAGTAGATGTGACTTGACATCCAGCCAGTAACTTAGTGCACAGGATGCAGTGGACAGTCCAGGGTGATAAGAGTGAAGGAGATTTCGGACGTTCGAACACAAAGCATGGTCATCCAGGAGAGAGGTATCTAATGTCCAGGAGTGAAACTCGGAGCGTTGACGGAAAGAAAAGGTGAAGGTGGCCACAACGGCACAATGGTCAGAAGAGGCGGTGGGTAGATGCTGACAGTCCATGACCACGGGCAGAAGGGCAGTGGTTGCGTAGAAACGGTCAAGTCCAGTGGAAGATTACGAGGTGGCAGCTGAGAACCTCCACGTATGGGAGATCGTTGTAGGATAAATTTGACGAAAGACGTCCCGAAGTTCAAACTCCGTGATGAGGGAGTGTAATTGCTCCACAAGACGTAAGCAAGTTTCCTTATGAATTGGAGCACGATCAAGATCAGGGTCAAGCGTATGATTAAAATCGCCGCCGATCAACACGTGATCCGACGGCAACGTTGACTGAAGAGCTGAACGGAGCGCCATGAAAAGTAGGGTGTGATGTTGAGGTGTGCATGGAACGTAGATGTTGAAAACGACATAACGACGCTCGTCCAGAACAAAGGTAAGGCGCTGAAGCAAGTCACGGCAGAGATGCTGCACTGTCACTGAAGATAGAACTTGACGGAACTGAGTGCGGATGCCGATGGCCAGACCGCCGATTGTAGAGTGTCGGAAAGCGTGGTGGAACTGATAGTTCCACGTACGCCATCGATTGAAGGGCGTTGTAGACAGGCAATTTGTCTCTTGGAGCAGAAGAATGTATGCTGTGAGGTGATGGAGATCCTCACGAGCAAGCGAGTTCGCCAGAGGGGAACCCAACCCCCCTACAGTTCAGTGTCGTTATCTTGAACGGAAATGTCCGACGGCGGTTCAAGGAGCTTGTCAGCGGCTCGTTGGAGCCGAGAGAGACGATCGCAGACTTTCTTGAGACATCCGCTTTCGCCGAACGATGTGGATGCTAAGGCTTGGAGGCGAGATCGAACAACCGCCACTTGCGTCATAGTTGCTGCAAGCTCCGTGAGATAGGATTGGAGAAAATCATGAGACATGGTTTTACTACGAGGACCGATGAGATAGGAGTATAACTCCACACCAGAAATCAGTGTCTGTGGAAGTGAGGAATCTTCCAATTGCTGTATGAAATCCTCTAGAGTAAGTGCGACCAGTGTGCTGTCGTCAGAGTCGGAGATGGAGATGCTAGAAGCGTCAGATGCGACTGAACGACTTTCCGAGCGATCACGTCCTTCTTGAAAGGTGGGAGATGTGCGTGTCTTCTTATTGCGACGTCGATTAGTCCGACGACGATTCGAGCGTACCCTTCTGTTGCTCGGGACTAAAGGCAGGATTGTCTGGCACTGTGAAGGCTTCAGGCGCATCGACCCCATTATCGGGCTCTGAAGAGTGCTGTGGAGTAAATGTAGAAAGCAGAGGAGAGTTCAACTGCTCTCCGGTCGAAGAATTCTCCTGCTGTGGGCATGTTTGAGGTGTAGAAGGTGAGTTGGAAGTGGAAGGTTCCGACGAAGTCACGCGTTGACCAACGGTTTTATGCAGACTTTCCGGAATAACTCGATTGCCGCTGGTGAGAGGCGCCAGATGAAGATACCGGGGGTCCAGTTGACCGTTGAGTAGGCTGTTCTGAAGATTTGGAGGCAGTAGCTGCCCGATGAGGGCATAGCGCACTAGGGTGATGACCAGTGCTCTTACATACCAAACAAAGGGTGCCCACAGTGATGTCAATGCGCCTAACATGAGTGTCACAGCGTACATTGAGTACCGATGGAACACGTAACATGGCTTCCTCCAAGGGAAAGATCAGACGTACGTTACGGCGAAATCCTAAGAGATAACGGTCCTCAGGGACTCCTCTCGGAAAGGAGGAGTACGTAATGACCGATCCGACAGTACGTCCATAATTCTGAGCGACGGAGAGCAATAGGTCGTCGGATACTTCCGGAGGAACAGGGGAGAAACTGACTGTAGTAGGTGCTTGTGTGAGTGGGGTCGCAAGAAGATGGCGATCACAGATGGAAATGCCTTCGGTCAGAACTCGAAGAGCGAAGGCTGGAGTCACAAGATAAGCAATTACTTGACTATTTCTTCTACCCACGTGAGTAAAAGCTTCTTTTGGAACAATTTGTCGAAGGGCAGAGCTGTACGCTGTCAGCTTTGTGTTGGGGAGGCTGCGGAAAAATACATCCAGCCCGATTTTGTCAAGAAAAAGCTCACCTTGAGAGCAAGTAGTCGGAACATCCATGTAGATCTGGTCTGTACCATACGTCATATGATAAGGGCATTTTGAAGAAGGGGGCTGGTGAGAAGAAGAAGAAGTTAACGCACCTGAGGTGACGGCAACATACGTCACACCTGGCGCGCGTTGTGATGACGCGTAAGTGGCTGGTGGAAGTGTGACGTCCATGGCGTCGTCAGAAGGCACAGGGGAAGGCAATGGTTCACCACTCTTCGTCACATGGGAAGGAGGTGGCTCCATGGGCAAGGCAACTTTGTCACGCTGCGGAGAGGATGGGCTTATCAAAGGAAGCCCTCCATTGGCGGATTGCTGCTGAGCAGCTGATAAGGATAAAGAGTCACTTCCGGAAGCGAGGATAGAAGCTCCGCTACCCCGGAAGTCGCCATTTGCAATGGCGATAAGGTTACGAGCTTTGGCCAACTCGACGAAAGCAGGAAAATGAGGAATGCAACACAGAAAGGGCACTTACCGACCTAGTAAATGGATCAGAAGTAGGGCGGCACCTTCACACATGCTGCACACACAAAATTAGGAGCTGTAGACTCGGAAATTATCCCAAATGGAACAAAATACGAGCACGAAGTAAACAACGATGGTCGTCCAGCATTCAAACGACTTCTATGTTTCTTCTGTAGTACCCAGGTTTCACTACCATACATCAGAGTAGGAATAATTACACTTTCATACACAGCCATACGGGACTCTCTAGAGAATCCATCATTCCTGTGAAAACCTCCCAGACGCAGCTATGACTTTCAATGAAGAATTCACTCACCTACTAATTTCCCCATCCAATTTGTTCTCTCTGTCAAACATGCTTCCTAAATACACAAACTCACTCACCTGGTCAATCACTTTGCCATTTGTACTTACATTACATTCAGTGCTACCAGTTCCTCTCTCAAAGACCATAACTTTTTTCTTTAAACATATCTATGGATGCGTGCATGCGTGATGCCAAAATAGATAATAGTGGTTTATGTCTTGGTGATATTCATGTGCGCAGATTTCTGTATGGGGATGACGCTGTCCTGTTGGCAGAGAGCAAAAGTAAGTTGCAGAGTATGTTGTCCCGGATGTACGAAGTTTGCATGAAATTCAAACTGAGTATAAATAAGGGAAAACCAAAGTTATGGTCTTTAAGAGAGGAACTGGTAGCACTGAATGTAATGTAAGTATAAATGGCAAAGTGATTGACCAGGTGAGTGATTTTGTGTATTTAGTAAGCATGTTTGGCAGAGAGAACAAATTGGATGGTGAAATTAGTAGGCGAGTGAATTATTCATTGAAAGTCATAGCTGCTCTGGGAGGTTTTCACAGGAATGATGGGTTGCCTAGAGAGTTCCGCATGGCTGTGTATGAAAGTGTAATTGTTCCTAATCTGATGTATGGCAGTGAAACCTGGATACTACAGAATTTAGTAAGCATGTTTGGCAGAGAGAACAAATTGGATGGTGAAATTAGTAGGCGAGTGAATTCTTCATTAAAAGTCATAACTGCTCTGGGAGGTTTTCACAGGAATGATGGGTTCTCTAGAGAGTCCCGCATGGCTGTGTATGAAACAGTAATTGTTCCTACTTTGATGTATGGCAGTGAAACCTGGGTACTACAGAAGAAACATAGAAGTCGTTTGTGTGTTGGAGAAATGCGTTACTTGTGGCAAGAAACGTTCTGATTGTGTGAGGAATGAAGATGTTTTGCAGTTGTGTAATGTGAAACAAAATGTTGTTAGCAAGGTGGAGACTAATATGCTTCGGTGGTTTGGCCATGTTGAAAGAATGAGTGATTGAGATGCTTACTAAGAAAATATTTTTAGCACAAGTGGCAGGAAGGAAAGGCAGAGGACGGCCAAGGAAGACATGGGTGGATCAGATTCAGGAATGTCTGCATGAGAAAAAATATTATGAGTATGAAGTATAAAATATCTTGTGTACAGCGTGTATTGGATGTGAGTGTAGCCAGAGTTGTATGTCAAAATCGCTGTAAGTGGAGAAGTTTGATACGACAACAGTAAGTAAAAATGTCTGGTGATTTGTATTTCTTTTTGGGGCTAACCTCTGAATCTCGGAGAACAGCTTGGGGATATGTATGTATGTATGCATCATCATCATCATCATTGTCAACCATTATCAGTCCACTGCTGGCCGAAGGTCTCCCAAGTTTCCTCCACAACGGTCTGTCTTGTGCCAGTCTCCTCCATGTCACCCCTGCATACTTTCGAATTTCATCCACCCATCTCCCATGTGGTCTTCTTCTGGGTCTTTTCATGTCCCTTGGAATCCAATCTAAAATTTCGGCTGTCCATCGATGATCTGTCCTTCTGGCAGTATGTCCAGCCCATTGCCATTTAAGGGATTTAACTCTGATCATGATGTCTTCCACTCTTGTCATTTTTCGGATCCACGAGTTCCTCTTCTTATCTCTCCTGGTTACACCAAGTATGCACCTCTCCATGCTGCTTTGAGTTGTCTGCAGCCTTTGTATGTCTCTTTTAGTTAAGGTCCACGTCTCTGCACCATACGTAAGCACTGGAAGGATGCATTGATCAAACACTTTTCTTTTAAGCCATAATGGCATATTGCTCTTGAAAATTATGCTGTTTCTTCCAAAAGCTCTCCAGGCAAGTTTTGTACGCCGATTAATTTCTTCATCAATGTGACCCTCACTTGATATCTGCTGTCCAAGATAAACGTACGTGTCTGTTATCTCCAGCTTTTCTCCATCAATCGATAAATCTTCATTTCTTGTAAAAGCATTGAACATCACTTTTGTCTTCTGAAAGTTCATTTTTAATCCCACTTCTTTACTCTTGTCAGCAAGTTCCTGGATCATACTCTGCAGCTCTGATGGGCTAGTTGCAAAAATGACTACGTCATCAGCAAAACGAAGGTGGGTTAGATAATCTCCATTAATCTTTATCCCCTTGTTTTCCCAGCTCAGTGACTGAAAAACACCCTCCAATGTGGCATTAAAGAGCTTCGGAGATATGGTGTCACCTTGTCTCACTCCCTTTCCAATTTTTATGTGTGTTGTATTTTCAAACAGCCTAATCTTTGCACTTGCATTTTCATAGATGTTATTAATAATATTAATGTATGCATCTTCAATACCGCAGGTTTTCAGAGCCATTGTAACTGCTGATGGTTTCACCGAATCAAAGGCTTTTTCATAATCGATAAAAGCCATGCACAATGGAAGTTCATATTCCCTCGCTCTTTCAATTAGTTCTCTCAGCACATGGATATGATCTATTGTGCTGTAGCCACTCCTGAATCCAGCTTGTTCTCTCGGTTGAGCCATGTCCAGTGTTACCTTCAAGCGGTGTGAAAGAACTTTAGTGAAGATTTTATAAACTACTGATAGGAGGCTGATAGGTCTGTAGTTTCCGAGATCCTCAATGTCACCTTTCTTATGTAGCAGGATCATTGTAGCGGTGTTCCAATCCTCAGGAATCTTTCCTTCATTTAGGCATCGAGTGAAAATTTGGGCGAGTACTGTTTCGATTTCTCCACTTGCTTCTTGTATGATGTCTACAGTAATTCCATCTTCTCCTGGAGCTTTTCCCAGCTTCATGTTCTTGATTGCATGTGCAACTTCTGCTGGAAGGACTGGAGGAACTCTGGTACTGGTATCTTTCATGATGTCTGGAGTGCATGTATCATCCCTTTCATATAATTTGGAGTAGAAATCTTTCACTCTTGTCAAAATTTCGCCTCTATTTCTTGTTATAGAACCATCTTCTTTTTCTCAGAGCCATAATCTGTTTTCTTCCCTTACTGAGATGTCCCTTTGCTATCTTTAGGCTTTGGTTGTTTTCAATTGCTTTCCTCACTAGTTCACAGTTGAATTTTCTTACGTCTTCAGTGATACTTTTTCGTACTGTCTTGCATAGCTCTATATATTCCACTTTGGAAGTCACATCTTCTTTAGTTGTCCTCATCTCTCTTCTTTTTTGCATCAACATTTTCGTTTTTCCTGATAATTTATTTACATGCAACTTGTTCTTAGACCCAGCTAATTTTGTTGCTGTTTCCATAAGAGCTTTGGTTACTTTTCTGTTAACTTCAGAGATGTCCACTTCTTCCGATGTTAGGCCTTCTAAAGCAGAGAACCTGTTCTTCAGTTCCAACTTGAAGGTATTATGGTGTTTTTTAAGGTTGGTTATGTCAATAGATTTTGTTTGTCTTATGAGCTTGCCACGTTCAAGTTTAGTGTTGAGGTGCATCTTACATCTCACCAATCTATGGTCACTACCTGTGTTGAACTTGTTTAGCACACTGCAGTCTTCTATGACGAATTTTTTGTTACACATAATAAAACCAATTTCACTTGTCGTCCCATTTGGATGTCTCCATGTCCATTTCCTGTGTGGCTTTTTCTTGAAGAAGGAGTTCAAGATGAAAAACCCTTCTGCCTCTGCAAACTCAACGAGAGTATTTCCACGCTGGTTTCTGTTGCCGTGACCGAATTTACCTACTGAAGTTTCATTCTGTTACCGTTGCCCTATTTTTGCATTGAAATCTCCCATAATTATTTTCAAGTGCTGCTTACCTTTATTATTTAGATGACAAATTTCCTCATAAAATTCTTCAATTTCTTCTTCAGGATGACTTGTGGTGGGTGCATAAATTTGAATAATCTGAGCCTGGTATCTTTTCGAGAGTTGGATAACAAGTCGTGCAGCTCTGTCAGAGGGACTTTCAACTTCTACAACTTTATCCTTCAGTTTCTTGTTTATTATAAATCCAACACCACTAGTTCTGCCAGTATCTGTCCCACAATAGTAGAAGAGATGTCCACTTTTCAGTTCGATGAGATCTTCTTTTCTCCTTACCTCACTTAGCCCCACGATGTCCCACTTGATCCTTTGTAGTTCCTCTTCCAATTCAAGAAGCCTTGAATCAGAAGATAGGGAGCGTCCATTGTACGTTGCCAAGGTCAGCATCAGATGGCAGCCTAGTCCGGTCCTCCGGGGATTCTTAGCACCCTCTGCCTTCATGTCGCACTGGCCGCTGCCTTGGCCAGGTACATTCCAGCTGCCGGAGACTGAGGGCCAAGATTTAAGTTGTGGAGTCATTTTGGAGGGGTTTGGCCATAACTCACCACGCTGGCCAAGCGGGTTAGTGAGTGTGGGATAGAATTTCCTCTAATCCCGATGGTATAGTTATACCGCTATTGGCGGTCGTCAGTGCCCCTTTAGTAGGAACAGGATGCACCACGAGAAGGCGGGGTTGACATTTGTCAAGGAGAGGCTGTGATGTTACGCATCACCTGACCTTACATCCCTATGTATGCATACATATATATATATATATATATATATATATATACAAGGATATATGTATTATATAATAAACATCCTTTTTCATTTTCAATTTTTGAAACGAATGTTTTTAATGAATCGGCATTCTCTTTTATATCTGAAATCGTTGAAGTTCCGACACCATACTCATCCGCCAGCTTCTTCCAATGTTTTACAACAACTACACACATGTACAAGAATTTAGAATATAATCTTCTTATCGCTTCATCCTGAGGGTCGTCCGTCCAATGACTCCGTCTTCCGTGTCATCCCTTCCAGAGACGCAGGGTCAGAAACATACCTATAACCAGAGCTCCCTTGGGCGCTACAAGAATTTAGAATATAATCTTCTTATCGCTTCATCCTGAGGGTCGTCCGTCCAATGACTCCGTCTTCCGTGTCATCCCTTCCAGAGACGCAGGGTCAGAAACATACCTATAACCAGAGCTCCCTTGGGCGCTCCCATAGGAATCTGAATATTTTTCCTTCCCCTATGTGAGGGGGAGGTAAAGTGATTCTTGACTCTTTATTAATTTTACTGTGGGGGTATTTTCCACCCAATAATTTTCGTCTTGTTTAATTAAATAATCGCTTTGGCCTGATAAGGTGGACCGAGCTCCACCTTATGAGACCAGAGCGATTTATTTCCAAAAAATTAATAAATAACAAAATAAGTAAACTTTTTTTCCTATTGTCAGCATTGCTCATTTGATAAGAAACTGGATTGTCAGCCTCGTATTGTGTTTGACATGTTCTCGTGATAAGTGATAAATATTTAAAACAATTATCAAAAGTAAAACAAACAAAAATACAGAAATGTATAATCTCTAGCGCCTTTATTTACCTATTTATATTTTGCGCTTCTTGTTCTTTGTTTAAATAACCCAGATAATTTCTCATTTTTTTATAAACATTTGGAAATAAATAAAATCTCTCTGGATGTTTTTATAAAATCAGAGGCCAAATTTTCTTTTGAAAAATAGTAATTCTCAACAAAAGAATATTTCTATTTCATGGTTCATCTGCTGATGAGCAATTATAATACACTGCTGGCCACCCAAAATGCAACACCAAGTAGGACACGAGATAGCAAAGCCAGATTTACTGGACACATAACAACAGATACAAAGATGAAACGATTGAGCTTACAGGCCCGTGCGACTTGCGGAACACGCAGACATCAATAGTTCGTGTGGCCCTCATGGCTGACAATAACGGCCGCTACACGCCGCGGCATCGAACGAAAGAGGCTTTGGATGTAGGCTTGGGGCATGTCGGTCCAGGTTGCTCCAACACGTTGCCACAGTTCATCAGGCGTAGCCGCGGGTGGTTATTGCCGGGTCACTCGGTTGCCGATCAGCGACCAGACGTGTTCGATGGGCGACATATCGGGAGAACAGGCGGGCCACGGCAGCAGTGACACCTGGTAAGCCGTGAAGAATTGTTGCACGATGCGTGCCACGTGCGGGAGCGCATTGTCCTGTTGAAACGTGGCCGCTGACAAGTCCTACAGGTAAGGGAGTACTACAGGCTCAAACACGTCGGAGATGTAGCGGTGGCTGTTGAGTGGTGCGGGTGTCATATCCAATTGCGCCCTAAACCATAGCGCCAGGCGACGGACCGGTATGGCAATGCATAATGCAAGCGTCAGTCTCTCGCCGCGGTGCCGCCACGCGCGGATCCGACCATCGTGATAATGCAGGCAGAAGCGGGATTCGTCGGAGAAGAAAATGTCGGGCAATTTCGTAGTCCAGGTGCGGCGTCCCACTGCCGCCACACTCGCTGGTGGTGTAACGTCAATGGTAATCGGAGCAATGGGCGATGTGCCCCTCCTTCGTCCGAAATCTTTGGACGCCCCCCCCCTCCTTCTAACAATAATTTGGTGAAGTCGGCGTCCCTGGATAGGATCCATTTCACCTTTCGAAAGTGCCCTTTCCAATTAGCATACGACACGTGCTGGAACCCCTTTTTATTTAATCTCGAAGAAGGAAGGCACCAACCACGTTGAATGACATGACCACTGTTGCCTGGACGAATGCGGCTATTGGGACTCCAACATCGCGACCGACTGACAGCGGTGAGGATATATGCACGTGTAAAATATTTTCTGAGCCTCGCCAACCCTTCAAGGTGAGTGATCTTAAAAACCGACTTACTGGTGAGCACGTCTTCTCTCTTGAGAATCACCTCCTAACAGTTCTTTTTTTTTAGCACGTCTTTTGTAAAAAAAAAAAAAAAAGGCCGTGCTTATGTTATCGGTTTGTCCGTCCATCCGTCTGTGGACACCATACCTCTGCAACTATTAGTCCGATTTAAAAAGTTCTTGTCGCATTCGGAAGCTTGAAATATGCGAATGATGATCCATCATTTCGTTTTGTTTTTTTGTTTTTTTGTGTTTTTTTTTACGATGTGCAATTTTTTTGTACATGACGTAAATACAGATGATATCGAATTCAAAATACATTTTATTCCATGTATTTCCTCCTAAACATTCGATTGAAGAAATTTATTTACCTTTCGATTCCATTAATGTCGAGGAGTATTGTAGGTACAGTCAGTTTTTCAAGTTACACATAGATTTTGCGCCAGGGGTGTAAAAGTAAGTTGCGTTTTTGCCGATATCTCTACTTTTAAAACTCAGATTTGAAAACTTTTTTGTTCAGCGGATACAGCCCTTGATAGGAAATATTTTGCATATAATTTCTAATTTTTGGTAAATAATGGTTTGGCCACCAGGGGGAATAAGTATTAATTTATACTTCTGATGTATTTGCAGCAAAATTTGTGCTGTAGGAAACTCGACAGAAAAAACACTTTCTTGGACCGATACCGCTACATCGAGAAACCTTTTGGGAATATTTTCTTCATAAAATAATGAATGTTTTTCCCTCCACTGGGCGTAAACGCATGTCTTATATTTGTCCATATCTCTGCTTCAAAGATGTGTTTTAAATATAAGAGACGGACTTATGTTTTAAATATGTATATATTGTTTATTTTACATTTAGAAATGCTAATTTCATGATTTTCACAGCGTGTTTTAATTAACGAATACGAATATTTCTCTTCGTAAAGATGCAAATATTTAACCTTCTATCCACAGCTTGTTTACGTGCGCCATTTTCTTAGCAGACGGCATTTAATTGCCTCAGGTGTTTCTTTCGTGTTCATCTACCACGCTATTGCCAGTTTCAATTCTTCGAACTTTTTTAATTTCTGTAATTTCTTATCAAAAGCGTTCTAAAAATGTGTGAACATCCTCTGTAGGTATTGAATTCAATCAGATTTTCAGAAGCAATGACACGGAGTAAAATATATTTTGATTTCGACAGCATCTGCATTTGCTCGTTCTAACGACAAAAAATTCATAAGAAAAATATCAGAAGTCAATGATTATCGTTTTTGCAGTTCAGGCTTCAAAATTCAAAATAAATTTTCCAATTTGGAGTAATAGGTACAGAGATATGATGTACATAGAGTGGCGGACTTAAACGCTGATACTATAGGAACGTTATTTTTTTCAAAAAATGCTAAGAATAATATTTTACTAAATTTCCAACTTCCGTTTATTTTGTTGTGTTTCAATATTTTAAGATCTAATTCTTTTTGTTTGATCTTATACGTTTCAGAAAATAAAATAACAAATGTTTGAAACAAGATTCTGAGCATATCACTGTCTCAATCATAAACTTGGAAACGTAACTTCCCAAACAGAGATAAGACTCGTCTCGTTTTCCGTTATTTATAGTAATTAATACGAAAAATCCGTGCTTAAACAGCACGTGTTGGCACTCGTGTTCCTTCGATAAGTATTTTACAGCCTAGTAAGTCAAAATCGGATCACATGTAGAGGGAGAAATCTCATGATAAATCCTCTGTCTATCTCGGAGATATGTCTGCTGTTCTAAGTACATGTTTCATTCCATGACTCACCCAACGGCAATAGGAGCTCGGCAACTAAATCTTCCAGGATGATGAAATCAGAAATCAGTCAGGAAATCATCACTGGATGATCAAACACTGTCGCAACTATGGTTTTGGAAATGATTTCATGCGGTTTGCAAACTGAAAGGTTAACTGAATCTTTATCTCGGAGAAGTCGTTATGCTGGTGTAGGCAATAGGTGTATCCAGTGGCGTACCCAAAAATTAATTTTCGGGGGTGCGTATCGTCACCGCAATGTCAAAACCACGAATGTAAAATTTTGCAGTTTGAATTATCGCTATTTAAAAATTAAATTTGATCAAAGAATCACTTTTGCAATTATATCAGACTGTTCAAGCACTGTACATAACATTTACATCAACATTTACTGTAAGTTTTATCTGTATTATGCATCAGTAAATCAAATTTTATATGATGTCAAGTCAACAATCGAAAAATTCTCACATTTTTGGTTTTATCACTGCAGCTATTATATCATTCCTTCCTAAAGTGATGAAAAAAATGTGCATGAGAACAGACATTTTTATTTTTCTCAAGTACTATTAATTACAGTAATGTTCATTCTACGTTTTTGTTTTCCTGCTAGGGTATGTACTCAAGATGAAAGGCTTAACCCCTCATTCCCCTAGGCCCCAGACTCCAGCATTCATTAGCCTGGCGCCCTGACCACTACAACAGTTCTCTCTCTTCTTTCTTTGGTGACATACAAGTGGGAAATGCGCACTCGGAGGGGGTAATGGGAGATAGGCATAAACAATAGTCATATGTGACGTCGTCAGACCATTCCAAATTAAGAAGAAACTAACAGCAATTTAAAGAAGACCAGAATGGCGGCACTAGCAAAATAACGTCGCCGACAATTTTTATCAATTTTTAATACTAGACAAAATTATTTTGGGGAGTGCATGTGGTCCTTTGAACACCCCCCCCCCTCCCGGGTATGCCATTGGGTGTATCTATAAATTTTCTAACCTTGAACCAAATTAGTCCCCCTCCCCTCCGCTTCTGCTCTATTTCACAAACTAACAAAGTAAATCAAAACATAAATTTTAATTTATAAAGATATTTATTTCATTAACAAAACATCTTGTATTTTTAAAGACAGTTGGATTATATACCAGAAACAAATAATGCAAGACTTAAAAATATGTATTTCGGTTTTATAGGTATAAATATGAAAAACATCGTGATATATTATTTCTCTGTCTCGAAGATAATTTTGCTGTTCTAAATGCATAGCTAGTCCCGCAAAAAACTGATAATGCTTTCATAAAAAATGTGCGATACTGGATACGACCTTGGCCCAAGTCTAGAAAAAAAGATAGCCATTGTAGTAACCATAGCAACCGGACACACCTGTTTATCACGCATGCGTCGTCGGTCGTGCGTGGTTTAATAAGCGTTGTTTCGTGAACCCTTAACAAGTGTTTTCGCGCTGTGATTTTTCGAAAGAATGAGCGTGAAAGAGGAAGAAAGGTGCGCTATTAAATTTTGCTGTCGACTTAACAAGTCTGTCGGAGAGACTTTCCGTCTTATGCAAGAGGCTTATAAAGATGAATGTCTAGGAAAATCAACAATTTACAGATGGCATAAAGAATGTATGGGTGGTCGTGAGTCGGATCCTTTAATCGCGCATGGAGGAAGACCTTTAACGAGTGTTACAGAGGTAAACGTCAATACAATAGGTGTTATTATATGGGAAGACAGACGCCTATCAATTAAAGATATCGAAGATATTGTTCACTGTGAGAGCGAAGGTGCTGGTCACGTGCCATGGCTCCGCCTCCTACTTATGAATCTGAGGCATCCACGCTGTAGGTGCTTCTCACAGACACAAGGAAGTGTTTCTGTTTGTCTGAAACACTCCCTAAACTCTATTCGGGCGAACAAACGAAGCCTTCCCCACTTTGTTATGAAATCTGTGATCCAGGAAGGCGGATCGAAACAGCTGAACGAACAGAATAATATAATCACAACTAAGATGTAAGGATCTCGAGAGGATTTACTAATACAACACAAAACATTTATTAAATAATAAGTTAGGTTTCGACGGCGGTGGATTAATCTTCCTCTAGCCTCGGGTTTTCACTAAGGCTAAGATCTGACGAAGCGTGGACATGAAATCTAGGAGAATCACTTCCGAAGAAAAATATCCAAGTCCTCGCTTTCGGCGTTGACGTTCTAGAGAGAATCTACCTACTATTAGGTAGATCTGTATCTCTGAGAATATGATTAGCCTAAATGTACTTCCCTGTCGTTACGAATTCAATCTTAGCCTATGCTAAGAATTGACTTACTGCAGAGAAATATCTGTTACGCAAGCGGGATTCCCTGACCGGGACCTGTACCGCTGCAACCTGAAACCCTCTCTCTCCAAACATAGTGCGCTGACTAACCTCCTCTAGAGCCTTGGACCTCCGTAACTGCAGCGTCCGTCTGCTCACGAAAAAAGGAAAACGCTTCGCGTCCCCTTACCGGAGAACTACTCTCTCCGCTAGACGAAAGCAGACTAACTCACAGGTTCCTCTTTAGAGACCTGTTCTCCTCCCCTCCTCCGCGCTACGCATGCGCGAAGCCCCCTCCCGGCGCCGACACTGCTGCCGTGGCGCTCTTCTCTTGCCTCGCCTCCCTCCTTTGACGACTCGCGCCGATTAATCCCATGGCGTCGGTGAGGCGTATTTAACTGATGTGCTTTAATCTCACCTTCAGTGTCCCTGCGGTCCGTCAGATCTTTCCATTAGGAAGTGCACCCTTTGAGAAAGTAATCCTACCGCCGAAGTACGTTCTTACCATAACACAATATGCATTGTTATATCTACACAAAGGTGGACGGCTGGTTTTCCAGACTTTTAGGCGTCTGTGCAACGCTGACAATGTACAGCGAAAGACGCGGTATCATTGAAGATGTTATCAGTTCGTTGGAAAGGTCCCTCCCTTTCTAAGGCGTGAGAAAACTAAGGTTCTTTGTCTGAGGCTCTCGACATCAGAAAAAAATGCTCTCGAACCTTCTGTCGCCTTCTTGGGCTTTGTACTGTCTTACCTTTCTTTGTGAAAAAGTAACATAATGTTCAGTTCATTATATTTTAACATAATTAATATGTCCGTTCTTACATTCACATTTCAAAATCATCAATTCACACATTTTTAATGGGTCATGAAACGAATTTATTCAACTTGGGTTTCCCATTTCTTTTAATTTGAGGCATAAATGTAAAGCCGCAGATGGCCAGTTCCATCGTTTCTTATTCGGAGAAAATGAATGTTAAGTTGATGCCCCTAACTACATATAGTCCAGACTTGTCACCACGTGACTTCTGGTTGTTCCTCATTTTAAAAAAGACATTACGGGGACGACAATTTGAGACTGGCCAACGAATTATCACAGCTGCTCAGGATTGCTTCAACAGCATGTCAGAATTCCAGAAGGCATTCAAAAAGTGGGAGGAACGTTGGGACAGCGTAATTGAATGCAATGACAGTATTCCGAAAAAGATGACCATTTCCTTGGAAATTAAGGTACGCATATTTCTTTAAAAAAAACCTCTCAGTTATTTTGGAACAACCCTTGCACATGCTTCGATAGTTTTGCCACGTGCATGGACCGCTAGCCGCGCTTAAACAATAAGTAACTGTAGCTGATGCACAACACGAGATAAGCACACCGGACAAAAAATTAGTCACCCCTGTAAGAACTTACCTAATAACGGGTGATGGTGATCATGATGATCATATGTAGAGGATTTTAGGAAGGGAGTGTCTGACCACAGGTCTTAAACAACCCATAGAAATAGGAAGCTAGAAGATTTGGGCTAGAGTACCCCATAGGAAAGTGACGCGCAAGCGAGGCAGAGGACACCCATATTGACTACCGGGGGGCCAGTACCCGGGATCCGACGGCTTAACGTGCCCATCAGATCAGATCAGATGATATGTAGAGGATTTTAGGATGGGAGTGTCTGACCCCAGGTCTTAAACAACCCTTAGAAATAGGAAGCTAGAAGATTTGGGCTGGAGTGCCCCATAGGAAAGTCACACGGAAGCGAAGTAGAAAGGGAGAGGAAGACGCCCTTATTTATTACCGGGGGGCCAGTACCTGTGGCCCGAGGGCTTAACGTGCCCACAATGCTCTTGTAGATCAGATCAGATCATATGTAGATGATTTTAGGAAGGGAGTGTCTGACCCCAGGTCTTAAACAACCCTTAGAAATAGGAAGCTAGGAGATTTGGGCTACAGTGCCCCATAGGAAAGTCACACGGAAGCGAAGTAGATAGGGGAGGAAGACGCCTTTATTTATTACCGGGGGGCCAGTACGTCTGGCCCGAGGGCTTAACGTGCCCACAATGCTCTTGTTGATCAGATCAGATCATATGTAGAGGATTTTAGAAAGGGAGTGTCTGACCCCAGGTCTTAAACAACCCTTAGAAATAGGAAGCAAGGAGATTTGGGCTGGAGTGCCCCATAGGAAAGTCACACGGAAGCGAAGTAGAAAGGGGGAGGAAGACGCCCTTATTTATTACCAGGGGCCAGTACCTGTGGCCCGAGGGCTTAACGTGCCCACAATGCTCTTGTAGATCAGATCAGATCATATGTAGAGGATTTTAGGAAGGGAGTGTCTGACCCCAGGTCTTAAACAACCCTTAGAAATAGGAAGCTAGGAGATTTGGGCTGGAGTGCCCCATAGGAAAGTCACACGGAAGCGAAGTAGAAAGGGGGAGGAAGACGCCCTTATTTATTACCGGGGGGCCAGTACCTGTGGCCCGACCTAGATCAGATCAGATCATATGTAGAGGATTTTAGGAAGGGAGTGTCTGACCCCAGGTCTTCCAGTGCAGTGATCAGTACCTGTAGGGCTTAACGTGCCCACAATGCGATTCTACGAAAGTTCGGATATTCAGTATGTAGTGTGATTTGTTGAGAGTGTGTTTGATAATACCAGGAGTTCTCCAATAAATAGGTTTAAAGTGAGTACATTTGGGCTCAGTTCATATTATTGTCATACCTCTGTCTGGCCGTTAAGTCTCTTTCATTAAGTGTCTCCATTAAGTCCAGGGTATATTGTGTTTACCGCTCTGATAAGGAGCCTTCAAGGTACTAATGTACTAAAACCGAAGTTATAGTACTGATAGTCAAGATAATGAAGAACGCTGAGTAAAAAGATCAGTTCCATATTCAATGAATTTATTGCACGTGCGAGTCTTACCCCAGGTCTTAAACAAACTCTAGCACTTTGAAGATTAGGTACACTTTAGCTACGTCAAGTAACCTTCCAATAACCCTAACGTAACTTAACGTAAGCTTCCCTGCACTACACGTCCAGCGGAGGACTTTATTTATTATAAGTGTCTGACCCCAGGTCTTAAACAACCCTTAGAAATAGGAAGCTAGGAGATTTGGGCTGGAGTGCCCGATAGGAAAGTGACACGAAAGCAAAGTAGAAAGGGGGAGGAAGACGCACTAATTTATTACCGGGCGGCCAGTACCCGGGGTCCGACGGCTTAACGTGCCCATCCGACGCACGGAGGATATTTAGTGGTTCAAGCGTTCGTACCTTCCTGGGATCGAAATTGAGATCCTTTCCGTGGCGGGTGAAAGCGCCTTTTGCCTTAATAGCAACATTCATCCGGTGTGGTAAAGACTCCACGAGGTTGTGGAATCGATTTGCAGCCACTCGTGCGTCGGCTGGTCACGAAGTTCGGCCGGATTACGTGGGTATCTATTCCGGCGTTTCACCTTCTTTTCCAAATGATCCCACAGATTTTTTTTTTTTTTTTTTTTTGATTGGAGGTTTAACGACCACCGTGAGCAACTCAATGGGCTATAAGCAGTCGCCCGTCCCTAATTTAGGGTCACTGGTTCCAGGGAAGAGAGAGAGCCAGTGCCGTAAGACAAACACAACATCCATGCCTGACCGGGATTCGAACCCGGACCCCTTACGGACGAATGATCAGAGGCCAGCGCCTTAGACCACTGCGCCACCGGGGCGGCCCACAGATTTTCAGTAGGATTTAAATCTGGGGATTTTGCGGGCCAGTCGAGGTGAGACACTGTTGCTGATTGTCCGTCGTGCCACTCTGTCACAGTTTTAGCCCTGTGCACACGGTAATTATGGTCTTGAAAGACAGGAGTGGCAATGTGATGCTGCTGCTGAAGATGTAGGGCAAAGGGCTGCACTTCGTCATTCAGAATGCGGGGGGCCGCCCCGGTGTCGCAGTGGTCTAAGGCGCTGGCCTCTGATCATTCGACCGTAAGGGGTCCGGGTTCGAATCCCGGTCAGGCATGGATATTGTGTTTGTCTTACGGCACTGGCTCGCTCCCTTCCCTAGAACCAGTGACCCTAAATTAGGGAAGGGCGACTGCTTATAGCCCATTGAGTTGCTCACGGTGGTCGTTAAACCTCCAACCAAAAAAAAAAACAGAAAAAAAAAATGTGGGGTGCGCATGCTGGTTCAAATTCATCGTCACTGCAACGAGAGGTTCCATTTCGCGGTATGAAAAACATCCCGAAATGTTCATGGGACCACCTCCAGATTGAACAGCACCTTCGACACAATCACGATTAAAGGCTTCATTGGGCCTGCGATGCACTCGTCGCCTCCCATCATTGGAGTACAAACACAAAACGAGACCCTTTAGACCAAATTTCTCCTTTCCAGTCCTCCACAGTAAAGTTTTGGTGCTTCTGAGTCCCATTGATAACGTGCGACTTCGTAGCTTGCTGTTAAAAGAGGCCTCTTCCTTGGTAATCTGTTCCAGATGTCCATCGCATGCAGTTCAAGTCGCAATGTCCTTTCGCAAATTGGTTGAAGTGGACTTTCATTGACTGCTTGGAGCAATTGTTGCCTGGTTCGATTTGCAGTTACTAGGCGTGAAACATGGCAGCGGTTCTGTTGACGAGAATCATTTTCCGGCCACAGTTACGTCGCCGATGTTCAGTTGACTGCGAACTACACCACATTTTGTAGACCCGCTGGACAGTACGTTTCTACACACCAACAAATTGGGCTACTCATTCACTTTGTGTCCGTGGACACGGCCAAACACAGTGGCTCCTTTTTGCCACTCAGTAACATCTGTCTTATTGCAGACTAAATTCAACATACACGTTGCTCTTCACCACTGCACGAGACAGAAATGATCGTGTAGACCCCGTCGGTGCTATTTATCTCCCAACAATGCTATCACGAAGCTCTCTATGCAACCGGTAACTTTCTACTGTCATTTCTATTAGGGGTAACTAAATTTTTGTCCGGTGTGCTTATTAACCTAATGTTATCTCATGGGACGATTTTTATTTCATTTAAACCTCTCTGAATCATTTGTGCTTTCAAACTTTTTTGTCTGTGTTGTTCTAGTGCCTTGAAAAAGCCGCCCTTCGGTAAATGAAAGCCTAGCAGAACTTGAATGAACATTTCTACACCTGTAAAACCCGGATTATCTTTTCAAGTCTCGCATTTATTTGTTTCTAGTTAACTCTGGTGTATCCACAGTATTTTATTAGATGGATTATCAAATAAAAAATATTTCTTTCTACTTTATGCATTGGCAGTCTCTTATTAAATCTTTAGTGTTTAATTTATCTTCCTTTTGACTTTCAATGGGAATTAATGAAAGATAATTTCTTCATTCCTGACACATTGTATTTCGCAAATACACTGGCGAAATGTGAAAAAAGAACACCAAGAAGGAGACGTCTGACATCAACGAAATTTGTACAGCATAATAACGGAATACAGAGGATAACGTGATCAAAACATTATGGCAAAATACAACTGTATTTGCTGGTAAACTGAAAAATAACATTTCCACGTAACATGGTTAATACGAGGTTGAACCGCCATGAACTGCGTCACACTGTGCAATTCTGGCATGGAGTCTGTCGTACAGATGTTGGATGTAAGTTTGGGGTATTGAGTTCCAAGCATCCTCAACCTCGACGCGTAAATCGGGGATGGTCGTGGCTGGCCGTGGAGACCGGATAAGTCGTTGTCAAATAAAATCCCACACGTGCTCAATGGGGGACAAATACGGTGAACGTGCAGGCCATGGAAGTTTTCTCACACACTGAAGTGCATTTTGCGTTGCACGTGCCGTGTGTGGGCGTGTGTTATCTTGCTGGAAAACACCACGATGGACCGACCTTATAAATGGCACAACAACGGGCCGAATGATGTTGTTGGTGTAAGAGCTGTTTAACGTACCCGGTACAAACACTAGTTGTGTACGGGAGTGATAGCTGATCGCTCCCCACACCAGGAGACCAGGTGTAGGCCCTGTGTGTCGCTGGCGGATGCCTGCAGGGTGGAGACGCTCCCCTGTGCGTCCGCGAACACGCATACGGCCATCGGAGGCTCCCAAGCAGAATCTGCTTTCATCGCTGAACACGACAGATCGCCATTGCGTTCTCCAGTGCAGACGTTGGCGACACCACTGCAGCCGTTCCTGACGGTGGGATGGAGTCAGAGGTACACATGCCAGTGGCACACGTGCACGGAGTCCTGTATCCAGTAGACGGTTGTGGATTGTTCGCACAGTCACCTCAGGTGCAACGGCAGCTCGGATTTGGGTCGCAGTGGATGTTCTGCTTGACAACGCCGCTCTTCTTATGCGTCGATCGGTCCGCTCGTCAGTCCGTCTGTGACTCCCGGTTCCACGTCTTCTCGTGTGGGAATGTTCCTCGGACCATCTACGCCACCATCGTATCACAACCGATACTTCCCGTCCAATTCGCTCCGCAATACGACGATACGACCACCCGACCTAGCGGAGTCCGACTAGACGACCTCGCTCAAAGTCCGATAACTGCTGAAATCGTACACGTCTTCCATGTCCAGGCATTGCAGCTTCTTCAGGGTCTTCGCACGTGTCCGTAAGCCGATGACTGATTACATTCACTTCGCCGTACTCCTTAAATACCACCGACGATAGTTTGCATATTATGCCGTGCTGTGGCGTAAGTGATCACCGGTTGGTCCTGAAATTAACATCGCACCTACGTAAACTGGACCCCATTAACATATGTAAATTTCATGATCGTCCGCCAATTCCTTCTTGGTGTTCTTTTTCACTTTCCACCAGTGTAACTTTCGACAATTTTCAGCTTGTTCAATTATCAATTATCATTCAGAAGTAGTTACTGTAACAGGTAGCGTTAGATATTAAATAACTGCTGTAGAAATATCCGGGTTACTACATGTGTGACGTACTACTGAGGTAAAGCACGTGTTAAGACGACAAATCTGCAGCGATACATTCCGTCCATGCATCTTAGTTGGGAGAGCAACTTACTACGGAGTGAGAGAGTGCGGTTTCGAATCTCGTCACGCACAAAATGTGTGTTTTTACATTGGCGCCCGAAAAATGGATGGACGGGCCGTCGGGTTCTTCTAAAAGTGTGTGATTTTTATTCCGCACATCGTCTGGAATTAATGAAAAATTCGTTCTTCGTTTCAAATGGAAAGCAAAAGAAAAATCATGTACTGTAATTTAAATACTTTGAGCTTTTCAAAAATGAGGGAAAATGAAATTTACGTGCAAATGTATATACATACGTAATTCAATGCATGTTTCTGATTAACAAATGTTCTAAAACTTTGAAAAGGTACGTACAGCTATTTGATCAATTTATCACTTAGCATTCTTGTCTGCAAAAAGATCTGACAAAAGAGTTTGACTTTTTCTTTTGCCGTTTACAGTCTCTTTTTCAATATGAATTTTCAAATTCATCAAAAGTGCCAGTCCCTAGGAAATTACCTCTGATAATAGAAAATTTATGAAGTTCTTCACTATATTTCGCCGCGGCTATGAATATCTTAATGTCGCACACCGCATCTCATGGTACTCAAACTTAGACTTCAGACGGCTTTTAGAAGGGGTCGGAACCCGGGGTCAAGCGGTTCCCACACAAAATTTTCGTAAAATCTACAGTTTTCATTTTAGAACCACCAAATTTAGTATACTATGTCATGGTACTTTAACCGTAGACGGTTTTCGGAAGGGGTTGGAGCCCGGGGTCAATGGACCCCCATACAAAATTTTCATAAAAAGTTCCATTTTTTAGTTTTACGCTAGCTTTCACCACCAACAGGCTGCTCCATCAGGCAGAAATATAATGTTATGTAAGTATAATGTTATGTAAATATAATGTTATGTTTGTAATAGAGAGTGTGCCATGTTCGTCAACAAAGTGCAAGGCCAATCACTGACAGTGGCTGGCATTAAATCGGAGGAACCCTGTTTTTCACACGGACAACTCTATGTCGCCTGCTCAACAAGGGTTGGCAATCCAAAAAATCTCTACATTTTTGCTTCCACTGGAAAAACCAAAAATATTGTTTAATAAAAAAGCAATAACCTAAACGAATTAAAATAAATTTACTGGAAAATTACAGGAATATATTTTTCATTCATAAAATTTCACCAGCTGAACTTGGTTATTACACGAATATTTACCCGGGAAATGCCGGGTACCCCTGCTAGTTCCATACATTTACTTCATTCAGAAAACTTGAAAAATTTCCCTGTCTTGTAGCGGTAATCGAACCGCACCTCCCGATTTCCGGTCGAGCATGCTGGTCATTACACTACCCAGAACAAGGAAATTCCAATCAACTGAACTTATATAACTGATTACAATCAGATTTGCGCTTGTCGAATGTGTTCCTGCCTCATCGTAGCGTCTCACGACCTTTCTCACCTCCAGGGTCAGATGTAGATCACACATTTCAGTGCTTGAAATAAATCATATATTTTGAAACGAATTTCTCCGAAGAAATAATTCTTAATTATTTTAAAAAAGATTAAGAGGGAGATGATGTGACGTACTACAGAGGTAAAGCACATGTCAGGACGACAAATCTGCAGCGATAAATTCCGTCCGTGTAGCTTAGCTGGGAGAGCAACTTACTCCGGAGTTAGGGGGGAACTAATTCGAATCGCCTCACGGACAAAATTTTTGTTTTTACACAAGAGAAATTCTTAAACTTTATTACACTGCTGGACAATTGCTAAGGACGGATCATAAACGGCTATATAGCGCATAAAAAAGTAAGTGTGGTTGGATGCCAAGTGAAATAAAATAATGTCAGAATGCCAGGACATTACAAGAAAGTCAATTTATTATGCTCTGAAATCCAGAAGGCTTTGGAACGTGTTTAAGGGACAAACAGGCCATTTTGTGCAGAATACGTAAACGTGAAAAAAATGCAATTACCGTCCGCAGGCGTTCCGGCGTAAGATGTCAATACGGGATATGGCCACCATGGAGGGCGATGCAAGATTCCACACGTCGTGTCATGCTTTGCACAACATTATCAAGCAGCTGTTGGGGTAATTTATCCCAT
Source organism: Macrothele yani (assembly GCA_039090855.1). Taxonomy (NCBI): domain Eukaryota; kingdom Metazoa; phylum Arthropoda; class Arachnida; order Araneae; family Macrothelidae; genus Macrothele; species Macrothele yani. The sequence goes on from CM077026.1 coordinate 116,296,369, forward strand.
TCCTCTGTCAGTGCACGTATGAGGGTGTCCTTGTTTATTGGAGGACATTGGTGACCAGCAAGACTCCTCCCCAAAGCATCCCACACATTTTCAATTGAATTCAGATCTGGAGAACGTGCTGGCCATACGAGGCGTTGAATATCCTCGCTCTCAAGACACTCCTGGACAGCGACTGTTCGATGGCATGTTGCGTTGTCGTCCATGAAAATGAATCTATCACCGACAGCACCACGGAACATGCGAACATGAGGTAGCAGAACATCATTAATGTATCGTTGGCCAGTCATAGTCCCAGTTGAAAGGACATAGAGTGACGTACGGCCATTGATCATGATGCCAGCCCATACCATGATACTACATGTCGGATATCGGTCCCTTTCCTGTATGTTTGCTGGACAATATGCAGTACCACTATCACGCCAGATCAGGTGTCGTCGACAAGCAGACGATAGACTCTACCTACTCTCATCTGAGAAGAGGACAGCAGACCAGTCGTTATCAGTCCAATTGCGATGTTGATGGTACCATTGCAAACGGGCGGTACGGTGACGTCTGGACAATGGGATGCACACAACAGGACGGCGGGCGTATAGTCCTCCTTCATGCAAACGTCTGGCGACAGTTTTTCGGGAGATCCGCTTGCCAGTAGCAGCCATAAACTGATTTGCTACCTCCCTAGCTGTGCTGCGCCGGTGTCTTTTTGTTGATAGCACTATGTACCGATCTTCTGCAGGTGTCGTACTGCGAACACGACCTCCCCCGTGACGTTTGCTACACTCTCCATTTGTTTGAAATGATTTCCAAAGCCTTGAAACAACACTGTGGCTGACGTCGAACTCCCTGGCAACATCTGTTATTTTTCTCCCTTTTTCAATCTTGCCAATAATACGGCCACGCGTAAAATCATCTAGGTGATGTCAGGCAGACAATCATCTAGGTGATGTCAGGCTGAAAATTGCAAGTTCGTCAATTGATTCTTTCCCATTCAACTTTGCGTTTGAACAACAACGGTCAATACCCGTCAAATCCTTTATATCTCTTATCAGCGCCATGACGTCACGAACAAGTTCGGCAATCCAAAATTTGCATACGCACAACACGTCTTACTGTATCCCGCACTTATGCTAATTTCCACATTTTCCTGCCTTCCATTTTATGGTTGCTATCGTTGCTATTGTCGTCCGTCCTTAGCAATTGTCCGGCAGTGTATTAACCATTCTGTGAGTTCTTTTATTGAATTTATTGACACAATTTCTTCTTTTATAAAGCCATTTGAAACTATTTGCAAAATTCAACTGAAAAGCTTTTAGTTAGATTTTTATCACATCTTTTCGCAGATTATCTACATAGTTTAAAAAAATATCCCTTCTCATAAGTGTAAGCAAGTTCTATGGCTCAAAATATTTGAAATTAATGACAAATTTTCTCATACCGATAAATGCTTCTTTTCTTTGTGTTACACATAAGTCTAACATTCTGTAAATCACGTTTTTGCTAAATGCGTCATCAGCTCTTTTAAGTCTGTAATCCAATGTCTGGCACCATGCCAACGACGTCCCTTGCCCTGCTGACGTCGTAGCAGACGGCGAACTGAAAAGTTCTCTTGCTTGCTGTTTGACGATTTTTTGTTTTACCACCGCATCTCTCACTTGTTTGTCGGTGGATTTTAGTTAAGAAATATAATTTCTTAATCTCTTTTGGGTCCTTAACGGCGCTTAATAGTAGTTACGCCACTGGGTCCAGAGTATATCGCTATTACGTCATTTCTCGATTTAAGCGATTAACAGTGATAAATAAATTTTCCATGCACCAGTTTGTGTCTTTGATGTTAATTCATTAAACAACTCAAATATTATTTGAAATCCCGAAAGCTGTAAACCAGAACACTTCTAATCTTAAAACTTTTGTATCATCCCTATTCCGTGCGTGTTTACGTATATCGGTAATATTAGTGTATCAGAAACATTCAACAGTTTTTAGTTTGTCTGTTAAACCAGAACATGCTTGCATACGTACTGTCGCCATTTTCGTCTGTGAATCAGAGATGGAAACAAGTCAAAGTGCAACCCTTGATGTTGCCATGGATGACAGCTGCCATATGTTCTATAATCCTTTCTTTTTTCTCCTGTTTCTTTTTTTTTTTTTTTTTTTTTTTTTTGTTTATCCGAATCAGAGTTTTCTTGTATTTTTAGATTTTTATATATACACTGAGTGGTCACTTTATTATGACCACCCCCTCAGTACTTCGTTGAGCCACCTTTTGCCTTTAATACTGCGTCGATTCTTCGTGGCATAGACCCCACGAGATGTTGATAGGTGGTTTGTGGAATCTAAGACCATGCTTGATGAATAGCACTTTCCAGGAGTGTGAGATTGCAGGGTTGTGTATCCAGCTGTCTGATGTCTCGTTCAACTTCATCCCACAAATTCTCAATGGGGTTAAGATCTGGAGATTGTGGGGGCCACCTAAGCAAAGTAAACTCACCGGCATGTTCCTGAAACCAATCCTGTACAATACGAGCACTATGGCAGGACGCATTATCTTGTTGAAAGTAGCCATCGCCATTGGGATAAACCATCCACATGACAGGACGCATTTGGTCCACAACGATGTTTAGATATGATGTGCCAGTCAGACGTTGATCAACATGAATTAAAGGGCCCAAAGCATGCCAGGTAAACATTCCACAAACCATAACGTTGCCTCCACCAGCTTGAAGGGTTATAGCAATGCATTTTGGGTCCATGCTTTCGTGCTGTTTCCGCCAAATTCTCACTCGGCCATCGGCATAGTGCAACTGAAAACGTCATTCATCGGACCACATAATTTGTTTCTAATTATCGACTGTCCAGTGCTCCTGTGCGAACTGGAGACGTTTTCTCTTGTTAACTGCAGACAGCAAAGGTGTTCGAACAGGCCTTCGGCTGCCATATCCCATACGATGCAGTGTACGGTGAACAGTGCGTGCAGAGATCATTTGAGGAGATCCTTGATTAAGATGGTCTGTAATTTGCTGCACTGTTGCCTTTCTGTTGTCTGTTACCAGTCTGGATACTCTCCGTTCCGCTCGAGCAGTCACTAGTCGCTGGCGACCACACGTTGCACGTAGAGACGCACCTTTTTGGCTGACAGTCCAGTCTTTAAATACTTTAAAAACAGCCGCTCTGGAGCATTTCACGAATGCGGCGGTTTCGGTGATACTCGCTCCATGGCTCCGAACTCCTACAATCATCCCACGTTGAAAGTCCGTCAAATCACATTTTTTACCCATCTCGTCAGCCAAAAATCACTTCTACTACTGTCGCAAGCACTACGCTTTCCCTTTTTATACTAGCCTCGCTCTCTAGTGGCAACAGCGTGCAGCCATAGCTCATTTGCTTAAAACTGTCAGGTGGTCCTAATAAAGTGGCCACTCAGTGTATATGTATATACGTATATATATATCATCATCATCATCATCATCATCATCATTGTCAACCATTATCAATCCACTGCTGGACGAAGGTCTCCCCAAGTTTCCTCCACAACAGTCTGTCTTGTGCCAGTCTCCTCCATGTCACCCCTGCATACTTTCGAATTTCATCCACCCATCTCCCATGTGGTCTTCTTCTGGGTCTTTTCCTGTCCCTTGGAATCCAATCTAAAATTTCGGCTGTCCATCGATGATCTGTCCTTCTGGCAGTATGTCCAGCCCATTGCCATTTCAGGGATTTAACTCTGATCATGATGTCTTCTACTCTTGTCATTTTTCGGATCCACGAGTTCCTCTTCTTATCTCTCCTGGTTACACCAAGTATGCACCTCTCCATGCTGCTTTGAGTTGTCTGCAGCCTTTGTATGTCTCTTTTAGTTAAGGTCCACGTCTCTGCACCATACGTAAGCACTGGAAGGATGCATTGATCAAACACTTTTCTTTTAAGACATAATGGCATATTGCTCTTGAAAATTATGCTGTTTCTTCCAAAAGCTCTCCAGGCAAGTTTTGTACGCCGATTAATTTCTTCATCAATGTGACCCTCACTTGATATCTGCTGTCCAAGATAAACGTACGTGTCTGTTATCTCCAGCTTTTCTCCATCAATCGATAAATCTTCATTTCTTGTAAAAGCATTGAACATCACTTTTGTCTTCTGAAAGTTCATTTTTAATCCCACTTCTTTACTCTTGTCAGCAAGTTCCTGGATCATACTCTGCAGCTCTGATGGGGTAGTTGCAAAAATGACTACGTCATCAGCAAAACGAAGGTGGGTTAGATAATCTCCATTAATCTTTATCCCTTTGTTTTCCCAGTTCAGTGATTGAAAGACATTTTCCAATGTGGCATTAAAGAGCTTCGGAGATATGGTGTCACCTTGTCTCACTCCCTTTCCAATTTTTACGTGTGTTGTATTTTCAAACAGCCTAATCTTTGCACTTGCATTTTCATAGATGTTATTAATAATATTAATGTATGCATCTTCAATACCGCAGGTTTTCAGAGCCATTGTAACTGCTGATGGTTTCACCGAATCAAAGGCTTTTTCATAATCGATAAAAGCCATGCACAATGGAAGTTCATATTCCCTCGCTCTTTCAATTAGTTCTCTCAGCACGTGGATATGATCTATTGTGCTGTAGCCACTCCTGAATCCAGCTTGTTCTCTCGGTTGAGCCATGTCCAGTGTTACCTTCAAGCGGTGTGAAAGAACTTTAGTGAAGATTTTATAAACTACTGATAGGAGGCTGATAGGTCTGTAGTTTCCGAGATCCTCAATGTCACCTTTCTTATGTAGCAGGATCATTGTAGCGGTGTTCCAATCCTCAGGAATCTTTCCTTCATTAAGGCATCGAGTGAAAATTTGGGCGAGTACTGTTTCGATTTCTCCACTTGCTTCTTGTATGATGTCTACAGTAATTCCATCTTCTCCTGGAGCTTTTCCCCGCTTCATGTTCTTGATTGCATGTGCAACTTCTGCTGGAAGGACTGGAGGAACTCTGGTACTGGTATCTTTCATGATGTCTGGAGTGCATGTATCATCCCTTTCATATAATTTGGAGTAGAAATCTTTCACTCTTGTCAAAATTTCGCCTCTATTTCTTGTTACAGAACCATCTTCTTTTCTCAGTGCCATAATCTGTTTTCTTCCCTTACTGAGATGTCCCTTTGCTATCTTTAGGCTTTGGTTGTTTTCAATTGCTTTCCTCACTAGTTCACAGTTGAATTTTCTTACGTCTTCAGTGATACTTTTTCTTACTGTCTTGCATAGCTCTATATATTCCACTTTGGAAGTCACATCTTCTTTAGTTGTCCTCATCTCTCTTCTTTTTTGCATCAACATTTTCGTTTTTCCTGATAATTTGTTTACATGCAATTTGTTCTTAGACCCAGCTAATTTTGTTGCTGTTTCCATAAGAGCTTTGGTTACTTTTCTGTTAACTTCAGAGATGTCCACTTCTTCTGATGTTAGGCCTTCTAAAGCAGAGAACCTGTTCTTTAGTTCCAACTTGAAGGTATTATGGTGGTTTTTTAAGGTTGGTTATGTCAATAGATTTTGTTTGTCTTATGAGCTTGCCACGTTCACGTTTAGTGTTGAGGTGCATCTTACATCTCACCAATCTATGGTCACTACCTGTGTTGAACTTGTTTAGCACACTGCAGTCTTCTATGACGAATTTTCTGTTACACATAATAAAATCAATTTCACTTGTCGTCCCATTTGGATGTCTCCATGTCCATTTCCTGTGTGGCTTTTTCTTGAAGAAGGAGTTCAAGATGAAAAACCCTTCTGGCTCTGCAAACTCAACGAGAGTATTTCCACGCTGGTTTCTGTTGCCGTGACCGAATTTACCTACTGAAGTTTCATTCTGTTGCCGTTGCCCTATTTTTGCATTGAAATCTCCCATAATTATTTTCAAGTGCTGCTTACCTTTATTATTTAGATGACAAATTTCCTCATAAAATTCTTCAATTTCTTCTTCAGGATGACTTGTGGTGGGTGCATAAGTTTGAATAATCTGAGCCTGGTATCTTTTCGAGAGTTGGATAACAAGTCGTGCAGCTCTGTCAGAGGAACTTTCAACTTCTACAACTTTATCCTTCAGTTTCTTGTTTATTATAAATCCAACACCACTAGTTCTGCCAGTATCTGTCCCACAATAGTAGAAGAGATGTCCACTTTTCAGTTCGATGAGATCTTCTCCTTTTCTCCTTAGCTCACTTAGCCCCACGATGTCTCACTTGATCCTTTGTAGTTCCTCTTCCAATTCAAGAAGCCTTGAATCAGAAGATAGGGAGCGTCCATTGTACGTAGCCAAGGTCAGCATCAGATGGCAGCCTAGTCCGGTCCTCTGGGGATTCTTAGCACCCTCTGCCTTCATGTCGCACTGGCCGCTGCCTTGGCCAGGTACATTCCAGCTGCCGGAGACTGAGGGCCGAGATTTAAGTTGTGGAATCATTTTGGAGGGGTTTGGCCATAACTCACCACGCTGGCCAAGCGGGTTGGTGAGTGTGGGATAGAATTTCCTCTAATCCCGATGGTATAGTTATAGCGCTATTGGCGGTCGTCAGAGCCCCTTTAGTGGGAACAGGATGCACCACGAGAAGGCGGGATTGACATTTGTCAAGGAGAGGCTGTGATGTTACGCACCACCTGACCTTACATCCCATATATATATATACTGTATATACTTTTATACAAAATGTCTTTCCGCGCAGTGGGTATCGTAGGTTATATAGAAATTGTATAAATGTATTACGGAAGCATATAATTTACTCACTTACTTACAGAAAGTGTTGAAACTGTCGTTCTTCGCATAAATTAATTGTTCCACACATGTTTTCAAACACATCTGCCAGAGTCAAAAAGTCCTTTCGCAGTAATGTAAAGCCTGTTCCACTTAATTTTGATGGTGCTACAGTCAAAAACGTTTAATTAAGTAGCTTTTGCATGTTTAATTTCAGTTTTTGCTGTTTTCTTGATCAAGCTTCAGATTATGTTTCACAGCAACACCAATTTTCACCAGCTTATGATGAGTTGAAAGTTTCCAAAATGTTGATGTTCATTTCGTCATTGCCCTTCGGAATAAAGAAAAACTCATGAAATCAACATTCACATTTTGGAAACATCACAAGCTTGTAAAAATTGGTGTTGCTGTGAAACATATTCTGCTTTCTTAATGAGACGATATAACTTCCAGCATACACTCTTTCCCTTTTTGTTTTCAACAAGCACGTATTTTTTGGCCTCGACGCCTTTCTCAGTCTTCTTAATATTAAATTCATCCATATTAACAAATAAGGCATTAATTCCGATACGACATGCAGTGGAAACTGGATGTTAGCACGTCAAATAAAAACCTCTTAATGTTCAATGTAAAAGATGCTGTGTGAAAAGTAACTGTCAGTCTTACAATGTGACACGCGGGGTGTGAGAGAGTGAATCACCAGAGTAGAAGGCGACAGGCGTTTACCTTTACCTTGCTCCGGACAATCACACTGAAAACAAACGCAAAGTAAGTACCATTTTACGATATGGTGTCGTTGTGTCTAGCGTCTGCGCCGTATTGTGAGTTGGTAGAAATCTTCGTTGCTTTAAGAAAGTGACGGCAATATTTTCGCATGACAAATCTTTTTTCACTCGGCTGGCACCAACATCGAGCATAAAATTCCACAGTACGCATTTCTTCTTTGAAATATTTCTTTCTCTTTTCAGAAATAAAGGGGAAATAAAACTGGGCCGAAATCGGGTTGGGAGTAGCTTGACTCGATCCGTTTGACCCGCCAGATATTGTCGATCCGTTGACCCGTGACCCGTTTCCATCTCTGCTGTGAATGTTAGTCCTATTTAAAAAATGCTTTCTGCATTAGATAGGTGATACTGTGAGAAAGAAGATTCACGCCGTATGGTCTTTCTCCAACGCATACCTCTGCCGCTAAGGGGCGTAAATGCAGATACTACTGAATTCAAAACATGTTTTACTCCTTATCATCGAGTAACTCCGATTGGAAAAAAATCCATCTTCCTTCCATACATATAGCATAAAACTCCAAATATACCTTTGATGGGGTTCGAAGCCACATCTTCCTTCTCCGGAGTCGGATATTCTACCGATTGAACTACAAGGGTTGTTCAATAAGTAATGAGATTTTCTCCCTAAAAGAGTCGAAACAAGACATACATAAAAATAATCGCAGCCAGCATTTAGACAACAGTCCCATCGTTGCGCAAGTTCTTGTGTTCCTGCAGCGTAGAAGAAGGCAGGCTGCTGGTGTGAGGATCTCTGCGAACGAGAGGCCTCTGTAAATATTTAAGTATGATTTAAATATTAGGTCGTTTCATAATTATTGGCCGATTCAGACACAAAGAAACAAACAGCGGTAACAGACGACGAAATGCATTTTATTCCGAACATGTTCTGCCCTCGGCAGCAATACACTGTGCCCAACGTGTTTTCAGTGCAAAAATGCCACGGTGGCAGAAACTGGCATCACAGTGGTTCGTGGAATCGCTAACGGCAGAAATCACAGCATCCTTGTTAGCAAACCGTTTGCCCCTCAAGAAGGGGTCCAAATGGCGAAACATGTGAAAGTCTGAGGGGGCCAAGTCAGGTGAATAAACAGGGTGAAAAAGGTACTCGTACCCCAAGGCGTTGATTTTTCGCATGCTTCCAATAGACACATGCGATCGTGCGCCATCCTGAAGCAGTACGGGACCCAAACGATTGGCAAGCGATGGTTGTTTGCTGCATAATTTCTGGTGAGATTCGTTCGGCTGATGGCAGCACACGTCCGTTGTGATTGTCTGACCTCGCGGCAAAAACTGATAATGAACCACAGTCTTGGCAGTCCACCAAACAGAGACCAGAACCTTCTGTGAGTGCAACTCGGGTTTGGACATGTGTTTGGGTGGTTCCCCTTTATCGAGCCACGGCGCTGTTCGCTCCCTTTTGTCATAAAGCACCCATTTTTCATAAACCGTAAGGATCCGATGCAGAAAAGGAGCACTAGCCTCACCTTTTTAAAGGGCAATGCATGTTTCCAGACGCCGTTTCTGCTGCTGTTCGGTGAGTTCGTGTGGAACCCAGGTATCCAGTTTTTTACGCTTTCCAACCGTAGGTTGAAGAAGCGTATATGCTCCAGCTTTGTCCGTCCGTCCGTCCGCACGATAACTGGCGTAGAAATGGCTCGATTTCGATGAAATTTTAGTATGTGGTAGGGGACCACCTAGGGACGAACCCTATTGAAAATGGGACAAATGGGGTCAAAGGTCACGACGTAGGAGCGGAATCATTCCATTGCCTTTATGCACCATAACTTGCGTGAATATCGTTCGATTTCAATGAAATTTTACTATGTGGTAGGGGACCACCTAGGGACGAACCCTATTGAAAATGGGACAAATGGGGTCAAAGGTCACGACGTAGGAGCGGTATCATTCCATTGCCCTTATGCGTCATAACTTGCGTAAATATGGTTCGATTTCAATGAAAGTTTACTATGTGGTAGGAGACCACCTGGGGACAAACCCTATTCAAAATGGGTGAAGTGGGGTCAAAGGTCACAACGTAGGAGTGGTATCATTCCATTGCCCTTATGCGTCATAACTTGCGTAAATATGGTTCGATTTCAATGAAAATTTACTATGTGGTAGGAGACCACCTGGGGACAAACCCTATTCAAAATGGGTGAAGTGGAGTCAAAGGTCAGGACATAAGATCCAGATGCATTCCATTGCCCTTATGCGTCATAACTTGCGTAAAAATGGTTCGATTTCGATGAAATTTTAGTATGTGGTAGGGGACCACCTGGGGACGAACCCTATTTAAAATGGACGAAATGTGGTCAAAGGTCAGGACATAGGATTGCGATCCTTTCCATTGCCCTTATCCCATATTATTAAGGTGGACGTCAAGTAATTTTGCTTCTTTTTTTTTTTTTTTTTTTTTGATTGGAGGTTTAAGGACCACCGTGAGCAACTCAATGGGCTATAAGCAGTCGCCCGTCCCTAATTTAGGGTCACTGGTTCCAGGGAAGGGAGAGAGCCAGTGCCGTAAGACAAACACAACATCCATGCCTCACCGGGATTCGAACCCGGACCCCAGACGGACGAATGATCAGAGGCCAGCGCCTTAGACCACTGCGCCACCGGGGCGGCTAATTTTGCTTCCAACACTTCCAATGGAAAAAGTTTTGCAAACATTTCCTTTACAATGAATGTGTTCCCAAGGATGAAAATTTGAACATCGATTAAAATAACTTCATATTATAACTTGGAAAACTTAATATGTTCTAAAACATAACCGTAATCATATTAAAAATCAATAACTTTTCCTTTGGTTGTGTTGAAACCAGAAAAAAGATGGCGCGACCTGTACTTTGATGACGTCAGTGTGCAAAAAAATGTTGAATTGCATAAATATGGTTATGTTTTAGAAAATATTAAGTATTGCAAGTCATAAAATGAAGATATTTTAATCGATGTTCAAATTTTCATACTTGGGAACGCATTAATTGTGAAGAAAATGTGTACAGAAGTTTTTCCATTGGAAGTATAGGAAGCAAAATTACTTGACGTCCACCTTAAAGTAGCAATTCTTCTATGTTTGTATGTACATTTTATTTTGAAAACAGCTCTAAGAATTTTGATGAAAGTCGTTAACCTACCGTTTTCTGGTACTAGAAATCGATTTAGGTTGATCTCGACTTTAGGATAATTCGTTCAGTGGGTTAAATAACCACCCCGAATTATAACGTTTTTAGTGATGGCGTTGTTCCATTATTCCATTAATGTTACCAATGCTTAGAAATCTTATGACGTCACAATCTCACCGCGTTTGAGAATGTTGGCGCGCGGTCACGCCATTTGTCTCATTACGTCACGCGTTGTGTGTGGATCCTATTAAAGTTTTATGACGTCACACTTGCGGCGAGCGATGGTCGCGATTCCCATCTGCCTCATTACATCACGCGTTGTGTGATAGTGTCCGTCCGCACAATAACTCGCGTAACAATCGTTCGATTTCGATGAAATTTTAGTATCTGGTAGGGGATCACCTGGGAAGGTACTTTATTTAAAGTGAACGAAATGGGGTCAAAGGTCAGTACATAGGAGCGGGATCCATTCCACTGCTGTTATGCGTCATAACTAACGTAAAAAAGGTTCGATTTCGATGAAATTTTAGTATGTGGTAGAAAACTACCTGGCGACAAACCTTATGGAAACTGGGCGAAATGGGGTCAAAGGTCAGGACACAGAAGCGGAATCACTTCCATCGCCATTATGCGTCATAACTTACGTAAAAATGCTTCGATTGCGACAAAACTTTATCATGTTATTTCGGAGGTATACCAAACCGGTTCTGTTTAATATCATCGAAATGGGATCAAAGGTCAGGGCACAGGACCGAGATTTATTCCACAGCCATTATTCTCATAACTTGAGTAATGATTTCTGGTATGTTGGAAAGCGTATTATAATCAATGCATTGCATGATTTTACTAACTTGTTAATCTTGCCCATAGCTGCAAGGTGTCTGGAAACTGTCGCTAATGAAACGACATGTTCGGCACTGAGCTCATGTACTGTGGACGTTGGTTTTCTTCCACTTTCCACCTTAAATGTACAGTGTTACACAGAACCGGACGACCGGCTCCTGTCTTATGGTCGATGTCAACATCACTGGCATGGAACTAGGAACACATTCTACGGACAGTTCTGTCACTCGTCGTTCCGACAACCCACGCTCTATTGACATTTGCGACAGTTTCGGACACATTCCGGCCAAGTTTGAATTCGTGCAAAATCCCTGATCTCACGTTGGATTGCTCCATCACGTCCCCAGCTGCTGAGATCTGTCTGAAATAACGTTTTATACACGTGGACTGAACCGATTCAATTTCCATGGGCGTTTGGTAGTTCCTCCTACGAGGTGTCCCTTGTAACCGGCTATGCAAATTCGCCTTGTCGGCATCGGCCAATAATTATGAAACGACCCAATATTTAATTGATGCAGTATTCAAATTTGCCTTACAGTGATGAATATGATTTCGGTTTATTTTTCGTGTGTACATGTATATGTTCAAGTAACGGCCGTGTAATATATCTTGCATGAGAACGGACAATTTATCCTTACAAAGCCACTGCTCGACATTTTGTGACATTTCTCCACAACGACGCCATTTTGCTTGACCTGGTAAGATGGTCGTTGGTTGTTAAGTACATGGTGATATATTCTGTACACCTTCTTACATGTTTGGAGGCGGACCAAAGGGACATTCGTTACAAGGTGTCAACGATGTGACCCGCAAACGGTTTGAAGGATCCTCACTAGAAGAGGGAGAGAGGAGGATATTAGAGATTCGAAGTGGCTATGAGAAGGAGATGTCACGGTGATACAGCATAACTTTTTTTATGGGATATAACCCATAAGGTATGTAAATAATGTACATTTTTATGTATATCTTGAATAAATACTCGGACCCATAGGCACCGATTTCGAGGGTTCGAGGCACTTTTTGAACCCCCAATGATTTGCTGTGGGTTCCTCGAACCCCTAATATTTTTGCTCGTATTTCGTGTGAAAAATACACGTATGCATATGTACATAAATTTTGTTTTTCGTTATCAATTCAAGTTTTTGTTATTCATTCCCCGTTGTATATAGAAAGTGTGTATAGAAATTTACCCCTCAGACGGTTTATTGTGCCTCAAAAAATAATTAGTTTGTTCGTGCTCATCAAATTTGATGAGACCAACAATACCTCAAGTACCGTTGTTTAAGAGCATTTAAAACTGCTTCCTTTATAAAAGAAAATTCTTCGGTTTGTCTGGGTTCCCACAAAAGACAAAAGTCTAGCTCTACATTCGGAGACGAGATCCTATTCGAGGTCATAGTGATAAAGGCGGAAGTATGTTGTACAGTCAGTTGACTCACCCTATCTTCGGGCAGTCGGGGACCGAGGAGGTTAGAAGAGAAAGAAGATAGCATCAGCAGCAGCTGGTGAAGCCAAATTTGATCATCTGGTTTCTTGCGCCCTCCGGGCGGGGAGGGTTCAGTGACGTGATGTCACTTACTGAAGACCTGTGCTGAAGCACAGGTTGATAGCGGCCGTCTCTTACTCTCTGCAGCATGCCCTGAAGGTCAGCAAGGCTCCCACGGCTTTAGCAAGGCCGTGATTTCTTAATACGCAATATGCACTTCCGGTCGACGAAGCATAATTTTGTTTAATTTTTTTAGAAAATACTAAACAGTATTTCTGTAACTTTTTGCAAATTTTTAGTTATGTGCATGTATATTTCGGTCTCATTTTTTTCTGACTGTACATACTGCACAAGTGCCTCTAAAACCTCTTGAAAGTCAACGATTTTCCCATAGAAAAGTATAGAAGCAGCCCAGGTTGGGTATAGTGGGCATACACAGCTAGTACGAAGTAGAGCCCACAGAAAACGCAGGACGTGCGGCTGATGTCATGTCCTCTCCCTTCTAACCTTCTATTTTAACTCAGAAATCATTTGAAGAAAAAAATTGTTGGCATTTTTAAAATTGGTAAAAAAAAAAACTTAAAATATATTTTACATGTTTTTGTTACTTTTATAAGACAATTGAGTTGGAAATTCACACAGTAGCTATGTATTGCATATGATAATGTCGCGCCTACAAAAGCAAAATAAATGAAATCATTATCTAAAGAAAAAAAAGCTTCTGTAATTAACTATAATTTGTTTCATTTTAGCATCTCAGGTGTCTTATTGTGCCAGATAATCTTTCAGAATGAAATTTAAATTAGACTTAAATATTTTGAAAAATGCATGGATAATTGTATTAAAATTTTCCGGAACCCCCAATAATTTTTCAAGTCGGCGACTATGTTCGGACCTCTTAGCAAATGGATTCTTGAAGGTATTTTCCCTAAGGTCGTACATTGCATAGGTCGTAACGAACCGAACCGAATGGTCCTGGAAACCACAGGTCCCTTAAGACATCTCACAGATGCTTCAACCAGTTATCTACACTGCGCCACCGGGGCTGCGTAAAACTGTTCAACTCACACTTTATCTACAACTTCCTGCAATTACCTTTGATGACGTGCAAAAGTAGGTAGTTTAATAACTTCGGAAATTCATGGATTATCAAATATAATAACCCCATGAATCTGGAAATTCGTTTCAACTGTGAGAAGGAATAACAAAAGGCAAAATACGTGACTTGTGAAAAGGAACTGGGAAAATTTTCAGTTTTCTAAGCGACAAAAATAACTTTTCACGAAGTTAGTTTAAATTTCAGAAACGTCTGCGGATTATCGGAATTAATAGTTTATTTTAGCCAGTTTTAGAGAAATAGTAAGAACTCCTTTTGAAAATCAGCTTATGTGTGAGAATTCGGACAAGAATACCGCCCATTAAATGCTGCACGATGTCTCTACCAGATAATCTTTCAAAAAACGAAACGACTTCAAAGCCAAATCATGTAGTGTTTACTAAATGAGGCATTTATATCCCTCAACGCTTCATAACCTTAAGGAAAATGTATTCACTTTATGGGCGTCAATAATCCGTCCTCATGAAAAGTGCTGAGCTAGTTCCAGTAGGAACGTATGCTACTTTTTTTTTTTTTTTTATGAAATCAGTCAAATGGAGTTTGGTGTCAATCAACTTCCCTTTCTGTGTACAATCTGATGAAACTTTGAATTTTTGAATCAAACTCAGTATCTGAATTTTTATTGCAAGAAAGAGAATTATTTGGATATACACCGATGAGCCTTTACATTATGACCACCTACATAATAAGCTCTAGGACCCCTTTAGCCCGCAAAACAGTGGCCACTGGGTGAGGCATGGATTCGATGAGGTGGTAGTAGGTACCCTGGATGTATCTGGTACCATAATGTCAACAGCAGGTCCTCCAGTTCCCGTACATTTCGGAGTGGTGGTGATTTAGCGCGAACCCGCTTTTCTAAGTCGAATCACAAATGTTCGATTGGGTTCATGTCAGGTGAATTTGGAGGCCAGGGCATTAACAGAAAGTCACCAGCATGTTCCTCGAACCACTCCTTGACGATTCTGGTAGTGTGGCATGGCACATCATCCCGATCACCAACAGGGAACACAGTTACCAGCATGAATGGGTGAACTTGGTCCGCAACGATGTTCAGATACCTGACAGCTGTCAGGGATTATGCTACTGGGATAATAGAGCCTAAAGTATCCCAAGAAAACATCGCCCACAGCATAACACCGCCGCCGCAGCCCTGTTTCCGCCCAACAGCGCATCCAAGTGCCATGGCCACCGTTGGTAATCGACGTATCCGCGCTTGGCCGTCTACGTGATGCACTAGGAATCTGGATTCCTTAAACCAGGCTATTTTCTTCCAATCATCCCCGGTTCAATCTCGATGATCTTGGGCTCATTTCATGCGTTGTTGGCGACGACGTGCAGTGAGCATGGAGATCCCGCTGGGTCTTCGGCCACTCAGGCGCATGCGCAAATGGCTGCGATGAAATGTGTGCTATGACACATTTCCCTGATCACCACTGTTGTTGCTGCGGGGGATTTGTCGCACTGTGGCCCTGCGGTCGCTGTGAACAATGCGCGACAGTCTCCGCTCCCCTCTGGCATCAATGAGCTGTGGACGACACACGACTGGACGACGATTCGTCGTTTGGCCATCTGTGTACCACTTTTGATACGCACTCACTACAGCGGCACGTGAACAACCCACAAGCCGCGCCGTTTCCGAGATCGTAGTTCCGAGGCTCCGTGCCATCACAATTTGTCCTTTATCAAACTCCGATAAATCGGCAGTTTTTCCCATTCTAACTCCGAACACTCTACTAACCGAAAGCCGGTCCTCGGGTTATACATACACTACTCTGTAAACTTCACCTGCGCCACCATTCGGTCTCCAGGCGCGCTCAATTCTCTAGGCTGGGGGTGGCCATAATGTAATGGTTCATCGGTGTAAGTTAGTAATACGAAATACATTCAACTTGTTCTAAATTTGACGAGTGCATTAAATGCAAGTTTGCGGCATTAAACCCTCTGGAAAGTTTTAATTTAGAAATTCTAAACTAACATGGACAACATGATTTTAAAAAAATCGTCAAAAAATATGTATAGATAAAAGCTCAATATTTTGAAAGAAAACTTACTCTAGTAATTGGTTGGTTGGTTGGTTAATATATTTTAATGGCGCAAGGGCCATGGTTGGCCAAAGAGCGCCAAAACAAAAGACATCAAAACAAAACTAAAGCAATAAAAACGTACACAAGGTTAAAAACAGGCTGATGTAGTAAAAATGAAATATGATAGTGAACAAGTTAAAATCTAGATAAGTTTAAAAAAGTCAATATCTTGTAAAAAACGAAAACACTGCTTTCATGTCGCAGGCTTCGCCAATAATGGTTTGCAGCGTAGCTGCACCTTCGTCCAACAGATGAGAGTGAAAATGACGAAAACGATGATCACAAAACCGAACACAAGTACACAAAACATGAAGGACAGTGAGACGACAGTCGCACGCCTCACACACCGGGACACTCTCGCCACACAGCAAAAAGCGGTGAGTAAAACGACAGTGCCCAATGCGGAGACGCGCAAGAACAACTTCCTCACGACGGTTCGTCCGCAAACTAGACTTCCATAGACCGATCTGTGGTTTGACGGCATAGAGTTTATTGCTGCCCTGCTGAGACCACAGGGACTGCCACTCATCCATAACAAATTTCCGGATCAACGGCCGATAATCTCGGAAAGACAGTGGCAGCCGAGCTGGCGACATGGAGGAAACAGACCTGGCAGAAAGATCTGCCAGCTCGTTACCCCTGATCCCAACATGGCCAGGAACCCAACAGAATCGGACCAGGAAGCCATCACCCTCCAAAGTTCCAAGAAGACGACGGACATCACGGATGACAGGTGAGTCCGTGTCCTCTGTAGAAGATAAAACTTGGATGACGGACTGGGAATCGGAGCAAATCAAAGCGCGACGATGAGATCTAGACCGTATGTGACACAAAGCGAGGTGTACCGCACGCAGCTCCGCCGAAAAGACAGTAGATTCAGGCGGAAGCCTCTCAGCATGGGAGGCATCGCCACACGAAAGCGGAACCAACAACTCACCGGATTTCGACCCGTCAGTAAAGACAGGCACGAAATCCGGGAAGAGAGACTGTTTCTCGGCAAAGAGCTGCTGGTACACCAGAGCAGGAGTGGAAGACTTTGGCCACACACAAAGGGAAAGGTCAGCCGTTGCTTGAACCGGCCGCCAAGGCGGTTCATTGTAGAACCGGGTCGAACCAATCCTTGACAAGTCTAGACCAGCATCGCGCACCAAGGTCGACAACCGAATCCCAAACGTCGGAACACAGGAAGGCCGGTGTGAGAATAGGCGGACACATTGTGGTTGGAAAATGGAGCCATGCAGTGGATGATCAGGAAGAGACTGCAACTTGGTGAAGAATTGAAGAGACAGCTGCTTACGTCGGATGCACAACGGCGGTTCATAGGCCTCGACATACAGGCTATGCACGGGAGAGGTACGGAAAGCACCAGTGCATAGCCGCAGAGCCTGGTGATGGACAGGATCCAGAGGCCGCAACACGGAAGGACGTGCCGAACCGTACGTTATGCAACCGAAGTCTAACTTTGACCGAATCAGAGAATGGTAAATGCGAAGCATTGAGCACCTGTCGGCCCCCCAAGATGTTCGAGAGAGGACCTTCAGGATACTCAAGGACTTCGTGCACTTCACCTGTAAAGACTGGATGTGAGGTCGGAAGGTGAGTGCTCGGTCAAATGTTAGCCCAAGGAACATGACTTCTGACACCACAGGGATGGTTGAACACCCCAGACGGAGGTTAGGGTCTGGTGAAGACCCCGTTTGCGGCAAAAATGCACGCAAACGGTCTTCTGGGTCGAGAAGCCAAATCCATTGTGGGAGGCCCAGGTAGAGATCTTATTAATGGCCGACTGCAGCTGCCGCTCAATGGTGCGCATGTTGACAGACGCGCAAGAGATCTGCAGATCATCCACGTACATGGAGCCACGAACCGACGGAGGAAGTAGAGTGAAAATATGATTTACACGAAGGATGAACAATGTCACAGAAAGAATGGAGCCTTGAGGGACACCCTGCTCTTGTGGGTATAACGCAGAGAGGGTCGATCCGACGCGCACACGGAACATCCGGTTCTGGAGAAATCCGGCAATGAAGGTTGGCAAATTTCCCCGCAATCCGCAGTCACGCAGATCACGGAGAATGCCGTATCTCCAGGTTCGATCGTAAGCTTTTTCCATGTCGAAGAACACGGAGACCATGTGCTGACGCCGGACAAACGCCTCCCGGACAGATGTCTCAAGGCGAAGATGATGATCGGAGGTGGAACGGAATTTCCGAAAACCACTCTGATGAGGCGAAAGAAGGTGACGTGATTCCAAATAAAAAACGAAACGAAAATTGATGATGCGCTCTAGAACTTTGCAGAGGCAGCTCGTCATAGCAATTGGTCGGTAGTTCAACGGGTTAGCGGGATCTTTACCAGGTTTGAGAACAGGAACGACAATGGCAGTGCGCCAAGATTCGGGAAAGTCACGCTCGTGCCAGATCCTGTTAAACAGGACCAGCAGACATTCAAGAGAGGACGGAGAAAGGTGCTTCAGCATGTCATAATGGATGTTGTCCGGTCCGACAGATGTTCGGCCGGACCGATTCAGGGCAATCTTCAGTTCGACGGCAGTCAGCGGGCTGTTATAATCGGCAGCGGAAAACGGGCCAAAGGAAACCTTGGACCGTTCAAGCCGCGGCTGTACCTGCCGGAACGAAGCAGCGTAATTGCGGCTGCTGGACACCGAAGAAAATGCGGCGCCCAGACAGTCAGCAATACCCTGAGCGTCAGCAACCGTTCCTCCACCACTCTCAAGAATGGAGATTTCCCCAGAAGGGTACCTACCCCGAATCTTGCGGATCCTGTCCCAAACGATCTTAGAGCTGGTAGTGGTGTTAATCCCGGATACGTATCGTATCCAAGATTCCCCGTTGGCTACGACGACGGACCAAACGCGCGTAAGATTTGGCTCTCTTGAAAGCAAGTAGGTTCGCGTCGGTGGGGTACCGACGAAACCTACCCCAAGCCCGATGTTGGGCCTGACGAGCTGCCTTGCAAGTGGAATTCCACCAAGGTCGCGGACAACGTGGAAGTTTAGTCGAAGACTTAGGGATGGTAAAGTCTGCCGCGAGCACAATACAATCCGTAACCGCCGCAACAGCTTCATCGATCGTACCCGAGGTCACCATGTCTGGAGTAATGGTCGCTGAAGCCGTGAATGAGTCCCACTTGGCGCGATCGATAGCCCATCTAGCAGGGCGAGTAGGATGACGGTACCCGTCACCTGCTAGACGGAGAAAGATGGGAAAATGATCACTGCCAAGGGGATCATCAGACACGCTCCAGGACCAGTCAGGATATAACGATGGCGAACTCAAGGACAGATCAATGGCTGAGTACGAGCGGGTGGGTTCATGAAAATAAGTGACTGCCCCGGTGTTGTGGAGACAGAGGGACGTGTTGGAGAGAAGGGACTCAACAACACGGCCCCTGGAGTCACGAGTGGTAGAGCCCCACAACGGATTGTGTGCATTGAAATCTCCGAAGATGAAGAAAGGAGGCGGCAGCTGGTCGACTAAATCTTCCAGATCCGAAAGGCTCACTGCTGCATTCGGTGGCATGTAAATGGGAACACACTGTGAACAGTGTGTTCACAGACAGTCTCACCGCCACTGCCTGCAAAGATGTCCGAAGGACAACTGCAGTGACAGGAATACCATGAGGAACAACAACGGCCACTCCTCCGCAGGCGATGACACCTTCCTCATGATCTTTGCGGAAAATGGAATATCTGCGCAGCGGAAAAGTGTCCGTTGTTCGAAGCTTAGTTTCCTGGAGGCAAACGCACACAGGTGTGTGCGAAGACAGTAAACCTTTCAGATCATCAATTCTAGGTCGCAGACCTCGGCAATTCCACTGAACGAGCGTAGCCATAATGAAAAATAAAAGGAAAGGATGAAAAACGAAAATGACAGACGACTAGAATGTCTCCGAGTCGTCCATCAGCTCCTGACCATCTGCAATGTCCGGAGGCAACACAGGGCTGTGCTTACTCACACAGGGCCGCGCTACCGGGGGTCTTTGTGGTGTTACCCCGCTCTGTTTCGAGGGGGACGATCCTGGTTTTACCTTTGCCGGCTTCTTCCCAGATGCGCCCTGGGACTGTGTCCCAGTGCTGGCAGAGGATGTTGTCTGCACAGAGGATGTTTTAGGCGTCGATGTTGATGGCGCCTTGGATTCAATGCGGCGAGACTTCAGAGCCTCCATTCCGGCAGCAACGATGTCCCCAAAATCATAAGGACACCGCGCCGGGAGGGACACATCAGTCTGCACCGCAACAGTAGCCTTCTGGACCACAACCGATGCATAGGAGCGCCGGCCTGTTGGTAGAGGAGCTATCCGCCGTCTGGCTTCAGGATAAGACAGATGTTCTGTCGTCTTCAGGCGTTGGATAGCCTGCTCCTCGATCCACTTTGGGCACTGCTTAGAAGAAGCCGGGTGAGAACCCTCGCAATTGACACAATGATCCGCCTCAGCGGAGCAGTCCGCCAAAGAGTGTTCAGGCGACCCACAGCGTCCACACTTCGCTACATTACGGCAAGACTGCTGGGAGTGACCGTAATGCTGGCACTTGAAACATCTCAAGGGGTTCGGAATGTACGGGCGAACATCGAGCCGCAAATACCCCGCCTTGATGGAAGTCGGCAGGGTAGGGGAGTCAAAAGTGAGCACGATGTTCCGGGAGGGAATAGACTTCCCATCCCGCCGGAAAAGAATGCGGCGAACCCCAGTGACATGTTGTTCCCCCTCTTCCAGCAATTCCTCATCGCTGCATTCCAGCAGGTCGCGGGAGTTGATAACACCGCGAGAGGAATTGAGGTAACCATGGGGAGATATTTGGACTGGAACGTCCAGCAGAACGGTCGTCTCCAGCAAGGTGGCACTGTGACGAGGATTGGAAGTCTCCACAAGAAGATCCCCTGACGGGAGCTTCTTGACACTCTTAGGTGAGCCCGCAACGGCCTGAAGAGCCTTATTAATCCAGAAAGGACTCTTCGAACCGAGGGATTGTGCTGGATCAACAGAATGAATAAGAAGAAACAGAGCGTTGCAGTTGGAACTGAGTAGTTTCTTAGTGGAGGAGGGCGACCCATCCTCCACACGGCGCTTCAAAGGAACAGCATGGGAAACACTTTTGTTTGCCATTAAGAAGAGAAAAGATTCATCCGCCGACCTCCCCACCCACTACCGAGCCCAACGAGGGAGAGCCGGAGGTCCGCAAGCCCAAGAGGACGCAGGACACGGCTCTAGGGATAGTCAGCGGATATAGCAAGTTGGTAGGGCAGACACACGCTCAGCGTGCACCCAGACTTTCCCGTGCCCGGAGAACACCCCTTTGGCATGCCCACCCTACCCCCCAACTCACCCAGCCGAACAGAACGACAAGCCGCTAGAAGTCTGGACGCAACCCGGCCACAGACTTCCTGACCAGGAGTGGGTTAGCTCCCAGCCTCCCGTTTAGGGTGAAGCAGAGGGCAAAGAGGAGTGTTGGCCTCTGGAGACACTACAACCCGGCCCCCAAACACCTCAGCCTCCAGCATCCTCATTTCCACCTGTACGGGTCACCGCACACGGCAAACATGCAGGTAGGTCTAAGCTAACCAGCGCCGGAAAAACAGAAAATATAACAGAAAAGAGAAAAGACAGGGAAGTGAACGAGGAACAAAAACCCGGAGCTGGAGCCTCATCACAACCTCAGCAGCCTACAACTGAGGCGGGTACATGTCATTATATGAACTTAAGACGAAAAAAGCAAAACAATAAGAGAAAATCGGCTCGGGCCGTGGGGACGCCATCCCCATCAGCTGGATGAACAGCTGTCCCTTCGGTGATGGTATCGTTCAAGAGTAAACGAAAAGTACTCCGTCACAAGGTGAGCTCGGGCCGTGGGGGCGCCGCTCCCCAAATAACTGGAAAACCAGTTATCCCCGTGCGGGGACTCTAGTAATTGGATTTGAACTTTTATTTCTCTTCGAGGAATGAAATTTGAAGTTTAAGACTATTACCCTGGTGTGTAAAATTTAAGGACGAGCCAGGTTTTGATCTCTAGCGTCGCACAGCAGCGTCCTGAATATGTGAAATTCAAACCATAAGGACTCCATTACTTACCTAAATGCTGACGTAAACAACACCGTCACAACTGCAGATACTAAAGGATATAGTGGAACTTTATTCCGAATTGGCTACATAGCATTGGGTGCCATGATATAGATTCACCACTGCCAAAGACAGTACGAAGAGAAGAGGAGGGCCTCGGTAGGGGATATGATACTAAAGGATATAGTGGAACTTTATTCAGAATTGGCTACATAGCACTGGGTGCCGTGATACCGATTCATCACTGCCAAATATGGTACGAAGGAAAGAGGAGACCCTCAGTAGGGGATATGATACTAAAGGATATAGTGGAACTTTATTCAGAATTGGCTACATAGCATTGGGTGCCATAATACAGATTCATCACTGCCAAATATGGTACGAAGGAAGGAGGAGGCCCTCAGTAGGGGATAGGATACTAAAGGATATAGTGGAAATTTAATCAGAATTGGCTACATAGCACTGGGTGCCATGATACAGATTCATCACTGGCAAATACTGTATGAAGGAAAGAGGAGACCCTCAGTAGGGGATATGATACTAAAGGATATAGTGGAACTTTATTCAGAATTGGCTACATAGCACTGGGTGCCATTATACATATTCATCACTGCCAAATATAGTACGAAGGAAGGAGGAGGTCCTCAGTAGGGGATAGGATACTAAAGGATATAGTGGAACTTTAATCAGAATTGGCTACATATCACTGGGTGCCATGATACAGATGCATCACTGCCAAAGACGGTACGAAGGAAAGAGGAGGCCCCCGGTAGGGGATATGATACCAAAGGATATAGGAGGATTTTTATTCAAAATTGGCTCCATAGGACTGGGTGCCGTGATACAGATGCATCACTGCATCTAAAAAAAGATGTCCTCAGTAGGGGGTATGATCACCCCTTACGTCGAAGCATAATTTGCACCGTAAATCCACACTTCTCACTAGGTTGTTGACGAGTTCGTGCGGTAACATCACCCATTCTTCCGTCAATGCACTCTTCGGATGTTGGACAGTTTCCGATATTTGTTGATGTGCCGCAACGCATCTTTACATAGCGTCCCACACGTCTTCTATGAAATTTAAGTCTGGCGAACGTGCTGGTCAATCCATCTGCTAATATCGTCACTTTCCAACAGCTCATCAATAGCCACCGTACAATGGGGTGCGGCGTTATCGTCCATTAGTACGAACTGTGGGCTAATGACACTTCGGAACGAAAGTATATGGGAAAGAATTACATCATTAGAGTAGCGCTTACCGATTACAGTACCTCGTTCCAACACCGGGAGCTCCGTACGATCATAGATCAAAACGACCCCCATATTCCAGAACACCATCGATGCTTTCGGGGCGAAAACGAGTGCCTACCTCACTCCAGATCAGCTGACGTCCAAAATCGCTAGAGAGACTAAATCTACTCTCATCAGTAAGAAGCACCGTACTCCAGTGCTCTGCTGTCCAGTCCTTATGTTCTCTGGGCCACTGTAAATGGTGTCTTCGACGAGCAGTTTTCAATGGAACTCAGCGCACTGGTCTTCGGGTAAATAGTCCACCTTTGTGTGGTTGCCTAGCCCCTGTAAATCGCAATATTGTGCGTCCTGCGTTCGTGTTCAGTTTTTTTGTAAGGTTAGTCTGATGTCGATCCCTCTTGGCCTGCAGGAGCAGACAGCGGTCCTCATTGGGGTGGTTTTCGTTGGACGACCATCACCGATCTTTCGCACAGTTGTACCTGTAATACTAAAAGCCAACTACGTAACTGATACGATGCTATGGGCGATACTGAACTTTTGGGACACACTCATCACAGTTTTACCCTTTTCGAGCCTCACAATTATTCGATTATATGAGTAAAGTTATGAATATGTTCTCGACGGGCCATTTCGTCCTCTCCAGCACACAGCAAACACAATCGAACGTCTATAACACTTATGCCCACCGTCAGATGACTTCCGTACAACTGATGCTGTTGGATTGCGTAAAGGCATTTTGTTCTCACATCACGCAAACCACACGTCATGCTCTATTATTACGCATGTGCTCTTGTTACTGTTCTCAGACACGGTCTGGGATTAATTTGTGTTTGGGTGCTACTGCTATTTACGGCGTTATTTTCCTTTTTGCACTTCGTCCTCAAGTTTCGCACACCAGTGTAATTTACCATTTAGCTGCACAGGGTAACTGCATTAACGGAGCTTTATTTTTCGACAAGTCTTCCGAAAAGAAGTCCGTCTTTATGTTTGTAATATTGTCTTTTTTTTTCCTGTGGACATTATGGCCCTTACACGCCTACCGATCTGATTTAAATACCACCAAGACGTTATATCATTGAAACTGCCGTCTCCATCATGGGTGGTGTTCCCAAGGGATTGGATACTCAGTTTATACAGGGTGTCCAAAAGATCTTGCGAAAGATTTTTTGTTTCGGGATTTCATAAGCACCATGAGCAATTCATAACCATTACTACATGTAATCGTTTGCCGATGGTGAAATTGGAACCGCGTCTTCCTACTCCGTAGCTGCCGTTCTTCCAACTGAACTACGCAAGCAGGCTTTTTGCTGCTCCATTGTTGTTTTGACTCATGCGTCACTGCAGTAGTACGTCATGTCACGTAGTATTTTACAGGATATCATCATCATCATCATTGTCAACCATTATCAATCCACTGCTGGACGAAGGTCTCCCCAAGTTTCCTCTACAACGGTCTGTCTTGTGCCAGTCTCCTCCATGTCATCCCTGCATACTTTCGAATTTCATCCACCCATCTCCCATGTGGTCTTCTTCTGGGTCTTTTCCTGTCCCTTGGAATCCAATCTAAAATCTCGGCTGTCCATCGATGATCTGTCCTTCTGGCAGTATGTCCAGCCCATTGCCATTTCAGGGATTTAACTCTGATCATGATGTCTTCCACTCTTGTCATTTTTCGGATCCACGAGTTCCTCTTCTTATCTCTCCTGGTTACACCAAGTATGAACCTCTCCATGCCGCTTTGAGTTGTCTGCAGCCTTTGTATGTCTCTTTTAGTTAAGGTCCACGTCTCTGCACCATACGTAAGCACTGGAAGGATGCATTGATCAAACACTTTTCTTTTAAGACATAATGGCATATTGCTCTTGAAAATTATGCTGTTTCTTCCAAAAGCTCTCCAGGCAAGTTTTGTACGCCGATTAATTTCTTCATCAATGTGACCCTCACTTGATATCTGCTGTCCAAGATAAACATACGTGTCTGTTATCTCCAGCTTTTTCTCCATCAATCGATAAATCTTCATTTCTTGTAAAAGCATTGAACATCACTTTTGTCTTCTGGAAAGTTCATTTTTAATCCCACTTCTTTACTCTTGTCAGCAAGTTCCTGGATCATACTCTGCAGCTCTGATGGGCTAGTTGCAAAAATGACTACGTCATCAGCAAAACGAAGGTGGGTTAGATAATCTCCATTAATCTTTATCCCCTTGTTTTCCCAGCTCAGCGACTGAAAAACACCCTCCAATGTGGCATTAAAGAGCTTCGGAGATATGGTGTCACCTTGTCTCACTCCCCTTTCCAATTTTTACGTGTGTTGTATTTTCAAACAGCCTAATCTTTGCACTTGCATTTTCATAGATGTTATTAATAATATTAATGTATGCATCTTCAATACCGCAGGTTTTCAGAGCCATTGTAACCGCTGATGGTTTCACCGAATCAAAGGCTTTTTCATAATCGATAAAAGCCATGCACAATGGAAGTTCATATTCCCTCGCTCTTTCAATTAGTTCTCTCAGCACGTGGATATGATCTATTGTGCTGTAGCCACTCCTGAATCCAGCTTGTTCTCTCGGTTGAGCCATGTCCAGTGTTACCTTCAAGCGGTGTGAAAGAACTTTAGTGAAGATTTTATAAACTACTGATAGGAGGCTGATAGGTCTGTAGTTTCCGAGATCCTCAATGTCACCTTTCTTATGCAGCAGGATCATTGTAGCGGTGTTCCAATCCTCAGGAATCTTTCCTTCATTAAGGCATCGAGTGAAAATTTGGGCGAGTACTGTTTCGATTTCTCCACTTGCTTCTTGTATGATGTCTACAGTAATTCCATCTTCTCCTGGAGCTTTTCCCCGCTTCATGTTCTTGATTGCATGTGCAACTTCTGCTGGAAGGACTGGAGGAACTCTGGTACTGGTATCTTTCATGATGTCTGGAGTGCATATATCATCCCTTTCATATAATTTGGAGTAGAAATCTTTCACTCTTGTCAAAATTTCGCTCTATTTCTTGTTACAGAACCATCTTCTTTTCTCAGTGCCATAATCTGTTTTCTTCCCTTACTGAGATGTCCCTTTGCTATCTTTAGGCTTTGGTTGTTTTCAATTGCTTTCCTCACTAGTTCACAGTTGAATTTCCTTACGTCTTCAGTGATACTTTTTCTTACTGTCTTGCATAGCTCTATATATTCCACTTTGGAAGTCACATCTTCTTTAGTTGTCCTCATCTCTCTTCTTTTTTGCATCAACATTTTGGTTTTTCCTGATAATTTGTTCACATGCAACTTGTTCTTAGACCCAGCTAATTTTGTTGCTGTTTCCATAAGAGCTTTGGTTACTTTTCTGTTAACTTCAGAGATGTCCACTTCTTCCGATGTTAGGCCTTCTAAAGCAGAGAATCTGTTCTTCAGTTCCAACTTGAAGGTATTATGGTGTTTTTTAAGGTTGGTTATGTCAATACATTTTGTTTGTCTTATGAGCTTGCCACGTTCAAGTTTAGTGTTGAGGTGCATCTTACATCTCACCAATCTATGGTCACTACCTGTGTTGAACTTGTTTATCACACTGCAGTCTTCTATGACGAATTTTTTGTTACACATAATAAAATCAATTTCACTTGTCGTCCCATTTGGATGTCTCCATGTCCATTTCCTGTGTGGCTTTTTCTTGAAGAAGGAGTTCAAGATGAAAAACCCTTCTGCATCTGCAAACTCAACGAGAGTATTTCCACGCTGGTTTCTGTTGCCGTGACCGAATTTACCTACTGAAGTTTCATTCTGTTGCCGTTGCCCTATTTTTGCATTGAAATCTCCCATAATTATCTTCAAGTGCTGCTTACCTTTATTATTTAGATGACGAATTTCCTCATAAAATTCTTCAATTTCTTCTTCAGGATGACTTGTGGTGGGTGCATAAGTTTGAATAATCTGAGCCTGGTATCTTTTCGAGAGTTGGATGACAAGTCGTGCAGCTCTGTCAGAGGAACTTTCAACTTCTACAACTTTATCCTTCAGTTTCTTGTTTATTATAAATCCAACACCACTAGTTCTGCCAATATCTGTCCCACGATAGTAGAAGAGATGTCCACTTTTCAGTTCGATGAGATCTTCTCCTTTTCTCCTTACCTCACTTAGCCCCACGATGTCCCACTTGATCCTTTGTAGTTCCTCTTCCAATTCAAGAAGCCTTGAATCAGAAGATAGGGAGCGTCCATTGTAAGTAGCCAAGGTCAGCATCAGATGGCAGCCTAGTCCGGTCCTCCGGGGATTCTTAGCACCCTCTGTCTTCATGTCGCACTGGCCGCTGCCTTGGCCATGTATATCGCTGGCACTGACGTTCTTGTAGAGTATTATCACCGTACACTTTAGGCAACTTTTCACAAGCTTGACGCGCGTTCTTCCCTTTACGGAAGTCAAACAGTAAACATCAAACAAAGATCTTCGCTCTTTCCACGTTTATAAGCGAGTCCTGGAAAACTTCTCGTTGGCCGCCACCGGAGTCGAACCCAGGGTCTTCCATTTACGCGCCGGATATGCTTCCGCTACACCACAGCGGCCTCGTATTCCTCCAGACTCACACACGCTAACTGCCAAGCCAATTTGGCAGGTTGCTTTTGAAGCCCCTGGGTTCGACTCCCGGTGGCGGCCAATGAGAAGTTTTCCGTGACTCACTTATAAACGTGGAAAGAGCGAAGATCTTTGTTTGATGTTCCTGGTCCACGTTAAATGTCTGTATTAATCAAACAGTCAAATATGGCGAAAATGCACAGTTT
This sequence comes from Macrothele yani, assembly GCA_039090855.1. Lineage (NCBI taxonomy): Eukaryota > Metazoa > Arthropoda > Arachnida > Araneae > Macrothelidae > Macrothele > Macrothele yani. The sequence continues at coordinate 116,324,622 of CM077026.1, forward strand.
GGTCTTCCATCTTCAACTTGATGTCAAATCTCCGCAAATCAACCAAATCGCTCACTATTCCTTTTAGACTGCAGCTAGAACTGACACCTGTCGAATGCCATAGCGATAACAGAGCTGCGCATGCCTCTAGTACTTCCAAAACCGCTCAACCGCCATCGGGTGCCAAAATACGTCATGACTTTTTCGACAACCCAATAGAAAAGATTTTTTTTTCTTTTTCTGAATTTCACGGTCAACGGATTATACGAATAAAAATGCAGTAATAATAATAATACAACGTTTTTAAAACAATTAAGGCAACGAAGCCGTTAAACAGTGCGGCAATTAAGTAATAAGATTGAATTTTAAAAAGAAATGAAACAACAGAATTGCGTAAATATATTTTATTGAAAGCACATTCGTCCTGCGTTAATACAAGTGGCATGATCAGTCAACGAAAGGAATGACCCGCAGAGGTCACCTTTTGGTATGGAGTGAAGAACTGATGCCACAGTCCTTTGTATTTTTTCAGTGTCTTGAAAAACTTGTCCTTTTAAAGATAGCTTTAATTTATTGAGTAGAAAGTAGTCACGCGGTGACCACACACTTGTTTTCGTGCCAGAAATTGCTGCACACTGATTACTCTGTGTACGAGTGCGTTATCGTGAAGACGGAACCATCGCCTGTTTTTGTAATCAGGCCTAGCATGAACTCTCCCACAATTTTTCCAAAATGGATGTGTAAGCATTGCCAGTGACAGTCGCTCCATCAAGAATTAACTCGTGATAGAGAAATCCACGGCTGCAGTAAAAGCACACAAGCATTGTCATGATTTTGGACTTCTGTAATCTTATCTTCATACCTCGGGGTGACTGTGGCGACTTCCACTGAGGTCGCCACAGTCACCCAGAGGAATGAAGATAAGATTACAGAAGTCTCTGACGCTTCGTTTTAGGATCATAACGAAAACACCGTGTCTCGTCACCTGCCATTGTTTTGGAGAAAATTTCGAATGGTTTCTGCAGTCTCCAGGATGTCTTTTGCGTACTCCACTCGTGCATGTTTCCTGTCATCTGACAAATCATGAGGAAGAAAATGAGCACAAACTTTATCCAACAACCACCCCCCACTCTTGCACTAGAATTTGACGAATACTCTCCTTATTAACACCAAGCTTACATCCCCTCATCTTCAAGATCACACAACTATCAATTTAATCCTTTCGCGAACTTTCTTAATGAGTTCAGACGTGCGGGCCTTTTGTCATTTTCCGAATCTTCCCACCCATCCTTGAAACGTGCATACCATCGGAATATTTGCGCAATTTGCTCCATACACATCACGTAACAATTCAACTGTCTCAGATGCAGTATTACCGTTTTTTAAACAGAACGGGATATTTGCTCTCTCCTCCATGGCAGAGCGGTGGCAATGCTCTTCAACCAAATGACGTCATGCACAGCGTAAATAATGACCTACGCAATTCTCACGCAAGCGCTGTTGCCACCACATAGTTGATAAATGACTTATCAAAAACCCATGCTTCCTGACCCGTGTGTATAACTGGGATTTAAAAGAAATTCTTTTATAATTAATATCTTTCCTATTCGCTAGGAAACTGTCAGAGAATTTCCGTAGTGCTCTAAACAAAGCTTTGTGAAAGAAGATTTTTATACATTTTTCCTTTAGCTAACAAACTGACCAGCCCTTCTGATTGGTAGAATAATTTGTACAGCCAATACCTCCCCACGATCTGCTGTAGTTGCTGCGATGTGAGTGAATTTAAACATGGGCTATGCGATTTATGACCCGTACTTTTTTAGAAATAGTAGTGGGTAATATACTGATGCTGACCTTGGCTACCTATAACGGACGCTCCCTATCTTCTGATTCAAGGCTTCTTGAATTGGAAGAGGAACTACAAAGGATCAAGTGGGACATTGTTGGGCTAAGTGAGGTAAGGAGAAAAGGAGAAGATCTCATTGAACTGAAAAGTGGACATCTCTTCTATTATCGTGGGACAGATACTGGCAGAACTAGTGGTGTTGGATTTATAATAAACAAGAAACTGAAGGATAAAGTGATAGAAGTTGAAAGTTCCTCTGACAGAGCTGCACGACTCGTTATCCAACTATCGAGAAGATACCAGGCTCAGATTATTCAAACTTATGCACCCACCACAAGTCATCCTGAAGAAGAAATTGAAGAATTTTATGAGGAAATTCGTCATCTAAATAATAAAGGTAAGCAGCACTTGAAGATAATTATGGGAGATTTCAATGCAAAAATAGGGCAACGACAACAGAATGAAACTTCAGTAGGTAAATTCGGTCACGGCAACAGAAACCAGCGTGGAAATACTCTCGTTGAGTTTGCAGAGGCAGAAGGGTTTTTCATCTTGAACTCCTTTTTCAAGAAAAAGCCACACAGGAAATGGACATGGAGACATCCAATTGGGACGACAAGTGAAATTGATTTTATTATGTGTAACAAAAAATCCGTCATCGAAGACTGCAGTGTGCTGAACAAGTTCAACACAGGTAGTGACCATAGATTGGTGAGATGTAAGATGCACCTCAACACTAAACTGGAACGTGGCAAGCTCATAAGACAAACAAAATGTATTGACATAACCAACCTTAAAAAACACCATAATACTTTCAAGTTGGAACTGAAGAACAGATTCTCTGCTTTAGAAGGCCTAACATCGGAAGAAGTGGATATTTCGGAAGTTAACAGAAAAGTAACCAAAGCTCTTATGGAAACAGCAACAAAATTAGCTGGGTCTAAGAACAAGTTGCATGTGAACAAATTATCAGGAAAACCAAAATGTTGATGCAAAAAGAAGAGAGATGAGGACAACTAAAGAAGATGTGACTTCCAAAGTGGAATATATAGAGCTATGCAAGACAACACGAAAAAGTATCACTGAAGACGTAAGGAAATTCAACTGTGAGCTAGTGAGGAAAGCAATTGAAAACAACCAAAGCCTTAAGATAGCAAAGGGACATCTCAGTAAGGGAAGAAAACAGATTATGGCTCTGAGAAAAGAAGATGGTTCTATAACAAGAAATAGAGGCGAAATTTTGACAAGAGTGAAAGATTTCTACTCCAAATTATATGAAAGGGATGATACATGTACTCCAGACATCGTGAAAGGTACCAGAGTTCTTCCAGTCCTCCCAGCAGAAGTTGCTCATGCAATCAAGAACATGAAGCGGGGGAAAGCTCCAGGAGAAGATGGAATTACTATAGACATCATACAAGAAGCAAGTGGAGAAATTGAAACAGTACTCGCCCAAATTTTCACTGATGCCTTAATGAAGGGAAGATTCCTGAGGATTGGAACAATGCTACAATGATCCTGCTACATAAAAGGTGACATTGAGGATCTCAGGAACTACAGACCTATCAGTCTCCTATCAGTGGTTTATAAAATCTTCACTAAAGTTCTTTCACACCGCTTGAAGGTAACACTGGACATGGCTCAACCGAGAGAACAAGCTGGATTCAGGAGTGGCTACAGCACAATAGATCATATCCACGTACTGAGAGAACTAATTGAAAGAGCGAGGGAATATGAACTTCCATTGTGCATGGCTTTTATCGATTATGAAAAAGCCTTTGATTCGGTGAAACCATCAGCAGTTACCACGGCTCTGAAATCCTGCGGTATTGAAGATGCATACATTAATATTATTAATAACATCTATGAAAATGCAAGTGCAAAGATTCGGCTGTTTGAAAATACAACACACATAAAAATTGGAAAGGGAGTGAGACAAGGTGACACCATATCTCCGAAGCTCTTTTAATGCCTCATTGGAAAATGTCTTTCAATCACTGAACTGGGAAAACAAAGGGATAAAGATTAATGGAGATTATCTAACCCACCTTCGTTTTGCTGATGACATAGTCATTTTTGCAACTACCCCATCAGAGCTGCAGAGTATGATCCAGGAACTTGCTGACAAGAGTAAAGAAGTGGGATTAAAAATGAACTTTCAGAAGACAAAAGTGATGTTCAATGCTTTTACAAGAAATGAAGATTTATCGATTGATGGAGAAAAACTGGAGATAACAGATACGTACGTTTATCTTGGACAGCAGATATCAAGTGAGGGTCACATTGATGAAGAAATTAATCGGCGTACAAAACTTGCCTGGAGAGCTTTTGGAAGAAACAGCATAATTTTCAAGAGCAATATGCCATTATGTCTTAAAAGAAAAGTGTTTGACCAATGCATCCTTCCAGTGCTTACGTATGGTGCAGAGACGTGGACCTTAACTAAAAGAGACATACAAAGGCTGCAGACAACTCAAAGAAGTATGGAGAGGTGCATGCTTGGTATAACCAAGAGAGATAAGAAGAGGAACTCGTGGATCCGAAAATGACGAGAGTGGAAGACATCATGATCAGAGTTAAATCCCTGAAATGGCAATGGGCTGGACATACTGCCAGAAGGACAGACCATAGATGGACAGCCGAAACTTTAGATTGGATTCCAAGGGACAGGAAAAGACCCAGAAAAAGACCACATGGGAGATGGGTGGATGAAATTCGCAAATATGCGGGAGTGACATGGAGGAGACTGGCACAAGACAGACCGTTGTGGAGGAAACTTGGGGAGACCTTCATCCAGCAGTGGATTGATAATGGTTGACAATGATGATGATGATGAATATACTGTAAATGTCTTTGAAATGTGGTATAACATTCTTGCTTTAACAGAGTCAAAATCATGTATGCCACGATTTGTCACTTTGTAATTTATTTTATATGTACCGTTTAAAACGCGGGGCGCCGTGCAAACAGAGGGCCCAGTTCGCTCGAATGATGGAACTGCCTTCGCGACTTTCCTGCATCTAATTTAAGATTTCTTGCATCAGGAAATCCTAAACGCTATAAACCTTGTTTCGTAATACTTCGACTGTATTCACAATTTCAAGCATACTTCACACAAAGTGTAAAAAAACATCTGAGACTGCAATGGCTCGGCCATGTAAGGAGAATGTCATCAGAGAGACTTCCTAAAATTCTAATGGAGTAGGAATCTCCAGAAAACAGGGAAAGAGGAAAACCAAGGAGAAAGTGGATGGAGGAGAATAAATCAAGTTTCAAAAATAATGACTGGATGAAGTGATGAATGACCTTGGATAGAGAGAAGTGGAGGAAGAATCTGTCTGAACTATATGGTCGAGGAAATCCGCTTAGTAGTGGAAATTCCTGATGATGATGATGATGACGATTTTCATTAAAATGAATTGCAAAAGATTTTCCTATATCCAGTGAGTATAAAGTTCAGTTACGAAACGTTTTACACTGATGAATTTATCGCGAAAAGAACGTACTTTTTCGCTGATATGTTCGAACAATTTTCTGCTGATATTCCTTCACGCGTTTTTTTTTTTTTTTAGAACGTGAAGATATTCTAGGTTTGTATTTCCTTGTTAGTCTTTTTCCACACAAGTGTTTATGAATTGAGATGCGAAATTAGATACAGCATTATAATTCGGATAAATTTTTGTTGAGTTGTACAAAGTTTTTGCTGTGCTGTTTGTTTGATAATAATGGTTCTTTTTTGTATCTAAAGTTATCATCCTTGAGTACGACGAAGTGCCTTGGAAGTGAAAGGTAATGACAGAGAGCTAGCTACTTGTGCAAAAACGTACTCATGCACTCCTTTGTGTGAATAAGAAATCATTATGAAGACCTCTGACGCCCGTTGTGTAAGTCAGCTTTAAACATATTGTTTTTCTTTTTTTTTTTTCTTGTTTTGGATATTTCAAAACAATGTAGGCCAAAAGGAAGTTAAGTGCGCTTAAATTGTATGTTCAAAATAAAATATAACGTAGTATTAAAAAAAGAAAGTGTTAAGAGAACGTCAAACTCAACATAATGTTCGTGAGTAACAAGCAGCATGAGTCGGCTTTATTTTGTTGTTTGGTTTGTACTATTTTTTTAGATATTAATCATGTATTGTTTTTTCAGGATATTTAAAAACAATGTAAGTCAAAAGGCAGTTAAGTGCGCTTAAATTCTGTGATCAAAATATACGTAGTAATCAAAAAGGAAAAAGTGTTAAGAGAACATCTAATCAAACAGAATTTCCGTGACAATCTAGCAGCATGAGGCGGCTTTATTGGGTTGTTTGTTTTGTAGAAGTAGTCAGAGGGGTGGATTTTCCCACCAGAACATTTACCGGTGGCCACTCCAGAAATGGCCCACTTTCTCGCTTTTTTAGCACGTCTTTTGTAAAAAAAGATCGTGCTTATGTTACCGGTTTGTCCGTCCGTCCGTCTGCGTCCGTCTGTACCCACGCTATCTCTGCAACTATTAGTCCGATTTGAAAAATTCTTTTGCATTGAGAAGCTTGAAATATGCGAATGATGATCCTTCATTTCGTTTTTTTTTTTTTTTTACGATGTACAATTTCTCCGCTAGAGGGCGTAAATGCAGATGATGTCGAATTCAAAAATACGTGTTATTCCACATATTTACTTCTACACATCCGATTGAAAAAATTATTTTATCTTTCGATTCCATTTATGTCGAAGAGTGTTTCAGATATAGTTACTTTTTCAAATTACGCATAGATTTTCCGCTAGGGGGCGTAAAAGTAAATCCCATTTTCCCCGATAACTCTTCTTCTGAAACTCCGATTTGAAAACTTTTTGCTTCACCGGATGCACCTTGTGATGGAAACTCGTTTGCATATAATTTCAAATTTTTGGTATGGAATACTTTAGCCACCAGGTGGCGTAAATGTTAATTTTTGCTTCTGATGTATTTGCCATAAAATCTGAGCTTCTAAAATATCGATTGAAAAAATTCTTTCGTGGACTGATGCCACTCACATCGATAAACATTTTCGGAATATTTTCTTCTTAAAATATTCTACAGTGTCTCCGCCAGGGGTCGTAGATGTATATTTTATTTTTGTCAATATCTCTATTTCTAGGAATCCAATTTGAAAAATTCCTTCTTTGTTGGATAGTGTTTTCAGTGTGACACGTTTTTCATATAATTTCAAAGTTTTCAAGTAATTCATAGACTTTCCGCTAGGGGGCGTAGGGGTAAATTGGGTTTCACCCTATATCTCTGTTTTTAAATCTCCGACTTGAAAAATTCTTTCTGCACCGGATACAGCTCCTGATGGGAAATCGTTTACACATAATTTCTAATTTTTGTAAAATAAATAGTTTGGCCGCCAGATGGCGTAAACATTAATTTCCGCTTCTGATGTATTTGCAACAAAATATGAGCTTTTAAATTCTCGGTTAAAAAAACGTCATTTGTAGACCGATACTACTCATGTCGACAAACCTTTTAGAAACATTTTCTTCTTAAAATAATGCATGGTTTCTCCGCCAGGGGGCGTAGGTGTATATCTTATTTTTGTCAATATCTCTACTTCTAGGAGTCCGATTTGAAAAATTCCTTCTTTGTTGGATAGTGTTTTCAGTGTGACACGTTTTTCATATAATTTCAAAATTCTCAAGTAGTTCGTAGACTATCCGCTAGTGGGCGTAAAGGTAAATTGCTTTCCTCCTACATCTCTGTTTCTAAATCTCCTATTTAAAAAATTCTTTCTGCACCGGATACAGCTCCTGATGGGAGATCCTTTGCACATGTATTATAGTTTTTGTAAAAATGGTTTGGCCACCAGGTGGCGCAAGTCTTAAATCCACTTCTGATGTATTTGCAGCGAAATATAAGCTTCCAAAATCTCGACTGAAAAAAAGTCGTTTGTTGACCGATACTACTCATGTCGACAAACATTTTAGGAAAATTTCTTCTTGAAATAATGCATGGTTTCTACGCCAGGGGGTGTAGATGTGTATCTTATTTTTGTCAATATCTCTACTTGTAGGAGACCGATTTGGAAAATTCCTTCTTTGTTGGATAGCGTTTTCAATGCGAAAGATTTTTCCTTTAAATTAAAAATTTTCAAGTAAATCATAGACTTTCCGCTAGGGGGCATAAATTGCTTTTAAAACACCGATTTGAAAAATTCTTCCTGTATCGCAAACAAGACCTAATGGAAAATGTTTTTCACATAATTTCTAATGTTTGATAAAGAATGGTTTGGCCACCAGTGTTAATAAGTGTTAATTTCTGCTTCTGATGTATTTGTAGGAAAATCTGGGCTCCTGAAAACTCGACTAAAATTTTTTTTCTTGGACCGATACCGCTCATATGGAAAAACCTTTTGGAATACTTTCTTCTTAAAATAATGCATGATTTTCCCACCAGGGGACGTAATAATCACATATTATTTTTGTCGATATCTCTAAGAGTCCGATTTAAAAATTCTCTCTGTGTTGGAGATCGTTTCCGGTGCGAAATGTTTCTCATATAAATTCATGCTTTTCTTAACGCACAAGTCTGCAACCATAGGGCGTAAGCTCACGATTCCGTTTACAGCAAATCTGAGGAATTAAAAACCCGATTGAAAAACTTCTTTCTTCCGTCAGATACTATTGTTTTCCATACCGGTTCCATTGACTTTGAATAGCTTTGATAAAATTAATTTGCGTCAGAACGGATTCAAAAGACGTGCTTATTACACCCGAAAATTCGGTGTAATCTTTCTTGCTGTTGTTTTTTTAGTTGATGTTTAACGACCACCGTGAGCAACTCAGTGGGCTTAAACTGTCGCCCGTTCCTAATTTAGGGCCACTGGTTCCAGGGAAGGGAGAGAGCCAATACCGTAAGACAAACACATCATCCATGCCTCACCGAGATTCGAAGCCGGACCCATCACGGACGAATTGTCCGAATCCATCGCTTAGACAACTGCACCGCCGAGGAAGCGTTTGTTTGTCTGCGTCTTTGGAACGAAGAGATAATTACTTAACGAATATAATAATCGTTAACTTCGTGTGAGCTTTATTTCTGTCTGAAAGTGATTCCCTTTAAAAAAAATCCTTCTCTCTATATGTTGGGAGTTTGCTTTGAAATGATGTAAAACAAATTCCATATACTATGTGTGAAAAGTATCACCCGAACAAGCACGTTTTCATTAACTAATTAAGATAAGTACAATTAGTGGTAGATCATTGGACTTGCAGCCCAGGGTCATTGGTATGTCCTACCCTCCTTTGGTAATCTTGAAGGAGACACTAGACCCCATTGTGACGGCCCATCATCCCCAAGTAGTTATCCACAGGGCATAAAATGTTTCTCCCACAGAGATATTCCAAAATCCGTGTTCCACCCACATTTAAGAAATAGCAATTTACCAGTACTGGGTCATGGGTCAATTTACCAGTACTGGTTCATGGGTCAATTTACCAGTACTGGGTCATGGGTCAATTTACCAGTACTGGTTCAAGGGTCAATTTACCAGTACTTGTTCATGGGTCAATTTACCAGTACTTGTTCATGGGTCAATTTATCAGTACTGGTTCATGGGTCAATTTACCAGTACTGGTTCATGGGTCACTTTACCAGTACTGTTTCATGGGTCAATTTACCAGTACTGGTTCATGGGTCGATTTACCAGTACTGGTTCATGGATCAATTTACCAGTACTGGTCCATGGGTCAATTAACCAGTACTGGTTCATGGGTCAATTTACCAGTACTGGTTCATGGGTCAATTTACCAGTACTGGTTCATGGGTCAATTTACCAGTACTGGTTCACTGGTCGATTTACCAGTACTGGTTCACGGGTCAATTTACCAGTACTGGTTCATGGGTCAATTTACCAGCACTGGTTCACGGGTCAATTTACCAGTACTGGCTCATGGGTCAACTTACCAGTACTGGTTCATGGGTGAAAATAATGGTAAACCTCGAAAAGGAGTCTACTTAAGGAGGAGATACCAATGTCATTGCCCAACAGGCGATCAGTGTGACCAAACAGATACCATATAAAAATTAATTGCGATATAAAAATGAATCAACTTTCGGAATGATCTTATGATGATTTAGCTACAAATGGGGTCTTCAAGAGATTATTGATTTTCATTTTATTTTATGTTTTATCAAAACCAAATTTTTCGGATGAAAATAATCATCTGGTTCAACAACCCGTTTTCAGCATGGTTTGATGCTACACTATCTACCAACAAGTAATTGGACACCCCGGCAATCGACGATATCTGCGGTCCTGATACACGTCACGGCCGCCGCCGTTAAATATCGTGTGGGAAACAACAACGCAACCAGTCGCATGCAAGATGCCACGCAGTTCGGAGCTCTCTGATTTCGAGAAAGGTGTAATCGTCGGGTATCACAGAAATAGCCGATCCTTACGTGACATATCCAGCGAGTTCAAGTACCAGAAATCGACAGTGGCCTACGTGATTGGCAAGTGGAAGATGAGAGGTGACTGTCGGAATGTGCCCCGACCTGGCAGACCCACAAAACTGGGAGTTAGAGACCGACGAGTGCTGGCCAGAGAAATTCGGAAGAACCACACCAAATCGATGGGACACATCCGCGAGGAGTTTCAACAGGCATCCGGGAGTGTTCTTTCGATGAATACCATCCGTAAGGAAGCCCATCTGCTCGGTTATCATGGACGTGCTACCGCCCACAAGCCTTTGATCACCAAGTCCGATAGCGCTGCTCGGCTAACGTGGTGCAAAGAACGTCGACAGTGGACCGTTGAACAGTGGAAACAGGCTCTCTGGAGCGACGAATCAATATTCACCTTCTGCCGTTCGGATGGCAGGGTCTGGGTTTGGCGTCTGCCTGGACAACGCCTCCAGCCGGAATGTATTGTGCCCACTGTGAAGTTCGGCGGCGGTGAAATTATGCTATGGGGGTGTTTCTCCTGGCATGGCACGAGACCCTTGGTCGCAACTGCTGGTAGACTCAACGCCGAGACCTACTGCACCATTTTGGATGACCATGCGCTTCCTACGTTGTGGCAGTTTTACGGGGTGGACCCATGTTACTTTCAGGATGACAATGCCACCTGTCATGTTGCGAGGTCCACCATGACTTGGTATGGTGACAATGGGGTTAATCGAATGGACTGGCCTGCGCAGAGCCCGGACCTTAACCCTATCGAGCACCTCTGGGATGAGTTGGAGCGTCGACTTAAGGGGTGCCCCATCGTCCGAAATTGGTGCAGGAACTGACCTGTCTTCTCCAAGCCCAGTGGAAGAAAATACCGCTAGCCGTCGTGCAACGCCTGGTTGAGAGTATGCACCGGAGCGTCGCAGCTGTAATCGCCGCTCGTGGAGGCTCCACCAACTATTGAAGGTGAATAAACTTCGTTTTCCTTTGCTGTCATAGGTGTCCAATTACTTGTTGGTAGATAGTGTATATTCAAACATGAGCGGATTTTAAAATTCTGTTACCGTTAAATTGTTATCAAAATTTATTCATGACTGAATTCGTTTTACAATGCACATTTCAACATTAGTTTTCCATAAGGGATCTAACAGAATGTTTTTTCATGAGAGAATTAATGAGGTGTTTACCTGTAGGTACGTGTGGTTTTTTTGGGTTGTTTTTTTTTCTTTGGAAGTAGAGCACGAGATTACAATTCTCGGCCTGGTTTGATGGTCCCAATCCATCCCTGGATAGCAAATGTTTTGTTCAAGTGATTTTTTATATGATTCCTATAAAAGTGGCTTATAAAATGTTGCAACGAAAGGTGAATTTTTAATTGAACGAGGGAATCTTTTTATTGGACGTTAGAAACATACTTAAATGTAATAATGTTGCGCAGTATATTTTCAGTGCCCTTTAAGAGAATTGAAAACGGAGAAAAAAAGTGTAAAGCAATGAATTATCTGGAGAGCCTAAGCCTTTAATTCTGGAAGGCTTGGGATCTCCAGATTATCCATTTGTCAGATAATCGTTTGCCTTAAGATCAACCATTCTTTCACAGTAATGGATAATCTGGAGACCTTAAGTCAGGCGCTGACTGGGCTGCCGGGGCACTGGGAGAGTTCCCGGTAGGCCGCCATATTCTCGGCCGGTAGGCCTTATGCTAATTCAAATAAAAAAAAATGAAGCAAATATATACTTGCACTTCAATATTCTTGTAGAAGTAAAACAAATAATGCTAAACCCACAAAGTTTGAATACCAGTTTGATGGCTTCGAAAAAGAGAAACTTACGTAGCAAATGTTCAGTTGAGCCAAATCCTGTTTTAGTACAACGTCTTACCCTTTCTCTAATTCCCATTTTAAGACATGTCCTTTTGGGTTGATATCCTGTACCCAAAGCAGTCTAGGAAACACAAGGCCATGACATTAGAGAAATGAGTTTCCTCTCTTAGTGACGTCACGCGGAAACCATAGCTTCCGATTGGTTTCCAAAGCTGTCGTGTGTGACGTCAAACATGACACCGACATACCAGTCCCTGTAAGGTGAGAATGACGTCATAACCGGAGGTAACTCATCTCTCTGGTGTCATAGCCTTGTGTTTTCTAGACGGCCTTTCTCTGCCTCTGTAGGCTTTCGCCAATTGCAGCTGAATAATCAACACAATCTAATCAAATATGCTATCAGTAGTTTGGAATAGAAAGGCATTGCGTACTTTAATGCGTTGCGGTTCAGCTACGGTAAAACGTTTGGGTTGAGCTTTTTATAAGTATGTTTTTTTCGTTTTCTTTTTTAAACAAGGTCTGATTCTGATTTACTAAGTTTTGGGGCCTTACAGTTACACAAATTCTTGAACAACAGTTCTGGAAAGTCTTTTTTTATAGGGGGTTTAAGGACCATCGTGAGCAACTCAATGGGCTATAATCGGGCACACGTCCCTAATTTAGGACCACTGACTCCAGGGAAAGGAGCGAGCCAGAGCCGTAAGGCAAACACAACATCCATGCCTCGACGGGGTTCGAACCCGGACCCATCTCGGACGAATCATCAGAAGCCATCTCTTAGACCACTGCGCCACTAGAGCGGCCGAAGTCTGTTTGAGCTACAGCAAAAACTTTTTCCAGTTGAAAACAATGAAATAAATTTAACCTTCTCATTCTTTAATTTATCTCACTTTACAAATTTGCACGGAAATTCTTGAAATTCTGGGCATTTCTAATTTTCTCAAGAGATTTTTTTGTAATTATTTTGTTAATGATATCTTATCTCCGAAGCTCTTTAATGCCACATTGGAAAATGTCTTTCAATCACTGAACTGGGAAAACAAAGGGATAAAGATTAATGGAGATTATCTAACCCACCTTCGTTTTGCTGATGACATAGTCATTTTTACAACTACCCCATCAGAGCTACAGAGTATGATCCAGGAACTTGCTGACAAGAGTAAAGAAGTGGGATTAAAAATGAACTTTCAGAAGACAAAAGTGATGTACAATGCTTTTACAAGAAATGAAGATTTATCGATTGATGGAGAAAAGCTGGAAATAACAGACACGTACGTTTATCTTGGACAGCAGATATCAAGTGAGGGTCACATTGGTGAAGAAATTAATCGGCGTACAAAACTTGCCTGGAGAGCTTTTGGAAGAAACAGCATAATTTTCAAGAGCAATATGCCATTATGTCTTAAAAGAAAAGTGTTTGATCAATGCATCCTTCCAGTGCTTACGTATGGTGCAGAGACGTGGACCTTAGCTAAAAGAGACATACAAAGGCTGCAGACAACTCAAAGCAGCATGGAGAGGTGCATGCTTGGTGTAACCAGGAGAGATAAGAAGAGGAACACGTGGATCCGAAAAATGACAAGAGTGGAAGACATCATGATCAGAGTTAAATCCCTGAAATGGCAATGGGCTGGACATACTGCCAGAAGAACAGACCATCGATGGACAGCCGAAATTTTAGATTGGATTCCAAGGGACAGGAAAAGACCCAGAAGAAGACCACATGGAAGATGGGTGGATGAAATTCGAAAGTATGCGGGAGTGACATGGAGGAGACTGGCACAAGACAGACCGTTGTGGAGGAAACTTGGGGAGACCTTCGTCCAGCAGTGGATTGATAATGGTTGACAATGATGATGATGATGATGTAAGTCTAGAAAAAGAAATTAATTTTTGGCACATTTAAATTTCCGTTCTCACTAAAACCGAAAAAACTGTTACAATTTATGAATACAAGTATCGCAATAAAATACATAAGAATGGAATAAAGTCTTCTAAAGTCTCTCTCAGAGAACCTCTGCTGCTTCTCAGCAACAGAGCGCTGAGATGTGTCCAGCAAAATGGGTAAAATGTTGATTATGTTGTTTCCACAATACAAGAAACCTCAATGGCTCGCAGACTTGTGCTGAGAAGATGCGTAAACAGTAAGCAGTGATGCTGACATAAACTTTTCTTTCAAATGTGATTTTGTATGATTTAGCACACGAGACATTTCTTACACTTTCTGGCAATTGGGTTTGTTTGAGGAGTGTGGGCTCGGAAAGGCTGTTTATTCCGGACTCGTAAGTAGTACGGGGGGCACTATAGCGGAATACTTGCCCCTTTAACAACTCAGTCACCTTTTTCTCTCTCTCGAGTTCAACTCAAACTCTATCTCGGATCGACTCTTTGTTGCCCTCAACATCCTTTTTTATGGCCTCTATGAACGTTGTGTCCCTTTTCCACAACGTCCCAGTATCGACTGTACACAATATTATTGAAAATGAATTAGGGTCTTTGGATTATTCTCCCGCCGAAGTTCAGGCCATTATGAGTGCTCTCCACTTAGTATAGAAACGAACATATTTTCGTTCCAACGGTACAACCTACCGCCAAACCGACGGTGAACCGATTGGGTCACCTCTTTCCGGTATCCTTGCTGAAATCCTTTTACAATCCCTTAAAAATGAACTGATTCATTCAGCAGAAATTCAGCCATTGATTTATCTTCACTACGTAGATGACATCCTGAGGTTCTGGTCATCAACCTCTGATACCTTAGACAGTTTTGTCGAACGCCTAGCATCCCAATACGCAACTATAAATTTCACTCTGGAACATAAGAGATTATACCTTTCCATACTTGGACTTCATTTTTCGCAGAAATCCTGTCACAAATAAAGTATCTTATTCAGTATACCAGAAACCAAAATCTACGACTACGTTAATCCCATTCGACTCGTATCACCCACTCAACTAAAAATATTCATCCTTGCACTTTCTTCTAAGGCGAGAATATACACAATCATCGAATCCTGTGGACACAATGGCTGAACTTGCGTATGTCAGAGACCTAGCGCCAGATTATGGCTACCGTTCGAAAACTTCTCGGCGGATCCAATATAAGAAGACCTCAACACTTCTGCGTGAACCCCGAACGGTTAAATATGTAGGTTCACTAACCTATGTCGCGAAGATCATTAATGCCTTACGGACAATTCGCAAGCGACGTAACTTGGGATTTGGAGTGAAAACAACTAATCCCCTATCCATGGTAAAAAAAAAATGATCAAGACCCATTGGACCTGATTAATCGGTTTCGTGTATACTCAATACCACTAAAGGCTGAAAATGAAGGAGACCCTGGTCGAATATATGTGGGCTCGACCTCCAGAACACTGAAGTGCCGAATGCCTGAACACAAGTATAGCCTTCGTACTGCGTCAGTGTCCACGGCACTGGCAAGACTATGCCGAGACGGCACATACACACCACAATGGGACAGCATAAACATTATCTGCATCCCACGAGCAAAATCCCATTTATTATTAGCGGAAAGTCTACTAATCTATAAACCCATCAATGCTGCAACGATGATTACCCTTGCGTTCTAGCACCGCAGTGGAAACAATTATTGAACAAAGGAATTACTCACCCCCTTCACAAGAACCAAGCGAGGACGAAAATTCCGATGCAAGCACAGAATAGAAATCCCCGACGCATGCGCAGAATAACTCTATACGTCATAACCAATGTAACTAACAAACACCCTATTTAATATCACACATCTCAGACGGGACAAATCTATTAGCCTGTTTTGTTTTATGTTTTAATCACATCTGATGAAGGATTTATGGTAAATCCGAAAGTGCTCATATGTAGTTTATATATCAGCATCATCATCATCATTGTCAACCATTATCAATCCACTGCTGGACGAAGGTCTCCCCAAGTTTCCTCCACAACGGTCTGTCTTGTGCCAGTCTCTTCCATGTCACTCCCGCATACTTTCGAATTTCATCCACCCATCTTCCATGTGGTCTTCTTCTGGGTCTTTTCCTGTCCCTTGGAATCCAATCTAAAATTTCGGCTGTCCATCGATGGTCTGTTCTTCTGGCAGTATGTCCAGCCCATTGCCATTTCAGGGATTTAACTCTGATCATGATGTCTTCCACTCTTGTCATTTTTCGGATCCACGTGTTCCTCTTCTTATCTCTCCTGGTTACACCAAGCATGCACCTCTCCATGCTGCTTTGAGTTGTTTGCAGCCTTTGTATGTCTCTTTTAGCTAAGGTCCACGTCTCTGCACCATACGTAAGCACTGGAAGGATGCATTGATCAAACACTTTTCTTTTAAGACATAATGGCATATTGCTCTTGAAAATTATGCTGTTTCTTCCAAAAGCTCTCCAGGCAAGTTTTGTACGCCGATTAATTTCTTCACCAATGTGACCCTCACTTGATTTCTGCTGTCCAAGATAAACGTACGTGTCTGTTATCTCCAGCTTTTCTCCATCAATCGATAAATCTTCATTTCTTGTAAAAGCATTGTACATCACTTTTGTCTTCTGAAAGTTCATTTTTAATCCCACTTCTTTACTCTTGTCAGCAAGTTCCTGGATCATACTCTGTAGCTCTGATGGGGTAGTTGCAAAAATGACTATGTCATCAGCAAAACGAAGGTGGGTTAGATAATCTCCATTAATCTTTATCCCTTTGTTTTCCCAGTTCAGTGATTGAAAGACATTTTCCAATGTGGCATTAAAGAGCTTCGGAGATATGGTGTCACCTGTCTCACTCCTTTTCCAATTTTTATGTGTGTTGTATTTTCAAACAGCCGAATCTTTGCACTTGCATTTTCATAGATGTTATTAATAATATTAATGTATGCATCTTCAATACCGCAGGATTTCAGAGCCATTGCAACTGCTGATGGTTTCACCGAATCAAAGGCTTTTTCATAATCGATAAAAGCCATGCACAATGGAAGTTCATATTCCCTCGCTCTTTCAACTAGTTCTCTCAGTACGTGGATATGATCTATTGTGCTGTAGCCACTCCTGAATCCAGCTTGTTCTCTCGGTTGAGCCATGTCGAGTGTCACCTTCAAGCGGTGTGAAAGAACTTTAGTGAAGATTTTATAAACCACTGATAGGAGGCTGATAGGTCTGTAGTTCCTGAGATCCTCAATGTCACCTTTTTTATGTAGCAAGATTATTGTAGCGTTGTTCCAATCCTCAGGAATTTTCCCTTCATTAAGGCATCGAGTGAAAATTTGGGCGAGTACTGTTTCGACTTCTCCACTTGCTTCTTGTATGATGTCTACAGTAATTCCATCTTCTCCTGGAGCTTTTCCCCGCTTCATGTTCTTGATTGCATGTGCAACTTCTGCTGGAAGGACTGGAAGAACTCTGGTACTGGTATCTTTCATGATGTCTTTAGTACATGTATCATCCCTTTCATATAATTTAGAGTAGAAATCTTTCACTCTTGTCAAAATTTCGCCTCTATTTCTTGTTACAGAACCATCTTCTTTTCTCAGTGCCATAATCTGTTTTTTCCCTTTACTGAGATGTCCCTTTGCTATCTTTAAGCTTTGGTTGTTTTCAATTGCTTTCCTTACTAGTTCACAGTTGAATTTCCTTACGTCTTCAGTGATACTTTTTCGTACTGTCTTGCATAGCTCTATATATTCCACTTTGGAAGTCACATCTTCTTTAGTTGTCCTCATCACTCTTCTTTTTTGCATCAACATTTTGGTTTTTCCTGATAATTTGTTCACATGCAATTTGTTCTTAGACCCAGCTAATTTTGTTGCTGTTTCCATAAGAGCTTTGGTTACTTTTCTGTTAACTTCAGAAATATCCACTTCTTCCGATGTTAGGCCTTCTAAAGCAGAGAACCTGTTCTTCAGTTCCAATTTGAAGGTATTATGGTGTTTTTTAAGGTTGGTTATGTCAATACATTTTGTTTGTCTTATGAGCTTGCTACGTTCGAGTTTAGTGTTGAGGTGCATCTTACATCTCACCAATCTATGGTCACTGCCTGTGTTGAACTTGTTTAGCACACTGCAGTCTTCTATGACGAATTTTTTGTTACACATAATAAAATCAATTTCACTTGTCGTCCCATTTGGATGTCTCCATGTCCATTTCCTGTGTGGCTTTTTCTTGAAAAAGGAGTTCAAGATGAAAAACCCTTCTGCCTCTGCATACTCAACGAGAGTATTTCCACGCTGGTTTCTGTTGCCGTGACCGAATTTACCTACTGAAGTTTCATTCTGTTGCCGTTGCCCTATTTTTGCATTGAAATCTCCCATAATTATCTTCAAGTGCTGCTTACCTTTATTATTTAGATCACGAATTTCCTCATAAAATTCTTCAATTTCTTCTTCAGCATGACTTGTGGTGGGTGCATAAGTTTGAATAATCTGAGCCTGGTATCTTCTCGAGAGTTGGATAACGAGTCGTGCAGCTCTGTCAGAGGAACTTTCAACTTCTACAACTTTATCCTTCAGCTTCTTGTTTATTATAAATCCAACACCACTAGTTCTGCCAGTATCTGTCCCACGATAGTAGAAGAGATGTCCACTTTTCAGTTCAATGAGATCTTCTCCTTTTCTCCTTACCTCACTTAGCCCGACGATGTCCCACTTGATCCTTTGTAGTTCCTCTTCCAATTCAAGAAGCCTTGAATCAGAAGATAGGGAGCGTCCGTTGTACGTAGCCAAGGCCAGCATCAGATGGCAGCCTAGTCCGGTCCTCCGGGGATTCTTAGCACCCTCTGCCTTCATGTCGCACTGGCCGCTGCCTTGGCCAGGTACATTCCCGCTGCCGGAGACTGAGGGCCAAGATTTAAGTTGTGGAGTCATTTTGGAGGGGTTTGGCCATAACTCACCACGCTGGCCAAGCGGGTTGGTGAGTGTGGGATAGCATTTCCTCTAATCCCGATGGTATAGTTATACCGCTATTGGCGGTCGTCAGAGCCCCTTTAGTGGGAACAGGATGTACCACGAGAAGGCGGGGTTGACATTTGTCAAGGAGAGGCTGTGATGTTACGCATCACCTGACCTTACATCCCAGTTTATATATATATATATATATATGACTGAGGGGCTCCAGGTGTCCTTCCCCGACGATATATACCAGAAATTAAAAAGCAACAAGCAGCCAAATGAAGCACCATGAAACACCCAAACCATGAAAACTAGATTTTTTAACTTAATGAACTCAAAAAGCGAACTTAACCAATGCCATTGGCTCAGGTTCCCCAAGCCAATCGTCAGGGAAGCACACCTGGGGCCCCTGAATCATATATACAGTATATACGTATATAATGTATATTTTGTTTTGGGGGTTTAACGACCGCTGTGAGCAACTCGATGGACTATAAGCAGTCGCCCGTTCCTAATATAGGGCTACTGGTTCCAAGAATGGGAGAGAACCAGTATACCGTAAGACAAAACATAACATCCATGTCTCACCGGGGCTCAAACCCGGGCCCATCTCAGACAAATGGTCAGAGACCAGCTCCTAGATCACCAATCCGCAACCGGAGCGACAGTGGTGGTAAATAACGTAATTATAAATACACACACTGTGAATTCTCAAGAGACGCAAATAGCGTATTAAATCCGTTTTTTTTTTTTTTTTAATTTTGTGGCGTAATAAGAACAAAGATTCGCCCAAGCTTTCGCACTCCACTGGGAGGCTTTCTCAAGGCAATGGTAGACATAAACATTATTCATATATTCGTCTCATGTGGTTGTCAATGCTTTCAAGGTTTTTTCTGAGCTCTACCTTGAAAGCATCTTCCTATTGTTACGTTCAGTATCTGATACACATTCGTTCTGTGCTGATTCGGTTTTCATTCGGTATTTCTGCGGAGTGCTTTGTCGTCAGCGTTCAGATAATTTTTACGTTTTATCTAGACTTTTACATTTTTGGCGAAATTGTGCAAAAACCGGAAGTGCGACTTTTGAACGATCATAATACTTTCCTACAATAAAGGTATGAGAAAGCAAAAACTACGCACGATTTGAGCGAAAGTGGGGACCTTTTAAAACTCGAGAGTAGGGGGGTTGGGGTGGGGTAATTTCAAGTCTCGTCCTCCCAGAGCGAAAAGCTTGCTCCCGCCGTGAGTACCACAAACCTTTGAAATGACAGTAACAACACAATTTTTAAAACATGGCCACTTCTTCTTTTTTTCAGATCATCCTCACGTGCATTCAACTAATTCAGTCATTTTCCGAGCTACAGTTCCTAGGATTTTTCCTTTAAGGCGTGTCTGTTCTTAACGTTAAAAACAAAAATCCTACAGGAGATTTATTCAGCAAGTAACGACATAACCTCATTAGTGGATAAGCACTGCTGTGTATACGCCGTAACCAAAAAACAGGTGCGCCTTCATGCGTAGAATAAACTTCCCGAGGCGAGCCTCATGTCTAAAAATTGAGTAACAATGACCTTTCCTATAACATAATGTAATTCAGCCCTTTCACGAGCATCAGACGTCCGACACTTCGCAATTCGTTTGCGCATTTGATCTTTCTGCTCGTTTTCAAACTAGTTTTGGGGGCAATACCTCATCTTTTGAACACAGAGACCATTTAAAATTTTGTGGACGGCTCATTGATGCTCTTTGAGATGCATTGTGAACAAACTCGGGAGTTTTCACCTAGAAACGTCAGGGCTCAACTTAGGCACGCAGAACCGCAGCAGTTCGTCACGAAAAAAAAATTGACTAGATAAAATGGCGAAGCACATTTAAAGAGATGTCACTTCACGCAAACCATAGAACTACCCTTAATGAGCACTGGTGCAGTGTAGTGCGTGAGTTCGGGTTCAGTTCCAAGAACCCCAGCCTTTCCGACCGCGAATTTTATATTCCAAGATAGAGCCCGGGCCTGAACGAGCCTGAAAACGATAACCAATCTGTTTAGGAATAAAAAAAAAAAAATAATCTCCTCTTTCAGAATTCCACTCTCTCTCCCCTCTGCAGGTAACCGACTTTTCTCAGCTGCGGAGTGGAGAGGGGATTTCTATTTATTTTTATAGTATAGCCGCGTGGTTTTCTTTGACCATAAGTTTCCTCCTTAAATGCTTCGGGAGGTCGGCATCCGGAAAGATCGCGTGGCTCTGCAATCTACGCACGTTTCCCAGTAGAACTTTTTTTTTTTTTCGATTGGGGTTTAACGACCACCGCGAGAAACTCGGTGGATTATACCCAGTTACCCGTTCCTAATTTAGGGTCACTGGTTTCAGGGAGGGGGAGAGAGCCAATGCCGTAAGACAAACACAACATCCATGTCTCACCGTGATTCGAACACTGACCCTTCTCGGACGAAGTGTCAGAAGCCACCGCTTAGACCACTGCGCCACCGGGGCGGCCAGTAGAATTAGCAGGGTGCTGCCGCGTGGAGGTAGGAGGCAAAATTTTATCGGCATTGTATTTACTATCTACTGTCTTTAGTTCTTGAAAAAGTTTTTGGCACTTGCTACAGGATCATGATTATATGTAGAGGATTTTAGGAAGGGAGTGTCTGACCCCAGGTCTTAAACAACCCTTAGAAATAGGAAACTAGGAGATTTGGGCTAGAGAGCCCCATAAGAAACTGACACGGAAGCGAAGTAGAAAGGGGAGGAAGACGCCCTTATTTATTACCGAGGGGCCAGTACCCAAGGTCCGACGGCTTAATGTGCCCATCCGACGCACGGCGGATATTTAGAGGATCGAGCGTTCGTACCTGCCTGCGATCGAACCTGAGGCCCTTTCCGTGGCAGCCAGGAACGTTGCCCAACTGGCCACCCCCGGCCTGACTTGCTACAGGAGGGTAGCAAGGGGTCCCATCTGGCGGCGGAAATGACGTCAACGGTTGCGCTTAACTCCCGGAAGTGACGTCACAGATTCGATTTCCTTGACGCCGACGATGAAACTTTTCTTCTGGTGGCAACGGTGGGCGTGATTCTCAGTCTCCGCCATTTTTCTGCATGACGTCATCATTCTCGTCGATGTTGACGAAGCCACTGTTAATTCTGGGAAATTTTTCAGCCATTTTTAATTCCTATCTGCAAAATTATTTTTTGTTTAGAATTTCCCGAGTCCCCTTTCGATTAAATTTCCCATCTAGAAAATAGATCGGAAAATTCCGAAATAAAGAATGCATGGGCAGATGGGAATTAAAAATGGCGAAAAAATTTCCCAGAATTCAAAGTTGCTTCATCAACATCGACGAGAGTGGTGACGTCATTCAGAAAAACGGCGGACAACGAGGGCCACACCCATCTTTGCCATCGAAAGAAAAGTTTCTTCGTCGAAGTCCTGAGAAGCGCATGTGCGACGGCGCTTTGGGATGCCCTCTGAACATGAATTTAGCCCCCTATGACAATCCACTGAGGTGCTAGAACGCATCAAGAAGGAGGCGTTGGATTTAAATGAGATTTCAGTAGTGAGATGGTACATATCAAGGACAGAAGTGATAACAATATCACAAAAACAAGACGATTTTCCGCGGACATACGGTACACATTCTGGTCAGCGTTAGTACCGCGTCGGACCGCCTCGTGCTCGGATACATGCGGTAATACATGGAGTCAAAGAGACGCCGTATGTTTTCCTGGGACAGATTGGCCCACACTTCTTGCAAGTGACGCTCTAAATCACGAACACTGGGACATTGTGGAAGCTAACGTCCCATCTGGTCCCACACGTGCTCGATGGGCGAGAGATCAGGCGATCTGGCAGGCCACGGAAACGCCGAACCATGACGTAGAAAGTTCTGGGAAACTCGGGCCGTGTGCGGATGGGCGTTATCTTGTATGGCTCGGGGGAGAACCCCGCCAAGAAAGGCAGCGCATGGGGCCGTAGGATGCCCTGTACGTAGCGTTCGGCAGTCCGCGAACCTGGGATTAATGCGAGGGAAGTACGGCTGTCATAGGCGGTGGCTCCCAAGTCCAACACGCCTGCAGTTCAAGACGTGAGCCGCTGTACAGTGAATCTGGTACTGTAGCGCTCACCTGCAGTTCTCCACGCTCTGACCCGGTGGTCGTCCGTTCCCATACAGTAGAAGGATTCATCGCTGAACACTATACGTCGTCAGTCCGTAGCATTCCACGTTGCTCGCTGCTGACGCCACTGCAATCGACGCCGACGATGGTCCGGTGTTAATGGCAGAAACCGTAAGGGCCGTTGAGAATGCAGATTCACCTCTGCGACGAGTTTGGAAATATTTCTGGCGGACACAGGCGTTCCTTGTATAGCCGCCATATGTCTCTGAATATTGGAGACAAGGACGTCTTTGCATCCGTGCGTACCGCTATCAAGATCCTTTCTACTGGTGGTGTGTCTGAGTCATTTAGAGGCAGTCTGTCGTGCGTCGGTGACTTCTCGTATCCATTGCTCCCAACACGATCCGACCGGCCCAAATGGCGGCCGATTCGGCGCTCCGGCCATCATGCATCTCTCATCTGGACGATACGGCCTCGTTCAAATTCCGTCAGTTTCCTGTACGCACATCTACGGCGGCTTCTCGGCATGTCTATCACTCAGGGATCTCACCTGACTCGGCACGAATGTAGAATCCCCTGCGATTGTATGTGCCCTAATGATTGCGATTGCAGCGCCGGTCTTGGTTGCCCGAGCATGCGGAATCACACGAAAATCTAATCATTTGCATGTCTGCTCTCCCAGTAGTTATTCTCTGAATTTCGCGTTAATCGCACGGTTTTTTCTTGGTGCGCGGATTTTTATGAGGAGTGTATTAATGAAATTAAATCATAAATAAGGTCTACTAATTCCCGATATTGAGCGGTACTCAGGTAGATGGAATAATGAATAATGAATGTTATTTTCGCAAAACCAATGAAAGATGATATGTGAGCTATAAAATTAAATATGTATTAAGCTATCGCGGCGGCAATAGCAGTCGGATTCGAAGATTTGGCGCCGTCCAACTTCTGATTGTTTTGTGCTCTGAAGAGACGTCTGAAAGGAGTTCAGTTGACCTGTGACGAAGATGTTCAAGCTGCTATAAGGAAATGGTTCCGAGAACAACTTGAAAATATTACGTTGGCATTTCTGTATCGAGTCTGGGGGGGATGGATACGTAGAAAAATTAAATATGCGAATTTAAGTGGAAATTCTGAGTTTGTCCTCGTTTTCCTTCAATTTGTACTTGCACTGGGCTTGGATATAAATGTGGACGCATAACTTTCTGAACAGCCTATGTAAATTGTGGTTTTTCCTATTCACCTTTGCTTGAAGACTTGGAATACCGAATAGTGTGTTCCGGGTTGATTCCGGAACAGCTGACTGATCAACACAAACACAAAGAAATTTTAACCCAGTTTTTGCAACGATGGACCAATAGTAAGATCTCCTGGAAAGAATTGTTACTCTACTGCGGAAGAGACCTGTGTTTATTATTTTGACCATGGAAGCAAGAGGTAAAATATAGAATGGAAACGGTCTTGATTCTACGCAAATAAAAAAAAAGTAAGGAAGTTCAAAGGTGACCCTCCGTCAAAGAAATCTTGCTACAATTTTTTTCTTCTCATCTCCGCAGCACTGACCATAAACCTGTCACTGGTGGTGAGCTCACCTTTCTAGTCCTTTATCATCTGAGGTGGTAGCACATTCATTTTCTGCAGACCCACGATTGGTTAACAACGAATGACTGTTCACTGTGAATGGTGAATGGTTCGCTCTCACCACTGTAAATGATCATTCAATTTGCTATTACTGCGACATCTACTGAAGTCGTCGCCCATTCATTTTCTTCAGACCCACGATTCGTTAACAACGAATGACTCTTCACCGTGAATGGTTCACTCTCACCACTGTGAATGATCATTCAATTTGCCATTACTGCGACATCTACTGAAGTCGTAGCACATTCATTTCTTTCAGAACCACGATTTGTTAACAACGAATGACAAATCATGTGTCTGAATCGTAAATGGTTCGCTCTCACCGCTGTGAATGATCACTGCACCCGCCATTACTGTGATACATACTGAAGTCGTAGCACATTCATTTTCTTCAGACCCACGGTTCGTTAACAACGAATGTCTCTTCACGGTGAATAGTTCACTCAGCACAAAAAATTAAAAATGAGTGGTGAATGGTTCGCTCTCACCACTGTGAATTATCATTCAATCCGCCATTACTGCGATATATACTGACGTCGTAGCACATTCATTTCCTTCAGAACTACGATTCGTTAACAGCGAATGACTCTTCACCGTGAATGGTTCGCTCTCACCACTGTGAATGTTCATTCAATCCGCCATTACTGCGACATATATCCTGAAGTCGTAGCACATTCATTTTATCCAGAACCACGATTCGTAAACAAAGAATGACTCTTCACCGCGACTGGTGAGCGGTTCGCTCTCACCGCTCTGAATGATCATTCAATCCGCCGTTACTGTGACATATACTGAATTCGTAGCACATTCATTTTCTTCAGACCCACGATTCGTTAACAACGAATGATTCTTCACTGTGAATGGTGAATGGTTCGCTCTCACCGCTCTGAATGATCATTCAATCTGCCGTTACTGTGACATATACTGAATTCGTAGCACATTCATTTTCTTCAGACCCACGATTCGTTAACAACGAATGATTCTTCACTGTGAATGGGGAATGGTTCGCTCTCAGCACTGTGAAGGATCATTCAATCTGCCATTACTGTGACATATTCTGAAGTAGTAGCACATTCATTTTCTTCATAACCACGGTTCGTAAACAACGAATGACTCTACATGGTGAATGGTTCGCTGAGCACAAAAAAATTAAAAATGAATGGTGAATGGTTCGATCTCACCACTGTGAACGATCATTCAATCCGCCATTACTATTACATATACTGAAGTCGTAGTACATTCATTTTCTTCAGACCCACGATTCGTTAACAACGAATGATTCTTCACTGTGAATGGTGAATGGTTCGCTCTCAGCACTGTGAAGGATCATTCAATCCGCCATTACTGTGACATATTATGAAGTAGTAGCACATTCATTTTCTTCATAACCACGGTTCGTTAACAACGAATGACTCTTCACGGTGAATGGTTCGCTCAGCACACAAAAATTAAAAAGGAATGGTGAATGGTTCGCTCTCACCACTGTGGATGATCATTCAATCCGCCATTACTATTACATATACTGAAGTCGTAGTACATTCATTTTCTTCAGACCCACGATTCATTGACAACGAATGACTTCACCGTGAATGGTTCACTCACACCGCTGTGAATGATCATTCAATCTGTCATTACTGCGACACATACTGAAGTCGAAGCATATTCATTTTCTTCGACCGACGATTGGTTAACAACGAATGACGAATCATGGGTCTGAACCGTGAATGGTTCGCTCTCACCGCTGTGAATGATCATTCAGTCCATTATTACGACCCATACTGAAGTCTCAGCACATTTGACCTTATTCCGTCTCGTAAACAAATTCCATTAAGAAAGGAAATGTCGAGAATTAATGTCTCAACCGTTATTTAAGTCAGAAATCAGCAGTCAGCTGGGAAATAATTGTAAAACATAAGAATGGGAACGGTAAATTAATTATGTGCTGGAATCATTTTCCACGACCAGACTCATGGCAAAATCATTCATGGTGATGTGTTCGCCCTCTTTTGGTCTGTTTACCAGGAAAAGCTGCGAATGATATTAAAAACTCCATTATTGCATCACTGCTTTAAGTAGCAACATGTTTAACTTTCTTTCGCCCCCCACAGATTCCCAATAAGAAAAGCATTGTCGAAAATTTATAGGTATCATCCGTTGTGTGAGTGAGCACTCATCATTTTGTAAGGAAGTAATAGCTAAACTTTCGTTTAAATTGTTTAAAATGGGAATGATACGTGAATGGCATTCATTTGAATGGTGTCTCCAGATCGTGGCAAATTATTCATCGTGATTAATGAAGACCTCCGCTCTTTTGTTCAGTTTGCCAAAAACTGCTGTGGCCTTGAAAGCGCTTTGATCAATGACACAAGATTCTTGCAACTAATGAATTATCATTCAGTGAGCCTAGTGACAACCTGGAAGTTGAATGATCTTTTTTTTTTTTTTGAATGATTGAATGATCGAATGAGCATTCGTTCCAATGATTGAAACAACTCTCAAAAAGGAATGATTATGCCATTACTAGGGCTTTTTAATGCATTTGGGAAAAAATTCATGAAAAACAGAATTAAGACACAATATATTTGGCTAATATAAATAGTTTTTTTAATATTATGTGATACATGGACGAATGTCAAGAATTTTATTGTATACATGAAAAAATGCTTTCACAACAAAAACATTTATGGCTTCTCATTTTCTGCTTCGTTAACACTTAAATGTTTTGATGATTTCTAAGTTTCAGATATTCAGTTGATAGGTGTGTGGGTGTGCGGGGGGGGGTGTTCAGGCGGGCTGAGCCCGAGCCCGAATACCCGAAGGCGATCCCGAATCGGGCTCGGACTGCATAATATTTATTGCTATTCTGGGTCGGGCTCTAAAAGAATGTGAGAGATTTATTTTTTTTAGTGAATTTTTGTATGATTTATCATACGAGACTTTTCTTACAATTTCTAGTTCGTAAAGAGAATTCTTCCGCCACTGTGTGTGTGTGTGGAGTGGGAACTCGAAAGGGATAATTTTTCCGAACTTGGGTAGCAAATGCGATAGGCCATGTATTAGTAGATTTCTGTGGAGAAGGAGGAGCTTCTTAAAGAGTAATAGATAGTAGATAGAACGCTCACGAAATTTTATCCCCAACCTCCACATGGCAGCTCCCTGATAATTCTATTGAGCAACGTGCGTAGATTGCAGCGCTGCCCGATCTTTCCGGAAATACCGGCAGCCCAAAGCGTTTCAGTAGGAAACGAATGGTCAAAGGAAATCATGCAGCTATAATAGAGAAACAGATAGAGGTCCCTTCCCTCTCCGCAGTTGAGAAAGACGTCGGTTAATTACATAGAGAGAAATCAGTGGAAGTCTGATAGAAGAGAAATTGTTTTTGTTATTAATACCTAAAAAGATTGGGCATCGTTTTCAGGCTCGTACGGGCACGGGCTTTATCTTGCAATATAAAATTCGGGCTTGGACTCCTAAAATTGTGCCCGAACTCAGCACTGGTGTGTGTGTGTGCGTGCGTGTGTGTGTATGTATGTGTGTTTGTGTAAGTCTTCGGCTTTCCGATGGGTAAGTTATTTCTTATGAGCTTCTGGGTAAGAGGTATTGTTCGTAACTCTCGAAGTTGGTTCGAGATATACCAGGAACTTCGTTGTAACTTCGCAAATATTATTAGCTTTCCAAGATGGCGGTTTATCGTACAAAATATAATTATTTTTTACAATAAATCTCTATTTATATACACAGCAAACACAGCATCTAATTCTTTGAGAAGTTCACCTTCAAAACACCATGGAAGTGATATACCTCAAGCACATGAAGTATCTTCCACGACTCAGTTCACTTGTGGAAAAGTAGCTTGCGAGTCCTTATTTCGCTGAAGCTGTCGTTTTCTCCTCACTTTTAGATGCCTTGTCAGGCTTTGATATCTTTACGACGGTTTCGCTTTTAGCATATTCAAGTTTATCGGATTTTGCCACTTTAGAGGAAACCGCAAAACGCTTTTGCTCCGATGTCTGGGATTCGTCAGGTGAGGGTGAAAGTTTATGGCTGTTCTTATGATTCGGGCGAATGTGGTACATCATGGAACGAACTCCGTCTCCATGATCTTGAACAATCCCGTGTGCTGTGCCGTAGTTATTCAGTTCGGTGGCGTGAGCTCGAGCGTGGCTTTTGTATTCCTTGTTTTCGTAATTTTTCCTCCCTTCGATAACCTTTGAATCGCTGTCGTGTGGACCTGAGTAGTATGCTTCAGAATCTGGTGCCGGGGATCCACCCTGGGATGATTCCCTCCCGGAATACATCATCTCTGGCAGCTTCCTCAAGAACTTGGGATCTGTGTTCACCAGAGCTGCGAAGGATCCCGGAATGGAATGAGCTATCCCGTAATTTCTCTCACGACCAGAATCTTCGGGCTCTGCATTTTGGCTGCTCTGAGGTGGCTCGGAATCATCATACGAAGTGCCTTTTCCGCGCATGTTTCCTGCTCTTATTGCCCTAGCTCCGTCAGCCAGTAACACACCTGGTTTACCAGGTACTGGCTCGGCGACAATGATTTTGGCTTTATCTGAAATGTCTGGGTGGTCTTTTAGGAAAGAATAGGACAGTACTCCATGAGGGGATGGTTCCTCTTCCGGAGGAGCTGATTCGTAATCGTCACGGGGATGTTCCTGATAACTTTCAGCCGGTGGTCCACCGTGATAACCATAATTTGGATTCTGGTTGGGGCTGTATTCAGCTCCATATCTATCGTCTTCACCAGTTGCTTTAGGAGCGTACTGATATTCTGGTTGAGGCTTTTCTGGTTCATCATTTGGATTAAGAGCCGGTCTTTCATACTGGTCTGGCACTGGTGTTTTTGCATAGTCAGATGAAGGTTCCGGTTTGTGATATTTGGGGTTTGTTTGGTATTCATCAAAATGCGCTGATTTTTCAGGAGCATACCGGTGGTCTTCCTCTAATCTACCGTTCTTGTAACTGCTCTCTGAGTAGGACACGGATACTTGCGGTCGATTTGCACCTCCACTTTCTGGGAGACGAGCCGAACTGTATCCACTGGAACTTGGGGCGTGTTGACTGATTCCAGAATCTTGGATTGGATAGTAAGATTCTTCTGGTTGTTCACGTGGCGACGATTTTGCCGGTTCTGGGCTCCTGTGCCCCTGAACTACAACTTTTCCTCGGTACTTGTCATTTGCACGAACAGCATAGTCTCTGTTGTAATTCGGGTGTGGTGCATTTCCAGCTTGTCCAGATTCTACTGCATATTGCACCGATCTGTATTCATAGTTTTTATGCAATCGAGGTGCTCTGTGGTTCCTGTTTTCGCGCAAAGATGATTGTAATTGTACGGAGTGTTGATCATACGGCTGCTGTGGTTCCAATATTAAATCTTGCCTTTGGTTCTGAGACACTGGAGGGACCTGTTGCTCAACAATGTAAGGTTGAGCTTCTCGGGATCTGGAATGGGGCTGCCGATGCTCTGCATGAGGATGATGATGATGATAATGATGCTGATGAGGAGCTTCTTGCTGCTGCTGCTGCTTCTGTTCTGAAGCGGGATTTGGGCGTTGATGCTGAGGAGGTGCGTCATAAGAATCTCTGGTGTTTTGGTTTGGATAACGCGTCTCTGTGTGACCACGTTCATACTGGTGATTTCCAGGATGTTCATGTAGTACCTGGTCCTGGGTTTGTTGAAGCACGGGTTTTCTCGGGGGTTTTCAGGACTTTGTCTGTCGCCGCGAAGCTCTCTGTGAGAAGATGGATTTTGCAAAGTAGGTCCAGTTGGTGGGCGATGAGAGCGATAATCCCCATGAGGGGATTCATCTTCTGCATAGACGCGAGTAGGCTGGTAAACTGCAGGTGGTCTTCTACCGGGAGTTGGTTTCTCATATATAACGAGTTCTTTTGTTTTTCTTGGCTCACTGAAGCTCTTGCTCACACTCAGGGTTTGCGAAACTGAATCTTTTTGGCGGGAAACAGACGTTTGCTGATCTCTTCCTTGTGGCATTCGCCCACGCAAGTATTGTTCATGGTTCCTTTGTGCCGGCTGAGGAGGCAACTCTTCTTTGATGGGTTTCCTTCCTTCCCTTGGGTCTCTACTGTACTGGCGCTGTTCGCGCTCATAGGGTCTTTTTCCCGTGGAACGTATTCTTCATCTTCTTCACTCCTCTCACGGGAATCATAAGATCTTGCTTCATCTGCGTTCTGAGGTCTATAACTGTAGTCGTCTACATACTCCTCGTATTGCGGACGGTCGTCGGTGTCCTGGACCCTGTGGCGAAAGCTGCTTTGTCGGGGAAAGCGATCACTACTCTCATCCTCTTCTGAAACAGACCTGCTTTTGCTTTTGGAGCACTCATCATCCCTTTCATCATAGCTTGCATCATAATCTTTACCCTGTCTTGGATGAGCCTGTGGAACATGGTGAACATTGGAACGTGGTGTACCTCTGCTGTGATCGTAGTCTGCGGAGTCGGAGTGAAGATGGGCGGGTTCAGCAAAGTTCCTCGGTGCAGAGTATCCCATTCGTTTTGCATTGGGTGCCGGAGGCCTTGAAGATGTGCTTTCAAGATGCTGTTCTTGTCTACCATGATCAATCCCTCTTTCATAAGCAGCTGCATTTCGGGATATTATCTGGGCTCTTCCTGGGCTTTCAAACTCTGGATTTGAGTGGGCGTGGGGAGCTTTAGGATTCGGAACATAACGTTCACCACGATGGGAGGCTTCCGTCTTCACTTCCTCTTTAACTTTTGAGGATCGGCGGCCGAAAGACTTTTCACCTGCTGCTTTGGTAGAAGGCTGAGCACTCTTTTGGCTAACGACACTCTTTTGCGCCGTTGTGCTTAAGGTTTCTAAGTTTTCTTCTTGTCCTTTTGGCTTTAGTTCTTTAATGATAACAGAGACGACACTGGCAGCTTTTTCATTGTCATTTCCGGAAATGTTATTTTCTTCTGCATTCTTCGAATTGGTTTCGATTTCGTTTAACTTAATGGTGTCTCGATTTTGAGCCGAAACAACCGCTAGGCAGAGCAGAATGCTTCCCAGTAGCTTCTATATTAAGAAAAGAAAAAATACATGTATAGGTTTACGTAGCAAACAGCACAGCAAAACTAATCATTACATAAACGAATCCAAATATATCTAAGTCAAAACACTTTGATAATTAAACTTATCAAAAATTCAACTTACGTTTGTTTACTTCATTTTAAGAATTACACCAAGGAGCCATTACATTATGACCACCTACCTAATAAGCGATGCCTCGTCCAGTGGCCGCTGTTTTGCCCCCTTATGCCGGCAACACAGCGGCCACTCGGCGAGGCATCGATTCTATGAGGTGCCTATATGTATTCTGGGGTTTCTGGTACCATAATGTCAGCAGCAGGTCCTCCAATTCCCGTACATTTCGGCGGTGGTGGTGATTTAACGTGAACCCGCCTTTCCAAATCGAACCACAAATGTTCGATTGGGTTCATGTCAGGTTAATTTGTAAGTCAGAGCATTAGCAGAAAGTTACCAGCATGTTCCTCGAACCACTTATTCACGATTCTGGCAGTGTGGCATGGCGCATTTTCCTGGTGGTAATGGCCATCACTAGCAAGGAACATAGTCGGCATGAATGAATGAACTGGGTCAGCAACGATGTTTAGATACCTAACAGCTGTCAGGGATTGTGCTATTGGGATAATGGGGCCTAAAGTGTCCCAAGAAAACATCGCACACAGCATAACACCTCCGCCGCCGGCCTGTTTCCGCCCAACAGTGCATCCAGGTGACATAGCCTCCGTTTATAATCGGCGTATCCGCGCTCTACCGTATACGCGATGCACCAGGAATCTTGATTCGACAGACCAGACCACTTTCTTCCAATCATCCACGGTCCAATCTCGATTATCTTGGGTCCATTTCATGCGTTGTTGGAGATGACGTGCAGTGAGCATGGGGACCCGGCTGGGTCTTCGGCTACGAAAGGCCCATGCGCAGAAGGCTGCGATAAACTGTGTACTGTGACACATTGCGCTGATCACCACTGTTGTAGCTGCGGGTGATTTGTCGCACTGCGTCCCTGCGGTTGCTGTGAACAATGCGCGACAGTCTCCACTCCACTCTGGCATCAGTGAGATGCGAACGACACACGGCTGAACGGCGGTTCATCGTTTGGCCATCTGTGCACCACTTTTGATACGTACACACTACAGCGGCACGTGAACAACCCACAAGCCGCTCCGTTTCCCAGATCGTAGTCCCGAGGCGCCGTCCCATCACAATTTGTCCTTTATCAAACTCCGATAAGTCGGCAGCTTTTCCCATTCTAACTCCGAACACTCTACTAACCGAAAGCCGTTCCCCGGGTTGTATATATACTGCTTTGTTAACTTCACCTGCGCCACCGTTCGGTCTCCAGGCGCACTCCTTTCTCTGGGCTGGGGGTAGTCACAATGTAATGGTTCATCGGTGTTTTATTATACACAGGTACACAAAATTAAAGCAACAGCTACAAAAACCTAGTTAACAGAAATAACTAACAAAGTAATGAACATAAGGGAAGGAACTTTTTGTATGCACTCTGGTATAGCGTTTCACACTTTGTAAGGTTCCTCGATGTTTAAACGTGCATACGTAACTTAGCAAACACTACGCAAAAGTTTGTTCTTATTCGCTCACTTTAAATGAAAT
This sequence comes from Macrothele yani, assembly GCA_039090855.1. Lineage (NCBI taxonomy): Eukaryota > Metazoa > Arthropoda > Arachnida > Araneae > Macrothelidae > Macrothele > Macrothele yani. The sequence goes on from CM077026.1 coordinate 116,357,978, forward strand.
AGGAGTTACACAAATAAAGTTCAAGGAAGAGTTACTTATAGTTCGTCTTTTATTCAGCCGAAACTCAATAGGCATTTCAGAAATGAAAAGTTTCTAGCTAGTTACTCCAACAACAGCAATAATTACTTAATCTTATTAACGTGAGTTAGTAAATACAATAATACATAACACGAAAAATATTTTAACACCGCAGATTGACAGGTTCTAGCTGCATGAATAAGAGAGCTTCAGCTTAAGACAGCTTCCACTACCAACACACACCACCACCATTTTTCACTGCTAGCTCCAATATTATATACTCGTTTTTATCATGTCAACACACAAGAGAGCTTCAGCTTAAGACAGCTTCCACTACCACCACACACCACCACCATTTTTCACTGCTAGCTCCAATATTATATACTCGTTTTTATCATGTCAAAACACACACACACGTCACTAACCCTGACCTCAAGACTGGTGCCACAAAACATTGATTGATTGATTGATTGGAGGTTTAACGACCACCGTGAGCAACTCAATGGGCTATACACAGTCGCCCGTCACTAATTTAGGGCCACTGACTCCAGGGAAAGGAGAGAGCCAGTGCCGTAAGACAAACACAGCATCCATACCTCACCGAGATTGGAATCCGGACCCCGTTCGGACGAATGATCCGAAGCAATCGCTTAAACCACTGCGACACCGGGGCGGCCACAAAACATTCATTGAGTGAGGAAAATATAACGTTAAGATTGAAACACTTAAAGAGAAGGGACTCAAAATTTACATAGAGAAAAAAACTAAAAATTAAAGTTAAATAAGAATATACGCCCTAACTTGTGAACACAAAAGGACTAAAAGGTACGAAACACGCCTTAATTATGGGTCTGTGACAACATGAGTGAGTAAAATAAGGCATGAAACGGTATCACATAAATCAGCTAAGAAAAACAAATACATACACTCTTCGAAAAAAAAAAGCACCCCGAGATAGACGTTTGATCCTGATGAAACTCCGCATGCAAGTACCTCAGGGGGTCGAATACGCAAATGATTAAATAATAACGACCAATAATTAAACTAATAATTACTACCAATAAATAATAACAATAACTACCAATAATCAATTACCAATAGCCAGATAAGCAATAACTGCCAATAACCAATAACTGCCAAAAATAATAATAATAACTACCAATAACCAATGACCATTAACCAAATATAAACAAATAACCAATAGCTACCAATAACCAATGACCATTAACCAAATAACCAATAACTACCAATAATAATAATAATAACCAATGACTAAATAGTGGCCCATAACTACCAATAAATAATAACAATAACTACCAATAATCAATGACCAATAGCCAAATAAGCAATAACTACCAATAACCAATAACTACCAAAAATAATAATAATAACTACCAATAACCAATGACCATTAACCAAATAACCAATAACTACCAATAACCAATGACCATTAACCAAATAACCAATAACTACCAATAATAATAATAATAATAATAATAATAATAATAACCAATGACTAAATAGTGGCCCATAACTACCAATAAGTAATAACAATAACTACCAATAATCAGTGACCAGTAGCCAAATAAGCAATAACTACCAATAACCAATAACTACCAAAAATAATAATAATGACTCCCAATAACCAATGACCATTAACCAAATAACCAATAACTACCAATATCCAATGACCATTAACCAAATAACCAATAACTACCAATAATAATAATAACCAATGACTAAATAGTGGCCCACAGAAGCGCATGAGTACCGCGCATCGAGGACGGTATATCAAGACCGCTCGCACGCACTGACAATTGTGACGGTGGATTGCGGTTACATTAACCTCCACGAACTATGAGAATGCCTCGACGTCGGATCTGTGCACACTACGAGCAATTGGGAAAGTTTGAGAGAGACTATGATTGGGCTGGGAGAGAGGCCGGTTGGTCAAGTCGCAGTATCACCAGGCATTTGCTCGGAGCCACGCGGCATGCGCGCAATGGACGGCCGAGGGCAACGACAGAATGAGAGGATCGAGCGGTTGTGAGAGTCGCACGAGCAGAACCGAATTAGTCGCTCTCAAGCATCCGTGGCCATGTTGCGTCGCCTATAGGTACGGAAGTGGCTATCCGGACCGTTGCCAGATGATTTGCAGCACGGGGACTACATTTGAGGAGGCCACTCCGTCGCCAACAATCTCCAGAGAGAATCGCCGGTACCGGTTGCAGTGGTGTCAGACCTGAGCAACGTGGGATAGTGTTCAGTGGCGTCGTGTTGTCTTCAGTGATGAGTCGCGGTTTTCACTTGGCACCGATGTCCAGCGCATACGTGTCCGGAGACAAGCCGGCCAGAGCCCGAATCCTGCCTTTACCGTTAATGGCACACGGCTCACACTCCGGAAGTGACTGTCTGGGCAGCAATTTCCAACAATAGCCGGATACCCTTGGTAGTCCTCCGTACCACCCTCACGGCTCAAAGGTACGTCGACGACATTCTACGATTTGTTGTGCTGCCTTTCTTGTCGCAGCATCACCGAGCAATTTTTGAACAGGATAATGCCAGGCCACACACGGCACGGCTCTCCCAGGCCTACCTCCGTAATGACGCACCCTTCCATTGCCAGCTCGATTGCCCAACCTCTCAGCGATCGAGCATGTTTGAGACATGACGGAACGCCACTTACGCTTATCCCGGAATGTCGGCGAACTGGCCCGCGATTTGGAAACCAAATGGCATGTTGCATTCCTCAGACTAGTGTCTGTGAATTATATGCGTCTATACTACGCTGAGTAACAGCTCGTATCCGAGCCAGAAGTGGCGCTGCAACGTACTGACTTGTTCCACTCGTGTAGCTATTTTATTGAAATAAATGATCTAACCGCTCTGGAATTGCAGTTGGGCCATTTCCATAACAATTTTCATATGGATTGAATGATTCTTTTTGGGTGCTTCGGTTTTGGTTTTTCAACCATGCTCAATCGCATTTTCTGATAACAGTGGAATGGAAGCATCACGGATCACCAGTCGAAAAAAAAAGAAGCTCAAAACACAAACAACTGCTCCAAAAATATTGGCCACTGGAATTCGCTGGGGTCAATACTGGAACATTATCTAAGAAGGGCTCAATAGTGAACTCTCACCATCACTGTAGGGTTTTTACAGCAACGTGATTTCTTGTAATGTTGTTTTATGAAATGATTAAGTGGAATAGCTATATCTGGACAAAAAAAAAATAAACCGGGGTGGGATAGCTATCTTGTTCGACCGCTATGGTCGCCTAAGGGGACGCAGATATCAAGTGAGGGTCACATTGGTGAAGAAATTAATCGGCGTACAAAACTTGCCTGGAGAGCTTTTGGAAGAAACAGCATAATTTTCAAGAGCAATATGACACTATGTCTTAATAGAAAAGTGTTTGATCAATGCATCCTTCCAGTGCTTACGTATGGTGCAGAGACATGGACCTTAACTAAAACAAACATACAAAGGCTGCAGACAACTCAAAGCAGCATGGGGACGTGTATGATTGGTGTAACCAGGAGAGACAAGAAGAGGAACTCGTGGATCCGAAAAATGACAAGAGTGGAAGACATCATGATCAGAGTTAAATCCCTGAAATGGCAATGGGCTGGACATACTGCCAGAAGGACAGACCATCGATAAACAGCCGAAATTATATATATATATATATATATATATATATATATATACTGATATAATACTAAAAACAATGCATTTCATTAGGCAATGCTCTTCACTTTTCCTCAGTTAATTATTTTCTTTCTCTTGCTTTGTGTTGTAGTTGGTGTTAGTCTTCTTTTGAATTGAAGTTTACATGAATTCTCTGTAACTGGTTATTGGTTAAGTGTACTTCGAGCAATGTTATTTAGTTTGCTAGTAGTGGGTTCCTTGTCCCTTTTAAATTTCTTGTATTTACCCTTAACTTTAATTTAGTCCTTTGTAGCAAACGGAATTAGCAGAAACCCACACTTTTCTAGTGTTTGTAGCATTATGAGAGATTTTCTTCATGCTTGACGAAGCCATAACGGACTCTGCCATACGATCTGCAATCCCTGTGTTCTTCTTGTTTGGCAAAAAATTTATTGTTTGTTTTTTGCTTGCTCCGGTGCTCGTTTAGTTTGGAAGTTTTGGCATTTTTTATTTTTTCTCTATTTTTAATATTGTTTTATTTTCCTTTTAATTTATATTTAATTTATTTTTGCATTGTGTTTAGCATTTTTTCAATATTTGTTTTGATATTTCTTTAATGCAGCCTTGGGCGCTTTAGAATTTCAAAATGGGTATTTTCATCGCTGACGTAACACACACACATACTATGTTTACCCATACTGCCCTAGTTTTTATAAATTCCAGCACTGTTTAAATTTTCATCTCACATCTGAAGATGGGACCAAAGTAGCCCGATAGTACTCATGTGTGTCTTAGATTAAACTAATGAATTGAAAGTTTTACGGCTTTTAATTTAATAGTTCCTTGATTTTCTTATTCAATTGTTCGTACAGAGACGGTGTCATTTATACTTATTTATCAAGAATGTACGAGTGAGTGGTTTTATATTGTGGTAGTATTTTTTGTGCTTTTTATGGTTTTTCTGCTATATATATAATATATATACACTGCTGACCACCCAAAATGCAACACAAAGAAGAAAGCATCCGATTGGCCTGAAATTCGCAGCATCTGTCGCCCGCGAGAGGACATGCAAACGATTAGCATTGCAGGGCATGTGCAAATCATGTGCGCCCAGCACGCCACCGAGAAGCACTATAAGAAGGCTACACAGAAGGCGGGGTGTAAGTAGTGGAAGTGTGTTGTGCTGCCGAACCTGTGCGTGGAAAGCTTCCTGATTCCTCCTCGCAGAATAAGGCAGTCATTCCAGCACGTTTCACAGTTCGACAGAGGACAAATAGTGGTTTATTGCGACAGCGGTTTGTCGTACCGAGACATCGGCGCCCGTGTGGGACGACATCCAGCCACAGTGAGGCCAGTATGGATTCGGTGGGTGCACGAGCGACGGACGGACCGACGAGAGCGATTGCCGCAGCCGCGGCACAGCACCGAACGAGAGAACCGGCATGTTGTGCGGCTGGCATTGACGGCTCGCACCGCCACATCACGAACGTTAGCGCAGGAATTAGGGTGTGTTGCGCAACAACCTGTCTCAGCCCGTACCGTTCGACGTCGTCTGCAGGATCGGGGACTTGTCGCACGGCGGCCATTGCTCCGATTGCCATTGACGTTACACCACCGGCGAGTGCGGCGGCAGTGGGCCGTTGAACGCTGCACCTGGACTACGGAATGGAACGACATTGTCTTCTCCGACGAATCCCGCTTCTGCCTGCAACACCACGATGGTCGCATCCCCGTGTGGCGGCACCGCGGCTAGAGACTGTATGACGCCATCATTATGCATCGCCATACCGGTCCGTCGCCTGGCGTTATGGTTTGGGCGCAATTGGATATGACACCCGCTCCCCTCTGGTACGCGTCGCCGGTACACTCAACAACCACCGCTTCGTCGCGAAGTTTTGGAGCCTGTAGTCCTCCCTTACTTGCAGGACCTGCCAGCGACCACGTTTCAATAGGACAATGCGCGCCCGCACGTAGCACGCGTTGTGCAATAATTCTTTACGGCCCACCAGGTGTCACTGCTGACGTGGCCCGCCTATTCTCCCGATATGTCGCCCATCGAACACGTCTGGTCACTGATCGGCAACCGAGTGGCCCGGCAAGCACCACCCGCGGCTACGCCTCATGAACTGTGGCAACGTGTGGGAGCATCCTGGACGGACATACCCCAAGCCCACATCTAAAGCCTCTTTCGTTCGATGCCGCGGCGTGTAGCGGCCGTTATTGCCAGCCATGGGGGCCAAACGAACTATTGATGTCTGCGTGTTCCGCAAGTCGCACGGGCCTATAAGCTCAATAGTTTCTTTTTTGTATATATATATATCATCATCATCATCATCATCATCATTGTCAACCATTATCAATCCACTGCTGGACGAAGGTCTCCCCAAGTTTCCACCACAACGGTCTCTCTTGTGCCAGTCTCCCCCATGTCACTTCCGCATACTTTCAAATTTCATCCACTCATCTCCCATGTGGTCTTCTTCTGGGTCTTTTCCTGTCCCTTGGAATCCAGTCTAAACTTTAAGCTGTTCATCGATGGTCTGTCCTTCTGGCAATATGTCCAGCCCATTGCCATTTCAGGGATTTTATTCTGATCATGATGTCTTCCTCTTTTGTCATTTTCCTGATCCACGAGTTCCTTTTCTTATCTCTCCTGGTTACAACAAGCATGCACCTCTCCATGCCTCTTTGAGTTGTCTGCAGTCTTTGTATGTCTATTTCAGTTAAGGTCCATGTCTGTGCACCATATGTAAACTCTGGAAGGATGCATTGATCAAACACTTTTCTTTTAAGACATAATGGCATATTGCTCTTGAAAATTATGCTGTTTCTTCCAAAAGCTCTCCAGGCAAGTTTTGTACGCCGATTAATTTCTTCATCAATGTGACCCTCACTTGATATCTGCTGTCCAAGATAAACGTACGTGTCTGTTATCTCCAGCTTTTCTCCATCAATCGATAAATCTTCATTTCTTGTAAAAGCATTGAACATCACTTTTGTCTTCTGAAAGTTCATTTTTAATCCCACTTCTTTACTCTTGTCAGCAAGTTCCTGGATCATACTCTGCAGCTCTGATGGGCTAGTTGCAAAAATGACTACGTCATCAGCAAAACGAAGGTGGGTTAGATAATCTCCATTAATCTTTATCCCTTTGTTTTCCCAGTTCAGTGATTGAAAGACATTTTCCAATGTGGCATTAAAGAGCTTCGGAGATATCGTGTCACCTTGTCTCACTCCTTTTCCAATTTTTATGTGTGTTGTATTTTCAAACAGCCGAATCTTCGCACTTGCATTTTCATAGATGTTATTAATAATATTAATGTATGCATCTTCAAAACCGCAGGATTTCAGAGCCATTGCAACTGCTGATGGTTTCACCGAATCAAAGGCTTTTTCATAATCGATAAAAGCCATGCACAATGGAAGTTCATATTCCCTCGCTCTTTCAATTAGTTCTCTCAGCACGTGGATATGATCTATTGTGCTGTAGCCACTCCTGAATCCAGCTTGTTCTCTCGGTTGAGCCATGTCCAGTGTTACCTTCAAGCGGTGTGAAAGAACTTTAGTGAAGATTTTATAAACTACTGATAGGAGGCTGATAGGTCTGTAGTTTCCGAGATCCTCAATGTCACCTTTCTTATGTAGCAGGATCATTGTAGCGGTGTTCCAATCCTCAGGAATCTTTCCTTTATTAAGGCATCGAGTGAAAATTTGGGCGAGTACTGTTTCGATTTCTCCACTTGCTTCTTGTATGATGTCTACAGTAATTCCATCTTCTCCTGGAGCTTTTCCTCGCTTCATGTTCTTGATTGCATGTGCAACTTCTGCTGGAAGGACTGGAGGAACTCTGGTACTGGTATCTTTCATGATGTCTGGAGTGCATATATCATCCCTTTCATATAATTTGGAGTAGAAATCTTTCACTCTTGTCAAAATTTCGCCTCTATTTCTTGTTACATAACCATCTTCTTTTCTCAGTGCCATAATCTGTTTTCTTCCCTTACTGAGATGTCCCTTTGCTATCTTTAGGCTTTGGTTGTTTTCAATTGCTTTCCTCACTAGTTCACAGTTGAATTTTCTTACGTCTTCAGTGATACTTTTTCTTACTGTCTTGCATAGCTCTATATATTCCACTTTGGAAGTCACATCTTCTTTAGTTGTCCTCATCTCTCTTCTTTTTTGCATCAACATTTTGGTTTTTCCTGATAATTTGTTCACATGCAACTTGTTCTTAGACCCAGCTAATTTTGTTGCTGTTTCCATAAGAGCTTTGGTTACTTTTCTGTTAACTTCAGAGATGTCCACTTCTTCCGATGTTAGGCCTTCTAAAGCAGAGAACCTGTTCTTCAGTTCTAACTTGAAGGTATTATGGTGTTTTTTAAGGTTGGTTATGTCAATAGATTTTGTTTGTCTTATGAGCTTGCCACGTTCCAGTTTAGTGTTGAGGTGCATCTTACATCTCACCAATCTATGGTCACTACCTGTGTTGAACTTGTTTAGCACACTGCAGTCTTCTATGACGAATTTTTTGTTACACATAATAAAATCAATATAATTGATTATATATATATGTATACATATATATATATACACTGCTGGCCACCCAAAATGCAACACCAAGAAGGAAGCATCCGATTGGTCTGAAATTCGCAGCATCCGTCGCCCGCGAGAGGACATGCAAACGATTAGCATTGCAGGGCATATGCAAATCATGTGCGCCCTGCACGCCACCGAGAAGCACTATAAGAAGGGTGCACAGAAGGCGGGGTGTAAGTAGTGGAAGTGTGTTGTGCTGCCGGACCTGTGCGTGAGAAGATTCCTGATGCCTCGCCACAGAATACGACAGTCATTCCAGCACGTTTCGGAGTTCGACAGAGGACGAATAGTGGCTTATCGCGACATCGGTTCATCTTACCAAGACATCGGTGCCCGTGTGGGACGACATCGAGCTACAGTGAGGCGAGTATGGATTCGGTGGGTGCAGGAGGGACCGACGAGAGCGATTGCCAGTCGCGGCACACCGCCGAACGAGAGGACCGGCACGTTGCGCGGCGAGCATTGACTGCTCGCACCGCCACATCACGAACGTTAGCGCAGGAATTAGGGTGTGTTGCGCAACAACCTGTGTCAGCACGTACCTTTCGACGTCGTCTGCAGGATCGGGGACTTGTCGCATGGCGCCCATTGCTCCGATTACCATTGACGTTACACCGTCGGTGAGTGCGGTGGCACTGGGACGTTGAACGCCACACCTGGACTGCGGAATGGCACGACATTGTCTTCTCCGACGAATCCCGCTTCTTCCTGCAACACCACGATGTTCAGATACGCGTGTGGCGGCACCGCGTCGAGAGACTGTATGGCGCCTGCATCATGTATCGCCATACCGGTCCGTCGCCTGGCGTTATGGTTTGGGGCGCAATTGGATATGACACCCGCTCCCCTCTGGTACGCATCGCCGGTACACTCAACAGCCACCGCTACATCTCCGACGTTTTAGAGCCTGTAGTCCTCCCTTACTTGCAAAACCTGCCAGCGGCAAGTTTCAACAGGACTACGCCTGATGAACTGTGGCAACGTGTGGAAGCAGCCTGGACCGACATACCCCAAGCCCACATCCAAAGCCTCTTTCGTTCGATGCCGCGGCGTGCAGCGGCCGTTATTGCCAGCCATGGGGACCACACGAACTATTGATGTTTGCGTGTTCCGCAAATCGCACGGGCCTGTAAGCTCAACCGTTTCATCTTTGTATCTGTTGTTATGTGTCCAGTAAATCTGGCTCTGCTATCTCGTGTCCTTCTTGGTGTTGCCTTTTGGTGGCCATCAGTGTATATACAGTCATCTCTGGATATAGTGAACATTTGGATACAGTGAACTTAAATCATTGGTCCCGACCCCGCAACATCAGAAATGTACATTAAAATTTTCGTTTATAGTGAACCCTCAACTTTGGTTATAGTGAACCTAAAAATAAAACTTCAAAAGAAAAGAATGTACTTGTAACGTGAAATCGTAACTTATTTCAAAACAAATCTTCTTGTAAAAACTTGAAAGAATGTGTTGAGAACAATATTGTAGGCCTACTACTCCTTAAGTGCATTCAACGGCAAAGGTAGGATTAGTTCTAGCAATTGTTGAAATTAAAATCTCTATAAAGTTTCCCCATAAATGAGACTTAAATTTGCGCTAAGGATTTCATCACGCTGAGAAACAAAAGAGAATTGAATTTCGATCCAAAAAATAAGAAAGCTGAAATTTTCTTGGACTCTTGCGATTTTTCTATTGTTCTCGGTCGCTCCTTGCTTTTCGTATCCACTACCGTACTTTTTAAGATCAAACAGTATTAGCGGAAGCACCAGAATTTTCATGAATAACAATGTCATTGTTATAATTGAAATAGAAAACCCAACTGGAGTGATTATCAAATTCGTCTGAGAAAACCGCTTTCTACATTCCCAGGGAGATGCAGCAATATTTTGCAAAGTTCAATTCAGCTGGAAAATTTGCTTAGGGGTTTCTTTACCTTGAAGTTTTAGGTATTCTCTAAAAGTACCCGAATCATGGGTCTTTCATTAAGTTGAAAATTCACTTTCACTAGAAGGACACAGTAATGGTTTGCAAAGTTCCCTTCAGCTGTAAAAGTTGCTTACTATTTAACCTTATGCCATTCTAATTTGGCTTCACTCATCGGCCTGATGATGAAACCATGTTTTTAAATCGTGGTCGCGAAAGTGCTTGCCAGAGCTTTTATCTACCATGTTTTTAAATTGTAAATAAAGACGTATTTTAAATCTTACGTTTTTTAAAAGATAATTTAAGGATTGTAGTGTGTGTGCTTTGGGCTCCAAAAAGGTTACCGTGCTTTGACAGCATTTTCAATCTTCTTACCTATACAATGAGCACGAAATATCTTTAGTTCTTACCTACTTCTCCTTGAAGTTGTAGGTATTCTCTAAAACCATGAATCATGTCCGTTTTATTGAGGTGAAACTTGTTAGGTAACTTCCTGATTTCTTCTTCACCGTACCAGAATATTTCCCTTCATATATAATGTATTACTATACAAATTTTGTAAAGTGAAACTTGAAGTATAGGAAAGAAACGTTTGCGTGTGCAACTTGAAAAAAAAATCAAACGTGTGGAGTTAACTACTGAAATCTCTCTACTTCAGTTACGGTTATTATGTTACTTAAACAAAGAAATTGCGTGTTGATACATGTTATGATTATTTTCATTAAATAATTGTTCCAAAACTCAAAATCAAGCATTTTGTGTTGAAAAAGGAGCCGGAACACCGTTCCGACGAGTGCCTCCACAAAAGAAGCCCATGTGTGTGTGTGTGTAAGCTGTTCTAGGTTACTGCACTTATGAAAACTGGAAAGGGAGTGAGACAAGACGTCACTATGTCTCGGAAACTCTTCAATGCCACGTTGCAGAATGTCTTCCGATCACTGAACTGGGAAGCAAGGAGATAAAGATTAATGGAGATTGTTTAACCAGCTTCGTTTTACTAACGCCATTGTTATTTTTGCAAGTAGTATGATCCAGGAACTTGCTGATAATCTCAAAGAAGTGGGTTTAGAAATTAACTTACAGAAAGCAAAAACTGCTTTTACAAGAAATGAAGGACGCTTTTCGGCCCATTGTGGCCCTTGCGCCAGAAAACACCAAACAGCCAACGAAGAAATGAAGATTTATCAATTGATGAGGCAAATATAGAAGTAACCGACGTCTATCTTTACCTTGGATAAGAGATATCAAGCCAGGGCTTCATGGAAGAAGTAGCAAGTAGCTGTATAAAGCTTGGCTGGAGTGCTGTTGGAAGAAACACTACAGTTTTCAAGAGCAATTTGCCATTACGTTTGGAAAGAAAAGTGCTTAGTCAGCGCGTCCTTACAGTTCTTACTTATGGATTAGAGGCATGGTCCTTAACTTAAAACGACATACACGACATGCATGCTTAGTGTAACCAGGAAAGAAAAAGACGAATACTTGCATTAGGGAAATGACAAGAGCGGATGACATCATTCTGAATGTAAAAACCACTTAAGTTACAATGGGGATGGACACATTGCTAAACAAACTAAAGAACTGACCATCGTTGGACAACTGAATTACTAGACTGGGTAACAAGGGACAGGAAAAGACCCAGAAGACCACGTGGAAGATGAAATTTTGAAAGCATGTTGGAGTTACAAGGAAAAGACTAGCTTAAGATAGAAACTTGCGGCCTAATAATGGTTGATGATGAAATATTTCAACCGCTCAGGTGGCCGATAGATTAGGTGTGCTGGTTGCTGATTAGTCGGCTGAGATGGGCCCAGAGTTCGAGTCCCGGATGAAAATATTGTGGTGCGTTGTTTGTCTTACTTCGCGTCCCTTCCCTGAAACTAACAGCTCTGAATTAGGAACACCATTCTGGTGGCCGAATTATTACAAAGGCGAACTTCTAGCTAATCGTCCATGATTAGTTTCGGGCTCATTTCTCTAATGAGAAAAGGGTGCAGCGTTTGTCTTACTTAGCTTCCCTTCCCTGAAACTAACAGCTCTAAATTAGGAACACCGCCCTAGTGGCCGAATGGTTATAGGCGCGAGCTTCTAGCTAATCGTTCATCATTAGTCCGGGCTCATGTCTCTGATGAGAAAAGGGTGGTGCGTTTGTCTTACTTTACTGGCCTTTGTCTTATTTCGCTTCCCTTCCCTCAAGCCAACAGCTGTAAATTAAGAACACCGCCCTAGTGACCTGATGGTGATAGGCGCGAGAGATACTAGCTAATCCTCCATGGTTGGGCCGGGCTCATGTCACTGACGAGAAAAGGGTGGAGCGTTTGTCTTATTTCGCTGGTCTTTGTCTTACTTCTCTTTCCTTCCCTGAAGACAACAGCTCTAAATTAGGAACACCACCCTAGTGGCCGAATAGTTATAGACGCAAGCTTCTAGCTAATCGTCCATGATTGGTCCGGGCTCATGTCCCTGATGAGAATAGGGTAGTGCGTTTGTCCTACCGCGCTGGCTCTTCACTTCCCTAGATCCAAGAACTCTAAATTAGGGACGTGAGGCTCCTTATAGTTTTAGGTGCTCTTAAGAATCGTCAAGTTCTTTAAGAAGAAATTTTTTAAAACAGTTACCCTGAAGTTTAGAGAAAATTTCTGTATTGGACAAAATGTTCGTAATCATTTAAGCTTCCACACCCTTACAAACTGATTTTTGACAGTGCATTGTTTAAAAAAAGAGAGGACCACTCAAAGCTCATCTTCGAAATTTGGAATGTTATATACGTCAATCGGTAATACATCGCCCTGTTTTCAGATGTCTTAAATAAACAGTGCCTTGGCTATTGCTTTTAGAATTTAAAAAGTTTTCTATAAGGGCGCGTAGGGCGCATTATGCTCCTGAAACGCATGGGAACATGTCGTAGAATATTAGTAGGTATTTTTGTTTACGCTGTGTAAAGAAATTATAAATACACAGAAATATTCCTGCTATTTTTTAATTATCTGCTGTAGAATGATAGTTGCAACACAAAATACGTCTTATATATAGTTGATTTGTATTATAGAAGAATGTTAGATGGTATAGTGTTTCAAGATTTTATTACATAATTAAACATAAGTAAAAGTAAAGCTAACAAGCACATTTTGCTGTAAAGAATTTATACTAAATACACATCAGATATTACAAAGCGGAAAATAATATAATTAATGATTTATGGCACTTCCATTTACCTTAATGAATGTGCAAATATTGATTTTGTCCCGACCACTTCATTTACCTTTTGTAATGTGCAAATATTGATTTAGTCCCGACAGCAATGTATTGCAACTTGCAATTCTCTTGATTATAATGCTGCTTGGTTTTTTTTTTACTTCATATACGACCCTGACAAGTAATTATCAGACATTTCCCATCGGGTTTAAGCCTGGACTCCGAGACGGCAGTCCATTGCATCTATTTTTTCATTTGCAAACCACTAATTCGGAGAATAAAAGCACGGCAGGGCGCATTATACTGCTGAAAAATCCAACTGTTTCCTCCTAGTAGGGTCACCATTGGAATTAAATGTTTGTACAGCATAGCATGGTCATTCCTGGATGCCATACGGTGGTCGATATTGACAATATCCGATTTACTGCAGTAGCAGAATGCAGCCCACACCATCACACCACCTTCTCACATTGGTCAGCAAAAACTTTGGTTGGGCTTCTTCTGTATATCATGCCAGTAACGTTTATTTCCATCGGGGCCATAAAAATTGAATTTTGTTTTTATCTGAGAATACAACACTTTTCGATTTTTCAGACGGTATCATTACGTTTTTGGCACAGTCCGATCTTCTTCGTTTATGTTCACCAGTGAGTAAAGGCTCTGCCTTTATTTTAATGTACGCAATCTTTTTGTGTTGTTTTAGAGATTTTGCCACTGTCATATCAGACGCGTTTTAGGTAAAGATCGAGCAGTTTGTCTTGTAGACATATTATTAATAGTTTCTAAATAAAAAGTAAGTCGTTTACCTTTTGCACTCAACGATGGCTTCCTTCCTGTCCTTGTTGTTTTACCGGGTTTATCATTATTCCTCGCAACATTTTGCATGGCTCTTAAAGATCTTTCGATGAACTTGGCAATTTTTTTGTAAAATATGTTTTGCCCCAGAAAAAAATAACACTTTTCTGACCTCTTCCTCACATAACTCTGTGTTCCTCGACGTGTTACCGCATCATGTAGTAGAAGGGAATCTGGGTGAGAATCCCGACAGACACTATCCCGAAAAGCTGAAATCCCGACTACCCAAAATCCCGACACGTCCAATATCCCGACAGCCGAAATCCCGACACGTCCAATATCCCGAAAGTGAAACACCTGATGAGCTCATGCCTTAATTCAATGTTACATTTGGAATCCCAGATAATCTTTCAAATTCTTTTTGACGTGATATTTTATTTTTTGTTAATAGCATTGGGTTTTTTAGCTAATAGCATTCCTTGATCAATATTTACATAATGATATGTGATCAACTATTTGATTTATTATAAGAAGAAATACTGAAATTTGGAATTTGGGTTGTCGGGATTTGGGTTATCGGGATTTAGGGTTGTCGGGATTATTGTGTTGTCTTGATTATGGGTTGTCGGGATCATTGTGTTGTCTGGATTATGGGTTGTCGGTATTTCGGCTGTCGAAATTTTGGCTTGTCGGGGAAGCGACTGCCGGAATTATGTCCGGAACCGAGTAGAAGGCTGTTTACTTGCAACAAGATTAATGAGGAGGGTCTGCATAGTGTAAGTAACGAAAGCTACATAAGCAAAATTGGAATATGTCGTTCTTTAACGCTGTGTTCTGAATTGTATTTATAATTGTTTTACAGTAACTCTGGACTGTATTTTCTATTTTTTAAATTAAGAAGATTTTTTAGTCTTATTTGCTTTTAATTATTGAACACTTGTTTTCTGATTAAAGTAAAGAATGCCCACACTGTTTTTTTCTTGTTATTTCTTTTTTGTTCTACTAACGATCCTTCTATTCGCCGATCGAAAAACGACATTGTATTTATAATTTCTTTACACAGTGCAGTTCTACTTTGTTTATCCTCCCCTTTTTAGGTATCAGAATTGAGTCAAGATATTTTAAAATCAAATCATGCATGGTAGTAAGACATAAATGAATGAAATAAACTGAAAGAATCTTCGTTGATGATTATGAAAATATTTGACGATGTTAAAAGAAATGTCGCACGCGGCAAATATTAGTTAAATAAGTTATGATCGGCTGGTGACTTCCGGAACTATAATTTGAGCCAATTCCTTTTTAATCTAGTCATTTATTTCCTTACTGTGCTGTAATTACGAAGTTTATCTTCTTAGTGAAGTGGTTAAAAACGGAAGTAGTTAAGTCCTGTTAAAAGCTCATGTTTCCGGCAGATCGTATCGGTATGGGAATGATGGATGATGTTGTGTTGTCGTTTCATCAATTAACTACCCACTCAAGTTCCTTTCGCAGATTTATTTTTTACGATAAGTAGAATATCCGTTAAGAGAATCAGTAGCGGAAAATTAACTCCAATCAGAGATGAAACGTCGCATACTTGAAAAAGAGGTATTCGTAATTTGCATAACGTATACATCCTGCGGCGGAACGATCTGGATACCCAACTGTAGCTGTTGTTCGTCACGAAAGTGTCTCAAACCGCAATTTAAGGCAATCACAACAGCGTGACAAACAATGCTATCGACTCGGGCGGTCCTTTCGCTATGCGAGCAACTTCCCGAGGCAATTTTTTACATAACTCTTACTTATTTCGACTCGCAATAATCCGTAAAAATTGTTTCCCTTTCTCCTGCCTCGGGCACTTCGCTTCCTTTGAATAGACTCACTTGCGACTTCCTTTTTTGCCGATGTCAAGACTAGACACGCGATGACAGAAACGGATGTACAAGCTCGTCATTTCGCCGAAACCTACTTTTTGGGCCCTTTCAGTAATGGTTGTTGTCACAGTTAGAGGAAAAATCAATTCGCATAATGCGTCGACACCTCTCATTATCGTGCCTAAAAATAGATCGACAGAATTTCTATTTCGCAGAAATTTTTGAAAAGCAGAACACAATTGAAGAGCTTTTGCCAGGTTAATGTATGCATAGAAACAACCTACAGTATATTCTTTTATCAGATGCCGCGTTGTCATCAAGGAAACTCATTTTAATACACCAGGTTGGGAAAAGCAATCATTAATAAGTCGTATTGGATCCCTTTCAGAATCACAGTCACATTTCATGAAACGCTAATACAGTCTTTCTCGTTTTCCTTGCGGCTGCTTTGAAGCTGTCATTAAAATGCCGACTGCATTATCCAGCTTCGTCTATTTCAAACCGTTGAATACTTTCGTGTTGGGTACGAAATTCCTAGAAAGAATTCCTCCTCCGAAATAAGAGCAAGGAATTTCTTTAACATGGGATAGTATTTGTTTAAACCATAATGGATGTGTCTCGTGAAATCTTTTATCCCTATTCTTCGGTTAATATAATTTTAAATCAGTACAATTCTATGTTTTGGATAGTACGATTTCCCAAGGGGCAAGAACATCACATAACGGTGCTTACAATTGGTTGTTAATCAAAATGAATAACACCTTCTAAGGGATGATTAAAACAAATCAAATATCTGATAAAGAACAATGATATATAATACCCATAAGACATAAAGGAGTAGCCTGGTAAAATTTACAATACATAAAGTAAAACATTGTATACGCCCGAGACAGTGAGCAATGAAAAGAAAATTTAAGAGAACTGAAAGTAATTCTACGCAATATATAAAGCCCCATGCCAGTAGGGCAGCGTTCGTGGAATGTACGTTATACCTATCATCATTTAAAAAATATTGATATTAAAATACCTAAAAACAATTTTAATATGTACATTATATATGTATAAGAAATACAAATGAAGAAAATATTGTATACAATCAACACAATGAGATGACCATATGCAATTTCATCGTAAAAGGAAAAAACTTACAAAGCCCTTTAATCTTTAAATAAACACAAAACCAGTAGTGGAATTTTTTTTTCAGTTTCAAGCGATTCTTAGTGACAAATGATGGTAGTTCTAATACGATTTACTTTCTTGTCTTGAAGTGATAAAAACGTCGATACTTATTTATACAGGACTGCCTTCCACGAAATGGTTACGGCATTTCACTTCTCTTAAGTGCGAGATGGAGATAAAGAAAAATGTTTTATGCGGAATGGTGAAAAGACAACAAATAATAACTTACTTCTCTCTCTCTCTCTCTCTCTCTCTCTCTCTCTGTCTCTCTCTCTTTGTCTCTCCCTCTCTCTCTCCCTCTCTCTGTGCAAAAATAATCCGTGCTTTTAGTATTGAAGCTATTAATCTGTTGGTGTGCGCCACATACACTATGTTATTAAAAGTATTCCGACAGCCCACTGTTTTTAGGGCCATTGGTTCCAGGGAAGGGAGTGAGTGAGCCAGCGCCGTAAGGCAAAGATAACACCCATGCCTCACCGGGATTCTAACCCGGACCCATTTCAGACGAATGGCTACAAGCCAGTGCTTAGATTGCTGCGCCACCGGGGCGGCTAAATACTGGTTTGACTTTGGAGTTTACGTAATCATTTCTGCAAATTCGACAAGTTTTTATCCGTGTTAAATGTATGCAAATAAATTGGTATAGCGGGTTGCTGTTTCTGAAAATGAAAGACTTGTATTTCTGGAATCGCAATAGGACATTGATAAAATTGTTATTTCAACTACATTCCATGATGACAGTAATATTGTAACTCCTATACGTTATGAAAATTCTCATAAGCTTTGAAAATACAAGTTCAGTCCACATCGCACATATAGGAAGAAAACAGTTTTCATTGCAATGCTAGTTTTCTGTGAGTTTTAAAAACAGCTTGATCGCTTATAGTTAAAGAGAAAAATTTACACTGTACTTCTGACACTTCTTGATAGCGTCTATCACTGATAACAGTTACATCTTTTACAAAAACATTTGTTACGTGGACAAAACCTGAATTTGAAAAGTTTAACTGGAGTGTTGTATAGCATGTATGATGATTCTGAAGTTCGAAAATTACACTAAAGTAAAACAGTCACCGAGTAATTTTAATTCATGATTTCGGATGTTTATTTCTGAAACAGCATCGTTGAAGATCTTTATGTCATGACAAGCAGTCTTAACAAGCATTAATCAAATACAACTTCCATACGTATTTTAAAGCAATCTGTTAACTTTTCCTTTGCTCCATCGATATCATCATTCGCTGGAAACATTTTAACGGCTTTCTTTCCTGTGTGTAGAATTACATGAGATTTATTTTGTGCATTTTATTATTTAATATAACGTTTATCTATATTGTTCATGAAGCATGCCTATTTAAATATGAAGGTATGAAATATTTCCTACTTTGCTTATATTAATTATCGTAATTTAGTAATCTAATGGCCAAATGTATAATATTTCAGAGAACCCGTATCCAGGAAAGACGTTGGTCTGATATACGTGTAAAATTGTATAATTTGTTCAATTCATATACAATTCTTATGCATTAAACTATAAGATAAATAAATAAGATGATCACGATACTCTGCTTACCTATCAAGACGATCTGCGGACAATTAAAATAACTTACGATTTTCATCTATCAGGTTCGGATTCAGATTCGGATTCAGGTATAGTACAGTACAGTACACAGATGTCTTTGTTGTTTCAGGGTTTAGCGACTACCAGAAAGTAGGTCTGATGGCTATTTCTGGTAGTCGCTAAAGTTAGATCTGACGGCTACTTCTGGTAGTCTCAAAAGTTAGGTCTGATGGCTACTTTCTGGTAGTCTCAAAAGTTAGGTCTGACGGCTACTTTCTGGTAGTCACTAAAGTTAAGTCTGTGGGCTACTTCTGATAGTCACTAAACTTAGGTCTGACGGTTAGTTTTTGGTAGTCGCTAAAGTTAGATCTGACGGCTACTTATGGTAGTCTCAAAAGTTAGGTCTGGTGGCTACTTTCTGGTAGTTACTAAAGTTAGGTCTGTGGGCTACTTCTGGTAGTCACTAAAGTTAGGTCTGACGGCTATTTCTGGTAGTCGCTAAAGTTAGGTCTGATGGCTACTTTCTGGTACTCAATAAAGTTAGATCTGTGGGCTACTTCTGGTAGTCATTAAACTTAGGTCCGACGGCTACTTCTGGTAGTCGCTAAACTTAGGTCTGACGGCTACTTCTGGTAGTCTCAAAAGTTAGGTCTGATGGCTACTTTCTGGTAGTCACTAAAGTTAAGTCTGTGGGCTACTTCTGATAGTCACTAAACTTAGGTCTGACGGCTACTTCTGGTAGTCACTAAAGTTAGGTCTATGGGCTACTTTTGATAGTCACTAAACTTAGGTCTGACGGATAGTTCTTGGTAGTCGCTAAAGTTAGATCTGACGGCTACTTCTGGTAGTCTCAAAAGTTAGGTCTGATGGCTACTTTCTGGTAGTTACTAAAGTTAGGTCTGTGGGCTACTTCTGGTAGTCACTAAAGTTAGGTCTGACGGCTATTTCTGGTAGTCGCTAAAGTTAGGTCTGATGGCTACTTTCTGGTAGTCGATAAATTTAGGTCTGATAGCTACTTTCTGGTAGTCACTAAGTTAGGGACACTGGCTCCAGGTAAGAAAGAGAGCCAGCACTGTAAGACAAACACACCACCCATGCCTCATCAGGTCTCGAACCCGGATGCAGCTTTGACGATTCGTCAGAAACAACCCACACTAATGACCAATCGGCCACTGAGGCGACGAAGAACATAGCGGCCCCTGTCAAGTTCCGCTCAGAAAATAAGTCTTCCTAGATACCGCCTTTCGTTGCATGATATTTTAGTCTCTTTTGTGTAGTACATTTCGTATTTATTGCTTTCTCCAGGCTGCTTAAATAGCACTAGAACTAATCTTCAACCAAAAATTATAGCCGATGGTAGTGATTTCAACGAAATGCATTACACAAAGAAGACTAAAACAGCTGTAAAAGAGACTACTGAGACCAAATAAATGTACTACACAAAGGAGACTAAATAACTGTCCTAGTTTTCTTTTGTCTTGAACAAGAAGAAAATTCAAAGAAGAATGAATTGTTCTGAATCACATTTGTTTATGCATAATCTTCAAGGTCGAAAAATCCGGTACAGACAATTTTTCAGAGTAGCTGATTCTGAGTTTAAACGGATTCCCTAATTAAAAAAAAACATTATTGAATTCCTTAGCAGAACTGTGTAATTCCAAGAAGACAAAGTTTTTTTTTTCTTTAAAGTTAGCTCGAGACGATTTAAAATAATAGCAACAATACAGAAGATAAAAAGACAACAAAAAAGAGTTATATATATATATATATATATATATTATTAACTTTGAACTCGTTTATTTTGTAGAGTAACGCCTGAATAAACCTCTCTTCATTTTATTTCTATTGTTCATGGTACTTCTGTTTGATGCGCGAAGTCAAGTGTTACCGACACGTAAACAACTTTACTGTCCCGTTAAAGTGCAAACTAAGGTTGGTCAGTGGCGTAAGCTATGTTGAAACTATAGAAAAATGCAAATTTTCTGTTCCGACTCATTGTTTTTGCATGCCAACGAAACCGTCTTGGCCTTGGAAATTTTTATGTCTGTGAATAAGCTATAAAAGAAAAACTGAATATTTAAAATTGTCGTGATTTTACGATATCGATTAAATTGTTTCGGTGATAACTTCGTTACATATTCGAAAGTTTCCAATTAAATTTTCAAATTAATTTTCCATTTACTGAACCTTAAAATAGAATTCTTTTTGTTTTTCATTTTTCTTCTCCTTTAGTTTGTAACACTATTTGAAGAAAGTAACTAAATAACCACAATGTCCGAGTGGCCAGAAGGCATTCGGACATTATGGTTATTTTATAGCACTTTGGTTATATACTGACCCTTTTGGCTAATCGTTCCAGTTGGGCACGTGTTGAAGTCCTCGATGAGGCTTGACTGAAGCGTTTGTCTCGCAGTGCTATCTCTCTCTCTTTTCCCTAGATTAATCATTGGCAGGCTACTGTTTATAGCCATTGATGCTAATAGTGGTCGTTAATCCCAAAAACAAAAAAATGCTATCTCTCTCTTTTTCCTAGAACCAGGGCTTTTAATAATTGGCAGGATACTGTTCATAGCTTTTGATGCTAATAGTGGTCGTTAATCTCCAAAATAGCAGTGCTATCTCTCTCTTTTTCCTAGAAACCAGGGCTTTTAATCACTGCCAGGCTACTATTTATATTCTTTTTTTTTTTTTTTTTGATTGGAGGTTTAACGACCACCGTGAGCAACTCAATGGGCTGTAAGCAGTCGCCCGTCCCTAATTTAGAGTCACTGGTTCCAGGGAAGGGAGAGAGCCAGTGCCGTAAGACAAACACAACATCCATGCCTCACCGGGATTCGAACCCGGACCCCGTTCGGACGAATGATCAGAGGTCATCGCTTAGACCACTGCGCCACCGGGGTGGCCTATTTATATTCATTGATGCTAATAGTGGTGTTAATCCCCAAAATAAACAGTACTATCTCTCTTTTTTCCTAGAACTAGGGCTTTTAATCACTGGAACGCTATTATTTATAGCCATTGATGCTAATAGTGGTCGTTAATCTCCAAAATAAACAGTGCTATATCTCTGTTTTCCCTAAAACTAGGGCTTTTAATCACTGGCAAACTACTGTTTATAGCCATTGATGCTAATTGTGATTGTTAATCTCCAAAACAAACAGTGTTATCTCTCTGTTTTCCCTAGAACTAGAGCTTTTATTCACTGGCAGACTACTGTTTATAGTCATTGATGCTAATAGTCGTCGTTAATCGCCAAAACAAACAGTACTACGTGTGTCTCTCTTTTTCTTATAGAACCAGGGCTTTTAATCACTGGCAGGCTACTTACTGTTCATAGCTTTTGATGCTAATAGTGGTCGTTAATCCCCAAAACAAACAATGCATTCTTTCTCTTTTCCTTAGAACCAGGGCTTCTAATAATTGGCAGGCTACTGTTCATAGCTTTTGATGCTAATAATGCTTGTTAATCTTCAAAACAAACAGTGCTATCTCTCTCTCTCTCTTTTTCCTAGAACCAGAGCTTTTAATCACTGGCACGCTACTGTTTGTTGCTATTGATACTAATTTTGGTCGTTAATCTCCAGAACAAACAGTGTTATCTCTCTGTTTTACCTAGAACTAGGGCTTTCATTCACTGGCAGACTACTGTTTATAATCATTGATGCTAATAGTAGTCGTTAATCCCCGAAACAAACAGTGCTATCTCTCTGTTTTCCTTAAAACCAGGGCTTCAAATCATTGGCAGGCTATGATTTATATTTTTTTATGCTAATAGTGGTCGTTAATCTCCAAAATAAGGAATAAAAAAGGAAGCATTCAAAAAATACCTCTGCTCCATGTCTTTATTTGTAGCCAAAACTAAACACGCCCATCAGATTGGACGAGTGAAAAGTGTGACTCATCACTCCAAAGTACAACTTTTCAGTCACTCATAGTCCAGGAATGACGGGAGACACACCACTCGAAACGGCGTTTCGCATTCACAGTAGTGATGTGTGGTTTGTGTGCCGCTGCTCTACCATAATAACCCACACTGTGCGACTCTCTGCGGAAAAAACTAACCGAGCCATTCAAAGCATTTCCTACTTCAGCAGCGATGGAAACGGCAGAGGAAGAACGGGATTTCTTAACATTTCTTGCCATGGCTTTTCTGTCACGTTTCGTCAGTTTATGCGGCCTTTCTGAACGTTTTTCTGCTGCAGTTGCAAAATCCCACTTCCATCTCTTAACGACATCACTTTTGGTACGTTTAATTTAGCTGCAATGCTCCGTATGGAAACGTTACTCAAATGATATCCTATGGCCAGCCCACGCTGGAACTCGGAAATTCAACTGCAATGTCCCGTATGGAAACCTTACTCAAATGACATCCTATGACCAGCCTACACTGGAACTCGGAAAGTTCACGTCCACGCGACATATCCACTTCAAAATCACTGGTAACACGACAGAACAACTCAGCTTTATATGCGCACTTCACCACTCACAGCGCACCTCACCACTCACAGTGGACCACACCACTCACAGCGCACCTCACCACTCACAGTGGACGACACCACTCACAGTGGACCTCACCACTCACAGCGCACCTTCTTGCTCTCCCGTTCTTTGCACTCATTCAAATAGTTAGTGGTGTCCGAATATTTTTGATAATACAGTGTCTATTCTTATGGAAAAACAGTGTCTATTCTTATGCAACTAGCATGCACCCAGCCTGATTTACGAGACGGCATTCGGGCACGTACTTTTGGCCCCTACCTTTGATTCCCTTTTCCAATACAGTTATATAGACTAAGGCTATTGAGACCATTCTCAATCACACATGCACGCACATACACTATATTGAAAAAAGTCACCGTATAACGAAGTAAATTTCTCCGTCATTTTTGGTCTACGCCGGGATTCGAACCCGAGGCCGCTTATTCCGGAACAAGTCGCTCTACCAACTGAGCTACGCAGACATTTTCTCTTATTCCTATCTGCCTTTATGTCGTGTGCGTCCTGCTGGCAGGTACGTCACATCCCCCCCCCCCCGAAAGAGGGCCGGGGGCATGGCCCACGGATCAGCCGTGACCATGAATCGTTGCAGGCAGCCATCCACTGTAGAACGTGCACTTGAGAACTCCCAGTCAATCTGCTGTGTGGAATGCAACATCACACATTTTTATTTTTCGAAGCGCTGGAGAAGGAATTCTCTGATTTTTCCTGTCTCGCGGTGTGGAAATAACATCACACCAATGCGAGATTTCGAACGGCCGGGTCATCCGGATAGTTCGGGCGCCATTATAACGAAGTAAATTTCTCCGTCATTTTTGGTCTACGCCGGGATTCGAACCCGAGTACGCTTATTCCGGAACAAGCAGCTCTACCAACTGAGCTACGCAGACATTGATTCTAATTGCTATCTGCCTTTATGTCGTGTGCGTCCTTCTGGCAGGTACGTCCCCTGGTACGTTACATCATCTCCCCCTTATTTTTAATTTTTTTTTTTTTTTTAAGTGCTGCTCATATTTTTCCTATCTCGCGGTGTGGAAATAACATCACACCAATGCGAGACTTTGAACGGCCGGGTCATCCGGACAGCCCGGGCGCCATTACAACGAAGCAAATTTCTCCGTCATTTCTATCCGCGCCGGGGTTCGAACCTGGGTCCCCTCATTCCGGAATAAGTTGCTCTACCAATTAAGCTACGCGGACGTTTTATTCTGATTCCTGGTATTCCGCGCCGTACTCGGGATTCGAACCCGAGTACGCTTATTCCGGAACAAGCAGCTCTACCAACTGAGCTACGCAGACATTGATTCTAATTGCTATCTGCCTTTATGTCGTGTGCGTCCTTCTGGCAGGTACGTCACATCTCCTGGTACGTTACAACCGGACACCCCTTCAAATGCAAATGAACGGATCCGTTGCGTTGTTAAGATACACGGTACAGCTGCAAACAGCATAAAAACAAGCCTGCAGCTGACCGCGATCATGTCGCACTGTGAGGTTGAGTGAAAATGTCGCGGCGGGAGAGAACTGACTTTGAGAAAGGAAAGATTTCTGGGTGTTATATTAGTGGGTTGTCCATAAGAGAAACCGAGAGGCGTTTAAATATACCCAAGTCAACTATTTTGGATGTACTGAATAAGCGAAAGATACATGGTGTGTCTGAAGCAGCAAAACGTACCGTCAGACCAAAGAAATTCAGTGATAGAGGACGTCGAAGCCTCAGGAGAGTCGTTACAGCTAATCGACTGAGTACTGCCCAAGACCTCAGTGTACAGATGAGTAAAAATGCTGGAACCTCGGTATGTTCACGTACCAATCGCAGAGAACTTCATTTTATGGGTTACCGTGGTCGTGCGGCTGCTCATAAGCATTTCATCTCCACTCGGAATGCTACTCGTCGTTTAGTATGGTGTAAAGAACATTTATCGTAAACCGTATATCGATGAAAACGGGTCTTATGGACTGATAAATCCAGATACACGATCCATCAGTCTGATGACCATGTGTGGGTATGGTGGCAGCCGGGGTAACCATATTTAACACCGTGTACTGTTCCTTCGGCCAAGTTTGGAGCTGGAAGTGTACTCGTGTGGGGATGTTTTTTCGTGGTATGGTCCCGGCCCATTGGTTATCGTGGACAACCCTGTTAATCACCTCGTCTACCTTGACCCGATATTCTGGACAGTTATGCTCTACCAACTCTGTGGCAATGCTATGGAACTGAGCCTTGTTGATACCAACAGGATAACGCACCGAGCCATAAAACAAGGACTGTTACGGCTTGGTTTGACGGTAATTCCGTATCATGTGTGGACTGGCCAGCACAGAGCCCTGATCTTAATACCACAGAGCATCTATGAGATGAATTAGAGCGCCGCATAAGAAGTTTGGAACCTAGGCCTACTACTAAGCAACTGTTAGCGGCAGCATTATGTACTGAATGGAAGCGCATACCTATCGCTGTGTTCCAAAATCTTGTCGAAAGCATGTCTCGACGGGTCAGTGCATGCATTAAGGCCAAAGGTGGACCGACACCGTAGTAACGTATGTCAATAAATTCTACTTTATGTTTCTCTTCTAGGTGTCCGGTGACTTTTGTCAATATAGTGTAACACAAGATGCCAGGGGGGGGGCTGAAATCCTCTTGCCCAGTGCCCCAAACTGAGCATGCGGTTCATATACTGAATTTCCCCATTCATGCAGCGTTGCATATCTAATAAATTTAAATATGGAAATCTAAACATCTTTTCAGTGGTCTCGCACTTCATAAAAAAAGAAACACACTTATTATAGAGGCTGGGAAGGTAATTTATTTCCAATCTGATTTTTATTTTTACACTGGAGTACTCATTCAAAAGGTTGTATGAAAAAAATATCAAAAACACGAAGTTATTTTGAGCGGTCGTTAGTCCTAATGTGTTATCGATCAGCAAAATAACATAGTACTTTATTTAAATGAATGTTTTCTTTTTGCCGTTCTTGTGTTATTTGTTGTTTGACAGAACGCATAGTTAAACCTGCCAGAACAAGAAACTCAGCGTATGTCGCTTTACAAACAAAAGAAGCGTGCATTCTTGATTTTGAACGAAAATAACCTTTGGCCTAATTGTTCGGTAATGAACCAAATTTTGCAATACTTGTTAAACAAAGCCACTAGGTATTTTCGATCTGGTTAAGAATTAGCCGACGACTTTTGTCTCCCTCACCTGCAAAAGCATGCATGCTATTCCGCGTGACATAATAACATAATAACGCTTGACTTCACACACAATTGCTGCCATTCTTTCAATAAGCGGGGCAACTCAATGTGTGTTGGAGAAGGACATCACGACTGTTTGCTTTACGACGGGGCGGTCTTCCATTTCTTGCTGACAGTAAAATGCCTTTAGTTTTGAATCATTGCGTCTAATAATGGCGAATTGGGATCAGTTGAAAGAAAAAAGTGATGTCACACCTGCGATACAAATCATTCACGAGCGAAAGAAAAGAAACATATTTCAACGACCTCAAACTCTTCAACCGCGAAGATGCTAAGATTGGTCAAACCTTTGTCTTTTACCTGTTTCTTTCAAATTGTCTTGCGTAGATGCAATAATGTCATGTGGTAATATGGATATTTAAAAAAAAAAAAGACTTATCAAACCCGTCGATTAATTTGTTTTCGGTTGCATTTATGCAAGCCGCAACAAATCAGCGTTTCTAATTTTCTTATTTCCGATCTAGTACTGTTATGATACAATCAGAGCCTACTCATCGCTCTGTTGGGCGTTAAACCTATTTCAGGTTAAAAGTCTCATTAAGTGACGTTCCCTGCACGACGTTAAAACTTGAAGAGTTTTCTACTGTAGTCACGGCCGGAGGAAACTTTTTTTTTTTTTTTTTTTTTTGCCCTTATCTGGTAGGGCGAGACTTGAAATTACGTCCCCTCAAGTTTAAAAGTTCCTTACTTTCGATCAAATATTACAGAGTTTTTACTTTCTGATACCTCGATTAAAGGGAAATACAGTGAAACCTCAGTTATGCGCTTTTCTATGAGATAGCCTTAAAAATGTATAAATGTCAAAACGTATAAGCCAAATTTTAAAATGTTACATACTTGGAAGATATGAATTCGTTTATTGGTGTAAATATGACACGGATGTTAAGTCAGATAATATCCAAAAACTTGAAAATTTCGTCGTCCTTGGAGCAGGAATCGAACCCGCATCTCTCGAGTATGCTAACCACTACACCACCCATAACGACCAAGTTTCAAATTTCCGATTAATTTGAATATAACCAGAATATCAATGAATGAAATACGGGATTACATCATTGTGCAGTACAAATTTGGAAGATGTGAATTCGTTTACTGGTGTAAAATTTTCAAGTTTTCGGATATTATCTGACTAAACATCAATGTCATATTTACACCAATAAACGAATTCACATCTTCCAAATTTGTATTATGCATGGTTTAATCCCGTATTTCATTCACTGATGTTACATACTATTGGAAAAGTTATGTGTTAAAGGAGTGCATGATGTTCCGCAATAATGACACATTTAAAGTCCAATCGGCGGCGAAAGAAAAAAAGGATTACAAATTATTATATATTTTATCGCATTTCAAAAATAATAAAGCCTATGATAGTCAAACTTCTCTTTTAACGACTTTACCTGTCTATAAAAATAGTGATTCTAGCTTAAGTGAAATCCTCAAATGTAAGAGTCTGAGAAGTGCTTCAGTATGGGACTCATGAATTAACAGCTTTTTTGTCTGCGGATTCTAAATGTTGTGACGTGCCTTCCCAGCAGGACGCACACGACATGAAGACAGATAGCAGTCAGAACGAACGTCCGCGTAGCTCAATTGGTAGAGCGACTTATTCCGGAATGAGGGGACCCCGGTGCGAGCCCCGGCGTGGACAAAGAAAAGGACGGAGAAATTTACTTCGTTCTAATGCATCCAGTTGAAACCGGAATGCTGAATACGGATAATACAAGGGACATCCTGAAAGTAATGCCTCCTCCTTAATAACTTTTGAAATTTTGAAGTGATTTTAATGAAACTGCACTGACATGTACTATGATATGTTACCAATGTGGGAAAAAATGTTTTTCAGAATCCGAAATATAGATCATGAATGACAGAGAAAAGCATCGAGCCGTAATTTGAATTCCTGGAAAAAGAGGGATGTGAGGCTCCAGAAATCCACAGAAGACTCCTGTCGGTGTATGGAGCAGCCACAATCGATATCAGTAATGTCCGAAGATGGATGAAGAAGTTTCGAGAGGGAGAAAGTTCTGTGTCGGACAAACAACGGAGAGGAAGACCCGCAACTGCAGTGAGAAATACCAACAAGCAACGCGTGAAAGGCCTCATCACAGCTGATCATTGTGTCACCATCCAGGAGTTGCAACAATAAACAGTGCTCACTATGTGCAGATATTGAAGAAGCTAAAGGAAGCTATCAGAAGAAAAAGATGTGACATTCCACTTTATAGCGTTGTTTTACACCATGATAACGCACGTCCCCACTCCTCAACGGAGACTTCACAGGTTATTGCCAAAGTGGGGTGGACGGTGATGCCTTTACCCCCTACAGTCCTGATTTGGCTTCCTCCGACTTTTGCCTCTTTGAAAAGCACCCTTTGTGGGGAAGGTTTCGACGATGTGACAGAGGTTAAACTGGCTGTGAACTCGAGTGAAACGACAGCCTCGGGGATTTTTCCAAAATGGATTTTTACCAAAGGGTTCAAAGATGGCGGAAATGTATAGAAAGTGATGGACAATACTTTGAATAGGCTAGCATTGTTAACAATATGTCCAAGTATTTTGCTACCAAGTTTCACAGTTTTGCTGCTACAAATAAAAATCTTATGAGGGACGAGGCATTACTTTCAGGATGCCCTTTGTACATTTAGAGTTCTATTCTACCATACCACGACATAGGGGAGCCACAAAGTTACGTCCCAGAAATTTAGAAATTCTTAAACAGCGCATATGTGTGTGAGGTATGAAATGCGAAATCAGCTTTTTATCCAAACCGAAAGAAACAACATACTTTGAATCCACATTGATCCTCTGATGGGATCAATGTTCAACTTTGGCTGTTAGTTAGTTAGTTAGTTAATTGATTTTTGTGGCGCAAGGGCCAGGCATGGCCAAAGAGCGCGTGACACATAACTATCAGTTCAAGATTAAAAAAAAAAAAAAGTTATAAAGGAGAATGATGAAAGTTGTGAAAACTAGTTAGTTAATTAGGTTTATATATAAATTTGTTAATTTACTATTATAATTATTATAACTCTTTTTTTTTTTTTTTTTTTTTTTTTTTTTTTTGAACAGCTGTCCCTTCGGTGATGTAATCGTTCAAGACGAAATGACAAAATGATCCGTCACAAGGTCAGCTCAGGCCGTGGGGGCGCCGCTCCCCAAATAACTGGAAAACCAGTTATCCCCGTGCGGGGCAACTTTGGCTGCCCCTAGAAGGAACACAACAACACTGTCTCAATTCTCTCCAAGAAAACATCATACCCATCTCTGATGGGATCAAGGTTCAATTTTGGCTGCACCAAGAAGGAACACAACAACGCTGTCTCAATTCTCTCGGAGTAAGCAACATACCCATCTCTGATGAAATCAAGGTTCAACTTTGGCTGCACCAAGAAGGAACATAACAACACTGTCTCAATTTTCTCTAAGTAAGCAACATACCCTTCTCTGATGGGATCAAGGTTCAACTTTGATTGCACCAAGAAGGAACACAACAACGCTGTCTCAATTCTCTAGAATTTCTAAAATACCGAGTTACATATACAAAAATAAAGGAACCGAGTGTTTTTTGACAAGCTGAATTTCAAATTCTAAAGTACAATGGTCATTCAAAAACCAACGAGACTGCTTTTACATGGGGCAGAAGTGTAATGCAGTAAACATAGTTACACTTATACACTTTCGAGCATTCTCCCTCTACCTGGATGCACCGGTCCCACCCTTTTATCCACTTCCGAAAGGTGTGTTTCGAAGCCCTTCCTTGACATGTGATTCAGGATAACCATCACAGCATTGTTCATGGTGCAAGCTGAATCCCACGAAGTTGTTTTTTCACTTCGAGGAATAGTTGGAAATCACGCGGCGCCAGGTCTGGTGAATACAGACTACCATTTCGATGTCTATACTCGGGCAAAGCTAATCTGTCTATACAGTTAAAGCTACGGGGTGTGTACTTCCACTGCATAACATAGTTTCAGTTTAAAGCTTGAATTAAGACCTGAAACAGCACTTGGATATATAGATGTTCTAAATGTCGTACGTACATAAAAATAAAAAAAAGAAGATCCCAGTTTCGGTCACGTTTCTAAAAAGTACAAATATTCACATTTTGGAGACGCCATTGTCAATTCTGTTATACTTCAGAGTGACTACACGGTATACAAGGGGGATATTTACTGCGAGTGGGAAAGGAGAATTGAGTTAGATTGAGGGGGAGGGAGATAATGGCAATGGCGATCACTGAGCTTGCTCCTTTCTTCATGGTTGCCGTTTTAAAATACACATTCAGAAATCGTTTGTCTGGTGGTCGGAAAGGTTGAGAAGGTGTAGGTATCGTGTTGGAACACGGGAAGTTTGTTTTTGCCTTGCCTTAAGTCACCCTTAGGTGGAAGGGTCCACGACACATGGCACCTTATTAGTGCCCGGAGAAATACTGAAACACAAGAGATATCTTGTCGGTAAATCGGTTTCACAGCATTAGCAGTGTAGACAGGTTAGCTTTACCCCGATTAAAGGTTTGGGATAACCAGCTGAGTAAGCAAGGCACAATGTGCATGGGGCAATATCTTAATGAAATATCCAGCCAGTTTGTGCATATTTTTGGTGTTTGGGATTTTCTTTTCTTTAAAGGACCTATGAGAACACATTAGCAACCTCCTCAATGGTCGGTCGGCGGTCTTAGCGCAAGAGTGCTTCTATGGTATAGGCATTAGCCTCCGTGGTCGATGTGGAAGTCCTACCGGAGCATGGTGCATCTTCCAAACACTCTTCACCATTCACAAATTTCTTGTGTCACTCAAAACTTCTTGCACGGGACAAAGCATCTTCCTCATAAGGCTGTTTTAATCATTTCGTGCGCTTCTGAGGCGGTTTTATCCAAACGCACTCAAAATTTTACAACTGCTCTTTGCTCCAGTTTTAAATTCATACTGGGATGCAGAAACATGTCTCTGAACTCTATGCCGTCTACTACAAGAATGAACTAGTGGAGCGCTGTAACGACGCGACGTCACGTGACTGATCTTGCAGATGTTCCAACACAGGCAGCTGCAATTTTCTGCGTCGGTTTGTTTTGGCGCTATAACGTCAGTCTCGTTACTTTTTGAACCATCTACGTATAATCGCAAAAAGTGTATAAATGAATTACGTATAACTCAGTTAATAAAGCATTTGAAACTACAGCAAAATATCGGGACAAACGCAGAATTGCGTATAAAAGTGAAAAAACGCATAACTGAGAAACGTTTAACCGAGGTTCTCTGTAATATGATCGTTCAAAAATCGCCCTTCCTGTTGTTGGGCATAAGTTTACTAAAAATATGAAAACTAGGTAAATATCCGAACATAAAGTAAAACGGAAATATTACGCCACTGCCGACAACCCCACAGTACCCGGCACTAATGCAGAATGAAAAACGAACCAGCACAGGACGAATTAGTATCAGATAGTAAATCGAAAAAACAAGAGAGAAAACGTTTTCAGAGTAGGATTTAGAAAAATTCCTTCGAAGCTGAGCCGGACGGATGACGTCATGACATGGCCCGGGGTTGGCACTGAATTCCAGCCCCTTTCAGAAAACCTTTCCAATTTCCATAAGCTATCAATTATCTTTGCTTGTAGTAGACGGCATAGAACAACTCAAAGCATCGTGGAGAGATGCATGCATGTAGTAACCAGGAAAGATAGGAAGAGGAACTCATGAATTAGGAAAAAAAGAGTTGATGACGTCATAGTCAAAGTAAGTACCCTCATGAAAATATTGCTTGAAAGACGCATGCTTGTTACAACCACGAAAGATAGAAACAGGCACACATGGATCAGGGAAATGACAAGAATTGAGGATATCATGGTCAAAGTAAAGACACAACGAGATGGCATAGTTCTAGAAGAATTGATCATCGTTGAACAACTTTGATACTAGACTGGATACCAAAGAACAGAAAAAGACCCAGAAAAAGACCCAGAAGAAGACCACTTGGGAGATGGGTGGACGAAATGCGAATGCATTTTGGAATGACTTGAAAGAGACTAGCTCGAAACAGTAAGTTACGGAGGAGACTTGGAAAAACCTTCACAAAACATTGGATTGATAATCGTTTTTATTGATGATGATGATGATATATACTATATTGACAAAGGTCACCGGACAACCCTTCAAAAGCAAATGAATGGATCAGCTGCGTTGTTGAGATGCGCGGTACAGCTGCAAACGGTATAAAAACAAGCCTGCAGATGACCGCGATCATATCACACTGTGAGTGTGAGGGAAAATGTCGCGGCGGGAGAGAACTGACTTTGACAAAGGAAAGATTGTTGAGTGTTATATTGGTGGGTTGTCCATAAGAAAAACCGAAAGGCGTTTAAACATACCCAAGTCAACTGTTTTGGATGTACTGAATAAGTGGAAGACACATGGCGTGCCTGAAGCAGCAAAACGTACCGGCAGACCAAAGCAAATATGTGATAGATGGCGTCAAAGTCTCAGGAAAGTCGTTACAGCTAATCGACGGAATACTGCACAACACCTCAATGTACAGGTGAGTAAAAATGCTGGAACCTCGGTATGTACGCGTACCATTCACAAAGAACTTCATTCCATGGGTTACCGTCGTTGTGAGGCTGCTCATAAGCCTTTCATCTCCACTCGGAATGCTACTCGTCGTTTAGCATGGTATAAAGAACATTTATCGTGAATCGTAGATCAATGGAAACGGGTCATATGGACTGATTAATCCAAATACACGATCCATCAGTCTGATGGCCGTGTGTGGGTATGGCAGCATCCGGGGGAACGCCATTTGTCACAATGTACTGTTCAGCGTACAGTGTTTGCCACATTGTACAGTGTCCTACGGTAAAGTTTGGAGCTGGTAGTATACTCGTGTGGGGATGTTTTTCGTGGTGCGGTACCGGCACATTGGTTATCGTGGATAAACCTGTTAACAACACGTCTACCTCGATATTATAAACAATTAGGCCCTACTAATTCTGTGGCAATACTATGGAACCGAGCCTTGTTGGTACCAGCAGGATAATGCACCGAGTCATAAAGCAAAGACTGTTACGACGTGGTTTGACGATAATTCCGTATCGTGTGTGGATTGGACACCACAGAGCCCTGATCTTAATCCCATAGAGTACCTATGTGATGAATTAGAGCGCCTCATAAGAAGTTTGGAACGAAGGCCTACTACTAAGCAACAGTTAGCGGCAGCATTATGTACTGAATGGAAGCGCATACCTATCGCTGTGTTCCAAAACCTTGTCGGAAGCATACCATTAAGGCCAAAAGTGTACCGACACCGTACTAATGTATGTCAATAAATGCTATGTTGTTTTTCTCTTCTAGGTGTCCTGTGACTTTTGTCAATATAGTGTATGTACATGTTCCGTGTATTTATATCATCCTGTATCATATTTTTATAGTATGATATCAAACTAACATGAATCCAATAAAGCACTATTGAATTAAGTGTTGTAAAAACTTTTGCCCTTTATTTTATGGTAAACGCCACGAAATTTTCTTCAGAAAATGACTTCCTTTTCTGCATAGAATGCTTTCTCTTTTAATATCTATGAGACAATCAATCAAATTCTTTCTTCACCCAAAGTAATTGGTAAACAGAGCATGGCAGGGTAAGATGTCCTTTACGCAACTAGATTCCCGTGAAACTTTCAGAAAATCAAATTATCCCACTCATTTATGTTGGCTAATAGAAAACTTCGGGAAAATAAGCGTTATCGAAGGCATGCGTTGAAGAAAAGAAAATCTTCCGGATGCCGATGAGCGGGGACATTTTGCTAAGCCACTGAGGCATTGCTTCATTTTTCTTATTTTGCATTTTATCAAAATATCAGTACAAATGCCATCCCACACTTTTTATCGCTACAAAAGTTTCTTTCTTCCGGTATTTTCTGTGTGATCTTTTGCTTCAGGCCAAACGGAAGGATAAATGTGTACGTGTGTATGCGAGAGAGATAAAGAGAAACAGACAGGAGGAAGAGAGATGGGTAGTAATTAAAGAGACATTTAAAAATGGGCAAGCGTTTTTAACTTCCAGAGCTCTGGGCGGAATTTTTCCTGGTACAAATGACATGCCTGACTGTAGAAAAAAGAAATAAAGGTGTCAATCACTCGTAATTAGTTTAAAGAAAGCAAAACAAGAAAAGAAACCAAAATCATTTTCTAGCACAGTAGTTTTCACAAATTCTTCCCGCTACACATAAGATTTAAAGCTTAATCCCTGTTTTTTAGCACGTCTTTTGTAAAAAAAGATCGTGCTTATGTTACCAGTTTATCCGTCCATCTGTACCCACGATCTCTCTGCAACTATTAGTCCGATTTGAAAAATTCTTTTTGCATTGGGAAGATTGAAATATGCGAATGATGATCCGTTACGATGTACAATTTCGCCGCTAGAGGGCGTAAATGCAGATGATGTCGAATTCAAAAATACGTTTTATTCCACAAATTTGCTTCTAAACATTGGATTGAAAAAAATCATTTATCTTTCGATTCCATTTATGTCGAAGAGTATTTTAGATATAGTTACTTTTTCAAATTACGCATAGATTTTCCGCTAGGGGGCGTAAAAGTAAATTACATTTTTTCCCGATAACTCTTCTTCTAAAACTCCGAATTGAAAAATGTTTTCTTCAGCGGATAGAACTCCTGATGGAAAATATTTTGCATATAATTTCAAATTTTTGGTAAAGAATACTTTGGCCATTAAGGGGCGTAAGGTGTTAATTTTTGCTTCTGATATATTTGCCATAAAATCTGAGCTTCTAAAATATTGATTGAAAAAATTCTTTCGTGGACTGATGCCACTCATATCGATAAACCTTGTAGCAATATTTTTCTTAAAATATTCCACAGTTTCTCAGCTAGGGGGCGTAGATGTATATCTTATTTTTGTCAATATCTCTACTTCTAGGAGTCCGATTTGAAAAATTCCTTCTTTGTTGGATAGTGTTTCCGATGCGAAATGTTTTTTCTATAAATTCAAAATTTTCAAGTAAATCATAGACTTTTCGCTAGGGGGCAAAAGGTAAATTGCGTTTTCTGCTTCTAAAACTCCGATTTGAAATTTTTTCTTGTATCTCATACAAGACCTGATGGAAAATATTTTTCACATAATTTCTAATGTTTGTTAAAGAATGGTTTCGCCACCATGGGGCATAAGTGTTAATTTCTGCTTCTGATGTATTTGTAGCAAAATCTGGGCTCCTGAAAACTCGACTAAATTTTTTTCTTAGACCAATACCGCTCATATGGAAAAACCTTTTGAGAATAATTTCTTCCTAAAATAATGAATGGTTTTCCCACTAGGGAACGTAAAGTCACATCTTATTTTTGTCGATATCTCTGTTTCTAAGAGTCCAATTTGAAATATTCTTTCGGTGTTGGAGAGCGTTTTCGGTGCAAAATGTTTCTCATATAAATTCATGTTTTTCTTAACGCACAGGTCTGCAACCAGAGTGCGTAAGCTCACGATTTCGTTTGTAGCAATATCTGAGGGATTAAAATTGAAAAACTTCTTTCTTCCGTCAGATACTATTGTTTTCCATACCGGTTCCATTGACTTTGAATAGCTTTGATAAATTTAATTTGCCTCAGAACGGATTCAAAAGACGTGCTTATTACACCCGAAAATTCGGTGTCATCTTTCTTGTTGGAACCTGGAGCGAATTGGGCCACCGTATGGCCGGTCGGCCTTATGTAAACTTATATGACATGACATGCCTTACTGTAGAAACAAGAAATAAAGATTTCAGTCACTCGTACTTAGTTAAAAAAGAAAGAAAGAAAGAAAGAAAGAAAGAAACTGTAATCATTTTCTAGCACAGCCGTTTTCATAAATTATTCCCACTACACATAAACTTTAAAGTTTAATACCTGCTTTTTGGAACCTGGCGCGAATTGGGCCGCCGTATATTAGGTAGAGGCCTTATGTAAGCTTATATGACATGCCTTACTGTAGAAATAAGAAATAAAGACTTCAGCTACTCATAGTTAGTTAAAAAAGAAAAGAAAGAAAGAAACCATAATCATTTTCTAGTGCAGTCGTTTTCAGAAATTTTTTAAAGCTTAATCCATGCTTTATGGTGCCAAAAGCTGACTGGGCCTCCGGGACATCTAGAAAATTCCCGATGGGCCGCCGTATTCTGGGCCGGTAGACCTTATATAAACTAAAACAAAAAAGAGGAAATATCACAATGGTAGCAGAAGAAATATGTAGCAAGTGCTATGCCAAACACTGCTTGTCAAGCAATCCCCCTCCCTCCTCCCCTCGGGCTCCGTCCCTTTTGACTAATTTTCTACTGATCACCTACTTACGATAATAGCTGTTGTAGTTGAATAATCAATATAGCCTAAGTGTACTATCAATATAACAGCATGAAATCAGCAAAAAAAAGAAGAAATAATATTTTTTTTCTTTTATAAGCCCACCAATGTGTATTATTTAAATATAGGAGGAAAATTTTAAATCCGTGTTACACGGTAATGCATTGAGGTAGACCTACGGTAAGATTTTTGAGTTGTTTTATGTATATGTATTCGTATATTTTTCTTAACGGGATCTGCATATGATTTACTACTTTCTGGGGCATACAGTTACCTGAAATCTTGAACTGCGGTTCAAAATGACTGTTTCGGCTACAGCAAAAATACTTTTCTCCATTTGAAATTAGTGAAAAAAAACTTGTTTCTGCACCCTAATTAGTCTCACTTTATGTAAAAATATGCACCCAAATTCTTGTAATTCTCGAAATTTTCAATTTTCTTTAGGATTTTTCCGTAATTATTTCTTTTTAGTCTTGATAAAAAATTGGATTTTCCTTCTTACAAAAAAGCAAAGAAACTTTTACAATTTTGAATTCAGCTATCGTAATAAAATTCATAAGAGCGCAATGAAATTTTTGTCAGCCTCTCTCTTAGAGGACGTATCATGTCTGTTGTTTCAGTAAGGTATAAGGAAAATTTTATATTATATTTTAGCACTGATACTTATGGTACAGTTCAAGAAAATGGATAAAATGTTATTCTTTAATTATTTCCCAGAAGCAAGCACTACAGCAATTATTAGACTTATGATAAAACGTCGATTAAAGAGAAAACGGCGATGCCGTTCATTCTGGGGGTGGGGCTGCTCGATAATTTTTTCCAAGCTGAAAATTTTCAACTTCTAGGGTTATGGACCACCAGTCGGACGGCGTATCGAACAAGCATGCTTTCGAGTCCATATATTCTCAAACAAAGTACAGGGTGATTCATAAAGAAGTATACATTTTCAACGTACTATAAAACAAGAACAATGTAAGATATTTTATGTTACCTGTAACAGAATTGTAAGGAAATGTTTCAAGTTTTTTTTAGAGACACTCACAGATGTTCTATGTCAGCACCCTTAGTCACAGAACACACATCCAGCCGGTATTCCATTTCCACCCAAACGCGAGGTAAGATATCTGAATCAAGTGCAGTGATAGTGGCTATGATACGCTGTTTCAGCTCCGTTAGATCAACAGGAAGTGGAGGGGAGAATACCTCGTCCTTTACGTACCCCCACTGGGTGGTCATTGGGTCAGTGGCATGTTGTAGTCCGTGGCTCATCCAATCCATCAGTGAGGAAAATGTTAATCGAGATAATCTCGCACGTCGCCTAACCAGTGAGGTGGTGCACCATCCAATTGGAGAATAAAGTTGTCACTGTCGTCCTGCAACTGTGGCACAACCAAAGATTTAACATATCCAGAAAAGAGCCTCCCGTGGCAGCTTTCTCATGAAAAAAGAAGGGGCCGTACACTTTCTTTTTGGACACAGCAGAGAACACCTTTGCCCTAGAGGAATCTCGCACGTGTTGCAGTGTAAATCTAGGATTCTACGTACCCCAAAAGCGAACAGGTGCCTTGTAAAGACGTGAGAAATGATCCGATGAGTGCCTTTTATTAGGTTTTATAAAACGTTTACAAATACCAAATATCTAGGTTGTAAGTTTATATCTTCTAAAAAGGCCTGGGGGCTAGGTGCTTTGCAAACAGCTGAGAAATGCTCCATTGATGACTTTTACCAGGTTCATGTAAAATGTTTACAATTACCAAATATACGGAAATTATCTTTCAAAAGGATATAACGAGGAAAATAATTTAAATTATTATTCCTTTTTGGAAAATAAAAAAGTTGGTAGGATGATACCATTGGACGAATCGGCATTGGACGAATAGTCCATTGGACCAATTATCCCTTTGGATGAATCGGCATTGGACTAATCGTCGTGGGACAAATCTTCCGGGACTGGACCACTCAAGTGAAATGCAGCTTCATCGGTGAAAACTAAGTGATCGAAAAAATCGTCATTTTCAAAACGGTGCTGCATTTCGTCACAAAATTCAAAGAGCTTTGTCTTGTCAAGGTCAGTGAGATTTTGCAACATCTGCATTTTGTATGGAATCATTTTCAGCTTCTTTCTCAAAATTCTCCAGACAGTGGGCTGTGAAATCTGCACTTCACGACTCACCCTCCGCGTTGATTTCCCCGGGCTTCGTTGAATGGCGGAGCAAACACTATCGACTACTTCTTCCGATACACGCGGTCGTCCAGGACTTTTAAGTTTGCACAAACAGCCCGTAGTTTCAAATTTTTTATGCCAATCGTAGATAGATTTTCTGCTTGGGGGTTCTTTTCCGAATCGTGATCGAAAATGCCGTTGCACAACATTTGCAGATTCCGTTTTGCTCAATTCAAGAACACAAAACGCCTTCTCCACTGCAGACGCTGCCATTTTGACTGACTAGTCACGCGCACGCCCGCTATCACCTACGTCACTTCCCTCAGTAGCGGGACACAAACTTTATGAGTACATCTACCTAACGGTTCGCAGTTGTAGTCCGTGTCTTCAACTGTTACTGTTTTACAGCATCCGGAAACTGTATACTTCTTTATGAATCAGGGTGTATTTCTAGAGATTAGGGGGTTCAGAAGCAGATTCTTACGACGCACTTATTATACACAGATAACTCAGTATACACAAATTGTACCTTAAGTGTTATACAAAGGCTGCACAAGATACATACAATTTCGCTGGTGTTTAATAATTCATCCGTATATATACATTGGGTTGATGCATAAGTTCATGCCGTTTTTTTCACCGCACTACAGGAATAAATTGCATCAGAAGGTAAAACGGAATCAGTTAACTATGTATTACCCCCTGCCATTGTTTACGATGTTGTCTTAACGCCTGGATAGGTCTGCAATACCATTCTTGAAAAAACGTGCAGGTTTTTCTGCGAAGGAATCATCCAGGAAATTCTGGAAATCAACATCACTGTTGAACGTTCTGCCACGGATTACATTCGACAGAAATCGGAACAGGTGATAGTCTGAACGGGCGACATCTGGGAAATAGGCAGGATGTGGAAGGATCTTCCATTTCATGTCTTGAATGGCCATTTTGGTCATGTCTGTACTGTGACGGCGTGCATTATCATGTTGGAAAAGGACACCATAGCGCCGATGTGGCCGTTTCTACTGAACTGTTCCCTCCACACGGCGGAGTTACTCACAATAGAGTGCAACGCTGATGGTCCGATTCCTCGGCAGCATATCCCAGTGAATAATGCCTTCCATGTCTCGCCAGACACACAACATGATCTTTCGCAGGATGAAGGTCATGTTTTGGAAGTGGTGTGGGCGTCTTGTTTGGGCTTGACCATTCCCTCCGATGTCTGAAATTCACGTACAGGCACCACTTTTCATCTCCAGTAACAATACGTGACAGAAAGGGTTTGTGTTTCTGAGAACATTTGCGATAACGGGCGAGAAAGAAACCACATATGGCAACACGCTGATTCTTGTTGTCCTCGGTGAAAGTGTGAGGCACCCAAGACCCTAATTTCTGGACATTTTCAATACGCTACAGGTATCGCACCACTGTGGCCTGATCACAGTCCATCTCAGTGGTCAATTCGCGTGTGGTCTGACGCGGGTCCAAGTGGATGAGATGGTTCGAACGATCCTCATCAAAGTGAGATGGACGACCTGAGCGTGGATAGTCGTTGAGGTCAAAATTGCCACCTCGGAACTGCTCAAATCGTTTGTGAGCTATCCTCGGAGTAATAGCATCCTCCCCATACACAGTACAAATTTGTCGAGTAGCCTCTGCGGCTGTGGATCCCTTGTTTAACTCGTAGAGGAGCAGATGTCGGAAATATTCATTCCTGTCTACTTGAGACTCCATACGTCCGGACCTGAAAACCAAAAAACCATTAGCTACAATCATACAACGCAATATGATTTAGATTCACGATATTACTGCCTACATTCTGATATACAACTGGCCATCTGCACCATCACTACTGATCTTGGAAACACTCGTGAAATAGAACGGCATGAACTTATGCATCAATCCAATACTAAATGTCACCTTAAGGGTGCACTATTGCGGAAGGTAAGGAACAGCTACCTCCGCTACGAAAAGTAGTTCCCAGCGTTTCGAGCGGAAAGCAACGGAATTATTGCTCAAAATAATCACTTGTGTTCGCTCAGCAGTTCACCGGAGGAAATAGCAACTTAAAGCATTTTTTTTTAAATAGCAGAGCGTTTTAGAGAAAGATTTGACATGAGAAGCTACTCAACCAAGAGTCTCACACTTTCGGAAACTGACTGTGCAGCTGATAAATGAATCTTTGTAATGGAAGAGATGGAAGATTTCTCCCTCATTCTCAACTTCGCAACTTCATCGTAATCCCCTTTCCCCAGGATATTCTTCATCACCACTGTGCGTGGCTAACTGTGATGAATCGCTTACGGCCTTGTCTGGATATGGAACCGGCAGAAGATGAAGAAGAAGAGGGGACTATTTATGATGAAGGCAATGAGAAAGCACTTCATCGCTTTGTGCGTAGCAAAAT
Source organism: Macrothele yani (assembly GCA_039090855.1). Lineage (NCBI taxonomy): Eukaryota > Metazoa > Arthropoda > Arachnida > Araneae > Macrothelidae > Macrothele > Macrothele yani. The sequence continues at coordinate 116,399,422 of CM077026.1, forward strand.
TTGAGGAATTGCCTACGTTCTTGTCGGGACATGGCAACTGAAGAAGAAGAGGTGACCTCTGATGAGAAAGGCAACGGAAAAGCTTGTGCACCTGAACATGAAGAAAATTTGCGCAGAATTAAGGGCATCTGGTCTAAAACCCTTTCTTTCTTCGAATTGGAATTTTAGATGCGGAGTACAAAGTGATATATAAACTTACACTGCTAAGCGGAAGTATCTGCATTATGAAAAAGTGGAAACCATGAGCTTGTCGGGACATGGCAGAAGAAAAAAGAGGTATAAAGAATTTTGAAGAGAGTTGGATTTCTTTCAGCGCTATTAGATGGTAATGCCCTACGTAATACCAAATGGTAATATTTATTTACAACACCTTATGCTTTAACATGTAATGTAACAATGTATGTGTGTGTTTGTGTGCGTACGTACGATATCCTATTCTACATCGTGCTATAAAGAGCAAATGAGAGGATACATGTGTGTGTTCCAACCCTTTGCATCCGGAATAATATCTCATGACGAGGAAGGCAATGTCGCTCCCAAAAATTTCAAATAATCTACTATATTTAAATCAATGTATGCTTTTGAAAGGTTCTGAAATACGAAAACGCAATCATTCATGAGATTAGGCATTCTTTATTATCAATTTCCATACGAAAAACATTTATAGAAAGAACTGATCAGACAGGTTAATTGGAACAAAACCTTGCAAGTAGTCTTGGATGGTTGATATAATCAGCTGTCGAATGCAGACACAAGTATGAACTACGACACTAGGAATGATTTCATTCTGTCTTGCAGTATAGAGTTTTAAGTTAAAAGCGTCTTTAATATCTGTCATATTTTCCAGTACAGCATTCCATATCGTATTGGCTTTTACGTTATGAATGATCACCACTGTAAATTAGAAACAATGCTCATCAAAGTAGATGTGAAGACAATTTTGAGATTGTAAGTATTACACATATGGTTGGCTTTGATTTAGAAATTCATTCATCATTTTATTCAGCGTTCAAATACCTTCAATATCCAAGCTGACCGGCAATCATTCGAATGTGCAATTTTTTAAAAATCTAGATAAAATTTGTACATTATCACAATACTGTTCTAAGAACCAAAGTTTGAATGATCCAGTGTAAAGCATGGTTGGCGTGGCTATTCTGCGAAATTGCGCTGACAGTGGGATTTTAATATAGAACTGTTTATGCCGATTTATTTGCATCCTATTAGTACTGTTTCACAACAGCGAAAAATTAAATAGATATTTTATTATTATAGTAACCACTTAAGTTTTCGGGCATTTTTCTCATCTTTCCTGTGGCAAACAGAAAAAGAAAGTATGCAGAACATATGTTATCGGTCTCTCTCTCTCTCTCTCTCTCTCTCTCTCTCTCTCTCTCTCTCTCTCTCTCTCTAACCCCTGATATCCCCACCTAACGCCATTAAACGATTTAAAACTAAAAATCTAATTGGACTCCAAACTGGTAATTTCAAATCATGAATAGATTTACGCAACTTCAGGAACCTAAATTGAAGGAACTTCTTTAACGGTTCATTTCGTAACTTCTACTAATGAATGCAATTCAATTTAAATACGCATTTCTTTTACATTTTTCTTCACTTTGCTCCCAATTAGTTGAACTTAATTAAATAAGAAAGTACAAAAGAATGCAATACGGCGATTTCCTTACATCTTGTTAAAAAGACAAAATACAGTAACAACATGTACCATACTCCGCCAGCATTGCTAGCGAATGTTGGGCAGCTTGGGCTATTTTGGCACGTACGGCGTGTGGTTTTGCCTACTTCTCATTTTTATTCTCGCTTTGTACCGTGTTTAGCCACACATCGTCACAACTGTATCCCGATCGAGACTCATCCAAAACAGACGTTCCAGAATGTCCTGATAGCAAAAACGTCAAATTTTGTTTCTTACGATGTCATTCTATAGAGATTTATACTTCAGAACAGCTCCTTCGCCAGACATAAGATACATAACATTCTCTTGGTTTTCGGTCAAAGTTTATGGGCTTTCTGCCGCTTCTCCATTTGTAGTTTAAGCTGCAAGTCATATAGCACAGATTTATACCACTAACACAAAATTTTCTCAGACAGCCCCATAACAAATCTCAACATCCCCATTTGAAGGCATCTAATCCACACACACTCACACATACACACCCAAATATAAGTATGTACACTGAAGTAGCAAATTATTAGGGACACTTACATAATAATGAGTTCAGCCGCTACCTTCAAAACCGCCTATATTTGCTGTGGTATCGATTTAGCGAGCTGCTGACACCGCTCTACAGGTATGTTCATTCAAGCGGTTGTGATGGCGTCCGAAAATTGCCGAATGATCGATGTAGAAGTATATCTGTTACGAATAGCTCAGTCAATATTACCCTACAGATATTCAATTGAGTTCTGATCTGGGAACTCTGGAGCCAACTTTATCACTTTCAAGTCCTTGTCGTGTTCCTGGAACCAATGTGTGTGTGGTGTTCCGAGCTTTATGGCATAGCCCATTGTCCTGCTTCAACAGGCAACACCATGTACATGTACAGACATTTGCAAAAGTTTAAGACCACCTGTTCGTATTAGGAGATTTCTGCTGATTGCGTCAGTTACTGTCTATATTACTCAACTATCTGTGGGTGTTCCATTATCCTACAGAGGCAGCTGTTGATAAAGTTGGGGGAAGCGTGGGAGCGTCAGTTTGCTTCTGGTTTTCATGCTGAGAGGTTTTGTACGTATTTTCTATATAGCGAAAAATGGGTACAAAAGCGTCATTAAGTGTTACTCAGTACCTTTATATCATGAAGGATACTCCAAACGTGACATAAGCAGAAAGGTGAATGTGAGCAAGAGTGCTATTCATAATACGATTACAAAACATCCAGATACAGGTGGATTTAGCGACCGAAAGATAATAGGACATCCAAGGAAAACAACCCCAGAAGAGGATAATACCATAAGGTGAATAGATATGCGTTCTCCGAGGAGTTCGTGCAAGAAAATTAAGGCCTTTCTACATTCAAAAGGGTCTGATATTAGTATCAACACTATTTTCCGACGTCTTAGCAAAGATTTTGGATTAGTCTTATAAACCTGCTCCTAAACCTAGACTAAACTCTGTCATGAAAAAGAAGAGACTCCAGTTTGCGAAGCGTCATCAATCGTGGACTGCTGAAAATCGGAGCCAAGTTCTTTATTCCGACGAATCAACTGTGCGTCAGTTTGAATCACGTGAAGCACATGTTCGACGACAAAAAGATAAAAGGTTTGATGAAAAATACACCGTTAGCACCGTGAGACATCAGCCTAGTCAGATGATGTGGGGTGATATGTCAGCATTCGGTACTGCTTCATTATCCTTTATGGCAACAGTCACTACCATGACTGGTTCTTTTTATGTGGAAATGCTACGTGAGAAGCTGTTAACTCAATTTCAAGTGCACAGATGCACAATCTTTATGCATGATGGTGCTCCATGCTACAGATCAAAGACAATAAAGGACTACCTGCAGAGGAAAAACATACCTGTGCTTGACTGGCCTGATAATAATCCCGATCTTAACCCCATCAAAAATTTGTGGACCATTTTAAAAGACAAGGTAGCAGAAACAACAGCCATCAAATTCCCAAGCTTTGATTGACGCGAGAAAGTAAGTGTTGTTCAAAGACCTTTCAAGTGACTACTGCAAATCCCTCATTGAAAGTATACCACATTGTATTCTGCCCGTTTAAAAAAAAACAAAGGTGGACACACAAAGTACTTATTTCCGTCTTTTTGTGTTGTAAAGAATGTATGTATTCATCTGTTGTATCATTTTTTCAAATATCTCAGACTAGTAATTAGTTGCTTCTTTGAAAATTTTAATTTTCAATAAATTGACAAGTGTTCTTAAACTTTTGCAAATGACTGTACATATACAGTTGGTCCACAATGATGTCAAAAGACCTCGGCATATTTAAATGCTGTTCCAGAGGTATTAAGAAAACCAATGTCCACCATGAAAACAGACTCCCGACCAGCTGGGATTCATCTATTCCTGCTGTTTGCGAAATAGACTACAGACCGGCTAGAATTCATCGATTCCTGTTGTTTGCGAAATAGACTCCAGACCATCTGGGATTCATCGATTCACGCTGTTGGTGAAATAGACTCCAGACAAGTTGATATTCATTGATTCATGCCGTTGGCGAAATAGACTCCAGACCAGCTAGGATTCATCGATTCTTGCTGTTGGCGAAATAGACTCCAGAGCAGCTAGGATTCGTCGATTTATGCTGTTGGCGAAATAGACTCCAGACCGGTTGGGATTTATCGATTCATGCTGTTGGCAAAATAGACTCTAGACCATCTCGGATTCATCGATTCCTGTTGTTGGCGAAATAGACTCCAGACCATTTGGGATTTTTCGATTCTTGCTGTTGGCGAAATTGACTCCACACCAACTGGGATTCATCGAATCATGCTGTTGGCGAAATAGACTCCAGACAGGTTAGGATTCATCGAATTATGCTTTTGGCGAAATAGCCTCCGGACCATCTGGGATTCAACGATTCATGCTGTTGGCGAAATAGACTCCAGACCAGCTGGGATTCATCGATTCCTGCTGTTGACAAAATAGACCCCAGACCATCTGGGATTTATCGATTCATGCTGTTGACGAGATAGACTCCAGACCAGCTGGGGTTCATCGATTCGTGCTGTTGGCGCCATATTATGACCCATTAATACACTGGCGTGCAAAATTTATGGACGAGACGGTTTTTTAAATGTAACGTCGTTCAGAAGTGCTGCACATCGACTCAAATCATAAGATCCCCAAGATGTAAGAATATGAGACAAGTGAGCAAAACCGTCCAAACAAGGAATCCAAAGGATACAAAGGCACTTTATTGAAAAGGTAGCTTCGATCACAACTGGACAGAAACGTCCATGTGACAGGCGGCTGCCAAGAAAAATCCAGTATTTAGTAGGCGATATGATCACCCCTTACTGCGTTGCAGGATTTACAACGTTTGTCTATGCTGAGGATGAGGTTGTCAAGGAGCTGTTGAGGCATCGCGGCCCATTTCTCTTGTAGCGCCAATCGCAGCTGCGGAATCATTGCTGGCGGCTGGTGACGTGCTGCCAAGCGTCTCCCGAAGGTCAATCACGTGTTCGATTGGATTTAGGTCCGGGGACCTTGCGGACCAATATATGCGTTGAACATCTTCACACTCTAACAGCTCTACGACAGCCACTGTACGATGAGGTGTAGCGTTGTCGTCCATGAAGAGAAACTCAGGACCCACAGCACCTCTAAACAGACGCACGTGAGGTATGAGAACCTCTGTACAATAGCGGACACCAGTGACTGAATCTCCTTGGAAGATGTGGAGGTCAGTACGGCTACCAAGCATAATACCGCCCCAAACGAGAACTCCGCCACCTCCAAACCGGTCCCTTTCAATGATGTTGGAGGTGTGATTGCGTCTTCCCTGCTCTCTCCAGATGCGTATACGTCCAGAGTCGCTCGTCAGACTAAATCGGCTCTCATCCGTAAAGAGAACTCGACCCATTGCTGATTTGTCCTGTTCTTGTGTTCCTGTCACCACAAAAACCGCCGTCTCCGATGAGCAGGCGTTAATGGCACACACCGTATTGGTCGTCATGTAAATAGACCACATTTGTACAACCTCCTGGCCATGGTAAAACGCGATAACGGACGTCCAGTTATAATGAATAAAATTCTCCGGCTGGACGTGTATTGCAGGAAAGCTTACGTTAAGTCACGTTAGGGTTATTGAAAGGTTACTTGACGTAGCTAAAGTGTGCTTAATCTTCAAAGTGCTAGAGTTTGTTTAGGTAAGACACTCACGTGCAATAAATTCCAAGAATATGGAATTATTCTTACTCAGCGTTCCTCATTATCTTGAATATCAGTAATATAACTTCGGTTTTAGTACATTAGTACCTTGAAGGCTCCTTATTAGAGCGGTAAACACAATATCCCCTGAACTTAACGTAAACACTCAATGAAATAGACTTAACGGCCAGACAGAGGTCTGACAATAAAATGAACTAAGAAAACGTACTCACTTTTAACCTTTTATTGGGGAGCTCCTGGTATTACTCAAATACACACTCCAAAATAACACAACTACTGTTAGACTGAACTTTCGTACTATCGTAGAATCGCATAACAATAATTAGGAAGAACCTATCACATGTAAAACGAAGCTCCTTGGTATACTTGAGCGCGCCTATATATACTGCATACCACCACGTCATGACTTACACTCGTTGCCACATATCATTCAGCGGGAAAAACAACATCTCGTTAAGTGAGAAGATAATTTGCATAGGAAAATAAAATAACAAGAGATAGTAAAATCAAAAAGAAACTGAATCTAGAGTATACGTTACACAGTTGTCTGTTGCATGTGCCTTGCGATTTCTCCCGCTGTCTGTCGTCTATCTCTTCTCGCCTGTAGGACAATATACCGGCCGTCCGCCGCCGTGGTTGCTCGTGGACGACCACTGCTAAACTCTCGGACAGCTGTTCCTGTCGTTTGAAATGCTCTCAAAGCTCGTGAAACGATGCTGTGAGCGATCCCGAACTCCTCGGCCACACTAGTCACACTTCGACCTTCTTCCAACTTCCCAATGACGCGACCTCGGGTAAAGTCATCCAGATGTCGTCTACTGGATTGCCTGTTGGCCATATCACACAGTGACAGCTACTCGACGTCGTTGAAACCGATGTACACCATGCAGTAGCTTTCACCGAATTGCTGAGCGTACACCGCCCGTGTGCTTTATACCCTTCGACCCCCCCCCCCACCCCCTACGTCATGCTGCACATATGCGCATGCCCTACCGTACCGGACCCTAGTCTATCTCCTGAGTGGTCTTTCGGTCCGTTCTGCCTGCTCGTTCCGCTGTTATGCTAATTTCTCTTCTTCGTCCTTAATTTTTGCACACCAGTGTATATGCTATGACTTTCCCCTAATCGCGCCCTTTGGAAATCACGTGGTCAATGGGCTGCATCAACTTTTGATAGGAGTGGTCACAATTCGGGATCACTCGGTGTAAATTGTGTGTTTGTGTGTGTGAGAGAAAGAAAGAGAGAGAGAAAGAAAGAAAGGGGGGATGATATAAAACGTGTCTGAATTTGATGTGAAGTTATGAACGTAACAGTGAGTTCGGCAACCCCTCTTTGTCCCGGAAACTTTGGTAACTCCGGTCTTTTACAGAGTACTTTTTAATTTCTAAGTCTTTTTTATTAGCATATAGCATACGTGTAAATAGCAGTTAGCATTTATGTGAATTCTTTAGCTTTATCTTCAGTGTTTTTCTACTAGAATGCAAGAATTTTACCTTTTTCTTTTTTAGTTTAAAGTTTATGTCTAATGCTTATTTTTTAGCTTTCCTGTACAGTACATATGCAGTATATACAGGAAAGTTAAAAATATATAGGGAACACAATATATGTAAAAGCACTAATATCTACGTTTTCAGCAACTCAAAATATTTACTGGCTTTTGCGCTTTTAGCCAAGAAATACGAAAAACAAGAATAGCATTAAAGCAAAATAGCCGTGTGCAATTTTGGAAAAAAAATTAACTATAAAAGAATTCAACGGTTCTCCATTTTTTGAAGTTTTCCCGATTTTTTGTTCTGGATTTAAAAGCATAAATATTTTGTTATAAAATTTTTCAGCTTTCGAAAGTAAAATTTTTCATCCAATACCGATCCAAATTTTTTCAGTGTCCTCCGAAATTGATATTCTTGGACAAACTGCTGAGTCATGGTTGAGTAAGGCTGCATCAATGCTTATCAGAGGGACCTTGAACGTTGCGCACAAGGTGCTTAGTTTTGCCAAAGTGCGATGACTCCTCCGCCATATCACTCGAATTCCGTTTTCGTGGCACCTTTTAGAATCCACTGACTCTTGAGTTTTACAATTTTGTACTTCCTTAAGCGACGGTTTTCAAACTTACGATTTTGATTGTGTAGTCAAAATAATGAGCGAATTCTTCAACGTCCTGTTTACTTATGAAATACGAAAAAAAAAAAAAGTTCTGAGACTTTTTTTATTTGATATTGCAACAATATGAACATCTGTGGACATAGACAGGATAGGTTTTAAAAGTTAAAACCTCCTCCAAAGCATAAAGTGTTTTTTTATTTAACTTTTAAATATTCTTAGCATTAGCAGAGCTACTTTGTTGTCTACTATATCTCTCATTGCGAATAACTGCAAGTTAAATGATCGTCCTACAGCAGAACGATTAACATGTTAGTTGATGGCATGAGGCAAAGCATGAATGATCCCCTTTTTTTCTTCAATTTAGGTTGCTCCCTTTCTATTTTTAAGCCCTCACGAGCATATAATGCTAGGAGCAGTACCTGATGCGGCTTGAAAGAACATGTTGTTTCAAGGATTAATTATCCCTGCGAGTATGAAATTGCCTGTACCTACTTGAAGGCCATAAGACCCACGACAGCCCAGTGGTTAGTGCAGCTGGCTGATGCCCCTGGTCAAGGATCCGATCCCGCACCGATCACAAAAGAACCGCCGTGCCACGGAGAGCACGCTAAGCCGACAATCCAGAAACATTGAACTCCCGCTAAAAATAAAGTCACCGATTTCTCCTCCCCCAAGAGCACTACCACCCTGCGAATCGACCCAACCTCTCTTCCATCAGAGCCTATCAACTCGACCCAGCGTCACCTCCGTTTCTGGTACGTGGCCCAGATCAGATCAGATCATATCTAGAGGATTTTAGGAAGAGAGTGTGTGACTCCAGGTCTTAAACAGCCGTTAGAAATAGGAATCTAGAAGATTTGGGCAAGAGTGCCCGATAGGAAAGTGACACAAAAGCGAGTTATAAAGGGGCAGGAAGACGCCCTTATTTATTACCGAGGGGCCAGTACCTGGGGTTTGACGGCTTAAAGTGCCCATCCGACGCACGGCGAATATTTAGCGGTTCGAGCGTTCGTACCTGCCTGCCTGGGATCGAACCTGGGGTCTCCCCGTGGCAGTCACGAACGTTACCCACTGGGCCATGCATGGCCCATGGTATGTGATCCAAAAACCTGCATCGGGCTAAGGCGGCTGCACCTTAGCCCACTCTTGGGTATAAAACGTGCGAGAAATAAAATTGTAGCCACTGATTCCCTGGAAGCGGCAGTCTTTCTTCTTTCAGCCTTGACTTTTCTTTTTCTTTCTTTCTTTCTTTCATTTTTGAGTATTTCCACTGTCATCTAATGCCAGGAGGAAATTAGAGAAACAACTTTTAGAAATGAAAAGCATTTGCTGTTGTTTCAGGGATCAACGACTTCCGTCAGCATGGACGCTGAATCCGTGGAGGGACTTCCCTACTCATTTAAAAGCGCTGGCTCCGCGGAGGAATACATTTTTCTTAAATTAAAAAGCCGGTACCATGGGGCAGACGTACCACCAATTCCTTATCGATTAATCAAAGGTTCTCGCACATGACCCCTCGGTAACTGGGACTACATAGTGAAGAAGAGATCGGGTGCCAAGAAAAGTAGTATACAAGAACATAACATCTATATCTTAACTTTATATTAGCACCCAGATTTAAGAAGAACAAAGTTCGCTTTCCTAGGTCAGTAAAACTAAATTTGCCATAAGCAGCTCATGTTAGGGGCCAGTATTGAGATCAGTATTTTGACTAGATGGAAGACAAAGGGGGAGAACTAGGCTTTAAAACCCTCCTTAGTTCAGGGAGATTCGTTTCCTCAATCGTGTTCTTAGGAACAACCCTGATGTTTTTAAAAGTTCGAGAAACGGAGACCGACGACAGGGGGATCAGAAGTGCGAGTTTCTGGCAAATCGCTCGAGCTCGGCCCATTTTTGAATTTGTAATTAGGCATGTGTGGTGTTCCTGTCTTAGGGCGCTATTTCTGTCCATTCCCTAGAGCCAGTTGCCATACATTTGGGATGGGCAACTCCGTAACTTTAGACGCCCAAGGAGATTATTAGATCCCAGAACAAACAAAATTCGCTTTAGACTTACAGACTTATGTCTTGGCATGCCCCGGCACAAACGCGAACGTTCAATTCCTGCTCGCGCGATTTATTATTTTTTTTCTTTAATTAAGGAGTGATCCCAATTCGTGATGCACTTCCAAATCTTCCATGCCACTCTATGGTCTACGTCTTTTATTCTTCACTCGTTCACGAACTTTGGACAGATGGCCAGTTTCTATCTCAGTCCATTGTTTCATAAGCCATCCTCTGTTTCTCGTTTCTTTAAGCCTATAATCCATTGTTATCCTACGTATTCTTTCCAGCGGCATTCTTTTTAGGTGATCTATCCCAAATTACTTGAGAGAAACTGAAACTAACAGCAAAGGAGATCCTAAAGTAAAACTGCAAGTGTTTTTAACCCGTATAATTTACTAGAACAAAGTGATGGAGGGTTGAGGTGAAGTGGGAAGGGATTGTGTTATTTCCGTTAAAAATCGAGATGAGGTGTTCCTTAAAAATCCATATTTTCTAGGATTCACCTTTTGGGTGCGACTCAGACTTAATTTTCATCAATTAATTGTTTTTCTTCGAGATTTGACGACCACCGTAAGCTACTCTAACGGCCTAAGAAATCGCCCGGCCCTGATATAGGGCCATGGTTTTCATGGAGGGGAACAGAGCAAAAGCCATCGTGCAAGTGTACCACCCATGTATCATCTGGCACTCGAGCTTGGGTCGATCAAGAATGAATGGTCAGAGGCCAGAGCCTCAGACCATTCATTCGGCCAGGCGGGATGCAATTTTCATTTGCTGACTTAAATCGTTTGAATGGGTAGGCATTGCAGGTAACAGTTGGAACCATACATCTGTGATCTATTTGCAAGTTGAAATTACTGCCCCGGTGGTGCAGTGGTCTAAGCCTTGGCTTCTCATTATTCGCCCGAAGTAGGTCCGGGTTCGAGTCACGGTGAGGCATGAATGTTGTGTTTGTCTTGCGGCACTGGTTCTCACCATTCATTGGAACATGTGACACTAAATTAAGGACTGGCGACTGCTTGTAGCTCACGGTGGTCGTTAAGCTCCCAAATAATAAAATAAAAAGTCTAGATCTTTTCTTTCATCCACTAGCGAAACGTATAACCTATCCTTGGAATGGCCCGTGCAAGTTTGTATCTGTTGAAAAGAGGACGAAATGTTTTATGTTCCTAACATAACGTGATTTATGGGTAATCTGTTCAGGAACTGTAAAGTGTTCAGTGAGAAAAATTAAAGATTTAGAATGCTCAGTAGTTTATCGAGCAAAATAAAAAGATGATAAACATGAATTGATGTTCTTAAAACCCAATTTATAACTGCGAACGCTCAAAGTAAAATTGCCTCAATACCTACAAGACTCAAAGTTCCTAACGTCTTATTTTAGGACCAAAGGCCACATCAATAAATTCGAAACCTTCCACGGGCCGCACGTCTGCCGACACTGATAATCACAGATGACACATTTTAGTTCATCCAATACTACACTTTTATTGGCAAAAGCATCTTCAGTAGCAATATAATTTGCATGTTCTTTGTGAAACAGAATGCACGCAGTACTAGTATGTAACTATATTACAAGTAAAATTGACAATAAAGTACTCACATTAGAGCAAGGGCGGATGACATTGCAATCTTAATGAAAAACTTGACATTGTTTTTGCTTGACTAAAGCTTCAATATCAAGGGTAATCCACGTTGTCGCGATTCGCAGTGTTCTCCAAATATTGTTCTGTCAGACATGTACTTGTTTTTGATTATGTGCCCTTCATTTGACTGAACAATTGCTCATATACACTATATTGACAAAAGTCCCCGGACACCTAGAACAGAAACACAGTATAGCATTTACTGACATACATTAGTACGGTGTCGGTCCACCTTTGCGCTTAATGCATGCACTGAATCTTACAGACAAGCTTTTGGAACAGAGCGAAAGGTATGCGTTTCCATTCAGTACATAATGTTTCCGCTAACTGTTGCTTCGTAGTAGGCCTTGGTTCCAAACTTCTTATGCGGCGCTCTATTTCATCCCACATGTGCTCTATGGGATTAAGATCAGGGCTCTGTGCTGGCCAGTCCATACACGGTACGGAATTATCGTCAAACCACGCCGTAACAGTCCTTGCTTTATGGCTCGGTGCATTATCCTGCTGGTACCAACAAGGCTCGGTTCCATAGTATTGCCACAGAGTTGGTAGGGCATAATGTCCAGAATATCGAGGTAGACGTGATGGTTAACAGGTTTGTCCACGATAACCAATGGGACGAGACCATACCACGAAAAACACCCCCAAACAAAAACACTGCCAGCTCCAAACTTGACCGTAAAAACAGTACACTGTGGTAAATAGCGTTCCCCGGCTGCCGCCATACCCACACACGGCCATCAGACTGATGGATCGTGTATATGGATTCATCAGTCCAGCATAGGACCCGTTTTCATTGATCGACGGTCCATGATAAATGTTCTTTACACCATGCTAAACGACGAGTAGCATTCCGAGTGGAGATGAAAGGCTTATGAGCAGCCGCACGACCACGGTAACCCATGGAATGATGTTCTCTGCAAATGGTACGTCTGCATACCGAGATTCCAGCATTTTTACTCACCTGTACACTGAGGTCTTGTGCAGTACTCCGTCGATTAGCTGTAACGACTCTCCTGAGGCTTCGACGTCCCCTATCACTGATTTTTCTTGGTCTGCCGGTACGTTTTGCTGCTTCAGGCACGCCATGTGTCTTCCACTTATTCAGTACATCCAAAACAGTTGACTTGGGTATGTTTAAACGCCTCTCGGTTTCTCTTATGGACAACCCACTAATATAACACCCAACAATCTTTCTTTTCTCAAAGTCAGTTCTCTCCCGCCGTGACATTTTCTCTCAACTTCACAGTGCGATATGATTGCGGTCAGCTGCAGGCTTGTTTTTATACCGTTGCAGCTGTACCGCGCATCTTAACAACGCAGAGGATCCGTTCATTTGCTTTTTAAGGGGTTTCCGATGACTTTTGTCAATATAGTGTACGTAGGTACTTCCAAAAATAGGAGACACGAACAATCCATGTTTGCATATTTCTGAATACTTTTCTTAGGACACATATTTGAAATGAAAGTCAGTTACTGCAGGAACTTGTAAAAACTCGCATTTCACTGCAGAGTCACACTGCAGATCTGCGAACTCAAATTGAATATGAGGTGGAACACTTTCGATGTCAACCAGTAAGGGGGAGGATAACATTGCCATGGAAATTTCGTTCACTCTGAAGTCAGAAAATCTGCTTTTGTGCTACTCTCTTAGACTTGAAATTCATTGTAAATAATCATCTGAGCTCCATGTTCTATTTTCATTCACCAACGCCGCAAATGTTGGAAAGTGAATGCAGTTTTTATTTTGCAATTGACGTTCCCACAGGATTAGTTTGGTCTCAAAAGCTTTCGTATGGTAATAAAGATTATCAACGAGTTGACCTTTTCCAAGTAAATGGTAATTCAGTTCTTTGAGGTGACCTGTAATATTGACAAAGAATGGAAAATCATTTAACTACTTCTCATCATATACCTCGCGAATGAGTTTTCCTTTGGATTCCATGGACTGTTGAAGTTCGTCCTTCAAATAAAAAAGGCGCTGATGCATTTCCCGCGACTCAACCAACATACTTCCGCGTAATATGTGACATCAACATGCTCTACTTCCAAATCGCTTAAGAATTTTTTTAGTTGCCTGTGGTTGAGAACTTCCGACTGGATAAAATTCATCACTTTCACAACAATAGTCATCACATGTTCAAAGTTTGAGGAGGACTTCGCACACAAATCTTCTTGGTGGATGATGCAGTGGAAAGCCATCATCTTAGTATTTCCGCACTCCTTCACGTCAGATTTTGTTAAAGCTTTCACTCCTCCCTTCTTTCCGGCCATAGCAGCTGCATCATCTGTTGTTATGGCAGATATTTTGCTCAAGTCTAAATCACACTTAGCTAAGATATCTCTTAGACTTTAATACAAATCTGAAGTCCTGGACGTGTCTTTAAGAGCAAATACACTGGCCAATTCCTCTACGTAAAGTGAATCAACGCCACGAATGAAAATGGCTATTTCTGCAGTATCTGTTGCATCTGTTGATTCATCCATCATTACAAAATAAAACACAAACTCCTTGCCCTTGGATTTGAAATTGCTGAATACATTTCTGCCAGATCCTCCACACGCCTCGCTACTATCCCACCAGACAAGCTAATATTCGAAAAACTTGAGCCTGTGACGTACAAAGAACATCAACTGTACACTTAAGACATTCTTTCACAAACTCTCCGTCAATAAAGGAATTTCCACGTTTTTTAATTTTATTTTATTTTTTGCTATCATGTAGCTAACGCGTATACTGTTTACCGACTGTTTATTTACCTTGAAGAATAACGACTGCTGACAATTTAGTTTGTATTTTAATTCATTAAGTTTTTCGCTCCGAAAATGTCCCTCCAATCCAGAATATTCCGCATTGTGCTTCGTATCATAATGCCTTTTGATGTTTTATTCTTTCATTGTCGCAACGCTCTCGTGGCAAATAAGGCAAACTGCCTTATTCTTATGTTGAATAAAAAGTAAGGGGACGTCAAATTTTCTTGAAAAAGTCGCTCTTTATCTCCAGCTTTCTTCCTCTTGCTATCACAGCTTTACATTGTGCAGGCATTCAAAGGTCAAACGCGTCTGTTGACTGAAGTGTTTCACCCAGTTCAGGTCAACTACTCGGCTCCCTTCTTATCGTCCAGGATTCACAAGCTTTACATCCGTCTGCTCCCTTCTTAACTTCAGGGTAACTGAAACGTTCTCTTCCTAGCATCCATTCCTCTTAATAGACGAGTCCCAATTTTGGGGAATATGGTGCCTAGGCGGTAAAAAGGGGGTCGGACACTAGTAGGCACTTTTCACTTCTTCCAGACACTAGCAGTCGGCGTTTATGAATCCAATAGATGGTAATTACATTTTGTTAAATTGCGTAACGGAAAATTTTATGGTAAATTAAGTTTTGAAAATCACAAAATTACTAATACTATGTTAGCAATCTTTGTCATTTTTCTGAAAACTCACCCCCCCCCACCGCCTCGCACAAACTTTGCATTAATTTCTCATTGTGGATTTTGGCACATACAAATGTCTCTTCCCGAAATGCTGAAATGTCGCCCCTGATAGAATGCTTGGCTAGTCGACATGAAATAGTTCGGCCGGCCATGGATATATAGTCGGCGGTCCCCGGTTTGAAGATCCTTATCTTAGTTACAAAACTTTTTTCTAAATGAATTTCATAATTTTTTGAGTAACAGAAATTTAAGGGTTCCGAAGTAAATATCATTTCAGAAAATTTAAGGGTTCCAAAGTAAATATCATTTCAGAAAATTTAAGGGTTCCAAAGTAAATATCATTTCAGAAAATTTAAGGCATTCTTCATTGATAAAAAAAATACAACTGGAAAAGTCTCTTGAAGCCAATTTAGATTGGCTTGAACAGCCAAACAAAAAACATTGTTGTAGGTTTTGTTCTGCTGAACATGGAGATGGAACGCAGGCTTTAACAGTTTTTAAAAACCTCGTTCAAAATTAAAAAAAAAGGGTTCAGCATACTACTCTCCTTAACCTCCTTTTTGAGTTTGTTTTCTTACGCGAATTTCGCTACTTCTTGATTAAATATTTTCCCACTGAACGGCACATTACTTCTCCAAACAACTTGTTACAATGTAGCAACGCTGACAGTGAGTCTCTGAAAAATATATAAACGACGTATAATGTAAATAGTGCAAAGATTGCGAAGAATACGAATAGATGGGAGAGTTGATATAGCGAAAGAGATTAAAACTTGATCCAGATGAATTTACAAATGCGTGTTGTTGTATATGATTAAGATATATGTAGAGCGAGAGCTATTTAGCTTCAGATGATTAATTACAACTTTAAGATTATATTGTATTGATGACCTGAGCATCCCCTACGTGGAAGATTTTTTTTTTATTGGAGGTTTAACGACCACCAAGGGCAACTCAATGGGCTATAAGCAGTCTCCCTTCCATAATTAAGGATCACTGGTTCCAGGAAAGGGAGAGAGCCAGTGCCGTAAGAAAAACACAACATCCATGCCTCACCGGGATTCGAACTCGGACACCTTTCGGACGAATGATCAGAGGCCATCGCTCAGACCACTGCGCCACCGAGTTGGCACGGGGAAGATAAAAAATCAGTTGATATTACATTAAAGTGCTGATTCTTCCAACATGAGTGTTATTAATATTCACTCAGTCATTTCAGAAGTGTAGTATATGTTCCACGAAGTTATCTACGAACATTAATTAATTAGTTAATCCAAATAAACAATGACATTCAAATGATTAAGAAACACTACACAGGTTCGCAGAAGGTTATTGCATGCGAATAATCAGACGCTATTGTTTAACACTATAAAAATATGAATAATATCGGACAGCTGAAACTTAAAGTTATATTGTGCCATTGTTTTTCCTTGTTTTAATGTGCCCAAAAAATATTTCTTTAGACAAACACATGATTATGAAAGGAAGTTTTCTTCGAACCCTTTTAATAGCCAATGAATTATGAGGGATTTTTGAGATTAATTATGAGGGAATTCATTTCATGAGGGATTTTTCTGGTCTAATATACCACGATGACCAGTCGTCTTGGGAAATACAATTTATCACCTCCTGGCAGGTTTTACGAGAGGAAGTAACATCCCAAATATCAAAAAATTCCTCACATCTGGAAATGCAAAAATTAATGAAGGAATGCCTTTTGCAAATTCCTAAATAAAATATTCTGTTGGCTGTTTTGTTTTTGTACTATTAGGTATGATTTCCGATATATTAATCAAATGAATTTCTAAGTTACTAAAACTCCATGACTGCAAGTGGAAGATATTTGTCTTTGCTTGAACACATTTTAAACTTTTTAGATAGTTAACTATTTGGTAACTCTAATCGAATGTTGTTTTAAACGGAGGGAATAATAAGACAATTATCCGTAAACAAATCTTATATCATGCACCTTTAAAATACAGTGATTTAAAAAGTAAAGCAATTCATTAACTAATAGCAATTACAAAATATAATCTCTAGAAAAATAGAAATTTAATGTCATTTAATCAGAAATATCGAAATTCGGAGCAAATAGAATTAGCAATTAAATGCGATTTTCGAAGAGTTCTAAAATTTGAAAACAGGAAATATGGTGCAAAAAAAACTTTTAAAAAATGGATGGCATTAAAATCAATAGTTTATAGAAAAGGTAATGGTATTCTTAATAACATACTGGAATAAAACAATATCGAATAAGTCACAAATTCATAGTAGGATCCAGAGTCAAATTTTCATTTTTCATGTATTGGAAACTTTCTCTTCCTGTGGCTATATTGTTTTTGTTCTTTCACTTTCTTTCATTGTTGTTTGTTTTTCTCCCCTTTTCTCTCATTTTTAAAGAATCACTTCAATATGAGTGTTTTCATAGTGCTTCCTGATGGGGTGATTCTAAATAAATTGTATTAAACCTGCTCTGGGTAGTTTTCCGCGAGCAGGCTCCCCCACAAAGATGTTTTGAAAGATCTGTATTAAAGATGTGAAATAATATTGCTATAATTTATATGTTCTTATTGTAAAATTTTGTCTCCGGATCCACGTGAAATTTAGCTTGAATAGTAGCTGTGAGAATTATTTTAACTTGGTGTTCTTTGTTTTTTTAACCCACGAACTCGTTTATAGTGCTATTTACCTATCTATTCTGTAAAATAGTAGCTAAAATAAATTCCGCATTTTTAGATAAATCTTTAGATTAAGTAAAGTAAGTAAAAGTTGTGTTTAAATGTGATTGCGGAAAAAAAGATAAATCCTTAACAATTCTTTATGAACCCCCTCATAGCCGGCTTTCATTATAGTCGGGCATCAGGCATAAAATAAAGACGCAAAATAATTATTCTTTATACTTTGCTTCAAACTTTTTTCATAGCTCAGCAGAGCATGTATTGTGAAACATTAAAGTCGGCCGACGACAAAGTTATGGAATCCCGTTGAAGCAGATTAAAAAAAATAGTCTCCTCTTTCTCGTTCAGTATTTCATACCATTACTTTTTTCCACTTTCATGCCATTTACTTAATCTAAAGATTTATCTAAAAATGCGGAATTTATTTTAGCTACTATTTTACAGAATAGATAGGTAAAGAGCACTATAAACGAGTTCGTGGGTTAAAAAATCTAAGAACACCAAGCTAAAATATTTATCAAAGATATACTATTCAAGTTGAATTTCATGTGGATCTAGGAGACAAAATTTCACAATAAGTACTTATAAATTACAGCAATATTCTTTCAGATCTTTCATACAGATCTTTCAAAGTGAGTAAAAGTTGTGTTTAAATGTGACTCAGGAAAAAAAAATCTTTAACAATTCCTTATGGTCGGCTTTCATTAACTTCGGACACGAGTCATAAAATAAAGAAACAAGACAATTATTCGTTATACCTTGCTTCAAACTCTTTTCATAGCTCAGCAGAGCATATATTGTGAAACAGTGAAGTCGGCCGACGATGAAGTTATGGAATCCCGTTGAAGTAGATTAAAAAAATAGTCTCCTTTTTCTCTTTCAATATTTCCTCAGTTTTATACGAATTAAAAAAAATGAGAAAATTGAGATACATTAACACTTTCTATTTTAGAGCTTCAGAATATGTATTTAAAAAAATTAAGAGATCATGTGTTGTGTTGCCAAGCACTCCAAAACGTACTTACCATATTACTGCCGTAAGTTCGATGCGTTTGGTAAAAAGACATCCACAGGAGTAGTAAGCCGGTTTTTAGTTGTACTCTTTCTCTCTTTCACGACATCTTTGAGGGAGAGCATGCGAGACCGTGGTTTTTAAACGAGGAAGGCTTTTTTCCTGGGGCAGCCTCGTACCACTCGACAGCTTAACCGCATTGTTACGTCCACCTGAACAATGAGAGATGGTACCTTTCTTGGAAGCGGAAAAACAAAACTGCTGCTATACCTTTCACTATTTCGGAAAGGACCATCCCGCTTTTCGACAATTTCGCACTCCGGTTTTCTTGTCCAATGGGACACCGGTGCAGTTACAGTTATTGATCAATCACCTTTTAAGTTCACTGCCACTTGTTAAACGGACACTCCTTTCTTTCTTGCTCAAAGGCGGAGGGAACTATTTTAGAAGCGGAAAAGAGAGCCAACATTACCATTATTTTTTTTCTTCCAGCCTTCCCCCTTGCCGCTCCACTGATGACGGCTGCTTCACTTCTCAATTATTTTTTTTTCTGTTATTTATTCCTTCATTTTCATTTTTTCTTCTACTAATTCTCCTCACATTTGTCGAGTGTGTGATTTCAAATGATGTCGTGCAGCTGTGTTCGTGAGGATGTCTCTCTCAGTACACAACCTTACTATTGTCTTCTCCACACTTGAATAGCCAATTGTTTTACTATTTATCTCCTCGTCTGGGAGATATGTTGTAGCAGGAATAGTTCAAATGGGAACAAGGAACATTTTGCACTCTTCAGTGCTCACTACTTTCACTATTCAAAAACGCCTTTATATTTGGAGTTCAAAAGAGTCTACCGCTTCGAACGCAACCTTTGCTATGCTGATGTGTCTAATTCTATTCGTCTGGTCATAAAGTTATCGCGAAATATTGGAATTCTCTTAGCATATTAGATACGGGTTTAACGTTTCGGAACGAACTTTAGGGCAGCGGATGGATTAGTGGTCAACGTTCGTGACTGCCATGGAGAAGAGTCAGGTTCGATCCCAGCACGTACGAACGCTCTAACCACTAATTATCCGCGGAGCGTCCGATGGACACTTTAAGCGTCTGACCCTGGTTACTTCACCCCTTTCTACCTCTCTTCCGTGTGATTTTCCCGTCTGACACTCTAGCCCAAATCTCCTACATCTAACGGTTGTTTTCGACCTGGGGTCAGACTCTCCCTTCATAAAATCCTCTACATATGATTTGGAATAAACTCTAAGGTTACATTTATATATGATGATATGCAGCTGTTTATCATCGCCTTCGCCCTAATGGCTAATGGTATGCCATTGTAATCAGAGCCAGCTGGGCAATCCTCAGGGACTCGTGCCTTCACGAGACTGCGCAGTTTACAAAATAAAAACAAAATTCTTTTCGGTATTTTTTTTTATATTTATTATTATTATTATTATTTTTTAGTTTTGGGGGAAAAGGCCTTTAAAAAAATGTTTTTATAATTTTTTTAGTTCACCTTTTTTTTGGGGGGGGGGCATGAAAAAGGTTATCTTTTATCTTTATTCATCTATTAGCATAATTTCAAATCAATACAATGGGTTTTTCTTAGTTTTCAGTGTTATGATTCACCAGGGGCAGGAACAACACATATCGGTGTTTACAATTGGTTGTTAATCAAAATGAATAACACGTTCTAAGGCACATTTAAAACAAAGTAAATGTCCGATAAAGTATAAGGATATGTAATACCCCTTAAGACATAAGGGGTAGCCTGTTAAAATTTACAGTTGATAAAAGGAAATAATGTACACCCCCAAGACAGTGAGCAATAAAAAGAAAATTTAAGAAAACTGAAAGTAATCCTACACGACACATAAAGCCCTATGCCAGTAGGGCAGCATGTGTGGAACATACAGTATACCTAACACTATTTTAAAAATATTTATATTAAAATACTCAAAAACAATTTTAAAATGTACATTATATATGTATAAAAAATACAAATGAAGAAAATATTACATACAATTAACATAATGAGATGACCAGATACAATTTTATGGTAAAGCTTTAAAATTTAAAAAGGTAAGAAATTTACAGAGCCCCCTATTCTGTAAATAAACACAAAACCCATATGTGGAACCTATTTTTCAGTTTCAAGTGATTGTTAGTGGCAAAGGATGGTTGTTCTAATGAGATTTATTACCTTGCCTTGAAGTGCGAAAAACATATTTATATAGGACCTACCTTCCACGAAATGGCTGCAGCATTTCATTTCACTTGAGTGCAAGATGGAGAAAAATGTTATAGGAACGTTTTATGTGGAATGCCGAAAAGGCAATTCAATAATAACTTCTCTCTCTCTCTCTCTCCCTCTGTCTCTTTCTCTGTCTCTCTGTCCCTGTTTGTATGTTTGTCTGCCTGTCTGCCTCTCTCTGTCTCTGTGTCTATGTTTGTCTGTCTGCCTCTGTCTCTCTCTGTTTGTCTGTCTATACTCTATGTCTCTCTCTCTCTCTCTGTCGCTCTCTCTATATATCTCTGTCTCTCTCTATCTCCCTGTCTCTCTCTGTGTCGCTCTCTCTATATATCGCTGTCTGCCTGTATGTTTGTCTGTCTGTCTCTCTCTGTATCTGTCTGTTTGTCGCTCTATCTCTCTGAACTTTTAATCCATATATGGTCTTTTTCGTAAGCTTAAAGCAAATATCTTTCAGTTGTATTTTTTTCTTTACGATAGTTTTCGTGTGTGTGTTCCTTAAAGACATTTTTCACGTTACGATTTTATTAAAATATCAGATTTATTTTCTAGGGCCTCCAAAGAAATTTTGCTCCGGGGCCCCGCAATGAAATTTCGCCCAGGTCCCCGTAAAAGTACCATGCGGTCTTGATTATAGTGCTCGGGAATGTTCTTCGCGTGGACCACTCCAAAAAATCCAGTTTTTTTTTTTTTTTTTTTTTTTTGCAGTAAATTTTATTTACTCCATTGCGTAGCGCTCCGGCCCCGGTAGCGCAGTGGTACAAGTTCTGGCTTTCGATCTTTCATCCGAGTGGGCCTATGTTCGAGACCCGGAGGAGGCATCAGGGGTGTGCATATCTTACGGTACTAACGGCGCTAAATTAGGAACGGGCGATTGCTTACAGCCCATTGAGTTGCTCCTGTTTTGTCTTTAAACGCACAAACAATGCGAAAAAACCTCTGCACTAAAACTGTGGGTCTCCCCGGCAAAAAACTTTTCTAGAACTTCTTCACTTCACAACAAAAGTTAGGTTTCCCATAGAGCAGAACAATTCTTAGTCACACAAAGTAAATGCATGTTACTATGTGAAAAACTATATAACATTGTATTAATCATATTATCATGTACACGTATGAGCCATTACATTATGACCACCCCCAGCCTAGAGAAATGATCGCGCCTGGAGACCGAACGGTAGCGCAGGTGAAGTTCACAGAGCAGTATATATACAACCCGAGGACCGGCTTTCTGTTAGTAGAGTGTTCGGAGTCAGAATGGGAAAAGCTGCTGATTTATCGGAGTTTGATAAAGGACAAATTGTGATGGCACGGCGACTCGGAACTACGATCTCGGAAACGGCGCGGCTTGTGGGTTGTTCACGTGTCGCTGCAGTGAGTACGTATCAGATATGGTGCACAGATAGCCAAACGCCGAACCATCGTTCAGCCGGGTGTCGTCTGCAGCTCATTGATGCCATAGGGGAGCGGAGACTGTCGCAAATTGTTCACAGCGACCGCAGGGCCACAGTGCGGCAAATCAACCGCAGCTACAACAGTGGTGAACAGGGCAATGTGTCACGAAACACAGTGCATCCTTCTGCGCATGGGCCTGCGTAGCCGAAGACCCAGCCGGGTCCCCATGCTCACTGCACGTCATCGTCAACAACGAATGAAATGGGCCCAAGATCATCAAGATTGGACCGTGGATGATTGGAAGAAAGTGGCCTGGTCTGACGAATCGAGATTCCTGGTGCATTACGTAGATGGCCGAGCGCGGATACGCTGATTACCAACGGAGGCTATGGCACTTGGATGCACTGTTGGGCGCAAACAGGCCGGCGGAGGTAATGTTATGCTTTGGTCGATGCTTTCTTGGAACACTTTAAGCCCCGTTGTTCCAATAGCACAATCCCTGAC
Organism: Macrothele yani; assembly: GCA_039090855.1. Taxonomy (NCBI): domain Eukaryota; kingdom Metazoa; phylum Arthropoda; class Arachnida; order Araneae; family Macrothelidae; genus Macrothele; species Macrothele yani. Next base: position 116,422,369 of record CM077026.1, read on the forward strand.
AGCTGTCAGGTGTCTGAACATCATTAAGGACCAAGTTCACTTATTCATAGTAATTGTGCTCCCTGCTGGTGATGGCCATTACCAACAGGATAATCCGTCATGCCACACTGCTAGAATCGTCAAGGAGTGGTTCGAGGAACATGATGGTGACTTTCTGTTAATGCCCTGGCCTCCAAATTCACCTGACATGAACCCAATCGAACATCAATGGTTCGACTTGGAAAAGCGGATTCGCGTTAAATCACCACCACCAAGAAATGCACAGGAACTGGAGGACCTGCTGCTGACATTATGGTACCAGATATCTCAGGATACCTACCGCCACCTCATCGAATCGATGCCTCGCCAAATGGCCGCTGTTTTGAGAGCTGAAGGGGGTTTTACAGCTTATTAGGTAGGTGGTCATAATGTACAAAGGTAGGTATTAGGTAGGCTCATCGGAGTACCCTGAAATGAAGTATTTTAAGTACAGCGGCCCTCGTCATATAAATGGGTCACGGTAACACGTAAAATGGCATGTGAACGCGGTGTGTTGTATAAATCAAGTAGTTTAGCTCGCTGAGCATCATTTAGCGTTCGATTGAACGTCGGAATATCCAAAACGGGTGATCTGAGCGACTTTGAACGTTGGAGAACATCACCTAAACGCTGTCGTCCAAGGATTTTCACATGAAACTGTAGCGAGAGTTTACCGTGAAAATTGCAGCACGCCAAAAACATCCAGAAGTGAACGATCGCGTGGAAGAAAGCTATTTGCGATGGGAAATTTCGCTACTTAGAAGCTTAGCTGACACCCTTGGTTTGGGAAACCTACCGAAGATCCTTACCCCTACACAGTTCAGAAATAATGAACATTGGAGTGACGTCTCAATTCACCAAGCATAAGGGAATCAGTCAGCTGGGAAAACAGCAAAATCATTAATTTAAAGCTGGTGTGGGACAACAACCTCCTTCTGTATCAGAGTTTCAAGAAAAAAATAAGTAAATATTGTCCATCATGTCCTGTACAGTGAAAACATGAAAAGAAATTTCAAACATAAAGTTTTCACTTGAATAAAATTTTAAGCCTAATATAAAAATAATGTAAAAATAATATTAGGCAATCTATAGAAAAAAGATTTCTTAAAAATGGCAGCAAATATATATTCCTAAACATTTTTTAAATATATTATACACTATATAAACAAAGGTCACCGGACACCCCTTCAAAAGCAAATGAACGGAACCGCTGCGTTGTTAAGATGTGCGGTACATCTGCAAACGGTATAAAAACAAGCTTGCAGCTGACCGCGATCATATCGCACTGTGAGGTTGAGTGAAAATGTTGCTGCCGGAGATAAACGACTTTGAGAAAGGAAAGATTGTTGAGTGCTATATTAGTGGGTTGTCCATAAGAGAAACCGAGAGGAGTTTAAACATACCCAAGTCAATTGTTTTGGATGTACTAAATAAATGGAAGACACATGGCGTGCCTTAAGCAACAAAACGCACCGGTAGACCAAAGAAATTCGGTGATAGAGGACATCGAAGCCTCAGGAAAGTCGTAACAGCTAATTCACGGAGTACTGCACAAGACTTCAGTGTACAAGTGAGAAAAAATGCTAGAACCTCGGTATGTACACGTACCATTTGCAGAGAACTTCATTCCATTGGTTATCATGGTCGTTTGGCTGCTCATAAGCTTTTCATCTCCACTCGGAATGTTACTCGTCGTTTAGCATGTTGTAAAGAACATTTATTGTGCACCGTAGATCAATGGAAATGGGTCCTATGAACTGATGAATCTAGATACACGATCCATCAGTCTGATGGCCGTGTGGGGGTATAGCGGCAGCCGGGGAACGCTATTTTTTCACAGTGATACTGTTCCTACGGTTAGGTTTGGAGCTGGTAGTGTACTCGTGTGGGGGTGTCTTCCGTGGTATGGTCCCGGCCCATTGGTTATCGTGGACAAAACTGTTACCCAGCACGTACCTCGATATTCTAAACAATTATGCCTTATCAACTCTGTGGCAATACTATGGAACCGAGCGTTGTTGGTACCAGCAGGATAATGCACCGAGCCATAAAGCAAGGACTGTTACGGCGTGGCTTGACGATAATTCCGTATCGTGTATGAACTGGCCAGCACGCAGCCCTGATCTTAATCCCATAGAGCACCTATGGGATGAATTTGAAGTGCCACGTAAGAAATTTGGAACCAAGTCCTACTGCTAAGCAACAGTTAGCGGCAGCATTATGTACTGAATGGAAGCGCATACCTATCGCTGTGTTCCAAAAGCTTGTCGAAAGTACGTCTCTAAGGGTCAATGCATGCATTAAGGTCAAAGGTGGAGCGACACCGTACTAATGAATGTCAATAAATGCTACGTTGTGTTTCTCTTCTAGGTGTCCGGTTACTTTTGTCAATATAGTGTATATATTGTTTAATATTTCTTTAAATGCAGCAAATTATTTTTGCAGTTTTATGCTAAGAAAAATAAAAATATAATAATATATTTTTATTGCCTCATATAAAAATAATATTATGTAATCGATAGAAGAAATATTTCTTTAAAATGGCAGCAAATGTTAAGGGAAATAATATTTACAGTGACCTCAAGGCCTCTGTCTGTGGGGTTTCCTGACAGGTACCTCGAGATCGCCGTAAATGGGTAGCGTATGTCCGGCAACCGTGGGGGTTGCGGGACATATGTTACCTACTGTCTACCTCTCAGCCTGTACAACATAAAACGATTACTTCTGCCCGTTTTCATGATTGCACATGTTCGAGGTGCATTTAGGGGCACACAAAAACCAGCCTCCTGAGGTACACCTGTACTTATGCACATTTCTGTAATTACCTTATAACATTCAAATTCCTTTGTCTCGCATGCCAAATAAGCACATGGTTTGTTTGCAGGAACTTTGGAATCCAGCTCGACATCGCGGTAACGCGATTAAAACATTTCGCTATTCACGATAAAACATTTTATAACGAAGTAAATTTCTCCGTCATTTTTGTCCACGCCGGGGCACAAACCCGGGTCCCCTCACTCCGGAATAAGTCACTCTACCAATTGAGCTACGCGAACGTTCATTATCGCTGCTATCTGCCTTTATGTCGTGTGCGTCCGGCACGTCATAATTTCGCTATTCAATTTCCGGCTTAACGCTGGCGGTTTTCTCCAGCGTTAAGCCGGAAATTGTTAAATTGTGTTTGGATCTTAAGACGTTCTGTAAAACTTGTCCCCTGCCATTACAATGTCAAGGCAAAGTTCTTGTTGACGACGAACTAGTTATGTACTTTATCAGGTGATCATTTGATCTCTACAGCACGATATGACACTGGGTTCTGAGAAAACGCGGAGTTGCATTTGAACAAAGAATATGTTTTTCTATTAAAGGGGGCTGGCTTCTTAGTCTCGGGGGATTCGGGCCGCGGATGGCCTAATGGTAAACGTTCGTGACTGCCACAGAGGAATCTCCGGTTCGAGCAGATACGAACGTTCTAACCAACCACTGAATATCCACCGTGCGTCTGATGGGCACGTTAAGCCGTCTGGCCCCGAGTACTGTCCCCCTAACCCCGGTTATAAAGAAGGGCGTCTTCCTCCACCTTTCTTCCTCGCTTCCGTGTCATTTTCCTATCGGGCACTAGCCTAAATCTCCTAGCTCCTATTTCTAAGGGTTGTTTAAGATCTGGGGTCAGATGCTTTCTTCCTAAAATCCTCCACATATGATCTGATTACATCCGGTCTTGGGGGATTCGACGTTCGGGAGTTGGCAGTCAAGGATCGGCACTGAGTTTTTGGTTGTAGCGGATTTGAGCTCTGAGAGGCAGCAGATGTGGCGTACCTACCTCAGAAGTGACGCACAATGTCAAGAGGGCAAAGTTGACGGGTTAAGCTTCGTCGGTGTAGCTTAATTGGGAAAGCATTCAGCTACAGAGCAGAAGGATTCCGGGTTCGATCGCTGCCACCGGCAAATGGTTTTTTTAGGTTAAACTACCACCGTCAGCAACTAAGTGGGTTATAAGCAGTCGACCGTCCCTAATGTTGGGCCACTGGTCCCAGGAAAGGGAGAGAACGAATGCCGTAAGACAAACACATCATCCACGCCTCACCAGGATTCGAACTCGAACCCATCTCTCTCGAATGGTCAGACGCCAGCGCTTAGATTACTTTGCCAACTGGACGCCCAAATGACTTTTACGCTACGTTGGCGCCCGAATGTAAAATGAATCTTCAGGCCGTGAGGTTCGAAAATAATGTGTGATGTTTCTTCCACACGTCGTCTGGAATTAATCAGAATTCAAACAGAAGGCATCGCTCTTTCTACGTTTATAAGTCAGTCACCGAAAAATTCCCATTGGCCGCCACGGGGAATCGAAACCAGGGTCTTCCAGTTACTCGCCGCACATGCTTCCACTGCACCACAGTGGCCTCGAATTCCCCCAGACTCACATACACTAAATGCCAAGCCACTTGGAAGATTGCTTTCTTGGAGCCTTGCACAATGTTGGGGATTCACGAAAGATGGTAAGCAGCAACAGAACAAATAACTAGAAGGCGAATGAATAATTAATACAAACATTTGACGTGGACCAGGAACATCAAACAGAAGTCATCGCTCTTTCCACTTTTATAAGTGACTCACTGAAAAATTATCATTGGTCGCCACCGGGAATCGAACCCAAGGTCTTCCAGTTACGCGCCGGACATGCTAAAGAAGAATTTTTCAGAGACTCACTCATAAGTGTGGAAAGAGCGATGACTTCTGTTTGATGTTCCTGGTCCACGTCAAATGTTTGTATTAATTAATCAGAATTCCTCCTTCTACAGTGTGCTCCTTCAAGTGTGGTTTGCGGGCTGACCCGGAAAACAACGATTCCGACCCAGCCCTATCTCCAAGAGGGGGAGGGGTATACGTAGGTGGTTAAAAAAGTTTTACACACTGCGCAGGCGCTGCCTGTAGGATGATGCAATCGCTCCAATCGTTGGCCCAGTTGCGAGTTAGACTTCAGTATACAAAGCTGTGTTCTGGCTAATTTGTTCCTGTTCCGAAGAATTCTGACTAGAAATGGAAAAAGAAAATGAGTCAGGTCAGATCTCGCGTAGCGACCAGCGATTCTACATTAAAACTAAAACTTTGCGAGGAAAATGCCATACCGAAATTCATAAAGCTTTATGCGAAGTTTGTGTGGTTAGTGTAGTGGACTAGTCTTTTGGACAGAATTGTTGCTATAGACGAAACCTGGATACGATCTTTTGAACCAGAACTGAAATCTCAGTCAGCTCAGTGGAAACATCCAGAATCACCTCTCCAGAAAAAATTCCACCGCCAACGACCGAAGGTTAAGCTGATGATGATTATGTCTTATGGTAATGTTGGAATGATAGCAACAGACAGAGTGCCCGAGGAGATCACTGTAACAGCGTAATGCTACAGAAGGTGTCTGCAAAATGCTTTGCGTCCAAAGATTTGCCAAAGAAGGCTCGACATGCTCGAAGTTGGTGTCATCATTTCGCACGACAACGCGAGGCCGCGTGTGGGCCGTACAAGTAAGAGTTGAAACGAAAAACCGTTGTCCCCATAAATCAACACACCATTTGAGGAAGCTGGTTCAGTGCTCCATGCTAAACTGTTGTAGAGGTTTACGTTACTAAAACTTGCATATACAAATAGTGAAATCAAATTAAAAAAAAACTTTCGTTGTTACAAGTAATTGATAAATAAAATCAAAATCTGTTGTAAACCTTGTCTTCACTGAATCTCTAGACGTATTCTTGAAGTGACAGTTCTACGCTTAGTTTAGGGCATTTCCAGCTATCCGGGTTTTCAATTAAAACGAATAATACACACGCAAGCGACGCACACACACACGCACATTGTAACGTATATTCTATTTTAACTCTCCTTTTGTGTTTCTTTTTTATGTAAAATTGAGTTCGTTTTCTTAGAGATCTGCAAACCTTAACGTTATTACAAATATTTAACGGAGATTATCGAGGATAAATTTATTAAGGTACATTACCTCTCAACTTTTCAATCTATACACTGGACCGTCTTCAGAAGTCCTTGCGTCTTACTACTTTCACAGGTCTGGCGACCAAGCCTGATTGGCGACCAAACCTATGTCTTACTACTTCCACAGGTCTGGCTACTAAGCATGATTGGCGACCAAGCCTGATTGACGACCAAACCTATGTCTTACTACTTCCACAGGTCTGGTGACTAAGCATGGTTGGCGATCAAACCTATGTCTTACTACTTCCACAGGTCTGGGGACCAAGCCTGATTCGCGACCAAACCTAAGCCTTACTACTTCCACAGGTCTGGCGACCAAGCCTGGTTGGCGACCAAACATATGTCTTACTACTTCCACAGGTCTGGCGACAAGGCTGATTTGTGACGAAACCTATGTCTTATTACTTCCACAGGTCTGGCGACCAAGCCTGGTTGACGAACAAACCTATGTCTTACTACTTTAACAGGTCTGGTGACCAAGCCTGATTGGCGACCAAACCTATGTCTTACTACTTCCACAGGTATGGCGACCAAGCCTGGCTGGCGACCAAACCTATGTCTTACTACTTCCACAGGTCTGGCGACCAAGCCTGGTTGGCGAACAAGCCTATGTCTTACTACTTCCACAGGTCTGGCGACCAAGCCTGGATGGCGAACAAACCTATGTCTTACTACTTCCACAGGTCTGGCGACCAAGCCTGGTTGGCGACCAAACCTATGTCTTAATACTTCCACAGGTCTGGCGACCAAACCTATGTCTTAATACTTCCACAGGTCTGCCGACCAAACCTATACCTTACTACTTCCAGAGGTCTAGCGACCAAGCCTGGTTGGCGACCAAACCTATGCCTTACTACTTCCACAGGTCTGGCGACCAGGCCTGGTTGGCAACCAAAACCTATGTCTTACTACTTCCACAGGTCTGGCGACCAATCCTGGTTGGCGAACAAACCTATGTCTTACTACTTCCACAGGTCTGGCGACCAAGCCTGGATGGCGAACAAACCTATGTCTTACTACTTCCACAAGTCTGGTGACCAAGCCTGATTGGCGACCAAACCTATGTCTTACTACTTCCACAGGTCTGGCGACCAAGCCTGATTGGCGACCAAACCTAAGCCTTACTACTACCATAGGTCTGGCGAACAAGCCTGGTTGGCGACCAAACATATGCCTTAATACTTCCACAGGTCTGGCGACCAAGCCTGGTTGGCGACCAAACCTATGTCGTTATTACTTCCACAGGTCTGGCGACCAAACCTATATCTTACTACTTCCACAGGTCTGGCGACCAAGCCTGGTTGGCGACCAAACCTATGTCTTACTACTTCCACAGGTCTGGCGACCAAGCCTGGTTGGCGAACAAACCTTTGTCTTACTACTTCTACAGGTCTGGTGACCAAGCCTGATTGGCGACCAAACCTATGTCTTACTACTTCCACAGGTCTGGCGACCAAGCCTGGTTGGCGACCAAACCTATGTCTTACTACTTCCACAGGTCTGGCGACCAAGCCGGGTGGGCGACCAAACCTATGTCTTACTACTTCCACAGGTCTGGCGACCAAGCCTGATTGGCGACCAAACCTATGTCTTACTACTTCCACAGGTCTGGCGACCAAGCCTGGTTGGCGACCAAACCTATGTCTTACTACTTCTACAGGTCTGACGACCAAGCCTGATCGGCGATCAAACCTATGTCTTACTATTTCCACAGGTCTGGCGACCAAACCTATGTCTTACTACTTTCACTGGTCTGGCGACCAAGCCTGGTTGGCGACCTAACCTATATCTTACTACTTCCACAGGTCTGGCGACCAAGCCTGATTGGTGACCAAACCTATGTCTTACTACTTCCACAGATCTGGCGACCAAGCCTGGTTGGCGACCAAACCTATGTCTTACTACTTCCACAGATCTGGCGATCAGACCAGACTTTGTCGCCAGACCTGTGGAAGTAGTAAAACGCAAGAACTCTTAAAGATGATCTAGTGTATAAATTGAAAATTTGAGGGGTAATGTACCGTAATAAATTGATCCTCGATAATTTCCGTTAAATGTTTATAATACTGAAAGTAATAAGAGGAAGCCATGGAGTCATTAATTACTTGAATTAAAGAAGCTTAACGTTATGTCTTTTTCCTCAAACGAGAATGACGTTGGCAACAATCTGAGGTCGATATGGGAGTGACTTATATGTGTGATAAGAACGTTAGGTAAAAAGACGATGCAGAGGTTGCTTTATGTGTGGAGATGTTAGATCGTTACTGAGCTTTGTAAACTTCTTGACAAAGATATGTGAAGTGGTGTGTTTTGATTTCGTTTAATGTTGCTGGACCAATAAAAAGTTGACGTAAGTTGGACTTCTGTATATGTTTCGTCTGGCCTTTGTAAAAGCTTTACTCTAACGTGAGCTATCCGGCACATTTAGTTGCATAACATTTTCCCTTCGTTTAACATCTATTCAGCCGAAAATCTTACATAACGTAAACAGGTTTACGTTATAACACACATACTCGATAATTCAGCAAGTTTCAAAGAGAAGCCGTTTAGTTCAACAGATGTTATGTTTTATCCTGTATTCGAATAGTGCTTCACAGTAAGCCAGGAACGTAGTAAGCTTTTTTTTTATCTGGGAGGGCGATCCTTGAAGTTAAGCCCCTTTCAGTTCAAAAGTTCCTTACTCCCACTCAAATAGTAAGCAGTTCTTACTTTCTCATACCTTCATTATAGGAAAGTGTTATGATAGTTAAAAGATCTCACTTTCAGTTTTCGACATAATTTTATTCAAAATTTAAAAATTAGGTGAATACCCAAGAACCAAAAGTTTTAAATATCAAGTGAAACGTGAGTTATATGGACATCGACATCACATGAGCAGAAATACAGAACGAAAACAAACCAGCACAGAACGAATGAGTATTAGATAGTAAACGCAGTGATGTAGAAGAGGCTTAGGGGGGCTAAGGCACTTTTCGTGGTTACATGGTAATAGAATGTAGGCAAAGGAACTCTTTTTAAATTATCATGTATGTAAAAATGGGGAAAACTGTGTCCTGTATGCGAACTTACTCGTATCTTAGCTGAATGTTCACACTACACAAATGGCCGCCCTGGTGGTACAGTGGTCTGAAGTCTGACCATTTTTACGAACTAAGACTGAGTCCCAACCCTGGATGAGTCATGGGCGGTGTGCATAGCCAAAGGTGCTGGATCTGTCTCTTCCCTGGAACAAATGACCCGAAATTGGGGACGGGCGACTTCTTGTAGGTATACGAGTTGCCCATGGCAGTTGTTAAACCCAGAAATAAACAAACAACAAATACTGTGCAGATTGATCTACACAGTTGGATCACGCAGTAGGGGGTCTCACAAATCATAAGATTCTATCACAAAGAGAATGTGAAGTCCTATGTCTAGACGGCAGTCAAAATAAATTTGTGGGAGATGGGTACTCGGTGAGGTTAAGATTTCAGTGCTCAGAGAAAAAACGGTTCTAATGGACATTTACGTGTATTAAACAACTCGTCACTGGTATTGGCTCCCTTAAAAGTAGCCGTCTCGATGGGGCGCAGTGGTCTAAGCGATGGCCTCTGAACATTCGTCCAAAAGGGGTCCCGGTTCGAATCCCAGTAAGGCATGGATGTTGTGTTTGTCTTAACGCACTGCTTCTTCCCCTTCCCTGGAACCAGTGATTCTAAATTAGGGACGGGCGACTGCTTAAAGCCCATTGAGTTGCTCGCGGTGGTCGTTAAAACTCAAAAAAAAAGTAATCCCCTGAGCTCACTCTCTGCCTCCTTACGGGCAACACAAAAATCTTCAACATGCACCACATTATCTTAGTAAAAACGGCGCGTTAGTCATATTGAATTGATGCTACTCTGTTAATTCCCAAATACACTGGCGGAAAGTGAAAAAAGAACACCAAGAAAGAGACGTCTGATACCAACGAAATTTATACAGCATAATAACAGAATACAGAGGATAACGTGATCAAAACATTGTGGCAAAATACAGCTGTATTTGCTGGTAAACTGAAAAATAACATTTCCATGTAACATGGTTAGTACGAGGTTGAACCGCCATGAACTGCGTCACACTGTGCAATTCTGGCATGGAGTCTGTCGTACAGATGTTGGATGTAAGTTTGGGTTATTGAGTTCCAAGCATCTTCAACCTGGACGCGTAAATCGGGGACGGTCGTGGCTGACCGTGGAGACCGAATAAGTCGTTGTCCCATAAAATCCCACACGTGCTCAATGGGGGACAAATCCGGTGAACGTGCAGGCCATGGAAGTTGTCTCACCCTGAAGTGCATGTTGCGTTGCACGTGCCGTGTGTGGGCGTGTATTATCTTGCTGGAAAACACCACGATGGACCGACCTTACAAATGGCACAACAGCGGGCTGAATGATGTTGTTGATGTAGGAGGTGCTGTTTAACGTACCCGGTACAAACACTAGTTGTGTACGGGAGTGATAGCTGATCGCTCCCCACACCAGGAGACCAGGTGTAGGCCATGTGGGTCGCTGGCGGATGCAAGAAGGGTGGAGACGCTCCCCTGTGCGTCTGCGAACACGCCTACGGCCATCGGAGGCTTCCAAGCAGAATCTGCATTCATCGCTGAACATGACAGATCGCCATTGCGTTCTCCAGTGCAGACGTTGGCGACACCACTGCAGCAGTTCCTGACGGTGGGATGGAGTCAGAGACACACATGCCAGAGGCACACGTGCACGTAGTCCTGCATCCAGTGGACGGTTGCGGATTGTTCGCACAGTCCCCTCAGGTGCAACGGCAGCTGGGATTTGCGTCGCAGTGGATGTTCTGCTTGACAACGCCGCTCTTCTTATGCGTCGATCGGTCCGCTCATCAGTCCGTCTGTGACTCCCGGTTCCACGTTTTCTCGTGTGGGAATGTTCCTCGGACCATCTACGCCACCATCGTGCCACCACCGATACTTCCCGTCCAATTCGCTCCGCAATACAACGATACGACCACCCGACCTCGCGGAGTCCGACTAGACGACCTCGCTCAAAGTCCGATAACTGCTGAAATCGTACACGTCTTCCATGTCCAGGCATTGCAGCTTCTTCAGGGTCTTCGCATGTGTCCGTACGCCGACGACTGATTACATTCACTTCGCCGTACTCCTTAAATACCACCGACGATAATTTTCATATTATGCCGTGCTGTGGCGTAAGCGCTCACCGGTTGGTCCCGAAATTAACATCACACCTACGTAAACTCGACCCCATTAACATATGTAAATTTGCTGATCGTCGGCCAATTCCTTCTTGGTATTCTTTTTTCACTTTCCGCCAGTGTATTTAAAATCGTGTAGAACGACATAGGGCCGTATTTAAATAAAAAATTTATAATCTTAGCATGTCTCTCACGTTACATTCTTCCTGTTATTTAAAATTGCTCAGATTACGCAGTTTTAATATAAATTAATATTGGCTATTAGCAATGAAAATTAAACAATAATAAGTAATAAAAACAACGAAAAAAAAATAAAAAAAATATAAAAATAATAAGTAATAAAACAACGAAAATTTCGAGGGTAATTTTTTCCTTGTCCGTTCACTACTAAGGCACTTTTTTGTTTAGAACTACTTCACTGAATAAATGTAACAAGAGGAAGATGTTTTCGGAGTAGGGCTTGGAAAAATTCCGTTCAAGGTTAAACGCTCAGAGTAACTTTCAGTGACAGAGCGCAAATCACTAATTATCTCTTCGCCCCTACGATGTATTCGGAAAGGTCACGGAGCTTAGGCATATCAGTATATTGTTTTACACACCTCCATCCACTGTTTCAGACAATTCCATCCATATGAGGTGGTCACAAATCACATTGTAAGGTTTGTATCCTGGTTAGCTGCGCGTAATAGTGTGTGTGGCTAACTAAAGTATTTTCAAAACAAGATACTCAAGTGTATAGCTTTGTTTTGAGTTAAAATGTTCTGTCAATTTATTCACCTGCTGTTCATTGCTACTTTTTACGCTCCTCAGAGTATGAAATTATGCCCTCGGTATGACCATCCTGGGAGGGCAGCCGTCCCTCCGGTAGTTACGGCCCCGCAGTAAGCCATGTTGGGAGAGTACTCAGAACCTACAGAAAAATGATACGACATACAAAAAGCATTACATACATCTTTGTACAACTTTAAGAAATATTCAGACTGAGCCTTTTAAGAAATTTTCTTCAGAATGAAACCGATGCTAAACTTAGATAACGCGATAATAGGGATTGAAAGGTCTAATGATGCTCAACATAGCTTCTTTTCTTCAGTGCCACATTTCATGATGTCTCTTAATGTAGAACTGAGGATGAAGGGGATAAAGATTAATAAAGATTGTTTAATCCACCTGTGCTTTGCTGACGACACAGTCATTTAGCAAGTACTCATTCAGAGCTGAATCGCATGATCCGGGAACTTAATGACAAGAGTAAAGAAGAGGGATTAAAGATGAACTTATAAAAGGCAAAACAAAATTTATGTACAATACACAATGCGGCAATTAAGTAATGAGACTGAATTTTTTTTTAAACAGGAAAGCAGGATTTGTTTTTTGATTGGAGGTTTAACGACCACCGTGAGCAACTCCATGGGCAATAAGCAGTCGCCCGTCCGTAATTTAGGGTCACTGGTTCCAGGGAAGAGAGAGAGCCAGTGCCGTAAGAAAAACACATTATACATGCCTCACCGGGATTCGAACTCCGACACCTTTCGGAAGAATGATCAGAGGCCATCGCTTGGACCACTAAAACATTTACATGAATATATTTTATTCGAAGTACATTCTTCCTGTATTAATGCAAGAAGTGGCACGACCAGCCACCGATAGGAAGGACTTGCAACGGTCACTTTTTGTTATGTAATGAAGAACTGAGGTCACAGTTCTTTTTATGTCTTCAATGTCTTGAAAAACTTTTCCTTTTAGAGGCAGCTTTAATTCAGGGAACAGAAAGTAGTCACACGGTGACAAATCTGGAGAATAGAGGGGATGGTTCAGTACACACACTTGTTTTCGTGCCAGATTTTGCTGTATAGTGACTGGTCTGCTTTCAGGTACGTTATCGTGAAGAAGGAATCATTGTCATCGTGCTCACGCCTGACACGTACAATCCTCTTCCACAAACAATTATTCTAAAATGGATGTGTAAGCACTGCCAGTGACCGTTGTACCTTCAGCAATGAACTCATGATGCAGAATTCCCTTGCTGTAGTAAAGTCCTGACACGAACAATCCTCTTCCACAATCATTGTAAGTAAAGTCCTGACACGAACAATCCTCTTCCACAATCATTCTAAAATGGATGTGTAAGCATTGCCAGTGACAGTTGTACCTTCAGGAATGAACTCGTGATGCATAATTCCTTTGCTGTAGTAAAGTCCTGACACGAAAAATCCTCTTCCACAATCCTTCTAAGTAAAGTCCTGACACGAACAATCCTCTTCCACAATCATTGTAAGTAAAGTCCTGACACGAACAATCCTCTTCCACAATCATTGTAAGTAAAGTCCTGACACGAACAATCCTCTTCCACAATCATTCTAAAATGGATGTGTAAGCATTGCCAGTGACAGTTGTACCTTCAGGAATGAACTCGTGATGCATAATTCCTTTGCTGTAGTAAAGTCCTGACACGAACAATCCTCTTCTACAATCATTCTAAGTAAAGTCCTGACACGAACAATCCTCTTCCACAATCATTCTAAAATGGATGTGTAAGCAAAATTTACATGAATATATGTTCTACCTTCAGGAATGAACTCGTGATGCATAATTCCTTTGCTGTAGTGAAGGCCTGATACGAACAATCCTCTTCCATAATCTTTCCAAAATGGATGAGTAAGCATTGCCAGTGACATTAGTACCTTCAGGAATGAACTCTGTGATGCAGAATTCCCTTGCTGTCTTAAAAGCACGCAAGCATTGCCTTGATTTTGTACTTCTGTAAGATGACCTCTTTTCCTTTGGGTGACTGTGGTGACTTTCACTAAGCACTCTGAAGCTTCGTTTCAGGATCATAACGAAAACTGCCATGTCCCGTCAACTGTCACAATGCTTTGGAGAAAATTTGCATTGTTTCTGCGGTCTCCATGATGTCTTTTGCGTACTCCATTCTTGCAAGCTTCTGGTCGTCTGACTAAACCTGCGAACAAAACGAATCATTTTCGCTCTTTTTGCTGTCGGTGGTGGTTCGAAGGCGAGCATCTTTTCTGATTTTTAAGTTTCAAACTACAAATTTTCGATAGGATGGCTGAAACTACAGAAGTCCCTGCTGCTGCTCCAGTGGCAAAGAAATCTAAAACAACGGCAAAATCGAAAAAATCCAAGACTCTCATCCCAAAGTTTCAGACATGGTCAACTCTGCGATCGGGTCGTTGAAGGAGCGTGGAGGATCTTCCTTGCAAGCATCTAAGAAGCACATTGCTGCTAATCATAAAGTTGATTTTGAGAAGTTGTCCCCATTTATCAAGAAGTACCTGAAAAGTGCTGTAGCAAGTGGAAACTTGGTTCAAACCAAAGGAAAAGGAGCTACTGGATCTTTCCGTATGAGTTTTACAACAGGGAAGGTTAAACATGCAAAGAAGCCCGCAGCAGCGAAGGCAGTAAAGAAGCCGAAAACAGCTGCAGCAAAGAAGCCGAAACAAGTCAAATAAGCTGCCAAACCAAAAGCACCCAAAATTACCAAGAAGGCTAAAGTTGTCAAACCAAAGACCCCCAAGCCAAAAAGGGCTAACACACCGGTCAAGAAGGCAGCATCAAAAAAGTGGCCGAAGAAGCAAAAAAAAAAAATCACGAATTGCATCATTCAGCCGTTAACGGACAGTTTCGTAAAATATGATCATCGTTACATCGCATTTTTATCTCCAGGAACTGCCATCGCCCATTCTCAAAAAAAAAACGAATACAAACTTCTTTTTTTCCACCCAAATCTTGCTGTAAAGTCTGACGAGTTGTCTCCTTATTAACAACGAGCACGCATCCCGGCATCCTCAAGTTCACACAATGATCCCTTTTTATTCTTTCGCAAACTTTCTTAGTGAGTTCAGACGTACGCACTGAAATCGAGAGTCCTGGCTTTGGTCATTTTCCAAATCTTCCTGTTCATCCTTGAAAAGTGCATACCATCGGAATATTTTTGCACGAGATCGGCAATTACCCCATACACATCATGCAACAGTTCCACTGTTTCATATGAATTTTTACCGATTTTCAAACAGAACCGGGTGTTTGCGCATTGCTCCATGACATCGCTGTGACAATGTCCTTCCACCGAATGACGTCATGTCATCTGCGCGATTCTCACGGAAATGCTGTTGCCCCGCATAGCTGATAAATGACTTAACAACAAGCCATGGACTACCGACCTGTGTGTTTTATCAGGATTTTTTTAAGTCGGTCTTATTACTCAATTGCTGCACTGGGAAGCTCTTATAAGAATTGAAGATTTATAGATTGATTGGGAAAACTTAAAAGCAACTGATACCTGCATCTGACTTGTACAACAGATATTAAGCGAGGACCACATCGAAGAGAAAATTTACAGACACATAAAACTGGGAACTGGGCTGTAATTTCATAATAATGATTATGAACAGAGATGGAAACGGGTCACGGGTCAACAATTTCTTGCGGGTCAAGCGCGTCGGGTCAAGGAGTTCCTGACCCGATTTCGACCCGATTTTATTTCCGTTTTATTTTTGAATAGAAAATAACATAAATAATTCAAAGACCTCTGAAGTGTTTCAAAGAACCCTTCAGAGAGGTCTTTGAAGTAATACTTCAGAGCTGCAGAGTATGATCCAGGAACTTGCTGATAAGGGTAAAGAAATGGGATTAAAAATGAACTTTCAGAAGACAGAACTGATGTGCTTACAAATAATGAAAATTATCGATTGATGGGGAAAAGCTGAAGACACCCAATTCCTACATTTACCTTGAGCAGCAGATATCAAGCGAGGCTAACATTGATGAAGATATTAATTGGATAAAAATCTTGGTCGGAGAGCTTTTGGAAGAAACAGTATAATTTTCAAGAGCAATATGTCATTATGTCTTAAAAGAAAAGTGTTTTATCAACGCATTCTTCCAGTACTTACGTACGGAGCAGAGACGTGGACCTTAACTGGAAAAGACATACAAAGACAGCAAACAACTGAAAGAAGCATGGAGATATTAATGCTTGGTATAACCAAGAAACGTAAAAGGAGGAATTCGTGGATAAGAAAAACGACCAGGGTGAAAGACATCATGATCAGAGTAAAATGCATGAAATGGCATTGCGCTGGACATATTGCCAGGAGAATAGACCACCGATGGACAACAGAATTTTAGACTGGATTCCAAGGGACAGGAAAATACCCAGAAGAAGACCACGTGGGAGATGTGTGGATGGAGGAGACTGGCCCAAGACAGAACTCTGGGAGACCTTCATCCAGCGATGGATTGATAATGATCGACAATGATGATGATATATTCGAATTTATAGCTCAAAGAAAATTCGTCCGGGTAAGGTCCGGGTCTGTCCCGAGTCGAGGCCAATCATGTAACGGCCGTGTCCGGGTCCAAAATTTTTGACCCGTTTCCAACTCTTGTTATGAAAGGATGGAAAAATGAAACTGCTATGAATACTGCTACTCAGAGTGATTAGTGGCATTGTACATTTTGCGCATACAAGTCAAAAGTTCAAATGTTAATCACGTGCGCTTAAAAATATCAAACGCAATAAAAAAAAAAAAAAGACGTAGCAAAAGAATAGGTATTTAAAAACCGGAACAGTTGCTTAAATAAAAAAATAATCTGTGAATTGCCAAATTTCTTCCGATAGAATTTCCATTCAATTACGTGAATTGAGGTCAAATCAACTGGTTCTTATTCAAAAAAAGGACAGTAATATTTAGAAACTGCGCGATAAATAGATGCGAAAAAGATTAATTTTTCAGCCTTCCTATTCCACTTATTTTCATAAATTCGGGGCTGCTTTTTTTTTCCTTCGTTCCTACACCGGTTGCATATTTTTAGTCTCCGGTGAACGTGTCATGAATTTTTATCACCGTAAATCATTCACGCCGTTATCCGGTATTATAAACAGACTTTTTTTGCGACGATAATCCGTGTCAATCGAAAAAACAGCTTTATTGCCATATACATCGTCATCCCGAACCAGGAAACCAAACTCACTTCAGAACATCTTCCTGTTAGACTTCGTTCTACAAGAAATTTCTTTTGGTGTGGGCAGTTAATATGAAACCTGGATTTTTTATTCTTTTAGAATGGACAGTTTAGCCGGATTTTATGGATCAAAAAGCAGATGCTCTCAAAAACCAACGATCAAGTAGAGTAAAATAAGAAGACCATCATATTGCATTGTTCCTGTTACTTTTCCTTGAGTGAACCAAGTGTTAGGAGTTCAGAGCTACGTTCTTCATAAAACATCGCCACATTAGTAATAGAAAAAAAAGTGATGTATACATATGGCCGACTTATAAATAAACCTCAAAACAAATATCCCATAAACTTATTAAATCTCATTCCTTAAATCCAGGCAAGTACTCTTCACTAGATTGATCCCATACCTAAGTAAACCTGAACAACAGATCTAAGAAAATTTCAACTGAAACTCGGTGTACCTAAATAAACTTCATTACCAAATCTCGGTGACGCAGTTTTTCAGGTTATTAAAAAATCCTAAATGAACTCTTGGTCTGTTTGGTCCGAAGTTATATTTAGCATAAAAAATGGTGGATACAAAACATTTGTTTAACTGGATATTATATTTTGATATAAATCTAACAGAAATAAGTTGTTTCCTAAAAACTTATAATACAAGCAGATTTATCGAAGTGATAAAAAACTACAAATACAGTACTTATTAACAATAACTTGAATTATTTTCCTCTGACGTGATTTTATGGGAATGTGATTGAGAACAATAACAGAGGAAATGGAGTAACTAGAGGATGACTGCAAGACTGATCAATACAGAATTTTTATTTGCTCGTGCACAAATTGTTCTTTTCTTTATTACTTTATTTTTTTAGTTCATTAAAGAAATGTTCTTCCCTTTCCTCTTTCTATTTTCCATGCAACAATCATCCATTTATTGCTCAGAAATGAATAGCAGCTGAACAAAAAGCAAGCATACCAAAGTTATTACAAACCTACCAGTTTAAGTGTAAGAAAGCAAATCCTTATAATTGCCTTCGAAAGAGATGCAATTTTTTCGAATCAGAACTTCGATATTATAATTTCATTATTTCCTAACTTGCTGATCCCACTATGAAACGTCATTTTTTCGCAAAGCGTAACTCAACTTTTCAGCCACGTGTTTGTGTCATTATCGGGGCACATATGTTTCCTCTAGTATTTTGATCCTCAGTTCCTTCTTTTCAAAAATGTGTGCTGAATAAATTACAGCTGAGTTGTTGTAACCGTGCTATGGATCCGAAACAGAACGATGCACTAGGTAAATGCATTTTTGTAATTCGGGAATTGACAAGAATTCGCCTGTGATTTCTTCTGTGGTTCAACAAGGAAGAAAAACACCAACACTTTTACATGCGAATGAAGCCAACCGGAAGACCTCGAGGTATACAACGCAAAGGCATAAAACCGTCGAAACGGTGATAAAATCAAATCAAAAGTTATTTTCTTCAAATGAAGGAGATTTAAACAGCCAAAATTCCACAGTGCAAAACCGGAAATGTGAAAATTAATATGGAAGACAAAACATGTGCCACAAGATCTCTGTTTTTTTTTTTTTTTTTTTTTTTTTTTTTTTTCGGAGTCCAAACCTTCCTATGAGGAGTCACCGATCCCTAATTTTTGGGATCCAATGAAAAAGCCGACCCAACTACCACAGGCGTGCGCAGGGTTACAACAATGGGGGTCCAGTCCATGCCGCAGGTTTGAAAAAGACCCTGTCAGCACAAAAACAAAAAGAAAAAAAAAGGTGAAATAATGAGGAATT
Source organism: Macrothele yani (assembly GCA_039090855.1). NCBI lineage: Eukaryota > Metazoa > Arthropoda > Arachnida > Araneae > Macrothelidae > Macrothele > Macrothele yani. The sequence goes on from CM077026.1 coordinate 116,441,363, forward strand.
CTGATTTTGGTGTCACAAAGGAGATGTATTTCAAAAGCTTAATGACATAGACGCCGACTATAGAAGGGCAAGGTGAATCTTGCCCCTCCAATAATTTTACTGGGGGGGCAGTACTCACCCGATATTTTTGGTTTGATCCTATTTAATTAAATAATCGCTTTAGTCTCATAAGGTGGACCAAGCCCTACCTTATTACGCCAAAGCGATTTATTTCCAAAAAATTAATAAATAACAAAATGAATAAAAACTTTTTTTCCAATCTCAACATTACTCATTTGATAAGAAATTGGATTGCCAGCCCCGTATTAATAGAGTTTGACATGTTCTCGCGATATGTGGTAAACGCTTAAAACAATTATCAAAAGTAAAATAAATAAAATACAAAAACTTTTGATCTCCAGCGCCTATATTTATCTACACTGCTGGCCACCCAAAATGCAACACCAAGAAGGAAGCATTCATTTGGCCTGAAATTCGCAGCATGCGTCGCCCGCGAGAGGAAATGCAAACGATTAGCATTGCAGGGCATATGCAAATCATGTGCGCCCGACACGCCACCGAGAAGTTCTATAAGAAGGGTGCACAGAAGGCCGGGTGTAAGTAGCGGAAGTGTGGTGTGCTGCTGGACCTGTGCTTGGGAAGCTTCCTGATGCCTCGTCGCAGAATACGGCAGTCATTCCAGCACGTTTCGGAGTTCGACAGAGGACGAATAGTGGCTTATCGCGACAGCGGTTTATCGTACCGAGACATCGGCGCCCGTGTGGGACGACATCCAGCCACAGTGAGGCGAGTATGGATTCGGTGGGTGCAGGAGGGACGGACGGACGGACTGATGTGAGCTATTGCCGCAGCCTCGGAACACCACCGAATGAGAGGAACGGCATGTTGTGCGGTGGGCATTGACGGCTTGCACCGCCACATCACGAACGTTAGTGTAGGAATTAGGGTGTGTTGCGCAACAACCTGTGTCAGCACGTACCGTTGGACGTCGTCTGCAGGAGCGGGAACTTGTCGCACGACACCCATTGCTCCGATTACCATTGACGTTAGACCACCTGCGAGTGCGGCGGCAGTGGGCCGTTGTACGCCGCACCTGGACTACGGAATGGCACGACATTGTCTTCTCCGACGAATCCCGCTTCTGCCTGCAACACCACGATGGTCGGAGCCACGTGTGGCGGCACCGCGGCGAGAGACTGTATGACGCCTGCATTATGCATCGCCATACCGGTCAGTCGTCTAGCGTTATGGTTTGGGGCGCAATTGGATATGACACCCGCACCCCTCTGGCACGCATCGCCGGTATACTCAACAGCCACCGCTACATCTCCGACGTTTTGAAGCCTGTAGTCCTCCCTTACCTGCAGGACCTTCCAGAGGCCACGTTTCAACAGGACAATGCGCTCCCGCACGTGGCACGCATCGTGCAACAATTCTTCACAATTCTTCACGGCCCACCAGGTGTCACTGCTGCCGTGGCCCGCCTGTTTTCCCGATATGTCGCCATTCGAACACGTCTGGTCACTGATCGGCAGCCGAGTGGCCCGACAAGCACCACCCGCGGCGACGCCTGATAAACTGTGGAAACGTGTGGATGCAGCCTGGACCGACATACCCCAAGCCCACATCCAAAGCCTCTGCGTGTTCCGCAAGTCGCACGGGCCTGTAAGCTCAATCGTTTCATCTTTGTATCTGTTGTTATGTGTCCAGTAAATCTGGCTTTGCTATCTCGTGTCCTTCTTGGTGTTGCATTTTGGGTGGCCATCAGTGTATTTATTTTTTGCCCTTCTCGTTCTTTGTTTGAGTAACCCAGTTAATTTTCTCAGTTTTTACTAAACTTTGGAAATAAAAACTTTCTGGATAATTTTAGAAAATCACCGGCTGACTTTCTGGATTATTTAGAAAATCACCGGATGGACTGGGGGCGACTATATTTTTTGCAGACTCCTCCTAAAAGAGCTGAAAGAAATAGAATTTTTTTTTCTGAAGCCAGTCTCTTATTGTTTTAGCTGTAACATCTGCAAAATAAAAAAATCTGTAGAACTCTGTCAATTCCTCAAGCATCTTGCATAATTCTGAGGCCCTTTGAAATTGTGAGGCCCGGGGTTGTTGCCCCCCTCCCCCATCTTAAATGGGCTCTGCCATTTCGTCATTTGGTAAGTGACTATGACATGCAAGCTGCTGTTCAAAAGCTTCCAGCTAGTTCGTTGCTGTGGGAACATTTTAACTACATGTATTCCTCTACGTGTTGGAAAGAGCTGGTCATCAGAGCCAAGTGCAAACCGTGACTGATCACCGAAGACAACGTCCCACAATTATCGGGCCCGGTTCCACTACAATCGGTGTCGGCGATGCTCGCGAGTCAGTTGTCGACGGTGGAGTGGTCTTCTTGAATGCATTCCCCGTATCGCAAATCGTCTGGTAATAATCCGGATGTCCACTTCCGTACCCGTAGACGACGCAACATAGCCAAGGATGGTTGAGAGCGACGAATTCGGTTCTGTTCGTGTGGTTCTCACAATCGCTCGATCCTCGCGTTCTATCGTTGCTCTCGGCCGTCCACTGCCTGCGTGCTGCTGGGTTGTGCCCTCCTCGACCCATTGGTGCTAACATCGTCCGATTGCCTCGTCGCTCCGACCCAAATTCCTGGCGATACGGCGACTTGACCAACCGGCATCTCTCAGACCAATTATACGTCTTCTCTCAAACTTGCTCAAATGCTCGTACTGTGCACGGATCCAACGTCGAAGCATCCTCACTGTCCATGGAGGTTAATGCAATCGCAATCCGTTGTCACAATTGTCACTGCGTTCAAGCTTTACTCTTGATAAACCCTCCTCGATGCGCGGTTCCCATGCGCTGTGGCGGGCCACTATTTAGTTATTGGTCGTTATATTTTAATCATTTGCATATTCGAGCCTGAACACTTGCATGCGGAGTTTCATCAGAATCAAACGACTTTCCCGCGATGTTTCACTTTTTTTCTTTTGTTGTTGTTGTTGTTTCGTTTGTTTTTGTTTTTGTGTTTTTGCAAAGGGTGTACTTGAAATATTTAGTTAGTTAACTGCGTTAGTACTATATTTGATTAATTAAATATTTCAAGTATATTCAAATTGAGGGCAACCTGAGAGTGATCACTGTTTAATTACACAACACACATAAATCACCGATCCTCCCAATGCAGTGATCATTTGAAGGATGAAAGGAGCAGTGGATACAATTGTTATCTTCTGTTCCCCTTCATCGAACTCAACCTAGCCATTCCATTTCTCTTCCTATCTCTTCCTGTGTTTGTCGCCCAGAGATCCACTAACGTGTGCTTGAGCCCACCCATCCACTTTTTACCTAAGAGTCGATCGCCTGCTTTTATTGAGTTAGTGCGAATGAAATGTCCTGCGCGAACGAGCAGTGGAGACAGACCCCCACCAAAGCGGAATGGAACCACCCACAGGTGTTGCGGGTATTACGTCGCAGATTATTATAAATAGCTAGCAGGTGTGTGAAGAACAAGGTTCAGGCGTGGTTAGTTTGGACGTAACGTGGCTTGCAAGAGAAACTTGCAGACGCCAGATTTGACAGTCATCTTCCTGTATGAATTTAAACTGAGCCATTCTGCAGGAATTGCAGCTCGAAACGTTAACAAAGCGTTTGGGGAGAATACAGCCAACGAACGAACCATTCGGCGATGGTTTGTGAAGTTCCGAGGAGGAGATACGGACCTGCAAAACGAAACACGTGGTCGCCGACTTGTTGTTGTTTCTGACGATGTTCTGTTACGTATGGTTGAAGCGGACCCCCAAATAACTTGTTGTGAGATAACGGCAGAGGTAGGTGTCCACCACATGACAGTTGTTCGGTGTCTGACTACTCTGGGTAAGGACAAAAAGCTGGACATGTGGTTGCCGCATAAGTTGACAACTGCCAACAAGACTAGGCGTTTGGAAGTCTGCACGTCGCTGCTTGCCAGGAATAAACAGGAACCTCTACTGCATCGAATCGTCACCTGCGACGAAAAGTGGGTCCTTTATGATAATCGGAAACGATTTGCGCAATGGTTAAGCAAGGCTCATCCTGCTGGATGCTGCATCGTAAGCCACCCCTACACACCAAGACGATGATGATCCATGTCTGGTAATTCACAGCGGGATAATTCATCGGAGGTTTTTTTTGGCAAGAGGCCAAACCATCACTGCAGAACGTTATTGCGCTGAATTACACCAGATGCACCGGAAACTGCAGCAGAAACAACCGGTTTTTTTTCAATAAACATGCTGTTCTTCTGCTCCAGGACAACGCTCGCCTTCAAATCGCACAACAAACGATGCTGACACTAAGTGTCTTGGGATATGAAGCACTACCTTATCCTGCTTATTTTTTGGACTTGTCTTCGACAGACGATCATCTGTTTCGTCGCCTGAATCACTTCCTGTCAGAGAAATAGTTCACGACAGACAACGAGGTTCAACGTGCCGTTAATGACTTCTTCGGGTCTCAGCCTCAAGACCTTTTTCGTTCCGGGATCATGGCCTTGACGGGCAGATGACAACTATGTGTCGATGCCGAAGGAGATTATTTTAATAAGCTGTGCTGCTTTTCCGTTCTCACCGTCCCCGTGTGCTGGTTCTTTGCCGGACATTTCATTCGCACTAACCCAATAGCTCTGGTCGCGAGATACATCCAAGGTATTGGAGTGGGTGGGGAAGAAAGTGTCTGTCACAACTCTTTTATTAAGCATTTGATGCTTGTCTATCAACAGTCTTCAGTGGCACGCAAGGATTTGCCTTTGCTGTTGCAATTTCGCTCCATACACTGTAAAAAGAAATTCTGAAATTCACGAAACGATTTCCGTGATTCCTTTCGTGAATTCACGAAGCATATTTCTGATACAACCTTTTCCGTGAAACGACGGAAAGAGAACTGAATTTCACGGATTTTTGTACGCCAGGAAAATTTTGAATTTTCAGGAACCTTTCCGCAATTCCTTTATCATATAAAATAATAAAAATGTTATTTTAACATGTGTTGACGAAAAGTTGTGAATTTTCAGAAACCTTTCCACAATTCCTTTCGTATGTTAACGGAAAAACTCTGTTCTCACTTTTTTCGTATCCATATGACGAAATATTTCCGGTAATAGGAGCGATTCGCCGGTATATACTACAGGTTTGACATTGTTGAATTTTAGTCGTCTGTTGAAGGTACTGATTTTAAAGTTCTGTACCGAGATCTGATATTGTGGACAGCATATCGCATGAATTTTGGCTATTGTGGCTCAGGATATTTCTTCTCCTCTCTTCCATTTTATTCACCAATTATTATACAGGGTGTCCGAGAATTATTAGACACATTACAAAATTATGTACAAAAAAACCTATGAGCATTGTCTGTTTTTATGTGTCACGTATTACTAACACGGTTTCTATATTTTTGTTTTGCAGAATTGTTATTCCCAGAATCCGATAGATGGCGCTAGGTGTGGTCTGATGAGGAATGTATGAGAAATGCGCAATTAGTAGTCATATCATCCGTACAGCAGAAGGCGATGTGTGTGTTATGGCTTGCGGAATTAAAGTCTGTCATTAAAGTTAAAAGACGGTACCGTTTTGAGTATGGTTGTAATCCTCTGTCAACGAGTTCAGTTAAGCGGTGGATAAAACAGTTTAAAAAACTGGCAATGTGGAACATCGTGGAGGAGCCGGTAGGCCTAGCGTCAGCGGTGAGACGGTTGACCAAGTTAATGAAAGTTTCCGACGAAGCCCCAGGAAATCCGTTCGTAAAGCAAGCAGAGAATTGTGCATTCCGAAATCGACAGTTCACGATATCTTGCACAAGAAATTAAAGTTTCATGCTTATAAAATTCAAATAGTGCAAAAGATGCATGTAAATGATCACACTCTACGATACGATTTCGCTGTGGATATGATGAATCGAGAGTAAAACGACGAAAACTTTCTCAGTACTGTAATTTTTAGTGATGAATCCACATTTCATGTATCAGGTATTGCGAATCGTCACAACTGTAGGATATGGGGCAGTGAACCGCTTCATGCTGCAATTGAACTGGAACGTGATTCTCCAAAAGTTAATGTGTGGTGCGCCCTATCAAAAAGAGAAGTGATTGGTCCTTTCTTCTTCTGTGAAAAAAACATAAATGGTGATATTTACCTGGATATGCTAGAAAATTTCGCTATACCCCAGATCAAAAGATATGACAACGTTGTTTCCAACAAGACGGCGCGCCTCCGCATTGGTCAACATGTGTACGAAAGTGCCTTAATAAGCATTTCCCCAACAGATGGATTAGACATGGTGGCCCCGTTCCGTGACCTTCTCGCTCTCCAGATCTAACTCCATTGGATTATTTCACGTGGGGTTATGTAAAGGATCGTGTCTATCAGACGCCTTGTACTGATTTGCAGGAACTGAAGCAGCGTATCACAGCTGCTATTAATTCCATAACTCCTCAGATGCTTGCCAATGCATGGCATTTTCGGACACCCTGTATATTGTGTTACTGTGAGAAACCGGGTACTTAAGTTATTGTACAGGTGATTGCATGATGTCTATGTATCAGTCTGTGGAGTCATTAAGATAAATGCTATTGTAGTTATCAAGAGTAAATTTTATATTTAGAAGTTTGTGAAATGATAATATAAAACAGTACATTTCATCTTTTCTAAGAAATAACTGGAAGTTATCGGCAATTAAAAAAGGGATCTCAAGTTCCAAAGCATTCTGTTGCTTCGAAAAATGACAGTGAAAACAAATACTTAATTTGCGATGTCTTCCTCCTACAGAAATAATAAAATGTTTACAAACTTATTCAGAAAATAATAAGTTCCAACAGAAAATAAAATGACTAAATCCCTCGCATTAATGGGGGGGGGCGGGGGACTCATCATCGCGCAATTAATTTTACCTTGAACGTGAACGCTGTTTTGAAGGCATCCTGGCTCAGTGGTTAAGAAGCGTGGTTTCTAACCCAAATAACCTCAGATCGATCACCGGCGCTAAAACATTCTTTGGCGTGTGGGCTGAAAAATTCGGCGTCCTTGATTTTGCGAAATTTCTGTATAAATACTGAAAAACTTGAAACGGTCTTTTCTGAAATAAATGGAATAACTGACTACTTAAAATCCATGAAAATACGGAAGCTAAAACAAACGGGCGCTTTTAAAAACGGACATTTAACCGGCAACTTTGCTGCAAGTTATTTTCAGAAATTTTCCGTGAATTCACACCACTTATTTTTGGCAGTATATGCCGGCCTTTTTATGCCGCCATTCCAAAACAGTACGCAGATTTTCTCTGTCTCATTAAATATGAAATTCCATTAAATTTCGTTACTTTGTTTGTTGAAATTAATCATTAGGTATTCTCTCCCTCGTTAAATATGGGAATTTCGATTCGTTTAAAACGAACAAATTAGCTTTAAATTAACATTATACCAAAAAAAAGTTCCTATTTTTCGCGTTAATTCCTAGATCTTGCTAAATACGGGCTCCTTGTAAGCGGGTTCCGCTGTGTATACAGTAATAAAAAAATAGTAATAAATATTATTAAATTAAAAAATACCCCCCCCTCTTCATGTCCATTAAAACTAGGTGGGTCACGAAAGTTTATCGTTCGAAAAACTGGGTAGTGGTTCTAAAAAGAGAACATGACATACAGAGGATGTTCACACATTTTTAGAACGCCTTTCCGGCAATGTAATTAATATTTAAAATAAAATTACTTTCTTAAATGTTCTCTCTCATAGCCCTTTCTCTGGAGGATTATGAACCTACATCTAGATTTTCAAGATAACATGGCATTTCTTAAAATTGGTAGTAGTATTTTATTCCACTCCTCTTCCACTGATTTCCATAGTCCAATCACTGTTTTGCGCTCTTTTTAGCAGTCCGAAGGCACAATAGTCCATAGGTGACACATCAGGGGACTTTGAAGGAATATGAGCAAAAGTTAGAGACTTGATACCAGTCTATTTAGCAGTCCGAAGGCACAATAGTCCATTGGCGACACAACAGGGGACTCTGAAGGAATATGAGCAGAAGGTATAGACTTGATACCAGTCTTTTTAGCAGGCCGAAGGCACAATAGTACATTGGTGACACATCAGGGGACTTTGAAGGAATATGAGCAAAAGTTAGAGACTTGATACCAGTCTATTTAGCAGTCCGAAGGCACAATAGTCCATTGGCGACACAACAGGGGACTCTGAAGGAATATGAGCAGAAGGTATAGACTTGATACCAATCTTTTTAGCAGTCCGAAGGCACAATAGTCCATTGGTGACACATCAGGGGACTTTGAAGGAATATGAGCAAAAGGTGTAAACTTGATACAGTTTTTTTACCAGTCTTTTTACCAGTCCGAAGGCACAATATTCCATTGGGGACACGTCAGAGGATTTTGAAGGAATATGAGCAAAAGGGTGTAGACTTCATATCCGTCCCTTTTTTTATTTTTTTCCAAGAAACAGAGTTACAGATTTGGATGTATGACTGGCAGCCTTATCCTGATGGAATTCTACTCTTTGAAGGCCCTGTGGATAAAGGAATATTATTTTCTCTTTAAATATAGGCGTTAAAACAAATAATATATAGAATTGATTTTAACATTCTTTTTAACTTTTCTTAACTTTTATTTCCCATTGTAAGAGAATCCAGCAATAATCATGAATCCCTTACTGAAACTTCCTTTGGATTCTTGGAACCAATTTTGTAAGTCTTTTTCTGCTCTTTTGCAACAGTAAATCTACCTTTCTTATCGTTACAGTCGTTTAGGGAGATTCATGCTTCATCAATAGTCACAATAAATTTCCATCTCTCTCCGGCTAAGTGATTTTCATGAAGTCTACACCGTGTTCTACGCTTAGACACGTGCCTAGCGAAAAGGCGGTGAACATTATGTTTTGTTTTGTTTTCAGATTCAAGTCTTTGCTTATTACCTTGTTTGCAGTTGATACAGAGATTTTTAACGACTTAGCGACTTTTTGCGTTGGTGGATTTTCTTTTAAGACCAGAGATCTTAGTTTTGAAATCATCGTAAAAGAACGTACCTTCTTTTGGATATTCATTTGTTGTTCGTTTTCCTCTTTAAAGCTAAGCTTAACTATTTTTCCCTCTGTTTTTAATAATAGTGCTTGTTTTACATTTGAAAAGCTAATTCCATGAATTTTGCAGAATTTTTTAATTACCGAATACGAATACTTCTTTTTGTATAACCTTCTATCCACAGCTTGTTTATGTGCGTCATTTTCTGAGCAGACGATATTTAACTGCAGCATGTGTTTCTTTCGTGTTCATCTAACATGTATAACGAAGTAAATTTCTCCGTCATTTTTGGTCTACGCCGGGATTCAAACCCGGGTCCCCTCATTCTGGAATAAGTTGCTCTACCAATTGAGCTACGCGGACGTTTTATTCTGATTCCTATCTGCCTTTATGTCGTGTGCGTCCTTCTGATAGGTACGTCACATCTCCTGGTACGTTACACATGCTGTTGCCAGTTTTGAACTTTTTTATTTTCTGTATTTTTTTTATCAAAAACATTCTAAAAATGTGTAAACATCCTCTGTAATTTTGCCGCAGCATGCATATAATTTTTGCGATTTTATTTTAAGTTTTGACGCAGTTCCTCTCAAATAAATAAACTAGTAGAAAGTCTCATTGATGACACTATTTCAAGACGTGTGATCGTCGATATGAAAAGAAAAATGATAACAGCAGACCGAATGATTAATTTGCATTCTTTCTCAGCCGGCTGCGAAAACCAAAACGAAAGGAAAAACAAATAAACGAAAACTAAAAAAAAAAAAAACGATAAATTTGGGAAACAAATGACTAAGTGTGTTTATACTTAACACACCCTGTTTCTTCTAGCACTCAAGGCCGATGATTTTTTGGAGCGAGCCACAGCGCGTTAAAAATGATGATGAGAAAATAACATCAGCTGGAACAGAAAGAATGCCTTCATCTTTTCCACTTGACAGGAACTGAGTTTTCAAGACGTCTCTTGAATTTCAATGACGTCTGCTCAAGCCGTGCTGTTTGCTTTTATAAACTGAGAGCGGGAGCACCTCAAAAGCGTTTGTTTCTTTATGGTAGTTTGCAGATTTCTTAAAAATCGGGCTACCTATATGATGAATGTAAAAAAAAAGTTCTCCATGCTCCCTCTTCCCCTTTCTTGCTATTAAAACGCTTCTCAGCATAGGTGATTGTGTCACCACCGGTGGCAAATAATCCATGGACGGAATGTGTTATGCATGTATTCATCAAAATAAAATTTATTGCAATAGTGTGGTTTCCTTTACGTAACTCTGAAGAATATTTGGAGAAATGTTTCAAAGTGAAAGCTATTAAACAGTATAATGCCTTAATGTTAATCAGCATAACGTTCGCCACTTAAACTAGAGACGAAAAAATATTTCAGAAATACACTGAAGAGCAATTGAATTAGAGACAGCTGGCGTTATGCAAATGTGGCGTTGTGGGTGGCCATGTAAACAAAAACGCCATGACGTATGCAGCGATCCGACAATATAAGGAGTGATGCGACGGGTATCAGTAAGAGTCGGACGCAGTATGGGTAAGACGAAGGATCTAAACGCATTTGATCATGGGCAAATTGTCGGGGCCCCAACGAATGAGTCACTCCATCTCGGAAGTCGTGCAGGCACTGGGATTTTCACGAGCCACTGTGTCACGGGTGCACCGTGAGTACATCGAATCCGGTAAAACCATCCCTGCAAGGGCCAACTGCCGTGGACAACAGCGTGTGGATGAGCGAGGTCATCGTCGGCTAGCTCGCATTGTATCAGCTGTTAGACGGGCCATAGTGCAAGAAATCACTCGGCAATTTAACGCTGGTGCACAAAATCGTGTAAGCAGCCACACCATCCAGAACCATGTCCTCGCTATGGGGTACAGAAGCCATCGTCCCACGAGGGTACCGCTGCTGACAGCACATCACAGGGTGCAAAGATTAGAATGGGCGCGGGAACATCGCCACTGGACCCTAGACATGTGGGAAAATGTTGCCTGGACTGATGAGTCGAGATTTACGTTGGTACATGCGGATGGCACGATACGAGTACGGCGCAAACCACATGAAGCGATGGATCCTTCTTGCCAGCAGGGTACTCTTCAAGCTGGTGGGGGTGGCATTCTCGCCTGGGGACTGTTTACGTGGACTGAAATGGGACCCCCTGGTACGTGTGACATCGTCTCTCACAGGTCAACGTTACGGGGATATCCTGGACGACCATTTGCTCCCGTTTGTACGTCTACAACATCCCACTGGGGACCTCATCCTGCAACAAGACAATGCAGCTCCCGAATTGTATCCGAATGGTTGGATTAACACTCCAACTTTCATTTCCAGAAAAAAATTTCCGTTTTCAATCTTAAATACAAACATGTATGTAATAAAATGATATTTAACAACCATTCGGGCCAAAGGGGACATCGTGAGAAAAATTAGAGTACTTGACTTCGTCTAACTTCCATTTTTGGAAATTGCTGCATTGTTGCCCCCATTTTCACACTGAAATACAAATATTTACGTAATAAAAATGATATTTAACAACAATATCAGAGTGAGACACATGGAACAATCCCAAAAAAACAAAAATTCAAAACGTTTTGAGGGACAGAAAACTTGCATTCAAGATCGGAAGTCTGCAAGAAAGGATTTACTATAGGGATCTGAGGACATAGTTTTTGTCTGCAGGACCAAAATAAAAATCTGCAACGTTTGTCGCATCACCATGGTTGTTTAATATATTTCTGGATGTGTGGATGTGTGCATACGTCATGCCAAAATAGATAATACTGGTTTATGTCTTGGTGATATCAGTGTATGTAGATTGCTGTATGCTGATGACACTGTCCTGTTAGCAGAGAGCAAAATAGAGTTGCAGAGTATGTTGACCTGGATGTACGAAGTTTGCATGAAATTCAAACTGAGTATAAATAAGGGAAAACCCAAAGTTATGGTTTTTGAGAGTGGAACTGGCAGCACTGATTACTGAATGTAATATAAGTCTAAATGGCACAGTGATTGACCAGGTGAGTGAGTTTGTGTACTTAAGAAGCATGTTTGACAGGCAGAACAAATTGGATGGTGAAATTAGTAAGCGACTGAATTCTTCATTGAAAGTCATGGCTGCTCTGGGAGGTTTTCACAGGAATGATGGGTTCTCAAGAAAGTCTTGCATTGCTGTGTATGAAAGTGTAATTGTTCCTACTCTGATGTATGGCAGTGAAACCTGGGTACTACAGAAGAAACATAGGAGTAGTTTGTGCGCTGGAGAAATGTGTTACTTACGGGGGTTTTGTGGCAGACACGTTCTGATTGTGTGAGGAATGGAGATGTGTTGCAGTTGTGTGATGTGAAGCAAAATGTTAGCAAGGTGGAGACTAATATGCTTCGGTGGTTTGGCCATGTTGAAAGAATGAGTGATGAGATGTTAACTAAGAAAATCTTTTTAGCCCAAGTGGCAGGAAGGAAAGGCAGAGGAAGGCCAAGGAAGTCATGGGAGGATCAGATTCAGGAGTGTCTGCATGAGAAAAAGATTATGAGTATGAAGTATAGAAGATCTTGTGTACAGCATGTAATGGATATCAGTGAAGCCTGAGATGTATGTCAAGATCGCTGTAAATGGAGAAGTTTGATACGGCAACAGTAAGTGAAAATTATCTGGTAGTTTGTATTTCTTTTTGGAGCCAACCTCTGAATCTCAGAGAACAGCTTAGTGATATGTATATTAGTAAGTTCCTGTGAATGCAAAAAATTCACATGCGATTAACCAAGTTCCCTAAAATCTTAGATGATTTCACTCACAGTGTTTCCTAATCCTAATTAATTGTTTAAATATTATTTGGGGGGAGGAGCTAAAGGGTGGGCTCGAAGAAACGTTGGGTGAGCTGAAACTCATCCTAGCCAAGGCTGTCTGGAATACAAAAGCCATGACATTTGAGGAATGATTTCCCTCTTTTAGTGACGTCACGCGGAAACCAAAACTTTCGATTGGCTTCCAACGTTATCGTGTGTGACGTCAAACACGACACTGCCGTATCAGTCGGTGTAACGTATGAATGTCGTCATAAATGGAGGGAACTCATCTCTCTAATATCATGACCTCGTATTTTCTAGACGGCCTTTCCCTAGCCCACACCTAATGTCACACCTGGTCATGTAAAAGTTTTATTATCTCGCTGCAATTTGACATCACTTCAATTTTTCTTTCTAAAAAAAATGAAGATCATCTTCAGACTCTCACTGAATTCAGGGTAAATTTTCAGAAAAAACATCAAAATAAGACGTTCTCCAATAATGTTCTACACCAGTTATTTATCAAAAATTTTCATTTCTGACATAATTTTAAAATCGTTGAATTTTTGCAAAACTGTAAGATAGCCAGAGGAAGGAAAACAAGATTTTTTCTCACGAGTGCGTGATTTTGAAATTCCGGTTGAAAAGTTATCAGAGTATTATCAAGAGTTGCGTTTCTAAAATGAAGCGACATTTCGAGGAAAATGCTAACTTACGCCTGACTGCAGGCATGCATATTTTCTGTCACGCCCAGAGTGGTGCAGAAATCCCTATTCTTATTGCTGATTTCGTGTTTACATTTCGCAGCCAGAGGAAATAAATTGAGGAACAAAACAATGAAAAAGAAAAAAAGAAAAAAAAAGAAAAAGGAATAGCGTATCTTATTTCGAGATCCAAAATGCAGCATCACTTCCTCACTCGAAAGATACCTAATTCCTGTTTTGCAAAACAGGACCTTTGAGAGATCACAAGTTAGAGCACGCAAATCATTTACCTCAAACTGATCTTGATACATGTTATTTCCTTACAATTCCGCGGTGAAAGCAAATAACGAACGTAATGAGAAGTATCTAGTAGTGAGACTTTCCTTGTGTAAGAGATGTTTGTAAGTTTTGGAAAATATCGCAACTTGTTCCATGATGCAGTTTTAAAAGCATATCTGAAAAAAAAAGTGGAGATACAACTGAAAGGTAAATTCTGACTTTAATTGAACTGAATTATTGTAAATATGTCTAACAATTATTAGAACCCACTACTGCAGTAGTTGAGGGAAAAAGTTGTAAATTGCATGTACACTGACAGTCAGAAAAGCTGGTAGAAGGTCAAATTCCACCAGTTGTGAAAACACAAATTGGCCAGTGACGGGTGGAAGAAGGATCTAAACCATATCCTTCTGCCCCGGAGCTGAATGCTTTCCCAATTAAGTTTCACCGTCGGAATTTATCGCTGCAACTTTGCCGTTTTGACATATTCCCTCTTGAGAAAAGCGGGGGCACGAAATTGTAGGTTTCGGGTCGGACACAAACCATGCTGGAAGTAACTCTTTGTAGGAGGAGGGATTCTAAATAATTTCAGACGTGAGCGGAAGAAGTTTTACACATTTTTCGAAGACCCCAATGGCCAGTAGATTCCTTTCTACACACAAATTTGCAGGTTGCAGGGATCTAACCCAGCATCTTTCTGCTCCGGAGCCGAATGCTTTCCCAATTAAGCTACAACGACGGAATTTATCGCTGCAACTTTGCCGTCTTGGCATGTGCTTCACTTTTGTACTACGTCAGGCAGTGGTGGATTTCATAGCCCTATGTGGATATACACTTAGAGGGGCTCTGCGCACAACATCGGTTGTGCCACCTGCCCTTCACTTTACCCGACATCCCAAAAACACATACCTCCTCCCTCCCACCCTCCCATTTTTATTTTTTATTTTTACTCTCTTAATGTACCAAATAAGTATTGTAATCACTAAAAACAGTCGAGTTCCAGATTTCAGTAGAATTGTATATTTAGAGTTGAACATGGGAAAAAACATGCCTTTGCTGCTGAACATGGTATTGCTATTTTTATTATCTCTCTCTCTCTGTGTGTGTGTGTGTGTGTGTGTGTGTGTGTGTGTGTGTGTGTGTATTGGGGGGGGGCGGAGGATTTGTTGTTGCCATACCTCAAAGACAATTACAGCTATCAAGACGAAATTTTGTACTCAGAAGCTTTATGTAATCCTAAGAAAAAGCAGAAGTTACAAGTGGAAAGGCCTTTGTTGAGGAAGAAAAGTCAGAAATTTTACATACAAGCACGGTCACTGAAGAACTTTTAACATTAAAAAATATGTATTGTCATCAGTGGCTTATATTCGAGGCTAGCTGCGAAGCCCAGAGAATGCACAAACAAAAGTTAATTAAATATACACAAATAAAAGTCAATTATCAACGGTATTAAGATATGTCGATGCTTTCGATGCAAAAAGAAACACGAGTGGATTCGCTTCTTTCGATTATGAGAATCAGTCTGGCGAGCGATGATCAACGGCATAACGCAAGCAGGTCTTCGAGTCTTCGCTGTTCTGATGCGCAGAACTTCGATACGATCGCCAGCTAGCGTTTCCATGACAACATGAATCAGCGTATGGAGGTGAATGGACCATTGCTTTGCGCAACGGTTCGCTCAGAAAGGAGAAGACTTCGTACTAGCTCAGTCACTCCATGCTTCCTCCTTTAACAGCGCGTGCTTTGCGAGAGTGGTTTCAGTTTGTGCGAATTGTCAATGAATTAAAATCAGGGATATTATGTCTTAAATTCGTGGCTTTGTTGGATTCGAACGGTTTTGATAAATTGCGTGAAAGCTTCCCACATCTACTAACAGAGCTTAAAGAACTCTATGCTTCAAATTTTGATACAGCTTGACTAAAAATGAACTGACGGTGTTTAATTCCCTTGATGAATACAAAACAAATCAGTAAGAGACATTACTTGTTACATAAAGTTGAATAATTGGACATAGTATTTATTGAGGTGTATAAATTAATAGATCTAATATTAAACTTTCCGTCATCAACTGCAACTGCCGAAAGAAGTTTTTCCGTATTAAAAAGAATCAAGATATATCTTAGAGCCACACAAAAACATGCACATTCGAGCAACTTGGCTGGTTTGTCAATAGAGAAAAACATTATTTTTAAATATGAAAAAGTACTCGGAAGAAACATTTTTGTGAAAACGTAACACTCAAGTTCACACAGAAGAAAAGAAGAATGGAGTTCATGTACAAGTAAGTGTTCGAATCCTAATCCTCATAATTATTTGGTATCATGTTAGCAATAGCGTGTACCTAAAATTTAGAAAAAAATGTTACTTCTATTACTAAACAATTAAAAAATAAACTTCGTAATTTTTACAAAAACAGTACTGGGGGACGAGAGGGGGGTGAGATAGCCCAAGTCTCGGACCCAAAATACGCCACAGATTGTCATTCAATAATGGCCCATTTCATTACGTTATTACATATCTGAATAACCATTTGACATTTTCACATATTTTGTGGTGTGGCATTATTTTCTTTATTATCTGGTATTTTCGGCGTGAATTCATCAAAGAAACATGTTTTCCCCTTGCAAAAACTTTAATAAATATAATTATCTTATATTACACAATCATTATGCTCCTACTTTTATACCTTCTTAAAAAAAATTTACAGTTCAAAACTTCTATTTATATTACTGAAAGTAATGGTTATCACTTCCAATTTTCATATTTTTGCTGAATGTCACTGGAAACAGATAAGCCACAAGGCTAAAAACCATGTGGTTTATGTTCATAACCATGTAGGCTAAATTTATGTGGTTCATCTGTTCCCAGTGACATTCAGCAAAAACATAAAAATTGTAAGAGATAACCATTACTTCCAACAATATACATAGAAGTATTTGAACTGTAAAAATGTTTTAAGAAGGTGTAAAAGTATCTTTTAGAAGCATAATGATTGTGTAATATAATAGAATTATATTTATTTAAGCTTTTGCAAGAGGAAAACATGTTTCTTTGATGAATTCAAGGCGAAAATGCCAGGTAATAAAGAAAACAATGCCACACCAAAAATGTGAAAATGTCAGATGATTATTCAGATATACGTAGTAACGTATTGAAATGGACTATTACTGAATGGCAATATATATTTTTAAATGTGCATATGATGTGTAATATGAAATATAGATGCCTAATTAAAAGATAGGTATATATATATGAAATATTAGAACCTTTAACATGTTGACATGTTACGACCATTAATTACGTACGGTTAGTTCATGGTACTGCTGTAATTGACATTTATGGTATACGCAGTGTGAGTTGTGCTGTCGCATACAGTCTGGTGATGGCTTCCTAAACAATGAACTGAACGAGGTAATAAAAGTTTTAAGGAAAAGATGCGCAGTCATGTTAAATATCAAATCATAAAGCAACATGTGCATGACGTTTTAAGAAAATAAGCAACCAGAAATAACACCTCAATTTCTGAGCTCAGTTGTAGTGAAGAATTAAGAAATATTGCTCTCAAATCAGTCTTCAGTGAGCTTTTTTTTTATTGGAAGTTTAAAAATTAAAATCATTTATTGGACTTGGTTGACAGATATACAGTATAGATATAATTTTGTGTTTCAACGTCAGCAATGTACATCGGTGAACAAGGAACTCAGCGAATAAACCCCCCGAAAGACAAACAACCATGCCTTACCGGGAGTCGAACACAGACCCCTCCGTTGGGCCTGCGCCACGGCCTTCGGTGAGCTTGCATTCAAGCTATATATATATATATATATATATATATATATATAAGTCTGGAGATAACAGATACGTATGTTTATCTTGGACAGCAGATATCAAGTGAGGGTCACATTGATGAAGAAATTAATCGGCGTACGAAACTTGCCTGGAGAGCTTTTGGAAGAAACAGCATAATTTTCAAGAGCAATATGCCATTATGTCTTAAAAGAAAAGTGTTTGATCAATGCATCCTTCCAGTGCTTACGTATGGTGCAGAGACGTGGACCTTAACTAAAAGAGACATACAAAGGCTGCAGACAACTCAAAGAAGCATCCAGAGGTGCATGCTTGGTATAACCAGGAGAGATAAGAAGAGGAACTCGTGGATCCGAAAAATGACGAGAGTGGAAGACATCATGATCAGAGTTAAATCCCTGAAATGGCAATGGGCTGGACATACTGCCAGAAGGACAGACCATAGATGGACAGCCGAAATTTTAGATTGGATTCCAAGGGACAGGAAAAGACCCAGAAAAAGACCACATGGGAGATGGGTGGATGAAATTCGTAAATATGCGGGAGTGACATGGAGGAGACTGGCACAAGACAGACCGTTGTGGAGGAAACTTGGGGAGACCTTCGTCCAGCAGTGGATTGATAATGGTTGACAATGATGATGATGATGATGATGATATAAGTCAAATTAATTCGTAAAACTACGCATAAAAAAAAACAATTTGCATTTTTCGTATGAAATTATTATGCTCATAGACATGCAAAATATTTCCGTTACAGAAAATTATAAAAGACTCAGAATACTTGGATCAAATGATATCTAATAATAATTCTTTCGTGTATTCATATCGGACTAAAAAAACTCAAAAACATTAATATAAGGAGGAAATTTATTTGCTTAGCTTCATTATATTTAGTTGAAGGCATTTTCTCTAATGATAGCGAAGACTAATAACACTTTGCATGTCAGTAATTTTTTTAGGCCACGCAGTTTAGCCAAAATAAGGGTCATAAGTTGAAATTACTGAAGCAGTGGAATCGTTCTTCGGCGAAAAAAGTTTTCGCAGAGGGTGGCTGATCTATAGAATGAATGGCTTGTTTGCTGTTTCACAGTAGACAAAGAATGTTAATGAACGATCCTACGTAGAAAGTAGCTTGTCTGCGGTGCGGTATTTGCTTTTCAGCCAATCATACGGGAAAGTAAAGAAGAAAAAACCGGCCTCGTTTGCCATCGTGAATCCATAGCCTATATTCGTTGAAGCGGGAACTGAATCGTCATTTGAAGACAGAATTTTTAAAATGGATAAAAAGCTTCAGCATGCTGTGTGTGCGTGTGAAATGTTTAAACTACCTATTCGAGTTTTTGATGGGTTGTTAACCTTGACATTAATATTTGTACGCATGTGCCCGACACGAATTTTTGTTCGTATATTTAAAGCGCAATGAGGTATGACAAAAACGGCATTATTTTTCAGCTCACACAAAAGAACCATTTCTAATCTATCGCTTATGTATTTAATATCAACGTGTTTTATTATGGTTTGGCGAATATTAAAAGTAAAAAAATCTTCTCTGTGTTTAACGACCACCTTGAGCAAGGCAGTGCCGTAAGACAAACACAACCTCCATGCCTCACTGGGATCCGAACCCGGACCTATCTCGGGCGAATGATCTGAAACCATCGCTTAGAAAACTGAATGCTTAGACCATTTGAATGCTTAACGGCTTTGTTCAGTTCCTAGATATTCATAAGTTCCATCGTCTTTAAGATTGTCAATCAATTCATCCTCTGAGGCTAAATTTTAAGCGATTTTCCTCTCTTTATATTCAGTATTTCGCATTTGTTGAGCCCAATTCCATACCTAAATCATCACTGAAAATTTTAGTTATGTTGATTAGGCTGTCAAGTTGTTTTTTATTGTTGGAGTATGGCTTTAGGTTGTCCGTACATAACAAATGGGCAACTTTGCTTTGATATATTTTATAATTAATGTGGTAGCCACCTGTATTTGATTCAGCAAACTGGAGAGAGAGTTTAACGAGAGGTAAACCACAATGGGCTTAGTGAGTCTCCTTGAAAAATGCCACGACCGATAACAGCATCTTCATTTTTCATTTTATTTAGTGCTAGATTTGTCTTCCTGTTTTTCATCAGGAATAGAAGGAGATTAATAATTTTAAAATGAATTTTGTACATATCCAAAACTTTGATAAGACAGTGATACAGATTTGAATGCTTAACGATAGTCAATGTAGCAGATGCTAAGATTTCTTGACTTCGTTTGTGCATGATTTAGAATTACTTGATCCATTATTAATAGGTATTATTTACATTACATTAATGAATTTTTTGTTAACTTTACAGCTTGAATTTGCCTTTAAAAGCAGAAGCGACTTCCAAGAAGAATTTAGTCTTGTTAAAATACATCTTGGGCAGTACAGGTTTTGTTTAAATTCTAATTTGAAGATTTTAATCAGCATACGTGTATAAAGTATATGTTAAAAATAAGAAGCTTTGACGTTTGAAATCGTGTTATAGGTGGCGGGATTTTATCCTCAGACAAAGTCAAGTTATTCATTATATGTCATTTTATTATTAATTTATTTTTATATTAGTTTTCCGTTAGATTTATGAGTTTCCTGCTTTGAGTTTACTGAAATGTGAAAGTCAAAAGGATCTTTCCATAAAGACGTTAGCATCATCCTTTGTCACACTGAATGATGTTTGGAACTCAACTTGAAAAATTAATTCCTAATAATTAAGTGTATATATTTAAAACAAGAGGTGGAACGAATCCTAAATTTTCCCAAATCCGAATCCTAAAAGGTTCTCGAATCACTCGAATCTCTCGAATCCTTCATATAAGAATAATTATAAGAAAAAAAGGGAAAGAAAAGGCTTCTACTCAATATTAAAAATTAACTGAAGCAAAATTTGAAACATGTGTTTAATGAAAAACAAATTAAATAATGCAGTTTTCAAAAATATACCCATACTTATTAAGAAGTTACAAATGAAATGCATAATTTACATTTACTAAATGAAGTACATAACTCTTGAGTCTTGAGGTTCATTTCCATTTTCTGAATATAATTTGACAAAAAAATATTGGAGTAACAATTCACATTGTTGACATTTTTCTTTAATAACAAAAGTTCCAAAACCTTTTTAAATCAAAGCAAGTGTAGAGGTGGGGAGGAGTATTTCAGTAGTTAATGTAGATAAACACTAAACATGGAACACTAAATTGAATAAACTATTTCCAGAAAATTAAGAAAAATCAAAAACATTTTTGTTTCAAGAGTTAATAAAAACACTAAACACTGAACTCTTTCAGTGTTTATGTAAAAAAAGCAGAAAACTGTAATGGAGATTTTTATTTGAAAACACTAGCGTTCGAACTCGCTCTGGATCTAGCCTACTTTGTTTTTTATCAGCTGTGCCACCTGTTGTGCTTAATAGTCTTTCTGACTTTACTGTCGATATTGGTGTGATTAAGAACTTTTTAGAGAGTTTCCTCAAATTTTTGAAGTAACGAGCTATTTCAAATAGCTGTGTACACTCTGTAGACGATCTTCTTCGATTGTTTTCTTCGATTGTTAGAGGTGTCAGAACTCGTCATGCTGACAAAAATTCGAACAAATATCGCTCCAGAACAAGCACCAAACGCCAAGTTTTTTAGGTTAAGATTCAAATGACGAAAAAATCGCGAAGATTCGAGTTTTCGAATCTCGAATCTTTTTCAAGAATCGCGGGATTCGGGGATTCGAATGTCCCATCCCTATTTAACACTAAATTATTAGGAATTAATTTTTCAAGTTGAATTTGATAACGGAATCGGACAAAGAAACAAGACAATTCTACGGAAATAAAAATCAGTCTCGTGGCTGCAAATAGAGCATTCTATACCCTGGGAAAACAATTGAAAGGTAGATTCTTATTTCGAGCAACAAAGTTCTCTATCTTTCTCTCTCGTCCGCTCATGGTGGGTTGAGTTCCGCAAAGACGACTGTGAGCCCTTGAAGATTACTGGCGAATTAATGCAGCCGGCTTGCCATCCCTCTGCTGCATACACTGTTAAAAATTTTGAGGTAGGTTCCACCGAAAAGTGGTGCTACACTAGCTTTGCCACTTTCTGAGAAAAGACACACCATTGTGTGCTGCAAACAAAACCCAACAACATGGTGCAAATTTACACCACGTTACAGTACAAGGTTGCGCCGCATTATGGTTCAAGGTTGCACCACATTATGGCTGAGGGTTGCACTACAGTATGGTTCAAGGTTGCACCATGTTGTTGGCTTTTGTTTGCTCCACACAGTAGTGTATCTTTTCTCCGAAAGTGGCGCAGCTGAGGTAGCACCACTTTTTGGTGCAACTTACGACAAAATTTTTACCAGTGTACGGGTAAAAGAGAAAGCGCGTCTGCGGCCGACTTCACAGGGAACCATCTACGCTCTCGCGTCCCCAAACTCATGGAGAAACCCCGGAAAAACCGCAGACTAGATGGCCGACAGGACCGTGAATCGAACGCCCGGCAACAAAGTTAACCATCTATAAAACTTTAATAAGGCATGTGCTTACATATACCTCAGAAACTTGAACACTAACTAGAAAAAATAAACGAATGTTGGATACATTCTAAAGGAAAATTCTCACAAAAAATAACTGGCCCAATATGTTTACGGTGGAATCTGGCGAAAACGCTACAATAAAGAATTATATTTCATTCATTTATAAAAACCTACTGTTACTAACATGATTAGGTCATCAAGATTGCGGTGGGCTGGCCATGTAGAGCGAATGGAGGAAAATGAAGCTCCTAAGTATTGTTCGAACATTCTGATGGGCACAGAAGACAAGGACGACCAAAGACCAGGTGGATATAGTGGAAGACACAAATAGCCTGGGCTGCCAGAACTGGAAAATAACGGCCCAAAATAGAGAACAATGGCAAAAACTTGTTGAGGAGGCCAAGGTAGCCGAGAAGAAGAAGATATACAGTGTGTCCATAAAGTCTCTCCCACATTACAAAAATTAATATAAAAAAATCTATGTAAGTTAAAATAAAAAGGTTGGCAACATAATATAGCAGCACTCATAAAGTTTTTTTTTTTTTTTTTGTTCTTTAAGTGAGCGCTACTGTTGAATAAGAGGAGCATTTCATCGATAATAATGGTTTCCATGCAAGAAAAAGCGACATGCGTGTTGTGGTTCCATGAGCTCAAATCGGCGGTTACTGTCACGCGTCATATAAGAAAAGAGCAGAGACGATCACCACCGGATCAAAAAAGGATAAAAGCTTGATATGAAAAGTTTAAAGCGACGTGTAGTGTTGACGATCTCCCTCGAGCACGCCGACCACCGGTTACACAAGAGACAGCTGCAGCTGTTCAGGAGACATTTCTGCGAAGCCCAGAAAACCCATTCGGCGTGCTTCACTGAAAACTGGGATTCCCCAAGCCACAGTTCCCAAACTTTTACACAGACGTCTTCATCTGTATGCTTATAAGGTACAGATCATTCAAGCTCTTCAGCTTGATGACCTGCCTCGCCGTGCTACATTTGCGACGGAGATACATAGCTCATGATAGTGATTATCTGCACCATGTCTTTTTCTCAGATGAAGGCACATTCCACGTCTCTGGTACAGTAAATAGGCACAATGTGCGAATCATGGGATCATAAAATCTCCATTATGTCATCGAACAACAGAGGGCTAGGCCGAAAGTGAACGTACGGTGCTGCCTGATGCATGACAGAATCATTCATCGGACCCTTCTTTTTTACAGAACCGACGGTAAGCTGTAACGTGTGCCTGGACATGCTGGAACTTTTTGTAGCACATAAATTGCGTGCATTCCAAACTTCGATGATTTTCCAACAAGACGGTGCCCCGCCACACTGGTCAATAATTGTTCGCGAGTTACTGAATGCCATATTTCCGGACAGATGGATTGGCCGCAACGGTCCCATGACATGGCCACCTCGATCGCCCGACATAACCCCCTTTAGACTTTTTCCTGTGGGGTTATGTGAAAGACCAAGTTTACTCTAGCAGTGTTCCGGATGTCGAGACGTTGAAGTGCAGAATAACAGACGTCATTGGCTCTGTCTAGAAAACTAGGATTCTTCGGTTGCATGCACTCCAACTTTCGGTTATTTTCCAAGAAGACGGTGCCCCACCACATTGGTCAATAATGGTTCGTGAGTTCCTGAATGCCACATTTCCTGACAGATGGATCGACCGCGACGGTCCCATGAGATGGCCACCTCCATCGCCCAAAATAACCCCTCTAGACTTTTTCCTGTGGGGTTATGTGAAAGACCAAGTTTATTCTAGCAGTGTTCCGGATGTCGAGACGTTGAAGAGCAGAATAAGGGACGTCATTGGTTCTGTCTCTGCTGAGATGTTAAACAAAACATGGCGTGAAATCGAATATCGCTTTGATATCCTCCGGGCCACAAATGGCGCTCATGTGGAGGTATACTGACACTGGGCAAAAACTTCACTTGTGCACCACCATTTTCGTACAATCCCTTTCTTGTACCTGTAATAAATTCTTTATATTAATTTTTGTAATGTGGGAAAGACTTTATGGACACCCTGTATTTAAAAAGCTATAAATCACTGTGAAAGATTTAATCATATAAATCATTAATGAAGGATTAAAAAATGTCTCCTCAATCATCCGCATAGATTTCAAGACATTGGGCGCGACTCAGAGCAAATAGCACATGGAAAAAAACCATGAAATGCACTTAATGTCTGTTCTGTTTATTTAACTAAATTTACTTCTCAGGAATTAACACAACAAAAATGCTTCTTCATTGAAGCATTTTGCTCTAGGAGTTTCCAAAGTCATTGTCTTCCAATAAAGAAAAATATTTGAACTTTACATATGTTGTGCTCCTTCCTTAAACCACAAGAAAACAGAGAGGGAAGTGCGCCGAGGAAACTGTGGAAAAGGATCCAATTCAGATGGCTTTATTTCCTTTTCGGTGTACAGGATCTGCAAAGAGTCGACGATCGTGACAGATACTGCATTACTTGTCGACCGAAAACTCGTTTTTCCAGAGACACACTTTTAAAACTTTCTGGTGCTTTCAATGATCATTAGACAGTTTAATCTCTCACTACTTCCTTCATGAGGTATAAATTCGCTCCTCTGAGGAAAATAAGTAATATCATTTACTTAAAGGACCTTCTTTTTTTCTAATGATGAATTTCACCTAATGTAAATTTCTTTCTCTGATTTCAAGCTCCAAATTCTGGAATTTATGGATCGTGACATTTCTCATCGCAGTAAGAAGGAAAAAAGGGGGCAAAATGATGTGTAAAAAATTGAAAATAAGATGATCCGCATGAATGAATTGACATAAACGCCACAAGTGGGACTAGTACCTCATTGAAAATGATACAGAACTGTTATACATTGGGGAGATGAATCATACGTGTTCGAAGGGATAATCGAAAAATATCTCGGCGGAATAGTTATCTATGAATCGACAAGGCTGATAAAAATATTTATACTAAATTCGTGTCTCGAAATAGAAATACACGGAGCCGCATCGGTGAACACGTGACGTAAAACTGCATCACATTGAAGCGTGCTGTACACCAATTTCATTACATCGCTCATGAGTGATCGGCTCTCTTATTCAGAATGTTTTTGTAGTGCCTGTAGTCCGACCACTTCAAAGTTGCGAAACAATGGGTATAAATTAAATTTCTAACCAAGCTCGCAAGTTCAATAAATGAAAGCAGATCGCTTGAGAAGAAAACAAAGAAGTTAATTAATGTTTAATGATGCAACTCCAAATAGCGTTTTGGAGTTAAAACATTCAGTCTCAACAAATGACGTCTTGGCCGTAACGAAGAAAAAATGCATTTGTGAGCTCGCTAGGCGTCACACTCACGCACACGAATAAAGTGCATTCATGAAGAATGTACGAAAGAATGCCCACGAAAAAAACGGCCCCAGAAAATATGCCAAATGCCCACTACTTGAAAATAGGAAAAATGCCCACACCTTGAAAATAGGAAAATGCGCTAGCTGTTGACTAAAGTTTTCTTATGTCTGTTAGAAACATGAGGTCATTTTTAATTTCACGACTAAATTTCTTAATTCCAACTAAGGAATCGACAAAACTAGTGAGAATATTTCTCTTGTTTAACCACGTAACGTTAATTAGCATTACAAGGACATCGCAGTTTTTTTTCCTAAATGACAAATTGAAAATAAGATGATCGAAAGAAGAATTTCCCTAAATCACAAATTGAAAATAAGATGAGTCTCATTGGTCGAAGGAACACGGGCATGGCTCATCCACAAACACTAACTAAGCTTCTCAACTGAATCTTAAACACGATGTTCAAACACTTCCAACTGAATCTTAGACACACTGTTCAAAGCTTTCCGACTAAACCTTAGACACGATATTTCTTTTGATTGGAGGTTTAACGACCACCGTGAGCAACTCAATGGGCTATAAGCAATCGCCCATCCCTAATTTGGGGTCACTGGTTCCATGGAAGGGAGAGAGCCAGTTCCGTAATATAAACACAACATCCATGCCTCACCGGGATTCGAACCCGGACCCCATTCGGACGAATGATCAGAGACCATCGCTTTGACCACTGCGCCACCGGGCGGCGACACGATATTCAAATCATTCCAACTGAATTTTAGACACGATGCTCAAAGCGCTTTCCAACTGAAACTTAGTCACGACGTTCAAAGCATTCCAACTGAATCTTAGACATGTGTTGAATTCAAAAGAACTCTCACCTCTTAAACAAAGCATCCCATTTGTTATAGTACGCGTATGATGGTGCACCAGAGTAATAAGCCTGTACCTAGTAAGGTGTTTTGAAGATATCAATTCATAAACCCACGACATTCAGTGTCTCAAAATGGGAAATTTCATAATAACTAGAAGGGGGCCTGCAGCCTGGACCCCTTTTAAGCACTCGATAATTGATATATTGTTTCCTCAAATAGAAGTCATCGCTCTTTCCACGTTTATAAGTGAATCATGGAAAAATTTCTCACCGGCAGCCAGCCACCGGTAATCGAACCCAGGGTCTTCCAGTTACACGCCGGATATGCTTCCACTGCACCACAGCGGCCTCGAAATTCTCCAGACTCACTGACGACAAACTGCCAAACCACATGGCAGGGGTTGCTTCCTTTTAGCCCCGTACACTGATGACTTCTATTTGATGTTCCTGGTTCACGTCAACTGTGTATTTATCATCATATTGTCTCCTATGTATCACTTTTTCTTACTTACGTAAGCATACCGCATATTAAGACTAACAAAAATTCTACTGCAAAGGCCTGAAGCCTAGGTGCTTTGCTTAAGTGTCTTGATCAATATGTTGCTTACTTCTCTTTTTTTTTTTTTTTTTTTTTTTTTTTGTATTTATCACCCGTGTACATAAACGAAATACGCAGAAATTGGCAAAAAAGCCCAAGACCTAGGCGCCTTGCAAGCACCTAAAGACTGATATGCTTCTTCTGCTATCTTAATTTTAGTAAGTATATTTCCACGCTTCTTACACAAAAATCCAAGACGGTAAAAGTTAGATTTTATTGAAAAGTCCTAAGCCTAGGGACTTTGTAAGCGTTTCAGTGCGTTACTGGTTCCCAATAATATTTGATTTCGTGTTTACACATGTATTAACACTGTTGTGTTCCTTCGAACAATGAGCTTGTGACGTACTACAGGGGTGAAAACATGTGGTAAGACGACAAATCTTCAGTGAGACATTCTGCCTGCGTAGCTCAGTTGGGAGAGCAACTTACTCCGGAGTGAGGGGGACACGGATTCGATGACCGTCGCGGACAAACTTGTGTTTTCACAAGCTTCATCTGGCATTTCGGGAACACACTATACCACTGGTTCTTAATTACTTTTCGCCATGGGCCGCATTTTGTTTTTCATGGAACCGGGCCAGAGAGTGTAAACTTTTAATTTGGTAAATGTAAGTTACATATTGTACTGTACTCAAGTAATCATTTTTAATTTATGATTTATTAAAGGTAATGTGAAAATTATGAAACGAGTCTCACATAGCTGGCAAATGAAAAAAATGGAACAAATTTCAGAAATTACTTACTTGTATTAAGGTTAAATTACAAACACACTATTTTAATTTTAAATTTAGTAATTAAGAAATTAATGAAAAAAATGGGGGCGATATCCTTCAGCAATATATTTAAAATCTGGAGTATATGTTGTAGTCAACAAAAATAAATCAAACAAAAATGTTTATATTGTTTTATATTATAAATATTGATAAATAATCTTTTATTTTTCGCCTGCGCATTTTACACATTTCTTTTCGGTTTAATTTTTTTACCACGGATCAGACAGACACCCTTTGTAGGTCGCACTTGGCTCGCCGGCCGCCTATTTAGAACCAGTGCACTATACGATGTCCTTGTGATTCTAGTCGTTATGTGCTTGAGCAAGGGAAATGTTCTGACTGTTTTGTCAATTGCTCAATTGAAATTGGGATTTTCCTTCATGAAATAATGAAAAAACCTTATGTTTCTAACAGACGTAAGAAAACAGCAGTCAGCAGCTGGTGTATTTTTCTATTTTCAAGATCTGGGCACTTTTTTTTTTTTTTTTTTTTTTCTGTGGGCATTCATTCTTTCCTCACATCATTCAAGAAATGGCTCATTCTAGGCCATATTAACTAAAGATTTGAAAGTGAGATACATCTTTCCTGAGTTCATTTCATTACTTCTGAGAAAATAGGAGATAGAAAAACCGCTTATCTCTGTGTTTTTACTGGCTTCAACGTGCAGAAACCGATTAAAAGTTCTTTAAAAAATCCCAACAGAGCTTGTGAAGCAAGAGGCCTATTAACGATAATCCTCTGTGCATTTACTTGACTGATAAATAGGATTAAAGTTATTTTAAAGATAACGCATTTAAAAGCTACAAACATACTGTTAAAGCATTTTATTCACGTTTTCTCCGTCTTTCTCCTACATTTACTTTAGATGTGTCATCGTTTCCGCTGTAACAAATCCTTAAGGTATGTCCTGTAGATTGATCTCTATTTGAGTTTCCATTCAAAAAAGACGAAAATTTGAAACCTTTTTCACTTAAGTTCAGAAGTACGAATATTCAAAGCAAACAGACTATTACTTCTGAATTTGCATGTGCTACTGAGTGGTCATCCATGTAACACCTCTCAGAGAACTTGCAAACTCCATCGCCATGGAGCGGGAATCGAAACCGCATCTCCCAATTTCCATTCGAGTATGCTAACCGTTACACCACCTAGGACAGTGAATTTCCAAGTAACTGAGACTAAGCAAACTTAGGAATCTGAACAACCTCAGATTTCCGCTAGTCGAAGCATCGTATGCTTCCTCAAAGCGTTTTTGAATGGCTGTGTAAAAAAGTGTAATTGTTCCTACTCTGATGTAA
This sequence comes from Macrothele yani, assembly GCA_039090855.1. Taxonomy (NCBI): domain Eukaryota; kingdom Metazoa; phylum Arthropoda; class Arachnida; order Araneae; family Macrothelidae; genus Macrothele; species Macrothele yani. Next base: position 116,470,424 of record CM077026.1, read on the forward strand.
GGCAGTGAAACCTGGGTACTGCTGAAAATACATAGGAGTCGTTTGTGTGCTGGATGTGTTACTTGTGGTAAGACACGCTCTGATCATGTGAGGAATGAAGAAATGAAGATGTGTTATATGAAGCAAAATGTTGCTAGTAAGGTGTAAACTAATATTCTTGGGTGGTTTGGCATTTTGAAAGAATTAATGATGAGGTACTGAGTAAGAGAAGTTTTTCAGCCCAAGTGACAGGAAAGAAAGGTAGAGGAAGGCCAAAGAAATCGTGGGATGACCTGATTCATGCTTGAGAAAAAGATTATCAGTATGAAGTTCGAAAGGTCTTGTGTGCGCCGTGTGATGGATGTTAAAGAAGCTCGAGCTGTGTGCCGAGATCGTTGTAAATGGAGACATTTGATACATCAACGGAAAGTAAATTCCAGTTCTATCAGTTAAATGTATACTTGGCAGATGGTCTTTCTTTGAGGACCTAACCTCTGAATCTCAGAGAACAGCTTAATGAAAAATGATATGCCAAGTAAAAATAACTCTCGGGTTTTTCGTCTACGTATTTCCCCCTAGGAATTGCGTTGTTTACTTCTCCGTATAAAATTTATAAGCATATATGTAGCTTCCGCAGGACCATAAAAATTCAATTGTTCTCCACTCTTCCAAATCCTTAGTTTAAACCTTTTTTTGCGTGTTAGTATGGTCAGGAATGAATGAGGAGGGTGGATAGGAATTCACTGAGAAAGGTCATTGTTAATTGCTCTGCTACATGTTTGAGCTACTAAGTAGGAGATTCCCACCCGGAAAGGGCAGTCTAAAGCGACACTAGCGCTCTTAAGGCTTCTCCGGGACAGGGATGGGGCAGGACATGGCTTTGGAGGACAGAACTGCAACGCGATGCCGCTGGCTTGAAGAGCAGCGACGTCGCTAGGCTCGAAATCAGGATGGGCGAGTATTATTTTTGCTGGGACAAGCTTGATAGCAACTTTTTACTACGAAACACCGAAAGAACGAAGTTTTAATGTTTCTTTTTTTTTTTTTTTTTTTTGATTCAAGATTTAGCGACCACTATGAGCAGCTCAATGCGCTATAAGCGTTCGCCTGTCCCTAATTTAAGGTCACTGGTTCCAGGGAAGTGAGAGAGCTAGTACCGTAAGACAAAAACAACATCCATTCCTTTCCGTGGTTCGAACCCCGACTCTTCTCGGACGAATGGCAAAAAGCCAGCTCTTAGACCACTTCGCCCTCTTAAAATTTTTCGCCTCCCCGGTGGCGCAGTGGTCTAAGCGATGGCCTCTGATGATTCGTCCGAAAGGGGTCCGGGTTCTAATCCCGGTGAAGCATGGATGTTGTGTTTGTCTTACGGAACTGGCTCTCTCGCTTCCCTGGAACCAGTGACCCCAAATTAGGGACGGGCGACTGCTTATAGCCCAATGAGTTGCTCACGGTGGTCGTTAAAACTCGAATAAAAAAACCGGCTACAAAGGAATTCGTGCTATCTTCACCCCTTCCACCTGGACATACAGGGATCTGACTAGTTACGCCGCTGGTGTAAGATAGAAGTGTTGGTAAAATGTCACCTTCAACTTTTTGCTTGCTCTGAATGCATTGTCTTAAACTACTTTTCAAAGTTTGGCATTTTTGCTTACGAAAATAGTATTGTACTTGAACAATTTATTTAAAAGAAAATGCCGTTTTTGTTTATTTAAATCAAATTTTAACGGCGTGCCACTCAGACATAATATCTTCCCCTACTTAACTTCCTTGCTTCCAATGCCTTGCACTCCTCTCCTCCAAAGCAGTCGTCAGCCACTTTCTGCACTTTCACTGGCCCGGGACAGTACTAAGATCTCTAGTGTAGCTTTAGACTCCACTTTCCGTGTTGGAATCCCATATTTCGTAAAGAAAACAAACAGCAGAGCTATTAATCGAGGGAGATCATTACTGTTTGTTTTTTAAGAAAACAAACAGTAATGATCTCCCTCAATTAATTCCTTCCCACCCTCTTTATTCTTCCCTGGTCATACTAACATGAACAAGAAAGATGACACCGAATTTTCGGGTGTAATAAGCACGTCTTTTGAATCGTTCTGACGCAAATTAAATTTATCACAGCTACTCAAAGTCAATGGAACCGGTATGGAAAATAATAAAATCTGACGGAAGAAAGAAGTTTTTCAATACGGTTTTAAATCCCTCAGATATTGCTGTAAACGGAATCGTGAGCTTACGCCCTCTGGTGGCAGACTTGTGCGTTGAAAAAAACATGAATTTATGTGAGAAACATTTCTCACCGGAAACGCTCTCCAACATAGAAAGAATTTTTAAAATCGGACTGTTAGAAACAGAGATATCGACGAAAGTAAGATATGACTTTACGTCCCCTGGTGGGAAAGCCACGCATTATTTTAGGAAGAAAATATTCTCAAAAGGTTTTTCCATATGAACGGTATCGGTCCAAGAAAATAAAAAAATTAGTCGAGTTTTCAGGAGCCCAGATTTTGCTAATACATCAGAAGCAGAAATTAGCAGTTATGCCCCCTAGTGGCCAAATCATTCTTTACCAAACATTAGAAATTATGTGAAAAATATTTTCCACAAGGTCTTGTATGCGATACAGGAAGAATTTTTCAAATCGGAGTTTTAGAAGCAGAAATAACGCAAAAAAACGCAATTTATGTTTGTGCCCCTAGCGAAAAGTCTATGATTTACTTGAAAATTTTGAATGTATAGGAAAAATATTTCGCATCGGAAACACTATTCAACAAAGAAGGAATTTTTCAGTAGAGATATTGACAAAAAATAAGATATATATCTTTGCCCCCTGGCGTAAGAAACCATGCATTATTTTAAGAAGAAAATGCTTCTAAAAGGTTTGTCGACATGAGTACTATCGGTCTACAAACGACGTTTTTTTCAATCGAAAATTTAGAAGCTCATATTTTGCTGCAAATACATCAGAAGCTGAAATTAAGATTTACGCCACTTAGTGGCCAAACCATTTTTTTACAAAAATTAGAAATTATGTATCGATTTCCCATCAGAGGCTGTATCCGGTGCAGAAAGAATTTTTCAAATCGGAGATTTAGAAGCAGAGATATAGGGGGAGGGGGACGCAATTTACCTCTACGCCCCTAGCGGAAAGTCTATGAATTACTTAAAAATTTTTAAATTACATGAAAAACATGTCACACTGAAAACACTATCCAACAAAGAAGGCATTTTTCAAATCGGACTCCTAGAAGTAGAGATATTGACAAAAATAAGATATACATCTACGCCCCCTGGCGGAGAAACTGTGGAATATTTTAAGAAGAAAATATTTCAAAAACCTTTATTTATGTGAGTGGCATCAGTCCACGAAATATTTTTTTCAATCGATATTTTAGAAGCTCAGATTTTATGGCAAATACATCAGAAGCAAAAATTAGCGTTTACGCCCCCTGGTGGCCAAAGTATTATTTTCCAAAAATTTTAAATTACATGCAAAAGATTTTCCCTCAGGAGGTGTATCTGCTGAAGAAAAAAGTTTTAAAATCGGAGTTTTAGAAGAAGAATTATCGGGAAAAATGTAATTTACTTTTACGCCCCCTAGCGAAAAATCTATGCGTAAATTAAAAAGGTAACTATATCTAAAATACTCTTCGATGTAAATGGAATCGATTGATAAAAGAATATTTTCTATCGGATGTTTAGAAGCAAATATGTGGAATAAAACGTATTCTTGAATTCGACATCATCTGCATTTACGCCCTCTAACGGCAAAATTGTACATCGTAAAAAAAAAAAAAATTAGGATTCATTCGCATATTTCAAGCTTCCCAATGCAAAAAGAATTTTTCAAATCGGCCTAATAGTTGCAGAGATATCGTGGGTACAGACGGACGGACGGACGGACGGACGGACAAACCGGTAACATAAGATATTTTTTTACAAAAGACGTGCTAAAAAGAGGCTTATATTTAGAAGAGTGGAGAACAATTGAATTTTCATGGTCCTGCGGATGAACATGTAAAATAATAGTTATTTCAATATTTCGATAATCTTTCTACTGAGAAGTACGTACAGTATACAACTCACTTCTTATGGGAAAATATGTAGGGCTGCATGAAATAAAATAAAAACATAAGACTTGACAAAATGCAGATTATGTTTTAAAGTTAAATATACTGAAAAATGTCACACTTTGAATTGGGTGAGCGGTAGGGTGGGCCCACCCTCGCACCCCCTTGGGGACGTCCCTGCTGAAGAAGGAGTTCTGTTTTTGTTTTGTTTTTTATTGGAGGTTTAACGACCACCGTGAGCAACTCAATGGGCTATAAGCAGTCGCCCGTCCCTAATTTAGGGCCACTGGTTCCAGGGAAGGGAAAGAGCCAGTGCCGTAAGACAAACACAACATCCATGCCTCACGGGATTCGAACCCGGACCCCTTACGGACGAATGATCAGAGGCCATCGCTTAGACCACTGCGCCACCGGGGCGGCTCTGTTTGTTTGTGCAACTAAATAGGGGATTCCAACACGGAAAGTGTATAAACCTACACCGATGCTCTTAAGCCTGGCACAGGAATCTGAGTGAGCAGGACTTGGCTGACGACTGCTTTGAAGAAGAGGAGTGAATGGCAATTTCGCTGGCTTGTCAGATGCTAAAATTTGGTTTAGATAAATAAAAAAAAAAAAAATTCTCTAACCCTTTAAGCTGTAGTTGCACCTGAACCAGTTGGTGCCCAAAACTTTCTGCGCTCCCCAAATAGAATGTTCATATAGCGGCTGGGGCTGGGTGCAGGGGCGTATACAGAAATTTTGGGGGGGGGGGGGGGCGAAAGATTGGAAGTTTCTGAAATCCACCAGGATAAAATGGAAGTTAATAAAAAAAGAAAAAAAAACATGTCAATAATAAAAAAAAGGTATTTCTTTTTAGTTTTTTTAGGTATATAACATAGATATATACCTAAATTAAGCTGGTGAGTACATATTAAGAAAAAAAAAAGAGTGATAAAACAAATTTCTCCTTGAGAAATAATGAAATTGATTGGATTCACCTACTTCTTAAAAACTGAGATTTATTCTTCCAGGTACATTTCCGAATTTGTCAATGACTTCGTCATCTTCAACTTGAATGTCTCTATGAATAGATAATAAAGCTAGCCCATTCAGTCTTGACTCTGATGTACTGTTTCTCAAATAAGATTTCAATCGACGAAGACTGGAAAAGCTTCTTTCGACTGATGCTGTGGTTACAGGAAGAATTGCCAAGATGTGAAGCAAAATATAAATGTTGGGAAATAAGTTCTTATTGCATGATGCCAAACTTTCAACTGCGTTTTTGGGGCGCACGTCTGCTTTTTCCCTTTCCCATTTTTGACACCATAATTGATACTCGCTTTCTGTTACATCAGAATATCCTAAATCAGATTCATACATTTTCACTGCAGATAATATTTGGGAATAATCATTCTTCACAGCAAAAACTGGTATAATATTTGGCAATGAAGTTAGTGTTTCTTTTTGTGATTGAAACCTTTCATTTAATGATTCAATTATATCATCCACAAAGGGTATAAATATACTTCTGCAAAAATATTCTTCTGGAGTTGAATATGGGACATTGCATCCAGTTTTTTGTATACTGCATCTACGTGGAACTTCTTCTGCTACTTTGGGGCCTTCAGCCAATGTTTTTACAGCATCATAAATTAAGCTGAAGGATTTTTCTGCTTCAGGTGTCATGCTGTTTATCAGTGTTGTAACTTCTGATATTTTTTCCAATGCATCGACAAGGTCGATTTGCTTGTTTTGGAAGTTTTCAGATAGGTTGTATGTGATGGACAATATTTTACTAAGGACAAAAGTTGCCACTAGAAATGAAAACTAACATATAGAGTTGAGCAAAGTGTGTGCTTTGACAGATGATTCTGCTGACTCTTCTTGCTCAATCGCTTCTAAGGATGATACGTATAATAGGATGCAGAAATTCTTTAAACATAAGAACGGCATCATGCCTTTGGATCCATCGAGTTTCACATAGAGTTTTCATCTTAACTTTCTTACAATCAGGTAGCAGTCGCTGGATACTTTCTTTCAAAACACAGGTACGTTTAGCAGTAGCGTGGAAAAACGAACATGTTTCTGATATAACTCCCATACAGTTCTTTATGCTAGGAATTTTGCTAGCATTCGACAAACATAAGTTCAAGGAATGGGACATGCAATGAGTATATATTGCTTTAGGATATTTTTTTCTGATACAGGCCTGCACTCCACGAAACTGTCATCGCATTGCTCCAGCCCCATCATACCCCTGCCCTCTCATATCGTTCAAATCAAATCCCAATTTCACTAAATTTTCCATTTTTGTTGTTGCAAAAATTTGAAATCAGAAACTTTTCTCATAACACAAATTTTGATTTAACATACATATATAAAAATTATATTGGAAAGCACAGTTTGATTATTTAACCTTATTTGACAGATAACACAAAAAATGAAACAGATTTCGGGAGGGGCCAAGGCCCCCCTCTAAATACGCCCCTGGCTGGGTGTTAAGAAAGCTAACGCGAAATAGTTCCTTTCTCCCTCTCATCTCAATAATACTGACCATAAACGTGTGACTGGTAATAGTCGCAGACTAGTATCTCTGGACAGGAATGATTCCCTATGGGAGTCTTACTGCGCATGTTCAACGCTTGATGATCTCGGAAACTTCAGTTTCGGGGGTCGTACACATATTGCGTTAATGAAGGCAGCAGCCCGACTACTATTCTCGAACGGAGGTGTTGTTTATATTGCTTTAAGTTCGGTAGGCATCTACTCTCGTGCGCAGAAGATAAGTAATTCGAAAAAACTTGAAGTATGTCGAACGTCACCACTGTTTCTTGTGAGTATTGTAAGCGTTAGCTACAATATGCACTTATTGTTAGCGTGAGTTTTCTGGGAAAAGTAATTTATCGAGGTACGTGAAAAGTGTCATCGTCATCCTGGAACTTCGGCCAATTTTCACTGTGGTCTTTGTAATCAGAGTTCCAGGCGTTTGGTCGACTTGCAACAACACATTAAAATTGTATACGAACATTGAATTACAATATGGCAGCCCCGGCGGCGCAGTGGTCTAATCGATGGCTTCTGGTCATTCGTCCGAGATGGGTCCGTGTTTGAATCCCGGTGAGGCATGGATGTTGTGTTTGTCATACGGCGCTGGCTCTCTCCCTTCCCTGGAACCAGTGGCCCGAAATTCGGGACGGGCGTCTGCTTATAGCCCACTGAGTTGCTCGCGGTGGTCGCTAAACCTCCAATCAAAAAAATTAAATTACAATATGAAAAAATTACATTTCATTCTATGGAAGATATTGAACTTTGAAAGGAGAAGATGGAACGCAAAACTCATTCCTATTTTATAAAACAGACTGGAAATAATAATAAAAAAAAATTGGCGGATGGTGGCACAGCAATGTATTTTTCCTGTCATCGGAGTGGCATGTAAGAATGTAAAGTGAAAGAAAACGTCCTTTAAAATGTACTGGGAGCCACAAAACCCAGAAAACTTGTCCTTCCAGCATAGTTGCTCGTGTTCAGCAAGTGAATGATGCTACAGAAATTTTTGTCACTTATCAGTTTGCAGAGTAGAAGTCGGACGCTCCGTTGACGTAAATAACACCTGCGTTCGAGAGTAGAAGTCGGGCTGACACCTTCATTAATGCAATATGTGTAGCACCCCCGAAACTGAAGTTCCCGAGATCAGCAAGCGTTATGTCCGTGAGCATGCGCAGAACAGGGAATCATTCCTTTCTAGAGACGCTAGTATATACGCAGCTCCTTCTGGTCATTTTATCTCTGCTCCATAACCCAAGACATGATGGAGAAGGAGTAGTTTTCTTGATAGGGACATTATGCCACTGGGTACCAACAAGTGGCCCAAAGATCTTCTCTCTTATGGGTTCTTTCCCATTTTTATAGCCATTTTACCTGGTAATAAATCAGAAAAGGTTAGTGTTCGTCTTCCCCCAAAATGATTATTTCAAATGAAAAAGCTAAAACGAAAGCAACGCTTTCTGATGCAAAGGTTCACTCGTTCCAGTCGCGTTCGGCCCACTTGTTAGAAAGCGAATATATTCGTTCGAGCTGATTTCATCCCATTTTTCCAGTCCCGAATTAATTCGTTCCAACCGGCTAAAGAGTTAGAGAAATTGTTGAAGTACAGTTCTGTTTTCATAAGCAAAGTTTTGAAAACCAATTAAGACAGCACGAGATTGTACGAATTCCTTTGTGACCGGTAGTAAAAAGCATTAGAGATGCTTTCCTTCCTTTCAGTGTTTCGTAAATGAAGTTGCTATTAAACTTGCCCCAGCAAAATTAATATTCCCCCAACCCTGATTTCCAAGTCTGCATACGTTCCTGCTTACAGCACTGACTGTCTTCCTTCTTTGCAAACAGTGATCCTAAATTAAGGACTTGCGACTGCTTACTGACAGCCCACCCATCGAGTTGCTCACGGTGTTCTTCAAACAGGAAAATAAAATCCATTGTGACTAAAGGCTGATTTCTTCAATCTTATATACTTTGCAATCACGGTGAGAAATTATCGGGCGCAACATGCGACCGTGATTTTTCGTTCTGAAACAAGTATTTTGTGCACCGGCGCAAATTAGCGACTTCACAAATTTAGAAGAATTGAATACGGAATTATCGTCATTGGCTTGACGATAATTCCGTATCGCGTATGGACAGGCCAACACAGACGCCTGATCTTAATCCCATAGAGCACATATGGGATGAATTAGAGGGCCGCGTAAGAGGTTTGGAACCATGGCCTACTACTAAGCAACAGCAGCATTATGTACTGAATAGAAGTGCATACCTATCGCTGTGTTCCAAAACCTTGTCGAAAGCATGTCTCGAAAGGTCAGTGCATGCATTAAGGCCAAAGGTGGATCGACACCGTACAAATGTATATCAATAAATGCTATGTTGTGTTTCTCTTCTAGGTGTCCGGTGACTTTTGTCAATATAGTGTATCTCTGATGTAGGAGATAAAGGGCATTTTGCTATTAAAATAAGAGTTTTAAACTGCAGTTTGCAGTGAGTTTTGATAAAATGTGGTTTAAAAATTTACAAAATTAACATCTCTACATGCACAATTCTTTTTTTTTTTTTCGCATAGGTCAAGTTTCAAACATATAAGAGGACTCCCCAAATGTTCCATATTTAATTTTTTAATTCACAATTTCATTTAAAGAGCATACTTGTTATATGCTTTTCACTCGAAAAACGGTTTCTGCGTTCGGTACTGTAAGATTTGCGACTGTAATTTTAGCAACAGACGTGATTTTGAACATCCCAATTTTTTCTGACTTCTCACTCTGTTCGCAATGTTTGTAGCCAAATATTTTTATAATAAACAAATATTTAATAATAATATGTCATTCATTTTATTATGAAAATTTGAGAAAAACAGGTTTTTGTTGTGCATCATGAATGGAATATGAGTCTTAAAAATTTTGTGGTGTATTTTGTATCAGTGTTCTGTTGCTTCTGAAATTCGGGTTTATCTGTGTGTTTCTCAACGCAGCACGGAATTTAATTCATGATGACGTAAACAAACTTCTTTCATTGAAACCTTTTTAATTCAAATAAATTAAAGCGTGATGTATTTGGCGGTTAACAAATCTCATTAGTATAATTCTTCAGTAAGTTTTTCATCGCTCTCGTTCTGTTTCGCAACTCGGCAAAAAAGATCCAGTTTTAAATTATAGCGGCGTGTAATTAATTATCTTTTTGTGTGTGTGTGTGTGTGTGTGTGTGTGTGTGTGTGTGTGTGGGAGTACATGACAAAAAAAATTACCACTGTAAAATATTTCGTAAACAAGCCCCTTATGGTTTCCAAGCTTTGTAAATTTATTTTCTTTCGAGAAGGTCCCAGTTTTCGGCTCTGTTGCTTGTAACCATTCTTGTGGCAAATGAAAAGTTAATTGAAATTGTTATTTGCCCTGAGGATATTTGTAGGTGCTCATCTGTAAGGAAAAGAAACAGAAACGAAAGAAAAAGTGTTGAGCGACTGCGGATGAGCAATTTTCCCTCCCTTTGGTCAACTGCAGGGCATTACCGTGCGTGTTCCGATGACACCGAGTTGCATGGAAGGCGGGTTTTTAGTGGTTTTCTTAAACGTTTCAACTTCCTGTTCTGGGAAGAGGGAAAGTTTCCTCTTCTCTAATTAATTTCGTAAAGTTCCTGGCGTTTCCAGAGATTCTTAAAAGCGAAACCTGTGAACCATAAAGTGCTGAGTATCGGAAGGCCAAGTAACTTTTCTGTTTCTATGTAATTATCGTATTATGATTATATAAGCTTCAAACGATTTCCGAATGTTTCTGAAATAATTACTGACGAGGAAGTGACCAACCCCGTATTGTTGTTTTTTTTTGTTTGTTGTTTTCCCTGTAAGGACATAAAAATTAACTAGCGATAGGTTGGACCTAGTGTGTAATTTTCTTTTCTATTTTTAAATTCCTTAAGTTTTCAAAGAGTTCAAGGTATGGAAAAAGATCCCTTAGGAGGGATCAAATGCACATGAGCTGATCAACGATTTTAAACCCTGTTTCCTGTTCGCTGAAAAACGGCGAGTCCAGATCAGGTCTGGTTGATTTGCCCGACGTTTATTTCACCGAACGGTCACTTGACCGAAAATTACTTCACCGAAAAGATTGTCGCTCCGAAAGATCACTTGATTGAAACGTTCATTTTACCGAAGGGTCACTTGATCGAAAAGTTCATTTCACCGAAAAATCATTTTTAAATAAAATTTCATCTTCACCGAATGGTCAGTTTATCGAAAACTTTGGATTCCATTACAGGATCTGTTGAAACATAGTGCTATAGTTTGGAAGACAGACCACAACGAAACGTTAGTAGATCATACTCAAATTGCACTTTTGATTTCTCTGCGTCACAAAGAACGCAAAGATTTAGTTTCAAGACAAAAATAATTATTTTTAAGTTCCTACGCCTCGGCTTAGGCCTTTTTTAGCAAATTTCAATCGTGAGTACTCATGTTCATAAGGTTTAGATAAAAAGTCAAGTTAATCATGTTGCACATTTTTTTAAGGCAAAAAGAATCATCTAAATTTAGGTCTTTAGTCCTCGGCTTAGTCCGTTTTAGCAAATTTTAATCGTGTGCGCACATGTTCACATAAAAAGTTAAGTTAATAATGTTACACATTTATTCAGGCAAAAAGAATCAATTTTAAGGCCCTAGACTGCGGCTTAGGACTTTTTAGCAAATTTTAATTTCTTATATTAGTAAGTTTTACATAACAAGCCATGTCAGTGTTGCGCTTTTGCTCAAGCACAAAGAATCAATTTATATATATATATATATATATATATATATATATATATATATATATATATATATATATATATATATGTGGAGGAAACTTGGGGAGACCTTCGTCCAGCAGTGGATTGATAATGGTTGACAATGATGATGATGATGATGATATATATATATATTTCTGTTTAGGCCGTTTTGGCATATTTAAACCAACCGTGTTAATGTACGTAACACTTCTATTTTTAGACCCTAGGCCTCGATTTAGGTATTTTAGAAATCTTTTATCATCCGTATCATAAGCGCCGCCTTGAAAAATTATTGGGGGTTCCGGAAATTTTTAGTTGAATTACCCATGCATTTTTCAAAGTATTTAAGTCTAATTCAAATTTCATTCAGTCAGATTATCTGGCACAATAAGACGCCTGAATTGCTAAAATGAAGCAAACTGTAGTTAATTACAGATTTATTTTCCTCTAGAAAATTATTTATTTCATTTATTTAGCTTTTGTGGGCGCGACATTATTATATACAATGACATTATTATATACTGTGTGAATTTCAAACTCAATTGTCTTATGAAAGTAACAAAAACATGTAAAATTCATTTTAAGGTTTTTTTACCAATTTTAAATTTGCCAACAATTTTTTCTTCAAATGATTTCTGAGTTAAGTTAGAAGGGAGGGGACATGGCATCAGCCGCACGCCCTGCGTTTTCCGTGGGCTCCACTTCGTATCAGCTGTGTATGCCCAACTTGGGCTGCTTCTGTAATTTTCTATGGGGAAATCGTTGACTTTGAAGAGGTTTTAGAGACACTTGTGTAGCATGTACAGTCAGGAAAAAATAAGACCGAAATATACATGCACATAACTAAAAATTTGCAAAAAGTTAAAGAAATACTACTTAGTATTTTCTAAAAAAAAAAAAAAATATGCTTCGTCGAGCGGAAGTGCATATTGCGTATTAACCAATCAAAAGCTGTGGGAGCCTTGTTGACCTTCAGGGACTGCTGCAGAGAGTAAGAGACGGCCGCTATTAACCTGTGCTCTAGCACAGGCCTTCAGTAAGTGACGTCACGTCACTGAACCCACCCCACCCGGAGGACTCAACAAACCAGATGATCAGATTTGGCTTCACCAGCTTCTCTCTCTTTTCTAACCTCCATGGTTCCCCACTGTCCGAAGATAGGGTGGGTCAACTGACTGTACAACATATTTTCGCCTTTATTACTATGAATTCGAATAGGTTCTCGTCTCCGAATGTAGAGCTAGACTTTTGTATTTTGTGGGAACCTAGACAAACCGAAAAATTTTCTTTTATAAAGGAGGCAGTTTTAAATGCTCTTAAACAACGGTACTTGAGGTATTGTCTGTAGCGTCAAGTTTGATGAGCACGAACAAACACTTATTCTTTTTTGAGGCACAATAAACAGTCTGAGGGGTAAATTTCTATACACACTTTCAATATATAGTAAACGGGGAATGTATAATAAAAAACTTGAAGAATTGATAACGAAAAGCAAAATTTATGCATATATGCGAACGTGTATTTCCCCACGAAACACGCTCAAAAATATTAGGGGTTCGATGAACCCACAACAAAATAATTTGGGGTTCAAAAAGTGTCTCGAACCTACGAAGTAGGCGCCTGTGATCCGTATATTCACAAGGCATTTGTCGTGTGAGAGTTGTTTCCTCATATCAATTTTTATGATATGAAGGGAAAAAAATGATATTGCCATTTTTTCTAAACTCGTTTGGATGGACCTTGAGAGAAAGCTGAGTTTTTGTTTATGAAGTTTGTATTCGCCCCCATGAGGAGCAGCAACTTTGAAGGGTACCATGGGCGCCCATAGGGATGGGCTAAAGGGGGCACTTGTCCTCCCTGGAAATCTGATTATACCGTTTCTGGTTTTGGAAGGTACTACAAAGATTTTTGCAATGACATTATTTCTGATTGCTTATTTTTCTGCTGAACTTCTGAATGCGTGTGTATGCACTAAAAGTAAGAAAAACGTTGTGAATGTACAGTAGGAAATATTAAATTTTTGTATTGAATGTTAGACAACAACGTAGATACGTACACCATGAAAGGCGTATAACGAAGTGAATTTCTCCGTCATTTTTATCCGCGCCGGGGTTCGAACCCGGGTCCACTCATTCCGGAATAAGTTGCTCTACCAATTAAGCTACGCGGACATTGATTCTAACTGCTATCTGCCTTTATGTCGTGTGCGTCCTTCTGGCAGGTACGTCACATCATCTCCCCCTTATTTTTCTTTTTTCGAAGTGCTGCTCATATTTTTCCTATCTCGCGGTGTGGAAATAACATCACACCAATGCGAGATTTTGAACGGTCGGGTCATCCGGATAGTTCGGGCGCCATTATAACGAAGTGAATTTCTCCGTCATTTTTATCCGCGCCGGGGTTCGAACCCGGGTCCACTCATTCCGGAATAAGTTGCTCTACCAATTAAGCTACGCGGACGTTTCATTCTGATTCCTGTCTGCCTTTATGTCGTGTGCGTCCTTCTGGAAGGTACGTCACATCTTCTGGTACGTTACAGGCGAAGTAATGAAAAACATATCATTCCTTCCAGCTGCCGCGTTAGACCACTGCGCCACCGGGGCAGCCTCTTAGGTTTGAGTACCGACTTTTATAGTACTTTTTGTAATTATTATAGGAGAGCTAAGTTTGCTTGGTGTGATTTAGAAATCATTTTGGAAGACGTTTATGAGTTTTCACTTTTGTCATCCGTAGCTGTTACTTGAATCTCTATGCCAGGAGTAGCCAAACATTGGTCCGCCATGACATTTTGAATGTCCCCCAGTAGCCCAAGCACTAATTTTGTTTTTCTAATTTAACTCTTACTGACAATAATAATTATTTTTGTTGTATTATTATTTATTTTTATTTAATTTTATTCTGGATTCATTTTATTTTATTATTTTTATTTTATTTTTATTTATTTTTGACAGTATTTATTCGGATTTTTATAAATTATGCCGATGTGAAACTGGTCGGGATTTCAAAAACACATGCTGACACATATTTGAGTAAACACTGACTCGCACTCTTCTCTAACAAGGCAAGCGTGACTCAGTGCGTTAGAGGAAGGGGGGGGGGACAATGGAGGAGATGTGTCACGTGACTATACACAACACTTGCCACAGCCACATTGTGCTGCTTCAGATCCTAAGTAGCGTGTTGATATTCAGTTTTATTCGTAGTATATTGTTTTGAAGAGTGAAGTAAAATGGCTTTTAGTAAATATGACCCGTCAAAACGAAATGTGACAGCGACGTGGTGTTCCGGACATTCAATGAAGAACGAGGAGAACAATTTCTGTTTACTACACTCACTTCTAAAAGTTAAGCCGGAAGCCAATCGGAATTGGGGAGTCTGCAATTCGCCGCAGCGGTAGATGGAAGTATGCAAATGTGGTAGGTAACAGCGAATCAATGTGTCTTGCCGAGAAATATGCAAAACAGGCAGTCGTATAAGAAGCCAGCACTCTGAAGGGATACAGGAGTTGCCTGCAAATGCTGCTACAAGGTGTTGAGAACTGTCGGAGGATTTGTTTTGAAGACAGACTTGATTTTATGGCTTCCAGAAGACGATTGGAAGATTCTGAGCGCTGGCGTGCAGTCGGACTCATTGAAGCAGGACACTCAATCATAGATGTTGTTGGTTTCTTCGGCGTGAATCATTCCGTCATTTCACGTTTATGGAAACAATTTCTAACCAGCCAAACAGTTGTCCGCAGACTAGTGGCCGGTCGCCCAAGGGTTACGACCCCCGCGGAAGACCGATATTTTGCTGTTGTAGCCAAGCGGAATCGAAGAGCGACGTCCACACGTGTGACATCTATGGTTACGGCGGCCATTGTTAAGACGATATCTGCCACTACTGTGCGTCGAAGGCTACACATGAAGGGACTGTACGCCCGGGTACCACGGGTTTGTGTTCCTCTATCCGTCCAATCCAGAGGAGCACGATTAAAATGGTGTCGCCAATATGTCAATTGGACTGTGTTTGATTGGGGCAACGTTATGTTCACGGATAAGTCCAGATTTGCCCTGCAACCCGATGACAAGCGTGTACGGGTGTGGAGGGAAGAAGGCACACGCAATCGACCCCAGAACAACACCGAACATCATGCATTCCGAAGTGGAAGCATCATGATCTGGGCAGAAATTTCGTTGGGATATCACACCGACCTTCAAATCTACAGACGGGTTCAGTGACGGCTGTACGGTATCGGGATGAAGTCCTAGACCCCACTGTGCGATTGTACGCTGCAGCAGTTGTTCCTGCCTTCGTTTTAATGGACGATAATGCGCGTCCCCATAGAGCTGCCATCGTCGACGACTACCTGGAGAGTAAGGGGATTGCGCGTATGGAGTGGCCAGCGTACTCGCCCGACCTTAATCCCATTGAAAATCTTTGGGATGCCCTCGGCCGTGCTGTGTGTTCACGTCTCCCGCCCCAAACCACTCTCACAGCTTTGGAAACTGCTCTACAGGAGGAATGGCGATTACTGGACTCTGCGGTGGTTGATCACCTCATAAAAAGCATGGTCAGACGTTGTAAACTTTGTATGTAGATGAGGGATGCTCACATACCCTATTAATGTCGGGTTTTGTTGTTTGTTGTGACTTTATTACTCACTTTGTAAATGACTCCAATTTGACGTCATCTCATAATTTCTGAAAATTCAATATTATTTTCATCTCTGTCTGTATTTCTTTGTTTTGATTCATTAATAAACATATTTCCTACGTTCCAGCGTCATTTCGTGTCAATCCAAGCAGTACTTCTCCATTTTTTCACATCTTACTGCTCCGTGCTTAACTTTTGGAAGTCAGTGTATAAGGAAGTCGTCGAAACCGATTTGTCTGATCTGTTCAGCAACACTTGCAGTACCTAAAAAATACAACATTGAGAAGCATTTCAAACAAACTCATGATACATTTAATACGTCATATACCTTCCTGGCTCTGCTTTAAGAACTGAATATATTTCAAAAAAAAAAAAAAAAAAAGAGGGGACTTCATTGCCAGCAAAGCTTATTTGTAACAAAATGTAAAAAAGAAAGTTTTATTAGAACAATTCAGTTTTTTTTTTGCATAATAATAATTTTAGTATTATGTGAAAGATTTAATAAAACGACTGTTTAAAAATATCATCATCATTATTGTCAACCATTATCAATCCACTGCTGGGCGAAGGTCTCTCCATGCCTTTTCCACAACGGTCTGTCTTGTGCCAGTCTCCTCCATGTCACTCCCGCATACTTTCGAATTTCATCCACCCATCTCCCATGGGGTCTTCTTCTGGGTCTTTTCCTGTCCCTTGGAATCCAATCTAAAATTTCGGCTGTCCATCGATGGTCTGTCCTTCTGGCAGTATGTCTAGCCCATTGCCATTTCTAGGATTTTACTCTGATCATGATGTCTTCCACTCTTGTCATTTTTCGGATCCACGAGTTCCTCTTCTTATCTCTCCTGGTTACACCAAGCATGCACCTGTCCATGCTTCTTTGAGTTGTCGGCAGCCTTTGTATGTCTCTTTTAGTTAAGGTCCACGTCTCTGCACCATACGTAAGCACTGGAAGGATGCATTGATCAAACACTTTTCTTTTAAGACATAATGGCATATTGCTCTTGAAAATTATGCTGTTTCTTCCAAAAGCTCTCCAGGCAAGTTTTGTACGCCGATTAATTTCTTCATCAATGCGACCCTCACTTGATATCTGCTGTCCAAGATAAACGTACGTGTCTGTTATTTCCAGCTTTTCTTCATCAATCGATAAATCTTCATTTCGTGTAAAAGCATTGAACATCACTTTTGTCTTCCGAAAGTTCATTTTTAATCCCACTTCTTTACTCTTGTCAGCAAGTTCCTGGATCATACTCTGAAGCTCTGATGGGGTAGTTGCAAAAATGACTGCGTCATCAGCAAAACGAAGGTGGGTTAGATAATCTCCATTAATCTTTATCCCCTTGTTTTCCCAGCTCAGCGACTGAAAAACACCCTCCAATGTGGCATTAAAGAGCTTCGGAGATATGGTGTCACCTTGTCTCACTCCTTTTCCAATTTTTATGTGTGTTGTATTTTCAAACAGCCTAATCTTTGCACTTGCATTTTCATAGATGTTATTAATAATATTAATGTATGCATCTTCAATACCGCAGGTTTTCAGAGCCATTGTAACTGCTGATGGTTTCACCGAATCAAAGGCTTTTTCATAATCGATAAAGCCATGCACAATGGAAGTTCATATTCCCTCGCTCTTTCAATTAGTTCTCTCAGCACGTGGATATGATCTATTGTGCTGTAGCCACTCCGGAATCCAGCTTGTTCTCTCGGTTGAGCCATGTCCAGTGTTACCTTCAAGTGATGTGAAAGAACCTTATGTGGGGTTTAATACTTTACAAAAACATATAAAATAACCCCATTTTTAGCTGATAATAGTTGTCAGTATTTAAGTTGGTTACGGTGGCCCTTCAAATGATTTCAAAGAATTTACTGGCCCAATTTTAAAAAAGGTTGGCCACCCCTGCGCCATGTTGATCATTCCTATATGTTTTATTCTATTCTTACTCATGTGCTTTATGACACGACAGTGATTGAGAAGTCTAGGGCGCAAGCTTCTAACTATTCCACTTCGGGGTTCGATTCTCGAGGATCAGATCGGATCATATGTAGAAGATTTTAGGAAGGGAGTGTCTGACCCCAGTATAACGAAGTAAATTTCTCCGTCATTTTTGGTGCACGCCGGGAATCTAACCCGAATCCACTTATTCCGGAACAAGTCGCTCTACCAACTGAGCTACGCAGAACGTTCGTTCTTGCTGCTATCTGCCTCTATGTCGTATGCGTCCTGCGGGGCAGGCACGTCACACCAAGTCTTAAACAACCCATAGAAATAGGAGGCTAGGAGGTTTGGGCTAGAGTGCCCGATAGGAAAGTTACAGGGAAGCGAGGTAGAAAGACGCCCTTATTTATTACCGGAGGGCCAGTACCCAGGGTCCGACGGCTTAACGTGCCCATCCGACGCACGGCGAATATTTAGTGGATCGAGCGTTCGTACCTGTCTGGGATCGAACCCAAGGTCTTCTCCGTGGCAGTCACGAACGTTGACCACTAGGCCACCCGCGGCTCCGATTCTCGAGGAAGTCATGGGCGTGGTATTTATCCTGAGTCTGGCTACAAATTATAGATGGCCGAATGCACTGCACGTTGCCTTAAATGCTCATGGAGCTTGTTAAGCTACAAGATAAATAATAAACAAAAAAGGAACTTCATGTCTGTGGGGACAGTAATCGTTTCTGTGCTGACACTGCTCACTTCTGTACATGTCTGTGCAAATAGTATCCGTACGCTTAGTGTTCATTTCTGTACGATAAATGTTCATGATGTACTGAGAGTATTCATAACTGTTCAGATGTTTCATGAAATCTTCTACTGTTCACCCTTATTGTACAGACTAGCGTATCGCCGGTCCTAGGACGGTTGTTTTTAAGCTTTAAATAAATATTAATATATAAAAACTTTTGCTATGAATTTTCGCGTTAAATTGCTTTTTCTCCGGCACACTTGTCATTCCCTTCACGGCTTGTTTTAGACTGTCCTATTCGACGGCTGCTTCGAAACTTCATACCGAAACTTGTTCTACAAAATAATGCGACGTCTGGTATTGCAAATCGGAACTATCTAAATTCTCGACAATGTGCTATTGGGGCGATATTTGCTTTTAGATGCAATTCTTGCTCACTTTGACATCTCAAGATTTAAATTTTTATTGTAGGTCAGAGCGTTTAGATAGATCGATATTTTGCAAAATGGAGGATATAATCAGCACTAAACTCGGAAAGTTAATTAAATTAAAAAAGTAAAAAATATTTAAAGCTTACAAATTAATATTTGAATTGTACTAAATTAAATTAATATACAAACTCAACTTGCCGTGATATTAAGAATTCAATTCGAATTTCGTAGATCGGAAAAATAGAACTCGAGTAATTGATAATATATTGTTTTTAAATTTGCACGCGATCACCTTGTCATCTAAAAGTGATCTCCTGCTGTTGTATAGCAGGTAATTTCTTTGACATCTCGAGAGTAGCACACAAATTGATCGATGCGTGATGGCGCAACGAATTTTGTAGATCGGAAAAATAGAACTCGAGTGATTGATAATCTATTGTTTTTAAATTTGCACGCGATCACCTTGTCATCTAAAAGTGATCTCCTGCTATTGTATAGCAGGTAATCTCTTTGACATCTCAAGAATAGCACACGAATTGATCCATGCGTGATGGCGCCACGAATTTTGTAGATCGAAAAAATAGAACTCGAGTAATTGATAATATATTGTTTTTAAATTTGCACGCGATCACCTTGTCATCTAAAAGTGATCTCCTGCTGTTGTATAGCAGGTAATCTCTTTGACATCTCAAGAGTAGCACACGAATTGATCCATGCGTGATGGCGCAACAATGCAGACGTTGCTGTGGCGTCAAGCGTTCCAGACAGAGAGAGCTCTGGGTGTTTGTATGTATAATTCTTAAAGTGAACAAAACTGTACTCAATCTTTCAAGCCAACAAAATTCCAATCACGCAATTGTTTGTTGTAATATTCAGAAATACCACGTTACATCTTCCTTCTTTTTCGAAGGCATAGTAAGAAGCCACGCTTGTCTGCGATGAAATAATGTTCGGTGATAATTTTCTTCTTCTTCTTGGTTACTCAGTCGAAGGACTGGTTGTTCAGTAGCTAAAGTTCTTAAGCCCCCCCCCCCCATATTTCTCTGCCTTTTTTTTTTTTTTTTTTTTATTTTGCACATAAAAGGCAGAGAGAAATGGTGGGGCTTAAGAATTTTAACCGGGGGATCCCTACCCTGAGGCTGTCACTTAACGTGCTGGTCCGATGCACGGCGGATATTAAGCGATTGTTAGAAATTCATACTACCAGGTTAGGTTTGAACCTGGGGTCACTCCATGTGTAGTCTGAATCTCTAACCACTAAGCCATCCGCTGCTCTATTTCAAATTTGGAATACGTGTACTCCATACATACTCATTTATTCATAGAATCAACTGGAAGTACAGGGTGTGTACAGATGATTAGAGCGGTTTCGTAATTTCTTTTGCAGCTGTAATATTAGCGATATGCTACTCGAGTTGGATGTTACCAGACACGCATTGCTCAAAGTTTACTTTGGTCGCCGCTAGAGGCCGCGAGAGGGCAGTACTTGTCTTATAGTCGGTAAGATAGCTTCAAACAGCGAAAAAGCGTTTGCTGTCCTCGAATTTCGTTCTAGTCAATCTGTGACAACAGTGCAACGACAGTTTCGAACGAAATTTAGGAAGCGCCAACTCCATTCGGCGATGGTATAAACAGTTTAAAGCGTCAGGATGCCTGTGTAAAGGGAAATCAACGGGTCGTCCATCAGTGCCTGAAGAAACCGTGGAACTCATGCTGTCAAGTTTCGTGCGTAGCCCACAAAAGTCGACGCGCACAGCGAGAAGATAACTGGATATTTCACGATCGACCGTTTGGAAGATCTTACGTAAACGGTTGAAGCAGAAGTCGTACCGCTTGCAATTGCTGCAAGCCCTGACGCCCGATGACAAAGTGAGTCGCTTTGAGTTTTGTTCGCGATTTCAAAGTTTTATGGAAGAAGACGATGCATTTTCTGCTAAACTTGTCTTCAGTGATGAAGCAACAATTTTTGTTAGTGGCAAAGTGAATAGGCACAATGTGAAAATCTGGGGCGCAGAAAACCCCACGCCTTCGCGGAGCACATTCGGGATTCTCAAAAAATCAATGTCTTTTGTGCGGTATCGGTCGTGGACTTCATCTACCAACAGGAAGGCGCTCCGCCCCATTTTCATCGAGATGTTCGTGAATTCTTGAACGCCAGATTGCGAAAGTGACGGATCGATCGTACTGGGAATGATGATCACCAACTGCTGTTATGGACTCCACGCTCTCCCGACTTAACCCCTTCGATTTGTTCGTGTGGGGTTATGTGAAATACCGGGTGTTTGTGTTGCCTTTACCAGCCGATCTACCAGAACTGCGGGCTCGCATCATCAATGCCTTTGCTCACATTGATAGAGACATGCTAAATCGCGTGTGGGAGGAACTTGATTACAGAGTTGATGTTCGCAGAATTACTCAAGGGGCGCATATGGAGCACCTGTAATCTGCAAAAAAAAAAAAAAAAAAAATAAAAAATAAAAACTTTCTGTATTGTTACATGTAATTGCAAAGTTTCGTGATCATATGTCAAACTCGTAATATGCCTACAATAAAATCGTGACACCGCTCCAATCATTTGTAGACACCTGCATATTAATCGATGGCACATCTGGGATAATAGATATACTCGCTGTCACACGCTGGGTAAATGGACCGAACATTTCTATGACAAATATAGCAATGAAGCGACAATGTATTATTTATGAGATTCACACAGATATAGTCAATGTAAAAACGTACACAAAGGCACTTTATGCATAATTGAAGTACTTGTGATCAGTGACTTTGTTGTACTAATTATTTATGTGTCACTTTATACATTTATTAAACGATTTCTCTTGAAATCTGTAATATCTAAAATGAAGTAATACGAGATTATACACTGAAGAGCAATTGAATTAGAGACAGATGGCGTTATGCAAATGTGGCGCTGTGGGCGGCCCTGTAAACAGAAACGACATGACGTATATATCCGACAATATAAGGAGTGATGCGATGGGAATCAGTAAGAGTCGGACGCAGTATGAGTAAGACGAAGGATCTAAGCGCATTTGATCGTGGCCAAATTGTCGGGGCTCGACGAATGGGTCACTCCATCTCGGAAGTCTTGCAGGTACTGAGATTTTCACGAGCCACTGTGTCACGGGTGCACCGTGAGTACATCGAATCTGGCAAAACCATCCCTGCAAGAGCCAACTGCCGTGGACAACAGCGTGTGGATGGGCGGGGTCATCGTCAGCAAGCCCGCATTGTAACAGCGGATAGACGGGCCACAGTGCAAGAAATCACTCGGCAATTTAACGCTGGTGCACAAAAACGTGTAAGTAGCCACACCATCCAGAACCATCTCCTCGCTATGGGGTACAGAAGCCATCATCCCACGAGGGTACCGCTGCTGGCCGCACATCACAGGGTGCAAAGATTAGCATGGGCGCGGGAACATCGCCACTGGACCCTAGACATGTGGAAAAATGTTGCCTGGACTGATGAGTCGAGATTCACGTTGGTACATGCAGATGGCAGGATACGAATACGACGCAAACCACATGATGCGATGGATCCTTCTTGCCAGCAGGGTACTCTTCCATCTGGTGGGGGTGGCATTCTCGTCTGGGGACTGTTTACGTGGACTGAAATGGGACCCCTGGTACGTCTGACATCGTCCCTCACAGGTCAACTTTACCGGGATATCCTGGACGACCATTTGCTCCCGTTTGTGCGTCTTCAACATCCCACTGGGGACCTCATCCTGCAACAAGACAATGCACCGTGCCATCGCTCCCGAATTGTATCCGAATGGTTGGATGAACACCACCGACGTGACCTCGCTTCCTTGGCCAGCTAGGTCACCTGACCTCAATCCCATCGAAGACATCTGGGATGCCATCGAGAGAGATGTTCGAGGCTCTGACCCCCTCCATCAAATCTTCGTGAACTGTGGGAGCTTGTTCAGGGGTCGTGGATCCGTATGGCTTCCCAACGCTTCCGGTGTTTTGTAGAGTCCATGCCGAGACGAATCGCCGCGGTCATCAGGATAAAAGGTGGTGCTACACGTTACTAGACAGGTATCTCTAATTCAATTGCTATTCAGTGTATTTTATTGACGCAGTTATTTGTAAGTACGTATGGTTACTTATATTTGAGCATGTCACGTACTCTTTTACGATACGATTGCACTTAAAAAAAACCGAGAAGGTTCAGGTTTTCATTTTGAAGCATATTTTTTTAACAGTGTGATGTGACGTACTACAGAGGTGAATCACGTGTCAAGACGACAAATTTGTAGCGGTACATTCCTTCCATGTAGCTTAGTTGGGAGAACAACTTACTCCGGAGTGAGGGCCGCGCGGATTCGGTCTCTGTCACGGATAAACTTGTGTTTTCACATTGGCGCCCGATTATGGAAAAAAGATCCACTGGCCTTTGGGTTCTTCGAAAAATGTGTGATGTGTGCTCCACACATTGTCTGGAATTAAAGAAAAATTCCTACTTCGTTTCAAAAAATAAAATAAAAAGTTAAGAGGAAGATGATGTGACGTACTACAGAAGTGAATCACGTGTTAAGACGATAAATCTGCAGCCGTACATTACGTCCGTGTAGCTTAGTTGGGAGAGTAACTTAATCTGGAGTGAGGGGGCGCTACTTCGATCTCCGTCACTGACAAATTGGTACTTTTACACCTGTTTCGGGTACAGCATGCTATCTGTTATTCTGCAAATCGAAATGTAACACCCCGCCTCGGTTCTGAGTCATCAGAGTAGCTACACTGCCGGACAATTGCTAAGGACGGATAACAATAGCAACGATAGCAACCATAAAATGGAAGGCAGGAAAATCTGGAAATTAGCATAAGTGCGAGATACAGTAAGACGTGTTGTGCGTATGCAAATTTTGGATTGCCGAACTTGTTCGTGACGTCATAGCGCTGATAAAAGATATAAAGGATTTGACGCGTATTGACCGTTGTTGTTCAAACGCAAAGTTGAAAGGGAAAGAATCAATTGACGAACTTGCAAATTTCAGTATGTCTTCCCGACATCACCTAGATGATTTTACGCGTGGCCGTATTATTGGCAAGATTGAAGAAGGGCGAAAAATAACAGATGTTGCCAGGGAGTTCGACGTCAGCCACAGTGTTGTTTCAAGGCTTTGGAAATCATTTCAAACAAATGGAGAGTGTAGCAAACGTCACGGGGGAGGTCGTGTTCGCAGTACGACACCTGCAGAAGATCGGTACATAGTGCTATCAACAAAAAGACACCGGCGCAGCACAGCTAGTGAGGTAGCAAATCAGTTTATGGCTGCTACTGGCAAGCGGATCTCCCGAAAAACTGTCGCCAGACGTTTGCATGAAGGAGGACTATACGCCCACAGTCATGTTGTGTGCATCCCGTTGTCCAGACGTCACCGTACCGCCCGTTTGCAATGGTGCCATCAACATCGCAATTGGACTGATAACGACTGGTCTGCTGTCCTCTTCTCAGATGAGAGTAGATACAGTCTATCGTCTGATTGTCAACGACAACTGATCTGGCGTGATAGTGGTACTGCAAATTGTCCAGCAAAAATACAGGAAAGGGACCGATATCCGACATTTAGTGTCATGGTATGGGCTGGCATCATGATCAATGGCCGTACGTCCCTCTATGTACTTTCAACTGAGACTATGACTGGCCAACGATACATTAATGATGTTCTGCTACCTCATGTTCGCATGTTCCGTGGTGCTGTCGGTGATAGATTCGTTTTCACGGACGACAACGCAACATGTCATCGAACAGTCGCTGTCCAGGAGTGTCTTGAGAGCGAGGATATTCAACGCCTCGTATGGCCAGCACGTTCTCCAGATCTGAATCCCATTGAAACTGTGTGGGATGCTTTGGGGAGGAGTCTTTCCGGTCGCCAATGCCCTCCAATAAACAAGGACACCCTCATCCGTGCACTGACAGAGGAATGGGATAAATTACCCCAACAGCTGCTTGATAATGTTGTGCAAAGCATGACACGACGTGTGGAATCTTGCATCGCCCTCCATGGTGGCCATATCACGTATTGACATCTTACGCCGGAACGCCTGCGGACGGTAATTGCATTTTTTTCACGTTTACGTATTCTGCACAAAATGGCCTGTTTGTCCCTTGAACACGTTCCAAAGCCTTCTGGATTTCAGAGCACAATAAATTGTCTTTCTTGTAATGTCCTGGCATACTGACATTATTTTATTTCACTTGGCATCCAACCACACTTACTTTTTTATGCGCTATATAGCCGTTTATGATCCGTCCTTAGCAATTGTCCAGCAGTGTAATTTCTTGCTAGTCGTCAAGCTATGCTTTGGTCAGAGTCCCCCCAGACGAGGCATAGATGGTATGTTTGTCCCACTGGGCTGGCTCTTTCCCTTCTCGGACTGCGGGTGGCCTAGTGGTCAACGTTCGTGACTGCCACGGAGAAGGCCTCGTGTTCGATCCCAGGCAGGTACGAACGCTCGAAATACTAAATATTCGCCGTGCATCGGATGGGCACGTTAAGCCGTCAGACCTCGGGTACTGGCCCCCCGGTAATAAATAAGGACGTCTTCCTCCCCCTTTCTACCTTGCTTCCGTATCACTTTCCTATCGGGCACTCTAGCCCAAATCTCCTAGCTTCCTATTTCTAAGGGTTGTTTAAGACCTGGGGTCAGACACTCCCTTCCTAAAATCCTCTACATCTGATCTTTCCCTTCTCTGGAGCCGGTGACCCCAAATTATGGATAGGTTACTGCTTATAACCCTAAGAACTGCTCATGGTGGTAGTTAAATTCCAAACCAAGATAATAATTTTTCACCCTAGGGTTCATCAAATTTCTGTTGCAAAACATTTTTACAACTAATTTAATTCTGACCCCCCCCCCCCCTTTTTGTGTGTGTGTGTGTGTGTTTTATTATTAGCTGGGAAAAAATCCATCTCTACTTTCCTCGTGTTCATGTTATTTTCCAGAATACACGAAAATTTCTAGTTGGCTTCAATTGTATTTCGTATGCTTGAGCAAATCAGAGATCTACGCTGCAGGCATTCGAACCATATGCATACATCTGTATGACAACTACCATGTCTGTCGGACGAGCTGTTTGTTTATTTATTCAGTTCCAGCTCTTCGGTCGGGCGTGAAGGAATTTCAAGACATTCAGATTACTTTCTTTCTTTCTTCCTCTCTTTAATCGTTATTCAGGATAAATTACATCGTAATTACGATTCCTGTCATTAGTTTTTTTATTTATTTACTCTTTTCCTAAAGGTATTTTCCCTTGCAATGAAGATTCCTAAAAATAACTTTGAAATAATCTGTCGGAATCGAAAAGGGAAATGAAGAATAGTTGTAGTACCGAACTCCAAGGCGTGTACGCAATATCTTTTTTTTTTTTTTTTTAAGTTGTAGCAGGAACTCTGTTTATGTCTAAGACATGACGCACATGACTGCGAAGGTTTTCGTCAAACTAAGGGCACTGAAGCGTGTTTTATGAAATTATTCTTGACCTTTCACAGGATTCTAGTAATGGAGTAGATTGCATTTTGAGGAGGATAAATGCTTCTCGTAACAACGGATATTAAAATAAAGCTGCGGGCGTTAGTCTTGTTTAAATTGCAAACACGAAATGTTTAAGCCAAGGTTCAGGAACTGCGGCATTTTCCCTGCGCATGATTCTCACGCAGCTGCACTATCGTATTCAGTTTCGAAACAGGAAAAGCTATGCCACTATGACAGAAGTAACAAAAATAATCTCCGCACACGTGAAAGAAATTAATATGTAATGTAACTTTTTTGAATCTGTAGAAGGTTTGTCTTGTGGGAATTCAACGAGGAGAATGTTTGTTTGAATCCGACGACAAGAAAAAATTTAATTTTTTTTACCGCCATTTATAAACATGCATCCATGAGAAGCGGCAGGATTCATATTCAAATTGCTTGCCATGCCCGACTAATGTTGTTTAAATTGAACGTATGTATACATCAGTGGCGTATCTTGGGTCCGAGACCTGGGCTAAAGCGTTGAGTAAGTTAAAACACTTACTCAACGCTTTACTCAGATTAATATACTTAATTCTATTTTAACTAAAGAACTTAATTATTTTTCACATCTTCTGAGTTCTTTTGTTTTTACAGACATTTCTGGCTTCTAGATTTTATCAAGGCCTGTTTTCAATGTATACGAACTGTATTAAAAGTTTTGTTTACACCACAGAATTTAAATTTTATTGCCAGGTTCCTCTTTCAGTTGCCAATTAAATAAAAATAATTCCCTTATGCATTTTGTAAGTCCAGTATTTTTGAATTAACTTGTTGACAATGATATGTATAATTTTTGAAGGTTCATTGATAGAACTGTTTTTCTGGATATAAAAACTTTCTTTAATTAATCTCTTGTTTTTATGAGGTTCGTAGTCCAATATTTTAATATTTTGCCATAAAAGTTTATTTTACACACATTGCTGCACATTCAATTGGAATGTACTTTTGTCCTCATTGGAATCTGTAATGTTCTAATAATTATGTTTTATTAATTTTCCTTAAATTATCTTATTCTGTTGTTATCGTGGTTTGCAGCAAGTTTTCTGTTTCAATAGCTGTGTACGCAGATACATTTTATTTTTATACAACTCTGGCTGTGCGGGGACAACTGGTTGATCAGTAGTTTGTGGTGTTAATGACCCCCATAGACTCTAACTATAACAATATATCTATGACAAAATGGATGGACATCTTAATTTTAGTGGTCTTGCAATGTACTGATTCTTGCGTCTAGAACATGAGAACAATGCATCCAACAAAAAATGTGAACTAAAACAAGAAAAAAATCCATGGTGACTTCCACTGGACTTCCTCATAAATAGAGATGTGAAGCTGCATAAAAAATTGAAAAAGTGCTACGGGAACTCCTACTTCCAGCTTTCTACCAAGATCAAATCAGCGCATCATGATCAATATATCAGAAAACTGCAAAACATAAAATTTTGTGTTGATGAGAAAGAGTCTGAGTTACACAAAAAAATAATAATAATAATAATAACAAAACAAAAAACATAATAATAATAATCTGAAGAGCTGAGAGGAACACCTAGTCCGGTTCAATTTTTTGGTAAATGTGTTGTACTTCGGCGTCCTAAATTATTTGGTCATTAAAGTTGTAAAATTAAAAAAAAAGCATATTAAAGATGTTTACCGAAAAAACTTACCTCCAAGTAGTCCAAGTAGGATGAGTAAACACACGCTGCGGCGACGACCTGAAGCTTTGCTCCGTTGAAAGGAAGGTTTGCTGCGGCTGGGAATTCATGGGCAGAAGAGTACAACAGGAATCAGGTACGCTCTTGTCAGGAAAGAGTAACAGAATATACTGCTACTCTAAAGAATGTAGTTTGTAATTTCTGTCTCACTTTTTAAAGAAACATGCAGAGACTGTCTTCGTTCTTTGGCATGTAGTTCCGTGATACGAAATAGTAAGTATGCACATACCTTTCTTGTTTTAGAAAAGCGTTAGAGTAGGTGTCGCATTTTCTCTAACGGAAGTTAGATGGCAAGTCTCAAAGTGAAAGTTTGATTACTAAATTAAGAAAAAAAGCTTCCACGGAGAAATGAGTTCATACATTCAGCATCAAAGAATCCCATGTGAAAAAAACAAGAAACTGTCCGATTGCGATGTCAAGAACTGACACCGATATTAACTATTTTCTGTAGCGTAGCACTACACTCTTTCCTGACAACAGCGTACCCGGTTCCTGTTGTACTATTCCGCCCGTGAATGCCCTGGCTGCAGCGATCCTTCCTTTCAACGGAGCACAGCTTCATGTCAACGCCTCAGCGTTGTTTAAGGCCTCCCGCAGCGTCTGCTGACTCATCATACTTGGAGTTCAAGTTTTTCGGTAAACATCTTTAATATTCATTCTAACGATGAATTTTTTTCACCATTTCCCCTTAAATTGCATATTTTAGAATCTGTACGCCACACTTTTTAGAAATTTAACAACTTTTCCGACCAAATAATTTACCACGCTAAACTACACATTTACCCAATTTTTACCAAAATCTAATGAGCACATAATGACATGAATGTATAAACTGTCCAATGTCAAACAATACTGACAATACGATGACAAAGTGCTGTGTTTGAGCACAGATCTTTTTATTTGTAATAACTCGGTTACTATTCTTTATTTTTAGGAATGAATAAAAACAATTGAAAATTTACCTGCTATATCAGGACGAAACAGTTGGGTTGAATATTTTTCTTCTACATTTCCTACATGCAAAGTCATGTATCAGAGAATCATAATTTAAAGACTGTGTCACATCCCTCTCCAAAGACAGCAGAGCTAATGATGCCAGTTTCGTTTGTCGCATGGTTGATCGTGAGAGATTTTTAAGTCTTTTCAGCAAAGAAAATGATCTCTCACTTGTACAATTTGAAATCGGTAATGTCATGAACATTCTAAGTGCAGTCTCAGTGTTCGGAAATGTAGCTTCTGAATTGTTTACCTTCAACGTTTGCAGCATCTGGGGAAGTGGTTGCACGCTCCCCCATCATTGAGGAGAATTGCAAAAACTCATCTGGAAACTGGTCGTCAAGGTCATTGTTATAGTATTCCTGCAATGCTTTTGCCCCTTCGAAAATTTCAGATCTTGATGTTTTTGTAAAAAATTCAAATTTTCTCATTATATTTTCATAAGCACTTTTTCTGCTTGAAAGCTGAGTGACTAAAGCATCACAAAGCACATAATGAACCTGAGTTCTATATGTTCACTGTTACATTCATCTAGATGTTTATTCTTGGGCACTTTCTTTCTTCGGGAATCATGACCATGGTATTGCGCATTTTCAGACACTAATGTTTTAGCTTCCTCTTCATAGACTTCAAAATTTTCCCTCACGAACTGAATGAATTCAATTAACGACTGGAAAATGTTAGGTACTTCAGAAATATTTCCCTTTTGGATTCTGGCAAGTTTGATTTGCACAGTTTAATCTCTGAAGTATTGTGTCCCAAACTACTGTGCTGATCGTTATTTCCATTGTTCGCATTTTCTTCAGCAGTAATTTTGCTTCATCTCTTGTCTGTGGAGAATAATCTACATTTTCTGATAGAAATACTAAAACTTTCTCTATCTCACGATCATTTTTCCTCACTGATCGTGTAGATGCAGCATCTACACACCATCTGGTAACTGACCGACTCTTCAGTGTGAGTGATGAATTTCCATGTGCTTCCTGGACTTTCTCCTGAAGCATCTTCCAACTGTGAGTTGATGCAGAAAAAAGTATAGAGTTTTTGCAAAAATGTGAAAAAAGAGAGAACTTTACCACAACTATCTATGCTATTCACACCAACTAAATTTAAAGTGTGAGCAGAACATGGCATATATTCCGCTAGTGGATTGGTTTCCCTAATGCGTGTTTGAACACCAGAATACTTCCCAGACATGTTGCTGGCCTTGTCATAGCTTTGGCCTCTGACATTCATAATATCCAGTCCAGCCTCCTGTAGAAAAGATATCATGGTATTTGTAATGTTTTTTGCAGTATGTCCATGGAATGGAATAAATGTCAAAAACCGTTCTTTTGCTTCACAATCTTTGTTGACATACCTTATGATAAAAGCCAGTTGATCTATGTGTGTAATGTGTGGAGTAGAGTCAACTATGCCGCCCCGGTGACGCAGTGGTCTAAGGCGTTGGCCTCTGATCATTCGTCCGTAAGGGGTCCGGGTTCGAATCCCGGTCAGGCATGGATGTTGTGTTTGTCTTACGGCACTGGCTCTCTCCCTTCCCTGGAACCAGTGACCCTAAATTAGGGACGGGCGACTGCTTATAGCCCATTTGAGTTGCTCACGGTGGTCGTTAAACCTCCAATCAAAAAAAAAAAAAAAAAAAAAGAGTCAACTATGACAGAAAAATATTTTGACATTTTTTATTTCATCGGTGATGGCATTAAAAATACGTACAGCCATTAATTCAACAAATTCATCCACACATGTTGAAGATCAGTAACTGGTGTTACCACTTCCTGGGTTCCCACATTTTTCCAAGTGTTGAGCTAAGAATGGATCAAATTCTGCAATTAATTCTAAGCAGCCCAGGAAATTTCCATTCTGAACTGATCCAATTGTTTCATCATCACCATACATTGGCAACCCACGAACTGAGAGATACTTAACTGTTGCAACAACTCTATGCAAAACATCTTGCCAGTACTTGGATTCATTCCGATACTGCATAACTATCTGACAGTCAATGCGTGCAGAAGCATTCATGCGTGATGAATAGTTACATACTGCTTGCCTGTGTATGTGTGAATTTTCATGCTCTGTAAGACGTTCACTTGCATGCTTCCAGTCAGAAAAACCTGTGGATCCTAATGCTGTAGTGCTCCTAGCATACAATTTGCGTATCCAGCAGAATAGTAAACAAGTTGATGGGGATAAAAGAAGCCAGTCGCGTTTTACCTTCTCATCATTTTTTTTTTATTCTGAAAAACTTACCTTCTGTTAGAAAACGTTTTTTACCACATATATCCTTCCCTGTGAATGCCAGCAACTTCAAATCTTGGACTGGTGGATTGCTCAAAAAGCATTCGTGCAGTTCTTCTGTAATTTCTCCCCATAAGGCAGGATCCACTGCATTCATTGAGGAACTTGTGCTCTCTTCCTTAGATGAATTCAAAATATTTCCCAAATTAGGAGCATCTGTGATGTTAGATTATTCTGAAGTCAGATTACTGGCTTCCAAAGACAAATTACACTCAAGAGACTCACCAGTAGTAAAATTAGATGAATTTGTAGAACTTTTGGGACCAAGTGAAATATCCAATTTTTTAATGGTAAAACGTTCAATGCTACCATGCTGCAGGTCATCATTCTTCAGTTTCAATTGTTTGGCTTTCCGTTTAGCACTGCCTGATAAATATGTACGTTTTGACATAATTTAACTGTTAAATAATTCAACTTAAATATATTGTTACAACTAACTAAATATGATTATATATAAAATTAACAAATATTCAACATTCCATCAGACTACAAGAAATGCAACGCAAAATACAACCAAGCCTTCGTGGTTACAGTTACGACAACAACAAGCCGTGTGCAAAGTTGAAGGATCAGTTGAGTTTAGGTGCGTTCGGAAAGGCAAGAAAAGGCACGTGAATCAATGGAAGCGATCCTCCTTCTCAATGGCCACCTGAAGGTTATTAAACCACTGAAACTCATTAATGGCCACGTGTTTACATGAAATTCGAAACTCAAACTCACTGAGTGTAAGTACCACATCTATAAACACATGACTCCTGAGCATGCAAAAGTAAAAAAAAATACATTTTGAATATACACACACAAAATTCCCATTAACTAAGTACACATTTAGTTCAAATTTGGGGGCCCCCAAAATCGGGGGCCCTGGGCACGTGCCCCGTGTGCCCTCCCGTAAATCAGGGCCTGCTAATCACTGTTACCTGGCGTCTTTACATGTGTTTCACCTCTGTAGTACATCATATATCCCCCCCTTGAGAAAGGGGTGTGACGAAATGGTAGGTTTCCGGGTCAGCAGGCAAACCACGCTTGAAGTACGAGTATGTCTCTATAGAAAAAGGAATTCTCATTTATTGCACAGAATATGTGGAAGAAGCGTTACACATTTTTCGAAGCGAAGAAAGAATTTTCGTTAATTCCAGACGATGTGTGAAAGGAACCACACATTTTTCAAACAATCTAATGGTTGGTAGGTCCATTTTTACGATCGAACGCCAATGTGAAAGTATAAATTTGCAGTGGCGCAACTTGAACCCAAATCCTTCAGCTGCTGAGCCAATTGCTTTCCCAACTAAGACACTCCGGCAATGGATTTTCACTGCTAGTTACCGTCTTGATATATGCGTCACCTCTGTAGTACATCAGTGAAAGCCCAGTGCTGAGAGCCTAGTTCAACACAATTTGCATACACTCATCGTCAAAAAAATAGTTGCACCCAGAAGGAAGCAACCGACAAGAATGAAACTTCTGGGTAGTGTTGACATCGTGAGGCATGCAAATGATTCAAGTATCACGCTCGGCCGCGGATGTGATGCCAGCAAGGAGTCGTAGCGCTGGGTCTGACCGGTTATATAAGGTCGTCTCGTTGCGCTGGGCCTGACCGGTTATATAAGGTCGTCTCGTTGCGCGTTCTTGCCATTCTGACTCGTGCTGTTGTGTTGGTTACATTCTTTGCAAGTGAAGTATGCCTCGGAGGAAAGTTCGGAAGCAATTCGAGCAGTTGGAGGAGTTCGAAAGGGTCGTCTGGCTCCAGGAAGCGTGATGGTCTTATCGCGTGTAGCGCGCCATACCGGTCTTACGGATATCACCATAGCATGCTGTTAGCTGCAGTGGATAGAACAAGGCACCCAGAAGCGACAGGAAGGGTATGGAAGACCTAGACGAAAGACGGAGAGAGAGGACGACGGGTTATCCGACATGCGCGGAGTGACCCAACAGCCATGATTTCGGATATTTAGCAAGCACTTGTGCCCTCCATACATCGTCCGATTAGTGCCGGCACCATTGGCAGAGGGTTGCACGACGTAGGACGACACGCACGCAGACAGTTACGACGACTGCCCTTAATACAATTGCATCGTCGCCAAAGATTGCAATAGTGTCGTGCCAGACTGTCATGGAGCCACTCAAAATGGCAGGGGGTGATCTTCAGTGACCAGTCTAGCTTTTTTCTTGTAGGAGACGACCACCAAATCCGTGTGTGGGGGCACAATGGTTAGCGCCAAGATGAACGGTTTGCAGTCGAGCGTCACACGTCCAGAAGGTCTGGTGTCATGGCGTGAGGTGCAATTGCCTACGATGCCAGATCACCTTTGGTGTTCATTGCAGACACTTTGACAGCCCAACGTTAGTTTAATGAGGTCCTGCAACCAGTGGCCCTACCTTCTTTGAACGCTCACACCGGTGCGATTTCCCAACTGGATAACGCTCGTCCGCATACTGCTGCTATCTCGAGATCTTGCCTTCAAGGCACTGACACTCTGCCATGGCCAGTCGCACCGCCAGACCTATCGCCGATTGAAAATGTGTGGGATGCTATTGGACGCGCTATCCACACTCCACCCCTACCACACAATCTGCAGGAACTGCGTGAGAAGATTCAAGCTGCATGGGGATGGTTTATCGCAGGACACAATTAGGAAACTGTACAATTCCATGCCGAGACGTCTGGAATGGTGTGTGAGCAATATGGCGGCCCGACGCCATACTGAGAGACACTACTTATCAGCGTGTAGCTCAATAAGTATTGTCCATATCAGTCTCATGTTTAATCATTTATTGTTCGTCGTAACATTTACCTTCCTCCCAAATAGCATTGAAATTCGATACGTCCTTCTGTGTGCAACTATTTTTTTGACGATGAGTGTATTACGAAAGATATTTGGTTGTCCGCGCCGTTATCTTAAGAACGTTAGTTTTTCACCGTCCTAAAGAGAAGTCCGCTGCTCCAGTAGACGAGCTGTCTGAGGCGCTATAAGCTTTCACTATTCAATCGAACTGAGCCCGGGTTCGAGCTCCAGATGAGGCATGGGTGGAACGCTTGCTTGATGACACCGCCTATCTTCCTTCACAGTGGCCCTAAATTGTGGAAGGGCAACTGCTTATGGACCTTTTAGTTGTTCACTCAGGCGGCTAATCGCCTGAACAAAAATAAATACATAATTGACACCAGACACGTATCCAGGGGAGGGATTCAGGAGAGGTTGCCCAACAACCACAAAAATGTGGATCTTTTTTTAATAACTGTCCACAAAATTATTTTTAGGAATTTTGATAAACAAATCTAGAGGAAATGATAAACAAATCTGTAACTTTAAAGGCCCCCACAGGGCACAGGCACACACTTCTGAGTGGCGTTTCGAGTGTCACGCCAAGGATTGGGGTTATGTTTCAGCTCTGAAGCGAAGCGTAGCGTGGAGTGAACTAGGAGTGAGCTGATCAACGCCTGTTGGAAATCTTGACTTGAAGAACAGAACTGCAGTTTAGAACGAGTGTCGGACCCGCAGGGTGTTTTCTCTGACGCTGTATCAAAGCCATTGAATAGCAAGTATGTCACATTCGATAATATTATCATTCGCATAAATAAAATTAAAATGCAATTGTTACCAAAAATACCATACTATTTTTACATGAATAAAGAAATTCAATGAAAAACTTCATAATAACAGCAAGTGTGTCACCTATAATTTGTTTTTATAGTTGTAATTCATTTCAGTAAGATATTTTTGGTGTCACTTTTCGATGTTTTACATGATTCCTTAAATGTGTGTGTCAAGTGTAATGTCCAATTTTAGATATCCAGCAATTAGAAATAAATAATATGGCTTTGATTAATTTGTCATTTTAAAAAATTTCATATTTATGTTCTAACTTTATTACAACCACTTAAAAACAATTAGTTAGAAAATGTAGTAAATGTAATCCCAGAAAACATTTCTTACCTTCATATATTACTCTTTTAAATCGTTTCTCAAACAATACGAATAATATACATAATACGTTCTCTACGACAGACTGTCGAAGTTTCATTCCACTCATATGCTAATTTTATTGCGACAGAAGATCTCGAGACAGCAGCAGCATGAGGACGAGCGTTATCCTGTTGTTATATATACATATATATATAAACAGTACTCGCCCAAATTTTCACTCGATGCCTTAATGAAGGGAAGATTCCTGAGGATTGGAACAATGCTACAATGATCCTGCTACATAAAAAAGGTGACATTGAGGATCTCAGGAACTACAGACCTATCAGCCTCCTATCAGTGGTTTATAAAATCTTCACTAAAGTTCTTTCACACCGCTTGAAGGTAACACTGGACATGGCTCAACCGAGAGAACAAGCTGGATTCAGGAGTGGCTACAGCACAATAGATCATATCCACGTACTGAGAGAACTAATTGAAAGAGCGAGGGAATATGAACTTCCATTGTGCATGGCTTTTATCGATTATGAAAAAGCCTTTGATTCGGTGAAACCATCAGCAGTTACCACGGCTCTGAAATCCTGCGGTATTGAAGATGCATACATTAATATTATTAATAACATCTATGAAAATGCAAGTGCAAAGATTCGGCTGTTTGAAAATACAACACACATAAAAATTGGAAAGGGAGTGAGACAAGGTGACACCATATCTCCGAAGCTCTTTAATGCCACATTGGAAAATGTCTTTCAATCACTGAACTGGGAAAACAAAGGGATAAAGATTAATGGAGATTATCTAACCCACCTTCGTTTTGCTGATGACGTAGTCATTTTTGCAACTAGCCCATCAGAGCTGCAGAGTATGATCCAGGAACTTGCTGACAAGAGTAAAGAAGTGGGATTAAAAATGAACTTTCAGAAGACAAAAGTGATGTTCAATGCTTTTACAAGAAATGAAGATTTATCGATTGATGGAGAAAAACTGGAGATAACAGATACGTATGTTTATCTTGGACAGCGGATATCAAGTGAGGGTCACATTGATGAAGAAATTAATCGGCGTACAAAACTTGCCTGGAGAGCTTTTGGAAGAAACAGCATAATTTTCAAGAGCAATATGCCATTATGTCTTAAAAGAAAAGTGTTTGATCAATGCATCCTTCCAGTGCTTACGTATGGTGCAGAGACGTGGACCTTAACTAAAAGAGACATACAAAGGCTGCAGACAACTCAAAGAAGCATGGAGAGGTGCATGCTTGGTATAACCAGGAGAGATAAGAAGAGGAACTCGTGGATCCGAAAAATGACGAGAGTGGAAGACATCATGATCAGAGTTAAATCCCTGAAATGGCAATGGGCTGGACATACTGCCAGAAGGACAGACCATAGATGGACAGCCGAAATTTTAGATTGGATTCCAAGGGACAGGAAAAAACCCAGAAAAAGACCACATGGGAGATGGGTGGATGAAATTCGTAAATATGCGGGAGTGACATGGAGGAGACTGGCACAAGACAGACCGTTGTGGAGGAAACTTGGGAGACCTTCGTCCAGCAGTGGATTGATAATGGTTGACAATGATGATGATGATGATGATATATATATACAGAGAGAGAGAGAGAGAGAGAGAGAGAGAGAGGATGTAAGGTCGGGTGATGCGTAACATCACAGCCTCTCCTTGACAAATGTCAACCCCGCCTTCCCGTGGTGCATCCTGTTCCCACTAAAGGGGCTCTGACGACCGCCAATAGCGGTATAACTATACCATCGGGATTAGAGGAAACGCTATCCCACACTCACCAACCCGCTTGGCCAGCTTGGCGAGTTATGGCCAAACCCCTCCAAAATGGCTCCACAACTTAAATCTTGGCCTTCAATCTCAGGCAGCTGGAATGTACCTGGCCAAGGCAGCGGCCAGTGCGACATGAAGGCAGAGGGTGCTAAGAATCACCGGAGGACCAAATTAGGCTGCCATCTGATGCTGACCTTGGCTACGTATAATGGACGCTCCCTATCTTCTGATTCAAGGCTTCTTGAATTGGAAGAGGAACTACAAAGGATCAAGTGGGACATCGTCGGGCTAAGTGAGGTAAGGAGAAAAGGAGAAGATCTCATTGATCTGAAAAGAGGACATCTCTTCTACTATCGTGGGACAGATACTGGCAGAACTAGTGGTGTTGGATTTATAATAAACAAGAAACTGAAGGATAAAGTTGTGGAAGTTGAAAGTTCCTCTGACAGAGCTGCACGACTTGTTATCCAACTCTCGAAAAGATACCAGGCTCAGATTATTCAAACTTATGCACCCACCACAAGTCATCCTGAAGAAGAAATTGAAGAATTTTATGAGGAAATTCGTCATCTAAATAATAAAGGTGAGCAGCACTTGAAGTGAAGATAATACTGGGAAAAGCATCATTGCATAAATGATGCTTTTTCCCAGTATGAATAAATATATGTTTTAAGTATGAAGGAATATATGGATATTGCATCATGTTCAAAATATAATAATTATCTATAGAACAATGTTTTTTGGTTTGAATATAAGACTGTTAGCAATTTTTGAACACCCTCTCTTGTTCATTTCAATTTTTTGTATTAAGTGTTCAAAATATCAAACCTCGAAGCACATGTTCGACATCCAAATAGTCACATTTGGGGCCTAAGGATTGTTTGCAATCGAGGTTTTTGAACATGGAATACTAAAAATTTCAAAAACTGCATGTTTTGAGACATCAGAATTTCTAAATTGGGCCTGAGAGCACTAAAAGTGCAAATACAGTTACTTGACAATCACCCCTATAAAAAGTGACTTGCTGTTCCTCCCCTGTGGAAAGAATAAATATATTTATTGCCTCACATTTTTTTTTAATTCGCTGAAAAACACCAGTTGAAAACTATTTCCTCCTATGAATATAAATTTTTAATCACGTTTTTTGAATAAGATTGCCCCAAACATGGTGAAAAGCTTCCAAGGCTATCTGCGTAAACAGCTAGGTATGTGTGTTCCTACCCTGTGGAAAGATGAAGAATTTGCATTGCCTCACATTTTTTTAATTTGCTGAAAAACACCAGTTGGAAACTGTTTTCTCCTATGGATTTAAATTTTTAATCATTTTTTAAATAAGATTGCCCAAAACATGATGAAAAGCCTCCAAGACTCTCTGTGTAAACATCTTTTGTATGCTCCATCTCTTTAGGAAAGATTATATAGTACCGTACTTTTCTTTAATTTGGTTAAACACACCAGTTGGAAACTAATATGAATTATGGATTCAAAAAATATTAATCATATTTTGAATCAAATTGCCAGAAACGTTGCGAAAAACATGCGGAAAATGGATCCCCTCTTCTCTGGACAGTGTATCAACAACGTTCATTGAACATTTCAAAAGCCGCCCCGGTGGTGCAGTGGTCTAAGCGATGGCCTCTGATCATTCGTCCGAAAGGGGTCCGGGTTCGCATCCCGGTGAGGCATGGATGTTGTGTTTGTATTACGGCACTGGCTCTCTCCCTTCCCTGGAACCAGTAACCATAAATTAGGGACGGGCGACTGCTTATAGCCCATTGAGTTGCTCACGGTGGTCGTTAAACCTCCAATCAAAAAAAAAAAAAAACATTCCAAAGTTCGTCTCCCCTCGGAAGCTAGAAATACACAGCATTTGTGACCCCTGAAAGCTAACACATAATTGCAGGAAGAAAAAAGCTTGTTTATCACTATATCCTGTGCTATGTTCTTTTTTTGATAATTTAAAAAGATGTTTATACCTTTTCTTAGCAAAAAACAACAACAAAAACAAACAGTTCCCATAAGTCTGTAGTCAAAGAAAAAAATAAGGTAAGAAAAGGATTTTTGTATGCATGTATTAGATGGAGTGATGTATTAATTGTTCATTTGCTTCATAAGAACATATAGTGTTTACTGAGGCATAGAAGTGCTTGGTTAGAAAATTAGATGAGATAAAGTGCTGTGTTATTCTTTCGAATTATACGTGGGAATAGCTTTTAAAGTTAGTTTATTTAGTATGAATACAGCACTGCAATAAATAGTAGATATAAAGAGCTCTGCATGTCTGAGGAAAAGCAGTTATAGTTTTGTAAACATAATACACTGCTGGACAATTGCTAAGGAAGGATCATAAACGGCCAAAAAAACGCATAAAAAAGTAAGTGAGGTTGGATGCCAAGTGAAATAAAATAATGTCAGAATGCCAGGACATTACAAGAAAGACAATTTATCGTGCTGTGAAATCCAGAAGGCTTTGGAACGTGTTCAAGGGACAAACAGGCCATTTTGTGCAGAATACGTAAACGTGAAAAAAATGCAATTACCGTCCGCAGGCGTTCCGGCGTAAGGTGTCAATACGGGATATGGCCACCATGGAGGGCGATGCAAGATTCCACACGTCGTGTCATGCTTTGCACAACATTATCAAGCAGTTGTTGAGGTAATTTATCCCATTCCTCTGTCAGTGCACGGATGAGGGTGTCCTTGTTTATTGGAGGGCATTGGCGACCATCAAGACTCCTCCCCAAAGCATCCCACACATTTTCAATGGGATTCAGATCTGAAGAACGTGCTGGCCATACGAGGCGTTGAATATCCTCGCTCTCAAGACACTCCTGGACAGCGACTGTTCGATGACATGTTGCGTTGTCGTCCATGAAAATGAATCTATCACCGACAGCACCATGGAACATGCGAACATGAGGTAGCAGAACATCATTAATGTATCGTTTGCCAGTCATAGTCCCAGTTGGAAGCACATAGAGGGACGTACGGCCATTGATCATGATGCCAGCCAATACCATGACACTACATGTCTGATATCGGTCCCTTTCCTGTATGTTTGCTGGACAATATGCAGTACCACTATCACGCCAGATCAGTTGTCGTCGACAATCAGACGATAGACTGTATCTACTCTCATCTGAGAAGAGGACAGCAGACCAGTCGTTATCAGTCCAATTGCGATGTTGATGGCACCATTGCAAACGGGCGGTACGGTTGACGTCTGGACAATGGGATGCACACAACAGGACGGCGGGCGTATAGTCCTCCTTCATGCAAACGTCTGGCGACAGTTTTTCGGGAGATCCGCTTGCTAGTAGCAGCCATAAACTGATTTGCAACCTCACTAGCTGTGCTGCGCCGGTGTCTTTTTGTTGATAGAACTATGTACCGATCTTCTGCAGGCGTCGTACTGCGAACACGACCTCCCCCGTGACGTTTGCTACACTCTCCATTTGTTTGAAATGATTTCCAAAGCCTTGAAACAACACTGTGGCTGACGTCGAACTCCCTGGCAACATCTGTTATTTTTCGCCCTTCTTCAATCTTGCCAATAATACGGCCACGCGTAAAATCATTTAGGTGATGTCGGGAAGACATACTGAAAATTGCAAGTTCGTCAATTGATTCTTTCCCTTTCAACTTTGCGTTTGAACAACAACGGTCAATACGCGTCAAATCCTTTATATCTCTTATCAGCGCTATGACGTCACGAACAAGTTCGGCAATCTAAAATTTGCATACACACAACACGTCTTACTGTACCCCGCACTTATGCTAATTTCCACATTTTCCTGCCTTCCATTTTATGGTTGCTATTGTCATCCGTCCTTAGCAATTGTCCGGTAGTGTATCTGTAGATCCCCTTTTTTGTTTTATGCGATATTCATTTTTCATGAGCACGTGGTAAAAATATTTTTCAATAAAACAATTTGAGGAGCAAAAGCGGGTGATTAAGGGTAATACGAAGGAACGATAATGCGGTATATTTAAATTCGCATTGCTGCAACTTCCCGTATCAGGTGTTCGTTGTATGTAGCATAGCTGAGTTTCATCGAAATTGAGAACTTGCTAATTAAATTTTTATCTAGGAAGTTGCTGGTTCGCATTCGCGCTCGAATATTCATTCTGCGCTATTTATACGATATATTATGCGTTGAATTAAACACTGTATGTACCTTTCCAATAGCTGTGAATTTCTCACCAACTCTTCGCGGTAACATGGTGCTGATGTCTCATTTGCTGTTTGTTGCCTCCAAAGCGCAGCATTAGGTTTGCCAGTCTATGAGGATGTAGCAGACGCGTGACTCTCAGCATGGCAACGAGCCTTGGCTAGACGCTATACCTTGGTAACGTAACTGAAGGATAACCAGCCTCGTTGAAATGATGGCTTCTTATTTGAAACTTTAACTTCCGAGTACAAAATGCGGTATTTGGAAAAAAATAAAGAGATTGAAGGAAAAGATCCTTATGTGCGGAATGCAAGTATCTTCGAAGGCGATGCGAAAAGTTTTCCGAACGTGC
Organism: Macrothele yani; assembly: GCA_039090855.1. Classification (NCBI taxonomy): domain Eukaryota; kingdom Metazoa; phylum Arthropoda; class Arachnida; order Araneae; family Macrothelidae; genus Macrothele; species Macrothele yani. The sequence goes on from CM077026.1 coordinate 116,512,303, forward strand.
AAATAGTAAATATTTTGAATTACTTCGTCTTTCGTCAAAGCGCTTTTATTGCAGAACAATTCGAGGCATATAAAAGTTTCCAAGCATATAACAATTTCTCGTCGTCAGTATTCTGTTACAGGGTAATTTAGTACGATCACAAATTCGTGAGTAATGAGCAATTTATCGAGAAAATAGGTACGTTATATTGATAAGTAAGGTTCTTTTCCCTCCCAGGTGCGGAGATCTGAGTAAAAAAAGATAGGTTTTCTTTCTTTCCAGGAATCGCTGATTTTGGATGAAACTCACCCTTGAAAGGTTCTATGCCTTTTTGAGAGTTTAACTCTTCAACAAAAAGTGTCTTTCTAAGCAATGGGAAGAAATTTCCAAGCCTTAGAAAAATGAGCAAAATCTTTTTTTTTTTTTTTTTACGTAAAATTGTGGTGAAAAAATAAAATAATTTTGCTGGGATTTGTTCCCTATAATCTATTTATCCGTAAATAAATTTAGCAGCATAACACCGACCTATAAACAGACCTAGACACCAAAAAGAATTCTATTTGGACAATAGTTTTAGCCATTATTTGCATTTTTCTGCAAAAGTGTGCTTCAGCTCCAGATAAAAATCCAGGTGTAGTAAAAAAAAATCAACGGTAGTTGGGGGGATATCATGTAGAACAAAGTAGTAAACTGAAAGCTCCCAACACCAACAGCGAAATAACCTTATAAGTGAAAAGCCGAAAACTCGCAAAAACAAAAAGTGAGTCAGGTTAACGGTGTGATCGAGATCTAAAAAATACAGAAGATCCAGTGATTTCAATCTGACTAAAAGTCAGGTTTGCTAACAAATTAACTTTTAGCCATATAAAAAGTTTCAACACCCCCTAGATCAACTAGGAACTTTCTGAAAAGAAGTCCCTGGAGAGAAAAAAAAACACTTGCACAGAAGTTCCGATTGGGGACCTTCTGTGTACAACTTCCGAGTACAAAATGCGGTATTTGGAAAAAAATAAAGAGATTGAAGGAAAAGATCCTTATGTGCGGAATGCAAGTATCTTCGAAGGCGATGCGAAAACTTAAGAAATATTTTAACTGAGAGACAAACTCTAAAGGATGTTTTATAAGAAAAAATTCAGTAGTAATAAAACCTACGCAAAAAAAAAAAAAAAAAAAGCCAACACCTTTTAAATTCAACTTGAAAACTTTGAATCAACGAATGAAACGCCTGGCCCAATAAGTGCAAGCACTGCACTCCAATAGCGTTTGAACAAGTAAAAGATGGATTCTCTGCTTTACCAGAAATCACTGATTTCTAGATAAAACTAACATTTATGAGCAGGGGCGGCCGAAAGTGAAGTTCGTTGACCGGGCCCAAAATTTCGAATCGTGGTGCCCGTATCCCGGAACAAACAGAAGAAAACAATGCCTAAGGCGCTTTGTTGGGGATTGGGACCACTACTAGACCACTTACCTAGAAGAACTTTCTAAGGCACATCACAACAATCACACATATGACAAACAAAAATAAATAAATAAATAAACTCTTGGCTCAAATTATTGACCAGGCCCGTGCCCTAGCAGCCCGGATGGTTCCGCCGCCGCTGTTTAAGAGGTTCTCTGCCTTTGGAGAGTCTAACTCTTAAAAAAATAAGTGTTTTCTAAGCTATGGGAAGCGATCTCCCTTCGTTTGGCATATAAGCGAATTTTCTCGGTACTACCTTTTTTTTTTTTTTTTTTTTTTTTTTTTGATTGGAGGTTTAACGACCACCGTGAGCAACTCAATGGGCTATAAGCAGTCGCCCGTCCCTAATTTAGGGTCACTGGTTCCAGGGAAGGGAGAGAGCCAGCGCCGTAAGACAAACACAACATCCATGCCTGACCGGGATTCGAACCCGGACCCCTTACGGACGAATGATCAGAGGCCAGCGCCTTAGACCACTGCGCCACCGGGGCGGCACTACCTTTAGAGACAGCAGCTAGTAGCCTGAAAAAGACTTACGGTCTCGATTTCCTCTATTACTGCAATTCATAATGCCAAAAAATCTAGGCATTTTGGCTTCAAATTTTTATAAACACTGACCCTAATGAAAATGATTGCACTTTACACACTAAGTGCAAGACAGCCAGCTATGCCTGTCCTTCAGGAACTTGCAAGGGACTGTTGCCACTTAACTGAAACTTCGCGATGACATCACGTGCTATATTCTCATTCTCTTCAAGGTCTTTGCCCGAGACTGGCTGTTGGTTCACTTCTTTGTTCAGTAAAAACAATGGTGACTCCTGCTGATCCCCCATAGGTCGTGCAACTTTAAAGAATAGGTAAGGGTACTCTAGACATGTGTTTCGGGCGCCTATGGTCGTTCGTATGTACTGGCGTTATTGTCGTTTAATGGTTAACGACTAATGTAAGCAACGCAAAGGGTTATAAGTAGTCGTCCGTCCCTAATTTAGGGCCACTGATTTCAGGGAAGGAAGAGAGCCAGTGCCGTAAGACAAATACAACATCCATGCTTCTTCAGGATTCGAACCCGGACCCATCTCGGTAATCCGGCGCTTAGACCACTGGGGCGGCACTCGTTTTTCAGCTAAAGAACATACTGAAAGGGTTGCTTTATGCAACGAACTTTCTTCAGTGCTCGAACTGTTCAGTAGGTTTTTGACAAGCGATAAATCCTTCAGTCACAAATCCCTATAACGCTCTTTGGTCTCCTGGAGCATACATGGAAAGATGTGCATTTAACAGCGGCCATTAAAGAAGAACAAAACACTTAGCTTTTTTTATGTCGCAAAGAAACCCACGAAAATGACTCCGCTTTGGATGAAAACAATTTCCTTTCTATTCATGATCATTATATGTTTACTTTTCACACCTTTCTCACTCAAAAATAAATAATATGCAGCACCTGAAGAACCGATCGCTGAATTCTTACTACTATCGTTGCTTTTGTCTGAAATAAGGAAATTTATGAACTGCTGAAGTCACTTCATAAATTCAAGACACAGTGCAAACCCAACAACTCGTCTTATTCATCACCGATAGGAATGAGTCAACTCCCACAGTGAGAGATCTTATAATGCTTTTGTATTTCACTTCTTTTGATTCCCCTGAGGAATAGTTAAAGGATGCCCATCGGGGCAATCGCTATTCTCCCACCCCATGAAATCCCTCGTGAGCTGTAAGTCTTGGTATGACTAAGAGCTTACGAAAACGGGATCATGCACGGAACGCCCAAAGCAGAGTTCTTCATTCAAACAAACCTGTTTAATCCACCCACACCCCCCACAGTTGTCGTCCTTTCCGTTTTCTTCCAGTGGTATCCCTGAAGGTGATTTCCACCCTCCCTCTTTGTTTTTTGTCACCAATGAGCACCTGACTACCAGATAACAGCGTGACAAGCGTACTCATAGTTGTAACTTGTGACAAAGAATATAGTTGTGGTCCCTATTTAGCAGAAATTCAGGCAGATTTAAAATATGTTGCTTGCCTTCTCTTCACGAAGATCTTACATTCAGGTTAGTGAGATGTTTGTGTTGTTCAAAACATGTAAATTTTAGATAAACAAGGACAATTTCACAGCAGTTTTTTGTTGTTTTTTGTAAAGGATGGGGAAGGGAGGAAGGGGGTCTGCTGGTAAGCAGATATAGAAATATTTTTCTGTAATCTTTAAATTGTTCGTTTTTGAATTTCTCAAAGTGTTTATTTTTAATTTTAATTTTTTTTTAAGTTAACAATTTAGCAGTTTTTTAAATGGGTGCAGGAACTCCAGAGAAACAACGTAGCCGGCGATTATGCTCAAAAGTCTGCCAAGGGCCTATCAGTGTTGTGACTAGCATAATCATTTTCCTAAGATAAGATTTAGACCCAAACTAATTTTTTTGGTAGCGTAAAATTAATTTATTTTAAATAGAAAGATCGTTGTGTAAAACAGAAGTAGATGCTTTCAAAAATCCTCAAATTTTCTTCGTTCTGAACTTATTAGTCGGGATATGAGCGGTTAATTACTATTGGTTGTTGATGTTACCGACTGGTCGCAGAAACCCAGCTGAGCTATAGCGTCTAAAAGGGGAAGTGTGCCGTGCGAACTCAAAATCTGCGTTCGAAATATGTCCCACGCCGCATCGCGGCGCTGCAGACGGCGTCTGTGTCAAAGATTGTGTGTACAGTTGTGCAATGTGAACCAAACAACAGGGGTTGGATTAGGATATGTACGATTTTCTTAAGTGTGTGATTATGGAAACACATTTTATGGTTCAGTGAAATGTCTACGTCTGGCGCAGAGTGCAGCGTCGGCAAATGTAATTGAAAGTATAATTATGCGTGATTTAAATTGATATGCTACCTCCTCGAAGAATGCCTACCAAAAGGCTAACAAATGGCTTGTATGTGCCAAGTAAAGAAGTGCTGTTTGGAAAATTTAAATGTATGTCACTTAGTAGCGGCTAGTGGTAAGCTGAGTCGAATCTGACGAAAAAGACAGGCTACGGTGCGAAATAGTCACGTGCACAACTTGGTGCTGTCGCCAAGTCAATCGGTTGAACAGCCATTGCGTTTCATTGTTGGTTCACATTTGTTTGTATTGAGTGAGTGTTCCGTTTATTGCCATTTGGATACACGTATAGTTTTGTAAGGTAGGTATTATTATATTTCTAAGGTAAGGTTAATTCTTAGTAAACGTTTTATTTAGTTTTAGTAATAATTATAGGTTTAATGAGTAGATCTTAGTTTCACACGTGTTGAAATCTGTTCATGTCTCGTGAATAGTGAAGTATAAAGAAGTGAGTTATTCTGTAGTGTTGAATTCTTATTTCAAATAGAATAATTAATATATTTTGCCAATGCCGATTCACATAGAGCTTGAATATTACCAGAAATCAGGGCAACTTTTTCAGGAAATTAGCCTTCGTAATTTGTATAACATTTGCATCTCCAACAATCGTTAGCCCTTTCTTTACGAAATTAATGCTTGAACTGTTGTTGCATTGTAATGTGTCTCTGAATTAAAGAGTACATTTTTAATTTCGTAACTTAATGCAACTGTGATATAGCATTTGTCTGATTGAATTTACTAAAGCTGTCTGAACAGTGTGGACAGATTATGTTGAAAAACTTGCATGGTCAACTTTATTCTAACTGTACAAAACATAGGGAACTACTTTCGATTAAAAATTTCATATCTAGTTCTTCACTTGTATTAAAAGGTGTAATTCTTTTTACAGGAATTGCCAAAATTTGCCATGCCACAGTGTTGCAGTGTTAGTGGCTGCTAGTTAAATTATAGAAGTCAAAAGGAGACTTACAACTTTTGCCATACCAATTGTCTTATACAAAATCTGCTGCATACATTTAAACAGACAAAGTTCTGATTTTAGATTTCCTTGTTCATTTTCCGTGGAATGTTTGTGTATGAGTAGCTTGAAAACTAAATAGGAAAACATAACTCTCCTCAGCTGGAAAATACTCTTGAACAACTTAGTGAAAGCCAAACATGACAACTGAAATTATTTGAAATCACGTGAAAGGAAAATTAAGAAGTTGAAAGTCTGAACGCTTAGTTTTGTGTGCCTCTCCTTAGTGCATAGTGTGCACAGAGTAAGTCCTGAGATAGGAAAAAGAGTTCAAACTTATCAAATATTTTATATGCAAAAGTGTATAGCCAGGTTGGTTAAAGTATTGAAATGTATTTTTCTTCTGTAATAAATGAAGATAACATTTCTGAAAAGTTATCTTTGAAACTGGAAAGTAAAGATCCGTCATATTTGGTTTAATTTTATTTGAAACTTGTATACCAGGAAGCAGTACTTCAGTTAGCTTCTCGTAACATATTTCCAATCTTTTTTCTGCTTCATCACATATTCACACAGTGATGCGGAGTGGTTGGTGGCATTCTGTACTGAAGATTTGTATTTAATATTTGGTGGTGTCTTTTTTTTTTTCAAATTGGAACTAATACTGTTTGTGCAGTGGTTGCCCGTCTTCAAAATGGACCAGAGGTCCTCATTTACTAGCAGGTTTGATTTCATCTGTCAAAATTCATTTGAAAATCTATGGACTATTTTCTTTCCGTGGAAGATGATGCTGTACTCCTTCGCGTCATGGGGTCCGGCTAGTCCCTCAATGACACCATACCCGTACGAGTTCCATGTCACTTATTTTCAGATTAATAAATGTTAGCAGTAATATTGTAGCATTTTTGTTTATGTTTCAATACTGTACCAAAAAATTCCAGGAAATTTCTCTTATTTTTCATACTTACCACTATGACTTCATTGCCATAAAATTTTTGATAAAAACACCTGTGAGAAATTAACTGAAGTGTTACTGTGTGTGTGTGTGTCAGAGCTGAGTTCGGGCTGAATTTCAAGATCCTGAGCCTGAAGTATGTCAGCTCGAACGAGCCCGAAAACTATGATTAACCTGTTAAGCATTGAAAAAAAGTCTTCCAGACTTCCACTCTTTCCTACCCATGCAATTAACTGATGTCTTTCTCAACTGCGGAGTGGAGAAGGGATGTCTATCTATTTCTATAGTTACCTTTAACCATTCATTTATTCCCGAAATGTTTTTGGGGGAGGGGGGGGACATCTGGAGGCACAACAAACTATGTCGTATGTTGCTCAATAGAATTAGCAGGGAGCTGCCCCTTTGAGGTAGGGAGCAAAATTCCAATCAGCTTGCTATCTACTATCTATGCTTCTTAAAACTTATCCTTGGCAGAAATCCTGTAATTCATGGCCTATGGTATTTTGTTATCCAAGCCGGAATGGATAGCCCTGCAGAATTCCTACTCCCCATTTGACCCAGTTGCTGAAGAATTCTCTTTCACAACTAGAAAGTGTAAAAAAAGTCTCGTGTGCTAAATTATATAAAATCACATTAAAAGAAAAAGGAAGAAAATTCTTCCCCTCTCTCCAAGCCCGAACTCCAGTAAGTATTACACAGCCAGCGCCCGGTTCGGGCTCGGCCCGTCTCAGCACTGGTGTGTGTGTGTACTAGTGCTTAGCTTGACATTTATAGTAGGTATATTGAAAGTAAAAATTTAATTTTACTATAATGAGCAAATTTGGCTTCTAGTAAAGAATGTTAGTAAAATGTATAAATTCCCTAGTGTTATGAAAAACTACTAACCAATTCTGCTTAATTCCTTTAGAAATGTGTGGGAAATATTTATTTATACTGTTAAAATGTTGTCTAATCTAAAAAGTGATATCAAATATGTTTTATAAAAAAGTAGATCACAGGTATGAACATTACAAGAGTAGATTTTAGGTAAAGAAAATAATTGACATAACTCATACATAAAATATTCAGATGGTAACACACACTGGAGGATCTAAAGCTGAGATAATTTTGATGTAACTTGTGATGATTCAAACTATTTGAAACAGATGTCTTAATTTCTGCCATTGGTTAGCAAGAATTCTTTTTTTATTTTGTTGTGTGTATCTATAACTTTGTTGCAGATGCTATCACATAAAGGAAGTTTGGGTAACAATCTGAAGCTGAATACTGTTTAGCTTGTGATGACTTCCTTCTTTCAAACTATTTGAAACAGACATTTGAGGTACATTTATGTAAAAGAATGGACCCATTTGTTTATTTTTAATAGTATTTTTTACTTTGTTCCGCTTGAAGATACAAGACAAATTCATAGTCAATAGGTAAGTTGATACTTTATCCAAATGTAGTATTTATGCTAATTTTTAAAACAAACTAAAAAATTAATTTCTGAATTGTAGCAAAGTGCTTTAATAATATGAGGGTGGATCAAAAAGTTAGTTACACTGTTGAATAAAAAAATCAAGGATATACTCAGGGGATGTATGTTGGTTTACAACATTAATTCATTTTTCGACATAGTCGCCTAAGGACTGTAAACATTTATCGGAACGTGCGATTAACTTTCCCATACCTGTACAAGAAAAGTCCAGTTTGGTGCAACTAGTTAAGGACCGCACTTTTCACAGCCTCATCCGTTGGGAATCATTGTCCACTAAGCTCCTGTTTCATTTTACCGAACAAATGGTAGCCGCATGGGGATAAGTTGGGGCTATAAGGTGGATGCTGCCACAATTCCGACTTGAATTAATGCAGCAATTCCCTTAGTTTTCCGTGCTGTGTAATGTTCTTGGACATCAGTGTGACACCTTCGCTCAACTTACCCCGGCATCTGTCCTTAATTGAATTTCGCAAATTTAATGGTGTTTGGCAATATGAGTCACTTGATGGTTGACTCTTTTGACAGAAATTCTGTGTAAACAACAGATTCACAGTCATCATGACCACTCCCGCAGACAGAGACAGTTGGACTTTTCACGTCTTCCTTGTTGGGGAGGTGACATGTTTCCATTCCATGGACGATCGTTTGATTTCAGTTACGTAACAGTAAATATGCGATTTCAGATTGCTTATAGAGATATATTTCCCACGTATAATAAGAAGAAATATTTCTTCCCCAGTGTTTACCTGTATAACTGGGAATTTGCTAAGCATCGACCTGACTCTAAATAGCTGAGCTACGATGAAGCAAGGCTCGCTTTGACTGGCGAAAATCTGATATGAAATGTAAACTAGAACAATCTGTAGGATGCATAATGCTGTATTTAGTTCCAGAACAGTCTGCTGATATACCAAATGTCTTCCACATATTCCTGGTCCAAGAAGCCCCATCACACGTAATGAAATTAACAAACAGACCTGCATTTTCAGTGAGAATAACAGCTTTAATAATTAATTTTGCTAGCAAAGTTCCACTTATATTGTTACTTGTGGCAAAAACACCAATTATTTGGGTCCAATCTCCATTTAATGGCTGAAACACCATTACCAGTCCGTGATTACATGGGGTATACTTAACAGTTTTTGAAGTGTATGGCCCAATATGAACAAACCCTAATATTTCACCAGATGATTTTGCATGCAGTTTTTCTGTAAGCTTCACTTCATCTATTAATATACCACCATGTCTTGCAAAAGGCTCCATTTCACTTGTTTTCTTTGAAATAGTTTCAAACGTCAGTGCATTGAATCCAAAACTGCTGTTGTAATTTGAAATATACTTTCTAATAGTTGTTCTATTAGGTAGGATCATGATTTTGTGTTTCCGTATGTGCTCGTACAATTTTGGACTTTTTATGTGCATTAGTAAGCATTCAAGTAACCATTCTTTGGTATATGACATACCTCTTGCAGATTTCTTTTTGCTGCCTTATAACAATGAATAACCATTTGCTGCTGCTTAATGCGTAATTCTGCTATTTTTTCATTAATGGAAAGTTCTGTAAAATTCCTTTTTTTTTTTATTTTTTTTTTTTTTTAAGTTTAATTAGAGAGCGAAATAACTAGTTTCTTCAGCCTGTTGATTTTCCGAACTGTATTTTGATACTTATTTTTAAATGTAGCCTTTCTTCTATGATAAGCTATTTTGTGCAAAAGTAAGCCCTGCAGATACTTACATCTGAGGCAAGTCTTTGTTGTTCCTTTCGTTACACAATTTTTGCTGTACAAATTATTCTAAAAAATAACTCCACTTTCAAGGTACTTCATGTTATTTTCAAATTCTGAAATGGAGCCTGTGCCATGACATACTGTTAGCCTATCAGTGTCTCGAATAATGGATTTTGATTCATCTTTAGAAGTAATATTAGAAACTGAGTTAATTTTTATTCCACGTAAATACACTTTACAGGTAACCTCTGGTTAACTTTTGGTAACAACAACCAGTTTTTCTGTTGTCAATGAATTTGACAATTCACATTTGAATGAATGAACATGGAAAATTATGCACTTTGAATTATTTGCAGGAATTTGCTTACCCCAAAATACTGAAGGCTGTGATATTCAGAAGGCAGTTCCGTGTAACTCTTTGGGAAGTGAATTCCAAGCTATTTAAATTACCATCAGGCTTATCATCGGTTTCCCTAACTTTCCTGTATTTTGCCAGAGTTTTTGACAAATAATGGGGAAGGTTTGGAAATATTGTTGGAATTGCATCTGGTGTCAAGATGGGCCGATCTCTGGGTATTAACACAGTCTCCTCATTTATTTTATGCACAAAATTTCGAACCACAAATCTCTCAAAGTGCAGTTCACATACAGCACTAAATTTGTCGTAAGTTTTTATCTGCACATCTGCACCGGGAATCAATCTTTGCCACTGCTGTAAAAGTTTATCATTTTTGGGTATTCCAAAGAGTGACGGCTTACTGTTTTTGTACTGAGTATTGCAACCTGGCACAAAACTATGGTTATTTCTCTTCCGCATAATGAGCTAAGTATAACTTATATACAATATTTAGGTAATCCACATTCCTTCTAAAACCTAAAACATAACACGTTTTCGTCTAAATTACCGTTCTTTTCACAGTAAGCAACACGAATTTAGTTTCCCGCTCCCATCACAGTAAGAAAGAGGGAAGGAAGGCGATCGAAGCGCCATCTACGAAGGGGACAAATTTCGGTATCCACGCCAATCATTACGTACGCTAGGCGCTCGGCACACTTTCCCTTCTAGACGCTATAGCTGAGCTGCGAATTTTGCTCCGTGTTGTTGGCTGTTGGGTAACGGAGGAAAAATTTGTTTGTGTTTTGAGATGTGATCGGTGGTTGTTATGTTGTTGTGGCCCGTGGTAGTATGATGTTTAGACGCAATAGTTGTTTACCACAAGCTTTAGTCCTCCAAAATATATGGGTTTATATTTGAGAAAACAGATAAAATTCACTTAAAATGTCGGGAGATGCCGATACAGGAATCCGTCAGAGGCAACATACAAAGTTGCAGGTACACTTGATTTATATTTTTTTCTTAACTGCGATGAAGTTTTACCCCAGGTAATAAGGAAGAAACATTTTGAAATAAAAAGAGGAAGAGTTGAGTAAATAATTACCGCGATTGCAGCATTTTTTTAGATTACATGAAAATTGCGTCACTTCATGTTAACTTCCTGATGTATTAATGGACACTGCTTGGAAAAGCAATGATTTCTGTCATGACTAGTAAGGTCATGAAATTTTTTGTTTGAGGTGTAACAATTGCAGCATGAATGCCTGGCCCCTCGTCAATGTTTTCTAAAACTACCCTAACCCTGTCATGTTGCAAACACGGCGAACATAAACATACTTCTGCAAGTGTTTTCCCTCTTAGTTTGTTTGATAAGCAATACAGAAGTGAATATCGCGGTCTATCAAAAACAGCTTAGTATATTTTTATGACTGCTATTTGTGTTATGGCTCAGCAGCAGAATTGGTGTTGGCCAATAGATGAACAAAATATAGTTTTCCATTGTAGTTTAATAAATTTTATTGGTAGCAAAGATTTTGCAGAGGACATGTGCCATTGGTTGAAGGTTATGGTTTCAAGAAACGAGAGATACCAAAACAAAAACCACATGTGTATTGCAACTGAACACGTCACATAGCGCAATGAAAGCAGTATTTTTTGCCTCGTTGCGCAGTGTAAGCACTGGCTTATGACCATTCGTCCGAGAAGGGTTCGGATTTGAATCCCTATAAGGCATGGATATTGTGTTTGTCATATGGCACTGGCTTTCTCCCTTCCCTGGAACCAGTGGCCCTAAATTAGGGACGGATGACTGCTTATAGCTAGGGATGCTTTAAAAACCTGGGTCCCTGGTGGGTTGCAGTATGATGCCCCCCACTTCTTGTACTGCGCACAAACACACATATATTAGTTCATTTTATCATCTAAAATCTAAAAATATTGCCAGGTATATCTTTTCCTTTTTATCTCAAGAAAACACGATAAAAAATTCTTGCAGTGTATCTCAGGCAATGCATTTCAAACCCAGCTGGAACTGAGGAGGGATGCAAACATCAAGCTGTTCCTGTGTAAATAAATTCTGTACAAACGAGAATTTCTGCCTTTTTTTTTTTTTTTTTTTTTTTTTTGTATTGGAGGTTTAACAACCACCATGAGCACTGGTTCCAGGGAAGGGAGAAAGCCAGTGCCGTAAGACAAACGCAACATCCATGCCTCTCCGGGATTCGTTCGAACCCGGACAAATGATCAGAGGCCATCGCTTAGAGCACTGTTTCACCGGGGCCGCAATTTCTGCCTTCTGGAATCAATATGCGTGAGTAGATGATATAGACTGGTCATAAATAAAAAGGTTCGGCTTTATAAACAAAAGCACCAACAATATCGTAGCGATGTACTGCTATTCAGCAGGGAAGTACTAGACACAGAGAGACCCATCATCTACAACCACCCTTTTACCAACCCTCCCATTTACTTTGCCTACTTGAAGATAGCGTGTAAGGTACCACCTCAGTCTAAATTTATTGCACTAAACTTGGGCAATTTCCAGAAGAGAAGTCGAAGTAAGAGTACCTTCTGAGGCAAAAAAAAAAAAAAAATAAAACGGGACCAACGCCGATTCAAATTGTTAACAGTCTGTCCGAATTGTCCACCGACTCGACTCACTCCCCATTGTTTTCTGAACAAAGAGAACAGCTCGGCTCCATTATTCGGCAAATCTTAAAAGGGGAATAGAACACACGCTCCCTGGAGTGGGAAAATGGAGTAACACAGATATCTTGGGCGACATAGTTAAAACGGTGTTTGACGGAGGCTCTCCCAGAACCTGAGGTCCCCTGTGAGCGCCGGGTACACTCATGCAATAAAATGCCTCTACTTATAGCTCATGGATTTGCTCACAGTCTTTGTTAAACCCCCAGTCAAAAAAAAAAAAAGCAGTATTCACTTAACTTTTTTGTTAAGAAATTGCAAATGTGTAGGATAAAAGATATTGACAAGGCAAAAACTGAAAATCACTATTGTTAAAGTGTTATGGATATTGGAAACAAATAGAGGTAATTTTATGTATTTGTGAACTACTACCAACCATAAATAAAAGCTCTAAAAACATAATGGAAGATTACACTGTTGCTAGCCAGCTCCCTCCCAAGGGGAATTAAAGATATTCTCTAAAGCAGTATAAGCTTCTGTTCCATGTTTGCATAACAAAACCAACTTACATTTAGGAAAACCAGCACACATTGCATCAGAGCTATCTAGTTGTGTGCTTAGTATCCTGGTTTGTATGAGTAATCTAGCCTGTAAGTGGGTACTTTTAGCGTCCTAAATTATTTGGCTGAAAATTTCAAGAAATTTTGAAAAAATAGGATATATGTATTTTAAAGTATGTAATTTGATGTGAAATGTCTAAAAAAATTTCAGCCTTACAAGCAGAGTTTGCCAAAAGGCGTAATTACGCGCCTAGTACGCCTCGAAAAGTGTGTTTACGCATCAAAATTTTACCAACGCATAAAAATACGCATCAGGAATTAAAAAAAAAATATGCATAAAAAAAACGCGTAAAGTACACATCAAAGCGTAAAAATGCGCATCGAGAAACGCATAAAAATATACAACGTGTAAAAATATGCATCGAGAAACGCATAAAATATACAACGCGTAAAAGTATGCACCAAAGAATTTTACCAACGCATAAAAATATGCATTGGGTTGGTATTTAGTCTGTCAAAAACGGTAGTAAACGAAATAAAGATTTTTTACGTAATCATAATTTCGTTTTTCTGTGATGTTGCCTCTGTTCAGTATTGTAGTTATATATCATTTTCTTCCATAATTATTTGTATTTCAGTTTGAAAACGGAAGAAAACTTTCCGAAAACGGAAATTTGACGGCGCAAAAATTCCCCTGTACCGTAATCTTTAGGCATAAAAGTGTCACGGCTTCTAGGAATTTCTCCTTTTCCATCATAATTTGGGTTATCCTAGATATCAATGCATAACTGAACAGAAATTTTGGGACAATTGGTAGTGGTGAAGAGGATGCTTTCCCCGCCTAAAACTTGTGAAAACGGAAGTTAGACGCAGTGAAGATTTATCCCGTAATCGTGATTTATTTTTCACGCAATGTTTCTTCTGCCTAGTATTGTTGTCAAATATCATTTTATTTCATAGATATTTGTATTTCACCTTGAAAATTTAAGGGAAAATGTCCGAAAATGGAAATCGGACATACCAAAGATTTCTCCCGTAACTGTAATTTTTTTTCCCCCAACGACGTTGCAAACATGTGTCCCGTGTTCTTAAATACCCCCCCCCCTCAAAAAAAAGTTTGCATTTCAGCTTGATAAAGAAGGTGGGGGGGGGGTTCCGAAAAACGAAAGTAACGAAGCTGAAAACTTTATATGAATTGACGCACAGTGTTCAAAAGTATTAATATTCTTAAAGTTACAGTATTTATCTTTTATCTAAAATAGTGAAAGCTATCGTGCATTCATGATCCTCAGACTGAAAGTTCTTTCAGCATGATAGATGAAATTGTCATCCAAGGGCATTAAAAAAAAAAAGGAAGAAAAAAAAGCGACAATGAAGAAATGGGAAGGGAAACAATGGTATTAGCAAAGTGAAAATTTAAGCACTGGATGTGCAAGCCGCAGAGTCAACAAAAGACAAATGTGGCTGTGGAACTTGCAGAGAAGTTTATTTGATATTTTTAGATATCTATAAGAATATCAAAAGTGCAATGTATTCACTTCTTGAACACATTGCTGCTGTTGCATGTGGTCATTACAAAACATGATAAATTTAATGTTATTGTTTAAAATACGAATATTATATTTATTACTAAAATAAGAAGCAAAACGAATCCAAATTCTAAATACATTGAGTGGTAGTGAAATGTTTTTAATATGCAAAAAATCTAGATTAATTTTTCATAAACAATTTAATTTTTGTAAGTTTATTTCATCTGTTAATATCTCTAAAATACTCCCTAAATTTTTTCAAAGGAGTAAAAATACTCCTTTAAATTTTTTTTCTGGCGAACTCTGCTTACGAGGCATTTTAAAGATTTTTATCGTAAACTTTACCTGCAAGTATGGGATGTCAACATACGCTACAGCGAGCTTACTCCCAGCGTAGTCGAAACGATCATCTTTGGCTTGTGCTGCGGTGGCCGTTTTATGGGCGGAAAACAATGAGACAGGTAAATCTTTGCATCTCGCAACAATATGCTTTGCTCTGGAAGAGTTCTAAATTACCATTATTGACTGTAGAAAGGGCATTATAATTCAGTTATTAAGAGGATTACAAAAAACAAAACAAAAATAGTAGTAAAAAAAAAAGATCTTCATTTCGGTTGATCCACAAAATGGTTGCCACAGCACAACTTGAAGTTTCCCTCGCTTTGCTGGAGCCTTGAACGATATTGCGTTGGTGCATGAGAGTAAGCCTGCAGCAGCACATGTTTACATTGCCATACTAGCAAGTAAATTTTACAGTAAAAATCTTGAAAAAGCATTGTAAAGCTGAATTTTTTTCATAGGTACATTTTACAGTAAAAAATCTTAAAAAAGCATTGTAAAGCTGAATTTAGTTCATCGCTTTGCCGAAGCCTCGAACGATATTGCGGCAGTGCTTGAGAGTAAGCACGCAGCAGCACATGCACATAAATTTTACAGTTTAATCATGAATTAAATTGACAGAAACGTTGCGAAAAACATGCGGGAAATTTATCCACTTCTCTGTACAGTGTATCAACAACGTTCATTGAACATTTCAAAAGCTGCCCTGGTGGCGCAGTGGTCTGAGCCATGGCCTCTGAACATTCGTCTGAAAGGGGTCTGGGTTTGAATCCTGGTGAGGCATGGATGTTGTGTTTGTCTTACAGCACTGTCTCTCTCCCTTCCCTGGAACCAGTGACCCTAAATTAGAAATGGGCGACTGCTTATAGCCCATTGAGTTGCTCACAACAGTCGTTGAACTTCCAATCCAAAAAAAAAAAAAAATCATGATCCAGCACATCAGTCCTTGAGTAAAAGTCCTTCCACAGCATAAACTCAAACTGGAACATAAGGAAAAGAAGCCAACAAGCACAATCGACGAGGACAACCATACATCAAACAATCCGAAGAACGTGGCCCAAGCACACTACTGTTGTACTGGCATTTGTCTGCAGATAAAAGAATCCACCAGGGAAATCCAGCCAACACTCGACCAAATCCATGAATGAAGTTGAATCTACATTAAAGTCCATAGCATCATTAGCAGAGATTCAGCATATACACCCTGGCGCTGTCTCATCACACATCAGCAGGCAGAAGAATTAACTAGGAACATCTAGCCAAAGTCCAATCAATACTGTCAACGAGGGCAGACTGATATTCATGACGATTCACATCATCATCATCATTGCTCTGGCATAGACGCCCCTCCGCTGGGTTGACATCCAGGTAGAAGAATCATCCACGAAACATAACGACTCCATCCTCAATTCCACATTCACAGCTGCATGGCCTACATCAGATCGGCAATCTCAGGTACAAGCAGCTCTCATAGCAACAAAGCAATTGTACAGCCTTTCATAGAAGGGTGAGAGAGAGAGAGAGAGCGTGAGTGTAAGAGATGAATCCATCATGCATGTTCCTTTATCTCACTTGATATCTCACTTTGACATCACACTCGAGAACAAAGAGCCCAAGGCCACGCATTTTCAAATTATACAGATACCCACTGAACAAAGAGTCCAGGTACTCACATTCCAAAGCTATGCAAATACCCCACGACAGGACATTGACCGAAGAAGACGAAATCCGAGGAAGCATCTTGAGGCCTTCATATTTCCTCTTATGCTACTATCAAATTACTTGTTTGTGACAACAGTTCTACTTCTATTCATACTATCATCACCGTCGATGATTCATCAATGAGTATAAAATAAGTTCACTCTTCACTTGGTTTCCAAGTTTCACATAAATTTAATTTAAGTTTATGGTGAACAGGACAAAATTACAAACCAGCCGGGACACTGGGACATGCTTCTGAAACCGGGACATCTGGTTAGCCTATGTAAGCACATCGGCTAAAATAAAATTCCTATAGAAATGATTTATGGGGGTTTATATATACATATATGGTGCTTAGGGTGGTTAATAAATGCCAAAAGGTTAATTATTTTTGCATATTCCTATGTGGGAAAAATTCATCCTTTTTCTGCCATGACCACTTTCATGCCTGAGTAAAACAATTCAGATATTCTTTCCACAGTTATAATCATACAGCAGGAAATGTGGATACCGTGTAGCAGTGGCTGCTAAAATCATTAGCTGTTGAATATTTGTTTTAGTTTCATACATGCTTTCTCCCTACATTTTATTTTAAGGATACTAAGTTTAGCATTTTTAATGGATTGGTCTGAGATCATTGTTAGTTTAGTAGTATGCAATAAATTAAATTTGATTGATCAGAATACATAATATTAGCTGTTCTGTAAGCTGCGTGTAAGGTACAGTGCACAATTTAAAAACTTTCCTTGCATGGTTTAAAAGATGCAGGATTGATACAAAACAACTAAAACTTAAAACATTAGATCAGTTAAAAAAAGAATGTCACAATCGAAAAGCAAAGAAAAGGTTGAAAAAGTAATAGAAATGTGTATTTCCATAGAAAAAAAAGTTAAGAACCTCTGCAACAAATGCCAATCAGCCTCCCCCAACACAAAGCAATCTCTGCTTTGCTTAATTTCTGTACAAGAAAAATTTTAACTGCACAAAGGCAGTAAAATTTTGAGAGGAATACTGATTAAAAACAGAAATCAATTTATTGCTTCCTTTCCAAAGTTTTTGGGTATCAATGAAAAAATGCCACGGAAAAAGCACCTGCAGAAGAAATGCCCAAGTCTCAGAAATATGAAAAGATGCCCACAGCATTCCTACATAAATAAATATTGCTTAGTTTTGTAGTTTAGTAAGTGTGATGTAGCTTCAGTTCACGGATGTAAATCATTTACAGTTTCTGTTAGTTCATTTCACATGCCTCCACAATAACTGTATTTGTTAATAAAATGTAGCAAAGTATAAAAACAGACTTATAATGAGCATTTTGAAAAAGGCATAACTCCTAGAAATCAGAAACTTTTATGTGGGAATCCTGAAATGCTATGCATTTATGAAGTTTGCAAATGTGTGCATGTATCACACATTACAGAACAATTGAAATTATGCATACCATATTGAGACATAAAGATAATTAAAGTTACAATAGTGCTAACTGGCAATTTTTGAGTTACTCAAATGGGTTCTCACAGATAAAACTGATTTGCAGTGATGAAATGATAATATTTTTTCAGGAATAGGGCTACAGTATAAAAATATTGCTTGAAAAATATTATTGACCAAACTTTTTTCACTACTTTAAATTTCCTTAAAATATACAGTTTACAAATACTGTGTGTGTGATGTGCAAGACTGAATGAGGGTTTTCATTTTTCAAAAGGCACATTTGGCCTCTGTTTTGAAGGTGTATCTTTGGCCGCTTCTCGTTGATGGGTATACACAGTTTCACGTAAATTTCACAGTACACTAGTGTGCTTTATCAGTGTTGTCTACTTTTTTTCTGCTTTAAATCACTTACTCAAGGCTTTACTCAGATATATTCATTTGGTTCCAGTTGAAGAAATTTTGTTTAATCTTCCTTCCCTCTGAGTTCTTTTGGATTTTTATAACAGGCATTTTTCTGCTTATAATATAAACTGTCATTTGTCCCTTGTTGCTGAAAGACAGGCCCTTTGGGAGCCTGAGTTCTGGGAATCCATCCCCCTCCATGGTTGGGGGCAGCCTGAGGGAGGCATAGGTGGTCTGTTTGTCTTACAGCATTAGCTCTCTCATCCTCATTATAGAACCAGTGGCCCCAAATTAGGAATAGGCAACTGCTTGTAGCATTCCAAGTTGCTCATTATACCCCAAAACAAAATGATAACACAGGGCTGGAAAAATTAGCTCCAGATCTAGTAGCCAGCTCCAAAATTTAGGATCCAGGTAAAACAAAAGCAAATTTCAAATTATCATTGGGTGAAGCGAGGCCGAAGGCCTCTTTATGAGACTCGAGACAATTAGTTGTTCGGGCATGGGTACAAGGATGACACATCCGATCACCGTGAATTTTTGCATGCGATTGGACATTGTCCACGGTCAGGTTTTGACGACTTCCGATTCCCGAAATTCCGTGTCATTGAGAAATAATCGTCCCCAAACTTGTCTTTTAGGGTTTTTTCCGGGTTTTGAGAAGGGGTCGTTTGTTGCCTATCTCCTCCAAAGATCTTCAGCTGATCGCGGTGACACTTGCCACAGAGAAAGGGAAGGACTTGGTGAGTGACATGGGGTTGATATCATGGTGATTGGTCATGTCATATAAAAATAATGACCATTAAAAAACTGACCAATTTTAAAAATAATTGAGAAAATCTACTCTATACAAGACTCAGGACAAATAGTTGTTCGGGCATAGCTATGACATGACACATGATCACCGTGATTTTTGTCATGCAAGTGGACATCGTCCATGGTCAGGTTTTGACGCCTTCTGATTCCGAAATTCCGTATCATTCAGGAATTTAAATTAAAACTAGATGGCCTTTTACTTGAACCGTTTCATGAAAGTCGGCTCACTGACAATTTAAAAAAAATGTTTAAATTGAAAAATGAAGAAATGGGAAGACTCCGTCTGTTAGCTCAACACTTGCTTAATCTATAATAATGAAAGGAAGTTCGTGTGTGTGCGTGTCTGTCTGTCTGTCTTTTGCAATACAAAATGAAAAACGTGATTTTTCATCTGTGTGTCTCTTTCCGCTTTGTTTACATGCAACCTGATCACAACCAAGGTGAAGGCATGAAGGAAAAGTAGTTCATGATAAATTTAAGGCATTTCTTTTTTAGAATATTTCGTACCTTTTGCTCTGGAAGTCATAGATTTTATGCGTTTGTTTTTTAGAATTTGTTGTAATAGACTCCTTAATGAACTTAGATTTTGTAATAGCTTCGCTCAAAATTTGCCAACTATACCCGAGTTATTGGTTGCCGTTGGCGGCTTGTCCTAGTGTACAAGCATAATGCATGGTGATGATGTCGGAACAAAGAGCAATAATATAAGTGTATTAAGCACTGCCTATTACCCAAACTACTTATTGCTAAATGAAATTCGAATTCGGTCTATAAATCTCAGGGTTCTATTGTTTTGATAAAAATCTAAACAAAAAAGAATGTGATATCCCAGGATAATTACAGATTTTCATTATTGTACTACACAAATTAGAAAATCATAAAAACAACAGTTTCAGGAAGTTACCATTTATAATTTCCTGAATTTTAAATATATATGGGACCTCATGTTTAGTTGAATTTTTCTTTTATCTAAAAACAAAAGTTGTTTTACAGAACCAAATATTCACAAAAAATATGGAACAATCTGTCATACAGTTTCATAAACTGATGATTTAGAATTATAAGATAATAAATACCTTCCTTTTGCTGGTGTGATATTTTCTAATGAGATTCCTTCCAAAAAAATCCTATTTGAAGTCATTTTCTCGTTTTATGGCCCTGTAATATGTCTGACCTTTTTAGCACTGAAATACTAGTGGTCCACTGAAGCTGATGGATCAAATTTATCCAGTACTGGTTCATTCATGCTGATCATCATTAGGTCATGCAAACTGTCAATTTTCATATTTGATCTGAATTTTTCTTTTTATTAAATTCATCAAACTGAACCCTCGTTTGCAGCACACTGTTGAAACTGGCAGCACAGTGACTATGGCCATCAGCTTTGCTAATTCCCGAAATCTCTCCTTGTGGGATCAGAACTTTCTGTAGCAGCTCGTCAAATTTCATTCCTTGCCCAATAACCTTAAATTCATTCAACTCACCTAGCAGACTGAGTAGTGTGGTTTCAAAAGATTTATTAGGAAATCCAAGCTGTTTATGGCAATGTTTACCCAGTGTTGTAATGTCCTCCTTCCCAAAATTAAATTACTTCCTGTTGGCCACGTAAATGTGTCAAAGACCTTTATACACTTGTGAACGCTTCCAGAAAGACCTAGAAACAATTCCTCTAGATATTTGATACCACATTCCAGAAGCTTTTTGTCCATTTGAAATGAAGAATTGGCACTGTTGTCAAGCCCATGCAGCTGCACTCCTTGATGTATTCCTATAAGAGTTGTATTATTAACAAAATTATCTTCATGATGGCCAGGTGCATCCTTCATTGTCTGAAGTGTTGAAATGGCCTTTTTAACATGAAGTTCCACTGCACTAATGATAAGTTCTTCCTTTTGAAATATGAGGGACGAATTCTTAAATACAGACAGGAAATCTAAAAGAAAATGCAGCATGATGATGTTCTTTTAGATTTCTTGTCTGTAGTAAAAACATTATTTGTATAAATAATAATAATTTAAAAACTTTTTTCTTTAATAGAAATGTCATTGAAAGGTTTGTGATTTTCTGCAATAGTCTAGTGTTTCCCTGTGACTTGGTGATTTATGTCCCAAGTCTGTCACTTTATAAGAAACATTAGTGCTGTGAAAAGGCATTTTGTAGGCCTTGTTGAAGAGGTGTTACACATTCCATGGATTGATTCTTCATTTCTGGATCATAAAGATATGCCCACATTTCATCCCCTGTCACCAGATTGTCTTCATTAGCTTCAAATGCTTCCAGCAGATCAAAGCAGACGTCCACCTTCTCTTCTTCAAATCGGGTGTTAACTGCCGAGGTACCCACTTTGCACACACTTTCTGATACCCTAAGTCTTCCACCATCTTCTATACGGCATTGTGACCACAGTCCAGTTGTGCAACAAGCTCACAGATTGTGACTTGTCTCTTCTCACAAATCAATTCATCCACTCGCTGACAATTCATGTCAGTGGTTGCAGATGATGGTCTCCCACTGCGTGGTTTGTCTTCAATGTTGGTTTCCCCTTCTTTAAACTTTTTCATCCATCTGTGCACATTGCTCTTGTCTATGGTGTCATCTCCTTAAACATTCTGTAGCCTTCTGTTCTGTGGATGTTGGAGAGCCTGCACCCATTCTTCATCAAGTACTCAATGACGGCACATCGCTTTTGCTTTTAATCCATTCTTTAACTGCAAGAGTTACTCTACCAACATGTGCAATTTGAACAACCTCTGTCAGTTAATAAAAAAGTTACACCCACTTTTGCATTACTTTCTGTACAACCCTGGTATTATTATTATTATTTAATTTTTTCATTTTGGGTCCCACACAGTCCACCAAAGCATCAATGCAAATTTAAATCACCAGAGTAGTTAAAGGTTAAGTTTTTTTGCCCCTTGATTTTGTTCGTTTTCAAGCAAATATATTTCAGTATCTCCCATTTTAGCACATCTTTTGTAAAAAAAGATCGTGCTTGTGTTACCGGTTTGTCTGTCCGTCCGTCCCCACAATATCTATTCGACTATTAGTCTGATTTCAAAAATTATTTTTGCATTGGGAAGCTTGAAATATGCGAATGATGATCCTTTATTTCATTTTTTTTTTTATGATGTACAATTTTGCAGCTAGAGGGCAGGGCGTAAATGCAGATGATGTCGAATTCAAAAATATGTTTTATTCCACATATTTGCTTCTAAACATCCGATTGAAAAAGTTATTTTATCTTTCGATTCCATTTATCTCGAAGAGTATTTTAGATATAGTTATTTTTTCAAATTACGCATAGATTTTCCGCTAGGGGACGTTAAAGTAAATTGCATTTTTCCCGATAATTCTTATAAAACTTTGATTTGAAAAAAAAATTCTTCAGTGGATACACCTCCTGATGGAAAATCTTTTGCATATAATTTCTATTTTTTGGTAAAGAATACTTTGACCACCAGGGGGCGTAAGTGTTAATTTTTGCTTCTGATGTATTTGCCATAAAATATCAGCTTCTAAAATATTGATTAAAAAAATTCTTTCGTGGACTGATGCCACTCACATCGATAAACCTTTTCCAAATGTTTTCTTCTTAAAATATTCCACAGTTTCTCCGCCAGGGGGCATAGATGTATATCTTATTTGTGTCGATATCTCTACTTCTAGGAGTTTGATTTGAAAAATTCCTTCTTTGTTGGATAGTGTTATCAGTGTGACATGTTTTTCGTATAATTTCAAAATTTTCAAGTAATTCATAGACTTGTCGCTAGGGGGCGTAAAGGTAAATTGCTTTCCCACCTTATATCTCTGCTTCTAAATCTCCGATTTGAAAAATTCTTTCTGCACCGGACACAGCTCCTGATTGCACATAATTTCTAACTTTTGTAAAAACATGGTTTGACCACCAGGTGGCGTAAGTCTTAACTTCTGTTTCTGATGTATTTGCAGCAAAATATGAGCTTCTAAATTTTCGATTGAAAAAAACAAAAACAAAAAACGTCGTTTGCAGACTGATACTACTCATGTCGACAAACCTTTTAGAAACATTTTCTTCTTGAAAAAATGCATGGTTTCTACGCCAGGGGGCGTAGATGTATATATTAGTTTTGTCAGTATCTCTACTTCTAGGAGTCCAATTTGAAAAATTCCTTCTTTGTTGAATAGTGTTTTCGATGCGAATGTTTTTCCTATAAATTCAAAATTTTCAAGTAAATCATAGACTTTCCGCTAGGGGGCACAAAGGTAAATTGGGTTTTCTGCGTTATTTCTGCTCCTAAAACTCCGATTTGAAAAATTCTTCCTGTATCGCATACAAGACCTGATGGAAAATATTTTTCACATAATTTCTAATGTTTGATAAAGAATGGTTTTGCCACCAGGGGGCATAAGTGTTAATTTCTGCTTCTGGTGTATTTGTAGCAAAATCTGGGCTCCTGAAAACTCGATTAATTTTTTTCTTTTCTTGGACCGATACCGCTCCTATGGGAAAACCTTTTGAGAATACTTTCTTCCTAAAATCAGGGATCGCATTCCTCCTAAAATTCCTAATATTTTGTGACCCTCCTTAAATTCCTAAAATTATACCTAAAATTTGCTATTCTTCCTAAAATTTTCGTAAGCTTATTTATAAAAAAATACAACCATTATTAATGCCAATAAATTTACCATTATGGTAAGGTAAAAAGACCTGTTATTGTAGAAACACAGCCTACATGCTGTGCTGCTGAAGGGAGGGAAAATGACGCCATCGAGATGCACTTGCTTCAGGGCGGGCGCTCCACTTATTTGCCTTCGGACAGTTTTCGAGAGTAACAAGAGATCTAAGGGAAAAGGGGAGGGGTCATTTTCACCCCTGGTTTGCGCTTTGCAGACGAACTCCGTGGCACGCAGAAGATCGTACTTTATTTTTGTACATGCCTTGTGGAACCTCCTCTTTCTGCTGATGTTTTGTTATTGTAAACCGCAGGTGGGTGGAAGCAAAGAGGAAACATGTGGTCTCCTTCCGTAACCTCCGGTAATGACGATGGGATGGTAGCTGAGTGTTATCGTGGCAGGCAGTAGAGCACGTGATCATTGACCTTCGATCGTGCGTCGGCGACAGCGACCTTCGATGCGCAATATATCTCGGCTCCGATTCGCTTTGACTGAACTTGCGTGAGATGCGTATGATAGTTTCTGGTTTTGCGTCTTTTATGGTGTTCTCTGTGCTGTGTGCAGGTTCAGTTCTCTAGTGGTGACCTGCTTTTTTTTTTTTTTTTTTTCTATCTTCTGACATCCTCGCAGCCAAATTTCGGGAAGTTGTCTGGTTTTGCAATATTGGAACGTGTTTTTGTACTTCCCTTTCATTTTCTGGTTAGTAATACAAGTGTTTAAGATGCCTAAATCCAAAACGAAATTTCAAGATGCGTGGCTCGCCAAAGAATTGGACGGAGTGAAGTTGAAAGAATGGTGTTCTGCAACTGAAACAATATTTTTTGCTAAGTGTATATTGTGTTCAGAAATTTTCAACATTTCTAATAGTGGCTTTTCACAAGTAAAAGCAGATCATAAAGGAAAAAACATTTGCAGAAATTTCAAAGTAAATTTCAAAATAAGTCCATCCTGTGAAAGCCTTTGGAGGACGGGATCTTCAGCCCAAAACAAATATTAGTGAAGTACTGAGTCATGATTTACAGTTGGCCAAAGCCGAAGCATTATGGGCCATGAAAGTTGCTAAGGACAATATGTCTTTTTGTTTCATGCACTGAAACAGTTGAACTTTTCAAAGAAATGTTTCCTGATTCTGCTATTGCAGCCAAAATGCAACTTAAAGAAAAAAAGTTGCTTATGTGATATCACATGGATTGTCAAAATATTTTGAAGAGGATTTGAAAAAAGACATTGCATCTAGTAGCCCAGGAAAGGTTACTATAGCATTTGATGAAACTACAAATACACAAGTGAAATGGCAGTTGGATGTGTATCTCAGGTACTGGTCTTCAGAAATAAATTCAGTTTCTTGCCGATACCTAACAAGCGTTTTTCTGGGTCGTGCAACAGCAGATATTTTGCTAAAAGAAATTCTTGATGTGTTATCATCCTTCAATATTTCGTTGAACAGAATTATTTGTGTATCCATGGACAGCCCAAATGTAAATAAGTGCTTTTTACGCAAATTCAATGAAGTTGTAAAACAAGAAACAGTCCAGAAATCTTTGGAACTAGGTTTTTGCAACCTGCATGTTGTTAGTAATGCATTTAAAATTTTTTTGACAAGCTTAAATATAGATTTTGATGAATTTGTTACTGATATGCATTACTTTTTAAAGAGTAGTGCTGCAAGACGAGAGGATTATAAATCTGTCGAGGATATAACATTGGTTACTGCCAAATTTCTTTTGCGTCATGTCAGCAACAGATGGTTAACCGTTGGTTCTGTAGCCCAGAGGCTCTTGGATCAATGGCTAAATATTACAGAATATTTTTTAAACTTCTTGCCATCTCAAAAAATATTTGAAAAACAACTACGCAATTCGGCAAGGTATAAAAGAATTCACTGTTTCCTGAAAAATGAGCTAACTCCTTGCTATTTAGCATTAATTTCATTTTCACACCAAAATTTTGAAAAGTTTTCATTATGTTATCAGAGTGAAGAACCAAAAACACACCAGTTATATTCTGATTTATATACTTTAATGAGGAATGTTATGGCTCAGTTTATCCAAGATGATGTTATTGCAGGGAAATTTGGAGAAGACCTAAAGAATGTAGATTTTGAAAACAAAAATTCATGGAAAAAACTAGGGGAGTTAGAAGTTGGTATGAAGACAAAAAATCTCCTCAGGAATGTTCAGGAGACCAGGCAGAAATTATTTCTCTTAGATGTAAGATCATCACTAATTGCAACCACAAAATATTTAAAGTCAAATTTGCCATTCTGCAATCAAAAGCTAAGAGACATAGAAGTTTTAAAGGTAAAAGAACCAAAGAAAGAGTCAACTCAACTTTCAGTCACTGAAGGACTTTCGGAAATAACCAGAATTTCAAGTGTTTTGCATCTTTCTGAGGAACAAATTGATAGAGTAAGAGAAGAGTGGAAACTTTTTAATTGCGATAAGCCAACTCTAGATGAACTAGTGAAATTTTCAGAGGAAGGGCATATTCCAGTGCGGATTAATCATTACTGGCGTAATATATTTAGTATTAAAGACTCTAGCGGAAAAGAAAAATACTCAAATCTTGCTAAACTCATAAAGTCAATTTTAGTTTTACCTCATGGTAATGCTGATGCATAAAGGGGATTTTCGGTTAACACTGCTCTGTTAAGGAAGGACAAGGCTAACTTAAAAGACTCAACTATAACATCATTAAGAATAGTTAAAGGGGCCATTAAACACTATGGATGTGTAAGTAAAGTTCCCATAACAAGAAATTTGTTAAATAGTGTTCGTGATTCACATAAATTTTATAAAGAGTATGTTGATAAGCTGAAGGAAGAAGAATCAAAAAAGGTAAAAGAAAGAAAGCAGAAAGAGAGGGAAAATAAGGAAAAGCAGCTAGAGAGAAAAAAGAAAAGCTGAGTTTGATGACAAAATAAAAGAAAATGATGCAGAAATAAATAGACTTAAAAAAGATAAAGAAGCCTCCCTAGCAGTAATTCAAGAGGGAACACAAAAAATGAGAAAAGCTGTAGAAAAACAAAATACTGTTGAAATAGCAGTTGCCTCTAACTTGATCATACAAGGTTCAGCTGAAATAAAGAAAACTGAAAGTAAATTAGTTGTGGTGGAAGCAGAAAAAGATAGGCTAATCAAGAAAAGGTTAAAACAATAATATGAAAAAAGTAATTCAGTGAACAATTGTACATAGTTCTTGGTTTTCAATTACCTTTTTAGGATATTATAATTTAATGTGAAACCTGAAAACTTTACTGTGAAAATCGTGAATTGCTTCTGGTTCAACAGCATATTAATGTTCAAAGTGAAACTTGAATGTGGTAAATATACTTGAATATGATAATAACACGTGAAAAGATAAGAACTGAACATTAGAAGTAAATCATACTTAAACTTTAGACATTAGACGTTATGCAAAAAATTTGGGTGTGAACTTCGAGCTTCGACCATATATACTAATGGACTGCGCATTGGCAATAGCTGCATCAAAGCCGCCATGGCTCAAACATTGGGCACGTCATTATCAGACTCCAAATTTCATGTAAAAATGCTGTTATGATTACTAATTTACGCTGCAGAACTTCAGTGTTTTCGGTGTATTATGTGAATGTGCGCCTCATATATAATGAAAACTCTTCAGGTAAGTTTACTTATGAGCTATATACATGCATGATCGGGTTGTTTACATTTTGTGATTTATAATGTGATGAACATTTGCGAAGAATTTGGAACATGCATTCCATTTTTTTTTTCTTAAGTTACTATATTTTTATATCAATAGCTGCAAGTTTCTGGTTAAGTAATTGAACTTTATTGACTTAGGTATTTAATTCGTTTCTTACCCATGAAAAATCATAGAACTTTCTTTACTATATCGCTCAGAGCAACCATAAGCACAGCAGGTGTAACCCATCTTTTTGACTGTTGTCATGTGATTTTATGTTGGAGCCAGAAATTTTGATGTCATGCACAGTCTATCAGTATATATGGTTGAAGGGTGTGAAGCAAACTCTTTACAATGTATACAAAGTTGTTTTACTAGATGTATACAAATATACATCTAGTTTTTATTGAAATACACTCCTAAAATTTTCCTAAAAAGTCCTAAAATTCCTACCTAAAATTTTCCAGAAGTATGCTATGATCCCTGTAAAATAATGCATGGTTTTTCCACCAGGGGACATAAAGTCACATTTTTTTTTTTTGTCGATATCTCTGTTTCTAAGAGTCCAATTTGAAAAATTCTTTCTGTGTTGGAGAGCGTTTCCGGTGCGAAATGTTTCTCATATAAATTCATATTTTTCTTAACGCACAAGTCTGCAACCAGAGGGCGTAAGCTCACAGTTCCGTTTACAGCAATATCTGAGGGATTAAAAACCCGATTGAAAGACTTCTTTCTTACGTCAGATACTATTGTTTTCCATACCGGTTCCATTGACTTTGAACAGCTTTGATAAATTTAATTTGCATCAAAACGGATTCAAAAGACGTGCTTACTACACCCGAAAATTCGGTGTCATCTTTCTTGTTTTGTTTGTTATACACTGAAGTGCCATTGGATTACGGATAGCAGAAGTTATGCAGATTCTTGGCTGCTACTCCCACATTATCACACATGTTGGCCAAAACTATAGTTAAATGCAGCTATCACCTACAGCTTTCCCAATAGTGATCATTTACAAGCATAATGGGTAAGAAGCATGTTTTGGGTGTTTTTGACAGGAGGAATATTGTAGGTGCCTGCAGGATGGATCACTCCATCTTGGAAGTCTTCAACATACTGGGGTTTTCCTGTGCTACTGTGTGTAGAATGTTTTGTGAATACGGAAATTGTGGTAAAAGAACAAGCTCCCTAATGAATTGCAGAGGACATCTCATGGTGTGCATTGTTTGGGCCACATTGTTCGAACTGTGACAATATTACATGCAAGACAATATCACAAATCATTACCAATTTGAACAGATGGACCATGTCACCATATTAGTGCAATATACTCTTTAAACATCTGAGGTTTTGGAGTTGCCACCCAACAGGAGTCCCACTGTTAACAGCAGGACAAAGGGCTCAATGCCATTCCTGAGCAAAAGCATACCAAAACTGCACCACGGAGGACTGGAAGCAGATAGCCTAGAGTGATGAATCCAGATTTTAACTGTATTGTGCAAATTGGTGAGTGCAGATATGGTGTTGACCTCATGAAGTCATGGACCCTTCATGTCAAGTTGAAACAGTACAAGCTGGTGGTGTATCAGTGATGGTCTTGGGTGTCTTCAACTAGAATGCTTTGGGACCTTTGGTATGTGTAGTGTGTACAGTCGACTCTGAGTGCCCTCAAATATGTGGACATCCTAGCTAGTGATTTACACCTATTCATGCTCAGTGTGCATCTCAGTGGCAAGGGTATATTCCAACAAGATAATTGGCCATCCCACAGGACCAATGTGGCTACTGCATTGTTACCAGAGCATTGTTGTGAATTTAAAATGCTTCAGCAGACATCTAGAAGCTCAAATTTAAACCCCATTGAACAGGCTGCCTGGATATATGTCCCCTCAGCTGTGAGCCTGAGCAAATTATGAACGGCTTTGGAGGGGGCATGACTGGCAATACCTGGAGAACATTTTTCACAAACTCATGGAAATTGTGCCTCATCGTGCGGCTGCAGTCACTAGGACTACAGGTGGCCCAACACATTGCTAGCAGGTATCTCTAATTTAATGACACTTCAGTGTATGTCTATCTATCTGTCTGTCTCTGAATTATAGCTAGAAATGTTCTTTTTTTTCTTTTAAGGAAAATGATAAAACACCAACTGAAGAAAAGGGAGATGGAGGTGACTCTGAAGACGACAATAACTTTGACGAATCACGTGTTGAGGAGCTAGTTAAAGGGATACCTCAATCATCTGATAAAACAACCCAAGTTTTGGATTCAGCTCTAGCCTCTTTGCCCTCAAGGTAATTTAGTTTTGCCTTAAATGTTATTTTGCTTTATTGAGCATAATGAAAACTAAGGAATGGCAGAAATCCACATAACACAGTAACAGTTGATAAATATGTTAAAGTATTGTTAAAGAAATCAGTGGTAGCCTTACATAAAAAGAAAGTAAAATTTAAATTTTGCTAGCTACTTCTACCTTTCTGAGTCATGGAATGAATGAAATAGCATGTCTTAATACATGGTGAATAAAATGTTGCCAAATTTTAAAGTGGATTTTCAAATAATGGGAATTGGATGAGGTGAGTCCATATTACAGTGTTAGGAGAAAGGAAAATTTCTGTGCTTCCATGATGTATAAAGGATTTTCAGTTAAAGAGCCTGAGCAAATTATGGACGTCTTTGAAGGAGGGATGCAATCATATTGGCGACAGCTCAGGAGAAGAGACTTAGCACCTCAATCAGACTCAAGAGAGGATATTTGGAATATCTCAACCGTAAGTCGTATTTGGTCTTTTCACACCTAGCTTATCATTTTCATCCTGCCCATTTGGATATATATATCTGGTAATCCAGTTCAGCAAGATACAGAATGAAATTATGTCAACACAGCACAGACAACTGGGAAAACTTCGTAATCTTGTATCCCATAAATGTGAACTTCGTGCTGATGCTCGAACCTGAAGGCAAGTTGATTCCACTGTTCCCCCTTCACCTTTCTTAAATCTTAGTGCTTATGATCTAAACTCTGCACAACAGGCTGCTCTTGCAAGGGGTTTAAAATTTGGTTTCCCTCCCCCCCCCCACCTCCTCACCCACTTTGAGTTATTCCTCAATTGGAAAGTATAGTTCGTAAGCTTCCCTTTAATCAACAGGATCAAGTTCATTCAGCTATAGCAAGGGTTTTTGCCAATTCATCAAAATCTACCTCTGCCTCCCAACTTCTGAAATATGAGAGGGATCAACTTCTTGAGCTTTCTAAAGAGCAATCTACCTCTATCCTTTCAGCTGATAAGTCTGGCCAAATTGTAATTCTTGATGATGCAGTTTATACTTCCAAAATGTTGGAAGCTATTTATGATATTGCCCATGATATAGTAAAATCTGATCCCACTGTTTGTACTATTAATCATTTATCCAAACTATGATCACAGGGTTTCCTTCCACCATGTATTGCTAACAACAAACATGCACCCTCCATCAATACCCCGGGTACCTGAAAGCCTTTGGGAAACTTAAAACCCATAAACCGGGGCACCGTAGGAAAGTCCAACCTGAGCTTTGGAGTCAGCTCTTGCTACTTTTTTTGCAACCACTCACTAATTTCTCAAAGTTTTCAAATCGAAGTTCGGCGCAAGCCTTGAAGAGAATCGGACCCTTCGTTCGGGGGGTCCTTCTTTTGTAATGGCTTCTTTGGATGTGGTGTCCTCGTTCCCCAATGTTCCTGTGGAACAGGTGCGCCAGATCATGGAAGAAAAACTATTGTCATCCACCAATCCTATGGAGTTACAGGTGATCATGTCAGCTCTTCGGCTTGTTGCAAACCGTTCTTACTTTTGCTTCAATGGAATTATCTACCGACAGAAAGCTGGTCCACCAATTGGTTCACCTCTGTCTCTGGTCCTTGCAGAGATATTCCTCCAGAACCTTGAGGACAAGGTATTGGCTGTGTTCCTTTTGTAGCCTTTACTTTTCATATGTTATGTTGATGTGTTGGTCTTTTGGCAGTATACCTGGGACCAGCTTCATCAACTGACACATGTTTTCTCTTCTCAATACCCCAGTATCTATTTTACCCTTGAATGGGAATGTTCTGGTTCTCTCCCTTTTTTGGATTTTCTACTAAGTAAAACCCTGCCTCTAATTGGTTACAATTCTCTGTCTATAAAAAACCAACATCAGTACCATCATTAATTCCATATGATTCTACCCACCCACCAGCTTATAAATTAGCCCCCTTATGTTTTCTGATTAGCAGGGCATTTTCCCACTTGTCTTCCATTGAATTGGTGAATGTAATAGAATTTACCTGTTGGCAAATTTGAAGGCTACATCTTGGCTTCCCCGATATGTAGTCTCCAACTTAATTCGTCAAAAACTACGAAGCTACTGCTCACCGTTCCCTATGTGAGTTTAATGAACTTCTACCAGCCTATTGTGAACATTCTGAAGAGTTTCTGCAGGAAGGAGGCGATGGGTTTTGGCATTAAAACAACTGTTTTTGACCTGATATGTAAAGACAGAGACTCTGTGCATTTGAAGAAATGCCATGGGGTTTATCTCATACCACTTCGTTCAACTTCCCCTGAAAACAAGTACGTCTGTTTTATAGGATCCACTTTAAGGAATCTTGTCTTACGAACGGCGGAACATGAATACTCTTTTCACTCCACTACTATTTCAATATCATTTACCAGGACTCTGGCGAACGGAGCTTTTTTACCCAGACTGGGACTGGGCTAGGATTCTTACATTTTCTAGTGGTAATAAACAGACA
Organism: Macrothele yani; assembly: GCA_039090855.1. Taxonomy (NCBI): domain Eukaryota; kingdom Metazoa; phylum Arthropoda; class Arachnida; order Araneae; family Macrothelidae; genus Macrothele; species Macrothele yani. Next base: position 116,544,578 of record CM077026.1, read on the forward strand.
TTACTTTTGGTGGAGGCATTATACATTTCTCTGAAGTGTGCTGCAATGAGGTAGTGCTGTTCTTTGTAAAATCTATATGGGAAGCACTATTGGTACGGTTAAAAACTCATTATGATGATGTACTACCTTTGTAATAGTCTCGAATTAATCATGCTGCCATATGGCATCTTGATTTTATCGCGCTATGCATTGTGGGAATCGGGGGCGACTTAAGTAATACTGTGCCTGCACACCAGTATTGCTGATTGGGCCTGATGATGTGGCCGTCGCGGCTGTGAAAGATCTTGCCTGTGACTTTTAGTTGATTTTAAATTGTAAATAAAACCTTTTTAGCTCTGCAGTTTAATTTTAGCTAAAGTTTATGTGAATTGTGCCCCTGATAGCTATTGCTTCTACAATTTACTTGAACTTTTCAGCACAAGATATTATTGATGTCATCATGATCATTGTCAACCATTATCGATCCACTGCTGGACGAAGGTCTCTCCAAGCCTCTTCCACAACGGTCTGTCTTGTGCCAGTCTCCTCCATGTTACTCCTGCATACTTTCGAATTTCATCCACCCATCTCCCATGTGGTCTTCTTCTGGGTCTTTTCCTGTCCCTTGGAATCCAATCTAAAATTTTGGCTGTCCATCGATGGTCTGTCCTTCTGGCAGTATGTCCAGCCCATTGCCATTTCAGGGATTTAACTCTGATCATGATGTCTTCCACTCTTGTCATTTTTCTGATCCACGAATTTCTCTTCTTATCTCTCCTGGTTACATCAAGCATGCACCTCTCCATGCCGCTTTGAGTTGTCTGCAGCCTTTGTATGTCTCTTTTAGTCAAGGTCCACGTCTCTGCACCATACGTAAGCACTGGAAGGATGCATTGATCAAACACTTTTCTTTTAAGACATAATGGCATATTGCTCTTGAAAATTATGCTGTTTCTTCCAAAAGCTCTCCAGGCAAGTTTTATACGCATATTAATTTCTTCACCAATGTGACCCTCACTTGATATCTGCTATCCAAGATAAACATTCGTGTCTGTTATCTCCAGCTTTTCTCCATCAATCGGTAAATCTTCATTTCTTGTAAAAGCATTGCACATCACTTTTGTCTTCTGAAAGTTCATTTTTAATCCCACTTCTTTACTCTTGTCAGCAAGTTCCTGGATCATACTCTGCAGCTCTGATGGGTTAGTTGCAAAAATCACTACATCATCAGCAAAACAAATGTGAGTTAGATAATCTCCATTAATCTTTATCCCTTTGTTTTCCCAGTTCAGTGATTGAGAGACATTTTCCAATGTGGCATTAAAGAGCTTGGGAGATATGGTGTCACCTTGTCTCACTCCCTTTCCAATTTTTATGTGTGCTGTATTCTCAAACAGCCAAATCTTTGCACTTGCATTTTCATTATTGATGTAAAGAATAATAAAAACACAAAACACATAGCTCCATTCTTAATTCCTTGGGTATTGTAAAAGTACAGACATTTCCATTTCCTCTAATACCCGTAATACAGACTCACCTCATCAAATTCCTGTTATTTGGAAATCAATTTTAAAATTTAGCAACACATGTATTACTACATCAAGTTATTTCAGTCATTCCATGTCTGATGAAAGTAGCTACTGAAATGTCCCGAATTCTCAGGTGTATTCTCATTATACATGTCTTTAGCATCAATTTCATTAGCAATACTTTAATGTGTACTGTGTTATCAAAAGTATTTGGACACTAACAGATATTTGCATAAGTACAAAGAATGGTTGCACAGGAAGGTGTGCTGTGAGTGGGAAGATACATACACTATATTGACAAAAGTCCCCAGACACCTAGCAGAGAAATGCAACATAGCATTTATTGACATAAATTAGTATAGTGTCGGTTCACCTTTGGTCTTAATGCATGCACCGACCCTTCGAGACATGCTTTTGACAAGGTTTTGGAACACAGCGATAGGTATGCACTTCCATTCAGTACGTAATGCTGCTGCTAACTGTTGCGTAGTAGTAGGCCTTGGTTCCAAACTTCTTATGCGGCGCTCTAATTCATCCCATAGGTGCTGTATGGGATTAAGATCAGGGCTCTGTGCTGGCCAGTCCACACATGATACGGAATTATCGTCAGATCACACCGTAACAATCCTTGCTTTTTAAGGCTTGGTGCATTATCCTGTTGGTACCAACAAGGCTCGGTTCCATAGTATTGCCACAGAGTTGGTAGGGCATAATTGTCCAAAATATTGAGGTAGATGTGCTGGTTAGCAGGTTTGTCCACGATAACCAAGGGGCCGGGACCATACCACGAAAAACACCCCCACACGAGTACACTGCAAGCTCTAAACTTGACTGTAGGAACAGTACACTACGGTAAATAGTGTTCCCCCGGCTGCCGCCATGCCAACACATGGCCATCAGACTGATGGATTGTGTATCTGGATTCATCAGTCCATAGGACCCATTTGTATTGATCTACGGTCCACAATAAATGTTCTTTATACCACGCTAAGCAACAAGTAGCATTTCAAGTATAAATGAAAGGCTTATGAGCAGCCACATGACCACGGTAACCCATGGAATGAAGTTCTCTGCGAATGGTACTTGTACATAACGAGGTTCCAACATTTTTACTCACCTGTGCACTGAGGTCTTGTGCAGTAGTACTCTGTCAATTAGCTGCAACGTCTCTCCTGAGGCTTCGACGTCCTCTATCACTGATTTTCTTTGGTCTGCCGGTATGTTTCGCTGCTACAGGCACGCCATGTGTCTTCCACTTATTCAGTACATCCAAAACAGTTGACTTGGGTATGATTAAATGCATCTCTGTTTCTCTTGTGGGCAACCCACTAATATGACACCCAACAATCTTTCCTTCCTCGAAGTCAGTTCTCTCCCGCCACTACATTTTCACTCAACCTCACAGTGCGATATGATCGCGGTTCTGCGATTTTTGTCATTTTTTTTCTTGTAGGACTTCCGTCCACAGTGAGTAGAGTTTAAGTGTCCCAGCCACCTACAGCGAGATCGCCTTTCGGGCAGGACACAGAAACGGAAGGAATGAGAGCAAGTCTAGCAACTTTTGACAGAACAGTTTGTAGTGAGATTAGAGTACAGTAGATGGCGCCACCGTACAAGTACGATGTTGCACATAGAGGGGTGAGAGAATTTCAGGGGGGGGGGTATAAGAAAGGATACTCATTTAACCAGTGGGTCCAGCCTGGGGGCCGTCACTTAATGTGCTCGTCCGATGCACAGCGGATATTCAGCTATTGTTAGTAAATCACACCATCTCTGAAAGATCAGCCCAGGTTCAAACCTGAGGACCTTGCATCGATAGTCTGACTCGCTAATTACTAAGCCATCCGCGGCTCTATATGATCGCGGTCAGCTGCAGGCTTGTTTTTATACCATTGGCAGCTGTACTGCACATCTTAACAAAGCAGTGGATCCGTTCATTTGCTTTTGAAAGGTTTTCCGGTGACTTTTGTCGATATAGTGTATATACACTATCTACCAGCAAGTAATTGGACACCCCTGCAATCAATGATATCTGCGGTCCTGATACACATCACGGCCGCCGCCGTTAAATATCGTGTGGGAAACAACAACGCAACCAGTTGCATGCAAGATGCCACGCAGTTGGAGCTCTCTGATTTCAAGAAAGGTGTAATCGTCGGGTATCACAGAAATGGCCGATCCATACATGACATATCCAGCGAGTTGAAGTACCCAAAATCGACAGTGGCCTACATGATTGGCAAGTGGAAGATGAGAGGTGACTGTCGGAATGTGCCCTGACCTGGCAGACCCACAAAACTGGGAGTTAGAGACCGACAGGTGCTGGCCAGAGAAATTCGGAAGAACCGCACCAAATCGATGGGCCACATCCGCGAGGAGTTTCAACAGGCATCCGGGAGTGTTCTTTCGATGAATACCATCCGTAAGGAAGCCCATCTGCTCAGTTATCATGGACGTGCTGCCACCCACAAGCCTTTGATCACCAAGTCCAATAGCACTGCTCGGCTAACGTGGTGCAAAGAACGTCGACAGTGGACCGTTGAACAGTGGAAGCAGGTTCTCTGGAGTGACGAATCAAGGTTCACCTTCTACCGTTCGGATGGCAGTGTCTGCCTGGAGAACGCCTCCTGCCGGAATGTATTGTGCTAACTGTGAAGTTTGGCGGCGATGAAATTATGCTATGGGGGTGTTTCTCCTGGTATGGCATGGGACCCTTGGTCGCAGTTCTTGGTAGACTCAACGCCGAGACCTACTGCACCATTTTGGATAACCATGCGCTTCCTACATTGTGGCAGTTTTACGGGGTGGACCCATGTTACTTTCAGGTTGACAATGCCACCTGTCATGTTGCGAGGTCCACCATGGCTTGGTATGGTGACAGTGGGGTTAATCGAATGGACTGGCCTGCACGGAGCCCGGACCTTAACCCTATCGAGCACCTCTGGTACGAGTTGGAGCGTCAATTTAAGGGGTGTCCCCACCGTCCGAAATCAGTGAAGGAACTGACCTGTCTTCTCTAAGCCAAGTGGAAGAAAATACCGCTAGCCGTCGTACAGCGCCTGGTTGAGATTATGCTCCGGAGGGTCGCAGCTGTAATCGCTGCTCGTGGAGGCTCCATCAACTATTGAAGATGAATAAACTTCGTTTTCTTTTGCTATCACGGGTGTCCAATTACTTGTTGGTAGATAGTGTATAAAGCAGAGATGTTCTGTTATCTGTAACTTTGAAGCAGATATGCAGCATAGATGTGAGGTTTCAGAGTTCTAGTAAGTAGATAGTGTATAAAGCAGAGATGTTCTGGTGTCTGTAACTTTGAAGCAGATATGCAGCATAGACGTGAGGTTTCAGAGTTCTAGTAAGGGCTGGTCATAGGATGTCATTTGCATAACGTTTCCATATGGAGCTTTGCAGCTAAACTGAATATACCAAAATCAACTAAGTGATGTAGTAAAGAGATGGAAGCAGAGCAGTGCAACTACAGCAAAAAAAAAAAAAAAAAAAAAACCATCCAGGAAGGCCTTACAAACTGACAGAATAGTCATATTAAGAAATCCTGCTCTTACTCTGCCATTTCCATCACTGTTAAAGTTGGAAATGGCTCAGTTAGTTTTTCCCGCAGAGAGAGTGTGAGTTATTATGGTAGAGCAGTGGCACACAAACCAAACATCTCTACTGTGAATGCAAAGCACTTTTTGGAGTAGTGTGTCTCTTGTCATTCCTGGACTGTGGGCGACTGGAAAGCTGTTCTTTGGAGTGGTGAGTCGTGCTTTTCACTCTTTCAATCTAATGGACGTGTTTGGATTTGGCGACAGCCTGGTGAACGATTTTCGGCGGACTTGGTTCTTCCAACCATTAAGTTCGAGGGAGGCTTCATCATTGTGTGGAGTTGTTTTTCATAGAAGGGACTCGGCCCATTGGATATTATACCACAAACCATGAACTCTGTAGTGTGACTCGACGTTCTGAATAATTGTGCCCTACCAACAATGTGGCAATATTATGGAAATGGCCATCGTCGTCTCCATCACGATCGAGCTCCCTGCCACACTGCATGGCATGTGCAGGACTGGTTTCTTGAAAATGAGGTGGAATTGTTAGACTGGCCTACTCAGAATCCTGATCTTAATCCCATAGAACACCTCTGGGATGAATTGGAGTTACAGATACAAAATCGACCAGAATGACCATCTTCGCTCCCCCTGTGTCAGCAGCTTTGCAGGACGAATGGTGAGCCATTCCTGTTGAGACCTTCCGGAAATTGGTTGATAGTTTTGCCTTGACGTGTTGCCACTGTCATACAAGCGAAAGATGGACCAACTAACTACTAATTGCAATAATAAAACCATTTGTCCAAAACATTGTGGTGTTCAAATACCTTGGATAATATAGTGTATTTGTCCTTTGTTATCAGCATTGCCAACATGTAGCATCATTTATCAGCAGAATGTCATATTTTCAAGACATTGCAATACTATTCAAGAGAAAAGTTTTCTTTCTTGCTGAATTCTAAAAAATTCCACACAAATATAATAGTATAAGAAAATGCAGAGACAATGTTATCTGGGAAGACTGGGAAGCAGACATACTATAATAGAACTATGAGGTGTGAGACAGAAGTGAGAAGTTGCTGCATATTCTGCAGCAAGAAGTTCTGCTCTTAAGACACAGTGTTCTGTGAATTCACACAGAAGTCATTCCACATCAATTCAATACAGAAAAATAGCACTTTTCAACCTGACCTCTTTAGATTTTTATGAAACTTTGTAGATTTCATTTCATTTATTTAGTTGTCACATCAAGATACATAGCATATGTATTAACATGACAATTAATTATTGTTGACAACTTGGAAGAAAAAGGGAAAAGGCCATTAGGCCTGACATAACCCTCTTCTCCCTGAAGGGAATAGTTGCAAACACTAAGGCAAACCAGCATGCAGCAACATTTAATTACATAAAGATAATTAGTTCCTTCCCTCCTGCACCCCTCTCCGTAGTCCGCTTCCCCTCCATTAACCTCCCCCTATATTCCTTAGTGTCAAAAACAGTCCAATTGACGATAGTTTACAATGTTATGTTATAATATGAGAAAGTGAAACACATGCATAAGATCTCCATCTAATACCAGTATTACACCAAATTGATTCCTGAGTTAATTTCATTTCGGGATCAAACACTCGCAGATCCGGACACTCAACCAGAGACCATAGATTATTAGCGTCAAGTGTCAATACATTTCATTTGGCATTTTCTGTGATTTCGTCCAAAATTATTATTTATTTAAATTTTTCCCATAAGATATAATTTTAGTTTTTTCTTAAATAGGTCAATGTTATTTACAGATTTTAGGTCAACAGGCAATGAATTCCACAATTTAGGACTAGAGTAGCTTATATTCATTTTAGCCGATTCCACCTGGGGGAACATTGGAACAAGTTTTGTCCTGTTTCTGGTTTCATGTTGATGTGTACGGATATTTAGTGATATTAAATCATCATAGAGGTTATTTTTAATTTTTTTTGAACATCATTTTACCCAGGTTGTAATCATATAGTTGTTTTACGGTAAGAATATTGTAATCGTTCAGATTTACTTTAGTCTGTTTAAATATGTGGGATTGATAGTTATTATGTAATTTTAAATCTATTAATCTGATATATTTGTTTTGCAGCACTTGAAGTTTGTTGATATTGTATTGCATCGCTTTGCCCCATGTTAAGATGCAATAGTTGATGTGCGTTTGAATTAGTGTAAAGTATAAAAGTATCATTATTTTTGGTGATAAATTTTCGAGAGTATTACTGACAACCCCAATATTTCTGGATATCTTATTAGATACCTTTTCAATATGTTTATTCCATTTTAAGTCCTGTTGAATTATCATACCTTAATAAGTATGTCTTTCTATAACGGTCCCATTTAGCAAAACCATTTGTTTCAGTAAATTAGGTGTCATTCTTTTAGAAAAAATCATTAATTTTTGTTTTATTTGTGTTAACTACCAAATCGTTTGCATTAAGCCAGTTAGTTGTTAACGAAAATTGATTATCCATGCAGAGTACAAGTTCATTTATATCATTACCTTGTATTAAAATTGTTGCATCATCTGCATATAGAATGGGATCAGCATCCTTTAAGGCCTCAAAAGAATCATTAATATATTTAAATTGAAAAGTAGTGGGGCTAGTATCGAGCCCTGAAGGACCCCAGAAATTATATTTTTTAAATCAGATTTAGTGTAATCAATTTGAGTTAAATTGTTTACGTTCTGTTAAATAGCTTTTAAATAAATCATAGGTGGTTCCCCTAATTCCAATAGCATACAACTTATTAAGTAGAATTCCATGATTTAGAATATCAAATGCTTTTGATAAGTCAGTAGAAAGTGACAATGTAATTTTGTTTTGTAAAATGTTTGTTTGAATTTTATTTTGCATATACAGTAAGGCTGTTTCTGTTGATTTATTTGGCAGAAATCTAAATTGGTTTTGATTTAAAATATTGAATTTTTGAATGAAAGAAAATAATCTAGTATAAATAAGTCTTTCAAGTATTTTTGCAAAGATAGATAAGTTTGCTGTTAGCCGGTAATTGTTTAATTCACTGGCTGAGCCACTTTTGTATTGAGGGGTAACTTTGGTAATTTTAAGAGCATCTGGGAATATTCCTGTACTTATTATTGCATTATAAATCTGCAGATATGTTGACCTACACAAGAAATGAATATGTGCTGATATTTAGCTCAATAGCTTTTAAATTTCCTAAGATAGGGCAAATAAACTGGTTTGAAACAATGCCTATTCAACTCAGAATAATATCTGCAGAGTTCTCTAAGCAAGCTAATGAATCAACCATGTATGAATTGTTTTTTATTCTATTTAATTTCAACAGGAATGTGTTGTAGAAGGTAATTCTATGAGATTCTGGAGTATTCAGAAATGACCTGGAACAATCCATAATCTTTGATAGTGTTTCAGAGAGTTGGGCAAACTTCATTAATGATTTAATTTACTTTTGCTGAGTTGAGGGCAGCAAAATTTTATTTTGTTTGTGTTCTGAATATATGATTATAAGTTAATCAGTTAAAATTATAGCAAATGTTTATTTTCTATTTTGTTTGTACATATTGTATTATTAAAATCGTGCTCCTCCCCCAGATTTATATGCTGGTAGACAAAAGTTACAATCATAATAAAAATTGACATAACAGCATAATGACTTGAAAGACTTTAATGAAATTCAGGTGAGAGGTGCATCAGGCCATGATAAAGAATACTTGCAAGCATGAGATGCATAGGAATGGATGCCCAGGAATGATGCTAATGCATCAAAAAATCTTACACTGGTGGTTGTTTAACTGTGTTGTTCTGCTGCATGATCATCCCTAACACCCAGGCTTGTTGTACCATGATCATGCATGATGGCCATTTACTATCCCACAGCCAGTCATTCAGACACATTAATTGATTTCTGATATTGTTGCCATAGCCTGGAGAGATGACCATCCAAGAGGCATCATTATGTGTTCTGGCTACCTCAGCTTAGGTCTGCTTGCCAACATCTTACCAATAAATATTCACCTTTCCAAATCCTCCAGGTATTCATCTTCACATTTTCCAACACTTCATGCAAGTTGATGAACTTTATAAGACACACACAAACACACACAGTTTTATTATTACCGCTTAAACACATATTAGTCAAAATTTTAGGGGCTTTTAAAATGATGCCGGAACTCAGCACTAGTATGCATGTAATAAAGCTTTTTAAGACTATGAATTAATATCTTAGTTGCATGAATTTTTGTTAGCTGGGGCCAGTGGGTTGAACAGATTCAACTACATATTGAATTTTTGTTTAAACTTGATTAGCTGTACCTTTCTTTTTGTTCATGTTTTCAGTTATGTAATTATATCATACAGTGGTAAAGTAATCATTTCAACATGTACTCTTTTTGTAGGATCATAAAATTGTAGAGTGTATTTAGTTTTAAATGTTAAAGTGCTTTTCTTGTTTCAGATGGAGAAATTCAGTAGTCCGTGGCATCTTTTCAGTTTTGATGTTATCTGGTTTTTTCCTAATTATCAAATTAGGTCCTTTAGCTCTCTTACTCACTGTAAGTATATGCAACTTATTATGTTGCTATTTATAGTAACTTTTACAGTCATATTATTCTTTAAAAACTCTACATTGTAATATCCCTAAAATTGCTTTCTTTTCCCTCTTTACTGCTTCTTTAATCTCACTGTTCCACCAAGCACCACCTTTAATGATACCTGCTGTTGCTGTACCACAAACCTCTTCAGCAGCAGAAGGAAGTAGTAAAGAGTACAGCTCTTAAAACATGTCCACTTCTTTTCAACATCTATCTCACATAACTTCAATTCATTTAGTTGTTCATTGAGCATTTGAGAGTAATGCTGATGTTCTTCAGGAAATCACAAGCATCTTATTCCTCCTTCTCCAACTGACATTCAGTTACACTTGCAACACTGACAAATAAGGATCAGAGACAATATATGCACTTCTCATAACACAAGTGTCAACAACTAAGTGTTTCAATGATTGTAACAACAAAATGTATTACTCTTTTCTGCCCCAGAGTATGATTCTCCCACTTATAAGTGTAGGATATACTTATCGAAAAATGTATAAGATACATACAACCTATTCTCAATGTAGAGTTCAGTAAACCTTTCACACTGGGATCATTAAACTTATCTAGAACATTGTCAGGAATCTTATTCTGAATACCTGCTCTAACACTGGAATTCCCCGCTATAATAACTTTCTTGTTGGCACTAAACAAGCTCAAAACATCTTTCAGCTCATTCCAAAAATCATCCTTCCTTTTGGAAGATTCAAAGTTACAAGAAGCATGCTCTACAATGATTATAACTTCTATGAAGTTCCACTTTCAAATGCACCCACAGAAACCTCTCACTTATGCAAATATAGTGGAGCAAGTTACTCTTCATCTTTTCACTGAAATTCACACACCTACACTAGCTTAACCTCTTACATCATCCAACACTCAAGACCTCATCATTCCATTCATTTTTTCTGTCCCAATAGTTTTCTTCTTAGTTTCATTTACACACAGCATATCCAATCTAGACTAATTCATTTTTTCAATTACCTACTTCATCTTTCCATTTATTCCTCTAGTATTCCATGCACCAATCTTACATTCACTCTGCCAAGATCTCTTTCTCATGCACCTTTTATATTAGTTCCAGGTCAATTCTGTGATGGGCCTTCCTTTTTTAGATCTTCCATATCCGACACTAGAGTCCTTGAAATATTTTGAGTCTTGAAAATCATAAAAGCACATTAGTATAGGAGATCAGCCCACAGCTGATGGATTCCTGTTGGTCATTCCACTTAAAAGTTCTGGAACAAAACCCTGTGAGTTGGAGTCTTTTGGCCAATGTCAAACAGAACTAGCTGGTACCTTAACAATATTTATACCAAAGCTTAATTTTGCAGCATCTACTTTTCAAGTTTATAGATGCCCTTGCTGCCAAAGAATATAAACGCTTCGCGTGAAGAAGCTCAACTCTCGTAGAGATAATGTAAAACAGGCGACAGCAGCGCCACCATGTAATGCGGCAGCAGATGCTCTGCGGGAAAGTTAACATTCAGGCGCAAAAAGCGTAGGAGACACGGGACGGGAAGCCTATTTCACGGAAAGGAAGCTAAGCTTTGATCTGCGACTGTTTCCTTCGGTCTCATTGGGTCTACTAAAGCATTTTTTTTGTTGTTCTTTTCTGAGTATCCCTCCTGTCCCTTCTTTTGGTGAAACAAATATATACATTAGCAATTAATATTATTTTAAGGAAATTTTAGCAGTTTTATTCTCACTTTAAGCACCGTAGTAATACCAGGTTGCTTGGCATGAATTTCATATTTACAATATACCTTAAATGTCAAAAATGCTGAGGCTGGTTTCCCAGTAGCAGCCATAATAATAAAAAAAAAAAAAAAAAGCAAAGACAACCGCAGTTTCCCAAAGCTACAATTTTTTTTTCTACCCTTCCGAAGTTTGTAAATTAAACGCACTGCGCTGGAGAAATTTTCTCAACAGATCGGAAAAACATCCGTTCGTATCTGAGTAGGTTCGAACCTGGGCCGCTGGCGTGATAGCTGAGCTCTCTACCGACCGGACTAACTCGCCACGATTGAGTGTATGCTTAAAGCTGTCTGTTTGGTATGCATTGTGTAATCGAATGCTTCCCTCTTTCATTTTACAATATTACGAGGTATTTTTCATAAAAGTCAGTTTCATATAATTGATAAATTAATTTTTTCAACGTAACGATAGCTTTTTTTTTCAGCAAACGTTGTTTTAATGGTTTTCCAGGATATTTGTTTCAAACGGTTTCAAATTTGTTCTTGTTATTCATCCACTCCATTCCATGAATTGTTATTCATCGGAATGGAGTGGGTGTATTTTATGGCTGTAATATAAACGCAGATCTAGATGAGAACAACAAAACCTTTGAACAAAAGCAACACAAACAAGCGTTTATATTCTTTGAACACAAACACGCATGCTCAGTCTAACTCAGTCTGCTCGGCATCCTGCGGCATCAGCCTGTAATGTTGGCTTCTGTGTAGTAATTCTTTGCCGCATAATATAGTGGCGCTAGTTACGTCTCGCTGAGCCTTACCTTCTTATCAGTTAGATATTCTTTGCTTGCTGCTATCATGTGTTCCATTTTTGCCTAGCAGAGCAGCACCCCATGGAGGTAAACTAGTTTTTTTTTTTTTTTTTTGTATTATCATTTTTAGCATGATGCCAAAATAGACAATTACATTAATATATAATGCCCATGTGTGTGTGCTGATTGCTGTATGCTGATGACCACAATCCTATTGGCAGAGAGCAAAAATGAGTTGTAGAGTGTGTTGTTCCAGATGTTCAAAGTTTGTATAAAATTTAAACTCAGTGTAAATATAGGAAAAACTGAAGTTATGGGTTTTGATCAAGGAACTGTATGAACCAAATGCAAGATTGGTCTAATTGGTACAGAGATAGACCAGGCGAATGAGTTTGTATATTTAATTTAGCAAGCATGTTTCACAGAGGAAAGTCTGATGGATTCTGTAAAAGTTCCAGAATGGCTTTTTATGAAAATGTAATTGTTTCTATTCTGATGTGTGGCAGTGAAATTTGGCTACTGCAGAAGAGACGTACAAGAAGTTTATGTGCTGGAGAGATGTGTTACTTAAGAGGAGGGTTGTGGAAACACACGTTCTGATCATGTGAGGAAGGAAGGCGCATTGCAGATGTATAATATAAAGCAAACTGTTATTAGTTAGGTTGAGACAGATATTCTGAAGTTGTTTTACCATGTTGAAAGAATGGGTGATGAGATGCTAACCTAGAGAATTTGTTCAGACCAAGTGGCTGGAAGGAAAGGTAGAGGAAAGCGAAGGAAATCAGATATGGGGCGTTATATGTGTCTTATAATTATCACCAGGTGATTATACACTGAAGTGCCAAAAGTCTTGGGATACGTATCTAGTATCGTGTAGGATCTCCTCTAGCTCGACAAAGTGTAGTAATTCGATGTGGCATTGATTCCACAAGTGGCTGGAAGATTTCTGGAGAGATGTTGAGCCATACCATCTGAACAGCTGCCCACAGTGTCCTGGTATTTATAGATACAGAATCTTGGGTGCAATGGACCTTTCCATCCTATCCCATAAGTGCTCTATTGGGTTCATGTCAGGCAAAAGTGGTGGACACTCCATCAGTTGGAACTGTCCAGAATGCTTGTGGAACTGATTGTGGACAACTTGGGCCCGATGACATGGTGCATTCTCTGCCTGGAAAATCCCATCGTGGTTGGATACATGAAGTCCATGAAGGGCTGCAAATGGTCACCCAGCAGAACAACAAAGTGATTACTGGTTAATGACCTGTTTACGAAGACCAAAGGAACCAAACCATGCCACGTAAAAACACCCCACACATGTATGGAACCACCACCAGCTTGCACAGTGCCTTGTTGACAGCTTGGGTCCATGGCCTCATGGGGTCTGCGCCACACCCGAACCCTACCATCAGCTCGTAACAGCTGGTAGTATGACTTATCGCACCACGCAACATGCTGCCAGTCTTCCAGGGTCCTGGTATTTATAGATACAAAAGTGTCCGTGTTCACAGCCCAGGTGAGGCACTGTGTCTGATGTCATTATGTTAACAAAGGGACTCTGGTGGGTCTTCTGCTCTCATACCCCATGGACACTAAATTATGTTGCACTGACCTGATGGATATGTCTCTGGTACCTCCTGCAGTGAATGTGGATGTTATTTGAGCCAGTGTTGTTTGTCTGTTAGCATGGACAGTCCTGGTCAGACACCGCTGGTCATGGTCATTCAGCACCCATGGTCGGCTACTGTGCTGTCCACAGTGGGTGGTAATGCCTTCCATGAGGTATTCTCAGTACGTACGTGACACTGTGGATCGAAGAATGTTGAATGTTCATACCACTTCAGAAATTGAATGTCCCATTCGTCTGGCTCCGACTATCATGCCTCTTTCAAACTCCGATAATTCACGTTGGCTTGCCATAATCCTACTGGCGGTTGTTCAGCCTGACTCAAGATATTACACCTCACAACTGATAAACATCATGGTATGCGCTGAAGCATTTATACAATGTCAGTGCCAGTTAAAAATTTGCATACTGCTTGCTATCCCATGACTTTTGGCACTTCAGTGTAGTATGTATCTCACACCTCAGACGATATGAATCAACTCAGCAGTAGTTCCAAGATGACGTCCATGCTGAGTGGACAAATGAAGTTTTTTGTAATTTTTCATTTGTAGTGCATCTTCTTGAACAATGAAAAAGGAAAACTTCAAATGAAATTGCACCCATACCATCACAAGAAAAATATTTTACTGTACACATCCTGTATGATTTTTGAGATACAAGTGCATAACAGTGTGGGTGAAAAGATGCAGGATAAAAGTAAATTTGTTAGATGGATTAGTATATCTAAAATGAAGTACAAAATATTTCTTGGAAGAACTTTAGGATTTAATCTTGGTTTCCAGTTTTAGTCATAAATTTTCTCTTAATAGTAATAATAATAATGTGCTACTGTTTTGTTCTTTGTTTCAACTGTAATTGAGCTCCCCATCTGACACATCAGCCCTCAGCCCACGAAACACCTTGGGTGCTCCCCTGATTGCTACTAACTGTTACCTGCATCCCACCTTTCCTCATGCTACTATTGTGTGTTCCAACTCATGCTGAGAAGTACTTTCAGACTTCTGTTTGGTAACTAGCATAGCACCAGCTTCAGAATTTTTAGACTCTAATAATATCACATTTAAAAAATATTGTATTTTGGGCAGAAAAGTCTGAAATTCTGAGAGATGTTACAAAATGCGCTATTATTACTTTATTATGTGTACAGACAGATACCGTTCTCAGTGTGATCAAGATGTCTTAAAAGAATATACCTATTTAAAGGTCTGCCTTCTCAATTTTATACAGAAGACATGTTGACCTAAAACCTTGTTCGTAGTTCTAACCATGTGTGAGATACTGAGATCATTAATTAGAATATGTATTGCTTAACTGTAAAAAAAAGTATTTCCGGAGATATCTTGCAATAAGTGTTTTAATTTTCCATGTAGTTTTGTAAAATAGCTATTTCGTTAACTTGTTTAGTAGAACACTACTGTTAGTTAATATGTAAAACAGTTATTTATATGCACATATTTTCTTCTTTTTGTTTGTGTTTCAGACTCTGCTGGTTCAGGTGAAGTGTTTTCAAGAAATAATATCTGTTGGGTATGCAGTGTATAGAATACATGGTTTACCATGGTTTAGATCACTCTCCTGGTATTTCCTCATTACGTCCAATTATTTCTTCTATGGAGAAAGTCTGACTAATTATTTTGGTGTTCTCTTGAGCCGTGTGGTATGTACATGCTTCAGTCTGATTTTTACATGTACATTCATGCATACATGTTTGTATGTTAATATGCTTTCATTTATTGCACTGCATTGAATGTTGGTAGTGTGTTAAAAGTAAAATGCTCCCACTTTAGTGGTGGTTTTCCCACTTTTTTCTTGTATCAGGGTTCCCACATAATCTGGAAAATGGAATTCTCAGGGAATTTGAAAATGGTTCCAAAAATTATTGGAAACTGAAGGAAAATGAAAACTTACAAGGAGAAGCCATAGAAATGTAATTTAAATTTACAGAAATTAAATTATGATAACATGATGGAATTTGGACATAAGCACATAACCATTAGTAATAAGTATGAAAACTTTAAAACACGCTTAAATTATGTAAGAAAGTTTAATTTAAGGGAGTTTTTGACTGATAGCTTCAGTCTTCGTTAGACTTGTGACAGATGGACGATGACTGGTAGTAGTTGCCAGATTTATAAAGTCATATACATTATTTCTTTTTCAAATTGACTGCCATTTTAATGGTATAATGAAAGGGAAATCAGAATTGCAGTTCTTGGAGCAGAGAAAAATTTCCAAACTTTCCCAACAGCTTAACAAAAAACAAGTAATGAATGAGGCAATCATAAACCCACTGCAACCACAAATATTTATTCCTTTCAACTTGTTCACCTTTGAAAAGTACAAATTTGCTGCCATAAATGCTTTTATTTGTAGAGCCAATATCATATGCAATAATCCTTTATCTCTTGAAAAGGAATATGAGAAAATTTTGGAAGCTGCCATTTTGCGTGGATGCCCTCCTTCCACAGTCAAAAACCTGATCACTTGTTGTGAATTAAGGTCAAAAATCAGTAGCCTCCAGCAAAACCTCTTTGAAAATCTGCACTTCTGCAGATCTATCCCTTACCATCCTTCTCTTGCCTACAAGCTCAAGTAAATTTTCAAGAAGAATGGATATCATCTGGCCTTCAGTTACAACCCTTCTATGATCAAATTAATTTTGGATGACAAAATTACTCCCCTCCCCCCATCAATCTGCCTGGAGTTTACCTCATCCCAATCTCAACATCTGGTGATAATTACTGTATTCGAAGCACTTTCCGCAGCACCAACAGCTGTTTATTGGAGCACAAAAACTATCAGATCATGTGAGGAATGAAAATGTGTTGCAGTTGTGTAATGTGAAGCAAAATATTCTTAGCAAGGTGGAGACTTAGGTGTTTTCTTAGGTGTTTTGGCCAGGTTGAAAGGATGAGATGCTTACTAAGAAATTTTTTTCGGCCCAAGTGGCAGGAAAGAAATGCAGAGGAAGGCCAAGGAAGTCGTGGGAGGATCAGATTCAAGAGTGCCTGAATGAGAAAAAGATTATGAGTATGAAGTATAGAAGGTCTTGTGTACATCGTGTGATGGATGTCACTGAAGCTCGTGTTGTGTGTCAGGAGCGCTGTAAATGGAGAAGTTTGATGCGGCAACAGTAAGTAAATAATCAGTTAAAATATGAAAGAAATACGGGATTACGCCATATAATACAAATTTTGAAGATGACAATCCGATTTTTGGCGTAAATGTGACAAGGATGGTAAGTCAGATAATATGCGAAAACTTGAAAATGTTCATCGTCCTGGAGCGGGACTCGAACCCGCATCTCCCAGAAAACGCCTAGGTATGCTAACCACTACACCACCCAGAACGACCAAGTTTCAAGTTTCCGATCAATTTGAATTTAACCATCACAGGATTCGCTAGTCGAAGCAACCGGCATTCATGTTTAGCGAATCTGGAGGTTAACAATCCTATCCCGTGATTGCCCGGAGAAGCAGATAAATCATGAAAGAAATACGGGATTACGCCATATAATACAAATTTTGAAGATGGCAATCCGATTTTTGGCGTAAATGTGACAAGGATGGTAAGTCAGATAATATGCGAAAACTTGAAAATGTTCATCGTCCTGGAGCGGGACTCGAACCCGCGTCTCCCAGAAAACGCCTAGGTATGCTAACCACTACACCACCCAGAACGACCAAGTTTCAAGTTTCCGATCAATTTGAATTTAACCATCACAGGATTCGCTAGTCGAAGCAACCGGCATTCATGTTTAGCGAATCTGGAGGTTAACAATCCTATCCCGTGATTGCCCGGAGAAGCAGATAAATCATGAAAGAAATACGGGATTACGCCATATAATACAAATTTTGAAGATGACAATCCGATTTTTGGCGTAAATGTGACAAGGATGGTAAGTCAGATAATATGCGAAAACTTGAAAATGTTCATCGTCCTGGAGCGGGACTCGAACCCGCGTCTCCCAGAAAACGCCTAGGTATGCTAACCACTACACCACCCAGAACGACCAAGTTTCAAGTTTCCGATCAATTTGAATTTAACCATCACAGGATTCGCTAGTCGAAGCAACCGGCATTCATGTTTAGCGAATCTGGAGGTTAACAATCCTATCCCGTGATTGCCCGGAGAAGCAGATAAATCATGAAAGAAATACGGGATTACGCCATATAATACAAATTTTGAAGATGACAATCCGATTTTTGGCGTAAATGTGACAAGGATGGTAAGTCAGATAATATGCGAAAACTTGAAAATGTTCATCGTCCTGGAGCGGGACTCGAACCCGCGTCTCCCAGAAAACGCCTAGGTATGCTAACCACTACACCACCCAGAACGACCAAGTTTCAAGTTTCCGATCAATTTGAATTTAACCATCACAGGATTCGCTAGTCGAAGCAACCGGCATTCATGTTTAGCGAATCTGGAGGTTAACAATCCTATCCCGTGATTGCCCGGAGAAGCAGATAAATCATGAAAGAAATACGGGATTACGCCATATAATACAAATTTTGAAGATGACAATCCGATTTTTGGCGTAAATGTGACAAGGATGGTAAGTCAGATAATATGCGAAAACTTGAAAATGTTCATCGTCCTGGAGCGGGACTCGAACCCGCGTCTCCCAGAAAACGCCTAGGTATGCTAACCACTACACCACCCAGAACGACCAAGTTTCAAGTTTCCGATCAATTTGAATTTAACCATCACAGGATTCGCTAGTCGAAGCAACCGGCATTCATGTTTAGCGAATCTGGAGGTTAACAATCCTATCCCGTGATTGCCCGGAGAAGCAGATAAATCATGAAAGAAATACGGGATTACGCCATATAATACAAATTTTGAAGATGACAATCCGATTTTTGGCGTAAATGTGACAAGGATGGTAAGTCAGATAATATGCGAAAACTTGAAAATGTTCATCGTCCTGGAGCGGGACTCGAACCCGCGTCTCCCAGAAAACGCCTAGGTATGCTAACCACTACACCACCCAGAACGACCAAGTTTCAAGTTTCCGATCAATTTGAATTTAACCATCACAGGATTCGCTAGTCGAAGCAACCGGCATTCATGTTTAGCGAATCTGGAGGTTAACAATCCTATCCCGTGATTGCCCGGAGAAGCAGATAAATCATGAAAGAAATACGGGATTACGCCATATAATACAAATTTTGAAGATGACAATCCGATTTTTGGCGTAAATGTGACAAGGATGGTAAGTCAGATAATATGCGAAAACTTGAAAATGTTCATCGTCCTGGAGCGGGACTCGAACCCGCGTCTCCCAGAAAACGCCTAGGTATGCTAACCACTACACCACCCAGAACGACCAAGTTTCAAGTTTCCGATCAATTTGAATTTAACCATCACAGGATTCGCTAGTCGAAGCAACCGGCATTCATGTTTAGCGAATCTGGAGGTTAACAATCCTATCCCGTGATTGCCCGGAGAAGCAGATAAATCATGAAAGAAATACGGGATTACGCCATATAATACAAATTTTGAAGATGACAATCCGATTTTTGGCGTAAATGTGACAAGGATGGTAAGTCAGATAATATGCGAAAATCCTTGAAAATGTTCATCGTCCTGGAGCGGGACTCGAACCCGCGTCTCCCAGAAAACGCCTAGGTATGCTAACCACTACACCACCCAGAACGACCAAGTTTCAAGTTTCCGATCAATTTGAATTTAACCATCACAGGATTCGCTAGTCGAAGCAACCGGCATTCATGTTTAGCGAATCTGGAGGTTAACAATCCTATCCCGTGATTGCCCGGAGAAGCAGATAAATCATGAAAGAAATACGGGATTACGCCATATAATACAAATTTTGAAGATGACAATCCGATTTTGGCGTAAATGTGACAAGGATGGTAAGTCAGATAATATGCGAAAACTTGAAAATGTTCGGATTGTCATCTTCAAAATTTGTATTATATGGCGTAATCCTGTATTTCTTTCATGATTTATCTGCTTCTCCGGGCAATCACGGGATAGGATTGTTAACCTCCAGATTCGCTAAACATGAATGCCGGTTGCTTCGACTAGCGAATCCTGTGATGGTTAAATTCAAATTGATCGGAAACTTGAAACTTGGTCGTTCTGGGTGGTGTAGTGGTTAGCATACCTAGGCGTTTTCTGGGAGACGCGGGTTCGATTCCCGCTCCAGGACGATGAACATTTTCAAGTTTTCGCATATTATCTGACTTACCATCCTTGTCACATTTACGCCAAAAATCGGATTGTCATCTTCAAAATTTGTATTATATGGCGTAATCCCGTATTTCTTTCATGATTTATCTGCTTCTCCGGGCAATCGCGGGATAGGATTGTTAACCTCCAGATTCGCTAAACATGAATGCCGGTTGCTTCGACTAGCGAATCCTGTGATGGTTAAATTCAAATTGATCGGAAACTTGAAACTTGGTCGTTCTGGGTGGTGTAGTGGTTAGCATACCTAGGCGTTTTCTGGGAGACGCGGGTTCGAGTCCCGCTCCAGGACGATGAACATTTTCAAGTTTTCGCATATTATCTGACTTACCATCCTTGTCACATTTACGCCAAAAATCGGATTGTCATCTTCAAAATTTGTAGTTAAAATATATCTGGTGGTTTGTATTATCTGTTAAATGTTTATTTGTCAGATGATCTTTCTTTGAGGAGCTAACCTTTGAATATCAGAGAACAGCTTAATGATATCTATGTATGTAAAAACGATGTCCATAAAGAAAATTCTGAAACTTCACTGGCATCTCTAACTTTGCAGGACACTTCTGCTGAACCTCTTTGGAATGACACCTAATGGATTGCCCCATTCTTTAACTATTTTTCGTTACGTTATCGGGAAAGTTGAGAAATTTTTCTCAGCTCCAAGTATTGGAATTCTGATTCTCCTTTTATCATACCATGTATATGGAAGTCAATTTTGAGAAAGAAATTATGTATATGACTTTACAGATCTGGCAACCACTCCCATCATCATTGTCTATCTTTCACAAGGCTAACAAAGACAGAAATTATCAGTCAAAACCTTCCTTAAGTTAAACTTTCTTATATCTTTCTTCAGTGTATTTTAAAGTTTTAATACTTAATAAATTATGATGTGGTGAAATAACTAATGTGCATCATTTGAATAAAAATGAATTTTACAGGTAAAAGTTTGTAAGATGACAGTGATCAGAGGCATAAGTTTCTGTCTAGTTTTCTAATCTGGGTGATGTGTTTCTCTTACCATTTCTATATCGGGAACCAATGGCTCTAAATTAAGTATGAGTGATTGCTTATATAGCCCATAGTTTATTGTGGTGGCTAACCCCTCCCTTTCCCTCAAAGTTTGTTCATGGTATGCAACAAAACTGAAGGAAATTATCAAAATTAATATTCAAGAGACTCATATAGCCTATTAAATCCATTTATTTTTGTGGTGTTGGAAAAGCCCAGTGGAGTGTGAAAGCTTGGAAAATCTTTGTGCTTACTACACCACAAAAATAAATGGATTTAATATGCTATATGCATCTCCTGAGTATTAATTTTGATAATTTCCTTCAGTTTTGTTGCAGGCTATGAACAGACTTTGGGGAAAAGATATAAAAATTATGTCTACCATTGCCTTGAAAAAGCCTCCCAGTGGAGTGTGAAAGCTTGAAAAATCTTTGTGCTTACTACACCACAAAAATGAACAGATTTAATACACTATATGTGTCTCTTGAGTGTTCACAGTCTGGTGTATTTATAATAATGTTAACAAAATTAATATCATTGCAACAAGTGTAATATATACTGCACAAAGTAAGGTATATTCAAATTGGAAATAGAGATATGTCAGGTAAATACACATATTCAACCCTCCATTTCACAAGAAACATGCAGCTTAACACTAATATTAAAAAATAAAATAAAATAGGAGACTTACTATTGGCATACTGCATGTTGCCAAACTCTATCTATTCTGAAGAAAACATTACATGCATGTGTTTTTTTGATATTAGGCCTTAATCCCGGCGGGAAGATATGCCCACCATATTCTTAATAAGAATTCGGATATGGTGGAATAAAGATGTTCTTACTAATGATATACTGTCCATTAGTAAGAATAAGGATATAGTTGGTGTATCTTCCCGCTGGGTGATTATGGCCTAATATCAAAAAACTACATGCTTGAAATGTTTTCTTCAGAATAGAATTTGGTGACATGTGATATATTAATAGTAAGTCTCCTATTTTTTTAATATATTCAAATTGAATTTAATAAACTCTCAAGGGGAAGCCATGGCCTCCCCTCCTAGCTGTGTGGTACACAGTTCTTTAGTTTCCTATGGAGATCTTGTTGTGTGTGTTAAGTGCAGAAGAATTTCCCCATTCTGCAGTTCTCAAATCTGAGAGCTGAGACTCATGTTGTGAAGCTCCATGTAAAGAAGGAAGTGCCCAGTGTCTTGTGGATGGGAGGCTGTCAAGCAAGGATTACATGCAGTGAAGCTGTGAAAGTCTCGCAAAAGTATGCCAAACTGGAACGCAAGGCTGCACAGCTTATTTATCAGCATCCAGTTAGGGTAGGGGACTTACTGATAACTGTGCACTTGAATTTGAGGTACAAGCTCCATTGTTTGGCCAGCAAGATGTATGCACAGGAAGAAGCAGAGTCAGTTTCAGTTTTTGATCTCCAGAAATGTGAGCATGTACCTGAAATTGTAGAGTAAGATCTTGTGTCTGTTGCATAAAAACAGCTTACGAAGCAAAGAATGAGCGAAAGAAGCAATCGGTTTAGGAGACAGTGGACGTTCATGATGCTATTGAATTAGGTACTGAGTCAGTTTGAATCTCCATGGCTGCTTCTGTGAATATGTTGTGTAGTGCTGATGAACTGGATACCAACTCCTCTTCTGGGGAACCCGAGACTGTTCAAGGCTCTGTGGACAATAACATAGATATGCCATTTGCTGCTGATGAATTGTGTGCTTATTCCATTGAACTAAAACCTTAATTTTCACTGTTTCCCATGTACTGTCTCTTCAGAGAACTTGAAAATTTCATTGTGCTTGAGCAGGAATCAAACCAGCATCTCTCAACTTCTGTTTAAGTGTGCTGCTGGTACACAGCAATAGAATGTTTAAATGGAATAGTGTACAGCATGTTGCTGGTACACAATGGTAGATTGCTCAAATGGAAGTCTAGCATTATGCAACTGCAGCACACTTAAATAGAAATGTGTACAGCATGCTGCTGGTACCCAACAGTAGCATGCTTCAACAGAATTGTGTACATCATGTTAATGGTACACAACAGTAGCATATGCAGATGGAAGTCTACCATTACACAACAGTAGCATGCTTCAACAGAATTGTGTATAGCATGCTACCGGTACACAACAGTAGCATATGCCGATGGAAGTCTACCATTACACAACAGTAGCATGTTTGAACAGAATTGTGTACAGCGTGCTACTGGTACACAACAGTAGCATATGCAAATGGAAGTCTACCATTACACAATAGTAGCATGCTTCAACAGAATTGTGTACAGCATGCTGCCAGTACGCAGTGTTGGTACCTGTTCTTTGGGATATTTCCGTATCACATTTGCTGTGTAATGTTATGACACTTGACCTGCCTATTTATTTTTTATTTTTATTTTATTTATTTATTTTTATTTATTTATTTATTTATTTATTTATTGTATTTTCTCTGATCTGGTAGAACAGTTTAAGACGTGCCTGAAATCAATAGTTGCCTTATATTTGGTATTTTTACAATCAACTTTTATACCTAACTAAAAGTTTCTTTTTAACACAAATGTTTAGAATTATTTAGAAGTTTCATTCTGTAACACTGTACCACAGTATAGTCAAAAGTTCATTCTATTTTGAGATACACGTAATGTCGGAACTCTTCCTGTATGTCGACTGGGTACTGTAATGACATGGAACACGAGGCTGATGATGCGCATTTTGCACGGTGCCACATTCCATTATCAGATGAGCAGAGGTTGGAGGTCAATAAATGTGCTGTTGCTGTGCTCTCATACCGTTTATGAAAAAAAGGCTTAAACGCAGCAGCAAAATAAATTTGTGCAGTTGAAGGCGAGGAAACAGTGGACAGCAGCACTTCCCAAAAATGGTTTTGTGTTCCAATGCTGGGGATACCAGTCTTGAAGCCAAGATAATGTCAGGACATCTAATGACCACCAACACTGACATCTTGTTTGAATCTGTGAGAGCAAACCTTACTACTAGTACATGACAGTTGGCAGCTGAGGTAATTTCCCAATCCATCAGTGTTTATCACTTGCACCAGTTTTTTATTGGTGCAGGAGTCAGACAAGGTTGTGCAATGTCACTATGGTTGCTAATATATTTATAAATGCATGCATGCGTGATGCCAAAATAGATAATACTGGTTTATGTCTTGGTGATATCCATGTGCAGATTGCTGTATGTTGATGACACTGTCCTGTTGGCAGAAAGCAAAAGTCAGTGGCAGAGTATGTTGTCCCGGATGTACGAAGTTTGCATGAAGTTCAAACTGAGTATAAATAAGTGAAAGACCAAAGTTATTGATTTTGAGAGAAGAACTGGTAGTACTGAATGTAATATAAGTCTAAATGGCACAGTGATTGACCAGGTGAATGAGTTTGTGTATTTAGGAAGCATGTTTGACAGAGAGAACAAATTGGATGGTGAAATTAGTAGGCGAGTGAATTATTCATTGAAAATCATGGCTGCTTTGGGAGGTTTTCACAGGAATGATGGGTTCCCAAGAGAGTTCCACACGGCTGTGTATGAGAGTGTAATAATTCCTACTCTGATGTATGGCAGTGAAATCTGGGTACTACAGAAGAAACATAGGAGTCCTTTGTGTGCTAGAGAAATGCATTACTTTCTGCGAGTTTGTGGCGAGACACATTCTGATTGTGTGAGGAATGAAGATGTGTTGCAGTTGTGTAATGCAAAGCAAAATGTTGTTAGCAAGGTAGAGACTAATGTGCTTCAGTGGTTTGGCCACATTGAAAGAATGAGTGATGAGATGCTTACTAAAAAAATCTTTTTAGCCCAAGTGGCAGGAAGGAAGGCCAAGGAAATCCTGGGAGGATCAGATTCAGGAGTGTCTTCATGAGAAAAAGATTATGAGTATGATAGAAGATCTTGTGTACAGCATGTGATGTATATCAGTGAAGCCCCAAGTTGTATGTCAAGATCCCTGTAAATGGAGAAGTGTGATACGGCAACAGTAAGTAAAAATTATCTGGTAGTATGTATTTCTTTGTGGAGATAACCTCTAAATCTCAGAGAACAGCTTAGTGAAATGTTTGTATGTACCAGCTTAGTTTTTCCTTTAGGCACTATCAAATGGTTCCCCATGAATTGATATCCCAGCAGCCAGAACAATGCATCACTTGCTGTCAGAGATTGCTGTCAAATCTAAAGGACAATTAATTTTGGCATCATATTGTCACAAATGATGAAAAATGGGTATTCCTACATTATCCTATCACTGGGAGCCAGTGGCTGAGGCCATTCCAGGGAGCACAGCCAGTGGTGCAATGATGTGTGCCAGTGCTACTCAGTGCTCATCAGTAGGAAGCAGGTGTTGCTGCAAGTGGATAAAGACCCAAATCACACCTTTATTGTAGTCCCTCCAAAACTACATAAATTGGAAGGTTTTGAGATCCTACCCCATCCTCCTTACAGTCTAGATCTTGCCCCATCCGACTACCACCTATTTTTTTCTATGGCCTATTTCCTTACAAGGACAGCACAGCACTTCACTTCACTCGTGAATGCAGAATATATCATCAGAGTGCTTCTGTCCTCAAAACCTGCCGAGTGATCCTGTGGCTCTTGTGGAATGTTGGCAGTGGACTATAGAACGCAACTGCCTGTACTTTGCGAACTTAGGGGCACATTTATGACTTTCTTACATCATTAAAATTCTTAGCTGCAAACGGAGATGAACTTTTAACTAGCCCTGCTAATGTAATAAGTTAAGAATAGAATTTGAACGTACAGTCAAATTTTATTCTACAGCAATCAGTTCAGTAACTCTTCTATCACTTGCCTGATTTTCTACCATACAGATTGAGTAGAATAAGTGTGAAAGTGCAAATTCTGAACTCATTCACTTTTTAATTTTGATGACTCCACTGAAAAGCATACTCCTTTCTGATTCCAATGTTTTGATTATTATGATTTGCAAACCTTTTCCAAAAGTGTCCAAATTCTTAATGTAAAAATTGTGGTGATTCTACATACTTAACATTGTCAACTGATAAAGAAATGAAACAGGCAAAAAAAAAAAAAAATCTCATTTCAGTTTTTTACTCACAGATTTATTTGAATCGTGATAATATGTTTCACGAAAATCTAAGAATTGTTGTGGCTTCTTTCACTTCTTTCCTTTATTATCAGTACCATGAATAAAATCTTTGCCTCATGACTCATTAAACTATTAATGCTGTGCCATTCAGAGTCAGCAACTCCATGCCTCATGAGAAAGTGCTGAAAAAAATTATTGTAGCAAATAATTTGGAGTTTAATAACTACATTTTCATATAAATGGAAAAAAATATTTGCCATTCACATATATTGTGAAGAACACTGCAAAGGAAATGTATGCACAGTTCATATCATGAGATGGTTTGACATCTTATGCACTGTTCATGAGATCTGTGTCTCTTTTCAAATTTTAAAGTATTGATTGCATGAAGATAGCTTATAGAAAAAAGGCAAACTTTGTGTTCATCTAAAATTATTGCATAAGAATTAGAAAATACTAGCAAGGCATTTTGTCAGATGTTAGCTTTCATTACACTGAGAAGAATTTGTTCTTGGTATGGTTAGGGCTTGTGTCTAACTTACACATGAGATCTGTGTCTCTTTTTCAAATTTTAAAGTATTGATTGCATGAAGATAGCTTATAGAAAAAAGGCAAACTTTGTGTTCATCTAAAATTATTGCATAAGAATTAGAAAATACTAGCAAGGCATTTTGTCAGATATTAGCTTTCATTACACTGAGAAGACTTTGTTCTTGGTATGGTTAGGGCTTGTGCCTAACTTACAGATGAGATCTGTGTCTCTTTTCAAATTTTAAAGTATTGATTGCATGAAGATAGCTTATAGAAAAAAGGCAAACTTTGTGTTCATCTAAAATTATTGCATAAGAATTAGAAAATACTAGCAAGGCATTTTGTCAGATGTTAGCTTTCATTACACTGAGAAGACTTTGTTCTTGGTATGGTTAGGGCTTGTGTCTAACTTAGAAGTCTTACTGATATATTCATTTTGGTGGTTTTGAAAAAATATTTGTGTAAATTTAAATTTTGTTTACTGCCTATTTGACATCATGAGAAAATCATGGTATTATTTACTTGGGGATGTACGCAACTGTGATAGTATTCTGTAAAACAGCTTTAAGTTATTAGTGCTTAAAGTTTTTACCCTATGTATTATTAAAATGTTAAATGAATTTGTATGTTCTTTTGAATTGTTAAATTTCTTTTTATATGTTGACTGTGCTGTCTTAACCAAAGACTAAATAAATGAATTTAAGTTTATCTGGATAAATTTTGTTGGAATTTAAAGAAATGAATGTGTGTATCTTTTATAGCTGTGATTTGAGTCCAATTAATATTTGCATATGAAGAGCTTAATATATGGTCAGTTTTCTTCCCTACAGGATCTAATGAATTCGCTCATCACATACCATAGGTTCATTTCTTTCACTCTGTACATAATAGGCTTCATATGGTTTGTCCTGAGCCTTGTAAAGAAATACTACATGAAACAATTTTCACTTGTAAGTTTTTTAACCCACATTGAATATTTGACAGTTTTGTTTTATAAAGGATTTTTTCTTTTGTTTTTCATGCTGCCTTATTTTACAGCATGCCCCCATTATTTTTTTTTTTTTTTTTTTTTTTTTTTATGAATGTGTGCAACAGGTAACATTTTCTTTTTTCCTTATTTGTCCTGATGTTTTTAAATTTTGTGACAATTTTTTGCTTTGGATTTTGTTGTGGCTTCTTACTTTTTACAGACATTTAGCATGTATACAGGACACTGTATTATTATATCAAATCTTGTTGCATAGATTACTGACTCATTGCTCTCTTTCATCAAAAATGCCATTTTTTTAGTTTCTTTTTCTTTTCAAATGTAGTAGACTATCATGTGCACATTTTTATAAACTATATATATATTTTAAAAAATTATTAAATGGTTGTAAAGTATACCAATTTTCATTTTCATTTGTGACATTATAATGGAAATTGAAATTAAATGTTGACTTTGGGGTAAAAAATGCCAGTGTTTGTTTAGTTTAATGAGTGTACCAGGTTTGTAAATTTTTTTGTTATCAAGATTTATTCTGATTTTTTGACTTTCATAAATTACAAAGTTAGAGGACTCGAACCCCAAAAAAGTTCATGGCGTTTCTAGAAAAACTTCAAAAGCAAATTTAAATTTGCAAATTTTTTATTGGTTGACAACAATAATATATCATATGTGCTTTCTGTTAGATGTGTATGACTTTATTTTATTTCAAAGTCATTTGATACAGTTGATAATTATAAAAAGTCCATGCATTCTTTCTGTTTTAAATCTCTTTGTACAATGTTTGACAAAGTTCATCATTTGAAAGTTTATATCTGTACCAAAATATCTTCTGAGATACAGGTCATTCCTTGGTATTTTTTGAACCTTTGAAATAGGCATGAAAAGAAGGATAGATAGACGTTATTTCAAATATTTGTTGTGTTCTCTTAAATACATATCACAATTATGAAAGATGCATGTTTTTGTTTCTTTTCTTCTTATAGTGTCATCACAAGCAGTTGTGGACATCGTTATATGTTATGCTGTAGATAGTCATGAAAAATTATGAGATTGAAATGTATACATATACATAACTTTCTGCTCTTGTTTTCAAGGCATAAAGAAGATACTAATTTGTACCTGCATCTACAAAGAATAATTAGGTTAAGTTGCTGGGCACTGGGAAGCTAATATTTGGCCTTTGAAATGTATATGACATCCAGTAATTATTTACAACAACATCATAATATAAAAGAAGCAAAAAGAAACTGTGGCCCATTTTGTAGTTGTAGTTTATTGTAGAGAACACAGAGATACTTGAAATAATGTCCATCCATCCATCCATCCACATCTATTTTGAAGATAAGAACAGCACCCAAGAATAACCTGCATCTCAGGAAATAAGTTAATTCAAATAATTAACTTTGTGTAACAAGAGTTAAACAGAATGTATGGACTCCTCATAATTATGAACTGTGTCACCAACACAAAGAGAAACCTTGAAATTAAATAAATTTGCACATTACAAACAAAGCAGTTATGCACAGTATGAGCAAAACACTATAACCCCCCCACCACCCCAATCGGAATTTGGATCATTTCCAGCATGACAGTGCACATGTGCGAAGGTTTCAATTGTGTATGCTGCATTATCTGAGACACATGCAGGGACAGATTTACAAGTAGGCCAACCTAGGCTATATGGCCTAGTGCAGCTGAACTGTGGGAGCCTTCACAAATTCCTAAAATTACTTTGCGAGAAGCAGTTAACTTTAGTATTTCCTAACTTGATCATTGCTTTAAGATTTTCTTGAGCATGATTGATTACTTCTATTCCATCTGATGAAACATTCTGTAGTGTTCTTAAGTTAGTTAAGAGCTACCTTAGAAATCCATCCATGAATTTTAAGAATTCAGCTAGTTTTGTTGCAAATACTGAACCTGTAAAAGAACTTAATTTTGAATGTATTATTAAAGACTTTGTTGCTATGAAAGCATGTCCAGTGAATTTCTAAGAAGAGGTATCATTAAAAACATTTTTATAATATTGAAAATAATAGTTCAGGGTGAATCTTAAAACTTTAATGCAGTCAGATTCTTTTAATTATTTGTGTATGAGGTAGTTTGTAGCTAAATCATTAGTATTTTATTTAAATATTGAAATAAAAAAATAAATATTTTTCTTTTCCTTTCAGTGCTTTTTTGAACACATCCATATGCAATTTTAAAGAAGAATACATAAAAAATAATTGTAAATAGTCTAAATTATCATGATGCACTTAAGTTCATTTAATATTTTGGAGTAGGGAGGTAGGGCCCAAAAAATTTAAAATCCCCCACTGGACACATGCGTATCAGTTGGAGTTGAAATGGTTAAGGGACAAGATTTGACTCCCTTGAACAAAGGCATGATCATTGGATACAGAGGAAAAGGTGGCAGTATCTGGGAAATGGGAATTGTTTTCAGCTGTTTGCAGGCTGCATAGTTAAAGTGTACTGTGTGTGAGTGGATTGAATGAGGTTCATCTTATGACGGGGTTGAAGGGGGGGGTTGGCCACAGGTGCTTAATGTTTGGGGTGAGAAGTGACTCAGTTGTATGAAGAATAGGTTTGCTACCTTGGTGCATCTGACCATGGTCTCCAACCAGAGAGGCACAGGAATGTGTATCCATAGTCACAGTGCTATGATCCCTCTACCTTATGGGCCTGTGGTGTAAGTATATGACCACAGCATTCTTTATTACTGCACGTCATCAGTGATAGCAACTGGATTTTGCCAGAAAACATTGTGAGTGGACCATGGAAAGATTGGAAGAAAGATCAGCTGTGGATCCCTTGTTAAACTCTTAGAGGAGCAGATGTCAGAAATGTTCATTCCTCTGTACTTGACAGTCCATACTTCCGGATCTGAAAACCAAAATACTGTTGGCCACAATCACACAGTGCAATATGATTTAGATACATGATATTACTGGGTACATTTTGATATACAACTGGTCATCTGCACCATCACTACTGACCTGAGAAACACTCTTGAAATAAAATGGCATGAACTTATGCATCAAACCCAATATAAACTGTGAAAGAAATGCAAAAGATTTAATTGCTGTCAATGATCTGTGTATCAAAAAGACAGCAAATCATGTGCGCGAGTGCATTGCTTCACAAACATGAGAAGAAAAGATTTGATTGAGGAAGCATCACATGCTGTGTTGTAGAAGAGGTGTACAGCACTGAGGACTTTAAAGGCCATGTAAAGTGTAATGTGAAGAATTACAATTTTTTTTTTTTTTTTTTGTAAACAGAGGGAATTAATTTAAAGGAATTAGTGTTACTGATAAATTTTAAAATACATATTGAAAAACAGGCTATGAATTGCAAAAGATTAAAACAAATTCTTTCATCAAATTTTTTTGCAACCCAAAATTGTTGACTGATTTAGTTAAACAATGTGCTCTGTAAGTATATACATTTTAAAATTCAAGATGGAACATATGTAATTATTATGTATATATTTTGCACCATGCACTGAAATATGTACATTGTATGAACTGTATTTTAGAATGAGTATTCTACACACATACTTGTATGTATGTATTGTTTCCCACTTTAAATTATAGCAAAAAAACCAACAGCATTTAATCGAAAAACATTCTAGATATACAGTCAAACTACGTTATAATGATCATGGTTGTAATGAACTCATGGCTATGGCGAGTAAATGATGTCTCTGCGACTAGTTCACGATCATTTACATTACATACTTCTCATATATAATGAGCGCATTCACGGATATAACGAGTAAACTTTCTCCTCTGGTGGCCTTTTTTAATCCACCATGTGACACCAAACCCCTCAGTTTAACTGTGGACTTTCCTGGTTTTTCCAGAAGGATCCAACCTCACTGCCACGCCTCCCCACTAGAAACCTCCCTGGAGGCAGCTTTTTGGGTGGCGGAAAAATTTATTTTTCTCTTGGCATTCTAAGCTTAGAAAGGGAGAGGGGATTGTCTGCTAATTTCTTTGTTAGCTGACATCAAGGCCCATTTCACACAGATTTTTTCTGCCAAAGCAATAAAGCCGTCCCGCAGTGCAGTTTTTGGCTAGCTTTCACACAAGCAGTTTCATTGCTAGAACAGAGGAAAAAATGCCTGAAAGATGGGCAGGAACTATCAGCGGTTCTTTGTTCAACAGCACTTTGTTCCCCTTCCCTTCTCACAGGAGGGATTGTTTTATTGCACTAGTGGACAATCAGCTGGCCGCCTGTGTGAACATCTTGCCTTACAGCTACGTTTCTCTTAATTTGGACGGTATTTTTGCCATCCAGTTTGTAATGAACCCCTCGGAGGCTGAGCGGCTGCGACATCAGAATTTTTACCGCTTCTGTGCATCTGAAAGTCTTGGTATAATTCTATGGCCCTCTTTAAAACAAGCAGTAACATAGCCGGGAGATTTATTGCTTCAGTTGAAAAACTCTGCTTGTGTGAAACATGCCTTAATCCCCTCTCCCTCTTGACTCTCGGAGGACACTCTGTTCTCTTCTGATACCCACCCACGCCACCTTCCTTTTACAGAAGTGTTGACGTGGGGGGTGGGGGTGGAAGGAACAAGGGTGCATCGAAAATGAGGGGTAGATTTCCTGAAAGGTGACTGAGCTAATCCCATCTCAGAATTACTTTTGGGAATTCGTATTAGGAAAAACAGTTCACAGCGTTAATCGCAGACATCCACATCAATACACTTAAAAAATTTTCCATGCATTTTTACATCAGATATCGTTTTCACGGATATTGCGAGTAACGGCTGTATAACGAGCAAAATAGGCCATTCCCGTAGCGCTCGTTGTGACCGAGTTTGATTGTACAGTATTTTCTACGTACGTACATAGGGGATTGTTCATAAACAATTGGAAATCACCTGAAATATAAGACTTATGATGATAGCTGTATTGTCACACCTTAACACATTCCACCTACTACCCACTTAGGTTGATGCACTCTTGTCGTCTTTCTGACTTCATGATGGTTGTAGCTTACCAGTCTTCGGAGAGAGCACACACTGACTCGCAAATACTTCTCTGAAAGGCGTCTTCATTCTGGAATTGTCAGCCACGTAGTGGTTCTGTAAGTTTTTCAAACAGGCTGTAACCTGAAGAGGTCAAATCAGGTGAATATGGTGAATGTAGTAAAACTATGAAGCCTAAGGTTGTTGGCGTTTGTACCGTTTCATGGCTAGTGTGAGGCTTGGAATTGGTATGTTGGAGCAGTCCTTGCAGTGCCCAAATTCCTTTGTGCCAGAGGCTGTTGAGGCTGTTGCAGTTATACTTCACTGTTTGTTGTTGTCCCCTGTGGAAGCCACACAATCATCACGATTCCATTCACATCCCAAAAGACTGTAGCCATCTATTGGTCAGCAAATGGAGCTGCTTGAAATTTCTTAGAACAATAATTTCTGTGATGATTCTGCTGCATGAATTGCTGTTTCTTTTCAGGAGTGTGGTAGTGAAACCAAGACCCATCACCTTTGGCCAGCTTGACAAAGGAAACTTCAGGATATTGATTCTGAATTGTGATCAGTTCACAGCATGTTTGAACCCTTGTCTGCTTTTGTTGAGGTGTCAGTTCATGTGACACCTAGTGGGCTCACACTTTTTTCAGTTTTAGCTCCTCATTGTTATTATTGCATAAAGTGTTGCAAGGCACAGAACTGTGGCATACTGCAGTTCTACAGTTTTTGCTTATCTGTTGTCCATCAATGATCTCAAAAACATGCTGCACATTTGCTGGGGTGTGGACTGTTGCCGATCAACCTGGGCCGACTCCTTACGTTACAATTTCATTTCCAGGGTTGAAGACTTCCACCCATTGTGAAACAGTGCTGTGATCAGGTGCTGCTTCACCACATATCACCCTTAACTGACACGTTGAGTATCGACATATCACCCTTAACTGACACATTGAGAAGTGACACACCTTCCTTCCAGAGGTACTGTGCATCTGCGATAATCTCCTTCCATTTCAATGTGCACCCTAGCGGGTGACTGATATTAGAAATGAGTGTGCTGCATGTAATGTAATCAAGCTTCTTTGGTTTGTTTGGAGGTTTAACGACCACAGTGAGCAACTCGGTGGGCTATAAGCAGCTGCCTGTCCCTAATTTAGGGCCACTGGTTCTAAGGAAGGGAGAAAGCCAGTGCCATAAGACAAACACAACATCCATGCCTCTCAACCTGACCATTGTCCATTCTGGACAAATGGCCAGGTAACCAAGCTTCTGCTGCCATCATGTGAATTCATGTTGTAATCCAAGGCTATCCAGCATGAGAATAGCAGCTGCTTAAATGCCAGCTATTATGCAGTGTTACCAATAGTCCCATTCATTTATGAATGGCCCTTGTTTTTAGTACGTAATTTTTTGTGTTGTGAGCCTAGGTGGCTTAGAAGTCAAGCTCTTGAATAGCAGACAGATACTGATGTCCCAGTGTGTCTGCTATTGAGATATTTTATTGTAGTGTGATTTATTCATAACAGTGAAGAAAAAAGAATTTCTGTCATTTGATTCTTTTTGCCAGGGAGACAAGGTTTTAATATTTAAAATAAATTTTTGAATATTTAAAGGGAACAGTGAAATTCTGTTGTTTTTTTTATCATCTGTACACCAACTTGGTGTTCATGCTGTTGTTGACACAATGCACTAGAATTAATAATAATGGTTTGCAACAAACTTTCTCCATCTCTATGGTACATTGCAAGACTTTCTGCCTCTTAATGTATTTCTTCCTCCTTTTGTAATAATAGCTGATTTTGAACCTTATTATGAGAACAGGAATAAATGTTAAGCTGTATTTCCGTCAACTTTACTTTTTATTTGTTGAATATCTTCTTTAATTTCCAACCGTTTTTATGTTATTGATTTGTGTGTCATAAAAGTATGTAAGTTGACATGGCTGTGTGAAATGTCTATTATTTTGAGAATGATAACTGTAAAATTTCCAAGTTTTGGTTTATTCAAAATTTATTTAAATTCTTATGTAAGTAAACAAAAGAATAGTACAGCTCTGTGTGTGTGTGTTTGTGTGCCTTTGGCATCAGTGAGTAATTAACAGAATCTGCTTTTAGATAATTAGGACAAGCTAGTAATGATTAATATGAATAAACAATGTTTATGAATGTGATTATTAATTACTTTAATGTCTACTATAATTTCACATGGAACCCTGGTCCAGCTTCCTCAATGCAATGGCATGGTGATTTCTTCAGATGACTGCTATTCATCTCAAATGTCACGTTAGTAGTTATCAAGTCTGATAATATACCTTCAAATCTCTTGAGATACATGGCAATGAGGTTGTGTGAATCATTCACCAGGGAAGGGCTTCTAAAATACAGCAAAACCTCAGTTATGGTTTTTTTAGGGGATCTAAAAAACATGTAAATGCAAAAAAAAACATATAAGTAAAATTTCAACATGTTAAATACTATTGTAAAATTTATGCTTTAAATGAGTATAAGATGTTCCTTAATAGTGATTTATTCAAAGTTGAATTGGCGGTGAAAGGGAAAAAGGTGTTACAAATTATTGTATACTAGACGAAACCCGTTGGAATGAATGTTTTTTTTTTTTTTTTGTTTTTTTTTTTAAAGAATAAACTCATTTTTTTCCAGGTTCGTGATTTTTTTTTGACTGAAGGTTTGACGACTACCTTAATGGGCTATAAGCAGTCACCTATTCCTAATTTTAGGTCACTGGTTCCAGGGAAGGGAGAGAGCCAGTGCCATAACACAAACACAACATCCATGCCTCACCGGGATTAAAACCCGGACCTTTCATGAACAAATTATTATAAGCCAGCGCTTAGACCACTGCATCACTGGGGTGGTCAGGTTCGTGATGAGCATCACGACTGCACCCTTTTTCAGTTGTAAAATGTGAGGCGGAAGTCAAGCCATCTCGATCGTGTGCAAAAATTCAATTGGATAGCGCACTCTTTCACTATCATCTTCAGTCCCAACTGTGTTTGTAAATGTTGTTGGAATGAGATTTGCGTTGTAAATACTCTTCGCCCATCTGAATCGACGGTTAGTTTTTTTTTTGTTTTTTTTTTAAGAATAAAGTCTTATGAAACAACAAATCTAAACTTTATTTGATTGACAAATTCATTCAACCACTTCAGTAAAGATAAAGATAAGTCCAGGTTCGTGATTTTTTTTTTTTTTTTTTTTTTTTTTTGACTGAAGGTTTAACGACCACCATGAGCAACTTAATGGACTATAAGCAGTTGCCCGTCCCTAATTTAGGGTCACTGGTTCTAGGGAAGGGAGAATTCTCTCTTTTCTGAGACATATAGTTGCGACCCATTGATCGCTCACACCTTCCAGTAAGGCTCTTACGTTTTCTTTACTTTTTTTTTCTGTGGGAGAGAAGACATTCTGTTAAGGGTAAGTATGCAATAAAGTATTTACTTACTTTAGGACTGATCATAGAAGACCATGCACACACCAAGTCTGACACTGAACTGAGCGCCTGATGTAGATAAGAGCCGCACACTTCTCCCATAGACTTTACATGGGAACTTTTCCTTCACACCATGTCCGAACTGTTGCCCCAATCTCAGTTTTCTCTTCGACTGATACATCTACATGATAAGACCTTTAGTTTGATACCTGAACTATATTTCTACGTTCAGCTGTTCTCTCAAAATAGGTCTCACAGTAAAAAACCTTACAGAATGAAGATATAGATGACACAACTGAATATGTACATGCTAAATATTTTCACTAACGATTTTCAATGGAATGTTTATTTACATCTTTATGTAATGGGAAACGTCTTATCTACATGAATAAACTGGATCAAATGAATATTAAATTGTATATATACATCACACAGTCCAACAACATAATGTAATCGGTCTTTGAGTGTTCGCTGTTCCAATCAGAAGAACTTTGACACGAATGCCTACTAGCATTGCGTTGCACAACGGTTCGCTCAGAAAAGACTTTGGACTATCTCAGTCCCTCCCTGCTTCTGCCTTCAACAGTGCGTGAGTCAACCACAGGCGATCGAATGTCAACTGCACGTTTCTCCCATAGACTTTACATAGGAACTTTGCTGCCCCACAATGCCTGAACTGTTGCCCCAATCTCATTTTTCTCTTTGACTGGCACATCTACATGGTAAGACCTTTATTTTGATACCTCAACCTTATCTTTACATTCAGCCATTCTCTCAAAATAGGACACACAGTAAAAAACCTTATAGAATTAATATATAGATTTTATCGCATTGCAAAACTCATAAAGCCAATGAAAATCAAACTTCTCTTTTAGCGACTTTATCTGTCTATAAAAAACCTGATTCTAGATTAAGTGAAATCTTCACAACTGATAATCTGTGACCAGTGCTTCAGTATGGGACTCGTGAATTAACAGCTTTTTTTTTTATTTCTTTTTTTTTTTTTTTTTCTGAGGATCTTGAATGCATCCATTTGAAACCAGAATGTTGAATATTGATGGCACATTTAGGATTCTATTCTAGTACGCCATGAAATAGTGGAGCCACAAAATTACATCCCAGTGATTTATAAATTTTTAAATAGTGCATATGTGTTCAAGTCATGAACTTCAAAATCAAGTTTTCATCCCAACCGAAAGTAAACAACGTACTCTTCTCTGATGGGATCAACATCAAATGTCGGCTGCACCCAGAAAGAACACAACAACACTGTCTCAATTCTCCCAAAGTTGTAATGTATTGGGCTACGTATAAAATAAACAAAAACACGTGTGTGTTGATAGTCTGAAATTTAAATGTAAACATGTAATCGCAAAAAGTATATAAATGAATTATGTATAACCAAGTTAAATAAGAAAGATGACACAGAATTTTCAGGTGTAATAAGCACGTCTTATGAATCCATTCTGACGCAAATTAAATTTATCAAAGCTATTCGAAGTTAATGGAACCGGTATGGAAAACAATAGTATCTGGCGGAAGAAAAAGCTTTGTAATCGGGGTTTTAATCCCTCAGATATTGTTGTAAATGGAATCGTGAGCTTACACCCTCTGGTTGAAGACTTGTGCATTAAGAAAAATATGAATTTATATGAGAAACATTCCGCATCGGAAACGCTCTCCAACACTGAAATAATTTTTCAAATCAGACTCTCAGAAATAGAGATATTGACAAAAATAAAATGTGATTTTACGTCCTCTGGTGGGAAAACAATACATTATTTTAGGAAGAAAGTATTCTCAAAAGGTTTTTCAATATGAGCGGTACGGTCCAAGAAAAAAAAATTATTCGAGTTTTCAGGAGCACAGATTTTGCTACAAATACATCAGAAGCAGAAATCAACACTTATTCCCCCTGGTGGCCAAACCATTCTTTACAAAACATTAGAAATTATATGAATTTTTTTCCATCAGATGTATGCAATACAAGAAGAATTTTTCAGATCAGAGTTTTAGAAGCAGAAATAACGCAGAAAACACAATTTACCTTTGTGCCCTCTAGCGGAAAGTCTATGATTTACTTGAAATTTTTTGAATTTATAGGAAAAACATTTCGCATCGAAAGCACTATCCAACAAAGAAAGAATTTTTCAAATCGGGCTCCTAGAAGTAGAGATATTGACAAAAAGAAAATATACATCTATGCCCCCTGGCGTAAAAACCATGCATTATTTCAAGAAGAAAATGTTCCTAAAAGGTTTGTCGACATGAGTAGTATCGGTCAACAAACAACTTTTTTGCAATTGCGATTTTAGAAGCTCATATTTTGCTGCAAATACATCGGAAGCGGAAATTAAGACTTTCGCCACCTGGTGGGCAAACCATTTTTTACAAAAATTAGAAATTATGCGCAAGGGATTTCCCATCAGGAGCTGTATTAGGTGCAGAAAGGATTTTTCAAATCGGAGATTTAGAAGTACAGATATAGGGTAAAAAGCAATTTACCTTTACGCCCCCTAATGGAAAGTCTATGAATTACTTAAAATTTTTTAAATTATACGAAAAACATGTCGCACTCGAAACACTATGCAACAAAAAAGGAATTTTTCAAATCGGACTCCTAGAAGTAGAGATATTGACAAAAATATGATATACATCTACACCCCCTGGCGTAGAAACCATGCATTATTTTAAGAAGATAATGTTATTAAAAGGTTCGTCGACATGAGTGGTATCAGTCTACATACGATGTTTTTTTCAATCGAGAATTTAGAAGCTCATATTTTGCTGCAAATACGTCAGAAGCGGAAATTAAGATTTACGCCACCTGGTGGTCAAACCATCTTTTACAAAAATTGGAAATATGTGCAAAGGATTTCCCATCAGGGGCTGTATCCGGCGCAGAAAGAATTTTTCAAATCGGAGATTTAGAAGCAGAGATATGGGGGGAGGGGGTTTACCTTTACGACCCCTAGCGGAAAGTCTATGAATTACTTGAAAATTTTAAAATTATACGTAAAACATGTCACATTGGAAACACTATCCAACAAAGGAGAATTTTTTTAAATCGAACTCCTAGAAGTAGAGATATTGACAAAAATAAGATGTACATCTACGCCCTCTGACGGAGAAATTGCGGAATATTTTAAGAAGAATATATTCCGAAAAGGTTTATGAATGTGAGTAGCGTCAGTCCACGAATGAATTTTTTCAATCGATGTCTTAGAAGCTCAGATTTTATAGCAAATACATCAGAAGCAAAAATTAACACTTACGCCCCTGGTGGCCAAAGTATTCTTTACCGAAAAATTTAAATTATATGCAAAAGATTTTCCATCAGGAGGTGTATCCGCTGAAGAATTTTTTTTTCAAATCGGAGTTTTAGAAGAAGAGTTGTCGGGGAAAATGTAATTTACTTTTACGCCCCCTAGCGGAAGATCTGTCCTTAATTTGAAAAGGTAACTATATCTAAAATACTCTTTGACATAAATGGAATCGAAAGATAAAAGAATTTTTTTCAATCGGATGTTTAGAAGCAAATGTGTGGAATAAAACGTATTTTTGAATTCGACATCATCTTCATTTACGCCCTCTAGCGGCGAAATTGTATATCGTAAAAAAAAAAGCGAAATGAAGGATCATCATTCGCATATTTCAAGCTTCCCAATGCAAAAAGAGTTTTTCAAATCGGACTAATAGTTGCAGAGATATCATGGGTACAGACGGACAAACCAGTAACATAAGCTTGATCTTATTTTACAAAAGACGTGCTAAAAAGTGATAGATACTGCAGTAAAATATTGAGACTAATGCAGAATTGCATATAAAAGTGAAAAATGTATAACTGAGGAACGTAATCAAGGTCCCACTGTTTGTGATAGGGTTCCAAAAAGTCAAGACCAAACATTGATCTGGTTTTTCCAACAGTGCACTTAGATTTAGGCAAAATGTATGCAGAAAAGAGCTGTGAAAATGAATATTTCATAGACCAGCACTGTTGGAAGAATAATCACAAATTTCTTAAATCACTTAAGGCTTTACCCAGATATATTGCTTTAGTTCTAGATCCACTTGAAGAAATTTTGTTTAATCTTCCTTCCCTCCGAGTTTCTCTTTGATTTTTGCAGACGTTTCTGGCCTCTTGATGTTGGTCAAGGCCTGTTCTCAATGTATAGAAGGATTAACAAAAGTTTTGTTTACTTCTGAAGAATTTGAATGTTGATGCCAGATTTCTCATACTGATTCCAAATATCTTTGATGATACAAAATTGTTGGAAAAACACAGATAAATGTACAGGGTGGTCCAAATAAATGTCTTTTTACTCCCTGCAGAACAAGTTACGAAGTTACCAATCCAGAAGGTCAGTATGACTTCCACCATTTTCGTCTCCCTGTCCTGTTCGAGATTTTACGGAGACAAGCCTTATCCATTTGTGTAAATGCAAGACGAACAGACTCTTGCAACTGGTCCATTGTCTGGTACCTTGTCTTGGACACACAGTCCTTAATAATGCCCAACAGGAAATTGTCACAACAGGAGATATCTGGACTCTGTGGAGGCCATTCAAGAGGCATAGGCAGGTGAGCAGATCCTCTCCCAATCCACCTATTAGGAAACACTTCATCCAAATATTCCTGAACATGGATAGCATAATGGGCTGGAGTGCCATCTTGTTGGAACCAGCTTTCTGCTAGAAGACCATGTCTTTGCAGCTTGGGAACAAACCAGACCCTCAGCATAGCGAGATAAGAATGCTGATCGACCGAGCCATCGAAAAAATAGGGGCCTTTCAAGTGCTTACTGGACAGTGCAGCTCAAATCATCACATGTAGTGGATTGTGCTCCAACTCATAATAATGTGGGTTTTCTGTGCGCCAAATAAACATTCCTAGCATGGCTACTTTGGTAGACGGCACATTCATCTCTGAAGAACACCGCCCCACGTTGAGGGAGTGTCACAAACGTCTCCAACAATCTTTCACATGCGGTACTCCATTTCTCCAAATCAGCATCAATTAGCTCATTGATAAATACAGGACAATTGGACTCCAATTGCAGATCTGTTTTGATGTGAGTCAGCATGGGGATCTTTGGGATTCTAAGTTCCACCAATCGTTTCCTCAGATATTTTTTGGGAGATCTCAGCACTGATGCCAGTACGGCTGCACACTTTTCTTTCCTTGATTGTGGTCTTTCAGTCCCCTTCTTATCCAGTATTGATCCAGTTGTGAACAGCTTATGTTCCCATTTTGATAATGTCTGTTTCGGTGAGGCTTCTTTGTTAAATCTTGCAGTAAAATCACCTTGTGCTTCCCTTATTGTTTTACCAGTCTGTGGACGTTCATGTGTCCATACACTTGCTACTAACTGTTCTTCCACACTCTAGTTGCTTGTGTCAGCCATATGAAAGCAGAGAACAAATTTAATTAGTTCCACTGTAATAACCATAGGGGGTAACAAGACATTCAGACCACCCTGTACAATCGTGACTTTTTGGAATCCTATTTAATTTTTAGAGACCTCCCTTCCGTGGTGAACGATTCAATCTTGTTGCCATATCTGTCAAGCTCTTAGAACACAATAATAATAAATACACAGTTGACATGAACCAGGAACATCAAATAGAAGTCGTCGCTCTTTCCACGTTTATAAGTGAGTCACGGAAAAATTCTCATCGGCCACCACCGGGAATCGAACCCAGGGTCTTCCAGTTCCACTGCACCACAGGGGCCTCGAAATTCTCAATTCTCCAGACTCGCAAACACCAAACTGCCAAACCACATGACAGGTTGCTTCTTCGGAGCCCCGCATAATGCTGGGGATTCACCAAAGATGAACAGCAACAAATAACTAGAAGGCGAATGAATGATAAATACACAGTTGACCTGGACCAGGAACATCAAGTAGAAGTCATTGCTCTTTCCACGTTTATAAGTGAGTCAATGAGAATTTTTCGTGACTCACTTATAAATGTGGAAAGAGCGATGACTTCTACTTGATGTTCCTGGTCCAGGTCAACTGTGTATTTATCATTCATTCGCCTTCTAGTTATTTGTTCAGTTGCTGCTGTTCATCTTTGGTGAATCCCCAGCATTGTGCAGGGCTCCAAAGAAGCAACCTGTCATGTGGTTTGGCAGTTTGTTGTTTGTGAGTCTGGATAATTTCGAGGCCATTGTGATGCAGTGGAAGCATATCTGGTGCGTAACTGGAAGACCCTGGGTTCGATTACCAGTGGCGGCCAATGAGAATTTTTTCAGGACTCACTTATAAACGTGGGGAGAGCAATGACTTCTATTTTATCCTCTTTAAGACCCTTGGTGGTTATTAGTTATTTAAACTGATAAAAACAATGTGACATGAACATTAATCAACACAAAGAATCAAACACACCACTGGCCTAAGAAAGCTGGACCAGGGTTCCATGTTAATTTGTAGTAGATGTTAAAATAATTAATTGCACTTCTAAATGTTTTATTCATTAAAATTCAAAATGTCAATGCAATGGCTGTAATTTCTCTGTTAAGTGTAGTTACTGCAAGGACTTTGTTGCAGACATTTAGCTAGCCAGTTGTCATTTATAATTACTGCTTAGACTAGTTTTGGTAATTTCACCTGAGAAATGATATTTAGATTTTGTTAGCTAAATTGGGTAGCAACAGAGTTAAGATTTTTGCCGCAGTATATGTGTGAAAGCAGTAGTACTGATACTCTATTTTATTCGTGAAATAGCAAAACATGTAATTTACGGTTTTTCTTTTTCAGTTTGCCTGGACTCATGTGACCTTGCTAATTGTTGTGACTCAGTCATACCTAATTTTGCAAAACATGTTTGAAGGTTTGATCTGGTGAGTTCCTTGGAAGTTTTTCTTGTTTCTTGTATCTGGGTAATGCATGACTATTTATGTGATACTCTAATGAAAGGAAAGGAAATTTCTTTTGGTTTTATGTTTTGTTATACATGTATTTTGTCCCATGATGATGTTGAACATAGTTTTCCAAATATTTTTGCCTGTGTGACCATAAGCATTAATTAAATAATCACAAAAGCATTAGTAAAATAAAATATAAAGCATTAGTTAAATATAAAGACAGACATTTCTCAAATTACAATAGGTTAGTGTTCTATTCTGATGACCATGTTGTAAGTTGACATCATTGCACATTGGAAATATGTTACAGTAGATTCTGGTTAATTGGATCGGTTAATCTGGATAGCTATATATTTGGGACATCCCAAATTAGTTGTTTGGTAAAAAGCTGTGCATAATTGGGGAGCTGCTTAATTGGATCAAAGCATTCTAGCCCCTACATGTCCCAATTAACCAGAATCCACTGTATATGAATACTATGAACTACGTATATCTATTTACTTCCCACTGCTATTATTTATCGTAGCAAAACACACAAAAGTACAATTTGTTATACACTTCCACCTAAAAATGTGTGGCCTTGCTTTCCAACAGCAGGAACACAATGCGGCATGGACTCTACCAGTTCTTCAAAACACTCAGATGGTATTGCGGCCCATGGTTCTAAGATAGCCGTTTGTAAAGTTCCAAAAGTTGCCAGTGGTGGTCTTTCAGCTAGAATACATCACTCTACTTCATCTCAAAGATGCTCAATTAGGTTCAGACATGGAGAGTGAGAGAGTTATTTGAGGATTGAGAGCTCACTTGAATGCTCTTCCAAACAACACTTTGCCAAATGGCAATGATGAGACAGGGTGTTATCAAGATTGTGCAACATTAATGAGCCTAGCAACTTAAACGAACAATGGAAGGCATTAATAAAAATTAAACAACAGCTAAGAGGGAAAAAAAGAAAAGAGAGCAGCACTGACAATAGATGGTGCCAGAGACACGAAGATGCAGAGATTGCGACTGAGGCCGGAACCTCAATAACTTTGCTCACTTGAGCTGTGGTGGGCGGAGAGACACATCTGCCTCCTGATGGTGACAGTAGCCTGTTGAAAGCGCTATAGGATTGTGTATGACGGGCTGAATGAGGTTGGCTTTTGCAGTAGGGTTAATACCGAGTTTGAAACGGATGGAGCACTTTTTTTAGTCACAGTTGACAAAGGTTTAACTGCCTGGGAATGTAAATAGTGTAATTATGTACATAGTGTTTTTAACTGAATGTATGAATGAGTGGTATGGTGTGTATGTTTGTATGGTTTTTATAGAGATGACGAGCTATGTTTACGTCTCATATGGCAGAGGGAAACCTGCATTTTTGTCCAGTGAATAAAATAAAAAAAAATAAAAAAGGGAAAATACGATGTTTCATACCCGAAAGAACGAATCTCATAGGCAAGGAGTCTTTCAACCTTTGAAGGCCAACAACATTACATGATGATAATTGACGTGCTTGAAGTGTCAGGAAATAAAAAAGTGACCAAGAACTTTCGGGTAAGTGAT
The DNA here is from genome assembly GCA_039090855.1 of Macrothele yani. Taxonomy (NCBI): domain Eukaryota; kingdom Metazoa; phylum Arthropoda; class Arachnida; order Araneae; family Macrothelidae; genus Macrothele; species Macrothele yani. The sequence goes on from CM077026.1 coordinate 116,589,059, forward strand.
TGGCTATTTTAATAATATATCATTAATGAATTTGCACGTAAATATGCACACTTTGCTGGTGTTTATTACCTTAAAGGTGCAAATATTATGAGGGCGTTATCTTGTTAAAAGGCATCGTCTTTCTTCTCTCTGTCATGGGAAATGGATAGCCATGAATGAGTGTTATATAGTGAGTATATTAGCATAGCCGTGTTCAGTAATAGTGGCCACCGTTGGTGCAAGGTGGCCCATGTAAACACATCCCAGATCATTACACTGCCTCCATTGGGGTTTCCAACCATATGGTTGGGGTTCAATCCCAGCCCAAGTGCCTAATCACTAAATATTATCTGTGCCTTGGAGAGCATGCTAATGGCATTCCCAGTCTATTGGACCCCCCGTTACAAAAAAGGTAATCTATTCTACTGATTTTCTACCTCACTACTGTGCGACTTTCTTATCTGGCACTCTAGCCCAAATCCTCTAGCTTCCTACTTCTAAAGGTTGTTTAAGACCTGGGGTCAGACACTCGCTTCCTAAAATCCTCTGCATAAATATCTACCTCCATTAGCCTGTAACACTCCAACTGCACAGGCCAGACCGGGCTTTTTCTTTTCATCAGTTAAGTGAAATTTTCCTGGCTCGGGCCAGTCTGAGCCTGTATTAGAAGGTTTATCGTTTTGTTCCTGCATTAAAAAAAAAAATTCGTCTCGCAAAATGAAGACGGACTTGTTAGATAATTCAAAAGGTGAAGTTCACAGAATAAAACTACCCCATCTATCACTGAATACACTGATTAATTACAGCTGAAACTGATAAGCCAGGCTGTAGGATGAGAGTCTGAAATGGGACAGTGTATATTACTTTAATGGTTGAAATCAAATTCCATTTTTGTCGCCCTGGTGGCGCAGTGGTCTAAGCGATGGCCTCTGATCATTCGTCCAAAAAGGGTCCAGGTTCGAATCTCGGTGAGGCATAGATGTTGTGTTTGTCATACGGCACAGGCTCTCTCCCTTCCCTGGAACCAGTGACCCTAAATTAGGGATGGGCAACTGCTTATAGCCCATTGAGTTGCTCACGGTGGTCATTAAACCTCCAATAAAAAAAAAAAAAAAATTCCATTTTCACTTCGTTGGCTTTAGTGACTAAAACACGTAGCTGTTTTTCTTTTCCAAGAAATGTTTCCACATGCAGGGTTATCTGTTACATGAAACTAAAACCAACTTTTGGCACCATTCATTGTCGCAACGAAGGTGAGGAAGTTCGAAGTATTTGTTTACACATTTGGGGAATGAGGGCTACTTTGTTTATACTTAAGTGTAGAAGAGGAAAAACATTTATACACTGGTGAGCCATTCCGTTATGTCCATCCCCAGCCTAGAGAAATGAGCGTGCCTTGAGACCAAACAGTGGTGCAGGTGAAGTTGACAGAGCAGTATATATACAACCCGAGGACCGGCTTTCGGTTAGTAGAGTATTCGGAGTCAGAATGGAAAAAGCTGCCAATTTATTGGAGTTTGATAAAAATAAATAAATTTGTGATGGCACGGAGCCTCAGAACTACGATCTCGGAAACGGCGTGGCTTGTGGGTTGTTCACGTGCCACTGTAATGAGTACGTATAAGAAGTGGTGGACAGATGGCCAAATGACAAATCACCATCTAGATGTGTATTGTGTGCAGCTCATTGATGCCAGAGGAGAGCGGAGACTGTCGCACATTGTTCACTTCTACTGCGGGGCCACAGTGCGGGAAATCACCCGCAGCTACAACAGTGGTGATCAGGGCAATGTATCACAGCACACAGTTCATTGCAACCTTCTGCGCATGGGCCTGCATAGCCGAAGACCCAGCCAGGTCTCCATGCTCACTGCGTGTCATCGCCAACAACGCATTAAATGGGCTCAAGATCATTGAGATTGTACCGTAAATGATAGGAAGAAAGTGGCCTGGTCTGACGAATAAAGATTCCTGGTACATTACATAGGCGGACGAGTGCAGATTCACCAATTGCCAACGGAGGTTATGGCACCTGGATGCGCTCTTTTGTGGAAACAGGTTGACGGCGGCAGTGTTATGCTGTGGGCGATGTTTTCTTGGGACACTTTAAGCCCTGTTACCCCATACAGCACAATCCCTGACAGCTGTCAGGTATCTGAACATCGTTGTGGACCATGTTCACCCATTCATGGCAACTGTGTTCCTTGCTGGTGATGGCCATTACCAACAGGATAATACGCCATACCACACTGCTGGAATCATCAAGGATTGGTTCAAGGAACATGCTGGTGACCTTCTGTTAATGCCCTGGCCTCCAAATTCACCTGACATGAACCCAATCGAACGTTTGTGGTTTGACTTGGAAAAGCAGGTTCGTGCTAAATCACCACCACCCCGAAATGTACGGGAACTGGAGGACCTGCTGTTGACATGGTACCAGATATCCCAGGATACCTATTCCCACCTCATTGAATTGATGCTTTGCTGAGTGGCTGTTTTGCAGGCTAAAGGAAATCCTACAGCCTCTTAGGTGGTCATAATGTAATGGCTCATTGGTGTATATGTGTAACAGAAGTATATAGTCTGGTGCATAAGGTAAGTCAATTTAATACAGCAACTTTGTTTCTTTACGGCAAGAGGTCTTCAGCCTTTTCTGAATCGTGGACAACATAGCAAAATGAAATAGCACTTGCAGACCATATGAAAAATAAAAATAATACATGTGTTAATGATTAATATCTATTATTTCAGAGCGACTTTGAATCCTAAAGATTAAGCTTCGGAAAAAGAAATGATGAGTTAACATGTTATCTATGTTTCAAAGAATTCCGAAGTAGGTTCCAGATATGCCTATATTTTTCAATACTCTTTAAAAATTTCAGTTGTAGTTCAGATTTAGGAATTTATTGCAGCATAACTCATAACAGATTTGGGAATTCAAATTCCATTCATCAAAGGTATCTGGATATTCATTCTTTATTTTCAAAATTTATTTTTTCACATTTTAGAATTTCCTTTGCGGGCATCTCGTGGGCAATTAAAGAAGAGGACCGCAGGCTGTGGGTTGAAAACCCCCTGCTCTAGAGGAAGCCTTGTGTTATTTGCAATAAGTGGCAGAGAATGCTTGAGGAAAGTCTGAAAGGGCAAGGCGGTAAACTGGAAAATATGAACCTCGCCGGGCTCTCCAAATTTAAGTCTATGGTCCCATGTGGTCTGTGCCACACATGCACCCTTTCGTCGGTGTGCCAGAGCTGCCAGCTATTACGGTTTTCAGCTGATGGTACGGAATTACAGACGATACCTAAAAAATTACGGAAAGTTACTTGCTAGTCTGTCTATAAGCGCTATTTGTGAATGAACCTCTTTGAATCAACAGTAAGGTTGGGCGATGTATTTATCAGTATGTCGCAAAAATGGTTTCAATGTCACATTGGTGTTCCATTTATTTTATGAGTGATCGCGATGTATCATGAAGGCCAATGTGGTCATTGGAATAACGCTACTCAAAAAACTGGGAAGCTGACACACGATGCAAACTTCCGAGCGTTGCGAAGCAGACAGATGTTAAAACTGGCTCTGATCGATCCATCAAGCAGTGTTGGCGATGCTGCACATTCGCAGTTGTCACCAAGTTCTCAGCTTTCGCCATTGGTTTAAAGAAATAATGTGGCAGGTAAGTTTTTTTTTTTTTTTTTTTTTTGCAACTCAATGGGCTATAAGCAGTTGCCCATCCCTAATTTAGGGTCACTGGTTCCAGAGAAGGGAGAGAGCCAGTGCCGTAAGACAAACACAACATCCATGCCTCACCGGGATTCGAACCCGGACCCCGTTCAGATGAATGATCAGAGGCCATCACTTAGACCACTGCGCCACCGGGGCGGCTCTTTTGTGTTTGCAGAACAGTTTGAAAGATATATTGGTATTTAAAGTTATATCCATGAATAATTTTCCTAATGTCCATCACGGCTCTCCCCATTTTCGGAGACTTTCCGATGGAATTTAAACATGAAAATTTGTACATGGGTACCCATAGAGTACAAACCTATAGGGAAAAAAAGAACTGGGGGGGGGGCTTGAAAAATGCCCCTGCAATTTAGCACCAATTTCCGCAGTTCAGATTGAATTCTGGCATGGAAATCGGTTCACATAGACTACAATTAAAAATGTTAAATTCGTCAAAATACTGTATTTTTGTCTAATCCATAGATTATCTGTTAAAGTAGTTTAAAATTTAGGTTTTGCAGACTATGTGCCGATGTTGATAATGAACTGCTTTAAAAAGAAAACATTTTGGGGGCACTTTGATTTTTAAAAAATCGGCATCGAAATTGTCAGAAGAGGTCATATATTTTGGAAATTACCAGGAATGCATGAGTAACAGTAATGCAATACGAAGGTAGAGGTCCACAAACAGTTTAAAACACATAACACAATACAAAGATAGAGAGGTCCACAAACAGCTGAAAAAAAGTTTTTTTTTTTTTTTTATTTGCATTTTGGCAGAAAATTCAATGCAATGAAAACAATATTAATTGCTCTCGTGGATAATCAATTATGCTCTGGGAAGCTTAGAGTCACACATGCTCATCTGCCGCATGTCTAACTACATAGCAGCTGAAAAAATTTATAATTTTTGTTCTTTATTCACTTGAAAGTACAAGAAAGTCATTTAAAAATGACAAGAAGCCTTGTTTTTCTATTTCTATGGACTGCTGGGTCATTTCTAGTGCCAAGCATAAATCTAATGTTGACTGCGTGGAAAAAAAGAATACGAAATTAACTTCCTTTGTTAAAAGTTATAATTAGGGTTGAAAGAGTTCCGCCAAAAGGCAGAATTCCGCCTTTTTGGAAGTCATCTGGGGTGTTCCTGAGATTGATGCAGAAATGCAATAATTGCAATAAAACAAATTAGATCAGTATAAATATGGGATTGACATTATTGGTTTGATGTAACTGCATTGACTAAAATAAAATTCTTATTCATTCGTAAAGAAACGTTAGGCAATTTTATGGCTTTTTATGTATACATATATGGTGCTTAGGGTAGTTAATAAATACTGAAAGATTAATTATTTTTACATATACCTATGTGGGAAATGTTCAGTCTTTTTCTGCCATGACCACTTTCATGCCTGTATAATGAACTGGATGCGATTTGTGCAAAGTGTTTATTCACTTCGTTTTTAGTTTATCATAATTTACCAATTAGTGTCCCTCAATCACTCATTTATTTCATTTGACTGTCTCGTCGTCCGTCTCTCTGTAAGATAACCCTAGCATGAATGAAAATGGTTCGTTTTTGAAAACATTTTAGTTTATTCCTTGACGGTGTGGGATACGATCCTATTCGATTTGGGGTCAAAGGGTGGAACATCCTTCCCTTTAGATGTACACCTCCATAAAAATAAATTTTTATCTCTTTATATATAGATCATAATGATAGCATAGTAATGAGAAATTATGTATAGATTCTATTTTAATCGAAATAAATGTGCCGATGCCGCCCCGGTGGCACAGTGGTCTAAGCGATGGCCTCTGATCATTCGTCCGAACGGGGTCCGGGTTCGAATCCCGGTGAGGCATGGATGTTGTGTTTGTCTTACGGCACTGGCTCTCTCCCTTCCCTGGAACCAGTGACCCTAAATTAGGGACGGGCGACTGCTTTATAACCCATTGAGTTGCTCACGGTGGTCGTTAAACCTCCAATAAAAAAATAAAAATGTGCCGATAAATTCAAACATCTGTAGTCATATCAATTAAAAGTTGATACTTGATTTAGGTAGCATATCATTTTTTAATCAATATGTTCGGTACGTTTAATCAATATGCACAACAAGTAATTTCATTGAATATATCAATCAAAATATTCGCCGAATACATAGATTAATATTTTTTACGGATTTCGGTTTCTGAAAGTTGGTAGGTATGTAGATATAGCTTGTATGTGAAATAAATTTGCTTTCCAAATATTCTTTTTAACAGTCCAAGGAAAAGAGTTTTGATCTTCATATGAAAATTATTTTTTATTATTTTTCATAAAGCTTGTATAGAAAAAATGTGATGAATTTTCATGAAGAAAATACGCTCGAAGCAAAAATTTCACTCATGATTTATTATGACTAAACTTCAGGAATAGTAAGATCTTTCGACTGAAACACCTGCCTTGTTCACACTAAAAGCAAGCACTCACATGGTTGACATTGTTTCTTTTAGATGTTGCCAGTAGAGATTTCCAAATTTTCACCAATATTGGATGCCCCCATCCAATATTCCAACAATTTGGAAATCTCTACTGGCAACAGCTAAAGAAACAATGTCAACCACTTGAGTGCTTGCTTCTAGTGTGTACAAGGCTGGTGTTTCAGTCGAAAGATTTTACTGTTCCTAAAGTTTAGTACATAATAAATCATGTGTGAAGTTTTTTGCGTCATTATTGGTTTCTTCATATTACGTGAAATGGCCTTTCTACTGATACACTCAATGGGCAAAACATTAGAGATATCTACCTAATAGCATGTTGGTTCTCCTCTACCACAAATAACAGCCTGTACACACTGAGGCATTGGTTCCACCAGGAGCAGGAGGGTTTCCAGAGGTAATGCTAGCCATGCCTGTTGCAGCATTGTTCACAACTCTGCCCAAGATCTTGGTCCAGCATCCGTGGATCTGACGTTTCGCTCCACGACATCCCAGAGAGCTTCCCTAGGTTTTAAATCCAAGGAGCTTGGGGCTACTAGATGGTTCCAATCTCAGATGAGTGTTTGAGCCATGCTCGGGTGGTAGAAGCCCGGTGGAGTGGCACATTGTGCTGCTGAAACAGACCATCAGCCGCAGGATGCGCGAAGGCTGTGAAAGCGTGTCGACCATCAGCCAGCACATGCTGGTGGCATGCAGTGGTTAAGGACCTCTCCAAATGCATTAAAGGACTTTATGTGCAAAATGAGAATGCTCCCCAAACCATCACGTAGTCACCATCGCCTTGAACAGAGTTGACCTGGCGTGACAGTGCAACAGCCTCGTGCTGTTGACATTACACCCACAGCGTCCCATCAGCTCATTACACCTGAAAATGGGATTCATCTGACCACACGACATGGCAGCACCCAGCAGATGTCCAGTTTTTATGTTCCATTCACTAGGCGAGGCATTATTTCTGATGACGAGCTGTTAATAGTGGCACATGAGTAGGGTATCGGCTCCCATAGTCCAGAATATGCAGCGTGCGCTGCACCGCTCGCTGGCTGATGCTGCTTGGGCCTTGGACTGGAAGTGGTTTGCACCACTGTGGACAAGCGGTTGATCTGCATAAGCCTGGATGGATATTCGACCGTGGTCTTCAGTGACGTGTGATTGGCCACCGCTTTCTGTATGAGTGCTGGTACATCTGTCGATGGTATACCCGAGGTACAACCTCGATACCGTTGCCCTTGGGAGCCCTAGGGTTCTTACTACTGGGAAAATACACTGAAGTGCCAGAAAAACTGGTAAACCAGTCTAGTACTTGGTAGGTCCCCAACGGGAGCGCAGGACTTCAGAAATACGATGGGGCATAGACTCCACTAGCTTCTGGAAATATGCTGTTGATAATGCACACCATACTTCTTGCAGAGCGTTCCACAATTCGGGTGTATTCCGAGGTTTCGGATTCCTGTGTTCGATAGCGCGTTGCATGGCATCCCAAATGTGTTATATCACGTTCAGATCTGGGGACTTGGGTGGGAATGGCAACACCCCAAACTCAGATGAATGATCCTCTAACTATAATGTGGCATCCCTACACTTGTGTTGTCCTGTTGGAACAGGCCCAACCCATCAGCATGAATGCAGGGCATGAAAGGGTGTACCTCATCAGAAAGGATGCACACATAGTGTTGGCCAGTCACAGACATTTGTAGACGTACCAGGGGACCCAGTAAAGTCCAGCTAAATACACCCCATACCATTACGGACTCCCCACCAGCCGGTACAGTTCCCTGTTGAGAGGTGGGATCCATGGCTTCATAGGGTTTGCGCCACACACGAATCCTTCCATCTGCCCAATACAGTTGGAAACGTGACTCGTCAGACCAGGCTACTTGTTTCCAGTCACCAAGTGTCCAGTGGTGGTGTTGCCATGCCCAAGCGAGGAGCATAGCTCTGTGTCATGCACCCATCAAGGGGACTCGGGCGTCGGCTCCCAAAGCCCATATCGTGCAGGGTATGTTGCACAGTCCGGACGCTGATGCTTGTTGAGGCTCCAGCATTGAGTTCCAATTATACCTGCGAGAGTGTTTCACGCCTGTCGTGTGAAACGATTCTTGATAGCTGATGATGGTCGCGTTCACCTAATGTCTTTTTACGGCCACACTGATATCGTAGGTTGGAGGTTTTGCCGGAATTCTTGTAGTCACGGTACACCCTTGTAATGGTCGTCCGTGAAAATCCAAACTTCATTTCTACCTCCGAAATACTATGGCCCAACTCACGAGCACCAACTATGACACCACGTTAAAAATCGCTTAAATCGTTATTACTTGCCATTCTCCTGCCGAAAACAGCTCTGACAGCTGGCAAGGATGTCTATCGCTTTACATACGCTCTGGTGGATGCAACCGAGTACGCGCATAGGTGATGTTGCTATGTATTTTGCATAAGCTGGTCTGTACCAGTTTTTCTAGCACTTTAGTGTAGACTGTCTTGCGCCGATAATGCGTCCACAACCAAAATCACCCAGATCACCACATTTACCTCAGTTTGTTGATTGCAATATGCTGTTGGGAAGCCCCGCTGTCCCTCTATTCATCGCCCACATTTGGTTTGGGTCTGTTCCACTCTGCACTGGGGATGCCCATGTCAACTGCCCATAACCCCTATCTCTAATGTTTTGTCTATTGAGTGTATACAAAACTATTTGTAGCCAATAGTAAGTTTTTAACATATTGGAAAATGTATCATGACTCTTTTCTGATGTGCATTATTTTTCACCTGTCACACAGTGGTGCTGTTTTAATCCTTTTGCTTGTTATTCCATGAACACCATTTAATTCTTTCAGGTGAAACAGGTCCACAATTCCTTTTCAAAACCTTGGGGCCAGTTGGTCCACAATTCCTTTTCAAAACCTTGGGGCCAGTTGGTCCACAATTCCTTTTACGAAACCCTTGGTCCACAATTCCTTTTTCGAAACCCTTGGTCCACAATTCCTTTTTCGAATCCTTGGAGCCAGTCCCACAATTCCTTTTGAAACCCTTGGGGCCAGTTTGTCAACAATTCTTTTTCGAAACCCTTGGTCCACAATTCCGTTTTCAAATCCTTGGAGCCAGTCCCACAATTCCTTTTTGAAACCCTTGGGGCCAGTTTTTCAACAATCCCTTTTTCGAAACCCTTGGTCCACAATCCCTTTTTCGAATCCTTGGAGCCAGTCCCACAATTCCTTTTTGAAACCCTTGGGGCCAGTTTTTCAACAATCCCTTTTTCGAAACCCTTGGTCCACAATCCCTTTTTCGAATCCTTGGAGCCAGTCCCACAATTCCTTTTTGAAACCCTTAGGGCCAGTTTGTCAACAATTCCTTTTTCGAAACCCTTGGTCCACAATTCCGTTTTCAAATCCTTGGAGCCAGTCCCACAATTCCTTTTTGAAACCCTTGGGGCCAGTTTGTCAACAACTCCTTTTTTGAAACTCTTGGGGCCAGCTGTGTTTTGGGTTTCAAAATAAAGTTTGTGCCCCCAGTGGGGTGTAGTGCAGCACCCCATAATCAAACATTAATACTGCGGCAAAACTGTATGAATACTCACTCTAAATGGAATAAAGTCTACAAATGCTACTACTGTTTATTTATAGAGTAATATATTGATAAATCAAATAATGGGATAAGTATTTACCATAAATACTCAAGGACATTTTATTTCCAAAAAAAAACATTCGGTAAACCTTGAACATACACAGTGTCAAATGAATCGTAATCAAACACACTAATATTTCTGCAGAGAAACATATGAATATTTCACACTAAGGGGAATATATAAAGACTATAAATAATATAGGTATTACAGTTTATTTATATGCTGTAAATGACTTGGTGGAATAAATGTAGAACACAAATAATCTAGAACATATAGGCTACAGGTTCAAACTAAGCTAAACATGTATCTGCAGTTAAGCAGTATGTCTGGCAAACAAAGTTAAATACTGTACAGCAGCTACCTGCAACATTCATGGAGTTAAGTGCATGACATCAAGCTTGAAGATCTTGGAGAAGAGGGTACCTCAATATCACCATCATCATCATCAGGTTGCAGTCGAACATCTCATGATGGGCCAGGAACAGGATTCTCAAGTGATGAAGCAGCACATCGCATTTTTAAATACTTAAAGTGTTATCTGTCTCATTAACATGGGTTTCTGTCTGAACAATCTCTCTTGAACTGAGTGAATTGCCATAATCTCTTGCTCACTGATAAATGCACGTTGTTCAAGGCCAGCAATTAACTGATCACACATTTTCACCATATTGTCTATGGGGACTTTTTCACCTGTGTTCACAATGTCATCATCATCACTTCTATCCTCAAGCAACACCATTTCAGCAATTTCTCCATCACTCAAGGAATGCACAACAGGTGCATCATTGTCAATGTTCAACAGTTGGGTCAGCTGTCCGAGCACCAAACAAGCTCATTATGCAGAGATGACTCATGCTCCAGGAAAAAACTTCGGTTTTCGGAATTTTTTGAATTTTGGAATTTCGGATATGGGATTGTGGACCTATATATGTAATTGTTAAAAAATGTTGGAAATTGCATGCATTGGCTTCAATATGAAAATATATTACTTTCATTTTTCCCGTGTATATATTTAAATAACATAGCTTTCTCTGATGCTTACATATTTTAAAATACGAGTGTGGCTGTTTTGAAACTACATAAGTGACCATATATTTATTGCAAGTATTTTTCAGGTTTATTGTTCCTGTATCCATGATCATTTGTAATGATGTAATGGCATATGTATTTGGGTTCTTTTTTGGAAAGACTCCACTGATCAAACTCTCACCTAAAAAGACTTGGGAAGGTTTTATTGGAGGTGGAATATCAACCGTTATATTTGGCCTTATTGTAAGTTTTTGTACTCTCCATTTTTATGTGACTCTTTTCTAATGGAATATATGATATTCAATATTTAGTGCAAGACAAAAAGCACCTGTTTTGTTATAAACTTTTATCTGTGTGTTTCCTGAACTATAAATTGTAGGGGTCATGTACACTCATTGCAGTGCATTTTTAACTTTACATCTAAATTAGTTCTTGGAATCCATAGGTCTATAATACATGTTCAACATGCATAAGACTTGCATAGTCAGTATATTGATTATCTTCAATTATTTGAAAATTCTTAGCTTTCGCTTTTGCCACATTATATTCTGGACGTCGGAAGTTAAAAATTCCTTTGCATTTGAAACATGATATTATTATAAAATAGAATAAAAAAGGCTTTACTCACGATGTTTTTTTGGTGGTCCTCTTCCTTTTATTGCTTTCAATTTTTGAAGTTAAAATATTATGCCATTATGATTCATGCCAAAAATTTGGTGACATGTTCACACTTGCAGGTACCCTGTTGGTGAGTATGGCTTAAAAAATGAAGTCTTGGTTCTTCCTAAGGTGAGTGTGGCTTAAAAACGAAGTCTTGGTTAAAACTCAAATGAACAGACGAAGTCTTAGTTAAAACCTAATGACTAAAAAGAAAATATTCGAAAAACTTGGCCCTATATTGATTTTAAGTATTTTTTAAAAAATGATGAAGTCTTGGTTCTTCTAAGGTGAGTATGGCTTAAAAATAAAGTCTTGCTTAAAAATCAATGAACAGATGAAGTCTTAGTTAAAACCTAATAACCAAATGAGAAAACTTTCGAAAAAACCTGGCCCTATATTGACTTTAAGTATTTTTCAGAGAAAATCACATAGGTGAGCATTCAAGCCTTGAGAAGCAAAAAATTCTGGTTAGAAATCGTAATGAAACAAATAAAAAGTTAAAAAATCTTAAAAACCTTGGGACCACTGTCTCTCAACCCTTCAAACACTTCCGGCCGTCCTCCTCGCTCTTCGTGCTGTGTCACAAAGGACACTCCCACTGGGGTGGAACTTACACGTGTTTCGGGCATACGCCCATCTTCAGAGTTAGGAAAGATTGCAAATGGCTGTCACCTGCATTTCTTTGGAGTTTTCTTCACTCGGTGTTGATTTGTTGGTGGTGTTACGTATTTTGGTTTGTATATTTTTGTTGGTGTCGGTTCTCTGGTGTTATTATTAGGAAATACATTATATTCTATTTTTTTTTTTTTGTAGGTAATAATTTTTTTCCATTGCATAGGTAATTCGTTGGGTTGGTTAATGTTGCAATTAGTACTTTCAGTTTTTTTCAATAATTACTGATTCTGCGATTCTAATCTCTTTCTCCATTCTGTGTGATTTTAGGTGTTTGATGTTTTCAAATTCTGGTTCTGTATTATTTTCTATGCAGTATTGCACCAATGCAGCTTTTTTCTCCCTTTTATTCCAGTTCTTTATATGTTGGTTTAATCTAGTTTTTAATTGGTTTTTAGTACTTCCTATATAGTTTATTTTTTTATCATTATTGTTAGTCATTTTTACTGGTATGCAATATACACCTGATTTTTCCAATATTTGTACTTGATTTCTATTTTTTATTACCATATCTCTTTGTGTCTTTACGGATATTCCAATGGTTTTTTTTTTTTTTTTTTTTTGGTGATTTTTACAAATTCGTTCTATGGTATGAGATAGTCCTTTAATATATGGGAAATTTCCACAATATTTATTTTCTTCCTTATTTGGTCTTTGTACTTTATGCTTGATGTCATATATGATTTTCTTGGATAATTTGCTTGATGTCATATATAATTTTCTGGGATAATTTGCTTGATGTCATATATAATTTTCTGGGAAAATAGACAGCGGTCTTAAGGTTTTTAGGATTTTTTAACTTTTTATCTGTTTCATTAGGATTTCTAACCAGAATTTCTTTGCTTCTCAAGGCTTGAATGCTCACCTATATGATTTTCTCTGAAAAATACTTAACGTCAATATAGGGCCAGATTTTTCAAAAGTATTCTCATTTGGTCATTAGGTTTTAACTAAGACTTTGTTCATTTGAGTTTTAACCAAAACTTCGTTTTTATGCCATACTCACCTTAGAAGAACCAAGACATCATTTTTTAAAAAATACTTAAAATCAATATAGGGCCAGGTTTTTCGAATACTTTCATTTGGTCATTAGGTTTTAAATAAGACTTTGTTTGTTCATTAAGTTTTTAACCAAGACTTCGTTTTTTAAGCCATACTCACCAACAGGGTAGGGTACCTACCTGCAAGTGTGAACATGTTACCAAATTTTTGGCATGAATCATAATGGCATAAAATTTTAACTTCAAAAATTGAAAGCAATAAAAGGAAGAGGACCATCAAAAAAACATTGTGAGTAAAGCCTTTTTTATTCTATTTTATAGTAATATCATGTTTCAAATGCAAGGAATTTTTAACTTCCGACATCCTGAATATAACGTGGCAAAAGCGAACGCTAAGAATTTTCAAATAATTGAAGATAATCAATATATTTATGAGCATTACGTTTAAATTTAAATTTGTTTCGCATCATGAGAAATAAATTATATGATTTGCATAGTCAGTATGGAAAAGGATAAAATTTTTGGTTAATAAAAAATTCAATGAAATTTGGTAAAAAAAGGTTTATTATAACATCACTTATGTAACTTGAGCTGAAGAAAATCTTGTAATCTTTTAATTTGCATGTGTTAATATAACCTTGTGATTTTCATGAAAGAGCAGTCCGTGGAACAATATTTAAAGTATTTTGCTTAAGGCATGTTTTTTTTTTTTTTTTATTAATGGAGTATGATAACCCCTGACAGCCATGCTGCTTAAGCAATGACTTCTCATACTGTTTATTTATGAGGGTATTGATAAAGTTTTGAGGGATTAGTAGCTACTCCTTAACAGTAGCTGTTCTGAGTTCTTGGATTGTGCTGGCAGGCCATTTGCAAGCTCCAATGCATCTCACTAGAGTATCCCATACATGCTTAATGGAATTAAGTTCAGAGAATCTGGGTGTCCACTCCATTCAGTGAATATCTTCCTCTTCAAGAAAGTTGTCTACTAAATGAGCTCTGTGAGATTGGCCTTATTGTCCATAAGAATAAAATCTAGACCAATGGCTCCCCTGAATGGTCTGGTGTATAGTAGTTAACAGAGTGACTCTGAAACATGTGCAGGTCTATGTGCCCATTCGTCATGATTCCTGTGTAGACTATCACGTCATCTCCACCAGAGTAATCCCTTTCTCTGATGTTACAGGGACTGTTTCATGTCTTTGAATCGTGGTATATTCTCTCCAGATGAGAATGTATCATGAATCAGTACCTAAACTGGATCACAATTCATCTGAGTAAAGAACATTCACCCACTATTCTGGAGTCTTAAGTGTGATGTTGGCAGCTCCACGTTAAACAAGCTTGCTGAGTGGCGGAAGTTACAAGGACACAGATATCTGATCTCCTTGAATAAACGTGGGTAAAAGTATTCCATCGTACGACGGAAACTCTGTCATCTCCTGAAAGGGGTCCAGGTTAGAATCCCGGTGAGTCATGGATGTTTTGTTTGTCGTACGGCACTGGCTCTCTCCCTTCCGTGGAACCAGTGGCCCTAAATTAGGAATGGGTGACTGCTTATAGCCCATTGAGTTGTTCACGGTGGTCGTTAAACCTCTAATTAAAAAAAAAAAAAAACTGTGTCATCTGTTGTTCTGTCAAGACACACTCTGTCTCCATCAAACTCTTTGCCATAACAAAAAATTGTGTGAAAAACTATTAGAAAGTACCAATCACTCACCCTAAAGATCATGGTAATCTCCATTGACAACACACTTCCAACACGTCAATCATCGTAATGTTTCTGGCCTTCCAAGGTTTACAGACATCTTGCTTACGATTCTTACTTCCGGGTGTGAAACATCGTTTTTTTTTTTTTTTTTTAGCCTTATGAGATGTAACTATAAAGCTTGTCAATTCCATAAAAAAACACACATACTACTCATTCATACAATTCAATTAAAAACTATGTACATAATTTACATAACCTTACATTCCTAGGTGGTTAAACCTTTGTCAACTGTAAGTACCAAACTGCTCCTTCTGTTTCAAAACCCCTGCCACTCCCACTGCAAGTGTCACACTCATTCAGCCCCTCACACACAATCCTCTAGCGCTTTCAACAGACCACTGTCGTCATCAGGAGGCAGGTGTGTCTCACCCGCCCACCACAGCTCAAGTGAGCAGAGCCATCGAGGCACGGGCCCCAGTCGCTATCTCTGAATCATTGTGTCTCTGGCGCCATCTATTGTCCCTGCTGCTCTTTTTTTCCCTTTTTCTTTCTAAGCTGCTGTTCAATTTTTATTAGGGCTTTCCATTGTTCGTTTAAGTTACTAGGCTCATTAATGTTGCATAAACTTGATCTGTTTTTTTCAATTAACATTGATTCTGCAATTCTTAACTGCCTTTCGTTTTTACAGCTCTTAATAATTTTAATATCTTCAAACCTTGGACATTGTTGATTTTCCATACAGTATTGGATTAATGCTGTCTTAGCTCCTTTTTATTCCAATTATTTATATGCTGGTTCAATCTATACTAGTTCAATCTATACTTTCACATGATGTCTTCAGGACATAAATGCGCACTTTGCAGGAGGTTAATACCTTAAAAGTGCAAATATAATAAAAAATTCTGTTTTTCCTTGGATTTTTTTTTTTACTGAAAGCATAAAATAAATTCACCACGTGGCTAGGAAGGATCGTGGGTACGCATTTGTGTCACAGCAGTCTGCAAACAAATTTGGATGGGGTTCCGTTCTTTCTTGCCAGGCCAAAACACATGACATCACCCAATAATTCCTTTATCTCTCTTTGGACTTTGGTGTCTCATTGAGTTCGTGATGCCCATGAGATGATATCACCCAGCAATGCATGCACATCGTTGTTTTTACCAAGTGCCACTGAGGAGAGTCCGGAAGGAGGAACTATTTGTTTCTCCTTGCTAGCACGTGCAGCACGTGTTTCCATTTCGGATTACATTTCTTTATTTACCATTTGTGCATTGTATTGTAACTTTGCAGTTGCAGTGCTGTTATTAGGCTAGTGTAGTAAGAATTACTACTCTTTCAAGAATGTGTTGAAAGGAGAACATTACGGATTTATGCATCGTCTGGTTTTGTCATTTTGCATCAACATGTGTTTGCAAGTAAGCTTTTTATTTTATTTTATTTTTTTATTACTCATGCGTGAGATGTAAGATATTAAGTACACTGCAACAATGTAATTCATTACAGAAGATAACTCTTAGAAATTGAAGCATCTGGAAGCTGGTGTAAAAAATAAGTGGAAATGGGATTGGTTGAAGTAAGCTAACAAAAAAAGATGCAAGTATATGGAATGGTGTTGCAAAATCAGACAACCTGGACATAGTTATTGCATGTCATGTAGAAAAACACTGTTGCAGGGAAACAACGGTAAAAAAGCTCTTTGGGTCCACAGTAAAGATCCAAAGCATCAGAAGGCTATGGTATCCCGTTCATTTACCCAAACATTTCCTGGAGCAACTGAAAGAGCAGCATGCAAGAATACTGATCTGAGAGCTGATAATGGCTGCTTTTGTGAGTGAGCATTGTCTGCCTTTTTCTCTTGCACCAGAACTAGTTGCCTTTGCCCAAAGGTTAAGACAAAATAAACCT
The DNA here is from genome assembly GCA_039090855.1 of Macrothele yani. Lineage (NCBI taxonomy): Eukaryota > Metazoa > Arthropoda > Arachnida > Araneae > Macrothelidae > Macrothele > Macrothele yani. The sequence goes on from CM077026.1 coordinate 116,605,835, forward strand.
GCACTGAATAGGCTAAGCCTCTCAGTAACTCACTCTTCCATATCGGTAAGCATGCCAGTTCCAGCGAAAGGGAAGATAGCAGAAGAAAAAGTGCAGACCAAAAAAGCCAAAATCCAGCCTAGTATAAAGCAGTTTTTCAAATCCTGACTAGTAAGAGGTGTTGCAAATTATGTATTTATATAACATTAGCATTTGTATAATTGAGCCTTCATTACCTTTTTGGAAGTTCCATACAGTGCAAAACTCCTAAAATACAGTTCATTTGTACTTTTTTCAAAGAAAAAAACAATTATATAGGTATATTCCTCAAATTTTAGATTTGTGTACATCACTATATCTATATTATACGATTTATGTATGTTACACTAAACAATTTATGTATGTTGCTTCAAATTTTAGATTTTAGATTCATGTATGTTACCCCCCTACCCTGCTAGAAATTATATCTATGTGTGCACCCATCAAAGTTCAGTCATGGAGATTTAGTTTTCTTTTGTGCATGTTGAATAAAGGCATTGCCCAGAAAGTCTTCTACTAACAGTATGCCATGAAACCCTCATTCATGTAGCTACAGCAAGTTCCAAAGAGAGTTTCCTAGTGGATATTTCTCTGTTCCATTTGGCTGTCAAATTCATATAGTGATCATCTGCCACAGTTGTGGCCTTTGTCTTGGTCAATGATGAATGTCTCCTATCTGTTGAAACTGTCTCCAAAGAATACTCCACAAAATGTCTTGCCAAGACATTTTGTGGAGCATTCAATGTACTGGAAACTTGTGTCTGGGATTGACCTGCTTCTCTCCACAGCTGAAAATCATTCACATTATGTCTTCAGGACATAAATAGCTTGACATGCCACTTAAGTGGAAGCAAGTGTTGCCTAAAACACCTACAAGTCCTTTTAATGTGATTCTGATTTGCATATTCTAGCTTACCTGGGGCAAAAGTAAATATGGAATAGTTTCCACATTGTGAAATCGGCATGTTCACCAATTTTCTGGGCATGATTTACATACATCAGCAGCTATATACATTTTCATATGTTATCCTTTAATTTTGAGCACCAGTGTAGTTAGCCATGGTTTTAAATCAACATGCCGTCAGTCAATATCGCATTTAAAGACCTATTAAAAGATTATACATCTGTTAGCTAGAATTGCTTAGCTCTGTAATTTGCATGTTCAGTCACTGTGCATGAGTTTAAGCTGAACATTGCTGGATAATATTTTTCAAATCCCTTGCTATGTAAATCAACAGAAGCTATCACAGTTATTTGCCGAACATTTTTGTCTGAGGGAAAGGTTTAAAATGTTATTGGGAACCAGCATTTTAGCAAAGAACTACTGAATTGCATGAGAAAATAAAAATATTTGTAAACTGTGTTGCATAGAAGATTCTGAGTTGTTTTGGGAAAATATCCAATGAACTACAAATTGAAATATCTTTAAATTATGGGGTTTTTACTAAAGAACCCTACCCTTCATCAGGACTACAGCTATAGCAGGTTTTGCCATTCATGAGGCAAATTCCAACCTTTCAAATTAAGTGATTGAAATGGTTAAATATTTGACAGGTTGGAATTTGCCTCATGAATTGCAACACCACCTATAGCTGTAATTCTGAGGAAGGGTAAGGGTACTACCCAAAAAATGACATATAGATATCCTCTTTTTCTTGAGTTAAACCCCATACTTTTGAAATATTTGCAGTTCGTTAAGTGTAGGAATAGCCATATGATCAATTATTACCAAGAATGGTCCAAGCTGTGCAAGAGATGACAGCCCCAGGTTTAGAAAGTCACCAAGGATCATCTTACATTGTTGTTAGAAGGAAATGCACCTGGAGATCATTAGACCCAACTCTCTCTCTCTCTCTCTCTCTCTCTCTCTCTCTCTCTCTCTCTCTCTCTCTCTCTCTCTCTCTCTCTCTCTCTCTCTCTCTCTCTCTCTCTCTCTCTCTCTCTCTCTCTCTCTCTCTCTCTCTCTCTCTCTCTCTCTCTCTCTCTCTCTCTCTCTCTCTCTCTCTCTCTCTCTCTCTCTCTCTCTCTCTCTCTCTCTCTCTCTCTCTCTCTCTCTCTCTCTCTCTCTCTCTCTCTCACACACACACACACACACACACACACACACACACACACACATGATGGTTTGTCACTCCAGAAACTCAGGGTTATTCTACTGAATAAATGCCTATTGTATGATAGTCTAACAGAATAGCTTAGATTGTGGAAGCAGACTTTGAATCCTACTTTTCAATGAAATCCATTTCAAATGAAGACTTACTGTGATGGAATACATGCACCCAGTTGAATCTTCCTCCTTCTGAATAATACACCTGGGCATTTTCTAATCATCACTAATGTTGATCTGAATGTTGATGTTATATTCCTTTGCCCTAAAACACAACATTTCATAGCCAACCTATGAATCAGGGTGTCATTGCAACTTTCAAGAGTTACTATCTCCAGGAGATGCATGTTCAAGTGGTCAAGGGTCAGGGCTGCAGTTAACAGAGGGTAGGCAGGGGCTACTTTTCCAGAATGGTCATACTACAGTCATAGACTAATGCTCTGTGGGGTGTAAAAAGTGGAAATGCATGTATGAATAAATTTCCTGAAAATTGCAACTGAAAAAAAAACTAAGCACTTCAATATTAAAGTGTCTTCCTATTGTTATGTTTACTAGCTGATACATGCTTGTTCTGTGCTGGTCCCTGTTTCACTCAGTAGATTGTTGTACTGTGGCATTCACATAAATTTTACATTTTGTATGATATTTACAACTTTTGGCTCTTGGGTATTTGCTTAATTTTCACATTTTGAGTAAAATTGTATTGAAAACTGGAAGTGAGGTTTATGTGTGATCATAATACTGTTCTGTAATGGAGGTATGGGAAAGTTGTAAAATCTTCATACTATTTGAGTAGAAGTGCTGAACTTTTGAACTCAAGGGGTTGTAATTCACCCCGGTCTGAAAATTCTGAATCATTGTCAGAGCTGACCAAACCCATAACCACTCAAAAACTAAACCTGACCCAACCCAAGTCGAAAGGAATTTTAGTACATAACTCAATTATTTTGTACTATTGTTCCTTATTATGATTTAAATGACTGCTTATGTGGTCACAGAAGCATTGCCCAGGCACGTAAGTAATTTTTGTTTTAATTAAAAATATAAATTATTTGCTGAACACAGCAGCAATCAGCAAGTGCCATCATGAAAGCTACAAGTGAATAACTGAAGCATTTTATTTTTACTTTATTTTTCTTTTGGAAATCTGTGTCCCTGTAAATTAATGACTTCAGCAGAAGTTGCTAGTAAGTCTATCTTTGACAGCAATGGTGGGTAAATCTTTGGAAGAGGAGAAGAGAGGAAAATGTGACATGGGAGTAAAAAATGGTAGTGGTACTGCCACAGCATCTTCACTAATAGAACTGGATGTTTCTTGTCTCCATTTCCTTCCCCCACTCCCATTCTTTGTCTCACTGTGGGATTATGGTCTCCTGGCCTCAGGCAATAAAAGCCTGAAAAGAAACCTAGTAAGGAGATTCACAGATTTCACTCAACAATACCACCTCCATGCCCATCCCTATGCCACATACACACTGAAAATGCAACAAAGCAACATTTCTCTCTCATTTGGGCTGTCCTTTTTATTCCGTAAAATAGAGGAGAAGGGTAACAAAGGAGCAGGAATGCAGAAAAATAGTTATTTGCTCTCAACAGTTCTTTAACTACTATCTAAGACGTGTATCAGTGATCAGCGGCAGCCTTTGAGACATTTCCAAATTTCTAAAACAGAACTTTAACACTGAAAAATATGTATGTAATAGAAACTGGTGCTAAGGCCTGATTTTTATACGAGATGATTAAAATGCTGTCCTAACCTGACCCACGCAGTTCTCTATTTCAGGGCAGCAAGAAATTGATGATCCAGACCGACCCATATGAATCAATTCATCGTACAATTAAACTAATTACATACCTGCCAACTACTGTGGAATGTCAGTAGTTTCTACAGATTTAGTTGTCTGGCTACGAAACTCACTGTCGAAACTACGGATTCTACAAATTTTCATTTTGTTTAATTATTTTTTTTTACTCTTATTTTATGATATACTTGTACATGAGATTTTAAAGTGGAATTCATTCCACGTATTCTTTTCTTTCTTTTTTTTTTTTTTGTCATTTTTAAAAACGTGTAGTAAAACTGAACAGAATTTTAGGGGGGAGGTATTTTCTGTCTGGGAACAGTATTTCGTGTTTCAAAACTTCCGAAAACACTAGTTAAGTGGAGTAAAATTTTTTACCGTAATTGTAATTTGCCAACAGAGTTCAGATTTTTTCTGTAATCAGAATTTCTTACTTCTAGCTATGTTGCCTCTGTCCAGTATTATTGTTAAATAGCATTTTATTGAATAAAAATTGGTATTTCAGCTTGAAAATAGTGGGGAAATTTTCAAAACTAGAAGTTGGACAGAGCAAAAATTTCTTTCATAACCCTACCCCCCCACCACCACCACCATGTTCCTGCTCCCCTGCGTTATTAAATATCCTGCTCTCATAAGTTTTTGCATTCAAGCTTTGTAAGGGGGTTGGGAAATTCCCCAAAACAGAAATGACGAAGTTGGAATATTTATGAAAATTTGATGCATGGTGTTCAAGAGTATTAATATTCTCGAAGTTGCACCATTTATCTAAAATAGTTAAAGCTTTGACATCATGCACTCATGATCCTCGGGCTGAAAGTTCTTTCAGCATGATGGATGAAATTATTGTTATCGAAGGGCATAAAAAGAAAAGAAATAAAAGCGACAATGGAGAAATATTGAGAGAAAGATAGCAGAAAGAGAAAAATTAAGCAATGGATGCTGTGCAGCTGCAAAGTCAACGAAAGACAAACTGACAGTAGTCCAATGCTTGCTGTGTATTTTGATTTTTCACCCAGTTAAAACACTAGTTATTTTTTTCCTTCTTTGGTCTTATCTTGTCGTAAACTGCACTGTTAGAGGCAGTATAAGGAGGTTTGCATATTGCGTGTTCACTTGCTCTATTTCCCATCTGTCAAGTGTTTTGGAATTCTGAGCGCATCTGACTGATTTTTACTGGTGGAAGTTTTGAAATTAAATCTCGCAATGTTACCTATCGTGCCCTCACCAGGGAAATCAACTTTGTGTTTCGCACGTGTTAAGTTTGTTTCATTATGTCCTTGTTTGTTGTAACGTTTTGTTGTGGTGTGTATTTCTTTTTCACAAAGAGATGGGGTCATTTCGTTAAAAAGTGCTATATATGCTGGGCGATAATGCTAGTTACTACTGACAAGGCTCTAGTCAACATTGGCAGGTATGTAATTATAATACCAATGTGTCAATTGAAGAGAAATTAACAAACATATTTCTTTGAAAATTTTAGATGTGTTTTTTTAAACATTCCTATTTATCCATATTAAAATCAATTCACTTTATCCGGTGAGTTATTAGAACAAATTAATCACTTAATATGAGAAATATTAGGTGTACAAATAAGTTCTAAAGAGTTGTTTGTGTGACGTATACTGCTGATTTACATATCCGACACTCCCTGACTTTGTTGTCATGTGACCGTAGCTGGTCCAGAGTATAAAATGTGACACAAAAGTTTGCTCAACAGTGAAACGTACTTGCATATTGGCTGGTGAAAGATGGCAAGCGATACTACATTTATTTGACACTGCATTCATTACGAATTTCATCAAGGAAAAGGTGCTGCAAAAGCGTGTGCATCGATCTGTTCTGGGGGAGAATATTGTATCGAAAAGCACATTGAGTTTTGGTTTAGGTGGTTTAAAGCAGGTGATTTTGATGTTACATTTAGCGATCAAGAACGCTGCGGTGCTCCGCAGAAGGTTGCACATGAAGAACTGCAAGCATTGCTGGATGAAGATTCATCTCAAATGCAAAAAGAACTAACTGAACAACTGGGGGTAACTCAACAAACTATTTGCAATCGTTTATGCACAATGGGAAAGATTCAGAAGGAAGGAAAATGAGTGCCACATGACCTGAGCCACAGGAACAAGGATGAGCATGTCATGAAGTGTTTGAATCTGTTGAATAAACAACATAGAAAGTCTTTCCTGTGAAAAATTGTTGCGGGTGATGAAAAGTGGATATGGTATGACAATCCCAAATGCAAAAAACACTGGGTAGACCCCGGTGAAGCAACGACTTCGACACTGAAACACAATATTCACTCCAAGAATGTTCTGCTGTGCATCTGGTGGGATATGAAGGGTGTGTCCTATTATGAACTATTGGAACAGTCAAACTGTTACTGCAAATCGTTACAAGCAACAGTTGCTGCGATTGAACCTGGAAATCTGTCCAAAACGTCCGTTCACAGGCAAAGGATTGCATCCTGTAAAATTACTGCATGACAACGCTAGACCACATGTCAGGAAATCGCTCAAGAAAACGTTATTGATTCTTGGCTGGGAAGTTTTGGAGAACCCGGCATATAATCTCGACATAGCCCCTTCAGACTATCATTTGTTCCAATCGATGCAACATGGTTTGTCTGCTGTACGGTTCCGGACATGTGACAAAGTGCAAAAATGGGTTGACGACTTCATTGGGTCACACGACGAAGTATTCTTCATGGCTGGAATCCATCAGCTGCCCGACCAATCACAGAAGGTGATAGATAATGACGGCACATATTTTGATTCGTAAAGGTATTGTTGTTTTTTTCTCAAATTACATGTTGTGTTGTCTTAAAACACTTTAAAACTTATTTGTACACCTAATACCTGTATCTCAGTTGTTCTTGTTGCTAAATCAATGAAATCAGTGACGGGCTGCACCATCTCTGATAGAACAGATGGACACATTTCGTGACAATTTTCAAGCTACCTGAAATGTTCTTTACATTAATAAATTGCTGTCATTGAAGACATTGCTGTGCCAATATATTGGCAGTGGATAATGAGATGGACATCATTTCTGTGCTAATATATTGTCATTGGATCATGGTAAAGCTTCTCCAATGCTTACTGATATGAGATGCTAGCTTCTAACCATTCATTCATGGTCTGTCTGGGTTCAAATCCCAGGTGAGGTATGAATGCTCTTACAGCACTGGTTCTCTCCCCTTCCTGGAATCAGTGGCTCCAAATTGCAGATGGGTAACTGCTTATAGCACATTGAGTTGATCATGATGGTTGTTAAACCCCCAAACACACACATGCAAAAATATAATTGCAGATAGCAATTCTATGCTGCTATAGATTGCTATTGGATTATGATCTATGCTATATATTCCCATTGGATTTCAATAACAGATGTAATTTCTGTGCAAATGTATTCCTTGATGTGAATAAACTGTAGTAAAATCCCTTGACATTTCTGTTCTGTAATGCATTTAACATTGATTTATGGATTCAGGAAGGCATGTTTTAAGTCCTCATAATAAATACCTATACCTACCATTTTAAATCTGACTTCAATTTCTATAGGGAATCATTCTGTGATGTTTTCAAAAAGTTGATTGACTCTCTAGTATAGGAGACTTAAGAAATTTTTTTAATTAGCTGAAAAATTGGTGCATGAATCTTTTTAATGAGAATATTTTAGATCTTGCTAATTTCTCTTTTACTGCTGGATAAATTCTCCTCAGTACCAGCACCTCATATATGTAACTTGCATTTGGTGGACAAGAAGGAGCTGTGTCCAAATTTATTGCAAACACAATATGGCCATGGACAATCATTTTTCATTATTCTTCATTTAAAACTTCTGCTACTAAGCAATCCAATCGGCAAGTGTAAAGGGAACAAAATTGGTGAACTTTGGCAGAAATGTTTGGCACATTATGTGTGGTGATTTTTGATGTAATCAATATACAGGGTGAGTCATAATGGTCTCCAAGATTTTAGTGTAACTACATCGTAATGGAAAGGGATAGAGTAACAGTTTGGTAATAGAAAAGAAATATTCAAAGTTTTTTTACAGACCTTACAAATGCTGGATGTGTCCACCCTTCATGACACAGCAGATGTCTATCCTGTAATCCAAATTGGCCCATACTCACACCAGCATTGCCTGGTCCACATGAGTGATAGCCATGTTAGTGCATTGTTTCAATTTCATTAAATCTGGGGGCAGGACTGGCACAAACATCTGGCTCTTAATGTAGCCCCAGAGGGAAAAATCACACAGCATTTAGTCTTGTGATCAAGGTGGCCAGGCAAGATGTGGTCGGATTAATTATCAGCAGCTGCATGGCCAGTCCACCTGTTGGGTAACTTCTCATTAAGATAGGCAGAGACATCCCGTTGGAAGTGGGGTGGAGCCCCATCTAGTTGGAGATTGAAGTCAGCACTAACGTCTTGAAGTTGTGGTATCAACCACAGCTGAAGTGTATCAAGGAAGATGTTGCCATTGATGGTTGCCTCAGCAAAGAAAAATGGGCCATAAACGTTGTAGCGTGACATGGTGCAGAACACATTTACCTTTGGAGAGTCATGGAGATGTTCCACTGTGGCATGTGGATTATCCAATGCCATATCCACATGTTATGTTGGTTAACTTTACCAGACAAGTGAAACAGGTCTTTGCTGCTGAACACAAGTCTCTCGATGAAACCATCTGTCTGCATGGGCTCCTGCATGTCATTGCAAAATTGGAACTGGCGATTGTGGTCATCTTGTGTCGGAACTTGCACTAATAGCAAGTTCCGACACAAGATGTGTCAGTGTGTCTTATGCAAGATATGCCATACTGTTTTCTGTGGAATTTCCAGCTGTTGACTGGCATGCCTAGTCTACTTGCAGGGACTGCATTGAAAGGCCTCCCTCACTCAGTCTACTGTTTCCTGCAACAGACCTGGTCGGCCCAGGCTTTTGCCTGAGCACAGGCATCTGGTGTTCTGGAATTTATTGTATCACTGCCGTATTGTTTTACCGGTCACTGCATCCTTTCCAAATCAAACACAACAGTGCTGTTGAACCTCAATAATGGACTTGGTTTTCATGTACTCCAAGATGCAGTAAGCCTTCTCTGAACCTGATGCCATCCTGACTGGCGGGAACTCTCCCTACCGGCCAAGGATGCATGATTCCCCGGCGCACACTCCTACAGAACTTGGAGATTTTCTATCACCATGCACTGTGTTTCCATATCCCCTACCGTTACGGTGTTATCGCTCACCCCGAAATCCCAGACACCATTATGACTCATCCTGTTTTATAAACAGAGAAGTGATGTGATAAGATCTCTGGTAGGTTCATTTTGAATAAAATTTATACATTATGTTAAGTCATTTCAAATTATTGAAACATTCATTTTTTATTAATTTGTCAATTTCTTGTATAATTTTTACTCAAGCAGATCTTTTCTTTTTTTAATCTCTGAGTTTGAAGGTAGTAACTTATGTAATCATGTAAAATGTTTCAATTTTTTTCTAGATTTCACATTTCTTTTGCCAGTATAACTACTTTGTTTGCCCAATCGAATATTCTGAAGTTCACGAGAAGCCTCTGACAGAGTGTGTTCCATCCCATCTGTTTCAAGCAACAGAATATACTTTTCCCTCTTTTATTGGAATTTTTTGTGGGCTGGTAAGTTCTTTACAATGGACATGCATTTTAATTTACATCATATGCAAGTCTGTTTATATATACACTAGTACGATGCCTGGGTTAACCTAAAAATGAATTATTTGGCTTATTGGTTTATGGACTAGTGTTGTCTGGATTTTTGCAAAATTAACAGTACGCTAATTTTTACATTGACATTTAGTTATGACATGTCTACACATGCATGCACACACTCTCGCACGCAGGTACCTACCTACCTGCCAGTCTGCCTGCATACCTACATGCACACCTGCCTGCCTACCTACCTCCTTATAGTTTTTATTTTTTTCCCCATGGTATCAGCCTCTTTACTGATTTCTACTGCATAGAAAATATTTATTAAAACAAATTTATGTTCACTCAGTGTGACATACTGCAATGCAGCACAGTGCCTAAAATTTCGTAAGTTTAAGTAAAACTACATGATTCGACTTATAAGCCAACATTGTTTGAGTTTTTCTGAGATTATCAGCATACTTTTTGTTTTCTAACCTGAAAATTTAATTGTAATATCTTCCAATGAGAAAAAATAAGTTAATCATAGGCTTTTCCCAGCACATTTGCTTGATAGTAGGGGTTTTGTATGTAACTTCATTAGCCAGGTTTTTTTTTTTTTTTTTTTGGTTTTTTTTAAACCCAATTGTGAACTCATTCTGTGACTTTTGTTGCATAAAAAATAATTAAAAAAATTGTTTGCACAAAATGACTCAGTATGTATTCAAAGTGTCTTTTAGCTGTTGGTGTTCCTCATTGTGATTAATTAAAAATGAAAGCAAATTTTAGACATTTGATTTTCAGAGAAAGGCTCTGATTATTCCGTGAATTTATGCAGAACTTCAAGCCTCTGCAATCAGTAGATTTTTCAGTAGTCAACCGATAGACATGTAGATGAACAGGTCACTTAATTATAATAGATCTGTATATATGTTCTGCTGCTTTGATTTATGAAAACTGGGGAATTATGCTAACTGTTTCAAAATTTTCACTTTTTCATATGCCAATCATGTTTACTTTCTATTCTTCTTTTGTAACATATATGCAATTTAATCATATTGAATAACTGAGTGTACTGTTAAATCATCATTGTAACATGTCTCTGGTATGGATTTGTAGTTGGTGGATCCTACAAATAGTAAAAATAATTCAGAGAATGAGGCAGATGTATTGAATTTTTCAGTTTGAAACTTCATTTAATGAATTCTTTAGATGCTACCTGGAAGTAGAAACAAATTGTTTTGTCCACATACATACTTAAGTATAATGAGAGTAGAGCAGATTTATGGTTGATGAAATGGCTTAAGAAGGTGGAATCCTTAATGGCTTATGCCAAGTCATTTTTAATGAAAGTTTGAGAATGTTAGAACTTCATTTGATAGCTTTCTCGCTCCTTGCCTAAGGTGTTGTCATTTTTGTTTAAGAATTTCTATTACGATGCCACTAAAGCTGTATACCGCAGTGATCTAAGCGATGGCTTTTGATCATTCGTCCATGATGGGCCTGGGTTCGAATCCTGGTGAGGCAAGGATGTTGTGTATGTTGTACGGCACTGGCTCTCTCCCTTCCCTGGAACCAGTGGCCCTAAATTAGGGATAGGTGACTGCTTATAGCCCATTGAGTTGCTCACGTTGGTCGTTTAACCCCCAATAAAAAAAAACAAAAAAAAACTGTGTACTATTATGACATCTAACACTGTGATGTTGCAAAACCAAATGTTTTATAATGCTATTATTGGCATATTTTCACTGTATTCCATGTAGCACTTCCTTCAGAAAACTTGAAAAATTTCCATAGTCCTGGAGCGGGAACGAATCCGCACCTCCCGATCCAGGACGATGGAAATTTTTCAAGTTTTCTGAAGGAAGTGTTAATGGAATACAGTGAAAATATGCCAATAATAGCATTACAATGCCTACCATGTATTTATAAAGAATTATGTATTCGGGGAAATTTTGTTTCCCAATTGTATATAACAAATGTTTTATGCGATGTAGCAGGATGACTTTTCCCAATTGTATATAACAAATGTTTTATGCGATGTAGCAGGATGACTTTGCATCTGAAAAATCAGAAAATGTGATATTAATATTAAACATCTGTTATAGCTAACTGATGTTAAAAGAATTTTTGCAATCCAACAATTACACAGATGGTGGAGATATCATCTGAATAAAAATTCTAAATTTGTGCCACTTATTGGGTTGAAAAGAAAGTAATATCTGTAAATGCAAGGCAACAGAAACGTGCTAATTACCATATCATCACCATTGTCAACCATTATCAATCCACTGCTGGACGAAGATCTCCCCAAGTTTCTTCCACAACGGTCTGTCTTGTGCCAGTTTCCTCCATGTTACTTCCGCATACTTTCGAATTTATTCCACCCATCTCACATGTGGTCTTCTTCTGTGTCTTTTCCTGTCCCTTGGAATCCAGTCTAAAATTTCGGCTGTCCATCGATGGTCTGTCCTTCTGGCAATATGTCCAGCCCATTACCATTTCAGGGATTTTACTCTGATCATGATGTCTTGTCATTTTTCTGATCCACGAGTTCCTCTTCTTATCTCTCCTAGTTACACCAAGCATGCATCTCTCCATGCTCTTTGAGTTGTCTGTAGTCTTTGTATGTCACTTTTAGTTAAGGTCCATGTCTCTGCACCATACGTAAGCACTGGAAGGTGCAGAGATGTGGACCTTAACTAAAAGTACAAATCAGTTCAAAATGTAGTCACCATCATTTGCCACGATCTGTTCCCATGATGTGGGCAGCTGTTGGATGCCATCCCTGTAGAATTGTGGCAGCTTGGATGCAAAAAAGTGAGTAAGTGTGCATTCCATATCATCCCAGTTGGTTAACCACTGTCTGTCCAGGAAACACTGCAGTGACCGAAAAAAATGGTAGTTACTTTGCGCAATGTCCAGGGTAATAGGCTGGGTGTCGCAGTTGGTGAACTGCTGTCTGTCCAGGAAATACTGCAGTGATCGGAAAAGGTGGTAGTTACTTAGGGCAATATCCAGAGTAATAGGCTGGGTGTCGCAGTTGGTGAACTGCTGTCTGTCCAGGAAATACTGCAGTGACCGGAAAGGGTGGTAGTTACTTAGGGCAATATCCAGGGTAATAGGCTGGGTGTCGCAGTTGGTGAACTGCTGTCTGTCCAGGAAATACTGCAGTGACCGGAAAAGGTGGTAGTTACTTAGGGCAATATCCAGGGTAATAGGCTGGGTGTCGCAGTTGGTGAACTGCTGTCTGTCCAGGAAATACTGCAGTGACCGGAAAAGGTGGTAGTTACTTAGGGTAATATCCAGGGTAATAGGCTGGGTGTCGCAGTTGGTGAACTGCTGTCTGTCCAGGAAATACTGCAGTGACCGGAAAAGGTGGTAGTTACTTAGGGCAATGTCCAGAGTAATAGGTTGGGTGTCACAGTTGGTGAACTGCTGTCTGTCCAGGAAATACTGCAGTGACCTATAAAAGGTGGTAGTTACTTAGGGCAATATCCAGGGTAATAGGCTGGGTGTCGCAGCTTCTTCCAGCCCGGGTCCCTAATCTTGTGACAGGTCACCCGTGCTGTGTGAAGTCTCCCTCATCCTGTTGTAGGAGGACCTCCTTGCTATTCAGCAGTGCTGGTCATTTCGACATTAGCAATGCATGCAGATTGTTGCACTGATGGCAGTACACATTGGTGATGATAGTCGTGTTGTCTCGCAGCAGCTCAAAAACACGACACCCTGCATGTCCCACCGAACAGACACCAGGACCTTATGTGGGTGTGAGCTGGCTCTGAGAGTTGGCATGGGCTGCTGTTTTGGGTCCAACCACTCTTTACTGCATTGTCATTCAGGACCCATTTCTTGTCACCTGTCATAATGTGGTCCAATAATGGCTCAACTTGGTCACATACAAGCAAGGAAACGCATACACTCGTGCAATTTGCTTTCTTCCCAACTGTGAGTTGATGGGGTACCCAAACTCTCCTCATGTGCACCTTCCCAAGTTGATGCAGGTGCATGATAATACTCGTGTGGGTAGTCTCCAGCTGTTTGGCTAACTCCCGCATGGTCACACGTGGGTCAGTCTCCACTAAGGTCTTCATCATATCCATACCCACTGTTGCGGGTCATCTGACTTTGGGACGGTCTGACAGGTTAAAATTTTCCTCTTGAAACCATTCAAACCAAACCATACAACAGCACTGATGATGTGATATGCCAATGGAGTATATTCTGCTAATGTTCCTTACAACACTTGCGAGTGTGCTACTGTGACAAAACTCATGCGGCGTGCAATGGTGGATGTGGTCCTTGTCCCCTTCCATGTTGGCTGGCGCTTACACTCTTTGCCTTCTGAAGGCTAAGTGCCACCGACTTAAGCCACCTACCTGCTGATATCATGCCGGTGTGCTGCACAATCTCAGTGGCCAATGTGCGCCGTGGCAGGGCTTCGACTTTGGCTGCCTCATCATTAGACATTACTTTCTTTCCAACCCAATAGTAAAATAATTCTTGGAGAAAAAAATCTGAAAAATATTTTATCATGATAGCAAATGTTTGTACACAAAGGAATTGTACAAATCATACTCCTGCAAGTGAAATGCAATCATGCATTTATGCCACCTGATACAAGTACATGTTTGTGCCATCTACTGAAAAAATAGTTGTGTGCAAAGACAACATAAGGAATGTTTTGTAGTTTCAGTTATTCAGTGTAATAACTTCTTCAATTTGATTTTTAGACATTGTTGTTACTAATTCCAATTGAACTATTCAAGTTAGATCAAGTCCATAAATCCACCCATCTTGAGTCAATTGAGAATTGATCTGCCTGGTAAAAGCCAACAATTTTCTGGTTATGCCAATTGAGGAAAAGAGGTGACTAGGTGAGGGAGAAGCAGTGTTGCAATTGTGACAAGATGGGAAGATTTTGTTATTCTGCTCAATTTTCATTGGTCTTGAGACCACTTATTACTCTTGAAAAGTCAGCTTGGTCTTTCCTATTGCTGATTAAATCAAGGGCTGTTCCATGTTAAAATCCAAAATACCAGTTGTGTGTAGGTGGTTTAATCCAAATCAAATCGCATCTCTGATTTGTGAGAAAATTTCATTGAATGTTAAACTGAAGAAAAGGTGACGGTACCTCCTGACAGTCTTCTTCAGCCAAAAAGTCAGCTGTGTCATTGTCTTTGGGACCAACATGAGAAGGAATCCAATGAAAGTGTATTTTTCCATGATGAGATAAACACTTATCAATAAAACTCCTACTAGTTTTTTCATTAATATTCTGCCGGTTGCTCAGGTGTTTGTTGTATTGAGCTCTGGCTAACAGTCAAAATTAATATATTATGATATTTGTTTTTTGGTTCTATGTAACTTAATACTACATCAATAGCGAAGACATCAAATGGAAATGGAGCAGTGTTCTGGATTTCTTCCTTTGATTTTAATTAAGTTGCCTGCAGATTTAATAAATGTACCCCTGCCAGGTTGCCAGTTTTAAATTTGCTTCCATCGTAAAAGTATAATTGTACAATACAAGGATTACTAAGATGACATAAATATTAATTTTTGTCAAATTTTCGGGTTTCACACCAATCCGTTGTCGAGACTGGCTCAAGAGAGTAGGTGCTGCTACTGGAGCGGTAATACCCAGCCTTTTATGCTCGTTAATCGTGAAACCTCTTCTTCTTTCGATTTCTAGACTTTCTTCCAATTTCCATTTTACAGAGTGCGGTTGATGTGAGATAAATTTCAAAGAGTCCCCCAGTTAATCGAATATCCGGTACTCTATATGTGTCTGTCAAAAACCTATCTTTGAAATTGGAAGAAAACCTAGAAATCGAAAGAAGAGATGCCGCGATTAACGAACACAAAGGCTGGGTATTACTGCTTGAGTGACAGCACCTACTCTCTTGAGTCGGTCTCGTCAACGGGTTGGTGCGAAACTCGAAAATTTGACAAAAAGTAATGTTTATGTCATCCTAGTAATCCCCATATTGTAAAATTATACTTTTATGATATTTCATCACTAGGATTTTGCCATGACTTCATTAATTGCTTTCATCAGTAAAGATTTCCATCGCATCTTCAGAAATACCACTGATATCTTCAAAAGCTAGCTAAGTTGAAATGTTGTGATTTCTTGTTCATAGAGAAAGATTGAGGCCTGAATGGAAATTGCCTTGGAAAAGGTTGTCTCTGGGATCCAAACAGTTGCCTAAATAAGAATGTTCCATCTTAAGGTTAAGCCACCTTTTTTTCTGAGCACAGGTCAAATAGGGTTGTCTTTGGTTAGTGTTTCTAGTGGAAAATGAATTTTGCAGTTGCATTTTATTTAAATGAATTTTGCAGTTGCATTTTATTTAAATGAATTTTGCAGTTGCATTTTATTTAAATGAATTTCGCAGTTGCATTTTATTTACCATGGCATCTTATTTTACTCAGTTATTTTGCAAAATTAGAATTTATTCTGAGGCTTAAGGGATGAACTTCAGCTTCATACAGAACAATAGTTTAAAAAGTGGTGATTTGTGCAAAATATGAAAATACATTTACCCTTGTTTTAATCATTGATATATCTACAATAGTTAGTGTTCTCCTATTCAAAGAATACTTTTTTTATAAGGTACTGTTTATTTTAAATTTACACTGTTTGGTTACTAATCATAAAATTATATTTATGTGTTTCATTTGTTTAGGTTGGTCTCCCAAAAACTATAGTGCTGTATCCATTTGTTTTACATTCACTGTCACTCTCATTGTTCAGCTCCATAATTGGACCATTTGGTGGTTTCTTTGCTAGTGGATTCAAGAGAGCATTTAAAGTTAAGGTTAGTAATAATTAATATGCAATTAGTGTCCATACTGTTTTGTAAATATACCAATATATATATATCTTAGCTTTTAAGAAAAATTATTCTGAATAATAGAGTAAGGTTGGCAGATCTGCTTTAATTTTCTACACAGTTAATAATATGATTCTGACCAATCAAAGCCGTAAGGAAGTTGGCTAGAGGATGCCTATTAACTACCTAAAGGAACCTTAGTGCTATGGATATGACGGTCCTATTAAAACAAAAAAAATTAAATAATATAAACAAAATCACAAAAAAAGCTTAAAAATCTGTTTATAAAAGAAAATAAAAACAAATAAAAAAGAAAACCAGTTATTCATCACTAGGATAGCTATACTAAAAATAGTAAAACCAACATTAAAATTAATAAGATTCTGATTAATCTATAGAAGCTCACTAAGGTGATTTAATACATGCAAAGATTATTAAATAAACTGCTCGTGTATTTTATAATATTTCTCATGTATTCTGGAGAGTTAATTCTGCTCATTCTGATCATACAGATCCACAGTCTTAAGTTTATATATATTTTTCTCTGGTTAAAATCTCCGCGCGTTGGTTTCTTGCTGTATGAGGAGGCCATCAGCCCCACCCTCACTGCCCCCCAGCGTCTAGGGAGTGGCGGAAGAGGTCAGCCATGTTCTCCTCTTGTGAGGAGAAAAGTTTTTGTAACTCAAGAGGTAAGCTCTCTTCCTTGTTTTTGGGTTCTAGGTTTTATAAGTTCAATGTTTGTACTTCATGTACCTTTCTCTGTCGTTTTTTAGCTTTTCAGCTTTTAAGCATTGGTTTGTCTGTTAACATTTATGCGGGTTTTAGCTCTTACTTTTCTTTGTAACTTTGAGCGTCTTTTGTGGTACCTAGGAACAGAAGATGGCTAAGCTTGTTCCTTTTCTATGCGCTGTCTATGCGCTGTTTTTTCAAAGTAGTTAAGTTCTTAATAACTAATTAATTATGCACTTAAAGCACTGCTGAAATACTTTGTACATATTGCAACTAACTGTTTAAGGTATATAACTTTCACAAAGTTTTCTTTAGTTAATTATTATCTTTAACTTATTCTCGTTTTCGTGCTGTCATAAGTTGTAGAGTAGGGGGTTTTAGACTCAAGTTTTCTTTCAAAAATCTGTTCGTTATAAATTAACATTTCCTTTTTTAATTGCAATGTAAAATTTGTTTTTCAGGTTTAAATTCTCTCTCAAACGAACTTGGAATTTCGTTATAGCTGAAAATCATTTCTATTTATTATGTCACTCTCACAGCTTGAGTTCTCTTTAATCTTCTTCTCTCTGTTTAATAGTAACAGATGAAGAGCATGGGTCGGGCCATGAAGGTTAATGGATGCAAGCGAAATTGTTAACTAGTGCTAGGTCATGCTACTCTACGGAGGACATGACTTATATATATATTTTTTAAACTATTTTAGGTGGGAATGTTACTTGCATCTATGGCCTTGCAGAAACCCATTTCCAACTAGGTCTTTGTGGAAGTGAGAAAATGCAGAGTTTTTGCTGGTCCTTGATAAGGCCAGGGCTCAGTATTCTCGACACCTTCTACATTCAGTTGTTTTATTTTCTTTTTTTTTCTTTTCTCCTTTTACTCACGCAGGTAGATACATAACCTTTTCTATGTTGTACTAGGTGTGAGTCAAAATTATATATGTATTTTTGCTTAGGTATCTTTATAGTATCTTAGCTTATCTCTGTACATATAGAGATAAGCTAAGATTAACTCTTTCAACAAGCAAAATTTAATGAAATTCCATATTTAATGAGGTAGAGAAAATCTGTGCATTGTCCTGGAAGGGAGTAATAGAAATGGTGGCATATGGGGCAGAATCAAAACAACATGAGGAAATCTTTGAGTTATAGTGGAATAATGTTGATAGAAAAGCAGTGGGGAAGGAAGTACATCAAATGCTCAACAAGTAATTTGTGTAAGAGACTTTCTTTATGCCATTCACTCCAAGTGGCAATGCCTTGATAGTATTGCCTCAGCATAGTTGAAAATAGGAGACCTACTCCTAGACTAAAAGAGAATGGGTGAGGTTCACGCATTTGCAAGTGGATTTCTGGGTGAAGATTGCAGAGATGGATTTGGGAGTAATAGAAGGGAGATGTTGCCTGAAGCAGAGATGCCAACTACTACGGAATCTCCGTAGTTCCTACGGAAATAGCTCTTGTACTGCAGAATACAGAAAACCATAATTTTTCTATGGAAAATTAACAGAAGTTATTAATTTTTATTTTGCTTGTTTCCCTTCCCAATGCAACGCGGACCACTTGACGATCAGTCATTCTTCTTTCTTGTGATGCTGCCTGCACCTCCTGTTCTGCCTCTCAAAGTTGCTTGGATCTTAGCGTGAGCGACCGGCACTCGATGAGTGTGGCCTTGCGCTGAGTCATTCTAATTGAAAACTTTCCCGCCCCAGCATGCAACATTCTGGGGACGTTGAGCATAGCTCCCTTTGGTGGATTTGGGCGGAGTTCATCCTGAAACTCTTTCGCAGTGCAGCGACAAGCTCTTGAAAATTGCTTGGTGCAGGACATGAGTGTCATTGCCTGGCATTGGAAGTTGTTGTTTTTTAAAGCATGCATTGGCCATTCATGTCAGTAATTAATATTTTGAAGTTTTTTCTTGCATTGCAGAAAAATATGATTGGATTTCGTTCTTATGTGCAGAGTTCGCCAAAATGCATGATTACGCGTGTAGTATGCATCGAAAAGTGTGTTTACGCATTTAAATTTTATCAAAGCGTAAAAATATGCATCGGGAATTTTTCGTGCTGCGTAGAAATGCACGTCAAGACGCGGCTAAAGTATGCATCAACACATAAAACTACTCATTGAAGAATTTTTACCAGCACGTAAAAATACGCATCAGGACAGCATTTCGCCTTTCAAAAACGGAAGTGAACGAAATAAAGGTTATTTCCGTAATCGTAATTTCGTTTTCCTGCGATGTTGCCTCTGTCCAGTATTGTTGTTATACATCATTTTATTCCATAAATCTTTGTATTTCACTTTGAAAATGGAGGGAAAATTTCCAAAAATGGAAATTCGATGGCGCAAAAATTACTGTGTATTCTTCAGGCAAGAGTGCCACGGCTTTGAGGAATTTCTGCTTTTTCGTCGTAATTTGGGTTATCCTCGAGATCGATGCATAACTGAACAAAAATTTTGGGGCAATTAATTGGTGCGGTAAATGGTGCTTTCTGCCTGAAATTTTCAAAAATGGAAATTTCATCTTTCAAAACTTTTGGAAACAGTGAAGATTTCTCCCGTAACTGTAATTTTATTTTTCACGTGATGTTTCCTCTGCCTAGTACTGTTGTTAAATTTCATTTTATTTCATAAATATTTGTATTTCATCTTGAAAATGGAAGGGAAATGTCTGAAAATGGAAATCGGATGTAGCAAAGGTTTCTCCCGTAACTGTACTTTTTTTTTCCCCAACGATGTTCCGAATGTGTATCTCGTGTTCTTAAATGTTCCCCCAAAAAGGTTTGCATTTCAGCTTGACAAAAGGGGGGATAGTCCGAAAACGAAAGTGAAGAAGCTGAAAAATTTGTAAGAATTGATGCATGATATTCAAAAGCATTCATATTCTCCAAGTTACACGATTATCTTTTATCTAAAATTATGAAAGCGATCATGCATTCATGTTCCTCAAACTGAAAGTTCTTTCAGCATGATGGATGAAATCGTCATCCAAGGGATTTGTGAAGCCTACTGTCATAGCTGATCGTGATGTTGAGCTTAATTTTTGAAATAACAGTTTCTCAAAAAAGAAAAATCAGAAAGGACACAACTGGTAATTGGAGTAAAAATAAGAATGTATTTAAGCGAAATCATTTTAAACAAAAATGAACTTTCTAAGTTCTATACATCTGTCGGAAAATTTTACATTGAAGAATGTTCTTATATTCAAGAAAAGATACTGATCTATGATGAATTCTTAAAACATGCAGATGTAGCAGATACTTCACTTAGAGCCAGAAGATCATTTACTTCTGTATTATACATGGTCAAGTACTTTCCATTTATAATAATGAAAATGAACTTGATATACTGGAAGTGGAATTGCTTGTTATCAAGCTGACAAATTAGAGACCATAGCAGAAACAGATAGAATAGATGTCACTTGGTTAGAAATCTCAAAATTAAGAGGCTGTAATGGAGCTGTTAAGTATACTATTCTCTCGAAAGTAATGTTTGCAATACTTGTAGTTCCACACTCGAATGCTGCGCGTGAAAGAGGTTTTAGTTTAGTGTGAAAAAATCAAGTCCATTTCCAACCTAATATATGTTTAGAAACTGTAGAAGCACTTATTATTGCAAAAATGAATGTTCTCCTCTGAGCAAGTGTGTTATAAAAAAATATTTTCTGCTGAGGAACTCAAATCTGCAAAACAATGTACAGCCAAATCACTAAAGAAAGCTGTTTAATGAATTTTTTGTTGGGTAAAAGAAATGTATCGGTCATGGTGTATATTATTTTCCATGTGAAAAATTTGGAATATTTTGATACAGATTTTCATGTATATAAATGAATAAGTACGTAAAAATACTAATTAAATTAAGTGAGTAATACCATGTTTTCCTTGGTTAAATTTATTCTTTTTGGTATGACTACTGAAAAATGGCCAAAACTACTGAAAATTTGTATGAGTACTACTGAAAATATCTGAAACAGGTTGGCATCTCTGCTGAAGGGAAATTAGGAGATAAATATTCCTGAAATTGTGCCCATTGCTCCTTTCATCCTCCAAGTGAGTATTGCACTGGGAGGATCTGTGCTACTTTTGCTTTCATGTTTGTGTAGTTAAACGAGAGTTATTTTCACATAGTCATCGAGTAGGAAATCAAACTTTTATATGTGGCAAATGTACAAGGGAAAAATTTTGTTTGTAAATGACAAAATAGCCTACATTAAAGATAAAGCAAATGGTGAAAAAAATCTTGCAATATGCAAAAAAGATCTTTGACTGTTTCCATACCAATTTAAAATAAGAAAATATTGAGTAGGTTTTCAAATGCAGTGTTACTGATAATAAAAAAAAATTGAAGAAATGCAAGCATGTTGATTTGAGTGAGGCTCTATTAAAATGGTTCAGTGGAACTCTGTCTTACTTATAAATGGACCGATAAATGTAAACTACAAACTGATAAATTGGTGGTTCAAATTGTCTGTGATGATTTTTCATGTTCCACTGGGTGGCTTCACGATTTCAAAACATGACACAACATATGCTCCTAAAATTTAGTGGAGAAGCAACAATATGAAAGAAACATCAACATGGTTGAATACGGTGTTACCAGATATTCGATAAAACTACAGTGATGATAACACTAATAATGCGGATGAAACAACTGTTTTTTATAATCTGACTTCTAACTAGACTATGAAATTTAAAAATAAGAAATGTACATGTTAAAAACTTCAAAAGAATCATCTGATTATGTTATTATGTATAAAATATCTGGCAAAGACAAAAGAAAATTGTTAATGATCAGAAAATCTGTAAAGCCATGGTGTTTTTAAAAGTGTGCAATGTCTTCCTGTTTCTTACAGAGCCAACATGAACCCATGGATCTGGCGCAGTGGTCTAAGGCGTTGGCCTCTGATCATTCGTCCGAAGGGTTCCGGGTTCGAATCCCGGTGAGGCATGGATGTTGTGTTTGTCTTACGGCACTGGCTCTCTCCCTTCCCTGGAACCAGTGACCCTAAATTAGGGACGGGCGACTGCTTATAGCCCATTGAGTTGCTCACAATGGTCGTTAAACCTCCAATCAAAAAAAAAAAAAAAAAAAAAAAAAGAACCCATGGATCGCATCAGATATTTTTTAAGTCTATGTTAGGGAGTGGTGCAAGGGGCTTTTAAATAAAAACCATGCAATTTAGCTTGTTATATACAACTGGTGCAGCACTTCCTCACCTTAGAAACCTTACTAACATCAACCTCATCTTCTTGTCACCAAACTCAATGGCTGTGTTACAGCCCACAGATCAAGTGGTGATTCAAATGTCTTAAGTGCCACTACTGATGGGAATTTATTCTAACACTGTTAGAAATAATGGCAAAAAAGGTGGAAATTAAGATGTCTATTCTTGATGACATTCAATTGATAGCTGATGTTTGGAGGCATGTGTCACAATCTTGCAACCAAAACTGCTTTAGAAAAGCTGGATTGGATACCACTTCCAGCTATGATGGTGAAATGGCTGACATTTTACTCTCTGACTGATTATGATGACAGAACATAACACACTTTGATGATTTTCCTGCAGTTGATGACTTTTTTATTGTAGATGATGCAGTAGACACATCTGGCATTCATCCCTCATGCGTATGATATTATAGAGGCATTGAAGTCACCAGAAACTGCTGAAGTGAGTACTGAAAGCAAAGAGGAGAACACTTGTGCACCTTCATATGCAACAGCCACTGATTGTGCAGAAAATCTCAAGTGTCTTTTCGAAGCAACAGACTATGGTGATGACAAGGAACTTAACACACTGAATGTTATTTGGCCAAAATTAAAGAAAAATATGTACAAAACAAAGCAAACAGCATTAGATTCTGTTTTTAAAAATGTTTACACATGTCTACCTCAAGATTCACTGCTATTGTGTATTCATGTAAGAGCTCATTTTATTGTAATTTGTACTACTGTAGGTAATCAAATAAAGCTTTTCAGTGCATCCAATTGTTTTACATGGGAACTTTGCTGGCCCACAACACCTGAACCGTTGCCCCAATCTCATTTTTCTCTTCGACTGGCACATCTACATGGTAAGACCTTTATTTTGACACCTCATTCATATCTTTAAGTTCAGCCATTCTCTCAAAATAGGACTCACAGTAAAAAAACCTTATAGAATTAATATATAGTTGTGTAAGCATATTATCTCGTGCATATTTTGAGATAATATGCATATACGTATATTATCTCAAAATATGCACCCAAAAATGGATTTAGTACAGATTTCCATCCTTCCCAAGTTTCTCGTTATATGTATATATTTTAATTTGTACTAATGTAGTTAATTAATTGAATCTTTTGAGTATATTGAGAGAACAAATTAGATGATGAAATTAGTAGGTGAGTGAATTCTTCACTGAAAGTCATAGCTGCTTTAGGAGGTTTTCACAGAAATGATGGGTTCTCAAGAGAGGCATGCATGGCTGTGTATGAAAGTGTAATTGTTGCTACTCTGATGTATGGCAGTGAAACCTACCTACTACAGAAGAAACATAGAAGTCGTTTGTGTGCTGGAGAACTGCATTACCTACGGGGAGTTTGTGGCAAGACATGTTCTGATCATGTGAGGAATGAAGATGTGTTGCAGTTGTATAATGTGAAGCAAAATGTTGTTAGCAAGATGGAGACTAATATCCTTTGGTGGTTTGGCCATGTTGAAAGAATGAGTGGTGAGATGCTTACTAAAAAAATTTTAGCCCAAGTGGCAGGGAAGAAAAGCAGAGGAAGGCCAAGAAAGTAATGTGAGGATTAAATTCAGGAGTGTCGGTATTAGAAAAAGGTTATGAGTATGAAGTATAGAAGGTCTTGTGTACATCGAGTGATGGATATCAGTGAAGCTCGAGTTGCTTATCAAGATTGCTGTAAATGCAGGTTTGATATGGCAACAGTAATAAGTAAATAATCAGAAATTTATCTGGTAGCTTGTATTTCTTTGTGGAGCTGACCTCTAAATCTCAGAGAACAGCATAGTGATATGTAAATACATACATACATAATGTATGTATTTTGAGTATATTCTGTTACTATCAATATATAATATAAACATATATGCATGTTATCACAAATGCATATTTTTTACATGGTGGGATGTTTTACCCTTAAAGAGGCTTATCAAACACTCAGATTGAAGGCAGATTTTTGTTGATCCCAAGCTCTTCATTATAAGTGGGTTTTATTATAATATTAAGTAAACAAATATCCTTGTTCCTTATGTTCCTGTGACAGTAATCATATTCACAAATACAGGGTGTACAATATGAAAGAGGCCCTAGTATAATGAATGACAACAGTCACGCAATGTTACTATACATAATAAAAAATAGTTGAAATGACAGAAAACAGGAGTAATTTACCTGTGTTTACAATAATTGCTGAAAGTGCTGTCCTCCGACATCAAGACACAGCTGCACACGACGGAACATGTTGTTCGTAACGCGCCACAACTCATCGGCAGTAATCTGAGCTATGGCATCCGTAATGTTCATTTTTAATTCATCAAGGGTGTGCGGATTAGTTGCGTACACTTTCCCTTTCAATGCTGCCCACAGATAAAAGTCACAGGTGGAGAGATCGGTTGATCTGGGTGGCCATAGTCCCTTCGATACAGTTCTGTCCTCCCGAAACACTTCATGCACAGCACGTAGACTGTTCCACATAGTATGCACCATTGCACGATCTTGCTGAAAGAAAGCATATGCTCACTCTTGTTTGGAAGTGCGGCAACAAATGGGTGGAACAGTTGCTGAACATAGCGCTCCTAGTTGATGGTGTCAGTGAAAAAGAATAGGCCGACTATCCTCTTCGCAGACACAGCACACCAACTGCCTATCTTTTGGTCGTATAGAGGAGTCTCCATTGTCCATCTGGGATTCGTGTCGGTCCAAATCCTGCTGTTTTGTGCATTGACATACCCGGACAGATGAAACCATTCTTCATCTGTCATCTAATCAAGTGTTGGGTCCATTTCACCGCTGACAATGGTCTCCTGGAACCACTTACAATATTGCATCCGTTTTGCATAATCAGGAGTTTTAAGTTCTTGGAGTGCGATAACTTTGTATGGCCGAAAATGCAAATCCACCTTAAGTCTGCGTCGACACGATGTGGCAGATATTCCCATTGCAGACGATAATCAGCCAATCGACTTCCGAGGGCTTTATAACATTATTGTGCACACATCCTTGATATTGTCTTGGGTTTGTTTCTTTTCCTGTTACATGCCGTGCCAGTTTCATGAAATTTCCGCTCTAACTTCTGTACCACTGATTTCTCCGGTGCTGCACAAATGTGGAAATTTTTCTGTAAAGAACTCATTTAAAACCTTGTATGAGTTATTTCTGAAATACTGTTCCACAATAAAACATCCGCTGTTCCGTACTGAAAACCATTTCCGTTGCCTTTGTTCTCTTTTCGCTTACACTTATGACCACGTACCTACACTGCTCTGGCTGTGACTAACCACTCCGGAGAAGTCCTTTGCAGCTGTATACGCAGAAACCGGTTAGAAGTGGAACAAAGCGGTTTTAATTGGAAACCCAACAAACAACTGTAACGTGCCTAACAACGTCTAGCCACTGGGCCTCTTTTATATGGCGCACCCGGTAGCTGTTTTAAGCAAATAACTTATAAAGTAAATAATTTCTAGTTGTTTGTGCTGCTTTATTCACTAATTTGTTTATTCTGTTTTTTGGCAGGATTTTGGTGATATCATTCCAGGTCATGGTGGAATTATGGACAGATTTGATTGCCAATTCCTAATGGCCACTTTTGTTAATGTATATATAGATAGCTTTATAAGGCAAGTATCATTCAGCCTTTTAAGGCAAGTATCATTGAGCTTTTTAAGGCAAGTATCGTTCTTAAGGGCTTTATTATTATTATTATTATTATTATTATTATTATTATTATTATTATTATTATTATTTATTTATTTATTTATTTCCTTCTTTGTTTCTTTTCTTCTTTCTTTTCTTTTCTTCTCTCTTTTTTTCTTTCCTTCTTTTTCTCTTTTCCTTTTTCTTTTTTTTGTGCACAAAGGCAATTGCTCTTGGCTAGTTATCAAGAGATCTGGGGTTCGATCCCAGCTATGTCGAAATACAAGTTTTCTGTTACTGTGAGTTAATTTAAAAAAAAAAAATGTGGAAAGAGCGATGATTTTGTTTATTTACATTGTCTCCATGTATTTGGAAGATTTTCACCATTTCTCTCGCTCTTTGGATTTATTAGCTATAATTAAATAGCTTGTGCCTTTAAGCCCCACCAGACGGAGACGTCTCAGTTGCTGAGCCCATATGTACAAATTTGTAAAGTCAGATGCTGACAGAGAAACACACATAATGCCTTGGATTGTTGGCGCTGTAGCGTAAGGCGAACGCACTTGGCTAGTTATCGAGAGATCTGGGATTCAAACCCAGTGGTGTCGAAGTACAATTTTTTTGATTGCTCTGTGTTAATTAAAGAAAAACGTGAAAAAAGTAATGACTTTTTTTATTTACATTTTCTTTCTTTCTTTCTCTCCCTTTTTTTCTTTACATTCTCTCTCTCTCTCTCTCTCTCTCCCTCCCTCCCGCTATCTCCCCTCCTCTCTCTCTCTCTCTCTCTCTCTCTCTCTCTCTCTCTCTCTCTCTCTCTCCCCCCCTCCCTCCCGCTATCTCCCCCTCCTCTCTCTCTCGCTCTCTCTCTCAAAAACAAATATTAACTACCATAAACATAAAAATTGGGAACATAACGTTTCTGTACTGAATCTAAAATCACTTATTGCCCAAGTTGATTTTTCATAAAGATGTTAAAAAATCAGTCTCCTATAATGTATGCAATATCTTTGCACAGTTTTTTTTTTTTCATTCCTCTTACATGGTTTTCTTTGCTTAGTTTTTCAAAAAAAATTTCATTAAACAACCTCAGAAAGTGTTAATGGCTGAAAGGAATCAACCATCCCTTAGTCCATTTTCTAATGTTTGTTTCCAGTAAAGAAAAATGGCGACTCTGTGTTACACCTCAGATTCAAACCAAGCTCTTTTTTGAAGAAGATAACATTCTAGTCAATTTGCTTGCTAGTGTAATTTACATTTTATTTTTTATTGTAGTGATATGATTAGCATCTGCAATTAATAATATGCATATACGTATATATATATTGGAAATAGGGAAGACTCAAAATTTTTCATGAAGTGTTTTATCCTGGTGTATGTTTCATCTAAATATGCATAGGGTATTTGACTTTTGTTTCTCAAATACCTTTCACATTTAGTAGGCCTTCACATCTTTACTGGTATCATGCATAAAATTTCCATTCATTCTGCAATTTCTTTCTGTAGAGCTGGTACACTGGAGGTCAAAATTAAATAATGATCTACAAAATGTATGGGGCTGCCAATGTCGGTGAACCTTTGCCAGTGCGTGAATGTCCTTTTCACAGATAAATCACGATTCAGCTTCAGTACTGATTCACAATGTGATCTCCTCTGGAAAGAACCAGTGACATGCAACAGCCCCTCTAGCAGCTCTGTTTAGCATCCGAGTGTATCCCATAATTCTGGTTTTTGCAATATAAAACCCAGAAATCTGGGTTTTCAAGTTTTGCATAGGAATTTGGGAATCCTCAATCATGTGGTTCCTGAAAATGCTATGAAGTGGTAATTACTTAAAAGTGCCTTTCCAGAATCAAAACTGTAGTGCGTGCTGAAAGAAAGGCTATTTTTATCATTTTGGCAGCTGTATCTGTAATCAAATAATTTTGTTACATAAAATACTATCAATCCAATGATCAAATTGCAGAATTGACAAAAAAAATATTGTAGGATGTCATGGTAGCAGCATCCTGAGCTGAATTGATCTATAGAGTGCCTAAATGTTCTAATCCTTTCTACTCGATGGTTGAGTGATACTTGACATTACGAAATTGCTGAATAGCTCGCATGTCTGGTGTCACCCACCATGATCATTACGCCCCTATAGTTCATATGTCGATGCTGGTGAGACATCTACTTTGCACCCAGCTTGTGCTACATTTATTGAGAATGTGTAGAATTATTTTGTGCTTTTTTTTTTTAAAAGACCAATTTGGAGCATCCCCCTCCCCCAATCTGTAATAAAAACCAGAATGGCAGGCATCATCAGTGCAAGTAGTTTTGTATTGGATGCTTTGAATGACTAATTTTGAAAATAGGGATGAAAGTGAATTAGAAACTGATGAACATGATGCATATACATCACATTATGAATATGTTATGGGCGATAGAAGAGAAGAATAAGGTATGTCCATTCTGATAGAAGTGTTGCTCCAGAAAATCTGGTCTCCATCCTGGTAAATGCTTTGAGAGATACCACACTGAAAAAATATAAGTAAACTGAACAGAACAAACTCAAAACTTCAGTATATCCCTGACACAAACAATACGTAATTTAGTGTTTTTCTGCTCAATTAGTGCATTTATGTTAAAACTTTTATTGCTAAGTTGTTGCCTCTACTGCAGGAAAAAAAAAATATGAGTGCAGGGTGAGTATGGGCAAAATTTGATTCAAGTGTAAAGGGCTAAACTGTAAAATTAGACTTCAGAAATGCAATTTTTGAAGTCGAATCAAATTTAGCAATTTTTGAGATATTTCTGATTTGCAAATAAAGTTCAAAAATGCAATTTTCGAAAGATTTCTAGCATACTTCTGCAGCTGTTGACACTGCAGAAATTGCTTCCAAAGAAGCATGTTTGACAGAGAGAACAAATTGGATGGTGAAATTAGCAGGAGAGTGAATTCTTCATTGAAAGTCATAGCTGCCTTGGGAGGTTTTCACAGGAATGATGGGTTCTCAAGGGAGTCCCCACATGGCTGTGTATGAAAGTGTGATTGTTCCTACTCTGATGTATGGAAGCAAAACCTGGGTACTACAGAAGAAACATAAGAGTTGTTTGTGTGCTGGAGAAATGCATTACTTATGGGGGGTTTGTGGCAAGACACTTTCTGATTGTGTGAGGAATGAAGATGTGTTGCAGTTGTGTAATGTGAAGCAAAATGTTCTTGGCAAGGTGGAGACTAATATGCTTCGGTGGTTTGGGCATGTTGAAAAAATGAGTGACGAGATGCTTACTAAGAAAAAAATTTCATTCCAAGTGGCAGGAAGGAAAGGCAAAGGAAGTCATGGGAGGATAAGATTCAGGAGTATCTGAATGGGAAAAAGATCATAAGTATGAAGTATAGAAGATCTTGTGTGCATCATGTGATAGATGTCAGTGAAGCCCGAGTTGTATGTCAAGATCACTGTAAATGGAGGAGTTTGATATGGCAACAGTAAGTAAATAATCAGTTAAAAATTATCTGGTAGTTGGTCTTTTCTTTGTGGAGCTAACCTCTGAATCCCAGAGAACAGCTTACTTATATCATCATCATCATCATCATTGTCAACCATTATCAATCCACTGCTGGACGAAGGTCTCCCCAAGTTTCCTCCACAACGGTCTGTCTTGTGCCAGTCTCCTCCATGTCACCCCTGCATACTTTCGAATTTCATCCACCCATCTCCCATGTGGTCTTCTTCTGGGTCTTTTCCTGTCCCTTGGAATCCAATCTAAAATTTCGGCTGTCCATCGATGATCTGTCCTTCTGGCAGTATGTCCAGCCCATTGTCATTTCAGGGATTTAACTCTGATCATGATGTCTTCCACTCTTACTTATATGTATGTATGTATATAGAAAACATACAACTTTACGGATCTGGCAACCACTGACATCGTCCATCTGTCACAAGGCTGACAAAGACTTAAGTTATCAGTTGAAAGCTCCCTTAAATAAAACCTTCTTATGAAACTTAAGTGTGGTTTAAAGTTTTTATACTTATGATCAAATAAGAAATCTCCAATGACTTTTACTAGAGGATTAGGGATACATCAATTGATGTCTCCCAAAGTTATTACTCTCATGACTAAGGGCCTTTGTTTGGCACAGAAGTTTGAAAAAAAAAAAAGCAACATGCTGGAGAATAGAGTCAAGTGAAAATGTTGACTAGCCTGGAAACATGGTGTCACTCTGATGCACATGCGGTGATTAGGTTTCTCTGGGCACAGAAAAAACTGGAACCAGAGATTCCTTGCCAACCGCAAGAAGTCTATAGTCAACAGGGCTCGATTCTGATGGTAGTTAGTAACGAATTGCTAGCAGGCAAATGTATTTTGCTAGTGATAAAAAGTGGTTCTAGCAAAAGTTGCTAGTGAAAAGTTTTTATTGTTTTAGTGCGAAATGTAAAGTGCCAACTGCATCGCTCATGTGGAATAAAGGTTTGCGCTGTGGGGAAAAATTCAGCGGCGTGCTGGGAAAAAAAAGGCAGTG
This sequence comes from Macrothele yani, assembly GCA_039090855.1. NCBI lineage: Eukaryota > Metazoa > Arthropoda > Arachnida > Araneae > Macrothelidae > Macrothele > Macrothele yani. The sequence goes on from CM077026.1 coordinate 116,636,369, forward strand.
GGATGCACGTTCCTTCCCCAAAACTTGTTGAATGACTAACTGTGACTCACTCCTGGATGAGACCAGGGAGGCATTGCCAAACCTGAAATTTTTTTCACTCTGGAACCCCCCCCCCCCCCCACCACCACCACTATGGTAAATCATAACAAATTAGGCACTATGCTCACATCTGCCTCTTTTATCTAAAAGATGGCAAGTTTTTTACTTCCTTTTTCAGGAATTAAAAATTAAAACATTTCAACTCTCGCTCACTATTTTTTTTTTTTATAAAAGCATTAATTCTTCCCGGCTTCCGACCCTGTCTACCGACCTGCCAAAATCGCATCTGCTGTTCACAATTTCAGTAGGAATAAAGACGTAAAAATTTTATTTTCTTCGAAATTTAAGAAAATTATGCGAATTTTTTAAAGACACTATGATTTGCTAAGAAAAGCAGACTCCTCAAATTTTGCCAAAATCCACCAATAACTTTTAAAGTTACACATAATTTTTTTATTAAGAAATCTATGTCCTTCTATCTTAATAAAAGAAATTGAGACTTAATTTTAAATGTTATCAATGCATTTTAACAAAATTTGAGGTATCTTCTAGGTATCTTCTTTTCTCACAATGTCTGCAAAAAAATTGCATAAGTTGCTAAACTTTTCGGGAAAATAAGTATTCACGTTTTAATTCCCAATAGAGGAGGTCCACAAGCTTCTGTTACTAGGAGTTATCGTTAGCCCAGAATGCACCAGCGCAATGCATGGGCACCTTGCGCTGTGCCTTTGATGCATTAAGAAGAAGGGGGAAGAAGGGGGAGGAAAATACGATGGACTTTTGGAGAGGGACATGTTAAAGTTTCTTTTGTATAATATTAATAAACTTTTGCTAGTAGATAATGCAGTTTGCTAGTAAAAAATAAGGCCACTAGCAAGTGTTGCTACTGCTTAAAAAATGAAATCAAGGCCTGATAGTCAATGAGTCACAAGCATTTGGAGTGTGTTAGAATAGTGTTCAAAATTCACTCACTGGCATAATGTTTTGGCAGATGAGGTTTTTAACATGTTACAATGGTCATTAAAAAAATAATGAGATTGATTTTACATGGGGTAGAAGCAGAATGCAGTAAACATACTTACATACTTTTAAAGTATTCTCCCTCTACTGGAATGCACTGGTGCCACCTTTCTATCCACTTCCGGAAGGTGTGGTCGAAACCCTTCCTCGACATGTGGTTCAGGATACCCATCACAGCATTGTTCAGTTCAGTATTTGATACAAGCTGACACCCAGAAAATTGTTTTTTCACTTCAGGGAACAAGTGGAAGTCACACAGTGCCAGGTCTGGTGAATACAGAGGGTGTGTCATCATTTCAATGCCTAGATCTTTGATAAACTTCTGGGTAAGCAAAGCACGATATGCAGGAACATTATTCTGATTCAAAATCCAACCAATTTTTGCAAATTCTTGGCATTTTGGGAAATTTTTTGGAGATCTGCATCACATTAGCAACCTCCTGAATGGTCAGTCTCACTTCAGGTGACTTCTGTTTATTTCCTGAAGTGTTATTTCATTTCAGGAAATAAATGGAAGTCACACGGCACCAGGTCTGGTAAATATGGAGGGTGCGCTGTCATTTCGATGCCTAGATCTTGGATAAACTGCTGGGTAAGCAAAGCACGATGTGCAGAAGCATTATTCTGATGCAAAATCCAACCAATTTGTGCATATTCTTGGCATTTTGTGAAATTTTGGGAGATCTGCATCACATTAGCAACCTCCTGAATGGTCAGTCTCACTTCAGGTGACTTCTGTTTATTTCCTAAAGTGTTATTTCACTTCAGAGAATAAATGGAATTCACACGGCACCAGGTCTGGTAAATATGGAGGATGCCCTGTCATTTCGATGCCTAGATCTTGGATAACCTGCTGAGTCAGCAAAGCACAGTGTGCAGGGGCATTATCCTGATGCTAAATCCAACAAGTTTGTCGACCTTTGGGGAAAGATTTTTCTTTAGAGGACCTTTGAGAATTCCAGAATAATAGGCACCAATAACCGTTTTCCTTAGTGGAACAACTTGGTCATGCACACAATTCCCTTTTTATCAAAGAAAACCAGATGCATGACCTTCCTTGCACTTGCTTTAACCTTTGCTTTATTAGATCAGGGACTCTGGATGTTTCCATTGGGTGCTCTGTTGTTTTGTTTCTGGATTGAAACGTTGAAACAATGTTTCATCATGTGACGATTTGATCCAAAAAGTGTGGCTCATGTCGTAGCCGGCACTTCCATTGGCGACAAGTGATAAGACGATTTGCTTTATGAACACAAAGCAAATCCACTTTGCAGCGACTTTTCGGTACGCAACTGGTTTCTCACACTGTCATCAATGGAACCAATGGACATCTGCATCATATTAGCAACCTCCTCGGTGGTCATTTGGCAGTATTTATGCAGGGCTGCCTCCATGGTATTGACATTAACCTTCGTAGCTGATGTCGCAGGCCTACCGGAGCGTGGCACATCTTCCAGACACTTTTCACCATTCACAGATTTCTTGTGCCACTCAAAAACTCTTGCATGGGACAAAGCATCTTCCTTATAGTCTGTTTTAATCATTTTGTGCATTTCTGTGGTGGTTTTATTGAAATGCATGCAGAATTTTATTGCTGCTGTTTGCTTCAGTGTTAAATCCAATACTTGGTTACAGAAACACGTCTTAGCTCTATGCCATTTACTATGAGAACGAACTAGCAGAGCACTGTGATGGCTCATCTTCATGTGGCTGACCTTGCAGGTATTCCAACACATGGAGCTGCATTTTTCTGCATGGGTTTGTTTTGGCACTGTGATGTCAGTCGTGTTACTTTTTGAATGACCTATGTATATACGAAGTTTTAAATTGTTCTCAAACTTTCATGACTTGAGTACCATGAACTTTTGGTAGCTGACAATGGATCTTGGCTGTCAGCTTTTTATGTGCCCAGAGAAACCTAATCATCTTGCTTATATCTAAGTGAGACCATGTTTTCAGGCAAGTTGTCAGTTTTAATTGAATATGTTATCCAGCATGTTACCCTTTTTTAATCAAGTTCTTGTGTCGAATGTGACACCCTCTAGTCAGGAGAGTGTAACCTAGGCTGATGACTTTACCTGCACCGTCCAAATGCGAACTTCGCTGGGATATGTGGAACTCTCTCAAAAAATAGTAGTGAAGGCTTTGCGAGAGCTATCCTACCAGGATCCAGCAGTCTTGCATCCGGACAGGATCGGTCCAGGGACCAGCAGGGATCTAGTGACATTGTAAGAGACACCAACTTACATATCCCTGATCCGCTGTCAAAGATCATCAGAAGTTACTTGTATTGATCAACCCTCATACAAGCACACAACACATAGATGGCAAGTCAGAGGTGAATTGCATGTCCCCCATATGGTTAGATCATACTGAAGTTGCACGACTATATAATAATAATATTTAGAAGGATTTCACAGGTTCTCAAGAGAGTCCCGAAAGGCTGTGTCTAAAAGTGTAACTGTTCGTACTCTGATGTACTGCAGTGAAACCAGGGTACTGCAGAAGAGACATAGGAGTTGTTTGTGTGTTGGAAAGATGCGTTACTTATGGGGGAAGGGGGTTATGGCAAGGCACTCTCTGATCATGTGAGGAATGAAAATGTGTTGCAGTTGTGTAATGTGAGGCAAAATGTTCTCAGTAAGGTGGAGACTAATATTCTTTGGTGGTTTGGGCATTTTGAAAGAATGAGTGATGAGATGCTTACTGAGAATTTTTTTTTAGCCCAAGTGGCAACTAAGAGTGGTAGAGGAAGGCCAAGGAAATGGTGGGAGGACCAGATTCAGAAGTGTTTGCATGAGAAAAAGATTATGAGTATGAAGTACAGAAGGTCTTGTGCACAACATGTTATCTGGTGAATTGTCCTTCTTTGTGGAGCTAACTTCTGGATCTCAGAGAACAGCTTAGTGATATGTATGTATGACTGTATAATATTTTCCCTGTCTAGTTCAGTGGGCTGCAGTCATCCACCTTGTGCTCTTAAAAATGCACCTAGATGAATCTGTTTTTTATTCCTATGTATCCATCCTTTTCTTTGGATGCAGAAACTTGCTTATTATCAAAGCCACTCTGTAACCATGGTTTGGTCAAGAACTTCAAGCAGAAATTTAGAATTCTGCCAAAATGGTTCTGGTTGTTGTGTAATCACTGATCAAATTGTAGGGAAACTGACTGCATTATTTTGATTAACATACCTTATTTTGAGTTGCCTACTGGCAGAAATTCATCACATAATTTTTGTATCCAATGCTATCATTTATTTGTGATTTTGACAATTTTAGAGGTGCCCGTCAAGTCCGTGCAGCTGCAGAATGTTATAAACAGGTTATCTATAAGCAAAATTCTGAAAATAACGTGCATAGCATGCCTGTTAGAATTTTTTAAATATGTGGTATTGAAAATGTACCTTTCAATTAACCTTTAAGTCTTTTCGGAAAAATTTTATCCGATCAGTAACGCACCAAAAAAGTGAAGCTTGCCTTAAAATCATGTAGATTTTTCACACATTTTGTTTGGTGGCACGTTTAAACTCCTACTCATTATCTCACATAATATATCTTTATACAAGTTGTTATATGATACAAACCTCAATTTAAAATATTTTTAGTGTGTAACTGTTTAACAATTAAGAGACTATAACAAAAGATTAAAGCAAAATTGCTAATGGCATTTCAGTATGCATAGATTGTTTATGAATCAAACTGATTCCACTTCGAAATTACAGTAAAGGTAGGCTATTCAAGCAAAGCAAACTAAATTTGCTTGTACCACTTACTGGTCATCCATGTAACACTTCTCAGAAAACTTGAAAATTTCATAGTCCTGGAGCAGGAATCGAACCCTTCATCTCCCGATTACCGGTCGAGTACGCTAACTATTACACCACCCAGGACAGTGAAGTTCCAAGCAACTGAGACGTAGGAATCTGAAAGTCCTCAGATTTTCTCTAGTCGAAGCATCCATGCTTCCTCATAGTGCTTTGACCTAATTCCCATCCAATTGGATGTAGGTCGGAGGTCACCAGTACTACAGATAAATCAATGAAGGATGAAATACATGGAAAATCAACAGACTATTCAAGAAAAGCAAGCTGAATTTGCTTGTACCACTTACTGGTCAACCATGTAACACTTCTAAGTGGTACAAGAAAATTCAGTTTGCTTTGCTTGAATAGTCTGTCAATTTTCCATGTATTATGAAGAATATTTCTTCCTTCATTGATTTACAGTGTACAGGTACTAACTGGTTCCATGGTTTCAGCCACTTGGGCTCTCATCAGCCATTAGATTATGTACATTGTACTAATGGGCTCTCGTATAATGTACTTGGGCTCTCATCAACCATTAGCACAATGTGTGTGATCTAATGGATGATGAGATCCCAAGTGTTTGAAACCATGGTGTACTAATGGCTCTCATATATTGTGTTTGGACTCTCATCAGCCATTAGCACAACATATACAATCTAATGGCTGACGAGAACCCAAGTGATTGAAACCATGGTACCAGTTAGTACCTTCACTGGCATTTGGAAGTGGAATAATTCGGATTCATAAATGATTTATATATAAATCCTCCACCAACAGTGACCACATGGTCATTGCAAATGACCATGTGGTCACTGTTGGTGGAGGATTTATACATAAATATAACTTGAACACATCAAGTACAATGCTAACTTTAATTCTTAAGGTTAGCATAGATGTATTTAAATTGGTGTTGCTCCCCGTCGTTATTGTTGGAAGATGATTTTCTTGGTTAAAACTCAGGCTTTGCGCGACAATAACACATAAACATAGAAAACGAGCAAAAACACACAAGAGTCACGTATAGCAAAAGGTTCGCTTAGCGGTAGTTTTCAGTCGTCCTACGACCTTGATCACCCGCGATCGACTGGATGGTGGGTGATCAAACTTCAAATTGTAGTTCTGGCAACCAGCCCATCCAGGCGATCGCGGGTGATCAAGGTCGTAAGACGACCGAAAGCTACCGCTAAACGAACCTTTTCCTATACGTGACTCTGTGTGTTTTTGCTCGTTTTCTATGTTTATGTTTAGATGATTTTCATAAGCATATTTAAAAATTTTCTTTTAATTGTTAAACCTTTTAAAGTTATATACATATATATATATATATATATATATATATATACTTAAGAGCAAACTGAAGACTAAGGAAAAAATTTTAGAATTTAAAACGAAGGGTGCAAAATAACCTGAAAATCAAAACGCGCAACGCAGCAGTTTTGAAAATTCAGAATTCACATTCTATAAAGAAGATACCTAAGCAAAAAAATACATATAAAATTTTGACTCACACCTAGTACAACATAGAAAAGGTTATGTATCTACCTGTGTGAGTAAAAGGAGAAAAGATAAAAAAATAAAATAAAACAACTGAATGTAGAAGGTGTCGAGAATACTGAGCCTTGGCTTTATCAAGGACCAGCAAAAACTCTGCATTTTCTCACTTCCACAAAGACCTAGTTGGAAATGGGTTTCTGCAAGGCCATAGATGCAAGTAACATTCCCACCTAAAATAGTTTAAAAAATATATATATAAGTCATGTCCTCCGTAGAGTAGCATGACCTAGCACTAGTTAACAATTTCGCTTGCATCCATTAACCTTCATGGCCCTACCCATGCTCTTCATCTGTTACTATTAAACAGAGAGAAGAAGATTAAAGAGAACTCAAGCTGTGAGAGTGACATAACAATTAGAAATGATTTTCAGCTATAACGAAATTCCAAGTTCGTTTGAGAGAGAATTTAAACCTGAAAAACAATGCAAAAGAAATCCAAATTTTACATTGCAATTAAAAAAGGAAATGTTAATTTATAATGAACAGATTTTTGAAAGAAAACTTGAGTCTAAAACCCCTACTCTACAACTTATGACAGCACGAAAACGAGAATAAGTTAAAGATAATAATTAACTAAAGAAAACTTTGTGAAAGTTATATACCTTAAACAGTTAGTTGCAATATGTACAAAGTATTTCAGCAGTGCTTTAAGTGCATAATTAATTAGTTATTAAGAACTTAACTACTTTGAAAAAACAGCGCATAGACAGCGCATAGAAAAGGAACAAGCTTAGTAGCCATCTTCTATTCCCAGGTACCCCAAAAGACGCTCAAAGTTACAAAGAAAAGTAAGAGTTAAAACCCGCAAAAATGTTAACAGACAAACCAATGCTTAAAAGCTGAAAAGCTAAAAAACGACAGAGGAAAGGGTACATGAAGTACAAACATTGAACTTATAAAACCTAGAACCCAAAAACAAGGAAGAGAGCTTACCTCTTGTGTGACAAAAACTTTTCTCCTCACAAGAGAAGAACATGGCTGACCTCTTCCGCCACTCCCTAGACGCTGGGGGGCAGTGAGGGTGGGGCTGATGGCCTCCTCATACAGCAAGAAACCAACGCGCGGAGATTTTAACCAGTGAAAAAATATATAAACTTAAGACTGTGGATCTGAATGATCAGAAAGAGCAGAATTAACTCTCCAGAATACATGAGAAATATTATAAAATACACGAGCAGTTTATTTAATAATCTTTGCATGTATTAAATCACCTTAGTGAGCTTCTATAGATTAATCAGAATCTTATTAATTTTAATGTTGGTTTTACTATTTTTAGTATAGCTATCCTAGTGATGAATAACTAGTTTTCTTTTTTATTTGTTTTTATTTTCTTTTATAAACAGATTTTTAAGCTTTTTTTGTGATTTTGTTTATATTATTTAATTTTTTGTTTTAATAGGACCGTCATATTCATAGCACTAAGGTTCCTTTAGGTAGTTAATAGGCATCCTCTAGCCAACTTCCTTACGGCTTTGATTTCTAATTGTTATGTCACTCTCACAGCTTGAGTTCTCTTTAATCTTCTTCTCTCTGTTTAATAGTAACAGATGAAGAGCATGGGTCGGGCCATGAAGGTTAATGGATGCAAGCGAAATTGTTAACTAGTGCTAGGTCATGCTACTCTACGGAGGACATGACTTATATATATATTTTTTAAACTATTTTAGGTGGGAATGTTACTTGCATCTATGGCCTTGCAGAAACCCATTTCCAACTAGGTCTTTGTGGAAGTGAGAAAATGCAGAGTTTTTGCTGGTCCTTGATAAAGCCAAGGCTCAGTATTCTCGACACCTTCTACATTCAGTTGTTTTATTTTATTTTTTTATCTTTTCTCTCCTTTTACTCACACAGGTAGATACATAACCTTTTCTATGTTGTACTAGGTGTGAGTCAAAATTATATATGTATTTTTTTGCTTAGGTATCTTCTTTATAGAATATATATATATATATATATATATATATATATAAAGAAAAAAACATTGTAAAACAGGAGCAAGGCTTGAAAAATATCTGAAAAGTTACAACCCCAGTTGGGCATGTGTAGAAATTATTTGCCTGTCCAGGCAGTAGAACCTAGATGCCCAGAAAAAAATGTATCTTTTAAGATTACAAATCAGAAACCTCATTTTTTTTTTTTATTAAGTTAACAAAATATGAACTTTTTTTACATGTTTTGCATTTCCGTTGTAAGGAAAGCACAAAAGGGTGTACCCATGAGTGTCACTGGCAAGGGGGATAGGGGGGTATGTCCCTCCAATATTTCTGACTGCAACCCTTTTCGTGTTTTGCATTTTTTTTTCATTCAATTAAGCTTGTGCCCCTCCCCCAATTCCTATTTGGCAGCAACGTCCATGGTGTATCTCAAGTTTTAAGATGATGAATTGGTGTGAAGTAATGTAATAGGTATTAGAAAAATTTAGCAATTCTGCCATTTTTCTTTTGTTTAAGTTTTCTCCCTTTGTCACTAAATACCTGAGGCTAATTCTATCAGGTGTATGCATCCTGTCGCTGAATATAAACAACATTTGGAGCAAAACTGTTACACATATGTGGGTTCCAATTTATGGGCCTAAGGTATAATATAATTAAAGAAGTGATATTCTTCTGTCCTTGGCATTCCGTAACAATGATACAACTTCCGATGATCAGCAGAGAAATGAAACACGACATGCATGAATTGTCATTTTGCTTGTAGTAGAAAATTCTGTTCCAAACTTCTTTATTTTTAAACGTAGTTCCTGGACCAGGTAACTAGATATTTTATTAACCTGCCCAGATCAATAATTTACTTACCCCAGGTATCTTGGGCATGGTATTTTTCAAGCCCTCAGGAGTTTGTGTTATAAAATGACTTGCATAAAGAGACTTGGTCAGATATTTCATATGAGAGAATGAGAAAGAGTTTAAATGTGCCATAAAACAAAATGTATGAAAAATCTGCAAGATTTTAAAGTAAGTTTCACTTTTTTATGTGTTATTGATTGAGTAGAATTTGCAAAACAAACTTACAGAAAATTTAAAATATCTGACAGAAGTTTCACTCTTTGCTTAATTGTTTGACCTTGATAATTGGTGATATTTTGCTTAATCTCATATGTCAAAAGTAATTCATCGAGATATCACTTTGAATTAAATATTCAGTTATATTTGAAGTGCTTGTTAAAGTAAAAAGTATTCTTTATTTTCCAGGGCACCAAACGCTCAGAAGTTATTGCAACAGATCTACCTTCTAAAGCCAGAAGAGCAGCTTGAAATTTTTAGCTCCTTGAATGAGACCCTTCTTGCTAAGGGTCTACTGTGATTTTAATTTCTAATGATGTTTTAATCAAGGATAAATGAAAACATGCCATGTCATTCTGTTATGAATTTCTTTTATTTGTTTGTACCAGCATTTTATGCATTATTTATGGCTCTTTCAAAAGTTGCCAAAAGATTATGTACCGAATCTGACACATGTTTCTTGCTTATGGTAATGAATCAAAATTATAAACCATCATGTTGTGTTTTGCAAAAATCTTGAAAATATTCATATTCGTAATCTGAGATTGCACACTCACTCATGTGGTATAATAGTGCAAATATCTTGAAAACAGAAATGTATTTCCATACAGTTATTCTGTTTATGTATTTTCTGGGTATTAAAAAGCTTGACAAGTCCAGTTTTATAGCATATGCAATGATATTACTTGTAATAATTATAATCCAGTAGGATAATTTATAGGATGTCCTTCGCACCACGATTTCTGAGAGTTAGCTGTCTGGTTACTCTTATGCTTATCTCCTGTAGTTGTTTCCTTTCCAGAGGTGTAAAGTCAAAAATAGTTTCGTGATTTAAAAAATGTCTGGGTTTCTCCATTATAATAGGAATACTTCATTGGTCTTTGTCACATGTTATTTTTCTAAACTTGCTATACTTCAGTTATTGCCATATGCATTTCTGTTGGGTCAGACCAGAGCAATTGTGCATGCAGTAACCGTTAGGTATAACAAGTTTAGAATGGAATAAGCAATAAACTGATTATACATACATGAGATTCTTTCACAAAATTTCGCTTTTCTCATAATCATTTGGGTTATTGTGGAGATCAATTAAATAAAGGGGGGAGAGGTAATTTCCTGTCTGGGGACAGTATTCCATCTTTTGAGAGCAGCAGTTTAAACAGAGTGAAGATTTCCCCATAATCGTAATAGTTTTCTTGCGACATTGCCTCTGTCCAGTATTGTTAAATGTCATTTTATTGCATAAAAGTTTGTATTTCAGCTTTGAAACTGTAGGCAGTGATTTCTGAAAATGGAAGTTAGATTTCGCAAATTATCCTGTAATCTTCATTCATGAGAATCTTCTACGAATTTGAGGAATTCCACCTTTTCCATTATCATTTGGGTTATACTTGAGATCGATGCACAAATAAACAGAATTTTAAAGGAATTCGTGTTGGGGGTGGTTTTAGCATTTTCTCTCTGAGGACGGAATTCCGACTTTCAAAAATGGAAAGTAGATGAAGAAAGTAAACGGATTTTTTCAGTAATCGTAATTTTTGTTTTTGCGATGTTTCTTCTGTGCAGTATTGTTATTAAATACAATTTTATTCCATAAATATTGATATTTGAACTTGAAATAGGGAGAAATTTTCGGTAAACATAAGTCAGAACAAAAGGAAGATTTCTCCTTTAATTGTATTTTTTTTTCTTGAGATGTTCCTACTTTCCTATGTTGTTGTTGAATATTATTTCCCCCTTAAAATGTTTGCATTTAAACTTGAAAAGAGAGTGGGAATAAAAACAGAAGCGACAAAGTTGGAATTTTTTTTAAATTGATGCATGGTGTTCAAAGATATTCATTCTCAAAATTACATCATTTATCTAAAATAGTGAAAGCTTTCATAAAATGCATTTGTGGTCCTCAGGCTAAAAGTTCTTTCAGTGTGATAGTTGAAATTCTTGTCACGTGAGGTCATTAAAACAAAAAGAAAGTGAAGTGACAATGAAAAAGTGGGAAGATAAAGATATCACTAGAAAAAAGAAAAATTAAGCCATGGATTCTCTGCAGTTGCAGTGTCAACAAAAGACAAATGGAATTTGCTGAGCAGAAAGCAAAGCTTGCTTGCAAGAGAAAACTTGAGCTGATGTTCTAGCAAGTGAAACAGAACCGAACAAGGAAAAAAAAAAAAACTGTGTTTAAAGCAGTCTTTTAAAACCATTTTGTTTTGAGTTCAGTAATTTTATATTATGAATAAAAAAATTATATTGTGCTGGGCTTCAGTTTAATATTTACATACATAAATTACAGTGAACAATTCCATCATGCTTGTACAAATTATATTCACATTTTCTCACCGTGCGTTCTGACTTTTCACACAGTTTAAGAGTTTGGCTTATTTTTTTCTTCATTAATCTCATGTGATTTTAATGAAGATGTCCAAACATTTTTTAATTAAGAAATAATGTTTGATCTTACATTTTGGGAAAGCAAATGACTACAGAAAGAGGTAAGCACAGGAGTCATTAGACAACTGACTCCTTTGAAGCAGTAGTGAGAAGATTTTCTTATAAATTCTACGAATTGTAGTTATTACAGGGAATATTATCACAGACACTGTAAACTGGATTTATCAAGCTTTTAATACTCAGAGAATATGTGAAGAACAGAGTAACCATACGAAAATACAATACTGTTTGAGAGATATGTGTATTATCAACCATCGTTTTTTGTTTAGAGGTCACATTCCTTCATCACCACCACCACCACCCCCACAGCTACAGTTAGAATGGAGTTGATATTCATTGAAATATGTTGTTACACATTTATTTATTTTTTCTGCTGAACTTATTTCTTTTTCATTGGAGGCCAATAGATTATGTGAAATCTGCAAGTTTTCCAGTTTACTGTAATTTTATTTTAGTTTTTTTATAATTAGTTTCATGAAATTGGCCTGAAAGTGGTATCAGTTTCAACATTTGATTGTCAGCTGTGTCTCTGTTGTGGTAATTTTGAAGCATTGGTTCAGTGGATTCCAGTAGAGGTGGGATTAGCAGTGATTTTCCTGTCACAGTAACAGTTCCATAGAAGTAATAGTGACTTTAACAAAATCACTGTGTACTACAGCAGTGATGAAGCTGTAAACAAGCCAGAGCTGTGAGTCACTTGTCCTACTTGTAACTGTGACAAAGTCATTGTGTATGACAGGGTGTGACAAAGCAGTAATGGAACAACAAGTCACTGTCTCACTTGTGAGAGTGTCAAAATCCCTGTTACAATTGTTTCACTTTGGATTCTTTGCTTGTGCGCAAACGCATCGCAAAAATCGAAACTAAAACTTTCTAGAGCATGGGAAAAAGAAGAGACTGAAAGAAAGGTGAAATCAGTAGCAACCTCTATGATGTTTTAACAGAAAATGAGACAAATTATTTAGATATGGTGACATGGCAATCAAAACTGTGATGTAACAGTGACTTTGGATCTCAAGCATTTCTCCGACGTGGCTAACAGTGACATTCTTCTCAGTGTATTGGAACTGTTACTTTTTGTCATTGGTCGTAATGGTGACAGTAATTTTCAGTAAAAATGACGTGATTTCCAACCCATCTTTAGATTCGATATAGTTTCTGTGCATGGGTGATATGAGATCACAAAAAATTCCTTTTTATATCCAAAGATTACTCTACATACAAGAATTGTTATGTGCAGTAAATGAAAAAAGGAGTCATACATAGGCAATCATACTGTTTCATTCTTTATAGGTGTATCATGAGCAGTTGCTTCATTAATTGAATCATTCATTCATCAAGTAATAATATTATTTCTAATTCATTAAAGGAGTTTTGTAACTTTTTCATGAATATGGTAGGTATTTCCTTTTAGAAGAAAAAGATAGTGAAAACTTACGTAAGTGGTTTAAACATGTGTTTTGTACAAGAATGGTTTTAATTGTAGGTGTTATATTCATAAGCAGCTGGTTACAACCCAAAGAGAAGAACTGGAATAAGATGGATTGATGGCAGGAAATTTGGCCACAAGCTTACCTTAAGGAAGTTGGGGGTTGCTTTGGCCTAAACAAAAAAGTGTTGATAGAGCAATTTTGTGGAAGACACACACATACACACACCTACCTACCTACCTCTGCCTTCCTTCCTTGGCATTGCACAGCTTTTTTTTTTAATTTCCCTCAATAAAATTGTGCTAAATTTTTTAATCATAAAGAAGTACTGAAAATTGGCACCTTTTTAATGGAGTTCAATTGTCTGCTTTGTGAGGATACAGGCTCCTTGCTTTTTAAATCTCAAGTCTGGATAGGATCTTTCAAAATAAATTTGAGCACTTCTATTCCTACTGCTTTATTTGAAAGGAAAAACTGCCTTTTTGAAAAAAATTTCCAATTGTGCCTAAGCAATATGACCGTTAATTACTCATTAAAATAGTCATTTATTATTTCTCAAAACATTATTCTTGCGAAGGGAACTTCCATTTATGTCACTTCATCAAGTCATTCCTGTGCCATTCATTGTCTAATTGGCAATTCTTCACTAAAAGGTTGTAGAAATATTACCTCAACGAACATACCTAAAGAGCTTTTCAGGATCGGTCGAAATCTCTTTTCCCCTTCTGCCCTCAGTGTTCACTGTTTATGAAATTAGTCCCCCCCCCCACACACACACACAGGCATGGAAATATATATATATCTCTCTCTAAACATAATCTCAAAATTCAAAGCAAATTTTAATTGTTATAACTTTTATGAAAATCTGTACATTTATTACAATAATTTCACAGAAATAAATACACTAATTATTAACGATCTTGGTCATTTAGAAAGGAAAAATCTATTTCAGTGTGTGTGGGGGGGGGGGGGGGGTCCCCAGTAGCCCCTTGCTGGATCTGCTACTGTTTGAGCTGCATGACAGGTTTGTAAACAGCTGGTTACCAATCACAGGGAAGAATGAGATGGATTGATGGTGTAAAATTTGCCAATAGAGATATAGAGGGACTGTTCCATTTCAGTGGCAGAAAAATCTTGCAAATGAGAGATGGAGAAAGTTTGTAGGTAATTGCACTCATATATATATATATAGCCAAAATTTCAGTGCACAGTGTGATATGATAATGAATGGAAATATATTTTTTTCTTTCAGGAATTTAAAGTTCATTAGATTTACCCAACTTTAGGCTCTTCCTGGTGTATTTTAAAATACTTTCACACACAAATTCATGTAACTTTCTTCATTCATAACATTCAAGTGTACCTGTTCAGGTTTTCTTCTCCAAACTTCAATGAAATATGGTTTGTGTAGTTCACTAGAAAGTGACAGGTAGTACAATGGCAAGCGAAAGTACAGTAACATAAAAATTCCCCAGAAATTTATTCACCACATTTTTGTTTTCAGTCTATTTCCAAAAATTGTAAAAATCACACGAAATTAAGGAGGTATTTCATTTACATGCCATATGTACTTGCATATAAGCCACGTTTTTGGGGGAAATTCAGCTTTCAAAAGTGAGGGGGTCGGTTGACTCATATGCAGATCAGTAAAAAAATAAGGCTGGACTTCCAAAGTGTTATGTGAATTTGGAGTAATTTGCTGAAGGGTTTGTTTGTGTTTTAGATTCTGGCTGTTTCACCAGAAATGGTTATAAAATCTTTCAAAAAAATAAATGCTGTATAAGTAATGCCACTGGTGTTACAGGAGTTATTTGGAAACTCCAGTAGTGAATCCTACTTTGAAGGTTTTTACAAAAGATCTCAATAATGTGCATAATTCATTTCAATAAAATGTTTCCCAAAATCTTGAAATTTAAGGTCATCTTATATGTGGGTCAAGGTTTTTAAAAAAATTTTAGCTGTTGAAGTAGGGGGGTCAGCTTATACACAAGATTGGCATATATTTAAGTATAAACGGTACCTTTATTTTCCACATATTCTTCACCACTAGTGTGATTAGGCCAGCAAGAATAAAGGGCATGCATACTTTCATGGTTTCAGTTCTTGTCCTACCTGCATAGTTAGGCTAAATCACATCGACATCATCCTTCTTCATGTCTTGTTTGAATTTCCACCTACGAGAGACTCCAAATAGGTAGAAGTCAAACGAAGGCTGTCAGCACGTAAAGTGCAATATCATCATGCTAAAACATTGTGTGATTCTCTACCCGTTTGGAGGCCTTCAGAACTCCAAATAGGTTAATAGGTTGTCGAAAATATTTTAGGAGATGATTAACATTTGCAAGTAAATTAATATGTGAAACATATATACCTATACTACTAACATTGTAGTACTAACACTATTTTTACAGCACGCTTTCGTTTTTTTTTTTTTTTTTTTTTTTGCCAAGTCACGATATGAACTACGTGTACTTCATCTTTGATTGATATTAAAAAATAGATGTTTAGAAGGGTCAAATGGTAATATTTTATTAAATTATAAGGAAAATAATAGTTGGTTTAGGGAAATGTTGTTATTAATAACAATTTAAATTTTAACTTACCTTAAAACCACGTGGTTTAGGTACTTACTTGGTTAGTAGCGATGTTCAAAGATGTTTTTATTTTATTTTAATATATTAGTCTTTTTTTTTTAAATAAATTTTAACCTAAAATACGGTTAGATGAGGTACACCGTGTGTTCATCATGAATGCGGCAAATAAAATGGAACCTAGGTTTTCGGTGTTTCTCTTGACACCGTCGTCAGCATTGTTCTAACATGCTCCCACGCACTTCAAGGAAGTGTGACTGGCAAGTACCTATCCTCAACTCAATTTTACCAGCAATATCAGTGCTCAGGCGTGCATGTGGCATTGTTAGTTTGTCATATATGAGCGATTTTCACGTCGAGCTTCGTCTACTGGGTTCAATATCGATGAGAAAATTTATTTAATTTAAATTTAATCAGTTATTATTGTACAATCGCAGTCAGAAATTGATTTAACTTTAATTTTAACATACTAGCATTACTTGAAAATTAACGGAAATTCATTTGATTTGAAATTTCATGCATGTTTGCGAGTTTCTCATTTTTATTAATTTAACATCAGCATATTTTATTATGATTTTGTTTCATTTTTCTTTTCTCTTTTTTTTTTTTTTTATGTTTTTTTTTATTTTTATGATATATATACACTGAAGAGCAATTGAATTAGCGATACCTGTCTAGTAATGTGTAGCACTACCTTTCGCCCTGATGACGATGGCATTCGTCTCGGCATGGACTCGACAAGACACAGGTAGCGTTGGGAAGCCATACGGATCCACGACCCCTGAACAAGCTCCCACAGTTCATGAAGATTTGATGGAGGAGGGTCAGAGCCTCGAACATATCTCTCGATGGCATCCCAGATGTGCTCTATGGGATGATTGAGGTCAGGTGACCTAGCTGGCCAAGGAAGCGAAGTCACGTAGGTGGAGTGTTCATCCAACCATTCAGATACAATTCGGGAGCTGCATTGTCTTGTTGCAGGATGAGGTCCCCAGTGGGATGTTGAAGACGCACAAATGGGAGCAAATGGTCATCCAGGATATCCCGGTAACGTTAACCTGTGAGGGGCGATGTCACACGTACCAGGGGTCCCATTTCAGTCCACGTAAACAGTCCCCAGACGAGAATGCCACCCCCACCAACTTGAAGAGTACCCTGCTGGCAAGAAGAATCCATCGCTTCATGTTGTTTGCGCCGTACTCGTATCCTGCCATCTGCGTGTACCAACGTGAATCTCGACTCATCAGTCTAGGCAACATTTTTCCACATGTCTAGGGTCCACTGGCGAAGTTCCCATGCTAATCTTTGCACCCTGTGATGTGCGGTCAGCAGCGGCACCCTCGTGGGACGATGGCTTCTGTACCCTATAGCGAGGAGCTGGTTCTGGATGGTGTGGCTGCTTACACGTTTTTGTGCACCAGCGTTAAATTGCAGAGTGATTTCTTGCACTGTGGCCCGTCTATTGGGTGTTACAATGCGAGCTAGCCAACGATGACCCCGCTCACCCACACGCTGTTGTCCACGGCAGTTGGCCCTTGCAGGGATGGTTTTAGCGGATTCGATGTACTCACGGTGCACCCATGACACAGTGGCTCGTGAAAATCCCATTGCCTGCACAACTTCCGAGATAGAGTGATCCATTCGTCGGGCCCGGAAAATTTGCCCACGATCAAATGCGCTTAGGTCCTTCATCTTACCCATACTGCGTCCGACTCTTACTGATTCCCATCGCATCACTCCTTATATTGTTGGATCGCTGCATATGTCATGTCGTTTCTGTTTACAGGGCCGCCCACAGCGCCACATTTGCATAATGCCAGCTGTGTCTAATTCAATTGCTCTTTAGTGTATATATATTATTTTTTAAAATAATTATTATTATTATCATTGCTATTTTTGGTAAAGAATTTTCTTTTTGGTTTTTGGTTTGAAAAGTTGTTCTCTCTTTTTAATTATCTTTTTCCACACTTCAGGAAGGTTTGTTGGGTCATAATACTGCAAACTTTATCTTTTAGTTTTTCAGTTGATACAGATTCAGAAACTCTTAATTCTTTTTGAGATTTATGAGTCGATCAATTTTATTTTATCAAATTTAGGAAATTTTTTATTTTCAATACAATGTTGAAATAGGGCTGTTTTCTCTTCTTTTTGGTTCCAATTTTTGATGTGTTGTTTTGTAGGAGATAATCAAACTTTTAAAACTTTTTGCATGTTCAAAATCAATTTATCTCGGTGTTTAAGCTGGCAGTTTAAAAGAGAATAGATGATTAAAATATTAATTTCTTGTAGAAACTAAACACACACATTAAAATTGAAAAATAAGTCTTGATTATGTACTTACATTTGACTACTAGATAGCATAGCAATTGAGCCAAGCATTGTGCCAAAACTGTCTGTCAGAACCAAGAAGACAAAAACTTTATCGATGAACTGTTACTGCACACCCAAATACACTGAAAAACACAGTAGGCTATTGAGTAAATAATAACAGTATCACAATATCCATTTTATTGGCATAAAACAGTGAACAACTGGCTGCAACTTTATTGTTTTATGCTAATAAAACAGATTTATTTACTCAGTTGTTTGGCGTACCGTGACCCACTTTTATCTAGTATACAGTAGGCTATGCTTTTAATGCTTTGAAATCATCTGTTTCTGAGTTTGTCACTTCATTTTTAATTCGTTCTTTGTTTTTAAATGTCACACCACTGCAGTCTCCTTCAAGAAGTACTACGTTGATAACGTCACTTTCATGAAATACTTCCTTGATTTTAAGCAGTCTTTATTCAACTGCATTTTACTTCCACATTTTATTATGACAACTGGTTTTCCACAGTTTTTTTCCTCTGTTTGACTTCTTTTTCAGTGTATTTGGGTGAGCAGTAACAGTTCCTCAAGACTGTTATTTTGTCTTCATGGTTTTGGTTTCGGTGTGGCGCTTGGCTCGACAGCTACAGGGTTCCTAACAAAAGTTGTGCACACTGTCCTTGTTCAATGTACTCCCCTCCGCTGCTAATGACAGCTTGTCAGCGGTGAGGTAGGTCCTGGATGACCAGTAGTACGCCATCTTTGTTCAGCTGTCGTATTACTCAGGTCACGTCCAATGACAGTTTGTCCAGCAATTTGTAGCGGATGCCACGGAGCCAATTTTTTAACTTTGGGAAAAGATCAAAGTCAGGTGGACTAAGATCAGGGCTGTATGTTGAGTGGAATGAAGTTTCTCAGCCATATTTCGACAAAAGTCCTTGTATGGACACTGCAGCATGGCATGATGCATTGGCATGCAGCAAGATATCTCCTGCTTCCAACAAGTTGGGGCAATTTTGACGAATTTTCAGTCTCAGCTTTGTCCTCGGAAAGAAATTGGGCTTCGATCAAGAGTTCCTTCCCCACAAACTTTTTGAAAGGCAGTGTGGATCTGTGTCTGGTGTTTTTCCCTGCAGAGTTTCTATTTTCACGTACGTGTGCTGGTCTAACACTGTGACTCAATCTGAGGAGCTGCATTCTTCTATTTCCAAACCCTCCCATGTCCACACAGCAAATGATAGATGTAGTCCTGACACCATTGCATTGCAGAGAGTCTGAACTTAAAATGAAGCAATCATTTTCCCAATTGCATCATCAGCTTCCATTTTTGATTAACGTGTGCAGAACTTTTGTTATCACCCTCGTATACCATCCAGTTGTCAAATGGAAGTACACGATGAAGACTTATTTCTCATTTTTAATGTGTGTTTAGTTTCTACAAGAAATTAATATTTTAATCATGTGTACTCTTTTAAGCTGCGAACCTGAACAACACTGAGATAAACTGATTCCAAAGGCCAGAACACACAAAAAGTTTTAAAAATTCGATTATCTCCTAAGAGATTATTGACAACCTTATTAATTTTTGTGTTTACATGTTTTCCGCTCAAACTTTAAAGCAAATGAAATCCAAACAGTTGAAAATCATGTGAAGCAAGAATTGAGACTGTTGGTGAGTGAAAGAGTAGAGTCCAGTTAAATTCCTAAATATGAGGGCAAACTTTCAATAACCTTTGGCAAAAGATTAAGGATATGCAAGTTGGTGTCTCCCAATGTCATTAACTCTCCTGATTAGAGAATGTTATTTGGCACAGGAGTTTGAATATGAAGGCAACATGCTGTTGAACAACTTCAATGGAAAGTAATGACCTGCTTGGAAACATGGTCTTACTCGGAGGTATGTGTAGTGATTAGTTTGAACTACAACTCGAAGGCCCAAAATAGTTTCATTGATTATTAGTTCCTCTTCCTACATTGCAAGTAATCTGTGTAGATGGTTTCATTAATTATTAGTTGCTCTCCTACATTGCAAGTAATCTGTGTAGGGTGACAAAAGCATTAATGTTCATTTTATCATGCATCTAAGTGAAAATATGAATACCATGTTTTAGTTCTGTAGCAGTTAGTAATCCATAACTGGTCAACAACAACAACAAAAAAGTAATTGTATACTGCATTGCAAAAATTAATTTTCATTTACAAAATATTGTATGTCAAGTCATCATCATCATGAAAGTATTTCTTGGAAAGGCTAAGCAGGAAACAGAGTTAAATGGCATAGTTTTAGTATATGTTCCAAAAGCATGATACTAATGTAGTAAATGTGCTTATCAGTGTAAATTGGACTTTTTAAGGGTATTTTTGTACCCTAATAGAATTATAGAATTAAACAAGATATATTACTTTTAATGTTTATAAAATTTTTAGTTTTGAGAATTTGACCATAATGACAATTGGCAAAACCTTCAAGTGGTTTTGAGAAAGGGCAGTTTTGTTTGGAACTGAAGTTTATTTTTACTAAACTATAAACCACCATAAATAAAAATAAAACATCGTTTATTTTAGCACTTCATAAGTTTTCTGTAAAGTTAACTTGGAAAAGTAGAACTGATTTTTTCGTATATCCATTTGCATTTTTTTTTTTTTTACCATGGTATGGATCAAGCTCATTCTTTATTAATTCTGTAAATTAACTTTAATGAGCAGTGACATTATAAAAATTATGAAACATTGAAATTCCATATTTAAAAATTCGTATTTGAAGTTGAAAAAATATTTTATGTTTTCATTTTTAATGTTCTGTGTGTCAGTATGGCTACAGATTGCTAAACAATAAAAGACATTTATTTATCTGGTAAATTCCATTTTTCAGTGATGTATGTACATATTGGATGCTGTATTCTTGTGAACATATGTACATAAACTTGTGCCTCATTTCCCTTCTCATTTCAACATCCTTTTTTTTTTTTCTTGTTATTAGTTTCTAATCATTAACTATTAATGTTCATAATAATTTTTCAGAGGTTCTTTTTGGAGTGGTCAATAAATGTATAGACTGTAACTCTCTCTCTAATTGGAATGAGTCTCTGGCAATTAAGAGTTAAAAACAAGCTTTTTGTAGGCCTGTCAATAAGACCTAGTTTTGGTCTTCAGTTTTCTTCATCAGTTTATTTTTTGGCAGTGTGGTAAGTTCTTCATAATGTGTAAGTTGTATATATTGTATTTATTAATGTGAGGTGAAATATTGAAAAGGTGTGTGTCAGTGATTCTGAGATGTTTAAAATAATGAGCTAATTTAATTAAGTGTATGTGCAAAGGAGAACAGCAGTCCTAAGAATGTGAGAAGGATAAAAATTTTGTCTCATAGTTAAAAATGTCTTGTCAGCAAGTCCCTATCTTCAGTGTTTCTTTTACATTTTTTCAGTGGATGATTAAATCAAAGGTTTAGAGCCATTCCATTGAAAAATAGATCCATGTTATGCATCAAAAAATGTGATGAGCAAAATATAGAAGGACATATAAGCGCCATTCAAATGAAAATGAGCCAACAGATCCAGCAAACCGCCGAATAAGTTAACCACTACAGTGCCGACCCAAAACGTAGGTGGCACCACTGTAGTGTTATGACATAGTGAAATGTGGTGCTGCAATCACATGACAATGGAACTGATTGGCCTTTGTACAGGACCTTGTGCAGGTGTTCAGTCCAGCCAGTCATGATTGAAGCAACAAGCATTGAAGAGAGAGTGGTTGTTCGATTTTTAACCGGACACACTCAAATCTCTGTGGGCATCACTCAGCCTAAACAGTCCAGGCTGCTCACCACAGGAGTCGTTCTTCTTCATGACAACTCTGCCCCCCCCCACTGCAAAACTCGTCCAGGATTTCCTTTCCAAATTCAGGTGGGAAACACTCCACCATCTGATATACAGGCCTGGGAAACACTCCAGCATCATAATGTATATAAAGCCTAGATTTGTCCCCCTGTGACTTTCACATTTTCAGAGAGCTGAAGAAGCATCTGCAAGGCCACAGATTTCACTGAGACAAAGAGGTGCAGCATGCTGTTGGACACTGGATGGTTCCACCGGCAACCCACCGCCTTCTACGCATGAGGAATCGAACGTCTAGTGTCACAGTGGGATAAGCGCCTTAATGACCACAGGGATTATTTTTAAGGTAAGTCACAATATCTTTCTCATTCACCCTTTGGCTCACTTTCACTTGAATGACCCTTATATGTCAATTTTTGGGTGAACTTCATATATATTTTGTATTCTTTATTCTATCAGTGCTCCTATTTCATACTATTTTTAATTATGCATAATAAGTAAGGCCAAATTCAAAGCTCAACTGAAAAAGATTTTTTTTCCTTTGTAATGTGTGTACTTGTTAAAATGTGTTAGTTAAATGTTTTTATAACCACGACACGTTTTTAGTGTATGTTTGTGTCTGTGAGAAAATCTGAATGACAATGTTGAATTACCAAATTGTGGCTTCTAAAATATTAAAAAAGAAAATTAAAAAGAAAACCATGCTAGAATTTCATGCTTTGTACAGTTGTGTGTAGGTTCATTTGGTATCTCACATAAAATCTTAAAAATTCGTAAAGTTGCGATGGTTTTGGTTTATAGTTTTGATTCAGTACCTAACTGAAAAAATTCCCATTGTTTATGATATTTGAAGACCAAAACATGTGTTCATTCTTGGTTTATGGTTGTGAGCTACAGTTTGTTAAGTACGTATTGTGTTTTGTAATATTTTTGTAGGAAATATTATATATATAAATATATATATATACACACATTCAGTTTTGTTGCACAGTTATATTTGTTCTTTAAAGTTGTAAATTTTATGAAAGGAAATATAATGTAAATGCTCTTTAATGCAATAATGGATGTCTTGGTGTCTACATAAGAAACCATCATTATGTGATATTTATTCATTTTTTCGAAGTTATTTGAATCTTTGGGAAATAGTAATTTTTTTTTTAATTTATCCTTTTGTTGTTTTCTTTATGGGAGTAAAACAAGAACATAGATCAGGTTGCTCTTTCGTATGCTTATTAAGTAGAAAGCACAATAAATGTCAGTAAATTAGAAATAGGCTTTTTTTTTTTTTTTTTTTTTTCAATATTTTGAAAAATAGTGTCTGTGAAGTTTATTTATGTATTAGAATGATATCACAATTTATTTTGTTTCATAATATATTCACTAAAGTCACAAGTTTTCAGAAACTATCATATATATAATTATTATGATTCTTACAATTTGAAAAATATTTAGTAATTGTGCCAAACATTATGATGTGTGCACTCAAATTGTACTGTAAAGACAGAAAAAGATGTATTACTAAGTTTTATCAATACGATGCTATCACCTGTTGAGTGAAAACTGGTAAATATTTCTCAGCTGTGGGCTAACCCATTTGAACAAATTTCTGTCTTTTTAACATGCACAATCAACAAATGCCGAAGAATGAAGTTTGATCGGTTTGCTAGAATGTGTAGAAACTACATGGATTTAACCCATGTGAAGATTAATACCTCTCTGTTATTTTGCTTTACAGTGATGTGTTTAGGATTAGTTCAATATTAGAGCTATTATGAAGTGCAATAGCATGCTTTTATTGTGAAATTTTTTTCTGTTGTGAAAGTAAGAACTGTCAAGCAGTAAATAGCCTGTACACACAAAGAAAAACTTTTGTATTGCACTGTTCTTGGTCAGAAGTATTAAAGGAAGAGTTTTATTCAGGATCTAGAATTCATTTAAATTAATATGCCATTATAGTGCTATGCCAGAATAAAAAATGTTGAAATAATTATTTTGCAGACAGTAGTGGTTTTACATTTATTATAAGGATTTACTTTCATGTTAGTTAATGAGTGATCTGTGTAATCATTGTTTTAAAAGCTGAAGTGTAGTAAGCGATACTATGTAAGAGTAAGCATATAGCCATTTCTTTTATTAATATGTAATACTTTTTACAGTGTGTGTGTGTGTGTGTGTGTGTGTGTGTGTGTGTGTGTGTGTGTGTTTGTGTGTACAAAACATACACATATTGTATGCCAACATTTATTTGCTCAAAATAGTTGCTGCTAAAATTATGGCATGCTGAAGAATTAACAACATTTTTCATAATGTATCCAGCGCTTGAAAAATACCAGGCCCGAGACTCCCGAGACATGTAAATTTATTGGCCTGGGTAGGTAAAAACAATCTAGTTGACCTGTCTGGACAAATAAATTTAAAAATAGAAAAGTTTGGAATAGAATTTCCTACTACAAAAAATGCGACAGTGGGTAGCTTTTCGTGTTTCAATTCATTGCTAATCATTGGAAGCTGTATTATTGTTATGGAGTTCCAAAGACAGAGGATTATCACTTCTTTAATTATACGGTTTTGCTCTAGGTCAAGAAATTGTAACCAAATGTTAGTCAGCAGTGGGATGCATGCCTCTGATGGAACTAGCCTGTGGCGTTTAGTGACAAAGGACAAAAACTTCAACGATAGAAACATGACAGAATCACTAAATTTCTCAAATACTAATTTCATCATCGTACCATTTCATACCAATTTCTGCATCATCATCTTAAAACTTGAGATACACACTTTTATGCATTAAGCATTTTGAATACAGACCCTTATAATGGAAATACAAAACATGTAGAAAAAGTTCATCCTGTTTTTTAACTTCAAAACATGGGTGTTCTGATTTGTTATCTTAAAAGATAAATTTTCCTGGGCATCCAACTTTTACTACCTAGGCAGGTAAATAATTTCTGCGCATGTTCAGCTGGGCATGCAACTTTTCAGATATTTTTCAAGCCCTGGTACCTATATATGGCTTTAATATGCACCTGTGGGACACAAAATAATAACAATGTCATTGGAAACAAGTTTTGTTTGAACTACAGTGTTTCTTTCAGGACTTTTTGACTGTGGGGAACAAATGAAACTTTAGAGGGGCAAGTTTTCCATTTACTATATATATATATATATTTATAATTTTTAACTACTATATTTACATATATAGAAGTAATTACTATATATATTTGTAGCACATGGGTATAGGTGGGGCCAGGGGGCCTTGCCCCCTTGAAAGTTTTTTATTTTTGGTTAAAATGTGACTTATAAAAAAAAAAGTCTTAATTTAATAAAAATGCATCAACTTAGCTGGAAAAAAATGCTTTAATTTTTCTTCTACTTTTCATTAATTTTAATTTTGTTCTGGTGGATTTCAAAAACTTCCATTTTTTGTCCCCCCCTTCCGAAAAAAATATGTAAAATTCCCTAATTCCCTGATATAGTAAATACTTCTCCAAACATTTCAAGAACAAACTTTCTTCAGCTAAACAAGGGAGGGGGGCGGCTTCAAGGTGTGGGTGTTGGTTTCGGCAGGCTTGAGATTGAGATTTTTATCCATTAAAATGCATTCAACACACTCCTGATCCTGAATCGTGATTTCCTGACTATGAGGTGTGATTATTCTACTTATACAGGGTGTCCGAGAATTATTGGACACATTACAAAAATATATTAAACAAAACATTAAACAGATAGAAAGAAACTGACTGTACTAACTTACAATGTAACTACACAAGTTCATAAATTTCGATGTGAGATCCCTTGGTTGCTCGTAGTACGTCCAAGCGATTCTCGATTTCATGCCATATATTGGAAAGCATCTGAGGAGTTATGGAATTAATAGCAGCTATGATACGCTGCTTCAGTTCCTGCAAATCAGTACAAGGCATCTGATAGACACGATCTTTCACATAACCCCCACATGAAATAATCCAATGGAGTTAGATCTGGAGAGCGAGGAGTCCACAGAATGGGACTACCACGCCCAATCCATCTGTTGGGGAAATGCTCATTTAGGCACTTACGTACACATGTTGACCAATGTGGAGGCACGCTGTCTTGTTGGAAAATGACGTCATATCTTTTGATCTGGGGTATAGCGAAATTTTCTAGCATATCCAAGTAAATGTCACCATTTATGTTTTTTTTGCAGAAGAAGAAAAGACCAATCACTTCTCGTTTTGATAAGGCGCACCACACATTAACTTTTGGAGAATCATGTTCTAGTTCAATAGCAGCATGAGGCGGTTCACTGCCCCATATCCTACAGTTCTGACGATTCACAATACCTGATACATGAAATGTGGATCCATCACTAAAAATTACAGTACTGAGAAAGTTTTCGTTGTTTTCCACTCGATTCAGCATATCCACAGTGAAATCATATCGCAGAGTGTGATCATTTACATGCATCTTTTGCACTATTTGAATTTTATAAGCATGAAACTTTAATTTCTTGTGCAAGATATCATGAACTGTCGATTTCGGAATGCACAGTTCTCTGCTTGCTTTACGAACAAATTTCCTGGGGCTTCGTCGGAAACTTTCGTTAACTTGGTCAACCGTCTCACCGCTGACGCTAGGCCTACCAGCTCCTCCACGATGTTCCACCTTGCCAGTTTCTTTAAACTGTTTCATCTACCACTTAATTGAATTCGTTGACAGAGGATTACAACCATACTCTAAGCGGTACCGTCTTTTAACTTTAATGACAGACTTTAATTCCGCAAGCCATAACACATACATCGCCTTCTGCTGTACGGATGACATGACTACTGATTGCGCATTTCTCATACATTCCTCATCAGGCCAGACCTAGCGGAATCTATTGAATTCTGGGAATAACAATTCTCCAAAACAAAAATATAGAAACCGTGTTAGTAATATGTGACATAGAAAAACAGACAATGCTCATAGTTTTTTTTTTTTTTTTTGTACATGATTTTGTAATGTGTCCAATAATTCTCGGACACCCTGTATTTTGAAGAATGGCATGCATCTTAATACACTTTTTAGCAAAATAAACAATACTTGAACAAGTATTAAAAAAGTATATAATTGGAGAAATATTTGTAGCATCAAAAGAAATGAAAATTTCTTTTTCATTATAGCATGAATTTATTAGCATTTGGCTTGGTAACATAAAATGCCTGAAGGGGGAGAGAATGATCGTTTTGGGAGGGCTTCGCTCCCTGAATGTATGCCTGAAAGAAACGCTAACTTACAAAGCTTGATTTATACATTTTAAGTGATTTTTGCCACCTAATGGCACAGAAGTCTAAGTGCTGGCTTCTGATCTTTTGTCCAAGTGGTCCTTGGTTAGGGTCTTCAATAAGGCATGGGAGGTGTACTTGTTTAATGGCTCTGCCTATCTCCCCTCCTTGGAACCAGTGGCCCTAAATTAGGGATGGGTGACTGTTTATAGCTCATTGAATTGCTCACTGTGATTGTTAAACCCCCAAACAAACAAGGGTGGTGGTTTTGATTGGTTCTCTTACACCCCACTGCTTCAATTTGGCCATGTTTCTGTTCCTTTTGGTCATGGTGTTTCTCTAGCTTATAATGGTTTAGTACAGTCAATGGTGATGTAAAAACATATTACAATATGTTAGATTGTTCACAGTCTCTCTCTCTTTATTCATAAGATATGAAAACATGGAAGCTGCAAAGTAGAGTGATTTCCAAGACATTCCAAAGACTAGATAGCAATATGGTTAACACATAACCGAAGCTACTAATGTTTATTTTAAACTTGTTTCATCCTGTGTATATACCTGTATTTCACGGTCACCAACATGTAGAACTTTTAGGAAAATCTTTGTTTAGGAAGTTTCAGAAAATTGACAAAATGCCTGTGAGTTTAAAAATATGGAACACCTATTTCTCTTTGTAAACATTGTGTGGTTCAGAGGTCTATCAAGCTCTTATAATTTTCTTTGCAGATGTTATGGTTTTTATTAACTAGGTTATGCATGTTCGATCTTAGATTGTCCTTAATGAATCATTAAGCTCACAGAGGAGTTCATGCTCATTGTTTCGATGAGCCTAGTTTCCTCACACAGTAACCATATTGTTTGAGCAGACTCGCAAAAGAGCATATCACTGACTTTAAGGAAGGGAGAGAAGGTGAAAGTGGCATCAAAGCTCAGCGACAGTAGTGCTGCTATTGCATTCTGCATCTTCTTACTTTCCATTTCCTTTAGGGAACATGTGATAAGAGCGCCTTATTTGCGACAACATATGTATGTTCCGAACACCTTACCCCTTTCCTAAGCCTTACTTCTGGCTGTTAATGAGAGATTTAAGGAGTTACATTCCTGAATATAAAAATGGCAGGGAAGAAAAGAAAAACAGCCCCTTCACATCAGGCTGGCATTCGAAAATGTTTTTTTTTTTTTGTGTGTGTGTGTGTGTGTGGAGAGGGGAGGTATTTTAGCAAATCGATCCACCCTATTTGCGGTCACCTCTCAAGATGGTCATTTTTTTCTTTTTTGGAACCATGGATGACTTTGCTGGACAGGTTTCACTGTATTGTGAAAGGAAAGTTCTACTGGAGAATGTGAACAATTAAGTAGCTAGAGCAAAAAGGAATGGTGTTTTGTATAGAATCTTATAAGCAAAGAAAAGGAAGTAAGATTTAATATAAGTTTTACTGGGAGCTTTTTGCTTGACATAATTTCAATGTATTCCTGAAAATTTTATGGTAAACTGTTTGTGTTTATTCATTGTATTACAGATGAATATTAATGAGTGTAGAATAAGACACTAAAAAGACACTCAAATATGTAACTGTAGGGCATCGTATTGGAAATGAAAATATGAGCATGATGTGTGTTAGTTACCCAATCGAGAAAAATGCAGCTTAGAGGGTTATGCAGAGTTGACCAATGAAAGAACAGAATTCCAATATATTTAAATTGAGAAATAAGCTGAACAGTTGCATTTTTTTTTCTAATTTAGTATCTTATCATTGCAATAATTGTGTGCTTTTGATGAAATTTTATCAGTGTAATTTAACTTTCAGATAGCTGAAAGGAAACTGATTATTAGAATTTCACATTCCTTTATTGACAGTTACCTTACAAAGTCCAAATAGTCACTGTGTGTGTGAGTGTGTGTGTGTGCATGCATGCATTCGTTTGAGTATGCACATGTGTGCATTATCATGAGTACAGAAATATTATAACAATGTGGTATGTGTATGCAAAGATTTTGAAAACGTGTGTGTTGTGTCCTGTCAGTCAAATAAAGGTGTTTAAAATTGCATTTTTAGAATCTCTTTGTTTTTGTTTTTATTCCCCTTGTGCATCATTCTCTTTTTACTATGACGATTTTCTTTTTAATTTGTATAACACCCTAGTAACTGCCACCATCATAGCTATATGCATTGGAAAAAAAAAAAGTCGACCTTGGTAATGGTCATGTTTGCTTGTGTCTTATTGATTTTGGTTGGAAATGAATTTGGAATTTACTGAGCTCCTTGTAGCTTTTAGGGTGTCCTATATCATGATTTTCTTTTTAGTGGTGAGCAAGTTGTTTTATAAAAAAATGTTGCTTTATAATTATTGCATAAGATTTAAAATATTGACAGAAGCTTGTGGTTTCTAAAATGCTTTTTTTTGGATTCTTTTCAAGCTTTGGTTAGCGTGTGCGAAATTGGAAAAGTTTTACGTTACTTATGTGTAGAGTCATATTATCATGACAGCAAAATCCTTAGTTATGCTATGGTTTTTTTTAGCTACAGCTTTCTTCCTTATTTCATATTAGCTTCTAAGCACTTTATTGTTATCAGTTGGAGTGCCTGACAAAACTTCCTGCTTTGGAATATTTTTACCTTGTGCAATTTTTATATTTATATGTACATGCATATTATGTACATATGTGTGCCTTTTTATGTACGCTCAGTGACAGGTGAGCAGGAAGTAAATTGTAAAGGCCTTCTCAAGAAAAGTTTTGACAACAATTTGTATGTGAAAAAATGTTCCTTAACTATGTAAAAAAAAAGAAAAAAGTTTTTGTATACTTACCTTTGTATGTGTGTAAAAAGAAAAAAAAAGCCTATTTGAGATTAATGGTGCCTGGCATGTGCCTTTTATTGGCTGGACTGATAATGATTTTTCATATGTGAAGCAACTATCATGTGTTTGCCAAAAACGTTTTTCAGATGTATGTTGCTCCTCACCTTCAAAACAAAGCCTCAGTTTAAGCCTACTGTGTAAAAAGAGCTTGGTCTCTGTGCAGAATTGTGAGTGCCATAATAGAGCTTTGAATAGTTATGCACTTAAAAATATTGACATGTCTTTAAAAACATGTACTTTATGTTCACAGTGAAATATACACCAAAGAGCCATAACATTATGACCACCTGCCTAATATGATGTTGGTTCGCCCCATGCTGTCAAAACAGCTCTTACTCGTAGATCGTTTTTGAATCAAAGATTATACTTATAAAAGCACCAGTAAAGGAAACTATAATGGGACCATGGTTTCAGCCATTAGGGGTCTCTCTCGTCAGCCATCAAATCACGTACCTTGTTCCATTCTTGATCAGCTTTTGAATCTCTTATCACAGGCTTGTGGTCTTCTGCTGCCATCTCCAGGCTAGAATCTGTTGAATTTTCGGAAGGCTTTATAAATTAGTTGTTAATGTTCTGAAAGTTTTGCTGCAATCTCCCGGCTAGAATCTGTTGAATTTTTGGAAGACTTCAATTGGTCGTTAATATGTTCTTTCAAAAATTCAACAGATTCCAGCCAGCAGATGGCAGCCCAAGACCACAACCCTGTGATAAGAGATTCAAAAGCTAATCAAGAACAGAACAACATACATGATTTGATGACCGATGAGAGATCTAGTGGCTGAAATAATTGTCCCATTATGGTTTCCTTTACTGTCATTTTTATAAGTATAATCTTTGATTCAAAAACAATCTATGTATAATAAAATGCCATTAGTAATTTTTGCTCTGATTTGTTGTATAAGCTCTTACTTACTCAACAGTCATGTATGCTACAAAATTTCGAAAGGTATCTTGTGGTATCCGGTATGAACGTGTTACCACTAGATCCTCTAAAGCTTCTAAGTCACGTGGTTGAGACACCACATATCGGATCTGCTGTTTCAACACAAACCACAGATGCTCAGTTGGATTGACATCTGTGGAATTTAAAGGCCAGGGGAATACTTGAGAATACTTCCTCATGTTCTGCAAACCATTATCAAACAATCCGGGCAGTGTGGCATAGCGCATTATCCTGCTAAAAGAGGGCGCTACTAGAGGGGAATAGCATTGTCATGAAAGAATGTATCTAATGTGCAATGATGTTTAGGTAGGTTGTAAATGTCATAGTTTCCTGCACATGAATGACTGGACCCAGAATTTCCCAGCAGAACATTGCACTTCCTCCCACGGCTTGTTTTTGTCGCAGGGTGTATCTTGGTGCCAACACTTCCCCAGAAGCAAATGTACCAGGCCATCTACATGGTGCAACAGGAAGCTAGATTCATCAAACCAGACAAACTTCTTCCAATCATTCAAAGTCCAGTTTTGATGCTCACATGCCCATTACATGTGCATTCGACTGTGAACTGAGGTTAGCATTGGCACTCGGATCGGCCTGCTGCTATGCAGCTCCATTTTCAGCAGGGTTTGATGTACTGTGTGTTGTGACACATTCTTCTGGCACCAGCATTCACATTACCAGCGAGTTGTGCCACAGCATTCCTTCTGTTGGCTGGTACCAAATGGAATTCTTCAATGACCAGATAAAATGCTGTGTTATGCACAATTAAAACAAAACAATAAAGTGTTCTTCGTAAAATTCCATTTAATCACACTTTACTATATACAAAGATTAAAAAAGACACTCATATGATCTTTTGGCCTCCCTTGGAGTCCTTCATCAGATGAAAAAATATAATGACCGCATAAAAGGTTGTTGTGGTGTATAAGTAAGATAGTCGTTGCCACTGAATAATGCAATTCACAGAAGCAAAATAAAAGGCAAGCAATTTACATACCGAAAGCCTGCACCAAACACAGGTAAGGAGGGGACACACACTGTTCCAAACTTCAGGGTGAAATAGGATTTTCCTTAATTTTGACAGGTTCAATGGCTTTCCAAGCCTGGGGAAACTTGGGTAGGTGAATCCTTGTTGCAACAAATATTAATGAACCTGTGAATGTACAGACTCTCTGTAAAGTGAATTTGAGTCTTACTGGCAGGGGTTGTCAAGATCCCAGCTTCTTCCCAGTGTGGGTAGTAAGTTCCTGAAGTAATGAGGTGAGATAAAGCCATAGATGAAGCATGCATTTTAATGTTGTATTTGTGTTCTGAAAATCGCAATTTCACATTCCTAATTGTAGAACCCACATATGTCTTTGTGGAGGCCTCTGGGTCAACTGTTTTCAGAGAAATCTTGTACACACGAAACCGTTCCAGATGGTTCACTGGATATCTGTTTTTACGAAGCAAATCAAAGGTAGTGTTAGTTCTAAGACCAAAGTCCAGGTTGTTTTTACAACATAAGGTTTTTTATAATGTTTGTGACTCAGGGGACAAAGTCCATAGAACCCACAAATCAATGTCTAGGTTGATCACCCCTTAAAGTGGTAGGTGCCAATCTTCTAGTTTTTGCTATGATCCTGTTGATAGTATGATTGGGATACCCAAACTTTACAGCAAGGTCAGAAATCCACTGTAATTCTGCCGATAAAAAGGCACAGTTAGAAGAGTGAGTGAATGCCCTACGGACAAGAAAGTAAAAGGTAGATAGTTTGTAGTTGTTAGGGTGTGCAGAGGAAAACGAAATA
Organism: Macrothele yani; assembly: GCA_039090855.1. Taxonomy (NCBI): domain Eukaryota; kingdom Metazoa; phylum Arthropoda; class Arachnida; order Araneae; family Macrothelidae; genus Macrothele; species Macrothele yani. The sequence continues at coordinate 116,669,248 of CM077026.1, forward strand.
ATAGCCGGTGAAAAAGAAGGCTTGCAGTAAACGGAGAAATTTAAATGATTGAAAACCGGATGCCTGCGAAGCAGAAAATCCAAAAAAGGAAGTGATCCATTGGACTCCAATTCCACCATAAACTTAAATGAAGGAAAAAAGAACGATATTAAATCTGCAAAATTTCACGGCAAGAGAATAGCTTTTGCTCACCTCTAGCATTGTTGAGCCACGGTCAGCCCACTCCTTGCTAGCGGGTCATGTTTTTTTCCTCTTCTGACTACTTTTTGAAAGTACTAATTACGGCTGACCATGAGCACCGCACAAGTCTTGCCATCTCAGAAATGCTCTGACCCAGTCGTCTGGCCTCTACAACTTGGCCTTTGTGAATCTTGCTTAAGTCTGCTGCCTTTCCCTTCCAAAGAACAAGAATAACATTAATTAACAGAGCTCAGTATCAGGTGTTAATTATACAGCTTCATGATTTTCATTCATGCCATAGCTTACTTGCAGTTGCTTCAATTTGCATGAAGACTTGGTGGTCGTAATGTTTTGTCTTTTTGCTGTATAGCAAAGTCTTAGTTTGACTATGACATCAGAATTATTAATTTTAGATATGCTAAAATCAAAGTTAAAGTGTTGTTGAAAGCATCTTATAAAGACTAAGAAACAGACACAATTTCATAGCAAGAGTTGGACCCTTTTGCTGATAAATTGAAATAGACTTTCGGGATATATTTTATCCCCACTTCAAATCATTATTGTGATAAAATTGAAGGCTTAGAAATCAAGAAGGAATGAGGAGCACCATCAACAATCTTGGTTATGAATTGAGGTAGTTAACCATAGTTTAATGGAAAATAGGATAGGATGTGTCCCAAAAATTTGTCACAAGTATTTTTGAGTTTCTCAATGTAAAAATATCCACAGCTCTTCTAAAGTAGGACAATTTAGTTCATGTTTCATGTTCTCACAGAGCAGCTAAATGGCGGTCACAAGTGTTTAGGCAATAGGTGCTGACTTTCCAGATTTAGCTCTGCGTTCAAGTTTCACACATGAAGTGCAATAGGTGCTCAAATTCTGGAAGAGAAATCTAATGAGTGACAGTTCTGGATAAGTCCAGGACAAGAGGGGAAGAAGTACAGTGAGTGATCAAGTTCACTACCAACACACACACACACTCACATATACATAAATCTACAGTGGAACGTCAATTATACATCAACTAGGCACATGATTTAGCAGGGTGATAGGTTCTTAAAATTAGTATGGATATATAATTCAGCACACTTAATTTTTCTTTATGCACTTTTTACAATTATACTTGTTTTAATTTTGGTCCCTTGAAGGATGCATAATTGACATGCATTATATTTTCAAGTGTTTTTGTGTATGTATATACATAAGCATGTTTCTGGCACACCTGTGGGTTAAACTATGTGTAATGATGTTATTTCTTAAGTATCTACTAAGGCAGGAATTGAATTTTCTCATCCATTTCTGAATACCCATTTTATACAGTTGTCTCACCTGGTTTCTCTTCTGTTTCTAAAACAGCCTTCCCATCTTTGGACCAGTAGGCCTATCTTGGAGATTGGCAGCTCCTTATGTCATTGTTTAACCTATTCAAGTGAACCAAATTCTTATGCGTCATTTGATAACAACAGGTGTAGCAAATGTTAAAAAAAAAACAGTTTACTTTGAAGTTTTCGGTGAGTATATTTTTAAAGCTTGGTAGTAATTGTAGTTGACTATCTGCAGCAGGTATACAACAAAAAATGATTGGTCTAATTCAATGTGGTTTTACATTCTGTGCTTTGAATTAGGAGTATACATGCAGAATGTGTAGACACCTCAAAATATAAATTAATAAAAACAAAAACATTATGTGTTGCGTGCTGCAAGGCGGAAATCTATATTAATTTCGAAGCATATTATTTACCCCATAGTTCACTCTAATACATATGGAAGCCAGATTTCTAAATTGCAGTTGTTGTTTTTTGTTTGGGGGGGGGGCATTTGTACACATAATAAGAATGAAGTATTTTTATGCAGTTCTTCTGCTTCTTTTGAAATGCATTATAATTGTATAAGAAAGAATATTTTATAAGATACCACCCTTTTTTTCTGCTGATGGTTCCAGAAGTGCACTTATAATAATACTCTTAAAGAGAGAAATGCTCAGCATGATGAACCTGAAATATACACCCGAAATATGCATTTGAGTAAGTATGCGGAATATGTCTAAAAATTCCTGGAATATTCATTTGCATATAGGGTATGCGAAATGTATAACTATTCACTGCTTATAATGTAAGCAAAAAGAAATTTGCCTCTGGAAATCATTCCTCTATTTCATTGCACTCTTACCATTTATAGAAACTTCTGTTGGCTACATTTGTATGGCTTCAGGAACTGAAAGTGCTACATGCATTGTGCAATTTGTAATCAAAATTTGGTGAAAGTACATGTGCTGTGTGGGCTCTGAAAGCATTATTTTATTTATTTATTCTCAACATTTAGTGAGTTGAAGTATATATACTTCCAGTTGCTAAGTGCCTTTTTGAATCTTTTGTAGTAAGTGCAGCAGAGAGAGCAGGTATCTCATTATACAGTGTGTTTATAAATGATAGGAACACTTTCAATAATTTATTGTATATGGAGTAAGAGAGATACCATTTACTTATCTATACCATGTGAAAGTTTCCCCATTGTTGCTGTTGAGACATTTATTTCAATCATTCACCGCCAGTTGGCATTACCTGTCATACCCCTACGGCACGCATAGCCTTATTGAACGATGAGGCTATGGGAAATTGCTGCCGAGATCACTGGACTTAACTCCGTGTAATTCCTTCTCGGATCTTGTTTATGTACCACCTTTGCCATGTGGTGTTCAGGAACTAAATCTGAGAATTGAAGAAGCTACCACCATGGTCACACAAGATATACTATGGAAGATGTACTATGGCAAGAATTTGATTACCATGTGGACATTTGCCGTGTCACACGTGTTTCCCACATTGAATCGTTGTGAAGTGATGTGATGTAAAAAATAACTTGTACATTTTCTCTTTCACAAGCTGTGTGTATATCACACCAATATCTGTCCTGGTCTTTGTGCAATAAATCACTGAAAGTTTTCCCACCATTTATAAACACAGTATATATTGGACATGACATTAGCAAAATATTGAAATCAAAAAGAATATAAATTCTGAATTTCGTTGTAACACTTACTGGCCATCCATCTAGCACCTCTCAGAAAACGTGAAAATTTCATCGCCCTGGTGCGGGAATCGAACCCGCATCTCCCGATTTCCGTTCAAGTGTGCTAACCGTTACACCACCCAGGACAATGAAGTTCCAAGCAACTGAGTCTAAGCAAACTTAGCTTAGGAATCTGAACATCCTCAGATCTTCGCTAGTCGAAGCATCGTTGCTTCCTCATAGCATTTTGACCCATCTCCCATCCAGAGAAACTTTCACATAGTATGAAATTTTCAAGTTTTCTGAGAAGTGTTACATGATGACCAAGTAGGTGTTACAAGCAAATTCAGAATTTATATTCTGTATGCTTTGAATATTCTATTGATTTCCCATGTATTATGAAGAATATTTCTTCCTTTATTGATGACATTAGCAGTTGGTTGTTTAGCGATCAATTTTTAAATATTTTTAATTTACTTCCTGAACAAAAATATTTTTATATTGAAAATTAATGGTGTTTTAGAATTCAGTGAAGAACGTGTGTTAAAAATGTTTTATTTTAAAATGATGTATTGGGAATAAATCTTCAATTATGAATTGTGAAACACTTTTTATGTGGAAGTTCAAATTTATTATGTGTCTTGTGTACTTGTGAAAAATTTAATTGCGCATCCATGTTTTACCAGTGAAAGAAATCTATAAAATTTTGTAATATTTGTCTATAATTACATTGTATTTCATTAAAGTTTGAGATAATGCCTTCATGAAAAACTGCTTTGGCCAAAAAAATTTAGAAGAAAACACCCCAAAACCAAGGTTTCACAAAAACTACTGAGAGTATAATAATTAGACATTTGTTAATTATTAAATCATATCTGTAAAAGCTTGGATGTTTGTGAGTATTTTCTTCAGCAGAATGCTTTATTTTAAGGTTTCCGTTATACTCATGCGTTCATCATGGTTTCATATTGAATGAGTTTGTATAATTTAAATATAAAAATGATCTTCAGGATGGAAAGCAGATCTTAATTTCTATTTTTATTTTATTAGCTAAATCTGAGTTCAGAAACTTGTTCTATGAAACACTATTTCAAAAGTTATTGAATTTTTTTGCGTGCCTTTCTCTGTGGCAGAATATGAAGTATTCTGTTTTCGCTTAAATGTATGTTATGACCTTCAAATAATTAAATTCTTATCTCCTAGTTTGTTATTAATAAAGCCATATCACTCATTTGAAAAACCAACGGCTTTTTTTGATGAGAGTTTTTATGCAGGACGTACAGGCTGCATTGTATTTTGAAAATATGGGTTTGTTCCTCACGGAAAGAAAATGAAGATTTCAGCATTTCCTTTTTTTGAAGAAGAAACAGATGTAAATGTCATTGTACAATTATTGCATAGCTGATACATTGGAAGTAGCATAACAGCTTGGAAAGTGCAGCTGGATTATGAGAATGTGGTTTCACACAGTTTAAGATGTCATTTTTTTTTACCTTTCAGCCTTATTGTTAGAAATCTGAAGTGACCTGGAGAAATTTAACTTGTCCCAAATAAGAGTGTGTTCCAAAGTCTGCATATGAGAAAAAGAAATGCCAGAAAATTAAGCTTGTTTTTCAAAATGTAATTATCGATGGTTAGCAATTGTACATTCTGTCGTAGAGTGGGGAGAGTTATTTTCTAATTGAAAAAAAAAAGATGATAGCTGATATTATCTGATTAATGCATAAGAAGACAATCTGATATAATTGGTCCATATGTGATATAAACGTTTATAAATATTTTATTATCCTTGAGATGGTTGCATCAAAAAATTGCTTCAACTCGGGGGCAAGCAAATTGCTGAAGGTAGCTCGATCAATTGAAAAGCGGACATTTTAAATTAATACTAATCGTTGTATATAAGTTTTTGGATATTTATTAATTAAATTATAACTCTGGCCGCCCTGGTGGCGCAATGGTCTAAGGCGCTGGCCTCTGATCATTCGTCCGTAAGGGGTCCGGGTTTGAATCCCGGTGGGGCATGGATGTTGTTAAACCTCCAATCAAAAAAAAAAATTATAACTCTGCATAAAAACAGTTGGTTATCTTGATTTAATATCCATGCGTATTTCTCCTTATTTTCTTTCCTATGTTCACAGAAGTAATAACAGCACAAAGATATAAGGACCTTTTATTGGGTGTGTCGAAAAATTTTGTCGTTATTTAAGTAAAAGATTCGCTTACCATGTAGATTTATTAAACGATTAATCTGTATATAATGCCCATTATCTTTCACTATTCTGCTTCTGCCGGGAAGCGTGTAAATTCGCATGACTTGATGTTGAAACATTCCCTGAGTTCCGTGCCAACCTCTTCATCATTCCAAAATGTTTCTCAGTGAGAGAGTTTTGCAGAAAACAAAACAGATAAAAATCAAATAGTGCAGTATCTGATGAATATAGAGATGTGATAAAACTTCCCATCCAAATGCAGTGAGCTTTCCTGCCCTCGGGGGTTGGTGTTTATCGTGCAGTAATACTATAACCCATTCTGTTTACCAACACAAGACGCTTTTCTTCGATTGCTGCCTCCAAATCTAAGAGCTGCTGACAGTATCTTAATGCAGTGATGGTTTCCTAGGTGACAATAAATAGATCCTTGCTTGTCCTAGTTGATGCATAGCATGCGCTTCTCTTGATCAATATTCGATTTCTACGTGGTTGGAGCCGATTGTTCGCGCTAGCAGTAGGCTCATTCCCTCACAGAAGAGAGCCTAACCGGCGCAGATGGGTTCTGATTGACTAACCTAAGCGATGGCTTCGGATAATTCGTCCGGAAACGGGTCTGGGTTCGAATCTCTGTGAGGCATGGATGTTGTGTTTGTCTTAAGGCACTGGCTGTCTCCCTTCCCTGGAACCGGTGACCTTAAACTAGGGACAGGCGACTGCATATAGCCCATTGAGTTGCTCACGGTGGTCGTTAAACCTCCAATTAAAAAAAAAACCTGCTTCACGCTAGCAGTAGGCTCTCTTTCTCAGTGTTAGTCTAGTATCCATTTTTTATCTCAACCAACCTGTCCAGAAACGGGGCTTTTTCATACCGCACAAGAAAGGGACGACCAAACTCGCAAATACGTCCGTTTGGTTTATTTCTGTCGACTCGTGTGGTACCCATCTTGAATACTTTTAAGACAAATCCCAACTTGTGGCTGTATCGCAAAATGAAATGAAATACCTCGTACTTGTCTCCCGTTGCTGCGGACATCAGTTAAGGGATATTTTTTCCCATTCTAAGCGTAGAACATCAACGGGCGCGATTGTCTCAGCAATGGCTTCTGATCATTCGTCCAAGATGGGTCCAGGTATGTATGGATGTTGTGCCTGTCTTACGGCGCTGGCTCTTTCCCTTCCCTAGAACCAGTGGCCCTAAATTAGCGTCGGTCGACTGCTTATAGCCCATTGAGTTGCTCACGGTGGTCGTTAAACTTCCAATAAGAAAAAAAGAACAGCGTCAAGCTTTGACGGCCTTCCTGATCGTCAATCATCTTGCAGGTCGAAATTCCTCTCTGGCTTCTGATCGTTCGTCCGACATGAGCTACTGGTATGTTTGCCTTTTGTCACTGGCTCCCTACTTCCCTGGAAACAGTGGCCCTAAATTAGAGACGGACAACAGCATATAAACCATGGAGCTGGTTGTTAAACCCCCAAACAAACAAATAATTATTTCTGGAACTATCTTTGCAGCACACGTGCGGTAATGGCGTATGACCCGAAAACGCTACACTAATGTTCAACCCCAACCGTCGTGTTAAACCTTTTTAATTCTTTTTTTATTTATTTGGGCCTTTAACGACCACCGTGAGTAACTGGATGGGCTATAAGTAGTCGCCCGTTCCTGATTTAAGACCACTGCTTCCATGGAAGGGAGGAAGCCACTGTAAGACTAACACAACATCCATACCTCATCGGGATTCGAACTCGGATCCATCTCGGACGAAGAGTCACAAGCCAGCGCTTAGACCTCTGAGCCATCGGGCCACCCCGATGGTCATAAACCGCCCTTGGAAGTAGGAAGCTAGGAGATTTGGGCTAAGATGCCTCATAGGAAGAACACATGGAAACTAGGTTGGCGCAGTGGTCTAAGGCGCTGGCCTCTGACCATTCGTCCGTAAGGGGTCCGGGTTCGAATCCCGGTGAGGCATGGATGTTGCGTTTGTCTTACGGCACTGGCTCTCTCCCTTCCCTGGAACCAGTGACCCTAAATTAGGGACGGGCGACTGCTTATAGCCCATTGAGTTGATCACGGTGATCGTTAAACCTCCAATTAAAAAAAAAGAAACTAGGTAGAAAATAATTTGGAACGCAAGGGCTTATACCACGGGACTACCGTTAACTTGTTGTCAGCACATATATGTAATGCTTAGGCAGTCGACTGGGATCGAACCCCTATGGTTCGGAGCCATCTACTCTGGTCACAAGAGCTTTTTTTTTTTTTTTTTTTTTCCCCTTTTTTCTTAAGGTGGCGTTAGTAAAATGCTCTCCGATAGACAGCAAATATGCGTTATGCAAGTTTTCCACGAAAACAACTTTGCAACACACCCAATAATTGATAGCATGGAGGTAAAGAAGAGACTGCAGTATTGTTTTAAATTCTTTTTAATTACGTAAGTTTTTATTTGTTGAACTTTTAAACTTCGCAATAATATATTCGTTTTGTCTCGCGTTGTTTTTTCACCATCTCGTGTGAAGGAGGTAGGGCCGCCCGTAAAGTGTCCTGGTTGGAATCCCAGTGAGGCATGGATGTTATGTTTGTTTTACGAAGGCTCTCTCCCTTCCCAGGAACCAGTGACCCTAAATTAGAGACGCGCGACTGCTTATAGCCCATTGAGTTGCTCACGGTGGTCGTTAAACCTTCAATCCAAGAAAAGAGGAGGTAGGTATGTAGTTTTCATTTACAAGATTAGATGAACTATATGTAGTGGGGTGGCGCAGTGGTCTAAGCGATGGCCTCTGATCATTCGTCCGTAAGGGGTCCGGGTTCGAATCCCGGTCAGGCATGGATGATGTGTTTGTCTTACGGCACTGGCTCTCTCCCTCCCTGGAACCAGTGACCCTAAGTTAGGGACGGGCGACTGCTTATAGCCCATTGAGTTGCTCACGGTGGTCGTTAAACCTCCAATCCAAAAAAAAAAAAATTCGTCCGAACGGGGTCCGGGTTCGAATCCCGGTGTGGCATGGATGTTGTGTTTGTCTTACGGCACTGGCTCTCTCTCCCTTCCCTGGAACCAGTGACCCTAAATTAGAGACGGGCGACTGCTTATAGCCCGTTGAGTTGCTCACGGCGGTCGTTAAACTTTCAATCAAAAAAAAAAAATATGTAGTGGGGATTGATCAAAGGGAGCTGTAACAGTAGAAAAGTCCCCTCGTTTGGTGACGTCACTCTCATGCTAAATGGCCTGGTACGTCGTTGTCGTGTTTAACATCACACACGATAGCGCTGGAAACCAACTATAAGCCTCGGTTTTATCATGACGTCACTAAAGGTGGGAACTGCACTTTCAAATGTCACCGGCTCTTACTATATAGACAGCCTTAGATTGGCCCACTATTGAAAAATTCCGAGTTAAGTACCAGTTGCGAAATGTGTTTGTGTTTCTTAAACGGCCAGACTATAGTAGTAGTGGGTTATATTTTGTGGTATTGAGTACCCGTCGCGAGGTTAGTGCTCGTGTTTGAACAAGTTAAAGATGTGAAGAGCTTCTGTTGTTCACCTGTCTGAAACATGGGCGCCCATATGGAGGGGGCACTTGCCCTCCCTTGGAAATCTGACTGTAATTTCAGTTCGGGGGGGGGGGGGCTCTACAAAGTTTTTCGCCATAACATTAATTCTGATTGCTAATTTTTAGATTGAACTTCTGGAGTTGTTGTGCATGTAGTAAAAATAAAAACACATTGGTGTTTTTAAAAGCGCATTGGTGCACAATATTTGAGCATAGTGTAGAGAACAAAGAGTTCGGCAAGTTTATTCCAGAACTTTTTCTTCGTTTTTTTTTTTTTTTTTTCTTGATCAATTGAGTGACCTAGGATTTTCACCTTGTTTCTCGCCCTTTGGATTTAACTGCTATAATATATATATATATATAGCCAGTGCCGTTAATGCCCACCAGATGGAGACGTCTCAGTAGCTGAGCCCATCTTACGGATTTATAATGTCAGAAGCTGACTTAAAAATACACATAGCACCGTGGATTGTTGGCCACCGTGGTGTAAAGTTAACGCGCTCGGCTAGTTATCGAGAGTTCCGTGGTTCAATTCCACGGCGGCAGCTGAAAAACATTTTTTTCGGTTGCTATGTGTTTCTGGAACGTGGAAAGAGTGATGTATTTGGAGGATTTTCAAATTGAGTGACCATTAGCCTTCTGTGGTGCATGGGACACAAAGTGTCCAAAAGGCGCAAGGATCAGAAGAACAGCAAAGATTTTTTTCTCCCCTTCCCCAACATGCTGTCAAACTTTAACTATCAATCTTTTTTTGTGCAGTTTTCGGGTCGTCAGGTTTCCAATTAAATTTATCAAGGCGCGTGTAGTAAAAAAAATGGAGAGGATACAAACGGCACAATGAAAGTTTACATACGTTTTTTTTATGTTATTTGTGTTTACAGTTTCTATTTTTGCCCCCCCCCCCCCCCCCCCCCACCGTTCTGAAAACTAACCTATGGGCGCCCATGGTCTGAAACAGGAAATAATTTTGTAAAAGCAGACCTGCTATTCACAGAAACAACCTCTGCTCAGCATTAAAAGATTTCGGGATTTATTTTTGAATTGGATTCATTGATACAGTATTAAAAGTTATAAATGTGTTACTTGAAAGAAATCCAAAATGTACACCATTGCCTTTGCACCTGTGTGCAGGCATTCTAGCCTCATTAACTTACAGAACTTCAGTCTAGAATTACTTTGGCTACAGAAAAAGGATAAGAAGAAAAGAACATATGATTAATATGCAAACTTATATACCATCATAAGAATAATGACACCAGGAGGGAATCATCATTCACTTTTTGCAAGAAGTGAGATGTAGACTAATACAAATAAAACATGCTCAAGTAAAGTGCCCTCAGAGAAAAGTTGCAACATGGTTATTAAAAACGACGTTTAAGTAAGCTCTTCACACAAACAAAAGAATAGCTTGCTTAGGTGCTGTATTAATCGTATACGTCTCAACATTAAAAAAACATATATTGATTTTCATGTATCTTTATTGTATTTTGCGAACAATCTGAGTTTGCTCTACTTGCTGATGCTCTTTTGAAATACCTTGTGTAGTTACCTATGTAAAACTTATAACACTTCGTGTGTATGAATATTCTACTTAAAGCTACCTGATATAATAGCTATGCATCAGTGTTTGTTGTACATAAGAGTTTAAAACTGTTCAACAATGTTTGGGGCATATTAGAAGTTTTGCAATACTTTATCGAAGAAAGACCTTGTATTAAGCATTTCTCTGGTCTTAGCAATAAGCATATAATTAAAGTAATTTTTATGAAATGCTGTCTGGGCTTGTTCTTTTAAAAACGCTTTACACAACAGAAAATGTTTGTTCAATTGTCTTCCCGTGGCTGTTTATTGGTGCAGCAAACAAACTGGTCCTTCGATTGGTTGTGTGATTATTAAACCCCAACCAGGTGCACTGTATGCTATTAGCTAAACGGTCCAGTCCGACCCCCCCGCCCCCACCCAGAATCATACTTTATATTGTACTAGCTTTTTACTGATAAGTACATATAGTTATTTTAGAAAAATGTAAAAATTATCTATTTTCAGAAATTAAGTTTTAAAATTAGACCAACACACGCATGCGTAGATATGAAGTGTTTGGGAGATAAGGATGCCAATGAGTTGATAAAACGATTGACAGCTGCTGCCAGCAGGACACAGTGGAGAGTGACGCGGATGAACATAACTCTCGGCCGTCCCCAAAGACTCGGTGAGTTCGTAGGCTCTTGTACCTTAAACTGCAGTGTCATCTTAGTGTGAATCGTTTTTTTTTTTTTTTTTGTGGATTAGAGGTTTACCGGCCACCGTGAGCAGTCGTCGAAGTATAGATCTGTTTATTGTGATTAGTCTTTATCGTGGGATCAACGGCGTAATGTAACTTCTGAATCGCGAAAATAAGTTCCCTCCAAGCCCCAAAGTGTACATTCTAACTTCTAAGCCCGTTCCTTTCCCCTTCAATATGAAAATTCATTTGAAATGTGGACTACCAAAAAAAAATTAATAATTTGTTATCTATGCTGAAATATTTAATCTAGGTGGCGCAGTGTCTAAGACCATCCGTCCGAGATGGGTATGGGTGGTGTGTTTGTCTTACGGCACTAACTCTATCCCTTCACTGGAACCAAAAAAAGGGACGTCCGACTGCTTATAGCCCATAGTGTTGCTCACGGTGGTTGTTAAACACCGAATTAAAAAAAAATAAGCTAAACTACAAGTAGTGTAGACGATGATCGAAAAAGACAACGTCCTGGAGGAAAGATTTGCTCATTTGGAGGTACGCGCGGGCACGGCGACGTAGTTGTCGTCTAGACGCTGGCTTCTGATCCTCCGGGTTCAAATCCCGGTGAGGCATGGATGCTGTGATTGTGTTACGGCACAGGCTCTCTCCCTTCTCTGGGAACAGTGGCCTTAAATTAGGGACTGGCGGCCATTGAGTTGCTCACGGTGGTCGGTAAGCCCTCTATCAAATAAAGAAAGGTACGCGCGGTACCAAAATAAGCAGTTGCAGTAATCTGACCCAAAGATATTAGTATGTATTCTTTCTCCAGAGCCTATACGCTTGCGTGATTCTGTAAGCTGATGTTAAAGGCAAGCGAATGCGTTTAAAATCCGTCAACGCATTGCGCCCGTGTGCGAATGTCGAACACCATTTAGGCACTGCAAACGATCATGACTTGAGCACCATAGCTTTGCACTTGACTTTTCCTTCCATGTAATAACTGCAATACCTGCACTTCTGAGAACTCGATTGAAAAAATTCTTTGCCGTCAGATACGGCTTACCACGAGAAACTTTTTGCGCATATTTTCTGCTTAAAATAATGCACCATTTTCCCGGCAGAGGGCCTAGATATAAATCTTATTTTTATCGACATCTCTGCTTCTAACAGTCAGATTCGAAAATTTCCTTGGTTTATCGACATCTCTGCTTCTAACAGTCAGATTCGAAAATTTCCTTGGCGAACAGACAGCGTTTAATAATGAAGAATGTTTTACATATTTCAAATTTTTGATAAACACAAGTACACTGAAGGTCATAAGATTACGTTTCCAGTTACGGCATATTTGATGCAATGCCTGTGCTTCTAAAAACTCTTTTTCGGTCAGATACTGCTAACTACCAAAAAAAATTTTATGCGTATTTCTTGCCACAATAATGCACAATTTTCCCGCCAAGTGGTACAAACGTTTGATTTTGGTTCTCAATATCTCTTCTTCTAAAAGTCCATTTTTTTTTTTGATTGGAGGTTTAACGACCACCGTGAGCAACTCAATGGGCTATAAGCAGTCGCCCGTGCCTAATTTAGGGTCACTGGTTCCAGGGAAGGGAGAGAGCCAGTGCCGTAAGACAAACACAACATCCATGCCTCACCGGGATTCGAACCCGGACCCCAGACGGACGAATGATCAGAGGCCAGCGCCTTAGACCACTGCGCCACCGGGGCGGCAAAAGTCCATTTTAAAGAATTCCTTTAACTCTTGATAGCATTTACCTTGTGGAACATTTTGAATGTATCCAAGGCCGCCCCAGTGGCGCAGTGGTCTAAGCGATGGCCACTGATCATTCGTCCGAACGGGGTCCGGGTTCGAATCCCGTGAGGCATGGATGTTATGTTTGTCTTACGGCACTGGCTCTCTCCCTTCCCTGGAACCAGTGACCTTAAATTAGGGACGGGCGACTGCTTATAGCCTATTGAGTTGCTCACGGTGGTCGTTAAACCTCCAATCCAAAAAAAAAATGTACTCCAGGCTGGCTTTCTTTGTACTTCTAGGGCCTAGGTCGTAAGGGACTTGAATATCCACCCTCTCCAAAGTGGTTTCACGGCTATGGCTGCAATATACCACTTGTAGGATGTCACGAAAGCTTGGTCGTCCAAGGCGTACGTTGCTTTAACCGCACAGCGTTATAGGTCCTATACAGGATGGAAATTGTCTTCGGAGCTATCAAGGCTGACGATATATCGAAGGCTTAATGCAATTAGCCTTTATGCCAGGAGACTCAAGGGTTGTCTCTCACTAACCGCATCTCCCAGGCAGGACTTTCCCAAGGGGACGCGAGAGTGGACTTGAACACACCCTGAAATTTGTCTTGCCTACCCAGTTCAAAATGTTCCATTTTCTAGTGTATTTAACCTTAAAATATAATCTGCACTTTGCTAAGTAATGAATCTTGTGTGTTATTTCATATAACCCTACGCATTTTTATCCGAGGTAGTGCATTGTCTACGTCTTGAAAACAAAAGTTATCAAAATAGCATCCACAGGGCAATGAAAATTCAGTTGTTCTCCGCATTTCCAAATCTGTAGTTTAAGCCACTTTTCCATGTTTGTATGGATAATGAGGAGAGTGCAGGAATTCACTGAGGGAGTTACTACCAATTGCTCTGTTTCCTTTACAAAGTAGGGGATTCCAACACAGAAAGTGGAGTCTAAAGCTACACTAGCACTCTTAAGACTGTTCCGAGACAGTGAAAGTGTAGAAAGTGGCTGACGACTGCTTTGTAGGAGAGGAATGCAAGGCAAAGTCGCTGGGTGAAAGGAAGGAAATTAAAGTTGGGTGGTATTGTGTCTGCGTGGCGCTACGTTAAAATTTAATTTAGATAAAAACTATATTTTCGTTTAAATAAATTATTCAAGTACAGTACCATTTTCGTAAGAAAAATTTTGAAAAGCAATTTAAGACAATGCATTCTGAGCAAGCAAAAAATTGAAGGTGACATTTTAGTAACAGTTGAATCTTACGCCAGTGGCGTAGTTAGTCAGATCCGTGTGTGTGTGTCCACGTAGAGGACGTGAGGATTGCACGAATTCCTTTATAGCGGGTAGCGAAAAGATTAAAAAATTAGTTCTTTCAGTGTTTCGTAAGAAAAATAAAATTGCTATCAAGCTTGCCCTACCAAATAATGCTCGCCCACCCGTCGCCCGTCCAGATTTCGAAGTCTAGCGACGTCCCTGCTACCCCATGAATGATTTCTGCACCCACTCTTGAGAGCTTTCCTGCTCCGGTGATTTTTGCGCCCTCTCTTGAGCCGCGCCCGGGGCAGCCCTGGCCTGCCCTAGTTACGCCTCTGGTTGAAGATGTCAACACTGCATTACAAGAGGATTTTTTTTTTAATTTCTTTTTTTTTTTTTACTCCAAAACGAAGGAGTTCTACAGCTGGGAAATTCGATTACTACCAGAAAGATGGCAAGAGGTCATTAGATAATAATGGCAAATTATGTAAAAGAATAATGATGTTGTTTATTCAAAAAAAAAAAAAGGTTTTCTTATGTACTAAAAAAATGGGTCGAACCTTTTCCCACATCCAATACCTACCATGATTTCCCGGTAGCTCTCTCTCTCACACACATACACACACAGATTCTGTTTTATTTTTATAGATTAAGAATTGTATTTTACTGTACCGCATAATGACAGACTTTCGAATAAGCTTTGTAAAATATTTTTATTTTCACATAAGGGCAATCACACTTCCATCACCTGTCAATGGGTTTTTCATCCAAGCAAAAAATAAAATAAAATAAATAATTTTCTTTCTTCGGGGCATAACATTTTGCGGCTGTTAAACGTCTTCTTTTGTGGAATTCGATGTGTACTGCACACTCCGAGCAGGATTTTGTTTTTATTTTTTATTCCGCCGTCAGCTATGAATCTGGCCGAGGCGGGGGTGAAACAGTACTCCAACACGCCAACTTCACATGGATGGCAGTAGTGAATTACAGCTCATCAGTAACCTGCTTCTTCTTGTGCACGTTTAGCTAGGAATTCAGCCAGCTGTGGAACGTCCATCATCTTATGCAAGTAATTGTGCAGTTGCGGGTAGCCCTCTAGGTTTAGTCCGTGCCGATATTTCAAAGCTGCCAAAGCCAGTGTCAGCCCAATATCTCCCCATGTCACCTAAAAGCGAGAGAAAGAAAAAATACGTTAAATAATGACATGCATCTTCCTAAAACATTTGTTTCTTTTTCACATAACGAATCTAACGCTGATACGTACGTTGGAACAAGAAGAGTAAAGTACGCTTTTTATTCTCTACAACATAGGTCGGCAAACATTTTTCGTAAGGGGCCAAATAGTAAATATTTTACGCTCTGCAGGCCAAGAGGCAAATTCGAGGATATTTATGTAGGTATTTTTTTTTTTTCTTGTTATTTAATTAGGTAAGCCTACTTAAATAACAAAAAAAACGTTGTCACAAATTAATTGAACAAAATATAACGTAATAATAATAATAAGCAGACTAAAAGAAGGCTTCAATTGTTTGAAATACAGCTCTACTAATGAGAAGGATGGAATTGTTTTCTTTTTTTTGGGGGGGGATAACATTTCCCCAAATTGGTGTTCAAAGTCAGTACTCCCTATCATCAACATTAATTGCAAATGTTCATCTGTTAATGCTGACGAGTATTGAGTTTTTACAGATTTCATCTTTGAAAATGTCTTTTCACACAGGTAGGTTCTACCAAATACAGATATCCACTTTTCTCTTCTTTTCTGGTTTTGACAGTGACATGATAGATATGCAAGGGTAATCAAACGAGGACAAAATATCGCAGAAGAGCGATACACGCGGCACTGGAAACGCTGTCAAATTGTAACTGCGTGGCGTTACGGCAGAGGCCACCGAATGCGAAGCTATAGGAGAGCCACATACGGTCGTATCTCGCAACTTCTCAACTCAACGGTCGGTCAGCCGTTCCGTTATAGCGCGTATTTTGACATTTTAAAGAACTTGAAAATGTAAAAGCCATTCTTAGAGCTCGCGGGCCATACAAAAAGAGGCGGCAGGCCGGATTTGTCCCGCGGGACGTAGTTTGTCGATCCCTGTCTTACAGCAAACCAATAGCCGTGCGTGTTTCAAACTGATCACATGGTTTCGCGATGGAGACAAACTACTAGTCGGCGACGTTTGAACACCTGACTCCAGTCTAAATGGTGGTAACATACGCGGAGGGGGGGCACACCCCTAAAAGTCGAAAAAATAATATCCGCTCGTTCGTCTTTTAAATGTTATTAAGTGTGATATTACAGCCAAGGAAACCACGCTACGCAATAGCGAACATTGTTTTGACTGCTTTCCATCAGTCATTTCATGCACAATAGCATAAAGTCATCTGATGATGGTTTTCATCATCAGATAACTGCATGAGGTGCTTTGAAAGGTACATTTTTTTCATCCTCGTTAGCGTGAATCAACAGAAGTCTCGCACACCCCGTTGTTTTGGATATATTAGGCATATAAAAAAACCTAAGTTATCGCACTAATGGGTGTTGAAGAGGAGCATTTTCGGAGAAACTATTTCCGAGAATCCCGCCCCTCCAAGAAAAAAATTTGATTTCACTTATTCATGCCCCCCCCCCCCCCAAATTGGTCACGTAACGCCTATGGGTGGTAAATACTGCTGTAAGTGCGCACAAACACATTTAGTTTAATGCAAGAAGAAACATGCGAAAAGGCACAGCAACAACAAGAGTTAAAATTTAAAAAATGTGCCATGATTGCCTCAAGGCGTCGCAGGTAAACACGAATACATGAAAATGGTACACAAGGTAATGGTGAAAGTATGTTATAGGGAGCAGATTAAATGAAGAACTTGATGCATTGAACAAATTACAATGAATGTAATATGTAGTACAGTGAGCAAATTAAAAGACATGATACAATGAGCGAGAAAATTCAAAGACGATGCAAAAGCGACAGCTGAAATTAGAGCACCCCAGAGTAAGAGAATCAGAAGATATACAAGTAAGTAAACAAGAGCTGACACATAGATGGTTGGGTGAGTTAGACGTCGAGTCTGATGTTTTGAGAACGAATGGTGAACCGAAGGGCGGCTTGTGAACAGATATGGTAGAACTGCGTGAGCATTTCCCGATGAGCAACAGAAGCATATTCTGAAGAAAGCAGATTAAGTAAAGCTGTACGAAACCGCTACTCAAGTGAAGCTTCAGCAGAAGGTAGAGAGGGAGGTGGTCCGCAGAGAGAGCCAGAAACCAAAAATGGAGGATTTGGCAAGGACAAAAAAGAAAGGAGCACAAAGAGGGCTTGTGTTGGGCAAGCCTGCCGGAAGTGATGAGGAAGTTCAAGTCACGGAAGTCGTGCTGATCTGAACAGACGCGAGAGACAATGGCGTGAATGAGGTTGAACAAGGGAGTGAGGAAATAATAAGAATTGTGGATATGAAGAAGGTCTCCAGGTAAATCACAGAAAAGACAGAGTGGGGAAGGAAGAATACCAAAGCGATGGAGAATAATATAAGTGGAGAGACGTCCGTGAAGAAAACGCCACTGCACCACCCGCTCAAGCAGACGGCTTAGAGAGTGATGAGAGACTGTCCTCCAGGAGCTAGAAGAAAGAATCGAGACAGGCATCGGAGAAGCGGTGTTGAGAAGATGATAATAGATAGTTTGAGACGAAACAGAATGAATAAACGCTGGACCTGACTGTAACGGGGTGTGAAAGGGAGAGGGCAAAGGATTGGAGAGTTTATAAATGAGACCTGGAGGGGAAACAAGAGAATGAAACAGACGAAGGAGTGAAGGAGGTTAAGGGAGGCAGCGTTTTCAGGGGAGGGAGAGGAACCAGGCGAAATGGATTGGAGGATGAGCCAAGAGAGATCAGGAGTAACCAATTGGAGAACTGTAAAAATGTCTGCCGAAATCCAGGAATGAAGTTTAAGAGGATCCCAGAAGAATGGAAAAAGGGTTCTGAAAGAATATCCTGAAGTCTGGATGGTGGGACGCATGAGAGAGAGGTCCCTCCAGAACTGGATGGTCTCACGGGAGAGACGAGCGAGGCACAATGTGCCATTCTGTTTTTTTTACTGCGGGTTTTAAAGACCACCGTGAGGAACTCAGGGCTATAAGCATTCTCCCGTTCCTAATTCACGGTCACTAGTTCCAGTGAAGGGAGATAGTCAGTGCCGTAAGACAAACACACCATCTGTGCTCCATCCGGGATTCAAACCCAGCCCATCTCGGACGAATGGTCAGAAACCAGCGCTTAGACCACTGCGACACCGGGACGGCCTGAATTTTGAGTAGTGTTGCCGTTCAGCTAGATAACACTGCTCTTTTTTTCTAATAATCCACTATGTTCGCCTGGAAAACAAAACCAGAAGAATTGGTGGATATTCTAACAAGGCCCCGCTACATTTAAGTTCAGCTTAAGAGGAAAGATTTATATTCCGACTCTCAATTTTCAAACGCTGCGTTTCTCAAAAATTCGATTGAAATAAAAACAATCGCAGACTGCCTTTCATGTAGACTTCTTCCTTTTTCTTCTTGTCTATTGCGATTGAACCAATAAGTGAGAAAAAAGTACGAGTAAATGAGTGGTCGACTTCTTCTCGAAACATGAGAGAGATATTTGCGATTACCCTGGTTTATCGACACTTCGGAAAGTCAAGAGTTCTGTTTTTAGGTCAAGGCCACCGTCATTGAGAACAATGACTTCGCTCTGAAAATCTAGAATTGTCCTGCCATATTAGCACCTTAGTTTGTCTATCATGTTTGAAGAGATCACAGAAAGAAACGTATGCGGTTAAAATGTCGGAGGAGATAATAATAATCGCTATTTCTGTAACTTACTAACATCATATAACGCACCTGTTAGTAATTTCTTAGAGCTGCACAAAAATTTGGACACAGAATAAAATTTCCTGGCGCGATCATAGGTTTCATAAGCATAGTGTCCGTGAACGATTTACTTGAGCCTATACAAATGTCAACCCCGCCTTCTCGTGGTGCATCCTGTTCCCACTAAAGGGGCTCTGACGACCGCCCATAGCGGTATAACTATACCATCGGGATTAGAGGAAATTCTATCCCACACTCACCAACCCGCTTGGCCAGCGTGGTGAGTTATGGCCAAACCCCTCCAAAATGATTCCACAACTTAAATCTTGGCCCTCAGTCTCCGGCAGCTGGAATGTACCTGGCCAAGGCAGCGGCCAGTGCGACATGAAGGCAGAGGGTGCTAAGAATCCCCGGAGGACCGGACTAGGCTGCCATCTGATGCTGACCTTGGCTACTTACAATGGACGCTCCTTATCTTCTGATTCAAGGCTTCTTGAATTGGAAGAGGAACTACAAAGGATCAAGTGGGACATCGTGGGGCTAAGTGAGGTAAGGAGAAAAGGAGAAGATCTCATCGAACTGAAAAGTGGACATCTCTTCTACTATCGTGGGACAGATACTGGCAGAACTAGTGGTGTTGGATTTATAATAAACAAGAAACTGAAGGATAAAGTTGTAGAAGTTGAAAGTTCCTCTGACAGAGCTGCACGACTTGTTATCCAACTCTCGAAAAGATACCAGGCTCAGATTATTCAAACTTATGCACCTTACCACAAGTCATCCTGAAGAAGAAATTGAAGAATTTTATGAGGAAATTTGTCATCTAAATAATAAAGGTAAGCAGCACTTGAAAATAATTATGGGAGATTTCAATGCAAAAATAGGGCAACGGCAACAGAATGAAACTTCAGTAGGTAAATTCGGTCATGGCAACAGAAACCAGCGTGGAAATACTCTCGTTGAGTTTGCAGAGGCAGAAGGGTTTTTCATCTTGAACTCCTTCTTCAAGAAAAAGCCACACAGGAAATGGACATGGAGACATCCAAATGGGACGACAAGTGAAATTGATTTTATTATGTGTAACAAAAAATTCGTCATAGAAGACTGCAGTGTGCTAAACAAGTTCAACACAGGTAGTGACCATAGATTGGTGAGATGTAAGATGCACCTCAACACTAAACTCGAACGTGGCAAGCTCATAAGACAAACAAAATCTATTGACATAACCAACCTTAAAAAACACCATAATACCTTCAAGTTGGAACTGAAGAACAGGTTCTCTGCTTTAGAAGGCCTAACATCGGAAGAAGTGGACATCTCTGAAGTTAACAGAAAAGTAACCAAAGCTATTATGGAAACAGCAACAAAATTAGCTGGGTCTAAGAACAAGTTGCATGTGAACAAATTATCAGGAAAAACCAAAATGTTGATGCAAAAAAGAAGAGAGATGAGGACAACTAAAGAAGATGTGACTTCCAAAGTGGAATATATAGAGCTATGCAAGACAGTAAGAAAAAGTATCACTGAAGACGTAAGGAAATTCAACTGTGAACTAGTGAGGAAAGCAATTGAAAACAACCAAAGCCTAAAGATAGCAAAGGGACATCTCAGTAAGGGAAGAAAACAGATTATGGCACTGAGAAAAGAAGATGGTTCTGTAACAAGAAATAGAGAGGCGAAATTTTGACAAGAGTGAAAGATTTCTACTCCAAATTATATGAAAGGGATGATATATGCACTCCAGACATCATGAAAGATACCAGTACCAGAGTTCCTCCAGTCCTTCCAGCAGAAGTTGCACATGCAATCAAGAACATGAAGCGAGGAAAAGCTCCAGGAGAAGATGGAATTACTGTAGACATCATACAAGAAGCAAGTGGAGAAATCGAAACAGTACTCGCCCAAATTTTCACTCGATGCCTTAATGAAGGAAAGATTCCTGAGGATTGGAACACCGCTACAATGATCCTGCTACATAAGAAAGGTGACATTGAGGATCTCGGAAACTACAGACCTATCAGCCTCCTATCAGTAGTTTATAAAGTCTTCACTAAAGTTCTTTCACACCGCTTGAAGGTAACACTGGACATGGCTCAACCGAGAGAACAAGCTGGATTCAGGAGTGGCTACAGCACAATAGATCATATCCACGTGCTGAGAGAACTAATTGAAAGAGCGAGGGAATATGAACTTCCATTGTGCATGGCTTTTATCGATTATGAAAAAGCCTTTGATTCGGTGAAACCATCAGCAGTTACAATGGCTCTGAAAACCTGCGGTATTGAAGATGCATACATTAATATTATTAATAACATCTATGAAAATGCAAGTGCAAAGATTAGGCTGTTTGAAAATACAACACACGTAAAAATTGGAAAGGGAGTGAGACAAGGTGACACCATATCTCCGAAGCTCTTTAATGCCACATTGGAGGGTGTTTTTCAGTCGCTGAGCTGGGAAAACAAGGGGATAAAGATTAATGGAGATTATCTAACCCACCTTCGTTTTGCTGATGACGTAGTCATTTTTGCAACTAGCCCATCAGAGCTGCAGAGTATGATCCAGGAACTTGCTGACAAGAGTAAAGAAGTGGGATTAAAAAATGAACTTTCAGAAGACAAAAGTGATGTTCAATGCTTTTACAAGAAATGAAGATTTATCGATTGATGGAGAAAAGCTGGAGATAACGGACACGTACGTTTATCTTGGACAGCAGATATCAAGTGAGGGTCACATTGATGAAGAAATTAATCGGCGTACAAAACTTGCCTGGAGAGCTTTTGGAAGAAACAGCATAATTTTCAAGAGCAATATGCCATTATGTCTTAAAAGAAAAGTGTTTGATCAATGCATCCTTCCAGTGCTTACGTATGGTGCAGAGACGTGGACCTTAACTAAAAGAGACATACAAAGGCTGCAGACAACTCAAAGAAGCATGGAGAGGTGCATGCTTGGTGTAACCAGGAGAGATAGGAAGAGGAACTCGTGGATCCGAAAAATGACAAGAGTGGAAGACATCATGATCAGAGTTAAATCCCTGAAATGGCAATGGGCTGGACATACTGCCAGAAGGACAGATCATCGATGGACAGCAGAAATTTTAGATTGGATTCCAAGGGACAGGAAAAGACCCAGAAGAAGACCACATGGGAGATGGGTGGATGAAATTCGAAAGTATGCAGGGGTGACATGGAGGAGACTGGCACAAGACAGACCGTTGTGGAGGAAACTTGGGAGACCTTCGTCCAGCAGTGGATTGATAATGGTTGACAATGATGATGATGATGATACACACGTACCCAAGTTTGTACTAGATGCACCAGCAAGAAAAAAAGATTCCCGATGACTGGAACAATTTTACGGTGATCCAGGTACATAAATAAGGGGCCTTGAGGATCTCAATAACTACACACCCATCATCTTCCTATACGTAGTTCACGAAATCTTCACTCAGATATTGTCACATCGTTTAACGGAAACCCAGACCAGTGACAGGTCACTTTGTCCGCGTTCATTTCGTCCGCGTTCACTTGGCCCAGTTTCATTTCGTCCAAGTTCACTTGGTCCACCATTCACCTTGTCCGCTGTCCATTTAGTCCTTTGTTCATTTCGTCCTCAGAATGGGTGGATTTCCGAGGAAGATTTTTCTTTTGCTGGAATTCTTGTTACTAGGCAGAAAGAAAAGGTCAGCGGGCATTGCTTACATGCGACTTTTTGTGTCCTCTTTAAGTTTCTCGATTAAAATGCTACGATTTTAAATGTTATTTAAAGTAAAACAAGGAACTGAACTTTAAAGAGCTTTTTTTTTTTTTTGTAATTGAAGGTTTAACGACCACCGTGAGCAACTCAATGGGCTATAAGCAGTCGCCCGTCTCGAATTTAGGGCCACTGGTTCCAGGGAAGAGAGAGAGAAAGCGCCGTAAGACAAACACAACATCCTTGCCTCACCGGGATTCGAATCCGGACCCTTCTCGGGCGAATGGTCATAAGCCAGCGCTTAGACCACTGCGCCACCGGGAGCGCGAAGGGCTTTTTAATTCTTTCGTGTGGTACGATGTCAATCACTATGACATAAATCAAAGCTTTACAAAATTTTTTAGCAGCCCCGGTGGCGCAGTGGTCTAAGCGATGGCCTCTGACCCTTCGTCCGAAGGGGTCCGGGTTCGAATCCCGGTGAGGCATGGATGTTGTGTTTGTCTTACGGCAGTGGCTCTTTCCCTTCCCTGGAACCAGTGACCCTAAATTAGGGACGGGCGACTGCTTATAGCCCATTGAGTTGCTCATGGTGGTCGTTAATCCTCCAATAAAAAAATTAATGTTTTGAAATACATCTTGTATATTGTTTTCACATCGTTCTTAGTCTTTCTTAGCTTTTCAGTAAATTTATTTTTCATTTTGATTAATTGTTTATAATTTCCGTAATACTAATTTTCATACGAAAGAACTATAATGCTCTATATGCGTCGCAGCTATTTAACGTGAGAAAGAAAAAATCCATAAACGCATAATTGTGAAAAAAGTGTATATTAATATTTACTGTAAATTTGCTGTGTGAGAGAAGGAAAACAGACATTTTATATAAAGAAAGGGGGTCTGAAATTTTCTCTTCAATCCAACACATTTATATTGTAATAAACTGTGATTTATGTTATAGTGATTGACATCGTAATACATGAAAGAGTTAAAAACCTCTTCAAAGTTCATTTCCGCGTTTCACTTTAAATAGCATTTATAATCGTTTTGTTTTAATCGAAAACTTAAACAGGAGAAAAAATCACACGCAAGCAATGTCAGCTGACCTTTGTTTCTGCCTAGTAACAAAAATTCCATCAAAACAGAAAATTTCCCACGGTAGTCCATCCATTCTGAGGACGAAGTGAATCTGGACAAAATGAACAGTGGACTAAATGAACAGCGGACAAAGTGAACAGTGGACAAAGTGAACCGTGGATGAAATGAAACTAGACCATCTGAACGTGGAAGAAACGAACACGGAAAGTGATAGGGAACCACCCAGAGCATGGCTCAACCAAAATAACAAACTGAGTGGTTATAGCACTGTAAATCATTCAAGAGTGGTTATAGCACTATAAATCATATCCATATTCTGAGAGAACTATCTGAAACAGCGAATGAATATGAACTTTTACTACGCTTGACTTTTACTGATTTTGAAAAAGCTGATCCGTGCAAGCACTAGCAGTTGCAAAGTCTTTGAAATTTTGCGCTATTGAAGATACATATGTAAATATCATTAACAACATCTATGAAAATGCCAAAGATGCGATTGTTCGAAGAAACAGTGCAAATAAAAATTAGGAAGGGAGTGAGAAAAGGTGACACCCTATCTCCCAGCTCTTCAATGCCACATTGCAAAATGTATTTCAATCATGAACTGGGAACACGAAGGAATAAAGATTAGTGTAGTTATTTAACCCACCTTCGTTTTGCTGACAACATAGTTATTTTTGCAAATGCCCCACTCAGTGTTGCACAGTATGATGAAACTTACTGACAAGAATAAAGGACTGGGATTAAAGCAAAGGCTGATTTAGAAGAATGAACAGGGGTGGTGGTGTTTGTGGATTTGATACACGAAGAAAAAACGAAAGCTAAATTTAATATGTGTGTGTGTGTGTGTGTGTACATTGAGTCATTGGTGAATTATGACCACCTACCTAATACTTCGTAGGTCCTCCTTTTGCCCTCAGTACAGCAGCTCTCCGACGATGCATCGATTCAATAGGATGTCGGAAGCAGTTGGTAGGTGCGGCCAACCAGGTAGTGTGTAAGCGGCCTTCAATACAGGTGTGGAGGTGAAAGGTATATCCAAACGCCTGTTATGCTGTTCCACAGTATCCCACAAGTGCTCTATGGGATTAACATCGGAGGAGTTCGGAAGCCAGTCGATATGCCAGAATTCTGAACTGGGGTCCACAAACCATTACTGTACAGCATGGGACTTTTCGCTCGGCGCATTGTCATCTTGGAAGACGCCATTCGGTAAAAAGTGCAATGTTGCTGGGTGTACAGGGTCAACAAGAAATTCACGATAGCGGGCACCAGTCATACGTTGTTCTACATGCACCAGGGGCCCAAGTTCCTGCCAGGTAAACACGCCCTCACCATACAACTGTCTCCATCAGCTAGCACTGTGGAAATCGTGCAGGATGGAACAAATGCTTCATGTTGTTTAAGCCAAATACATACACGACCATTCACGGAGTAGAGTAAAAATCGCGACTCTTCAGACCAGCGCGCTTTTTTCCAGTCATCCGACGTCCACCTTGCATGATCTTTGCAGCAGGCGAGCTTTAGCGCCGATGAATCGTCGTCAGGAGAGGATATCGTCGGGGTCGTCTGCTGTTATACCCCATACGTGCAAGCTTGCGATGCATGGCCATGACCTGTTCCGGGTTGACCTCTGTTATATTGGGTAATCAAGTGTTGAGGAGTGATCCGTCTGTTGACCTGCACGAGTCGTCGGACCCGCGCTCACCTCTCACATCAACCTTTCCTTGTCCTGTACAGTGTTGTCTCCCGGTCGCTGTTTGACCATTTTCACTCCAGTCCTGATACACTTTAACTACGACGGCTCGCGAACAACCCACCAGTTTAGCCGTTTGGGAATTCGAGGCCCGCTCTCCGAGCTCCCATAATCTGTCCTTTCTCAAAGTCCGATAAATCCTTCCGTTTACCCACCACTCTCTGAATTTTACTACCTACTGCTGCTCCACTCACACCTTACACTGAAGAGCAATTGAATTAAAGATACCAGTCTAGTAACGTGTAGCACCACATTTCGGCCTGATGACGGCAGCGATTCGTCTCGGCATGGTCTCCACAAGACACCAGAAGCGTTAGGAAGCCATACGGATCCACGACTCCTGAACAAGCTCCCACAGTTCACGAAGATTTGATGGAGGGGGTCATCTCTCTCGATGGCATCCCAGATGTGCTTGATGGGATTGATGTCAGGTGACCTAGCTGGCCAAGGAAACGAGGTCACGTCGGTGGAGTGTTCATCCAACCATTCGTATAGAATTCGGGAGCTGCATTGTCTTGTTGCAGGATGAGGTCCCCAGTAGGACGTTGAAGACGCACAAACGGGAGCAAATGGTCGTCCAGGATATCCCGGTAACGTTGACCTGTAAGGGACGATGTCACATGTACAAGGGGTCCCATTTCAGTCCACGTAAACAGTTCCCAGACGAGAATGCCACCCCCACCAGCTTGAAGAGTACCCTGCTGGCAAGAAGGATCCATCGCTTCATGTGGTTTGCGCCGTGCTCGTATGCTGTCATCCGCATGTACCAACGTGAATCTCGACTCATCAGTCCAGGCAACATTTTTCCACATGACTAGGGTCCAGTGGCGATGTTACCGTGCCCATGCTAATCTTTGCACCCTGTGATGTGCGGTCAGCAGCTGTACCCTCGTGGGACGATGGCTTCTGCACCACACAGCGAGGAGATGGTTCTGGATGGTGTGGCTGCTTACACGTTTTTGTGCACCAGCGTTAAATTGCAGAGTGATTTCTTGCACTGTGGTCCGTCTATCCGCTGTTACAATGCGAGCTAGCCGACGATGGCCCCGCTCATCCACACGCTGTTGTCCACGGCAGTTGACCCTTGCAGGGATGGTTTTACCGGATTCGATGTACTCACGGTGCACCCGTGACACAGTGGCTCGTGAAAATCCCAGTGCCTGCACGACTTCCGAGATGGAGTGACCCATTCGTCGGGCCCCGACAATTTTCCCACGATCGAATGCGCTTAGATCCTTCGTCTTACCCATACTGCGTCCGACTCTTACTGATTCCCGTCGCATCACTCCTTATATTGTCGGATCGCTGCATACGTCATATCGTTTCCGTTTACAGGGCCGCCCACAGCGCCACATTTGCATAACGCCAGCTGTCTCTAATTCAATTGCTCTTCAGTGCATGTCTTTTTTAGTTAAGGTCCATGTCTCTGCTGTGTACGTAAGAACTGGATACATTGACTAAACACTTTTCTTTTAACACAGAATTGTATATTGCTCTTGAAAATTGCACTGTTTCTTTCAAAAGCTCTCCAACGAAGTTTTATATACCGATTAAATTCTTCATCAATGTGACCCTCCTTCGATATCTGACACTATACATTTACCTTGAGCAAGAGATATCAAGTGAGGGATATCAAATTAATCGGCGTGTACAACCTAGTTGGACAGCTTTTGGAAGAAACAATACAATTTTCAAAAGCAATACGCCATTATGCATTGAAAGAAAAGTGTTTAACCGATGTGTTCTTTCAGTTCTTACTTATGGATCAGACACAAGAACTTTAACTAAACAGCACAAACAGATGCTGCGGGCAACTCAAAGGAAGTGTGGAAGCATAAATGCTTGGTGTAACCAAGAAACATAGGAAATCATGAATAAGGAAAATAATAAGGAGAATGATAGCATGATCAAAGTAAACAAACACCCTCAAGTGGCAATGAGCTTTACATATTGCTAGAAGAACTGACCACCGTTAGAAAACTAAAATTTTAAACCAGAAATCAAACAATAGAAAAAGAACTAGAAGACGACCACGTGAGGATGGGTGGATGAAATTCCAAAGCACGCCAGAGTAACATGGGAGAAAATTGCTTAAGACACAGAGTTGGGAAGAGATTTGGGGAGACCTTCATCCAGCAGGGGATTGATAATGATGAAAATGATACAAGCACAGCATTCTTATGGGCAAACTATCTCTGTACACTTGGATGCAAAAACTATCTTTGTACAGTCTAGGGGCTGATTTACAGGGAAGCCTATGAAGCCCAGTCGCAGGGCGCCGCGATGCTGGAGGTCCCGGAAAGGATATTCCTTTTTTTCTTTTTTCTTTTTTCTTTTTTTGTTTCTCAAATAGAACAAAAGAAGCATAAAGTGACGTAAAATTTATTTTTTTTTCGACCTTAAATTCAGACTGACTAAAAATTTATTCTTGACAGTAATATTACATAATACTGTATTACGACTGAGCTCATAGATTAGGGTGTTATTTCTGGCTTATTGAATTAGAATGAAAAGAACATTCCGCTCTTTAATTTGATATTTAATATGATAAGCCATCTTTCCCTTAAATTTTCTTCATCGTTCGGTCCATTCTAAGTGGCAATCACAATACTGTTAACATACAAGTGAAATGGTAAAATGGTATTGGAAAAGCTGGTTTTATGATACGCGCTAACCGATTTCGTCCATGTTCGGGATCTTTAGGGGAAACAGTGAGTGCGATGCAATGTCTGTTGATATGCGACAGCGGATCTCACACCGCATATATAGCATAAATGTCAGTGCTATGTGCTTAAGTGACCACCCATATAAAACTTCGACTCGCTTACCTTGATAAAGCCTTTCCCACTTGTAATTTCCCCCTTTCCTCCACATCAGAGTAACAAAAAACCTCTCAATATTAAATTTCCTCTTGAAAGATATAATAGATTTTGAACACACAACCAGACACTACAGTGGACATAGTCATATCATGTTCGCAGGAGCCTAAAATGTGTGTTTCTGTAAAAATCTCGAAGTCGAATTTCTTTGCGATTACAATACTTTCTCATACATTAGTATCAAAGATTAAACATGGGGAAAGTAGTATATGACAACAACAACAACAACAACAAAACATATTTTTCAACGATGGCGGGCAAAGAGAGGGATCCCAAATCTGATACTGTGCGCAGGAGGGCCCCAGTAAGTCTAAATCCGCCACTGCCTACGCCTGCTCCAAAAGTAGCGAAATTGTATACGGTCTCAAGTTTATGTGTTCGATCAGCAGTTCGGAAACAAAGCCAGTGCAATCCATTTCCTACACACCTAGGGCCGCGGGTAGCCTAGTGGTTAGCGTTCGTGACTGCCATGGAGATGACCTCAGGTTCGATCCTGGGCAGGTACGAACGTTCGAACCACTAAATACCCGCCGTGCGCCGGATGGGCACGTTAAGCCGTCGGACCCCGGGTACTGCCCCCCCCCCCCGGTAATAAATATAGGCGTCTTCCTCCCTCTTTCTACCTCACTTCCGTATCACTTTCCTATCGGGCACTCTCTCTAGCCCAAATCTCCTAGCTTCCTATTTCTAAGGGTTGTTTAAGCCCTGGGGTCAGACACTCCCTTCCTAAAATCCTCTACATATGATCTGATCTGGTCCTACACACCTGATGGACCTGCTCTTGCGATGTAAGCTACACTGAGAGAAGACAATCGCTCTGAATTTCATCATACAAGCGCATTAGATCCTGCCTTTACTCGTACAAAGATATGAGTAGCAGTCAGGTGAACAAAGAATTCAAACAATTTAGAGTTTTCTCAGAAAAAAAAAATTTAGAAAAGTCAAGGTGCCATGTTGAATTATTACAGAATAATCAATAGTTGTTAAATGATGATAACACACATAATAATAAGATAAAAAAAACCAGCCTTTCTTAAAATTCTTGAGATGCGTCTCATGTGTACCTTTACTCGAGCTTGTTTTTCGTAAGAAAAAAAGTTACACTTGATTTACAAACGCAGTTTTCTTACCTGTTTCCCAGCAATAAACTCATTTTCGTCTTTTCGATTCTTCAGCATTGTTTCAAATCCTCCCATGTATTTTGGAACGTCCTCTGCGATCATCTTTTTGATAACTTCACACTAAAATGGAGAAAAAAAGGAGGATTACGTCTTCTCTCTGACGTCATCTGTTAGCGTTTTAATCCATTTACTTAATTTTTATTTTGACAAAAAGTGTATTTTTTTAAACATCTACGTCACTGTGTTTTATATCACTTGTAAGCATTTTTATTTTGGTCTCCCGTAATTCGTACCCTCTTCCACTCCTACTTGAACTATAGGATAGTTTTCGCTTTTGTCGAAACTACTCTTCTTTGTACCGCAAATTTCCGTTTCTCAACTACATCAATCTCCATTCTACGTAGCAAAGTTTGCTCACAAACAGTTGGGTCCATATACTGTTATATGCATGCTTCAGAATATGTACAGACGGTAGCTAAGTGATTCAGCAGGCCTATCTTTGCTTCCTTTTTTTTTTTTTTTTGCAGAAATCGTTGCGCAATATACATCGCCCTACCAGTAATATACGGACACCTGCATATCTAGAAATCATCTTTATTTACAGAAAATTTAATACTGTATGCTACAACCTTTAGCCCATATAGGCCGCCTATTCTCTGCCAGTTTTTTCGTAAACATCCGCCGATATGTTCCGCTATCCGACATTCAAATGTGACGTAGTACAGAGGTGAAGCACATGACAAGACGACAAATCTGCAGCGATACATTCCGTCGGTGTAGCTTAGTCGGTTAGAACAACTCACTCCGGAGCGAGGAGAAAAAATCGAGAGTCTCTTGAAGACCCCATTTTCAACAAAATCACCGTGAAGATCATTCTGAAAGTTGAAATGTGCACATGGTACATAGAGATTTTCCTAAATTAATTTTATATATTTTGGGTAACGACTTCTACTGCGCAAGGGAACTGGTATCTCCTCATTGGTTAGACGCATTTTTAAAGCTTACTCGTTATTTTGACCCATAAACCAGTGCTGACAAATGTGAGTGGGACACGAATTTCGGAATATCTCTGCTGGAGAATTGCTTTGTAATCTGTATCAGTCCACGGATAAGGAAGGGGTGGGGGATAGGGTTGATAGGACACATCACAGTGGGTACTAGTGTCTCTCCTTCAAGATTTCAGAAGAAGGTTCGAATTTTCAACAACGTTAAAAGTCCAAACAATCAGTCTCATAGAGCCAACCAATGACCCTGGTCTCCAAGACCAATGACCTACGTCTAACTGTAGTTAGTTTTAGCTTAGTTAATTTACACTGAAGTGCCAGAAAAACTGATACAGACGAGCTTATGCAAAATACATAGCAACGTCACCTATGCGCGTACTCGGTTGCGTCCGCCAGTGCGTATATAAAGCGATAGACATCCTTGCCAGCTGTCAGAGCTGTTTTCGGCATGAGAATGACAAGTAATAACGATTTAAGCGATTTTCAAAGCGGTGTCATAGTTGGCGCTCGTGAGATGGGCTATAGTATTTCGGAGGTAGAAACGCAGTTCGGATTTTCACGGACGACCATTGCAAGGGTGTACCGCGACTACAAGAATTCTGGCAAAACCTCCAACCTACGATACCAGTGTGGCCATAAAAAGACATTGGGTGAACGTGACCATCGTCAGCTGTCAAATATCGTTTCACGCGATAGGCGTGCAACACTCTCGCAGGTATAATCGGAATTCAATGCTGGAGCCTCAACAAGCACCAGCGTCCGGACTGTGCAACGTACCCTGCACGATATGGGCTTTGGGAGCCGACGCCCAACTCGAGTCCCCTTGATGGGTGCACGAAACAGAGCTATGCGCCTCGCTTGGGCACGGCAACACCGCCACTGGACACTTGATGACTGGAAACAAGTAGCCTGGTCTGACGAGTCGCGTTTCCAACTGTATCGGGTAGATGGAAGGATTCGTGTGTGGCACAAACCCTATGAAGCTATGGATCCCGCATGTCAACAGGGAACTGTACCGGCTGGTGGGAGGTCCGTAATGGTATGGGGTGTGTTTAGCTGGACTTCACTGGAACCCCTGGTACGTCTACAAACGTCTGTGACCAGCCAACGCTATGTGCACAACCTTTCGGACCAGATACAGCCGTTCATATCCTGCATTCATGCTGATGGGTTGGGCCTGTTCCGACAGAACAATGCACCTCCACACAAGTGTCGGGACGCCACTTTATGGTTAGAGGAACATTCATCTGAGTTTGGGGTGTTGTCATTCCCACCCAAGTTCCCAGATCTGAACGTGATAGAACAGATTTGGGATGCCATGCAACGCGCTATCGAACACAGGAATCCGAGACCTTGGAATATACCCGAATTGTGGAACGCTCTGCAGGAAGTATGGTGTGCATTGCCTACAGCATATTTCCAGAAGCTAGTGGAGTCCATGCCCCGTCGTATTTCTGAATTCCTGCGCTCCCGTGGGGGACCTACCAAGTATTAGATTGGTGTACCAGGTTTTCTGGCACTTCAGTGTATAACAGCGTGTTTCGTCCGGTGGCACTTTTTTCACATACGTATTGAGAATTTTGAAATGTCATTTCAGAGAAAACACCTAGCATATAAATACAAGAAAGCATTTTATTTTTTTAAAGGAAATAACATTTCACACAGAAATAAAGCAAGATGAAGTTAACGATATTTTCCCAAGTGCCAAAATAATTATTCGGTGGTTTCAAAAAATCCTGACGAAGAGCATACGAGAAAGTGGGCCATTTCTCGAGTGGTCCACCGGAAAATGCCCCGGTGTCCAGCTCGGCCAATCTGCCCCTGCCAGGGGCGGATTGGGTCGACGAAACCGGGCCGGGAATTTTAGTCTTGCCGTCCACTACAAAAGCACACGTACCCACAGGGGAACACCTCATAAATTCCCTTATGAAAATTTTTTTTGTTAACTCCTGGATGAAAGAGAACTGTTCAAATATGCATTGTAAAACTTATTCTGTCGTGAATGAATTTTAGCAGCAATTTAAGGTAAAATAATTTAAAAAATCTACTCATGATTGAATGTAACATATTAAATCATGCTCAAAATTGGGTGTCCAGATAATTATTTTTATTTGGTCACTGATCGTCTACTGCGCAGCGGTATTCTTGCGCCAATTCCTTAAATATATACCTTTTTAAAGTCTACTCATTATTTTGCCTCATGAACTACCAATTCGATCCATGTGCCAATATTGGTAAATCGTCATTTCTTTTAAGATAAATGTGGGTGGGACACGTTTCAGAATAACTCTGCCGGTGAATCACTTTGAGTTCTATGTCTCTACGTGGACGATGATGATGGACCATCAAAATTGTTACTAGTGTGAGGATGATGGACCATCAAAATTGTTACTAGTGCCTCCTTCAAGATTACAAAAGTAGGGTAAGGCCTACCAATGACCCTTTGGCTCAAAGTTCAACGACCTACGCTTAACCGTAGTTAGCTTAATTTATTTAAAACAGCGGGATTTGTCCGGCTGCAAATTTTTCACTGAAGTAGATAGAATTTTGTTTTGTCATTTTAGAGCATACTCCCAACATATGCACTGGTGTGCAAAAATTAAGGACGAAGAGGAGAAATTAGCATAACAGCGGAACGAGCAGGCAGAACGGACCGAAAGGCCCACTCAGGAGATAGACTAGGTTCCGGTACGGTAGGGCATGCGCATATATGCAGCATGACGTGGGGGGGGATGTCGGAAGAGTATAAAGCACACGGGCGGTGTACGCTCAGCAATTCGGTGAAAGCTATTGCACGGTGTACATCGGTTGGAACGACGTCGAGTTGCTGCCACCGTGTGATATGGCCAGCGGACAATCCAGTAGACGACATCTGGATGATTTTACTCGAGGTCACGCCATTGAGAAGTTGGAAGAAAGTTGAAGTGTGACTATAGTGTGTCGAAGGAGTTCGGGATCGATCACAGCGTCGTTTCACGAGCTTGGAGAGCATTTCAAACGACAGCAACAGCTGTCCGAGAGTTTAGCAGTGGTCGTCCACGAGCAACCACGGCGACGGACGGCCGGTATATTGTCCTACAGGCGAGAAGAGACAGACGGCAGACAGCGAGAGAAATCGCAAGGCACATGCAACAGACAACTGGACGTCCGTTATCGCGTTTTACCGTGGCCAGAAGGCTGCACAAAAGTGGTCTATTTGCACGACGACCAGTACGGTGTGTGCCATTAACGCCTGCTCATCGCAGACGGCAATTTCTGTGGTGTCAGGAACACAAGAACTGGACACATCAGCAATGGGGTCGAGTTCTCTTTACGGATGAGAGCCGATTTAGTCTGACGAGCGATTCTGGACGTATACACATCTGGGGAGAGCAGGGAACACGCAATCACACCTCCAACTTCATCGAAAGGGACCGGTTTGGAGGTGGCGGAGTTCTCGTTTGGGGCGGTATCATGCTTGGTAGCCGTACTGACCTCCACATCTTCCAAGGAGGTTCAGTCACTGGTGTCCGCTATTGTACCGATGTTCTCCTGCCTCACGTGCGTCTGTTTAGAGGTGCTGTGGGTCCTGAGTTCCTCTTTATGGACGACAACGCTAAACCTCATCGTACAGCTGCTGTCGCAGAGCTGTTGGAGAGTGAAGATATTCAACGCATGGATTAGCCTGCAAGGCCCCCGAACTTAAATCCAATCGAACACGTGTGGGACCTTCTCGGGAGACGTTTGGCAGCACGTCACCAGCCGCGAGCAACGATTCCGCAGCTGCGATTGGCGCTACAAGAGGAATGGGCCGCGATGCTTCAACAGCTCCTTGACAACCTCGTCCTCGGCATGGACAGACGTTGTAAATCATGCAACGCAGTCAGGGGTGATCATATCCCCTACTAAAGACTGGATTTTTTTGGCAGCCGCCTGTCACATGGACGTTTCTGTCTTATGTCCAGTTGTGCTCGAAGCTACCTTTTCAATAAAGTGCCTTTGTATCCTTTGAATTCCTAGTTTGGACGGTTTTGCTCACTTGTCCCATATTCTTACATCTTGGGGATCTTATAGTATGATCTGAGTCGATGTGGGGCATTTCTGCACGACGTTACATTCGAAAAACCGTCTCGTCCTTAATTTTTGCACGCCAGTGTATTTAGATAGAAGAAAACGCCATTTTTTTTTAAACACAATAACGTTTTAGACGGATAATATAAAGCTCAAATGAAGTTAACGATTCTTATTCGTAAGCACCAAAATAATTATTCGTTCTATCCAAAATTAGTGGGTCATTTCTCGAGTGGTCCACCGGGATATTTCCCGGTGTCCCGGTGATCCAATCCGCCCCTGCCATCCTCTGTAGGTGAAAGCCCGTCAACAATGACTGGGAAAAATAAGATATGTAGAGTAATTTTTATAACCAGTTATTCTTCTGTCTGTGATGTCCAAATGTGAAAGTATGTTTCATGAACATTACAACAGTAAAAAAAAAGTGCTACGTCATACAGTTGTTATGTTACACGCTGACATAGTTCGCAGTTTCTATTGACGGAACACTTGCCCGAAAACACGAATGCTGAGCGTGACGTCACAAATATTTCTTCCTCAGTTGTTGCTGTGGTGATGACGTCACGTAATTATGTCCGGGAAGCAGTTTCCATGAAAGACCTTTTAGATACATAGACTGGAAGTTCTTGTGCATATAAGTGGCAGCAGCTGGCGACATTATGATCGCAGAGCTAGTACGGCAAAACGGCATGTTTACTATGTAAACAACGTTAATTAAGCTCTTTTACCTGCGAGAAAAAAGAAATTTCACGTTGTTATAAAACTGCGTATTAATTTTTTTTCAATAAGGGATCAATTGGACGTTGCGCCTTTTAACTTACGATTAAAGAAAACATCATTATCGTGATTTGGAGGGATAAAAAGCAACTAAAGGACAACCGGCGCTTGTCCTACGTGTAAAATATATTTCGGCTTCATCTTCTTGCAAACTGCGTGACCTAGTTGCATGAAATTCGTATTTCACACTCTAAGTAATGTGAAAAATCATTTTAATGTGGCCATTTGTTTAGTTTTAAGAGAAGTTGTCGAGAACAAAACTTTTAATTGGAGGTTTTTCCCACAGTATTATGAGTTCGTAATAGCTACTCAAGGTGAGAAAAAATAAATAAAATTAAATATGATAGAAAGGAATGCTCTTTTCACATAATTTAGAATTTAGACAATTTCAAATGTCGTGGATAACAAGTCTTGGAAAAGAGAATTGTTTAAATTGAAAAATTTGTAGCTCATTAAAAAGTTTTCTTTAGTTGAAAATTTGTTTACCTCATTAAATCTGGCTATGTTATTTTCTGAAATACTTTACAATATATACATACTATTATAAAAACAAAAAAATAATAAACCCTACTACATATATATGTATATATAAAATGGATGTAACTGATATAAACACGCGAACGCCTTTAGTAAACAACGAGATGTGACAGATTTTTGTCGTACAACGCTGAACTTCAAATGTCACGGGGTTAACTTACGGTTTTCCAGTCTATGTATCTTAATGGCCTTTGGTTGGCGTTCCCTGAACAACGGAACGAAAACACGATAACTAAGCGTGACGTCACAAATATTTCTTTCTCGGTTATTGCAATGGTTATGACTCTTTCCACTGCGCCACCAAAGTGGGACAAACGTTCGGACAAAGCAAATTATTTTGCCTGTGATAATATGATAAAGAAGAGAGGCGCCGTTGGTTTAAATAAAACTATTATTTTTAAAAATACAGCAAAGGACAGAGACGCCGTCAGTTTAAATCAATGTAGTTAGAATGAGAGAAGGTAGGTCAATGAGTTCGCCCAACCCACTCCGACTTAGGGTTCCAGGAATCAGTGACGTCAGTGGAACCCTCGTGGAGCTGTCCAACGCTCCATCTCCCCAGTGAAGACGTTTTCAGATTAATCAACGGATAATTTTACAATCATCCGTTACCAACTGATTTCGAGCACAGGATGAAAATGCTATTGTTTGGACCAAAGCTTCCGCTGCCGACAAATGGCAACGTTAAAAACAGCGAAGCAGGGCCGGCTGGAACATAAGGGCAACCGGGACGGTCGCCCCGCACTTTAAGAGAAAAAACAAAATCATTTTTTGTCGAATTTTTAAAAGACTTTTGTTAAGATTTTTGTTTCCAATCCTCCCCACCCCCACCCTTTTCGAATAGGTTATTGCCCTTCGTACAGATAGAGATTTTCAGATTTCAAATGATTATTGTAACCACCTTAATTAAGGTTTTCCGCATTCATGAAAAAGGAAATTGAATTTCATCATTTTGAGTGTCCTACTTTTATATATTCAACAATTTGTGTATAAACCAAATACTTAAATTCAACAAAATAAAAAAAAATCAATCACTGCAACATGTATATGGAAAAAAAAAAAAAAAAAAAAAACTATTTTTACGAATTTATTTTAAAAGAGGCCTTGATATTTCCTACACAAAAATATTCGCTACATAGGTATCGTTTTATCATTTTGTGAGGAAGTTTTTGTAAGAGTCACAATACAACCTCGACAACCCTCTCCCTGGAAAGAAATTCGTGGAGTTTAACACTTTTTACTCTCTCTCTCTCTCT
The DNA here is from genome assembly GCA_039090855.1 of Macrothele yani. NCBI lineage: Eukaryota > Metazoa > Arthropoda > Arachnida > Araneae > Macrothelidae > Macrothele > Macrothele yani. The sequence goes on from CM077026.1 coordinate 116,706,443, forward strand.
CTCTCGGAATTTTTAATCCATCTTATGGTCTTTTTCTTAAGCTTAAAGCCAATATGTATTTCTGTGAGATAATTATTATGTCTTTAGGGCAGTTTTCGTGTGTTCTTTACGAACGGTATTTTTCACGAAACGATTTCATTAAAATATGAGATTTATTTTCTAGTGCCCGAAATGAGATTTTGCTCCGGGCCCCACGAAACCTCCATCCAGCCCATGCGACGAAGACAAAATAATAAGCGCCAATTTATTTTTTAATTTAATAATAACACAAGACGAGGCAGAAAATTTGAACTCCTGTGAGATGTCTATTAATACTTGAATTTTGCTAATCCTGAAGAGGAAAAAGCCATACGCTATTTTGCTGGATATTTAGTCTGTCGTCATAAGGATAAAGAATTGGGAAGGTTTTCCTACTTAACGGGGAACCGAAATAAAGGCTGGATTGAGACTTTATCAAGAGCTGGGCTAATGATACCAAGCAACATTAGGATAGAAACTGTCAGTTTGAATAAGTTTTTTCCGAATTTCATGGAGCTGGCATAATATAAATCCCAAGGGGCCATAAACTTCAATCGAAATTGAAATTAAACTTCCCCGAAGTTGACGTGGGACGTGGGTATCATTAAAACCTATGCGAGAGCACGAACATTTTTATTAAATGTTATTAGCGATGTCAACCAACAAAACTTAATGAAGAGAAAAAACCAAGCAATTCCAGGGAGTTAAAAAAAAAAAAAAAGGAAACAATGGAGGGAAAGTTCCAAGTTTTAGTAATCGGTAAGTTTTGTTTTAATTCTGTAATTCCTATTTTAAAAATTCCGCTTATGTATTCTTAAAAGCTTCTAATTTGAACTAAGAATTATGCACTTCACCATTTTTTACCACTACGCCCGAAGACTGCTGGGGACCAACTACGTCACAGGCATCCGCGAGGAGAGACCACCCGCTGTTTTTTTACAATCTTTGACCCTCTCTCATTCTTCTTTGAGTTCAAATAAGACTATTATTTTTAAATAATACAACAGACAACAGAGACGCCGTCTGCTCATATAAGACAATTACTTTTAAATTAAACAACAAAGAACAGGGACGCTGCCGCTTTCTGAGACTGACGCTGACAATAAAAATCTTAATTCATCATAACTGCTGGCCACCCAAAATGCAACACCAAGAAGGACACGAGATAGCAAAGCCAGATTTACTGGACACATAACAACAGATATAAAGATGAAACGATTGAGCTTACAGGCCCGTGCGACTTGCGGTACACGCAGACATCAATAGTTCGTGTGGCCCCCATGGCTGGCAATAACGGCCGCTACACGCCGCGGTATCGAACGAAAGAGGCTTTGGATGTGGGCTTGGGGTATGTCGGTCCAGGCTGCTTCCAAACGTTGCCACCCGCGGCATACCCGCGGGTGGTGTTTGCCGGGCCACGGCAGTAGTGACACCTGGTGGGCCGTGAAGAATTGTTGCACGATGCGTGCCACGTGCGGGCGCACATTGTCCAGTTGAAAACGTGGCCGCTGGAAGGTCCTGCAGGTAAGGGAGGACTACAGGCTCCAAAACGTCGGAGATGTAGCGGTGGCTGTTGAGTGTACCGGCGATGCGTACCAGAGAGGTGCGGGTGTCATATCCAATTGCGCCCCAAACCCTAATTGCCAGGCAACGCACCGGCATGGTGATGCATAATGCAGGCGTCATACAGTCTCTCGCCGCGGTATCGCCACACGCGAATCCGACCATCGTGGTGTTGCAGGCAGAAGCGGGATTCGTCGGAGAAGACAATGTCGTGCCATTCCGTAGTCCAGGTGTGGCGTTCAACGGCCCACTGCCGCCGCACTCGCCGGTGGTTTAACGTCAATGGTAATCGGAGCAATGGGCGCCGTGCTACAAGTCCCCGCTCCTGCAGACGACATCGAACGGTACATGCTGACACAGGTTGTTGCGCAACACATCCTAATTTCTGCGCTAACGTTCGTGATGTAGCGGTGCGAGCCGTCAATGCCCGCTGCACAACATGCCGGTCCTCTGGTTCGGTGGTGTGCCGCGGCTGCGGCAATCGCTCACGTCGGTCCGTCCGTCCCTCCTGCACCCATCGAATCCATATTCGCCTCACTGTGGCTGGATGTCGTCCCACACCGGCGCCGATGTCTCGGTACGATAAACCGCTGTCGCGATAAGCCACTATTTGTCCTCTGTCGAACTCCGAAACGTGCTGGAATGACTGTCGTATTCTGCGACGAGGCATCAGGAAGCTTCCCACTCACAGGTCCGGTAGCACAACACACTTCCACTACTTACACCCCGCCTTCTGTGCACCCTTCTTACAGTGCTTCTCGGTGGCGTGCCGGGCGCACATGATTTGCATATGCCCTGTAATGCTAGTCGTTTGCATGTCCTCTCGCGGGCGACGCATGCTACGAATTTCAGGCCAATCGGATGCTTCCTTGGTGTTGCATTTTGGGTGGCCAGCAGTGTATAACGATAAGTGCAAGCTATAATTATCTAGAAGGCATGTAATGATGTGATTTTACGACACAGAACAGAAACTTACTCTTTGTTCTCGACTCATGTCATTTGGCTGAGCTCGCCTCACCTTGGCGAACATGTGCCACAAACCGTCCATTACTAAGTCACTTAATGCTGCGTCGACGCTGTCTTGTCCAATGAGGCCTGTGAAAAATAAGCAAAATACATTTTTCAACAACCCATGCACACAGAGGAAATGATTGAACTGAGAGTCTCACAATAACTTAATTCTAAGTTTAGAGAACACATAAAACATATCTGTTATCAATAATTTTTGTTATTGTTTCAAGGTCTAAAAACCACCATGAGCAACATTGCCGACTATAAGCAGTCGCTCGTTCCTAATTTGGGGCCACTGGCTCCAGGAAAGGGAGAGAGCCAGTACCATAAGATAAATACACTACCGAAGACTCATCTGGATTGGATTGAATTGGTTGAAATAGTTTTAGGAAGGCAGTGTCTGATTCCAGGTCTAAAACTGCCCTTAAAAACTGAAAGCTAGGAGATTTGAGTAAGTAAACTCAATAAGAAAGAAAAACAGAAGGATTTAGAGACAGGGGGAGAGAAATAATCTCCGAAGCATACTGCCACACCAGCCGTGAGGGGAGGAGGAAAGGGTCCGCCACATGGGGTATGAGGGTATCGCATTCAGCGCATCATCACCGCAGCCAACCGCTGTCAACCCCGGGGAGAGGTTAAACTCACGAAAAATCACATCCGGAAGCGGAGTAGCAATCTGTACTCACCATCACTTGCCAACCTGAAAGAGAAGGGAGAGGGGGGGTTAACACCCACCCATACTCCAAGTCACCCTAAAAGTGTACTGTTGTTAAAGGCGCGAGAGCCTTATCACGACTCGTCGTGGAACGCAAGAACGGTAGGTATCCATCCGCGTTAATGTGCTCTTCTACTGTTTCCTTTCTGATCCCGCCCCCCTACCCACCCATACATCTCAGAAGTAGTGGAGATTGTGAGTGGGGGGGGGGGTCTGGTGGAGGCCTTACTGCTTTCCTTACTGCCTGTTCAAGTAACCTACCCATCGAGTTTCCCCGATTGTCTGTGTGTTGTTAATGTTGGGAGAGGTCGTCCACCTCTTCGCTCTGTCCGAGTTTTATCCAAAATGGGCAGAAACAGCCGAAAGTGCGAAGCTCTTGATTCAGCAACTTCTCATAATTTATTTCCAAAAGCGCACTAATTTCTGGAACTCTTTTTAGATGACAGTTTAGTTTGATAAACTGCTGAGTAAACAAAAATGGATTCTGAGCAATAATTCAACTGGTTTTCGTTCTAAACTCTAGGGGCCGCCTCGGTGGCGCAGTGGTCTAAGGCGTTGGCCTCTGATCATTCGTCCGTAAGGTGCCCGGGTTCGAATCCCGGTCAGGCATGGATGTTGTGTTTGTCTTACGGCACTGGCTCTCTCCCTTCCCTGGAACCAGTGACCCTAAATTAGGGACGGGCGACTGATTATAGCCCATTGAGTTGCTCACGGTGGTCGTTAAACCTTCAATCAAAAAAAAAAAAAAAAAAAAAACTCTAGGGACTACTTTTCGTAGCGGAGGTAGCTGTTTCACACCCTACATAGTGGTACACTCTTAGATTGACTCGGAGTATAATGTTCCCACACTTACACTCCATCCGATCCAGATCTCCATCTGTCCAAGGCCTCCAGCACAGGTGACAGTGCTGTCCACCCACATGTCTCGGTCGGGGGGGGGAGCGACCCCGCCTTAGTTCTAGGTTACCTAAGTAATTCACTGGGATCGTAACTAACAGCACCCCTAACAAATCCATAAACTGCCGCTTTCTTGAAGAACTTCTTGATGAGTCAGGTGGTAAGCTCGTGTACCTTCTCAATTCCGAGTCTGTTCCTCAAGTTTCGAAGTGGGGTCCATAGTGGAGCCCCGGTCAGAAGTGCTCGGCTCTCCACCCTCTTGATTCTCTCTCGCTGACTCATACTAGCACCTACCCAGATGGAGTACTTGTCATAGAGTAGTACTTTGTCATGAAGCTTCTCCTGTAGAGTAGTGGAGCTAGCTGCCCAAGGCATTGTCTAGCTTTATTCGTGTGGGAGTTGGTGTCAAGCCTCGTCTGCGACGGCGGAGGACATGAAAAATATTTTTTTGTTTAGAATGAACTTTTGATAATTTATGAATTCTGTTATGTCATTTTACCACTTACGTCCGCTGGTCTATATTTCATATTATTGCGTTCTTCTCAGTGTCATACATCGTAATATGGCTTGCTGCCAATGAAATCGACAAGTTTTTCGCTGGAATCCTAAAAACAAGTGTAAAAGTCCTTTTCGACATTTTTTCATTGTCGAGCCCAACGGAAGATAGATTTCCGTTAGTCTGAGGTCTGCAGTGGCGGTTCGTCATTGAGGGCCAGAGGGGCCGGGCCCCACCTAAAAATTTCTATTTCTAGAAATATATATATATATTATTTTTTTTTTTTTTTGCCTTGATTCTTATTCTCTCTCTTAACTACATGGTGATAAACCTTTCCCTTCAAAAACCATTACCTAAGGGAACATTTTCCTTCAAAAACGAAAAACTATTCCCTGAGGAAAGAGATCACGTTCAGAGTGTGAGGTTATTGGGGCCAGCTGCAACAGGCCCCAGTAACATCCCTACGCAAGTGAAGAGGAGACGATTTCCTTCCCGTCTCATTCAGTATGAAGACTTACATACAACACTGTCTTAACCGCGTGTGCAAAAAAGCTGTGGGGCCAGATAGATCTGGCCCCGCGCTAATTTGATTGGCCTGGAGAGTATCCATTTCCTTTACGCCGTGGGTTGACAGAAACGCTTACCCCGACCAAGCTCAAGGGTGGCGAGAGGGTTTCAAATGTAACAAAGCTCAGTTAGTTGTTTTTTCTGTGTGTGTGTCTCTCTCGGTGATGTGTTGTTCCTTTGTGTCGTTCCTTTTTTGCTTGTCGAGTACAGTGAATGGAGTGGATATTTTGTTAAAATCTCCGTTCTTCGCTTTAAATCTGGAAGAAAAGCTTCACTTAAAAAAATTCAGTGCTTATCACCCCAAGAATTTTTAGTTTGAGCTTCAATTAAAAAAACACAGTGTTCATCATCCCAAGAATTTGAGTCGAAAAGCTTCACTTAAAAAAACTCGGTGCTTATCAGCCCAAGAATTTGAGTTTCCAAGAGTATGAAGTTTACAAAGCGCTTTGCAGAACTAATTTCAGTTTTAACTAAGATGATTTTCTATGTTAAAAATAAATAAATAAATGAGAAAACCTGTAAGTATATTTTGCACATGAGTACATATATGTTTTTAGGTTTCACAAATTCTTTAAAAAAAAGGTTAAACCTTTCAAATAATGCAAATGGTAGTATGGTACTCATTCTATATGGGACGAAATTCATGAAACATTCCCTCCCTGAATATATTTGGAGTTATTATTTTTTCACTACATTTTTTTTATCCTGTGAATCCTGTGATTATTCCACAGTTGAGAAATCTGAAGAAACACAAAGCACAACTAACATAAATTAATGTTCATATGTTTTAAGGTAAAAAATTTATTTAAAGAGTTTTAATATTTTTCGGTTAATAGTTATGCATTCTCTTCTGAGGAATTTTTTTTCGTGTGCAATACCATAGTTGACACATTACTACCTGATTTGGGCATTATTGTGAGTCAAGGGGGTAAACAGAGGCAGAGTAAAAGAATCTTGGGGGTGGGGGTCTGAATAGTTGGCCTAATAATGACACTTTTTTTATTTCATTGTTTGACTTCGGCTACTGGCCCCACCTGTTTCAGTTGCCACGAGCCGCCACTGGAGGTCTGTATGCAAGAAGGACAATGGTCTGTATCCTACTAGCTACATCGTACAGAAGAATCCGTCTGAATTGGGCTCGACAACAACGCACTGGACCCCCTGATCAATGGGCCTGTGTTCTCTTCAGTGACGAGTCGCAGTACAGCCTAAATACAGATTTTCGATGTGTGTACATTTCGAGAGAGAAGGGAAACCGAAGTCTTCCCACCAGCATCAGGAAAATTTATCACTACGGTTTTGGAGGACTTCCGGTTTGTGCTGGCATCATGTTGGATGCACGCACGCCCCTGTATGTGTTTCCAGAATGTGTCCTGACTGCTGCACGTACAGGAATAACATCCTACAGCCATATGTATGGCTTTTTAGGGGAGCTGTTTACGTAATTAAAATTGGACTTTAAAAAATGAAATTATTAAAATGAGTAAAAGAAACAATATGGGGAACTGTTGGTCCCCCAGTTCATTTTGTGGACGATAGGTAACTTCCGTCCCCATAGGGATCGCTTATTCGACGAATACCTGGAGAGTGAAGATATTCACAGGATGGAGTGGCCTGCCAGATCTCCGGACCTGAACCCGATACAGCATGCCCGCGATACCCTGGGAAGAGCGATTGCAAGCCAGCAGCCCGATCTTAGATCACACCTAGGACTGCGACGTGCCTTAGTGGAGGAGTGGCAATTATTTCCCCAAACTTTCATTCACATCCTTGTAAACAGCATGATGACTCACAATGAGAGCTGTATTGCTGTTCGGGGTAATCACACTCCCTATTAGCCTCTCGAAATTCGGCACTTGCCGTGTCACTTTTAGACTGCCAAGTTGTCATCAGAGATGGTCACGGGTCAACGGGTCGACAATTTCTTACGGGTCGGGTCAAGGTAGGTGTTCCTGACCCAATTTTGACCCGGTTTTATTCCCATTTTATTTTTGAAAAGAGATAAATACATTCCGAAGAAAAATGCGCGTTGTGTAATTCTGTAGTCGATACTGGCGCCCACGGAGTGAATAATGATTTGCGATGCAAAAATATTGTCGTCTCTTTCTTAAAGCAACGAAGATTTCCACGGACCTACGTCAGACACACCCACACCATATCGTAAAAAGATACTTCCTTTGCGTTGTTTTACAGTGCGATTGTCCAGGGCAAGATAGAGGCAAACGCTATTCGCCTGCTTCTCAGCTGATTCATTGTCTCCGTGCGAAGTTCACTGTATGACTAAGAGTTACTTTTCACATCGCACCTTTTACATTGAGCATTCAGAGGTTTTCGATTATGTGCTAACATCAAATTCCCATGACATGTCATGTCGAAATTAACTCCTTATTTGTTAATATGGATGGATTTAATATTAAGGAGGTTGAGAAAGGCGTCGATGCCAACAAATACGTGCTTGTTGAAAACCACAAGGGGTCTTGCTTGTTGTTCAAAATGTGGAAAGTGTATAATTACAAAGAAAGATGTCGACGGTGTAACAAAAGATTATGGAACCAAAAATCTAACGGACCATATGAAAGTATGCGCACATCCATCAAAGCGTGGAAAGAGTGAACAATCTAAATGCATTTAAAGAAATACATTTGTGTAATTGTAAATAATGATTCCCATTTGTAATATACTCCATGGTCACGGTCATAGTCATCCATTACTTCTGGATTGCGCAAAATAATGGCACTAAAATTTAGCAAGTAACCAAATTTTATTATTAAAAAAGGATTTCAGTTATTAAATATCAAGTAGTTATTGGGATGAACATATATATTACGTTTATATGTATATATATATATATATATATATATATATATATATATATATATCATCATCATCATCATTGTCAACCATTATCAATCCACTGCTGGACGAAGGTCTCCCCAAGTTTCCTCCACAACGGTCTGTCTTGTGCCAGTCTCCTCCATGTCACCCCTGCATACTTTCGAATTTCATCCACCCATCTCCCATGTGGTCTTCTTCTGGGTCTTTTCCTGTCCCTTGGAATCCAATCTAAAATTTCAGCTGTCCATCGATGATCTGTCCTTCTGGCAGTATGTCCAGCCCATTGCCATTTCAGGGATTTAACTCTGATCATGATGTCTTCCACTCTTGTCATTTTTCGGATCCACGAGTTCCTCTTCTTATCTCTCCTGGTTACACCAAGCATGCACCTCTCCATGCTGCTTTGAGTTGTCTGCAGCCTTTGTATGTCTCTCTTAGTTAAGGTCCACGTCTCCGCACCATACGTAAGCACTGGAAGGATGCATTGATCAAACACTTTTCTTTTAAGACATAATGGCATATTGCTTTTGAAAATTATGCTGTTTCTTCCAAAAGCTCTCCAGGCAAGTTTTGTACGCCGATTAATTTCTTCACCAATGTGACCCTCACTTGATATCTGCTGTCCAAGATAAACGTACGTGTCTGTTATCTCCAGCATTTCTCCATCAATCGATAAATCTTCATTTCTTGTAAAAGCATTGAGCATCACTTTTGTCTTCTGAAAGTTCATTTTTAATCCCACTTCTTTACTCTTGTCAGCAAGTTCCTGGATCATACTCTGCAGCTCTGATGGGGTAGTTGCAAAAATGACTACGTCATCAGCAAAACCAAGGTGGGTTAGATAATTTCCATTAATCTTTATCCCCTTGTTTTCCCAGCTCAGTGACTGAAAAACACCCTCCAATGTGGCATTAAAGAGCTTCGGAGATATGGTGTCACCTTGTCTCACTCCCTTTCCAATTTTTACGTATGTTGTATTTTCAAACAGCCTAATCTTTGCACTTGCATTTTCATAGATGTTATTAATAATATTAATGTATGCATCTTCAATACCGCAGGTTTTCAGAGCCATTGTAACTGCTGATGGTTTCACCGAATCAAAGGCTTTTCCATAATCGATAAAAGCCATGCACAATGGAAGTTCATATTCCCTCGCTCTTTCAATGAGTTCTCTCAGCACGTGGATATGATCTATTGTGCTGTAGCCACTCCTGAATCCAGCTTGTTCTCTTGGTTGAGCCATGTCCAGTGTTACCTTCAAGCGGTGTGAAAGAACTTTAGTGAAGATTTTATAAACTACTGATAGGAGGCTGATAGGTCTGTAGTTTCCGAGATCCTCAATGTCACCTTTCTTATGTAGCAGGATCATTGTAGCGGTGTTCCAATCCTCAGGAATCTTTCCTTCATTAAGGCATCGAGTGAAAATTTGGGCGAGTACTGTTTCGATTTCTCCACTTGCTTCTTGTATGATGTCTACAGTAATTCCATCTTCTCCTGGAGCTTTTCCTCGCTTCATGTTCTTGATTGCATGTGCAACTTCTGCTGGAAGGACTGGAGGAACTCTGGTACTGGTATCTTTCATGATGTCTGGAGTGCATATATCATCCCTTTCATATAATTTGGAGTAGAAATCTTTCACTCTTGTCAAAATTTCTGCCTCTATTTCTTGTTACAGAACCATCTTCTTTTCTCAGTGCCATAATCTGTTTTCTTCCCTTACTGAGATGTCCCTTTGCTATCTTTAGGCTTTGGTTGTTTTCAATTGCTTTCCTCACTAGTTCACAGTTGAATTTCCTTACGTCTTCAGTGATACTTTTTCTTACTGTCTTGCATAGCTCTATATATTCCACTTTGGAAGTCACATCTTCTTTAGTTGTCCTCATCTCTCTTCTTTTTTGCATCAACATTTTGGTTTTTCCTGATAATTTGTTCACATGCAACTTGTTCTTAGACCCAGCTAATTTTGTTGCTGTTTCCATAAGAGCTTTGGTTGCTTTTCTGTTAACTTCAGAGATGTCCACTTCTTCCGATGTTAGGCCTTCTAAAGCAGAGAACCTGTTCTTCAGTTCTAACTTGAAGGTATTATGGTGTTTTTTAAGGTTGGTTATGTCAATAGATTTTGTTTGTCCTATGAGCTTGCCACGTTCAAGTTTAGTGTTGAGGTGCATCTTACATCTCACCAATCTATGGTCACTACCTGTGTTGAACTTGTTTAGCACACTGCAGTCTTCTATGACGAATTTTTTGTTACACATAATAAAATCAATTTCACTTGTCGTCCCATTTGGATGTCTCCATGTCCATTTCCTGTGTGGCTTTTTCTTGAAGAAGGAGTTCAAGATGAAAAACCCTTCTGCCTCTGCAAACTCAACGAGAGTATTTCCACGCTGGTTTCTGTTGCCATGACCGAATTTACCTACCGAAGTTTCATTCTGTTGCCGTTGCCCTATTTTTGCATTGAAATCTCCCATAATTATTTTCAAGTGCTGCTTACCTTTATTATTTAGATGACAAATTTCCTCATAAAATTCTTCAATTTCTTCTTCAGGATGACTTGTGGTGGGTGCATAAGTTTGAATAATCTGAGCCTGGTATCTTTTCGAGAGTTGGATAACAAGTCGTGCAGCTCTGTCAGAGGAACTTTCAACTTCTACAACTTTATCCTTCAGTTTCTTGTTTATTATAAATCCAACACCACTAGTTCTGCCAGTATCTGTCCCACGATAGTAGAAGAGATGTCCACTTTTCAGTTCGATGAGATCTTCTCCTTTTCTTCTTACCTCACTTAGCCCCACGATGTCCCACTTGATCCTTTGTAGTTAGTCTTCCAATTCAAGAAGCCTTGAATCAGAAGATAGGGAGCGTCCATTGTAAGTAGCCAAGGTCAGCATCAGATGGCAGCCTAGTCCGGTCCTCCGGGGATTCATAGCACCCTCTGCCTTCATGTCGCACTGGCCGCTGCCTTGGCCAGGTACATTCCAGCTGCCGGAGACTGAGGGCCAAGATTTAAGTTGTGGAATCATTTTGGAAGGGTTTGGCCATAACTCACCACGCTGGCCAAGCGGGTTGGTGAGTGTGGGATAGCATTTCCTCTGATCCCGATGGTATAGTTATACCGCTATGGGCGGTCGTCAGAGCCCCTTTAGTGGGAACAGGATGCACCACGAGAAGGCGGGGTTGACATTTGTCAAGGAGAGGCTGTGATGTTACGCATCACCTGATATATATATATATAAATAAATTGAGTTTCGAATTTATAGTTCAAAGCAGATTTTTCTGGGTCAGTTACGGGTCCAGGTTCGAAATTTTTGACCCGTTTCCAACTTTGGTTGTCATGTTTATGTTTCCTCTTCATGCGGCGATGAAATTCCTTTTATGTTGTGTATTTCTGCATTATCGATCTACCGAGTGTTTGAAAAAAAACTGAAACAAGCTTTTATCTCTTCTACGGTTGATCACAGATCCGTACTTTCAATTAGAAAAAATAATCAAAATGGCATAAAGACTTATGACATGACAATTGCACCCCTATCCATTTGTATAAAAATAAAAAATAAATTATACAGCCTTCGCAGAAAAAAAAAAGGTTCAATCAAAACAAGTTGAGCTATGTCCCAATTAGTCCAGAAAAAACAAACTCCGTCATTCTGCTTGCAAAACTCACGGAGATATTAGGGATGAAATTTATAAAAAAATTATCGTCTGTAGCGTTAATTATCTGCATGGGCGAGAGCTCTTCCTTTACTTGCTTTGAGTTCTTCAGAGCTATGCAGCGAAACAGGCTACGTTCGCGGTAAACGGGCTCCAGACGATGCATTTTGACAATTTTCATCGCCAATATCTCAGCGAGTTTTGCTAACACAATGACGGGGCTTTTTTACTAATTAGGACATTGCAACTTTCTGTAATTTAACTTTTTTTTCTGTGAAAGCTGTATTTATTTTTGTGCAAATGCCACCCGCCGCGGTGCAACTGCCATGTCGCAAGTCTACGTCATTTTGAATATTTTTCTCATTGAAATTGTGTTTCTGTGATCGTTGAAGAAATAAATGCTTGTTTCAATCTTTTTGAAACACCCGATATGTATGTCCGTATGTCCGTACCAACTGTCATAAAACTCTGCCGAGTGGATTTTGAGTTATTCATGATTTTGTGCTTGTCACGTTAATTTTGGACACCAGTGTATATGATAAAATTTTGCAACATTTTTTTTCATCATTTTCTAGCTCTTTAATGATCGTTACTTTGTAGTTTACGGAAAACAGTTTTCTCTTAGAAAATGTGTTGCTTATAAAAGTTCAGGATTTTCTGCTCTATGGTTAGGGCCGCGGGTGGCCTAGTGGTCAGCGTTCGTAACTGCCATGGAGATAACCTCAGGCTCGATCCTGGGCAGGTACGAACGCTCGAACCACTAAATACCCGCCGTGCGTCGGATGGGCACGTTAAGCCGTCGGACCCCGGATATAAATAAGGGCGTCTTCCTACCCCTTCACTTTCCTATCGGGCACTCTCTCTAGCCCAAATCTCCTGGCTTCCTATTTCTAAGGGTTGTTTAAGACCTGGGGTCAGACACTCCCTTCCTAAAATCCTCTACATATGATCTGATCTATTTGCTCTATGGTTAGGTGAAACTGACCGTTCATTAACTACACATATTGCACAAAGCAAAAGCAACACCAATTCTCCCAGTGAAAGGCTCACTTGGAGGGTGAAGGAGGCAAATGGCATAATTTCCAGAAATTTTTATCTCTCATTTCCTCTCAGACTACACTATAAAATAATTTCTGAAATTTACGGGCGACTTTCCGTGAAATGACGGGAAAGAAAAACTGAATTTCAGGGATTTTTTGCACGCCAGAAAAATTCTGAATTTTCAGAAACCTTTCAGCAATTCCTTTCTCATATTGACGGTAAATTATCGTTTTCAAGAAGCTTTAACGGAAAATTCTGAATTTTCAGAAACATTTCCGCCATTCATTTCTGATATTAACGGGAAAACTCCGTTCTCACTTGTTCCGTATCCATACAACGAAAAATTTCCGGTGCTAGGAGAAATTCACGGAAATACTTGGTAAGTTTGATTAACTGTTGAATTTCAATAGTCTGTCGAAGTATTTGATTTTGAAGTTCTGTAGCGAGATCGGATACTATGGATAGTATATCGCATGAATTTTGGTTACTGTTAAACAGGATATTCCTTCACCTTTTCTCCATTTTGTACACCAGCTATTAGATACTGTGTTACCGTAAGAAACTGGGTACTTAATTTATTGTACAGGTGATGTGTACCTATCAGCCTGTGGAGTCTTTAAGGCAAAAGCCTATATAGCTATCAAAAGTAAATGTTATATTTAGAAGTTTTGTGAAATGAATTTATAAAAACAGTACACTGCACATTCTCTTAAAAATAATTAAAAGTTATTGTCAGTTGAAAAAAAGATCTAAAACTACAAATCATTCAGTTGCTTCAAAGAATGACGATGAAAAAAATACGTAATTTGTAATAAGACCTCCTGCAGAAAAAAGAAAGTTATTACAAACCTTATAAAAAAAATAAGAAGCTCCAATAGAAAACAAGTAAAATCATGCAATGCATTGATTATGATAAGCTTTCCAACATACCAGAAATCATTACGCAAGTTATTACTCAAGTTATGAGGATAACGGCTGTAAAATAAATCTTGCTCCTATGCTCTGACCTTTGACCCCATTTCGATGATATTCAACAAGACCCGTTTAGTATACCTCCGAAACAACATGATAAAGTTTTGTCGCAATCGAAGCATTTTTATGTAAGTTATGACACATAAGTGCAATGGAATGGATCCCGCTCCTATGTCCTGATCTTTGACCCCATTTCCTCCATTTTTAACAGGGTTTGTCCCCAGGTAGTCCTCTACGACATACTAAAATTTCATCGAAATCGAACCATATTTACGCAACTTATGACGCATAACGGCAATGGAATGGATCCCGCTTCTATGTCGTGACCTTTAACCCCATTTCGTCCATTTTCAATAGGTTCGTCCCCAGGTGGTCCCCTACCACATACTAAAACTTCATCGAAATCAAACCATTTTTACGTGAGTTATCGTGCGGACAGACGGACAAAGCTAGAGCATATACGCTTCTTCAGTTCAACACAATTTTATTAACAAGGTTGGGTTCAGGTGGCGAACATGGGCGTCCCGTCCTGATACATATATTGTACGGTAAAATATACAAACTCTAAAATCTATGTACATTATATACAGCACGATGTATTGATTCACAAAGTAGCCTCGTGGTAAGGGGCGCAGACATTTTGCACAAGAACAATAAAAGAGATTGTCGAAACATTTCGTCTCGGAGCATAAATATATTATAGTGGTGACAAATAACAGAACGAGAATATTATAATGAAGCACTGTGCAAAAGGAGAACTGTAGATGACAAAGTAGACAATGTGAAACCTAAGGCAAACAGAATTAGGATGTCTTAGTACTGGTAGAAGTTATGATAATCATAGAGAAGACAAGTAAGACTATATACATTTGTACCGTATGGTGCATATTATATTCACATTTGTTAGAAGATCTAAGCTTTATGTTGAAGTTTGATTACGAAAACCAATAGTGAGCATGCACGTTGAACTGAAGTTCAACAGAGCTAGGAGCAACGAGGTTATGAACTGCCGACAGTCAGTTGCAACGTCGCTGGCATGCCGGCGAACCAGGAGGCGGCCGGAGACCAGGTGGAACGGAAATGTTGTTCTCTCTGTTGGGCAACGGCCACCAGGTTCTCTAGGCGAAGTCTTGAGGGGAGACGCTCCCGAAAGTGGCACAGTAGTTCCATAGAAGCTTGGTGGATGGTATAAGGAGATTTGACATCTCGGCAGCGCTGATGAAATACGTAGATGACGTGTTTCACCAGGATGAAAATATATTAGCAGATGGGTGGAAGCTTGACTGGCGGAGAGACCTGCAGGAGGAGTGTCTTATAGGCATCGAAAGGAAGATCAGTTGGGGCTGAACGTTGAGCAATGGAAAATGCAAGATGGAGTAGTGGAAGGAGGATGACATAATGTAGATAAACGTGAGAGACATCAGCTTCTTGAGCACAGAAGGGGCAAAGAGGTGCGTCAAGAATGGTCATGCGGTGGAGGATGGAGGGAACGGGAAGACGGCCTACGGTTGGAAAGCGTAAAAAAGAGCACTTTTAAAAACGGAAATTCCGTTAAAAGACAGACACTTTGCTGCACGTTATTTAGAAATTTTCCGTGAATGCACACCATTTATTTTTCACAGTGTACATACCATTCCTTTATTACTCTGCAATCGTCTTCCAGAAATCCACTTAATATATGTGCGTGAACTCCACCCATCTCCTTGCCTAAGAGTAGAGCGCCTGCTTTCAAATCTGTTGACGTGATACTCCCAAAGAATAGCTCCTTGGAGTGGTTGGCGGAGATTGTCTTGCAAACCTCGCTTGTGAGCATTTGATGTACTGCCCGCTCATTGTTTTTCTATCAACATTTTTCCACTAACGCATCAATTCCGCTAACCAGTAGCAATTTCGTTCTGTGTGCCAACATTTGATTTCTCCATTCCAGAACAGCGCGCAGCAATTATTATTATTATTTTTTTTTTTTGCCTCGTTAAACATATAATTTCATTAAATTTTGTTTCTTCGTTTACTAAAAGTGTTCGTCTTAACTTTTCTCTCACTTGCTAAATCCGGGGTTTCATGAAATTTTGCTAGTTTAAAACGATAAAATTTGCTTGGAATTAACATTTTACCAAACAAATATTCCTGGGGTTTTTTTTTCGTTAAATCCGGGATCTCGCTAGATATGGACTCGTTTTAAACGATTTCATCCAAGGTCGTCTAGAAAACACAAGGCAATGACGCCAGATAAACGAGTTCTCACTTTTAGTGACGTCACGCGGAACTAAAAGTAAGAAAAAGGCTTCTGATTGGTTTCCAAAGCTGTCGTGTGTGACGTCAAACACGACACCGACGTATCAGTCCATGTAACATGAGAATGACGTCATAAACGGAGGGAACTCAGCTCTCTAATGTCATGGCCTTTCAACTCTATACGAATGGAGAATGACTTATTATGAAAAATAAAGAAGATACTGAAAAAGTAAAAAAAATCGCTTGTTTGACTGCCATTAAATTGCATTTAGAAGTTGCTGATCAACAGGCGCAGAGATATGGATGGTGTTCGTTTGCTGCCAAACTATAAATAAAAATTCTCGTTAAAAGCAACAACAAAAAACAAGCAAACAAAAACGAAAAACGGGATGGTATGAACTCTGCAGTTAAAATTCTTTGGAGGGAATGAACTCATTTTATCTGAAACATGGATGCAAAGTGAATCAACTGTCAGTGAGAAACAAACATTTTTAAGGAGGAAAGGAAAATTCAGCATGGGATGTGTAAAGCTTTTTTTTTTTTTTTTTTTTTTGAGGAGTGCCTCATTATCTTGTTAGTACCAATGCTCTTCGCTCATCATCACCTTATAAAATCAAGAGAAAGCAACAGCCCATAGCCCAGAACAGCATTTGGCCTTAAGAAAAGAATTCCTATTTTTCTGGGTCGTTGAGTCGTCTGACAAGTGAACTGTGAAAATACCTCCTGGAATCTACTGCCCCGTGAGTCATCGGGACGAGAGGTTGGCGTGGGGATTTCGTTTTTTGCTCCTGTTTTACTTGGTTCATTGTTACTCTCATCTCATGTCAATAAATACCTTTTTTCTTACATTATTGTTCTTCCCTATCGACATTAGTTCCACAGGGGAGATACGACTTAAACTGTGTAATCCAGCCTTCCTCAGCCATTCTTTTGTTGAGGTTATCTTCAAAATATAACAACAACAAAAAAAGCGGACATTTAAAAAATTCTCATAAAAGGCCTAAAATACAAGGGAAATCTGCATTTTAGTTACGTGAATATGAAAAATTTAATTATTTTCGAAGTAATGTAAAGTTCAGGCTTCTACCTAATCGTCGGATTTGGGCTAGAATTCAAGTCCCGCTAGATGAGGCATGGGTAGCACGTTTAATCCACTTCGAAATTTTTGTACTTGGACCCAGCGACGCCCACTCAAAAACGGGAAACTGGTTATAGCATTCTTTAGATGCTTACTGTGGTCATTAAACCCCAAAACAATAATGATAATGTTAATCACATGGATAGGTTGTCCCAAAAGTACACTATAAACAATTTTCTGAAATTCACGAGCCACTTTTCCGTGATTTCTTTCGTGAATCAACGAAGCATATTTCTGATACAACTTTTTCTGTTAAATGACAGAAAAAACTGGATTTCACGGACTTTTCGTACGTCAGAAAAATTCTGAATTTTCAGAAACCTTTCCGCTGTTTCTTTCTTATATTGACGGTAAATAACCATTTTCAAGAGGTGTTAACGAAAAATTCTTGAATTTTCAGAAACCTTTCCGCAGTTTCTATCTTATATTGACGATAAATTACCGTTTTCAAAAGGTGTTAACGAAAAATTCTGAATTTTCAGAAACCTTTCCGCTGTTTCTTTCTTATATTGACGGTAAATTACCGTTTTCAAGAGGTGTTAACGAAAAATTCTGAATTTTCAGAAACCTTTCCGCTGTTTCTTTCTTATATTGACGGTAAATTACCGTTTTCAAGAGGTGTTAACGAAAAATTCTGAATTTTCAGAAACCTTTCCGCAGTTTCTATCTTATATTGACGGTAAATTACCGTTTTCAAAAGGTGTTAACGAAATATTCTGAATTTTCAGAAACCTTTCCGCAGTTTCTTTCTTATAATGACGTAAATTACCGTTTTCAAAAGGTTAACGAAAAATTCTGAATTTTCAGAGACCTTTCCGCAGTTTCTGTCTTATATTGACGGTAAATTACCGTTTTCAAAAGGTGTTAACGAAATATTCTGAATTTTCAGAAACCTTTCCGCAGTTTCTTTCTTATAATGACGTAAATTACCGTTTTAGAGATGTGTTAACGAAAAAATCTGAATTTTCAGAAACCTTTCCGCAATTTCTTTCATATATTGACGGTAAATTACCGTTTTCAAGAGGTGTTAACGGAAAATTCTGAATTTTCAGAAACCTTTGCACAATTCCTTTCTTACATTAGCGGAAAAACTCCGTTTTCACTTTTTCCGTATCCATACGACGAAAAATTTTCCGGTAATAGGAGAGATCCACGGGAATATTTGGGGGTTTGATTCACTGTTAAATCTCAATAGTCTGTCGAAGTATTTGATTTTGACGTTCTGTAGCGAGATCCGATATTGTGGATAGTACATCGCATGAAATTTGGTTACTGTGGCAAAGGATATTTATTTTCTTCTTCCCCATTTTGTGCACCAGCTAGTATATATTGTGTTACTGTAAGAAACGGGTACCTAATTTATTATACAGGTGACGTACGATATCTCGGTATCAGTCTGTGGAGTCCTTTAGACAAAAACTATCTAGTGTAAATTCCATATTTAGAAGTTTTGTGAAATTATATTATAAAACAGTACATTGCACCTTCTCTTAAAAAAAAAAATTAAAAGTTCTTGTCAGTTGAAAAAAAGATCTCAAACTCCAAATCATTGCGCTGTTTCAAAAAATCAAGTTATCGTAAAAACGCCTTAAATTTCATTCTTATGAAGTACGATAAATCGTTCATTAATTGAATACAGACAATCATCCCTGGAGTGCATAGTTTCCTACTAATTTTGTAGACTAGAGGCAGAGATATGACAGTTTTCACAAAATGAGCGCTTCTCCGGTGGGACCATATTTCATACAACAGTGTACGGTCTAGCGGACAACGTTCGTGACTGCCACGGAAAAGTCTCAGGTTCGATTCCGGGCATGTACGAACGATCAAACAATTAAATTTCCACCGTGCGTCGGATGGGTACGTTAAACCGTCGGATCCCGGGCACTGGCCCTCCGGTTATAAATAAGGACGTCGTCCTCCACCTTTCTACCTCGCTTCCGCGTGACTTTCCTGTCGGGCACTCTAGTCCAAATCTCGTAGCTTCCAACTTCTACGGGTTGTTTAAGACCTGGGGTCAGGCACTCCCTTCCAAAAATCCTCTACATAAATCTCACTTATTCGAATGCGGGTTGCAAGTGCATGATTTCATCTGCGTTGGTTCATACACATAGGAGAAACGACAGACGTTCAATTCTAGTTCTTTATAGGCGCCCCAGTCGCCGAATCTTAAACTACGTTAAAGTCTGTCAAGTGATATGAAACCACAGGTTATAAAAGCAGAATCACGGAGATAATTGTTACTCTTAAAATAAATATAATAATAATAATAAGGTTAGACTCTCACGACTACGGTTACGGCGCATTAGTTCCATATTCGTCTACTAGCGCGCTGTTCTGTTGAGATCTTAGTAGCCAAAATGTTTCCACTAGCATGTGTAGGAGATTTCTCCTCTGTGTGTTCATAAAATTACGCAGTAGAAACACATACAAACTGTAAGTATAAAATCAGATAGAGGCTTTTTTAGAATGATAAAATACCCATAAGCACCTGGGATCTCGCCCCCCCCCCATCCGCACCAGCTCGTGTCATCAGCCCACTGCTGGATGAAGGTCTTCCCCAAAATGCCCCTCCACAACTCTCCGTTTTAAGAATTTACTTACATGTCATCCCAGCATGCTCTCAAAATCCACCCATCAATCCTCCACGTGGTCTACTTCTAGGTCTTTTCCTACCCCTTGGCATCCAGTATAATATTCAATTATTCATCAGTAGTCACTTCTGTTTTTTCCAGGAATATGTCCAGCGCATTGCATTTTGAGAGTCTTTACTTTAACCATGATATCATTCACTACTGAAATTTACCATATTCATGGATTTCGTTTTTTATCTTTCTTCGTTACACCAAGCATGCATTTCTGCATGCTTCTTTGAGTTGTTCACAGTCTCCGTATGTCTTTTTTTTTTTTTTAAATTTCATGTCTCTGATACATAAGCCGCGTAGTGGGTGCGATATACGATATATCCTGGTCTAAGCGATGGCTTCTGATCATTCGTCCGAGATGGGTCCGGGTTCGAATCCCGGTGAGGCATGGATACTGTGTTTGTCTTACGTCGCTGGCCCTTTCCCTTCCCTGGAACCAGTGGTCTTAAATTAGGAACGGGCGACTGCTTATAGCCCACTAAGTTGCTCACGGTGGTTGTTACACCTCCAATTAAAAAAAAAACGGTAACACTTGCTCGCTCATAAAGGAAAATTCTCCTAAATGTACGAGGGTTAGACTTGTTGGAATTTTTTTCACAGTACGTATATAGTTATATTATTATATTTTGTAAAATTATATACGTACTACAGATACAAAACACATACCTTTTTCAAATTTTTACAGTCCTTCAATGTAGCCACCAGCATTGCGTAACACACGGTGCCAGCGATGTGGAAGTCGTAGAATGCCGTTGGCAGTGCCTGTTCGGTTGATCGTTCGTATAGAGCGGCCTATTGCGTGAAGAATGTCTGGGACAGTTCTGAATCGACTGCCGACAAGAAGTTCCTTCATTTTAGGGATCAAGTCGAAGTCACAGGGGCTTAATTCAGGAGAGTACGGTGGGTCGTAGAGCACTTCCCAGCCCCATCGAGTGAACAACTGATCCGCAGCATATGCAACATGCGCTCGAGCATTGTCATGCAAAATGGTGGGTGAGTTCTGCATAAAGTATATCCACTTCTTCCTCAAAGCTGATCGTAGATTTTATTCCAAAACTGTAGAGTAATACTGCGCAGTGATGATCTGGCGTTGGGGTACGGCATGCCTCAGGATAACACCATCGCAGTCATACACGAGGATAAGCATATCCTTCACATTGCTGGCGGCTCCGACGAAATTTGGATTTGCGAGGTGACCCGTAACGATGCCACTCGTTAGATGGGCGTTTCATTTCTGCTTCATATGATGTAACCCATGTCTCATGCAGCGTGATGATTAAGCGAAGGAAAGCTTCTCCTTCGCGCTCGTTGCGTTTCAAGTGGATACGAGCAGCCTCGTATCGTTGCCATTTCTTGATTTCGGTCAAAGCTTGCAGAACCCATCGCGATGCAATTTTTCTTATTCCCAGGCGTTCCTCCACAATGTTTAGCACTGTTGTATGCGGCACTCCTCTCTGATTGGCTAACTGATGAATCGTAAAGCGCCGATCTGTCTCCGGTAACGCGGAAACAGCACTCACTCGTTCTTCACTTGCACTGAGACGACCTGGCTGAGGCTTATCTTTCACATTTTGGCTTCCATCATTGAAGGCTTTTACCCATCGTGTAACTGTTTTGTATGGTAATGCAGATTCCCCACAAGCCTCTAAAAGTCCTTGGGGACACTGTCGTGCAGTACGACTTCTGTCACTTTGAATTTTTATCCAACGCAGCTGCTCCAATTTCGAAAACATCGTGACCAGACCGACGGGAAGCGACAGCTCATATTCTTCTTGTTACTGCGCAGGCGCATGCAGTTAGAAGGGCGAGTCGTTTTCACATTGAGGTGTGTTAAGTATCCAACCAACGTGCGGCGTAAGCAGCATAAATTTGTTGCGTTCCGCTTCGATTCTGCAGATGTGTTGCCACTATTAAAATTCCAACCCTCATATATTATTTATCGGATTCTAACAAAGAAGCAACAAACGAGATGTCTAAGGTAATGGATTTAATGAATAATTTTGAAGGTTTTTAAAAATCTCTCCATGTGTGGCTGCAAAGTGAATCACATGAACCAGAATATCAATACTATGAATGATGCAGATCACTTTCCTGTTTCTGCGAATCAACCCGAAGAGGTAGAGACTGAAGAAAAAAATATTAACAAATACATGAATCACAGTGCAGCATTTTGATACTTCATAGAGAATATGAGTCAGTGGGGCTTTGAATACAACCGTATCATAGCTGAGAGGAATATTCAAACTGGCATTCGAAACACATTTTCAAAAATAAGCTTTACCTGCTTAAATAATAACGAATAAATCGTTAATAATTCAAATTCCGGAATATTCATGTTTTTCAATTTTCCGGGCATCCTGTTCCCTCTATTAGTTCGTATAATCGAAGACTTTGCGTCAAGCAAGATGTTCGAACTCGAAGTACCACATAGCAAGCGCGACTGTACACATGCCGGCCACTGAATTAGGAGCTTTTATCAATACCGAGTTGGACCTCCTATAGCGTAAAAGTCTTTTCTACTTCTACGTCTTTTTAACACATCAATATACTAAGAAAAAATTCCCAAATGAAAGAAACCTTAACGGCCAGACGAAACATGTAAACAACAGAAGTCAACTTACGGAAAAAGGTGCTTTATTCAGGATGTAGCAAACACATCGTAGCATAGCCTATTGCACTAAACTCTCCACATACCACACGTTATCACAACACTCCTATCAATAATCACTTTACAACCCAACGTTCGTAATAATCGCTCTCTTACAACGCTCTCAAGCAATAGATTAGTCGTCCTTTTTATCTCTTGTTCTTATCAATATCAGGCATACGTCACGTGCATTCAACCTCAATTGTGTTGCCAAACGTATTCGTTTGAGAGAAAAGATATTACGTTAAGAGTGAAGAATAACAGAATAAACTCAAGATTTACATAGGGAAAGAAACTAAAAAGGAAAGTTAATTTAGAATATACGTCACACTCCTTTAGCACGAATTACAGCACGTATGCGATTTGGCATAGCTTCCACAAAGTGCTGCAGTGCATCTAAGTTTACAGCATACCAGATGTTCACCGGACAGCTGTTTAACTAGTTCAGAATAAAACGAAGAGGACTTTCCTCCCGGATCTGTTTTTCTATCATGTCCCGTGCATTCTCAATGGGATTCAGATCCGTGCTTTGTGACGGCCAGAGAAGATGGTAAAAATCGCTGTCATGCACGTCAAATCAATGCTGAGCACATATTGCGTGATGGACAGTAGCATTATCGTCCATGGAACAGCCGTCTGGATAAAAAGTCAACATTGCAGGGTTGAATTGATTGGCAACAATGTTCAGATAATCCTTGGAGGACATCCGACCTTCCAGCACTATCAGAAGAAGGGACCCGTTACGGACCAACAGAATGTTCCGAACACCATGCCCCCACCTCCAGAACCTTGAGTTGTGTTTACAAGGCAAGCTGGGTCCATTGCTTCATGGAGCTCCCGCCATACTCTCTGTCTACCATCGAAACAGGACAAGGTGAACCGTGGCTCGTCGGATTACATGGCCTTTTTCCAATCTTCCAGTGTCCAGTCACTGTGTTCCTGACACAATTGTAGGCAAACATTCTCGAACTTCGCCGAAATCAGTGGTGTCCGTATAGGCATGCGACTGCCAATGCCGATTCTCTTCAGTTCCTTGCACATTGTTTTCTGAGATATGGGTCGACAACAGCCTTCATTGAAGGCTTCGATTAATTGCTGCACACAAGAAGTCCTATTTCTCCGTACAAGCTTACTCAGAAGACGGCGATCTCGTTCCAGACAGATCGTCGTCTCACAATAGTTACGCTTCTTAGACAAGCAATGTGGGTAATTTTTCCACTGAAGAAAGACATATCTCACCTTTTAATAAACCAGTCAGTTTCCAAAATCGTTGCTCCAACCAGACGGACCCTCACAATAAGCCCTTTATCAAACTCAGAATGATCCTTTGTTTTTCCCATTGTGATCAACACTACTGACAATTACTGACGAGCAGCACCCTTAAACAGTTGCCTAGATCACGTGGTGGTGCACGTGACCACGTATTTTGCATGTACGATGCGTAAGTGAAGTTTACGTGCATCTGCATAAAGATTTCTTATTCAGTAGCCGGTGTTTGTACAATTAGTTGTTGTTGTTGTTTTCGGGGGGGAGTCACCACCATAGGCAGTCCTTGGGGGACTGTGGGCGGTCGTCCGTCCCTGTTATGGAGTCAGTAATTCCTGTGAGAAGATGGGGTCAGTGCCATCCGACGGACTGATTGATTGATTGTAGAGGATTTTAGGAAGGGAGTGTCTGACCCCAGGTCTTAAACAACCCTTAGAAATAGGAAGCTAAGAGATTTGGGCTAGAGTGCCCGATAGGAAAGTGACACGGAAGCGAAGTAGAAAAGGGGAGGAAGACGCCCTTATTTATTACCGGGGGCCAGTACCCGGGGTCCGACGGCTTGACGTGCCCATCCGACGCACGGCGGGTATTTAGTGGATCGAGCGTTCGTACCTGCCAGGGATCGAACCTGAGGTCTTTTCCGTGGCAGTCACGAACGTTGCCCACTAGGTCACCCCCCCCCTCCGACGGATGCACCCTACGTCTCAACTGGAGCTCGCCCCCCCCCCCCCCACACTCCCCCAGCCTCAAAACCTCCATAATGACTATTTCAGAAATGCTGCACAATATGTGGCCTGAAGTGCGTCGTTTGAGTGTTGTTAGGACAGCCAATGGAGGTTTATTAGCTTCTCAGAAAAATAAAAATACCTAAATTCGTTTGTTGTTTCATTTATTGCAATCTGTATGCATTTCTCCGCATTCATTAAAAAGTGTTTGTAATCAGAGTAATCGTTTATAGGCAGCCTGTACATCCAGTGTATCTTCTAGTAACTTCCGATGTTAATCCTAAAGATTTTTTTTACTTTCATTTTATCGTGCGCTTGAGCGGTTGTATTCGCTAAATAAATTCTCTAGCAGTCAACCTTGAAGCTATTGTTGCTTAAGAATCAGAATCCCCTCTCTCACAGAAAGCGCATCTCGAAGCAATTTTCAGAGACGTGGGAAGGGCGTTTTCGTGGATTGTTATTCTTTCGCCTCGTTGACTTCAGACAGACAAATTCAATTCATGTGTATCACAAACAACGGAAGAACTCCAGCTTTTCTGTTGCTCTGTGCTTTAGTTATTGTTCATGCTGCTCTGAGTTTTCCCTGCGAAACCGTACTAATTCACTGAGCGGGTTTTTTTTCTTTCTGCGGATAGAAGTTCACATCGACAATGAAATGGGTGGGAGGAATATTCATAGTCCAAGGCCCTTCAATTGAGTATGGCTGACAAAGTTAAAAATTTAAACTTTGTCACATGGCTGACAAAGTTAAAAAATGTTGATAGATATTGGCAGAATGGTTTTATGATTTCAAAAGAATGTTTCATTTCCTTTTTCTTATTTTTCAGTCTTGCTTCTGCTCTGTTACTAACTCTTTTCTGAAGCCTTTGCACACACAGATATTTTTTGTGAAAAAAAGCTTTTCAAGTTTTGTTCCTGTTGCTTATGATCAAAACTCTTATGGACAAAATATACACCCAGTATACGCACATAAGTTTCTCCCAAAGATTCCGAGAAAAATCATCACTGGCGGCCCCGGTGGTGCAGTGGTATAAGCGCTGGCTTATGACCATTCGTCCGAGCTGTATCCGGGTTCGAATCCCGGTGAGACATGGATGTCGTGTTTGTCTTACGGCACTTACTCTCTCCCTTCCCTAGAACCAGTGGCCCTCAATTAGGGACGGGCGACTGCTTTTAGCCCATTAAGTTGCCACGCGCGGTATTCGTCAAACCTCCCAATGAAAAAAAAAAAAAAAAAAGTCATCAGTCAATAGTTATTGGCTCTACAGAAGGGTAGAAACCAGGTAGTAGGAATTCCTACCTTAGATGAGCAGGAGTAATTCTCTTTTCATCCTTCTTTTAGACACCACTAGCCTTACTGAAACACTGACAGCTATGAGGAAACATTCGTCACTAATCCAGAATTATGCCAACAGAGAAAGAGAGAAAATAAGAATTGGAGAACAAATACAAGACATGTTTCACCTATCACTAATCAGGGATTATATCAACAGAGAAGAGGAATAACAACTGGAGACCAAACACACAGAGCCGTCCCGGTGGCGCAGTGGTCTAAGCGATGGCCTCTGATCATTCGTCCGAAAGGGGTCCGGGTTCGAATCCCGGTGAGGCATGGATGTTGTGTTTGTCTTACGGCACTGGCTCTCTCCCTTCCCTGGAACCAGCGACCCTAAATTAGGGACGGGCGACTGCTTATAGCCCATTGAGTTGCTCACGGTGGTCGTTAAACCTCCAATAAAAAAAAAAAAAAAAAAACCACACACACAGAACGTGTTACACCTATCAGTAGTCCAAGGATATTTCAACAGAGAAGGAGGAAACAGAATTGGAGAACAAACACAGAACATGTTTCACCTATTACTAATCCCGGGTTATATCAACAGAGAAGGGGAATTACAACTGGAGACCAAACAAGCAGAACATGTTTTACTTATCACTAATCCAGGGTTATATGAACAGAGAAGGATAATAAGAACTGGAGAACAAACTCAGAAAATGTTTCACCCAGTTTTTGAGCCGGAGGTCTCGGTCAGTAATTTGGTATGGCTATAATCACGTTGCCCCTGGGACACTCCATGGCACCGTATAAGTCTATGTTAGGCATCGCAAAATGTCTCACCCGAAGTAAGGAAAAAACAAACTTATCACTGAAACTGCGAACTTTCTAAGTAAATTTATTTTGCCATGTATTTAAAATGTGTAGTGACAAGCAAGTAGGAAAACGAAAAACACCCATACAAGTGATTTCCTTAAAAAATAAGGATGACATAGGTGCAACTTGGCCGCCCGGTAACCGAATGGTCAGAGGCGCAGGTTTCTAACTATTCGTCACAGCTGAGTCCGAATTCGAATCTTAAATGAGGCATGGGTGATGTGTTTGTCTTACGATGCTGTTCCCCTTTCTTCCCCGGAATCAGTGTTGCCAAATTATGGAAGAGCGACTTGTTTGTATTCCTCAGAGTTGCTCATGATCGTCGCTAAGATTCGGAAAGAAAAAAAAATAAAAAAAATAAAAAAAAGAATCACGAGAAGCAAAATAACTTCCCTTGTTTGGGTATTGCTGTTCCATCGGTGGTGGCAATGTTTGCTGGTAACGGATGTACATGTCCCCCTCGCGATGAACGCTGTCTTTCGTTACCGGTATTATGTTGGGTAAATTACTTTACTTACAGCTCATAAAGGATTACATACGGTGTATTTGTCAAACTAACTTTCATTACATTATTTTCGAAAAAGAATATTCACGGTTGCGCCTCAAGTTATGGAAACAAGAAGAGAAATGAAAAAGAAAAACGTTTTAGCACCTAATGGGAAGACGATTGACGTCATTTATAAAGAGGTATTATGAAATTACAACTAAGCACTTTTTCATATTCACGTATTCTTACTGCACTGGTAAACAGGTTTACACACACAGAAAGCATAAGAAACGAACACTTTTCTTTGTTAGGGGCTTCAGATGGTGATACCCACAGCACAGGCATTCATTGAAGTAAAAATCGGAATACACGGAAGCTTTTTACCCGTGTAGCGGAGGGTACAATTCAGCACGTGCTAAAATGTAATAGAGCGTGTCTATGTCTATAAACGAAATATACAACTTAAGTATGCTATTAAAAAATACGATAGAAAAAACTTACTTTAAATGTCAAGAGATGTGGCAAGTGGTTAAAGTTTGTTAAGTCAGATAACAGATGGCGCCAGGTGTCTCGTGTAATGAAAAATCTCGCCAAACACGGAAAACAACAGGCATGGCTTCTGCAGTGGAGAAAGCAGCGTGTGTGCTTTGGTTTTCGGAGTCAAAATCTCAAACAACAGTTCAGCGTAAGTTCAGAACGGGGTACAAGAGGCAGCCGCCGACACGAAGGAGCATCGAACAATGGCTAAATAAATTCAAAGCAACAGGAAGTGTCTTGAAAGGCAAAAGCACTGGGAGACCTTCCATTTCGGACGAAAAGGTGGTAGACGTGCGAAAGGCTTTTCTAAGAAGTCTGTGTGCGTCACCAGTCATGAACTCGAAATACTGCGAGCAACGGTTCACAAGATTCTGCATAAACGTCTTCGCCGATATGTCTATAAAGTGCAGTTAGTGCAAAAACTTCCACCAAATGATCAAAAACGTCGAAAAGCATTTGCGGTAGACATGCTTAATCGCATTGACGAAGACCCCACACTCCTTTAACGTATCTGTTTCAGCCA
This sequence comes from Macrothele yani, assembly GCA_039090855.1. NCBI lineage: Eukaryota > Metazoa > Arthropoda > Arachnida > Araneae > Macrothelidae > Macrothele > Macrothele yani. The sequence continues at coordinate 116,734,564 of CM077026.1, forward strand.
TGAGGCGACATGCCATGTTTCTGGCAGAGTGAATAAACATAACTGCCGAATCTGGGGAACGGAAAATCCCCATGTAGTCGTAGCACACGAGAGAGACAGCCCGAAGGTTAATGTCTGGGTTGGCCTAATGGAAGACAGAGTGATAGGGCTCTTTTTCTTCACTGAACCAACCGTTACTGGCATAACGTACCTGGACATGTTAGAACAATTCACAATTCCACAACTCCAGGATATTCAAGACATCATTTTCCACCAAGATGCACTGGTCTTTGGATGTACGCAGATCTTTAGACCATCATTTTCCAGTGCGTAGGATTGGACGTGTAGGTTCGACGGCATGGCCACCCCTTATCCTGATATAACCCCATGCGATTTCTTTCTTTGGGGCTTTATTAAGGACATTGTGTACAAGAAAAAGGTTACATCTATCACTGAGCTCAAAGTATGCATTACTACAGCCTTCCTCCTTGTTATACCTGACATTTTGCAGCGTACGTGGGTGGAACTGAACTATCATTTAGACATCCTGCGAACAACGTGGAAACCTACTGACATTTATAAAAAAATTTTGCACAGTTACCATGTGTTTTGACATTAAAAGTAAGTTGTTATTTATTGCAGGTTTTTTTTCAATAACATACTGAAGTTGTATACTTAATTTATGGACACACTGTATATTATTTATTAAGTTGGCGTAGGAAACTCGGGTGGTTGGCGTAGGAAACTCGGGTGGTTTCGGATTATTGGAATTTGTCAATTTACAAAGAGAATTGCGTTACTTTACAAGAAGAATTACACAAACTACCAGCAGGATGAGGGACAGTGTGGCTGTTAAAGAAGGAGCGGTTGTTCCCCAGCTTTCTGAAATGCTGCGTGAAGTGTATAGTAATTTGTGCACCTTGTATGTGTGAACTTTGAAAAATTTTTACAGTATTTCTGGAAGCAAGTACTTTTGTGTTTAAATGATAAGCAGTAAAAGGTAAAGTCACCTAAACCTAAATTTTACTCTGAAAGACTCGCAGAACTGACCACCTGTCGTGGCGCACTGTTCTTATTTCTGTTGTAGAGCCACTTCGGGCAGCCTCTTGTCGACCACAACAGCGCCATCTCTCAAGGAAATGTTTCAGTTGAACGACCACTTGGTAAAAACGTAGTTCTGTAAATTAAGGGTAGAAGAAACCTGCTTTCTGTTCCTTTCAAACGTGTGTGCTGTAGCACTCTATAACTGTGTATCGGTGGATGGTGATGAACACACATGGCATACAGTCTGTTCCAGATTTTTTTTTCTTTTTGATTGAAGGTTTATTAGACCTGGTGGTACAGAGACATGACAAACAGGCAGACATAAACAGGATACAGATATTTCACATCAACAAGTCCACATCATACATGGTTAACAACATGCCAAATGATCAACAAGCCAGTGTTGATCAAGTAACACATTGTGAACAAGTACACATCAAATGTGGTTGTACAGTATGCTAAATGACCAATGTACACAGAGAGCCAGTATTGGACAAGTAACACATTGAGAGTCAGTGCCGAAAGACAAACACAAACATCCATGCCTCACCAGGATTCGAACCCGGACCCCTCCTGGAGGAATGATCAGAAGCCAGCGCTTAGACCACTGCGCCACCGAGGCGGCCTGTTCCAGATTACTCCAGAGATGCTGGTCAGGGTTTAAATTTAAAGAATCTTCACAGCAAGAGAGTACGATTAAATACTTGTAGAGACATGTCTGATTGCAGGAGAGACGATAGCATGATGCACGAAGTAGGACACAGCACTACCGTACATATCACCACCTACAAGCATACTTTTATAATATGCGCCAGTCGTAAGGCAATCCAAACGTACCAACCGCTGCAAAGCATCTCAATAAAAAGTGATAACTCACGCGGCCTCATGGCTTGAGAAAGTGTAAACTCATATTTTCCGTTTAGCGAAAGGTAATTCACATTTTTTGTTATACATCACTCTTCAATCACTGATTATAAAGAACGATGACGAACAGTCCAGCGTATTTTTGACCAGATGCTAAATTTTCTAAAAACAGTCTTCTCTTTTACTGCACATTCCTTTAAATATTATAAATCTTTTTACTGATACGTTAAATGTTATACACTGAAGTGCCAAAAATCATGGGATACGTATCTAGTACCGTGTAGCACTTCCTGTAGCCCGGGATGTACAACAACTGGACGTGGCATCGATTCCACAAGTAGTCGGAAGACTTCAGGGGAGATGTTGAGCCATGCTGTCTGAACAGCCGCTCACAGTTCCCTGGTATTTGTGGGTGCAGGATCTAGGGTGCGAATGGATCTTTTCACCACTTCCCATAAGTGCTCTATTGGGTTCATGTCGGGCGAAAGTGACGGCCACACCATCCGTCGGAACTATCGAGAATGCTCCTCAAACCAATTTTGGACAACTTGGGCCCGATGACAAGGTGCATTGTCCGCCTGGAAAATCCCATTGTTGTTGGGGTACATGAAGTCCATGAAGGGCTGCAAATGGGCACCCAGCAGAGCAACAAAGCGATTACCGGTTAATGACGAGTTTACGAGGACCAGAGGACCCCAAACCGTGCTACGTAAAGACACCCCACACATGTATGGAACCATCAACAGCTTACACAGTGCCTTGTGTACAGCTCTTGGTCCATGGCCTCATGGGGTGTGCGCCACACTCGAACCCTACCATCAGCTCGTAACAACTGGTAGCATGACTCATCGGACCACACCACATGCTATCAGTCTTCCAGGGTCCAATTACCGTGTTTACAAGCCCAGGTGAGGCGCTGTGTCCGATTTCGTGGTGTTAACAAAGGCACTCTGGTGGCTCTTCTGCTCCCATACTCTATGGGCTTTCAATTACGCTGCACTGACCTGATGGATATGTCTTTGGTACGTCCTGCATTGAATGTGGATATTATTTGAGCCTGTGTCGCTTGTCTGTTTGGATGGGCAATCCTGGCCAGACGCCGCTGGTCACGGTCATTCAGCGCCCCTGGTCGACCACTACGCTGTCCACGGTGGGTGGTAATGCCTTCCAGGAGGTATTATCGGTACACATGTTTGCACAACTTCGAAAACTGAATGCCCCATCCGTCTGGCTCCCACTACCATGCCTCGTTCAAACTCTGATAATTCACGTCGGCTCTCCATAATCCTACTGGCAGTTGTTCACTCTGACTCACGAGATTACACTTCGCAACGATAAAAATCGTGACGTGCGTTGAAGCCTTTATACGACGTCACCGTCAGTTAAAAATTTGTATATTGCCAACCCATGACTTTGGGCACTTCAGTGTGTAAGTTCTTTACGTTGATAGCATTTTGCCGTGGTTTCACTTCCTCACAAATCAATTCTAAAAAGTAAGCATAACAGTGTGTGTGTGCATGAAACTCCTGGTTCTTGCTCTTTGAACTTCGTAGCGACTCCATTAAACCTCCCATTCATATTTGCTTTCCCATTGTAGGCTTGCCCTCGCAATTTAAATTTTCCAAAGTTAAGGGAGCGCGTGCTCTTTCCTCATATGGTTTCATTCCATTACCTATTCAAAAGGTCACATCCCCTATTCGTCCACTACTCTGTGAAGAGCACAATGTACGATAGCCAATGTTTTGCCTGAAGTTTCCGTGTGCACTTTTACCAAAGTAGCTCGGGAGAAGAATAGCTCTCTCTCCGAAACAGAGTGACCCGATCGATTAAACCGAAGAACCATTCTCCCTGAAAAGTTTGCCAAATATATATATTTTTTTTTTATTTGGGGGTTTAGCGACCACCGTGAGCAACACAGTGGGCTATAAGCAGTCGCCCGTCCTTAATATAGGGTCACTGGTTTCTGCCAAATCTTATTACCCTCCCATACTGTTTCCTAGACACTTAATTCACACACCCCAAACTGCCAGTTCGTCACTGCAGTCTGTAACTTGTTTTTCATTCCGTATTTTAGGGCTCTAAAAAAAGCAGTGGCAAAAAATTGGTAGTCATTATTCATGCAATATTTCGTATTTAGACACCAAAAAATTTGCTTACCCTCAGCTTCTAACTGCATAATAACAAAATAAGAATTCAAAAGCTTACCATGTTCTCTAGCTAAATAACGACAAATGCTTTGGTTTTGAGCTATAACTTTTCCGTCCACTTCCAGAACTGGTAACATGCCGAAAGGGGTATCTGAAAATGTAAATTAGTAAATTAGCAATACGGATGCTATAAATTAGCAATACGGATGCATTTCAGACAGATTACTACATTCCAATAATAAAATACAAAGTCTGGTGAAACATATGTTATATTCTGCAAACCAGTTAGAACTTCAAATCCATATCACAGAAGCCAAAATTATTTTTAAACATCATAGGTTTAAATATAAATCATAGATCCCGCTGCCAGAACGGAGAATGTCGAAGTGCCAGCCGCAGAAGCAAAAAATTGTGCATCAAACGTCCATCCTCACAGCACTGATTCGCCAGTCCAGCATTACTAAAAAATGCCAGGAAAGCACAGGAAACGCACACCAGCCATGCCTCACCAAGGATTCTAACAGGGACCAGACTTTTTTTATTTTTTTTATTGGAGGTTTTACGACCACCGTGAGCAACTCAACCGTCCGTAATTAAGAGCCACTGGTTCCAGCGAAGGGAGAGAGCCAGTGCCGTAAGACAAACACAAGATCCATGCCTCACCGGGATTCGAACACGGACTCCTTTCGAAACCCTCGCTTAGACCACTGCGCCACCGGGGCTGCAGGCCAGACTTTAAACACTTACTAGTTCAGAGTATTTTCTTAGAGAATGGCTAAAGTTAATATGAAAGTTGTTGCGTCCTTCAGAAAACGCTTTCAGCACTATATAAAAATGCATTTTTTTTTGATCGAAGGTTTAACGACCACCGTGAGCAACTCAATGGGCTATAAGCAGTCGCCCGTACCTAATTTAGGGTCACTGGTTCCAGGGAAGGGAGAAAGCCAGTGCCGTAAGACAAACACAACATCCATGCCTCACCGGGATTCGAACCCGGACCCCGTTCGGACGAATGATCAGAGGCCATCGCTTAGACCACTGCGCCACCGGGGCGGCAAAATGCATTTTGCCGCCCCCGTGGTGTAGTATTCCAAGCGCTGGCTTCTGAGGAATCGTTCGAGTCACGGTAAGGCACGTATGCTGTGTCTGTCTTACGACACTGGCTCCCTCCTTTCCCTGGAACCAGTGAACCTAAATTAGTGATGGGCGACTGCTTATAGCCCGTCAAGTTGCTCACGGTAATCGTTAAACACCCAAACAAAATAAATAAATAAAAAGTTTTTTTCAGTTGAATGCAAATGCTTTCCTTGTAAAACACAGTGATTGCTCTTTGCTTTATTTTTCTCTGTAACAAGTCTTGTTAGAGTCAGAAGCACTTGCGTTCTACAGGTGACTTTAAACCACGCTTTGTGTTGTAAAGAGAAAAGCGCAACAGCTGTATCAACAAAGGCAGATGCCCGTTTCCTTGTACGGCTACCGATACTAGAGATACGTATTATCTGTAAATGAACAAATGACGGCACGAAAAAACTGTACCAGAAACTGATGCAAAGGTCTCCATTACATTTCAATTAGATTTTAATCAGTGGTTTTTGTGCCCTCAATTGAGTTGCTCCCGGGGCAGCCACCCGTCCCGCTCCAGTTACCCCACTTGCCGGTAGATACGGACAGCTCTGCTCTGGAAGAGGAGTCATAGTAGTGATGGCATAATCGAGTAGAAATGATCGATTCATTCGATTATGAAAATATCTCGAAACATTCGATTACGTCAAATTCATTCGAATGAAAAAAACCTCTCGAAAGAACTCTCGATTGCTCATAAAGCTGTCTCGTTCAAACGAGTGCATTCGAAAGGCGAAACCGCTCGCCTCTTCTTGAGAACATGGGTTCCGAGCAAAATCACTCGTCTACTCGAAAACATCTCGAGAGGTACCGAGATACGAGAGGTTCGAAAGTACTCGCTTTTCACGTGATCGAATTATCTATCGCAGGGAGAATCACTTGCGTTCCTTATAACTTCTTTAGCTAGGTTATGCTATTCGAAAACATTCAGGCGTCTTTAGCGTCATTCCGTCCAACGAAAGAAAGCTGAGCGTGTAGCACCAATTACAATTCATTCGAATGGTTATTTCGAATGAATATCTCGATTTGTCAAACGCAGAAGGCGGCTCTGAGCGTATCACGCCATCAACCGGTGAATTCTAAATTTAGAAATCGTTCGAATGATTATTTCGAATGAATATCTCGATTTGTCAGATCTCTCGATTCTTAAATTCAATCGATTATGCCCAACACTAAGTCATAGTCCAAACATATCGTTAGACGTTCAAATTTTGAAGATGACAATCCGATTTTGGCGTAAATGTGACAAAGATGGTAAGTCAGAAAATATCCGAAAACTTGAAAATTTTCATCGCCCTGGAGCGGGACTCGAACCCGCGTCTCCCAGAAAACGCCCGGGTATGCTAACCACTACACCACCCAGAACGACCAAGTTACAAGTTTCCGATCAATTTTAATATAACCATCACAGGATTCGCTAGTCGAAGCAACCGGCATTCATGTTTAGCGAATCTGGAGGTTAAGAATCTTATCCCGTGTTTGCCCGGAGAAGCAGATAAATCATGAAAGAAATACGGGATTGCGCCCTATAATACAAATTTTGAAGATGACAATCCGATTTTGGTGGTTATTATCTGACTTACCATCTTTGTCACATTTACGCCAAAATCGGATTGTCATCTTCAAAATTTGTATTATATATGGCGTAATCTCGTATTTCTTTCATGATCGTTAGAAGTGTTATATAAATGTTTAGATCTACTCGGAGGAATCAGTGTTTGAACTACAGATGGCGCCACGAGTATTATTCTGAAGAACTGACGATACTGTTTCTCGTCCTGCAAGTCTGAAAGAAGATACAAAGTAATTCAACCCTCAGAATATATCCAGTACGGTACCGGAGAAAAAAACAAAAGAGGGCAAGGCAGTGTTGATCGTTACGCTAATTCATTCTTCCGTTCTGCGTCCAGACTCCGGAATTTTTTCGTGTGAAATCCTCCTTCAACAATACAATCTCCATCTCGCCAGGTCACGGATAAACAAATACCATCTGTGTAACGAACTCTTCGTCATGGAAAATTGGTCACGCTTGCTCTGCATTATTGGCTTTCCCATCATAATCACATTGTGATAAAAAAGAAAAATATCAGGAAAATAGGAAGGGGGGGGGGAGAGGAAATGGTGAATGAGAAGAATTATATTGCTTTATTCACCTATCTACATTTCTCTCTCGCTTTTTCTACGAAATAACTCCCTCCTGAAAAATTCTTGCTTTGTTTGAATAAAAATAACTGGTAAAGAACCATAAAATCTTGAAGCAGACTTTTTTTTTCCGACAGCATTTATCATTTGCCAATCATATATTTTCATCAACTTTTTGATGAAAGTATATGCATAAAAATATTTAAAAAATCCAAACATAACTATTACAACCTTCTCAACGTACTGTAACCCAAAAATATTTCCAAGTCTTTTCTACAACACCCAGTCTAGGGAATATTTTTTTCCTTTTCTTTTCTTTTTCCATGGCGTCCCATCTTACCTTCTGATTTTGTATGCGTATTTTTCATGAATACTCTGTCCTTTTCGATCTCTTTCCATTTTCAGGAGGCCTCTATGAGATACATTCATCATCAACATTATCAATCCACTGCTTGATGAAGGTCCCCCTAAGTCTCTTCCACAACTTTCTGTTTCGAGCCAGTCTCCTTCACATCACTTCAGCACGCTTTCGAATTTCATCCACGCATATCCCACGTGGTCTTCTTCTGGATCTTTTTCTGTCCCTTGGTATCTGGTCTAGTATTTCAGTTGTCGAACGGTAGCCAGTACTTTTATCAATAGGTCCAGCCCACTACCACTTCAGGGTCTCTACTTTGACCCTTTTTTCATCCATGAGTTTTTCTTCCTATCTTTCCGGGTAATACCAAGCACAAGCCTCTCCATACTTCATTCAGTAGTTTGCAGCCTCTGAATGTCTTTTTTAGTTAAGGGTCATATCTCTGTTCCATACGCAAGAACTGGAAGGTGGAAGCAGGCATAGATTAGACACTTTTCTTTTAAGACATAATGGCATATTGCTCTCAAAATTTGTACTGTTTCTTCCAAATGCTCTCCAACCAAGTTTTATACATCTACTTATTTCTTCTTCTATGTGGTTCTCACTTGATATCTCTTGTCTAAGGTAAATGTAGGGATCGGTTACCTCTAGATTTATTCCATTAACCGCTAAATTTTCAGTTCTCGTAAAAGCACATCAATTTTGTTTACTGTAAGTTCATTTTTAAGGCAATTTCTTTACTCTTGTCAGCACATTTATAAAATAAGAAAATCTCGCAGTGTCATTTCATTGTGTCTTTCCATTCCTTAAAGATAGCAAGACGCATGCTCATTCCTCGGGATTTAATATACGGGATTGAGTGGTTCCTAGTACTGTATGACGTAGTTTTCAATGCACCAATCCAGGCTCCTCGGCACTAGATATGGGCGCGCGCAGAATGCCTCAGTGGGAATAATATCAACTGTTCTTTCGCGCTGGCTTGACCAAGAGAAATTTAAAGACATACATGGGCCAAGTGCCACTTATTACTCCATCTGACCAGTTCAGCAGCGAAAAAAGTGCAGTGGGCATGTGTCTCCTGTTATTTATATATAGCTGTTTCCAAATTATAAAGCTTGGTCAGTAAGAATAACCTTGTTGTGTTTGAATGCAATCGTGATTTTAAGCCTTCATTTCACGATGAACGAAGATTTTTTATTCAAACACAAGTTCAATACAATTATTTCCGAACAAAAATTAGAAGTAAAACATTTTGGGATCACATCAACCCGATAATTTTGTTCTTGTCAACAGTACAGGAGAACTGGATAAACCTAAAGGTAAGTTGACGTTATTTTTAAAAACAAACAGTAGGATCTGTAATTATGATTGCTGGTATTACCATTTCATGAACACTTTAAGCGACCGATGTATAAATTGGCTTAAATTAACCATTTAAACACATTTTCCAACCATTTAAGCGGTTGATGCACCTGAACCGAATGGTGCACAATATTTTCTGGGATCCCCAAACAGAAATGCTCACAAAACGGTCGTGTTTTACAAAGGCTAAGGCAGAACAATTGCTCAATTTTAACGAAAGCTACAGCAAAGCATACCGATCACAACTTTGTCACCCTATGACAAGCGGTCCAATCTAGTCCTTTGTTATCGACTCCGTGACACAAGGCACGACAGTTAGTTCCACTGACACGGACATCGTGTCACTGGGTAAAAGCAAGTGACAAAACGTATCTCTTTTTTCTTAGGTTCGTCACCATTGTTATTTCCCTTTTAGCAAGCAATTAGTCAGAAAAGATTAGTATCAGTCATCCTCATTAATGACCACTTTGAGTAACAAAGCTATGGGGAAAACAGTACTTTTCCACGGGCAGGTTACACAAGTTCCAGCCGCGTTCAGTTCACTACTTGGACAGCGATTATATTTGTTCGAGTTGATTTCATCCCATTTTGCTAACCCAGAGTTAATTCGTTCTAGGAGATTAAAGGGTTAAAAGCCATTTGCTGGTTATTTTAGTTATTATTAAGAACAACTTGTGGAATCTGTAATTATTATTAAATGTATTTTATAAAGCCTCTAACGAGTTCATTTATGGCACTCTCGCCGTAAACAGTAGTTATGTGATACGCACTGCGCACGAGTACTCTGACGTACTGCAGAAGTGAAGCACGTGCCAAGATGATAAATATGCAGCGATACATACATTCCGTCGGTGTAGCTTAGTCGGTTAGAGCAACTCACTCCGGAGCGAGGAGACGCGGTTTCGATCTCCAACACATTCATGTTTTCACAGTACGTACACCTAAGGATACAATGAAAATTTTCTGATATCATCATCTGCTAAAACGCTTTAAAGACGCCACTGGACAAGTTCATATGTTTCTTTTGGCGCTCTCCCATGCTGATGTTGGAAGTAGTGTAAGTGGCGATTCGTCAGACCACGTGACACATTTCCAATCATCTGACACTCAACTCCTTTGCTCATTACGATCTTCCGCTTCGGAGTACAGACGTTTGTACCATGCTGTTTAGTAAGTTTCAGTTACGAACAGTGCGTTCGTATATGTCTCAGTGAACTGGTTTCTCGTACCATTGAGATGCCTATTGAGATTAACACTGCGCATGTCTCAATCAAAACAAGAATTGGGACCCACTCGGACGCGTGGTCAGAAGTTAGCACTTAGACCACTACGTCATAGCGCTGAGTTCGAGCTCAATTTTAAGAGTCCAAGTACGCAGTATGCCAGCCCGAGCCAAAATTCTATATCGTAAAATCGGGCCAGAATTGAGCTGCGTAGGCATTGATAAGAAAATGTGCACTTCTAGACTCTCTCAACTAGGGAGTGGGGAAAAGAGGCCTGTTTTCATAGTGCAGCCTTTTAGTATTTTCTTTGACCACGCGTTTTCTGGAATTCTTTGGGCATTCGAACCTCCCGCAAAATATGGCTACTCTGTAATCTACCCACGTTTCTCAACAAAATTAGCTGAGAGCTGCTGCCTGGTGTTATGATGGGGTGGTATTTCGACGGCATGGTATCTATTAGGCGTACAAATAAGTTTTAAAACGTTTTTTGTGCGACTTATACCCCTAATTTACATATCCGACATTTCCCCGCTTTGTTGTCATGTGACCGTAACTGGTCCAGAGTATAAAACGTGACACAGAAGTTTGCCCAACAGTCAAACGCACTTGCACATCGTTAGGTGAAAGATGGTAAGCGATATTGCATTTATTCGACACTGCATTCGTTTCGAATTTCATCAAGGAAAAAGTCCTGCAAAAGCATGTGCATAGATATGTTCTGTTCTGGGGGAGAATATTGTATCGAAAAGCACGTGTGAGTTTTGGTTTAGACGGCAAGTGATTTTGATGTTAGCGATCGAGAACGAAGCGGCTCCCCGCAGAAGTTTGCGCATGAGGAACTGCAAGCATTGCTGGATGAAGATTCGTCTCAAACGCAAAAAGAACTAGCTGAACAACTGGGGGTGACTCAACAAACCATTTCCAATCGTTTACACGCAATGGGAAATATTCAGAAGGATGGAAAATAGATGCCACATGACCTGAGCCAGAAGAACAAAGATGAGCGTTTCATGAAGTGTTTGAATCTGTTGAATAAACAAAACAGAAAGTATTTCCTGTGGAAAATCGTTATGGGTGATGAAAATTGGATATGGTACGACAATCCCAAAAGCAAAAAACACTGGGTAGATCTTGGTGAAGCAACTACTTCGACACCGAAACGCAATATTCACTCCAAGAAAGTTCTGCTGTGCATCTGGTGGGATATGAAGGATGTGATCTATTATGAACTATTGCAACAGTGTCAAACTGTTACTACTGATCGCTACAAGCAACAATTGCCGCGACTGAACCAGGAAATCTGTCGGAAACGTTTATTATTAATAGGCAAAGGATTTTGTCCCGTGAAATTACTGCATGACAACGCTAGGCCGCATGTCGGGAAATCGGTCAAGGAAACGTTATTGACGTTTGGCTGGGAAGTTTTGAAGCACCCGGCGTATAGTCCCGACGTAGCTTCTTCTTCAGGCTATCATTTGTTCCGATCGATGCAACATTATTTGTCTGCTGTACGGTTACGGACATATATGACGAAAGGCAAGAATGGGTTGACGACTTCATCGCGTCCCACGACGAAGTATTCTTCATGGCTGGAATCCGTCAGCTGCCCGACCGATGGCGGAAGGTGATAGATAATGACGGCCCATATTTTGATTCGTAAAGGTATTGTTGTTTTCTCTCAAATTACATGCTGCGTTGTCTTATGAAAACGCTTTAAAACTTCTTTGTACACCTAATAGTATCTACAGTTATTGAAGAAGCTTTTCCTTCAACGCAGAAATCCACAAATGCGTGGCCTATGGTATTTCTTCCGGAGCCCAGAATAAATAGCCCTCTCCACGCTTCACGTACACTCAGCTGTGGAAGAGTGTTCTTTACCAAAAAGGAAATGTAATAGAAGTCTCGTATGTTAAATCATACAAAATCTCAATTAACGAAAAAGGAGAAAACTGCCATTCTGAGCCTGCCCAAGCCCAGGCTTAGCTCCAGGACTGGGACGGACTGGGACTAGGGCTAGGTCTCGGGCTCGGCCTGGTTCCGTCCCAGCACTGTTTGCGCCACCGGTACAACGCAGAGGTTTTGTGCTTTCTATCCACAATCCTGGACAACGTCCTCCTGTCTTTCCCACATTGAGGCCAGGTGTTTAACCAATCTTCTTTATCGCAGATGCTATCTGCCCATGTTCTGTGGGTAACACTATGACTTCGGAAGCAGTTTCTTTGGAGACATTGAACAAATAGCAGGTTTAGACAGAAAAATCCTCGCTAAGGGCGGAACACCTCTCACTCTCTCTCTCCCTTAAACAGACAGGTACCTCATTCTTCCTTTGAAATCTTTAATATTCATTCTGTCAATTATGTATGGCAGTATAATCTGTAACAAGCTGCTTGTTATAATCGTTTTACTTTTCTCTGTGTTAATGTTTCTTCTGTTTTCAGAGCTCTAGCTGCAGCCATAAGCTTCCTCTTCCAAAACGAATGCATGCGTATTCGAAATGAGTTTGGCAAACACATCCTGCATAATCCTTCATGAACCTTAGGTAAAAAGATCTACTCAACTCAATACCGGTAATAAAGCACTGCATACATCGCGAGAACGACGTACATTCGCCGCCATGAAAATTTCTGATCACCGATGGAATAACAATACTCAAATAAGGGTAGTTGTTTTGTTCGTGATTAACACGTGACAGGAACAATTTCAAGCAGGCGCCAGTGGCCTAGCAAACACACACGTTCAAGGTCAGATACACATTTCTAGCTATCCATCTGGTTTTCTGTAGAAAAAGAATTGTAAGTATTTTTTCTTCTGGAAATTCATCCCCCCACCCTTTGTAATTTTGACTCCACACACACACACACACATTGTTACTTATAGTTATAGTACGACCGGGAACTCACCTTTTTCGGCAGCTTCAGCTTTGTCTTTGTCTAACCTAACATCTTCGAATTGAACACCTGCGTACTCGAGAATGGCTCTTGCTAGTTCAGCAGCAGTCGTGAAAGAGTAGTCAATAATTTTATACTGAGGCATTCTGGAAATGAAAAGACAAGCAGTTATTACAAAATGAGTAAAGTTCTCATATATACATAACATGCTTCGAAAGAACATCTTATTTTAAATACGCTTCATCACTGATACAGGAAATTTCAACAAACTGACAGTCTTCTCACACAAGAACAAATTGGAACTTCAAACAACGACTACAATATGAGGCAAAAATGGCACTTCACCAAGTCCTACCACGACGAGAGCTGGTGTTGAAATGAAAAGGACACTGGACAAACATGTGTAGTCAAGCCCGGTTGTCAGTTCCAGGTCATTTTATGCATAGCGCAGAGTAAGGTCTGCAAGGTCGACGATCAGCTTCTGCTGTGACTTTCCCTATCACCAAACACCTCGCACTCATCATAAGATTAAGCAACATGGCAGTCACGATAGCGGAGGAGGTCCGCCAGACGATCGGCGATCAGCTCCTGTCCTGAACTTCGCTACCACCAAACAATTTATTAGATCAAAAAGAAAAGTTTTGTTTTTGAAACAACGAACAATTCATACAAGATGATGTCATTAATTCAAATGTATTATGCATTGCGACATGTTTTATTCAAATTAAATGCTCCCTTTCTTTTAGTGTCATATCGCTCCCGAAACGAGGTTCCGCTGCGTTCCGGCCCGTTTTCATCACTGTACGTATTATATTGTTTCTCACTGTGAAACAACAGCAAAAAAAATAGTAAAACTTTTAATCATAAAGCATCATTTCAATTATACCAGGTGTCTCAAAAAAAGATTGAAACAAGCTTTTATTTCTTCAACGGTTGATCAGAAACACATACTTTCAATTAGAAAAATACTCAACTTGAAGTAAGCACTTACCACATGGTAGTTGTACCCCTGTGGGTGACATTACCATAAAAATAAAAAATAAAATTATACACAGCCTTCACAGAAAAAAAAAATTGCTTAGTGTCCTAATTATTTTAAACAAAAACAAACACCGTCATTTTGCTTGCAAAATCTGCGGTCAGGATGAAAATTGTTAAAAAAAATAAACGCCTGGAACGATGATTTCCTTTGCACGTGCGACAGCTCTTCCCTTACTCGCTTTGAGTGCTACAAAGCTATGCAGCAAAACTAGCTACCGTTCACCCGTAAACGGGCTCCAGACGACACATTTTTTTTACAATTTTCATTGCGAATATCTTCCGCGATTTTTGCAAGTAGAAAAAGCGCAGGGGGGGGGGGGGTCGACTAATTAGGTCATTGCGCAACTCTTTTTTGATTGAACCTTTTTTCTGCGAAGGCTGCAAATGCCACCAACAGGAGTGCAACTGCTATGTCGTTAATCTTATTCGAGGCACCCGGTACATTGTATGTACAATAGTGACCAAATTTTTGGAAACCTTTTGGAAATAGTGTATTTTTGAGTTTTGATGGCTCATAACACCACTTTTTTTGGAGTAATACCATAAAATTATATATCAATGGAAAGATAATTTCATCAAGAATGTAATGCAATAACTTTTATGAAGGATTTTGTATTAGAACAGCAATTATGAAGAAGAAAAGTGAAACACATAGAAAAAATGAGATATACAGAAATTCTCATCATGTCAGTTAAACTTAGTTGGGTAACCTTTAACGTTAATTACGGCCTTACAACGCCTTCCCATGGAATGAACCAAGTTTTTTTAGTTCTGCAGCTGTTATAATGCGAAACCGAGATTGAATTATTGCTTCTATTAATTGGGGTTTATTGCTCGGTTGCTTCTGACTAACAAGTTTCTTTAGTCGGCTCCATAGATTTTCGATGAGATTGAGGTCTCGGTTATTCCCAGGCCATTCCAGCAGTGGAATATGATTATCTGGAAACCACTTTTTGCACACAGCAGTAACATGACATGGAGCTGAATCCTGTTGAAATACAAATGCTTCATTATCTTGGAAAATATCACGTGCGGAAGGCCTCAGTTTGGGCTCAAGTATTTCATTAATGTATTTTTGGCCATTTGTATTCCCATTAATCACGCCAATTCTGCCGACATCTTTTGATGTCATACAACCCCAGATTATAACACTAACTGGGGGTTTCACAGTACATGTAATGCAATCAGGATGCAAATCTTCTCCGATTCTTCTCCTTACGTATTTTATGCCATCACTACCAAACAGGGAGATTTTAGTCTCATCACTCCAAATAACACGTGTCATTGTTCCGCTGTCCAGTTAACATGGGTTTTTGCCCATTTTAATCTTTTCAACCTTTGTTTGAGAGATAAAAATGGTTTTTCCCGTGGAATTCCAGCTTTTAGACCAAATTTCTGCAGCCTGCGCCGAACAGTCCTTGCACTCAACTTCACATTGCATTGCGCCATTTCATCTTGTATACACCCAGATGATTTTCTTCTGTCACCTAGGCACAGTCTCTTAATTCTTCTATCATCACTTGCTGTTGTGCACCGTTTTCCTGCCTTTACCAGTCTGGTTTTGTAATGACGGAGTCTCCTTGTACCACTTCAAAAATTTAGAAATGACACCTTTGGTTAAGTTTCCACCAATTTTTCTTCTAATTTCTTCATAACTGAAGCCTTGTTCACTTAATAGTACTATTTTACATAGCTTTTTGGGTGACCAGTCAACTCTTTGCGCCATTTCTTTAATTTTGTTACGTTTTACAAGCTCACTAAATGAAAGAATGCACCCCCGTCCCCTCCCCAAAAACCCAACTTGATGGCAATTACATAACTCACTGACAAATGTCCTCCTCTGACTCCAATACATGACATCAATAGCTGAATCCTACTGTGACCTGATTGGCTCATTGCCAAAACAAAATCACACTTGATTGGCTCTCTAAACACTCATGCTCATTGGCTACATTCAAATGAAGGTAAGCCACACTTCATGTCAACCTAAGCAAGTTGTGTTTCCTTTTTCTGGTTATTTGGCTATAACTTTTCATAGAATACAGATAATTGAACAAACTTTATTGCATTACATTTTTGATGAAATTATCTTTCCATTGATATATAATTTCATGGTACTACTCCGAACCAAACTGGTGCATGAGCCATTAAACCTCAAAAATACACTTTTCCCAAAAGGTTTCCAAAATTTTGGCCACTACCGTATATATTAAATATGAAGTTTTTTCTTATATTTTGAGCCTTGTTGCGCTCAGAATTCAAACTCCCGAATAAGGGGCACCTCGCAATAGCGAACAAATGTTCAAGTCCCAGGTTGTCCGCTATTCGGAGGTTTAACTGCACACTGTAAAAAAAAAAAAAAAGCTTTTGCATGAGCTTTAAACTCAATTTAACAGTTTTATGCCTTGTTTGAGTTACGATTTGTTGAAAAGGCTTCGTCTGCCTTTGCTTTGGATCCACGATTCACCTCTTAGGATGATGACGTCACTGATTCCTGGCTTAGGCATTTCTCATTTTTTCTCAGAGATAGCAGTCTGAGACACTGACAAGAGACAACTGGGGTCGCTTCAGGCGGAAAAACCACAAAAGTGCGAAATGGTAAAAACAGCACCTAAAAAAAAAAAAAAAAAAAAAATTGGCGGGGGCTGTGTCGGAGCCACGGCCGCAGGTCTTTTGGGCGTAGAATACGTCGCGTAGCTGTTGGGTGTCGGGTGGATGTTAGAAATGAGTGAATGCGCAGATTTTATGTTCAGAGGGTTTTTTTTTTTTTTTTGTCTGTTTACAGAAATCTTGTGCAGAGAGTAATGCATTTTGAGAGAATGACTTACTTATTCTAGGCTGAGAATGGTCTTGTTGACGAGGGGCCAATGGTACGAAAAGTAGCTCAATGATATCGATGATGATGTTTCCCGCGAAAGTCAAGTTGATGTATGTGTTTCATAGTGTGGCTGGCGATCGGGTCGGCACAAAGTTCAAGTTGAATTGAGTCTTCATGAAATCGAGCTCGTGTAGATTCGTTTGAGCGTCGACGTTCAAGTCTCCCATGATTATAATCGGTACCTCTGCGTCCCCAATCATATTCTTGCTGATTTTTTTGGCGCTCTCGGAGTAGGCTACTTGATCATCATCGCAAAGAGAAACATTTCGAGGTCCGAGATGGAGACGTTCGGGTGAATGTAAACGCATCCGAGAATGAAGCGTGACTTGCCGTTCAGTGTGATGTCAACGAGGCACATGTCTCCCACGTAGTCTTCAATTATCCTTTTTCTCGCGATCAAGTCAATCTATTTAAATTAAGATATTGAGACATTTCGGAAATTTTCCCAAAGTTCTCAACTATTTCACAATTTTTCACGCACCTAATAAAGTTTTTTCACAAATATTATTACAGATATCGATAGATGTCGCGTAGACGAAACGAATGACACCCCACAGTACGCGCTATCACGTAGCGGTTCCGAGTTATACTGATTTTATCGTGCCCGCGGAACGCGATTTAATCACAAAATGACGGAAGCGCGCGCCGCTTACTATTGCGTCATCTGACCTTGAACTATACTTCGGTAGACTCTTTGGACCTTCCTCTCTTGAACTCAGTTATTATATATTTCCTAGCTTTTATAGTTTTGAACTTATTGAAGGAAATCTGGTGTACACTTTTTTAGGACACACGGATTTTTTACCAAGGGACCCAGTACTGGAACGAAACGAAAAAAAAAAAAAAATCCATTGCATGCCTATATTTTTCATTGTTGTTAATGGACCTTATTTATGTGACGTCAGAAGTGGATTTCTGCGGACCAACATGGCTGCTGATTCAATGTTTTCGCTATTTGATCATCCCTTACTGTTGGCTAATTTTTACAATCCTAACGTCATAGATTCTGCCGAGTAATTAATAGAGCTACAGGGCGAAGAAGAAGAACTTAATTTCTTAGAAGAACAAATCAAGGTTGCAAAAATATACCAAGACAATTTTGTGTTCGATGTTTATTTCGCATGACGCAGGAGAGCATTGCCGTTCGTCATCATAAAGTTTTTAATGTAGCATTTCTCGTACACGCTTTATTAAATTTTCATGTTCTTATTATCAGACATTGGCGAAATATCTGAAACATAAATTTTAGTACCTTGTTTTGTAAAACAAAAACATTTAGAAGCTCAGACAAATACGTAATAAGGAAATAAACTGGGGTTCGCACGCTAGGCAATCTGCTTAAGAATTAAATGAATGCTTAACATCAAATAAAAGAGAAATTATAGATATGTTTGTTTAATTCTTTGAGGAAAGTAGAACTTAATTCGTAATTTACCGGTCCAAATATATTCCACCAATTTTCTATCTTTTTTTCGTTTTTTTTTTTTTCTCTTTTGAAATTCAAATTCGAAGGAATACTACGAGGTTTCAAATGGCTTTGATTCGTAGTGTCATAATATCCAAAAGCTTTTTCCTTACCAAAGTGGACAGAACATATTGGAGAGTGCACATCGGAATGGAAATCACCGTGTTTCATTTTACGCAGCCATTCCTTTAATAATATCGTCTTTTTCAGAGGAAAATTTAAAAATGTTTTTCATTCGTCTACACAATTTGGATTGCAGGATTTATTAGCACAACAATACGGTGAGCAAAAAGTTAGACATGTCGTTAATAAATTTACGAAAATCGCGATTTTCCTGAACCCTTGCAACGTAACACCATGTTAAGCAATGGGAAAACGCACATAAACAAACTGTTGTTGGTCCTCCGCCACGGAAAGGCTTTCCCATGATGCAATGCGAGGTGAATAAGGTCCTTTACAGAGCTCTACTGTAACTTAAAGTACTACTGTTACCAAAGTAGCAAATGTATTACTACGATTATTTTCCATTGTATCAACATGTGCGCCCATTGCTTAGTTTTCAGGAGGGGGCAAATAGAAATTACGCAACTACGAAAAACATATACAAACACCATATGCAAATTTCCACTGCATGTGCTTTTTTGTTATTTAACCGTTTTTGCAACTCTCAGCGTGAAAATTCAACTGGAAACCAGAAGACCCAAGATCTGCATGAAAAAGATGGATGATGGATAAAAAAATTTGGTTGCGTGTTAAGGCCATAAGGAAATTTCTTTGTCGTCTTTTTGTTCCATTTAGTACATGCGCCACGGAAGCACAGAGATCATTCAATCAGTCATCAAGAAGGAAAAGATTTCATCTACACAGAGTTCCGGAAATCTTTGACGAGCAGTGAATGACTGCTGCAGAGGATGACATATTTTTCAATTCTTGTGTGCAGTGTTGCAACATGCAATATGAAATTTCATTCTTACTTTCTACCGCTTTTTCTATTGGAAATTCCCAACGTTTTTCTATTTCTAATGTATATACATGCATCCAGCCGAAAAATTATCAGTCCGAATTAGTGTTAATACGAAAATCTCTGTAGCACAGTAAAACCTCTGTTACACATTTTTCAAGGAGATGACCTTAAAAAACGCATAACTAAAATTACAAAATGTTATATACTATTGTAAAAGTTATACTTTAAAGGAATATAAGATGTTCTTTAATAATGATTAATTTAAAGTCGAATTGGCGGAGAAAGAAAAATAAAAAAGGTTACAAATTATAGAGAGGATGAGTCGAAAGTTTTGCAGTATTTGGATCACTTTATGTCTTCATACGTACCATTACGACGAAAACTGACTAGCATTAAATATGCCATCGTGTTGCACCGTCTTTAGCCATCTGTCTGCCAGCTCTTCGATTTCACGGCGGTACCAGTTCTTGTCCTTCGAGGCGAAGAACTCCTTCACCCCAGCTGCCACCTCCTAGTTGTTGAACTGCCGCCGCGAAGAAAGTGGGCCATGGACCGGAACATGTAGTAATCCGACGGGGCAAGATCAGGACTATATATTGGGTGTGGCACCAGTTCGATGCCCTCAAGTTCCTAGAGTTTTGCTAGGGTCGTTCTCGGGGTATGCGGCCGAGCGTTGCCCCGCTGTATAGGAGAGCGCGCTTTCTTTCCACCAGTGCCTCGTACTTTTCCAAAACGGCATACATCCGCTCCAGCTGTTCAGAGTAAAGTTTGGCGTTGATTTGCATAAACGCATGTGCTGCGGCGGGTATGTCACGTGTTCAGACTAGTTCAAGTCGCGCACTGCAGTCAGTCGAAAGGGATATAAAGTGGTAGTCGTTGCTGTGAACAGCATTGCATGTTGTCGTTCTGTCTGTGGTTGGGACGCCTAAAAGATAAACACCCGCAACCGGCTAATTAGGGAATTTTTGCTTCACGAGTTTGAACTCGGCCATAACGCTGCTCAAGCAACACGAAATATTTGTCATGAGAAATGGAAAGGTTCCGTGGACCACAGCACTGCAACCAGATGGTTCAAGAAACTTCGCTAAATTGACAGAAACCTCGACGATCAGCCATGGTCAGGTAGGCTGCGAACCGTGAATTCGGAGGCCGTGTGCCAAGCCGTAGAGGCAAATCCGACAACCAGCACTCGGAGATTATCAGGCGAGCTGGGCATATCACAGACCACCGTGGTTTGTCACCTTCAGGATCTCGGCAAAGTCTACAGGAACTGCCGCATTTTCCCTCACGAACTGACGCCAGCTGATGCAAACTGCCGAGTGGAAGTGTAAACGAAATTCCCAGAAAACCCGCGCGATGTGCGTTTCATCAAGAGAATTGTTACGTGCGATTAAAAGTGGGTCGATTTCCGTAATCATAACACACAATGGCAGTGGTTGGTCCCGGAACAGCTTCCTGAACCTGTTGCCAAACGTGGGCACTTGAGGAACAAGGTGATGCTCTGAGTTGGTTCCAGACGGTCGGACCATTAACGGCAAACTCTACTCTGAACAGCTGGAGCAGATGTATGCTGTTTTGGAGGAGAAGTACCCGGCGTTGGTGAACAGAAAGCGCGCTCTCCTACAGCAGGACAACACTCGGCCTCATATCGCGAGAACGACCCGGGCAAAACTCCAGGAACTTGAGGGCATCGAATTGTTGCCACACCCATCATATAGTCCTGATCTTGCTCCGTCGGATTATTACTTGTTCCGGTCCATGGCCCACTTTCTTCGCGGAGGCACTTCAACAACTAGGAGGTGGCAGCTGGGATGAAGGATAGAACTGGTACCGTCGCGGAATCGAAGAACTGGCAGACAGATGGCTAAAGACGGTGCAGCACGATGACGTATACTTTCACTGTTAGTCAGCTTTCGTCGTGAAGATACGTATGAATACATGAAGTGATCCAAATATTGCAAAACTTTCGACTCACCCTCTGTGTACACAACCGAGTTAAATAAAAAAAAGGGATAGAAACTACAATAAAAGTTCGGCACTAACACAGAATTACGTATAAAAGTGAAAAACGTATAACTGTGGTTCCACTGTTTCTTCCATGAACAGAAATGACATGGTAAAATTTGCAGGCCTCTGTTCATGGAAGATTCATTTCCACTGTATCTTCAATGAACAGGAAAAGGCATGGCCAGATTTCAATATAGAGGAGCAAGAGGGGGCACTTGCCCCCTCTTGCTCCTCTATATGAGCGTCCAGTCTATCAGTAAAAATTATTCATTAGAAACCTATGAGTTTCTAAGAATTAAATTCTCTGTGATGCGCGAAGAGAAACATGGTTATTAAATCGAAAACAAATGCCGTCTCCTGCACGATACACTTTAATGATAAAAACTATGTACAATTAAAATAAATATGTTTAAGAACTTTCAACGCCACAACGGCGTCATCCTCAGAAACAGTGGCGAAATATCTGATTTGTGACACAGGAACTTACACCAGATTCTCTGACAGAACTGGCAAAATGCGGTAATGTGTGTTCGAAACATAATATCTATTCCCCTCATCAAACAGAAGTCATCGCTCTATCCACGTTTATAAGTGAGTCACAGAGAAATTCTCAACGGCCGCCACCGAGAATCGAACCCAGGGACTTCCAGTTACGCGCCGGACATGCTACCACTGCACCACAGCGGCCTCGAATTCCTCCAGGCTCACATACGACTAACTGCCAAGCCACTTGGCAGGTTGCTTCTTGGAGCCCCGCACAATGCTGGGGATTCACCAGAGATGGTAAGCAGCAACTGTACAAATAACTAGGAGGCGAATGAATAATTAATACAGACAATTGACGTGGATTAGGAGCATCAAACAGAAGTCATCGCTCTTTCCACGTTTATAAGTGAGTCACAGAAAAATCCTAGTTAGTTATCGCCTCCTAGCTATTTGTTCAGTTGCTGCTTACCATCTTTGCGTTAACGGTGAAAAGGTCCCGTATCCCAGGGGCTAATTTAATAACTTTTACATCGAACTTTTTCGCAGGTCATTGGCTAAAGCTTAGGTGGAAAATTTCAAACTAAAACTCGAAAATATAAGGGACATAAAAGATGACATTGACATAGGAGTAGCGTCGGGGGGCACAAGAGGTACGTGCCCCACAAACTGAAAAAAAAAATCAAAAACATAATAACAAGTTGTTCGCCTTTTAAATGCGATAAAGTGTAACATACAACCAAGGGAAATACGCTACGCAATAGCAAACACTGTTAAACTGCTTTCCAGAAGTAATTGCATGAACAATATGCAGTCGCCTGATGATGGTTTTCATCATCACATAACTGCGTAAGGTGCTTTGAAAGGCATATTTTTTTACATCCTCACTAGGGTGAATCAACGCAAGCCTCGCACACCCCGCAGTTCTGGATCTGTCAGGCAAGAAAAAAAAAGGAAACTTATGGCACTAATGGCAAGTGAACAGAAGCATTTTCAGAGAAACTATCTCCGAGAATCCCCCACCTCGAAAGAAAAAAATTAGTTTACTAATTAGTTTACTTGTGCCCTATCCCCCCCCCCTCTCAAATCTTTGGTCAAGCTACACCTATGGAGATCGATTTCACTGGTTGATCACTAAGAGAAAATGTAAACTACCAGACTAAAACTTAAAACTATAAGGAAAGTAGCCGCCCTGGTGGGGCCGTTGTCTAAGCGCTACTTCTCACCACTGTCTGAGTTCGAATCCCGGTGAGGCGTAAATGTCGTGTTTGTGTAAAGGCACTGGCTCTCTCCATTCTCTGGAACTAGTGACAACAAATTCGGGAGTAGATACTGCATATAGCTCATCGAGATGGTCACTGCAATCGTTAAACCTCCAAAAAAAAAAAAAAAATATATATATATATATATACAGTATATAGGACATAACTTAAGAAATGTCACTAATTTTGATGGGGCTATCAACAAAAATAATTTATCCACTAAAATATACAGGTATGATGAACGTGATAAATCACATCGATTCCGTTTGCTGATCGCGGGTTATTAAACCGGAACTAAAATTGAGAAATCTCAAACTAAAACTGAACAAGAAAGATGACACCGAATTTTCGGGTGTAATTAAGCACGTCTTTTGAATCCGTTCTCATGCAAATTAAATTTATCAAAGCTATTCAAAGTCAATGGAACCGGTATGGAAAACAATAGATCTGACGAAAGAAAGAATATTTTCAATCAGGTTTTTAATCCCTCAGATATTGCTGTAAACGGAATCGTGAGCTTATACGAACTCTTGGAAACAGAGATATCGACAAAAATAAGATGTGACTTTACGTACCCTGGTGGGAAAACCATGCATTATTTTAGGAAGAAAGTATTCTCAAAAGGTGTATCCATAAAAGCGGTATCGGTCGAGCAAAAAAAAAAAAAAATTCGTCGAGTTTTCAGGAGCCCAGATTTTGCAACAAATACTTCAGAAGCAGAAATTAACACTTATGACCCCTGGTGGCTAAACCATTCTTTACCAAACATTAGAAATTATGTGAAAAATATTTTCCATAAGGTCTTGTATGCGATACAGGAAGAATTTTTCAAATCAGATCTTTAGGAGCAGAAATAACGCAAAAAACGCAATTTACCTTTGTGCGCCCTAGCGGAAACTCTATGATTTACTTGAAAATTTTGAATTTATACGAAAAACATTTCGCATCGGAAACACTATTAAACAAAGAAGGAATTTTTCAAATCGTACTCTTAGAAGTAGAGATATTGACAAAAATAAGATATACATCTACGCCTCCTGGCGGAGAAACCATGCATTTTTTGAGAAGAAAATTTTCCTAAGAGGTTTGTCGATATGAGGAGTAGTATCGGTCAACAAACTTTTTTTCATTCGAGATTTTAGAAGCTCATATTTTGCTGCAAATACAACAAAAGCGGAAATTAAGACTTACGCCACCTGGTGGCCAAACCATTTCTTACAAAAATTAGAAAATATGTGCAAACGATTTCCCATCAGGAGCTGTATGCGGTGCAGAAAGAAATTTTCAAATCGGAGATTTAGAAGCAGAGATATATTGGGAAACGCAATTTACGTTTACGCCCCCTAGCGGAAAGTCAATGAATTACTTGAAAATTTTGAAATTATATGAACCACATGTCACACTAGAAACACTATCCAACAAAGAAGGAATTTTTCAATTCGGACTCCTAGAAGCCGAGATATTGACAAAAATAAGATATACATCTACGCCCCCTGGCGTAGAAACCATGCACTATTTTAAGAAGAAAATGTTTCTAAAAGGTATGTCGACATGAGTAGTATCGGTCAACAAACGACGTTTTCTTCAATCGAGTATTTAGAAGCTCATATTTTGCTGCAAATACAACAGAAGCGGAAATTAAGATTTACGCCCCCTGGTGGCCAAACTATTTTTTTAAAAAACATTGGAAATTATGTGCAAACGATTTCCCATCAAGAGCTGTATCCGGTGCAGAAAGAATTTTTCAAATCGGAGATTTAGAAGCAGAGATATAGGGGGAAACGCAATTTACTGCTACGCCTCCTAGCGGGAAGTCAATGAATTACTTGAAAATTTTGAAATTATATGAACCACATGTCACACTAGAAACACTATCCAACAAAGAAGGAATTTTTCAATTCGGACTCCTAGAAGCCGAGATATTGACAAAAATAAGATGCACATCTACGCCCCCTGGCGGAAAAAATGTGTAATATTTTAAGAAGAAAATATTCCGAAAAGGTTTATCGATGTGAGTGGCATCAGTCCACGAAAGAATTTTTTCAATCGATATTTTAGAAGCTCTGATTTTATGGCAAATACGTCAGAAGCAAAAACTAACACTTACGCCCCCTGGTGGCCAAAGTATTCTTTACCAAAAATTTGAAATTATATGCAAAAAAAATTCCATCAGGAGATGTATTCGCTGAAGAAAAAAATTTCAAATCGGAGTTTTAGAAGAAGAGTTATCGAGGAAAAGGTAATTTACTTTTACGCCCCCTAACGGAAAATCTATGCGTAATTTGAAAAAGTAACTATATCTAAAATACTCTTCCCTATAAATGGAATCGAAAGATAAACAAATTTTTTCAATCGGATGTTTAGAAGCAAATATGTGGAATAAAACGAAGCAAATATGTGGAATAAAACGTATTTTTGAATTCGACATTATCTGCATTTACGCCCTCTACCGGCAAAATTGTACATCGTAAAAAAAAACGAAATAAAGGATCATCATTTGCATATTTCAAGCTTCCCAATGCAAAAAGATTTTTTCAAATCGGACTAATAGTTGCAGAGATATCGTGGGTACAGACGGACGGACGGACAAACCGATAACAGAAGCACGAACTTTTTTACAAAAGACGTGCTAAAAACGTAAATGACGTTAAAAGTGACGCTGAATTCACTATCGCTGCCTGTGCAAGGAAGAAAAGTAACAAAGCAAGTGTTTTCAACCTAAAACTTAACAAGAAAGATGACACCGAATTTTCGGGTGTAAAAGCACGTCTTTTGAATCTGTTCTGACGCAAATTAAATTTATCAAAGCTATTCAAAGTCAATGTAATCGGTATGGAAAACAATAGTATCTGACGGAAGAAGTTTTTCAATCGGGTTTTTAATCCCTCAGATGTTGCTGTAAACGGAATCGTGAGCTTACGCCCTCTGGTTGCAGACTTGTGCGTTAAGAAAAACAGGAATTTATATGAGAAACATTTCGCACCAGAAACGCTCTCCAACACAGAAAGAATGTTTTAAACTGAACTCTTAGAAACAGAGATATCGACAAAAATAAGATGTGACTTTACGTCCTCTAGTGGGAAAACCATGCATTATTTTAGGAAGAAGGTATCCTCAAATGGTTTTCCCATAAGAGCTGTATCGGTCCAAGAAAAAAAAAAAAAAAAAATTAGTCGAGTTTTCAGGAGCCCAGATTTTGCTACAAATACATCAGAAGCAGAAATTAACACTTATGCCCCCTGGTGGCCAAACCAATCTTTACCAAACATTAGAAATTATGTGAAAAATATTTTCCATCAGGTCTTGTATGCGATACAAGAAGAATTTTTCAAATCGGAGGTTTAGAAGCAGAAATAACGCAGAAAACGTAATTAACCTTTGTGTTCCCCAGCGGAAAGTCTATGATTTACTTGAAAATTTTGAATTTATAGGAAAAACATGTCACACTGAAAACACTATCCAACAAAGAAGGAATTTTTCAAATCGGACTCCTAGAAGTAGAGATATTGACAAAAATAAGATATACATCTACGCCACCTGGCGGAGAAACTGTGGAATATTTTAAGAAGAAAATATTCCGAAAAGGTTTATCGATGTGAGTGGAATCAGTCCTCGAAAGAATTTTTTCAATCGATATTTCAGCAGCTCAGATTTTTTGGCAAATACATCAGAAGCAAAAATTAACACTTACGCCCCCTGGTGTTGGAGTATTCTTTACCAAAAATTTGAAATTATATGCGAAATATTTTCCATCAGGAGGTGTATCCGCTGAAGAAAAAATTTCAAATCAGAGTTTTAGAAGAAGAATTATCGGGTAAACTGTAAATTACTTTTACGCCCCCTAGCGGAAAATCTATGCGTAATGTGAAAAAGTAACTATATCTAAAATACTCTTCAACATAAATGGAATCGAAAGATAAATGAATTTTTTCAATCCGCTGTTTAGAAGCAAATATGTGAAATAAAACGTATTTTTGAAATCGACATCATCTGCATTTACGCCTTCTAGCGGAGAAATTGTACATCGTTAAAAAAAGAAACGAAATGAAGGATCGTCATTCGCATATTTCAAGTTTCCCAATGCAAAAATAATTTTTCAAATCGGACTAATAGTTGCAGAGATATCGTGGGTACAGACGGACGGACGGACAAACCAGTAAAATAAGCACGATCTTTTTTTACAAAATACGTGCTAAAAATACGACGGACGTGTTAAATGATAACGATTTTGCTGGCTGATCAACGGCAATAAATCACAAACTAAAACTCAAAAGAACGAATGACGTGAAAATGACATCGATTTCGCTGGTTGACGAATGGAGAAAATTCACAAAATGCAAGTAAAAAATCTCAAACTCAAACTAAAAATTATGAGGGACGTAAAAATGACAACCTCGTTGACTGAACAATGGCGATAAGCTACAAATTATCAGTGGAGAATGGCAAACTGAACATTACTGTAAAACTAAACACAAACTAAAACTAAAACTAAACACAAAGTAAAACTAACCACATAGTAAAACTAAAATTAAACAGAAAATAAAACTAAAACTAAACACAAAGTAAAACTAAAACTAAACACAAGGTAAAAAAAACTAACAAAACACAAAGGAAAACTAAAACTGAACGCAAAGTAAAACTAAAACTGAACGGAAAGTAAAACTAAAACTAAACACAAAGTAAAACTAAAACTAACCACAAAGTAAAACTAAAACTAAACACAAAGTAAAACAAAACTAAGCACAAGGTAAAACTAACAAAACACAAAGTAAAACTAAAACTGAACGCAAAGTAAAACTAAAACTAAACAGAAAATAAAACTAAACACAAAGTAAAACTAAAACTAAACACAAGGTAACAAAACACAAAGTAAAGCTAAAACTGAACGCAAAGTAAAACTAAAACTAAACAGAAAATAAAACTAAACACAAAGTAAAACTAAAACTAAACACAAAGTAAAACTAAATCTAAACACAAAGTAAAATGAAAAACATCTAAATCGGGTATAAAAGAGCGAGTTCCTTAGCATTAGGGCACCATTGAGTCATGTCTACAAACGCTTCAGAGTACGTGTCAACTTGGGTACGTTGTGCTGTGATAGTTCGAGCACAATTCTGCTGCAATAGTGCACCTACGATGTGCATGAATTTTATTGTGACAGTGTTTAGGCAACAGTCGTGGATAATTGCTATTTCTTTTGATGATGCAGTGTATTTTTTAACTGCAGAGATATTTCATCAGTGGGATATCGTTATACGTGTCGAAAACACTGGCATGACGGTGTCAGTAAGCTACTATTACCATCGCTTACTCACTGTCACTCCTGTTTTCAGACATTACGATTCTTCCACTGGAAGACAAGTGCAGCCAGAAGAAAGCAATGGCGACAAATTTAAGCACATCTGATGGATTTTTAAAGATAACTCAAGCAAAACCAGATGACGAAACAGCCCGAAATATCATAACACCTTTGTAATGTGACACAAATGACGAAATTTCTCATTTTTCACTTTCATCGCCGTACGAGTAAGTCCTGTAACAGCAAACATTGAACACTGAACAATATTGAAAGAATAACGTCACACAGATGAGATTTGCTGCCTGAATCTGTTGCCTATTGAAATCAGATTTAAACATACTTGTTCTTCCAGAAAAACAGGAGTTCCGTAATTACAGCGTATCTAACCTTTCTTTACGTGAAATGTAAGTGTGGACATGTGTTCAAAATTTAATGAGAATATTTCTTCTAATCAGACTATTAAAGATAAGTACTTTTGAAACATGAAGTGTATTTTCCATTAAAATTTCGTAAAAAAATGAAACATTTTTCTGTTTGAAGTTGCTACTTAATAAAAAATTGAAACCGCAGTACTGTTTGTTTTTATTTCTTTAGAAAATTCGAAATTGTATTATCTGTAATAAAATTTTTGAGTTACTTGATCTAAGGTCCCAAACGCTTTCTTATTCAGTTTTTTGAGCAAGTTCAAATATCACTTAAATGCTTTTTGTGCAAGTTTAAATATCTCTTCTCCTAAAAATCGGGGGAGGAGACGATTGCTGTGAATTAACGAAATGTTTCAAATAATCTCTCTATATATAATTGTTTTGATTAAAAAATTGTTTTTCCATCACATACATCTAAAGTTATTCCTCATTAAAGGACGAAAATTACAACTGTAGTACGCGAACATGTTTACAGACGATGGTGAATCCCCAGCATTGTGCGGGGCTCCAAGAAGCAACCTGCCAAGTGGCTTGGCAGTTAGTCGTATGCAGTGGTAACATGTCCGGCGCGTAACTGCAAGACCGATTCCCGGTGGCGGCCGATGAGAATTTCTCCGTGACTCACTTATAAACGTGGAAAGAGCGATGACTTCTGTTTGATGTTCCTAATCCACGTCAATTGTCTGTATCTATTCCCCTCCCTTTTTTCTTTCCTTTTTTTTTTTTTTTTTTTTTTTTTGTTCTTTTTCTTGCTTCCTCTTATGAATCTAACTTTGTGATCCTGAAAACTTCTGCTTCCTTTCTCTTTCTGTACAAGCATTTTTTCTCTGTTCATATGAATACTTTCATATCACGAGGAGTTATGAAAAAATTTGTGGTTTAATATCGAGAGACTGGTACTGTATGAATAAGGCATTATATTGAAAATCCTCCAAATACGTGGCGTCAGTGAATAAACAAAGACATCGCTCTTTCCACGTTTTAGCAACACACAGCAACCGAAAAATTGTTATTCGGCCACAGTGTAAGGCTAACGCGCTCGGCTAGATATCAAGAGATCTGGGATTTGATTCCCCAGCGACAACCGAATAACAATTTTTCGGTTGCTGTGTGTTGCTAAAACGTGGAAAGAGAGATATCTTTGTTTAAGGCATTATATTTTATTCAACATTATCTGCCTTTTCACACTTAATGCACCTCTCCTCCAGCTGCTTCAAATCCCTCTGATACAACCCTCTGTCTGGATCTGCAAATCCTGTATTCACAGCGCACTTAAAAGCCCTCTATCTCGGTCTGCAAACCATGTATTCACAAAGTTTCATTTTTCTTAAAATGACGTTCCTTCAGAATTTTTGTTTTTTTTTTATTTTGGAAATTGATAAAGTCACTGGATGCTAAATCTGGGAAATGGCGTTCGTGAGGCAGAGGTTTTTGAAGCGCAGATCTCGAAGAAGTTCAGTTGTTTTGTTAGCTTTGTTTTCTGTATTCACAGCGCACTTAAAAGCCCTCTATCTCGGTCTGCAAACCATGTATTCACAAAGTTTCATTTTTCTTAAAATGACGTTCCTTCAGAATTTTTTTTTTTTTTTTTTTTTTATTTTGGAAATTGATAAAGTCACTGGATGCTAAATCTGGGAAATGGCGTTCGTGAGGCAGAGGTTTTTGAAGCGCAGATCTCGAAGAAGTTCAGTTGTTTTGTTAGCTTTGTTTTCTGTATTCACAGCGCACTTAAAAGCCCTCTATCTCGGTCTGCAAACCATGTATTCACAAAGTTTCATTTTTCTTAAAATGACGTTCCTTCAGAATTTTTGTTTTTTTTTTATTTTGGAAATTGATAAAGTCACTGGATGCTAAATCTGGGAAATGGCGTTCGTGAGGCAGAGGTTTTTGAAGCGCAGATCTCGAAGAAGTTCAGTTGTTTTGTTAGCTTTGTTTTCTAAAGATTTTCTTTCTAAAAAATCACTCCTCCTGAGAGTTTTCGTCGGTGTTATTCTTTGAGTTTGTGGTGTGCAGTTAGCGTAGTAGGTTACAATAATAAT
This sequence comes from Macrothele yani, assembly GCA_039090855.1. Taxonomy (NCBI): domain Eukaryota; kingdom Metazoa; phylum Arthropoda; class Arachnida; order Araneae; family Macrothelidae; genus Macrothele; species Macrothele yani. The sequence continues at coordinate 116,765,556 of CM077026.1, forward strand.
CGTTATAGTCGGTTTCCCCGGATTTCCCGTAATTAATAAGGATCACACGTCCACTATTCCAAACAGACTGATGCTAAGATCTTGCTGGCAGATGGCTGTTCTTCGAAATTTTATCAAAAAAAAAAAAAAAATTGAAATTTTTTTTTTTTTTTTTTGATAAAATTTCGAAGAACAGATTTCTAATTATTTTTTTTTAAATTAGAAACCAAACGACAATCTCTGGAGTTCGATTAACTTTAAATTTCAATCGTATATCGAATTTTGAAGTTCAGTACCGAGATCGGATATTGTGGATAGTATATCGCATGAATTTTTTTTTATTGTGGCACAGAATATTTCTCCTCTCCCCTACTTTATGCACCAGCTATTTATTATACATTGTGTTACTGTAAGAAACCGGGTACTTAACTTATTATACAGATGATTATACGATGTCTATGTATCAGTCTTTGGACAACTTATAGCAATCAAAAGTAAATTTTATATTTTGGAGGGTTTTTTTTTTTTTTTTTCGTGAAATAATACTATAAAAAAGTACATTTCATCTTTTTTAAAGATAACGGAAAGACATTGTCAGCTTAAAAAAATCAAGTTGCAAAGCATTTTGTTGCTTCGAAAAATCACGATGAATAATGCTTAATTTGTGAAAAGTCCTCTTACAGAAAAAAATATTATAAACCTATTCAGAACAAGTTAGTAAAATCATGCAATGCATTGATTATGATACGCTTTCCAGCATACCAGAGATCATTACTCAAGTTATTACTGAAGTTATAAGGATAATAGCTGTGGAATAATATCATATCGATGATATTCAACAGAACCGGTTAAGTATACTTCCGGGACAACATGATAAATTTTCGTCTCAAGCGAAACATTTTTACATAAGTTATGACGCATAAGGGCAATGGAATGGATCCCGCTCCTATGTCCTGACCTTTGATCCCATTTCACCCATTTTCAATAGGGTTCGTCCCCAGTGATCCCCTACCACATACTAAAATTTCATCAAAATCGAACCACTTTTACGCGAATTATCGTGCGTACGGACAAACAGACAAAGCTGGAGCATATACGCTTCTTCAACCAACGGTTGGAAAGCGAAAAAATAATAAGCTCCAACAAAAAATAAAATGACTAAATCATTCGCATTAATGACAAAAAAAAAATCATTGTCGCGCAATTTGTTTTACGATGTACGTGAGTCGGGCTTCCGAGTGTTTGTGGCTCAGTTGTTAAAGGCGTGCGTTTAGCTATTGAACCAACCCAAGCGACGGGGGTCGATCCTGACTGAAGCGGAAGGATTATTTGTGGTAAGGACTGAAAAATACAGGGTCGTCGATTTTGAGGAATTTCAGTTTAAATACGAAAAAACCTGAAATGTATTTCTCTGAAATAAACAGAATTTCTGACAACGGAAAATATGTGAAAATACGGAAGTAAAATAAACGGGCTCTTTTAAAAACGGAAATTTTTGAAAAAGACGGACGCCTACCGGCAACTTTGCTGCACGTTATTTTCAGAATTTTTCCGTGAATTCACACCACTTGTTTTTTACTGCGTATATCATCTACTTTTTTGCATTGTTTCAGCTTCAAACACCTTTGCGGAATACGCATTTCTTTCTTGCTTTGTGGCGCTTCAGCCGTAATCCTTTGACTTTATTCCTCGAAGCCTTATTTTATCCTTTCTATGTGCAAGCTTTTGGTGCTATTCATCTCTCCCGACAACAGTACAGTAAATCTCAAATAAAAAATTTCTATGTAACGAAAATGGGTAACGGAAGAAGTCAAAATCACTGTTGAAATCTGAGTTTTTAATGCTGTCCAATATTCAACAATATATTTTACCAAACTATCGCCGAATATTATTTCATCACATTTTACATAAACGTAACGATATCTCATTACACTCTGGGTAATTACGAGGCCCTTATATGTATAAGCTAAATGTGATAAAAGCCATTACAAAAACGCATTCTTGATGCTATGAAAATGATGCGTCGTAGCGAAATTTGGTTTCCTCTCGATCGGGAGAATTACCTTCTACCATAGGCGCTGACTATAGGGGGGGGGCAAGGTGAATCTTGCCCTTCCAATAATTTTACTGGGGGGGCAGTGCCCACCCAATATTTTTGGTCCTGTTTAATTAAATAATCACTTTAGCCTCATAAGGTGGACCAAGTTTTCCACCTTATGTATAGCCAGAGCGATTTACTTTCAAAAAATTAATAAATAACAAAATAAATAAAAACTTTTTTCCCATTCTTAGCATTGCTCATTTGATAAGAGACTGGATTGGCAGCCCTGTATTAGTAATGTTTGACATGAACTCATAATATATGGTAAACGCTTAAAACAATTATCAGAAGTAAAATAAATAAAATACAGAAACGTATCATCTCTAGCACCTTGATTTATCTATTTATTTTTTGCGGTTCTTGTTCTTTGTTTGAGTAACCCAGGTAATTTCTCACATTTTTTACTAAATTTTGGAAATAAAATCTCTCTGGATATTTTTACAAAACCACAGGCTGAATATTCTTTTTAAAAATATTAATATTCAGCAAAAGAATATTTGTTTCCTTGTTCATTTGCTGATGAACAATTACAATTGCATTTTAAAATATACGTCGAATCTCGTAGTTTATCCCCCCCAATTTTATTTTCCTCCAGACAATGGAAGAGACATACTCCTCCCACGTCTGATCTCTTAACGCCTGTCCCCCCCCAATAATTTGGAGAAGTCGGCGCCCCTGCCTGCTACAGAGGTTTATTCGCGTTTATAGTGACGAAGTAAAATGAGCGTCATATGCAAATCGTATGCGTCACGATTCCGTAACCATGTTTATCATGCAGTAGCAGCCTTCCGCTTTAAGAGCATTTTGCAATTTTTTTTTTTTTGATTGGAGGTTTAATGACCACCGTGAGCAACTCAAAGGCTATAAGCAGTCGCCCGTCCCTAATTTAGGGTCACTGGTTCCAGGGAAGGGAGAGAGCCAGTGCCGTAAGACAAACACAACACCCATGCTTCACCGGGACTCGAACCCAGACCCCTTTCGGACGAATAATCATACGCCAGCGCTTAGACCACTGCGCCACCTTTGCTTTCGTAGAGTTAAGATGCCTCCACGAGTGATTCTGTTCTGGAAGTTAATATAGTTGCCCTTTCCGAAGAAGGTTATTCATACACAGCAATCCAAAAAAGGTGCGCCGCTCCGGTGGCGCAGTGGTCTAAGCGATGGCCTCTGATCATTCGTCCGAAAGGGATCCGGGTTCGAATCCCGGTGAAGCATAGATGTTGTGTTTGTATTACGGCACTGGCTCTCTCCCTTCCCTGGAACCAGTGACCCTAAATTAGGGACGGGCGACTGCTTATAGCCAATTGAGTTGCTCACGGTAGGCGTTAAACCCCCAATCATAAAAAAAAAGTTGCAAAGAAAATGGTTCTGTGATTTCTAAAAATGGCATATGTCAAGCAGTTAAGTGTGCAAAAGAGAACTTTTTTGTAGATTGCTCGAGTAGCGCACAAACGTCACGGAAAAAACACCCTAAACCAAAGAGGACGCTGAGGTGGTGTGAAATGTCAGGTCTTTTGTAAAGAAAGAGAATCCAGCAACTCAAAGAAGCATTGCACAGCATGTAGGTGGCTAACAGGCAACTGTAAACCAGGTGATCAAATCTAAGTTACACTTAGAAAAGCGGTTTAAGGCTAACGTATAAAAGCTCCTTCCGTGCCATCATTTCGGAGCGGATGACGAATTGCAGGAAGCTGCATGAGAGACACCTAGCACGGGACAGGTGGAAGTTTTTGATCACTTTGGATGAAGCATGGATAAACCTTAGTGACACAAACAAAATCCCGGCAATGTACGATCAAGAAAAGGGTGGCAAGGCATACCCGGAATTAGTACGTCAATGCAAAGAAAGTTTTTCACGTGGATTTACGGTAGTGGCAGGTTATTGCTGTAATGGCAAGTTAAAGCTTCGAAAGGTTGCGAATAACGCAAAAATTAATGCAGCTTATTATTAGACAAACATTCTTGACCCAATTTACCGGGAAGAAATCCCATCCTTATACGGTGCTATGGCTTCAAATGTGTGGATCCACCAAGATAAGGCTTCCAGCCATACGGCTAAGTCCACAGTGGCATACATGCGGAAGATGGAAGCTGAGACCTGGATTTACGCTCTACCATTCTCCTCAATTCCTGTCAAATCCCCAGATGCCTTTCCCATGGATTCCTGCGGCTTCGAGTTACTTAAAGATGGAAGCTGAGACCGGTATTCACGCTTACCATTCTCCTCAATTCCTGTCAAATCCCCAGATGCCTTTCCCATGGATTCCTGCGGCTTCGAGTTACTTAAAGATGGAAGCTGAGACCGGGATTCACGCTTACCATTCTCCTCAATTCCTGTCAAATCCCCAGATGCCTTTCCCATGGATTCCTGCGGCTTCGAGTTACTTAAAGATGGAAGCTAAGACCGGGATTCACGCTTACCATTCTCCTCAATTCCTGTCAAATCCCCAGATGCCTTTCCCATGGATTCCTGCGGCTTCGAGTTACTTAAAGATGGAAGCTGAGACCGGGATTCACGCTTACCATTCTCCTCAATTCCTGTCAAATCCCCAGATGCCTTTCCCATGGATTCCTGCGGCTTCGAGTTACTTAAAGATGGAAGCTGAGACCGGGATTCACGCTTACCATTCTCCTCAATTCCTGTCAAATCCCCAGATGCCTTTCCCATGGATTCCTGCGGCTTCGAGTTACTTAAAGATGGAAGCTGAGACCGGGATTCACGCTTACCATTCTCCTCAATTCCTGTCAAATCCCCAGATGCCTTTCCCATGGATTCCTGCGGCTTCGAGTTACTTAAAGATGGAAGCTGAGACCGGTATTCACGCTTACCATTCTCCTCAATTCCTGTCAAATCCCCAGATGCCTTTCCCATGGATTCCTGCGGCTTCGAGTTACTTAAAGATGGAAGCTGAGACCGGGATTCACGCTTACCATTCTCCTCAATTCCTGTCAAATCCCCAGATGCCTTTCCCATGGATTCCTGCGGCTTCGAGTTACTTAAAGATGGAAGCTGAGACCGGTATTCACGCTTACCATTCTCCTCAATTCCTGTCAAATCCCCAGATGCCTTTCCCATGGATTCCTGCGGCTTCGAGTTACTTAAAGATGGAAGCTAAGACCGGGATTCACGCTTACCATTCTCCTCAATTCCTGTCAAATCCCCAGATGCCTTTCCCATGGATTCCTGCGGCTTCGAGTTACTTAAAGATGGAAGCTGAGACCGGGATTCACGCTTACCATTCTCCTCAATTCCTGTCAAATCCCCAGATGCCTTTCCCATGGAATCCTGCGGCTTCGAGTTACTCAAAGATGGAAGCTGAGCCCAGGATTCACGCTTACTATTCTCCTCAATTCCTGTCAAATTCCCAGATGCTTCTCCTATGGGTTTCTGCGTCTTCTGGTTACTTAAACGAGCCCTCAAAAGTAGATGACCTAGAACAATTGACGGCCTTTGGAAAACTTGCAAAGATGAAGGGAGAGAATTGATCTTGCCTTTCAGCAAAGTACAGCTGAGTTCGGGCTCAAATTTCGGAGCCCAAGCCCGTGGTATATCAGCCCGAGCACACCCGAGCCCGAATTTTATATTGCAAGGTTGAGCCTGGGCCAGAACGAGCCCCAAAACTAGCTGACCTGTTGAACCATTAATAAAAAAAACATCTCCTTTTCCACACTTCCACTCTCTCTTCCTCCTGCAATTAACCAATGCATTTCTCAAATGTGGAGTGGTTGGAAGGGACCTCTATCTATTTTTACAGTGCAACTGTCCGTTTTTCTTTGACCGTTCGTTTCCACCTGAAGTGCTTCGGGCGGCCGGGCATCCAAAATGATTGGGAAGTGCTGCAATTGAATGTTGCTCAAATAATGCTAATATTATCGCGCCATAATGCGCTACAATATGTACGCTGCTCAATAGAATTAGCAGGGAGCCACTGCGAGAAGATAAGTGGTAAATTATCGTCGGCATGTTATCAACTATCCAATATCTGTAGTTCTTGAAAACGGGGTTTCTTCTCTGCAGAAACACACTACTGCGCGGCCTATGGCATTTTCTACCCAAGCCCGTAATAGATAGCCATCTCGAATATCCGCTTCCTAACCAGAACTAGTTGCCGAAGAATTCCCTTTACCAATTATAGACTGGTTTGCTAAATCATATAAAATCCCCTTTATACATAAAAAAAAATTCTCTCGTTCGCCCTCTCTCTAAGAGCCCGAGCCTGCTCGAGTGCGAACCGCAGTAAATATTCTACAACCCGAGCCCGATTCGGGATCAAGCTCAGTCCGTCTCAGCTCTGCAGCAAAGGGGCCTGCTGCAGTGGAAGTTGTGTTGCAGAAGGATAGTACAGAAACATGCTAAGTACATACAACACAACAGAAGTTAGCATCATGGTATTTGATAACTGTATGATCCTGCAAACTTTGTCACTATAAACGTGAAACAACCTATATGTTGAGGAGAGTTTTAAATTGGTGTATAACACGATGGGGTAGTAACCTGTAGATATCCTAGACCTAGAACTCGCGATTTAGCTTTACTTTCTACCTTGAGGTCAGCTTACACAGCCCAACCAAAAAAAAAAAAAAAATATTCTGGTGCCTCGAAAGTTAGACTTATTCTTGGGTATATATGGGACGCTGATTCCAAAAATGGCATCGGTTTTGCTCTATCAGCTCTAGTTTTGGAGATAGGCCATACCCGTCCTATATGTTGATGTGCAGAAATATTGTCATTTTATATGCGTAAAGTATGTATACTTTGTTATTTTATGGGTGTAAAGCCACTTGTCTGTTAGTCTAATTGGGAGTTTGTGAACAACTATACAACCAAATAATTTAATGTGATCTAATTTTGTTGCAGATTGAGTAGACGCCTTGGCTTCCCCACGAAGAAGTTGCTTGAATCATCCAGATGTCTTTTGCTACATTTGTGGCGAGTACACCCGTAAAGAAAGTAGGAAACCTATTTCTGAGTTTGTGAAGAGGGCGTATTTTGGTTATTTTGGCGTTCAGCTTGGTGATTAAGATAAGTCGTGGGCTCCCCGTATTGTATGCAAAAATTGCACGGAGCATTTACGGCAGTGGAAAATTGGAAAACGGAGCTCTCTGAAATTTGGAAAACCAATGGTGTGGAGGGAACCTAAAAACCACCATGATGACTGTTATTTTTGTCTTGTCAACATCAAGGGCATCAATCGAAACATTCGAAGCAATTGGACATATCCTGACCTCGATTCAGCAAGACGACCGCATCCACACTCAAATGAAGTACCCATTCCATCTTTCATCCACCTACCAGAGCTGCCAGCGGATGAGGAATCAATCATGTCTGATCACATACAAGATAACAGCAGTGGGGAAAGTGACAAGTGATTTCGTAGGGACTTCATCAAGTGCTCAACCTTTTAACCAACATGAACTGGGTGACCTCATCAAGGATCTGAACCTCTCAAAGTAGTCTTCAGAATTGCTGGCCTCCAGGTTGAATGAAAAGAATTTACTTCAATCTGGAATCAACATTACGTTTTACTGTAGCAGAGAAAAGGATTCTCTGCCCTTTTTCTTTAAGGACAACAACCTAGTGTTCTGCAATGATGTCAGTGGCCTTCTCAGAAAAATGGGTCTGTCATCATACGTGCCAAATGAATAGCGCCTTTTCATTGATAGCTCCAAGCGGAGTTTAAAATCTATTCTTTTACACAACGGCAACAGATATGGCTCAATTCCAATTGGTCACTCAGCCAGTATGACAGAGACGTACGAGACAATCTCTCTAGTCTTGGAAAACCTGAAGTATCAAGAACATCAAGGTTGAATGAAAAGAAATTACTTTTGTATGATTTGTGCAGACCTAAAGATGGTGAACTTTCTCCTTGGTCAGCAAAGTGGCTACACAAAATATCCGTGCTTTATATGTCTTTGGGACAGCAGAGCCAAACACGACCACTGGATAAGAAAAGTGTGGCCTCTCAGAAAAGATGTGGTGGTTGGAGAACAAATGTCATTAAGGAACCTTTCGTAAGCAGAGACAAAATCATCCTGCCACCTTTGCATATCAAGCTAGGCCTAATGAAACAATTCCCTGGACTGAGGACGGAAAAACTGAAAGCAGGGATTTTCGATGGTCTCCAGATAAGGCAGCTTATAAACGATTCATATTTCATTGTGCAACGCGAATCCAACCCCAGAGCCAGATCGTCACCGCCCTTATTTTACTGCGATATTCTGCGGCGTCTTATGGAGGACATCCGCCGCAAATGACCTGAAATGTGGTACAGGGGTGATTTCCTGCTGCATCACGACAATGCAGCAGATCACAGAGCGTTAGCAACACGACAGTTTTGCAGCCGCAACAGCATGACTACCCTTCTTCACCAGCCTTACTCGCCATATTTGGCCCCCTGTGACTTCTTTCTGTTCCCGAAGATGAAGCTGTCGCCGTTTTGAAACCGTGAACGAGATCCAGCGTGAATCGCAGACGGTGCTTGACACGATTCGCGAACAAGACTTTCAGGGAGCGTTCCAACAGTAGCAAAAACGCTGGCAGCGGTGTATCGCGTATCGCTGCCCAAGGAGACTAGTTTGAGGAAGATCATAGACAGACTTAAGTAACGTAAGTCATCATCATCATCATTGTCAACCATTATCAATCCACTGCTGGACGAAGGTCTTCCCAAGTTTCCTCCACAACGGTCTGTCTTGTGCCAGTCTCCTCCATGTCACTCCTGCATACTTTCGAATTTCATCCACCCATCTTCCATGTGGTCTTCTTCTGGGTCTTTTCCTGTCCCTTGGAATCCAATCTAAAATTTCGGCTGTCCATCGATGGTCTGTTCTTCTGGCAGTATGTCCAGCCCATTGCCATTTCAGGGATTTAACTCTGATCATGATGTCTTCCACTCTTGTCATTTTTCGGATCCACGTGTTCCTCTTCTTATCTCTCCTGGTTACACCAAGCATGCACCTCTCCATGCTGCTTTGAGTTGTTTGCAGCCTTTGTATGTCTCTTTTAGCTAAGGTCTACGTCTCTGCACCATACGTAAGCACTGGAAGGATGCATTGATCAAACACTTTTCTTTTAAGACATAATGGCATATTGCTCTTGAAAATTATGCTGTTTCTTCCAAAAGCTCTCCAGGCAAGTTTTGTACGCCGATTAATTTCTTCACCAATGTGACCCTCACTTGATATCTGCTGTCCAAGATAAACGTACGTGTCTGTTATCTCCAGCTTTTCTCCATCAATCGATAAATCTTCATTTCTTGTAAAAGCATTGTACATCACTTTTGTCTTCTGAAAGTTCATTTTTAATCCCACTTCTTTACTCTTGTCAGAAAGTTCCTGGATCATACTCTGTAGCTCTGATGGGGTAGTTGCAAAAATGACTATGTCATCAGCAAAACGAAGGTGGGTTAGATAATCTCCATTAATCTTTATCCCTTTGTTTTCCCAGTTCAGTGATTGAAAGACATTTTCCAATGTGGCATTAAAGAGCTTCGGAGATATGGTGTCACCTTGTCTCACTCCTTTTCCAATTTTTATGTGTGTTGTATTTTCAAACAGCCGAATCTTTGCACTTGCATTTTCATAGATGTTATTAATAATATTAATGTATGCATCTTCAATACCGCAGGATTTCAGAGCCATTGCAACTGCTGATAGTTTCACCGAATCAAAGGCTTTTTCATAATCGATAAAAGCCATGCACAATGGAAGCTCATATTCCCTCGCTCTTTCAATTAGTTCTCTCAGTACGTGGATATGATCTATTGTGCTGTAGCCACTCCTGAATCCAGCTTGTTCTCTCGGTTGAGCCATGTCCAGTGTCACCTTCAAGCGGCGTGAAAGAACTTTAGTGAAGATTTTATAAACCACTGATAGGAGGCTGATAGGTCTGTAGTTCCTGAGATCCTCAATGTCACCTTTTTTATGTAGCAAGATCATTGTAGCGTTGTTCCAATCCTCAGGAATTTTCCCTTCATTAAGGCATCGAGTGAAAATTTGGGCGAGTACTGTTTCGATTTCTCCACTTGCTTCTTGTATGATGTCTATAGTAATTCCATCTTCTCCTGGAGCTTTTCCCCGCTTCATGTTCTTGATTGCATGTGCAACTTCTGCTGAAAGGACTGGAAGAACTCTGGTACTGGTACCTTTCATGATGTCTGGAGTACATGTATCATCCCTTTCATATAATTTGGAGAAGAAATCTTTCACTCTTGTCAAAATTTCGCCTCTATTTCTTGTTACAGAACCATCTTCTTTTCTCAGTGCCATAATCTGTTTTTTCCCTTACTGAGATGTCCCTTTGCTATCTTTAGGCTTTGGTTGTTTTCAATTGCTTTCCTTACTAGTTCTCAGTTGAATTTCCTTACGTCTTCAGTGATACTTTTTCGTACTGTCTTGCATAGCTCTATATATTCCACTTTGGAAGTCACATCTTCTTTAGTTGTCCTCATCCCTCTTCTTTTTGCATCAACATTTTGGTTTTTCCTGATAATTTGTTCACATGCAATTTGTTCTTAGACCCAGCTAATTTTGTTGCTGTTTCCATAAGAGCTTTGGTTACTTTTCTGTTAACTTCAGAAATATCCACTTCTTCCGATGTTAGGCCTTCTAAAGCAGAGAATCTGTTCTTCAGTTCCAATTTGAAGGTATTATGGTGTTTTTTAAGGTTGGTTATGTCAATACATTTTGTTTGTCTTATGAGCTTGCTACGTTCGAGTTTAGTGTTGAGGTGCATCTTACATCTCACCAATCTATGGTCACTGCCTGTGTTGAACTTGTTTAGCACACTGCAGTCTTCGATGACAATTTTTTGTTACACATAATACAATCAATTTCACTTGTCGTCCTATTTGGATGTCTCCATGTCCATTTCCTGTGTGGCTTTTTCTTGAAAAAGGAGTTCAAGATGAAAAACCCTTCTGCCTCTGCAAACTCTACGAGAGTATTTCCACGCTGGTTTCTGTTGCCATGACCGAATTTACCTACTGAAGTTTCATTCTGTTGCCGTTGCCCTATTTTTGCATTGAAATCTCCCATAATTATTTTCAAGTGCTGCTTACCTTTATTATTTAGATCACGAATTTCCTCATAAAATTCTTCAATTTCTTTTTCAGCATGACTTGTGGTGGGTGCATAAGTTTGAATAATCTGAGCCTGGTATCTTCTCGAGAGTTGGATAACGAGTCGTGCAGCTCTGTCAGAGGAACTTTCAACTTCTACCACTTTATCCTTCAGTTTCTTGTTTAATATAAATCCAACACCACTAGTTCTGCCAGTATCTGTCCCACGATAGTAGAAGAGATGTCCACTTTTCAGTTCAATGAGATCTTCTCCTTTTCTCCTTACCTCACTTAGCCCGACGATGTCCCACTTGATCCTTTGTAGTTCCTCTTCCAATTCAAGAAGCCTTGAATCAGAAGATAGGGAGCGTCCGTTGTACGTAGCCAAGGTCAGCATCAGATGGCAGCCTAGTCCGGTCCTCCGGGGATTCTTAGCAACCTCTGCCTTCATGTCGCACTGGCCGCTGCCTTGGCCAGGTACATTCCAGCTGCCGGAGACTGAGGGCCAAGATTTAAGTTGTGGAGTCATTTTGGAGGGGTTTGGCCATAACTCACCACGCTGGCCAAGCGGGTTGGTGAGTGTGGGATAGCATTTCCTCTAATCCCTATGGTATAGTTATACCGCTATTGGCGGTCGTCAGAGCCCCTTTAGTGGGAACAGGATGTACCACGAGAAGGCGGGGTTGACATTTGTCAAGGAAAGGCTGTGATGTTACGCATCACCTGACCTTACATCCCAAGTAACGTAAGTACTTTGTTGTATATCGGCCTAGTCTCGAACCTTTTTGATCGGACTTCTTGTAAATAAATGTATTCTCTCGAATCACTCGTTTTATTTCCCACCCACAAAGATCGTGGCATGCAAAAGATGCATAGCATTAATCTACAAAGAGAACCGAGGTCGATTTATTTAACTAATAGAATATAAGGCAGGATAAAGAGGACATAAATAAATGTACCTCATGTTGTAAAGTATTAAGAACGAAACTCACCTCGAACGAAGACTTACTGTATATGACAGCAATCGGAGCATCGCTTTTATTCAGTTTACATTCTTTCTACGTCTTTACTCCAGTTACAAAAATCTTCTTTCCGTTTCCAACAAGAAAAGATATCTGCTGCTGCGTGACGAGGAATGTGACGGCAAAATATTTTTCGTGCTTGGTTCATTTAGAACAATCGATTGAATAGTTTTTCAAGATGAGTTTTCACGTTCGCGTTGCTGTGGTTATGAAAACATTGGGAAATAATCGATCCGAAAGGTCGACATACAGTGGCCGTCAACCAATAAATCAAGTTCTTCTGAGTGGAACAGAATCATCAATGCCTAGCGTAATGGCAAAACGTACCTCATATATTTTCATCTCTCAGCATTCAAAACGTGATTTTGCTTTGATTTTGTACTCCAATTAAAGGAGCACATGTAAAATAAAATAACTAGCTTTTCAGATATACTTTTTACTCGTTTACTTTTGGAGTGTAAATGCCAAAATACACTGTTGGTGCGGCATACTCGATAAAATTCCGTGAAATTTTTTTGTCGATTATTTCTTATCTTTATTTTTTTTTTTTTTTTTTATGTTTCGAAATAAAACAAGTTAAAAGTATTCCCAGAAATTTGTTTGGGATGCGATTTCTTTTCTCATTACTTTCCATTTGAATTTCTACTTTTCTTTCTGTTTCTTTGTCAGTCTATTTTCATTTTGTCAAAGACTGGTATATCTAAAAACTTTCCCTCGCCGATTCTTTCTTTTTCCTTTCGGTATATTTTTGTCTTTCCTTTTTTTTTTTTTTTTTTTTTTTTTCTGCCTGCCTTTCGTTCTCTTTTATTTTATTTTTCCTTTCTTTGTTCCTTCGAATATTCATTTGGCTTTGGAGCTTTTTTTTTTTCGTTTGGTTTGGGGGTTTAACGACCACCTTCAGCAACTCGATGGGCTATAAGCAGTCACCCGTCCCTAATTTAGGGTCACTGGTTCCTGGATGGCGGAGAGCCAGCGCCATAAGATAAACACACCAGAATTCGAACACAGACTAATCTCTGGCGAATAGTCTGAAGCCAGCGTTCGGACTATTAAAAGGCATTACTTGAAAATTTTCTCGTCTGTCCTGCCCTGGGGAGAAACTTGAAATGTGAAAAGGCCACCCCGGCCGGCGCAGTGGTCTAAGCGATGGCTTCTGATCATTCGTCCGAGATGGGTCCGGGTTCGAATTCCGGTGAGGCATGGATGTTGTGTTTGTCTTACGGCGCTGGCTCTCTCCCTTCCCTGGAACCAGTGGCCCTAAATTAGGGACGGCTGACTGCTATTGCTCACAGTGGTCGTTAAACCTCGAATAAAAAAAAATGTGAAAAGTCAGTTCTCTGATTTTCTTACGGCACTCACGAACGGTAGTAAAGCATATGATTGCACCACGGTTTTCGTCATTAATTTTTTTTTATTGGGGTTTAACGGCCACCGTGAGCAACTGATTGGGCTATAAGCAGTCGCCCGTCCCTAATTTAGGCCCACTGGCTCCAGGGAAGGGAGAGAGCCAGTGCCGTAAGACAAACACGACTTCCATGCCTCACCGGGATTCGAACCCGGACCCATCTCGGACGAATGATCAGAAGCCATCGCTTAGACCACTGCGCCACCATAGATCATAGATCATATGTAGAGGATTTTAGGAAGGGAGTGTCTGACTCCAGGTCTTAAACAACCCTTAGATATAGGAAGCTAGGAGATTTGGCCTGACAGGAAAGGGACACGGAAGCGAGGTAAAAAGGGGAGGAAGACGCCCTTATTTATTACCGGGGGCCAGTACCTGGGGTCCGACGGCTTAACGTGCCCATCCGACGCACGGCGGATATTTAGTGGTTCGGGCGTTCGCACCTGCCTGGGATCGAACCCGAGGTCTTCGCCCTGGCAGTCACGAACGTTGACCACTAGGCCACCCGCGGCTGCGCCACCAGAGCGGCGTTACTTTGTTTTTAAAGCACGGGTTGTAGTCATATGAGGGTCGTTCAAAAATAAAAAGACTGATTTTACATGAGGCAGAAGTGTAATGCGGTAAACATACTTACATACTTTCGAAATATTCTTCCTCTACCCGAACGCACTGGTCCTACCTTTCTATTCACTTCCGCAACGTGTGCAGCCCTTCCTCGACATGCGGTTCAGGATACCCATCACTGCATTGTTCAGTTCAGTACTTGATGCAAACCGACGCCCACGAAGTTGTTTTTTCACTTCAGTGAATGGGTGGGAATCACACGGCGCCAGTTCCGGTGAATACGGAGGGTGTGCTATCATTTCGATGCGTAGATCTTGGATAACCTGCTGGGTAAGCAAAGCACGATGTGCAGGGGATGCAAAATCCAACCAGCTTGTGCATATTCTGGGCGTTTTGGGAAAGTTGTTTTTCTTTAGAGACCTTTCAGAACCTCGGAATAACAGGCACCGGTAACAGTTTTCCCTTGTGGAACAACATAGTTACACACAATTCCCTTTTTGTCGAAGAAAACCAGGTGCATGACCTTCCCTACACTTGCTTGAACCTTTGCTTTCTTGCATCGGGGACCTTGGGGTATTTTCCATTGTGTGCTTTGTTTCTGGATCGAAATGGTGAAAAAATGTTTCATCACATGTGACGACTCGGTCCAAAAAGTGCGGCTCACGTCGTACCCAGCACTTCCATTGGCCACAAGTGATAACACGATTTGCCTGGTGTTCATCCGTGAGCAAGTAAAGTCACTTTGCAGTGACTTCTCAGTACTGCAAACTGTTTCTCACAATGTCATCAACGGAACCAATGGACATCTGCATCATACTAGCAATTTCCTCAATGGTCATTCGCCGGCCTTCGTGCAGGAGTGTCTCGATGGTATTGACATTAGTCTCCGAAGTCGATGTCGAAGTTCTACCGAGAGTGGCGCATCTTCCAGACACACTCTTCATCATTCACAAATTTCTTGTGCCACTCAAAAGCCTTTGCACGGGACAAAGCACCTTCCTTATAGGTTGTTTTAATCATTTCGTGCGTTTCCGTGGCGGTTTTATTCAAACGCAGGTAACATTTTGTAGCTGCTCTTTGCTCCAGTTTTAAATCCATACTGGGTTACAGAATTACGTCTCAACTCTACGCAGCATATCACAAGAATGAACTACCGCAGCGCTGTAACGACGCGTCGTCACGTGACTGACCTTGCAGGTGTTCCGACACAGGCAGATGCATTTTTCTGCGTGGGTTTGTTTTAGCATTATGACGTCAGTCTTGTTACTTTTTGAACGACCTACATATTTCTGCGTGCTCTTTAGCAATATTAAAATTCCCAAAACTTTTTCTTGCCAATATAAAAATCACCAACATCGTGAGTAGTTCCAACAGTGGCTAATTGTAGAGCGTTTAAATAAAATTAGTCCTAAACTATTTAATGTTCAAAGTACACCTCTCCTAACTCGATATACACAACTTCTGCATGTCGCTAAGGAACTGAGCATGTGGAACCTTGTTTAACCACTTCGTCAAGGTCTTTTGGATCTGTAAAACTCGGTCGAAATGGTCCCCCTTCAGAAAGGATTTCACCTATACGGTAACGGAAAATAATCAGCAGGTGTCAAATCCGGGGAATATGAAAGACGGCGAGGCACTTTAATTCTCTTCTCTATGAGAAACTGTTTAACCATGGCCGCGTTGTAGGCAGAAGCATTGTCATGAAGCAAGTAGCAGTCACCTAAATCGGGCGCATCCGGGCAAACGCGCAGAATTCCTTTCACTAGTCGGTCAATCACTTCTCTGCAAAATTTAGACTTAACTGTCTGAACATCCGGTAGAAATTCTTGGTGCACAACTCAGAAAGATCAACAACAAAGTTCTGGTTCGAAAGTTTTGGAATCGGTGTTTTATCGTGTTATAATTTTATGGGTGTGATGGGGAATGAATATTTCAACACATTTTTCCGACAGCTACTTTTTGGTCAGAATTTTTATCTTTGTGATCCAAGGAACATTACTGAAATTTGTCTTCGCTGCCACCAGTCCAGTATGAAGTTAAGACTTGGACGACCTCATTCAGATCCAACTGTTCTTCCAAGCCGTGGTCAAGGATTCACTCTGATTTTGAACAGAGCTGATACTATTTGACAACAAAACAGGTTTTATTTCCATACAGGATATGATATGCTACATAGAAGTTGCTGGATGATGAATTTAGGTTTATGAAGCATTGTTGTTGCTCACATGACAGTTGCAGCATGCAGTAAAAGTTATGAGATAACGTTCTTTTTCACTATACTTTAGTACACAGTTTGTTTCTGATATGAAAACACAGTTAGTTCAATAACTGAGGATACACCAGTGAGACAAGATGCTACGTGGTGCATCTGGTAAAATAATCTCAAATGTTTAGACCACAGCTTGGCGAATAATACCAATCTAGTGCAATATTAATTGTAGTTAATATAAATCCACTTAAGCTACTCAGCCACATCCGAGTCCCCAGTTGCATCTCCTGCGGTGACCTAAGTTCTATTCTAATGCCGATAGGAGAAAAGTGCCTTGATTACTCCTCATGTTACCACGTCCCCTTAAGTTTCTTCGAGCCTGGACTTCGCATAAGTAATGAGAAGCTTGCATGGTGTACCCCTCGTCCTTGGACTTTCTCTCTCTCTCTCTCTGTCTCTCTGCTTCCTGCATTGCTCCTACACCAGTACGCCACACGCAATACCCTTACTTGTTGCTAGGGTTTCTCGCAGTTTCGGAATTCCACATTCCAAACTCTAAGATGACGCCACGCCTTTGTACAAAAATAGCTGCCTGTGTCTTCCTCCTCTTCCTCCTGTCTTCTCACTTGAAATGACGTCCCACTATCAATTTTTGGGGGTTTTTGTTTTTACCATTTTTCGTACTTCAGCAGTTGAAATTACATACTACAATACTGATAACCCCCCCCCTCTCTCTCTCTCTCTCTCTCTCTTTGTTTCTATAGCCGTCCCAGAATTCCCCATCATCACACATCAGCTTCTGCGAATTCTTGCCGACCCAAGCAGCTTTTTGGTTCGGGGTCGTTCGCAAAGCACCAGCATTCATTACCAGCTGTGATCCCTTTTTTATTGTCAGGATAACCAGTTATAAGACTTGTTCGTTGTTTACCATCTTAATAAAATATCGACACGCAGGAACTCGGCCGTCCTTCTGTTCCGCCACGCGGTACGAAGAGCGAACACGCTTTTCAAATCTTCGACAAGAATTAAACGGCGTCTAGCTTATGTGAAGCTTATTCGGAATGTGACGTACCTGCCAGCAGGACGCACACGACATAAAGGCAGATAGTAGTCAGAACAAACGTTCGCGTAGCTCAATTGGTAGAGTGACTTATTCCGGAATGAGGGGATCCGGGTTCGAATCCTGGCGTTAACAGAAATGACGGAGAAATTTACTTCGTTATAATGGCGCCCGAACTATCCGGATGACCCGACCGTTCAAAATCTCGCATTGGTGTGATGTTATTTCCACACCGCGAGATAGGAAAAATCAGAGAATCCCTTCTCCAGCGCTTCGAAAAATAAATGTATGTGACGTTGCATTCCACACACCAGATTGACTGGGAATTCTCAAGTGCACGTTCTACAGTGGATGGCTGCCTGCAACGATTCATGGTCACGGCTGACCCGTGGACTATGCCCCCGGCCCTCTTTCGGGGGGAGATGTGACGTACCTGCCAGCAGGACGCACACGACATAAAGGCAGATAACAATCAGAATGAACGTCTGCGTAGCTCAGTTGGTAGAGCGACTTGTTCCGGAATAAGCGGACTCGGGTTCGAATCCCGGCGTAGACCAAAAATGACGGAGAAATTTACTTCGTTATAGGAAGGACAGGTGATGATTTTCCATTAATAGCTGTCGAATTTCGATGTTGGATCATGTACTAGACCAGGAGGGTTAAGCGCTCCGCAAGTCGGCCCGTACATCTCTCAGCTCTTTACAGAATGCTCATACCAGCGAAAAATATTAGATCGTAATACTGCTTCTCTCTCTATAATAGCTTTCCGCACCAGTGAAACTGTTTCAGTCCCATTTTCTCTATTTTTAAAAACACGTCTGATTGCCGGTCTTTTCTCAGTACTTAAATCCTTGACCAGGCGATTTCACTGCACCAACTTAAACACGCCTTTCCAGTAGAACCACTTTGTGCACGCTGCGGAAACTTGGCACCGAGCTATTCAAATTTGATTGGGAGTAATTCCAGCAGTGGCCAATAGATGGCAGTAGCAGATCGTCAAAAGAAAAACATCCCTAGAAAATTTTCAGACACACCTTACATATGAAAGATAACACTGGTTTGAAATAGTTTTAAATATTTTCAACGTATTTTGAAAACATTGGAAGAAAACTGTTGGATAAAAACGTCACAGAAAACCATGCAGAAAATATTTGTTTTTAAATCATACAGAAGAAACAACAGTTCATTGTTTTATGATACAAAGATGTTGAGACTAACTGACATCTACACTTGTGCTCAAAATTAAAGGATAATCTGCAAAAACATATACAATAAGGCCCGCATTTAGTGAGCCCGTATTTACCGAGATCTCGGATTTAACGAGGAAAACGGGAGCATTTGTTTGGTGTAATGTTACTTCAAAGCTAATGTGATCGTATTTAAAGACCAAATTTTAATGCAGTTCCCGCATTTAGCGCGAAAAGCTAAGATGGGCGCTTTTAACAAGCAAGAAGCAAAATTTAATTGAATTTCCATACTTAACGAGGCAGGGAAAATCTGCTGTGCACTCACCCGGAATGGAGGAATAGAAATGGTGGTATACAGAACGAAATAAAAACAGCACAAGGGAACCTTTGCGTGCTAATGGAAACGTGCTGATAGAAAAGCAATGGGGAGGAGTACATTAAATGATTAACAAGCGAGTTGTTCAAGACACTCTCTTGACATACGCCAAGAAACGTATCGCGTCAGTAGAGTTGAAAGCAGGCCACCTACACATAGGCAAGAACAGGATGGGTGGGGCTTACGCACTTGTAAATAGATTTTCGAGCGACAAGTGCAGAGAGTAATACGGGAGTAATGGAATGAGGATGTTGCTGGAGGAGAACTAGGAGATAAAATTTCTTGGAACTGTGACCGCTGTAACTTTCACACTCCAAGTGAGCGTTGCATTGGAAGGATAGGAGCTGCTTTTAGCGTCTTGTGTAGTTAAGCAACGATCAGTCTCAAGTTGAATATATTTGAAAGGTTTCATTAATTAACTATAGTAATCTGTTAATTAATTAAGTCTTTCAAATGCATCTAATCGTTTGGATGTATAAAACAAACGTATATGAATATTATCATGTAAGTATATTTTTACGTGATGGGAACTTTCACCCCAAAACGGATTTAGTGTGCGGCCGAACTTTACGAGGGTTAACGAGCTGAGCTCCTCGATATAAGCTGGTTCTACTGTATTTACACTGAAGAGCAATTGAATTAGAGATACCTGTCTAGTAACGTGTAGCACCACCTATCGCCCTGATGAAGGCTGCGATTCGTCTCGGCATGAACTCGACAAGACACCGGAAGCGTTGGGAAGCCATACGGATCCAAGACCCCTGAACAAGCTCCCACAATTCACGAAGATTTAATGGAGGGGGTGTCAGAGCCTCGAACATCTCTCTCGATGGCATCCGAGATGTGCTTGATGGGATTGAGGTCAGGTGACCTAGCTGGCCAAGGAACCAAGTTCACGTCGGTGGAATGTTCATCCAATCATTCGGATACAGTTCGGGAGCTGCATTGTCTTGTTGCAGGATGAGGTCCCCAGTGGGATGTTGAAGACGCACAAACGGAAGCAAATGGTCGTCCATGATATCCCGGTAACGTTGACCTGTGAGGGACGATGTCACACGTACCAGAGGTCTCATTTCAGTCCACGTAAACAGTCCGCAGAGGAGAATGCCACCCCCACCGGCTTGAAGAATACCCTGCTGGCAAGAAGGATCCATCGCTTCATGTGGTTTGCGCCGTGCTCGTATGCTGTCATCCGCATGTATCAACGTGAATCTCGACTCATCAGTCCAGGCAACATTTTCCCACATGTCTAGGGTCCAGTGGCGATGTTCCCGCGTCCATGCTAATATTTGCACCTTGTGATGTGCGGTCAGCAGCGGTACCCTCGTGGGACGATGGCTTCTGTACCCCATAGCGAGGAGATGGTTCTGGATGGTGTGGCTGCTTACACTTTTTTGTGCACCAGCGTTAAATTGCCGAGTGATTTCTTGCACTGTGGCCCGTCTATCCGTTGTTACAATGCGAGCTAGCCGACGATGACCCCGCTCATCCACACGCTGTTGTCTACGGCAGTTGACCCTTGCAGGGATGGTTTTACCGGATTCGATGTACTCACGGTGCACCCGTGACCCAGTGGCTCGTGAAAATCGCAGTGCCTGCACGACTTTCGAGATGGAGTGACCCATTCGTCGTGCCCCGACAATTTGCCCACGATCAAATTCGCTTAGATCCTTCGTCTTACCGATACTGCGTCCGACTCTCACAGATTCCCGTCGCATCACTCCTTATATTGTCGGATCGCTGCATACGTCATGTCGTTTCCGTTTACAGGGCCGCCCACAGCGCCACATTTGCATAACGCCAGCTGTCTCTAATTCAATTGCTTTTCAGTGTATATCATCTAGGTTAAAGCTGATTTTTTTAAGCGTATCATGATACGAATTAAATTTGCTTTGAATAAACTCTCAAAATATATCCAATTTAAAAATAGAACAGTTTTTCTTGTGTAAGTGCTCACTCATACTTAAGTCATTTCCTGAAATTACTTTCTCAATCGTTTTGTTGTTGGCTCAAAGGACGTAAATTAGCATCTATCTTGTTCCCTCTTGCCAGTCACCATCGGGACATGGCTGGTTGGAATACTGATCCACAGTGGATGATATCTAGAGGTAAATCTCTCATAGTCGCTAATGGAAACAGATTGGCTCCGTACCTCAATACAACAGCGCACCAGTGGACAAAAGTGGAATTAATGAGCCGAAACCGTAACCGTGGAAGAACAGCTTTTTTTTTAATGCTATGCATCTTTTCCGACAGCAGTAAAATAAATCCCAAGTAAAAAATTTGGATGCAACAAAACTGGGTAACGGAAGTAGTTAAAACCATACACTAAATCTGGGTTTTGAATGATGTCCCACGAAATGACTCAATAATAGTTAATGCCATTGTTTGTGACGTACTACAGAGGTGAAAACATGTGTCAAGACGACAAATCTTCAGCGAGACATTCTGTCCGCGTAGCTCAGTTGGTATAGCGACTTACTCCGGAGTGAAGGGATAGGAATTCGATGCCGCCGCTGACAAACTTGTGTTTTCACATGTTACTCAACAATATATTTTACTAAACTATCGCCGAACATTATTTCATCACGTTTCACATAAACGTAACAATATCGCAATGCATTCTGAGCAAATTACGTGAACCTCATGCTGAACGTGATAAAAGTCATTACAAAATTGCATTTTGATGCTATGAAAATGGTGCGTCGTAGCAAAATTTGTCTTCCTCTTGACTTTCCCAAAGAGAAGTTACCTGTTATTGACGACAGCTTTAAAATGATGTATAACAAGATGGGGTGCATGTAATCTGTAGATATCCAAGACCAAAAGTTATCAGTTCCTCTCACTAACACACTTACCATTCAGGTTTTGTTTCTATTTTGAGGTCAGCTTTTAGCTTGCGCGTGCGCAGACGGACTTTCGTTGATACATCACATTTCATTGGTGTCAAGGTCGTTTCTTGACCGCGGTTGGCCTAGTGGTCAACGTTTGTGACTGCCACGGAGAAGACCTCGGGTTCGATTCCAGCAGGTACAAACGCTCGAATCACTAAATATCCGCCGTGCTTCGGATGGGCACGTTAAGCCGTCGGCCCCCGGGTACTGTCCCCCCAGCAATAAATAAGGGCGTCTTTCTGCCCCTTTCTACCTCGCTTCCGTGTGACTTTCCTATCGGGCACTCTAGCCCAAATCTACTAGCTTCCTATTTCTAAGGGTTGTTTAAGACCTGGGGTCAGACACTCCCTTCCTAAAATCCTCTACATATGATCAGATGATCAGGGTAGTTTCTTACATTCGTCTAAATCACATATAATAATAATAATTATTATAATAATAAATATTGTTTTCGAGAAACTAAACAGTCGAAATATTTTTTATTGCCACGAATAATTACTTTTATGACTCACATATTTTCTTTCATTGGTTTTACGACAATAACAGTCATTAATCCACCTACCAAAGTACCGCTCAATGTCGGAAATTAGTAAACCTTATTGTTTGTTACTATGATTTAATTCCACTCAGTATGTACCTGACTCTGACTCGACGAGGTCGTGAGTGGCGCGAATAAACGCAATGTGTTGTACGTTAATAAGTGTATATTCTCGAATCACTCGTTTCATTTCACACCTACAAAGATCTTGGTATGCGAAAGATGCATAGCATAAATTATCTACAAAAAGTACCAGGGTACTCTCTCCAATTTTTCTTTCAAAAAGAAATAGAAAACAAAAATAACTGCGGGACGGTACGATATGGAAAGATAGTGAGAAACTTATTTTCCTACATGAGGAGGCTGTGTTAATAATTTTAACTGCTGTGTATTCCAGGAAGGAAAAAGAATTCGCAGATAATATCATTAATAAAAGACACGTGGTACACGTTCAGCAATAGTTTTTTTAAGTTTCGCAATAAAGTTGAGATATGAAATTGTGAAAGAAGCAAGACACAGACATCATCACATAGTCGCTGCATTAGAGTTACCGAAACTCTTGTAGCCTCCCAAAGTCGTAACGTGGAACTTATATTCGTTTGTCGGCATTTGTAAACATGGCACTTTTTTTCAGTTATGTTATAAATGATAAAATATGCATAAACCGGTGGGTGAATTTCGGAATAAAAGCTATTTCAAAAGAGAGAGAGAGAGAAGGAGGAGGAAAGGAGAGAAACAGAAAAACAGAGGAAAATAAATTTAGTGACAGCTTTTTTGGTCATTAAGAAAATTGGAATAGACACTAATTGGATTAGAAAGTTCTTCAACAGAAAAAAAAAAAAAAAGATCATAAATTTCCTAGAACGAAGATGTGCGCAAATATAAAAAGACTGTGAGGAAGATATTGATATTACATATCAGTTTAAGATATTGAAGCTATAAGCAATGCCATTCTCTTGGACGTCCCTAAATAGGATATCTTTTGAAAGCACACCCCCATTTAATGCACATTAGTAAAGTCAAAAATCAGCTGGAGTTCAAACCTAACAATTCTAGTATACAATGGCTCCAACACAAGAAAATTTCTTCTGAACGTTAACCTAAAATCAACTGGAGTTCTCACCGCGGTTCTGAGATTAAAAAAAAAAAAAAAAAAAAAAAAAACAACAGAACTGTGCATACATATGATAAAGTTCGGGAAAGTTTTACTGTACCAAACAATGTGATCTTTGACTTCAAAATACTGTTTAAAATATGCGCTAGAACATTTCAATATGTATGAAACACAAAAATCATTTCTTTTCATTTTTACCAAGGGACATTGGAAAAGTCCAGACGTAAAACGCAGTTAGAAACTTTTTAAAACATAAACATTGATCAAATATTAATTTCAAACGCAGACAGTGACGCAACCAGACTAAAATATCAGAGGTTGAGTGAGGGGTATGTTGAAAAAAAAGTTGGGAGAAGACAACATCAGCTCAAAAGCAGATATGACTTTGTCTTATAATAAATTTAGAAATGTCAAATAGATCTTGAACTCATCTGCAAAAGGAAAAATAATGCAAAATGATTCCATAAATTTTGACAATCCAGATATGCTCCCCAAAGCACTCTAGATCTTGAGGTGGAGGGGTAAATTTATGGGAGGAACTTAGGGACGTCACTAAACACTGAAAACTAAAACTTTTCCCATTTGGTGAGAGATTGTAACATGTTGATACATTACACGTGTAACCTTGGAAAATGAGATATTTTTGGATTTATTTATTAATTCACTTGTATACACCAGAAATCTGTCCCAAGAATCTATTCGAAAGCATAAAAATAGCATATACTACCCAAAACACTCTGGACCTTGAGGTGGAGGGGTAAATATTTTTTTTTTTTTGGGGGGGGGGCTTAGCAGAGGAGTAACTATGGCGGAGAAGGCTGCCCCTGTGCGCAGCTGAAAAGAGGGCGCAAAAATCACTGCGTACAATTTGATTAAAATCGAAATGGGAGCTTTTGTGCCAGTTGCTAGTACAGAGTTACAGAGTTTACCAATAATTTCTTTCGCCAGTTGAGGTAGTTTGGGGGCTTAAAATTCGCATTTCTTCTTCAAAAGGTGTGCGGCGGTAACTTCGCAAAGGTCTTCCTCTGGTCCGTAGAAAAACTAGGCCCTACTTAAAATCTATTGCAGAACCGTTAGTGATTACTAGTTATTAATTAACTACAAGAAAATATGATTAGAAGAAAAAGAAAGTATGCAGTTCAGTGTCAAGCGAAATGTCAGAAGCAACTACCGGTGAGCAGTGTTAGTTTAGTTTGTTTGTTTATTTTTTCTGAAAAATTGTGATTGCATGTGTGCGTGTGGGCATTGAATAATGCAAATCTGTGCGTAATCAACAAACAAAATCAGTTCTACTATCTTCAAAACTCATGCGACGAGCATGATATAATATTTCGCTCGGTAAAGTTTTCTTTTTTAACGGCTTCGGGGGTAGGGGGCAATATTTTGTGGTTTGCCTCGGGCGTAGAAATGCGTAGTTACGTCTCTGGAACTTAACAACCTCACAGAACACTGATAACTAAAACTTTTTCCTTTTGGTGAGAGATTGTACAATATTGATCCATTACACGTGCAACCTTGGAAAATGAGATATTTTTGGATTTATTTATTAATTAATTTGTATACACCAGAAATCTGCCCCAGGAATTTATTCGAAAGCATAAAAATAAGCAAATTTTTTCGTTAAAAGTTGATGTTATAATTTAGAACTGCAGTTACGTTGTTATCAACGCATGCAAAACACCAACAACCTGTGATGCAACGCAAAATCTCTGCCCCCCCGGCGAAATTTTCCTAACAGGCCCCCAACATAGTAAAAATTAATGCAAAAATTGAGAGTAAATATTTAACTTCGCCGTAGTAAAAATATATTTTCCAGATATTGATTCTATTATCACTTATGTATTGCTTTTAATTATGTGAGCACTTATTCCGGTAAGATAAATTTAGTACTCAGGGAAAAAAGTGCAAAATCTTCAAATGACAAATGTTGACGATATCAAATAAAATAAAAACAAATACTGATCTTCGAGTGTCTGGTTTCGAACTTCCTTTAAAGGTCCTTAATTCCTTAATACAATATTTTTTGAGAAAGAGGGAAAAACAAGTGTGTTTACATTTTTCTAGTTTTAAATACTTTAGGAACGTAAGTTTTTTTTATTTTGTAAATTATGCTTGCTTCTTGTATTTGAAAGACAAGACACTGAAAAGAAGCAATATTTAGTGTCTTGTCTTTTTAAATTCAAGAAGCAAGCATAATTTACAAAATTAAAAAACTTACGCTACTAAAATCTGGATTCCCTTCTAACCTTCTTCTTAGCGAATATTTCAATCAGTTTCGTCACATCTAGTTTTCTGGCTGGTCATTTTCAATCGCAAGTCCATCAAGCCTACTTTGAGTGTGCGATGACCGAAGGTAGAAACCTCAGGTTCGATCCCAGCAAGTACGAACGCTTGAACCACTAAATATCCGCTGTGCGTTGGCTGGGCACGTTAAGCCGTCGGACCTCGGGTGCTGGCCCTCAGTAATAAATAACGGCGTTTTCCACCAACTTTTTACCTCGCTTCCGTGTCACTTTCCTAACGGCCACTCTAGTCCAGATCTCCTAGTTTTCTATTTCTAAGGGTTGTTTAAGACCTGGGGTCAGACACTCCCTTCCTAAAATCCTCTATACACGATCTGATCTGATCTCTAATCGGTACGCAGATAAAAGTCTGTGTCAATGGGGCCCTTTAGTTCAAAAACTTTCGTATCCAAAATGGCAGAAAATTTAAGACAACATTTTTTAGAGCAAGTAGGAAACCTCTTGTCTAAAATTAAATTGCTAAATAAAAAAAAATACATACATAGATCTGCGCCTTCTAAAAATCACGCCCCCCCCCCCCCCCCGCGACGCACGGTTCGCGGGGGCTGTCTTTACGCCCTTGCCAACAACGTAATTAAATCCTCATCGCTAAAGACAAAGCTGGGTTTCACATCTTTAGAGACGTACGTTTGTTATTCGTAGTACAGAGAATGAGAAAATGTGTTTACAAAATACATCTTGAAATATAAATACGATACAAAGTCTTCTTGGGAATAAAAATAGCGTGTGCTCTCTTTTACAATGCAATACGTTTCCTTCCCCCAAAAAAACATTAATTGTGACACACTGCCATCTGTTGAATAAGTGAGTATTATGAAATGCTATGAGTCCTACCTTCTGGGTGAGGATGTGCGAAATAAAGGAACTTCCAGACGGTTGTTGGCCGTGAAGCAGAAATGGCTGGTCGGACGTTTTTACACTACCCCACCTGCGAGGGAGAAAAATCCGCGCACACTGAACCCCAGACTCGTGGATGAGTGGGCGAGTAAGTGGATGTGGACGTCTGCTGTGCGATTATAAAAGCTTAACGCTCTACGAAAGATCACGTGACCGACCGAAACGTCCCCTCTGCACGCACAATTTATTCACGCCTGTTCGAACGTTCACGGGCGAGGTCAGGCTCCAGTGGAAATGAAGCGAAACCTGAAAAGAAGAAAAAAACACCAGAAGAAAGGGCCATGTACGCAGCCAGCCGTTTGTTTGATAGAAACCCAAATCGGATCGAGCTTTTATTTCTCCTTTTTTGCCATTGTTGATGCTTTCCAGGTCCGCAATGCAAATACTTATTCCTTTACTTGAGTCACTCCTTTTTGTTCGTAGTGGCTTTGACATTCGCTCAAAATACCCGTAATGCTCTTCAATCATATTCCAATCAATTTTCCGCTCTCGACATATCTCCGTCTTTTGCTGTTTCGTCGCGTGGGTATTATCAAAGAAATCGAAGGATCCAGAATCTCTGCTGGCATGTTATAATGAGCAAGTGTTTTCTTTTCTCCACGGTAACAGAGCGCTCATTAGAAAATATCGCCACTGAATCCAAAAGTTATGGCATTTACCTTAAAAAACAGAAGTCGAAGTTTAATTCTTTTCAGGGCGCACTGCTTTTGATGAGAAAGCATTTCTTCCGCAAAAATGTACACAGGCATGACATAAGTAAATAGACACCTGATTGATTTGTTAATAAAATTTATTTTCTGTCTGCGTGGAATGGAATGAGCTATAGTTTTAGCTGGATTTAATATTGGAAGGACGAAAAGTAATGTCGTTTGGGGGGATAAGTTTGGGGAGCAGTTGTGAGATGTTTATGCATAATACGTTCAACGTAAAGTAAGTGTATGTACAAGTGAATGAACTATACTTTAACTTATGTAGATGTTTTTATCTTCCAGATTTGCAGAACAAAATCAGTAACATAAAACTCGAGGAGAGCCATGTTCGTCATTGTACGCTGTATCAATTTCACAAGGGGAACAGTGCAACTGTGGCCACTAATAACATTTGCGCTGTTTATCCGAATGTGTTAAATGTCCACAAGTGCCAGCGTTGGTTCGCCCAATTCCGGTCGGGCAATTTTGACTTCTCTGATGACTCTCGTGCAGGAAGACCCATGGAGCTGGACAATGACCTGCTGCATGCAGCCGTTGAGGCAGATCCTCGTCAAACCATTGGTGAATTATTCCAACATCTTAATGCATCATGGTCTGCTGTACAAGAGCACCTGCAACAGATAAGGAAGGTCTATAGACAAGGAGTTTGGGTCCCACACCAACTTTCACCAGAAAACAAATCCCATCGTTCCACCATCTGCAACTCTTTGCTCAGCCGACAGGAAAAGGATCCATTTCTTCATCAAACTGTCACTGGAGATAAAAAGTGGGTTCTTTACGTGAACAACAAACACAAAAACCAGTGGCTTTCTCCAGAACAAACACCAGTTCCTACGCCAAAACCAGGCCTACACCCCAAAAAGGTTTTGCTCTGTGTTTGGTGGACTATCGCTGGCATAGCTCACTTTGCGCTCTTGAAACCCGGGCAGACCATAACGGCAAACCTCTATTGTCAAGAACTGGACCGTTTGAAGCAAGCTCTTACTGTAAAACATCCAGCACTTGTCAACAGAAAAGGTGTTATTTTCCAGCATGACAACGCTAGACTTCACACGGCGAGACAGACCCAGGAGATGATCAGAGATTTTCGGCTGGGAAGTTCTACCCCATCTCCCTTATTCCCCTGACATTTCACCATCTGATTACCATTTGTTCAGATATCTGCAGGACTTTCTTAATGGGAAAATATTCCACAATATTGATGATGTCAAAACGGGGCTCTCGGACTTCTTTGCATCACAGCCAACGTCTTTTTATAAAGACGGCACTGAAAGTTTGGTTTCACGATGGGCAAGTGTGAACTGTAATGATGGCGATTATACACTGCTGGACAATTGCTAAGGACGGATCATAAACGGCTATATAGCGCATAAAAAAGGAAGTGTGGTTGGATGCCAAGTGAAATAAAATAATGTCAGAATGCCAGGACATTACAAGAAAGACAATTTATTGTGCTCTGAAATCCAGAAGGCTTTGGAACGTGTTCAAGGGACAAACAGGCCATTTTGTGCAGAATACATAAACGTGAAAAAAATGCAATTACCGTCCGCAGGCGTTCCGGCGTAAGATGTGAATACGGGATATGGCCATCATGGAGGGCGATGCAAGATTCCACACGTCGTGTCATGCTTTGCACAACATTATCAAGCAGCTGTTGGGGTAATTTATCCCATTCCTCTGTCAGTGCACGGATGAGGGTGTCCTTGTTTATTGGAGGGCATTGGCGACCAGCAAGGCTCCTTCCCCAAAGCATCCCACACATTTTCAATGGGATTCAGATCTGGAGAACGTGCTGACCATACGAGGCGTTGAATATCCTCGCTTTCAAGACACTCCTGGACAGCGACTGTTCGATGACATGTTGCGTTGTCGTCCATGAAAATGAATCTATCACCGACAGCACCACGGAACATGCGAACATGAGGTAGCAGAACATCATTAATGTATCGTTGGCCAGTCATAGTCCCAGTTAGAAGCATATAGGGGGACGTACGGTCATTGATCATGATGCCAGCCCATACCATGACACTTCATGTCGGATATCAGTCCCTTTCCTGTATGTTTGCTGGACAATATGCAGTACCACTATCACGCCAGATCAGTTGTCGTCGATAATCAGACGATAGACTGTATCTACTCTCATCTGAGAAGAGGACAGCAGACCAGTCATTATCAGTCCAATTGCGATGTTGATGGCACCATTGCAAACGGGCGGTACGCTGACGTCTGGACAATGCGATGCACACAACAGGACGGCGGGCGTATAGTCCTCCTTCATGCAAACGTCTGGCGACAGTTTTTCGGGAGAAAAACTGTCGCCAGACGTTTTCTCCAGTAGCAGCCATAAACTGATTTGCTACCTCACTAGCTGTGCTGCGCCGGTGTCTTTTTGTTGATAGCACTATGTGCCGATCTTCTGCAGGTGTCGTACTGCGAACACGGCCTCCCCCGTGACGTTTGCTACACTCTCCATTTGTTTGAAATGATTTCCAAAGCCTTGAAACAACACTGTGGCTGACGTCGAACTCCCTGGCAACATCTGTTATTTTTCGCCCTTCTTCAATTTTGCCAATAATACGGCCACGCGTAAAATCATCTAGGTGATGTCGGGAAGACATACTGAAAATTGCAAGTTCGTCAATTGATTCTTTCCCTTTCAACTTTGCGTTTGAACAACAACGGTCAATACGCGTCAAACATTTATATCTCTTATCAGCGCTATGACGTCACGAACAAGTTCGGCAATCCAAAATTCGCATACGCACAACACGTCTTACTGTATCCCGCACTTATGCTAATTTCCACATTTTCCAGTCTTCCATTTTATGGTTGCTATCGTTGCTAATGTCATCCGTCCTTAGCAATTGTCCGGCAGTGTATAACTGATTAAGAAACAAATTTCATCTGTTACAAACTGTGTTTCTCTTCTTTTCCGAAAACGACATTGCTTTCCGGTCCTTCCAATATGTGGTAGCCATACCCTTTGCAGTACGTACGACTTTCACCCAGTCTGGCATTGAAGAAATGAGATCAGCAATTGTGCTCTGTGGAATTTGAGGCCACGATTCACGGAACAAGGTGTGTCTTGTTAGTTGGTTTTGATGGCATCTGTCGCAATTTTTCATCCAAAATGGCAACACAGGTGTTCAACTGGGTTCATGTCAGGGCTCTGGCTTGGTCACGACAGTTTCTGGATGGCGTTTTGTTCGAGCCATGTTTGCGTACGTTTTGTCCTATGACATGGAGCGCCATCCTCCATGAACAAGGAGATAGCCTTTAACATCTGACCACTGGAGAATATTGGTAGCAGACCCCTCTCAAGGTTGATTATATATTTTTGTGCGTTGATGTTGCCTTCACATTCTATGAGGACTGAACGAGCAGTTATCCATATGGCTCCCCCATATCATGATTAGTAAACCTCCATTTTTCACAGTTGGCTGCAGGTGCTTCACGCTAAATTCCTGGTTGGGCAATCACCACACCTAGAACCTGTTGCAATCTGAAAATTGTGTAAATCGGGACTCATCAGAGAATATGACAGTGTGCCAAAATGCTAGGGGTCTCTCAATCATATCTACCGCCCATGCCAATCTGCGACGAATATTTGCTTCTCGCAAAAGAGGTTTTCGTCAAGCCGCTGAGCAGTTCTGGAACTCACTTGGAGCTGTTCCGTAATCTCAACAGCCTTAATACGAGGATTAATTTCTGTAGAAATTAATCTTGACAGCTCGAAGATACTTCTGTGATGGCCCAGGGCAACCGCACGTGGTGCTGGTGCTTTCTTGCCAGCCTTCTTGAATTCCACTAGCACTCGACTCACTGTGGCAAAGAGGAATTTGCAGGTTTGCAGCACTCTGACGCTGGCTGGCTCCGAAAACCAGTGGCCCTAAATTAGGGACGGGCGACTGTTTATAGCCCACTGAGTTGCTCATGGTGGTCGTTAAACCTCCAATAAAAAAAGAACAAGAAAGATGACACCGAATTTTCGGGTGCAATGAGCACGTCTTTAAACGCTACTCCGGTGGCGCAGGCTTATGATCATTCACTCTACTTGGGTCAGGGCTCGAATCCCGGTGAGGCATGGATGTTTGTCTTTCGGCGCTGGCTCTCAATACTTGTCCAACATCGGTTATCTGTGTACATTGGTCATTTAGTATCCTGTAAAATCCATGCTTGATGTATACTTGTTTACAATGTGTTACATGATCAATACCGCCTATATCTGTGTATATTGATCATTTGGCATGCTGTCAATCATGTATGATTTGTATTTGTTGTTGTGTAATTTCTATCTCCTGTTTATGTCTGCCTGTAAGTCTTTGTACCACCAGGTCCAATAAATCATTTTTTTAAAACCTCCGAACAAAAAAAGGGGAAATGAACACAGTTCCAGAAATTATTATCTCCCAAGGTAAGTAGAGTAAAGATGGTACACCAATGGTTGAAAATGAACAGCCTGCTGCACCATACTTGGCCGAGACAGTGACGTCACTTGGTTCAAATAAACTCATCGGTGAAACATTTACCTTAGGCCTATGACTTACGGCTCACTAAATAAAACATTCCAACTTTGTATTTTAAATTGCAACAAATCAATTTATGAAGTTCTACCGCAAGAAATAACACGAGGTATACCTCTTTATTACGTCTTATGTGAAAGCCCATTTATTTTAAATCCATTTAAAAGTGATTTGTCGTGAATGCGATATTTCACGGGATGAAATTGCAGAACAAAATACTTATGAAGAATACACATTAAGGTTTTAAGCGCATTAAAAACTAACCTGATTATGAAGATTTCGGAGGCTTTAACAAGAGATTTATTTTCACTGCTTTTTTCCCCCTTCTCTTCTCTTCCCTAGTCATAGCAAAATTACCCATGAAATCACTCCATTTTCTCTTTTGAACTTGATAACTCTGCAAATTAAATACAGACATTTAACGTGGACCAGGAATATCAAACAAAGACCTTCGCTCTTTCCACGTTTATAAGGGAATCACGGAAAAATTCTCATTGGCCGCACCGGGAGTCGAACCCAGGGTCTTCCAGTTACGCGCCGGATATGCTTCCGCTACATCACAGCGGCCTCAAATTCCTCCAGACTCGCACACGGTAACTGCCAAGCCAAGTTGGCAGGTTGCTTCTTGGAGCCCCGTACAATGCTGGGGATTCACCAAAGATGGTAAGCAGCAACTGAAGAAATAATTAGAAGGCGAGCGAATGAATAATAAATACAGACATTTAACGTGGACCAGGAATATCAAACAAAGATCTTCGCTCTTTCCACGTTTATAAGTGAGTCACGGAAAAATTCTCAAAAAAAGACCCTGGGTTCAACTCCCGGTGGCGGCCAATGAGAATTTTTCCGTGACTCACTTATAAACGTGGAAAGTGCGAAGATCTTTGTTTGATACTCTGCAAATTGTTCACAAGTCCTTTATCCGCATCGCTTTCCAACACTTTGTTCTTCAGAATTTGAATTTCTTTCAACGAAGATTGTTTTTTTAACAGCAGTCGTGCTGTTCAGCAGAAGCAGTGTGAGAATTTGTTGTGGAAATTCATTCATCGTGTAAGCTAGATGTGCCTTTAGATACATTGCTTTCATTTTCATACACAGCTTGACAATCGGATGAACAATTTTTTTGCTAATTATTCTTCCACATATTTTCCGTTCATTCTTTTCCCCCTGCCTTTCACATCTTCCTCTTGAATCCCTTATCGCAGATAGTTGGTAAAAATAACTACAGAACGGCGTCACTTTTCAGTAATCGGATTAAACGAATTTCTAATAGTTCGCTAAAATAAGTCTCGTATATAAGAATCAAAGCATTCCTAACAAGCCTGGTATACAGGAATCAATGTCAAAATGCACAGAAAAAATTCTTGCTTGCTTCAGATTAAAACAATCAGCTCGGCGACGTTTTATAATCCGTTGCTGACAGGTTTCACCATCATTGGGAAATCTATGGAACATCACTTCTTTCGTACTATGGTGTCCATTTCTACAACAAATAGCTACGCACAGTTTTCCGTAATTACCACTTCTCACATAAAGGTAACTGCAATATATTGCAGATTATTAAAAATACTCTGCACAAAACGGATAATTAAAGGCGCACAGAAATTCTTCTAAAATTAATTGTCTGATAAATGAAATAACAGACTAAACTCATCAAAGCAACTAACACACAGTATCAGCTTGACCTCTGATCTGTGGGCAACTGAACGACTTTTGAACCAAACTACATCACAGCTTCTGCTCCCTCACCATCCCAGGGCAGGCTTAAGAGCGTTGGTCTACCTTATCTACACTTTATTGGCAAATGTCACCTGACACCTAGAAGAGAAACACAACAATAGCATTTACTGACATACATTAGTACGGTGGCGGTCTACCTTTGGCCTTAATGCATGCGTTGACCCTCCGAGACATGCTTTCGACAAGGTTTTGGAACACAGGGATAGGTATGCGCTTCCATTCAGTACATAATGCTGCCGCTAACTGTTGCTTAGTAGTAGGCCTTGGGTCCAAACTTCTTATGCGGCGCTCTAATTCATCCCATATGTGCTCTATGAGATTAAGACCAGGACTGTGTGCTGGCCAGTACACACACGGTACGGAATTATTGTCAAACCACACCGTAACAGTATTTGCTTTATGACTCGTTGCATTATCCTGCTGGTACCAACAAGGCTCAGTTCCATAGTATTGCCACAGAGATGGTAGGGCATAATTGTCCAGAATATCGAAGTAGACGTGTTGGTTAACAAGTTTGTCCACGATAACCAAAGGGCCGGGACCATACCACGAAAAACACTCCCACACGAGTAAACTGCCAGTTCCAAAATGTACCGTAGAAACGGTACACTGTGGTAAATAGCGTTCCCCCAGCTATTTACCTACATGACCATCAGACTGGTGGATCGTGTATCTGGATTCGTCAGTCCATAGGACCCGTTTCCATTGATCTACGGTCCACGATAAAGGTTCTTTACACCATGCTAAACAACGAGTAACATTCCGAGTGGGGACGAAAGGCTTGTGAGCAGTCGCACGACCACGATAACCCATGGAATGAAGTTCTCTGCGAATGGTACATGTATATACCGAGGTTCCAGCATTTTTACTCACCTGTACACTAAGGTCTTGTGCAGTACTCAGTCGATTAGCTGTAACGACTCTCCTGAGGCTTCGACGTCCTCTATCACTGATTTTCTTTGGTCTGCCGGTACGTTTTGGTGCTTCAGGCACGCCATGTGTTTTCCACTTATTCTGTACATCCAAAACAGTTGACTTGGGTATGTTTAAAAGCCTCTCGATTTCTCTTATTTAGAACCCACTAATATAACACCCAACAATCTTTCTTTTCTCAAAGTCAGTTCTCTTCCGCCGCGACATTTTTACTCAACCTCACAGTGCGAAATGATCGCGGTCAGCTGCAGGCTTGTTTTTACACCGTTTGCAGCTGTACCTTAACAACGCAGCGGATCCATTCATTTGTTTTTGAAGGGGTGTCCGGTGACTTTTGTCAATATAGTGTATCAACTTACCTTGATTACCTCCTACTTCCTTTACGGCGGCATTCTCATTCCATTACTCTCCTATCCCTCTCTGCAATTGTCCCTCAGAAATCCACTTGAAGGCAAAGAATATAAAGCTGCGAGTGAAGAACGTCAACTACCGTTGAGATAACGTAAAACAGGCGATAACAGCGCCCCTACATCCTGGTAGCTTATGTGCTTTAAGGGAAAGCAAACATTCAGGAACAAAAGGAGTTAGGGGACTACGGCAGCGGAGCTTTTCTTTGATCCACGATTGTTTCCTTCGATCTGACGAGTAGAGTAGTTCTTTTTTGTTGTTGTTGAAATTTTCTGAAACCCCGCTCGTCCCTTATTTTGGTGAAACAAATATGCAATTGCAATTAATACTACTATTTAAATTAAATTTTAGCAAATATTATAGTTAGGCCTAAGAATCTGCACAGAATGCAGACAATCTGTAGTATTTGGTATTTATGAAAATATTTCTGAAAAACTGAAGAGCAAACAAAAGCCTGAACTAACGCGATTGGCGCAGTGAAACTTACCTATCCGATTTGCAAAGTGATTATGCTACCGAGAAGGCAACGATCACGTGCTGTGAGTAGTCCGGCTGACTTCCTGAGTTCTTTTAGTTCGGTGTTACAGGCTATGAAGCCTGTAACACCGAACTAAAAGAATTCAAGTCAACAAAACAACAGAAACACGCACGCGCAATCTGCTTTGGCATCCGCCTGTATGTTCGTTTCTGTGCACTTCATCTTATAATCCAGGATATGTCAGCGCCAGTTCGTCTCGCCGTGCCTTAACTTCTTCTGAGTTAGATATTCTTTGTTTACGGTGCGTGACTCCACACAACCTGTTTTTGCCTAGGAGTAGGTGGCCTGTTTTTAATTATGTTGACGCGGTACACCAAAAGTCATAGCCCATTGGAGTGGAAAGCAGGGATAGTCTCTTGGACAACTCACATTTTGAGCATTTGATGTACTAAATCCCAATTGATTTTCTATCAACATTCTTACACTAGCACACTGGGATTCCCTTTTTTCATTCCCCATTTGTGCGCAGCAGATTTCTTTTTTTTTTTTTTTTTTTTTTTTTTTTTTGATTGGAGGTTTAACGACCACCGTGAGCAACTCAATGGGCTATAAGCAGTCGCCCGTCCCTAATTTAGGGTCACTGGTTCCAGGGAAGGGAGAGATCCAGTGCCGTAAGACAAACACAACATCCATGCCTGACCGGGATTCGAACCCGGACCCCTTACGGACGAATGATCAGAGGCCAACGCCTTAGACCACTACGCCACCGGGGCGGCGCAGCAGATTTCATCCGCCTCGTTAAATATGAAATTTCATTAAATTTTGTTGGTTTGCTTGGTAAAAGGGATCATCTTAGCATTTCACTCCCTTGCTAAATCTGGGCACTTCATTAAATTTTGTTCGTTAAAAACGATCAAATTAGCTTCAAATTAATTTATACCAAATAAAAGTTATTGTTTTGTTCGTTGAATCTGATATCTCGCTAAATACGGGCTCTTTATAAGAGGGTTCTACTCTGCATTTATTGTCACCGCTCATACTAGTCTAGCTGCTTCGTGAAATGAATGCTGAAACTGTGCTCAAAGTGCTACATTATTTTGCGAGAAGACCATAGAGTAAAACTAAACTCATATTTGCAATCATCGCAAATGCATACAACGACTGCCAAAATAACTCAACTTTTATTAAGTAACATTTCGTAGACCTGAGTAGTAACATTTCGTAGACCTGTGTAGTAACATTTCGTAGACCTGTGTATTAAGTAACATTTCGTAGACCTTTACACATCTGTTCTCAAGAGAAGTGATGTGTAAAGTTCTAAAATCGTTTCAGAATGGTAAGGATTCAGGAGTAGATGGCATAACTTGCTGAGATGCTAAAGTATGGTGGCAACTTTGTGATTGACTGCTTAACTGAAATTTGTCAGTTATGTTGGGAGTTAGGAATGGTTCCTCAGGATTGGACGGATGCCATCATTGTTCCCTTGGAGAAGGTAATCAGACTGAATGCAAAAACTATCATGGAGTTTACTGAGTGTGCCAGGAAAAGTGTTTGGGAAGGTCATTATTTTACACCAAAAGGGAAATACGTATTATATAGAAGTAATTTTATCCAAATTAGGCTTTCGGGAGCAGAGATATCATGTCCACAGCCTACTGATAGGAAGCAATTTTCTGCTTTCATAAGTGTCAAGCATGGCTATTGATATTGTTAGAGAGACAATGGCTGGGCTACGATTGGTCTATTTGAATAAAACATAAAATAAAAAAGTATCTTATTCACATCCCTACGATCCCGGAAGAAGTTATAATTGTCTTCTGTTTCTTTATTTTTTGTCTCATGCCCGGGTTTAATGAAAGCCGACCCTTTATGAATCATAAAGAATTGTTAAGGAATATTTTTTCCTGTATCACTTTTAAACACATCTTTCACTCACTTTCATACCATTTACTTAATCTAAAGATTTATCTAAAAGTGCGGAATTTATTTAAGCTACTATTTTGCAGAATAGATAGGTAAGTAAGACTATAAACGAGTTCCTTGGGTTAAAAAACCAAAGACGCCAAATTAAAATATTTCTCACACATAAACTATTCAAACTAAATTTCATGTGGACCCAAGAGATAAAGTCTCACAATAAGTACTTCCAAATTATAACAATATTCTTTTACATCTTTCACACAGATCTGTCAAAACACTTTGCGTGGGAGAGCCTGTCCGGGAAAACCACCCGGAGCAGGTTTTATACAACTTATTTAGAATCACCCCATAAAAGAGCACTAGCACTAGGAAAAGACCAATGGTGAGCCGCGGGTGGCCTAGTGGGCAACGTTTGTGACTGCCGCGGAAAGGGCCTCAGGTTC
The DNA here is from genome assembly GCA_039090855.1 of Macrothele yani. Taxonomy (NCBI): domain Eukaryota; kingdom Metazoa; phylum Arthropoda; class Arachnida; order Araneae; family Macrothelidae; genus Macrothele; species Macrothele yani. Next base: position 116,803,422 of record CM077026.1, read on the forward strand.
GATCCCAGGCAGGTACGAACGCTCGATCCCCTAAATATCCGCCGTGCGTCGGATGGGCACGTTAAGCTGTCGGACCCCGGGTACTGGCCCCCCTGTAATAAATAAGGGCGTCTTCCTCCCCTTTCTACTTTGCTTCCGTGTCACTTTCCTATCGGGCACTCTAGCCCAAATCTCCTAGTTTCCTCTTTCTAAGGGTTGTTTAAGACCTGGAGTCAGACACTCCCTTCCTAAAATCCTCTACATAGGATCATGATCATGAAGAGACCAATGGCGTATCTTGGGTCCGAGACCTGGGCTCCTCCCCCCCCGCTCCTCCCACACACACCCACAGTACTATTTCTTTTTTAAATTGCAAACAAAGTTTATTTTTTAATTGTTAAGTAATAGAAGTAACATTTTTTCTTTTCTGAATTTTTGGTACATGCTATTGCTAATATGATTCCAAATAATTATGATTATGATTTGAACACTTCGTTGTGCATGGACTCCATTCTTCTTTCCTTTTGTGTGAACTTGAGTGTTACGTTTTCACAAAAATGTTTCTTCCAGAGTACTTTTTCATATTTAAAAAGAATGTTTTTCTCTATTGACAAAACAGCCAAGTTGCTCGAATGTGCATGTCATTGTGTGGCTCTAAGATATATCTTGATTCTTTTTAATGCAGAAAAACTTCTTTCGGCAGTTGCAGTTGTTGATGAACAGTTTAATATTAGATCTGCTAATTTGTACACCTCAATAAACACTATGTACAATTATTCTACTTTATGTAACAAGTAATGTCCTTTACTGATTTGTTTTGTATTCATCAAGGGAATTAAACACCTTCAGTTCATTTTTTAATCGAGCTGTATCAAACTTTGAAGCATAGAGTTCTTTAAGCTCCTCTGATAGTAGATGTTCAGGGAAGCTTTCACAAAATTTATCAAAACAGTTCGAATCCAACAAAGCCACGAATTTAAGATTTAATATCACTGATTTTAATTCATTTACACTTCATACAAACTGAAACAACTCTCGCGAAACACGCGCTGGAAGCATGGAGGGACTGAGGTAGTCCGAAGGCTTCGTTTTTTCGGAGCGAACCCTTGGCCCAAAGCAATGGCCACTCACGAGCTCCGTAGCTCATTCATGATGTCATGGAAACGCTAGCAGGTGATAGTATTGAAGCTCTTCGCATCAGAACAGCGAAGTTTCTCGAAGACCTACTTGCGTTGCGTTGATGGCGTTGATCATCGCTCGCCAGACTGATTCCCATAATCGAAAGAAGCGAATCCGCTCGTGTTTTTTTCGCACCGAAAGCATCGACATATTTCAATACCGTTGATAATTGACTTTTTTTGTGTACATTCAATTAAATTTTATTTGTGCATTCTCTTGGCTTTGCAGCTAGCCAAGAGAAGCATCGAATATACGCCACTGGAAGAGACCCATATTGAAGTGATTCTTTAAAAATGAGAGAATCTTCTTTCTACCAGTGTATTTGCCATAAAAATAAAACATCATAAATTAGATGGGTAACAAAAATCATCGACAATTAATTTACAAAATATATTAACATAACTCATTTACGGAAGTCCCTTATATCATTAAAATTAGGACCTTTCATCCCTACAAACACTTATTCCACTGCTGTTGTTGTAGTTCATTGGTAACAACTCTCAATTTTCGTTTTCAGCACGTCTTTTTGAAAAAAAAACGCACCTGCTTATAGCATCACGTTACCTGCCTGTAGATGAAATACCTTTGCATCTATAAGCCGGATTCAAACAAATGTTTTGCATTGATCCTGGGTTCAGAACCTAGGAGCATGGCCTACTATGACATGACTCGTGATCTTAGATCGCTCAGTTTCCCAGAGATGAAAGCCCTAAATCAGGACTTAAGCGATTCCTTTGGTATCTTGAGAAGCACATAGCGGTCAGAAAACAGAAGCACCCCAACACATCCAAGGGTTTTTTGATTAAATCCACAATTTTTGGAGGACCGTTTCAGGTTGCTTTCAGAGTGTTTCCAGATATCCTCAAAAATGGATTTAGATCCTAAGATGATTCCAGAAACTTCCCGGAAAGCATCTCAGGATTAACATGCAAAATACTTCCGGTAATAACCGGTTGAATGCATCTGCCAAGTGTTTAGAACTTTGTATGCACCCTGACAGTGTGTTCTACTTCGAGTTTCGTTCCATTTTCTTCAACATTCTGCAACTTATCCATGGAGATAATTTCTAATCTTATGAGTTGGAAACAATAAATAAATAAATATAAAAGAGGAAGAAGAAACAAAAATCCTATAACTTCTCAGTTTACCTAGTCCGGTCTGAAATACATATCACAACAAACATTCAACAGAAGTATCCAGTAGGAAGTTACCAGTTCTCAAAATATACAACGTACAGGTAATGGAAAGAAAAAAGGAAACACCAAGCTCTCCGCGAAGGCCAGTGATAGACATGAGGCTGTCACTAAAACGTGCCGCTAGCGAATGCAATTGATATGCAAATACACTGAAGAGCAATTGAATTAGAGAAACCTGTCTAATAACGTGTAGCACCACCTTTCGCCCTGATGACGGCGGCGATTCGTCTCGGCATGGATTCGACAACACACCAGAAGCGTTGGGAAGCCATACGGATCCACGACCCCTGAACAAGCTCCCACACTTCACGAAGATTTGATGGAGGGGGTCAGAGCCTCGAACATCTGTCTCGATGGCATCCCAGATGTGCTCGATGAGATTGAGGTCAGGTGACCTAGCTGGCCAAGGAAGCGAGGTCACGTCGGTGGAGTGTTCATTCAACCATTCGGATACAATTCGGGAGCGATAGCACGGTGCATTGTCTTGTTGCAGGATGAGGTCCCCAGTGGGATGTTGAAGACGCACAAACGGGAGCAAATGGTCGTCCATGATACCCCGGTAACGTTGACCTGTGAGGGACGATGTCACACGTACCAGAGGTCCCATTTCATTCAACGTAGACAGTTCTCAGACGAGAATGTCACTCCCACCAGCTTGAAGAGTACCCTGTTGGCAAGAAGGATCCATCACTTCATGTGCTTTGCGCCGTACTCGTATCCTGCCATCCGCATGTACCAAAGTGAATCTCGACTCATCAGTCTAGGCAACATTTCTCCACATGTCTAGAATCCAGTGGCGATGTTCCCGCGTCCATGATAATCTTTGCACCTTGTGATGTGCGGTCAGCAGCTGTACCCTCGTGGGACGATGGCTTCTGTACCCCATAGCGAGGAGATGGTTCTGGATGGTGTGGCTACTTACACGTTTTTGTGCACCAGCGTTAAATTGCCGAGTGATTTCTTGCACTGTGGCCCGTCTATCCGCTGTTACAATGCGAGCTAGCCGACGATGACCCCGCTCATCCACACGCTGATGCACACGGCAGTTGGCCTTTGCAGGGATGGTTTTACCGGATTTGATGTACTCACGGTGCACCCGTGACACAGTGGGTCGTGAAAATCCCAGTGCCTGCACAACTTCCGAGAAGGAGTGACCCATTCGTCGGGCCTCGACAATTTGCCCACGATCAAATGCGCTTAGATCCTTCGTCTTACCCATGCTGCGTCCAACTCTTATTGATTCCCATCGCATCACTCCCTATATTGTCGGATAGCTGCATACGTCATGTCGTTTCCGTTTACAGGGCCGCCCACAGCGCCACATTTGCATAACGCCAGCTGTTTCTAATGCAATTGCTCTTCAGTGTAGATTCCCGACATGCTCCCTCTCTTGAGCTTAGAGGCGAACCGCGTCGGCATGGCAGTTAGCGAATATCAGAATGACATCAAGAAAGGACCTCAGCGACTTTGAAAGAAGTGAGATTATTATAATGGCATCAAGAAAGGACTTCAGCTACTTTAAAAGAAGTGTGATTGTTATAATAGCATCAAGAAAGGACCTCAGCGACTTTGAAAGAAGTGCGATTGTTATAATGGTTTCGAGAAAGGGTCTCAGCGACTTTGAAAGAAGTTTGACTGTCGAAGCACACTTGCCTCCGTTACCAGAAAAGTTTAACTCGCTGCCGTTTCGCGAAAGACAGTTTCGAAGGTCGTGTCAGCATGGAAGTCGTCCGGCAAAATATCGTCAGTGAAAATGCAATAGTGGACGAAAGCGTATGCTGCAGGGCAAGGACTTTCGAGTATTCGCGCGTTGTACCAAGAACAGGAGGGCAATCGGAGAGCAGTTGAATGCAACATTCAACAAAAAATGTGATACGCCTATTTCGACCAAAACATTGCTTCGCAAATTGCACAGAGCTGCGTATCATGATCGTGTAGCATTGCAGAAGCTCTTGATTACTCCTGCCAACGCACGTCACCACGTCCTGCAGTGCAGTACGCACAAGCAGTGGACTCAACAACAGTGGAGGAATATGATATGATCCGATAAATCAGCTTTCACGCTTTTCGCAGTAAATGGAAGCGTGCTCGTGTGGCGACAGTCAAAGGAATGTTACAACACGGAATGCTTGTTCTCCACTAAAGGGTTCTAGCTGTTCTATCATCGTTTGAAGCACATACTTTCTCGTAGCAAGGCTTGCGTCCACTCCTTGCCATAAATGGCGTCATCGAGTTAAACGTTATGTCACAATCCTGAGTGATCATCTTCGTCCTCTGCTGCAACATTTCGGCAATCCGGCAGCTGTTGTGTTTCAGTATGATAATTCTCCTCATTCATCGAGCGAAAATGGTCACCCAGTGGTTCGGTGAATATGTTACTGAAGTGTCTTGTATGCTCTGGCCATCCCAATCTCCGGACCTAAATCCAATTAAGCATATATGAGACATTTCGGAACGACGTCTCAGGCAGCGTTCTCTCCCTCCTACGAAATCTGTGGAATTGATCTGGTATTTCATGGACGAATAGTGTTAAATCATCACGCCTGTGGATATTTAGACGTTGGCGGATAAGCATGGTTCATTTGCTAAACCACAGTTCCTCCCACTGTAAACTCCTGTATTTCCTAAAACCTGCACTACCGCACAGTGTCAACTACTATAGTGATTTGAGGACAGGGCATAATGTTCTTCTTTTGAATTCCGATCAAATCCAGAAGAACAAGAAACACAACATCCATAGCTGCTTCGGAAGTCCAACCAGAGCTAGATGGAGAAACACAACAACTGTGTCCTGCCTCAGGATTCCTATCAGAGCCAGAAGAAGAAGAAACACAAATTCCTGTCCCGCTTCGGGATTCCAATCAAAGCTAGAAGAACAAAAACGTCCATGTCCTGCCTCGGAATTACAACCAGAGCCAGAAGGAAAAACAGAACATTCATCTCCTGATTTGAGATTCCAATCAGAGCCAGAAGGTGAAAGACGATAATCGTGTCCCTCTTTGGAATTCCAACCAGATCCAGAAGGAGAAACACAACATCCATATCCTGCTACGGAAGACTAACCAGAGCCAGAAAAAGAAACACAACAACTATGTCCTGCTTTGGGATTCCAACCAGAGTCAGAAGGAGAAAGTCAACACCCATGTTCTGCCTCATGATTTCAACCACATCCAGATGGAGAAACACAATATCATGTCCTTTTTCGGGATTCCAACCATTTCCAGATAGAGGTAACATAACATCCATGTCCTGCCTCTGGATGCTAACCTAGAACCAGAAGAAAAAATACATCATCCATGTCTTTTCTCCAGATTTCATCCGCATTCCAACTGGAGTCAGAAGGAGAAACACAGCACCCATATACTGTCTCGGGATTTAAACTATACACACAACAGGAAGATAGATAAACACACCATCTATATCCTGCTCCGACATTCCAACCCAGACTCTTAAGTGTTAGAAGCCAGAAGCTGTGGTGAATTAGTATTAATTACTACGCACTAATTGCAAAAACATATTTTTTTTAGAATTGTTTGTTAATGCTTTCGAATTTTAGATAAAAAATTATAATTTGTTTCCTTACTCATATGAACGACAAATCAAATTTAACTGAATTAGAGACGTGTTCCAGAAGGTTTCAGAACTTTATATCAGTGCAATTCCTTTAAAAATCAGATCTGGAATTCATTACGTGGACCACCTGTGATTCGGAGAAGACACATAATTTTAGACATGCCAGGAAAAACTGCTAACAGACGAATGCAGGCAATTTTTTGAAAAATGTTTGTGCAAAAGTTTTACACGATAGTGATTACATAAGATGCAGAAAACAGACCACATTTGATCAAAAGAATCCTCAGCACGCGAATTGTATGGATAGTCGCTTTATATTTGCCTTTATTATAAATAACATATGAAAAACAAGTCACCGTAAAAATATCCTAAATATTTATGCCTTCAAGCTCCGTCTACTACTTCACAGTTGAGCAATTCCTTCGCTGGATGATTTTCTCTCAGTCACTCTAGAATGTGATGAATATTAAAGGGATTAGAAATGGTATTTTTCTTATCACACAAAAAGGAGGCAACCGTTTTATTTCCGTCGCATTATAAGAAAAATGAAAATTTAGTCATGTATCCAATGAATTAAGAACCTAGATTTTCAAGCTTTTCGAATCCAGCTTAAGTTTCATACAGCTGAGTATGGGTTAGAATACTAGAGAAGATATGGTTGCTATTTTTATCCTTCCGCTGTTCGTAATCTCCCTTGCATGGAAACAGAGGTTCTAAATTTGGGATGGGCTGACTCTCTATAGTCTTAGATGTTTATGCTACAAAAAGAAAATTGAATATTTCAGAATCGTTAACCATCCTTTGAAAACCACAATCATCTGTTTGTGCATTTAACGACCACCGTGAGCAACTCGGTGGACTATTAGCAGTCGCACGTCCCTAATTTAGGGCCACTGGTTCCAGGGAAGGAAAAGAGCCAGTGCTGTAAGACAAACGAAACGTCTATGCCTCACCGAGATTCGAGCTCGGACCCATCTCGGACGAATGGTCACAAGCCAGCCCTTAGACCACTACATCAACGGGGAGGCACAGTTTTCAGTAGAAGAACCTAATCTTTTCATTTAAATTCATTTGTGTCATGGCTATATGAATTTTTATTGGAAGGAGACCACCTTTAAGGGCTATAAACAGTCTTCCGTCCCTAATTTGGCGCCACTGGTTACACGTAAGGGTGAAAGCCAATGCCGTAAGACAAACACACCACCCATGCCGTCCCCAATTTCGAACCTGGGCCCACTCTGGACGTTCGGTCAAAAGCGCTTCCAGGGTGGAGGCCCATAACGATTACAGTGCCCTTATATATATTCTCTTGAGAGTTGCTTTCAGGCATTCATTCAGTTCGAAGTGCTGAATGTTTCTAAAACGAATTTGTATAGTGGCTAGTAAAGTAGTAACTGAAATCTCCGAAGGCCGGCCCGGTGGCGCAGTGGTTTAAGCGATGGCCTCTGATTAATTCGTCCAAACGGGGTCCAGGTTCGAATCCCGGTCAGGCATGGATGTTGTGTTTGTCTTACGGCACTGGCTCTATCCCTTCCCTGGAACCAGTGACCCTAAATTAGGGACAGGCGACTGCTTATATCCCATTGAGTTGCTCACGGTGGTCATTAAAAATCCAATAAAAAAAAAAAAATCTCCGAAGAACAGTTGCGTTTCGAACCACAAGAAAAAAAGTGACTATTGCTCTCTTTTTGTTTCGAAGTTTAGTGGCCACCATAAGCATCTGAGCGTAATAAGCAATCATCCGTCCTTAATTTGAGGTCACGGGTTCCAGGGAAGGATAAAACCAACAGCGTAGTACAAGTGCACCACCCATACCTCATTCAGGACTTGAACACTCACTGGCCTTGTTCGGACGATTAACCAGAAGCCTACGCATCTAGCCACTTGGGCACCGGGGAGAAAGTGGAGTGGACGTTGTCCGGAAGTTAGGCCTAAATTAATGTTTGTCAATTTCATTCATGTGAAAGCAAATGGTTGTGTGAAACTAAAGAAAAATGTTGCAACACCTTTTCAAATTGCTGAGTAAGAAATTCGTTGAAATGCAGTTGAAATACTATTACAAATTTTGCTTTTATATATTCACATTATACTATAGCTGGTTATTTTATACGACACAGAAAACACAGATACTCTTCCTTTTGCGCCCGCCTTCAAAGATAATGGTCGCCCCGGTGGCGCAGTGGTCTAAGCGATGGCCTCTGATCATTCGTCCGAAAGGGGTCGGGGTTCGGATTCCGGTGAGGCATGGATGTTGTATTTGTCTTATGGCACTGGATCTCTCCCTTCCCTGGAGCCAGTGACCCTTCATTAGGGACGGGCGACTGCTTATAGCCCATTGAGTTGCTCACGGTGGTCGTTAAACTTTAAATTAAAAAAAATAATAATAAAAAATAAATAAAAAGGATGATGTTCTGACGGGTACAGCTCGAAAAACACAAGTTTCATCACCATTAAAAATATTCCGTTGCTTATACAGGGTGATTCATAAAGAAGTATACGGTTTCAACGCACTATAAGACAAGAACAATGTAAGATATTTTATGTTACCTGTAACAGAATTGTAGGGGAATGTTTCAAGTGTTTTTTCAGAGACAGTCACAGATGTTCTATGTGTGCACCCTTAGTCACACGACACACATCAGCAAAATCTTCATTTTCAAAACGGTGCTGTATTTCGGAACAAAATTAAAAGTGCTTTGTGTTGTCAAGGTCAGTAAGATTTTGCGACATCTGCACTTTGTATGGAATCATTTTCAGCTTCTTTCTCAAAATTCTCCAGACAGTGGGCTGTGAAATCTGCACTTCACGACTCAACCTCCGCGTTGATTTTCCCGGACTTCGTTGAATGGCGGTGCAAACGCTTTCGACGACTTCTTCCGATACATGCGGCCGTCCAGGACTTTTAAGTTTGCACAAACAGCCCGTAGTTTCAAATTTTGTATGCCAATCGTAGATAGATTTTCTGGTTGGAGGTTCTTTTCCGAATCGTGATAGAAAATGCCGTTGCACAACAGTTACAGATTCCGTTTTGCTCAATTCAAGAACACAAAACGCCTTCTCCACTGCAGACGCTGCCATTTTGACTGACTAGTCACGTGACGCAATCTATCGCCTACGACACTTCCCTCAGTAGCGGGACAAAAACTTTATGAGTACATCTACCTAAGGGTTTGCAGTTGTGGTCCGTGTCTTCAACTGTTACTGTTTTACAGCATCTGGAAACTGTATACTTCTTTATGAATCAGAGTGTGTATTAAAGAACAACGTTTTTCAGAGAGCTTTCCCAGGCATTTTACCGGCTCCATTAGAGCAACAACGGATTCTCCTCTACTGCGTGAAAATGAATTCCATACCGAATTCCAAACGTTTCTAGCCATGTGTTGAAAGCCTTGAGATTCGTGAGGTCCATCTTTTCTGCGAAATTTAAAGAACTTTATTGCAATTACATCGAATTTTAATTACCCCGAATACAGGAATGTTCCTTGATGCGTCCAGGTAGCAGGGTGTGGTCAGTGAAGCTTCATTTTCTGGTAAAGATTGCTCCCAAGGACAGGTTCAGACCTGATTTCCTTAGTTTGAGCGGACGTTTGTTTCATGAAATGGATCCAAAAGCGATTTAGAGCACCCAAGACAGGATAGCCACAAGACGAAAGGAGCTAGCAGGTGGGCTGAAAGAGATAATCAAGTGGTGACCTTACTTTTAATGGAAATCCGTACCTTGAGTCCGTCGGCTTAAAACGCTCTAGGAGGCGTCGTAGGTAATCAGGGCTCATTACAGCAGTCGGTGTCAAACTCGCAACGATCAGATTGACAGTTGTATTCTCATACCCTTAAGCTACCCAGAGTACAGAGTGGTCAAAGACTTCGGGTCTGGAGGGTCGTCCATCCAATTTGGGCCTAATGTGTTGCGTTTGTCCGACGGCGCTGGAGTTCTGTACTCTTCTTAGAAGTCAATGGCCCCGAATTATTATTTCTGTTGTTGTTGTTTAAAGGTTTAACGTCCACCGTGAGCCACCCATGGACTATAAGCAGTCTCCTGTCCCTAATTTGAGGCCACTGGTTCCAAGGAAGAGATAGATCCAAGCAAAAAGATCATCCATGCCTCACCTGAGATTCGAAACCGTACCCATCTAGGTCGAATAGTTGGTTAAAAGCCTGCGTGTCATGCCACTCGGCCACCTGGAAGGAACCATAAATTAAAAGCGGGCCTTAGATGCTAACAAAAATGAAAGGTAGTTAGCCCATATGCCCCCTTCCCCCCCCCCAACTGTTTCTGTTTTGTTTGAGGGTTTCACGACCACCGTGAACAACACGATGGGTTATAAGAAGTCGCCCGTCCCTAATTTAGGGTACTGGTTCCAGGGAAAGGAAAGGAAAGAGCCAGCGCCGTAAGACAAACGCAACATCCATGACTCACGGGATTCGAACCCTGACCCATCACGGACGGATGGTCAGAAGCCAGGGCTTAGATCACCTCACCACCGGAGTGGCAAACTGCTTCTCGATTGATAATTAGGAAACCATTCTAAATACGTTTTATCAGTGCAGTAGATTCCGGTTAATCGGGACACTTCGGGGGGGGGGGTTAGAACAGTTTGGCCCAATTAAGCGGCTGCCTCAATCCTGCGAAGCTTTATCCGAAAGAGCTAATTCAGGAAGTTCTTTAAGAATTGCCCCCCCCCAAAAAACTGCTTCCCAGATTAACCGGTAGTCCAATTAACCGGAATTTACTGTACTTACATTTTTTTTTCAATGTCCAGCAGTAGGCAAATATACACTTAACGCAAGACTGTCGTACTATTTTGAAAGAAGAGTGTTCGGGTGACAGCAAGAAAGTTTAACAATCTTTCAGCTCTCTGAGTGTGGCGCATGCGTATTAAAAATCTGTATATTTATCAGTCCCTTGGAAGCCAATGAACCGAAATAGAGGCAGCAATAAGTCGACAGAATGACTCAGGAGGAAGAAGTACGTTAATGAAGTCGCATACGGTGCAACAACAAGTTAATGGTGTGGTTGAGGTCTGCAGGGACAGAGCTTTTTTCCAGACACAGCCGGCCGAAGTCAACCCGTTCTCTCTATCGCAATGGCAAAGAAAGAAAAAAAGTCGTTTCCCTATTTCCTGGTCTGTTTAACTGTTTCCCTAGCTTACCTTACTTCCACGACATAGCCCAGGGTGTAATCACAGAGGGAAGGAGAGGTACTCGCCGTGTTTTTACCATCTGTAGGTTTTAAGTTGGTAAACCACTTTGGGGCTTGTTGACAGCAAGAAGATTCAACCCAGAGCGAGTGAGTGTGTGTTGCGTGAAGTGGGGACTGGGGTTTCTGCAGTGGGATGGTGTGTGTGTGAGAGAGAGAGAGAGGGAGAGAGAGACAGTGGGACGACATTGACTGTTTCTCCAACCCCTAATCCTTCTAGGGATTGACTTTTGTAGTGCTACCGCTGGCTAGTTCAGAGAAAACAGGGTCGGATGGAACTTTTGCCGGGCCCGGGGCGAAATTTCATAGCGGGGCCCCGAGGAAATTTTCATTGACGGCCTTAGAAAATGAATCTCATGATTTAATAAAGTCGTTACACGAAAAATAGAAACACACGAAAGCTAACGTAAGGAAAAATGATTATCTTAAATTGTTCTGAGATTAAGAAAAAGACTGTAAAATGGATTGAAAGTTCAGAGAGAGAGAGAGAGAGAGTAAAAAGTGCTAAAATCTACGATTTTCTTTCCGGAGAGAACGGAGTTTAGGTTGCATTGTGATTTTTACATAAAATTTCTCACAAAATGATAAAAATATACCTTTAACAATCTCCGTAGTGAATATTTTTGCATGGCAAACATTTTTGCGAAGAGAATAATAAGGATCCTTTTTAAATAAATTCGTTTACATATATATTTTTTTTTTGGTACATGTTTTAGTGATTGATTTTTCATGCAAGGTGGAATAACTGACAAATTAGCGATTTTTCTTAACTTTTATGCGCTCTCGTGTATGAAAATTACTTTTTTTTAAAGTTCCCAGTATTGCATTTAAAGCCAATGAACAATTGGCCTCCATATATATTGCCCAAAAACAATTTTAATGCTGCCGTCTTTATTATTTTTAAATTAAGCATCTGGTTTGCATATCAAATTGTCGAACATGTAATAAGGAGGCACAAAATGATAAAATTTAGTTTGCTGTTTCATGAATGTGGAAATGTTTAAGGTGTTTACAATAACAATAATTTGAAATCTGAAAATCTCAGTATCTTTACGACGAAGCATGGTAACCCACTTGAAAGTGGGGAGGGTATTGTAAACTAAAGAAAAAAACATAAAAAATATTTTTAATTCTGGAAAATACGATATATCTTCAGAATTCTAGAAGAAATGTTTTTCGAGTTCTAGAAGAAATATCTTTGGAATTCTAGAAAATATGATATATCTTAAGAATTCTTGAAAGTATTATATATCTTTAGAATCCTAGAAAATATTATTTTGTTTTGATTTTCTAAACTGTGGGGCCCCATGAAGACGCGGGACCCTGGGCCACCGCCCCGTTAGCCCCTATGGTCCAGCCGGCCCTGAGAGAAAGGGAGATTTTTAAAGCACTTAGTCTTTTTATTTCTCTCTCTCTCTCTCTCAAGGTTATATTCTTCGATAACTGAAAAAATTTTAGGCTTATATTCAACTAAATATCTTCAATAATATCTCATTTAATTATTTAATATTCACAATTAAATAAAATACAAGAGAAAGACAAAATAATACAAAAAGCGGTCCATCAAGGGCCGGGCAAAAAAAATAAAATAGCTGCAGTTGACGGGCTGAACCGTACTCACCAAATAAAGCCAAGGAGGTTAGAATAATACTGGAAATGTCCTGAGTCTCTTAACCGTGAAGCCGCAAACTGTGGGAATCTGATGTTGTTTACATGATACCTATGTAATTTCAATTATGTGTATTTTGGAATTGCGTAGCTTTTGGTTGCAGAAACCTTGTTATTATCAAACCGGAATGAATTACACTTCTTACACCAGTGAAGTTTTCAATGTTAGCGTTATTTTTTGTTTAATATTCGCACTAACTTTCGTGTATTTCAATTTAAAATAAAAATGGAAGTGAGCTGAGCTTGAAAATAATTAATAAATTCAGCATTTTCTCACACATTGACAGCAAGTTACGATGCGAAATTAGAAACATTTGCGACGAAAGAAGGCGATTCAGCCAACACAAAATGCATTGCAATAGCCTTGAAAACCATCAGCTTTCCCACACTTTGGCGGCCGTCTCTTGCGGTTATAAGCTTCATGCAAAGTGGCACTGCTCCGTTAATAAGGGCATCTCCATATATCTTGTTCGAACCTCCTTGAATAAAGCCCGTGCAGACCTCTTTGGTGTGGCACATGGAACAGAAATAAGATAGTGGAATGACACCATGGGTTTTATGTGCGCGTTTTACTGTATATTTTAGAGTATGAACGTCAATGATCAGATTGGTTATGTTGGGCCATGTCTTCAAACAGCGATATGACCATGCGCGGATAGATTCCTGTCAAAGTAATTTTCACATGCGAAGCTTTCGGCTTATAATTTATTTTTCATCCGAAAGTCAGATCGTGGTCCACGATCGCATGGGACAAATCTTTTCCCGAAAACGGTGAAAAGGTAGAATTAATTTGTTTGTTTGTTTTTTCAAAATATTCCACGCACAGACTGTCAATACGTCATTTCCACGTGATCGCCCGACACAACGATAATTTTCAAAATACACAGTGAACCCTCGGTTATACTCAGGGCCCGATTTACACAGAATCAAGCCCTAGGCACAGCTCATGATGAGGTCTTCACCCAGTCCACATTCATGAAAGAATAAGTTGCCACTAAATATTATCAATTAATTTAAAAGTTGATTTAATAAGTGGGGAAAAATAGGAAATAATATCTATTTTTATTAAATCTTAATATTAGCAAGGAAATTCGAACTTAAAAATACAGTTGTGTAAGTAAAACACTTTTTAACAGTTTAGTATTGCTATTTTCGCGTTTAATTATGCAATAATTCAAATATCCACAGATGTTAAGTTAGTTATTCATCCCCTTTTAATTTTATTTTTAACCGTTAAACATTATTTCGACATGGTACAGACTGATTTTTGGGGGATAAAGTGAACTTCCATGTAGTTAATTAATCACCTGTGATGCGTTCAGTATTATAGTAGAATAATTCTATTAACAGAGGAATGATACTTAGATTTGAGGAAACATACGTAACTGGATAATCTCACACTCATAAAAGCACATTATTCAGTTCATTAATTCACTTAATTTAGACCCAAGAAATTTTAATATCTGATATTTTGCAATATGAAATACTCAAAGCTTCTACAAAGTGTCTTACACATTTGTAGAAGTTTTGTAAATTTCTAGAAGCTTGCACATCTCTCTCAAGAGGCGTATAGTATATATATCTACACACACACACACACACACACACACACACACATATATATATATATATATAGGAATATAGCGAATATAGCACATTTATATGCAAGTTTCAGATGAAAAGTACTGCGATTTTCCTGACTTATCCATTATTCACAGTGAAATTAAATAGACTCCATATAAATATATTTTTTTCTGTGCATCGCAATTCTAAAGCCTCCTAAAACGAGGGGCCCTAGGCCCGGACGGGACTTACAGGCCTAGGTGTAAATCAGGCTCTGGTTATACTTTTTTTCAGGGGATGGCCTAAAACACGTATAAACGAATTTTCGCAATGTTAAATGCCATTGTAAAATGTATTCTTTAAGGAAGTAAAAGATATTCCTTAATAACGATTTATTTAAAGTCGAATCGGCGGTGAAAGAAAAGAAGCGTTACAAATTATAATATACAGTATTTTAGCACATTGCAAAAGTCATAAATTCTATGAAAATCAGACTTCTGTTTTGACGATTCTATCTGTCTATAAAAATCTTGATTCCAGATTAAGTGAAACCCTCACAACTAAGAATCTGAGACCAGTATTTCAGTATGATGAATTAATAATATATTTTTTTTTATTTCTTTGGTGTACTCATGAATTAAAAGCATTTCTTCTGCGGATCCTGAGTGCATCCATTGAAACTGGAATGTTGAATATTGATGATATATTTGGGATTCTATTCTAATACGCCACGAAATAATGGAGCCACAAAGTTACGCCCCAAAGATTTATCAATTTTTAAATAGTGCATATGTGTGTGTGAGAAGAGCCAATTTAAAAAGACAGGGGTCCCAGCAGCTGCAAAGTATTTTGGGGGCCCAGTGGCTGCAAAGTATTTTGGGGCCCCAGTATGAATGGCACATCTAGGATTTCACTATGGGTGGCTGAATAAAATTACCCAGGAGAAAACATTTCCAAAATATGATGAGGGAGTCATAAAAATATCCCCACCATATTGAAGTGTGTATCCCATTACTCGTGGATGAATCAGTGTTAATAAGAAAAGAAAATGTATTCGAAAATGGACACCAGTTCAGTTCTTGTTTAACCCCCCCCCCCCCCGGGTTTAGCTTGGATTCAAACGAATTCTCAATGTATGGAAATTACAGATGTGTGCAAAAATAACATCTGTAATGCTTTCGAAAGATTTCAGGGTGCGCTGGGGGTAACTATACCTTTTGCGGACTCCTCCTAAAAACGAGGAAAGAAATTAGAAAAAATCACAAGACAGTTTCTTATTGTTTTTGCTGTGCTATTTGCCAAAAAAGAAAAAGAAAACTGTAGAATTCAGTCAAATCTTTAAGCATCGTGCATAATTCTGGGGCCCTTTGAAAATGTGGAGCCCAGGGCTACAGCTCCTTAGCACCCCTCTTAAACGGGCTCTGGGTGTGAGTCATGAAATGAGAAACCAATTTCTTATCCAAACGAAAAATAAATAATATACCCTTCTTTGATGGGATCAAAGTTCAACTTTGGCTGCACCAAGAAGGAACATAGCAAACTCTGTCTCGATCCTCTGAAAGTTGTGGCATACCGGGTTCCGCATAAAAAGAATGAAAGAATCGTGCATTTTTGATAATCTGAAATTTTTAACAATAAATTTTATTTTTACTGATAATATTTTATTTTAAAAAATTTTATTAATATATTTAATATTTCTTTACTATAATAATTTAATTTTGACTAATAATTTAATTTAAATTTTACCAATAATTTTTTTCACCAATAAATAAACCTAGTTTTATAAAAAAAAGCGTTAGAAACAACAGTAAAATATAGGGACTAACGCAGAATTACGTATAAAAGTGGAAACCGTATAACTGAGAAACGTATAACCGAGGTTCCACCGTATGGCATTAAAAAACTTTCGATGTTGGAATGCAAAATATGCTATATTCTGAGTACGTGAGTAACTTCAGTGACTGTTTACACTTTTACTTGTACGTTTGACGCAATTGTTATGCAAACAAATTTAGGAACTCCCAGAGAAAATAGCAGGAAGTGTTATTGAACACAAAATCATAAGGATTTTGGAAGGGGTCGAGCAGCCCTGGGACGGTTCGAGCCCAGGGTGAAAGGGCCCCTATACTCCATACAAAATTTTTGTAAAATTTATAGTTTTCAATTTAGAACCTACAAATTTGGTATACTATCTCATGGTACTTAAACTTAGACCGTAGACGGTTTTAGGATGGGGTCGGAGCCCGGGGTTTGGTTTTCGGATGGTTTGGAGCCCCGGTTTTTTTCTTTAAATGGAACTTTTTACCAAAATATTTTACAAAATTTTCGTAAAAAGTTTCATTTTTTACTTTTAAGAACTAAAACACAATTCAGCACTCCAATACCCGACCTACGGTCTAAGTTAGAGACCGCAGATAACAGTTAAATGCAAAAATATCCGTTTAATGATGTATTAAAAACACAAATGAATAAACGTTAACTTTTTTTTTCTTATGAATAAACGTTCGGCTTCATCAGGCAGAAATACACTGAAGAGCAATTGAATTAGAGATACCTATCTAGTAACATGTAGCGCCACCTTTCGCCCTGATGACGCCGGCGATTCGTCTCGGCATGGACTCGACAAGACACCGGAAGCGTTGGGAAGCCATACGGATCCACGATCCCTGAACAAGCTCCCACACTTCACGAAGATTTGATGGAGGGGGGCCAGAGCCTCGAATATCTCTCTCGATGGCATCCCAGATGTGCTCGATGGGATTAAGTTCAGGTGACCTAGCTGGCCAAGGAACCGAGGTCACGTCGGTGGAGTGTTCATCCACCCATTCGGATACAATTCGGGAGTGATGGCATGGTGCATTGTCTTGTTGCAGGATGAGGTCCCCAGTGGGATGTTGAAGACGCACAAACGGGAGCAAATGGTCGTCCAGGATTTTCCGGTAACGTTGACCTGTGAGGGACGATGTCACACGTACCAGGGGTGCCATTTCAGTCAACGTAAACAGTCCCCAGACGAGAATGCCACCCACACCAGCTTGAAGAGTACCCTGTTGGCAAGAAGGATCCATCGCTTCATGTGGTTTGTGCGTACTCGTATCCTGCCATCCGCATGTACCAACGTGAATCTCGACTCATCAGTCCAGGCAACATTTTTCCACATGTCTAGGGTCCAGTGGCGATGTTCCCGCGCCCATGCTAATCTTTGCACCCTGTGATGTGCGGTCAGCAGCGGTACCATCGTGGGACGATGGCTTCTGTACTCCATAGCGAGGAGATGGTTCTGGATGGTGTGGCTGCTTAAACGTTTTTGTGCACCAGCGTTAAATTGCTGAGTGATTTATTGCACTGTGACCCGTCTATCCGCCGTTACAATGCGAGTTAGCCGACGATGACCCCGCTCATCCACACGCTGTTGTTCACGGCAGTTGGTCCTTGCAGGGATGGTTTTACCGGATTCGATATACTCACGGTGCACCCGTGACCCAGTGGCTCGTGAAAATCCCAGTGCCTGCACGACTTCCAAGAAGGAGTGACCCATTCGTCGGGCCTCGACAATTTGCCCACGATCAAATGCGCTTAGATCTTTCGTCTTACCCATACTGCGACCGATTCTTTCTTATTCCCGTCGCATCACTCCTTATATTGTCGGATCGCTGCATACGTGATGTCGTTTCCGTTTACAGGGCCGCCCACAGCGCCACATTTGCATAACGCCAGCTGTCTCTAATTCAATTGCTCTTCAGTGTACAATCTAATGTAAATAGAGAGTTCCAAATTGATAACGAGGAACAGTATGCCAATTATGTAGAAAATAGTAACACTATACTAGTGATACGATTTATTGGTGTAGGAATATGTATATAAACGTGTTCGAGGCTTCGCATATCAACCAGATGCCTTTTTCAAAGAAGTTAGACAGAAACTGCTAACTTCCTCCTAAAAGCCATCCTACACCAACAAATATATTCCTACACCAATAAATCGGATCACTAGTATAGTGTTACTATTTGCTAGAGAGTTCCAGATATTCAAAATTCTAAACGGTAAACAAAAGGATGATCAATGCCAATGTCAAGTCACATGCACGCGGCATGACATAAGTACATTGCATTTCACTGCCGCGGGATTCTCAAAATTGCACGCCAGATGTACTGCAGTTCAAATTAAGGTATTTCCATTTATCTTCCTTTCTTTTTTGTTTCGTGAAAACAAATTAACTAAGGCAATATTTTTTTTTTTCACATTTGCAGCCATTTCCACTCATTTTTTTTTTTTTTTTTTTTGGCAGAAATATTACCGCATCATCCAGTCATTGGCAGTGGCTGGCATTAATTTGGAGGAATCCTGCTTTTTCACAAGGACAACTCTACATCGCCCGCTCGAGGGTTGGCAATCCTAAAAATCTCTACATTTTTGTTCCCAATGTAAAAACCAAAAATATTGTTTACCAAAAAAGCAATACCTAAATGAATTAAAATAAATTTACTGGAAAATTACAGGAATATCCTTTTCATTCATTAAGTTTCCCCCGCTGAGCTTGGTGATTACACGAACAGTAATATTTACCCGGGAAATATTGGGTACCCTTGCTGGTTATAACTAAATAATGAATTATTAAACCTTGATTTGGCGAATTTAGACCCCAAATAAAGATTTTTAATGTTTTAATTGGTGTTAAGATGAATGTATTTTTCTTTAGAGTTGTTTCCCCGTGAAAATGTTTCTAAAACTATACAGGCATACCTTTCTGAAGGCATATCACCATGTTTTCTTTTGGATTATGCCTTGGGAAAGTTTGTGCTACACAGTTTACCCAATTTTCTTGCGGCGTCCCCAAAAGTCCTCATTTCTGTTCGATAAGAACTAGAGTATTCCTTGAAAATGTTATCACGTTAGCGAAATTCCGTACGAGTACGTAAATCCGAATTCCTCGATGCTTCGCAAAATGCACACGAGCATCTTTTTGCTGAAATTCCGCGTCGTTCACGGAGCGTTTCCCATAGGCCTCCTATGCGGAAGGCGCCTACGAAGGCTTTGATGCAAACATCCATTAGTGGAATGTTGTTCAAGTCGACTGAACGCGATTCCCTGATATGAAACGCAAAGAATTAAAAAACAGCGTGAGAAAAGAAGGAATTTTGCTCGCTTCATTTAAACCATGACCGATACGTGGCTTCTTGATCCCCACTTTTGCCATCTCCTTTCGTTTTAATCAATCTCCATATTGTTTGCAAAAGATGTTAAATGAACGAATATCCTCTCCTTTCCGATTCATTCACTTCCTCTTTTCACTATTCTATATTAGATACTTAAGATTACCCGAACAGATTTCATTGAAAGATATTTCGCATGAGAATAAATAGAAATCTGCTGAGATATAAGGCGATCAAAAAAGCAGGAAAACCGAAAGTTTATTAACTGTATAGAATATGCAAGTTTGGAAGAGATTTTATAGGCAAAACATATCTGAAAGTTACTTTAAGCAAATCATAATACATTTGCGAAATAGTAGCTACTAGCTTTCAAACACAAATTTACCTAGTGGCATAAGTATATAGCATGACACATTAACCCTATAATAATCGAGTTCACATTATTTTCTCCAACCTCTACCATATCTCCGAAGCTCTTTAATGCCACATTGGAAAATGTCTTTCAATCACTGAACTGGGAAAACAAAGGGATAAAGATTAATGGAGATTATCTAACCCACCTTCGTTTTGCTGATGACGTAGTCATTTTTGCAACTACCCCATCAAAGCTGCAGAATATGATCCAGGAACTTGCTGACAAGAGTAAAGAAGTGGGATTAAAAATGAACTTTCAGAAGACAAAAGTGATGTTCAATGCTTTTACAAGAAGTGAAGATTTATCGATTGATGGAGAAAAGCTGGAGATAACGGACATACTTGGACAGCAGATATCAAGTGAGGGTCACATTGATGAAGAAATTAATCGGCGTACAAAACTTGTCTGGAGAGCTTTTGGAAGAAACAGCATAATTTTCAAGAGCAATATGCTATTACGTCTTAAAAGAAAAGTGTTTGATCAATGCATGCTTCCAGTGCTTACGTATGGTGCAGAGACGTGGACCTTAACTAAAAGAGACATACAAAGGCTGCAAACAACTTAAAGCGGCATAAAGAGGTGCATGCTTGGTGCAACCAGGAGAGATAACAAGAGGAACTCGTGGATCCGAAAAATGACAAGAGTGGAAGACATCGTGATCAGAGTTAAATCCCAGAAATGGCAATGGGCTGGGCATACTGCCAGAAGGACAGACCATCGATGGACAGCCGAAATTTTAGATTGGATTCCGAGGGACAGGAAAAGACACAGAAGAAGACCACATGGGAGATGGGTGGATGAAATTCGAAAGTATGCGGGAGTAACATGGAGGAGACTGGCACAAGACAGACCGTTGTGGCGGAAACTTGGGGAGACCTTCGTCCAGCAGTAGATTGATAATGGTTGACAATGATGATGATGATGATATATACAGAGCAAATTCGTGCGTCAAACAAAGAGGGGTGATAGTACACATAAAGACGAATAACTTTTGCGATGGAACGTAAGATGGCACTCCGCTTCTAGTGCCCGAAAAACGTTAGGTTCCACGTCAACGTTGATCCTCCAACAGTACAAAAAAAAAAAAAAAAAAAAAAAAAAAAAACTTACCTAAATTATAGGTTGCACACTTGCGTTGGTGAACGTAGAGGCAGAGGACTCAAATGAGGTGCTAGAAGTGGCGTCCGAGGGCGTCGTTGTACAACCCACACCGACGGATGAAGAGCTGTCGCACTCTCTCGTAGACTCCCGGTTTGGTGTTGATGTGGTCCGCAGCGACAACGTTCCTCGCGACGAGATCTTCCTGTGACTCCACAGGCGTCTCGTACGCCAGTATTTTCAGGTGTCCCCAGAAGAAGTCTAGTGGATTCAGGTCCAGAGAGTGTGGAGGCCAAGCTACCGGTCCGCCCTGTTGTTACAGGGCTTGGAGCTGAGTTATATTACATCGCCCTGTGTGGAGGGTTCGTTTGTCTGAAGTTCTGCATTGGAGTTTTTTCCGTATTCCTCCCGACTGGAGCAGATAAATACAATACAAAATATAAAAAACCCGACTAAAGTTAAACTTTGCTCTTGCAGTGAGGAAGATATTTATTCCAATGTCCTGGGGAATGTCTCCAAGCTTTTGTCCTAATCTCTTTTCCTATCTTATCATCAACCTCATTGCTTACCACTTATCCCGGACAAGCCGACCAGCGAGCCATTCGCACCTCGCTCTCACACCTTCTTATCCCTGAATTTTCTACCACCGAGTCCCTTGTCCACTTGCTGAGAAAACCCTCCAAAAAAGCGTCCCCTGTCGAAGAATGAAGTCCACGCTTTCCAAGAAAGTGTGGACGCGCTTTCCAAGAAAGCGTGGACGCGCTTTCCAAGAAAGCGTGGACGCGCTTTCCAGGTGTGTCCACGCTTTCCAAGAAAGCGTGGACACACCTTAAAATGCCTTCTTCCTGAAAACTCAAAGTTTCTTAATTGCTTCTCTACCCTTCTCTTCTCTTACTCCCTCGCCTGGGACGGCTGAAGAGCAATAAAGTCCTGTTCCACTTTTCTCACATCCACGAAACCATAAATCTAACACCTCCTCTGTTGGGTGAGAAAAAGCGTACTTCAACAATGGTCACCCTGCTCATCAAAATGGCGGGAAATTGGAGGGAAATGAATATAATTCGTTGTGTCTAAAATGGCTACTGAAGTACACTTCTGATAAACATGGATGCCTAGGTTACACTGTCCAATGTCCAATCCACCTGCCGGGATACATTGCATTCAGGAAGTCCCGGGCCGCCGCACCGTGGAAAAATGTGCAGGGGCCTCATCAAGCATGCCTCTACGTTCACCAGCGCAAGTGTGTAACCCATAATTTATGCAAGTTGTGTTCCTTTCCACTGTTGTAGAATCATTGTGGACATGGAACTTAACGTTTTTCGGGCACTAGGAGCGAAGTGCCACCCTACGTTCCATTGCAAAAGTTATTCGTCTTTACGTGTACTATCACCCCTCTTTGTTTGTCGCACGAATTTGGGAATACCCTGTATAGGGCGTTCACAAAAACTCTCTTCGCAGTTGGTATCTTAGGTTATGTAGAAATCAAACAAATGGATTATAGGAACGTATAATTTACGCACTTACAGGAAGCATTGAAACTGTCATCCTTCATTTGCAAGACATAACCTAACTGTTTTACATAAACACATCTGCGAGAATCAAAAAGTCCCTTCGCAGTAATGTTAAGGCTGTTGCACCTAATTTTGATGGAGCAACAGTCAAAATTTGGAATAAAGCAACCTGTATGTTTAGTTTCAGTTTTTGCTGTTTTCTTGATATCACAGCAAGCTTCAGAATATGTTTACAGCAACACCAATTTTCACAAGTTTATGATGAGTTGAAAATTTCCAAAATATGGATGTTGTTTTTGATCATTGCCCCTCAGAAAGAAGGGACACTTTTCCTTCTGAGCATAGTCTTCCTTCATATTGCATGACAAATCAGTTTTCAGTCCGCGGGAACAAAATTCCACAGTGCGCATTTTTCTTTGAAAACAAAAACATTTTTGTTCGCTTTTCGGAAATAAAAACCGGGTCAGGAAGACCTTGACCCGACCCGTTTGACCCTCTAGAAATTGTTGACCCGTTGACCTGCTGACCCGTGACCTGTTTCCATCTCTGGTCAAGACACATTCGGGCACACTGTGTA
This sequence comes from Macrothele yani, assembly GCA_039090855.1. Classification (NCBI taxonomy): domain Eukaryota; kingdom Metazoa; phylum Arthropoda; class Arachnida; order Araneae; family Macrothelidae; genus Macrothele; species Macrothele yani. Next base: position 116,826,531 of record CM077026.1, read on the forward strand.
TATACTGTATTTCCCTCCACAGGCGCAGGACTTGTCACTGTGAAGGAACTGACATCACGTACTGCTCCCACAAGCCTTAACGCTCGTAAAATATAGAGTTTTCGCTCCTTTTCTTGACATGTTAAGGAATGAATTTATTTTTCGTTTTCGAATTCCTAACTGTATCAATAATTTTTGCCTTGAAAAATTGCCCCGTTACAGAGTGAATGCTTGGCGTTTCTGTGTATGTCTAGTGGTAAAGTTTCTGTGTATGGCTTCTTAGTCTGTTATTTATAACAACCATGCTTCTGATCCCTATGTTGCCACATCTGGGTTACCCCAATGCTCTAATTTAGGACCACTCCTGTTTTCCATATACACTATCTACCAACAAATAATTGGACACCCCTGCAATCGACGATATCTGCGGTCCTGATACACGTCACGGCCGCCGCCGTTAAATATCGTGTGGGAAACAACAACGCAACCAGTCGCATGCAAGATGCCACGCAGTTCGGAGCTCTCTGATTTCGAGAAAAGTGTAATCGTCGGGTATCACAGAAATGGCCGATCCATACGTGACATATCCAGCGAGTTGAAGTACCCAGAATCGACAGTGGCCTACGTGATTGGCAAGTGGAAGATGAGAGGTGTCTGTTGGAATGCGCCCCGACCCGGCAGACCCACAAAACTGGGAGTTAGAGACTGACGGGTGCTGGCCAGAGAAATTCGGAAGAACCGCACCAAATCGATGGGACACATCCGCGAGGAGTTTCAATAGGCATCCGGGAGTGTTCTTTCGATGAATACCATCCGTAAGGAAGCCCATCTGCTCGGTTATCATGGACGTGCTGCCGTTCACAAGCCTTTGATCACCAAGTCCAATAGTTTGATCACCAAGTCCAATAGCGCTGCTCGGCTAACGTGGTGCAAATAACGTCGACAGTGGACCGTTGAACAGTGGAAACAGGTTCTCTGGAGCGACGAATCAAGGTTCACCCTCTACCGTTCAGATGGCAGGGTCTCGGTTTGGCGTCTGCCTGGAGAACGCCTCCTGCCGGAATGTATTGTGTCAACTGTGAAGTTCGGCGGCGGTGGAGTTATGCTATGGGGGTGTTTCTCCTGGTATGGCACGAGACCCTTGGTCGCAATTCCTGGTACACTCAACGCCGAGACCTACTGCACTATTTTGGATGACCATGCGTTTCCTACGTTGTGGTAGGTTTACGGGGTGGACCCATGTTACTTTCAGGATGACAATGCCACCTGTCATGTTGCGAGGTCCACCATGGCTTGGTATGGTGACAATGGGGTTAATCGAATGGACCGGCCTGCGCAGATCCCGGACCTTAACCCTATCGAGCACCTCTGGGACGAGTTGGAGCGTCGACTTAAGGGGTGCCCCCACGGTCCGAAATCGGTGAAGGAACTGACCTGTCTTCTCCAAGCATAGTGGAAGAAAATACCGCTAGCCCTCGTACAACGCCTGGTTGAGAGTATGCGCCGAGGGTCGCAGCTGTAATCGCCGCTCGTGGAGGCTCCACCAACTATTGAAGGTGAATAAACTTCGTTTTCCTTTGTTATCACTGGTGTCCAATTACTTGTTGGTTGATAGTGTACATTAATGACCTTCCTTTTTGCATTCATGGTCGATGTCTCTTCTTTGCTGATGATCTTAAGCTTTGTCGCAATGTACAGGCTCTGATGACTGTCTTGCTCTTCAAACTGATGTCAGTAACCTGCTTCAGTGGTGTAAGTTAAACCATCGCCATCTCAACATCTCCAAGTGTCATGTCGTTTCCTTTTTACGGAAAAGAAAACCAATTATTTTTTAATACAAAGCTGGCGACTATGCTCTTACCCGGACAAACGAAGTCCAGAACTCGGGAGTCACGTTTTGATTCGAACTTGGACTTTAAAAATCATATCAAAAGAATTGTACGTACAGCGTACAAAAACTTGAATTTATCGTACCACATTCCAAGTAGCACTCGAATACTCAGACACTTATTCGCATTTTTGAGACTACGGTCAGATCCTCACTGGAACATGCGCCGATCATTTAGAGTCCTAGCCATGTAACTCTAGTAAACGAAATTTAGAAAGTTCAGAAAAAGTGTTTTCGACACTTTTTTACAAATCGACCGGTGTTTATATAGCGGACATCCCGACTGCTGAGCTTCTGACATTCTTCAAGATGACCTCTCTGCAATCGAGAAGGATGGCTCTCCAACTCAAGTTCCTGTACGGCATCATCAATGGAGAGATAGATACTCAAATTGTAAACCAATTAAGTTTCCGTGTCCCATATTTACCGAGGACAAAATGTGAACTATTTGCAGTGCCATTTTGCAGAACTGATGCTAAAAAAATTATCCGTTATGTAAAATGTATAGGCTTCACAACTCACTTGAAAAATGTCCGGATATTTTTAATGTAAGTAATATTTTTTTTCATATAGCATGTTTTGCAAGATTGTAAATATCACTTGGCAATTATCACTGTAAATATAAATATAGCAATTCCTGTAACTAGATTTACCGTCTGTAGGGATGTGCTTACAATAAATAAATAAATAAATAAAACACTATGTATGCCCTGCACAAATAAAAGGATTTTTTCCCGATTCTACGTATAGGATTTGATGTATTTCTGACTTACAAAAAGGACGGTCGTATCCTGCTACATAAGATGAAACAGGATCCCTAAGAGGAATTTTACCAGTCGGTACGAAGTTTCTTTTGGGACCTTTCCCTTCTCCATTAGTCGTTCTGCTTTTATCCACTACGGTTTTATGCCATGAGCTGTAGCCTGTAAGATCGAAAAGGTTAAGAAAGCCGAAAGAGGGGTAGAGTGCAGCGCTTTGTTAATTTTCTGGTTTTAAAGCTTTATGCCCTTGTACTCTTTCCACGATAAACAAAAATAAAAATAAAAAAGAGTATCAGAGATAAAAACAACAACAACAAACATTTGTGATTTGAACATCTAAGTTTATACCACAATACAGATAGAGAAAGTTAAAACTTCCGTTTATATTGCAATGCAGATCAGAAGACATAACGGTCGTGTCAGAATAATATGACCATTTACCTAATAATGGGAATAACCATACTCGGCCCAGATGACAGCGGCGAGGCGGCGTGGCACGGACGCAATGAGGCCCTGGAAGGTTGCCCAAGGCGCACTTGTCCATTCGGACTGCCTCAGATCACGGAGGTAGCGGAGATAACGTGGTTGTGGGTCGGCACGTCGAACTTGTCAATCCAAATAGTGCTCTATGGGATTGAGGTTGGGCGATTTCGCCGGCCAAGGGAGAACGGAGATATCGCTGTCGTTTTCCTGGAACCAGACACGCATTCTTTTGGCGACATGGCAGGGCGCAATGTCCTGTTGGTAGACACCGTCACCACCAGGGTAAACGTCCAACATGAATGGATGCATGTGTTTAGCTAGAATGGACAGGTAGCCATTGCCGTTCAGGGACCCATCCAGTGGTACCAGCGGTCTCAGGCCATGCGAGGAAAACATCCCCCAGACATGCACACTACCACCGCCGGCCTGTACGTGACCAACAAGCATGTCCGGGTGTTAGTTCTCGTGTGTCTGACGCCGTATCCGCAACCGCCCGTCACTTGCGTAGAGTACAAACCTCGATTTGTCGGAGAAGGCAACCTTTTTCCACTGCCCAATGACGGTAGACCCATGCGAGTGTTATTGAGGATGCTCTAGGTTTCATTTGCGTGGTCAATTGCTGCACTGTTGCTCGTGGATTGCCATTTACCAGTCGACGGAGGCGATGTTCTCCTCTGCGGTCGATGGTCTTTGGGGCTCCACAGTTATGACGTCAAGAGGTACTCGGTGTGCCAGCGATCCATTCATGGTACACCCTTACTACAGCACCTCGCGAAGTCTGCTGTTTCTGAGATGCTTCCACCTTTGGCGCGGTAGTAGATGATCAATCCTTTTTCAACGTCCGTCAAATCACTACCTCTGCCCATTGTCCTCATCGCACTATGGCTCATCTGTCCTGGCCGGAGGCCTATATCTCCGTGTGGTCGCCCTTGTCACGTGCACTCTGTGACGCGCCTGGGCGGGTACGCTGTGATTCCGGGAGTGGTCATATTATTCTGATACGACTGTGTAAGTTTTGATAAAAAAAGGTAGATGAACTTACAACTTTAAATAAAAACAAGTTAGTAAAATCATGCAATGCACTGATTATGACACGCTTTCCAGCATACCAGAAATTATTACTCAAGTTATGTGGATGATGGCTGTGGAATAAATCTCGCTCCGGTGTCTTGACCTTTGACCCCATTTCGATTATATTCTTTGACCCCATTTGGATGATATTCTAAAGTTTTGTCGCAATAGAAGCAGTTTTACGCAAGTTATGAGAATAATGACTGTGGAATAAATCTTTCCTTTGTGCAATGACCTTTGACTCCATTTCGTTGATATTCAACAGAACCGGTTCACTATACCTCCGGAACAACATGATAACGTTTTGTCGCAATCGAAGCATTTTTAGGTAAGTTATGATGAACAAAGGCAATGGAATGGAATCCACTCCAGTGTCCTGACCTTTGATCCCATTCGGCCCATTTTCAATACGGTTCGTCCCCAGTTGTTTCCTTAACACATACTAAAATTTCATCGAAATCGAACCATTTTTACGCAAGTTATGACGCATAAGGGCAATGGAATAAATCCCGCTCTTATGCCCTGCCTGACCTTTGATCCCATTTCGCCCATTTTCAATAGGGTTCGTGCCCAGTTGGTTCCCTACCACATACTAAACTTTTATCGAAATCGAACCATATTTACGCATGTTATGACGCATAAAGGCAATGGAATGGATCCCGCTTTCATGTCCTGACCTTTGATCCCATTCCGCCCATTTTCAATAGGGTTCGTCCCCAGGTGATTCCTTACCAAATACTAAAATTTCATCGAAATCGAACCATTTTTACGCAAGTTATGATGCATAAAGACGATGAAAAGAATCCCGCTCCTATGTCCTGACCTTTGACCCTATTTCACCCATTTTCAATAGGGATCGTCCCCAGGTGGTTCCCTACCACATACTAAAATTTCATCGAAATCGAACAATTTTTACGCAAGTTATGACGCATAAGAGCAATGGAATGGATCCCACTTCTATGTCCTGACCTTTGACCCTGTTTCGCCCATTTTCAATAGGGTTCGTGCCAAGGTGGTCCCTTACCACATACTAAAATTTCGTCGAAATCGAACCATTTTCACGTGAGTTATCGTGCGGACGGACGGACGGACAGACAGACGGACAAAGCTGGAGCATATACGCTTCTTCAACCTACGGTTGGAAAGCGTAAAAAAGCTTTCCTGGCCGTTTTGTGTACAAAATTTTGTGGTTTAACAGAAATGTTTACAATAATGTTTCTCCGTCATAAGTTCTTCGGAATTAGTTCTTTTCTCCGTCATAAGTTCTTTACTCAGATGTCTTAGCCTAGGGGCCCACTTAAGCCTTAATCCGGCCCTGACATAAGTTCTTTTTTCCGTCATAAGTTCTTTGCTCAGATGTCTCAGCCTAGGGGCCCACTTAAGCCTTAATCCGGCCCTGACATAAGTTCTTTTCTCCGTCATAAGTTCTTTACTGAGATGTCTTAGCCTTGGGGCCCACTTAAGCCTTAAGCCGGTCCTGACATAAGTTATTTTCTCCGTCATAAGTTCTTTACTAGGATGTCTTAGCCTAGGAACCCACGTAAGCCTTAATCCGGCCCTGACATAAGTTCTTTTCTCCGTCATAAATTCTTTACTCATATGTCTTAGCCTAGAAGCCCACTTAAGCCGTAATCCGGCCCTGATAAATAAGTTCTTTTCTCCGTCATCAATTCTTTGCTCGGATGTCTTAACCTAGGGGCCCACTTAGGCCTTAATCCAGCCCTGACTGCCGACTAGCTGAACTCAATAGCATCTTCGAAACGTAGTAACAACTTTGAGAACGTAACAGAAAAACATAATGGTAATATACACTATCTACCAACAAGTAATTGGATACCTGTGATAGCAAAGGAAAACGAAGTTTATTCACCTTCAATAGTTGGTGGAGCCTCCGATTACAGCTGCGACCCTCCGGGGCATACTCTCAACCAGGCGTTGTACGAGGACTAGCGGTATTTTCTTCCACTCGGCTTGGAAAATACGTGTCAGTTCCTTCACCGATTTCGGACGGTGGGGGCACCCCTTAAGTCGACTCTCCAACTCGTCCCAGAGGTGCTCGATAGGGTTAAGGTCCAGGCTCTGCACAGGCCAGTCCATTCGATTAACCCCATTGTCACCATACCAAGCCATGGTGGACCTCGCAAAATGACAGGTGGCATTGTCATCCTGAAAGTAACATGGGTCCACCCCGTAAAACTGAATTGCTACCAAGGGTCCCTTGCCATACCAGGAGAAACACCCCATAGCATAGTTCCACCGCCGCCGAACTTTACAGTTGGCACAATACATTCCGGCAGGAGGCGTTCTCCAGGCAGACGCCAAACCCAGACCCTGCCATCCGAACTGCAGAGGGTGAACCTTGATTCGTCGCTCCAGAGAACCTGTTTCCACTGTTCAACGGTCCACTGTCGACGTTCTTTGCACCACGTTAGCCGAGCAGCGCTGTTGGACTTGGTGATCAAAGGCTTGTGGGCGGCAGCACGTCCATGATAACCGAGCAGATGGGCTTCCTTACGGATGGTATTCATCGAAAGAACACTCCCGGATGCTTGTTGAAACTCCTCGCGGATGTGGCCCATCGATTTGGTGCGGTTCTTCTGAATTTCTCTGGCCAGCACCGGTCGGTCTCTAACTCCCAGTTTTGTGGGTCTGCCCGGTCGGGGCACATTCCGACAGTCACCTCTCATCTTCCACTTGCCAATCGCGTAGGCCACTGTCGATTTTGGGTACTTCAACTCGCTGGATATGTCACGTATGGATCGGCCATTTCTGTGATACCCGACGATTACACCTTTCTCGAAATTAGAGAGCTCCGAACTAAGTGGCATCTTGCGTGCGACTGGTTGCATTGTTGTTTCCCACACGATATTTAACGGCGGCGGCCGTGACGTGTATCAGGACCGCAGATGTCGTCGATTGCAGGGGTGTCCAATTACTTGTTGGTAGATAGTGTACAATCTAATAAGCTTTTCGTTGGTTGACTGGTTGTTGAGGTTTTATGGTACATATACCGGTGAAAGTATCAGAGGACCGTTATAAAACCACAAGCTTTGAGAATATTTGGGCGCATAATGAGAAGTTTTTCAACTCCGCTTTTTAAATCGGAGATATCGCGCTGAGAATTACTATCCATTTACCTTCCCTCCTAGCTGGGAAACTGTGCGTCAGGAAAGACGAAAAAATGCGTGGCAGGCTTTTGGAAAGTCTTCCGAATCGGGGAACGGCCAACTAAACGGTCGGGCCCGCGCTCGAGTCCCGGGTGAGGCATAATCAGTAAGCTGGTCAGAAGTCTCGAATTCTTGAGGACAGTCCTCGAATTTAGTTTACTGTCCCCAAAAATGTCTGATACCTTTGGGGACGCGAATTGCCCTCGAATTTTGATTTTTGTCCTCAAATTTACACTTCTCCACCAGGTCGTTACATTCGCAATGAACCTTGTTCTTAAAATTAGATTTCATTGTACCCATTTCTATCTTTTTTGGTTTTCGGATTTTAACGACCACTGTGATTAATTCACGGTGCCGTTAAACTTGAAAAAAAGAAAACGGGGCTACGGTACTCACTCGTCCCTAATTTAGGGCCACTAGTTCTAGGGAAAGGAGAGAGCCAGTCCCTAAGAGGCAAATATACCACCTATGCCTCATCCGGGAGTCAAACCCGAACACACTCGACCAAACTGTCGGAAATCAGGGCTTTGACCACCTCGGCGGCCAAATTATGACTTTTATAAAATAAGAATATTATCCATGCATTTCGTTCTTCATAAAAATATAAGAATTATGCAGCTTGCTTTTAATTTAGCACATGTATTTATGGTAAAATACAGGATGGTCGAAAAGTCCCCTATAGGTTTAGATTGACAACTGTACAAAAACGAACAGATCTACCGCAATGCGGTTTGCGGCATTTGAAAGAGTGAATATTCGAGTTTTTAACGCCATCTCTTTCCAACAGATGGCGTTACGGGCTCGCAAATACCGACGCCAATTGCAAAACAACTGAAAATGTCGTCGCCGCAGGAGAACGCAATGTGCGTGCGTTGGTTTTTTGAGACGAAGTCTGTGATTACGGTACAAAGAAATTACCGTCTGACATATGGGAAAGATTCACCGAGTGATTTCAGTATCAGAACGTGGCAGAAGAAATTCTTGGATACTGGTAGCGTCTTGGACCGGCAAAGAAGTGGCAGACCTCCTGTCAGTGAAGAAACTGTTCAGAGCATACAGGAGATTTTCGTTCACAGTCCTAGCAAGTCCACGAGAAGGGCCTCTTTACAACTGAATGTTCCACGGTTCAGATTGATGGGAGTGCTTCACAGACGCCTGAAACTAATCGCATACAAACTGCAACTCGCACATCATATTAAACCGAACGATGGACCTCAGCGCTTAGCATTCGCTCGGGATATGTTGGAGTAGCTGGAAGTTGATGAAAGTTTCCCACGCCGTATAATGTTCTCGGATGAGGCAACCTTTTACGTACACGGAAAAGTCAACACTCAGAACGTTCGTATATGGAATAGTGAAAACCCACATTCAGTCAGGGAGCACGTCGAGCACAGTCCAAAGGTGAATGTTTGGTGTAGGCTCATGCATAATCCTGTAATTGGGTCATTCTTCTTCTCCGAGCCCACAGTGCAAATGAATAATTACCAAGACATGCTTCAGAACTTTGCGGTTCCTTAACTGATTTGCAACCAAACGTCATACTGCAACAAGATGGCGCTCCCCCACTTTGAGGTCTTGACGTTCGTGAATACCTTAACTGTGAGTTTCCCGACAGATGGATTGGCAGAGATGGTTCCATTCGTTGGCCACCCTGGTCCCCGGATATCACTCCTTTAGACTTCTTCCTCTGGGGCTATGTCAAGGACATGGTTTACCGGGAAAGATCAAGCAGCCTTCAGGTGCTCAAACAGCTCATTACAGCAGTGTTTGATAAAATCTATCCTGACATGTTGGAGCGCACATGGCAAGAAATTGAATACCGACTGGATGTGTTACGTGCCACCAAAGGCGCACATGTACAGGTGTATTAAGGTAAGATTATTAAACTCGAATATTTACTCTTTCAAATGCCGCATACCGCATTGCTGTAGATCTGTTCGTTTTTGTACAGTTGTCAATCGAAACCCCTAGGGGACTTTTCGACCACCCTGCATTTTACTTTTGCAGAGTATGTTCTTTTCATCACAGCTCTGCTTTGTCGGCACAGTTACCAATATTTTGCAATTATACGAGATATATCGTTTTAGCATTTTTAATTTTCTAATGTGATATATCACTTGCAGAGACAACACAATTTTATTTTACATATTCAGTATCAGTGTATGGTCATATCAGAATAATAAGACCACCCGCGGAATCACAGTGTACCCGCCCAGGCGAGTCACAGAGTGCACGTGACAAGGTCGACCACACTGAGATACAAGCGAGGCCGGTGAAGATAGATGAGCCATAGTGCGTAACGCGAGCACAATGGGCAGAGGTCGTGATTTGACGGACGTTCAAAAGCAATGATCATCATCTCAGAAACAGCAGACTTCCTGGGCTGTTCGCGAGGTGCTGTACTAAGGGTGTACCATGAACCGCTGGCACACCGAGTACCTTCTGACGTCATAAATGTAGAGCTCCAAAGTCCATCGACCCCAAAGGAGAACGTCGCATCCGTCCACTTGCAAACGGCTATCGATGCGCAACAGTGCAGCAATTGACCACGCAAATAAACGCTGGGACACCCAAGTACGTGCCCCGATAATAGTAGAGTGAACCTTGTTACGCATAAGGTCTCCGGAGTCGACGCTGCGTTAAGACGCCCATGTTAACCCAGGTCCATCGGCAAGGACGCTTGCAGTTCGCATTGGATTACCGTCATTTAGACAGTGGAAGATTGGGACAGTTCCACAGAAGTGACGGACGGTGGCGGATACGGCGTCAGACACACGATGACCAAGACCCAGACACGCTTGTCGGTCAAGGGCAGGCCGGAGGTGGCAGTGTGCATGTCTGGATGATGTTTTTCTATTATATTCTGGGACCTCTAGTACCACTGGATGCGTCCCTGAACGCCAACAGCTACCTGGCCACCCTCGCTGATCGCATACATCCCTTCATGCTGGACATTTACCTTGGTGGTGATGGTGTCTACCTGCAGAACAATGCGCCGTGCCATGTCGCTAAGGGGGGTGCGTGACTGGTTCCAGGAACACGACAGCGATGTCTCCGTTCTTCCTTGAAAGGCGAAATCGCCCGACTTCAATCCCATAAGGCACTTGTGGGACTATTTGGATCAAAAGGTTCGACGTGCCGACCCACAACCACGTTATCTCCGAAACCTCCGTGCTCTGCTGCAGTTGAAATGGACATGTGTGCCTCAGGAAACCTTCCAGGACCTCATTGCGTCTATGCCACGCTGTCATCCGGGCCAAGGGTGGTTATTCCCATTATTAGGTAGGTTGTCATATTATTCTGAAACGACTGTGTATGTGTGTCCCCAAAGGAGCTGTCGATTTGGGGACGCTGCCCTATTTTGTCCTCAAATGGGTGTTCCAATATCTGATCACCTTAGGCATAGGTAATATGCGGGCATTTGGGCTAGTCGCTTCCCTTCCATATAACTAGTGGCCCTAAATTGGGAGAGCAGGCAACTCCTCATAGCCTTAGATCATCCCAAAGGACGATGCCCGCTCCTCTCCTCCAAAATAAATAAATGAAATGAAATAAAAATCGAGAGAGTACCTTGGTACTCTTTGTAGGTAATTTATGCAATGCTCTTTGGCATGCCAAGATCTTTGGGGGTATGAAATAAAACGAGTGGTTCGGGAGTATACACTTATTAACGTACAACACATTACATTTATTCGCGTCACTCACGACCATACCAAGCCACAGTCCAATACATACTAAGTGGAATTAAATTATAATAACAAATAATAATGTTTACCAATTCTTGATATTAAGTGGTACTTAGGTAGGTGGATTAATGAAAGAGGATATGGGAGTCATAAAAGTAAATACAGTATTTACTAAACCATGGTGGCGGCATTAATAAGTATTTCGACTGTCTAGTTTCTCAAAACCAATATTTTTGTTATTATATACACCAAAGTGCCAAAGGTCATGGGATACGTACCATGTATCGTGTAGGACCTCCTCTAGCTCTGCGAAGTGCAGTAACTCGACATGGAATCGATTCCACAAGCGGCTGGAAGACTTCTGGAGAGATGTTGAGCCATGCCGTCTGAATAGCCACCCAGAGTTCTTCCGTATTTGTAGGTGCAGGATCTTGGGTGTGAATGGACCTTTCGATCACGTCCCATAAGTGCTCTATTGGGTTCATATCGGGCGAATGTGGTGGCCACACCATCCGTCGGAACTGTCCAGAATGCTCCTCGAACCCATTTTTGGACAACGTGGGCCCGATGACACGGTGCATTTTCCGCCTGGAAAATCCGATCACTGTTGGGGTAGATGAAGTCCATGTAGGGCTGCAAATGATCACCCAGAAGAACAACAAAGCGATTGCCAGTTAATGGACGTGTTTACGAGGTCCAGAGGACCCAAACTGTGCCACGTAAAGACACCCCACACATGTATGAAACCACAACCAGCTTGCACAGTTGTCAGCTTGTGTGCATGGCCTCATGGGGTCTGCGCCACACCCGAACCCTACCATCAGATTGTAAAAACTGGTAGTGTAACTCATCGGACCATGCCACATGTTGCCAGGAGTCTAACTACCGTGCTCACGAGCCCAGGTGAGACGTTGTGTCCGATGTCGTGGTGTTAACAAAGGCACTCTGGTGGGTCTTCTGCACCCATACTCAATAGGCGCTAAATTACGCTGCTTTGACCAATGATCCAAATGATCCTGCATACCAATGATGCATTGACCAATGATCCAAATGATCCTGCATGCGAATGATGCATTGACCAATGATCCAAATGATCCTGCATACCAATGACGCATTGACCAATGATCCTCCATTGAATGTGGATTTTATTTGAGCCAGTGCCGCTTGTCTATATCCTGGTCAGGCGCCGCTGGTCACGGGGCCACTGCGCTGGCCACGATCGGTGGTAATGCTTTCCATGAAGTATTCTCGGTACACACGTGACTCCGCGGGTCGAGGAATGTTGAATGTTCGCAGAACTTCGGAAATTGAATGTCCCATCCGCCTGGCTCCCACTACCATGCCTCCTTTAAATACCGATAACTCTCGTCGGCTAGCCCTAATCCTGCTGGCGGTTGTTCAACTTGATTCATGAGATTACACCTCGCAACTGATAAAAATCTTGGCGAGAATTGAAGTTTTTATACGACGGCAGCGCCAGTTAAAAATTTGCATACTGCTATCCCATGACTTTTGGCATTTCAGTGTATTATTCAGATTTAGACGAACATAAGTACGACCCTGACACCGATAAAAGGTGATGTAACCCCGAAAGTCCATCTGCGCATGAGCAAGCTAAAATATGACCTCAAGATAGAAAGAAAAGCTGAATCGCAAGTGTGTTAGTGAGGGGGATTGGTAACTTTTGGTCTAGGATATCTACAGGTTACATACACCCCATCGTGTTATACATCATTTTAAAGCTCTCGTCAATAGCAAGATAGAAAGAAAACTGAATCGTTAGTGTGTTAGTGAAAGGGATTGGTAACTTTTGGTCTAGGAAATCAACAGGTTACATCCATTCGTGTTATACATCATTTTAAAGCTCTCGTCAATAGCAAGATGGAAAGAAAATCTTAATCGCAAGTGTGTTAGTGAGGGGGATTGGTAACTTTTGGTCTAGGATATCTACAGCTTACACCCGATCGTGTTATACATCATTTTCAAAGCTCTCGTCAATAGCAAGATGGAAAGAAAATCCTAATCGCAAGTGTGTTAGTGAGGGGGATTGGTAACTTTTGGTCTAGGATATCTATAGCTTACACCCGATCGTGTTATACATCATTTTAAAGCTCTCGTCAATAGCAAGATGGAAAGAAAATCCTAATCGCAAGTATGTTAGTGTGGGGGATTGGTAACTTTTGGTCTAGGATATCTACAGCTTACACCCGATCGTGTTATACATCATTTTAAAGCTCTCGTTAATAGCAAGATGGAAAGAAAAGCTGAATCGCTAGTGTGTTAGTGAGGAGGATTGGTAACATTTGGTCTAGGATATCTACAGGTTACACCTCATCGTGTTATACATCATGTTTATGCTCTCGTCCTCTTCCCTCTGGGGGAAATCGAGAGGAAGCCGAATTCCGCTACTACGCACTGTTTTCATAGCATCAAAAATTTATTTTTGTAGTGGGTTTCATCATATTTAGCATGACGTTCTTGTAATTTACGCAGATTGCAATGAGATATTGTTATACAAATTTTGATGATGTGAATCCGTTTTTTGGTGCAAATATGACAAGGCTGGTAAGCCAGATAGTATCCAAAAACTTGAAAATTTCTTTCGTCCTGCAGCGGGAATCGAATCCGCATCTCCCGGATAGCGCCCGAGTATGCTAACCACTACATCACCCAGAACGACCAAGTTTCAAGTTTCCGATCAATTTGAATATAACCATCACAGGATTTGCTAGTCGAAGCTACCGGAATTCATGTTCAGCAAATCTGGAGGTTAAGAATTCTATCCCGTGATTGCCCGGAGGAGCACATAAAGAATTCTTAATTTCCAGATTCGCTAAACATGAATGCCGGTTGCTTCGACTAGCGAATCTTGTGATGGTTATATTCAAATTAATCGGAAACTTGAAACTTGGTCGTTCTGGGTGATGTAGTGGTTAGCATACTCGGGCGCTATCCGGGAGACGCGGGTCCGATTCCCGCTCTAGGACGACGAAATGTTCAAGTTTTCGGATATCATCTGACTTACCAACCATGTCATATTCACACCAAAAAACAAATTTACATCTTCAAAATTTGTATTGTATGGCGTAATCCCGTATTTCATTCATGAGATATTGTTATGTGTATGTAAAACGTGATGAAATAATGTTTGTCGATAGTTTAGTAAAATATTGTATATTTTTGAGTTACAATGAAATTAACTATTGTTGCGTCACTTCGTGGGACCACATTCAATAAGATTTCAATGGTTTTTGATCACTTTCGTTACCCATTTTCGTTGCGTGCAAATTTTTTACTTGGGATTTCCTTTACTACTTTCGGGAAAGATGCGTGGCATAAACAAACAAGAAAGATGACACCGAATTTTCGGGTGTAATAAGCACGTCTTTTGAATCCGTTCTGACGCAAATTAAATTTTTCAAAGCTATTCAAAGTCAATGGAACCGGTATGGAAAACAATAGATCTGACGTAAGAAAGAAGATTTTCAATCGGGGTTTTAATCCCTCAGATATTGCTGTAAACGGAATCGTGAGCTTACGAACTCTTAGAAACAGATATATCGACAAAAATAAGATGTGACTTTACGTCCCCTGGTGGGAAAACAATGCATTATTTTAGGAAGAAAGTATTCTCAAAAGGTTTATCCATATAAACGGTATCGGTCCAAGAAAAAAAATTAGTCCAGTTTTCAGGAGCCCAAATTTTGCAACAAATGCTTCAGAAGCAGAAATTAACACTTATGGCCCCTGGTGGCTAAATCTTTCTTTACCAAACATTAGAAATTATGTGAAAAATATTTTCCATCAGGTCTTGTATGCGATACAGGAAGAATTTTTCAAATCAGAGCTTTAGGAGCAGAAATAACGCAGAAAACACAATTTACCCATGTGTCCCCTAGCGGAAAGTCTATGATTTACTTGAAAATTTTGAATTTATAGGAAAAACATTTCGCATCGGAAACACTATCCAACAAAGAAGGAATTTTTTCAAATCGTACTCTTAGAAGTAGAGATATTAACAAAAACAAGATATACATCTACGCCCCCTGGCGTAGAAACCATGCATTTTTTCAAAAGAACTTTTTCCTAAAAGGTTTGTCGACATGAGTAGTATCGGTCAACAAACGACTTTTTTTTCAATCCAGATTTTAGAAGCTCATATTTTGCTGCAAATACAACAGAAGCGGAAATTAAGACGTACGCCACCTGGTGGCCAAACCATTTCTTACGAAAATTAGAAATTATGTGCAAACGATTTCCCATCAGGAGCTGTATCCGGTGCAGAAAGAATTTTTCAAATCGGAGATTTAGAAGCAGAGATATAGGGGGAAACGCAATTTACATTTATGACCCTAGCGGGAAAGTCTATGAATTACTGGAAAATTTTGAAATTATATGAACCACATGTCACACTAGAAACACTATCCAACAAAGAAGGAATTTTTCAAATCGGACTCCTAGAAGTAGAGATATTTACAAAAATAAGATATACATCTACGCCCCCTGGCGTAGAAACCATGCACTATTTTAAGAAGAAAATGTTTCTAAAAGTTTTGTCGACATGAGTAGTATCGGTCAACAAACGACGTTTTCTTCAATCGAGAATTTAAAAGCTCATATTTTGCTGCAAATACAACAGAAACAGAAATTAAGATTTACGCCCCCTGGTGGCCAAACTATTTTTTTACAAAAATTAGAAATTATGTGCAAACGATTTCCCATCAGGAGCTGTATCAGGTGCAGAAAGAAGTTTTCAAATCGGAGATTTAGAAGCAGAGATATAGGGGGAAACGCAATTTACCGCTACGCTCCCTAGCGGAAAGTCTATTAATTACTTGAAAATTTTGAAATTATATGAAAAACATGTCACACGGAAAACACTATCCAACAAAGAAGGAATTTTTCAAATCGGACTCCTAGAAGTAGAGATATTGACAAAAATAAGATGTATATCTACGCCCCCTGGCGGAGAAACTGTGGAGTATTTTAAGAAAATATTCCGAAAAGGTTTATCGATGTGAGTGGCATCAGTCCACGAAAGAAGTTTTTCAATCGATATATTAGAATCTCCGATTTTATGGCAATTACATCATAAGCAAAAATTAACACTTACGCCCCCTCGTGGCCAAAGTATTCTTTACCAAAAATTTGAAATGATATGCAAAAGATTTTCCATCAGGAGATGTATCCGCTGAAGAACAAAATTTTCAAATCGGAGTTTTAGAAGAAGAGTTATCGGGAAAAATGTAATTTACTTTTACGCCCCTAGCGGAAAATCAATGCGTAATTTGAAAAAGTAACTATATCTAGTTGAAAATACTCCAAATACGTGGCGACAAGTAAATAAATAAATACATCGCTCTTAACCACGTTCTAGAAACACACAGCAACCGAAAAATTGTTTTTCAGCCGCCGCTGTGGAAATGAACCAACAGAACTCTTGATATCTAGCCGAGTGCGTTACGTATACGCTGTGTGTTTCTAGAACGTGGTTAAGAGCGATGTATTTATTTATTTAACTATATCTAATATACTCTTCGATATAAATGGAATCGAAAAATATTTTTTTTCAATCGGATGTTTCGAAGCAAATATGTGGAATAAAATGTATTTTTGAATTCGACATCATCTGCATTTACGCCCTCTACTGGCGAAATTGTACATCGTAAAAAAAACGCAATAAAGGATCATCATTTGCATATTTCAAGCTTCCCAATGCAAAAAGAATTTTTCAAATCGGACTAATAGTTGCAGAGATATCGTGGGTACAGACGGACGGACAAACCGATAACAGAAGCACGATCTTTTTTTACAAAAGGCGTGCTAAAAAGCAGAATTTCGAGGTTTTTCACTCCTATAGTCGCAGCTATTGCGCGGAAAACGAATTTTTCCAGTTTGACGTGTGTATCTATGGCTTTGTTTGCTGCAATATTTTGATCGTAACTAATTACCCTGAAAGCATAATGTTTTAAAATGCACATAACACATTCATAAGACGTATATTTTTTTATGTCAAGAAACACATCATGAGTTCTACAAATTGCAAATTGTGTTGAGACCGAAATCTAGAAATAAGTGAGCCGGTGAATGTTGTTGCAAATAATATACCTCAAACCATTTGCAGAAATTCTCCAACTGACTTCACTCCAGCCATCATATTCTGTGGTGATTTTGATGTTGTTTTTTCTATCTTTACTCTAAGAAATTTTCGATGCTTATTGTATGAGGAAACAACGCGAACTTTCCGCTTGACCTTTTACTGTTGCTTGACAGAATAGTTCTCGTTCCCCCGACGCCCCTTAAACGGACAAAAGTACTTTCAGAGAATCACTCTACCTGAACATGGTATATTATGACCCTAGCGTTTTTGGCATTGACTTCAAAACAGGCTGTTTTGCATAGAACCGTCAATATGGCTGCCGGCTAGCGCAACGGATGCGCAGTAAAGAAATAAAAAGCATTCCTTGCTCGTTAGTGACTCACGCGACGACCTTATTCCAAGTTCCTTGGCGCGGAATATTCGACTAGACGAACATTATCCGCTTCAGCACGTCCAAAGATTGAGTTAGAGCGCTCTTATTCGTTCTTTCCTTTCTTTTAAAATTGTCATCTTGAAGTCCTCTGGATCGGAGGGTGATTGTTTAGACCGGTTTTAACGCCACGAGGAAAATTGCGCAATTCTTTAAAAGAAGAAAATGAAAAGAGTTTATGGAAAAATGCGCAAAACCTATGTCTGAAATTACTGAATTTTAAGAATTGATTAAGGTATATCTTAAACGGTTGTGATAATATCAAATTCGCTGAGATACATTCTCGCAAAACGTTCGAACAGTTTAACAAACAGGCGTCTTCCGGTGGGTAATTGCGTTACGCTGCCTTACATTTTCGTATGATAAATTAAGCATTGTGATAATTTCGTTACTGTCATATACAGTCATTTGCAAAAGTTTAAGACCATCTGTCAATTTATTGAAAAGACTAGTCAGAGATATTTGAAACAAGAAAGATGACACCGAATTTTTAGGTGTAATAAGCACGTCTTTTGAATCCGTTCGGACGCAAATTAAATTTATCAAAGCTATTCAAAGTCAATGGAACCGGTATGGAAAACCATAGTATCTGACGGAACAAAGAAGTTTTTCAATAGGGTTTTTAATCCCTCAGATATTGCTGTAAACGAAATAGTGAGCTTCCGCCCTATGGTTGCAGACTTATGCGTTAAGAACCACACGAATTTATATGAGAAACATTTCACACCGGAAATGCTCTCCAACACAGAAAGAATTTTTCAAATCGGACTCTTAGAAACAGAGATATCGACAAAAATAAGATGTGAATTTACGTCCCCTGGTAGGAAAACCATACATTATTTTAGGAAGAAAGTATTCCAAAAGGTTTTTCCATATGAGCGGTATCGGTCCAAGAAAAAAAAACTTAGTCGAGTTTTCAGTAGCCCAGATTTTGTTGCAAATACATCAGAAGCAGAAATTAACACTTATTCCCCCTGGTGGCCAAACCATTCTTTACCAAACATTAGAAATTATGTGAAAAATATTTTCCATCAGGTCTTGTATGCGATACAGGAAGAATTTTTCAAATCGGAGTTTTAGAAGCAGAAATAACGCAGAAAACGCAATTCACCCTTGTGCCCCCTAGCGAAAAGTCTATGATTTACTTGAAATTTTTTTATAGGAAAAACATTTTGCATTAGAAACACAATCCAACAAAGAAGGAATTGTTCAAATCAGTCTTCTAGAAGTAGAGATATTGACAAAAATAAGATATACATCTACGCCCCCTGGCGTAGAAACCATACATTATTTCAAGAAGAAAATGTTCGTAAAACGTTTGTCGACATAAGTAGTATCGGTCAACCAACGACTTTTTTTTCAATCGAGATTTTAGAAGCTCATATTTTGCTGCAAATACATTAGAAGCGGAAATTAAGACTTACGTCACCTGGTAGGCCAAACCATTTTTTACAAAAATTTTAATTATATGCAAAGGATTTCCCATCAGGAGCTGTATCCGGTGCAGAAAGAATTTTTCAAATAGAAAATTTAGAAGCAGAGATGTAGGGGGAAAGCAATTTACCCTTACGCCCCCAAGCGGAAAGTCTATTAATTACTTGAAAATTTTTAAATTATATGAAAAACGTGTCACACTCAAAACACTATCCAACAAAGAAGGAATTTTTCAAATCGGACTCCTAAAGTAGAGATATTGCTAAAAATAAAATATACATCTAAGCCCCCTGGCAGAGAAACTGTGGAATATTTTAAGAAGAAAATGTTCCAAAAAGGTTTATCGATGTGAGTGGCATCAGTCCATGAAAGAATTTTTTCAATCGATATTTTAGAAGCTCAGATTTTATGGCAAATACATCAGAAGCAAAAATTAACACTTACGCCCCCTGGTGGCTAAATTATTCTTTACCAAAAATTTGAAATTATATGCAAAAGATTTTCCATCACGAGATGCATCCGCTGAAGCAAAAATTTTACAAATCGGAGTTTTAGAAGAAGAGTTATCGGGGGAAATGTAATTTACTTTTACGCCCCCATAGCGGAAAATCTATGCGTAATTTGAAAAAGTAACTATATCTAAAATACTCGTCGACACAAATGGAATGGAAAGATAAAATAATTTTTTTCCATCGGATGTTTAGAAGCAAATATGTGGAATATAACGTATTTTTGAATTCAAAATCATCTGCATTTACGCCCTCTAGCTGCGAAATCGTACATCGTAACACAAAAAACGAAATGAAGGATCATCATTCGCATATTTCAAGCTTCCCAATGCAAAAAGAATTTTTCAAATCGGACTAATAGTTGCAGAGATAGCCAGTGGCGGCTCGTGGTTGGAAAAATAGGTGAAGAGGTACAAGAGCAGTATGAAAATATATCTACAATGAAAATCCCTTAATGAGGACTTACTTTTTTTTTTTTTATATTAAAACAATTTTTCTTCCTTTTAAAGCTGCAAATTTGTCGATTATGTCGTCATAAGATGGTTAGATGGTTGTTTCTTCGTGAGCATCAACAAAATGTCTTCCTGAATAGAAATATTTGCCAGAGAAGCAAGTCTATCTTGGGAACTAGTGTTTCTTGAGCAAGTTTATATTCTTTTAAGAAAACTTCTTTCCACTGACACACTTGTAGATGGAATTGTTAAACTGAGGAAAACCAATTTATAATCTTCTGTAAAAATGTCTTGGTCTCCTTGAAACACTCGAAGGAGTTCTTGAGTCAATATATTCCTTAATTTTTCATCGGCATATACAAGACTCAGTTCATTTTTAAGCCGCTGTGTTTAGTAAATATGTTTCCGTAAAAATGTAGATTTTCAAGAGCGCGAGAGGGAAAGCATGCATTAAATTATTCGAATTTGGTTGTGTCAGCAAGTCAGACAAATTGAAGTTTCTTGCAGTCTTGAAATCTTATATCCATTTCCATAAGAATGTGGTCCAAAATTTTAAAATACAATTGTTTATAATTTTGAAAAATTGTTTCCTGTGTAAGAGCAGCATATTCCCGTGC
The DNA here is from genome assembly GCA_039090855.1 of Macrothele yani. Lineage (NCBI taxonomy): Eukaryota > Metazoa > Arthropoda > Arachnida > Araneae > Macrothelidae > Macrothele > Macrothele yani. Next base: position 116,847,108 of record CM077026.1, read on the forward strand.
TTATTTCTGTGATTTTGCTAGCTTTTCCAAACTGTGCTTCAAATAACTCATCGTTCCTTTTATGGCTCAAAATTTCACGAGTTTTTTTTTTTTTTAATTTGAGACAGTAGTTTATGTTTAGTTATTTTTTCTTCAAAAGTTCGAATAATAGATCGGTGGAGCCAAAAATGTAAATTCAAAAGTGTTAATATCATTCAAAACTCCCTTGGCAAGATGAATTGATTTTTTGTCTGATTATTCGCTATTCATCAGAAATCCGAACACTTCCTTCAATTTATCTGAATCTTCAACAACTGCACTTACTAATTTCGAAGTGGAGGACCATCGAGTTTCTGTTATGGTTGGTCTGCGTCTTGCAGTTTTGCCGCCCCGGTGGTGCAGTGGTCTAAGCGATGGCCTCTGATCATTCGTCCGAACGGGGTCCGGGTTCGAATCCCGGTGAGGCATGGATGTTGTGGTTGTCTTACGGCACTGGCTCTCTCCCTTCCCTGGAACCAGTGACCCTAAATTAGGGACGGGCGACTGCTTATAGCCCATTGAGTTGCTCACGGTGGTCGTTAAACCTCCAATCAATCAATCATCTTGCGGTTGTTGATATAAGTGTATAAGACCGCTTCGCAGAATGGTAAACAAACGAAGCAATTCCACTGAGGCTTGCAAAAAGTATTCGACACTTAGAAATTTCAGAAAAACTCTGGTGTAATAGAAGATTCAAACGATGAACTAAGCAATGAACAAAAACAGCTTGAGAAGTTTTATCCTTGCCTTTTTTTTCTGTAGCCCATTTAAGTGTCCTGACATTATACCTGCCCCATCGTAATATTGTCCTATTTATTTGTGTTGGTAATAAGACTGTTCCAAAATTTTGTCTAGCATTTTGTATAAAGCTCCTGACGTTCTATCTTCATTCACATCATGGAAACCCAAAAATCCCTCAACCAATACACCTTCCGAATCAACAATAAAAAATTATTTAATTTTTGACGTGATCGTTTATATATTCAGAAATACATTCAGTTAATTCATTTTGAATAGTTTTTTTATCCTTTCGTATTGATTTTCAATTTCTAAAGAACTTCTTCATATCAACAATGAAAGTAATTCAATGAAATTTCCACGATTTATCGAGCCCATGCTTTCGTCATGGCCATGAAATGCTAGTTCTTGTTTGCTCAAATACAGTATAGACTAATACTGCATCAATCACTGTCTGTAGGAAAAGTCTATTTAAACGAACGGTTTCGTTAAAATGCGTTTTCAAATGCCTAGCATTTTTCCTCAGGGCATCGGCAATGGTGTTTTGAATTTTTCAAAATTCCTAAACATTAATCCGCATTTCAGGTGTTCGCTAGAATCACGATGTTTATGAAGTGACCGTGTTACGCTTAATAAATCTGAGAATCCGTCTTTATTCCACGCCAAATGTTTATTACTAAAAAGTAAGCAGGGCAAAAAAAAAAAAAAAAAAAAAAAAAAATAACACCCGCTCTACCGTGATCTCTCACGACTTTACGCTCAAAAACTGAAAGATGCAGAAATAAGGCCAGTGAAGCTGAAACACTTCACTTGAGCGAGCAGATTGGAGAGGGTGACGTCACGGTTACCATGCCAACTCGGCGAAAAACTGCAGACTTCCAAGCATTCTCATTTCGGCTCTTCACTTGCACTGTTTTGCGTATAAGGATTTGTTTTCCGTATTGAGCGCGCCACGTGAATTAATATCTATTCAAAATTTTGAGTATTTTGGAATTGAATAAAGGCAAAATAGAATATATTACAAAAAAATACTGAATAAAACTTTATTTTGAGTAAAATAGGTGAAGAGGCACTTCACCTATTTCACCTGAAAAGCCGCCACTGGAGATAGCGTGGGTACAGACGGACGGACGGACAAACCGGTAACATAAGCACGATCTTTTTTTACAAAAGATGTGCTAAAAATGATACGACAGATGAATACACAAAAAGATCGAAATTAGTACTTTGTGTGGCCACCTTTGTTTTTTTTTTTTTTATAGCGGACAGAATACGATGTGGCATACTGTTAATGAGGGATTTGCAGTAGTCATTTGAAATGTCTCCGCACCACACGTACTTTATTGCGTCAATCAAAGCTTGAGAATTTGATGGCTGTTTTTCTGCTACCTTTTCTTTTAAAATGGTCCACAAATTTTTGATGGCGTTAAGGACGGGACTATTATCCGGCCAGTCAAGCACAGTTATGTTTTTCCTCTGCAGGTAGTCCTTTATTGTCTTTGATCTGTGGCATGGAGCACCGCCATGCATAAAAATTGCGCACTTGCATATGAGTTAACAGCTTCTCAAGTAACATTTCCACAATAAAAGGACCAGTCATGGTGGTGCCTCCAGGCAAAAGGGATAATGAAGCAGTAGCCGATGCTGACATAGCACTCCATATCATCTTCATCTGACTAGGCCGAAGTCTCACGGTGCTAACAGTGTATTTTTCATCAAACTTTTGCCTTTTGGTCGTCAAACATGTGCTTCACGTGATTACAATTGACGCACAGTCATCAGAAAAAAGAACTTGGCTCCAATTTTCAGCAATCCACGAATGATGACGCTTCGCAAATTGGAGTCTCTTCTTTTCATGACAGAGGTTAGTCTAGGTTTATGTGCAGGTTTATAAGATATAACGAAGTAAATTTCTCCGTCATTTTTGTCCACGTCGGGGCTGGAACCCGGGTTCCCTCATTCCGGAATAAGTCACTCTACCAATTGAGATACGCAGACGTTCGTTATCGCTGCTATCTGCCTTTATATCGTGTGCGTCCTGCTGGGCAGGCACGTCACATCTCCCCTCCCCCGAAAGAGGGCCGGGGGCATGGCCCACGGGTCAGCTGTGACCATGAATCGTCGCAGGCAGCCATCCGCTGTAGAACGTACTTGAGAACTCCCAGTCAATCTGGTGTGTGGAATGCAACGTCACACACATTTATTTTTCGAAGCGCTGGAGAAGGAATTCTTTGATTTTTCCTCTCTCGCGGTGTGGAAAGAACATCACACTACTGCGAGATCTTGAATGGCCGGGTCATCCGGGAAGTTCGGGCGCCATTATAACGAAGTAAATTTCTCCGTCATTTTTGTCCACGCCGGGGCTCGAACCCAGGTCCCCTCATTCCGGAATAAGTCACTCTACCAATTGAGCTACGAGGACGTTCGCATCGCTGCTATCTGCCTTTATATCGTGTGCGTCCTTGCTGGGCAGACACGTCACAAAGACTTTAATCCAAAATCTTTGCCAAGACGTCGAGAAACAGTGCTGATACTAATTAGCACAAGACACATACACGAACTAATTCAACGAACAAAATTATGAATAGCAATCCTTTCTACTTCTCACAATGTGCACCTCAAGAATAAAAATCGAAGTTCAGCCTAAATCTGCTGCTTCGCTCAACTGAATGTCCTATAAATTTGACATACTGCATTTCATAAATACTGACATTTAAAATTCGCTTCAGTAATACAACATCACACAAGTTCGCCTCAAAAATACATCATAGAAGAACACTGAAAATCTGAGGAGAGAAAAAAAAATCCAACTGAAACAAACTTTCCTTTTCATCAATAACATGGAATGATACTAACTATTTCATGAAATGCAAGAAAAGAAAACTCCTACAACTCTGTGCTTTATGGAATTCATCCACTCCACTCCCAAATAATGCCTGAAGTGATTTAACAGCTATTCATGGAATATCTAAATCTATACAGAACGTTCTACGTCCCATGCTACAACACACGTACAAAAACTATAAATACACAATTTCCACTGAAATCCTTGAACGAATGTTTAAGAAAGTGAAAAAGAACGTTTTTCCTATCGCTCGATTCGCCTCAAAAATGAAATTCAGGAAAAAATTAATGAGAGATAAAATTTAAGGAATCATTCTTGGAGACAAGAATGCGTGGATGTGTGATCTTTTTCGCATATAGTGGAACCAAAGACTGGGCCCTAACCTTCGAAACCACTAAGAGAAAAATATCAACACATCAGAATATAAAAAGGCCTTGATTTCCTTGCAGCAAAGGCGTCGGAAAATATCGTGATTCAAAAGTGAGAACTAAGTTTTTCCGTTAATATACGAAAGGAATTGCGGAAAGGTTTCGAAACATTCAGAATTTTCCTAGCGTACGAAAAATCCGTGAAATTCAGATCTCTTTTCGTTATTTCACGGAGAAGTTGTATCAGAAATATGCTACGTTAATTCACGAAATGAATCACGGAAAGGGGCACGTCAATTTCAGAAAATATTTTACAATGTAGCCCATCTATTCAGTATTCCTACTTAAGAATCGGTTGCTTCATTTCATCTAGATGGCAATTTAACAGTTAATCTCGGCAAAACACATGTTAGTTTTTGCTGCATATTCATTATTCCATGTTGCTTTTCACTTGCAAATAAAAACAGACAAAAAATGCATTTGATACCAGTTAAAGCTAAGAAAAGTCGCACATGTCCAAATTCCACGGCACATCAAGCATTCTGGAGTATCTTTTTCGGTCATCTGCATAGTAGTGAGCGACAATGAATGTCATCAGTATCTTAACATCAAATATTCTGAATAAATTACGAGCAGCCTTAGGCTGAGTGCCTCTGTCGCAAGAGATGTAATGTCAGAATTCTGAATTACCATCCGTGCTCTGACTACAAATGATATCAGGTGCTGTGTTTTTACTGGAATGTGTGCCATATTTCGTACATAACGAGAAAACCAGACGCAAATGGAGGAAGGAGACTGGGCCAGCCAAACAAGTGATTAACTCGATGAGGAATAATTTTAGCGTAGAAACATTGCAGTTAGTATACAGCGTATAGCGATACTATATATTTTCCTCTAGTTGTGCAATTCAATTTTTCTTTTTTTTTTTTCGTATCTCATTATCATTAAAAGACCCTCTTTTTAAAATAAATAATACGGTTCCTTCACAGTTGCTTTCCATAAATAATACGGTACAAAACTGTAAAAATTACGGTTCCTGACTGTTCTTTCACAGTTGTTTTCCGTAAATAATACGATACAAAACCGTTATTTTTACGGTCAAATGATGGCAACCTTGTTAACGGTCTAAAACCGTAAAATTATCAGTTCATTTCTTTACAGTGTATTTCCCTGTAGTTGTGCGATTATTGCGGCAATTTTTATTTTTTTTTCATATCTCATTATCATTGAGAAACGACATTGTTCCTCTTTTTAAAATTTTACACTCTCTGGTCATGTTTTCAGTCAAAAGACGAAGCGACAATTTTCTGTTCAAAAGACGAAGCGAAAAATACTTCACCCAGAAAACTGGCTCCCAAAACGTTAGGGGAGGGGGGGATATAAACTCCAATTTTGATTTCTTTAACTCAGCCACAAAACATTAAGTATGAAGGTTTAAAAGCTGTAAGTGCATAACAACGCGCTTAATTTAATGCATAACGAATAACATACAAGTACAAAATAAAACAAACATATATATAGTGTGGTCTATTATAAGGGGAGAGTCAAATGAAAACCTTAAATAAATTTTTTCTCACAATTTACTGAACAAAAGTAATACACATCTGTATTATTTTTCAATGTAATCTCCATTTTGTGCAATACAAGTCCTCCAGTGCTTACAAAGTGCATAGATTCCTGTAGAACAAATTATTTCGGTCACGTGTGCAGCCACTCACGCACCACCTGTTTCACCGGACCTGAAAATCTTTCCTCCCATCGCATCTCTGATTGGCCCAAAGATGTGATAATCACTTGGGGGCAAGTCTGGTGAATACGGCGGATGTGGAAGACACTCGAAGTGCAGTTCTTTTATGGGTGCAACCGTTGCACCCACAGTATGGGAACGAGCGTTGCCATGTTGCAACAAGACACCAGTAGAGGAGAAGGTCCAAATATGGGCTAGGGTCTAAATACGGGCTAGTGGCAGTACAGCGTTTGATTGGTGCTGTAACTTGGTGGAAATAATGTGAAACGGTGCCTCAGGAACATACGACGTGTACGTGGTTAGTTGGTTGTCAGCAGGGGATCGATCGAGACGCAGTATTTGATAACGTGTCATTTTGCCTATTGCGTCACAGCGAAAGTTTCGACTGGCATGTATATTCTGTTTTATGTGCAACACTCCGTCAACCTTAAAGCTATTTCAGTATGGGCACAACATTAAAGATATCTTGAGCTTGTTTTAGCATAGATGGTTCACTCAATACCAATGTACGGTACTGGCTGCCAACCCTCAAATAGTCCGTATGCAATGGATCTAAATACGGGCTACCCGGTGGGGTCTAAATATGGGCTAGCCTATGTTTGGACTACTTGCAGGATAACGTGAAACAAAAACCCGCAATTATGTTCTTTTTCGTTTCAGAATGACCAGAATGACTGCAGAACATCTTTCAAAGGGTAAAAGAAGAGGATATGGAGCAAGCCATTACAGCCGTTTGTGAAAATAAGATGGGGCAGCCAAGACTTTTAGTGTATCTCGTACAACACTTCAAACGTTAAGTACAAAACTAGACCTCAGTCCAGCTGAAGTAAGTTGTACTAAACTAGGAGAAAACCCTATGTGGGGGAACAAATCGAAGAGCTGGTATCATACTTACTTCTGATGGAGCAAAGGTTCTATGGGTGTACTAGGGGTGATTTGCGACGGATGGCGTATCAGTTAGCAGTTCGAAATAATATATAAATGCATTTCAAATTTAACGAAGCTGGTAGATGTTGGATTGATCTTTTTCTGAACCGGCATAAGGCTCGTTTATCTCTTGGCAAATCTTTTGCGAGAGCATTGGACTTCAACAAGGAAAATGTTCAGAAATTTTTCACACTTTTGGAAGAAGTGTACGACAAACACAGATTCACAGCTGACAGGATCTACAACGTCGACAAGACTGGATTTTTTCATTGTTCAAAGTAAAGTCCCTTATGTCATCGGTAGAAAAGGGAAAACACATATAGCAGCCTTCATGTCTGCAGAACGGTAGTGACAGAACGGACTGTTCGTCCCTCTTTATTCGTTATTTTCCCTTGTACGAACATGTCCCAAGTGCTAATTAAAGGAAGTTCTCCAGGTTCGATCGGCAGAGCCCACTCTTTGGGATGGGTGCAAAATTATCTTTTCACCGAGTGGTTTCGTCACTTCATTGAAAAAGTCGGCCCTAAAGAAGAGTCACCCGTTTTACTTACCTTAGACGGACACTAGTCATGTGCGAAATGTTGATGTCATCGACATGGCTAAAGCCCACCATGTGACAATCATTTCACTTCCTCCACATTCAACACACAAACTCCAGCCTTTAGACAAGACCTTCATGGGTCCGCTGAAAACGTTTTACAGTAAAGAAATAAGACAGTGGCTATTACATTCCAACAGACCTTGTTACAGCATATGACATTATGGAGCTGTTCGGAAAGGCCTAGCTGCGAGTCCAGAGTGGTGAGATTGCAGTGAGCGGATTCAGATCAACTGGAATATTTCCATTGAACAAGAACATTTTCTCTGAAGCTGAATTCATAGCGTCTACGACAGAGGCCGAGAAGACATGTAACACGACCCCACAGACCCCAGATCATACTCTGACAGCAGCTTCGACTCTACCTCGCAAACATTTCAGGCTTTCAGTATAACTACTCAGCACGTTCTGCCTTGAACCGCAATGCATGTCACTCCTTTTGATATTGCTCCAATTCCTACCATTAAAAAGAAAGTTACCAATCGATATCGCAAGGCTGCGGGGACCTCTGTTATCGCTGAAGAACAGTACAAAGCAGCATTGTCTCTGTCTTTGGAAACATCTGCAGCCACAAAACGCAAGAAGAGGGTGAAATGTAGACTTACTCATCAATATAAACGATCGGCTGCTTCAAAAGCTCCGACTGCAGGTATAGCGTCAACTCGTGGAACAGCGCCTATTAGATAGAGGAATACGGTCTTCAAAACGAAAACGGCTGTCATCGGAATTGGAAGATGATTTTGGCCTTGTAGATCATCCTCTGGATGACAGTGACAGCAACATCGAAATACCTTAAGGGAACTATCCTAACGACAAGGATGCAAGCTGCATATTTTGCGGTGGACTGTTCTCTGAAGACTCAAAGGGTGAACTGTGTGTACAATGCAATAAGTGGGCGCACAGTGATTGCGCAAGTGCCGAAAAGTATCAGTACATCTGTGACTTTTGTAAATAGACCATTGACATCGAAGAACAGTATCCTTTTTCCGGCAATTTGATTTTGTGTTACATATTTAAAATGACAAATATGTGAGTTCATTTTATGTTCCAAACAGCAGATGTTTGGATTATCAAGTTCAGTTTTTTATTGAAATGTATTCTGACGCATTAATTTGCATTAAAAAATATGTTTTCCTCTCTTTATTGCTATTTTTGTACCTCTTTTTATGGATATTTTGAGGGTAGTCCATATTTGGACCCTACTTTCAAAAATCATCATTTTGCCTCTCATTGTAAAACCTTCATTTCCGACACAACCGTTATTTTTAACAATTACGTCAACCCGATACCACACGGGAAACAAGTCTCTGATATATTGTAATGTGTTCAGTCTAGAAAATCCTTAACGGGTATGCCTGTAGGTCCTCCAATGAAAGTGGTAGCCCATATTTAGACCTTCTCCTCTACTCAGAAGTCCACGTCGTTTGGATTTGATGGCAGGTCGAAAATGATTCCTGATAAGATCTGCATACGTGTAACTGGTTACAGCGTTCTCCCCTCGGCATGCAGTGCTCCAAAATTACACCTCGTTCATCTCAAAAGAGAGTCAGCATAACTTTCACTGCAGTTGGCTGCGTGCGGAACTTCTTTTGTTGAGGAGGGATGACGTCATTCCTTGCTCGCTCTCTTGGTTTTCGGCTGATGATAGTGAACCCAGGTTTCATCTCCAGTAACGATTCTCTGTAGGAAGCCATGCCCCTCTGCTACAAAGCGCCGCAAAAGTTCTTGACAGGCATCAACACGCGTTTTTCAATTCTGGAATCCCATACCACACGGGAAAAATCCCCAGCATTGTGCGGGGCTCCAAGAAGCAATCTGCCAATTGCCTTGGCAGTTAGTGCATGTGAGTCTGGAGGAATTCGAGGCCGCTGTGGTGCAGTGGAAGCATATCCGGCGCGTAACTGGAAGACCCTGAGTTCGATTCCCGGTGGCGGCCAATGATAATTTTTCCGTGACTCATTTATAAACGTGGAAAAAGCGATGACTTCTGTTTGATGTTCCTAGTCCACGTCAAATGTCTGTATTAATTATTCATTCGCCTTCTAATTATTTGTTCAGTTGCTGTTTACCATCTTTGGCGAATCCCCAGCATTGTGCGGGGCTCCAGGAAGCAATATGCCAATTGGCTTGGCAGTTAGTGCATGTGAGTCTGGAGGAATTCGAGGCCGCTGTGGTGCAGTGGAAGCATATCCGGCGCGTAACTGGAAGACCCTGAGTTCGATTTCCGGTGGCGTCCAATGAGAATTTTTCCGTGACTCATTTATAAACGTGGAAAGAGGGATGACTTCTGTTTGAAGGAGTTAGCTGGTGTGGCACCCACCTTGCAGACACTTTGTTGAACTAGAGCACATCATGAATGATGTGGTGCAGCTACCATGACTGATGTTCAAAAGTGCAGCTACTTCATTCCATCGTCACCGTCACTCGGCAATTTCCCATCACAATGCCTTCAACTGGTGTAATGGAGTCTGGTGTCACTACTCTGTGTGCCTGACCCGGTCGAGAAAAATCTGTCACAGAACTCACGCCGTTGCAGAACTTCTTAGTCAATTCGTACACTTTCTGGAGTGACAAACATGCATCACCATGCTGCAACTACATCCGACGATGAATTTCAATAGGTTTCAGGCGTTCACTTCTCAAAACACGGATGACAGAACGTTGCTCCTCTCTGGGGCACGTCTCAAATGGGGCGGCCATTTTTACACTGCTACTGTGACGTCAGTAAGCTTGTCTGCACTGTACTGCCACCTGTAAGAAAATCGTTTCGTCATTGGTAACAATACTGCCAAGTTACAAGACAACGACACTGTATTTTACCATTGTCCCACGGGGAGGGTTCATGGTATCAATGCCACGTTTCTAATTTTTTCTGAATGTCGAAGAACGGGTAACTAAAAACACTTTTCGCCAGCATGTTTAGAAAAATGAAAAAAGCTTTGAGTATTTACAACGATAAAAGTAAAACATAAAAAAGATAAAAGTAAAATATATATATATATATATATATATATATATATATTACACTGGTGTGCAAAAATTAAGTACAAAGAGGAGAAATTAGCATAACAGCGGAACGAGCAGGCAGAACGGACCGAAAGACCACTCAGGAGATAGACTAGGGTCTGGTACGGTAGGGCATGGGCATATATGCAGCATGACGTGGGGGGGATGCCGGAAGGGTATAAAGCACACGGGCGGTGTACGCTCAGCAATTCGGTGAAAGCTATTGCACGGTGTACATCGGTTTGAACGACGTCGAGTTGCTGCCACCGTGTGATTTGGCCAACAGGCAATCCAGTAGACGATATCTGGATGACTTTACCCGAGGTCGCGTCATTGGGAAGTTGGAAGAAGGTCGAAGCGTAACTAGTGTGGCCGAGGAGTTCGGGATTGCTCACAGCATTGTTTCACGAGCTTGGAGAGCATTTCAAACTACAGGAACAGCTGTGTCCAAGAGTTTAGCAGTGGTCGTCCGCGAGCAACCACGGCGGCGGACGACCGGTATATTGTCTTACAGGCGAGAAGAGACAGACGGCAGACAGCGGGAGAAATCGCAAGGCACGTGCAACAGACAACTGGACGTCCGTTATCGCGTTTTACCGTGGCCAGGAGGCTGTACAGAGGTGGTCTATTCGCACGACGACCAGTACGGTGTGCGCCATTAACGCTAGCTCATCGGAGACGGCGATTTCTGTGGTGCTAGGAACACAAGAACTGGACACATCAGCAATGGGGTCGAGTTTTCTTTACGGATGAGAGCCTATTTAGTCTGACGAGCGATTCTGGGCGTATACACATCTGGAAAGAGCAGGAAACACGCAATCACACCTCCAACATCATCGAAAGGTATCGCTCGGGCTAATATACTACGGGCTCGGATGGGCTCGGGCTAATATACTACGGGCTAGGATGGGCTCGGGCTAATAAACTACAGGCTCGGTTGGGCTCGGGCTAATATACTACGGGCTCAGATGGGCTCAGGCTAATATACTACTGGCTCGGACTTCGAAATTCAGCCCGAACTCAGCTCTTTTGTACTCTACAGCATAGTTTGTGTTTATATGGAAGCGGATACGATTTTGTACAAAATACGAGATCGTATTCACTTCCATATAAACACACTGTAGTAGTTTAGCACGATTTTGAGGCCAAATTTTCAGAGCTTGCAATCTTTAGATCTTGGAACAAAAAGTTATGGTGCTGACACACAGAAACATTCTTTTAAAATTATTGAAGAATTGCTACGAGTAAGAGCAACTGTCAAGAACAGATTCTGGTTTACTTACTGCATCTGCTGTGCTCCATCACCACCACGCACTCTATAAAAAATAAATGGTGTGAAATCACGGAAAATTCCTGTAAGTGTCCGTATAAAAAAAAAAGAAAATTGCCGGTAAGTGTCCGTATTTTAACGACATTTCCGTTTTTAAAAACTTCCGTTCCTTCTAACTTCTGTATTTTAACAGATTTTCCGTGGTAAGTAATTCCGCTTATTTGAGAAAAGCCCGTTTCGGGTTTTTCATATTCATAAAGAATTTTTTAACTTCTTCAGCCCTTTTATCAGTTCCTCTCCGTTTTATCTAGATGGAGATTGAACCGGCTCCGCTCGGCTTCGTTTTCGACGAAGATGGAAAGCATGCGAGCTAAGGTTGAGCCAGGAAGTTCACAAATCACACTCACAAAGGTCGAACTCAAATCGCACTATGATGAAGTTTTTTTGTTTTTGTGTTTTTCGTTTTGACGTAGAAGTACGTCTTCCCCCGCGCTGGGTATAGGGAGTTACATCGAAAGCACAGATGCAACGAAAACATGTTACCCTTTGAACGCTTATATCGTCCAAACTAATAATTGTACAGCACTAAATAATACATCATTAGATAGTTCATAGATTCCCATTTATAACAAAACATGTTTCATCCCTTAACCATTTGATACAGTAGCATTAGAAAATTAAGCTAAATTTCGCGTGATTTTGTTTCACCGCATGCCGTTTTAAGGTTGATAACTAGTGAATAGATAATGATAGCGATGACCTCAGCCCGCATTCCGTAGCTCATAATCAGAGCTAACGGACGTATGTGATAAACCGAAATAAAGTAGACTTAAAATTTATTTTTTAGATAAAAAAAATTGGTGACGAAAATTTAGAAATGCCGCGAAAATCTAGGGAAAATTACTATAACAGCCAACGAAAATTGAAGAAACAGATAGAGGAGAACGAGAGGAATCCGAAAAGGTCCCAAAAGTCACGGGAATGTAGGGAGAGTCAAAGGTCTGCGCGCCATGATGCGTTTTACCCAAGTTCGACTCAAGAAACACAATCTTCCACTTTTTTTTTTTTTTTTTTTATTGGTGGTTTAACGACCACCGTGAGCAACTCAGAGAGCTATAAGCAGTCGTCCGTCCCTAATTTAGGGCCACTGGTTCCAGGGAAGGGAGAGAGCCAGTGCCGTAAGACAAACACAACATCCATGTCTCACCGGAATTCGAACCCGGACCCATCTCGGGGGAATGATCAGAAGCCATCGCTTAGACCACTACGCCACAGGGGCTGCCAACCTTCCACATCAACCGCATAAATTGAGCCTGAACAGCAAGAACAGATGGAGATCGATGTCATCGATCCAATTTTTCAATTTTTCACACCGAGCATGGAACACCAATGCACATCGCCAGTCTTCACAACTTGGCTGGATAATGAATGCATTACGTCTCAAACCTTTACACCGCGGATGCATTCTGAATCTGGACAAGAACATGGGCAACAACAAGAAGAGTACATTAGGCCTGAGACATATTGCCAAATTTTTAACAAGGCAACTAAGGAGTTTGGCAAATTGTTTCTGAAGAACGATTTCTTCAGAAACAATTTTAGTAATAGCTACTGACAACGATGATACTACGCCTTCTACTAACATTAATTTATAATCAGCATAAGTTACTATGAATTGTATATAGTATAAGTTGCTTCTAAATAAATAAAGTAAAACATTTCTTTCGTTTTATTTCTTAAAAAATTTATATCTGAAAAAAAATCAAAGAGGCACAGTAACAACTGTACCGCAACCTACAACATAAGGCTACGTCAACTACCCTCGTTGAATACTTTAAAGATGTAGTAGTGAGATAGGGCAATGAAATACTGATAGTTGACGTAGTCCTATGTTGTAGGTTGTAGCACAGTTGCTACTGCGTCCCTTTGATTTTTTTTTGTTATTATTGTAGGTGAATTAGTCATTTCATTTTCTGTAGCAGCTTATTATTTTTCTGAATAGATTTGTAATAATTTTATTTTTTCTGTAGCAGGATTTATTACAAATGACGTTTTTTTTCATCGTGATTTTTTGAAGCAACAAAATGCTTTGTAACTTGAGATCTTTTTAAACTGACAATGACTTTCAATTATCTTTAAGAAAGTTAAACGTATTGTTTTACAGTATTATTCCACAAAACTCCTAAATATAATTTTTTTTTTTTTTGATTGGAGGTTTAACGACCACCACGAGCAACTCAATGGGCTATAAGCAGTCGCCCGTCCCTAATTTAGGGTCACTGGTTCCAGGGAAGGGAGAGAGCCAGTGCCGTAAGACAAACACAACATCCATGCCTGACCCCCGATTCGAACCCGGACCCCTTACGGACGAATGATCAGAGGCCAACGCCTTAGACCACTGCGCCACCGGGGCGGCAAATATAAAATTGCTATTGAGAACAGTAATAGCTTTTGTCTTAAATGGTCCACAGACTCATACGCATAGACATCATACAATCAACTGCACAATAACTTAAGTATCCGGTTTCTTAAGGAAACACAATATATAAAAGCTGGTGTAGAAAATGGGAGAGAGGGGGAGGAATATCTAGTACCACAATAACAAAAAAAATAAAAATTCATGCGTATCACTCCACAACATCAGGGTGTATACCAAATTTGGGAAATACACGCTATATTGACAAAAGTCACCGGATACCTAGAAGAGAAACACAATATAGCATTTATTGACAAATATTAGCACGGAGTCGGTCCACCTTTGGCCTTAATGCATGCACTGACCCTTCGAGACATGCTTTCGGCAAAAAAAAAAAAAAAAAAAAGTTTTGGAACACAGCGATAGGAATGCGTTTCCATTCAGCACATAATGCTGTCGCTAACTGTTGCTTATTGGTAGGCCTTGGTTCCAAACTTCTTATGCGGCGCTCTAATTCATCTCATAGGTGCTCTATGGGATTAAGATCAGGGCTCTGTGCTGGCCAGTCCACACACCATACGGAATTATCGTCAAACCATGCCGTAACAGTCCTTGCTTTATGGCTGAATGCATTATCCTTCTGGTACCAGCAAGGCTCGGTTCCATAGTATTGCCACAGAGTTCGTAGGGCATAATTGTCCAGAATATTGAGGTAGACGTGCTGGTTAACAAGTTTGTCCACGATAACCAATGGACCGGGAACATACCACGAAAAACACCCCCACACGAATACACTGCCAACTCCAAACTTAACCGTAGGAACAGTACACTGTGGTAAATAGCGTTCCCCCGGCTGCTGCCATACCCACGCACAGCCATCAGACTGATGGATCGTGTATGTGGATCCATCAGTCCATTGGACCCGTTTCCATTGATCTACGGTCCACGCTAAATTTTCTTTACACCATGCTAAACGACGAGTAGCACCCGATAAAAACTGTGTTTCGCACGAAAGGAACATGTAAGTCATAAAAGCTGTCTACGTACGATTAAAAACATTATCCCTGCTGATACTATAGGCTAGTTTAAAAAACTTTATTCACAAGTAAAAGCAAGTTAAAGCGAGATCTTTCGGGATCCCTAGATCCCATCTTCAGGCTTAAGGCCATAAAGAACAACAAGTGGTCCACTTATATACGATCAGGTTTGACCCATGATGCAACGCAGTGGGCGTTGACATCGGTCAACATAGCAAATCAAAAACAATCAATAGTTCGAAGATATGTAAGGTTATACAATATTGTCCGCAGCGGTTCCGGGCATATCGATGGGGATTAGTTTTTTCCATATGTGAGGAATGAATGACGGAAGTTCTGAGTTACAGCATAAAGGCCCATATGAATGGATGTATAAGCTCTCGGAGAGGAAAACATTTCCCCTTGTTACTTTAGAGTTCAAAACTACGGCGTTCTTCCAGTCAGGTATTTTCCCCTCTTGGTCCACAGTTTCAGTTAGTTCTGTGTTGGTGGAGCCTGACCCCAAGTAATATTGGTGTTCCGATAATCGTACTTTTAAGGTCCTGAGAGTCGAACCTATATAATATTTCACATCCTCTGGATTATTAGGGTTGACCAAAGGTATGCGGTATACACCGGGTCTAGATAGATCGGGAATCACGTCACGATCAGTTCTGATAATAGAAAAGATGTTACGAGTCGAGACTCCAAAACCAAGTCCATATTTCTTGCATGTTTTTCTAAGGATTGTCACAAGTGGTTGAGAAAACTCAGTCTTGCCTATATACCGTAAAGTTGTTTTTGGAGTAGTTAGGGTAGTGGATCGAGTTCGTTGAACTATATTCATGAAGCGTCCGAAGTACGAATCCGGGTACCCAAAGGATCGGGCCATAGTCCGAATGTACTAGTAGCATTCCGAATGGAGATGAAAGGCTTATGAGCAGCCGCACGACCACGGTAACCTATGGAATGAAGTTTTCTGCGAATGGTACGTGTACATACTGAGGTTCCAGGATTTTTACTCACCTGTACACTGAGATATTGTGCAGTACTCCCTCGATTAGCTGTAACGACTCTCCTGAAACTTCGACGTCCTCTATCACTGATTTTCTTAGGTCTGCCGGTACGTTTCGCTGCTTTAGGCACGCCATGTGTCTTTCACTTATTCAGTACATCCAAAGCAGTTGGCTTGGGTATGTTTAAATGCCTCTCGGTTTCTCTTATGGACAACCCACTAATATAACACCCAACAATATTTCCGTTCTCAAAGTCAGTTCTCTACCGCCGCGACATTTTCACTCAACCTCACAGTGCGATATGAATACTCTACTAACCGAAAGCCGGTTTTCGAGTTGTATATATACCGATCTGTGAACTTCACCTGCGCCACCGTTCGGTCTTCACGAGCGCTCATTTCTCTAGGCTGGGTTTGGTCATGATGTAATGACTCATTGGCGCATATACACTGGTGGAAAGTGAAAAAAGAACACCAAGAAGGAGACGTCTGATACCAACGAAATTTATACAGCATAATAACGGAATACAGAGGATAACGTGATCAAAACATTATGGCAAAATACAGCTGTATTTACTGGTAAACTGAAAAATAACATTTCCATGTAACATGGTTAGTACGAGGTTGAACCGCCATGAACTGCGTCACACTGTGCAATTCTGGCATGGAGTCTGTCGTACTTATGTTGGATGTAAGTTTGGGGTATTGAGTTTCAAGCATCCTCAACCTGGACGCGTAAATCGGGGATGGTGACCGGATAAGTCGTTGTCCCATAAAATCCCACACGTGCTCAATGGGGGACAAATCCGGTGAACGTGCAGGCCATGGAAGTTGTCTCACACCCTGAAATGCCTGTTGCGTTGCACGTGCCGTGTGTGGGCGTACGTTATCTTGCTGGAAAACACCACGATGGAGCGACCTTACAAATGGCACAACAACGGGCTGAATGATGTCGTTGATGTAGGAGGAGCTGTTTAACGTACCCGGTACAAACACTAGTTGTGTACGGGACTGATAGCTGATCGCTCCCCACACCAGGAGACCAGGTGTAGGCCCTGTATGTCGCTGGCGGATGCAAGAAGGGTGGAGACGCTCCCCTGTGTCTCTGCGAACACGCATACGGCCATCGGAGGCTCCCAAGCAGAATCTGCTTTCATCGCTGAGCACGACAGATCACCATTGTGTTATCCAGTACAGACATTGGCGACACCACTGCAGCCGTTCCTGACGGTGGGCTGGAGTCAGAGGTACACATGCCAGAGGCACACGTGCACGTATTCCTGCATCCAGTAGACGGTTGCGGATTGTTTGCACAGTCACCTCAGGTGCAACGGCAGCTCGGATTTGCGTCGCAGTGGATGTTCAGCTTGACAACGCCGCTCTTCTTATGCGTCGATCGGTCCGCTCATCAGTCCGTCTGTGACTCCCGGTTCCACGTCTTCTCGTGTGGGAATGTTCCACGGACCATCTACGCCACTATCGTACCACCACCGATACTTCCCGTCCAATTCGCTCCGCAATACGACGATACGACCACCCGGCATCTCGGAGTCCGACTAGACGACCTCGCTCAAATTCCGATAACTGCTGAAATCGTACACGTTTTCCATGTCCAGGCATTGCAGCTTCTTCAGGGTCTTCGCACGTGTCCGTACGCCGACGACTGATTACATTCACTTCGCCGTACTCCTTAAATACCACCGGCGATAATTTGCATATTATGCCGTGCTGTGGCGTAAGCGCTCACCGGTTGGTCCCGAAATTAACATCACACCTACGTAAACTCGACTCCATTAACATATGTAAATTTCATGATCGTCCGCCAATTCCTTCTTGGTGTTCTTTTTCACTTTCCGCCAGTGTATATACACGGTCGTGTCACATCATGGTGACCAGCAGCTAACATCCAGAGTAACCGCCGTGTGCAGCGCGGACAGCAGCTAGACGGGCTGGGAGTGACTCAATAAGGTGCTGGAAGGTGTTCACAGGTATGTGGAGCAATGCTGACTGCAGTGCATCTGACAGCTGCTGGTGGGTGCGTGGTGGAGGATCCACAGAGCGAACAACACGATCGAGGTGGCCCTACAGATGTTTAGGTTTAAGTCTATAGCATTAGGGAGCCAGAAAAGTACTTTGAAGTCTTCATCGTGCTCTTCCAACCACTCTCGGACATTTCTAGCTGTGTGATACGTCGCATTGACGTGCTGGAAGATCCCATCCGCAATCAGCATGTATGGGTGTACGTGGTCTGCTAGGATGGATTCATGACGAATTTTGTCCATAGTGCCTTCCACAGGTATGAATGGACCCAAGGAATGCAACGAAAACATTCCCCAGACCATAACGCTTCCCCCACCAGCTTGTGTTCTTCCAGCAATGGTTGAAGAGTGTTTGTTCTCCGATGTTTCTCGCCTTATACGCCTACGTCCATCCTTTCGATAAAGCAGAAAACGTGACTCAGCGGAGGTCCAATTCCGATTCTGCCGTGCAAATGTAAGCCTTTTCTGCCGATGCACCTTCGTTAGCATAGGTGTAGTGACCACCCGTCTGCATCGGAGCCCCCATACGCAGCAGGATTCGTTGAACTGTCGTTTCAAACACACCTCCGGTAGCCCCCTGGTTCATTCGGCTAGTGACTTGCTCTACTGTAGCGTGTCGATCGGCCCTCACGCCCCTGCGCAGCCGACGTTCACCCCTCACATCAACGGCACGTGATGCTCTGCAATTTCCACGTTGCTTATTCGCAATGGTGCCATTTCTCCAATCACGATACACTTTAACCACAGCAGGACGCGAACAGTACGCAAACTGCGCTGTTTCAGAAATACTACCAACCTTGACCCGAAAGCCGATAATCATTCCTGTTTGCAAATATGATAAATCGCTATTATCCATGACAGCAGCGAGTTATATGTTTTCAGAATGCCTACAGCACACCTTATATATCCTCCAAGCCAGCTGACGAATTCCCTTCTTTCATTGGCTACGCGCTGTTGCCGTCAAAAGTAGGTGGTCATAATAATGTGACTCGACTGTGTAGATCCCAGTATTGTAATCGTTTCAAAAATCGCACTTCAGGTTTCTAACATAATTTTATTACAAATGTAAAAACTAGGTAAATGCCAAAAACCACAGGTGGTAAATACCAAGTAAAGTGTAAACGCTATGGGGACGCCGACAACATAACACTCCACAGAAATGCAGAACGAAAAACAAACCAGCGCAGAGCGAATGAGTATCGGATAGTGAACGTAACAACAGGAAGAAACTTTAGGGGTAGGGCTTGGAAAAATTCCGTTCAAGGTTAAACACTATGAGAACTTTCTACGACAGAGCACAAATGATTAATTAGCTTTTCATCCCCGATATGTTCGGAAATGTCGTGGAGGTTAGGCATATCATTTTCTATGCGTCCATTCAATGTTTGGCAAATTCCCTTCATGGATATGAGATGTCCACACCTCATAGTGTTTGTTACTATGTACCCTGCTTAACTGCATGGAATACTGTATGAGACTAACTAAAGTCTTCAAAAAGAAAATACTGAAGGGTGTAACATTGTTTTTTAGTTACACTTTAATTTTTTACATCCCCCAGAGCCAGGGCCGGTTCAACCATTAGGCGAACTAGGCAGCTGCCTAGGGCGCCAAAATTTGAGGGGCACTAAGATTTAGAGAAATCAAATGAGTTAACAAATGAGAAACAAAAATTAAAAACAAAAGACACTTTTATTTTCTGTTGTCCATTCGATAAAACTTGCGAATTCTTACTCATTGAGAAACGGAGACCTGTTCTTATGGACTGGGTAAGGTCTTATAGACTCGTTTTTTTTTTTTTTCTGTTGTCCATTCGATATAAGTTGTGAATTCTTATTCATTGAGAAACGGAGACCTGTTCTTATAGAATGGGTGAGTCAGCTTGCGGTAAATCCCTCCACCCCCTTTTACCACGCCACGAAAATGCGCATCTGTCGAAAAACTGCCATAAACCAAACTAGTCTCCATGCAGCATGGAACTCAGGCGAATCCTGAGGACGGCACAAGATTTTTTTTTTTTAAGAAAATGGATTCTGTATTATCCGGCTCTCAATGGAAATAACTAGACCGTCTACTTCTTCTATCACAAATACACTATCTACCAACAAGTAATTGGACACCTGTGATAGCAAAGGAAAACGAAGTTTATTCACCTTCAATTGTTGGTGGAGCCTCGACAAGCGGCGATTACAGCTGCTACCCTCCGAGGCATACTCTCAACCAGGCGTTGTACGACGGCTAGCGGTATTTTCTTCCACTCGGCTTGGAGAAGACACTTGTTCCAGGGAAGTGGGAGAGCCAGTGCGGTAAGACAAACACAACATACACGCCTCGTCGGGTTCAAACCCGGACCCATCTCCAACAAATCGTCAAAAGCCAGCGCTTAGGCAACTGCGTTACCAAAGCGGCTTGCCCAAAGGTTAGTGATTGTCTCACTCAGACTATTTTCTAGTAATAACAGGGGCAAGAATAAGAAGCTCTGCTACTACTGTATATTCATTCTGCTAGAATTCTTTTCTCTTTCTTTTTTAATCTCTCCATCGGGCGATGCAGGAGGAAAGAACCTTGTTGGGTTATTGGTTAATATGCATCATCGATCGAATAAAAAATTGCCCGTGACATAGATTTAAAGACACTTGTTGGTAATTTTGCGAAAAATGTAAGTAAATGAATGCAATTTCCATTAGTTTCTATCTATTATTTAGTTTTCATTGTAATTTTGCATCTTGAAATAATTATTGGATAAATGCAATATGTTTGGCCACACAAAGAATGACAATTTTTTGGAGGCGCAAGACTGATGGTCTGCCTAGGGCGCCAAACACCCTAGCACCGGCCCTGCCCAGAGCACGAATTTACTCCCTGGAATGCCGCCCCGGTGGTACAGTGGTTTAAGCGATGGCCTCTGGTCATTCGCCCAAAAGGGGTCCGGATTCGAATCCCGGTGAGGCATTGATGTTGTGTTTGTCTTACGGCACTGGCTCTCTCTCCCTTCCCATGGAACCAGTGACCCTAAATTAGGGACGGGCGACTGCTTGTAGCCCATTGAGTTGCTCACGGTGGTCGTTAAACCTCCAATCAAAAAAAAAAAAAAAAACTCCCCTGGAATGACCATTCTGGGAAGGCGATCGCCCTCCCTGCCCTCGCGTTAGCTACGGCTCTTTGGACGTACCATATAACCGCTCCTTTTTTCTTTTTTTTTTCGATTGGAGGTTTAACGACCACCGTGAGCAACTCAATGCGCTATAAGCAGTCGCCTGTCCCTAAATTAGGGTCACTGGTTCCAGGGAAGGGAGAGAGCCAGTGCCGTATGACAAACACAACATCCATGCCCCTCACCGGGATTCGAACCCGGACCCCGTTCGGACGAATGATCAGAGGCCATCGCTTAGACCACTGCGCCACCGGGGCGGCAACCGCTCTTTCATCCCTGAAGGTGAGCAGCTTGAATCCTTTGAACATTTTGCGGGAGAAACTCGAATTTTTCATGTAATACCAAAAACTGATGTATTATAAAAGGTTTTTGCGCCCTCTCTTGAGCTGTTGGCTGTCTGCATCCAAGACAGGCTTTCCCGTCCTGGTTACGCCTTTGCTCCACTGCGACTGAAAGCATATCATCAGCAATTGCACCTCAAACCTTTTTTTTTTTTTTTTTTTTTTTTTTTTTTTTTGACACACTGCTTTTTATAAGTTTACTTTCGCTTCGAGACGGGCCAAATTTTCGGATTTCATATTTGATATACAATAAAAAATTCATATTAAGTTGCATTGCTGTGCACAGATTTTATTAATTTCAATATGTTCTGTTCATGGTCGCTTTTTCTTTTCATGAAAATATTTTTTTACAGAAGAGAAAGAAAATGCAAGACGCCGTTTAACCCAATGTGGATAGAATTACCTAAAAAAGAAAAGGATTAAAACTGAGACAGACGAAAGGGATGACATTAAAACGAACATCTGGATTTCTGAACGATGACGCATGCTTTTCTTTGTTTTTGATGGCGACTCTAACGATCAGAGAAGGAGGTGAGAGTCATTGGTGCGTGAAAAGTAAGGCTGTGTCTTTTCTTAAAATAAAGCAGCCGACACATGAAAAATCGCATCGCCGTGATCTGCTTTCAAAGATCAGAGGGCTATACAAAGACTTTGGAATGTGCGATCATCTCGTAAGCCGAGTCACTATTATGCATGTGACATCACTTCTTCATAAAACAAAGAGGTTATCTCTTTGGAAAGATACCAAAACACAACGATTTTTTTCACCCGAGGCCAATCAACAGGGGTCACCAAGATAGGCGAAATAGCACCACGTTGTTCAGCAAGATAACATTTCGCTAGCTATTGACCATAGATAGTATTGAAAAATGGCCTTGGTGTGTGGAGACAGCTTCCGTCATTTTTTTGTTCTTCGTGTTTTGAACGTTTCGAATCGGAATTAAATATTACGCTACCTTTGTACAATGCTTTAAATAAACACGCAAGCCTTGTGTTCACAATACTTTTTTGATGCTACGAACCTTTCCCGAAAGCTATAAAGTAAATCCCAAGTAATTTCGATGTAACGAATATGGGTAACGGAAGTAGCCAAAACCTTTCTTGAAATCTAATTTCTGAATGCTGTCCCATGAAGTAACGCAACAATAGTTAATTTCATTGTTATTCAACAATATATTTCACTAAACTATCGGTGAACATTATTTCATCACGTTTTACATAAACGCAACAATATCTCATTGCAATGTGCGTAAATTACGAGAACCTGATGCTAAATATGATAAAAGCCATTACAAAAATGCCTTTTTTGATGCTATAGAAACGATGCGTGTGTCATAGCGAAATTTGGCTTCCTCTCGACGTTGGATGCCTGCTGTAGATGAAGAGCTTTAAAATGACGGGGTGAAACCTGTAGATATCCTAGACCAAAAGTTACCAATCCCCCTCACTAACACACTAGGGATTCAGCTTTCTTTCTATCTTGCTATTGACGAGCGCTTTAAAATGATATATAACACCATGGGGTGTAACATGTCAATATCCTAGACCAAAAGTTACCAATCCCCCTCACTAACACACTTGCGATTCAGCTTTCTTTCTATTCTGAGGTCATATTTTAGCTTGCGCATGCGCAAATGCACTTTCGTAGCTACATCT
The DNA here is from genome assembly GCA_039090855.1 of Macrothele yani. Lineage (NCBI taxonomy): Eukaryota > Metazoa > Arthropoda > Arachnida > Araneae > Macrothelidae > Macrothele > Macrothele yani. The sequence goes on from CM077026.1 coordinate 116,870,259, forward strand.
CATTTCATCTGTGTCAGGGTCGTTTCGTACGTTCGTCTAAAACTGAATAATAATAATAATAATAATACAGATGTTTTTGAAAAACTAAACAGTCCAAAAAATACTATTGCCGCCGCCATAGTTTAGTAAATATTTACTTTTATGACTTTTGACTTACATACAAGCGCATATCCAGGGGGAAGAACCCGGGAATCCGGAACCCCTCCCCCAATGTTTAAAAATGCATCTTATAGATAGATAGTTTTTTGCAGCACCAATATAGGCTCTTATTTGCGCTAGAGGAAGACCAATATGCTATTAAATATGTCTCTCTACTGTTTTGTCCATTGGGTGTACACACACGCGCGGCTCTCTCTCTCTCTCTCTCTCTCTCTCTTTCTGACGCATGCATATATATAAATGCATTTTTTCTGTACCTCCCCGAAACAGAAATCCTGGATACGTGCCTGCTCACATATCTTCTTTCATTAGTTTTACGACAATAACATTCATTAATCCACCTACCTAAGTACCGCTCAATGTCAGGAATCAGTAAACCTTATATTGTTTGTCGTTATGATTTAATTTCACTTAGTATGTGGTCTTCAGTGACTCAAATAAATACAGTGTGTTGCACATAAATAAATAAATGTATACTCTCGAATCACTCGTTTTATTTCACACCCACAAATATTTTGGCATGCTAAAGATGCATAGCATAGATTATATCTTCAAAGAGAACCAGGATACTCTCTCGCTTTTTAAAAATTAAACTATGTGCTTCTAGCATGTTGTTTAAAGTTACATTTTCCTCAATTTAATGCCCTGTTTCATATTTAAACATTTTAAAAACCACGAGCGTAGTGATGGAGGAGTTCCACCTTCCAAAAACTGATTATTCCCTTTCCTCAATAATTAACTTCGCATTTAGTTTCCAGATTTCATAACAATTGACCTTTTCGCTGTGAATTTGAAAAATAAATATTCTGCTAATCTAACTTAAAATAAAAAAAAACATACTCCATGACCTCTTCGGAATTCTAATTTGCTTTTATTTACGCTTTCCAACCGTAGGTTGAAGAAGCGTATATGCTCCAGCTTTTCCCGTCCGTCTGTCCGTCCGTCTGTCGGCACGATAACTCAAGTAAAAATGGTTGGATTTCGATGAAATTTTAGTATGTGGTAGGGGACCACCGGGGGACGAACCCTATTGAAAATGGGTGAAGTGGGGTCAAAGGTCATGCCATAAGAGTGGGATCCACTCAATTGCCCTTATGCGTCATAACTTACGTAAATATGGTTCGATTTCAACGAAATTTTAGTATGTGGTAGGGGACCACCTGAGGACGAATCCTATTGAAAATAGGTGAAGTGGAGTCAAAGGTCAGGACATAGGAGCGGGATGCATTCCATTGCCCTTATGCGCCATAAGGTGCGTAAAAATGGTTCGATTCCGATGAAATTTTAGTATGTGGTAGGGGACAACCTGGAGAGGAACCCTATTGAAAATGGGACAAATGGAGTCAAAGGTCAGGACTTGGGATCGGGATCCATTCCATCGCCCTTATCCCACACTATTAAGGTGGACGTCAAGTAATTTTGCTTCCTATATTTCCAATGGAAAACCTTTTGTACATATTTCCTTCACAATTAGTGTGTTCCCAAGGATGGAAATTTGAACATCGATTAAAATAACTTCATACTATAACTTGGAATACTTAACATTTTCTAAAACATAACCATAATTACATTAAAAAAACAATAACGTTTCCTTTGGTGGTGTTGAAACCAGAAAAAAGATGGCGCCACCTGTACTTTGATGACGTCAGTGGACAAATAAATGTTGGATTGCATAATTACGGTTATGGTTCAGAAAATATTATTACGGTTATGGTTTAGAAAATATTAAGTATTCCAAGTTATGAAATGAAGCTATTTTAATCGATGTTCAAATTTTCATTCTTGGGAACGCATTAATTGTGAAAAAAATGTGTACAGAAGTTTTTCCATTGGAAGTATAGGAAGCAAAATTACTTGACGTCCACCTTAAAGTAGCAATTCTTGTATGTATGTATGTACATTTTATTTTGAAAACGGCTCTAAGAATTTTGATGAAAGTCGTTAACCTACCGTTTCCTTGTACTAGAAATCAATTTAGCTTGATCTAGGCTTTAGGAGAATTCGTTTAGTGGGTTAAATAACCACCCCGAATTATAACGTTCTTAGTGTCATGGCGTCGTTCCATTAATGTTTCTAATGCATAGAAATCTTATGACGTCACAATCTCGCGTTGGAGAATGTTGGCGCGCGGTCACACCATCTGTTTCGTTACGTCACGCGTTGTGTGTGGATACTATTAAAGTTTTATGTCGTCATACTCTTGCCAGCCGATGGTCGCGATTCCCATCTGCTTCATTGCGTCACGCGTTGTGTGCTTATGTCCGTCCGTACGATAACTCGCGTAACAATCGTTCGATTTCGATGAAATTTTAGTATCTGGTAGGGTATCATCTGGGAAGGAACCTCATTTAAAGTGAACGAAATGGGGTGAAAAATCAGTACATAGGAGCGGGATACATTCCACTGCTTTTATGCGTCAAAACTAATGTAAAAAAGGTTCGATTTCGATGAAATTTTAGTATGTGGTAGGGGACCACCTGGTCACAAACCCTATTGAAAATGGGCGAAATGGGGTCAAAGGTCAGGATATAGGAGCGGAATCACTTCCATCGCCATTATGCGTCATAACTTACGTAAAAATGCTTCGATTTGGATGAAATTTTAGTATGTTGTAGGGGCCTGCCTGGGGACGAATTCTATTGAAAATGGGTGAAATGGGGTCAAAGGTTAGGACACAGGAGCGGGATCTATTCCATAGCCCTTATGCATCATAACTTACGTAAAAATGCTTTGATTACGACAAAACTTTATCATGGTATTTCGGAGGTATACCGAACCAGTTCTGTTGAATATCATCGATATGGGATCAAGGGTCAGGGCACAGGACCGAGATTTATTCCACAGCCATTATTCTCATAACTTGAGTGATAACTTGAGTAATGATTTCTGGTATGTTGGGAAGCGTATTATACTCAATGCATTGCATGATTTTACGAACATGTTTTTCAGTTGTTAAAAATTTGTCTCTTTTTCCTAACTCAGTATGAAACGTGTACAGAAAGAATGTGTTTATTATAATTCAACAGACTCACGTGATTAACGTGACCAAATTGAAGGATTCCATAACATGGCAAAAAAAGTGTATTGTCTCTGTATGTTGTAATTTATATTGTGCTCTCACATAGTTGGCGAGTAGTCACAGGCGTACGCTCCTGGCTCGTCGTCTGAGATGGGCCTCAGGGAGCATGGAGTCGACACGTTCTTCACCTCCAGCAAAAAGAACGAGTTTCAAAAGTTTCTCCTCTGTCAAAAAAAATAAAAAATCTCGCTGGCCTTGTCTTGGGATGTGCACGGGCCTGTTTTGGAACATTATTAACTGTATACGCACTGGCGGACGCAACTGAGTACGCGCATAGGTGACGTTGCTGTGTATTTTGCATAAGCTCGTCTGTACCAGTTATTCTGGCACTTCAGTGTGTATGTATATATATAAAATTTGAACCAAACTATATCTACGAACAAAAAAAAATGTTAATTTTTTTAATATTAAAAAATATATATATATATATATATATATATATACTTTTTTTTTTACCCGCGCACGAAGAAAACGAAGAAAAAACCTGTCCCTTATTTATTCCACACAAGAGTTCCCAAGTTTGAGACTTTATTCTGCTGAATTTACTGTTAATTTTATTTTTATTGCAGCACTTCAACAGCAACATCGCAATTGAAGAAGATTCTGAGCACTAAGCACCCGTGAGGAAAAACAAATCTGATGAAATCACAGATTGTTGCTGGTTCTATCTTATCGGTTATACTTACGCTAAACAAGATCAACAACTGAAATATGTAAGTAGCACAAGAATTGGCGATAAACTGATTATATGGTTTACAAATAATTTAGCCTGGTTCATTGTCTTATCAGATTTTGTGATAATCTGATCGTGTAGGTAATCTAAATTGCTTTCTTATCAGAAATGCACATTTAAACTGCAGATCGTTCAATCACATAACAGGATTTTTTTTTTTCGAATAACAGTCTTCGCAGCAACTAGCACGAAAAAAAAAAAAAAAACTTGACAATTAAACTGGAATCTACACCAGAAAACAGAAATCCAAAATGTTTCCAAAAAGTATTAATTTAAAAAACTAGATGTTGACATTTCACACTGAGTGCTTGCGGAATTACGACTACCAGCCTCGTGGCCCCCCTTTTCGCCTCACCAACCTAATTAAGGCGGCCACAGTTACACACGTTTGAGTGTCACGCTAGCAAACAGGGGAGTTTTTGTGCCTGAGGCGGCATGTAGCGTGGAGTGAAGCAGCAGGGAAGCTCTTCAACGTCTGCCTGAAATCCTCTTCACTCAACGCTACATGCCGCCTCAGGCACAAAACTCCCCCATTTGCTGGCGGGACACTCAAACGTGTTAATCAAACCTGTGTGTCTGTGGCCGCCTTAATACCGCCCTGCCTTATGTGCCCTCCTTTCGCCCTGAGAACGGCGGCCATACGGCTTGGCATCGACTCTACAAATTGTCGGTAGATCTACAATCAAACTGTTTGTACTGCAGTCTATGGAGTGGTGTATGGAGGGCCGTAGCTACGCCCTCCCAGAATGGTCATAGCAGGGGCGTAATTTCATACTCTGAAGAGCGTAAAAGATAGAAATGAACAGAGTGTGAACAAATTTGCCGATCATTTAAACTCAAAACCTAGGTTCAGGGCCGGTTGGACCATAGGGGCAACCGGGGCGGTCGCCCCCGGGCCTCGCGCCTTTAAGGGGCCCCGCAGTTTAAGAAAAAAATTTAGTTATAATGTTTTACAATTATTATTTTTTGTGTGTAAGTTTTCGGGTGCGAGGCCCTTAAAAAGATGTTCCCTTTTTTTTTTAAAGTGTTTTTCTTTGTTTGTTCCCAATCCCCCGGTTTTCGAATAGGTTATCGCCCTTCGCCGTACAAATATGGCGATCTGTAGATTTCAAGTGATTATTGTAACGACCTTGATATTTTCCGAATTCATGAAATCGCAAATTTAATTTTATCATTTTGTGACCCTTGCTTTTATAAATTTAGCAATTTGCGTGCAAACCAGATACTTATATTTTAATAAAATAAAACAGAACAATATCAAGGCTGGTTTCGGGCTACACATGGAGGCCATTTATTCAGTGACTTTAAAAACATTACAGGATTTTTTCTTGAAAAAAATCACATATGAGCTCGTATAAAAGTGTAAAAAGTCACTATTTGCCAGTTACTCCATTTTGCATTAAAAGTCAATCACTAAAACATGTATCAGGAGAAAAAAACTATTTATCGAATTTATTATTTCTACACTAAAATATTCGCACTCCAAAAATTTTTGCTACGCACGTAGCTTTTTGTCATTTTGTGAAGCAGTTTTTATACAATGATTGAAAATACAACCTCAACCCCATCTCATCGGAAAGAAAATCGTAGATTTTAACAGTTTTTACTCTCTCTCTTTCTCTGAACTTTCAATGCATATTCTGGTCTTTTTCTTGAGCTTAAAGCAAATGCTCTTTGAGATAATCATTTTGCCTTCACGATAGTTTTCGTTTTGAAGTACACTGGCGTGCAAAAATTAAGGACCAGACGGTTTTTCGAATGTAACGTCGTGCAGAAGTGCTCCACATCGACTCAAATCATACAATAAGAACCCCAAGATGTAAGAATATGGGACAAGTGAGCAAAACCGTCCAAACAAGGAATCAAAAGGATACAAAGGCACTTTATTGAAAAGGTAGCTTCGAGTACAACTGGACAGAAGACAGAAACGTCCATGTGACAGGCGGCTGCCAGTCTTTAGTAGGGGATATGATCACCCCTGATTGCGTTGCAGGATTTACAACGTCTGTCCATTCTGAGGACGAGGTTGTCAAGGAGCTGTTGAGGCATCGTGGCCCATTCCTCTGGTAGCGCCAATCACAGCTGCGGAATCATTGCTGGTGGCTGGTGACGTGCTGCCAAGCGTCTCCCGAGAAGGTCCCACACGTGTTCGATTGGATTTAGGTCCGGGGACCTTGCGGGCTAATCCATGCGTTGAATATCTTCACTCTCCAACAGCTCTGCGACGGCCACTGTACGATGAGGTGTAGCGTTGTCGTCCATGAAGAGGAACTCAGGACCCACAGCACCTCTAAACAGATGCACGTGAGGCAGGAGAACCTCGGTACAATAGCGGACACCAGTGACTGAACCTCCTTGGAAGATGTGGAGGTCAGTACGGCTACCAAGCATGATACCGCCCCAAACGAGAACTCCGCCACCTCCAAACCGGTCCCTTTCGATGATGTTGGAGGTGTGATTGCGTGTTTCCTGCTCTCTCCAGATCTGTATACGTCCAGGATCGCTCGTCAGACTAAATCGGCTCTCATCCGTAAAGAGAACTCGACCCCGTTGCTGATGTGTCCAGTTCTTGTGTTCCTGGCACCACAGAAACCGCCGTCTCCGATGAGCAGGCGTTAATGGCACACACCGTACTGGTCGTCGTGCAAATAGACCATCTTTCTGCAGCCTCCTGGCCACGGTAAAACGCTATAACGGACGTCCAGTTGTCTGTTGCATGTGCATTGCGATTTCTCCGGCTGTATGCCGTCTGTCTCTTCTCACCTGTAGGACAATACACCGGTCATCCGCCGCCGTGGTTGCTCGTGGACGACCACTGTTAAACTCTCGGACAGCTGTTCCTGTAGTTTGAAATGTTCTCCAAGCTCGTGAAACGAGGCTGGGAGCGATCCAGAACTCCTCGGCCACACTAGTCACGCTTCGACCTTCTTCCATCTTCCCAATGACGCGACCTCGGGTAAAGTCATCCAGGTGTCGTCTACTGGATTGCCTGTTGGCCATATCACACGGTGGCAGCAACTCGACGTCGTTGAAACCGATGTACACCGTGCAATAGCTTTCAACGAATTGCTGAGCGTACATCGCCCGTGTGCTTTACACCCTTCCGACGCTCACCCCCTACGTCATGCTGCATATATGCGCATGCCCTACCGTACCTGACCCTAGTCTATCTCCTGAGTGGTCTTTCGGTCCGTTCTGCCTGCTCGTTCCGCTGTTATGCTAATTTCTCCTCTTCGTCCTTAATTTTTGCACACCAGTGCACTACAGAGGTGAAGCACATGTCAAAAAGGAAAAGCTACAGAGACAAATTCCGTCGGTGTACCTTAATAGGTAAAGCGTTCAGCTCCGGAGCGCAGAGGAATGCACATTCGTCGCCGTCACAGGCAAATTTGTGGGTTTCATATCATGTGTGTTATTTGCGGACATCTTTCACGTAACGACTTTATTAAAATATGAGATTTATTTCTTATAGTGGAAGCAATGAAATTTTGCTCCGGGTCTTTGCAATGAAATTTCGCCGTGGGCCCCGCAAAAACTCCATCCGGCCCTGCCTAGGTTACACACTTTAGTATCTTCTTTTGTAAATACTTCAGTTAGCCACATACACCATTACGCGCAGCTAACCAGCGTACAAAACGTACACTGAATTGTAGACCACCTCATATGGATGCATGGAATTGTCCGAAAGAGTGGATGGAGGTATGTGAAACAACATGCTGATACGCCAGACCTCCGTGACCTTTCCGAATACATCATAGTGATGAAGAGCTAATTAGTCATTTGTGCTCTGTCGCCGAAAGTTGCTTTGAGCGTTTAACCTTGAAAGGAATTTTTCTATGCCCTACTCCGAAAGTATCTTCCTATTGTTACATTTACTATTTAATACGTACTACTGTGCTGGTTTGTTTTCATTCTGCACGTGTTGTGTTGTCGATGTTTGCATAAATTTTACGTTGCACTTCATACAGTATTTAAAACCGTTGGCTCTTGGGTATTCACCTAAATTTGAAAATTTTGAGTAAAATTATGCCGAAAACTGGAAGGGAGATATTTTAACGATCATAATACTTTCCTATAACGAAGGCATGAGAAAGCAAGGACAGCCTAATTTTTGAGTGGAGGTAAGGAACTTTTGAACTCAAAGAGGCGTAATTTCAAGGCTCGCCCTCCCAGGTCAGAAAAGTTTGCTACGTTTCTCGGTGTGTGCCCAACTGCCTCGCCTGGCATTCCACAACATCCTACTGATGTTCGACTGGGTTGAGATCTGGCGAGTTTGGTGGCCATTCGAAATGTCTCGTATTCGTTGAACCATTGCTGGACAACGCGGGCCGAATGATATAGGGCATTATTGTTCTTGAAGAATCTATTCTCCTCTGGGTGGAGGTACAACATTATGCGGTGTACACGGTCCGCGAGCTGTCCGTGGTTGTTGTGGGCGTCCATACGTTTGTTCCCATACTGCAAAAAATAAGTGTGTGAATACACAAAAAATGTCTGAAAAAAGTGCAGCAAAGTGCTGGTAAGCTTCCGTCCGTTAACGACATTTCCGTTTTTAAAGTGCCTTTTGTTTTTCGTTTTTTTTTTTTTTTTAACTTCCATACTTTCACAAATTTTCCGTAGTCAGAAACTGCGTTCATTTCAAAAAAGTCCGTCACAGTATTTGTCATTTTTTTGTAGGACTTCCGTCCACAGTGAGTAGAGTTTAGGTACCAGCCACCTACAGCGAGATCGCCTTTTAGGCAGGACATAGAAACGGAAGGAATGAGAGCAAGTCTAGCCACTTTGACAGAACAGTTTTTAGTGAGATCGGAGTACAGTAGATGGCGCCACCGTACAAGTACGATGTTGCACATAGAGGGGTGAGAGAATTTCAGGGGGGCATAGGAAAGGATACCCATTAAACCAGTGAGTCCAGCCTGGGGGCCGTCACTTAACGTGCTCGTCCGATGCACGGCGATTGTTAGTAAATCACACCATCTCTGAAAGATCAGCCCAGGCTCGAACCTGAGGACCTTGCATTGATAGTCTGACTCGCTAACCACTAAGCTATCCGCGGCTCTAAAAAAAAAAAGTCCGTTTCAACTTTTTCTGTATTTGTACAGAAATTTCGCAAAATCGAAGAGAGGATCCTGTGGGAGTTTTCAACTGTCTCGTAACTATGGATGAAACGTGGGTCCATACACAAAGGTCGTTCAATAATAACTGAGAGTAATTTTTTTGACTTGGCAACAGTGAGACTAACTGAATTAAGGAAGTATCTATGGCAACAGTTATTAGTCGTGACAAACAATTCTGGTTTTGTTGTTGCGCAGTTGTTTAAGGTATGTCTGCTTTTCGCCGTATGGCTATGGGGTGAATGATTCAAAGTTAAGAAGCGAAATGCGTTGTGCGATAAAATTTTGCTATCGTTTGGGTAAAACGGCTCCAGAAACAGTTGATTTAATGAAAAAAGCTTACAAAGATAAATGTTTGGGTGAGTCAACGATTTCGACGTGGCACCATGATTTCAAAAAAGGGCGTTTGTCGGCAGAACTCGCTCCTAAGCCTGGTCGACCTGAAAGTATTATTACGGAGCGTATTGTTAACACTGTTTGGACAATCCTGCAAGAAGATCGACGAATGACGTGTGAAGACATAGCGGCGTCAACTAATATTTCAAAAACGTCGGCATTCCACATTCTGCGCGACAAATTACTGCTGCATCGTGTGTGTTCCAGATGGGTACCTCATCACCTGACGCGAGAACAATTGTTAGCCACAGTTCAGGTGTGTCATGAGTCGAAACAAATGATTGCAAAGGATCCAAACTTTCTAAACACAGCAATAACTGCCGATGAAACATGGGTCCACTATTTCGACCCCCTCACGAAGCGCGCAACGAGTGTCTGGAAACACACAGGCTCGCCTCCTCCGAAAAAGTCTGCCAAAACAAATCACCTGGGAAGGTGATGATGACGATGATAGTTTTCTTTGATCATAAAGGTGTAGTCTACCAGCATGCCGTTCCTTCACAAATTACTGTCAATACTGAGTATTACATTTCAGGAGACACATATTTATTAAACGACAAGAACTGGTGGGCAAGTGGACCCTACACCACGATAATGCCCACCCACATGTGGCAGCTTGTGTTCAACAGTTTCTTACGAAATACAGTATTGAAATCATGCCACAGCCTGCCTACAGTCCTGACCTCGCCCCGTGCGATTTCTGGCTGTTTCCAACAATGAAGGAGAAGTTCCGTGGCGCAACATTCAACACAGATGCTGACGTTATTTAAGCTGTACAGGGGTCGCTAAAGCAGCTTCCACAAAATGCTTTCGCCATATGCTTTGAAAAGTGGACTGAGCAATGGGACCATTGCATATCATCCGAGATAAGATACTTTGAAAAAGAATAATATATACAGGGTGTTTCAGAAAATTTGATATCATTTGAGATGTAAATATCAGAGTAACTAAATAGTCTAGGCAAATGAAACTAAACAGGCTTAATATTGAGCAAAATAAGATTTATTCATCAAAATTTGAATGAGAAATTCAAAGGTATGTGAATTTCATGAACGATTTCACAAGTTTACAACATGTACACAGCCTTTGACATGGCCCACGTCAAGACGGTAGTCCAGCTCCTTCCAAACACGATGCAGCATGTCCCTCATATGCTCAAATGTGGCATGGGGATTTTCTTCAACCCCAAATGCGAACATTATGCTTGTTGACTTTGCCATTCGTATGAAATTTGACTTCATCACTGAAAACAAGACGATTATCAAACTCGTCTTCTTCAAGTTTCTCTTGCATATCGATACAGAATGACTTACGCTTTTGCTTGTCATCTGTCTTTAAGGCCTGAACGAGCTGTAGGGTGTCATTCGTAAGCGTTTCCTTGCGACACACCAAACTGCCTTTGGACGAATCTGGATTTACAGACTTGCTCTTCTTATGGACTTCCCGGGGCTTCGCAGAAATGTTTCCCGAACCCACTCGACCATCTCTTCCGCTACTGGTGGTCGTCCAGATCCTTTTGCCCTGCACAGACAGCCTTCCTCTTTGAACTTTTTGTGCCATGTCCAAATCTGCATTGCAGTTGGTGCATTTGAGCACATGAGGGACATGCTGCATCGTGTTTGGCAGGAGCAGCAGCAGCAACAGCAGCTACTGACTTGACGTGTGCCGTGTCACAGGCAGTGCGCATATTGAAAACTTGTGAAATCGTTCATGAAATCCACATACCTTTGAATTTTCTCATTCAAATTTTGACGAATAAATCTTATTTTGCTCAACATTAAGACTGTTTAGTTTCATTTGCCCATACTATTTAGTTACTCAGATATTTACATCTCAAATGATATCACATTTTATGAAACACCCTGTATTTTGCTGTTCCTACATTTCTCCAGTGTGTGTGATTTTACTCTGTTTTTATGGAACGGCCGTTGTGCATGATCCATAGACCAAAGAACAATCCAAAGAATGGAAACACAGTGGTTCCCCGCGTCCAAAGGAGTTCAAGACACAGATATCGTGAAGCAAAGTGTTGGCGACTGTCTTCTGAGTAAAAGATGTAATTTTGCTTGTGGATTATCTGGAACAGGGTGCAACCACCACGGCAAAGTATTGCGCTGTACTTCTCGACAAAGTGAAGCAGCAAATAGTCTCCAAACATTGAAGCAAGCTTTCGAAGGGGATCTCGTTTCTTCAAGAGAATACCTTACCTCACAAAGAGACCATTACGCAGCAGAAATTGGCTGATCTTCACTTTGAAATTATGAAACACCCAGCCTACTCACCTGATTTGCTCCTTCGGACTACTACCTGTTTCCTAACATGAAAAAACAATCTCAAGGGAGAAAAGATTTCAATCATTGAGGAGGCCACAGCAGATGCGGACGAGTGGTTTGAAGCACAACCAAAATATTATTATTATTATTATTTTTTGATGGGTTAAAAAGTTAGAATGAAGTCATATAAGTGTGTGTTGAGCTCGGAAGAGAATATGTAGAGTAAATATTTTTTTCAATCCCGTAGTTTGTTGTCAGCACGTCTTTTGTAAACAAGTTAGTAAAATCATGCAATGCATTAATTATGATACGCTTTCCAACATACCAGAAATCATTATTCAAGCTATTACTCAAGTTATGAGGATAATGGCTGTGGATTAAATTTTACTCCTGTGATCTGACCTTTGACCCCATTTCGATTATATTAAACAGAACTGGTTCAGTATACCTCCGGAACAACATACTAACGTTTTGTCGCAAGAGAAGCATTTTTAGTCACGTTATGAGGATAACGGCTGTGGAATAAATCTCACTCCTGTGCCCCGACCGTTGACCCCATTTCGATATTAAACAGAATTGGTTCCGTATACCTCCGGAACAACATACTAAAGTTTTGTCGCAATCGAAGCATTTTTACATAAGTTATGACGCATAAGTGCAATGGAATGGATCCGGCACCTAAGTCCTGACCTTTGACCCCATTTCGCCCATTTTTAACAGGGTTCGTCCCTAGGTGGTCCCTTACCACATACTAAAATTTCATCGAAATTGAACCATTTCTACGCAAGTTATAACGCATAAGGGCAATGGACTGGATCCGGCTCCTATGTCCTGACCTTTTGACCCCATTTCGCCCATTTTCAAAAGGGTTCGTCCCCATTGGTCTCCTACCACATACCAAAATTTCATCGAAATCGAACCATTTTTACGCGAGTTATCGTGCCGACGGACAGACACACAGACAGGCGGACAAAGCCGGAGCATATACACTTCTTCAACACCTACGGTTGGAAAGCGTAAAAAAGATCGTGCTTATGTTATCGGTTTGTCCGTCCGTCGGTCCATCCGTCTGTGGACACCATAGCTCTGCAACTAATAGTCCGTTTTGAAAAATTATTTTTGCATTGGGAAGCTTCAAATGTTCGAATGCCGATCCTTTATTTCGTTTTTTATTTTTTTTTACGATGCACAATTTTGACGCTAGGGGGCAGAAATGCAGAGGATATCGATTTCAAAATGTATTTCATTCCATATGTTTGCTTCTAAACATCCTATTGAAAAATTATTTTACCTTTTTCGATTCCATTTATGTCGAAGAGTAGTTTAGGTATAGCCACGTTTTCAAGTTACGCATAGATTTTCCGCTAGGGGGCGAAAAAATAAACTGCGTTTTCCTCGATATCTCTGCTTCTAAACTCCGATTCGTAAAATTCTTTTTGCAGCGGATACAGCTCTTGATGGAAAATCTTTTGCATATAATTTCTAATTGTTAGTGGAAAACAGTTTGACCACCAGGGGCGTAAGCGTTAATTTCTGCTTCTGATGCATTCGCAGCAAAAAGCTGAGCTTTTGTGTGTGTGTGTGTGTGGGTAGGATCGAAGGTTTAACGACCACCGTGAGCAACTCAATGGGCTATAATCAGTCGCCCATCCCTAATTTAGGGTCACTGGCTCCAGGTAAGGGAGAGAGCTAGTACCATACGACAAACACAACATCCATGCCTCACAGGGACTCGAACCCAGACCCTTCTCGCACTAATGGTCATAAGCCAGCGCTTAGACCACTGCGCCACCGGGGCGGCAATATGAGCTTCGAAAATCTCGATTGGAAAAATCGTTCCTGGACCGATACCACTCACGGAATACTTTCTTCTTAAAACAAAGCATGGTTTCTCCGCCAGGCGGCATAGATGTATATCTTATTTTTTTGTCGACATCTCTTCCTATAAGAGACCGATTTGAAAAATTCCTTCTTTGTTCGATAAAATTCCCAGTGCGAAATGTGTTTCCTATAATTTCAAAATTGTCAAGTAATTCATAGACTTTCCGCAAGGGGGCGCAAAAGGTGAATTGCATTTCCCCCGATATCTCTGCTTCTAAAACTCCGATTTTAAAAATTATTTCAGCACCGGATACAGCTTCTGATGGAAAATGCTTTGCATATAATTGTTAATATTCGGTAAAGAATGGTTTGGCCACCAGGGGGCGTAAGAGTTTATTTCTGCTTCTGATGCTTTTGCAGCAAAATCTGAGCTCCTGAAAGATCGATTGAAAAAATTCTTCCGTGGACCGATATCGCTCACATCGAAAAACCTTTTGAGAATACTTTCTTCTTAAAATAATGCATGGCTTTTCTGCCAGGCGGCGTAGAAAGCATATCTTATTTTTGTCAATATCTCTGCTTCTAAGAGTCTGATTTGAAAAATCATTTTTTCTTGGAGGGCGTTTCCGCTGCAAAATATATTTCTCAAATAATTTCGACTTTTTCTTAACGCACAAGTTTGCCACCAGAGGACTTAAGTTCACGTTTCCGTTTACAGCAATACCTGCGAGACTAAATACCCGATTGAAAAACTTCTTTCTTCGATCAGATACTACTAACTATGCAAACGCTGTGTGCGTATTTTCTTCCCAAAATAATGCACAATTTCGCCGCTAGGGGGCACAAATATTCTGTTTTTCTCAATATCTTAGCTTCTACATGTGCGATTTAAAAAATTATCTCAACACCAAATGCCATTTACCTTGTGGAACACTTTAGGCTAGATATGAGTAATTTTGTAGTTCACAGTTCTGTCGGTAAGTGGTGTTTATGTACTTAAGTTTACAGCTGTATCACTGCTTCTAAAAACACTTTGAGAAATTTCTTCTTTACTGTATGCCATTCTAGAGATGTAGGGCATTATCCTCTTCAAATAATGCACAGATTTCTCTCTAGGGGGCGTAAAGTTCGAAACCTTTTTCTCGCTATTCCTGCTTCCGAGAGACGTATTTCAAAAGTTATTTTTCCTTAGCATAGCTTTTTCCATTCAGAATTTTTTTCGCCTATTTTCAAATTTCCCATTGTGCAAAATTCTTCCGGTAGAAGGCATACAGTTATATAATGTTTTCTCCTATCGTATATTTCTTCTTAATGTTGGATTTGAAAATCTTTTTGTCTCTGATACCTTCCTTGTGCTATGAGAAAAATTTTATGCGCCATTTGTTAATTTTCATAATATACATTTTACCCGCTGGTGGAACTAAGCAGATGTTTCTATTTCTGGATGTTTTATCGATTGTTGAAACCGGTTGATTGTTTTCCTAACCGGTTCCATTGACTTTGAATAGCTTTGATTGAGCGAAGCGAGACCGAAGACCGAGCCGAGCTCTCTTTACGAGACTCGAGACAATTAGTTGTTCGGGCATAGCTACGAGATGACACGTCCGATAACTGTCATTTTTTTGCATGCGATTGGACATCGTCCGTGGTCAGGTTTTGACGCCTTCCGATTCCCGAAATTCCGTGTCATTGAGGAATAATCGTCCCAAAACCTGCATTTTTAGGGGGTTTCCGGGTTTTGAGAAGGGGTCGTTTGTTACCTATCTCCTCCAAAGATCTTCAGCCGATCGCGGTGGCACTTGCCACAGAGAAAGGGAAGGACATGGTGAGTGATATGGGGTTAGTATCATGGTGATTGGTCATGTCGTATAAATATAATGACCATTAAAAAACTGACCAATTTTAAAAATAATTAAAAAAAATCCGCTCTCTATACGAGGCTCGCGACAATTAGTTGTTTGGGCATAGCTACGACATGACACATCCAATCATCTTGATTTTTGGCATGCGGTTGGACATCGTCCATGGCTAGGTTTTGACGCCTTCCGATTTTGCAATAGCTTCGCTCAAAATTTGTCAACTGTTCCCGAGTTATCGGTTACCGTTGGCGGCTTGTCCTAGTAAATTTAATTCGCGTCAAAACGGATTCAAAAAGACGTGCTCATTACAACCGAAAATTCGCTGTCATCTTTCTTGTTTTCTTTACAAAGCCAAAACCGTATCCACACTCCCTCGTAAATGGCAAAAAATAAACAAAAATCCAAATATTTATTCGGTTTCAGATTATGGACATAATTTCAAAGGAAGAAAAGTAAGGGGGGGGTGATATTTCGTCCTGCACGCAAATGAGTGAGAGGAGCTACCCCCTCTGACCCCTCGGTTTCGACGCCACTGGCATCACTTAAGGTCCTGCGACTTTAGTCGCGCTGCAGTTATGCCAATGGCGCGGTAACAAGTTATTTTAAAACGCTTTGTAGGGGAAAACGCCGTACTTTGCTAAAACGAAATACGAGCACCAAGAGGAAAACAAAAAAAAAATCGGGGGGGGGGGGGGTAGGAAACAAAATTACGCCGACAACGAATCAACACGTGCGTGAGGAAACAGGAAACTACGCTGGGAATATTCACAAACCGCAACCGCCATTCTGTCCATGCAGGGCAGTTAAACAAATTTAGCATCATTACTGGAACTTCCTCTTTTTTTTCAGCATTGTAGAATGGCCACTGAAAATTAAATCCACGGCAGTTCATCGAAAAGTTATGTGGTAAACTGAAGGAAAAAAAAAAGAACGAAAGACAGAAAAGAAGACCCTGTTGGCTTGCTTATATGTACTAGCAAGTGATTCAGTCAAGAGGCATTTCCTGGAATCGAGGAAGATTACCGACCCGAGGTTCGCCGCACATGAGTGCACGTTTTCCTGCTCGGCCCCCGCGGTGAATGCCGTCTTTTATTTACACGTGGAAGAGGGTAACATCACGTAGTCCGTGCTTTCCCGGAGCAAAAAGCAAAAATTAACCCATTTCAAACGTATTTTTTGAACTCTGGACGCTGAGGCTAAAAAGAAAAGCAAAAGGCATTCTTTGCAGCAGTGGCAGCGACGAAACCAATTATGCACGTAAGAAAAGGACAGTTTGATATCTGGCATCTTTTTACACTTCTGACTGAGCCTGTTCGGGGCAACCAACAATTGTTTTTTAATGATGCGAATAAGTTTCATTTGACAATGATACAATTAAAAAAAAAAAAAAAAAAAAAGCTAACTCTCATTCTCCAGATGGCGATAAGAGAAGAAAGAGTACACCTTGGGTTTACGCTTCCACGAATATTACGCAGCTTAATTTTGCGCAGTTTAACGCATTTCTTTGTTTAAAAGGAAACTTTATGCTCGTGTCATTTTTTACTTTTTTTTTATTTTTTAGTCCCATAAGGAGAGCACTGATTTCTGAAAGACTTCTGAAAAAGAGGAAATGAGCTTACGTTAATTTAGTTGAAATAATTTTCTCTGATTGTATTTTCTGTACTTCTCTTGGTCAGTCCCCATTTTATAACTGGAAGCCCAGGGCGCCAAATTTTAGGGGGTGCAAGAGGAAGCAGGGGCGTACTGATAGCCGCGTAACCCCCGCAGTGCGGTGGGGGGGGGGGGGCTCACGGCTAAGAAGCTAAGAAGGCCTCTAGCCTGAGCAGAAATATTTCACAAAATTTTTGGCGGAAATTTCATATGAAATTGGTTATGGAAATCGCGGGGAATTTTGACGGTAGCTTTGAAAGAAGCATTAAAAACAAAAGCATTTTTTTTTCTATTTTTAGTAAATAAAGTAAATTTAGAAATAAGTTTCACGGTTTTAGTTCATAAAAACTTCATGGCGGAAAAGCGGCTACTCCAGATGACTTGAGGCCCCTTTTCACAGCATAGGAAATGTGAAAGAAATGAAATTTTTACACCGATAAGGAAAAGGAGTCATGTACTACAATAGTTTACACATACCTACGCATTCTTCAATATACACTATATTGACAAAAGTCACCGGACATCTAGAAGAGAAACACAACATAGCATTTATTGACATACAGTAGTACGGTGTCCGTCCACCTTTGGCCTTAACGCATGCACTGACCCTTCGAGACATGCTTTCGACAAATTTTTGGAACACAGCGATAGGTATGCGCTTCCATTCAGTACATAATGCTGCCGCTAACTCTTGCTTAGTAGTAGGTCTTGGTTTCAAACTTCTTATGCGGTGCTCTAATTCATCCCATATGTGCTCTATGGGATTAAGATCAGGGCCTGTGCTGACCAGTCCACACACAATACGGAATTATCGTCAAACCACGCCGTAACCGTCATTGCTTTATGACTTGATGCATTATCCTGCTGGTACCAACGAGGCTTGGTTCCATAGTATTGACACAGAGTTGGTAGGGCATAATTGTCCAGAATATCGAGGTAGACGTGCTGGTTAACAGGTTTGTCCACGATAACCAATGGGCCGGGACCATATTACGAAAAACACCGCCACACGAGTACACTGCCAGCTCCAATCTTGACCGTAGGAACAGTACACTGTGTTAAATAGCGTTCTTCCGTCTGCCGCCATATCCACACACGGCCATCAGACTGATGGATCGTGTATCTGGACTCATCAGTCCATAGGACCCGTTTTCATTGATCTACGGTCCACGATAAATGTTCTTTGCACAATGCTAAACGAGAAGTAGCATTCCGAGTGGAGATAAAAGGCTTATGAGCAGCCGCACGACCGCGATAACTCATGGAAGGATGTTCTCTGTGAATGGTACGTGTATATACCGAGGTTCCAGCATTTTTACTCACCTGTACACTGAGGTCTTTAACAGTACGCCCTCGATTACTGTAACGACTATCCTGAGGCTTCGACGTCCTCTATCACTGATTTTCTTTGGTCTGCCGGTACGTTTCGCTGCTTCAGGCACGCCATGTGTCTTCCACTTATTCAGTACATCCAAAACTGTTGACTTGGGTATTTTTATATGGAAATATTAAAACTATATTTAAATTGCAACTTTTGTCATTTTGTGGGCCAACGACAGTGAGAAATTTCCTCCCCAGTCAGAAAGGCGCCAAGCGCAGATCCATTTCGGAGAAAGGTCATTCTCTCGCCGGACCCCACCCACGGACAAAAGGATACCACCATTTCTTTCCCCAGCCGTCGGCAGAATCTCTAGCCGACAGGTATATGCAATTGACCAAGCAATTAAGAATTTCTTCTTACGTCAAGACAGAACGTGAAAGGGAATGACACAGAGAGGAGTCTTCATGATGATCTCGAGGAAAAAGTAGGGAACGGTTTTGCTCGGAGGCAAGAGGACAAACGACGAGGTAGAAAGAGATTTTCACGCGGGCTTGTAGCCGCATAAGATAGGAACAGATTTGGCGGGGAAAGCGTAGAGAAGGTCATCCAACTCCCGCTGGAAGTACACTGCCGGACAATTGCTAAGGACGGATGACAATAGCAACGATAGCAACCATAAAATGGAAGGCAGGAAAATGTGGAAATTAGCATAAGTGCGGGATACAGTAAGACATGTTGTGCGTATGCAAATTTGGATTGCCGAACTTGTTCGTGACGTCATAGCGCTGATAAGAGATATAAAGGATTTGACGCGTATTGACCGTTGTTGTTCAAACGCAAAGTTGAAAGGGAAAGAATCAATTGACGAATTTGCAATTTTCAGTATGTCTTCCGGACATCCCCTAGATGATTTTACGCGTGGCCCTATTATTGGCAAGATTGAAGAAGGGCGAAAAATAACAGATGTTGCCAGGGAGTTCGACGTCAGCCAAAGTGTTGTTTTAAGGCTCTGGAAATCATTTCAAACAAATGGAGAGTGTAGCAAACGTCACGGGGGAGGTCGTGTTCGCAGTACGACACCTGCAGAAGATCGGTACATAGTGCTATCAACAAAAAGACACCGGCGCAGCACAGCTAGTGAGGTAGCAAATCAGTTTATGGCTGCTACTGGAGAAAACGTCTGGCGACAGTTTTTCTCCCGAAAAACTGTCGCCAGACGTTTGCATGAAGGAGGACTATACGCCCGCCGTCCTGTTGTGGGCATCCCATTGTCCAGATGTCACCGTACCGCCCGTTTGCAATGGTGCCATCAACATCGCAATTGGACTGATAACGACTGGTCTGCTGTCCTCTTCTCAGATGAGAGTAGATACAGTCTATCGTCTGATTGTCGACGACAACTGATCTGGCGTGATAGTGGTACTGCATATTCTCCAGCAAACATACAGGAAAGGGACAGATATCCGACATGTAGTGTCATGGTATGGGCTGGCATCATGATCAATGGCCGTACGTCCCTCTATGTGATTCCAACTGGGACTATGACTGGCCAACGATACATTAATGATGTTCTGCTACCTCATGTTCGCATGTTCCGTGGTGCTGTCGGTAATAGATTCATTTTCATGGACGACAACGCAACATTTCATCGAACAGTCGCTGTCCAGGAGTGTCTTGAGAGCGAGGATATTCAACGCCTCGTATGGCTAGCACGTTCTCCAGATCTGAATCACATTGAAAATGTGTGGGATGCTTTGGGGAGGAGTCTTGCTGGTCGCCAATGCCCTCCAATAAACAAGGACACCCTCATCCGTGCACTGACAGAGGAATGGGATAAATTACCTCAACAGCTGCTTGATAATGTTGTGCAAAGCATGACACGACGTGTGGAATCTTGCATCGCCCTCCATGGTGGCCATATCCCGTATTGACATCTTACGCCGGAACGCCTGCGGACGGTAATTGCATTTTTCACGTTTACGTATTCTGCACAAAATGGCATGTTTGTCCCTTGAACACGTTCCAAAGCCTTCTGGATTTCAGAGCACAATAAATTGTCTTTCTTGTAATGTGCTGGCATTCTGACATTATTTTATTTCACTTGGCATCCAACCACACTTACTTTTTTATGCGCTCGGCTACATAGCCGTTTATGATCCGTCCTTAGCAATTGTCCAGCAGTGTATTTACTATCCGATCTGATCAACCATTATTCCAATATTTCCTCTTCTCCCCATCTGATGAATAAAGATATGTGCAAAAAGGAAAAATCTGTCATAATGTTCAATTTTTAACTACTTCTTTATTTGCTTCCCTGCTCCAACGACAGGAACCTGCAAACGATTCTTCTGATAAGTTAGCGTCTACCACAATACTTAAAATAAATCAAGCCAACAGTATGTTTAAATGCCTCTCGGTTTCTCTTATGGACAACCCACTAATGTAACACCCAACAATCTTTCCTTAATCAAAGTCAGTTCTCTCCCGCCACGACATTTTCACTCAACCTCACAGTGCGATATGATCGCGGTCAGCTGCAGGCTTGTTTTTATACCGTTTGTAGCTGTACCGGGTATTGCTTTGAAGGTGTGTC
Source organism: Macrothele yani (assembly GCA_039090855.1). Lineage (NCBI taxonomy): Eukaryota > Metazoa > Arthropoda > Arachnida > Araneae > Macrothelidae > Macrothele > Macrothele yani. The sequence goes on from CM077026.1 coordinate 116,891,257, forward strand.
CGGTGACTTTTGTTAATATGGTGTATAGTGACCTAAAAGATGTTCTTCGCGGGGAACTTTTACTACGTACAAAATGTGGCATGATGTTAAATGTTTTTTTTTTTTTTATATTGAAAAGTAAATAATTTAAGAAGTTTTTTTTTGTGTGTGTGTGTGTGCTACAGTTCTTAATTGTTTCTTACTTATGTCATAGTCTATGTTTTCGTATAAATCGGTAAACACCCTTAGACACTGCCACTTGTCAGTTACGTTTGGTGTTTTTCGTTTTGTGCAGACCGTTGTTTGATTGTTGGCCATTCACATCGTTTCTCGTCATGTTTATGTTTCGTACCATACCTTTTGTAATAGTTTTGATGTTGCTTATGTTCCTGATGTAAACCGTTTGGTATAGCACTCTTTGGTCCATTGAGGCCCTTGCCCCAAGAAATTCTAACCACGTAAACTGTTTGGCATAGGCCTCTTTGGTTCATTGAGGCCTTTGCGCTAATAAACTCCAACTACAGGCAGTTACGCGTTTTATGTGTGCGCTCGAAATGGATTTCAAAGAGGATAGCCTCAATTCCGTAAAATAATAAAATTTGTATATGATTACCTATTACCTTTGACGTAAATGTTGCGTTTTGTAGTACTTGTATTGTATAACATGGAATTTAAAAATTTCAGTAGTTAATAGCTAAAAAATTTTTGCAAAAGGGCCTCCAAGATATTTTTGTCGGGGGGGGGGGTGAGTTTTTCGGTACGCCACTGAGAGGGAGATACATTTTTAAAGCAGGATTTTGGAAAAATTGTTTAATAATATCTTTTTCTATTTCAAGGATTCCTCGAGTGAGGAAACGACTCTACATACGAGCAGTTATAAGAACAGGAAAAAACATAATTATAAAAACAACCTCGTCGCAAAAATAATCCAAATAAGGAAGCAATGGAGAGATAGTTGCTGGAAAAAGTAAGCATACATTTACAGTAGCGAACAAAAGTACTTGGCGAAACACTTTTTCGACCATAATATTTTTTCTGCTGGACCAAATCGGGTCGTTTCGGGATATGATATGTGTTATTCAGTTGTAAACATGACCCATGTGTAGATGGATCGGAAACCTTAACACAGATCAGGTACCGAGCTTAATCGCAAAGATCACACAAATTGACCAACAAAGTAGGTGTGTATCACATTCATTTAATGCAACGATAACAGAAAACAAGTACGAGAAAACGACAAAACAATAACTAATACTTAGTGGGATAACCACGAGACTTAATAACAGCTGCACAACGGGCCGGCATCGAGTCCACTAGCTTCTCGACGGTGACCTGCGGAATTCGCGCCCATTCTGCAGACAGCTGGTCGAACTTCTGGGCCCTATTCCGGTAGGTTTTCTTCGCACATCGTCTCTCCAGCTCCTCCCACATGTGCTCGATGGGGTTGAGGTCTGGAGATTGGCTTGGCCAGTCTAGAAGTGTGACCTGTTGCTGCTGGAAGGCTGCCTTCGCTACTCTGGAGGTGTGCTTCGGGTCGTTGTCTTGCTGCATGATCCATCCGGGTGGCATGTTCTGGTTTGCCCATGGGAAGACATCGTTGATGAGCATGTTCGTGTAGCTCTGGTCGGTCATTATTCCGTCAATCTTGATGATGGGGCCCATTCCATTGCGAGAGAAGGCGCCGTATACCATGAGCGATCCTCCTCCGTGCTTGACAGTCGGCTGAATAAACTGGGGGTTGAATCTCTGGCCACACGGACGTCGTACGTATCGGATGCCATCACTTCCGAACAAGTTGAACTTGCTCTCGTCGGTGAAAAGCACCTTAATCCAGTCCGCCGCGGTCCAGTGTCGATGACGGCGCACGAACTCTGGCTCGTCGATTCTTGACTCCGATGAGTGGTTTCTTGGCGGGGCGTCTTCCATTCAATCCACCAGCAATGAGATGACGGGAGATGGTCATTCGGCTAACGCTCAGGTCCTCGCTGTCGCGGAATTCGGTGGCGATGTCCACAGCAGTCAAAGTAGGATCAGCAGGAGATCGACGGAGGATGCGTCTATCCTGACGCAACGTAGTGGAACGAGGCCTACCCCATCGCGGACTATTGTCGACGGTCCCAGTCTTCTTATAACTTTGCAGGATAGCTGAAATAGACTGGTGTCAGATCTTCAGGGCCCTCGCAATGTCGGTGACGCGCATTCCGGATTCCATCATGTTCACGGCCGCCTGGCGAGCTCCAACAGGGATCTTCGCCTCTTTACCCATTTCTGAAAACCTAAGATTGACTTATTATCACACTACACATCACAAAACCCACAAAAATCACAAGAAAAACATTAATACATGCAGCAAACAAATGGGTAATAATTGGCGACTCTTGAATATGGCCCATTGCGAAAGACAAATTCTCTCTGAGCGAAATACAAACTACGCGGCATTGTAACCCACGAATCAACACATATCATATCCCAAAATGACCCGATTTGGTCCAGCAGAAAAAATTGTGGTCGAAAAAGTGTTTCGCCAAATACTTTTGTTAGCTACTGTACGTATGTAAATTGACCGCACACATACCCAATACCACACCTCCCACGCCCGAATTTACTTTGCCCAGGGTGCCAATCATGTAAGTCCGGGACCTGCCCTTGGGGGGGGGGGTAACGAAGCACTGTCAGCAGTTCCATGGGCTATAAGCAGTCGTCCGTCTCTAATTTAGAGCCACTGGTTCCAGGGAAGAGAGAGAACCAGTCAGAGTTGGAAACGGGTCAAAAATTCTGGACCCGGACGTCACATAATTGGACCCTACCCGAAAAAATCTGTTTTGAATTCTACTATATACAAGGGTGATAACAAAAGTTATGCAGACGTTAAATTAAAACGAAAGCAGATGATGCAATCGAGAAAATGATTGCGTCTTGTCAAGATCAAACTCTCAGCAACGCAGTGGTGTCAGAACGACGCGCTATAATTTGCTGTGTGGACGTGGGAGGGTTTGGAAATGGAAACATGCAGCTCCTCAGGTCGAGTCCCTGCGTTAGATCAGCGCTCGTACGTGAAAATAGAAACTCTGCGGGGAAATACTCAGGCACAGATCCACACTGCCTTGCAAGAAGTTTGTGAGGAAGGAACTCTAGATCGAAGCACAATTTCTTTCTGAGGACAAAATTAAGACCGAAAATTCGTGAAAACCTTGTTAGAAGCGGGGGCGGTCTTGCTGCATGACAACGCATCGTGTGTGTGTGACGTCGGTACAGGGACTTTTGTCGAAATATGTCTGGAAAACTTTATCCCACCCACCATACAGCCCTGATCTCAATCCACCCGAAATTGATCTTTTCCCAAAGTTAAAAAATCGTCTCCGTGGCATTCGCTACGAATTGCTGGACGAACTGTCATTGGACGTGACCCGAGTAATACGACAGCTGAACAAAGATGGCGTACTTCGGGGCATCCAGGACCTACCTCACCGCTGGCAAGCTGTCATTAGCAGCGCAGGTGAGTACAGAGCACATTGCCGCCCCGGTGGCGCAGTGGTCTAAGGCGTTAGCCTCTGATCATTCGTCCGTAAGGGGTCCGGGTTCGAATCCCGGTCAGGCATGGATGTTGTGTTTGTCTTACGGCACTGGCTCTCTCCCTTCCCTGGAACCAGTGACCCTAAATTAGGGACGGGCGACTGCTTATAGCCCATTGAGTTGCTCACGGCGGTCGTTAAACCTCCAATCAAAAAAAACAAAAAAAACAGAGCACATTGAACGGCGATAAGGTAAGTTTTCTCCGTTACTTCACCCTTTTCGCAAAAATGGACAGTGTGCAGAACTTTTGTTAGGACCCCATTATATACAGCGAGTTCAAAAAATCTCTCCGCAGGGGGTATCTTACGTAAGTTATACGGAAATCAAACAAACGTACTATGGGAACGTATAATTTACTTACTTACTTACAGCAAGTATTGAAACTGTCGGCCTTCATTTGCAAGACGTAACCTAATTGTTTTACACATGCTTTCAAATACATCTGCGGGCGTTAAAAAGTCCCTGCGCAGTAATATTAAGGCAATCCCACCTAATTCTGATGACGCTACAGTCAAAATTTTTTAGTTACGTAACGTGTTGTATGTTTCATTTCAGTCTTTGTTGTTTTCTTGATAGCATATCAAGCTTCACAATAAATTTCACAGCAAAACCAATTTTCACAAGCATATGATGAGTTGAAAGTTTCCAAAATGTGGATGCTGATTTCATCATTGCCCCTCAGAAGGAAAGACACTCTTCCTTCTGAGGACAGTTTTCCTTTAACTTTCACGACAAAATCATTTTTAAGCCCGTGGACACCAGTATGGAGCACAAAATTGCACAGTGAGCATTTCTCTTTGGAAAAAAATTTTGTTTCCTGCTTTTCAAAAATATAACGGAAATAAGCCGGGTCAAAATCCGGTGAGGAACACCTTGATCCGACCCGTTTCCATTTCTGGAACCAGTGCCGGAAGACAACACACCAGCCATGCCGCATCAGGATTCGAACACGGACCCATCTCGGGCGAAAGGTCAGATCCCATACCTCTTGCGCCGGCATGGTGGCAGCATGTTTTGTTTACACAGTTTTCCAAGAAAAACAAATTTCCCATTTTCCAAACGGAGAAAATCAGGGAAAAAGTAAAACGTATACTTACACCTCCCAGAGGAAAGACATTATTCTATATAGTGAATAGAATTAGTCACAAAAGAAATTTTTCAACCGGATTCTAGAATCAATAAAATATTTGTACACCTACCAGAGAAAAGACATTATTCTTTATATAGCGAATAGAACTAGTTACAAAACGAATTTTTCAACCGGATTCCTAGAATCAGTAAAATATTTTCAAGAACTACATACCCACTAACGACAGAAATGTGTGCTACGAAAAATCCTACACAATATGCAACACAACAATTGATTTGATCTTATTTAAAAGTATGGGTCGTTTCTGGCACTGCGATGCACACGTTCTAAAGTCAGTGGCGTATGCAACACTATCAAGTAACACGTATCAAACCGAGCTGAAACTCTGGCTACAAATTTGGCCATGATCACAGTTCTGACTCAACAATCATCTAATAGGGTTCACACCTTCAGCAAAGGTTTAGACTCGACTAGCTATACCTGTTACAGGCTTTTGGGCCGAGTACGAAAAACGAAGACACTAGGCGGAACTTAGAGACTCACGATAGGGAAGTGGATAGACAAAGATAAGTCAGAATGCCTACTTACTAGCGGTAGTATAATTTTTCAGTTTTTAGTTGTCCAATGGTCCCATACACATTTTTTTTTTCTCAAAATCGGCGCAGTATTTCGGCGAGCTACAGCAACCTCTACAATCAACTTAAATTAATTGAACGCGTGGATAATGCCGCAATTCCGGTTGGCTAACGCTAACCGAAAGCAACATTGCACAGAATTTTTGATGTGATTAGCCCTCACACCATTTATCATAAACCGTTTAGTAGTATGAGCTGTGATAGCATTCCCCATATAAACGAGCGCATCAGGTTGTAAAGGAAGTATCCGGAAAAAAAGAGCATGTATTTCAAGCTTCAAAAATAGTACATAACACTTAACCTAATCGTCCAGGTTGTTTTCATTGGAACTGATGACCCTGTTCCCCCGATCTACGAGTTGAAATATCCCCATTGCGATAAAAGTCTGGAGAGCGAGAGTTGAAGTCATCCATGTAATGTTTCATACCATCGTCATTAGCAAAGTTTTTCTCAGATTCGACAAAGACTGGAAAAATGAAAGTCAGATGAGGCAAAATCCGAGAAATAAGGGGGGTGCGACAATATTTCCAATTCCAGCTCGTGCAATTTTTGCTGAATGCGTAAAGCGACATGTGGACTAGCGTTTTTCTAGTGAAAAACAACCCAATGGCGATTAATCAACGCTGTGCGCTTTTCATGCAGTGCTGCATGCAGACGGTCCAACTGTTGGATGCAAGCATCCGCTGTGATGGTACACTGGCGTGCAAAAATTAAGGACGAGATGGTTATTCGAATGTAACGTCGTGCAGAAGTGCTCCACATCGACTCAAATCATACCATAAGATCCCCAAGATGTAAGAATATGGGACAAGTGAGCAAAACCGTCCAAACAAGGAATCCAAAGGATACAAAGGCACTTTATTGAAAAGGTAGCTTCGAACACAACTGGACAGATGACAGAAACGTCCGTGTGACAGGCGGCTGCCAAGAAAAATACAGTCTTTAGTACAGGATATGATCACCCCTGACAGCGTTGCAGGATTTACAACGTCTGTCCATGCTGAGGACGAGGTTGTCAAGGAGCTGTTGAGGCATCGCGGCCCATTCCTCTTGTAGCGCTAATCGCAGCTGCGGAATCGTTGCTGGCGGCTCGTGACGTGCTGCCAAGCGTCTCCTGAGAAGGTCCCACGTGTTCAATTGGATTTAGGTCCGGGGACCCTGCGGGTCAATCCATGCGTTGAATATCTTCACTCTCCAACAGCTCTGCGACAGCCACTGTACGATGAGGTGTAGCGGTGTCGTTCATGAAGAGGAACTCAGGACCCACAGCACCTCTAAACAGACGCACGTGAGGCAGGAGAACCTCGGTACAATAGCGGATACCAGTGACTGAACCTCCTTGGAAGATGTGGAGGTCAGTACGGCTGCCAAGCATGATACCGCCCCAAACGAGAACTCCGCCACCTCCAAACCTTTCCATGATGTTGGAGATGTGATTGCGTGCTCCCTGCTCTCTCCAGATGTGTATACGTCCAGAATCACCCGTCAGACTAAATCGGCTCTCATCCGTAAAGAGAACTCGACCCCATTGCTGATGTGTCCAGTTCTTGTGTTCCTGGCAGCACAGAAACCGCCATCTCCGATGAGCAGGCGTTAATGGCACACACCGTACTGGTCGTCGTGCAAATAGACCACCTTTGTGCAACCTTCTGGCCACGGTAAAACGCAATAACTGACGTCCAGTTGTCTGTTGCATGTGCCTTGCGATTTCTCCCGCTGTCTGCCATCTGTCTCTTCTCGCCTGTAGGACAATATACCGGTCGTCCACCACCGTGGTTGCTCGTGGACGACCACTGCTAAACTCTCGGACAGCTGTTTCTGTCGTTTGAAATGCTCTCCAAGCTCGTGAAACGATGCTGTGAACGACCCAGAACTCCTCGGCCACACTAGTCACACTTCGATCTTCTTCCAACTTCCCAATGACGCGACCTCGGGTAAAGTCATCCAGATGTCGTCTACTGGATTGCCTGTTGGTCATATCACATGGTGGCAGCAACTCGACGTCGTTGAAACCGATGTACACCGTGCAATAGCTTTCACCGAATTGCTGAGCGAACACCGCCCGTGTGCTTTATACCCTTCCGACACCCCCCCTCCCATCATGCTGCATATATGCGCATGCCCTACCGTACCGGACCCTAGTCTATCTCCTGAGTGGTCTTTCTGTCCGTTCTGCCAGCTCGTTCCGCTGTTATGCTAATTTCTCCTCTTCTTCCTTAATTTTTGCACACCAGTGTATTATTAGGCGGTAAGAGTTCATAGTGAATCACACCGCGGCAATCCCACCAGAAATCAGCATCACCTCCCGTCCGTGAAGGTGTGGCTTAGTGACCTTCTATGGGGTTGTTGTCCCTGTTTGGTTCGTGCTTTTTGCCGCGTAACATTCACGTATGTGACCCATGTTTCATCACCCGTGACCAACCGATGCGAAAAGCCCTCCCGTTTTTTTCTTTCACGCAGAGCAACAGCAATGGAGTAGCGTCGCATCCGATTCCCGTCAGGCAAAGCATAGAGGTACCCATTTGTCCGGTTTACACGAATATGCCGACTTCCGTAGTCAGGTGTTGATGGTCGTATGGGAGGCTTTCAGTTCCTCTGCGCCAGTTCCCGTTGGGTTGCATTAGGCTTGGTCGATAGCACGTGTTGCAGTGCATCACCTTCAGCCTTACTGGGTTGCCACTTCTGGCCGCATCAAACAGATCCCACGCACCAGTGTCGAATTTCTTGTACCAGTTATAGCGGAGTACTCTGTCCCATAATATCGTTACCCAAACGTGTTTCGCAGTTTTCCAACCGCTTCCGTAACTTTCACGCCGTTCAAATATTCATAGAATAATACTGCACGCACACCTTCCTTTGATATTGCCATCGTACCGTCGCCACGTGCAACTAATCTTCATCACAACAGCGTACGTTCTGTTTTTAGAATCTATTCTTTCGCGCACAGCACTCTGGGATGTTTATGTCACGGCAGGCCCGAAGTATCTTGCATTACACATGCCACATACGAATTTTTTTCCGGAAACTTTCTTTACAGCCTGATACACAGGGAAGTCGCCAAGGGGGACCACCCTGAAATTTGTCTTGCCCACCCTGCCACCCACTCAGTTCAAAATGAACCATTTTTCAGTATATTTAACTTTAAAATATAATCTGGACTTCTCCAAGTAATAAGTCTTGTGTTTTATTTCATGTAGCCCTGCGCATTTTCCCATAGGAAGTGCGTTGCTTACTTCTCAGTAGAAAGGTTATCAAAATAGCATCCGTAGGCATATGCAAATTCAATTGGCCTCCACTCTTCCAATTCCTTAATTTAAGCCTATTTTTCATGCATGTATGGCCAGGGGGGTTAATGAGGACGCTGCATAGGAATTAACTGAGGGGGTGACTACTAATCGCTCTGCTGTTGGTTTTCTTTACAAAATAGGGGATTCCAACTCGGAAAGTGGAGTCTAAAGCTACACTAACACTCTTAAGACTGCCCACGGACATCGAGAGTGCAGGAAGTGGCTGACGACTGCTTTGTAGGAGAGGAGTGCAAGGCAAAGTTGCTGGCTTGAAGGAAGGAAGTTTTAAGAAGGGAAGAGGCGAGGTATTGCGTCTGCGTGACACGACGTTAAAATCTGATTTAGATAAACAAAAACGACGTTTTCCTTTAAATTGTCCAAGTACAGTACTATTTCCGTAGGCAAAAATGCAAAATTTTGAAAAGCAATTTAAGACAATGCATTCTGAGCAAACAAAAAGTCGAGGGCGACATTCTACCAACGCTTGTATGGCGTACCTAGTCAGATCCGTGTATGTATGTATGTGTGTGTCCAGATGGAGGGAGGGGTGGGGGTGAGATTGCACGAATTCCTTTGTAGCCGGTAGTGAAAAGCATTAGAAATCTTAGTGTTTCGTGAAAAAAAACTAAAAAAAAAAAAAATTCTCAAGCTTGCCCCACCAAACATAATACTCGCCTACCCGTCGCCCATCTTGATTTTGAAGTCTAGCGCGACATCCCTGCTGATACATAGGAAGCTTTCCTATTACCAAGTGGAGAACCCCTAAAAGGCCGAGAAATGCTAAGTCACAATGCCGGTAATCTGCATATTTGCCATGTGCAGGGGAGGACTGGCCCGCCGGAACCAAGCGAGAAACGGCCCATTTTCTCGTATCCTTTTTGCGTAGATTTTTATGAATAAACGAACAACTAGACGAAGGCCGTCGGAATCGACGGTAAGGTTTTGTGTGTGTGTGTGTGTGTGTGTGTGTGTGTGTGTGTGTGTGTGTGTGTGTTACTGAAGATGAACGACCACCGTGAGCAACTTAATGTCGCCTGTCCCTAATTTAGGGTCACTAGTTTCAGAGAAGCGAGAGAGCCAGTGCCCTATGACAAACACAACATCCATGCCTCACAGGGATTCGAACCCGGTAGACGAAACCCGTCGGAATCGACGAATAGTCTTTTTTCTTTCCCCGGTAGACGAAACCCATCGGAATGGACGATAATTTTTTTCTTTTTTTTCTTTCTTTTTTTGAAAAGAATAAACTCATGTGAAAAGTTTATTTACATCTTTACATAATGGGAAACGTCTTACATACGTAAATATACTGGATCGAATGAATGTAAAATTGTATGTATACATCACACAGTCCAATGGCAAAACGCAATCAGGTCTTCGAGTGTTCGCTGTTCCGATAAGAACTTTCAAACAAATTCCTGCTAGCGTTGTTTTGCACAATTCGCTGAGAAGAGAGACTTCGGACTATCTGAGTCACTCCATACACCACCTTCAACAGCGCGTGAGTCAACCGCCCGCTTCTCCCATTGACTTTACACGGAAACTTTGCGGCCCCACAACGTTACCCCAATCTCATTTTTCTCTTCTACTGACACATCTACATGGTAACACCTTTATTTTGATACCTCAACCATATCTTTACGTTCATCCGTTCTCTCACAACTGGTCTTACAGTAAAAAACCTTATAGAATTAATATATAGATTATTTTGGTACTTAGGAGTACAATAATTACTTCCATTTGAGCTTATTTTTCCCAAAAAAGTTATTTCTTAAAAAACAAATCCTTCCATCTACTGAATATTGGGCGTTTGCTCCCAAAGGACATAACAAAATTATCCGTAATTATGTGAGAAAGGTGCCGCTGGACCAAGCACACTGTCATAAATTAATTAAGCAAAAGCTAACAGACGTAGGTTTTTCTACTTGGATTCCTTTTTTTGTAATCTCGAAAGGGACTAATACCCATTGTGATTGCCGATCTTTCTCACCCCCTTATCCACAGTGACACAAAGCAATTCCGCCGCCCCAGTGGCGCAGTGGTCTAAGCGATGACTTCTGATCATTCGTCCGAGGTGGGGCCGGGTTCGAATGCCGGTGAGGCATAGATGTTGTGTTTGTCTTACGGCACTGGCTCTCTCCCTTCCCTGGAACCAGTGGCCCTAAATTAGGGACGGGTGACTGCTTATAGCCCATTGACTTGCTCACGGTGGTCGTTAAACCTCCAATAAAAAAAAAAAAAAAAAAAAAAAAAAGCTATTCTACCGCAGAGATTTTCCGAAAGCCGAGTCCCATCTATTTATCTTAAATCTCTTATCTTATCTTATCTTAAAACCATTTCACAGTAGGTGATCAGTGACCAAATAAATATGAAAATTAATTGCGTAGGAAAACTGCTACGTGGCATGTGCACCTTTCAACTTTCAGAATGATCTTCATGGTGATTTAGTTAAAAAAAGGGTCTTCAAGAGATCAGTACTTTTTTTTTTTTCTTGTGAGAACCAAATATTTCAAAGGAAAATAATTACCTTGTAAAACACCCCATTTTGAGCATGGGTTTTTTTTTTTTTTTTTGGTTGGAGGTTTAACGACCACCGTGAGCAACTCAATGGGCTATAAGCAGTCGCCCGTCCCTAACTTAGGGTCACTGGTTCCAGGAAAGGGAGAGAGCCAGTGCCGTAAGACAAACACAACATCCATGCCTCACCGGGATTCGAACCCGGACCCCTTACGGACGAATGATCAGAGGCCAGCGCCTTAGACCCCTGCGCCACCGGGGCGGCAAGAGCATGGTTCGATACCATTTATTTAATCATGAGAGGATTTTTGAGATTTTTCACTGATTAATTTTTAAAATTTGCTCGCAACTAAATTCGTTTTACAATGAGTATTTCAACAGTTCCTTTTCATTCAGAGTCTAACAGAATTTTTTTTTTCATTAGGGAACTCGTTTATTTTTTAAATTATTTATTGGTCCGAAGTAACATATACAACTTGAATTCATACATTAGTCATGGTTAACACATACATCTCGAATTCAGACAAATACAGTAGTGTGCGTCACAGGGTACGAATATTATGCAATACATTGAAATAATCAAAGTACAGATCGAACATGTGATACAGTATGCCAGATTTGCAAATAACAGAGAGAGCCAGTGCCGAAAGACAAACACAGACATCCATGCCTTACCTGGATTCGAACCCAGACCCTCCATTGGGTGAAGGATCAGAAACTATCGCTTAGACCACTGCGCCACCGGGGCGACATTAGGGAATTTATGAGGTATATTACACTGCCGGACAATTGCTAAGGACGGATGACAATAGCAACGATAGCAACCATAAAATGGAAGGCAGGAAAATGTGGAAATTCGCATAAGTGCGGGATACAGTAAGACGTGTTGTGCGTATGCAAATTTTGGATTGCCGAACTTGTTCGTGACGTCATAGCGCTGATAAGAGATATAAAGGATTTGACGCGTATTGACCGTTGTTGTTCAAACGCAAAGTTGAAAGGGAAAGAATCAATTGACGAACTTGCAATTTTCAGTATGTCTTCCCGACATCACCTAGATGATTTTACGCGTGGCCCTATTATTGGCAAGATTGAAGAAGGGCGAAAAATAACAGATGTTGCCAGGGAGTTCGACGTCAGCCACAGTGTTGTTTCAAGGCTTTGGAAATCATTTCAAACAAATGGAGAGTGTAGCAAACGTCACGGGGGAGGTCGTGTTCGCAGTACGACACCTGCAGAAGATCGGTACATAGTGCTATCAACAAAAAGACACCGGCGCAGCACAGCTAGTGAGGTAGCAAATCAGTTTATGGCTGCTACTGGCAAGCGGATCTCCCGAAAAACTGTCGCCAGACGTTTGCATGAAGGAGGACTATACGCCCGCCGTCCTGTTGTGTGCATCCCATTGTCCAGACGTCACCGTACCGCCCGTTTGCAATGGTGCCATCAACATCGCAATTGGACTGATAACGACTGGTCTGCTGTCCTCTTCTCAGATGAGAGTAGATACAGTCTATCGTCTGATTGTCGACGACAACTGATCTGGCGTGATAGTGGTACTGCATATTGTCCAGCAAACATACAGGAAAGGAACCGATATCCGACATGTAGTGTCATGGTATGGGCTGGCATCATGATCAATGACCGTACGTACCTCTATGTGCTTCCAACTGGGACTGTGACTGGCCAACAATACATTAATGATGTTCTGCTACCTCATGATTCATTTTCATGGACGACAACGCAACATGTCATCGAACAGTCGCTGTCCAGGAGTGTCTTGAGAGCGAGGATATTCAACGCCTCGTATGGCCAGCACGTTCTCCAGATCTGAATCCCATTGAAAATGTGTGGGATGCTTTGGGGAGGAGTCTTGCTGGTCGCCAATGCCCTCCAATAAACAAGGACACCCTCATTCGTGCACTGACAGAGGAATGGGATAAATTACCTCAACAGCTGCTTGATAATGTTGTGCAAAGAATGACACGACGTGTGGAATCTTGCATCGCCCTCCATGGTGGCCATATCCCGTATTGACATCTTACGCCGGAACGCCTGCGGACGGTAATTGCATTTTTTTTCACGTTTGCGTATTCTGCACAAAATGGCCTGTTTGTCCCTTGAACACGTTCCAAAGCCTTCTGAATTTCAGAGCACAATAAATTGTCTTTCTTGTAATGTCCTGGCATTCTGACATTATTTTATTTCACTTGGCATCCAACCACACTTACTTTTTTATGCGCTATATAGCCGTTTATGATCCGTCCTTAGCAATTGTCCAGCAGTGTATAAAAACATATAAACATAGATACGTGTTTTTACAGTGGATCGGAAGACTAAAATTCCCGGCCTGGTTTAGCCACTCCGCTTTTGCTTACAGCCTTTATTTTGGTTGTGATCGGTTATAAGGATCGGTATTTTTTTTTTTTTTTTGATTGGAGGTTTAACGACCACCGTGAGCAACTCAATGGGCTATAAGCAGTCGCCCGTCCCTAATTTGGGGTCACTGGTTCCAGGGAAGGGAGAGACCCAGTGCCGTAAGACAACACAACATCCATGCCTGACCGGGATTCGAACCCGGACCCCTTACGGACGAATGATCAGAGGCCAGCGCCTTAGACCACTGCGCCACCGGGGCGGCAGGATCGGTACTGAGCCCTACACATACACAGTCGTATCAAAAGAAGATGTTCACCCCCGGAGTCACAGTTCACCTGTCCAGGCGCGTCACAGAATGTGCGTGACAAGGTCAACCACACGGAGATATGTGGCCGGCCAAGACAGATGAGCCATAGTGCGTGGCGTGAGCACAATGGGAAGAGGTAGTGATTTGACGGACGTCGTTCAAAAAGAAATGATCATCGGCCACCGCGCCAAGGGTAGGAGCATCTTAGAAACAGCAGACTTCGTGGGCTGTTCGCCCGGTGCTGTAGTACGGGTGTATCCAAGAATGGACCGCTGGCACACCGAGTACCTCATGACGTCAAAACTCTGGAGCCCCACAGGCCATCGACCCCAGAGGAGAACGTCGCCTCCGTCGACTGATGAAGGGTGATCGACGCGCAACAGTGCAGCAATTGGCCACGCAAATGAATGCTGGGGCACCTAGGTACGAGTAGCCGATAACAGTAGAGTGAACCCTCTTACGCATTGGTCTCTGGAGTCGACTCTGCGTCAAGGCGCCCATGTTAACCCAGGTCCATTGGAAACGACGCCTGCAGTTCCAATGGACCTGGGTTAACATGGGCATTGGAAACGACGCCTGCACCCAGGTACGAGTAGCCGATAACAGTAGAGTGAACCCTCTTACGCATTGGTCTCTGGAGTCGACTCTGCGTCAAGGCGCCCATGTTAACCCAGGTCCATTGGAAACGACGCCTGCAGTTCGCATGGAACTACCGTCTTTGGAAGAGTGGGAAAAGGTTGCTCTTCAGACGAATAGATGTTTCTACTCCTCAGAAGTGATGGGCGGTGGCAGTGTGGTGCATGTTTTCCTGGTTAGCTCGGCACCGCTGGTACCACTGGATGGGTCCCTGAAGCCAATGGCTACCTGTCGATTCGCCCTGACCACAAGCATCCCTTCATGCTGAACGTCTACCCTGGTGGTGATGGTGTCTACCAACAGAACAATGCGCCCTACCATGTCGCTAAGACAATGTGTGACTGGTTCTAGGAACACAACAGCGATGTGTCCATTCTTCCTTGGCCGGCCAAATAGTACGACCTCAATCCCATTGAGCCCCTGTGGGACTATTTGGATCGACAGGTTCGACGTGCCGACCCACAACCACGTCATCTCTGGAACCTCCGTGCTCTGCTGTAGTCCGAATGGACACGTGTGCCTCAGGCAACCTTCCAGGGCCTCATTGCATCAATGCCACATAGTCTCGCAGCTGTCATCCGGGCCAAGGGTGGTTATTCTCATTATTAGGTAGGTGGTCATATTATTCTGACACGACCGTGTATTTTGTCAATCCTGTGCAACGAATCTGCGCAGCCGGTTGAACCAAGAAGGACGATCGATGTGCTTTGTAGTTTCAATGATGTGCAGCGAACTGACGAATCATCTTAATGATTGTTACTTTTGCATGTCTCCTCCAACTGGATATGTTTCTAAAACGAAAAACCGGCCTTTGACCTATCCGAATATCCCCCTCTGCTATGCGATCAGTGTCTCATGGGTAAGGACTTCCTGTTCCGGACCCAACAGATTTTTATACTCTGGATGATGAAGAAAGTAAGGCCAGTGAGTATCCGTCACCTGTAAAAGCATCTAGATCAAGAGGTTCTAATTTCTGATCGAACGAGAAATCTGGAATTGCCAAAAAGTAAAGCAGACTTGTTGGTGTCCAGACTGCAGCTATAGAATCTTCTAGAAGAGAATGTGCACATGTCTGTGTTTCGAGCTCGGCAAAGAGATCTGCTTCCATTTTTCAAAATGAGTTTACTTCATTTCTTGCGTTGATTAGTGGGTCTGATGGCAACACTACAAAGACGACGATTGGAGGCTGCTCATCGATTTGTCCAAGTTCAGCTTAAAAGCTGCGCTGCTCCATAATGAAAACGTTTCACCATCTTTTTTACGCTTTCCAACCGTAGGTTGAAGATGCTCCAGTTTTTTCCATCGTCCGTCCGTCTGTCCGCACGATAACTCGCGTAAAAATGGTTCGATTTCGATGAAATTTTAGTATGTGGTAGGGAACAACCTCGGGACGAACCCTATTGAAAATGGGACAAATGGGGTCAAAGGTTCACGACATAGGAGCGGGATCCATTCCATTGCCCTTATGCGTCATAACTTGCGTAAATATGGTTCGATTTCAATGAAATATTAGAATGTGCCAGAGGACCGCCTGGGGACAAACCCTATTCAAAATCGGTGAAGTGGGGTCAAAGGTCAGGACATAGGAGCGGGATGCATTCCATTGCCCTTATCCCATAGTATTAAGGTGGACGTCAAGTAATTTTGCTTCCTATACTTCCAATGGAAAAACTTTTGTACACATTTCCTTCACAATTTGTGTGTTCCCAAGGATGCAAATTTGAGCATCGATTAAAATAACTTCATATTATGAAAATACTCCAAATACGTGGCGACAGTTAATAAATAAATGAATACATCGCTCTTTCCACGTTCCAGAAACACACAGCAACCGAAAAATTGTTTTTCAGCCAACCGCTGTGGAATTGAACCAACAGAACTCTCGATATCGCGCCGAGTGCGTTACATTTACGCCACGGGGGCCAATAATCCACGGTGCTATGTGTATTTAAGTCAGCTTCTGACATCATAAATACGTAAGACGGGCTCAACTACTGAGACGTCTCCATCTGGTGGGCATAAACGGCACTAGCTATATATATTATAGCAGTTAAATCCAACGGGCGAGATCCAGGTGAAAATACTCCAAATACGTGGAGACAATAAATAAATAAATACATCGCTCTTTCCACGTTCCAGAAACACACAGCAACCGAAAAATTGTTTTTCAGCCAACCGCTGTGGAATTGAACCAACAGAACTCTCGATATCGCGCCGACTGAGTTACATTTACGGTGGCCAGCAATCCACGGTGCTATGTGTATTTAAGTCAGCTTCTGACATCATAAATCCAATTTTTCGGTTGCTGTGTGTTTCTGGAACGTGGAAAGAGCGATGTATTTATTTATTTATTAACTTCATATTATAACTTGGAACACTTAATATTTTCTAAAACATAGCCATAATTATATTAAAAATCAAAGTTTCCTTTGGTGGTGTTGAAACCAGAAAAAAGATGGAACTGGCCAATTTTAATAATAATAATTGAAAAACTCCGCTCTCTATACGAGATAATTAGTTGTTCGGGCATAGCTACGACATGACACATCCGATCACCGTGGTTTTTGGAATGCGATTGGACATCGTCCATGGTCAGGTTTTGACACCTTGCGATTCCCGAAATTCCGTGTCATTGAGGAATTTCAATTAAAATTATTGAAATTGGTCCGTTTTTTAATTGTCATTATTCCTATAGGACACGACCAATCACCATGATACCAACCTCATGTCATTAATCATTGATTTTTTTCTATTAAAAAACACGCGCGAACATTCCATTACAATTGTTTACATTCGATAGTCGCAATATTTCCCGACGCAATTTGCTCAAGTTTTTTAGTTCTTTTGCCCTCAATTTGAAATTATTTTAGTTCACACTGATAAAAAAAGGAAGCGGAACACATTGTGGACACACAAAAAAACGTTAGAATTGGCACCGGTAAAAAATCTTTTTTTTTTTTTTTTAGCTGCTGAAGTCGCTGTTGAAGCCAGCAAGCAATATGGAGTCTTTTTTATTTTTTTTGTTGGAGTTTTAACGACCACCGTGAGCAACTCAATGGGCTATAAGCAGTCGCCCGACCCTAAATTAGGGTCACTGGTTCCAGGGAAGGGAGAGAGCCAGTGCCGTAAGACAAACACAACATCCATGCCTGACCGGGCTTCGAGCCCGGACCCCTTACGGACGAATGATCAGAAGCCAGCGCCTTAGACCACTGCGCCACCGGGGCGGCACAAAATGGCGTCAAGGGCGTCGCTTGTCGGTTCGGTGAGTCTTGACGAAAACGTGGTTTCCGATCCGAGTGTGTCTTTCTGCTTTGTTTAAATGCAACCTGATCACAACCAACGTGGAGGCGTGAACAAAAGTACTTCGTGATAAATTTTAGGCATTTAATTTTTACAATGTTTCGTACTTTTGTTCCGATAGTCATAAATTTTACGCATTCGTTTTTTTAGAATTTGTTATAATAAATGCCTTAATGAACTTAGATTTTGCAATAGAGGTCTGCACGGGCCGGGCCTTTGCTCATGTCTAAGTTCAGGGGCGGCGGATAGCAAAGTTCGTTGACCTGGCCCGAAATTTCGAATCGTGGTGCATTCCCTTAGTTCCCGCAACAGAAGAAAAACAATGCCTAAGGAGCTTTGCTGGGGATTAGGACTTGCTTATACCTAGAGGAACTTTCTAAGGCACATCACAACAATCGCACATATACCAAACAAACAAAAAATATTGGCTGAAATTATTGACCGGGCCCGGGCCTTCAACATTTAATGTAAAACAGACACGGGGTGAGCAGGTTTTATTTTTTTTATGAGCAAAGCAATCGCTGTACGATGCCTTTCTCTTTTGGAAAACTCGCAACATACAGCAGCAGGATAAGATTGAATAATTTCCGCTGATGGGAAAAAAAAAAAAGTTTTACGACATTCTCTTCTCCTACAAAACAATTGGAGTGGGTCAGCTCCCTTAGTTTTTCAATGTGAATGTGGTCCCTTCTGTCTCACCTTTCATCATCCTCTTATGCTTCAGGGCAGGCTATTAACTGAAGCATTTATAAACCGAGCCCCCCCCCCCCGCTCGCTCGCAGACGATCTTTTTTTCTTTTTTATTGTTCTGGTCGGCGGCATTTTGTTTTCTAGATGTGTGAAAAGCTTTTAAGTTGTCTTAAATCGCATGGGAGAAACTTCTGTGTATAAATCTGTGCCGTATTTTTCCCCATTTGTACTCTCAGGGAGTCAGCAGATGGCAAATGAACCCTTAGGTATCCCAGCCCAGCCGTTTCCAAAACTTCTGTGACACTGGTTAGCTGGGCAGTCTGTCGTTGATTTTCCTAGCATACGCTCAGTTCAGTGTTGCTGATAAATACTCTGGATATTTCGTACTTTTAGAATTAACCCCCCCCCTCCTTATCCCCAAGGATATTCCGGGTCTGGCGGCAGGCAATGATAATTTGAAAACCCAGAAAATTTGGAAGACATGGAAACGCGTTTACATGCAATAAATTTGATTATACAAGCCCGCCCCCCCCCTCAGACGTCACAGGACTTATACAGAGTCACGGAAATATTCCGAATTAACGTTTATTGTAATAGAATAAGTGTAGCAATTAAGGAAACTAAAACTCTTCAGGAGTCGAATGATCGAGTGCACCAGTTGTCAAATTCGTGTTTTGGTAATTGTTGGAATTTTACGGGCCGGGCTTTCCAAATTAAGGCCCGCGCAGACCTTTATTGTGCAATAGCTTCGCTCAACATTTACCAGAGTTATCGGTTACCGTTGGCAGCTTGTCCTAGTAGTAGGTAATCAGTCAGAAAGGATTAGTGTCGATCATCCTCGTAAATGACCATTTTCTTTGAACAACAATGCCAAGGGGGAAAGCAGCATTTTCTGATGCGCAGATTCACTTGTTGCACCTTCTTTTCAGACAGCGACTATATTTGTCGGAGCTGATTTCACCCCATTTTGCTAGCCCCGAGTTAACTTTTAACCTGGTAAAGCGAATTAAGTCAAAGAATAAAAGAAGCAATGTTCTACAAATGCTAACAGCTGTGCCAGGTCAGCCAGCGAGGGCCGCGGGTGACCTAGTGGTCAGCGTTCGTGACTGCCTTGGAGAAAACCGTAGGCACGATCCTGGGCACGTACGAACCACTAACTACCCGACGTGCGTCGGATGAACACGTTAAGCCGTCGCACCCCGGGTACTGGCCCCCCGGTAATAAATAAGGGCGTCTTTCTCCCCCTTTCTACCTCGCTTACGTGTCACTTTCCTATCGGGCACTCTAGTCCAGATCTTCTAGCTTCCTATTTCTAAGGGTTGTTTAAGACCTGGGGGTCAGACACTCACTTCCTAAAATCCTCTACATATGATCTAGGACAGCCACCCCATTTTTTTTTTTTTTTTTAATTGGAGGTTTAACGACCACCGTGAGCAACTCAATGGGCTATAAGCAGTCGCCCGTCTCTAATTTAGGGTCACTGGTTCCAGGGAAGGGAGAGAGCCAGTGCCGTAAGACAAACACAACATCCATGCCTCACCGGGATTCGAACCCGGACCCCTTTCGGACGAATGATCAGAGGCCATCGCTTAGACCACTGCGCCACCGGGGCGGCGCCAGCCAATTGCCCGGAATCCTGAGACGTAGGTCACGCCTCAGCTGTGCAGGTGGGAATGGAGGCGCACGTGATTTGATTGATTGGAGGTTTAACGACCACCGTGAGCAACTCAATGGGCTATAAGCAGTCGCCCGTCCCTAATTTAGGGTCACTGGTTCCAGGGAAGGGAGAGAGCCAGTGCCGTAAGACAAACACAACATCCATGCCTGACCGGGATTCGAACCCGGACCCCTTACGGACGAATGATCATAGGCCAGCGCCTTAGACCACTGCGCCACCAGGGCGGCAAGAGGCGCGCGTGAGATGGTGGAGGCCAGTCCTAGAACAAAGCGCGCGCACGTGAAACGTTATGGTGGGGAAGTTGAAAGTGATGGCAGAATTGGGTGATGCAAGAAATTGATAGGGAGGGCAGTCTTACTACTAAAGAAGGATATGCTGAAATCTCTGACCATTAATAACATTTTCTGCTGACTAGTAGACAAATATCATATTTTTTGTAAATAGGTGATTTTTAGTAAAAGAGGCGATTACTTTATAAATTCCGTGGTCTCACCTTGAAATGGGATTAAGTTTCTCCACTTACCATATTACTGACAACAATCGCAGTGAAACTACAGGGCTCTGGTAGAAACGGATGGATCGTTTTTGAAAGCTTTTCTTTATTCATAGTATTAACTGATTGGAATATAAGCTGACCCCTGAACTTAAAAAAAAAACAAGTTCGTAAAATCATGCGATACATTGATTATGATACGCTTTCCAACATACCAGAAATCATTACTCAAGTTATGAGGATAATGGCTGTGGAATAAATCTCGCTCCTGTGCCCTGACCTTTGATCCCATTTCGCTTATATTAAACAGAACAGGTTTTTTTTTTTTTGATTGGAGGTTTAACGACCACCGTGAGCAACTCAATGGGCTATAAGCAGTCGCCCGTCCCTAATTTAGGGTCACTGGTTCCAGGGAAGGGAGAGAACCAGTGCCGTAAGACAAACACAACATCCATGCCTGACCGGGATTCGTACCCGGACCCCTTACGGACGAATGATCAGAGGCCAACGCCTTAGACCACTGCGCCACCGGGGCGGCCAGAACAGGTTCAACACATCTCGGAACAACATGAAGTTTTGTCGCAATCAAAGCATTTTTACTTAAGAAATGACGCATAAGGGCAATGGAATGGATCCCTCCGATGTCCCGACCTTTGACCCCATTTCGCCCATTTTCAATAGGGTTCCTCCCCAGGTTGTCCCTATCACATAAAATTTCATGGAAATCGAACAATTTTTACGCGAGTTATCGTGCGAACAGACAGACGGACAAAGCTGGAGCATATACGACACTTCAACCTACGGTTGAAGAGCATAAACAAGAAAGAAGACACAGAATTTTCAAGTACAATGAGCACGTCTTTTGAATCCGTTCTGATGCAAATTAAATTTATCAAAGCTATTCAAAGTCAATGGAACCAATATGGAAAACAATAGTATCCGACGGAAGAAAAGTTTTTTAATCGGATTTTTAATCCCGCAGATATTGCTGTAAACGAAACTGTCTGCTTACGCCCTCTGGTTGCAGAATTGTGTGTTAAGAAAAATTTGAATTTATATCAGAAACATTTCGCAGCGGCAATGCTCTCCAACAAAGAAGTTTTCAAATCGTACTCTTCGAAGCACAGATATGGACAAATAAGATATGCACATACGTCGTCTGGCGGAAAATCCATGCATTATTTTAAGAAGAAAGTATTCTCAAAAGGTTTTTCGATGTGAGCGGTATCGACATAAGAAAAAAAACCATTTCAATCAAGTTTTCAGCTCAGATTTTGCTGCAAAAAGCATCAGAAGCAGAAATTAACACTTATGCTCCCTGCTGGCCAATCCATTCTTTACTAAAATATTAGAAGTTACATGAAAAACATTTTCCATTAGGAGTTGTATACGATAAAGGAAGAATTTTTTAAATCTGAGTTTTAGAAACAGAAATAACGCAGAAAACGCAATTTACCTTTGCACCCCTAGCGAAATGTCTATAATTTACTTGAAAATTTTGAATTTATATGAAAAACATTTTGCATCGGAAACATTATCCAACAAAGAAGGAATTTTTAAAATTGGACTCCTAGAAGTAGAGACTGACAAAAATAAGACATACATCTACGCTTCCTGGCATAGAAGCCATGCATTATTATAAGAAAATATCCCTAAAAGGTTTGTTGACGAAAATAGTATCGATCCACAAACGAATTTTTTTCAATCAAGATTTTAGAGATTGACAAAAATAAGACATACATCTATGCCTCCTGGCATAGAAATCATGCGTTATTTTAAGAAGAAAATATTCTTTAAAGGTTTGTCGACGTGAGTAGTATCTGTCCACAAACAATTTTTTTTTTCAATCAAGATTTTAGCTCAGTTTTGCTTCAAATACATCAGAAATGGAAATTAAGGCTTAGCCAAACCAGTTTTTACTAAAATGAGAAATTATATGCAAAGGATTTCCCATCAGGAGTTGATAGTATCCGGTGCAGAAAGAAATTTTTCAAATTCGAGTTTTAGAAGCAGAGATAGCGTAGGAAACACAATTTACCTTTGCGCGCCCCTAGCAGAAAGTCGATAAAGTACTTGAAAACTTTGTTAGTATATGAAAAATATGTCACATCAGAAACTATCGAATAAAGAAAATAATTTTTTAAATCGGACCGTTAGAAGCAAAGATATTGACGAAAATAAGATATACATGTACGCCCCCTGGCAGAGAAACCATGCAATATTTTAAGAAAATATTCTGAAAAGGTTTATCAATGTGAGTGGCATCAGTCCATGAAAGAATGTTTTCAATCAACATTTTAGAAGCTCAGTTTTATGGAAAATACATCAAAAGCAAACAGTAATGCTTACGCCCCTGGTGGCCAAAGTATTCTTTACCAAAAATCAGAAATTGCATGCAAAAGATTTTCCATTAGGAGCTGTATCCTTTGAAGAAAAAAATTTCAAATTGGAGTTCCAGAAGAACAGATATCAGGGAAAATTTAATTTATTTTTACACCCCCTAGTGGAAAATCTATGCGCGACTTGAAAAAGTAAGTATACCTAAGATACTCTTAGACATAAATGAAATCGAAAGATAAAAGAAAATTTTCAAATCTGATGTTTAGAAGCAAATATATCGAACCAAATGTATCTTGAATTCGACAACTGCATTCACGCCGTTTAGCGGCAAAATTACACATACAAAAAAAAAAAATCATTCACATATTTCAAGCTTCCTAATGCAAAAAGAATTTTTCAAATGGGACTAATAGTTGCAGAGATATGGAGTCTACAGACGGACAGACAAACCAACAACATAAGCACAATCTTTAAAAAAAAAAAAAACGTGCTAAAAAGTACACTGGTGTGCAAAAATTAAGGACGAAGAGGAGAAATTAGCATAACAGCGTAACAAGCAGGCAGAACAGACCAAAAGACCACTCAGGAGATAGACTAGGGTCTGGTACGGTAGGGCATGTGCATATATGTAGCATGACGTTAGGGGGGGGAGTGTCGCAAGGGTATAACGCACACGGGCGATGTACGCTCAGCAATTCGTTGAAAGCTATTGCACGGTGTACACGGTTTGAACGACATCGAGTTGCTGCCACCGTGTGATATGGCCAACAGGCAATCCGGTAGACGACATCTGGATGACTTTACCCAAGATTGCGTCATTGGGAAGTTGGAAGAAGGTCGAAGTGTGACTAGTGTGGCTGAGGAGTTCGGGATCGCTCACAGCATCGTTTCACGAGCTTGGAGAGCATTTCAAACGACAGGAACAGCTATCCGAGAGTTTAGCATTGGTCGTCCACGATCAATCACGGTGGTGGACGACCGGTATATTGTCCTACAGGCGAAAAGAGACAGACGGCAGACAGCGGGAGAAATCACAAGGCACATGCAGCAGACAACTGGACGTCTGTTATCGTGTTTTACCGTGGCCAGGAGGCTGCACAAAGGTGGTCTATTTGCACGACGACCAGTACGGTGTGTGCCATTAACGCTTGCTCATCGGAGACTGCGGTTTTTGTGGTGCCAGGAACACAAGAACTGGACACATCAGCAATGAGGTCTAGTTCTCTTTACGGATGAGAGCCGAATAAGTCTGATGAGCGATTCTGGACGTATACACATCTGGAGAGAGCAGGGAATACAAAATCACACCTCCAATATCATCGAAAGGGACTGGTTTGGAGGTGGCGGAGTTCTCGTTTGGGGCAGTATCGTGCTTGGTAGCCATACTGACCTCCACATCTTCCAAGGTGGTTCAGTCACTGGTGTCCGCTAATGTAATGAGGTTCTCCTGCCTCACGTGCGTCTGTTCAGAGGTGCTGTGGGTCCCGAGTTCTTCTTCATGAACGACAACGCTACATCTCATCGTACAGTGGCTGTCGCAGAGCTGTTGGAGAGAAGATATTCAACGCATGGATTGCCCACAAGGTCCTCAGACCTAAATCCAATCGAACACGTGTGGGACATTCTCAGGAGACGCTTGGGAGCATGTCACCAGCTTCCAGCAATGATTCCGCAGCTGCGGTTGGCGCTACAAGAGGAACGGGCCGCAATGCCTCAACAGCTCCTTGACAACTTTGTCCTCAGCATGGACAGACGTAAATCCTGCAACGCAGTCAAGGGTGATCATATCCCCTACTAAAGACTGGATTTTTCTTGGCAGCCGCTTATCACATGGACGTTTGTGTCTTCTGTCCAGTTTTGCTCGAAGCTACCTTTTCAATAAAGTGCCTTTGTATCCTTTGGATTCCTTGTTTGGATGGTTTTGCTCACTTGTCCCATATTCTTACATCTTGGGGATCTTAAGGTATGATTTGAGTCTATGTGGAGCACTTCTGCACGACGTTACATTCGAAAAACCGTTTAGTCCTTAATTTTTGCACGCCACTGTATTTCTTCCAAAAACCTTTGGCTTATATGCGAGAATGCACGGTATGTACGATCATGTTAAGGTGCTTCATAATAATGATGATGATGGCAACTGATCTTGAAGTACCTGGATTACTCTGCATACCTGTACAATACGGGTTAACTAGTCACATGTTATTCTGAATACAAGAAAGAACCAATTACAACTACCTTACAAAATAAATGATACAAATGACTGTCAAAGGGCATCATAAAACCAGATGCATACTATTTATTAAACACAATTGTAAACCAGGTTACATGAAAAAACTCAAATTGTTATTTTGCTTCACACAGATTTTTAACTCATAATTAATACTACAGGTAAACTCTTTATGCAGTCTTACAAATTCAAGATTACCTATACAGTCTTCAATGGTAATTTCTTTTAAACTGCTCTGAGTTGTTAACAGGGAAATTAATGAAACTCTACTGAGATCAGCACTATGTATTGAAATTTCTTCCAATTCATGAAAACTGTTCACTACTATTGCTTCCATTAGAGACTGTTCTACTAGCAGACCACATAACGTAAGGGATTTAAGTCTTGCAGCCTTACTCAACATGTCAGAAACAAGTTTAATTACAGGCACTGAAAGTTCATCAATATGTACATGATTAAACCAGATCTTTTCTAAGTTTTTTACACATGGAAATTCCTCAACTTGATAAAGATTGTTCCAATAATGCACTAAAGTCTTACTTAGGTGGCTGGGGAAACACTTTTTCTTCCAACATGGAATTCTTTAAGATTGCAACAGTATCTGAGAATGTTTCTTAACATACCGCAATCTAATTCAGGAACATTACCATCAACAGATATAAATCGCAACTGCTCTCCTCTCACCTTTACAAACTGTTCAACTAGAAGAGAATATGATGAGATAACTGGTGAGTTGAAATTTAATAACACAGCCTCAAGTGAAGGAAAATAATTACCTGTAAAACACACAATGTTTCCTATTGTAGTTTCCAAAGCAACTGTTTTCATGTTTGGGCAACACTCCATTATTGATAATAAATGCAAAACATATTTTGGGAACAAGATACTAGTGAGTTTCAGGGCTGGTAATGGTAAATGTCTTGATTTGTACTCCTTAGCCAAGAGCTGGACAGCAAATGCAGTACAATTTGATGCATCTGGTTTAACCGAATGTGTGGTTATTTCCATTTCTTGAAGGGAACAGAGATGTTGCAGTGCACATGCTTTTGCATCATAGTGGATATCTGCTCCATACATAATCAGGTGAGTAAGACTTTTCCCCAACAGGCAGCAATCTCCAATTTGCTCACAGAAATTAAATTTATTACCATGCTGATGCTTACACAGATGAAACAGAGTTCTGCTGGTGATGTGCTGACCACTGACTTTGAGAATCTCTATTTTTGGACAACAGTTGAATATTTCCATTACCATTTCATTGCGGGATATACTCTCAGTCAGATCAATTTCCTTAAGGTTGGGCCAGTGAGGAAGGCTTTCAATAAACTGATCCATGGAAAAACTGATGTCTTTCAATACCAAAAACCTCAGATTCTGAAATTATCACAAAAGGCAGAGAATAAATTCCTAAGATTAAAGAAACAACAGCAAAGGTGCAATTCTTTTGTAGCAACTGCATACAATAAAACACAAATGCTTCCACAAAGACAACTGACTCTTCTCAATTTTGCAAGATCTTGCAAACATAGTTGAAAACTACACAAAATCTGTAAAAAAAAAAAAAAAAAAAGCTGCAAAAATATTTCATAAACTCAGAAGAATATGAATACCTGAGATACACCAGAGTAGTCATTTTCCAGATTAAATTATTTTGCTTAAAAATCTCTAACACCTCTAATCTACTACAGGGTATTCTATAAATTATCTATAATACTGTAAAATAAAGGGAAGAGGGAACATTATAAAATATGAACCAAATAATACAAGATGTAAATGCTCAGAGGCAACTTTAGATCTTTCGGGGCCCTAGGTGCTGAAGGATTCAGGGGCTCCCCTTCCCCAATTTATGGCATCAGAAATTTTCATCCCACCTTATCTCCTCAGAATTTTTTTTGTGAGATTAACAAAATAAACCAGTAAAGTTGAGAAAAAGGTTTTTACACTCTTTAAAATACCATTCTATCTTTCTATTATTAGAACGGTTTGTAAGAAACAGTGCAAGTGTAATCACTTTGTCTATGCACATCAAACTTTCTGTTTTTAGAGATATTTCAAAAATTATTTTTGCAGCTAATAGGAAATCAAAGGATATTAAGTTTGGCACTTTAAATATCCCATACTTCATGAATTTATCAGTAAGGGGTTTCAAAGTTGAAAATTCAAAAAATTAAAGTTCTATTGTGTGAAGAAATTATTCAACTTAGAGGGAAAAATTATTTTTGTGCCTCTCAGATTAGGCTTAACTGTTCCTTCTCAAATATTTAAATTTTTCAATTAGTTCATTAATTTCCTGCTAGAGGCGCTAAGTCCAAAGAATTTGGTTTTCACAAATTTTTCGAAAATTATTTTTGCGAATGATAAGAAACATTCATTAAATTTTGGCCATTTTAAATTTCACTACTAGTTCCTAAATTTCCCGCTAGGAGTTCTCGAAGTGGAAATTTAGTTAATTTTAGCTTTACACTACAAACAGACCATTTCAGTTACAGCAAAAGTTCTTGAGTTTGATGCGTTAGGCAGAACTTACTACTTTAGCACTTTTTCAGTTGCAAGTTACTTGGCAAACTTAACGCTAAGGGCACTGAAAATGGAATTTCTCTAAATGTACATTGCGTATAAAATTAGAATATGTTTCAATTACGAAACAAGCTCTTTCCATTGCTTCTGCTGTTTTTACATTATGAGTTAATCAGTAGGAAATGAGCATGGTATCAAGCAAAAATGAAATACTTGACACTGACAAACAGAAGTCCTCGACATTAGAAAATTCGGGTACAATGCAATTTGTGCACAGCATTTCACTTGAAAAGGGTGGATGACTTTCCATGGAGGAGTATTTTTATGGCAAACAATTCCCTAAATCGAAGAAATTAAGCCGTTCATAGCATAGACGAATGTCATGGACCGTAATATTCTCGAATTTCTTTATTTTCCAGCCTAAATATTAACTCTTTTGGTTTAGATTGGTTCTTTGGAGACCTTTTTTCCGGTGAGAAAACTGAGTCAACCTCAATGGACAACTGGCTTGAGGGAACTCTGCGTATCTTGAACGAGGACATGGAGCTCCTCGAAGGGGATTTCACGGGTACGGAAGTTAGGTCGGCAATCCAGGCCCTTAAACCCGGTAAGTCTCCTGGGTGCGATGGGCTTCCTGCAAAATTCTACAGCAAGTTTGTTAACATTTTAGCTACCAGGCTTTGCAGGGTGTTTAATGAGATTGTTAAAGCTGATCTAATGCCGGAAACCATGCGGATGAGCATGGTTATCCTTTTGTGCAAGACCTCCGGCACCCGCGATTGATTGGATGGGCTGGTTGCCAGAACTACAATTTGAAGTAGAAGTGTTGGAAATGTTGCCAGATTTTAGAAGAGAGATCCAAATAAATGAGATTTGGTGAGGGGTCTCTGAATTACAGTTTTTGGGGAACAAAATTTCTATGCTTTCTTGGAAACGCAGATATGCTTTGTTGATGAATGGAGCAACTTTTTTAGTTTCTTTCCAAATGGGAACTGCAGAGGTAGCTTCAAGGGTTAGTGCTGATAAAGCTGTCTTTGGAAGACCACTGGAAACATCTTTTTTGTGTTCACCAAGTCTTGTATTGATGTTTCGGTGTGTGCTTCCAATATATACTGAGAGACCAGAGGAAGTTAAAAATGGGAATAGCATAAAGGATCCCTGTCTTTAAGCAGACACATTATTGCAGAAGGGGTTGGTTACACTGTGAGAGTGTAGCTCATAGTTTTGAAAAGTTTACACATCTTATAAGAGAAGGATCCATGGAAAGGGATGGAACCAATGAACGGTGGTTTTTCCATTAGTATTGGTGAGCAAACCAGCCCATCCAGTAGATCACAGTCGTAGGACGACCGAAAGCTACCGCTAAACGAAGCTTTTATGGTACATGACTGTGTTTTGCTCCTTTTCTATGTTTATTCTCTATAGCATTGTGGCAGGTGACAAGACATGTTGTTCTTGTTATGATCTTGAAATGAAGTGTCAGAGTGCTCAGTGGAAGTCACCACAGTCACCCAAAGGAAAGAAAATCAGGTTACAGAAGTTCAAAATCAAGACAATGCTTGTGTGCTTTTATGACAGCATGGGAATTCTGCATTACAAGTGCATTCCTGAAGGTACAACTGTTGCTGGCAATGCTTACACATCCATTTTGAAACTACTGTGGAAGAGGGTTGTTCATGTCAGGGCTGAGTACAAAAAAGGGGCAATGGTTCCTTCTTCGCAATAACGTTCCCATACACAGAGCAGTAAGTATACAGCAATTTCTGGTATGAAAAGTGTGTGTGTGTTTACTCAATCATCCCCCTATTCTCCAGATCTGTTACAGTGCGATTTCTTTCTATTTCCTAAATTAAAGCCGTCTTTAAAAGGAAAAGTTTTCCAAGACACTGAAGACATACAAACAGGGTGGGAAATCAGAAAAATTTGGCATGCGCAAAATCATGCCTGTGACTGAAATGTAGGTGCAAATCTTACTGTACCATGCGCAGAATCTGTTTGAGTGAAAAGCATATAAAAGATAAGCTCACATGCATTTAAAAGAAATTATGAATTAAATCATTAAATATGGGGTATTTGGTGAATCCTCTTACATGTTTGAAATTTGACCTATCTGAATGAAAAATTGTATGCATGGTGTGGGGGATAATTTTTGTAGATTTTTAAAACACATTTTATCAAAACTCACTCTAAACTGCAGTTTAAACCTCTTATTTTATCAGTAAAATGTTCATTTCCTCCATCTGATGTACATATAATAAATACTGTAAACACCTAAACTAAATTGAAATTTGCTGTATTTTCATAATTTGGGAATTGAAGTCTACCATATTCAGCTTCTTGTACTTAAAAATGAACTGCATGCAAAAATTCACATATTTCTCAAATTCCACGGATTTGTCAATTTACAAAAAGAATGAAGAACAGCTGAAAATCTTCAGCCTTACATTGAGTTTTCATTAGCTACACTACGTGAATCAGAACAGAAAGTAACATATTAGTAAAAATGACAAGTAAGCTTTAATTACCAAAAGTTATAAGTTTTCCAGACACCTTTCTGCGCATATGTGTGTAAAGCAAAGATTCATTAACCTTCCTATGGCCTTCGGGGTCCTTAAGATTACAGCAGATCTTTGAGCTTTAATAACTATGTTGACTATTGTATTTTTAACACCATTTCGTGACTTTTCACGCAGTTATTTTAGTTTTATGGTAAATTTTCTCTTAAATTCACCAAGGAAAACATAATAAAAAAATAATCTCTACAAAAAGCAAAACAAAAAATAAAGTTAAATTCGTGCAGTCGCAAATTTGCGCCTGTGCTCAAAATTTTTGTCGCAAAACAAAAAATTATGGTCACATTTTGCGCCCACTAATTTCCCACCCTGCATACAAAGAACTGTGACATCAGCTCTTCACTCTATACCAAAAGATGACCTCTGCAAGTCCTTCCTTTCTTTGGATGACTGTGCCACTTGTATTAACACAGGAGAAATGTACTTTGAATAAAATATATTATTTATTCAAATAATCATAATCACTTGATCCAACATAATCACCTGATCCAACATAATCACCTGATCCAACAGATTTAATTCGTTGTTTCACCTAAAGATAGTATGCAGTTTTTGCTATCTCATCCAGATGTTTTTATTTTTTTACCCCTTTGGAAGTTCACACTAAGCCCAATGCCTAAGGTTGGTGTTTTCTTTCATTCTCATTATATTTTAAAGAGGAAATTATTTTAAAAATTAATCATAATCATTTTTCAGTTAAGTCACACTTTCTATAATATCTCTTTGCTTCATTTTTTGTTTGAAAAGAAAAGAGATTTATTTTGCCTGATTCCTAAAAATGTAAGTAGAGTTTTTCAGTTTAAAAACATTCCCTTTCAATTTTCTGTGATCAACAGTAACTTTCATCTGCATTTATTTCCATGACATCATTAACAGTAAATCAATGTAAAAAACTAACCCCTCACTCACTAAATCCTAGAGATATAGATGTAGCTCACATTCTGAACCATCACCACTTTCTTTTGCTTATTAAATACAGCATGAAATGTTAGTAGGAATAAAAATTTCCACTTTGACTCCCTTTTTTGTTTGGAAACAAAGCCACCAAATTCTCATACAAGATGTGAGAAAAGTCTAACTCAGTAAGCCAATGTTTGAAAAAACTTAAGATTTTCAAGACGTGAATAAACTTTGTGCTCTCAGATATCTGATGCAAAATTAATTTTTAAATTGGGTATAAATTAATTTTTAAATTGGGGGACTTTGTAGTAAATCAAAATATATGTACACCACTAACAAAAAAATTTACATCAGCAATTCATGTAAAATCTCTGTACTAGTTACAGATATTCAATGGAAAACGTATTTCTCCAGCCCAACTCAGTAGGGGAATTCTTCAAGAGCCTTTACAAAATATGTGAACATTGGCCATGGTGTCAGCTATTAGTTTGCAATCTGACTTTTTCTTCAGTCAACCTGACATGAAGATACAGTGTTAATCACAAATATATTGTCACACCACTTAAAAAGAAATCTGAGCACCTAGAAAAAGCTGAAAATCGTGGAAAATTATTGCTGATATTTACAGCTATCCAATGGGGAGTAGTGGGATTTTTGTCACAGTAATAAAAAAAGCCTGATTCATGTATTCATTTATGCTATCTCATGTTAAATTCTTATAAGGAAAAAAATTTAAAATTTAGATATAAACTTCACAATATTTATCACTTATCTTCCACATTTTTTAAATAAGGCTTTTACAGCTGCAGCTTGCACTACCAAATGTAGATACAGTCAAACACGTTTACATCAAACATGGATACATTTAATCATTCATTCCCCTTACTGAACTTCAGAAAGTCACTATGAAAATTGAATTAAAAATATAGGAAGATGAAAGGTTACATCAAACAGCATATGCCAGTCATAATATGTAAATCAAACATTTGTGCCTTCAATCCTACTACACATTGACAGAATCAGGCAACTATACTTTTTAATGGCACGTGAGACATCTTCAAGAAAGAAGATTCTAAAAGGGAAAAAACTCATTTTCAAAATGGAGAAATGAATATCCAAGTACCTGGGGTACATGGACTTCGAATTCCCAAATCGGCTATGACTTGTGTTGTGATAAATTACATAACTGACCATTTTTAAAGAGTATGGAAAAATGTCTGCACATTAGGTACCTACTCTGTACTTCTTGTAATATAAATACCAAGCTAACTGAATCATTTCTTTTTGTAGAAGTTGAGTCTTAGGATTCAAAACCTTGCTGAAATAATCAATAGACATAATAAACATAAGCACAGGGCCTGATTTATGGGAGGGCACTTGGGGTAGGCACCCAGAGACTACCTTTCAGGTGGGAGGCCTAAAATAGTTATCTATTGCTTGCTTTGCATCAAACTGAATAGAATCTGTTGCTTTTTGTTACGTCACTTGACGCTTAGGTGTAAATTGAGTCTAACACTTCTGTGAAATTATTCCACATGGAATATAGACTTTCTGGTGAGAGTCCAACTGATTCAAAATGAAATCACAAAAAGTTCAGACTAAGGCTCCCGAGACCATCCTCAATCATTACATGCATGAACATGGAATGTAAAAATGCATGTACATCCTAAATCATACACGCATGCACAGGAAATGTAAAAATGTATACATGGGATACCAAGGAGGGCCCCCTCCTTGCTAGGGGTCTCTTGCCCAGGGCCCCAAACTGTCTAAGTCAGTCCCTGAACATGCATTTTACTTTTCTTTTTCTACTCCATTTTGTCATGTTGTCCACGATTCAGAAAAAGTTGAAAACCTCCTGCTCTAGAAAAACAAATGGGCTTGGTATGTCACACAGAGAAAATGGGAAGGGAGGACGGGGGGGGTCTTGCAAAAAAAAACTCCTGCCGCATGTGAGACTTAGACCTGACTACAAACTTTTATCCCAAATGTACAACAAACCTTTCCTCTTCTAAACTTCAGTATAAACAAAGTGTACAGTCCTCGCTCCCAAAATATGTAAACAAATATTTCGAACTTCCTTGTCTCTGCTGCAGAAGCTGGTTTGGGTTTCATGAAATTGTAAAATTTTTATGTAAACATTCTCCAAAAAAGAAAAAAAACACGTGTTTTAGTAGCTAAAGCGAGCTAAGTGAAACTGAAATTTTATTTCAACCTTTAAAGAAACAAATCATCCCATTCAGGCTCTCATCTTAGCAAATACTTTGAACTTTCTCATCTTAGCTGTAACAACACATGACACCAGAAGCTGGTTTTGGTTTTGTGAAGCTGAAAACTGTTTATGTAGACACTGAAAATGAAAAAAAGCTAAGTGATTTAGTATCTAAAGCTAGTATAGTGAAAATGAAATTTTATTTCAATCTTTAAAGAAACAAGCCACTCCATTCAGGCTTTCATCTTACAGCCCAACTTGACAGTTTCAGCTGTAATTAATCAAAGCAGATAGTATCTTTCATTTTACATAGCTGCACTTTTCTATCTGATAATTTAGTTTAGTTTTATGAGACCAAAAGATTTTTTTTTCTCCAGGAGCAAACTGCTAAACCTTTCAAGTACGAGCCCATGCAGATCTCAAACATGACCGACAAGCACTTGATGACGCAGCAGTATTGTTCAGTTGTTGATGACAGTGGACAAGGTTTGCTTAGTAAAATTCAAGAAGTGCAAAGTCTTATCCTATTGCAAGCATCAAACATAAAAAGCAGACACAGCTAACAGATGTATTTTCTGTATGAAAGAATAAACATTTTTGAGCAGTCTTTTCTTCTCATAAATACAGCTAGTCTTTCCCAATGTTTTTTATTTTTTTATTGGAGGTTTAACGACCACCTTGAGCAACTTAATGGGCTATAAACAGTTGCCCTTCCCTAATTTAGGGTCACTGACTCCAGGGAAGGGAGACAGCCAGCACTATAAGACAAACACTATCCATGCCTCACTGGGAATCGAACCCAGACCCATCTCGGATGAATGATTTGGATTTTTTTTTTTTTTTTATTGGAGGTTTAACGACCATCATGAGCAACTCAATGGGCTATCAGCAGTCGCCCGTCTAATTTAGGGTCACTGGTTCCAGGGAAGGGAGGGAGCCAGTGCAGTAAGACCAGGATTCGAACCCGGACCCCTTTTGGACAATTGATCAGAGGCCATCGCTTAGGCCACTGTGCTACCGGGGCGGTGGATGAATGATCAGAAGCCATCGCTTAGACCACTGCGCCACCGGGGTGGCCCTTTCTCCAAATTCCAAATATAATCGTTGGCACAAACATGCTATATTTTCACTGTTTCCATGTAGCAACTCTTTCAGAAAACTTGAAAAACACATTGCCCAGGAGCGGGAATTGAACTCACATCTCCTGATTTCCATTTGAGTGTGCAATCCATTACACCACCCAGGACAATGAAGTTCTAAGCTACTGAAGCTAAGCAGGTGTAGCTTAAAAATCTGAGAACCTTTCAGAATTGTGCTAATATTGTTGCATTACTGAATACATAATTATTTTTTACATACATTGTACATGTTATACATGTACAATGTATGTACACTGCTGATTTTTTTAAATATTTTTTTTCAGGTGTACCCTTCTTAAATATGCTGACAACAGTTTTATGTGGCATGCCATAAACAACCTTATAATGAAAATATGCAGTTAATCCATTTCCTGATACACAAGCTTTGCAAGAACTATGTTAAACAAATATTTTTTTCTTTTAGTAATAAAAGATGGCATGGCTACCACTAAAAGTTCTTACTTTATAAATACGTTAAGTAAAACATGTCGTTTTTCATAGGAATATATGATTTTTCACTTGTCAAATTTTGGGGCAGTAAACCTGCCTATTGTCAGAACTGGTGAGTGTTGCCATTTCTGGAATAAATCCAACCTTTCTAGTAATTTAATATACTCCCCTTCTATTTCTTTACCTTATTTTTCTTTTTAAAAAGTGTTTGTGTGCCAGCATTTCCAGAGCCCTAATTCACTTCATGTGTTGTATTTTGTACATGTCTAATCCAAATCTCGTGTTGTTTGAAATGTTCTTAATTGCAGCTTTATGTTCTGCCACTCTTGTTCTATGTTACCTGCAAATCTCTCCCATACAGCTGAGATGACATTCACATTTCATTTTGTAGATGCCCGCTTTCTATAGGATGTTTCCTTTACATCACCTTATACCAGAGAGATCGAGAAACACACATTGAGTCCTGATGATGGGTACAATTACACCCCAAAAATGTAAGTTAAAAATCATATATTTCTTACGAAAAAAAAGAACGTTTACTTCAAATTTATAGAGTAATAACTATTTTTGGCTTACCTTCCTAATTCAGCCGGCTTGACCAAGTTCTCACAGGGCTGACAGATGGCAGAACGTCAGGGCTCACTCCTTGCCTCTCATCTCATCTCATCTGACGAGCGAAAGAGAGTGTGGTACCCGTTAGCTCCAGATTGCCGCCACTGCGTTTTGTAGCAAGAAATAAGTCATTTCAACGTGCTTTGAGCACATTTCAGGGAAGGATAAGCTGTATGCACATACACTTGGGACATGGTTTCACAATGCACTTCTTCCTCAACATAGCATGAAAATTCCAATGTATTATTTCACCAAAGGATTGCCCTATCTACTTAGCATACATCAGACTGGTGAAGAAAAAAATAAGTTGAGCCTTTTAAATCAGATGAAAAAATCAAAACACAGTGTGAAAAGGGGTGAATTTAAAACAGCACAGCAAGACTGAATTGTTCACTAATTTATTTACACTGCTGGCCACCCAAAATGCAACACCAAGAAGGATATGAGATAGCAAAGCCAGATTTACTGGACACATAACAGATACAAAGATGAAACGATTGAGCTTACAGGCCCATGTGACTTTCAGAACATGCAGACATCAATAGTTCGTGTGGCCCCCATGGCTGGCAACAACGGTCGCTACACGCTGCAGCATTGAACAAACGAGGCTTTGGATGTGGGCTTGGGGTATGTCGGTCCAGACTGCTTCTACAAGTTGCCACAGTTCATCAGGCATAGCCGCGGGTGGTGCTTGCCGGGCCACTCGGTTGCCAATCAGCGACCAGACGTGTTCGATGGGCGACATATCGGGAGAACAGGCGGGCGACGGCAGCAGTGACACCTGTTGGGCCGTGAAGAATTGTTGCACGATGCATACCACGTTCGGGCGTGCATTGTCCTGTTGAAACGTGGCCGCTGGCAGGTCCTGCAGGTAGGGGAGGACTACAGGCTCCGAAACGTCGGAGATGGTGCGGTGACTGTTGAGTGTACCGGCAATGCATACCAGAGGGGTGCGGGTGTCATATCCAATTGCGCCCCAAACCATGCCAGGCGACGGACTGGTATGGCGATGCATAATGCAGGCATCATACAGTCTCTCACCGCGGATCCAACCATCGTGGTGTTGCAGGCAGAAGCGGGATTCGTCGGAGAAGACAATGTCGTGCCATTCCATAGTCCAGGTGCGGCGTTCAACGGCCCACTGTCGCTGCACTCGCCGGTGGTGTAACGTCAATGGCAATAGGAGCAATGGCCACCGTGCGACAAGTCCCCGCTACTGCAGACGTCGAACGGTACGTGCTGACACAGGTTGTTGTGCAACACACCCTAATTCCTGCGCTAACATCAATGCCCGCCGCACAACATGCCGTTCCTCTCGTTTGGTGGTGTGCCGCGGCAATCGCTCATGTCGGTCCGTCCGTCCCTCCTGCACCCACTGAATCCATACTCGCCTCACTGTGGCTGGATGTTGTCCCACACAGGCGCCGATGTCTCGGTATGATAAACTGTCACGATAAGCCACTTTTCGTCCTCTGTCAAACTCCGAAACGTGCTGGAATGACTGCCGTATTCTGCGACGAGGCATCAGGAAGCTTCCCACGCACAGGTTCGGCAGCACAACACACTTCCACTACTTACACCCCACCTTCTGTGCACCCTTCTTATAGTGCTTCTTGCTGGTGTGCCGGGCGCACATGATTTACATATGCCCCGCAATGCTAATCGTTTGCATGTCCTCTTGCAGGCGACGCTTGCTGCGAATTTCAGGCCAATCGAATGCTTCCTTCATGGTGTTGCATTTTGGGTGGCCAGCAGTGTATATAAATATTAAACTGGATCACATCACTGTATTCAAAATATAAAATTACCACTGAATTCAAAACAAAATAAAAATGGTTTTAGAAGAGACACTGCTTCGAACACAGTGGGTATTTTTTGTTGTTGTTTGCTTTGTTTTACTTGCTACAACATCAGATGAAGTTTCCTCTTGTGCACACAACCCTTGCTTTCTTCTCAGCAAGTTCCACAACCATTAAGGAGAAATTCTTTCCTCCCTTATTTGATATTATGCATTCATGGCCCTCAGGCAGAAACTTCGTTAGCTTGACAAATGAAATTGTCATCTGAGGGCATTAATAAGAAAAGCAACAATAAAGAAATGGAAAGGGGATGTTTCCCCTTGTGACACGCACAGCCCTTGCTTTCTTCTCAGCAAGTTTTACAACCATATTTGTCTTTTGACTCCACAGCTGCACAGCATTTCTTACATAATTTTTCTTTCTGCTGATATCTTTCCCTTCCTATTTCTTTATTGTTGCTTTTCTTTTTAATGTCCTCAGATAACAATTTCCTTTTTTTCATTTGATTTAGAAACAATGTTTATGAATACAATATTTATAACTTAAAGTCTACTATAGTTTCGCTGGAAACTATGGTCCAGTTTCATCAGAACTAAGTGTTTTCATCTCTCACTTCTTACCATGTTACCAGTTTCATGTGTTATGTCTCATGGCAGCCACTGGTTTTGATGAGTGCTTTTCATGTGCTCGATAGGTATGAAGATGATGATTAAACATTTACCAGGTTATTATAGTTATGGAAAATGTGAAGTGCTTCTTAAAAGTCTAGGTCAAATATTGATCAAACAGAAATTGGTGGTTATTTTCCCCAATAGATCTGGGCTACGAAAGATTTTTTTTTTTTTTTAGCTGCCATTTTTTAATATACAGGGTGTCCGAAAAGTCTTTCCCTGATTACAAACGTCAGTCACATCCGCTGTATGTACGTTACAGATGTGAAACTGGTGCCAAAATGTTGGAAAACTAACCAAGTTTTTTTGTTGCAGGTTTCCACAATGTGGCTGTAGTGTAGCAGTGTCAGTGTCCAGGAAATGTTCACAAATCATGAACAGAACTTTTTGGCATCTGTAATTCACGTGAGGCCCTACGCACCGATTTTTTGGGACTCCGCACAAAAGACTGCCTCACTGCTTCCACCCTTTCAACTGAGGTTGATGGTCGGCCAGTTCTCAGTAAGTCAGCAACAGATCCTGTGGTCTTCAACTTGTCGTACCACGACTTAATGCTATTGACACTGGGCGGCTTCTTTCCATACGTTGTTTGAAAGTTCCTCTGCACTGTTATTGGTGACTGGGTGTCGTGATACCAGGGGGCACACTGAGCTTTTTCCTGATTTGTGAACATTTCTGGTTTCCTGGACACTGACACTGCTACACTACAGCCACATTGTGGAAACCTGCAATAAAAAAAACTTGGTTAGTTTTCCAACATTTTGGCACCAGTTTCACATCTGTAATGTACATACAGTGGATATGAATGAAATTTGTTATCAGGAAAAGACTTTTCGGACACCCTGTATAACTGGTGTTCTTTCAATCTGAATTTAAGTGATCTCCATGTCTGACAGGCCACCCAAACACTGGATGAGATAGATTCTCCATGGGTTTTTATAAGGAAGGGTTCTTTTTCGTAGAGCAAAACATCTTAGATACAGGAGTGAAAATCACTTTGAAATTTGATGACCTAAGGATGTTTGATATTTTGAAACAAATTTCAGGGATGAATGAAAGAACTGCCATGTTTCAGTGAGCATTTGGAGATTGGGGTCAAGGTGAAATTATGTTGAGGTTTAACAAATGCTTTGATAATCAAGTCTACCAATGAATGTTTGAAGCCTCTGTTGATAGCAACATGTCGGATGTAATCTAGTTCCTTCTGGAGACCCTCCTTTTGTATGACAGACGTTTAAAGCTTGGTAGACATATGTAAAAGGCACTGGTTTTGTGTTGAATGGAATAATTTGATTTTGCATGAGGCAGTAAACTAACAACGAATGGTTTGCGATAAACAGTGGTGATGAACAAATCTTCGCACTGTGTAACTAGTATGTCTAGAAACGGAAGAGAACCATCGTGCTCCAATTCATATGTAACAACCTGATAAATGGTTTATCTTCTCCATATCTATTGAGCACATGGAAAGCACCCATCAAAACAAATGGCCACCACAAGATGAAACTAGTTAAGGTTGTCACATGCAAGAAATGAAAACGTTTAGTTCTGATGAAACTGGACCATAGTTTCCAGTGAAACTATAGTAGACTAAGTTATAAATATTGCATTCATAAATGTTTTCTAAATTAAATGAAATATAATTATGCAATGCTTGTAGTTCAACTACTTCAATAATTTCATCTGTCATGCTGAAAGAAGTTTCTGCCTGAGTATCATGAATACATGATATTAAAGCTTTCATTATATTTTCCGATAAATGGGAAAGAAATAACAATTTTGAACAGAATGTATCAATTTCAACTAATTTTCTAATTTTATCACTTCCATTTTTGGAAATTTTTCCCTTCCTTATCAAGTTGAATGGCAAACATTTATGGAAAAAAAAAAAAAAACATTTAACAAGAACACACAATAGATCAAACATCATGGGAGAAATCTTTGTTCCCTCAGATTTGCATTTTCTGAAAATTTTCCTCCATTTTCAAGCTTAAATACAAATATTTATGGAACAAAATGATATTCAACAACAATACTGATCAGAGGCATAGCAAGAAAAAAGAAATTATGATTATGGGGAAAAATTTCACTTCAGTTTTTGAAAGTTTTAAAAGTCAAAATGTCATCCCCAGACACAAAACATTCCCCCAAACACTCACCTAATCCCCCAAAATGTTCTTTCCACTTTTGCATCGATCGCAAGAATTATTCAAATGATGACAAACAGTGGAATTGTAAGAATCTGCGGAAGAATTTCATACATGAATGAGGCAATGGAAAAATTATTACAGGGTGGTGTTTCAACGTCTTCTCTAATATAGTTGGCGATTGTAATGCAGTCATTGACTATCTCATATCTTTGTCAGATAGTCACTGACTATCTCATACCTATATTGCAGAGAACTAGTTTCAAAATTCATGGCAGCCTTCCAAAATGACAAAGGAAGGATTGGTGGCAAAGGATTCATTATGCAAGTGGATGAGGCAAAGGTCAGGAAGGATTGGTGGCAAAGGATTCATTATGCAAGTGGATGAGGCAAAGGTCAGGAAGAGTTGGTAATAACTGTGGTTGCCTCATTGAGGGTATCTGGATCCTTTGTGCCTTTGAACAACATTCCAAGCAATTCAAGGACGATCTGCCTTGGCAACATCTGATCAGCAAAAACATTGTTGCCCCAGAAGCATGTCGAGTCTGGAACTGCATTCGTAACCGATCAGCGGGCTACCTACTGAAACCTTCCCAACAGTGAATTCCAACATCTTACACTAAATTACTTCCACAATCTTTTTGATCCTGTTGCTGTGGCTCACACTCAAAGAGTAGAGAGAAATTAGCACCCACTCAAACAAAAGCATACCGAGGGTAATCAGCAACAATATATATGGCAGACCACATTCTGAAATATTTATTCTGACAGAAATGTAGCATTTCCTCAGAACACTGCTTTGAGGTGTTACTTTGCATCATTCAACAGTTCTTCACTGGAAGGTAGTCAATTTAGTTTATCTTTGCTGATAGATACACAGCTTCACATTCGCAAGGAAACAAAACTTTCCCGTTAGAATAAATGTTTTGGTGTAGTAAGACAATTTGCATTGCTAAAGGCTCTTCTATATGAGTCATCACAAATCTAACAGTTCCTTTTAAGGCACTTTCAGAACAAATCATATTGCACTCAATACAGAGCTGACAACTGTCAAATCTGTGAGAACTAGGTCTTAAGAGGGCCGAATTCAGAACAATATATATATTTTTTCTATTATTAAAAGGTGTGAACAGTTCCACATTTGCTCTATTTTTACACTTTTATATGGGTGACTTATACATTATCTACTAAAAAAAATAATTTGGGAAATTTTCCCCCTTTTAACCCCTTCCCCTCTATTTACAATGCAAAAGGTTCTTTTTTTAACAAAAAAAAAACTTCAGGCTTTTGGTATGCAGAATTAGCTTAAAATATTTTTTTATATTAAATGTATGAACATAGCCATGTCCAACTGCATACATTTGTTCATTTCAAACAGCACTATAAAATGGCCAGCAAGTTTTCCACACACACTTTTTTTTTTTTTTTTAAATTCTGTCAGTATTTGTAAACATTTTTTGCAAATGAAAAATATAAAAATACATTTTAAAACAAACAAAAAAAATTAAAACATTAAAAGCACAACACTCAATTTCTCAATAAATTGCAAAAACTCATTGATCAAATAAGTTTTATTTTCGATCACATATTTCCAAGTCAAAATTATTTATTCGAGCGATTTCTTCAAGTTGTTTTTGGAATGCGGCAGTACCTTCACACTCTTCAATAACAATTTTTTTCAGACAACTGTCAGCTGTTAAAAGTGGCATTAATGAAATGTTTTCAAGACTTGCACAGTGCACTGAGATTTCTTCCAAATGACAGAAACTGTTCACTTGCAGAGCTTCCATCAGAGACTGCTCGGCAAGTTTTCCGCATAAGGTTAACGATTTGAGTTTTGTGGCGTCGCTCAAGACACGAGAAACAAACTTAATTACTAAAACCGATTCCCTGTCCAGTTCTAAGCGGTTGAACCAAATTTTTCAAGTTTTTTCACGCAAGGGAATATTTCCATTTCATTATTCTCTTCTTGATCGTCTGAAGATACACTGGGTAGCATGCCACGAAAATATCTCTTTCTTCCAACATGGAACTGCTTAAGATTAGGACAACATCTTAGAATTTCTCTTAGCATATCAATGTCCAATGCAAATTTAGTACTAATTGATATAAAATGCAACTGCCCGCCCCTGATCCTTAAGAATCTGTGGAATGCACGATTGTACGACACCACCATCAAAGGAGTACAGAAATCAAAATACATTGCCTTAAGCGATACAAAGGTGTTTTCCGTAAAGCACTCCACGTTATCCATCGTAGCTTCCATGGCAACTGTTTCTATGTAAGGGCAACATTCTAGGATTGGCAACAAACGTAGAACATATTTTGGAATGAAAAGACTTTTGAGTTTCAGAGCTGGAGCAGGGTGGCATCTTATTTTATTCTCATTAATTAAAAGTCGTATGGCAAATGCTGTACATAGAGATGTGTTCATTTCAGTATACTGTGACGTTATTTCCGTCTCTTTTATTTCTCTAAGGGAATGTAGATGCTGAAATGCACATGCTTTGGCATCGTAGTCTATATTCGCTCTAAGCATTGTCAAATGTGTAAGATGTTTACCACGTGGGCAACAGTTCCCGTTTTCTTCACAAAACTGGAACTTGTGGCTGTTATGTTGGTATTCACACAGATGGAACAAAGCTTTGTTGGAAACACACTTGTCATTGACTTTTAGAATCTCAATATAGGGGCAGTGGTCAAATATCCCCATTACTGTTTCGTCCGTACACACACTGTCGATCAGATCAACTTCCACAAGCTTGGGCCAGTGTGGCAGACTTTCAATGAAATCCTCCTCACAAAAACTGATGCCTTTCAACACCAGGAAGCTCAGTTTCTGAAATTATCACAAAAGTATATGAATCAGTTCCTAAGATTTAAGCAACAGTGGCCCACAACACTTACGTTTATTGACTTATTTTACTCACACACACACACACACACACACAGGAATTCATTGCTAATTTATAACATTCTGCTTATTCAGTTAATCATTAAGTGACAACTTTGCTGGAAAAACGGGAAATGCTTAAAAAGACAAGATCACAATAAAAAAATTAAAAAAAAATAGGAACACATGTAAATTTGCTTCACATTCATGACTGATGACCAGTGATATTTTGTTTTAAGATAGAAAAAGTGTGTCAACATATAACTGAAATAAAAGATGTGAAGACAATACAATAACACTTAAGTTACAAGTAAAAAGTTACATTTTTGCATGGAGGCATTCGAACGACATCTTTAGTTCTCCTTCAGCCAGAGTTTGGGTGGAAACTAACCAGGTTGTTGCCAGATCTTCATAATTTGGTTCTTATAAATGGTTGCCAGATTCACCAACACTGCATTTATTTTGAAAGAGGATGGATTTTCAACCCCATGATCTGGAAATCTGTACTCTTTCAAAATAGATACAACATTCGTGAATCTGGCAACCATTTACAAGAACCGAATGATGAAGATCTAGCAATAACATAGTTTCCATCCAAACTCTGGCTAAAGAACTAAAGACATAGTTTGAAATATTCCATGCAAAAATATAACTTTTGTGTAACTTAAGCATGCTCTATTTTCTTCACACAAAAAAACTAGCTCATAACTATCTCTAATGAAGTTGCAACTTAAAATTTCTTATATTTGTGTGTGTTTATTGTTGTTCAACTGCAGTGCCATTACTTAGGGTATATTCATCTCTGCCAGACTCTTTTTCCCAAATCACCAGTTTTTTTGTTTTGTTTTTATGACGACTTGCAAAAAGAATAACCGATCATATCATTTTTTATTACGTAAGGCTGCAGACAACTCAAAGCAGCACGGAGAGGTGCATGCTTGGTGTAACCAGGAGAAATAAGAAGAGGAACTCGTGGATCAGAAAAATGACAAGAGTGGAAGACATCATCATCAGAGTTAAATCCCTGAAATGGCAATGGGCTGGACATACTGCCAGAAGGACAGACCATCGATGGACAGCCGAAATTTTAGATTGGATTCCAAGGGAGAGAAAAAGACCCAGAAGACCACATGGGAGATGGGTGGATGAAATTCGAAAGTATGCGGGAGTGATGTGGAGGAAACTGGCACAAGACAGATTGTTATGGAGGAAACTTGGGGAGACCTTCGTCCAGCAGTGGATTGACAATGGCTGATGATGATGATATAGTGCATAAGATGGACAGATATACATTAGATAGATAAGAATTGATGTATGTCATTCTTAATCTCTCTGGGGCTTTGGAAGGGGCTTAAGCCCCAAAGCCCCCGCCCCTTACCCCGGGCATCAGTGCTGCTACATACCAGTGTTCCCCCTGTAGCATGTAGCATCACTACAAATAGAAAAATGCAATTGTCACAGTGGCATGCTACAAAATAAAGTAGCTTGCAGCAGAAAATTATGCTACAAATCATGCTACTTAAAAACGAAAACTAAAAAGAAAAATTCTTCAATCATGTAACATTTTGGAATTTACTGAACATCATTAGCTGGGGACAGGGGTATTAAATGTTCCCTGCCCACAACCACATAACTGACTCAACTTGCAATCGAAAGTTGGCCAAACTGTTAACTATAAAGTATTGTCTTTGCTACTTGATGCTATTCACAGGGAAGTCTTAGTCTGCCCGAGAATGCTGC
Organism: Macrothele yani; assembly: GCA_039090855.1. Classification (NCBI taxonomy): domain Eukaryota; kingdom Metazoa; phylum Arthropoda; class Arachnida; order Araneae; family Macrothelidae; genus Macrothele; species Macrothele yani. Next base: position 116,936,044 of record CM077026.1, read on the forward strand.
ATGTGCAAGATGATCGAGCCACACATTTTGTTGACATTAGATCGGGAGATTATCTTGTTTTAAAAAATGAATTCTTACGTGCTTGTTAAGTGTTTTTTTATTTGAATTCTCTGGGGATATCATCTAGCCTAGAATATAAGCCACTAAACACGATAAAATGCATTACATATGATGCACAGAGTAAAAGAGGCAAATAAAAAAGATAAATTACTTTAGTAATTTACCTTGGTTTTAGCTCTGAATGGCATATATAAGAATGTAAGTACAAAGATGATTTTCACAATTGAAAAATTCTGAAAATCATCATTCTTTTAACTTAAGACTAAATGTAGAAAAAGTAGCTAAAAAGTAGTGAGAGTAGCAACTTTTTAGAAAAAGTAGCTCAGCTAGCTACTTTACAGAAAAAGTTGTTCTAGCTTTGCAAGCAAGCTACTTTTTTCAAGAATGTAGTTGCAGCAGTACTTAGCTACTTTCCAAAAGTAGCTTTCCAATTAATGCTACAAACTTTTTTAGTGTCTTATATGGCCATTCTGGAATTTTTTTTTTTTTTTTTTTTTAATCACACCTTGTGTCCGAATTGTGCTGGGAATTCCAATGGAAAAAAATCAAAAACTGCCCTAATGATTACAGAACAATAGGATGTTTATGGACTGGGAAGTAAAAGAGGGGGAATAGCTGCTGTAAAGAGGAAGCTCAAAACAGACTATTTTTATTTTATTTATTTATTTTGGTTGGGAGTTTAACGACCACCGTGAGCAACTCAGTAGGCTATAAGCAGTTACCCATCCCTAATTTAAGGCCACTGACTCCAAGGAAGGGAGATAACCAGTGCTGTAAGACAAAAACAACATCCATGCCTTATCAGGATTCGAACCCTGACCAATCTCATACAAATGATCAGAAGCCAACGCTGTGCCATCGGGGTGGCAAAAACTGAAAATACAAACTATTGTAATATGTTACCGAGTGTCCTGTCGAGAATTTTCATGTTCATAAATCTTGGGGAAATTGATCACTTCTCTGAGATTTACGATTAATAAATAAATAAATAAATAAAATAGAATTAAAATACTCTACAGTCCACGTTTTAAAATTTTGTTTGGAGAAGGATAGAGGTGAGGGAATAGTGGCAATGTTCACTCATTTCTCAGCCCTGACCAAACAAACTTTCGTGAAAAAATTATGTTACTGAGTATTAAAATACTTCCAACGTGAAACACACCATTATAATTATATCGTATAATTTGTCACATTGAAAATTCATGAAAATACGTAAAAACGTACTTCATGAAACTTCCTTGACGTTGCACATTATTGGTGTGACAATTCTTAGGTCTATACTGCAAATTTCCCCAAAGAGTATATATATATGTTTCTTCAACATCAATTTTAAGTCTGTCCTGCACATTTCTACTCCAAAAAGCACTTTATAATTATTAATAATGTAATGTTGAAATACATTAATGTAATATATTGGACATGGACTTGTTTTAATGTATCTCAACATTATTAATAATTGCAAAGTGCTTTTTGGAGTAGAAATGTGCAGGAGAGACCTAAGAATTGTCACACCAATAATGTGAAATGTCAAGAAAATTTCATGAGGTATGCTTTTACATGTTTTAATGAAATTTCAATATATGAGAAATTACATGACATAAATACAAACTAGTGACACAATTTGTTCACAACAAATGGCACTTTCCCATGAATGGTTTGCTCTCACTGTTGCGAACGATCATTTAATCTGCCATTACAGTAACAAACCTTGAAGTCGCAGCACATTCAACTTTATAAGCCCCCATAAGTATGAGTACAAATTCACATTAAGAAAAGTAATGTCAATAATTAATAAGTGTCAGCCATTATGGTAGTGACCAATCAGCAAGAAAGTAATGGTGAAGTTTAAGAATGGAAAATATACGTGCAGACATATTTAGTTTAGAGGGAGACAACCCCCCCCCCAGTGTAATTTTTTTGTTTTTTGTTAAAACATGACATATTACCAAAAAAAAATGCTTTCCTTTAATAAAAATGCATCAACTTACACTGGAAAAAATGCTTTAGGGTTTTTCTTCTATTTTTCATTAACTTTTATTTTGTTCAGGTGGATTGCAAAAACTTCCAACCCACCCCCACCCTCCAATTGCTATATGCCTCTGGATAGGTGAACACCGTTAATTTGAATGGGGTGGCCAATTCGTTCATTATGAACTGGCTTGGAGCAAATCATTCATCGTTAACAGCAAATGGTTGAACAACTCTTGCTCTTTTGGGCAGTTTGCCAAAGATAGTAGAGTTGTAGCCTTGGAAGCACAACACAGGCTTGCTGCAAAGAATGATTTGCTTTGTGTGCATAGTAACAACTTGGAAATTGGATCATTCCCTTAAATGACTCGTGTGCGTGTGAAAGAGAGAGATCCCAAGGAAGAATGATTTATGCCATCACCAATACAAATAGGACGACAGGGTTTAAAACTCTGGCTTCATGCGACAATAATGCATAGAAATAGAGTGAAAACACGTAGAGTCACGTGCGGTAAAAGATTCATTTAGCAGTAGCTTTCGGTCATCCTACAACCTTGATCACCCACGATTGACTGGATGGGCTGGTTGCCAGAACTACAATTTGAATTTGGGGTGTTGGAACTGTTGCCAGATTTTAGTAGAGAGATCCAAATAATAATCTAAATAAATTGCCAGACTTTAGTAGAGAGATCCAAATACTAACCCTTGAACACCTCTGCAGTTCCCATTTAAAAAGAAACAAAAATGTTTCGCCATTCATCAACAAAACATCTCTGCATTTCCAAGAAAGCATTGAAATTTTGTTCACCAAAAACTGCAATTCAGAAACCTCTCACTAAATTTCACTTATTTGTATCTCTCTACTAAAATCTAGCAACAGTTCCAACACCCCAACTTCAAATTGTAGTTCTGGCAACCAGCCCATCCAGTTGATCGCGGGTGATCAAGGTCATAGCATGACCAAAAGCTACCACTAAACGAACCTTTCACCACAAGTGACTGTTTTTGCTTGATTTCTATGCTTATAGGATGACAGGTTGGCTTTCGGGACAGACTGTTATGAGACTAGGACAAGGTCACACGGTAACTTAAAACACATGCATATATGCACACATACATGTTAAACAAGAAGCCTTACCTCACACTCCTTCATTTTCCAGAAAGGGGAAGCAATCTCTGACCACACACTTTGAATGATGACTGAAAACTAATACTAGTGGTATACTTATTAAATAGAAACATCACACAAAGTTGATCTATCTTCTCATAAGGACAAGTCTGAAGATCATAGCTTATTTTGTTCTCACAATCACTATCCTCTAACGCCTTCAGAATTACATCTGAAAATTTGCGTTCTGAAAGGAAAAATAAAAACTTTATAATCTTAAATTTCAAAGTTTATTACAGTTTAACCATACTAATCAAAACTGCAACAATCTCAATTTTTGAACTTGTAGGAGTAAATTTTTTTTCTCAAAATGTTCTTATCTTCAGGTAGTTTGTCTCACTTTGCAATTTACAGCAACAGCATGAAGCCCTTGTTAAAATGTTAATATAAAATATTGCTCCTCATTGAGGTTAACAGAAAAAGGAAACGAGACATAAGATATATCACTATCATGATTATCATTTTGTGCAAGTGTATCAGTATAGTGTTCAAGCAACAGAGTGGTCTGTGCTATAGACTGTGCTTTAGTTTCTGTGCTAAAAATAAAAAAACTTTGTCCATTCCACCTCTTTCTGAAATTCACCATTTGAGTCATTCTACGTTAAATCAACAAAGGGGTTTTGCCACGCCATTTTTGATTTTGATGAAATTTGGTAGGTGATATGTACCAATCTTCTGAATCCAAAACATTTTTTTTATACCTTAAAAATATTTTGCTCCCGAGATATAGCCACTTATTTACTACATGGACAAGCAAAAAAACGATATTTCAGACTTATTTTTTTACAGCTGTAGAATTTTTATTTGAATTAGCAGGGTGATCAGATAGGGCTTATTGGAAATCTTAAAGAATGGACTTTTATTTATGTAGACAAAATTAGATTTAAGTTAAGCCTAAACAGAGGTTTTTGGGGCTCGAATCTTCATTCATGAACTGTTTTTTGTCATTTTAAGCATAAAAAAACAACAAAGTACTTGAAGTAACAAGTCAATTTTTTTCTGTTACACTTATGTATGAGTAGTATGTGCACAAAAAAAACTGAGCTGTTACTGGTAGCCCATCACCCTGAAAAAATTGCTTAAACTTCAAAAAAAAATTCAAAAATGTGTTTTTTCATACCCTGAAAAAGTCATGTGGGACAGGTGATAAAAATTTGAAAATGACAGGATAAGAAGCTCTTATAATGTACTTTAAAACAAAAGAAACATCTGGTGACTCCAAGGGATAGAGGAGATACAAAGCCGTTAAGGTAACAAAAAACAACGCTTGATCACTATTGAAAATGGACTAAGCAGACAGGATGATTGCCAAAAGAAATTCTGTATTGTGTTAAATCTTACTCAAATATATTTACAAAAATATAATTTGATCCAAAAATAAAAATAAAAAGCTTACAGTTTGATAAGGCTTCCTTTGGTCTCTAAGTTTATCATGTTTTCATTCAGAAGAGTTGACAGGTGTTCATTCATCTGTGGTATGATGTTGTGACCTCTCCAAAAAGCTGCCAAAACAACTCAGAGGGTGTGAGAATCCTTAGAATGTTTTTCTTCTGGACCCATGTTTTGTAGTCACTGGCTGACTTCTTAAAAGATTCAGTGTTAGAACAACTACAGCGTATGTCATAACTATTCATAATTTACGTGCATACAATTACAATAATAACAGGTAGCTTACCTTTTGTTGTAAGACCAGCTCCTTGGGTATACATTTCTCTGCACGTTTTGTTCTTTTTCTAGTCTATCGTTGGTTCAAGCCACCGGCGCGGTGGTCCTGCTCCGTCTTTATCTCATTCGTTGCCAGACGAATGAATAAGCCCTTGAAGTGTACTGCAGCAATGAGATTTGGCCCTAAGAACATTTATTTCCCTTAAAACCACTCTTACCGACATGTAAAATTCAACTTAAGTTGGTTAATTGACATTTACAAAAACCAAAATTCTTTAACCTAACACGAACTGACATTGACCAACTAAAACAAACGTCCTGTTTAGATACACACAAATATTCCAATCAAAACACTAAAAACATATATACAACTATTTACACACAACTTATGCTATTGCCTTCTATGTCATGCTGTCAATCCCCATTCCCTACACTCCACAACATCCATAGCATTCAGTCACTACACTTTAGCCATTCCCACGTAGACTGCCTCAAGCACTTTCTTGCCCACTGCCGAGGTCATCTTCAGGAGGTGTTGCAGATGTTATCTCTCCTGCTACCTCAGTGAGTGAGCGAAACGATAGTCTTACTCGCCCCCGTCCCAACGTCACCTATGAACCCTCCACCGTGGCTCCATCTATTATAAACTTTAGTAAAATCTTCATTTTCTTCTGTGTTTTTGGCTTTTTGTTCAATTTTTATTAATTCTTCCCATTTAGGATACTTGGGCAATTATTATTACAAATTCTATCTATTTTTCTCAATCAACACAGATTCAGCAATGCGTAGGTGTCTCTCATTGCTACATGATTTTATTATTGTAATCTCTTCAAAATTAGGGTATGTGTGCTGTTTTGCTTCTTATGTTTGCCAATTTTTAATATGTTGTTGTAGACAATGTTTTAATTGATTCTTGGTACTCCCGTACTACCTATAACTGGAATCCCACCAATATCTTATATTGGAATTACCAAGAATCAATTAAAACATCGCCTACAACAGCATATTAAAAATTGGCAAAAAAAAAAAAAGAAGCATGAACAGCACTTAATACAGCACTGCCTGGATAACCACACATACCTAATTTTGAAGAGATTAAAATAATAAAATCATGTAGCAATGAGAGACACCTACGTATTGCCGAATCTGTGTTGATTGAGAAAAATAGAGATAGAATTTGTAATAATAATGACCCAAGTATCCTTAATGAAAAATGGAAAGAAATAATTGAACAAAAAAAGCCAAAAACACAGAAGAAAATGAAGATTTTACTAAAGTTTACAATAGATGGAGCCACAGTGGAGGGTTCATAGGTGACGTCGGGACGGGGGCGAGGAAGACTATTGTTTCGCTCACTCACACTGCGGTAGCAGGAGAGATAACATCTAGAACGCCTCCTGAAGATTATCCCGGCAGGGGGCAGAAAGTTCTTGAGGCAGTCTACATGGGAAGGGCTAAAGTGTGGTGACTGAATGCTATGGATGTTGTGGAGTGTAAGGAACGGGAATTGACAGGGTGTTTCGGTTGGAATATTTGTGTGTATGTAAATAGGACATTTGTTTTTAGTTGGTCAATGTCAGTTCGTGTTGGGTTAAAGAATTTTGGTTTTTGTAAATGTCAATTAACCAACTTAGGTTGGGTTTTACACGTCAGTAAGAGTGGTTTTAAGGGAAATAGATGTTCTTAGGGCCAAATGTCATTGCTGCAGTACACTTCAAGGGCTTATTCATTCGTCTGGCATTGAATGAGGTGAAGATGGAGCAGGACCACCGCGCTGGAGGCTTGAACCAAAGATAGACCACAAAAAGAACAAAACATGCAGAGAAATTCATACCTAAGGAGCTGGCCTTACAACAAAAGGTAAGCTACCTATTATTATTCTTAAAAGATGTACCAGAACTTCGAGGATGGAAATTATTCATCGTAAATTTTCACTTCCACAACCTCACCTAACCACCAATCCTTATCACACACACAGCAGATATAATCCCTCGCCTTTTTTTTTATTTTTTTATTGGAGGTTTAACGACTGTGAGCAACTCAGTGGGCTATAAGCAGTCGCCCGTCCCTAATTTAGGGCCACTCGTTCCAGGGAAGGGAGAGAGCCAGTGCCGTAAGACAAACACAACAACCATGCCTCACCGGGATCTGAACCCGGACCCATCACGGACGAATAATCAGAAGCCATTGCTTAGATCACTGCCCTCACCATTGGCGTATGTCTAGCATTGAACCTGAACTTCGATTGACTAACAATCTTGAATTCCTCTGAAAGGGACATTACATTGACTTGAACACTTGAGGCTGACAGGAATAAAACTGTGTAATGTTCTCGTTTGTGGTATGGGAATAGCAAGTTGGTATCTTGTCTGCAGCTGTTGTCCAACCTTCTCAATATTTTGCCTTGAACAAAATAGAAAAATTATGTTTTTAATGTTTTGTGTGCAATACTTGAACATATCTAGAGGAATGATTATATGATTATCTATTGTCTTGTCTTTCTCACAATTTTTTTAACTGTCCCACCAATGCTGTCACATGGTCCTTTCAAATGGCACATGGCAAAAAAATGCCACTCAGCTTGTATTTCAAAATCTAGTTCAGGGGACATAAATTTATGATTTTTTTTTTGTTCTTATATTGGGTAGCTGACCCATCAGAAAAGTAAATCACTTTTTTCAGTAGAGGATGGGATGATTTTAAATTGTCAATGAGTAATTTTTGAAAAGTCTGGAAAGCTATGGTGTTGTGTTCTAAGGAATCACTAATTACACAAAAGCAACGCTTTCGTAATTCTCCATTTTCTTTGAAGTATAACATGAGGGGGTGTACTGTTGCCTGGTTACTCGACCAGTGGTAGGCTTGTATCTGATCTTGTACTGCAAAAGAAAAAATTTCAGAAAAGTTCCCCAGATTATGCACTCATACTCTTGCAGAAGTGTCTTTGTGTTAAGGAATTGTTTCTTTGCAATAAAATGGACTTTAAGTTGCTTAAACATTTCCACTAACTTCTCCGAGTACTCTTCGAAAGGAAGAACACAAGTATACAGCTCACAATGGTCTGTCAAGACCCACTGTTTGAATTTAAATCCTGTTTCATCCTTTTCAAAAATGTCCCACCCTTCTTCAAGCAATGTGCACAGCCCATAATTTCCTGGACATTCAGTACACTCTGACAGAATGCACGATTCATTATCAACATTGCATACGATACAGGTGAGGAGAAGTTTATAGTCCATACCTGCCTTCATGGCTGCATGCATTAGTTTTACATTCTGGTGCATAATGCACACACATAGACAGAATGAGTGCCTGACGCACCGGTTAAGACACAGAATTTGGGTCTGAGTTCTGCAAACTTTGAAAACCCTATTTTCATGAGTGGGTATTTTTTTTTTAAAGCTGCATAAAGCTCTTTAAGGTTACATAAAATTAACCTTTTCTGGATGTTAACTTTTTCTCCATCAAGTCCTTTAACAGATACACAATTCCTTTTTCCTGGCATCATTCTGCTATACTCATTTTTGTAGAAGTCTTGTACAGTTTTGATTGAAACTTCAAGTTTATTTCTAGCCGTTCTCCTCAATTTGTGGCAGAATCCCATTCTTTTGCACTAAATTCTTGACTGGTGGAATAGGTATTGACTGACATTAAACTCACTCTAAACTTTACTAATACTCCAACTGCTAAGGGCTAAACTTAAAATGTTTACTTTTTCTTGTGTAGAAGATGCAACTTTCATTTCTTCTTTAAGCTTGGGAATCAATTGCTCATGCTAATTCGATAAATTGACATGCATGTTTATTGATAAATCCTCATTATCAGTCAAAATGTTCAAATCAAAAGACTTAACTTTTCTGTTGCAGATTTAGCCATTTTACTAACTTTCTTCAACACTGAGCGTCTAGCTTCAACTGACAGCTTCTGCACCTTGACCGGTGAAATGCCAAGGGCCAAACAAGCTTCATTAACTGTTTCAACAAGAACAGTTACAGGTTCATAAATGTTTAAGCATCCATTCTACACTGCCAGTATCAGTCTTGTTTTGGATTTTGAATTTTTGTTAAACATTTTGTGCACAATGCTTTTCCAGGGATTAATTGTAGCTCAGGATTGCACATTGAAAGTGCCATTGAGCCTGAAGATTTTTTTTTAATAGGTTTTGAGTGAACACAGTAGGGGTCAGAGCAAGACTTTCCATAAATATGGAAATACCTATCCAAAAATTCAGCCTTATGAAAAGTGCAAACATTTTTTATATCATTGCACCCAGTTCTAATTGAAAATAATACTTTTGTTCTTCAGAAATAGTATAGAGTACTGAACACCTAAAGAAAGATAACTTATGACATACCTCTCCTTTGAAGATGCCAGTAGAACACTCCATCACATAATTTCAACACTTAAAATAAAAGGAAGAAAATGGTCAAAGGACACTGAAGCACAAACACAACCTATCAGCTCTGAGTCAACTCAGTAAGTGAACAACATTGAATAGTTCAACGCATGTTCAAACATGACTCAAACCAGCAGCCATATGAAGGCAGAAACACACTCCAGTGAATAGTGCATGTCCAGACAAGTATAGATTAGAACTTATGATATCCTATAGTTTAATCTAGAATACTTTTAGTATTTCGTTTTTCTCATATTTTTGAACCACCACTACCCACTTAAAGAAAATAAATATTTATATAAATTATATATTAACAGTCAAGATATAATTTTGATACATAAATGTATAATAGTGTTTAATGCAGTACATCTAATAAAGCCAGGGTTGATAATGGTTCCTGAATCAGAATACAAAAGTTGAAAATAGCTGCAATTGCCATGTAAATAGCTTAAAAATAGCTAAAATGTGGAAATTTACTGGAAAATATCACAAAAAAGCAGAAATTTTAAAAACTGAGGACAGTTCTCACTCTTAAGTACATGCTTTGTACTTTATGTAAATAAATTTTAAGTAAATTTTGTTGGTAATTATCCTGTCTGCTCAGCCCATTTTCACTAGAGATCAAGATGCTTTTTTTTTCTTTTTTTTTTTTTTTGGTGGTTGTTATTTCGACAGCTTGCATCTCTTCTATCTCTTGGAGTCCCAGGCCCAGGCCACTTTCTTTGATTACATGTGTTTGCTAAGCCCACGCCCTGCCTCAGAAAATTTTGCTTCGCAAAGCATGTATAATGCACAGGCCAAAGCTACGGCCCAGTCACGGATTAGTTTAAAAAGTTAACTTCAGTTAATCCACTTCATAATATTAATATGTTCTTCGAAACACTATGCTTTAAAGCAAATGTTCTAAAATATGGACTAGAAAATAAATAAGTAATCGATGCACATTCCATTCGACTATACCAGGAAAATCAGTAATTTTGACAAAAGCTGAAGATGAGAAATTTTTTTAGAAACACAAAATATTCAATTTGTTATTTCTTTTGGATTTCTAAATTTTTTATTTTGAATAAATTGCATTACAAAACACACAACTCCTTACAGACAGTCGCACGTGTTTTAAATTTTGACTCTATGATGCTTAACTTTGCAATATAATTTACATATATGCTAACTGGTAAAAATAGTTTATAGTGATGTAGTAGAGTATAAAAAAAGCATGTAAGAAAATTTCCAAAAAAACAAAAAAAAAACTGTGTTTGAGCATTCCAAACCAGATTATTCTGCATTTTGTAACATTAACAAAGCTTTGCACTTAATATAGTGTAATAACCACAATATTATTCCACGTGTATGTGCAGTTTCCAGCAAGTTCATAATGAAAATTGCTTACAGTTTAAGCTCTGAAAACTAAAAAAAAAAAAAAAAAATTTGCATCTAATGCTTCAGAGCTTAACCTTATACTTCTATTTCTATCCTCTAAAACTTGACCTGCTTCACTAAACACTCTCATTTGCAGAACTGCTGGCTGGTATGCATAGTACACGTCTCACAACGGCAGCTGCTTAGGAAATTGAGAATTCTTCCACCACGGTAACAAATCCACAGCTTCAAGGTGTGTTTCTCCCACGTGCAATTCCACATACTTACAAATTTCATCTGGATCAGGATCATGAATTTCAAACTCATCTTCCAAATCTTCAAATAAGCCTGTTGATTTTTTTACGAAAGTCGATTGACTCCATTTCTTTAGCAATGCCTCAGTCTCTTCCTATCGCTCATGGGAAAGCTCATCATTCTGTTCCAGCAATGCTCGTACTTGCAAATGCACATCTTTCCTTTCACCTTCAATTAGCATTCTCAGTGACAAAGTTTGGGTGAAGAAACATTGCAATTTTATGTAAATCACTGATAGCCAGTTTAGTTCTTAACCATTTTTGAGGTTTTGTTTTTAAAACCCTTTCCACTTTTGAATTAGTTGGGAAAACGTTGCAGTGCTTCAAGAGGTAGCAATACCATAAGAGCACCATATGCAAAGTTGGACAAAATTCGCCCTCCAGTTGAATACTTGCCTCCTGAAACTTTTTCAAAAACGGTATTAAAACAGTCAACATGCCAGCATTTATTCCTTCCATGGGGTGGGCTTTATTTTTTTTACCCAAAATGTCACTATCACTTAATTGTTCATACACTGATTGTAACATTGCACACAGGGTATTCCACTGAGTTTCCACTTCTTGGTAGACAGATTTTTTTTAACACTGACACAGTACCTGATTTCTTTAAGTATGTAACTTATTGATTTACAACTCTCCACAGTTGCTTTCATTTCAGGTAATTCCTCAGTTGTTTCCATAAAGCTGTGTTTTAAAGCAGTGTTCACTGCATGGCATGTGTATGCCAACCAGAAGAAACATCGTAACACCGACATTATGTTGGCTCTTTCATCCGTTACAAACACAATAATCCAGAACTGAACAATCAAACCCAACATTTTCCAGGGACTGCAAAATTTCAGTTTGTAAGTTTTCCCCAGTTTTGGAAACTTGCAGAAATGCCACTGTTGTTAATGCAATTCCTCGTAACATGAAATCGTTATCCACGAAATGGCAGGTGATGGCCATATTTGCTTCATTACGATAAGGGGCTGTCTGTTGTAATTGCACAGCAATATTTCTGGATGATGGCATTTACTTGTACTACGTATCCTATATGTACAGATTCAGCTGAACTTTTAATATGTTTAGATATCGTACTGCGATGTAGGAGCACATGTTCAGCCATTGCCCTCAGAAGCAACGGCATCAATCAAACACTGAGCTTCGTCAAGGAAGCCCTTACTTTCAATAATATCAAAAGGTTGAATGTCTTCAGTGCACAATTTAACACAACTTTTAAGAACTTTCGCTTTTGCTGCAGCAGACACATTCCCCCACCTTTAAACAAGAATTTCTCGACCAAGCCTGAACCAGACTGTTTGCTGCATTTTTCAGCTTGTCTAGTAAGTCTGCTGGATCCTGTGGAATATTTGTACGTTGAGATTCCTTTACACCTCACACATTGAACATAATGGATTTTTTCATTGGTTTATGAATCTTATTTCTTTGAAATATTTCCATACCTCTGACTACTTCCTGCACTTGTTCGGTACGGCAGCAAACTCCCCGGCACCAATTTTTCTCTTTATATCGTTTACACTCATCTCACTCATTCTCATGATCTATTGAAAATTATGCTTGTTGGGCCTACAAAGTTAGAATACCCTTATATAGCTCAGCTGTGGTTAACAAGGTAAATAAATAGAATGTTGACCCTGACAGGACTGTCACAACCTAAAGTAATGTGATAGTCCTGCCAGGGTTAGCACATCCTGGTTATTTACCTTGCTATCCACAGCTGACTGATGTCTCATAAATCGCAACAAAGCGGTTGTGTTATGCGCTCGTACGGATGGGGAAAAGGGGGAGGATGTGTCAGGAGAAAGGGCATGCTGTTTTCTGCTGAGTCTTTGACATTTGAGGACTTGAGCATTAATGTGAACTCTGAACTGCCCGATTGAAAATACAGGACACTCCCGTGCATTTCATGTTTTGTCTCTCTGCTCATCAGTAGGCAAACATTCACTTCGCACTCGCTTTTTGCCGCCCCAAGTAACGACTCCTTCCATCACTACACACAAGAATTTTGTATTAACTGAGCATCAGTCAGTGGTGAAAGCATCTCTATTCCCTATGGCTACAACATAACAAGTACACTGGTTTCCAAAAATTAGGGATTTTATGTCACTACAAGCTCTGTAGTTCAAGAGATAGCAGTTTCATAAAAATGCAGGATAGAAGCATAACTCTATGCATCAAAAGACCAACTAAATCACATAGTTTTTATGAAACCTGTTCATTATATTACAGGAATATTGAAGTTTAAAGATAGAGAGGGTATTTATTGAAATCAGTACTTCTCTGTAAATGCTACTTCACCCTACAGTTTTGCTGCATTGAAACCAGTCAACATAACATAAAAATGAATCCAGTGAAACAATTTTAACAGGAATTCATTCTTTTTGATTGAGTCGTATTCTCAACTTTGATCGCCAGAGAGTCTATAATAAGGCAAAGATGATATGACAAAATTGTGTGCATTTGATAATCTTTAGTTTCATAGGTTTTACTTCTATATCCTGCATTTTTGTCAAACTGGTATTTACCAAGCTACAGATCTAGTACTGGCACAACCTGTGCACTTAACACTAGAAATTCTTTCATTTTTGGTAACTAGTTTATAACAATAATATCCAGGGAATTATTTTTTAATTACAGTTTTTCATGAAGGTAACTTATAAACAATGAAAATGGATATATATACACTGACAGAAAAAAATCCCAACACCAAGAAGGGGTTGTGTTAGATAAACGACAGTTGGTAGGCGGTGAGAGTACATCTGTAAGATGACGTCTATGCAAATTTCGCGCTCGGCGCATACGTGTAGCTCTAGTGCCGCTCCTTGGAACATGCAAAGCAGGTTTGCTGTAAATACGCGTTATAACGTTCGTGAGCGTTAGTTATCGTTGAGGTTCAACGTAGTGTGTCGATGTTACTCAAGAATGCCTTTAAGAAGACGAAGAAGCCATTATCAATAGCTCACGGAGTTTGAACGAGGTAGTCTAATAGGGCTACGAGAAGGTGGATTTTCTTTCCGCAATATTGCAGAACGACTTGGCAGGAATGTAGCCACTGTGCACGATTGTTGGCAGCAGTGGTCAAGAGAAGGTACTGCCTCAAGAAGACCGGGTTCCGGCCGGCCACGTGGCACTACTGAGAGAGAAGACCGTCGTGTACCGCGTCTGCAATTCGAGCTGCAGTTGCCACCACAGTGACACAACGAACTGTTACAAATCGGTTACTTGAAGGACAGCTCCGAGCCAGATGCCCCTGTAGCGTGCATTCCACTTACTCCAAACCACTGCCGTTTGCGACGTCAGTGGTGTCAAGCTAGAGCTCATTGGAGGACGGAGGGGAGATCTGTTGTGTTTTCTGATGAAAGCCGGTTCTGCCTGGTTGCCAGTGATGGCCGTGTGTTGGTTAGAAGGCCAGGTGAGCGCCTGCAACCAACCTGTCTGTGGCCGAGACACACTGGATCTACACCTGGAGTTATGGTCTGGGGAGCAATTTCCTATGACAGCAGGCAGGAGCACTCTCGTGGTTATCCCACGCACCCTGACGGCACAGTTGTACGTCGGTCTGGTGATTCAACCTGTTGTGCTGCCATTCATGAACAGCATTCCAGGGGTGTTTTCCAACAGGATAACGCTCGCCCGCATACAGCTGTTGTAACCCAACATGCTCTAAAGAGTGTTGACATGTTGCTGTGGCCTGCTAGATCACCAGATCTTTCACCAATTGAGCACGTATGAGACATCATTGGACGACAACTCCAGTGTCACCCCCAACCAGCATTAACCGTCCCTGTATTGACCGACCAAGTGCAACAGGCATGGAACTCCATCCGACAAACTGACATCCAGCACCTGTATGACACAATGCATGAACGTTTGCGTGCTTGCATTAAACATTCTGGCGGTTACACCGGTTATTAATGTACCAGCATTTCACATTTAAAATGGCTCTTCTCGCACTTACATTAAGCTGTAATCTTGAAACCTTAATCGATTAAACATGTTACCTATATAAATGTATTACCACCATTTCATTCCTCTACTATTTTTTCGTGGTGTTGGGATTTTTTTTTTCCATCAGTGTATTTACTGCTGAACTAAATCCAAACTTTCTGTATAAATTAAAAACTACAAAAACGAACTACGATAGCAGTATAAATCAGATTTGACAAAGCAGACAGAGACAGACCGTGCCATTAAGCCAGGACATTTACCGTGATTCGTTTTTGAGCCATGACGTGCGTAGACAGACTTTTAGAACTGTTACTTTCCGCCGCTGCTTGTGACATAAGGCAACCTTTCAACCGCGATAGTGATTTTTGATTGGACCTGTTTACTACTCGTTTGGACACTATTAATAACATCTATGAAAATGCAAGTGCAAAGATTAGGCTGTTTGAAAATACAACACACATAAAAATTGGAAAGGGAGTGAGACAAGGTGACACCATATCTCCGAAGTACTTTAACACCACACTGCAAAATGTCTTTCAATCACTGAACTGGGAAAACAAAGGGATAAAGATTAGTTGAGATTATCTAACCCACCTTCGTTTTGCTGATGACATAGTCATTTTTGCAACTACCCCATCAGAGCTGCAGAGTATGATCCAGGAACTTGCTGACAAGAGTAAAGAAGTGGGATTACAAATGAACTTTCAGAAGACAAAAGTGATGTTCAATGCTTTTACAAGAAATGAAGCTTTATCGATTGATGGAGAAAAGTTGGAGATAACAGACACGTACGTTTATCTTTGACAGCAGATATCAAGTGAGGGTCACATTGATGAAGAAATTAATTGGTGTACAAAACTTGCCTGGAGAGGTTTTGGAAGAAACGGCATAATTTTCAAGAGCAATATGCCATTATGTCTTAAAAGAAAAGTGTTTGATCAATGAATCCTTCCAGTGCTTACGTATGGTGCAGAGACGTGGACCTTAACTAAAAGAGACATACAAAGGCTGCAGACAACTCAAAGTAGCATGGAGAGGTGCATGCTTAGTGTAACCAGGAGAGATAAGAAGAGGAACTCATGGATCAGAAAAATGACAAGAGTGGAAGACATCATGATCAGAGTTGAATCCCTGAAGTGGCAATGGGCTGGACATACTGCCAGAAGGACAGACCATCGATGGACAGCCAAAAGTTTAGATTGGATTCCAAGGGATAGGAAAAGACCCAGAAGAAGACCACATGGGAGATGGGTGGATGAAATTCGAAAGTATGCAGGAGTGACATGGAGGAGACTGGCACAAGACAGACCATTGTGGAGGAAACTTGGGGAGACTTTCATCCAGCAGTGGATTGATAATGGTTGACAATGATGATGATATACATATGAAGACTTCAATAATGAAATTCAACTTGTGTAATGCCAAGCCCGGGCATGGGTTTTTGGCTCTTAGTGAATCCAGAGCCAACCCGAGCCCGGGCTGGGCCCAGTTTCCGTTGACAAGCCTGGGCCCGAGCTCATCTCTAGTATGTAGCACCATTATTTGCCACCCTTCTGCTCCCTTTTGTCCAGTGGTATTCCATAAGTTAGTTTCGTTGTTGTTGTTGTTGTTGTTTTCTTGTGGTTCGAAATAGTCCCAGTCCCCTTCAACTATCCAGACTGTACTGTGCAAAACTGCACATAAGCATCAGTAGTTATTCTACATTTTAATGTTACAGAAAAGTACTCTGTGACACTGAAATTGGAACACCCTGAAGAAATGATCAGAAGTACATACAAATCACTAGGTGGCTAATTTTAAGCCTTGGTATGCATGATCAAAATACAGAACCAACATAAGAAAGAACACAGCTCCAAAAACATCACAACTACGACTGGTTCCTCATAAAAGCCCATCAGCTTCAATTTCTAGAAAAAAAGTGAACTTCATATGGAATGCCACAGCACTAAATTCTTTGACAATATTGCTAGCTGAAAGCATTTGAGAGAGACGTATTACTGGTCTCCAAGAGTACTGATGGTAAACTCGCCATACTGAGCTGCATTTCGGCTGTGACAACACAACAGTGCACTGATGATGGCCACAGTTTTGAGAGAAAGTATCATGACAAACTTCAGCCACTCTTACTACCATCCAGAAGAGTGGTAAATATTGCTTCAAGTCATCCAGACACAAAACTGACCCTATTTCAAAAACTGGACTTCATGCATAACATCCACTAAAAAGAAGTGGATTTGTGCCAATTGTAAACTGCTCTCTGAATCATCGTGCCCTAATGTATTACAGGCTACTAGTGAATCTTTTAGATTAAACGCATCTGACCACCTGTTGGGTGGAATTGGTGCAAATTCGGAAAAATCCGAATTGATTACATGTCGCATTCAAAACCATTATTTCTAAAACTAAATATTCTAAAAATTCATGAAATTTTTACCTTGAAACTAGGTATCATGTTTTTTAAAATATTGCACCTTAAACTGCCTATTTTTCAATCTGACATCAAATATCTGGATTATTCTATCTTCACCAGATCTGTTGCTAACAACAAATTATGTCAGCCGTGTGTTAGACTTAATTTATGGTTTAAATAGCATACTGTATAAAGCCATTATCCTATGGAATAATCTCCCAGAGAGCATCAGATCCCTGGAAAATATCAAAAAGTTTTCCTTGTCTCTGCGAAATTACATTGTAAATCACCCTGATCTCCATAACGAATCTCAACCCTATCATTAAATTGTAGTTCTAAGCATGCTGCTACCAGTGGTGCTTCTGTTATAAGCATCTTACTTGCTTTCATATATCATCATCATCATCATCATTGTCAACCATTATCAATCCACTGCTGGACGAAGGTCTCCCCAAGTTTCCTCCACAACGGTCTGTCTTGTGCCAGTCTCCTCCATGTCACTCCCGCATATTTACGAATTTCATCCACCCATCTCCCATGTGGTCTTTTTCTGGGTCTTTTCCTGTCCCTTGGAATCCAATCTAAAATTTCGGCTGTCCATCTATGGTCTGTCCTTCTGGCAGTATGTCCAGCCCATTGCCATTTCAGGGATTTAACTCTGATCATGATGTCTTCCACTCTCGT
Source organism: Macrothele yani (assembly GCA_039090855.1). Lineage (NCBI taxonomy): Eukaryota > Metazoa > Arthropoda > Arachnida > Araneae > Macrothelidae > Macrothele > Macrothele yani. The sequence continues at coordinate 116,954,019 of CM077026.1, forward strand.
CATTTTTCGGATCCACGAGTTCCTCTTCTTATCTCTCCTGGTTATACCAAGCATGCACCTCTCCATGCTTCTTTGAGTTGTCTGCAGCCTTTGTATGTCTCTTTTAGTTAAGGTCCACGTCTCTGCACCATACGTAAGCACTGGAAGGATGCATTGATCAAACACTTTTCTTTTAAGACATAACGGCATATTGCTCTTGAAAATTATGCTGTTTCTTCCAAAAGCTCTCCAGGCAAGTTTTGTACGCCGATTAATTTCTTCATCAATGTGACCCTCACTTGATATCTGCTGTCCAAGATAAACATACGTATCTGTTATCTCCAGTTTTTCTCCATCAATCGATAAATCTTCATTTCTTGTAAAAGCATTGAACATCACTTTTGTCTTCTGAAAGTTCATTTTTAATCCCACTTCTTTACTCTTGTCAGCAAGTTCCTGGGTCATACTCTGCAGCTCTGATGGGGTAGTTGCAAAAATGACTACGTCCTCAGCAAAACGAAGGTGGGTTACATAATCTCCATTAATCTTTATCCCTTTGTTTTCCCAGTTCAGTGATTGAAAGACATTTTCCAATGTGGCATTAAAGAGCTTCGGAGATATGGTGTCACCTTGTCTCACTCCCTTTCCAATTTTTATGTGTGTTGTATTTTCAAACAGCCAAATCTTTGCACTTGCATTTTCATAGATGTTATTAATAATATTAATGTATGCATCTTCAATACCGCAGGATTTCAGAGCCGTGGTAACTGCTGATGGTTTCACCGAATCAAAGGCTTTTTCATAATCGATAAAAGCCATGCACAATGGAAGTTCATATTCCCTCGCTCTTTCAATTAGTTCTCTCAGTACGTGGATATGATCTATTGTGCTGTAGCCACTCCTGAATCCAGCTTGTTCTCTCGGTTGAGCCATGTCCAGTGTTACCTTCAAGCGGTGTGAAAGAACTTTAGTGAAGATTTTATAAACCACTGATAGGAGGCTGATAGGTCTGTAGTTCCTGAGATCCTCAATGTTACCTTTTTTATGTAGCAGGATCATTGTAGCATTGTTCCAATCCTCAGGAATCTTCCCTTCATTAAGGCATCGAGTGAAAATTTGGGCGAGTACTGTTTCAATTTCTCCACTTGCTTCTTGTATGATGTCTATAGTAATTCCATCTTCTCCTGGAGCTTTCAACCGCTTCATGTTCTTGATTGCATGAGCAACTTCTGCTGGGAGGACTGGAAGAACTCTGGTACCTTTCATGATGTCTGGAGTACATGTATCATCCTTTTCATATAGTTTGGAGTAGAAATCTTTCACTCTTGTCAAAATTTCGCCTCTATTTCTTGTTATAGAACCATCTTTTCTCAGAGCCATAATCTGTTTTCTTCCCTTACTGAGATGTCCCTTTGCTATCTTTAGGCTTTGGTTGTTTTCAATTGCTTTCCTTACTAGTTCACAGTTGAATTTTCTTACGTCTTCAGTGATACTTTTTCTTACTGTCTTGCATAGCTCTATATATTCCACTTTGGAAGTCACATCTTCTTTAGTTGTCCTCATCTCTCTTCTTTTTTGCATCAACATTTTGGTTTTTCCTGATAATTTGTTTACATGCAACTTGTTCTTAGACCCAGCTAATTTTGTTGCTGTTTCCATAAGAGCTTTGGTTACTTTTCTGTTAACTTCAGAAATATCCACTTCTTCCGATGTTAGGCCTTCCAAAGCAGAGAATCTGTTCTTCAGTTCCAACTTGAAAGTATTATGGTGTTTTTTAAGGTTGGTTATGTCAATACATTTTGTTTGTCTTATGAGCTTGCCACGTTCCAGTTTAGTGTTGAGGTGCATCTTACATCTCACCAATCTATGGTCACTACCTGTGTTGAACTTGTTTAGCACACTGCAGTCTTCGATGACGAATTTTTTGTTACACATAATAAAATCAATTTCACTTGTCGTCCCAATTGGATGTCTCCATGTCCATTTCCTGTGTGGCTTTTTCTTGAAAAAGGAATTCAAGATGAAAAATCCTTCTGCCTCTGCAAACTCAACGAGAGTATTTCCACGCTGGTTTCTGTTGCCGTGACCGAATTTACCTACTGAAGTTTCATTCTGTTGCCGGTGCCCTATTTTTGCATTGAAATCTCCCATAATTATCTTCAAGTGCTGCTTACCTTTATTATTTAGATGACGAATTTCCTCATAAAATTCTTCAATTTCTTCTTCAGGATGACTTGTGGTGGGTGCATAAGTTTGAATAATCTGAACCTGGTATCTTCTCGATAGTTGGATAACGAGTCGTGCAGCTCTGTCAGAGGAACTTTCAACTTCTACCACTTTATCCTTCAGTTTCTTGTTTATTATAAATCCAACACCACTAGTTCTGCCAGTATCTGTCCCACGATAATAGAAGAGATGTCCACTTTTCAGTTCAATGAGATCTTCTCCTTTTCTCCTTACCTCACTCAGCCCGACGATGTCCCACTTGATCCTTTGTAGTTCCTCTTCCAATTCAAGAAGCCTTGAATCAGAAGATAGGGAGCGTCCGTTGTAGGTAGCCAAGGTCAGCATCAAATGGCAGCCTAGTCCGGTCCTCCGGGGATTCTTAGCACCCTCTGCCTTCATGTCGCACTGGCCGCTGCCTTGGCCAGGTACATTCCAGCTGCCGGAGACTGAGGGCCAAGATTTAAGTTGTAGAGTCATTTTGGAGGTGTTTGGCCATAACTCACCACGCTGGCCAAGCGGGTTGGTGAGTGTGGGATAGCATTTCCTCTGATCCCGATGGTATAGTTATACCGCTATTTGCGGTCGTCAGAGCCCCTTTAGTGGGAACAGGATGCACCACAAGAAAGCGGGGTTGACATTTGTCAAGGAGAGGCTGTGATGTTACGCATCACCTGACCTTACATCCCGCTTTCATATATACCATATGTTTTATTCTTGTTCTTACATCTGATAGGGGGAATCGCCTTACAACCAATGTGTTCAGATTCCTCCTGGTGTATTGCATTTTCATATAACTAAGTTTTAAATGTGTGCAATAAATTGTATTGTATTCAATCATCACTGTCACTAGCTCTGGGAATGGTGCTATACTCAAATGCTCCTGGAATGGTGCTATACTCAAATGAACTAGGAGACACATTGGCATTGCGTGATCTTCAGCAATGAATCTTGCATTTGTTTAGGGTCAGATGACTTCCAGGTTCATATTGGACAGAGACAATGAACTAAGCTGCAAATAACTGTTCAGTAACACCAGGGATGGTGGTTTGGGGATCAACCAGCATTACCATCGAACACCCCTAGCATTCCACACAGGCAGTTTGAAAACTCTGTTGCTCATGCAGAATGTCCTGGATGTTGTTGCTATCCCTTTCATATGGGGGTGGGGCATCTGGCAGCATGTTGCAGCAAGATAAAGTGTATCTGCATCTTGCCAGTATCTCCAGAGAACATACACATGCTGTCAATGTTCTGAAATGGCCTGCAAGACTCCCAGATCTATCCACAATTGAACAAGTATAAGACATGGTTGGAAATCTTCACACCCAACTGCAACAAGCACAGACAATAACTGCCCTGCAAGTTCAAGTACAGAAAGCATGATGAGCAGCACTACAGGAAGCCATCAGACATCAATAACTTAATGCCATGAAGCAATGTGGAATGTATTACCAACAAAGGTGATTGTGCTTCTTATTGACACTGCCTTACTTCTAAGGAAGTAAAATTAAACATTTGCTTTGAATACTTGTTTCTCATATTGCACCCTCTGTGTGTGTGAGGGACCATCATCTGAATTTTATAACTGCTACTGGGTGTCCTGATTTAAGTGTTACAGAGTGTTTACCAGTTTATCCAAATTGTATTGCATCAATTCAATTTTCTTGAACGAATTTCAGGTTATATCACTAAACACAGAGAATCAAGTCAAAGGTTATTCTTCAGTTACTAAATAAATGAACATAATTCTCAAATAAAACCAAAATTCAATATTTCACTGTAGCATTTATCAAACTTAAGCATTATACGCTTGACACAATGAACATATATGGAGTAAACTTTTTCTTCACTTACGCACTCCAATATAATCCCTATAAAGGACTTTATTACTGCTCCGAGAATCGTCGAATGTTTTTGCATGACGACATATATTAGAAACAATACTCTTTATGCTCCTATCTTGAAGTCTTGGTACATTTTTTCTTGAAGGCATGTTTAATATTAACTCTCCTTTTCAAAGAAATTCCTGAAAGGACAAGAAAACTAACTTTAGGCAGAGAGCCAAAAGATTATTCCACATAAAGCAAAATCTCATAAAAGTGCATCAAACTCAATGCAAAGCAAATTTTTGCACTTACCCTGTTTACAAAATAAATTACACTAATCATGAATGGTGCTGAAAATTTACTTTCCATCTGTGTTATTACCCCTTGATGATGTCTTGTGAACAGTGATAGGCAGCCTAAAGGCAAACAAGTTTACTATAAATATTGCATTTTTGTTTCAATTTCACATTTAGTCAATAGTTCCAACACTTTTCTGTACAAACTGCAATTTCCCTACTGAAATCAAAATTTTCCTATTCCTTACCATCTGTTCTTGCTATGTAGGGCTGGCTGGACCATATGGGCAGTTGCCCTGCAAACTACGCAATAAAAACAAAATCATTTTTGTAGGATTTTTTTTTTTTTTTTGTACATTTTGGAGAGTGAAGCTCTTTAAAAAAAAAATTCTAACACCCCCCAATTTGAATAGGTCATCGCTCTTCACAATACAAATACTGAGATTTGAAGATTTCAAATGATTATTATAACAACCTTATAATATTCAGCATTCGGGAAATAGCAAAATAAATATCATTAGCCCCTCCAAAACTCGGCGAGAAAAATTAAAGCTAACTACACCCCTATATATTCTACATTGAATCCAGAGACAAGTTTGGACTCTCCTTCCATGAAATCAAAGGGTGAGCGGTTAATTTCTGCCAAACAGGTACCTTTACATATTCAACAATGTGTGTAAACCAGATACGTGCGTTGATGTCCCGGGTTTTTTTTTTTTTTTTTTTTTTTTAAGACCACACAACATTTTTTTAAAATAAAAAGAACAATATCAAAGTTGTTTGTTTACATATGCAGAGCTGCCAACTTTTCAATATTGAAAACCGGGGCATCAACGCACGTTCCAACGCACATGTATTTACAATTTATAAATAATATAATTATGTATTTATTAGGTGTACAAATAAGTTTTAAAGATTTTTTAAGACCACGCAACATGTAATTTGAGAGAAAACAACAATATTTTTACAAATCAAAATAAGCGTCATTATCTCTATCAACTTCCGCCATCGGTCGGGCAGCTGACCGATTCCAGCCATGAAGAATACTTCGTGTGACGCAGTGAAGTCTTCAACCCATTTTTGCACTTCATCACATGTTCCGAACCGTACAGCAGACAAACCATGTTGCATCGATCAGAACAATTGATAAATCTGAAGGGGCTATGTCAGGACTAGCCTTTTAACCTGCCTGTGGCATAGGTCATTAAAGGGTTTTTATTCTCAGTTGTATTATTCTTTTGAGCTTACAATACAATATATAGCAAGGTTCTTTGGGTAGACTACTACTTTGACATAGCTAAACACCATATTATAGTCACCATCAGACGTTTTGCAATGCATAGCCGCTGAACACCTGAGACCAAACAACTTGCAGAACTACGGTGGTATGCGAACGAAAACGACCTCTGGACGAATATATGTGAGTAATTGTGCTCTTGCTTTCTTTTTAGTCTTTATTTTTTAAATAATAAAAGTCATAATTAACTGCACCACCATAATCACATGTCCATATTTTAACGTGCGTAATAGCAATTCTAAAAGAGGTACTGAATCTCTATGTATTACGTATTTTAACCACGTATAACTTGACTTCCTTATACGGCAGATATACGTGAAGTATCTACTTTAATGCCATATTGCAAAATGTCTTTCAATCATTGAATTGGGAAAACAAAGGGATAAAGATTAATGGAGATTATTTAACTCACCTTTGTTTTGCTGGTGACAGTCATTTTTGCAACTGCCCCTTCAGAGCTGCAGAATATAATCTAGGAACCTGCTGACAAGAGTGAAGAAGTGGGATTAAAAATGAACTTTCAGAAGACAAAACTGTTAAACAATGCTTTTACAAGAAATGGAGATTTGTCAGTTGATGGGGGAAAAGCTGGAGATAACAGATACCTACATGCACCTTGGACAGCAGATATTAAGGAAAGGTCACATTGATGAAGAAATTAATTGGCATATAAAACTTGCCTGGAGAGCTTTTGGAAGAAACAGCATAATTTTTAACAGCAATATGCCAATATGTCTTAAAAGAAAAGTGTTTAATCAATGCAGATCCTTCCAGTGCTTATATATGGAGCACAACATGGCCTTCAACTAAACAAGTTAGTAAAATCATGCAATGCATTGATCACGATATGCTTTCCAACATACCAGAAATCATTACTCAAGTTATGAGGATAATGGCTACGAAATAAATCTCCCTCTTGTGCCCTGACCTTTGACCCCATTTCGACGATATTAAACAGAATTGGTTCAGTAAACCTCCGGAACAACATACTAAAGTTTTGTTGCAACAGAAGCATTTTTACGTAAGTTATGATGTATAAGGACGATGGAATGGATCTCGCTCCTATGATCTTGTTGCCACGAAACTAATTCATAGTTCGGCTCACATTGTTTGCGCCCTAATTAAATACAAAGACCAGGAGTAATTTGCCTTAATTATTTTTTACTTAAATTACATTATTTTTCCTTTGCTACCTTCCTGCCTCATAAACCCCCTTTTCCCCCACTGGAGCAGAAAACCCAGGTGGTAAAGGTGGTTTGCCCCGGACACCCGTGGAGAATGACAGAGGAATTTATCTTCTTTTCACTCTTGTGAGAAGAAACACGGCATCCTCAAAAGATTTCATTTACCAGCGTGGTGCTTCAACGAGCGACAACCCAACCGAAGGAAGGTAAGATGACGTTATTTTCCCCAATTCCAGTTCCAATGTTAACTGAATATATGCATATGCATAGTCGCTGTGCCTCCTCGAAATAGATTGAGGGATTTAATTTAAAGTTAAGCTCAGGGGTGTAACAGGCTTACACAGCAGTGGGCCAGTCAACATGGCTAATTCTAATGTTTTTAATTTAACGTAACTAGTTATTTTGCCTCCACCTGAAGGATGTATTGCTTATATATATACTTTTTTTCTTTTAGTAAACATTGTTAATCACTTAACCTGGTGTAGCTAACTTTTCTAGGCTGCGTATATTTCTCTAAATTCTCAATTTGCGGCATATGAGTTTTTTACGAATACCTCGTAACAAGCCTATATGAAAAAAAAATGCGCCGTCCGTAAACTATGAGATTGGGTTCCTTACATTTATTGGAATGAAACCTCACTGTTTATCCAATTAGACTAGGATTAAGTATTCCGTGACCACCGTACTACCGGAGGCATAGTAATAACCTGACCTTTGACCCCATTTCACTTATTTTCAATAGGGTTCGTCTCCTACCACATACTAAAATTTCATTGAAATCAAACAATTTTTATGTGAGTTATCATGCAGACAGACAGTTCAACTTAGTTGGAAAGCGTAAAAAAGACATCTAAAACTGCAGATAACTGAAAGCAGCGTGGAAAGATGCAGGCTTGGTGTAACCAAGAAAGATAAGAAGAGGAACTTGCGGACAAGGAAAATGAAAAAGTGGAGGACATCATGATCAAAGTAAAATCATTGAAACAATCACCAATGGAAAACCAAAATCTTAAGACTGGATTTAGAAAAAAATTTTAGTCAACTACTGGGGTGGCATTTTACCTATGCTTCCAGCACTCACTTGCCTGCAACCAGTGGCCCTACATTAGGAATGGGCTAGTCCTTTTGGCATTAAATGCTCATGGAGGTCATTAAAATTAGAAGCAAAACAAAAAAGCTCTTTTGTTAGCTTCAAATGAAATTTTGTTTTGTTTTTATTGGAGGTTTAACGACCACCGTGAGCAACTCAATGGGCTATAAGCAGTCGCCCGTCCCTAATTTAGGGTCACTGGTTCCAGGGAAGGGAGAGAGCCAGTGCCTTAAGACAAACACAACATCCATGCCTCACCGAGATTCGAACCCGGACCCCGTTCGGACGAATGATCAGATGCCATCGCTTAGACCACTGCGCCCACCGGGGCGGCAAATGAAATTTTACACTTCACTTTTTACTGACTACAACATGCATGTAGCTTCATCTTATGAAAAATTGATTATAAAGCACCTGTTTTTTTAACCTTTGAGAGGGGGGGGAGAATTTTCTACCACCGTGAGCAGTCGCCCGTTCCTAATTTAAGACCGCTGGTTCCAGGGAAGGGAGAGAGCCAGCGTATTAAGACAAACACAACAGTCATGTCTCAGGGTGATACCAATCGGGACCCATCTCGGACGAATGGCCAGAACCCATCGCTTAAGCTACTGTGTCACCCGGAGCGGCCTTTTAAATTTTAAATTGACACACGAAGGGATCTTTCTTAACCAGTTGCTCATTCCGCTTCTGTTTTAAAAAATTCCAATTTTTTAAATGGTTTTCAATCATTAAAGTGTAATTCGATAAGTGAATTACAAATGGATAACGGTTACTGTGCTCCATAAATATAGAGCAAACTGACGCACATTGAAATTCATTTGCAAGCACAAGACAAAAAATACATATGCAAATAGTCCCCCTTTCGTAGGTGGGAAATTAGGATTACCCTAAGTTTAATACCAACACACACCTCACTAATTATTAATTGTGAAGAACCCAATATTTAGCAGGGAATGTTAACTGCTATCAGCAATAACAAAATACGAAACGTGGGCAATAACTATTGCAATAATACGTTTTGTGTAAAGCACTTACTGATTTTTGATTTAATTTTGCAAAATTCTGGGAGCAAACGAGCAAAATTACCATTCTCTAACAAATACAAACACGAATACAACCAAATTCAGACATCCGGATACTGCTTTTCTGCACTAAAGGCAAACATCAGCCAAAGAAGCGTTTATATTCCTTGCATAAGCAGCCTACCTGTAACGGTTCTGGATAAGAATTGATTCTGCGGTAGCAGCTCCTTGGTAGCGGTAGTGTCATGTCAGCGGTTAAATTCACCATCAATTTTTTGGGGATGGAGGGTATCAACCAGAAAGTAGCTTTTTTGGTCAGAAAAAGGTGTTACAAACATGATGAAGAACAACACATCACGATGAATATATTTACAATGAATATTTACAGACCTCTACTCAAGGTGAGTGAGGGAGGGCAAAATAAACCCTTACGCAGCCCAGTACTCACTGAGTGACCCTAAGGAGGTTTTGGGTGACCCTGCCGAATAGGCTGCATAATACTTTTGCTCACCAGGGGAAACGAATTTTTTTGGAGGGGGCTGGAGGTGATGCATTTGTCTTACGGCACTGGCTCTCTCCCTTCCCTGGAACCAGTGACCCTAAATTAGGGACGGGCGACTGCTTATAGCCCATTGAGTTGCTCACGGTGGTCGTTAAACCTCCAATAAAAAAAAAAAAAAAAAAAAAAAACTTTCAATTAAAAAAAAAATAAAGACCACTTTGCCACCGGGGCAATCTGACGATCGCCATTTAGTAAGGGGTGTTTATGCATCTTTGAGCTCTCATTACACCGGTATCACCTGTCTGGAAATAGAAACGAGAAGTACAACGCCAAGTTGTCCCCAAGGAAAGACAGAGTGAGAAAAAAAGAAACATATTCCTATTTTCATCTAAATTGAAGAGCTAGTGACAGCAATGTTGCCATGACTTGCAGTTTCAATCTAGGCTTCTCACCTCTTTATCTAATCTTTCCCTTTAAATAATAGAGGTGTTTCAGTATTTTAAATGCAGGATTGTTAGCAAATAACTTTTTACACTTTACTACTTTATCTCTAAATATTAAGTTGGGGGACTCAGTTTTTACTATAGCCTTGTGTCATTCACCAGACTATGTATGGCATTTTTTTTCTATCATATTTAATTTTATTTATGTTTTCTCCCGTTGAGTAGCTATTATGAACTCATAATACTGCGGGATAAACTTCCAAATGAAACGTTTTGTTCTCGGCAACTTCTCTTAAGAATAAACACATGACCATATTAATGTGATTTTTGACATTACTTAGAGTGTGAAATACGAATACATGCAACTAGATCACGCAGTTTACAAGCAACTGAAGCCGAAATATATTTTACACGTAGGACACGTTTCCGTACAGTTATTTCATATTCCCCAAAATTACGATAATGATGTTTTCTTTCATCGTAAGTTAAAAGGTGCAATGTCTGATTTATCCACATTGAAAAAAATTAATACGCAGTATTATAACTACGTAAAATTCCTTCTTTCACGCAAGTAAAAGAGCTTAATTAACGTTGTTTACATAGGACACATGCCGCTTTACTGTACAAACTCTGCGATCAAAATGTCGCCGGCTGCTGCCTTTCAGTTCCTGAGAAACTGAAACACTAGACAAGGCTAATATTGTTCCAGCCATTCTTAGCAAAAGATTTTTGACCTACACTTACTACCACTTTAAAACCATATGATTGGGATGGATTCTGAGGATTTGTCAATAAGTGATATTTTGAAGAACCACTTAATTTATTATACAAGAACCTTACTATCTATCAGGCCTGCCAAGAGGGGTGCAGGGGGTGTGATTGCCCAGGGGCCCGGGAGTTAGGGGGAGGCCGATCCTAGTGGACGTTTGTCACGAATTTTTAGCGAAATGGTCTAGCAGAAAAATAAAAAAATTGGGCCTCCGCCCTCCCGGGGCAGCTGCTTTGGTTCCTAACCTGGCATTCTCTCACTGTCACAAAAATTAAGAAAACAGGAACTTCCCTTACTAATGGAAGCAGGCCAATTTTGACCCTTCCACATCAAAACCACGTGGTATGCCAGATTACGCCAAACAGGTAGGCAGAGTTGAATAGTGGCGTCTAAAAATTTGCTGCTTCCATTGGCTGCGAATTTGTACAATGAAAGGGGCCACGCTTTCGGTGCGTGTATGTGTACCAAAAGAACTTCCGCATTATTCGCAGACAGAGAGTCTGCAGAGTGAAAAGAGAGTGGAAACATTCAGTGTATGATTTTAATTTATGTAGAAAAAGGTGATGATATTTGCAGCTCCGGTCGAGTGTAATAGTGTACTGAGTGTAGCATAAAAAAACGTCATTCGACTGATTAGCGGTGCATTTTTTTAAATTATGGATATCTATAAACATAAGTCTGGTGCCCAAAAACGAAAAGATAGAGAAGTAAAATCAAAAGCTGATAATAAAGGAAGGCGGACATTGCTTGAAGTTGGAATTAAGAAATCTGAGACCGTTGCACTTTCGGATTCTAGTGCAACTGTGAGCCAAGGTATTGCTGCTGCTGTTTTTAGTGTAGAACCTACAAAAATTGATTTTCCATGTTCACCCCAAATATCAGGTACGACATCAATCGGTGAAGTTTTAAACCTAGGACTATATATAAGCCTTCAGAAACGGAGCCCGAGTCTTACAAAAATAACTTACCTTCATCAGATTCACTGCCAAAGTTGCTTCAAAACGTAAATGAGGAAACTGAGTGTAAGGTTCCTTTGAACTTGCAACATTAACTGGTTGTCCAAACACTGATGTAATTAAAAGTTTTGTCCGAAGAGGCCCCCCTCCAGTTCCTGCAAACCTGCCACATGATGGGAAAAGATATTTTCCACGCACTGTGTTATTCTCGAAAAGCAAAAATGAGGAACGTCGACCAAGAGATTGGTTAGTAATATTAAAAGAAATCCGTCTTGTTGCACGATGATATTTATTCAGCTAAAAAATGAAATCTATATACAGTTTAAAAACACATGAGCACTTTCGGTGTCACATTGACACCTTCATCAGATGTAATTTCACCATGTGGCTACATGCTGGTCTTAAGTACGTGGAGTAGATGCATCATGGGAAAGGTAATGTCAATGTCACATGATATACCAGATAACAAGACAATAAAAAAAAAAAAAAAAAAAAAAAAGGCATAGTTAGCCAATGATCACTTAACAGAAGCAATTGCTATTGTGCTGTCCTTCCCAACAAGATTGCTCCAAGGTTCAGGTAAAACATAAGGATAATAGTCATTACAGCAACTTGTATTATAAGCCGAAATATAGAGGCTTTCTGCAAATAACAAGGAATGAACAGAGTTAGGTGTGTTTATGATTTTAGCGTTGTCCCAGTCTGGGATGGAATTTCCAGCACTTATGGTTCTTGCAAAAGAGGTGCTTTGGTGATTCATTTTTAGATCATATCTGTGTTCATTTAATCTCAAATCCAAATTTCTTTTGGTAGAACCCACATAATGATTGTTTAGTTCACCAGAGATAGTGTCAAGCATAGGAATAACATACACACCCCATTTTTTCCCTTTGTCAATTTTGTCACGATCATTGCGGATAATGGTATATAGATTGCATGATCGTATTCCAAATTGTATTTTATGACGAGAACATATGTTGGTAAGGAGGTTTACAATATGTGGATTAAAATCAACAGATCCAACATACTTTTTAGGCACTTGCTCACTAATTAAAGCAGTTGACATAGAAAACCGTACTTTATTGTGCACTCCCCTAACAACGTTGTCCGGGTAACCATAGTTTTTAGCAAGGGATGATATCCATTGTAGTTCTTGAGCTCTGGCGAAATGGCTAGAAGAATGTGAATATGCTCTTCTAAATAGGAAGTGCAGAGCAGAAATTTTATGCTGAAAAATGTGAGCAGAGTTGTACGGAATTAGAGTGGGTGTGGATGTAGGTTTTCGATAAACAGCAAAAGACAGGGAATTGTCAGAAGCGGTACGAGTAATTTGAAAGTCAAGATAAGGTAAGACGAAATTATTTTCAAGTTCTATCGTGAGTTTGATGGAGGGGTATTGAGCAGACATAGCGTTGACAAACTGCTGTAACTGATTTATGGTATATGGCCAAATTACCAAGATGTCATCAACGTAACGGATATAGAGACTAGGTTTTTGTGGGAATTCTTGTATGACTTTATTTTCAATATGCTGTAGAAGAATTTCTGCTAAGACTGCGGATAAAGGTGAACCCATGGCTGTCCCGTCGGTTTGTTGGTAAAAAATGTTCTGAAATTTGAAAAAATGAACGCTTTTTAATGAGATGAAGAGCATTCATTATGAAAGCAATATCATTGGCAGGAATGTCAGAATCAATGAGCAAAGCCTGAATCAACTGAAATGTAGCTTCCATAGGTACATTCGTGTATAACGAAACTACATCTAGGGACGCCAAAAAATAGGAATTTGGTAGTGGTTGAATTAACTTAACAGAAGCAATTGAGTTAATTCAACCACTACCAAATTCCTATTTTTTGGCGTCCCTAGATGTAGTTTCGTTATACACGAATGTACCTATGGAAGCTACATTTCAGTTGATTCAGGCTTTGCTCATTGATTCTGACATTCCTGCCAATGATATTGCTTTCATAATGAATGCTCTTCATCTCATTAAAAAGCGTTCATTTTTCAAATTTCAGAACATATTTTACCAACAAACCGACGGGACAGCCATGGGTTCACCTTTATCCGCAGTCTTAGCAGAAATTCTTCTACAGCATATTGAAAATAAAATCATACAAGAATTCCCACAAAAACCTAGTCTCTATATCCGTTACGTTGATGACATCTTGGTAATTTGGCCATATACCATAAATCAGTTACAGCAGTTTGTCAACGCTATGTCTGCTCAATACCTCCATCAAACTCACGATAGAACTTGAAAATAATTTCGTCTTACCTTATCTTGACTTTCAAATTACTCGTACCCCTTCTGACAATTCCCTGTCTTTTGCTGTTTATCGAAAACCTACATCCACACCCACTCTAATTCCGTACAACTCTGCTCACATTTTTCAGCATAAAATTTCTGCTCTGCACTTCCTATTTAGAAGAGCATATTCACATTCTTCTAGCCATTTCGCCAGAGCTCAAGAACTACAATGGATATCATCCCTTGCTAAAAACTATGGTTACCCGGACAACGTTGTTAGGGAGTGCACAATAAAGTACGGTTTTCTATGTCAACTGCTTTAATTAGTGAGCAAGTGCCTAAAAAGTATGTTGGATCTGTTGATTTTAATCCACATATTGTAAACCTCCTTACCAACATATGTTCTCGTCATAAAATACAATTTGGAATACGATCATGCAATCTATATACCATTATCCGCAATGATCGTGACAAAATTGACAAAGGGAAAAAATGGGGTGTGTATGTTATTCCTATGCTTGACACTATCTCTGGTGAACTAAACAATCATTATGTGGGTTCTACCAAAAGAAATTTGGATTTGAGATTAAATGAACACAGATATGATCTAAAAATGAATCACCAAAGCACCTCTTTTGCAAGAACCATAAGTGCTGGAAATTCCATCCCAGACTGGAACAACGCTAAAATCATAAACACACCTAACTCTGTTCATTCCTTGTTATTTGCAGAAAGCCTCTATATTTCGGCTTATAATACAGGTTGCTGTAACGACTATTATCCTTATGTTTTACCTGAACCTTGGAGCAATCTTGTTGGGAAGGACAGCACAATAGCAATTGCTTCTGTTAAGTGATCATTGGCTAACTATGCCTTTTTTTTTTTTTTTTTTTTTATTGTCTTGTTATCTGGTATATCATGTGACATTGACATTACCTTTCCCATGATGCATCTACTCCACGTACTTAAGACCAGCATGTAGCCACATGGTGAAATTACATCTGATGAAGGTGTCAATGTGACACCGAAAGTGCTCATGTGTTTTTAAACTGTATATAGATTTCATTTTTTAGCTGAATAAATATCATCGTGCAACAAGACGGATTTCTTTTAATATTAGTATTTATGCACGAATTATAGTGTCAACCGAGATTGGTTAGTTTGGAATGCGGGGAATCAGTCACTTTACTGTTTTCCTTGCCGTTTATTTGGTCGTTCTACTAAGCCTATAGAAAGTAACCGTTCAGTGTTGTTGAGCGATGGTGGGTGGAAGAAAGATCAATCATGGAGTAAACTCTATGATAAACTACCCAAGCATGAAGTGAGTTCTTTTCATAAGACGTGTTATTTTGAATGGCGACAGTTGGAAAGACGTTTAAATTGAGGGACTGACATTCACTCTCAACTGGACAGCGAAATGACAGCAAGAACGAAATACTATCGAGATTTGTTTCGACGACCCTTGTCTGTAATTTTATTTTTAGCTGAAAGAGGCCTCTCACTCAGAGGTTATTCAGTAAAGATTGGAGATCCTAACAATGGAAACTTTCTTGGAATAATTGAGCTCTTAGCTACCTCTACGTATGATCCATTACTAAGAGAACCTACGTATGATCCATTACTAAGAGAACATATAACAAAAGTAAAAGAAGCTGAAGAAGAAGGAAAATGTCTTCAAGCCAATTACCTTTCCTGGCATTCACAGAATGAATTTATTCAAGCTTGTGGAGACAAAGTTCTTAGTGCTATTTTATCAGCAAAAGAAGGGGCAAAGTACTATTCCATACTAGTTGATACTACTCCAGATTCGTCTCACCATGAGCAGATAACATTTGTTTTGAGATATTTATCAGAGACTGAGGCTTGTTTCCAAATATCGGAGAGGTTTTTGAGCTTTGCTTCATGCAACAAAAAAACAGGACAAGATATAGCTAATGAAATAATAAAGGAATTGGAAAAGCATGGTATTCCTTTGAGTGACCGTAGAGGACAAGGTTTCGATAATGGCGCTAATATGGTTGGTGTTTATAAGGGAGTGAGAGCTATTATTTCTAAAATTAACCCGTTAGCTATTTTCAAATTGTGCTGCACACAGCCTGAACCTTTGTGGAATTAATGCTGACGGGTGTTGTGAAGATGCTGTTACATTTTTTGGTACTTTACAGCAGTTGTATAAATTTTTCTCCAAAGCTCCTCAACGGTGGGAAATCCTAGAAAAAGAGATAAACTGCTCTCTGCATAATCTCTCTGATACAAGGTGGTCAGCAAGGGTTCATGCCATGAAGCCCTTTGTCAAACATCCTCCCGGTATCAAGCGTGCTGTTTCCCGATGCAAGGAGCTGAATATGAATGTTGAAAGTAAAACTGAATTGTTGGGTTTCGCAAGGTACCTTGAATCGTTCAAATGTCTCTTAATGGCTACAGTTTGGTACAAAATTCTAGTAGCTCTCGACCATCGTAACAAAGTTCTTCAAGCCAGAGATACAACTCTTGATGTAGAAGTCACCAATATTGACAGCCTAATACAAGAGATGAAAGAGATGAGAAATAAGTTTGACTATATCCTTAGTGAAGCTAAGCTTGTTGCCAATGCTATGGTAACTGATCTTCCTACAGACACAACACTTGTGGAAAGAAGGCAAAAGAAAAGAAAACACTTTCATGATGAAACACCAGATGGTGAGCCAGAGCCAGACCTTCAACATGCCCATGGAATGGAGACAAAAGAAGAGAGAGATTTCTGGATAAATGTCTTCTACAGAATCATTGATACTGTTGTATCAGGACTAACCGAACGTTTCATTACAGCCAGGAAACTCAGCGAAATTTTTCAGTGTTTGTGGCAGTTTTTACAAACAGAAGATAGTGCCATTGCTGAGTCTTGTAGCAGTTTACTTGCTACCTTCCCCAACGATCTTTCTCAGGATCTCGCAGACAAACTGATCCATCTGAAATCAATCCATCACTCAAATTTGCGGCCCGATCGTATGAAACCCCTCTAGTTTTTTAACAAACTTAAAAGTTTGAAACTGGAGTCTTTGTACCCAAATGTGTGTATAGCCATCAGGCTATTATGTACTCTTCCAGTGTCAGTGGTAGGAGCTGAGAGATTTTTCAGGGTTTTAAAAAGGATCAAAAGTTATAATCGGTTAACCATGAGACAAGATTTTGTGGACTAACTACTCTAGCCATGGAAGCAGATCTTGCTCGTACTTTGAACTTTGATGGTGTAATTGACGACTTTGCATCTAAAAAAGCTGCTTTATAGAAACTATAAAAACTATTAGGTAATCAAATTTGCTTATTAAAAATTGTATTTTTTCTATTTTGATATTTAATTATAAAATAGTGTGTTCTTGTAAATTAATAACTAATTTGAAAAAAAAGAGTAACCCTGTTTTAGTTTTCAAATATTGAGTACTCAACATTTAATAAAAAAGTTTTAGCTTTAAAATTATGTCAAGTGATTTCATGTATAAGTTAAGAATGAATTTCAGAATTGTACATAACAACCATAAAATAATTTTAATAAAATATTTGCAATTTGATGGAAGTTTGAACCATGTACAACAAGCCGTGTACAAGGTAAAACAAATATTCATCAAATGCAAAAACTTGTAACAGGGTTTTGTACCTGTGGTTAATATAACGTATATTAATTCTGCACTGTTCCAAAATCTTTTTGTGGGGAGGAGGGACTGAGGAAAGGTTTGGGGGCTCGGCTTCAAGATTACCCAGGGGCCCAAAACTCCTGTCGTCGGGCCTGCTATCTACGCAGGTGCCCAGAGCTGTTGGATGAGAATTGACTAAATCTTATTATTTCGCCGTCGCAACTAACTGTTTGGTTTTGCATCCTGGGTCACTTTTTGCTTCAGATTAATCTGAAGCAGAAGATAAATCAGTTCGTGTTTCGTTCGAACAATTTCCCCGATACTAAAGACATCCATTTCATTTTAACTCAACGGTGATTTCATGCCATTGAATTTTCTTCTTTTAAAAAAATTTCTTATATCCATTCTTAAAAATATAATGTTGGCAAAAGGGATGAAAAAATTCTTAGTAGCCCAACCGATGAAATGCTCAAAAGAAGAAGACATTTTGCACAACTACGAAGAACTTATATCGTTGATCGTCAGTCACGTCTTTAATAACAATGCTACAAATCTGTTTCGTAAGTTTGCTCAACAACTTTCTCTCCAGTGAGGGCGTCCAAGGCCCTAAGACAAGAGACCCAAAACTAAAAGAAACTCCTTGGGGCCCAAATTATTGTTAAGCAAAAATTAGAAATTACATGTACAACTAAGAGCAATATGCAGAAAGAGTTTTTCAAATAAGACTTTTAGAAGCAGAGATATCGAGGAAATTATAATTTACCTTTACGTCCTCTAGCAAAAAACATGTGCATTACTTAAGCTGACCAGACGTCCCCAATTCTTGAGGACAGTCCTCGAACTTAGTTTACTGTCCTCAAAAACGTCTGAAGCCTTTGGGGGTGCAAATTGTCCTCAAATTTTAATGTTTGTCCCCAAATGTCCTCGAATTTACACTTCCTCATTAACCCTTTACATTTCCAATGAAAAATGTCCTTAAAGGTAGTTTCCGTTGTACTAATTTTCCAACATGCTTCTTGTGAAAACAAATTTTGACTTGTTTTCTTTTTTCTGGGTTTAACGACCATTGCGAGCAACTAAGGACTATACGCAGTCACCTGACTCTAATTTGGAGACATTCGTTTTAGGGATGAGAGAGAGAACCCATGCCTGATTCGGGACTCGAACCCATGCCAACTTGTACGAATCATCGTCAGTGACCAGCAATAAGACACTGCACCACTGGCACGGTCAAATTTCGACTGTACTTGTTCTGAGTTTCTCTAAAAACTTTGGCAAAATGAAAAATTCGCCATGCAGTTACTATGGTGTGCAGCCTAATTTTAATTCAGCGCATGTACCTAAGGTAAAGCATTTCACTTTTGCTAATATGTTCTCGCCATCATAATTCTACTTTGTTAATACAAATTACCAACATTCTACAAGATATTTCCTTTTAAGACACATATTTTAACGTGTAATATCACACTAATTGAAGCAATGCAGTTTTGTGACAAAAAAATTTGCATATTTATTTTGAGTACGTATGTGTCCCCAAATGAACACCGATTTGGGGACGCCACGCCCTTTTGTCCTCAAATCGGTGTCCCGATATCTTGTCACCTTAGCATTACTCTCTGTTATAAATGGCGTCCAAAAGGAGAATTTTTTTTCAATCGGATATTTAAAAGCAAATATGCGGAATAAAATAGTTTTTAATTCGATAGCATTTGCATTTACGTCCCCTAAAGGCGAATATATGCATCGGGAAACAATAGTAAAACGAGGAGCATCGTTATCACATTGCAAGCTTTCCATGCAAAAAGAATTTTGGAAATCGAACTAATAGTTGCCGGGATATGAGATATGGTGTCCACCGACGGACGGACAAAAGTATGATATAAGTAAGGTGACCAGATATCGGGACACCGATCTGAGGACAAAAGGGCGTGGCGTCCCCAAATCGGTAGTTCATTTGGGGACACATACGTACTTAAAATAAATATACAAATCTTTTTGTCACAAAACTACATTGCTTCAATAAGTGTGATATTACACATTAAAATCTGTGTCTTAAAAGGATATATCTTGTAGAATGTTGGTACTTGTATTGACAAAGCAGAACTATGATGGCCAGAACATATTAGCAAAAGTGAAATGCTTTAGGTACATGCGCTGAATTAAAATTAGGCTGCACACCATAGTAATTGCATGGCAAATTTTTTTAATTTTGCTAAAGTTTTTGGAGAAACTCAGAACAAGTACAGTCGAAATTTGACCGCGCCAGTGGTGCATTGACCTAGTGCTGGCTACTGACTATTCTTACAAGTGGGTACGGATTCGAGTCCCGAATGCAGCATGGGTGGTGTGTTTGTCTTGCAACACTTGCTTTCTCATTTCCCTAGAACGAATGTCTCAAAATTACAGACAGGTGACTGCTTATAGTCCTTAGAGTTGCTCGTAATGGTCGTTAAACCAGAAAGAAGAAAAAAAAGTCAAAATTTGTGTTCACAAGAAGCATGTTGGAAAATTAGTACAACGGAAATTACTTTTAAGAACATTTTTCATTGAAAATCTAAAAGGTTAATGAGGAAGTGTAAATTCGAGGACATTTGGGGACAAATATTACAATTTGAGGACAATTTGCGTCCCCAAAGGCTTCAGACGTTTTTGGGGACAGTAAACTAAATTCGAGGACTGTCCTAAAGAATTGGGGACGTCTGGTCAGCTTAGGTATAAGCATGTACTTTTTTTTACAAAGGACGTACTAAAACAAGAAACAAAAATTCCATCTGACTTCCACAATTGGTAAAACTTTCACAAATAAAAATATCCACTGACTCCTGCTAGCCGCAGCGTTGTGGGTTACGAAAAATAACAAATTCTCCAATATAATCCTTATATCCGTAGATATCCGAGATTGAAGGATTTTTTTTTAATTAGACAGCCAGAAAAAAGAGATATGGAGGAAAACGTAAAATAACTTTATGCCCAATGGAATTTTTTGAATCAGGAATATTTTAAAAACAGAATATATGCTGGCACCCCCGGCTGCAGAATAGTGAATAGTGAAAAAGTAGAAAATATCAGGCCGTTCGGAAAATAACAGCCTATTTTCTGAGGTGTCTCATTCAACTCTCCAACAATGATTGCAGACCAACCCGCTCGCTGCGGCATTCGTACGAGTTGACGGGTGACTCAGACGCCACGTACACGCCATAATTGGTTCAGCTTCAGTAGTTGCTACGCGTGTGAGAGTGGTCTGTACAACATGTTAGAAGGGAGTGAGTTGCGGGTGATTGTGCTTCATGAGTTCAAATTGGGTCGAAGTGCGGCCCAAACCTACCGTAATATGGTCAAGGCATGAGGCGAGGAGCCGACATCTGAACGTACTGTTCGTCGGGCGTTTGGAAAGTTTCGTTCCGGTGACACGAGCCTACAAGATGAAAAGGGCCAATGACGACAAACGACGCTCTGAAGGCAAATGTGGAGGCAAACCCTCGCATCACAGTCAGAGAACTCGCCAAATAGTACTATATGTCGGAGTCGACCATTTCCGAACATCTCCGCTAAATTGGCAAGGTGAAAAAGCTCAATACGTGGGTCCCACACGAACTGACCGAGCATAAGAAACAACAAAGGTTTGAGATATACAGTAACAGTAGTAACCCTTTGCTTCGCAACAAAAAGAAGCCTGTTGGTAGAAGAAGAACGACTCCCAAAGAAGAAAAAATCCGAGCAGTTGCGATGACGATTTGATAGAGGGCTCTGTCATTCCGTGTGTGGAGAGAGGAGAGAAAGTCGTACGAAGTGAACAAGATGGAACATCAATTGTAAACAACGCCGGTGTTTTTGTATTACAGATATATCTAGTGTGTGCGGTCATGTGAGTGCGTTAATTATATGTTCGATGTTCTTAATTGGGCGTTGAGTAATTTCTTGTGTCGACTTAGGAATTACTCGCAGGATTAAGTTGTGTATGAAGAAAATCCAGCGGCGGCATCCAAAGTGCTGTTGGCAGCTGGTTCGCATCGTCCTCGACCCCCAGGGTATACAATAACCGTAGTTCATAATATTGGATGGCAGGTAAGAAGTCTTTTTTCTTCAACCCTGTGCGTCCCTGATTTGAATGAACATATGACATAACAAAGCCCCTACTTTATCGCATTGTAATCTGTGATAAAAATTGGGGGCTATGCGTCAACTGTAAGCGATCTCGACAGTGGCTGAACCATGATGAACCACTGAAACAACATCCTAAACCAAGGTTGACGCCAAAGAAGGTTTTGTTGACAAAAAAAAACTTGTAGTGTATGACACCGTGGTGGACTGTTCACGATGTCATTCACTACAAGTTCTTGAATGCATTACCTCAGTCATATACTGTGAAGAAATTGACTAAATAAACCAGAAGCTGTGTTCCAAACAACCATCTTTGGTGAACAGAAAGGGTCCTATCCGCCTCCATGATAACACGAGACCACACGTGTCACAAATGACGAAACAAACTGCACGAACTGCGGTTTGAAACCCTCTCACATCCACCCTACTTGCCTGACTTGGCATCTATCGATTTCCACCTGTTCTCGTAGTTTAGCAATTACATCAAGGACAGGACCTTCAGAAACCGAGAGGAGGCCGAAATTGCATTCCGGAACTTTCTTGGATCCAGGGAGCCAGATTTCTTTCAGACTGGCAATGAAGCACTTGTCACACGCTGGCAGAGGTGTGTAGCTCATGATGGCGACTGTTTCGAATAAAACAAGGTTGTGTGCTATGAGGTATGTCTCTTTCAGTTTTGCCCTCCAAATCGGTTATTATTTTCCAAACGACCTGGTATACACAAAACGATCTTTTATTGCAAAAGTTATGCAATCGATTTTTTTTTGAGTACAGTTTCCAGGAGCAAAGATCGCGATGAAATTGATTTTACCTATGGCAATAAAACTGCATTTTTTTTTTATTGGATTTTTAACGACCACCGTGAGCAACTCAATGGGCTATAAGCAGTCGCCCGTCCCTAATTTAGGGTTACTGGTTCCAGGGAAGGGAGAGAGCCAGTGCCGTAAGACAAACACAACATCCATGCCTCACCGGGATTCGAACCCGGACCCAGTTCGGACGAATGATCAGAAGCCATGGCTTAGAGCACTGCGAAATAATGTTTGCAATCTTTACCGTAACGAATGACATTTAGTATACAGAAGGTGTTCCCACGGATTTATGCAGGCATTCTATTAAGGGCTGGGGGGGGGGATTTAGGGAGTATTAGATGAGAAGAAATTTTTCAGAGGCTGAAAGTTCTTATCGTGAAACAATTAGGCGTTAAACCTAGGATTAAAACCGGGGAAAATTTCAAAATGGAGAAAAAAATTTTTACGAAAACTACACGCGGATGAATTTGTTTTTGTGCTGTTTTTATTTTGTATCTCTAATGTCCAAATGCTTCCTGAAACAAGTCTAGGTAAAGAAGTAGAATTAACATGAATTGCTGAAACAGTAAATAGTGATGTTTTTACAAACCTTTTGAATGCTGACATGATTCAGAAATGCTTTTCTGTATGCTTTTCTGCATTTTATCTGTAACAGAATGAAATGCAGAAAAGCATACATATGTTTTGTGGTTGCATGACTGGCTTTAAACATGTGAATTAAACAAGAAAACCCCAAAAAAAGATATGTGGCTGCTACACATAAGGGCGATTCAGAAGTCATCTGACAGTTGTTGAAAACATGTGTAAATGCATAAAGGCAAAAGTTTAATATTCAAAACAGAGTCCATCGTCCTCGATGGCCCTACACCATTCTGATGAATCTCCCTGCGAAAAAAGTATTTTGGTTTCGAAGAGAAAATGTCTTGGATCCCAAAATCAACATTGTGAATGTTTTTAAAGTATTTCCCACGTAGAAATGTGCCACGGACCAGAATAAGTGTTAGTTAGAAGGCGCAAGATTCAAACGATATAAGCACGACAGGACATTGGCTTAATACGCTCCAGTTCCTGTATATTTTCCTAAGTTGGCAGGCATGATGATCAGAAGCATTATCCTGTTGGAGGATAACTCGTTTACGGTTCACCAGAGCAGGGACTTTCGTCTTCAAGTGGCATACATCCGCTCCAGCTGGTCACAGTACAGCTGTGCATTAATGTCTCGGTCATATGGAGCCAAATCCCAATGAATGGGGCTCTAAAAGTTCCACTATACGCACAGCACATAGCATAATTGTGCTCAAATCGTCCTCATTTTTGTGGCTGGTTCTGGAGGATTTTTAGGATCTAACCTCTGTTTTCTTACTCTTACGTCAGGACTCCGGAAAAATATAAACTTTCCAACACATGTCACCATTCGCTTAAAGAAATGATGGTCCTAGGGATTTTCCAGCAATTGGCTACACTTGTGCACACGTCGCTGAGCTTGAGCATCAGTCAGTTCATGAGGTATTTTTCGACAGCTTCTGTGCGTCTTGCCGAGCTTGTGCAGTTTGTGAACAATTGTGGGCAGAGGTATTCCTAGCTCATTTGACAGTTGTCTAGTGCTTGTGCACGCATTTGACTCTACGGCTTGGTGTACAACTACAGAATTCACAGTCGAAGATTTTCCAGCAGGTGCTTTGTTTCAAGGCGCAACCAAAGGCGTAACTAGGCATTTCTGAGTCCGTGGCAAACCACAAAATATCCCCTCCACCCCCACCACCGAAGTCGTTAAGACAAAAGAGCTTTATCGCCTGGAATATTATAATCCTGCTTCCTGCATGAATTTTTAGGATAGTTTCGTCTGTTGATTACGGACAAATCTGCACTATTTAGTACCCTCACCCATATGCAATTACAGTTTTTCAAAAGAACTAACACTGGCCAATGGCAGTTGCTTCTTACATTTCACTTCACATTAAATTTTATGCTATTGATATACTACTTTTATCATATTCTCTTGTAGTTAATTGATAACTAATAATCACTAACGGTTGTGCAATAGATTTTCAAACCAGGCTAGTTTTTCGGCGGACCAGAGGAAGAACTTTGCAAAGTTATTGCCATTTTAATTGTAGTTGAACTACCTAACTTTTAAATATTTTATTGAGGTATGATACTGCAAAGTGAGTATTAGGGAATTAGGTGTCATTTTTTATCCGAAACAGGTACGGCACTTTACCCTCATTAAATGTGTCGGAAAAAATTAGGAAATGGGGACAGCACTGAGCAGGAAAGCTTCATGCATTTTTCTTACCCTTACTTATATCAAGGATGCTCTGAGTAGCGAAGCCATACCAGACGCGGACGCCATTTAGGGATGTAAATACAAAATGTGAAGAGAGCGGTAGGATTCACAACCGCTCCGGAGTTTGACTTTTGGTACCACATTAAACGGATCAAATGCAGCTTTCAGTAGCAGCAGTAATGATCGAATTGCTCCCACAGAATCTTCAAAAATATGAACGACATCCTTATCTTTTAACGTACGAACAACCGCTCTGTCATTTCTGATTGTGAGCAACTTACATCCCCTGCACATTTTGTGGAAGAAATGTGAATTTGTAGCCGCCAAGTTACTGCAACTGGCGGAAGAAATTAAAGGTAAATGTTGCACCAGAAACTGGTGCAAAAGTTTCATCTCCGATTTTAATAAGATTGTATGCAGTGATTTTTGCGCCCTCTCTTGGGCTGCGCCCGGTACAGCCGCTGCCCCGCACTGGTTACGTCTCTGACGCCAGTCTCCATTTTTAAATAGCTGAAACCAAAATCTTGCCGTTCTTTCAGACACTGCTCCTTCACCTTCTACAGCACAAATTTTTCTCGCTGCAGCTGCAGAGGTCAACTACTTTTTTTTTTATAAATACTGTAACAGCATTCGGATTAGTGTATTTTTCATTCATAGTTTTTGGCAGTAGAAAATTTTCCAGTAAAACACGGCAGCGTGTGCTCCTATTTAAACTAATTAGACGATATCGGCTTTCCCGTCATGTGTTGTTCTAATCTGCATAACGCATGCGCACCGAGTAGCTGCCTGACACAGGACTACTATTCTAAAGGGCAATGGCTTTTGAATCATCCTAATACATAGATCTCAAATTAAAAAATAAAATATTACCCTACGGCAGGAGCTTGGACTTCGTGTAAATGCTAACTGCTGTTGACAACTATGCTACAGGACACTAAAAAAATATTAATTCAAAATTTGAAAAATATTAACGTATGGGGCTGTCCATAAAGTACGTCGTAATTCCCGCAACTTACCGCAACAACCTTTATTTTTGACGACTGCTTTTAGAAACAGAAAGAAAACATGTAATAATTATTTAAGGGAATCTTTCATATATTTACACATTTGCTTCAGAAAATATTTATTTTTTAGGCATTAATTTATTCTCAAATGCTACCCGAACTTTATCATTCTGAAATAAAGATCTACAAATGAACGCACGCATTCAAGGTTGCAACACTCCCGATTATACCATCTACAAAACACCATAGATTTTTTTATTTGAGGTTTAACGACCACCGTGAGCAACTCAGTGGGCTATAAGCAGTCGCCCGTCCCTAATTTAGAGACGCTAGTTCCAGGGAAGGGAGAGAGCCAGCGCCGTATAAGACAAACACAACATCCATGCCTCACCGGGATTCAAACCCGGACCCATCTCGGACTATTGATCAGAAATCATCGCTTAGACCACTGCGCCACCGGGGCGGCCGATAGATTTGGTAGTACAAATACGAGAACTTAATATTCCGATTTAGCTAAATATCATCAGAAATCTGAAATATTTCATGCCTTCTTTTAACTATTGAAAGAAAAAAAAAGAGAGAGAGAACGAAACTAAGAAATACCATTCACTATATTTTTGCCGCTGGACGTCCGAATTACTAAACCTCTCCCCACCCCCCACGTCACATTTGGTGCGGTTGTCAAGAGCCCCTTCTCCACCCTGTAATCTTGGACGTACTTTATGGACGGCCCCTATGCACTTCTGTATGTGTGTGTGTTACACACATTCAAATGGAGGGGTCTTGAGATTTTCTATTTGTTGGAGGTGTTGAGGAAATTTGGGTGTGTGCTGGGGGGGGGGGGGAGCTTGTTAGTGGTGTGAGTGTTTCCAATAATGTTTTAAAAGTGGAGATACAGTTGTAAACAGTAATACAGGCAAATGCCGTCTAGGTTCCGAACTGTGAACGATAAAAATCCAAGAGCATCTTAACATGTCGCCAGATATGAACGCTATCCGATTTGCATTATATAATTAATACAGATAATTGACGTGGATTAGGAACATCAAACAGAAGTCATCCCTCTTTCCACGTTTTGTAAATGAGTCACGGAAAAATTCTCATCGGTCGTCACCGGGAATCGAACCCAGGGCCTTCCAGTAACGCGCCGGAACGTGGAAAGACCGATGACTTCTGTTTGATGTTCCTAATCCACGTCAATTGTCTGCAATAATTATTCATTTGCCTCCTAGTTATTTGTTTTGTTGCTGCTTACCATCTTTGGTGAATCCATTGTGCGGGGCTCCAAGAAACAACCTACCAAGTGACTTCGCAGTTAGTCGCTTGTGAGTCTGGAGGAATTCGAGGCCGCTGTGGTGCAGTGGTAGCATGTCAGGCGCGTAACTGGAGGACCCAGGGTTTGACTCCCGGTGGCGGCCGATGAGAATTTTTTCGTGACTCACTTATAAAGCGTGGAAAGAGCGATGCCTTCTGTTTGATGTTGCATTATATAAAAATTCTATTAAGAATTTTTCAAATCTGACTTTTAGAAGCAGATATATCTAGGAAATATACAGGGTGTCCATAAAGTCTTTCCCACATTACAAAAATTAATATAAAAAAATCCATATTAGTTAAAATGAAATGGCTGGCAACATAATATAGCAGCACTCATAAAGTTTTTTCTGTTCTTCAGGTGAGCGCTACCGCTGATAAGAGGAGCATTTCATAGATAATGGCTGCCATGCAAGAAAAAGCGGCGTGCGTGTTGTGGTTCCATGAGACCAAATCGGCGGTTACTGTCCAGCATTACAGAAAAGGGTGCAGACGTTCACCACTGGACCAAAAAAGATAAAAGCTTGGTATGAAAAGTTTAAAGCTACAGGTAGTGTTGGCGATCTTCCCCAAGCATGCTGACCACCGGTTACACAAGAGATAGCTTCAGCTGTTCAGGAGACATTTCTGCGAAGCCCCAAGAAATGCATTCGTCATGCTTCACTGGAAACTGAGATTCCCCGTGCACGGTTCACAAAATTTTACATAAACGTCTTCATCTGTATGCTTATAAGGTGCAGATCGTTCAAGCTATTCAGCCTGAAATCCGGCCTCGCCGCGCTGCATTTGCGACGGAGATGTTGCAGCGCAGCGCTCACGATAGTGATTATCTGCACCGTGTCTGTTTCTTAGACGAAGCCACATTCCACGTCTCTGGTGCAGTAAATAGGCACAATGTGCGAATCTGGGGATTAGAAAATCCCCATTATGTCATCGAACAACAGACGACTGACCCGAAAGTGAACGTATGGTGGGCCCCGATGCATGACAGAATCATCAGATCCTTCTTTTTTAGAGCCCACGGTAACATATAATGTGTGCCTGGACATGCTGGAACTTTTTGTGGCACCTCAGTTGCATGCACTCCAACCTTCGGTTATTTTCCAACAAGACGGTGCCCCACAACATGAGTCAATAATGGTTCATGAGTTCCTGAATCCCACATTTCTGAAGTGACGGATTGGCCGTTACAGTCCCATGACATTGCCACTTCTATCGCCCGACATAACCCCTGTAGACTTTTTCCTGTGGGGTTATGTGAAAGACCAAGTTTACTCTAGCAGTGTTCCGGATGTCGAGACGTTGAAGAGCAGAATAGCGGACGTCATTCGTTCGGTCTCTGCTGAGATGTTAAACAAAACATGGCGTGAAATCGAATATCGCTTAGATGTCCTCCGAGCCACAAATGGCGCCCGTGTGGACAGGGCCCGACTTACACAGAATTGGGCCCTAGGCACAACCCAAAGCGAGGCCCCCTCCACTCGACATTTACTTTACGGAGTCGAGTAGGTAGTGTGACCATTTTGGGCGACTGTATTACAATCCAGCGTAATAATTTAATAAACACAATACATTTATAAGACTGACATTAAATTACGGTAGTACCTGGTAAAAATATTGTTTTCTCTTAGATTTTTATGCTGTCCTACTGATTTGTATCTGAAAAGACTTGAACCTTCATCAATGAAACAGCTGTGTGTGACAAAGCCATATGACGGGTAAAATTCAATTGGACATTGGATTTTTTGCCAGGTGTGTCTAAACTATACTATTACCATATTAACCAGGGGTGTATTTAAGAGAGAGGTTTGGGGGGATTCAAACCCTGCCCGAGTTAAGTCCAAAGATTTTTCAAATATAACTTTTGGGAGCTAAAATGTCAAAATGTTTAAAAATTGCTTCAGAACCATGCAGTATTTGAAATTGAAGCATATAGTTGATCTTAGTAAGCCATAATTACAAACACACACGTACTGCTAGTTTTTATTACACAACACGACAATTTTTTGTTTAATCTCACACAAAAACCCTCCCCAAATTATCTGGAAACTGTTACTGATATTAACTAGAAATATCACATATTATATTGCCAGTACTTGCTTGTGTTTTGCCAGCGATTTATATATAGTTACTCCACATCACATCTACCCACGTATAAATATTTTGAAAAAGGGAAAGTTTTTTTTTTAACCAAGATTGTGGGGCCCTTTCAATTTGAGGGCCCTAGGCATGTGCCTTGCATGCCTAGGCGTAAATCAGGCCCTGGGTGTGGAGGTGTACTGACACTGGAAAAGAAACGTTTATACTTGTGCACCATCATCGTCGTGCAATCCCTTTCTTGTGCCTATAATACATTTTCAATATTATTTTTTGTAATGTGGGAAAGACTTTACGGACACCCTGTATTTTTTTACCTTAGTGCCCTCTGCTGAGTAAGTTGTGCATTGATTTGGGCAGGAAAGCGCATGAACTATTTCTAGTGAGCAATACCTGGCCAAAAAATGATTTTTTTCAATCTCATTTTCAGACGCGTTGATTCGGCTGCGAATGTGTTGCAAACAGAAATAAGCGCACTAACGCCATCTAGTGGCAAAAGCAAAGAAAAATTGGTGCCAAAATGCTTTTCTCCGCCAACTCAATATAACGCAAAAAGAATTTTTCAAGTAATACATTTTGAGGCACAGGTATGGGGGGGGGCAAGATGCGTTGAGGCCCCCTAGCTGGAAAACTGTGCATTAGTTGAAGAAGAAATTGCAAAGCAAAATGGTCTGTTCTAGAAAGTATAGAAACAAAAAGGAATTGTTTCAATCAGACTTTTAGAAGCAATGATACGCCGTCCCAGTGGTCGAGTGGTCTGAGACGATGGCTTCTGATCAGCATTCGTCCGAAACTGGCCCAGGCTCTGTCCCGAATGAGGAATGAGTAGTGCGTTTTTCAAATGGCGCTGGATTTCTTCCTTTCCTGGCACCAGTTGGCCCAAATTTGGGACTCACGACTGTCTATTGACCTCCGAGTTGCTCATGGCGGTTGTTAATACTTTCATTGCCGCGTGACGCCGAACGGCGTCATACAAAACTTAGTCCAGGTGCCGACGACGCCGAATGGCGTCGTGATTGTGGCTTAATATTTTCCCTCCTGAAACCTTCGGCACTTGAAGAGAGTTTTGTTGCCGGTACTAAGAATGAGTATCCAAAAATGACTGCGATTTTGGGATAGCGGATTTTTTCCACATGGTAAGGGAAAAGACAGTAAGTTGACTCCCCCTAGACTTAACACAGCGTGCGCTTTTCACTGCAATGTTTATTTTCATTTGAACGTCACTGGTTTTGCGATGAAGGGAACTATCAATAAACAAATGCTTGAGTGGCAATAAAAATCATTTGCTGCTTGGAGTTCATACGTAAGAAGGCGGCGTATTGAGGACGCGATGGGGATTTCAAGGAAACCCATATTGACTTCAATACTTAGTTTTGTGGAAACAACAGATATATATTCAGACAAGCTATCTCCGGTCCCTCTCAACCAAAGGTTCCTTAGCTAGCACATCCTGCGGTGGAAATAGATGATCCGGATAATTTGTCATCATATGCGAAAACGCATTCTTTTAGTAGCTGTAGCACAACCAGTAGTGAAAGTGAAATTGAGGAATGCGACGTTCTCTCTCATACTCCACCTCCACAGATTTTATCTACACATTGGTATGCTGTTCCCGACGTCACGAGAATAATTTCGTTCACTAGTGTACTAGGACTGAAAATTAATATGACACGTATTGAACCAATCGGATTTTTCAATCTTTTTGCGTCTGAAGAATTTTGCAATTTATTTGATTCCGTCTATAGGATATGCTGTAGACGTGTTTTTATCTCTGGAGTTACTGAAGGTTATAATTATGAATATCAATTATGGATAAATTTTCTCGTATTTTAGAATAAGGGAGTCCTGCAGAGCTATGAGATCCGAACACGGCTAGGTTGATCCAAGTGCATAGAAGTTCATTCGTGGTGCCTTGTGGTGCCCGGGTTCCATACCGGCACAGCGTGCTTTCTGTTATTAAAATAGCACAATGGCAGCGAACGTGTAAAACCCCGAAAATCAAAAAAAGGAAATCAATGATATGGAATAAAACATATGTTTTGAATTTGATAGCATCTTATTTATGCTCCCTAGCGGTGAAGTTATGCACTGGGACCAAATTGCAGGGATCATGGTTCTCACATTTCAGGCTTTCCAATGTAAGAAACATTTTTCAAATCAGACTAAAAGATGTAGCAATACTGTGCAAACAGGCGAACGGACGGGCGGACATTTGGTATCTTGTACATGCAGTAATGAAACCAAGTGCATCTCAAATTTTCGAAATGTTTGTACAATAAGATTTTGCATGATAATAATCTTTATATCATTAATCTTATTTTTTTTATTCCAATAATACACTCAGTAGACATAACATTAGAGACAGGGGTGATGGTCAGTTGACATGGGCATCCCCCGCGCCGAGAGGAACAGACCCAAACCGAACGCGAGAGATAAATTGGAAGACAGCAAGGCTTCACAACAGTGGCACGTTAAGCCGTCGGGCCCCGGGTACTGGCCCCCGGGTAATAAATAAGGCCGTCTTCCTCACCCTTTCTACCTCGCTTCCGTGTGACTTTCCTATATCGGGCACTCTAGCCCAAATCTCCTAGCTTCCTATTTCTAAGGGTTGTTTAAGACTTGGGGTCAGACACTCCCTTCCCAAAATGCTCTACATATGATCTGATCTGATCTTCCCAACAGTGTATCGCAATCAACGGGTATGTGTCATCGGGTCTACCATGAGGACAGTGGCGTAACCATATTTCAAAATCTGGGGGGTCCGATCACACATACACACATTATACACTGCCGGAAAGTGAAAAAAGAAAACCAAGAAGGAATTGGCGGACGATCATGAAATTTACATATGTTAATGGGGTCGAGTTTACGTAGGTGTGATGTTAATTTTGGGACCAACTGCTGAGCGCTTACGCCACAGCACGACATAATATGCAAATTATCGTCGGTGGTATTTAAGGACTACGGCGAAGTGAATGCAATCAGTCGTCGGCGTACGGACACGTGCGAAGACCCTGAAGAAATTGCAATGCCTGGACATGGAAGACGTGTACGATTTCAGCAGTTATCGGACTTTGAGCGAGGCCGGGTGGTCGTATCGTCGTATTGCGGAGCGAATTGGACGGGAAGTATCGGTGGTGGTACGATGGTGGCGTAGATGGTCCGAGGAACATTCCCACAGGAGAAAACGTGGAACCGGGAGTCACAGACGGACTGATGAGCGGACCGATCGACGCATAAGAAGAGCGGCGTTGTCAAGCAGAACATTCACTGCGACGATAATCCGAGCTGCAGTTGCACCTGAGGTGACTGTGCGAACAATCCGCAACCGTCTACTGGATGCAGGACTACGTGCACCTGTGCCCATGTCATGTGTACCTCTGACTCCAGCCCACCGTCAGCAACGGCTGCAGTGGTGTCGCCAACGTCTGCAGTGGAGAACGCAATGGCGATCTGTCGTGTTCAGCGATGAAAGCAGATTCTGCTTGGGAGTCGCCGATGGCCGTATGCGTGTTCGCAGACTCACAGGGAGTGTCTCCACCCTTCTTGCATCCGCCAACGACACACAGGGCCTACACCTGGTCTACTAGTGTGGGGAGCGATCAGCTATCACTCCCGTACACAACTAGTGTTTGTACCGCGCACGTTAAACAGCACCTCCTACATCAACAACATCATTCAGCTCGTTGTTGTGCCATTTGTAAGGTCGGTCCATCGTGGTGTTTTCCAGCAAGATAACGCACGCCCACACACGGCACGTGCAACGCAACATGCACTTCAGGGTGTGAGACAACTTCCATGGCCTGCACGTTCACCGGATTTGTCCCCCATTGAGCACGTGTGGGATTTTATGGGACAACGACTTATCCGGTCTCCACGGTCAGCCACGACCATCTCCGATTTACGCGTCCAGGTTGAGGATGCTTGGAACTCAATACCCCAAACTAACATCCAACATCTGTACGACAGACTCCATGCCAGAATTGCACAGTGTGACGCAGTTCATGGCGGTTCAAATTCGTACTAACCATGTTACATGGAAATGTTATTTTTCAGTTTACCAGCAAATACAGCTGTATTTTGCCATAATGTTTTGATCGCGTTATCATCTGTATATATATATACAATATTATATACATACTGTACAAGATAGAGTTTGGGACCCCCCTCCCCTACACACACACGCAAGAGCAAAACAGTTGCTGAGGTGCGATCTAACGGGCACGACATAGGCGCCTCTGTTGGTGAATTATGGAACTTAGCGAACACAACTGTAAAACTATGACAGATAGGGCAGAAATGTAAATTACAAAGTTGTAGAAGTGACTTTGCTTATTAGGAATCGACATCGCTGTTTTATTAAGCACACATTATACACGTGTTTGCATTCTACGAAAAATTACAATCTTATATTACTAAATTTAGTTGGTTCACATCATAAAAAAGTGTGCATTATATCATTATATTCCCGAAAAATTTGGGGGTTCCTTTATATCGGGGATCCCCGACTCTGAAAATCTGGGGTGTTCTGACCCCCCGACCCCCAGTGGTTACGACTATATTCATGAGGAATTTACGTACACGTTTATCTGAACACAAATGCAGTGTCAAGACACATTCGAACTCTACTTATCTGGCAAGACTAGTTGACTGTGGAACACACATCCCTATTTGGGAAGAAGCCCGTGTTATTCCTTGCCAAAAAAACCAAAGGTTCTGCCTTGTTAGCAGAGAGTCTTCATATTGTCAACAATAAGTCTAAATGTTGTAATGATGATGTTCCAAAATTTATCCCTCCCCTTGGATACCAATAATTTGCGAACCATAGTGAAACTATCATGTGTAAGACATGGAACCTGATTTTTGACCATTGAAAACTCTGTGACCATTGGCTGGGCTGAGATGATGTCTATTCCGGGGTCATGCGTAGCTGCACTGTGGTATGTATAAATATATAAGTAGCATTCGTTGTAAAACACTTTTTTTTTTAACATTTAAATGTATTGTATTTTAACTGCCATCTGATGATGTGCTGGAGGCCGGCACGAAAGATCTTGTGTTGTGAAATTTTAACTTTCATTTTTAATTGTAATTAAATTCATTACTATCAATCACTTTAATTTGGAAGATGTGTGTTATATCGTGCAGTGACGGCGTCTTTTATTAAACTATGTAAACATGGCGATCTGAGAGATTTTGATCGCGGACGTATTGTCGGCGCAAGACAGATAACTCATTCTATCGCCTAAGTGGTAAGAACCCTAGGGTTGTGGAGGGCAACTGTATAAAGGGTTTGCCGCGCGTATACCATAGGAAGACGTACCAGCGCTTAGAGAGCTAGTAGCGGTGACCGACCACACGCCATTTATGTCGACGTAGACTATAGAGGCTGGTACAGACAGACCGCTTGGTAACGGCGACGCAAATCACATTCAGGCCAAATATCGGAGGCCCAAGAAGTGTCAGCGAGCGAACGGTATGGCGCACGTTTCATATATACGGAAACCGACGCCCTACTCGTGTGTCACTGTTGACTGCTCGTCATCGGACATTACGCCTCCCCTGATGCCGGGAACATCAAAACTGGAGCTGTGCAAAGTGGCACCACGTCGTGTGGTCCAATGAATCCAAGTTTCAACTGTACCGAGCTGACGGGATGGTACAGGTGTGCAGTCGATGGCTTGAGGACATGGCCTCGTCTTGCCAGTTCGGCTTTGTTCAAGGCGGTGGTGGCTCTGGGCTATACCGCCACGCGCTACCAACAAGTGCTGGTGACTCCCTACAAGCTTTCATGGTCTTCGCTAATCCTGTGACCGATGGTCTGTTTCAGCAGGACACCACGCCCCCCCCCCGGGCCGTAACCACCCAGACATCGTTCAGTCTGAGTTTGGAACTATCCAGTGGCTCCCAATGTTCCCGGATTTAAACCCTTTGGAAGTTCTCTGGGGTGACGTGGGGAGGAACGTCAGATCCATGGATCCTGGACTGACGTTGTAACGTATACTCTATATTCACTTTCCTTTTGATTTTACTATCTCTGGTTATTTTATTTTACTATGTAAATTATCTTCCTACTGAACGGAATATTATTTCACCCGCTGAATGAGATCTGGCAATGAGTGTAAGTCATGACGTGGTGGTAGCTCGTATATAGGCGCGTTCATCGAGAAGTGGTAGTTGTGTGTTGTTGCGTTGTAGTTGTGTTGTTGCGTTGGAGTTGAGGGTGGTTGGTGTTGTTGGTGGTGTGTTGCGTTGCGTTGCAGTGTGTTGTTATGTAGTAGTGATATATGAGTGCCTTAGTTGACCAGGAGTCATCACAATAAACAAGTTGTTCTGTAAGTTCAGTCTTTTTCAATTCTTAGTTTTGTCAGACCTCTGTCTGGCTGTTAGGTTTATGACTTTGATTACTTAATATAAATAACCAGCGTTGAGACTTTGTTTAAGTTCATAATTAACGAGTAACAACACCCTTTTGGGAATTCATCATTTTGAAGCTTAGAGCATTATTCATTCATAATAATTAGCTTAGCAAAAAGATAAACGAAGCTAATTCATTATAACGTCTCGGGTGGAGTTGTGGACAATGCTGCAACAGGCATGGTTGGCATTACCTCTGGAAACTTTTCGTCATCTGGTGGAATCCATGCCTCGGCGTGTGCAAGTGGTTATTCGCGCTACAGGTGGACCAACACGCTATTACGTAGATATCTCTAATGTTTTGTTCATTGAGTGTACATATCTTCAATCCTTGTACTTATTTAGATACGACAGTGATGTATTCACATCAGGGCCGGCTGGACCATAGGGACAACCGGGGCGGCCGCTCCGGGCCCCGCGCCTACAGGGGCCCCCGCAGTTTAGAAAACTAAATAATTTTCGGTAAAAAAAATTTAACTACATTTTTTTTTGTTACTTTTGGGGCGCAAGGCCCTTAAAAATATATTTATGAAGTTTTTTGTTTGTTTCCAATCTCCCCATTTTGGAATACGTTATCCCCCCCCCCTGTTTGTCGTACGGACACTGAGATTTGCAGTTTCGAAATGATTTTTGTAACCACCTTAATCTTTTCCGCATTCATGAAATAGCAAATTAAATTTCATCATTTTGTTGTCCCCTACATTTATATATCCAACAATTTGTGTGAAAACCTGATACTTAAATTTAAGGAAATAAAAAGAACAATATCCAAGTTACTTTCGGACTACATATGGAGGCCACTTTTCCAACATTACAAGAAATTGAAAAGAAAAAAAGAAAAAAAAGGCAACTTTCATATATGAAGGCGTATAAAAGTTTAGAATTTCGCTAATTTGTCAGTTACTCCATTGCGCATTAAAAATCAATCACTAAATATGTATCAGGGGAAAACGCTGTTTATACCAATTTATTTTAGAGTAATCCTTATTATATTTCCTATACAAAAATATTCGCTAAGCAGGTATATTTTTATCATTTTGTGAATTAGCTGTTATAAGAGTCACAACACAACCTAAACCTCTTCTCCCGGGAAAGAGTATAGTAGATTTTACCACTTTTTACTCTCTCTCTCTCTCTCTCTCTCTCTCTCTGTCTCTCTCTCTCCCTCTCCCTTTTCTCTATTTCTCTCTTTTCTCTCTCTCTCTCTCTCCCTTTTCTCTATTTCTCTCTTTTTTTCTCTATCTCTCTACCTTTCTTTTTCTTTCTTTCTATTTCTCTCTTTCTTCCTCTTTCTTTCTCTATCTTTCTCCCTTTCTTTTTCTTTCTTTCTATTTCTCTCTCTCTCTCTCTTTCTTTCTCTTTCTCTCTCTCTCTTTCTTTTTCTCTTTCTCTCTCTCTTTTTCTCTCTTTCTCTATCTCTCTTCTCTCTCTCTCTCTCTCTCTCTCTCTCTCTCACTTTTTCTCTCTTTCTCTATCTCTCTTCTCTCTCTCTCTCTTCCCTCCTCTCTCTATTTCTCTTTCTCTCTCTCTCTCTCTCTCTCTCTCTCTCTCTCTCTCTCTTTCTCTCTCTCTTCTCTCTCTCTCTCTCTCTCTCTCTCTGAAATTTCAGTCCGTATTATGGTCTTTTCTTTAAGCTTAAAACAAATACTTCTTTGAGATAATCATTTTGTCTTTTCGTGTGTCTTCCTCACAAAAGATAATTTTCAGAAACGACTTTATTAAAATATGAGATTTATTTTTTAGTGTCCTCAATGAAATTTTGCTCTGGGCCCCGCAAGAGCTCCATCCGTCCCTGATCCACAGTATTCTGAGTTTTTTTTATTTTTTTTTACAACGACAACAGGAATTTTTAACTTTTTCTTCTAGCAAGGAAGCAACTTTTCTGTTACAAAAAATCTTTTTTGTATTCATAAAATACGCATACCCATATGAAGGCAAAAGCCGATAAGGCAAGTCGACTGCGATCTACGTGTTTTTTAGAAAGCGTAAATTTGTGAAAATTAGTTAAATTATTGACTCGGAATCTCGCTTGGAAGCAAACGCACCGAAAATAAAAATAAAAAAGAATGAAAGAAACCGGGTTTGAAGAGTGATTGTGATGTGAATTTTAAAGCAGCAGTGATAAACTACGGTGAAGAATTTCATAATGAAGAGGCAGAAGAGGGAAATGCGACGTTGATGAAAGTAATATGCGCTTTAGAGGTCAGACAAGCAGAGCCTGGAAAACGAGTAATTTCCATGCAGAAAACGTTTATAGGTTAGTAAAGTAGGCTGGCATCGTGAGGTGATTTGTTAAAGAAAAGAAGATGGAATGAAAACAAGTTAGCAGCAAAATCATTGACCTCAACTCAGTAAAATTAAAGACAAGTTTAAAATATTTGGATGAGAATTTAAAGCAATTTACCAACCGCGGACTGTTTACGAGAAGTCACCAAAAAAACATTACTGGAAATGCACGGTTAGAACTATGTGTAACGTTTTCGGGACTTTTCTGAATTGGTTCACGCATTCTTTTTGAAAAGTTCTATGGAACATAGAAAAACTAAAGCCTTTGTGTAATACGTGTCGGAGACTGGTGTAACATCCCAGAATAACCGAAATTTTTGTCACTATATGAAAGACTGTTTTATTTGTAACTATTATACAACTACTGACCTCAGTGTAAAACTAGCCTTAGGGAGCACGGGACCCTGTCATGTCTGGCTGGTCTTTCCCCCCTGCTTCCTTGCTGTGCATTGTTTCAATTGATATGTTCCTAAC
Organism: Macrothele yani; assembly: GCA_039090855.1. Classification (NCBI taxonomy): domain Eukaryota; kingdom Metazoa; phylum Arthropoda; class Arachnida; order Araneae; family Macrothelidae; genus Macrothele; species Macrothele yani. Next base: position 116,992,264 of record CM077026.1, read on the forward strand.
ACTGGTTTTTTTAGCTCAGCAAAATAAATGAATTGAATTGAATTGAAATACACTGCCTGACAGAGGAAATGCCACACCATGAAGGAATGCTCGAAAACAGACGAAACTGCACACACAGATAGCCAAGTAGGTCCTGAACAAATGATTTACTTGTCACATACAGATTAGGCTCCAGTGGCCGAATATACAGGATGATCAATAAGGAGTGTGACCCCCATTTTGGGCGATACAGCGTTGAATCCGACGTGGCATCGAGGCGATGAGTCCTGGAGTATCGTGGGCCATGTGACGTTGATCCGAATCCACAGTTCATCTTCATTTTGCGGGGGTGGGAGGGTACTCAACCCACGTCCAAACGTGTCCCACAGATGCTCGATGGGTGAGAGGTCGGGGGATCGTGCTGGCCACGGAAGCATCTGCACTCCGTGTAAAGCATTCAGGCTGATCCGAGCGGTATGCGGCCGAGCGTTATCCTGTTGAAAAATGACGTTTGGGATGCTCTGCAGACACGGTAGTGCCACGGACGGCAGCACCTCGTCAACATAGCGGCGTATCGTCAGTGTGCCCGTAAAGCGTACCAACGGTGAGAGGCTGTTGGCTCTGAGAGCACCCCACACCATATGATTCCACGTGCCCAGGCCGTGTGACGCTCCACAATGGCGGAGGAATTCTCCCGTTGGCCACGTCGCCTCCAGATTCTCACACGGCGATCATCTGTGGTGAGACAGAACCGCGATTCGTCGCTGAACACCACAGTGTTATATTTGGCACCTCACGTAGCTCTGGAGCGACGCCACTCCAAGAGGTGACGACGATGGCCCGTTGTTAAGGGTAACCTTCGTAACGGACGGCCGGACAGCAAACCAGACACATCCAATCGGCGCGACATTGTCTGCGTCGATATCAAAGCATCACAGCCTCCCCGTACACTCCGCAAAATGTCGCCCGTTGTGTCCTGTGTGTCCGCTAGGGTATGACGTCCGATGCGACGATTGGTGTGCTCGGACGTCCGTCTCCGGGTCCCGGTCCCACTACGACGTTGCACAGATTCTTCCTGAAACCACTGTCTCCAAATGCGACCGATGGTTGGGGCATCACGCTGTGTTTCTTCCGCAGTACGACGCAAGGACCAACCACCGGCACGAAGGACTACGATGACACCTCTTGTAAACTCATCCGTTTGAAGAAATCGCGTGCGACGGCGTCTTAACGGCATTGGCATCTCTTGTTCGTTCTCCAGACACTGTTACAGCAGAACCACTCACTTCTCACCGCCGCAAAGACGTCTCGACAGGCCTCACAGGCTGGTTGTACGCTTATTTCCCGCGCGCCGTTCGTGCGATTGGCCTGCAGATGCAATCATTTGCATAACTTGTGCGTGTGAACTCACCCTGCAATTTGCATGGCGCTGCGTTAACGTCTTCGTGGTGTGTCATATTCTCTGTCAGACAGTGTATATGTGCAATGCACATGCGTAAATTTTTCTGAAAGTGTGTAACGTTTCAAAGCAGAGGCGTATGTAAATCTTTCTGCCGCCCCGGTGGCGCAGTGGTCTAAGGCGTTGGCCTCTGATCATTCGTCCGAAAGGGGTCCGGGTTCGAATCCCGGTGAGGCATGGATGTTGTGTTTGTCTTACGGCACTGGCTCTCTCCCTTCCCTGGAACCAGTGACCCTAAATTAGGGACGGGCGACTGCTTATAGCCCATTGAGTTGCTCACGGTGGTCGTTAAACCTCAAAACCTGTGGAACCTGTGTGGAAATCTTTCTAGGGATTATGTACAACGTTCTTGAGGTCGGTATAATGTTTCAGAATTTTGTTATTAGAGGCGTCACTAGTGAGGGAGCAGGAGGTGGCTGACCCGTGCGCAGTTCAAGAGAGGGCACGAAAACCACTGTTTGCAATATGAATAATATTGGAATTATTTTTTTTTATTAGAAGTTTAACGTCCACCGTAAGCAACTCAATGGGCTATATAAACAGTCTCCCGTGCCTAATTTAAGGCCACTGGTTCCAGGGAAGGGAGAGAGCCAGTGCCATAAGACAAACACAACATCCATGCCTCACCGGGATTCGAACCAGACGAATGATCAGAAGCCATCGCTTAGACCACTGCGCCACCGGGACGGCAACATTGGAATTGAAACTTTTTCACCAGTTTTTGGTACACTTAAAATTCAAATTTCTTCTTCAAAATGTTCAGGATATTCTAGTTTCTCACATTGAGAAGTGAAGGAGGGGACTCTGTTGTCCGTTCAACCAGGTGCGACCCTACGAGTCGGCTGGGGTTAGCTTTGGCCCACCCAACTTTTCTCTGAGTCCACCCTTTAGCTTCCCCCCCCCAATATTGAAGAAGTTGGAACATATGGCGGATGAAGCCATCTAAGGATTTAGGGAACTTGAATGAACGTACGTGAATTTCTCAAAATCACTGAAATTTTTTTATATAAAATGATTTTTTGTTAAAGTGTTTGTACTTATATGAAATGGAGGGAGTCCTCTGAATAAATTTCTAAGAGAGTAGTAGAAACACACCATTTTTTTCAAATTATAATTTCAAAAGATGAGAGAAGGAGACTGAGAGAGAGAGAGAGACTGAGAGAGAAAGAAATAGATATTCCTTGTCAGGTTACACAAAATAAAGTTAATAAACAGCCTTATGAAAGAAAAAAAAAGACCTAAGTAACCTAAATTTGCGAAGTAATAGTAACTTGCCACAGAGATTTGTATCCATGGTTCCCATACTACACTCATCGTCAAAAAAATAGTTGCACCCAGAAGAACGTATCGGATTGCAAAGCTATTCGGGTGGAAGGTAAAGGTTACCATGAACAATAAATGATTAAACATTGAGACTGATATGGGCAATATATATTGAGCTACACGCCAATAAGTAGTGTCTCTCAGTATCGCTTCGGGCCGCCATGTTTGCTCACACAGCATGCCAGACGTCTCGGCATGGAGTTGTACAGGTTCCTAATGATTTCCTGCGATAATCCATCTCATGCAGCTTGAATCTTCTCACGCAGTTCTTGCAGATTGTGCGGTAGGGGTGGGGTGTGGATAGCGCGTCCAACAGCATCCCGTCCCGCACATTTTCAATCGGCGATAGGTCTGGCGATGCTGCAGGACATGGCAGAGTGTCAGTGCCTTGAAGGCAAGATCTCGAGACAGCAGCAGTATGCGGACGAGCGTTGTCCTGTTGGATCGCACCAAAGGGAGCATTCAGAAAAGGTAGGGCCACTGATTGTAAAACCTAACTAACGTAACGTTGGGCTGTCAAAGTGCCTGTAATGAACACCAAAGGTGATCTGGCATCGTAGGCAATTGCACCCCACACCACGACACCCGGCCTTATGGAAGTGAGACGCTCGACAACAAACCGTTCCTCTTGGCTCTGACCACGGTGCCTCCACACACGGATTCGTTGGTCGTCTCTTCCAAGACGAAAATGAGACTCGTCTCTAAAGATCCCTCGCTGCCATTCTGAGTGCCAGATCTACCCACCAAGTTTCATTCCTGTCGGTTGCTTTCTTCTGGGTGCAACTATTTTTTTGACGATGAATGTATATACATTGAATAAATGCTACGCACAGTATTCACTTGAAAACTTTTTTTACTGTGGATAACATTATCAACGTCGGGTAAAATGCACATGACCGGGATTTTTTGCGAAAATTTCTGCCAAACACTTCAAATTTTGTAAGCCCCTCCCATCACGCTTAACCCCATGACAGCCCACCTAGTTCTGAGCGGCTGGCATTTCCACTGCTGCGATTGCAAGCCACGACTGCCACCTTTCGCAACTGTGGTAAGAAAGGTCGAACTCCGAAGCAGTTGCGAAAGGCTGTGCGGAGAGTCACAGTTCAATTGTGCTTCCGGCATAGAGACAGTGCCGTAACTAGCCCGTGTTGCGCCTAGTGTGTGTGTGGGGGGGGGCACCACCCAGTTACGACCCTGCGTAGAGATAACATTGAGTTATGACGTTAATTTTGCTTTGCCGAACAGTGTATGCATACTCTGCCCAACATTACTACTAATTCAATGTAATAATAGTTGCACGTATTGTGACGTACTACAGAGGTGAAAACATGTATCAAGACAACAAATCTGCAGCGAGACATTCTGTCAGCGTAGCTCAGTTGGGAAAGCGACTTACTCCGGAGTAAGAGGACACGGATCGATGTCGTCGCGGACAAACTTGTGTTTTCACAGTATATAGATATAATATAGCAGTGGAGTAACCAGGCATTTGTGCAGCCAGGGACAAACCACAAAATGCCCTCCTCCCTTCCCCCAGAAAGCGTTAAGACAAAAAAGCTTTATCGCTTAAAATATTATAATCCTGCTTCTTGCATGAGGTTTTAGGATAGTAAACGTCAGGGGGAAGCGTCGGGGTAGACTTTGAGACTAAGTCTACCCCGACGGTAAATAAATATAATAAGTAATAACAAAATCAGTTTTGGCATTTTACTCTTGGACTTTGAGACTAAGTCTACCCAAGAGTAAAATGCCAAAAATTGATTTTGATTTTACTTATTATATTTATTTAGTTTTTCACAAATACAATGGACAGAAATCTCTAATTAATGTAATGCTGGACAGTTAATGTGCAAAATTACGTTATGTCCAATATTTCCTTTCAATCGTATTATCTTGGAATGCAAAGTGAGACTCGAAATCATGAGTCTCACAGATCAACATACAAGTACAGCTGCTTCTGCGGGATAGTTATTTTTAGCGCTCTGTGGCGGTCTGGGGAGGCGAAAAGACTAGTTTTTCAAACGAAAGCGGATGCTGCTGATTGGCTGCTCCTTAATTGGTGCATTGTGGTCAGGAATCTCCGCTCTTGGCCACAGAGCAGAGAAAGCCAGTAATCACTGCTCACGGGTTTGTTTTTGTTATAAAGTGGAACTTATGACTGACTAAAGAGCGTGTTGTCAGTGTTGTGTGTTTAATTTTTATTTTTTAAGCGAGCAATGTGCGAACAAGAAGTTCATGATTCTTCTGATTTACTTAAGTATCTGCTGGAAAATCCGCTGCCTACCTTAATATTTCTATTAGGGACCAGGTGTGTGTGTGTGTTTAAACGATGTTTAGTGCTCTAAATATTTAGAAGTTTGGGTAAACGCTTAACAAAATTTTCATTGTGCATGCGTGCAATCAAATCCTGCATTTTTTGGATTCAAAGCAGTAGTTCATATGTTCTTAAAAGTTCTATGCATAGGCGAGGCCCAGAAAGCATTACAGCTGACACATCGAGAAATCTCAAAGCTGTTTTTACCCTCCTCTTCCTCACAAAAATATTAGCATTCAGCAAGGCTTTCTTTCCTTACGGACACGGATATGGGAACAAATCATTTGCACTTAAAACAAAAATAACCCGCAAAAGTACTTTTTTTTTTTTTTTTTTGGAATGGAGGTTTGACGACCACCGTGAGCAACTCAATGGGCCATCAGCAGTCGCCCGTCTCTAATTTATGGCCACTGGTTCCAGGGAAGGGAGAGAGCCAGTGCCGTAAGACAAACAACATCCATGCCTCACGGGGATTCGAACCCGGACCCCTGATCAGAAGCCATCGCTTACCACTGCGCCACCGGGGCGGCAAAGTACTGCTTACCCTTGTTAAATCTGCATAGTATTAGTTTGTTTAAATAAGTAAATATAAAAATATATCGAAATATACCACAATCCGCAGTTATAAAAAATACCAATTTTTGTGGGTCTAAGTTTAAATTGTATGAAATGGAAATCATTACCCTTTTCTTCGTTTTCAGGATCGGTTTGGCAACAGTTTAATTTGCTAACAGTCTGATCTGTGATTAAGTTCCGCAAGTTGTGAAAAAAAAAATTGCATTTATGTAGCAGTTTTTTTAAAGATACAGTACAGCAAGCAATGACAATGCAAACAATATGTTGGTACTAAAACATTCCCATGAATATAATATGCATCTTTGATAGCATGCTATCTATATATGCATTAGTTTAACTGCAAAAAATATAAATAAATTTTTTTCTAGTCTCCACAACACAGAGCACCACGCTTCGCCACTGGTAAAAGCAGTCTTGTGTGTTGATTACAGACAAATCTGTTGCGTTATTTAGTGCCCACGCGCATATACAACAATTTTCAAAAAAAAAAAAAAAAAAAAAAGAAAGGAAGAAACAACCCCGACCACCGAGAGTTTCTTCTGACATTTCGCTTCACACTAAATTGTATACTTTTTTTAACGGATAATTAATAATCACTAACGGTTGTACAATATATTTCGAGAACGTGCTGGTTTTTTTGGCGGGCCAGAGCAAGGTCTTTGAGAATTATTTGGGTATGATACTGCAAATAGAGTGTCAGAGAACCAGGTTTCATTTTTATCCCAAACGGGAACGACATTTAATCCTCATTAATTGCGTAGGAAAAAATGAGGAAATAGGGGGCAGCACTCACCAGAAGGATTTCGTGCATTTCTCTTACCCTTACTTACATCAAGGATGTTCTGGATATTTAAGCTGAATCTCAGCGCATGAGAAATGTTCATATTGCAGAGGCACAAAATATGATCCTCGAACAAAGGAATGAACGCGCTGCGCTCGAGAGGTTCAGAGAAAATTAACAAACCGACAACAACAAACAAATGCTACACGTCATGTGGCTTTAAACGTTATAGACAATGAAAAGACTGTAGCGAAACACTCATGTGGCACTCTTGAGGAAATTTCTGAATTTTGTAAAGCCAAAAACTTTGTCGGAGAGAGTCCTTCAGATGGTAACTTTTCTAAATGTTGCACAAAAGGAGCAGTAAAATTCGACCCCATTCGCACTTCCTCATTAATTGAACAACTTATAAAATCAGCATGAGCGTTCAAAAACATTTATGGTTAACATAGGTCGATTAATAGTTCTCTTGCATTTGCATCGATGGGAGCACAAATGGCTCCTCCACCAGGTTATGGCCTTATTGTTTTAGAATAAATGGATCAATTTATCATCATGCAGGAGCATTGCATCCTGATAATGGTGAGCAGCGGAAATACGCGCAACTGTACATAATGGATTCTGATTAGGCTGCTGCCCATGGAATGCAAATGCGAGAAAATAGTGGGTGTAATAAAGATGTTACAAACCAAGGAGGTTAGAAGTAAGAGGAGGTGGCAACAGCTGCTCTCCCTGTGCTTCTGGCGTGACGCCACTTTTTATCAGCTACCTATACAGGCATGAAAAAATTGAGGATACAATATTCATTCCCGTAATAAAAAAATTCCAGAAAAAACAGGAAAATATGTGTTGGTATTTCTTTAAAAAATTGAACTAAATAATGATTTTTTGAGCGGAAGTGCATAGTGCGTATGGTTACTTACTGCCCATGTACAAGTAACCATGCATACTGCCCATGTGCAAGTAACCATGTTCAAAATATAACCAAAAGTCTAATGTTAAGAAATAAGAAGTCCGAAATATTCCTTCTTTCCATCCTTGGTTTGCATGCGCTATAAGCAGAACTGCTTAAGCCACAGGAAGTGACGTCACGTTCCGCAGCGCAGACTCCCACCACCTCATAGAGAGGACAGAAACAGCTGATCTGTTTTGGCTTCACTCAAAACGGGTCCCATCACTTTCTCTTCTTGTAACCTCCTTGTTACAAACACTGAATACATTCATGACAGAAAATAATCCATTTGTGGAAGCATGTAAAATGCTTTATGAATTCGAGCAAGAGAGTATTCAAGATGCTCAAATGAATAATGCTGTTCCTTCTAATGTATCAATTACTATTATTCAAGATCGTAGAAATGATCAAAGGAGTTATAATGTTCCCAGATCTAATGAGGTTGCTATTATATTTGAAAATGCAGATGCTGAACCTCCACTCGAACGTGACTTATTGATTCATTGCCGTGAAAGTAAAAGCACCAACAATAGAAAAATAGAAAGAATCAGCATTCTCGATCCAAATTTAGAGCCTTTGGTTTATCCTCTTCTCTTCCCATATGGTGATCAAAGTTGGGCCATTGACATTCCATTGCAACATAGCCCAACGTCTTTACTGAATGTTGTTAACCAATGTACAAAACCACGGTCAAAGGTTACACAAATGCCGTACTATCAACATCATCTTTCGATCCGTGACGAATTCAATCCATTATTAAGCTGAGGAAAGCTTACGCAGCAATACATTGTTGACGCGTATGTAAAAATGAAAGCTAATAGACTGAATTACATACGACAAAATCAGTCTCAGTTAAAGGTCAAAAAGTGTAAAAGTCTGATGGACCAAATTCAAAATGCTGGGAATGATGAGTTTCTTTCCGGAAAAGCTCTTATTTTGCCATCATCATTTAAAGGTAGTCCACGAAATATAATGTAGAATTATCAGGATGCGATGGCGATAGTCAGAAAGTATGGCAAGCCTGATCTTTTCCTTACTATGACTTGCAACCCGAAATGGGAAGAAATCACTGAAAACTTAAGCGGTCAAACTGTTGAAAACCATCCAGATTAAGTTGCAAGAGTCTTCCAACTAAAGTTGAAAGAATTAATGGACGATATAACCAAAAGGAATATTTATGGAGTTCCAGTATCCAAAATTCATGTAATCGAATTCCAAAAAAGAGGGCTTCCCCATGCTCATATATGCTCTTGATTTTGAAAGAAGAGGACAAACCAACATTGCCTGAAGAAACTGACCAAATTGTATCGGCAGAACTTCCAGGTAAAGATCATTCAGCAGTTTTACATGCAACTGCTGCGAAACACATGGTTCATGACCCATGTGGTGAAAGTAATCACAATTCATCCTGAATGGAAGATGGCAAACGTACCAAGCAATTTCCGAAGTCTTTTCAAAATGAAACAGTAGCTAACAAAGGTGGGTTTCCTTCATATCGCCGTAGAAAGAATGGTGCAACCACAAATATACACAGTAAAATTATTGATAACAGCTGGATTGTCTCTTATAATCCGTATCTTTTGTTAAAGTACAATTGCCAAATTAATGTCGAGATGTGCGCTACTGTGAAAAGCGTGAAATACCTTTTCAAGTACGTATGCAAAGGTCATGCCTGTGCAAATGTGCATATAACAGAACACAACATGAAATATGACGAAGTAAAAAATCATGTTGATTCCCGACACGTTAGCGCACCTGAGGCAATGTGGCGAATATTTGGTTATGATATGCATCAGCAATCTCATACAGTAGTTAGATTACCTGGTCACCTTCCTTAAGAACAGAACACTACCTTTAATCCGGAGCATTTAAATAATGATCGAAATGCAGTTGTTCATAATGCTCAAAGAGATACAATGCTGACAGCATGGTTCAAACTAAATGAGGGCAATGAAGATGCGCGATCCATTTTATATTGCGACATAACAAGACATAATGTGTTCAATCAAAAAGAAAGACAATGGGCCCAACGAAAACGTCGTGGAGATAATGTGATTGGAAGAATGCATTCAGTCAACTTTGGATCTGATCCAGAAAGATATTGTTTGAGACTACTGCTACTTTATGTGTATGGAGCGAAAATCTTTACAGATTTAAGAACACTCAATGGAATTCTATATGATATCTTCCAAGAAGATGCATTGCAGAAAGGTTTAATTAAGAATGATGAAATATGGGAGAAAACTTTAGATGAAGCATCAGTTTGCAGCATGCCTCGACATCAATTATATTTATTTGCATACATTCCTATCTTTGTTTCACCATCCAAGAATTGTTTAAAAAATATAAATTACATCTTTGGGAAGATTTTACACACAGACATAACATTTGACATACTGAGGATTGTGAACATTGCTTGAATTTGGCCCTTCAAGAGATTAACGACACCCTCAAAGCTAACAACAGCTCATGCGATAAATAAATAAATACAATCTTCCAATTCCATCAAGTAACATTCCTCAAAATCAGGATATTTATTTCGACAGTGCTGCAGAAAGACAAAAAGCTACAGAAATGGTAAGTAATTTAAATGCAGAGCAAAAAATAGCGTATGACAGTATTATGTCAGCAACCACTAATGATGATCTTCCTGATAGATGTTTTTTCCTTGATGGCCCGGGGGGCGCAGGAAAAACTTATTTGTATAAAACCCTTCTCAGCACTATCTACGGAGAACGAAACATAACTTTGCCTGTATCCATAGGAATCGCTGCTAATCTGTTAGAAGGTGGCAAAACATAATTTAACCAATTTAAATTAGTGCCACCTTTAAACGAAAACGTCTAAGTCGAATATAAAGATTAATTCCACTGACGCCGAAATCATTCGATCTGCGAAAGCCATCATTTGGGACGAAGCTACAATGGCCCCCTGTACTGCTTTACTTTTAGTTGACCGAATACTGAAAGAAATTATGAGAAATTAGAAACCTATTGCTGGCAAAGTCCTTTTACTTGGAGGAGATTTTGGACAAACTCTCCCTGTTGTCAAACATGATGACTGAACCATAATACTTGAAAAAATTTAACCAATTATGGGAGAAGTTTGAGATTTTCAGACTCGGAAGTAATGTTTGATCTGTTGATTCATCATCCAGTGAATGGCTTTTACGACTTCGTGATGGTGCCTATGAAGCAGCTGATGGCCTACCATATGATAGAGATACTTACACATATCTTATATGATAATGGCACAGCCAAAAAAAATGTTCGGTGAGAACTCGACATTTTTATTTTAAAACATTTGCAAAGAAAGCCATTCTGTGCCCCAAAACTCTGATGTTGACAAATTAAATGAGAATGTTCATGATCTCTGAGAGGGGACAGCAAGCACATTCTTAAGCTCTGGTTCTATTGATGCCGATGGCGAAGAAAATACTGAACGGTATTATCCCATAGAGTTTTTAAATAAACAAACTCCATCAGGAATGCCACTTCACAAACTGAAGTTGAAAATTGGAGCTATCATCATACTCTTGAGAAACCTCAATACAGAACGAGGTTTATGGAGTGGAACAGGACTGATAATTAAAGAACTAAAGCACAATTTGATCATTGCAGAAGTACTCACAGGCTCAGCACGTGGTAAAACTGTTTTTATTCAACGAATTGACCTCGCACCTACTGATATAGACCTCCCATTCACATTAAGACGACGACCATTCCCTGTAAAAATCGCGTTTGCCATGACCATTAATAAGTCTCAAGGTCAAACACCGGAGAAAGTAGTTATCTAGCTTCCTGAGCCAGTGTTTAGCCATGGACAACTTTATGTTGCATTGTCAAGAGTTCGACGGTTTGATGATGTCAAAGTTAAAGTAGTCCATGGGCCAGAACAAGGAAAACTACTTCCAGATTCCGAAAAGATATTTACAAAAAATATCGTGTGTACAAAGATTTTTTCTAACGTCGTTAATAAACGCTTGAATAGCAATAAATGATTTCTAGAACCCGTTGTATTCTTATCTCAACAGGCTTTACAGCTAGTAGTTTAACAATCGTTATGAAAACATCAAAATCCCGATTATTCAGCCTAGATATTTAATACGATAAATTTAAGCCTCATTCCAAGATTAACGTTGTGATATCGGTGCGATTAGTCAATATAAATTAAATTTAATGGCTACATTTAATTAAATCTGCTTAAATAAAAATATTATTTACGTTTACATGGGGTTTATTGCCCGTTTATGTCGATTTGGCATACGGTACTGATCCGACGTCCTACTTTCGATAAAGAGCTAGTCCTGGTTGTAGGATTTTTTTATTGTTAATCAGCTTGGAAAAAAAGATGAATATCAGAAAAAGGTGCAAGTGGCACATGATGCGGTTTAAAACCCCTTATAGCACATAAAATGTTCTGTAATATCCTTGATTTTACGAATATGTTTGGACATGTTTTTTTTTAAAGTCTCTTCAAATTTTTCGAAAAAATGAATAATTAAATATATTTCCCATAAAGAATGCTAGTTAATAGCATGGACGCACAGTTCTCAGTATATGTACAATTATTATATCAAAAGGTTACACATGTGTTTAACTAAAATATCCAGCAGGAATAAAAGCTTCCACTTGTTCACACTCGCTTGCAGCCACTAACGAATCTTTCAGAGACATGAGCAGTCTGACGTCGGACGCAAGGTCAGTGACATCAACATTTAATTTTGAGGTTCTGCCACGTAGTCATATTTTAGATTGGTGTTGTTTAAAAGTTGAATCATGATAGGGCAATATGTTTACAATATTACTGAACTGTTTTTACTTATTTTTTCAAGAGTGACGAAAATTACTTTTGTCCCGCTAGATTCCCGTTTGGGACCACTGCAGAGCGGTGAGATTTCCAACTGCTCCGGAGTTCCGACTTTTGGTACCACATTAAATTGACCGAATGCAGGTTGCAGCAGTGGCAGTAATGATCGAATTGCCCTCAAAGAATCTTCAACAATGGGAACATCGTTATCTCGTTACATACGAAAAACCGCATCGTCATTTCTGGTTGTGATCATCTTACAAATCCTCTGCACATTTTGAGGAAGAAATACGAATTTTAAGCCCCTAAGCTACTGTTAGTAGCGAACGAAATTATAAGTAAATTCTGTACCAGAAACTGGTGCAAAAGTTTCAATTCCGATTTTAATCATATTACACGCAGTGGTTTTTGCGCCCTCCCTTGAGCTGCTCCCGTGGCAACCACCCCTCCTTTCCCGTCCTAGTTACGCCTCTGTAAGATAGAAAGACATACGAGGGCGCAATATTTGTGGTTTTCCGCGGGTACAGAAATGCCTAGTTACGCCTCAGGCTGTAAGTAAAAAAAAGGAAAACACAAATCGTGGATTTAGTTTTTGGTCTTGATTGACGGCTAAGTAAAAAAATTAGAGCGGTTTTTATAAAATGGCTATTATTACGATCACAAAGTTAGGCAGAGGGAGGCTAAACGAACTTTCATAGTAATAATGATAATAATAATAATAATAACAATCATTATTATTATAGGCTGACAAAGCCATAGAAAAAATCAAGATCTTGTGGGATTTCAAAATTCAAATCGATCGACATATAGAACATAATACACTTAACAGAAAAGTAACCAAGGCTCTTATGGAAACAACAACAAAATTAGCTGGGTCTAAGAACAAGTTGCGTGTAAACAAATTTTCAGGAAAAACCAAAATGTTGATGCAAAAAAGAAGAGAGATGAGGACAACTAAAGAAGATGTGACTTCCAAAGTGGAATATATAGAGCTATGCAAGACTGTACGAAAAAGTATCATTGAAGACGTAAGGAAATTCAACTGTGAACTAGTGAGGAAAGCAATTGAAAACAATCAAAGCCTAAAGATAGCAAAGGGACATCTCAGTAAGGGAAGAAAACAGATTATGGAACTGAGAAAAAAAGATGGTTCTGTAACAAAAAATAGAGGCAAAATTTTGACAAAAGTGAAAGATTTCTACTCCAAATTATATGAAAGGGATGATACATGTACTCCAGACATCATGAAAGGTACCAGTACCAGAGTTCTTCCAGTCCTCCCAGCAGAAGTCGCACATGCAATCAAGAACATGAAGCGGAGGAAAGCTCCAGGAGAAGATGGAATTACTATAGACATCATACAAGAAGCAAGTGGAGAAATCGAAACAGTACTCGCCCAAATTTCCACTCGATGCCTTAATAAAGGGAAGATTCCTGAGGATTGGAACAACGCTACAATGATCTTGCTACATAAAAAAGGTGACATTGAGGATCTCAGGAACTACAGACCTATCAGCCTCCTATCAGTGGTTTATAAAATCTTCACTAAAGTTCTTTCACACCGCTTGAAGGTTACAATGGACATGGCTCAACCGAGAGAACAAGCTGGATTCAGGAGTGGCTACAGCACTATAGATCATATCCACGTACTGAGAGAACTCATTGAAAGAGCGAGGGAATATGAACTTCCATTGTGCATGGCTTTTATCGATTATGAAAAGGCCTTTGATTCGGTGAAACCATCAGCAGTTGCAATGGCTTTGAAATCCTGCAGTATTGAAGATGCATACATTAACATTATTAATAACATCTGTGAAAATGCAAGTGCAAAGATTCGGCTCTTTGAAAATACAACACACATAAAAATTGGAAAGGGAGTGAGACAAGGTGACACCATATCTCCCAAGCTCTTTAATACCACATTGGAAAATGTCTTTCAATCACTGAACTGGGAAAACAAAGGGATAAAGATTAATGGAGATTATCTAACTCACCTTCGCTTTGCTGATGACGTAGTTATTTTTGCAACTACCCCATCAGAGCTGCAGGGTATGATCCAGGAACTTGCTGACAAGAGTAAAGAAGTGGGATTAAAAATGAACTTTCAGAAGACAAAAGTGATGTTCAATGCTTTTACAAGAAATGAAGATTTATCGATTGATGGAGAAAAGCTGGAGATAACAGACACGTACGTTTATCTTTGACAGCAGATATCAAGTGAGGGTCACATGGATGAAGAAATTAATCGGCGTACAAAACTTGCCTGGAGAGCTTTTGGAAGAAACAGAATTATTTTCAAGAGCAATATGCCATTATGTCTTAAAAGAAAAGTGTTTGATCAATGCATCCTTCCAGTGCTTACGTATGGTGCAGAGACGTGGACCTTAACTAAAAGAGACATGCAAAGGCTGCAGACAACTAAAAAAAGCATGGAGAGGTGCATGCTTGGTGTAACCAGGAGAGATAAGAAGAGGAACTCGTGGATCCCAAAAATGACAAGAGTGGAAGACATCATGATCAGAGTTAAATCCTTAAAATGGCAATGGGCTGGACATACTGCCAGAAGGACAGACCATCGATGGACAGCCAAAATTTTAGATTGGATTCCAAGGGAAAGGAAAAGACCCAGAAGAAGACCACATGGGAGATGGGTGGATGAAATTCGAAAGTATGCGGGAGTGACATGAAGGAGACTGACACAAGACAGACCGTTGTGGAGGAAACTTTGGGAGACATTCGTCCAGCAGTGGATTGATAATGGTTGACAATGATGATGATGATGACACCAGACATAACAGTCATAGAAAATCGGAAAGTCTGGATAATTGATATAGCGATCCCTGGAATGCCAGAGTCGATGATAAAGAACTGGAAGAAATGACTAAATATAGATACCTGGCCATAGAAGTTACCCGGTTATGGACTAAACACACAACGGTAGTCCCCATTGTCATTGGGGCACTTGGAACAATGTCAAACAATTTTATGAATCATTTTGAAAAATTGCAGCTTTCTGATATGCCTCCTACAGAACTGCAGAAGACAGCTTTACTTGGGACATCATATATTTTACACCGATTCTTGATTGATACCTAGATCTCCGGTGGAAACACGTATCAGTTCAACAATACCAGTTAATGATAATTTGTTGTTTATTTTGTTTGTCATAGGA
Source organism: Macrothele yani (assembly GCA_039090855.1). NCBI lineage: Eukaryota > Metazoa > Arthropoda > Arachnida > Araneae > Macrothelidae > Macrothele > Macrothele yani. The sequence continues at coordinate 117,007,629 of CM077026.1, forward strand.
TGTGATTCGTTTATTTCGAATAAAGAAAAGAACAATAATAATAATAATAATAATAATAATGCAGTGCTGTTTGGGAGAACTCTTTGAAACTTAAAAATGAGATTTGTAGTGATAACCTAAAATGTTCCAGATTTTATACAACTGTATCATTATTAGGCTGAAAGAAGAAAGGAAAAACGGCCAAAGTACAGAGACCCAGAAGGAAGTGTCAAATGCTTGAATGCCCACAGAGGTGACAGACAAGCGAGGAAAATACTCTTAGGCCCCAAGAGGAAAAGCTTTCTTCATATCTTCGTGAAGTAATGGTTCTTCAGTGTAGAACTAAAGGACTGAAAGAAGGAAAAATTCTCGCAGTTAAGGGAAGAAAGCTTCCTTATGCTCATTAAGACTGATGGAAACTCCTTTCGTAAAATAAAAACTTCCCATTACCTGTAGTTTGCACGGAATCTGAACAGGTAAATAAGTTAGGGGGGGGGCACGGGTGAAAAAAACCCCCAAGGAACTCCGAAAAGAATCTAAATGAAAGATTCTTATAGTTTTGAAACTAAAATGAAGAAATACGAAAAAGATAAAATGGACTAAAACGGGTGGAGCGTTTCACAACTTCAGAAATGATTACCATCGTCATCCGGGGATTCAACAGGTCAGGAGACTCTTACGTAGAAATCAGAGAGACGAAGAAAATACAGTGTGACGTCAATTCGTCGGCAACGTTATTTCGTCCTTGCGTCAATTCGTTGCATTTTTAATACATACCGGGTCAGAAGGTTTGCGACATGTCTGTTCTTCCTTTTTTTCATCTGTCAGTCAGCCTGCTGTGCGTCGTTTTTCTATTTATAGAAACTCTTCTAAAAGTGGAACTGAAGAAATTTTTCTAGTTTGATATGTCTGATAGAACAAAGCATATACGCATGGTTACATAGATATTTCAATCGTTCTTATTCTGTCAACGTTTTGCCTGCTTGACTGATAGATAAACAGAAGAACATACATGTTTCAAATTTTATGTACATACTGTCCTCTATCGGACATGGAAAATAAAACAAAACTTTTTCAATCGAACTTTTAGAGGTGCAGATAGATTCACGGATGAACAAAAGGATAGAATATATCGATAATTTTGTTTACGTGCATAGAATGTATTTCCATCAGGCATAGAATGTATTTCCTCATCTCGGCATTCAGATACTGAAACTGTACCAGTTTACCACATTTTGCGGACCTGCTACAAAACTAAATTTGAGGCAGCTGTGATTGACTATGAAAAATTTGAGGCAGCTGTGATTGACTATGAAAAATTTGAGGCAGCTGTGATTGACATGAAAAATTTGAGGCAGCTGTGATTGACTATGAGCCCATTGCTGGTGGCCTGGAATTCCAGCTGTGATTGACTATGAAAAATTTGAGGCAGCTGTGATTGACTATGAGCCCATTGCCGGTGGCCTGGGATTCCAGCTGTGATTGACTATGAAAAATTTGAGGCAGCTGTGATTGACTATGAGCCCATTGCCGGTGGCCTGGGATTCCAGCTGTGATTGACTATGAAAAATTTGAGGCAGCTGTGATTGACTATGAGCCCAATGCCGGTGGCCTGGGATTCCAGCTGTGATTGATTATGAGCCCATTGCCGGTGGCCTGGGATTCCAGCTGTGATTTGAGGCAGCTGTTATTGACATGAAAAATTTGAGGCAGCTGTGATTGACTATGAGCCCATTTGCCGGTGGCCTGGGATTCGAACTCACGTGTACTCGCTCCGGAGTCAGTTGTTCTCCTACTGAACTACACCGAACTTGGCTTATAGCTGCAACTTGCCGTTTTGACTCTTGCGTCCCCGCAGTGGTACGCCACATACCCCCTCCGCTTGAGTGGGGGGGGGGGTACGAAATCGCAGCTTTCGGATCCACCGCAAAACATGCTTGAAGAAATTCTGATTAATTCCAGACGATTTGTAGAAGTAACATTATACATTATTCTCAAACCTCACGGCCAGGAGATTCTTTTACGTTCGGGAGACAATGTAACACTCAAGCTCTTTATGCCGATGTTCGAATACCCGTCTCCTCGCTCCGGAACCAGTTATTATCTCAATTAAACTACACCGACATTGTCTTATTGCTGCAACTTGCCTTTTCGATTCTTGCATAACCTCAGTCGTACGTCACATGGCCATAAGAAGAAAATCAAAATTGGGATGAGACCAAAACCACACTACACAACGTTTTGCGCTGCTTGCAAGTACAAATTACACAAGAAAAATCGGATGTTCGTGCTGTAAAAATACTACCTCAATTTGCTAGTTGTCACACCTTAAAATTTTGTTTTTCTTGTGTTTTTGTTTCACTGACCAGAGGTCCCGAATTCTTGAGGACAGTACTCGAATTTAGTTTACTGTCCCCAAAAGCTCTTGATGTCTTTAGGGACGTAAAATGTCCTCAAATTTTGATGTTTATATTCAAATTTCCTCAAAATTTAGTCTTTATCAAAAGCGCGTTACTTTTCTAATGAAAAATGCTGTTAAAAATAGCTTTCGTTGTACCCACCTGCCAACATACGAATTGTATAAACAAAATTTGACTGTATTGGTTCTGGGTTCCACCAAAGACTTTTTAAAAAATAAGAAAATTCTCCACGCAGTTGGTTCTTCAGAGAAATATAAGGATTATGAAGCTTAGCTCTTAATTCAGTACGTCTATCAAAGGTAAAATATTTCACTTTTGCTGAGTATTTTCTTACCGTCACAGCTCTGCTTTGTCGGTACAAACTGGCAACATTCTATAAGACATACCTTTTTAAATCTTTAACGGGGGAGGGGGCATTCGCCCTCCCTGAAAATCAGACCATGTCTTTTCTGCTTTTGGGAAGTGCTACAGAGGTTTTCTCGATGACACTAATTCTCACTGTTAATTATTCTGTTGAACTTCTGGATTCGTATGTATGCCGTAAAAATAGGAAAAGCATTTCGAATTCCCGATAGAAAATCCGGAAATTTACAGTAGATAGTAATAATGAAATTTCCCAATGCATGTTGGAGAACAGATTAGCATGACCGTCTTAAGGGGTGGGCAAACAGGGCCGGTGCGCAGGGACCCTATCTGAACTGGGGCCCCAACGCCACAAGAGTCTTATGGGTTTACAAAAAATCAAACTCTTTCACCACTCATCAAAAGGCTATTTTTTTTATTTAAATAAAAAGAGAAACACCAATGCAGAAAGTTGGAAGTTGTTCCGCCTTTTTGTTTTTCAAACATTACTCGTAGCTTCGATTTTTCGAGGTGGCAGGAGGTAAATTAGGTGTCAGGATGGATCTTTTGTGACAAAATAAGAAAAGCAAAGAAAGCCGACCTCCCTCCTGATCCCGAGTGTGGGTAAGGGCATGCACAAATCGTGTTTTTTTTCCGAATAATTCTTTTCTTTTAAACAGTCGTTCGTGTTGTCTATCAATACGAAGAACTGAAGTACACGTATGTGTATCATTGGGGTTTTCCCAACTGGGTTACTTATATATATATATTCAATCTTCGCTGTATAAATGAATAACAATGACGGGGCCCTCATATAGGCATTTTTGTTCGGTGTCATATTTTCTGAAAACGGCGCGCCGACTTGAAAAATTATTGGGGGTTCAAGAAATTTTTAATCGAATTACCCATGCATTTTTCAAAGGATTTAAGTCTAATTTAAATTTCATTCAGTCAGATTATCTGTCGCAATATGACGCATGAAATGCTAATATGAAGCAAATTATACTTATTACAGAAAAATATTTGTATGGGCGAACGTAAATGCTCCATCTGCCTTACGTAATCCAAAGTCCTGCAAGGCTCTACAACGAAAGTTCGTTCACCGGAGCATGCACCACACAGACAATAGGTCAAGGTTCATGCTACTTATATAACCAATAATTTATAATAATTGGTCAAACAGGCGCTCTGCTCCCTCAGCTTTACTATATTAAGATCTGCTAATCAAGGGAGGGGAGGTGAATGAATAACGAAGAGACAGGCCTTGAAAGGAATCCAACAAAGTTTTCCAAACTTAACAAAATTTAATCATCATTCAAAGAAATGCTGTCCGAGCGTAGGCTGTATATCGGAGACTTCGTTCGTGGCTAGAAATCACTCAAGAATTATTTCACACGTGCGTTTTCGTCGTAGTGTAGCTCTCCTTGCTAACACTTTATTGTTTTTCCTTATTAATCCCTGTCGGAGTCTGTCCGCAACTTCGGTACAGAATCTCCACGCGCTTGTGAGAGCCTGAAACGGCCTGTATCACAAAGACGCTAAATTCCCGTCTATCCACGAGGACATACTATGTTTCTAGCTTCCTACCGAGCAACATACACGTGATCCTTCTACCACCAAGCTCCAACCCTCAACTAACTAACATAAAGCTTCGCGGCTCACTCTTCTTCCCACCTCTGGTCACGTGCTAACCTCTGCCCTCTCGCCTGAGATACTATCTAGCGAGAGGCAGACAACGAGTCTCCGCTGTTGCCCCCCTTCTTTTCCGACCCGCTTGCTCCCTCACCCCAGCCTTCCCTGCGGAGTAGGAAGATCACCTAACGGCCCCATCGTGACCTTGACCTTTTCCATGAACTAATCTCCAACGGACAGCATAGCTCGACAGCATTGTATACACTATTGTGTTCGTACATTCCGAACTGCCTTGGTTACAATAAATATGTATATTTTTACAGACAGTCGGGCGCCATGTTGGAGTCTTACAATACATCCAAAAACCATCAGCCTCAAGGGCCTTTAGTAATTCGACTGATTTAACTTGCAGATGTACTGCTAGAAATGTTCCTTTTCTGGAAATGAAAAAGAAATACAAGAGTTCTTTTCCTGGAAACGGGAGAACACGTGCTGCTTCTTTACTTTGTCGCTTGACTTCTAATTCCAGTCCTTACATCGTAACACACAAAATATGAAAAATGATGTCAAATGTCCGACATTACATTAATAACGTATTTCGCCCTTACAATATTTTTCTCGATAATTATTTATTTCATTTATTTTGCTTTTGTGGGTGTGACATTATTATATATGCAATACACAGATACTGTATGAATTTCCAACTCAATTGTCTTTATAAAAGTGACAAAATCATGTAAAATTTATTTTTAGGTGCTTTTACCAATTTTAAAAATGCCAACAAATTTTTTCTTCAAATGATTTCTGAGTTGAAATAGGAGGTCAGAAGGGAGAGGACATGGCATCAGCCGCACGCCCTGTGTTTTCCGTGGGCTCCACTTCATATCAGCTGTGTATGCCCAGTATGCCCAACTTGGGCTGCTTCTGTACTTCTCTGTATGGAGAAATCATCGACTTTGAAGAGGTTTTAGAGGTACTTGTGCAGCATGTACAGTCAGGGGAAAATGAGACTGAAATATACATGCACATAGCTAAAAATTTGCAAAAAAATTACAGAAATAATGTTTAGTATTTTCTAAAAAATAATCAAACAAAATTATGCTTCGTACAACGGAAGTGCATATTGCGCATCAGCCAACCACGGCCTTGCTAAAGCTGTGGGAGCCTCGTTGACCTTCTGGGCCTGCTGCAGAGAGTAAGAGACGGCCGCTATTAACCTGTGCTCCAGCACAGGCCTTCAGAAGTGACGTCACACGGAGAGAGCAAGAAACCAGTTGATCAGATTTGGTTTCACAATCGGCGCCTGATGCCATGTCCCCTCTTCTAACCTTCTTGGTCCCCGACTGTCAGAAGATAGGGTGGGTCAACTGACTGTACAACATATTTCCGCCTTTATCACTATGACCTCGAATAGGTTTTTATATCCGTATGCATAGCAAGACTTTTGTATTTTGTGGGAGCCCAGACAAACCGAAGAATTTTCCTTTATAAAGTAGGCAGTTTCAAATGCTCTTAAACAACGGTACTTGAGGTATTGTCTGTCGCGTGAAATTTGACGAGCGCGAACAAACACTAATTCTTTTTTGGAGCACAATAAACAGTCTGAGGGGTAAATTTCTATACCCACATTCTATATATACTGATACACTATATTGACAAAAGTCACCGGACACCTAGAAGAGAAACACAACATAGCATTTATTGACATACATTAATTAGTACGGTGTCGGTCCACCTTTGGCCTTAATGCAGGCACTGACTCTTCGAGACATGCTTTCGGCAAGTTTTTGGAACACAGCGATAGGTATGCGCTTCCATTCAGTACATAATGTTGCCGCTAACTGTTGCTTAGTAATAGGCCTTGATTTCAAACTTCTTATACGGTGCTCTAATTCATTTCATAGGTGCTCTATGGGATTAAGATCAGGGCTCTGTGGTGGCCAGTCCACACACGATATACAAAATTGTCGTCCAACCACGCCGTAATAGTTAATGCTCTGAAGTACAGAGGCAAGATATTGGTACCTTATGTGATACTTTTCAGAGATGCTGTGGGTCCAGATCTGGTATTTATGGACGGTAATGCACGCCATCACAGAGCTCAGCTGGTAGATTACTTTCTCCAAAGTGAAGATATCCAGCACATGGACGGACCAGCAAGGTCTCCGGATATGAATCCGTTAGGGAATGCATGAGATGCACTAGGGAGACGAATTGCATCCCGTCAGCCTCCACCAATGACCACTCCGGAGTTCAGAACTGTTCTTTGTCAGGAGTGGGACTTGTTGCCCACAGAGCTCTTGAACACCTGATAAGCAGCATGAGAAGTCGATGCGAGGCTTGCGTGGCTGCAAAGGGTCACCACATCCCTTATTAATCATAGTGGACCAGAATTTTTCTCAATTTTATGTAATCAGCACGAAAATCACTGTTATTAACTTTTGTAAATTTGCATAAGTAATGAAATAAACTTATGCAAATTTAACTTTTGTAAATTTGCATAAGTAAGGTGTCAAAACTTGTGTTGTCTGCTGTTGCACTTGCTATGTGCTATTACACAAGCATTCGTAGTTTCGTGCCTTTCCGACTGCTGGTTCTTGAAATACACTATATTGACAAAAGTCACCGGACACCTAGAAGAGAAACACAACACAGCATTTATTGAGATACATTAGTACGGTGTCGGCTCACCTTTGGATTTAATGCGTGCACTGACTTTTCGAGACATGCTTTCGACAAGGTTTTGGAACACAGCGATAGGTATGCGCTTCCATTCAGTAGATAATACTGCCGCTAACTGTTGCTTAGTAGTAGGCCTTTGTTACAAACTTCTTATACGGTGCTCTAATTCATTTCAAAGGTGCTCTATGGGATTAAGATCAGGGCTCTGTGCTAGCCAGTCCACACACGATACGGTATTGTCGTCCAACCACGCCGTAATCGTCCTTGCTTTATGGCTTGGTGCATTATCCTTCTGATACCAACAAGGCTCGGATCCATAGTATTGTCACAGAGTTGATAGGGCATAATTGTCCATAATATCGAGGCAGACGTGCTGGTTAACAGGTTTGTCCAGGAAAACCAATGGTCCGGGACCATACCACGATAATCACCCCCACACGAGTAAACTACCAGCTCCAAACTTGACCGTAGGAACAGTACACTGTGGTTAATAGCGTTCCCCGGCTGTCGCCGTATCCACACACGGCCATCAGACTGATGGATCGTGTATCTGGATTAATCAGTCCATAGGACCCGTTTCCATTGATATACTGTCCACGATAAATGTTCTGTACACCATGCTAAGCCGCCCCGGTGGCGCAGTGGTCTAAGGTGCTGGCCTCTGATCATTCGTCCGAACGGGGTCCGGGTTCGAATCCCGGTGAGGCATGGATGTTGTGTTTGTCGTACGGCACTGGCTCTCTCCCTTCCCTGGAACCAGTGACCATAAATTAGGGACGGGTGACTGCTTATAACCCATTGAGTTGCTCACGGTGGTCGTTAAACCTCCAATCAAAAAAAAAAAAAAACACCATGCTAAACGACGAGTAATATTCCGAGTGGAGATGAAAATCTTATGAGCAGCCGCACGATCACGGTAACCCATGGAATGAAGTTCTCTGAGAATGGTAGATGTACATAGCGAGGTGCGAGCATTTTTACTCACCTGTACACTGAAGTCTTGTGCAGTACTCCGCCCATTAGCTGTACCGACTCTCCTGAGGCTTCGACGTCCTCTGTCACTGATTTTCTTTGGTGTGCCGGTACGTTTTACTGCTTCAGGCACACGCCATGTGTCTTTCACTTATTCAGTACATCCAAAACAGTTGACTTGGGTATGTTTAAACGCCTCTCGGTTTCTCTTATGGACAACCCACTAATATAACACCCAACAATCTTTCCTTTCTCAAAGCCAGTTCTCTCCCGATGCGACATTTTCACTCAAGCATGCAGTGCGATATGATCGCAGTAAATATATCGAAGATCCCTTAACTTAGGTTTAGTACCTGAACTCCCAGCGCGCTGCGCCTATTGGCAGGTGAAAAGGAGAAGTAATTTAGAAGCGTGAGCAGGTGAGCTGCAGGCTTGTTTTTATATCGTTTGCAGCTGTACCGCGCGTCTTAACAACGCAGCAGATCCATTCATTTGCTTTTGAAGTGGTGTCCGGTGGCTTTTGTCAATATATAGTGTATATAAAGGTAACAAACGGGGAATGAATAATAAAAAAAATTGAAGAATTGATAACGAAAAACAAAATGTATGCATATACTTGTATATGCGCACGTGTATCTTCCCCACGAAGTACTCGCAAAAATATGAGGGGTTCGAGGAACCCACAATAAAATCATTGGGGTTCAAAAAGTGTCTCGAACCCACGAAGTCGGCGCCTAGGCGCTGGTTGGTTTCTTTCTTTCTTCTGTTTTAATTTAAGTTTCGCTGAATAATTTGCAGAATGGGGAAGAAACATATATCCTTCAGCACCAATTTTCTTGTAATTTACTAAGCAATTAAGGGTGAGTGCGTTTGGTACAGTTCATGGAGTTCTACAATTTTTGTCATGTACCATTTTTCATTCAAGTAGTATTTAAAAAGTTACTAAACATTGAATGTTTCACCTCGTAGGGTAACATGGTGATGGGGGGATTTTCGGGGCCGCGAAAAATGTGACGGCCCAAGGCCCCCAAAAGTGTTAAGGCGGCACTGCAGATTAGTCTTTTATAAATATATCCCATGGCATTATCCAGCACTTGTGATCAGAATACGTGGAATATAGATTAAGCATTAACGGTTTTTTATTTATTAAAAACACGTCGTTTCATTGTTCCGTTCAGCACGCTTCAAAAATTTTGTTTAATCACGACGTACAAGTAGTACAATGGTGGATATGCACAATATGATTCAATCAAAGATGTAGTTTAAGCATATTCGAACTCAATATATGCCAGTTCTAACAGTATTAACAGACACGTACGTTTATCTTGGACAGCAGATATCAAGTGAGGGTCACATTGATGAAGAAATTAATCGGCGTACAAAACTTGCCTGGAGAGCTTTTGGAAGAAACAGCATAATTTTCCAGAGCAATGTGCCATTATGTCTTAAAAGAAAAGTGTTTGATCAATGCATCCTTCCAGTGCTTACGTATGGTGCAGAGACGTGGACCTTAACTAAAAGAGACATACAAAGGCTGCAGACAACTCAAAAAAGCATGGAGAGGTGCATGCTTGGTGTAACCAGGAGAGATAAGAAGAGGAACTCGTGGATCCGAAAAATGACAAGAGTGGAAGACATCATGATCAGAGTTAAATCCCTGAAATGGCAATGGGCTGGACCTACTGCCAGAAGGACAGACCATCGATGGACAGCTGTGAAATTTTATAGATTGGATTCCAAGGGACAGGAAAAGACCCAGAAGAAGACCACATGGGAGATGGGTGGATGAAATTCGAAAGTATGCGGGAGTGACCTGGAGGAGACTGGCACAAGACGGACCGTTGTGGAGGAAACTTGGGGAGACCTTCGTCCAGCAGTGGATTGATAATGGTTGACAATGATGATGACATTCTCCAAACTAATAAATTTTCTGCAGAGTTTTCATAACAACTCACTGTATTTTCCATTGTTCTCATAAGAACACAAGTTAAAAGTTTAAGATTCATAGATGTTGTCTTGGATTTTCTAATGCTTTAGCATTGTATACTTTTTTAGTGCATCTATTTTGTCATGCAATGTGAAGTCACGGGAGACTTCGACTATTAACGGTTTCAAGTGTAAATTGGGAAGTGTGGGTGGATTACGTGAACAAGATGAAACTGTCTCGCCGATCCAGCTGTACAAAGCGACATGAAACCTTTATCCTTGGTGAGTCATTACCTTGAAATCTGTTCGTCTTCCCCCCTGTTTCTGACCAAGTAGAAATCATATAAGAGACAAAAGTAAAACTAATACGAGACAAAAGTAAACTATTCGAGACAAAGTAAACTATACAAGACAAAAGTAAAATTAATACGAGACTGAAGTAAACAAAAGTAAATCTCTCTCTCTCTTTCTCTCTCTCTATCCATCTATCTATCTATTATTTGGCCAGGCATGCCTCCTGTGCGCTTGGTAATGGTGGGCCACAAATGTCATCGGGGACACGTACCTGGGTGCTCCAGCGTTCATTTGCGTGGTCAATTGCTGCACTGTTTTGCCTTGATTGCCCTTTACAAGTCAATGGAGGCAACGTTCCCCTCTGGGGTCATGGCCTTTGGGGCTCCACAGTTAAGACATCGGGGGGTATTCGGTGTGCCAGCGGTCCATTCTCGGTACACCTTTACTACGCAGCACCTCGCGAACAGCCCACGAAGGCTGCTGTTTCTGAGATGCTTCCACCCTTCGCGCGGTAGCCGATGACCATTTCTTTTTGAACGTTCGTTAAATCACTACCTCTGCCCAGTTTGCTCACGTAAAAAACTATGGCTCATCTGTCCTGGCCGGCCGCTTATATCTCCGTGAGGTCGACCTTGTCACGTGCGCTCTGTGACGCGCCTGCTCGGGTACATTGTGATTTCAAGGGTGGTCATATTATATCATACGACCGTGTATATACTAGGTGTAGCCAAGAAAGAACCCATGGAAAAGAAAAATGACAAGAGTAATGGCATCGTGATCAAAGTAAAATCCCTGAAATAGTAGTGGCGCTAAACATACATCCGATGAGCCATTACAAAATATGACCACCCCCAGCCTATAGAAATGAGCGCGCCTGGAGACCGAACGGTGGCGCAGGTAAAATTAACAGAGCCGAGGACCCGCTTTCGGTTAGTAGAGTATTCGGAGTCAAAATGGGAAAAGCTGCCAATTTATCGGAGTTTGATAAAGGACAAATTGTGATGACACGGCGCCTTGGAACTACGATCTCGGAAATGGGTCGTTTACGTGCCGCTGTAGTGAGTACGTATCAAAAGTGGTACACAGGTGGCCAAACGACGAACCGCCGTCCAGCCGTGTGTCGTCCGCATCTCACTGATGCCAGAATGGAGCGGAGATTGTCGCACATTGTTCACAGCGACCGCAGGGCCACAGTGCGACAAATCACCAGCAGATACAGCAATTGTAATCAGGGCGATGCCTCACAGCACACAGTTCATCGCCGCCTTCTGCGCGTGGGCGTGCGTAGCCAAAGACCCAGCCGGTCCCCATGCTCACCGCACGTCATCACCAACAACGCATGAAATGGGCCTAAGTTCATCGAAATTGGATCGTGGATGATTGGAAGAAAGTGGCCTGGTCTGACGAATCAAGATTCCTGGTGCATCAGGTAGATGGTAGAGCGCGAATACGCCGAATACCAACGGAAGCTATGGCACCTGGATGCACTGTTGGGCGGAAGCAGGCCGGCGGCGGCAGTGTTATGCTGTGGGCTATGTTTTCTTGGCACACTTTAGGTCCCATTATTCCAATAGCACAATCCCCGACAGCTGTCCGGTATCTGAACATCGTTGCGGACCAAGTTCATTCATTCATGCCAACCGTGTTCTCTGCTGGTGATGGCCATTATACCAACAGGATAATGCGCCATGCCACACAGCCAGAATTATTAAGGAATAGTTCGAGGTACATGCTGGCGACTTTGTGTCAATGCCCTGGCCGCCAAATTCACTTGACGTGAACCCAATCGAGCATTTGTGGTTCGACTTGGAAAAGCGGGTACGCGCTAAATCGCCACCACCCCGAAATGTAAGGGGACTGGAGGACCTGCTGTTCACATTATGGCACCAGATACCCTAGGATACCTATCGTTACCTCATCGAATCGATGCCTCGTCGACTGGGCGCTATTTTGCGGGCTAAAGGGGGCCCCTACAGCTTATTTGCGGGCTAAAGCTTATTAAAGGGGGCCTATACAGCTAACCAGTCTTCAACATAAATCAAGGGAGCTTTAAAAAATGGGAGCTGCCTTTACTTAAAAAAAATTAATAAGCTTCTCAGCTTATTAAAGGGGTCCCCCACAGCTTATTAAAGGGGGGGGCTAAAGCTTATTAGGTAGGCGGCCATAATGTAATAGCTCATCTGTGTATTGCTAGGAGAACTGACCGCCGTTAGAAAACTGAAATACTAGACTGGACACCAAGGGACAGGAAAAGATCCAGAAGAGATCCACGTGGGAGATGGGTGGATGGAATTCGAAAGCAAGCCTTAGTGACATGGAAGAGACCTGCTCACAATGAAGAGTTGTGGAAGAGACTTGGGGACACAGGAACAGCGTGACCAAAAAATTGGGGGAGGGGGCACAAGTAAATATAAATAGATGTTTTCCTTTGATGAGGGGGGGGAGCAGTTCTTGGAAATAGTTTCTCCGTAAATGTCACAAAATTTTGATCTTTTAAGTGCATATTTTTTTTTTTTATTACTCTTCAGCCACTGCTGATAAGGAATGATGACGAAAAGTTCAGGGTATTTTTTTATAAGATGCTAAGTTTTCTGAAAATAAAGTCTTCTCTTTTATCATAAATTCTTTTAAATATCGCAAATCTCTTTTGCTGATACATGAATAATGTTATATAATGAGTTCTCCACATTGATTGAATTTTGCCGTGATTTTACCTCCTTACAAAAACGAATCACAGCAAAATCTAAAAGGTGAGCACAACAGTGTGTGTGTGTGTGTGTGTGTGTTCATCAAGCTCTTAGCTTTCCCTCGTTGAACTTCATAAGGACTCCATTAACTCGTATTTGCCGACCCCCTGGTTATTCTGGCTTTGGATTTAAATGTTTTAAAGTTGGGGGACACGTGCCCTCCGTGCTTCCCCTACGCTACGCCTATGCTTGGGGTGGCCTTCGTCTAGCAGTGAATTGATGACGATGTTTGTGGTATAAATATGTGTGTGTGTGAATTTCGTTTCTAAAATTTGTTTTTCCTAATACATCACATACTAATTACGAGGGTGGATCGAAAAGTAACGCACACTATTTTTTATTTTTTTTAACAATTTAATAGATAGGCAAACAAAACATATACACAGTGAAACTACATTTCTTAGCTATTTTTCAACATAAGAACTGAGACGCTTGAGACATTTATCCCAGCACGGTGCAAGTTTTAGTATACTTTGTTCATAAAAGCCCGTTTCCTGGGCGTACAGCCCCTTGCGGACAACTGATGTGACTTCGTCAGTTGAATCGAAGTCAGCCAGGATTCTTTTCAAGGGACGAAACAAATGAGAGTCCGAAGGAGCCAGTCTGTACGATGGTTGCTGGAGCACCTCCCAGCCAAACTGAACGATTTATCTGTCCCTTCTGGTCATCTGTCAAGTTTTTGGGCACCCATCACGCACTGACCTTGCGAAATTGCTATTTGTCACACACAATACACAGTATCGTATACGCTATACCGTAAGAAATGTTGAACTTCTGTGCCAATGTGCGCAGATGGATCCGTCGGTCCCTCAGAATTGCGGGTTCAATGCCTCTCACACGGGCAGGTGATGACGCAGTTACAGGCGAATCGGTGAGGTTGCCCTCTGCAAAGAAACTGCACCATCTGGAGATTGTTGCTGCATGCTGTCCAGGCAATCACCACCATACACTTCGATTATTTCTTTGTGAATTTCCGTCGGAGTTTTCCGTTTAGCCCACAAAAATCGGATTACGTCGCGTTGCTCTTCATTCGTAGACGTCACTGACAAACGCGACATCTTTGTGCCATCGTTCACATTGTTTTCCACCACGGCGACACCTGATCCAGCCAAACTGGTTTGTAGCGTGATATTCAAACTCGTTGTCTGGTCTGCCGAATTGCAACCTACTACTGACAACTTGCAAAGATAAAAAAAATTGCTGTGCGTTACCTTTTTAGGGCCAATGTTTTTTAAGGGGGGAGGGGAGGGGGTTAACCATTACTATCAGCCGCTTAAAAAGCTATAAGCAGTCGCCTGTCCCTAATTCCAGGCAAAGGAGAAAGCTAGTACCGTAAAGCAAATGCATCATACATGCCTCATCCGCAATTCCAGCCAGAACTCACTCGGACAAACGGTCAGAAGCCAGCGCTTAGACCGGGAACAAATATTTAAAAAAATTCATGAGCGATGATTAAAAATGCAGGTTTTTTAAATCCACCAGAACAAAATAAAAGTTAATGAAAAATAGAAGAAAACATTAAACCTGTTTTTTTTTTTCTATAATGTAAGTTGATGCATTTTTATCAAATTAAAGCATTTTTTTCTAAAGCCGATTTTCTAAAGTTACTTTTTTTCATTAAGTCGAATTTTTATAACCAAAATCATAAAAACTTAAACACTTTCGGGGGTTCCAAGATTCCTTGCCTTCCCCTTCCTCCTTCTCTAAATACACCACTACGCCAGCGTATCGGCTGCTTATTTGAAATGGTCTCAGATGATCTTTTTCGAAGGTCTAATAAACGATTTTGATCTTTCTGTATGGTGGCTTGGTTTTACGGCGTTTAATATCGCTACGATCTGGTTTTCCATACAGCGCCAACAGCGAAACTTATCTGTAAAACTGACGCGAGCCGCGGGAGCACCACTTCCCTCGAATCTAAAGTGATTTAAGGGGGGGGGAGGATAACATATCTCCTCTTCCATTAGGCTTCATCATCTTGTACTTGAAACACATTTTACAAATGAGTGATTGAAGAACTTCTCACCCACCATGGCTTTTTCGGTTGTTTTTTCTTCCTGTTCTGTTTCTGGGTTGAACGACTCAGATTATAAGCGTGCCGTCCCGGTGGCGCAGTGGTTTAAGTGCTGGCTTCTGACCATTTGTCCGAGATGGATCCGGGTTCGAATCCCGATGAGGCATGGACGTTGTGTTTGTCGTACGGCATTGGCTCTCTCCCTTTCCTGTAGCCAGTGACTCTAAAGTAGATCAGATCACATCATACGTAGAGGATTTTAGGAAGGGAATGTCTGACCCCAGAATTAAAAAAACAACCCTTAGAAATAGGAAGCAAGGAGATTTGGGCTAGATTGCCCGATAAGAAAGTGACACGGAAGCGAGGTAGAAAGGGGGAGGAAGACGCTCTTATTTATTACCGGGGGGGGGCAGTACCCGGGTTCCGACGGCATAAAGTGCCCATCCGACGCACGGCGGATATTTAGTGGATCGAACGTTCGTACCTGCCCGAGATTGAACCTGGGGTTTCTCCGTTGCAGTCCCGAACGTTGACCACTAGGCCATTCGTGGCCCTGTCTCTAAAATAGGGATGGGTGACTGCTTATGTAGCTCATTAAGCTGCTCATAATGGTCATTAAAACTTCAGAATTTTTTTTTTATAAGGACCACATTTCCATAATTCATGTCCACTGGCTTCAGGGAGGAGTGTCATCTCAGAAAGACAACACCAACGTTTCGTGCTTCAGGATTTTTTTTTTTTTTCATTTTTTTTTTTTTTTGATTGGAGGTTTAACGACCACTGTGAGCAACTCAATGGGCTATAAGCAGTCACCCGTCCCTAACTTCAGGATTCGAAACCATCCAATCCACCTTAAGCTTCCCTTATAAAGGAAAACACGAACGATATCTAACGTGAGAAAGTCTTTGGGTTGTAAGCAGTCGCCTATCCCTAATTTGGGGCCACTGGTTCCAAGAAGGGGGCAGGGCTCATGCCATTCTATAGGCGCGCGACCCGCATGCCTCATCGGAACTCGAACCCGGATCCATTTCGGGCGACTGAGCAGAAACAGGAGCCACATTCCACGCAGCCACTGGATCGGCTTTTTGTCTTTTTTGAAACGTATGTATATATCATCATCATCATTATCAACCATTATCAATACACTGCTGGATAAAGGTCTCCCCAAGTTTATTCCACAACGGTCTGTCTTGCGGTAGTCTTCTCCATGTCATTCCCGCACGCTTTCGAATTTCATCCACCCATTTCCCATTGGTCTTCTTCTTGGTCTTTTCCTGTCCCTTGGAACTTGCTGACAAAAGTAAAGAAGTGGAATTAAAGATGAACTTTCAGAAGACAAAACTGACGCACAGTGCTTTTACAAGAAACGAAGTTTTATCTATTGATGGGGAAATGTTGGAGATAACCGATACCACATTTACCTTGGACAGCAGATATCAAGCAAAGGTCACATTGATGAAGAAATTAACGGACGTATAAAACTTGATTGGAAAGCTCTTGAAAGAACAGTACAATTTTTAAGAGCAATATGCCATTATGTCTTAAAAGAAAGTGTTTAAATTATATATGCATCCTACCAGTGATGACGTACGGAGCAGAGACGTAGAACTTAACTAAAAAAGACATACAAAGACTGCAGACAACTGAAAGCAGCACGGAGAAATGCATGTGTGTAACCAGGAGAGATAAGAAGAGGAACTTATGGATAAGGAAAATGACTAGATTGGAAGACATCATGATCAGAGTAAAATCCCTGAAATGGCAATGAGCTGGACACGTTGCCAGGAGAATGGACCACCAATGGACAACAGAAATTCTAGGCTGGACATATATTAAATTTCAGAATAATGCGTAATGCTTAAATATTACGCGTGAAATCTAACGCATTTACATTATTAAACGTAGAGTTACAAGTCTGCTTGTTGTTTATAATTTACCTGAGGCTTCCACATAATTCTGCTTTAACAAAGATAAAAACACTCATGAAAATTGGTAATAGC
This sequence comes from Macrothele yani, assembly GCA_039090855.1. Classification (NCBI taxonomy): domain Eukaryota; kingdom Metazoa; phylum Arthropoda; class Arachnida; order Araneae; family Macrothelidae; genus Macrothele; species Macrothele yani. The sequence goes on from CM077026.1 coordinate 117,024,637, forward strand.
CTATACGAGGCAACATTTGAACTTCAACTTACTACAGTCAACTTTTTCATGAAACTAATGCGGAGATTACGCAAACCAATGGGAAATTACTTTGATTTATGGACAAAAGATGCAAGCACTTTTTTTTTTTTTGTATGTTCGTGCTATCGTGTGTGTTATCAAGAAATGTGATACCATCACGCCTTTAAAAAAAAGTACGTCCCTGTTTTTCTCATCACTGTATCCTTCTGTCAGACGATACTTCAGCATTTACATGTCTTTTCGAAAAATTCTTGTTTCATCGGATAGCAATAATCATAAGAATGATAATTCTTGTATTTGAACTCTTGGGATGTACAGTTTCACCACTAAGTGGCGTAAACTTATCTTTATATTTTGCAAAATATCTGCACTTCTAAAAGTGGTAGTAAACAAATAATTTTAGCATAAGACTGCTGAAGCTGCGTAAAAATGTTCAAAACTTTCCATTATTTTTTTTTTCAATGCACAACGTACTATTTTATGTTATCGTGAACATCAAATAAAAATTTAATAGCCTTGAAAAATTCATAAAATATTTTGTTTCTTCTTTGTTTTATGATATAACAATACCTGCAATCAGTGGCGTCCATATGAGTACTTTTAGGAGGAGGGGGGCTAAGAAAAATCCTTACCTTCTTCAATGCTGTCAAACATTTTTGTGAATGTACAATATACTAAAATACAGCAAAAATAATTGATACAATCAATCATTCATATCTTATTATTTTTAAAATTGCTTTAAAAAAAGGTTTTGTCTATTTTAGTGTTCTAAATTTATCAAAAATTTGGCTATACCAAAGGCGCGGGTTCGACACCCCCCCCCCCTACGGGTGCTCTTGCCTGCAATCAGATTCGAAAGGGTCAACTAGAGTCGTAAATATGAACATCACAGCCATGTTCATCCCGTATTCGAACTAGTCTCGAGAGTACAGAAAGGCAGAAGTATGAACAAATATGAACATCACAGTCATGTTTCATCCCGGATTCGAACTAGTCTCGAGAGTACAGAAAGGCTCATTCGCGTGCGACGGTGAAAAATCATATTTGCACCCTCACTTTTCTTAGTCAGAAATCAGATTAATACTTGTTTTTTTTTTGGGGGGGGGTCCGCCATTTAAAATTCCTTCCGATAAAACAAAATATTATTTTCTACTTGAATCATTAATTACAATTCTGAATTCCTAAGAAGTCGAGAACTCTAAATTCTCTGAATTCCGTCGAGAACTCTGAATTCCTGAGACGCAAGACGCGAGTTAAACTCCCAGTTGTCCAGTATGATTCCTAACACGCAGACTACTCTCCTCGTTTGTTCAGTATGAGAACAAAAAGTTACTAAAATCAGTTATCCTAGAATTCCTGAAAATTATTGTTTTTATTTAAAATAAAAGTAGGAGCGTTTTCTATATTTCAAGTATAATAAGATCAGTCTTTCTTTAAGAAAGAAAATGGAAGATGGAGAAAAAGATGAGATACTTTCTGACGTTGTTTGATGAATAACGCAAGGACTATGGTTGTTGTGGAATTCGTACCTATGTGGAGGTGTTCACATCGATCAGTTTTACATAACGTAAACCGCTTTATATCTAAAAAAATGTAATATAGATATAAAATTCAAAGTCTATATTAATTAAAATTTTATCGATATAATCGTTTTATCTGTAGCACGTCCAAATGACGTCATCACGTCCTGTTTTACAACAGGGAAATAAGTTAGATGATCTGACCAAAAATGAACATGCTCATACATTGCCCCTGTGGGCGAAAAACGGTTCCGACGCCCTTGCTACCAGAATAAATGTACTTCGTTACAGATAAAAAAATGTAAAGAGAAGTCAACGGCATATTGAAATTATGTTCCTTGATTATCAACCCATAAAAGTATTGACAATATCATTTCGATAGCTAAATGCTCGATTTTTTTTACTAAAATTGTTTTAATAGCTTATATCCAAAATTAATGAATTGAAAAAAGAAAGTGCATTTTATAGATATTTAGATAACTTTAGTTTCAACAGTGATCTACGTATTGGCCATTAAAAAAGAAAAAGAAAGATGACACCGAATTTTCGGGTGTAATAAGCACGTCTTTTGAATCCGTTCTGATGCAAATTAAATTCATCAAAGCTGTTCAGTCAATGGAACCGGTATGGAAAACAATAGTATCTGACGGAAGAAAGAAGTTTTTCAATCGGTTTTTTAATCCCTCAGATATTGCTGTAAACGGAATCGGGAGCTTACGCCCTCTGGTTGAAGACTTGTGCGTTAAGAAAAATATGAATTTATATGAGAAACATTTCGCACCGGAAACGCTCTCCAACACAGAAAAAAAATTTCAAATCGGACTCTTAGAAACAGAGATATCGACAAAAATAAGACGTGACTTTACGTTCCCTGTTGGGAAAACCATGCATTATTTCAGGAAGAAAGTATTCTCAAAAGGTTTTTCCATATGAGCGGTATCGGTCCAAGAAAAAAAGAAATTTAGTCGAGTTTTCAGCAGCCCAGATTTTGCTACAAATACATCAGAAGCAGAAATTAACACTTATGCTCCCTGTTGGCCAAACCATTCTTTACCAAACATTAGAAATTATGTGAAAAATATTTTCCATAAGGTCTTGTATGCGATACAAGAATAATTTTTCAAATCGGAGTTTTAGAAGCAGAAATAACGCAGAAAACGCAATTTACCTTTGTGCCCCCTAGCGGAAAGTCTATGATTTATTTAAAAATTTTGAATTTATAGGAAAAACATTTTGCATCGGAAACACTATTCAACAAAGAAGGAATTTTTCAAATCAGACTCCTAGAAGTAGAGGTATTGACAGAAATAAGATATACATCTACGCTCCCTGGCATAGAAACCATGCATTATTTCAAGACGAAAATGTTCCTAAAAGGTTTGTCGACATGAGTAGTATCAGTCAACAAACGACTTTTTTTTCAATCGAGATTTTGGAAGCTTATATTTTGCTGCAAATACATCAGAAGCGGAAATTAAGACTTACGCCACCTGGTGGCCAAACCATTTTTTACCAAACATTAGAAATTATGTGCAAAGGATTTCCCATCAAGAGCTGTATCCGGTGCAGAAAGAATTTTTCAAATCGGAGATTTAGAAACAGAGATATAGGGGGAAAGCAATTTACCTCTACGTCCCCTAACGGAAAGTCTCTGAATTACCTGAAAATTTTGAAATTATATGAAAAACATGTCACACTGGAAACACTATCCAACAAAGAAAGAATTTTTCAAATCGAACACCTAGAAGTAGAGATACTGACAAAAATAAGATATGCATTTACGCCCCCTGGCGTAGAAACCATGCATTGTTTTAAGAAGAAAATGTTTCTAAAAGGTTTGCTGACATGAGTATTATCGGTCTACTAACGACGTTTTTTTCAATTGAGAATTTAGAAGCTCATATTTTGCTGCAAACACATCAGAAGCTGAAATTAAGATTTACGCCCTTGGTGGTCAAACCAATTTTTTAACAAAAATCAGAAATTATGTGCAAACGATTTCCCATCAGGAGCTGTATCCGGTGCAGAAAGAATTTTTCAAATCGGAGATTTAGAAGCAGCAATAGGGGAAACGCAATTTACGTGTACGCCCCCTAGCGGAAAGTCTATGAATTACTTGAAAATTTGGAAATTATATGAAAAACGTGTCACACTGAAAACACTATCCAACAAATAAGGAATTTTTCAAATCGGACTTCTAGAAGTAGAGATATTGACAAAAATAAGATATACATCTAAGCCCCGTGGCGGAGAAACTGTGGAATATTTTAAGAAGAAATATTCCTAAAAAGTTTATCGATGTGAGTGGTATCAGGCCACGAAAGAATTTGTTTAATCGACATTTTAGAAGCTCAGATTTTAGGGCGAATACATCAGAAGCAAAAATTAACACTTACGCCCCCTGGTGGCCAAAGTATTCTTTACCAAAAATTTGAAATTATGTGCAAAAGATTTTCCATCAGGAGGTGTATCCGCTGAAGAAATTTTTTTTTCAAATCGGAGTTTTAGAAGAAGAGTTATCGGGGAAAATGTAATTTACTTTTACGCCCCCTAGCGGAAAATCAATGCGTAATTTGAAAAAGTAACTATATCTAAAATACTCTTCGATATAAATGGAATCGAAGGATAAACAATTCTTTCAATCGGATGTTTAAAAGCAAATATGTGGAATAAAACGTTTTTTTTTTAATTCAACATCATCTGCTTTTAAGCCCTCTAGCGGCAAAATTTTACGTCGTAAAGAAAAAACGAAATAAAAGATCATCATTCGTATATTTCAAGCTTCCCAATGCAAAAAGAATTTTTCAAATCGGACTGATAGTTCCAGAGATATCGAGGGTACAGACGGACGGACGGACCGACGGACAAACCGGTAACATCGATCTTTTTTTACAAAAGACGTGCTAAAAAGGAGCAAAACGTTTCTCGCGGATCTCGAAAGGCATTTTTCTGGAGCTCAGAAAAACATTTTTTAGTAAGCAATGACATGTAGCCTGTGAAAAATTTCCCCATCGATCAATGACTTCATACCAAAATCCTGGATCCAGATATCTTGTACAGTTTAAGTTTTAGCTTAGTTCTTTACTCTGTTTTTTTGCCTGTCCTGGAGCCCGTACCTTTAAATGAGAGATGAGCAACGCATCATAGGTTTTCCTTTGATATTCATCAGATTTGTAAAAAACAAAAAGAAGCAGAGGATTGAAAAATGCTCGTAAGTCCTATCTCAGCGAAAATACAATAATTGATAATAGTTTCTGTTTGGTAAACTTTCAATGTGAATTTTGTTTCACTCTTTGAAAAAACCCAATTCATCACTTTGAGTAAAGAATGTCCAGCGAGACATCTTTTTACCGTTCCAAAATTTTGAAGTTCTGAACGGCCGCCCCGGTGCGCCGGTGGCGCAGTGGTCTAAGCGCTGGCTTAAGGGTCCGGGTTCAAATCCCGGTGAGACATGGATGTTGTGTTTGTCTTACATCACTCACTCTCTCCCTTCCCTGGAGCCAGTGATCCTAAATTAAGGACGGGCGACTGTTTTGAGTTGCTTGCGGTTGTCGTTAAACTTCCAATAAAAAAAAATCTGAACGCTGAAACAATAGCGAGTGCTAACCTAACAGGAGCTGCAGAAGTCCACAGTGCCGCCCCGGTGGCGCAGTGGTCTAAGCGATGGCCTCTGATCATTCGTCCAGAAGGGGTCAGGGTTCGAATCCCGGTGAGGCATGGATGTTGTGTTTGTCTTACGGCACTGGCTCTCTCCCTTCCCTGGAACCAGTGACCCTAAATTAGGGACGGGCGACTGCTTATAGCCCATTGAGTTGCTCACGGTGGTCATTAAACCTCCAATCAAAAAAAAAAAAAAAAAAAAAAAAAAGAAGTCCACAGTATTTGTCATTTCCTTGTAGGACTTCCGTCCACAGTGAGTAGAGTTTAGGTCCCAGCCATCTACAGCGAGATCGCCTTTTGAGCAGGACACCGAAACGGAACGAATGAGAGCACGTCTAGCGACTTTGACAGAACAGTTTGTAGTGAGATTAGAGTACAGGTCGCGCCACCGTACAAGTACGATGTTGCACATAGAAGGGTGAGAGAATTTCAGGGGGGGGGCATAGGAAAGGATACCCATTTAACCAGTGGGTCCAGCCTGGGGGCCGTCACTTAACGTGCTCGTCCGATGCACGGCGGATATTCAGCGATTGTTAGTAAATCACACCATCTCTGAAAGATCAGCCCAAGATCGAACCTGAGGACCTTGCATTGATAATCTGACTCGCTAACCACTAAGTCATCCGCGGCTCAACAATAGCGAGTCTCTGGCAATGCCTGTTTATCTTAGTACCACGAGCTACGGGCTCCACGCTGATGTGTACACTGGTTGTCAGAAATTGTTTTTCTACCGCTATATTATCGAGATTGTGTTGAAGATTTGCCTCACTCCGATGGTTATCAACTACAGTGGTGAACGCCCTTTTTTCAAAATTGAAACGAGTCAAGAACAAAGTAAAAGCCAGTAATAGGCAAAACAAAAGTGAACTACCACTCCTTGATGAGTGTTGAACATGAGTTACTGAAAGAAATGAACACGCCGAAGATAACTGATGAGTTTTCGGTTGCAAATGTCGTAAACGATTCATCTGAACCATGTAATTAACTGAAGTTTAATAAAAAAAAAAAGTGTACTCAATGGGCAATTTATAGGTTAATTTTTTAAACTTGTATATATTTTTATTAATTTCAGGATAATTCTAATAAATGTTTTCAGCAAAGTCATCCTGAAAGTTGCTTCAATTGCATACTAGTTAAGTAATGGATCAGCCATCTAAATATATGTTGTTCTATGAATTACACTGAATGAAAATTTGTGAAATATTACTATTTTTCCCTTCACATATATCCATGGTTACCAAAATTCACTCATATTTCCCCACTCCCCGAAGAAGTTGCAAAATATATGTCCCTGGAGATGAGTCCCCACTGCAGAGGCGTAACTACGGCGGGGCAGACAGGGCGGCTGCCTCGTGCGTCTGCCAAACTTCTTAAGACAGGGTGCAAAAAACCACTGCTTACAATCTGATTAAAATTCAAACCTTTGAACCAGTTTCTGGAAGCGAGGTCGAAAGTCAGTAGAACAAATGACCGTATTTGTAACGGAAAGGGAGGGGCAGGGGTCCAATGCCCCGGGAGTGCCATTAGCGTGCTCTTCGAGGTACAGCGAATATTTAGTGGTCAGACAGTTGGGCTGGGATTGAACCCCCCAACCATACGGTTAGAATCCGGCTACACTTTCAGAAATGAAAGCGATGTTATATGTAGGTTGCAAGATAAGGATGGCATTCACATTGCTAAATATTTTCTGGGGGCTATTCTATCATTACTGCGACTGCGACCATGAATACTAGCTGCATGCAGTCCTTTTGATGCTCACAGTACCGAATGAACAAACTCCGAAGCAGTTGAGAAAAGCTGTACAAACGAAACGGTCACAGGTTTTTTTTTTTTTTTTTTTTTTTTATTCATGGTTTAACGACCACCGTGAGATACACAGTGGGCTATAAGCAGTCACGGGATTCAAACCCGGACCCTTTTCTGACGAATGCTCATAAGCTTAGACCATATATATACGGTCAGGTCACATTATTGTGACCACCAGCTAATATCCAGAGTAACCGGCGTGTGCAGCGCGGACAGCAGATATAGACGGGCTGGCAGTGACTCAATAAGGTGCTGGAGGGAGTTCAAAATTATGTGGAACCACCATGCTGACTGTAGTGCGTCTGACGGCTGCTGGAGGGTGTGTGGTGGGGGATCCATAGGGCGAAAAACACGATCGAGGTGGTCCCACAGATGCTCAATTGGGTTTATTTCTGGGGAATTAGGGGGCCAGGGAAGTACTTTGAAGTCTTCATCGTACTTTTTCAACCACTCTCAGGCATTTCTAGCTGTGTAACACATCACATTGTCGTACTGGAAGACCCCATTCGCCCCAGGAAATACAATCAGTATGTATGGGTACACGTCGTCTGCAAGGATGGATTTATAACGAATTCGGTCCATTGTGCCTTCCACAGGTATGAGTGGATCCAGGGAATGCCACAAAAACATTCCCCAGACCATAACACCAGATTGTGTTCTTCCATCAGTGGTTGAAGAGTGTTTGTTCTTCGATGTTTCTCGCCCCATCATACGCCAATGTCCATCCGTTCGATGAAGCAGAAAACATGACTCATTGAAGAAGGCAATCCTTTGCCAATCATGCAGCGGAGGTCCAATTCCGATACTGCCGTGCAAATGTAAGCCTTTTCTGCCGATGCACCTTCGTTAGCATAGGTGCAGTGACCATCCGTTTGCATCGGAGCCCCATACGCAGCAGGGTTCGCTGAACTGTCGTTTTTGACACACTTCCGGTAGCCCCCTAGTTCATTCAGCCAGTGAGTTGCTCCACTGTAGCGTGTCGATCGGCCCTCACGCATCTTCGAAGCCGACGTTTACCTTCACCTCTCACATCAATGGCACGTGGTGCTCCGCAGTTTCCATATCGCTTATTCGCAGTGGTACCATTTCTCCAATCATGATACACTTTAACCACAGCAGCACGCAAACAGTTCACAAACTGCGCTGTTTCAGAAATGCTGCCACCCTTGACCTGAAAGCCGATAATAATCCCTTTTTTGCAAATTTGATAAATCGTTTCTTTTATCCGTGACAGCAACGAGTGATATGTTTTCAGATCAGATCATATGTAGAGGATTTTAAGAAGGGAGTGTCTGACCCCAGGTCTTAAACAACCCTTAGAAATAGGAAGCTAGGAGATTTGGGCTAGAGTGCCCGATAGGAAAGTAACACGGAAGCGAGGAAGAAAGGGGGAGGGCCACCCCGGCGGCACAGTGGTCTAAGCGATGGCCTATGATCATTCGTCCGAAAGGGGTCCGGGTTCGGATCCCGGTGAGGCATGGCTGTTATGTTTCTCTTATGACACTGGCTCTCTCCCTTTCCTGGAACCAGTGACACTAAATTAGGGACGGGCGACCAGTGTTTCTTTCAGGCATACATCCAGGGGGGCGAAGCCCTTCCGGAAACGACCATTCGACCCCCGGAGACATTTTAGGTTACCGAGCCAAATTTTAATAAATTCAGGCTATGATGAAAAAGGAAATTTCGTTTCTTTTTATGATACAAATATTTCTTTGATTTTTTTTTTTTTTATATTTGTTCAAATGGTACTAGCTATAGTTTATTTTATTAAAAAGTGTATTACGACGCATGGTGTTCTTAAAAGTATAATACGTAGACTAATCATACCTAAATGTCTGGGAATCGCGATTTTTTTTTATTGTAGGTTTAACGACCACCGTGAGTAACTCAGTGGGCTATAAGCAGTCGCCCGTCCCTAATTTTGGGTCACTGGTTCCAGGGAAGGGAGACAGCCAGTGCCGTAAGACAAACACAACATCCATGCCTCACGGGATTCGAACCCGGACCCCTTACGGAAGAATGATCGGAGGCCATCGCTTAGACCACTGCGCCACCGGGTCGGTGAATTGTGATTCAGAAACAAGAGTGCGGTGAATTCATTTTAACAGATAAAAATTTCAAACCTGCGGAATCTCTCCTTTTCCTTCTTTAGCTGAGAGCAGTTTGTTAGTCCTGAAATGTTTGAAGAAGTAATTACTATATCAGGTATGTATATAGAATTTTTTTCGGGGGGGGGGGTTGAAGTCCACCATCTAGAACAAAATTAAAGTTGAAGAAAAAATGAAAGCATTTTTTTTCCTAAAGTAAGTTGATAGATTTATATTTTTATTAAATTAAGGCATTTTTTTCTAATGTAAGTCGCATTTTAACCAAAAACAAAAAAATAAAGTATTCTCAGGGAGGGAGGGGCTCTAAATGCGCCCCTGTGCCAGATATACAGTAATTACTTTTATGTATATGAATATAGTAGTTAAAATTATATGTATATACTGTATACATAGCAAATGGAAAACTTGCCCCCTCTAAGGTTCCACCCCCCCTCCTGCCAAAAAGTCCTGAAAGAAACACTGCGCCGCCCCGGTGGCGCAGTGGTCTAAGGCGCTGGCCTCTGATCATTCGTCCGTAAGGGGTACGGGTTCGAATCCCGGTCAGGCATGGATGTTGTGCTTGTCTTACGGCACTGGCTCTCTCCCTTTCCTGGAACCAGTGCCAGTGACCCTAAATTAGGAACGGGCGACTGCTTATAGCCCATTGAGTTGCTCACGGTGGTCGTTAAACCTCCAATCAAAAAAAAAAAAAAAAAAAAAGAAACACTGCGAGCGACTGCTTATAGCCTATTGAGTTGTTCACGGTGGTCGTTAAACAACCAATCAGAAAAAAAGAAAGGGGAGGAAGACGCCCTTTATTTATTACCTTGGTCCGACGGCTTAACGTTCCCATCCGATGCACGGCGGATATTTAGTGGTTCTGACGTTCGCACCTGCCGGGATCGAACCCGAGGTTCCTCTGTGGCAGTCGCGAACGTTGACCATTAGGCCCTATATGTTTTCAGAATGCCTACGCCACACCTTGTATACCCTCAAAGCCAGGTCACCACACGTGCATTTTTTTTGATGAGGTTTAACGACCACCGTGAGCAACTCAATGGGCTATAAGCAGTCGCCCGTCCCTAATTTAGGGTCACTGGTTCCAGGGAAGGGAGAGAGCCAGTGCCGTAAGACAAACACAACATCCATGCCTGACCGGGATTCGAACCCGGACCCCTTACGGACGAATGATCAGAGGCTTGCGCCTTAGACCACTGCGCCACCGGGGCGGCCGTGCATTTCTTCATTGGCTACGTGTTAAACAAAGAACGTTAAAAGTAGGAGGTGGTCACAATAATGTGATTTGACTGCGTTTATATATGCACACGCACACACACATAGAAAGAGATGGGGGCGCAATATTTTGCGGTTTGCTCAGGGTGCAGAAATGCCTAGTTACGCCTCTTTCTCTTTGTTAATAGTATTACAGGCCCTATACGGATCCTTGAACCGAATCTGATATCTAGCATTAGAACCTCAATACGCCTTTTGGTAGGGTCGCTGACAATGGAACAAAAAATGAAACTGAATACTGTTACACGTGTGTGTTAAGGTGAAAGCTTTGCAGTGGTTACTTCAATTCGCATGATAAAAACAGAGGGAAAGAAAAAAATAATGATGAGTGACCCCGACTTGTTGGCCTTTCGATTTACCTGCGCGGCACGAATACAGTTCAGTCCCCATGCAGGAGCTCTGCTCCCACCGGCAGAATGCTAATTATGTGACATGATGTGTTTAGCATTTTAAACTATATATATATGGTTCATATCATAAAAAGTGTGCGTTATATCCCCAAAAAATTAGGGGGATCCTTTACATCGGGGATACCCGACTTTGAAAATCAGGGGGTCCTGACCCCCCCTACATTGTTTGCGCCTATGCTTCTAACAAATTAACAATGCTCATATAACATCCAAGCTCATAATCTAATTCACCGTGAATTTTTCAAGTAGTCACAACGTAAGAAACATTTCGGTGTTAAGGTGCGATGCGTAAAGAATCGGAACTTCCAAATAATATCACTGAAACAAAGAATCATGCTTTTTTACGTGCTCAATGCTATAATTTGTGGATCTCGATTCTTCTTTCGAATACCCCTAAACCTTGGAATTTTCGCGGAAGGTTTAATCTGGAACCGAAATTGAAATTCATATTAGGAAATGAGCTCATAGAGCTTCCATTTCTTATCAAGAAAGAGGAAGAGCAGATGAGTAAACAACCGCACGTGAGTCAGACCTGTTTTCAGCTTATCGCCAGCGGACTTTCTGTTTTCTGATAAATTCACATGGCAACACGCCTTGTCACATGACAGTCATCTGATAGAAAACAATCTGAAGTGTGAGTGATAGAGTTCGTCATATATTGCCGTGGTTTTTAGAAATTAATTGTTGTTTGGTGGTTAACTTATTGAGTACGGTATTGGATTGTTACGGACCAAAATGCGACACATCTTCTTCTTACTGATCGCGCTGATGAGCGGTAAGTGTTAATATAAGTTTGCATAAAAGTCGTGCTAACTTTTGAAAATTCCATTCCTTGCCGGATTTCATCCAAAAAAGGAGAACTATGTCTGATCTCACCGTATATTTTCATTTTAATAGAATTGAGTGTGTATCTCCCTAGGAACTCCCATATTATAACATTTCTGCAAAGTTTTCACTGAAATTCGTAGAAATTACGCAGCAGTTTTCGTCTGCTTATCGGTGCACGATCAATTACTGCTGCGAGCTTTGTTATGAAATATAATCTTGATTTTAAGAAACGTTTTCGCTGTCTGAGGTGCCTAACTTCATCAGCAAGTTTTTAAATGGAAACAAAGTTAAATTATGAGGATTTCAATAAATTAACGATATGTGATTTAAGATAACAAAGCTGTAGCAGTACAGTCCCTCTGTAAAAAATCCGGTTTATGTCACTTGAATGCAAAAAAAAAAAAAATTAAGAATTTAATGCATATGCGAAAAAATAACCTATATCATGGCTGATTTAGTACTTGTGTGGAGTGTGATTTAACCAAAAGGATTTTGGGTAGGCCTTTTGTCTTATGCTGTGTGTTACCCCTTTCTTTACCTATGGTGACTATGCACTTTCTGTAGCCAGCTTGACCTATAGTGACTATGCACTTTACAGAACGCTGTTGGGATAGGTACAACTGCTGAAATAACAAAAAGCAGTGCTTTAAGCAAAGCAACAATTTATTTCACACACATTATGCATTTATGATGATACTAATACTTTTTTTTATTTGTATGCTTCGTAATTTTTTTTTCTGTTATTCTCTCAAGCAAATTTGTGATAAGTTGTTGGGTAATTTATAATCAATATTTTACCCAACTTGTGATAGTACATGCATTTCCTTTCCAGTGTAAAATTCTGCTTAAAAAATATTCAAAAATCTTGATTTTAAGAAACGATGTTTGCCCAGCTCTAATCTGGGGGTGGTTTCCTATGGTCAACCTGGGCCCAATTTACACAGAATCGGGCCCTAGGCACAGCACAAGATGAGGATCCCCACCCGTCCACATTATTAAAAGAGTAAGTACATTTATTGCCATTAAATATTATCAATTAATTTAAAAGTTGATTTAATAAATGGGACACTGTGTGGGGAAAAATGTAAATAATATGGATTTTTATTTAATCTTAATATTAGCAAGGAAATTCACACTTAAAAATATAAATGGGTAAGTAAAACACTATTTAATAGTTTAGTATTGCTATTTTTGGTACAGACTGATTTTTCTAGGGCAAGGTGAACTTCCATGCAGCTGGTTAATCACCTGTGATGTGTTCAATATTATAGTAGAATAATTCTATTAACAAACGAATGATACTTAGATTTAAGCAAACTTTCATAACTGCATAATTCTCACACACATAAAGCACATTATTCAGCTCATTAATTCACTTAATTTAGACCCAGGCAATTTTAAAATCTGATACTTTACAATATGAAATACTCAAAACTTCTACAAAGTGTTTTAGCAATGCAAAACCTCTCTCAGGAGGGGTATAGTGTATATAGGAACAGGCCTTGATTTTTTTTTTTTTAGCAGTAGCAACATTTGCTAATGGCCTTATTTTTTACTAGCAAATTGCATTACCTGCTAACAAAAGTTTACTAACATTATACAAAAGAAACTTTGACATGCTTCCTCCATTAGTCAATCATGACAAATTTTGCTTTCACCCCGTAACTGTCACATTGTTATGCTGAAAAGATTAGAAATATTTAGATATAACTCACCTTTTCATCACCTGACAGATTAATTCTAACCATTTAATTTGAATGCAAATATTTAAAAAACATTTTTTTATTTAACCTTATTCACAAAATTCAAGAACACTATTCAAAATCTTAAGTTATTTTCTGTATGGTTTACGATCTAGGTTTCGGATCTTTTCATCATACCACTTTAAAACAGCAGGCCTGGGGTCAAACTTGTCATCGGATGAACCTTGAACATCAATACTCATGAGAGCATTCAATGTTTGTAAGTTTAAACTACCCCTCCAATCAACCTGGATTCTCTTCATGAAACTGAACCCAATCTCACATGCAGAAGTAGATAAGGGAAATATACTGGATATCTCTACTAGTGCCAAAATGTTTTTATAACGTTTGTACTTTTTCAAGAAACATTAGCTTGCAGAAAGCAGTTGTTCCTTTTTGCATGTGTCTGAAATATTTCACACGCGCAATGCAATGGCACTTTACAGTTCACTAAAACATTCAAAACTTTTGTTAGAACCACTTTTTATCACTCGCAAAATGTATTTGCTTGCTAACAATTTGCTATTAGCTACTGGTTAAAATTGAGCCCTGTATAGGAATATAGCACATTTATATTTCATCTGCAAGTTTCAGATGAAAAGCACTGCGACTTTCCTGCCTTATCCATTACTCACATTTGAAATTAAATTGACTGTATAAATCAGTTTTCACAAGTCATGAGCTGCATTTGAAATGAGGTGTAATGAAAGAGCCTAGTAAAAACACTAGTGTTAATATTCATTTCAGCAAAAGAAAAAGACTGTTTTTCTCCAAATGTTTTTCCCGTTCATAATAATTAATTAATAAAAAAAGCATAATTTTTTTTGTGTTGCAATTTTGGTGCCCCCTAAAATGCGGGGCCCTAGGCTCAGGCCTTGCGAGCCTAGGCATAATTCAGGCCCAGTGATCAACTATAAGTCATCTTGCTCAAATTTTATAGCAGTAAATATGATTTGTTAACTCTCATTCGGCAGATTTGTATAACCAAGTCCTTTACAGTCACTTTTGGAAACATTATCCGGAAGGGCTTTAGGAACATGGCTCACGTGTCATGCTATAAGAAACATCAGCCGTATTATGTTTGACCGAGAAAGAACTGACTGTTTGTAGTGCTTTGTTAACTCTTACCTTTTTAAAACTTTAGAATCTTTGTTTTAATTTAGATTTTAAAACTTTAGAATCTTTGTTAGCTCTTACCATTTTAAAACTTTAGAATCTGCTGGGTAAAAGGTTTTCTGCATTCATTAAAAAAAAAAAAAAAAGTACATATTTCTGAGCAATTTGGGGCTTTAAAAAATTGTTCATGATGCTTTGAGTTTTGCCTTTCATGATTGCTTATGTGTTTAAATGAAAAACATCAGGGTAACAGGAAAATTTAACTGCTATGAAATTTTTGTTTTAATGCAAAATTGGGCATGCATCTTCAGTTATGTAAAAGTTGTTGGTTGTTATTTTCTACTCAAGCAATTTGCCTAGGCAATATAGTAAACAATATTTAGTAATACTTCACTCTTATTTATAATTAAAAATATGGAGTATAATGAAAAAAAAACTGATTTCACGGATCCAAAGATTTTGAACTTGATCTAATAGTTCAAGTTCAAAATCAAGATCTAATATACAATAGATCAAGATCTAATATACAATAGCTACTGATCATCCTGTCCTTTGATTATGGTTTTCTATTTTTGATTCTTCTATAAAGTGCCAATGATGATTTGAGAAAATCTGATGTTCTCATATCCAAACATTTTCAGGAGTTATAGAAAATTATCATAGAAGTGTTTTCTTAAAGGATTTGGAACATGTTTTAAAGGAACTTTTAAACATAGTGTATGATTGGGATTATGAAATAAAATATTAAAAATAATCAAAAATGCTCTTTAATTACACTGGAAGTTTTATGTCAAATAGGCCTAAACAATCACAAGTTTGATTGGCAGATTCTGATAAGTTTCGTAGAAGCATGTATGCACATGTTCTTCATTGTTTCAACTTTTTGCGCATTATCACCTCTGCTGTTACCTGTCCTGTTCGTCATATCTAAATTAAAATAGGGACTTGCGCTACAAACATATTGTACTTAGAATAAACTGTACAAAAAATGCTTACCTGTCTCAATGCCCTTCATTATCCATTTAATAAAAATTTTCTTCCCTGTTGGCTGACAGGTGCTATGAAAAATGGTCAGTCAAGATGCAGTTAAATTAAATATTGTCAAGATGCAGTTGAATTTAAAGTTTGGTCAAGATGCAGTTGATTAAATTAATCTTATCTGGACTGATAGTTCAAAGTCAAGAACACAAATAAAAAACGGTGAATGGCTATGGCACAAAGTGAAGAAAACACGTTACACCAGTTAAAATGTATCAAAGTTCATTAAAAACATACCTTTCTGTAACAACATTTTCAAAGGAAGAAGTTTAGGAATCAAAATTATACTCACTATGAACAATGGAAGTCACTATTGTAATGAAGCATAAAAACACGAATGCTAAACAAATGGAATGGCCTACTAAAAATGAATAAAAAACGATATTTTTGCAGCAAAAACGATATCCAACAAGGGCATAGGATTCAATGAATCTTATCTTGACTGGTTCTGGTTCACACTCCCATGCATGCCACACATTTAAGCAGTTTCTTGATCTGGTATTGGAATTGGTTCACGCTCTCATGCATGCCATACATTTAATCAGTTTCTTGATCTGGTATTGGGATTAAACATTAAATAATTTCTCATTAGGACTTGTTTAATTTCTCATAAAAATCAGTAAAAGCTAATTGAATAGCATTGTTGCAGAAGGACAATCAATCCATTTTTAGTGCAGTTGACAAAAACGAGAATGTGATGATTATATTACTTAGATTTTTCATTAGAAGCAGTGATACATACATTACAAAAAAAAATTAATAAAAGTTCTACAAAACGTCAATTTCAATTAAGAAATTGTTTTAGCAGAAGCAGATAGAAACAAAGTTTTAGTAACAACAACAAAATAATAATCCCCAAAAATCCATTCATGAAACACTAACTAAGAAATGCACATGATCTCAGTTGCTATTTTTTCAAAAACGTAATTCACTTTCAGTAAAAAATAATATACTTCGTAAACCAATTCTAGAAACTTTTCAATAATTCACTACAAAATATTTGAGCTTTGCTCTCATGTTGATATTTTTTCATAGAGGACCAGTACAGGCACAAAAATGCCATTTCCCAACTTAAATTGCTGTGTTCCATCTCATCCGTGAACATTAATTTAAAATACATCTCAGTTTCATTTTTACAGTCGAATAAAAATTTACTAGACAGGTTTCATGTCTAAAATTTGATGGGGGAAGGATATATATTAGGTACTTATGTTACCATGTGTTTGCATAATACTATAAAAATGACTAGATATCTCACCCTGGTTGGTGTATAAAGTACATTGGGAAAATCACACTTTTGATTTAGGTTATCACTTGCTTGATTTATTGCATACTGTCTTATAGAAGGGCTTATATAAAGTAAGAAGAATTTCAGAGGTCTCCAGGGTTAAGCTCTTTACTGCTGCAAAGTTGTGGGCTGGCAAATGCTTAAAGTACTTGAAACTTCTGGTTCATTTATAAAAACACTTCATCAGTTAAGTCTGTCATAAATGACACTAGGTGATGCTATGTCCCAGGAATGTGTGTCCAGTTCCACAACAATCAGTTTGCATCGCTTTCCAACTGCAAAAGTGATTAAAACACCACAAAAAGAAATGTCCGATCCACCTTAGAAAAGTGTTTCTTAAGATTTAAGAATGGCCAATTATATTGTAATGCCAGTCGGGAATATTTGCGTGACAGATGTTCGGGAGGGGCATAGAGCTCCAAAATATGACTTCCTGTGGTATTGGGGTTGGTGAGATGGTGGGGATAAGCCTAGTTCGATATTTTGTTTCCATTCAGTAGCATATCTGCATACTATCTGCACAATAGCAAAGAAAAACTGCATCTCTTCCTTGACCTGCCTCCAATCGGGGTGCAACCAGAATAGGGTTTTTGGATTAAACCCACTCCAGAGCCCAGAGTTATTTTTTTAGGACTTGCATTAGCAGTTCAATTTTGCTACCTCCTGTGTCAATGCCTCAGTTTGATTCAATTTTCCTCTCCACTGAGCTAGTGTTTAATCTGGAATTTTTTCTCTTGTAGCAGTTTAACTATTTTATCAGCAAAAGTTGTAGCAAATTTGCATACATACATATCACTAAGCTGTTCTCTGATATTCAGAGTTTAGCTCCACAAAGAAATACATACTACCAGATAATTTTTACTTACTGAAATTGCCATATCGAACTTCTCCATTTACAGCGATCATGACATACAACTCGGGCTTCACTGACATCCATCACACACCGTACAGAAGATCTTCTATACTTCATACTTATAGTCTTTTTTTCAAGCAGACACTCCTGAATCTGATCCTCCCATGACTTCCTTGTTTTTCCTCTGCCTTTCCTTCCTGCCACTTAGGCTAAAAATATTTTCTTAGTAAGTATCTCATTACTCATTCTTTCAACATGGCCAAACCACAGAAGCATATTAGTCTCCTCACCTTGCTAACAACATTTTGCTTTACATTACACAACTGCAACACATCTTCATTCCCCACACAATTAGAACATGTTTTACCACAAACCCCCTGTAAGTAATGCATTTCTGCATCACACAAACAACTCCTATGTTTCTTCTGTAGCACCCAGGTTTCACTGCCATACATCAGATTAGCAACAATTACACTTTCATACACAGCCATGCAGGACTCTCTTGAGAATCCATCATTCCTGTGAAAACTTCCCAAAGCGGCCATGACTTTCAATGAAGAATTCACTCGCCTACAAATTTCACCATCCAATTTGTTTTCTCTGTCAAACATGCTTCCTAAATACACAGACTCATTCACCTGGCCAATTACGTGCCATTTAGACTTATAATCCAATTTTGCGGGGTTCTATATTTTTGCTATATTCACGTATCAAAACACAAGCACGGTGCATTGGCTAAATAAAATTTTGTACTTTCAATGGAATTCAAGAATAAAAACAAATAGACTTTTGTAACATTTCTAATTTTAATACAAATACTTATATTTGCTGATGTGTGCGGTTTGTGAAAATATATACAAAGAACAGGATTAATAAAAACCACAACCAATAACACACCGACCGACCCGGCTATTGCAGAAAAGACGATGGGGATGGTCAAGCGACAACAGAGTGAAGACGGAAAGAAAACGTGATGGGGAAGCAGCCCTTGCAAAACTACTGAAATTTCTGCTAGCCAATGTGGCTAGTGGAATAAAAATTTTACTAGCCCAATGACAAAATCTACTAGCCATACGAAATTAAAAAAAAAAGAAAAAATAATTCAGTAACTTCTGCTTACGTTTCTATGAAATTAAATGGGTGTGTTTTTCTTTTTTCAAATGAGAGACACCTCCCCCATTAACTTCATAAAAAACAGATGCAGAGCAGTAACTGCATAGGATCATTAGATTGACTGCAAATATTGCATATGCTTTTGTTCCAAAATGATTGACTTTTTGATAATTTATTTTCAGTGCTGTAATATCATTACTCTTACTATCTTAATTTACACATAAATAATTTATTTTTGAGAGGCCATTGAATTTAGATGTCTGATTTCTTTTAATAATATTTAAAACAAAGGGACAAAAGCTAGGATATGTATACATAAAGTGGCACTAATAATGTTGATACAGTTTACCACTGATACGTACTGTGCTTGATCTTCCCATCAAAGGTATCTGCCCACCACAATTGAATAGCATTTTGAGGATCAAAATCTTCAATAGAAGTGCCATTGCATCTAATCATCATTAAGTCGTTTAAAGTGTCACTATTCAGACATGCCCAATTACTGGTTTTTATTAGGTTCATTGCTGATGCTCTACGTCAATGGGCTTGTGTGTCACTGCCGCCAAAGTTAATGCACACTGCGCCGCAAAAATTTTCTTTCGCTCCCGATACTTTCTCATGCCCTCTGCAGCGGACATTGTGGTGTTTATCGAAAGCTGACGAGTTGCTCTTCCGCATTGACTATGTTCAATGTATTTCTGCTTGGCTTTTCAACAAGTATATGCCGACATTGTGAAATTTTAAAATTTGTTCAACTGCGATCTAAAGTTTTACAAGCAACACTGTATTTGATCTCACTTCTAGTGTTTTGAATCGACAGATCTCGAAGTTAGCTTTCGTTTGAGACCAATTTTGATGCCGTAGCGCTTTGCAGTGCCGAGTTATACTGATTAGAAGTTTGCGCAGTAACTCAAGGTCACTAACAAGTCTTTGTTCCCTTAGCTATTGAATGACACTAGGTTGGTTTGGTACGCGTTGATAATATAGAAATTATTAGACCGAACTCGACGGCCTTTTTTCGTAACGCTCAATTTTCCGTACTGGCCACATAGTACTGGTCTGATTTTAATGACATATTCACGTCAAAAAAACCCTGCCACGTACTTCCTATTGTTCCTAAGCTGTGGTGAATTTCCGCGATCCAACGCATGAAACACACAGCCTCTTAATAGCATCGTCGACACATGGAGGCCTGATAAGAAACCTGTTTAAAAAACATAGTGTCTGCGTCATTATGGTACCCCTATGATGTCCACGTTTACTCACCTGGCAGGCGAATTTCCGATGAGCTATCCCCCGGTGTAGCGTTTGGAACGAGACACCGCGAGAAACTACGTCGGAGACGTGCGCGTGCATGAGGATCCGCCGATATTCACGTGTGTCGGACTGGGAAAACCGGTTTGAACAACAGTGCTTGGTCACGGTTTGGTGGCGCACGATGGCGAATACGTCACGGTGGTGATGAATCGTAGTTTGGTCAGTCGAAACACCGTAACATCGATGTTAAATTCACACCGGTTTTTCGCGATGTATCGATACATTGCCGAATCCTAGTGTGGGGAAAAGTTGGACAAAATAGTTGCTCACATCGGGGAAAAATCTACTCGCCATCATTGGCTGCTATACTAAAAAAATTATTAGCCACTACGAAATATCTGGTCGCCATTTGGCGACTGGCGACCGACATTCGCGAGGCCTGTGGGGAAGGATACCAGGTAAGCAGGACAAAAGAACGATGACGGAACAAAATGACAGGGATGAAAAACCGCAAGGGTGAAGCGTGGGTGGGTGGGATGATGAAACAAAAAATGATGGGAAACATTCGTTTTTTTGTAATTCAGTGGGGTCTTTTTGTCACAAAATTACTATTTTAATTGCAATTTTGCAATTTAAAGGAGTGACTGTTGCTAAAAAAATTACTGTCTATCATGATTTGACGAAAATGCGAGTGACAGCTTTAACACTGCACTGAGTCAGGGTGTCTACTGGTCATGAAATTGAGCAGGTGATCATAAAGTAATGAAAAAGTAATAAAATTGAGTGGGTGGTCATGAATTTTTTTTTTTTTTTATTATCAGCACCTGAATGAAGGCAAAATTGCACACCTAGAAGAAAACACAAACTGGCACCCTTATAAACTGCCGTGTAGTCGATGCCCCGTAACATATATATAAAAAAACATATGTCTTCATCAAAAGCTGATGTTGTGAAGAGGGAATATTTATTATTTTATGAATCTTCTAAAAAACAACTGAAACAGTTCAATCCTAAGGAGGACAAAAATAAGATCACTTCCTGATGAATTTACTACAAAGTGCGAACCATGACTTTTTATCAAGTTCTTACAGAAGCTGCTATGCATGTTTCATGGCAGTGCTGTAGTTGAAAGAGGTTTTTCTGTTAACAAAGAACTTTTAATTGAAAACTTAGAAGATACAGTTGTTGCAGAAAGAAGTGTTTACAGTGCAATACAATCGTTAGGTGGTTTAGCTAATAGTGAGAAAGAACTGAATGTAGACATCACAAAATCAATCTGTCAAAAATGCTTCATCAAAAAGAGTAAAAGCCTTAAAGAAGAAGAAATCTGACAAAGATTAAGTGGCCAATTGTAAAAGAAGAGCAGTCCAAGAACTAAAATAACTCAAAGATAAGAAAGAAAGCTTATAGAAAAGGCAAAAGAAGAAGCTGAAGTTCTAAATTCTGAGATAACAAGTTCAGCTAAGATACTTAAACACTGAGCCTTTCACTATGAAATTTCAGTCTTTATAAATTTTGTACATTCATAGTTTTTATATTGCTTTAATGAAAACTTTAAAGTTTTTACAGCATTACCACATTAAAAGAATTTTTGTATTAATAGCTATGTAATGATAAATATTTCTGAAAATTGCTGTACCCCATCCTAGATGAGAGTTGAATGTTTTTATTTCTTTAAAAACATAGAATTTGGTGAATGGCATTGTGCAAGCCATACATAATTACATTATTCATGTTAAGCAATTTTAGTGACATAAGAATTACATTCAGCTCTCATCTCAACTGGCTTTCGGGTAGAGGTTCATAAAAAGCAACCCCCCGCCCCCATATAGCCACTTTAGCAGCAATATTATAGACACATCAGTTTTGCCTAAACTATTGTTGCATAGAATTAATTTCAGTGTTTGTAAAAATAAAAAATAACCTGGGATCTCAAGCCAAGGGTACTAGATTATGAGTCTAGAATGGTTGTCATTGTGCCACGCATTGTTAAGAAGTCATGAATTTAACAGAAAATGTCATGAAAAGGTCATGAATTTGGTTAATTGGAAATCAGTAGTCACCCTGTGAGTGCTCTTTACACAAAATTTTGAACTTTTATATTGTAACCTGACCGTAAAGTACACACGACACAATTACTCTGCTTTTTTCCACTGCCCATTTTTCCCATTGAGACAAAAAGTGAGATAAACTTGTCCTTGACAATTAGCCAAGTTTGGGGACGGTGCAACCCTGTAGGGTATGATCCCCTACCCCTAGCTGTTCTAACCTACTAGGGTCAAACCTCTTAGGTAGGATGAAGGGACTCAAAAATTTTTGTTAATGGTCACTCAGCTCTGAAATTCATCTGGCAAAGTGTATGTATGTGGCAGAGACATATTTAGAGTGGTGGGGGCAAGGGTCCTTGCTTCCCCGTAAGTGTTTAACATTTTTTTTATGTTTTTGGTTAAAATGCAAATTACATAAAGGAAAAAGTGCTTCAACTTACATTAGAAAAAAAATGCTTTTTCTTCTATTTTTCATTAATTCTTTTGTTGTGGTGGATTTCAAAAACTCCATTTTTTGTCAGCCCCCTGAATTTTTTTTTAAATATGCCACTGGTCTATGACCAAGCTTCCAAATCCATGACCAGCACTCTTCCTTTTCTTTAAGTAACTGAGCATTCAACGAAACATACCACCAGAACAATAAAAGTAAAATGCAGTCACCATTTGTCATTCAGATTGAAGGTTCCCCAGACACAAAAGAAATGCATTTCTTTAATAGTCTGTATTTCCTTTATATTACAGTTGTGCTTATGATAAAGTACCATTTTTTTACATTATTTTTATCTGATTATTGCTATTGTAATTTATTATTTAATTAACTTATTATAAATTATTTTGTTAATTTCTGTACTTTAATTATTCAATTCGCTGGCCATTGACCAGTAAAACTTCCATCAGACCACTGAACTATTGGTTTGACTGGCCCGGATGGCCAGTACATTTTTCTTTTCTAATTTGTCACAAGTTAAAAACTGAATTTCTGTTTCTTTTACTTTACTGTATGGTTTTCTTTTTAGGCTGCAAACTAATTTTAGGTTTAAAAACAAATATTGGAGATAATTCCATTGAAATGATACATTATTTTCTACATACACTGTAAATGTCTTTTTTTTTTTTTTTTTTTTTTAATGGACCAGTGGTTTGCAAATTCTAGTGGTCTGCTGGGGCAGTAAAATATTTATTTCTGATTATAACACTGTTCTAGTGCTCTTATTTTGTTG
This sequence comes from Macrothele yani, assembly GCA_039090855.1. Classification (NCBI taxonomy): domain Eukaryota; kingdom Metazoa; phylum Arthropoda; class Arachnida; order Araneae; family Macrothelidae; genus Macrothele; species Macrothele yani. The sequence goes on from CM077026.1 coordinate 117,047,937, forward strand.
ATACCAATTAAATATCTAGTGATGAGTATCTCAGCTCAGGCAGGGCATGTCAGGTGACCATTTTAGATTTTTTCCAAAAAATTACAGTAGTTACAACTACTGGAGACATAAAATATCCTGAAAGGATTTTGCTCAAATTTTTTTTTTCTTTCTTGCTACAGCATTTTAAAGTTTGGCTAAAATATAGCTATCTTTGAAAAATGGGGAAAGTGCTGTATTTTAAAATGAGTGCTGCTTGTAGCCTTGTACTAATCAAACACCAGTAACCTATGTTTAAACTGTGAAAACTTATTAAATGATGTCTTCAGTCAAATATGGACAATCTATTGCATTTTGTGGCAATGTAGGAATGCTGAAAACATGTAATTTTCAGAAAAATATATAAAATTTACCGGGCAAAAACACACTATTCTACAATAAGCAATTTATTAACAACTGATAGGGCATCAAATGGACACATTTTCAGATTTTTAAGAAATGGAGTTTTTGAGTAACTGCCATTCAAAGATTGAGCATTTTTGAACTTCCACATAATTTAAAATTGAATTTTATGAACTGCATGCATCCCAGGTTTAAAATAAAGTTTGCTGTAAAACTACCATAGAGGGACTTCAGATTGCCATCCTTACTTACATAAAAAGTAATTATTTAGTGTAAGAAAAAAATTTCCAAAATTCAAGAAAAGGAACATTTTTACGATAAATTTAATTTTTCCATATTGATAATTATTCAAACTATGCCAAGTTAAAATTCAATTCAAAAGCTACAAAATAGAAAAAAAAAATTGAATAGGTTAAAATAAGCAGCGCTCGTTTTAAAATACAGCATTTCCCCCATTTTTCAAAGATAGCTACATTTTAGCCAAACTTCAAAATGCTGTAGCAAGAGAAACATTTTTTTTTTAAGAATTTCCTTTCAGAATATTTTGCCTCTAGTAGTTGCAACTACTGTAATTTTTGGAAAAAATCTAAAATGGTCTCTTGGCACATGTCAGTACTGTCTGCCTGAATTGAGATGGAATAACTCTGATACTAATAAGGGAAAACATTTCATTTCCTCAAAGATATCAATATTTCATGCAAATTATTGGCATACTAATTTCATCAGTATCATACAAAGAAAAAAATATATAGTTGTGTGCCTGATCCTGACTGTGTATGCTTTGACTTCCTAAAAGTGGTAAACAAGTCTTGTTTACTGCTCGAAGCAGGTTTTAGTTACACTTCAGCAGTTATTACTAACCTCTTCAACAATGTTTTATTTAAAACCCATTGTAGTTTGTGTTTATTTCATGACAAGCTGATATTTTTAATGAATGACTTGTGGATTTTTTCTGCATGATAAAAAATGTAAAAACATTTGTAGGGGTAATTTAATAAACAGTTCATGCATTCTGATCTGAACTGACTTCAACACACACCTGTAATCTCTGCTCATTTGCATCATATGATAGTGTACCCTGAGACACACAGTTTCTTAAACTTAAAAAATAAAACTTGTTTTATTTTTTGAAGTATGACATTTGGTTTCAAATGGCTGCATAGCTGGTGACCTTATAAATATTTTTTATTGCTGATGTATGCTTAAAAATTTGTGTTTGTAGGATCTGTACTGCCTGTGTAAATGTGCGTTAAATGTTATCTGTAAATTTTTAAAGTTAGTGATAATGTAGCAAAGATGATGGATGTTCATGGGAGTTTTTGCCGGTAACAGCTTAACATGGTGAATAAAAAAAAAAAGTGAATGTGGTCCGGGTTCGAATCCCGGTGAGGCATGGATGTTGTGTTTGTCTTATGGCACTGGCTCTCTCCCTTCCCTGGAACCAGTAACCCTAAATTAGGGACGGGCGACTGCTTATAGCCCATTGAGTTGCTCACGGTGGTCGTTAAACCTCCAATCAAAAAAAAAAAAAAAAATCTTAGTTCAACTGTTATTTAATGATTCAAGTGTTTTGTCATTCTTTTATTATAAGGGTGCTTAATTTATAGCAGCCAGCCCTTAACATTAACATTTTTTCTTTTTTTTTCAAGTGAGTAGCTGAAATTTTATTATTCTATTTTCAGTACAGAACAGATTTTTTATTTGTGGTGAACATGCAGTTGGTCTTTTTTTCGGCTTTATGTTTTTTGTTGTCTTAAAAAGTATGGGTGTGAAAGATTTATGAAAAGATGTAACTGAGTAATTTCTATGTTGATAGTGAATGCATTCTACAGTTATGGAAAGTATTATATTAAATGTTGACAATTTATTAAAAAGGCATTAAATTTTTTTCATTACTTTTCAGGATCAGCACTTGATGCTCTTCCAGCACCTTTACAGATCTTGGGTCCTGTACAGCAGGTGCCCTCTAAGTGTTCAGATCCTACGTATGCCTGTCAGGACTTAGAAAATGCCAGACAATGTGGGGTTGTAAAATCTTGCATCAACGATGTCTGGGCCAACATGAATGCTCCTGATGATAATGTATGTTTTTCCTTTCTTTGTATTGCTTTCTATTTTTTCTGTGTGTATTGTCAAGACAATTGGTTATGGAATTTATTCATTCCTGTGCTGTTCACTGAAGAATGCTCATGATTTTCTTAAAGGTAAAATACTGAGAGAAAGACAGAGAGAGAGAGAGAGAGAGAGAGAGAGAGAGAGAGAGCGAGAGAGCGAGAGCGCGCGCATTGTAGTGTGTAGGGTTTGCACATACACCACACTACATGGAAGTCCGGAAAAGTCCTGGAATTTGATTTTCCTTTTTTCTAGGCCTGGAAAGTACTTGATTTTTCATATATTTGTGAAAGGTCTTGGTATCTTTTCTTGCAGTGGTAAAAAAAATGGTCAAAACGTTTGGATTGATTGCATTACTTTGTTTTAGCAGTCTGCAACATCTACTCCAGGGTAACCAGATTCCTTTTTGGAATAGGACATTTTTATTAGAAAAGGAGGGTGCAATACATTTGTACAAAACTAAATATGTATGCACATAATCTGTATTTAAATTTTATAGTTTGAGAGTTTATATGTGCAAAATTTTAAAAAGATAGATTTTAGTCTGCTGGACATTATTGCGTATGTTTTTCACTGGAAGAGATTTTCTTTAGTAGGTTAGGTTCCTTTAACAAATATTTGTGAAATTCAGAGCATGACATGTCTTTCAAATTGTATTTAACTAGCATTACACCCCTCACTGATTCATTAAGCAACCTGAATTATAAACAGAAAAAACTCCAGCAATGACTCACAACACACAAAGCAAACAGTATGAGCTCACTGTTTACATGACTACACTGCACGGCACCGTCCACCATATGTGATGAACAGCAGACAAACTAACGAGAACTAGTGGGTTTTCTCTGTGCTGTTGACTCACAACTTACTCACTTCAGCAGGCAACTGCAGGATTGCAGGAATAAACTGACCAGGAGGTGGAGGGAGGGCACGATTGAGAATCCAAAAAATGAATGAATATATTTCAGAGGTGACCTGATAGAATATGCATGATCAAGTCACATTATTGTGACCACCTACTAATATCCAGAGTAAACGCCATGTGATGAAGTAAGTTTTTGCTCTTTGAATATCAGAGTGCATAAATGGCCATGGAGCAATACTTGAATCTCCAGCCTGAAAGAATTCCTAAATACAGGTATGTGTTATGCGGTATTCTTTAGGGGTAGTTAAACTGATGTGCACTACCACTTTCAGGTGTGGAGCAAGACGTCTGCACTTTGGAGAAATTCATTATTCTGTCACCAATCTGCAGTTGTTTCATACCCCCCTTTCAACTTGATGTTTTTTTTTATTGAGCTATTTGTATATTTTAAAAAGTGTAATAATTATATTAAGTTTTTGGTGCTTATAAGTGATGTAATGGCGGATTGCAGACAGTTATTATTTTTTTTTTTATGAAGAACTTCTGCTGATTTTTTTAAATCTGAATGAAATTAATTAACTGTTGCAATTATGACATATAAGAGCTACTTGGAATAACATCCATCTTGTTGTGGGCTGCTAGCTATGCATGCCATTTGATTTAGGTTCTGTTGTCAGGAGTGTGTGTGTGTGTGTGTGTGTGTGTGTGTGTGTGTGTGTGTGTGTGTGTGTGTGTGTGTGTGTGTGTGTGTGTGTGTATTTTGTTTGTCCTGTGATATACTATATCTAAACTTTGGGTCATAATTACCAGCTTTGAGTCCTAGATCATCAGATGTGCAATTGAGAACAGTAAAATTGACAACTCAAAAACAATCCTGTTCACATAGGGCTTGAAAAATACCATGCCTGGGGAATGTAAATTATTAACTCAGACAGGTAAAAAAGCAATCTAGTTGCCCGGACCAGGCAATTAAATTTAAAAATGATGTTTGGAATAGAATTTCCTACTGCAAAAAGAAAGACAGGCGTCACATGTTGTGTTTCATTTAACTGCTAATTGCCAGAAGTTGTATAATTGTTATTGAGTGCCAAGGACAGAAGAATATCACTTCTTTAATTATGTTATGCCTAAGTCCAGATATTGGAAATGGAACCCTATGCAATTTTTCTCTAAATATTGTGTGTCGTCAGTGACGCCTCTGATGGAAGTAGCCTCCGGTGTTTAGTGACAAATGGTGAAACCTTCACTGAAAAGAACATGGCAGAATCACTAAATTTTTCAAATACCAATTTCATCATCATACCATTTCATACTAATTTCACCATCATCATCTTAAAATTGAGGTACATGCTTTTGTGCATTGAACATTTCGAATGTAGATCCTTAAAATGGAAATGCAAAACATGTAAACAAGTTCATGTTTTTTAACTTACAAAAAATGGGAGTTCTGGTTTGTTGTCTTAAAAGATAAATTTTCCTGGTCATCTAGCTTTTACTACCCGGGCAGGTAAATAATTTCTGCACATGTCCAGCTGGGCATGTAACTTTTCAGATATTTTTCAAGCCCTGTAGCTGATTGGTTGAGTTTTTGTCTAGGTGAATTAAAATTGTTGTTTTTGTGTCTTATTTTTAATGTGAGTAGGAATGCCAGAATAACATAATTTTAGGAGCAAACAAGAAAAAAAAATGTCACTCTTACATTTAAATGGAGCCTAGTAGGTACTAGAATCTTGCTGTTATTTTCTTTCTTTTTCAACGTGCCATTTCATGCATTTAAGAAGTATCCTAGTATTGAGTTAGTGGGACCATCAACTTTCCATTTCAGTTAGCTGCCAAATTGATACTGAATATTAAACTTACATTTAGCTGAGGTGCATTTTCATGTCTCTTGAATTTTTGTTTTAAATACAGCAGAAATGTCATGAAGGAATTAATATTGTGATTTTAATAACTGCAGTATCTGGCCTATTTGCAATAAATGTGGCCCAGAATTGTTTTTACAGTAAATTTTACATGTCTGTGTCACAGTTCTCTTTCATAGATTTTTCCCTCTTGCAATAATCAAAATTTTTTTCTTCTTTTGTTTTTCAGGAGGATATATGTTCCTTGTGTAAGGAAATGGTAAAAGAAGCACGTGACCAGCTGCTTAGCAACATGACTCAGGTATTATATTATTATTAGTATTTTTAAATTCTTGATGTTTAATATTTGTTACAAAGAACCCTGGTAAATTGCCAAGCCAGTATTTTCCCCTTGAGATGTTTTTGTGGAATTCGTGCTCTCATGTTTCTGTAAGCCAAATCATCTTTAAAATGAAATGTTATGTCTCATGTGAGTGCCGTTTTTATTTATAGTGGAATGCAAAAATCATGAAATAAACATTTAGAGGATTTAAAACTTTTGTTCTGTTTATATAATGATGTCAGTTGTAACACATTTCTGCTTGAATAAATGTTCTATGGGAAGTCAAAATATTATATAGCGATATAACTCAACTTTTAATAACACTTGGTATACTTTATTGGAAAGACATTATTCCTGTTCCCTTTTTTTTAATTTAATGTGAAAATGTAAGATTTGCAATTATGTTATCTAATTGGATCGTTCAATAACAGAAAATTAGTATTTCGTGCTGGCAAGAATATATTATTCTTAATACTATGTTCTGGCTTTTCGTAATTCAGCAATACTTGGCTATTTTCTGATCTTCAATTCTCACTGTCATTTGCTTGCTTTGCCCTAATTTAGTCAACTAATTTTGTTTAGCTTATGAATAAATTACTGTTAGCCGCCCCGGTGGTGCAGTGGTCTAAGTGATGGCTTTTGATCATTCGTCCGAGATAGGTCTGGGTTCAAATCCTGGTGAGGCATGAATGTTGTGTTTGTCTTACGGCACTGGCTCTCTCCCTTCCCTGGAACCAGTGGCCCTAAACTAGGGATGGGTGACTGCTTATAGCCCATTAAGTTGCTCATGGTGGTCATTAAACCCCCAATAAAAAAAACTACTGTTAAAATGCTAAATTAGAATAGCAATACAAGCTCCAATATTCATTTGCAGTACATTATTACCCATTAGAAATATTGGCCATTACATACCGATCAGAAACGTCAATTTTAAGCATGCATTGTTAACCTATGAGGTTGCTAATTATTGTCAAGTGCATTCTAGAGCAGTGGTTCTTAATTACTTTTCACGAGGGGCCACATTTTTGTTTTTCATGGAACCTGGCCAGAGAGTGTGAACACTTTATTTGGTAAATGTAAGTTACATGTCATACTGTTACCCATATAAACATTATTTTTACTTTAAGATTTATTAAAGGTAATGTGAAATTATTAAATGAATTTTACATAGTGGGCAAATAAAAAAAATAGAACAAATTTCGGAGATTAGTTACTTGTTTTAATGTAAAATTACAAGAGATGATTTTGAATAACTTGCACTTAAAAAAGGTATTTCAGTTTTCCCATTGTCCGATCCAGGAAGGACCTTCTGATTAAAATTCACATTTTTAGTACCAAAGTGGTGCCTCATATTGTATTCTTTGCATACAGACACAGTTTTGTTGCACACTAGGCATAAAGGAAGAGCCACTTTTCTTTGTGGTCAAATAAACAAATACTTCTCTGTGCAGTCACTGTCAAACTCACAATTTTCACTGTCAACTTTTCTCTTGTTTAGTATTGAGAACAACATTTTGAATTATCACAATAATTAGAGCTGCTGTGCTCGGCACTGCACAAATCATGATATGAAATAAACCGCGGGAAGAATTAGCTCCAAACGCTGCCAGCAAGAATTTATAGATGTCGTATCGAGTGGTGAACCAAACACACCGATATGCGAGTCCTTTTTCCTATCTCCTGTGACGCCTGGCAGAGGGTTGCGTAGGAGTGTCAGAGAATCCTGCAGAAAACTACTAAATTACATTTATCATGTGAATGCACATTCTGAAACATTTAAACACAGTCATAGAACTAAATCAAGCAAATATATTTATGCTGTTTTATATTATAAATATTGATAAACATTTTTTTTTCGCCTGTGGATTTTATAGATTTCTTTTTGGTTTAATTTTTTACTGCCAGCCAGACTGACACCCTTCGTGAGCTGCCTATTGAGAGCCACTGTTCTAAAGTGTATAAGCAGATTACTATATTGCCCATGAGAGTCTGAAAATATAATAGTAGCTTGTCAGTTTTGACTTTAAAACTAAAAAAAAAAAAAAAAGATTTATGTTTGTTTTGAAAAAACTAACATAAATCTGTGTTATTAGTAGATTTTTACACCATGCAGTCATTTTTACACTTCATACAGAGAAACAAATTGAATATAAGTATCAAGACAAACAAAATCTACTTTTTGTTTACTGTGTATGATAGCTGTGTAAAACATACTAAAAGTTTATGATATATTATACTGTGATGTAATTTGTGCTAGAGGTCTGCACAGGCCATAATTTGGAAAGCAGGGACTTCTCATTGGAATTCCCCCACTAATGAGGATTACTCCTGCCTACCTACTTCTGTTACAAATGTAAACATATTTCTTCTTCCACACTTAAGTATAAACAAGGTACCAGTGATCACCAAATGTATAAACAAATACATCGAACTTCCTCATCTCTGCTATAGCAATGAATCACAGCAGAAGCTGGATCTCTGCTATAGCAATGAATCACAGCAGAAGCTGGATCAAATGGTTTGGTGAAGCTGAAAATGAAAAAAAATTGTTTATAGAAACATTTCTTGGGAAAAAAAACAAAAAAAAACTTGTTTTCTCTTACACTCCGTGTATAAAATCACTTGGAAATGACAGTCAAGTGTATGACATCCAAAAATTCTGACTAATATTAAATCCTTACTTATTATTGCACTTTATATGAAATCTTGATATCTGTAGCAGTCAAGCTGATTGCTACAGCAGTTCTAGGTATTATTGGTCATAATTGAGTTTCCTTTTCAAATATGAATTTCAAAAAACTCCTACAAAGATCTTAAGTAACCGTATCATGTGCAAAAATCTTGTGTAGGATAGTTTACTCAAATCCTAACTGCTACCATGGTCATAATAATTCAAGGAAATTAAAGGGAAAATGGAATTTCTTTTCAACTTTTGAAGAAATAACCTCCCACAAAGATCCTAAAATAACTGCATCATGTGCAAAAATCGTGTGTAGGGTAGTTACTCAAATCCCAATGTCTATTGTGGTCTTAGTGTTAAAAGAAATTGAAAGAAAAATGGAATTTCATTTCAACTTTTGAAGAAATAAACTCCCCTGAAGGTTCTAAAGTAACTGCATCATGTACAAAAATCGTGTGTAGGTAGTTACTCTAATCCCAACCGCTACTGTGGTTGTGGTGTTAAAGAAAATTAAAGGGAAAATGGAATTTCATTTCCACTTTTGAAGAATTAAATTCCCGCAAAGGTCCTAAAGTAACTGCATCATGTATAAGGTAGTTACCCAAAACCCAACCTCTACTGTGGTTGTAGCATTAAATGAAATTAAAGGGAAAATGGAATTTCATTTCAACTTTTGAAGAAATAAACTGGCCGATTTCAGACTCTCATCTTACAGCTTGTCTTGTTGATTTCAGCTGTAATTAATCAACGCAATCAGTGGCGGATTTACTTCTATATCTTTTGTTTCACTCTGCGATCTTCATCATCTGATTATTTAACAAGTCAGTCTTCATTTTTTGAGTCAAAACATTTTTTTCTATAATCCAGGAGCAAAACACTAAGCCTTCCTGTATAGGCCCAGCCCAGCCTGAGCCCGAGCCCAGAATTTTTCATGTAACTGAAGAGAAAAAAACAAGCCAGGTTAGGCTTTGCAGGCCAGGTCAGACCCATGCAGACCTCTAGTTTGTGCTACTTTGAGTTTACATAAGCATAGTTTTATGTCATTTTTGTTGTGGTCCATTCAAGTAATACTGTATGGTATGAATATGTTCATTTGTAATGCCCAATTAATTTCCATCTCTGTTACAGGAAGAGCTAAAGGAAGTTTTTGAAGGAAGTTGCAGACTTCTTCCAATCAAACTTATTGCTGATGGTGTATGTTGAATTTTATTTGTTCATAACATAATTATTAACTAATTAATTGATTAAAACTACTCTTAATGAAATATTACACCATTATTTTTGGAATAATGGTTGTTTTCAGTAGTGTGTGTGTGTGTGGGGGGGGGGGGGGTAGAAGTCATTACATATATATTAGGTGATCCATATAATTAGTAGAAATCTGTTTAAGAACATATTTGTTGTTGTTTATTTGATTTTTGTGTATGTTGTGAATTTCAGAAGTTGGATACAATTTATATATTCTCGTACTCACTGCCATTGTAGAATTGGGGGGTGAAAATACTTGATGCATTAATGAATATGTGCTGAAAATACTTGATGCATTAATGAATATGTGCTGCCCCAAAGTATCAGTGCTTTTTTGTTTATTGTTTAAAATATAAGTGGAGATTCGCAAATCAGAAACAGTACCACATTGTGAAGAATTAAGGCTGGGACTGTCAATCTTTTGGCATTATTCAGCATTCAGTGCACTGTGATGTATACTGGTGCTACTTGCACAAAAACTTGATTGTTTAAGAAAGCAAATGCAGTGATACAATGAAAAGCAAATGCAGTGATACAATGAATGAACAGGGATCCCTAAGTAGGTTTCGTTCCTGCATACCTGCAGCCAGATGAGACTTTTGTGAGGGGGAAAAGTTAGATGTGGGAGCATATTGTCCTCTAATGATGGAAAAATAAAAAGGAAAAGGAAAAAATAGAAAAAGTTAGATGTGCGAGCATATGGCCCTAATGGGAAAGTAAAAGTGAATACTCAGGAATTATCAGTGTGTTAGGAGTATACAGTTTTCCATTAAATCAAGTAAGTATGAAGTTATATGCCATACTTATGTGAAACACTACCAGTATCATACCTCTATACAGTGCTTCTGAATTTCCTGCCTGGCCAAAGAAAAGGAGGGAAAAGCCCCAGTGAAGAGGGAACCTGGAAAGAGAGTAAAAAAAGAGACAGCTAAAAGAAATGCATGATAAACATCAGAAAAGCACTACATGTCCTTAAAAAAGCCCCCTCCTCTTCCTATGAGGGAGTTTATGTTTCACCTCTTTCTCCTGTCCCAGTTCCAAACATAATAATGGTCATAGGGGTTTGCCAAGCTTTTAAACTTGGAAATTTTTTAAAGTCAGCAGTGAGGCTTCATCTAGGCTCCCCCCCCTTCCCCAATTAATCCCAGTTTGCTTGTAAGTATTTTAGGCTTATTGCAATGGGTTTTTCTTGTATTTTATCCACAATATGTTTTGCCTTCTGGATGTTTTACTGACAATACTACTTGTACTATGAGGTTTTAATGAAATTCAATTAGTGTTTTTTTTTTTATACTTCATTCTGTGAAATTAACTTCCATTATATTTTTAATTTCATGATTTGAAACTTTTCCTGCCATCTTGCAAATAGTGATATTTTTGGAGCATTGCAATTTCATTTCTGTGTGTTTCAGCAGACTCCCTACATGGTGGAAGTGATGCAGAGAGTTATGAAATTTAATATACTGAACAAATGACATTTTAAATTTATGGCTGAAGTGCTTGAATTTTAAAATCAAACTGATTTTTACTGTTTTTCATACCTCTATATTTGTCTTACAAGTAAGAGTATACTGAATTTATAAGATGTTAGACAGTGCACATTGATATGTAGGTTTATTTGGTGTTAAAAACAGCTCTTAGTTTTAATGATCTTCATTAGTGTGAAATGAAGTGCAGATATGTTGATCTGAAGAAAGACCATATTTTTTAGGTATTAAGAGGAATTAAATGGAGTCTACTGGTGTGGTTCATTAACAACGATTGACTCTCACCATGGATGGTGAACCGTTTACTGTCACCGCTGTGAATGGTCATTCAATCTGCCATTACTGCAACACACACTGAAATTGCAGTGTGTGTCATTAATTTTCTAATTTTAATTATTTTTTAAATATTAATTAAAATTACTGCCTTTTAGCTCCCCGGAGTGTCTGCTCACGATTACATCACTTCCATCCATGGAGCGTGGAGATATGATATCATCTCGTGTGATGCTGCAGTGCAAGATGTTTGAGTACTTTATTTCCAGTGACATTGGCTTGTGGTATAGCAGTTGTGTGCAGTTGGAGTCAAAACAGCATGTGGAAACTTTACCACGAGTCCAGGTTGGCCCTTCCTTCTTAGCATGTGCTTTCTACGCTGAAGGAGATTGGTATTTGGCCTCCCTGCCACCAGTGTGCATGCGAATAGACAACTATGGAATAGGAAATCTTCAATGCCATGGAAAAATTGTTTTGTATTACCATATTTACTGGAATTTAATGTGCCCCCGAATGTAGCGCGCAGCCCCTACTCCAAGCTCCATTCTTGGGAATCAGAAAGAATTATACACACATACTCATGTAAAAAAGAAAATTTGCAAAAAATACTAACAAATAGGTATATTTACCTTATTTCTGATACATACTAGATCCAACACACATGACAGCAAAAAAAAAAAAATAAAAAAAAAATAATAATCAGTCACTGTCACTAACAGGGCTTTCTACTTCCGATTGTTCATTGTCGAAGCTCACTTCAAACAATGCTCCGTCTTCTGTTCTGTCCAAAGAATTCATCATTTAAGAAAGGATTTTCGCACATTCATTTGGAATAGATTCCCAAGTAGCAATAATCCATTCACATACAGTCGATAGGGGATGGTCTTTTAATGTGGCCAGTCTTTGTTAGTTACATTTCCCCCGATGAAAGCCAGGCATTATAAAGTCGATAAACGGCAGCCGCCTTAAATGGGCGATTGATACAAACATCAAGAGGCTGGATTTGTGATGTCATCCCTCCAGGAATAATGACGAGATCTCTCCGGTTTTCTTTCATTTTTTTCTTTACTGCATCTGCTACATGTCCTCTGAAATACGTCTAGCACTAGCAGGGATCGCAACTTCAGTAGGCCTCGAGGTCATCATAGTCAAACTTTACTTAGCCACAGTCTGAAACCAAATTTATGGACATGCAGCCATTTTCCTGTACTGCAACATAGATTCCTCTTGGAAAGGTCACTTTTTTGGGGGAAAAGTTTTCCACTTGAAAACAACATAGGGTGGAAGTTTATTTCCATCTACAGTAATACAGAGCATTACTGTCATTTTGATTATATCTCGTTTTCAGTAATTTCACTTGTTTTGCTCCAACATTGTCCACTGTGCAGTTGGAAGACATATCGAAATAGATCGGCGTCTTATCAGCATTGCCGATCTGTCTCGAATTGTGTTGCCCTTGCTTTCGAATAGTGATAAAATGTTTTTGGAAAGCATTCAACTTTTCTTCAAAGTTAGCTGGCAGCTTTTGGCAGATGGATGTCTGTTGTCTAAGAGAAAATCCCTTTCTCTGCATGAACCACGTTATCCAACCACGGGATGCTTCAAATTTTCTCTGTAGCTGTAGCTGACAATGAATTCCTTCAGCTTTCACTTTAAGGATTTCTGTTGCTACAGCCACTGCCCGATGTTCTTTTACGAACATGCTTAACTGTTCATCAATTTCGGGAAATTTCCCCTTTTTAGGGCCAGTAAAAGCTTGTCTGGTTGTTGAGCACATCTTTTAATCATTCTTTTTGTTTGCGCCACAAACACACGTTCACTTCAGGAACTCCAAATTTTGATTTACACGCCCGATTGCTATTTTCTTCTGCGAAAGTGATGACTTTAAGTTTCAACTTTGCTATGTAATGCTGCCTTTTTTGAAGACGTCGCCTTTCTGTGCACATTGACTTGAAAAGAATGACTTCTAAAGAGATCTAGAAGCAAGATTCCTTTGGATTCTGAGGAGAAAGGTGCACATATCCTAAGCCCTGAGGTAAAACGAGGTAAACGAGGTTGAAAGCGGAGGGAGGATTAATGAATGAATGAATGATTGATGTGCGTGTAGGCTCAAGGTCATCTGCTTCTGCTCTTTCCAGTTTCCGCCCCTCCCCCTGCCCTGACCTGCCGTGACACATTTGCGCTGCATACTTGGAGGAACGAAAAGGCGTGTCAACCTTACATATTTGCAAATGCTGGTACTCAATTCTAATGCACACTTTGTTTTTACCACTAAGTTTTTGGACAAAAGTTGCATGTTAGATTCAAGTAAATATGTTATCATTGTGCTAGTTTCCAGATTGCTTTGTATAAGTTTCATACACAGCAATTTTTGAAAGGGGGAAATTTTGCCACTTCATTGATGGTTTGTTTTACACACACTGAAGAACACTTTGTAATCACAGAACCCTTAGACTTTATAAGAATTCTAAATGCATAGTAAATTTCACCCCAATTTGCAAAATACGAAACAAAGGTTTATGATTCTAGAAAAAATTTAAGCTCCTGAAAAAATTTTCCAGGGGTTATCTAGGAGTTCATCAAAAAATTTAATTTTTGATGAACTCCTAGATAACCCCTGGAAAAATCCTGGAATTTATTTTCTGCAAATGTCTGTGAACCCTGGATAGATGAACAGCATTTGAATAAAAAAAAAAAAAAATGTGCATTTCTAAAAACTAAAATGGGGGGGGGGGGGCAGGAATTTGTCTGTTGAGAATGTGCTGGTAACTGAAGTAAGAAGAGCAGATATTATTGCTGATCTAAGTATTGAAATATGAAATATTATCCTTTTACTATTTAAGAATGGTTAATGTGGAATTCTTCACTTTTGCAGACTACTATTTCCTTTAAAAGCAACTAAGCCGCCCCGGTGGCGCAGTGGTCTAAGCGATGGCCTCTGATCATTCGTCCGTAAGGGGTCGTCCGGGCTCGAATCCCGGTGAGGCATGGATGTTGTGTTTGTGTTACGGCACTGGCTCCCTCCCTTCCCTGGAACCAGTGACCCTAAATTAGGGACGGGCGACTGCTTTATAGCCCATTGAGTTGCTCACTGTGGTTGTTAAACAATCAAAAAAAAAAAAAAAAAAAGCAACTAAATATTCATGCAGGATCAGTCCATTACGTTTAATTCTGTTCGAAAAACCTTCTTAACATTGTCTTATAATATTAATAACCATACCGCATGTGTCATTTGGTATGAGACACACATAAGCAAAACACCAAAAGGTTTTACAAAATTTATCTTCTACATTTGAAGTGTTCAGTTTGTGTATAGTATGAACGGTGCAAATTCTGTCATTTTACATAGAAGATTGGAGTTGCAATTATACTTAGACCTACAGACAATTACTATAGAGACCTGCATTAATTAATTACAGGTCTGGTCTTGAATGATACTGAAATAATTTTTTGGAACTGTTTGTGATAACGCTTAGCAATTTTTATTTTGTTCTAGCAGAATTGAAGGTGTTTTGTAGAGTCTGTCTATTTTTTTTTTTTTTTTTTTTTTTTGTCTTTGGCCTTTGGCCTTACATGGGATTTTTTTACATTCACAATAAACATATAAATTATGAAAGTAAAAGCATCATATTTAAGTAATGGAATGAAAATATTGAATCTCTTTTTATAAATCATAAACAAATAATTACATGTAGCAAAGTGAAATGATAATCAAATTATCTATGAGCATGTGAAACACTTTTCATTCCTGTTATGTATGTGAGCAGTTTTTGAATGTTATATGCATTGGACAAACTGTTTAGAAACTATAATATACTGTTGCATTTCAGTGTGTCAAGCTGGTAGACGAGTTTATCCCGGATCTTGTAGAAATGCTAGCGTCACGAATGGTAAGTAGCTATCTTAAATTCTTGGTTTAAAGTGTATCATAGTCCTAAAATGTAGGAGAAATATTGGGTAACCAAAAAAATTTCCTGTTGTTCTGGAAGACTCATAGGTAACAGAGCACAAATAAAAAAGAAAATGCACCTTTACTGCACAAACTAGTTAGTCCCCATGTGTCGACCCCCCCCCACACACACCCTGTTCATTTCAGAGTTGTTTGTTTTGGAACTCCTGTCCTTGGAGGTAGTGGCAGCACCACACGATTTGTGAATTCCAACTCAGATAAGACTTCTTAAAGTTTGGAAAAAACTGGTTATTAGTTTCACCTTATTTATGGTCTGCACTTATATCTGGTACATTCATTCGCTTTGAATTTCTTTTGTTTTGCTACCTCACCATTCGAAATATGACTTGTTATGCCTGTACGCTTTGGCAATTCAGCTGTTATTAAATTCTTTAAACATAGGCCTAATACACAACACTACACGCAAATTGTTCACTGGATACAGGGCAACTTATTCAACAGAAAGATCTGCTGGAATTGCTGCTAAAACATTCAACTACAATGTATGGCGCCAGTCACTTAATTTGCCCATCGTCTCCTTAGCTGCTTCCGATAAAAGAGATGCTGTGCCAACTACCGTCTGACCTGTAACCTCACTTCTACCTTTCTAACTCACAACATTCCCACGCCCCACTCCTGCTCTGTATAAAGGCAAATGCTGATTCTTGGTGTTGCCACTGATGAGGGATGAATGTTCACGGGTGTCAAATTCTCAGCACAAGGTGCACTGTGTCTTAGCTTTCTGGTTCTTAGAGCACATAAAAGACTGCATTTGTGTTAGTCTTAAAACATTGACTCTATATTAGACTAGTGTACAAAGTTCAGTTTTTTTTCAGCATCAAATTTTTCTAGGTGGGCACATGGGTGGGCCATGGCCCACCTAGGCCCGCCCCTGGCACTGCCCCTGCTTGTAGGTGGTTATCTAATGCCTGGAAAAGGGGGCCATCATAGAGAAAGATGTCTGGGGAATATGCTAAGTGACGCATTTCCCAGCCAAGACGTTCTTATGGTTTTTAAAGTGCTATTCACTACATAAGGTCTGGTGGTGTCCTGTAGGAATGGCACACCTTTCCTCCTCATGAATGCAGGATCCTTGCAAGTCAATTTGCAGCTGACAGGAGTACAGATCTGCTGTGATGGTTTTTTCTGCATGGGAGAAGCTCATAATTTATCATGTCTTTAAGATTCCACCACACATACAGCAAAAACTTGACATGGGTGCAGAAGTGGCTTACTGATATACAGTATTGGTTTCTTTCATGGCAACAAGTATTGGGCACATTTCAGAGTATGATATTGAACCCCATTTCTTTCATTGAAGGTGCGCACACCGTTGAGAATGGACTCCTTTTGCTGACATGAGAGCAATGCTGTGCATACAGCTAATCACTGTTGTTTGTTGGCTTCTGACGAATTGTGTGGGACTTTAGCAGCTTAGTCTGTACAGGGGTCGAAAATTATTTGTTGCCCAGTTTAGCCCCAAACTAACTAGAATGAGAATTCACTAGTCCCAACTTTGATCTAGTCCCAAACAAATTTGTATAAAGCAGAGCTCTGATTTAGCAAATGTTGATTATGTAAACTATGACATGTAGACAAAAGCACTCTTTGTAGGCCCTCCCAATAAAGCTCACCCATATCTAACCTTAGAGGCTGGGGATTTTTTTTTACACCCTAAATTAACCCCAACACTGAGAAGCAGGCAATCTTGATCAATATCTCTTCCCCCCCCCCACAACACTGGTACTCCGCACCACAGTAGATGCATTTCCTGAAATAGAAATGTTAAATATCAAAATGTGTAAGGTTCAATAGCTATTTTTTAAAGATAAAGAGCATGTAAAATTTCTAAGAAAATATACAGACTTAAGCACCACAGCTTTGGAAAAATGAACTTTTAAAAGTTAGTCCCAGGCTAATGAAAAATATTTTGCTCTAGCCTGAACAAAAAAAACGATAATCTCGAGTGACGGACTAGCTGATTACTCGACCCCTGCTGTATGCCTTTCCTGTGGCAGGCAAGCAAATAGTTTCAGCACTTATATCAAACTTTGTGAAAAGCCAGTGACACATTTGCATAATGTTTTCACTAATGGCTGTGTGCAGCTTATCATCATCAAGCACCTGTGGTGGTTCACTGCATAAGTGCATCATCCAACAATTTGTTGCCACAACAAAATTTCTGGGACCATTTTCTGGTAGTTCTCTCTCTTACCATGTTGGCCCTGAATGCTGTGCATATCTGTTTTGTTGCCTGTGTCACATTTGTCCTAAGCTTATACTCATAGAGAATAGATACACCCTTTTATTACTGTCTGGGAAGGCTCCATTTTGCGCACTGTTTCCGCAGGCGCATATGGCTGCAGCAGACATGTGCCACTTACCCTGTTAATGACCACATTCTAGCCCTGCAGCATCCCAGAACAATAGTGCCTCCCATCCCTCGTTGTCCATAAATGTCACCTTCTCACTTTGAATGGCAAAATGACACGAATGTTTTGGTTACCCAATAAATCAATAAATACGGTACTTCAGGCATTTCATTTTGTTGTTTTCTCACAATCCTATTTATCAATATAGTGTGTGAATGTTTTGCCAATTATAGATATAAAGATATGAGCAGGCAAAATTAAGTGAGAGTGCATCACATAGCTGAAAAAAGGGTAGTAGTATCAGTGGCTGCCTGTTATGAAACATTTGATAAAAGGCATGATCTAACCCCCCCTTCATTTCTTTTTGGAGATTGTTGTTATTTTTTCATCGTCATCGCTAAGCTGTTCTCTAAGATTCAGAGGTTAGCTCCACAAAGAAACACAAACTGTCAGATAATTTTTACTTACTGTTGCCATATCAAACTTCTCCATTTGCAGTGATCTTGACATACAACTCTGGCTTCACTGACATCCATCACGTACCAAACACAAGATCTTCTATGCTTCATACTCATAATCTTTTCGCCATGCAAACAGTCCTGAATCTGATCCTCCCATGACTTCCTTGGCCTTCCTCTGCCTTTCCTTCCTGCGACTTGGGCTAAAAAAATTTCTTAGTAAGCATTTCATCACTCTTGGCCAAACCACCGAAGCATATTAATCTCCACCTTGCTAACAACATTTTGCTTCACACTACACAACTGCAACACATTTTCATTCCTCACACAATCAGACTGTGTCTTGTCACAAACCTGCCATTTCTTTTATAGTGCCCAGGTTTCACTGCCATACATCAGAGTAGGAACAATTATTCTTGCATACACAGCCATGTGGGACACTCTTAAGAACATACCATTCTTGTGAAAACTTCCCAAAGCAGCTATGACTTTCAATGAAAAATTCACTTGCCTACTAATTTTACCATCCAATTTGTTCTCTCTGTCAAACATGCTTCCTAAATACACAAACCCATTCACCTGGTCAGTCACTGGGCCATTTAGACTTATATTACATTCAGTACTACCAGTTTCTCTCTCAAAAAACCATAACTTTTGTTTTTCCCTTATTTATACTCAGTTTGAATTTCATGCAAACTTTGTACATCTGGGACAACATACTCTGCAACTCACTTTTGCTCTCTGCCAACAGGACAGTGTCATCAGCATATGGCAATCTGCACACACAGATATCACCAAGACATAAACCAGTAATATTTATTCTGGTATCATGCATACATGCATCCATTAAACTACCGTGGTGACATTACACAACCTTGTGTTACTCCTGCACCAATAGAAAACCATTTTGATAAAACACTGTTCACTCGTACACAAGCTCTACTGCCAGCATACATGGCTTTTACACTATTAAGTACATTCCCAGTAACACTATATTCATTCAATACCTTCCACCAGAGTAGCAGAATGTAGACGTACACGTGTACGCGTATAGTTTCCAAATTATCAGCAGATTTTGCAGGTAGGTTTTGCTTGCAGACTAAAAAATAAAATGATATTTACAGCAATTAAAACACTTACTCAAATATAATCATTGGCACTGATATGCTCTGTTTTCACTGTTGTCCATGTAGCCACTCTTTCAGAAACTTGAAAATGAAATTGCCTTGGACCAGGAATCGAACCAACACCTCCCGATTACCGTCTGAACATGCTATCCGTTACACCACCCAGGACAAGGAAGTTTGTATGATGTCCTATGAATCACTGATTCAAGGCTTTATTCAGATTAACATTCTTAATTCTATTTAAATTTTCACTTATTTTTCACATATGACTTCTTTTGTTTTTACAGACATTTCTGGCCTCTAGATTTTATCAAGGCCTGTTATCAATGTATAACAACAGTATTAAAAGTTCCATTTACACAGGAAGAATTTAAATTTTATAGCCAGGTTTCTTTTGCAGTTGTCAGTTATTGAATTAAAATCATTTCCTTATATATTTTGTAAGTCTACTGTTTTTGAATTAAGTTCTTGAAAATTCTATTTATAATTTTTTAAGGTTCATTAATGGAACTGTTTTTCTAGGTATAAAAACTTTCTTTAATTAGTCTCTTGTTTCTATTAAGTTCATAGTCCAATATTTTGCCATAAAGGTCAATTTCACAAACAATTGCTGCACATTCAGTTGTAATGAACTTATTTTGTCCTCACTGAAATCTGTAATGTTCTAATAATTATTATTTATTGTTTTATTAATTTTTCCTTAAATTATCTTATTCTGCTGTTTATCGTGTGTGATTCGCGGGTTTGCAGCAAGTTTTCTGTTTCAATGGTTGTGTATGCAGATACATTTTATTTTTATGCAACTCTGCCTTCCACAAAAGTGTCTTATTTACTTGGTCATAAGCTTTCTCTAAATCTATGAAAGCAGCAAAAATTTCTTACCAACAGCTTTCTTACACAGCCATGTGGGACACAGGACACTTTTCAATCACCATGCGTAATGCAAAAATTTGATTAGTGCAGCCTTTACCAGGCATAAAACCACTCTGAACATCCGACACTTTCTTTGATGCAAGATCCCATACTTTTTCAATAACGACCTTACCAAACACTTTCCCTGGCACACTCAATAGGCTAATGCAAGAAATGCAAAATACACATGCAAAATATAAAATGATACTTTAAAGTTTTCTCACAAGCAGTGTGCAGCTATAATATTCTGTGCATGCATGGCTGTTTGAGATTATTTGAAGAATCATGAAATTTTTCTTGCTATTGTGCTGGGTTGTTGAATGACTACATGTCAGCAAATGAGCCTTGAAGAAAAGTTACATAATGATCAAATTTATTTATTTATTCTTTGATTTGAGGTTTAAAGTGTTTGTACATTTTCATTATTCTGTTCTTCACGTAAATCTGCCTTAACAGGGAATAAACAATCAGATAAAAGAGCAGTGCTTGGTAATGTTACAGTTCCATAATTTTAGTCAGTACTTATAAACATAAGATTAGGTTTACCAGTTGTGTTCCTGTTATATTTCCTGACTGAAATTGTGGAGGCCGCCCCGGTGGCGCAGTGGTCTAAGCGATGGCTTATGGCCATTCGTCCGAGAAGGGTCTCGGTTCGAATCCTGGTGAGGCATGGATGTTGTGTTTGTCTTATGGCACTGGCTCTCTCCCATCCCTGGAACCAGTAACCCTAAATTAGGGACGGGCGACTGCTTATTGCCCATTGAGTTGCTCATAGTGGTCGTTAAACCTCCAAAACCTCCAAACAAAAAAAAAAAAAAAGAAATTCTGGAGCTGCAATATTACCAAGCAGCTTGCATTTATCTGATCATTTATTCTCTGTTAAGGTAAATTTACGTAAAGAACAGATTAATGAAAGTATGAAAATGCTTTTTAAACCTCAAATTAATAATGCCATGTATTTACAGCATGACAGGTTAAGGCCTCAGAGGAAATATTCACCTAGGATCAAATTTATGTTTTGTATATAAAATATGATTTGGCCTTTAGCAGTCAGAAATATTGCTTTTACCTATTTTGCAGTTGGTGCTGACAATGCTAGTGACAGCTTCTCCCTTCCTTTTAATTATGATTTTGTGTGCTACCTTCTGGCTGCGTCCTCTTATGCACCTTAATATCCCGCTGAGTGACCAGCTGTTAATTAATCTGTGTCCACTGATGTGAGTGTTGTGAGTTTTCTTTTAAAGATGAATATTTCCTTCAATCGTTTTTTAGACTACACAGTCTCGAAGTATTTATTTTCCTCCAATGACTGTCATTTTGGATTCAACTTAGGTTTTCATCAGTCTTTCTTCTTTAATGTCTGTCTGTTGCTTCTTCCAATTTGCAGTTTTAAATTTTTTGCTTTTGCACCTTCGAGAAGAAACAACTGCACTATCATATAAGTATTTTGTCTTTTTTTTTTAAAGATCCATAATTCCTGTTGAAATTATGCAAAATCAATATACCTTACAAAGAAAAGCTCTTCTTTGCCTACCACTTTCATCAGCAGTGATTTTTTTCTGTATCAAGCATGTCCCTTGAATGTTCAGACTTATTAAATTGGTCTGCTTGGGTTCTATTCGGATTGCTGCCTTGTGTTCTTTTCTTTTAAAGATACAGTTTATATAACTTTTTAAATGGTGCATTGCATAAAAATGTAGGTAACCTTAAGCAGTGCAACATGCATAAATTTTGAAATATCCTATCTTTAGAAATTCAATTTTCAACAGTGATTTCGAGTTTGAAAATTACTCATAGGTCAATATATATGTACATACACTGACTGGAAAAAAAAAAACCCAACACCAAGAAGGGGTTGAGTTAGATAAACGACAGTTGGTAGGTGGTGAGAGTACATCTGTAAGATGACGTCTATGCAAATTTTGCGCTCGGTGCATACGTGTGGCGCTAGTAGTGCCCTCGGAACATGCAAAGCAGGTTTGCTGTAAATACGTGCTGTAACGTTTGTGAGCGTTAGTTATCGTTGGGATTCGACGTAGTGTGTTGATGTTAGTCAAGAATGCCTTTAAGAAGACGAAGAAGCCATTATCAACAGCTCACGGAGTTTGAACGAGGTCGTGTAATAGGGCTACGAGAAGGTGGATTTTCTTTCCACAATATTGCAGAACGACTTGGCAGGAATGTAGCCACTGTGCATGATTGTTGGCAGCGGTGATCAAGGAAAGGTACTGCCTCAAAACGACCGGGTTCCGGCCGGCCACGTGGCACTACTGAGAGGAAAGACCGCCATGTACGGCGTATGGCCGTGGCACATCGTACCGCGTCTGTGGCAGCAATTCGAGCTGCAGTTGCCACCACAGTGACACAACGAACTGTTTCAAATCAGTTACTTGAAGGACAGCTCCGAGCCAGACGCCCTGTAGTGTGCATTCCACTTACTCCAAACCACTGCCGTTTGCGACGTCAGTGGTTTTCAAGCTAAAGCTCGTTGGAGGATGGAGTGGAGATCTGTTGCGTTTTCTGATGAAAGCCGGTTTGTCCTGGATGCCAGTGATGGCCGTGTGTTGGTTAGAAGGAGGCCAGGTGAATGCCTGCAACCAACCTGTCTGCGGCCGAGCCACACTGGACCTACACCTGGAGTTATGGTCTGGGGAGCAATTTCCTATGACAGCAGGAGCACTCTTGTGGTTATCCCACGCACCCTGACGGCACAGTTGTACGTCGGTCTGGTGATTCAACCTGTTGTGCTGCCATTCATGAACAGCATTCCAGGGGTGTTTTCCAACAGGATAACGCTCGCCCACATACCGCTGTTGTAACCCAACATGCTCTACAGAGTGTCGACATGTTGCCGTGGCCTGCTAGATCACCAGATCTTTCACCAATTGAGCACGTATGGGACACCATTGGACGACAACTCCAGCGTCGCCCCCAACCAGCATTAACCGTCCCTGTATTGACCGACTAAGTGCAACAGGCATGGAACTCCATCCCACAAACTGACATCCAGCACCTGTACGACACAATGCATGAATGTTTGCGTGCTTTTATTCAACGTTCTGGCGGTTACACCTGTTATTAATGTACTAGCATTTCACATTTAAAATGGCTCTTCTCGCGCTTACAATAAGCTGTGATCTTGAAACCTTAATCGATTAAATATGTTACCTATACAAATGCATTGCCACTATTTCATTCCTCTACAACTATTTTTTCGTGGTGTTGGGATTTTTTTTTCCGTCAGTGTATAAGAGAGGAATAAAAATCTTGTGTGTAAGTAAAATGTAGGTTCTCTTAATAAGTGGTGTATCATCAATATATATGTAGATGAAATCCATGATGAAGCAGTAGTTGCCATTTTGTGGATATCTGTATGTAATATTCTTAGTTTTTCCATTTTGCAAATGTTTATTAGTACTTACTAAGACAACTGTAGAAACTCATCATTAAAATTAATAGTTTACTTGGCTTCAGAAGATGGTGATAATTTAAGGAGGATCCACCTAAAAACTCTGCCCTATGTTTCCAAATGTAAAAATTTCTGTAGACATTTTCTGTGCAAATGCTGTAATTATCATAATACATCGAGATTCAGTATCTCTTTTAGAATTGCTATTATTACACACGTTAAAATACGGACATGTGATTATGGTGGTGCAGTTATTTATGACGTTTATTATTGAAAAAATAAAGACTAAAAGAAAGGAAGAGCAATAACTCACATATATTCGTCCAGAGATCGTTTTTGTCCGCATACCACCATAGTTCTGCAAGTTGTTTGGTCTCAGGTGTTCAGCGGCTATGCATTGCAAAAAGTCCGATGGTGACTATAAAATGGTGTTTAGCAATATCAAAGTAGTATTCGACCCAAGGAATCTTGTTATATAGTGTATCATAAGCTCAAAAGAATAATATAACTGAGAATGAAAGCCCTGTAATGACGTATGTCACAGGCAGGTTAAAAGGCTAACAATGAACAATCCAAAAGAACTATAGCAAATGAATATTAATATTTCTTCCCATAGTTGTGTGCATCCCATAGTGGTGTTCTGAATAAATAATCAATGCACACCACTATGGGAAGAAATAAAATTGATAAATCAGCAAACAAATTGGAAGACCATCCAGATTGCTGAATCCATCTTAATAGAGAAGACCAAAACATCAAATTGCAATAATAATTCACCATATGACCTTTCATATGCCTGGAGGAATTTAGTGGACACCAAAAAAAGATTAAAAGAGGAACATAAAAATCAAATCAAAAGAAAACGACAAATACAGGAAAATCAAACTATGACACCAGATGGCACCACCATATAGGAGGAAAACTGACCCATGCGCAATGTACATCATGACTTCTGGAAGTACGAAACGTAGTCACTTACCAACAGGCATTTCATTTCCCGTTGAAAACGCCTAGGAACAGACTAGGACGAAACGCATCCGGGGACGCTGGTGGACGTGAGGAGGTGGTGCACGCATTATGTAAATAGTTCATTCGTCGTTTCTTCTGACCATCCACATTTCATTTTGTTTTTTTTAATTTGTTCACTATCAGCCTTTTAACCTGCCTGTGACATAGGTCATTACAGGGCTTTCATTCTCTGTTATATTATTCTTTTGAGCTTACGATACAATATATAACAAGATTCCTTGGGTCGTATACTACTTTGACATTGCTAAACACCATATTATAGTCACCATCGGACTTTTTGCAATGCATAGCCGCTGAACACCTGAGACCAAACAACTTGCAGAACTACGGTGGTATGCGAACAAAAACGATCTCTGGACGAATATATGTGAGTAATTGCTCTTGCTTTCTTTTAGTCTTTATTTTTTCAATAATAAACGTCATAAATAACTGCACCACCATAATCACATGTCCGTATTTTAACGTGCATAATAGCAATTCTAAAAGAGATACTGAATCTCTATGTATTATGTATTTTAACCACGTATAACTTGTGACTTCCTTATACGGAAGATATACATGAAGTATCTACTGTAATTATCGTTACAGTATTCTGTAATTATCATGCCAAGGATGAAAATTTGCACATCAATAAAAATAAGTTTAAATTTTAGCTTAGTATAGTTAACATTTGCTTAAACTTAGCCATAATTACGTTAAAAATCTATAATTTTTTCTTTCAGTAGTGTTTGAGATCTGCTAATACAGGGTGTTTCACTCGCTACTTTACCCGGCATTTTTTGCAATAACTGGAAAGGAATGAGGATATTGTAACGAAATTTTAACTGGACTTACCTTAGGATTCAGAAAGGAGATGGCATCATAACATGTGTTAGAAATGCCATTTACGTCCAGGCAGAGCTGAACACGACGCTCAATATTTCGGAAGGTTCAAGTCAGCATGTCCCCAGGAATTGCCTGAATTTCTTGAACGATTTTGGATTTCAATGCGGCGATGGATCGTGGATTAATTGCCATAAACTCTACCTCTCAGATAGCTTCAGAGAAAGTAATCGAGCGTCATCAAATCTGGCAACCGCGGAGGCCAAAGTTCCTTCAAAATGACTCTGTTCTCGAAAAATGACTCAATTTCGGCCATGCTGGCACAGGAAGTATGGCATGTTGCTCCATCCTGCTGGAGGCCAAAATGCAGGGCTTTGATGATCTCCAAACCTCTTAATGAATCCTTTTTGACACAACTTTAACGATTTAGTCTGCCAGTACGTCCACACAATATACATTAGCTCCTCTAGGGTATACCGGTTCATTTCAACGTTTTCTGTTCTCTAACAACACACACACAACCGTACTGCCCCAGGAGCAGCAAAACAGCAACCGTACTGTGTCGGCAGGGGATGAGGAATCGCGACACACTAGCGCAGTCGCTTCTCTTTGACCATGCCGATGACGCCGGTGCAACTACATGTCACTTCAGTTTGCTTTCTCACAGCCTAAGGTAAATCCAGTTCAAATTTTGTTACAATATCTTCATTCCTCTAACAGTTATTGCAAAAATGTCGGGTAAAGTAGCGAGTGAAACACTTTGTAGTTTATGCCACCTATACAGATAGCTTTAGAATTGCAAATATTTGCTAAAACTTAACCTGTCACATTTTTTTTCGATAATTTTATTAATTTTCAGAATGGAATCAACACTTGAGAGTAACCATGCAATAGTCTGGAAAGTTTAGAATGATTTGAGCCACTGAAATTAAATTTTCTGACAACAATTTAGCTAAAAATGTTATCAGAACTGTAGGTACTGCAGATTTTTAATACAAAATAAACTAGCAAGCTCACTCTGCAATATTTTCAGCTTAATCAGTCAGAAAATTTAATGTAAGTAGTTCAAATCATTCTAACCATTCCAGACAATTGCATGGTTAGACTCATGTCTTGGTTCCATTCTGAAAATTAATAAAATTATTGAAAAAAATGTGACATGAATACAATTAGCAAGGGCTCTGTATAGGTGGTTCCATCTGTTAACAGATCTCAAACACTGCCCAAGGAAATATTAATTTTCAATATCATCATCATTGTCAACCATTATCAATCCTCTGCTGGACGAAGGTCTCCCCAAGTTTCCTCCACAACGGTCGGTCTTGTGCCAGTCTCCTCCATGTCACTAATTTTAAGCATACTAGGCTATTCTTCAGTTATTTTTATCAGTGCGCAAATTTTCATCCTTGGGAATACGTTAATAGCGAAGAAAGTGTCTACAGAATTTTTTACCATTGGAAACATAGGGCAGAGATTTTAGGTGGCTCCACCTTAACAGAGCATTTTGAAGCAGATAGTTAAAAATCATCAGCAGTTTATTATACATTGTTGATGCAGTTATTAGGATAATCTCAATCAGATAAGCAGGACTTGTGAATTTGAAATGAAGATTATAAATCAATAATGTTGAGTTGAATTCCAAAAATTGTGTTTTTTGGCTCAGCCAGATGCTGGGGCAGATAAACGTTAAAGTTACAAGGGTGCAATAATTTATGAAACATTAAAGCTTTATAAAGAATTATGTAATTGAATTTGAAAAGCAAAAAAGTTTTTTTAGGTGCAGGATACATTATTTCATTTAAGAAAGAAGCTAGATTTTAAAAAAAGAAAAAGAAGTTGGCTACTCCCAATATCATATTTAGACTTAATCTTTTTTCATCACAGTAAGAGTTGAGTGCTAAGTAAGAAATATATGTGTCAAATGAAAGAAAAATTATCACTTTAGCAGATGTTACATTCTAAGGTAGGTGTCAAGCTTTAGACCTAGGAAGAGGTTTGGAGCAAGGTAAAATGTGAAGGTGCAAAAATGGCGACTTTTGACAGTATGCCAGATGTCAAAAAACCTTGCAGTGGAAAATCTTATATTTTCTCAGTCTGTGCTTGTGGTTTGTACCTTTTGAACTCATTCTGTTTATTTAGTTGATGATGCTGGGAAAATAGTACCTTCATAAACAGTGCTTTTAAAATGTTGAAGTAAACTTAATAAAAAAGAACAGTGTGCTAAACCAAATTTAGCTGCTCCGGTGGTGCAGTGGTCTAAGCGACGGCTTCTGATCATTCGTCCGGAAGGGGTCCGGGTTCGAATCCCGGTGAGGCGTTGATGTTGTGGCTCTCTCCCTTCCCTGGAACCAGTGGCCCTAAATTAGGGACGGGTGACTGCTTATAGACCATTGAGTTGCTCACGGTGGTCGTTAAACCTCCAATCCAAAAAAAAACAAAAAAAAAACGAATTCAAATTTCTATCTAACCTTTAAAATAGATTTCCACACAGGCAGAAAAATTTGGCTTATCTGTTTTCATGAAGTTTATCTTAAGAAACAACACATGATTGTGATGTGGACTTTATACTGTTTATAATTGCTTTCCAGTATCTGCCTGCGGGCAGATGTGTTTGGTGAAGTTTATCTTCAAAAACAAGGAAGATGCTTGTAATGCTAAATTGTTGTTCCTAATTGCATGCTCCAAGCACTAAATTCCTACAGAGACTTTTTTTTTTTTTTTAAATAATTTCACATGTGCTCTCACACGTGATTTTAAACTGAATGAAAAATAGGGTTGAGTTTAAAAATGCAGAGATAAAGAAATTTTAATTTCAGTTTTTCACTACAGTAAATCCAGTGGTTTGAAAATAAATATTTTAGTGGAATGAAGATCTACACCAATGTAATGTTTAAATTCACAACACTAAAGAATTATTAAACCTAGTTTTTTCTTTACAATCATTCCATCAAAGTGCATTCATGTTTTCCATATAATGTTATAGAAGATAGGCATTTGCAGTATAAAGTTTAGCCGTGGTAGTGAAAAAAGAACACTTTTTGTTTTTGCCTTTGCATTGTGAACAGGGTATTGCTGAATATTTTTGTAGAAAACTAATTTTGTATCCTCACAAACAATCATAATATGCATTCTACAGGGACTTCACAGGGGAGTTTCCTATAATTTCTCTTACTGTGCTCTTTGTTTGATAATTTTCTCCCCTCCCACATATGGTGTGTACTCTGGCTTGTGTGATGACATTCATGCTTTTGGTTAGAGTTCGTTTGTGCTCTGTTGTTTGCATTGGACCAGGAATCAAAAATTATATTGCCTGACATGCCTGATGCATGCCTGATAGGGCATGTAAAATATCTAGCTCTTTACAGGATAAAAAGTTTTTTTTAATAAAGTAATGTTTTTTTTTTTATTTCTCAGTTGATTTTCTTACTACTCAGAAGCTCTTTCTTTCTGTTTTATTTAATAAAATTAATGAGGTATGTTTTGAGAGAGTAGAGGTCAAAATGGATGACCTTGAAAACTAAATTGCCCATAATATGATTAAGTAATATCTCAAAATAAAGCTCATGTGTGTGTAATAAGTTTTAAACTGGGCTCAGTATAAGCTCCGTTAACCAATTATGTCTGCAGATTGCCATTTAAGATAGACATGGTGGACACAAAAATGTGTATTTTTTTGTAAATTTCCAAGTCTTATAACTAAAGAAGTGTTGTATGTAGGAAGCTGAAATTATGCACTGGTTAGTTTCTTTAAATTTTTGGGTTCTGATCAAAAATGGTACATTTTTTCGTTCTGATTTGACATAGAATGGCCCATAGGTGAGTTCATATTTCACCGCTAGGTTCAATTTATGAAATGCAGTAAAATATAGGTGACTTAATTTCATTGCTGGGGGACAATTTATGAAACGCAGTAAAAATACTTTTGTTTCTTATATCATTTCTGAAGCATTTTGAAAAAATAGTACAGTATGTGCATAATGTGTATGTGCCTGTATTCGGGCTTGTATTTTTTTGGACAATATGCCTGATTGGGCAAGTTACAATTTTGAAACTTTTTTGCCCTGCATTGGACTCATAAATTATCTGCCTTCCATCGCACCTGGAATTTGAACCTTTTCTTGTTTCCCTTTCTTTAAAGTTACTTGAATAAAAAATGTGTGTAACTTACTTTAGCTGCCTTCTCCTGTCTCCTCCTTGGCTCAAAAATGTTATGCTTAGGAATACTTTTATTCATTCAGTCTTAGGTACAATTTGGTGTTCTTTTTCTGGCTTGCCTGTTTATCTTAATAATTTTTTTCTATTTAATTATTTAATGTACTGGTATGTTGCTTGTCTTGGTTTTCTGAATTATCAGTGTTCATACTTATATATAATATATATATAAATAAATATATCACCATCATCGTCAACCATTATCTATCCACTGCTGGACGAAGGTCTCCTCAAGTTTCCTCCACAACGGTCTGTCTTGTGCCAGTCTCCTCATGTCACTTCCGCATACTTTCGAATTTCATCCACCCATCTTCCATGTGGTCTTCTTCTGGGTCTTTTCCTGTCCCTTGGAATCCAATCTAAAATTTCGGCTGTCCATCGATGTCTGTCCTTCTGGCAGTATGTCCAGCCCATTGCCATTTCAGGGATTTAACTCTGATCATGATGTCTTCCACTCTTGTCATTTTTCGGATCCACGAGTTCCTCTTCTTATCTCTCCTGGTTACACCAAGCATGCACCTCTTCATGCTTATTTGAGTTGTCTGCAGCCTTTGTATGTCTCTTTTAGTTAAGGTCCACGTCTCTGCACCATACGTAAGCACTGGAAGGATGCATTGATCAAACACTTTTCTTTTAAGACATGATGGCATATGGCTCTTGAAAATTATGCTGTTTCTTCCAAAAGCTCTCCAGGCAAGTTTTGTACGCCGATTAATTTCTTCATCAATGTGACCCTTACTTGATATCTGCTGTCCAAGATAAACGTACGTGTCTGTTATCTTCAGCTTTTCTCCATCAATCGATAAATTTTCATTTCTTGTAAAAGCATTGAACATCACTTTTGTCTTCTGAAAGTTCACTTTTAATCCCACTTCTTTACTCTTGTCAGCAAGTTCCTGGATCATGCTCTGCAGCTCTGATGGGGTAGTTGCAAAAATGACTATGTCATCAGCAAAACGAAGGTGGGTTAGATAATCTCCATTAATCTTTATCCCTTTGTTTTCCCAGTTCAGTGATTGAAAGACATTTTCCAATGTGGCATTAAAGAGCTTGGGAGATATGGTGTCACCTTGTCTCACTCCTTTTGCAATTTTTATGTGTGTTGTATTTTCAAACAGCCGAATCTTTGCATTTTCATAGATGTTATTAATAATATTAATGTATGCATCTTCAATACCGCAGGATTTCAGGACCATTGTAACTGCTGATGGTTTCACCGAATCAAAGGCTTTTTTTTTCATAATCGATAAAAGCCATGCACAATGGAAGTTCATATTCCCTCGCTCTTTCAATGAGTTCTCTCAGTACGTGGATATGATCTATGCTGTAGCCACTCCTGAATCCAGCTTGTTCTCTCGGTTGAGCCATGTCCAGTGTTACCTTCAAGCGGTGTGAAAGAACTTTAGTGAAGATTTTATAAACCACTGATAGGAGGCTGATAGGTCTGTAGTTCCTGAGATCCTCAATGTCACCTTTTTTATGTAGCAAGATCATTTTAGCGTTGTTCCAATCCTCAGGAATCTTCCCTTCATTAAGGCATCGAGTGAAAATTTGGGCGAGTACTGTTTTGATTTCTCCACTTGCTTCTTGTATGATGTCTACAGTAATTCCATCTTCTCCTGGAGCTTTTCCCCGCTTCATGTTCTTGATTGCATGTGTAACTTCTGCTGGGAGGACTGGAAGAACTCTGGTACTGGTACCTTTCATGATGTCTGGAGTACATGTATCATCCCTTTCATATAATTTGGAGTAGAAATCTTTTACTCTTGTCAAAATTTCGCCTCTATTTCTTGTTACAGAACCATCTTCTTTTCTGAGTGCCATAATCTGTTTTCTTCCCTTACTGAGATGTCCCTTTGCTATCTTTAGGCTTTGGTTGTTTTCAATTGCTTTCCTTACTAGTTCACAGTTGAATTTCCTTACGTCTTCAGCGATACTTTTTCGTACTGTCTTGCATAGCTCTATATATTCCACTTTGGAAGTCACATCTTCTTCAGTTGTCCTCATCTCTCTTCCTTTTTGCTTCAACATTTTGGTTTTTCCTGATAATTTGTTCACATGCAACTTGTTCTTAGACCCAGCTAATTTTGTTGCTGTTTCCATAAGAGCTTTGGTTACTTTTCTGTTCACTTCCGAAATATCCACTTCTTCCGATGTTAGGCCTTCTAAAGCAGAGAATCTGTTCTTCAGTTCCAACTTGAAGGTTTTATGGTGTTTTTTAAGGTTGGTTATGTCAATACATTTTGTTTGTCTTATGAGCTTGTTACGTTCGAGTTTAGTGTTGAGGTGCATCTTGCATCTCACCAATCTATGGTCACTACCTGTGTTGAACTTGTTTAGCACACTGCAGTCTTCTATGATGAATTTTTTGTTACACATAATAAAATCAATTTCACTTGCCATCCCATTTGGATGTCTCCATGTCCATTTCCTGTGTGGCTTTTTCTTGAAAAAGGAGTTCAAGATGAAAAACCCTTCTGCCTCTGCAAACTCTACGAGAGTATTTCCACTCTGGTTTCTGTTGCCGTGACCGAATTTACCTACTGAAGTTTCATTCTGTTGCCGTTGCCCTATTTTTGCATTGAAATCTCCCATAATTATCTTCAAGTGCTGCTTACCTTTATTATTTAGATGACGAATTTCCTCATAAAATTCTTCAAGAGAGTTGGATAACGAGTCGTGCAGCTCTGTCAGAGGAACTTTCAACTTCTACAACTTTATCCTTCAGTTTCTTGTTTATTATAAATCCAACACCACTAGTTCTGCCAGTATCTGTACCACGATAGTAGAAGAGATGTCCACTTTTCAGTTCAATGAGATCTCCTTTTCTCCTTACCTCACTTAGCCCGACGATGTCCCACTTGATCCTTTGTAGTTCCTCTTCCAATTCAAGAAGCCTTGAATCAGAAGATAGGGAGCGTCCGTTATACGTAGCCAAGGTCAGCATCAGATGGCAGCCTAGTCCGGTCCTCCTGGGATTCTTAGCACCCTCTGCCTTCATGTCGCACTGGCCGCTGCCTTGGCCAGGTACATTCCAGCTGCCGGAGACTGAGGGCCAAGATTTAAGTTGTGGAGTCATTTTGGAGGGGTTTGGCCATAACTCACCACGCTGGCCAAGCGGGTTGGTGAGTGTGGGATAGCATTTCCTCTAATCCCGATGGTATAGTTATACCGCTATTGGCGGTCGTCAGAGCCCCTTTAGCGGGAACAGGATGTACCACGAGAAGGCGGGGTTGACATTTGTCAAGGAGAGGCTGTGATGTTACGCATCACCTGACCTTACATCCCATGTTGTTATATCATCATCATCATCATCATTGTCAACCATTATCAATCCACTGCTGGACGAAGGTCTCCCCAAGTTTCCTCCACAACGGTCTCTCTTGTGCCAGTCTCCTCCATGTCACTCCCGCATACTTTCGAATTTCATCCACCCATCTTCCATGTGGTCTTCTTCTGGGTCTTTTCCTGTCCCTTGGAATCCAATCTAAAATTTCGGCTGTCCATCGATGGTCTGTTCTTCTGGCAGTATGACCAGCCCATTGCCATTTCAGGGATTTAACTCTGATCATGTTGTTATATATACATATATATATGGGATGTTAGCTTCCATGTATTACTTGTGAATCATATTAGCAAATAGATATGTAAATACTTTAATATCAGTTAATTATTGATGTTAATAATCATGTTATCAGTAATACTTGGGTATTCAGCTGGCATTTATTTCCTGTTTCAGGATCCCAACATGGTTTGTACTGTTGCTGGCCTGTGCAACTTGGCTCACCTACCGATTCAGGTACGATTTCAATCATTTCTTTTTTAACAACACTGTAATACAGTATTAATCTAATTCTGAAAGCTCTGTACTTTATTTGTTGTACCACCACAAAAAAGTCATGTCAGATATATGTGGTCAGCTTTTGTGTGTCTTGGGTATTTATTTAGTAAAATTTTATTTGGTTGTTATTTTGCATCTTTTGCAAAACATTGTGTATTTTTGTATTTTGTAAGTAATAGCAGTGGTACATATTGTGATTGTTGTGCTTTTTTGTAATTGCTTCATGTGAAAGTATGTGAGATTGAACCATGCCTAAAACAATTTATATTATTCTTAATAATACGTGAAAATGTTTCACTGCATCATCTAGAAAAAAGATGTTTTGTTTATGGCCAAATTGTTGGATCAAATGCGAGCCCATCTTTTGTTTTCTGTGCTAGTAAATCTGTTAGGTACACTTGGTTTTGGCCTGAAACTAGTAAGTAAAACATTTTCTGTAGATGATTCCAAATTTGCAATATTGGTCCATCTCCATTTTAAGTTTTCAAAAAATTATTTGTTCTTGATCATTTATTTTGTCATTATATTACAGGAACATTTCCGGAATCTGTTAAACCTTGCTTCTGTCAGTGTTAATACAGACAAATGCGAAGAGTGCACTACCATCATGACAGAAGTGAAGTCTTTCGTTTCACAGATGTCTGAAGTAAGTATTCTTGGAACTTGCCATCTTTATGTGTTACAAATTATCGTATTTTTTCTGTATTTATGTTTTTAAGGTTCCATTAAATGTTAAAAAGAAGAAAAAGTGAAGTAATTTCCACATTATTCTTTTCGGCAAAAAGTTTAATTTTTCTTACGAATTGATGCTACTGTATTGCCCCAAATTTGATCTGGAAGTAGTTTCCACAGGACTGGTAGATGTTAATATGTCAGTGCTTAGTCCTCTCCTTCCTTCTTATGCTATCTCTCAAGATAACTGTTACCTCTGCTGTGTTTTGCAGCCGGTTTGCTGCTGGTTTGTTGTGTAGAGATAAGTTCTTTCAGCAGGATTTTTTTTTTTTTTTGCTTAGCACTGCTCTTGATTAATCGCAACTCATTACATAACAATAGTGCCTTAAAAGAAACTATAGGAATGAGAAGAGTAAGTGCTGACATGATGCCATCTGTCTGTCAATCGGCAGTCACTATATTGAGCTGAGGGGACCGAATTCAGAAGGAATGCTTGCAGGGTGATTGCAAGGATGCACAAGCAAGCGCACCCATGCACGCTTTCATTTATTTTTTCTCATTGAGACATTTCAATGGCTAATTAATATATTGAAATTTCTCTATGAGAAATTTTGATATGTATTTATATATATATATTTTTCCTTCATTGTGAAATTTCAATGGCTAATTAATGTATAAGTGTGAAAGATGAATGTACAGGAGGGATACCAAGAGAAGAGGTGTGTAAAGCTCTAAAATCTCTTCAGAATGGTTAGACTCCGGGAGTAGATGGCATATCTGCTGAGATACTAAAATATGGTGGTGACTGTAATTGATTGGTTTACTGAAATTTGCCAGTTGTGCCGGGAGTTGGGAATTCAGTCCCTCGGGATTTGAGGGATGCTATCATTGTTCCCTTGTATAAGGGAAAGGGTGATCAGACTGAATGCAAGAACTTTTGTGTTATCAGTTTATTCAGTGTGCCAGTGAAAGTATTTGGAAGAATTGTTTTTGGTAAGGTATGGGGTCTTACATCAGAGAAAGTGTGGGATGTGCAGAGTGGCTTTATGCCTGGTAAGGGCTGCACTAACCAAATTTTCGCATTACGTTTGATGACTGAAAAGTATGTCTGTTGGTAAGAAAGTTTTTGTTGCTTTCATCGACTTAGAGTAAGCTTACGATCGAGTAAATAGGACTCTTCTGTGGAAGGTACCAAGCAAATATGGTATCACTGGGAATCAACTCAATAGTGTGAAAGCCATGCATGCTAGCAGTAGGGCATGTGTATGAGTAAATGGTGTTGTATTGAAATGGGTTTCTATTGGAGTAGGAGTCGGACAAGGTTGTGTAATGTCACCATGGCTGTTTGATATATTTATGGATGCGTGCATGCGTGATTCCAAAGTGAACAATACTGGTTTATATCTTGGTAATGTCTATGTGTGTAGATTGCCATATGCTGATGACACAGTCTTGTTGCCAGAGAGCGAATGCAAGTTGCAGAGTATGTTAGCCCAGATGTACAAAGTTTGTATGAATTTCAAACTGAGTATAAATAAGGGAAAACCCAAAGTTATTGTTTTTGAGCGAGGAACTGTTCTCTTCGTACGGAATGCAAGATAAGTTAATGGCACAGAGATTGGCCAGGTGAATGAGTTTGTATATTTGGGAAGCATGTTTGACAGAGAGAACAAATTAGATGGTGAAATTAGTAGGTGAGTAAACTCTTCATTAAAAGTCATAGCTGCTTTAGGAGGATTTCACAGGAATGATGGGTTCTCAAGAAAGTCCCAAATGGCTGTATATAAAAGTGTAATTGCTCCTGCTGTGATGTATGGCAGTGAAACCTGGGTTCTGCAGAAAAAACATAGGAGTCATTTGTGTGCTGGAGACATACATTGCTTACCGGGGGTTTGTGGTACAACGCGTGCTGATCATGTGAGGAATGAAGATGTGTTGCAGATGTGTAATGTGAGGCGAAATGTTGTTAGTAAGGTGGAGACTAATATTCTTAGGGGGTTTGGCCATGTTGAAAGAATGAGTGATGGAGTGCTTACTCAGAGAATTTATTCAGTCCAAGTGGCAGGAAAGAAAGATATAGGAAGGATAAAAAAAATCATGAGAGGACCACATTCAGGAATGTCTGCATCAGAAAAAGATAATGAGTATGAAGAACAAAATGTCTTGTGTGCGATATGTGATCGATGTCAATGAAGCTCGAGCCGTGTGCCGAGATCGCTCCAATTGGAGACGCATGATACAGCAAAAATGAGTTCTTTCTACATACATATCACTAAGCTGTTCTCTGAGATTCAGAGGTTAGCTCCAAAAAGAAATACAAACTTCCAGATATTTTTACTTATTGTTGTCGTATCAAACTTCGCCATTTACAGCGATCTTGACATACAACTCGTGCTTCACTGATATCCATTACACGCCGTACACAAGATCTTTTATACTTCATACTCATAATCTTTTTCTCATCAATACTTCATACTCATAATCTTTTTCTCATGCAGACACTCCTGAATCTGATCCACCCATGTCTTCCTTGGCCTTTCTCTGCCTTTCCTTCCTGCCACTTGGGCTGAAAATATTTTCTTAGTAAGCACTTCATCACTCATTCTTTCAACATGGCCAAACCACTGAAGCATATTGGTCTCCACCTTGCTAACAACATTTTGCTTTACATCACACAACTGCAATACATCTTCATTCCTCACACAATCAGATCGTGTCTTGCCACAAACCCCACGTATGTAACGCATTTCTCCAGCATAACAAACGACTCCTATGTTTCTTCTGCAGTACCCAGGTTTCACTGCCATGCATCAGAGTAGGAACAATTACTGTTTCATACACAGCCATGCGGGACTCTCTAGAGAACCCATCATTCCTGTGTAAACCTCCCAGAGCAGCTATGACTTTCAAAGAAGAATTCACTCGCCTACTGATTTCACCATCCAACTTGTTCTCTCTGTCGAACATGCTTCCTAAATACACAAACCCACTCACCTGGTCAATCACAGTGCCATTTATACTTACATTACATTCAGTGCTACCCATTACTCTCTCAAACACCATAACTTTGGTTTTTCCCTTATTTATACTCAGTTTGAATTTCCTGCAAACTTCGTGCATCCGAGTCAACATACTCTGCAACTCACTTTTGCTCTCTGCCAACAGGACAGTGTCATCAGCATACAGCAATCTGCACACACTGATATCACCAAGACATAAACCACTATTATCTATTTTGGCCTCACGCATGCATGCGTCCATAAATATATTAAACAGCCATGGTGACATTACACAACCTTGTCTAACTCCTGCACCAATGAAAAACCATTTTGATAAAACACCATTCACTCGTACACAAGCTCTACTACCAGCATACATGGCTTTTACACTATTAAGTAGATTCCCAGTAACACCATATTCATTCAATACCTTCCACAAAAGTGTCCTATTGACTCGGTCGTAAGCTTTCTCTAAATCTATGAAGGCAGTAAAAACTTTCTTCCCAGCAGCCAGATACTTTTCAATCATCATGCGTAATGCAAAATCTGGTTAGTGCAGCCTTTACCAGGCATAAAACCACTCTGAACATCCCACACTTTCTCTGATGTAACACCCCGTACTTTTTCAATAACAACCTTACCAAACACTTTCCCTGGCACACTCAGTAGGCTAATACCACGATAGTTCTTGCATTCAGTCTGATCACCTTTTCCCTTGTACAAGGGAACACAATAACAGCATCCTTCCAATCCCGAGGGACCATTCCTAACTCCCAGCAAAACTGGCAAATTTCAGTTAACCAGTTAATTATAGAGTCACCACCATACTTCAACATCTCTGCAGTTATGCCATCAACTCCTGGAGCCTTACCATTCTGAAGAGATTTTAGAGCTTTACACACTTCTTCTCTTGAGATCCCTCCTGTGCTTTCATCCCTCATTGTGACATCATCTGCATCTGTCTCAGAAACATTTTTGCTCTCCTGATCTAATAACTCACAGAAGTATTCGCCCCATGTCACTTAACTCATTGGGCTCCCATATCATTTCCCCAATCTCATTCTTCACACAACTTACAACTTTGTTTCCCCTATTTTTCCTGAGTCTCATGTACTTCCAGAAGGACATTCTATCTTTCCAAAAAGCCAGTTCATGCCTTTCCACTTTCTCTTTCCTATCTTTTGCCTTACTGTGGCGAACCAGCTTAGCAGCTTCACGCTTCTTACAGCGATATTCATCCACAGAGACTCAACCTTGCAACATCCCCAAATAGGCTTCCTTTTTTCTTTACTGCCTCATCAATCTCACTATTCCACCAAGCATCACCTCTATTGTTACCCACTATTGTGGTGCCACAGACCTCTTTAGCAGCAGTAACAACACGGTTCTTAAAACATTCCCACTTCTTTTCTACATCCCTCTCACAAGATTTCAGATCCTTCAGTCGTTCTCTCAGTAAGTCAGAATACCGCTGATGATCTTCAAGAAGCCTATCAACCTTTATTCTTTCTATCCTGGGTCTCTTCCTATTCCTTTTCCTCCAACCAACATTAAGTTTCACTCGTGACACTACCAAGTAATGATCAGAACCAACATCCGCACATCTCATCACACGGGTGTCAACAACTAAGTGTTTCAAACGCTGATCGTAAACAACAAAATCTATCACACTCTTTTGACCAAGAGCATGATTTTCCCAAGTATATGTGTGTATATACTTGTGGTTGAAAAATGTATTAGATACACACAAATCATTCTCAATGCAGGGTTCAATTAATCTTTCACCATTATCATTCACACAAGGATCATTAAACTTACCCAGAACGTTGTCAGAAATTGCATTCTGCACACCTACTCTAGCATTGAAATCCCCTGCTATTATAACTTTTTCTTTAGCACCAAACTGGCTCAAAACAGCTTTTAGCTCATTCCAGAAATCTTCTTTCTTATCAGAAGGTTCCGAGTCACAAGGAGCATACACTACAACAATTACAATTCTCTGAAGTTTCACTTTCAAACGAATCCAGAGAATTCTCTCACTTATGCAACTATAGTGAATCAAATTGTTCTTCATCTTTTCACTTAAAATCACACCTACACCAGCCTGTCCTCTCATATTATCCAATACTCCAGACCACACACTCACCGTGCCATTCACTTCTTCTACCCCAATTTCCTTCTTTTTGGTTTCACTTACACACAGCACATCCAGTCTGTACTTATTCATCTCCTCAATCACCTCACTCATCTTGCCATTTATACCTCTAGTATTCCATACACCAATCTTACATTCACTCAGCCGAGATCTCTTTCTCATACGCCGTTCAGAAAGTCCAGGTCGATTCCGTGGTGGACCATCCTTCTCAAGTGTGGTAGGTCCACCATATCCCACACTTGAGTCATTCTTAATATTTCTTTTTGTCTTTTTAATCAGGTAAGTACATCAGTGTGGCGGATTAGCCCACAGCTGAGGGTTCCAGTTGGTCATTCAACCTAAGGATTCTGGAACAAAACCCAGTGAGTTGGGGTCTTTTCGCCAATGTCACACAGAACTAGCTTGCACCTCTTCAAGATTCACAGAGGCCCTAGTTGCTGTTGTGTGTGCCATTGTTACCACGGAGCGCCCCGAGGAGGCAAACCCATCGCTCACTACGACGTTCTTTCTGTTAGGAGCTAACTTCTGAATATCAAGAGAACAGCTTAGTGATGTGTATGTATGTATTAATATACAGTATAAATCATTGCCTGGACTTCTGAAGAAAAAGGTCTTTCCTTGTATGCCAAATTATATACAGTAGTAGTAAAAACATATTCCATTTTATATCATCATCATCATCAGCCATTATCAATCCACTGCTGGATGGAGGTCTCCCCAAGTTTCTTTGTCTTGAGCCAGTCTTCTCCATGTTATGCTGGTATGCTTTTGAATTTTATCCATCCATCTCCCATTTGGTTTTCTTCTAGGTCTTTTCCTGTCCCTTGGTATCCAGTCTAAAATTTTGGTTGTCCATCATTGGTCTTCTCAATAAACAAATGCATCTCTCTTTCCACGTTTTACCAACACACAGCAACCGAAAAATTGTTATTCGGTCACTGTTGTTGGTAAAACAGGGAAAGAGCGATGTACTTGTTTTTCACTGACGCCACGAATTTGGAGGATTTTCACTTTGGATCTTGCTCTTTGGATTTAAATGCTATAATTAATACACTATCTACCAACAAGTAATTGGACACCCCTGCAATCGACAATATCTGTGGTCCTGATACATGTCACGGCCGAAGCCGTTAAATACTGTGTGGGAAACAACAACGCAATCAGTCGCATGCAAGATGCCACGCAGTTCGGAGCTCTCTGATTTCAAGAAAGGTGTAATCGTCGGGTATCACAGAAATGGCCTATCCATACGTGACATATCCAGCGAGTTGAAGTACCCAAAATCGACATGACCTACTTGATTGACAAGTGGAAGATGAGAGGTGACCGTCGGATTGTGCCCCGACCCGGCAGACCCAAAAAACTGGGAGTTAGAGACCGACGGGTGCTGGCCAGAGAAATTCAAAAGAACCGCACCAAATCGATGGGCCACATCCACAAGGATTTTCAACAGGCATCTGGGAGTGTTCTTTCAATGAATACCATCCGTAAGGAAGCCCATCTGCTCGGTTATCATGGACGTGCTGCCGCCCACAAGCCTTTGATCACCAAGTCCAATAGCGCTGCTCGGCTAACGTGGTGCAAAGAACGTCGACAGTGGACCGTTGAACAATGGAAACAGGTTCTCTGGAGCAACGAATCAAGGTTCACCCTCTACCGTTCAGATGGCAGGGTCTCGGTTTGGCGTCTGCCTGGAGAACGCCTGCTGCCGGAATGTATTGTGTCAACTGTGAAGTTCGGCGGCGGTAGAATTATGCTATGTGGGTGTTTCTCTTGGTATGGCACGGGATCCTTGGTCGCAATTCTTGGTAGACTTAACGCCGAGACCTACTGCACCATTTTGGATGACCATGTGCTTCCTACATTGTGGCAGTTTTACGGGGTGGACCCATGTTACTTTCAGGATGACAATGCCGCCTTTCATATTGCGAGGTCCACTATGGCTTAGTATGGTGACAATGGGGTTAATCGAATGGACTGGCCTGCGCAGAGCCCGTACCTTAACCCTATCCAGCACCTTTGGGACGAGTTGGAACGTCAACTTAAGGGGTGCCCCCACCGTCCGAAATCGGTGAAGGAACTGACCTGTCTTCTCCAAGCCGAGTGGAAGAAAATACCGCTAGCCATTGTACAATGCCTGGTTGAAAGTATGCCCCGGAGGGTCGCAGCTGTAATCGCCGCTTGTGGAGGCTCCACCAACTATTGAAGGTGAATAAACTTTGTTTTCCTTTGCTATCACAGGTGTCCCATTACTTGTTGGTAGATAGTGTATATAGCCAGTGCTGTTAATGCCCACCAGATGGAGACATCTCAGTAGCTGAGTCCATCTTACAGATTTATGACATCAGAAGCTGACTGAAAAACACCTGTAGCTCCGTGGATTGTTGGCCACCGTGGTGTAAGGCTAACGCGCTCGGCTAGATATTGAGAGATTCGGGGTTCATTTCCCCGACGGTGACCAAATAACAATTTTTCGGTTGCTGTGTGTTGGTGAAATGTGGAAAGAGCGATGTATTTGTTTATTCACTGACGCCACGTATTTGGAGGATTTTCATGGTGGTCTTTTCTTTTGGCAACATATCCAGCCCATTACCATTTCAGGAGTTTTATTCTGATCATGATGTTTTCCACTCCTGTCATTTTCCTTATCCATGAGTTCCTTTTCTTATCTTTCCTGGTTACACCAAGCATGCATTTTTTATGTAAATGATTAAACCATTTAAGAAATGCTTATAGCATAGTAAATCCATTTATTGACTGGTGTAACACACATAAAGTTTTGCCAAGCTTTTGCACTCCTCTGGGAGGCTTTTTCAGGGTAATGGTAGGCGTAAAATGCAGGGAATTAGAGCACATAAGAAACAAAGATGATTTTTTGAAAATCACCTTTGTTTCTTACATGTTCTAATTCCCTGTATTTTATGTCTACCATTGCCTTGAAAAAGGCTTCCAGTGGAGTGCAAAAGCTTGAAAGTAAATCCGTTTTTAGTGAATAAACGGATTTACTGTTTATAAGCATTTCTAGAATGTCTGGTGTTCTTTTAAATAACATTAAGGTTACACCATTTTATATAAAAGGGTTTAAATGACCCCTACCTTCCTTCCTGTTATTTATTTAGTGTAAAGCATGTTTTAAATGCTTGTGGAAAAATGGAGCCATGAGTGAAAGGCTCTCAATAATTTTCATGTATGCAGATCATCCATTAGTACTGTTTCTCTATTTAATAGAAAATCTGTTTGTTTTTCCTGTTCAGTGTTAGACTAAAGTTGATTTACGTGTTCTGATTTGTTCAAAGTGGCCTGTTGGTCTGTGTTGGGCACTGACCAAACTGGCTCATATTTTGAATAGGCTCACATTTTTAACACGTCTTTTGTAAAAAAAAAAGATTGTGCTTATGTTATCGGTTTGTCCGTCCGTCTGTCTGTAGACACGATATCTCTGCAACTATTAGTCCGATTTGAAAAATTATTTTTTCATTCGGAAGCTTGAAATATGCGAATGATGATCCTTCATTTCGTTTTTTTTTTTTTTACGATGCGCAATTTTGCCGCTAGGGGTGTAAATGCAGATGATGTCAAATTCAGAATTACGTTTTGATCCACATATTTGCTTCTAAACATCTGATTGAAAAAATTATTTTATCTTTCGATTTCATTTATGTCGAGGAGTGTTTTAGATATAGTTTCATTTTCAAATTACGCATAGATTTTCCGCTAGGGGCGTAAAAGTAAATTATATTTTTTTCCGATAGCTCTTCTCCTAAAACTCCGATTAGAAAAATCTTTTTTTCAGCGGATACATCTCCTAATGGAAAATCTTTTGCGTATAATTCCGAATTTTTGGTAAAGAATACTTTCGTCACCAGGGAGCGTAAGCGTTAATTTTTGCTTCTGATGTATTTGCC
Source organism: Macrothele yani (assembly GCA_039090855.1). Lineage (NCBI taxonomy): Eukaryota > Metazoa > Arthropoda > Arachnida > Araneae > Macrothelidae > Macrothele > Macrothele yani. The sequence goes on from CM077026.1 coordinate 117,091,029, forward strand.
ATAAAATCTGAGCTTCTTAAACATCGATTGAAAAAATTCTTTCGTGGACTGATGCCACTCACGTCGACAAACCTTTTCGGAATATTTTCTTCCTAAAATATCCCACAGTTTCTCTGCCAGGAGGCGTAGATGTATATCTTATTTTTGTCAATATCTCTACTTCTAGGGGTTCAATTTGAAAAATTCCTTTTTGTTGGATAGTGTTTTCAGTATGACATGCGCTTCATATAATTTCAAAATTGTCAAGTAACTCATAGACTCCGCTAGGGGCGTAAAGCTAAATTGTGTTTCTCCCTATATCTCTGCTTCTAAATCTCCGATTTGAAAAATTCTTTCTGCACCGGATACAACTCATGATGGGAAATCGTTTGCGCATAATTTCTAATTTTTGTAAAAAAATAAATGGTTTGGCCACTAGGGGGCGTAAACCTTAATTTCCGCTTCTGATGTATTTGCAGCAAAATATGAGCTTCTAAATTCTCAATTGAAAAAAACGTCGTTTGTAGACCAACCTACTTGTGTCGGCAAACTTTTTAGAAACATTTTCTGCGCCAGGGGGCGTAGACACATATCTTATTTTTGTCAATATCTCGACTTATAGGAGTCAGATATAAAAAATTCCTTCTTTGTTGGATAATGTTTCTAGTGTGACATGTTTTTCCTAAAAATTCAAAATTTTCAAGTAATTCATAGACTTTCCGCTAGGGGCGTAAAGGTAAATTCCGTTTCCCACTATTTCTCTGCTTCTAAACCTCCGATAATTCCTTCTGCACCGGATACAGCTCCTGATGGGAAATCCTTTGCAAACAATTTATAATTTTTGTAAAAAACTGGTATGGCCACCAGGTGGCGTAAGTCTTAATTTCCACTTCTGATGTATTTGCAACAAAATATGAGCTTCTAAAATCTCGATTGAAAAAAAGTCTTTTGTTGACCGATGCTACTCATGTTGACAAACCTTTTAGGGACACTTTCTTCTTGAAATAATGCATGGTTTCTATGCCAGGGGGCGTTAAATGTATATCTTATTTTTGTCAATATCTCTACTTCTAAAAGTCCAATTTGAAAAATTCCTTCGTTGCTGGATAGTGTTTCCGATGCGAAATGTTTTTCCTATAAATTCAAATTTTTCACGTAAATCATTTAAGACTTTCCGCTAGGGCGCATAAAGGTAGATTACGTTTTCTGCTCCTAAAACTCAGATTTGAAAAACTCTTCCTGTATCGCATACAAGACCTGATGGAAAATATTTTTCATGTGATTTCTAATGTTTTGTAAAGAATGGTTTGGCCACCAGGGGTCATAAGCCTTAATTTCTGCTTCTGATGTAATTGTAGCAAAATCTGGGCTCCTGAAAACTCGAAAAATCGACAAAAAATTTTTTTCTTGGACCGATACCGCTCATATGGATAAACCTTTTGAGAATACTTTCTTCCTAAAATTATGCTTGGTTTTCCCACCAGGGGACGTAAAGTCACATCTTATTTTTGTCGATAACTCTGTTTCTAAGAGTTCGTAAGCTCAAGATTCCATTTACACTAATATCTGAGGGATTAAAGACCCGATTGAAAAACTTCTTTCTTCCGTTAGATATTATTTTTTTCCATACTGGTTCCATTGCCTTTGAATAGCTTTGATAAATTTAATTTGCATCAGAACAGATTCAAAAGACGTGCTTATTACATCCGAAAATTTGGTGTTATCTTTCTTGTTTTTACTGTGGGTGCAGTAGCTTAACCTGCTCTCTGAAAAGTGGTGAATGTTCAAAGCTTGCACAAAAGCAGTTTCAAATTCACAACCATCAGGTGACAATCAGCTGCTTTAACCATTGTGCTATCCACAGTCCAGGTTTACAAAACCGGGTTGAAAATTGACAGCCATATAGGGAAGTAAAAGTCCACATGGGCCAGGCCTGGCCTGTTCCTACATTTAAAAAAAAAAAAAAAATATTTTCATCTCATAAAACAAAGACTGACTTGCTGAATAATCAGACGGTGAATCTGCCTCCAGATGCATTGATTAATTACAGCTTAAACCAACAAGTCGGGCTCTAAGGTGAGAGTCTGAAAAGGGACATCTCACAAAACAAAGACCGACTTGCTAAATAATCGGATGGCGAAGTTCACTGAGTGAAACGAATCTTCCACCAGATGCAGTGATTAATTACAGCTTAAACCGACTAGTCGGGCTGTAAGATGAGAGTCTGAAATGGAACATCTCGTAAAACAAAAACCGACTTGCTAAAAAATCAGATGGCGAAGTTCACTGAGTGAAACGAATCTGCCACCGGATACTCTGATTAATTACAGCTTAAACTGACAAGTCGGGCTGTTAAACGAGAGTCTGAAACAGGATGGTTTATTTATTTTTAGGTTGAAGTCAAATTCTGTTTTCACATTGTTGGCTTTAGTGACTAAAACGTGGCTACTTTTTTTTTTTTATAATTTTTCCAAAAAATGTTTGCATGAACAGTGTTATCAGCTCCTTGAAAACGAAACCAAAATGAACTGATGCCATTCGTTGCTACAGCAGAGATGAGGAAGTTCAAAGTAGCTTACATATTTGGAGATCGAGGACTACCTTGTTTGTATTTAAGTGTAAAGACAAGTTTTGAATCCTAAAACTTAACTTTCAGAAAAAGAAACTATGCAGTTAATATGATATCTATATTACAATGAACTCCAAAATAGGTACCTGATATGCCTACTTTTTTCAGTACTCTAAAAATTTCTGTGTATGTGGATATTCGTTTCTCCATTTTGGAAATGTATTTTCTTTCAGTTTAGAATTTCCTTTGTGGTGCAATGTTCTGTGGGCAATTGAAAAGTGCTCCATGGTCCAAACCCCTGCTCTAAAGGAAGAATTGGATTATTTCCAATAAATGGCGGAGAACGCTTGATGAAAGTATAAAATGGGCCAGGCAATAAACTGGAAATTCTAAGCCGGCTCAGGCTTGACTTTCCAAATTAAGGCCAGTGCAGACCTCTATTGGGAAGTTCACACAAACTCAATGCCAGATTCTTTTCTTTGTTTTTATATGACTGACCAACTAGTTGCTGAAATATAATTATTGGATCTGCAAAGATTTTCCATTGGCAGTGAACCATGAAATACCTTGCTCACAGGTGCCTATTTTTAAAATAGCTCATTAAAAATACAGCTAATGATCCTTATCAAACTTAACATTCAAACTTAAATTGTTTGTGTGTCATGGTTTCTTTTGTGCAGTGAAAGATTTGAGTGCTGTAAACCATCATAAGTTGATAACACCACATTCAACCACTGTTTAATGTTTTTATCCCTACATTTTTTTTTACACTTTTTTCCCTTTTTATACCTCTATGTGTGGTAATAACTATTTTGCAATATATTTGCAGAACTAAGTAAGCTCTAGTGAATCAATTATTTGCTTTTCAGTAGCATGTATTTGCATATAAACTGAAATAATTCCTGTTTGTTTGTTTTTATCTTGTTTGTGAGAAGTTCTTAGTTTACTTTTCTTCCCTTCCATTTTATGTTCATATTTGTAATGTGTTTAATAATCATTATGATGATTGCATTAAGTACTAATTTTGAAACATAGTTTTATTTGTGAACAAGTGCTGAAAAAAATCCTTTATTTTTCAGCCTGATTTTCAGCAGATGATTACTAAATTATGTGAAGAGGAAGTGATTGCTCCCATTGTAAGTATTATTTAGTAAAAAAAATATATTTAAAGCATTTTGCATCTATGTGTGTGTGTGTGAGAGAGAGTGTGTGTGTATAGCGGTAAAGATTTTATTCAGAACTGTATCATCTCTTCCATGGGAAATTATCATTGCCCTCATCTTTGGAAATCTGGTGGCTAGACAGCTGGCATCAGGGTTCAGCTACTATACAGATTCTGCAGAAAGAATATATTTTTAACCAGTTGAACCGTAATGGCTGTGATATCTCTTTAGTCAACAGAACACAATGCTGTACAATGTCTATTAGATGGATGCACTGCTTAAATTCATGATAATTGGGGACAGTTGCAGTTTTCTGTACATCATGCTCATGGTACTGATTAAAAGGTGAACGACTTAGGTAGCAGGATGTGTATGTCATACCAATCAATGTGAATTCAAAATAATTGAAGCCTACAGTGTCTTCATCCTGATTTTGGGGTACATTTGTGAATGTGCCATTTTCTTGTGAAACAGATTGGTACACAAATTTCTTTGCATAAGAAATATATCCAGGGTTCACACTGCACTGTAATCCGGGAAGAGTCACGGAATTAGATTTCCCTTGTTTCCAAGCCTAGAAAGTCCTTGATTTATCATATTTTTGTGAAAGGTCCTGGAATAGTCCTGGAATGTTTTTTTTTTTTTACAATGAAAAAAAAATAGATAAAATGTTTGGATTGATTGCTTCACTTTGTTCTAGCTCCCTGCAACATCTGCTTGCAATAACATCACTTCCTTCTGTGGAGATGTGATGCCATCTCCTGTGATGCTGCAGAGCAAGATATTTGAGTGCCTTACTTCCAGCGACCTTCATTTCTGGTATACCAGTTGTGTGCAGTTAGAGTCATAACAGCATGCAGATACCATTGCATGAGAGATACCATCCTTTATATCACATCAGGATGACTAAATTTTTGAAGAAAGCAGTAAGCTGGATGTCCAGTTTGTATGGCCTTTGGAAAAGCCCTGGAATTTGATTTCCCCTTGTTTTCCAGTTCTGGAAAGTCCTTAATTTTTCACAATTTTGTGAAAGGTCCTGAATTTTTTTGTGCAATGAACCCCCCCCCCCCAAAAAAAAACCGGTTGAAGTGTTTAGATTGATTGCATCACTTTGTTCTAGCTTCTGCAGCATCTGTTCATGATGACATCACTTCCTTACATATGGAGTCATAAGACGTGATGCCTTCTTGTGGTGCTGCAGTGCAAGATGTTTGAGTGCCATATTTCCAACGACCTTGGTTTGTGGTATAGCAAGTGTGTGCAGTTAGAGTCGCAACACTGGGTGGAAATCTTCCTTCAAGTTGAAGATGACCTTTCTGTCTAGCACATGTTTTCCTCTCTGACGGAGATTGATATCTCCTTCAGAGAGAAAAACATGTGGGAATAGATGACTATGGAATCCTTCTATCACGTGCTATCCTCACTGAAGGAGATTGATATCTGGCCTCCCTGCCCCCAATGCATGTGGGAATAGATGACTGTGGAATCCTTCTATCATGTGCTTTTCTCACTGAAGGAGATTGACAGGGTGTCTACTGATCATGAAAATCATGAAAGTCAAGAAAAAGTCACAGACAGGGTGTCTACTGATCATGAAAATCATGAAAGTCAAGAAAAAGTCACGTATTCAGAAAAAGGTCATGAAAGTCAAGAAAAAGGCACGGATTTTGCCTTGTTGTCATGAATTTCTTTTTATTTTTAGTAATTTTTCATTTTCTGGCAAAAATCTGAAGTAAATCTCCATGCACTACCCACATATGACACAATCCATCTTATGATTTAAGTGTCAAAAAAAAAAAAAAAAAAAAAAAAAGGTTGCTTGTTCTCTCCTTTACAAAGGAAACTGATAAAGCAAAAAATGGCTTAGCATAGAATATTTGTGTGTAATGTTGTTTACAAAATTTTAGAGATCAGTTTAGCAATTTACATTATTCTACTTATGGAGTCAGGACAATTTTCAGATTTAAATGTTAAAGAGGGGCATGTAATGAAATCTTGTAGCAAAATAGTGAGTATTTCAACTTTAACTGCAGCAGGGGGCATGTTTTCTGTAGAAAAAAAGAGGGGCATAGTGTTCCCCCTCTTTAATACATACATATATATGTATGTACATGTGCATATGCTGTAGCCTGTATAGGTATATATGTACAGGAGTTTTACAGCCAATCTCGTTCTTTGCAATTCACGATATAAAAAAGTTTTGGCAATTACCTTTTTTATACTGTTTATAACACTTTGGCAAAAAGAAAAAAATAATAATTTGGTGATGAGTTGGCGAAAACTTAAAAAAGCCAGTGCAACAGCTTTATATCTACACTGAAGTCTTTTAAACGTGGTCATGAAAATTTCTTATTGGTCATGAAATTGTGTTTCCCAAATTTAATAGACACCCTGATTGATATCTGGCCTCCATGCTACCAGTGTGCGTAGGAATAGATGGTTATGGAATGGAGCATCTTCAGTGCCATGGCAAAATTATTTTGTATTATTGTCATTGTGCTAAGTTAAAGATTACTTCATATGAGTTTTGTACAGAGCAATTGTTATATGGGGAAATTTTGCCAATTCATTGAAGGTGTAACACACACTGAGAACACTGTGTAACAGTAGAACCCATAGAACTTGGTAAAAATTATAAATGCATAGTAAATTTCATCCCAATTTGCAAAATGTAAAATAAAACACCATGATTCCAGCAAAACTTTAAGCTCCTGGAATTTTTTGATACATACATACATACATTTTGTAGAGGATGCCATCTAGAAGAGGAGACTTCTTTGCATTTTCTTTTTGACTGTGACTTTTTGCAGCACTCAGGCTTGAACACTTGGTATTCATAACTTGAGGCCAAGTGATCTTTCTTTAGTACCAGTCAAGAGCATTCTTGCTTTTGCTCGTGCATCTGGTCTCTTTCGAGATTAGGGCTGGGGACGCACAATAGACCTCAGGTCGCAGTGCTGGGCCATTGTACCCCCCCCTCCCATTGTTACAATTGCATACATACATACATACTAAGTTGTTCTCTGAGATTTAGAAGTTAGCTCCCCAAAGAAAGACGATCCACCAAATAAATTTTTAACTGATTATTTACTTATTGTTGCTGTATCAAACGTCTCCATTTGCAGCAGTCTTGACACACAGCTCGAGCTTCACTGACATCCATCACACGACTTACACAAGACCTTCTTTACTTCCTACTCATAATCTTTTTCTCTTGCAGACACTCCTGAATTTGGTCTTCCTGTGGTTTTCTTGGCCTTACTCTGAATATTTTGATGAACTCCTGGAAAGGCCTAGAATTTATTTTCTGTTAAGTAAATGTGCATGAACTCTGGGTATCATTTACTCTAGAATTATTTATATTTGAATAAGCTCTGTTTTGCTGTTCAAAAACTGACCACCCCTGCAGTCAGCTTTTGAACATTGTGAGTTTTTAAAGAAAGGTCATAATTGGTCATACTTCTAGCATCCACAACTTGGCAAATATATGAATATGTGAATGCCTGATTTTCTTCCATTAATCCCTCCTATTTGACCGCAACTTTTTGTATTGTATAGTTCATGCAAAAAATTTCTAGTATTTTTCTGTATGTGGCGCTTGTTTTCATATGAGTTCTGGAATATCTTTTTACTTTATACCAGTAAGAATGATTTTTTTTGTTGCTGATTTTAATATATGTACATTTATTTATTTATTTTCAACATTAATGTTACATACCTTTATTTCTCTTCCATTTTAGTGCTCTACTCTAATTGGAACTTATGCAGCACAAATTTACCAGTTTATAGTAACTTCTGTAAGTATTGGGCTACTTTAAATTCAGTTTCTTAGTACTTGATTCTGTAATATGTTTTACCAAACGTGGAAAAATATTTTTTCAAAAACCAAAATCATAAAAAAAAAAAAAAAAAAAAAAAAAAGACAAAATCTGACTGATTGTATTACATACATACGTACATATTACTAAGCTGTTCTCTGAGATTCAGAGGTTAGCTCCAAAAAGAAATACAAACTTCCAGATATTTTTACTTATTGTTGTCGTATCAAACTTCGCCATTTACAGCGATCTTGACATACAACTCGTGCTTCACTGATATCCATTACACTCCGCACACAAGATCTTTTATACTTCATACTCATAATCTTTTTCTCATACAGACACTCCTGAATCTGATCCACCCATGTCTTCCTTGGCCTTCCTCTGCCTTTCCTTCCTGCCACTTGGGCTGAAAAGATTTTCTTAGTAAGCATTTCATCACTCATTCTTTCAACATGGCCAAACCACCGAAGCATATTGGTCTCCACCTTGCTAACAACATTTTGCTTTACATCACACAACTGCAATACATCTTCATTCCTCACACAATCAGACCGTGTCTTGCCACAAACCCCACGTAAGTAACGCATTTCTCCAGCACACAAACGACTCCTATGTTTCTTCTGCAGTACCCAGGTTTCACTGCCATACATCAGAGTAGGAACAATCACACTGTTTCATACACAGCCATGCGGGACTCTCTAGAGAACCCATCATTCCTGTGAAAACCTTCCAGAGCAGCTATGACTTTCAAAGAAGAATTCACTCGCTTACTGATTTCACCATCCAACTTGTTCTCTCTGCCGAACATGCTTCCTAAATACACAAACTCACTCATCTGGTCAATCACAGTGCCATTTATACTTACATTACATTCAGTGCTACCCATTCCTCTCTCAAACACCACAACTTTGGTTTTTCCCTTATTTATACTCAGTTTGAATTTCATGCAGACTTCGTGCATCCGAGTCAACATACTCTGCAACTCACTTTTGCTCTCTGCCAACAGGACAGTGTCATCAGCATACAGCAATCTGCACACACGGATATCACCAAGACATAAACCACTATTATCTATTTTGGCCTCACGCATGCATGCGTCCATAAATATATTAAACAGCCATGGTGACATTACACAACCTTGTCTAACTCCTGCACCAATGGAAAACCATTTTGATAAAACACCATTCACTCATACTCGAGCTCTACTACCAGCATACATGGCTTTTACACTATTAAGTAGATTCCCAGTAATACCATATTCATTCAATACCTTCCACAAAAGTGTCCTATTGATTCGGTCGTAAGCTTTCTCTAAATCTATGAAGGCAGTAAAAACTTTCTTCCCAACAGCCAGATACTTTTCAATCATCATGCGGAATGCAAAAATCTGGTTAGTGCAGCCTTTCTTTACCAGGCATAAAACCACTCTGAACATCCCACACTTTCAATCATGTAAGACCCCGTACTTTTTCAATAACAACCTTACCAAACACTTTCCCTGGCACACTCAGTAGGCTAATACCACGATAGTCCTTGCATTCAGTCTGATCACCTTTTCCCTTATACAAGGGAACAATGATAGCATCCTTCCAATCCCGAGAGACCATTCCTAACTCCCAGCACAACTGGCAAATTTCAGTTAACCAGTCAATTATAGAGTCACCACCATACTTCAACATCTCTGCAGTTATGCCATCAACTCCTGGAGCCTTACCATTCTGAAGAGATTTTAGAGCTTTACACACTTCTTCTCTTGAGATCCCTCCTGTGCTTTCATCCCTCATAGTGACATCATCTGCATCTGTCTCAGAATCATTTTTGCTCTCCTGATCTAATAACTCTCCCCATCTGTCACTTAACTCATTGGGCTCCCATATCATTTCCCCAATCTCATTCTTCACACAACTTACAACTTTGTTTCCCCTATTTTTCCTGAGTCTCATGTACTTCCAGAAGGACATTCTATCTTTCCAAAAAGCCAGTTCATGCCTTTCCACTTTCTCTTTCCTATCTTTTTGCCTTACTGTGGCAAACCAGCTTAGCAGCTTCACGCTTCTTACAGCGATATTCATCCACAGAGACTCTACCTTGCAACATCCCCAAATAGGCTTCCTTCTTTCTCTTTACTGCCTCATCAATCTCACTATTCCACAAAGTATCACCTCTATTGTTACCCACTATTGTGGTGCCACAGACCTCTTTAGCAGCAGTAACAACACAGTTCCTAAAACATTCCCACTTCTTTTCTACATCCCTCTCACAAGATTTCAGATCCTTCAGTCGTTCTCCGAGTAAGTCAGAATACCGCTGATGATCTTCAAGGAGCCTATAAACCTTTATTCTTTCTATCCTGGGTCTCTTCCTATTCCTTTTCCTCCAACCAACATTAAGTTTCACTCGTGACACTACCAAGTAATGATCATAACCAACATCCGCACCTCTGATCACACGGGTGTCAACAACTAAGTGTTTCAAACGCTGATCGTAAACAACAAAATCTATCACACTCTTTTGACCAAGAGTATGATTTTCCCAAGTATATGTGTGTATATACTTGTGGTTGAAAAATGTATTAGATACACACAAATCATTCTCAATGCAGAGTTCAATTAATCTTTCACCATTATCATTCATACAAGGATCATTAAACTTACCCAGAACATTGTCAGAAATTGCATTCTGCATACCTACTCTAGCATTGAAATCCCCTGCTATTATAACCTTTTTTTTAGCACCAAACTGGCTCAAAACAGCTTTTAGCTCATTCCAGAAATCTTTCTTATCAGAAGGTTCCGAGTCACAAGGAGCATACACTACAACAATTACAATTCTCTGAAGTTTCACTTTCAAACGAATCCAGAGAATTCTCTCACTTATGCAACTATAGTGAATCAAGTTGTTCTTCATCTTTTCACTTAAAATCACACCTACACCAGCCTGTCCTCTCATATTATCCAATACTCCAGACCACACACTCACCGTGCCATTCACTTCTTCTACCCCAATTTCCTTCTTTTTGGTTTCACTTACACACAGCACATCCAGTCTATACTTATTCATCTTCTCAATCACCTCACTCATCTTGCCATTTATACCTCTAGTATTCCATACACCAATCTTGCATTCACTCAGCCGAGATCGCTTTCTCATATGTCGTTTAGAAAGTCCAGGTCGATTCCGTGGTGGACCGTCCTTCTCAAGTGTGGTAGGTCCACCATATCCCACACTTGAGTCATTCTTAATATTTCTTTTTGTCTTTTTAATCAGGTAAGTACATCAGTGTGGGGGATTAGCCCACAGCTGAGGGTTCCAGTTGGTCATTTAACCTAAGGATTCTGGAACAAAACCCAGTGAGTTGGGGTCTTTTTGCCAATGTCACACAGAACTAGCTTGCACGTCTCCAAGATTCACAGAGGCCCTAGTTGCTGATTGTGTGCCATTGTTACCTCGGAGCGCCCCGAGGAGGCAAACCCATCGCTCTCTACGACCGCCCGCTAATGATAGTAAATATCATTATTAAACAATATTCTGTTGCAGGTTCATTTGAAGTGAAAATACCACTGTGAGTGTGGGCAGCTTATTATAGAAATATGCTGACCAAGTATTTTAATGTACACTCATTGTCATAAAAATCCAGTGCACCAACCAAAAAGGAGGCATTGGATTGAAATGAGATTTTAGTAGTGAGGTAGATATTACATACCAAGGGCAGAAGTGAATTCAATATCACAGCAGCAGGATGATTTCCTGCAGACATACAGTACACATTCTGGTCAGCGTTAGTACCGCTTTGAGAATGCATCATGCTCGGATAAATGCAGTGATGCTGTCTAGCATGGAGTCAAAGAGACGCCGTATATTATCCTGGGACAGATTGGCCCTCATTTCTTGCAGCTGATGCTCTAAATCATGAACACTGGGACATGGAGAAAGCTGGCATCCCATCTGGTCCCACACATGCTCAATGGGAGATAAATCAGGTGGTCTGGCAGGCCACGGAAATGTCAAAGCGTGACGTAAACAATCCTAGTAAACTTGAGCCGTGTGTGGACGAGCGTTATCTTGTTGGAAAATGGCTCCGGGTTGCCCTGCCAGGAAAGGCAGCACATGTGGTGAACAGGATCGCATGTACGTATCACTGGGCTGCCAACGTCCCTCGAATCACTGCGAGGGAAGTCTGGTTGTCATACGTCCCCAGACCATCACACCTGCATTTCGGGACGTGTGCCACTGTACAGTGAGGTTCGGATTGTAGCGCTCACCGGTGGTCATCCATTCCTGTACAGAAGCGGGATTCACCGCTGAACACTATATGTTGCCAGTTTGTTGCATTCCACGTTGCTCACTGCTGACGCCACTGCAATCGACGCTGACGATGATCAGCTGTTAATGGCAGAAAACGTAAGAGCCATCGAGAGTGCAGATTCACCTCTGCCAGGCATCTGGAAATGGTTCTGGCGGGCACAGGAGTTCTTTGTACAGCCACCACATGTCTCTGGATATTGGAGAAGGACGTCGTTGCATCTGTGCGTGCTACTTTCACGATCCCATGGTCCTCTGCTAGTGGTGTGTCTGGGCCATCCAGAGCCAGTCCACCATGTCTGGTGCCTTCCTGTGTTCATTGCAGCCAACATGATCGCACCGTGCTGTCCTACTGGTACCAAATGGCTGCCGATTCAGCACGCCGGCCACCCTGCCTCTTTCATCCCGATGATACGGCCTCATTCAAACTCCGTCAGTTGCCTGTATGCTCATCTATGGCAGCTCCTTGGCATGTCTGTCGCTCAGGGATGTCACCTGACTCTTAACGTGCACTTCGGCACGAATATGGAGTCCCCTGCATATGGCGCCTTACGAGTTCCAAGGATTGCGAATGCAGTGCCAGTCTTGGACACACAGGCATGCAGAATTGCACGAAACTTTAATCATTTGCATGGCTGCCCTCCCTGTATCTATTTGCCAAGTTTTGTGTTAATCGCACAGTTTTTTCTTGGTGTGCGGAATTTTATTACAATGAGTGTATATATGTTACATTATAAGAATATGACCAGAGCAGCCTGGCTGAATATTTTCCATAAAAATATTCTTAGTATGAAATGCTACATAAATATGTTGTGAGTGTAAACCTCACCTTGTGTCAGAAGCATTGCTGACTTCTTCACCCAGAAGCTGTAATAGATGAGCATTAGCTTTGTAGCTGAATATGTGGATTTCTATGTGAATTGTTCATCAAACAAATGCATATTTAATATTGTTAGTGTAGAAAGTTAAAATTTATTTTGATTCCACAGAATGCTTATTGGGAAGGTCACTTTGACAGAATAGTTAGCCCCTAAGTTTGTTTTTTTTTTTTTGGGGGGGGGGGGGAGACTGTGCTAGTACCTAAGCTTTTGATATGAACTTTGCTGTAAGGTCATATATATATATATATGTGTGTGTGTGTGTGTGTGTGTGTGTGTGTGTGTGTGTGTGTGTGTGTGTGTGTGTGTGTGTGTGTGTGTGTGTGTGTGTGTGTTTGGCATGTAACAATCATTTCTTTCATTCAGCAATTTTATAATTTTGTTTTCCTGTTTCTTTGTAGGACCCAAAAACAGTGTGTTCTTCAGCTAACATCTGCCCAGCTGGAAAAGGTGTTGTCAGAGTTCCTCTTGTAAGTATGATGAATCTCCTATGGTGTTACTTGAAAGGGTTTTCAACATCAGCATATTTATGTACCTGGTTATTGTCTTCAGGGATATTCTTAAATATGTGGTTTACTTGTTCACTCTCAGGCTGAGTAATAATTAGGCTATCAGTGATGTATTAGATGGCATTTGTAATAAGTAATCAGATTCCATGTAATAGTTGACATAAAATCTCTGTCTCAGAACATCTTGGTTGTTCTTCAGCTCATCATGTGTTTTGTACATGGAATGTTTGCTGCATTTTTTATTTGTCCTGATATTCATTAATGGAGTAATTTGGTGTATGCTTCAATTTTTTTTTAAATATATGCTGTGCAGAATTTCTTAAAATGCTAGTGTTTTCTGCAGAGATGAATGACTTAAGGTTAACTGTATAGAGTAAAGTGGTCCCACAGAATCAGAAAGAATTTGCTGTGGAAAGGTTTCCATTTAATGCAGTTCTATCAATTTTCTGCATTTATTGTTTTACATATAAACGGCACTGTGATTGACCACTTGAGTGAGTTTGTTTATTTAGGAAGCACGTTTGACAGAGAGAACAAACTGGATGGTGAAATTAGTAGGCTAGTGAATTCTTCATTGAAAGTCATAGCTGCTCTGGGAGGTTTTCACAGGAATGATGGGGTTCTCTAGAGAGTCCCGCATGGCTGTGTATGAAAGTGTAATTGCTCCTACTCTGATGTATGGCAGTGAAACCTGGGTACTGCAGAAGAAACATAGGAGTTGTTTGTGTGCTGGAGAAATGCATTACTTACGGGGGGTTTGTGGCAAGACAAGGTCTCATTGTGTGAGGAATGAAGATGTGTTGCAGTTGTGTAATGTGAAGCAAAATGTTGTTAGCAAGGTGGAGACCAATATGCTTCGGTGGTTTGGCCATGTTGAAAGAATGAGTGATGAGATTCTTACCAAGAAAATCTTTTTAGCCCAAGTGGCAGGAAGGAAAGGCAGAGGAAGGCCAAGGAAGACATGGGTGGATCAGATTCAGGAGTGTCTGCATGAGAAAAAGATAATGAGTATGAAGTATAAAAGATCTTGTGTACAGCGTGTAATGGATATCAGTGAAGCCCGAGTTGTATGCCAAGATCGCTGTAAATGGAGAAGTTTGATACGACAACAGTAAGTAAAAATATCTGGTAGTTTGTATTTCTTTTTGGAGCTAACCTCTGAATCTCAGAGAACAGCTTAGTGATATGTATGTATAACATATACCAAAAATGACCTAAAGTCATGTGCGATAGGAACAACTATAACAGTAGCTTTCTTTGATGAGGATATACTTTTTCAGTTTACTGTGTGTAAACACATTAGCAAAAGTAATACACCTTCTCAGTCTCAATTTTTATGTTTTTTTGGTAATACACTTATTGTTCTGCATACATTTCCTAGGTGGCGCAGTTCCACATTAAAGGTTTTTAATAGCACCTGAAAAGTAATTAATAGCACCTGAAAAGTAATTAATGTTGTGAATTGTCACAAAAAGGCCAATTTCGTGTGAATGACTTTCAGACCCATGACAAATTTTCAACCATTGGAAGAATTATGAGTGTACTTGGCTATTCCCCAAAACATTTTAGAAATGGAAAAATAATTATTGGCTTGTTCACAGAATTGATTCAGAATTTTGAAAGTGTTTTACCCCATCTACATGTTATTGTGATCTCAAAAGTCATTTCCTATTGAATCTAAGTTGGGTTGAAAAGTAATGCAAGACCTTTTCTGTAATGTGATGGCTCTGTATCAAAGTCTTACAGCATTATGTAATTGAAGAATTTAAAAGACTAGTGCAATTTTTGTGGCTATTGATTTTTTAAAGGGAAAATGCTTTCTTTGTTAAAAATGTTAAACTCTACTCAGAGTTAGTTTGGCAACTGTAAGGTTTGAGAACGGAACATGGAAATCAACCAAAAACCCAAACTGCTTACAAAAAGTTACTAAGAGAGTAAGATATTGAATTCTTCTAATGAAAATTGTTTGTTCAACTTAACTTTTGAAGGCATGCTATTTGATATACGCATTTGTGGAAAGGTGGTATTCTCGTATTTCTGTTTTGTGTACCCATGACAATTCACTGTCCTGTCTGCAGATTGATACACTAGTGAATTTGTTGTATGAATCTTTGCTTATGTAAGTCATATTAGGAGAATCCCTTTTTTGTGTGGTAGACCGATATAAATATAAGCAAATATTTCCATTCATATTTTCAGCTTTCCATGGTGCATACTTTTGCACTAAGTGATAAAGATTGTAATTTGTACAATGTCACTGCATTTGTAGAAGATAGATTAAGAAAGATCAGTTCATTTCAGATCAGGTAGGTGGAGGAAAACATGGTCAGAATTTTCCATATACAATGAATGTCCAATATCATACCTGCCAAAATTTGCGATTTACCCTTGAAATTTACAGAAATTGTACTTGTTTTATGGTTATTTTATGGAGCGACATATTTTACGGATTTTTTTTCCCTGAATAGATTAGAGTATATATTTATATATATTACCTAAATGTTTTTCAAAGAGAGAATAACTATCCTAAAGGACTACAGCTCCTGTATGTTACTGATTCCTGTGATAATAACTTCTCCCAACCCTCTCCTCTCTGATCTCATTGTTTGGAAAGACTCAGCAATAAACTTTGTGATCTTAAGATTGGTGATAACTAGATAACTACCACAGAGAGAGAGAGAGAGAGAGAGAGAGAGAGAGAGAGAGATTTTTTTTTAAAGGTATTTTAGCATACTGACACAAAAATTTAAGTTCAAAATCACTTGTAACTAAAGTCACTGCAATATATCGCTTATATCTATAATTCTGCAGTTACAAATCAATTCTTTTTCCATATATGTAGCCTAGTGATTGTATACTAATGACTTGTTTTCCAATTGCATTTTAATCGTTATAAGCGAGAAATACTGCCAAGCATTTTACTTGTTAGCTTATGGAATTGATGTGATTCTCCTGCCTGTTTTTTATCGACACAATATATATCAGATATATGTATCAAATGTACTGGTGATGCTCGATACATTTCATCAGTGCGTTCGATATATGTTTGATCGATAGTCAATCTGACATATCGATTAAACGTTCACTTAATTTTTTACGGATTTCAATTCTCGTAAGTTTGCAGGTCTGCAATATGTTAGTATCAGCAAACGGTTTTGTGCAAATAGGCTGATATGTCGTCCATTGTTGTCACACCAGGGCAACAACATGAAGTGAACATGCACACTCCCAGCCATAGGCACCAAGTTTTCAGTAATCCAGTGGATACTCGAGTTTTGTACATGAAGTCCAGTGGGTGCTTGAGTTCTGAATGAGAAGTCCACTTATTGCTCAAGCTCTGGATAAGTCCTTTTATTACTAGGGTTCAGAACATGAAGTCCAGTGGGTGCTCGAGTTGTGAGTTTGAAATCTAATGAGTGATCTACCTCTGGATAAGTCTCTTTGCTGCTGGAGCTCAGGATGTCAAGTCCAGTAAGTGCTGCAGCTCTTTACATATGCATATACTCATAAACAAACATATAGTGACATGTCAATTATATTCCAGTTAGGCATGTGATTTAATCAGTAATAGATGTTTAATACTGGGACAGATATACAATTAAGCAACCACTTAATTTTCCTTTTGTATTTTACGTAGTAGCATGGTTCAGTTTTGGTTCTTTGAAAGACATTTGATCAACTAGTCATTATATTCATGTGTCTCTCTGTGTGTGTATGTGTAAGTAGTATGTTTCTGAAAAGCAATAAAATTATTTTCACTCTCTTTCTTCATCATTGTAATGTATGATTGTAAAACTGGATTTAGAAGTATTTTATGAACATGAGTAGCTTCTGTTCTTTTCAAAGTAGTTTATATTCTCATAATCATGTGTGTGAACCTCATAACCTTTGACCTCTCCCAAATGGATATCAAGAGAATTAAATATAAGCTTTGTTCACAACACACACACAATAAGTTTTTTGTATAGAAGTGCTGAAAAGAAGGAAATTAGATTGTTACAAAAAATTTCAAAATAGCCAATCTAAGGGAGGGGTGGTCTTTTATACTGGTCAGTGATTTAATTGGTGCTCTGTGAGCACTTATGGATTAATTTACATGGTGGCTTGGTCCTATGGTGCCCATGTAGGCAGTGTCTATGCTCCCAGTAGTTTAAAATGTGTTACCAAGGTGTAATGGGGAAACTGTCATAATCTAATGGACTTTGAGTATGGGAGGATAGTGGGTATTTGGAGGAATAGTGCAGTACCAGCAGAATCATTGCTCTTGTGGAATATAGAAGATTAACAGCAGTAAAAGTATACAGAGAGTGGAAGGTGTGGCAGAAAAATAGTGTTGAACTTGCCTGTGGTTGGAAAGAAATGGCTGAGGTGAGCAGAGGATTGCCTGATTTGTATGGTCCAGCTGATACACATAGTGAGTCAAATAACAGTGGATCTGAATTGAGCACAATATCAAATGGAATATCAGTGTGCACTGTGCTGTACATTGCACTATCTACATTACAACAGTAGAAGACCTGTCTGTACTATTACTGTCTGCAATAAATAAGACATAATGTCTTCAGCTAGCTTAAGAGCATCAGGAGTGAGACATAAATGACTGGAAAAGGGCCATGTGTTCTGACAAATCATGTTTTCAACAGCACGTAACAACAGAAGGATGGGCACTGGAAGAAAACAGAAGGGATTTAGCTTGTATGGTTATTGTTAGGCAGACCTATGCAGTGTAATGGTGTGGACTATGTTTTCACGAGAAGTGTTTGTGCTCTTTGATTTTGAGTGGACCTACTTGAATGCCCAAGCATATTTAAGCATAATTTCTGATCAAATTGTTCATCTAAATGCGTTCACTATTGATTCTCCATGGTGGTGGATACTTATAGTGGTACAGTAAGGCATGCTGCAATGTCAACATTGTCAGTGTCAGTCTCTATCCCTGTGGTGATGAATACTTCCAGCAGAGCAATGCACCATGTCATTGTGCCCACAATGTCACTCTCTATCCCCATGGTGAAGGACACTTCCATTAGGACAATGCGCAATGTCACTTTCTATCTCCACGGTGATAGATACTTCCATCAGAACAAAGCACAGTGTTATTCTCTATCCCCACTGTGATGGATACTTCCATTAAAACAATGCACTGTATTATTCTCTATCCGTATGGTGATAGATATTTCCATTAGGACAATGAACAATGCCTACATTGTCACTGCCCCCTATCATAGTGATGAATACTTCCATTAGAACAATGCCCACATTGTCACTGCCCCCATAGTGATGGATACTTCCATTGGAACAATGCACAGTGTCATTCTCTATCTCCATGGCAATGGATACTTCTTTTTTTTTTTTTCTGGAAAAAAAGTACCTGTACTTACCATGAAGCTGTTATTACAGCAACTTCCGCACTTTTAACATATCCTCCGATATACCCTCGTCGTCTCTAGATTGCTTCTTGCTTTTGGTATCAACTGCAGAATGATGACCTCGGAGCAGCCATGAGTCCACATATTTGCTAGGGTTGAACTGAGTGAGAGGAGGTCCTACTATCCTGATGAACATCAGTGCAGAAGTTGTCCATACAAGCAGAGATGACCTAGATGAAGTTACTATAAGATTCATCTGAGAGAAACCCCTTTCACATTCACTGGAAGATATTGCAATTGTGCTCAAAGTTTGCTTTAGATGAAATAGTATGTCCGAGACTTTATTTACTTGAAGATACTCACGAAATGCTTCTCTTTCATTTAAGCGGAATTTGCGTGCTAACTTTCTAATTTCAGCTTCATCAAATGTCAGATGCTTCCCAGGATTTTGTGGCCAATACCTGGAATCTAAAATCTCGGCACATTCAGGCAAATGAGCATCATCATCTTCAAGCAAACGCTTTCCAACAGCCTTTTTCAGACTTTTATAAAAAGCAGATGAACTTATTGCAGGACTGTCTTTCATTTGTGTGGAGCTCAGTCCCTTTGAACTTCATGTTCTTCTGACTTTGAAGAGACATACTGTAGTCTGGACCAGGATTTTCAATTTTTCCGTAAAAAGTTGAACTGTATTCTTTATCTTCCTGTCTGCTTTGTACAAGTCAATATTTCTCTCTTGTAAATCTAGACTTAGTTTCACACATAAGGCCCAAATCAAGAACAAACTCGCATGACGTTATTTTTTCTTAAAAGGCCCTCATAAAGACAGCGATCTGTTTTGCTTCTTCTGCTGTCTTCTTTTGCTTCCTGAAAGTGAAGGATGAGGTCTTCAAAGTCTTGCTACACTGCAGAAACAGTGCAAAAGCTAGATGAAACCCAGCGAGTGTTTAAAATTCTTCTGGTTTTAAGAAGTTGAAGTTCTAGAGTCGCTGCACATTCCTGTAGTTCTCTAGCATTCTTAGGTGAAGCATGAGAAGTCACATAAAGTTTGTCCATGAAACTTTTAAAGTGATTCACTCCTGCCACATTGTTCACTGCTGTGTCACTAACAGACAATTCAAGGCGATGGCTAGCACAATGCCAGAAAATAACACTAGGAAACTTATCTTGCATTAGCCTCAATTCGTGACCACTTTGTCTTGCATTAGCTTCAATTCGTGAACACAGTACCACCTGCCAGAATATTTATAACACATTTTGCTGTCAATAAATGAAAAAATTTGAACACCTTAAGAAAAAAGGTGCCGGTACTGCGTACCATTGCGTACCGCCAGAAAGAAAGCACTGGATACTTACATTAAAACAATTCACCCATGCCCCAATATCCACTTTATCACTCTCTATCCCCATGGTGATGGATATCTTCCAGAAGGATGATTCAGAATGCCCATGTTGTCACAGAGTGGTTAAAGAAAAGGGATGAACACTTTTTCCTGCTTCACTGGCCAGATATTTAATTCCATAGGGCATTTGTAGGATGAAGTCAAATGAACATCAAGCATCTGAATCACCCCCATCTAAGAACCTTTATGAATTGGAAGATAGTATTTGATGAGTGTAGCCCAATAGTTTATGGTAACTTTTCTAGAATTTAATTGAATCAGTGCTCAGGCAAATAACTGCTGTTCTGAAGGCAAAAGGTAGTGGTTGTAAGAAATTACCACTCAGTGTATTTTTCATTGTTTTTGGGGACATGATTTTTGTGTTAGTTTAAATGTTTATTTGTATTTTACATGTCATCTCTGTTTCCAGATGATTGAAATTGAAAGATTCTTTTGGTATACACAGTTGCTCTAATTTCGTCACTGCAGTGCCCAGCTAGCCTCTTGTGTGTAGTATTTGAGGGTCAGTCCAAAAACTTTTCATTAGAATTTACTAGGTGGAAAAGGCTCACTGGTGTTCCTTTATTTGTGGTGAAAAATTATACACTGCCGGACAATTGCTAAGGACGGATGACAATAGAAACGATAGCAACCATAAAATGGAAGGCAGGAAAATGTGGAAATTAGCATAAGTGCGGGATACAGTAAGACGTGTTGTGCGTATGCAAATTTTGGATTGCCGAACTTGTTCGTGACGTCATAGCGCTGATAAGAGATATAAAGGATTTGACGCGTATTGACCGTTGTTGTTCAAACGCAAAGTTGAAAGGGAAAGAATCAATTGACTAACTTGCAATTTTCAGTATGTCCTCCCGACATCACCTTGATGATTTTACGCGCGGCCGTATTATTGGCAAGATTCAAGAAGGGCGATAAATAACAGATGTTGCCAGGGAGTTCGACGTCAGCCACAGTGTTGTTTCAAGGCTTTGGAAATCATTTCAAACAAATGGAGAGTGTAGCAAACGTCACGGGGAGGTCGTGTTCGCAGTACGACACCTGCAGAAGATCGGTACATAGTGCTATCAACAAAAAGACACCGGCGCAGCACAGCTAGTGAGGTAGCAAATCAGGTTATGGCTGCTACTGGCAAGCGGATCTCCCGAAAAACTGTCGCCAGACGTTTGCATGAAGGAGGACTATACGCCCATTGTCCAGACGTCACTGTACCGCCCGTTTGCAATGGTGCCATCAACATCGCAATTGGACTGATAACGACTGGTCTGCTGTCCTCTTCTCAGATGAGAGTAGATACAGTGTATCGTCTGATTGTCGACGACAACTGATCTGGTGTGATAGTGGTACTGCATATTGTCCAGCAAACATACAGGAAAGGGACCGATATCCGACATGTAGTGTCATGGTATGGGCTGGCATCATGATCAATGGCCGTACGTCCCTCTATGTGCTTCCAACTGGGACTATAACTGGCCAACGATACATTAATGATGTTCTGCTACCTCATGTTCGCATGTTCCGTGATGCTGTCGGTGATAGATTCATTTTCATGGATGACAACGCAACATGTCATCGAACAGTCGCTGTCCAGGAGTGTCTTGAGAGCAAGGATATTCAACGCCTCGTATGGCCAGCACGTTCTCCAGATCTGAATCCCATTGAAAATGTGTGGGATGCTTTGGGGAGGAGTCTTGCTGGTTGTCAATGCCCTCCAATAAACAAGGACACACTCATCTGTGCACTGACAGAGGAATGGAATAAATTACCCCAACAGCTGCTTGATAATGTTGTGCAAAGCATGACACGACGTGTGGAATCTTGCATCGCCCTCCACGGTGGCCATATCCTGTATTGACATCTTACGCCGGAACGTCTGCGGACGGTAATTGCATTTTTTCACGTTTACGTATTCTGCACAAAATGGCCTGTTTGTCCCTTGAATACATTCCAAAGCCTTCTGGATTTCAGAGCACAATAAATTGTCTTTCTTGTGATGTCCTGGCATTCTGACATTATTTTATTTCACTTGGCATCCAACCACACTTACTTTTTTATGCGTTATATAGCCGTTCATGATCCGTCCTTAGCAATTGTCCAGCAGTGTATGATTATGTGCTGCCAGTCTGTTAGTTATATGTAAGGGCAGGAACAACAACTGCCTGAACCTGCAATAGAGTGGCAAACTTCAAGCACCGCTTGCTGCCAGATGACAAAATAAGGAGTTAATCACTTCTCTGAATAAAAGAATACAGGTGGTGTCTGCAGCCTACATAATCTCCAAGAATAGAGGAATCAGTGGAGAAATAAGAAGAGGATGTTGTACAATAAATTTTTTGTGAACATTGTAGCTGTTTGAAATGAGGGAGGGAGATCTAATTATATGTTTATTTTGCACTTTTTGTGTGGCAGTTTGCTTTTATCCAAAGTTGCTATAGACTGTTTTTTCAAAATATTTTTAGAACTGTAGAGATAGTTTGATAAACACCTGTTTTCCTTTAGTTGGATTTGTTGGTCTACATCCAGTTAGGGCTTGATCATCTGCCTTCGCTTTATCTTAATTGATGGCTTTACTGGCATCTTTTAGTATTGTGTCTGTTATGTTTCATTGTCAGTTGCTGTGCTCGAAGAAAACTTGCTTAATAATCCATTTTACATTTTGTTTGAATTAAGAGCGATAACCCAGTGCATATACATCAAATTTAGTTTTCATCAATCGCTTTTATTTTCAAACATTTTACAGTTTGTCATTTCACATATTATTGATTTTTCATTGTGGGTACAGAGCGATGTTGTATTTCAGACATGGAAGACACAGGGGGAAAAGCTTATAGTTGTATAGTTGTTGGTGCTTTACTAATCATTTTGGTGTTGTCGTAGAAACCACAAAGTTATGTTAAACAGAAAAAAATCATGAAAGTAGTATTAATTACATTTTGCAATTTTGAAAATTCTCATCTTTTTTAGCATATTCAAACAAACCTTGAACACCTAATAATAAGTGGTTTCTTTATGTTGTTTGAGCTTTCATGAATTGGTCTTGGAGAAGTCATTTTCATGTACTGAATTTGCATTGCCTGGCATTGGTCATAAGAAATTCCAGCCTCATCAGACATTGTGCAGATTGTTATTCTGCCCTGAATTTTGCGTTTGAACTTTCTTGGTGACAGACGTCCAGAGTACTTGTTACTTTTGACTTATGTTTTGGGTGATGAAACTGTCAAGGAAGTTATTAATTGCATTTTCTATCCACAAATGCTGACTATTTGCATCTTTTGATAAGTTTCAGTTGCTTTCAAAGTTTGGGATTGTGCATCATTTTTATAATCTTGAATGTTGTTCAGTTCAATGTATGACACATATTCTGTATTTAAAACTACACCACAACTCATTGGAGCAAGGGAATGAGCATTAAACATGTCGATATATGTAGCCAGTAACATCTCTCTATACATTTCTGTTTATTAAAAGTTGAAATTCTTTCAAGATCCTTTTTTTTTTTTTTCTTCAGCTCTTGAGGGATGAGAGTTATACTTAGTTACAGAAATTAAAGAACAAATATTCCTCATAAACACATGGAAAATTCACTAAATTATTCACAACAATCAGAATTATACAGGGTGATTCAGAAAAGACTTTACAACTTTGAAAGCATATAGAAATTTATTCAGAATACGTACAGAATTTTTTTGGGCATTAATTTATAGCAAAACACATCCAGTTTCATGCAACATAGTGATTTTGGTTTCATGTGACTGCCATTGATGATACAGCAAACATCCCATTTGAAGTTAATTTCTTCCCAAACTCGAAGCAGCATATCTTTTGTCATTTCTGCAACTGCAGCATTGATTCAAGTTTTAAGTTCAGCGAGATTTGCGGGTAATCTTGGAACAAACACTCGATTTTTAATGAAACCCCCATAGGAAAAAATCGAGAGGTGTCAAGTCAGGAGAATGAAATGGCAATGCTGTTGGTCCTGCTCAACCAATCCACTGTCCTGGGAAATGTTTATTGAAGAAATCCCAGACATCTGTACAGCAGTGAGGTGGTGGCTGTCTTGCTGAAAGTGAATGTGTTCTTGGTCATCATCGTCTAATTGTGGAATGAGGTAATTTTCGAGCATATCCAGATACACAATACCATTGATTTGCTCGCGAAAAAGTCGAGCAATCTGTGCGCTATTAATTTCTCAAACCATGGTACATCTGTATGATTTGAAGTGCAGTTGTTTTTGTAATGCTCGCCAAACCGTCAGTTGTGAAATACCCATTTCATGCATGTCACGTTGATTTCATGGGACTATGAATGAACTTTCCCTCGCTTGTTCCATGACAGCAACAGAACCATGAGAGTGACCAGGTGATTTTCTCATGGTGAACAGAATAACCAGTTGCGACAAAATACTTATGCCAAGAGCAAATTGTAGGTCTAGTAGAAGGATCCCTACAATACTGGGTGCAAAATTTCTGATGAACAGTTGTAGCGGATTTGGTTTTTCAAACCAAAACACACAGCGAGTACTTTGTGCCAGAGTTTAAGCTGGCTCAAAAAATGCTGTAGGAAAAATGCTAAAATGGGGGGAAAAGTTGTAGCAAACTGCTAAAGATAGTTAGCCGCTTTTGTCGCTCAGAAAATCATAACATCAACTGAAGCATTCACACCAATAATGCTTTGGACATCAGAGGAAAATTAATGTTTATGGCCATGCAGGAATGCCATAGATGTCACTGTTGACTCAGGTTTAAACTTGAACTTTGAATGGGGGAAGGGGTCTAATCCCTCTAGCCTCTATAATCGTACTCCATCCACCATTTATGGAGTCCTCTAGAGTGTATGGAAGGGTGAGGGATAATTGAGCCAACAGGTGCTGTAGGAACATACCTTAAGAATTAAGAAAATGACATTAGTGAAGTGCGAATCATGGTCAGAATTTCGGAAACTAGTTTTCCCAGAAACAGACAAGTTGGAGCAGAATCTGATGATGGGTTGTTATTTAAATTGCTGGTGTCATTTTGTTATGGGCAGTAATTTTTCTCTCGCATTTGGACTAAGTCATCGCATTTTGTGAAAATAGCGACCGTAGCTTAATCTCTGATTTGCGCATTTGCAAAAGCAGCCATTTTGAAATGCATGCAGCTGGCGGTCCTGATTACGGAATTCGATGCTATGGCACTACGTGAGGCAACTTCGTGTATTTTGCTACAGATTAATGCCTCCAAAAATTTTGCAAATATTCTGAATAAATTTCTATATGCTTTCAAAGTTGTAACATCCTTTTTGAAACACCCTGTATACTGTATGCCGAATTGCTTGTAGTTTACTGGTCACCATTTAACATCTCATCAGAAAACTTAAAAATGTTGTATGGTGACCACTAAACTACAAGCATTTTTTAATTCTAATTGCTATGAATATCTAGTGAATTTTTCCATGTATGAATGATTTCTATATCTGAGGTACAGGTGATTTATGACCTCTATTCGTTCCTGGATTTGAAAGAGTTGTTGATGCTGTGATGAAGCACAGGATTGCTTCAACTAGAAAAATCTGAGGTTACTCAGATTCCTAAGCTATAATTGCTTAGCTTCAGTTACTTGGAACTTCATTGTACCGGGTGTTGTAATGGACAACGTGCTCGAATGGAAATCAGGAGATGTGGGTTCAGTTCTGCTCCAGGGCAATGCAATTCTCAAGTTTCTTAATAAGATGTTACATGGTGAGTAGTAAACTATAAGCAATTCAGTATATAATTCTGATTGCTGTGAATAATCTAGTTATACTAAGTGCCAAATTAAGATGCATTTAAAAGTATCTTTTCATTTCTTATTTTCATAACACCTCCTTTGCAGGAAAATAAAGGTGTGGGAGATGACCTGGTGTGCCAGTTTTGCACGAATGTTCTTGAGCATGTCAAGGAAATGATAACTGCCAATACTACAGTTGTAAGTTCTGCATTTTGTTTAATCATTATTTGTACTTTCATTTCTGTGCGTTTGTGTTAGGAAAATAGGGTGGATGTCCATTATTGTGATCACAAATAATGTTATCATTGAGTTAATGCTGTCAGAACCATTATGTGTTAACATAGTGTGTGAAATTATCTAAGAAAAATGTGCATTGTAATCAGTATTTCAGTGGTTATCATCTGCTTGACTCTGTCACTTAGCTGTCCCATTCAAGTGCATAAAGTATGCTAGATTTACCTCGTTAAACCTAGGTTAATCCCTTTATGTCTCTGCCTCTCTAAACACTCAGAAGGTGACAGACATTCAAAGAAATTATGAACTTATAGCTTTGTTAGAACTTATTCTCTAGAATCAGTATCAGTGTAGTCAACCAAAGGGACAGTAGAAGCCCTGATAAGGGTTTGCATGATTACTTTTTCTTACCATTCTTTGATTTAATTAATTCTTAGTAAAGACCTCTAGAGCAAAAAAGGATTTTTTTTTTTCACGCTTATGATTTATTATGTATTTTAAATTTAAAGATCTTGCTAATCTTTAATGTAAAACACGTGATAAATCATAAGCGTGAAAATTATTTTTTTCATTATTGTATTCATTATATTACATGAAATGACCTTCCTGCCAATTGTAGAGTTGTCTTTGCATAAATGAAATGGTTTTGTCTGTGTGTGTGTGTGTGTGTGTGTGTGTGTGTGTGTGTGTGTGTGTGTGTGTGTGTGTGTGTGTGTGTGTGTGTGTGTGTGCATTATTAGCCCCAAATTTGTGTTGATTTATATTTTTAATGAGGAAAAGAAAAAAACAAAAACAAATTGGTTACAGAACAACAAAAATGTCTAAAGAAAATGAAATTTGGCTGAAAAGTATCTAAAACAAAAGTGTAGAGCAAGGCATGCATTAAGTAGCTGCTACTGTACTTCATTGTGTTCATATAGTTGTGTTTTGGGGTCAGTTTATAAGTAAAATTATTCCTGTACAGCTGATAGACTTTTCTTGCCTTGCTGATTTTGTGATATAATTCCTTATCAAGTGTTTTAGTCTGATCAGTAACTATACTGAAAACTTGAAATACAAGTATGTTATGTACTGTTACCCAGTGATCGGAAGTAGCACTGCTACTGCAGCACGTTACTTTTAGAGTAGCTTTGTATGTAGCGTCACTACAAATGGGAAAATATAGTTATAGCAGTAGCACACTACAAAATAAAGTAGCTTGTAGTGAAAATTATGCTACAAATCATGCTACTTAAAAAATATATATATGATTTCTCAAATCACATGTTATTTCCCGAAGCATTAGTTGGAACAGGGGCTGAGTGTTTCCTAACTTATTCACATAACGGGCCTGACTTGTCTTATATTGTCGAGCCAGCCAAATAGTTAACCATTTTTAGCACTTTTTTTGCAAAACAATAAGGTGTTTATAATATCACTTTCCATCCGTCCGTCTGTCTGTGGACACCATATCTCTGCAACTATTAGTCCGATTTGAAAAATTCTTTTGCATCGGAAAGCCTGAAATGTGAGGACGATGATCCTTGCTTTCTAGTTGTTGCTTTTTTTTTATGATGCGAACTTTGCCGCTAGAGGATGTAAAAGCAGATGCTATCAAATTCAAAAAATATTTATTCCATTGTAATTGCACTTCCCCGATAGAGCAGTGGTGTAAGCTGTGGCATCTGATTATTCATCCAAGATGGGTCCGTGTTCGAATCCCGGTGAGACATGGATGTTATGTTTGTGTTATGGCACTGACTCTCACCCTTCCCTGAAACCAGTGGTCCTAAATTACGGATGGGAGACTATTTATAGCCCTTGGAGTTGCTCATGCTTGCTTGTCATCCCCCCCCCCAATGATGAATGACATAATATGTAATGTCCAAAAGATAAACCTTTCTACCAGTATTTTCACATATTTTGATTTTCAGAAATCTGCAGTTTCTGTATTAATATATTAAATGTGTTACATATGAACACTATATGCTAATAGGCAAATACAAAAGATAAATTATTCATATAATTTGCCTTGGTATTTTGCTCTCAGTTTCATATGTAAGGATGTACATATAAACATCACCCTCAGAATTTGTACCATTTATTCAAACCTAAAGATAAAAAAGTAGCAAAAGTCACCACTCTTCAAAAAAGTAGTGTAGCTAACTACTTTTAAGAAGTAGCTTTCCAATCACTGCTCTTACCCTTTCCCATGTGCTACACAATATGTTTTGGGATTCAGTGTAGAAACATTAAGCCATTATCTCTGAAATGGTATGTAGAAGTTGCCATTTAGCAAATGTCATCTCACTGTCATCCCCTAAATGGTAACTTTTGTACTTCTTTTGCATGAAAAATGCTTGTTCACCATGTCTGTCTCAGAGAAGTTGAAGAACAACACTTGTATTAGTAAAAATATAAAAGACAAATCTTAAACTGTTGTATAAGGCTAAGATGTAACTTTGCATGCATCTGCTTTTTAGCAAATGTCATCTCACTGTCATCCCCTAAATGGTAACTTTTGTACTTCTTTTGCATGAAAAATGCTTGTTCACCATGTCTGTCTCAGAGAAGTTGAAGAACAACACTTGTATTAGTAAAAATATAAAAGACAAATCTTAAACTGTTGTATAAGGCTAAGATGTAACTTTGCATGCATCTGCTTTTCAGAAATTTTCTGTTTTTTCCCATCGTGTAATTCCCTGTTCATGAGATTTCCTTGTTGGTCTTCACAAATGTTTTTCTTTGTATTTAGTTTGTTTTGGAGGAAATGATGCATCACACATAATATCTTATAGAACAGGATGATGTTCAGTTAACTCTGTTCATCACATCTCAATATACATGAGCTTTAGCTGGGGCTAGGCAACTTTGTATACATAAGCCAGTTTTAAAAATACTTGTACAGGATGTTAAGATTTGTGGAATGCAACTTACCAAGTCCGTTTTAAAGTACTGGATTGGTAAGTACGAATTTGGAGAGTTGCATTTCTGAATTTTTTAATATTTCATACAAGTATTTCTAAGACTGACTTATATATATGTGAGGTTGCCTAGCCTCTAGCCAAAGTTCACCCGCATTGAGACGGGAAGAACAAAATTAATTGAACATTTTCTTATTCTAAATAACGCTATTACTACCATGTAAGAAATTAATTTCATAATTGTGCCCATCTTGGTTAATTGCTGATGTTGACCTATATGATTCATCACTGTCTTTCATCATTTCTAATTTGTCCATTGAACTGATTTCTTTACTCTTTTTACAAATTCTGAAGCCTAACTGGCTTGCCACAAGTTTATTTTTTGACTACAGGTTGACCGTGTTTGTTAGCTGTGATAAATGAGAATGCTAAACATTACTTAAACTATTTTTTGTGTTCAATTGTATCCCATAGTTGCTCACCTTTTTGCTCATGTTGCAGAGATATTAACAACAAGAAAAAAAGCCTGTGTATTGATTGGAAGCTTTTCTTTTTTCTAGGACGAATTCAGAACAGCTCTGTTAAATTTCTGTACCCATTTGGGTAGTTATTCTAAGGAGGTAAGTGGTTTTTATTTTTTTTTAACTATTAGTTACTGATGATGCATATTTCTATGTTTACATGTTTAATTAGTTACACTTTTATGTTTCGAAACAGACTACTCAGTTTCAGTTATAATTTGCTTTACATATCATGCTGAGTATAATTCTTCAGCTAATCAATTTATTATTATTATTATTATTTTTAGTTATTTGTGTGTGGCTGCAAAAGAAAACAATGCATGTATTTATACTAGAATAATACTTGAGCTGAGGTAATAAATATTCTGGTTACATATGCAGGAAGGAACAGTTAATTTTGAAATCAAAAATTTTAGGAAGACAATGTCCTATTTTCTGCAATCAGTGGCCAGTACTTTTTGTATTCTACGAAGTATTCAAAATTGTTGTATACCTAGTAGTCCAGGTCATAAATTCTTTCAAAATCGTTTTCAGTATTGATCTTCATAGTTGTTGTATTTCAGTTTCATCAATTTGAAATTAAAAAGGGAAAGCTGTTCTTCTGAAGTGAAACTCTTTTTGTATTTATTGTGTAGGTTTCCTAATAAACATCAAAATGAAATTCGTGATTTTGAATTATATCATTTGCTGAGGGTTAATCATCATGTTAAATTCGTGCACAAGTTTAGTTTAAAGTGAGAATATCTTCTGGTTCATATTAGTTTAAAGTTCATTCTTGTTATTTTTTTCAGGATGGTGCACTTCCCACCCTTGTACAGAAATTATGTATCCCATCCACATTTCAGTTATAAAGATCCCTCTCTTACAGCTGTAAAGCTACAATATGTACCCATATTACTATGCATAGGTTTCTTCCATTTACAAAGAATGTTCAATTATTTTTAGAACAATTATCCAGCAATATAATTAATGTTTAAAGCACAAAATTTCTCTTAAATGTTCTATCTGATAGCCCTTCCTCTGGACTATGAACCTATTTCTAGATTTCCAAGATAATGGGGCATTTCTTAAAATTAGTAATGGTATTTTATTCCACTCCTCTTCCGCTGCTTTTCATAGTCCAATCATTATCATTGTTTTAGGTATGCGTTTAAAAAGTGCTCTGTCTGAAGGCACAATAGTCTATTGGTGACATATCAGGGGACTTGGAAGGAATATGAGCAAAAGATATAGACATGATACCCATCTCTTTTTAGCACGTCTTTTGTAAAAAAAGATCATGCTTATGTTATCAGTTTGTCTGTCCGTCCGATTTGAAAAACTCTTTTTGCATTGGGAAGCTTGAAATATGCCAATGATGATCCTTCATTTCGTTTTTTTTTTTTTTTTACGATGTACAATTTCACCGCTAGAGGGCGTAAATGCAGATGATGTCAAATTCAAAAATATGTTTTATTCCACATATTTGCTTCTAAACATCCGATTGAAAAAATTCTTTTATCTTTCGATTCCATTTATATCGAAGAGTATTTTAGATGTAGTTACTTTTTAAAATTACACATAGATTTTCCGCTAGGGGGCGTAAAAGTAAATTACATTTCCCGATAACTCTTCTTCTAAAACTTCGATTTGAAAATTTTTTTCTTCAGCGGATACAGCTCCTGGTGGAAAATCTTTTGCATATAATTTCTAATTTTTGGTAAAGAATACTTTGGCCACCAGGGGGCGTAAGTGTTAATTTTTGCTTCTAATGTATTTGCCATAAAATCTGAGCTTCTAAAATATCGATTGAAAAGATTCTTTCGTGGACTGATGCCACTCATGTCGATAAACTTTTTTGGAATATTTTCTTCTTAAAATATTCCATGGTTTCTCCACCAGGGGACGTAGATGTATATCTTATTTTTGTCAATATCTCTACTTCTAGGAGTCCAATTTGAAAAATTCCTTCTTTGTTGGATAGTGTTTTCAGTGTGACATGTTTTTCATATAATTTAAACATTTTCAAGTAATTCATAGACTTTCCGCTAGGGGGCATAATGGTAAATTGCTTTCCTCCCTATATCTCCGATTAGAAAAATTCTTTCTGCACCAGATACAGCTCCTGATGTGAATCCTTTGCACACAATTTCTAATTTTTGAAAAAAATGGTTTGGCCACCAGGTGGCGTAAGTCGTAATTTCCGCTTCTGATGTGTTTGCAGCAAAATATTAGCTTCTAAAATCTCGATTGAAAAAAATGTCATTTGTAGACCGATACTACTCATGTCGACAAACCTTTTAGGAACATTTTCTTCTTAAAATAATGCATGGTTCCTACGCCAGGGGGCATAGATATATATCTTATTTTTGTCAATATCTGTACTTCTAGGAGTTCGATTTGAAAAATTCCTTCTTTGTTGGATAGTGTTTCCGATGTGAAATGTTTTCCCTATAAATTCAAAATTTCAAGTAAATCATTGATTTGACTTTCCGCTAAGGGGCACAAAGTTAAATTGCGTTTCTGCGTTGTTTCTGCTTCTAAATCTCTGATTTGAAAAATTCTTCCTGTATCGCATACAACACCTGATGAAAAATATTTTTCATATAATTTCTAATGTTTGGTAAAGAATGGTTTTTGTGCAACATGCCCATCTAAAATTTTGAAACAAGCCCCCTGGAAAACCTAGAACCAAGATCTACTTCAACTCAAAGTCTTTGAAAAAAGAATCGTGAGGGAAATTTGTAGTACTGTGTTCAACACTGAAATGAATAGTGGAGAAGAACGCATAGTGAATAACTTATAAAAGTATATGAAAATAGGTTATAACTAAAGTATAATGAAGACCAGATAACTGCAGTGTGATGGACATGTGGCTAAAATGCCAAGGGTTAGGTTCCTTAGACTTTTGGTGGTCTACAGACCTGGGAATGTGAGACCTCTTGGAAGACTAAGGATTAGGTGGGAAGATGTGAGAACAACAGGAAGAATTGACTAAAGAATACTGGGGGAAGATCAAGAAATCTGGAGGTGAATGTTGGAATTATTACGAGGACACTTGTGGCCTACCATGTCATTATGATGAAATTGAATCCTGTGTTGTTTTAACTGTGAAGTTTGCTTTTAAGATGTTCTGCTGCATAGAAATGTAGATCATTTCCTGTCAGTATTTTGTGGCTGTTTAGCCTTTTATTAATCACTAAAAAATATTTTTCCATGCTAACTTTTTACCAATAAATGCTCTTTGTATTTAAAGTCTGTGACATACCCTTTTGTAATCCTAAAATTAATCCTATTCTGGTTTAATTGTGAAATTTTCTTTTAGAAAGTTACACTGCTTGAAAATGTAACATAATTGTTCCCTGTCAGTATGATGTAGTTGTTTAATCTTTTAAAAATCTTTAAAAAATCTGGCTAACATTTTAGTTTTAATTTGTTAATATCTCCTTTCTATGATGAAATATTTATAGAATGTTTATTTTCCTTGTAGTGCACAAGCTTAGTGGATGATTATTTTGACACGATTTTTGATTACATCAGAAAAATGGTAAGTTGCAGTTCTTTTAATTTAAAATGCTGCAGTTTTTTTTGTTTTTTTTCATAGTAGCAGTACATGAAATATTGGGGGTATGCAAAAGTTTCCGCCATTTTAAGAAGACAGGAACAATCAGGAAACCAGTACACATTTATTCAACAAAATGTTGGGCGTTAGCATCAATGACCTTTTGCCATTTTTCAGGCAACAAAGGAATGCCCCTGTGATAGAAAGACTAGGGTTTTGAGCTGAAGAATGCAGTAACCATGTTTTCCACCTCTTGAACTGTGGTGAACTGCTGTTGGGCTAGGGCATGTTGCATAGAGTGAAACAGATAAAAGTCTGAGGGTGCAATGCCCGGGGAGTAAGCAGGGTGCAATAAAACCTCCCAGTGTAACTGTTCAAGGGTTGATTTTGTGGTGTCACTGACATGTGGTCTGGCATTATCGTGTAACCGGATGACTGGGCGGCGTCCTTTATCTGTCCATGGGCGTTTTTGCTCGATTGCGACGTTCAGTTTCATCAACTTATTGCTATATTGTTGTGCAGTGGTTGTTTCACCTGGTTTCAACAGCTCGAAACCATGTGCATATCCCACCACACACACAACAGCACCATTTCCCCGTGAATATCCTGTTTTGCAGTGGATGTTGATGGCTGGCGTGGGTCAACCCAGGATCGCTTGCATATGGGGTTGTCGCAATAGACCCATTTTCCAACCCTGGTGACAACCTTCCACAAGAAATTCTTCCCTTGAAACCTCTTCAGCAACAACAGGCAGATGCCCAGTCGTTGACCAATATTACGCTCCGTTAAAGTATGTGGAACCCACTTACCAATCTTCTGGATCTTCCCCAAGGCCTGTAGACGCCATACCACCGTCGATTGAGCCGTTTTCAAACGTTTCGCCAGTTGCGTGGTCGATTGTGTGTCATCCTCTCACAACAACGATTCCAGCTCCTCATCTGCGAGTCCCTGTGATTTACCTGCACATGGCTTGTCTTCCAAGCTTTTTTTTTTTTTTTTTTTTTTTGGATTGGAGGTTTAACGACCACCGTGAGCAACTCAATGGGCTATAAGCAGTCGCCCGTCCCTAATTTAGGGTCACTGGTTCCAGGGAAGGGAGAGAGCCAGTGCTGTAAGACAAACACAACATCCATGCCTCACCGGGATTCGAACCCGGACCCCGTTCGGACGAATGATCAGAGGCCATCGCTTAGACCACTGCGCCACCGGGCGGCCTTCCAAGCTTAGATCATTTATCTGAAACCTGGCAAACCATTCTCGAAAAGTCCGCTCACCCATAACCGTTTCGCCATATGCCTGACATATTGAACCATGTGCTTCACTCATACTTTTCCCTAAATTAAACATGAATAACAAACAGTGCTGCAAATGAACTTTATCGACTGCCATGCTTGGCCTCATGTACGAACTGACAGCACAGGTTGCCAGCTGGTTAGACCCCTACAGCGCCCGCTAGCAGGGGTGGCGGAAAGTTTTGCATACCCTTAATATATTGATTTGTGTTTAATGTAAATTTGAAAACTGATTTGAAACACAAGATTTAATTTATGTGGACATGGTATCTCATTGAAGCAGCTGTGGTTTGAGTCTGCTTAAGGATCTTCCATCGCTTGCACCTCCAATTCTAAAATATTTATTATATCTTATTTTCCTCACTTAGTGTGTGTAATACTTGTGTAGCATTTGGAGAATAAATTTCTTATTTTAAAAATACATTTTTGTTTGTAAATAAGATGACTGCTGGGACTGCAACATCTCTTAGAGAAGTGCATGCATATAATATTGCTTTAATCTATCTATCTCTGGGCAGAATCTCTCCTCATCAATAGGTCAGATTCAGAATATTCAGAAGAAAGGTATCATTGGTTTGAAAGGGAATCATAATTTTGTAGAAACATAGTTTGCAATAGAAAGAATATTTTTTTACCTTGTTAAAATTGAATATTTAAGTCACAGACAGGCAAATAATTATTTCTTGACTTAAGAACAATCATTTATTACTACTACAACAATAACTGCTGCTGCTGCTTGGTGAGATTATTCTTTATTTGAAAAAACAAAACAAAAAGAACCCCTGTAGGTTTTCCTTAGTTTTAGCTCTGACCAATGCATTTAAGAAGCAGGTGTGTGTACTGTGCATACATAGACCCATGTCAGAAGTGAAAATTCAAAGGTACTACCTGAAGAAGGCAAGCCACAGGAAAGCAAAAGAACAGATTTCAAAACTGAAGTCACAGATATGCCTGCATGATAATTAAAAAAAAAATGTATCAAAATAGAGCTAGCAACATATAAAAGAACTAATTGAATTGAATGCTTATATTACTAAAATTGTGTCAATGGACAGCTAGCAACATGTAAAAAACTTATTGAACATATTACATTTGTTTTCTATTTTGATGACAGACTTTTATCATAAATGTTTGAAATATGTAGTTCTAATGCTATAAGTGGTACAGACTTCATGACAGGCATATTCTAAATATGGGTGGCTTAGAATAAAACATTATCTATTGAACAGTTTACAAAATCCATAATGGTAGTTATTAATGACCTTCAAAAATTCCAGATTAGGTTGTAATTGTTCATTAATAATGAACAGGTTGGAGTACTTTTACACCTGCCTCCCATTTTTTTAAACAGGTTTTAATATGATCAAGTTTTCAATGCATGTAAAAGGCAGTTGAAAATGGTGCTTGAAACACATGATGCAAAACAGGTAGTCAAATAACCTGTATTTCAAAGAAGTTATACCATCTGCATCCAGAACTGTATTAATGAATTGCTCTCTAAATGTTATAATGTTGTCAAGGGTGTGGTGTGAGATATAATCACTGTTGTTAAAGAAGATTTATCAGTATTATCTAGGACAGAGCCCATTTAAGAGGGGGGCTGCAGCCACGGGCCCCACATTTTCAAGGGGCCCCGGAATTAGGCAGGATGCTTGAAGAACTGACAGAGTTCTACAGTTTTTTTTTGTTGTTGTTGTTGTTGTAAGAAACTGCCTTGTGAAAAAAAATTCTATTTCTTTCCGCTTTTTTAGGAGGAGTTCGCAAAAAGTATAGTCGCTCCCAGTCCATTTTAAAGTCTTTCGAAAGCATGACAGTAGTTTCATACACATCTGTAATTGGGGGAAACTTTCGTATTTAAGAATTTGTTTGAATCATAATATTTGGATCATATTATTCTGCCCTCTACTTTGGTATAATTTCAGCAAGCTGAACCTGGAGGAAGGGTGGGGGGATTAAAGCAGAACTGAACTGGTATCCATTTTTCAACCATGCATTTAAAATTTTTTTTTCCTTCCACTCCATTTTTGCATTTTCTTGCTTCCTCGTCCATGAATCGTGGGATACACACTTCAATGCGGAGGGTATATTTTTATGGTTTCCTCGTCATATTTTGGGAATGTTTTCTCCTGGGTATTTTTATTCAGCCACCCATAGTGAAATTCTAGATGTGCCACATACTGGGCCTCCAAAATACTGTTCAGCCCCTGGGCCCTGTCTTAAATGTGCTCTGATCTAAGGCATAGTTTGAGGGGGGGGGGGGAGTGCAAGAAAGTTTTCTTTTGTCTTAGAGATATGTACTTTTAGAGATTTAAGGGCCTCAAGCAAGTAACATGCTCATTTCTTCTTGGATTTTTTAGGTGAAATTAGTCAACTTTCTCTTTGTGTTCTGGAACACACAAAAAATTGCAACTATTGGGTTGTCGGAAAAGTCATGATGTATTTTATCAATGTTTTGTAAAGGTCATTTATTGATAGAAAGAACAAAGATCAATCAATGATATAATGCCCGTTTTGTTCGATAACCTTTCGCCTTCTGTCAGTGAGCTGCAGAATGCCTCATTCATAGAAGGACCTGTCTTTCGTGGCGAAAAACTGTACAAGGTGCTGATTTACAGCCTCATCTGAATTGAACGTTATACCACGCAAGGACTGCTGAAGAGAGCAAAACAAGTGGAAGTCTGATGGCGCAAAGTCAGGCGAGCATGCTGGGTGTGGCAACACATCCCACCCAAGCTCCAATAATTTTTGGCGGGTGATCAAACTTGTGTGTGGTCTCACGTTGTTGTGATGGAACACAACACCTTTACGATGAATGAGCTCTGGGCGTTTCTGGATGATGGATTCATTCAAACTGTCCAATTGCCGACAGTATGCATTCGATTTGATTGTTTGGTTCCGTGGTAGGAGCTCGAAAAACAAGACACCTTTAAAATCCCACCACACTGAGACCAGAACCTTCCGCTGATGAATGTCTGCTTTGGATGTCATTTGAGGCGAAGCAGCACGTCGAGACCAAGACTGTTTGCGCAGCACATTGTTGTACGCAATCCACTTTTCATCACCAGTTATTAGTCGCTTCAAAAAAGGATCGTTTTCCTCACGTTTAATGAGCATATCGCGGATGTTTATACGCGCCGTCAATTGAGCTTCTTTGAGTTCATGAGGAACCCACACATCGAGCTTGCTTACGTGTCCCAGTTTCTTCAGGTGGTCGTGAACGCTTGAATGATGGATGCAATGTGTCTGCAATCTCTCATGTCGCGTAACGTGGGTTTGACTCGATCAATGCCTTGATTGGGTTGTCATCAACCTCGGTTGGCCTCCCGGACCGAGGGGTATCGTTTAGGTCAAAATCATCAGCACGGAATTTTGCGAACCACCGATGGCACTGACGTTCTTGTAGAGAATTATCACCGTACACTTTACGCGACTTTTCACAAGCTCGACGCGCGTTCTTCCCATTACGGAAGTAAAACAGTAAAATATGGCGAAAATGCACAGTTTGGTCTTCCATCTTCAACTTGGTCTCAAATCTCCGCAAATCAACCAAATCGCTCACTATTCCTTTTAGACTGCAGCTAGAACTGGCACCTGTCGAATGCCATAGCAATAACAGAGCTGCATGCCTCTAGTACTTCCAAAACTGCCCAATCGCCATCGAGTGCAAAAATACGTCATGACTTTTCTGACAACCCAATGGTACTTTCTGAGACCTCTAGTGTGAAGAAAAGGGTCACTATTAAAAACTATCGATGACATAAATCTAAAAGATTTCACTGAAAATGTTAAGATTAATCAGAAAATTGGACAGTGTAAGTGTACATTTCAAGACCAAGCATTAAGGGAGAAAGGATGGTTCCATTCATCCTTTAACTGGCCAAAGTACATAGTATGTGAACTAAACGGCGACCCAAATATACTATGCTCCCCAAACAGAATTTTTTACATGGAGGGTGGATTTTATGAAAGCTATGGCAGAAAATTCCATTCCCCCTTATCATCGTAGCAGTACTGATCATAAACCTGTCATTGGGGATAAGAGCTCACTTCTATTCCTCTATTCTCTGCTTCATGATTGAAGGCAAGATGAGGAAGGGGGATGGTCCCCCTGACATGGGCATCATGCCGCTAGGCAGAAACAAGTGACCCAAACCTCTTCTCTCTCCTTTCTTAGGTTTGTCGACATTCTTATAGCCTTTTAGCAGATAATCAATCAGAAAGCATTAATTTCAATCGTCTCCCTAAATGACCACTTTGAGTAACAAAACTAAGGGGAAACAATGCTTTCTGATGCGCAAGTTCACTCATTTCAGCCACATTTGGCCCAGTTCTTAGCGAATATATTTGAATTGATATTAGTCAGCCCATTTTACTTACTCTGAGTTAATTCATTCAAGCCAATTAAAAGATTAATAGAAAGGCATTGTTTAGTGTAATTTTAGAAAGCATTGATATGCAATTGTCATCGTCATTAGTGTTCCGAATAACCAACTGCAAGTGTACAGAAATGAAATATCAGCACAGATACACCATTTGAGAACATATTTTGAAAATGCTGGTGTTAAGATTTTGAGCATTATGGGGTAATTTTATGAAATCAAACAAAGATGCATATTGATAAAAAATTAAACTTCCAAGGGGTTCAGTCCTTTTTGGTGTAGGATGTTTGTAGAAAAAGTATAAAAACATACTTGGTCTGGTGGAAATAACTTCACTTTTTGCCTTTTCCACATCATGGCTGTTAGGTTCATGATGAGAACTCATTGTGACTGGCAAAACAGTTTGTAACTTGATGTTTTGAATGCTTTGATGAGCATTGAAATTGAAGGCCCATACAGCAATCTACTGTAGTGAACTGGTTTGATCATGATGATGCAATAAACTTCACTTTTTGCCTTTTTCACATCATGTAAGGTGGGTTTCAGTTTCATGATGAGAGCTCATTTTGACTGGTAAAGCAGTTTGTAACTTGATGTTTTGAATGCTTTGATGAGCATTGAAATTGTAGGCCCTTTCAATGATCTGCTGTAGTGGACTGGTTTGAGGGGGTCTGAGATATCCATGACAGGAACCATGTGTGTCAATAAAATCAGCCCTGGATGTATTAAGCCATTTGTGGTGGTTGTCCCTTGATATTTGAGTAGGAACACAATGGGAAACCACTTTTTCAGAATCCCCTTTTCCCTAGGTGTTTGTCAACATGACTGTGCAGCTCATGGTCGTAGATAATCTGTATCCTTGATTTGGGCATGGTTTCTGAAGAAAAGTATGGACAAAATATTAAATAAAATTACTGGAACAAAAATAAGTGAAGTCACTTTTACAACTAAAAACAAATTTAAATTTGGAATCCCCATGCTGCTGCCTACATGTGTATTTCAGCTGTTCATCAATTCTTCAGTTTTTTCTATGTTTCCGGCTTCGCATCACGAGAACTCTGACCTCAGACATTACCCCAGAAGTCACATGACTCATCTTACTTTGCACATTGTTTGCAAACTTTCACAGCATTATAATTTTCGCTTCTGCTCTGTCCTTCCACCGTTATCAATTGGCTAGTGATCTGCATATCCAAAACTCAAACGCAGTTTTGTTCGAGATCACACTCGCCACCATCTGTAAATTTGCATATCTTCAAGTTCACACTCTTCGCTTTTTGCAAAAACACATTTGTTTCAAAGACATTCGCAATACCATTTGTAAAAAATGTGTGTAGTTCAATTTTACACTCGTCAACGTTTGTAAATATTTCATAAAATATTTTAAAATATTTTTTACAAAATATTCCCAATTGTTTATGTGCAATGGGAAAGAGATTCAGAAGGAAGGAAAATGGGTGCCACATGACCTGAGCCAAAAGAACATGGTTGAGCATGTCATGAAGTGTTTGAATCTGTTGAATAAACAACACAGAAAGTTTTTCCTGTGAAAAATCGTTACTGGTGATGAAAAGTGGATATGGTACGACAATCCCAAACGCAAAAAACATGGGGTAGACCCCAGTGAAGCAACGACTTTGACACCGAAATGCAATATTCACTCCAAGAAAGTTCTGCTGTGCATCTGGTGGGATATGAAGGGTACAAACCATTTCCAATCGTTTACGTGCAATGGGAAAGATTCAGAAGGAAGGAAAATGGGTGCCACATGACCTGAGCCAGAGGAACAAGGATGAGCGTGTCATGAAGTGTTTGAATCTGTTGAATAAACAACACAGAAAGTTTTTCCTGTGGAAAATCGTCATGGGTGATGAAAAGCGGATGTGGTACAACAATCCCAAACGCAAAAACATGGGGTAGACTCCGGTGAAGCAACGACTTCGACACTGAAACACAATATTCACTCCAAAAAAGTTATGCTGTGCATCTGGTGGGATATGAAGGGTGTGTCCTATTATGAACTATTGGAACAGGGTCAAACTGTTACTGCTGATTGCTACAAGCAACAATTGCTGCAATTGAACCAGGAAATCTGTCGGAACATCCATTCACAAGCAGAGGATTGTGTCCCATGAAATTACTACATGACAACGCTGTCACAAAATCAGTCAAGGAAACGTTATTGACGCTTGACTGGGAAGTTTTGGAGCACCCGGCATATAGTCCCGACATAGCCCTTTCAGACTGTCATTTGTTTTGATCGACGCAACATGGTTTGTCTGCTATACGGTTCCGGACATGTGACGAAGTGCAAAAATGGGTTGACGACTTCATCGCGTCACATGACGAAGTATTCTTCCTGGCTGGAATCCGTCAGCTGCACGACCAATGGCGGAAGGTGATAGATAATGACAGCGCATATTTTGATTCGTAAAGGTATTGTTATTTTCCTCAAATTACATGTTGCATTGTCTTAAAGTGCTGTAAAACTTATTTGTACACCTAATATTTTCCCACTAAAGTTGTTCATAGGAGTTAATTTTATGACTAGATGATCTTAACCATAGAACAAATAGGTAGAATGCCTATGATTCAGTTAGAACTGAAAGTAACCTCTAGTGTAAGAATCACTATAAGCCTTATAGCTACTCATCCATATGGTGAGAAAACAAATTATTTCATCTGATCAGATTGATCTCTTGCTGTAATTTGCCACATGCTTTAGCAAGAATAGACCTTGGTTCACATAATGCAATAGTATTCCAATTACAAAAGGCCTTTTTTATTCATTTGTTTTTTGATATCTACAAGTGAGAAACATGTTTTGCACAAATAAGATTTTTTTTTACCACCCTCAGAAGCATTGCTAAAAATTTGGTACAATTGCTTATGTGAGCTTCGATTCTGGCAAGGAAAGGATCTGTAATTGATGTAGCAAGTGTGTATTTCTCATGTTTGCATTATTGTACCCTGAAGAAGTACATTGGATTTGTGTAATCTCCTGCCCATTGTAAAATTACAGATGATTGTGTCTAGTGCGTGATAAAATTTTGCCGTAAAGAAGTCTTCATTGAAGGTTGTCGAAAGGTGGATTATCATTGGTGTGCAATTTTTTTTCCGCAGTCCATTTATCCATGTACCTACAAAGCCTACTAAGTTCCACAAACTTCGTGTAATAACACACTAGTAGTGGGAAACTCGTCGAAATTTGGAACGTTTACTCTGAGTTTTCCTGCTGTTGGAAGATTCAGTAATTTGTAAGATTACTGATGGCTGTTTCATATTGCTTCCATTTTATTAAACTGTGTAGCAAATACTAATATACAGGGTGTTTCATAAAGAATGTCCCGATTTGAAAAGTGGATATCTCGGCAACCATGAACCACCGATTAATGCGACTCGTATCATGTCTACTGGCGTGGCCCAAAATTTATGACTACCGCTAGATGGCAGCACGAGCGTTCAAACAGTCGCTACGCTTAGTGAGTGAAAAGATGGCGTCGAGGCAACAGAAGGCGTTTTGTGTGCTTGAATTTAGCAAGACCAAGTCTGTGATTACGGTGCAGCGTACGCTTAAATGGCATTATGGCAGTGCTCCACCAGTGGGCAAAAACATGCATCGTTTGTATCGACAATTTGAAGAAACAGGTTGCTTATGTAAAGGAAAGAGTCCTGGATGACCAACCACCTCAGCGACGAATGTGCAACAAATTCACGAGGCGTTTCAGTGAATCCCGTGGAAGTGTACTCGTCATGCGAGCCGCGAACTTGCCATCCCTCATGTGACT
The DNA here is from genome assembly GCA_039090855.1 of Macrothele yani. Classification (NCBI taxonomy): domain Eukaryota; kingdom Metazoa; phylum Arthropoda; class Arachnida; order Araneae; family Macrothelidae; genus Macrothele; species Macrothele yani. The sequence continues at coordinate 117,133,421 of CM077026.1, forward strand.
GTTTGGCGGGTTTTACGACGACGTTTGCTGCTGAAGCCATACAGATTGCAACTAGTGCAAGCTTTTCGTGGAGGTGACAAAACAGAAGAAAAAGATTTTTGCGCAACTCTGTTAGAGGACATAGAGGACGACACCATCGTACAAAGGTTAATTTTTAGCAATGAAGCAACCTTTCATGTAAGCAGGAAAGTTTCGCGCCACAATGTTCGCATATGGGGACTGGAGATTGCACATAAAAACTCTCCAACATGAGCGTGATTCACCAAAACTGAATGTTTTTTGTGCGGTTTCTGTAAGAAAGTTTTATGGCCCTTTCTTTTCTGTGGGCAACTCCTATCTTGCAATGCTGAAGGACTGGCTACTTCCACAGCTGCAGGACGACTCTGAAGATTACATTTTGCAGCAGGACGGCGCACCGCCACATTGGAACCTCCAAGTTCATCAGTTTCTAAACGACACATTGCCTCAGCGTTGGATTGGACGCTGGGGACCCCATGACTTGGCACTACACACTTGGCCTCCGAGATCTCCAGACATCACACCATGTGACTTTATTTTATGGGGATACGTAAAAGACCGTTTTTATGTTCCCCCTTTACCCGCTGACTTGGATGAGCTCCGAACGAGAATCATGGCTGCGGTAAATTCTGTGACCGAAGACACTCTCTGACGCGTTTGGGATGAATTCAGCTATCGGCTTGATGTTGCCCATGCAGCAGGTGGAGGGCACATTGAACATTTGTAATTGTGGTGAGTGAAACTTTAGACCTTCCTTCATACTTGGCTCTTTGTTTTGTAACTATCCCACATTTGCCTTATTAAATATACTACTTTGAAATCGGGTCATTCATTTTGAAACACCCTGTATTATTCAGTATATTGTGATGATTTCGTGCTTGGCATTATAATCTTAGTCAGGTGAGTAGGACTTTCAAAGTATTTTGAATGGGAATAAATGTTGTGAAGTCTGAACATATGGTTGTCAAACAACTAAAAACCTTAACTGTGTAGTTTAGGAGAATGTGCCTAAACAGGTAACTGATTTTAATGTTTGGGTGTGGTAATGATAAATCAGGAAAGCTTGACATGGAATATGACAACAGAATCACCAAAGCAGGAGAAAGCCTCATGTCAGCTGTGTAAGATTATTTTCTCTTAGGAGGAAGTTGTTCAAAGTTGGCTGTACACAATGTGGCATTTGGCATTTAGAAATACCTATTTTTGGTGGCCATGGAGTTGGGTGCAAAATATGGGTCTTGTTAGGTGACTAGATAATGTCAATATGAGAGAGAATAGTGAGAAAAATATTGGGGGTCATTAGATAATGTCAGTATGAGAGAGAACAGTAAGAAAAGTATTGGGAATCACACTAGCAATAATGCAAATACTGGATCTGAGTTGGATATTTCTTCTGCAGGAGACAAGATTGATGAAAAGTTGCTTATGTGGTTTGGCAAACACCATGTCAAAATGCTGTGTTGATATGTGGATATGAGATGATCACAATAAAAAACCTTTTATTTTCATGGCTTTAGATCATCTTCTAAGTAAAGCTTATGCATCAGTTTGTATTGAATCATTACACTGGTGCTTACTGTTTATGTGTGCACCTTATGTCTTTTTAAGAGTTGAATCCTATGGCTAGTTGCACTGGGTTTGGTGGAGTTTTTTTGTAGACACTAACAAGAATATAAATACATTATAAATTTCACTAAATTATGGGTTTTACACAGGAATAAAGGAAATTACTTACAGTCAAATTTTCGGGTAGCACCCCTACCCTTCCTCAGGACTACACTATAGTAGTTGTTGCCATTCATTAGCTAAATTCCAACCTTGAACATATGGTTGTATATACTTTGAAAAACATGAACATATATTTATATACTACATTAAATGACGTGAAAGGTTGGAATTTAGCTAATGAATGGCAACACCTACTATAGTGTAGTCCTGAGGAAGGGTTGGTTTCAAAATATCTTTATTCAAGGTAGAAATCAGGAGACGAACTAATAAGGACGTCTAAATACAAATAAAATACGATCAAATATCGTTAAACTACTAAAACCTATATAAAAATATACAGCATAGTGCACAAGTTGAAAAATGAAGCAAAATTACAGCTCGTGATAAATGAACAGCGACAAGCATGTCTGGGCATTCAGGAAGGATTTTAACAAAAAACTTATTGCTCATAAGTGCATTGCTGTGCGATTAACAAACTTGTTCAAGAAAAAATTGAGAGCTTCAGGAGACAACATTTCTCTTAAAAAAAAAAAAAAAAAAAAAAAAAAATACAATAAGACAGTAAGGTGTAACACATCATAGTTACAAGAATGTACAGTACAAAGCAATTGACAAACTGATCATAAGACAAATCAATGAAATGATGAATATCAGGAGAAGAACAAACTTGGACTTCCTGGTGTAAATATAATATATTACCTGGGGTGCTACCCGAAAATTTTACTGTAAGTAATTTCCTTTATTCCTGTGTAAAACCCATAATTTAGTGAAATTTATAGTGTATCAAGTCCAGAAATAGCCATGACATCAATTATTACCAAGAATATGGATGTAATTCAAAATTAATGTAGGATACAGTATGAATAACGTTGACTGAAAATTGTGTTAAATGAACTGCAAAATTACATTTTAATTTAGCTATAATGTGTCATTTGTTTTAGTAGCGTGTCTATACAATTTATTAGGTAATGTCAGTGTTCACCTTTTGTTCATTTGAAACCACTGAGAAATTCAAAAGTTTAGCGGCATGAAAGCTGGTCTTATCTCCCTTAGTGGTCTATCTTAGAGAAAACAGATTTTTTTTTCTCTGTCTTCTTTTAAAATAATATAATGGTTGAAAGCCTATTTTTTCATGTATTCATAATGTCTGTTCTTCATCTATAGGATACGAAAGGAGTTTGTACTCTTGCTGGACTATGCCAGAGTGGAATGCATAGAGTCTATGTGTCTCCATTAGTGAAACTATTTCCTGCTGAAACCCAATCGAAGCATGCAAAAATGGTCAAGCTCACCCCATCAGTACCCATTGCAGCAAAATTTTACTCCCAGCCCATGGTGAAGTTGGTTCCTGCTAAGCAAATGTCCAAAAAAGGCTTCAAAAATACTGCAGATATAGAAACTAATAACATCTTCGGTAAATATATCTTCATTTTTTACATTTCATCCATGATTTGTATCTAAAAATTATTTTTCAGCACAAAATCTTTCTTCATGTTTCAGAATTCAGGCATACAAGTTAAAATGCGATTTGAATTTTATGTACACTGTAATATAAACATTGCATTTCTTTGGTGACAATATGATTGTGAAATGTTTAGTTCTCTTTGTTGAGGGCTATAAATTATTAAGTGACCTATCATTTATTCCAAGTTGTGGCTGGAGCTTAAATCATGGGCAGTAAGTATTATATAAGAAATAACACTTTTCTAGTCATTGAATCAAAATAATTCACTGAAGCTTGCCACTAATGTTTTGACCATAATGGATTTGGTAAGTTTTTAGTGTAATAGATATCAGAATTCATCTTGTTCAAGTTTTGCTACTTTAGAATAAGTATAAGCTCTTGTAGTCTATGAATGCTTGCCGTTTATGGTACTTGACTGAGTAACAAACGTCGAAGGTGACAGTGAAAGAGTTCTGTACTTGAAAGCTGCCTCTCAGAAAAACTGTCAAACTGAATATACTTTAAATGTCCAATAGTATAAGCAGTTCCACAATAAAAGAATATTGGCTGAAACTTCTGTATCCATTTTTCTAAACTTGAGATTTACTACTACAAAGTTGTCACTGAATTAAAGAATACTAGTTATAATGCGAGAGAGGTGACAGAAATGTTATTTGAGAAAGTATAGTGAATAAGGTGACATACATAATTTACAATAATGCCCCTTTTAAGTATTGTTGCTTTGCTGTCGTGAGGAAATTAGCTTTAAACTGCAAAAGAAAGAGAGCTGCAGACATATGATGGTGAAACACACCAATATATATATTTCAAGAATGGAAATATGCAACCTATTTCAAAAGGTGAAAAGGAACGTGTTAAAATACAGCATGAAGAAAGTGGGCCTAAAATTTGCTGGCAGCATTTCGAATGTATCTGAGTTCTCATTTTATGTCAAGAATTGCTAAGAAAACATGGTATTGAAGTGGCACTGAAGTTGCCAAAATCTATTGACAAAATATTAACTACAAGTAGCAAAAAATGCAGATGAAGACTTTGCTGCAAGGGTATTTTTTTTTCCATTCCCCTGAGATTCCTGGATTCCTCAATAAAGTCCTACATTGGCATGGGGAAAAGATCTGTATGTGTGTGACATAAGGAACAACTGCTTTAGCAAAAGAAAGTGCTATATAACGCAGCAGTTCCACTATGGGATGAAAGAAGAAAACTGGTAGCCACATTCACAGCTTTCAGGGGAATGGCAATCAGGGAGACTATTAAAATTTTCACAAGAGCTAATGTCTGCAGTGATGGTGTGTATTGAACTGTCATCACTGTGGAACTCCATCCTCCACAGGCACTGAACTTGATACAAACAAAGGCTATGACTTGATATCTTTACCTATTATAATAATTAAATGAACTTTGGACCCACGTAATGACCATCACAAATTCGCATGTTTATATTGCAGGGTTCCCACGGTTCTGGAAAACTCCTTGAATTTAATTTTCCTTTCCGAGGGCTCTTGAAAGTCCTTGAATTTTGTACGAGTCCTTGAAAAGTACTTGATTTTTTTCCCCTTACCAAATTTTAGAATAACCACAGTTCATTGAAGAGAATCTATCGCCAAAATGTTACATGTGGCAGCCCTGTATTGTGGAATGCTCTCTTGGAATCAGGAGCACATACGTAGCTGTCACATTTCCAGTTTTCACGTGGTTGTGATTCTGAACTACGATAAGGGAATGTGAAGGAAATTCTGAACTATAATAAATGAATGCGAGGGAGTGTAAGTGTAAGATACTAGCGTCTCGAACTGAGTTTGCAATTTGCTGAATGCTTGTAGCCCAGGAATCCAGTCTAAACTTTTGGTTGTCTATCAGTGTCTGTCCTTCTGGCAATATGTCCAGTCCATTGCCATTTCAGGGATTTTACTCTGATCACGATGTCTTCCATGTATACAGTATATATATAAAGATATACTTTATACATCTATGTAGCTCTGTGCAAGAGCCAGAAGAATTCCAAGTGTAAGTAAAACCAAATATGCATTTTATAAGTCATTTTATTAGTCAAAATGGATAAAAAATGAAATTTCAGCTTAGAAATTGTACTTGCAATTTGACGATGCTTTTGGCTTTAAGTAATACTTATGAAAATTAAATTCCTACAGTCAAGCATTACTTTTTTTCTAGTGTTTTCCTTGTGATTGTCTACAACTGATAACCATATTCCATAGTGCCCAAGAGGATGTTGCTTTCAATATCTTATATTTTATTTTTCACTTAGTTTGACTTTAATGAAAAATATTTTGCTTTTAACTGTTTTGTCAGAAGTGTAACACATTGTGTCAGTAATAAGGAAACCTGAAATCTTATGGAACAATAATACCTCACCAAGGTGTGCCCCTATATTTAGTTATAACTATAATTTTAATTGAACTTCTGGTTGTTTGTTACAACTTATTTTAGTGTTTCATGAAAGTTCTTATTGGGCACGAATATAGTCTTGAAAATGTTTATGAGTCCTGCAAAAATTCCTTGATTTTTTTATAGAAAAAGAGTTGGAACTATGATATTGTATTTAATTTTTTTTTTTTTCAAACCTCGTTCTGTTCTCTGTATTTTAAACTCCGAATGATGTTCATTTAATGTAACTTGCCTTGACAAAGCCTCCCATTGTCAGGCGAAGGCTCAGCATATTGAAATACTCTTTATTACTGCACGAATTACAAATTTAGGAAACTATTGTTTTTTCACTTGGTAATATTGTTTGAGAATTCATAACTGTTGCAGATATCATCCTTTTCCACTCAGTTTTCTTTTGCACCTCCCTCTCTTGTTAAAATTCATAAGAGAAATGTTAATGGATCTTGCTCAGAATATCACAAATTATTTTCAGAAAATTGCCCTGCATATTACATTCAGAAGTGTCAGTATTCTTAAAATCTATCAAGAAGTGGCCATTCACGTTCCAAGGGGATCATAAGAATGGCACTCTGCTTGTTCTTAAATATACATATTAATCTCAAGCGATCACAGGTTTTCAACAAATTTTATTTAAGAAAATAGGCTGTTACATCATTCGCGCCCATCAAAAACATAAAAATACACACGACGTTTATAATGATATGTACACATGACAGAGGGTAAAGCTACCCAGATTAAAATAATAAAAACACGAATGCAGGCAAGTATTCTATGAGTATCGTAATGGTACAGGAATCTGGGGTCACGTGCAGCCCCATAATACGTGAAGTACAACTAGAGAAACACAGGAAGCATATTTAGCATATGAGAGCAAATAACAAAATGATTTCGGGAGAGTGTGCTAGAACAGAGAATGTAAGTAAATACAACGATGTATGTAATAAACAAAAACAATACACAAAGCACAAGATACAACATCGCAAAGTCCGTGACACAACAAGAACTTTGATCAGAAAATACAGGGATGCTAACGGAGATAATATCGTCACAGAACACGACTCACCTAATAAGACATAATGACATACTACAGGATAAAAAATATGTTCTTCAGCAAAATCACATATAATATGCAATGTAAGAAAAAAGGAAATTTGTACAACATGTTGCCACACAAATAAAGTTAATTAACAGTACACACAATGTTACTCGACATTGGTGAGGGAAAAAAAGGAAACTGAAGAAAACAGTAAAGACACAATACACACTAGGTACGGTGAGTGAAAAAACAAAACATTAGAGAACAGTGAATACAACCTGGCTTAAACAAAAATCAAAAGCTTGATGAGTCAACGTCTCGTGAACAGTATACCACCTTTAAAAAGTCATGTTGTTTTCAACATATTGAAGGAAAGAAAAGGATGACGCAGTTCATTGAGTTATTACTCTGTTCTTAAAATAGAAGAAACACGACTAATAAAATGAATAGAACACTCAGAGTGGTTAATATCGTTAAAGTACATATGTAACACAGTTATCACTCAGGGAAGCTATGCAAATGAAAATCTACAAGAGAGGTGCAGACCCTAGGTTATGAAAGAGGTACAATGTCATCATGCTGATACAGAGAACAAGAAAGAATACACTAGAAAAATGTACAGCACATTTGCAGAGTAATACGATAATAACTTGTTCGCCTATAACACGGATAAAACTATAATTACTATGTATAAGTACGTACAAACAAATACGATATTTACAGAAAATAGCAGGCAAGTAACGTTAATCATAAATGGGGTCACAATAGGAAGAAATAAAAACACGTACTGTGGTGCGAAACTCAAGTATGTACAACACAATACAATACAATATTAACATGTTACCATAATTATGTGTACGTAGGTTGCCACAGTGTGGCTACTCAGAAAAAAAAATAAAAACACAGAGCACTCTTGGCACAGTGAAACAAATATCTAACGAATGACACACTGGACTTAGTGCAACCAAACACAAAAAGAAAAAAACACACAACATATACTCAAATGGCGAGACGGACGGAATTCCCATCCATCGTAAACCATCCTGAGTGCTCGGCCCAGGTGGTGTGAAATGTTGTGAGAGAATTCGACGATAGGGCGGTGTTATATTCAAGTCAAAGGCGTGCAACTATTCGGCCTCGAAAGCAAGATAGCAAACAACTTCCGGCCTGCAGAATTGAAAGTGGCTGCGATGCAGAACGTTGTGATTGATGAAACATGTGAATGACATGTTTGACAAGTACAAAAAGAAAACAGCAGGTATCTGGTAGACGTGTTGGCGGATGCTTCGTTAATAGAAGCCACGGATATGCTTGGAATGGAAGATCTTGAGAAACGATGAGGCCAGCCAGGCGTAAAGCAGAATTAAGAACAGGTAGCAGGATAGGGCAGTGTCAATAGGTGTGGTAAACATCACCGACATTACCACAGAAAGAGCAGAGTGGAGAAGAGACCAGAGACATACGGAAAAGAAGATGGGGAACAGCGAGACGACGGTGAAGGAAATGCCAGTGAAGATTGCGCTCGAGCGGAGAGGAGAGATGAGAAGAGGAAGCTGACCAGACGGTCATGGAAAGCGAGGGAGAGAAGTCAGAGACGGGTTGTGGAAGATCCGAAGGTGAACGGAGAAAACGATAGAGGGAGGCAGTGGTGAAGGAAAGCACAGGGGCGACAGAGTCAAGGAAAGGAAGAAAGAAAGGAATAGGAAGACTGGGTCCAGAGACAACACAGAGTCCGTCGGCAGTAACCAAAGCAGGGTATAGAGAGAGGAGGGAAGTGCGAAGGAGGGCATACTCCTCCTCGAGAGTAGGAGTAGGAAAAAGGGAAGTAATGGGTTTCCAAGAGAGGTTAGCAGTAATCAGGGCGTTAACTGTTGAGATGCCAGAACGAACCCAGAGTGGGAGGAGAAAGAAAGGTTGGTTAGGAGGGTGGATCAGTGAGGAAAGAAGAGTGGTTCGAGAAGGAGATCAAGAGTAGTGACAGGAGGAGCCTGGGAAAGAGGAAGGGACCGGAAAAACGTAAGAGCTTCAGAGATAGTAGACGGAATGCTAGAGGAAGGAAGGGTGTAAAAATCCATGCGGAGGAAAAGAAGAAAAGTGAAGGACGGATCATGGACAGAAAGGAGTGCATCGAAAGTAATCACGAGAGAAGGAGAGGTAAGCAGACGAAGAAAATTAGTAATACGGTACGTTCTATAGTATTGATGAATATCAATGAGCCGGAGGCCACCATGCGACTCAGGAAGATACAATGTCTGGGCCGCCGACCAATGCTTGGACTGCCAGATGACGGAAGTGAACTGACTATTGATGTCAGTAAGACGTGAGGCCAAGAAAACTGTTGAATTCCAGGAATGTGTACATAGTGAAAGCAGGTAACGCTGGACAATATGTGCATGTTGAAAATAAGATGTAAATGGAAAGACGAAACGCCAATACGCAGCTCGGCGCCGAAGCCTTGGGAAAAGGTTGGTCCATGTTGCTTGTCCAGCGGTAAACGGATGACCAGCATAGGTGCCGAGAATCTTCTGGGTCGAGGATAACCACACCGCTCCCCAAGGGGAGTCAGTGCGGCCTATCCAGGACCCACACCAGAGACCAGTACTCTTAGAGACATTAAGTGAAGCTCCCGAAACAGCAGCATATTGGTGATAGGTGATGAGCAGGTCTTCAAACTGAGCATCTCTCCTGATACAAAACGTCGCATCGTCTGCATAAGCGGAAAAAGTATATTCGTGATGTCGCGTACTTGCAACGGTTGGCGGCAGCGAAGATCGAAGAGAGCGATGAGCAGCAATCAGGAACGGTTCAAAGGCTAATGCAAAAATTTGCCCCGAGAGGGGGCAACCCTGCCTAATTCCACGTTGAAAAGGAATTGAAGCCGTCAGAAAGGAGGCTGCCCGGACATGAAAATGGGCGCCCCGATAGAAACTAAGTAAAAGAGTAACCAAAGAAGAGGGGAAACCAAAGCTATGAAGAGTAACAGAAAGATAGTCGTGAGAAATGTTATCGAAGGCTGATTTTTGATCAATGTTAAGCAAGGCAAGTGGTTCAGAAAATTTACGAGCAAGAAAAACAAGGTTGTGAACAAAAGATATGTTGTTAGCGATAGACCGACCAGGCACAGTGTATGACTGGTCGGGCGAAAGGATGAAAGGAAGAACAAGATTCAAACGACGGGAAAGGAGTTTAGTAAAGAATTTATAGTCGAGATTTAGAATGGAAATAGGACACCAATTTTGCAGGTCCAGGGGGTCTCCCTTCTTCGGCAAAAGAATGACGTGGGCCACCGTAAACTCCGGCGGCAGTGCAGAAGAAGATTGAGCTGCGGAGAAACAGACGAGAAGGAAGGGGAGAAGAGATGGAAGAAAAGCACGGTAAAAGGAAAGAGGAAGGCCGTCAGGTCCAGCAGAGGCATGAGAATTTAGAGAGGCAAAAGCCTCTCTGAGTTCAGTGGGGGAAAAGGCCGCGAGAAGAGAAGGACAGAGTTGTGAGGGGACCTGCGGAAGAGCACGAAGAAGGGGGATGATGAAAGAGAGTGAGTCTGCACTACCGCTCGGAAGTCTGATGAAATAGTTCCATCAGACAGATGGAGATGTCTTTTTCAACATTTACAGCACGTATATTTTGGCTGACTCGTCATACCGCATGATGGATTTTTCGTGGCCGTCGTATCTCTTTCCTGTGTCTTCATATATACTCTTGCCAGTTGTTTTTGAGCCCACATTTCACTATTACATTCACATTTCCTCACATACACACAACTTTCATTACCTTCAACATACATTTAGAAATCTAAAACACTATACAAAACTTCCATTCTATGTATCAGAAACTTTCCCCCTATCTCTCTTGGTCGTTAGTTGCCGGCCGCATCCTAATATTCACAACATTTGTACATACGTTCATATTAAAAATGCTATCTATATACACTATTTACAGAAGCTCTATTCTATCAACTCGGTTCATTTACACAATGGCCCAACCTTCCTCCTTCAATCCTACCTAGTTTTTCGATGGGAAACACGATACGCTTAACCGCCGATATTGTAAGTCTCACCCCCATGACTTCGTCTGCCTCTAGTACTTTCTGCCAGTCCCTGGCTGTCATCAGGAGGCCTGTTGAAAAACTACCGTTTCTTTCTGCAGCTGCAGAGCAAGTAATGCATTTATCTCCGGTCCTCTACTCCGTCACTGTATCTCACGATGTTTGCTTGTGGTGGCATCTGTTTTTTAATTTGGTCAAAATCTAGTACTGGAATTTTTTTGTTTTCCCCGTTCTATTTCTATCGGGGCCTTCCAATTATCATTTAGTATATTCGGGTCATTATAATTACATAATCTATTCCTATTTTTTTCAATAAGTACTGACTCAGCTATTCTCAAATGTCTTTATGTTTTACATTTTTTTATTATTCTGATGTCTTCAAATTTTAGATATTCTTTGTTTTTCAGGCAGTACTGAATTAAGGCAGTTTCGGTTGTTGTTTTCTTTCTTTTTTTGGCCTATTTTTTAAATGTTGCCTTAATCTGTGTTTTAATTTGTTGTTGGTATTACCTATGTATGAAACCGGTAGATTCTTCGATAAGGGTATTGCATATACTCCTGCTTGCTCCAAACAACTCATTTTTTCATTACTTTTTGACACCAAATTCTTGATTGTATTTACTTTACATCCAAGTTGAATGGATGTGAAATAAATATGATATTCAACTTGGATGTAAAGTAAATACAATCAAGAATTTGGTGTTAAAAAGTAATGAAAAAATGGAATTGAAAATAACACCTGCATGTATCCATAAATATATTGAACTGCCGTGGTGAAATTACATAACCTTTTCTGTTTATTGCAACAGTGGAGAACTAATTTGATAAAACACCATTTACACATACATATACTTTGCTGTAGCTGGCATACATAACTTTACACACTCAGGTAAATTTCCAGTTTGCACCATCATTATTCAAAATCTTCCACAGAAGCACTTCATTTACTCTTTCATGAGCTTTCTCAAATTATATGAATGCTGCGAAAACTTGTTTACCAATAGACAGGTACCTTCCATTCAACATCTGTAACACAAAAATTTGGTTAGTGTAGTTCTTATCATGCATAAACCACCATCTCAGATGTCAAACTCGACAGACTTCAGAGGTGGTATCTTTCCATGTCAGATTCAGCAGACTGTTACCATAATAGTTCTTACATTCATTATGATATCCTTTTCCATACAAAGCAACAATAACAGCATCCCATCAATCCTGGGGGACAACTGCTAATGTTCATTATAACTGACAAATTTCAGCTAAACAATCAATGACAGTCACCACTATGCTCCAACACCTCAACTGCTGCACCATATATCCGGTTTCTTTTAAAATATAATTTTTTTATGCTGAAAAGAAAAGGCATGTGCATCCATTATTTCATAATTGTGGGAATTCATGTGCATTAAGAATTGTTAAGTCACAACACTGAAATGCAGTGTCAGCAAAGTACTTAGGTAACTGATTTTTACAGTTTATTTTCTATTAACTTTACCCAATATTAGTAGTGCAGTATAAAAAAAGGGTGACCTGGCACTTTCTTAAATCTAGTCCAACACTATCACAAGGAGGGGAGTTGGAGCAGGTGGTAAACCACAATTTAAAATTTTAAAATTTAGCAACTGAAAAGTATCTGGATGTTTTGTTCCATGTTTCTTCGACGGAAAAGTGCAGTTGAAGTCAAATAACTAAACTTTTGAAAATTTCTGTAGTTTCCATAACCAGGACTACTGATTTGTACATGTATATAGACATGGATAAAAGAAATCTGGAATTAGATTTCAGATTATTTATCAAAAGAAAAGGAAATAAACAGAATCTTGGTTTAGATGAACAGCTCTTGAAAAAAATAAATGAAAATCCTGTTCGGTTATGCAAAAAGAAGCAGCCTTGTGCGTGTGCGTTCAGGCCTCGGCTGTATGTCTGTTTAATATAACAGATCTGATTTAGCTTTGGTGAAAGTTTCCTAGTTGTTACATTATCTACTCAAATCAGCACAAAGCTCTATGCTGAATCGAGCATATTATAGTTTCCTAGTTGAATGGTAACACAGTGATTTTTGAAACAAATTACCATATTTCCTGGCATCAAGGACACGCACTAATTTTAAAATGCAAAATTTTGAGAGAGAAAAAAACAACATAAAAATAAGGTCTCGGCACTTTCATAAAGATTAAAAGCAATACAAATTTTACCTCTACATATAAAGAAAAACATTTCAGTCATCCATATCCTCAAATCCAGAAAATTCAATGGTATTATCCATATCACTGGCATCATTGTCATAATCAGGGTCGTCAATATCACTGGCATCATTGTCATAATCAGAGTCTCGTGTGATTCGAATGTGGTGTTGCAGGTCAGCAACACTGCATTCGAGTCACATGAGTCAAAGATGACATCATGGAAGGAATGTAGCAGGAAGTGAAAGAGAAACAACGAGAAATAAATCTTACTATGGTAATATTGTAATGATGTCGAATTAATGCCCAGTTTTTGTTAAGTGCTAAAAGTAATTTTTTCTCTTAAGTAGTTTGCCGGCGAATTGCTCAGCAAAGATACCACCTGTTTTTCAGCTACGACTGTGGGAAAAGCTTTCTGAACAGGCGAGCTAAGATTGTTTACACGTTTTGGCAAAAACCCATTAGAGTGGCTCTTTTGATCTAGAACACCATGTGTGTGTGTCACTCTTGTAGTATAAACCACGTGGGTCGCCCCGGTGGCGCAGTGGGCTAAGCGATGGCCTCTGATCATTCGTCCAAAAGGGGTCCGGGTTCGAATCCCGGTGAGACATGGATGTTGTGTTTGTCTTACGGCACTGGCTCTCTCCCTTCCCTGGAACCAGTGACCCTAAATTAGGGACGGGCGACTGCTTATAGCCCACTGCGTTGCTCACGGTGGTCGTTAAACCTCCAATAAAAAAAAACCACGTGGTTTATCATAAATGCCTCCCAGCAAAAGCGACACGAATAAGAAATAAAAAACATTAGTCTTACCACGGCGTTTCACGATGAATGCAGTCTTCGTATTAGTAAGGTTTACCGGTAAACATTTTAACATAGATAACCTTCTTCTTGGGTTAGCATAGGCCAATGAAAAATGTAACCTTCGGTCTCCAGGACGCACAGTAAATTTTTTGAGAATTATTTCAAGAAAGAAATAGCATCCACAGTTCCAGGAAATACGGTAATTAATCGAAGAGTTTTGGGAATGTGCAGTTGTCAGTTTCTGAGTTTCTTATTGGACAAATAAGTGAATCAGCTGATCTGAATCTTGATAGAGAAGCAATCGTCCATGTCCTGTTTGATGTTACAGTTTTATGTATGGTGGGAATATCATATGATAAATTTGATTGTGTGTAGTACATGCCCAAGAAGCACCTTGATACAGTTTCTATAATTTTATGTTTCTGGTATAATACTTCAGTTCCTAGAGTGAAATGTTAGATATTAAGTTTATCATTCATGAAAGCATTTTGTGTATTTACCTGATGCATTTAATTCAGCATTCCAATGTTTTGCTTTACTAAATGTATTTTTGCCTAGGGTGGTATACTGTTAATTAGAGTTTGCCAAATGAACTTGAAAAATAGTGTTTCACCAAATGTCTCTGACCAGAGCATCACCATTTTGTCTGCTTGTTAAGAGTGTCAAGGTTAAGAGTTACTTTCCTTATGAAGAGGAGTAGTTATATATAAAAGCCCACATGACCTACAGGAGGAAGTTTGTCTTTGCTTCTTGCTACCTCATAAGGCAGAAGGATTCCATTTCATTCTGTTGCGGTCTTGGTGCAGACAAAACTTAAACAAAAAAGGCTGAATGAGTTAACCAACGACAGAAGAAAAGGGAACAAGTGTGCGTGCGTGTTTGAATAAAAAAGATGAATGTAACACGGCGAGATGTTAAATAAAAAATGCAGTCGGGTTGATTTTATAGATCCAATTCTGATTATTTCTGTAGATCGTAGGACTTGATTCTTGCAGGTAAAGTTTCATGTGGTGATTTTAATTTTGTCTCATAGTGGCCCAAGCACATCATTGACTTATGACGTGGTATATCTGGTAATGGGGTCTTTACCATACATTTATTTAGATTTTTTGTTATTATCTATCATCAGAACTTTTTGGCAATATAAAATAAAACTTAATGTCATTCATTATTTTAAGCATTAAACACCTTCACCATGTAACTTGTACTTTTCACAATATTTACTATTCAAATAATTTGTTTCTGCGTTGTCTTTTACTTGAACATATGCACAAAAGTGAGGGAATGTTCATTTTTATTTCATTAAATTGGTCAAAACATCCCAAATGCCTCCATTTATAGTAGCAGTTTTTGCTTCAAAGTTGTTATTTATGTCTGGAAAACATGTCTTCTTTCACAGATAAGTACTTAGGAAAGCTGCGAAGAGCAGAACATTAGTGAGGTTTTGAAAGTTCAAGTTTAAAGGTTGTTTGGTTTCCCTCACCACTTCAAGAAATTGTAAAATCTTCCCAAAAATTATTTGTATCGATTTGATTTTAAGATTGTATTTCACATGTAATCTTATTTTGTAAGTGCCTCTATTTCTGTCTTGTTTTTAATGGGCACAGCAAATTGAATGTTCATATATAAAAACAGAACTGTTTTCACTTTCCGATTTTCATTTTAAAAATAATGATTGAAGAATAATATTGTTCATTCGCTCATTCAATTGCCTTCGATTACCGAGAGCTGTGCCAAAAAATATTAATATAAGAACTTTAAAAAAATTCCAATCTAAATGTTATAATTAGCCTATTTTTTTTTGCATTAAGTTTCTTTAGAAATCTACATAAATTAGTTTTTTTCGTCACCTGTGGATGTTGTTTACCCACTGTATACAGCAAGTGTAAAGCAAACTAAATTTGTTGATGGGAAATTGGATGTAGAGTCCCATTTTGTGAGCTGTTTGAAAATGAGAATAAAAGAAAATCTGCTATAAATGTAGTGTATAAATGCTTTATAATTCATTTAAGTAGGATGTGTTACTTTTAATTCTTATCATCAAACACTTTCTCCGCAGTTTTTTTAAGGGGTTTTCAAGAGCGTTGTGTACTTAAAATTTCTTACACTGACATCTTTTTTCAGTTATAACCTTTGTAACCCAGTAGTTACTGATGGCATGTACATGATCATAACAAGCCTAATTGCATTTAGTTATAAAACTTATGTTTCAGTTTTAAGATATTTATGATAATTTAAATCATAAAAAAAAAGCACATATGCTAAATTAGTTTGCACCATCTGAATCGTAAATAAAATAATTTTCTTCAAATTTTTTAGACTATAGAGAATGCTTTATTTGTTTGAAGTAGGAAACTTCTTGGTGGCCACTATCTCTTTGCATTTGTGAAGTACATGCAGGATTTCTCTAAGACAGATTAGTGCATTTATGCTGTGAACATACAGTAGGATTTTTGGATTTTCTTGTTTTGATCCATTTGTTATATTTTCATTTCTGCTGGAATGACAGTCATCATATGCAGTAACCTTATTTCTGAAAAAATTTAATGTGTTCATGTTCTCTGAGCTATTATTACTTGCACATTTCTATCTCAGTTACTATCAAGGCCTGTGTCAGTCGTTTCACTTGCTACCATGAAGTACTTGATAGAGGGTGCTACTATAATGCTTGTATGCATTTTTATTTTTGGTAATGAAAAGCACTGTGAGTGGATTTTGATAATCTCCAAAAAGCCAAAAAAAAAAAAAAAAAAAAAAAAAAACACCTGTAAATAAGTGAATAACTTCAAGAGTGAAAAATAATATATTGAATCCTGAAAGCAAAAGGATGTTACAAAATCTTGAAAATATTCATAATCAGATATTGTATGATCAGCTATGTGGTATAATAGTATAGATACAAGGGTTGTGTCAAAAGTAATGCAAAAGTGGGCATAACATTTTTATTAACTGACAGAGGTCATTCAAATTGCACATGTTGGTAGAGTAACTCTTCCTCTACAAAAAAAAAAAAAAAAAAAACTTCTTCATTGCTGGTATATAATGGATTCCAAGCAAAAGCAACGTGCCATCATTGAATTCTTGAGGAAGGAAGTGTGCAGGCTGTCTGACATCCACAGAAGGCGGCAGAATGTTTATGGAGATGACACCATTGACAAGAGCAATGTGCACGGGTGGATGAAGAAGTTTAAAGAAGGGGAAACCAGCATTGAAGAAAAACCACACAGTGGGAGACCATCATCTGCGACCACTGACACGAATTATCAGTGAGTGGATGAATTGATTCGTGTGAAGAGACGAGTCACAATCCGTGAGCTTGTTGCACAACTGGACTGTTGTCACAATGCCATACAGAAGATGGTGGAAGACTTAGGGTATTGGAAAGTGTGTGCAAAGTGAATACCTCAGCAGTTGACACCCGCTTTTAAGGAGAGAAGGGAGGAAGTCTACTCTGATCTGCTGGAAATGTTTGAAGCCAATGAAGACACGTTTTTTCCGATCTGGTGACGAGATGAAACGTGAGCGCATCTTTACAATCCGGAAACAAAAGAATCAATCCATGAAATGGTGTCACACCTCTTCACCAAGGCCTAAGACGTTCAAGAGCCAGGGATCAGAACAGAAAGTCATGGTGACTGCTTTTTTGGTTGACAGGGGTGTCATTCTCCTTGATTTTCTGGAATGTGGTCGTACCGTGACCAGCAAGCGGTACATTGAGACACTCAAGAAGCTTAGAGAAACCATAAGGAGGAAGAGACTGAACAAGAATCTAAAAAGGATCCACATTTACCATGGCAATGTGAGACCACACACATCTTTGCCAACAAATCAGGTGATCAGCACATTGGGCTGGTTGATGGTCCCCCATCCACCATACAGCTCAGATCTGGTATCCTCCGACTTCCACCTGTTCGGTCCAATGAAGGTCAGTCTACGAGGACAACAATTTGATGACACAGATGAGGTGAAAGTGGCTGTGGGAAAGTGGGTACAACAGTCCACACCTGAATTTTTTCAAAGAGGATTCGAGAGTTGGGTTCAATGATGGTGCAAACGCATCGCTTGTGATGGAGACTGTTGCATAGTACCTTTGTATAGAGGAAGAGTTACTCTACCAACATGCTCTCTCTCTTTTTTTCAGTTGCTTTCTTGGCAAGGTCAGAAACAGATAATGCCTAAACAATATGCACAGAACAGATAGACCATGAAAATACATTACTATTTTCAATATAGTTATAAAACAAGGATTTTATGCGCCTCACCATAAATAACAGATGCTTGACCATAAGAAAAAAGAACTGCATTCATAACCACAGATTGTTTTCACTGAATAAACCCCAGTACTAGTATTTTATTAAAGTGCACCCTTGTCACATATCTTGAACTTTGTCATAACGTGCAACCTAGCATGTATACTGTTAAGGAGTGTTCTTGGTAATTGGCGTGATGCAACTGTTCATCTACATTGTTTTATATTTTCAGTTAGATAATGACGGCTTCGTAGTTGACGTTGTTAAGAGATGTACTAATTAGGACATAAAATCTACTCTTCTAAATGTGATGCATTTCCAACTTTTGTGAGAAATTCGTAGTTCTTGTTGTACTACACTTTCAATCTCATTTGTTTCTAAACATCTTACTTTTAATTTTTAGTTTGTCCTTCTCCCTCAAAATTATAATTTAGTTAGCTCTTGCCTTTACCATATGGATTTCAAGGTCACTTTCAATACAATAATTGCTGCTAAACATGCTAGTGTTCCAATAGCTTGGAGGTATAAGTTTAACTTTTAGATTAGTTTATTCTATTAGGGTTTTCTCACTATCAAATTTATAGCAGCATTGTTTAATATCTTTGGAATTTTTTTTTTTTATCCATGCTGCTAGCAGATATTAATACACAGGTTTTAGTGTCAGTTGATATCAGGGAAGGGTTTCAAGAAAGATTTTCCCTCTTACCCATGGTTTAGTCCAGTACATAGGAGTACTACAGATTTATTCATGATGACTATGAACAGACAAGAAAATCATGAAGCCGTATGCTTTTTTTAACTTGATATTTCATTTCCATACTCTTTTTTTATAGTCTGTGGTTGTGATACACAGTTTTGATATTTTCTGTTCGCAGCCTTTCATTGGTGTAATATCCAAAATCCAGCTTTTGTGTTACAGGATTTAAAAATGTATTGGTTCTCGAAAAAGATCTCATGCCGGCTTTTTTTTTTTAATTTATAAAAACAATACTTTTACCTCCTATTCCTAAATTAGTTATCAGTTAATACTATATTACATGCACATTAATTAACCCATAGCATAAATAATAAATTGATTCTCTGACAGTCCCTATAAAGGAAATCCATCTTAAGCAGAAGAAACTTCGATCATCTGATAAACAATAAATGCAAACTGTTGAACTTGAAAAGCAAGACAAATCATCAAATTCTTTAACATTTTAATAACCGAACACAAAAGACATGTTTCTGCAGTAATGAAAACTGATACACATCCCCTTTTGATTAATAAAATCTCAGTTTTTTCAATTTTAAATAAATTAAGCATTGTCATTTTCTTCTGAAAAACAAAAACTAAAAAGCAACAGTTAAACATTGAGAGCAGAAAATATTTCTAATAAGTCAAGTATTAAAAATTGAAGTTGCGGAAAATTACAAAGGAAAACAAAAAGGCATGTTGTGTGTCTGTGCTGTTGGTAGAAGGTATGACAAAAAAAATATTGCAAAGAATCAATTTTTTTTAATTTTTTTTTTTAGATTTCTGAAAAGATTCAAAGTCTAGACCAAATTACATCTGAAGACGGATAAACCTGGTTTGCTAACCAAAACTGGGATTGTGAGAATTCACATGGGAAAACGAAAGTATATATAACCATTTTTTTATATACTGGCAGCACATAAAAATTTAAGCCCATTGTTACAAAAGTATCTGAAAAAAAAAGACAGTTAACAACTTTTGATGTTATTCTACAACAAATTGACTTTCTGTTACGTACACAGCACACAAATGCAAAGACATCTGAAAGTCTGGAAATAAAAACAGAATTAAATTGTTCTGATAAATACTACAATGAAAATAAAGAAAGTTAATTAATATCCTCTATATTATACATAGGCAGCACAAAACAAAATTTCGGCACAAGATTGCAAGAAAACTTCTATATCTGGGAACCAAAAAAACAATACAACATATTTAATACAATGCAGCAGTAAGAATGAAGACCTACATGTTTGGGTAAAATGTAAAACAAGTCGTAGGGTACAGAAAATTCAATGAACATGTAACAACTGATCAATAAGCATTAAAAAAAAAAAAAAAAAAAAAAGTAAAAGCTTGTCCTCTGCAACAATATCACATCAATCAACAGTTTGTGTAGATGGAAACACGTAATTGAACATGAAATAGAAATTTATAAACAATGAACAAGCTTTTAGCTCAACAGATGACTGCACAAGATGCAAATTTATAGGTTGCAACAGCAGCATTGATGTTCAATTTTTTTTCTTTTGTAATTAACTTTCTGCTTTTCTTGTATTGCTAATCCAATGGGCTATTCAAATCCTCAAAGTAGAATACCCTTTACTCCCAAGTAGGCTCATTTTATGAAAGGCCTCAAAGTAGGCACACTTTTTTTTTTCTTTCTGTTCTTGTATTACTACATGGACTTCAAACAGGCATTCAGAAATCATGGAAACACAACATTTACTCATAAGACATGGATGTTGTACTTGTTTAGGTTCAAATACAGCCCAAGACAAGGGCGTATTTCATGTCATTGGCAAGATTTGAACTCGGTGATACCAGCACCAGAAGCCATACTCTAATCATGCTTTTTGGTCAGGCAACAACTGCAAAATGGAATAATGGAAGTCAGTTTGTATGTTTCCCAAAAGGTGAAAACAGAATACATAAAAAGTTTTCTGCTGAGATCAATAAATTTCTAACTCCTACAGTGTTCAGGCTAAAAAGTACTCTTCAGGAAGACGCTTTGACGTCTGCAAGTTTTGTTTTACACGTTCTGTAAAGTGAATACAGTCTGTGGTTTGACTCAATAACTACTGACGTCGGACTGAACACGAACTTCCGTGAGTAACATCTTTAGGACTTTTAACTGATTTATATTTTAATTGAATAAGTTAATGCACCACCACAGACTATCCACTTTACAGAACGTGTAAAACAGAACTTACGTCAAAGCGTCTTCCTGAAGAACCTTGTGGTCACGTAATTAATTGTAGGTGAACTTTATGATAGAATCACATGAGATATAATGCTAAAAAGTACTCTTATCAGAAAATATAAGAGAAATAAATATATATATATATAGATAGATCTGCCACACTATTCATGATAATGACATTAAAGCGGAACTTTAAAAAAAAAAAACAAGCAAAAATACAAAATAAAAACAATACAGTTACAATAATTTGTCATTTTATAATTTTTGTGAATAAATTAAATACCAGAGAAAAGGAATTATCTTTCTTAACACAGTCAGTGCTATTACACAAACTTAAAATTTCTAATCTTTGAGTCATCTTAACAATTAGATTTACCATTATCGATATCACGCAAAAAACATCTGTGGAATAGTATCATGCTTCCTTTTGCATAATTTTGCTGCAGTGCTGTTTTTATCAAAAATGAAGACCACTGCATGTAAATTAGTTTATACCAGCACCAAATTCTACAATAAGAAATAATTACTAATTTCTAATAATAGCAATTATTTTTATTGCAGAATTTGTAGGGGATCTTGTGTAAGGCAGAGAATACTTTCTTGCAAGTTCCATTCTCTCGTGCTCCCTTTTCTTTATTTAGTGAAAAGTATAGAGATTACTAACTTCTAATAATCACTTTTAATTGCCTTTTTCTTGGAGCAATGTATTTGGTCATAGTGTTATGTCACTAAGAATTTTGATAAATGTTAATAAATGTTTCAGTAATTCAGTTTATGTGGTTAACTCATATATGGCAGCAATTGGCACCTTCTCTTTAGTTAGTATGCATGTGATATCAGTGGCATACACTGGTTTTTTGGAACGTAATTTTTAAATTTGTGGTTCTTTAAATGCCATCCGACTACGTGTACTCTAATTAAATGAATGCTTTTTTTTTCTTTCTTTCTTATATAGATAGTGTTTCCAAATCACAGTTGCCCATTGAACGTCTTGGCCTTGTTTCAATGAATCTCAATCAACATTTAGACTGTCCATTTTGTAAAGCTGTATCTTTTTTCCTGAAACAAGACCTGAAGGATGAAAGGACTTTGGTAATTTCAAAAAAAAAAAAAAAAATTCTGTTCCTTACAATGTGTAAATAATTTTATTTGTTAGGAATTTGCATGATACTAAAGCAGTTTTCTGTGATGTAGGAAATTTTAATTGCATTCCTCTTTAAATCTGAATGCAAGTAAGGCTTGTAAAATATAACTGTGGTCTATAGTGTTAAACTTAATTATGAATCACAGAGGTAAATATGTTGACTTGATCATAGTTGCTGTAAATATGTTTTGTATTTTCATGCAATCCCCAACTTAATGCATACAGTGGAAGCCGGATACAACATGGTTGGTTATATCATGGAATCTAATATAACGCAGGTCTGATTCTGTCCCCCAAAGAATCATCTGTGGCTTAGGGGTAAAAGCATTCAGATTCGGATATACCGTGGGTTTCTTTATAAAGCTGTAATTGCATTGTCTCCATATACCTGTGTTATAACAGGCTTCCACTGTACTACATTTACAGTCATTTGGGGAAGGAGGTGTTACTTCCAAAGTGGAATATATAGAACAATGTAAGCCAGTTTACAAAAGTATCACTAAAGACATAAAAAAACTCAATTGTGAATTATTGAGAAAAGCAATTGAAAACCACCCACAAGTCTGAAGGAAACGAAGGACCATCTCTGTAATGGAAGAAAATATATTATAATATTCAGAAAATATGGTACTGTAAAATAATAGGCAACATTTTGAGGATTTAAGAGTTGTATGCAACTCTATGTGAAAGAAATTAATACATTTTTTTTTCACATTGTCTAAAGTGCCTCCAGTACTCCCAGAAAAAGTTACCCATGCATGCAGTTAAGGAATGTGAAATAATGAACAACTTCAGAAGGTGGATTTGCCATAGACAATGTGTTGAAAGCCAGTGAAGAATTAGGAACTGCTCTCACACAATCTCTCACTATTTGCACCAATGAAGAGAAGATTTGTGATGACTGGAGCAATGCTATAGAGTAAGTAATCCTGTAATTGAGGATCTCAGGAACTAAAGACCCATCAGCCTCCTATCAACTGCTTACAGAATCTTCATTTAGGTAATGCTACATCACTTGAAGGAAACACGGTACATAGCCCAACCAAGAGAGCAATCTGGATTCAGGAGTGGCTGCAGTACTGTATATTATTTCTGTGTACAAAGAGAACTAATTGAAAGAGCAAATGAATATGAACACTCCCTATGCACGACTTTTATTGATTATTAAAAGGCTTTTGGATTCCAGGGAACTTTCAGGTGTTGCAGTGTCCTCAAAATCCTGCAGTTTGAAGATGCATGTTTTAATATCATTATGAGAATTGAAATGGAAATATTTGAATGTTCAAAGACATAGCACATATGAAAATTTGGAAAGGGAGTGAGACACGGTGACACCATATCTCCTAAGCTCGTCAATGCTGCATTGAAGAATATCTCTCAATCATTGAAGTGGGAAAACAAGGGGATAAAGATTAGTGGGGATTGTTTAACACACCTTCGTTTTGCTGAGGACATAGTCACTTTTTCAAGTTTCCTGTAGAGCTGCAGGGCATAATCTAAGAACTTGCTGCCAGAATAAAGAAGTGGGATTAAAGATTTAACTTTCTGAAAACAAAACTGATGTACCATGTTTTTTCAAAAACTGAAGGTTTTGAGGCTGATAGGGAAAATTTAGAAGTTACTGATGCTTACAACTACCTTGGGCAACAAACAGATATCAAGTAAGGGTGACATTGAAGAAGAAATTAAAAGGTGTGTAAAACTTGGCTAGAACCTTTTTTTTTCGGGGGTGGGGGGGAATCCCAGTGAAAACAGCACAATTTTCAAGAGCAATTTTCTATTTTGTTGTAAAAAAAAAGTGTTTAAACTATGCATCCTACCAGTTCTTACTTATGGGCCAGAGAGATGGACTTTAACTAAAAATTGGCATACACAGGTTGTGAACTACTCAACGAAGCCTGTAGGGATGCATGCTTGGTGTAACCAAGAAAGATAGAACAAAGAACTCATGGTTCACAAAAAAGTAGAAGATTAGATGACTTGATCAAATTAAAAATCCTCAAGTAGTAATGTACTGGACATATTGTTAGAAAAACTCACCACTGTTGAGAAAATGAAATATTAGATTGGATACCAAGGGACAGGAAAAGACTTGGGGAGACCTTCATCCAGCAGTAGATTAAGGATAATCGATGGTGTTGATGGTGATATATATTCTAAGATAAGAAGAAACAGAAACTGTAAACTGAAGCTGTTTTTGAACTGAATTGTTGCACAATATTCAGCAGCATTGCTAGGTTATTTTTCAGTTAACCTATAGCAATCATTTGATGGCTCTTTCAGGCTATATTGGGCTGCAGGTAAAGGTGTTAATGTACAGCAAGGTGTACTGAAGGTGTAAAATCAAAATCAATCACTAATGATTTAGGGAACTATACATTAGACTGAAAATCTTGTGGTGGGCTGAAAGTGATAAAGATGGGGAAAGTATTGCAAACTAGTGTAATTATTATTAGTATTCTTACTAAGAAATATTTGTGAAAAACATGCCTTAATGCCATGTTCATATGCAGGTTTAAGATGATGATGATTATAAATTTTGCTTTCTTCCTTTTGATTTTTGTATGCTTTTGCTGTTTTTGAACAAATTTATCAGGAAATTTGGCCCAACTCATATATTGGTCCAGAAAGTGCCAAAGCATGCATAAAAGTTCACAGAAGGAATTAAATATTTATGACAGAAACTGGTTTGTTGAATTACTGCAAAGAAAAAAAGTATTAAAATTGGCAGATATTCTGACTGATAATTGCTTTTGAACAAGTCATTTAATGAAAGGGAACTAACGATGTATGAGAATCATTTTGACTGTGGTGAAATCAGTTGAGAAAACGATCAGTAATGCATTTCTTGCAGGAAACAAAATTGCTAAATTACTTTTGACCACACCTCTCTAAATTTATTTCCTTTAGCCCTATGACTATTTTATGAAGATTTTGGTATTACTATGTGCTAATTTCTTATTCAGAAATTCTGTTCATGTATTTAATTACTTATGCACTTCTGAAACTTATTTTAATGCCTTAAGCAATTTGATTTCACATATGCCATTATTTATTGCTTAGTAGTATAAAATGTTTTGTAATGGAAATCTTAATTTGTTAAATCTGTTTATTTTTTATTTTTTCCCCTTTCTTCAGGATGGTGTGAGGATGGCAATGCACAGTGTCTGTGATAAGTGGGTAAAAGAATTCCCGAGTGAATGCAGATTATTCTTGCAAAAATACTCATCCCAAGTAGAAAATCATATAGTTGTAAATGGCGATTTTGATTCCCTCTGTATCAACATAAATGCTTGTCCTTTAAAGGAAAAGGAAACAGGTAATGTGGTTTCTTTATTTAATGTGTATCAGTAATCTCTAGTTTTTCTCAGAGTTACAGTGCTCATGTTTCACATTTAACGAGTTTGTGTGAACTTAATGCTGTTGATAATTATGAGTTGTTGGGCAAAAGGAACAGGAAAAGGTTTATTCATTGAAATATATTTCCCTAACCATAATGGAGGGAAAAAAAGAGACATATCTCTTTTTTAATTTATCCAGTAAAGTACCAACAAGTGGAACAAAATTATCAAGAAAAATGTTTTTAAATGTTTCATAGTACATGCTGTAGTCATTGCTTATCTTGTGTGTAAGTAGCCACTGATCCTATATGTACCTCTTGGAAATTTAAAGAATGTTTTTTTTTCTTGGAATAACCTTGTATGATATATTCTTTTTGGGAAAAGTTGTTCATATTCTTTTATATAGTATCAGCCATAGTAAAAAGACTCAAACAGGTCTCTTTTAGATCATAATTTTGTGTGATCTTGCAGGTTTGGTATTGAAGATCTTGGAATAATATTGCACATGTGGTTTGTGAGAATGAGTAAATGAAAGCACCTGTCTCATCTTTAGTATACCAAGGAATCTTTTTCTCTGAGTATGTGTGCTCACACTAGCACACATGCTTTCTTCAAGATCTTTATATGAATTGGAGTAGTGAGGAATGAAGTTTAGATTCAAATGGTTTGGATCACAACTCATGTGATTGTGGAGTAGTATTTATTCTCAACATAGCAGCCATACCGCAAACATAAACGGTGTAAGTTACTTCCATTGATTCAAAAATCCTTTAATTCCAGTGAGTGAGCATTTTCCCTGCTTCCTTACAACCTGCTTTCAAATTAGCATTTTTCAATAACTTCACTTTATGCATGGAATTGAATGTGGTCTGTGAAATATGTAATGCATTATCTTTTGTCATAAAGTTAGAATTAGACAAATTGTAATGAGAAGAGAAAATAGTTAGATAGTAAGTCAAACAACCTGGGAGATTTCACATGGTGAAACTTCCTTTTGTGCCAGTTTAAAAATTAAAAACAAGATAGAGGTAATTTAAACCCATAACCAAAATTGCCTTTAAAACATTTTGGGAATGCAAAAAATAAAGAGCTACATGACTGTTTTTTGCATCTTTGTGTTGTGTTCACAATCTTTAAATTCAATCCTAGTATCATTTAGCATTGAAGTTGAAATTGGTGGTGGTACTTCTTCATTTTGAGCTGAATGCACATTTATTTGGCCTGATAAAATTTTCATCTTCTTTTCTGCACTTTTCTTGTTCTTCCTTTCTGTCCACTCCTGTCAGTTGTGTTATAGGACTACGTCGGTCAGTCAGCCCTTGATTCAAGTTAAGCTCATTGAATGGCATTTAGGCAAACTGATTTCTTGTATATTTGATTCCACACAAAGCTTATTTTATATTTGCTTCTTGTGTATTTGCTTTGCATACAACCTTCTTGTGTATGACAACATGAGCTGCAAATAAATATATTTGCAGATTTTGTTGTACAATATGCATATTGGTAATCATAGTTAAAGATCTCATAAAAACTTGCAAACTTGAGGATGTGGTTAACTGCATTTAAATTGCTTAGTTTGAAATGTTGTGCAGTGAAACACAAATTATTTTATGTAGCAAGCAAATGGAAGATCAGATGCTTGTACAATTGCTTTTCTTGGCAAAGAGTTGGAAATCTAAAAGCTAATTTATCTGAAGATTTAAATGCTAGTAATTTAGCATTTTCTTACTTTGTAAACAACTAAGCATATATGTTAAGAAAACTTAATAGAGAAACAGTTGCTTATCTTTATTGAAACTGTAAAATAATAATCACAATCGATATGTAGCCTAAGTGCTTATTATTTAAA
The DNA here is from genome assembly GCA_039090855.1 of Macrothele yani. Classification (NCBI taxonomy): domain Eukaryota; kingdom Metazoa; phylum Arthropoda; class Arachnida; order Araneae; family Macrothelidae; genus Macrothele; species Macrothele yani. The sequence goes on from CM077026.1 coordinate 117,160,629, forward strand.
TCATATTCTTATATGATTCTTAAATCAACTTACATAATGATAATGATTATGCCATCCTCCAGATTTTATACTTGTGTTATAATTGTTCTAGTGTTTCACATTAGTTTGAGACCTATGGCAAAATAATGTTTTATATCCAGTATATGAAGAAAGTTCTTCATTCCATTCATCTGAGTCTTTCTTTACATTTTGTCATATGCTCCATGGCACATTTATTTGTCCAGTCAATGTTGTAATTCCCACTATGCTTTCAACGAATTTCATAGAACAGAAAGATCTGAATTTAAAACTGTTAAAAATAAAGTTAAAAACTATAAAATAAAACATTAAGAGGTGCCATAATCATTTCCATTGTAGACTTCTTTTAGGCTTTGGAGAGGAAATGATTTTGGCACATCTTAGGATTTAATTTTTCAGTCTTCAACTTTATTTTTAATTATTTTAAATTCAAATCTTTCTGTTCAGTGAAATGCATCAAATGCATAAGAGTGGGAATAAGTGTTGACTGGACAAACGTGTCATTGAGCAGATGACAAAACGTGAAGCTAGACTGAGATTGAGTGGAATGGACAATTTTTTCATATACTGAACATAAAACATTGTTTGCCATAGGTCTCAAACTAATGTGGAACACTAGAACATTTATAACGTGAGTACCAAATTTGGAGGATAATGTAATCGTTACCCCAAAGTAAGTTGATATATATGCGTCATCAAAATAAGTACTTCAACATTACTCACAGTCAGTAATTGAACAAAATGGTTGGAATGAAAAGAAATGGCAGTAAAATTTCTTGTTTTTCTGAGTTGTTTAGTATCTCTTGATGTTTCTGGCCTCTTGGTGGCTCTTGTTTTCAAAAAGCTCATTTTAGTACAAAGATGAGAATAATGTCAAAGGTCTGATAATGATACAAAGATGAGAATAATGTCAAAGGTCTGATAATGGTACAGAGATGAGAATAATGTTGTGAAAGGTCTGATAATGGTATGAAGATGAGTAATGATTTTAAAGGTCTGATAATGGTACAAAGATGAGAATAATGTCAAAGGTCTGATAATGGTACAGAGATGAGAATAATGTTGTGAAAGGTCTGATAATGGTACAAAGATAAAAATAATGTCAAAGGTCTAATAATGGTACAAAGATTAGAGTAGTATTTTCAAAAGTCTGATAATGGTACAAAGATGAGAGCAGTATTTTCAAAGGTCTGATAATGGTACAAAGATGAGAATAAAATTGACAAAGGTATGATAATGTTACAAAGGTGATAATAATATTGTCATATGTGTGATAATGTTGTAAAGATGACACAGGATGTTATCAGAGACCTTTGATAAGAGATTTTAACAATCACCAAGAAGCCAAAAATGTCAGGAGATAAACAAAAGATTAATTGGTGCAATTTTTACTGATATTCTATCCACTGTGTTCAGTTAAAAGTATGCTTTTTTTTTCCCCCTATGGGTGCAGCCAAAATAAAAAAAAGAAACAAAAAACAACAAAAAAGTACAACAAAAAACATGGGGTTAGTCGTGAATGCATAAGATTTTTGTATGACTAAATTACAACTCTTCTTCCTTTGTGGATTTTCCTGTTCAAGGGGAAAATTCACAAGTGAAGAAGTGATGTGGAGTGTTAGAATGTTAATGTATTTTGTTAGAGTGTAACATCATAACTCACAGCTAGCTGATTTAAATGAAAAAAAAAAGAAAAGTCAACTTGATTTAAATGAAAATTAGCACTTGTGGAAACAAGTGCTAATTTTCATTTAAATCAAGTTGCATTTTATTATGTGATAGAATATTTTTGAAAACTGAATTGCAATAAAATATTGAAAAATGATTTGCTAATTTAAACACAAAACTGGAGAGTGGGTAAACTTTTGAGTGAGCTATTTATGGGTGAGGTATTTATTTCTGCCTTGGATGCTGCACGTTTGTTTCATTATGGGCTTCACAACTGAAGTACCAGAAAGTTTTAACAGATGGTGTGTTAATAAAATCCCTTTGAGAGGAAATTAGCAGCATTCTGTTGTGATTGAGTCTGTTACTAATCTTATTGCACCAGTGACTCATATTTATGGCCAAAATATGAATGGTGGGAAACACATCCTCCCAGATACTGGTATGCAAACAGAAACTGGCTTGCATGTGTACAAGTCTGTATCCTTGATAGAAAAGACTTAAGAAAGAACATGTAAACTTGATGTAAGCACTGGTGCAAGTTGTTGCTTCAAAGACATTCACAATGTTTGTGGGATACATACTGAGAGTTTACTATCCTTGATCATATCAATAAATCCTCTAGTCATAGAATATGAAGCAAAAATGGTGAAGATGGCAATCTCAAATGGACTTCCTTTAAATTTGACTGAAGTAAACTGTGATGCACTATAATTACATGCAGGAAAATTCCAAGTGGTTTGGTAGTCTTGGGAGCATTGACAATCAACAGAACTTACACAGACCATTTATACTGAAAGGTTTTAGCCCAGTCCTCCTCCTACATCCAACATCAATGAAGTGCTCGAAAAAAATTATTTTAAAATGTTGATTTTCGTGTTTTGGTCTGGAAATAATGCAAATAATTAGATTTTTGTCCGTTAATACCACCTTAGGAAAAATTTTATTGTTTAAAAATTTGAAACCTTCTGTTAAGACAAAATATAATTAAAACTTAAAGGATATTTTATCTTCAAGGCACTGAATTGTATTATCATTTGTCTATCTGATTACCAAGAATGGTATGATAGAGAAGTAGAGAAGTGCTCTGAAATTTATTACATGTATCTTTTTTACGCTTTCCAACTGTAGGTTGAAGAAGTGTATATGCTCCAGCTTTGCCCATCTGTCTGCCTGTCTGTTCGCACGATAACTCACGTAAGAATGGGCCGATTTCGATGAAGTTTTAGTAAGTGGTAGGGGGACAACCTGGGAAGGAACCCTGTTGAAAATGGGTGAAATGGGGTCAAAGGTCAGGACATAGGAGGGAATCCATTCCATCGCCCTATAAGCGTCATAACTTACGTAAAAATGCTTTGATTGGGACAAAACTTCATCATGTTGTTCCGGAGATGTACTGAACCGGTTCTGTTTAATATCATCAACATGGGGTCAAAGGTCAGGGCACAGGAGCAAGATTTATTCCACAGCCATTATCCTCATAACTTGACTAAAAATGCTTCTATTGTAACAAAACTTTAGTATGTTGTTCCGGAGGTATACTGAAGCGGTTCTGTTGAATATCATCGAAATGGGGTCAAAGGTCAGACAGGAGCGAGATTTATTCCACAACCATTATCCTCATAACTTGAGTAATAATTTCTGGTATGTTGAAAAGTGTGTTATAATCAATGCATTGCATGATTTTACTAACTTGTTTAAAAGACATTTTAGTTGTATAAAACTATTTGATTATGTAGAAAACATCATTCTGTTCCTTATTTTGGAGCTAATTAGTTTTCAGAGATTGACAAGTGGCTATAATATGTTTTGGATGTGTACATGATCAATATCTACAGGAACACCCACATTCCATGTTTGAAAGTAGTTGCAGCTAGATTTTCTTCATAGATTCTAAACTGTGTTCTTGTAATCCTTTGATTGTGTGCAGGTTGTTTTTGTAAACTGTATCTTCCAGAAAGCTTGACAAGAAATAATTTCATGGGTAATGGATAAGGAGAGTAAGTTATAATATGTTAAGGCTATAATATGTTTTGGATGTGTACATGATCAATATCTACAGGAACACCCACATTCCATGTTTGAAAGTAGTTGCAGCTAGATTTTCTTCATAGATTCTAAACTGTGTTCTTGTAATCCTTTGATTGTGTGCAAGTTGTTTTTGTAAACTGTATCTTTCAGAAAGCTTGACAAGAAATAATTTCATGGGTAATGGATAAGGAGAGTAAGGTGCCTATGACCATCCATATACTAACAGTTCAGAAAATGATAAGGAAGTACTTTTTAACAATAAATTCCCATTCCATACACCCAACACTGTGTTTAAAGCAACTGCCAAGTTCTATTTTTTGAAAAGATGTTTCTCTGAAACTTGCATACATTCTTTGGCGGAATGCTGAGGGGGGGGGGACAACAACATTCTAAAATGAATTAGCACAGTCATATTACTTACTGACAGTCCCTACACTGTGCATTTTTGGCAGGTATTATATTGTATCTATCGAGTTAGTTGGATATCCATTGGTCCAAATATGCATATTTGGCATGCTTACATAGCAATTCAAATGAAAATAGGCCTCATCATTGAACCATAAACTTTAGAATATTGCTAGATTCCTCCAGTTAAAGTCATCACCAAAGTCAATTGTTCTAGCTTAAACAACCTAAAGAAAAACTTCCAGTATTTGAGTTCTGAATGAAAAGCTTCAGATATCAGATTATTTTGGTATGTTGGTGATGCCTCCAAGCTGAGTTGTTTAACAGGATGCTTCACAAATGTTCCAGAACTTTGCATCAGTTGAACATAGTGAATGTTCTCTGGCAATGGGGTTGACTTCATCTTAACTTAACACCTTTCTTATTATCAGTCACGTTTCCATTTGCTTCAAGCTTATTAATTGATATGTTTACTGCAAATCTACATGGTGAATTTCTCTACTCAAATTTTGCTAGGAATTTTTTGTGGTGAACTGCATAACACTATAGCAGTCTCACAAACACTTTGCATTTAGAAATACATACTGCTCTGTTGTGTGTTGTACACCATTAATTAGCAAGGTTAGTAGATGACAAAGTTATGCTCATCCTTCACTTCCGGTGATTGCTTTGTGGCATCACTGTCCAAATAGCCATCGTAAGACTGACCTAATCCCCACGTTTCTTTGTACCTGCACCATAGCAGCTCGTTGGAATTACTATTCGTAAACCAGCTGGAATAATCTTCATAAATTCTACCAGATTTTTTAATGCATGATGTTTTCAATTTTTAATTAAAAAAAATTGGGGAATGTTGCTGAGATGCTTTTCCTATTCCTCATAAAGAAATTATTATATGACAACAATATGTCCTGCTGTGCGTTTTTCCTTCTAAATTTATATTAAAACAGCAAAAATTTAACCTTGTAACTAAATTAACATTTAAAAGTATAACCGTTTCCCCGCCCTTTACGTAACAAAAATGTGCCGGAGGTAGTTTGGAAATCTCTGTTTCTAAAATATTCATGTGACTGTGAATTTCTTCTGTATTTAATGTAAATGTGCTTTTGCATAAGTTTTTGTTCTGTGTTTGGGTTATAAAAGTTGTTGACAAGACATCTTCCTTCATAGCTACAGTTCGGATCTACGATTCACGTGTTAGGACGGTGATGTCACTCAGTGGCATTACGATTATTCATCTGCGAGGAAGGCAGGATGAGCAAACCTTACTGTCTATTAACCTTGATTAATTAGCACTGTGCTTCATGACATTCTTTCTGAAGAAAGTCCAAGATACACAAGTTTTCTTTATTTCCTTTTTTTGTGATTGAAATGCAAGATGCTTATTCTCAGTATTCAGCATTATGCTCTTTCTCCATGAGGAGGAGGTCCTTATCTACAAAATGTCAACCAACAGAAGCAGCTTCTATGAGCTCAGTTTAAAATGAGCAGGTGTCCACAACCTGAATTTTTTGGTGATTTGAAATCTCAGCAAATTGTGAGTATTTGTGTAAATATGAATCAACTACCTCAGATTAGTTATATCTTTGAAAGCCTAATGATTTAAGACAAAATAAGTAATGTTTTGAATATAATTAGGAAATTCTGTGCAATTAAAACTGGTGCACCTGTTTAGGAAAACCACGTGTGATTGCTCACTAGTTTTTTTGTTTTTTTTTTGTTTTTTTATGTTGCATGTATTTTTAATTGCATATTTACCTATTCTTTAGGTGTCAATGTTAGAGTTATTTCTCCAACTTCAACTCCTGCTCCTGCCGAGGATGTTTGTGACCTGTGCAAAAAAGTTTTTGATGAAGCCGAATCTCTTGTGAAGAACCCTGACATTCAGGTCTGTATTTATAAAGCCATATTTTTATAAGTTTTTGGAAATTAAAATTTGAAATCTGGCTTTTGATTTTTCCAGAAAATATTTTAAATGGCATTTCCATGAAGAAGTTTGACATATCATTTATTTATCTGGAAATGTCCTTATACCATGTTAAACCTTGTACTAAGAAAAAGTTAAAAATCAGAAGTTAAGTTTTTTAAACGTAATATCTGAAATAAAAATACAATGAAGCAAATATTCAACTCTTCTTATGTTTTAAATTTCCCGTTCTTTGTCATCAAGGTAAAATGTGTCAATGTTATTAATATAATCAGGGGTCGAAAATTATTTTTTGCTCATTTAGTACCGGACTAATGATTGAGAATTCACTGGCCTCAATTCAGTTTCATCTTAGTGAGAGGTGGGTTTGCCTTCTCAGGGTGCTCAGAACAGCAACAAGGGCCTCTGTGAATCTTGGAGAGGTGCCAGCTAGTTCTGTGTGACATTGGCAAAAAGACCCCAACTCACTGGGTTTTGTTCCAGAACCATAGGTTGAATGACCAACTGGAACCATCAGCTGTGGGCTAAACCCCACACTGATGTACTTACCTGATTAAAAAGATGCAAAGAAATGAAATCAGATAAAAATTACCTGTTAGTTTGTCTTTTCTTTGTGGAGCTAACCTCTGAATCTCAGCGAACAGCTTAGTGATATGTATGTATCCCAAGCAAATTATGATCAAGTAAAGTTCTAATTTAGGAAAGGTTGATTATACAATTTATGACATGCAGGCAAAAAAACTTTCATCTGCCCTCTCGATAGAGTTCACTCATCTAACCTCAGGGGCTCTTTTTTTTTTTTTTTTCACTCTCCCAGTTAACAAACACCAGAAAGTAGGCAACCTTGATCAATATATATTTTCCTCCTGATTCCCCCTCCATTCCCATACACTCATACTCGACACCACAGCAGATGCGGTTTCTGGAAGAGTAATGTTAAATATCAAAAAGTGTAAGATTTGACAGCTGTATGTTTGTATACTTTATAGCAGAAAAAAAAAACATATAAAATATCTGAGAAAATACTCTGGCTTAAGTGCCTTACCTTTGGAAGAACAAATATTTTAATGGTAGTCCTGGGGTAAGAGAAAATATTTTGCTGTAGTCTGAACATAAAAATCAATAGTCCTGGTCATTGGACTATCCAATTTTTCAACCCCTGAAATAATATGTTTTTTGTGATAGCTATACAGTAAAACTTTACTGTATAGTTTGGAGTAAATGGAGGATAACCTTTTATGTACAAAGTAATGAAAAGTCCAAATTATAGAATTTTTTTCAACATACTGAAAAAACATGGAGGTGGGAAGAAGAAGAAATATTATAAGCCTATGGTGGCAAAACTAATGTAAGGTCATTTTGGAAGTATGTGAACATTTTAACTTACCATAATTCCTGTAATAGCAAAGCAATGAGAAATTATTCCTGTAATAGCGCAGCAAGGGTAATTATTAGTAGTTCCGATCAATCAGGGGTAGACAAAACCCCAAAATTTTCAGGTGCCAGCTCCTTTTTGTCAGGAATCGATAAATGCCTTCAAGAGGTATGAGGAGAAAACCATGATCGATCTAAACAGAAACTGTTACACATTCGGAATTATAACCAACAGCAAAAAATTAATGCATTTTTTCGTAGATATTGTTTAATAATTCAGTGGAAAATCCACAACTAAAACTAGGGAACATATTATGTATTTGTATTAATAGCTGCATTTCGAAATAGGTTTTCATTTCAGAAAGTCCAGCTTTGTCTAGACAACTGGGAAGTATCACATAAAAATAGAAACACTAATGTACAAACACTGTGTCACTTAAGTTATATGTTGTTTTCAAAGTACATAGACTTTTCACCCATTTTCTTGAAAGTTACACTTACCCAAATGTATTTCATTCAGCTTCCACTCTCCCTTAAAACTTCAGTACTACACATCTGTTTGATTGTTTAATTTTGCACTGAAATTTCAGTGATCATGGGATTTTGCTGGATCAGAGTTTTTGATTGCAGGTCCATACAAAGAGATAATCATAGGGTCATTCAATGCAAACAGAAAAAAAAATGTATAGTTTGATGTTTTCTTAAAGAGATGGAAGCTTCATAATGGAATTTTGAAAAATTAATTTTTCATAACAGAATTAAAAAACTCAGGTGAAAATTTTCAGGTGTCATGACAACTTGGGCAACTTGGATTTCATCTTGAATTCCTGCCATCAGTATCAATAATATGTTCCTAAAATGTTAGCAGTTCACAAACACCACTTAAAGTACCTGTGTCATTAAGTCTGAAAAATATCTATGTTTAGGAGATCCAAATCCTACACAAATTTTGAAGATGGCAATCCGTTTTTTGACCTAAATATGACCAGGATTTTAAGTCGGATAATATCAGAAAACTTGAAAATGCCATCGTCCTGGAGCGGAAATCGAACCTGCGTCTCCCAGATAGCGCCCGGGTATGCTAACCACTACACCACACCTGGGGGGGGGAACCATACCCGGGTGCTATCTGGGAGACGCAGGTTCGATTCCTGCTCTAGGACGACGAAATTTTCAAGTTTTCGAATATTATCTGACTTACCATCGTGGTCATATTTACACCAAAAAACGGATTGCCATCTTCAAAATTTATATTGTATGGTGTTATCCCATATTTTATGTTATCCCATATTATATCCAAATCCTGTTTGTTGTACAAGTACCAGACACCTCCCTTTTGAAATGACCAAAAAAGATGAAATCACAAGGGTTCATTCTGGTGAGTATGGTGGATGAGGCAGCTCCACCCACCTGTCCTGTTCATTGAACATCTGAACAATTTCAGCCTCATGTGGCCATGCGTTGTTGTTTTTGAGGACAAGTCACAGTGCCAATGACGTTATGTACTCCTCTAGAAATAACTTATACCATCAAATATCTTCCAAAAAGTAACTTCGCATACATCCATTCGATTGACCAGTAAGATTTTATGTGCACACAATTCTGCATGAGGTAAAGATGTCATGGAAGTACTGGATTCAACCCAAACCAAGACTGATGTTGTTCCTTGAGTAAATAAAATTCTACCCAATGTTCATCTAAGCAGAGGAACTTTGTGAGCACCCTGTTAATATGACAATAATATGCAAGGTTGCTCTGTGTAATTTTCTGGATAACTTTTAAGTCACATAATGCTCTTTCAGTTAAGTGCTCGTGTCAGAAAATTCAGTGAAGAGTACAAAAATGCTGTCATATCTATGAGGATTTTGGTCTTAGTAGCACTTCTCTCATGATGTTTGTCTTCTTTCTTCTAGTCTTTGACTTTCCAGACCTTGCACTTGATTAGCAATCTCCATCAGTCAAGTTATGGTAGTTTGCTTCTGCTTAACCACCTAAATCTATGAAAATCTAAAAATAATGTAGCCATTTTATTTTTATGTTTTTTGTGTTGTTTCTTTGTTTTTAGGGCATGCTAATGATGATGATGATGAGACATGGTTTCTTTGCTATAATGCTTTCAGAAGGGGCAACAACTATGTTTGGATTGAAGAAAATGAACTGCACCTCCAAATTCTCCTATACACGAGAGAGTCAAAACATTATAATCACCCATTATAATTCTTGATCTCAAACATGTTGCAGTACAACGAGGATACAACCCTTCCATTATAGACAAGGCTATAACAAAATTACGGAAACCAAAGCCTGTCTCCACGTTAACTCCTGTGATGCGCCCATTACGAGAGAATTTTGCCATTATTCCATTTTCCAGTGACATTTCCTTCAAAATTTCAAAAATTCTCAAAACCTTAAATTTTGAAGTTATTTTTAAACTGATAACCAAAATGAACTTCTTAGGGTCAAAGGACTATGTTGAAGACAAGAACTCGTGGGGAATTTATCAAATTCTGTGTGAATGTGGCGGTTCGTATATTATAGGACAGACCTGTAGAGCCTTGCATGCTCGTTATACCTACATTTGGAACTGTGACCTAAAGAAGTCATCGATGCCTAAACAGTGTTACGAAAAGGACCCTAAATATCTCTTTGAAGAAGCAAAACTAATTGACAAGCCAGATTCAACCACCAAACTTGATATTTTGAAAGCTTTCCATATATATCAGAAGTCTTTGCAACTTGTTAATGACATGACATCTACCCCATTTCTATCAGGCGTGTGGAAGCAACTAACCAAAACCTGTGACTGTAAACACTGTTTGTGATATCATGTATAATATGAATATTTATGTGCCATTCATCCTGATGAAGCTAGGTCAATACCCAGCAAAACCATGGTCGACTTGAAAAAAAAAAATTGTGATGAACTACGTTGTATTATCTTGAATTATACACCCATTATAATGCCTAATAAGATTATGTTAGTCCTCCATATTCTGCCAAAATAGTTCTTACCCAGCGAGGCATAGATGCCACAAGATTTCTAAAGGTGTCTTGTGGTATCTGGTACCAACAGATTCCCAGCAGATCCTTTGAATCTTGTAAGATACGTGGTTGAGCTGCGACAAATTGAATTTTCTGTTTCAACACAAACCACAAATGCTTTGCATTTTTATATCTGGGGAATTTGGGGGCCAGGGCTATACCTGGAAGTCTTCCTCATGTTCCACAAACCATTCTCGAACAATCCGGGAAGTGTGGCATGGCGCATTATCCTCCTTAAAGAAGGCACTACAACAGGGGAATACCATTGCCATGAAAGGATGTTCCTGGTCTGCAATGGTGTTTAGGTAGGTGGTAGATGCCGTAGTTCATAGTTTCCTACACATGAATGATTGGATCCAGGATTTCCCAGTAGAACATTGCCCAAAGCATTACACTTCCTTCTTCCACCAGTTCATTTTCAGCCCACAGTGCAACCTAGACACAGACACTTCTCCAGGAAAATGACGCACACATGCCTGGCTGTTTCACATGGTGTAACAGCAAATGTGATTTATCGGACCAGACGATCTTCATCCAATCATTCAAGGTCCAGTTTTGATGTTCGCATGTCCATTGTAGGTGCACTCGACGGTATACCGATGTTGGCATAGGCACTCAGAGTGCGATCTGCCGCTATACAATACCATTTTCAGCAAAGTTCGATGTACTGTGTGTTGTGACACATTCCTCTTGTTACTAGCATTCAATTTACAAGTGAGTTGCGCCATGATATCCCTTCTGTTGTCTCATACCATATGGGGTAGCCTTCGCTCACCTCTAGCATCAATGAGCAGTGGTCGCCGATGGCTCGTGGTTTTTTCCTCATCAAACCACTTATGGAAGGTACTTACATGAGCACCCCACAAGCTTTGCCATATCAGAAATGCTCTGACTCAGTTGTCTGGCCATTTAAAATTTAGCCTATTTCAAACTTGCTTAAGTCCTCTGCATTTACTATCTGAAGAACACTTCACACTTGCCATCGTTTATCTGCAGTTGTCTTGATTCGCATAGAGACATACTGGTCATAATATTTTGGCTCTGCAGTGTACATATATACCACTAAGCTGTTCTATTAGATTCAGAGATTATCTCCACAAAGAAAGTTTATCTACCAGGTTAAAGTTTAAAACTGACTGAAGTAGGTTTTACTTACTTTTGATGTATTAAACGTCTCTATTCACAGCAATCTCGGCACTCAACTCAAGCTTCACTGTCATCCAATCACACATCTCACACAACCACTTTTGTGCTTTGTGTAACTCGTTATCTTTTCCTCATATAGACATTCCTGAATCTGGTCCTCCCACGATTTCCTTGGCCTTTCTCTACCTTTCTTTTCTGCCACTTGAGCTGGCTGGATACATTCTCTTAGTAAGCATTTCACCACTTATTCTTTAACATGACCAAACCACCTGGGAATATTTGGCTTCACATTATACATCTGCAACACATCTTTGATCCTCACATGATCAGAGTGTGTCTTGCCACAAACATTCCATAAGTAACGCCTCCCTCCAGAACAAAAACGACCCCTGTGTCTCTTCTGCAATGCCCAGGTTTCACTGCTACACATCAGAGTAGGAATGTTACACTTCCATACACAGCCATTAAGAACTGTTTTGAGAACCCCTCATTTCTGTGAAATCCTTCTAAAGCAGCTATGTCTTTTAAAAATCACCTACTAATTTCACCTAATCTGTTTTCTCTATCAAACTAAATATACAAATTCATTCAATTGGTCTGTCTGTGTGCCGTTTAGACCAATTTTGCATTTAGTACTGACAGTTGCTTTTTCAAAAATCATAACTTTGGCGTTTTTCCCTTATTTATACTCAGTTTGAATTGCATACAAACTTTGTGCATTTGAGGCAACATACTCTGGAACTCGCTTTTGTTTTCTGCCAACAGGTCTGTGTCATCAGCATACAGAAATCTGCACACATGGGTATCACCAAGATATAAGCCAGTATTGTCTATTTTATTTTCATCACATGTGCACGCATTCATAAATATGTTAAACAGCCATGGTGATATTACACAACCTTGTCTGACACCATTTTGATAGAACACCATTCACTTGTAGAATTTAATGCTAAGTTGGTAAAATAAAGTTTGTGTGTGAGCTTTCAGGCTATCTCCAGAAAGCCAGAGCTTGGAAAGGAAACGTTCATGCTGTTGCCAGATTTATACCCATGAATGTCTTCAGATAGTTGCCAGAACCAGAATCATCAGGATTTTCTTAGATTGAGAGAATAGGATTATACATCATTATGGTGGTCTCAGAGGAGTCATAATTACAATTGCTCAGGAAGAAGATAAATTCTTAGACTTTCACTGCTGTGAAAGTCTAAGAATTTAAGAATTTTTTCATGTTGGAAAGATTCTGAACACTTTGCTCCATTCTATAATCATTACGCACTTCATTGCTATCAAAATTTAGAAATTTATCTTTCTCCCAATAATTGCAATTGTGACTCCCCTGAAATCATCCTACTGATCTGGAAATATGTTCTCACTCTAAGAAAAACAATGATTCTGGTTCTGGCAACCATCTGAAGGAACATGAATATATAAAACTGGCAACAATTTGAATGTTTCCTTTCCAAGCTTTGGTTGAAAAAACTTGGTGATACAGTTTGAAAGCTTGTAAACTTAACCATGAATTTCATTTTCTACTGTTTCATTTTTAATAAATGTAATAATTCTGTATGTGTGTCTTTTCAACACTGAGAGATTATGTACTGTTGTATTGTTTTATCAGTTTGCACCTTACCATTTTTTCCTCTTGTGGAGAAATGGGGAGAATCACTATTATGAAATGTAAAACAGCTAAGATAAATTTGTTCCTGTCTCTGCATGATTCACTGAATGCCATGTCATTTTGAATCACATGCTACTTACTTATTGTTCTCTGTCTTTGTGATCAGAATATTCATAGTAATTTTAATGATTCCAGTCTTTAAGTTTTTAAGTTTTTGGTGGAAGAAATTAAATTCTCACCTCTTTTTTTTTTTTTTTTATGTTGTAGAAATCTATTAAACAGTTTTTGGAACAACTATGCCAGATATGTCCAGCAAAACAGAAGTGCATTAATGTGATTGATCAAAACGTTGATAAGTTGCTTGCCATTATTGAGAAGAATTTGCAAAGTGGTGTTGCCTGTCCAGCACTTCATTTATGTCCTGGTAAGATTTATTTTGAGTTGATGTCATGAATTCTGAAGATTCATGTCTTGAATGAAAATGCACTAGTAATTAAGAGAGCCATTTAAGCAGCTGCCATTTCATTTGAATTGTACTCCAGTATTAAGTATTATAGTTTATGGAATTTTTCTCACCAAAAATAAAACCTAAGTTGATATTTATTTGAATGAAAGAATTTTAATTTTATGGTAATCTCTTAATTTTGCATTTGCTGCATATGATTAACTCTCAGTTGTGACCCCACGACAGTATTAACTGGGAAGCTGTCTAGAATATTGTTGCTATAGATGAGGTTGACAGTAGTCATAGAAATTCCTTAATTTATCTTTGACAAATAATAAGGTTGGTCTTGTAATCATTATTCTCACTGAATTGTAAAATCCTCCACCTTCCATCTCTAATTTGAATGCTTCAGTGCCTCTGCTTGACACAGTTCACTGTTACATGGCTCACAGTTGACAAGAAGCCTTTTATTTGTGGTAGCCATCATACTGATGTAGATTCAATTAATTGCTTTTGCTAAGAGAAGCATGTGGCCCTTCCAGATGTTCTTGACCATTTAACCGAAGTCTGTGGTACTACTCTTGTTTAGTCTCTGAGTAACAGACAGGGAACTTTTAATATATTACCATATGGCAGTGTAAGAGTGGGATATTTTCTTCAACATTTCTTGTGACATATCTGAAGTTAAGTATCATGTCTCCTTCCAAGCTGGGTATGTAAAACATGACTATTAAGCTATGATACTGGTTTATTAGCAGACTTACATGAACTTTTGCATCCAATCTTCAAAATAGTCACTGTCTGAGGATGTGCATTTATTCCAGCATTACTGCCATTGCTCAAAACATGATTGGAATTCATGTTTTGGAATTTCCTTCAAGGCCTGCATCATCATTATTACCATTATCCAGGGATGAAAGAGTTCAACCAAAAGGCAGAATTCTGCCAATTTGGAAGTCATCTGGGGAGTTCTTGAGATTAAGAAAAAAAAAAAAATAGCTGTTTTTATTTAAAAAAAAAAAAAAAATGCTCATATGTTGTATTATGTCCAAGGCATCAGGTTTCCAGAACTTGTGCCTGCATCATATAAATTTTTGTGTCGGTAAACTATCTAATTACTCAAATGTGGAAAAGAAAACAAATTAGACCAATATAAATATGGGATTGACATTATTGATTTGCTGTAATCACATTGACTAAAATAAAATCCTTATTTGTTCTTAAAGAAATGTTAGACAATTTTATATATGCATATATGGTGCTTAGAGTAGTTAATAAATGCTGAAAGGTTAATTATTTTTGCATATTTCTATGTGGGAAAAGTTCAGCCTTTTTCTGCCATGACCACTTTCATGCCTGATTGATTATCTTCTTATGCCTGTGTACCAGTATGGCATTCATGTTTGTATTTACTAGTGACCAACATTAAAAAAAAAAAAAAGTTTTGAAGTTTCTCCATCTCATTCTGTCCATTGCAAGCGTTTTTCCTCCATCATATTACTTCTTCAGTTCCCAAAAAAAGACTGATTTTATAACCCTCCACGTTTTTTGTTTTTTTTTATTATTATTGAAGGCTTAATGACCACCGTGAGTAACTCAATAAGCAGGCACCCTAATTTAGCCTAATTTAGGGCCACTGGCTCCAGGAGACAGCCAGTGCCATAAGACAAAACACAACATCCGTGCCTCACCGGGATTCGAACCCGGAACCTTCATGATTGAATGGTCATAAGCCAGTGCTTAGACCACTGCACTACCGGTGTGGCAATTTCATACCTCCAGTTTGCCTTTTTCTAAGTCTTTGTGTCTTGTACCACAAAATGTAACACCTGTTCGAGCAGTTTCCCATCTCATCTTCCATCTGACATATATTCATGCCACCTCAGTGTGTTCTTATTAATGCTTGAAAGGGATGATACATGTACTGCTGATATTATGAAAGGTAGCAGTACCAGAGTTCTTCCAGTCCTCCCAGCAGAAGTTGCACATGCAATCAAGAACATTAAATGGGGGAAAGCTCCAGGAGAAGATGGAATTAACGTAGACGTCATACAAGAAGCAACTGGAGAAATTGAAACAGTACTCGCCCAAGTTTTCACTCGATGCCTTAATGAAGGGAAGATTCCTGAAGATTGGAACAATGCTACAATGATCCTGCTACATAAAAAAGGTGACATTGAGGATATCGGGAACTACAGACCTTATCAGCCTCCTATCAGTGGTTTATAAAATCTTCAGTAAAGTTCTTCCACACCGCTTGAAGGTGACACTGGACATGGCTCAACCGAGAGAACAAGCTGTATTCAGGAGTAGCTACAGCACTATAGATCATATCCACGTACTGAGAGAACTAATTGAAAGAACGAGGGAATATGAACTTCCATTGTGCATGGCTTTTTATCGATTATGAAAAAGCCTTTGATTCGGTGAAACTATCAGCAGTTACAATGGCTCTGAAATCCTGTGGTATTGAAGATGCATACATTAATATTATTAATAACATCTATGAAAATGCAAGTGCAAAGATTCGGCTGTTTGAAAATACAACACACATAAAAATTGGAAAGGGAGTGAGACAAGGTGACACCATATCTCCCAAGCTCTTTAATACCACATTGGAAAATGTCTGTCAATCACTGAACTGGGAAAACAAAGGGATAAAGATTAATGGAGATTACCTAACTCACCTTCGCTTTGCTGATGACGTAGTCATTTTTGCAACTACACCATCAGAGCTGCAGGGTATGATCCAGGAACTTGCTGACAAGAGTAAATAAGTGGGATTAAAAATGAAATTTCAGAAGACAAAAGTGATGTACAATGCTTTTACAAAAAATGAAGATTTATCAAGTGATGGGGAAAAGCTGGGGACAACCAATACCTACATTTATCTTGGACAGCAGATATCAAGTGAAGATCACATTGATGAGGAAATTAATCAGGGTATAAAACTTGCCTGGAGAGCTTTTGGAAGAAACAGTATAATTTTCAAGAGCAATATGCCATTATGTTTTAAAAGAAAAGTGTTTGATCAATGCATCCTTCCAGTGCTTACGTATGGTGCAGAGATGTGGACCTTAACTAAAAGAGACATACAAACACTGAAGACAACTCAAAGAAGCATGGAGAGATTCATGCTTGGTGTAACCAAGAGAAATAAGAAGAATTCGTGGATAAAAAAAAATGACAGAAGTGGAAGACATCATGATCAGAGTAAAATCCCTGAAATGGCAATGGGCTGGACATATTGCCAGGACAGACCATCAATGGACAGCTGAAATTTTAGACTGGATTCCAAGGGGCAGGAAAAGACCCAGAAGAAGACCACATGTGAGATGGGTGGATGAAATTCGAAAGTATGTGGGAGTAATATGGAGGAGACTGGCACAAGACAGACCGTTGTGGAAGAAACTTGGGGAGACCTTCGTCCAGCAGTGGATTGATAATGGTTGACAATGATGATGATGATATGCATGTATGGTGCTTAGAGTAGTTAATAAGTGCTGAAAGTCTAATTATTTTTGCATATTTCTATGTGGGAAAAGTTCAGCCTTTTTCTGCCATGACCACTTTTATGCCTGATTATCTTCTTATGCCTGTGTACCAGTATGGCATTCATGTTTGTATTTACCAGAGACCAATATTAAAAAAAAAAAAAAAAAAAAGGTTGTGAAGTTTCTTCATCTCATTCTGTCTATTGCAAGCTTTTTTCCTCCATCATATTACTTCTTCAGTTCCCAAAAAAAGGCTGATTTCACATGCCTGCCCATTTTTTTTATTATTTTTATTGAAGGTTTAATGACCACCATGAGCAACTCAATAAGCAGTCGCCCATCTCTAATTTAGCCTAATTTAAGGCCACTGGTTCCAGGAGAGAGCCAGTGCCGTAAGACAAAACACAACATCCGTGCCTCACTGGGATTCGAACCCGGAACCTTCATGGATGAATGGTCATAAGCCAGTGCTTAGACCACTGCACTACCGGTGTGGTAATTTCATACCTCCAGTTTGCCTTTTTCTAAGTCTTTGTGTCTTGTACCACAAAATGTAACACCTGTTCAAGCAGTTTCCCATCTCATCTGCCATCTGACTTATATTCATGCCATCTCAGTGTGTTCTTATTAATGCTTGTTTTTCCCATTCTGTTGAAGAAAAGCTCTACTCAGTTCTAATGTTGTTGGCATTACTAATTATCTGTCTTTCAGGAGTAGGGACAAAAAGGGGTAGCAGATTTTAATTATTTTGGTGCAATTGTTAACAAGACAAGATAGGTGATAAGGAACTAAACAAGAGAATTTAAAGTCAAGTAGGGAACAGGTCCAGAAAAATGCAAAATTGTGACATGCCCGGCTGGGCATGATGCCCAAAAACATACATGCCTGAACCCAAAATTTTACATGCTTGAACACACACATAGTACTATGTTTTTCTAAACTTTTCAGAAGCAATATAAAAAACAAAGCACTTTTACTGCATTTCACAAATTGCCCCCATCAATTAAATTTGAACTCACTTACAGATCAGGGCATTTCTTAAATTGCATCCAGCTGTGAAAATATAAAGTTGCCTATGGATCATTCCATGTGAAATCAGCACACACAAAGAAAGTAACATTCTTGACTTAAACACTTTTGGTTTTCATGAAACTTGGTGAATTTGTAGATTTTATAGAGAAACTGAATTTCAAGTTTCTACATGCAATACTTCTATAGGGCTTTGAAATTTATAAAAAAAGGGCATTTTTGTAACTACCATGTCTAACCCAAATGACAATAACTGTAAACATAATTGGTCAACAAAGCTTAGATTGGGTTCATTTGAAAGCTTATTACATTAGCTTTCTTTTGAGTTGTTATCACACAGTCATATTATGAGCAATTAGGTTTTCAAAGTCATCTGGTTTAACCCTTAGTTTCTCAAAACATACCCTATTAATTTTATTAAATAAAGCAGAGAGGGGGGAGCCTCTGAGTAGTAAGACAATTGACTGGGAAATAAAAAACATTTAATCCTGTAAAGAGCTAGATTTTTTACATGCCTCAGACATGTCGGTCTATATAATTTTCAAGCCATGGTAGCTAAAGTGTTGTATCTGCTGTCATAAATACTAGTATGAACTTATGCATCTCAATCTTAGTATGAATGTATGCATTATTTTTTTTTCTATAAAATAATGAAAGTTTCAGTTTTAAAGTATGGATTGTTGCATTATGCAGTAAGTTCCAAATTGTGTAACATAGAATACTATACAAATGTATAGAAAACTCACACGTGCTTCCAGCATGTGTTCCCTTATTGCCATTCCATCCACATTGTGATTGGTCCTCCTTCTTCTGACTATTATTACTATAGGAAATTCTTTGAGTTAGATAAATGTTATAAGTTGCCATGTATGGTGTGCACAGTGTAGTTAGTGCCTACCTGCAGTGCTTGTAATCTTTGTCACATGTACTGTACTGAAATAAAATAACTAACCCATGGCTTCATGTATTAATTTGATGCTATGATACACCCTTTTAGTTTTACAATAGGAATCAGTTTGTTGTTAAGATTAGAAATGCAGCAGCCAAACTGAATTCTAATGAATGTGCTGACAGTAGGGAAAATATCTGACTCCTTGTTTAAGAACTCATATATATTTGTATATATTTTTATAATACATGTATTTACTTATGTATGTATATATATACCATCATCATCATTGTCAACCATTATCAATCCACTGCTGGACGAAGGTCTCCCCAAGTTTCCTCTACAACGGTCTGTCTTGTGCCAGTCTCCTCCATGTCACCCCTGCGTACTTTCGAATTTCATCCACCCATCTCCCATGTGGTCTTCTTCTGGGTCTTTTCCTTTCCCTTGGAATCCAATCTAAAATTTCGGCTGTCCATCGATCTGTCCTTCTGGTAGTATGTCCAGCCCATTGCCATTTCAGGGATTTAACTCTGATCATGATGTCTTCCACTCTTGTCATTTTTCGGATCCACGAGTTCCTCTTCTTATCTCTCCTGGTTACACCAAGCATGCACCTTTCCATGCTTCTTTGAGTTGTCTGCAGCCTTTGTATGTCTCTTTTAGTTAAGGTCCATGTCTCTGCACCATACGTAAGCACTGGAAGGATGCATTGATCAAACACTTTTCTTTTCAGACATAATGGCATATTGCTCTTGAAAATTAATATATATATATATATATATATATATTTATTTATTTATTTATTACTGTATTATATATTCTTTTGCTATATTTTGTTTTCTTTATTTGTTGGATTTATGTTCATTGTGCCAACTAACTCTTGAACTTGCCATTTCAGCCGGAAGAGTCAGTTTCTCACCTTCTGTGAAAAACGTTGAGTGTGACCTCTGCAAAAACTTAGTTCAAGAGCTGGTTAATGAGTTGCAGGATCCTCAAACAAAAGTTTGTGTTAATTACGTAATCTTTGAGATATTTACTCTTTAAAAATGTTTTGTCAAATTATTGTGGAAAAGTGATTAAAGGTCCTTAAATTGATGAAAATGGTGTTATACCTCCTTACAGTCTTAATTCATTGTCTGTGTAAATAGGTAAAAAGCAGGATGTTACCTGCATGTAATCAGCTGTTGTTCCAGTTTATTGAGAAGTTAGATACCCATATTCTAGCTTATTATCCTAGCATTTATTTTTATTTTTTTATTTCTTAGCTCATCCTGCTGCATATAGTGTGATAGAGCCTTAGTGTAATCAGGGCCGGATTTAGGCTTCATGCCACCCCAAGCACTTGGAGTTTCAACGCCCCCTCCCTCCCCATCATGTATGACCTTTTTCAAAGCTGCAAAATAAATGTATTGAAATTATAAATGTTGCATGTGATATTTTTCAGTTGAGTAGCGTTAAAGACTACAAAAAAAAAAAAAAAATTCATCAAACGCATGATTTTTTCCTACATTATTAATTACCCTATCAAATTTAAATACACAACTTACATCAGAGACGACCACCTTTAGGGAACTGGATGATTCAGCATTTATGTTCAGGCAGTATGTTTATGCTCTCTGCTCATTTGGGCATGGAACTGAAAGCGCTGTCCAATATTTTGACCCATCGGGAAGGGGGATTACACGCCTCCACCTCCCTACTAATACTCCAGCATGCAAGCCCACACTGCCCCCTACCCCCTTCAAAATTTCTAGAATATGTGTCAGTGAGAACTTTACTGTCTCTTCAAGCCAAAAGCATGCGTATGCGTATAAGGGGTGTTGGGCATTGTTTAGGCTCCCTCTCTTATTAGAGTGATCCCAGAGAAAGACAACACACAAAGGGAAAAGAAAGGGACGACGGATACAGTGGAACCAACTCACAATATTCTCAGTATGTATTTTATCCTTGCAAAAAACAAAAAAACAAAAAAAGACGGCACTTGTGTGCTTCTTGAAAAAAAAAATTTTTGTGAAATTTTCAGGTCTTAAAATAATTTGAAGGAAATGTGTCGCCCCTTGTTACCTGGCATCCGAAGCAGCTGCTTACTTTGCGTAATGGTAAATACGGGCCTGAGTGTGATTCCTCTCATTATTATCTTCTGCTGCAAATATTGTTTTAAGCATGATCATTACTTTATATAGCTTATTTGTTTTTGTTCTAACTTTATGTAAGATGTGTCTTCATAAGAATTCTAAATGCATAGCAAATGTCACCCCCAGTTTCCAAAATATAAAACAAAGCACTTATGCTTTCAGCAAAAATTTAAGCTCCTGGAATTTTTTGGTGAACTCCTGAAATAGTGCTGGAATTTATTTTCTGTAAATGTGTACAAACCCTAACTTTATCATGGCAGCATTGTGAAAATATTCCAAAACTAGTGTATAGCCCATCCTAGAATGGTTGTTTTTAAAAAAGCTTTAAATAAATATTAATATATAGGAGATGTTGCCCATCCTATGATGGAGTGAAATTTTTAATTGAAGCAGACTGAAAACAAATCAAATAGGTGCCGGATTTCTATAAGGAAATATAGTAAAAACTTATATAGTAAGAACTCATTCATGTTAGAACTAAAAATTATTTGCCATTTATTTCCATTTTTCAGAAGACCTCGAGATAAATAACATTCTGTGTAAAATATTTGTTGTTGTTTAGCAATTGTAGATTAGAGCGTTTAGATTGATCGATATTTTGCAAAATGTGTAATATAATCAGCACTAAACTCGGAAAGTTATTTTTGTGTAAACTTACCTTAATAACTAGATAAACTGGATAAAAACGGGTAGTAACTTTTACTTTGATTTTTTGCGTTAAATTACTTTTCCTCTGGCACGCTTGTTATTCCGTTCACGGCTTGTTTTAGACTGTCCTATTCGACGGTTAGTTTGAAACTTCATACCAAACCTTTTTCTACAAAATAATGCTACATCTGGTATTACAAATCGGAGCTATGTAAATTCTCGACAATGTGCTATGGCGACATCTGCTTTTAGATGCAATCTTGCTCACTTTGACATTTCAAAATTTCAATTTTTATTGTAGGTTAAAGCATTTAGATAGATCAATATTTTGCAAAATGTTTAGTATAATCAGCACTAAACTCGGAAAGTTAGTTAAATTAAAAAAGTAAAAAGTTAATTAAAGCGTATGAATTAATATTCTGAATTCTGCTAAATTAAATTAATATACAAATGCAACTTCCCATGATATTAAGGTTTTAATTTGAATTTTGTAGATCTGATAAATAGAACTCAAGTCATTAATAATCCAATGTTTTTAAATTAGCATGCGATCACCTTGGCATCTAAAAGCGATCCCGTGCTATTATATAGCAGGCACTCATTCTGACATCACAAGAGCACACACAAATTTATCAATAAGTGATGGCGCAACAATGCAGACCTTAGTGTGACGTCAAGCGTTCCAGAGAGACAGACAGATCTGGGTGTTGTTTATGTTATTAATAATGGTGGTGGAGGTTGACCCTCACTGCTGTGTCGTTTTAGAGGTGAAGCCAAAAATATTTAAAGTCCACATGTATTATAATTTTGTCCTTAGTTCTGAATTCGAGATGATTTGGCCGACTTCTTTTCTTTCTTTTTTTTTAATTTTTATGGCTTAAAGTATTTAATCCCCAATAACATTTATTGATATATGTTTTTCATTTTCTGTATTGGAAACTTCTTAATTGTTTGCAGTTTTACTGTTCAAGTCATTTTAATGTTTTTAACATCTTTATAAACTCCTGTGTTTTGCAGAGTACTGTACAGTCTGTTCTGGAAAAAGGCTGTGGTCTGCTACCCCAAGAACTATCTGCACAATGTAAAACTTTTATTGACAAAAATATTGATGGCATTATTCAGATGCTGATTAATACTTTGAATCCAGATATGGTGTGCGCAACATTGAATATTTGCCCAGGTAACGTATTCCACATGATTTATGTAGATTGTTAAATATCAATTCTCATTTTTTTAATCTACATAATTACTGGCCTCTTTGGAACTGTGAAATTGAGATTTTACTATAATTGTAAATACATGTATTGACTCCCAAAAAATGTTGTAACCTTCTACGTGTGTCTATTTAAATATAGTTTCCTATTCTCAAATTTAAGTGTAAGTTTATGTGGTAGCTGGAGAGATGTGTTGCAGATGTGTAATGTGAAGCAAAATGTTGTTAGTAAATATTTACGAACATTTTGAGGTGGTTTAGTGTTGTTGAAAGAGAATGATGAGGTGCTTACTAAACGAATTTATTAAGCCAAAGTAGCAGGAAAGAAAGGTAGAAGGCCAAGGAAATCTTTGTAGGACTAGATACAGAAATTCCTGCAAGAGAAAATGACCATGAGTATGAAGACAAAAGGTCTTGTGTGAAATGTGTGATAGATGTTATTGAATCTTGTGTGATGGACGTTATTAAATCGTGAGTTGTTTGCTATAAATTTAAGTGTTTAATACATCAACAGTAAGTAAAATATATGATCATCAGTAACACTCATTTGGCAAATGGTCTTCTTATCAGAAGGTAAATTGTGAATCTCAAAGAATAGCTTAGTGATATTTATCTATGTATGTAATACATATACCAATGAACCATTCCATTGTGACCACCCCAGCCTAGAGAAATGAGCACCCCTGGAGACCCAACAGTGGTGCAGGTGAAATTCGCAGAGCAGTATGTATTAGGTGTGCAACTTAATTCTCGGCCCCTAACCGCAAGCGATCATAGAACGTCAGCAAATGCAAATAACTGTGTGTGATATTGGCTGATTGCAGCGCCATCCAACAGCTTTCCAGGCAACCGTAACCGCTCACAGCTGTAGTGACAGAAGGAACAAAAGTTGACAGTGAAAGCGATGTCATTCGAGAAGCAACATTTGAGGCACTGCCTCCTGTTCGCATTTCAGCTGAAAAAAAGTGCCGCAGAAGCCCAGCAAATGATCTGTGCTGCTTTGGGTGAGGCTGCTGTGTCCTACAATTTGTGTAAGAAGTGGTTCCAGCTGTTTAAGCAGGGAAATTTCGATCCCTGTGATGCAGAACATCTGGGACAGCCACAAGAAGTTGACAATAAGGAACTGGAACAACTGTTGGACGCGGATCCCTGTCGCACACAGTCAGAGCTCGCCCTGGAACTCGGAGTAACATGGAAAGCCATTGCAAAGCGCCTGCACAAGCTTGGACGGATCCACAAGGAGGGCCATTGGGTGCTCCGCCAACTCATAGCTGCGAACAAGTGTAAGTGCTACGATGTTGCTGTGTCCGTGCTCTCCAGATTCAAGAAGAAGGATTTCCTCCACAAGATTTTGACCTGTGAGAGAAGTGGATCCTCTACGATAATCCTAAGCGGCGCAAATCGTGGGTTTATCCAGGTCAGCCTACCACCAGTACCGCCAAACCGAATATCCATGCCAGGAAGTTGTTGCTGTGCATATGGTGATATCAGTGCGGTGTCGTACACTATGAGTTGCTCAAACCTGGTGAAACAGTCAATGCTGAGCGTTATTGTCAGCAACTCATTCGTGTGAGTGACACACTCGAGGCAAAAAGGCCATACACCGGCATGGGCAGAGGGTCGGTCCTGTTGCTTCAGGATAACGTGCGTCCTCACACCGCGAAAACTACTTTAAAGACGATCACCGACCTAGGATGGGATATTTTGTCCCACCCGGCGTATTCTCCAGACTTCGCCCCGTCGGATTATCACCTAATTCGCTCCCTGCAACATCACTTGAGTGATACGCACTTCACTTCTGCCGAGGAGGTCCACACAAGTAATGATGACTTTATCAACTCGAAACCGCCCTCTTTTTTCCGCAGTGGCATTCGGCAGCTCCCTGACAATGGCTCAAATGTATTCAACACGACTGGGATTATTTCCCTGATTAGGTACGTATTGGATTTGCTATAATTTGCTGTCAACGTGCCGTGCCTGTGGCCAAGAATTAAGTTGCACACCTAATATATACAACCCAAGGACTGGCTTTCGATTAGTAGAGTGTTCGGAGTCAAAATGGGAAAAGCTTCCGACTTATTGGAGTTTGATAAAGGACAAATTGTGATGGCATGGTGCCTTGGAACTACGATCACGGAAACAGCGCAGATTGTGGGTAGTTCACATGCTGCTATAATGAGTATGTATCAAAAGTGGTGCACCGATGGGCAAACGACGAACCGTCGTCCAGCCGTGTGCCGTCTGCAGCTCAGTGATGCCAGAGGGGAGCGAAGACTGTTGTGCATTGTTCACAGCGACCGCAGGGCCACAGTGCAACAAATCACCCACAGCTACAACAATAGTGATCAGGGCAGTGTGTCACAGCCTTCTGTGCATGGGCCTGCGTAGCTGAAGACCCAGCCAGGTCCCCATGCTCACTGCACGTCATCACCAACAACATATGAAATGGGGCCCAAGATCATCAAGATT
This sequence comes from Macrothele yani, assembly GCA_039090855.1. Taxonomy (NCBI): domain Eukaryota; kingdom Metazoa; phylum Arthropoda; class Arachnida; order Araneae; family Macrothelidae; genus Macrothele; species Macrothele yani. Next base: position 117,186,180 of record CM077026.1, read on the forward strand.
GGACTGTGGATGATTGGAAGAAAGTGGCCTGGTCTGACGAATCAAGATTCCTGGTGCTTCACATAGATGGCCGAGCGCGAATACGCCAAGTACCAACAGAGGCTATGGCACTTGGATGCACTGTTGTGCTGAAACAGGCCAGTGGTAACAGTGTTATGCTGTGGACAATGTTTTTTTTTTGGACACTTTAGGCCCCATTACTCCAATAGCATAATCCCTGACAGCTGTCAGGTATCTGAACATCGTTGCGGACCAAGTTCACCCATTCATGGCAACTGTGTTCCCTGATGGTGATGGCCATTACCAACAGGATAATGCGTCATGCCACACTGCCAAAATTGTCAAGGAGTGGTTCAAGGAACATGCTGGTGACTTTCTGTTAATGCCCTGGCCTCCAGATTCACCCGACATTAACCCAATTGAATATTTGTGGTTCAACTTGGGAAAGCAGGTTCATACGAATTCACCACCACCCCGAAATGTGTTGGAACTGGAGGACCTGCTGTTGACATTATAGTACCAGATACCCCAGGATACCTATCGCCACCTCATCGAATTGATGCCTCGCCGAGTGGCCGCTGTTTTGCGGGCTAAAGGCGGTCCTACAGCCAGGGTGCGCATGCGTGCTTGAAAACCTGGAAAGACCTGGAAAATCATGATTGCATTTTCAAGGCCTGCAATATCCTGAAAAAATGGTGTTTTTTTTACTGCTGTCTTGAAAAGCCTTGAAATTTGAAAATAGTGCTTAAAAAATGCCCTTTTAGGAAATCGTGTTACTGTTACCCCTTCATTTTTTAAAGTTTATTTCCTCTGTTCTCAAAAAAATGTTTCAGACGTGCACCAAATCCTAATTTGGCTGGGGAAAAAAAAAAAAAAAAAAAGCACTACTTTCAGTGCAATAAAATTGGATGATTACTAGTAGGTCTGTTAGGAATGGGAGCTTGATGTCCGTCGTCGGACAGCGGAAGGTGTAAAAAGAAACATTTAGCATTTGCAGGGGGGTCGCATATGTACCAAGTCAGCTGGCATCCACCAGTGAGGAGTATGCCTGAACAACACATTCATCTGCTCGTTGTTTATGTGCATTCCAACCCTCCCCTCAAGAGACATCCCCTACTTATGATAAAAAATAAGAAAACTATCTTTGCGAATTTTTCACGAAAGTGGCTGAAATTTTTACATTCACTATAATTGGATTACAGAAGCTTACTCCCAAAATTCCAATTGAATCGGTTTAAAACTTAAAAAGTTAGCATTTGAAATTTTTATTATTGGTAAGTATGTGTGCCTCTGGAGCAGGAAGGGTGTTACCATAGCAACGGTTGATTGACAGCTGGAGCGCTGATCCAAAGTTCTTGGTTGGGAAGAAAGCAAACACCTGTTTATCACTTCCACTGCTCAAAGGGACTAGGAGAAAATTTTCAGAAATCCATTTTCCAGCATTTTGAAAATAACACAGTAAATTTTTTACAGTGGTTAAGATACATCACAATGAAGTTCTAGTGCAAATTTCGCCAAATTCCGTTAGAAACTTTAGCAGATGCAAAAAAATTAAAAAAATCTTCCTTGCATAATCGGATTGAGAAAAAGAAACAGTAATTCTAAATTACGGGAAAAGCAAGTGAATTATTTTTTTTAGATGCCATGGTTTATTTAAACAGAGTGATCCTTAATTTTTTTTTTTTTTTTTCTGTGATGATATGGACTCTTATTTGAATTACAAACATACATTTTTATTCAGATGTCTGAGCTACTGTTTAATAAAAAAAATCATCTATATTTAAAAATTTAATGGATTTAGGCGGAATTCAGCAGATAAACGTATTTTAGTAAATTGCAACATCATGACGTAAATTTGGTCATTTTGGCAAAAATTGGGGAGCTTTTTTTTCTTACATTTTCTCCTATAGTTAGGGTGAAGGAGAAAGGGTGCAACTTCACAGTTCAATGAGCTGCAGGTGGTGATTTATGGCGATGTGTCAAATAAAAAGAAGACGTTCCATCAGGACATTCCAAAGGTTGTGCGTGGATGCGTGCTCCTGCTGTTTGATCTTAATCGGAATGTTTTGGTGCAGGGGATCCGTTTCAGCTTTACAGCTTTCACGGCTTTTTTTTTTTTTTTTTTTCTTGGTAATAAATAAAAATCATAGTTGCTGCATTCACCATTGATCCATATTTGCATTTCTTGAATATAAACAGCAGACAATCAGAAACATGGTGTTGGCGGGTCTTGATGTTCTTCTTCATTTTGCATCTGCTGAATTCAGTTCTGTGGGAATAAGGAATGGCTTATATTGTGAATATATACAAAACTACATATTTTTGATCTGAGAAAATAGGTCTACTTTACACAGTAGCTAACTTGTGAAATCAGACATACGGACATCTAATTCCATAAAAAAAAAAAATCAAGTTTTTTTATTATACACTACAGGTAAAAAAGCAAAAACATGTTTTTAAACATCATAAAGGAAAACGGAGTTTTGAAACGCCATGGCTTGACGATCTTAATTTCTGAAAGTTTCTTTTTTCCACATCTTTTTTTTTTTTTTTTTTGTCTCAATTACAATACATTGTAACAGTATACCTGTGTGTTGTATCACTTAGTGATATGGCAGATTTTCGGTTGCCGATATTCGCGATCGTAAGTGGTAGTTGCATTGCGATTGTTGATGATGACAACATAAATACTGGAGTGATGTGAAATGTTGCATAGAGTTAAAAAAAAAAAATTCGCCCCCCTCCTCTTCCGAACTTTTATGCGGTCATCATAGCTGATCAACCATTTCATTCCATGAACATCAGCACATTTCAATCATTTGACCATTGGGGGTAGGTGGGATCTGACGGAATTCAGCAGTACTTAAGCGCCTAGCGCAACGAAAACATGCTAATTTTGGACAGTTCTATTCCCTTCCCCTCTAATCCCTAATAATTAAGAGTACATACTGTAGTTTCAAATATTCTATTAATCAGCTAGTTTTCGCGCTGTTCGTTATGTTTTTATTTTCGAAATTACTAACCCTTTCGAACTATAGGTTGCAGAAACGTTTATGCTTTGGGTTTGTCCGTACGATAATGCGCATGAAAGTGGTTGGATTTCGGCGAAATTTTAGTATGCTGTTGGGTACAACTTGGGAACCTACCCTATTGAAAATGTTCGAAATTAAATTCAAAGGCCTAGACATAAGAGCAGTATTCGTTCTCCAAGCTTAGGAATGTTAACTCACATAAAATCTGTTTGATTGCAACGAAGTTTTGGTATGTTATCAGGGAGGAGAAACCTACCCTTGTAGAAAATGGTCCAAATTGAATTCAAAGGTCAGGGCATAAGAACAGAATCTGTTCTTTATGATCTTGTGCTTGATAAACTTGACCATTTGCATAAAAGCACACTCATCTATTTGCATCTTTCATCATTTTTATTACTTAAAACTGAAATTATTTTTTAAAAGTAATTTGAACACGATACTGTAAAGCGTAATAATCATCCTGGAATTTTTTTGTATATGTCCTGGAAAAAGCCTGGAAAGTCCTTGAATCCCCCCCCAAGTGTACAAACCCTGTACAACTTATTAGGTAGTGGTCATAATGTAATGGCTCAGCAGTGTATATGGTATGAAAGCAGTTTATGGTGTTTGTTTTGTTGTGATTAACATAAGAGTGAGTTAACTTGCAAAAAAAAAAAAAAGGAAAATTATTTCTAGAGCAAAAATTTTGATTGAGAGATTGATATTGGTAGACAAGAGCATTGTTTTCATAAAAGTAGAATCTTCTGTGCAACACAAAAAATAATTGCATGTTATATTAAGGAAATTTAATTATATTTGTGGATGCAATAAGTGTTAGAATTATTACAAGAAACAAAGATTTATGTAATTGTCCATTTTTTGAATGTTCTGAAATGTAAGTGATTCAACATACTGTAATCCCACAGAAATAATTTCTAATCTGTTTCATAATTGTGTCATTAAATATGTACATGGAAAAGTGTGTATAAGTGGAAAATTTCCTTTGGTAAAAACTTGTTCAAATTAGACAAAATTTAAATTTAGTTTTTTTTTTTGTTTTTTTTTTTTTACATGTGTTTGGGTGTAAAGATATGTTTTCATAAACTTTTTTAATGTAATTGCAAATAGGAGTGAAGCTGAGCAAATATTTATGTGGAATAAAAACTAGATGAGCAGTTTAAATATCCAGAACAATATGAGAAAATGATTCAACTATTTCATAAAAGTTTCATCCTTTATTTACTGTAAATTCCTTTTTGCTTGAAATTTTAATGCCCTTAAATTACATCTTTTTTAATGATGGGGCAACTTTTATATTTATGTTTATGTGTGCTGTTTTCTTTTGCTAAGTTACTAATGCAGTATTATAGGTGTTGCTAGAATATCATGAGAGGTATCACCCCATACTGGGCCACACTCTTTCATCAGCATATTTCTGAAAAATCTAAAACAATATAATTTCCTTTGTCTGAATGTTTGTCCCACTGTTGTGGTGCAGCGGAAAGTCGTCACCATAGCAACAACCAAGAAAGAAATATTTGTGATGTCACGCTTAACTTTTTGTGTTTTCATGCAGGTGGCGTCATCTTGTACCCGCACACAGAGCTTGTGTGTACAACTTTGTTTTGTTGTCATAGCAACAAAGACCAATTTTTGACTGCTGGTGGTGTGATGTCATCTCATTCAAATCATTCAGACATAACATCAGAGATGCCTTACATCATACAATCCACTCTTCAGAAACAGGAAAACATTGTGTCAGGAATTTTGGTTCTGTTTTGTCATTCAGAAACGACATACAGAAATTTTCGTTTAGAATCCTATCATATGAAATTTAATTTAAAGATTCCCCTTGCAAACCTAAAATTATTTTAGTTTGCCAAACCAGTTTCTTTTCTCATTTAAGTCTAAAAATTGAGAGTTCCAATACCTTAAGTAACAGTGTGTTGTTATTATTTCATGTGTATGCTGAACAAATATGATTTGGGAACTTTCATTTTTCTTAAACCATTGAATTCTAAGAATATAAATTTGTGTGTGTGTGTGTGCAGTATGTAACCAGGTATTCTTTTATTTATATTTGTAGAAAAAATGAAAAAGAAACAAAGAAAAAATACTGTTTGTGCTTCTGCTCATGAACCACCATAACATTTTAACATTTACAACTGTGCAATTCTAAGCTAATGCAAATGCTTTTACTATTTTAACACTTTTCTGCTATTTGGCAGCAGCAGGAACAAGTTAATGTAATTTCTTGCTATCTGCATGAATTTTTTTATTTACAATAAATGAAACAATGCACTTTAGGGCCACTATGCATTGGGGGGGGGGTGACGGATGAGAACCACTGACAAGTCTTGCTTTCTAATGATTTCATAAAAAAAAAAAATCCCGAGAAATGTTGTGACTGGCTGTTGTTATTTGTTCTGGATAATTGCATCAGCTGACTATAGATGCACCTGACGTGCGGCAAACAAACACTGGGAAAATGTAAGTGTCTGCCTATTTTAATTGTTGAATCCCTGCCACAACCAATATACTTTTTTTTTATTGTTGTAATGTTCATGAAACATACTTTCTCATTTGGACATCACAAACAAAACGAATGTGCCTGGTTATTAAACAATTACCCATCTTATTTTGCCCCGTCATTATTGATGGGCTTTCATCTAGTAAAAATATAGTGTTGTACAGGCTCAATGTATTGCTGCTAGCATGGCCTGAGTTATCTGTGTAGCACAATTTTTTTATACACAGGTGTTCAAAATTAAGAGAATTTTTCACATTTTGTCGATTTTCACAGAAAGAACTGAACCAAAGGTACAAATTATGCCGCCAAATAAGAATGCAAATTTGCAGTGTCGAATACGTAAGCGTATGTGTGTGTGTGGGCAGAGCTGTGACAGCAGAGGGCATGAAAAGCACACGTGGCTTTTTCCACGATTAGTTCGCTCGTACTTCTCGGCGACATTCATTGTGTTTCTTGTGGGAGTTGGTTCAATTTCATAAGAAATCGGGTAAAATTATTTGCCACGAAAGTATTGATGATGGAATGAAGTGAGGTGGAGAATCGTCGGTAGATTGGAGGCAGGGCAATCACAAGTACAGGTTGCTACACAGCTCAGTGTAACACCCAGTGTCGTCTGCAATTTCTGGAAACAGTTTAAGGACACCTGATCCATTTCGAGAAGGCCTGGGCAAGGTCGTCCAAAAGCCACAACGGTCAATGAAGATCGTTATTTGGCACTTTCAGCGAGGCGCCACAGGACTGCTACAGCTGCACAGTTATCTCGTGAGCTGCATGCCGCCACTGGAACCAGAGTTTCAAGGGTTACTGTTTCCCGAAGGCTTCGTAAGAGAGGGCTTTTAGCCAGAAGACCCGCTGTTTGCGTCTCGCTCACTTCAGCACACAAGAGAGAGCATTTAACATGGTGCAGACAACATCAGCGTTGGACCAGACTTCAGTGGGGTAATGTTCTCTTCAAAGACGAGTCGTGATTCAGCCTGGACACTGATTCTCAATGTATCTTCATCTGAAGAGAACCTGGGACCCGATACCTTTCCTCCAAAATCCGAGAAAGGGACCGCTATAGCAGCGGAGGTATGATGGTCTGGGAAGGCATCGTGTTAGGCGGGCGCACATCTCTCCATGTGTTTGACAGAGGCTCCCTGACTGCTGAGAGTTATAGGGATGAGATCTTGCAGCCCTATGTTCAACTTTTCAAGGGCGCAGTTGGCCCTCAATTCCTTTTATGGACGACAACGCTCGTTTACATAGGAGCTCACCTGGTCGACGATTATCTGAAAAGTGAGGATATTCGCCGAATGGGTTGGCTAGCCAGATTGTTAGACCTAAACCCTATTGAACATGGCTGGGACGCTCTTGGGATGGCAATCGCAGCTCGCCATTCCCCTCTGAGAACCATCCAGGAGCTGAAAACTGTGTTGCTGCAGAAGTGGAACCGACTGCCACAGGGACTCATCAACTGCCTCGTTTCCAGTATGACGTCGCACTGTGAGAGCTGTATGACTGTGAGAGGGGACCATACCCCATATTAGAGTCATTTTATGTTCGATCTTTCAATGTGGATTATCTGACGATCATGAGTGCATACCATGACTGCTGTATAATATAATTTTTTCTCTTATATAAGTGTGTATCCATACCAAATTTCATTAAAATGTGTCAATTAGTTTTTCAGAAATTCGACAAAATGTGCAAATTCTCTTAATTTTGAACATCAGTGTACATGCTGCCTTTAATTTTATAAATATACATATATGTTATCCTTGTATTTATGAGGCATATTCGAAAAGTAAGTACTGTTTGGCTATTAAAGTTAAATAAGAATGTATTTGCAAAAAAAAAAAAAAAAAAATATTTGTATGTGATTCTCCATGCCTTAAACAAGTTTTCTGCATAGTTTCCACCATTTTTGAGGCATTTATCATAACAAGGCACCAGTTTTTGTATCCCCTTGTTGTAGAACAAAGCCACTGTGAAGACTGCCACTTCTGCACTGCCCCTTTGACTTCGTCATCAAAGAAACACCAATCAAAAGAAGAAGAAAAACTTCTGAAGAGCAAGCTCCTCAAAAAGCATCTTTGGTGCTCAGCCTGAGCACAATTGAAACCCCAAACAATCTGTCACAATTTGGTAGGGAACAGTCCTTGAATTTTGGGGGAAATGCAAAGAAAATGGTGAAATTGTGAAACATCTGTCCTCACAAACTTTTGTGTTGATCGCATGCACCAAATCATCATTGGCCACAGATGCCGACTAGTATTTACAGATTTTTGGGTGCTGTTATGGAAGTACGGAAATACCGATAAAATTACAGAAAATCACCATTTGATTTTTCTGGTATGGAAAGCAAATTTTTAATCAACTTAAAATTATTTTTTGTTGGTTCTTCAAGTTTATATGGGGGGGGTATTAAATGCTGCATTCTGTGTATTACAGATTTCTGCATCTTAATTTGCAATTCCATGAGCTATCTACCACAGGCTGAGCAGCGATCGCGTGATGCTGACTCGGCCTTTCGTCCCAAGATGCTCTCCACGACAGGTACAACTACACAAAAAGCAGACTCCATGTGGACACTGCTGAGGCATTTGTTCCTAACTCCCATGATGCTCTTCCTACAACACAGGACATGTGATACTCTTTGTACCATGTAACAAGCACGTGCTAGTGTATCAGTAATCGAGCGAGGCAATCGGTTGTGCAGTTCATGAAATTTTTATTCATTTATTTAAAATGAAACATTCTTCAGACCAGCCTTCTTCATCTAAGCACACTTTAATATGGTGGAGATATTATTATCGCTTCTCAATATTTTGGGAGATGTTTACTGCGGGGCATTTTCATTTGCATCTTCAATATTTTGGGCGACCCCCATAAAGAAATTCCGAGTGCGCATGTTGTTGGTGGGATGATTGCCTAAGGCACACAGAATCTGAGAAGTATCAACATTTCAAGGAGTGCTTTTTCTTCATGTCTGGAGGTAATCTATTATATTTTTTACAGTATAGACAGTTTTTTTCATTCTTTCATTAGCAACATTTTTTTTATTATATTAACCCATTTTTTTTTATTTATTTTTTTTAATGGCTGTTACAAACTGAAATCCACTGCCGTGTTAAATATCCAAATTCGCGCCACTGTGGACTGGATTGTGGAAAATTACAGAACTTTTTTTTTTTTTTTTTGGTTACCGAAGATTATGGAATTTTTCTTTGTTTGGAAAACTACTTTCAGAGGTTGGCGTCTATGCAAATAGCCAGCCCCTCCGCTCCTCATTGTGCACATTCTTATGACCTTTGTTGAACTGTTTGACCCATCTCCTCACCATTCCATCACTCATGGCAATTTCACTGTAGACCTCACAAATATGATGATGAATGTCAGCCGGTTTCACATTTCTTGCATTTGAAAATCAAACTACGGGCCTTATCTCACAGTCTGAAACATGTTAAACATACAGAACAGCACACAAACACAGTCTGTCTCTTGTAATGATATATGTGGCATGCCCACAAATGAGGAAAACAGCGCTGCACTAAAAATATTCGCAAACAGTACTTACTTTCCAAGTAGGCCTCATAATTTAAACATGTTGATGTTAAAACATAAAAACTTATTTCCTTTTAAATGTTCAATGATAAAATTTAGCCCTTTTTCTGTTTAATGGGTGCATGAGTATTAATCTTCTTGTAGCAGCTATCAGTGGCATTAATTTGTGAATTTCCCATTCTTCACTCTTCAAGCAATTGTAGGCATTAGTGCTTCCAAAGAGTTCTGAAATGAACAGTACATGTTATTTCCTTATTTGTTGTAGCATTATTTCTAGTAATTGTGATGTGTTGGGTCTCAGTTGCTTAGGTGTAAGAATGTTAAATTCTCATGCTGAGAGCATTACTTGAGTTTTATATGAAAATTAACTTGTTCTTCTTTAATCTCAGCTTTTTTTTTTTTTTTTTTCCTGTCCCCGAAGTTAAGAACTGTCAATGAGGGACTGTGTTGCTCTTCCTATGCTCATGAAAGCTTTAAAAACTACCAGAAAAATAAAATAATAGAAAGAAGCGTGTCAAATCATTCAGCAAACCTAAAAACTTGTATCATCCTGGAATAGGACATGAACTCATATGGGGTTTCTCAGCAAGTATGTTATTATGTTATATAGCAAAAATGCATGCTGGAACAAATGAAGTTGCAGATGTTTCTGGCCTCCAGGGGACTATCAAGGCCTGTTCTCAGTGCTTCACTATGTCGTTATTGTTGTCACTGTACACTGAAGAGTCAAAACACTATGACCAGCCTGTCTTTATACAAAATGAAGCAACTGCAGGTAAACGACAACATGTGTGAAGGTCATGAAATGGTATAAATTACACCTGATCCTGAACTCTGTTAATCAGTGTTATTCTTTTTCTTCAGATGGGAAAGGTAGCAGGCTTAAGCAAGTTTAAACAAAGGCCAAAGTTGTAATCGCCACATGATTGGGTTAGTATTTCCGAGATGACATGGCTTGTGGGATGCTCATGGTCAGCACTGTTATAGTACCTTCAAAAAATGGTTTGAGGAGGGGAAAAACCATGAATCGCCAGCATGGTGTAAGCCAACCACAGCTTAGTGATGCTAGAAGTGAGCGAAGGCTATTCCGTATCATGCGAGCCAACAGAAGGGATACTGTGGTGCAACTCACTGGTAATTGAACGCTGGTGATTGGAGTAATGTGTCACAACACACAGTACATTGAACCGTGATGAAAATGGAGATGTGTAGCCACAGGCCACTTCAAGTGCCCATGCTAACCTTGGTTCACCATCAAAAGTGCCTACAATGGGCATGCAAGCTCAAGACTTGACCTCGAATGATTGGAAGAAGGTCGTCTGGTCAGATGAATCTCGTTTCCTGTTCCACCATGTGGATGGCCGGGTTCATGTGCATCATACCTGGGGAAGTATTTGATACCAGTATGCACCATGGGATTAAAACAAGCCAGTGTAAGAAGTGTAATGCTTTGGACAATGTTTTGCTAGAAAACCATGGACCCAGTCCTTTATGTGCAGAAAACTATGACATCTACCACCTACCTAAATATCTTTGTAGGCCAGGTACATCCTTTCATAGCAATGGTATTCCACTCTAGTAATGCCTACTTTCAGTGGGAAAATGCTCCATGTCACACTGCCTAGATTATTCAAGAATGGTTCACGAACCATGAGGCAGACTTCCAGATACTGCCCTGGCTTCTATATTCCCCGGACACCAACCAATCCGATCTGCAACGACTCAACCATGTAACTAAGAAGAGTTAAAGGATTGCCTGGTAATGTGTTGGTAGCAGATACCACCAGACACCTTTAGAAACTTTGTAGTGTCCATGCTTTTCCGGGTAAGAGCTGTTTTGGGGGCATGTGGAAGGTGGTCATAATCAATGTTTTTTGCTCTTCAGTGTAAATCAACAACTAATGTGGACTGGAGTGAAGTATCGCAAACGGGCCTTGATAGTTTCCTGGAGGCTAGAAATGTCTGCAAGAAAATAAAGAAATTTAGAGAAGGGGTGTGAAGTAAGTGCATCTTTGAGTAAATCCACTAAATAGAATAAGACATGTTTATGTTATACAAAAGATGATATGCTGAGAGATGGCAGTAGGTGTTTCAAGTATTAACTCCAGGATTATGCAAAATTTTGACAAGTTTGCTGAAGAACTATAGCAGGGAATTCACTGTTTCAGTGCAGTGCTGTACCAAATGTAATGTGGTAAGCTATTCTGTGTAATCAGGAAATTCAGTAATAGTAATTATTAATATTAATGATTTCCATAGTATTTGTCATCAATTGTAAGTATTGGGTTGGTGCAAATGAAATGTCTGGCAAAGCACCAGCACACATGGACGGTGAGAACGGAAAAGTAAGATAACTTACCTAGGCAGAATAATCTTCCTTGGCATCAACACATAGTTGCCATCTGTCCAGCAAAGCCCTGATCCCGGAACGAAAAAAGTCTGGTGGCTGGGACCTGAAGAAGTCATCGACTGCACATTGAACCTCGTTTTCTGTCGTAAACTGTTTCCCAGACAGGAAGTGATCCAGGCGACAAAAGAGATGATAGCTTGTCGGAGACAAGTCCAGGGAACAGGCAGGGGGAGGCAGGCAGTGCTTCATAGCCCAAGACACTTAGTGTCAGCGTTGTTTGTTGTGCGACATGAGGGTGGGCATTGTCCTGGAGTAGAAGAACAACATGTCTGTTGACCAAAGCCGGTTGTTTTGCAGTAATTTCCAGTGCATCTGGTGTAATTCAGTACAATAACGTTCTGCAGTGATGGTTTGATCTCTTGCCAAGAAACTCCGATGAATTATCCCGGCTGTGGACCACCAGACAATGAGCATCATCTACTTAGTTTTACGATGCCTTCCAGCACTGGCTGTGCCTTGCTTAACCATTGTGCAGATTGTTTCCAATTATCATAAAAGATCCACTTCTCATCCCAGGTGAGGATTCGATGCAGTAGAGGTTCCTGTTTATTACTGGCAAGCAGCGACGTGCAGACTTCCAAATGCCTAGTCTTGTTGGTAGTTGTAAACTCATGTGGCAGCCACATGTCCGGCTTTTACCTTACCCAGCACAGCCAGACGCCGAACAACTGTTGTGTGGTGAACACCTACCTCTGCCGCTATCTCACGACACGTTTCTCGGGGGCCTGCTTCAACCACAAGTAACAGAACGTCGTCAGAAACAGCAACAAGTTGGTGACTACGAGCTACATTTTGCAGGTCCGTATCTCTGCTTTGAAACTTTACAAACCATCGCCAAATGGTTTATTTGTTGGTAATATTCTCCCCAAATGCTATTTTAACGTTTTGAGTGACAATTCCTGCAGAATGGCCCACTTTAAATTCATACAAGAAGATGACTCTCAAATCTGGAGTCTGCATGTTTGCTTTGCAGGCCACGTTACATCCAAACAAACTATGACTGAGCCTTGTTCTTCACACACGTGCTAGCTATTTATAGTAACTCTGTGATGTAATACCTGCAACACCTGTGGATCGTTCCATTCCACTGTGGCGGGGGAGGCCTGTCTCCACTGCTCGTTCACGCCGGACATTTCATTCGCACCAACTCGATACTAGTAGTGTGTTTTCTCATTTTATGTACTCATGACTGTACACGTGCATACAGTTGCTCTCAACTGAAGTTTTAAAACCCAATGCTACTAACAAGAATTGACTTCGTCCACTGTAAAGGTTACATATTTGTAATGGCAAACCTGGTGATGAGTCTCAAACCCAAGCTTGTGCGCGCGCGGGCGCACGCACACACACACACACACACACACACACACAGTGTGGGGTTGTTGTTTTTTTCTTCAGATTGCGGACATTGCTCTTAAAAATAATTTCTACTTTTAGGTTCTAAACTAAACAAATATTATTGATTTCATCCTTTTATCAGCAACAAGTATTCAGACTTTTTGATCCAAAAATGCAAATGTTGGACAAAGATTTTTCTTCACTCTGAGCTGTTATCTTCAACCCAGTTTTGACATGAGGCACTTTTTGAAATGACAAAAAATTGTGAGATAATGATTATCCAAAAAGAATTGTTATTAATATTTTTAAAGATTGAACGGGAAACAAGATTTTCCAAAAAAGGGGAAGAAAAAGAAAAGAGAAGAAGACAATCTGCTGAAAAAAGCTTAGTTCTGTTCCTTTGGCAAAATTTGAGAAGTTCATCAACAAGCTTGGTGAAGCAGTTAAGAAAGTAAAATATCAAAACTGTCACTACAGCAGAAGCTAGTGTGGGAAAAATTTCCAACAGAGACAGTTATAAAGGAATTAAAAGACATTGTGAAAAAGAACATTGTTTATAAATTTGCGCTGACATTTTTTTTTCTTTGTACTGACAGCTCAGAAATTGGAATCAAGAATTATGGAGCACTTTTTATCAGTAGAAACTTTCTTTAGAAAAACAACATACTGTGTCACTATTCTGTTAGTTCTATTTCCAATAGGCTGTTGAATTGACAGGTAGTCTGAAAGTGCTTTGCTTTCAGAACTCACCAGTCAAGGAAAAATCTTGGAAATTTTAATGCGCGTTTTGTTTTTTGCTGTCCATTTTAAATAGTTTTTGTAAAGCACTGAAGATAATACAAAGTGGAGGAAATTTAATAATACAATAAAGAATGGGGATTTTTTTTGTTTTGTCTTCCATTCTCATTTTTTGGAACGAAAAAAAATCTGAATATTTGGCTTCTCTTAAGCATACTGACCACTCCCCACCCACACCTTTCTTTTTTTCTAATTTGTAATGTTCACAGATGTGCCTGAAGCATTCACCATATGAAAGAAAATAAATGACAAAGAATGAAGTACAAGCTAAATTCGCAAATGAGAAGATTTAGTGTGGAAAAATGCTTACAGTTGTGCACCACTGCATTCTTTATAGACTCTCACGACAGTTACCATTCATTTCATAATTGTCTTCTTTTTTTACAGTTTAATCCAACTGATAATTCTCTGTTGCTATTATATTTATATTCAATTTTGGCATGACATATTTCATTTTATTGGTATGCAATTTTACTACTTCTTGGATGTTTTCATGTCAGTCACAGTTTCTAAATTCCATGCCTTTTGCAGATACCACATTATTATGTAAGACTGTGAAATGTAATACTGCACGTTGTGATTCTTGCAAAAATCTTGTACGTTATGCTCAGAATTATTGTAGTAAGCCTTCAACTAAGGAAAATTTCAAAAGATACCTAGAAAAGATTTGTGGATGCATGTTTCCATACAAGTTTAGCAAATTCTGTATACTGTTTGTTGACAACTACACAGATTGGGAACTCATGTTTATACAAAGAATGGATCCTGGAATATTATGTGCTGCATTGAATATGTGCCCAGGTGAACAAGTTCTTTACTATCTGCTTCATGTTGTTTCATATTTTGAAAGTGTCATTTTTAAATTAACAGTTATGAACCTGTTGTGCATGTTTGTATGAGAAGTGCTGATCCAAAAAGTATCAAGATTGAATCCTTATTTTCAATAAGTAAAACTTTTGGTGTTGTCATTATGGTAAACATGTGCTGACATGTTTACTCCATGTCCAAGCATGATAAGATTTGTTGAATACATCATCATACAATTTAATGTAAAATACGTACATTAAATGATCTATTATGTATGGGTCACATTTTTTATGTGTGATGTCCAGAAAGAGGTAGTCTTGTGTTTCCAGCTGAAAGAATGCAAAACAATCATAAGGAGGTGTCAACTAAAAAAAGTCTAGTCGCTCAACACTGTCCCGAAAAAAATAGGGCTGTATAAAAAATAATGAGACTTATTAAATTACAGAATGTAAAAGGAAGTTACCACATATTTTGTGCTGTGTCCGTAAAGGTGCAGCCTTGAGCTGTAAACTGAGGTATCATGGCAATTGTTGCATTCATTTATGTTACAAAGAGGCACTCTGTGCTACTTTCTGTGTCCTCCTGCCTACAGATGTTGAAATGGATGTTTACCTGGAACAATGTTATGTCTTAAAATTTTGTTGTTTAAAAATTCTGCTGTTGGTTTAGTATGCTTCAGAAATCTCTTCTGAATGACTGTATATCATGTGCTGCAACTTTTTGTGTCATTAGTGTTTCAAGGAAGGATGAGATGTCACATCTAACCAGAAGTGTCAAGGTGGCCTTCAATCTTTCACAGCCAAAAGATGATCAATGCTGCGATAGCAATCATTTAAAAAAGTCTCACATGATTGTGCACTTACCAACACTTTTCAGTATCTACCAAAAGTGCTCATGTTATATACTCTGAAGATTTAGGAATGAAATGTTTGTGTGCTCGATGGATCCCTCAACTGCTAACACCAGATCAGAAAAAAAAAAAAGAAAAATACAAGATAACAGTTTGTGAGGAACTGAAAGGTTGTCTTGCAGAACATGGGTGTGGCATTTGCCTGGGGAACACTCTCAGACATACTGCATTTTCCCTACAGTCAAGTTAGGAGGGGAATTTGTGATGGTGTAGGGTTGTTTCAGCTGGGAAGGACTTTGGTTGTGGTGTCCTCCAGCCTAACAGCTGCCTGGTGCAAAGACATTCCAAAAAATTATGTATTACCTATGTTGTGGCAGTACTTTGCTCAGATTTCTGCCCTTTTCAGCAAGAGATTGAGTGCCTTGCTATACTGCAATGTCTGTCCAGACCTGCTGTGAGGAGCAGGATGTTCAAGTGTTGAATTGGCTGGTCCAGTGTTCCAATGTACACTGAGTTAGCTTTATATTACCAACGCCTATCTAATAAGGTATTGGTCCACCTTTCTGTGCAATCACAGCTGGTAGACACCTAGGAACAGATTCTACAAGTTGTCAAACACACTCCATGTGTAGCTTGACCCATGTCCACTGCATCAGCTCTGTCAATTCATTCTCATCCCGTGGAGAAGGAACAGCAGTTCTCACACCCTGTTGTAGCAGATACCACAAATGTTCAATTGGGTTACAGTCAGGGGAGTTTAGTGGCCAAAGCAATGTGGCAAATCTGTTGATGTGTTCCTCCAACCATTCAGTAGTTTTATAAGCCCAATGACACGGTGCATTGTCCTGTTGAAAGATGACGCTGTAGTCCAGGAAAACCTCCTGCAGATCTGTATGTGGAGATGGTCGGCTAACAGGTTGCTGTAGCGTCCGCTGTTCAGTGTTTTTGGTATGATAACCAACGGACCTATGGCTTGCCATGAAAAAGCTCCCCACACCAGAACACCTCTTCCACCGGCCCTGTTGAACCCCAACTGTATAACCAAGGATAGGGCTTCAAGCTGCTTATACCATATGTGAATCCAGTCATCATCATGGTGCAGCAGGAAATGGGACTCATCACTCCAGATGACCTTTTTCCATCTGTCTGGGTCCATTGTCGGCATTCCTTGGCCCATGTGAGGCACTATTTGTGATGACTGGGTGTTGTCATGGGTACTCTCGTTGGTCTCCATCTGTGGAATCCCAAGCAAAGTGAGGTACGGCATATTGTGCATGTGGAAATAGTTCAAACTACACCACTGTTGTACTGGTAGGTGAGCTGGTCGACTGTTGCATATCATTGGAGATACCAGTAGTGGCACTCGCCTCTAGGATCAACCGCACGTGGCTGACCAATGTGAGCCCTTCTGCTGAATTTTTTTTTACTGGAGTATTGTATAATGATTAGATTGGCAAAGGTAAATCATCATTTTTATCAAGCCTGCATCAGTGTAACTTTTGGTTCAGCACAATGAACCATGCTTTTAGTAGCATCCAAGGCATATGATCATTGGCAAGAGTCCTCCTCAATTTCAGCGCATTCTTTGAGTTTCCTTTTTATTATGGCTTGCTGATGACTAATGATTGTAAAAACTGAAAGTATTGTATTAAAATTTTTGTCAGGTACTCTAGAAAAAAAAAGAAAATTACTATTTGAGTCGTATTTGGAACAGTTATGTCAAAACATGCAACAGGGGACTTAACTGGAATTTTCAGCTTTGCTGATATAGATATGTCAGCAAATAATCTTGTAGTTTTACAAAGAAGGAATTTATTGATGATCGATTGGAGAAAGAGGAATGGAAATAGTTTATTTTTCTGTGTCTTTTTCTGGTGCACCATTTGTTTTTGGTGTATTACCCTGGAACAATGAGATTACAAGTGGAAATACGAGGTCTGATCAAAAAGTTCCGAGACTAGGCCGATATACAACAAAATACTTACGTTACTTAAGTCTGGCTATGATCTCCCTCAAAGTAGTCTCCTTGGGCAGCGATACACTGCTGCCAGCATTTTTGCCACTGTTGGAACACTCCCTTGAAATCCCGTTCGCGAATCGTGTGAAGCACTGTCTGCGATTTGCGCTGGATCTCGTCCACAGTTTCAAAACGGTGACCCGTCAGCTTCATCTTTGGGAACAGAAAGAAGTCACAGGGTGCCAAATCCGGCAGGTGAGGAAGAGTAGTCATGCTATTGTGGCTGCAAAACTGACGTGTTGCTAATGCTCTGTGGGCTGCTGCATTGTCGTGATGGAGCAGGAACTCGCTCCTGCGCCGCGTTTCAGGTCGTTTGCAGTGAATATCCTCCCTAAGATGGTGCAGAACATCACAGTAAAAAAGGGCAGTGACGATCTGGCCCTGGGGGAAGAATTCACGGTGCACCACCCCACGGATGTCGAAGAACATGGTGAGCACACTTTTGCTTGCGCTTCGGACCTTCTTGGGTCATGGAGATGCAGGGCTTTTTCACTGCAACGATTGTTGCTTGGTCTCCGGGTCGTAACCATAGACCCGAGTCTCGGCCCCAGCGATGACTCGCGGCAGGAACGTTGGTTCATTCGCCACCTGCTGACGAAGATTTTGACAGAGTTCGGCACGGATCGCTTTCTGTTCGGGGTTCAGAATCTTTGGCACAAACTTTGCAGCAATTCCATGCATGTTCAAAACCGAAGTCAGAATTTCATGCACTGTTCCATATGACACATTGACGCTGGTAGCAATGTCTTGAATGGTTCTCCGACGATCCTCATGTACCAGTTTCCTAATTTTGTCCACATTTTCAGGGTTTTGCTCGAGGACGGTCGCCCTGACCTCTCGTTGTCTTCCAGTGCCGTTCTGGCACTCTTGAAGCGCGAGTGCCACTGAAAACACCGCGCACGACTCAATACCATAAGCTGCTGCAACATTTCATGCGTCAATACCATAAGCCTGCTGCAACATTTCATGTGTCTTCGTTCCCGTTTGCCGAGTTTGACGCATAATTTATGTTCGCTCGCTGCTCTAGTTTGCAGTCCACTTACCGAAATCGCAGCTGTGTTGTGCACGTGGTCACCAAATATCGTGTAGCACAGCTCCCGATGTTCACAGAACAACATCACTTGGCACAATGACTCGTGAAGGTCCCTGCTCTCGGCCGCTGCTTGCGCATCCGCGTACTGCCATCTGTTGGCACGCTATGTACCTAGTCTCAGAACTTTTTTGATTGCTCTACGTATGCTCCAGTACTTTCATAAATTTTAATGTATTGGTTGTTTCACTTGATGATGTTCTGTGTTTGTGAATCCCATTTCATTTTTGTTCTGTCAAATAAGTTCTTAGTTGATCAGAAAGAGATGGGATTCACTTTAAAATGGGGTAGTCAAAAGCAAAATTAAAAGAATTCCCTGAAATTAATGTGAAAGCCTCCATTGCCAATGTTCGCATGAGTTGTTTGCTACTAGAGGAGTGGTTTCTTGTGATTAGCGTAACTATTTTAGTGGCACTGTGTAGCTGTGAGGGCCAAATGAAGATGATTGATTAATCTTCAAAAATTTGCCTATAAAAATAGTACTCTAGTTAAGAATAAATACACAAATTTAAGTTACTGTTAAAACTTCATCAGAAATAGCTGTGAGTCTGTTTATAATTAAAACTTATTGATTGATTAAGATAACGTCTAGAAATTGTATAATTAATTTTATACATTTAAACTGAGCCATTCCTTCAGCTATCAGAAATGATCAATTGACGGCAGAAGTTAATTGCATATTGTAAATTGACAGAAGACTGATTATACATGGAATTACGTGATGATGTGATGTAATTTCTGGCAACTTATGCCAAACATCTAAGTCAATTATACAAGAACAAAACAAATCCCATATAATTTATTTCACCTCTTCTGACCAAAGAGCAGAAATGAAACAACTTGGTTGCAAGTTCCAACTTGATGGAATGTGCACAAAACAATAACATTTTTTAAAGTGTCATGAGATGTGATAAATGGCTTCCTGTAAAATACCTCTGGTCGCTGATGCAAAAAAATAAAATAAATAAATAAATCAAAAATAAAAGATTAGTAAATGGTAAAAGAATTGATAATGCAAAACAAAAATTACATTGGAAGTGATGTTACCCATTCCAACAACTGACTGTGATAAGTTGTTCAAACAAAGGTCATAGGAATGACAAATTTTGGTTTGTGTTGCTAAATCAGCTGGCTTTGTCGTATTAATTTCCATCCATATGACTACAGGAAAAACAACACATTTATTTTTTACTGATTCAGTCTTGATGCTTTTAAATCAGTGCTCACGTATAGTACTTATTATTTAATCATAAACGAATCGCCAACCATTTATGATTATGGTATTCTCTGTAAGAGTGCTGTGTTTCAGAATTATGTGGATAATTCACTAAAAATATGAATATTTTATTTAGTGCTGTAGGATTTAAGTTTTCATGTAATTCAATTCAGTGCAGGAAATTCATTATGGGCTAGTATTTTTGAATAACATTCATTCACTAAATGAAATGTAAACCAGAACATTGTGAAAAAAAAAATTATCATAGATGATTGAATTTACAAATAATTCTAAAATAAGTTTCATTTCAGATGTAAATGAAAAATATGTACACTTGAAAATCAATGTACAGTTTAGAATACATTGCTGACTGCGTTGTGCATTTGAGTAAGGAGCTGTTTAGATGTCTTGTGGTTTATCATTGCAGGATAATTCATGAAGTCTTAGTTGAGAGATTGTAAGTGAAGGCATCAGATTTGAGATCTGGCACCTTTGAATCATATCCCAGACACATTTAACTGATGACAAATCTGGTAATGTTGGTAGCATGAGTATGGATATTATGCTGCTCAAACATTATATTATCCATATTCATCAAAACAGATTGACCAATGATGGTTTGTCACATTTTCAAAATAGCAGTAAGGTAGCATATTGGCATTCATAAAATAAGAGTTTTTGTCATGTTGTTTCTTATGGCTTCCCAAACGATTTTCCAAAAGTGTTTTTCAGTTTTCCTAGACATCTAAATCTTATTCATCCATCATAAATGGAAAAAGGGTGTAACATTGAACATCACTGAATGCCATTCCAGCCTCTACTGCATGATCATATAAAAGCACAATCATATGAAATATTTTGAAGCTATATAATGAAGTACAAACAAGTAAGTTGTATTTTAGTAGAATTTATCCCAATATAGGGTTGTTAAACTTTCTGCTGGAACATGTGCTTTAAAGTGATGAGTCAACATTTCATGTATCAAGAGCAGTAAATAGACATAACATGCTCATGTGGGGTATAGAAAACCCATGTCTCACAAACTCATATTTGTAATAGCCCGAAGTTAATGTTTGGTGTGGGTTTATGCACAATTCCATTATTTTTCCTTTTTTCTTATTGAAAAAATCTATCAAGGCAAATGTCTACTTCAATATGCTGCAAAACTTTGCTGTGCCACAAGTTGAAGGCTTTCAGCGAGATATTGTCTTTCAACAAGACGGAGCTCCTTCCCTTTGAGGAACAAGTGTTCACAACTACTTGGCTACTGTGTTCCAAGGATGCTGCATTGGCTAAGATGGCCTGAATGTCAGCTCATTCATCTGATGTAAACCCATTGGATATTTTTTATGTGGATTTGTCAATGACATAGTATACATAACAGAAGTGAGTGATTTTAAGAAACTAAAAGGGCAGACCATGAACACTATTGCTGCCGTTGATATGTTTTTATTACAATATTGGGACATGGTGAGAAATTGAGAGCAGGTTGAACATCCTCCCTGCAACTAAGGGGCCTTATATAGAAGTGTATTAGTTTGTATCATGAAAAGCTTTAGGTGTTTACCTTTCAAGTGCGGCAAATCCTATGTTGGTAAGAAGTGTAATTATTTTTAAATAATTTTCTAAAACTAGGCCATGACTTCTGTACTACCCTGTCTGTATATATTCATAAGATGTCGTTCGGTTAGGGTATCACATAATAAATGTTTTAAAAAATAATGGAATTAGTTTATTTTATGTTTCCCTTTTGCAGTCAGAAATAGTGTCATTGTGCCTCATCACCTCTGCAGCTAATTGTTATCATGTAATTGTAAACAAAATTTACGAGACACGTTGGAAGTCTGCTGTTTTGTATGATGTCAAGAAGAAAAGGAAGAAAAGTACTGTTTAATGTCTATATAGAACATTTACAAATTGTGTTTAGAAAGCATTTCTTCTATGATTTTGCTGATATTTGAGTGCTGGTATCTTTAATATAGAACAATTAGTATTTTCAGTAATTCATTTGGTGACACTCCATGCTAAATACAACTGATATTGAAACATACCTAGTATTCATCTCTAATGTATATTGTTATGAGTAATACTTCTGGAATGAAAATGTATCCATTCCAAACTTTTTTTTTATTTCAAGGTGGTGAGGTGCTTATATGTTTATTTTTTTTATTAATGTAAAAAATGTCTGATTTTACATGTACTGTGTTAACAAAGAATATGAAGTTATTTTGATTATTGTGCAATTTTTTTGTCTGCCTGAATACTAATGTGGTAATCAAAACTGATAAGAAAATGTGAAGTACCATCATATGTGTTGTAGGCATTTCTCACTATATAGAGCTGACACATTCTGGAACAGTTGTTAACTGAATGAAATATTGTGTATGAAACCACATTTTCTCATCAACTTCCAAGCAAAGAACTGCTTTCTTTATGCAATATGAGTTATAACTTTTAAAAGGGAAATTTAAATGCTGTCAACAAGGTATGTGACAAAGTAGGTCAGAATACATGTATGTAGTTTAATGCATGTAAATGTAGGAATTTTATTACTGATAAAGTTAAAAAGTGTTAACACAATAGAACCCACTTTTAGCAAGACCATATTTAATGAGATCTTAGATGTAATGAGCAAAACAGAAACTTTTGTTTTGTATAATGTTAATTCAAAGCTAATTTGATCGTTTTTAAAAGTTAATAAAAATCTACTCAAATGGATGACTAGAAATCATGGCATACAGGAAAAAATTGCAACAGCGCAATGGAATCCTAGTGTGCTAGTGTGAGAATGTCGATAGAAAAGCAATGGGGAAGGAATGTGGCAAATGTTCAACAAGCAAGTTGTGCAGGAGGCTCTCTCCACCTTCCACTCCAAAGGGCTACATCTTAGGTGTATCACATTAGCAGAGTTGATAATAGGCCACCTGCTCCTAGGCAAGAAAATGATAGGTGAGGGATCACGCACATGAAAGTGCATTTCTGGGCAGCAATTCCAGAGAGGGATGGGGGAGTAGTGGAATAGGAATTTAGCTGAAGGAAAAACATTGAATAATTCCTGGAATTGTGCTCATTTT
The DNA here is from genome assembly GCA_039090855.1 of Macrothele yani. NCBI lineage: Eukaryota > Metazoa > Arthropoda > Arachnida > Araneae > Macrothelidae > Macrothele > Macrothele yani. The sequence goes on from CM077026.1 coordinate 117,208,867, forward strand.
CCCTTTCATTCTCCAAGTGATTGATCAGTACTGCTTTTACTTCATGAGTGTTGTGTAGTTAAACTAAAGGTCTGCACATCTGGGCTTCTTTTTCATCAGTCAAGTAAAAAAAAATAGACTCAGTCCGGACCTGTAGTGGAAGGTTTAGCATTTTGCTTAGGCCTCAAATAAATCTTTTTGCCTCACAAAACAAAAACTGACATGCTACAGATGGCAAAGTGCACTGAGTGAAACAAATTTGGCACCAGATGAATTGATTAATCACAGCTAAAACTGACAAGTCAGGCTGTGAAATCAGAGTAAAATGGGACAATTTATTTCTTTTAAGGTTGAAATCAAATTCTGTTTTCACTTCAAGTGACAAAAACACATGAGTTTTTTTTCTTTCTTTTCCGAGAAACGTTTACCACTAACAGAGTTTTGAGCTTCTTGAAACCAAAACGAACTTCTGGCTCCATTTGTTGCTACTGCAAAGATGAGGAAGTTCGAAGCATTTGTTTACATATTTGAGGATCAAGCACTATCTTGTTTGTGTTTAAGTGCAGAAGAGGAAATGCACTTACATTTATATCACAAGTATGGCCTCAATCTCAAACACGAGAGAAATTATATGCAAAATGGCATGTATCTAAAAGAAACAATGCAGTTGGTATGATATCTATGCTACAAAGAATTCCAAAGTAGACACCTGGTATGCCTACATTTTTCAGTATCCTTTGAAAATTTCTGTGTGTGTGGATATTCATTTCGAAAACGTGTTTTCTTCCATTTTAGAATTTCCTTCATGGACAGCATCACGCAATCCATTGAAAAGTGCTCAGCAGGCCACTGGTTGCTGAGCACTTTTTAATGGATTCTTCCCTAAGGCCCCTGCTCTTAGGAAAGAATTGCATTAGTTATATTAAATGGCAGAGAATGCTTAATGAAAGTCTAAAATGGTTCAGGCCAGGCTGTAAACTGGAAATTTTGAGCAGTGTCAGGTTCCTAAAATTTGGGACTTGGCTGGGCTTTCCAAATCAAAACCCAAGTTAAACAGCAGTCACTGTCACATGGCTGTCAAGTTCAATATACTTGAAAGAGTTAATTAGCAAAAGCACTAGAGAATGCTTAATGAAAGTCTAAAATGCATCAGGCCAGGCTGTAAACTGGAAATTTTGAGCAGTGCCAGGTTCCTAAAATTTGGGACCAGGCTGGGCTTTACAAATCAAAACCCAGGTTAAACAGCAGTCACTGTCACATGGCTGTCAAGTTAAATATACTTGAAAGAGTTAATTAACTAGAGCACTAATGTAGTTAATTAGTTAAATCTTTCAAATATATCGAATTGTTATGAACATAAATATTGATATAAATGTATATGCATATTATCAGGTATACATATTTTTACATGATAGAAAATTTTTTCATCCAAAAATGGATTTTGCGAGCAACTAAATTTAATGAGGTTTTTCCGTCAGTCTCAAACTTCTCATTGTAAGCAGGTTCTGCATTATAGTGATTAACATTTATTAATAGGCGCTTATTGTAATTTTTTCCCAATTTTATCAGTGCGAAATCTCAGATTGTCGTATTGAGAATTTCTAGTGCTGGATAATAGATTGTTGTCCCCATCTTCTTAAATTACTTTTTTCAAGGTGACATTGGTTTCATGAACCAGCTGATTGCTTAGTAGACTTTACTGAGGAAGTTAATTATCATTTTCCATTACTTGTTCCTCCTTTGGGGATGATTGTCACTGACAAATTAAGCAGTTGCTTTATTTTTTAAGGCTGTATTGACATATAGATCAACAGAGTTGCAGAATGCAGTCTTATGTGCATACCGTATATACTCGTGTGTAGGTCGACTCCCGATTTTTATCTGAATATTTGCAGTTTTTGTATATCCCATGTATAAGTCGACCCCCGATTTTTATGTGAATATCTGCATTTCTTGTATATTTAGCTATCTAATTTTGAAGATGACAATCCGATTTTTGGCGTAAATGTGACAAGGATGGTAAGTCAGATAATATCCAAAAACTTGAAAATTTTCATCGTCCTGGAGTGGGACTCGAACCCGCGTCTCCCAGAAAACACCCGGGTATGCTAACCACACCACCACCCAGAACGACCAAGTTTCAAGTTTCCGATCAATTTGAATTTAACCATCACAGGATTCGCTAGTTGAAGCAACCGGCATTCATGTTTAGCGAATCTGGAGGTTAAGAATCTTATCCCGTGTTTGCCCGGAGAAGCAGATAAATCATGAAAGAAATATGGGATTACGCCATATAATACAAATTTTGAAGATTACAATCCGATTTTTGGCATAAATGTGACAAGATTTCGCTAAACATGAATGCCGGTTGCCTCGACTAGCGAATCCTGTGATGGTTAAATTCAAATTGATCGGAAACTTGAAACTTGGTCGTTCTGGGTGGTGGTGTGGTTAGCATACTCGGGCGTTTTCTGGGAGACGCGGGTTCAAGTCCCGCTCCAGGACGATGAAAATTTTCAAGTTTTTGGATATTATCTGACTTACCATCCTTGTCACATTTACGCCAAAAATCGGATTGTCATCTTCAAAATTTGTGTTATATGGCATAATCCCGTATTTCTTTCATGACCTACCTATCTTATGTACAAATTAAAAAAAATTGTTTTTTCTTTTCCGAGGATGCGCTCGCATGCGGAAATGTGAACCTATTTATTGTTGTAGCTGGCTCTCGCAATGTTGCTTGCGGCAGTTTCCCGCAAAATGTGGGTGGAATTGAGGCACAATTCTGGGAAGATGATAGGGCTCACCACCCTGGTTAGAAAGTTTTCAGTGGAAGGTTACACATTTTAACAATATATGAACCAACTTTTGCACATAGCCCCCCCTTCCCTTCTCCCACTTTTTGCAAGCGAGTTTTCTGCAGTTACTTCATTTATGGAAAGTAAAGCACTTGTTCCTGCAGCAAACGAATCGTGATGCATTTACCAAACGTCATAAGGCAGGCACACAACGGTATTTAAAAAAAAAAAAAAAAAACTTCTTGAAACATATTTGGAAAGCGTAATCTTGATGTCAGCCTGATAGTTTTTATCCCATAAAGAATATGCATGCCGTAAAAACTAAATGTGTAACTTTTGAAGTTTTCAATTGATATCTTCAAAATTGAAAATAAATCTTTATTTTGATGTATTGCAGACACTGTAAAATTTGCACACAACTATTTAAAAAAATTGAAGAAAATTTGTTCTATAAAATTTTCTCCCACTACCCTGTGCAGCATAGCAGCTGTTGGTCAACTGCTGAATTGTAGGAGTGTGCGATTAACAGAGAGGTCATTTATCTACAACCGAGTTGCACCAACCTTCCTCTCCACTGTGTTTGTGACAAACAATCTGCTTTAGTGACAAAACCGAACATCGCCCCATTCAGTAAAGATGCAATCCTTTTTTGCTCGCTCTTAAGGTCTTCAGAAAAGGTTACTGTTTGTTTGATTTTTAGAGCCGGGGAACACTCAATTTAATAGCAAACGTAAGTAGGTTGTTAAACTAATGCACTTTTTTACTATCAGTGGCAGTGTTATTCTGAGCGATCAGCCAAGTTTAAACACTTTCATTTTCGGGATGCATTGATCAACTTACCGCTGTTCTGTAGATTGTAGATTGTCACACCTCTCTTCACCGTCGTTAAGCAGGGGCAGAGCGGTCTCCTTTTGCAATAGTCTGTCCTCTTCACCCCCACCCCCACCCCCGGTTGAGAATTGAGCATGGTCGTAGTTCACTGCACAGTGCAACTTAAACACTACTGGCTGACGCGTTCACCTCTTTCCTCTGGGTGATTTACCAGCGGGGAAGTCAAGGCCATATCGACAGATCTAAAATGGACTTTGAGCCATCTTTGTGAAATGAGTTTTTTTATTAGTGAATAAAAAGAACTCGTACATATCAAATCAAGAAAATTCTTGGCAATAATTTTCTTCTGCACCAGTAACACCCAGAAAATGACTTAATATACAACTGCAAATGAACTGAGGGCACAAAGGGCTAAGTATGCGCATTTCCATAAGGCATCAAAATTTTGGTTTTCAACCTGTTAGAAATGTTTTCCGTGTATAGTTTGACCCCTTAATTTCAACCTAAATATTTCATTAAAAAGTCTACCTATATACGAGTATATACGGTACACTGTATGCAGATACTTTTCCAAAACATTGGCAGATTTTGCAGATAGTTTTTGCTTGAAGATTTTTTTTTTAATGTTTTTTTCAATTTTCCTTCTGTTTTAGACAAACTTTCCTTTTTGCTTTAAATTTTCTGTTTAGCCATTTCCTGCCACCACTTCAAGATATTATATACTAAATAAATTTGTAAAACTAAAAAATCATTTGGAAACATGGTGCCCACACCAAATATCGAAAATATGATGGAGGATGAACCATGTGAATTTAACCACCTCATTTGTGGTAGAAGGTAAAATACAAATCTAGCCATTTCACACACATTGTTTTATATTCAATCATAATACACTTATTTTGTCCTCATTAGAACCTGCAAGTTCTAACAATTATTTATTATTTTATTAATTTTCTAAATTATCTTACTCAATTGTTACTGTGCTTCACTCTTTGCAGGTTTGCAGCAAGTTTTATGTTTCAGTGATTGTGTACACAGATACATTTTTTTATATACAGCTCTGTAGATCAACATTATTAGTTCTTAAGAAAAGGAAGAAAAGTGCTGTTCAATGCAGTGGTGAACTCAGGATTTCTTTATGAGGGTGGCCCAAAATATTGAAGATGTAATTATCAAAAATACCCCGGAGAAAGCATCTCCCAAAATATTGGGAAGCAATAAAAATCTCTCTGCCATATTGAAATGTGTTTCCATTTGTTCATAAAATACATATTTAAAAACATATATAGCTTATGACCATTCGTCTGAGATGGGACCGTGTTTGAATCCCGGTGAGGCATGGATGTTGTGTTTGTCTTACGACACTGCCTCTCCCCCTTCCCTGGAACCAGTGGCCCTAAATTAGGAACAGGTAACTAACTGTTTATAGCCCACTGAGTTGCTCATGGTGGTCGTTAAACCTTCAACAACAACAGAAAAACTGTGAATGTTATGTAGCAAATTTTTAGTTATATCATTTATTTCAAGGCTCAAAAAAATAAAACACTGTCTGAATTCTCTCAAAGTTGTAACATACCAGGTTAAGTATAAAAGAATCAAAGAACCATGTATTTTTATTTATCTGAAATTCAAAATTTAACATATGATTGCAAAATGTGTATAAAAAAAGTTAATCCAGTGAGCTACATTTAGAAATTGAATTAAAGCCAATGTAGGCTTCCACAACTGAACTGATTCTCCATATCCATAGACTGCTCAAATAATATATAATATGAAGTGTAAAATTTGACTTCAAAAATGTCTGAAGGATTTCTTGCACACTGAAAGAATATTTGGTTCCAGAAAAAATGTCAAGTTAAACTGCAAAGGCAGTAGTAGTATCTATTTGTTGTGTATCTTGTTGGTACGTTCATAATATATAAATAATATGCATTATACTTAAGAGCAAAACTGAAGACTAAGGAAAAACTTTAGAATTTAAAACAAAGGTTGCAAAATAAAGGTTGCAAAATAAAGGTTGCAATTATATGTATATGTATATTAACTCTGAGCTCAGAGTTTCCAGGTTTTTGTTTCACAACACAATCACCCCTAAATTACTTTTGCTGTAACTGGCAACTGTTCTGTTAGAGTTCTATCATTTCAAGTGGACATTTAGCTGCAATCTGTTATCCTTTCAACCAGAGTTCAATAGGTTTCCCCCTCCCCCTCCACCCTCATTATATTGAAAGTATGCTGGCATAAATAAAGTATAATGAACTGAATTGTATAATGAAAAAATATTTCAGTCCCATGAATTTTGTTATAACATGATATTTTAATCTGCATTCACTGATGACTATTCAACCAACTTTAAACTACTGGTTACTAGATATTTTATTGACAAGCAAATGCTAAGACCATGGAAAAGCTACCTTTGGATTAAAATAAGATTATATCTTGTTAAAGTTACAGTTCTATAACTATAGTCGCCTGTCTTCCAAAATGATGCTTAATTTTTCAAAATTGGTTTCTCTATAGCCCATTGAGTTGCTCACGGTGGTCGTTAAACCTCCTCCAAAATTGGTTTCTGTCTTCTGGCCTGCCATTGTAGTGACATGTCGATCTTGGTGGCAGATTATAGTCAGTTCCTTGATAGTGTTTTTCTCCGTGCTAAACTACCTGTGAAAAAGTTCATTTACTATTTGCTTTTGTATTTTCTTGACAGCATGTTCTTTTGTTTCATAAGTGTAATTCTGTTTATTTTTCTTGTCTGCATTTTGTTAATAATAACAAGGAATATTTTGATCTGTCACACAGATTCAAGAAAAGTAGTAAAGCCACCAAAAAGTAATGACTTAGAATGTGAGCTGTGCAAAGAAGTTGTTCAGAAAGTTGAAGATCAAATTAAAGACCAAAAGACAGAAGAAGCTATTAAAGAAGCCTTAGAGAGAGTCTGTAGTTTCTTGCCTAGCTCCATGTTGGACAAGTGTAAATCATTTGTGGATACATATACAGACACTATCATTACCTTACTCATGCAAGAAATGGATCCATCTTCAGTTTGTGCTGCCCTAAACATCTGTCCAGGTAACACACTGCTGTAAAGTTCTTACCTTACATTGTTGAAATCTTATTGTTTTACAAAGAAAGGTGAGAAATCAGGGCCTCTTGTATTTCCTTCCGTGGTTAAGTATTCTGTAGAGCAAAACTAAATTTGTCCTGTTTACAAAAGTATGACAGTCATAATTCTATCACACACAAAACATACGCACTCTCTCTCTCTCTCTCTCTCTCTCTCTCTCTCTCTCTCTCTCTCTCTCTCTCTCTCTCTCTCTCTCTCACACACACACACACACACACACACACACACACACACACACACACACACACACACACACACACACACACACACACACACACATATGCTTCAGGGCAGGCTATTATGGTCTCCAAATGTGTGAAAAGCTTTTAAGTTGTCTCTTAAATGTCATGGGAGAAACTTACTTCTGTCTATAAATCTGTGATGTATTTTTCCCATTTGTACTCTCAGGGAGTCAGCAGATGGCAAATGAACCCTTAGGTATCCCTGCCCAGCCGTTTTCAAAACGTCTGTGACACTGGTTAGCTAGGCAGTCTGTTGTTGTTTTCCCTAGCAAATGCTCAGTTCAGTGTTGCTGATAAATACTCTTCCATACTTATTATGGAGTTTAAGAAAGTGAAAGATTTTCGCAAAAAAATAGCTTCCAGAGAATATGTGTTTGTAGGCAATGTAAAGTAGAACGATCAGACTCATAATTCTGGATATTTCGTACTTTTTGAATTAACCCCCACCCCCACCCCCTCCTCAGATGTCATGTGACTTATACAGAGTAACAGAAATATTCCGAATTAACATTTATTGTAATAGAATATGTGTAACAATTAAGAAAACAAAAACTCTTCAGGAGTTGAATGACCGAGTGCACCAGGTGTCGATTTCGTGTCTTAGTAATTGTTGAAATTTTATGGGCCAGCCCAGGCCTTGGAAACAAGAGAAATGTACGAGCCGGGCCAGGCTTTAATTAAAAAAAATTAAATGGGCTGGGTATGTGCCGGGCTTTCCAAATTAAGGCCCATGCAGACCTCTAGAATAGGTGGCCTAAAGCACCACTGCCCCTTTACTTTTTGACCTATGTGATCCCAATTTCACCCACTTCTGGGTCCCAACTCTCTACTCATAGACTAGCATGAAAATCTGAGTAAAAAGACTGCAGGATTAGGATTGGTAGTAGCTGCTAAAGATAGAGAAAGAGAGTATACCAGCCTTGCATGACACTTCAAATTGCATTTTTTAAAGGTATCCTAACATTTTAGCACACAAATTCAAAGTCAAAACCTCTCTTAAGCAAAAGTCACTGCAATAGTGCTATAATTTAACAGTTACAAAGTAAATTTTTATTTGTATATGTAGCCTAATGATGGGGCATAACATTAGATAATAATTTATTTATTTGCATGAAATACTGCTGAATGTCATGAGTGGAGAATATGAAATTGATAAAATCAACATGTAACAAGAGTTGCTACAGGTATTAAGAGGGAAAAGAAAAGATGTTTTAAATAACTCAAATTTTTGAACTGGACCCTCATTTGTCTTTGAAGGTAATTCCAAAGAACTTGCAACCATGTGGGGTGGATCTGGCAACCTGCATAAGTGTTGATACCGCCAGTTTTTAAGTGAAATATTTTGAGTGATTCTTTCTATCTCTCGGATAATTGGACTGTCTGGACCCCTGATGGCCTAGTGGTCAGCGTTCGCAACTGCTGTGGAGATGGTCTCAGGTTCAATCCCGGGCAGGTACGAATGCTCGAACCACTAAATATCCACCGTGTGTCGGATGGGCATATTAAGCCTTTGGATCCCAGGTACTAGCCTCCTGGTAATAAGGGCGTCTTCCTCTCCCTTTCTACTTTGCTTCTGTGTCGCTTTCCTATCGGGCACTCTAGCTCAAATCTCCTAGCTTCCAATTTCTAAGGGTTGTTTTAGACCTAGGGTCAGACACTCCCTTCCTAAAATCATCTACATATGATCTGATCTGATAATTGGACTGGCTCGATGCTTTATTATTTTAAGAGAATACTGGTCTATTTTGTGACCTGTTTGTTGAATGTGATGATCTATCCCATTTTATTGGAAATATTCCTAATAGCTGCTATATGTTCTTCCATCCGTTTGTTTAATTTGCCTCCTGTTTCACTTATGCAAGATAAATCACAGGAGCATTTTGCACTATAAATGACTCCTTGGAGTAAAATATTGTTTTCTGATTGTTTTAAAGATAAGTAATTTTTAATCTCTTTTTTGTTTAAGCCTGGAGCTATTCTAATGTATTTCTTGCTGAAGTTTTTCTAAAATACCTTTATGATGGGTACAGTGAAATCTCAGTTATATGTTTTTCTTGGGAATGACCTTAAAAAACATATAAATGTAAAAATGTATAAACAAAATTTCAGAATGTTAAATACTATTGTAAAAGTTATGCTTTAAAGGAGTGTAAGTTCTTCTTTAATAATGATATATTTAAAGTCAAATGGGCGGCAAAAAAAAAAGAAAAAAGCATTGCAAATTATAATATATTTTATCACATTGCAAAAGTCATAAAGCCTATAAAAATTGAACTTCTCGTTTGACGACTCTTATCTGTCTATAAAAATCCTGATTCTAGATTTAGTGAAATCCTCACAACTAAGAATCTGAAACCAGTGCTTCAACGTGGAACTCATGAATTAACAGCTAGTTGTTTTCTTTCTGCAGATCTTGGGGGCATCTATTTGAAACCAGAATGTTGAATACTGAAGATACGTGTAGTATTTTCTTCTGTTATGCCTAGTGGAGCCACAAAGTTACATCCCAGAGATTTATCAGTTTTTTAATAGTGCATGTGTGGGTGAAACCCCTTTTTCATCGATACCAAGAGAAAACAAGATAACCTTCTGATTGGATTAAGGTTTTACCTGCACCAAGAAGGAACACAACAACACTATCTCAATTCTCTGAAAGCTGTAACATACTGGGCCATGTATAAAAGATTCAAAGAATTGTATATTTTTGATAATCTGAAATTCTGATTTTAACGTATAATCGTAAAGATAAATGAATTACATCATCATCATCATCATTGTCAACCATTATCAATCCACTGCTGGACGAAGGTCTCCCCAAGTTTCCTCCACAACGGTCTGTCTTGTGCCAGTCTCCCTCCATGTCACTCCCGCATATTTACGAATTTCATCCACCCATCTCCCATGTGGTCTTTTTCTGGGTCTTTTCCTGTCCCTTGGAATCCAATCTAAAATTTCGGCTGTCCATCTATGGTCTGTCCTTCTGGCAGTATGTCCAGCCCATTGCCATTTCAGGGATTTAACTCTCTGATCATGATGTCTTCCACTCTGCGTCATTTTTCGGATCCACGAGTTCCTCTTCTTATCTCTCCTGGTTATACCAAGCATGCACCTCTTCATGCTTATTTGAGTTGTCTGCAGCCTTTGTATGTCTCTTTTAGTTAAGGTCCACGTCTCTGCACCATACGTAAGCACTGGAAGGATGCATTGATCAAACACTTTTCTTTTAAGACATAATGGCATATTGCTCTTGAAAATTATGCTGTTTCTTCCAAAAGCTCTCCAGGCAAGTTTTGTACGCCGATTAATTTCTTCATCAATGTGACCCTCACTTGATATCTGCTGTCCAAGATAAACATATGTATCTGTTATCTCCAGTTTTTCTCCATCAATCGATAAATCTTCATTTCTTGTAAAAGCATTGAACATCACTTTTGTCTTCTGAAAGTTCATTTTTAATCCCACTTCTTTACTCTTGTCAGCAAGTTCCTGGATCATACTCTGCAGCTCTGATGGGGTAGTTGCAAAAATGACTACGTCATCAGCAAAACGAAGGTGGGTTAGATAATCTCCATTAATCTTTATCCCTTTGTTTTCCCAGTTCAGTGATTGAAAGACATTTTCCAATGTGGCATTAAAGAGCTTCGGAGATATGGTGTCACCTTGTCTCACTCCCTTTCCAATTTTTATGTGTGTTGTATTTTCAAACAGCCGAATCTTTGCACTTGCATTTTCATAGATGTTATTAATAATATTAATGTATGCATCCTCAATACCGCAGGATTTCAGAGCCGTGGTAACTGCTGATGGTTTCACCGAATCAAAGGCTTTTTCATAATCGATAAAAGCCATGCACAATGGAAGTTCATATTCCTCGCTCTTTCAATTAGTTCTCTCAGTACGTGGATATGATCTATTGTGCTGTAGCCACTCCTGAATCCAGCTTGTTCTCTCGGTTGAGCCATGTCCAGTGTTACCTTCAAGCGGTGTGAAAGAACTTTAGTGAAGATTTTATAAACCACTGATAGGAGGCTGATAGGTCTGTAGTTCCTGAGATCCTCAATGTCACCTTTTTTATGTAGCAGGATCATTGTAGCGTTGTTCCAATCCTCAGGAATCTTCCCTTCATTAAGGCATCGAGTGAAAATTTGGGCGAGTACTGTTTCAATTTCTCCACTTGCTTCTTGTATGATGTCTATAGTAATTCCATCTTCTCCTGGAGCTTTCCCCGCTTCATGTTCTTGATTGCATGTGCAACTTCTGCTGGGAGGACTGGAAGAACTCTGGTACCTTTCATGATGTCTGGAGTACATGTATCATCCCTTTCATATAATTTGGAGTAGAAATCTTTCACTCTTGTCAAAATTTTGCCTGTATTTCTTGTTATAGAACCATCTTCTTTTCTCAGAGCCATAATCTGTTTTCTTCCCTTACTGAGATGTCCCTTTGCTATCTTAAGGCTTTGGTTGTTTTCAATTGCTTTCCTCACTAGCTCACAGTTGAATTTCCTTACGTCTTCAGTGATACTTTTTCGTGTTGTCTTGCATAGCTCTATATATTCCACTTTGGAAGTCACATCTTCTTTAGTTGTCCTCATCTCTCTTCTTTTTTGCATCAACATTTTGGTTTTTCCTGATAATTTGTTCACATGCAACTTGTTCTTAGACCCAGCTAATTTTGTTGCTGTTTCCATTAGAGCTTTGGTTACTTTTCTGTTAACTTCCGAAATATCCACTTCTTCCGATGTTAGGCCTTCTAAAGCAGAGAATCTGTTCTTCAGTTCCAACTTGAAAGTATTATGGTGTTTTTTAAGGTTGGTTATGTCAATACATTTTGTTTGTCTTATGAGCTTGCCACGTTCCAGTTTAGTGTTGAGGTGCATCTTACATCTCACCAATCTATGGTCACTACCTGTGTTGAACTTGTTCAGCACACTGCAGTCTTCGATGATGAATTTTTTGTTACACATAATAAAATCAATTTCACTTGTCGTCCCAATTGGATGTCTCCATGTCCATTTCCTGTGTGGCTTTTTCTTGAAAAAGGAGTTCAAGATGAAAAATCCTTCTGCCTCTGCAAACTCAACGAGAGTATTTCCACGCTGGTTTCTGTTGCCGTGACCGAATTTACCTACTGAAGTTTCATTCTGTTGCCGTTGCCCTATTTTTGCATTGAAATCTCCCATAATTATCTTCAAGTGCTGCTTACCTTTATTATTTAGATGACGAATTTCCTCATAAAATTCTTCAATTTCTTCTTCAGGATGACTTGTGGTGGGTGCATAAGTTTGAATAATCTGAGCCTGGTATCTTCTCGATAGTTGGATAACGAGTCGTGCAGCTCTGTCAGAGGAACTTTCAACTTCTACCACTTTATCCTTCAGTTTCTTGTTTATTATAAATCCAACACCACTAGTTCTGCCAGTATCTGTCCCACGATAATAGAAGAGATGTCCACTTTTCAGTTCAATGAGATCTTCTCCTTTTCTCCTTACCTCACTTAGCCCGACGATGTCCCACTTGATCCTTTGTAGTTCCTCTTCCAATTCAAGAAGCCTTGAATCAGAAGATAGGGAGCGTCCGTTATAGGTAGCCAAGGTCAGCATCAAATGGCAGCCTAGTCCGGTCCTCCGGGGATTCTTAGCACCCTCTGCCTTCATGTCGCACTGGCCGCTGCCTTGGCCAGGTACATTCCAGCTGCCGGAGACTGAGGGCCAAGATTTAAGTTGTAGAGTCATTTTGGAGGTGTTTGGCCATAACTCACCACGCTGGCCAAGCGGGCTGGTGAGTGTGGGATAGCATTTCCTCTGATCCCGATGGTATAGTTATACCGCTATTTGCGGTCGTCAGAGCCCCTTTAGTGGGAACAGGATGCACCACGAGAAGGCGGGGTTGACATTTGTCAAGGGAGAGGCTGTGATGTTACGCATCACCTGACCTTACATCCCTATATAATTACATATAATCACATGAATTACATATAATCAAGTTAAAAAAAGTGTTAGGAACTACAGTAAAACATCAGGACTAATGCAGAATTAAGTACATATAAAGTGAAAAATGTATCAGTCAGAAATGTATAACCAAGGTTCCACCACAATTTTCTTTGTGAACAACATTATTGCTATTGTTGGCTCTTGCATAGAGGTTTTCTATTTCATTAATCTGTTAGTTCCTGTAACTGGGCAGTTGTCAGCAATCAAGATGGACTTCAGAAAATTTTTGTCAAGAGCTGTAAAGTTACATTCTGTTCAATGTAAGAGGGATGCTCTGAGTTGTAATCCAGTAGTTTATTTGTATTGATATGTTTGTTGAACAGTTAGTTATGTCATAATTTTCTTGTTATCCCGTTTGAGAGTTACATCCAAGTAAAGCAGTTAGTTATCTCTCTGCTCTTCTAAAGTAAATTTCTGTGACCTGTCTTCAGAATTAAATTATTCTAAAATTTTGGGTGGTAAATCTGTAAAGTTTTATCAACTGTTAATAGGATATCATCCATGTAGTGCAAATATATGCAGAAAATGGAAGGATTGATGAGGAAAAGATTTTGTATTTTGCTAACTGTTTATTAAAAATAAATGCCAAATGATGCTTACTACAAGCTGTAAGCAAATTGTATTACCCAGGCAAGATTTTTGTTCATTTTTTTAAATATGTAAAATGATTTTCTTAGATTAATGATATCTCACACTTCAAAATATCATGATATTTATTCAAAATGTGTAACATATGGCACGTTAGAGAAAGACTTAAAACGTTTTGTAAGAAATACTTCATTGTGACACAAATGATCACATATTGAACCAAATGAAAAATAAAATTTCAAAGTGAAATAGCCAAAGTACCTCAATATGGAGTGTACTCACCCCTCACAGCAATGTTTTGTGCTGTTGATGGTGTCTAGGAGCTCAGTAGGTAGCAAAAACCATTGTCTGTACAAAGCTTATCTAAGCACCTCCAAGTCTTGTGGAGGAAGGTTGAGGTCAGCAGCATGCCTCACTAGAGTATCCCAGACATGCTCAATTGGATTAATTTAGGAAGACCTGGCTGGCCGGTCCATATGGACATGGTCTCCTCTTGAAGACATTTTTGGATCAGCCTCATTTGTGAGGACTAGCATTAACCATCTTGCAAGAGAAGTATATCTGCTATGGTACCTCCATAAGGGCAAACATAGAGGTCCAGGGGATCAACTTTATAGTGTCAAGCATTCTTGGCTACTTTTGGAAGCACATAGAGGTCTGTGCATTCACCTAATGAGATGACACTCCAAACCAACACAGTACATTACCATTAGTGTCACTTTCATGTGTCATAGAAGGATGATATAATGTTTCTCATTTTTTCCAGAGCTCACCTGGAATCACTTTGCAAATCAAATCTGGACTCACCTGTGAAGAAAACTTACCTCCATTGGTTTTCAGTCCAATCGGCGTGAACTCTTGCCCAATTTAAACGTTCCCCTGAGATGAAATGCCCTGGTCGCCTAACATAAATGCCTCCTTCATGAAGTCTTCTTCACACAGTGAAAGAAGACTTTACAGTTCCTGTAGCTGCAGAAAGGGCAAATCACAGCTGTGTCAGGGTAACAGTCGTGTTCGTTTCACACATCTAATTGGAGATATCAGCCTTCCTTCGCTGTACCTTCGGGAAGCTGATTGCATATTTTGAAATTGGTTCCACAGTCTACGGGCCACAGGACTCGCATGCAGCCATCTTGCAACTTCCACCTGACTTTGGCCTGCCTCTAGTCTTTCAATTGTTCCTTATCTCAGTTCGTGTTAAGTGATGTCTCTCAGCCATTACAACAAATCTATCTCAAAGTCCTTTCTTACACTTTTGCAAATGATGTGATGCACGCCTATTAAATAGCTCCTTTTATGCTGCTGCTCATTTGCGTAAACCTATGCTATCGCCACTCATTTGCATATACCCTGACTTCACTTTACATTTCACATCTAATTCCCAAGTTTTGTGTAATTCTTCTGTCACCAATAATTGCAATCTTTCTGGGTTTTTCTCCCTTGGTTTATGGAAACCAGTATATATTTATTTTGCCATGTTATTTCAAACTTTTATGCTAAGTTCAGAGAGATTTATTAAGATTTTTTAATACTATACAAGAAATAACCCTGTATCAATTAGTTGTGTTTTAAATTAGAAATTAATAAATGGAATATTTTGGTACTTACCATTGCGTTCACTGGCCCTGGAATGAATGGTAGTAGTGTTAGGGGGTAAGTTGTTCATTCAGACATTGCTCCCTTTTAGAACAGATTTCCAAATGAGAGGAATGTGATATGGTGAGTCTGTTTTCCAAGTTTTGTGGAAAAGGTAGCATTCGATACTCGTGTGATATCTCAGAGATATTTAATTAATGAAAGAAGCTACACATTTTGTGCATCTTACTATACTGTGTGGCTTCTCTGTCAGCAGCAAGTTAAAAATTTTGAGAGCATTTTGTTATGAGAGGCATTTACATGTGAAAAAAGGAAGAAAAGAAATAGGATGTATGTAATAAGTAGTGAAATTGATGTAGTGAAGTAATTTATTAAATATTCTGAGGCAAATTGATTTATTGATTTATATTATAAAATTAAAAATATTTTTTTTTTCTACTGCTATCTCATGTAGATCTATTTGCTAAAACATTTTCTGTGATATAACACTTAATTTCAACAAAGATTTTTTTTTTTCAGGGTCAAAAAAAGTGGTAGTCACTCCAAAAAGTAATGATTTGGAATGTGATTTGTGTAAAGAAGTTATTCAGAATGTTGAGGATCAGCTGAAAGACCAGAAAACAGAGGCAGCAATTCGGGAAGCCTTAGAGAAAGTTTGTGTTTACCTGCCAAGTTCCATGACTGACAAATGTAAATCATTTGTGGATACATACACAGATATGCTGATTTCTTTAATTCTGCAAGAAATGGATCCTGCTCAGATTTGTGCTGCTCTGAAGATGTGCCCAGGTAATTATTTTTATTGTTATAATTATTTCTGTTTTCATTGGTATTTTTGAAAAGTAGTGCTAGAATTTGGCTGTTGTAAAACTGCTTACAGTGATCATTCTATGTATAATGCAGACACTAATGGTATTTTAGACTTCTTGTTTTCCAGAAAATAAATGCATACATATGCACATTAGAATATAGCATTTTTTGGGGTTCTGCCTCCGAGAATAAGCTCAGACAGAATTTCATTATCATTTTGATTCATTAAGTTTTTTTTTTTATTATTATTATTTTTAAATATATTTCAGCATTTTCTGCTCTGCTTGCTTTTTACTTAGTTTTGATTTTCAGTTTCCCTCATGTGGGTTGGCCCAAAATATGGAAGATGCAAATAAAAAGTAACCTGCAGAAAGCATCTCCCAAAATATTGGGAAGCAATAAAAGCATCTCTGCCATTAAAGTATGTTCTCAGTGATTTGTAAGATATATATTTAAAAATATATACAAATATTCAAAAATAAACTGATAATAACAAAGAATGAAGGACCAAGTTTTGCATCATGGGAAAGGCCCTTGGCCACCCCCACAGAGTATGCCACTGATACTAAATGCTATTTGCAAAATTGCCTGTAGTAGTGTCTCTTACAGCACACACAAAAGTGTGTGTGTGTGTGTGTGTGAGAGAGAGAGAGAGAGAGAGAGAGAGAGAGAGAGAGAGAGAGAGAGAGAAAACAATTTGCATCTCTGAATATTTCAGTAACTCAGGTGCAATGGTAGTATACTTATTTTTCTTGCACCATCTATTCTCAAATTCGATTACTTTTTCTTTTCTTTTTTCTTTTATTTGGCACAACTATATGCTGCTTGAACTGTGTACAGAATTCACATTTTAATTTAGATATATTGCTACTTGTTCGGTTCCTTTGTTTTTTTTTCTTTTTTGGAACAACAGTTTTTAATTTAAATTACAGGGAAAAAAACATTATTTCTGAGTTTGTATAGGAGCTTTCTGCTTTATCTTTATCCTTTTTGAAGAAGACAAAAGTTTGTTGTAGATGTTTGACTGATTTGTAGCAACATGTTTGTTGGTCACACTGTGTGACCTCGTTTCAAAAAAAGTGAGAACTGAATTGCTGTTAAGTATGTATATATTAAATTAATGGTCAGTATGAAAGCAAAGTAACAGCACCAATATTATAAGCATATTCTTTCAAAGAAATAATTACTGCATTGTTTCAAATTCAATCTATTTCAAACCCACTTCCATAGAAAATATCTTTTTCTTTCATTTCTTTTCTTGGTTTGTAAATACAGTTATACCCTTTGCCAACTGCAAATTTAAATGCACATGAAATAAAAAATTCATATGCCCTTGTGTAATGAGATCCCAGTGTGTGTGTCAGGAACATGCACAAATCAACAAATTTGTTCCAACCTGTGCCTTGAACTTTAAATGTCAAATTCAAATTCTACCTCAATGTCTGTAGGTGCCAAATTTAGTTTTGATGTGTTTAGATGCCAGATTCATTTGTATCCCTGGGATCAGAACTGGGGAGGAGCTTGGACCTTTGTACTTTCTTCCTCCAGGGAGAATGTAGGTAGCATTACATTGGCTCCACCAAAATCCAAGATGAAGTGGTTTCCTTGTTTCTCCTTGAAAAAATGGCAAGGCAAACTTGGAAATTATGGATTTCTGCCTTTCCGTGCATGTTTTTCCTGCCTCCCACCATTTCCCCCTCTATTATGTCCTTTCCCATGGTTTAGTTACACATTAACTCCAGAAAACTATATCCAAAGAAAGATTATTTCAATAGTTACAGGGTCACAATTAATAAGTAATTCCAAATTGTCCTATTGTAAAGAACATAACGCAGTATTTTATTAAAAGATGCACTCATAAATATTCTTTTTACTGTAAGTGATTCACTTTCAACTGTACATTGAAAAATGAAATTTTAATTATCAAAATAATAGAATTCTAGCTTGTTTTATCAGATATCTGTATGGCATAACAATCACACTGGGATTTAAAAAAAGTGGTATTGCAGTATTTGCTCTCCATTTTTAGCACGTCTTTTGTAAAAAAAAGGTCATTGCTTATGTTGCCGGTTTGTCCGTCCGTCTGTACCCACAATATCTCTGCAACTATTAGTCTGATTTGAAAAATTCTTTTTGCATTGGGAAGCTTGAAATATGCAGAGATGCCAGCCTGTTTCAGATATTTTCAATGGTACTCATACAAATTTTCAGTAGTTTGGGCCATTTTTCAGTAGTCATACTAAAAAGAATAATTTTAACCGAGGAAAACATGCTATTACTCATTTAATTTAATTAGCATTTTTTACTTATTCATTTATATACATGAAAATCTGTATCAAAATATTTCAAATTTTTCACATGAAAAATAATATACACCATGACTGAAACATTTTATTTACACAACAAAAAATTGATCAAACAGCTTTCTTTAGTGATTTGGCTGTACATTGTTTTGCAGATTTGAGTTCCTCAGCAGAAAATATTTGTTCATAACACATTTGCCCAGAGGAGAACATATTCATTTTTGCAATAAGAAGTGTTCTACAGTTTTTAAACATAAATTAGGTTGGAAATGTTTTTTTTTTTTTTTTTTTTTTTTGCACTAAACTAAAAACTCTCTCACTCACAGCATTCAAGTGTGGAACTACAAGTATTGCAAACATTACTTTCGGTAGAATAGTATACTTAACAGCTCCATTACAGCCTCTTAATTTTGAGATTTTTGACCAAGTGACATCTATTCTATCTGTTTCTGCTATGATGAAGGGTCATTGCCACTTGGGAATTCCTTCAACTTGTGTTTAATCAACAATGTGTAAGATAAAAAAAGAATGCTGACAAAATGCATTCTATTGTCACTCATTCTATGCTACTCTCTGCCAAGATATAACCACAAAGATTAGAAACCCTCTAATAAGGAAGATAAAAAATTAATTTCTATCGTTTTACATTGAATGTGAATACACTAAATTGCTGTTTTAATAATAAGGCACAGAAAACACGCATTAAATTTTATAAGTTTTGTAAGAGCATGTTACAGTAAGTTACAGTAAGATATGTTCAGTTGTTACAGTAAGGTATGTTTTTAATGAACTTTGCCACATTTTAACTGGTGTAACACGTTTTCTTCACTTCGTTTCATAGCCATTCACCGTTTTTTATTTGTGTTCTTGACTTTGAACTATCAGTCCAGATAAGATTCATTGAATCAGCTGCATCTTGACTGAACTTTAAATTCAACTTCATCTTAACAACTTTTAATTTAACTGCATCTTGGACGACCATCTTCCAATAGCGCCTGTCAGCCAACAGGGAAGAAAATGTTTATTAAATGGATAGTGAATGACATTGAGACAGGTAAGCATTTTTTGTACAGTTTATTCTAACTAAGTACAATATGTTTGTAATGCAAGTTCCCCATTTTAATTTAGATATGATGAACGGGACGGTAACAGAAGAGGTGATAATGCGCAAAAAGTTGAAACAGTGAAGAACATGTGCATACATGCTTCTACGAAACTTATTGAATGTGAAGCAAAGAAGTCAAGTCTTAGCAACCTGGTACTTAGGTCCAAAGCTCTCAAGATTTATGAGCATTGATTTTGAAAAGAAAAGTGTTGAACCTGGCACACACTTATTGTAGAAAATGGATACCACTTCAGATAAGTGTTCAATGCAGGTGAAACTGTTTTATTTAGGAAGAAAATGCCTTTTAGAACTGACATAAACAAAGAAGACAATGTCACTCCTAGATTTAATGCAGTAAAAATGGTTTGACACAGCTGCTTTATACCAATGCACAGAGGCATAACTAGGGCACAACTTAAGAGAGGGTACAAAAGTCACTGCGTAAAATCTGATTAAAACTGGAATTGAAACTTTTGCACCAGTTTCTGGTACAGAATTTACCTATAATTTATTTCGCCAGTTGTGGTAGCTTGACTTCTGAAAAGTCACATTTCTTCCTCAAAATGTACAGAGGATGCAAGTTGCTCACAATCAGAAAGTGATGGCATGCTTGTTTGCACGTTACAAGATAAGGATGTCTTTCATATTTTTTAAGATTCTCTGGGAGCAGTTTGATCATTACTGCCTCTACTGCAAGCTGCTTTGAGTCCATTTAATGTGGTACCAATAAAGGTTGGAACTCCAGAGCAGTTGGGAATCTCACCACTCTCTTCACATTTTGTATTTTATAGTCCCAAATGGTGTTCCGCGTCCAGCTCATCTTCACTACCCAGAGCCTCCTAGATGTAAGTGTAAGAGAAATGCACGAATAGTGAAGAACATGGAAGAAGTTTGGGGGGGGGGGGTGAGACCTGTTTGAGTGCAAGACTAGAGGTTTCTGGTACTAAAACTCTTCCAGAAGTAAAGTCAAATGCACAGAATCCAAAATTAAGTCTGAAAAGCATTTGTGGGTATGGGGGGGGGGTCACGGAATGAAATGCTATGGCTTTTATGTAACGTGTTAGATGGAGCATGACAAGTCCATTTGAGATCCTAAATTTGCATGTTGTAGAGCTTAAAGTTGTCCAACGTAAGGGGTCCGGGTTCGAATCCCGGTCAGGCATGGATGTTGTGTTTGTCTTACGGCACTGGCTCTCTACCTTCCCTGGAACCAGTGACCCTAAATTAGGGACGGGCGACTGCTTATAGCCCATTGAGTTGCTCACGGTGGTCGTTAAACCTCCAATCAAAAAAAAAAAAAAAAAAAAGTTGTCCAATATGAAATGAATTGACTTAAATCAATTTAAGGAGCAAAGCCATGAGTTCTCTTCTGAGTGGGTGTAAGAATTGGATGAAAACTCATTTCCAGTGTCTCACACCCATTTATCTGATTCTGTAAGGTGAAAAGAATGAAGAAAACTGGAAGCAGTACAGTTGCAACAATGCCATTTTGATATCAAAATTAAATGTGGAAGATCCACGTTTTTCACAAAAATACAGTCATAACTCTTTCAGAAAATATTTACTACTAACAAAATTAGTAGCAAATATCAGAAAATTAGGAAAATCAGTGTTTCTTATAGATAATTTGGAAAATTGTTAAATATAATGAAAAAAAAAAAAAAGAAAAGAAATATGTTCCATTCCACTCCCACTCCCTACCTCCTGTCATAAAACTGCTCCTGAAGTAACCCCAAAACTCCTGAAAGTTTCCATGTTTAGAGCAGAAATTAATCAGTACATTGTTTTTGTAGTTGTATGCCTTCATTGGCCATGGGATGAATGATTCAAATGTTGCCTCATTTAAGAATAGATTTCCAAATGAGAGGTGTGTGCTATGGTGAGTCTGTGTTTAAGTGTTATGACAAAGGTAGCTTTTGATGCTCTTGCAATTAAGAGATCTTTGAATAATAAAAGGAGCTACACATTTTGTGTTGTACCTACACATGCTTCTTACTGTGCTATGTGGCTTCTCTATCAGGAGCAAATAAAAAATTTGGGGAGCATTTTATTATGAGGGCCATTTACTTGAGTGAAAAAAATAGGATGTATGTAATGTGTTGTGACATTGATGTGGTGAAGTAATTTGTTAAATATTCTGGAGCAGATCGATTTGTATTATAAAATTAAAAATAAAATCTAATTTTTGTTTCTCCTGCTATCTCATGTAGATCTATTTGCTAAAACATTTTCTGTGATATAACACTTAATTCTAACAAAAAAATTTTTTTTTCAGCGTCAAAAAAAGTGGTAGTCACTCCAAAAGGTAACGATTTGGAATGTGATTTATGTAAGGAAGTTATTCAGAATGTCGAGGATCAGCTAAAAGACCAAAAAACAGAGGAAGCTATTCGCGAAGCCTTAGAGAGAGTTTGTGGTTACTTGCCAAGTTCCATGACTGACAAATGTAAATCATTTGTGGATACATACACAGATATGCTGATTTCTCTAATTCTGCAAGAAATGGATCCTGCTCAAATTTGTGCTGCCCTGAAGATGTGCCCAGGTAATTATTTCTTCTTCTTACTACTATTATTATTATTAAGATTTCACCTCTTCCTTAGGTTTTTTCTTCTCTTCCTTCCGGGACGGGTACGACATATCAAGTCTGGAAAGTGGTATTCCTTTCAGTTCTCCAGGAACTTCCTTACTATCCTACAAGTGTCCAGGATAGCTGCCTTCTGTAGTTCCATGTAGGCATTAGGCTGAATGTCTAGTGTCTGTATAGAGCTGTAAATGGTCTTCAGTACAACTCCTGTGGCTGATATTACTATGGGGACGGTGGTGACATTCTCCATATGCTACATTTCCTTGACTTTGCATCGTAGGTCGTTATACTTTGACAACTTTTCTCTGTGCGTCTTCTGGATATGTTGCACATGTTGGGCACGGCTATGTCAATGAGGTATGTTGACTTCTTCTCCTTGTCGACCAGGACGATATTGGGCCTATTGTGGGGGATGATCTTATCTGTTGTGATCGATCTGTCCCAGTACATCTTGTGCGTGTTGTTCTGTAGAAGAGTTGTTGGCTCATACTTGTAGTAGGGAACAGGCTCAGTTGCAATGAGGTGGTGCTTTCTTACCAATTTCTGATGGACAATCTTGGCAACTTGATTGTGCTTGTCCGTGTACTCTATTTGTGTGAGGACTCTGCAACCTGCTGTGATATGTTGAATAGTCTCTGGCGCTTGATAGCATTGCCGACATGTGTCGCTTTCCATTTCAGGATATGCTTCCGGTATTTTCTGGTGTTTACAACTTGATCTTGTATAGCCATCAGGAACCCTTCGGTCTTGGGGAATAATAATAATAATAATAATAATAATAATAATAATAATAATAATAATTATTATTATTATTATTATTATAAATGATATGTTTGAAAAGCAGTGCTAGAACTTGACTGTTATAAAAGTGATGATGGTGATAATTTTTTGTATAACCTAGACAGTAATGATATTTCTGACTTTTTGTTTTTGAGAAAATACATGCATACATATGTACATTAAAATAAAAAAACTGGAAGATTTTCATCATTTTGATTTCTTAAGATTGTTTTAAGATATATTTCAGCCTTTTCTTTTCTTCTTACTTTTTATTTAGTTTACCTTTCATCTTTTATCATTTTGCTGCTTGCTGTTATATTATCATCATTATCTATTATTATCAGTCCAGTGCTGGATGAAGATCCTCACAAATCTTTTGCACAACTTTCTATGTCATTTTTGTCTCTTCCAATTCACTCCACTGTGTTTTCGAACTTCATCCACCATTCTCTCACATGGTCTTCTTGTGGGTCTATTCCTGCCCTTTGGTGTCCAATCTAGTATTTCAGCTGTCCAGTAAGTGGTCAGTTCTACTATTGTGTCCAGCCCATTGCAACTTGAGAGTCTTCACTTTGATCATAATGTCATAAATTCTTGTTGTTTCCCTAATCCATGTATTCCTCTTCCTATCGATGCATCTCTCCTCCTTCCTTTGAGTTATTTGCAGCCTCTAAATATCTTTTTTAGTTTAAGTCCATGTCTCTGATCCACAAGAACTAAAATGATGCATTGATTAAACACTTCTAAGACATAATTAATGGTAAATTTCCCTTTAAAAATGTAGTGTTTCTTCCAAAAGCTCCCAAACTAAGTTTTATATGCGTACTTATTTATATATGGCAATTAATATATTTTATTATCATGTATAAGAGATATTTTTACTCATGATGCACACTTTCAAAAAATTTATGGGCTTCAGATGTTCGATTTCTGTTCCCAAAATTTCTGAACATTCTTTCTAAAGAAGAATGAGATAATTTTTAACAATCCCAGTGTTCTTCAAAAAGAGCATTTTGTAATCCTAAAAGTAGGCCCTCACTTTGTTTTTGTCATCAAACGTCAACGGTCTATTTGAACTGTATGAGAGTAAAATAAAAAAATAAATAGCCTCTTTTACCTAACAAACTAAAAAACTGCATTCCTGTACTTCTATTTGATTTAGTTCTTAATGCTCAGGAAAAATTTAAAAACTTATTATTTAGCTATAGGTTTAATCTCTTAATTATCATAGTATTGCAGTATAATAGATTAAACTTGCAGTCCTGATTTTAAGGACACCGGATCCATATTGAGAAGGCCTGGGCAAGGTTGTCCAAGAGCCACGACGGCCAATGAAGATTGTTATTTGGCACTTTCAGCGAGGCGCCACAGGACTGCTGCAAATGCACGGCTATCTCGTGAGCTGCATGTCGCCACTGGAATCCGAGTTTCTAAGGTTACTGTCTCCCAAGGGCTTCATGAGAGAGGGCTTTTTGCCAGAAGACATGCTGTATGCGTCCTGCTCACTTCAGCACACAAGAGAGCACGTTTAGCATGGTGCAGACAACATCAGCCTTGGACCAGACTTCAGTGGGGTAACGTTCTTTTCACAGACGAGTCGCGATTCAGCCTGGACACTGATTCTCGATGTACCTTCATCTGGAGAGAACCTGGGACCCGATACCTTTTCTCTAACATCTAAGAAAGGGATTGCTATGGCGACGGAGGTGTCACGGCCTTGGCAGGCATCATGTTGGATGGCCGCACAGCTCTCCATGTGTTTGACAGAGGCTCACTGACTGCTGAGAGGTATAGGGATGAGATCTTACAGCCCTATGTTCGACTTTTCAGGGGCACAGTTGGCCCTGAGTTCCTTTTCATGAACGACAATGCTCATCCACATAGGGCTCACCTGGTCTACGATTATCTTGAAAGTGAGGATATTCGCTGGATGGATTGGCCAGCCAAATCGTCAGACCTAAACCCTTTCGAACATGTCTGGGACGCTCTTGCGGCTCACCATTCCCCTCCGAGAACCATCCAGGAGCTGAAAACTGCATTGCTGCGGGAGTGGGACCGACTGCCACAGGCACTCATCAACTGCCTCGTTTCCAGTATGACGTCGCACTGTGAGAGCTGTATGACTGTGAGAGGGGACCATACTCCATATTAGAGTCATTTTATGTTCGATCTTGCAATGTGGATTATCTGACGATCATGAGTGCATACCATGACTGCTGTATAATATAATTTTTTTCTCTTATATATGTGTGTTTCCATACCAAATTTCATTAAAATGTGTCCATTAGTTTTTTAGAAATTTTACAAAATGTGCAAATTCTCTTAATTTTGAACATCAGTGTAGTTTTGCTGCATCCCAATTTACTGTTAACTATTAGTCTTTCTTGTTTTGGGATTCCATTTTAAAATTGGCCAGTTAAATGTTTTGAAATAGATCTGGCAGCCATATGCAACTCATTCTTGTGATTGAAAGAAGCCTAAAAATACAGTTAGGTTCTTCCATGCTAATTAATTAAAATATTACCTAACTTGAGCACAATTTTCAAAATGAAATATTTGATATGTTCATTTGCATGCCTTTCTTTACTAGACAGACAAATCGCAGTGGTCTAAGCACTGGCTTCTGAACATTCGTCCGAGATAGGTCCCTGTTAGAATCCTGTTGAGATATGGATATTGTGTTTGCTTTACTGCACTGGCTCCCTCTCTTCTATGGAACCATGGCCCTAAATTAGGGACAGTTGACTGTTTGTAGCCCAGCGAGTTGCTTGTGGTGGGAATTACGTTCGCCGATCCCCACCCACTGAAAAAAGCTTCTTATCATTGAAACATTCGTCAATCTGATCCTTCCATGATTTCCTTTGCCAGTGGTTGCAGTAAGTTTTTGAACAGGGAGTAAAAATACTTCTCATAATTTATAAGAAGTATTTTGAACAATCTAGAAATAACACCCCCTCCTCAGTTTGCAAATGACTGCCGTAAAAATTCTCACTTTTGAAAAACTGTTTTTTTGTTTTTTTTTAATTCTACTAGGGGCTGAGCCTCTAGGCTTGCTATGCTCATTTCCAAAGTAGCACTCGGGCCCTGCAGCCTGATCTCAGAGTATATCACATGAAATAAAAACTGGAAAATTCATATAAATTTGAATTTTATTGCATGTCTAAGCAAATAAGGCTTGTTATTCCGAAGTTTCAGAGTTTTTTTACTGTCGTTAATTTTTGGAAGGTCGGACTTTTGTCATTTGAACTTATAGCACTTACTAAATTTACCACTAAGGAAAACAAAAGCGGTCCGAGAAGCATTTCCATAAACCATAAACCGTTATGCTAAACCGTTACGGTGGACGTCAAGTAATTTTGCTTCCTGTACTTCTAATGGAAAAACTTTTGTACACATTTCCTTTACAGTTAGTGTGTTCCCAAGGATGAAAATTTGAACATCGATTAAAATAACTTCATATTATAACTTGGAATACTTAATATTTTCTAAAACATAACCATAGTTATATTAAAAATCAATAACTTCTCCTTTGGTGGTGTTGGAAACAGAAAAAAGATGGCACGACCTGTACTTTGATGACGTCAGTAGACAAAAAAATGTTGGATTGCATACTTATGGTTATGTTTTAGGAAAAATTAAGTATTCCAAGTAATAAAATGAAGCTATTTTAATCGATGTTCAAATTTTTATCCATGGGAACACATTAATTGTGAAGAAAATGTGTACAGAAGTTTTTCCATTGGAGGTACAGGAAGCAAAATTACTTGATGTCTACCTGAAACAACTGAGATAGCTTTACCAACAAAGCATATGCATAACAAATTATCTGCGTCACCATGGCAGCAGGTCACAGGACCAGAACGTTTCTGTATGGTTATCGTGAAGACAGACGAGCCGTTCGTTTCTTTCCTTTGTGTCTTTAAAAATGCTTAAAAATCAGAAAATGACCTTTTCTTAATTTTTTGTTTTTGTAAAAAAGGGATGATAGTTGTAAGTTTATGCTGTAAAAATTGCAAAGCGTTATGATTTATAGTTTGCCATATATCCGTTTTTTAAATGGATCCCATCGCGAAATAGAGAATTTTGTGAAATTTAGAAATTTAATTTCTCGTAAACTAAATCGAGGTTCAAAAAAAGGGCGACAAGGTGCAAAAATTCGGTCGTGGCACTACATGCCTACAAAGTTTCGTGGTTCTGTTGCTCTTAGTGTTTCCGGAACACGACCTGATAGCACTTTTTTGCTTACCTTAACTTTGAAATACAGTAGCTCTTGAAGTATCACCAGAATTGAAAAACGGTTTATTTCAGCGTGTTCTCCAAGCAATTCTCTACAAACCATGTAAATTTCGTATTCTTGTGTTCAATACGTTTAGCGCTGCGAGCTAGGAAAGCAAGAGTGTCACGAAATTTCTAAAGCGGCAGTTACTTTTTTTTAGAATAGAGATATTAAAAAATATGCATTACAGTAAAAGTAAAAAATGTGTTATTTGGATATGCAGTTATTATAATTATTTTAATAAGTATAGCAAAATTTAAAGTAGAAGAATAATTCCTAAGGTTAAAAGCATGCATCCTTACCCCTGCAGCAAAGATGAAAATGATGTGATATATGTGCATACAATTCTCCCTTCACATGCAATTTAGTATTGCAATAATGTAATTGAAAATGATCGTGGTCTCTCATATTTTTAATAAAAAATAATCTGCTTTGTTAAGTTCAGTTCTGTTCATTTGCTAGAAGAAGTTACTTATCTGTACACTGAAATTTAAAATCCATGGCATATCCACACTGTTCTCTCAATGGATATAACAGAGTGTCATCAATAGGTTTTACTTAGTGTTGTAATTATTATTTATAAATGTAGCCTTCTTTTCTTGCTGATTTTCCATTGAGTAACAACAGTGGAAAAGTCCAGATCACATACAACCTCTCCATCTTTTATTAAGAATGGAGGTCCTGTCTCTGAAATTCTAGCTGAATCTTGCAGCTGAATGTCATTAATCCGGCTTTGCTTCTCATTCATGGTGCTGTTTTGAGTAGAAAAACCTCTTTCACATGGTGCTGTGGTCAGTGGAATACTCAATTCAATGTGAGGTAATGCTTCAGAGCTTTCATACAGGGGATTCATCAACATCTGATGAAATGATTAAGTGACTAAAGCCTGAGGGTAGTAAATACTTTCTTGTTAGTTGATTAAATTGTCCTAAGACGTATATTAATAAACGATGGGTAGATACACTGAAAATCACGAGAAAAACGATGAGAAATTCGCATTTATCACCCTTCTGCTTAATATCTAATGTTTTAAATTTGTTTGTTTAGAACTCTTAAGTTTGCTTGAGATGGTAATACTGCCTGACGATGCCACCCATTTGGTGGTGAAAGCTTGCTTGTTTACTTTATCTGTATACACCTATAAAACGGATTTTTCATCGTTTTCTTGCCTTAAGACATTCATCTTTTTTCTGTTTCTCACGTATAGTTTAGTTCTAGGTTGGGCTGGGGCTGTTATACCCTATGACATTAAAAACTACCTGCAGGTGACATACAGAAATGGTCTTGCCTTAAAAGAATTCTTGAAATCGTCATCACACGCGTAAGTTACGTTAAAAAATTATGAGCGGGACGTTTCGGTAGCGACTTCTACCTTGATCAGCCATGGAATGAGACACGTTTTAAAAGCTTCAGTTGTTGTCAGATTTCAAAATCGCTTTCCAAATAATAGGGATGTTAAAAGGTGCGTCAGTATCGCAGGTGTTAGGGGTAAGGTAGATTCAATGCTATCGCGGTATCGATGGCACAACTGCTGCATTGGACAGTCAAGGAAAAAAATAATATTAATGATAATTTTTAACACAAACCTAGAGGTTTGTTTTTAAATCAGAATGGATAATTTTTGGAGCAGTAAAAATATGTCCCGATTTTTTTAGGAAGTTATTTTCATTTTTGATGCGTGAAATACACCTGTCCAGGCATTGACTCTATCTCTGCCCTTGGCCGTACTGTACCTTCCTCTCTTACCACTTGGGCTGAATAATTCTTACTGTACCTTCCTCTCTTACCACTTGGGCTGAATAAAATATCTGCCTCTGCCCTCATAACATTTTGCTTCACATTACATACAGAGTTTGCACAGGACCTGGAATCCTTGAAAAGTCCTTGAATTTGATTTCTCTTTTTTTCCAGGCTTTTGGAAAGTCCTTGATTATTCATACTTCTGTGAAAGGCCCTGGAATATTCTTGGATTATTATTTTTTTCTTTTTTCTTGCAATGAAATAAAATCGCTGAAATGTTTGGATCAATTGCGTCACTTTGTTATAGTTTGTGATGTTTCATCTCATGACGCTTCAGTGTAAGATGTTTGAGTGCCATTTTTCCAGCTACCTTGGTTTGCAGCATAGCAGTTGTGTGCAGTTGGAGTCACAACAACAATTGAAAACTTTCTTAGTGAGCCCAAGTTTGCAGTTCTTTTTACACACACTTTCCTCGCTGAAGGAGGTTAATATTCCTGCTGGTAGTGTGTGTGGAAATAGATGAATAGGGAATCTTCTATGCCATGGCAAAATTGTTTGGTGTTATTATCATTGTGCTAAGTGCCAGATTACTTATTATGAGTTTTGTACCGAGCCATTTTAAAAACAGGCAAATTCTGCCACTTCATTGAGGATGTGACACAAACTGGTGGACACTCTGTAACAGCAGAATCTGTAAAACTTCATGAGAATTCTAAATGCACAGTAAATTTCACCCCAATTTGCAAAATATAAAACAAAGCACTATGACTCTAGGAAAACTTTAATCTCCTGAAATTTTTTGAAGAACTCCCTGTAAATGTGTCCAAGTCCTGTCCATATCTGCAACACATCTTCATTTTTCTCACAAAACCCTGTAAGTGATGCATCTATCCATCATGCAAGTGACTCAGCTGTATCTTCTGCAGTGTTCAGGTTTCCTTCTCTACCATACATCAGAATTTAAGAACAATTACACTTTCATACATAGCCATTATTAGGGACCTTTTTGAGAACCCATTTGTAAGGTGACAGAGTCAAGCCCCCAATAATTATTTTTATGTAGCAATGTTTTCTGTAACAATTTATCATTTCAAGTGTAATGTAATGCAAATTCCAACGCACATAGAGGACATGTGGCGCATTTCTTTTGTATGCCAGTGCCGGGCCAGGCATGTACGTAGCGGCATCTGTTGACCTTGAATTGGACGACTGGGTCGAATGTATCCGTCAAAGGTCACCACTCCCAGAGAGAGGCGAACTCCACGAATACAGGATTCCAGAAGGGCAGAGGGGGAGAGGAGAATAAGGGCATAAAAGGGAGCAATGCGTTCGCTCAGGACGCTTTTAGTGTTTCGCCTTCGACGTGGTCGGACAGTGTATGCTAGCTGAGAGTGTCGGTTAGACCTCTTGGGGATTTACGTTTTGGCTGACGGAATAGTCGGGGTTTTTCGGCGATCAAAGATCCACCGGAATTTGGATGGAAAAACTCAAGTTAAACATGGCAGAGGGTCTTCTGGGATAGTTGAGCGATAGTAAAGTGTTCGTCATCTGAAAGTCTGTGTTGGCACGTGGAAATAGCTAATCAAACGGAGCTTATTTTCTCAACTATTAAATTTTGTTACGTCTAACAAAGGACTTGTTATTGGAGATACTCATTGTCTTAGATCTTAAGTAATTGCTGACTACATGTTCCAGTATCTCAGCGATCGAGTTCAACTCGACGGCACTCAAAAGAACCTATGTCAGGCCCGTTTTAGAGATTCGTAATCACTAAGGCCTAGTGGTGGATTGAACTCAGCGGTGCTCGACACCATCAGTCCTGTGAAATTCTCTTAAGGCAGGTATGACTTTCAAAGATGAATTCACTCGCCTACTATAATTTCACCAGCTAATCTGTTTCCTCTATCAAACCTGATACCTAAGTATGCAAACTTGCTCACCTGGTGTGACTACTATCCTGACTGACCTTACATAGTTTGTGCAGCTCTTAGACAGGTATTCACTCGAAAACCATAACTTTGTTTTTCCCTTATTTATTCTGTTTGAATTTCACACAAACTTTACTTTAAAATGGTGTCACTGACACCATTGTCAAATTTTTGTGTATTTACATGCTCCAGTATCTCAAATCACCTGCACATTTGTGGCAAAACACTCTGTTGATGATCATTATGTTCAAAAGGTAGATAGCAGTTTTAATTTCAGAAGCTGTATTTGATGATCCTCCACCCTCTCTTGAAAGCAAATTTACACACTTCACATTCATAATTTTCAAATTACATGGTTTATTCTAACACTGTAGTTAATTGTATTCATTTAACTGGTGTTGTGAGGTTCATTTGAATTTTTGATGCTGTGTTTTTTTAAGATTATATTGAATTTCTTACAGAATCCATGAATAAGGTAAAGCCACCTAAAAATGATGTAGAGTGTGATCTTTGCAAGCAAGTGGTGCAGATGGTGGAAAGTGAACTGAAAGACAAACGAACTGAAGATGCTATCAGGAATGCCCTGGATAAAGTGTGCTCTCTGTTACCATCATCTCTATCCTCTCGTTGTCAGACTTTTGTTAATACTTACCTAGAACTTTTAGTGACTCTTTTAGTTGAAGAGATGGATCCAACCATGGTTTGTGCAGCTCTTAATGTATGCCCTAGTAAGTATATTCACTTTCATGTGGTTTTTGCTGTTATTATTCTGGATCTTTAAAAAAATTGAATTTTATGGTGTGGTTCACATTAGGAATTTCTATTAATTATGTTTTTGTCACATATTACTTGTGATAATTGAGGTAAAATTTATTAGCTAATTGTGGATCCTGTAACATGCTTTTTTTTTTAGATGTAACTGTCAGGCATCAGATTTTTCTATGGATTGGCAGAATTCTATGTTTTTTGTCAGCATTTTGGTCATTCTAGAGATTGATGCAAAACTGAAGAGAAATTGGTGGAGGAGTCCTTTCCTGTGTGAGGACACAAGTCCTGTTTTCAAAACTTTCAAAAATGAAAGTAGACACAGTGAGGATTTCTCCTGCAATCACTTTTTTTTTATCACAATGTTCCCTCTGTCCAGAATTGTTAAATATCCTTTTATTGTGTAAACATTTGTATTTCAGTTTGAAAATGGAGAAAAAATTTCCAAAAACAAGTTGAACAGAGTAAAGGTTTCTCCCATATTCAGATTTTATTTTTATTTTTTGTGATGTTCTGACTGTTAATTTTTTTTTTATATCCTTAAATGTTTATATTTCAGCTTGATCAGGGAGGGAAAATTTTCAGAAAATGGAAGTGACAAAGTTGGAAAATTTGTAAAAATTGATGCATGATGTCCAAAGTACACTGCCGGACAATTGCTAAGGACTTATGACAATAGCATAAGTGCGGGATATAGTAAGACGTGTTGTGCGTATGCAAATTTTGGATTGCTGAACTTGTTCGTGACGTCATAGCGCTGATAAGAGATATAAAGGATTTGACGCGTATTGACCGTTGTTGTTCAAGCGCAAAGTTGAAAGGGAAAGAATCAATTGACGAACTTGCAATTTTTAGTATGTCTTCCCGACATCACCTAGATGATTTTACGCGTGGCCGTATTATTGGCAAGATTGAAGAAGGCCGAAAAATAACAGATGTTACCAGGGAGTTCCACGTCAGCCACAGTGTTGTTTCAAGGTTTTGGATATCATTTCAAACAAATGGAAAGTGTAGCAAACGTCACGGGGGAGGTCGTGTTCGCAGTACGACACCTGCAGAAGATCGGTACATAGTGCTATCAACAAAAAGACACCGGCGCAGCACAGCTAGTGAGGTAGCAAATCAGTTTATGGCTGCTACTGGCAAGCGGATCTCCCGAAAAACTGTCGCCAGACGTTTGCATGAAGGAGGACTATACGCCCGCCGTCCTGTTGCGTGCATCCCATTGTCCAGACGTCACCGTACCGCCCGTTTGCAATGGTGCCATCAACATCGCAATTGGACTGAACGACTGGTCTGCTGTCCTCTTCTCAGATGAGAGTAGTACAGTCTATCGTCTGATTGTCGACGACAACTGATCTGGCGTGATAGTGGTACTGCATATTGTCCAGCAAACATACAGGCAAGGGACCGATATTCGACATGTAGTGTCATGGTATGGGCTGGCATCATGATCAATGGTCGTGCGTCCCTCTATGTGCTTCTAACTGGGACTATGACTGGCCAACGATACATTAATGATGTTCTGCTACCTCATGTTCGCATGTTCCGTGGTGCTGTCAGTGATAGATTCATTTTCATGGACGACAACGCATCATGTCATCGAACAGTCGCTGTCCAGGAGTGTCTTGAGAGCGAGGTTATTCAACGCCTCGTATGACCAGCACGTTCTCCAGATCTGAATCCCTTTAAAAATGTGTGGGATGCTTTGGGGGGAGTATTGCTGGTCGCCAATGCCCTCCAATAAACAGGGACACCCTCATCCGTGCACTGACAGAGGAATGAGATAAAATACCCCAACAGCTGCTTGATAATGTTGTGCAAAGCATGACACGACGTGTGGAATCTTGCATCGCCCTCCATGGTGGCCATATCCCGTATTGACATCTTACAGCGGAACGCCGCGGACGGTAATTGCATTTTTTTCACGTTTACGTATTCTGCACAAAATGGCCTGTTTGTCCCTTGAACACGTTCCAAAGCCTTCTGGATTTCAGAGCGCAATAAATTGTCTTTCTTGTAATGTCCTGGCATTCTGACATTATTTTATTTCACTTGGCATCCAACCACGCTTACTTTTTTATGCGCTATATAGCCGTTTATGATCCGTCCTTAGCAATTGTCCAGCAGTGTATTAATATTCTCATTCTTACATCACTTATCTAAAATAGCGAAAGTTTTGATATCATGAATTCATGGTCCTTATGCTGAAAGTCCTTTCAGCATGATTGGTGAAGTTGTAGTCAACTGAAGTTATAAAACAAAAAGAAAGAAAGTAAAGCAACTTTTAAAAAATGGGAAGACAAAAACATAGCTGAAAAAAAAAACTAAGCGATGGATACTGTGCAGCTGCAGAGTCAATGAAAGACAAATATGGATGTGGAACTTGCTGAGAAGAAAGCGAGGCTTGTTGTGTTCACAAGCAGAGCTGCCATCGGGGGTTGATGCTGCCCCAGTACTTTTTCTGAAGGTGGGACACCACTTTGTTACTTTTCCTAAAGTGGGATGCATCATATTTGAACTGCGTTTTCTTTTCCTATTGCAGTAATTTTGTACAAAACCCAAACCATGCCATATCCAAAGACGCAGAAGTCCTTTGAAAGTACCCATAAGTAAAATGACAGAGCAGTCAATCTCCTTCTGATTCTTTATCACATGTCTGCCATTGATGGGAGCCCCTTAAAAGATTACATTCAGTTTAAAAGGTGACTAATGCATTATTAAGTCATTTAACTGGATGAGTATGCATGATGTTTTTAACATCTGCAAATATTTTAGAATTCAATTTTAAGTGCAACCTCAAGAGTGAATTCAATTTGGTTTTAAAGAAAACTACATGCGTGCTTACCGGGTTAAATGGCTTAATAGCATGTTACAGTCACCTTTTAAATTGAATGCGGTATGCCCTCCACATGCCATGTTGAACAATCAATCTCTGTGGAAAACTACACCTTAATTAATGTGTTCTAGGACTTTTCAAGAGGACTACAGGTGTGTGTGGTATATGTTCTTGTGTGTCAACTCGTGCCTACAATAAACTTAAATTATTAGAAAAACATTAACTCTACTTATCAAAACAAAGGTTAAAAGAAAGCAGATCCATTTTCATATACATAAAAAAGTGTGTTTTCAAGCATGACAAAAATGTGTAGATACAAATGCTGTAAGCTCATGTGTAGATTCAAGCCTGGTGAGCATGGTATGTACAATACCATTTATCCAGAAATTTCATTCCCATACGAAAAAAATCTTCAAAGACGCATGGAAATAACGGAATATATATATACACTGCTGGCCACCCAAAATGCAACACCAAGAAGGACACGAGATAGCAAAGCCAGATTTACTGGACACATAACAGCAGATACAAAGATGAAACGATTGAGCTTACAGGCCTGTGCGACTTGCGGAACACGCAGCCATCAATAGTTCGTGCAGCCCCCATGGCTGGCAATAACGGCCGCTACGCGCCACGGCATCGAATGAAAGAGGCTTTGGATGTGGGCTTGGGGTATGTCGGTCCAGGCGGCTTCCACACGTTGCCACAGTTCATAAGGCGTAGCCACGGGGGGGGGTGCTTGCCAGGCTACACGGTTGCCGATCAGCGACCAGCCGTGTTCGATGGGTGACATATCGGGAGAACAGGCGGGCCACGGCAAAAGTGACACCCTGGTGGGCCGTGAAGCATTGCTGCACGATGCGTGCCACGTGCGGGCGCGCATTGCCCTGTTGAAACGTGGCCGCTGGCAGGTCCTGCAGGTAAGGGAAGACTACAGGCTACAAAACGTCGGAGATGTAGCGGTGGCTTTTGAGTGTACCGGCGATGCGTACCAGAGTGGTGCGGGTGTCATATCCAATTGTGCCCCAAACCATAATGCCAGGTGACGGACAGTTATGGCGATGCATAATGCAGGCGTCGTACAGTCTCTCGCCGCGGTGCCACCACACGCGGATCCGACCATCGTGCTGTTGCAGGCAGAAGCGGGATTCATCGGAAAAGACAATGTCGTGCCATTCCGTAGTCCAGGTGCAGCGTTCAATGGCCCACTGCCGCCGCACTCGCTGGTGGTGTAACGTTAATGGTAATCGGAGCAATGGCCGCCGTGCGACAAGTCCCCGCTCCTGCAGACGACGTCGAACGGTACGTGCTGGCACAGGTTGTTGCGCAACACATCCTAATTCCTGCGCTAACGTCCGTGATGTGGCGGTGCGAGCCGTCAATGCCCGCCGCACAACATGCCGGTCCTCTCGATCGGTGGTGTGCCACGGCTGCGGCAATAGCTCACATCCGTCCGTCCGTCCGTCCCTCCTGCACCCACCGAATCCATACTCGCCTCACAGTGGTTGGATGTCGTCCCACACGGGCGCCGATGTCTCGGTACGATAAACCGCTGTCGCGATAAGCCACTATTCGTCCTCTATCGAACTCCGAAACGTGCTGGAATGACTGCTGTATTCTGCGACAAGGCATCAGGAAGCTTCCCACGCTAAGGTCCGGCAGCACAACACACTTACCGCCTTCTGTGCACCCTTCTTATAGTGCTTCTCGGTGGCGTGGCGGGCGCACATGATTTGCGTATGCCCTGCAATGCTAATCGTTTGCATCTCGAATTTCAGGCAAATCGATGCTTCCTTCGTGGTGTTGCATTTTGGATGGCCAGCAGTGTGTATATAGGATGCAAGGTCAGGTGATGTGCAAACATATCATAGCCTCTCCATGGCAAATCCTGCCTTGTCGTGGTACATCCTGTTTCCATTAAAGTGGCTCTGATGATCACCAATAGCGCTATAACTATACCGCTGAGATTAGAAGAAATACTATCCCACACTCACCAACCAGCTTAACCAGCATGGTGAGTTATGGCCAACCCCATCCTCCACCCAAAAATTAAATTTTAGACTGGATTCATATTCCCCAAAAGCAACTGTTCATTTTTTCATGTAATACATACATATCACTAAGCTGTTCTCTGAGATTCAGAGGTTAGCTCTAAAAAGAAATACAAACTTCCAGATATTTTTACTTATTGTTGTCGTATCAAACTTCTCCATTTACAGCGATCTTGACATACAATTCGTGCTTCACTGATATCCACTACACGCCGTACACAAGATCTTTTATACTTCATGCTCATAATCTTTTTCTCATGCAGACACTCCTGAATCTGATCCACCCATGTCTTCCTTGGCCTTCCTCTGCCTTTCCTTCCTGCCACTTGGGCTGAAAAGAGTTCCTTAGTAAGCATTTCATCACTCATTCTTTCAACATGGCCAAACCACCGAAGCATATTGGTCTCCACCTTGCTAACAACATTTTGCTTCACATCACACAACTGCAATACATCTTCATTCCTCACACAATCAGATCGTGTCTTGCCACAAACCCCACGTAAGTAACGCATTTCTCCAGCACACAAACAACTCCTGTGTTTCTTCTGCAGTACCCAGGTTTCACTGCCATACATCAGAGTAAGAACAATTACTGTTTCATACACAGCCATGCGGGACTCTCTAGAGAACCCATCATTCCTGTGAAAACCTTTCAGAGCAGCTATGACTTTCAAAGAAGAATTCACTCGCCTACTGATTTCACCATCCAACTTGTTCTCTCTGTCAAACATGCTTTCTAAATACACAAACTCACTCACCTGGTCAATCACAGTGCTATTTATACTTACATTACATTCAGTGCCACCAGTTCCTCTCTCAAACACCATAACTTTGGTTTTTCCCTTATTTATACTCAGTTTGAATTTCATGCAAACTTCGTGCATCTGAGTCAACATATTCTGCAACTCACTTTTGCTCTCTGCCAACAGGACAGTGTCATCAGCATACAGCAATCTGCAAACACGAATATCACCAAGACATAAACCACTATTATCTATTTTGGCATCACGCATGCATGCGTCCATAAATATATTAAACAGCCATGGTGACATTACACAACCTTGTCTAACTCCTGCACCAATGGAAAACCATTTTGATAAAACACCATTCACTCGTACACAAGCTCTACTACCAGCATTCATGGCTTTTACACTATTAAGTAGATTTCCAGTAACACAATATTCATTCAATACCTTCCACAAAAGTGTCCTATTGACTCGGTCGTAAGCTTTCTTTAAATCTATGAAGGCAGTAAAAACTTTCTTCCCAACAACCAGATACTTTTCAATCATCATGCGTAATGCAGAAATCTGGTTAGTGCAGCCTTTACCAGGCATAAAACCACTCTGAACATCCCACACTTTCAATGATGTAAGACCCCGTACTTTTTTAATAACAACCTTACCAAACACTCCCTGGTACACTCAGTAGGCTAATACCACGATAGTTCTTGCATTCAGTCTGATCGCCTTTTCCCTTGTACAAGGGAACAATAATAGCATCCTTCCAATCCCGAGGGACCATTCCTAACTCCCAGCACAACTGGCAAATTTCAGTTAACCAGTCAATTATAGAGTCACCACCATATTTCAACATCTCTGCAGTTATGCCATCAACTCCTGGAGCCTTACCATTCTGAAGAGATTTTAGAGCTTTACACACTTCTTCTCTTGAGATCCCTCCTGTGCTTTCATCCCTCATTGTGACATCATCTGCATCTGTCTCAAAATTATTTTTGCTTTCCTGATCTAATAACTCACAGAAGTATTCACCCCATCTGTTACTTAACTCATTGGACTCCCATATCATTTCCCCAATCTCATTCTTCACACAACTTACAACTTTGCTTCCCCTATTTTTCCTAAGTCTCGTGTACTTCCAGAAGGACTTTCTATCTTTCCAAAAAGCCAGTTCATGCCTTTCCACTTTCTCCTTCCTATCTTTTGCCTTACTGTGGCGAACCAGCTTAGCAGCTTCACGCTTCTTACAGCGATATTCATCCACAGAGACTCTACCTTGCAACATCCCAAAATAGACTTCTTTCTTTTTCTTTACTGCCTCATCAATCTCACTATTCCACCAAGCGTCACCTCTATTGTTACCCACTATTGTGGTGCCACAGACCTCTTTAGCAGCAGTGACAATGCAGTTCTTAAAACATTCCCACTTCTTTTCTACATCCCTCTCACCAGACTTCAGATCCTTCAGTCGTTCTCTGAGTAAGTCAGAATACAGCTGATGATCTTCAAGGAGCCTATCAACCTTTATTCTTTCTATCCTGGGTCTCTCCTATTCCTTTTCCTCCAACCAACATTAAGTTTCACTCGTGACACTATCAAGTAATGATCAGAACCAACATCCGCACCTCTCATCTCATGGGTGTCAACAACTAAGTGTTTCAAACGCTAATTGTAAACAACAAAATCTATCACACTCTTTTGACCAAGAGTACGATTTTCCCAAGTATATGTGTGTATATACTTGTGGTTGAAAAATGTACTAGATACACACAAACCATTCTCAATGCAGAGTTCAATTAATCTTTCACCATTATCATTCACACACGGATCATTAAACTTACCCAGAACATTGTCAGAAATTGCATTCTGCACACCTACTCTAGCATTGAAATCCCCTGCTATTATAACTTTTTCTTTAGCACCAAACTGGCTCAAAACAGCTTTTAGCTCATTCCAGAAATCTTCTTTCTTATCAGAAGGTTCCGAGTCACAAGGAGCATACACTACAACAATTACAATTCTCTGAAGTTTCACTTTCAAACGAATCCAGAGAATTCTCTCACTTATGCAACTATAGTGAATCAAGTTGTTCTTCATCTTTTCACTTAAAATCAGACCTACACCCGCCTGTTCTCTCATATTATCCAATACTCCAGACCACACACTCACCGTGCCATTCACTTCTTCTACCCCAATTTCCTTCTTTTTGGTTTCACTTTCACACAGCACATCCAGTCTATACTTATTCATCTCCTCAATCATCTCACTCATCTTGCCATTTATACCTCTAGTATTCCATACTGTACCAATCTTACATTCACTCAGTTGAGATCTCTTTCTCATACGCCGTTTAGAAAGTCCAGGTCGATTCCGTGGTGGACCGTCCTTCTCAAGTGTGGTAGGTCCACCATATCCCACACTTGAGTCATTCTTAATATTTTTTTTTGTCTTTTTAATCAGGTAAGTACATCAGTGTGGGGGATTAGCCCACAGCTGAGGGTTCCAGTTGGTTATTCAACCTAAGGATTCTGGAACAAAACCCAGTGAGTTGGGGTCTTTTCGCCAATGTCACACAGAACTAGCTTGCACCTCTCCAAGATTCACAGAGGCCCTAGTTGCTGTTGTGTGTGCCATTGTTACCACGGAGCGCCCCGAGGAGGCAAACCCATCGCTCACTACGACCGCCCGCTTTTTGCATGTAATTCAGTCTTATAATCAGCAGTTTTATTGGGTGGAAAAGTAACCATTCCTTGTCTGTGTACATTGATTTGTAAGCAAAAATAGAAACTTACTTTTTGTGCAGAAATGCTTAGCATTAACAAACTATAATTGTTACTGAAAACTGATAATTATATTGCAGATGGATAGGTAGCCATGCATCTCTTTTTAAAGCAAAAGAGTGCAAAAACCCAGGATTTCCTCTTTTAAAAAATTCTACAATTATAATTGATAAGTTGCATGTGTTTGTGTATGCAGTTATTTCTAGAATTTTTTAAAAGGCAAGGCCTGGTTTTAAAAAAGCTATGATACTTCATCATCTTCAACCATTTTCAATCCACTGTTGGATAAAGGTCTTTCAAAGTCTCTTCCACAACTCTGTCTTTAGCAGTTCTCTTTCATGTAGCTCCATGCTTTTAATTATCATCAATCTCCCACATGGTTTTCTTCTGAGTCTTTTCCTGCCTCTTGATATCCAGTCTAGTATTTCAGTTGTCCATGATAGTGAGTTGTTTTATCAATATGTCCAGCCCATTGCCATTTGAGGATCTTTACTTTCATTATGATGTCATCAGAAACTTGCTGCTACGGATTCTCCATAGTAACTATAGAAATTGTTGGTCTGCTACAGATTACAGAAAGCATCAGATATACTATAGCAATCGAAAATCACAGTGAAATGACTTTTTCACTGATGTGGTTAAAGTTCATTTTCATGTTTTCCAGATTCTAACATTCATTAAACATTTTGGAGAGTGTTTCTTGAATGGTTTCAATATCATTGCATTTATTTCATGATTTTTCAGTATGTTTTGGATGCCTAAGCGTCTCTGACCATGTGCAGAGTTATCACAGCCCATGGAATCCTGGAAACGTCCTGAAATTTTAGTTCCCTTTCTGGAGCTTGGAAAGTCCTTAATTTTTTGTATTTTTGTGTAAAGTCCTGGAGTAGTACTAGAATTCTTTCCTGCAGTGAACATTCTTTTTTTTTTTTTTTTTTTTTCATTCTTTTTGGGGTTTGAAGATGACCATGAACAACTTCCAGTCTGTGTAGTTTAGTTTTTTTTTTTTTTTTTTTTTTTTTTTTTTTAATTTACACTGTCATTTTGCTGCTCTGGAAAATTAGGTTATTCATTACTACTGAAAAATGCTGAAGGTTACAGATTTCTGTGTTTTCACTACTGAAAAAGCTAAAAACTGTGTGTGGGGGAGGGGATCTTTTCTTTTGTTTACTACTAAAAATTTCCAAACAGTTGGAGTCTCTGTGTCATTAGCTCTTGTCTTTTTCCTAATCCAGGAATTCCTTATCTTTCATGGTGACATCAATCACAGACTTCTACACCCATATGGAGGGGCAAGAGGTTGCACTTTTCCTCCCCCGAAAATTTTACTTTTACTATGAAGTTTTTATTCTTGGAAAGTACTGCAAACATTTTTGTGGTGAACCTATTCATTATTGTTAATTTGTATGTTGAAATTCTGAATGCATGTGTATGCAGTAAAAATAGGGAAAATGTTGTGAATTTACAGCAGAAAGTAATATTAAATTTTTGTGTTCGATGCTAGACTACAGTGCACATACAATACAGTACTGAAGATCATAAAAAGCGAAAGAATGAAACACAAGGTAACATCCCTACAGCAGGTCACTCACTGCTGGACAAAGTTAGATCTAAAAAAATTATTAGGCTTTTGCTTGATGTGCCCCCCCCCCCCCTTCTTGATAACCAATAGTGATCACTGTGTTTCATTTCACGTGGATCAC
Source organism: Macrothele yani (assembly GCA_039090855.1). NCBI lineage: Eukaryota > Metazoa > Arthropoda > Arachnida > Araneae > Macrothelidae > Macrothele > Macrothele yani. Next base: position 117,250,424 of record CM077026.1, read on the forward strand.
AAGTAGCCAAAAAGAAAGTGCAAATCTCAGAAAGAAAAAAAAAATGTCCTTACGGTTTGCACAAGCCATATAATTTTATTTATTCATCTCCATGTAGGTTTGGGGTCTTTCACTTCAATTTATGTGTTGTGTATGTGGTAAAATTTGTTAGATAACAAGAAGGAACAATGAAAATTCATGTGCAGTGTTTTTTGTATGTTTGTAGTTTCAATCTCTGTTTGTCCCCTTCTGAAAACTGAGCTATGGGCACCCACATATTTGCCAAATTTTATGGTTTACCCATAAAATTTACAGTAATTTTACTTGTTTAATGGTTATTTTATGGACCACATATTTTACAGATTTCTGTTTTGTGTGTGTCTGTGTGTTTTCCCGAGATTAGTGCAGTTTTGGGGGAGAATAATAAGAATCCCCAAGGACCGCAGCCCCTGCATATCCTGATCACATTTACTCTAGAGACTTCTACGTCCCCAACCCTCTCTGCCCGCAGCCTAGCCTAAAAGACTCTGTAAGAGCTCTTTTGTAGGATTAGGATTTGCCTAACCGCTAAGAAAGAAAAAGAGAGAGGCCTCACATAAGACTTAAAATGCGTTTTTTAAAGGTATACTTACTAACATGTTGGCACAAAAATATAAGGTCAAACAAAACACCTTAAATTTTATAGCATTTAAAATCAACTAGTCATTTGCATAATAAATTTGATTTTAATTAATATTTTTGATACTTCAATCAATTGAACATATCTATTAAACATACTAATGAGTGATTTATGTATCAATCGCATTTTAATCGCTGGAAGTGAGAAATAGTGCAAAATAATTTTTAATACAGCATATGAAATAGATTAAAATAGACTTTAATCGATACGTTCCATGTATTTAATCAGCTTGTCCGACACATTAATCAATCAAACATATCGATTAACCATTCGCTGAAAAATGTTTTACAGGTTTCAGTTCTTGAAGATTGGCAGGTCTGGTGCCCATGATCACAGATCTTTCTATGCTTCTTTGAGCTATCTGCAGCCTCTGTCTTATTCAGTTAAGGTCAATGTCTGTTTCACAAGAAAGATGCATTGATTAAACACTTTTCTTTTAAGATGTACTGGTCAATTGCATATATCTGTTTCATTCATTGGGATTTTGATTAGCTGATGTTAAAATTTATGGCATTATAGGATCGTATGAGAAAATATCAGAATGAGGCAAAAGTTCATCCCATTTTGAGTAACACATAATGTTGGGCCTCCATTACTGTCCAAAACGCACGCCAGCATCGACTGGGTACAACAATGACATGGAACACACAAGGCTGATGACGTGCATTTGGCACGAAAACCACATTACATTATTTGACGAGAAGAGGATGGAGGTCGGTAGATGTGGTGTTTAGGTGTTCCTACACCATTATTGGCAAAAAAGGGTTAAATGCTGCAGCAGCAAGAAAAATTTGTGCAGTTTTAGGTGAGGAAACTGTGGCCAGCAGCACTTCATGAAAATGGTTCTGTCATTTAAATGCTACCAATCTCAAAGACAAGCCAAGGTCAGAATGTCTTACAACCACCAATCCTGACACCCTGTTTTGACAGTAAATCCCACCCAGTTCTAGTATATGCCAATTGGTAGCTGAAGTAGGGTCTTCACGATCATTCATCACCTGCATCAGCTTAGTTTCTCTCCAGGTACCATGGAATAGTTCTCCATGTATAGACAACCCAGCAGGCAGAACAAGATATCACATATTGCTGTCAAATCCACAGGGTGATAGGTTTTGGTGTGGTATTGTCAGAGATGATGAAAAGTTAATATTCTTATGTCACTCTATCACTGGGAACCAATCGCTGTGCATTTGGTGGAATTGTAAGGGTCCTGTGCATTAAAAAGCAGTGCCAGATGGTCAAGTCGTGGATGGAAACCTCTAAGCCGAGCAACTGCAACAGGTCCTTTATTATCTGTGCTAACACTACCCAGCACTGATCAATAAGAGACAGGCATTGCTGCAATTGGATAATGCCCCAAATCACATCTCTAGAATGGTCTGCCGAAAATTACAGGAATTGGAAGGAGGCTGAGATCCTACCCCATTCTCCATACAATCCAGGACTTGCTCCATTTGACTATCATGTGTTTTGCACTGTGGTCCAGTTCCTTTTGAAGACAACACTTCAGTGGTGGATGTGGAAAATGGCATCAAGATTTCTCTGTCTGCAAAACCTGCCAAGTGATAATGTGGCTCTGATGGAACATTGGCAAAAGACAGTTGAACATAACTGCCTGGACTTTGCAGTAAAGATGAGTTTGGGCTCAATTTTAGGGGCTCGGGCCCCGCCCGCTTTCTTTGATTACATGTGTTTGCTGAGCCGGGCGGGCCCGGATACTTGGAAAATTTTGCTTATCTTGGGCCATATCTTTGGCCAGTGTATAATTTTATGCATTATACACTGGCCAAAGATGTGGCCCAAGCAAGGATTAGTTTAAAAATCCATTAGTTTAAAAAGTTTAGTTCAGTTAATCCACTTCACAATATTAATGTTTTTTAGAAATACTGCGCATAAAGCCAAATGTTCTTAAATGTGGATTTGAAAATAAATAAATAATCAGCGTGCCCTTCTACCGTATCAGGGGAATCAGTAATTTTGGTAAAAGCTGAAGAAAAGAAAATCGTTTAGAAACAAAAAATTCCATTCGTTATTTCTTTTTGATTTCTAAATTTACTTTTATTTTGAATAAATTGCATTTATAAAACGTACAACGCCGTACAGACAGTTGCAAGTGTTTGAAATTTTGACTCTAGAAAACTAATCTTTGCAATATAATGTACATATGCTAATTGGTAAAGGTAGTTTAGAGTGATGTAGTAAAATATAAAAAAGCATGTAGGGAAATTTCCAAAATTAAAGAAAAAAGAATGTAAAAGCATTCCAGGCTAGATTATTCTGCATTTTGTAACATTAACTAAGTTTGTGCTTAATAGTATAATAATCACAATATTATCATATGTGTGTGCAGTTTCCAGATCAAGTTCATCATGAAAAAAGAGAGAGAGAGAATTGCATATAATGCTTCAGCTTCTTTTCTCTAAAACTCGACCTGTTGCACTAAAAACCAACGTCACCCCAAAAAATCATGGGAGTGAGGAAATTTTAAAAAATAAATAACAATACTTCTAACTGCACAATTTTGGAAATTAATACATCATTTTAAAGATAAGATTCTTGATTTTTAATAAAATACAAAAATTGTGAATGTGATTTTTCCCCAGTTTTTCGATACCAGGCCTCCTTAAACTAATCCTTGCTTGGGCCATAGCTTTGGACAATGCATAATGCAAGTCTTGCTAAGCAAAACTTGTCTTGCAATGGCAGCTAGCTTAGGAAATTGAAAATCCTTCCACCATGGTAACAAATCCACAATGAAATTCACCCGGGCTCGGAATTACACGTGTTGAATTAATTACAGTAATGAAATTCAAGACGTGTAATTCTGAGCCCGGGCCCGCGTTTTTCGGTAGTTAATGAATTCTGAGCCCGTCAGAGCCCGGGCCCAAGCTCATCTCTACTTTACAGAACAAGGCGAGCATGAATGGCTTTCTTGCATTGTTAAATTTTTTAGTTGCGAACAGGATGAACTTTTGACTCTCCCATTTGGAGAAAAAGTTGTAGTGTACAGAGGGTGAGTGGGAAGTTTTGCAATATTTGGATCACTTTATGTCTTCATACGTACCTTTATGACGAAAGCTGACTAGCATTCAAGGTATAGGCCATCGTGTTGCGCCGTCTGTAGCCATTTGTCTGCCAGTTCTTCGATTCCACGGCGGTACCATTTCTTCTCCTTCGAGGCGAAGAACTCCTTCACCCCAGCTGCCACCTCCTCTTGGTTGTTAAAGTGCCACCCGTGAAGGAAGTGGGCCATGGACTGGAACAAGTAATAATCCAATGGGGCCAGGTCTGGATTATATTCTGGGTATTGCATCAGTTCGATGCCGTCAAGTTTCTGGAGTTTTGTCTGGGTCATTCGCGAGCATTGTCCTGCTGTAGGAGAGTTCACTTTCTGTTCACCAGTGCTGGGTACTTCTCCAAAACAGCATATGTCTGCTTATATGTCTGCTTCAGTTCCCCTCGAAATTCCACCAGACACAGAATATCATCTTGTGCTCAAAGCGCCCACGTTTGGCAACAGGTTCAAGAAGCTGGCCCGGGCTCAACCACTGTCTTTGTGTGTTAGGTTACGAAAATAGATCCACCTTTCATCTTGCGTAGCAATTCTCTTGATGAAACTTGCATCGCGCGGGTTTTCTAGGAGTTTCGTGCCTACTTCCACTCAGCGGTTTGCTTCAGTTGGCATCAGTTCATGAGGGACAATGCAGCAGCTCCTGTAGACCTTGCCAAGGTCCTGAAGGTGACGAACCATGGTGGTCTGTGATATACCCAACTCGCCTGATAATTTCCGAGTCCTGGTTGTCGGATTTACCTCTACAGCCTGGCGCAAGGCCTCCGAATCCATGATTCGTGGCGTACCTAACCTTGGCTGATCGTCGAGGTTTGTCACCTGAGCGAGATTTCTTGAACCATCTGGTTGTGGTGCTGTGGTCCACGGAACCTTCCCCTTTCATATGACAAGTGTTTCATGTTGCTTGAGCAGCGTTATGGCCAACTTCAAGCTTGTAAAGCAAAAGTTCCCTAATTAGCCGGTTGTGGCTGTTCATCTTTTAGAAGTCCCAACCACAGACAGAATGATAACATGCAATGCTGTTCACAGCAACGACTACCACTTTATATCCCTTTCGACTGACTACAGTGCGCGGCTTGAACTAGTTTAAACACGTTACATACCCGCCACAACACATGCGTTTATGTAAATATTGCAAAGCCTTTGACTCTCTCTCTGTAATTCAGCCACCTTCCCCACCCCATCCACTTGGTTTTTCTCAAAGATGTTCTACTATTCATAGTGAATTTCGTCATATTAATCTTTATTAATGAACTATTTTGATATTTTGTGAAGTATCTAATAACAGCTTCCTTTTTTTTTTCTTTTAATGCAGCTCAAGATGTTGAATGTGAAAGCTGCCAGTATCTTTTCCATTACATCCAAGAGCAGTTAGCTACCACTAGCACACAGGTATGTTGCATGTAATGTCTTTCAGTCAAAGCCCGTTTATTAATCTGGTTCTGAATTAAATTAAACTTAGTAAACACTTGACCCCAGAGGCAGAACTAAAGCATGGCAGGCAGGGCAACTGCCCTGGGCAGTGGTTAATGAAGGGCACCAAAATTGTTGCTTACAATCTGTTTAAAATTTTCATTAATAGTTTTGCACTAGTTTCTGGTAAAGTTTTTTCTCGTCATACTTTGTCTTAAAACTCGCATTTCTTCCCCAAAATGTCTAGGGGATATCAGTTGATCACATTCAAAAGTAAAAGCACTGTTGTTTGCAAGATAAGGATGTCATTCACATTGTTGAAGATTCTCTGGGGGATATTTAATCGTTACTGCAATGAGCCATGACTTCCAGCTGCACATGGTCCTTTTCATGAGGTACTGAAGTCTGAAGCAGTTGGAAAAAGCTGTACAAACAGTAACGTTTTGTTGCATTGGCCAACCTGGCATAAATAAATAAATTCAGATTTAGGAACAACAGAAAATCTATCAAAATACTCAATATTTTTTTTTGTTACAAACAAAAGCTCTTAAGAACTGAAATTTCGTCAAAAATCGGAGACCTACATGCAGCTGTGCTGCAAATTATTTTCAGCAGTTTTCTGTGAATTCACACCACTTATTTTTCTACAGTGATATATTATATATATAGGACAGAAAGGCATTTGTGTGAGGGAGCACAATATTTGTGGTTTGCCTCAGGAGCAGAAATGCCTAGTTATGTCTCTGCACTTCCCCATACTTGGGATTTAAAAAAATAAAATCAGGATTTAGAATCACGAAAGTGACTTTAATTATATGCGCTGTAAATTTATACCTACTGCAGTATCCCACATCAAAAAAGAATTTACACATGTTTAATTTTGGAAGAGACATCATAGTTGAGGAAATTTTCTCAAAAAAAAAAAAAAAAAAACCTGTTAATGTACATCATCAGTACATCAGTCTTCCTTAGTCATTGTGAAGTATTCTTAAAGATGTCCATTTAGAATTGGCAATAACACCTAGTGTCATTTTCAGACATATTAACTGCAAAAATTTGTGGTAGTATGGTTGGTTTTTGTGGTAAAACTTCCCTTTTAAAATGCTGGGCTTCAGTGATTGATGTGTGTTTTTCTTTTGATTTACGGAAATTAAAATGTAAGTAAACATTCTCACATAATCTCATAGTACAGAAGATCACAGTGAAAGTTTAGTACTGTTATGCCAATATGAATTTTTGCATAATAGTATTGAGACTAAAATTTGGTAAGGCCCCATAAAGTATTAAAGTTATTTATACTTTAAAAGTATAAAAGAGTGCATATCAACGCACTGCTTGGTTTGAAATGCATAAAAGTATCCAAGTAGCAGATTAGCTCTTTAGTTTATGAGAAATTCTAATAATTTGGATGGTGTTTACACACTAGTGTGGTCAAATGCTTTGTTAAAACAAAGAGTAGCCAAAAGTTCCAGTAAAATGAAGAATATTATAAATCATAGACTACAAACATTGTGAAGTATATTAGATTGAAAAAATCAGTGTTTTGTCACAATTAAGTAAATAATGTGTGAGCCTATAAGTAAATAACATTTCATCCTCTGAGTGAGGAGTTTCTGAGACCACCAGTGTTGCTTTTTTTCTTCTTATGTTTTGTCATTTGATCATACACATATTTAAGTTTTAGGATATGTGATTATTTTTTAATTGTCTAATGAAACTATTATTATTGCACTTTTTTTACACTACTGTAACCTTTTTCATAACCTCATATTGTGTACTCAAAAATAATTCTTAGGCAGAATTTTTGATCCAAAATACAAATAAAAGTATAAATTACAGTGATATTATAACAGGTATATCATGACATATTAATGGGCTAATGAATTGTCAGGTAATCTGGGGGTGGAGTCTTCTCAGAGCTCATCATGCAAAAAAATGTAAGAATCATTAGACAAATAAAATGCAATCATTCAATAAAAATTACTTTTAAGTGGGAAATGTGGCAAATACTTTTCTTGTTGAACCTTCCATTTTTTAAATTGGTTTTGCTTAACAATGAAGTCAAGTCTGGATAAACCGCAAGAGCCTTGAAATATTTGTTATAATAATTTTAAAAAACAGCTCACTTTGAAAATTGTTTCTTTTTTCCATTTTGGGGTAAACAATGCTTATATATTAGGATCTGAGAAAGGCTGTGTGAATAAATTGTTCTTAACCAAAGTTTATTAGCATTTTAAATTGCACAATGAAATCAAGTATAAATGTGCAAAAGTTTGTGCTAACATCAGATTGCAAAAAAAAAATTAGTTGTGAGCTTGGTGTGTCAAACGTGATTCTAGGCAAAGCCCTACACGTTCTTAGAATCAAATCCCCTCACTCACTCACTCGAATAATAGAGTTGAAATAAAGTGTGGCCTTTGAAAATCACAGGATGCAGCATTTTATTGGCATGCCTGTAGAGATTGTAGGAAAAGCTGTTGGTGGATTAAATACTAAAGCTGTTTATCATTTCTTAAAAAAATTGTTATTGATGATTTGTCTTATTTTTGTTACCACAGCTGAGTTAAATTCATAACCCTAGGGAAAGCCCATCAATAGTGGTCAGGAAAAATAAAATATCTGTAGAGTAATTTTTTAATAACCAGGTGTATAATTCGCAGTTTTCATTCGTGGAACACCTGCCTGAAAACATGAAAAACTAAGCAGGATGGCACAAATATTTCTTTCTAGATTGTTGCTATGGTGACTCTTTCTTCTGCACTGCCAAAGAAGGACAAACGTTCCGACAAAACAAATTATATTGTGTGTGATGATATATATATATATATATATATATATATTGTTATTATTATTTTTTGTTGTTGATTCTTACCATTATGTTTAAATTCTAATTACCAGGACGAACTGAAGAACCTGCTGAAACGGTTGTGTGACATTCTCCCTCAAACATATGCTAATAATTGTGATGCATTTGTGGACGAGTATGGGGCATCTCTGTTCATGTTGGTAGCTCAAGAACTAGATCCCAGTGTCATGTGCCCAAGACTAGGAATGTGCCCATCTGGAAAACAGTATATCAGCAGAACAACTCAACCAGGTATTTATTTTTACCAGCAATAAATGAATTCAATAACTGTAAAAAAATTGGAGTCAAAACTGTTTGCTGTCCTGTTCATGTGTAATATGAAGAAATCCTTAGCAAAATTTAGGTGTATAATATTATGGGTTCTCTTAGGAATATGTGATGTTTTACACTTGTCAAAAAATTTGAGGCATTAAACTTACCCATCAAATGATGTAGTAGGTGTTTCCATTCCGGTGATGAAATCCAACTCTTTTGATTATTTAATGTAATTCCTGTTCTTCTGTCTATTTCTAGCTATTCTGCTGCTTCTTTAAAAGTGCTGTTGGTGTGCCGGTACTTCCACAGGGTCTTGAATCACCATATATCCTGTATTTTGCTCGTGTCTGTCCGAACCTCTTTGTTTTTTAATTGTTCTTGACTGCAGTTTTATATAGAATAAATTATCAACATTTATTCACAATTAAATGTTTTATTAACATCGACTGTAGTTTTGCAGAGCGTTTGCCTCGGCATCATGAGGACGAATGGAGCATAAACATTCAAATCATTGTGACATCATCAGTTCTGACAGTCACGGATTTTGATTAGTTGTTTCCACGCGCTTGAAAGAAATGATGTAAACATCATGTCGTTGACAAGTCGTGAAGAATTCCAGTATATGTAGAAAGCTTCTAATATATTAAACTTGATAGTGGAATCAGGTTTATAAATAAGCATAACGTTTCCAAACAAAAATGTATGGTTATTTTCGTGACGGTGTTGAGCTATTTTTTACTTCTTCAGTTCATAGTTCCGTACGTAAGTCTTGTGTTCCTTCACACGTAAACTTCAAGCCCTGCAGGTCTGTCCTATATATGAAAGTCCACATTCACAAGGTATCTGATAAATTCCCCAGGAATTTATGTCTTGGACTTAGTCTTTTGATCCGTAAAAATTCATGTTGTTTATGGATTTAAAAATAACTTTGAAATTAAAGCTTTTGAGAAATTTTGAAATTCCAAAGCAAATCTAAGGAGCAAATGGTATAATCGCCCAATTCATTCGTACTGGGAGGTCTACTTGCGTGAGCGAGCAAGACAGGCTTTGGTTTCCTAAATTTTTGGACAGCTTTGTCTATCACGGAAGGGCTATATCCTCTGTGTACTGCAATTCATTTAAGAAAATCAAGCTCTTTCTGTAAGGAATCCTCAGTTGAGCATATATGTATTGCATGATATATGTATGTGTAGAAAGCAGGTATGATGGCATCCTCGCAGAGAGTGGAGCAGACCCAGACCGAACACAGGTGATAAATAGTTGAACAGCTGGGCTTCCTAACAGTGTATTTGATCGTGGACGCATTGTTGCCACAAGACAGAAGGGCCATTCTATCGTCCAAGAGGTAAAAACCCTAGGGTTCCCAAGGAAAACCATATCAAGGGTGTACTGCATCTTAAAAACCATTGGGGTAAGTAAGTGGTAAGAACCTGAGGTCAACTGTACAAGGGTATACTGTGAGTATACCATCAACTGATGTATCAGCACCCAGAGAGCAAGTGGTGGCCAACCACATGCCATTGATGACCAAGGTTGATGTAGACTATCCAGGCTAGTACAGACCGATCACTTAGCAATGGCGGTGCAACTGCCAGTATGCGCTGGCTAATCACCTACATGCTTTCATTGCCTTCAGGCATCCTGCAACCAATGGTCCGTTTCAGTAGACAATGCACTGGGTGGTTGCAACCCCCTCTGGGCCACAACCACATAGGCATAACTCGAGGAACACTCATCTGAGTTTGGGACCATCCAGTGGCCACAACCACTATATATATGTAGGTATTTGTGATTTGCAGTAGTTTCATCTACATGTAGGATAACATACCACACTTGAGAAGGACGGTCCACCACGGAATAGACCTGGAAATTCTAAAAGGCTCATGAGAAAGAGATCACGATTGAGTGACTGTAAGATTGGTGTATGGAATGCTAGAGGTATAAATGGCAAGAGGAATGACATGATTGAAGAAATGAATAAGTATAAATTGGATGTTCTGTGTGTAAGTGAAACCAAAAAGAAAGAAATTGTGGTAGAAAATATGGTGTTACTGGGAGCCTACTTAATAGTGTAAAAGCCATGTATGCTGGTAATAGAGCTTGTGTACGACTGAATGGTGTTTTATCAAAATAGTTTTCTATTGGTGCAGGAGTCAGGCAATGTCATATAATGTCCCCTGCAAGGGCGTGTGATGTCACCCACAAGGTCGTGTAAAGTCACCCGCAAGGTCGTGTAATGTCACTATTTATGGATGCATGCGTGTGTGGTGCCAAAATAGATAATACTGGTTTATGTCTTGGTGATATGCGTGTGTGCAGATTGCTGTATGCTGATGACACTGTCCTGTTGGCAGAGAGCAAAAGTGAGTTGCAGAGTATGTTGTCCCGGATGTATGAAATTTGCCTGAAATCCAAACTGAGTATTAATAAGGGAAAAACCAAAGTTATGGTTTTTGAGCGGGGAACTGGTAGTACTGAATGTAGCATAAGTCTAAATGGCACCGTGATTGACCAGGTGAATGAGTTTGTGTATTTAGGTAGCATGTTTGACAGAGAGAACAAATTGGGTGGTGAAATTAGTAGGAGAGTGAATTCTTCATTGAAAGTCATAGTTGGGAGGTTGTTTTCACAGGAATGATGGGTTCTCGAGGGAATTCCGCATGGCTGTGTATGAAAGTGTAATTCTTCCTACTCTGATGTATAGCAGTGAAACCTGGGTACTACAGAAGAAACATAGGAGTCGTTTGTGTGCTGGAGAAATGCGTTACTTACGGGGGGGGCAAGACACATTCGGATCGTGTGAGGAATGAAGATGTGTTAGAGTTGTGTAATGTGAAGCAAAATGTTGTTAGCAAGGTGGAGACTAATATGCTTCGGAAGGAAAATCATAGGTAGGCCAAGGAAGTCATGGGAGGATCAGATTCAGGAGTGTCTGCATGAGAATAAGATCATGAGTAAGAAGTATAGAAGATCTTGTGTGCATCGTGTGATGGATGTCAGTGAAGCTCGAATTGTGTGCCAAGATCGCTGTAAGTGGAGGAGTTTGATATGGCAACAGTAAGTAAATAATCAGATAAAAATTATCTGGTAGTTTGCCATTTCTTTGTGGAGCTAACCTCTGAATCTCAGAGAATAGCTTAGTGATATGTATGTATGTATGTATGTATGTATGTATGTATGTATGTATGTATGTATGTATGTATGTATGTATGTATGTAGGATAACATTTAATTTTTCCTTCTGGGCATTTTTTACATCTAAAGAATTAAGGTTATTCATTTTTACCAAAAATTGTGACGCCAGATTTGTTTTATGTGATTAGCATTATTTAACTGATAATGTAACATTTAATTATTGTTGGTAGGTTTTGTATATAAATTTATTTCAATAGTTTAGATATAACTTCAAGGTGTATTTTGTGCATTTTCTTCTGGTTTGCCTATGTCATAGTTCAGCAGAAAAGGTGCTAATAGTGAATCTGATGTTTGCCAATTGCCTCATAGTTGGAAACAGTTATGTTTAAAAGTAATAATCAATATTTCATAAATTTCTTTAAGTTCTTCTGTACTGGGATTATGTAAAACTATTTTATGAGCCAAATTTTCTGCTGGGAATTCTAAGAGGCAATATCTGTTGATGTTAGTGTACATGGATGCTATACCCACACTTGCTTTTAATGGATGTTTAGTTTACAATAATACTTTTATCATTACTTTTAAATATTCTGAGTCTTTTATTAATGCAGGTGGATCTATATGAAATTTTTTGGTGAGTTCCATAGATAAAAAATCAGATTAGAAAAAGGAGAGATTTTTTTCTGAAGTCCACAACAAGTTTGAATGGTTACCTGATTTATGAAACTATTGTATAAAGCTGAGGTGTTCATCAGTTCATTTTTGAATTCTGAACTTAGTTGAGTTTTCCTTTTTATCAGTTTATTGTGATTTTTTATTATTGGTTCCAAAGAATGCTCACATATTTTTCCATGTGTATTGTTTTGTGAAGTTCTTCTTTAACTTTTTAATGTATTTTCTTTTTTCAATTAATACTAGTGACTTGCTTTTGCTCACTTTTACAGCAACTGTTTTATCATTATTTTTGAAATCTTTTAAAGTCTATTAGATATTCTCGTTTATAGTTATCTTCATGGTTCTTTTTTTTTTTTTTTCTTTCTGTGAATTTAATTACAATTCTGCTTATTGTATCCTCATTTGCAATGCTGCATCAGGGTCTTCTTTTTCTATTTCACTGCAAGCACTTTCTAGTTTGACAAACTCACAATTACACTGTCAAGGGAAGCATCAAATAGTGAAGCAAGCTCACTCTGGAGCAACATCAAGGATGTTTCCCCTTACACCACTATGAAAAGAATCTTACTTAGGGACACTAAAGAAAAAGAGAAAGAGAGATTCTCTCTCATAGTGAGGCATTCAATGATTTTGTCTTAACAGATCTGCTATGTACATGGACCACCCTGTTAGGGCTAAATGCAAAATAACTATATCAGATGTGCACTATGAGATATTAAGTTAATGTTATCTCACACAACCATCGTTTTTATTCAATTTTAACTTCTCGTTTTGTCTCTGTATGTTAAGTCTAGTCCCTTGAAAAAGCCACCCATTGGTGAATGAAAGCTTGGCAGATAATGTATGATCATGTTTACACCTATAAAAACTGGATTATTACCTTTTAAAGTCTTGCACTTATTTATTTTTAGCATATTTATAATTTTGAGCAGTGGATGAGTGAAAAAGAATAATAATGTGGTTGCAGTAGGTTTGTGAAAAACAGATCTTGGGATGTCATGGTTACTTTTCCTTTGGAGAGAGTGATCTAAAAACTGTATGCACTTGTTCTCTTCACTGTTGATTGTAAATTTTATGGTAGCAAATTTTGTGGTAATGGAGTTTGTGAAATGTTGCAGCTGCTGTTTGAAATAAGGCCAAAATACAAAGATACATCAGTGCATATAGGCCAAGTAGAAAGATAACACACATCTAGGCACACATCAAGTAGAAAGATACCCACAAGTAGAAAGATACACACATCAAGTAGAAAGATACACACATCAAGTAGAAAGATACCCTGCATTTAGGCTAATCTAGGCCAGGTAGAAAGATAACACACATCTAGGTCAAGTAGAAAGATACCCTGCATTTAGGCTAATCTAGGCCAGGTAGAAAGATACCACCAGTGCATTTAGGCTAATCTAGGCCAGGTAGAAAGATACCACCAGTGCATTTAGGCTAATCTAGGCCAGGTAGAAAGATACCATCAGTGCATTTAGGCCATGTAAAAAGATACTATGTATTTAGGCCAGGTTAAAAGATACCATCAGTACATCTAGGCCAAGTAGAAAAATACCATGCATTTAGGCCAGGTAGAAAGATACCATCAGTGCATCTGGGCCAGAGTTCAGTAGGATTTTTCAGAAGAAGAATGGTGTGTTCAATGTTTTGCAAATGTATTTCTGCAAAAGAGAGGTGATAAAAGTGAACTAGCAGATTATTTCAATCGTTTTCAACCTTAAAAAGATGGACAATGACACCCACATGCCATCATTTATTCTTTTTAAGGCTGAAGAAAACTGAAGTTATCAGTTGCAAATTCTCTCTTTTGAACTTTATTTGCATAACTACACCATTTACCTTTCCAAAAGTGTCTTTTATGGGAGTGTATGACAAAAAACTGGAAAGCAGCAATAAACCAAATATATTAAATTTCTCTGTTGAATTATCAAAACACATCCACTTACATTAAATAAGTAATATGTGTTGTAATATTTCTGTTATTCAAGTTTTTTGTCATATTATTTTTCTTTAGCAATAGTTTAATCATAATATTGACTCTTTGTGTTATCTTATGAAATTTGTGTAATATTTTGCTATTTTTTTCCTTTAGTAATGTTTGTTGTATCAGTCAGGAGAAAATGTACTTCAGGTTTTTTTGTTGTTGTTGTTTGTTTTTTTTAATGGAATTATGTTTCATGTTTTTTACTTGAATGAGGGAAAAGAAGTTTTCAGTTGAGCCTATGTATGGTTACTCATGGTGAAATGTTTTTGTTTTCTCTATCATTTTATAGCAAATGTGAAATCAGCTGCTATTGATAAATGTGAGCTCTGTACTACAGTTGTTGACTACATTGACAAATATCTAGAAGATGATGATGTTGACCAGGAAATCACCCAGCTTGTGGAAAAAGTATGTAACATCATGCCTGCATCAGTGAAGGACAAGGTGAGTTCATTACTATATGGAAGCAAGTTTGCTTATATCTGAAGCTTTTATATTGCATGTGAAGAGAGAGAGAGAGAGAGAGAGAGAGAGAGAGAGAGAGAGAGATCACCACTCCGGTGATGCAATGTTTTAAGCGCTGGCTGCTGAATGTACATCCAAGATGGGTCCAGGTTTGAATCCCAGTCAGGCATGGATGTTGTGTTAGTCTTAGCAGTGGCTCTCACCCTTCCCTAGAACTAGTGGCCCTAAATTTGGGACAAGGGACTTCTTATAGCCCATTGATTTGCTCATAGTGGTCACTAGACCCCCAAATGAAAAAAAAAAAAATCCATGCGTTTGTTTAATTCAGTAATTCTGGTGTCCTTAGAAATCTTTTTCGTAAACTTCTGAAGAACTACTTCACTTCATTGTCATCTCTTAAAATGTGAATTCAAAACTCCCATTGTTCAGATGTTCTAAAATGCAACAAAGATATATGATGTAGTGTATTCTTATGTTCCTGTACATCAAATTAGATGGCAGTGGTATGCAGAAATAAGATGTTATAGTATAGGTGCAACAAAAAATAATAAATAAATAAATTTCTAAAGGAGTTGAATCCACAAACAAGCAAACACTCAATCCAAGATTTTGTTTGGCAGTGCAAAATGCTGGGGAGGTGCAGCACTGCAAACATCAACATAACACAAAAAATTTCTGGCACTTACGATTTTTTAAGTATTTGAACGATATCTTTATCAGATGAAAAATAGTTGGCTGGAATAAGTAATTATAGTGACTAAGCATTAGAGAGTTTTTTTGATGGATAGAGTTTTGAAATAATAAGAAAAGTGAATAGTACAATTGATTGCATCATAATACAAAGCTGTCTAAGATGTTTGATTAAAGGTGATTGAGTTTTCAGAGGTGTTTGTAATCAGGGAAGACCTCTGAAAATGCTGTTAGTAAGGTGGAGACTAATATTCTTAGGTGGTTTGGCCATGTTGAAAGGAGGGGTGATGAGGTGCTGACTAAGAGAATTTCTTCAGCCCAAGTGGCAGGAAAGAAAGGTAGAGGAAGGCCAAGGAAATCATGGTAGGACCAGATTCAGGAATGTCTGCTTAAGGAAAAGATTATGAGTATGAAGTACAAAAGGTCTTGTGTGTGACATGTGATGGATGTTAATGAAGCTCGAGCGGTGTGCAGAGATCATTGCAAATGGAGACATTTGATACACCAACAGTAAGTAAATTCTAATTCCATCAGTTTATCTAGCAGTTTGTCTTTCCTTGAGGAGCTAACCTCTGAATCTCAGAGAACAGCTTAATGATATGTATGCATATATGAGTTTTCAGAGGTTTCAAAATCAACACTGATCACAAATTTCATTATCAGAACAAAGGTGCCTTTGTGCCAATAATGACATTTGTATTTGCCAATCGTGTGTGTATTTGTAAAGAATTTTTTCTTCACAGGTGATTTATTTCCAGTTGATATCTGTGATGATAGTGATCACTTTTTTAATAGCATTTATTCTTAGAGTTAGTTGTAAAATAATTAAGAGACCAGTTAAGCTATACAAGAGTTGATATCCTGAGCAATGTGGAAGTAAGGTAGGATCTCCTGAGGTGAATTGTCAGAGTTTATAACAAATCTGAACCCTTAACCAAGCAAAACTGTTAGGTAGAGAGGAACTAGTATAAAGTGTGGGTTATTGGCTCCACATGAAATTGCAAATGGAGACATTTGATACACCAACAGTATGGGAAATGTACGGATGGGAAATTCAGGACCCCATGGTAAACAGCAGAATAAAGTAAAGTTGTCAAAGAAAAGAAAAGAGCTTACTGGAAGTGTTTAAGCCTTTGCTCACAGACTATCAAGAACAATTTTAGAAGAGCTTGTCAAAAGACAAAGCAGTATGTTAGTAAATAAATCTATATTGGAGCATAATGTCACTATTCCTTTTTCAATATTCTTCACATTTTCAGCTCCTTTTGAATATGAGACACTGGCAGGTGATATTTTGCTTACTTATTATTGAAATTGCTGGTCAGCAATTTCAATGCTGATCATATACTTATTATTTAAATTGCTGATCAGCAATTTCAATAATTCATATTATTATTCAATAATATGAATTGCTGATCAGCAATTTCAATAATAAGTAAGCGAAGTATCACCTGCGAGTGTCTCATACCCAAAAGGAGTTGAAAATGTGAAGAATGTTGAAAAAGAAATAGTTACATTGTTTTCCAAGATGGATTTATGAAACGGACTCACGTTAAAGTACACTGCTTATCAAAAGTTAAGCATGGATCACACAAAACATCATAACTCCAAAACTACGGGAACAAATTTATTCAAATTTACTATAGACCTGCCAACTGTTACGATTTTATCATATTTAGTACGATAACGATAAATCATGCTGCTGTACGATATGATTTTGCCACTAAAAATATGATTTTTTTTTAAAAGTCATGTTTTTCCCCATTTTTCCTTTTTTCAGACATAAGTAGGGAAAATTTTTCGTGTAGTGTGTCCCCCCCCCCCTGAAATATTTTTTTCTCAAGAGAAGTTTCCAGTTTCTCTTAACAAATTCCCTGCCTCTAAATTCCCAATGGAAATAAAGTAAATCAAATCAAGTGCAATCAGTAACCAATGGACAAATCGCAACTCGTTTCTTACAACATTCGAGACTGATTCGTATTTTTGGCTCTTCGTCTTACTTAATAATGCTGCTGATTGGTCAGCGCTGGAATGTGGACAAGCGTCTGTTTATTCGAAGCAACCTCCCTCCCCTTACACCTGCAACCATCAAAAATTTATATAGCTGAAATAGGCTTCAAAAATTATCAGCATGCATTATGTTACGATTTTTCTATTTAAGTGTTACGTTTTTTGGTTCTGAGAGCTTGGTAGGTCTGAATTTAACATGGTCAGACAATAAGTCTGTGGTAGATATCATACATAAATATTGGGAAACTTGATTGCATGTAACCCGAACAAACACACTGATGAAACAAGGTATCCAAAAAACCCAGAATAAGAAAAATGAGGTATGAACACCAAAGCGCTTTAATATGGAACGTGGCTACATGAATGCAAGCCTGGCAGTGCCAATTCATACCCTCGATAAAAAAAATCCAAAGAGTGGGATCGCAACAATTGCCATTCACGCACAAGAGCAGTTTGAAGGTCACTGAGGGTTTGGGGGTGGGGGTGTATGTGAGGGCTGAAACACATCTCCCAAAGGCATCGCGTAGATGTTCTATGGGATTCAGGTCCAGAGAGTATGCATGCTGCTCCATTCATTGAATTCCTTTGTCATCAAGGTATTGGTCTCCCGGTCTGGGTCTGTGTACATGAGCATTGTCATCCATTAAAATGAAATCTTGTCCAATGGCACCAGCAATAATAAGGCTTGACATAGTGGTCCAGGATCTCATCCCAACACCTCTGAGCAGTAACGGTACCTCCAGGAAACACATAGAGGTTGGTGTGTCCACCTAATGAAAATCCAGCCCACACAGTTTTTCCACCACCACAGAGAGCATGTTTTTCAATGGTGTTTTGTGGTTGGTAGCATGTGCCCACCTCCCTCCAGATCAATACACACCTGCTGTCAGATTCCAGGAAAAACCTGGATTCATCTGTGAAAAGGATATGGGCCCATTATTTTAGAGTCCATCCTACATGTTTACACCACCTCAGGCAAGCCTGTCTATGTCTGGAAGTTAATGAACGGTACACATATGGCTGGTCGCCTGGCGTAGAGCCTGGCCTTGTGGAACCACCTGCAAACAGTTGAGAGTGATGATACCTGCCTTTCTGTGGATGCCATGAGGTCAGAACACAGAGATGAAGCCAATGCCCTATGGTTCCTTTTGGCTAAGAGTTCAATATAATGGTCATTCTGTGGTGTTGTACTCTTAGGACGACCTGCAACAAGTCATCTTACAACGGTTTAACTTATTTGGAGTTTTCTTTACAGCCTTGCATGATGGAATGGTGGACATTAAAGAATCTGTCCACTTCTGTGACTGTTTGCTGAGCTTCCATCTGTCCAAAAGTTCTCCATCCTTCTGAGTTCTCCAAAAATCTTCTTTGGGGCATGTTCAACTGATTGGGTATTAGGAAATTCTGACTAATAACAAATTATGACCATAAGCAAAATACGCTTTTCTTACTGTGTTCCTGTTTGGCATTTAAGGCTACATGTGACATTATTTTCGAGTGGATATTAAGCATTTACATTACAAAATATGTCTCTCCACCAATTTTCATTCTGATTGCTTTACTTGTTTTTATTTTATTCGTATTTTTGTGATCTGTGCTCAACTTATGACGAGTAGTGTACATAAGATTTTTTACCAAAATACATACTTGTAAAAATAATTGAATTGGCAGTGTATTAGGATGCACAAAATGAAGGCATATATGGATTTCAAGAATTTCATGGAAAGGAATTTCAACAATTCTCTGAAAGTACTTGAGTGTCTCATTAAGTGCATGAAAAAGAGTAGTCTGCTTAGTTCTGTATACCCTGCTATATGGTTCTTCTTCCTTGCTAAAACATGTAGCCTCTTTTTTTAATGTTAGTAGTTAGTAGAAGGGTTTCTTCTTTTTAATCTTTAACATCTGAAGTATGTGACTGTTGGATTACTATTTCTACTTTTTTTTTTTTTTTTAACAGTTGTAAATAACCATCTGCATTTTGCATGTCCGTACTAACAATTTTCAATAATTAGCTTTGTTATGGGGAATGCAGAGATGCCAACAACTACGGATTCTCCGTAGTTCCTACGGAAAAGCTCTTGTACTACGGAATACAGAAAACCGTACTTTTTCTACGGAAAATTAACAGAAGTTATTAATTTTTATTTTGCTTGTTCCTCTTCCCAACGCAACGGCGGCCACTAGATGATCCGTCATGCTTGCGATGCTGCTCACTTCCAGTTCCTCGAAGCTGCTTGGATCTTAGCGCGAGCGGCCGGTACTCGAAACCCTCCCTCCCCAGCATGCAACATTCTGGGGACGTTAGCATACCTCGCTTTGGTGGTGGACGTGGACGGAGTTCGGCCTGAAGCTCTTTCGCAGTGCAGCGGCAAGCTGTTGAAAATCGTTTGGTGCAGAACGTGAGTGTCATTGCCTGGCATCAGAGGTTTTTTTTATTAAATCGTGCGCCGACCATTCATGTCAGTAATTTATATTTTGAAGATTTTTTCTTGCGTTGCAGAAAAGTATGCTTGGATTTCATTGCAGAGTTTGCCAAAATGCGTAATTACGCGTCTAGTACGCATCAAAATTTTCCCAACGCGTAAAAATATGCATCAGGAATTTTTTGTGGCGCGTAGAAATACACGTCGTGAAGCGCGTAAAGTACGCATCAACACATAAAAATATGCGTCTAGAAACGCGTACAACTACGCATCGAAGAATTTTACCAACGCGTAAAAATACGCATCAGGATAGCATTTCACCTTTCAAAAACGGAAGTGAACGAAATAAAGATTTCTTCCGTAATCGTAATTTCGTTTTCCTGCGATGTTGCCTCTGTCTAGTATTATTGTTATACATAATTTTATTCTATAAATCTTTGTATTTCACTTTGAGAATGGAGGGGAAATTTCCGAATACAGAAATTCGACGGCGCAAAAATTCCTGTGTAATCTTCGGCTTCGAGGAATTTCTGCTTTTTCCTCGTAATTTGAGTTATCCTCTAGATCGATGCATAATTGAACAGAAATTTTGGGGCAATTGGTAGTGCTGAAGGATGCTTTCCGCCTGAAACTTTCGAAAATGGAAATTTCGTCTTTCAAAACTTTCGGAAACAGTGAAGATTTCTCCCATAATCGTAATTTTATTTTGCACGCAATGTTTCCTCTGCCTAGTATTGTTGTTAAATTTAATTTTATTTCGTAAATATTTGTATTTCACCTTGAATATGAAAGGGAAATGTCCGAAAACGGAAATCGGACGTAGCAAAGGTTTCTCCCGTAACTGTAATTTTTTTCCCTAACGATGTTCTGAACGTGTATTCTGTGTTCTTACATATTCCCCCCAAAAAAGGTCTGCATTTCAGCTTGATAAAGGGGGGGGAGAGTCCGAAAATGAAAGTGATGAAGCTGAAAAATTTGTAAGAATTGATGCATGATATTCAAAAGCATTCATATTCTCCAAGTTACACTGCCTTTTATCTAAAATAGTAAAAGCTATCATGCATTCATGGTCCTCAAACTGAAAGTTCTTTCAGCATGATGGATAAAATTGTCATGGCATCCAAGGGGTTTGTGAAGCCTACTGTCGTAGCTGATGGTGATGTTGAGCTTAATTTTTCAAATAACAGTTTTTCAAAAAAGAAAAATCAGAAAGGACACAACTGGTAATTGGAGTAAAAACAAGAATGTATTAAAGCGAAATCATTTTAAACAAAAATGAACTTTCTAAGTTCTATACATGTCTTTCTAAATTACATACATCTGTCGGAAAAGTTCGCATTGAAGAATGTTCTTATGTTCAAGAGAAGATACTGATCTATGATGAATTTTTAAAACATGCTGAAGTAGTAGATCCTTTACTTAGAGCCATAACATCATTTACTTCTGTATTACACATAGTCAAATGCCTTCCATTTATAATAACTGAAAATGAACTTGATATACTAGAAGCAGAATTCCTTGTTATCAAACTGACAAATTAGAGACCATAGCAGTAACAGATAGAATAGATGTCACTTGGTCAGAAATCTCAAAATTAAGATGCTGTAATGGAGCGGTTAAGTATACTAGTCTCTCGAAAGTAATGTTTGCAATACTTGTAGTTCCACACTCGAATGCTTGCGAGTAAAAGATTTTAGTTTAGTGCGAAAAAAATCAAGCCCGTTTCCAACCTAATTTAGGTTTAGAAACTGTAGAAGCACTTCTTATTGCAAAAATGAATATGTTCTCCTCTGGGCAAGTGTGTTATGAAAAAAGATTTTCTGCTGAGGAACTCAAATCTGCAAAACACTGTACAGTGAAATCACTAAAGAAAGCTGTTTAATCAATTGTTTGTTGTGTAAAAAATGTATCAGCCATGGTGTATATTATTTTCCATGTGAAAAATTTGGAATATTTTGATACAGATTTGCATGTATATACATGAATAAGTAAGTAAAAAAAATGCTAATTAAATTAAATGAGTTGTTTTCCTCGATTAAAATTATTCTTTTTGGTATGACTACTGAAAAATGGCCAAAACTACTGAAAATTTGTACGAGTACTACTGAAAATATCTGAAACAGGTTGGCATCTCTGGGAATGCCAAAATCCAGGAAACCACATTTATTATTTTGATTTGATATGAAAAAGTAACTACACATGACTGAACAAGAATCTTAGAAAGCTGTTGGTTTAGCATATTTTATAAGCTTTCAGAAGTATTTTCATTATGTTGTAACTGCCAACACTAGTATAATCATACAATAACTGCAACACCTACAAAATTGCAACAGCACGAAGGACTGCTAGTGCTATATTAGCTTGAAACTTAAAACAAGATATGTACAACAGGTTGAGACGTGCAAATGGTTAAAATGTCATTGAAAATTTGCATGCAGTTTCAGAGCAGTGCCCTCTGAACTGCCTGGTCTTTAGTGCAAAAAGCTGGCTCAAATGAAATGTTGCAATCAGTCAAGAGCTGACTTTGAGTCAAAAGGGTGTTTTTTTGTGTCTCACTATGCCTCATCACCGAAGAAGGTCGCATTATGAACACCTGATGGACTTTGAGCGAGGTAAGATTGTTGGGGTGAAAGAAGCTGGATTTTCCTACCATGAAATAACCACTTGTATGGGGTGAAATGCCAGTACATACATACATACATACATACATACATACATACATACATACATACATATCACTAAGCTGTTCTCTGAGATTCAGATGTTGTCTCCACAAGGAAAAGCGATCTACCAGATAAATTTTACTTAATGTTGCTGCATCAAACTTCTCCACTTACAGCGATCTTGACATCCAACTCAGGCTTCTTGAAATGCATTTCCAGGAAATGCCTGTACAGTGATGCAAGTGAGGTGTCAGTGGACAGATGAGGCTCAAACGCACAGAAATTCAGGAAATGGACCTAAAACTCGCACCACTGCACAGGATAACTGACACCTCTACCACATTACAATGACTGATTGCACGGTGACATTCATGGTGTTAATGTAACAGCAGGTCAGGCTTTGCCCTCCAGCACAGTTCAATGTCGTCTGCTTAACAAAGGACTGGTCGCTAGCAAGCCATCGCTGCACATTCCTTTGACCCTCAACCACAGACGCCTCAATCTACAATGGAGTATCGAACACAGACATTGGCATGCTGATTGGCAACAGGTCATGTTTTCTGATTAGCCACAATTCAACTTGATGCATCATGATGGTCGCATATGTCTTCGAAGACATCGTGGTGAATGGCACTTTGCAGCGGCATAGTGGCCCAGCACCAAGCGTGTCATGGCTTGGGGTGCCGTCGGGTTCAATTCGCAATCTTGCCAGATTCAAATTGAGGGAACCCTCGACACCCAGCAGTACATCAGGAATGTTTTAGAGGCAGAGGTGATACCCTTCCTTCAAAGTTGTCCTGGTGTTGTATGCTAGCAGGACAATGCTCGGCCACATGTGGCCTGGAATGTCCAGAAGACCTCTTCCGTGCACAGCAGATACTGCTTCTTTCTTGGCCTGCACGTTCACCGGATATGTCCCCGATTGAACATATCCAGGACATGGTAGCTAAGCGACTGGCTCGTCAAGCTCCTCCACCAGTCACGACAAATGAACTCTGGTCTCGTATAAAAGCAGCCTGGCAGGCTACTCCCCAGGATGATATCCAAAACCTCTTTCTGTTCAGTGCCATCATGCCATATAGAGGCTGTGATTGTTGCTGGAGGTGGCTTCACATGATACTGAGCTTTGAAGTGAGAAAATCTTGTATAGCTCTGCAAATGTAATCAGTTCTCCTTAACTCGAGGAATGTGCGATGTAAATTTCATTTGAATAGCGCGATTCATTCTTGGTGGTGCAATTTTCATAAACAGTCATTTATATTTGCAAAATTTGCTTCCAGGTTTTAATTAAAGGCTAGAGAGAGAGAGAGAGAGAGAGAGAATTAAGATAAGCATAATGTATTCTTATGCTTGAAGTTGAAGAAGAATAAACATTGCAGATAAGGCTATTGATCATTTCATCTTTTTTCACAGAAGACTAAATTTCAAAGATTCCCTTAGTTACATGAACAGATTAGACTAAATATATAAACTGAAATATTTAATAGTTCACTTTACATGGTTGTACCTCACAGCACTGCTAATTATAATATTGTGTCCTCTTTGTTTCTGAGCTGTATGGCAAGTTGTATTTCATTGGTACATTGTATTTTCTGATTGGGTGGTATAATATATAGCCGCAACATAATATAATCTATTTAAAGCCTTATCAGCAACTTGTGGTTGTCAACAGTACTACTTAATATTGTACTGAATAGAACTCCACAGTCACATACATAAAACCTATGTGTCGCCTTGATCTTATGCTAAATTTCTTATGCTAAATTAGTACTTTAATTGCACTGCAGATCAGTAATATACGAGTTCTGATACTAGGCCAATGTACAACAAAGTACTTACATTATTTAAGTCTGGCTATGATCTCCCTCAAAGTAGTCTCCTTGGGCAGCGATACCCAGCTGCCAGTGTTTTTGTCACTGTTGGAACGCTCCGTGGAAGTCCTGTTTTTGAATCGTGTCAAGCACTGTCTGCGATTCACGCTGGATCTCGTCCACGGTTTCAAAACCGTGACCCTTGAGCTTCAGCTTCATCTTTGGGAACAGAAAGAAGTCACAGGGGGCCAAATCCGGCGAGGAAGGGTAGTCATGCTGTTGCAGCTGCAAAACTGGCAAGTTGCTACACTCTGTGAGCTGCTGCATTGTCATGATGGAGCTGCAAATCACCCATGCACCACATTTCAGGTCGTTTGCGGCAAATGTCCTCCCTAAGACACCGCAGAACATCACAATAAAAAGGCCGGTGACTGTCTGGCCCTGGGGGGACGAATTCTTTGTGTACAACCCCACGAATGTCCACATTTTTGGGGGTTTTGCTCGTGGACAGTCGCCTGACCTCTCGTCGTCTTCCAATCCTGTTCTGCCACTCTTGAAGCATGAGTGCCACTCAAAACACCTTGCACGACTCATTGCTTCATTGCTATAAGCCTGCTGCAACATTTCATGAGTCTCCGTTCCCAATTTGCCGAGTTTGACGCAGAAGTTGATCTTCGCTCGCTGCTCTAGTTTGCAGTCCATACCGAAATCGCAACTGTGTTCTGCACGTGGTCACCAAATATCATGTAGCATTTTGTAGCTGCACGTGGTCACCAAATATCATGTAGCATGTTCACCGAACGACGCCACTCGGCACAATGACTCATGAAGGTCACTGCCCTCGACCGCTGCTCACGCATCCGCATACTGCCATCTGTTGCCGCGCTATGTACCTAGTCTCGGAACTTTTTGATAGCACTATGTATGGTCTGCTTTTGTGCCGTTCCAGCCTGAGTGCCAGTAAGATATATATACAGATGTGAGATTCTGTCTGTCTATCTGTATGTATGTATGTATGTATGTATGTATGTATGTATGTATGTATGTAAATATATGTAAGACAGAGTAAGCTTGTTCTGTTGTGTTGGCAGTGTGCTCTTTATTATTCTTCTGCAGAAAAATACCTCAATTTAACCTGTTTCTTTCACTATGTCATGTATTTGTTAGATATATTTCAAAATAGATATGTATCTCTTTTTAGTGTTCTGCCGTGATAGAAAGCTATGGTCCATACATTTTGCAAATGATTGGGCAAATAGCAGACAGTAAACAAGTGTGTCAGGTTGGTATATTTTTCATACAGAATAGTTATTTATATTGAAATCATATCAGTTCGTACCAAAACAGAGTGTAGATGTAATTTTTTTTATTTTTCTAGTAGGTTTTTTCAAACATTTTATGAATTTTATTGATTCTAGTATAATGCGGTGCATTTAGTAAATGCGCCCTTTATTGGCATTTATTACATCCAGATGCTCAGATGTAACAAAGATATTTTCCTGGTCTGTTCTTTTCTCTTGTAAAAGTTTTAGACATCACTAAAGTCTATAGGAAAACTAATATAATCAAATGAAAGTAGAATACATTTTATTGGTCTTCACTTTGAAAAACATGTGAAACAGTCATGACACCAGTTAATTAAAAAATATGAATAATCATCTTGTTTAGTTACATTTGTAGGAAATGTGTATTCACTGTAGATTTATGCAAGGAGATCATGTGGTTGTGCTATAGAGAACCTGTTGAGCCAGGCTTTCTTTTCATCAATTAAGTCAAACATTCTGGCCTAAGCCAAGCTTGACCTGGAAGGTCTGGCATTTTGCTCCTGGATTAAAGAAAAACGTTTTGACTTACAAAATGAAGTCTACTTGTTAAATAATCATATGGTGAAGATCACTGAGTGGAAAGAAAGACATGTAAATATATCTGCCATTGGATCCATCAGTGTACACGCACACACACACACACACACACACACACACACACACACACACACACACACACACACACACACACACACACACACACACACCAAGAACCATGCAATGAATGTGAAACTCAGCGAATAGCTATGGAGAGGGCAGACATGCAAATGATTAAAGTTTCGTGTTATTCTGAATGCTTGCCCGTCTAAGACTGGTGCTGCAATCACAATCCTTAGGGCTTATAAGGCGCTGCACAGAGGACTCCACATTCATGCCGATATGCACGGTAAGAGTCAGATGAGATCCCTGAGCGATAGATATGCCGAGGAGCTGCCGTAGGTGCATGTACGGGCAACTGATGGAGTTTGAACGAGGCCATATCATCGGAGTGAGAAAGGCAGGGTGGCTGGCTCGTCGAATCAGCTGCCGTTTGGGCTGATCGTATGGTGCGATCATGTTTGAAGCGATGGACACGGGAAAGCACCCAGACATGGCGGACTGACTCTGGACGACCCAGACACACCACCAGCAGAGTGGGCCGTGGGGACATGAGAGTGGCATACACAGATGCAATGACGTCCTTGTCCAATATCCAGAGGCATGTGGCGGCTGTACAAGGGACTCATGTGTCCGCCAGAACCATTTCCAAACACCTGGCAGAGGCGAATCTGCACTCTCGATGGCCCTTACGTTTTCTGCCATTAAACCCTAACCATCATTGGTGTCGATTGCAGTGGTGTCTCAGCAGCGAGCAACGTGGAATGCTATGGACTGGCGACGTATAGTGTTCAGCAATGAATCCTGCTTCTGTAGGAGAATGGATGACCACCGTGTCAGAGTGTGGAGGACCGCTATAATTCCAATCTCACTGTACAGCGGCACACATCCCAAACTGCAGGCATGATGGTCTGAAGCGCCATTGCATATTACAGCTGGACTTCCCTCGCAGTGATCCGAGGGACGTTGACAGCCCAGCGCTATGTATAGGAGATCCTGTGGCCCTATGTGCTGCCTTTCCTGGTGGGACGTCACGGAGCCATTTTCCAACAAGATAACGCCCATCCGCACACGTCTCAGGTTTCCCAGGACTGTCTGCGTCATGCTTTGGTGCTTCCGTGGCTGCCAGATCTCTCGCCCATCGAGCACGTGTGGGATCACATGGGACGCCAGCTTTCTCCATGTCCCAGTGTTCGTGATTTAGAGGGTCAGTTGCAAGAAGTGTGGTTAGAGGGTCAGTTGCAATCTGTCCCAGGATAACATACAGCATCTCTTTGACTCCATGCCAGACCGTATCACCGCATATATCCAAGCATAAGGCAGTTTAATGCGGTACTAATGCTGACCAGCATGTGTATCGTATGTCCACAAGAAATTGTCCTGCTGCTGTGATATTGTAATCACTTCTGTCCTTGGTATGTACCATCTCACTACTAAAATCTGATTTCAGTCCGACGCCTCCTTCTTGGTGCACGGATTTTTATGACAATTAGTGTATGTGTATATACACTATCTACCAACAAGTAATTGGACACCCCTGCAATCGACAATATCTGCTGTCCTGATATTCGTCACGGCCGCCGCCGTTAAATATCGTGTGGGAAACAACAACGCAACCAGTCGCATGCAAGATGCCACGCAGTTTGGAGCTCTCTGATTTCAAGAAAGGTGTAATCGTCGGGTATCACAGAAATGGCTGATCCATACGTGACATATCCAGCGAGTTGAAGTACCCAAAATCGACAGTGGCTTACGTGATTGGCAAGTGGAAGATGAGAGGTGACTGTCGGAATGTGCCCCGACCCGGCAGACCCACAAACTGGGAGTTAGAGACCGACGGGTGCTGGCCAGAGAAATTCAAAAGAACCGCACCAAATCGATGGGCCACGTCCGCGAGGAGTTTCAACAGGCATCCGGTAGTGTTCTTTCAATGAATATCATCCGTAAGAAAGCCCATCTGCTCGGTTGTCATGGACGTGCTGCCGCCCACAAGCCTTTGATCACCAAGTCCAATAGCGCTGCTCGGCTAATGTGGTGCAAAGAACGTAGATAGTGGACCGTTGAACAGTGGAAACAGGTTCTCTGGAGCGACGAATCAAGGTTCACCCTCTACCATTCGGATGGCAGGGTCTGGGTTTGGCGTCTGCCTGGAGAACGGCTCCTGCTGGAATGTATTTTGCCAACTGTGAAGTTCGGTGGCAGTGGAATTATGCTATGGGGGTGTTTCTCCTGGTATGGCATGGGACCCTTGGTTGCAATTCCTGGTAGACTCAACGCCTAGACCTACTGCACCATTTTGGATGACCATGCACTTCCTATGTTGTGGCAGTTTTGCAGGGTGGACCCATGTTACTTTCAGGATGACAATGCCACCTGTCATGTTGTGAGGTCCACCATGGCTTGGTATGATGACAATGGGATTAATCGAATGGACTGGCGTGCGCAGAGCCCGGACCTTAACCCTATCGAGCACCTTTGGGACGAGTTGGAGCGTCGACTTAAGGGGTGCCCCCACCATCCGAAATCGGTGAAGGAACTGACCTGTCTTCTCCAAGCCAAGGTGAAGAAAATACCACTAGCCGTCGTACAACACCTAGTTGAGAGTATGCCCCTGAGGGTCGCAGCTGTAATCGCCGCTCGTGGAGCTCCACCAACTATTGAAGGTGAATAAACTTCGTTTTCCTTTGCTATCACAGGTGTCCAATTACTTGTTGGTAGATAGTGTATATATATAAGTGTAAACAAACTTCAGGAACGAACAAAAATCTTTTAAACAAATTATTTTATATATATATAATAACAATTTTGTCATTTATATATACATTAATACATATAACAACATTTTAAATACAGTATAAAAATTTTCTTATGCTCTTATTACCGCAAATGCAAATTCCAAGAAATTTTCACAAACAAATGATTAAAAATGTTATGCCTTTACTTTAATTCAGTAATGCACCACGGATTTCACTATGAGGTGGTGTAAAATATTGAGGATGCTAGTAGGATAATGCTGTGCTGGAGACTCCCCTCCACATTAGAATAGAATGTAAAAATGTTGTTACCTACATGTGTTTGATTATTAAGGAGTCTTTATAGTGTTTTTTACTTGAAAACATATGGTTTAAACCATTCCCCTACATTTTGGTTTCAGCCCCTTTAAATTATTTATAAAATTGTTTTGGTGAAAAAAAATTTTTGAATTTACTTTGAGTATATTGATTATATTGAATTGATTGTTATTTATTAAAGGCGTTATATTTATGCTGGTATTGAAATTCATATGGAAATTATAGAAAAGTTAAATTTGGGAGATGGGTGGATGCATTTCGAAACAAAAATATTTTCTAAGTACTAGAAAAGGCCATGAACATCCTAAACAAAAATGCATCTGAAAGTTTACATTCCACAAGAAGTTATTGGAAAGTTTGCGTTGTTTGTGTTCAAGCAGAGTTGAGTCACCTGAAAGTGCAAAAATAAGTGGATATTGTTGCATGTGTATGAAAATGTGTCACTATAAGTCATACGATAAAATGTACTCGTTCAATAACAACTTGTGGAGGCGGTGAAAGTCAATTTAAAAAGGTTAGGACAAAAATTGCAGTTATGAAATACCTTAGAAAACCAGGATTCGGATCGATAGCCTTAGTCAAGCTAAGGGGGAGTACATGGGACCAAGTCATGGAAGACAACAGCACACAAAAACTTTCACACTGCACTCATTTTGAACTTTTTTTTGAAAGGCTACTGCCTGTATTTATTATTTTTCTTTAAAAACTTAATAAGTTAATTTAGTGGACAAACAGATGGTATTTCCTTTTTCTTGTTTGCTTAAACACAGCAGTATAAAAACAGAATCTCAATTTTCTTTCTATTTCTATTTGGCCACTGGCCTTATGAACAGCACAACTTTACATATTTCAACACAGTTGGTTTGAACACTAGGCATGCATCCAAAATTATACCATGATTCACATAGCTTACAAAAAAAAAAATACTGGATTATTTTTTAATTCTACAAGGTGGACAAATTCTGTTCTTTTGAAACGTACTCTCTTCTCTCTCACCCAGTTGGCTCAATGACCAATTTACAATTTTACACTTATTGATTTAAATTTAAACACTCTTAGCAAACTCCGCAATCTCCCAGACCAGATTCAAAGACTTCAATTAAATTTACAGTTATTTTAAGAGCCACAAATTATACTTTAACAAATCTACTATCAGCAAGTAAACAAACCAAGTAAATTATCCTCAAAACAGAATTTACACTGAGCACAAGCATTAATTAACATTACATAACCCATAGAACTATCCTGAATGAACCTACTTCACTTATAAAGAAACCTCACTAACTAATCTTAAAAATTATCACTATTCATAACATCAACATAATTCAGAAATTCAAACAATCTTCTTGCACTAGCTTGCTCATAAAAATCACCTCACTCTGCACTTCACATAATAGCTCAGGATACTTAATAACTCTATACTGTAAACAAAAGCTCAAAATACCAATTAACTAAATTTCCAAACTAAATATCAAGTTCACTAACACCAACAACCAGAATTTAGAATTTTCATCCCTAGCACTACAGCAAATCATAAACAAATAAATTTAGATACTTTAAATCACCAAACAAACTTGAATTTAACACCTGCAGTGAATTACTGAGGTAGCGGTGAGGCAAATACTCTCAGTTCAGACACTACCCTGGGTTTTGAGAACCAACACAGGAAGAAAATACCAAGTCAGGCTGAAGGCGTGAAATTGGGTCGTGAATCCACTTTCAGCCTATGCAAAGGGAAAGGAAAAATCCTCAAGTGTGACACATCATCATCAGGCACAGAATTTCCTCTAACATGATCTCACCACATTTCTTGAAGCAACGCTCGACCGACCCTCGCTGGCAGTACATATCTCCGTGAGCAGCGAAACTACTGGGGGGTTTGAAGACAAGTTTTCCCCCAAAAACCACGTCTTCAAGGATCTCCCCCTTTTCGAACCAATGCATGATCCCACCTTGATCAACCACGCCTGCAAGAGCCTGTCGTACTTCAACCCTAAATACTCCAGGCACATCTGGCCCCAGAACTAACACAACTATATCTCAGGAAAAATTCACTTATCTCTGTATATATCCCAAGAAATTCTAAATCACAATATCCACATATATCCCAGGAAAATTCACTTATCTCTCTATATCCCAAGAAATCCTAAATCACAGTATCCACATATATCCCAGGAAAATTCACTTTATCTCTCTATATCCCAAGAAATCCTAAATCACAGTATCCACATATATCCCAGGAAAATTCACTTATCTCTCTCCACATATATCCCAGGAAAAATCACTAGCAAGGAAACTCTTCTGCACCATGGCAATGCGCAGGTCCACTTCAGACAATAACACTGACCATTTACATAACCCACTAAATATTTTCACCTTATTGAAAATTAAAATTACATTTAGACTTTTAACCTTATAGTAAAAACAAGAAAATTTAGGCCAAAGAAAAGAACAATTAATACTGGAACTGGTGAGCAAAAGTGTGTCTTCTCAACCCATGATGTTCATTCTTTTTGTGAAATACTAAACTTGAGAACAAAAAAATACTTTAACTTCTATTCTGCACATATCGCATCCTGGTGAAAATTCCCTACTCAGAGCCCTCTGCCCTAGGACAAGTTCCCTGCTTGCCCTAAGATCACCCCTTTCCAATGGGAGATTAACACTCATCTGGAGCATGTAAAATACTGGTCCTCAATTAACACTCCTACCATCTCAATTTCGACACCCAACACTCCAAGAATGTAAACAGCACTTTAGGTTTCCAATTTCATCACACTATAATATGTTCCCAAAATTCCAATATAAATCATCCCATAATTTATCTTCACTCAAAAAAAATAACTCAACGCTGTAAAAAGGCTAGAGAAAAAATGTTTACAATTATTTTATCACCCACGACATCACAATAACACTGCTTCTCAATTATCACATGCCCAACTAAACTATTATCGATGCACCAAAATTCACTGTGCCCAACTATTAAACTAAATTTTTCCGATACATCAAAATTTACTGGCCTGGGAAGTTGCTAAAATACCAGACATGACAGCACAAAAAAAAAACATAAATGAAAGCATTTTCAACTCCCCTCTCTTTTTTTCTTTCTTTTTTCTGAATTCGTACCTGAGTAACTAATACATTTTAATTTTGAAAGCTGAACGACAACACAGCCACAATCAGAGGCAAAAAAAAAAACTTGCTCTTTTTCTTTTTGTTTCTTATGCTCAGCTCGAAGTTTAGGTACCCTGCGTGGGATGTTATATATCAATACAAAAAGATATGAACTAAAACATTACCTTCGAGCTGGCGTTCTTTTTTTTTTTCCTTTCTGTTTTCACCACAGTTTACAGTCCTGGCACAACCACATTCTCGTTAGAATTTCTTTTTCTTCCTCCCAGTTCCCTTCCTTAAACGGTTAATAGCAGAGGTAACCATTTCCGAAACCTCGGGATGAGATGGAACCTTTGAGGCAGGCCTCCTTTTCGGAGTATCAGCCGAGGGTGAAGCTGTAGAGGCTGGGCCCATTCTTTCCGGAATTTCCATAAGGGAGAAGGCATGTCCCCCTTCTTTTCCTTAGCGACATTGTCCCAGCCTGCCGCCATTTTGTTCCTCAGGGCGAGGTTCCCGGCCGGCGGAATGCCGCTTTAACTGCGTTCTACATCGTCAAAATTTTCAATAGGCAGCCCAGATCCAGAGTGTCCCCTTGTGGTGGACTGGTGGTCAGCAAAAAAAAAATAATCAAGAAACCACTTTTTTCCTGTGGTTCTCTCCCGCCAAAAGGCGAGGAGGAAAAAAAACTCCGCCGTCCCCTCTTTCTCTGACGTCCAGCCAGAAGTACCAGAACAAAAGTGACTCTCAACGGATAAAAACTCTGGGGTGCTTGAAAACCGCTGACCCCTCTCATTGGTCGAAACTTCAGCCTAGCAACTCACGGCTTCCCAACGGACTTTTCACTCCCACGCCTCGAGTGACCTCTGACCTTCACACGTGTAGACCAAGCTCTTCTTGACCCTGGGGTCTAAAAATAGATTTCGTTGCTGAATTCCTTACCCCAAAAGACGAAAAGATGTTACACTTTTGGGCGACTTCTCGCTTGGAAACAGGAACGCAAAAAAAATGGCGAATTCTTGCTTTGCAGAAAATCACTAGTTTTAATTTTCTTTTTCTCTCGTTCCGTGATGTTAAACCAAAATTAATTTTGATTCTCTGAGCTGCACACCTACTCGCCTTTTCCTATCGCGATAAAAGAACCGATAAATTAATTATTTTCAAAAGCCCAAAGTCAGTTAAATCAAATATTATTCTTTTTTTTTTTTTTTTCTTTTTTTCACCAACATGAAATTTTGTTTTCCTGGTTGTGATTAAGACAAGCGAATTTTGCGCACGAATTCCCCTGCCTTTCAACCAGGAATTTTCTTCTAACGTATGTCATGGGAGAAAATTTTTGCATTAATTAATCTCTGATAAACCAACAGAAAGATTGATCAGGTCTCTCTGAAATTCACCAGAGGTTAAAATTTTCGCCATGACAAAATATTAGCACATGTAGTGAAAAACAAACAAACTAAATAACAGTTTGGATGCCAGTTCGAGTGCCTCAATTTTTTTTTTTTTTTTTTTTTTTCACAAAGTGTAAAACCATTTTACCACACTGCCAGGGAAAAAAAAAAGGTTTTATGGGAATAATTTCTAATAATTTGCTATTGTTAAAGATTAGGCAGCAAATATTTTGTTATATTGGAAGCAGTTTAATGTTTTACTGATGGATGATAGAAATTTCAGATTGAAGTTCATGTGGATGCCCTTTTTTTTTTTATTAATATTATTATATTTCCCTCATTTTCTTAAGTTTTTTTGAAATTAATTTCTCCAGATATTCAGCTATAAACGAAAATAATTAGACTAAATATAAGGGGAGATCACCCAAAAACCTACCGGGGGAGGGGTTGGTTAATCACTCCTGAGAAGATGCCTGAATACATCACTGGGATTCATTGATTAATTACAGCTGAAATCACAACAAGCCAGACTGTAAAATGAGAATCTAAAGTGGGTTAGTTTATTTCTTTATAGGTTGAAATCAAATTCCTCATAATGATAACAATAAAACAATCTGATGAAAACTCAACCTTTAAAACTTTTTGCATGTTGTACTTTGGAATCAAAAATTAGTTTTTAGTGAAGCCTTTTCAAAGTAAAAAATGGGAAAAGGCCTTATTAAAGAGTAAATTTTGATTCCAAGGTACAACATGCAGAAAGTTTCCATAGCTGGAGCATTCTAATATGAATGTTTTCAATTCAAACATAAACAATTCTTTACATGGTTAGCTTTATTCTATGACTATTAACAAATCACATGATCAGATCTTTCAACAAAAATCTGTATTATTATATTTTGCAAAAACCAGATTTTAGAGGTTTGATGGGTAAAACCATTTGACTACATTTGTTCAAGCAAATCAGATCAAAAATCAAAAGTTGTGCTTATAAAGAATTTTTTAATATTGAGCTATAAAGTTATAAAATCAATGGGAAGCAAATCCCCGGAAGAAATGATTCTTCACAAAACATGAAAGGTATATACATATCATTGTCAGCATATAAATATAATGACCTATATCTATACATGGATGAATAATGGTGATTGTAGCTGCAATGAAGTGGGTTTTGCTCCAACTAGCACACATCCAGAATGTTGTTTGGTTTCCTAAGGTACATCTTAGTTTCAGTTGCTTTGACTTTGTTCTCTAAGGTGGGGTAACAGTAGCATGCTCGAACGTTTTGGGCATAATTCCTGCCTCAGAAGGGCAATGTAAAAAATACAGCATCTATATACCAACAATATTATTCAATGTAGGTTCAAAAAGTCCCCGGAATCATTCCCAACTGTGGGATTTTTCAGTTTCATAAGTTAGCAGTACCCATGGCATTGTCTGATGATGGCAAGTGATGTCATCCCATTTTGTTTCTGCGTAGACTGGGTTCACAGCTTCTGGAAAAGTCCAGGAATTTGATTTTCCTTTTATATATATATATTACACGAAAGTCCTGGGTTTCTCATATTCTTGTAGAAGTTTCTGAAATAGTCTTGGAATCTTTTCTTGCAATAAAAAAAAAGAATTAGTCAAAATGTTTGGATTGATTGCATCACTTTGTTCTAGCCCCCATGCAATGTCTGCTCGTGATGACATCACTTCCTTCCATTGAGTATGGAGACATAATGTTATCTTTTTCATCTCCTGTGATGCTGCAATGCAAGATGTTTGAGTGCCATATTTCCAGCCAACTTGGTTTGGGGTATATCAGTTGTGTGCGGTTGGAGTCACAACAGCGTGTAGATACTTTCATGCAAGTTCAAGATGGCCATTTCTTCTAGAAAGTGCTTGAAGGGGATTGATATCTGGCTTCTCTGCCACCAGTGTGCATGGGAATAGATGACTAAATAAGGGAATATTCAGTGCCACTGCAAAAAAAATTTGTATTATCATTGTGCAAAGTTCCACATTGCTTCGTGTGACACTTCGTTGATTTGACACTCACTAAAGAACACTCACTCTGTAACAGCAGAACTCATAGGATTTCATAAGAATTCTATATGCATATTAAACTTCACTCCAATTTACATATTACATGCATATCACAAAGCTGTTCTCTGAGATTCAGAGGTTAGCTCCAAAAAGAAATACAAGCTACTAATTTGCACACTAGAAAACAAAGTACTGTGATTCTAGCACAAATTTAAGCCCCTTGAATTTTTTTATGAACTCCTGTAAAAGTCCTGGAATTTACTCTGTAAATGTGTACTTACTCTGTGTAGAGCACCAATAGTTTTGTTTGTTTATTACTCATTTAGTAATACCACAGTTGAAAAAGTCAGCAACAGGCAAACATCAAATTTCGTGTTTTGCTCCTAAAACCACCATCAGAGACATGCATTTTTCAGCAAGCATATAATATAATGGCAGTGAATAGTTTATGCATGACATTTAAGTGTTTCCCCGATGGTTGTGTGAGTGTCAATGATGACTCACGTAGTGTGTGCCCACGTACCTCTTCAACTGTCGAAAAGATTGAGCATTTATGCAACAAGAAACCAAAGAGAAATTGTACAGGAATTAGCGTCAGAGGTAGGAATATCGGTTGGTGTTCACAGCATTCTCTACAATGATTTGTACATACATGCATTACATTTTATCAACACTTGGTACCAAAATTGCTGACTGTGAAGCAACAAGGAGCATGAATTACACTTGTTGTAGACCCAATCACCTCACAAAGCACAATGGACATCACTGGAACATCCTCCATATTTTCCTGAGTTGCCACCACCTGATTTTTACTCATTTCTATGGTTGAAATCTGCCCTAAAAAGGACAACAATTCAGAAGTGTTGAGAGCATCATTCAAAATGTAACAAATGCACTGAAAGAGGTTTCAAAGAATGGCTTCCAGGTATACTTCTAACAGCTTTATGAACATTGGCAAAAGTATGTAAGCTGTGCAAAGAAACAATTTTGTAGGAAATGTGGTGTCAATAACAGTAAAGTTATTGCTTTCTGTGAATTTCTAGGAACATTTTGAACCTACCTTGTATAAAGTTATACTAACATGCAGATGTTCTTCACCAAAAACACCAGTATGAGATATTTAGAATGTGTTTCATTTTAATATATATATGTGTATTTTTTTCTTTCAGGATATTGATCTTTGCAGTAGGCCTCCTGGCCATGTCCATTTAGTAGGAGCAAAGAAATGTACTTTTGGTCCATCCTACTGGTGTTCAAGCAAAGCTCATGCAGTTGCTTGCAAGGTAAGCACTTTGGAGGAATTTTACAAGAATGTGGCATGACAATTGTCTTTGGTGGTTATTGTATAATCTTAGTTTTTCTAACATGCTTCCAACTGATAATCACCAGAAGTTTCAGATCTAATATTTTGTACAGGTGCTCATTGTTTTTAAAGTTCAAATTATTTTTGCATTCAAAATTGTACAATGAAATACTTATCTAGTTCAAGCATTTCATATGCCCTGCTTAAACAGCACTACGTGGTAATGAAACATTATTATCAATATGAATATTTTGCAATATCCATTATATAATTCTGTTTTGCACATTTAAAATTAGTTGTAAAATCATGACATTCCGACGAAACTGATTACAACTTCAAAATCAACTGCTTGAGCAATGCAAAAATTGTAAGAATATAGTATTTGCTTACCATATGAAGTAAGATGTATTCTGATAATTGTTCATTTGACTATTATTCTTGTGGTTCCACTCTATGGACTATACACTAATATAGTTTTTTAAAGGACTAAAGTACAGTGGATATAAAGAACTCAACAAATATTACTAATGAAGCAGAATTAAATATTGAGGTGTAAACAATGGTTAAAAGTAGAATGAAGGTAAAAATTCTAAATTCATGAACAAAATGTAAAACAGATTAATAGAACTTTATTTTTTTTTTGTCTGTTTTAATTAAGTTCTATTCACTTGTTTAGCATTTCGTTCATGAATTTAGAATTTTTGTCCAGTCTTTTAATTCCAACTTTGTTCTACTTTTAACCATTGTGTACATCTCAATATTTTAATTCCGCTTTGTTTGTAATGTTTGTCAAGTTCTTTATAATCCACTGTGCTTCACACCTTTAAAGAACCTATATTAGTGTACAGCCCATAGTGTGGAACCAAAAGAATAATAATTGAAATGAACAACTATCAACTTACAGCTGGCTTCATATGGTAAGCAAATATTATATTCTTACAATTTTTGCATTGTTCAAGGAGTTAATTTTTTGAAGTTGTAATCAGTTTCGTCCAAATGCCATGATTTTACCGCTAATTTTAAACATGCGAAACAGAATTTAATACAGGGTGTGGCAGCGTTGGTAGCGTATTAATAAAATTGCACCATAAGCGAACAAATGTTTTTTATTTATTACTCTCTACGTCAAATAGTAGTTAGAAGAATGCCTTTGATCAGCCAATGTTTGAGTATGACCCCTGTCAAATGGTGACCCTGCTGCACCACACATTCTTCTAAGCGGCGTTGGAAGGAGTTGTAACATATCGCCAGGAGTATTGGTGATGGAAGCTCTGGTACAGCCCTTCAATTCCAATATGGTTGCACAACGTGTTTTGAAGACTTCTTGCTTGAGGTACCCCCATAAGAAGAAATCAGCATGTTAGATCGGGGGACTGGGGGTGCCAAGGGATGTCACCATAACGAGAAATAAATCTCTGTGGAAAGGTCTGTTGTATAAAATCCATGCATACGTCGGCTGTGTGCACGGTTGCCCCGTCGTGTTGGAACCATAAATGGTCCATATCCATGTTCAGCATCCGTAATTGAGGCAGCAAAATGTCCTGCAGCATCCGTAGATAATGTTCACCGGTGACAGGTACAGCGACACCCTCATCGTCCTTGAAAAAATAAGGCCCGATAATTCAAAAGGAAGCAACCCCACACCAGACCGTGACACAGGCACTGTGCAAGGGGCTTGATGTGCAGTTTACCCGGGTTTGCATCACTCCAATAACGCACATTTTGTTTATTCACCGAACCACAACTCGAAGTGTGCTTCATCTGACATAATCAAGGTGTGTAACATCTGTGGATGTTCACGAAGGAGTTAACACATGGTTGTCCAAAACTGTTTGTGTGCAGCCAAATCTTGAGGCTTAATTTCTTGCACAATTTGGAGCTTATAAGGTGAAAATGGAGATCCTCATGCAATATTCTCCTGAATGAACCATCGAAAATGTGCAAAGCTGTAGTGTCGCCGATCAGATCTTTTACGGCTACACCAGATTACAGCACGAACATTTTCAATCATTTATTGTGTCCGCACAGTCCTTTTGCTACCTCCTGATTTATGATTATAAGCCGATGCTGTTAATTTAATTAACTTACTTACCCACCTTGTAATGGTGCGACCAACTGGCACATTCCAATGACGTCCCACTTTGAAATGCCACCTGAACAGACGTTGTGTAGCAACTAATCTATAGTTGCTACACAACTATAGAATCGTTATTCTTGAAATATGTTTCAACAGTGAAAGCACGATGCTCAGTCGTCCAGCTCACCATGTCGAACAAAAAAACAAAATGGCAGCTCATTGACATAAGAACACCTTATCATTGGGCGCGCATTGATACATGATGCTATTGATTGTACTACACGCTGCAGATTACCTTGTGAATACTGCCGCACCCTGTATAATGGATATTGCAAAATATTCATATTGATAATAATTGTACAATGAACATTTTCAACTCGGGAATGAAATATATTCAGATTAATGGACACATGACTAGTTTCTCTTTAATGAAAATAAATATACTTTTCAACCTTAGATTTTACATTAACTGCAGTTCTCAACTAATAATGTATGTGTTAGCCATACAGATTCATTTATAGAATTGGCCCTGCAATGTGAGTCTGTCAGAGACAATGCTAAATGTCGCCACATTCACTAGTTAAATTATGCAATAGTGTAGGCAGAGGTGCATGGTTTTTTTAGTTTTCTTTTTTGGAATGATTGTTAAAAGATCGTTTTCTGTGCTAGAGGAGCAAAAAATATTTCTTCTGAAGAATAATCAATATTTCATTTTTTATGAATGCACCATGATTACCTCTCTATAGGTATCTCCCAGATAAAGAATTGCAATTATCTTTACTTCGTCGATTTCGGTGCACCTTGATTGTGGACATTTATGAAAGAGATGTGGAGAACTGTGTGTGGGAGTGTTTCTAGGAAGCTCATAGTCTTCTGCCACCTTGAGGTGTTACTGTGTAGCTTCACAGTGACACAATAATTCTGTTATTGGTTAAGAATGATCATTTGTTTTAAATTAAAGTATACTCAAAAAATAGGCTTCATTGCAATTTAGGTAGTTACAGTGCAAGCAAGAGAGGAGTGTGGTGGACGACAAAAGGCAGAACAACCCATTCACTAATTCCCAATAAATGGATGTAGCAGTTGACTCGGGCTGCAATTGCAAGTGTTGCTACAGTGGCTGAAGCCTTCTGAACTTGTAGAGTTACATGCCTATGAGACCAATGGCTGTCATTCCAGCAAATCAGCTGTCCCAGTGGAGCATGTGACATATCTCTAATTTAGCCTTTTGAGTTTCTATTCTGGTGTAAATTATGTTGCTTCTTCATTTGAATTTCATTCTGAATGGCACACTATTTCCCTGAATTTCCTTATATGTTTTGGCAACACTGACAGTGAGTCAAAGAGAATAAAAAAACTGTTGAGAGCAAAAAGAGTGTAGTTGTATTATGAGAAAATTCACTTATATGTATATTGTCATTGTAACTTGAAACTACTAGAGTGCAAAGATTATAAATGTAAGCACGTGGTCTATGATGGATATTTTCATAAAGCTCCTGCAAGGGTGTGCTTCAACAAATGGATGAAAATAGAGCATTAGTTTTTTTGTAAGTTTCCCATTCGTATGAACCCTGATGTCACTTTTTTTTTCTTTTTTTTTTGTTAATTATCATTTCATTCTATACATGCATGTATTTTGGGATGAAAAAGAACTAAGTCCAAAGATTTTACTTCACACTTAGCATTTTTGAAAAGTATACAAATTACCACACATTCTGTGCTTCTCTGCAAAAACACTACTGTCAAAGTGAGGCATTGACCTTTGACCTCTGTGGAAAGAAATGAAATTATCAATCTCAGTGATATTGAATACATTCAGCAAAAATAAGTGATAAAATTTAAAAATTTGATGGTGCTGTGAAGTCTCTCTCTATCTATATTATTTCATTAAAATTTTGAGCATTTGGATATGTTATAAGAAAAATTCAGTAGGTAAGACCTGAAAAAAATATTTTATTGTTTTATTTCAAGTAATAGAGTGGCACCATAGTGTGTGTGTGTAAACATGTGTAAAAATAGGTGGTATTCCATTTAAAAATGAACACAAAGGGGACAAATGCAAACACGGTACTTAATTTGTTAGGGTTGAAATTGAAGCTTCTAGAACAAAAATTTTTGTGTCTTTAGAAATGCCCTCTAGCTTTTCCCTTTGTATATATCTAGATTTGCACTGTGGAGTGCATGTTTATATATGTAGCAAAACATTGGCAATGTTGAGTTCAAATAACTTAACTGTGGCTTTACTCAGAGGAATTATACTGGATTTAAGAAAAACAATCGGAATAATACAGTATTCTTTATTACTCCCAAGTTAATTATTTTGGGATTGGATGTAATATTTCTGTCCCCTTGGTGACCTTCAAGACCTGTAGTACATTGACAGTAGGCCTTGAAAGGTCATCAAGCAGCAAAAGAAAGCATCGGTGTAATCCAAAAATAATATACAGAGGGTGAGTCAAAAGTTTCGCAGTATTTGGATCACTTTGTCTTTATACATGTATGTACCTATACAATGAAAGCTGACTAGCACTCAAAGTACACTGCCGGACAATTGCTAAGGACGGATAACAACAGCAACGATAGCAACCATAAAATGAAAGGCAGGAAAATGTGGAAATTAGCATAAGTGCGGGATACAGTAAGACGTGTTGTGCGTATGCAAATTTTGGATTGCCGAACTTGTTCGTGACGTCATAGCGCTGATAAGAGATATAAAGGATTTGAAGTGTGTTGACCATTGTTGTTCAAACGCAAAGTTGAAAGGGAAAGAAACAATTGACGAACTTGCAATTTTCAGTATGTCTTCCCGACATCACCTAGATGATTTTACGCGTGGCCGTATTATTGGCAAGATTGAAGAAGGGCGAAAAATAACAGATGTTGCCAGGGTGTTCGACGTCAGCCACAGTGTTGTTTCAAGGCTTTGGAAATCATTTCAAACAAATGGAGAGTGTAGCAAATGTCACGGGGGAGGTCGTGTTCCCAGTACGACACCTGCAGAAGATCGGTACATAGTGCTATCAACAAAAAGACACCGGCGCAGCTAGTGAGGTAGCAAATCAGTTTATGGATGCTACTGGCAAGCGGATCTCCCGAAAAACTGTCGCCAGATGTTTGCATGAAGGAGGACTATACGCCCGCCGTCCTGTTGTGTGCATCCCATTGTCCAGATGTCACCGTACCGCCCGTTTGCAATGGTGCCATCAACATCGCAATTGGACTGATAACGACTGGTCTGCTGTCCTCTTGTCAGATGAGAGTAGATACAGTCTATCGTCTGATTGTCGACAACAACTGATCTGGCATGATAGTGGTACTGCATATTGTCCAGCAAACATACAGGAAAGGGACCGATATCAGACATGTAGTGTCATGGTATGGGCTGGCATCATGATCAATGGCCGTACGTCCCTCTATGTGCTTCCAACTGGGACTATGACTGGCCAACGATACATTAATGATGTTCTGCTACCTCATGTGTGCATGTTCCGTGGTGCTGTTGGTGATAGATTCATTTTCATGGACGACAACGCAACACGTCATCGAACAGTTGCTGTCCAGGAGTGTCTTGAGAGTGAGGATATTCAACGCCTCCTATGGCCAGCACGTTCTCCGGATCTGAATCCCATTGAAAATGTGTGGGATGTTTGGGGAGGAGTCTTGCTGGTCGCCAATGCCCTCCAATAAACAAGGACACCCTCATCCGTGCACTGACAGAGGAATGGGATAAATTACCCCAACAGCTGCTTGATAATGTTGTGCAAAGCATGACACGACGTGTGGAATCTTGCATCGCCCTCCACGGTGGCCATATCCCGTATTGACATCTTACGCCGGAATGCCTGCGGACAGTAATTGCATTTTTCACGTTTACGTATTCTGCACAAAATGGCCTGTTTGTCCCTTGAACACGTTCCAAAGCCTTCTGGATTTCAGAGCACAATAAATTGTCTTTCTTGTAATGTCCTGGCATTCTGACATTATTTTATTTCACTTGGCATCCAACCACACTTACTTTTTTATGCGCTATATAGCCGTTTATGATCCGTCCTTAGCAATTGTCCAGCAGTGTATAAGCCATTGTGTTGCACCATCTTTAGCTATCTGTCTGCCAGTTCTTCGATTCCATGGTGGTGCCAGTTCTTGTCCTTTGAGGTGAAGAACTCCTTCACCCCAGCTGCCACCTCCTCCTGGTTGTTGAAGTGCCACCTGTGAAGGAAGTGGGCCATGGAGCGGAACAAGTAATAATCCGATGTGGCATGGTTCTGTACTATATGCTGGGTGTGGTATCAGTTCGATGCTCTCAAGTTCCTGTAGTTTTGCCCGGGTCATTCACACAGTATGAGGCCAAGCGTTGTCCTGCTGTAGGAGAGCGCGCTTTCTGTTCACCAGTGCCGGGTACTTCTTCTCCAAAATGGCATACATCCACTCTAGCTGTTCGGAGTAGAGGTTGGCGTTGATAATCCGCCCGTCTGAAACAAATTCGTAACGGATTATCCCCTCGAAATTCCACCAGACGCAGCACCTTGTGCTTTGAAGTGCCCATGTTTGGCAACAGGTTCAGGAAGCTGGCCCGAGCTCAACCACTGCTGTTGTGTGTTAGGATTATGGTAATAGACCCACTTTTCATCGCATGTAACAATTCTCTTGATGAAATGTACATTGTGCAGGTTTTCTGGGAGTTTCGTGCACACTTCCACTCGGCGGTTTGCTTCAGCTGGCGTCAGTTCATGGGGGACAATATGGCAACTCCTGTACACCTTGCTGAGGTCCTGAAGGTGGCAAACCATGGTGGTCTGTGATATGCCCAGCTCGCCTGATAATCTCCGAGTGCTGGTTGTCAGATTTGCCTCTATGGCCTCTGAATCCACGATTCGCGGCCTACCTGACCGTGGCTGATCGTCAAGGTTTGTGGGCAATTGAGCGAAATTTCTTGAACCATCTGGTTGCGGTGCTGTGGTCCACGGAACCTTCCTCTTTCGCATGACAAATGTTTCGTGTTGCTTGAGCAGCGTTATGGCAGAGTTCAAACTCGTAAAGCAAAAGTTCTCTAATTATCCGGTTGTGGCTGTTCATCTCTTAGGTGTCCCAACCACATACAGAACGGCGACATGCAATGCTGTTCACAGCAATAACTACCACTTTATATCCCTTTTGACTGAGTGCAGTGCGCAACTTGAATTAGTTTAAACACGTGACATACCCGCCGCAGCACATGCGTTTATGCAAATATTGCAAAACTTTCTACTCACCCTATGTACTTAGAGTTATGATGTTAAACTGTAAATGGTGCTGTAATGGTATGACTTTTATCAGTAGTAAAAATTATTTTTTATGCATTATTCTGGAATTGTTTTTATTAACTCTACAGATGATCTGCTGTGGTGGAATTTGCCCTTACCTATGTGTATATTTTGCTGTGTACGAATATCAGTGGGAACCTTTTTTGTTTGAAATAGAGGTTTGCATTTGTGTTGTAAAAAACATTGCACATGCTTTTCTGGAGTTTTAGAATCCTTACTCTTTTTAAGTTGGCAGGTATTATTATTTAAAAGAGCAGGTCTTCTGGTAGTAGAAACATCTGTAAATTGTAAAATTAAAGAGGAATGTTGCATGCCGATGAGAATTTTCAGCAGCAGATTTA
Source organism: Macrothele yani (assembly GCA_039090855.1). Lineage (NCBI taxonomy): Eukaryota > Metazoa > Arthropoda > Arachnida > Araneae > Macrothelidae > Macrothele > Macrothele yani. The sequence goes on from CM077026.1 coordinate 117,295,091, forward strand.
TCATTGTTTATTTATCCACTGTTCACTCACAAACAACAGAAGAAAAATATATGTAGAGCAAAGCCAGTGCCGAGCATTTACTTTTATTATTTTCCAAATATTGATTCTTACACTGGGTGTGCGAGGATTTCAAAATGTGTCGTACGATGTCACCATTTGTTCCCGCTGGCATCAAATCAAACATGAAGATTCCTTCTGTGAACACTTTACACTGCTCTCATTGGTGCTAAAAAAGAAGTGTGTGGGGGTAAAACAGTGGGTCCCCCTTTTTACTGGTCCAGAGAGAGATAGGTGATTGAATGTTCTACCTCCCCTCCCCCCTGTCATTGAATCCACTAATGTCCCTTCAAGTTACACCCAAGGAAAATCCTTTTGCACTCCTTATTAGATTAACCCAGAGAATTGTCATTTTGCTGTCAGACTGGAGGCCCTCTTTTGGCTCACTTTGCTCCACTCATTAAACGGAAATAAATCCCCCTCCTCAGCCCTCACAGAAATTTTCTAATCTATCTCCAACATTCAAAACCCAAAAATATCCCTTAGCAACAGTGGCATCATTTGATAGTATATTATATTATGGGTGTGGCTTTAGGAATGAAGGGGTGGTACTGCATGCAGTGTGCCATGGGTTTGCCAACTACTCAGCGCCACCTGCTAGGAACTACTGCAATTCACTTGTCACAGGTCGGAGAACAGTTTTGTTTATCATATATTCATACAGCGTTTCAAATGTCATCTAGCTGCTTAATTATTCACGTGCTATTTAGACAATCTATATTTTGAGGTTGCTCACCTTTATTCCCTAAATCTTTTAGGAGGTTTTCGTCTCTATGCATTTCCAACACGTATATTTGTATTTAACAAAAAAAAAAAAAAACGTGTTGGAAATGTGTAGAAACGAAAACCTCCTAAAAGATTTAGGGAATAAAGGTGAGTAACCTCAAAATATAGTTTTATTTATGTTAAATTCACGTCATGAAATATTCCATTTAATAAGTGTTCAGCCATGAGTGAGTCACAGAGACAACAGAAGTTTTCTGAGAATTATTTTATTTGTATTTGTTTATTAATGTCTGAAAATTAGCGATCAAAGGGAAGTGGGATACATTCATGGAATTGCACTGTCGTTGAGCTATGAAATTTTGTTTTTGTTGATTAATTATATGTGATGATGGTTACTTTGTGCTCTAAAAAGCTTGATTTTAAATTGTGGCTTTTCTTTTTCAGGCTGAGACGTTTTGTAAACAAAAAGTCTGGAAGAATTGAGAATTGGATACTTTTACTCAGAAAATTGACTAAAATGTTTCCATGTGTATGGACTCATAACTCCTGACATTTTATGTTCCTGTACCAAAACTCAGTTTGTTTATATTAGGACTTGAAAAATACTCCATTTGCAGAATTTTGTTCTCTGCAGCTTGACAAAGTTAGTGAAGTGCACATATGTGATTTATTGATTTCCGTTTTGCAGCTCAATGCGTGAAAACTAGTTAGTGACATTACTGTAGTCAGTTTGTATAATTTCTTTTTGTGATGTGTTGTTATTTTCAATTTTTGTTGTTTTGCAATAAGTTAAATCCGACTGTACATTCACAAAGTTCTTACTCTGAAAACTGTATGTAGCTTGTTAATAAAATGAGTGATCTTTTGATAATTGTGTGTTTATTGTTTTATAATACAGTAATTTACTACAACATGGGACACAAAAAGTAGGTACAATTTGGTAAGGTTATTCCAAGAACAGTTACACAAGGTGTGATCAAAAAGCATCCAGACTGGATTTATCAAAAAAAAAAAAAAAAAAAAAGTACAAGACTTACAGATTTGAAATTTAATCACCTTCAAAGTCTTCATCTGAAATAACGAACAGCTGCTTCATCCCATTAAATTCTGTTTTATCTCCTCAATATCTTGAAATCTTTTTCCTTTCAAGTGGTATTTTAATTTTTGGGAAAAGAAAAAAATCACAGGAAGTGAGATCTGGCAAATAGGGTGGCTGTCGGACCTGTGTGCAATTCAGTGCTTAACAAAAAACTGCTGCACTAGTTACAATGCATGGGAAGGTGCGACGTCATGGTGGAGTTGCTACTTGCCACTCTCGTACAATGCCAGCCTTTTGTGATGAACTGTGTCCATCAAACACTGCAAAACTTGATGGTAGTACTCCTTGTTGATTGTCTGGCCTGATAGAGCTTCACGAGGGGAGGGAATAAGCGGTATCACATCGCAGTTTGCGATGCAAACTCATATTTGAATCGCTAAACCACGATTCAAAGTTTAAAAATGAAATTTCCATTAAACTGCTCAATCCGTAGAGCAACTCGTTGATTACTGAAAATGCGATTTTGCTTACCCATGAAAAAAAATGAAATTCACATATTCCTAACTTTACAAATACTTGGTTTGCTTTCAGCTGGAAAAAGCTTCTTCTAGCTGTGCAGTGATGAGATGGTCATCGTCCAACCGCAGAGCGTCTATGATTGGTTTCACGCTCCCACCTGTCTGCACCATGAGTCATTTAAGAACAGATGCTATTATTGCTGTTTCTGCTTTCGTTTCGGTTTGGCTGCCACTTAATTTTAGGAGGATGGGAATTTTGTCGTATTACTCTTTGTTACTTGAAATCATGGCTACCAAAGTAAAAATACCAACCATGAAAAGGTGGATGGAAGAATTAGATCCAAAAGGTAGTAGGTTACACTATGATGTTGACACAAATAAAATCTCCATCTGGCGTACCTATTGCGAACTTTGTTGGAAGAATGTTAACAGCATAAAAAATTTTTCGAAATTTCAATTCTTCTGTTATTGATGGAGTTATTCTTTACTAAAAAGGACAGAGTGGTAAAACAACCACACCAGACCAGAAATTCACTGTGCCAGTGTCTCCAAGGTAGAACATAAAGGGAAATCGGTCGTTGATTTTTATCAAAGAACATCTATCGGTAAGTCAATGATTGTTGCTTCCAGTGCATCTAAAGCTCAAATTGGAGAATTAATTGATTTAGCATATATGATTGCCAAAGAGAAAATTCCAGTTTTGAAATTTCCTAAAATTACTGAGTTAGAGAAACTCCATTGTGTTGATGTAGGGCAAACTTACCATTTGTCCGTGATGTGTGCTCAGTTCACAGAATGCATTGCTAATGTTCTCAAAACTGAGTTGCGCAAGGACTTAAGAAAGACAGAATATTTTACCTTATATATTGATAGCAGTACAGATGTTATTGTGTCTGAAAATGAAATTATTTGTATCCTGTATGTCAATGAAGTAGGAGATACCAAATTCCCATTCCTGGCATTAAAAGAACTGAAAGATGCTGATGCTAATGGTATCAAAAATGAAATTGTAGAGTCCATTGCAGAATTTGGAATAGTCAATTTTGAAAATAAATTAATTGGATTTTTAGCTGATGGATCAAATGTTAAAATGGGACATAAACAACAGGATGTTGCAGCTCTTTTGAACAAAAACTGCCCTTGCTTAGTGTCAGTGCGCTGTTTAAGCTATCGCTTAGAGCTAGCTCTAAATGATTTTATGCTGTCAGCATATTTTCAAGAGGTTCATAAGTTGATGGAAGACATTCATAATTTTTATGTAAAAAGTGCCAAACGAATTAGAGACTTTCGTGAGCTCTCAACAATACTAGATGAAGATGTATCAGATACACCAGCTTTGCGAGTCCATGACACCCAGTGGGTTTCACATATGCACAGAGCCACTGACACCCTGATTAAAAATTATTTTGTAATTGTACAACAACTAGAAAATATAGTTGCAGATCCATCAAGCAAAGGAGAAAAAGCCAGGATTACAGGCATTTTGTGAAAAATTAAGTCCATCAAATTTGTAACTTGGCTGCTGTTGCTTTGCAACATTTTATATTCTTTTTCAAAATGATCTGTCTCTCCATTTGGATGTACCTTGTATTTGGAAAGCATTAGAAAAATTCTATGATTCTATCAAAATTATGAAGAAAAGAAAATTTTCTGCCAACCTGTCCAAAATTAAGACTTAGCAATCGTATCAGCTTGTGATTCCAGTGACTGTGATTCAGTGAAAACTGTAGAATTTCGTGGCATTGACCTGAGCTGTAATATGACAGTAGATGTATTATATGAAAATTGTGAATTTCTTTTAAATCATATTCATCAGTGTGTGCATACCCGGCTTGGTGACTTGCACTAAAATAAGGCTTTCAATGCTGCCAAGCTGTTAGAACCTAAGCTTTGGCCAACACACAAATCTACTCTTGCAAATTTTGGTGATCAAATTATTGTATTAACTGAACATTTCAGTGAGTTGTTGCTGCCAACAACATTGACAACGATAAAATTCAAGAGGACTGGGATTATTTCAAAACTTTTTGATTAAGAAATCTGCAACACCTGTCAAAGCAACAGTTATGGAAATATTTGATAGAAAAGTATGCAAATGAATTCCCAAATCTAAACCACAGGATAAATATCATGAGATTATTGCCCATTTCCACTGCTAAGGTCGAAAGAGCCTTTTCTGCAATGAAAAGAATCAAGACAGATTTCTGTAATCGTATGAATTCTGATGCTTCGAACCATCTATTGCGGATAACGCTGGAAGGACCAGAACTATGCGAGTTTCACCCTGAACAAGCAGTGGAGGTATTGAAAAGAAGCCCTGACACACAAGTGTGAACTCTTACATAAAAAGAAAGAGAACAGACACAGAACCTGAAGCTACCACAAGTTCAGGAGTACTCTCGCTGTCAAGTGACAGCAAGTAGATGCTAAATGCGTGGCCAGGTAACATTTCACCATATATCCATAGCAAGAAAATTTTTACTTTTTACATATCTACTAAAATATTTTTAAGTTTTACTTTGCATTACTGATTAGAGTATTTTCGACAGATACTAAAAGGTGCTAGTAATAGTTTAGATAATAAATTATTAGTCACTTAAAAGTGCTCCACATAATTATTCAATTGCACTGCAATGCCAAATTTGAGGAGCCAAATTGCTCCCCAAAAAATTTCAGTTATTTTTCATCCTGTAGAGCTTATTCATGATGCAAAATTCCCCCATGATTGAAAAAATGCATTGCTGCAGCTTTGTCAAGCTTTTTTGGGGTCTGGGAGAGTTTTTGGTCTTCCACAAAATATGGTTTGGCCACCAGGCATTGTAGGTATTAATTTTGGCTTCATGGGTATTTGCAGCAAAATCTAAGCTTCTAAAAGCTCAACTAAAAGAAATCTTTCGTGTGTCAATAAACATTTGATAATATTTTCTTCTTAAAGTAATGCATGGTTTCTCTGCCAGGGGGCATAGACGTATATCTTATTTTTGTCAATATCTATGCTTCTAAAAGTCGGATTTGAAAAATGCCTTTGTTAGATAGTGTTTCCGGTGTAAAATGTTTCTCATATAATTTCAAAATTTTCTAGTAATGCATTCACTTTCCTCTAGGGGATGTTAAGGTAAATTGCATTTTCCTCGATATCTCTGCTTCTAAAACTCCGATTTAAAAAAATTCTTTTTGCATCGGATACAGCTCCTGATAGGAAATGTGTTTCATATAATTTCTAATATTTGATAATGAATGGTTTTGCCACCAGGGAGCATAAGTGTTAATTTCTGCATCTGATGTGTTTGCAGCAAAATCTGAGCTCTGAAAACTCTATTAAAAATTTTGTTCGTGGACTTTCTTCTTAAAATAATGCATGGTTTTTCCACCAGGCGGTGTAAAGTCATCTTATTTTTGTCGATATCTCTGCTTCTAAGAGTCCGATTTGAAAAAGTATTTCTTTGTTAGAGGCGTTTCCATGGGGAAATGTTTTTCATATAATGTCAATTTTTTCTTAGTGTACAAGTCTGCCACCAGAGGGCTTAAGTTCATGTTTCCGTTTACAACAATATCTGTGGGACTAAAAACCCGATTTTCTTCGGTCAGATACCACTAACTATGCAAACTCTGTGTGTGCATTTTCTTTCCAAAATAGTGCATCCTTTTGCCGCTAGGGGCGCAAATGCTTATTCTATTTTTCTCAATATCACTGCTTTTACATGTATGATTTAAAAAATTCTTTCAGCACCGGATAGCATTTCCCTTGTAGAACACTTTAGGCTAGTTTATAAGGAATTCCGTAGTTCACAGTTCTGTCGGTAGCTGGTGTTTCGGCAGTTTGCAGCTGTATCGCCGCTTCTAAAAACGCTATTGAGAAATTTCTTCTTTACTGTATGCCATTCGCTACAACAGAGATGTGGAGCATTATCCTCTTTAAATAACAAAGATTTCCCGCTAGCTGCATAAAGGTTGAAACCTTTTTTTTTTTTTTTTTTTCCCCGCTATATCTACTCCTGGGGGACGTATATGAAAAGTTCTTTTCCCTTAGCATAGTTTTATCCATGATGAATATCTTTCGCCTATTTTCGACTGTTCCATTATGTAAAAAAAATTTGCTAGCAGACATAGACTTATATCATGTTTCCTTCTATATTTCTCCTTTTAACTGTTCGATTTGAAAATCTCTTTGGTATCTTCCTTGTATGTGAAACTTTTTGTTCGCCATTTGTTAATTTTTGTAATATGCTTTTTAGCCGCTGGTAGAAGTAAGTAGATGTTTCTATTTCTGTATGTTTTATTGATTGAACCAGTTGCTTGTTTTCAAAACTGGTCCCATCGACTTTGAATAACTTTGATAAATTCAATTCATGCCAGAACGGATTCAAAAGATGTGATCATTACATCTGGAAATTTGGTGTCATCTTTCATGTTCAATTTTAAATTCAACTATTTTGACGTTTATTTGTAAACATCGTTATAATTCTTCCTCTGTATGCAATGCTAATCACAACGCAAGAAACAGAAATTAACAAACTTACACATGCATATAGATACTGTAATGGTTTGCAAAGTTCATTTCAGCTGTAAAAGTTGCTTAGGCTTTTCTTTTCCTTGAAGTTGTAGGTATTCTCTAAAACCCGCGAAACATATCTCTTTCAGTGAGTTGAAACCTCTTAGATGCATTTCTGATTTGTTTACGATATAGTATATTTCCCTTTATATACATATAAAGTATAGAGATGTACGAAGATCCTCAGCAATACATTATGCATGGGAAAGAAACTTTTCCATGTACAACTTGGAAAAAATCAAACTCAAGATGTTAACTACTGCCATCTCTCACCCTTATCTGTTATGGTGAAGTTTTCACATGTTACAGTATTTTAATTAAATAATTATCCCAAACTCAAAACCAAAAATTTTGTGTTAAAAAGAGGACCCAGAATGCCATTTTGGCGTGTTCGACCAGAAAGAAAGCCCTGGGTATTGTCATGAAGACAAAAAGATGTTTCTCTTGTGTGTTTGAAAAAACCATGCAGTTGAATTTATGCCTCAGTCAAATTATATGCATAAAACCTGCTACAGCACCTTCACATTCTGCATGTCAATGTCTTGTTCATATTTAAAGCATTGTGATGTCTTACTCTCTTGTGTGTATATATACAATTTTTTTCAGATTGTAAAGTTCATGTGAGTTTCACACATGAACATTAATGGAAGTATACAAATCATACAAAATTATAACCCTTTATTTTCAATAACATTGTATTCCAGGTTTATACAAATTGTGATAAATGCATTAAATTTCCACAGTGAAGAACATACTACTTATTTTCTGTTATGAAACAGAATTCACATCAACGGTGGACATAGTGCTCCAAGAAAGTTTATACTTAAAAAATGCAAAATCCTAAATAATCTAAAAGAGTGATGTTTCAGCACTGTAATAAGAACTGTAACACAAGCCATGTTATCTTGTTTATGTATGTATACAGGTATTATCTCTCCTTTCCATGAAACTTAAATATTAACAGTTGATTTTCTGGTGGTTCATATTTATGCAAAAAATATAATCTTAACTCACAAGTAATGTAAAGTATTCAAATGCAGAAAAGATTAACGGCAGTAAATCATCAGGATTGCTCTATGTATATAAATGTTGGGATATTTGCTAGAGGAGGTGAAAGAATGTAAGCTCATCTTGTAATTTCCGTATTTAATTCTTTCTTCATGAAAATTTTACGAATCATATGTACTTCTATGACTTGCTCTCAACAGTTTACAATTCACTCAGTTCAGTTAAATAAACTGGTGTTCAAAATTAATGTGACAAATACAAATTTGAGAATATGCCCAAAACAAGATGACCGATTGTAGGCCTAGAGATTTTTCAGAGACATGTCAGAGGAAATGCCAAGTCAATGTACCCAAGGAAAATTGTGTTAACTCAAAGAAAATATGCAAATTGCGACTGTACATCATCGAGCTGGCAGGCATGCTACCTTGATAAATGTTCTGAGTGAGGTGCGGCAATTGAAGCTTGAGTTGGACTGTTAGTAGAAGAATGGCTCTGCAGCATTGCTTAGAAGACTCTTTACAATGGTTAAGCAATCAGTAGATTGGAAGTAGGTCAATCAAGCTGAGGTAGTAAGTGGCTGAATGTGTCGAGGCAAGTGGTTTCCAATCTCTGGAGATAGTTCCAGGAAAGTGGAACAATAAGCAAAAGACTAGGACAAGGATGCCCACAAACCACAACAAGTCTAGAAAACCAGTATTAGTGTAAGACAACCTAAGTGCACCACCATAGGAAGTTGATAGCCAGGCACAGATGTGCCAACTCTCCAGATGAGTGTCATATTCTCCTGATTTTCACCATGAATTAGCCATCAGGATGGCCGAAATTCCATCAACCACCATGATTTCGAACCGCCTGTGAAATCTCTTTCTTTCTGTGTTGATGCAAGGCGACATTACAGTCATCAGTTTCATACTTTTCTTCTTCTCATCTGCAAAAGAAAGCCGCCCTGCTGGTGCAGTGGTTTAAGTGCTGGCTTCTGACCTATTGTCCAAGATGGGTCAGAAAAAATGTGCTTAAAAAATTTCTCCCAGTACGATTGTCATACGACGCCTTCAGTAAAGAGCTCACCCGCTCTGGTACTAGAATGCCAGGGAGGGTCAGTAATTGATTGACAAATGGGAGCTGCCCTGCCTTCTCCTTGCAGTTCAGTCTTTCAACCCCTCACCTCAACAGAGCTGCACGCATTCTAAATTATGATAAATAGTTGAGTTGCGGCAAATTCACTTAATGACAAAAGGTAGTAGTTACAGTTGGCTGCTATTTTATTCGTAAAAGAACGAGGGCAATTTAAGTTTTCATTATCTTGCAGAATCGGCGTACCTGAAAACGAATTTCAGTAGGGGAAAGGGTATTGATTTTCAGGCTTTTTCTCTAGAACTTTTAGTGGACCAATAATACATCTGGAAAATTGTTCCTACTTCTGAAAAATGTCGATAAAAAAATAGCGCTCGTGTGATTTTATGAACTGTAAAAATCTCCCGATTTTTTTTTATTTTGAAGGCTGGCATGTCTGCCTGGCTGTCGAAAACTGTGATATCGAAGCTAACAGTCCTCTGCTATGCAAACCACAATATCAAGGCAAACAATTTACAGAAGACTCCACGAGAGAGGTCAGACTGAATGTTCTTTTTTTGTAAACCTAATGCTGCTACTAATATACTTCACACACTTGGTGCCTACAAGTTGTCTGTGCTCACTTCTTTTATCGCTTGTGTTAACATCATCTGCAGTATCCCTGCATCTCTCACTCTTTGAGTACAAGGATATTAAAACCATTGCTGCTCACCATCAATTCCTTGTGGTTTGGTGGACAAACTCATAAAAAAGTGTGGTCAAGAATCTCACTGCTCTCCATTCATCAGAGATCAACAGGCAATTTCAATTTGCTGGTGTATTTCTTCTTTTTTTTTTTTTTTTTTGATCAGTCTACCAACCATTTGCATACGATTTTTAAATCCTATGCTTATTTGATTGGTATCAAATCCAAACCTACCATCATGAAACGTATCCTCCTGGACAAATTTTTTTTCATTTGTTTGGAGGTTTAATGACCATGGTGAGTAACTCAATGCGCTGTAAGCAGCAGTGCTGAGACGGGCTGCGTAATACTTACTAGGGCTCGGGCTCTGAGAGATGGAGAGAATTCTCTTCCTTTTCCTTTTAATGTGATTTTACATGATTCACCACACGAGACTTTTTTACACTTTCAAGTTGGTAAAGAGAATTCTTCGGCAACTGGGTCTAGATGGGGAGTAGGAATTCGGCAGGGCTATCCATTCCGGGCTTGGGTGACAAAATTCCATAGGCCATGAATTACAGGATTTCTGCGAAGGAAAATTTTCTTTAAGAACTATAGACAGCAGATAGTAAGCTGACTAAATTTTGCTCCCTACCTTAAAGGGGCAGCTCCCTGCTAATTCTATTGAGCAATGTATGACGTAGATTGCTGTGCCTCCCAATTTCTCCTGATAGCCCCCTACCCCCAAGAAACATTTCAGGAAGAAATGAATGGTCATAGAAATAGATAGACATCCCTTTCCCACTCCACAGTTGAGAAAGACATCAGTTAATTGCACAGGTAGGAAAGAGTGGAAGTCTGGAAGAGAAGACTTTTTTTTAATGCCTAAACAGGTTAATCATAGTTTTCAGGCTCGTTCGGGCCCGGGCTAGTATCTTGCAATATAAAATTTGGGCCGAACATATCACTGGTAAGCAGTCACCTGTTCCTAACTCAGCCGCCCCGGTGGCACAGTGGTCTAAGCGATGGCCTCTGACCATTCGTCTGAGATGGGTCCGGGTTCGAATCCCGATGAGGCATGAATGTTGTGTTTGTTTTACGGCACTGGCTCTCTCCCTTCCCTAGAACCAGTGGCCCTAAATTAAGGACGGGTGACTGCTTAGTGGTCGTTAAACCTCAATCCCCTCCAGAAAAAGTTCCTAATTTAGGGCCACTGGTACCAGGGAAGAAAGATAGTCAGGGGCATAAGATAAACGCAACATCTATGCGGGATTCGAACCCTGATCCATCTTAGACAAATGGTCAGGAGCCAGCATGGACAAAGTTGAAGACCTTAATGTTCTTGGTGTGTACAAAATTACCATTTCTACTTCTGTTGTCACCACAGTTTATATCAGCAGCACTTTTTTGAAGTGCTACTCAGCACCTAGAATGATTATAACAGTGAATTAATAAATTTATTTATAAACCTAATTAACTAACTAGTCTTCACAGCTTTTATCATTCTCTTTTCTAACTTTTACCAAGCCTGTCTGCTCTTAATCATTTCACCCCGCTTTTAAAAATCTTTAACTGATAGTTCTGTTTCTGGCGCTCTTTGGCCAAACCTGGCCCTTGCGCCACTAAAATCAATTAACTAACTAACTAACTAACTAAGCATTAGAAGTGCATTACCCAAGGTAGACCTAATTCTACTATCTCAGATACATCAGTAGTGCATCTCTGGAAGAATGCTGAGAAAATTGTTCCTTTTGTTAATAAAAGGGTTCTATGTTTTTTTTTGAGAGCATTGGAATACCAACCTCTTCAAACTGCAATACTGGTAGTCCTTATTTTATCCTCATCATTTGGAAATCCTTCCTGTCATTGGGCAACAACCATAATGAAAAATCCGTAAAAATCCAAATCTGGCAACCAGTCTCGCTCAAAATGTTTACAGGTGATTAAGACCGAAAACAGTGTCGAAAGGCTTCTGGGGTTTTTCAATTTTTCCTTAACGTAACTAACATGCTTTTCCAACTACCTTCAGTCATTTGTTACATGGGTATTGTATACTTATTATTTATTCAAACCGGATGGGGCTGAAATGTATTTCTTCAGTCGGAAAAGTGAAAGTCTCAGCTGAGTTTCCTTTCTTCACATTGGCTTTGTTTTTCATTAGCTGGTTGTAAGTTATATACCATGTTGTCCAGAAAGATGTCACACCTAAGAGATGTAGGTGGCTGATTTTATATCTTATCATTCAACAGTATCTTTATAATACTGCAATTAAATCTGTTTACCACAAAATAATCAAAGCTTTGTAATTCAAAATGTATACTATACATTTTTTGTCTAGCTAGGAAGAGGAAAATTGGTTTTATTTTTGTACTGTTCAATGAATTTAGTGATTTTTGCTGTAATGCAATTGTGTAAAATCTGTGGGTTTTCTGAAGAGCTGCAATATTATTGCAACTTTTGTGAGTCATGTGAATAATGAATCTTAGAGGAGCAACTTCTAAATTGTGTCAGGAAATAAATGGGATAGGATAATAGTAACTAGTTTGTGCTCTTAAACTGATACTGAAGTGGAAAAAAATCAGTATTTCTCTGAGACACATTCTCCTTAAATATAACAAAACATCTGTGAAGGTGTAAAGTTATTTCGTGTCACTGAATTTTCCAAAAGAGATAAAATAGGTATGTTGTCAACATTACAGGAGGTATGCTCCAAAAGAAGTGATAAATTGCATATAAAATCTGGGCAAATGCTTGATCATATTTTCATCTTTTTGTGAGCAATCTCATCAAAAAGTAAAGGAATGGTAATTGTCATTTTTCAGTCTTTTACACATGTTTGCAAGCTGCTAAAGAAAATTGCCTAGTAGTGTGTTTCCTGCCATTAAAGGCCTGTATGATTATTTCTACAAGAAATTGTACCACTGCAGAGCATTAATTTTTCTCTGTGAAATACATAGGCCTGATCATAGGGTTTTTATTTTTTCTGAATCTTGTGCAGATGCACATTCAAAACGACCAGGAAATGAAAGGTGTTCAGAAATCAGATATTTGGCTCAAAACTGGATTGCCAGATTAAAAAATAGCAATCACCAAACTCAAAAAGTATGTAAATCTTCTTAAAAAAAAAGATGTGCTACAAACAGACATTTCATGTATTATACTACAAAAAAAAACAGGAGCTGTACTTTTTTTTTTATAGATAGCATAAGCTGATACAGGTTTAAATGTTATTCAATGTGTCATGACATTATAAGTTACTTAAACATCATTGTTATCAATTACTACAGAAAAATATCACTTTAATTACAGGGCCTCATTTGCAAGGCACTTTCAACTTTTACTATTGATTATGATCCATGAAACACTGCTTTTAGAATGTTGGTGCACTTATTTGACGAAGTGTTTGTGGACTCTACCATTTTAAGTCATAGTGATTATTGTTCAAGTTTCACTCTATAAAACACAAAGAGATTGAAGCTCAGGTAGAAATTCAGCATGTGTCAGTGCCCTCGTGGGCGTCCCGAGTTCTTCAAAAGCGTTTGCCAACCTGATTTGAAATCCTTCTCACTACAGAATGAACACTCAGCTATAGCTATGCCAAATCCTTTCTCAGTGCAGGTCTCATCACAGTCCTCCGAGCATATCCTCTGAAATTGGGTCAGCACTCCACCGTACTTTGTTGCAACTCCCTATATCAAAATAAAAGTAAAACCTTAAGAAAAGTGCATCATCATCACCATAAATCAAAGAAAAGCATAGACCTTCAGCTAGCAATATTCTTGTGTGATTCATACAAATTTCTCAGAAAGCAACAACATGAAGTCTATTTTGGTGGTCGCATTAAGGGTGTTTGGGCAGTTTTGATTATTATAGTAGACGCTATTTTGGTGGTGACATGAAGTGTATTTGTATTTTGGTTTCTGTTTCATGGTTGTGATGAAATCTGTTTTTGTCCGTGTGTTTTCCAGTGAATGTTGTTTTGGTAACTTTGATGGTTGCAGTGAAAAGCTGTTTAGTCTTAATTTTGGCAGTTGTGGTGAAGGCAAGTCTGGAGGTTGGAATGATGACTGTTTGGTATATACACTGACGGTAAAAAAATCCCAACACCAAGAAGAGGTTGTGTTAGATAAACGACAGTTGGTTGGCGGTGAGAGTACATCTGTAAGATGGCGTCTATGCAAATTTCGCGCTCGGCGCATATGTGTGGCGCTAGTAGCGCCCTCGGAACATACAAAGCAGGTTTGCTGTAAATACGCCCTGTAACATTCGTGAGCGTTAGTTATCGTTGAGATTCGTCAAGAATGCCTTTAAGAAGAAGAAGAAGCCATTATCAATCAACAGCTCACAGAGTTTGAACGAGGTCGTGTAATAGGGCTACGAGAAGGTGGATTTTCTTTCTGCAATATTGCAGAACGACTTGGCAGGAATGTAGCCACTGTGCATGATTGTTGGCAGTGGTGGTCAAAGGAAGGTACTGCCTCAAGAAGACCGGGTTCCGGCCAGCCACATGGCACTACTGAGAGGGAAGACCGCCGTGTACGGCGTATGGCTGTGGCGCATCGTACCGCGTCTGCGGCAGCAATTCGAGCTGCATTTGCCACCACAGTGACACAACGAACTGTTACAAATCGGTTACTTGAAGGACAGCTCCGAGCCAGACGCCTTGTAGCGTGCATTCCACTTACTCCAAACCACTGCCGTTTGCGACGTCAGTGTGTCATTGGAGGACGGAGTGGAGATCTGTTGTGTTTTCTAATGAAAGCCAGTTCTGCCTAGGTGCCAGTGATGGCCATGTGTTGGTTAGAACACATGGCCATCACTGGCACCTAGCAACCAACCTGTCTGCAGCCGAGACACACTGGACCTACACCTGGAGTTATGGTCTGGGGAGCAATTTCCTATGACAGCAGGAGCACTCTCGTGGTTATCCCAAGCACCCTGACAGCACAGTTGTACGTCGGTCTGGTGATTCAACATGTTGTGCCGCCATTCATGAACAGCATTCCAGGGGTGTTTTCCAACAGGATAACGCTCGCCCGCATACCGCTGTTGTAACCCAACATGCTCTACAGAGTGTCGACATGTTGCTGTGGCCTGCTAGATCACCAGATCTTTCTCCAATCGAGCACGTATGGGACATCATTGGACGACAACTCCAGCGTCACCCCCAACCAGCATTAACCGTCCCTGTATTGACCAACCAAGTGCAACAGGCATGGAACTCCATCCCACAAACTTACATCCAGCACCTGTACAACACAATGCATGAACATTTGCGTGCTTGCATTCAACATTCTGGCGGTTACACCGGTTATTAATGTACCAGCATTTCACATTTAAAATGGCTCTTCTCGTGCTTACAATAAGCTGTGATCTTGAAACCTTAATCGATTAAATATGTTACTTATACAAATGTATTGCCGCCATTTCATTCCTCTACAACTATTTTTTCGTGGTGTTGGGATTTTTTTTTTCTGTCAGTGAATGTGGTAGTAGGCTTCTTTGGACATATTTTGGTAGTGGTTATAAAAAACGGTTTTGGTTATTTGATGGTTACAATAATCTTTTCAGTTTTTTGGTTCATTGTTTATTGGTTGTCATGAAAGCAAATATCATCATTATTTGGAAGCTGCAGGTGCATGAAAGCTGGTTTAATCATTATTTGGTGGTTATGGTAAAGATTGTTTTGGTCATATCTGATGGTTGTGATGATGACTTTGGTCAGTTTTGATAGCTATGTTAAAAACTATTTCGATTATTATTTAGTGAGGGGGGGGTTAATGACCACACTAAGCAACTCTATAGGGGTACCCATCCCTAATTTATGGCTACTGGCTTGAGGGAAAGGAGGAAGCCAGTGTTATAAGACACATCATCCGTGCCTCACCAGGATTCGAACCTGGACCCATCTCGGATGAATAGTTAAAAAGTCAGTGCCTGGTGCCACTTGACCATCGCGACAACAATGGTGGTTTTTCTGAACAGTTTTTTTTTTCTTCAATGTTTAATGACCATGAAGAGCAACTCTAAAGGCTATAAGCAGTGGTCATTCCCTAATTATTTTTTATTAAAGGTTTAATGAGCAACTCGTTGGGCTGTAAGCAGTTTGCCCATCCCTAATTTAGGGCTACTGGTTCCAGCAAAGGGAAAGAGCCAGACAAACACAACATCCATGCCTCAGTGGCATTCAAACCCGGACACGTCTCGAACGAATGATCAGAAGCCAGCACTTAGACCACTATGACATCAGGGAGGCTTCTCTAATTTAGTTACTGGTTCCAGAGAAGGAGAAGAGCCATCACTGTGAGACAAACATATTTGGGACTCGAACCCGGGCTGTGCTGGGATCGCCTGACAAAATTGGCAAAGTTCCAGATCTTGCATCTGAAATTGGCAATCAGAGTTTTGATAACTGTTCACTGCAGTTACTACTCCTAGTAAGATGTGAACAAAGACCAATAGTTACAATACTTAACAGAAAATGGCTGTGCAGAGAACATAAAAGTCCAGTTGAAATCCTATGTATGTGTGTCCTGAGAGTTTGTTGTTGTTTACCTTTTACGTGACATACAAAAAAACAAAATTAAAATGACACATTACTTCCATGGGGAATTTCAAACAATATAAAATTTCCCCTATTTTTCTGTCATCATCAACACAGTAACCGAGAAGTGTAATGAACAATTAATATTACCACAGTGCAGTTACTCACGTAACTGCTGCTCCAGCAGCCGAGTGGTCGGAGGCATAAGGTTTTCTGACGTCTCTGATGAGGCAAGGATGATCTGTTTGTTTTACAACACTGGCTGTTTCCCTTCCCTAGAGTCAGTGGGCATAAATTAGGCACAGGCGACTGTTTATAACCCATTGAGTCGCTCACACTGGTCATTTCATTAAACCCGCTATTAAAAAATACAAGAAAGATGACACCGAATTTTCGGTTGCGATGTGCACATCTTTTGAATTCTTTCCAATGCGAATAAAATATTTTAGTCATTCGTTGTTAATGGAAAACTCGTTAAAAAAAAACAACGGATTTCTACAATCGATATACCAAGAAATAGGAACAGCTACTGTCTTCCACTAGCGGCCGAAAAGTATGTTACGAGTATTAACAAACTGTGCACAAAGCATTTCTTGTAGATCAAGGAAACTATCAGAGACAAAGGGATTTTCAAGTCGAACAATTAGAACATATATAGGAAACCATGATATAATTTTACACCACCTAGCCAAAGAATTTTGCATAATGGAAAAGTAAAAGATATATGAAAAGTATTCATAGCAAAAGCTATGCTAACAATTTTTTTGGTTGTGGGTTTAACGACCATTGTGAGCAACTCAATGGGCTATAAGCAGTCACCCATCCCTAATGTAGGGTCACTTACTCCAGGGAAGGGAAACAGCCAATGCTGTAAGACAAACACAACATCCATGCCTTACCGGGATTCGAACCCGGACCCATCCCAGACGAATGATCAGAAGCCATTGCTTAGACCACTGCGCCACCAGAGTGGCAAAAGAATTTTTAAATACATCTCGTGGAAGCAGAGATGTCAAGAAAAAGGTTGTGAAATTTACATTCTGTAGTGGAAAAACTGCATTATTTAAATAGGATTAATGTGTTCCCCATCTTTACTGTAGCAAATGGCATACAGTAAGATATTTTTCAATATAATTTTTAGTAGCTGCAAAGAGAAATACACACTAGCACCACCTATCGCCAGAACTGTGAACTACAAAAAACCACGAGTACAGGCGAAGTGTTCCACAAGGTAAATGGTGTTAAAAGAATTTTTTAAATCTGACTTTTAAAAGAAGAGATATTAAGAAAAACAGATTAAATATTTGCGTCCCCTAGCGGGGAAATTGTGCCTTATTTTGGCGAGAAAATCACAACTATTTTTCGTAGTTAGTAGTATCTGACTGTAAAAGGATTTTTTTCAGTTGGGTTTTTAGAGGCACAGATATTGCTGTAAATATGCTGCAAACATAAAATGTAGTCCCTGAAGAAATGTGTCTCTTCTGTCTAGGGTAATTTTTGTCTTGACCAATGGCGACTGCATTTTATTTTTCTGGAGGTATGTTCAGGGCCCGACTTACACAGAATTGGGCCCTAGGCACAACCCAAAACGAGGCCCCCTCCACTCGACATTTACTTTACGGAGTCGAGTAGGTAGTGTGACCATTTTGGGCGACTGTATTACAATCCAGCGTAATAATTTAATAAACACAATACATTTATAAGACTGACATTAAATTACGGTAGTACCTGGTAAAAATATTGTTTTCTCCTAGATTTTTATGCTGTCCTACTGATTTGCATCTGAAAAGACTTGAACCTTCATCGATGAAACAGTTGTGTGTGACAAAGCCATATGACGGGTAAAATTCAATTGGACATTGGATTTTTTGCCAGGTGTGTCTAAACTATACTATTACCATATTAACCAGGGGTGTATTTAAGAGAGAGGTATGGGGGATTCAAACCCTGCCCGAATTAAGTCCAAAGATTTTTCAAATATAACTTTTGGGAGCTAAAATGTCAAAATGTTTAAAAATTGCTTCAGAACCATGCAGTATTTGAAATTGAAGTATATAGTTGATCTTAGTAAGCCATAAATATAAACATACACATACTGCTAGTTTTTATTACACAACACGACAATTTTTTGTTTAATCTCGCACAAAAACCCTCCCCAAATTATCTGGAAAACGTTACTGATATTAACTAGAAATATCACATATTATATTGCCAGTACTTGCTTGTGTTTTGCCAGCAATTTATATATAGTTACTCCACATCACATCTATCCACGTATAAATATTTTGAAAAAGGGAAAGTTTTTTTTTAACCAAGATTTTGGGGCCTTTTCAATTTGAGGGCCCTAGGCATATGCCTTGGGTATGGTTTGTTGAATGCTCAATTACTTCCAGAAAAGGGGGAATGCTAGTCGTGGAATTGGAGACTTGGCCACGGATATCCATTTTGCCAGATGAATTTTTGTGCTGAGCAGCAGATGAGCTATTTTGCACTCTAGACAAGGCTAACTTGTTAACTCTCCTACAGGGGCAGATTTGCCCACTGGGATATTTCCCGGTGGACCATTCGAGAAATGGCCCACTTTTTCATATCCTCTTTGCCTGGATTGTTTGCAAAGAATGAATAATTATTTTGGTCTTGATAAATATGAATCGTTAATTTCAAATGAGCTTTATATTATCTGTCTCAAACAGTGTTGTTTTGCCACCAGGCACGGTGTTATAAATAAATTAAGCTAACTACAGTTAAGTTATAGGTCATTGGAACCAAAGGGACATTGGTATAGGCCCTACCCTCCTTTTGTAATCTTGAAGGAAGCGCTAGTAACAATTTTGATGGTCCATTATCCACCCCTTATCCATGTTCAGACATAAAGCATGAAGCTGTTCTTCAGTAGAGATGTTTCAAAATCCATGTCCCACCCATACTTATCTCAAAAGAAACAATAATTTACCAATACTGGCTCATGAATCAAATTGGTAGTTCATGAGTTAAAATAATTGGTAGAAAGGCGTCTATTCTAGGAGGTGGTAATAAAATCGAAAAAAATAAAAAATAAAATAAAGGAAGGAGGTGGTAATAGCATTGCACAGTAAACGATCAGTGACCAAATGATTATAATGGTATGGCACAACATCCCATTAAGCATGGTTTGATATGTTACATTCAATCATGAGTCAATTTTTAAAAATCTTTCACCCTTAAGCTGAATTTGTTGTACAATGCATATTTCAATAATTCTCTTTCACCCAGGAGATAACAGAATATTTTTCATAAAGGAATTTATTAGGTGTTGGCCACAAGACCAAAAATCCCGGCCTGCTTTCGTCAACCCAATCTGCCCCTCCCCCCAAAAAATTGACCACTTCAACTTATCACTAAATTAAAAAAATGAAAGAAGAAAACGACATACAAAAAGGTTAAATAAAAATCAGTGTACGGAAACTTTTCATAAGACTTTATAATCAATTATATTTCTTAGCCCTGTTGTGGTATTTATTTTTAAAATAAAAAGTAACTCGTCCCCAGCAGTTTTACAAGAGTTATAAAACTAATCTGTGTAAAACTGTGCCCCTCAAAGGTTAGTACTGTGCCCCTCTGAAGTCCGTACTGCATCCTATGCGGCTGTCTAATTGGCCACTGGTCATATACCCCAGGGAGTTATACCACCTCCAATCCTGGTCAGACGACTCCTCAAGAACAAGTTTATTGCACTTTTTGTCTCGGTGGGATACATAGGCTGTGTAAAAAAGTCGAGTTATTGTGTTGCCATGCTGTATTGTGAGGTTACATACAGAAAGCCTGACAACGTGAGAACTAGAGAACAGAATTTACAATTTCGTCATGGGAGCGATACCTGTAGAGAAATATTGAAAAATGTAATCAAACTGAGACAGAGCCATGGGAGATTAATAAAATGACACTGCTATTGCGAATCCGAAAAAAAAAAAAAAAAACTTACAGCTCTAGAAGTGGAAGGGGCTTTAATCCTTAAATCCCTAACCTAGTTCTGTCCCTGACCCAAGTGACTATTACATTTACATAGGAGGTCCCATCAAAAAGTTCCGAGACTAGGCCGATATACAACAAAGTACTTACGTTACTTAAGTCTGGCTATGATCTCCCTCAAAGTAGTCTCCTTGGGCAGCGATACACGTTTTTGCCATTGTTGGAACGCTCCCTGGAAGCCCTATTCGCGAATCGTGTCAAGCACCGTCTGAGATTCGCGCTGGATCTCGTCCATGGTTTCAAAATGGCGACCCTTGAGCTTTGGCTTCATCTTGGGGAACAGAAAAAAGTCGCAGGGTGCCAAATCCGGCGAGTAAGGCTGGTGAGGAAAGGTAGTCATACTGTTGCGGCTGCAAAACTGGCGTGTTGCTAACGCTCTGTGAGCTGCTGCATTGTCGTGATGCAGCAGGAAATCACGACGCAGAACATCGTAGTAAAAAAGGGCGGTGACGGTCTGGCCCTGGGGGACGAATTCGTGGTGCACAACCCCACCAATGTCGAAAAACTGCCGCTCTTGAAGCGCGAGTGACACTCAAAACACCTCGCCCGACTCATTGCTTCATTGCCATAAGCCTGCCGCAACATTTTATGCGTGTCCGTTCCCGATTTGCCGAGTTTGACGCAGAATTTGATGTTCGCTCGCTGCTCTAGTTTGCAGTCCATACCGAAATCGCAACTGTGTTCTGCACGTGGTCACCAAATATCGTGTAGCACAGTTCCCGATGTTCACAGAACGACGCCATTCAGCACAATGACTCATGAAGGTCACTGCCCTCCATCGCTGCTCTCGCATCCGCGTACTGCCATTTGTCGGCGCGCTACGTACCTAGTCTCGGAACTTTTTGATCGCACCGCGTATATTGACTTTCTTAACACGTCTTTTGTAAAAAAAGATCGCTTGAAGTGTGAGAATGGTGATCCTTGCATTCCAGTTTTCTCCCGATGCATAACTCTGCCGCTAGAGGCAGATGATATCGAATTCAAAATAATTTTACTCCATATATTTGCTTCTAAATATCCGACTGAAAAAATTATTTTTCCTTTCGATGCCATTTATATCGATGGCTATTTTAGGTACAGTCAGTTTTTCAAGTAACACATACATTTTCTGCTAGGGAGCGCAAGGATAAATTGTTTTCTCGGATATATCTGCTTCTAAAAGCCCGTTTTGAAATATTCCTTCTGCATCGGATACAGTTCCTAAGGGTAAATGTTTTGCATATAATTTCTAATTTTTTGTACAGAATGGTTTAGCCACCACGAGTCGTAAATATTTATTTCTGCTTCTGATGCATTTGCAGCAAAATCTGAGCTCCTGAAAACTCTATTAGAAAAATTCTTTCGTCGACCGATACCGCTCTCCTCGGAAAACCTGTTCAGAATATTTTCTTCTTAAATAATGCATGGTTTTCCTGCCAGGGGAGAAAATTTATATTTCTGTCGATATCTCTGCTTCTAACAGCCCGATTTGAAAAAATCTTTCTTTGTTAGAAAGTGTTTCCCGTGCGAAATGTTTCTCACGTGATTTCAGATTTGTCTTAACGCACAAGTGTGACACTAGAGGGCGTACGTTCATATTTCCGTTTACACCAATATCTGCGGGACTAAAAACCCAATTGAAAAAATTATTTTTCAGTCAGATACTACTAACTATGAAAACTATTTGTCTGTATTTATACACAGTTTCGCCGCTAGGGGGCGCCAATGTTCCATCTGTTTTTCTCAATGTTTCTGCTTCTACATGTGCGATTTAAAAAATTTAACACCTAATGCCATTTACCTTGCAGAACACTTTAGGTATGAGGAGTTTTGTATAGTTCACAGTTCTGTCGCTAGGTGATGTTTGTGTTTGCAGTTATAAAAATCCTATTTAGAAATTTTCTTTTTACTGTATGACATTTGCTATAATTAATATGGGGAGCATTATCCTCTTTAAATAATGCACAGAATTCCATCTAGGGGGCGTAAAGGTCAAAGCCTTTTTCTCGCTACCTCTGCTTCCGGGAGACGTATCTGACAATTTCTTTTCCCTTAGCATTGCTGTTTTCATCAAATATATTTTTCGCCTATTTTCAACTTTGCCGTTATGCAAAATTCTTCCGCTAGAAGGCGTAGAGTAATATCATGTTTCCTTTTATATTTCTCCCTTTAATTGTTCGATTTGAAAATCCCTTTGTCTCTGATATTTTCGTTCTGCTATGAGAAACTTTTTGTGTTTCATTTGTTAATTTTCGTTATATAATTTTTAGCCGCTGGAAGAAGTAAGTAGCTGTTTCTATTTTTGGATGTTTTATCGGTTGTGGAAGTCTGGCTGGTTTTTATTATTATTATTATTATTATTATTATTATTATTATTATTCTGTTTCCATTGACTCGAATAACTTTGATAAATTTTATTCGCGTCAGAAAGGATTCAAAAGACGTGCTCATTACAACCGAAAATTCGGTGTCATCTTTCTTGTTTTTTATTGTCTGTGACTAAATGTCATAAAGGCTCGTAATTTTTTGACAAGTGGATGCATTACTTTGAGTTATTTGTAAGAGACTGTTTTGATACAAATACTTGGGGCAATTGTGTTAATGCTGTCTGTATCTTGCTTTGTTGAATGTTCTAAAACATTAAAAAATGATAGAAACCCATTTCTTACCTTACAAAACTTGGAATTTTCGCTGCACTCCGAAAGATCTTTGTCTTGGTTTTCTGAGGGATTGAGGCAACTGTCGTTAAGTGTAAAAGCGGTAGATCGGAAATCCACGCTGCAGGTAAGACATTTTATCCTTTCTGGGTTCAAAGAAAGGAAAACAAAAATTTAATTTTATTCCCATTATTCCAGACAAGAACCATGTAATGCAAATTAATTCCAAACTTCGTAGTCAGAAAAGTTTTATTATTATAATCATTTGCAAAAGTTTAAGACAACCTCTCAATTTATTGAAAATTAAGATTTTCAAAGAAACTATTACTAGTCAGACATATAGATAAAAAAATCTCACCGCAGATGAATACTTACATTTTTTAAAGGCAAAAATACCCAAATCAGTACTTTGTGTGGCCACCTTTGTTTTTTGTAACGGAACTGAGTACGATTTGGCATGCTCTCAATGAGAGGTTGTCACTTGAAATGTCTTTGCACCACACGTACTTTATCGAGTCAATCAACGCTTGGGAATTTGATGGCTGTTTTTTTGCTACTTTGTCTTTTAAAATGGTCCACAAATTTTCGATGGGGTTAAAATCGGGACTATTACCGGACCAGTCAAGCACAGTTATGTTTTTCCTCTGTAGGTTGTCCTTTGCTGTCTTTGATCTGTGGCATGGAGCACCATCATGCATAAAGATGGTGCATCTGTGCACTTGCATGAGTTTACAGCTTTTCGCGTAACATTTCCACATAACAAGTTAGTAAAATGCAATGCATTGATTATGAAACGCTTTCCAACATACCAGGAATCATTACTCAACTTATTACTCAAGTTATAAGGATCATTGTGGAATAAATCTCGCTCCTGTGCCTTGACCTTTGGCCCCATGATATTAAACAGAATTGGAAACAACATACTAAATGCTTCTATTGCGACAAAACTTTAGGAACAACATACTAAGGTTTTGTCGCATTAGAAGCATTTTTAGTCAAGTTATTAGGATAATATTTGTGAAATAAATCTATCTACTGTGCTCTGAGCTTTGACCCCATTTCAATTATATTCAACAGAACCAGTTCAGTACACCTCCAGAACAACGTGATAAAGTTTTTTTGCAATCTAGACATTTTTTTTGTAATTATGACGCATAAGGGCGATGGAATGGATCCCACTCCTATGTCCTGACCTTTGATACCATTTCGCCCATTTTCAATAGAGTTCCTCCCCAGGTTGTCCCCTACCACACACTAAAATTTTATCGAAATCGAACAATTTTTACGCGAGTTATCGTGCGGCCGGACAGACGGACAAACAAAGACGGAGCATATACACAGTGTACACTTCTTCAGCCTACGGTTGGAAAGCGTAAAAAGGACCAGTCATGGTAGTGCATGTCGGCAAAAAAAGGATATAATGAAGCAGTACCTGGTGCTGACATAGTACCGCCCGCGAGACGGCTAACGGGGTATTTTTCATCAAACCTTTTTCCTATTGGTTGTTGAATATGTACTTCAGGTGATTCAAATTGGCGCACAGTTGATTGATGATTCGTCGGGAAAAAGAACTTGGCTCCGATTTTTAGCAGTCCACGATTGAGGACGCTTCGCAAACTGGAGTCTCTCTTTTTTTTTTTTTTTTTAAGACAGAGGTTAGTCTAGGTTTATGTGCAGGTTTATAAGACTTTCATCCAAAAATTTTGCTAATACGTCGGGAAACAATGCTGATTCTAATATCAGACCCTTTTGGATGTAGAAAGGCCTTGATTTTCTTGCACGAACTCCTCGGAGAATGCGTAAGTATTCGCTTTATGGTATTGCCATCACGTGGGGTTGTTTCCCTTGAACGTCCACTTCTCTTTTGGTCGCTAAATTCACTTGTATCTCGCTCGATATTTCATAATCGTATTATGAATAGCAGTCTTGCTCACATTCACCTTTCTGCTTATGTCACGTTCGGAATATTCTCCATGATATAAAGTCACTATTGGTGCTCTCTGAGTGACGCATTTTTGCCCATTTTTCGCTATATAGAAAATGCGTACAAAACCTTTTAGCATGAAAACCAGAAGCAAACAAACGCTCGCATGCTTCCCCCAATTCTATCAACAGCTGACCCTGTAGGATGATGCAACACCGACAGGAAGTTGAGTAATACAGACAGTAGCTGACGCAAACAGCAGAAATCTCCTAATACCAACAAGAGGTCTTAAACTTTTGCAAATGACTGTAGGTCAACTACTGAGCACCTTTTTAGAAAAAAAGAGTAATACACCTCCGTATCTGTAAATCAAACTCAAGAAATTCTTTTCGAGCAAAGTACAACTGACCATACATATATACATTCATACCACTAAATAGTTCCCTAAGATTAAGCACTTAGCTCATCAAAGAAAAGTCATCTGATACAAATGCTTGTGGCAATTGTGTGAATGTAGTGTAACTAGGAGTTTTTGGTATTCGCACCAGCTGTTCTCTCTTTTCGGACACTGTCAATAAGAAGCAGGAAGCTAGGAGAGTGGGTAAAAGAACCCGAGAGAAGGTCAGAATGTTGTGGAAATCAAAGGTATGAAAGAGATAGAGGAAGATGGAGAAGAAGAGGTCTGTCTACTCCGGAACCAACGGGAAAATATTTTTTCTCCATACAAATATTTAAACTCACATTTCAAAAATGACATCACACACAAAAACTTACTTAATTATTGTGGACGAAAAATATTGGGTGGGCAATGCTCCCAATAAAACTATTGGAGAAACAAGATTCACCATGCCCCCCCCTAGTCGGCGCATATGTTTGGCAAGTCCCGACCTGTTGTACATATCCTGTTTAAGTTCCAAACTCTAATACCACCAGTCCTTCATGGTGTTGCAATTGTTACCAAAAGATAACTTTGGTTGCCGAGCAGAAATTAGCGCATGCTGAGTATGCCCGGGGGCATGCTTAAGATAACCGCGCATGTCCGTAGTCGGCGCCTGTGCCACACGCTGTAAAAATCAATGGTGTAAATTCGCGGAAAATTCTTCAAAATGATGTGCAGCAAAGTTGCCGGTAGGTGTCCATCTTTTAAGGAAATTTCCGTTTTTAAAAGTGCCCGTTTCTCTTAACCATGCAGTATTTTAACAGATTTTCCGTAGGCAGTAATTCCGTTTATTTCAGAACAGTCTATTTCGAGTTTTTTTTCGCATTTATATATAGAAACTTTCGTAAAATCTTCAATTTTGATATATTCAGATCCTTTCCGTTGGTACCATGTGGAGATCGAACCATCTTGGTTCGGTTTTGTCTTCATCTGAAAACGGGGGTGCTATCCGTTGAGTCAGAAATCCAAGTGAATCGCCGTCACGTCTCAGGTTGAACTCTAAACGCGAAAGAATGAAATGCTGTTTTTTTTTTTTTCGATGTGGTAAATTGCGGCGAGAGTCACGGGTGGTCTCCAACCCCATAAGTAAATTGCTGCTAAAGCCTGAGGGAAGGGTAGACGACAACGGCTTAGGATTTACCCGTAACTCCATAGGCAAATTGGGGCTAAAGCTAACGGGAAGCAAAGACAACGCTAAATATAATACCCACATCTTCATACAGAGGGTGAGTCAAAATTTTTGCAATATTTGGATCACTATTTATGCCTTCATACGTACCTTTACGACGAAAGCTGATTAGCATTCAAAGTATAGGCCATCGTGTTGCAGAGTCTTTAGCCATCTGTCTTCCAGTTCTTCGATTCCGCAGGTGAACCATTTCTTGTCCTTCGAGGCGAAGAACTCCCTCACCCCAGCTGCTACCTCCTCCTGGTTATTGAAGTGCCGCGCGCGAAGGAAGTGGGCCGTGGACCAGAACAAGTAATAATACCAAACAGAAATCATCGCTCTTTCCACGTTAATAAGCGAGTCTCAGAAAAATTCTCATCAGCCGCCACCGGGAATCAAACCCAAGGTCTTCCAGTTACGCGCCGGACATGCTACCACTGCACCACGGCGGACTCGAATTATCCAGACTCACGTGTGATTAACTGTCAAACTGCATGGCAGGTTGCTTCATGGAGCCCCGCACAGTGCTGGGGATTCACCAAGGATGGAAAGCAGCAACAGAACAAATAACTAGGAGGCGAATGGATAATTAATTCAAACACTCGACGTGGATCAGGAACACCAAACAGAAATCATCGCTCTTTCTACGTTAATAAGATTCGCTTCCTAGTTATTTATTACATTCGCCTCCTAGTTACTTGCTCTGTTGCTGCTTTCCATCTTTGGTGAATCCACAGCACCGTGCGGGGCTCCATGCAGCAACCTGCCATGTAGTTTGGCAGTTAATCACATGTGAGTCTGAAGAATTCGAGGCTGCTGTGGTGCAGTGATAGCATGTCTCGCGCGTGACTGGAAGACCCTGGGTTCGATTCCCGGTGGTGGCCGATGAGAATTTTTCTGAGACTCACTTATTAACGTGGAAAGAGCAATGATGTCTGTTTGATGTTCCTGATCCACGTTGATTGTCTGAATTAAGTAATAATACGACGGAGCAAGGTCCAGATTGTATGCTGGGTATGACATCAGTTCGATGCTCTTAAGTTCCTGGAATTTCGACCGAGTCGTTCGTGCGGTATGAGGCCGAACGTTGTCCTGCTGTAGGAGAGAGCGCTATTTGTTCACCAGTGCCCGGAACTTCTCCAAAACGGCATACATCCGCTCCATTGACCGTCTGGAACAAATTCGTAATGGATTATCCCCTCGAAATTCCACCAAACGCAGAGTATCACCTTGTGCTCGAAGCACCCACGTTTGGCAACAGGTTCAGGAAGAAAGCCCGCGCTCAACCACTGCCATTGTTTGTTAGTATTACGGAAATAAATCCACTTTTCATCGCACGTAACAATTCTCTTGATGAAACGTACATCGCGCGGGTTTTCTAGGATTTTCGTGCACACTTCCACTCGGAGGTTTGCTTCAGCTGGCGTCAGTTCGTGAGGGACAATGCGGCAGCTTCTGTAGAACTAGCCGAGGTCCTGAAGGTGACGAACCACGGTGGTCTGTGAGATGCCCAGCTCGCCTGATAATCTCCGAGTGCTGCTTGTCGGATTTGCCTCTACGGCCTGGCGCCGAATCCACGGTTCGCGGCCTACCTGACCTTGGCTGATCGTCGAGGTTCCTGTCACCTGAGCGAAATTTCTTGAACCATCTGGTTGCGGTGCTGTGGTCCACGGAACCTTCCCCTTTCGCATGATAAATGTTTCGTGTTGCTTGAGCAGCGTTATGGCCGAGTTCAAACTCGTAAAGCAAAAGTTTCCCTAATTAGCCGATTGTGGCTGTTCATCTTTTAGGCGTCCCAACCACTGACAGAACGACGACATGCAATGCTGTTCTCAGCAACGACTACCACTTTATATCCCTTTCGACTGACTACAGTGCGCGACTTGAACTAGCAGTCGCCCGTCCCTAATTTAGGGTCACTGGTTCCAGGGAAGGGAGAGAGCCAGTGCCGTAAGACAAACACAACATCCATGCCTCACCGGAATTCGAACCCGGACCCCGTTCGGACGAATGATCAGAGGCCATCGCTTAGACCACTGCGCCACCGGGCGGCTCTGTAGTAATGAAAACCAATTAATATTTCCAAGTTAAATATCTGTTTTATGGTTGCTATAAGAGGAATAAAAAAACTTTTGCCTTACCGATACTGTAGAGAGAAAGATGAAATAACACTGTCATCATCACGTATGCAAAACTTGAATATGCATAATTTATTATGCTTTTGAGGAAAGTTGAATATAGATAATTTCATTCCTCTTTCACGAGTCAACTTCACTTACCCAAAAATTAATATTTTGGGAAATATGATCCAGATTTCACCAATTCACGTCAGTTTATACATGCTCATGCTCCTTTATAATCTCTTATTTTGTTACACAACATTTCTTTCCTTTTCATGGCAGTTTTGGATTTCCTTCTCCCAGTGACATCACCTGAGCTTCGGTTTTTAATATATGTTTGAGTTTTTAAAAGTTTCAGAGCTTCTAAAAAGTTCTATAAGCTTGGATGGGGATGATAAGAGTATTAAACCGAGCATGAAAAACCCGATTGCATTAGTCGTGTGTTCTGTTGATGCCTAGCATTCAGCATTTTTTTTTTTTTTTTAACGCAAGAACTATCCTTATCTATGAGGGTCTCCAAAGCGCCAGAATTTTCTTCCACAGCAGGATTTATTATCTTTGACGGATGATCAGAAATATTCTCTTCAGCTTTTCACCGCAATTTTCTTGTGGGGTTGCAATGACCGAAAACGTCTAAGGATTAAAGGGGATTGTTTAGCCGCAATTTACTCCCCCCCCCCCCTTTTTTTTTTTTTTTTGCTATTGATACCAGTGAATTAGCAATTTGATTTTCTGATGGAGCTTTATATTTTTTTAATAGGTTTGTGATAATTTTATTTTTTCTATAGTTATTACAAATTCCGTATTTTTTTTTCATCTTGAATTTCCGAAGCAACAGAATGCTTTACAACTTGAGATCTTATTAAACTAACAATGAGTTTCAATTGTGTTTAAGGAAAGATAAAACGTACTGCTTTACGGTATTATTCCACGAAACTCGTAAATATGAAATTTACTCTTAATAGCAATAATAGCTCTGGTCTTAACGGGTTCAGACTGATACATAGACATCATATACAATCACCTATACAATAAGTACCCTTTTTCTTACGGTAACACAATATACAATAATAGCTGGTGCACAAAATGGGTGAGAGGAAAAGAAATGGGTAATAGGAGCGATTCGCTGGAAAATTCCAGCGAATCGCTCCTATTACCTATACATACGTACAGAAGCGTAGCCAAGGGGTCCGATTTCCCTTTCAAGGTGGATCGAGTACGAATTTAAAGCAATATATACACTGCCGGACAATTGCTAAAGACGGATGACAATAGCAACGATAGCAACCATGAAATAGAAGGCAGGAAAATGTGGAAATTAGCATAAGTGCGGGATACAGTAAGACGTGTTGTGCGTATGCAAATTTTGGATTGCCGAACTTGTTCGTGACGTCGTAGCGCTGATAAGAGATGTAAAATATTTGACGCGTATTGACCGTTGTTGTTCAAACGCAAAATTGAAAGGGAAAGAACCAATTGACGAACTTGCAATTTTCTGTATGTCTTCCCGACATCACCTAGATGATTTTACGCGTGGCCGTATTATTGGCAAGATTGAAGAAGGGCGAAAAATAACAGATGTACCAGGGAGTTTGACGTCAGCCACAGTGTGGTTTCAAGGCTTTGGAAATCATTTCAAACAAATATAGAGTGTTGCAAACGGCACGGGGGAGGTCGTGTTCGCAGAACGACACCTGCAGAAGATCGGTACATAGTGCTATCAACAAAAAGACATCGGTGCAGCACAGCTAGTGAGGTAGCAAATCAGTTTATGGCTGCTACTGGCAAGCGGATCTCCCGAAAAACTGTCGCCAGACGTTTGCATGAAGGAGGACTATATGCCCGCCGTCCTGTTGTGTGCATCCCATTGTCCAGACGTCACCGTACCTCCCGTTTGCAATGGTGCCATCAACATCGCAATTGGACTGATAACGACTGGTCTGCTGTCCTCTTCTCAGATGAGAGTAGATACAGTCTATCATCTGATTGTCGACAACAACTGATCTGGCGTGATAGTGGTACTGCATCTTGTCCAGCAAACATACTGGAAAGTGACCGATATCCGACATGTAGTGTCATGGTATGGGCTGGCATCATGATCAATGGCCGTACGTCCCTCTATGTGCTTCCAACTGGGACTATGACTGGTAAACGATACATTAATGATGTTCTGCTACCTCATGTTCGCATGTTCCGTGGTGCTGTCGGTGATAGATTCATTTTCATGGACGACAACGCAACATCTCATCGAACAGTCGTTGTCCAGGAGTGTCTTGAGAGCGAGGATATTCAACGCCTCGTATGGCCAGCACGTTCTCCAGATCTGAATCCCATTGAAAATGTGTGGGATGCTTTGGGGAGGAGTCTTGCTGGTCGCCAATGCCCTCCAATAAACAAGGACACGCTCATCCTTCCACTGACAGAGGAATGGGATAAATTACCCCAAAAGCTGCTTGATAATGTTGTGCAAATCATGACACGACGTGTGGAATCTTGCATCACCCTCCATGGTGGCCATATCCCGTATTGACATCTTACGCCGGAACGCCTGCGGACGGTAATTGCAATTTTTTCACGTTTGCGTATTCTGCACAAAATGGCCTGTTTGTCCCTTGAACACGTTCCGCCTTCTGGATTTCAGAGCACAATAAATTGTCTTTCTTGTAATGTCCTGGCATTCTGACATTATTTTATTTCACTTGGCATCCAACCACACTTACTTTTTTATGCGCTATATAGCCGTTTATGATCCGTCCTTAGCAATTGTCCAGCAGTGTATATGCATTATATTGCTTTAAATTCGTACTCGATTGAAAGGGAAATCGGACTCTGACGACCGCCAATAGCGGTATAACTATACCATCGGGATTAGAGGAAATGCTATCCCACACTCACCAGCCCGCTTGGCCAGCGTGGTGAGTTATGGCCAAACCCCTCCAAAATGACTCCACAACTTAAATCTTGGCTCTCAGTCTCCGGCAGCTGGAATGTACCTGGCCAAGGCAGCGGCCAGTGCGACATGAAGGCAGAGGGTGCTAAGAATCCCGGGAGGACCGGACTAGGCTGCCATCTGATGCTGACCTTGGCTACATATAACGGACGCTCCCTATCTTCTGATTCAAGGCTTCTTGAATTGGAAGAGGAACTACAAAGGATCAAGTGGGACATCGTCGGGCTAAGTGAGGTTAGGAGAAAAGGAGAAGATCTCATTGAACTGAAAAGTGGACATCTCTTCTACTATCGTGGGACAGATACTGGCAGAACTAGTAGTGTTGGATTCATAATAAACAAGAAACTGAAGGATAAAGTTGTAGAAGTTGAAAGTTCCTCTGACAGAGCTGCACGACTCGTTATCCAACTATCGAGAAGATACCAGGCTCAGATTATTCAAACTTATGCACCCACCACAAGTCATCCTGAAGAAGAAATTGAAGAATTTTATGAGGAAATTCATGATCTAAATAATAAAGGTAAGCAGCACTTGAAGATAATTATGGGAGATTTCAATGCAAAAATAGGGCAACGGCAACAGAATGAAACTTCAGTAGGTAAATTCGGTCACGGCAACAGAAACCAGCGTGGAAATACTCTCGTAGACTTCGCGGAGGCAGAAGGGTTTTTCATCTTGAACTCCTTTTTCAAGAAAAAGCCACACAGGAAATGGACATGGAGACATCCAATTGGGACGACAAGTGAAATTGATTTTATTATGTGTAACAAAAAATTCGTCATAGAAGACTGCAGTGTGCTAAACAAGTTCAACACAGGCAGTGACCATAGATTGGTGAGATGTAAGATGCACCTCAACACTAAACTCGAACGTAGCAAGCTCATAAGACAAACAAAATGTATTGACATAACCAACCTTAAAAAACACCATAATACCTTCAAACTGGAACTGAAGAACAGATTCTCTGCTTTAGAAGGCCTAACATCGGAAGAAGTGGATATTTCTGAAGTTAACAGAAAAGTAACCAAAGCTCTTATGGAAACAGCAACAAAATTAGCTGGGTCTAAGAACAAATTGCATGTGAACAAATTATCAGGAAAAACCAAAATGTTGATGCAAAAAAGAAGAGTGATGAGGACAACTAAAGAAGATGTGACTTCCAAAGTGGAATACATAGAGCTATGCAAGACAGTACGAAAAAGTATCACTGAAGACGTAAGGAAATTCAACTGTGAACTAGTGAGGAAAGCAATTGAAAACAACCAAAGCCTACAGATAGCAAAGGGACATCTCAGTAAGGGGAAAAAACAGATTATGGCACTGAGAAAAGAAGATGGTTCTGTAACAAGAAATAGAGGCGAAATTTTGACAAGAGTGAAAGATTTCTACTCCAAATTATATGAAAGGGATGATACATGTACTCCAGACATCATGAAAGGTACCAGTACCAGAGTTCTTCCAGTCCTTCCAGCAGAAGTTGCACATGCAATCAAGAACATGAAGCGGGGAAAAGCTCCAGGAGAAGATGGAATTACTGTAGACATCATACAAGAAGCAAGTGGAGAAATCGAAACAGTACTCGCCCAAATTTTCACTCGATGCCTTAATGAAGGGAAAATTCCTGAGGATTGGAACAACGCTACAATGATCTTGCTACATAAAAATGGTGACATTGAGGATCTCAGGAACTACAGACCTATCAGCCTCCTATCAGTGGTTTATAAAATCTTCACTAAAGTTCTTTCACACCGCTTGAAGGTGACACTGGACATGGCTCAACCGAGAGAACAAGCTGGATTCAGGAGTGGCTACAGCACAATAGATCATATATACGTACTGAGAGAACTAATTGAAAGAGCGAGGGAATATGAACTTCCATTGTGCATGGCTTTTATCGATTATGAAAAAGCCTTTGATTCGGTGAAACCATCAGCAGTTGCAATGGCTCTGAAATCCTGCGGTATTGAAGATGCATACATTAATATTATTAATAACATCTATGAAAATGCAAGTGCAAAGATTCGGCTGTTTGAAAATACAACACACATAAAAATTGGAAAAGGAGTGAGACATGGTGACACCATATCTCCGAAGCTCTTTAATGCCACATTGGAAAATGTCTTTCAATCACTGAACTGGGAAAACAAAGGGATAAAGATTAATGGAGATTATCTAACCCACCTTCGTTTTGCTGATGATATAGTCATTTTTGCAACTACCCCATCAGAGCTACAGAGTATGATCCAGGAACTTGCTGACAAGAGTAAAAAAGTGGGATTAAAAATGAACTTTCAGAAGACAAAAGTGATGTACAATGCTTTTACAAGAAATGAAGATTTATCGATTGATGGAGAAAAGCTGGAGATAACAGACACGTACGTTTATCTTGGACAGCAGATATCAAGTGAGGGTCACATTGGTGAAGAAATTAATCGGCGTACAAAACTTGCCTGGAGAGCTTTTGGAAGAAACAGCATAATTTTCAAGAGCAATATGCCATTATGTCTTAAAAGAAAAGTGTTTGATCAATGCATCCTTCCAGTGCTTACGTATGGTGCAGAGACGTGGACCTTAGCTAAAAGAGACATACAAAGGCTGCAGACAACTCAAAGCAGCACGGAGAGGTGCATGCTTGGTGTAACCAGGAGAGATAAGAAGAGGAACACGTGGATCCGAA
Source organism: Macrothele yani (assembly GCA_039090855.1). Lineage (NCBI taxonomy): Eukaryota > Metazoa > Arthropoda > Arachnida > Araneae > Macrothelidae > Macrothele > Macrothele yani. The sequence continues at coordinate 117,329,195 of CM077026.1, forward strand.
AAATGACAAGAGTGGAAGACATCATGATCAGAGTTAAATCCCTGAAATGGCAATGGGCTGGACATACTGCCAGAAGAACAGACCATCGATGGACAGCCGAAATTTTAGATTGGATTCCAAGGGACAGGAAAAGACCCAGAAGAAAACCACATCGGAGATGAGTGGATGAAATCCGAAAGTATGTGGGAGTAACGTGGAGGAGACTGGCACAAGACAGACCGTTGTGGAAAAGGCTTGGAGAGACCTTCGTCCAGCAGTGGATTGATAATGGTTGATGATGATGTATATATAAGGCCTTTACCAATGAACCAAAATCCATGAGCCCCCCCCCCCCCATTTAAGAAATTTCGGACTACGGGAATAGGTCGCTCAAAAAGTAACTAGACTGACGTCATAGCGTCAAAACCAACCCACACATAAAAATGCAGCTGCCTGTGTCGGAACACCTGCAAGGTTAGTCACGTGACGACGCGTCGTTACAGCGCTGCGGTAGTTCATTCTTGTGATAGGCTGCGTAGAGTTCAGACGTATTTCTGTAACCCAGTATGGATTCAAAACTAGAGCAAAGAGCAGCTATAAAAATTTGAGTGCGTTTGAATAAAACCACCACAGAAACACACAAAATGATTAAGACAACCTATAAGGAAGATACTTTGTTCCGTGCAAGAGTTTTTGAGTGACACAAGAAATTTGTGAATGGTGAAGAGTGTCTGGAAGATGCGCCACGCTCCGGTAGGCCTTCGACATCGACTACGGAGGTTAATTTCAATACCATGCAGGCACTCTTGCATGACCTCCGAATGAATTACCTTGAGGAGGTTGCTAATGTGATGCAAATGACCGTTGATGACATTGTGAGAAACCGATTGGAGTACTGAAAAGTCGCTGCAAAATGGATTCCCCACTTGCTCACGGAAGAACACAAGGCAAATCGTGTTATCATCTGTCGTTAATGGAAGCTCCAGCTACGACGTGAGTCACACCTTTTTGATCGAGTCGTCACATGTGATGAAACATTTTTTCACCATTTCGATCCAAACAAAACAACAGAGTACCCAATGGTAATGCCTACAGTCCCAGATCTAAGAAAGCAAAGGTTCAAGCAAGTCAGGAAAGGTCATGCACCTGGTTTTCTTTGGTGAAAAGAGAATTTTGTACAACCATGCTGTTTCACAAGAGAAAACTGTTACTGGTGCATATTATTCTGAAGTTCTCAAAGGTCCTCTAAAGATTTTTTCCCCAAAAAATGCCCAGAACATGTACAAACTGGTTAAATTTTTCATCAAGTTAAATTTTTCATCCCTGCACATCGTGCTCTCCTTACCCAGCAGGTTATCCAAGATCTAGGCATTGAAGTGATGCCGCACTCTCCGTATTCACCGGATCTGGCGCCGTGTGACTTCCACCTATTGCCTGAAGTGAAAAAACAACTTCGTGGGCGTCGGTTTGCATCAAATACTGAACTCAACATTGCTGTGGTTATCCTGAATCACATGTCGAAGAAGGGCTTCGAACACACCTACCGGAAGTGGATAGAAAGGTAGAACCGGTGCATTGAGGTAGAGTACTTCGAAAATATGTAAGTGCAAGTATGTTTACTGTATTATACTTCTGCCTCATGTAAAATCAGTCTCGTTACTTTTTGAACGACCCTCGTACTGATACGGAAAAAGTAAGAACGGAGTTTTTCCGTTAATCCGAGGTCCGATCGAAAAGTTCCGAGACTAGGCCGATATACAACAAAGTACTTACGTTACTTAAGTTTCGCTATGATCTCCCTCAAAGTAGTCTCCTTGGGCAGCGATACACCGTTACCAGCGTTTTTGCCACTGTTGGAACGCTCCCTGGAAGTCCTGTTCGCGAATCGTGTCAAGCACCGTCTGCGATTCGGGTTGGATCTCGTCCACGGTTTCAAAACGGGGACCCATGAACTTCATCTTCATCTTCGGGAACAGAAAGAAGTCGCAGGGAGCCAAATCCTGCGAGTAAGGCGGGTGAGAAAGGGTAGTCATGCTGTTGCGACTGCAAAACTGGCGTGTTGCTAACGCCCTGTGAGCTGCTGCATTGTCGTGACGAAGCAGGAAATAGCCCCTGCGCCACATTTTAGGTTGTTTGCAGCGAATGCCTCCCTAAGACGCCGCAGAACATCGCAGTAAAAAAGTGAGGTGACGGTCTGGCCCTGGGGGACGAATTCAAGATGCACAACCCCACCAATGTCGAAGAACACTATGAGCATGCTTTTGGTTGCGCTCCGGACCTGTCGGGCCTTCTTCGGTCGTGGAGATGCCGGGCTCTTCCACTGCGACTGCGACGACTGCTCTTTGGTTTCCGAGTCGTAATTGTAGACCCAAGTTTCGTCCCCAGTGATGACCCGCGACATGAACGTTGGTTCATTCACCACCTGCTGACGAAGAGCTTGACAGAGTTCGACACGGAGCGCCTTCTGTTCAGGGTTCAGAATCTTTGGCACAAACTTTGCAGCAATGCGGTGCATTTTCAAAACCGTCGTCAGAATTTCTTGCAGTGTTCCGAATGACACATTGATGATGGTAGCAAAGTCTTGAACGGTTCTCCGACGATCCTCATGCATCAGTTCCCTAATTTTGTCTACATTTTTGGGGGTTTTGCTCGTGGACGGTCGCCCTGACCTCTCGTCGTCTTCCAGTGCCGTTCTGCCGCTCTTCAAGCGCGAGTGCTACTCAAAACACCACGCACGACTCATTGCTTCATTGCTATGAGCCTGCCGCAACATTTCATGAATCTCCGTTTCCCTATTTGCCGAGTTTGGCGCAAAATTTGATGTTCGCTCGCTGCTCTAGTTTGCAGTCCACGCCGAAATCGTAGCTGTGTTCTGCACGTGATCACCAAATATCGTGTAGCACAGCTGCCGATGTTCACAGAACGACGCCACTCGGCACAATGATTCATGAATATCACTGCCCTCGACAGCTGCGCGCGCATCCGCGTACTGCCATCTGTTGGCGCGCTACGTACCTAGCCTCAGGACTTTTTGATCGCACTACGTATACGAAAGGAATTGCTGAAAAGTTTCTAAAAATTCATAATTTTTCTGGCGTACGAAAAATCCATGAAATTCAGGTTTTTTCTGTCATTTCGCGGAAAAGGTTGTAACAGAAATATGTTTCGTTAATTCACGAAAGGAACCACGGAGAATGACTCGTGAATTTCAGAAATTCTTTTACAGTGAACCTTCTTGTTAAAAGTTCTTATTTTTTATTATTGTTGCTATGCGACGCCACGACTCTCCCCTTTTTTTTTTCAATGCTTTATTTCCGTACCTGGGAAACCATGAGTTCTATATCACATCAACTCTTAATTCGAATCTCGCGACATCACGTGTTCTTTTAATGCTGTGGTTCCAGATAAGCACGAGCAGGTCTCCAGATTTAAAAGCCGAGTTTTTGGCCTCTGACGTCCGCCAATAGCGGTATAACTATACCATCGGGATTAGAGGAAATGCTATCCCACACTCACCAACCCGCTTGGCCAGCGTGGTGAGTTATGGCCAAACCCCTCCAAAATGACTCCACAACTTAAATCTTAGCCCTCAGTCTCCGGCAGCTGGAATGTACCTGGCCAAGGCAGCGGCCAGTGCGACATGAAGGCAGAGGCTGCTAAGAATCCCCGGAGGACCGGACTAGGCTGCCATCTGATGCTGACCTTGGCTACGTATAACGGACGCTCCCTATCTTCTGATTCAAGGCTTCTTGAATTGGAAGAGGAAATATACAAAGGATCAAGTGGGACATCGTCGGGCTAAGTGAAGTAAGGAGAAAAGGAGAAGATCTCATTGAACTGAAAAGTGGACTTCTCTTCTACTATCGTGGGACAGATACTGGCAGAACTAGTGGTGTTGGATTTATAATAAACAAGAAACTGAAGGATAAAGTTGTAGAAATTGAAAGTTCCTCTGACAGAGCTGCACGACTCGTTATCCAACTCTCGAGAAGATACCAGGCTCAGATTATTCAAACTTATGCACCCACCACAAGTCATCCTGAAGAAGAAATTGAAGAATTTTATGAGGAAATTCGTGATCTAAATAATAAAGGTAAGCAGCACTTAAAGATAATTATGGGAGATTTCAATGCAAAAATAGGGCAACGGCAACAGAATGAAACTTCAGTAGGTAAATTCGGTCACGGCAACAGAAACCAGCGTGGAAATACTCTCGTTGAGTTTGCAGAGGCAGAAGGGTTTTTCATCTTGAACTCCTTCTTCAAGAAAAAGCCACACAGGAAATGGACATGGAGACATCCAAATGGGACGACAAGTGAAATTGATTTTATTATGTGTAACAAAATATTCGTCATAGAAGACTGCAGTGTGCTAAACAAGTTCAACACAGGTAGTGACTATAGATTGGTGAGATGTAAGATGCACCTCAACACTAAACTCGAACGTGGCAAGCTCATAAGACAAACAAAATGTATTGACATAACCAACCTTAAAAAACACCATAATACCTTCAAGTTGGAACTGAAGAATAGATTCTCTGATTTAGAAGGCCTAACATCGGAAGAAGTGGATATTTCTGAAGTTAACAGAAAAGTAACCAAAGCTTTTATGGAAACAGCAACAAAATTAGCTGGGTCTAAGAACAAGTTGCATGTGAACAAATTATCAGGAAAAACCAAAATGTTGATGCAAAAAAGAAGAGAGATGAGGACAACTAAAGAAGATGTGACTTCCAAAGTGGAATATATAGAGCTATGCAAGACAGTACGAAAAAGTATCACTGAAGACGTAAGGAAATTCAACTGTGAACTAGTAAGGAAGGCAATTGAAAACAACCAAAGCCTAAAGATAGCAAAGGGACATCTCAGTAAGGGAAGAAAACAGATTATGGCACTGAGAAAAGAAGATGGTTCTGTAACAAGAAATAGAGGCGAAATTTTGACAAGAGTGAAAGATTCCTACTCCAAATTATATGAAAGGGATGATGCATGTACTCCAGACATCATGAAAGGTACCAGTACCAGAGTTCCTCCAGTCCTTCCAGCAGAAGTTGCACATGCAATCAAGAACATGAAGCGGGGGAAAGCTCCAGAAAATGGAATTACTGTAGACATCATACAAGAAGCAAGTGGAGAAATCGAAACAGTACTCGCCCATATTTTCACTCGATGCCTTAATGAAGGGAATATTCATGAGGATTGGAACACCGCTACAATGATCCTGCTACATAAAAAAGGTGACATTGAGGATCTCGGGAACTACAGACCTATCAGCCTCCTATCAGTGGTTTAAAAAATCTTCACTAAAGTTCTTTCACACCGCTTGAAGGTAACACTGGACATGGCTCAACCGAGAAAACAAGCTGGATTCAGGAGTGGCTACAGCACAATAGATCATATCCACGTACTGAGAGAACTAATTTAAAGAGCGAGGGAATATGAACTTCCATTGTGCATGGCTTTTATCGATTATGAAAAAGCCTTTGATTCGGTGAAACCATCAGCAGTTACAATGGCTCTGATATCCTGCGGTATTGAAGATGCGTACATTAATATTATTAATAACATCTATGAAAATGCAGGTGCAAAGATTCGGCTGTTTGAAAATACAACACACATAAAAATTGGAAAAGGAGTGAGACAAGGTGACACCATATCTCCGAAGCTCTTTAATGCTCCATTGGAAAATATCTTTCAATCACTGAACTGGGAAAACAAAGGGATAAAGATTAATGGAGATTATCTAACCCGCCTTCGTTTTGCTGATGACATAGTCATATTTGCAACTACCCCATCAGAGCTGCAGAGTATGATCCAGGAACTTGCTGACAAGAGTAAAGAAGTGGGATTAAAAATGAACTTTCAGAAGACAAAAGTGATGTACAATGCTTTTACAAGAAATGAAGATTTATCGATTGATGGAGAAAAGCTGGAGATAACAGACACGTACGTTTATCTTGGACAGCAGATATCAAGTGAGGGTCACATTGGTGAAGAAATTAATCGGCGTACAAAACTTGCCTGGAGAGCTTTTGGAAGAAACAGCATAATTTTCAAAAGCAATATGCCATTATGTCTTAAAAGAACAGTGTTTGATCAATGCATCCTTCCAGTGCTTACGTATGGTGCAGAGACGTGGACCTTAACTAAAAGAGATGTACAAAGGCTGCAGACAACTCAAAGATGCATGCAGAGGTGCATGCTTGGTGTAACCAGGAGAGATAAGAAGAGGAACTCATGGATCAGAAAAATGACAAGAGTGGAAGACATCATGATCAGAGTTAAATCCCTGAAATGGCAATGGGCTGGACATACTGCCAGAAGAACAGACCATCGATGGACAGCCGAAATTTTAGATTGGATTCCAAGGGGCAGGAAAAGACCCAGAAGAAGACCACATGGAAGATGGGTGGATGAAATTTGAAAGTATGCGGGAGTGACATAGAGGAGACTGGCACAAGACAGACCGTTGTGGAGGAAACTTGGGGAGACCTTCTTCCAGCAGTGGATTGATAATGGATGATGATGATGATGATATATATATATATATTAAAAGTAATTTTTCTCTGTAATATTTTTTTCATTTTTTTTTTTTTTTTTTTCACTTTTAAATATTTCGGGCTTATTTCCACTTGGCACAAATTTTTTTCCGGGAAGCTTTCACTGATTAACCAAATCCATGGACACCCCCTCCCCTTAAGAAATTTCTGGCTAGGCTACGTCACTGTTAACTTTAATGAAGAAAAAGAAAAAAAAATGTTTGTAAGGCAGCGCAAATATATTTTAAAAGAAAAGGAAAAAAAATATATTTTAGAAGATAAAGGAAAAAAATTGTTTGTGAGGCAGCGTAAATATATTTTAAAAGAAAGGGAAAAAAATATATTTTAGAAGAAAAGGGAAAAAATAATTGTTTGTGAGGCAGCGTAGATATATTTTAAAAGAAAAGGAAAAAAATATTTTTTAGAAGAAAAGAAAAAAATTATTGTTTGTGACGCAGCGTAAATATATTTTAAAAGAAAAGGAAAAAAAATAATTGTTTGTGAGGCAGCGTAAATATATTTTAAAAGAAAAGGAAAAAAAATATATTTTAGAAGAAAAGGAAAAAAATAATTGTTTGTGAGGCAGCGTAAATATATTTTAAAAGAAAAGGAAAAAAATAATTGTTTGTGAGGCAGCGTAAATATATTTTAAAAGAAAAGGAAACAAATAATTGTTTGTGAGGCAGTGTAGATATATTTTAAAAGAAAAGGAAAAAAATATTTTTTAGAAGAAAAGAAAAAAATTATTGTTTGTGACGCAGCGTAAATATATTTTAAAAGAAAAGGAAAAAAATAATTGTTTGCGAGGCAGCGTAAATATATTTTAAAGGGTAAACAGGGTCGTATATAGAACAGTTTTTCGGGGGTGACGAAAAACCGAAGTTTTTGAAATCCACCAGAACAAAATAAAAGTTAATGAAAAATAGAAAAAAAAAATAAAAAATGTTTTTTAATGTAAGCTGATGCCTTTTTATTAAATTAAAGCATTTTGTGTCTTATGTAACTCTCATTTTAACCAAAAACAAAAAAAAATGAAGCACTTTCGGGGGAGGGAAAAGCCCATGCCCCTCCCTCCCTCTCTAAATACCCCTGAAGCTGAAAGTATTTGTAAAACTTAAAAGTGCAAGGTATGAAATTTCAATTTACAAGAGCACGTACAGGGGCAGTCATTTTTGTTCTCTTGAGCACTGGAGATCAGCATAATCTTAAACACTCCCATTAAAAAAAAGAAAAAAGAACGTATCTTAAAATTTTCTGATTTACTCCATGTCGAAACTCCTCCAACATTTCTTCCTTGTCGCGTTCTTCGCAAAATGTTTCGCAAACTTCGTTATCTCCTTGTGTGCATGTTTGAGCAACCACGCTACGAAATATAGACAGCATCAAATATGCGTCAAGATTATAATTTTTAGCGAAGTTCGGAAATTAGAAGAACCTCCGTGCGTTTCGAGGAGTGTTGCAACCTTGATTCAAAGCACGTACCAGTTCTTCTAGCACGTAAATCCAATTCCCAAATAGTTGAGGAGACAATTTGGATAAAAGAAAAAGTTATGTTCGCATTCGAAGGCACGCGAACTACAAATGGAGAAACGGACTCTGCCCCGGTAAGAATCCTAGAAACGGAAAATGACAAAAACAAAAGCCGAAGAACAAATGACTTCTGGCGTTATACAGCTCAGAAGATTCTTCTTTTCTCTCTGTCTTATGGGTCAATAATTCTTTTCTTGCAAGCTGTAACTAGTTTCTTACCTCATATCTATTGTACTATACGGGGGAGGGGGAAGAAACACGGCACCGAATTCTTGGCCTCACAAGAATTACTTTTCATGAAGGTCAAAATCGTGCTACTATAAACGCATTCAGATTTCTTTTTTGTCTTTTATCTCTACGATTGGTATCTTTTTAACCAGACGTAGATATAGGGGACATCAGCTCACCGTAATTTTTATCTCATTTTTTGTCCGTGTGTTCAAACAACTACTTTAACTAATAAAATACTCTAAGGTGCCAATATACACTATCTACCAACAAGTGATAGCAAAGGAAAACGAGCCGCGATTACAGCTGCGACCCTCCGGGGCATACTCTCAACCAGGCGTTGTACGACGGCTAGCAGTATTTTCTTCCACTCGGCTTGGAGAAGACAGGTCAGTTCCGTTACCGATTTCGGACGGTGGGGGCACCCCTTAAGTCGACGCTCCAAATCGTCCCAGAGGTGCTCGATAGGGTTAAGGTCCGGGCTCTGCGCAGGCCAGTCCATTCGATTAACCCCATTGTCACCATACCAAGCCATGGTGGACCTCGCAACATGACAGGTGGCATTGTCATCCTGAAAGTAACATGGGTCCAACCCGTAAAACTGCCACAACGCAGGAAGCGCATGGTCATCCAAAATGGTGCAGTAGGTCTCGGGGTTGAGTCTACCAGGAATTGCGACCAAGGGTCCCGTGCCATACCAAGAGAAACACCCCCATAGCATAATTCTACCGCCGCCTAGCTTCACAGTTGGCACAATACATTCCGGCAGGAGGCGTTCTCCAGGCAGACGGCAAACCCAGACCCTGCCATCCGAACGGTAGAGGGTGAACCTTGATTCGTCGCTCCAGAGAACCTGTTTCCATTGTTCAACGGTCCAGTGTCGACGTTCTTTGCACCACGTTAGCCGAGCAGCGCTATTGGACTTGGTGATCAAAGGCTTGTGGGCGGCAGCACGTCCATGATAACCGAGCAGATGGGCTTCCTTACGGATGGTATTCATCGAAAGAACACTACAGGATGCCTGTTGAAACTCCTCGCGGATGTGGCCCATCGATTTGGTGCGGTTCTTCCGAATTTCTCTGGCCAGCACCCGTCGGTCTCTAACTCCCAGTTTTGTGGGTCTGCCGGGTCGGGGCACATTCCGACAGTCACCTCTCCTCTTCCACTTGCCAATCACGTATGCCACTGCCGATTTTGGGTACTTCAACTCGCTGGATATGCCACGTATGGATCGGCCATTTCTGTGATACCCGACGATTACACCTTTCTCGAAATCAGAGAGCTCCGAACTGCGTGGCATCTTGCATGCGACTGGTTGCGTTGTTGTTTCCCACACGATATTTAACGGCGGCGGCCGTGACGTGTATCAGGACCGCAGATATCGTCGATTGCAGGGGTGTCCAATTACTTGTTGGTAGATAGTGTATAATAAAACATTTTCTTTTCTAAATCTGGTTCCCATTCTGCTTCCTTCTTGAAACTCTGGGCGCCATGGCGACGCCAGCAGTTCAGAATTTGGAATGGGGACAGGTTTTGTTTTTTTGTTGGGGGGGGGGGTATTTTTATTATTTTTTTTATCAGGGGTTTAACGACCATTGTGAGCAACTCAGTGGGCGATATAAGCAGTCGCCCGTCCCTAATTTTAGGCCACTGGTTCCACGGAAGGGAGGCAGCCTTTGCCTTAAGACAAACGAAACCCAACATCCATGCCACACCGGGATTTGAACCCGGACCCATCTCGGGCAAGTGATCAGAAGCCATTGCTAAGACGATGGGGAAGATTAGGCGGATTACGTATTGTAAGGAGGGGCACAAATTTTGAAGTGCCAGGCAGACATTTTTCCACAGATTCCGTTTGTGTAGATTTCACCCAACGCCGGTGATGTTATTCCCGATAGTAATAAACAAAAAAAAAGTTTTCAGGCACATACTGTACTCTGGAGAGAGAGATTCGTCGTCAGGTTACCAATTAAGATTCATAAATCGAAATACGAAAGAAAAAAAAAAAAAAAACGAACGTAACTAAGTTAAAATTGCGAAAAAATAGTAACTTACCAATAGAGATTCGCATCCATGGTTCCCATACTACATTCATCGAATAAATACTACGTACAGAAAACTTTTAAATACCACTTGAAAACTTTTTCTACTAGGGATAACATTATCAGCGTCGAGCAAGATGTAAATGAACGAAACTTCTTGCCAGAATTTATGCCTAGCACATCAAAATTTATGCCCCCACCCCCCAGTTCTGAGCGGCTGGCGTCGCCATTGACAGTACGTAGTATTTATTTAATAAATGTAGCCCTGGGAACCATGAATACGACAATACACGTCCTTTAGCAAGTTACTATTTCTTTGCAATTTAAGCTTACTTATACGTCATGTTTTTAATCAGTAGTGAATGTAGACTGTTTTGGGGGAACGCAATGTTTAGTGTAAAGTCTGTGCGGATTCACTCTCTCTCTGTCTGTCTGTCTCTCTCTCTCTCTCTCTCTCTGTCTGTCTGTCTCTCTCTCTCTCTCTCTCACACACACACATACATTTTATACGTTTGTGATATTTTATATGAACATAAAAAAATATTACAATGAATAAAAACTAAACCCTAATAAATTTATAACTCAGCTAAAAACGTCTCTATCACAAAGAGCGAGCTACACGTCAGCTGAAGGAGTATCGTTTTTTACGCTTTCCAACCGTAGGTTGAAGAAGCGTATGTGTTCCAGCTTTGTCCGTCCGTCTGTCTGTCGGCACGATAACTCGAGTAAAAATGGTTCGCTTTCGATGAAATTTTAGTATGTGGTAGGGGACGAACCCTATTGAAAATGGACGAAATGGGGTGAAAGGTCACGACATAGGAGCGGGATCCATTCCATTGCTCTTATACGTCATAACTTGCGTAAATATGGTTCGATGTCGATGAAATTTTTATATGTGGTAGGGGACCACCTGGGAAGGAACCCTATTCAAAATGGGTGAAGTGGAGTCAAAGGTTAGGACATAGGAGCGGGATGCATTCCTTCGCCCTTATGCGTCATAACTTGCGTAAATATGGTTCGATTTCGATGAAATTGTAGTATGTCGTAAAAGACCACCTGGGGACGAACCCTATTGAAAATGGACGAAATGGGGTCAAAGGTCAGGACATAGGATCGGGATTCATTCCATCGCCCTTATCCCATACTATTAAAGGAGCACTTCTTGTATGTATGTAAATTTTATTTTGAAAACGGCTCTAAGGATTTTGATGAAAGTCGTTAACCTACCGTTTTCTGGTACTAGAAATCGATTTAGTTTGATCTCGACTTTAGGAAAGTTCGTTTAGTGGGTTAAATAACCACCCCGAATCACCACATTTTTAGTGTCATGGCGTCGCCCCATTAATGTTACCCATGCTTAGAAATCTTATGACGTCACAATCTCGCAATTGATATGTTGTCGCGCGGTCACGCCATCTGTCTCATTACGTCACGCGTTGTGTGTGGATCCCATTAAAGTTTTATGACGTCACACTCTTGCGAGCAGATGGTCCGGTTAAACCCACCTACCATCTGACATTTCAGCACCAGTCGCATTGACCGTTGGAAGACCCAAGGTGGTCAACACCTAATCTCCCCACCCTGCCTCCCTCCTTTCTTCCCCACTCCTCTTTGCCCCTGCCAATCGCATTTGCAACCATTTCAACGCCGATCGTATTTGCGACCACACCAATTTTCGGCTGAGGTTGCGTGGGCAATAGAAATTTCATCGAACTCCCCTCTAATATATGTTACTGAAATACCTGAATAGTTATAGCCTGATAGCTTACTAATTCAAAAATTTACTGTTAGCAAAATACATATTCTGAGATAGGTACGGACTGGGCCGCCGGGATACCGGGAGAATCCCCGGTGGGCTGCCATATTCTGGGCCAGTAGACCTTATGGTTACTCAAGAAGAATATATTCTTGTAGAAGAAAAACCAAATTATACTAAAACGACAAAGTTTGTTTACCACTTCAGAGGAAAAAAAAAAAACTGCGCACCAAAAGTTCTATTGAGCCTAACACTATTTTTTGACACATCCTCTTCTCCTTTCTCGACTTTCAAATTTAAGCACCGTCCCTTTGGGGTGATATCCTCCACCACGGTTCGCTTTTGCCAATTGCAGTTGAATAATCCGCATAATATAATCAAATACGCTATCAGTCTTGGACAAAAACTTGATATTCGTTGTATACGTTAATGCATTGAGGTTCACCTAAGGTAAAAACATTTTGGTTGCTGTTTTTTTAGACGTACATGCTTTTTATTTATTTTTTTAAATGAGATCTGCATCTAATTTATTACTTTTGGGCCTTACGATTACACAAATTCTTGAACTGCAACTCTGGAAAGTCTATCAAGATTTTGAAAAAATGGGCTCTGAATACACCAAGAATATTTTCAACACGAGCGTTCCGATTTCCGTTTAATTGGCGTAAGAATACAAACTAAAAAACTAGAACGCCAGCTTTAACCGCCGAAGACGGGCGGCTTCATGAGGCTAATGTTTACAAGGTTGAGTACAGAATCATACTATTCTATTTCAGCTAGAGCAAAGATACTTTTTCTAGAAAGTAAATAATTGAAAATTAAATTCGCATTCTTTAATTTCTCTCACTTTATAAATTGTTATTGAAATTCTTTCAGTTCTGGACAGTTTCAGATTTTTTCAAGAGATGTTTTTGTAATTATTTATTAATGATAGGCAAGTCTTGAAAAAGAAATTACTTTTTGGCGCATTCCGTTTTCACGAAAAGTGAAGAAACTATTATGAATTCTGAATCGCAATAAAATTCAGAAGAATGGAATAGTGAATATTCGCTGGACTCTCAGAGAATGTGCCTTCTTTGTTGCTATAGCGACGGATGTCATTTCGTTCTTACAATAAATTTTATTAGGGATCTGCGGTCCATGAAAGTGGGTAAGGCGTTGTTAATTTATTGCCTCAACACGAAAAAGCTGCAGCGATTCGCAGACTAGTGTTGAAAGGATGTTTAAACAATAAGCGGTGATATCAAGTTGGAAACACATGGAATAATTAATATAGACATAAATCAAGCTGTTCTTTCCATGTAACCACAGAAATTCGAAAATTTAATCGTCCTGGAACGGGATTCGAACCCGCATCTCCCGATTTGTACACTCGAGCACACATCGGGAGATGCGGATTCGATTCCCGTTCTAGGACGATTAGATTTTTAAATTTCTGTGGTTATGTTACACGGAAAGAACAGCTTGATTTATGTCTATAATAAATGGTGACGCTGACACACCGCTTTTTCAGGAGTGGGATATCTGGATAATTTTTCCCAAAAAGTATGCCGCACGAACAGGGCCGTTTATGGATCACCAGTCCGCAACTGCTCTGAGACAAAGAAATTTGGAAAGCACTTCTTTACAAAATAAACAAAAAAAAAAGTTGCTCATCTACCTGAAATGTGAATTTGGAATAAGCAGCTCACTATGACGAGAACAATCCACCGTATGCTGTACGGATGACGCATGACTTCGCTTGCGTCTTGAGTCCTGTGAAAGAATTTGGTCAGTCTTTGGTCAGATTGGAATTCCTAACTTGAAATTCCTTCATGCGCAGGTTTTTACTGCTACTGCGTCCTCCTCGTAGACAGCACAGAAGCAGAATTCTTTTAAGAATGAAGCAAGGGTGTGTCCGATTTTTGCCAGCAGTCATGTGTGTATGTGTGTGTGTGACATCTTGGGTATGGGGGCGGGTAGTTTTGCGGAAGTCGCGTGTAATACATAATTCGTGGACTTTATTGATCTGCAGGACTCCCAGCGCGCTGACTTCCAAGCGAGGAGAAGCGGCACGGTTGTAGTTCTAATTACTCGTCGGTGTATCAGTGTTCCCCGGGGATATGGTGATGAGTTCTCTCTCTCTCTCTTTTTCAAATTACAATGAGCGGTGGCATGTAATCAAGTTGAAAGGATTGTGGGAGATATTTTAGCCGAAAGTGCACACCCTCCGTGATGGCAAAAGTTGCCAGTCTTTTAAGTTAACCCCGTAACTTTGCATGCGATGCGTCAGCACTAACAATTGGTAGTAGTTCTGTTTACGCATGAAAACTAATATATGCATACAGTTATTTGCACTCGCGTTTCGTGATGGTAAGATGAATCTGAACTGCGCAAACAAAGTCAAACTTTTTCCATTACGAATCGAGTTTGCATGCAACGATTAGAAACTGTTATGGCAGATTGATGTCACGTGTGGAAAAATGTTATTTTCACCTCATATTGAGAGCACTGATCGATGCAACTCACCCAAGATCCAGAACCTTATACATTCATTAATTAGAACCGAGCTAACAACAACAACAAAAAAAAAGATGTAGGTGTATAGATTTTTTTTTATTGGAGGTTTAACGACCACCATGAGCAACTCAATGGGCTATAAGCAGTCGCCCGTCCCTAATTTAGGGTCACTGGCTCCAAGGAAGGGAGAGAGCCAGTGCCCGTAAGACAAACACAACATCCATGCCTCACCGGGATTCGAACCCGAACCCCTCTCGGACGAAGTATGTAGAAATATGTTCCCATATCACGTGATTAGGTGCAGGAATATTTACAAGCGCTGAAATGTTTACCATCACCACGAAGCAAAGATATTGGTAAACTAGAAACGCGACAATCATTGTCATGCGTGATCAAGATATTGATAAACTAAAAATGTAAAAATCATTGTCATCGTTAATCGAGATATTGATAAACTAGAAACTCATCAATAATCGTCATCTGCAATGGAGATACTGATGAACTAGAAATGTGACAATCATTGTCTCCCGTAATCTAGATATTGTAAAATTATAAATGCAACAATCACTGACATCGATAATCGAGATATTGAGAACCCAGAAATCATCATCGTCATCCGTAATCGAGATATTTATAAATTACAGATGAAACGCTAATTACCAACCGTAATCGATACATTGAAATATTAAAACGCAATAGTCATTGTCATCCGTAAACTACTGTAGATATTGATAAACTATATACTGCAGAAATGTAACGATCATTGTCATCTGCAGTCGAGATATTGGTAAACCAAAAATGTAACAATCATTATCATCCGTAATCGTGATATTTATAAATTAGAAATGAAAACCTCATTGTCATCCGTAATCAAGTAATTGAAATATTAAAACGCAATAATCATTGTCTCCGTAAACGAGATATTGATAAACTATTGTAGAAATGTAACAATCCCTGTCATCCGTAGTCGAGATAGTGATAAACCAAAAATGTAGCGATCATTGTCATCCGCAATCGTGTTATTTATAAACCAAAAATGTAGCGATCATTGTCATCCGTAATCGTGATATTTATAAACTAGAAATGAAACACTCCTTGCCATCCGTAATCGATATATTGAAATATTAAAACGAAATAATCATTGTCATCCTAAACTAATTAGTTTATCATTGATAAACTACTGTAGAAATGTAACGATCGTTATCATCCATAGTCGAAATATTGGTAAACCAAAAATGTAACAATCATTGTCATCCGTAATCGTGATATTTATCAATTAGAAATGAAACACTCCTTGCCATCCGTAATCGATACATTGCAATATTAAAACGAAATAATCATTCTCATCCTAAACTAAGTAGTTTATCATTGATAAACTACTGTAGAAATGTAACGATCACTGTCATCCGTAGTTGGTAAACCAAAAATGTAGCGATCATTGCCATCCGTAATCGTGATATTTATAAACTAGAAATGAAACACTCCTTGCCATCGGTAATCGATATATTGAAATATTAAAACGAAATAATTATTGTCATCCTATAAACTAATTTTATCATTGATAAAATACTGTAGAAATGTAACAATCATTGTCATCCGTAATCGTGATATTTATAAATTAGAAATGAAAAACTCCTTGTCGTCCGCAATCAAGTTACTCAAATATTAAAATGCAATAATCATTGTCATCCGTAATCGAGATACTAATAAACTAGAAATGTGACAATTATTTCGACCGTAATCGAGATATTGATAAACTAGATTCTTTTTTATTATTATTATTATAGGTTTAACGACCACCGGTGTGGGCTATAAGCAGTCGCCCGTCCCGAATTTAGGGCCACTGGTTCCAGGGAAGGGAGAGAGCCAGCGCCGTAAGACAAATACAACATTCATGCCTCACCGGTATTCGAACCCGAACCCTTCTAGGACGAATGATCAGAAGGCATTGCTTAGACCACTGCGCCACCGCGGCAAACTAGAATGTAACAATCATTGTCATCCGTAATCGAGATACTGATAAATTAAAAATATAAAATCATTGTCATCCGTAGTCCAGATATTGATAACAAGAAATATTACAATCATTGCCACCCGTACTCGAGATATTGATAAACTGCAAATGCTAATAATAATAACTGCCATCTACAAGTTGAAAGGAGCAAGGAATAAGATTCGGATTCTTCGTACTACGCTGCTGGACAATTGCTAAGGACGGATCATAAACGGCTATATAGCGCATAAAAAAGTAAGTGTGGTTGGATGATGCCAAGTGAAATAAAATAATGCCAGAATGCCAGGACATTACAAGAAAGACAATTTATTGTGCTCTGAAATCAAGAAGGCTTTGGAACGTGTTCAAGGGACAAACAGGCCATTTTGTGCAGAATACGTAAACGTAAAAAATGCAATTACCGTCCGCAGGCGTTCCGGCGTAAGATGTCAATACGGGATATGGCCACCATGGAGGGCGATGCAAGATTCCACACGTCGTGTCATGCTTCGCACAACATTATCAAGCAGCTGTTGGGGTAATTTATCCCATTCCTCTGTCAGGGCACGGATGAGGGTGTCCTTGTTTATTGGAGGGCATTGGCGACCAGCAAGACTCCTCCCCAAAGCATCCCACACATTTTCAATGGGATTCAGATCTGGAGAACGTGCTGGCCATACGAGGCGTTGAATATCCTCGCTCTCAAGACACTCCTGGACAGCGACTGTTTGATGACATGTTGCGTTGTCGTCCATGAAAATGAATCTATCACCGACAGCAGCAGCACGGAACATGCGAACATGAGGTAGCAGAACATCATTAATGTATCGTTGGCCAGTCATAGTCCCAGTTGGAAGCACATAGAGGGACGTACGGCCATTGATCATGATGCCAGCCCATACCATGACACTACATGTCGGATATCGGTCCCTTTCCTGTATGTTTGCTGCACAATATGCAGTACCACTATCACGCCAGATCAGTTGTCGTCGACAATCAGACGATAGACTGTATCTACTCTCATCTGAGAAGAGGACAGCAGACCAGTCGTTATCAGTCCAATTGCGATGTTGATGGCACCATTGCAAACGGGCGGTACGGTGACGTCTGGACAATGGGATGCACACAACAGGACGGCGGGCGTATAGTCCTCCTTCATGCAAACGTCTGGCGACAGTTTTTCGGGAGATCCGCTTGCCAGTAGCAGCCATAAACTGATTTGCTACCTCACTAGCTGTGCTGCGCCGGTGTCTTTTTGTTGATAGCACTATGTACCGATCTTCTGCAGGTGTCGTACTGCGAACACGACCTCCCCCGTGACGTTTGCTACACTCTCCATTTGGTTGAAATGATTTCCAAAGCCTGGAAAGAACTCTGTGGCTGACGTCGAACTCCCTGGCAACATCTGTTATTTTTCGCCCTTCTTCAATCTTGCCAATAATACGGCCACGCGTAAAATCATCTAGGTGATGTCGGGAAGACATACTGAAACTTGCAAGTTCGTCAATTGATTCTTTCCCTTTCAACTTTGCGTTTGAACAACAACGGTCAATACGCGTCAAATCCTTTATATCTTTTATCAGCGCTATGACGTCACGAACAAGTTCGGCAATCCAAAATTTGCATACGCACAACACGTCTTACTGTATCCCGCACTTATGATAATTTCCACATTTTCCTGCCTTCCATTTTATGGTTGCTATCGTTGCTATTGTCATCCGTCCTTAGCAATTGTCCGGCAGTGTACTTGGCCTCGGTTTGAGACCCGGGTAAATCACGGATGTTGCATTTGTGCTTACGGAGCTGCTTCTCTGCAACCCTAAATTAGATTCTTCTATCCCTAGACGCTCATAGGAGTCAGCGAATTCCCAACCTAAATAACGGTTGTTTCGTTCACGTGGGAAGAAACAGGCTTCGTACACCGTACTTTGGACATTTTTTGTTTTTGTTTTTTGTTTCAGTGTTTAACGACCACGGTCAGCAACTCCTATGGCTTTAGGTAGTCGCGTACTCCCTAATTTGGAACCACTAGTTCCATGGAAGGGACACAGCCATCAGTCAAGCACACCGCTTGTTCCAGGGCCCATATCGGACGAATGTTTAGAGGCGTTCGTAAATTGGAGAATCGAAGCACATGGTTTGAGCAAAATGACCGTTAAGATGGTCTACTCAAGTGGCCCTTAAACAGGGTAAGCCGTGACAAGTTTAGGTGTTCTCGAAAAATAAAAAATTGCTCACTGTAGTGTCGAGTGCTTTTAGAACCTATTTTATTATTACCTCCTCCTCGAATTTGGTCCTAGAAATAGAACCAAATTCAAGAAGTGGCATGCGGTGAATATTAGAACACTTGAAAACCTATAGAATTTGAACGTTATTTTACGCCTGAAAATGGCCCATGGAACTGTTACTGTATAAAAGCGGACGACTTGTTTACTGTTGGCGGAATCCGGAAAACAACCTCTCTGTCCCCTAAATACCAACAACAAAAATAATATTGGGAGGATGTTTACAGTTCGGAGAGCGTTATATTTTCATCGTCAAAAAAATAGTTGCACCCAGAAGGAGTTGTCGCATTGCAGTGCAATTCGGGAGGAACGTAAAAGTTACCAGGAACAATAAATGATTAAACATTAAGACTAATATGGGCAATATTTATTGAGCCAATAATTAGTGTCTCTTAGTATGTCGTCGGGCCGCCATCTTTGATCACACAGCATGCCAGACGTCTCGGCATGGACCTCTTTGTACAGGTTCCTAATAGTGCCCTGCATAAGCCATCCCATGTAGCTTGAATCTTCTCCCGCAGTTCCTGCAGATTGTGCAGTAGGGGTGGAGTGTGGATAGCGCGCCCAATAGCATCCGATAGCTCTGGAGATGCGGCTGACCATAGCAGACTGTCAGTGCCTTGAAGGCAACCTCTCGAGACAGCAGCAGTATGCGAACGACCGTTGTCCTGTTGGAAAATCGTACCGGAGTGAGCGTTCAGAAAAGGTAGGCCCACTAGTTGCAGGACCTTATTAACGTAACGTTAGGCTGTCAAAGTGCCTGTAATGGCGATCTGGCATTGTAGGCAACTGCACTCCACACCATGACACCAGGTTTTCTGGACGCGTGACGCTCGACGACAAACTGTTCATCATGGCTGATCACGGTGATTCCGTGGTCGTGTCCTTCAAGACAAAAGCGAGACTCGTCACAAAAGATCACCCGCTGCCATTCTGCGTGGCTCCATGACAGTCTGGCACGACACCATTGCAGTCTTTGGCGACGATGCAATGTTTTTAAGGGAAGTCGTCGTAACGGTCTGCGTGCGTGTAGTCCTACGTCGTGCAGCCGTCTGCCAATGGCGCTGGCACTAATCGGACGATGCATGGGGGGCACCACTGCTCACTGAATATCCGCAATCGTGGCTGTTGGGTCACTCCGCGCATGCCGGACAACCCGTCGGTCCTCTCTCTCCGTGGTTCGTCTAGGTCTTCCAGACTCTTCCTGTCGCTGCTGCGTGCCTTATTCTTTCCACTGCGGACAACAGTGGAAAGAACAAGGTGGGCCGTCGGCTCCGGAACCCGCATAGAACACGGGGAACGTTGCACTGTCCGAACGTTGATGCTACTACTGGCCCCAACATTGAATTGCGCCGTGATTTGTGGCAATGTTGCATACCAGGCGGATATTACGATGTAGCATTCCACGATCTTCCAGGGCTTTCCTACGGCCACACCAGTCTCGCATTCTAGATATTTTCCCTGAGTTTGTGCAGTCCGGGTATACCCTTGAAATTATTGACCGTGTAAATCCGAATTTCGTGGTAATTTCCGAGATGGAGTGACTCATCTCCCTAGCGCCGAGAATCATACAACGTTTGAAAACGCTTCTGATCTGAACTGCGAATGCTACTATACTTGAGCTTCAGGAGATATCTGCCTCTACATACACGTCGTTTGCGGACGATACCATTTACTGCATGGGTGTGATGGCATGTAATGGAAATGGTAGCGACCTTCCCAACTTTTTTTGGCACCTCAGTGTATATTTTGTAAGCTGTCCATCGGTGCTAACAGCTACGAAAATTAACAGATGCTTTAGGACCACAAAACTTGTCTTTCCACAAGGATAAAATTACACCGAAGTGTCGGAGGCGTGAAGAGTGACAGAATATCTCGCAGAAAAGAAACCCTATTCTTACTCAGCACGAAAAATTTCGCATGACGTACATGTGAAGCCCCACACATTCAAAAACAGCCTCACCCTGCCGGATATGGGTGGTAGAAAGAAACTGTAGATCCTATTCTTCGGCAAAAGACCCTGTCAGTTCAGTGAGTCATAACAAAGTATGTCGGAACATCAGCGGAAACGGCTATTTGAATAATCTTAAAAAATGTGGGCAACAAAAAGAAATATAATGCCCGTATTCTAATTTTCAGCGCGCGTCACACAAGATCGCAGAACGTGTGATCAATGTTGAAAAATGTAGTGGTGGACATGGGAGGTTTCTGGCAATGGAAATCTGTCGTATCTTTTGACATGTGCGCTAACACCTTTGTTTCCAGGAGGAAGCAAATGGAAATTATGAATACTAATAACACACAAACACATCATATTCAAATTTCTGGTCAGCTATCTAATTGCTTGTACGACAAAAAACTCCCACACAGCATAGAAATTTAAATGAATACTAAAAGACCCGAAAACTACGCCATAAAAGAAATGGTTAGATGAACTTTGATCAAATATTGGAACAAAAATGATATTTCTTCGTTATAATTGTACTTTTGTTTTGCCCATTTGATGATACAGCCCTGTCGCTTAAAAGCAAGAGTAAGTTTCAGAATACAATGTCCAGGACGAACGAAGTTAGTATAAAATTTTAACTGACTATAAATAAAGGAAAAACCTAACATTAATATTGAAAGCTAAGTCAGTTTAAATGGTACAGTTAGATCAGGCATATCAATGAGTTTTTTATTTATTTGTTGTTGTTTTTTGCAGGGGGGGGGTTAACGACCACCGTGAGCTACTCGTTGGGCTATAAGCAGTCGCCCGTCCCTAATTTTGGGTCACTGGTTTCCAGGGACAGGAAAGAGATAGTGACGTAAGGCAAACACACACTGTAAAAGATTTTCTGAAATTTACGGGGCCAATTTCCGTCATCTTTCGTGAATTAACGAAGCATATTTCTGATACAACCTTTTCCTGTGAAATGACGGAAAGAAACCTGAATTTTATGGTTTTTTTGTACGCCAGGAAAATTCTGAATTTTCAGAACCCTTCTCCGCAATTTCCGAAAAATCCGAACCCTCTTCGGTTTTTTTCGTACGCCAGGAAAATTCTGAATTTTCAAAACCCTCTCCGCAATTTTCGAAAAATCCGAACCCTCTCCGCAATTCCCGAAAAATCCGAACCCTCTTCGGTTTTTTCGTACGCCAGGAAAATTCTGAATTTTCAGAAACTTTTACGCAATTATTTACATATATTAAGGGATTTATTTTTCCGTATCCATATGACGAAAATTTTCAGGTAATAGGGGCGATTCGTGGGAACACTATACTTAAAATTTCTCCCTTATGTTTCCAATGGTAAAACTTATTTACATATTTTCTTCGCAATTTATGTATTTCCAAGGATGAAAATTCGCACATCCATAAAACTAACTCTAAGTTATAGCATGGGATACGTAATATTTGCTAAAACATAACCACAATTATGTTAAAAATCAATCATTTTTCTTTGAGTAATGTTCAGACCCGTTAACAGATGGCGCGACCCATACAGTGATGACGTCAGTAGACAAACAAATGTTGGATTGCTTAATTATGGTTATGTTTTAGCAAGTACACTGGCGTGCAAAAATTAAAGACGAGACGGTTTTTTCGAATGTAACGTCGTGCAGAAGTGCTCCACGTCGACTCAAATCATACCATAAGATCCCCAAGATGTAAGAATATGGGACAAGTGAGCAAAACCGTCCAAACAAGGAATCCAAAGGATGCAAAGGCACTTTATTGAAAAGGTAGCTTCGAGCACAACTGGACAGAAGACAGAAACGTCCATGTGACAGGCGGCTGCCAAGAAAAATCCAGTCCTTAGTAGGGGATATGATTACCCCTGACTGCGTTGCAGGATTTACAACGTTTGTCCATGCTGAGGACGAGGTTGTCAAGGAGCTGTTGAGGCATCGCGGCCCATTCCTCTTGTAGCGCCAATCGCAGCTGCGAAGTCGTTGCTGGCGGCTGGTGACGTGCTGCCAAGCGTCTCCCGAGAAGGTCTCACGCGTGTTCGATTGGATTTAGGTCCGGGGACCTTGCGGGTCAATCCATGCGTTGAATATCTTCAATCTCCAACAGCTCTGCGACAGCCACTGTACGATGAGGTGTAGCGTTGTCGTCCATGAAGAACAACTCAGGACCCACAGCACCTCTAAACAGACGCACGTGAGGCAGGAGAACCTCGGTACAATAGCGGACACCAGTGACTGAACCTCCTTGGAAGATGTGGAGGTCAGTACGGCTACCAAGCATGATACCGCCCCAAATGAGAACTCCGCCACCTCCAAACCGGTCCCTTTTGATGATGTTGGAGGTGTGATTGCGTGTTCCCTGCTCTATCCAGATGTGTATCGCTCGTCAGACTAAATCGGCTCTCATCCGTAAAGAGAACTCGACCCCATTGCTGATGTGTCCAGTTCTTGTGTTCCTGGCACCACAGAAACCACCGTCTCCGATGAGCAGGCGTTAATGGCACATACTGTACTGGTCGTCGTGCAAATAGACCACCTGTGTGCAGCCTCCTGGCCACGGTAAAACGCGATAACGGACGTCCAGTTGCCTTGCGATTTCTCCCGCTGTCTGCCGTCTGTCTCTTCTCGCCTGTAGGACAATATACCGGTCGTCCGCCGTCGTGGTTGCTCGTGGACGACCACTCCTAAACTCTCGGACAACTGTTCCTGTCGTTTGAAATGCTCTCCAAGCTCGTGAAACGATGTTGTGAGCGATCCCGAACTCCTCGGCCACACTACTCACACTTCGACCTTCTTCCAACTTCCCAATGACGCGACCTCGGGTAAAGTCATCCAGATGTCGTCTACTGGATTGCTTGTTGGCCATATCACACGGTGGCAGCAACTCGACGTCGTTCAAACCGATGTACACCGTGCAATAGCTTTCACCGAATTGCTGAGCGTACACCGCCCGCGTGCTTTATACCCTTCCGACCCCCCCCCCCGTCATGCTGCATATATGCGCATGCCCTACCGCACCGGACCCTAGTGGTCTTTCGGTCCGTTCTGCCTGCTCGTTCCGCTGTTATGCTAATTTCTCCTCTTCGTCCTTAATTTTTGCACATCAGTGTATTAAGTATCTCATGCTATAACTTAAAGTTAGTTTAATCGATGTGCAAATTTTCATTCTTGGAAATATATTGATTGCGAAGAAAATATGTACAGAAGTTTTATCATTGGGAACATAAGGCAGAGATTTTTGGTGAAACCACTTTAACTGTTAAATTTCAATCGCCTGTCGAAGGATCTGATTTTAAAGTTCTGTAGCGAGGTCAAATATTGTGAAAAGCATATCACATGAATTTTGGTTATTGTGTGGCACAGGATATTTTTTCCGCTACCCCATTTTGAGCACCAGCTGTTATATAGTGTGTTACCGTAAGAAACCGGGTGCTTAAATTATTGCACAGGTGACAGTACGATGTCTACGTATTAGTCTGTAGAGTCCTTAAGACAAAAGTTGTTATAGGCTTATAGCTATGAGTAAACTTTATGTTTAGGAGTTTTGTGAAATAATGCTATAAAGCAGCACATTTCACCTTTTCGTTTCTTAAAGATTATTGAAAGTCACTGTCAGTTTAAAAAAGATTTCAAGTTCCAAAGCATTCTATTGCTTCAGAGAATCACGATGAAAAAAAATACTTAATTTGTGGCAAGTCCTCCTCCCGAAAAATTAAAATTATTACAAACCTATTCAGAAAAATACTAAGCTTCAACAGAAAATAAAGTGACTGATTCCCTTGCATTAACGAAAAAAAAACCCCCAAAAAAACCCAAGAGAGAATCCATCATCGCGCAATTAGTTTTACCTATAATTTTTGAGCCTTCCTGGCTCAGTGGTTATGACGCGCAGTTTCTGATAGGCCAACCCAAACGATCTCAGATCAAATCCCATTGCGGCGAAAGGATTCTGTCGTGTGGGGGGCTAATTTTGCGAAATTTAAATATGAAGAAACACGAAATGGGCTTTTCTGAAATAAACGGAACCACTGATTGCGGAAAATCTGTGAAAATAGGGGTTAAAAAACCAGGAACTTTTTTAAAAACGGAAAACGGAAATTTTGTTAAAAGAGAGGCAACCACAGGCAACTTTGCTGCACAATATTTTCAGGATTTTTGCGTGAACTCACGCCTTTTTTTTTTTTTTTTTTTTTTTTACCAGGCGACATTCATGCCTTTCCAAGATTCGAACCCAGACCCATTGCAAACGAATGATCATAAGCCAGCGCTTAGAGCACTCTGTGCCACCGGGGCAGCGTTTATTTATCTATTTACTTGTATTTAGGAAGCATGCTATAGAGGAGACAAATATTTTGAAGTGCTCCGGCCATATTGAATGAATAAATGCTTAGGTGCTACTAACTAGGAGTGGGATTACACACGTCCCAGGTGGAAGGAAAGAGAGGTAGTAAATAGTGTGTGTGGGGGGGGCAGACTCAGGAACGCATGAAAGAGAAAAAGATTATGCGTATGAGGTACAAAAGGTCTTGTGCCAGATAAGTGATGGATGTCGGTGAAATCGGAGTTGTATGCTACGATCGCTGTAAATGGAGACGTTATAACATCAATAATAAGCACGAACGCCATTAGTGACTTCGATTTGGCAGAAGATCTTGTTTTGAGAAGCTAACCTCTGAAGCTAAGAAAACAGTTTAGTGATATAGTGTATCCATAAAGTCTTTCCCACATATATACAAAAATTAATCTATAAAAATCTTTGTTAGTTAAAATAAAATGGTTGACAACATAATATAGCAGCACTCATAAAGTTGTTGTTTTTTTCTGTTCTTAGATGAGATCTACTGCTGAAGAAGAGGAGCATTTAATCGATAATGGCTTCCATGCAAGAAAAAGCGACGTGCGTGTTGTGGTTCTATGAGCCCAAATCGGCGGTTATTGTCCAGCATTACAGAAAAGGGTACACATGATCACCACCGGACCAAAAAAGCTTAGCATGAGAAGTTTAAAGCGTCAGGTAGTGTTGGCGACCTCCCCCGAGCGGTCTGACCACCGGTTACACAAGAGACAGCTGCAGCTGTTCAGCAGACATTTCTGCGAAGCCCCAGGAAATCCATTCGTCGTACTTCACTGGAGACTGTGAAAAATCTTCATCTGTATGCTTATAGGGTACAGATCGTTCAAGCTCTTCAGCCTGATGACCTGCCTCGACGTGCTGCATTTGCGACGGAGATACATAACTAATGATAGTGATTATCTGCACCGTGTCTGTTTTTGAGATGAAGCCACATTCCACGTCTCTGGTACAGTAAATAGGCACAATGTGTGAATCTGGGGGTCAGAAAATCCTCATTATGCCACTGAACAGCAAAGGGTATAGCCCGAAAGTAAACGTATGATGCGGCCTGATGCATGACAGAATCATCGGACCCTTCCTTTTTTTACAGAGCCCACGGAAACATGTAACGTGTACCTGGATATGCCGGAATTTTTTGTAGCACCTCAGCCACATACACTCCAACCTTCGGTTATTTTCCAACAAGACGGTGCCCCCCCCCCCCCCTCCAAATGGGTCAATAATGGCTCGTGAGTTCCTGAATGCCACATTTCCGGACAGATGGATTGACAGCGATGGTCCCATGACATGGCCACCTCTATCGCCCGACATAACCCCTCTAGACTTTTTCCTGTGGGGTTATGTGAAAGACCAAGTTTACTCTAGCAGTGTTCCAGATGTCGAGACGTTAAAGAGCAGAATAATGGACGTCATTGGTTAACTGTCTCTGCTGAGATGTTAAACAAAACATGGAGTGAAATCGAATATCGCTTAGATGTCCTCCGGGCCACAAATGGTGCCCATGTGGAGGTGTACTGACACTGGAAAAAAAAAACTTTATTTGTGCACCATCACTGTCGTGCAATCCCTTTCTTGTACCTGTAATATATTTTTTTATATTGAATCACGGAAAATGGGTCGTGAATTTTAGGATGGATATGGAAAAAGTGAGAACAGAATTTTTTTCTTTGATATACGAACGGAATCATGGTAAGGTTACCTGAAAATTCAGGATTTCTAGATAACAACCTCTTAAAACGGTAATTTTCCGTTATTAAACGGGGTAAGAGTATTTCTGTCAATTCACGCATGTAAAATCCGTAAAATTCAGGGGGGGGTCCGTTATGAACCGGAGAAAGAGTATTTCTGTCAATTCACGTATGTAAAATCCGTGAAATTCACCCCCCCCCTATTTCACGGGAAAAGTTGAATCAGGATGATGCTTCGTCAATTTACGAAAGTAATCACGGAAAATCACTCGTGAATTTCAGTATTAAAATAAGTTTCATAGTTTTTCGTGAATTTCAGGATGGAAATTAGTGAGAACAGAATTTTTCCGTTTATATGCGAACGGAATCACGGAAATGTTACCTGAAAATTCAGGATTTTCGGACAACCTCTTAAAACGGTAATTTCCCGTTATTAATCGGAGGAAGTATTTCTGTCAATTCACGTATGCAAAATCCGTGAAATTCAGGGGTGGGGTTCGTCATTTCACGGAAAAAGTTGAATCGGAACATGCTTCGTCAATGTACACTTGGTTTCGAATAGCTTGTAAAGAATTTTCTGTACAATTTAAAAATAATAATAATAATATAAACAGGTCAAAAAAAGTGTTCGGCACTTTACAAAAAACTGAAATTCAGCTTTAAGAAAGACTTCTGCCCCTGAGGTGCATTAGTTTCACGGCAGCGGAGTAAAACATTTTATTACGTCTATAGCACCATGAATGATTGCGACAGCTTGGTTGCTGTGTGTCCATTTTTACAAATACATTTCTCGAAAACATCTTTCCGTAATGAGTTGTAATGTGGTGCATAATGATGCGATGAAAACACCACTTGCCTTGTTTAATTTCATCTCGGAGTGGCAGACAACATTGCCGAGACACCGAACAACTTTCTCATTTTGTTGCTTCATGCGTTTAACAAAAGGGTAAAGCCATTTCTCCATGGTGATTAATCATCTGCGACTTTTACACTATTTTTCAGAATAACAGGAAGCTTTTTAGTATTCAGTTTTTCTGAAGCAACGAAGCTTAACTAATTTAACGATAGCTAGTCAGGTCTTAAATTCGCCTTCTTAATCACTGCATTAAATACGGAAACTACGTCTTTTTAAAATTTTCTTTTCTAGCTTTATCAGAAACTGCATGACTGCACGCAAGAGAAAAATAAACAAAACAGGAAGTGTTAGACTCATTCTTCTATTACTCGTATAAATATCTTTATTGCCATGATCTGCTATTTTATGCTAATTACTTTTCCATGAATTTACGGTTTCATGCATAGGGGCCGACCACGGGGCGAGGTGACCCCCCCCCCAATAATTTTACTGAGGTGCCCACGCACTATTTTTCGACCTCTTTAATTAAATAATCGCTTTAATCTCATAAGGTGGACCAAGTACCACCTTACCTTACCAAAGCGATTTATTTCCAAAAAGTTAATAAATAACAAAGTAAACTTTTTCCGATACTCAACATTGCTCATTTAATAAAAACAAAATGGATTGTCAGCCCAATATTGTGTTTAACATATTCTCGTAATATGTGGTTAAATGAAGGGTAAATGTTTAAAACAATTATCAAAAATAAAATAAATAAAAATGCAGAAACGTATAATCTCTAGCGCCTTTATATTTATATTTTGCGCTTCTTGTTTTCTGTTCAAGTAACACAGCTAATTTCTCATTTTTTTTTATAAACGTTTAGAAATAGGATGTTTTTTCATAAAACCAAGGCTGAATTTTATTTTTAAAAATATTAATCTGCAAAAAAATATTTCTGTTTCCTTGTTCATTTGCTGATGAGCAATTACAATTGCGTTTTAAAAAATACGTCGAATCTCGTAGTATTTTTATCTTTTTTTCCCTTTTATTTTAACTTTCCTCCTGACAATGGAAGAGACATATCCCTCCCTCGTCAGATCTCATCACTCCTGCCCCTCCCTCCAATAATTTAGTAAAGTCGCTGCCCCTGGTTTCCTGTGATTCACTCGTTTCCTGTAACCGGAACGGAAAATAACATCATGACGAATTGCGGATTGTTCAAGCTGCTAGAAGTTTCGAAATATCTTCCATCGAGTAAAACAACCTGGCCGTTTATCGATTATAGAAGTTCAAATTCATATAGTTATATTTAACTCCGTGTAATGTATATTTTCTGAAAACACGGGTAGTCAGTCCCAAATGTAGGAATCTTTCGTTGCGTGTCCAAGGTAATTACTTCTAATTAATGTTTGGGTTCTTGAGCCAGAGATGCAATGCAACCAACGATATCAGTGGCGCCATCTTTCGTCGGAGATGGCGCATACGTTTAGATGTTCACACTACTGGAGTCAAATGAAATGACGTGATAAATTTCCACTTCGCAAAATAAGAACAGCGATAAGGTTCTTTAATTTGTTTCAACAGGTCGACGAATTATATGCTTCATACTCTGTCTAAATAACTATCACATGTGTTGTAGTGGGGACGGAGCAGCGTTCCGGTGCTTTTTTTCTAGCAGCCACGCGTTGCGGTAAACCCTATACAGCATAATTTATTTCCTTTTTTAAATGCGAAAGTCTTATAATTCTTTTCCAACAAAAAAAAAAAAAAAAAAAATGCAACAGAAAAACTGTACAGTTAGTGAAATTTACGTCTCGTGTTTTTTTTGAAGGTAGAGTTAGTCTCTAAATCCGTTCTCACTTGGCCGTCCCTTGAAACTCCTTTTTCTACTGTTGTTAAGAACGTTGAGATGGGGGATATTGCAGTGGGGAAACTACACTGCTCAACAAAATTAGGGGAGCAGGTGATTTAGCGAGAACAGACAACTGCTGGTAAATCTGCGGCACAATATAAAAATATCTTTATGAAAGGGACAAGAAAATAAAGGATTGAACAGGTGAAAAATCACGTTTTACTGTAACAAAGATCATTTTTACAGGAAACACACCTGGTGCCATAAAAAAAAATTATTACCCACATATTTTGGAGAAGAAAAAATAAGCATTGACGAACTTTGTCATCTGTTTAATAAAGTGTGTGGTTCCCTCGAACGTGCAAGACCACGGCTTCACATGTGGGGCATTGAACTGATCAGGTGGTCGAGGAGGTTTTGGAGGATTCTTCCCCACTCTTCAAGAAGGGCATTTGTCAACTGAAGGCGAGTCAACGGAGATTATGGTCTAGCAGCAATGCGTCTGCCTAATGTATCCCAAGCAGTGTGGTATATTCGAGACTACTCGGGGCAAACTTAACCTGTCATTGGAAGGAAGGCTACAGAGTGTATACTTCCACTGCATAAAATAGTTCCGGTCTAAAAGCTCGTACTCCAGCTTCAACTGGCACTTAGAAAGGACACAGATGTTCAATACGTTGTGTGTGTGTGCATTTAAAAAATTCAGATCTCAGTTTCAGCGGCATTTCTAAAAAATACAGATATTCGTGCTTTGGTGACGTCACTGATGGTTCTCTGTCACAGCATTCTTGTTTGGGTCAGAGTTAAGCTGTCAACCCAGGTGATATTTATTGCTGTGGGGGTGGGGGGTCATTAGTGGATGGATGAGGGCGAAAAAAGTGTTTCCGAGGGCATTTCGCGTTTCTCCCCTGGTTCCTCCTTCTTGATTGTTGTTTTAAAACACTCTTCTGTCTTTTCGGTTTTTTCGAATGGCATCTGCCGGTCACTCGAGTGTATTTCAGCCGCATAAAGCTGGGAAACCACTACGAAGCTCTGCTAAGGTGATCGTCATGAATGTTTTCCCTAAATTGATGGAAAAACATTCGCCGAATAAATCAAATGAATTAACAGTTCTTACGGCAGAACTCACTGGCGTTTCAAGTCGCACCATTGCGAGAATGAAAATTGAATTTAGTACTGAAGTACCTCAGATCCATCGGCAATTTATTTCTTCAAATTAAAATACAATTCTCGCTTGGCTTACATAGAACGTTTTCTCGAAATAAGTTTGGAGTTCCCAATTCAGTTCTCAATATAGGCCAAGAAACGGCCATCTTTTCCTTTTGAACCTTTGTGCGCAGTTGCCTTAAACGTGTGTGAACCGGCATGAAAATTCAGACAAATGAAAGAGTTCCTTCCTCTGCCACACATAATTCGGAAACTTGGAAAACTCCCACACATTCAAAGTGTTCCTCGGAGGAACAGCAATTTGTGCCCGGCCCATCAATGAAAAACATGTGGCAATTTTCCAAGTTGCTGAAAGATGTGTGGCAGTTTACAGTGAACCCTGAAATATCATTTACCACAGAGACGGGCTCTTGTCCAGTACTTATGGCAACACGGGGTAGTCAAAAATGCATACACATTTAACGGATGTCTGTTATAAAAAAAAAAATCTAATCAAGGCAAAATTTTTGAAAGAACGAAATTTTACGCATAACTGATGACATGGTAAAAATACTTTTAATTAAATCCCGCAGTTGGTAATCTTCAAGCAATAAGTATAAATATATGAAATATATAAAAAAAAATGGAAAAATACGTGAAAACAAAATTAGACCACTTAAGACTTCTTCCCGTGTTTAGCAAAGATAATTTCATTTTAAAAGTAAGAAAGAAAGAAACGTTACACGTTCTGTAACATCTCAAAAAAAAAAAAAAAAAAAAAAAGATAAGAGAGGGAGAAATAAACTGCTTGTCTACCGGTCTGGTCTGCAAAGCGCGCGGCGGTGGGGAGGGTTAAAATAGAGGGGTTTGGTAAGGGATCACGGTGACAGACAGACAGCCATGAGGGCTTGTGGGAGAAGTTTTCCGAGTGAAGGTTAATTACACACCATTAGTGCGGAGTAATACTGGGAGTGAAAAGGTCACCGTAGCTTCGGCCTCATTGCCAGGATAGCTTTGCCCCGAGTATAGCTAAGCCAGATGCGAAGCCCAGAGAATGCACAAATAAAAGTCAATTATCAACGGTATTAAGATATGTCAATGCTTTCGGTGCGAAAAAAACACGAGCGGATTCGTTTCTTTCGATTATGAGAATCAGTCTGGCAAGCGAGGATCAACGGCATAACCTACTTCGAGAGCTTTCGCTGTTCTGATGCGAAGAGCTACAATACTATCTATCTCCTGCTAGCGTTTCCATGACAACATGAATGAGCTACGGACGTGAGTTGGCTATTGCTTTGAGCAAGGGTTCGCTCCGAAAAATCGAAGACTTCGGTCTACCTCAGTCCCTCTATGTTTCCAGCGCGTGTTTCGCGTGAGTTGTTTCAGTTTCTGTGAAGTGTCAATGAATTAAAATCAGTGATACACTGCCGGACAATTGCTAAGGACGGATGACAATAGCAACGATAGCAACCATAAAATGGAAGGCAGGAAAATGTGGAAATTAGCATAAGTGAGGGATACAGTAAGACGTGTTGTGCGTATGCACATTTTGGATTGCCGAACTTGTTCGTGACATCATAGTGCTGATAAGAGATATAAAGGATTTGACGCGTGTTGACCGTTGTTGTTCAAACGCAAAGTTGAAAGGGGAAGAATGAATTGACGAACTTGCAATTTTCAGTATGTCTTCCCGACATCACCTATAGATGATTTTACGCGTGGCCGTATTATTGGCAAGATTGAAGAAGGGCGAAAAATAACAGATGTTGCCAGGGAGTTCGACGTCAGCCACAGTGTTGTTTCAAGGCTTTGGAAATCATTTCAAACAAATGGAGAGTGTAGCAAACGTCACGGGGGAGGTCGTGTTCGCAGTACGACACCTGCAAAAGATCGGTACATAGTGCTATCAACAAAAAGACACCGGCGCAGCACAGCTAGTGAGGTAGCAAATCAGTTTATGGCTGCTACTGGCAAGCGGATCTCCCGAAAAACTGTTGCCAGACGTTTGCGTGAAGGAGGACTATACTCCCGCCGTCCTGTTGTGTGCATCCCATTGTCCAGACGTCACCGTATCGCCCGTTTGCAATGGTGCCATCAACATCGCAATTGGACTGATAACGACTGGTCTGCTGTCCTCTTCTCAGATGAGAGTAGATACAGTCTATCGTCTGATTGTCGATGACAACTGATCTGGAGTGATAGTGGTACTGCATATTGTCCAGCAAACATACAGGAAAGGGACCGATATCCGACATGTAGTGTCATGGTATGGGCTGGCATCACGATCAATGGCCGTACGTCCCTCTATGTGCTTCCAACTGGGACTATGACTGGCCAACGATGCCTTAATGATGTTCTGCTTCCTCATGTTCACATGTTCCGTGGTGCTGTCGGTGATAGATTCATTTTCATGGACGACAACGCAACATGTCATCGAACAGTCGCTGTCCAGGAGTGTCTTGAGAGCGAGGATATTCAACGCCTCGTATGGCCAGCACGTTGTCCAGATCTGAATCCCATTGAAAATGTGTGGGATGCTTTGGGGAGGAGTCTTGCTGGTTGCCAATGCCCTCCAATAAACAAGGACACCCTAATCCGTGCACTGACAGAGGAATGGGATAAATTACCCCAACAGCTGCTTGATAATGTTGTGCAAAGCATGACACGACGTGTGGAATCTTGCATCGCCCTCCATGGTGGCCATATCCCGTATTGACATCTAACGCCGGAACGCCTGCGGACGGTAATTGCATTTTTTTCACGTTTACGTATTCTGCACAAAATGGCCTGTTTGTCCCTTGAACACGTTCCAAAGCCTTCTGGATTTCAGAGCACAATAAATTGTCTTTCTTGTAATGTCCTGGCATTCTGACATTATTTTATTTCACTTGGCATCCAACCACACTTACTTTTTTATGCGCTATATAGCCGTTTATGATCCGTACTTAGCAATTGTCCAGCAGTGTATTATATCTTAAATTCGTGGCTTTGTTGGATTCGAACTGTTTTGATAAATGTTGTGAAAGCTTCCATGAACATCTACTATCAGAGCTTAAAGAACTCTATGCTTCAAATTTTGATGCAGCTCGATTAAAAAATGAATTGAAGGTGTTTAATTCCCTTGATGAATACAAAACAAATCAGTAAAATACATTACTTGTTACATAAAGTTGAATAATTGGACATAGTGTTTATTGAGATGTGCAAATTAGTAGATCTAATATTAAACTGTTCATCAACAACTGCAACTGCCGAAAGAAGTTTTTCCGTATTAAAAAGAATCAAGACATATCTTACTTAGAACCACACAAAGACACGCACATTCGAGCAACTTGGCTGGTTTGTTAATAGAGAAAAACATTCTTTTTAAATATGAACAAAGTACTCGGAAGAAACATTTTTGTGAAAACGTAACACTCAAGTTTTCAAATCCTAATCCTCATAATCATTTGATATCATGTTAGCAATAGCATGTACCTTAAATTTAGAAAAAAATGTTACTTCTATTACTTAACAATTCAAAAATAAACTTCGCATTTTTTTAAAAAACAGTATTGTGTGGGGTGAGGGGCGTGAGATAGCCCAGGTCTCGTACCCAAGATACGCCACTGGTCCCAAGCATATTCGATCGGATTCAAATCCGGGAAGCATGCCGGCCACTCCATATACGCTCTATTGTTTCCTCTTCAAACATCCGATTCACAAGGCA
Organism: Macrothele yani; assembly: GCA_039090855.1. Lineage (NCBI taxonomy): Eukaryota > Metazoa > Arthropoda > Arachnida > Araneae > Macrothelidae > Macrothele > Macrothele yani. The sequence goes on from CM077026.1 coordinate 117,363,587, forward strand.
CGCTCGATGAGGTCGGGCGTTGTAATCCATAAAAAGGGCTGAATCGCCGATGGTAGCAATATAAGGCACGACCAAGGGTCTAAGGATTTCGTCCTTGTATACCTTTGTGCAGGCAGGGACCCATTCTGAACGACGTACAGGTCAGCACGCCCACCTACGCTTATCCCCGCGCAAACAAGCACACCGCTACCACCAAAACGCGATCTTTCTTGGACATGCACTGAATTGTATCGGGTGCCACGTTCTCTCCAGATCAGAAGTCGTCGATTATCCGGCTCTAGGCTGAATCTAGACTCGTCGGAGAAGAGAACTTGGCTCCACTCGGCAGGTCCCCAATCACAGTGTTCTTCAGCCCAGTTTCTTTGAGCCATACGATGTCGGGAGGTCAGTGGGACACAAACAACTGGTCTATACGAGCATACAATTCACGTACGTGAAGGCGTCTACGAATTGTTTGTGTCGATACGCTTCTTCTGGTTGCCATTAAAATTTGTCTTTGCAGCTGGGTGGCATTTGACCCCTGTTCCGAAGGACTGTTAATGACAAATAACGGTCATCATTTGAAGTGGTAACTCGTGGACGACCTTGACCAGGATGTCTTCGAACATTTTCCGCCTCTTGAAACTGACTCCACAAGCGTGCAATTACACTTAGGCTCACTCCAATGGCGGACGCTGCTATCCGTTGACTTTGACCGGCTTCCAACCTTCCTATGGCTCGCCATGCGGTACTTTCTGGCAAATCGTGTTGATTCGGCATGCTAACATGAGAGATAACGTAACAAACTGCTTCTCCCGCGACCAGCGGTACAAGAATACAGTTCTGAAAGAACCACCCGTTTTATGTGATTTTCGCATCGACGTCACTTTTGAAGTCGTTGTTGCTAATTTGCATGTCGAATTGCTTTCTACAGCTGTTTTTCATTATTCGGAGGGAATCTTTTGACTATTCAATAACATTTTACCCAACTGCTTTGAAAAAAATCGTTTAAAAAGGGTGCTCCCCTAATTTTGTTGAGCAGTGTATTATAATTGGAAATTTAATTAATCTAGTCATTAAAAAGGAGTCTAGTTGTGCGTCTCAGTGAATTTAATCCAGTTACGAGTGTCCCTCAATTACGCTGGAAGCAGAGGAGGTTATTTTTCTCTTTGGAGATTTAGGCCGGTTTCACACAGGCGGAAAAAATCCGTTGAAGCAATAAATCTCCAGGATGTTCTACCAATCGTTTTCAGGCGGACTGTACAATTGTACGTGCTGCACTCAAACTGTCCCTATCTAAATATCTCGAGAACGAAGTAAATGGCTTCCACTATTGCGTTCTAAATTAGTTTCTGCTTCCAACGACATCTTAATAATACGGACTGATTTTGATTTTTGAACCCCAAAACGGCCCCAATATTTCTGTATTTTCTTACCAAAATGTTGAAATCTCGTTCTTTGGTTGCCAAACCGTGTAAATCCGGAAGTCTGATTTCAACCGTACTATCTTATACAGGGTGATTCAAAAGTCCCCGAACTCTGAATTCAAATATTTCTACCACGAATATAGTGATGCATAACTATTTTTACATACTGTTATATTGACACTCATACTTACAGGTAATGAAAACCACTTTACAATAGGAATTTTCCACCATTCTGTTGAAGACACAAATTAACCCGACGAGACATGCTGGCGGACACTCTTTTCAGTGTGCTGGCTGGTATGTCCCTTACGGCTGTAATGATGTTGTTCCACAGATCCTGTACCGTCTTAGGGTTGTTATGGTAAACTGGTTCTTTCATATAGCCCCACAAATAAAAGTCTGGAGGACTCAAGCCTGGTGAGCAAGGCGGCCAAAGTTTTTTCGAGATTAATCGATCGTGGAAGAACTCACGCAACATCTCCCTAGTGTCGTTTGTTGTGTGGCACGTTGCTACATCTTGTTGAAACCAACAGTAACGTTCGTGTTCTTCCAGCATCGCTACAAACTGATGGATGATGTCTGCATACACAGCAGAATTTACAGTTGTGTCGAAAGAAAAAATGGCCCTACAATTCGCCGTCCAGACATGGGCGCACCACACTCCAACTTTCTGACAGTGAAGTCTAACCTCATGCAATGCATGTGGATTCTACGCAGCCCATATGCGAGTGTTTTGGCTACTGACATATCCATTCAAATGAAACCATGCCTCGTCACTGAAAAAGTGTTGTTAAGCTGGTTAGTCACATTGTTGCGAGTGAAACTCCTAAACCATTGGCAGTAAGCAATGCGCTTTTGCGAGTCCAGAGGACGTAGCTCTTGTACTACTCGAATTATGTACGGTCGTAGCTTTGGACGTTTAGTAGACCTCTGGCAGGCTGAATACGATGACCCTAACTCTTGAGACAGCCGCCGAAGTGACTTCCGGAGAGAGCGCTGCAGGGAATCGTGATTTTTCTCTAGAAATGTGGTCGTCACCACGGACGGACGGCCACTTTTAGGCTTATCCTGAACGTGTCTCGTGAAACCGGTTCACAAGGTCATACACAGTTGTTTTCCCTGGTATAGGAGCATCACGAAACTTTTTTTGAAAGAGATGGATGCAACGTTGGTAAAATTGTTCCGCAAAATAAACTTCTAACAAAGCGACTCTCTGTTCTTGCGAGAGACTCATGGCTGACTGAACGTTACTGCTTGCCAGCGGCCGCGTAAGCGTAGTGTCACGTGGTGCCATCACGTGGCGCAGCTCGTTCTCCAAGGTCACACACAACAGCCACAAGCAGCAATACTCGGATATCTTTTATGGTTTTACAGCAAATACGTTTTAAAAATAGAGTTCGGGGACTTTTGAATCACCCTGTACTATAAATGTAAGACAGTAAAAAGGAGATGGGCGGAATGTGGAAAGGGGGTGGGGTAAGGAGGGAAAAATATTGAAGACATAAAAACAACGCGCGTTCCTGTACTTTTTCAATTAGCATTACACCACTGATGATCAATACTGTCATTACTTCACCTTGTAGAGCTGGATCCAGAGGTTTGGGGACCCCGGGCAAGAACAATGTTATGCAGACCCTGTTCGTCTTAACCAGTCTTTCAAGAATTTCGGAAAATATAGCGCAGAGAAATACGTAGCTCTGAAGTTAAAACACATTCGCTGCCGCTGTGCTATTTCAACGGCAAGCACGCGGTGCCGGTAAGAAACCCGAGCAAATCTCCCGAGACGCCACAAGGCGTCACGCTGCACCACGGATAAGCTTCTACGCATTTGGATCAACCTAGCCGTGTTCGCATTTCATAGCTTTGCAAGACTCCGCTATTATTAAATACGAGAAAATTTATCCATAACTGGCATTTGTAATTATAACCTTCAGTAACTCCAGGGATATAAACACGTCTACAGCATATGCATTGCAATGTACACTAAAGAGCAATTGAATTAGAGATACTTGTCTAGTAACGTGTAGCACCACCTTTCGTCCTGATTATGGCGGCGATTCATCTAGGCATGGACTCGACAAGACACCGGATCCACGACCCCTGAACAAGCTCCCACAGTTCACGAAGATGTGATGGAGGGGATTAGAGCCTCGAACATCTCTCTCGATGGCATCACAGATGTGCTCGATGGAATTGAGGTCAGGTGACCTAGCTGGCCAAGGAAGCGAGGTCACGTCGGTGGTGTGTTCATCCAACCATTCGGATACGATTCGGGAGCTGCATTGTCTTGTTCCAGGATGAGATTCCCAGTGGGGTGTTGAAGACGCACAAACGGGAGCAAATGATCGTCCAGGATATCCCGGTAACGTTCACCTGCGAGGGAAGATGTCACACGTACCAGGGGTCCCATTTCAGTCCACGTAAACAGTCCCCAGCCAAGAATGCCATCCCCACCAGCTTGAAGAGTACCCTGCTGGCAAGAAGGGTTCATCGCTTCATGTGAGTTGCGCCGTACTCGTATCCTGCCATCCGCATGTACCAACGTGAACCTCGACTCATCAGTCCAGGCAACATTTTCCCACATGTCTAGGGTCCAGTGGTGATGTTCCCGCGCCCATCCTAAACTTTGAACCCTGGGATGTGCGGTCAGCAGCGGTACCCTCGTGGGACGATGGCTTCTGTACCCCATAGCGAGGAAATGGTTCTGGATGGTGTGGCTGCTTACACGTTTTTATGCACCAGCGTTAAATTGCCGAGTGATTTCTTGCACTGTGGCCCGTCTATCCGCTGTTACAATGCGAGCTAGCCGACGATGCCCCCGCTCATCCACACGCTGTTGTCCACGGCAGTTGGGCCTTGCAGTGATGGTTTTACCGGATTCGATGTGCCCGCGGTGCACCCGTGACACAGTGGCTCGTGAAAATCCCAGTGCCTGCACGACTTCCGAGATGGAGCGACCCATTCGTCGGGTCCCGACAATTTGCCCACGATCAAATGCGCTTAGATCCTTTGTCTTACCCATACTGCGTCTGACTCTAACAGATTCCCGTCGCATCACTCCTTATATTGTCGGATCGCTGTATACGTCATGTCGTTTCCTTTTACAGGGCCGCCCACAGCGCCACATTCGCATAACGCCAGTTGTCTGTAATTCAATTGCTCTTCAGTGTATATGCTATAGACGTGCATATCCTCTAGACGGTAACTAATAAATTGAAAAGTTCTTCAGTCGCAAAAAAGATTGAAGAATTCGATTGGTTCAATACCTGTCATATTAATTTTCAGTCCTAGTACACTAATGAACAGAATTACTCTCGTGACGTCGGGTACAACTTACCGATGTGTAGCTAAAATCTGTTGAGGCGGAGTATGAGAGAGAACATCGCATTCCTCATTTTCACTGCTGGTCTAAAAGAATACGTTTCTGCATATGATGACAAATTATCGGGATCACCTATTTCCATGGCAGGATGTGCCCGCCGATGAACTTTTGGTTGAGAGGGTTGTCTGAATATATCCGTTGTTACCACAAAACTAAGCATTGAAGTCAATATGGGTTTCCTTGAAATCCCTTTATCGTCCTCAATACGCCGCCTCCTTACGTATGAACTCTAAGCAGCAAATGCTTTTTATTGCCACTCAAGCATTTATTTATTGATAGTTCCCTTCACCGCAAAACCAGTGACGTTCAAAGGAAAATAAACAATGCAGTGAAAAGCGCACACTGTGTAAATCTATGGGGAGTCAATTTACTTTCCATGTGAAAAAACAAACCGCTATCCAAAAACCGCGGTCATTTTTAAACAGTTGGATACTCATTCTTAGTGCCAGTAACAAAACAGACACCTCTCTTCAAGTGCCAAACGTTTTAGGAAGGGAAATATGAAGCCACAGTTACGATGCCATTCGGCGTCATCGGCACCTGGGCTAAGAATTGTACGACGCCGTTCGGCGTCATGAAGCAGTGATAGTGTTAAAGGAAAAAATATTTATACGGTATAAAAATTAGAACGAACTGTAAAACAGTGAAGAGGGGTGTATTTGCATTTTTGTACCCTTTTTAAAGAATTTACCCACTACTCGCATATATGGCTCTTGCAGTAGAGATAGAAAAATAACCATAAAGTATTAATATCTGAAAATGTTATGTGTATATCATGAGCAGTATTTATCATATACACAAGAGGCGTTCAATAAGTCATATTGCAATTAAAGAAAAGTCGGTAAGTTAATTGATTTCACTGACAAAGAGAGAAATTAGATGTCCTTTCACCTTATTATAAAAATGTTGGTGCATTTATTCCTTTTAGGATAAACAGTCATATGCAGTACGTGCCAACTTAAAAACATATACACACATTTTTAAAGGATATCAGTGAAGGTGTCTCTGAAGCTGCATCCTGGGGTTCCAGCTCCTAAAGTCGCCCCCTCCCCCTTCCCAATCCGAACCTGAATGCAAGTTTGAATCTCATGGACAATTCCGCAAGAGCCCTGGGTAAGTGGAATTGCGATTTCTCGGGGAGAGTGGGACAATGTATTTAAGCACTTTATTCATACTTTGAATCTGATTTTAAAAATAACAATCAGTGATAGAATAAGAAAAATTACTGTAGATGTAACAGAAAATTAAAAAAAAAAAAAACTTTGATTAAAAAATTGAAGCTTGGGGCCCTCCACAAACTGGCCCCAGGCAGCTGCCTGGACTGCCTGTACCAGGATCTGGCTCTGTGTATAAGGAGTATTAAAGAGTCACAGTTTCTTTTCATATTTCTTTGGGCCGTGGGTGGCCTAGTGGGCAACGTTCGTGCCTGCCATGGAAAGGACCCCAGGTTTGATCCCAGGCAGGTACGAACGCTCGATCCATTAAATATCCGCTGTGCGTCGGATGGGCACTTTAAGCCGTCGGACCCCGGGTACTGGCCCCCCTTTTATAAATAGGGCGTCTTCCTCCCCCTTTCTACTTTGCTTCCGTGTAACTTTCCTATCAGGCACTCTAGCCCAAATCTCCTAGCTTCCTATTTCTAAGGGTTGTTTAAGACCTGGGGTCAGACACTCCCTTACTAAAATCCTCTACATATGATCATTCATATTTGTTTCTTTAATGATGTTATCTTTCATCTGTTTTAGTCAATATTATCTTTCATAATTTTTTTTACCTTTTTGACATTCATCTGATTCCCTGATTTTTATTTAATTTAAAACATTTTTTTTTTCATTTAGAATTCTTATTTTTGTTTTAAAAAGGGTTCAAAAGTTTTGGACTTTCTTCAATTCATTTCTTTTAATTACTTTATAAACATTTTTTGATTTAGTTGAGCCTACTACCGTTTCCTTTATTTTCTTTTTAACATCACATTTTTTTTTCTTTGTACATAAATTATTTTGTATCTCTCTATCTCTCCTCATATCTTGAAAACAGCACTGCAGCATCTCTTCAATTAATTTATTTGTGATCAATAATTTGAGGTGTAACTACACATTTCTGCACCATGGGCAAAGCACAAAATACTGCACTCTCCATCTCATAAATTAGTTATATATATATATATATATATATATATATATACAGTATATATACACACACTCACTAGACAAAATATTACAGAATAGGGTGATGGGCAGTTGAAGCAGGCATCCAAGCAGAGTGGAACAGACCCAAACCAAATGCAGGTGATAAATAGGCAGACAGCAGGGCTTCTCAACAGTGTATCACAATCGACGAACATGGATAAATATGGTGATCTGAGAGACTTTGATCCTGGACGCATTGTTGGCGTAAGATTTTACTCTGATCATGATGTCTTTCACTCTTGTCATTTTCCCGACCCACAACTTCCTCTTATTATCTTTCTTGGTTACACCAAGCATGCATCTCTCCATACTTTTTTCCATTGTCTGCAGCCTTTGTATGTCTTTTTAGTTAAGCCCATGCCTTGGCTCTATATGTAAGAACTGGAAGGATACATTAACTAAACACTTTTCTTTTAAGACATAATGGCATATTACTGTTGAAAATTGTACTGTTTCTTCCAAAAGCCTTGCAAGTTTTATATGCCAATTAATTTCTTCATCAAAGTGGTACTTGCTTAATTAATATCTGTTGCCCAAGGTTTTATAAATATATGCATGCAATCTTCAAATATCTTGACTGGCCTAGGTATGATAATGACTGTGCCCATTTTACTATGAACTGCTGTCGAGAGAACACACGAGTACCTTCATAAGTGACATGAGGAATGGCAAGGCTAATGTAATACAAATACTTAACCAAAGACAGCGTTAGATACTTTACTGTTCAAAGGACAAGGATGGTTCCCTGCTCCAGTTTATGACACCAAGACAACATTACATTACTGGACTGTAACACCCTTTTGGGAGGCTTAACAACCCCATGTACATCTAACATTATAAGTGGCCACACATCCCTAATTTTAGGTCACTTGTTCCAGGTAAGGGTTATTGCATACAGGCCATCCATGCCTCTTCTGAGACTCAATCCCAAACCAAACTTGGACACTTAGCCAGAATACAGCACCTCTGACCACTTGGCCACCAAAATGGTAAGTCACCTTTCCAAGCAAAAATGTTTTGGGTTTAGCAGACTGTAATGATGTAATGGGAGTTTCATAAGTGCATGATGGCTGATTTTATTAGGTCCACACAGAACAAAACCAATACATTTTTAATACATGGCATTAATATTAAGTATCAGTGCCTTTTCTTTCTCTCTCACTCTACACCCTCACTGGGTTTTTTTTCACAACTTTTAAGAAAAAAACCCCACTTATTCTTTATAGTTTAAAATTTTGGTTTTCTTTACATTCTTCACAGCACTTGGTTTTCACTGTCTTTTTAATAATCAAGAAACTCATTTAAATTGGGAAAATTTGAATTTACTTCCTGCTTCTTATATTTTCACATAAAGATGCGTATTCTTCTTCAAGTACATTTTTCTTTTTTTTTTTCTTTTTTTTTCTAATTTTGCTGTTTTGACCAGCAGGTCTGGAATTTCATTTCTTTTATTTTTGCATAAAATTTCCTTACAGACCTTATATGGACTTGTTTTTTTCTTTAATGTAGTGTTTGTGTCATTTTTCCCTCTGGAGTATTAATAATTTTAGGTCTTAAAAAATATATATTGCATGTATATTTTAAAATGAGTCTCAATAAGATTTCAAAATAATTGTCAAAAGGCAAGGGCATGAGATCACAGAATGAAAATTAGGTTGTACACTTCTTTGCAAGGTGCACTTGACTTTAAGAAGCCAAAGTGATTTCTGAAGAGCTGGAGAATGAGCAATTATTTTGTATAAATGATCAGAAAACATTCAGATGGAATATTTAGAATGAGAACACCCATTGCATTGACACACTTAATGACAGGAGAACTCATTTTGGGAGTTCAGTGACACTCTTTAAACAGTGTCACTAAACTCCCAAAATGAAGAGAACAAAAAAAAACAAAAAAAAACTTACAAGGGTTTGTGTTGCAAAAGTTCTTAGTCCAACATAGAAGGAATTGTCTTGGGAAAGAGTGGTGAGACTGTTTTTCTTCATAGTTCACTTCAAGATTCACACAATTTTTACAGCTCTGCTCTAAGTATGCAGTCCAAATAAAATTATTTGTCAAGGCTGTTAAATAGTCTTCCATATCATCAATAACGTCTTTGTCCATTTCAAAATGCACAACAGACAAGATCAGGGAGTCAATAGTAGTCTGAGGGAACAAAATCAGGTGAGTAGAGAGGATGTGGTAGCATTTCAAACCTACACTCATGTATGGCAGCCATGGCAACTGTTGATTTGTGCCAAGCATTATCCCGATGAAGCAACCACCACTTTGGTCAGCTATCCTTGGCATTCATCCTTCATATGTTGCCAAAATTTCCTTCGTACGTTAACATAGTATGCTCTGGTGATGGTTTGGATTATCGCAAGATAACCTGCAGTCACCACACCTCTCTATATCCCAGAAAACGGTTGCCATCACTTTTCCAGAAGTGACAGACTTTGCCTTCTTCAAGTGAACAAGCCACTATGCTTCCATTGTTTTGACTCTGGAATATATTGTGCCGCATTTAATCCACTGTTACAAATCATTTCAGAAATATTCTAGATTGTCTTCAGACAATGCAAGACTGTCTCATGGCATGTTCCATCTGATCAGCTTTAGCTCAGGTGTCAGGAGTTTTGGGACCCAACAGGTAGCAGCAGTCTTTTTCATTGCCAGATGTTCTGTCAGAATGTGATCAACAGTTATTTTTGACATGCAATGTCTCGCTAATGTACTAGAGCATTAAACGTCTATCTTGCAGCACTGTTTCGAGCACCATGTCTACATTTTCTTGAGTGATTGCCTTAGACGGTCTACCTGAGCAATTGTCACCTTCCACACTTTTTATACCCATGCTTCAATTCCTCTGCCCACTTCTTTACAGTACTGTGCGAAGGGGCATCCTTCCCTAATGTTGCCACCGTATCTTCAAGAATGTTCTTGAACTACAGATCTTTTTTATTCAGACACTTTATCACAGCCCTGAGTTCTTGCTTCTCCATTTCACCTTTCTTAGTTCACCTACTAACCTTCTGGACTTGCAATAAAATAATGAGCATAACTATCAGAGACATAAGGGCGCAAAAATCACTGCTTGCAACCTGATTGAAACTAATTGAAACTTTTGCACCAGTTTCTGCTACAGTTTTTAGCACCATACTTTCTCATTTATCTATTTACAGAATTTGCTCATAGTATGGTTCATCAGTTTTGGTAGCATTTACAGCGTAAAATCCGCATTTCTTCAAAACATTTAGGCGATGTTAGTTGCTTACATTAAGGAATGATGGAGTGGTTGTATAGTCCGTTCAACCAAAGAAGAACCATGGCCTTCATCGACAACAATGGAGCTTGCAACTTTTCTTTAGTTGGGTATGTTGCAAGATAATGATGTAGTTCGCATTGTTGAAGATTCTCTGGGGACTATTCAATAATTACCATGGCTCTGAGCTTCACTCACTTGCCAGCTGCATTAGGTTCATTTGATGTGGTACCGAAGGTCTGAACCCCAATGAATTTAGCAAACGTTGTTTGATATGACATCAATTTCGATTTGAGAGAGTTTGATATGAAGTCTTTTTTTTTTTTTTTTTTTTTTTTTTTGATAGAGAGAGAACTGTTAAATTGATAATATATTTACATAAAAGAGAAATGCAGATGGGCACACAATATTTTATGGTTGCCCCGAGCGTACAAATGCCTAGTTATGCCTCTGATAACTATGAAGCTGGAAACTGATCTCTAGACAGGTAAAGACTTGTATTATTATGTCCAAAAATATCATGAACCTAGGACAATTCTTTCATGGTTGGGCCAAGAACATTAGGGACACCCTACATATACACACAACAGCATCAAGGTACACTATAAGGAAAAACACACTTCTTGTTAATTAATTTGGTTGGTCTTTTGTATTGTGTTTATATAGTTTTGAAATTCTTTATTCTTATCTCGTGAAATGAGTGTAGTTTTGGAATTACTGATTTTCAGGAATCATCTGACAACGCTTAATAAAATGTCAGCAAAAAAAAAAAAAAGGAAGCTTAGGAATTTTGTTTTATTTGAGATCTTTGTACAAAAAAAGGATTTTACACCAAACATATTTGCTTCTGAAGCTCATAAATGAATGTCAAGAGGCACATCCACGGGTCCTGTGTACCCATTGTCTCTTGTACTTTTTAACTGTCTAATGTACTCTTCAGGAAGGCAGTGCTCTTGAGCTCCTTGGACAATAACAGCCTTATACACTGCTGATGGCAGCTGATTCTCAGACACATCAAGCATTTTTTGGTAAGTTTTACATGTATACTGATGGCCTGATGGACTGTGGACAGCTACAGTTAGTGGATTATAGCCACACTCTTGTCTGAAATAAAATATAATCAAAGTGAAATTTAGAATCTTAGTATGGATTTATGTATCGTAAATCAATACTGAAGTATCAGTAAGCATTGGTTTGCAACCTACAATTTTTCAGGCAACTAAAAGTATTAAAAAGGATGGATATTTTTTAGAAAAATAAACTGAAAAGCTTGCTTTAGAATACATACAATGTGCAATTTGTATTTCATAACTAGAACAAGCTGTTGAATGAAGATCAACTTCAAAGAATATAAACAATACATTAATTTCATCCCTAACAATCAAGCTCTACTGATTCCCACCAGTGATGTAGAAGGGGCTTAGCAGCACTAAGGCACTATTTTTCTAGGCACTTTTCCTGGTTACATGGTAAGAGAATTTGGGCAAAGGAACTTTTTTAAATGATCATGTATGCAAAAATAGAGAAAACTGTGCTCTGTATGCAAACATACTCGTATGTTAACTGAATGTTCATACTACAAAAATGGCCATCCCGATGGTACAGTTGTCTGAGGTGCAGGCTCCTGACCATTCTTCCGAGCTAAGACTGAGTCCCAACCCCGGATGAGTCATGGGTGGCATGCATGGCAAAAGGAGCTAGATCTCTCTCTTCCCTGGAACAAGTGACCCGAAATTAGGGACTGGCCACTTTTATAGCCATATGAGTTGCCCATGGTTGTTGTTAAACCAGGAAACAAACAAAAAATACTGTGTAGAAATCTACACAGTTGGATAACACAGTAGGGTATTGCACAAATCATAAGATTCTATCACATAGAGAATCTGTTGTCTTGACGGCAGTCAAAATAAATTTGTTGGGGTTGACTACTTTGTAGGGCTAAATAAAATTGCAGTGCTTAGCGAGAAAATGGCAGTGATGGACATTTGTATTGAACAACTCACCACTGGTATCGGCTCCAATAAAAGTAATTCTTTGAGCTCACAGACTCCTTGGAGGCAAAACAAAATCTTCCTCATGTACCACATAATGTTAGTAGAAACTGCGCATTAGTCATACTGAATTGATGTTTCTCTGGTAGTTCACAAATATTCTCAATGCATATCTAAAATCGTGTACAACGACACAGAGCGGTATTTAAATAAAAAAATTATTATCTTAGCATATGTCTCTCATGTTACATTATTCCTGTTACTTAAAATTGCTCAGATTATGCAGTTTTAATGTAAATTCACATTGGTAATTAGTAATGAAAATTAAAAATAATAATTAAAAACAACAAATCAGATTTTGAAAATTTTGAGAGTATTGTCCTAGTCTGTTCACCGCTAAGGCACTTTTTTATTTAGAACATACATCACTGATTTCCACACACAAAATTACAAAACTGAATTGTTGTTCAAAACGTTGCATCATTTAATTCTAGTTCCACTTGAAGAATTTTTAGTTAATCTTCCTTTCCTCTGAGTTCCTTTGGTTTTTTACAGATGTTTCTGGCCTCTGGATTTTAGTCAAGGCCTGTTCTCGATGTATAGAAGTATTATCAAAAGTTTTGTTTACTCCAGAAGAATGAGTTTTGTTGCCAGGTTCCTCATAGTGTTATTGCCAGTTACTAAACTCTGTTGTTGTAATTAAGTTGTTTAAAACACCACTTATTAGTTTTGAAGGCTCACTGATGGCTCTGTTTTTGTTTTTGTTGTTGTTGTTTTTTTCTTGGGTGCAATAACTTTGTTTAATAATTAGTCTCTTGTTTTCAAGAGATTCATAGTCTAATATTTTAATGTCTTCCCATAAAGGTTCACATTTGCATAACTGCATATGGTTTGCTAATACACTACTTTGATCTTTGCTATTAATAGCCATTTGATGTTCCTTAATTCTAATTTCCAATTTTCGAGACGTTTGCCCAATATAATTACTGTTACAATTATGTGGAATTTGATATACAACATTTTTTCTTTCCCTATTGTCTAGTGCATTTCTGTATGTTTCTTTTTAATCTAAATATACTACTTTGTTTTCTGCTGTAGTGGCTACTTTATGTTATTCTTTATTAAATGTTTATTAATTTTGGTACTTAATTTTCCATAATTTGTCATTGGTATATACTTGATTATTTTATCAGTTTTTTATCATTATTTTATCAGGAAGATTACCTAAAAATTATTCAAGTGAAACTAGAATTAAATAAATATATCTGGGTAAAGCTTTCAGTAAGTGATTTAATTCCTGTTAAGGTTGTATCATACTGTCACAAAATGAAATCTTTCAGTTTTCTTCATATTACATATTTATATGCAGTTCTTTTCTATACATGCATATGAACTAACTATTTCCTCAGAGATGGTAGATTATTTCACCACTATAAACAGGATTTGTACACATTTACAGAAAATACTGTAAATTCCAGGCTTTTCCAGGGGTTCATCAAAAAATTCCAGGAGCTTAAATACTTGTTAGAAACATAGTGCTTTTTTTCTTTTTTAAACATATTTTGCAAATTGGAGTGAAATTTGCTATGCATTTAGAATTCTTATAAAGTCCTATGGATTCTGCTGTTGCAGAGTGTTCTTTAATGTGTGCTATATCTTAAATGAAGGGGCAAAATTTCCCAGCATAAAACTTATATGAAGCAATATAGAACTAAGCACAAAAATACAAAACAATTTTGTCATGACTCTGAAGATTCCTTATTCCATAGTCATCTATTCACATGCACACTGGTGGCAGAGAGGCCAGATGTCAATCTCCTTCAGTGAGGAAAACACATGCTAGAAGGAACAGCCATCCTGGACTTGTGGGAAGGTTTCCACATGCTGTTGTGACTCTGACTGCACACATCTGCTATGCCACAAACCAAGGTTGCTGGAAATATGGCACTCAAACACCTTACACTGATATGAGATGAAAGAGATGACATCACTCTTCACACTCCATGGAAGGAGGTGATATCATCACGAGCAGATGCTGCAGGGAATTAGAACAAGGGGAAAGCAATCAATCCAAACATTTCAACCAATTCTTTTTTTCATTGGAAGAAAAAATTCCAGGATCTTTCCCAAAAATATAGAAAATCAAGAACTTTCCAGGCCTGGAAAGAGCAGAAATCAATAAACATAGAATTAAGTGAGAACACACGTATTGTAATAAAATTCATTAAGTGGAAGCTTTCTATGGTTTTAAGGCCTTGATCACCAGCAATCAACTGAATCAGAGGACTGGTTACCAGAACTATAATGTGCACTGGAGGTGAAGGAGCTGTTGCTAGATTTTAGTACAGAGATCTAAATAAACGGGATTTGGTAAGGGGTTGCTTGGTTAACAAAATTTCAATGCTTTCTTGAAAACATAGCAATGCTTTGTTATTAAAAGAGGCAAAGTTTTTTGTTTCTTACAAAGGGGAACTGCAGAAGTGTCTTTGAGGGTAAGTGCCGATAATGCCATTTTCTAAAGGGAAATCAAATTCCAGGATTTTTCCAGGATTTCAGGGACAGTGCACACCTTTTGTACAAAGGATATTATAACATCCAAATGCAGGATTCATCACATAAACACTTCCAAACTGATACTAGTTGAAGAATTATCAATCCTAAAAAAAAAATTCTCATTTATTAAAAACAAAAAATGGGCCAAGACATTTTACAACGGCCATTCCATAAAAACTGAGAGTAAAATCCCACAAAATGAAGAAATATAGGTGCAGCAAAATATATGTTATTCTTTCTCAAAGTATCTTCCCTCGGATGATATGCAATGGTCCCATTGTTCAGTCCACTTTTTGAAACATGGGGCGAAGGCATTTTGTAGAAGCTGCTTTAGCGACCTCTGTACAGCTTGAATAGCATCAACATCTGTGTTGAAAGTTGCACCATGGAACTTCTCCTTCATTGTTCGAAACAGCCAGAAATTGCCGGGATGAGCTCAGTACTGTAGGCAGACTGTGACACGATTTCAATACTCCATTTTGTAAGAAACTGTTGAACACAAGAAGCTACATGTGGGCAGGCGTTATCATGGTGTAGGGTCCACTTGCCCACCAGTTCCGATTGCTTAATCGATATGTGTCATTGAAGACGCTTCAAGACTGAAATGTAATACTCAGCATTGGCAGTAATTTGTAGAGGCATGGCACGCTGGTAGACTACAGCTTTATGATCAAAGAAAATTATCATCATCACCTTCCCAGCTGATTTGGTCTGGCAGACTTTTTCGAAGGAGGTGAGCCTATGTGTATCCAGACACTCATTACACGCTTTGTGAGGGGGTCGAAATAGTGCACCCACGTTTCAACGGCAGTTATTACTGTGTTTAGAAAGTTTGGATCCCTTGCAATCATTTGTTTCCACTCATGACACACCTGAACTCTGGCTAACAATTATTCTCTTGTCAGGTGATAAGGTATCAATCTGGAAAACACACGATGCAGCAGTAATTTGTCATGTAGAATGCAGAATGCTGACATTTTGAAAATATTAGTTTATGCCGCTATGTCTTCCCATGTAATTCGTCTATTTTCTTGTGGGATTGCCCAAACAGTGTTAACAATATGCTTCGTAACAACACTTTCAGGTCGATCAGGCCTAGGAGCGAGTTCTACCAAAAACGACCTATTTTGAAGTCATGGTGCCATCTAAAAATCGATGACTCACCCAAACATTTATCTTTGTAAGCTTTTTTGTATTAAATCAACTGTTTTTGGAGCTGTTTTACCCAAACCATAGCAAAATTTCATCGCACAATGTATTTCACTTCTTAACACTGAATCACTCACCTCCATAGCTATATGGCAAAATGCAGACATACCTTAAACAACTGTGCAATAACAACACCAGAACCATCTGTCATGGCTAATAGTTGTTGCCATAGATACTTTTTTAATTCATTTAGTCGTCTGCATGTTGTTTTTCCCCTTTGCACTGCTGCCAACTCAAAAAAAAGATTACTCTCAGTTTTTATGGAACTGTCTTTCTATTTTTCACTTGCTGACTCCATATCTAGGAAATTATTCTTCAAGCAGTTTTCACCAAAGTGGTGAAGTTTCCTTCTTCATCTGGGCCAGACCAGTAGCAGATCTGGAAGCTCATCTTATGGAGGAGGGGGGGGTGTTGCTCTGGACATCCCACATTAGCTTTACATTCCCCACACATCCCACATTAGCTCTTTGAGGCAAAGCATCACATAACTGGGATATCTATTTAATTGGACCAAAGTGTTCTTGCCCTGATGAGTCTCAAATAACTGAAATTTACTGTAGATCATCAGTGCAGGAAATTAAAAACCAAATATGAGCTAAATTCATCAGTGAGTACCTTCAAATTCAAGTGCATCTGAATTAATATACTTAAACTATTTAAATTCAAGACCAGACATGACATAAAAAAATGGAAACCAATGAGTGGATTTTTCATCAATGAAATATCACATGACTAGTTTATAAATGGCAAAGAAAAACTACATAAATAAAACAGAAACTTGCTAACAAAAAATAGTTGTGGTACTACCTGTCTAAAAGATCTTCCTGTGTTTTGCATATTTCCCACACAACACCCCATACAGTATTGCTCTCATCCTGAACTATTGTAGCAGCAGAACCTCTCCACCTGTCTCCAAAACCAGTGAAAGCCAATTTAAAGTTCTAGAGAAAAAAGGAAAAATATATATATATATCAGTTTAGCATGAAACACACTGCTACCTCATAATAATTAATCAGTACAGTGTACTCTCAATTATAGGGGTGCAAATTAACCATGCATGATTCTTCCTTATTGATTCATAAAATTATGCACTTCATAAATATACACAAATTACAAATATAAAAGTGGATATATCCCTTTGTGACTCACGTAGGTGGTTGACAGACACCTTTTCAGGATCAAATTCCTTTGGACACCTGAGAACCTGCACTAGAGTGTCTTAGGTATGGTCCAATGTGAAATGTGAAACACTGGATCAATCGTGGAGGAAGATTCTCCCAAGTGTAGATGATGATATATTGTATCAGGTTCTAACATACAAGAAACAAGTGAAATGTCTGAAATCATGGATTAAATAAATGACCAATTTAGGAGATCTTCAAAATGCAATTAAGATAGCCACAATAAATGGAAACAAAGTGATTCACATGAACCAAGATTATAATATATGAGTGATGCAGAAACTATTACAGCTGTTGAAAATCAACCCACAGATGGAGTGAAGGAACTAACAAGTGCATCAATAGCAGCACAGCACTTCTCAGTATTGATATTCATGAGCCAATGAGACTTTGAATGTAATAACATCATAGCAAGGCTGACCTTTGAGCAATAGCCGCCATTCTGGGCAGTGCTGCCACTGACGCGCTGTAGTGCTTAAATTACCCCCCCCTCCAAGCACACATAATTACAAATTTTACGCGTCCTTGAGACTCACATTTTATCTTGAATTTTTTTAACATGCCATTCTACAAAAGTCGAATTCGTGAGAATTAGAGAAAGAACAAAAAGCCAGTGCCGTCCCTCAAGACTATGTAAATATACAAATGTCCTGATTAATTTATTAAACCTTTCAGCTCTTTTAATCAATATTGGAACAGTTGAAATTTAAAATTTGAAAAACGAACAAACTTACATTTAATGAGAGCACTGTGAATGATTATACTGTACTAAAAGTTGTACGTCTACTACAATGACTGTTCGTTAAAAGTAAAAAAAAATGTTCAAAAGTAGTCATCACACAGTTCCTGTGTTTTGAAAAATAAAAACTGCTCTGGTGTTCTGAGCTGATTTAAAATGCATTGTCTTTGTCTATTATGATAAAATTTAGTGGAAAATGATAAAATTTATTTCTGTCAGTACTTGATTTTTTTTTAAATTGCTTTCAAAGAGCATAAATTAAAGTGTTGAACAATGTACATTACATTTACTTTTCATTTGCTTATGTAAGTATAAATATTCATTATCTCTTGATTCTTTTGATTTTTTAAAAGGAACCAGAATATCTCACAAAGTACCAAATTATCTGTGGGTCCCTAGGACCCAGCTTGATAACACTGCAACGGCAGCTCTGCTGGGGCCATGAATTTTAATAAATTATTCTTTTATCACCATCCAATTTTTGATCAGTACTGGACATATTGCTGGAAGAACTGACAACTGTTGAACAATTGAAATATGTACTAGACTGGATTCCAAAGAATATGAAAAGACCCAGAAAAAGATCACATGGAAGATGGGTGGATAAAACTCACAAGCATGCCAGAGTGACATGAAAGAGAGTTGCACAAGACAGAGTTATCAAAGAGATCTTCATCCAGCAATGGATTGAGAATGGATGATGATGATCTTTAACTCCTTAAGCAGCCAATCTACATGAACCACATGGTGCCCAAAATCACCGTCAGCTAGCTGGATGCATTCGCTTCAAATTTTCTGCATTTCCGAAACAGAAATGGTCACATTGTGCCCAGGTTTAAAGAAAGCTGCTTGTTTCCATGGCAAAACAATTCCTTTCCACCCTCATTTCAGCAATATCAACCACTGACCCATCACAGGTGATAAGAGTACTCCCTTCAAGTCCATTACTCTATGATCTATGACCTGAATTATGAATCGGGAAGAACAGTGATGACACAGACATCATTAGGCTTGTTGCCATCGTTATATCCCTTTTAGCAGGTCATCAGACAGAAACGATTAATGTTAGTCATCTCCCTAAATTTATCCATTGAATAGAAAGCTAAAGGAGAAAGCAACGCTTTCTTTCGCTCTGGTCTTGTAGGTCCCTAGTTCAAGCTGCACTGGAGCCACTAAACATACCTCCAATTAATTCGTTCCAGCAGCATTCAACCCACTGCTTAGACAGCAAATATATTTGTTCGAGCTGACTTCAGTCCATTTTACTAACCCTGTGTTAACTCATTCCAGCCGGTTAATGGGTTAAATAAAAAAGAAATGAATAAAATCACTTAAAAGATCAACATTCTTTTTCTTTTCCTTCTTGCACTATTTTATTTCAGTGTGTGTGTGTGTGTTTTTTTTTTTTTTTTTTTCAGTGTATCACTATTTCATTTTAAGATGTCATGTCGTATGACATTTTTAGTAGCTTTCAAATGCTTTTAAGATAAAATTTATATCGATAGAAAACAGCTGTGTACATTTGGCAATAAAATTCTACATGGATATACAACTCTAAAGACAAAATAAAACAAACTCCAAGAAGACTTTGAACACACAGAAAGACCAATAATAGATAAACAATAATGAAACCTCTGATTATTTTTTTTAGATGCTTTTAAGTGTTTTAACTCCAAATAATTATAATTGAATGAGAATGTCAAAGGAAAAGACAAAGGGATTGATCATGTGTGGAAAGCCAAACCATGCATGGAAAAGCTAATATTCTTTCTCTTTAAAGTAAGCTATGCAGTTTTCATTTAAAATTGATAATTCTGCATGACAAACTTTGAAGGAATAATCTATTAATCACTCTACAGTGTATCATGCTCATTTCAGAAATCCTTTGCACTTTCTTTAACTAACAGGTCCCTTGTTTTACAGAAACTGAACATCATGTGTATCTACCCTTGATTATGAGTGAGAGAATAACACTTTTCTTTCTCTTATCATAACATTGTCCAAAACTTAACTTTTCCCATTGAGCTAGCAACCTTTTTCATTTTATTTTCAAGTTTAAAATAATGTGAAAACAATAGTTTCTAATCAGAATCTTCTGGACATAAAAGTTCCAAGACACTTTTGGCTGTGGTGCATTTGGTGATAAAACTAAGCTATTAAAAGACATACTTGCTAATATTAATGAAACCCATAAATCACCACATTTAAATCCTTGAATTGTTATTGCTACTATTATAGTAATCAAATGGCACCCTATTCCTAATTTACAGTTACATAGCTATTGGGGACTACAGCAGAGCTATTGCTAGGACATGGGGCCTCAAATATCAGAGATTTACATAGACTTGTGAACTATATTTTTCACAAATATAGCAAGTAATTTTTTATTCAATTAATTTATTTTCAATGAGTGTAATTTCACAAAAATAAAAATCTCTTTTCATTCCACTATAACAAAGTTCCATTCTTGATCTTTCTCCTAAATCATTATACACCATGCTTATGAGATCCTCTGACAGTCATCCTATTGCCAATGAGGCAGATGTTTATGCCATACCCCTATTATACCCTGACAATAGTAAGCGATATTACATTGGAATGGCCAAACAGTCTCTTCAGATCAGAATGAGCAAAACACAAAACACATGCCAAGGAAGACACAATAACCAAAGCCCTATCCAGAGAAGTGAAATTCAAGCCTGCGGTCCCCATGCAGGATGGTATTAAAAATTTAGCACCCTACAACACAGCCCTAAATCAACAGCCTTTCAAGAAACCTTACAGTCATTGTTAGCAGTGATAGATGCAATAAGAAATAAAATGAAAGCATCTCCTTAGAGCTGCTATGCATGTACATGTGTGTGTGTGGACGCAATTATTTAAATAACGCCTTTTCCCTTCAAGATGCCACATTCCCAATGAACATAACACCTAGTCAGGGCTGGTTCAATCAGTAGGTGGCGGCTGCCTAGAGCACCAATTTGTTTTATTTTTGGGGGGGGGGAAGAGGTGCCAAAATTTAGATTAATAAAATCAAATGGATTAATAAATGAGAAAAAATAATAATAAGGGCAATTTTATTTTCTGTTGTCCTTTCAATATTTGATAAAACTTGCAAATTCTTATTGCTTGATTACACAAGAAATGAAGACCTGCCCTTACAGACTGGGTAAGTAAACTTGCAGTAAATCCAACACCGATGCTGTAGCGCACATCTATCAAAAAACTGCCATAAACCAGGCCCACCCACTATGCAGCAGATGACTTAGGCAACACCTGAGGGCAAAACAAAATTTTTAAAGAAAATGGATTCTATATTACCCAGTTTTCAATATTAACACTTCTTCTGTCACAAGTAGTGGCAATACTCAATGCCTAAAGGTTAGCAACTGCCACACTCAGACTATTTTCTAATGAGAACAGGGGCAAGTGAAAGAGAGATTCTACCACTATATTCATTTCGCTAGAATTCTTGCTTTTTTCAATGTGAATGATCAAACAAGAAATTGCTCGTGACATAAATTTGAAGACACTTGTTCGTAATTTTGCAAACAGTAAAACACGCGGAATGAAATTTTAATTTACGTTGGACCTATACATAAATAGATGTAGTTTCCATCAGTTTCTGTTTGCAAAATCTGTTGATACTACTGCATTTTTACTTCTATCTATTGATATCTCTGTATTTTTGCAACCTAAAATTATTGAATGAATGGAATATGTTTAGCCACAGAATGAATAACACAAATTTTGGGGATGCAAGGCTGATACCAAGCATAATATATAGAGATTTAGTACCTCTTTTAGAATTGCTATTACGCACATTAAAATATAGGCATGTGATTATGGTGATGCAGTTAATTAGGACATTTATTATTTAAAAAATAAAGACTAAAAGCAAGAGCAATTACTCACATATATTTGTCCAGAGGTTGTTTTTGTTCGCATACCACCGTAGTTCTGCAAGTTGTTTGGTCTCAGGTGTTCAGAGGCTATGCATTGCAAAAAGTCCGATGGTGACTATAATATAGTGTTTAGCAATGTCAAAGTAGTAGTTGACCCAAAGAACCTTGCTATATATATATTGTATCGTGAGCTCAAAGGAATAATACAACTGAAAATAAAAACCCTGTAATGACCTATGCCACAGGCTGGTCAAAAGGCTAACAATGAATAATCCAAGAAACTATAGTGAACGAATCTAAAAGGCTGTTAGTGAACGAATTTAAAAGAACAAAATAAAGTACGAATGGCCAGAAGAAACGATGAATGAACTATTTACATAATGCATGCACCATGCACCACCTCCTCACGTCCACCAGCATCCTCAGACGCGTTTCGCCCTAGCCTCTTCCTAGGCGTTTTCAACGGGATTTCACGATTTTTATTCCGCCCCTTTTTTTATTGCTGCGGCGTATACGCTAGTGCGGCTTATTTACCCGAAATTACGGTAATTTTGATGCTGCTTTTGTTTCTGATGCAAACCATTTGGCATGGTGCTCTTTGGCCCACTGAGGCCCTTGCACGAATAAACTCCAACCAGTGGCAGTTACAGGTTTCATGTGTGTGTGCTCGTAATGAATTTCAAAGAGGATAGTGTAAGTTCTGTAAAATAATAAAAGTTGCATATATTACGTACTACCTTTGACATGGGATGTAAGGTCAGGTGATGCGTAACATCACAGCCTCTCCTTGACAAATGTCAACCCCGCCTTCTCGTGGTGCATCCTGTTCCCACTAAAGGGGCTCTGACGACCGCCCATAGCGGTATAACTATACCATCGGGATTAGAGGAAATTCTATCCCACACTCACCAACCCGCTTGGCCAGCGTGGTGAGTTATGGCCAAACCCTCCAAAATGACTCCACAACTTAAATCTTGGCCCTCAGTCTCCGGCAGCTGGAATGTACCTGGCCAAGGCAGCGGCCAGTGCGACATGAAGGCAGAGGGTGCTAAGAATCCCCGGAGGACCGGACTAGGCTGCCATCTGATGCTGACCTTGGCAACGTACAATGGACGCTCCCTATCTTCTGATTCAAGGCTTCTTGAATTGGAAGAGGAACTACAAAGGATCAAGTGGGACATCGTGGGGCTAAGTGAGGTAAGGAGAAAAGGAGAAGATCTCATTGAACTGAAAAGTGGACATCTCTTCTACTATCGTGGGACAGATACTGGCAGAACTAGTGGTGTTGGATTTATAATAAACAAGAAACTGAAGGATAAAGTGGTAGAAGTTGAAAGTTCCTCTGACAGAGCTGCACGACTCGTTATCCAACTATCGAGAAGATACCAGGCTCAGATTATTCAAACTTATGCACCCACCACAAGTCATCCTGAAGAAGAAATTGAAGAATTTTATGAGGAAATTTGTCATCTAAATAATAAAGGTAAGCAGCACTTGAAAATAATTATGGGAGATTTCAATGCAAAAATAGGGCAGCAGCAACAGAATGAAACTTCAGTAGGTAAATTCGGTCACGGCAACAGAAACCAGCGTGGAAATACTCTCGTTGAGTTTGCAGAGGCAGAAGGGTTTTTCATCTTGAACTCCTTTTTCAAGAAAAAGCCACACAGGAAATGGACATGGAGACATCCAAATGGGACGACAAGTGAAATTGATTTTATTATGTGTAACAAAAAATTCATTGTCATAGAAGACTGCAGTGTGCTAAACAAGTTCAACACAGGTAGTGACCATAGATTGGTGAGATGTAAGATGCACCTCAACACTAAACTTGAACGTGGCAAGCTCATAAGACAAACAAAATCTATTGACATAACCAACCTTAAAAAACACCATAATACCTTCAAGTTGGAACTGAAGAACAGGTTCTCTGCTTTAGAAGGCCTAACATCGGAAGAAGTGGACATCTCTGAAGTTAACAGAAAAGTAACCAAAGCTCTTATGGAAACAGCAACAAAATTAGCTGGGTCTAAGAACAAGTTGCATGTAAATAAATTATCAGGAAAAACGAAAATGTTGATGCAAAAAAGAAGAGAGATGAGGACAACTAAAGAAGATGTGACTTCCAAAGTGGAATATATAGAGCTATGCAAGACAGTACGAAAAGTATCACTGAAGACGTAAGAAAATTCAACTGTGAACTAGTGAGGAAAGCAATTGAAAAGAACCAAAGCCTAAAGATAGCAAAGGGACATCTCAGTAAGGGAAGAAAACAGATTATGGCACTGAGAAAAGAAGATGGTTCTGTAACAAGAAATAGAGGCGAAATTTTGACAAGAGTGAAAGATTTCTACTCCAAATTATATGAAAGGGATGATACATGCACTCCAGACATCATGAAAGATACCAGTACCAGAGTTCCTCCAGTCCTTCCAGCAGAAGTTGCACATGCAATCAAGAACATGAAGCGGGGAAAAGCTCCAGGAGAAGATGGAATTACTGTAGACATCATACAAGAAGCAAGTGGAGAAATCGAAACAGTACTCGCCCAAATTTTCACTCGATGCCTTAATGAAGGAAAGATTCCTGAGGATTGGAACACCGCTACAATGATCCTGCTACATAAGAAAGGTGACATTGAGGATCTCGGAAACTACAGACCTATCAGCCTCCTATCAGTAGTTTATAAAATCTTCACTAAAGTTCTTTCACACCGCTTGAAGGTAACACTGGACATGGCTCAACCGAGAGAACAAGCTGGATTCAGGGAGTGGCTACAGCACAATAGATCATATCCATGTGCTGAGAGAACTAATTGAAAGAGCGAGGGAATATGAACTTCCATTGTGCATGGCTTTTATCGATTATGAAAAAGCCTTTGATTCGGTGAAACCATCAGCAGTTACAATGGCTCTGAAAAACCTGCGGTATTGAAGATGCATACATTAATATTATTAATAACATCTATGAAAATGCAAGTGCAAAGATTAGGCTGTTTGAAAATACAACACACATAAAAATTGAAAGGGAGTGAGACAAGGTGACACCATATCTCCAAAGCTCTTTAATGCCACATTGGAGGGTGTTTTTCAGTCACTGAGCTGGGAAAACAAGGGGATAAAGATTAATGGAGATTATCTAACCCACCTTCGTTTTGCTGATGACGTAGTCATTTTTGCAACTAGCCCATCAGAGCTGCAGAGTATGATCCAGGAACTTGCTGACAAGAGTAAAGAAGTGGGATTAAAAATGAACTTTCAGAAGACAAAAGTGATGTTCAATGCTTTTACAAGAAATGAAGATTTATCGATTGATGGAGAAAAGCTGGAGATAACAGACACGTACATTTATCTTGGACAGCAGATATCAAGTGAGGGTCACATTGATGAAGAAATTAATCGGCGCACAAAACTTGCCTGGAGAGCTTTTGGAAGAAACAGCATAATTTTCAAGAGCAATATGCCATTATGTCTTAAAAGAAAAGTGTTTGATCAATGCATCTTTCCAGTGCTTACGTACGGTGCAAAGACGTGGACCTTAACTAAAAGAGACATACAAAGGCTGCAGACAACTCAAAGAAGCATGGAGAGGTGCATACTTGGTGTAACCAGGAGAGATAAGAAGAGGAACTCGTGGATCCGAAAAATGACAAGAGTGGAAGACATCATGATCAGAGTCAAATCCCTGAAATGGCAATGGGCTGGACATACTGCCAGAAGGACAGATCATCGATGGACAGCCGAAATTTCAGATTGGATTCCAAGGGACAGGAAAAGACCCAGAAAAAGACCACATGGGAGATGGGTGGATGAAATTGGAAAGTATGCAGGGGTGACATGGAGGAGACTGGCACAAGACAGACCGTTGTGGAGGAAACTTGGGAGACCTTCGTCCAGCAGTGGATTGATAATGGTTGACAATGATGATGATGATGACTCTGACATAAGTGCTTTGTAGTATATACTTTGCACTTGTATAAAATTAGGGCGATCATTTCAATTACAACATGCACATTCGTGTTACACACAATAAAGTGCAATAATTTTGGTTTTGCGATAAACACCTGTGGGCAAGAGTAGCAGAATGTAGACGTATGCGGATAGTTTCTGAATTACTAGCAGATTTTGCAGATAGTTTTTGCTTGTAGATTTTTAAAAAAATGTCATTTATACAGCAATTATAACACTTACGCTAGGCTTTACTCAGATTTATATACTTAATTCAATTTTAACTTGAACTTTGAATTATTTTTCACATCTTCTTCCGAGTTCTTTTGTTTTTACATTTTTTTCTGGCCTCTAGATTTCATCAAGGCCTGTTTTCGATGCATGGGAATTGTATCAAAAGTTTCGTTTACAGAGAAAGAATTTAAAACTTATTGCCAGGTTCCCCTTTTAGTCACCATTAATTAAATTAAAATATTTTCCTCAAATGTATTTTGTAAGTCTATTACTATTTTTGAATTAAGTTGTTGAAATTTCTATTTATAAATTTTGAAGATTCATTAATGGAACTGTTCTTCTGGATATAAAAACTTTCTTTAATTAATCTTTTATTTTTTATGAGGTTCATAGTCCAATATTTTAATATTTTGCCATAAAAGTCCACTTCACACACTGCTGCACATTCAGTTGTAATATACTTATTTTGTCCTCATTGGAATCTGTAATGCTCTAATAATTATTTATTGTTTTATTAATTTTTCTATAAATTGTTTTATTCTGTTGTTATCATGGGTCATGCTTCGCAGGTTTGCAGCAAGTTTGCTGTTACGAAAAATGCAATTCATGAGGCAACCTCATGGGTTGTCTTATGTTATAAACGTGCTTTTGATTAAAATATACATCATATCTAAGGTATTTTACCTGATATTGTCAAAGTATTTTGCACATTGTTTGCTCTGTGAGGCACGTGCTCCGCTGTTATGGCGAGCTCTTCCAGCGGTTAAGCACCGCTGAAAGCGCTCGCCGTAACAACGAACCCCTTGTGAGACGTCTCCTGACCCGATGAGTATAACTCTTTCTACTAAAATCTTTTAATTAATAGTAAATTTTAAACGTTTGATTGTGCAAGTGAATGTATGTGGAACTGAAAATATATAACCTAACTGTCTTATTTCTGCAAAAAAAAAATTTATAACTAACCAAAGGTCCGTAACGTAAGGGACCTCTTGGGCCGGGAGCACATGCCTCACAGTGCAAACAACGTGCAAAATACTTTGACAATGTCAGGTAAAATACCTTAGATATTATGTATATTTTATGTTTTCTGTTTTAATAGTTGTGTATGCAGATACATTTTATTTTTATACAACTCTGCCTGTGGGTCCAAAAGAATTTGAATTATTGAAAAGCTCATAAAACATAGTGTATAATAAGGAATTTAAAATTTTCAGTAATAAAAAGCTCATACATTTTCACAAAAGAGCCTCCAAGATATTTTTTGCAGGGGGCCCTGAGCTTTTCCGGTATGCCATTGATAAAGGTACGAATGTGTAATTTACGTTATGTCTCAAAGGCATCATCTAGATGATCTTATATGGGAAAGAATTAAAGGGAAGTTGGATGAAGGCCATTGAGTAAGTGATGTCACCAGCAAGTTTGGAATTGCACATTGTGTGGTGTCCAGGCTCTTGGAAGCAGTTTAAACCAATGGAATGTGCTCTAGACACATGCTAAACTCACTCTTGCTCTACTACAATGCACGACAACAGATTTTCAGTTGTAACAGCAAAATGTAATTGCCACACCATAGCTGGTCAGCTTGTGAATGGCTCCATTCCAGCACAGGAATGCTGAGATCCCAATAAACTGAGGAAAGACATCTGCAACATATGTGGATATATGCCTGAACGACTGTAGTCTGCATCTTTCTACTCAGAGCTGAGCACAGTGCACATTTTCAGTGGTGGTGTATCCACAGAATTTATTATTTTTTTGATTGGAGGTTTAACAACCACCGTGAGCAACAAAATGGGCTATAAGTGTTGCCCATGCCTAATTTAGGGTCACTGGTTCCATGGAAGAGAGAGAGCCAGTGCCGTAAGACAAACACAACATCCATGCCTCATCGGGATTTGAACCGGACCCCTTTCTGACGAATGATCAGAGGCCATTGCATAGAATACTGTGCCACCGGGGCGGACTACAGAAACTGGAAATGTCATCAATGGGCCAATGTACTCTCCACAGATGAGTCACTTCAGATTCTAGATGTCAGCTGATCTAGGGTGAAAGTGGTACTGTGTATCAGCATAAGAATGTGCAGGAAAGGAACATCCCAGATATGGCAGTGCTGGGATCATGGTGTGGGAAAGCATCATGATTAAGGAATGCACAGGTGCTGGAAAATGGGACTATGATGGGCAAAAGATATTGCAACAAAGTTTTGACAATGATGGGCAAAAGCATGTAATATGAAATAATTAAATTAAGATGAAGCCGATTTACATCAGAAAATTATAACTTTTTTCAAAAAGTTCACAAGTCCTCCATTGGTGTGATGGTTGAAAGCTTCCAACTTACGAACTTTTTTGAAAAAAGTTCTAATCTCCTAATGTAACAACCAAGATCTACTTTACCTTCATTTAGTTGCAACAAAAGAAATATTGTGTTCGATTATTTGGGGGTGTTTTCAGACATAGATTTTCTGTTCGTGGAGGACAACAGAGGACATCATATGAGAGCAGTGCAAACATTTCTGGAGACCGAGTATATTCATCACATTGACTGGTCGGCACACTCTCCAGACCTCAACCCCATCAAGCATGTCTCAGGTGCAATGGGGAGACACTGGTGCTCAAAATGCCTCTCCAGAAAACAAGCAGGGCTCCATTCATGCTCTGTGGGAGGAGTGGGCCAGTTTGCCTCAGGAACTCCTGGATCACTTAGTGCTCAGCATGCAATGACATTAGTGTTCCCCCTAAATTTTTTTTTTTTACAGCCAGGCGGCAGGAAATTTTAGCTGGGTGGTACTTTTCACAACCTTTTCTCCAATCAAAAAGAAAAAAAAATGTATTTTCTAACATTATTATATTTATCAAACATCTTTGGCAGTGTGACAGGCATTAATGTAACATAACATGATAAACATTGATGAAAATTGTACAAAAATGGTTAGAAAAATGAGTATTTACTAACAAATAGTATTTGACACAGATTTCTTCTTTTTATATATATAAATTAAAGGTTTAACAATCACTGTAAACAACTCATAGACCATAAGCAGTCACTTGTCCCTAATTTAGGGTCACTGGTTCCAGGGAAGAGAGAGAACCTGAACCCTCACAGACAAATGGTCATAAGCCAGCGCTTAGACCATTATGCTACCTGGGCGGCGACACAGATTCCAGCCAGTTTTCATCAACATTGATAAGTTTTCCATTCTTATTTATTGATAAGTTTTCCATTCCATTAAGTGGGCAGGCTGCCCAGTAAAAAGGCTCTAGGGAGAACACTAGACGTTGTGAGAGCTGCATCACAGTTCGGGATGGACATATTCCATACTGAAATGTCTCTCCGCCTGATTATCGGTAAGCACTGTACATCCATTTTCAACAATGTCCTTCAGATATTTGTAACTTTTGCAGCAACACTGATTACAATGTAATTTGTGCATCATTAATTTAAAAAATAATTCCGTGTCTTTTCATGTGTTCCTATGCTGGCAGTATAATTAATTTTCCATTTAGCTACATTCATGAATTATTTTTTTATACAAGTAAAAATGTATTATGTCCTTAGGTTTTAGACACCAGTGTACATATCTCAACTGAGCTATAAACAAAAACTCATTTTGTTAGTAACCCCAATGGATGACTTCAAGCAGTGTAATAAAAAGAAGTTCCTTTCAAAATAGTGGAGGTCACGCATTGCAGAAGAATAATTTAACATTTTGATGAGAAACTGTCAATCATATTGTTTAAGCATGTTTCAATTATTCAAGCTCAAAGTTTTGATGCTATGCATCTTTCCCAATAGTAGTAAAGTAAATCTCAAGTACATAAATTCGATATAATGAAAATGGGTAATGGAAGAAGTAAAAACCATTGTTGAAAACCGATTTTTAAATGCTGTCCCATGAAGTGATGCAACAATTGTTAATTTCATTGTTAATCAACAATACATTTTACTTAACTATCGCTGAACATTATTTCATCATGTTTTACATAAGTTTAGGTTATTGACAAGAGCTTGAAAATGATGGGGTGTAACCTGCAGATATCCTAGACTTAATCTTGAGGTTAGATTGCTGCTTGCATATGCACAGATAGGCTTTTATAGCTACATTACATTTCATTGGTTTCAGTGTCATTTCTTATGTTCATCTAAAGTTGAATAACATATAATAATAATAATAATAATAAAATTAAATATTATTTTTTAAAAACTAAACAGTCAAAATACTTACTAAACAAAGGGATAAAGATTAATGGAGAATATCTAACCCACCTTCGTTTTGCTGATGACGTAGTCATTTTTGCAACTACCCCATCAGAGCTGCAGAGTATGATCCAGGAACTTGCTGACAAAAGTAAAGAAGTGGGATTAAAAATGAACTTTCAGAAGACAAAAGTGATGTTCAATGCTTTTACAAGAAATGAAGATTTATCGATTGATGGAGAAAAACTGGAGATAACAGATACGTATGTTTATCTTGGACAGCAGATATCAAGTGAGGGTCACATTGATGAAGAAATTAATCGGCGTACAAAACTTGCCTGGAGAGCTTTTGGAAGAAATGACTCACATGTCTTCTTTCACTGATTTTATGACAATAACATTCATTAATCCACCTATCTAAGTACTGCTCAATGTCAAGAAGTAGTAAACCTTATATTGTTCGTTTTTTATGAATTAATTA
The DNA here is from genome assembly GCA_039090855.1 of Macrothele yani. Lineage (NCBI taxonomy): Eukaryota > Metazoa > Arthropoda > Arachnida > Araneae > Macrothelidae > Macrothele > Macrothele yani. Next base: position 117,394,250 of record CM077026.1, read on the forward strand.
ATTCTACTTGGTGTGTACTGGTTGACAAAAACATCTATTTCGGTCAAGTAATATGTTTTAAAGAAAGAGTAATCAATAGAAGAATTATCCAAGGTAATACAGCCTTTTGGATACTCAAAGACTGTTTAACTGGTGATCTTCCACTGTGTTTAAAGAAAAAATCTTCAATGCAAGTATTATCCCCGTGTTTACTTAAGGAAATGAAACATGGAGTATCACAGAGTGATAATGTAAAAAACTAAGAGTATCAGTAAGAAAGGAAATGCTAGGAATAGCAAGAAGAGATAGAGTTAGAAATGGAATTACAAGAGAAAGAACAGGAATAATAGATATTATAAAAATAATCAAAGTGGAGATGGGTTGGACATGTTGGAAGACTGAAAGATGGACACGATTAATAACAGAATGGCAACCGAGAGATGGAAAGAGACGAAGAGGGCGCCAGGAAACAAGATGGAGAGATGACCTTCAGAGACTTAAGAGGTTCTAAATGGAGGAAATTCAACTGTGAGCTAGTGAGGAAAGAAATTGAAAACAACCAAAGCCTAAAGATAGCAAAGGGACATCTCAGTAAGGGAAGAAAACAGATTATGGCTCTGAGAAAAGAAGATGGTTCTATAACAAGAAATAGAGGCGAAATTTTGACAAGAGTGAAAGATTTCTACTCCAAATTATATGAAAGGGATGATACATGTACTTCAGACATCATTAAAGGTACCAGAGTTCTTCCAGTCCTCCCAGCAGAAGTTGCTCATGCAATCAAGAACATGAAGCGAGGGAAAGCTCCAGGAGAAGATGGAATTACTATAGACATCATACAAGAAGCAAGTGGAGAAATTGAAACAGTACTCGCCCAAATTTTCACTCGATGCCTTAATGAAGGGAAAGATTCCTGAGGATTGGAACACCGCTACAATGATCCTGCTACATAAGAAAGGTGACATTGAGGATCTCAGGAACTACAGACCTATCAGCCTCCTATCAGTGGTTTATAAAATCTTCACTAAAGTTCTTTCACACCGCTTGAAGGTAACACTGGACATAGCTCAACCGAGAGAACAAGCTGGATTCAGGAGTGGCTACAGCACAATAGATCATATCCACGTACTGAGAGAACTAATTGAAAGAGCGAGGGAATATGAACTTCCATTGTGCATGGCTTTTATCGATTATGAAAAAGCCTTTGATTCGGTGAAACCATCAGCAGTTACCACGGCTCTGAAATCCTGCGGTATTGAAGATGCATACATTAATATTATTAATAACATCTATGAAAATGCAAGTGCAAAGATTCGGCTGTTTGAAAATACAACACACATAAAAATTGGAAAGGGAGTGAGACAAGGTGACACCATATCTCCGAAGCTCTTTAATGCGACATTGGAAAATGTCTTTCAATCACTGAACTGGGAAAACAAAGGGATAAAGATTAATGGAGAATATCTAACCCACCTTCGTTTTGCTGATGACGTAGTCATTTTTGCAACTACCCCATCAGAGCTGCAGAGTATGATCCAGGAACTTGCTGACAAGAGTAAAGAAGTGGGATTAAAAATGAACTTTCAGAAGACAAAAGTGATGTTCAATGCTTTTACAAGAAATGAAGATTTATCGATTGATGGAGAAAAACTGGAGATAACAGATACGTATGTTTATCTTGGACAGCAGATATCAAGTGAGGGTCACATTGATGAAGAAATTAATCGGCGTACAAAACTTGCCTGGAGAGCTTTTGGAAGAAACAGCATAATTTTCAAGAGCAATATGCCATTATGTCTTAAAAGAAAAGTGTTTGATCAATGCATCCTTCCAGTGCTTACGTATGGTGCAGAAACGTGGACCTTAACTAAAAGAGATATACAAAGGCTGCAGACAACTCAAAGAAGCATGGACAGGTGCATGCTTGGTATAACCAGGAGAGATAAGAAGAGGAACTCGTGGATCCGAAAAATGACGAGAGTGGAAGACATCATGATCAGAGTTAAATCCCTGAAATGGCAATGGGCTGGACATACTGCCAGAAGGACAGACCATAGATGGACAGCCGAAATTTTAGATTGGATTCCAAGGGACAGGAAAAGACCCAGAAAAAGACCATATGGGAGATGGGTGGATGAAATTCGTAAATATGCGGGAGTGACATGGAGGAGACTGGCACAAGACAGACCGTTGTGGAGGAAACTTGGGGAGACCTTCGTCCAGCAGTGGATTGATAATGGTTGACAATGATGATGATGATGATGAAATGGTGGACTAAAGCCAAGGATCGAGGAAGTTGGAAAAACTGGGAGAGGCCTATATCCTGCAGTGGGTGTCAACAGGCTAAGAAGTATGTAGAGGACTATGGCTCCATGTGGTTGTAAGTGAAGTGAATAAATGCAGTGTGTTGTATGTAAATAAATGTGTATTTTCAAATCTCTTGTTTTTACTTCACACCCACAAAGATCTTGGCATGCAAAAGATGCATATATTGAATTTTTTTCTATTACATTAAGCCATCTGAACAAAAGGGTTCAAGCTTTACATTGAAAGATTTTATACAGACATGAATTTTAAAAAGCACCAAGCAACTGAACACCATGAAAATAGTGCTATTTTTCATTTGCTGTTCATGGTATTTTCATTTGCTATTTTTGTTTTTAAAAAATTTAGAACAAGTTTTGGATTTGAAAAGTGTTTAAAAAGCGAGGCAATGCCAGGAAAGGGGGGCAACATGGCCAATTTATAAGTATGCAGTGTGTGTTACCCTTGCACAAAGTCTCTCTTTTCTCACCTCTAAGGTAAGCTTCTGGATCTTCCCCTGATGAAACCTCATAACATTTCTGACAGGTAACAAATCATGGAGTTCCAGAAACTTTTCGAATCACCACAGAATATGCTTTAACAATGGCAACAAAAATTTTGTAAACACATAATTTAAATGTAAGATGCCTGCCTAGCATATCAGTTTTCGTGTCCTATTACAACTGGGAATTTCTGAAACATTACTACGGAAGTTTTGACGAAATGTTGACAGTAATATCTCATACCTACGTCAAACCACTGTTAAAATTAATATATACGAATTCATTTATTACATGCAGTGATTTTTGTGTTTATAACGAATAACACTGAGATCAAATATATAATCTTTTTTTCCTAAACTTCAAAATCCTTCCACTGAATAATGCTGAAGTTCCTGTAACTCTGTAGTTCTGAATTCGCAAAACAGTTACAAAATACCATGAGTGTTTGCTTCACTATCAAAAAACATACAAATAAACTTTTTTTAGTACTAAATCAAAGAAAGGAAAACAAAAAAAATTTATACACTGCATGTGTTTAGTATCCGAAGGGCTACGGTAATATTTACTTTTAAATTATTTCATTAAATAGATAGAAAGGGTCCAAAGTAATCGAGGTAGTTGCCTTCAATGCACGATCTTAAAAAACAAGAGTCACTCACAATACAAATTTAAATTCGTTGGCTGAATTTAAAGATTTTATTGTATATAAGAACTTTCGGGTTTCCTAGAACCCATCATCAGATACAGGAGAAGGAATAAATTTAAATAAAGTGTTACGTGAACATAATATAGATATCAGATATGAATATGACATAATGTCACGTGGCATCAAATTGTCAAACGAAGTGGCATGTATCATGAAATAAAGAAAATAAAGGAAATAGAATGCAGGTATACATATAATACTGCATTGTAAAAATAAAGGAAGGTTAGTAGGTATAAATTGTGTTGTGGTGCTCTTTCATCAGGAGCCACAACAAAGAGCACCACAACACAATTTATACCTACTAACCTTTCCTTTATTTTTACAATGCAGTATTATATGTATACCTGCATTCTATTTCCTTTATTTTCTTTATTTCATGATACATGCCACTTCGTTTGACAATTTGATGCCACGTGACATTATGTCATATTCATATCTGATATCTATATTATGTTCACGTAACACTTTATTTAAATTTATTCCTTCTCCTGTATCTGATGATGGGTTCTAGGGAAACCCGAAAGTTCTTATATACAATAAAATCTTTAAATTCAGCCAACGAATTTAAATTTGTATTGTGAGTGACTCTTGTTTTTTAAGATCGTGCATTGAAGGCAACTACCTCGATTACTTTGGACTATTTCTGCACGAATTCGAATTCTCCTAATAGATAGAAAGGGAAAAGAAAACGGTATATATACGATACTTCCGTCACGGCAAATCGATAAACGTTATTAAAACGATACAGATAAACAGCATCACTACCTTAAGTAAAGCAATATCTTTCTTGATAGCGGAAGGGCAATTTATGTGCATGCGTTTAGAAAGCAAATTACTACCATACGCAAAATATAAAAACTTCATTGTGAAATACGAGCAACAATTGTCAAGACACAGTCCGGCATGCACATGAACTGTAAACAAACAAATACTGCCTGTTGCCACATAGCACCAAAAATATTGCTTCGATGTTGGCAGTCAATATTATGCAATAGCAAAATTATAAATTTGCATCGTCAATAGGAAAAAGAAAATCAATGACAAAATTAGCTCATCACTTATTTTAAAATTTCGCTTGTCGACTTGTGTCTTGTATCCATGGAAAGCGTTAGATTCCAGAACTGTTATCTAGGCATATTGAACCGCTTTACGTTGTGAATAATTCAAAGTTAAAACTATAAAAGGCCGCCTCGGTGGCGCAGTGGTCAAAGCGATGGCTTCTAATCATACATCTGAGAGGGGTCCGGGTTCGAATCCCAGTGAGGCGTGGCTGTTGTGGTTGCCCTACGGAATTGTCTCTCTCCCTTCCTTGGAGTCAGTGACCCTAAATTAGGGACCGGCAACGGCTTATAGCCCATTGTGTTGCTTTACTCACGGTTAAACATCCAATAAAAAAAAAAAAAACTGGGAACATTCCTTGGGAACTATGAGAAACAATTTTGGTATTGCATTATACATAGGCGGGCGTGTCGAACAGTAGCGAATAAAAAGAAATAGGCTAACGACGTGCCATTTCCCTCATGTTTTTCACTCCTGTTATTTTGTATGCCCTTGTTCCGAATAAAGCGAATTGTTATCTCTACGTGTTTGTGTTGTTGTTGTTTTTTTATTGGAGGTTTAACGACCACCGTGAGCAACTCAATGGGCTATAAGCAGTCGCCCGTCCCTAATTTAGGGTCACTGGTTCCAAGGAAGGGAGAGAGCCAGTGCCATAAGACAAACACAATATCCATGCCTCACCGGGATTCGAACCCGGACCCCGTTCGGACGAATGATCAGAGGCCATCGCTTAGACCACTGCGCCACCGGGGGGCGTGTTTGTGTTTAACGCTAACAGTGAATTTGATGAGCCACCGCGGTGGCGCAGTAGTCTAAGCGATGGCTTCTGACCATTCGTCCGAGTTCGAATCCCGCTGAGGCATTTTTTTCGGAGGTTTAACGACCACCGTGAGCGACTCAGTGGGCTATAAGCAGTCGCCTATCCCTAATTTAGGGCTACTGGCTCCAGGGATAGGATAGAGCCATCACCGTAAAGCAAACACAACCTCCATGTCTCACAGGATTCGAACCCGGACCCGTCTCGGACGAATGATCAGAAGCCATCGCTAAGACCACTGCGCCACCGGGACGGCAGGTGAGGCATGGATGATGTGTTCTCTCCATTCCCTGGAGTCAGTGGCTCTAAATTAGAGACGGGCGACTGCTTATATAGCCCATTGCGTTGCTCACGGTGGTCGTTAAGCCCTCAATCAAATAAAAAAATTTAAAAATAATTCGATGAAGAAAACTGTAGCCATTTGGAGGATCGGCGTAGTGATAATATATTCCACACATTCGATGTGTGAGTATCTGCGGGTGATAGGAGACACTGGCCCTTGAACTTTTTTCCTACATGGTCCCATGAGGAAGCATGAATGGAGTGTCTGTCCAATAATGCTAGCTCTACCATTTCTCTGGAAGCCGTGGCCCCGAAATAGTTTAGAACGACTGCTGACAGCCTTTAGAGCTACCGTGCCTCACGCAGGACTCGAACACAGACCCACTGGGACTAAGACAGAGTGGCGGTTCTAGGTGAGTGCCGGGTGTGCCCCGACCCCCGCCTCACCCTAAATATAACCGGATTTTTCATTTATTTATTTTTTGGAATTACATATTGATTTTATTTTTTTACGTGCAGGAAATTATGCCCCCCCCCCCCATATTTTAATTTAGAACCGCCACTGGACCAAGGATCAGTAGCCTGAGCTTAGACTGCTGTGCTACTGGGGCGGCGTTCATACTTTGATAATGAATCTTTTGGTGATTAATTAAAATATGACTCTCCAGTGGTCCAAGCGATGGCATCTGATCATTCGTCCGAGAAGGGTCCGGGTTCGAATCCCGTGAGGCATGACTGTTGTGTTTGTCTTATGGCACTGGCTTTCTCCCTTCCCTCGACCCAGCGGCCCTAAGTTAGGGACGGGCGACGGCTTATAGCCCATTGAGTTGTTTACGGTGGTCGTTAAAACTCCAATAAAAAAAAATTAAAATATCTCAGGATTGAAAAAAATAAAGACATTCTCCATAAAGAATCTTTGTCGCCCCGGAGGCGCAGTGGTCTAACCGATGTCATCTGATCATTCGTCCGAGAAAGGTCCGGGTTCAAATCCCAGGGAAACATGGATGCTGTATTTGACTTACTGTTCTGTCTCTCCTCCTTCGAATCAATGGCTTTAGATTAGGGAGAGGAGACTGCTTACAGCCCATCGAGTTGCTCACCGTGGTCGTTAAACCTCCAAACAACAACAACAATAACAAAAAAAAATATTTTTTTTCCTATTGCAAGCTGTTATTGTTATTTGTTTGTTTGTTTGGAGGTTTAACGACCACGGTGAGCAATTCGATGGGCTATAAGCAGTCGCTCGTCCATAATTTAGGGTCACTGATTCCAGGGAAGGGAATAAGCCAGTGCCATAAGACAAGCCTAACATACATGTCTCACCGGGATTCGAAATCAGACAGACTCAGATGAGTGATCACAAGCCAGCGCTGAGACCACAGCGCCACCAAGGCGACTGCAAGCTTTTAATCTTAGCAAATTTCTTCAACGGCGTCTTGCCGTTTCTGATCTTTTAGTCGAAAATGTTAGATCACTTTCAGATTTCAGAAGTACTTTAATGATGATATGCTTTTCGCATACAGTTTAAAGTAGCCTGGTAGAATACCTTTCATTCAAGAAATACAGCAGCATATTTAGGTTTTCGTTTGAAAACTGAAGAGCATTTAATATAGTGTGATTGATTTTGAAAACTTTGGAACACACGAAGATACTTTACTTGTTTTTAAGAAATGTATGAATGGCTGATACAGCGATTCGTTCATTTGACTTGCTTGAAGAAAGTGTTATCTTTTTCAATTATTGAGTGCTGCAGTCGTGAGAAAACAAAGGGTTAGCGGTATATAAAATTATAAATACAATGAAACCACTGAATAACTGTCCCCTCTCGGACGGAACAATGTGACCGTTGTTGGGAGCATGCATATTTTCATCTGGAATGGCCACCATATTTGAGGACGTGATTGCAGAAAATTGCACCAGATGGAAAGAAAACACCTAAGCGGAAAATTATTACTGTGGCACCCTCTAAACATTCCAGCAAAAATATTCTCGCTACTCAAATGTTCCAACAGGAGTGTACCCGGCACCAGTGTTAACTCTTGGTTACACCCCTGCAAAGCTGCCCAAGGCCGTCTGGAAAACACAAGGCCATGACATTAGAGAGATGAGTTCCCTACGTTTGTGACGTCACTCTGGTGTTACACGGTCTGATACGTCGGTGTCGTGTTTGACGTCACACACGACAGGGTTGGAAACCAATCAGAAGCCTTGGTTTCCTCGTGACGTCAGTAGAAGAGGGAACTTGTCTCTCTAATGTCATGGCCTCGTGTTTTCTAGATGGCCTTGGGCTGCCCCAGTGGCCGAGTCACGAAGTATTGCATCACAATCATATCCCCGGTATGGGCCCGGATTCAAATCCCGAGTGAGACGTGGGTGATGCATATGTACTTCTGTTCCGGCACTGAGTCTTTTAGCTCCCATGAACCACTAGCCCTGAGTCAGAGGAAGGCACGGGCGACTGCCAACATGCCCCCCCCCCCTCCTCAAAAATAGCCCTGTAAGCATTTGATTTCATCTGTAAAAAGAAATTGTAATGTTATAAAATGTCTTGTGTTAATGGCTACGTTGTTAGGTATGACCAGGGCCGGCTTCTTGGGTGTGCGACCTGTTCGGTCGCACAGGGCCCCGCGCCCGCATTTGTATGATGTTTTTGAATATTTCGTTATTTTTTTTCTTTATTAAAAATAAATGGCACTTACGATGTAAAACTGGCATTTTTAAAATTTTTATATCATTACACTTTATTGCCTTAGTGAACAGAATTCAAGTATCTTGGGTCCATTGGGATGATTCACCGTATCTACGAGAGAGAATTTGTATTAATGACATCATATATATATATTCACCCAGATCTCTCTGGAACGCTGACGTCACAGAACGTTTGCATTCTACCGCAATCACACGCGGTTAGTTTGGTGTATCGCGTGCGTGGGCGGCAAATCTCTTGCAGATGGTTTATCAATAAAAAAAAAGTGAAAAACGTATCTTTGTGAATATTTTATGAAACTGGCTGAAATTTCAATTATAACGCTATAACTGACAGATCGGTTGTACCTGACTACGACGAGTAACGGTGAATTGATAAATTGCAACATAACACCGATTCGGGATTATCTGGACACACTGCCACTGGTTCCGAGAGACTCTTACAAGCAAACCGCGGACCAGTAAAATTTCACAAATTGCTTCGCTAACCGACCGGCATGAAGTAGCTTTTATGTACAAGGACGTTGGTGCAGACCTGTTTTTACTGGTCAAATTCGGAAATCTCTACCATTTCTCAAGTTTTTCTCCGTTTCCGCGGACCGGCAGAAACCTCGTGACGGACTAGTGGTGTTTGGGAAACACTGCGCTAGACTACTATCGCACTCACCTCATTTGAGCTACAAAGCTGAAAGCTCCCACTACCCACTAAAACAAATTACGATAAATTGTAGAACATGGCCAGCAAAAGAATATTTCTCCTAGAAGTAAAGAGACAGAGTGATAAGGTAAGAGCTTTCTGAAATTTGCATTACTCATTTAGTATTGAACGGACGGTACATCTTTAGAACCTCAGTATTTCAACTATGAATTATTGCAAATGACATTTCGTATCACCCTATCTTATTCGTTTAAACGATAGCTTTTTTTTTTTTAATTTTGGGTAAATTACATTAATTTTTGCCAACAGCACGCATTTCGACGAAGTGCGGGAATTACATTTTGTCGCTTCAATTCAATCAACTTCAATTTGATCTGACAATGTAAATTAATATAGCGTAATTTAAAATGTCCATTTTTATTTTTAAATGAGTAATAATAACAGCTTATTATAACTCATGAATAAATAATAATATTCCTTAGTAGCACCATGCTTTATTAAACTCCATGAGAAAATGAAAAAATGTGGTTTCTCTACCTGACCCCGGCTTTCTTTCAAAAACGTTACAAAGTCCAAGCCATTGTAGATGTAGAACTCGCTGGGAAAAGGGCCCCGCATTTTCGTTTTGCACTGGGCCCCGCAAATTATGCAGCCGGCCCTGGGTATAACCACTTGACAGTTACTTTTAAACCCATTCCAAATTGTTTAGTCGAAAGACTGAACAATCTGTAAAAGACTTTCAAAAACAATTATCCAAAAATATATGCACAAACTTTCTGAGATCAAATAACTTAAATGGGGGAGGAAGGCAACACTGACAGGATAATTGAAACAAGATTCAAATTATGAACTGTACAATATGAGTGCTAAGTGAGGTGAACCCTTGCCAAGATTCAATTCCAGAACTGTCGTTAAAAATCTGAAAATGTATTTTTCGGGATTTTATTAGATATGTTTTAGGAGAAGAAAGCAAAATTATAGTTTTCCGATATTTTTAGCAAGTTTTGCAAAACCGATACGTAAGGAAAGAACAACAGGTTCCATTGATGCTTCCTTTTCATTATTTTTCGGTTGTCTCTTTCTCTGTCGCTTGTTTTGTGGAAACAAAGCTTACGACAGATATTTGAATGTGCTTTATTTTGAGAACGAGTCCCGCTTTAATCATCCTTCCGAACCGAATCGTGGAAGCGGCTTGGTTCTCAATCTTGGTTCTTGATTCTCAATCGCGTTTTCCGGTTGTTATAGTGTTATAAGCGTGAAAGTGGCTTGTTTTAAATAAAGTTTGATCTATTTGAAGGCTGCATGTTATATCTTTAATGTTTTTCCTTAATCAAGTGTTCGGTAATTTTTTCGTATCAGTGTATCAACTGCGATACGGTATTCTCATAGTTTAGATTACAGGATACTGGGAGGTCGTTTGAATTTCTTGAAAGTGCGCACGCGTTGGGTGCCCCGAGAAATGACTCAGGAACACAAAATGAGCCGAATGGGCCTGTCCTTGCAACATCTCTCTTGGTACGCACGTGAAGGAGATGACATGCTTAACAGCATTGTTACTGGGGACTAATCATAGATGCATCACTTCAAACCCGAATCAAAGTGTGCTTCAATAACCTAATCATGGATGCATCACTACCAACACGTATTTAAGTGTGCTTCAATGAACTAATCATGGATGCATCACTCCCAACCCGAATTAAAGTGTGCTATAATGACCTAATAATGGATGCATCACTACCAACACACGTATTTAAGTGTGCTTCAATGACTTAATCATGGATGCATCACTACCAACCCGAATCAAAGCGTGCTTCAATGACTTAATCATGGATGCATCACTACCAACATGTATTTAAGTGTGCCTCAATGAACTAACCATGGATGCATCACTCCCAACCCTAATCAAAGTGGGATACAATGCACTAATCATGGATGTATCACTACTAACACGAATCAAAGTGTGCTTCCGTACACTAATCATGGATGCATCACTACCAACCCGAATCAAAGTGTGCTTCAGTGCACTAATCATGGATGCATCGCTACCAACCCGAATCAAAGTGTGCTTCAATGACCTAATCATGGATGCATCACTACCAACATGTATTTAAGTGTGCTTCACTGCACTAATCATGGATGCATCACTACCAACCCGAATCAAAGTGCGCTTCAATGCACTAATCATGGATGCATCACTATCAACCCGAATCAAAGTGTGCTTCAATGCAATGGAAACACTTCTCTTTACCTTTAACCAAGAAATCCGAATTTCATCATCAGATGCTTGCTTACAGCGTTTTGGGATTATCAAGGAGTGCTGTTGTTAGCAGATTTTCAAAAGCGGGGTGAGAATATGAATGCTACATCGCACTGTGAAATTCTGTTGATGCTTCGGAATGCAGTTCGAAAAAAAAAACCCCGTCCACGACTACTGACTAGAGGCGTACTGCTCCATCACGACAACGCTACACCTCATACGGCTTGACTTACTCAGCAGAAAATTTAACAACTAGGCTGGGAACTTCTCGAACATCAGCTTTATTGTCCCGACTTAGCACCGAACGATTTTCTTCTGTTCGGTCCGGTAAAAACTTACCTCGGCAGGAAACATTTCGCAGATGACAAAGAGATTGAACATGAAGTGCGAATGTCGCCGAGAGAGCAGATACAAGACTTCTATGCTGCAGGTTTAGACGCACTGATAAATCGATGGGATAAGTGTATCAATATTGGTGGGCATTATGTTGAGAAATAAGGGGATATGTAAAGGTAATAATAAACGTTTTTCAAGTTAGTATTTCACTTAGTATTTTTTAAATAACTGTTTGTGACTTATTTACTGACTTCCCCTCGTATAATGGAAAGAGTGTTATGTGTATGAACATTTTGTACCATCTCGGGCTGAGAGGTAGCCATTAAATCTGTTAAAAAAAAAAGAAGAAGAAGCAGACACAAATCTGGAATATTCTAGATTAAAAAGCTAAGAAAATCTGTACAGTATTTCATGCTTTTATAAATGATTTCATGCTTTTTGGGTAAATGTATATATACAAACTTGTATATACAGTATATATACTGAACTGCCAGAAAAACTGGTACAGACGAGCTTATGCAAAATACATATAGCAACGTCACCTATGCGCGTACTCGGTTGCGTCCGCCAGTGCGTATATAAAGCGATAGACATTCTTGCCAGCTGTCAGAGCTGTTTTCGACATGAGAATGATAAGTAATAACGATTTAAGCGATTTTCAACGCGGTGTCATAGTTGGCGCTCGTGAGATGGGCCATAGTATTTCGGAGGTAGAAACAAAGTTCGGATTTTCACGGACGACCATTGTAAAAGTGTACCGTGACTACAAGAATTCCGGCAAAACCTCCAATCTACGATACCAGTGTGGCCGTAAAAAGACATTGGGTGAACGTGACCATCGTCGGCTGTCATTAATCGTTTCACGCGATAGGCGTGCAACACTCTAGAAGGTATCATCGGAATTCAATGCTGGAGCCTCAACAAGCATCAGCGTCTAGACTCTGAAACGTACCCTGCACGATATGGGCTTTGGGAGCCGATGCCCAACTCGAGTCCCCTTGATGGGTGCACGACACAGAGCTATGCGCCTCGCTTGGGCACGGAAACACCGCCACTGGACACTTGATGACTGGAAACAAGTAGCCTGGTCTGACGAGTGGCGTTTCCAACTGTATCGGGCAGGTGGAAGGATTCGTGTGTGGCGCAAACCCCATGAAGCCATGGATCCCGCCTGTCAATAGGGAACTGTACCAGCTGGTGGACGGCCCGTAATGGTATGGGGTGCGTTACGCTGGACTTCACTGGGACCCCTGGTACGTCTACAAACGTCTATGACCGGCCAACGCTATGTGCGCAACCTTTCTGACGAGGAACACCCGTTCATGTCCTGCATTCATGCTGATGGGTTGGGCCTGTTTCAACAGGACAATGCAAGTGTCGGAAGGCCACATTATAGTTAGAGGAGCATTCATCGGAGTTTGGGGTGTTGCCATCCCACCCAAGTCCCCAGATCTGAACGTGATATAACATATTTGGGATGCCATGCAACGCGCTATTAAACACAGGAATCCGAGACCTCGGAATACACCCGAATTGTGGAGCGCACTGCAGGAAGTGTGGTGTGCATTGCCTACAGCATATTTCCAGAAGCTAGTGGAGTCCATGCCCCGTCGTATTTCTGCAGTCCTGCGCTCCCGTGGGGGACCTACCAAGTATTAGACTGGTGTACCAGTTTTTCTGGTACTTCAGTGTACATTTAACCCACCTGCTGCAACATTCGCATAGCAGTTAATGCAGAAAATATACGGAAAATCTTTATCATGATTCGTTTAATCCGACAGAAAAAAGTCTGAATTTAGAAGGCGGAAATATTGATAGCAGATACGTGAATTCAAAAAGCGCAGATATATTGATACCAGATATATGAATTCAGAAACCGGAGATACAGATATAGATAGAACATCTTTCGACATAAAACGCACACGTGCTTATATCAGCAGACATGCTAAAAGACAATAAAGAGAACACAACAGTTAAAAGTTCTTTGTAGCCGGTAAACAACGGAAAATTAACATTTACTTTACTCTGAGGAACATTTCTATGTAACCTATGAGCAACAGGTAATGAACTCGGAATACGCCGTGCTAATAGGCGAGTAGTCAGCAAGGTAGTTTTCCAACAGGTCGTTCAGGCAGGGCCAGGGTTCAGGTCCCGGACAGTGGCGGTTGCAGAAATTTGAAAAGAGGGGGGGGCACCTTAATACGACTATCACTTTGATCGAACTTCAAAATATCTTACCTTATAGGGATGGGGCTTGGGAGATGTTCGTTATACACAGTGCGTCAAAGAATTTTTAAGACTGGCGCTAGATTTCAGCCTACGGTGGCGCCACCAGTGTAATCGTGAATGCGTTATAAACCGTGACCATCTGCTTGCTTTCTGCCAAAAGTACTGCGCAGTTGTTAAAGTAACTCAAACGAAACGGCCGTTCATTAGAGAAGTAAACTTTTTTTCATGTTGTATTATTAAGATGGAACAAATGGCTGTTATTAAATTTAACGCAAAACTTAGTAAAAGTGCCTCGAAAACGTACCAAATGATGAAACAAGTTTACGGTGAGTTTTGTTTTAGTAGATCAAATGTTTTCCTGTGGCACAAACGTTTTTTGGACGGAAGAGAGACGCTAGAAGATGATAAGCATACCGGACGGCCAAGTTCATCTAGGACACCTGAGATTATTGAAAAAGTGCGTGATTTCGTGGCAAACAATCGATGTGCGTCACTAAGAATGATGGAAGAGTCTTTAAACATCAACAAAGAAACGATTCGAACCATCCTGCATGAAGATTTCGGCAAAACAAAAGTCTGTGCTAAATTTGTTCCACACACGTTAACCAATGAACAAAAGTCAAGGAGAAGTGCACATTGCAGAGACATAATTTCAGCCGCTGAAAAAGATCCAAACTTCTTAAAATCGATTGTTATTGGTGATGAAACATGGTGTTTTCAATACGATCCTAAAACAAAGCGACAAAGTGCGGAATGGAAGAAAAATAACTCGCCACTATAGCCAAAAAAACAAGAAAAGTTCCATCGAAAATCAAAACAATGCTCATTACATTCTTCGATAGTAAGGGTATTATCCCCAAATAATTTGTTCCAAGTGGACAAACAATTACTGGTGAGTTTTATTTAAATGTTTTGAGGCGTTTGATGGGCAGAATTCGTCGCATTCGTCCAGAATATCGAGATGAAAACAGTTGGTGTTTGTTGCACGATAATGCACCCAGTCACACTTCACTTCTTGTTCGTAGATTTTTGGCGAAAAATAACGTCCGTGTGTTGAATCATCCACCGTATTCGCCTGATTTAGCTCCCTGTGACTTTTCTTTGTTCCCAAAACTTAAAATGACGTTAAAAGGGTGTTATTTGGATAGTATTTCGACCATACAGACAGCTTCGACGCGTGCTTTGGAGGCAATTCCACAAAGTGAACTGGAACAGGCATTCGAATCATTATGAAATCGCTGTAACAAGTGTATTGGAACCGGAGGGACTTATTTTGAATAACAAACCAAAACAAATTATAAATTCTTGTTTCTATTTCATTTTACAGACCCAGTCTAAAAAATTCTTTGACGCACTGTGTATTTTTTTTTTTTTTTTTTTCGGAGAATGAGTTGCGTGATTATATGAGTATTTTGATTGGGTCTATTGAAGAGTCATATTAAGTGCCCGAATTTATTGAATAACCCTTTTTAATACAGAATGGAATGTGTGTTACACAAAAGTGAGTCTCTTTGGCTGCATTCGGACAAATCGCTCCAAAATCTCATCAATATTTCGGTGAATATGCATTAACCCGAGTCCTGTAAGGCCCACTGTAGTTCTTAGATATGTTTTCATCCTTTTAAGAGCTGAGAAGGATCTCTCTAGCGTCGTTTTTGTAACCGGAATAGCAGCTGATACTGTTAGCAGACATTTGATGTTGTTCAAGCAAATCAGATCTTCATTGGCCTGAATTGTAGTAATGCCTTCTATGGCACATTCTGGACAAGCATCTACTTTTCTTCCTACTTCACATTAGCTTGACGCTTGAGGGATGATGGACTTCTTTCTAAAAAGACGACATCAAGAGTTTCAAGAACTACTGGGATTATTTTACAAGCTTTAACAGTACAAAAAAGTGTATTTTTAGCAAGGTGTAAAAATTTAAAAATTAAAAATTTCGTCCCTTCCTAGGGGAGCACATATCCCTGTCTCTCCTCTGCAACCGCTCTTGGTCCCGCATAAGGTATAAACGGTCTGTATGTCATACAGTGCTGGTTCTCTCCCTTTCCCGGAACCAGAGGCCCTAAATTAGGGAAAGGCGACTGCTGATAGCTCTTAGGATCAGTTACTCGTGGTGGTCACTAACACAAGAAAAAAAAATGCGATACCGAAACTACATGCCGTGAGATAGCATACACCGAAGAGCCAAAAACATTGTGACCACCTGCCTCACTTAATGTTGGTCCTCCACGTGCTGCCAAAACAACTCTTACCCGGCGAGGCTTGACGCTGTAAGATTTCTAAAAGTGATGTCTTGTGGTATCTGGTACCAACAACTTACCAGCAGGTCCTTTAACTCTTGTAAGTTACGTGGTTGTTTTGCTTTTTTGTTAATCTGACGGATGAAAATTTCTGAGGAGATAAGAAGGGGGAAGGAGGGGCCCCAGAATCGTTTAGCGCCTACGGCCCCAAAATATTTAAAGTCGCCGATGACTATAAGAAGGGTGCACAGAAGGCGGGGTGTAAGTAGTGGAAGTGTGTTGTGCTGCCGGAACTGTGCGTGGGAACCTTCCTGATTCCTCGTCGCAGAATACGGCAGTGATTCCAGCACGTTTTGGAGTTAGGCAGAGGACGAATAGTGGCTTATCGCGACAGCGGTTTATCGTACCGAGACATCGGCGCCCGTGTGGGACGACATCAAGCCACAGTGAGGCGATTATGGATTCGGTGGGTGCAGGAGGGACGGATGGACCGACTTGAGCGATTGCTGCAGCCGCGGAATACCCCAACGAGAAGACCGGCATGTTCTGCGGCGGGCATTGACGGCTAGCACCGCCACATCACAAACGTTAGCGCAGGAATTAGGGTGTGTTGCGCAACAGCCTGTGTCAGCACGTACTGTTCGACGTCGTCTGCGGGAGCGGGTACTTGCCGCACGGCGCCCATTGCTCTGATTACCATTGACGTTACACCACCGGCGAGTGCGGCGGCAGTGGGCCGCTGAACGCCGCACCTGGACTACGGAATGGTACGACATTGTCTTCTCCGACGAATCCCACTTCTGCCTGCAACACCACGACGGTCGGATCCGCGTGTGGCGGCACCGCGGCGAGAGACTGTATGACGCCTGCATTATGCAGCGCCATACCGGTCCGTCGCCTGGCGTTATGGTTTGGGGCACAATTGGATATGACACCCGTACCCCTCTGGTATACGCATCGCCGGTGCACTCAACCGCCACCGCTACATCTCCGACGTTTTGGAGCCTGTAGTCCTCCCTTATCTGCAGGATCTTCCAGCGGCCACGTTTCAACAGGACAATGCGCGCCCGCGCGTGGCGCGCATCGTGCTACAATTCTTCACGGCCCACCAGGTGTCACTGCTGCCGTGGCCTGCTTGTTCTCCCGATATGTCGCCAATCGAACACGTCTGCTTGCTGATCGGCAACCGAGTGTTCCGGCAAGCACCACCCACGGCTACGCCTGATGAACTGTGGCAACGTGTGGAAGCAGCCTGGACCGACATACCCCAAACCCACATCCAAAGCCTCTTTCGTTCGATGCCGCGGCGTGTAGCGGCCGTTATTGCCAGCCATGGGGGCCACACGAACTATTGATGTCTGCGTGTTGCGCAAGTCGCACGGGCCTGTAAGCTCAATCGTTTCATCTTTGTATTTGTTGTTATGTGTCCAGTAAATCTGGCTTTGCTATCTCGTGTCCTTCTTGGTGTTGCATTTTGGGTGGCCAGCAGTGTAGAAACTCGTGGATCGGGAAAATGACAAGAGTGGAAGACATTATGATCAGAATTCCTGAAATTGCAATGAGATTGACATATTGTTAGAAGAAAGAACCACTGACGGTGAGTTCAAATATTGAACTGGATAGCAAGGGAAAACAATACCCAGAAGATCACAAGAGGAAGATGGTTGCATGAAATTCGAAAGCATGAAAGAAACGAGATCAAGGCAGACTGTTGTGGAAGAAGCAGCTTGGAGACTCTCATCCAACAGTGGATTGATAATGGCTGCAAATTTTATATACTTGCATATACGTATATATATATACACTGTTGGCCACACAAACTGCAACACCAATAAGGACACGAGATAGCAAAGCCAGATTTACTGGACACATACAACAGATACAAAGATGAAACAATTGAGCTTACAGGCCCGTGCGACTTGCGGAACACGCAGACATAAATAGTTCGTGTTGCCCCCATGGCTGGCAATAACGGCCGCTACAAGCCGCGGCATCGAACGAAAGAGGCTTTGGATGTGGGCTTGGGGTATGTCGGTCCAGGCTGCTTCCATACGTTGCCACAGTTCATCAGGCGTAGCCACGGGTGGCAGTGAAGAATTGTTGCACGATGCGTGCCATATGCGGGCGCGCATTGTCCTTTTGAAACGTGGCCGATGACAAGTCCTGCAGGTAAGGGAGGACTACAGGCTCCAAAACATCGGAGATGTAGTGGTGACTGTTGAGTGTACCGGC
The DNA here is from genome assembly GCA_039090855.1 of Macrothele yani. Taxonomy (NCBI): domain Eukaryota; kingdom Metazoa; phylum Arthropoda; class Arachnida; order Araneae; family Macrothelidae; genus Macrothele; species Macrothele yani. The sequence continues at coordinate 117,412,561 of CM077026.1, forward strand.
GATGCGTAATAGAGGGGTGCGGGTGTCATATCCAATTGCGCCGGACCCGACCATCGCAGTGTTGCAGGCAGAAGCGGGATTCGTCGGAGAAGACACTGGCGCACACGATTTGCATATGCCCTGCAATGCTAATCGTTTGCATGTCCGGTCGCCGGCGACGCATGCTGCGAGTTTCATACCAATGGGATGCTTCCTTCTTGGTGTTGCATTTTGGGTGGCCAGCAGTGTATATACAAGCATATAAGGACAAAAAATGTAAAAAAATTAATGCGTGTGGCAGTGGCCGCGGAGACGCACACTCAAGGTCATGTACGCATTCTAAAGTGTCTCATTGTGACCCCTAGAAATATGACAATAAATATTTTCCGACCACTGCAACTTGGACGGCGATGAAAAACATTTTGTAGAATTTTGAAGGGTCTGCCAGAATTTCGGGATGAGTTGTCATTGCGACACTCACACACCGGCATTCTCTTTAATAAAAATGGATTGGAAACATATTCAGTCCAGTTTTATTTTTGAAGCCATCATAACAATTTAGTGTAGAAAAATTATTTTCCAAAATTTACCAACTTCGTAAATTTTCTAAACAATGATATCTGATTAAATGTTCTTTTCAAAGTAATTAAGTATAATGCACTACCTCAATTGAAATGCGCAGCTTATTTTTGAGAGGAAGGGGGATGAGCAGAAAAAAAAATTTTACCCAGTGGAGTGACTTCAATGATTTTTGGTGAATAAAAATTTACGCGAGTTTAAAAGAGAAAATTTCGTTGTGCTTGGTAAGTGAAGAAATCAATTTTGTGCCAGTATTTCGCTGCAGAAATTAATCTCTCTGTCTCTCTCTCTCTCTCTCTCTCTCTCTCTTTTTTCAATTTATCCAATACTGAACTCTATTCTTAATCGCAATTTGTTCACATGCCCATTTTGATCAGAAGAAAAAAAACTTCCAGTTGAGTTCAGAAAACTTCTTTTTCTTGGTACGGCATGAAAATAAAACTGTTTTGGGTAGGGGTGGGGTGGGTGGCTGCAGCCCCACAGCCCCATAGCAGGAGGCGCCCCTGATGACGACATAATCGACAAATTTGCTGCTTTAAAAGAAAGAAGAATTGATCTAATATACAAAAAATAGGTCAGTCTTCATATATTGATTTTCATTGAAGACAGTAGATACCTTTTCATATTGCTCTTATAGCTCTTCACCTATTTTCTCAACCACGAGCCGCCACTGAACCACGACTGACCGTCATCAACCCACAAACCTTGCCGTCTGGGAAATGCTCTGACCCAGTCGTCTGGCCATTACAATTTGGCCTTTGTCAAACTCTCTTGAAGTCCGCTGCCTTTCCCATCTGACGAGCATGAATAACACTGATTAACAGAGCTCAATAAGATGTTATTTATATCGTTTCATGATCTTCACACGCGCCGCAGTTTATCTGCAGTTGCTTCGATTTGCATAAAGACGTGCTGGCCATAATATTTTGGCTCTTCGGTGTATAGTGTAGACAAAGAATATAAAGCTTCGCGTGAAGAACGTCAACTCTCGTAGAGATAACGTCAAACAGGCGACAACAGCGCTACCACAAGCTAGGAGATTATGTGCTCTGCTGGAAAGCAAACATTCAGACGCAAAAGACGTTAGGTGACTACGGCAGTGAAGCTTTTTTTTTTTTTTTTTTTTTGATCCACAATGGTTTCATTTGATCTGATGACTGTTTGCTTAGAGCAGGGGTTTTGTTTGTTTGTTGTTGTTGTTTTTGTTTTCTGATATCCCACTCATTCCCTTTTTTGGGCGCAGTCTGCTCCGGCATCAGCCTGTATGTTAGTTTCTGTGCACTGCATCTTGTATCTTAGGATATGTCGGCGCTAGTTACGTCTCGCCGAGCCTTAACTTTTTCTCAGTTAGATATTCTTTGGTGTATAAGAGCCTCCACGATCTGCATGGAAAAATCAGAACGCGCCTCTGCACTGTTTCGTAATCAGATGAAAACTTTACTTACTTATATGCGATGCAAAGAAATATTTTGACTTCGTCTTCTAGATATTAGTAGCGTGATAGGAACAAATAAATATTTATTCAACCAAAGGAAAAAATGAGCTCCCAGAAAAGTAGGGGAATATGTAGAAAACCTCTTTGATCGAGAAGTATAGATACCAAAAAAGAATCTAAGTATACAGGTACATAGGAAAGTCCCTTAGCCTGGAATAACTTGCGAACGGAGAGAGGTACAGTTATGCAAGGGAGATAACGGTATAGTAAAGCGACTACGCCCGATCGAATGAAACCGGTAGCAGCGTCTCTAGTGGCGAAATGCGGAAGTTAGCCATTGCAAATCGAAAACGAAAAGAGATAGAGCAAAATTTCCAATTACAAAGTTGTAGAGTATCAATTAATTAGTACAAAACGACATTTGTTTCACACGGATATGATAAATTGTCGCCTGAATATCCTAAAATGTCCGAATCGATGCGCAACGATTCGAATCTGCATATTCACATTTCGCAAATGTAGCCGTATGCAAATGCAGATTGTGACGTTGTACCGTACCTACGATATAAAAACCAGTAGCAGGATGTACCCTGATCAGAAGTTTAGGTCTACGTACGCTGTGTGAGAATGGCGAGCTTGAATCTCTGGGGTTACGTAAAAAATCAGGTGCATGCAATAGCGCCTACAAGTCTGCTGGATCTACGTCGTGGTGTTACAGATGCTTGCAATAGTGTGACACCTTCCATGCTGAGGAATGTGCATGCAGAGTTACTTTCGCGAATACAAACGTGTATTGTGGGCAATGGCGAACTCTTCGAACATACTCGACATTAACTTTTTATCACAGTGCGCCAGTTTACCTTTTTTGCTTTTGTTTTGTCTGACGTCATCAAACTGTATTGACATAAGTACGCATTTATGCAATAAATTGGGTGTATTTCCTCATACCTATGCCTGTTCCCTTCAAACGTTCACACAACAGGTCGCGCATCGATTACGGACATTTTAGGGTATTCAGGCGACAATTTATCTTATCCGTGTGAAACAAATGTCGTTTCGTACTAATTAATTGATGCTCTATATACAACTTTGTAATTGGAAATTTTGCTCTATCTCTTTTCCTTTTCGATTTGCAATCGCTAACTTCCGCGTTTCGCCACTAGGGGCGCTGCTATTGGTTGCATTCGATCGGGCGTAGTCGCTTTATTAAACCGTTATCTCACTTGCATAACTGTACCTCTTTCCGTTCGCAAGTTATTCCCGGCTAAAGGGATTTTCCTATGCACCCTGTAGCCGAGCAGCGCTATTGGAGTTGGTGATCAAAGGCTTGTGGGCGGCAGCACGTCCATAACAACCGAGCAGATGGGCTTCCTTACGGATGGTATTCATAGAAAGAACACTCCCGGATGCCTGTTGAAACTCCTCGCGGATGTGGTCCATCGATCTGGTGCGGTTCTTCCGAATTGCTCTGGCCAGCACCCGTCGGTCTCTAACTCCCAGTTTTGTGAGTCTGCTGGGTCGAGGCACATTCCGACAGTCACCTCTCATCTTCCACTTGCCAATCACGTAAGCCACTGTCGACTTTGGGTACTTCAACTCGCTGGATATGTCACGTATGGATCGGCCATTTCTGTGATACCCGACGATTACACCTTTCTCGAAATCAGAGAGCTCCGAACTGCGTGGCATCCTGCATGGACTGGTTGCCTTGTTGTTTCCCACACGATATTTAACGGCGGCGGCCGTGACGTGTATCAGGACCACAGATATCGTCGATTGCAGGGGTGTCCAATTACTTGTTGGCAGATAGTGTAGCTACCTGGCGGAGAAACTGTAAGCCAGAAAAAGGGGAATGTATGCAGAAAATAGTGGCCATGCTTACATCTGCCAGATATAATGACAATTCTTCCAATAAGGTTTCAAGAAACAGGGACATATATGCATCAGTGCATGTCAAAAGTTTAAAGAAAAACTTTAAACATTAGGTTTTCGGGTGGTGAGCTTCAGCTCGAATTTCGAGTGAGGAAAATATTATATGTTTGCTCGTTTTTAGGTTTCGTTTCTTTCCTTTCAACCTGGAACCAACCACCCAAGATGAGCCGACATCTCACTGCTAATAATACGTAAATTCTTATTAAACAACAAAAGTGAAGTTGTGCTGCTTCAAATTAAAAAGTGAAACCATCATCCAGAAGCAGTGATCACCGGCTGGATCGTCCTTATCAATTATGCTTTTTTTTTTTTTTTTTTCAAGTTGAATGAATAACTGATTTTAATAAAGATTCGTCATTACCGAATGAGTGTAAGTGAAATTTATTAAAGCGGAACGCTTTTTGCTATGAAGCTCCGGTGGCCGAGAGGTCTGAGGCGCTGGCTTCTGACCCGGGTCTCAGTCCCGGATAAGGTGTGTGTGGTGGGCATCTTTGATGGCACGGGCCCTGTTCCCCTCCCCGTCCCGGAAATCCAGTGGCTGCAAACCAGGATTACATGTTGCTTTCAGAGTTGCTCATGGTGGGTGTTGTTCTAGAGTCCATGAATTTCAGTGCTTTCGAAATTTATCGCTCATGAATAAAGTGCTTATTTTAATTTTTCTTTTGTTGGATTATAAGCAAAAAAAAAAAAATTGAACTTAGTATCCTTTATTTTATTTATATTTTAGCCTTTTGGTGTGCTGTATGAAATTACGTACATTTAATTAACGGACTGCTATTCTACTTAGAAACTTGAAAATGTAACCAGTGGCAGAACCATGCGTAATAAACTGGCTGTAAGCTAAAATTCTGTTAAGAGGGTCTAAACTTTTCTTTTTTTAAATTTTTGTTTGGAATGAGATGCATAGTTGTTACAGGAAGATTTAACTATCCATTCTGTTCAGTTTCATTATCACTCTCTACAGACGCTACTCTAAACAGCGGATGCAATAAATCTTACGACGGTCCGGATAACAGCTAAATTTAAACCGGGTTTTCCAGCTGTTATCAACCTAATAAGTGATAATATTTATGGAGATTATCTCATCGAGATATAGCGTAAGACGGTACTGATAAATTTGGAATGGAACAGTTGTTACTAAAAAAAAAACCGGATTGGGGGGGGGGGGGGGAGCTAGGAGCCATTCAAACTTTTATGTTACTATTTACTTTCATTTTGAAATGGTGTCATTGAAACACCTGCCTGATAGAGAATTTCATTCTGATGTCACGAGTTTTGTTCATCATATGAAAATTCCCACTGAAACGAATTTTAGTAAGCGAAAACGGCAACTGCAGTTGGTGCGCGGATAGAAATAACAGACATTCGGCGTCACGGTTCGAAGGTTCCCTTAGGGATGGTAAGAGCGACATTATCACCAAAATTCGGGACCAAAAATCCAAAATGACAGATGAAAGCCTGATAAGGGAATGGTGCTTGAACTGGCATCAGATTTGAATTTATTTAGGTGGAATAACTGATGGAAAAGCTTGATAAGAAATTAAACAACAGAATTAGCAAAGTAGAAAAAGTCTCATGTCAGCTGAATAAAACTATTTTAATTAAGGAGGTCTGCCAAAAAAAACAAAAAAAAACGCTGATTGTTTACAATGTAGTATTTAGACCAGGGGCGTATGTAGATTTTTTGGGGGGAGGGGCGACGGAAAATGCAAGTTTTTAAAATCCACCAGAACAACATAAGTTAATGAAAAACGGTATAAAAATAAAGCAGTTTTTCCGATGTAATTTAATGCATTTTTATTAAATTAAAGCAGTTTTTTCAAATTTAAGTTTTCGTTTACCAAAAACATAAAAAAAAATGACACTTTCGGGGGGAAGGCCCCTTTCCCCCTTCTGCTCTAAGTATGCCGCTGTCATCATCTACGTCAGTGAGAGTTAGCTGCAAAATAAGGGTTTCATTAGGAGGTTAGGTGAAGCTCATATTAGAGTAGCAAGTTTCATTAGGAGGTTAGGTGAAGCTCATATTAGAGTAGCAAGAAGAATATCGAAAAAAGTAGTTGAATTCACTGGCATGACATGATTAGTAATAGAGACATTAGCTCTGAGTCGGGCATTTTCTTTGTAGAAGACAAAGGTAATGGAAACATACGTAATTTAGGCATGCACTGTAAAAAATTTGATGGTAAATTTGATGGGCTTGAATTGTTAACAAGGTTGGCATCACAAAACCGTAAAACTAAGAATTTTATGCTATATTGACAAGTTTTCAATCTGATATAACAGAAATAAATGATAAATTACGGTTGCTACTCGGTATAAATGAAAAGACCAAATTCGAAATTTACAGAAAAATGCTAAACAGACAGTTTAAACTGCACACAAAGTTGCCTTGAAGATCATTCATAAGCAAACTGTTTTATATTCATCCATTAATTTTAAGAGAGATAAGTCTTGAAAAAAAAAACCCAGTAAAATTTGGAAACATTTGGATTTCCTTTCTTACTAAAAACGAAGAAACTTACAATTCTGAATTCATCTATCGCAATAAAATTCGCATATAAGTGGAATGAAACTTCGACAGTCTGTCGTAGAGAACGTACTATGTCTATTGCTTGAGAAACGAATTAAAAGAGTAATATACATGAAAGTAGGAAATGTTTTCTGGAGTTACATTTACTACATTTTCTAACTAATTGTTATATGGTTCTAATAAAGTTAGAGCATAAATAAGATATTCTTTAAAATGACAAATAAATCATAACCATATTATTTATTTCTAATTGCTGGAGATCTAAAATTGGACCACACTTTACACACACAATTAAGGAATTACGCCAAACATTGAAAAGTGACACAAAAAATAACTTATTGAAGTGAATTACAACTATAAGTAGAAATTAGACGTGACACACTTGCTGTTATTATGAAGTTTTTCATTGAATTTCTTTATTCATGCAAAAATAGTATAGTATTTTTGGTAACAACTGCATTTTTGTTTAGTTTATGCAACTGATAATATTATCGAAGGTGAAATACTTCGTATTCAGTAACTTTGATACCACGTCAGAGAAAACGACCTGTGGGTCCGACCAACACGCGTTCTGAACTGCGATTCTGTTCCTCAAGTCAAGATTTCCGACAGGTGTTGATCAGCTCACTCCTAGTTCACTCCACGCCACACTTCGCTTCAGAGCAGAAACATCACCCTAATTCTTGGCGTGGCACTCAAAAGTGTATGCCTGTGGGGGCCTCCAAAGTTGCAGATTTGTTTATCACTTCCAGTAGGGGTCAATTTGTAAAAATAATGTTGTGGACAATTATAAAAAAACAAAAAAAAAAAACTCCCATTTTTTTGTTGTTGTTGGGTAATCTCTTTGGTGGGGAGTCCGGACCCCCCCCCCCCCTAGACCCCTCCCTTGGATACGTGCCTGGATGACCGGTTTGTGTAACCGACCCCATAACGTAAATTCTACAGTTGTAAATTTTTGAATTCGGTACGAAATTTTACGGTAATGATATGCAGAAATTTTCTGTTAAAACTACATTTTTTGTAGCGTATCGTTTGGCAAGGGAAACACTTTCACAGCCGGCATTATATTCCATAACAACTACAACTAGTTGTGCACCAAGGAGAAGACTTAGAATAGCATGAATTATTAGTGTGAAATTTGTCATTGGTACAAATGGTAGTGATTTGTCAGAGGCAGAGAAAGTCTTGCTATGGAACGAGAAAGTTTATATAGGTAATAAGCAACAATTTTTATTTTCTGATTTTGTTCTAACTAGCAACGAAGTGGCGACGCCAGTCGCTCAGAACTAGGTGGGCTATTAGGGGGGGGGTAAGCATGATGGGACATGACACAAATTTGAAGTGTTGGCAGAAATTTTGGCAAAAAACTCCGCTCCTCATATGCTGATAATGTTATCCCTAGAAGAAAAAAGTCTTCGAATGAATACTGCACGTAGTATTTATTCAGTGTATGCAGTATGAGAACCAACCACATGGATACGAATCTCAATGGCTATGGCAAGTTACTACCTATTTCTTCGCAATTTTAGTTACTTAGGTCGTTTTTGTTTTTTGTTTTTTTGGGGTTTTTTTTTTTTTTCGCTTTTTTGTTTTTTGTGGGCTGTTTCTGAATCTCTCTCTCTCTCATCGTTTAAAACTATAACTATAGTCAGTAACCCGTGCCATGCACGGTTGAAAAAGCTGTGACTGAAATTTGTTCTTGTCATAGAACACGAATCGTAATAAAATGCATAACTATAATAAACGGTTGAATTATTAATGGGCAATGGGTCACCAACAGCAACATTTTCGTGATATACCCATTAATTTTTCCAGCCATACGAATTTCCCCCCTAATTCCCGTTTGCCCTAATCACGTTTACCCCAATGGCGTTTCCCCGAAATCGCTTTTACCCGAATTCCCATCTCCCCATATATCGTTTGCCCTAATCTCGTTTCCCCTAAACCTCGTTTCCCCTATTTCCCGTTTGCCCTAAACGCGTTTACCCCAATGGCGTTTCTCCGAAATCGCTTTTACCCGAATTTTCATTCCCCTAATTTCGTTTGCCCTAATCTCGGTTCCCCTAAATCTCGTGTCCCCTAATTCGCATTTGCCCTAAACACGTTTACCCCAATGGCGTTTCCCCGAAATCGCTTTTACCCGAATTCCCATTTCCCCTAATTTCGTTCCCCCTAATCTCGTTTCCCCTAAATCTCATTTCCCCTAATTCACGTTTGCCCTAAACACGTTTACCCCAATGGCGTTTCCCCGAAATCGCTTTTACCCGAATTCCCATTTCCCCTAATTTCGTTTGCCCTAATCTCGTTTCCCCTTATCTCGTTTCCCCTATTTCACGTTTGCCCGTATCAAGTTTTTCCTAATTCGCTTTTTCCTTATTTCGCGTTCGCCCTGATTCATGTTTGGTTTTTATTAACCGAAATAAAACGGTGGGTCTTGATATCTCAAGAGAATTATTCTTTCCTTTCTTGTTGATGATGTCGATAACCATGCCAACAAAAGTGTAAAGAAGTGCACATGGTGAGGACCATTATACGATTAGTCCTTAACGCAGCCATTGTATCTGTCACGGACCCCCCTCCGCTAGCCTTCCTCACAGATAAAGTACTACATCGCATTAAACTTTTATTAAAGCAAGAGATACTATTGAAAAGCATTCGGTAGAATTGTGAACGCAGAAGGCCCACTTTTTAAGAGTTCTTAGCGTACTAGACCCCTTCCTTCTCCACACCGTACGAGACTCTAAGCATGAGCCGTGGAAATGCCTTTTGCTAATTGAGTTCCCCCTTGACAGTAGACGTCAGTTTGTCCTGTTTAAATGTTTTCTCAGTTAGCACCATCACTGATTGGGTGTAGGAGAACTGGCCATCGGTGAACTGGCCACAAAAATTTTAACAGGCCGTATAAAAATTGCGTTTTCGACCGCTTCGTGGCCACGTTCTTGGAAGTTGGTTATCTGAATCACATAAAGTTTCTGTAATTTCGTCTTTTCTTAATTGCGATTATTAATGTAATTCTTAAAAAAATGTTTATGATCTACAACTGAACAAAAGATTTCAGGATTTACAAACTGCAAGTCTGCAATTAATTATCTGAGGGCGTGTGCTGCCTCACGAAACCTTTCGGGGGGGGGGGGGTAACACCAAAAGTATAAAATATAAAGGATTTCTGGTCTGATTGGGAGATTTTCAGCATTTACAACCTACAAGTCAACAAATTATCTAAGGGCATGTGCTGCTTCAAGAAAATTGTCGGGGGGGGGGGGGGGCACACGTGTACAATGTTAAGTTAAACGAAATTTGTTTTGGATTTTATGGATTTTTACACTGCCTGAAAATAAACATCTTTCCTTTTCTTTCTGTTGAACTTGAAATCCAACAAGGAAAAAAGAAAAATTTTGTAATTTAAAAAAAAAAAATTACAATGCCCCCTTTTTCGTTCCTGAGAATTGATAGCGGCAATAAGGTGCGCAAAATCCTCTTTTCAAATTTTTACTGTCTGTAGCAGTGGCTTACGCCTATAGATCGTTTTCCAAACTTAGAAATATGAAAAGTTACTTCTGATTAAATGTGAAACAGCAACGACTTTTTTTTTTTCATTTGTAATTAAAACAAAATTGCTACAGACTTAGACAATTTGGACATTGTTATAAAGTTTGTAACAAAAAGAAAAACAAAAGCTACAAAAGTTAATTTTACCTGAAACTACGTTTGTTTGTGTGCTTTCTTAAAGCTTTAGTTTTTAATTTATAGGAAAAATAATTTCATTTATAATTTCATTTAATACGAAAACCAATTATTTCGAATTCTACTTTCAGTTTTATACAATTTACTTGAATATGTACCAATAGAAGATAATTTTTGGTTAGAATAGTTCAAGAGACGCCCGTCATGTTCAATGTTATATATATACAAACTTAATTTCTGGATATTCATCACTGCTGCGTTGCGCGTCATGATCTTCAGAATGTGTGTTAAAAAATTTTGTTTTAAAATTCCGTTTTAAATTTTGTCCTTACCTCTGCTTTTGGGTATATATATATATATACCCTGGGTCAGGAACTTGCTGACAAGAGCAAAGAAGGGAGATTAAAAATGAACTTTCAGAAGGCAAAAGTGATGTACAATGCTTTTACAAAAAATGAAAATTTATCGATTGATGGGGAAAAGCTGGAGATAACCAATACCTACATTTATCTTGGACAGCAGATATCAAGTGAGGGTCACATTGATGAAGAAATTAATCGGCGTACAAAACTTGCCTGGAGAGCTTTTGGAAGAAACAGCATAATTTTCAAGAGCAATATGCCATTATGTCTTAAAAGAAAAGTGTTTGATCAATGCATCCTTCCAGTGCTTACGTATGGTGCAGAGACGTGGACCTTAACTAAAAGAGATATACAAAGGGTGTAGACAACTCAAAGCAGCATGGAGAGGTTCATGCTTGGTGTAACCAGGAGAGATAAGAAGAGAAACTCGTGGATCAGAAAAATGACAAGAGTGGAAGACATCATGAGCAGAGTAAAATCCCTAAAACGGCAATCGGCTGGACATGTTGCCAGAAGAACGGACCATCGATGGACAGCCGAAATTTTAGATTGGACTCCAACTGACTGGAAAAGACCCAGAAGAAGACCACATTGGAGATGAGTGGATGAAATTCGAAAGCATGCGGGAGTGAGATGGGTGGATGAAATTCAAAAGCATGCGGGAGTGAGATGGGTGGATGAAATTCGAAAGCATGCGGGAGTGAGATGGTGGAGACTGGGGCAAAACAGACCGTAGTGGAAGAAACTTGGTGATATCTTTATTCATCTAGCAGTAGATTGAAAATGGTTGATGATGATGATTAAATATACATATATTTTCCTGAATTTGACGATAAAAAAATTACATACAACGATTTTTTTCCTGAATTTGACGATAAAAAAATTACATACAACGATTTTTTTCCTGAATTTCACGATAAATCCGATTTTTACCCCTGAATTTTGGCGATAAAAGTAACGTTTTATTTCACTCAACGAAAATCAGGACAAACATGAATTGGGGAAAACGCGAATCAAGGCAAAGGAGAATTAGAACCAACTTGATACAGTAAACGTTTTTAGGGGAAACTTTGATACGGACAAACGTGTTTAGGGCAAACGTGAATTGAGGAAATGAGATTTAGGGGAAACGAGATTAGGGGAAACGAAATTAGGGGAAATGGGAATTCGGGTAAAAGCGATTTCGGGGAAACGCCATTGGGGGAAACGTGTTTAGGGCAAATGCGAATTAGGGGAAACGAGATTTAGGGGAAACGAGATTAGGGCAAACGAAATTAGGGAAATGGGAATTCGGGTAAAAGCGATTTCGGGGAAACGCCATTGGGGTAAACGTGATTAGGGGAAACGGGAATTAGGGGAAACGGATCAGGGGAAACGGATGTTCACCAATTTAACGATGGCGTTCCTCCTTATTGTGTAAACATGTGCTTACCCGTCGTTAACGGGCTTGCATTGCAATACTGAGGCATTCTTTCAGTGACCCGAAATGGCATTATCGTGTCTAGATAACTACACATTGGGGGTTAAAAATGTGTTTTCTTTTGCCAGTTTGGGTTTAACATTTTTTTAATATCGTTATATAATCTATACTAATATGTAAAGAGAGAAAGTTTGTTTGTGTGTTTGAGGTAATCTCGAAAACTACTGAACCGATTTGAATAATTCTTTCACCATTGGGGAGCTTGTTTTTTACAGTGAACATAGGCTATTTCGTTTATTATTATTTTTATTATTTTTGGCTGTACTACCAAATCAGATCGCTTTCTAGTAGTTCTCGATTTCCCGTGTATCATTCCGCTTTTTTTACATACAACCTGGTCACACCCAACGTGAAAAAGTAGTTCACGATAATATACGGATTTTTTTACTAATCTCGAAAACTACTGAACCGATTCGGATAATTACAACTACATAGTTGACAGCAGAGGGCTTAGTTCCAAGTCCGACCACCGCAGAAAGGCAGATGGCGCTGCAAGTAGTTAAGCGAGAATAAACGCCAGACTAACGAACGGCGTACAAAGAAAATGCCATGGTAATAAAAAAATACTTATGACAATAAAAATTAGCAATGACAGATCTGTGGGTCAGTAGCTTTCATTTTTAAAAAAATCATGAAAATCGCTCCAATGGGGTATAGCGCTGGCGGGGATTGTAGAAAGAAAGGACCTTGTGTTTTAAATATTATACAGATTACAAAAATGGTGTGTTTCTACTACTCTCTCAGAAATTCGTTCAGAGGACTCCCTCCATTCCAGAAGTACAAACACTAAATTTAACAAAGAATTATTTTTATAATAAAATTTCAGTGATTTCGAGAAATTCATACATATATCCAACTTCCCTAGACTCTTAGATGGTTGCACCCACCATCTGATCATATGTAGAGGATTTTAGGAAGGGAGTGTCTGACCCCAGGTCTTAAACAACCCTTAGAAATAAGAAACTAGGAGATTTGGGCTAGAGCACCTGATAGGAAAGTGACACGGAAGCGAAGTAGAAAGGGGGAGGAAGACGCCCTTATTTATTACCGGGGGCCAGTACCCGGGGTCAGACGGCTTAACGTGCCCATCCGACGCACGGCGGGTATTTAGTGGATCGAGCGTTCGTACCTGCCTGGGATCGAACCCGAGGCCCTTCCCGTGGCAGTCACGAACGTTGCCCACTCGGCCACCCGCGGCCTTGTGTCCGACGGCATTCCTGAGTTCAGGTAATTCACGTGCTGACCGGGAGAAACCAGTTTTTCTTGCGCATGCGTGGTAGAGGACAAAAGGGGTGCGGAGAATAGAATGACAGTGGAGCTTCGGTCGTCAAGTAGAGAGGGTCCTGGTTTGGACACCGGTTTTTGACAGATGGGCTACGGGTATCGCAGAAGTGCAGCGTGGTGAAAGGGAAGGACGATTCCTTCGTCCACCGGGTATCGCGGAAAGAATTGTGGAAAGATAGCACGTGGTCAGCACGGGAACCTGAGCGGAAAGTCATCGGAAACCCGTGAAGCAAATGTTATCGGAATAATAAAGTCTTGCTGTTGTTTTTATTTCCGTGTACTGGACTGAGTTTTGTCGAGGTAGTTATTCTTCTACGCAAGGACGCCTTCAGCCGCCTTGATAGCCAGATCGTATAGTAAAGGCGAGGCGGTAGATCGCTATACGGCGGGAAATAAAAGGTTTTATCTAAGAATTGATATGTCTGGCCCAACAGCGGGTGTTCGAATTATTACATAAAACTATAACTGGAAGCTGCAGTACGTCACCCCCCCCCCAGCTGCGGGGGTGGTAGTTACGCCGCTGAGGAAATGCACAAAATCTTTCTCTGAGCGATCCCCCTTCTCATTTCATAACTTCTTCCGACGCAATTAAAGAAGGTAAAGGACTGTTCCCGTTTGGAATAAGAAATAATACCCCACTCTATAATACTCCATTGTACGTACCCCGATAAAAATACTTAAGTGTTAGGTTGTTAAACTATAATGAAAATATCAATCAGGGTATCTGGAAAGTCTCAAAGGCTTGGCCTCATTCCAAAAGTAAGAAGTTATATAGGAAAGGAATTCACCCAAACATAGACAATTGAAATCAACTGAAAACACGCACTTGAGATACATTCCGTGTTTTGCTGCTTAAAAAAAATGGTAAGTTCTCCTTTTAGTGAGAATTTTCTTGTGAATTAAACTGGACGGTACAAAAAATTTAAATTTATTTCAGTTTTCTGCTGAGCATTGCAAAATATATGTTGAATTTGTGTGCGTTAAATAGTACCGTGAACTTTTACATTTGATCAGATTCAGATCAGTTGGTTTCCTGAAAATGCTGTACAAAAAACAATTAATTTGATTATGCCTCGTAGAGATACCTTGGAATGTGACATTAACTTTGTCGAGCAGTGTATATTTTATGTATATAGATACTAATGTGCACTATTAAATTAGTAATGCATTTATATTTAGCAGAAAGACAGGTAGGGAGGGGGGCAATATTTTGTAGTTCGCTCCTGATGTAGAAATGCCTAATTACGCATCTGTTTCATGCGATATGCTATCGACAATATCCGATCTTACTACACAACTTCAAAATCAGATCCTCAAACAGACGATTAAAATTTAATAATTAATTAAACCTCAAATCTTCCCGCGAATCGTTCCTATTACCAGAAATTTTCCTACATATGGATACGGAAAAAAAGTGAGAAAAGAATTTTTCCATTAACTCCAAAAAATGGAAGAAAGCTTTCTGAAAATTCGAAATTTTCGAAAAATCCGTGAAATTCAGGCGTTTGTTTTCCATCATTTTACGGAAAAGGTCGTGTCAGGAATATTCTTCGTTAATTCACGAAAGGAATCACGGAAAATAGCTCGTGAATTTCAGAAAAACATTTTACGTCTAATGGGGCGGGGGGAGGTAATAATCATATTGCATTTTTACTCTTTGAGTATCGATAGCGATATACTTTATACTGAAAATAATCCCAAGGCGTACAGTAAAAAGGATGGGAATGGAAAAAATTACCATGTTTCACTACAACTCAGGAGAGTCGACTTCACAAATTTATTGAGGGAGCAGGGGGGAAGGGGGGCAGGCAAGCGTGCAGAGACGTGACCTCATGGCAGAGATCAGACGTGGAAGGGTCACGTCTCTTCCATTGTCAGGAGGAAAACAGAAACAAGTTAGTAAAATCATGCGATACATTGATTATGATACGCTTTCCAACATACCAGAAATCATTACTCAAGTTATGAGGATAATGTCTGTGGAATAAATCTCGCTCCTGTGCCCTGACATTCAACAAAACACGTTAAGGTGGACGTCTAGCGATTTTGCCTCCTATACTTCCAATGGGCAAGCTTCTGCACACATTTTCTTCATAATTAATGCGTTCCCAAGGATGAAAATTCGAACATCAATTAAAATAACTTCATATTATAACTTGGAATACTTAATATTTTCTAAAACATAACCATTATAACGAAGTAAATTTCTCCGTCATTTCTGTCCACGCCAGGATTCGAACCCGGGTCCCCTCATTCCGGAATAAGTCACTCTACCAATTGAGCTACGCGGACGTTTTATTCTGATTCCTATCTGCCTTTATGTAGTCTGCGTCCTTCGGGCAGGTACGTCACATCTCCTGGTACGTTACATCATCTCCCCCTTATTTTTTTTTATTTTTTTTATTTATTTATTTATTTTTTTTTTTTTCGAAGTACTGGAGAAGGGATTCTCTTATTTTTCCTATCTCGCGGTGTGGAAATAACATTACACCAATGCGAGATTTTGAACGGTCGGGTCATCCGGATAGTTCGGGCGCCATTATACTACCAATTGAGCTACGCGGACGTTTTATTCTGATTCCTATCTGCCTTTATGTCGTGTGCGTCCTTCGGGCAGGTACGTCACATCTCCTGGTACGTTACACCATAGTTAAGCAATCCAACATTTGTTTGTCTATTGACGTGATCAATGTACAGGTCGCGCCATCTTTTTTCCGGTCTCAACACCACCAAAGGAAAAGTTATTGATTTTTAATATAATTATGGTTAAGTTTTAGAAAATATTAAGTATTCCAAGTTATAATATCAAGTTATTTTAGTCGATGTTCAAATTTTCATCCTTGGGAACGCATCAATTGTGAAAAAATGTGTACAGAAGTTTGGCCATTGGAAGTATAGGAAGCAAAATAACTAGACGCCCACCTTAAGTATATACTTCCGGAACAACATGATGAAGTTTTGTCTCAATCGAAGCATTTTTACGTAAGTTATGACGCATAAGGGTAATGGATCCTACTCCTATTTCCTAACCTTTGATTCCATTTCGCCCATCTTTAACAGGGTTTGTCCCCAGGTGGTCCCCTACAACATACTAAAATTTCATCGAAATCGAACCATTTTTACGCAAGTTATCGTGCCGACGGACAGACAGACGGACAAAGCTGGAGCATATACGCTTCTTCAACCTACGGTTTATATGAATTTATATATAATTTATATTTTGTACTGAAATTAAAATGAGCTGAAAGTAATAATCGGAAACGTAGCGGTAAGGAAGAAGAGAAAAAATTTTAATGCATGACCACCATTTTGTCACTTAGAAAAGAATGGAAATTTTCTTTCATTTCGTGTTTTTCAGAATATGCCATCTCGTTTGTTTGTTTTTTGTTTTTGTTTTGTTCTGTTCTGTTTTTACATGGGTTTTAAGATGATAAAGTGAAGCAACACACCACCAACGGATATTTACCCGCAAATGCGCCGGAGCGATCCTTAACGACTTTCTTGGAAAACATACGTAGGGTTAGGATAAAAGGCCATGAGGCGCAAATAGGGAGTGTTAAAAAAAAAAAAAAAAAAAGCATTTCCTTTGCGGTAAATATGTGTCCCGCAAACTTCTTAGCTTGATCGGCGTTCTTGTAGGACTTTGTCGCACTTGAACCTTTGAAATGAAGAATTGATTTTTAGTAACATGTGTTCAAATAGCAGTATATGTACCAACTCTTTCTGGTTTGTGTTATTATGAGAAAAATATTCTCAAGTTCTTCCAGCAAGAGTGGAATGTAAAAACATATTACAAAAATTGACCGTAATCAGTTTAGCGATATGCTGGATGCATTATGTTTTGCCTTCGATAAACCAACTAGATCAATATTTTTAAAACTTTAGTGGACATTTCCCTGAAATAGTGCTTGTTTGTTTGAACAACGTAAAGCAACAGGAGACATTTTGTTCAAACAAAAAGCAGATATTGGGGTTGAGCTCTATATTGAACAGAGTGGATGTTGAAAAAAAAAGTGAAATCTACTTCACCAGTGGGTGACTAGTTAGAGGTGCAAGCTTCTGAATAATCATTCGATTTGTGCCCGGGTTTGAATACCGGTGGATGCATGGTCGTTGGGCTTGACCGATTGAGCAGGACTCCAGTAGTACAGCCAGGAATTCTGTCTATGAGGGAATGTGCACTCTAGCTGGAATTAACAGAGAGATGTCAGGAGGAAAAGCTACGCTTGAGCCCCCCCCCCCGAAAATAAATATTCCATAAAACTTTCAGCGAAAAACCAGCCTGTCATTTGTTTATTCAGCCTTGGTTCCAAAAAGAGACAATAGTCGAAAAAAGGTTAAATGAAAACGAAAATCATCGATGTGTTAGTTTTTGTTCTTTTTTCACTTTTTGTATTCTCTCATTCTCTTTCTCTCTCTCTCTATTAAGAAGTCGTTGCCTATATTATAAACAGGGGTTGTTAGACTTAACGTACAACATCAACAAATTTTTATCTTTGTCATTACCGTAATGGTTTAGCTAAGACTGATGACGTTAAAAAATGCGTCTAGGAGGGGGAGGGGAGTTCGCACTCCCGTTGGACTCACTGGAGTAGTCGCTTTTGCGGCCAGTGTTGAACAGGAGGGGCCACTGGTACTTTGCCTCCACCTTTTCAGCAGAGAAAGAAACGGGTCAGGAAACGGCGCAGTGGTCTAAGCAATGGTCTCTGATCATTCGCCCGAAAGGGGTCCGGGTTCGAATCCCGCGGCGAGGCATGGATGTTGTGTTTGCCTTACGGCACTGGCTCTCTCCCTTCCCTGGAGCTAGTGACCCTAAATTAGGGACGGGCGACTGCTTATAGCCCATTGAGTTGCTCACGGTGGTCGTTAAACCTCCAATCAAAAAAACAAAAACAACAACAACAAAAAAAAACTGCTCAGCGGATCAACTAGTCGGCAATTTCTAGCGGGTCAAACGGTGGGGTCAAGGTGTTCCTGGCCCGATTTCGACCCGGTTTTATTTCTGTTTTATTTTTGAAAAGCAAAAAAGAAATTTTTTTCAGAGAAAGATGCGCGCTGTGGAACTTCGTGCTCGATACTGGTGCCCGCGAACTGAAAAATGATTGTTCATGCAACGTGAAAGAAGAGTGTCCTTTCCTTCTGAGGGGCAATGATGAAAACAACATTAACATTTTGGAAACTTTCATCTCATCATAAACTTGTGAAAATTGGGGCTGCTGTGAAGCATATTCTGAAGTCTGATATGTTATCAAGAAAGCAGCAAAAGCTGACGTTAAACATGTAACAATTTGCTTAAATAAAACATTTCGACTGTAGCGCAGTATTCGAAGGGGGCCGGTATGGGCCAGTATCGCATACCGGTAGTTAACAAAAATGGAAGTGAGCATACCGGCAGTTAAAAAAACATTATTTACCATCCCGGTATGTTATAAATCATAAACCTGTCACAAACTACGTAAAGCAATTAGGATGAAAGCGCAAATTTTAACGCAAAAATCGGCAAATGACATTTTTAACGGGTAAAATTGATAATGATTTTTCTTTCTTTATGATTGGAGGTTTAACGACTACCGTGAGCAATTCAATGGGCTATAAGCCGTCGCCCGTCCTTAATTTAGGGCCACTGGTTCCAGGGAAGGGAGAGAGCCAGTGCCGTAAGACAAACACAACATCCATGCCTCACCTGACTGGATTCGGAACCAGACCCATCTCGGACGAAAGACTAGAAGCCAGGAACCACCTTAAAGGTGGTTCCACCTGAAATCTCTGCCTTATGTTTCCAATGGTAAAACTTCTTTACATATTTTCTTCGCAGTTTATGTATTCCCAAGGATGAAAATTTGCACATCGATAAAACTAACTTTAAGTTATAGCATGGGATACTTGCTGAAACATAATCATAATGAAGCAATCCAACATTTGTTTGCCTACTGACGTCCTCAATGTACAGGTCGCGCCATCTATTAACAGGTCTGAACATTACTCAAATGAAAATGATTGAATTTTAATATAATTATAGTTATGTTTTAACAAGTATTAAGTATTCCGTGCTATAACTTAAAGTCGATTTTATCGATGTGCAAATTTCATCCTTTGGGAACACATTAATTGCGAAGAAAATATGTAAAGAAGTTTTACCATTGGAAACATAAGGCTGAAATTTTAGGTGGAACCACCTTAACTCGTGTTCTTTTGAGAACATCGGAAGACACAGTGAATTGTTATGAAAACTTTGCACATAATCTGTCAATTTGAAGATTTCAGTGCGTATTAATTACCACAAGCATATTGCTACAGTTTCATGTTTTAACATTCTTCATAATGATTCACCGTCATAAGTTCTCAGCCTTGGGGCCCGCTGCAATGTCTTAAAGGCCTAGGGGCTCCAGTAAGGCCTTAATTCGGCCCTGACTGCAATACCTCTTCATGCAGCTGTGTGACTGATTTTGGCTAAGACCGCCTCTCCTCTCATTTCAGACCGCCTCTCCTCTCATGGCTAAGACCGCCTCTCCTCTCATTTCAACGGCGCATGCGCAAATGGGAATTATTTTTTTAAAAACCAACTCAGGTTCAAATTTGACCAGTCTGCACATCGTTAAGGGCTGTGAATTACAGATTCCTTTCGCTTATGTTAAATGATTATGGTGAAAGATAATGTTACGGGAAGGAATAAAGAAGACTAACACATTTGTACTGCGTATTCAGCATTGGATGATATTTATCATCACTTTTACCGTTCAGCAAAAGGAAAGATATACACATGTATGTATAAATCAACGGACGGAAAAAAGAAAGGAAGGAAGAAAGGAGACTGAAACTGCGAAAAACACAGCACACAGCATTTCACTTCCTACTTTTCCGTTTACTGTTGATTATAAATGTCCTCTTTCGGTTTGCTTATCACTTTCACTTTCAAATCTCTCGGAACCTTTGATTGAAGTAATATATTATCCACCTAGATATTACACTGAATTAGGAAGAAATATAGTATTTATTAATCAATAGAAAATACCTAAAACTTAAAAAAAAAAAAAAATTCAACTTCAATCGGTATCATTAAATTGCTCTCGAGAATTGAGACAAAAGAGATTAAAATTTAAAACACTGCATAATATTACAGAATATCGTAGAACATTCTGAAAATTTTCAGCAAGTTAGATAATTTTAAATCAAGTTAAGATTCGCCGTTATATGTTCGTTTTTGCGCGAATAATCACCAACCAAGTTAGAACACTGATTTATTTATTTGAACACCAAATTCTTTACACGAAGCGTCAACAGGAACGCGAAAAAAAAATGAAATATTTACAAATAAGATGAAAATGATGACAATATTTTCAAATGTGGGAATGATTGTTTATAAGTATAGAAGAAGCATGGTATGCAAATGTCAAATCATGATGCAGACCAGGAACAAAATGTCAGTCTTACTGAGTCCTGTGGAAGGGTCTGCTTTAAGGTCTGCACGCACCTTAATTTAGAAAGCCCGCAGCCAGACCCGGGATGGGACGTCGCTAGACTTGAAAATCAGGGTGGGCGAGTATTATTTTTGCTGGGGCAAGTTTGATAGCAACTTTCGTTATCAAACACTAAGGAATTCGGGCAATATCCACTTCCTGGGAAATATACTCGTTAACTTTGGAACTGTCTTGAAGCTTTTGCACTCTTTGGAATGCAAAAGAATGCAAAGTTTGGGGTCTTTATGTTAATGTTCCGTCCCTCCATTTTTAATAAAATTAGTAAAACCTGAAGAGTTATATACTCGTATAACAAAATATGACACACTGCCGCCAGCATTTTTCTTTAAT
This sequence comes from Macrothele yani, assembly GCA_039090855.1. NCBI lineage: Eukaryota > Metazoa > Arthropoda > Arachnida > Araneae > Macrothelidae > Macrothele > Macrothele yani. Next base: position 117,433,634 of record CM077026.1, read on the forward strand.
CAGCACACACTGATTAAAGAAAAATTTATGCCTAGGAGAAGGGTCTGAAAACAATTGTTTTTTGTGAATTGAGAGGAAGTACGAACACGCGTACACAATACTTACCCCTCCTTAACTCCCTTCCTTCAAGCCAGCAGTTTTTTTGTTTTGTTTTTTTTCGCTCGTTTCTTCAAAATCAGTCGTCAGCCCAAGGCCGACGACTGATTTTGAAGAAATTTAAAGAACTCAAAAAATTTTGAATAAATTTTAAGAACTCCACAGCAAATAGCATAACTACTGCTAAATTCTAGAGCAATCTACAAGTAATGCGGGAAAGGCTAGAAAATTTTAGGTTCTTTCGTAAATTAATTTAACCTATGTTGCAGGTTAAAATAGTAATATTATATTATATTATATTATATTTATTGAAAAATTACTAAGTATATGTACATCCTGGGCGTACCTCCTCTTTTCATACCGTTAATGGCAGGAAAAGTGGAGGCATCTTCGGGATATTTCTTTTTCTTTTCTTTTCTTTCTTTTTTTTTTTTTTTTTTTCAATGAAATCACTCAAAAACTGTTTAACAGAAAAGACGAAAGTTGATATTTCCAAGCTTTGTTTAAAAAAAACAATGTTTATAGTCGATTTGGTTAAAATTGGACAAAAGTATCCTTTACGTAAAGCGAAACAGTTGTTCGATCGTCTAGCCTAGGCGACTTTTTTTAAAATTTGAACGAAATGTTTTAAGTAACTCCACAGCAAAATCCTTCAAGGACGGCCGAAAATAACATACTGATAAATTTTTATACGATTAATAGTTAATTAACTAGTAACTGAAAGCTGTATTAACCGGAAACTCTACCGAATCTAATTTATTCAACTGAGAAACGTGTTTCCGAGCTGACAGAGCGGGTCTGCAAATATCATCACATCTAATGATTCTCCTCCTTTCACTCCATGACTACGTATGATTATACCGATTGCATGTATTGGTTTCCTATTGCGTAGTGTGACGCAGTTGGAAGTGTTTGACTTGCTTTTCAAACACTGTTTGTGCTCCTTTGATTCGTACTTTGCGTTTAACAAAAATACGAATCAAAGGTGCACAAACAGTGCTTTTCAGTGTTGAAGGTGCTCCTTTGATTCGGATTTTTGCGTTTTAACGTCGGTATTTATTTGTGCCTTAAGATTTCCAATGGATATGACTGAATGCAAACCGTTTCAAAAATGGGCAATCGTAATAAGTACGGGAAATGGACCGGCATGCCATGTACGATTGCAACAGTTTATAGAGGAAGAAATTGATCTCAGAATTGTATTGCTGCATATTAAACAAGCTTCTGTATGGACATGTTCTTGCATCAGCTGATTTACAGCTTTCCCCTTGGTATGTACTAAGGTCGGTCAATAAGTAACGCACAATCGCCTGTAACTCCCCAGTTTTCAAAGGTTGAATCATGAAAGTTGGTGGGCAGGACCTTCATTCCATTAGCTTCCAAATGATCTTTAACAGTTGTTTCTTCTTTTTGCAGGGGAAGCGTTATGGATGGTGAAATGGACACCGTACTACGTCAAAGGTCGTTAATAGAGTTTCTCTACAAATCTGGGGATAGCTTAGCCACATCGATCCACAAACAGTTGTTCAGTGTATGGTGAGAAAACGATGGATTGCAGTAATGTGCAGTGATGGTTGCAGAGGTTCCACAGAGGTGATTTTAGCATTCAGGATAAACCACGATGCGGCAGACTGGCCACTGTGACAACCACTGCAACTGAGGAAGCCAATAAGAAGCTGATTCAGGATAACAGATGCATCACCACTTCCCAATGGACCGCCTTGGAATGTCAAAGGGAAGTGCTTTAATAGTGGTAGAACGCTTAGGATACCGGAAAATCTGTGCTCGTTGGGTACCACGGCAACTCACAAAAGAGATGAAGAGAATTCGGAAAGAGGTGTGTGATGGTCTGCTTGAACATTTCGCTGGCGACTTTCCACAATGTTTTCATGGTGTGATAACAGGTGATGAAACATGACTGTTTCATTATGACCCACAGAGCAAACGTCACTCAATGGAGTGGAAGCATGTGAGATCAGCGCCGAAGAAGAGGCCGACTTTCAAGGTCATCAAACAAATTGATGGCCACGTTTGTTGGGGATCGTCAGGGCGTCATCTTCATCGACTTCCTGGAAAGTGGGACCACCGTTACCAAAGAGCGTTGTTGTTCATCCTTTGAGAAGCTCAGGCGTGCCATCAGAACTTTTCATTTCCCTGAGAATGCTGTTTTGATAACCCTTCTATGGAGAAGTAGAGAAAGCACTTCTTAGGGGAGGGCTATACACGACAAAAACACGAGACTCGTCATAACTTGGCAAAGTCCAGATTATACACTGAAATGCCAAAAGTCATGGGATAACAGTATACAACTTTTTAACTGGCGCTGCCGTCGTATAAAGGCTTCGACGCACGTCACGATTTTTATCAGTTGCGAGGTGCAATCTCATGATTTAGGTTGAACAACCGCCAGTAGGATTATGGCAAGCCGACGTGAACTATCGGAGTTTGAACGAGACATGATAGTGAGAGTCAGACGGATGGGACATTCAATTTCCGAAGTTGTGCTAACATTCAACATGCCTTGATCCACGGTGTCACGTGTGTACCGAGAATACCTCATGGAAGGAATTACCACCCACCGTGGACAACGCAGTGACCGACCGCGGGTGCTGAATGGCCGTGACCAGCGGCGTCTGACCAGGATTGTCCATGCTAACAGGTAAGCGACACTGGCTCAAATAGCATCCACATTCAATGCAGGAGGTACCAGATATATATCCATCAGGTCAGTGTAGCGTACTTTAGAGTCCATGGGGCATGGGAGCAGAAGATCCGCCAGAGTGCCTTTGTTAACACAACGACATTAGACACAGTGTCTCACCTGGGCTCTTGAGCATGGTAAATGCACCCTGGAAGACTGGCAACATGTGGCATTGTCCGATGAATCACGCTACCAGTTGTTACGAACTGATGGTATGGTTAGGGTGCGGCGCAGACCCATTGGACTAAAGCTGTCAACAAGGCACTATGCAAGCTGGTTGTGGTTCCATACATGTATGGGTACCATACATTACGGGGCACGATTTGGGTCCTCTGGTCCTCGTAGACACGACCTTAACCGATACTCGCTTTGTTGCTCTGCTGGTGACCATTTGCAGCCCTTCATGGACTTCATGTTCATGTACCCCAACAACGATGGGATTTTCCAGGGGAACAATGCACCATGTCATCTGGCCAAAGTTGTCCAAAATTGGTTCGAGGAGCATTCTGGGTAATTCCGACGGATGGTGCGGCTACCGCGTTCGCCCGACATGAACTCAATAGGGTACTTGTGGGTGGCTCAACATCTCTCCCGTAGTCTCCCGGCCATTTGTGGAATCAATTCCACATCGAGTTGCTGCACTTCACCGGGCTAGAGGAGGTCCAGCACAATACTAGGTAAGTATCTCATGACTTTTGGCACTTCAGTGTGTATATGGTTGGCTCAGCTAAGTAAATTAGAGAACTTAAAAATTTTTTGTCTACAACAACAAAATTCTGAATAGCTAAATAAAATAGGATTTATATATCTGAATGTGCTTTGCTGTGGAAAAAAAAAATCCTGCTTGGTTTAGACTACATTATACTGTCTTTTCCCGGCTGATCACTTTCATGTAGTCCCACAGAAATTAAATCGACCTACTTCTCTACATGTATGGTAAGATTCGTCTCATTTTGTGCATTCCTTCGTGGTATGGAATTTTCTGTCTCAAGCAGTATAGTACTAAAACAGAAAGTACCTTAGCGGCACAAGGGGCTTGGGTAGAAATAACTCACAAAAAAAAAAAAAAAAAAAAAAAGAAGCCCTGAAAGCAATTCAAAACTTGATTCGTTCTTTTATTCTTTAACATTTTTTACAAAATTTTTATTCCCAACGTTCTTTTTGAATTTTAGTCAAAGGTGCTAAAGTTCGGAAGTTTTAAACAAAGGAAAGAATGTTATGGGGTGTCCAGATGCTAAGAACATTGAGTTTTTGTTTTAAATACTGCTCTACTATTCTGTACGATTCCATATTATTCAGTGTGAATAATATGAAGCAGTCACACAGAATGCATATATTAATATATGACTTATACGTCCCTTTTCCGAAGATTATAAAGGCCGCCCCGGTGGCGCAGTGGTCTAAGGAGCTGGCCTCTGATCACTCGTCCGTAAGGGGTCCGGGTTCGAATCCCGGTCAGGCATGGATGTTGTGCTTGTCTTACGGCACTGGCTCTCTCCCTTCCCTGGAACCAGTGACCCTAAATTAGGGACGGGCGACTGCTTATAGCCCATTGAGTTGCTCACCGTGGTCGTTAAACCTCCAATCAAAAAAAAAAAAAAAAAAAAAAAAAAAAAGATTATAAAGTGGAAATACAGGGTGATTCACTCTGGACTGAACACTTACTTTTTTAATTAACTAAAAGGCACATATGAATGAAATGAACGTAAAACATACCTTAATCCATGACAAAAAGGAATGTTTCATATACGTATTCTTACCATAAATATTGTTACAAAGTATTAAATGAAATAACAAAACAAAAAAATTAAAGATATTTTAATATACCTGTGATATGACGTAAGTAGTACACTTGTGAATACATGGCACCAACCACTTTTCGAAATGGCTTCCTTTTGCCTTCACACAGCCCTTCAGTCTCTGTGGCCACTCATCAATAGTTCTACGCAGGGTCTCCACAAGAAAAGCTACTACTGCCTGCGCCAAAGAGCGTTTGAGCAAAGAATATCCAACTGAGAAGTTAAGGCTCGGCGAGACGTAACTAGCGCCGCCATAACTTAAGATATAAAATGCAGTGCACAGAAGCCAACATACAGGCTGATGCCGGAGCAGACTGCGCATGCGTATTTCTGTTGACTTCAATTCTGGTAAAGAACAGTCAGACGAAATACTCACAGTACGTGATTGTTACCTTCTCGATAGCATAATCACTTCGCAAATCGGATATGTTAGTTTTGTTACGCCAATCAGGTTAGTTAAGGCTTTTGTTTGTTCCTCAGTTTTTCAGAAACATTTTCAGTAATGCCAAATACTAGGGATTGTCTGCAGTTTTTACGGATCCTTAGGCCTAGCCATAATATTTGCTAAAATTTAATTTAAATAGTAATTCTAATGTTATTGCGTATTTTTCTCACCAAAATAAGGGACGGGCGGGGTATCAGAAAACAGCAACAACAACAAAAAAACTGCTCTAAGCAAATAGTCATCAGATCGAAGGAAACCATCGTGGATCAAAGAAAAGCTTCCCTGTCGTAGTCTCCTAACGTGTTTTGCTCCTGAGTGTTTGCTTTCCGGCAGAGCATATTACGTCTTAGGTTGTGGTGGCGCTGTTGTCTCCTGTTTTACGTTATCTCTACGAGAGTTGGCGTTCTTCACGAGAAGCTTTATATTCTTTGGTTGAGATTTTCAATACTGGTGTGTCTCTTTCTTCAGGCCATGTCCTCTAGTGTGGCCCACAACTTGTAGTCCAAAGGGCTGAGGTCTGGGCTGCTTGAAGGCCAATCAGCTGGTCAAATGAAGTCTGGCAAATTCGCCTGAAGTCACTCCTGGGTTGACTGGCTTGACTCGGCCTTGTGGGCAGGTGCAGAATCCTGCTGAAAGCTCCCCTGTCAGTTTTGGAAGAGGTTTCGACTCAGATTTTTGACCACAGGCTGCAGAACCCTGTCATGGTAGATTTTGGCGGATGTTTTCACACCTTTCTCACAGAAATGGATGGTACCCTCGTACGAGACTCCCCACCAAACCATGACAGAGGCAGGATGAATAAAATTAATGTAAAACATACATGATCCTTGGAGATTTCTCCTGAGCTTCTCGTGAGATTGACACATACACAGTGTGGCAAAGAATTTTTAAGACTGGGTCTGCAAAATGAAATAGAAACAAGAAATTATAATTTGTTTTGGTTTGTTATTCAAAATAAGTCCCTCCAGCTTCAATACACTTGTTACAGCGATTTAATAATGATTCGAATGCCTGTTCCAGTTCACTTTGCGGAATTGCCTCCAAAGCACGCGTCGAAGCTGTTTGTATGGTCGAAATATCATCAAAATAACACCCTTTTAACGTCATTTTAAGTTTTGGGAATAAAGAAAAGTCGCAGAGTGCTAAATCAGGCGAATACAGTGGATGATTCAACACGCAGACGTTATTTTTCGCAAAAAATCTACGAACAAGAAGTGAGGTGTGACTGGGTGCATTATCGTGCAACAAACACCAACTGTTTTCATCCCGATATTCTGGACGAATGCGACGAATTCTGCCCATCAAACGCATCAAAACATTTAAATAGAACTAACCAGTAATTGTTTGTCCACTTGGAACAAATTCTTTGTGGATAATACCCTTACTATCGAAGAATGTAATGAGCATTGTTTTGATTTTCGATGGAACTTTTCTTGTTTTTTTAGCTTGTGGTGAGTTGTTGGACTTCCATTCCACACTTTGTCGCTTTGTTTTAGGATCATATTGAAAACACCATGTTTCATCACCAATAACAATCGATTTTAAGAAGTTTGGATCATTTTCAGTGGCTGAAATGATATCTCTGCAATGTGCACTTCTCCTTGATTTTTGTTCATTGGTTAACGTGTGTGGAACAAATTCAGCACAGACTTTTGTTTTGCCCAAATCTTCATGCAGGATGGTTCGAATCACTTCTTTGTTGATGTTTAAAGACTCTTCCATCATTCTTAGTGACGCACATCGATTGTTTGCCACGAAATCACGCACTTTTTCAATAATCTCAGGTGTCCTAGGTGAACTTGGTCTTCCGGTATGCTTATCTTTTAGCGTCTCTCTTTCGTCCAAAAAACGTTTGTGCCACAGGAAAACATTTGATCTACTTAAACAAAACTCACCGTAAACTTGTTCCATCATTTGGTACGTTTCCGAGGCACTTTTACCAAGTTTTGCGTTAAATTTAATAACAGCCCTTTGTTCCATCTTAATAATTCAACATGAAAAAATTTACTTCTCTAATGAACGGCCGTTTTGTTTGAGTTACTTTAACAACTGCGCAGTACTTTTGGCAGAAAGCAAGCAGATGGTCACGGTTTATAGCATATTCGCGATTACACTGGTGGTGCCACCGTAGGCTGAAATCTAGCGCCAGTCTTAAAAATTCTTTGACGCACTGTGCATACCCTGTCATTTTGGCGGTTGAAAGTCTCTTCAAGAGCAAAAATTTTTTCATCAAAGAAAAAGATCTGTCTGTAGTGATTGTCTGCGTAACGCTGCAGCAAATGTTTTGCTTTTAGCACCATCTACTGCTTCAGTTGCGGGGTGAGGATGTTCCCCTGTACGCCGCTGGTAAGCTTACACCCTTTGGTCACTCCGCAGAACGCATGACATCGACGTTGTTGAAAAGCTCAGCTCACGAGCCATCACTGATTGTTTTCTAACAGGATTTCATTGAATACGGGCTTCCACTTCTTTCACCGGGCGAGCAGTCCTCATGGTACGCAGCCGTCCCTTTTTGGGGCGGTCAGCGACGGTCCTAGTCTCAAGGTACGTTTTCATGGTCCGGTAGACAAAAATCCGGCTGATTTTCAGCTTCTTCAGCAGGTTGAAAATCTCGGGAGCTGATTTTCCAACTTTGTGCAGCGCTATTATAGCAACACGATTCTCATAATCGTCCCACTCCATGGCAAGTACTTCACAACCCACGTTATGGTTCACTAGCTGCTTCGTGCGTCCTGGCTGGTCGGTGACGTTGTACACCAGTTGCGCGCCACTTGTCGAACGTTTGTAACAGTAATTATGCTAAGACTGGGTAAGATGCGGGAAGTATACCCACCGCCAGCGTCCAGGCACATATTCACCCGAATCTCCATACTAGCGAGTGTGCAATGTAGCGTAGCGACGGCGATGGCAGCAATTTCACGTGTGATGTTGTCTTTAAGTTTCTCAATCGACCTTGGCTTGCTGGCATAAATCTTGCCTTTTAAAAATCCCCAGAGAAAGAAATTTGGTGGGGGATCATCACTGGCCCACACCCGTGTATTTTACGAGTTTACATAGCCGGAAAAATGGAAACATGCTTTATCAGTAAACCATGTTATGTCCAACAGGGCGGAGTTTTCTGCGAAAAATTTGGCGAATTGACAATATGCCAATCGCTTTGAAAAATCCGGTGGCTGCAACTTATTCACCGTCTTCATTCGACCTCCTCGCTTAACTGTCAGGAGACACACGCTACTGCCCCACCACCACTAGACAGATGGCACGTCAGTGCGGTGCTACCCAGCTGCCGGGGAGACATTTTATTCACAGGAAATGCACGTCGACTACTTCGTCAGGGAATAAAGAACCACTGCGTTAGGCTTCAACGCTCATTGTATATTCCCCATCTCTTATATTCCACAACATCCATGCCTCACCGGGATTGGAAACTGGACAGATACCTGACAGCTGTCAAGGATTGTGCTCTTGGAACAATGTTGCCTAAAGTGTCCCACAAGAAAGCATCGCCTACAGAATAACACCGCTGCCGTCGGCCCGTTTCCGCCCAAAAGTGCATCCAGGCGCCACAGCCTCCGTTGGTAATCGGCGTATCCGCACTCGGCCGTCTACGTGATGCACCAGGAATCCTGATTCGTCAGACCAGGGCACTTTCTTCCAATCATCATCCACGGTCCGATCTCGAAGATCTTGGGTCCATTTCATGCGTTGTTGGCGATGACGTGCAGTGAGCATGGGGACCCGATTTCCTCTTCCTCTGCGCAGGCCCATGCGCAGATGGCTCCGATGAACTGTGTGCGGTGACGCATTTCTCTGATCACCACTGTTGTAGCTGCGGCTGATTTGTCGCATTGTGGCTCTGCGGTCGCTGTGAACAATGCGCGACAGTCTCCCCTCCCCTCTGGCGTTAATGAGCTGCGGACGACAAACGGCTGGACGACGGTTTTTGGACATCTATAACGTACAAGTTTGTCCACGCCGGGCATCGAATCCGGGACCCCTCACTTCAGAGCAAGTCGCTTTCCCAGCGGAGCTACACGGACATGTGCTCTCACTGCTATCTGCCTTTACCTCATGTGTGTCCTATGGTGCAGGCACGTCACATCTCCCACCTCCCTCGAGAAAGAGGGCCGGGGGCATGGCCCACGTGTCAGCCGGGACCATGTGTCGCTGTAGGCAGTCATCCCACGAAGAACGTGTATTTGAGAAATCCCAGACAATTTGGTGTGTGGAAGGTAACATCACACTGATTTATTTTTTTCGAAGCACTGAAGAAGGGATTCTCATTTTTCGTGTCTCGCCGTGTGGAAAGAACATCACATCATTGCAATAAACTCAACAGCCGGGTTATCCTGGAAGTTCGGGCGCCAATATAATGTACAAGTTTTTCCGCGCTGGACATCGAATCCGGAGTAAGTCGCTCTCCCAACTGAACTACACAAACATGTGCTCTCACTGCTATCTGCCTTTATCTCGTGGGCGTTCTGCAATGCAGGCATGTCACACATCTGTGCACCATTTTTGATACGTACTCGCTACAGCGTCACGTGAGCAACCCACAAGCCGCGCCGTTTCCGAGATCGTAGTTCCGAGGCGCAGTGCTATCATAATTTGTCCTTTATCAAACTCCGATAAATCGGCTGCTTTTCCCATTCTGACTAAGAACACTCTACTAACCGAAAGCCGGTCTTCGAGTTGTATATATACTGTTCTGTGAACTTCACCTGCGCCACCGTTCGGCCTCCAGGCGCGCTCATTTCTCTAGGCTGAAGGTGGTCATAATGTAGTGTCTCATCGGTGTCAATATTACATTCAATTAGTAATAATGTTGGACAGTGTATTGTGTATAATCTTGGTCAATGCATAGAGTATATATACTCTGCTCGACAAAACAAAATTAACGTCATAACCCAATGTTACTTCTATGCCTGAGGTAGAAATGAACTGTGAATGTTTGTATAGACTTTCGCAATTGCTTCGGAGTTCGGACTTTCTGTATCACATGAAACGGAGCAGTTGGCAGTCCTGACTCACAGTCACAGTAATGATGAAATAGCCACCAGAGAATCTTCAATGTGAACGACATTCTCATCTTATCCATTCAATTGAAGAAACACTTCATCCTTATTCATCCAATAAAAGAAAAATCGGGGGCCCCATTGTCTACCACGGTTCTTCTTTAGTTGAACGTCCTGTAGAACCTCTGCTGCATTTCTGAATGTGAGAAACTAACGTCTCGTGAACATTTTGAGGAAGAAATTCGAATTTTAGGTGTACCAGATACTGATCAAAAAATTCCAGTTCCAATTTTAATCAGATTGCGAGGAGTGGTTTTTGCGCCCAGGGTAGCCGCCCTGTCTGCCCAGCCCTAGTTACGCCGCTGCATGAAAAAAAAAAAAAAAAGGCCTAAATTAAGGAATTGGAAGAGTGTAGAACAACTGAATTTTCATGGCCCTGCTTATGCTATTTGGATGACCTTCCTACTGAGATTTAAACAAGACGAGACTTATTATTACTTGGCAAAGTCTGGATTATATTTTAAAGTTAAATTTATTGAAAAATGGCACATTCTGAACTAGATGGGCGGCAGAATGGGTAAGACAAATTTCTGGGTCGCACATCCTTCCCACCCTTACACATCCTTGGCGACGTTCCTGAAAATGAAGTACGCCAGGATCAGCAGTAAACACTTTCATTCAAGCGAATGCAAAGATGACACGAAAAATTTATTTCTGGGTGTTTTTGTGGAAAATATTAAAACTTCAGCTTTTCCAACTATTAATATGCCTTCTACTATAACTTCAGCAGAAAAAACTGCGCGAAGCTGTCGAAAGATTATCCAGTGGGCGTTGAGTGGGAGTAGTTTTACATGTTAGCGAAAAGTCGAAGTTATAGATGCAAAGGATAAATATAATTTCGGTTTATTTGGGTTTTTCAATTACATGTGCATCCCCTGGCGTGCATTAGTAGGAATAATCAAGAAGACACTGTATTTGCAGAATTATGTGAAATAAATTAACAGGAGGAAAGAAAAACTAGCTGAATTTGTGAAAAAAAAAAAAAAAGTTTACAAATCTGCAAGTGTTCCCCTTGCTGATGTTTGAGCCACCGCTGCTTGTCGAACTAGCAATTTTCTTGGGGACTTCGCTATTGCGTAATTCAGTGTCACGTGCAGAAGCGAATTTCCGATTGGTGGCGTCATCATGGAGGCCGGCTGAATCGCCCGTTCTCTGAAGCCAGCAGAAGTTACGTGATTGTCGTGGGAGGAAGTTGGCGCAGGAACTCCAGTTACTTCAGTTTCCATGCTGCCTGGCGACATGTACACCAGACGTCTTGTGTTTATCTTTCCGCTGCCTGTGTTCTAGCGCTCACTGTTTTTACGGGTTTGACTTAGCCTAAAAGGATGTTCGTATGTTAAACCAGTGTGGAGAGTGGACTACGGATTTCCAATATTTGAAGCAAAATGATGGCTTACACTTAGTTTTATAATTTCGATTTCCTAAGTGAAAATTTTTGACTAAACTGTGAAATTCTATTATAGTTCCAGGTAAGTGCATTTAGATCATCTTATAACAGAACTTTATTTTCCCCTTAATTTTTTTTTTTATAAAGCAGAATTTAATGCTTGGCGGAGAAATTATTGGAATGGGCGATTCTTTAAAATGGTGGATATTGCAAGCAACTTTATTGGCAATGGCTTCAGTTTTCGTTCTTGCTGAGGAAATTTTATGAGTTTCATCAAGATGCCAGAACCACATACCGAAAAATTTAAATTTCCAAAGTACCTATTCAGTTCTCAGTTGGTGTCCGAATTGCAAAATTAGTGCTGCACAATAAAGCAAGTTATTAACATTTTGATGAGGCGGGCTGGCTTGACGACAAGCCATCACTAATTGTGCAATTCGGGCACTAATTAGCATTAATTGGACACTAAATTATGACAGTGGAAATTTAAAGTTTTCGATCTGTGGTTCAGCTAGTTTGCTTGACACGCAATTTTTGACGCTACGTCCGAGTAGGTAAAACAATTGTAGCTTCAGCTACTGAAACCTTTTCCTCTAATTCGCTGTTTTGATACACAAAATAGATTGTATCATATTGGAAGTGCAGCCGGATTGAATGTTTTATTATTATTATTATTATTATTATTATTATTATTATTATTATTGTGCCTCACTGAGTCCAGACACGGTGAGAGAAACTGATTTTGATTTACGTAAGAGGAAAAAAAATGTACAACCTAAAAACCACAAACAAATTTGAGATTACATTCAGCACAAAACACTATAAAGTCATTACAAGTATTCTTTGTGGTTGTTCTACTGTTCATCAGTGTATTATTACTGTTATACTGCAATAAATATTCAAGTTGTCACAGTGGCAGAGATCAGATTGCATACAGATATTGGGCAATGGTGCCAAATGCCGACCACTATTTCCATACCTGTAAAAACAAAAAAACAAAAATTATACAAAAGGAAAAGAGTATAATCATGAAAAGGTACAAAAGCGGCATACGTTAAAAATAATACGTGTACACTAACAGAGCACGCCTGGTAAATCTGTGTCAAACCAAAACTAAACCGAAAACATGAAGTGAATTGCTGCTTGCCTAATATTTATTTACAACGGTGAGAAAAGAAAAGTTTTGATCTAATAGTACGTACAATAAAGTACTTTGGGGTTTCGCTATAGTTAAATTCTGTAGAAGAAAATATGACTTTTGAAAAGCCTGGTAACCCAATGTCGAACCGAAACCAAACTGGTAACCCAATGTTGAACCGAAACCAAATTGGTAACCCAATGTCGAACCGAAACCAAACCGAAAACGTGAAGGGAATTGATTCTTGTCAAATGGTTGTTCATAACAGTAAGAGTAGAAAAATTGTGTTCTCGTTTAATGCTTACAATAAAGTACTATGGGGTTTCGGTTAAATTCTGTAGAAGAAAGGTATGACTTTTAAATAGCTAAATATATCTAGTAACCCAAAGGCAAACCGAAGCCAAACCGAAAACACGAGAGGATTGCTGCTTGTCGAATGGTTATTTACAACGGTAAGAGAAAAACTTTGATCTGTTTTAGTACGTACAATGAAGTACTATGGGGTTTTGCTATAGTTTAATTTTGTAGAAGAAAGAAAAACCAAATAAATCTGGTTGCCCTATATCAAACTAAAACCGAACCGAAAATATAAAGGAATTGCTGCTTATATAGAATGGTTAAAACAATAGTAAGAAAAGAAATGTTCGTGCAACGAAATACTACTGGCTTTCGCTACAGTTAAATTCTGGAGAAAAAGATATGAGTTTTGCAAATCCAAATACATCTGGTAACATGGTGTCGAACCAAAACCAAACCGAAAACATAAAGGGAATTGCTGTTTATCCAATGGTTGTTCACAACGGTAAGAGGAGAAAGGTTTTTATCTCGTTTAGTGCTTACAACAAATTACTACTGGGTTTTGCGGTAGTTAAATTCTGTAGAAGAAAGATATGATTTTTCAAAAAGCTGTGATCGTAATTAAGATTTTCTTTACTTCATTTCTTTACTACTTCTGTTTTCAGTTGCGAACTACTTCTGTTCAACTACTGAGTGAAAACAAAGGTGCAATTTTTTAAAATTCATGAAAATAATTTAGATTTTTCTGCACACTGTCTAACTTTTTGCCTACTATTGAACTAACAGTTCGCCATGTTGTGACGATTTGTAATTTCAGTTCATTTTCTCTCTTGCTAATCTACAGGTTGTTGGTCGTCAGTCAGTGAACAACACACTGCCTATACTGGGGTTTTGTCGCTTGTAAGAAAGTTAGTCCAATCTCATTTCGATAGTTTTTGTTGCTTAGTAACTTATCTTGCACCATCATTTGTGGCCTGAACTTGGTATTTCATTTCTCATCATGGAACGTAACTCCGGAAATGCATATTTCTGTCCATTTCCATTTAGCCTTCAGTATATCTTTTGCCATTGAAAACCTCTAACCAATTACTATTCACTTTACTGATCAGTATATCAGACGAAAGTTTATGTCGTTAGTCAGGGCACAGCTTTCACCGATTGGCAAGTTCAAGGGAGCGTCAGGGACGCGCGGAGCTGATTTATAGTAGTATAGTCAAAAACAAAAAAAATACCTTGTCAGCATTGTAATTCGAGACAATGAGCGATGATGTAAGCTGTCACTGGAGCAATCCAAATAATAACAATAGAGTATTGTTACAATTAATTGTAACATTATTGTTACAATAGAGTATTGCACAAAAAAGAAGCGTTGATTTTTGGCGTTGACCTTGGGATCAACGCGCCAGGCTGTTATTTAAATTAATAGTACATCTTTCATATATGGTTGAAATGAACAACAATCCAATCCAATACACACAAGCTTGGTGGTGGTGGTGGTGGGGAGGAGGGCGGGTCAACAAGCATCGCACCTAGCACGACGAACGCTGAGACTGGCCCTGTCCTTGGTATCCAGTCCTTTTTTTTTTTTTTTTTTTCCCCGCACGGGGATAACTGGTTTTCCAGTTATTTGGGGAGCGGCGCCCCCACGGCCCGAGCTAACCTTGTGACGGTTTCTATTGCCTCTGCGGCTTTGACGATTACATCACCGAAGGGACAGCTGTTCATCCAGCTGATGGGGGATGGCGTCCCCACGGCCCGAGCCGATTTTCTCTTATTGTTTTGCTTTTTTCGTCTTATGTTCATATTTTGACATGTACCCGCCTCAGTTGTAGGCTGCTGAGGTTGTGATGAGGCGCCAGCTCCGGGTTTTGTTCCTCGTTCTCTTCCCTGTCTTTTCTTTTTTTATGTTACATTTTCTGTTTTTCCGGAGCTGGTTAGCTTAGACCTACCTGCATGTTTGCCGTGTGCGGTGACCCGTACCGGTGGAAATGAGGATGCTGGAGGCTGAGGTATTTGGGGGCCGGGTTGTAGTGTCTCCAGATGCCAACACTCCTCTTTGCCCTCTGCTTCACCCTAAACGGGAGGCTGGGAGCTAACCCACTCCTCGTCAGGAAGTCTGTGGCCGAGTGGTGTCCAGACTTCTAGCGGCTTGTCGTTCTGTTCGGCTGGGTGAGTTGGGGGGTAGGGTGGGCATGCCAAAGGGGTGTTCTCCGGGCACGGGAAAGTCTGGGTGCGCGCTGAGCGTGTGTCTGCCCTACCAACTTGCTATATCCGCTGACTATCCCTAGAGCCGTGTCCTGCGTCCTCTTGGGCTTGCGGACCTCCGGCTCTCCCTCGTTGGGCTCGGTAGTGGGTGGGGAGGTTGGCGGACGAATCTTTTCACTTCTTCATGGAACACAAAAGTGTTTCCCATGCTACAAATTTAAAGCGCCCTGTGGAGGAAGATCCACCTTCCTCAACAAAGAAACTTGTCTCTACTAATTGCAATGCTCTGTTTCTGTTACTCAAATCTGGTGACTCTTCACAGTCACTCAGTAGCAAGAGTCCTTTCTGGATCAATAAGGCTCTGCAGGCAGTTGCTGGCTCTCCAAAGAGTGTGAAGAAGCTCCCTTCAGGGGATCTTCTTGTGGAAACTTCTAATCCACGCCACAGTGCCACCTTGCTGGAAACGACCGTTTTGCTTGGCATTCCTGTCCAGGTTTCTCCACACGGTTACCTAAATTCCTCTCGCGGTGTTGTCAACTCCCGCGACCTGCTTGAATGCAGCGATGAGGAATTGCTGGAGGAACTTGGTGAACAGCATGTCATTGGGGTTCGAAGGATTCTTTTTAGGCGGGATGGGAAATCTATTCCCTCCCGTAACATCATCCTAACGTTTGACTCCCCAAACCTGCCTACTTCCATCAAGGCAGGTTATTTACGGCTTGATGTTCGACCGTACATCCCGAACCCCTTGCGATGTTTCAGGTGCCAGCATTACGGTCACTCCCAGCAGTCTTGCCGTAATGTTGCAAAGTGTGGCCGCTGTAGTTCCACAGAACACTCTTTGGCGGATTGCTCTGCAGAGTCTGATCATTGTGTCAACTGCGAAGGGACTCATCCTGCTTCTTCTAAGCAGTGTCCAAAGTGGATAGAGGAACAGGCAATCCAACGCCTGAAGACAACTGAGCATCTCTCATATCCCGAGGCTAGACGGCGGATCGCCCCTTTACAACCAGGCCGGCGGTCCTATGCTTCAGTTGTGGTGCAGAAGGCTTCAGTGGCGGTCCAGACTGAGGTGTCCATCCCAGCGGGGTGTCCTTATGATTTTGGGGACATCGTCACTGCTGGTATGGAAGCACTGAAGTCTCGCCGTATTGCATCCAAGGCGACATCAACATCGTCGCCTAAACCTACCTCTATGCCGAAACCATCTACGGCCATCACAGGGACCCAGGTCCAGGGCACTGGAAAGAAGAAGCCGGAAAAGGTAAAACCGGGTTCATCCTCCCCGAAACAGAGCAAGCAAAAACCATCTCTCAACACAGGGGGTAAACACAGCCCTGTGTTACCTCCCGACACTGCGGATGGATTGGAGGTGATGGACGACAGTGAGACGTTCTAGTCGTCTGTCTTTTTCATTCTTTCATTACATTTTTCTTTATGGCCACGCTCATTCAGTGGAATTGCCGAGGTCTGCGTTCACGCATTGACGATTTAAAAGGCTTACTGTCTTCGCACACACCTGTGTGCGTGTGTCTCCAGGAGACAAAGCTTCGCATGACGGACACTCCTTCGCTGCGGAGACATTCCCTTTTCCGCAAAGATCACCAGGACGGCGTAATTGCCTGCGGAGGAGTGGCCGTCGTTGTTCCTCATGGTGTCCCTGTCACTGCCCTTCGGACGCCTTTGCAGGCAGTGGCAGTGAGACTGTCTGTGAACACTCTGCTCACGGTGTGTTCCATCTACATACCACCAACTGAAGCTGTAGGCCTTTCGGATCTGGAAGATTTAGTTGACCAGCTGCCGCCTCCTTTCTTCATCTTTGGAGATTTTAATGCTCACAATCCGTTGTGGGGTTCTACAACTCGAGACTCCAGGGGCCGTGTTGTTGAGTCCCTTCTCTCCAGCACGTCCCTCTGTCTCCACAACACCGGAGTTGCTACTTATTTTCATGAACCCACCCGTTCGTCCTCAGCCATTGATCTGTCTTTGAGTTCACCATCCTTATATCCTGACTGGTCCTGGAGCGTGTCTGGTGATCCCCTTGGCAGCGATCACTTTCCCATCTTTCTCCGTCTAGCGGGTGGCGGGTACCGTTACCCTACTCGCCCTGCTAGATGGAATATTGATCGTGCCAAGTGGGACACATTCACGGCTTCAGCGATTATTACTCCAGCTATGGTGACCTCAGGAACGGTCAATGACGCCGTTGCGGCGGTAACGGATTGTGTTGTGCATGCGGCAGAACTTACCATCCCCAGGACGTCGACTAAACTTCCACGTTGCCCAAGACCTTGGTGGAATTCCACTTGCATGGCAGCTCGTCAGGCCCAACATCGGGCTTGGGGTAGGTTTCGTCGGTACCCCACCGACGCGAACCTACTTGCTTTCAAGAAGGCCAAGTCCTACGCGCGATTGGTTCGTAGGCGTAGTCAACGGGAGTCCTGGATACGTTACGTATCCGGGATTAACTCCGCTACCAGCCCTAAGATTGTTTGGGACAGGATCCGTAAGATTCGAGGACAGTACCCATCTGGGGAAATCTCCATTCTTGAGAGTGATGGAGGAACGGTTGCTGACGCTCAGGGTATTGCTGACTGTCTGGGCGCCGCTTTTTCTTCGGTGTCCAGCAGCAGCAATTACCCTGCTTCGTTCCGGCAGTTACAGCCGCGGCTTGAACGGTCCAAGATTTCTTTTGGACCGTTTTCTTCCGCAGATTATAACAGCCCGCTGACTGCCGTGGAGCTGAAGACCGCTCTGAATCGGTCCGGCCGGACATCTGTCGGACCGGATAACATCCATTACGACATGCTGAAGCACCTTTCTCCGTCCTCTCTTGAATGTCTGCTAATCCTGTTTAACAGGATTTGGCTAGAGAATGCCTTTCCCGAGTCTTGGCGTACGGCCATTGTCGTTCCTGTTCCCAAACCTGGTAAAGATCCCACCAACCCGTTGAACTACCGGCCAATTGCTATGACGAGCTGCCTTTGCAAAGTACTCGAGCGCATCATTAACCTTCGTCTCATTTTTTATTTAGAATTTCATCACATTTTTTCGCCTCATCAGAGTGGATTTCGTAAATCTCGTTCCACCACCGATCATCATCTTCGCCTTGAGGCTTCTGTCAGGGAGGCGTTTGTCCGGCGTCAGCACATGGTCTCCGTCTTCTTCGACATGGAGAAAGCCTATGATCGTACCTGGAGATACGGCATTCTCCGTGATCTGCACGAGTGCGGATTGCGGGGAAACTTACCATCTTTCATCGCCGGATTTCTCCACGACCGGAGTTTCCGTGTGCGCGTCGGGTCGACCCTCTCTGCGGTGTACCCGCAAGAACAGGGTGTACCTCAGGGCTCCATTCTTTCCGTTACGTTGTTCATCCTTCGTGTTAACCATATTTTCCAACTGCTTCCTCCCACGGTTCGTGGAACCATGTACGTGGATGATCTGCAGATCTCTTGCGCCTCTGTATACATGCGTACCATCGAGAGACAGCTCCAGTCTGCCATTACCAAGATCTCTCACTGGGCTTCCCAAAATGGATTTGGCTTCTCGCCGCAGAAGACCGTTTGCGTGCATTTTTGCCGCAAACGGGGTCTTCACCCAGACCCCAGCCTCTGTCTGGGGTGCTCTACCATCCCCGTGGTGTCTGAAGTCAAGTTCCTTGGGTTAACTTTTGACCGAGCGCTCACCTTCCGGCCTCACATCCAGTCTTTGAAGGTGAAGTGCACGAAGTCATTGGGTATCCTGAAGGTCCTCTCTCGAACATCTTGGGGGCCGACAGGTGCTCAATGCTTCGCATTTACCATTCTCTGATTCGGTCAAAGTTAGACTTCGGATGCATTACGTACGATTCAGCGCGTCCATCGGTTTTAAAGCCTTTGGACCCCGTCCATCACCAGGCTCTGCGGCTATGCACTGGTGCTTTCCGCACCTCTCCCGTGCATAGCCTGTATGCGGAGGCTCATGAGCCGCCGTTATGCATCCGTCGTAAGCAGCTGTCTCTTCAGTTTTATACAAAACTGAAGTCTTTTCCTGATCATCCACTGTATGGTTCCATCTTCCAGCCGGACTGTGTCCGTTTGTTTTCCAACCGCCCCTCCTGTGTTCCGACGTTCGGGATTCGGATGTCTGCCATAGTGCGCGATGCTGGTCTAGACTTGTCAAGGATTGGTTTGACCCGGTTCTACAATGAACCGCCTTGGCAGCCGGTTCAAGCAACGGCTGACCTTTCTCTTTGTGTGTGGCCAAAGTCTTCCACTCCTGCTCTGGTGTACCAGCAGCTCTTTGCTGAAAAACTGTCAGTCTACCCGGATTTCGTGCCTGTATTCACCGATGGCTCGAAGTCCGGGGATGTCGTTGGATCCGCTTTTGTGTGTGGCGAAGCCTCACATGCTGAGCGGCTTCCGCCTGAATCCACCGTCTTTTCGGCGGAGATGCGTGCGGTGCACCTCGCTTTGTGCCACATACAGTCTCGATCACTTCGTCGCGCTATGGTTTGCTCTGATTCCCAGTCCGTCATCCATGTTTTATCTTCTCCAGAGGACACGGACTCACCTGTCATCCGTGATGTCCGTCGTCTTCTTGGAACTTTGGAGGGTGATGGCTTCCTGGTCCGATTCTGTTGGGTTCCTGGCCATGTTGGGATCCGGGGTAACGAGCTGGCAGATCTCTCTGCCAGGTTTCTTTCCTCCATGTCGCCAGCTCGGCTGCCACTGTCTTTCCGAGATTATCGGCCGTTGATCCGGAAATTTGTTCTGGATGAGTGGCAGTCCCTGTGGTCTCAGCAGGGCAGCAATAAACTCTATGCCATCAAACCACAGATCGGACTTTGGATGTCTAGTTTGCGGAAGAACCGTCGTGAGGAAGTTGTTTTTGCACGTCTCCGCATTGGGCACTGTCGTTTTACTCACCGCTTTTTGCTGTGTGGCGAGAGTGTCCCGGTGTGTGAGGCGTGCGACTGTCGTCTCACTGTCCTTCATGTTTTGTGTACTTGTGTTCGGTTTTGTGCTCATCGTTTTCGTCATTTTCACTCCCATCTGTTGGACGAAGGAGCAGCTACACTGCAGACAATTATTGGCGAAGCCTGCGACATGAAAGCAGTGTTTTCGTTTTTACAGGATATTGACTTTTTTAAACTTATCTAGATTTTAACTTGTTCACTATCATATTTCATTTTTACTACATCAGCCTGTTTTTAACCTTGTGTACGTTTTTATTGCTTTAGTTTTGTTTTGATGTCTTTTGTTTTGGCGCTCTTTGGCCAACCATGGCCCTTGCGCCATTAAAATATATTAACCAACCAACCAACCAACCAACCTTTTTTTTTTTTTTTTTTTTTTTTAAGAGTTTATTAGTACTGTTCCTGTATTTCTCCATGTTTTTCGAAGCCATCCAAAGTGGATTGTTTCAGTATTTCCTCAATGTGATTCTCCGTGGTGTACATAACACATCAGGAGCACATACAGATTTTTTTTTCGGAGAGGGGCGGGAAGGGGTCCGGCAAGAAATGGAAGTTTTTGAAATCCACCAGGATAAAACAAAAGTTAGTGGAAAACAGAAAAAATATTAAAGCATTTTTTACTAATGTAAGTTGATGCATTTTTATTAAGTTAAAGCATTTTTTTCTAATTTCGACAAAAACATTTAAAAATGAAACACTTTCGAGGGACAAGATCTCTTGTCCCCCTCTTAATGCGCCTCTCTAACAGGTATATGAAAGTAAAAATTACTTCAGAAGCTTATTTATCCAGCCTGATAAACTGCCGAAAACAGGAGTCGTTAAAGCTTCAAGTCGCATAAAAGATGAGATTCCTCATGAGTGAGCAAATAGTATTTTCGTCCACACTATAATTACAAAGTATAGCGTTAATGTTAGTGGTGGCACTTGTCTCTTAGGAAGAGGACTGAAAAGCGATTTTTCGTCAAAGTTATAACCAGTGAGGTTAAACAGACGAATTCTTAGATTTCTGGTGACTTTTGCTCCTTGATAACTTTTCTCTTCTATCCCACACTCACCAACCCGCTTCGCCAGCGTGGTGAGTTATGGCCAAACCCCTCCAAAATGATTCCACAACTTAAATCTTGGCCCTCAGTCTCCGGCAGCTGGAATGTACCTGGCCAAGGCAGCGGCCAGTGCGACATGAAGGCAGAGGGTGCTAAGAATCCCCGGAGGACCGGACTAGGCTGCCATCTGATGCTGACCTTGGCAACGTACAATGGACGCTCCCTATCTTCTGATTCAAGGCTTCTTGAATTGGAAGAGGAACTACAAAGGATCAAGTGGGACATCGTGGGGCTAAGTGAGGTAAGAAGAAAAGGAGAAAATCTCATCGAACTGAAAAGTGGACATCTCTTCTACTATCGTTGGACAGATACTGGCAGAACTAGTGGTGTTGGATTTATAATAAACAAGAAACTGAACGATAAAGTTGTTGAAGTTGAAAGTTCCTCTGACAGAGCTGCACGGCTTGTTATCCAACTCTCGAAAAGATACCAGGCTCAGATTATTCAAACTTATGCACCCACCACAAGTCATCCTGAAGAAGAAATTGAAGAATTTTATGAGGAAATTTGTCATCTAAATAATAAAGGTAAGCAGCACTTGAAAATAATTATGGGAGATTTCAATGCAAAAATAGGGCAACGGCAACAGAATGAAACTTCAGTAGGTAAATTCGGTCACGGCAACAGAAACCAGCGTGGAAATACTCTCGTTGAGTTTGCAGAGGCAGAAGGGTTTTTCATCTTGAACTCCTTCTTCAAGAAAAAGCCACACAGGAAATGGACATGGAGACATCCAAATGGGATGAAAAGTGAAATTGATTTTATTATGTGTAACAAAAAATTCGTCATAGAAGACTGCAGTGTGCTAAACAAGTTCAACACAGGTAGTGACCATAGATTGGTGAGATGTAAGATGCACCTCAACACTAAACTTGAACGTGGCAAGCTCATAAGACAAACAAAATCTATTGACATAACCAACCTTAAAAAACACCATATTACCTTCAAGTTGGAACTGAAGAACAGGTTCTCTGCTTTAGAAGGCCTAACATAGGAAGAAGTGGACATCTCTGAAGTTAACAGAAAAGTAACCAAAGCTCTTATGGAAACAGCAACAAAATTAGCTGGGTCTAAGAACAAGTTCCATGTAAACAAATTATCAGGAAAAAACAAAAAATTTGATGCAAAAAAGAAGAGAGATGAGGACAACTAAAGAAGATGTGACTTCCAAAGTGGAATATATAGAGCTATGCAAGACAGTAAGAAAAAGTATCACTGAAGACGTAAGAAAATTCAACTGTGAACTAGTGAGGAAAGCAATTGAAAACAACCAAAGCCTAAAGATAGCAAAGGGACATCTCAGTAAGGGAAGAAAACAGATTATGGCACTGAGAAAAGAAGATGGTTCTGTAACAAGAAATAGAGGCGAAATTTTGACAAGAGTGAAAGATTTCTACTCCAAATTATATGAAAGGGATGATACATGCACTCCAGACATCATGAAAGATACCAGTACCAGAGTTCCTCCAGTCCTTCCAGCAGAAGTTGCACATGCAATCAAGAACATGAAGCTGGGAAAAGCTCCAGGAGAAGATGGAATTACTGTAGACATCATACAAGAAGCAAGTGGAGAAATCGAAACAGTACTCGCCCAAATTTTCACTCGATGCCTTAATGAAGGAAAGATTCCTGAGGATTGGAACACCGCTACAATGATCCTGCTACATAAGAAAGGTGACATTGAGGATCTCGGAAACTACAGACCTATCAGCCTCCTATCAGTAGTTTATAAAATCTTCACTAAAGTTCTTTCACACCGCTTGAAGGTAGCACTGGACATGGCTCAACCGAGAGAACAAGCTGGATTCAGGAGTGGCTACAGCACAATAGATCATATCCACGTACTGAGAGAACTAATTGAAAGAGCGAGGGAATATGAACTTCCATTGTGCATGGCTTTTATCGATTATGAAAAAGCCTTTGATTCGGTGAAACCATCAGCAGTTACAATGGCTCTGAAAACCTGCGGTATTGAAGATGCATACATTAATATTATTAATAACATCTATGAAAATGCAAGTGCAAAGATTCGGCTGTTTGAAAATACAACACACGTAAAAATTGGAAAGGGAGTGAGACAAGGTGACACCATATCTCCGAAGCTCTTTAATGCCACATTGGAATGTGTTTTTCAGTCGCTGAGCTGGGAAAACAAGGGGATAAAGATTAATGGAGATTATCTAACCCACCTTCGTTTTGCTGATGACGTAGTCATTTTTGCAACTAGCCCATCAGAGCTGCAGAGTATGATGCAGGAACTTGCTGACAAGAGTAAAGAAGTGGGATTAAAAATGAACTTTCAGAAGACAAAAGTGATGTTCAATGCTTTTACAAGAAATGAAGATTTATCGATTGATGGAGAAAAGCTGGAGATAACAGACACGTACGTTTATCTTGGACAGCAGATATCAAGTGAGGGTCACATTGGTGAAGAAATTAATCGGCGTACAAAACTTGCCTGGAGAGCTTTTGGAAGAAACAGCATAATTTTCAAGAGCAATATGCCATTATGTCTTAAAAGAAAAGTGTTTGATCAATGCATCCTTCCAGTGCTTACGTATGGTGCAGAGACGTGGACCTTAACTAAAAGAGACATACAAAGGCTGCAGACAACTCAAAGCAGCATGGAGAGGTGCATACTTGGTGTAACCAGGAGAGATAAGAAGAGGAACTCGTGGATCCGAAAAATGACAAGAGTGGAAGACATCATGATCAGAGTTAAATCCCTGAAATGGCAATGGGCTGGACATACTGCCAGAAGAACAGACCATCGATGGACAGCCGAAATTTTAGATTGGATTCCAAGGGACAGGAAAAGACCCAGAAGAAGACCACATGGGAGATGGGTGGATGAAATTCGAAAGTATGCAGGGGTGACATGGAGGAGACTGGCACAAGACAGACCGTTGTGGAGGAAACTTGGGGAGACCTTCGTCCAGCAGTGGATTGATAATGGTTGACAATGATGATGATGATGATATATATTATATATCATCATCATCATTTTCAATCATTATCAACACACTGCTGGATGGTCTCCCCAAGTTTCTTATAACTGCCTGTCTTGGGCCAGTCTCCTCGATGTCACTCCTGCATGCTTTCGAATTTCATCGGCTCATTCATCTCCCACGTGGCGTTCTTTTGGGTCTTTTCCTGTCCCTTAGAACCCAGTGTAAAATTTCGGTTGTCCATCGGTGGTCCGTTCTCCGGGCAATACGTGCAACCCGTTAGTATTTCAGGGATTTTACTGCAATCATGATGTCTTCCACTCTTGTCAGTTTTTTTATCCACGAGTTTTTCTTCTTATATTTCCTGATTACACCAAGTATACATCACTTCATGCTTCTTTCAATTGTCTGCAGTCTTTGTATGTCTTTTTTTACGCTTTCCAACCTTAGGTTGAAGAAGCGTATATGCTCCAGCTTTGTCCGTCCGTCCGTACGATAACTCACGTGAAAATGGTTCGATTTCGACGAAATTTTAGTATGTCGTAGGGGACCACCTCGGGACGAACCCTATTGAAAATGGGCGAAGCAGGGTCAAAGGTCAGGACATAGGAGCGGGATCCACCATTGCTCTTATGTGTCATAGCTTGCGTAAAAATTGTTCGATTTCGATGAAATTTTAGTGTGTGGTAGGGAACCACCTGGGCACGATCCCTTTTGAAAATGGGTGAAATTGGGTCAAAGCTCAGGACATAGGAGCTGGATCCATTCCATTGCCTTTATGCGTCATAACTTGCGTACAAACGGTTCGATTTAGACGAAATTTTAGTATGTGGTAGGGAACCACCTGGGGACGATCCCTTTTGAAAATGGGTGAAATTGGGTCAAAGGTCAGGACATAGGAGCTGGATCCATTCCATTGCCTTTATGCGTCACAACTTGCGTAAAAATGGTTCGATTTCGATGAAATTCTAGTATGTGATAGGGAACCACCTGGGGACGACCCCTTTTGAAAATGGGTGAAATTGGGTCAAAGGTCAGGACATAGGAGCTGGATCCATTCCATTGCCTTTATGCGTCACAACTTGCGTAAAAATGGTTCGATTTCGATGAAATTCTAGTATGTGATAGGGAACCACCTGGGGACGATCCCTTTTGAAAATGGGTGAAATTGGGTCAAAGGTCAGGACATAGGAGCTGGATCCATTCCATTGCCTTTATGCGTCATAACTTGCGTACAAACGGTTCGATTTAGACGAAATTTTAGTATGTGATAGGGAACCACCTGGGGACGATCCCTTTTGAAAATGGGTGAAATTGGGTCAAAGCTCAGGACATAGGAGCTGGATCCATTCCATTGCCTTTATGCGTCACAACTTGCGTAAAAATGGTTCGATTTCGATGAAATTCTAGTATGTGATAGGGAACCACCTGGGGACGATCCCTTTTGAAAATGGGTGAAATTGGGTCAAAGGTCAGGACATAGGAGCTGGATCCATTCCATTGCCTTTATGCGTCATAACTTGCGTACAAACGGTTCGATTTAGACGAAATTTTAGTATGTGATAGGGAACCACCTGGGGACGATCCCTTTTGAAAATGGGTGAAATTGGGTCAAAGCTCAGGACATAGGAGCTGGATCCATTCCATTGCCTTTATGCGTCACAACTTGCGTAAAAATTGTTCGATTTCGATGAAATTCTAGTATGTGATAGGGAACCACCTGGGGACAAACCCTATTGAAATAGGGTGAAATAGGGTCAAAGGTCAGGACATAGGAGCTGGATCCATTCCATTGCCTTTATGCGTTATAACTTGCGTAAAAATGGTTCGATTTCGATGAAATTTTAGTATGTGGTAGGGAACCTCCTGGGCACGAACCCTATTGAAAATGGGCGAAATGGGGTCTAAGGTCAGGCAGGGCATAAGAGCGGGATATATTCCATTGCCCTTATGCGTCATAACTTGCGCAAAAATGGTTCGATTTCGATGAAGTTTTATTATGTGTTAAGGAACCACATGGGGACGAACCCTTTTGAAAATGGGCGAAACGGGGTCAAAGGTCAGGACATAAAAGCGGGATCCATTCCATTGCCTTTATGCGTCATAACATGCGTAAATATGGTTCGATTTCGATGAAATTTTAGTATGTGGTAGGGAGCCACTGGGAACGAACCCTATTGAAAATGGGCGAAATGGGGTCAAAGATCAGGACACTGGAGTGTAATCCATTCCATTGCCCTTGTGCATCATAACTTACGTAAAATGATTGGATTGCAACAAATTTTATCATGTTGTTCCGGTGGTATAGTGAACCGGTTCTGTTGAATATCAACGAAGTGGGGTCAAAGGTCAT
This sequence comes from Macrothele yani, assembly GCA_039090855.1. NCBI lineage: Eukaryota > Metazoa > Arthropoda > Arachnida > Araneae > Macrothelidae > Macrothele > Macrothele yani. Next base: position 117,460,141 of record CM077026.1, read on the forward strand.
TGCACAAAAGCCAGATTTATTCCACAGCCATTATTCTCATAACTTGCGTAAAACTGCTTCTATTGCAACAAAACTTTATCATGTTGTTCCGGAGGTATAGTAAACCGGTTCTGGTGAATATCATCGAAATGGGGTCAAAGGTCAGGACACAGGAGCAAGATTTATTCCACAGCCATTTTCCACATAACTTGAGTAATAATTTCTGGTATGTTGGAAAGCGTATCATAATCAATGAATTGCATGATTTTACTAACTTGTTAGTTAAGGTCCATGTCTCTGCTACGTACGTAAGCATTGGAAGGATGCATTGATTAAACGCATTTCTTTTAAGACATAATGGCATGTTGCTTTTAAAAATTGTACTTTTTCTTTCAAAAGCTCTCCAACCAAGATTTATACGCCGATTAATTTTTTCAACAATGTGACCCTCGCTTGATATCTGCTGTCAAAAGTAAATGTAGGAATCGGTTATATCCAGCTTTTCCCCATCGACTGAAAAATCTTCATTTCTTGTAAAAGCATTTTAAATCAGTTTTGTCTTCTGAAAGTTCATTTTTAATCCCACTTCTTTACTTTTGTCAGAAAGTTCCTAGATCCTCTGCAGCTCTGAAGGTGTAGTTGCAAAAATGACGACGTCATCAGCAAAACGAAGGTGACTTAAATAATCTCCATTAATCTTTATCCCTTTCTTTTCCCAGTTTGGTGATTGAAAGCCATTTTGCAATGCGACATTAAAGAGTTTGGGAGATATGCATGGTGTCACCTTGTCTCACTCCCTTTCCAATTCTAATTGCTGTATATACACTGCCGGACAATTGCTAAGGACGGATGACAATAGCAACCATAAAATGGAAGGCAGGAGAATGTGGAAATTAGCATAAGTGCGGGATACAGTAAGACGTGTTGTGCGTATGCAAATTTTGGATTGCCGAACTTGTTCGTGACGTCATAGCGCTGATAAGAGATATAAAGGATTTGACGCGTATTGACCGTTGTTGTACAAACGCAAAGTTGAAAGGGAAAGAATCAATTGACGAACTTGCAATTTTCAGTATGTCTTCCCGACATCACCTAGATGATTTTACGCGTGGCCGTATTATTGGCAAGATTGAAGAAGGGCGGCCGCCCCGGTGGCGCAGTGGTCAAAGGCGATGGCCTCTGATCATTCGTCCGTGAGGGGTCCGGGTTCGAATCCCGGTGAGGCATGGATGTTGTGTTTGTCTTACGGCACTGGCTCTCTCCCTTCCCTGGAACCAGTGACCCTAAAATTGGGGACGGGCGACTGCTTATAGCCCATTGAGTTGCTCACGGTGGTCGTTAAACCTCCAATCAAAACAAAAAATAAAAAAAGAAAAAAAGAAGGGCGAAAAATAACAGATGTTGCCAGGGAGTTCAACGTCAGCCACAGTGTTGTTTCAAAGCTTTGGAAATCATTTCAAACAAATGGAGAGTGTAGCAAACGTCACGGGGGAGGTCGTGTTCGCAGTACGACACCTGCAGAAGATCGGTACATAGTGCTATCAATAAAAAGACACCGGCGCAGCACAGCTAGTGAGGTAGCAAATCAGTTTATGGCTGCTACTGGCAAGCGGATCTCCCGAAAAACTGTCGCCAGACATTTGCATGAAAGGGGACTATACGCCCGCCGTCCTGTTGTGTGCATCCCATTGTCCAGACGTCACCGTACCGCCTGTCTGCAATGGTGCCATCAACATCGCAATTGGACTGATAACGACTGGTCTGCTGTCCTCTTCTCAGATGAGAGTAGATACAGTCTATCGTCTGATTGTCGACGACAACTGATCTGGCGTGATAGTGGTACTGCATTTTGTCCAGCAAACATACAGGAAAGGGACCGATATCCGACATGTAGTGTCATGGTATGGGCTGGCATCATGATCAATGGCCGTACGTCCCTCTATGTGATTCCAACTGGGACTATGACTGGCCAACGATACATTAATGATGTTCTGCTACCTCATGTTCGCATGTTCCGTGGTGCTGTCGGTAATAGATTCATTTTCATGGACGACAACGCAACATGTCATCGAACAGTCGCTGTCCAGGAGTGTCTTGAGAGCGAGGATATTCAACGCCTCGTATGGCCAGCACGTTCTTCAGATCTGAATCACATTGGAAATGTGTGGGATGCTTTGGGGAGGAGTCTTGTTGGTCGCCAATGCCCTCCAATAAACAAGGACACCCTCATTCGTGCACTGACAGAGGAATGGGATAAATTACCCCAACAGCTGCTTGATAATGTTGTGCAAAGCATGACACGACGTGTGGAATCTTGCATCGCCCTCCATGGTGGCCATATCCCGTATTGACATCTTACGCCGGAACGCCTGCGGACGGTAATTGCATTTTTTCACGTTTACGTATTTCTGCACAAAATGGCCTGTTTGTCCCTTGAACACGTTCCAAAGCCTTCTGGATTTCTGAGCACAATAAATTGTCTTTCTTGTAATGTCCTGGCATTCTGACATTTTATTTCACTTGGCATCCAACCACACTTACTTTTTTATGCGCTATATAGCCGTTTATGATCTGTCCTTAGCAATTGTCCAGCAGTGTATATTATTTGGTGAAATTATATTAAATTACAGAAATTAAAATTTTCCAGTTTGATTAACTAACACATTGGAAAACTGTACCTTTGAGTTTCCCTTCAAAATGCAATAGACAGAAACATACGCAATTTCTCCGATCTAAATCACGCCATATTCATACAGTCTCACTTCACGCTGGCTATGGATTTAAAATGCCAGTACCGCACAATAGAGACGAAAAGAAGTAATCGCGCAACATCCTCACTATCGCCTTCTTCGAACGTGCTGTTGCGCCGAATATAGCAGTGATTTTTCTCTTCACTCAAGGCAAAAAGGGAGCCCTTGGATAAGATACGGATGTCGGAATATTTCTATCGGAGAATCGCTTTATGTCAGTCTGCGGATAAGGGGTGGGAATGATGGGCCATCGTAATGGGTACTAGCGTCTCTTTCAAGATTACAAAAGGGTAGCATGCTAACGTATCAAGCTCCAAATCAAACGACCTACGTCTAACAAGTTACCTTCAGCTTAATAAAACGTATATAATAGGCAACGTTTGTCCCTAACGCTCGGACGTTATTCAGTACTTGCAGCGCCATCTGCTTTTATCCGGTGGCCGAAATAGGAACTAAGCTCACCACTATCGCACGATACGTAAAATGAAGGAGAAATACCAGAAAATAAAATAAAGTTAGTAAGACAAACAACTTCATCTGTGGCAACACGCACGTGCTCGAAGAACTGTCTGTGATGTTTGTTCTGTTAAGTAGGTGTTATGTCGTGTTTTATTTCATTTTCTTCGCATTGCAAAGTATGATTCGTGTTATAAAAAATTCAGCCGCAGCTTTTTCGCCCGTGCATGGCACGGGCTATGAGGTAGTTAATTTATCTTGGTCCGGCGGTACTTTTCTCGCACAAATACATAGACCCTTGCTATGTCCTTCCAGAGTAAACGCCCAACAAAGATAGAAGGGAACGTTTCATCTTCGTTCTTTCACTTTTTTTAAGGAAATACCTTTTCAGGCAGAGTGTAATAAACTATTATTTTTCTTAGATTTCAAAATAATTATACATCCGTTCCCACAAACCCAGACAAAAGAATACAAGAAGTGGGCCACTTCTTGAGTAGCCCGGTGGGCCAATTCACCTCCGGTTCCTTCCATTAAAAAAATAATAGAACTTCATGCTGTACTTTTGAAGTCTCCATGTTCATTCACTCGCATGATTTTCATAAAGACTAGATACAACTGGGCTTTTCGGAATTCTCTGTAATTTGCATGTTTTCGTGAAAGATTCGCTGTAGAGAGAATTTTTTTAACTTGTGGCTCACCAATAATAAATATTCGTAGTCAGAGCGACAGAAGATTTATGTGTTTTTTGTTTGTTTGGGGGCGACCCCTGTGAAGAACCCAGTGTACCATATATATAACACGATTGTATCAGAATAATATGGCCACCCCCGGAATCACAGTGTACCCGCCCAGGGGCGTCACATAGCACACGTGTCAAGGTCGATCACACAGATATGTAAGCGCCCTGCCAGAACAGATGAGCCATAGTGCGTTACGTGAGCACAATGGGTAGAGTTAGTGATTTGACGGACGTTCAAAAAGGAATGATCATCGGCTACCGATCCAAAGGTGGAAGCATCTCAGAAACAGCAGACTTCGTGGGCTGTTCGCTATAGGTGCTGTATTAAGGTGGACGTCAAGTAATTTTGCTTCCCATACTTCCAATGAAGAAACTTCTGTACACATTTTCTTCACAATTAATGCGTTCCCAAGAATGAAAATTTGAACATCGATTAAAATAGCTTCATTTCATAACTTGGAATACTTAATATTTTCTAAAACATAACCGTAATTGGGCAATCCAACATTTTTTTGTCTACTGACGTCATCAAAGTACAGGTCGCGCCATCTTTTTTCTAGACAATTAATGCGTTCACAAGGATGAAAATTTGAACATCGATTAAAATAGCTTCATTTCATAACTTGGAATACTTAATATTTTCTAAAACATAACCGTAATTGGGCAATCCAACATTTGTTTGTCTACTGACGTCATCAAAGTACAGGTCGCGCCATCTTTTTTCTAGACAATTAATGCGTTCCCAAGGATGAAAATTTGAACATCGATTAAAATAGCTTCATTTCATAACTTGGAATACTTAATATTTTCTAAAACATAACCGTTATTGGGCAATCCAACATCATTTGTTTGTCTACTGACGTCATCAAAGTACAGGTCGCGTCATCTTTTTTCTGGTTTCAACACCACCAAAGGAAAAGTTATTGATTTTTAACATAATTATGGTTATGTTTTAGAAAATATTAAAGTATCCCAAGTTATAATATGAAGCTATTTTAATCGATGTTCAAATTTTCATCCTTGGGACCACATTAACTGTGAAGAAAATGTGTACAGAAGCTTTTCCATTGGAAGTATAGGAAGCTACATTACTTGACGTCCACCATAAGGGTGTACCGAGAATGGACCACTGGTACATCGAGTACCTCCCGACGTCATAACTGTGGAGCCCCATAGCTCATCGACCCCAGAGGAGAATGTCGCCTCCGTCGACTGGTAAAAAGCTATCGACGCGCAACAGTGCAGCAATTGACCACGCAAATGAACACTGGGGCACCCATGTACGTGTTCCCGATAACAGAAGGGCGAACCCTGTTACGCATGGGTCTCTGGAGTCGACGCTACGTCAAGGTGCTCATGTTAACCCAGGTCCATTGGCAACGACGTCTCAGTTCGCATGGGACTACCGTCATTGGACAGTGGAAAAAAGTTTCCTTCTCCGACGGATCGAGGTTTCTACTCCACAGAAGTGACGGGCGGTGGCGAATGCTACTTGCGACACACGAGAATCAACACGTGGACACCCTGGTCAGTCAAGTACAGCCTGGCGGTGGCAGTGTGCATGTCTGGGGGATGTTTTCCTTGTATGACCTGGGACCGCTGGTACCACTGGATGGGTCCCTGAACGCTAATAGCTACCTGACCATCCTCGCTGACCACATGCCATCCCTTCATGTTGGACGTTTACCCTGATCGTGATGGCGTCTATTAACAGCGCAATGCGACGTGCCACGTCTTTAAGAGGGTGCGTGTCTGGTTCCAGGAACACGACAGCGATGTCTCCGTTCTCCCTTGGCCGGCGAAATCGCCCGACCTAAATCCCATAGAGAACTTGTGGGACTATTTCGATAGACAGGTTCGACGTACCGACCCACAACCACGTCATCTTCGGGACCTCCGTGCTCTGCTGCTGTCAGGACACCCTTCCAGGGCCTCATTGCGTCCATGCCACGCGGTCATCCGGACCAAGAGTGGGTATTCCCATTACACTGAAGAGCAATTGAATTAGAGACAGCTGGCGTTATGCAAATGTGGCGGTGTGGGCGGCCCTGTAAACGGAAACGACATGACGTATGCAGCGATCCGACAATGTAAGGAGTGATGTGACGGGAATCAGTAAGAGTCGGACGCCTTATGGGTAAGACGAAGGATCTAAGCGCATTTGTTCGTGGGCAAATTGTCGGGGCCCGACGAATGGGTCACTCCATCTCGGAAGTCGTGCAGGCACTAGGATTTTTACGAGCCACTGTGTCACGGGTGCACCGTTAGTACATCGAATCCGGTAAAACCATCCATGCACGGGCCAACTGCTGTGGACAACAGCGTGTGGATGAGCGGGGTCATCGTCGGCTAGCTCGCATTGTAACAGCGGATAGACGGGCCACAGTGCAAGAAATCACTCGGCAATTTAACGCTGGTGCTCAAAAACGTGTAAGCAGCCACACTATCCAGAACCATCTCCTCGCTATGGGGCACAGAAGCCATCGTCCCACGAGGGTACCGCTGCTGACCGCACATCACAAGGGTGCAAAGATTAGCATGGGCGCGGGAACATCGCCACTGGACCCTAGACATGTGGAAAAATGTTGCCTGGACTGATGAGTCGAGATTCACGTTGGTACATGCGAATGGCAGGATACGAGTACGGCGCAAACCACATGAAGCGATGGATCTTTCTTGCCAGCAGGGTACTCTTCAAGCTGGTGGGAATGGTATTCTCGTCTGGAGACTGTTTACGTGGACTGAAATGATGGGACCCCTGGTACTTGTGACATCGTCCCTCACAGGTCAACGTTACCGGGATATCCTGACGACCATTTGCCCCGGTTTGTGCGTCTTCAACATCCTACTGGGGACCTCATCCTGCAACAAGACAATGCACCGGGCCATCGCTCCCGAATTGTAGGATGAACACTGCACCGACGTAATCTCGCTTCCTTGGCCAGCTAGGTCACCTGACCTCAGTCCCATCGAGCACATCTTGGATGCCATCGAGAGAGATGTTCGAGGCTCTGACCCCCTCCATTAAATCTTCGTGAACTGTGGGAGCTTGTTCAGTGGTCGTGGATCCGTATGGCTTCCCAACGCTTCCGGTGTCTTGTCGAGTCCATGCCGAGACGAATCGCCGCCATCATCAGGGCGAAAGGTGGTGCTACACATTACTAGACAGGTATCTCTAATTCAATTGCTCTTCAGTGTATTAGGTAGATGGTCATATTTTTCTGATACGACTGTGTAAGCAGTCCGCCGTCCCTATTGTATAGTCACTGGTTCCAGGGAATAGAGAGAGCCATTGCCATAAGCCAGATACACCATCCGTGTCTCTCCCGGATTGCACCCGGACCTACTTGGGAAGAATTGTCAGAAGCCAGCGCTTAGACCACTGCGCCACTTGGGTGTCATCAGTAACTTGCAAATTGGTGACAGTTTGCCGTTAGGACGAAAGTTTTAGATAATTATGTGAAGCATTTTAAATAATAGAATGACGCTAGTATTCTATTACACTGCTCTCCGTTCAATTTTAGGCGTAATGTAAAAAAAAAATTTCCGTTCTAACGATTTGTGTAGAATTTGTACCTAAATCGAGTCATTTCTCGGGATTTTCCCTTTCTTAAATGCCTTTAAGAATTTCCTCCTTTTAGTATGTATGAAACATTAGCTTTTTCTTCTTAGGCGTCGTCTTGGAGTCACAATGTGAAACCTCAAAATACTTTTTTTATCCTTGATGATATTTTTCTTTTATTCATATTATTCAGTCGTCAGTATTTGTGGTCTTTTAACCTACTACTTCCGAGACTTATATCCCTTTAAATATCATGTAGCAATTGTCGTCTGTTACTCTGTTTTGTAAATTAGTTTTAAGAGCTTTCTGTTTCCGTGTGCCATTTTTTTTTCATATGGTTTTAATCACACAGGAGTATTGTCTCTTTTTATCACCTACTGTCTGTTTTGAGTAAGACTTGGGGAGGGGAGGAGGGATTAAGTAGCTTGTTCCTTTCTTTTATCTTTCATGCTTCTCATACATTAATCATATTGGCGCTCAACCATTTTATTTAAGTTTGTCACTGACTTGGGAAAAACTCTGAGTAATTTTTTCCCTTTGGAATATAATACCTATAATGTAATTTTAAGAGCTTTTTTTAAAGGTATTTTTTATTGAATTAACTTCTCAGTGTCTCCCCATTAGTAATACAAATTTATCTTTGATCTTATCATTTTGTGGTTACTTCCTGTCAGGGGAGGATCTAGGATTTTCATGAGAGGGGGAGGCGCATGTGTCGGGAAAAACCGGGAACCTTTGTATTTTCCCGCAAAATGAAAAAGTGTTTTTAGTATGTCTGTAAATTCTTCCAATTAATTAACGAAAGTAATATACTTTTAAGTAATACACTGCTGGACAATTGCTAAGGACAGATCATAAACGGTGTGGTTGGATGCCAAGTGAAATAAAATAATGTCAGAATGCCAGGACATTACAAGAAAGACAATTTATTGTGCTCTGAAATCCAGAAGGCTTTGGAACGTGTTCAAGGGACAAACAGGCCATTTTGTGCAGAATACGTAAACGTGAAAAAAATGCAATTACCGTCCGCAGGCGTTCCGGCGTAAGATGTCAATACGGGATATGGCCACCATGGAGGGCGATGCAAGATTCCACACGTCGTGTCATGCTTTGCACAACATTATCAAGCAGCTGTTGGGGTAATTTATCCCATTCCTCTGTCAGTGCACGGAATGAGGGTGTCCTTGTTTATTGGAGGGCATTGGCGACCAGCAACACTCCTCCCCAAAGCATCCCACACATTTTCAATGGGATTCAGATCTGGAGAACGTGCTGGCCATACGAGGCGTTGAATATATTTCGCTCTCAAGACACTCCTGGACAGCGACTGTTCGATGACATGTTGCGTTGTCGTCCATGAAAATGAATCTATCACCGACAGCACCACGGAACATGCGAACATGAGGTAGCAGAACATCATTAATGTATCGTTGGCCAGTCATAATCCCAGTTGGAAGCACATAGAGGGACGTACGGCCATTGATCATGATGCCAGCCCATACCATGACACTACATGTCGGATATCGGTCCCTTTCCTGTATGTTTGCTGGACAATATGCAGTACCACTATCACGCCAGTTCAGTTGTCGTCGACAATCAGACGATAGACTGTATCGACTCTCATCTGAGAAGAGGACAGCAGACCAGTCGTTATCAGACCAATTGCGATGTTGATGGCACCATTGCAAACGGGCGGTACGGTGACGTCTGGACAATGGGATGCACACAACAGGATGGCGGGCGTATAGTCCTCCTTCATGCAAACATCTGGCGACAGTTTTTCGGGAGATCCGCTTGCCAGTAGCAGCCATAAACTGATTTGCTGCCTCACTAGCTGTGCTGCGCCGGTGTCTTTTTGTTGATAGCACTATGTACCGATCTTCTGCAATTGTCGTACTGCGAACACGACCTCTCCCGTGACGTTTGCTACACCCTCCATTTGTTTGAAATGATTTCCAAAGCCTTGAAACAACACTGTGGCTGACGTCGAACTCCCTGGCAACATCTGTTATTTTTCGCCCTTCTTCAATCTTGCCAATAATACGGCCACGCGTAAAATCATATAGGTGATGTCGGGAAGACATACTGAAAATTGCAAGTTCGTCAATTGATTCTTTCCCTTTGAACTTTGCGTTTGAACAACAACTGTCAATAGGCGTCAAATCCTTTATATCTCTTATCAGCGCTATGACGTCACGAACAAGTTCGGCAATCCAAAATTTGCATACGCACAACACGTCTTACTGTATCCCGCACTTATGCTAATTTCCACATTTTCCTGCCTTCCATTTTATGGTTGCTATTGTCATCCGTCCTTAGCAATTGTCCGGCAATGTACTTTCTTTCCCGAAAAAATATTCAATTTGTTATATGAAAACCTAACAAATAGAAGCTTTTCCTTGGTTCTTGAGGGTGGGACGCCCCCTCCCTCCTGCATCTGGATCCACCCCTCTTCCTGTACTCCTTCTGCGGAACAAATCTGCGTGTTAAACAGAAGTTTTGCGTTTGTTCGTTTTTTCGTGTAGCCGGGTCTCGACGGCTTAACGTACCCATCCGACCCACGGCGAATATTTAGTGGTTCGAGCGCTCATACCTGCCTGGAATGGAACCTGAGATTTCTCCGTGGTAGTCACAAACGTTGACTACTAGGCCATCCGCGGCCCTGATACGGGACGTTCTATAAGTTGAAGGTTTTAAACGGGCTGGGCCGGACTTCCCAAACTAAATCCCGTGCAAATCTCCAGCGCTGACATTTTTGTTGTGGGGAGGGGGGGCGTAACTCTCCCTTGAGCAATATAAGTTAGTACTACTGGTTTCAGGGAGAAGGCGGCTGACTCTTTTTGATGAAATAAATAATTCGGACACAGGTCCAGCTATAAAGGTTAACCATCAGTGTCCCACACCTCTGACCACTCACCTGCCGGGGGCGAGCCACGTAATGTATATAACGTGGGAATAAAGAGCAGAATCGAAGTTAAAAAGTATTGAATCATCGTAGAGTGAGAGATCTTATTATAAAGAGAATGCAAAGTTAAAAGTTATTTTAAAGACTCTCAGGCGACAAGCTAATAAGCAGAACCATTTATTTTTTCATGAATGAATTCGCTTTCCTGCATTGCTGACTCTTTTGCACTGTGGAAGACTGTGTCAAAATGTTAATAAAAATGGCAGCTCTTATTTCCGGGAACATCAATTAATATTAAAAAAAACATTCGACACTACATATTCAGCGTGAAACAGTACGTTCGGTGAATTAGCGACGCGACGATGTAAAACATAATGAATGCCCTGTTATAAAGTTCATGCTATGATATGCATTCCTTCAGGAGTCTCATGTTGTATTCTCAAAGTGGTCGCAGAAAAAAAAAAAAACCCCAAAGGAACACCCGCCGACGTTACGGCATGATTCCATCAGCCGCATTTAGTTCCTTGAAGTGTCAGATAATGGCATCCAGAATCTATTTTCATCAGTGACAAACTGCAGTCGTCCTACAATTAAAAGCTCAGTGTGTGTTAAACCTTGAACGGTGGCTAAAAAACTTGTTTGTTTTTGCGATTCATTTATCATTAGGGTGAAATTTAAATGCTGTCTAATTTTCTGTAACAACAAGAAAGAAAGAAAGCTTTTATTTATTGTTCGAATGTTTTTTTTTTAATTTGAAATCTTATCAGACTTCATGTTTAATGTTGCCAAAGCCTTATTTACGTATTTCAAGTTAAGTAGTTTATTTTAATTTTGATTTAATAATGAATGAAGTTCACGCACACACGCAGAGTTGTTAATTGTGTGTTTCTTTACCAGTTATTTCAATTAGTAAATTTCTTTATATTTGCGTGTACCATTAGCTGCAGAACAAACATTTGCATGTTACCCAACGAGTTAACTATACAAAACTGTGGTATTTTGTTAATATTTGCAGCAACTTCTTCTTACGTTTTTTCCGTTTTGTCACATAAATTTTCTTTACTAATGCGGATGGAATGAGTGCAGTCCTTTATATACGTTTTCTTTCATCATTATCAATCATTGCTAGTCAAGCGATATTCATATTATTCATATTATTCATCCGATTCATTGTGTAAATTTCTGGAGTGGCTAAACAGTACAATATGCAGTCAGCATTGCATTCAGAAAGTTTCTTTCGGGGGAGGGGGAGGGTATTACAAATTTTGAGAGGGCCGAAACTTGTTGACTAATTATATACAGGGTGCATAGGACAGTCCCTTTAGCCTGGAATAACTTGCGAACGGAGAGAGGTACAGTTATGCAAGTGAGATAACGGTATAGTAAAGCGACTACGCCCGATCAAATGCAACCAATAGCAGCGCCCCTAGTGGCGAAATGCGGAAGTTAGCCATTTCATTACATCGTCTGTGTACACCATATCTCTGCAACTAACAGTCGATTTGCAAAAATTCTTGAGCTTGAAATGTGCGAATAACGATCCTTTATTTCGTTTTTTTTTTTTTTTCCCACGATGTACAATTTTGCCGCTATTAGAGGGCGTAAATGCAGATGATATCGAATTCAAAATACATTTTATTCCATATGTTTGCTTCTAAACGTCCTATGGAAAAAATTCTTTTACCTTTCGATTCCATTTATGTCGAAGACTATTTTAGGTAAAGTCACTTTTTCAATTTTCCACATAGACTTTCCGCTAGGAGGCGTAAAAGTAAAATGCGTTTTCCCGATCTTCTAAAACTCCGATTTGAAAAATTCTTTCTGCAGCGGATACAGCTCCTGATAGGAAATTTTTTGCATATAATTTCTAAGTTTTCTTAAAAAACGGTTTGGCCACCAGGGGGCATAAGCGTTAATTTTTACTTCTGTTGCGTTTACAGCAAAATCTGAGCTTCTAAAATCTCGATTGAAAAAATCGTTCGTGGACCGGTACTACTGACGTCGGTAAACCTTTTCGGAATATTTTCTTCTTAAAATAATGCATAGTTTCTCCGCCAGGGCACAGATATATATATCTTATTTTTGTAGATAGCTCTGCTTCTAAGAGACTGATTTGAAAAATTTCTTCCGTCCCGGTGGCGCAGTAGTCTAAGCGATGTCCGGGTTCGAATCCCGGTGAGGCATGGATGTTGTGTTTGTCTTACGGCTATGGCTCTCTCCCTTCCCTGGAACCAGTAGCCCTAAATTAGGGACGGGCGACTGCTTATAGGCCACTGAGTTGCTCACGGTGGTCGTTAAACCTCCAATCAAAAAAGAGAAAAAAACAATGCTTCTTTGTTGGATAAAGTTTTCAGTGCGAAATGTTTTTCATATAATTTCAAAATTTTCAAGTAATTCATAGACTTTCCCCTAGAGGGCGTAAAGGTAAATTGCGTTTTCCCTCGATATCTCTGCTTCTAAAACTCCGATTTGAAAAATTCTTTCAGCATCGGATACAGCTTCTGATGGAAAATGTTTTGCATATAATTTCGAATATTTGGTAAAGAATGATTTGGCCACGAGGAGACGTAAGAGTTTATTTCTGCTTCTGATGTATTTGTAGCAAAATATTAGCTCCTAAAAACTCGATTGAAAAAATTCTTCCCTGGACCGATATCGCTCGCATCGAGAAACCTTTTGAGAATACTTTGTTCTTAAAATAACACATGTTTTTCCCGCCAGGGGACGTAGATGCATGTCTTACATTTGTCGATATCTCTGCTTCTAAATGTGCGTTTTGAAAAATGCTTTCTTTGTTGGAGAGCGTTTCCGCTGCGAAATGTTTCTCATGTAATTTCAATTTTTTCTTAACGCACAAGTCTGCCACCAGTGGGGGTGTAAGTTCAACTTTCCGTTTACAGCAATATCTGCTGGACTAAAAACTCGATTGAGAAACTTCTTTCTTCTGTCACATACTACCAACGACGCAAACTCTGTGTGCGTATTTTCTTCCCAAAATAATGCACAACTTCGTCGCTTGGGGAGCAAATGCTTAATCTGTTTTTCTCAATATCTCTGCTTCTACATGTGCGATTTAAAAAATTCTTTCAACACCGGATGCCATTGTAGAACACTTTTGGCTAGTATATGAGGAATTTTGTAGTTCACAGTCCTGTTGCTAGGTGTTGTTTTTCTACTTCAGTCTGAAGCTGTATCGCCGCTTCTAAAAACACTTTTGAGAAACTTCTTCTTTACTGTATGCCATTCGCTACACCAGAGATGTGGAGCATTATCATCTTTAAATAATGTACGGATTTCCCGCTAGGTGGCGTAAAGGTCGAAACCTTTTTCTCGCTATTTCTGCTTCCGGGAGACGTATTTGAAAAGTTCTTTTTTCCTTAACATATAGCTTTCCATGAAGAATAAATAATTTGCGCATATTTCCAACTTTTCCATTATGCAAAATTCTTTCGCTAAGAGGCGTTGAGTTATATTATGTTGCCTTCTACTGTATATTTTTTCTTTTAACTGTTCGATTTTAATTTTTTTATCCCTGATACTTCTGCTATGGGAAACTTTTTGTACACCCTTTGTTAATTTTCATTGCATACTTTTTAGCCGCTGGTGGAAGTAAGTAAAGTGTCTCTATTTCTGGATTTTTTATCGATTGTTGAAATCCGTTTGATTTTTTTTTTTTTTTTTTTTCTAACCGAACTCCATTGACTTTGATAATTCTTTTTCGCGTCGGAAAGGATTCAAAAGACGTGCTCATTACAACCAAAAATTCGATGTCATCTATCTTGTTTCGTTTTGAAAGTTTCAAAGAGCGGGCGTTGTTCACATGCAAATATCGTTGTCTCGCTTTTCCAAGTTTTGCAAATACTGAGTACACGTCAGATAAAGTTGTAAATTTTTTCTTCCCAGAGTGAAATTTAGACAGTTTAAGCAAATAGAGGATACAAAGAACACCGACGTAACTTTAAACATATATCTTACGAAGTATGCAAATTAGCTGAAGCATTATGAAGGGATTTAGAATAAACAAATATCCTTTGAGTGAATGTTGTGAACATAATTATTCTCATCTTAAAGGAACCATAAGTCCTACAAGGAAAAAAAAACGTTTCTGTGATCTTCATACACAAGGCCGAATTTACTTTGACAGAAAACGAATATTTTCGTCCAGTCATCAGCATTCAAAATAACTGTATAGCGACAAGTTCGTGTGATTCCTGTACGGTAACACATTCAAAAGTAGCGTTGTCAAAATTTTGATTAAACCATTAAACAAGATGTTTAACAACCATAAATAAAATAATCTGTGGTTTAGCGTTAAAACTTTGTTCCACAGTCTAAACTGATCTGTTCACCAGTGGCGTACCTAACACAACGTGCGCCCCCTGCAAGTTTTACTTCGGACCCCTAAGCGCAGGAATTTTCCCAGGATTCCGAACACGAGGGAGGATGTTTTTTCCCGGTGTGTATGTCCGGTGGGGATCAGGAAGTCAGGGATAGTGTCTGGAAAAGTCAGGGGGATACTTAGATCCCTGTGGTTTGAACTTTTTAAGTAATTTTTGACAGAAGTAAATAATGCAAGGTTATTAATCAGCCAATCAGGATTAACACGGTGCGCAGAGCGATGCATTAACATGAATATACACGGGCGTATCAGAATAATATGACCACCCCCGGAATCACAGTGTACCCGCCCAAGCGTCTCACAAGTGCACGTGACAAGGTCGACCACACGGAGATATAGCGGCCGACCAGGAAAAATGAGCCATAGTGCGTTACGTGTGCACAATGGGCAGAGGCAGTGATTTGACAGAAAAAGGAATGGTCATCGGCTACCGCGCCAAGGGTGGAAGCATCTCAGAAACAGCAGACTTCGTGGGCTGTTCGCGAGGTGCTGTAGACACCGAGGTCATAACTGTGGAGTCTCAAAAGCCATCGACCCCAGAAGAGAACATCGCCTTCGTCGACTGGCAAATGGCAATCGACGCGCAACAGTGCAGCAATTGACCATGCATATGAACGCTGGATACCCAGGTACGTATTCCCGATAACAGTAGAGCGAACCCTATTACACATGGGTCTCCGGAGTTGACGCTGCGTCAAGGCGTAACGACGCCTGAAGTTCGAATGGGACTACCGTTATTGGATAGTGGAAGAGTGGGAAAAAGTTGTCTTCTCCGACGAATCCAGGTTCCTACTCCACAGAAGTGACAGGCGGTGGTGGATACGGCGTCAGACACACGAGAACCAACACTCGGACACGCTTGTTGCTCAAGTACAGGCCGGCATTGGCAGTGTACATGTCTGTGGGATGTTTTCCTGGTATGACCTGGGACCGCTGGTGCCACTGGATGGGTCCCTGAACGGCAATAGCTACCTGTCCATCCTCGCTGACCACATGCATCCCTTCATGTTGGACGTTTACCCTGGTGGTGATGGTGTCCACTAACAGGACAGTGCGCCGTGCCACGTCACTGGTTCCGGGAACACGGCAGCAATGTCTCTGTTCTCCCTTGGCCGGCGAAATCGCCCGACCTCAATCCCATAGCGCACCTTTGGGACTATTTGAATCGACAGTTTCGTAGCGCCAACCCACTACCACGACATCTCCGGAACCTCGGTCCTCTGCTGTAGTCCGAATGGGCACGTGCTCCTCGGGCAACCTTCCTGGGCTTCATTACGTCCATGCCACGCCGTCTCGCCGCTGTCATCCGAACCAAGGGGGTTATTCCCATTATTAGGTAGGTGGTCATATTATTCTGATACGACCGTGTAATATTTTTAGAAGTTGCAGTTAATTAATTAAGTTAATGTCCTTAGCTAAACTTGCTGAACGTATAATATAATTAACTTAATCTGACTAAAATCAACGGCCAAGACCAAAAATATTAGCACACGTAAAACTTTAAATGGTTTATACTCCAAAACGAAGATGAAGTAGTTGTCATAAAAACTAGTTTGAGCAGAATTTAGTTGACAATCATCAATTGATGAGTCATCAGGCTATCGTAACAGCATGCTGATACATAATTTTAATAAACTCGGCAATTTTGACTATCATCAGTTCGTGAGTCATCATATTATAGTCACAGCAAGCTCATATACTTTTAATAAACTCGGCAATCTCCACAATGCACCTATAATCTCATGTCTTTACACGTTTTTCATTTGCTCATACTCAACACTATAGTCGTAGCTTTTTGTTTTCATTTGACTCATACTTAGCGCTGCCAAAATGTACAATTTGTTCGGGAAAGTAATGTGCCGTTCAGTAGGGAAATATCTAACCGAGGAGTAGCGAATTTACGAAACTCAAAAGGAAGGTTAAATTAGAGGCAGTGGTTTGTACTGGCTTTTTTAAAGTTTTCGCCAACTTAATCGTCAAATTCAATTTTTTTTTCGCCAAAGTATTATAACAGTAGGAAAAGGTAATCGCAAAAACTTTTTTTCTATCGCCAAAACGATTTCTTTTTTCGCAAATTGCGAAGAATGTGATCGGCACCGCGACCCCTGAGGACATGCGTCACAGTGCTACGCACATTTTAAGAAATTATGGGCGTCCAGGAATTGCATGACATTTCAGCAGTAGATCTGTTTTTTAGTCAGCATGGTAAATTTCGACTTCAAATCAGTGGCAACGGTAATTAGTAAGAGTTATAAAACATCGTTTCCCAAGCACAAAGATTAGTATATGGATTAAAGGCTTTTAAATTGTTTTATTGCCCCACGCAGAGATTAGTGCATTTTAATAGGTCAGCGCATCCAGATGGCATAATTACTTTATTGCTCTTGGAGGCGACAGAAGAGTTTTATTGGAAGCAACGGAGAACGAGGGTCGGAGAACAGGGGGGGGGGGGTTATCCGGAGAAAAGAGTGAGACTCAGAAGTTTAGAGAGAGTGGCGTGGGTCGCAAGAGAAAGATTAGGGAAGCAGCGTTCTTCATTGCCTCCGAATGGCCAGTACGAAAGAATAAACAAGTTAGTAAAATCATGCAATGCGTTGATTATGATACGCTTTCCAACATATCAGAACGCATTAGTCACTCAAGTTATGAGGATAATGGCTGTGGAATAAATCTCGCTCCTGTGCCCTGACCTTTGACCCCATTTCAATGATATTAAACAGAATTGTTTCAGCATATCTCCGGAACAACATACTAAAGTTTTGTCGTAATGGAAGCATTTTTAGTCAAGTTATGAGAATAATGGCTGTGGAATAAATCTCGCTCCTGTGACCTAATCTTTGACCGCATTTCGATGATATTCAACAGAACCGGTTCAGTATATCACCGGAACAACATAATAAAGTTTTGTCGCAATCGAAGCATTTTTAAGTAAGTTATGACGCATAAGGGCGATGGAATGGATCCCGCTCCTATGTCCTGATCTTTGACCCCATTTCGTCCATTTTCAATAGAGTTCGTTCCCACGTTGTCCCCTACCACACCAAAATTTCATCGAACTATTTTTACGCGAGTTATCGTGCGGACAGACAGACAGACAGACAGACGGAAAAAGCTGGAGCATATACGCTTCTTCAACCTACCTTTCTTTGGAAAGCGTAAAAAAGTGGCGTAGGATTGGAGTCGGCACGAAAGAGATGCAGTTACGAAACAGAATAAGTAGCGAGAGAACTGAAATTTTTAAGAAATAATTATGCACTAAAATAATTCTAGGACAACCCAAGTAATAAGTTTAAGCAAATAATAAATAGATTGAAACGACAATTCGTCTCATCAATTTCTTCCTATCACATTTGTCTAAACAACGAGCTGCAATTAGTCTTAAATATCGAATCCGAACGGGGAGTAGAAGTTGCGCTTACAGCTTACTTGATCACCTTAAAATGAAAAAAAAATCTTAGCCCAGCTTTTCTTACGACTATGGAGAGTTGTAACGTATTACAGAAGCGATGCACATGTCAAGACGGCTAGTAACCGTGATAAGCCCTTGTCGGCTTAGCTTAATTGGGAAAGCATTCGGCTCCGGAGCAAAGGCATTTGAGCTCGAATTTTTCTACCGGCAAATTTGCATTTCACATGGGCGCTGGAACGTAAAACTGGATATACTGGCCATTAGGTTCTTCGAAAAACAGTGTGATGTTCCTTCCACACATCGTTTGGAATCTTAGATTTCGTGCCCCCGCCTTTCTGGGAGGGGGGGAGTTACAGGGGTTGGACCGAATAATGTTGACACTTAGGAAAAGAAGGTTTTACGTACTTAGTAGGGTGTGGGATCACTTTTGGCATTCAAAACTGCCTGAATCCTCCTTGGAATGGACGTATACAAATCCTGGAAGGTGGTTATTGGGATATTACACCATTCTTCATGCAGAAACTGCTCCATGTCCTTGAGAGATGGAGGAGGAGGATAACGGAGTCTTACTCTCTTATGCAACACAGACCACAGTGGCTCGATGATGTTTAAGTCTGGGGACTGGGAAGGCCAAAGGAGGCGTGAAAGTTCGTCATCATGTTCCTCAAACCATGATCTGACAATCCGAACTCTGTAAATTGGGGTGTTATCATCTTGATAAATGGTATCCCCTGCAGGAAACAATGCCTGAGCCATTGGATGGACTCGGTCGACCAAAATGGTTTCATACGCCCTGCCAGTCATCCGTCCTTTGAAAGTGACCAGGGAACCTGCTAAAAACCACGATATCACCGCCCAGAGCAGGACAGAACCACCACCATGCTGCACAGTCAGTATGGGTTGTACGCTTCTGACGGTGTTCTCCACACGAAAACACGTCCTGCGGTGGTGAATAGTGTGAATGTGGATTCATGCGACCACTTTACACGCTTCAATGTATCGGCAGTCCACGTTGTATACTCCTGGTACCACTGCCGTCGCCGTTGCACATTCATCCGGGCCACCCAGAGGTTTTGCAATAGCAGCTCTGCCATGAATATCTTGTTTATGTAGTTCCCTGCGCACTGTTTCCGTTGATACTGGGGTCTGGAGATGCAGATTGAGCCCCGCACTAATTTTCGGCGCCGTGGTCGTATTACGGGTAACAATCCTCTTTAATTCTGTACTGCCTATATCAGTCAGAGTCGTTTTTCGGCTGCTCTTCTGTTTCACAGACGAGGCTGTGCCACGAACGTGGTATGGTGTCATGACGCTATACACGGTAGCTCTCGATACCCCCACTACCCTGGCAACTTTGGTCACGGAGGCACCAATTAGCCCTCTTTTGAAGTCCGTTAGGTCACTCATTTCGTCGTCACCCTGAAAGAAATTTTGCAACAAGACACTTTAAATGCACTTTAAACAGGTCATTGAGGTTCTAAACAAAGGTATCCACAACCAAAAAGTGGTGGATACCTTTGCGTATTGCGACGTACGCAGCTACATTAAAAGTTATCTCTCTGAGGATGGTGTTCACATCATTCTGTGCAACTGCTGTATATGTGACGTACTACAGAGATGACGACATGTCAAGACGGCAGGCAAATAGCAGTGATAAGTCCTTTTTTTTTTTTTTTTTTTGATTGGAGGTTTAACGACCACCGTGAGCAACTCAATGGGCTATAAGCAGTCGCCCGTCCCTAATTTGGGGTCACTGATTCCAGGGAAGGGAGAGAGCCAGTGCCGTAAGACAAGCACAACATCCATGCCTCACCGGGATTCGAACCCGGACCTCGTTGGGACGAATGATCAGAGGCCATACGCTTAGACCACTGTGCCACCGAGGCGGCTGATAAGTCCTTGTCGTCGAGCTTAGTTGGGAAAGCATTCGGTTCCGGAGCAGAGGATGTAGGTTCGAGTGCTGCAAGGCCCCACAAGGCACATGCGACGAAAATTCTACACACTCCAGTGCTTTAGTAGCGCTCAAAGGACAAAACCATATTTGATATTATTTTCTACTGTGAGCTTGCAACTTAGATTTTTTTTTCTTTCTTCTGACGTTCCCGCGGACATTGACGTGAATACGAGAAGTCAGTTTTCCAGCTAGAACGATCTTCAGCCCACCCTACCTATTCCTAAAGTACTAGTCTGAGTCCTTCATAGAAGACCATTGTCTGTAAATTGGAGTAGTTTGACTTCTCATGACCTTGAAGGAGCTTACTCAAGAGGAAAGTTCTAACAACCGATTCCAAGTTAATAATGGGGTGGAATGTTCCTTTTTTATGTCAGCAACGACCTTTGCAAGGTTGAAACAACGTACCATTACGACTAAACAAGATAGGACGTCTACGTTACTAAAACACACACACACGCACATTAAATGTATTAATTAATTTTTACGTACATACATATTTTCAAACAGTTCTAATATTTGTGGACATTGTGTATTTCGAGTCAGCTTCTCTTGTTTTGGATAGTGTAATTCTTATTCAGTCGTGTCGTGCTATAGATAGTTCTTCGAATAATTCATGTTTAAATGAGCGTTACTTTTAAACTGGAATTGTGCGTTCCAAGGCGTTGTTTTATTCAGTCAAGCGCCCACTACATTTCGGCCAACAAATTGTCTCACTAATATTCAGCCGAATGTTACATCCGTGTAGAATGACTTCTTTGAGTGCTCTTCGTTGTAATTTCAGCATTCGCAATTTTCATCGATGCGTATCGATTCGCCCGGATGTAATTTGAAGTTGAAGCCGGACTGTCGTCACAGAAACGACCTGGTAATACATAAGCCTCTGGGAAATCTGTATTTTCTGCAGCAGATAAAAATGTAGTTTTTGATTGTTTTAAAACGTACGCCTCGATGTATGTGCAGTTTTAATGTTAATTCGTACACAATTGGTGCTTCAGTTTTGCGTGCTTTGCCTCGTCTTCGCAAGTGACCAGCCATGCGTCCAGAAAGAACATGATGGAAAATCCCGTAATGACAATGTCATTTTCTCTTTCTTTCATCATCTCCGTAGCTTTTTATTTATTTGGAAAGAATTTCTGTTGGAAACAGGACCATCTTGTCAAGTCAGAAGCCATGCTTGGAAAGTAGGTGTTTATGCTTTGCCAGAAATAGAGTTCAATCAAACATTCTGCTATTACCAGTGACAGCATGAGTGATGTGTTATCTCTGGGTTTCGGAGAAAATGATGTGGAAAACTATTCCTTTCTTGGAGAAGGAAGTGACTCAGCAGAACAAGGAGAAAATTCTTTATTTCTCGTTTCGCAAAGAACATCAGAATGTGTTAGGCTGACTTTCCCACATGAGAAGTGGGTATGTGAATTTTTGACAGCCGTTTCCTCCTTCACGTTCACTGGTATAGAGTGAGAAAGCAAATTAAACACATACACCGAAGATCTGTGAAAACACAAGTTTGTCCGCGTGCCCTCACTCCGGAGTAAGTTGCTCTCTCAACTAAGCTACACGGACGGAATTAAGTTGCTCTCTGAACTAAGCTACACGGACGGAATTAAGTTGCTCTCTGAACTAAGCTACACGGTCGCTGCAGATTTTTGTCGTCTTGACACGTACTACGTCATATCATATCATCTCCGTCTTAATGTTTTTGTTCTTTTAAGCGAAGAGCGAATTTTCATTAACTGTAGACGTACACTGAAGAGCAATTGAATTAGATAGAGATACCTGTCTACTAACGTGTAGCACCACCTCTCGCCCTGATGACGGCGGCGATTCGTCTCGGCATGGACTCGACAAGACACCGGAAGCGTTGGGAAGCCATTCGGATCCACGACCCCTGAACAAGCTCCCACAGTTCACGAAGATTTCATGGAGGGGGGTCAGTGCCTCGAACATCTCTCTCAATGGCATCTCAGATGTGCTCGATAGGATTGAGGTCAGGTGACCTAGCTGGCCAAGGAAGCGAAATCACGACGGTGGAGTGTTCATCCAACCATTCGGATACAATTCGGGAGCTGCATTGTCTTGTTGCAGGATGAGGTCCCCAGTGGGATATTGAAGACGCACAAACGGGAGCAAATGGTCGTCCAGGATATGCCGATAACGTTGACCTGTGAGGAACGATGCCACACGTACCAGGGGTCCCATTTCAGTCCACGCAAACAGTCCCCAGACGAGAATACCACCCCCACCAGCTTGAAGAGTACCCTGCTGGCAAGAAGGATCCATCGCTTCATGTGGTTTGCGCCGTACTCGTATCCTGCCATCCGCATGTACCAACGTGAATCTCGACTCATAAGTCCGGTCAACATTTTCCCACATGTCTAGGGTCCAGTGGCGATGTTTCAGCGGCCATGCTAATCTTTGCACCCTGTGATGTGCGGTCAGCAGCGGTACCCTCGTGGGACGATGGCTTCTGTACCCCATAGCGAGGAGATGGTTCTGGATGGTGTGGCTGCTTACACGTTTTTGTGCACCAGCGTTAAATTCCCGAGTGATTTCTTGCACTGTGGCCCGTCTATCCGCTGTTACAATGCGAGCTAGCCGACGATGACCCCGCTCATCCACGCGCTGTTGTCCACGGCAATTGGCCCTTGCAGGGATGGTTTTACCGGATTCTATGTACTCACGGTGCACCCGTGACACAGTGGCTCGTGAAAATCCCAGTGCCTGCACGACTTCCGAAATGGAGTGACCCATTCGTCGGGCCCTGACAATTTGCCCACGATCAAATGCGCTTAGATCCTTCGTCTTACCCATACTAGTCCGACTCTTACTGATTCCCGTCGCATCACTCCTTAGATTGTCGGATAGCTGCATACGTCATGTCGTTTTCGGTTTACAGGGCCGCCCACAGCGCCACATTTGCATTACGCCAGCTGTCTCTAATTTAATTGCTCTTCAGTGTATAGGTGCAGACTGGAATTTTAGCTAACTGGCCAGTGGCCAGTATGTCCAAAAACCCCAACAAACTCCGGTTGGTAAGTTAGCATATCTTACAATTGTTAGCTGCCAGAAAGGTCTCAGGCATAAAAAAAAAAAGTGTGTGTGTGGGGGGGATGTGAGGGGGGGGGGTAATAGAAACTTTAATGTAATAGCTATTATTTACATGGATGATTTTATCTGAACATAAAAGAAGTCACTCACTGTGCAAAATAAAAAACATTTTGTAAATCTTTTTTTTCCCCCTGGGATTACTGATTTTTAAAACATCCATAGTATCGGTGGAAATTTTCGATGTTTCAATATTTTTGATAATAAGCCGAAGAATTCATACTTTTCCATCTGCATCAGTAAATGGGCACATCGGTGGGTAAATTCTCTGCTCAATATAACGGTAATTACTCACCAATCATTCCAGCTGCCGGAGACTGAGGGCCAAGATTTAAGTTGTGGAGTGATTTTGGAGGGGTTTGGCCATAACTCACCACTCTGGCCAAGCGGGTTGGTGAGTGTGGGGTAGCATTTCCTCTAATCCCGATGGTATAGTTATACCGCTACTTTGCGGTCGTCAGAGCCCCTTTAGTGGGAACAGGATGCACCACGAGAAGGCGGGGTTGACATTTGTCAAGGAGAGGCGATATGTTGCGCATCACCTGACCTTGCATCCCTCATCTTTGCAAATATCCCTTCAGAGCTGCAGAGTATGATCCAAGAACTTGCTGACAAGAGTAAAGAAGTGGGATTAAAAATGAACTTTCAGAAGACAAAAGTGATGTACAATGCTTTTACAAGAAACGAAGATTTAGCTATTGATGGAGAAAAGCTTGAGACAACCGATTCATACATTTTCTTGGGCGGCAGATATCAAGTGAGGGTCACATTGATGAAGAAATTAATCGGCGTATAAAACTTGGATGGAGAGCTTTTGGAAGAAACAGTACAATATTTAAGAGCAGTATGCCATTATGTCTTTAAAGAAAAGTGTTTAATCAATGCATCCTGCCAGTGCTTACGTATGGAGCAGAGACATGGACCTTAACTAAAAAAGACATACTATAATGAATTAGCTTTATTTACTTTCCGCTAAGCTAATTATTATGAATGATTCTCTTCCTACCAGCTAGCTAATGATATACTTGTACTAAGCTTCAAAATAATGAATTCAAAAGGGTGTTGTTACTAGTTAATTACGAACGTAAACAAAGTCTCAACGCTGGTTATTTATAGGAATCAAATAAATGTTATAAACCTAACAGCCAGACAGAGGTCTGACAAAAACTATGAATTGAGAAAGACTGAACTTACTGAAAACTTCTTTATTTATCCGACTCTTGGTCAACTAAGGCACACACAACACTAGTAGTACAATAATGAATAATCTCTCCTCGTTTTATACACGCTCTCTCTTAACGACCACAAGCTCTCCTCATAACAACACAAAGCTCTCCTAAGTCTCGATGAACGCGCCTATATACTAGCTACCACCACGTCATGACTTACACTCATTGCCAGATCTCATTCAGCGGGTGAAATAATATTTCGTTCAGTAGGAAGATAATTTACATAGTAAAATAAAATAACCAGAGATAGTAAAATCAAAAGGAAAGTGAATATAGAGTATACGTTACAATACAAAGACTGCAGACTACTCAAAGTAGCATGGAGAGATGCATGCTTGGTGTAACCAGGAAAGATAAGAAGAGGAACTTGTGGATAAGAAAAATGACAGGAGTGGACGACATCATGACCAGAGTGAAATCACTGAAATGGCAATGGGCTGGACATATTGCCAGAAGAACGGACAACCGAAATTTTAGACTGAATTCCGAATGACAGGAAAAGACCCAGAAGACCCCATGGGAGATGGAAGGATGGAAATTCGAAAGTATGCTGGAGTGACATGGAGGAGACAGGCCCTAGACAGACAATTGTGGAAGAAATTTGGGGAAACCTTCATCCAGCAGTGGGTTGATAATGGTTGATGATGACTCACCAATCTAAATCAAGTATCCAATAAAATTTGTTAAAATGCTCAGTGGATCGGTGGAAACCTCGATGTTTTTTTGATGTATCGGTTCCTGTAGTACCGAGGAAAAGTACTCGATTTTGCCGACGAAACATCGGCGAGCAAACATTCAATTCACGACATAAAAAGTTTATGTTCCCTTCCTGTATACAAAAATGCAACAAAAAGAAATTAATTTACTTTACTTAGAAAATTTTCTTTACCAGTTTGAAGCATCGGTCATGAAACCTGGATGTATCGGCTTCTGCAACATCGAGGATTAAACAACGATTATTGGTGGCAAAACTTCGATGTTCAAAAACATCGAGGTTTTTTTTTTCCCATCCTTAGTTATTACTGGTTTCACGTCTTTTACTTCTGAATTATTATATTTTGCAAATTAGTACTAAAAATGACAAATGTCCACATTGGCGACCACTGAAATAAATTTAATCGCCAGAGTTGTCAGTTAATCGCCATCTGGCGAGTGGCGAGCGCTAATTTACACCTATATTTAGACGATGAGTGGAACAAATATCACACATTTTCCGAAGAACCCAACGGCCAGTACATCATTTTTACGTTCGGGCGCCAATGTGAAAACATAAGTTTGTCCATGACGAGGATCGAAGTCGTGCCCACTCACTCCGGAGTGAGTTGCTCTCCATACCAAGTTACACGGATGGAATGTGTCGCCGCAGATTTGTCGCCTTGATATGTGCTTTATCTCTGTAGTATATCACAGATAAAAAAAAAAAAAAACATAATGACCAGCGCTTCCGCATGCAAAGTCATGAAAAGTTATAAATAACATCTGTTACTGAGCTCTGTTAATCAGTGCTATTCTTGATCTTCAGATGGGAAAGGAAGCGAAAAGGCCAAATTGCAATGGCCTGACGAATGGATCAGAGTATTTCCGAACCGGCAAGTCTTATTTGGTGCTCACGGCCAGCCGTAATTAGTACCTTCAAAAAGTGGCCCAAGGAGGGGAAAACCACGAGCCACTGAGGGCCAGTGCTAACTTCGCTTCACCGTCGAAATCGCCTACAATGGGTATGCGAAGCTGGACCTTGAATGTTGAAAGGTCGTTCTAGTCCGATGAATCTTATTTCCTGTTGCACCATGTGTACGGCCGGGTGCGTGTGCGTCACTTACTTGGAGAAGTGTTGGCACCGGGATGCACCGTCGGACTAAAACAAGGCAGTGGAGGAAGTGTAATGCTTTGGGCAATGTTATGCTGGGAAATGCTGGGTACAGTCATTCATGTGCTGGAAATTATGACTTCTGCTGCCTACCTAAAAATCACTGCAGACCAGGTACATCCTTTCATGGGAAAGGTATTCCCTTCTAGCAGCGCCTTCTTTCATCATGATAATGCGCCATGCCACACTGCTTGGATTGTTCCAGAATGGTTCGCGGAACATGAGCAAGACTCCCAATTATTGCCGTGGCCTCCAAATCCCTCAGACGTAAATCCAATTGAGCATCTGCGGTTTGTGTTGGAACAGCCAATCCGATCTGCGGCGGCTCAACCACGTGACTTACAAGAATTAAAGGATCTGCTGGTAACGTGTTGGTACCATATACCACAAGATACCTTTAGAAGTATTGTACCGTCTATACCTCTCCGGGTAAGAGCTGTTCTGGCGGCGCGTGAAGGACCAACAACATACACCCATGGAGAATGAAATTTACGCACCAAGAAGGAAGCTTCGGACTGAACTGAAATTTTACGGACGTAATGATACAGATGAATGATACACATGATGTAAAAAACAGAGCTGCAGGACAATTACAGAGGGATCTATGGCACGCAGTCCGGTCATCTTCAATAGCGCGTCGCTCCGCCTCGTGCGGCGATATATGTTGCAATACGGTCCGGCATGCAGGCGAACAGACACCTGATGTGGTCCTGCGGCAGACTGGCCCACACGTGTTGGACGGTGTGCTCCGAATCCCGGATACTGTGCCAAGGCGGCAGCGGGCGTTTCAACTAGTCCTACACATGCTCGATAGGGGACATGTCCGGGGAAAGGGCAGGGCAGGCCATGGAAGTGTCTGGACATGACGTAGGCAGACCTGGGCAACCCGAGCCGTGTGCGAGCGGGCATTATCCTGCTGGTATAGCTCACCTGGAATCCCGGCCAGGAATGGGAGCACAAGGGGCCGTAGGATCTCATCCACATACCGCTGACCCGTCAATGATCCACGTACCACTCACTACTAGAGCTGATCGGCTATCGTATGCAATGGCTCCCCAGACCGTAATGCCTGCAGTGGGGGAGGTGTGGCGCTCGATAGCGAATTTGCTATTGTGCCTTTGACCGGGGGACCTACACACCCGGGACACAATGATCATCTGGCCTCAAAACGAAGTGGCCCTCATCGGTAAACACCACACGTCACCAGTCTGTGGCATTCCACGTCGCTCTGGCCTGGCACCACTGCACACGGAGCCGGCAATAAACGCTCCTTGCGTGTTAATGGCAGCACACGTAAGGGGCGCTGGGATCGCATATTCGCTTCCTCGAGGCGTCGGGAAACGATTCGTGGGCACACAGAAGCCGCTACATCTGCCTGTATACTGGGATCCGTTCGTGCCTGCCGCACGATCCGTCGATCCTCTCTACTGGTCCGTCCGGAGTCGCTCCGCAGTGTGGCAGTGCCGTCACGTGTCCACTGCTTCCAACACAGTCGGACGGTATGGTCAGCACGATCCACGTGACGGGCTATACGGCGCGCCGACCACCCTGCGGTTTTCATCCCGATTATCTGGCCTCTCAAAGTCCGTACGTTGCGTAAATCGACGTCTCTGGCGCCTACCTTGCATTCTTGTCACTCTGTACTCTTGCTTGCGTCGGCCGGTGCTTTTCGCTTTCACGGGGCATCAACTATACACGCCGGTTTATGAGGCTGCCGATTCGTGCCTCCAGCGACACCACAGGGTGTGCGGTCATGCGCACTCGCACCAAACGTGGATCATTTGCACAACAGCACGCACTCTAGGTATTTGCAAAGTTCCGCGTTTGTAGCTTGTTTTCTTCTAGGTGCGCAAATTTCATTGTCCATGAGTGTATTAGGCAGGTGATCATAATGATTTGGCTTAGGTGTATATAGGTACGCTGATGGCCATATGTACGCCGTCATTATATCTAAAGAAAGCATGCACAATTAGTGTGCATATTAAAGCAGCATATGAAAACTGTCTGGAAGAAATATTGAACTGTACAAAATGCATGTAAAACGCTCAGATTTATCACTTATTTATCGTAATGCAAGAATATGGGAAAACAAATATCCATTCGCCCTTCTCGTGCTCATCCTAACGCTTACAACAATTTCAATTTCTCTAAATATGTGTAGCCTCTCCTTGCTTTTTGTAGCGGTTTCTTTGTTCGCAGTAAAACTACTCTTTCGATATACATCGATGAGTCATTACATTATGACCCCCTACCTAATAAGCTGTAGGACCCCCTTTAGACCGCAAAACAGCGGCCACTCGGCAAGGCATCGATTCGATGAGGTGACGATAGGTATCCTGGGGTATCTGGTAACATAATGTGAACAGCAGGTCCTCCACTTCTCGTACATTTCGGGGTGGTGGTGATTTAGCGCGGACCCGCTTTTCCAAGTCGAACCACAAATGTTCGATTGGGCTCATGTCAGGGGAATTTGGAGGCCAGGGCTTTAACAGAAATTCACCAGCATGTTCCTCGAAGCGCATTATCCTGTTGGTAATAGTCATCACCAGCAGGGAGCACAAAGTTGCCATGAATGGATGAACTTGGTCCGCAACGATGTTCAGATACCTGACAGCTGTCAGGGATTGTGCTATTGGGATAATGGGGACTAGAGTGTCCCAAGAATGCATCGTCCACAGCATAACACCGCCGCCGCCGGCCTGTTTCCGCCCAGCAGTGCATCCAGGTGCCATAGCCCCCGTTGGCAATCGGCGTATCCGCGCTCGGGCGTCTATGTGATGCACCAGGAATCTTGATTCGTCAGACCAGGCTATAACGGAGTAAATTTCTCACTCATGTTTATCCGCGCCAGGATTCGAACCCGGATCCCCTCATTCCGGAATAAGTCAGTCTACCAATTGAGCTACGCGGACGTTTTATTCTGATTCCTATCTGCCTTTATGTCGTGTGCGTCCTTCTGCACACGACATAAAGGCAGATAGGAATCAGCTGTGACGTCCTTCTGGCAGGTACGTCACATCTCCTGGTACGTTACATCATCTCCCCGTTTTTTTTTTGTTTTTTTTTCTTTTTTGAAGTGCTGGAGAACGGATTCTCTTATTTTTCCTATCTCGCGGTGTGGAAATAACATCACACCATTGCGAGATTTTGAACGGTCGGGTCATCCGGATAGTTCGGGCGCCATTATAACGAAGTAAATTTCTCCGTCATTTTTATCCGCGCCGGGGCTCGAACCCGGATCCCCTCATTCCGGAATAAGTTGCTCTACCAATTGAGCTACGCGGACGTTTTATTCTGATTCCTATCTGCCTTTATGTCGTGTGCGTCCTTCTGGCAGGTACGTCACATCTCCTGGTACGTTACAAGGCCACTTTCTTCCAATGATCCACGGTCCAATCTCGATGGTTTTTGGCCCATTTCATGCGTTCCTGGCGGTGACTTGCAGTGAGCATGTGGTCCCGACTGCGTCTTCAGCAACGCAGGCCCATGCGCAGAAGGTTGCGATGAACTGTGTGCTATGACACATTGCCCCGATCTCCACTGTTGTAGCTGCAGGTGATTAGTCGCACTGGGGTCCTGCGGTTGCTGTGAACAATGCGCGACAGTCTTCGCTCCCCTTAGTCGTTTGGCCATCTGTGCACCACTTTTGATACGCACTCACTATAGCGGCGCGTGAACAACTCACAAGTCGCGCCGTTTCCGAGATCGTATTTCCGAGGCTCCGTGTCATCACAATTTGTCCTTTATCAAACTGCGATAAATCGGCAGCTTTTCCCATTCTGACTCCGAACACTCTACTAACCGAAAGCTGGTCCTCGCGTTGTATATATACTGCTCTGTTAACTTCACCTGCGCTACCGTTCGGTCTCCAGGCGGGATATGTATACATATATATTGTCATTTTGGAGGGAGTTTGGCCATAACTCACCACGCTGGCCAAGTGGGTTGGTGAGTGTGGGATAGCATTTCCTCTAATTCCGATGGTATAGTTATACCGCTATTGGCGGTCGTCAGAACTTCTTTAGTGGGAACAGGATGCACCACAAGAAGGTGGGGTTGACATTTGTCAATGAGAGGCTGTGATGTTGCGTATCACCTGACCTTACATCCAGGAACTTGCTGACAAGAGTAAAGAAGTGGGATTAAAAATGAACTTTCAGAAGACAAAAGTGATGTACAATGCTTTTACAAGAAATGAAGATTTATCGATTGATGGAGAAAAGCTGGAGATAACAGATACATACGTTTATCTTGGACAGCAGATATGAAGTGAGGGTCACATTGCTGAAGAAATTAATCGGCGTACAAAACTTGCCTTTAGAGCTTTTGGAAGAAACAGCATAATTTTCAAGATCAATATGCCATTATGTCTTAAAAGAAAAGTGTTTGATCAATACATCCTTCCAGTGCCTACTTGTGGTGCAGATACGTGTATCTTAACTAAAAGAGACATACAAAGGCTGCAGACAACTCAAAAAAGCATGGAGAGGTGCATGCTTGGTGTAACCAGGAGATATAAGAAGAGGAACTCGTGGATCCGAAAAATGACGAGAGTGGAAGACATCATGATCAGAGTTAAAACCCTGAAATGGCAATGGGCTGGACATACTGCCAGAAGGACAGACCATCGATGGACAGCCGAAATTTTAGATTGGATTCCAAGGAACAGGAAAAGACCCAGGAGAAGACCACGTGGGAGATGGGTGGATGAAATTCGAAAGCATTCGGGAGTAACATGGAGGAGACTGGCACAGGACAGACCGTTGTGGAAGAGGCTTAGAGAGACCTTCGTCCAGCAGTGGATTGATAATGGTTGACAATGGTGATGATGATGATTATATATATTGAGGAGCTCTGGACACCCCCGACATAGGGCAAGTGGGGTAGTGATAAGTGAGGCTCATTTGCTAAAGGACCTGCAATTTGCATTTTTTGTTCATTTTGTAGCACGCGACTTTCCTTTCGTCCCTTATAAACATAGAAATTCCTCGACCCGTATGAAAACAAAGTTTTTGATGCAGAAGTTAAGAAAATAAGTTCAACAGTTTTTGTTAGTTTCCTGTTCCCTGGAATTACTTTTTTTTTCCCTTCTTTTTTTTTTTTTTGTAAGTGTTGTTTCACGGTTACTTGTTGCATCCCACTTTCTCTTCGTGATTTATGACTTCAGAAATTCGGGATGAGCGTCAACAAAGCAAGAACTCGGTCCAAATTTTCCCACACTTGAGCGTCTAGTTTTAAATTTAGAGGCATCCCTCCCCCTCTCTCCCCTTCCGTTTACATCATTTCTTTATTTTTTTCTTCAGCTTTTTCCTGGAAATTTCTACTTTTTCAGCATCCACCTGTTCCTTCATTGTCTGTTCTCTTTCTCGCTTTATCATCATTTAACTCAACTACCTTAGCAACGCTATTTCTCCGGTGTATTTTTAGCTTGTCTTTTGGCTTTGCCATGCATATATGCTCTTTGTAAAAAACTGAGATGCTCAGTTTTTTTGCTGTTTTGTTTGTCCATCCCTTCGTCTGTGAACATAATATACGCGATTCAAAAATTCGATTCAGAAAAATTTCTCTTTGATTTGTAATGTATGTACGGCTGTATTTTTCAAGCTTTTTCTGCTTTTCTAGGTTTCCAGTTTCCCCGCTAATTAGCATACATACAGTTATGTATGCGGAGGTGCTAATTTTACCGCTGATTAACGTAATATTTAGCATATGTTTATCTGTGATACAATATTGTTGTTGTTAGTAGATGAATTCGAAAAGTTCCTTTTGCGTCCATTAGATGTAAACATGACGAAGATTTTCCGTGTGTTTTCTCTTCCCGTCGGCGACAGAAGTAGATTAAAAAAAAAACTTTAAAAAGGTAATATTTTTCTCTCCCTCTCTCGACAACGCTGTAGAATTCCCAAGAAAGATGTTTCTATATCGCTTCCAGTAGCGTATATTCAAGGCTAGCTAGGCTAGCTGCGAAGCCCAGAAAATGCACAAGTAAAAGTTAATTAAATATACACAAATTAAAGTCAATTATCAACGGTATTAAGATATGTCGATGCTTTCGGTGCGAAAAAAAAAAGAAAAAAACACGAGTGGATTCGCTTCTTTCGATTATGAGAATCAGTCTGGCGAGCGATGATCAACGGCATAACGCAAGCAGGTCTTCGAGTCTTCGCTGTTCTGATGCGAAGAGCTTCAATACTATCTCCTGCTAGCGTTTCCATGACAACATGAATGAGCTACGGACGTGAGTTGGCCATTGCTTTGAGCAAGGGTTCGCTCCGAAAAAAGAAGACTTCGGACTATACTTCAGTCCCTCCATGCTTCCAGCGCGTGTTTCGCGAGAGTTGTTTCAGTCTGTATGAAGTGTCAATGAATTAAAATCATTGATATTATACCTTAAATTCGTGGCTTTGTTGGATTCGAACTGTTTTGATAAATTTTGTGAAAGCTTCCCTGAACATCTACTATCAAAGCTTAAAGAACTCTATGCTTCAAATTTTGTACAGCTCGATTAAAAAATGAACTGAAGGTGTTTAATTCCCTTGATGAATACAAAATAAATCAGTAAGAGACATTACTTGTTACATTAAGTTGAATAATTGGACATAGTGTTTACTGAGGTGTACAAATTGGCAGATCTAATATTAAACTGTTCATCAACTGCATCTGCCGAAAGAAGTTTTTCCGTACTAAAAAGAATCAAGACATATCTTAGAACCACACAAAGACACGCACATTCGAGCAACTTGGCTGGTTTCTTAATAGAGAAAAACATTCTTTTTAAGTATGAAAAAGTACTCGGAAGAAACATTTTTGTGAAAACGTATCACTCAGGTTCACACAAAAGGAAAGAAGAATGGAGTTCATGTACAAACAAGTGTTCGAATCCTAATCCTCATAATTATTTGGTATCATGTTAGCAATAGCATGTACCTAAAATTTAGAAAAAAAAAATGTTACTTCTATTACTTAACAATTAAAAAATAAACTTTGCGATTTTTAAAAAAACAGATGGAAGGGGAGATAGACCAGGTCTCGGACCAAAGATACTGCACTGATCGCTTGTTAGTAATCCTAAAACTCAAGGACGTCGCCAAGGGATGCAAGCCCACCCTGAAATTTGTTTTGCCCCCACCCAGTACAAAATGTGCCATTTTTCAATACACAGGGTGTGTCTAAAGTCTTTCCCTGATTGCGATAAATTGTATAAAATGAACAGAGCTACTTATACGTACGCGGTTCGTTGTATTGATTGGGTCATATTATCAAGTTTTTTCGTTCGTTGTACTTTTGGAACAATAGGTGGCGCTGCACGTCTGCATCGTAGTTTGTTGTTGAAAGCGTCAGTTGGCGGAATGGCGTATATGCAGGAGAAGGCTAACTGTGTTCTCTGATTTCATGAAACCCAATATGTAATTTCAGTGCAGCGGAAGTTTAGGCGTGAGTACGATAGAGCTCCGCCTGATGTGAAGAACATTGAGAATTGGTATCAAAAGTTTAAACAGACGGGCAGGGTTGGTGACCGTGAAAGAAATGGAAGACCTTCCATTAGTGAGGAAACTGTTGACGCCGGGCGTGATGCATTCTAACGAAGCCCGAGGAAATCAATTCGTCATGCCTCTAGTAAACTGGGAATACCTATGAAGACAGTGCACCGCATTTTAAGAAAGCGGCTTCGTTTTTTTGCATACAAATTGCAAATTTTTCAAGCCGTGAAACTTAATGGCGTGCGCAGACGTGTGACATTCACTATGGATATTCTTGAATGAATAAACGAAGATAATGATTACCTGAAGCGGATTTATAGTATTGCCATAGCGTTAGTAGGGCATAATTATCCAGAATATCGAAGTAGACGTCCTGGTTAACAGGTTTGTTCACGATAACCAATGGGCAG
The DNA here is from genome assembly GCA_039090855.1 of Macrothele yani. Classification (NCBI taxonomy): domain Eukaryota; kingdom Metazoa; phylum Arthropoda; class Arachnida; order Araneae; family Macrothelidae; genus Macrothele; species Macrothele yani. The sequence goes on from CM077026.1 coordinate 117,494,386, forward strand.
GAACCATACCACTACACGAAAAACACCCCCACATGAGTACACTGCCAGTTCCAAACTTGACCGTAGGAACAGTACACTGTAGTAAATAATAGCCCCCCCCCCCGGTTGCCGCGATACCCACACACGGCCATCAGACTGATGGATCGTGTATCTGGATTCATCAGCCCATCGGACCGGTTTGCGTTGATCTACGGTCCACGATAAATGGTCTTTACATCATGCTAAATGACGAGCAGCATTCCTAGTGGATATGAAAGGCGTATGAGCAGCTGCACCACCACTGTAACCCATGGAATGAAGTTCTCTGCGAATGGTACGTCATCATACCGAGGTTCCAGCATTTTTACTTACCTGTACACTGAGGTCTTGTGTAGTATTCCGTCGATTAGCTGAAACGACTCTCCTGAGACTTCGACGTCCTCTATTACTGATTTGGGGGGGGGGGGGTTGTCGGTACGTTTTGCTGCTTCAGGCACGCCATGTGTCATCCATTTAAAACAGTTGACTTTGGATGTTTAAACGCCTCTCGGTTTATCTTATGGATAGCCCACTAATACACTGCTGGCCACCCAAAATGCAACACCAAGAAGGACACGAGATAGCGAAGCCAGACTTACTGGACACATAACAACAGATACAAAGATGAAACGATTGAGCTTACAGGCCCGTGCGACTTGCGGAACAAGCAGACATCAATAGTTCGTGGGGCCCCCATGGCTGGCAATAACGGCCGCTACACGCCGCGGCATCGAACGAAAGAGGCTTTGGATGTGGGTTTGGGGTATGTCGGTCCAGGCTGCTTCAACACGTTGCCACAGTTCATCAGGCGTAGCCGCGGGTGGTGCTGGCCGGGCCACTCGGTTGCCGATCAGCGACCACATATCGGGAGCACATGCGGTCCACAGCAGCAGTGACACCTGGTGGGCCGTGAAGAATTGTTGCACGATGCGTGCCACGTGCGTGCGCGCATTGTCCTATTGAAACGTGGCCGCTGGTAGGTCCTGCAGGTAAGGGAAGACTACAGGCTCCAAAACGTCAGAGATGTAGCGGTGGCTGTTGAGTGTGCCGGCGATACGTACCAGAGGGTTGCGGGTGTCATATCCAATTGCGCCCCAAACCATAACGGCAGGCGACGGACCGGTATGGCGATGCATAATGCAGGCGTCATAGAGTCTCTCGCCGCGGTGCCGCCACACGCGGATCCGACCATTGTGGTGTTGCAGGCAGAAGCGGGATTCGTCGGAAAAGACAATGTCGTGCCATTCCGTAGTCCATGTGCGGCGTTCAACGGCCCACTGCCGCCGCACTCGCTGGTTGTGTAACGTCAATGGTAATCGGAGCAATAGGCGCCGTGTGACAAGTCCCCGCTCTTGCCGACGACGTCGAACGGTACGTGCTGACACAGGTTGTTGCGCAACACATCCTAATTCCTGCGCTAACGTCCGTGATGTGGCGGTGCGAGCCGTCAATGCCCGCCGCACAACATGCCGGTCCTCTCGATCGGTGGTGTGCCACGGCTGCGGCAATCGCTCACGTCGGTCCGTCCGTTCCCCCTGCACCCACCGAATCCATACTCGCCTCACAGTGGTTGGATGTCGTCCCACACGGGCGCCGATGTCTCGGTACGATAAACCGCTGTCGCGATAAGCCATTATTCGTCCTCTATCGAACTCCGAAACGTGCTGGAATGACTGCCGTATTCTGCGACGAGGCATCAGGAAGCCTCCCACGCACAGGTCCGGCAGCACAACACACTTCCACTACTTACACCCCGCCTTCTGTGCGCTCTTTTTATAGTGCTTCTCGGTGGCGTGCCGGGCGCACATGATTTGCATATCCCCTGCAATGCTAATCGTTTGCATGTCCTCTCGCGGGCGACGCATGCTGCGAATTTCAGGCCAATCGGATGCTTCCTTCTTGGTGTTGCATTTTGGGTGGCCAGCAGTGTATAACACCGAACAATCTTTCCTTTCACAAAGTAATTTCTCTCCTGCCGCGACATTTTAACTCAACCTCACAGTGCGATAGGATCGCGGTCAGCTGGGTATTTTTATTCATCCACCCACAGTGGCGTAACTAGCACAACGTGTGTTCCCCCCCCCCCCGTAATATTAACTCAGCACCCCTAAACACAATAATTTTCCCAGGATTTCGAACCCAGGGAAGGATGCATTTTTCGCGGTGTGTGGCTGGGGGGTGGGGTGGGGGTAGGAAGTCAGGGAGAGTCTGAAAAAGTAATGATGGACCTAGAGCCCTGTAGTTTTAACTTTTTAAGTAATAGATTTGACAATACGTATAATTGCTTTGTCCCAAACTAAAATAAATCACTTGAAGAAATCACCCGCTTAAACACGGCAGATATGCGGCTGCTGTGAATAAATGTTGACGCCTGTCGTGCACGTAATCCTAGATAAATGACTGTTTTCCCACATCCTCCACGGGGAATTCCACTGTATTCTCGCGCTTTTCCTCATCAGCGCAGACAGAGGGCGATTGGAGAGAGATCGTATTATTTACAACCCATTGCAGAGCAATCGAATTACAACCCGAAGTCTTTGACTTCGGGTTGTAATTTTTGTTCGAACACTTTCAATCTGTAGGACATTCAGTCTTCTAAAAGTGAAACTAGGCATTCATTTAGGCAAAGCTAAATACGTATATCTTAAAGCAAAATATGAATCTTTGTGTTAATTATTGTGCGTGTTCAAATTTTTTCATAAAGCTATAACTGGTAGCTGCAGTACGACTTTTCGTTACCTACGCCCACCCCCCGCAGCTCTGCGGGGATGGTAGTTACGCCACTGTCCACCCATAGTGAAATCCTAGATGTGCCACTAATACCGGGGCCCCAAAATACTGTCCAGTCCCCGGGTTTTGTCTCCTTAAATGTGCTCTACTCTTGACTAGAATTTCATCCATCATACTCACAGAACTTTCAGCCTGAGGACCATGAATGCATAATAAAAAGCTTTCACAATTTTGGATAACTTTTAAAAGATGAGTACTTTTAAACAGAATGCATCAATTCTTGCAAATTTTCTAACTTCGTCACTTCCGTTTTCGGAAAGCTTCCCCTCCTTACCAAGCTGAGATGCAAACATTGATGGAAAAAACTAATATTTAACAACAATACAGGTCAGTGCAAACTTTTAGAAAAAATAAAATAAAATTAGAAATATACGATTACGGGAGAAATTCGCCCTCTGTCCGACTCCCGTTTTCGGAAGTTTTCCCTCCATTTTTAAGCTGAAATGCAATTATTTATGGAATAAAATTATATTTAACAACAATAACGGGCAGAAGGAAAACGCGAGAAACAAAATTTACGAGTTACAGTTACATTTTCGCTCAGTCTAACTTCCGGTTTTGAAGATTATTTCCTATATTTTCAAGCCGAACTACAAAGAATTATATTTAACAACAACAACGGTGCTGGTCAAAGACAAACAACGTCGCGAGTAAAAAAAAAAAACAAAAAAAAACGATTACTGGAGAAATCCCCACTCCGTCTAACTTCCGTTTTCGAAAGTTTTGAAAGGCGGAATTCCGTCCTACGACGAACTCCCTTCCCAAATTCTGTGCAGTATAGCGTCGCTTTCAAGAATTACGCAAATGATGACGAAAAAGTGGAATTCCACGGGAAAATCTCATGCCTGTTTCTAAATATTTTCCATTATCCCAGGTTTATCATGGAGTTAGTTGGTAGTTGCAGCTAATGGTTGGTTATACTCACCGCCAAGATTTCGTTTCTAAAGGTAGGGCGAAATCATCGCGTTATTTTGAAAGCTTCGTATTAGAAACACTTCCCTTGAGAACCTTTCAATCTCGCCCGCTATACTTAAGATTTTGTGGTGATTAAAGAGCAATTTTTTCTTTCAAACAGCGAAGCGACCTGAAAAAAGGATAACCAATGCGGTACACAGCGGCTCGGTGGCGCAACGGTAGCGCGTCTGACTCCAGATCAGAAGGTTGCGTGTTCGAATCACGTCCGGGTCAGAACTGCAATTTTTTTCTTCCACAGCCATATTATACTCACTGCCAAGATTCCGTTTCAAAAGGTAGGGCAAAATCATCGCGTTATTTTGAAAGCTTCGTATTAGAAACACTTCCCTTGAGAACCTTTCAATCTCGCCCGCTATACTTAAGATTTTCTGGTGATTTAAGAGCAATTTTTTCTTTCAAACAGCGAAGCGACCTGAAAAATGCTTTAGCTGCTAAACAATCTGAAGCTCTCTACTGTCCTTAATAAAGGATAACCAATGCATTACACAGCGGCTCGGTGGCGCAACAGTAGCGCGTCTGACTCCAGATCGGAAGGTTGCGTGTTCGAATCACGTCCGGGTCAGAACTGCAATTTTTTTCTTCCACAGCCATATTATACTCACTGCCAAGATTCCGTTTCAAAAGGTAGGGCAAAATCATCGCGTTATTTTGAAAGCTTCGTATTAGAAACACTTCCCTTGAGAACCTTTCAATCTCGCCCGCTATACTTAAGATTTTCTGGTGATTTAAGAGCAATTTTTTCTTTCAAACAGCGAAGCGACCTGAAAAATGCTTTAGCTGCTAAACAATCTGAAGCTCTCTACTGTCCTTAATAAAGGATAACCAATGCATTACACAGCGGCTCGGTGGCGCAACAGTAGCGCGTCTGACTCCAGATCAGAAGGTTGCGTGTTCGAATCACGTCCGGGTCAGAACTGCAATTTTTTTCTTCCACAGCCATATTATACTCACCGCCAATATTCCGTTTCTAAAGGTAGGGCAAAATCATCGCGTTGTTTTGACAGCTTCGTATTAGAAACACTTCCCTTGAGAACCTTTCAATCTCGCTTGCTATACTTAAGATTTTGTGGTGATTAAAGAGCAATTTTTTCTTTCAAACAGCGGAGCGACCTGAAAAATGCTTTAGCTGCTAAACAATCTTAAGCTCTCTACTGTCCTTAATAAAGGATAACCAATGCGGTACACAGCGGCTCGGTGGCGCAACGGTAGCGCGTCTGACTCCAGATCAGAAGGTTGCGTGTTCGAATCACGTCCGGGTCAGCTCTCTCGCCTTGTCAGCCATATTATACTCACTGCCAAGATTCCGTTTCAAAAGGTAGGGCAAAATCATCGCGTTATTTTGAAAGCTTCGTATTAGAAACACTTCCTTGAGATTGAGAACCTTTCAATCTCGCCCGCTATACTTAAGATTTTCTGGTGATTTAAGAGCAATTTTTTCTTTTCAAACAGCGAAGCGACCTGAAAAATGCTTTAGCTGCTAAACAATCTGAAGCTCTCTACTGTCCTTAATAAAGGATAACCAATGTGGTACACAGCGGCTCGGTGGCGCAACGGTAGCGCGTCTGACTCCAGATCAGAAGGTTGCGTGTTCGAATCACGTCCGGGTCAGAACTGCAATTTTTTTCTTCCACAGCCATATTATACTCACCGCCAAGATTCCGTTTCTAAAGCCATATTATACTCCCCGCCAAGATTCCGTTTCGAAATCATCGCGTTATTTTGAAAGCTTCGTATTAGAAACACTTCCCTTGAGAACCTTTCAATCTCGCCCACTATGCTTAAGATTTTGTGGTGATTAAAGAGCAATTATTTCTTTCAAACAGCGGAGCGACCTGAAAAAAGCTTTAGCTGCTAAACAATCTGAAGCTCTCGACTGTCCTTAATAAAGGATAACCAATGCGGTAAACAACGGCTCGGTGGCGCAACGGTAGCGCGTCTGACTCCAGATCAGAAGGTTGCGTGTTCGAATCACGTCCGGGTCAGAACTGCAATTTTTTTCTTCCACAGCCATATTATACTCACCGCCAAGATTCCGTTTCTAAAGCCATATTATACTCCCCGCCAAGATTCCGTTTCGAAATCATCGCGTTATTTTGAAAGCTTCGTATTAGAAACACTTCCCTTGAGAACCTTTCAATCTCACCCGCTATACTTAAGATTTTGTGGTGATTAAAGAGCATTTTTGTCTTTCAAACAGCGGAGCGACCTGAAAAAAGCTTTAGCTGCTAAACAATCTGAAGCTCTCGACTGTCCTTAATAAAGGATAACCAATGCGGTAAACAACTGCTCGGTGGCGCAACGGTAGCGCGTCTGACTCCAGATCAGAAGGTTGCGTGTTCGATTCACGTCCGGGTCAGAACTGCAATTTTTTTCTTCCACAGCCATATTATACTCACCGCCAAGATTCCGTTTCTAAAGCCATATTATACTCCCCGCCAAGATTCCGTTTCGAAATCATCGCGTTATTTTGAAAGCTTCGTATTAGAAACACTTCCCTTGAGAACCTTTCAATCTCACCCGCTATACTTAAGATTTTGTGGTGATTAAAGAGCAATTTTTGTCTTTCAAACAGCGGAGCGACCTGAAAAAAGCTTTAGCTTCTAAACAATCTGAAGCTCTCGACTGTCCTTAATAAAGGATAACCAATGCGGTAAACAACTGCTCGGTGGCGCAACGGTAGCGCGTCTGACTCCAGATCAGAAGGTTGCGTGTTCGAATCACGTCCGGGTCAGAACTGCAATTTTTTCTTCCACAGCCATATTATACTCACCGCCAAGATTCCGTTTCTAAAGCCATATTATACTCCCCGCCAAGATTCCGTTTCGAAATCATCGCGTTATTTTGAAAGCTTCGTATTAGAAACACTTCCCTTGAGAACCTTTCAATCTCACCCGCTATACTTAAGATTTTGTGGTGATTTAAGAGCATTTTTATCTTTCAAACAGCGGAGCGACCTGAAAAATGCTTTAGCTGCTAAACAATCTGAAGCTCTCTACTGTCCTTAATAAAGGATAACCAATGTGGTACACCGCGGCTCGGTGGCGCAACGGTAGCGCGTCTGACTCCAGATCAGAAGGTTGCGTGTTCGAATCACGTCCGGGTCAGAACTCAAATTTTTCTATCGGCGGACCATACAACACTGGCTCGACACGAAAGCCAGCATTCGCCTCCTCTCCAAACAAACTTCCTTCACCAACAGAACCCTCCTCCGCATGCACACAGACAACCTCAGAGCCCTTCTCAACATCACCGACATCACCTGCCCGTCCTTCCTCACGCACCAACTCGCCCTTCAGGAATTGGCTCATGCATCGGGCGGTATATGTAACAGGTGAAATTTAAAATTTTTGGCAGTTGCTTTAATTTTCACATTCGTTAAATGTTTTGCTTATTGTAAATCTCACTCATATTATTTTGCTAGGTATAATTTTTAATAAACGAATGTTATTTGACTTGTTTTGTGCTTTGATAATCGCTGTTTTCAATGTTTGTCAACCTACTCGGTAATTAGGATGTTTCTAGATATTAAATAAAATTCGTTTGGCGACATGAGTAGTGTAGTGAAAAACAGCATTGGATGTATTTTTATCAAGGGGTTGGGGAAGAAGGGGGAATAGATAAAGCAACTGAAGCATTTTTGTCTTCTTGAGAACTTGCAATCTGCAAGGGATGCCAACCAGTACGGATTATCCGAAATATTACGAATTTTTAGTTGGAATTACGGAAATATCACCGTTAAAAATTGGTACTTAGAAATAAGCAAAATGTACTCGTTTTTGAGTACATTTTGGTCTTATAATAGCTCCGAGTACTTCTATCTCATTTTTGGAAAAGACACGTACTCATTATTAAGTACCCTCATTGATTTTTTTTTTTTATATGTACTCAAAAATGAGTACATATATTCCAAATTAGAAATACCAGATATACTCACAATTGATTCCCTGTGTGTACTCAAAAATGAGTACGTGTCTCTTCCAAAAATGAGACACAAGTACTCGGAGCTATTATAAGCCCATAATGTACTCAAAAACGAGTACATTTTGCTTATTTCTAAGTACCAATTTTTAACAGTGATTTCCGTAATTCCAACTAAAAATTCGTAATAATATTACGGATGATCCGTACTGGTTGGCATCCCTTGCAGATTGGTAAGTTCTCAAGAAGACAAAAATGCTTCAGTTGCTTTGTTTATTACACCCCCCCCCCCGCGCTTGATAAATATACATCCAATGCCGTTTTTCACTACGCTACTCATGTCGCCAATCAGATTTTATTTAATATCTGGAAACATCCTAATCACCGCGTAAGTTGAAAAAACATTGTAAGCAGCGATTATCATAAGCACAAAACAAACAAGAATTGGCTCATACATCGGACGTTATATGTAACAGTTGAAATTTAAAAATTTTGGGAGTTGCTTTAATTTTCACGTTCGTTAAATGTTTTGCTTATTGCAAATCTCACTCATATTATTTTGCTAGCTATAATTTTTAATTAACGAGTGTTATTTAACTTCGAGTGATTGCTAAATAGTTTATGATTGACTAGTTTCGAACTGATATATGCCAAAATTATACTTTTTTTTTTTTTCATTTGTCCGGTTATAACGAAGTTTGCATGCGTCCAATGTTTTTGCTCTCTCTTCAACTTCGCTGTATACGGGTTCGACTGATTTTCTATTTGTACGAGTACTTCTTATTCTAAAAATGCTGTTAAAAAATTCTCTTAGTGGCATACTCATCAATATAAAGAACGTTTCGCGTTCATTTTCTCTTCAAATAAAACACTGTTTTCTCACCAAGAGATGTAAAGTTATATTACGTTTTTCTCCATAGCTCTGCTTCTAATTGTTCCATTTGAAAGAAAACCATTTGTTTCGGGTATCATCCACTACGAAAAACATTTCACGCACTAGTTGTGATTTTTCGTAACGTAAGTACTTGTATTTGCTGCTACACCGTTTGAGTATTTCTATATTTGTAAGCGTTTCTCTCTGCATTTAAAAAGTCCGATTTATATATTTCGTGTCGTATTTCATTCCCAGTGAGGCTGACACTTTTTTAATTATAAAGTCTTATTTATAAAAGTTATATTTTTACTAAGTGAAACTACTTGCTCATTACACTCGATAATTTTGTCATCTTTATCGTTTTCGTTAAAGGGAAAGCGTGCTACTCAAAAGGAAGCATTTGCCGTTAAAAAAATCGTTATAGTACCTTCATTTATGCAAGTTTCAGAACAAATTTAACCTTTGGTGTGTCAAAATGTTAATCAGTATTTTTTAAATTTCTATGACCACGGGAGTTTCATTTTCGCCGAGAGAAAAACGTTATCTCTGACCCGGACGTGATTTGAACACGCAGCCTTCTGATCTGGAGTCAGACGCGCTACCGTTGCGCCACCGAGCCGCTGTGTACCACCTTGGTTATCCTTTATTTAGGACACTAGAGAGCTTCAGATTGTTTAGCAGCTAAAGCTTTTTTCAGGTCGCTCCGCTGTTTGAAAGAAAAAATTGCTCTTTAATCACCACAAAATCTTAAGTATAGCGGGCGAGATTGAAAGGTTCTCAAGGAAAGTGTTTGTAATACGAAGCTTTCAAAATAACGCGATGATTTCGCCCTACCTTTAGAAATGGAGTCTTGGCGGTGAGTAAAACCAACCAGTAGCTGCAACTACCTACTAACTCTCTGATAAATCTGCGGTAATGGCTATTCAAAGCATTTATCTAAAACAAAGGAACCGATGATTTCTCCTGCTATGTTTTCTAAGTGTGAACTGTGCCACGACGCCCGGTGCCGCAATGATCTAAGCGATGGCTTCTGATCATTCACCCAACGGAGGGGTCTGGGTTCAAATCCCGTGTAAGGCATGGTTGTTTGTGTTTGTCTTTCTGGGGTTTATTCGCTGAGTTCCTTGTTCACCTATGTGCATTGCTGTCGTTGAAACACAGAATGTCTATGTATATATCTGTCAACCAAGTGCATACAGTATGTTCAATATTCACTGGCGGAAAGTGAAAAAAGAACACCAAGAAGGAGACGTCTGATACCAACGAAATTTATACAGCATAATAACGGAATACAGAGGATAACGTGATCAAAACATTATGGCAAAATACAGCTGTATTTGCTGTTAAACTGAAAAATAACATTTCCATGTAACATGGTTAGTACGAGGTTGAACCGCCATGAACTGCGTCACACTGTGCAATTCTGGCATGGAGTCTGTCGTACAGATGTTGGATGTAAGTTTGGGTATTGAGTTCCAAGCATCCTCAACCTGGACGCGTAAATCGGGGATGGTCGTGGCTGGCCGTGGAGACCGGATAAGTCGTTGTCCCATAAAATCCCACACGTGCTCAATGGGGGACAAATCCGGTGAACGTGCAAGCCATGGAAGTTGTCTCACACCATGAAGTGCTTGTTGCGTTGCACGTGCCGTGTGTGGGCGTGCGTTATCTTGCTGGGAAACACCACGATGGACCTACCTTACAAATGGCACAACAACGGGCTGAATGATATTGTTGATGTAGGAGGTGCTGTTTAACGTATATACCCAGTACAAACACTAGTTGTGTACGGGAGTTTTTCCAGCAAGATAACACCAGGAGAGCAGGTGTAGGCCCTGTGTGTCGCTGGCGGATGCAAGAAGGGTGGAGACGCTCCCCTGTGCGTCTGCGAACACGCATACGGCCATCGGAGGCTCCCAAGCAAAATCTGCTTTCATCGCTGAACACGACAGATCGCCATTGCGTTCTCCAGTGCAGACGTTGGCGACACCACTGCAGTCGTTCCTGACGGTGGCCTGGATTCAGAGGTACACATGCCAGAGGCACACGTGCACGTAGTCCTGCATCCAGTAGACGGGTGCGGATTGTTCGCACAGTCACCTCAGGGGCAACGGCAGCTCAGATTTGCGTCGCAGTGGATGTTCTGCTTGACAACGCCGCTCTTCTTATGCGTCGATCGGTCCGCTCATCAGTCCGTCTGTGACTCCCTGTTCCACGTCTTCTCGTTTGGGAATGTTCATTGGACCATCTACGCCACCATCGTACCACCACCGATACTTTCCGTCCAATTCGCTCCGCAATACGACGATACGACCACCCGGCCTCGCGGAGTCCGACTAGACGACCTCGCTCAAAGTCCGATAACTGCTGAAATCGTACACGTCTTCCATGTCTCCAAGCATTACAGCTTTTTCGGGGTCTTCGCACGTGTCCGTACGCCGAGGACTGATTACATTCACTTTGCCGTACTCCTTAAATACCACCGACGATAATTTGCATATTATGCCGTGCTGTGGCGAAAGCGCTCACCGGTTGGTCCCGAAATTAACATCACACCTACATAAACTCGACCCCATTAACATATGTAAATTTCATGATCGTCCGCCAATTCCTTCTTGGTGTTCTTTTTTCACTTTCCGCCAGTGTATATGTAACTGTATCTGTCAAACAAGTCCAATACATAATTTAAGAAAAAACAACAACCTCCGGTCAACAAAAAAACTGTGGCACGTTGATCATACTGAAAACCCGTGACATCACTAAGGGGTACCCCAGACCCCACCCCTCCTGTCCCGAAAAAAGTCACCTTGCAACGGCGGACTGGTCGATTTCTGCATGGTTATTTAAATATTGTTATTATTTTTTTTATTGTAGGGTGGTGGGGGTTTAACGACCACCGTGTGCAAAACAACGGGATATCAGCAACCGCCTGTTCCTAATTTAGGAACATTGGCTCCAGGGAAGGGAGAGAGATCCAGTGCCATAAGACAAACACAACATCCACGTCTCACTGGGATTCGAACCCGGACCCATCTCGGACGAATAGATCAGAAGTAAACGCTTAGACCACTGCCCCACCGTACTGCACAGTATATATAATAACATTTCACATGTAAGTTTAGCTGTGGAAAATGAAAGTCATGCCTTAGCTTACAAATTGATAGATATTATAAGCTGTAATTATAAAATGACCGCCGTCAAAATTATGTACTGGTTTAATGAAAATTACGATAACCGCTGTCAAGATAACTAACTGGTTTAATGAAGGTGACGCCTCCCCGGTGGCGCTGCGGTCTAAACATAGGCTACTGACCATTCGCCCGAAATGGATCCTGGTTCGAATCCCGGTGAGGCATGAATGTTGTGTTTGTCTTACGGGATTGACTCTTGCCCAACTTTCTCACTTGGGACCACAAGGGGGTCCGAAGTCTAGCCAGGAGATCGGATTTTTCAGTAGTCAAACCTTTTGATTTGACTACTGAAAAATCCGATCTCTTGGTCGTGCGGTATCATGTTGATTGGTCGTGCCGTATAAAAATATTGACCATTAAAAAACTGATAAATGTTAATAATAATTGAAAAAATCCGATCTCTATACCAGACTCGGGGCAGTTAGTTGTTCGGGCATAGCTACGACACGACACATCCGATCACCGTGATTTTTGGCATCGTCCATTGTCAGGTTTTGACACCTTCCGATTCCCGAAATTCCGTGTCATTGAGGAATTTCAATTAAAATCATTAAAATTGATCCGTTTTTTGATGCTCTTTATTCCCATAGGACACAACCAATCACCATAATACCAATCCCATGTCACTAATCTTTGATTTTTTCAATTAAAAAAACACGCGCGACCATTCCATTACATTTGTTTACATTTGATAGTCGCAATTTTTCCCGACCTAATTTGCTCGAGTTTTTTAGTTCTTTTGCCGTCAATTTGAAATTATTTTGGTTCAAACTGATAAAAAAAATGAAGCGGAGCACATTGTGGACCCAAGAAAAACATTAGAATTAGCATCGGTAAGCCTTTTTGTTTTACTTTTGCTTCTTTTCTAACTGTAACTGCTGAAGCCGCGGTCGAGGCCAGCAATATAGCGTCAAGGACGTCGCTTGTCAGTTTGGTGAGTCTTGATGAAAAACGTGGTCTCCGATCTGAGTGTGTCTTTCCGCTTTGTTTACGTGAAACCTGATCACAACCAGCGTGAAGGAAAGTAGCTCATGATAAATTTTAGGCTTTTCATTTTTAAAATGTTTCGTACTTTTGTCTCGAAGTCATAAATTTTACGCGTTCGTTTTTTAGAATTTGTTATAATAGATGCCCTTAATGAGCTTAGATTTTGCAATTAGCTTCGCTCAAAATTTGCCAACTGTATCCGAGTCATCGGTTACCGTTGACGGCTTGTCCTATTTGTTACTGTTACGAGGGAAGTCTGGACTCTTAATTTTATGTGCGTGGTTCCATGTGGCGTAAAAGTTAACTTCCTCAGATACATTTAAAGGGTGTCATGCGCGAAGCGACCGTGCGCCAAGCGACCCTGTTATATTTTACCGTGGACGAAGCGACCCTGCTAATCGAATCGTTTTACTTATATATATATATATATATATATATATATACACACAAATCGTAGTCAAATTACTTACATCTAATTAATTAATTTCCTTACATCAAGTTTTTTATACTAAACACAAGTTTTTAATATCATTTTATATCATCATCATCATCATCATTGTCAACCATTATCAATCCACTGCTGGACGAAGGTCTCCCCAAGTTTCCTCCACAACGGTCTGTCTTGTGCCAGTCTCCTCCATGTCACCCCTGCATACTTTCGAATTTCATCCACCCATCTCCTATGTGGTCTTCTTCTGGGTCTTTTCCTGTCCCTTGGAATCCAATCTAAAATTTCGGCTGTCCATCGATGATCTGTCCTTCTGGCAGTATGTCCAGCCCATTGCCATTTCAGGGATTTAACTCTGATCATGATGTCTTCCACTCTTGTCATTTTTCGGATCCACGAGTTCCTCTTCTTATCTCTCCTGGTTACACCAAGCATGCACCTCTCCATGCTGCTTTGAGTTGTCTGCAGCCTTTGTATGTCTCTTTTAGTTAAGGTCCACGTCTCTGCACCATACGTAAGCACTGGAAGGATGCATTGATCAAACACTTTTCTTTTAAGACATAATGGCATATTGCTCTTGAAAATTATGCTGTTTCTTCCAAAAACTCTCCAGGCAAGTTTTGTACGCCGATTAATTTCTTCATCAATGTGACCCTCACTTGATATCTGCTGTCCAAGATAAACGTACGTGTCTGTTATCTCCAGCTTTTCTCCATCAATCGATAAATCTTCATTTCTTGTAAAAGCATTGAACATCACTTTTGTCTTCTGAAAGTTCATTTTTAATCCCACTTCTTTACTCTTGTCAGCAAGTTCCTGGATCATACTCTGCAGCTCTGATGGGGTAGTTGCAAAAATGACTACGTCATCAGCAAAACGAAGGTGGGTTAGATAATCTCCATTAATCTTTATCCCCTTGTTTTCCCAGCTCAGCGACTGAAAAACACCCTCCAATGTGGCATTAAAGAGCTTCGGAGATATGGTGTCACCTTGTCTCACTCCCTTTCCAATTTTTACGTATGTTGTATTTTCAAACAGCCTAATCTTTGCACTTGCATTTTCATAGATGTTATTAATAATATTAATGTATGCATCTTCAATACCGCAGGTTTTCAGAGCCATTGTAACTGCTGATGGTTTCACCGAATCAAAGGCTTTTCCATAATCGATAAAAGCCATGCACAATGGAAGTTCATATTCCCTCGCTCTTTCAATTAGTTCTCTCAGCACGTGGATATGATCTATTGTGCTGTAGCCACTCCTGAATCCAGCTTGTTCTCTCGGTTGAGCCATGTCCAGTGTTACCTTCAAGCGGTGTGAAAGAACTTTAGTGAAGATTTTATAAACTACTGATAGGAGGCTGATAGGTCTGTAGTTTCCGAGATCCTCAATGTCACCTTTCTTATGTAGCAGGATCATTGTAGCGGTGTTCCAATCCTCAGGAATCTTTCCTTCATTAAGGCATCAAGTGAAAATTTGGGCGAGTACTGTTTCGATTTCTCCACTTGCTTCTTGTATGATGTCTACAGTAATTCCATCTCCTCCTGGAGCTTTTCCTCGCTTCATGCTCTTGATTGCATGTGCAACTTCTGCTGGAAGGACTGGAGGAACTCTGGTACTGGTATCTTTCATGATGTCTGGAGTGCATATATCATCCCTTTCATATAATTTGGAGTAGAAATCTTTCACTCTTGTCAAAATTTCGCCTCTATTTCTTGTTACAGAACCATCTTCTTTTCTCAGTGCCATAATCTGTTTTCTTCCCTTACTGAGATGTCCCTTTGCTATCTTTAGGCTTTGGTTGTTTTCAATTGCTTTCCTCACTAGTTCACAGTTGAATTTCCTTACCTCTTCAGTGATACTTTTTCTTACTGTCTTGCATAGCTCTATATATTCCACTTTGGAAGTCACATCTTCTTTAGTTGTCCTCATCTCTCTTCTTTTTTGCATCAACATTTTGGTTTTTCCTGATAATTTGTTCACATGCAACTTGTTCTTAGACCCAGCTAATTTTGTTGCTGTTTCCATAAGAGCTTTGGTTACTTTTCTGTTAACTTCAGAGATGTCCACTTCTTCCGATGTTAGGCCTTCTAAAGCAGAGAACCTGTTCTTCAGTTCTAACTTGAAGGTATTATGGTGTTTTTTAAGGTTGGTTATGTCAATAGATTTTGTTTGTCTTATGAGCTTGCCACGTTCAAGTTTAGTGTTGAGGTGCATCTTACATCTCACCAATCTATGGTCACTACCTGTGTTGAACTTGTTTAGCACACTGCAGTCTTCTATGACGAATTTTTTGTTACACATAATAAAATCAATTTCACTTGTCGTCTCATTTGGATGTCTCCATGTCCATTTCCTGTGTGGCTTTTTCTTGAAGAAGGAGTTTAAGATGAAAAACCCTTCTGCCTCTGCAAACTCAACGAGAGTATTTCCACGCTGGTTTCTGTTGCCATGACCGAATTTACCTACTGAAGTTTCATTCTGTTGCCGTTGCCTTATTTTTGCATTGAAATCTCCCATAATTATTTTCAAGTGCTGCTTACCTTTATTATTTAGATGACAAATTTCCTCATAAAATTCTTCAATTTCTTCTTCAGGATGACTTGTGGTGGGTGCATAAGTTTGAATAATCTGAGCCTGGTATCTTTTCGAGAGTTGGATAACAAGCCGTGCAGCTCTGTCAGAGGAACTTTCAACTTCTACAACTTTATCCTTCAGTTTCTTGTTTATTATAAATCCAACACCACTAGTTCTGCCAGTATCTGTCCCACGATAGTAGAAGAGATGTCCACTTTTCAGTTCGATGAGATCTTCTCCTTTTCTCCTTACCTCACTTAGCCCGACAATGTCCCACTTGATCCTTTGTAGTTCCTCTTCCAATTCAAGAAGCCTTGAATCAGAAGATAGGGAGCGTCCGTTATAGGTAGCCAAGGTCAGCATCAGATGGCAGCCTAGTCCGGTCCTCCGGGGATTCTTAGCACCCTCTGCCTTCATGTCGCACTGGCCGCTGCCTTGGCCAGGTACATTCCAGCTGCCGGAGACTGAGGGCCAAGATTTAAGTTGTAGAGTCATTTTGGAGGTGTTTGGCCATAACTCACCACGCTGGCCAAGCGGGTTGGTGAGTGTGGGATAGCATTTCCTCTGATCCCGATGGTATAGTTATACCGCTATTTGGCGGTCGTCAGAGCCCCTTTAGTGGGAACAGGATGCACCACGAGAAGGCGGGGTTGATATTTGTCAAGGAGAGGCTGTGATGTTACGCATCACCTGACCTTACATCCGATATATATATAACATGTAAAATGATATTAAAAACCAAGATTCAGAAGATGTAAGTAATTAATTAATTAGATGTAAATAATTTGACTACGATTTGTATATATATACATATATATATATAAGTAACATTATTCGATTAGCAGGGTAGCTTCGTCCACGATGGAATATAACAGGGTCGCTTCGCGCACGATTTTCCACAGGGTCGCTTGGCACACGGTCGCTTCCCGCACGTAATCCATTTAAAGAGGGGCAGATATAATCTTGTCGGAGAAGTTCGAAATAAAAAAAAAAAAAAAAAATGACTCTCTCTGGATACCAAGGGATAGTTCAGTACTTACGTAAAGTGACGGAAAGGTACGCGGTTCGTCACAGACTGATCATACGTAACTGTAACTAGCTTTCTGAAATTTTTTTAGTGTACATATTTCAGGTGATCGCTAAAATTCGGCCGCGGGACGTTTTTCGGTCTATTGTATGCATAGTGGTGTAACATTTTTATTTACTGGTTAACATCCCACGGTTCTATAAGAACTCCCAGACTGATATTTGAAAAAGGAGAAAAAAAAAGAAAATTTTCGCACGGAGGCGTATTTATGTCAATCAGTTAGTTATGACCACTTAGAATGTCCACCATCTATTAGTGTATAGCCCTTGTACTGAATGAGATACAATTGACTAATTTAAATTTCTTCGCCCGTTCTTACTGTCTTTTATCTCGCTACTAATTGAGATATAGGCAGAGACCTTTATTGTCCAATCATCGTGAGTGTTGACGGAACGAGGCGGAAACACTAATTGCTCCAAGGGCGTCGGTGGCTCTGACGCATCGTAGCTATGATGACCATACGCCGCTGAAAACTGACACTAGACTTTCGTAACTCGCTCTGTTTTGTTAATGTTGCTTGCTAACTCATTGTTTTCCTTGCAAACACGCACGTGATAGTCGACAAAATTTGTCATGCGTCATATTATTTAGATTGCATTTGATATTAATTCTAGTCTCTAGGTGGAAACTTTCATAGATGATTAAGCTTTTTCTCACTTAATTTTTTTTTTTTATGAGATTTTCAGGAAACAATCTTGCCCAACTTTCTCACTCAAGCTTCTCCAGTCCACTGTTAGAAGTACTAAGTCATCATCATCATCATTGTCAACCATTATCAATCCACTGCTGGACGAAGGTCTCCCCAAGTTTCTTCCACAACGGTCTGTCTTGTGCCAGTCTCCTCCATGTCACCCCTGCATACTTTCGAATTTCATCCACCCATCTCGTATGTGGTCTTCTTCTGGGTCTTTTCCTGTCCCTTGGAATCCAATCTAAAATTTCGGCTGTCCATCGATGATCTGTCCTTCTGGCAGTATGTCCAGCCCATTGCCATTTCAGGGATTTAACTCTGATCATGATGTCTTCCACTCTTGTCATTTTTCGGATCCACGAGTTCCTCTTCTTATCTCTCCTGGTTACACCAAGTATGCACCTCTCCATGCTGCTTTGAGTTGTCTGCAGCCTTTGTATGTCTCTTTTAGTTAAGGTCCACGTCTCTGCACCATACGTAAGCACTGGAAGGATGCATTGATCAAACACTTTTCTTTTAAGACATAATGGCATATTGCTTTTGAAAATTATGCTGTTTCTTCCAAAAGCTCTCCAGGCAAGTTTTGTACGCCGATTAATTTCTTCATCAATGTGACCCTCACTTGATATCTGCTGTCCAAGATAAACGTACGTGTCTGTTATCTCCAGCTTTTCTCCATCAATCGATAAATCTTCATTTCTTGTAAAAGCATTGAACATCACTTTTGTCTTCTGAAAGTTCATTTTTAATCCCACTTCTTTACTCTTGTCAGCAAGTTCCTGGATCATACTCTGCAGCTCTGATGGGGTAGTTGCAAAAATCACTACGTCATCAGCAAAACGAAGGTGGGTTAGATAATCTCCATTAATCTTTATCCCCTTGTTTTCCCAGCTCAGTGACTGAAAAACACCCTCCAATGTGGCATTAAAGAGCTTCGGAGATATGGTGTCACCTTGTCTCACTCCCTTTCCAATTTTTATGTGTGTTGTATTTTCAAACAGCCTAATCTTTGCACTTGCATTTTCATAGATGTTATTAATAATATTAATGTATGCATCTTCAATACCGCAGGTTTTCAGGGCCATTGTAACTGCTGATGGTTTCACCGAATCAAAGGCTTTTTCATAATCGATAAAAGCCATGCACAATGGAAGTTCATATTCCCTCGCTCTTTCAATTAGTTCTCTCAGCAAATGGATATGATCTATTGTGCTGTAGCCACTCCTGAATCCAGCTTGTTCTCTCGGTTGAGCCATGTCCAGTGTTACCTTCAAGCGGTGTGAAAGAACTTTAGTGAAGATTTTATAAACTACTGATAGGAGGCTGATAGGTCTGTAGTTTCCGAGATCCTTAATGTCACCTTTCTTATGTAGCAGGATCATTATAGCGCTGTTCCAATCCTCAGGAATCTTTCCTTCATTAAGGCATGGAGTGAAAATTTGGGCGAGTACTGTTTCGATTTCTCCACTTGCTTCTTGTATGATGTCTACAGTAATTCCATCTTCTCCTGGAGCTTTTCCCCGCTTCATGTTCTTGATTGCATGTGCAACCTCTGCTGGAAGGACTGGAGGAACTCTGGTACTGGTATCTTTCATGATGTCTGGAGTGCATGTATCATCCCTTTCATATAATTTGGAGTAGAAATCTTTCACTCTTGTCAAAATTTCGCCTCTATTTCTTGTTACAGAACCATCTTCTTTTCTCAGTGCCATAATCTGTTTTCTTCCCTTACTGAGATGTCCCTTTGCTATCTTTAGGCTTTGGTTGTTTTCAGTTGCTTTCCTCACTAGTTCACAGTTGAATTTTCTTACGTCTTCAGTGATACTTTTTCGTATTGTCTTGCATAGCTCTATATATTCCACTTTGGAAGTCACATCTTCCTTAGTTGTCCTCGTCTCTCTTCTTTTTTGCATCAACATTTTCGTTTTTCCTGATAATTTATTTACATGCAACTTGTTCTTAGACCCAGCTAATTTTGTTGCTGTTTCCATAAGAGCTTTGGTTACTTTTCTGTTAACTTCAGAGATGTCCACTTCTTCCGATGTTAGGCCTTCTAAAGCAGAGAACCTGTTCTTCAGTTCCAACTTGAAGGTATTATGGCGTTTTTTAAGGTTGGTTATGTCAATAGATTTTGTTTGTCTTATGAGCTTGCCACGTTCAAGTTTAGTGTTGAGGTGCATCTTACATCTCACCAATCTATGGTCACTACCTGTGTTGAACTTGTTTAGCACACTGCAGTCTTCTATGACGAATTTTTTGTTACACATAATAAAATCAATTTCACTTGTCGTCCCATTTGGATGTCTCCATGTCCATTTCCTGTGTGGCTTTTTCTTGAAAAATTAGTTCAAGATGAAAAACCCTTCTGCCTCTGCAAACTCTACGAGAGTATTTCCACGCTGGTTTCTGTTGCCCTGACCGAATTTACCTACTGAAGTTTCATTCTGTTGCCGTTGCCCTATTTTTGCATTGAAATCTCCCATAATTATTTTCAAGTGCTGCTTACCTTTATTATTTAGATGACAAATTTCCTCATAAAATTCTTCAATTTCTTCTTCAGGATGACTTGTGGTGGGTGCATATGTTTGAATAATCTGAGCCTGGTATCTTCTCGATAGTTGGATAACTAGTCGTGCAGCTCTGTCAGAGGAACTTTCAAGTACCGTAAGCTAAGCAAGGAGAAAATAAATCATAGTTGCAACCAGGCCTCTTTTCTTATCACGTCTTTTGTAAAAAAAAAAAGAAATTACTTATGTTATCGGTTTGTCCGCCCGCCTGTGGGTACCATATCTCTGCAACTATTTTTTTTTATTGGAGGTTTAACGACCGCCGTGAGCGACTCAATGGGCTATAAGCAGTCGCCCGTCCCTAATTTATGGTCACTGGTTCTAGGGAAGGGAGAAACCAGGTGCCGTAAGACAAACACAACATCCATGCCCCACCGAGATTCGAACCCGGACCCCTTTCGGACGAATGATCAGATGCCATCGCTTAGACCAATGCCCCACCGGGGCAGCCTGCAACTGCTAGTCCGATTGAAAAATTCTTTCCGTATTGTGAGGTTTGACATGCAAGAATGATGATCCTTCGATTCCGTTTTTTTTTTTTTTTTTTTTTTTTTTTTTCCATGCACAACTTCGCTAGTAGAGAGCGTAAACGCAGATTATATCGAATTCGTAATACAGGAGGTCCATAAATGAGCTACACAACTTCAGTATGCTATTGAAAAAAAACTACAATAAATCTCAACTTTACTTTCAATGTCAAAACATTGCGGGCCACGGGTGGCCTAGTGGGCAACGTTCGTGACTGCCACGGAAAGGACCTCAGTTTCGATCCCAGGCAGGTACGAACGCTGGACCCACTAAATATCCACCGTGCGTCGGATTGGCACGTTAAGCCGGCGGACCCGGGTACTGGCCCCCGGTAATAAATAAGGGCGTCTCCCCCCCTTTCTACCTCGCTTCCGTGTCACTTTCCTATCGGGCACTCTAGCCCAAATCTCCTAGTTTCCTATTTATAAGGGTTGTTTAAGACCTGGGGTCAGACATTCCCTTCCTAAAATCCTCTACATATGATCTGATCTGATCCGGTTTCCGAGTGACTGTGGCTCAGTTGTTAAAGGCGTGCGGGGCATGTTCAAACGGCCATGGTTCAATTCTGACTGGAGCAGAAGGATTACCTGGGGAAAGGACTGGAAAATGTAGGTTTTGAGAAATTTCAGTTTAAATATGGGAAAACCTGAAACGGACTTTTCTGAAATAAATGGAATTTCTGACTACGGTGAAGATACAGAAAAGTAAAATAAACGGGCACTTTTTAAAATCGGAAATTTCTGAAAAACACTGATACCTACCCGCAACTTTGCTGCACGTTATTTTCAGAAATTTTCCGTAAATTCACACCGTTTATTTTTTACAATGTAGGCTTTAAATGTCCGGGCCCTGGTCTTAAGAAAAGATCCCGTACGTATCTCTAGTCGCAGTTTTCTCATACCTCGCTCATATAGGAGAGTGTTATGATCCTTCAAAACTCGCACTTCCGGTTTTTGACATAATTTTACTAGAAATGTGAAAACCTGGTAAATTCCAAACAACCAGTGGTTGTAAATATCAACAGTCCTCAGAAATGTAGAATAAAAATCTGGATCAGCATGGAAACAAGATAGTGAACGTAACAACAAATAGTCTATAAACAGTAATCCATGCCTGATTTTGGGCCATTTGCTCCAGGGAAGAGCGACCGTCGTACGAAAACACACCTGATCTTGGATTGGAGCCCAGTGTCATCTCGGATGCGGCCAACAGAAACATGTGTGCTTCTACCACTCGGCTAGCAGGACGGACCTATTGATTGAGAAGCGTTTAGGAGACACTGATTTGAACTTACTACCTGCCACAATGGACAACGACTTGTGTGGACTCCCGTACTTAGGAACAGGATAACTGCCCATAACGCTCGAATGTTCTTTCTTTAGAGAACAATGCGTGATGACTGTACTGATTTTTCTTTTTTCTTCTCGAGATTAAGGAACTGATAAAAAAAATAAAAAAATATTCCACCTGTCTGCCCTTTGTTCAGTAGGCATTTGGAAAGATGTATAGGTGAGGACCATAGTTCTTCGCGACTGCAGCTTTTAAAAGGGTTGTCGACCTCGTCTGCGGTATATTATTGCCTTTGTCAATGGTGTAAGGTTGCGAGGCAGGCGTGACACTGAAGCGTCGTTTCTCGTTTCAGTGACCTCGATATTTGGCCTGATCTTGGGGTGAATTTCTGGATCCGCGAAGGATTCGACCCAACAACGGGGATTGCCCACGCACGCTCCTTGTTTTTTGTTGTTTTTTGCCTTCTCAGACGTGTTTAGCATTGTTTCTTAGTACACGCTAGTGTAAATACCGTGTTTGTACGCTTATAATAGGAAAGGAAAAGAAAATAACGACAATTCTAAATAGAACAAATGTATGAAAATAAATATTTCTTTGCTCCAAGAACCCGCAGAATTTGTATGCGAATCTATTGATATGCTTGATTGTATGTAGTATTTAGCGAAATAATGTTTTTAAAACGGCATCATCAAGTTGATCTAAGTTCGGCATCTCCTTTAATCCCTTGAATAGCATTTTTAATGTTGGACACTTGAGTTTTAGAGCCGTTGATTGCAGACTCGCAAAGCTCATACTATTAAAAGAGCATGCTCAGCAGTGCATCTTGTGAATGAATTTAATTCACCAGAAAATCACAAATCACGTGGTTCTGTTTTTTTTACAGTATGTATGATTTTCCCCCTGCAGAGAGCGTGGAAGGACACTACAAATGATGCTTGCATCGAGGACTCTTACAAGATATGTAATAATACTCTTTCACACAAGAGAAAGTACCACAATCTGCGAGGTTTAACGATCAATACACGTGATCGATTCTTTTAAAAGAACTGAAGATTTAGAGGTTGACGGGGGCAAATTTAGAATTAACTGGTAGGTACAGGGGCGTATTTAGAGCAGGTCAAGTCCAGCCATAGCCACCTTCCGAAAGTGTTTAGTGTTTAGTGTGTGTGTGTGTGTGTGTGTGTGTGTGTTAAAATGCGACTTACATTAAAAAAGAATGCTTTAATTTAATAAAAAATGCATCAGCTTACATTAGAAAATAATGCTTTATTTTTTTTTTCTATTTCTCATTGGCTTTTATTTTGTCCTGATGGATTTCAAAAACTTCTATTTTCTGCCCCCCCATTGTTTCTGTATACGCCCCTAGATGACTACATCTTTCTTTAAGAACAAATACCGAGCGAGAGCCATATCAAAGAAAGACGAAATTAATAGGCATTTTAAACTTGGCTGAAGTGCATTTGAAAGAGATAGCACTTTTTCGATGTACTGTTATGTCCTAATAGAAAAGTGTTTAATCAAAATGCGTCCTTGAAGTTCGTACATCGTAACGTGACGTTGATGACGTAATACTGCTGCAACTTATGAGTCAAATCGACAAAGTTTTAGAAATAAGCCTTGCCGGCGTAGTTCAGTTGTGAGAACAGCGCCTTCTTAGTAGGAAGATGTGGGTTCGAATTTCACCGCCGGCCAGAGGTTATATGCAATATTCGCTCTGAAACTTGAAGGAATATCCTAACCGTGAAGTTCGAAAATTTTGTGTGATGATTCTTCCACATGCACATCGTATCTTATTTATAAACACTAGTCGAAACCCGTCGAAATCGACGGTATTTTTTATTTTATTTTTTAAGAATAAACTCATATCAAGCAACAAATGTAAACTTTATGTGATTGACTAAAAAATGTTACAAATTCATCCAAACACTTCAGCAAAGACAATATTTTGAGTCCATCCATTTGCGACAGGTAATCCAGGTACATCTTCGTGAGTGATCTTTACTGCAATAGAATCCTTTGATCTTGCACGATATACGGCAACGTAAAGCATACCATGTGAGAAGACTGGTTCTGGCAGGTATATTCCGAACTGGTTCTGGCAGGTATATTCCGATTTTAGCAAGTGTCTGTCCTTGACTCTTATTGTCATCGCAAAGAACAATATGATCGGAATTTGAATCCGTTTGATCGTAAAAGGGAAATTGCTGTCGCTTAGAGTCAGCGGAAGGCGTGGCAAGGTGTACAACGAACCCTTGTGTTCTCCGCACAAAATTTCCACATGAATTGTATTTTGGAAGAGCGACTTTATGATCACACGTGTGCCATGAACTAAACATTTCTTGTGTTCAGGTTCGTGATTTTTTTTATTTTTTTTTTTACTGAATGCATAACGACCACTGTGAGCAACTCAGTGGGCTATAAGCAGTCGCCCGTCCCTAATTTAGGGTCACTGTTTCCAGGGAAGGGAGAGAGCCAGTGCCGTAAGACAAACCCAACATCCATGCCTCACGGGATTTGAACCCTCTCAAATCCCGTGATTTCACTAACGAATGACCATAAGCCATCTTTTAGACAATAAAGACCCTCAAATAGCACTGGGCGTAAAAATGCTATTGACATCTATACCGTTGGACATCTGAATGACAAGATGCCAAGGGACAGAAAAAGACTCAGAAGACCACGTGGGAGATGGGCGGATGAAATTCTAAAGCACGCTGGAGCGACATAAAAGAGGATTGCTCAAGACAGAGAGTTGTGGGAGAAACTTGGGGTGACCTTCATCCAGCAATGGATTGATAATGGTTGATGAAGATGCTATGAGATCGAAAACAATGTTACGCGAATTTGCTTAGGAAAGGAAACGTGATTATGAATAAGTTAAGTATATTAGGGATCTAATAAGATCAATTCGGGAGTGATTACTTTCAAAAACTGCATAGAAACTCCCAGAAAACTGGGTACGGAAATTATAAACAAGACAGTGCAATAATTATAACCGACATTTTAGACTGGATACGAAGGGACAGGAAAAGACCCAGAAGTCCACAACGTGTGAGATCGGTGTATGAAATTCCAAAGCATACTGTAGTGACCTGGAAGCGACTGGCTCAAGACAGACCGTTGTGGAAGAAAAGGAGACCAGATCCATTATCGGGAGACCTCATCGATTATCAATCCACTGCTGGATGAAGTTAGTCTCCCCAAGTTTCTTCCACAACTATCTGTCTTGAGCCTGTCTCCTCCATGTTACTCCCGCATGCTATCGAATTTCATCCACCCATCTCCCATGTGGTCTTCTTCTGGATCTTTCTGTCCCTTGGAATCCAGTCTGAACTTTCAGTTGCCCGTCAGTGGTCCGTTCTTCTGGCAACATGTCCAACCCATTGTCATTTCAGTGATTTTACCCAGATCATGATGTTGTCCACTCTTGTCATTTTCTTTATCCACGAGTTCGTCTTCTTACCTTCCCTGGTTATACCAAGCATGCATCTCTCCATGCTTCTTTGAGTTGTGTGCAATCTTTGTATGTCTTTTTTACGCTTTCCAACCGTGGGTTGAAGAAGCGTATATGATCCAGCTTTGTCCGTCCGTCTGTCTCTGTCTGTCCGTCCGCACGATAACTCGCGTTAAAACGGTTCGATTTCGATGAAATTTTAGTATGTGGTAGGGGACAACCTGGGAAGAAACCCTATTTAAAATGGGCGAAATGGGGTCAAAGGGCCGGACATAGGAGGGGGATCCATTCCATCGACTTTTTGCGTCATAACTGACGTAAAAATGCTTCGATTGCGACAAAACTCCATCATGTTGTTCCGCAGATGTACTGAACTGGTTCTGTTTAATGTCATCGAGATGGGGTCAAAGGTCAGGGCATAGGAGCGAGATTTATTCCACAGCCATTATCCTCATAACTTGACTAAAAATGCTTCTATTGCGACAAAACTTTAGTATGTTGTTCCGGAAGTATACTGAACCAATTCTGTTGAATATCATCGAAATGGGATCTAAGGTCAAGACACATGAGCGAGATTTATTCCACAGCCATTATCCTCATAACTTGAGTAATCACTTGAGTAATGATTTCTGGTATGTTGGAAAGCGTATCATAATCATTGAATTGCATGATTTTACTAACTTGTTTAGTTAAGGTCCATGTTTCTGCTCCATTCGTAAGCACTGGCAGGATGCATTGATTAAATATTTTTCTTTTCAATTAAGCAGCAAAATAATATGTTATAGATCCCGAATCCTAATAGAAAGAACTATAGACTTATTTTAAATTTACCTATGAAATTTCTAAACAAATTACTGACATGATAAATTTCAAATTAATTGAAAAATTGGGTATTACATTTATTCTGCGGCTTGTTTCTAAACAGGCCAGTGTAAAAAAATAAATAAAATACAGATGTTGTTGAAAAATTGCACTTTATCACGTATAGAACTTTTATCTAATAACTATTCTCATATAAGCTGCGAAATATTGATTGATGGTTCACATTAAAAGATAAGAAATCCACAAATATGATCGCATTTAAAAGATTCTATGTTTATTTTTTAAATATCCGTGGCATTGCCGAAGCAAAATTTGACATGACGTTTGAGCAAAAACAATTTTTTTTATTTTTAAGATTGTTTTTGCTCGGACGTCATTAAAAAAGATAACAGCCAATATTTTATCCATCGCCAAAACGATTTTTTTTTTATTTTCACAAATTCCGAAGAACGCGATCGGCAGCGCGACCCCTGTAATATGTATCTTAAATTTAGCTGTCAACTTTTCTTTATGAGTCGCCCCCCCCTCCCTCCTCCTTTGTTCTGCATCCGCTCTTGAGTAGTACATATACATAATGTGAATCAGGTTGCGGTTTCCGAGAGTTTCTAAACGCTTGCCGTAATATATATTTTATAGATGCAGCACGATTTTTAATGCGGGGAAGCTTTCTTAAATGTGTGAGCGTATCAAAGGAAATACGAACAAACTTCCCGTCCTTAATTACTATATCTTTAGCCGGTGTAGTATGTATGCTTTGTTGACTCATTTCCTTGTGGTTTCCTATCCGTTATCCACCAGCAAGCACACTTACTGATTTCATCGTTGACTAAGCAATATTTTTGCCGCCACGTCTTTTTCTCGCTCTTGGTTTCATTTGAGTCAGATCTCTCTGCAAATAAGAACTGCAAGGAAGAAGCTTCGGCGGTTGTCATGGGTTTTGTATGGTAGTATTTTGAATTTAAGTATTCGTCTAGGATTTTCTCTCCTGTAGTCTAGTTGGGCTCTGACTTCAGGGTGAAAAAAAAAATGCGTGGATCAGGCCGAGAAAAAGCGCTGAGATCTGGGCCGCCGGGATACCGAGAGAATTCTCGGCGGGCCGCTGTATTCTGGTCCGGTAGGCCTTATGCTGACTCAAGGATCAGCGTCATTTTCTTGTAGGACTTCCGTCCACAGGGAGTAGAGTTTAGGTCCCAGCCACCTACAGCGAGATCGCCTTTTGGGCAGGACACAGATACAGAAGGAATGAGAGCAAGTCTAGCGACTTTGACAGAACAGTTCGTAGTGAGATTAGAGTACAGTAGATGGCGCCACCGTACAAGTACGATATTGCACATAGAGGGGTGAGAGAATTTCAGGTGGGGTACTGGAAAGGATACCCATTTAACCAGTGGGTCCAGCCTGGGGGCCGTCACTTAACGTGCTCGTCCGATGCACGGCGGATATTCAGTAAATCACACCATCTCTGAAAGATCAGCCCAGGCTTGAACCTGGGGACCGATAGTCTGAAACACTAACCACTAAGCCATCCGCGGCTCTATGCTGACTCAAGAAAAAAATGAGTATATATATATACTTGTACCTCAATATTCTTGTAGAAGAAAACTAAGTTATACTAAAACGGCAAAGCTTGTTTACCACTTTGGTGTCTTCGGAAAAAAAAAAAAAAAGAAAAAAAAACTTACAAATGTTCTGTTGAGCCAAACACTAATTTTTATACACTTTCTTCCCCTTTATCGACTTGAATTTAAGCCCTGTTCCTCTGAGCTGATATCCTTTACCTCATTCCGCTTTTGCCAATTGCATTTGTAGTTTTTTTTTTTTTTTTTTTTTTTTTTTTAAGGTTTAACGACCACCATGAGCAACTCATTTGGGCTATAAGCAGTCGCCCGTCCCTAATTTAGGACCACTGGTTCCAGGGAAGGGAGAGAGCCAGTGCCGTAAGACAAACACAACATCCATGCCTCACCGGGCGATTCGAACCCGGACCCCTCCCGGCCGAATGGTCAGAAGCCATTGCTTAGACCACTACGCCAGGAGGGGGGGCATTTCCAGTTAAATAATCAATACAATCTAATCAAATATGCAAAAAACTCGAAATTCGTTGTGTAGAGGTTCACCTACGGTAGTTCATACGTTGAGGTTCACCTGCGGTCAAATTTTCGGGTTTCTGTTTTTTAGATGTATATGCTTTATTTATTTATTTATTTATTTATTTATTTATTTTGAGCTACATCTGCATCTGATTTATTACTCTTTGGGCCTTACGGTCACACAAATTCTTGAACTGCAGTTCTGGAAAGTCTGTTTCAGTTACAGCAAACATCCATACTTTTTCAATTTGAAGTTAAATAAATAAAAATTAATTTTTGTATTCTTTAATTTCTCTCGCTTTTTAAAATTTGAACTAAAGTTCTTGTAATTCTGAATATTTTTTAGTTTTTTTAAGAGGTTTTTTTTTCGTAATTATTTTATTAATGATAGGTAGTTTTATCTTGAAAGAGAAATTAATTTTTGGGCTCTTGGGATTTCCCGTTCTCACTAGAAGCGAAGAAACTATTACAAATCAAATTCTGACTTCAGTTGTCGCAATAAAATTTATAAGAATGAAATAAATTCTTCAACAGTCTCACTCAAAGCACGTACATTGTCTGTTACTTTTCAGCAACGGAAGTAATTTTGTTGTTACGTTAAATTGTACTGGGTATCTGCGGTCCTGAAAAATCGATAAAATGTTGTTCATTATTACCTCAATAATTATTATACCACAGAGGAGGAGAAACAGAGAGAGGTCCAACTGTCATGTTTAAGACAGCGCCCCAGTGGTCGCACATGAAACTACGATAGCGTCTGTCACGTGATACGGTACCAGTGGCTATGTAAGCAGCTCCGCGGAAAGAGTTGTAAACTCTTAAAAAAAAAAAAAAAAAAGGAAAACAAAGGTAGGCGGTTACGGTTCGACGTTTTAGTTCCATGTCCGTCCACTGGCGCGCTGTTCTATTGAGATTTTCGGGGCCTAATTGTTGCCATGAGTCTCTATGGAAGATTAAGGTGATTCCACCTAAAATCTCTGCCTTATGTTTCCAATGGTAAAACTTCTGTACATATTCTTTTCGCAATTAATGTATTCCCAAGAATGAAAATTTGCACATCGATAAAACTAACTTTAAGTTATAGCATGGGATACTTAATACTCGCTTAAACATAGCCATAATTATGCAATCCAACATTTGTCTCTCTACTGACGTCATCAATGTACAGGTCGCGCCATCTATTAACAGTTCTGAACATTACTCAAAGAAAAAGGATTGATTTTTAATATAATTATGGTTATGTTTTAGCAAATATTAAGTATCCCATGCTATAACTTAGAGTTAGTTTTATCGATGTGCAAATTTTCATCCTTGGGAATACATTAATTGCGAAGAAATTATGTAAAGAAGTTTTTCCATTGAAAACATAAGGCAAAGATTTTAGGTGGAACCGCCTGAACCTCTGAGTCTCCTGCTCTGTGCCCAATACAAAAAACTGCAATGATTCGTAGACTTGTATTGAAAAGATGTTTCACAAAACAGTAAACGGTAATGTTGACATACCGTTTCTTCTTTTTTTTTTTTTTTTTTTTAAGGATGGCGGCGTTGATAATTTTTCCCGAAAGTGGACCACACAGAATAGCTTCCAGGGCCGTTTATGGATCCCCAGTTCGCCACTGGCTGAGATCAAAGTCATACCTGTGCGGAATGAAATCCACGAGACGTGGAAAAATGTTGGTTGATGAAAGCTATACCTTCACAGCATAATAAAAATGATATATGGCTACCCGAGTAGATAGAATTGAAGAAAAAGAATTAGAAAAAACGTTTTTCTCCTCAGGAAATGACTCGAGGTCCCCCTTGTAAAAAATCAATAAAACTTCTGATTATTGAAATTTCACAGGTGCATTTGATATTGCAGTATTTTCTGAGAGTTTCAGTAACTTAAAGATTGCTGAAACTACCAAAAAGTCTATTGAGATTGAAATAATTTAGTTTTATCATTGTTAAGTATGTGTAAAGCTGTTTCAATGTAGATTCATTGTAACAGCTTTACACATACTGAAGAATGATAAAAAAAAATGCTTTCTGCAGTCGTATCATACCCACTAAAGTTGAATACTTAAAGGAGAAAGAAATAGAAAACCAAAGAGAGAAGAAAACACCATTCTTTTTAGGGCTATAAGCAGTCGTCCGTCTCTGAGTTTGGAGCCACTGGTTTCGGGGAAGGGACAGAGCCAGCGGTACCAGACAAGAGCAGCATATACGTAAACCGGGACTCGAACTCGTGCCCATCTCGGACAACTGATCCGCGCTTCATACCACTCTGCCACCGGGACAGTAAAGCGCTGGTTTTGTGCGTACTTCAGATATAGCTTAAATCATATTCTTCCCACCAAAATACAGGCATAATGTTTCTGTTTCATAAAATACACGTACGCGTTTATAATTCAAAGTTAAAATTTTAAAGCATTTTTTTAAACAAAACGCATTCCGAAGGCTGTTGCGCAGCTAGAGATGCCTTATAAAAATGGGGGTGAGGTTTAGTCTTATCGGTGAAAGCATTCCGAGAAAAACAGCCCAAGTGGGAATAAGCGCAAAAACTTTAAAAGTAGAAAAAATACCCACTGGCTTTCATGGGAAAGCGGTTGAATTTGCAAGTATTGGTCAACTGCACTCTAGAAACTCCGAAAAGGGTCAGTTGTATTCACAGCCTCTCCCGCTTCATGGGCACTCAAGAGGCACCCCACTCCACTCCACTCCTCTCTACCCACTCCCCAGAACTTCTCCCTGGTAGAAATATTACTGCTCTAGAGACTCCCAACAACTCTTTTCGGCTGTTTGAAAACTGTGCTTATAGAACTGTAAGTACGTGTGAGGATGTGTACATACTGTAGATACGACATTTTTTTTATACGTATCTGATATGTGAGTTTGTATTTCTACCTGGTAGTCGACAGTCTAATATATCATAGTAACTCAGGGGGGCACCACGTGGAGATTGACTCTTCATACCCCCCCCTAATTTCATTTTATTGTTTTTTATTTTTGTTTTTTTCATTTTCTCATTTTAATTTTTGTAATCTCTTTTCTAACCAGTTATAATGACCGTTCTGAAATATCGTCTGTTGATATGTGATCTTGTATTTTTACCTGGTAAAGTCAACAGAGTCTACTAGGGTTACTCAGGGGGATACCACGTGGAGATTGACTCTTCATGGGCCAAAAGTTTTTTTCCATTTTATTGTTTTTTATTTTTATTTTTTTCATTTTCTCATTTTAATTTTTTTAATCTCTTTTCTAGCCAGTTCTAAAGACCTTTCCGAAATATCGTCTGTTACTTTTCGCGTAACACAATTGCACGGGTCGCGCTGCCGTTCGCATTTTTCGCAATTTGCGAAAAAAAAAAAAACGTTTCGACAATGGATAGAAAAAATATTGTCGATTGTTAATTGCTCGGACGTCATGTCAAATTTTGCTTCGGCAATGCCAAGGTTATCTTAAAAATTAATATAGAATCTTTTAAATGCGATCGTATTTGTTGATTTCTTGTCTTTTGTTGTGAACCATGAACCAATATTTGCACGACTTATGTGATCAAATGTAGAGGATTTTAGGAAGGGAGTGTGTGCCCCCAGGTCTTAAACAACCCTTAGAAATAGAAGATTTAGGCTAGAGCGCCCCATAGGAAAGTGACACGGAAGCGAAGTATAGAAAGGGGCAGGAAGACGCCCTTATTTATTACTGGGGGCCAGTACTCGGGGTCCGACGGCTTAACGTGCCCATCCGACGCACGGCGGATATTTAGTGGATCGAACCTGAGGCCCTTTC
Organism: Macrothele yani; assembly: GCA_039090855.1. Lineage (NCBI taxonomy): Eukaryota > Metazoa > Arthropoda > Arachnida > Araneae > Macrothelidae > Macrothele > Macrothele yani. The sequence continues at coordinate 117,526,464 of CM077026.1, forward strand.
CGTGGCAGTCACGAACGCTGCCCACTCGGCCACCCGCGCGCGGCTCACTACTTATATGAAAATACGAGTAGTTATTAGGTGAAAGTTTTACAGGTAATAAATAAAGTGCAATTTTTCAACATCTGCATATTTTTTATCCTGGCCCTTTTAGAACCAAGCCACAGAATAAATGTAATACCCAATTTTTCAATTAATTTGAAATTTGTACTGTCAGTAATTCTTTGTTTGGAAATTTTATAGGGAGTAATAAAGTGAAAATAAGTGTATTTCTTTTTATTACGATTTGGAATCTATGACATAGTATTTTGCAGCGTAATTGTAAGAAACCTATTATCTATTTTTGTACTGAAATATATATATATATAAGAAAAATTTGGCGACTTCAGATTGCATTTGGTGAAAAAAAAAATTGAATTTTACGAATGGGTTGGCGAAAAGTTTTAAAAAGTCAGGGCAACCGCTGCTATTGGATATGATTTGACGGGGTAGCAGTTTTGGTGGGTCATGGTTGTGGCACAAATCGGATTGTAAAATAACCGAAGCGCTAGTTAGTGTCCACGCATAGGTTTGCCAGGCATTTGCTTATTTTACGACGTCATTTTCATCCTATCCTTGTTTCTCGATCTTTATAGAATTTGTATCCATTTTTTTTTTTTTTTTTTTGCGCATAAACACCATGTTACCTCTATAATCGCTGTTTGATGAATGATGCAATGATACCACCGTTTTTTCAGTGAGCTAGCGGAGCATTGTCCAGCAGAGAGCATCTTATGCTGGGGGCTCCCTGTTCCACCCACCAGTTTTTCACCTTACCCTTCTAGTAAGCAACGGCTGGGTGAGTGTAGTCAATCGCTTTGTTGTCTTCCTTTCTGAGTGCAACTGACCTATCAGAAAAGGATCAGAGATTGAGGTGAGTGCAACTGACCCATAACCTAATTTGCGTAAGGAAATAGCAAGGAATTCTGGAAGAGGTGTTTATTTTGGGAGCAGTGTGCAATGAAGTTCCAGCTTGAAGGTGGAAGGGGTACGTTCCCTTGCACATGTAGTATTTCCATATTTTCGTTTGGCCAAATTCACAGTGAAGTTGTATAGTTAAAATTCTTTTAGGATAATCTGGAAACAAAACAAATTCACTGAAGGGTATTAATTTATAATCTTAGATACTTGAGAAAAAAAAAATCTGGATTGAGAGTGGGGGCGATTGGCCCAGTGACCCCGCCGGACCTGCTACTGGCGCTCATACGCGTATTCTCGCACCAGCTCGAAGGAAGGAAGAAAAAGAAAATGCTACTCTTGGTTGAGTTGTGTATGTTGATATGATGTTTGTTCTCCGAAACTTGTACACAGATTATAGACTTCCTTTTTTGGGCTTACACGTTCATCGGTGTTAAGTCCGGAAGCGGACACCCTATGTATGTTGGCTTAGTCCGAATGAGTGGCTCCTAAAAAAGAGGGACACAAACGGATGTCAGGAGGGTTCACTAAACTGCGAGATGAGGACGCATCGGTTTAGTCACATCAACGATTCGTCGTCGTCAATGGGAATAAATCCGCGAATAACAGCCATCCGTAATAAAACAGAATTTCGCGTCACCGAAAGTAATTGGCTGAATTTTCCCAAATCCTTCCATTACGAGATGGCGCTCATACGCGTATTCTATGTTATGAATGGCACCCTCATGATGGAGGTGTTAATAATGTTTCACCATGATGACTTTTAAGCTCGTCTTTTGTCCAGTGAATCGTTGTCAGCCATTATCAATCCACTGTCGCTGCCTTCCAAAGTCTTTTCACAACTGTCTGTCTTGATCCAGTCTCCTCCATGTCGTTTCTGTTGTATTATTAGTGTGATATTGAATAAACGGGATGTTTATGTATCTAAACTTTCTGTCTTCGGTAAGCTTTTAGACGGACTAGAAACTTCGGAAATTTTTCTATGCAGATAAATGATTCAATTTCAATAAGGCTGCCCAATTAAGGGATGAAGATGAGAAGGCAATATTTATAATATACACTGCTGGCTACCCAAAATGCAACACCAAGAAGGACACGAGATAGCAAAGCCAGATTTACTGGACACGTAACAACAGATACAAAGATGAAACGATTGAGCTTACAGGCCCGTGCGACTTGCGGAACACGCAGACATCAATAGTTCGTGTGGCCCCCATGACCGGCAATAACGGCCGCTACACGCCGCGGCATCGAACGAAACAGGCTTTGGATGCGGGCTCTGGGTATGTTGGTCCAGGCTGCTTCCACACGTTGCCACAGTTCATCACGGGTGGTGCTTGCCGGGCCACTCGGTTGCCGATCAGCGACCAGACGTGTTCGATGGGCGACATATCGGGAGAACAGGCGGGCCATGGCAGCAGTGCCACATGGTGGGCCGTGAAGAAATGTTGCACAATGCGTGCCACGTGCGGGCGCGTATTGTCCTTTTGAAACGTTGCCGCTGACAGGTCCTGCAGGTAAGGGAGGACTACAGGCTCCAATACGTCGAAGATGTAGAGGTGACTGTTGAATGTACCGGCGATGCGTACCAGAGGGGTGCGGGTGTCATATCCAATTGCGCCCCAAACCATAACGCCAAGCGACGGACCGGTATGGCGATGCATCATGCAGGCGTCATACAGTCTCTCGCTGCGGTGCAGCCACACGCGGATCCAACCATGGTGGTGTTGCAGGCAGAAGCGGGATTCGTCGGAGAAGACAATGTCGTGCCATTCCGTAGTCCAGGTGCGGCGTTCAACGGCCCATTGCCGCTGCACTCGCCGGTGGTGTAACGTCAATGGTAATCGAAGCAATGGGCGCCGTGCGACAAGTCCCCGCTCCTGCAGACGACGTCGAACGGTACGTACTGATACAGGTTGTTGCGCAACACACCCTATTTCTTGCGCTAACGTTCGTGATGTGGCGGTGCGAGCCGTCAATGCCCGCCGCACAACATGCCGGTCCTCTCGTTCGGTGATGTGTTGCGGCCGCGGCAATCGCTCACGTCGGTCCGTCCGTCCCCCCTGCACCCACCGAATCCATACTCGCCTCACTGTGGCTGGATGTCGTTCCACACGGGCGCCGATGTCTCGGTACGATAAACCGCTGTCGCGATAAGCCACTATTCGTCCTCTGTCGAACTCCGAAACGTGCTGGAATGACTGCCGTATTCTGCGACGAGGTATCAGGAAGCTTCCCACGCACAGGTCCGGCAGCACAACACACTTCCACTGCTTACATCCCGCCTTCTGTGCACCCTTCTTATAGTGCTTCTCGGTGGCGTGCCGGGCGCACATGATTTGCATATGCCCTGCAATGCTAATCGTTTGCATGTCCTCTCGCGGGCGACGCATGCTGCGAATTTCAGCCCAATCGGATGCTTTCTTCTTTGTGTTGCATTATGGGTGGCCAGCAGTGTATGTGGCACGCAGACCAGAGATGGGAACGAGTGGCGGGTCAACGGGTCGACAATTTCTTGCTGGTCCAGTGGGTCGGGCCTAGATGTTCCTGACCTGATTTTGATTCGGTTTTATTTTTGAAAAGAGAAAAAATATGTTCCAAAGAAAAATGCGCGTTGTGGAATTCTGTAGTCGATACTGGTGCCCACAGAGTGAATAATGATTTGCCATGCAAAAATATTGTCGTCTCTTTCTTAAAGCAACGAAGATTTCCCCCGACCGACGTCAAACGTACCGACACCATATCGTAAAAAGATACTTCCTTTGCGTTCTTTTACAGTGCGATTGTCCAGGGCAAGGTTCAGGCAAACACCATTCGCCTGCTTCTCAGCTGATTCACTCTCTCCGCGCGAAGTTCACTGTATGACTAAGAGTAACCTTTCACATCGCATCTTTGACATTGAGCATTCAGAGGTTTTCGATTGATGTGCTTTTTTTTTTAACATCCCGGTCCCATGACATGTCGAAATTAACTCTTTATTTGTTAATATGGATGGATTTAGTAATAAGGAGGTTGAGAAAGGCATCGAGGCCAACAAATACGTGCTTGTTTAAAACCACAAGGGGAAGAGTGAATGCTGGAAATTGTTTCATCTCATTAAGGAACCGGTGAATAATTCTATGTTGTTTGGTCTTGCTTGTTGTTCAAAATGTGTAAAGTGTATAATTACAAAGAAAGATGTCGCCGGTGTAATAAAAGATTATGGACTCAAAAATCTAAAGGGCCACATGAAAGTATGCGCACCTCCATCAAAGCGAGGAAAGAGTGAACAATCTAAATATGTTTAAAAAAATACATTTGTGTAATCGTAAATAATGATTCCCATTTGTAATATTATACTCCATAGCATTTAAAAGATTGCGTATTTCGTTACAAAAAAATACCGATACAAAAAGTAAAGCGTACCAAAAAGTACTGCTTTTGCCCATCCCTATCGTTACAAAGCGTGTGAAAACCCCGTGAACAAATCTTTTCCCATGCCAGGTGTTTTCTAAAGTGATCAACACGTGACACTTTTAGTACTTAACGAAGTTACCGCAGAGCTGTTAGAATTAATAAACAAGTTTTTCTCTCCGCACGTGGGAACAATGTTTCACGCCTGCTGTGGGACGTACTTATATTGTCAACAGCTTCGACATGCTTTCGAATTTCATCCATCTGTATCCTGCGTGGTCTTGTTCAATATTTCAATCCAATATTTCAGTTATCCAACGATGTCAGTTCTTCTAGTAACATGTCTAGTTTAGCTCCTTGCCAACTCAGTATTTTTTTGTTTGTTTTTTCCTAAATCATGAAGTCATCAACCAGGACCGTAGCTAGTGGTAAATTTTAGGGAGGCTGGAAAAGTTTTAAAAGGTATGTACTTCAGTAAATTAATTTTAACTTATTGAACAAAATATTAATAAGCACAGTAATGCTATTTCAAGGATTATAAAGTAATATGGTGAAGTTACTCATTTGTTGTTAGCTTTTTACATTCGAAACTATGATGGGATACTTGTCTCCCTGTCGGCCATTTTTGCATCAAAATGAATTGATATTTTTTAATAATTAAATAAATTGAAAGAATACTAATTAAATGATAATTTTAAGTAATAACTGTATTTATACTACTCAGTTTTATTTGTAGAAACGCAAAATACTATTTCATTGCCACTTTTTTGTTGTTGTTGTTGTTTCTGTGTGAAAACACAGATTTGTCTGTGACTATCGATTCCGCGCCCCTCTCACGCCGAAGTAAGTTGCTTTCCCAACTAAGCTACACCGACGGAATGTACCGCTGCAGATTTGTCGTCTTGATTCGTGATGATTCCCCTGCGCAGCACGTCACATCATCTCCCTCTTAATTTTTTTTTTTTTTGTTTCTTTTTGAAGCGAACAATGAATTTTCATTAATTCTAGATGATGGATGGAACAAACATCACACGTTTTTCGAAAAACCCAACGGCCAATATATCCATTTATATGTTCGGGCACCAATGTAAAAAAAATTCTCCGTGACGCAGATCGAATCGCGCCCCCTCACTCCGGAGTAAATTGCTCTCCCAACTAAGCTACACGTACGGAATGTATCGCTTCAGATTTGTCGTCTTGACACGTGCTGTACCTCTGCAGTACGTCACATCTGTTTTACGGTAAAACGGCTTTTGTCACCTGTATTCCCAAAATTTTGGCGCCTCTTAACATGCAAGACACTGGGCCGTGGCGCTGATTGAACCAATTGTAACCCCCGCCCTCCGCCCTTGTGATGGGTTTGAGGACTTTATTGAAAGATGCTGCACGAGAATTGCGTTCCTCCTTTGGTTCATTATATCTGTAACCACTCTCGCTCCTTTCCACCTCTTTACTCAACATAGCCGCCATCCAGTGAGAGCCGTCACATAATTTTGTTTTGATTCGTTCCGTAGTAGAATCCCTCACTAGAAGAAAAGTAGAATTCATGCCCTTTTTTACGCTTTCCAACCGTAGGTTGAAGAAGCGTATATGCTCCAGCTTTGTCCGTCCGTCTGTCCGCACGATAACTAGCGTAAAAATAGGTCGATTTCGATGAAATTTTAGTACGTCGTAGGGGACCACCCTGGGACGAACCCTATTGAAAATAGGACAAATGGGGTCAAAGGTCACGACGTAGGAGCGGGATCATTCCATTACCCTTATGCATCATAACGCGTAAATATTGTTCGATTTCAATGAAAGTTTACTATGTGGTAGGGAACCGCCTGGGGACGAACCCTATTCAAAATGGGTAAAGTGGGGTCAAAGGTCAGGACATAAGATCGGGATGCATTCCATTGCCCTTATGCGTCATAACGTGCGTAAAAATGGTTCGATTTCGATGAAATTTCAGTATGTAGTAGGGGACCACCTGGGGACAAACCCTATCGAAAATGGACGAAATCTGGTCAAGGGTCAGGACATAGGATTGCGATCCATTCCATCGCTCTTATCCCATATTATTAAGATGGACGTCAAGTAATTTTGCTTCCTATACTTCCAATGGAAAATCTTTTGTACACATTTCCTTCACAATTAATGTGTTCCCAAGGATGAAAATTTGAACATCGATTAAAATAACTTCATATTATAACTTGGAAAACTTAATATTTTCTAAAACATAACGATAATTATATAAAAAATCAATAACTTTTCCTTTGGTAATGTTGAAACCAGAGAAAAGATGGCGCGACCTGTATTTTCATGACGTCAGTAGACAAACAAATGTGGAATTGCATAATAATGGTTATGTTTTAGAAAATATTAAGTATTGCAAGTTATAAAATGAAGCTATTTTAGCCGCCCCGGTGGCGCAGTGGTCTAAGCGATGGCCTCTGATCGTTCGTCCGAACGGGGTCCGGGTTCGAATCCCGGTGAGGCATGGATGTCGTGTCTGTCTTACGGCACTGGCTCTCTCCCTTCCCTGGAACCAGTGACCCTAAATTAGGGACGGGCGACTGCTTATAGCCCATTGAGTTGCTCACGGTGGTCGTTAAACCTCCAATCAAAAAAAAAAAAAAAAAAGAAGCTATTTTAATCGATGTTCAAATTTTCATCCTTGGGAATGCATTAATTGTGAAGAAATGTGTACAGAAGTGTTTCCATTGGAAGTATAGGAAGCAAAATTACTTGACGTCCACCATAAAGTTGCAATTCTTGTATGTATGTATGTACATTTTATTTTGAAAACGGCTCTAAGAATTTTGATGAAAGTCATTAACCTACCGTTTTCTGGTACTAGAAATCGATTTAGCTTGATCTCGACTTTAGGAGAATTCGTTTAGTGGGTTAAATAACCACCCCGAATTATAACGTTTTTAGTGATGGCGTTGTTCCATTAATGTTACCAATGCTTAGAATTCTTATGATGTCACAACTCGCCGCCCCGGTGGCGCAGTGGTCTAAGGCGCTGGCCTCTGATCATTCGTCCGTAATGGGTCTGGGTTCGAATCCCGGTCAGGCATGGATGTTGTGTTTGTCTTACGGCACTGGCTCTCTTCCTTCCCTGGAACCAGTGACCCTAAATTAGGGACGGGCGACTGCTTATAGCCCATTGAGTTGCTCACGGTGGTCGTTAAACCTCCAATCAAAAAAAAAAAAAATGTCACAACTCGCGTTTGAGAATGTTGGCGCGCAGTCACGCCATCTGTCTCATTACGTCACGCGTTGTGTGTGAATCCTATTAAAGATTTATGACGTCACACTTTTGCGGCTGGCAGATGGTCGCGATTCCCATCTGCCTCATTACGTCACGCGTTGTGTGCGTATGTCCGTCAGCACGATAACTCGCGTAACAACCGTTCGATTTCGATGAAATTTTAGTATCTGGTAGGGGATCACTTGGGAAGGAACCCTATTTAAAGTGAATGAAATGGGGTCAAAGGTCAGTACATAGGAGAGGGATCCATTCCACTGCAATTATGAGCCATAACTAACGTAAAAAAGGTTCGATTTCGATGAAATTTTAGTATGTGGTAGGGGACCACCTGGAGACAAACCTTATTGAAAATGGGCGAAATGTTGTTAAAGGTTAGGACACAGGAGCGAGATCTATTCCATAGCCCTTATGCATCATAACTTACGTAAAAATGCTTCGATTGCGACAAAACTTTATCATGTTATTTCGGAGGTATACCAAGCCGGTTCTGTTGAATATCATCGAAATGGGATCAAAGGTCAGGGCACAGGACCGAGATTTATTCCACAGCCATTATTCTCTTAACTTGAGTGATAACTTGAGTAATGATTTCTGTAATGTTGAAAGCGTATTATAATCAATGCATTGCATGATTTTACTAACTTGTTTATTAATAACAAACAGTTTATTTCGTTAAAACTACGTGTCTTGGGACGTCTCAAAGAGTAGGTTAATCTAATGCTCCATTGACTTCGTTCCCTTCCGTGCTATCGACACTAGAACCGAACTTCGTGTGGTTTTTTTTTTGGGGGGGTCGTAAACCGCCGCTGCAGCTATGCGAGGCAATACCCAATGTTCTCCGGAAACAAACAAAAAATAAAATTTGTGTTATAAACTTCTGAAAATTTCCACTCCCCCAATTAATTGGATTAAATCCTCACCTCCTTTGGGCTACCTGCAAACACCGTTAAGCTTGCGTTTCTCATTAATGTGCCGTTGAAATAATCTCACTGCCACACCAGATCAGATCATATGTAGAGGATTTTAGGAAGGGAGTGTCTGACCCCCAGGTCTTAAACAACCCTTAGAAGTAGGAAGCCAGGAGATTTGGGCTAGAGTGCCCGACAAGAAAGTTTCACGAAAGTGAAGTCGAAAGGGGCGGAAAATGCCCTTATTTATAACCGGAGGGCCAGTATCCGGGTCCGACGGCTTAACGTACCCATCCGACGCACGGCGATATTTAGTGTTTCGAGCGGTCGTGCCTGCCTGGGATCGATCCTGAGACTTTCCCGCCTGAACCAGGGCCGCCGGAACTCCTCCTCCTCCTCTATGTTTACGGGCCTGGCCACCGGATTAAGAACTTGCTTGTGAAGTCACGCTAAAAGACGGGCATGTCCACTGGTAGCTGAAGATATCAATGTGAAAATATTCGTTATTTGTTGCAAATTATTTAAATTCCTTTTGACTGATGATTGCGAGTAGTTACTCCATGTACAAAATATAAAATTTGTGTTAAAAAAGTTACTGGCAGAGAAGGTTGAAGAGTTGAATGTGGTAAACGGAAAATGTTCAAAGTGTAACCAAATAAATTTGAACTGGGACTAAAGTGCGCTTCTGTGTTTTTAAATATATTTTTTTAATAACTACTCTAAGTTGAAAAATGACTGCTTGAATAACAGGTCAGGGAAAACAAAATATGCTATGTTTATAGCAGCTACTTAATGATTCTGGTTTTCCTGTGTACCTCACTAACAATGGGAATATCTCCAAATTTTGGCAAAGACATTTGATAATCAGATACCCTGAATCCCATATAAGTAAATATATCTGTATCTTGATTTTTATATACCATTTATACACTATCTACCAACAAGTAATTGGACACCCCTGCAATCGACGATATCTGCGGTCCTGATTCACGTCACGGCCGCCGCCGTTAAATATCGTGTGGGAAACAACAACGCAACCAGTCGCATGCAAGATGCCACGCAGTTCGGAGCTCTCTGATTTCGAGAAAGGTGTAATCGTCGGGTGCCACAGAAATGGACGATCCAAACGTGACATATCCAGCGAGTTGAAGTATCCAAAATCGACAGTGGCCTACGTGATTGGCAAATGGAAGATGAGAGGTGACTGTCGGAATGTGCCCCGACCCGGAAAACCCACAAAACTGGGAGTGAGAGACCGACGGGTGCTGGCCAGAGAAATTCGGAAGAACCGCATCAAATCGATGGGCCAAATCCGCGAGGAGTTTCAACAGGCATCCGGGAGTGTTCTTTCGATGAATACCATCCGTAAGGAAGCCCATCTGCTCGGTTATCATGGACGTGCTGCCGCCCACTAGCCTTTGATCACCAAGTCCAATAGCGCTGCTCGGCTAACGTGGTGCAAAGAACGTCGACAGTGGACCGTTGAACAGTGGAAACAGGTTCTCTGGAGCGACTAATCAAGGTTCACCCCCTACCGTTCGGGTGGCAGGGTCTGGGTTTGGCGTCTGCCTGGAGATCGCCTCCTGCCGGAATGTATTGTGCCAACTGTGAAGTTCGGCGGCTGTGGAATTATGCTATGGGGGTGTTTCTCCTGGTATGGCACGGGACCCTTGGTCGCAATTCCTGGTAGACTCAACGCCGAGACCTACTGCACCATTTTGGATGACCATGCGCTTCCTACGTTGTGGCAGTTTTACGGGGTAGACCCATGTTACTTTCAGGATGACAATGCCACCTGTCATGTTGCGAGGTCCACCATGGCTTAGTATGGTGACAATGGGGTTAATTGAATGGACTGGCCTGCGCAGAGCCCGGACCTTAACCCTATCGAGCACCTCTGGTACGAGTTGGAGCGTCGACTTAAGGGCCCCCACCGTCCGAAATCGGTGACGGAACTGACCTGTCTTCTCCAAGCCGAGTGGAAGAAAATACCGCTAGCCGTCGTACAACGCCTGGTTGAGAGTATGCCCCGGAGGGTCGCAGCTTTAATCGCCGCTCGTGGAGGCTCCACCAACTATTGAAGATAAATAAACTTCGTTTTGCTTTGCTATCACAGGTGTCCAATTACTTGCTGGTAGATAGTGTATACGGATGTGTTTTTTTTTTTTTTTTATAGATGAATGTTTAATCGGAAGAAAAAAAATCAGAAAATTTTCGTAATGAAGTCAGCACGTCTTCATTTACAGTAATACGATAAATTTTATGCCAGGGTGAAATATTTTGTTCCCCGACATCTTGCCCCCGCTGTCAAAAAAGAGTTCCGACGCCACTGATTACGGGTAATGTCGCAGTGGTCGCCCAAAAGCTCTTGAAGCGTAGCCGCGCCTTCGTCCAGCAGTTGAGACTGAAAATAGTGAAACCGATGGTTACGAAAGCGAACACAACTGCACAAAACATGAGAGACGGTGAGTAAACAGTCGCATGTCTCACACACCGGGACAGTGTCGCCACAGAGCAAATAGCTATGCGTGAAGCGACAATGCCCAATGCGGAGACGCGCAAGAACAACTTCTTTCCTACGGTTCCGGCGACACGATGATTTCCAGACTCCAAGGATAGGTTTAACACGGTGCAGTTTATTCTCCACCTGTTGGTCCCACAGACACCGCCACGTTCGTCTGATATGATCGTGAACAAGAAAGCGAAAATCACGGTGGAACAGTGGCAAGGGTGTGACGACCAAAGAAGAGGCAGATCTATAGCAGCAGCATCAGCAGACTCGTTCCCTGGGATCCCAACATGCCCAGGAATCCAGCAGAACCGAATCTGGACATCAGCCTCGAGCAAAGAACGAAGAAGTCTCCGAACGGTAAAAAGAAGGGGTGGCCAGTGAAATCCAAAGATGACAATGATTGCACAACACTCAACGAATCAGTGTACACAATAGCACGCTGATGAGAGCTCGACTGCACGTGAACAAGTGCAAGATACACAGCATGCATCTCCGCCGAAAACACCGTGGCCCCAATAGGAATGCGGGCAACAGAAACTTCGTCAACGCAGACGGCGGCGGATCCAACAACACCAGCCGCCTTAGATCCATCGGTGAAAACAGGAATAAAGTCTGCATTGACGTAACGGTGTCATTTTTGGTATACACAACACTTTTGTTTAAATTTAAATTGTCCGTGTTTTTACAGAGATAGCATTCATTCACCTGATGAAAGGTATAGAAGGAGAAGATTTATCAGGCATTACGGTTAGTTAGTTACTAACTGTTCGTGCATGCAATCAACCATTAAACTACCCATCCCTTTTTCTTACTTCATTTCGTAATCATATAACTGACGCATCGTGCGTCTGTGCGCGTGTGTGTACGTTCCGCATGAATGAATTCCCTTAGAATTGTCTTGTCGAACTGTATTACAGTAATTTCCTTTCGTTATTGCTGCTTCTTAAATTTTCAAGGTTATCGTCAACGTTTCTCGCTAAAGTTTGCGTTTGCATGCGGTTTTTCTGTTATTGCAAAAAGGTATGGTGCGGTCAATTGAAGCCTAAAAGTAGCGACCTTGGATTTTCTTCGCAGGGGTTGTACTGCGAAATCTGTGGACAGAACAGGCCGTGTGTGTGTGTGTGTGTGTATCACCACTCCGATTGTCGTCACCGCAGGAGGAATGTTCTGTTGCGTGCATATTTTGAGCGGCTGAGCAATAGGGTGTAATCCACATTTCCCACTAGCACAGCACGCGTGGATTAATATGAAACGCTGTCGTCACTCTGAAACGTGCCAGCAGGAAGGAATGCGCATTCTACAGTGTATTTCGCGAATGCCTGTCTCAACATTCCAGCATGAACAAAAAATGAAGCTGTTGTCTGAAACTGAGCTCATCATTAAAACACTGAAAACGGTATTGCAGGGGTGAAGGGGGGGGCGTTAAAGTATGTTTCAGATTTAATATGTAAATAACGAACATTCCATAGAATATTTAATTCTCGAGCATGAGCAGCAGATCTTGAAGCTCATCTGGGGGGGGGGTCCTGTATAAAAACACGAGACTTCATTGAGGGCACATTAGAGCACATTTAAGGAGATAGGTTGCCCGGGAGCGGGACAGTATTTTGGGGTCCCAGTAATAATGGCACATCTAGGATTTCGCTTTGGGTGGATGAAAAAGAAAAAAAAAAAGTACCCAGGAGAAAACATACCCAAAATATGATGAGGAAGCCACAAAAATATTCCCCCTTATTGAAGTATGCATCCTATGATTCATAGACGAATCAGTGGTAGCAAGAAAATGTAAAAATGCATGGTTGCAAAATGGATATCAATTCAGTTCTGCTTTAATCCCCCCCCTCCTCCTCCTCCCCACAGGGTTAGGTTCAACTTGTTGAAATTATATCGTGGGCAAAATAATGTGATTCAAATATCATGATTCAAACGAATTCTTAATTTATTAAAATTTCCCCCAATTACAGATGTGTACAAAAAAAAAAAAAAAAAAAAAGAAAAAAAAACTTCTGTAATGCTTTCGAAAGATTTGGGGATGGACTGGGGGCGACTATATTTTTTGCGGACTCCTCCTAAAAATAGCGGAAAGAAATAGAAAATGTTTTTCACAAGGCAGTTTCTTATAGTTTTTGCTGTTCAGTCTGCAGAAATACAAAAAGAAAGGCTCTAGAACTGTGTCAATTCTTCAAGCACCCTACATAATTCTGGGGCCCCTTGAAAATAGGGGGCCCGAGGCTGCATTTCCCTTAGCTACCGTCTTAATCTTAAATGGGCTCTGGGCACACACACACACACACACACACTATGAACTTCCAGCGCCGCTGCTCCTTCAAAATGAAGTTTGATCTCTTCCATTCATGTGGGTTAATTTAATAGAAAAATTTTCATCTTGGAAATTTTTTACTAGTTTTTGTTTATGGCCCAGTGAAGGTAGGTACTTCAGTCTGTCACCCACACATACTTCAAAGTCTACCCCACACGAGGTCTTTCCCTTCTCCCAATTAGAGGTCTGCGCAGACTTTATTGGGTGAGCTCGGCTCGTCCCGTCTATTGCAGCTATTATTTAGAACCGGCCCGGCATGGCCCGTCATGTGACATTCTGTATTAATTTGTCTTTCTATTGTATTTTATTAAATTGTGAAAATTAAATAATGAAATGAGATATTATTGAAAATAATTAGTTGAATGTACGCCTAAAAATATTAAACTCTGGCAATTATCAAAGAAAAAGCGAGCGAGAGAGAGAGAAAACACAAATTTGTCCGTGACAGAGATCGAACCTGCGCTCCCTCACTCCGGAATAAGTTGCTCTCCCAACAAAGCTACACAGATGGAATGTATCGCTGCAAATTAGTCGTCTTGACACGTGCTTTACCTCTGTAGTACGTCATATCATCTCCCTCGTGATTTTTTTTTTTTTTTTTTTTTGAAGCGAAAAACGAATTTTTATTAATTTTAGACGATGTGTGGAACAAACATCACACATTAGTCGAAGAACCCACACACACTGTACATCCATTTTTACGTTCGGGCGCCAATGTGAAAACACAAATTTGTCCGTGACGGAGATCGAATCCGCGACCTCCCCCTCTCCGGAATAAGTTGCTCTCCCAACTAAGCTACACGGACAGAATGTATCACTGCAGATTTGTCGTCTTGGCACCTGCTTTACTTGTGTAGTACGTCACAAGAGAGAGAGAGAGAGAGAGAGAGAGAGAGAGAGAGAGAGAGATAGATAGATAGATAGATAGATAGATAGATAGATAGATAGATACTAAGTGCGTTCAAAATCTCCCTTTCTCTGAACTAGCAAGCGGCAATACTACAAGAGTCAATCCCTTTAGGGATTATGAACAGGCGAAACAATCGATGTCGCCCTACTCTCTCATACAAAAACACCCCATCCCAGTGCAGACACCCCCCAGTCACCCACTCCACACAAGAGACACACACTCTAGCTCGGGGTCGAATCTTTTTGTTTCAACAAGCCCCAAAGTGTTTTTACCATCTTAATACCTACAGATAGTAAAAACACTGTGAGTGCCTCTCCTCGCCTCTGTGATTGCGTCCTGGGCTATGTCATGGAAGGAAGTAAAGCCAGCAAAACAGTTAAACAGACAAAGAAATCAGAGAAGACAACTATTTTTTTTTCGTTATCATTGCGATAAAAAGAATGGGTCGACTTGGCCCGGCCCGGCAGTAAGTGTCTGGAGAAAAGCCCGGCCCGGCCCGGCCCCTCCCGTTGCTTTGTTCTCTAAACTAAAAAAAGCCCTACCCTGCCCGTGCAGACCTCTGCTCTCAATGACTAATGATGCCAGACAATGCTAAAATAACATAACAAAGCTCACCCATTGCTTTTCATAATCAGTCAAAATCACTTTTCACTTCCGCTCTCAACTTTCTCTGTTTCTGTACGCCTAGTTCTTTTTTTTTTACGCTTTCCAACCGTAGGTTGAAGAAGCGTATATGCTCCAGCTTTTTCCGTCCGTCCGTCTGTCTGTCGGCACAATAACTGACGTAAAAATGGTTCGATTTCGATGAAATTTTAGTATGTGGTAGGGGACCACCTGCTGACTGGAGAGGAACCCTATTGGAAATGGGACAAATGGAGTCAAAGGTCAGGACATAGGACCGGGATCCATTCCATCGCCCTTATCCCACACTGTAAAGGTGGACGTCAAGTAATTTTGCTTCCTATATTTCCAATGGAAAACCTTTTGTACACATTTCCTTCACAATTAGTGTGTTCTCAAGGATGGAAATTTGAACGTCGATTAAAATAACTTCATATTATAACTTGGAATACTTAACATTTTCTAAAACATAACCATAATTATATTAAAAAGCAATAACGTTTTCTTTGGCGGTGTTGAAACCAGAAAAAACATGGCGCGACCTGTACTTTGATGACGTCAGTGGACAAATAAATGTTGGATTGCATAATTACGGTTATGGTTTAGAAAATATTATTACGGTTATGGTTTTGAAAATATTATTACGGTTATGGTTTAGAAAATATTAAGTATTCCAAGTTATGAAATGAAGCTTTTTAATCGATGTTGAAATTTTCATCCTTGGGAACGCATTAGTTGTGAAGAAAATGTGTACAGATATTTTTCCATTGGAAGTATAGGAAGCAAAATTACTTGACGACCACCTTAAAGTAGCAATTCTTGTATGTATGTATGTACATTTTATTTTGAAAATGGCGTAAGAATTTTGATGAAAGTCGTTAACATACCGTTTTCTGGTACTAGAAATCGATTTAGCTTGATCTCGACTTTAGGAGAATTCGTTTAGTGGGTTAAATAACCACCCCGAATTATAACGTTTTTAGTGTCATGGCGTCGTTCCATTAATGTTGCCAATGCTTAAGAAATCTTATGACGTCACAATCACGCGTTTGGGAACATTGGCGCGCGGTCACGCCATCTGTCTCATTACGTCACGCGTTGTGTGTGGATCCTATTAAAGTTTTATGACGTCACACTCTTGCGAGCAGGTGGTCGCGATTCCCATCTGCCTCATTACGTCACGCGTTGTGTGCGTATGTCCTTCCGCACGATAACTCGCGTAACAATCGTTCCATTTCGATGAAATTTTAGTATCTGGTAGGGGATCACCTGGGAAGGAACCCTATTTAAAGTGAACGAAATGGGGTCAAAGGTCGGTACATATGAGCGAGATCTATTCCACTGCTCTTATGCGTCATAACTAACGTAAAAAAGGTTCGATTTCGATGAAATTTTAGTATGTAGTAGGGGACCACCTGGCGACAAACCCTATTGAAAATGGGCAAAATGGGGTCAAAGGTCAGGACATAGGAGCGGAATCACTTCCATCGCCATTATGCGTCATAACTTACGTAAAAATACTTCGATTTGGATGAAATTTTAGTATGTTGTAGGGGCCTGCCTGGGGACGAATTCTATTGAAAATGGGCGAAATGGGGTCAAAGGTTAGGACACAGGAGCGGGATCTATTCCATAGCCCTTATGCATCATAACTTACGTAAAAATGCTTCGATTGCGACAAAACTTTATCATGTTATTTCGGAGGTATACCGGACCGGTTCTGTTGAATATCATCGAAATGGGATCAAAGGTCAGGGCACAGCACCGAGATTTATTCCACAGCCATTTTTCGCATAACTTGAGTAATGATTTCTGGTATGTTGGAAAGCGTATTATAATCAATGCATTGCATGATTTTACAAACTTGTTTTTTCTTTCTCCTGCTGAAGCTAGAAAAGAGCATTTTATCTCTAAATTTACAGCAAATTTTAGTTGTTATATGAAAACTTTTACGAAAACCTGCGGATTTATTATTGTAATTTTACAAAAATAAGGGCATTAGTTATTTAGATATTGGCCATCTAAAAGGAAAAACTTGCTTGAGGGACGATCCCCCCCTCCCCCGTTGGATCCGCTACTGATGAGAGTTAGATTCCACCATATTATTATTACTATCACCCGCGTCCTATTTTAGAGTAAAAGAGATAAAATGGAAAAAAAAATGTTCATTTGTGTTATGTACGGAGGTACCCTTCTTAATTCCAATTCAGTGTTTCTCTTTTTATTTTCCTTATGAGAGGCATCTCTGCAAAGTAATGAAAATCATAAAGTAACGCTTTCGCCAAATATGCTTCTTCATATAAAATCAATCCACTATTGGATAAAGGTCTCTTTAAGTCTCGTTCACAAATCTCTGCCCGGAGCCATTCTTCTCCAAGATACTCCTGCATGTTTTGGAATTTCATCCACCCATACGTCTTATCTGGTCTTCTTGATCCAGTCTGATTTTTGTCCAGCGGTGGTCAGTTTTAGCAATATATCCAGCCCATTACCAATTGAGGGTCTTTACTCTGATCACATCAACCAACTCTTGCCATCTTCCTGATCCATGAGTTCCTCTTCCTGTATTTCAAGCATTCATTTCTCTCTGCTTCTTTCAGTTGTTTTCAACCTTTCTTTGTCTTGTTTAGTTAAGGTCCATATCTCTAATCCATGAGTAAGAACTAGAAGTATGCATTGATTAAACACTTTTCTTTTAAGACATAATGGCAAATTAATCTTGAAAATTGTAATTTTTCCCCAAATGCACTCCACCTAAGTTTTATACACCTATTTTCTTCGATGTGGCCTTTGCTTGATATGTGTTCTCCAAAGTAAATGCAGGCAGCGGCTACTGCTGAATTTGTTCCATAAACCTCTAAACTTACAAATCTTGTAAAATCATTGTACGATATGTATGTATAGAACCAAATATACAGTAGTGGCCAAAATTGTGGAAACTTTTTGGAAATAGTGTATTTTTGAGGTTTGATAGCTCAGAACACCACTTTTTTTTTTGGAGTACTACCATAAAATTATATATAACTGAAAAGATAATTTCATCAAAAATGTAATGCAATAACTTTTATGAAGGATTTTGTATTAGGACAGCAGTTATACAGAAGAAAAGTGAAACATATAAAAAAATGAGATATACAAAAAGTCTCACCATGTCAGTTAATACTTAGTTAGGTAAACTTTAGCGTTAATTACTGCCTCCAACGCCTTCCCATGGAGTGAACCAAGTTTTTTAGTTCTGCAGCTGTTATAATGCGAAACCAAGATTGAATTATTGCTTCTATTAATTGGGTTTTATTGCTGGGTTGCTTCTGACTAACAAGTTTCTGTAGTCGGCTCCATAGATTTTCGATGGGGTTGAGGTCCGGGCTATTCCCAGGCCATTCCAGCAGTGGAATATGATTATCTTGAAGCCACTTTTCGCACACATGCAGCAGCAACATGACATGGAGCTGAATCCTGCTGAGATATAAATGCTTCATTATCTTTAAAACGATCACGTGCGGAAAGCTTCAGTTTGGGCTCAAGTATTTCATCAATGTATTTCTGGCTATCTATAGACCCATTAATCACGCAAATTCTGCCCACACCTTTTGATGTCATACAACCCCAGATCATGACACTAACTGGGTGTTTCACGGTACATGTAGTGCAATCAGAATGCAAATCTTCTCTGATTCTTCTCCTTACATATTTTATGCTATCACTACCAAACAGGGAGATTTTGGTCTCATCACATCAAATAACACTGTCTCATTGTTCCGCTGTCCAGTTAACATGGGTTCTAGCCCTGTTTAATCTTTTCAACATTTGGTTGAGAGATAAAAATGGCTTTTTTCGTGGAATTCTATCTAGCTTTTAGACCAAATTCCTGCAGTCTGCGCCGAACAGTCATTGCACTCATTTTCACATTGCATTGTGCCATTTCATCTTGTATACACTCAGATCATTTTCTTCTGTCACCTAGGCACTGTCTCTTAATTCTTCTATCATCACTTGCTGTTGTGCACCTTTTCCTGCCTTTACCAGCCTGGTTTTGTAGTGACGGTCTCCTTGTACCTCTTAAAAAATTTAGAAATGCCACCTTTGGTTAAGTTTCCACCAATTTTTCTTCTAATTTCTTCATAACTGAAGCATTGTTCACTTAATAGTACTATTTTACATCGCTTTCTGGATGTCCAGTCAACTCTTTGCGCCATTTCTTTAATTTTATTACTTTTTACAAGCTCGCTAAATGAAAGAACACAAAAAAAACCCCACCCAACTTGATAGCAACCACATCCACTGACAGATGTCCTCCTCTCAGCTCCAATGCATGACATCAATTGCTGAATCCTACTGTGAGCGGATTCGCTCATTGCCAAAACAAGATAACATCTGATTGGCTCTCTAAACACTCATGCTCATTGGCTACATTCAAATGAAGGAAAGCTACTTCATATCTACCTAAGCAAGTTGTGCTTCCTTTTTCTGGTTATTTAGCTATAACTTTTTATAAAATACAAATAATGAAACAAACTGTGTTGCCGTACATTCGTGATGAAATTATGTTTCCATTGAAATATAATTTTATGGTATTACTACAAAACGAAGTGCTGTTATGAGCTATCAAACTTCAAAAATACACTTTTTCCAAAAGGTTTCCACAATTTTAGCCACTACTGTACATAATTTGAAAGGTGTCAAAAGTTACAAAATTCAGTGTTAGTGATTTATGAAATTGCGAGTAGCCTACTAGTTAGAGCAACCGCCTCACCGGTTGACATGTTCTCACAGGTCGGGCGGCCCCCGAGTTGCGTTTCTTTTTGCCCGTCTTAGCAATTCACACTACAATCCAGTGCTCAACCTCTTTCATATCATTTGCCAGACAACCGTTTATATCCTTTGTCCAACCTCAGTCACAACCACCCCTCTCAATTTCTTTGTCTGGCGAGGGTCCTGTCTTAGGTCCTTGTAAATGTATTGCGTATCAATTATGTTTTCCTGTAAGCCTTTTAATCCCATTTCTTTTCTAGTCAGCAAATTTCTGGATTGACAGAAAACACAAGAACTAGTGGTGTAGTGAAAAAGTACAGGAACGCGTGGAGCCCTTAAGTCTTAGTCTTCAATAGCTTTTCTTACCCCCTCCCCCCTTCCCTGCAAAGGAAATATAGTTTCCGGATTTACACATTTTGTCATTCAAGGAACAAAATGTCACCATTTGGGACTGCCAAATGAGAATAGATTCAGAGATTAACTCTACTTCAAACAAATATGGGATGTTAATTCTACTGCCTCAGCAGTTTTTCAGTTGCGTTTTTAGCACGTCTTTTTTAAAAAAAGATCGTGCTTATGTTACCGGTTTGTCCGTCAGTCCGTACGTCTGTACCCACCATATCTCTGCAACTATCAGTCTGATTTGAAAAATTCTTTTTGCATTGAAAAGCTTGAAATATGCGAATGATGATCCTTCATTTCGTTTTTTTTTTTACGATGTACAATTTCGCCGCTAGAGGGCGTAAATGCAGATGATGTCGAATTCAAAAATACGTTTTATTCCACATACTTGCTTCTAAACATCCGATTGAAAAGAATTCTTTTATCTTTCGATTCCATTTATGTCGAAGAGTATTTTAGATATAGTTACTTTTTCAAATTACACATAGATTTTCCGCTAAGGGGCGTAAAAGTAAATTACATTTTCCCCGATAACTCTTCTGCTAAAACTCAGATTTGAAAAAAAAAACACCTCCTGATGGAAAATCTTTTGCATATAATTTCAAATTTTTGGTAAGGAATACTTTGGCCACCAGGGGGCGTAAGTGTTAATTTTTGCTTCTGATGTATTTGCCATAAATCTGAGCTTCTAAAATATCGATTGAAAAAATTATTTCGTGGACTGATGCCACTCACATCGGTAAACATTTTCGGAATATTTTCTTCTTTAAATATTCCATAGTTTCTCCGCCAGGGGCATAGATGTATATCTTATTTTTGTCAATATCTCTACTTCTAGGAGTCCGATTTGAAAAATTCCTTCTTTGTTGGATAGTGTTTTCAGTGTGACATGTTTTTCATATAATTTCAAAAATTTCAAGTAATTCATAGACTTTCCGCTAGGAAGCGTAGAGGTAAATTGCGTTTCCCCCTATATCTCTGTTTCTAAACCTCCGATTTGAAAAATTCTTTCTGCACCGGACACAGCTCCTGATGGGAAATCGTTTGCACATAATTTCTAATTTTTGTAAAAGAAATGGTTTGGCCACCAGGTGGCGTAAGTCTTAATTTCCGCTTCTGATGTATTTGCAGCAAATATGAACTTCTGAATTCTCGATTGAAAAAAAACGTCGTTTGTCGCCTGATAGTACTCATATCGACAAACCTTTTAGAAACATTTTCTTCTTAAAATAATGCATGGTTTCTACGCCAGGGGGCGTAGATGTATATCTTATTTTTGTCAATATCTCAACTTCTAAGAGTCCGATTTGAAAAAATCCTTCTTTGTTGGGTAGTGTTTCCAGTGTGACATGTTTTTCATATAATTTCAAAATTTTCAAGTAATTCACAGACTTTCCGCTAGGGGGCGTAAAGGTAAAGTGCCTTCCCCACTATATCTCTGCTTCTAAATCTCCGATTTGAAAAATTCTTTCTGCACCGGATACAGCTCTTGATGGGAAATCCTTTGCAGGTAATTTCTGAATTTTTGTAAAAAATGGTTTGGCCACCAGGTGGCGTAAGTCTTAATTTCCGCTTCTGATGTATTTGCAGCAAAATATGAGTTTCTAAAATCTCGATTGCAAAAAAAGTCGTTTGTTGACCGTTACTACTCATGTCGTCAAATTGTTTAGGAGCATTTTTTTCTTGAAATAATGCATGGCTTCTACGCCAGGGGGCGTAGATGTATATCTTATTTTTGTCAATATATATCTACTTCTAGGAGTCCGATTTGAAAAATTCTTTCTTTGTTGGATAGCGTTTCCGATGCGAAGTGTTTTTCCTATAAATTCAAAATTTTCATGTAATTCATAGACTTTCCGCTAGGGGGCAGAAAGGTAAATTGCGTTTTCTGCTTTATTTCTGCTTCTAAAGCTCTGATTTGGAAAATTCTTCCTGTATCGCATACAAGACCTGATGGAAAATATTTTTCACATAATTTCTAATGTTCGGGAAAGAATGGTTTGGCCACCAGGAGGCATAAGTGGTAATTTCTGCTTCTGATGTATTTGTAGCAAAATCTGGGCTCGTGAAAACTCGACTATACTTTCTTCCTAAAATAATGCATGTCACATTTTATTTTTGTCGATATCTCTGTTTCTAAGAGTCCGATTTGAAAAATTCTTTCGGTGTTGGAGAGCGTTTCCGGTGTGAAATGTTTCTCATATAAATTCATGTTTTTCTTAACGCACAAGTCTGCAACCATAGGGCGTAAGTTCACGATTCCGTTTACAGCAATATCTGAGGGATTAAAAACCCGATTGAGAAACTTCTTTCTTCCGTCAGATACTATTGTTTTCCATACCGGTTCCATTGACTTTGAATGGCTTTGATAAATTTAATTTGCCTCAGAACGGATTCAAAAGACGCGCTTATTACACGCGAAAATTCGGTGTCATCTTTCTTGTTTGTTATTGGAAAATAATTATAGGATGTTCATATTTTGAAAAGAAAGCAAAACACCGTTCCGGGGGCGTTCCAACCTCACTACACCACTGGCCATGACATAAGAAAGATGAGTTCCCCCTTAATGACGTCACATGGAAACCAAGGCTTCCGATTGGTTTCCAACGCTGCTGTGTGTGACGTTAAACACTACACCAACGTATCAGTCCGTGTAACATGAGAGTGACGTCACACACGGAGGGAACTCATCTCTCTAATGTCATTGCAAGTAAGTGCCTTGTGTTCCTTGATCCATACTCTGCAGTTTTGAGTGAGTTTTTCAAAAACGACTGTACTGTCAGCAAAACAAATGCGCGTTAAATTATATGGATTAAGCATTACCCCAATTATCTTCCATGTTCATGGACTGAAAGGCGTTTTGCAGTGTGTCATTCAAGAGCTTGGGGCTTATGTTGTCATTTTATCTCTTCCAATATTTTAATAAGTGCTGGGTCTTCCTACTTTCGAACATCTGCCCTTGCATTTTGATGGATGTGTTTAATAATATTGATGTGTTCATCTTCAGTACTGCAGGATTTCAAAGATAACTGCTGATGGTTTGAAGGAAGCAAAAGCTTTATTTTATACCCATAGTAATGTAGTAACGCATTTACCGCAAAAAAAAAAAAAAAAGATAAAAATTAAAAAGCTTTTTATTTCTTTCAACGTTCTTTGAAATCGTTTAAAAATGGAGGTTTTAGGGTGAGAGTAAATCGAAAGCAGTTGATGCATGACGGATATTTCTAAAAGCGATGCTGAGAAGTCCTGCCGAATGTCGCAGTTAATTATTTACTCCAGCGCGACTGCAAATAAACATGCTGTTTATGCTTTGCGGTTTTCCGGTACTGAGAGTGCTCTACTAAATAACATGCTTAAAGTGTTGCATTAATTAGGTGAGAGTTCTGGAGCAAGAAAGTGCTTTAAAAATAGATACCGTAACCACGTTTCCTGTATAGTAAAAATAATCTCTTCACGCCATCGTAGGCGTGTTAATTTGGTGTAAGATTGGATTGTTTTTGTTCCGTCAACCCCCAAGCGGGGAACCTGTCGCGCACTTCGCTGCGGGGACAAGTGTTAATCTCCTACTTAAAAGCTAGTAGTTCCAGCCGTAGTCAGTCATTCACGAGGGGAGAAAATGTTGGGGAAGAACATAGAGGAAATCCTGTTGTTTTGTCCACCGGTATTGACATTCGATATTGGACCTTCAGCAATTCGTTCCCCTAAGCAGTTCCTTGTAATCTATAGACTACTGAACTCACTCGAGAGGTCAGTGAGATTGTTTCAATAGGTATTTCATCTCTTATTTCATCTCATGTTTCCCAGTTCACGGGCTCATCGTCGTTTTGTGCGTTATCTTTCAG
Organism: Macrothele yani; assembly: GCA_039090855.1. NCBI lineage: Eukaryota > Metazoa > Arthropoda > Arachnida > Araneae > Macrothelidae > Macrothele > Macrothele yani. The sequence goes on from CM077026.1 coordinate 117,550,337, forward strand.
GCCAATAACAAAATTTAACTCGCTAACTTAAACTCCGTTTGAAACTGCAGAGTAATTGTGGTTTGCATGATTGCGTGCTAAGTTGAACCTGTACCGGTTTTCACGTTTCAAAATCATTGCATCTGTCGCCGTCTGCTGTGGCTTGTTTTATTAATTCCGAGTGTGAGGTTTGAAAATGAAAGGAAAAACCTCAAGTGTTAGTAAATTCTTAATAGACGGTGACATTTTCGATAATGGAAGGGGCCCGTTGGCCTTGGGCTGAGTTATCCTTGCAAGCAAAACTCGCTTGACCTTTCCCCTTCCGTGTATGGGCATTTCTTCTTCTGGTAAACACAACCCGACATTGGCTCTCCGCCAATACTTTCACTTTAAAAGAATCGTAAGCTTTTTATTTGCGTGCGAGACTGCTTACTTTACTGGTTTAATATTTGGAATGTAATTTTAGATAATATTTACTTTGTTAATTGCATTTAATAAGGATTCTTCGTGCGCTAAACAATTGTTTATCCTATTCAGTGTACAGAAAGCCTGAAACACAATCTGCTATTATTCCGCATAATTCATCGCACCCAAGAAAACAAAAACTAGGAGCTATAGAGTACATGGTCCGAAGAGCCTTCACCCACTCCTCCAATATCCGGGCTAGAAGAAATGAGTTAAATCATATCCAGATGATTACGATGGCGCATGGCTACCATAAAACGATCGTTGAAAAAATTGCTCGATCAGTGAAATGTCTACACAAAAGTACCTTACAAAGGGAAACCAGAATTACAAAATATGTTGGCACTATGGACTATATACCTGAAGTCACTACAATACTAAAGAACATATGCAAAAAACACCACATTGCGTTTGGTGAAAGTACGAAAAGTATTCGAGCCATCGTGCAAAAAGACCGTGACCAAGTTTCCACACTCAACAGACATGGGGTTTACAAAATACCCTTAATTCCTATTGACCCAGAAGATCCAGCAATTGCATATATTGGATCCACTGCACGCCCATTGCGAACAAGAATATATGAGCACAAGTACTCAATTACTAATAACTCTGATGCTACCTCTCTTGCACGATTAGTTAATAGAGGTATCTACCGACCAGACTGGACCAATGCCAGTGTGCTGAGCTCAAATCGTACAAAGCGATCTCTTCGATTCGCTGAGAGTTTATGTATATTATCGCACAACTCTGACTGCTGTAATGAAGAAACTCCACGTTTCGTTCCAGTGCCTTGGGCCATGTTAATGCGGCCAGAACAGCATACTCCTATCCAGCAACACTTAACTCCTAATAATTCATTTACAGTTTGACGAATAATGTCAACTTATTAATTATCCTGTGTGTATATATTTTCTTCGCATATGTAATAGCAATTCATAGTATCATTTGTTGAAACCCTTTAACGCATGACAAAACTTCTACTATATTTAATGTAAACATCGTTATTGTTATCACATGCTCGCGTAATTTGAAAATGCTTCTTGCTTTTATCCGTTGTTTTGTTTATATATATTGAAATACCTGACGATGGAGCACATGGTGCTTTGAAAGATCTTGTAAGTTGTTGTGCCTTATAAATGTCTATTTTTTAGTACAGACTGTACTATTAAATATATCTTATCGTGCTGAAAGGCTTTTCGAATTAAAAATATTGTTAATTGCAGAGTAAAGGTATTTAAACGACAATTTTTCATCACCCCCCTTCCATCAACTTTTGTTTTTATTTTTCGCCTGTCGTTAAGGTACTGCAGTTCATAAAAAAAATATCAGAAAGCAGGAAAACGAATTTGAAAATAGGTTCTTCAGTACTTTCATAGGCAGAAGTTCTTCGTGTGTGTGGGTGTAAGCAAAAAACAAAACAGGTAAATGTATAAAATGAAAGAACTCGCATGCCCCCCTCCCAAAAAAAAACCCAGATTTTTTTAAGTTCGATTAGACGAAGTGCAATCTGTCTGAACTGTAGGAAAAAGCAAGGAAGAAAAGTTTGGTGTCATTCAAGCACAAACGTAAATTCGTTTTACATTAGAAAGGGTTCGGAAAATGATGCATGAAATTTTCAGCTCGTGATTGCGATACAAAAAGAATTTTTCGTACCAAATGTCATCCTACGGGCGCTGTAGCATTCAGGCACTCTGCCTGTTTAGATCAGAGTACCTGAATGCAGCATATTTATATATATCATTATAATTGTCAACCATTATCAATCCACTGCTGGATGAAGGTCTCCCCAAGTTTCTTCGACAGTTGTCTGTCTTGAGCCTGTCTCCTCCATGTCACTCCGGCATGCTTTCGAATTTCATCCATCCATCTCCCATGGGGTCTTCTTCTGGTTCTTTCCCTGTCCCTCGCAATCCAGTCTAAAATTTCGGTTGTCCTTCGGTGGTCCGTTCTTCTGGCATCATGTCCAGCCCATTGTCATTTCAGTGATTTCACTCTGGTCATGATGTCGTCCACTCCTGTCATTTTCCTTATCCACAAGTTCCTCTTCTTATCTTTCCTGGTTACACCAAGCCTGCATCTCTCCATGCTGCTTTGAGTTGTCTGCAGTCTTTGTATATCTCTTTTAGTTAAGGTCCACGTCTCTGCTCCATACGTAAGCACTGGCAAGATGCATTGATTAAGCACTTTCCTTTTAAGCCATAATGGTATACTGCTCTTAAAAATCGCACTGTTTCTTCCAAAAGCTCTCCATCCAAGTTTTATACGCTGATTAATTTCTTCATCAATGTGACCCTCACTTGATATCTGCTGCCCAGGATAAATGTAGGTATCGGTTGTTTCAAGCTTTTCTACATCAATCAATAAATCTTCTTTTCTTGTAAAAGCTTTGTACAGTACTTTTGTCTTCTGAAAGTTCATTTTTAATTCCTCTTCTTTACTGTTGTCAGCAAGTTCTTGGATCACACATACTCTGCAGCTCCGAAGGGGTAGGATGCAAGGTCAGGTGATGCACAATATATCCCAGCCTCTGCTTGACAAATGCCAACCCCACCTTCTCGTGCTGCATCCTGTTCCCACTGAAGGGGCTCTGACGACCAACGAATAGCGGTGTAACTATACCACCGGGATTTGAGGAAATGCTATCTATCCCACACTCACCAACCCGCTTGGCCGGCGTGGTGATTTATGGCAACACCCCTCCCTTCCCCAAAGATGCTTATATATATGTTCATCGGTGACAACATCAAGAATTGGCATTTGCCTTTTCGTTCATACAGAACTCCTGCGGGGCTGTGAGTTTAGAAAGGCGGAAGTCAGGTTACAGGTCAGACTGTACTCCTGTTTTATCAGGAGCAGCACCGGCGACGTTGGTTAAATAAAGTGATTGGCGCCGTACAGAGTACTTGATGTTTTAGCAGCAGTTCGAGCAGATCTATCTGTTGAGTAAGTTACCCTGTGTCCGGTGAACAATTTGTGCGTGAAGTTGTGTGTTGGCCTGTGTTTAACGTACACTGACGTGCCAGAAAAACTGGTACAGATGAGCTTATGCAAAATACATAGCAACGTCACTTATGCGCGTACTCGGTTGCGTCCGCCAGTGCGTATATAAAGCGATAGGCATCCTTGCCAGCTGTTAGAGCTGTTTTCGGCATGAGAATGACAAGTAATAACGATTTAAGCGATTTTCAACGCGGTGTCATAATTGGCGCTCGTGAGATGGGCCATAGTATTTCGAAGGTAGAAACGAAGTTCGGATTTTCACGGACGACCATTGCAAGGGTGTACCGCGACTACAAGAATTCCGGCAAAACCTCCAACGTACGATACCAGTGTGGCCGTAAAAAGACATTAGGTGAACGTGACCATCGTCGGCTGTCAAGAATCGTTTCACGCGATAGGCGTGCAACACTCTCGCAGGTATCATCGGAATTCAATGCTGGAGCCTCAGCAAGCATCAGCGTCCGGACTGTGCAACGTACCCTGCATGATATGGACTTTGGGAGCCGACGCCCAACTCGAGTCCCCTTGATGGGTGCACGACACAGAGCTATGCGCCTCGCTTGGGCACGGCAACACCGCCACTGGACACTTGATGACTGGAAACAAGTAGCCTGGTCTGACCAGTCACGTTTCCAACTGTATCGGGTAGATGGAAGGATTCGTGTGTGGCGCAAACCCCATGAAGCCATGGATCCCGCCTGTCAACAGGGAACTGTGCTGGCTGGTGGTGGTGTGTGTGTGTGGGGGGGGGGGGGGCGTAATGGTATGGGGTGTGTTTAGCTTGACGCCAATGGGACCACTGGTACGTCTACAAACGTCTGTGACCGGCCAACGCTATGTGCGCATCCTTTCTGACGAGGTACAACCATTCATGTCCTGCATTCATGCTGATGGGTTGGGCCTGTTCCAACAGGACAATGCACCTCCACACAAGTGTCGGGACGCCACATTATGGTTAAAGGAGCATTCATCTGAATTTCGGGCGTTGCCATTCCCACCCAAGTCTCCAAATCTGAACGTGATGGAACACATTTGGGATGCCATGCAACGCGCTATCGAACACAGGAATTCGAGACCTCGCAATACACCCGAATTGTGGAATGCTCTGTAGGAAGTATGGTGTGCATTGCCTACAGCATATTTCCAGAAGCTAGTGGAGTCCAAGCCCCGTCGTATTTCTGCAGTCGTGCTCCCGTGAGGGACCTACAAAGTATTAGACTGGTGTACCACTTTTTCTGGCACTTCAATGTATTTAATAAGGCTGATTTGCCAAAGCGTACAGGTACAATCAGTGCGTATTTTTCGAATGGTGTGGTAAAAAAACAAAAGAAATTCAAAGCTAACGTACCAGGTACGAGTGCGGAAAACTCTGAGCATAAATAAAGTAAAACTAATAACCAGTTTTTTTAAACTTTAAGGAGTCTTAGCTGAGTTAAAATTACCAAACTGTGTTTTTAACACCCAAATAAATGTTTCCTTCATTTGTGCTGTTTAATTAAATTTCAAGTTCTTTTATTTTTATCTTGCTTACTCGCAAACAAAACACATAGCCGTCTTACACACGATTAAAAACACGCGTACATAATACAGCGAATGCACCGGATGTCTTCCTTAAAAATAGTCTTGCAAAGATGGCGATGCAGTTTTTCAACTCGCCAGAACTACCTTTCTGTATGCAATGTGTATTATAACTGTGACTGAAACGTATATAAAAAAAAATATTTACTCATCACTATAACCCAAATTTGAATAATATATAAAATAAAATCAACATATATTTTGAATATTAAATGAGGTAATCCCTTCCATTGAGATCTTACTCTGTACTTTTAGGAAGTGGAGATGTCGTGCCGAATGCAAAAGTGTATTCACGTCACTTCGCGCAAACATACATCTGCGCCATCGAGCATGCACCTTGTTAGGAGTTCTATACGAACTGGATTGTACCGGATTTCTATACAAAGAAAAAATTTCTTTAAGAACTATGAATAGTAAAAAGCAAGCTGATGAAATTTTGTTCCCTCGCTCAACATGGCAATTAGTTTCCTTCTGAATCGATTGAGCAACGTATACGACGTAGATTGTTATAGATTCCTGATGCCCTGCCGCCCAAAACATTTCAGGCAGAAATGATTGGTCAAAGATACTATCGAAATAGATAGACACCTCTTTCTCACTCCGCAGTTGCGAAAGACATCGGTTCATTGCACAGGGAGAAAAGCGTGGTGGAAGTCTGGAAGAGGAATTTTTTTTTTAATGTTTGAACAGGTTAATCATAGTTTTCAGGCTCGTTCGGGCCCGGGCTCTGTCTTGCAATAAAAAATTCGGGCTCGGGCTGACATACTTCGGGCTTGGACGGGCTCGGGCTGGCATACTTCGGGCTTGGACGGGCTCGGGCTGACATACTTCGGGCTTGGACGGGCTCGGGCTGACATACTTCGGGCTTGGACGGGCTCGGGCTGACATACTTCGGGCTTGGACGGGCTCAGGCTGACATACTTCGGTCTTGGACGGGCTCGGGCCCTTAAAATTGAGCCCGAACTCAGCTCTGCTGGAAAGCATGAATGATAAGAAAATGAAATGGAAGAGAATTAGGTAGAACATGCAGTTGACATGTGGAAAGTAAAGTAACCATAATTTATTCAACCGTCAAAATAATTCCAGGACAAGCCAACGACGAGGAATGGCTGCAAAAGTTTTGTGAGTCCTCCGGGAATAACTGCGATTTCAGTGCCCATCTTCTGTAAAGACGTTTTGATGCTATCATTTAAATGGGCCGACATGCTGTCTGATATCAAAATGAATCTACGTAATTTTTCACCTCCTCTTCGTTCATCCACCCTTTCTCATTGTGCCTAACATACACTGAAGAGCAATTGAATTAGAAATACCTGTCTAGTAACGTGTAGCAGCACCTTTCGCCCTGATGACGGCGGTGATTCGTCTCGGTATGGACTTGACAAGACACCGGAAGCGTTGGGAAGCCATGCGGATCCACGACCCCTGAACAAGCTCCCACAGTTCACGAAGATTTGATGGAGGGGTGTCAGAGCCTAGAACATCTCTCTCGATGGCATCCCAGATATGCTCGATGGGATTGAGGTCAAGTGACTTAGCTGGCCAAGGAAGCGAGGTCACGTCGGTGAAGTGTTCATCCAACCATTCGGATACAAATCGGGAGCTGCATTGTCTTGTTGCAGGATGAGGTCCACAGTGGGATGTTAAAGACGCACAAACGGGAGCAAATGGTCGTCCAGGATATCCCGGTAACGTTGACCTGTGAGGGACGATGTTACACGTACCAGGGGTCCCATTTCAGTCCACGCGAACAGTCCCCAGACCAGAATGCCACCCCCCCCCAGCTTGAAGAGTACCCTGCTGGCAAGAAGGATCCATCGCTTCATGTGGTTTGCGCCGTATTCGTATCCTGCCATCCGCATGTACCAACGTGAATCTCGACTCATCAGTCCAGGCAACATTTTTCCACATGTCTAGGGTCCAGTGGCGATGTTCCCGCGCCCATGCTAATCTTTGCACCCTGTGATGTGCTGTCAGCAGCGGTACCCTCCTGGGACGATGGCTTCTCTATTCCCTAGAGAGGAGATGGTTCTGAATGGTGTGGCTGCTTACACGTTTTTGTGCACCAGCGTTAAATTGCCGAGTGATTTCTTGCACTGTGGCCCGTCTATCCGCTGTTACAATGCGAGCTAGCCGACGATGACCCCGCTCATCCACACGCTGTTGTCCACTGCAGTTGGCCCTTGCAGGGATGGTTTTATCGGATTCGATGTTCTCACGGTGCACCCGTGACACAGTGGCTCGTGAAAATCCCATTGCCTGCACGACGTCCGAGATGGAGTGACCCATTCGTCGGGCCCCGACAATTTGCCCACAATCAAATGCGCTTAGATCCTTCGTCTTACCCATACTGCGTCCGACTCTTACTGATTCCCATCGCATCACTCGTTATATTGTCGGATCGCTGCATACGTCATGTCGTTTCCGTTTACAGGGCCGCCCACAGCGCCACATTTGCATAACGCCAGCTGTCTCTCTTATGCAAAGCGCCACATTTGCATAACGCCAGCTGTCTCTAATTCTTCAGTGTAGATACCTGAATTAAGCTTTTCTTTTCTAGCCGATTTTCTTTTGAAGATGACCATCAGCTTTATCTTCCCACCATTTTTCGTGCAACCAAGAACAACGGTAAATCGCAGCTTTTCATTTCCCGTAGTGGACACATTCACAGTCTTTTCGCCAATTTCATTCACAGTTCTACACTGCGGTGCATCGAAAGTCAGCGGAACTTCATCCATATTCGCAACATCGTTGTCAGTTAAATTCATTGTAGCAATTTTATTCGCCACAAATTTTCTGAAAGAAATAATTTTTTCCTTCCAGTCGGCAGGTAGTTGTTGCCCCATTGTGGTTGTGGCTCGAATTGAGAGTTGGTGCCTTACTTATAAACTTAAAACATCAATTGGGCCCTCCTCTGAAATTATTGATGCCAAGTTCTCTTTCCATTGCTTTCCCTTTCAGTCTTATTAACGTCGTTGAAACTGCACGTCCAGCGTCACGTTCTGCAGTAATTCGCTTTTTCAAATTTCTTCCATCTCTGGATGCATTACTTTGAATCCCGGTAAACTCCCACACCGGTAAATTCCCCCACATTCAGTCAATTCGCCCACCTCGGAAAACTCCCCCACTGGAAAACTCCCCCACTGGAAAATTCCCCCACCGGTAAATTCCCCCGCCTTTTTCAGTCAGGGACCGTGCAGAAATGAATTTTACTCAAAATACGACTCAAAAAGGTGGGGGAATTTACCGGTGGAGGAATTTTCCGACCGGTAAATTCCTCACCTTTTTCAGTCAGGGGCCGTGCACAAATGAATTTTACTCAAAATACGACTCAAAAAGGTGGGGAAATTTTCCGACCGGTAAATTCCCCCACCAGTAAATTCCTTCACCTTTTTGAGTCGTATTTTGAGTAAAATTCATTTGTGCACGGTCCCTGACTGAAAAAAGGTAGGGGAATTTACCGGTCGGAAAACACCCCCATCGGAAAATTCCCCCACCTTTTTGAGTCGTATTTTGAGTAAAATTCATTTGTACACGGTCCCTGACTGAAAAAGGTGGGGGAATTTTCCGGTGAGTTTTTCAAGATGGGGGAATTTACCGGTGGGGAATTTTCCGAGGTGGGGGAACTGAACGTGAGGGAATTTGCCGGTGGGGGAGTTTACCGTTTACCATTACTTTACCTTACGATCGGCACGTTTATTGCGCGGCATTTTCTTGAGCAAATCCTGTCTGTTTTCTCCAGTTTCGTATCGATTTCTCATCAACTGAAAACTCACGTGATGCTACTCTATTTCCGTTTTTCGAAGCATACTCGCACACTTTGAGCGTGAATTCCGCAGTTAAACTTCTTCTGCTGGGAGCCATAGTAAGATATCTGTGAACCGAGAAATTTACAGTAGCCTACTGAATACAGGTGATTAACATAATAAGGTCGGTCTTAGTGCTTACGGTATCTCTCCCTGTTTCACAAAGAGATAATAAGCCCAACCCAGGAAATACGTCCGTTTTCTTTAATTTTTATTACTTTAATCCTTTGACAAATTGGCTGGAAATCTTGCATTTCAATAAATGACTTAGAAGATCACACTCATCATGAATGTCAGGGACGTAGGGGTAAAACTCCTAATCTTAATTCCCTGAAGCAGGTTGTCAAACATTTACCGGTATGCTGACGAGGGGAAGGTTAGTGGGGGGGCATACTAAGCTCTTAAATTACAAATGAAAGTCCTTTGATGAGGACGTGGTCTGCGGGTGGCCTAGTGGGCAACGTTCGTGACTGCCACGGAAAAGACCTCAGGTTCGATCCCAGGCAGGTACGAACGCTCGATCCACTAAATATCCGCAGTGCGTCGGATGGGCACGTTAAGCCGTCGGACCCCGGGTACTGCCCCCCCCCGGTAATAAATAAGGGCGTCTTCCTCCCCCTTTCTACTTCGCTTCCGTGTCACTTTCCTATCGGGTACTCTAGCCCAAATCTCCTAGCTTCCTATTTCTAAGGGTTTTTTAAGACCTGGGGTCAGACACTCCCTTCCTAAAATCGTCTACATATGATCATTTTGATGAGGACAGGCAGCTCAGGGCACTTTTTTTCCGTAATGATACGGTATTTCTAAAAAAAGAAACGGATAGTCCGCAGTCTCGTATAGTCCATACCTGCTCTTATGCTGGGAAAGTTCACAGTTAGTCCGCGGACTATACGCGGGAAAATACAGTATGCAACAATTCATTTCTCTAAGCAAAGGATTTTCTAGCGGTAAGTTCGAAAACGCTATACGGCGGCAATCGGTAATTGTACTCGTAAAGGGCGACATTTAATGGGAATCATTTCTTTTGTGTGGAAGGTCGTTTTAGAAAACTCGCCTCATATAGTCAGGGGATAAAGTGACAGACGATTTCAAACTGCTTAATTAGTTTATTACTTCAGAGACGCCATAGACTAAGAAGGCGGCAGAAGTCGCGCTAAGAGTCCGGCAGGCATAGAACGTAGAGGATATTGCTGTGAGTAGTCTGGGAAAGGAGAGTTTTTCTGAGGGTCAGCGAGCTAAGAGGAGACCGAGCGGAAATATGATGCGCGAAAAAGCATTTTTTTCATAGGGTCTTGGACTCTTGGTCATCAGAATAGAGAAGTAATATGAAATGTGGTTCACTGCATGTAAACCGCCACACGTCTTTCACCAACTTGGAAAACTGTAACTGCCACACATAATTCGGAAACTTGGGAAACTGCCACTCATTTAAATTGATCCTCGGAGGACAGCAATTTGTGTCCTGCCCCTTAATGAAAAATATGTGGCAGTTTTCCAAGTTGGAGAAAAACGTGTGGCAATTTTCCTGTGTGGCGGTTTTCCGGCAACCATGAAATATTGCATGGTAGCAACTTAGCCACAAAAGTTCAAAGGGGGAGGGGGGTATAAAGATTGCCGTTTCTGGGCCTATATTGAGAACTGAATTGGGAACTCCAAACGAATTTCGCGAAAACGTTCCATGTAAGCCAAGCGAGAATTGTACTTTAATTTGAAGAAATAAATTGCCGAGGATCCGAGGTACACTTTGGTGGTTGGAAGGGGAGGGGGGGGGGTGCTCTACCCTGAACTTCCGTAATATTATATTCTGGGCCGCTGGAGTCTGCCAATGTATCCAGGAAGTTCCCCTTGAAGTGTACGCGACGTCCATGAGCCGGGGGGGGCTTTTCCCCAAAATGTTAAAATGGACGTAGAGCTGTAAACATTGGTACCATGCTTTATATAATGATTCTGTACACGACCACGAATTTTCAGGAGGGTATGGTAACCCCCCCCTAGTTTCTAAGAGCTATTCAGCGGTGACATCGAGGATACACTGACCGACTCTAGAGGTCCAGAATACAAAATTACGGAAGTTGGGGGTAGAGCCCTTCCAAACCAAGCACCTCGTATTCCTTTCACAGGCTTCACCAAATTTCTGGGGGAGGGAGGGTGGCATACATAGTTTGCCATTAAACACAACATGAAGCATAGAAATTGCGAGCAAATCCCTTACCTTGAACACTTGTCTGCGCTCTTAGAAACTTGGGGGAGGGTGAACTCACCCCACTATCCTGAAAATTCGTGGTCGAGTACAGAATCATTATGTAAAGCATGGTTCTAATGTTTGTAGCTCTACGTCCATTTTAACATTTTGGGGACCCCCCCCCCAAGCTCACGGACCTCGCGGGTGCTTCAAGGGAAACAGCCTGCATACACTGACAGACTCCAGTGGCCCAGAATCAAATATTACGGAAGTTGGGGGTTCAGTACCCCCCCCCCCCACCACCACCACCAAGTGTATCTCGGATCCTCGGCAATTTATTTCTTCAAATTAAAGTACAATTCTCGCTTGGCTTACATGGTGTAACGTACCAGGAGATGTGACGTACCTGCCAGAAGGACGCACACGACATAAAGGCAGATAGGGATCAGAAAAATGTCCGCGTAGCTCAACTGGTAGAGTGACTTATTCCGGAATGAGGGAATCCGGGTTCGAATCCTGGCGTAGACAGAAATGACGGAGAAATTCACTTCGTTATAATGGAACGTTTTCGCGAAATTAATTTGGAGTTCCCAATTCAGTTCTCAATATAGACCCAGAAACGGCAATCTTCATAGAGTCCCCCTCCTTTGAACTTTTGTGGCCAAGTTGCTGAAAGATGCGTGGCAGGGTTGCCGGTAAATTGCCACACCGGAACACTGCCACACATCAGTGTTCATCAGTGCTCCTGTGTGGCAGTTTACAGTGAACCGTTTGTTCTGGGGGTATTTCTTCCGGGGGCATTTTTTCCGCTTTTCAGTTTTCAGGGGTATTTTCCCCCGGGGGTATTTTTACCGTTTACCGAGTTGCTCACTGTGGTCGTTTAAACTTCGATCCCAATCGCATCGCAACTTTCTCAGTTATTCATTGGGTTCATATATTCTTCAATTAGTTGCAAGCTGGCATAAAGAACCGAACCCAGTAACATACTGTATTCCACCATACGACAATCCGTTAACAGTTGCATGAATAATTATATGAAGATCCCATGTGTTTATGAGGAATATTTCTTCTTTGATTTCCACGTCAAGTTTATTTTCGGTATGAGGAAAGAATGCCCACGGAAAAAACGCCCACGGAAAAATCGCCCACGGAAAAAACGCCCACGGAAAAAACGCCCACTTCTCGAAAGTAGGAAGAAACGCCCACGGAAAAATCGCCCACAGACAAAATGCTCACGGGAAAAATATGTGATCGACTGATAAGTTTATATGTCTGTTATAAACGGTGACAGGACAACTGGTCACAGACTGCTGGCCAAAAAATCGTTAGGGGTCATATAAAAATTGCGGTTTCTTGGCCACCTCACCTACATAACGAAAATGGGTGTAGGAGAATTGGCCACAAAAGTTCAAGGGTGTGTGTGTGGGGGGGGGGGGGGTAAGTCTTATCGATTTTTGGCCTACATTGAGAATTGAATTAGGAACTCCAAACAAATTTCGAGAAAACGTTCTATGTAAGCCAAGCGAGAATTACAGCATAATTCATGTATGTTCGGAAAAGGACCCTAAGGGGTGGGATTTTTTAATAACGCTGCACTTTTACGTAGGTACTAAATATTTACATAACATGTCAAGTTTGCAATATTTTTCTTTTACTTAATTAATTCTTTTTTTTTTTTTTTTTTTTTTTATTGGAGGTTTAACGACCAGCGTGAGCAACTCAATGGGCTATAAGCAGTCGCCCGTCCCTAATTTAGGGTCACTGGTTCCAGGGAAGGGAGAGAGCCAGTGCCGTAAGACAAACACAACATCCATGCCTGACCGGGATTCGAACCCGGACCCCTTACGGACGAATGATCAGAGGCCAGCGCCACCGGGGCGGCACTTAATTAATTCACAGGCGAAGAAAAAAGTGTTGAATTGGCTTAGCCTACGGCCTATTAATTAATGTATGGATTGAATGTATGGTGCATAAGTAGAAGCGCAATATTATTGACAATTAATACAGACATTTGACGTGGAATAGGAATAGCTGTGGTGCCGTGGAAGCATATCCGGCGCGTAACTGGAAGACCCTGAGTTCGATTCCTGGAGGCGGCCACTGAGAATTTTTCAGTGACTCACTTATAAACGTGGAAAGAGCGATGACTTGCCGCCCCGGTGGCGCAGTGGTCTAAGGCGTTGGCCTCTGATCATTCGTCCGTAAGGGGTCCGGGTTCGAATCCCGGTCAGGCATGGATGTTGTGTTTGTCTTACGGCACTGGCTCTTTCCCTTCCCTGGAACCAGTGACACTGAATTAGGGACGGGCGACTGCTTATAGCCCATTGAGTTGCTCACGGTGGTCGTTAAACCTCCAATCAAAAAAAAAAAAAAAAAGAGCGATGACTTTTGTTTGATTATTGACAATACTTGTATACTTGTTATGTAAATTTTACGAATATGGGAATGACGGAACGAAAACTTTTAGAAGGGCCTAAACGTTAGTCCTAATATTATTTTGTGCCTGAGTAATACTGCAATATTAATAATTTGATGTGTTACGTAAACGTTATGAATATAACATCGTTAGAATAAAAACTGTTAAATAGGCCAAGGCCTAGGACTTATGACTTAAGGGCCGCGGGTGGCCTAGTGAAGAACCAAATAAGATTGTTAACTTTCAACTTCCTACTGTAGAGTAGCTACTTTCTTAAAAAAATTCCAGTTCGGCTGTACTATAATAAATTTGTGACTATTCTTATTTTTTAAAGTAAGGTCTTAATTTTTATAAAACTATGCATGTTTATTATTTAACTATATCAATTAAAAAAGAAATCATTAAAAGTCAGATTATTTTATTTATAAATACTTTTACAGTTTAATGCATTTAATTGTAAAAGCGATTTTCGTAAAAGCCGCAGTGCACTGATATAACTTTGTGTAATGTGCTTTCTTTCCACTGTTGTCTGTTGAGTACGGCGAGCGGAAGGGGGGGGCATCTGTCTTTCGTCAGAGTGGTACTTTGCAGCTGCAGCTGGAACGTTTGCTAGCGACCGCACCTCAAATAACAAGCGATATATTTCATTTAAATTTATCGGTTGGCCACCGGTCGGGGTGTGTCTTCCCCGTGAGTAGTATAATCTCAAGTTACAGGCATACTTCTTTTCTTCCCAGTGTAAAGAAAAAATACGCACTCATAGCTTCCTGGGAGTTTTCCAAAGGACAACTAAAACAGTTAATTTCTACATGACGGGTGTAGGAGAACTGGCCACAAAAATTTTAAGGGGCCGTATAAAAATAACGTTTTTGACCGCTTCGTGCCCACAATCCCCAGAAGTTGGTAATCAGAGTCATATATAGTTTCCGTAATTTCGTCTTTTCTTAATTGCGATAATTAATGTAATTCTTTATAAGAAATGTTTATGATCTACATCTGAGCAAAAGATTTAAGGGTTTTCAAACTACAAGTCTGCAAATTATCTGAGCGCATGTGCTGACTCAGGAAACCTGTCGGGGGGGGGGGGGGGGTAATATCAAAACTGTAAGATTTGAAAAATGTATCGTCCCATCGGGAGATTTTTCAGCATTTACAAGCTACAGCTGGACAGATTATTTGAGGGCACGTGCCTACTCAGCAAACCTGGGGGGTGGGGTGGGGTGGGGTGGTTATATGATAATTGTGAATTATATAGAATTTCTTGTCCGATCGGGCGATTTTCAGCATTTACAAACTACAACTGGAGACATTATCTCCGGGCATGAACCTACTGAGCAAACCTGTCGGGGGGGGGGGGGTAATACCAAAAGTGTAGAATATGAAGAATTTCTCTTCCGACCCGGAGATTTTCATCATTCACATGTCTTCAGATAATGTGTCGAGTTCTAGCTGCTAATTGCCGAGAATCTCCCGATCGGACGAGAAATTGTTGATATCTTACACTTTTGGTATTACCCCCCCTCTTCGCCGACAGGTTTCCAGAGAGTGACATGCGCTAAGAAAATTTGTCGAGTTGCAGTTTCTAAATGCTGAAGATCTCCAGATCGGAAGAGATATTCTTGATATTCACGATTTTGGTATTACCCCCCCCCCCCCGACTAGTTTCCTGAGGCAGCAGATACCCTCAGATAATTCGACGTGTTGTAGCTTGTAAACGCTGGAAATCTCCCGATCTTGCCAGAAATTCTTTATATTTCATATTTTAGATTTTAAGCACCCCCTCCCCCTCCCCAGACAAATTCCCTGGGTTTGCACATACTCGCAGAGAATTTTTTATTTGTAGTTTCTAGAAAAACATCGTATAGCAGTTGGCTTGAAGACAACGGTGAATCATTAGTGTGTTTTTAAATAAATGTTGCATAAGACTACCACGGCTTTCAGGCCAAGACCATACAACCTCTACAGTCAATCAGTGCAATCCGAACTTTCCTCTCATATTTGTAAGGTTTGCAGAAAATATTTTACACATCAAATTATTAATATTGCGGTATTACTTAGGCAGAAAATAATGTTAGTACTAACGTTTAGGCCCTTCTAAAAGTTTTCATTCCGTCATTCCCATATTCGCGTTATGTAGGTGAGGTGGCGAAGAAACCGCAATTTTTATATGACCCCTAACGATTTTTTGGCCAGCAGTCTGTGACCAGTTGTCCTGTCACCGTTTATAACAGACATAAAAACTTATCAGTCGATCACATATTTTTCCCGTGAGCATTTTGTCTGTGGGCGATTTTTCCGTGGGCGTTTTTTCCTACTTTCGAAAAGTGGGCGTTTTTTCCGTGGGCGTTTTTTCCGTGGGCGTTTTTTCCCTGGGCATTCTTTCATACAATCTTATTTTCACCCCCTGTTGCTGTTAATTATGGGAATCCTGTTTACGTAAGAAATAATTGTATTTTACATATAAAATTCCTTTCAGCTAATGGCATAAAGAATGCATAAAATTTTAAGCGCAACTTATAATTTCATGCTATTTTCCTTTTGTTGAACGCATGAAACGAAGAAAAGAAAAGAAAAGAAAAAAGTCTTGTCAACACAAGAGAAAGTGGGCGTGACCGTAACAAGAGATTTAAAGCAGTCTCTCTCCCACCGGAAGCTATTATTTATCAGCCCCTTGTCCTTTTATTCACTTTCCTGGTGTGTTCAAATGAGCTTTTTGTACACTCCCTCATGCCTCTAGCCTTGAAAAAATGGTTTCCTTAACAGCCTTTCAGGACTGTTAAAGGACCCATCTTAATTAAGTTAAAGTGGACCCGACACTCTCTTAACCGGAGGCTAAAAAGGCCGGCCTGTCGCTTGGCGTGCTTTACGGCCGTGTCGATTGAGTTTGAACGTATTTTGGGAGAACTGTTCCCCGCTTAAAGCAGAGGTCATGTCAGACTGTATTTCACCGAAACTACACAACGTCAAGCCTGTCCATAATTGACACAACTGACGGAGAAGAAAAGCCGCGCGATTTGTAGACGTCTGTCTGTCCGTCTACTTAGAGTTATAACGAACGACCTTATATGATATACGAAATTACTTTCTGATATAGTCCATAAATTATTTGCTAAATGTGATTTTGTTATTAAAATTTTCTGGAAAGAGCAGCAATGGACGTGAATTGGCTTGACGCGTGGGCTAGGCAAGACTTATCCCAAAAGTTGAAGGGGGAAGGGTATATTATCATTTATCATCATTGTCAGCCATTATCAGTCCATCTCCGGATGGGTAAACGGTAAAAATACCCCGGGAAAAATACCCCCGAAAACTTAAAAGCGGAAAAAATGCCCCCGGAAAAAATATTCCCGGAAGAAATACCCCAGAACAAACGGTTCACTGTAAACTGCCACACAGGAACACTAATGTGTGGCAGTGTTCCGGTGTGGCAATTTACCGGCAACCCTGCCACACATTTTTCAGCAACTTGGCTACAAAAGTTCAACGGGGGGGGGGGCTATAAAGATTGCCGTTTCTTGGCCTACATTGATAACTGAATTGGGAAACGAATTTCGCGAAAACGTTCCATGTAAGCCAAGCGAGAATTGTACTTTAATTTGGAGAAATTAATTGCCGAAGATCCGAGGTACACTTGGTGGGGAGAGGGGGGGGCTCTACCCCGAACTTCCGTAATATTATATTCTGGGTCGCTGGAGTCTGTCAGAGTATTCAGGCTGTTCCCCTTGAAGAGCCCGCGAGGTTCGTCAGCTTGGGGGAGGGGGTCCCCAAAATGTTGAAACGGCCGTAGAGCTGTAAACATTAGAAGCATGCTTTACATAATGATTCTCTACACGACCACGAATTTTCAGGAGCGTGGGGTGCAAGTTTCTAAGAGCGGAGACAAGTCTTCAAGGTAAGGGATTTGCTCGCAATTTCTATGCTTCATGTTGTGTTTAATGGTAAACTATGTATGCTCTTCCCCCCTCCCCCAGAAATTTGGTGAAACCTGTGAGAGGGATACGAGGTGCTTGGTTTGGAGGATCCTACCACCAACTTCCGTAATTTTATAGTCTGGACCTCTAGAGTCGGTCAGTGTATCCTCGATGTTGCCCCCAAATAGCTCTTAGAAACGGGGGGGGGTACCCCACCCTCCTGAAAATTCGTGGTCGTGTACAGAATCATTATATAAAACATGGTACTAATGTTTACAGCTCTACGTGCATTTTAACATTTTGGGGGAAAGCCCCCCAGCTCATGGACCTCGTGGACACTTCAAGGGGAACTTCCTGAATACTCTGACAGACTCCAGCGACCCAGAATATAATATTACGGAAGTTCGGGGTAGAGCCTCCCCCTCTCCCCACCAAGTGTACCTCGGATCTTCGGCAATTTATTTCTTCAAATTAAAGTACAATTCTCGCTTGGCTTACATGGAACGTTTTCGCGAAATTCATTTCCCAATTCAGTTATCAATGTAGGCCCAGAAACGGCAATCTTTATAGCCCCCCCCCCTTGAACTTTTGTAGCCAAGTTGCTGAAAAATGTGTGGCAGGGTTGCCGGTAAATTGCCACACCGGAACACTGCCACACATTAGTGTTCCTGTGTGGCAGTTTACAGTGAACCGTTTGTTCTGGGGGTATTTCTTCCGGGGGCATTTTTCCCTCTTTTCATCAATTTTCGGGGGTATTTTCTCCGGGGGTATTTTTTCCTGGGGGTGTTTTTACCTACATCCCTCTGGATGATGGTCTCCCCAAGTTTCTTCGACAACGGTCTGTCTTGAGCCAGTCTCCTCCATGTCACTCCGGCACGCTTTCAAATTCCATCCGCTCATCTCCCACGTGGTCTTCTTCTGGCTCTTTTCCTGTCGCTTGGTATCCAGTCAAATATTTCAATTGTCCATCGGTGGCTCAGTTTTATGTCAGTATGTAGCCCATTGCGCTTCAGGGATTTTACTTTGATCATGATGTCTTCCACTCTTGTCATTTTCCTGATCCACGAGTTCTTATCTTTTCTGGTTACACGAAGCATGCATCTCTCCATGCCTCTTTTAGTTGTCTTCAGCCTTTGCATGTCTTTTTTAGCCTTCTATGCGACCGATGTACCCAAACCAAAAGTTGCCCCAATTTTCCCGCGCTTCTCAAACAGAAGTTTCTCATAGTGACCGGGATATACGAACTCTACGGCAAAACAATTCCTTTCCCTCTTTCATCTCAGTCGTTTCAACTATAAATCTGTTGCTGGTTGTAAGTGCTGCCTTACAGTCCTTAGTCTGACAATATATGTAGTCTGATTCCCTTATAATCCTCGGTGTAGGATAACTGGCCACCGGAGAAATGGCCACCCGGAGAAGTGACCACCGGTGAACTGGCCAGAAAAATTTTAAGGGGCCGTATAAAAATTGCGTTTTTAACCGCTTCGTGGCCACGACCTCCAGAGGTTGGTTATCTGAGTCATAAAAAGTTTCCGTAATTTCGTCTTTTCTTAATTGCGATAATTAATGTAATTCTTTATAAAAAAAATGTTTATGATCTTCAACTCAACAAAAGATTTCAGGGTTTACAAACTACAAGTCTGCAAATTATCTGAGTTCCGAGGGTATGTGCTGACTCAGGATACCTGTTCGGGCGGGGGGGGGGGGCTTATACCAAAAGTGTAAAAATAGGAAGGATTTCTGGTCCGATCGGGAGATTTTCAACATTTACAAGCTACAACTCGACACATTATCTGAGGGCATGTGCCTACTCAACAAACCTGTCTGGGGGGGGGAGGGGGGTTAATAACAAAAGTCTAAAATATGAAGAATTTCTCGTCCGATCGGGAGATTTTCAGCCTTTACAAGCTACAACTGAACAAATAATTTGAGGGCATATGCTGCCTCAGGAAAACTGTCGGGGGGGGGTAACACCAAAAGTATGGAATATGACAAAGTAGCACATGCCCTCAGATAATTTGTTGAGTTGTAACTTTTAAATGCTGAAAATCTCCTGATCGGGTGATAAATTCTTTATAATTTACACTTTTGGTATTACCCCCCCCTCCACCCCTCACACAGGTTTCCTGGTTAGGCACATGCCCTCAGATAATTTGTTGAGTTCTAGCTTGTAAATGCTGAAAATCCCCGATCGGACCAGAAATTCTTTATATTTCATATTTTAGGTTTTAAGCACCCCCCCCCAGACAAGTTTCCTGGGTTTGCACATACCCGCAGATTAATTTTTTTTTTAGCAGAAGTTTATATACCTTGAAAAATATCGTATATAAGAAAATACGAAATTACGGAAATTTTATGTGTGTCAGATAACCAATCCCGGGAGACGTCCAGAACGCAATTTTTATACGGCCCATTAAAATTTTTGTGGCCAGTTCTCCCCTTTGTCTTTGGCCCGAAAATCATGGAAATGTCTAAATTTCTTACTGAAAATGAAATATTAAAAAAAAATATTTTATGAACATGCAATAGTTGCTCAAGTAGTATGGACTATAGCCACACGAAATTTGTTTATGCAGAACAATTTTATGGCACTGAAATTCCAATGTGTCCAGTTCTCCGTGTGGCTAGTTCTCCGGCGGCCACTTCTCCGTACCCATATAATCCTTTATTGTCTGTTCATCACTCAAGGAATGATTCGGAAGGAGTTGTCCTCCGAACATGGAAATAATCATGCCGTGTGGGGTATTAAAAAGTTACTCAAACATCTTTTCTCTTCTTTCTTAGGTTCGTAGCCCTTTCTATAACGTTCTTAGCGGAAAAGACAATCAGATAGGGAGGATTAATGACAATCATACCCCCAAATTACCACTTAGAATGACAAATCTAAGGTAAAAGCAACGCTTTCTGATGCGCAGGCTTACTCGTTTCTGTCACGTTCGGCCCACTTTTTAGGCAGCGAATATATTATTTCGAACTGATTTCAGCCTATTTTGTAAACTCCGAGTTAAATCGTTCGAGCCGGTTAAAGGGTTAGTTAAGGTTCAGTCTCTGTTCCGTACGTAAGAACTGAAAGGATGCATTGATTAAACACTTTTCTTTTAAGACATAACGGCATATTGCTCTTGAAAATTGTACTAATTCTTCCAAAAGCTCTCCAACCAAGTTTTATACGGTGATTAATTTCCTCATCAATGCGACCCTCGCTTGATATGTGTTGCCCAAGGTAAATGTAGGTATCGATTACCTCCAGCTTTCCCCCATTAATCAATACAGCTTCATTTGTTGTAAAACGTCGGCATGATGAAAATATCTTTATGTGTGCGACATAAGGAGCGTAGGAGGAACATACGGGAAGGAAGCGGAGCAACTGCTTTAGCAAAGGAAATGCTTTGCAACGAAACAATTACCCTATGAAATGAAAGAAAACTTTCAGGGAAATCGTGATCAGACAGTCTAATTGTCACGAGAGATGATGTATTAATGATAGTTGGTGTATATCTGTTGAACTGCCGTCACCGTGGACCTCTGTTCACCACAGGCTCTGAACTCGAGACAAACTATAGAGAACGTGACTTGATATTTTTGCCTATTGTATTGTGTGAACACGTGTTGACCATCGCAAATTCAAGGGTTTGTACTATTATATTTGTGATTTCAAACCTCGTTCTGTTCTCTGCTGGGTTTCAATTTTAAACTCCAAACGGGTTATTGTTCGTCTAATGTAACTTGCCTTGACGCTCAGCGAATTAAAATATTCTTTCTTACTGCAACAATTACGGATTTATGTGACTTTATTATCGGTAACTGGTAAAGTCTCCCACCGGAAAATTCTCCAACATTGGAAAACTCCCTCGTAGGAAAATTCCCCCACGGAAATTTCCTCCACCTTTTTTAAGTAAGGGATCGTGCACACATTGCATTTTAAACAAAATATGAAATGTGGAGGAGATTTCGGGGATCACCATTTCCATTTTCACGGAGTTTAAAACAAGATGCACAAATATGCGGGGGAAATTTCCGGGGTCGACATTCCCCCAACTCTGCCAGCCTGCTACTTCTAAGACCGTTTTTCACTATAAACTACACGGTAAAAGTCGAATGCCACCTCAGGAGATTTCCCCCACATCTTACTGCTACTTATAAAATATCTATAAATTGCAGTAAAAATTGGAAATGCAACCCCGAAAATTTCACCCACCCCAGCCAGCTACTTATAAGATTGTTTTTTTTTTTTTTACTACAAACTGTGGTGAAAGTCGAAATACTTATGAAACATCTGTAAGTTGCGGTAAAAATGAAAATGCCAACACTGGAACCCCCCCCCCCCGGTATTTGTGCTAATTGAACGGCGGCATCTTGTTTTAAACTACGTGAAAATGTAAATGGTGACTCCGAAAATCGTCTCCCACATTGAATATTTTGTGTAAAATGCAATTTGTGCGCGGTTCGTAGCTCAAAAAGGTGGGGGACATTTTCGTGCGGGAATTTTCCTATGCGGGAGTTTTTCAATGTGGGGGAATTTCCCTGTGGTGAACTGTTCCGTGAGTCTTATTGTCTTCTCAGAAATTAATTATGTTTAAATTTTGATCTACAAAAAAACAATACCTTATTTAAACATATTATTACCTTATTACACAAAATTTAAATATAATTTTGTATGCTACACATGGGTGGTGTTTTTGTCGTGCATATGAGTATTGGTTCTGTTTCTTTCCTGCAGCCAGTACCCCTAAATTAGGCACGGCCGACTCTTTAGCCTTAGATGCTCATAGGGCTTGGTTTAACCCCGAAAACAAATTTTAAAGTGTGTGTGTTATGTTCGTCAGATTTGCAGCAATGAGAACGAGAATACGAAAAACAAGGATGATGACACCGAATTTTCGGGTGTAATGAGCACGTCTTTTGAATCCGTTCTAACGTGAATTAAATTCGTCAAAGCTGTTCAAAATCAATGAAACCGGCATGAAAAACAGTAGTATCTGACTGAAGAAAGAAGTTTTCCAATAGGGGTTTTAATTGCGCAGATATTGCTGTAAACGGAATCGTGAACGTACGACATCTGGCTGCAGACTTGTGAGTTAAGAAAAATTTGAAATTTTATGAGAAACATTTCACAGCGAAAACGCTCTCCAAAAAAGAAAGAATTTTTCAAATCGGACTCTACGAAGCAGAGATATGGACAAATATAAGATATGCATCTACGACCCCCTGGCGGGAAAGGCATGTATTATTTTAAGAAGAAAGTATTCTCAAAAGGTTTTCCGATGTGAGCGGTATCGGTCCACAAACGAATTATTTTCAGTCGAGATTTTAGAAGCTCAGATTTTGCTGCAAATACATCAGAAGCGGAAATTAAGACTTACTCCCCCTGGTGGCCAAACCATTTTTTAAATCCAAAAATAAGAAATTAATTATATGCAAAAGATTTCCCATCAGGAGCTGTATCCAGCGCAGAAAGAATTTTTCAAATCTGAGTTTTAGAAGCAGAGATATCTGAGTTTTAGAAGCAGTGATATCACCCCCTAGCGGAAGGTCTATGAACGACTTGAAAAATTTGAAATTATATGAAAAACATGTCGTATCAGAAACTCTTTTCAATAAAGAAAGAATTTTTCAAATCGTGCCATTAGAAGCAGAGATATTGACAAAAATCAGATATACATCTACGCCTACTGGAGGAAAAACCATGCGATGTTTTAAGAAGAAAATATTCCGAAAAGATTTATGAACGTGAATGGCATCGGTCCACGAACGAATATTTTCAGTCGAGGTTTTAGAAGCCCAGATTTTGTGGCAAATACATCAGAAGCAGAAATTAACACTTACCCCTGGTGGCCAAACCATTCTTTACCAAAAGTTAGAAATTATATGCAAAGGATTTTCGATCAGGTGCTGTGTCCGCTGAAGA
This sequence comes from Macrothele yani, assembly GCA_039090855.1. Taxonomy (NCBI): domain Eukaryota; kingdom Metazoa; phylum Arthropoda; class Arachnida; order Araneae; family Macrothelidae; genus Macrothele; species Macrothele yani. The sequence goes on from CM077026.1 coordinate 117,573,582, forward strand.
AAAAATTTCACGCCGGAATTTTAGAAGTAGAGATATCGGGGAAAACGCATTTTACTTTTACGCCCCCTATCGGAAAATCTATGCGTAACTTTAATAAAAAAGTGACTATACCTAAAATACTCTTCGGCATAAATGGAATCGAATGGTAAAATATTTTTTTGAATCGGATGTTTAGAAGCAAAGGTGAGAAATATTTTGAATTCGATGTCATCTGCGTGTACTCCCTCTAGCGACAAAATTGTCCATCGTAAAAAAACAACAACAATAAAACGAAATGAAGGATCATCATTCGGACATTTCAAGCTTCCCAATGCAAAATTAATTTTTCAAATCGGACTAATAGTTGCAGAGATATGGTCACGACGGACGGACAAACTGATAACATAAGCACGATCTTTTTTACAAAAACTGCGCTGAAAACTATTTGTAGAAGTCTGGAAACCAGGAAATACAAATGTGTGTGAAAGAACAATACCAATACTTAAATGCCCTTTTTAGCAAGGTCTGCCTGTCCTTCACAGTCACTGTAGTCTTATCATTTTCTTATTCTCAGAAAAATTATGCACAAGTGTGCGGTCTCCTAGGGACGAGCGAAAATCCCATGTCTGAGTAATGCCGTGCTTTCCACAGGGAGTAAGTGAGATCGTTGTCTTGATGTGTGACGTCATGAGCATCTGTCCGGAGCCCCGATCTATCCCGATCGATCTAGTGCGGTGGTTAAGAGCAACGCCCGTCGTACATGAAATACGTGAATGACGCAACTTGCGTCTTCATCTGTCTCTCCTTTTCTGACTTTCTTTTAGGAGTCAGTATAAGAGAAAACGGACGGGGGAAAAATGAAGAAGACTTCCACTGACAGTAATTACTTTACTCAGTTTTTCCCAAAAAGTTTTTTCTTTTGGAAAGATTAAATTTGGGCAATCTAGAGCTAATTAAATACCGTGGGAATTTCCTATTGAACTGCTATTATGAAAAAGCGACTTCATTAAGCAATAAACTTCAATGAATACTTTTTGCTGTATGTTTTTTTTTTCTTTTTTCGATGGTTCGGTTAACCTCTGCAGGATTAACAAGTTAGTAAAATCATGCAATGCATTGATTATGATACGCTTTCCACCATACCAGAAATCATTACTCAAGTTATGAGGATAATGGCTGTAGAATAAATCTCGCTCCTATACCCTGACCTTTGATCCCATTTCGATGATATTCAACAGAGCCGGTTAAGTATATTTCCGGAACAACATGATAAAGTTTTGTCGCAATCGAAGCATTTTTACGTAAGTTATGACGCCTAAGGGCGATGGAATTTATCTCGCTCCTATATGTCCTGATCTTTGACCCCCATTTCGTCCATTTTCAATAGGGTTCGTCCCCAGTGGTCCCTTACATACTAAAATTTCATCGAAATCGAACTATTTTTACACGAGTTATCGTGCGGACGGACAGACTGACAATGCTGGAGCATATACGCTTCTTCAACCTACGGTTGGAAAGCGTAAACAAGTTAGTAAAATAATTCAATGCATTGATTATGATACGCTTTCCAACATACCAGAAATCATTACTGAAGATATTACTCAAGTTATGAGGTTAATGGCTGTAGAATAAATCTCGCTCCTATGCTCTTATTTCTGACCCCATTTCGATGATACTCAAAAGAACCAGTAAAATATACTTCCGGAACAACATGATACAGTTTTGTCTCAATGGAAGCATTTTCACGTAAGTTATAATGTATAAGGGCGATGGAATGCATCCCGCTCCTATGTCCTGATCTTTGACCCCATTTCGTCTATTTTCAATAAAGTTCGTCCCCAGGTGGTCCTCTACTACATACTAAAATTTCATTGCAATCGAACCGTTTTTATGCGAGTTATCGAGGGAACGGACAGACGGACAAAGCTGGAGCATATACGCTTCTTCAACCTACGGTTGGAAAGCGTAAAGCACTAAAACGAATAAGTCACCCGTGTAGTCCCGGATTTATAAAGGGGCATTTGCTTGGGCCCCCCAGCAAAAGCCCCCCTCCCCTCCTTTACATAAAAATATAATAACTAAAAGATTATTTTATTAAAATAAAAAAATGCGAGGAACAATTTTTGTTAATGACCTACTTTTTAATTTTCACTACTAATGTTGCTATTATATTTGAAATTTTGGGGGTTGGTTGGTTGGTTGGTTGTTGGATTTTATTGGCGCAAGGGCCAGGTTTGGCCAAAGAGCGCCAGACAAAGAACGATCAGCCACAGATTTTTAAAAACGTGGAAAATGATTAAGATCAGACAGGCTTGGTAAGAAATTTTGGGGGTGTTTGACCTGTTGTCATCATCGACGTGCACCAGTTACGTCACTGTACAGTGCACCAAAAAATATAGTTACGACATTTTCTTCAACGCAACTATCAAGACAGGAAAGAGAAGCCAACGTTGATCCAACCCCAGTCTGAGACAATATTCCCTCTAAGCGGCCATGGGCAATGCGCACCTAACCCAATAAGCTGGGTAGGCATCAAAACCAATTGAGCGAAAACTTTTATTTTCTCAGCTTCTCTTACTAATGCAATACAAGTTGGAACTTGGATTGGAACCCTTATTTTTTATAATCCAATGAGCTGGGCAGGCATCAAAACCACTTGGGCAAAAAACTTTTATTTTCTGAGCTTCTCTTACTAATGCAGTAGAAGTTGGAACTTGGATTGGAACCCTTATTTTTTTCTAATCCCCCATTTTTATCACCATTCTTTCCGCAATTGATTTTAATTTAATAAAAGAAAAATTAAAAACATTTCATTAATTAAAATTTTTATTTTATAAAAAGGAAGAAGCTTTGAGCAAAACCCTTTTACCTGCGGCTTACAATTTTAATGACCGGAATGCCTCCCCCCCCAACTAGCATGGGTGCATTAGTTAGTACAATGAACTTGGTTACGGTTTGCTGTGATTGGCTGGCGCTGATGTTTTGTTTTGAGGAAAGACTCAATATCTGCCTCTTTCTCCGGGTGGGAAAATCACTAATCCCCATTCTCGCGTTCACTATCAGCTGGCACGGGACTACTTTGCAAAGAAGCCTTTGAGAATGAAGAGGGCAATGAGACGAACTTAGAAGGAGGCAAACGGCGTTTAAGAAAAGTGTCGTTTTGACTTTTGAGAGCCCGAATTTAATTTATTTATTATTATTATTGCAGGTAATTGATTTTCGATTTATGAAAATTAATTAGGGAATTGGGAATTTCAATCTAAATGCTTAATGAGCGGCCGCGCGCGCGCGCGCGCAGCTTAGAGGGAACATTGGTCTCAGAGGAAGTTGTTTTATCTTCGAGAGAGAACTCTTCAGATGTGGTACTTCCAATAACATTTTAGATCAGTTGTCTGTTGCCTTAAAAGAACGCAGGGTAACGAACCAGTGTATGACAGGTCCAAATTCATAGTCAACTTATGCAGTCTGTACCCAATGCAGAGATAAGAACTGAAGCTGCAGCTTAGAGGGAACATTGTTCTCAGAGGAAGTTGTTTTATCTTCGAGAGAGAACTCTTCAGATGTGGTACTTCCAATAACATTTTAGATCAGTTGTCTGTTGCCTTAAAAGAACGCAGGGTATAACGAACCAGTGTATGACAGGTCCAAACTCATAGTCAACTTATGCAGTCTGTACCCAATGCAGAGATAAGAACTGAAGCTGAGAAACTACTCACTGCTTACCCCCGTGATTTCAGTAACGTGTTCGTTAAGGAAATTGCCCAGTTTGCAACCTTTACCGAGCTCAGGTCATGACTCATTCTCCACTTCAACAGGTGGTTTTAATCCATGATGAAAAAGGGCTTGGTGATACCTTTCCAAGTGGTAATGTTAACTAGTTGTTAAGGAGACAGATCATTCAGCAAATTGGCACGGATAAAGAATTCTTTGAAAACCACGATGACCCGTGAAAAACTAAGTGCCCTGTGCCTACTGGATGTAGAAAGACAGTGTTCTGAAGATGATACAGCATAAGGAATTAATTAAAGATTTTTCAGATGTCAAGCGTAGGAAGAAAGACTTTTGTGGTAGGTGTCGTACTGTTTCTATGTGTAACGTACCAGGAGATGTGACGTACCTGCCCGAAGGACGCACACGACATAAAGGCAGATAGGAATCAGAATAAAACGTCCGCGTAGCTCAATTGGTAGAGCAACTTATTCCGGAATGAGGGGACCCGGGTTCGAATCCTGGCGCGGATAGAAATGACGGAGAAATTTACTTCGTTATATATGTATGCATAGCTTGTCAGTTCCATTTACAATCAGTAAAATGGCTGGGATGTGTAATTTGGTGAATTGTCCTTTTTGCTGTGTATTTTACTTTTAGTTCGAGGGCCCACCGAACCTGAAGTCCCCCCGGATCTAAATCCGACCCTGCACCTGTGTCTAACTTAAATTTACGTAGCTGAAAGAAGACAACCGGAACAGGAAAACAAATATAACTCTATGTCTCTTTCGGCATATTCGTCCTTGCGGCAAGAAGCGACCACAAATTGATAACAAATTTCGTTTGCCTATCTGAAGGCTGAAATGTTAGGGGCGTAACCTCTCCCTCTCTCTCTCTCTCTAGTCGTGCAAGAACACAGCGGACTCTAGTCGTGCAAGAACACAGCGGACTCTATACGTACAGTTGGGACCTGTGAAGTATTTCCGCATAAAGTTAATTTATTGCATGACTTAGAGCCTTATTTTAAAAATCTGTGATTCGTGCAACAGTAAAGTCATGTCGTAAGTGGTGTAGGAAATGGAAACGGAAACAGACACCAGAAAAATTAATTTCCGCCTATTTTATTTACTACAGCTCTTATTGCCTGTGAACTATCTTACCTAAGTATTCAGAGGCTGGGTTAGCTCCCAGTGTCAACGGCAAATGAACGATATTTTTTTGAAGTTGGAGAATGTTAAATCCGTTTTAAGGAACAAAATTGGACAACAATAACTCAATGATTTCACTCCAGTGCAGTCACATTTCCGTCTTACTTTTGGTGCAGAAGAAGTCTTAGTGTCTTTGCTCCCCAGGTGTCTCTCTTTTACTCTCCAATAAAATTATTTTATAATGATGAGAAGTTTCCAATTACAGTGGAACCACGGTTATACGTTTTTCCAAGGGATGACCTTAAAAAACGTATAAAAGAAATTTCAAAATGTTAAACAATGTAAAATTTTGAATGCCCCCAAAAAGAAAAGGAAAGCCGGGGACTCGTATTCTTAAATTACGCTAATTTACTATGTAAGACATACATACATACATACATAAAAACTTCGTTTGCTACACACATACAGTTCAGCTCCAAAAATGTCACGTACCCTAACAAAATGCCTATACCTATTTTGACTTTTGTTTTATTTTTTATTCTAATTTTATTGAGAACACAAATTTAAGAAATTCTGTACGGTTTCATATTTTCAGTATACGAAAAAAAAAAAGCCTTACATTTAAAATCATCATCACCATCATGTCAACCATTGTCATTCTACTGCTGGATGAAGATCTCCCCAAGTTTCTTCCACAACTGTGTGTCTTGAGCGTGTCTTCTCTATGTTACTCCGGCATACTTTCGAATTTCATCCATCCATCTCCCATGTGGTCTTATTCTAAGTCTTTTTCTGTGGCTTGGAATCGAGTCTAAAATTTCGGTTGTTCATCGGTTACCCGTGTCTCTGGCAACATGTCCAGCCCATTGCCATTTCAGGGATTTTACTCTGATCATGATGTCTTTCACTCTTGTCATTTTCCTTATCCACAAGTTCTTCTTCTTCTCTTTCCTCGTTACACCAAGCACGCATCTCTCCATGCTTCTTTCAGTTGTCTGCGGCCTTTGTATTTCTTAAGGTCCATGTCTCTGCTCCATATGTAAGAACTGAAAGGATGCATTGATTAAACACTTTTCTTTTAAGACATAATGGCATATTGCTCTTGAAAATTGCACCGTTCTGCCAAAAGCTCTCCAGCCAAGTTTTATACGCCGTTAATTTCCTCATCAATGTGACCCTTGCATGATTTCTGTTGTCCAAGGCAAATATAGGCATCGGTTATCTCCAGCTTTTCCCCATCAATCGCAAAATCTTCATTTCTTGAAAAAGCATTGTGCATCACTTTTGTCTTCTGAAAGTTCATTTTTAATCCCACTTCTTTACTCTTGTCAGCAAGTTCCTGGATCATACTCTACATCTGTGAAGGGTTAGTTGCAAAAGTGATTGCGTCATCAGCAAAACGAAGGTGAGTTAAGTAATTTCTATTAATCTTCATTTCCTTGTTTTCCCAGATCAGTGATTCCAAGACACTTTGCAATGTGCATTAAAGAGTTTGGGAGATATAGTTTCACCTTGTCGACTCCCTTTCCAATTTTTATTGGTGCTGTACCCTCAAACATCCGAACCTTTGCACTTGCATTTTCATAGATGTTATTAACATTAATAATGTATGCATCTTCAATGGTTGGAGGAAGACCGCCACACAGGAAGACTGCCACACAGGAAAACTGCCACACATTTTTCAGCAACTTAAAAAACTGCCACATATCGGAAAACCGACACACAAGAAAACTGCCACACAGGAAAACTTCCACACGATTTTCATTAAGGGGCCGTGCACAAATTGGTATTCTTCCGAAGAACACTTTGAATGTGTGGCAGTTTTCCAAGTTTCCGAGTTATGTGTGGCAGTTTCCCAAGGTGCCTAACGATGGGAAGGAGCTCTTTTGTTTGTCTGAATTTTCATGTCGGTTCATACTTAGGGCAACTGGCCACAGAAGTTCGAGGGGGTGGGGGTATAAAGATTGCCGTTTCTTGGCCTATATTGAGAATTGAATGGGGAACTCCAAACAAATTTCGAGAAAACGTTCTATGTAAGCCAAGCAAAAAATGTTTTTTGTTCAGGAAAGACCAATGAGGTAGGAATTTTTTAATGACGCAGCACTTTTACTTAGGCACTAAATATTTACATAACATGTCAAATTTATAGTATTTTTCTTTTACCTAATTAATTCATAGGCCCTACACCTTGGCCTTTTTAACGGCTTTGAATTCGCCGACTTTATATTCATAACGCTTACGTATCATATCAAGTCAATAGCATTGCTCTTTTACTTAGGCACTAAATAGCCATAATAGGCCACAGGCATAGGGCCTTTTTAACAGGTTTTATTCTACCAGTGTCATATTCACAACGTTTACACATCAAATCAAGTCAACAATATTGCGCTTTTATTTAGGCACGAAATATTATTCACAGTCTCCAGGCCTAGGTTTAGGCCCTTTTACCAGTTTTTATTCTGCCAATGCCATATTCACAACGTTTAACAGAAAATCAAGTTAATATTATTGGGCACTTACTTAGGCACGAAATATAAATTCATAGGCCGTAGGCCTTTTTAATAGTTTTGACTCTATCAATACCATATTCACTACGTTTACACAACAAATCAATTTAATAATATTACGCTTTTACTTGGGCATGAAATATTAATTCATAGGTCCAGACCTAGGGCCTATGAACGAATATTTCGTGCCTAAGTAAAAGAGCAATATTATTACATTTTTTTTTTGTGTGTGTAAACGGTGTGAATATTTCATTGCTAAAGTAAAAACTATTAACAAGGCCTAGGCCTAGGGCCAGTGAATTAATATTTCGTGCCTAAGTAAAAGCGCAATATTATTACATTTATTCGTTGTGTAAACGTTGTGAATATGGCATTGATAAAGTAAAAACTATTAAAAAGGCCTAGACCTAGAGCATATGAATTAATATTTCGTGCCTAAGAAAACGCCCAATATTATTAACATGATTTTCTGTGTAAACGTTGTGAATATGGCATTGGTAGAATAAAAACTGAAAAAATGGCCTAAGACTAGGCCTAGGGCCTGTGAATAAATATTTCGTGCCTAAATAAAAGCGCAATATTATTAACTTGATTTGATGTGTAAACGTTGTGAATATGACACTGGTAGAATAAAACCTGTTAAAAAGGCCTATGCCTGTGGCCTATTACTATTTAGTGCCTAAGTAAAAGAGCAATGCTATTGACTTGGTTTGATACGTAAGCGTTATGAATATAAAGTCGGCGAATTCAAAGCTGTTAAAAAGGCCGAGGTGTAGGGCCTATGAATTAATTAGGTAAAAGAAAAATACTACAAATTTGACATGTTATGTAAATATTTAGTGCCTAAGTAAAAGTGCAGCGTTATTAAAAAATCCCACCTTATTGTTCTTTCCTGAACGCTTGGCGCTTAAATAGAACGTCTTCTCGAAATTTGTTTGGAGTTTCCAATTCAGTTCTCAATATAGTCCAAGAAACGGCAATCTTTATACCCCCCACCACCTTGAACTTCTGTGGCGAGTTGCCGTAAGTAAACTTGGAAAACTGCCACACCAGAAAACTACCACACATTCAAAGTGTTCCTCGAAGGAATAGCAATTTGTGCCCGGCCCCTTAATGAAAAGCTTGTGGCAGTTTTCCTGTGTGGCAATCTTCCGGTGTGGCAGTTTTCTTGTGTGGCAATCTTCCGGAGTGGCAGTTTTCTTGTGTGGCAGTTTTCCTGTATGGCGGTTTACAGTGAACCTCTTCAATACCACAGGATTTCAAAACCATTGTAACTGCTGATGGTTTCGCGGAATCAAAGGCCTTTTCATAATCGATAAAAGCCATGGTAATGGAAGTTCATATTCCCTCGCTCTTTCAATCAGTTCTCTCAGTACATGGATAAGATCTGTAGTGCTGTAGCCACTCCTGAATCCAACTTGTTCTCTCGGTTGAACCATCTCTGTGTGTTATCTTCAAGTGATGTAAAAGAACCTTAGTGAAAATTTTATAAACCAGGGAAAGGAAGCTGATGGGCCTATAGCTCCTGAGATCCTCAACATCATCGTTTTTATGTTGCAAGATCATTGTAGCGTTGTAACATTCCTCGGGAATCTTTCTTTCATTGAGACATTTAGTGAAAACTAGGACGAGTGTAGTTTCTATTTCTCCGCTTGATTCTTGTATAATGTCCACGGTAGTAAGATCTGGTGATAAATTCCTGCACCGCCTAGTCTTCTCAGCGATTAATGAAACTCGTTAATTAATAAAACCACAGCTACCATCTATATCAATAAAGTCCCTCCCAGCACCACTCACCCCTTCCCCCCCCCCTACTGGATCCGACGCTACGCCAACGGGATCAACTGTAATTCTTGTAAGAAAAGTCTGTAACAATGGCACTGAATGTAAAACAAATCACATTCGGATTTACTGTACTACCTAGTATGTTAAAGATCTGAAGCGCAAACATACCTTTAAAATACGTATTAGGTAGTAAATCCGATTGTGATTTGTTTTACATTCAGTACCCTTGTTACAGACTTTGCTTACAACAGTATCCATTTTCAAAGCAGTTTGCCCACTAGTTGATTTAGCATCAATGTGCCGGATAAAAAGATTCACCAATCTTTGCTCGTTTCAAATTTCTTGAATTCAAATAAAAGAGGAGAACTGTGAACGTTATTTAGTAAATTTTTAGTTGGCATTTTCTATTTCGTGGCTGCAACAAAAAAAAAAAAAAAAAAGGATGTCCCAATTCTCTCATATTTGTAACATGCTGCGCTATAAAAGAATCAAAGAGCCGTGCATTTTTGATGATTTGAAATTCAAAACTTAATGTACAATCGCAAAAAGCGTATAAATGTATTACGTATAACCGAATTGAAAAAGCGGTAGAAATTGTAATAAAATATCGGGATGAGCGCAGAATTACGTATAAAGTGAAAAAAAAACCGAGGTTCCACTGTAATAATAATAATTATAGAATAAAACATGGAATGCAGTCTGCAGAAGTTCTGTAGGTTTATTCTATATCCGTTATAGAATAAAACTACAGAACTTCAGTTACTTTTAGTAAGTTCAATATATACACTGAAGAGCAATTGAATTAGAGACAGCTGGCGTTATGCAAATGTGGCGCTGTGGGCGGCCCTGTAAGCGGAAACGACATGACGTATGCAGCGATCCGGCAATATAACGAGTGATGCGACGGGAATCAGTAAGAGTCGGACGCAGTATGGGTAAGACGAAGGATTTAAGCTCATTTGATCGTGGGCAAATTGTCGGGGCCCGACGAATGGGTCACTCCATCTCGGAAGTCGTGCAGGCACTGGGATTTTCACGAACCACGGTGTCACGGGTGCACCGTGAGTACATCGAATCCGGTAAAACCATCCCTACAAGGGCCAACTGCCGTAGACAGCAGCTTGTGGATGAGCAGGCTCATCGTCGGCTAGCTCGCATTGTAACAGTGGATAGACGGGCCACAGTGCAAGAAATCACTCAGCAATTTAACGCTGGTGCACAAAAACGTGTATGCAACCACACCATCCAGAACCATCTCCTCGTTGTGGGGTACCGAAGCCATCGTCCCACGAGGGTACCGCTGCTGACCGCACATCACAGGGTGCAAAGATTAGCATGGGCGCGGGAACATCGCCACTGGACCCTATATAGACATGTGGAAAAATGTTGCCTGGACTGATGAGTCGAGATTCACGTTGGTACATGCGGATGGCAGGATACGAGTACGGCGCAAACCACATGAAGCGATGGATCCTTCTTGCCAGCAGGGTGGTGGAGGTGGCATTCTCGTCTGTGGACTGTTTATGTGGACTGAAATGGGACCCCTGGTACGTGTGACAACGTCCCTCACAGGTCAACGTTACCGGGATATCCTGGACGACCATTTGCTCCCGTTTGTGCGTCTTCGACATCCCACTGGGGACCTCATCCTGCAACAAGACAATGCACGGTGCCATCGCTCCCGAATTGTATCCGAATGGTTGGATGGACACTCCATCGACGTGACCTCGCTTCCTTGGCCAGCTAGGTCACCTGACCTCAATCCCATCAAGCACATCTAGGATGCCATCGAGAGAGATGTTCGAGGCTCTGACCCCCCTCCATCAAATCTTTGTGAACTGTGGGACCTTGTTCAGGGGTCTGGATCCGTATGGCTTCTCTTCCGGTGTCTTGTCGAGTCCACGCCGAGACGAATCGCCGCCGTCATCAGGGCGAAAGGTGGTGCTACACGTTACTAGACAGGTATCTCTATAATTTAATTGCTCTTCAGTATATACTATATATGTATGCACCAGTGGCGGTTCCAGAAAAAAAAAATGAGGTCGTGGGGGCGCAAATTCCTGCATGTGCCGGTAATTTATTAAAATGCCGCCCTTGTATAGCGCAGTGATCTAAGCGCTTAGTTATGACCATTCGGCTGTGAAGGGTCCGAGTTCGAATCTCGGTGAGATACACATGTTGTGCTTGTCTTACCGCGCTGGTTCTCTCCCTTTCCTGGGACTAGTGGCCCTAAATTAGGGACGGGTGCTCAAAGTGGTCGTTGAACCTCCAATAAATAATAATAATAATAATAATAAAATTAATATGTAATTAAAAAAAAAGGTTATATTTGGATAGAGCCGGGGCCCCCGGCCTAGAACCGCCACTGGTATGCACTCACATACACTGAAAATGTAAAGTAGGATCCTATCCCTCCCCCTCCCCCTGTGAAATTCTTGCTATGTCACTGATTACTAGCTGAAAGCATGTGTGTATAGTCTGTGCAACAAAAGATGAACCACGAGTCTCATTAAGATTAATGAGATTCACGCTTCTTCTGTAGCTGGGCGGACTATAACCTCGTAGAAATATGAATTTTTGCCATTTGTCGGTGAAAGTGCTGAAAGTTTTTCACGTAATTTCAGCTATCGGTGTGTGTGTGTGTGGGGGGGGGGGGGTCCTACCAGACTTTTTAAAAGCGTAAGTATTATGCAAAACATAAAATAATTTTTATGCCAAATACCAGAAGAACTGTGCATCACCGAAATTCTAAATTAGCTGTCCGATGCGAAAATATTTTTTTTAAAATCTAAGATTTCTTGTGTCTCTTGAGACAGAAGGACAAAGCGATTATATTATGTTCAAGTGCGCGGTTTCTCCCTCTCCTCGCAAAGACCTGGTAGAGAAAGAATATATGCTTATAAAATAACTTTTAAAGATGAATGTATTGATTTAATGGCGGCGGGGTTACTACAAAAGGCTCTAGTGAAGACGTGCCGTGCCTTTCGTGAAGAGCGCTTAGCGACGTTGAGTCTCCCATCTTTTATGATCGACTGCTACAGTTTTATTATTTTGCTTTTGTTAAACAGCTGGAGGGCACAGGGAAGATAGGGAATGGAGGGCATCAACTTGCCCAACAAAGGAAGGCGTGTTGGAGGTCTCTTCAACTTCGGCGCCAAACTTCCTTCTCCTTCTCCTCCTCCTCCAAAAGGATTATGGGTAAGGTGACCAGATAATTTTGAGATCAAATTTGAGGACAAATGGCATGTTGTCCTCAATTCCAATGCAAAATTAAGGACAATTTCGTTTCAAAATGAAGACATAATTAAGGTCAACATCTGACACATTATGGCAAAGTTGAAGATAGCAGAATATTATAACCTGTGTCATAATTTTCCAGTTTCGTGGAAAAACATACGATGAATCTGAAGGATGATTTTTCCTGTGAAATAGGTATAAAATAGCGACAAAATATGTACCATCATGCAGAATGTTACTTCTGATAAATTTTAAATGCTACTCATAGGGGGCACCACATACAAACAAAGCTACATTTTGATTCTGTACAGAAATTTCGTTGACTCTATACAAGAAAAAAAATCTGAATCCATAAAAGTAGTATGCACTGAGCGGACAGAAATGATGAGATGTCCGTATACTCACTCTGTGAGAAGGAATATTCCAAGTCCAATATATTAACTTGAAGAATCAGCTTTAATGAAAAAATGCACGGAACAAAAGTTGCAGAACTTACAAAGGAATCTACCAAGTGCAACCAAATTTGGCTTTAATGCAAGAAAGTGGATCCTGAAAAAGATGAGATTTACTCCCCATCCTATAAATAGTTTAATTAAGTCCAGTTAAAACAGAAACGAAATGACAGCATGATTATCGAGATGACTTTGCACGGTGCTGATGCTGGTGATGATGTTATTCGAACTTCTATGAGAATCCCGAAAGTTTGTTTTTTTTTTAATTTTAATTGCCGCTATTTCAATTTTCGGAGGGAAATTTTCGAAACCGAGTACGCCGCTCCGTTGCGGCAGTGGTCTAAGCGATGGCTTTTGATCACTTGTTCGCGATGGGTCCGGGTTCGAATCCCGGTGAGGCATGGATGTTGTGTTTATATTATGGGCCGGCCCGGTGGCGCAGTGGTCTAAGCGATGGTTCCGGGTTCGAATCCAGGTGAGGCATGGATGTTGTGTTTGTCTTACGGCACTGGCTCTCTCCCTTCCCTGGAACCAGTGGCCCGAAATTAGGGTCGGATGACTGCTTATAGCCCACTGAGTTGCTCATGGTGGTCGTTAAACTCCCAATCAAAAGAAAAAAAAAACGAGTACAAGAATAACCCAGCAAAAACAGTCTTGCTGGCAGCCAGCAGCTTCACTCATTTTCAAGGCGTGTACATACTTAGAGTCGCTTTCCAAAGTTGTTTTTTTTTTTTTTTGATTGGGGGTTTAACAACCACCGTGAGCAACTCAATGGGTTATCAGCAGTCGCCCGTCCCTAATTTAGGGTCACTGGTTCCAGGGAAGGGAGAGAGCTAGTGCCGTAAGACAAACACAACATCCATGCCTCACCGGGATTCGAACCCGGACCCCTTATGGACGAATGATCAGAGGCCAGCGCCTTAGACCACTGCGCCACCGGGGCGGCAAGTTTTGTACTGTCCTTGCCGTCTTGAAAAGAGATTCTTGAATAAATATATATTTACCAGGGTTCATGTCGCATTCTGTTACATTTTTAACGTTGTGGCTTTCCTTTCCGTTGTCCGAAGCTACATTTGTTTTAAACAGTAAAAGATACTTTATTTTACTTCTCGTTATTTTTAGAAGCGAATTCCTCCCAGTCTTGTGTATTCAACCCATGGATGAGTACACCACATAGCGTTGCTTTTTTTTTCTTTCAAATAATTAATAAATCTTGTACGCGTATAATTCTTTTTTTTTTTCCAACAAACGTTGTTTTAATGGTTTTCCAGGATATTTGTTTCAAGCGGTTTCAAATTTTTTCTTGTGATTCATCCACTCCATTCCATGAATTGTTATTCATGGGAATGGAATGGGTGTATTTCATGTCTGTAATCTAGTATTTCACGGCTTAATCTGATATCTTCATCGACGTAAAATTTCATTAGGAAATTAATTCGCCTCTCCACATATGGATATTTTTCTTAACATCCACTAAAATAACACGATGGCGATAGCGTCTTCTTCAACTAACTGGTACCATGAGAGACACAGCAAGTGTTGCTTCTGCGCATGCGCAGTCCCGTTGCTTCCACCTGCTGTTGGGGGTTGCATTGGTTGCCAGCAACGGGCCACTAGTGGCACTTGCTTGGAGGCCCACAATTCACGGCGATGCTGCAGGGCCATCAATGGCTCGCCAACTGATAGCGCTGCCACCAACGGACCACTACCGGGCCGTGAGCGGCAGATTTCAGCCAGCAGTGACCCATCACTGCCAGCTGGTGGCCAGCAGTTTTCCAGCACTTGTGTTTTTGCTGGGAAGGAATTGAGTACATTTGACGTCATCAGTCAATTTTTACGGAATTGTAGACTGTTCGTAGAAAATAAATACGTCTGGTCACATTAATTATGGGATACAATCACTGAAAAAGGATGTGATCCTGGAACAACAGCCCGAAATAGATTTTTAGAAAATAATTTACCTCCTCTATATGAAGCTGAATTGCCCGGCGTTGCTCGGAAGTATTTGGTGATATTTCACTACCTAAATTTTGTACAAATCAAATGAAACGATTAATTTTTTACGGCATGAGCCGTACCTAATACTGCATTTCATTTCTTCACTGAATTTTAATTTTATTATCTGTAGAGTTTTTAGGAAAAAATTATTTTTAGTTTTTCTGTTTGATTTTTGTTATTTACTTACCTTCAGTTCCGATGCTGAATTGTGTTGCAGTTTTACTCTGCTGGAAAGCACTTGTCACAAAAAAATCAATTCTCGCACTTATAACAAAAAAATAAATAAATAAATAAATAAATTCGAATTCAAAATAAAAAAAAGAAAAAAAAATGGAACTTTTTACGAACATTTTGTATGCAGGCCCGTTGACCCCGGGCTCCGACCCTTTCCAAAAACCGAGTTAGAATACCAAAAGATACCAAATTTGGTGGTTTTAAATTGAAAACTGTAGATTTGCATAGGGGACAAACAAACAAACTCAAAATAGTATAACTATACTAGTAATCCGAATGTCTTGATGTAGAATAGAAAATCAGTTTCCAAGTTTTCGCACATCAACCAGATGGCGTTTTCAAGGAAAGTGTTATAGACAACAAACTGCAAACTGGATAGTAGAACTCTTCAACAATTTGAATGCGGTGAGTTGACTTGACATTAAACGATGAGATGCAAATGTAATTATTCAATTAAAGATGCGCGGTATCATGTTCGTTCTGCACGCGGAATCCTTGGGGGAAAACGGATTACTAGTATAGTTATGCTATTTTGAGTGTAGTTGGGGTGTACGGTTCCTGTTCATCTCTCTATTCTAAAAAAAGGAACTGCCGCTACCGCCGCCCTGTTTTAGAAATTTCGCGACACTCTCGAATTTCTAGCTCGCAGCGCAAAAAGTATTGGACACCAAAATACGAAATTTACATCGTTTGTAGAGAATTGTTCGGGAACACGCTGAAATAAACTGTTTTTCGATTGTGACGATACTTCTAGAGCTATTTTTATTTCAAAGTAAAGGTAAGCAAAAAAGTGCAATCAGTTCGTGTTCCGGACACACTAACAGCAACAGGACCACGAAACTTTGTAGGCATGTAGTGCCATGACCGAATGTTTGCACCTCGTCGCCCGATTTTTGAATTTCGATTTAATTTACGAGGAATAAATTTTTTAGTTTCACAAAATTCTGTACTTCGCGATGGGATCTGTTTTAAAAAGCGGATATATGGCAAACTATAATTCGTAACGCATTACAATTTTTACAGCATAAACTTACAACTATCACCCCTCTTTAACAAAAAAAAAAAAAAAAAAATAAAAAAAAATAAGAAAAAGTAGTTTTCTGATTTTTAAACATTTTTAAAGACGCAAAGGAAAGAAACGAGCGGCTTACTCTGCCTTCAGGGTTAACCACCCAGGAAAGTTCTGGTCCCGTGACCTGTTGCCATGACGACGCAGCTATTTTTAGCACTCTTTTCTCATTATGTGAAAAGACAGGCTTCAATCATACTGGTAATGACGCAATGCTGAATGACGTAGCAACGCTTTTAAAGTTCGGCGTTTTCCGCCGGCATACGTGAATACCTATGTAAATATAGGCTTTCGCCTGTTACATAAAAAGGAAAGAGGAACAGCGTCCACGAATTGTTCGACCATTTCCAAATGACCTAGAGATACGAAAATTGGCATGCATGTAGGTCTTAAGGTCCGTATACATAGAAAATACGACTCCCCCCCCCAAAAAAAAGAAGTCGGCTTTGGAACTGTCTGTTTGAATTTTTCGCGAATTGTTTGTTGACCACTTCTAAATGACCTAAAGATCTGAAAATTGGCATGCTGGTAGGTCTAAAAAGTCCAAATACCCCGGGTTCCTGCTAATGCATGAAGACCAAAAAAAAAAAAAAAACAGCGCTTTGATGATTGTCTGCTTGAATTTTTCTACCACTTTTACACCTAGAAAAAAAGTCTGTAAACCAAAAAATTCAAAAGGGTGGCTGAGCTTTACTGTTTCGAAATGCTGATAGGTTTAAAAATAATTTTGTCAGAATCATTGAAATGCTTTGAAAATTTCAAATTTTGATTTAAAATTAAGGGGCGCCCAAGCCTGTTCCGTTTAACGTCAAACCGTATGCATTGACGTCACGACGCTGTCCTAAATCGTAAAATAGATACGGATTTTAAATTACTTTTCCCTTTCTTTAATTTTATGTTCAAAAAATGATTTTATAGGTTCACCGTTCGGAAAACGGGCATGATTGCTAGTTAAATAAACAAACATTCAACTTTATGTATTAGATTACGTAGACACGAAGCACCTCTTACACAGCACTTGTTCATTATTATATCAGAAAAATATCTAACGAATTATTATCATTTTATTTTATTTGCTTTTTTCATCTATAGCAATGGCATCTATAACATGGTCCACTTGTCAGTTCGGACATGAAGTCAAGTACAGAGACATAGTCACTCATGATTTAAAAATTGTCGTACGATGTGACATGTATAGAGAATCACTGGTCTTTGAGTTTGCGACTTAAGGTTTTGTAGATTTAAAGCATCAAGCTGAGTTATAAGAGTCTGAGGAATTATACCAGTTGCACTGCAGTTGCGTATTTTGCACCACCCCCCCCCCCCCCCAGTACTGTTTTTTTTAAATTGCGAAGTTTATTTTTTAATTGTTAAGTAATAGAGGTAACATTTTTTTTTTTACTAAATTTCAGGTACATCCTATTGCTAACATGATACCAAATAGTTATGAGGATTAGGATTCGAGCACTTATTTGTACACAAACTCCATTCTTCTTTCCTTTTGTGTGAACTTGAGTGTTACGTTTTCACAAAAATGTTTCTTCCGAGTACTTTTTCATATTTAAAAAGAATGTTTTTCTCTATTAACAAACCAGCCAAGTTGCTCGAATGTGCATTTCCTTGTGTGGCTCTAAGATATATCTTGATTCTTTTTAATACGGAAAAACTTCTTTCGGCAGTTGTTGATGAACAGTTTAATATTAGATCTGCTGATTTGTACACCTCAATAAACACTATGTCCAATTATTCAACTTTATGTAACAAGAATGTTTCGTACTGATTTGTTTTGTATTCATCAGGGGAATTGAACACCTTCAATTCATTTTTTAATCGAGCTGTATCAAAATTTGAAGCATAGAGTTCTTTAAGCTCTGATAGTAAATGTTCCGGGAAGCTTTCACAAAATTTATTAAAGCAGTTCGAATCCAACAAAGCCACGAATTTAAGATTTAATATAACTGATTTTAATTCATTGACACTTCACACAAACTGAAACAACTCTCGCGAAACACGCGCTGGAAGCATGAAGGGACTGAGGTAGTCCGAAGGCTTCGTTTTTTCGGAGCGAACCCTTGGCCAAAGCAATGGCCACTCACGAGCTCCGTAGCTCATTCATGTTATCATGGAAACGCTATCAGGAGATAATATTGAAACCCTATGCATCAGAACAGCGAAGTCTCTGGAAGACCTACTTGCGTTAGACTGATTCTCATAATCGAAAGAAGCTCGCCAGACTGATTCTCATAATCGAAAGAAGCGAATCCGCTTGTGGTTTTTTTCGCACCGAAAGCATTGACATATCTTAGTACCGTTGATAATTGACTTTTATTTGTGTATATTTAATTAACTTTTATTTGTGCTTTCTCTGGGCTTCGCACCTAGCCCAGCTAGGCTCGAATATACACCACTGAGTTGCAGGGATAAAATAATTAGTAGACGTATATGAACTGTTTTCAGCTTTCACAAGCTGCCGGATTTGTTTAGCCCAGTTTGAGGCTGCTCATGGTTAGGAATGGCAACATCTTCCATTTCTATCTATCCTCTTCCGGGTATATATATATATATATATATATATATATATATATATATATATATATCATCATCATCATCATTGTCAACCATTATCAATCCACTGCTGGACGAAGGTCTCCCCAAGTTTCCTCCACAACGGTCTGTCTTGTGCCAGTCTCCTCCATGTCACTCCCGCATACTTTCGAATTTCATCCACCCATCTTCCATGTGGTCTTCTTCAGGGTCTTTTCCTGTCCCTTGGAATCCAATCTAAAATTTCGGCTGTCAATCGATGGTCTGTTCTTCTGGCAGTATGTCCAGCCCATTGCCATTTCAGGGATTTAACTCTGATCATGATGTCTTCCACTCTTGTTATTTTTCGGATCCACGAGTTCCTCTTCTTATCTCTCGTGGTTACACCAAGCATGCACCTCTCCATGCTACTTTCAGTTGTCTGCAGCCTTTGTATGTCTCTTTTAGCTAAGGTCCACGTCTCTGCACCATACGTAAGCACTGGAAGGATGCATTGATCAAACACTTTTCTTTTAAGACATAATGGCATATTGCTCTTGAAAATTATGCTGTTTCTTCCAAAAGCTCTCCAGGCAAGTTTTGTACGCCGATTAATTTCTTCACCAATGTGACCCTCACTTGATATCTGCTGTCCAAGATAAACGTACGTGTCTGTTATCTCCAGCTTTTCTCCATCAATCGATAAATCTTCATTTCTTGTAAAAGCATTGTACATCACTTTTGTCTTCTGAAAGTTCATTTTTAATCCCACTTCTTTACTCTTGTCAGCAAGTTCCTGAATCATACTCTGTAGCTCTGATGGGGTAGTTGCAAAAATGCCTATGTCATCAGCAAAACGAAGGTGGGTTAGATAATCTCCATTAATCTTTATCCCTTTCTTTTCCCAGTTCAGTGATTGAAAGACATTTTCCAATGTGGCATTAAAGAGCTTTGGAGATATGGTGTCACCTTGTCTCACTCCTTTTCCAATTTTTATGTGTGTTGTATTTTCAAACAGCCGAATCTTTGCACTTGCATTTTCATAGATGTTATTAATAATATTAATGTATGCATCTTCAATACCGCAGGATTTCAGAGCCATTGCAACTGCTGATGGTTTCACCGAATCAAAGGCTTTTTCATAATCGATAAAAGCCATGCACAATGGAAGTTCATATTCCCTCGCTCTTTCAATTAGTTCTCTCAGTACGTGGATATGATCTATTGTGCTGTAGCCACTCCTGAATCCAGCTTGTTCTCTCGGTTGAGCCATGTCCAGTGTCACCTTCAAGCGGTGTGAAAGAACTTTAGTGAAGATTTTATAAACCACTGATAGGAGGCTGATAGGTCTGTAGTTCCTGAGATCCTCAATGTCACCTTTTTTATGTAGCAAGATCATTGTAGCGTTGTTCCAATCCTCAGGAATTTTCCCTTCATTAAGGCATCGAGTGAAAATTTGGGCGAGTACTGTTTCGATTTCTCCACTTGCTTCTTGTATGATGTCTACAGTAATTCCATCTTCTCCTGGAGCTTTTCCCCGCTTCATGTTCTTGATTGCATGTGCAACTTCTGCTGGAAGGACTGGAAGAACTCTGGTACTGGTACCTTTCATGATGTCTGGAGTACATGTATCATCCCTTTCATATAATTTGGAGTAGAAATCTTTCACTCTTGTCAAAATTTCGCCTCTATTTCTTGTTACAGAACCATCTTCTTTTCTCAGTGCCATAATCTGTTTTTTCCCCTTACTGAGATGTCCCTTTGCTATCTTTAGGCTTTGGTTGTTTTCAATTGCTTTCCTTACTAGTTCACAGTTGAATTTCCTTACGTCTTCAGTGATACTTTTTCGTACTGTCTTGCATAGCTCTATATATTCCACTTTGGAAGTCACATCTTCTTTAGTTGTCCTCATCACTCTTCTTTTTTGCATCAACATTTTGGTTTTTCCTGATAATTTGTTCACATGCAATTTGTTCTTAGACCCAGCTAATTTTGTTGCTGTTTCCATAAGAGCTTTGGTTACTTTTCTGTTAACTTCAGAAATATCCACTTCTTCCGATGTTAGGCCTTCTAAAGCAGAGAATCTGTTCTTCAGTTCCAATTTGAAGGTATTATGGTGTTTTTTAAGGTTGGTTATGTCAATACATTTTGTTTGTCTATGAGCTTGCTACGTTCCAGTTTAGTGTTGAGGTGCATCTTACATCTCACCAATCTATGGTCACTGCCTGTGTTGAACTTGTTTAGCACACTGCAGTCTTCTATGACGAATTTTTTGTTACACATAATAAAATCAATTCCACTTGTCGTCCCATTTGGATGTCTCCATGTCCATTTCCTGTGTGGCTTTTTCTTGAAAAAGGAGTTCAAGATGAAAAACCCTTCTGCCTCTGCAAACTCTACGAGAGTATTTCCACGCTGGTTTCTGTTGCCGTGACCGAATTTTCCTACTGAAGTTTCATTCTGTTGCCGTTGCCCTATTTTTGCATTGAAATCTCCCATAATTATCTTCAAGTACTGCTTACCTTTATTATTTAGATCACGAATTTCCTCATAAAATTCTTCAATTTCTTCTTCAGCATGACTTGTGGTGGGTGCATAAGTTTGAATAATCTGAGCCTGGTATCTTCTCGAGAGTTGGATAACGAGTCGTGCAGCTCTGTCAGAGGAACTTTCAACTTCTACAACTTTATCCTTCAGTTTCTTGTTTATTATAAATCCAACACCACTAGTTCTGCCAGTATCTGTCCCATGATAGTAGAAGAGATGTCCACTTTTCAGTTCAATGAGATCTCCTTTTCTCCTTACCTCACTTAGCCCGACGATGTCCCACTTGATCCTTTGTAGTTCCTCTTCAAGAAGCCTTGAATCAGAAGATAGGGAGCGTCCGTTATACGTCGCCAAGGTCAGCGTCTGATAGCAGCCTAGTCCGGTCCTCCGGGGATTCTTAGCACCCTCTGCTTCATGTCGCACTGGCCGCTGCCTTGGCCAGGTACATTCCAGCTGCCGGAGACTGAGGGCCAAGATTTAAGTTGTGGAGTCATTTTGGAGGTGTTTGGCCATAACTCACCACGCTGGCCAAGCGGGTTGGTGAGTGTGGGATAGCATTTCCTCTAATCCCGATGGTATAGTTATACCGCTATTGGCGGTCGTCAGAGCCCCTTTAGTGGGAACAGGATGTACCACGAGAAGGCGGGGTTGACATTTGTCAAGGAGAGGCTGTGATGTTACACATCACCTGACCTTATATCCCATATATATCATCATCATCATCATCATCATTGTCAACCATTATCAATCCACTGCTGGACGAAGGTCTCCCCAAGTTTCCTCCACAACGGTCTCTCTTGTGCCAGTCTCCTCCATGTCACCCCTGCATACTTTCGAATTTCATCCACCCATCTCCCATGTGGTCTTCTTCTGGGTCTTTTCCTGTCCCTTGGAATCCAATCTAAAATTTCGGCTGTCCATCGATGATCTGTCCTTCTGGCAGTATGCCCAGCCCATTGCCATTTCAGGGATTTGACTCTGATCATGATGTCTTCCACTCTTGTCATTTTTCGGATCCACGAGTTCCTCTTCTTATCTCTCCTGGTTACACCAAGTATGCACCTCTCCATGCTGCTTTGAGTTGTCTGCAGCCTTTGTATGTCTCTTTTAGTTAAGGTCCACGTCTCTGCACCATACGTAAGCACTGGAAGGATGCATTGATCAAACACTTTTCTTTTAAGACATAATGGCATATTGCTCTTGAAAATTTTGCTGTTTCTTCCAAAAGCTCTCCAGGCAAGTTTTATACGCCGAGTAATTTCTTCATCAATGTAACCCTCACTTGATATCTGCTGTCCAAGATAAACGTACGTGTCTGTTATCTCCAGCTTTTCTCCATCAATCGATAAATCTTCATTTCTTGTAAAAGCATTGAACATCACTTTTGTCTTCTGAAAGTTCATTTTTAATCCCACTTCTTTACTCTTGTCAGCAAGTTCCTGGATCATATACTCTGCAGCTCTGATGGGCTAGTTGCAAAAATGACTACGTCATCAGCAAAACGAAGGTGGGTTAGATAATCTCCATTAATCTTTATCCCCTTGTTTTCCCAGCTCAGTGACTGAAAAACACCCTTCAATGTGGCATTAAAGAGCTTCGGAGATATGGTGTCACCTTGTCTCACTCCCTTTCCAATTTTTATGTGTGTTGTATTTTCAAACAGCCTAATCTTTGCACTTGCATTTTCATAGATGTTATTAATAATATTAATGTATGCATCTTCAATACCGCAGGTTTTCAGAGCCATTGTAACTGCTGATGGTTTCACCGAATCAAAGGCTTTTTCATAATCGATAAAAGCCATGCACAATGGAAGTTCATATTCCCTCGCTCTTTCAATTAGTTCTCTCAGCACATGGATATGATCTATTGTGCTGTAGCCACTCCTGAATCCAGCTTGTTCTCTCGGTTGAGCCATGTCCAGTGTTACCTTCAAGCGGTGTGAAAGAACTTTAGTGAAGATTTTATAAACTACTGATAGGAGGCTGATAGGTCTGTAGTTTCCGAGATCCTCAATGTCACCTTTCATATGTAGCAGGATCATTGTAGCGGTGTTCCAATCCTCAGGAATTTTCCCTTCATTAAGGCATCGAGTGAAAATTTGGGCGAGTACTGTTTCGATTTCTCCACTTGCTTCTTGTATGATGTCTACAGTAATTCCATCTTCTCCTGGAGCTTTTCCCCGCTTCATGTTCTTGATTGCATGTGCAACTTCTGCTGGAAGGACTGGAGGAACTCTGGTACTGGTATCTTTCATGATGTCTGGAGTGCATGTATCATCCCTTTCATATAATTTGGAATAGAAATCTTTCACTCTTGTCAAAATTTCGCCTCTATTTCTTGTTACAGAACCATCTTCTTTTCTCAGTGCCATAATCTGTTTTCTTCCCTTACTGAGATGTCCCTTTGCTATCTTTATGCTTTGGTTGTTTTCAATTGCTTTCCTCACTAGTTCACAGTTGAATTTTCTTACGTCTTCAGTGATACTTTTTCGTACTGTCTTGCATAGCTCTATATATTCCACTTTGGAAGTCACATCTTCTTTAGTTGTCCTCGTCTCTCTTCTTTTTTGCATCAACATTTTCGTTTTTCCTGATAATTTATTTACATGCAACTTGTTCTTAGACCCAGCTAATTTTGTTGCTGTTTCCATAAGAGCTTTGGTTACTTCTCTGTTAACTTCAGAGATGTCCACTTCTTCCGATGTTAGGCCTTCTAAAGCAGAGAACCTGTTCTTCAGTTCCAACTTGAAGGTATTATGGTGTTTTTTAAGGTTGGTTATGTCAATAGATTTTGTTTGTCTTATGAGCTTGCCACGTTCAAGTTTAGTGTTGAGGTGCATCTTACATCTCACCAATCTATGGTCACTACCTGTGTTGAACTTGTTTAGCACACTGCAGTCTTCTATGACGAATTTTTTGTTACACATAATAAAATCAATTTCACTTGTCGTCCCATTTGGATGTCTCCATGTCCATTTCCTGTGTGGCTTCTTCTTGAAGAAGGAGTTCAAGATGAAAAACCCTTCTGCCTCTGCAAACTCAACGAGAGTATTTCCACGCTGGTTTCTATTGCCGTGACCGAATTTACCTACTGAAGTTTCATTCTGTTGCCGTTGCCCTATTTTTGCATTGAAATCTCCCATAATTATTTTCAAGTGCTGCTTACCTTTATTATTTAGATGACAAATTTCCTCATAAAATTCTTTCAATTTCTTCTTCAGGATGACTTGTAGTGGGTGCATAAGTTTGAATAATCTGAGCCTGGTATCTTCTCGAGAGTTGGATAACGAGTCGTGCAGCTCTGTCAGAGGAACTTTCAACTTCTACCACTTTATCCTTCAGTTTCTTGTTTATTATAAATCCAACACCACTAGTTCTGCCAGTATCTGTCCCACGATAGTAGAAGAGATGTCCACTTTTCAGTTCGATGAGATCTTCTCCTTTTCTCCTTACCTCACTTAGCCCCACGATGTCCCACTTGATCCTTTGTAGTTCCTCTTCCAATGCAAGAAGCCTTGAATCAGAAGATAGGGAGCGTCCATTGTACGTTGCCAAGGTCAGCATCAGATGGCAGCCTAGTCCGGTCCTCCGGGGATTCTTAGCACCCTCTGCCTTCATGTCGCACTGGCCGCTGCCTTGGCCAGGTACATTCCAGCTGCCGGAGACTGAGGGCCAAGATTTAAGTTGTGGAGTCATTTTGGGGGGTTTGGCCATAACTCACCACGCTGGCCAAGCGGGTTGGTGAGTGTGGGATAGAATTTCCTCTAATCCCGATGGTATAGTTATACCGCTATGGGCGGTCGTCAGAGCCCCTTTAGTGGGAACAGGATGCACCACGAGAAGGCGGGGTTGACATTTGTCAAGGAGAGGCTGTGATGTAACGCATCACCTGACATCCCATATATATATATATATATATATATATATATATTATAACGAAGTGAATTTCTCCGTCATTTTTATCCGCGCCAGGATTCGAACCCGGGTCCACTCATTCCGGAATAAGTTGCTCTACCAATTAAGCTACGTTTTATTCTGATTCCTATCTGCCTTTATGTCGTGTGCGTCCTTCTGGCAGGTACGTCACATCTCCTGGTACGTTACATCATCTCCCCCTTATTTATTTATTTATTTATTTATTTTTTTGTCGAAGTGCTGGAGAAAGGATTCTCTTATTTTTCCTATCTCGCGGTGTGGAAAGAACATCACACCGTTGCGAGATTTTTGAACGGTCGGGTCATCCGGATAGTTCGGGCGCCATTATAACGAAGTAAATTTCTCCGCCATCTTTATCCGCGCCAGGATTCGAACCCGGATCCCCTCATTCCGGAATAAGTCGCTCTACCAACTGAGCTACGCAGACGTTTTATTCTGATTCCTATCTGCCTTTATGTCGTGTGCGTCCTTCTGGCAGGTACGTCACATCTCCTGGTACGTTACAATATATATAGTTTTTTTGCAAATTTCGGTTTCAAATTCTTAAGTTGTATCTTTTGTTTTTAACTCTGCTCTTATATATATATATATACTTTTATTATTCATCGTTGTCCCATCTGTTGTTACTAGGGATGTATCTTGTCATTCATAGCAGAGCCTGCATACCATGAAAAGGTTTTCTTCCGCCAGGTATCGCCAATTCGTGATAGGCACATGCTCGTGACTTTTAAAGCTTAGCCCCATCATTTGATGGAGTTTAGGACAACTGGCCGCATTCTGTTTTAGAGCCATGAAATTGCTCTGCGTTTAAAACTATATTGCTTCTATATTTCTCCCTAGAGTATTGGTGTGCACAATTTTTTCCCCCTCATACCTAATTATCATTAAAATATCAAGAAATATTAACGATTTTCTAGCTATCATGATCATATGTAGAGGATTTTAGGAAGGAGTGTCTGACCCCAGGTCTTAAACAACCCTTAGAAATAGGAAACTAGGAGATTTGGGCTAGAGCGCCTGATAGGAAAGTGACACGGAAGCGAAGTAGAAAGGGGGAGGAAGATGCCCTTATTTATTACCGGGGGGGGGGGCAGTGCCCGGGGTCCGACGTCTTAACGTGCCCATCCGACGCACGGCGGGTATTTAGTGGATCGAGCGTTCGTACCTGCTGGGATCGAACCTGAGGCCCTTCACGTGGCAGTCACGAATTTTGTCCGCTGGACAACTGGCCACAAACGTTTAAAAGGCCGTATAAAAATTGCCGTTTCCCGGCACTATAATGAGAATTGAATTAGGAACTCCAAACAAATTTCGAGAAAACGTTGTATGCAAGCCAATCGAGAATTATACTTTAATTCGGGGAAATAAAATACATTCGTGGAGACAAAATAAACTACTTTGTACAATTTTAAAACTACGGTGCTCGACGAAACAAAGGAATTAAAGCATGACTATGTTCTAAAAACGACGATAAGGTGGGATTTTTTAATAACGCTGCGCTTTTACTTAGTCACTAAATATTTACATATCATGTGAAGTTATTAATTTTTCTCTTTTACTTAGGCACTGAATATTAATTACAATGTCTTATGCCTAGCCCTTTTAACAGTTTTTATTCTAACGATGTTATATTAATTGCGTCCTTACTTAGGCACTAAATATTAAGTCATAGGCCCTAGGCCTAGGCCTTTTTAAGTTTTTATTCCGCCGATGTCGTATTCATAACGTTTACAAAAGCGCAATTATTATCTTGACTTGATATGTAAACGTTATAAATATAACATTGGTAGAATAAAAACTGTTAAAAAGGCCTTTATCTTGACTTGATATGTAAACGTTATAAATATAACATTGGTAGAATAAAAACTGTTAAAAAGGCCTTTATCTTGACTTGATATGTAAACGTTATAAATATGACATTGGTAGAATAAAAACTGTTAAAAAGGCCTTTATCTTGACTTGATATGTAAACGTTATAAATATGACATTGGTAGAATAAAAACTGTTAAAAAAGCCTAATTAATATTTCGTGCCTAATGTGACCAATTGTCCTGCGGTCCGTTGTCCAAACCACCTGCTGTCTCTCGACACGGTTGTGCTCACACCTTTGACGTTTGCTTCTCTAAAAGTCCGCCATGTTTTGCTATTATTACTCTGCGTAACAAAATCTAAACAATTATGTGTTTATTTGAATGTTTTGATATTTCTTTATTAATTTTCGTGCGAGGATTTCAAAATTGCCGCTGTTTTTGGCCTAGCATCAATAGTTTAGCTACAATTTACGCTACTCCAAAATCTATGCAGTTGTATAATGTACGACGTGTATTACGATGCATTAGGCAGTGGGAAGGAGCACGAATAATGGATATTACTGTATAAAACAATTGAAGAAAAGATATATCTGTCCTAAAATGTAACTTTGGATCGCCTTTGCCTCATACGAACACTACTATAGCGTGGTGCAACAAATTCCAGATGTTTAGTTTTCAGGTGTGGTGATATATTAAGGACGGTTTTACATAGCGTACGTCTGTTCAGACTCAATGGGTGGTGTTATGCAAGGGTGCTGTTACATCAGCGCGTATATTCGAGGATATAGCTGCGAAGCCCAGAGAATATACAAATAAAAGTCAATTAAATATACACAAATAAAAGTCAATTGTCAACGGTATTAAGATATGTTGGTGCTTTCGGTGCGGAAAAAACACGAGCGGATTCGCTTCTTTCGATTATGAGAATCAGTCTGGCAAGCGATGATCAACGGCATAACGCAAGTAGGTCTTCGAGTCTTCGCTGTTCTGATGCGAAGAACTTCAATAGGATCGCCTGCTAGCGTTTCCATGACAACATGAGCGTATGGAGGTGAATGGACAATTGCTTTGCGCAACGGTTCGCTCAGAAAAGAGAAGACGTCGAACTACCTCAGTCCCTCCATGCTTCCGCCTTTAACAGTGCGTGTTTCGCGAGAGTGGTTTCAGTTTGTGTGAAGTGTCGATGAATTAAAATCAGTGATATTATATCTTAAATTCGTGGTTTTGTTGGATTCGAAATGTTTTGATAAATTCTGTGAAAGCTTCCCTGAACACCTACTGTCAGATCTTTAAAAACTCTACGCTTCAAATTTTGATACAGCTTGACTAAAAATGAAGTGAAGGTGTTTTATCCCCTTGATGAATACAAAACAAATCAGTAAGAAACATTACTTGCTACATAAAGTTGAATAAATTGGACATAATGTTTATTGAGGTATAAAAATTAGCAGACCTTTGCGTTAACTACTGCAACTGCCGAAAGAAGTTTTTCTGTATTAAAAAGAATCAAGATATATCTTAGAGCCACACAAGGACATGCACATTCTAGCAACTTGGCTGGCTTGTTATTAGAGAAAAGCATTTTTTTTAATATAAGAAAAAGTACTCGGAGAAACATTTTTGTTAAAACATAACACTCAAGTTCACACAAAAGGAAAGAAGAATGGAGTCCATGCACAAACAAGTGTTCAAATCCTAATCCTCATAATTATTTGGTATCATGTTAGCAATAGCATGTACCAACATTTAGAAAAAAATGTTATTTATATTACTTGACAATTAGAAAATAAACTTCGCACTTTCAAAAAAACAACAACAGTACAGTACTGTGAGAGGGGGAGGGGGATGAGATAGTCCAGGTCTCGTACCCACGACACGCCCCTGTGTTACTTCTAGTGTTGACTGTATTATCTTTTGATTTGATTATTAATCACATAGAACTGTGTATTGTTAATGGCATTTCAGAGACGCAGGCTAAATAAACTCTCCTCGCTCTGTCCAGCAGTGTTTCTTTCAGAACTTTTTGGCCAGGGGGGGGGCAAATGGAACCTTAGAGGGGGCAAGTTTTCCATTTGCTATATATATATAATTTTTGCTACTATATTTATATATATAGAAGTAATTACTATATATCTAGCACAAGGGCGCATTTAGAAGGGGCCTTGCACTCCCAAAATGTTTCATTTTTTTTTTGGGTTAAAACGCGACTTACATTAGAAAAAAATGCCTTAATTTTATAAAAATGTATCAACTCACATTAGAAAAAAATGCTTAAATTTTTTCTTCAACGTTTCATTAACTTTAATCTTGTTCCAAATGGTGGATTTCAAAAACTTCCTTTTTTCGTTCTTCCTTTTTTCGTCCCCCCCATCCTCCTTTAGCTGAAAAAAGTTTGTTATTCCTGACATAGTTTGTTATGTCAGGAATAACAAACTTTTTTCAGCTAAAGGAGTGTGTGGGGGGGGGGGGGGGGGGTCCACAGTCTTGAAATTTTTATCTATTAAAATGCATTCAACGTCAAGAGGTCCTGAATCACGATTCCCAGACAATTAGGTATGATTTTCTACTTATTATATTTGACAATTAGTTATGTTAGTCTACTTATTATATTTTGAAGAATATCATGCGTCGTAATACACTTTTTAATAAAATGAACTATAACTAGTACCATTTGAACAAATATTTAAAAAAATATAATTGGGGAGATATTTGTAGCATAAAAAGAAATGAAACTTCCTTTTTCATCATAGCCTGAATTTATTAAAAGTTGGTTCGGTAAACTAAAATGTCTCGGGGGTCATTTCCGGAAGAGCTTCGCCCCCCTGGATGTATGTCTGAAAGAAACACTGCTGTCCAGTACGATGAAAACAAAGTTTCAGGAAGTATCAGTTTTAGTTACCAGAATGAGAAAAATACTGTTTCACGAAATAGCCTTGTAGTCATCAGCATGAGGAGAGAAAAAAAAACAAAAAAAAACACACATTTGAGGAAGAGTGCCAACCTTATTAAAAAGTACTTAACCTGAAAGATGTTGGGCTTTGTTTAAAAGAGGAAGAGCGTTTTCTATTTCATTTAAGTGAAATAAAATCAGTCTTTCTTTAAAGAAAGAAAAAAAGAATGGAAGAGGAGAAAGAAATGAGATATATCTTAAGGTAAACGGTAAACTCCCCAACCGGAAAATTCCCCCACCGGTAAATTCCCCCACCTCGGAAAACTCATCCACAGGAAAATTCCCCCACCTTTTTCAACCAGGGACCGTGCACACATGAATTTTACTCAAAATACGACTCAAAAAGGTGGGGGAATTTACCGGTGGGGAAATTTTCCGATGGAGGAGTTTTCCGACTGGTAAATTCTCCCACCTTTTTCAGCCAGGGACCGTGCACAAATGAATTTTACTCAAAATACGACTCAAAAAGGTGGGGGAATGTTCAGGAAAGGACAATAAGGTGGGATTTTTTAATAACGCTGCATTTTTACTTAGGCACTAAATATTTACATAGCATGTTAAATTTGTAATATTTTTCTTTTACTTAATTAATTCATAGGCCCTACACCTCGGCCTTTTTAACAGCTTTTAATCCGCCGACTTCATATTCATAACGCTTACGTATCAAATCAAGTCAATAGCATTGCGCTTTTACTTAGGCACTAAATATTAATTCATAGGCCCTAGGCCTAGGCCTTTTAAACAGTTTTTATTCTACCGATGTCATATTCATAAAGTTTACATCCCATGTCAGGTTAAGAGTATTGCGCTTTTACTTAGGCACTGACTAAATATTAATTAATAGGCCCTAGGCCTAGCCCCTTTTACCAGTTCTATCGTTGCCATATTCATAAAGTTTACGTACCACGTCAGGTTAATAATATTGCGCTTCTACTTATGCACCATACATTAATTAACAGGCCGTAGGCCTAAGCTTTTTTAACACTTTTTTCTTTGCCTATGTGATGCTCGCAAAGTTTACAAAAAAATCAAGTTAATAGCATTGCGCTTTTACTTATAGGCATTCAATATTAATTACTAGGTCTAAGGCCAATGAATTAAACTAGTACCTAAGTAAAAATGCAATATGATTAACTTCAGTTCATACAAAAACGTTATGAATATGACATCGTTAGAATAAAAACTTAAAAAGGCCTCAGCCAAGGGCCAGTGAAACAACATTAGTACTTAAGTAAATGAGGAATATTTATAAACTTGAATTGATATCTAAACGTTATGAATACGACATTCGTAGAATAAAAACTACTTTAAAGGCCTAGGCCTATGTCCTCTGAATTGATATTTAGTGCCTAAGTAAAAGCACAATACTTTTAACCTGACTTGGTACGTGAACTTTGTGAATATGACATCGGCAGAATAAAATCTTCGAAAAAGGCCTAGGCCTAAGGTCTATGAATTAATATTTAGTGCCTAAAAAAAAAGCGCAATGTTATTACCATGATTTAATACGTAAACGTTATGAATGTGACATGCGTAGAATAAAAACTGTTAAAAAGACAGGCCTAGCGTAGGGCCTATGAATTAATATTTTGCGCTTAAGAAATAGCGCAAAATTATTACCCTGATTTAACACGTAAACGTTATATGAATATGACAGGGTTAGAATAAAAACTGTTAAAAAGGCCTAGGACTAGGGCCTATGAATTAATATTTAGTGCCTAATAAAATGCGCAATGTTATAACCTTGATTTAATATGCAAACGTTACGAATATGACATCGGTAGAATGAAAACTGTTAAAAAGGCCTAAGCCTAGGGCCGATGAATTAATATTTAGTGCCTAAGTAAAAAAGCGATATTATTGCCTTGATTTAATACGTAAACTTTATGAATATGGCGTCGTTTGAATAAAAACTGTTATAAAGGCTTTGGCCTAGGGCCTGTGGAATAATATTTAGTGCCCAAATAAAAGCGCGATTTGATTATAAGCGTTGGGTTGGGAATATTACATCACTAGAATAAAAACTGAGGCATAGTAATTAATATTTAGTGATAAATATTCCTACGCATGAGACATTGTAATTAATATTAATATTTCTACGCATGATGCATAGTAATTAGTATTTAGTGCCTAGGTAATCAAAAGAGAAATATTAATAACTTGACATGAAAACATTCCACCTCATGCAATTAGAGTACATGTGGGAAGAACATGTCTCTTCCGACGGAGGAAAATTTAAAAAACCGGGCAAAGAGATAAACTACAAGATTCGAAGTATATTTTAAAACGCAATTGTTATTTCTCATCAGCAAATGAACTAGGAAACAGAAATATTCTTTTGATGAATATTAATATCTTTACAAATAAAATTCAGCCTGTGATTTTATAAAAACATCCACAGAGAGTTATTTCCAAATGTCGGAAAACTCCCCCGTCGGAAAATTCCCCCACCGGTAAATTCCCCCACCTTTTTGAGTCGTATTTTGAGTAAAATTCATTTGTGCACGGTCCCTGACTGAAAAAGGTGGGGGAATTTACCGGTGGGGGAATTTCCCGGTGGGGGAGTTTACCGGGATTCATTTCTTAAGTATGTATGTAGTCTGATCTATAACGTCAAGACTACGGTTTTTTATGGAGTTCGTATTAATGTTGAGGTGTCCAGATTAATTTTTTATGGAGTTCGTATTAATGTTGAGGTGTCCAGATTAATTTTTTATGGAGTTCGTATTAATGTTGAGGTGTCCAGATTAATTTTTTATGGAGTTCGTATTAATGTTGAGGTGTCCAGATTAACACAGTTTAACATCGTTTATGAAATGGCTAAGATATTTATATAGATATAAAACACAAGTTTTATGTTACCGTAGTTTTTATCAGTATCATGGTGTAACATTTGTGATAGTATCATATCTGTGGCATTTTGCAATGAAGTCATCATCATGTCCCGTTTGACAACAGTACAAGGAGTTTTTTCTCTGACCAAGGACATGTCCTGATGTGTTGCTCCCGTTGTTCAAAACTAGCTTCGGCGCCCCTGTAATCTAGGTTACAGTTAAAGCGGCATAAAATTAAAAAAAAAAAAATGCTTTGAAAAAGACTCTCAGAATGCATTTAGTATACAGAAATAGAACAAACTTTCCTCAGGTAGGTGTTTACCCCGAAACCAGTCGTCTGTGCTGTGGTGTTGTTTACCAAGGGGCGCAAATTATTTATCTTGCTCGGAGCTTCACGCACCTTTCCTACGTAAGAAAAAAAAAAAAATCAAAGATGGTGTGGGATAATTTTTTCGTTTCTTCCACCTAAAGTTAAACAACAGAATATTTCATTTCCAAATTCACGTCAAATTTCAGCAATTGTGAAATTTTTCATAAAAATCTCCAAGCAAAATAAATACGAAGTGCGTAATCTTGTGTCATATGTGACGCATGTGGAGTTGGACTTCCGAAATCCTAATGTCCTTCTGTGATGAAGCCAAAAATAAACTTAGAAATAAAATATGTCTATATAATTTTATTGAAAAAGCGAAGAAACGGGGGTAAGCGGCGAGAAAGAAATTATTTCATGTAAGGGTCATTACAGTTGGAAGGACGTCTCCAACACGTGCAAGAGCAGAATAGTGGGTTTGTTATGCTTGCGCCCTGCTAGTCGCATATCCCTTCGGCACAGTACCATGTGTGTTGACTATGGCCTTCCTCCCCTCTTACCTCCCCATTTCCACGTGTCGGTCAGGGGCCACTTCCTGGCAGGATCCTCCCCCGCCATCTTCCTTTCCAGGTTTGCGCTTCCTCCTATCACCATGCTAGAGCTCCACCTTCTTTTGTAGGGAAGAGCCCCTGGCGTCACATGCACGCACACACACACACACCGTCCGCGTCCGAATCGAACAATCTGCGAGTGAACGTCTGCCTTCTTCTATTCCCGTTACGTCATTAACCCCGGGCCTGACATAATAGGTGATATTCTTGATGTTGCCTTGCCTGGCTCTGCGTAACAGTTGGTGTTGATCTGCTGCCCAAACAACGTGAGCGAGTGGCCTTGCCCGTTTGGAGTCCTTGACGGGAATTTGTCGCCCACTTGATCAGAATGCGGCTATTTCGCAAGATGAAACACCCCAAAAGTAAGTTGTTTTTCCTTCTTTTAGAAATATCAATAGAGTATGTGGGAGGGTCAATCTTTTTGCCAGAAGGTAACTTGTTTATTCACACTGCTTGCTTTTCCATATCCCGAAATATATGCATATCGCACGTAGCTGCAGTTATTGTGTTGCTTGATTGTGATATTTCTGCTGATGTGGGTTTCTAGAACGAAATGCCGGTTAGCAAATTTTAAATAGACTTTTGGAATTTGCGATACTTTTGGAATCTTAATTTTATTAAAGACACTGCGAAAAAAAAAAGAAAAAAAGAACATTTTATTGACCCTATTTAAAATTTTTGACTTGGACGGGAAAATGACCAAGATTGTGCCAGCCCTGAAAGAAATTAAGGAACTGAAAAGTGTCCTGCATTTGCAACTCCTACAGCAAAGAAATTTTTCCGACTTCATAAGTAAAAAGTAAAATGATTTTACATTATTAGTTGGTAATATGATGTGATTCTGCTGTCTGTGATAAAGAAACTTTTTTTTAAAGGAGTTGCATCTTCTAAAGTGCGTATTAATTCGCCACATTAAAATCCTTGTTGCCGAAATTTTGATGTGCAGTCATCATCATCGACCATGATCAAGCTACTACTGGATGAAGGTTTCCCCCAAATTTCTTCCACAACTTTCTGTCTTGAGCAGAGCACATTTAAGAAGACGGGGGGGGGGGGGGGGGCTTGACAGTGTTTTGGGGTCCCAGTATTACAAGGGCACAGCACATTTAGGAGGTGGATGGAAAAAAATAAAACATTCCCAAAATATGATGAGGAAGCCATAAAAATATTCCCGCCGGTTTGAAGTGTTTTTCCCATGATTCATGCACGAATCAGTGGTAGCAAGAAAATGTAAAAATGCATGGTTGAAAAATTGAAATCAGTTCAGTTCAGCTTTAATTCCCCTTCCCCAGGGTTGGGTTCAGCTTGTTGAAATTATATCGAAGTAGATGAAATTATATATATGTGATCCAAATATCATGATTCAAAGAAATTCTTAATGTATGAACATTTCCTCCAATTACAGATGTGTACAAAAAAACTGTGTTTTATAAATATATTTTCTGCGGACTCCTAAAAAACCGGAAAGAAATGGAAAATGTTTTTCACAAGGCAGTTTCTTATGATTTCTGCTGTTCAGTCGGCAAAAAAGCAAAAAATAAAAAGCCTGTAGAACTCTGTCGATTCTTCAAGCATCCTGCATAATTCCGGGGCTACAGCCCCCTCTCCCCCTCTTAAACGGGCTCTGTTCTTGAGCATGTCCCTCGACTTGCTTTCAAATTTCATCTACCCATCTTCCACATGGTCTTCCTCTGGGTGTTTTCCTATCCCTTGGAATCCAGTCTAATATTTCAGTTGTCCGTCGGCGGTTAATTTTTCTAGCAATATGTCCTTCCCGCTGACATTTCAGGGATTTCAATTTGATCATGATGTGCTTCCACTCTTGTCGTTTTTCTGATCCACAAGTTGCTCTTCTTACCTCACACTTGCACCTTTCCATGCTCCCTTCAGTTGTCTGCATTCTCTGTATATCGTTTTTAGTTGAGGTCCGCGTGTCTTTTTTCTTTTCTTTTTTTATTATTAAATATTTAACGACCACCGTGAGCAACTCAGTGGGCTATAAGTAGTCGCTCGTCCCTAATTTAGGGCCACTGGTTCCAGGGACGGGGGAGAGCCAGTTCCGTAAGACAAACACAACACCATGCCTCATCGGAATTCGAACCCAGCCCCATTTCGGACGAATGGCCATAAGTCAACGCTTAAACCAGTACGCCACGGTTCTCCATGTGTCTCATAAGTAAGAACTGGAGGGATGCATTGATTAAACACTTTTCTGTTAAGACATAATGATAAATTACTCCTTAAAATTGTCCCTTTTCTTCTTCGATATGGCTGTTGTGTTAGTGCTCCATCAATCGCTAAATCTTTTCTTGTAAATGCATTATTTTTCGTTTCCTGCAAGTTCATTTTCAAGCCCATTTCTATACCATGCACGGCCGGATCAAGGGGGCTAAAGTCTAGGGAAGCACAGTTACCAAGGGCCCAGAAGGCATGCCGCTACATCACAAATAATACACAGCATACATAATATATGAACTTGTGGATAAGGAAAATGACAAGAGTGGACGACATCATGACCAGAGTGAAATCACTGAAATGGCAATGGGCTGGACATGTTGCCAGAAGAACGGACCACCGATGGACAACCGAAATTTTAAGACTATTCTGAGGGACAGAAAAAGACCCCATGGAAGGTGGATGGATGAAAGCATGCCGGAGTGACATGGAAGAGACAGGCTCAAGACAGACAATTGTGGAAGAAACTTGGGGAGACCTTCATCCAGCAGTAGATTGATAATAGTTGACGATTATTATGATGATGATGCTGAGAGAGAGAAAGAGAGAGAAGTTTATAAAATATAGTTTTAGTTTTGTCTCGTATGATTTCCACTTGATCACACACAAACAGGTGCTGGGAGACAAACAGACAAACGTATTTCAAGCCAGTGACTTGCTAAGGGTGAACGTTTAATGTCGCTATGTACAGCGGGGTCGGCGAGATAGTTTAAGCCTTTTTACTACCATCCATCCAAGCCTCTCTACTTACACTTGGAACCGTTAATGATTGTAATCCCTTGTGACTTACACATTGCATAATGAAAAAGATGCACCAAGAAAAGTATACAATTCAAGACAAAACTAGGAATCTTAAGCCTTTAACTCATGTTCGTATGAAGACAATGGAAAATACAGTGATTTGTTATCTCTTAAAACTCTGCAGGTAATTTATTAGTTTAAAAATACACTATGTATTAATTATCGCAAGAATATTGCTACATTTTCGTATTTTAACGGGCTCAATGATTCTCCGTCATAAATTCTTTGAGGGTCCACTCAAATGTCAGCTTAAGGTCCACTAAGGTCTTAAACCGGACCTGATACCATGATGTAATTGCTATCATCGTACGAAATCATTTCGTTGTATACATTGTCGATGCAGTTATTTGAAAACGTTTGGACAGTAACAGTTCATTTCCTACAGTGTGTGTTGCATTAAAATTTTTCGAAATGCTACTACTACATCGGAAATCCAACTCCTACGTAGTTCTTTGTTTCACAGCTTCCTTGTAGTAATGGGTCTTTTATGGATCTTTTACCACTATGACATTAATAGAAAAAGAGCTGTTGGTATTTTTTTAGTTGTAGACATTCTCTTGCACAAGTTAGGTACTGGCCACTAAAAAAAGAGAGCGTTTCTAAGAGATGACGTCAACATTTCTGCGTTGCACCAATTTTTCGTTAGATACAACATATTCCTCCCGCTATAAAGAAATTTTGTATATGTTTGTCGTGCTGTTCGTCAAATCATATCTGAAATGTTTTGTAACTGTAAAAAAAACAAGAAACAAAAAAAAAAAACATAGTGACTAGCAGAAAAAACCTTAGTTTGGTTCTGCGGCATGTATATACGATGTATTTTTATTATTCGAAGGTGATGCCAGGTTGACTGATGTGGATATTTTGTGATTACATTAATTTTTTTTAAATTTATCATTTGGTTAAAACAGGGTAGCTACTGTTAATAATTCATTTATTCACGAAGTGCTCAAGATTCATTTCAACGATTATTTGAATTTTGTTCAAAATAGTTAATTTCTTTCCCTGTGGAAAAATTAGTTCACTTTTGTGTTGTCTTTTATCCCTGTTATTTCACAAAACAACAAAAGGTGTTTAATTTTGATCGGCTTGTCGTGACCATAGTTTCCCGTGAAAGCGTGGTTCCAACCGTATTTTATATTTGAGGTTGCAGTTTTGAGATACGACTGGTGATCGACTTTTGCTAAGCAGCTGTGTTTTTCATATTACAGCAGTGCAATTAACGTATCACGAAACGCCATCACATTCCCTGTCATATCGCTTATTCTGGTTATCGAAAAGGCAGGGCACGTGCCAGTTATTATATTTAGTAATTCGACTCGTCAGCCGGATTCTTTTTGACAGTGAGTGCGAGTTTGTCGTAGCTCGACCCAAAACTTTGACCTGAGAGATCACTGACTCTTTTCATAGGTTTCCTCCTGAAAACCTCTTTTCATAGGTTTTCAGGAGGAAACCTATGAAAAGAGGAATTTCCTCTTTTCATAGGTTTCCTCCTGACTTTCGTAGATGTTTGTTTGTCGTGATTTCGTCTTGAACTGTTATGCCAGGGGCTTCAATTTCAGTTGGCTATTAAAAAATAAAAAAACAAAACAAAAAGTCATACGCAGTCTCATTTATAAACTGCGAGATACACAGTGCGATACTGGAGCGTTTTTGGGAAAATACCTATCGTATTTTTCGTTATCCGCATTATCTGTAAAAAAAAGTTATAAATTTAGGTTTAGCGGATTATACCCCGATACAGATAATACGCCGCCTTTTGTGTACTAGGATCTAAAAAAATCTGCGTCGTAATTGTGAGGAAACGGTCATATATTTACAAAATTACCAAGAATACGTTAATAATAGGGAAATGTAACACAGGACAAAGATGGAGGTGTAAAGAAGTTTATTTTATTATTATTTTTTTCTACTCACGAGCATTTTTGGTAGAAAATACAACGGAATGAAGGCGACATTACTTGCCGTCACAAATGATCACGTGTTATGAGAAGCTCAGCGTCCCACACGCTCTTGGGAGCTGCATACTACGTAATCTAACTATACGTACTGCTGAAAAAAGAATTATCTGCAGTTCCGAATTTCAGATGATCTGAAAGTAAGAAATATATAACTTCATCTGCGTGTGTATATATATAGATATACATTTGTCTTCCCGGTATCGCTGTGGACTAAGCGCTAGCTTATAGTAGGTCCGGGTTCGAATCCCGACGCGGACATGGTTATTGTTTTTGTCTTACGGCACTAGCTTACTCACTTCCCTGGAATCAGTGGCCCTAAATTAGGAATGTGCTACTGCTTATATTCTATATATAGTTGCTCACGGTAGTCGTTAAATCCCCGAACAAAAAAATATTTATGTTGTGTACTAAATACTTCAACTCCATTTTCCATTCTTTCCCAAGTCTTCACTTTTATAATGTTGTAAGTAAAATTTGGACGACGTTGATGATTGCGTCAGTTTTCCTTTTAATTTCATGAAGTGGGTGTTTCATATGAAATCACTGCTCTTTTTTTTTTTTTTTATAAAGAAACTGCTTCTAAATGAACTCGCATTCGATAGAGAAATGAGTCGGATATTTTTCAAATTTTTTGTGTTTATTTTCAAGCCAGCAATAGTAAATGCCAGAATACCCTCTAGCCCCTTTCTCCCCCCCCCCCAAGTGTTATTAAGGAAGTTTCAGTCCTTCAAAATCTTAGTGAACGGCCGCAATCAAATTTTTACTTTTTAATTCAACATATATTCTGTACAAATTTTGAAGATGACAATCCGATTTTTGGCGTAAATGTGACAAGGATGGTAAGTCAGATAATTTTTGAAAACTTGAAAATTTTCATCGTCCTGGAGCGGGACACGAACCCGCGTCTCCCAGAAAACGCCTAGGTATGCTAACCACTACACCACCCAGAACGACCAAGTTTCAAGTTTCCGATCAATTTGAATTTAACCATCACAGGATTCGCTAGTCGAAGCAACCGGCATTCATGTTTAGCGAATCTGGAGGTTAATAATCCTATCCCGTGATTGCCCGGAGAAGCAGATAAATCATGAAAGAAATACGGGATTACGCCATATAATACAAATTTTGAAGATGACAATCCGATTTTTGGCGTAAATGTGACAAGGATGGTAAGTCAGATAATTTTTGATGGTTAAATTCAAATTGATCGGAAACTTGAAACTTGGTCGTTCTGGGTGGTGTAGTGGTTAGCATACCTAGGCGTTTTCTGGGAGACGCGGGTTCGTGTCCTGCTCCAGGACGATGAAAATTTTCAAGTTTTCAAAAATTATCTGACTTACCATCCTTGTCACATTTACGCCAAAAATCGGATTGTCATCTTCAAAAATTTGTATTATATGGCGTAATCCCGTATTTCTTTCATGATATATTCTGTATTTTAAATTTTTTTTATTTTTTATTTTGTGTACCAAGCATTTTGTTTTTATTTGCGAATTCCCGCAACAAAACATAACACGTTTTCCCAAATACATAAGACATCTTTGTTTTTCTTTCCTTGTTTTTTGATTTAGACGTTAAAGTACTATTTGTGCTTTTGCCCAACAGATTTTGTCTTCAATAACTCCAAGCTGTTGCCGATTGTTGTTCTTGGTGTCGTAGAAGTTTTCTCCAAATATTAGTCGATCGTGATTTGTTGCTTTGAGTCACGTAATTTGAGCCAATACGCAGTTAGTTTATGTAGGATTCGCATGGCCCTTGGAATCCGGGGAAATTCCTGGAATTTGATTTCCTCATCTTCCATGCCTAAAAAGTCCGTTTTTTTTTTTTTCTTGTTTCTTGGTTAAAAGGCCTGGAATAGTCTCGGAATTTTTTCTTGCAATTGAATAAAAAAAAAAAAAAATGGTCGAAATATTTGGATTGATTGCGTCACCTTCTTGTAGCTTCCTTGCGGTGTCTTCAATCAATAGCATAACTTCCTTCCTTCGATGGAGTG
The DNA here is from genome assembly GCA_039090855.1 of Macrothele yani. NCBI lineage: Eukaryota > Metazoa > Arthropoda > Arachnida > Araneae > Macrothelidae > Macrothele > Macrothele yani. Next base: position 117,614,213 of record CM077026.1, read on the forward strand.
TGGAGACGTGACGTCATCTCGACACTGCGATGCAAGATGTTTGAGTGCCACACTTCCAGCGACCTTTTATGTCACAACAGAGCGTATGGAAACCTCACGATTCCAAGATGGTCGTTCCTTGTAGCACGCGCTTCCATCTTTGAAGGAGATTGATATTTGGCTTTCTTTCCGCCAATGTGTGTGGGAATAGATGACTATGGAATACGAAAATTTCAGTGCCATGGAAAAATTGTTTTGTATTATCATCATTATATTAAGTTTCAGATTGCTCGGTATGAATTTCATACAGAGCAATTTTTATACGGGATAATTTTGCCACTTCATTGAAGCTTAACATCAGGACCGTTGCTAGACTACGAAATCAGAGTGGGCGACGGGATGGGCGAGAATTATTTTTGGTGGGGCTAGTCTGATAGCAACTTTTTTGCGAAACACTGACAGAATTTTTAATGCTTTTCACTACGAGTTACAAAAAAAACGTATGCGTGCATCCCCTCCCTCCTTCACCTGGACAAACACATAAATACTTACAAAGGTCTTACTAGTTACGCAACTGGTGTAAGATACAAGTGTTGGTAGAATGTCGCCTTCAATTTTTTGCTTGCTCTGAATGCATTGTTTAAATTGCTATACAAATCAATTTTGCATTTTTGCTTACGAGAATAGTACTGTACTTGGAACAATTTATTTAAAAGAAAATGTCGCTTTTGTTCATCTAAATCATATTTTCACATCGAGCCACTCAGACACAACCCCCCTCCCTTCTTAATTCCCTTCCTTCAAGCCAGCGACTTTTCCTTGCACTCCTCTCTTACAAAGCAGGCGTCAGCCACTTCCTGTAAAGATGAGCTCGTGCCCGGGCTCAGGTGGGCTCAGGATTCATTAAGAGCCGAAAAACGCAGGTTCGGGCTTGGCATAACACATGTTGAATTTCATTATTGAAATATTTATATATATCCAATTTCATTGCTTATAAGTTACCTTCACGAAACTCTGTAATTAAAAAAATATTTCCTGGATATTATTGTTATAAACTGGTCACCAAAAATATTATATTGTTAAGTGCACAGGTGGGGCGCCACTACTAGATCTGTAGTTTGGTAAATACTAACAGTTTGACAAAACCTATGAAATTAAAGATTATCAAATGCAGTCAATCTTGTCATAGCACCTTTGCCATATTATGGGCTCCCCTGACAATAAAAATTGAGAATACAACTCAATCAAAAAGAACGAATTCCTGTAAGAATTGTTTCACTGGATACATTTTTATATTATGTTGACTGGTTTCTGCTACATCACTGTGAACTGCCTTTACCAGTTAGCATATATGTAAATTATATTGCAAAGTTTAGCATTCTAGAGTCAAAATTTAAAACGTGCAACTGTCTGTAAAGAGTAATATGTTTTGTAATGCAATTTATTCAAAATAAAAGTAAATTTAGAAATCTTAATAAATGATTTTCTTATCTTCAGCTTTTGGCAAAATTACTGATTCCCCTGGTGTAGTCAAATGGCATGTGCATCGATTATCTACTTATTTTCTATCCACATTTTAGAACATTTGCTTTTATGCATAGTGTTTCGAAGAACATATTAATATTATGAAATGGATTAACTGAATTAAACTTTTTAAACTAATCCTTGATTGGGCCATAGCTTTGGCCTGTGCATAATGAAAGCCTTGCTAAGCAAACTTTTCTGAGAACCTGGGCCCAGGCTTAGAAAACACATGTAATCAAAGAAAGCGGTCTGGGCCTTTGTACCCGGGCGGGCCCAGGCTGCTAAAATTGAGCCCGAACTCATCTCTAGCTTCCTGTACTCTCACTGTCCCTGGGCAGGTTAAGAGCGCTAGTGTAGCTTTAGACTCCACTTTCCGTGTTGTAATCCCCTATTTTGTAAAGAAAACAAACAGCAGAGCGGTAAGTAACAGGGCTGTAGAAGAGAAGGGCTGATCCTTAGAGCTAGCTTCTCTGAAGACGCAGGCCGGAGGTGATGACGTAGTCGTGCTGCAGCAGTGGGTTGGTGGACGGTGGTGGCGTTCTTAGAAGCCGATACTGCACGGAAACTCGGAACAAATAGTGGAAAAGTCAAGAAAAAACTACATAAACCTGGAGTAAAAGGAACGAGGCTCAATGTCTATTATCACTGTAATTTAAAAGAAACAAAATATTCTTTAAACGTATGTTTTTAACATGGGCATATTCGAACTGGGTCTTCTTGAAAACGCGGTTGGCACATTTCTCCAAAGTTTCTAACTTTGGAGGTGGGTGGGGGTTCTGAAGCTTCTTAGAAAATCGCTTGAATCTGAGATAATAGAGATCTCCTAAAAGTGCCCCATCTTTTCGATCGTTGAACAGAAACTTTGCGATTTCTATTTGTTTCCCGGCGCATGGTTTGGAGATCTTTCTCGAGTGTTGAAACGTTTTTCATTGAATTATCGTTACAGATTTGTAAATACTCGCAGTTACGGCATTCTGTCTTCTCTACATTGCTTTTGTTACAGATTTGTAAATACTCGCAGTTACGGCATTCTGTCTTCTCTACATTGCTTTTGTTACAGATTTGTAAATACTCGCAGTTACGGCATTCTCTCTTCTCTACATTGCTTTTGATTCCACAGTTCGTACCCCAGAGTTCCTTTCACTTTCAGTATCCAGATTAATTTTCTTCCGGCTTAATTCACCTAATCGTTCCAAAGCACTTATAACCCTGGGTAAGTAATGACCTCCCTCAGTGAATTCCTATCCACATTCGCTCCCTGGCCACACAAACATGAAAAAGAGGCTTAAACTAAGGAATTGGAAGAGTGGAGAACAACTGAATTTTCCACCCTTTGCGGATGCTATTTTGATAACTTTTCTACGCAGACGTAAACAACGCGTTTCCTAGGCGAAAATAGGTAGGGCTACATGAAGTAAAACACAAGACTTGTTATTACTTGGCGAGCCCAGATTATATTTTAAAGTTAAATATATTGAAAGTGGCACATTTTGAACTGGGTGGGTGTCAGGGTTGGGAAGGCAAATATTAAGGTGGGCTCAAACACACCCTCGCACCCTCTTTGGCGATGTCCCTGTGTAACATACACCGAAGAACAATCTGCAACAGAGGAATCCATAGGATTTCACAAGAACTCTGAATGCATAGTAAATTTCATCCCAGTTTGAAAAATATAAAACAATGCACAATGATTCTATAGCAAACATTTAAGCTCCCGTAATTTTTTATGAACTCCTGGAAATGTCCTGGAATGTATTTTCTGTAAATGTTTACGAACCCTGTTCATAGCATTTTCGCCGTGCTTATTAAGAAACTGGCAAATATGTTGGGAAAATTTGTTGCTTTACCATTTTATTTTCCAATAAAGCCCGCGGCAGCAGTTTTTTTTTCTTTTACTTAAGAATGAGGAGTTGCTTCGCAGATGGAGCACTGAGAGTTTCTTAAGATGTTTTTGCTGTAAAATGGAAATTTGTATTTCTCTTTATATGAGTCACCGCTACCTTAATTGTGCACATCTTGTGCGATATAAATTTTAACCCATCACTCTCTCTCCCTCACGTTTAGGGAGGAAGTGGTTTAAAATGATTTTCCAGGTTCCCCACGCGTGCAGGAAGTCCTAATTGACCGGCCTGCTAGAGGATGGGGTTCGACTGCAAACAGCTGCTGGTAGAAACTCATTTATGCTGATTGTAATACCGTTTACACATTCTGCTTAATTTTTATTACCGCAGCCATAATGAATCTTCGGAACTGCTTTGTCGCTAAGAATGGAATCCATAAGGTTACAAAAAGGAAACGGAAGCTCGTTATATACTCTATGTTAAATGCACAGCGTTACATATTGATTTAAAAGTACAGTGGAACCTTGGTTGTACGTTTTTTTTAGGGGATGGCGTTAAAAAAGCGTACAAACGTAAGATACGTGTAAAAGAAATTTCAAAATGTGAAATACTACTCAAAAATTTTGAATGCTTCCACCCCGTAGCAGAATCGTGGGGACGGGCGACATACGTCGCAGGATTTATTTAAGTCCTGCAGACAAAAACGATATCCCAGAGGAGCCGCGGATGGCTTAGTGGTTAGCGATTTAGACTATATCGATGCAAGGTCCTCAGGTTCGAACCTGGGCTGATCTTTCAGAGATTTACTAACAATCGCTGAATATTCGCCGTGCATCGGACGAGCACGTTAAGTGACGGCTGGACCCATTGGTTAAATGGGTATCCTTTCCTATGCGCCCCCCCTGAAATTCTCTCACCCCTCTGTGTGCAACATCGTACTTGTACGGTGGCGTCATCTACTTTACTCTAATCTCACTAAAAACTGTTCTGTCAAAGTCGCTAGACTTGCTCTCATTGTTTCTGTGTCCTGCCCAAAAGGCGATCTCGCTGTAGGTGGCTGGGACCTAAACTCTACTCACTGTGGACGGGAAGTCCTACAAGAAAATAACAAATACTGAGACGATATCTCAGAACCCTTTTTAACCCTCTCTTGTGCAGATTACCGATCATCGGTGAAGATTTTCAATCTGGGGACGGAATTCTAATCTTAATCTTCACTCCGTCTAAGTTCCATTTTCGGAAGTTAGACGGATTTTAAGAGCCCGAGCCCGAAATCGTTAGATTTTTCTTCTTCTCGCGATATTCTTTCTGTTCGTATCATTGTTAAATATCATTTTATTCCATAAATGTGTGTGTTTCAGCTTGAAAATGGAACCAACAATTTTCGGAAAACAGAAGTTAAACGCAGCGCTGTGATCTGAATATTTTTTTCTGGTTGTGAAAACACAAATTTGTCCGCGACGGGCATCGAACGGAGGGGACACGGGTTCGATTACGCGGGTAGAATGTCTAGCTGCAGATTTGTCGTCTTGACACATGTTTTCACCTCTGTAGCACGTCACACAGTGTTGCCTCTGGCTTGCATTGTTTTTAAATATCCTTTTATTCCATAAATATTTGTGTTTCAGATTAAAAAAATGAAGAAGAAATTTTCTAAAACGGAAGTTGGACGGATTGAAGATTTCTTTCGTAATCTTAATTTCTCTTACCCCGATGATCCTTCTGTCCAGTATTATTGGTAGATATCGTTTTGTTGCAGAAATGTTTGTGTTTCAACTTAAAAATGGAGGCAAGCATTTCAGATAGCCGAAGCTACAGGCAGCGGAAAAGTTTCCTGTGATCATATTTATCTTATGGGGCAGGGGTCCCTGTCATATATTGCTAAATGTAATTTTATTTTATAAGTCGTTGTGTTTCAGCTTGAAAATGGAGGCAAACATTTCGGACAGCCGAAGCTACAGGCAGCGAAAACCTTTCCCGTGATCGTACTTTGGGGGGAGGGGGGATCCCTGTCACATATTGCTAAATATAATTTTATTTTATAAGTCGTTGTGTTTCAGCTTGAAAATGGAGGCAAAAAAAAAAAAAAAATCCGAGAACGGAAATTGGACTGAGCGATTATTTCTCACGCAACTTTTTTTTTTTTTCTTCGTGATGTTTCCTCTGCTATGTATTGTGTTGTTAAATAATATTTTATTCCGTAAATGTTGATGTTTTGTCACGACAGTAAGTTGAAAGATTATTACTTCGCAGATAGAGATTTGAAAAGTTTATCAAAGTATGTGCATTCAGAGGGCACCGTGTTATTGATAATTGCTAGTGCTTTAGTAATCTTGAAGAAATATAAGGAGATGAGTTTGTTTTCTCTCTTTCCTCTCTGTTTTTTATATTTCTACGTCTGCAAGTTTTTATTGTTTTTTTTTTTTCAACCAGTGCATGTCTTAACTCAGTGACCACCTCACAGATTATTTTATAGCACTACGATCTCCATAGCAGGCTGTTCAGAAACTTTCTGCTATTGGGGTTTCCTAAAAAAAAAAAAAAAAAAAGGAACAATTTTAGATTATAAATGCAAGACACATACATACATACCAAAGTCTCCTGCGTTAAATCATATAAAATCACATTAAAAAAAATAATAAAAAGTAGAAAATTCTCTCCCTCTCTCAGAGTCCGAGCACGCCCGAGCCCGTACTTCAGTAAGTATGATGCAGCCCGAGCCCGTTTCGGGCCCAGGTTCGACTTCGGGCTTCCCAACATTTTTGGTCACGCTACCTACCCCTATGCATCAAAATAAAGGATTACGAGGGAGGTAACCCAAAAAATTAAATGTTTTTGATTTTTAGGTGTAAATATTTGCTTTCCGTACAGGTATTAATTATTAAAACAAATTATTTGCTTTGGCGTTACCCAGAGACAAGTATTCCACACTTCTTGTTCCAACAACGGAATTTTGAAACAAAGATTTCTCTTCACTCTCTAAAACAAATATTTTTCTTTAATAAACCAACTGAAGGTAAAGAAAAATGTTTGTTCTCGAGTTCCACTCTTGGAACAAAACATTTAGGGTTAAAAGAGTTCTCAAGCTTGAATACATCTCATCAACTCGTGTAGAACATACAAGGCCATAGTCCTTATCTTTGGGGTTGACCTCGGAACACACTAGAGTCTCAATTAGAGAACGATGGGGTTTTCAAAGATGGTACTTGGCGTTATCGGGAATGACTATTTGCACGCCGTTATCGTCAAACGGTAGTATAATGCGAATCTTATTATTTCTCAGTTCACTGTATGTAACATGTAGTCCTTGCACACGTGCACTGCAATCAGTCAACTTGTGTTCGCGTTGTCTGCGGTAATTCCGTGCTCTGAAGCTTGTACCTATGATAAGGTATGTATTTACTCTTTCAAACAAGACGTAGGTAGGGTAAGAATTTTGTGCGGGAATTTCAAATTGGAGGGGATGCTAAAACATCTTGGGAGGGGGAGGTATTGAATGAAAGCAGTTTTTTTGAGTGCTGATTTTTTTATTGTGAAATATTTAAGCTTTTTACATGAGTGTTGGAAACGGGTCAAAAATTTTGGAGCCGGACCCGACCGTCACATAATTGGACCTGGCCCGGACAAATCTGCCTGAAACTATAAACTGCTGGATGAAAGTCTCCCCAAGTTTCAACAATCCATTGTTGAAACTTGGGGAGACTTCTCAGAGGCCAGTCTCCTCTGTCCACCCATCGCCCATGTGGCCTTCTGGATTTTTTCCTGTCCCTTGGAATCCAGTTTAAAATGTCGGTTTCTCATCGGTGATCCTGCTGGTCCATTCTTCTGGCAATATGTCCAGCCCAATGCCATTTCAGGGATTTTACTCTGATCATGATGTCCATTTTCCTTATCCACGAGTTTCTCTTTTTATCTTTCTTGGTTGAACCAAGCATGCATCTCTCTATGCTTCTTTCAGTTGTCTACAGTCTTTGTATGTCTTGCAGCCTTTTTTTTTTTTTTTTTTTTAAGGACCACGTCTCAGCTCCGTACTACTGGTATGTATTTACTATTATTTCAAACAAGACGTGGGATAAGAATTTTGTGCGGGAATTTCAAAGTGGAGGGGATGCTAAAATATCTTGGAAGGATGAATTGATTAAAACGCTTTTATTTTAAGACGTAATGGCATATTGCTCTTAAAAATTGTACTGTTTCTTCCAAAAGCTCTCCAACCAAGTTTTTTACTCCAATTAATTTCTTCATCAATGTGACCCTCACTTGATATCTGCTGCCCAAGGTAAATGTAGAAATTGGTTATCTCCAGCTCTTTCTCATCAATTGACAAATCTTCATTCCCTGTAAAAGCATGGTACTTCAGTTTTGTCTTCTGAAAGTTCATTTTTAATCCCATTTCTTTACCCTTTTCAGCAAGTCCCTGGATCACACTCTGTAGCTCTGAAATATTATTTCAAGGACCTCTGAAGTTTTCTTTAGAATATTTTTTTTTCTTTTCAAAAATAAAACGGAAATAAAACCGGGTCGAAATCGGGTCAGGAACACCTTGACGCGGTGTCGTGCTTTTTGCGGACGTGCCACTTGCGAACAGTGCCAGGTGCGGACAGAGCAATTTATAATGGCATTTTCTGAAAATGAACGAATTAGAATCGGTAACAAAACGAAAGAAAATGTATGTAAAAATTGATGAAAGAATTGAAAATATTATTTCAGCATTTGAAAAAAAAAAAAAGTATTATTTCACCGTTTTTTTTTTTCAAAAACAAGGACTTAAAAAGGTGCTGAGCAGCCTTAAGTTTTGTAACAAATTTTGATTAAATTGGATTTTTTTTTTAGTTTTGTAACATAATTTGAAATTTGTAACATTAAAATGACATAAGCGATTATTCTCCTGAAATTTTTAAACCTCCAGTGTAAATTGTCCGTATCTGCCACGACGAACCCTTCCAATCTTTTCAATTTCGGTTTGTCCGCAACTGGCACGTCCGCAAAAAGCACGTCACCCCTTGACCGAACACGTTTGACCCGCAAGAAATTGTCGATCCGGTAACCCGTGACCATCTCTTATTTACATCTAGTATTTAAAATGGGAAAAACTCTTAAAATTGGAGAGCTGTTGAAATTTTTATAGTTAAAAGTGGTTAAAACTTGGAATTTTTTTTTTCTAAAACTACCGATGTTTATTTTGTTCTTGTTCTGTTTTATTTGTTGTCTCTCATGTGTGTAAATGCTTCCTTAAACAAGGCGAAAGCGACCAACTATTAAACATGGGTTGTTGAAACAGTAGATATTGACGTTAATATAAACAACACTTGCCGTTTCTACACGATACCATAAAAGACGATGATGGTGACATTAAAAAACTTTAATTAAAAGGTTGAAAGCTTAAATACATTTCCACTTTCGGGTCTACTATAGACCCATCATCAGATTTGAAATAATCGAACTCAGAGATTATGTATTAAATGCTAATGTATTTAAACTTTCAACCTTTTAATTAAAGTTTTTAAGGTCACCATCATTGTCTTTTATCATATCGTGTAGAAATGGCAAGTGTTGTTTATATTGACTCATACACGAATTAAGCTTCTTTTAACGGTATTGACGTTTTTTGAAATCTTTTCATGCTGAAGTGATTAAGAAGTATATCTACATAATATGCAGCAGACGAAAGTGAAGAGATACGTACACACGTTTTGTGGTTGCGATGACTGACTTTAAACATACGCTTTAAACAAGAAAAGCGAAAAACTAAATGTTAGACTGCCATACATATACAGTAAGTCAAATTGAAAAAAAAAAAATGAAATATAATATTGCATTATACGTAGTAGAAGATACTTCAAGGTAGAGCTGAAAAATCCATGTAAGTGCTAACTGCTTTTGATAACTGTGGAAATGATGTAAATGCTGAGGAATTCATGCAAATGCTAACTGCGTTTGACAACGTTGCAGTCGTACTTCGTGCTCTTCAGTATCTTCAGTTTCATATAGCTGGAAACAGGTCAGTTGTGTGTATGACGCCACAGGATTTTGCATCCCCAAAAAAGACGATTGGACTTAAATAGAAAAAAGGCAAGCATAAAGGAGACAATTAAATATTGATACGCCTAGTGCTAGTAACTAAAAAACGTGCGTAGAAGTCGTTGAACTAAATATGCATTGTGTGCCTGGAATTTTTAAGAACTACGTGTATGTGTTGTGAAGAAAAGCCCCTTTTGCTGCCGGAGCGGGATATTCTCCTGAGTGAATTACGCCAGTAAGGCTTATAGTTGCAACTTGCCGACTTGACTGGCACATCACCTTAGTAGTACGTCACACATGGTAAACGATAAAAATACCCCCTGGAAAAAATACCCCTGAAAACTGAAAAGCGGAAAAAATGCCCCCGGAAAAAAATACCCCCGAAAGAAATACCCCCAGAACAAACGGATCACTGTAAACTGCCACACAGGAACACTGATGTGTGGCAGTGCTCCGGTGTGGCAATTTACCGGCAACCCTGCCACACATCTTTCAGCAACTTGGCCACAAAAGTTCAAGGGGGGGTATAAAGATTGCCCCGTTTTTGGGCCTATATTGAGAACTGAATTAAGAACTCCAAACGAATTTCGGAAACGTTCCGTGTAAGCCAAGCGAGAATTGTACTTTAATTTGAAGAAATAAATTGCCGAGGATCCGAGGTACACGAAGGGGGCTCAACCCCCAACTCCCGTAATATTAGATTCTGGGCCGCTGGAGTCTGTCAGTGTATCCAAGCTATTCCTCTTGAATCGCCCGCGAGGTCCGTGAGCTTTGGGGGGGGGGGTCCCCAAAATGTTGAAATGGCCGTAGAGCTGTAAACATTAGAACCGTGCTTTACATAATGATTCTGTACTCGACCACGAATTTTCAGGAGGGTGGGGTGCAAGTTTCTAAAAGCGCAGACAAGTGTTCAAGGTAAAGGATTTGCTCGCAATTTCTGTGCTTCATGTTGTGTTTAATGGTAAACTATGTATGCTCTTCCCCCTCCCCCAGAAATTTGGTGAAGCCTGTGAAAGGAATACGAGTCTAGAGTCGGTCATTGTATCCTCGATGTTACCCCTGAATAGCTCTTAGAAACGGGGGGGGGGGTTACCCCACCCTCCTGAAAATTCGTGGTCGTGTATAGAATCATTATATAAAGCATGGTACTAATGTTTACAGCTCTACGTCCATTTTAACATTTTGGGGAAAAGCCCCCCCAGCTCATGAACCTCGCGGACGCTTCAAGGGGAACTTCCTGGATACACTGACAGTCTTCAGCGGCCCAGAATATAATATTACGGGAGTTGGGGATTGAGCCCCCCCCCCCCCCCCACCACCACCAAGTGTATCTCGGACCGTCGGCAATTTATTTCTTCAAATTAAAGTACAATTCTCGTTTGGCTTACAGGGAACGTTTTCGCGAAATTCGTTTGGAGTTCCCAATTCAATTCTCAATATAGGTCCAGAAATGGCAAATCTTTATAGCTCCCCCCTTGAACTTTTGTGGCCAAGTTGCTGAAAGATGTGTGACAGGATTGCCGGTAAATTGCCACACATCAGTGTACCTGTGTGACAGTTTACCGTTTGTTCTGGGGGTATTTCTTCCGGGGTTTTTTTTCCGGGGGCATTTTTTCCGCTTTTCAGTTTTCAGGGGTATTTTGTCTGGCGGTATCTTTTCCCGGGGGTATTTTTACCTACATCCGTTCTGGTCCGCCGACGAGAAACATGTTTCGCCAAGTACGGCAAATTATTTAGTAATTTTAGATTCAATTTTTACAAAATTTTTACCTGAAGGAGCTCCCAGTAGAAAAAGGAATTCTTATTAATTCCAGACGATGTGTAGGAGAATCATCGCCCATTTTTTTCCGAACTTCACGGCCTGGGGATTCATTTTTACGTTTGGGGGTCAATATGAAGAAAGTCCCCTTTTGCCGGTGATGGAGTTCGATCCACATTTTCCTACTCCGGAGAGGGATATTCTCCGGAGTGAACTACGCCCGGCAAGACTTATCACTGTAACTTGCAGTTTTGACTCATGCGTCATCTTAGTAGAAACAATTTAGTGAAAAATATTTTTTATAAAATTATAGTAAGGGGAAAGAGTAATTTTTGCTGAAACATAGGAAGGTTATATGTAGGTAATAAAAGAGTCTATGGCGCATAGCAGCAAATAAGATATTTCCTGTTAAATGTTCAATATTAAATAACTATAATAAAGCGAGATATGTGCATTTATATATCGTATCGTGTGTATCACATGATACACACGATACGATATATAATTGGTGGTAGGTTCTGTTTCGTTTGGGACCTCGATATTTCCCTGTGCCCGGGTCACCCGGATGTCTTAGCCTGGCCCTGCATACGTGCATTATAAAGTTTCCGAGAATCGCCATTTGGTATATCTGCAGAAGGAAGACATTTACAGTTTAAGTTGTTTTCTGTTACCCATGAAAAATTACAGGGTACGTACCGAACCAGATTGACTTACCGCCAGAGAGATTTATTCCTGAGGGCGCTTCTGGTAGGTGGTTATAATACTGTGGCTTATGAATGTATCTCAGTTCTAATAATCAGTATATGATACTGTTTGTTACTAAAGAAACTTCCAGATCGATAGATGTTTCGCCAAGTACGGCAAATTATTCGGTAATTTTAGATAACATTTTTGCAAAATGTAGTTTAACACGATTAAACAAAAAAGAAAAAAAAAACAAAAACGATGGGGCTTCGGTAACTGTGTTTAAACGTAGAACTACGTATCCATGTCTTGTGTCTATGATAAGATCGTGAATGAAATACACAGTGGTTGTTGGTAATATTTATTTTGTCGGTGGTATTTACATTGTAGGTCGGAATCATCGTTGGAATCTCTATCCCCAAAAAAATCTACTCTTATTTGTAACAGTTGCAATTGTAATTTTTTCAATTCAAACGACTGGTCCACTATGTTAACATTAATATTACATACCAAAATAAATGTTCAGTCACCCTTAGTTCAGAAGTATTGATAACGATAGCAAAAGTATACTCGCGGCGCAGAGCAGAAAAATGACCATCCACTTCTGCGTGCTGTCACGAACTGCCATTGATCCGCCGGCCCCACCACTTATAATTGTCACTAAATGTCATCTATGCGCTATCAAACCATACTAGCGCCGTTGCCACGCCCCCAATAACCCCGGAGTTATTGCGAGTTGAAATCGGTGACACAATTACGTCGCGTCCACCTCTAATCTCTATCGTAACTACACGTCAAAATGCTCCAAAGCATTGTAATTCTTTTCGCCAGGTGAATCTTACGAAATTGTGTTGATTAAAAGCCATTATTAAATTTCCGAAACTATTTGCTTTATAGTGGGAATTAAGAATCCGAATGACGGCGACTGGCTTCAGATGTACACAGGAAAACGAATAAGCCTCCTAAGCCGCGGTTTGACTATTCAGCTAGCTGGCATTTTTGTGGCCATATAAAGCAAAATTATGTCTTTGTTCAGTGATATTGCTCTGCTGTATATGTGTGTGTAAACAAAGGCCAGCTGTTAAGCTCACAGTACGATGCCGCTGCAGTTGGAAAGAAGACATTTTACGATCTTAGAATATGTTGGCTTCCACACTTCCTGTCTTCTTGCGGAAAAAACACCTTTTCTCCCAGCAATAAAATTCCTCATGGTGGCACTATTTTCGTTTCCTTAACTTTCTCGGGACGGCAGCAGATTGCTGGAAGGGTGGAGCATTTATGTTTGTTTTATGCCAGGTCAGTCATCCCTTAAAAGAATCGCAATGCAGCCAGCCTTCGCTTGAATCGCAAACTGCCATGTGGCCGTCACCGGAAGTTTGTTTTGCGGGGTGTGTGGTTTATTCCCTACAAACCCTTGTTTCCGGTTGTTCGCAGTAGCCCTGTCCCATTCTTTCTTGCCTGCCACTAAAGAATTTTCATACATTTACACGTATTTTTGCGTACTGCAGTTTCACAGTTGTAAATATACATGCAAGCATGTACATTCTTCGCGGTCTCCGACATTGTGTTTCAGTTTTATTCTTCTGATAAAAGTAAAACAAACAAACAAAAACGACAACAAAAAACAGAACAATTTGTTTTCAGTCTTGTATTCAACATTAGTCGGGGTGTAACGACCACCATGAGCAACTCGTACACTGTAAAAAGTAATTGGTTGGAATTCATGGAAAATTTCTGACGATAACGTGCAGCAAAGTTGCCAGTAAGTGCCCGTCTTTTAACGGAATTTCCGTTTTTAAAAGTACTCGGTTTTTTTTTTTTAACTTCCGTCTTTTCACAGATTTTCCGTAATCAATAATTCCGTGTATTTCAGAAAAGTCCGTTTCAAGTTTTTCCGTCTTTTGACAGAAATTCCGCAAAATCCAACATGCTGAATATTTCGGCCCTTGCGCGGCAGAATCCTTATGCGCCGGTGATTGAACCCAGCCGTTTGGAATGAAGCCGCACATCTTAACCACTCAGCCAGAAAGTCACAGGTATCAGACTCACGTTCAAGGTAAAACTAATGGGGCGATGAAGAATTTCTTATTTTTTCATTAATGCGAGTGATTTAGTCATTTTATTTCCTATTGGAGCTGTTTATTGAAAACAAAATTTTTTGTATACGTTTGTAATAATTTTATGTTTTCTGTAAGACATCTTATTACAAATTACGTATTTTTTCATCGTGATTTTTCGGAGCAACACAATAGTTTGGAGTTTTAAATGTTTTTTAAAGTGACGATAACTTTCAATTATCTTTCAGAGAAGGTGCAATGTACTGTTTTATAATATTATTTCACAAAACTTCTTAATATAACATTTACTTTTGATAGCTATATAGGCTTTTGTCTTAAAGACACCACAAGCTGATACGCACACATCACCTGTACAATAAATTAAGTACCCAATTTCTTACGGCAACACAATATATAATTGCTGATGCACAAAATGGGGTAGAGGAAAAGAAATATCCTGTGCCACAATAACTAAAATTCATGCGATATGCTACCCACAATATCTGATCTCACTGCAGAACTTCAACATCAAATATTTCGACAGACTATTAAAATTTAATCAGTGAATCAAACCGCCAAGTATTCCCGTGAATCTACCCTGTTACCGAAAATATTTCGTCATATGGAAACAGAAAAAGTGAGAACGGAGTTTTCCTGTTAATATAAGAAAGGAACTGCGGAAAGGTTTCTGAAAATTCAGAAATTTTCTGGCGTACGAAAATCCATGAAATTCAGTGTTTTTTCCCCGCCATTTCACGGAAAAAGTTGTATCAGAAATATGCTTCGTTAATTCACGAAAGAAATCATGGAAAGTGACTCGTGAATTTCAGAACTTTTTTACACTGTAGGGCTATAAGCAGTCGCCCTCACACATACACACACACACATCCTTAATTTAGGGCTACCGGTTCCAAGGAAGAGACAGAGCCAGCGCCATCGAAAAGAGCACAATTCATGCCTAGTCGAGACTCGAACCCTGCCCCAACTGGAAAAAAGCGTCCAGGGCACACAATCATCCGAGCGACCCACTTGATCGGTCGCTCAGATTGTCAACGCCTCACGTTAGAGCTGAGTGAAGCATGCGCAATGTCGTCACCTGAACATATAAATTTTATTATAAATCTCACGCTTGACATAACATACGAATTGTGAAAGAATGGAACAAAAGTTATCACCACTTTATTTACTCATTTATTTAGAATGTTTCGTGGGAAGTCATGTAATATGATGAATTGCGGGGTATATACTGTATGTACTCGATCCGTCTTCCTTGAGATAATACATGTGCCTCGAGTCATTTCTGTTCACAGTAGAATCCGCTTATACACTGCCGGACAATTGCTAAGGACGGATGACAATAGCAACCATAAAATGGAAGGCAGGAAAATGTGGAAATTAGCATAAGTGCGTGATACAGTAAGACGTGTTGTGCGTATGCAAATTTTGGATTGCCGAACTTGTTCGTGACGTCATAGCGCTGATAAGAGATATAAAGGATTTGACGCGTATTGACCGTTGTTGTTCAAAAGCAAAGTTGAAAGGGAAAGAATCAATTGACGAACTTGCAATTTTCAGTATGTCTTCCCGACATCACCTAGATGATTTTACGCGTAGCCGTATTATTGGCAAGATTGAAGAAGGGCGAAAAATAACAGATGTTGCCAGGGAGTTCGACGTCAACCACAGTGTTGTTTCAAGGCTTTGGAAATCATTTCAAACAAATGGAGAGTGTAGCAAACGTCACGGGGGAGGTCGTGTACGCAGTACGATACCTGCAGAAGATCGGTACATAGTGCTATCAACAAAAAGACACCGGCGCAGCACAGCTAGTGAGGTAGCAAATCAGTTTATGGCTGCTACTGGCAAGCGGATCTCCCGAAAAACTGTCGCCAGACGTTTGCATGAAGGAGGACTATACGCCCGCCGTCCTGTTGTGTGCATCCCATTGTCCAGACGTCACCGTACCGCCCCTTTGCAATGGTGCCATTAACATCGCAATTGGACTGATAACGACTGGTCTGCTGTCCTCTTCTCAGATGAGAGTAGATACGTCTATCGTCTGATTGTCGACGACAACTGATCTGGCGTGATAGTGGTACTGCATATTGTCCAGCAAACATACAGGAAAGGGACCGATATCCGACATGTAGTGTCATGGTATGGGCTGCCATCATGATCAATGGCCGCACGTCCCTCTATGTGCTTCCAACTGGGACCATGACTGGCCAACGATACATTAATGATGTTCTGCTACCTCATGTTCGCATGTTCCGTGGTGCTGTCGGTGATAGATTCATTTTCATGGACGACAACGCAACATGTCATCGAACAGTCGCTGTCCAGGAGTGTCTTGAGAGCAAGGATATTCAACGTCTCGTATGGCCAGCACGTTCTCCAGATCTGAATCCCATTGAAAATGTGTGGGATGCTTTAGGGAGGAGTCTTGCTGGTCGCCAATGCCCTCCAATAAACAAGGACACCCTCATCCGTGCACTGACAGAGAAATGGGATAAATTACCCCAACAGCTGCTTGATAATGTTGTGCAAAGCATAACACGACGTGTGGAATCTTGCATCGCCCTCCATGGTGGCCATATCCCGTACTGACATCTTACGCCGGTACGCCTGCGGACGGTAATTGCATTTTTTTCACGTTTACGTATTCTGCACAAAATGGCCTGTTTGTCCCTTGAACACGTTCCAAAGCCTTCTGGATTTCAGAGCACAATAAATTGTCTTTCTTGTAATGTCCTGGCATTCTGACATTATTTTATTTCACTTGGCATCCAACCACACTTACTTTTTTATGCGCTATATAGCTGTTTATGATCCGTCCTTAGCAATTGTCCAGCAGTGTAATTTCGAAGAGATCGGGACTGACGGAAACTCTCATTAAATCCGGGCGATCGCTAAATCCGTTTTTGGATGAAAATTCCCCCATGTAAACATATATATGCATGCGTGTTTATATGCATGTACGTTTTTATATTTCTACAACAACTGAATATCCTTGAAAGTTTTAACTAACTACATTAGTACTGTAGTTAATTAATTAACTTTTTGAAGTATGCTCAGTATATGTACTTCAAAGACGTGAGACCGACCGCTGCTTAGCTTCACAACACACACACGAAGAAAAAGCAGCACCGATCGTCCCAATGCAGCGCTCACTTGGAGGGTTAAAGTCGCGGACACAATTCCAGGAATTGTTATCTCCTGTTTCCTCACCGGCGACATCCTCACTCCATTACTTCGCTGTCCCTATCTTCCATTGTCACCCAGAAATCCACTTTCATGTGCCACTCATCTTCTTTTTGCGTAGGAGTAGGTGGCCTGTTTTCAACACTACTGACACTATATAGCCAAGGCATAGCCCCCTTGAAGTAGGTGACGGAGAGAGAGTCTCTTGCACAACTCGCCTGTTGAGCATTTGAGATACCTCTTCCCCATTGCTTTTCTATCAACATCCTTCTACAGGGTGTTGGTCAGTTGCACTCACATCATCTCTCGGTTCATGGGCTAACTGCCCTCAAGAGCGCACCCCATGTTCTCCCTATTTAGAGATTACTGCACTCAGAGAGTCCCTCAAAGGCTTATCCGCTGTTGGAAAATTGCCCTTGCGTAAGTACGTGTGGGTATGTATGTATACATCTGACATGAATTTCTATTATCAGGTTTTCCCCGCTATCCGAAAGTAGAGCATTCTTATGAAACCTTTCGTAAGCTGAAATGGCGTAAAGCAAAGAAGCTAATACCATTAATTTATATGGGAAAATTTTTTGAGCATTCCCAGATCCAAAGAATAACCTACCAAATCATATCAAATAACACATAAAATCTAAAATAACACTAACATTGAGGATTTCAAAAATATCTGAAAAGGTACATGCCTGACTGGACATGTGCAGAAATTATTTACCTGTCCAGGTAGTAAAAGTTGGATGCCAGAGAAAATTTACCTTTTAAGTTGACAAATTAGAAGTCTCATTTCTTTTAAGTTAAAAAATACAATAACTTGAAAACAGTTGATGAAGTAAGTGCTCATGACACGATCAACATTTGTATCAACAAATTCAAGGGGGTTATCGAGATCAAATGTAATGGTCCGAAGAAGCTTGCATTTTTCAATTTCGTAGACTATAGGGATCTAATTTAAATTGTTTAATGACGTTTTCTTCTTCGAGCGTGACCCTTCCCTGATTTCTTTAATGTGCGTTAAAAGAACGAGGAGGAAGGTGGAAGGTATCTTCGTCCAATAAAGCTTCCTCAGGCAAGCTAAATGATCAAGACTTTTATTGATAATTACTCCGCGTAAGATGATTTGTTGCAGACAGACACCGAATTTGAAAAGTTATGTGTGCATGAGTTCATCATGATTGTTTGAAGACGCAGATGAAGTTATCTGTGAGCGCGGTGCATCTTTCAGAGCTTAAGGTGGACGTCAAGTAATTTTGCTTCCCATACTTCCAATGAAAAAACTTCTGTACACATTTTCTTCACAATTAATGCGTTACCAAAGATGAAAATTTGTACATCCATTAAAATAGCTTCATTTCATAACTTGGAATACTTAATATTTTCTAAAACATAACCATAATTATGCAATCCAACATTTGTTTGTCTACTGACGTCATCAAAGTACAGGTCGCGCCATCTTTTTTCTGGTTTCAACACCACCAAAGGAAAAGTTATTGATTTTTAATATAATTATGGTCTTGTTTTAGAAAATATTAAGTATTCCAAGTTATAATATGAAGCTATTTTAATCGATGTTCAAATTTTCATCCTAATTAAATTGTGAAGAAAATGTGTACAGAAGTTTTTCCATTGGAAGTATAGGAAGCTAAATTACTTGACGTCCACCTTAAAGCCAGGTAGTTGGGACAAAATTTAATTACTGCTACTGTAAAACTCGACTACAACCGTTTTCATTTCAGTTTGCAGTGTATAATTTAACAGACTAAGTGACTTGATTCCACATTTAGTTGAGATCTTGGAGTGTATTAAATATTTTTTAATGTCTTGTGTCTCATCATGTGATCAAAACGTGATCAAAAGATTGAGAACATTCAAATACCTTTGATAGATGTTGAAGGCATGTGGGAGATCTGAGAGCAAAAGTGAACAGCCGAGTGCAAGCAGAATGCAATAACTCGAGGGGGGGACGTCAGGTGTAACTGTGTGATAGAGAAGGATACAATACGGTTGAAATGTCGGGTTTCCAAGAATTTAAAAAAATCCAGGAATGTTACAGTGCTGAGACTTGGCAAATAACAAAATGTTTGGAGAAAAAAAAAATATGAAAAAATCCAAAACTGGATGTTTGGATAAAATTTGCTGAAATGAAAGTGTTGATGTGGATGCATAGTGTTACCAGAAAGGAGAGGGTAAAAAATGAGAGAATAAAGGCACAATTTAAGTGACATAAATTTCAAAAGAGGCTTCCGAAGCATGATTGCATTAGCATGCTTATGTTTTGAGGATGGGCAAAAAAATGCATGGGGCCGCTTGGACATTGTGCTTCCTGAACAGAAAATCAGGGGAAGACCGAAAGTGAGATGAAAGGACTGTGTCAACAACGACACGGAGAAGAAAAAATCGAAGAGTGAGTTCACACAAGACAGAAAAAGTGGAGAGAGAGGATCAGTAACAGCGACCCCACAGAGATGTAGGACTAATCATGCTGCAAAAGAAGTGACACTACTGTTTCGACAGTCACACGAAGGAAAAGAAATTGAAGAGTCGAATTGATACAAGACAGAGAATAGAGAAAGAGGATCCAGAGCAGTGATCCCACCTAGACGTGGAATTAATAATGCTGAAGAAAGAGTGACAGGAAGGAGAATAAATAGAAGAGTGACACAAAGAGTGGAGAAAAGCAATCCGTGACAGCGATCCTACGTACAATGGAACTCATCTTTCTGCGGAAGTGACTATACCTTGTCAAAAATGACACGAAGAAGAAGAAATTGAAAAGCAAACTGATACAAGACAGACATTGGAGAAAGAAGATCCGGAGCAACGACCTTATCTAGATGCCTACAGAAGAAGTGATCATACTGTGTCAGTAATGACATGGAGGAGAAGAAATTGAGTAGAGAATTGACACTGGACTAAAAGAGTGGAGAAGGGGAATCCGTGACAGCGATCCTACCTACATGTGAAACTCATTTTGCTCCGGAAGTGACTGTACCTTGTCAAAAATGACTCAAAGAAGAAGAAATTGAAGAGAAGACTGACACGGGACAGAGAGTAGAGAAAGAGGATCCGGAGCAGGGACCCTACCTAGATGTGGGATTAATCACAGTGAAGAACAAGTGACATGAAAGAGAAGAAATTGAAGAGCGAATTGACACAAGACAGAGGATCCGGAGCAGTGACCCCACTTAGATGTAGGACTAATAATTCTGCAGAAGTGACCATACTGTATCAATAATGACATGCAGAAGAAATTGAAGAGCGAAGTGACACAGGATTGAAAGAGTGGAAAAGGGGAATCCGTTACAGCGATCCTACCCACATGTGAGACTCATCTTGCTCCGGAAGTAACTATACCTTGTCATAAATGACAACAAGAAGAAGAAATTGAAGAGCAAACTGACACAAGACAGAGAGTAGAGAAAGAGGATGCGGAGCAATGATCCCACCTAGCTGTGGGATTAATCATAGTGAAGAAAGAGTGACATGAAGGAGAAGAAATTGAAGTGCGAATTGACACAGAACAGAAAGAGTGGAGAAAGGGAATCCGTGACAGCGATCTTACCTTCATGTGAGACTCATCTTGCTGCGGAAGGGAATATACCTTGTATAACGAAGTAAATTTCTCCGTCATTTTTATCCACGCCGGGGCTCGAACCCGGGTCCCCCTCATTCCGGAATAAGTCGCTTTACCAATTGAGCTAGACGGACGTTCGTTATCGCTGCTATTTGCCTTTATGTCGTGTGCGTCCTGCTGGCAGGCACGTCACACTTGTCAAAATGAAACGGAGAAGAGGAAATTGAAGAACAAACCGACACAAGACAGATTGAAGAAAGAAGATCCGCAGCAGGTGACCCCACCTAGATGTGAGACTAATAATTCTACAGAAGTGACCATACTGTGTGCCAACAGTGACATGGAGGCGAAAAAAATTGAAGATCAAATTAATACAAGATAGAAAAAGGGTGTAGAAAAAGGAACCGCAGCAGGAACCCCACCTAGATGTTGAACTGATCATGCTACAGAAGTTCATGTATACCAAAGCTTCCGGTTTGATATTTTACGCATAAGACTGCATATAAAGTTATATATATAAATTTGTAATTCCCTGGGATACATCAAAGTACCTGGAGGCGCGATTCGGGGGTGGTGACAGGAAGTTGCCGAGTCTCTACCACTTTCTTCTCCCCCTTGATTCCTTCCTGTGGAGCGTTTTTCCGTTTCATGACTTCACTGTCGTCAGCTACGGAGACGTGACTGAGGGCGGTATTACCTGACACCCAAAGTGTGTCAAACAGGAGCGCACGTTCCCTGTTGCGAAGCGTCAGCCGTTGCCGTCTGTCTTAACAGATGGGAACATCTGGAAGATGATGGAAGAGTGCAGAGGGAAGGTATTTCACTGTTCTTTGCTCCAGATCGTTTGTTTGCTGTGGACCAGTGTCCAAACTCTTAGTGTACAAATGAGCGTGGCGGTAGTTTTTCGTTTGACTGTAGAAAAGACTCATTAATCAAAAGTCTATTTTCGAAACATCGCATCGTTTTCTTACGTTAATGACAGAAGAGGCATTTTCTTTCTTTCTTTTTTTTGTTTTTAATTGCACTTTAAGGCTGATTTTCCCATCACCAGTTGTTTCGACTGTAGATGTCATGATTTAGTTTTCTGACCCCATCCAAAAACCATCTACGGTCTAAGTTAGAATACCATGAGATACTACTATACCAAATTTGGTGGTTCTAAATTGAAAACAGCATGTAGAACAACAAAAAGTATTTAATTCGAATTTAAAATAAAAAAGTTAAAAATGGAATTTTTTATGAAAATTTTGTATGGGGGCCCCCTTGACCCCGGGCACCGACTCCTTCCGAAAACCGTCTACGGTCTAAGAGTACCTTGAGATATATCAGTTCAAGATAAAAAAGTTAAAAATGGAACTTTTTACGAAAATTTTGTATGGGGGCCCTTTGACCCCGGGCTCCAAAAGCCGTCAACGGTCTAAGTTACAGTGCCATGAGATACTATACCAATTCAAAATAAAAAAGTAAAAAATGGAACTTTTTTTTTGTATTGGGAACGCTTGACCCCGGGCTCCGACTCCTTCCAAAAACCGTCTACGGTCTAAGTTAGAGTACCATGATATATACCAATTCAAAATAAAAAAGTAAACAAGAAAGATGACACCGAATTTTCGGGTGTAATAAGCGTCTTTTGAATCCGTTCTGACGCAAATTAAATTTATCAAAGATATTCAAATTCAAAGTCAATGGAACCGGTATGGAAAACAATAGTATCTGACGGAAGAAAAGTTTTTCAATCGGGTTTTTAATCCCTCAGATATTGCTGTAAACGGAATCGTGAGCTTACGCCCTCTGGTTGCAGACTTGTGCGTTATGAAAAACATGAATGTATATGAGAAACATTTCGCACCGGAAACGCTCTCCAACACAGAAAGAATTTTTCAAATTGGACTCTTAGAAACAGATATCGACAAAAATAAGATGCGACTTTACGTCCCCTGGTGGGAAAACCATGCATTATTTTAGGAAGAAAGTATTCTCAAAAGGTTTTTCCATATGAGCAGTATCGGTCGAAGAAAAAAAGAACTTAGTCAAGTTTTCAGGAGCCCAGATTTTGATACAAATATATCAGAAGCAGAAATTAACACTTATGCCCCGTGGTGCCCCCTGGTTCTATGGTTCTTTACCAAAGATTAGAAATTATGTGAAAAATATTTTCTATCTTATGCCCCCTGGTTCTTTACCAAACATTAGAAATTATGTGAAAAATATTTTCTATCAGTTCTTGTATGCAGTACAGGAAGAATTTTTCAGATTGGAGCTTTAGGAGCAGAAATAACGCAGAAAACGCAATTTACCTTTGTGCCCCCTAGCGGAAAGTCTATGATTTACTTGAAAATTTTGAATTTATAGGAAAAACATTTCGCACCGGAAACACTATCCATCAAAGAAGGATTTTTTCAAATCGGACTCTTAGAAGTAGAGATATTGACAAAAATAAGATATACATCTACGCCCCCTGGCGTAGAAACCATGCATTATTTCAAGAAGAAAATGTTCCTGAAAGTTTGTCGACATGAGTAGTATCGGTCAGCAAACGACATTTTTTTCAGTCGAGATTTTAGAAGCTCACATTTTGCTGCTAATACATCAGAAGCGGAAATTAAGACTTACGCCACCTGGTGGCCAAACCATTTTTTACAAAATTTAGAAATAACGCACAAAGGATTTCCCATCAGGAGCTGTATCCGGTGCAGAACGAAATTTTCAAGTCGGAGATTTTGAAGCAGAGATATAGGGTAAAAAGCAATTTACCTTTACGCCCCCTAGCGGAAAGTCTGTGATGTACTTGAAGATTTTGAAATTATATGAAAAACATGTCACACTGAAAACACTATCCAACAAAGAAGTAATTTTTCAAATCGGACTTCTAGAAGTAGAGATATTGACAAAAATAAGATATACATCAACGCCCCCTGGTGGAGAAACTGTGGAATATTTTAAGAAGAAAATATTCCGAAAATGTTTATCGATGTGAATGGCATCAGTCCACGAAATAATTTTTTCAATCGATATTTTAGAAGCTCAGATTTTATGTCAAATACATCAGAGCAAAAATTAACTCTTACGCCCCCTGGTGGCCAAAGAATTCTTTACCATAAATTAGAAATTATATACAAAAGATTTTTCATCAGGAGGTGTACCCGCTGAAGAAGAAATTTTCAAATCGGAGTTTTAGAAGAAGAGTTATCGAGGAAAATGTAATTTACTTTTACGCCCCCTAGCGGAAAATCTATGCGTAATTTGAAAACGTAACTATATCTAAAATACTCTTCGACATAAATGGAATCGAAAGATAAAATAATTTTTTCAATCGGATGTTTAGAAGCAAATATGTGTAATAAAATGTATTTTTGAATTCGACATCATCTGCATTTACGCCCTCTAGCTGCGAAATTGTACATCGTAAAAAACAAAACAAAATAAAGGATCATCATTCGCATATTTCAAGCTTCCCAATGCAAAAAGAATTTTTCAAATCGCACTAATGGTTGCAGAGATATCGTGGGTACAGACGGACGGACAAACCGGTAACATAAGCACGATCCTTTTTTACAAAAGACGTGCTAAAAATGGACCTTTTTTTTGGTATGGGGACTATTTGACCCAGGGCTCCGACCCCTTCCAAAAACCGTCTACGGTCTAAGTTAGAGTACTATGAGATAGTATACCAAATTTGGTGGTTCTAAATTTAAAACTGTATATTTGCGTAGCGAACAAACAAACAAACAAACTTTAAACTTTGTATATTAGATTAATTTTGGAACTCCCATAATATATGCACGGCGACGTTGAAAGTGTACTTTTTCGGAATTTTCTTCAATTTACGTAATTGGTGCAAAAAATCAGATATTTTGTAAATAAAAGGAACGAATTATATTTTTATGAGTTATAGTGCATTATTTACTTTAGTTAGTTCATTTGAATAAATAAATAAACTGAAAAAAGTGAAATTATTTCCTCTTCCCAAATTGCGTTGTAAATGGAAGAAAAGTGGATAAAAGTGAGAGAATGCCCTAAAAACCGCCCAGCTGTGAAATAGCAGCCAATCTGAAATAAAAGATGGGCTTTCCACTGAGTAGATGCGGAGCGAGAGGGAGTGTGTCATGAGTTCTCAACAATTACACATGGAGGCGGCCAAGCGTGCAAAAGAAGGAAAGAAGACAATTTGAACAGTCATGTGCTGTTTATGCATCCCGGCCTTGACATTCCACGGTGTATTGGGGCCTCGACGGCATGCATTATTGTCTCACAGTCTCTGTCCTTACGGAGGTCATTCAGTTTTGTTCCTAAACTCAAAATACCGGGAACGAATCAGCGAACGTAATTTAATTATTTGTTAGGAAGCAGTGTTGTTTCGAAGTCGTTGCGCCATCTGAATTCCAGCGCCACTTGTTCAGACCCATCTTTTCCGAAAACAAGGACGTTTCCTGCTATGGTTGCTTTCAGTTGATTTCTCGTGTTTTGTGGTTCTGGTCTTTGCGTTCACGTGAGGGAAGCAGTAGGCTTGAAAAATAGTGGAGTTATTGGATTTTATGAGGCTTGCGTTTTTGTGTATCGATGTCTGAACTTTTTGCTTTGTTTTTCATTGTAGTCATTCTTTAGTGCTTTGGTAGACACAAATTTTCACGATTGAAATTACACGGTCGGGTCACATTATTGTGATCACCAGCTAATATCCAGAGTAACCGCCGTGTGTGCAGCGCGGGCAGCAGCTAGACGGGCCGGGAGTGACTCAATAAGTTGCTGGAAGGTGTTCACAGGTATGTGGAGCCATACTGACTGAAGTGCATCTGACAGCTGCTGGGGGGTACGTGGTGGAAGATCCGTAGAAGGAACAACACGATCGAGGTGGTCCCACAGATGCTCAATCGGGTTTAAGTCTGGGAAATTTGGGGGCCAGGGAAGTACTTTGAAGTCTTCATCGTGCTCTTCCAACCACTCTCGGACATTTCTAGCTGTGTGACACGTCGCATTGTCGTGCTGGAAGATCCCATCCGCCCCAGGCAATGCAATCGGTATGTATGGGTGTACGTGGTCTGCAAGGATGGATTCATTACGAAATCGGTCCATAGTGCCTTCCACAGGTATGAGTGCACACAGAGAATGCCACGAAAATATTCTCCAGACCATAAACGCTGCCTCCACCAGCTTGTGTTCTTCCAGCAGTGGTTGAAGAGTGTTTGTTCTCTGATGTTTCTCGCCTTATACACCAACGTCCATCCGTTCGATGAAGCACAAAACGTGACTCATCGGAGAAGGCAATCCTTTGACAGTCAGCGGAGGTCCAATTTCGATACTGCCGTGCAAATGTAAGCCTTTTCTGCCGATGCACCTTCGTTAGCATAGGTGCAGTGACCATCTGTCTGCATTCGGAGCCCCATACGCATCAGGGTTCGCTGAACTGTCGTTTTAGACACTCTTCCGGTAGCCCCCTGGTTCATTCGGCCAGTGAGTTACTCCAGTGTAGCTTGTCGATCGGCCCTCATGCACCTTCGCAACCGACGTTCACCTCTCACGTCAATGGCACGTGGTGCTCCGCAGTTTACACGTCGCTTATTTGCAATGGTGCCATTTTTCCAGTCACGATACACTTTGATCACAGCAGCACGCGAACAGCTCACAAACTGCGCTGTTTCAGAAATACTGCCACCCTTGGCCTGAAAGCCGATAATCATCCCTTTTTACGAATCTGATAAATCGCTCCTTTTATCCATGACAGCAACGAGGGATATGTTTTCAGAATGCCTACAGCACACCTTATATGCCTGCCAAGCCAGCTAACGACACGTGCCTTCTTTCATTGGCTACGCGCTGTTGACGTCAAAAGTAGGAGGTAGTCACAATAATGTGACTCGGCTGTGTAGTACGTTTGTTCTGTACATTATTCCAAAAAAGTCCTCCATATGTCCTCCCCTCTTGAAGGTGTGACACTCACCTTCATTGGTTTCTGGGGTCCCCTCCACCCTCGTCCGGCAGTGGTTCGCCGTCCGGTGGAGGTTGGCCAGTGACTATTTCGAGCAGATGTTCTTCTGGCCAGCTGACCATCTGCCGAGTTAAGCCCTTTAAAAATTTATTTGGCCCTGTCACTCTGTTTCAAAGTTCTATTATTATCAGACTATTCGAGAAACCCTTTTTAAATCTTCAAGTATGCTCGAAGGCACGTATATGCCCGACTGAATTACGTTTCCCGACACAGAGCCTGGGTTACAGTTATTACATAAGCTTTTACCTTCTTACCAGATTTAGGATTCTTTCTCGGACTTTCGCCGTATAGTCACCACTGGCCTATTACTAGCTAAGGCTATATTATGTAATTCGCAGTACTGGTTCTTCGCAAATGCCTGGTAATGAAAATACCTTTCACTTCGTTTGCGGAATTTTGCACCTGGCCTAGCGCGTTCCGATCTCCTTCTCACGCCAAGGGAAAGCAAGAAAATAAAATAAAAATAAAATAAACCATCAAATCCTTACGCGATCTGGGTTGGGAACTCAGGATAATACCCCCTGCAAACCCCTCTAATTAAATAAATGATTAACTAATTATGTTAATTAATTAATATAATTAACACAGTTAATTAGGCAATTAAATCTCGAATTTGGAATTTCTTTACCAGAAGCAATGTGCCCGAAATCAGAAGAATTTTCGCGGCAACAGTAGGGCAATTTTTGTATTACTACGTAAAAACAAAATAAATAAAGAAAGAATATTTGCACCAGAAATAGGTTAAAACATGAACTTTTCGAACATCCCTGCTAATGGCTGATTTCCCAGATTCACTATTTTGCCGCTTGGGACAGCTAGGTATATTTGCTTTCGGATTTAGATATACGTTTCTAAAAGTTGTGTTTTGAAAATTATACGGGTATCCAAAAGTTAAGTATAATTGGTAAAACATACAAAGTAAAAAGTTAAAACCGACAGAACAGTTAGTCACACACCTAAACCAATCGCAATGCATTGTCAAGTAACGTCCGCTCACGTTTGATATGCAAATCTCGCAGTTCCATAAAAACAGCTTACCCTGCTTTGAGTGTTTTATTCCATTTTCTTGCCATCCCGTGAGAAGAGTTGTTATCATTGCTGATCAGGAACGTTATATATGTAGAATAAAGACATCAGGTTGATCATTTTTTTGGCAGGGTAGAATACTCAGAAGGCTCGAATCGGGACAGTTTATAGACTGCGGTCTCGAGAGCGATGGATGTGCCGCAAAATGTCATCTCCAGGCTTTGGAGAAGGTTCCAAACACAAGAGAGGTTAGACGCCAACCTGTAAGAGGTCTTCCAAGAGTCAGGACTCCTCAGCAAGACAGATAATCTTTAATCAACTGCACGACATCATAAGACGATGCCTGCTAGACAACTCTCTGCAGAGCTTGCGGCCACCTCACGACCAAGAGTTTCAAGACAAACTGTTTACAAGAGGCTCAGGGCAACTAGTCTCTATGTCAGACGTCGAGCAGTTTGTGTCCCGCTTACCCCTGCGAATAGAAGGAAGGGCTCGTTTAAACTGGAGTCGCGAACATCGAAAGTGGACACTGAATCAGTGGAGCATTTGTGCTGTTAACTGATGAGTGTAAATTCTGTTTACAGACTGATTCTTGTCGAATCACTGTCTGAAGAGGACGGGGAACCCGTTGCAATCCCAACAACATCAGGGAAAGAGACCAATTTAGTGGCGGTGGAGTCATGGCATGGGCAGGCATCTCCACATCTTCGACAGAGGTGCCGTTACTGCTCTGAGGTACAGAGACGAGATACTGGAACCTCATGTGAGACTTTTCAGGGATTCCTTGGGTACAGAGCTGGTATTCATGGACGATAATGCACGCCCCCACAGAGTTCAGCTGGTGGATGACTTTCTCCAAAGTGAAGATATCCAGCACATAGAGTGCCCATCAAGGTCTTCGGATATGAATCCGATAGAGAATGCATGGGATGCCCTAGAGAAGCGATTTCATGGAGCACCAGCCTTTTTTCAGGTTTTTTTTGGGGCCGTGGATGGCCTAGTGGTCAACGTTCGGGACTGCCGTGAAGGAACCTCAGGTTCGATACCGAGCAGGTACGAACGATTGAATCACTAAATATCCGCCGTGCGTCGGATGGGCACGTTAAGCCGTCGGACCCCTGGTACTGGCCCCCCGGTAATAAATAAGGGCGTCTTCCTCCCACTTTCTACTTCTCTTCCGTGTCACTTTCCTATCGGGCACTCTAGCCAAAATCTCCTAGCTTCCTATTTCAAAGGGTTGTTTAAGACCTGGGGTGAGACACTTCCTTCCTAAAATCCTGTACATATGATTTGATCTTTTCAGTTTTATGTACTCAACACGAAAAGCTCTTGTTTTGTTGATTTTTGTAAATTTGCATAAGTAATGCAATAAACTTTGTTTCATAACTTGTTTTGTCTGCTGTTGTACTTGCAATATGTTTTTACCCAAGCATACCCAGTTTCGTGCCTTTCTTACGATTGGTTATGCATCCCATGCATTCTCTATCGGATTTATATCCGAAGACCTTGATGGGCACTCCATGTGCTGGATATCTTCACTTTGGAGAAAATCATCCACCAGCTGAGCTCTGTGAGGGCGTAAACAGGTATATTGATTATGCTTAACTTTTGGACATGAGTGTATATTTGCAATCAGTTGCCGAGACCAAGATTTTCTATACTTTTATCACCTTTGCTTATGCAGTTTTTTCTCGCTGGTTAGCGTAAGAATTCCCTTCGCCCCTCCCCTTTTTGTGTGAATGCTAGAGATTGTGTATAGTTTAAAATAAAAGAAAATACCTTCAGTATAGTAGATTAAGGGACTTTTGTCTAAGAGTCGTGCTCATTACTACCGAGAACCCAGTGTCATCCTTCCAATGTTTTGTTGGCGTTGTAAGCAACTTTGGTTATATGTTTCTTTAACGCTGGATTGCTGATTGTATTGATGATTGTAAAATCTCTTATCTCATTGGAACAGGGAAGAAAACAAAATATTTAATTCGCATGTAAAACCTTTATTTTTCTGATTTGGGAAAAGTACTTAAATTTCATATTATTTGTTACTTCTATCAGAGAGAAGGGTGTTCAGTACTTTTTTGCCTCAACGTAAAGTTCGTGCCCCTTTCCTCTTCTGCTTACATCTGGAGAAAATGTATTCTTCTCCGACCAACTCCTGACTTCAGCTGTGCACTCTTTTTCTCTGCATTTTAGTGGGAATGGATTCATTATGTGATCTTCGACAAAGCGTTTATTGGTTGGCTAGCTTTGCGTAGGATAGAGGTCAACTTTCACCTCCCTGAAGAAAGTTTTCCGAGGAACGGGGATGGAATTAGCATTATTAATCTATTATTTATCTTTCATTCAAGTCGAAAGTGATCATCAACAGATAAATCGTCTTGTTCACGACTTTGGTAAAAGCTCCTCCATACAGTACGTAAGACGAAGACCTGTCCCTTGTCACTGAAAGGATGGCGTGTGTGTGGAAACCTGTCTCATTAAGTACATTTCTGAAGTTAAAACTCTCCCGTGCTTTTTCTGAGTTGTGTAAATAAAGTCATTGTTTCATAGTACGTATTAAGTAACACAATCGAACTTCATTAACATGAACATCGTGGGGCCCAAAACGTTGTTCGCATTAAAAGTAGTTCGTGTTCTGATGTTTAATTAATTAAACAACTGACTGAAATATATGAAATTGTACAGTGCTACTTAAAAATATCTACGTACGTATATATACTTTTTGGCTTCTAAAACATTAATTAAATTACCTTTTTCCAAAACTTGACACTACGAAGACGAAATTATGCATAGTGTTGTAGCACTGTTTGTTTATAATACAGTATGCAGTGATACAGCACTATTTATAAATTCTCTCACTCTAATTAATCTAATCTATCTCATTAGCGCAATTTCGACTTCGTTTTATGCTGTCCGCATAAGTTTCCGGGAAGGTTAAAACAAAAACTGAAAGTAGCTTCAATTTTCCCACGGTTTTTTGTTTTTTTGTTTTTTAGAATTGCCTGCAATGTACTTTATTTGCAATACCGAATTTCTTCGCAACTGCAGTTTTAATTGAAAATACCGAAGTGTTACTTCGTTTAAGATTTGCAGTTTTCCCCCTGAGTTCAAAGATTGCTGAACTTTACCTCTCACGTTAACAGGAACTGCATGTACGTTAAATGGAGAGAAAATAGAGTGCCTGCACAGGACAAATGAAAAATGAGAGTGCTCCCAAAATTTCTCTTTCTTGAATGAGGAAGAAATTCAGCCTAGAGAGATGGGAGGAATTAATATAGGAAGAGACACCCCTGTCCAAAGTACCACCCTTTTTTTTTTTTTTTTTTTTTTTTTTTTTTTGATTGGAGGTTTAACGACCACCGTGAGCAACTCAATGGGCTATAAGCAGTCGCCCGTCCCTAATTTAGGGTCACTGGTTCCAGGGAAGGGAGAGAGCCAGTGCCGTAAGACATACACAACATCCATGCTCGACCGGGATTCGAACCCGGACCCCTTACGGACGAATGATCAGAGGCCAGCGCCTTACACCACTGCGCCACCGGGGCGGCAGTACCACCCTTCGTGAAATTCCTTATATCTTGTTGAAGCAGGCGAGTCCACCACCCCCCTCTACCCCCCGCGAATTTACCGCTATCCCATGCACTGCCCCCTCCCCCCTCCTATCATTTACACAGAAGATGAGCCAAGTGCCCCCGTGGGATTCAAAATGAAAGAAACCAAGCAGTAGCATTAACAAGTAAAAAAAAAAAAAAAAAAAAAAAAAGAAAGCAGGTTCGCGCTAAGATAATGTATTTTTCTATGCTGATGACATATCAGTTTGTTTAAACCGGTATTTCATGTTAGAAGAATAAAAAGATATATTTAATACACATGTAAATTGTCGGGGAACTTAGAAACAGTTCACGGTAAAAGTAATTTATGTTGTGGCCCGACTGTGTTTAAATATATCCATATAGCAAGTTTATTTGAACGGAGAGTGTTAATTTGGCCTTACAATATAAAACTTTGGAAACCAAGTACAGCCTTATTAATCAAAGAACCGTTTCATTTTGGAGGGAAAACTGAATGATGTAATTTGCTTGAAAGATGCCATTTTTTATATTTTTTTTACTTCTTACTTCCCCCGGTTTTCAGAATCAGTGCAGCTCGCTCAAATTCCGTGTGGTCAAATTCATTGTATTGCTTGTTGCCTTTCCAAAAGTATCACATGGAACGATATTTTGCATTGCATTCTGGCAAAGGAATGTTTATTGTGAAGTTTAAAGCATAACTAAAGCACTCGTGAATAAGCACAATAATGTCTGAACCCGATGCGGTATGCGATACGCGAATCATCGAACTTGTTTAAAAAGAAGGGAATTTTTCTGTTGCAGGTCCGTGACACGCTCCAGTAGCGGTGCGTGGAATTTTTTTTTTTTTTTTTTTTTTAAAAGCAAGAAAAAAGTTATGTATAATGCAAAGGAAGTGACGAAGTGAAGCTTTTTTTGTCACGTGACAGAACAGCTGACGATCCATCTTTTGTTGCTTCTTTTCTGTGTTTATTTTAACAATCACGATGACACTATATGAAGCGAAACTCAATGCCGGAAGCATCTGAGTAAACTGATGCTACAAGTATTAGAAAAAGGCTTCTTGTTTATTTAGCTGTGCAGCTGTTTTTAAAAGGCAATGTGTTCTAATTCGAGTTAATGCGGTGAGTCGAGGAAACTGCGTATATTCAAAAACATGGTGCTAGAAACCGCATTGTTAAACAACGCAGGCTTATATTAATATCCTTAATGCAGAGAGTATACGATACAGTAGTGACGTTGGCAGTTTATGGGCGTTCTTCCCTTACTCGTATAATTGAATTACTTATTTTGGGGGAGAGGATGGTGTTGGTAAAAGATGCTTTTGACAGTTCCATACCTGACATTGTGGAAATTCTACTTGTTTTACGGGCGGCATACGTAGAACCGCGGTGACACATTTTCCGACTATGCGTTTTTCAGTTTTTTTACTGAATTCTGCGCTATACGTAATCAATTTATACCCCTTTTGGGAATATACGTTGCATTTTAAATTTCAGATTACAAAAAATACACAGTCATTTTATAACGAAGTGAATTTCTCCGTCATTTTTATCCGCGCCAGGATTCGAACCCGGGTCCACTCATTCCGGAATAAGTTGCTCTACCAATTAAGCTACGCGGACATTGATTCTAATTCCTATCTGCCTTTATGTCGTGGGCGTCCTTCTGGCAGGTACGTCACATCTCCTGGTACGTTACATCATCACCCCCTTCTTTTTCTTTTTCGAAGTGCTGCTCATATTTTTCCTATCTCGCGGTGTGGAAATAACATCACACCAATGCGAGATTTTGAACGGTCCGGTCATCCGGATAGTTCGGGCGCCATTATAACGAAGTGAATTTCTCCGTCATTTTTATCCGCGCCGGGGTTCGAACCCGGGTCCACTCATTCCGGAATAAGTTGCTCTACCAATTAAGCTATTCTGATTCCTATCTGCCTTTATGTCGTGTGCGTCCTTCTGGCAGGTACGTCACATCTCCTGGTACGTTACATCATCTCCCCTTTATTTTTTTTATTTTTTTCGAAGTGCTGCTCTTATTTTTCCTATCTCGCGGTGTGGAAATAACATCGCACCATTGCGAGATTGTGAACGGTCGGGTCATCCGGATAGTTCGGGCGCCATTATAACGAAGTAAATTTCTCCGTCATTTTTATCCGCGCCGGGGTTCGAACCCGGGTCCCCTCATTCCGGAATAAGTTGCTCTACCAATTAAGCTACGCGGACATTGATTCTAATTCCTATCTGCCTTTATGTCGTGGGCGTCCTTCTGGCAGGTACGTCACATCTCCTGGTACGTTACAATTTGACTCTTTCACACGTAATCAGGTATGTTACAACTTCGAGAGAACTGATACAGCGATTATTTATTTATTAATTTATTTACTTTTTGTAGCCATGGAATAGATGATGTAACTAAAATTTAACGTTCACAGTTCTCTATCTTCTCTAAATTTAAGAAATTTGAAGCAAGCAAAGATTAATGAATATTTTAGTCGGAACTAAATGAACTAGGGCACAAACTGCTTTGAAAAGAGCGAGGAACTTATAAGTAAAGAATATGTAATAGAAGTACTGAATATTAAATAAAATCGTGTTCGCGTTTACTATCTAGTATTTCAACCATTATCAATTCACTGCTGGATGAAAGTCTCCTCAAGTTTCTTCCACAACGGTCTGTCTTGCGCCCGTCTCTTCCATGCTATTCCCGTATCCTTTCGAATTTCATCCATCCATCTTTCATGTGATCTTCTTCTGGATCTTTTCCTGTCCCTTGGAATCCAGTCCAAAATTTCGGTTGACCATCGGTGGTCTGTCCTCCTGTCAATATGTGGAAACATTTTGGGAGGGGGAGGGGAATGCCATAACTCACCACCCTGGCCTAGCTGGTTGGTGAGTGTGGGATGGCATTTCCTTTGATCCCGGTGATATAGCTATACCGTTATTGGTGGTCGTCAGAGCCCCTTTAGTGGGAAGAGGATGCACCGCGAGAAGGCGGGGTTATCATTTGTCAAGGAGAGGCTATGAATGATATGTTTGCCCATCACCTGATCTTGCACTCCTATATATACACTGAAGAGCAATTGAATTAGAGATGCCTGTCTAGTAACGTATAGCACCACCTTTCGCCCTGATGACGGCGGCGATTCATCTCGGCATGGACTAGACAAGACACCGGAAGCGTTGGGAAGCCATACGGATCCACGACCCCTGAACAAGCTCCCACACTTCACGAAGATTTGATGGAGGGGGGGGTCATATCTCTCGATAGCATCCCAGATGTGCTCGATGGGATTGAGGTGAGGTGGCCTACCTGGCCAAGGAAGCGAGGTCACGTCGGTGGAGTGTTCATCCAACCATTCGGATACAATTCGGGAGTTGCATTGTCTTGTTGCAGGACGAGGTCCACAGTAGGATGTTGAAAATCGCACAAACGGGAGCAAATGGTCGTCCAGGATATCCCGGTAACGTTGACCTGTGAGGGACGATGTCACACGTACTAGGGGTCTCATTTCAGTCCACGTAAACAGTCCCCAGACGAGAATGCCACCCCCACCAGCATGAAGAGTATCCTGCTGGCAAAAAGGATCCATCGCATCCTGCCAACCGCATGTACCAACGTGAATCTCGACTCATCAGTCCAGGCAACATTTTCCCACATGTCTAGGGTCCAGTGGCGATGTTCCCGCGTCCATGCTAATCTTTGTACCTTGTGATGTGCGGTCAGCAGCGGTACCCTCGTTGGACGATGGCTTCTGTACCCCATAGCGAGGAGATGGTTCTGGATGGTGTGGCTGCTTACACGTTTTTGTGCGCCAGCGTTAAATTGCCGAGTGATTTCTTGCAGTGTGGCCCGTCTATCCGCTGTTACAATGCGAGCTAGCCGACGATGACCCCGCCCATCCACACGCTGTTGTCCACGGCAGTTGGCCCTTGCAGGGATGATTTTACCGGATGTCCGGTCGCCGAAGCATTTCAGGAGGAAACGAAATGGTAAAAGAAAATAAATTACTATACTATAGAAACTGATGGATATTCATTCCCCAGTTGAGAAACAACGTCGGTTAATAGCAGGGGGAAGACCACGGGAAGTGTGGAAGAAGAGATATTTTTTAATTAATGCCTAAACGGATTAGTCAAACTTTTCGGATTGAGCCCGAACCCATCAGGCCGTTCCGGTGGCGAAGTGGTCTAAGCGATGGCTTCTGATCATTCGTCCGAAAGGGTTTCGGATTCGAATCCTGTAAGGCATGGATGTTGTGTTTGTCTTTCGGCATTGGTTCTTTCCCTTCTCTGGAACCAGTGGCCCTAAATTAGGGAATGGCGACTGCTTATAGCTAGGGCAGTAATTCTGTCGCGGCGCGAATTTCCGCGATTTTTTTCGGGAAGCTTTGGAGTTTTCTGTAATTTCGCGAAAATCAAATATATCCGCGAATTTCAGATTTTTTACCTGTTGTTGTCTAATTTCTGTTATATTTTCTTTATTACTGTATTTTTCATAATTAAATTATTTTAATACTGCCTTCGTTAGATTGTTCGCGTAAATACGCGAAAAATTTACTGCAAAGTAATCCTACTCGTAAGTCCAAACTAGAGCTTTAAACCTTGCATGCACTGTTAAAAATTTCACAGTTAGATTACGGGCAATGGCCGGCAACTGGGGGCCCGGCCGTTGCCCATAAAAATATGGCTTGGCCCGTTTTTTTGAAAGCCCATGAAATTACGGTCTGAACCCTAAATACTATGCCCATAATCTGAAGAGCAACGCCCATAAAAAAATAAGTTTGACCGTACTGAGCAACCCCATAATTTGAAGGGCATTGCCCATAAAAAAATAAGTTTGACCGTACTGAGCAACCCCATAATTTGAAGGGCATTGCCCATAAAAAAATAAGTTTGACCGTACTGAGCAACGCCATAATTTGAAGGGCATTGCCCATAAAAAAATAAGTTTGACCGTATTGAGCTATGCCATAATTTGAAGGGCTATACCCGAAAAAATAAGTTTGACCGTATTAACTTAAGCTGTAATTTGAAAGGCAATCCCTGTAAATATGAAGTTTGACCATATTCAGTTAAGCCTCACGGCAAGTAGTCACCGACTTTTACATAAATGCATTTTTTGTGGAAGAGTGTGCAAGTAAATGCACGTTTTTTGTGGAACAGTGTGTGAGTGTGAAATTGTTACTTACATTATAACTGAATCAATTCAGTTCTAAATGTGAGTAATGATATTTTCATATCTTAAAATCAGGTTTATTACAATATGATAAATAATGACATCAGTTACACACAGATTTGTTTAACATTAGGCTTTACGAACTCTGTACACACAGTTGGTTGAACAATACTTACGTTTCTTTTAGACATGTTTTAATTGGAGAATTATTTCTAAAGCACAGTTGGTTGAACAATACTTAGTTTCTTTTAGACATTTTAATTTGCACATACGTACTTATGTAGTATTTGTATGAATGAATACAAAGGGCAGTTATGTAGTAAAGATATGTACAGGCATATTTTTGTATTTATATGTTATATCAATGACAAACAGAACTACAAACTGGCATCCGAGTACATTGCGTCTATAAGGGTATTCAATCCACAATGGTGTCAAAGTTGGTTTTTCATGTAGGTTTTGGCTAGTATTACATTTGACATAGGGTTGAATCATGCTTTTTTTGTTTTCACATTCACTGCCTTGTGTGCTGGTTTATTTTACATTCTACTGAGCACTGTGTTGTCAGTGTTCCCAGAACTTTACTGTCTTGTTTCCTATCTCTAATTTTTGGATATTTACCTACTTTTCACATGTTTAGTAAAATTATGTCAAAAACTGGAAGTACTGCTTTTGAAAGATCACATTGCTTCCCCATAATTAAGGTATCAGAAAGAAAAGAAAAAAATACTTGAATGGAAATGAGAGCTTTTGAACTTGATAGGGCATAATTTCAAATCTCAGACCCCCACCCAAAGAAGAAACACTTGTTTAGACCCTGATTCTAACTGAGTCATTGTAGAACATTAATGCATATCAATATTTCTAAAATATTAAATTTTCCTGTTTGGAATGTTTTAGAAATGACTTCAGTGATTAAACCTGTTCTTTCATTGTTGTGTTGCCACAAGGAAACCATTTGAGGGCACAAAATTTTTTTGGAAAGCTATTAAATAGTTGTATTTATAATATCTTGGCAATACCTGAAGATACTGAAACAATTTTTATTGATGTACAAATCAGGTGTTTAGTGACAAAGGAAAAGAACACGGCAGAATCTTTAAATTTCTCAAAAAACAATTTCATCGTATCATTTTGTACCAATTTCAGCACTATCATCTTAAAACATGAAATACATGCTTTGCATATTGAACATTTTGAATAGACCTTTAAAATAGGAATTACAAAATGTGTAAAAAAAATTTCGTATTTTTTAACTTGAAAAAAAGTGGCTTCTGATTTATCTTAAAATATAAATTTTCCTTGGCATCCAGGTTTTACTACCTGGGTAGGTAAATAATTTATGTATATACCCAGCTGCGCATGTAACATTTCAGATATTTTCCAAGCTCTGCTTAAAGTGACACAGGTGAAAGATTTCACTGCAGAAATTTAGAATGAAATCAATTTTTTTTTACATTTAACTTTAATTACTACATTTGCAAAGCAAAGAAACTGTTCATGATATATTTTCACTGTCATTTTCTTGGCCAGCATTTACCAGATTCAGTAAAAAAAAGAATAACAGTCGAAACTCGTTATAATGAAATTCAAGGGGGACAAAAAAAAATTTGTAGCAACGTATTGTTCTTAAAACATTACAAATTTTTCATTAAAAAGTTAGTATGTACTACAGAAATTTTCATTACGCATAAGATTGCAATGCTGTAAAAGTGAAATAGTGCCCACAGAGACAAGCAAAGGTAATTTTTTTTTGTAATGGGAAGTTTTTGCTAAAGTAGTAATAATGAAATATATAAGCTTTAATTAATATGTATGTATGAAATTATGTACTGTATATATTTTTACTTATACATATCAGGGTTTGAAAAATACCATGCCTGGGTTGTGTGAATCATTGACCTGGGCAGGCAAATAAATAATCTAGTTGCCCTAGGTGCCAGACTGGGCAATTAAATCTAAAAATGAAGTTCAGAATATAATTTTCTGCTACAAGAAAAAAGACAGTCATCGCATGTCATGTTGCTTTTCACTGCTAATCACTGGAAGTTGTATTATTGTTACGCAGTGCCAAGGACAGAAGAATATCACTTCTTTAATTATATTATGCTTTAGGTCCATAAATTGGAAGCATATGTAATTTTGCTCCAAATGTTTAAAGTCAGCGACTGAATGCATGCCTCTGATGGAACTAGCCTCCTGTGTTTATTGACAAAGGGTTAAAACTTCATATTTTAATGTATTTCATATTTTTTCAGATATTTCATATTTTAAACGTGTTTTAAAGATTTTTATTGTAATATGGACCTGTGAGTCTGACACTGTGAAGAGAAGCTGCGATAGGAATAATGCATCGCTCCAGTGAAGATGTGAAGCTTTGATCCGTTAAAAGGAAGGTTTGTTGCTGTGTGGAAATGACGGGTACAAGAGAAAGAGGACTTACGTTATTGGCAGAAGAGCAATAAATGTTGTAGTGATACGCTACAGAAAATAGGTCCATAGCAGCTACCCTTTATTTTGTTGTATCCTGTACGTTGTTGGCAGGAAAAACCGGATAAAACCTCTTCGATTTGCAAAAGATACATATGAGTAAGATAGAAACTCGCGTGCGAACAAGCTATTAA
Source organism: Macrothele yani (assembly GCA_039090855.1). NCBI lineage: Eukaryota > Metazoa > Arthropoda > Arachnida > Araneae > Macrothelidae > Macrothele > Macrothele yani. The sequence continues at coordinate 117,653,236 of CM077026.1, forward strand.
CAGAAGAACCAAAAGTGCAGAGACACAGCAAATGTGTTCAAACCAAAACCGAAATTTATAGTTCCCCAGTTTTCTGTACAACATAGAAAAGCATATTAGTACTTTCAGTAAATGTGTACTTCAGCGTCCTAAACTATTTCGTTGGAAAAATTTAACTGTGGGTGAAAAGTTCGATGCACACAATTTTTTAAGCATGCAAAATAATAGGGAAAGGTGAAAAATTATATTATTTTTAGATAAAAAGGAAATAATTTTTCCGAAGTATTAACCTGCGAGTACGATGGTTTGTAGCAGGTGGTGCGGGAGGCTGAAGCGATGCTAACGGCCACCACGTGAAGGTGCTGTGCGACGGAGCGGAGTACGAGTTGGTAGCAAATGCGTGGAAGAATACGACAGCAGTAGGGTATATTTTTCGGAAGAGTGTCGTGTAATCGTGCGCAGAAGTAGTTCAAACCTGTTTTATTCATTTTTGAGAAAGATATGTGCAGAATGTCGTTATTAGTGGTTTCACAGTGTCTCCGAATGGAAAGAAATTAAGGAATGTAAAATAATTTATGTACGACAGAAGTTTTGAGGAAGACGTTTTGGTTCCAGTTGAACCCAAAGTTTTAGTTTTGGTTTGGAAGATGTGCACAGGTAGGTGATTTCTTCAAGCACTTCATTTGCAGTTCTGCTGTTATTCAGTACATCGTAGCTCACATTTTTTTCCTCGTGACATGGATATTTTTCAAAATAAGCAATTTTCTTCAATTCATATATCGCACTATGGCAGGGAGACAGCTTCTTGTATTGTGGCGGATAATGAAATTTTAAGCCCTGACGAAATCCGAAATGACTGACGATTTTGTACTTCCGCTTTCTCAAAATTACCCTTCAAAAAACAAAAACTTACAATGCTGCGCAAATTCAACCTTTCTTTCTTTCTGCGTATGCCTACAAGACTTTTCGATGACTACGTACTGCTAAACCGCTTCCTTCTTAATTCTTCCGCCCGTTACATGCCCTTCTCAACGAAGCTTCCATTCACCGGACTTCACCTTGATGCCGTTGCCGCTCTCTCGTCCTATGCCTACCGCACGTACTCTTCCAAACCATCGCACTCTCAGGTAAATACTTCGGAAAACTTTCCTTTTATCTAAAAATACTATATTCTTGCACCTTTTCCCATTATTTTGCATGCTTAAAATATTGTATATCACACTTTTCCCACACAGTTACATTTTTCCGACGAAATAATTTAGACGCTAAAGTACACATTTACCAAACTTTCTATTTCGGATCAGGGAATCATATGCGAAAGAATGAAAATTTTCACGTCTGCTTTAAAAACAATTACAAAACATGAACAAACTATATTGTGTAGCATATGAGTATAAAATGGTTCGCTCTCTTGGCAAGAAGGTACTTGCTTGGACTTGTAGTCATCCGCACGTGAATTGCACGGCGAAGCGAATCTTCCTTTCAACAAAGCAAATCTTCACATCGTTGCCGTAGTGATGTGTTAGGCCTACCACAGCGTCGCACTCACAAGTCAATATTACAAGTTTCCGACAAAATAATTTAGGACGCTAATCTGCCAATGATGAAGATTGGAGTGCCATTTCAGGTGGATTCAGTAGTTTTAAAGAGTTTGTAGAAATCAATGAAAATGCATTATCGGGGAATTGAGGGATATTCAAGAAATAGCCAATGAAATTCAGGATGATGATGAAGAGACATAACGAAGAATTAACAAAAGATCCCCAGACTGTCACGAAAGCAGTGTAGAAGCTTTGGAAACACTGTCACTACATACAACTCACCGATACATCTAATTGCCACACATTCCTGTTTAAACAAACTTGTAAAAGCTGTTTTCAATGAGAGGCAACAGCAGAAACAGTCTTCAGTTTTACATAACTTTAAAAAGCCATAAATATAAACAAGGTATGTAATTAAAATTTTGAGATCAAGTAATTTACATTTTTGAGTAATCTAAGCTTTTAAGGTGTTAAATTTAACTAAGTAAATTCAATCATTGATATTTTTCTTATTTTGCATGTTATTCTCATGTTAATTACATTTTAAACTTAATTTTGGCTGGAATTACACTAATTTTTACTTATGCTGCGCTCTTATTTATGCGTGCTTTGGTTTGCGCTGACATATATGTGAAATATTACTGTATACATGTGATAATGAGGTGATTATAGATATAATTAAAAAAATATATTTTTTCGCTCTTCTGGTTTCCAATTAAATTTATGTAATTTATGTGTTGAGTGGTAAAAAGCTGTTTTCAATTAGAGGCATATGGGGTTTGTATATATGCAGATTTCCATTGTTTGCTTCTTCCTGCTGAAAACTAAGCTAGGGGTGCCTATGAGTTAACTGAATATACCATAGTCACAAAATGATTGATAATTATATACTAAGGAATGTGAGTGAAATGGTATTCCTAAAAGCAATCAAAACCATGTAGCAGTCAGGGAGAATCACAAATGTGTTTCCTGAACGAAAATGTGACATTTCATCACATGAAACTTTTTTTCCACCTCTAAATTGAGGCCATTGGTTCTAGGGAAGGAGAAAGCCAAAGCTGTTATGTTATGTAAAAAAACAAATTTCTTTTTTAAAGGTTTTAACGGCTAATGTGAGGAACTAAATGGGATATAAGCAGTCCCCGTCCCTAATTTAAAAGTCACTGGTTCCAGGGAAGAGAGAACACCAGTGCTGTAAGACAAACACAACATCCATGCCATACCGGGATTCAAACCCGGACCCACTTGGACAAACAATCATAAGATGGTGCTTAGACCACTGCACCACCAGGGTGGCAAAACTAATGCCTCATATGGGACTCAAACCATATGTTAAATTGTGACTGCTTGCCAAAAACCTTGATGTACAACCAACTCTGATACCACCAGTACGGCTTGAACATCCTCTAGACCAATAGTTCTCAAAGTGGGTTACACTAAAATAATAGAGGGGGGGGCATATGCGGATTTGTCACATAGTGAACCAATTTTCAAAACAAAATTAATCTGAATTTATGGCTAGTGATGGTAGGATGTGTGGTGAAGTTTAGCATATTTAGCTGAAATTTCTGAAAAATGAACTAGTGGAACTTCTCATTACAGGGCGAAAACAATCTGTTCTATGTTGAAAAAACAAAACACAAGCAATGACCAAAAAACTTTATGAGAAAACCAAATTACAGGGAACAGCTCTGACCAATTTTCATAACTGAATTCATTATCATTAGAAAATGAGCAAACAATTGGAAACTTGATGTTAAACAGCTAATAATCGTCCATCTCTGCACTCTCCAAACATTTACAAGGCAGTATTTCCCATTCCCACTGAATGAACTAGTTACTCATTCACATACAATGCAGAAATGTGTAATCTTCTATTGCCAAATAAAAAACTTATGAGACATCTTTTAACTCTGGTTGGTTTGAAAAGCATTTGTTCTTTGAAATCATGACTAGTTTTGGATTCCAATGGAAAAAGAATTTCCAACATTGTCGAGCACTGCCTTAATTAAGTATTTGTTGCCTTTTACAACTACATATTTATGTGAAACTAGTGTTTTATCCTTAACCACCAAGAAATCTAAATATTGAAATAAGCTGGATGTTGAAGATAACTTGTTTGTACATAAGCAAGAAAACTCAAAATATTGATGAACTTTGCAAGAGTAAATGAGCTCATACATCTTACTGATACTAAACAAATGACTTGACCAGTTTTATTTGATTTTTTTTTTAGCCATTTGTGCAATTTCTGTGACATCAGTGTATGTAATTTTAGCAAATATAAGTGTGTATTTGTATTTTTTATATATTTTATACCCACATAAACACACTGGAATAAATTTTTCATTAAAGAATATGCCTGTACATATCTGTACTCCATAGCTAATCTTTGTATTTATTGGTGCAAATATAATACTTCACAAGTTCTTAAGTACATGAGCAAATGAAAAGGAGTCTTAAAAAAAAAAAACCAAAGTATTGTTCAGCCAGTTTGTGCTTTAGAAATAATTCTGTCTAACTTCAGGAGTTGAACACTATGTCGTAAAAAGAAAAAAAAAAAAGCACAAAACGGTAAGACAATATTTATGCGTGTTATATTGCAAAATGGCATTCATTTCAGACTACAAACATACGAAAACAATGCTGCCCTACGTAATTCCCAAATCAGCATGTACAGATCGAATTTATTCGACATCCTAGACAACGCTAGGTATATGGTATATACCTGACGATAAAGACTTGCACAGATAGTAAAACATATATGGATGTGAGATTTATGCCCCTACCCCAGTCAAATGAAATCTTAGCTACTACATAGATTTTCCTGTGTGACAATGCTTCAGCCACCCTCGTTTGGTGGTGAAACTTTTAAAATTATATATATATATGTACACAGTTCGTGAGCTTACTATCAAACAAAAATGTGTGTAATTGATTTCGTTACTTTTACATATCATAATAAACTTAATTTTTAAAAAGTGTCTACTCACATGTTTTGTTTCTTCAACATGCTGGGTTGCTGGCGTCTTTCCAGTACATGTTCGTGACTTCGTGTTCGTCATCGTCAGTTAGGGATGGGCGATATTTATCAATATCTCGAAATATCGATATTTTTGTCCGATATTTCGATATATAGTATTGATATCCAAGTTACGATATATCAGAAAATCACTATATCGGTGCGATATTCAATATATCAGCTTATGGCTGATGTGATTTAACTTGTGGAATGAAATCTGTGTTCTTTCCTCTGGCATGTCACGAAAATTATGTTGCTTGAGGACTATCAAACTGCGATCTCATTATCGAGATTCACATGATATTATGTCACCTTCCGATTTCTAGAACTTTACAAGGAAAAATATCTGCTGTGTTGAAAATTTTAACTATTAGTTGACAGTATAGGCACCCAGAAAACAAATTTAAGGAACGGTTGATAGCAGATTGTTCTTTTGCCTATGAGCATTATGTTTGAAGTAAACTGGCACTTTAACCAAAATTAAATACATACCAATGACACACAATTTGAAGTTAAGCATTTTTTTTTTTTTTTTTTTTGTTAGTGATAAATTATGTAGATCTTAACAGCTGGGTAAGGAAATGCAAAACAGCTTTTCGAGAGTTTTCTTGATGTCTTACAAGTTATGTAGTATAAAGTTTGTTGTAATTCAGGCTATGTATATATCAGACGTAATTTTTTTTGTCATCCTTTGATAATTATCTTGTAAATACATAGTGAAACTTCCTGAAGTAATTATATAATCTGGTAAAAATATGAGCATAACAACTTTCGTCTTGATCTGCTGATTTTTCCACACTTACAGCAGGTAATTTCCTCTGATTGTCCATTCGTTTTTTTGTTATCTAGGAGAGACAGGCTTTCATACATTAATTAGTAAATATATACTTGATGAATTTGGATTATGATATTTTTTTATGTTTTCATACATTAATTAGTATGGCTTTCATTAATTAATTAGTAAATATATATACTTGATTAATTTGGATTACGATATTTTTTATGTTTTTATTTTTATAATCATATTTTAATGGAGGACTAATAATCATTAGCATTTTTTAAAATATCTTTCTGGAAAAATAATTGCTTTCTATGAAAAGGCCATCACAAATTATTCGTACTCTAATTACTGTTTTTAACAAAAATGTCACTTGTAAACATATTATAAGCACTTTAATTTTTTTGCTTATGCCATGGGAACTATTTTTGCTTACACCATAGAAGTAATTATATCTGTATACTCCATTAACATTGTGTTCTGTCTTAAACGATAAAAAAAATAGCAAACATTGTTCACACCTTCTGAAAAATACAAATGTATACAAAATGTTCTAAAAATTACAATAACAAAGTTTTTTTAAAGATTTTTTTCCATAACATTTCCTTGCAAGCTGATATAATGTTGTTAACTTTGACATTTGCATCCCAATAAAAATAGTTATTCTTTCTATAATTCAGTTATTCCCAAGTTAATTGATGGTTAAGATTCCAGTCTGCTGGGATTAATAAGTACTTTTGTTTTTTTGTCATTTATGCCATACTGAAGCTTCAACTTACCTTTCCTCGAAATGTTGGAAATACATATTTCTCATAATCTCACATTGATGAAAAACTCATGAAAACATTCCTTTGCAACTGGGATTTTTGGAAACTTCTTGGCAGAAACCATATCCCTGCTCGTCGAGCAATGCCCACACATGAAACAAGAAAATCACCTTTTGGGTTTTGGAAAGTATATTCAGCATTTCTGCAAATTACAAGCTCACTTCTGTTGCATGATTTTTTTATTTATTTTTGCATCAAAACTTTCTTCTATATATTTTTTTTTATTTTAGGATCTGAAAAACAATATTTTATGTGTTTTTCATATCACTAAAAATACAGCTTGAGAGCTGCAATCTTGCATAAAGATAGTTTTAAGCTATAAAATGTAATAATAAAGGACAAATAAAATTGCTCCCTTTTAGCAGGAGAAAGCAGCTCTTGAAAAAAAAAAATCAGCTGATGTTTCTAAGAAATTATCTGAGACAACTGGTAGGATATTTATTCCCCACATTCACTGCCAAGCTTGTGTATTATAATTAGTTATTACTTATTACCAAAACAATTTTTAAGGTAAAGAATATTTTTATGTCTTAAGAGACACATATGGTTGAGTCGTCCATTAGACTATGTAAATGCTATCTGTGGAGAGTAGTTACTCAATTATGTTTGCTCATGCTGATGAAACAATCCTGTTGGCAGAGAGCAAAAGTGAGTTGCAGCGTATGTTGTCCCACATGTATGAAGTTTGTATGAATTTCAAACTTAGTATATGAAAGGAAAAACCCAAAGTTATGTTTTTGACAGATGAATTGTTAGTATTAAATCAAACAGATCAGTCTAAATGGCAAAGAGATTGACCAGGTAAATCAATTTACATATTTAGGAAGCATGTTTGACAGAGAAAACAAATTAGGTGGTGAAATTAGTAGGCTAGTAAATTAATCTTTGAAAGTCACAGCTGCTTCAGGAGGATTTTGAATAAATGATGAATGATAGGTTCTCAAAAAGGTCCCTAATAGTTGTGTGTGAAAAAGTACAGTAATTGTTCCTACTCTGATGTGCAGCAGTGAAGGTGGAGTACTGCAGACGAAACATAGGAGTGATTTGCGAGCTGTAGAGATGTGTTACTTATGGGGGTGGGGGCAAGATATGTTTTGATCATGTGAGGAATGAAGAGGTTTTGTAGATGAGTAGTGTGAAGCAAAATATTGTTTGTAAGGTGGGGACAAATATTCTTGGGTGGTTTGGAGAATGAGTGGTGAGATGATTACTAGGATAATTTATTCTGCACAAGTGACAGAAAGAAAATGTAGAAGATCAAGGGAGGACCAGATTCAGGAATTCCTGCATGAGAAAAAGAGAATAAATGTGAAGTACAAATGGTCTTGTGTGTGATGGATGTCAGTGAAGCTCAAGTTGTGAGCTGAGATCACTGTAAATGCAGATGTTTGATACATCAAGAGTAAATAAAATGTATTTCCATCAGTTTTAAACTTTAATCCAGCAGATAAGCTCTCATCAAGAAACTAACCTATGATCTTAGAGAACAGCTTAGTGATATATATGCATGTAAAGAGAAAATCCCTCATCTACAGCAAGTTAAATATAACTAAAGGTGAGGAATCAGTACTAATTTTTGTGTTGTTTTGGTGTTAATAAGTGAAACATTAAATGCTATATCCCATTTGAGTTCAAAACTGTAAATTTTTTTTTTTAAATCTGCTGACTTCCTTAATTTTAAGGATAGACTCCACCAATGAGCATTTAAAATGTAAAAAAAAAAAAAATGATATGATATCGAAGATAGCTCCTCAGGTGTTTTAGACTTGATAAAGAATACTTCAGATATTTATTGTGTACAAGTTTTTAATGGAGATGAGAAATCTAAAGAAATGGACTGAGAACTGGAAAAAAATGCTTGAAGTGAAGTGGTGTGTGTGTTGATCTCCATGAGCATCTAAAGTTGTTCCCGAATGTGTAGAAGCTTGATTCACCATAAGCAGACACATGTCCCTAATTTAGGGCGAGTGGTTCCAGGAAAGACAAGACAGGAACAACTTCTTTATGTATTTTACCACTTGGTAGGCACATTTTCCATGATTATTTAGATACTGAATAGTTTCCATGACATTTAATGAACATTTCATGACTGAATAGATTTTATTCATGACATTTAATAAATAGATTTCTTGACTGAATAGATTTCATGACATTTAATTGCTAAAACCTGGAAAGAGCGACATCTTTGTTTATTCACTGACGCCACATATTTGGAGGATTTTCACATTTAATGAACAGTGCTTCTTATTTTGAAAATTTGACTGTTTTCTAGCAGTTTCTGAGGAAGAAGTAATCTTTTTGTATGAGAATTTTCCTGATATTGATGCTGAATCAGTTGTAGCAGGTATAAAATCACATACAATTTTTGCAAACTTGATCAAATGTAAAACCGATGGGCGCAATGCAAGGTATTCATATAATCCGAGCATTGTTTCAGCTAATATATTAATATAGTCTTTAATGGTAGTCTAAGAACTCACTTCCTACAGCTAGTGTCAAACATTTGGCACAATGTATTGCCTTTTAATCAAACCAAGAACCCATATTTATGAGTACAAATGCAATTTTTACATTGCACATTTATTAGATTTTAGCAGGAAAAGAATTTTGAAAAAAAGTAACCTTGTATACTGTAAAGAAACACTAGAGAAATCAAATGAGGAAGAGCACTGCACGTTAAAACTTTTCTGGACAACAGAATTTTGTTAATGCCATTCCGTTTAAGAATAACAGTTTTCACAAAAAAAAAAAAATATGTTCACAGTTTTTATCAAGAGAGAAAAGAGACATAATGACAAAATGGATAACACTGGGCAAATTAGGCCGAAACCTGTTAACAAGGTTTGTTGTATTTTCAGTTTTTTTTTTGTTATTTTTTTACAAAAAAAAATAAATTATATATGTATCTACAGTGTATATGCACACTAACTTTGAAATAATATATTTTCATGTATGCGTGCAAACTTCTTCAAAATTGCATTAAAAAGCTCTAGCCATTTACTTCTCAACAATATTATGACTTTGCAGAACATTCTGCATTAGAAATTGCAATAATATGCTGTGATTACAGGCTAAGGGTAATGTTTCAGACAGAAGTAACCCAGTGATTTTGTTTTAGGCATTTTACTCCACTTTTGTACTTAAATAAACATTTCGAATAATGGAAAAACCTTAACATGTGTAGAATAATCAAATCAATGAGACTTATTTACCCAATTGCCTGTGGTTTACTGGTCTTCTATGTAGCAAAATATTTCTGCCACAAATTCCATTTCAAGTGTGTTTTTATTCATATATATTCTTTTAAAAAGATGTTGAGTGTGCTTAACAGGAAAGTTGACATCTAATTTGTTTACTTTTAAATGATAACCAAAACCTTCAAATATTGTTGGTGACAGTTGATACTATCCACAACCACAGCCCCCCCCCCATTAGTGGAAAGGGAGTGCAGATGTTATATAAACACAAAAGTGCACAACACTTTTATGATTGCTTTTGACTAATTTTGTCTCGCTGTATCAACAATCTTGCATAGGTAGCAATGTTAAGTACAGAGAATCATGATAACATGTTTTGTTAAAAAAAACAGTTTCTGCATTTATGTTCTGTAAATTTATGTGACAACTTCCTGCCCTTTGGCCACTTTCATCCCATCTGTGCTCTGCCCCTTCATTAAGAAATACAACAAGGGGCATATATAGATTTTTTCTGAGGGCGTGCCAATGAAATGAAAAAAAAATTAAATCCACCAGGACAAAATAAAACAATGAGAATAGAAAAAAATAAAAAAAATTGTAATGTAAATTAATGAATTTTTTTATTAAATTAAGCATTTTTGTTTCCAATGTAAGGCACATTTTAACAATAAATAAAACACATTTAAACACTTTCGGGGGGGGGGGGGGGAAGTGGGCATAAATATATGCCACCTTACATTACATAAATGTATAAAATATATAATATAAATACGCCCTTACATTACCTTGGCTACGATGTAAACAACCCTGATGTTGGCTTTCCAGCTCAGCATACAAGATATATTTTTAGCGAATTTTTATGAATTATAAAAACGTAAAATGTTAATTCCGCTGTCGAAAATATTTATTTACGTAACAAAACAACGTAAAAAGGGCAAAATAAAAGCACTAACCCATGGCGTCGGTCTTGTAAAAAAACGTTAAATATCAATTCCGCTATCGGAAATAATTATTTACACAACAAAACGACTGAAATGGCAAAATAAACGCACTACGTTTATTTCCAAGTACAGCGACTGTCTTGTAAAAGGTACGAAGTTAGTAATATACAGTACTTTTCTGAGATATCACTATTTTAATGGTATTAACAAAACTTGATTGCAGCTATATTTTCAAGCTGCAGGATAATTTAGTAATGGCTGAGATTTGTGCGAACAAGCCAACAGCCAATTAGTCCCAAGTTCCCAATAGCCAATACTTAGCACAACATTGGATCGGATTCAGTGATAACCCTGATGCAGTACGCAGTGAATAAACCGAAATATCAGTCTTATTGAGATCAGAAGTATTGAAAAATATCGAAAAATCAATCTGATATATTGATCTTTAAATACAGATATTTTCGATTCAATATATCGGTCTCAGAAATATTAAAAGATATCATCATACTTTTGAAAATATCGCCCATCCCTTCGTCTTGGTAAAAAAACGAGCAATCCCCGTAAAATCACGTGACGACTCGCTGACCAATAGCAGAAAGCGACGCATGCCGCATTCCTTTTCTGTCATTATCGTTCATTGGCTAACCCGTGCCTCTTAGCAACGCCCATAAAATTACGGATAGGAACCGTTTTCCTATATATCCATGCCCGTTAAAATACGGGCATCGCCGTGAAACTGCAGAAACGAGCCTTGATCGTAAAAATACACGGGCAACAAGACTTTTTTACGGGAATTTTTAACAGTGTGCCGCCCCTGCGGCGCAGTGGTCTAAGCGATGGCCTCTGATCATTCGTCCGTAAGGGGTCCGGGTTCGAATCCCGGTGAGGCATGGATGTTGTGTTTGTCGTACGGCACTGGCTCTTTCCCTTCCCTAGAACCAGTGACCCTAAATTAGGGACGGGCGACTGCTTATAGCCCATTGAGTTGCTCACGGTAGTCGTTTAACCTCCAATCAAAAAAAAAAAAAAAAAAAAACCTTGAATTACTTCTCAGGATTGTTCGTTACGAAGATACTCTTTTCGAACAAGCTTGACGGGTAATTCAAGGTCACATGCATTCTGCTGAAAGTGCACACGCGGTCTTTCGTTATTTCCCGCCGATACTGTTGAATGACCTTTGCGACTTGCCGGATGTCGTCAGTTGTGTTATAAATTTTAGCTGGGAAAGTTGCTAAAATTAATAACACAACTGACAACATCCGGTTACGGTTTACTGATACCGACCGGGTGAGAGTTCTCAGTGTGTCACTTGGTTGAGCAATACTGCACTGTCAAGCAGAACTGACGATATCAACCGCGAGACGGGTTCCATCCCGATCTCGCGATTTTTTTCTTTAAACAATTGGTGAAGTTCATGTTACCCACCAATTAGAGCAGTGACGGGACTTAGTAAAAACGTCCTTGTGAGGGCGAAGTTCCGTTCAGCCCGCATTGAAACTCTAGTATCAGTTTCGGGTACGTCGCCGCCGTTCTGGTCCCGCGGACGAAGGGGCCCTTTGATCCCTCGTCCGCCCAAAGTCCGAGCGCCTGGTTTCTAAGGTTAGACTAGAGTGGGAGAACCTCTGGGTACCCACTCAGTTCTTAGAAAAAAATTTGTGTTTTTTCATCTCTCCCACAGAGATGTCATCTACCCAGAAGGGTAAAGTGAAAACTAAGGGGTCATCCCCCAAAACGTCCGGGTCAACCCGGACGCAGAAGGTAGCGGCAGAAGCACTACCAAGCCCTGTCGGCAGTGCTAAAGGGGTTAGCCCCTCTTCCGCGAACAGCCGGAAGGTAGAGCCCAATGCCAGGGGGAAACCGTCAAAAACGCTTCCCCCAGCGAAGGGCTCTAAAGCCGCTACACCCACGAAGGGAGCCTCGACTGAGCAGTCTCAGTCAGTTTGCGGCGTAAGCACCCCCTTGCCAGTTCCGCCCATGGCAAGGAAGGGTAAAACACCACCCCAGCCCGAACCCTCTCGGGCTCAGGAGGGGACGTCCGCGGGTTGCCCAGAGGTTTCTCTGGTGGGAAGTACACATCCCAGGACACCCCCGGTGCTTACACCTGAGGCGTTTGTGAGCCTTATTTTCAACCTCACCTGGGAAGTTGAGTCCGTTCTCTTGGACTCGCGGGTCACTTCCTCAGGGAGAGAAAAAGTGAAAGCTGCCCTGAGCAGTATTAACAAGGCTTGTTACGAGCAAGCAGCACGGGTAGCCTATGTCGAAGGCAGGCTGTCCGTGCGGGAGGAGTCGGGCTGCGAAGCCGACGCGAAAGTGGTTTCCTACGCCGAAGTGGCTAGGAAGGGGGCTAGCAAGGCGAAAGGGCCTTCGCCCGCCCCGATTGAGATTAAAAAGAAGAAGGTAAAGTCGGGAGACAGGAGACACGTGCTTTTAGTCTATCCGACAGTTGAGAGTGCGTCCTCAGAGGACACGAAGAAGACCCTGAAAACTGCAGTAAACCCAACTAAACTGCAGATAGGGGTCAAGAGCTTTCGGAGCATAAGGAAAGGAGAGGTAGCGGTGGAGTGTTCCCATCCCGGGGAGCTGGACCGCCTTGCCCAGGAGTTGAGAAGCAATCCGCTGACCAAGGATTGCACACTCCCCACGGCCCCACGAAAGAGAAACCCCCGGTTGATAGCGTATGGGGTCGACGGGGATCTCTCAGGGAAAGAGTTCGAGCAGGCGGTTTGCGGGCAGAACCCAGAGCTCGATAACGGGTTCAAAGCCTGTTTTCCCATCAAGGGCAAGGGATATAGGGTCCACTGGGTGGCAGACGTGGAACCCAAGGCCTTCAAGCACTTGGTGAGGCGGAAGACACTGAACTTGGGTTGGTCAGTGCTCCGTCTAAAGGAATTTTGAGGGAGGTCAGGTGCTTTCGGTGTAATGGCTTCGGTCATTTCCGAGGCAACTGCCCGAGACAGATGCAAGGTGTGGCAATTGTGGTGAAGTTGGGCACCAGCACCACCAGTGTGCAGCCGCACCGAAATGCAGCAACTGCACCGCTGCGAATGCCAAGTTCCGGCTGAAACTGGACGTCTCACACTCCAGCTTCAGTAAGACATGCCCTAGTCTTATTAGGGAACTTGAGCTAAGGAAGAGTCGAGTCAACTATTGTTGACGGATGGTAGTACCCTTGGAGGTACGCAGCTCTCGATATTGAGTTTTTCGGTCTATTGACCAAGGTGGTTGAGATGACCCTGGCCCGGGGTCATCACCACAGCACTGGCCCTGGCGCTGTGGACAATGTAAATATTTTCAATTTGTGTGTTTTTTTAGTGTCTGAATATTGTGAGAGGGGTGCATGAGACCCTCATAGTGTATGTGCATGTACTTTTGCTGAGTTTCAAAATAAAGGACATTAGTCCCAAAAAACTCGCGTTGGCGGGCGATCTCCCGGCCACGAGATGAGATATTTTTGAAAAAAGTTGCTTGCCCCAACTGCCCATAGCACGTCGCACACACGGGTTGTGACAGAAGGGTGTAAGGTACCGGTCCCGTGGGGGAGGCAGAACCCCACAGGTCTCTAGACCGAATCTGTCCGAGTGGAAGACTGTGGTTTCCGGTGACTGACGGGCTAGCTATCGCAGCGCGGTCAGGGATCCTAAGAATCCCAAAACTTTCGAGAGAGTTCAACGTTTCCCTGCGAAGTCAACACTTTGTCGGTGCAGGTAAATTCATCAGCTAGTATTACGGTTTACTAGTCCGGGAAGAGTGTTTCGCAGACGCTTAGCTTAGAAAATTTGTGCTTTCGTGTGAGTAGTTTATGAAGTTTCTAGATATTGTTTGTTAATTATGAGATTGAGCCACGTGAGTAAAATGAGTGCATCTGAAAGATGCAAGCAGTTACAGCAAGCGAATGTTTCGTGTGAACAAAAATCTATTGTTCTGTTTGTGTTGCAACATACCAGTGGATTTTTCAAGTTATGACAATTGTGAAAAGCATTTAGCAAGCAAGCTGCATAAAAAAAAAAGGTGTGTCTGAACAGTCAACCGAAAATAATGCAGAAATGTGTTGATGAATTAATTGGGAAAAGAACTGCACAAGAACAGCGTCGCCCAATGGAACTTTCGAAAGTAACTGGTGCCTCTTGTGCAGCTAATACCCCACTTTAACCCTACAATAAAAAATTACATGGAAAATTCGTTGAAAGATATTGGTGTAATTCCAAATGCAAATTGGATACGGAAATGTTATTTGCCGAAAATATATGATATTCACAAGCAACAAGTGAAATATTTTTTTAAATCAGTACCCGGTGTAAGCATCGTAGCAGACGAAACAACTGATTCGGATGATAGATACATTTTGAATACTCTTGCTGTTCCATCAGCTGAACATAATGTTGAAAGCTGCAATGATGAAACCTCTTTTAATGCAGTGCATCACTTTAAAATCCGTAAATTTTAAAGAAGTGAGCGAGACAATACTTCAGTGCATTAATAAGTATGAAATACCTTTAAGTATATAACCGCTTTTGTGACAGACAATGCATCTTAGATGTCCAAAGCGTGAAGAAAGAGCCTGAAAGCCGTATTTTTGAATGGTGTTTACGTCACCTCAATGCGCATTTTTAAAATCTTTTGGGCGAAATCTGGCAGAATGATGTATTTGAAAATGTTAACTCTTTAGTAGTTGCTGTTAAACGTGCCTTCACAGCTTGTCCCACCCGTAAAGGTCGTTTTCGAGTATTTTTGCAAGAGAAGCGCAAAATACCTTGGTTTAACTTAAAATGCAGTTGGTTTGAGGGCGTGCTTTTTCACTGCAAACATTTAGAAGACTACGCAGAATTTTTTTTTGAAAAAGAAAGAGACAACAGTAGCAGTTGAATTGTGGATAAAATCAGTGGGTATTGTCAAGATAAAGATTTAAAAGAAAATCTGAAGCAGATTGAGGTTCATGCGCCGTATATTTCCGGACAGCCTATTTTATTTGAAAAACAGCGAATTTCCGCCCACAAAACATATAATGAAATGTCGGACATCGGCAATAGTCTTCTTAGCAAGAGGCAAGACTGCGATCACGTCGCTGCAAAAAGAGCTCTATCCACTTGTGAGAAAATTAAGCATTATCTTTTGAAGATAAAAAGCATCGATTTTGTCAACTAGCCGCAAATTTCTTCAAATCATGCAGGGTGTTTGATCCCGATCATTTTAAGTCCTTGGACCTTTTGACGACGAAGAAGATTTGTTTGTTTTCAGCCACATTCCTATGTTCGAAGATGAAGACCAAGTAAAATGTGAATTTCGTTCATATAAAGCGAGTGTAAAAGAATTTCGTGTCAGCGAAAGTTAGCTAGATTTCTGTAATGAGAAAAAAGGTCATTTTCCTAAGCTACATAAGGTCGACATCCGTTGTCTGTCAGTACCCACAAATAGTGTCGATACTGGAAGATCCTTTTCTAAATTTAAAAACGTGTTACAGGAGAAGCATTAAAGAAGAAAATATGTGTATGTACAATATGATCTATCAAAATGCCGTCCACTTAAATGGAAATCTTGATCTCGTGTAACGGTGTTGATCACAATGGCAGAATTTGAATGGTTTATAAACGTATCAATTTAAAAAAAAAAAAACTTATAAAGTTATAATGCTAATTTAGTTTCGTTGTAGTCATTTGTATTACTGCTTCGTACATTAGGTGCTTTTTTTTTTTTTGGAAATCTTAGTGTATATCATCGGCTGCGAACTTTTCGCGAAATTTCGTAATTTACCCTGCGACCGCTCCGCGAATTTTGCCTTTTTTCCCCCGCGAAAAAATTACTGCCATAATTATAGCCCATTGAGTTGCTCACGGTGGTCGTTAAACCTCAAATAAAAAAAAAAAAAAATTAAAAGAAGAACCAATCAGTGCTGAATTCGGGTTCAATTTTAAGATCCCTAGCCTGAAGTATGTCAGCCGGAGACCGAAATATGTCTGTCCGAGCCCAAAGTGTCAGCCCGAGACCGAATTTTACGTTCCAAGATATGAGCCCGGGCCTGAACGAGCTCGAAAACTGTAATTAACCTGTTTAGGCATTGCTAATAAAAAAAAAATCTCTTTCAACTGAGCTGTGAGACGTCACTGTGACTTCCAAGCAGCTTTTTTCTTTTCTTTGAAATCGTTCAAATTAATCAATTGTAATAAAAACGGATAAAAAGTGATTTGTAATAAAGAATTTAATAAAAATAGTGAAAAACAAATCAGATTTCACATTGCTTTTTTTGCAATCAGATTTCACATTGCAGTCTTCCTTTTCCGTTGTTTTCACCTAATGCGCGCGCCGCTTACTGGCAAACATTTCTGGATTATTTTCGTAGTTCGGATAGGAAATCCTAAGTTCCCCAGTGTATTGTGGCGTCATTTGTATTAATTGTTTTTGCTGTCATGTTTGCGTTAGAAAATGCGATTTACCGCCATTCCTTGCAACATTCCTCACCACTTTGATTTTTTTTTCCAGCGTTTAAAAGAAAGGCTTCTAAAACGAACTATGTGTCGCAACTTCTAAAGACTTTTGTACCCCACCTTCCTCCTTCACCGTACGTTGAAACATATTTCGCGGAGACGTACAAACGCGACGCTACATCAAAAATAACACGCGCCCCTTCGCTTTCGATTCTGCGAGAGACAACTGTCAGAAAATCTGACAAATGTCTTGTGGCATAATGAATATGATAGCGCTTCCCAAAATAGACGCAAACTCGCCGACAACTTTTCGGGATTCAATTTTCATTTTTTCACATTCTTCGTCATACTTTCCTTTTTCAACTACCACCTAGAGATTATTTTAAGAAAACATTTTCTCTGTGTCGGCGTCTTCTTGGCGCACTTGTGAAACAGTGTGTGTTTCAAAGGGGAAAGAATTAATAAGTGAACAACTGAGAGCTAATGAGTAGAGTTCAATCATATGCGTTATTCTTCTTTTTTGTTTGCTTCATAAGAAGTTAGCAGACGCATTAGGAGAAAATGCTTACGGTTATGATATCCGCTCAAGCTGCGTTTTAGAAGCATATATTATCATACCATCTTTCCAAATCCGCGGTCAGGCGGCTTCCTGTGGACCATGTTTATGAATGAGATGCTTGTTTTTTCACAGACTGAGGATCATGGTACTAATTATTAAAAGTTCACAGAAAATTGTTCGCGCCAGTTTCGTAAAAAACGTCGGTTTCAAAAAAAATAAAAAAATAAAAAATAACAACAAGAAAAACACATTTAAAATTTTCTTCGTATGTTTTCTCAGGCTTGGATTTTACGAATCAGTAAAAAAAAAAGAGAAGAAATAAAAAAAGAGAACTGAGATAGTTGCCAACTTTTCATATCCCCAAATGAGGACGTGAAAAATAAAAATGAAAAAACTACTACTACTGCACTGTGCAGGGGCAGCCGGGCAGAGGATGCAAGGGAGGCCAGGTCACCCCAATGATTCTCTCAGGAAAGTATTTGTATAAAGCAGAAGAATAAATTACATTTAAGCAGAAAAACAGAAATGCATTGATATAAAATACAGCATTATTCAGTCACACACAGCTCCCTTTCACACAAGCACTTTCTTGGACTTTCATAGCTACTAACTACACGCGATAAAGCTTCAGAGAGGGGCCCGTTTCTCCATGGCCGTCAGCGTTACCATGGTCACAGTGCGGGAGCCAATCAGTACACGGCATGCAAAGGAAACTTGCCGCTTCTATTAACAGATCACAGGAGGCACGTCGCAAGTGAGCGTCAGTCCTGAAGCAGCGTCTTAAAAGTTTTCCTAGAGTACGTTGCATCACACGGCGTGAGGGAATTTTTGTTACTTTTACTGTCACAGCAATAAATTTTGCGTGTAAACTTTTGGATTTAGCTGTACAAGATCAATATAATGGATGGGGAAAGTAGTAGTTGCAGTGTATCAACGTGCAGTACTGACATTATTACTTCTTTGTTATAAGTTCCTTTCTCAAGAAGAAATTGAGAGACATACAATTTTGACCTCTTCCCAAGTTTTCTCTTATGTAGACAGACAAAGGCGAAAACAGAACATTCAAATCTTCATGGTACCATCAACATAAATGGTTATGCGGTAGCATAATGAAGGCGAAGTTATTCTGCTGGCCTCGTTTGCTATTAAGCTCGAATAAAAGTGTGTGGCCTTTGAAGGATATGACGACTTGAAAAACTTATCTATAGGGCAGTGGTTAGAAACGCATCTAGTAAAGATCATTTGAATTCTTATGTGCCATTTTTGTGACTACCGACGAATTATCGTTCTGGCCTCCCCGGGGATTGAACCCACCGTCCGCAACTGGTACTGTGAAACATAAGTGGTGTGAATTCACGGAAAATTCCTGATGTTGTGGGAAGAAAATAAATTCGTAATAATATTTAAAATTTTCAAAAATTTAATTTGTGTGTGTGTGTGTGTGTGACTATTTATGTAAGCTTTGTGTAAACATTTGTGTTTGAAATACATTATTAAAAAAAGTTTGTTGTTTCTGGTAGTGACTGGAATCTTCTGGTTGAGCTGTAGTCCGCCTGAAAAGTGTGCAAATTCGTATTCTTACATGTATAAATAATGTGTTACACGAAAAGCAAAAGGAATAGTACACATTGGACACGTGCCAAAATAAAGTGGCACGTGATTTTTGTGTCTGGTTAGGATTGTTTGTGGTACGCAAGAAATAAAAAAAAAAAATTCCTAGGCACGTCTCCTATGAACCACAGTCAGAGCTACTGTGTGTGATGTTAGCGTGTTTCAAAATTTATGACACGCGTACTCATTGATTATTGCCAAACTCAAAGGGGTGCATTTTTAAAAGGCCTTAGGACTATACTCAGGGCCCGATTAATGGGAGAAAATTCGGGGCATGTGCCCAGGGCCCGACCTTTGAGGGGCCCCCTAAATATAGTTCCATATTACTTGCTTTGCATCAAACTGATTTGTAATGTTCATCCACTGGAAGAAGTTAAAATGGTAATTTGAGAACTGTACATTGAAACACGCACGGAAATGACAATTATGATTTCCACAAATAAATCGAACATCATATTAGCGGCGAATTAATGTCTTAATCAATAACCATGTAAACTGTCCTTAATGATACATACATGCGCATAAGACGGGATGCAGCGGTGGGTTGGGGTGAAAGCCTCATGCCCAGGGTCCCAAACTGTCTAAGTCGGTCCCTTCCTGTATACTTATTGGAAAACACAACATTTAGAAAGAAAAAAAGAAAGATGTAACTATAAAAGAAAAAAGAAAAGAAAAAAGGGAATTTCAAAGCACCTTCTGATCCTTCAATCGGTTAAGCCTGGAACTACACAGCTAACAGGCTAACAAGCTATTGTGAGTTAATTTGGTGACATTTGGAATATATATTTAACAGCAAGTGGATGACCTCCATAGTAAAATTTCTATTGACACTATCTCATAAGGTTTTTGACGCAGGATATCGTTACCCAACTTTTGACTTAACTTTTGCGCGCTCTATTTGTGTTAGCAGTCAGGAGAGTTCTGCACTGAAAAAAACAAAACAAAAAGAAAACGTAAAAACATTACGATAAGAAAAATACAACCCCCTTAAAATGGTGATGGTACTTTCAGATCAGATCAGATCATATGTAGAGGTTTTTAGGAAGGGAGTGTTGACACCAGGTCTTAAACAACCCTTAGAAATAGGAAGCTAGGAGATTTGGGCTAGAGTACCCGATAGGAAAGTGACACGGAAGCGAGGTAGAAATGGGTAGGAAGACGCCCTTATTTATTACCGGGGGTGAGTACCCGAGGCCCGACGGCTTAACGTGCCCATCCGATGCACGGCGGATATTTAGTGGTTCAATCGTTCGTACCTGCCTGAGATCGAACCTGAGGCTTCTCCGTGGCACTGACGAACGTTGACCACTAGGCCACCCGCGACCAAGTGATGGTACTTTGCTGGCCTAAAGATTATTTCAACCGTTCCTGAATTTAAAATTTTAGAATTAAAGTTAACCTCTCAGCCTTAAGGTGGATCCTCCTAAAAACTCTGCTTTGTGTTTCCAACTATAAAAACTTTTGTAAACATTTTCGTTGCAATTAATGTATTCCCATGGATGAATATTTGAATATCGATAAAAATAACGAAATTATAGTGTACTGTGCTTAATATTTGCTAAAACTTAACTATAATTATATTGAAAATCAAGAATTTTACCTTGCGTAGTGTTTGAGATCTGCTAATAGATGGCGCCACTATAGATAGCTTACTAGTTGTAATCATGTCGATTATTTTTTTCCAGTAATATAATTTATTTTCGTAAAAGAATCAACACTTGGGTCTATCCACGTGATAGTCTGGACTGTTTAGAATGCTTTTATTGGAGGTTCAACGACCATCCGGGTGCAACTCAATGGGCTATAGAAACAGTCGCCTGTCCCTAATTTAGGGCCACTGACTCCAGGGAAGGGAGAGAGCCAGTGCCGTAAGACAAACACAACATCCATGCCTCTGTTAACATGTTCATATTATCTTTGTTCTAGTTGTTAACTTGTAATTGCTAATAACTCCGTTGTGGTTGATGAAGATAATGATTAACACGCAATAAGCAAATGATAATAAATGTATGCAAATAATTCTTGCGATCCGTAAATATGTCTAAGAAACTCTTCTTAATTGCCTGCAAAGGTTGTCCGTTAGCTGTGCTATGTTTCCTAATTCTTCCGCTTAAAACTCCAAATCCTTTTTTCTTAAGTCCCGCTTTCGGTCATCTCTCCCGCTGTCGACAAATCCCCTAACCTGCCGGTCCACCTAAGACCTCCCAGCCTATCCTGGGGCAAATTACCTTGTCGTACTTTTCGTGACCGCTCGCTCTCCTAGACCTAGAGACCACTCTCCGCTCGTTTCCTTCTCCCCTGTCTCCCAAAAATGCCCTAAAGCACCTAAAGTTCCCCGTGAGAAACAACCACACCACCCTCGGTAAATCTCAAGCCTCAAAGTAAAATGTGAGGGGCTAGTGCATTAGTCAGCAGCCTTGAAATTGAAATCTGTAAAGCATCAAAAGAGGCGTGATAGAGTTAATCCCCATTCAACATACAAAGTGCGAATACTAAGCATAGACAAAATGTCGTCTTAGTAAATGGCGTGCATCCCGTGTTTAATGGGGAACTGACTCTAAGAAATTTCTCTCACGCTTTCGGGAAACAAAGGATTGGGAGCACGAGATGGAAAAAGGTTGCATTTTGAGATTTTATATGAATTCCTAAAACCCCGTATAAAATCTCTGTAACACCTCACTGGATTCGAACCCGGACTCTTCTCGGACGCACGGATCGTAACGACCGCCAACAGCACGAGTGAATATACATATTAAGAAACCACATACATTATTAGTACGTAACGGATTGTAACAGATACGCCAGACACTGTGGCTCCTGGCTGGTTTTAACAAAGTATCGTGTGCATCTCATTCTTCAGAGAAGATCTTATCATCTACTTAAGATAAATCGTTTATAGTCCAAAGGCAAGGATATTATGTTCTACGATGTCTCCCTGGCATCATCCGAAGTCTGGGGATTTTCCCACACATACACAAAGAGTGCTTTTAGAATGTCCGAAATCTTAGGAATGTCTCGTTTCTATGTTGGGAGAAAAACACGTGCTTTCCTTCACCCACGTGTCGCATTTAGGTTTATTAATGTTCATGAAATGGTAAGTCGGTCTTATCGCATAACTTTTCAAAGCCTAAGTAATTTATGTGCTATTATGATACACATATGACCAACTAATGTTCATTAGCATAATACCACACATAATTAATGCTCGCCCTTACAGCAGTTGTCAGCAGGGTTGTCAATTATTGCCCCCCCCTCCCCCGGAAATGTAAGTTTCGGAATTTTCCGCTTTTATGCAAAAATTTCCCGAGCTTCCAAGTCTTGGACTTTTTCAGCCCATATTTCAGAAGAATCGTCTCTCTCCGTTTTTTTTTTTTAAGCCGAAATCCACCGGACATATTACAAAACATTTTCGTTATATATGAAGTGAAGGAATACTTCCCTTTTCCCGCAATGACTTAAATGTCAGCAAGCGCTACCGACTCAGCTGGCAAGACACGTACTCTAGGTAACGTTTAAAGTAGAGGCGAATAGAACTCTGAATGATTAAATGTTTTTTCGTTATGAATGCGGGTTAATTACTCATGTTATTTTCTGTAGGAGGACGTATCACAAATTACATTTTTTTATCATGATTTTTCAAAGCAGCAACAGAATGCTTTGGAACTCGACATTCTTGTATACTGACAATGACTATCAATTATGTTTAATTAAAGGTGAAACATAGGCGTCACCGGTTTCTGATTATTGGGGGACACACAGATATATCTTTCCTTACCTTTCCAACTTTCTTGTTCTCATTATAAAGCAATGTATTATTTTTACTTGAGAGCTCCTATTTGGCAAAATATTGGGGAGGGAGGTAGGGGTGGGTCCCCGAATCCCCATAGGCCGTGACGCCCGTGGGTGAAATATAAAAACCTATAAATATTAAATATATTATAACTTTATTATTTTCTCTGTAGGAGGATTTATCGCAAAGTAAAAATTTCTTTCTTGATTTTTCAAAGCAACAATGTTTTGGAACCAGAGATATTTTATTTTTATACTGACAGTAACGGAAAATTCTGTTCTCCCTTTTTCCCTATGCTTAATAGGAAAGCTTTTATCACGGTCTTTCTTTGTTAGACACAAATTATATAGATAAAATGGTATAACCGGCGAACTTGTGGAAAGGTACCAAAAAATAATATTACAGATTTCATTTTTAAATTTAGATGTCATTGAACTTGATTGTCACTTATGTCTGGAAAGTGTTATTTGAGAGACTGTTTCGCTATGTCGCCCGACCCCCGCGCTCTTCAGCCGGCGTAAAGCATAGGTGTGAAGTAAGATTAGAGGTCATTTCTAAGCAATAGTGCATACAGAATTTCCTCAAGCGGAGGGGATTCAACAAGAATTCTACGGCACGAACAAATGCGTCATGCATATGTGAATGTGGTGTATGATCCAGGAACTTGCTGTAAGAGCAAAGAAGTGGGTTTCAAAATGAAAACGAAAAACAAAATTGACGTACAATGCTTTTACAAAACTGAAATTTGGAAGTTGATGGGGGCAAATTTAGATACAACAGATGCCTACATTTACCTTCGACAACAGATATCAAGCGAGGGCCACATAGAAGAAGAAATAAGTAGGCATATAAAACTTAGTCGGAGAGCTTTTGTATGACACCGTACAATTTTCAAATGCAGTTCACCATTATGCGTAAGAAGAAGAGTGTTTAATTAATGTTTACTTCCAGTTCTTAATTATGGATCAGAGACATGGACCTTAACTAATAAACACATACGCAGGCTGCGTAGAACTCAAAGAAGCTTGGAGAGATGCATACTTGGTATAACTTGGAAGGCTATTAGAGGAATACATGGATTAGGGAAACGACTGGAGTTGATGACGTCATGATCAAAGTGAAGACCCTCAAGTGGCAACGGGCTGGACAAATTGCTAGAACTGACCACCGCTAGACAGCTTAAATACTACATTGGATACCAAGGGACAGGAAAAGACCCAGAAGAAGACAATTTGGAAGATGGGTGGATGAAATTCGAAAACATTTTGGGGTGGTATGCTAGACAAGGGCTCAAGACAGAAACTGTGGAAAATACTTGGGTAGACCTTCATCCAGTAGTGGAATTATAATAATTGATGATGATGTAAGAATGTATGTTTTTTTTTTTTTTTTTTGTAATGAATGTTGGCATAAATCAACACTAATGTGCACGCAGGTAAAAAAAGAAAATTGCTTTTTTGAAGAAGTAAGACAGATTTGATAATCATTTCAAAACCGTAAGACCTAAATAAAAGTAGCGATCATAGCAAACACTAGAACTAAAACATATAGAAAAATGATTGAACATAGCGGAAATATGGAAATATTCAATTACAAAACCATATGCAGAAATACTTTTTTTTAATTTGGTTGTAGGAATAATGTATTTTAAAATGAACATAATTTGTTTCCATCATATGATGAATGAAGAAATAGGTGCGTTCTTGGACCTGGTGGACTCTCCCCGTGTGTGAGCAGCTGACTTTGAGTACCTGGAATACTGACGAAATTCATCCCCACCCTTTTATTCCTTTTTCTTTATATTTTGAGGAGTCAAAAGGAACCTAGACACGGAACTGGTACCTCTTAGTGACACAACTCTTACTCTTCATTTCGAAACTTCAATTATAAATATACTTCCTTCTCAGCAATCGCTGATTTTCCCCAGTATATTTTCCGTTTTTTTTTAATGTTATTTAAAAAATGAGGGTGAAAGAGAAGAGGGATCATCATTAACTATTGCAGTGAACTCTTGCAGCCTGACGACAAGCGCAAGCATTGCGTCATATAATGTGAAAGTCAATATGCTTTTCAGACATGATTCATCACTGGTGCCGGTAACGCTGTTGTTCGCTCCATTCGTTGGGGAGTGGTATTTCCGTACTTAATAAGGAAGTGAAAGTTTTACGAGGATTTATTGTTTGTTTGCGTGCCCGTAGTGTTATTTCTTCGGAGAAATAATTCGCGAAGATTTGTTTTCCGGCTAGTAGAGCGAGGGAATATGAACTTCCATTGTGCATGGCTTTTATCGATTATGAAAAAGCCTTTGATTCGGTGAAACCATCAGCAGTTACAATGGCTCTGAAAACCTGCGGTATTGAAGATGCATACATTAATATTATTAATAACATCTATGAAAATGCAAGTGCAAAGATTAGGCTGTTTGAAAATACAACACACGTAAAAATTGGAAAGGGAGTGAGACAAGGTGACACCATATCTCCGAAGCTCTTTAATGCCACATTGGAGGGTGTTTTTCAGTCACTGAGCTGGGAAAACAAGGGGATAAAGATTAATGGAGATTATCTAACCCACCTTCGTTTTGCTGATGACGTAGTCATTTTTGCAACTACCCCATCAGAGCTGCAGAGTATGATCCAGGAACTTGCTGACAAGAGTAAAGAAGTGGGATTAAAAATGAACTTTCAGAAGACAAAAGTGATGTTCAATGCTTTTACAAGAAATGAAGATTTATCGATTGATGGAGAAAAGCTGGAGATAACAGACACGTACGTTTATCTTGGACAGCAGATATCAAGTGAGGGTCACATTGATGAAGAAATTAATCGGCGTACAAAACTTGCCTGGAGAGCTTTTGGAAGAAACAGCATAATTTTCAAGAGCAATATGCCATTATGTCTTAAAAGAAAAGTGTTTGATCAATGCATCCTTCCAGTGCTTACGTATGGTGCGGAGACGTGGACCTTAACTAAAAGAGACATACAAAGGCTGCAGACAACTCAAAGAAGCATGGAGAGGTGCATGCTTGGTGTAACCAGGAGAGATAAGAAGAGGAACTCGTGGATCCGAAAAATGACAAGAGTGGAAGACATCATGATCAGAGTTAAATCCCTGAAATGGCAATGGGCTGGACATACTGCCAGAAGGACAGATCATCGATGGACAGCTGAAATTTTAGATTGGATTCCAAGGGACAGGAAAAGACCCAGAAGAAGACCACATGGGAGATGGGTGGATGAAATTCGAAAGTATGCAGGGGTGACATGGAGGAGACTGGCACAAGACAGACCGTTGTGGAGGAAACTTGGGGAGACCTTCGTCCAGCAGTGGATTGATAATGGTTGACAATGATGATGATGATGATGATACTGGAGTGGAAGTGCTTTATTGTAATTTGAACACGTCACATTTTCTTACGACTGCTGTCAAATGTACGCAGTTAACTGCAGTTGAATTTGACTTATAACGAGTTCGCTTTGTATGACTCCTCGACTGTGATATCAAAAAATCAATACATATCTTGTCCCGAGAAATTTGCAGATAGAGATAATAACCAAACAACTTCGCTTATATAAACTTATCGCTAAAATGTCAACCTCAGCTTTAACATCACTTACCAGTTTCGTTTGGTTTTCTGTTCTGTGACGTTTACTCTAATTTAACCTTTTTTAGTTCCCGTTTTCTTATGTAAATTTTGGTTTATTCTCGTTAAGCGTTTTGCAGCCTGAACGCTACCTTTTCTCTCTCGGCGAATTTGTGTTTTGGCAATTCTGGCCACAACGGGTCAGAAATTTCGGACCCGGACGTTCCATAACTGTACAGGACCCGACCCGATTCGGACCCGGACGTCCCATAACTGGACCCGACCGGTAGAGCTGAGTTTGGGCTCAATTTTCCGAGCCCGAGCCTGTCCGAGCCCGTGGTACATCAGTCCGAGCCCGCCCGAGCTCGAATTTTATTTTGCAAGATAGAGCCCGGGCCCTAAAGAGCCCAAAGACTGGCTAACCTGTTCAACCATTAACAAAAAGCATCTCCTTTTTCCACACTTCCACTCTCTCCTCCTCCTGTGATTAACCCAGTGTATTTCTCAAATGGGGAGTGGAGAAGAGACCTCTATCTATTTTTACAGTGTAACTGTACGATTTTCTATGACCGTTCGTTTCCACCTGAAGTTCTTCGGGAGGCCGGACATCCAAAATGATCGGGCGGTGCTGCAATTGTATGTTACTTAAATAATGCTAATATTATCGCGCCATAATGCGCTGCAATATGTACGTTGCTAAATAGAATTAGCAGGCAGCTATTGCTTGGAGATAGGGGGTAAATTATCGTCGGCATGTTATCATCTATCTAATATCTATAGTTCTTGAAAAGGGTTTTTCTTCTCTGTAGAAACACATTAATGCGTGGCCTGTGCCATTTTCTACACAAGCCTGGAATAAATAGCCATCTCGAATGACCGCTCCCCAGCCAGAACCAATTGCCGAAGAATTCCCCTTTACCCATTTGCTAAACCATATAAAATAGCATTTATATATTAAAAAAGATATCTCGCTCTCCCTCTCTCTAAGAGCCAAAGCCCGCTCGAGCCCGAATCGCAGTAAATATTCTACAGCCCGGGCCCAAATCGGTCTCGGGCTGTAGAATATTTACTGCGATTTCTTACGCTAACACAATATATAAAAGCTGGTGCACAAAATGTAGGAGAGGAGAAGAAATATCCTTCGCTACAGTAAACAAAATTCATGCAATATCCGATCTCGCTACAGAACTTCAAAATCAAATACCTCGACAGACTATTGATATTTAACAGGTAATAAAATCCCCAAGTATTTCCGTGAATTTCTCCTATTACCGGAAAATTTTCGTCATATGGATACGGAAAAAGTGAGAACGGAATTTTTCCGTTAATATAAGAAAGGAATTGCGGGGAGGTTTCTGAAAATTCAGAATTTTCCATTAACGCTTTTCAAAAAAACGGCAGTTTACCGTCAATATAAGAACGGAATGCGGAAAGGTTTCTAAATATTAAAAATTTTTCTGGCGTACGAAAAATCCGTGAAATTCAGAGTTTTTTTCCCATCATTTCACGGGAAAAGTTGTATCAGAAATATGCCTCGTTAATTCACGAAAGAAATCACTGAAAAAAGCTCGTGAATTTTAGAAATTTTTTTGCAGTGTATTAATATCTAAGACATGCATCAGTGATCAGCGCCGGGCTTTGCAACTTATTTCCAAATTTCTAAAAACCAACTTCGACAAAAAAAGGTGTGAAAAAAAATAAATGGTGTCGAGTCTCGATTTTTATGTGATATGATTAAAATGGCGCCCCGATGTCAAGCCGGGCTGGGGTTTATCTCGATCCGTGCAGGTTTCGCTTGTGGGCTGGTGGGAAGCACTTCTTGACAGGGGTTTGGCCAAGGCTCGTTCTCATCACATGCTGAATGAAGATCTGATTCAGATGTGTAATGTGAAGCAAGATGTTGCTAACAAGCGCTGTTAATTTTTTTTTTTTTTTTTTTTTTTTAGGTTTTCCCACGAATCAAATGATTATTCAGCATCATTTCCTTTAACTACCGCCTCAAGAAAGCATTGGTTTCTGTTCCTACTTTCGTCACCACGTCTTTAACACCCTAAATTAGCAATTAGTGTAATTAGTCATTGTGCTATCAAGCCACAGTAAGGGTAGCAGGGGTAAAACCTAGAGCTTCCTTGCGCCGCTGGTTGCAGAAAATGATGCTGGGTGATCATGTGATACACGGATAAATGAAAGAAATAAAATAAAAATTAACGGCTCTTTTTTGGGAATTCGAATTTAATTCGATCCACCTCTAGAGGCTTTCAAGACCAATGTTTTCAGGAATGGGAAGGCGGTCAGTAATATCTGGTTAAGATTTCAAAATACGCTAGTCATCGTCAACCCATAGAGGGGGAAAAACGTTTTTCTTTTCGTGTAAGCAGAAAATACCGTGACCTTAGGCAGTCCGTGTTGTGAAAAGCAGGAACCAGCAAATTCATGGCTTGTGACTTCAGAAGAAATCTGTTCCGTGACTGCAATTTCTCACATACGCAGTTCGAGTTAATAGGAGTTAAGACGTTTGTGATCGTCATTCAGTTGGTCTCTTCCACTGCAGGCTAGTTTTATGTCGGTAATACTCCTCATTTCCGTTTTAAAACCCGATGTACACCGCGCTTTCTTCCTTTCCATCTTTTATTTACAGCAGAGCAGGTCTTTCGACATTGAAGTATTAAAAAATTCACGTTTTTAATAACGGAATATCCGCCTGTCTAGGTTATTTGTTGGATTCGCAAAATTTGTTTTGTGTCGTATAGGTTCCACTTTGACAAACATCTTGTGTATATTTTTGTTTGGGGGGTTAACCACTGCCATGAGCAACTCCATCCCTAATTTAGAGCCGCTAGTTCCAGGAAAGGCAAAGAGCCAGTACCATAAGGCAAACACAACATCCATGCCTTACCGGGGTTCGAACCGGACCCATCTCGGACGAATGGTCAGAAGCCACCGTTTAGACCACTCCGCCATCGAGGAACCCTTAACCCATCTCAGACAAATGGTCAGAAGCCAGCGCTTACACCACTGCGCCATCGGGGAACCCTGACCCATCTCAGACAAATGGTCAGAAGCCAGCGCATAGACCACTGCGCCATCGGGGAACCCGGACCCATCTCGGACGAATGATCAGAAGCCAGTGCTTAGAACACTCCGCCATCGCGGAACCAGACTCATCTCGGACGAATTCAGAAACCAGCGCTTAGATCACTGCGCCATCGGGGAACCCGTACCCATCTCGGATGATTTGTCACAAGCCAGCACTTAGACCACTCAGCCATCGTGGAACCGGACCCATCTCGGACGAATGGTCACAAGCCAAGAGTTTAGACCACTCCGCCATCGCGGAACCGGACCCATCTCGGACGAATGGTCACAAGCCACCGATTATATCACTACGCCATCAGGAAACCCGGACCAATCTGGGATGAATGGTCAGAAGCCAGCGCTTAGACCTCTGCGCCGTCGGGGGATCCGAACCCATCTCGGACGAATGGTTAGAAGCCAACGCTTAAACCACTGCGCCGTCGGGGGACTCGAACCCATCTCGGATGAATGGTCAGAAGCCAACGCTTAAACCACTGCGCCGTCGGGGGACCCGAACCCATCTCGGACGAATGGTCAGAAGCCAGCGCTTATACTACTGCACCATCAGGGAACCCAGACCGATCTCGGAACGAATGGTCAGAAGCGAGTGTTTAGATCACTACGCCACCGGGTCGGCTGCGTATATCTCCTTCCATTCCATAATGTATATATATATATATAAGATTCTCAGACCCCGTTTGTGGATGAATGTGTACCTGTATGTTAAATTTTACCATGTGTTCAGGAGGGATCTTTGTATGCCCCATTTTGTGCAGGGTCGTGAGAGCGGATATGCTCTTGGCAACTGGCGCCAAGGAAAGAAGGGTTAAAAACGATGGGTTAAGCACTTGTAAACACATTAACCGGGTCGACCACCCGATTGTGATGGGTTGCGGCATTACAGTAGAAAAGCTCTATACGCTAATGTATTATTCGAATGTGTGTGTTAATATGTTGGCGCGTGTTTGGCTCTTTCGGGTTGTTGGATGGAGAACGTTCGGAAAAAGCGAAGGATTAGTAACTTCAAAGACACTTCTAAGTAGACAGATTAGCACCGCCATAGGTTTCGATGAAACATATCAGCATTGTTTCGACGGAAAGCGGGGCTTTTTTGTTTGTTTGTTCGGTTCCCATTAGAGGTCGGATGTGCGTAGTCCAGAGTCAGAACGAAGACTAACATCCAGCAATTTCTCTCGTAGGGTTTACACCCACGGTAAAGGTTTAGGCGCAACTATCTGTGTCCCATTGGACTTTAGTGCTGCTTATCACAGATGAAATTACATTAGATTAAACCTAGAGGCTCAAATGCGACAGAAGCTAAACAGGACGGAGAAGTAGAAGTGCCAGGTTGAAAGTGCGAGTCTGCGTAGTTGGGAGCTCCAGTCTATGACGTGCAACGAGCGCTCCCAGTAAAAGGGAACCTTGTTTGTAACGGGAGGTCTTACCCCGGATCTGACGCTTTCATGTGCCCATCCATAGTGAGGTTCAAACAATTCAACCTAGCTGAGCTCCCAGTAAAAGGGAACCTTATTTGTAACGGGAGGTCTTACCCCGGATCAGACGCTTTCATGTGCCCATCCATAGTGAGGTTCAAAACAATTCAACCTAGCTGAGATCGATCAAGGCCAGAAGATCCAGGGGTGAGGGAAGCAAACGTCGTCACCACATATGTGTTATATGTAAAATTGTTAATATATAAATTTGCACAAAATGGATATGAATTTGTTTAGGAGACAAAGAAAAAATCCTTTGTTATAATAACGCGAGTAGGTACCTACAGGCGGTTGTTCTGATGTCCAGTTGTTTTTCAGTGATATTCGAGCAAATGAAGTGTA
Source organism: Macrothele yani (assembly GCA_039090855.1). Taxonomy (NCBI): domain Eukaryota; kingdom Metazoa; phylum Arthropoda; class Arachnida; order Araneae; family Macrothelidae; genus Macrothele; species Macrothele yani. Next base: position 117,684,393 of record CM077026.1, read on the forward strand.
GCAAATTGCTTTTTAAGAAGGTGCAGGTTACTTCCTGATTCGTCCTAGATGTCCACACCGCCGGGCGGCGGTCCTCGAGAAGACAGCGTTAATCCCTTTGTACGCGATCTTGTTGTATGAAGAATTATCTCGTTTGACGGCGAAACCGCTGTCTTTTGATATCGGAGCCGCAAAGCTAAGTAAGCAACAGGGTTGGCATTCAAGCTGACGACATATCGTGGTTAAACTCTGGCAACTTTACTTAAGGATAAGAATAAGATCCAATGACGCAGATGGATCGGGTCCGTTTGTCAATCCCATAGGCTAATGAAATTTTAGTATCTAGCCTCACGAGTCCAGAATTTTTGGGGAGAAAAATTTAACATGTGAAAGAAAGAGAGGGGGAAAGAGAGATGACGAATTAAGCGAGAAGTCCGGAGACTTTCATGGAGTCAAGTTGCAAGTTCAGCAAGAGAAAAATGACGACACTTCCCGATGAAACGAAGGAGTCCGGCTAAATTATATTAAGGAGATGACCCTTGATAGAGCGAGATGACCCATGGAACCAGAATTCAGTACAAGAGAGCTAAGTCAAATATTTCGCCCCCTTTTCCCCAAATGCAAATAGCGTAATTCATTTCCGTCATGTCATTAAGGTGGTTCCACCTAAAATCGGTGCCTTGTGTTTCCAATGGTAAAACTTCTATACATATTTTCCTTGCAATTAATGTACTTCCAAGGATGAAAATGTGCACATCGCTAAAACTGTAAGTTATAGCATGGGATACTTAGTACTTGTTAAAACATAACCATAATTAAGCAATCCAACATTTCTACTGACGTCATCAATGTATAGGTAGCGCCATCTATTAACAGGTCTGAACATTACTCAAAGAAAAATTATTGATTTTTAATATAATTATGGTTATGTTTTAGCAAGTATTAAGCATCCCATGCTATAACGTAAAGTTAGTTCTATCGATGTGCAAATTTTCATTCTTCGGAATACATTAATTGCGAAGAAAATATGTAAAGAAGTTTTACAATTGGAAACATAAGGCAGAGATTTTATGTGGAGCCACCTTAATAGCTGGAATGGGATTTTATCATTTCAAGCAGTGTCGAGTCCCATTTAGTTGGTTTGATATCTTTTGTATGGATTATAACATAGAACTAAAAGTAACAGAATCTACAGAAAATTCATGATTACGGATAAGCAAGAGATAGGAGAATAAAAGTAATGTCAGGTAGAACAGGTTAATTTTTGCGTGTCAGAAGAGAAGATGAACAATGGACTTGGCAAGTAATTTTTATATGATGAAATATAATAACATTTTGTATCTTGTTGATTAATAATTATAATAATGATTAAGGTGTAGTTTGAAAATCTTAGTGAGATATGATAGAAGTTATTATTACCGAAATCGAGCTAGTATGTTAACGTCGGTCACGCCTACGAAGCTAAATGATTACTTGTTCCAATGCATCTACAATTTTGAGATTAAGAAGTTCTTATTTGTTTAACAGGAGTCACAAAATTTTCTCCTGGTATAATTGTATTTTCTTAAGATATGACATCATTAAGATCAAAGAAAATACAACTTTGAGATTATAGCTTATTTGCATGGCAAATTCACGACCGTCACTCATATCTCTCCACACCAGTGAAGGTGAATCACAGCGCGGTATACTTTCTTGTATATTCTTATACACTCATTGTCATAAACATCCGCGCACCAAAAAGGAGGCGTTGGATTGAAATGAGATTTTGGTAGTGAGATGATACATACCAAAGACTGAAGTGACTACAATATCACAGCAGCAGGACGATTTACCGCGGACATACGGTACACATTCCGGTCAGCGTTAGTACCGCGTCGGACCGCCTCGTGCTTGGATGCATGCGGTGATACGGTCTGGCATGAAGTCAAAGAGACGCCGCATGTTATCCTGGGACAGATTGGCCCACACTTCTTGCAGGAGAAAACTGTCGTACCATCTGGTGCTCGATGGGCGACAGATCAGGTGATCTGGCATGCCACGGAAGCGTCGAAGCATGACGTAGACAGTCCTGGGAAACCCGAGTCATGGGCGTTATCTTATTGGAATATGGCTCCGGGCTGCCCCGCCAGGAAAGGCAGCACATGGGTCCGCTGGATTTCCTGTACGTAGAGCTGGACGGTCAACGTCTCTAGGATCACTGCGAAGCAAGTCCGGCTGTCATACGATGGCTCCACAGACCATCACACCGTCAGTTCGGGACATGTGCCACTGTACAGTGAGGTTGGGATCGTAGCGCTCACCTTCGGTCCTTCACACTGACACGGTGGTCGTCCGTTCCCATACAGAAGCGGGATTTGTCGCAGAACACTATACGTCTCCAGTCCGTAGCATTCCATGTTGCTCGCTGCTGACACCACTGCAATCGACGCCGACGATGGCCAGGGGTTGATGGCAGAAAACGTAAGGGACGTCGAGAGTGCATATTCCCCTCCGCCAGGCGTCTGGAAATGGTTCTGGCGGACACAGGAGTCCCTTGTACAGCCGCCACATGTCTCTGGATATTGGACAAGGACGTCGTTGCATCTGTGCGTGCCTCTCTCACGATCCCACGGTCCTTTCTGCTTGTGGTGCGTCTGGGTCGTCCAGAGTCAGTCCGCCGTGTCGGGGTACCTTCCCATGTCCATTGGTCTCAAAACGATCGCACCGCACTGTCCGACCGGCCTAAATGGCGGCCTATTCGGCGCGTCGGCCACCCTGCCTCTCTCATCCCGACGATACGGCCTCGTTCAAAACTCCCTCAGTTGCCCGTACGCACATTTACGGCAGCTCCTCGGCATGTCTATCGCTCAATGATCTCACCTGACCCTTACCGGGCATTTCGGCACGAATGTGGAGTCCCCTGCTCTGCGCCTTATAAGCCCCAAGGATTGCGATTGTCGCGCCGATCTTGGACGCCTGGGCATGCGGAATCGCATGAAACTTTATTCATTTGCATGTCTGCCCTACCCGTATAGCTATTCGCCGAGTTTCACGTTAATCGCACAGTTTTTTCTTGGTGCGCAGATTTTTATGGCAATGAGTGTATATATGTTCTATTATAAGAATATGGCTAATGTTTTTATTTACAGACGATCATATTTTGGAATTTAAGTAAGTATATACACTGAAGAGCAATTGAATTATAGGGACAGCTCACGTTATGCAAATGTGGTGCTGTGGGCGGCCCTGTAAACGGAAACGACATGACGTATGCAGCGATCCGACAATATAAAGAGTAATGCGACGGGAATCAGTAAGAGTCGGACGCAGTATGGGTAAGACGAAGGATCTAAGCGCATTTGATCGTGGGCAAATTGTCGGGGCCCGACGAATGGGTCACTCCATCTCGGAAGTCGTGCAGGCACTGGGATTTGCACAAGCCACCGTGTCACGGGTGCGCCGTGAGTTCATCGAATCCGGTAAAACCATCCATGCAAGGGCCAACTGCCGTGGACAACAGCGTGTGGATGAGCGGGGTCATCGTCGGCTAGCTCGCATTGTTACAGCGAATAGACGGACCACAGTGCAAGAAATCACTCGGTAATTTAACGCTGGTGCACAAAAACGTGTAAGCAGCCACACCATCCGGAACCATCTTCTCGCTATGGGGTACAGAAGCCATCGTCCCACGAGGGTACCGCTGCTGACTACACAGCACAGGGTGCAAAGATTAGCATGGACGCGGGAACATCGCCACTGGACCCTAGATGTGTGGGAAAATGTTGCCTGGACTGATGAGTCGAGATTCACGTTGGTACATGCGGATGGCAGGATACGAGTACGACGCAAACCACATGAAGCGATGGATCCTTCTTGCCACCAGGGTACTGCTGGTGGGGGTGGCATTCTCGTCTGAGGACTATTTACGTGGACTGAAATGGGACCCCTGGTACGTGTGACATCGTCCCTCACAGGTCAACGTTACCGGGATATCCTGGACGACCATTTGCTCCCGTTTGTGCGTCTTCAACATTCCACTGGGGACCTCATCCTGCAACAAGACATCGCTCCCAAATTGTATCCGAATGGTTGGATGAACACTCCACCGACGTGACCTCGCTTCTTTGGCCAGCTAGGTCACCTGACCTCAATCCCATCGAGCACATCTGAGATGCCATCGAGATAGATGACCCCCCTCCATCAAATCTTCGTGAACTGTGGGAGCTTGTCCAAGGGTCGTGGATCCGTATGGCTTCCCAACGCTTCTGGTGTCTTGTCGAGTCCATGCCGAGACGAATCGCCGCCGTCATCAGGTCGAAAGGTGGTGCTACACGTTACTAGACAGGTATCTCTAATCCAATTGCTCTTCAGTGTATGTGTAGGCATGTGCTGTTTTTCGTTATTTTGCAGGTTGTTGCATTATCGATAACGCTGTTGATTATATAAAGTACTTTTTTTTATTTTGAGGTTTAACGACCGTACCTTGAGCAACTCAGTGGAGTATAAGCATTCGCCGGTCCCTAATTAGGCCATTAGTTCCAGGGAAGGGAGAGAGCCAGTGCAGTGCGACAAACAAAACAATGGTCAAGCGGCACAGGGGCGGCATATATACTTCATTTATTATTTTTAAATAACGGAATAGCATAAATCCTTAGCATAATTTTAGTAAATCGTTTAATTATAAAATATGCCTCATTCAGATCCCGCACCTGGACATTTTAACTACTAGGCTGGAGGGGAAGTCCCTTAATTTGTGCTACTTTTCTGCCAAATCTCTTTATATTCGCCCATGCAATTCTTTTAAGACTGATTTCACTGAGATGCCTCTCTATAGTTTTTACATTTAAGTCAGTCTCCTTCCTTATTGATATATGTTAAATAACCAATTCATGATTCTTTTGCAAGTTTCAGTAAGATTTTGATGCTTTTCCTATAAGATTTCGTATTGCAATAATTCACATTCAACTTGTCACACCTTTAGGTCAAACCACAACCAATAGTTAGTGGTATATCTGTTATTTTCAGGCCTTGAATTTTGCGCTTTCAGCCATTAATAATATAGACAGCCAAATCTGTCTGGAACTCTTGACATCACAGCAACGTCTGCATTGTTGCGCTATCACGTATCGATCAATCGTGTGTGCTCTAAAGATGTCAAAGTGATTGCGTGCTATACGATAGCACGCGATCTAATGTCAAAGTGAGTGCGTGCTAATTTAAAAACATTGGCTTATCAATGACTCGAATTCTATTTATCCGATCTACAAAATTCGAATTGAAATGGTAATATCCCAGCAAGTTGAGTTTGTGTATTAATTTAAATTTAGCACAATTTGAATATTAATTTGTACGCTTTAATTATTTTTTACTTTTTAATTTAACTAACTTTTCAAGTTTAGTGCTAATTATGTTTTACATTTTGCAACATATCGATCTGTCTAAACGCTGTAACCTACAATAAAAACTGCAATCTTGAGATGTCAAAGTGAGCGAAATTGCATCTAAAAATAGGTGTCGCCCCAACAGCACATTGTCGACAATTTAGATAGTTCAGATGTCGCATCATTTTGTCGAAAAAGCTTTGGTATGAAGTTTCAAATTAACCGTTGAATAGAACAGTCTCAAACAAGCCGTGAGCGGAATAACAAGTGGGCCAGAGAAAAAGTCATTTAACGCGAAAAATCAAATCAAAAGTTATTAATGTAAGTTTACACGAAAACAACTGGACTACAAGGAAAATTGTTAAACAACAACAAGTATTTTACACAGAATGTTTATTTATCGCGAGCTCTTTTTAAAAACGGAAATAAATAGCATTTAATTTTCAGTTCTAACATGAATGAGTTCTTATTATATACTGAGTGGCCACTTTATATTTTGACCACCTGACAGTTTTAAGCAAATGAACTATAGCGGCAAGCTGTTGCCGCCAGAGGGCGAGGCTAGTATAAAAAGGGAAAGCTTAGTGCTTGCGACAGTAGTAGAAGTGATTTTTGGGTGTCGAGATGGGTAAAAAATGCGATTTGACGGACTTTCAACATGGAATGATTGCAGGAGCTCTGAACCATGGAGCGAGTATCACCGAAACCGCCGCATTCGTGAAATGTTCTAGAGCAGCTGTTGTTAAAGTGTTTAAAAACTGGACTGTCAGCCAAAAAACTGAGTCTCTACGTGCAACGTCTGGTTGTCATCGACGAGTGACTGCTCGGGTGGAACGGAGAGTGTCCAGACTGGTAACAGACAACAGAAGGGCAACAGTGCAGCAAATTACATACCATCTTAATCAAGGATCCCCTCAAATGATCTCTGCACGCACTGTTTGCCGTACACTGCATCGGATGGGATGTGGCAGCCGAAGGCCTGTTCGAACACCTTTGCTGTCTGCAGTTAACAAGAGAAAACGTCTCCAGTTCGCACAGGAGCACAAGGATTGGACAGTCGATAATTGGAAACAAATTATGTGGTCCGATGAATCACGTTTTCAGTTGCACCATGCCGATGGCCGAGTGGGAATTTGGCGGAAACAGCACGAAAGCATGGACCCCAAATGCATTGCTACAACCCTTCAAGCTCGTGGAGGCAACGATATGGTTTGAGGAATGTTTTCCTGGCATGCTTTGGGCCTTTTAATTCGTGTTGATCAACGTCTGACTGGCACATCATATCTAAACATCGTTGCGGACCAAGTGCATCCTGTCATGTGGATGGTTTATCCCAATGGCGATGGCTACTTTCAACAAGATAATGCGTCCTGTCATAGTGCTCGTATTGTACAGGATTGGTTTCAGGAACATGCCGGTAAGTTTACTTTGCTTAGGTGGCCCCCACAATCTCCAGATCTCAACTCCATTGAGAATTTGTGGGATGAAGTTAAACGAGCCATCAGACAGCTGCATCCACTACCCTGCAATCTCACACTCCTGGAAAGTGCTATTCATTAAGCATGGTCTCAGATTCCACAAACCACCTATCAACATCTCGTGGAGTCCATGACACGAAGAATCGACGCAGTATTAAAGGCAAAAGGGGGCCCAACGAAGTACTGAGGGGGTGGTCATAATAAAGTGGCCACTCAGTGTATAAGTTTTTACTATATTTCCTTGCAAAAAAGCCGGCGCCTATTTGATATGCTTTCAATCTGCTTCAATCAAAAATTTCTCTCCGTGTTAGGACGGGAAACATCCCCTATGTGTTGGTATTTAATTAGAGCTCAAAATTTTTTCTTTTCGCCGCCGCATTTCGAAATGGGAGATCTAGTGCCCCACGAAGTCATAACTTTAACTATTCCGGTATGTACATATATTCATTTTATACGTAGTACATGAATAAAAATTATTCTCAGAAAATATTTCCCGAGAGTTCTTTGACTAGTTTAACCCATCTTTAATGATCAGCGCATATATCTGGGTGGGACACTGGCTCTCAGAAGTAGATGAAGTACAATAGGGATGTTTCAACTGCTTCTGACATCCTGTTACATCGCTCATTTGCTTTGGCGGCAGCTGCGCCTGGACCACTCCCTCGAGCTGTTTCACTGTCCAGACTCTGAGAATGAACGTTATTTCTTAGGACGAAGTTACTGCTAGGTCTAAATTGTCCTATGCTCTGACACTTTCTGACACGAGTTGCATAGTGACAGAACAAGATACTGCTTTCGCTGGATTGCAGAAGCAATTTTTTCTTTCGTATGCTGCTGTTGATATCCTGTATGAAAAAAAAAAAAAATGAAAAAATGCGCGTGAGACGCTTGCGTCCTAATTGGACACGAGCTTGATCATAGGTTTTATTTTACTTTCTATCTTTCTCTTTTTTTTTACTCCTCTTTCGCTCTCTTTTTCTTACTAGGTATCAAAATACTTGAATGTATCAGAGATATTATCCATCTAACGTGGTCTTCTTATGATGTGGAATGAGGAAGTATAGCTCACAGTTAACGCTTCCATGTTTTATTTTTTCGCAATGTACAACAGTACATAATGTAGCCCTGAAAGCAAATTTCAGATCTAGCAAAGAGATAATTTAATGCTATGGTTATGAACAGTTCAGTCAGTATAAAAGAGATAAAGTTGAATCATGTAAAAATAAAATCAAACTGACACGTAAACGCCAAATGAAAATTGCATCGCCCTTTCGACTCCAATTTTCAAGTTTTCTGGGAAGGATGTTCACACATGGAAATAGTTTCAAATGCGGTGTGAGATGCCCATATTACAGAATTAACAGGCCGAATGGATTAATCTTGCGATTAAGATCATGTGCTAATGTGAGCGATGGAAATTAAAATCTTCCGAATAGGTAAAAAATCAAAGGGCACTGCCCACAGTAGCAACTGTGCCTCAACCTACAATGTCGAACTACGTCAACTGTCACTACTTCATGGCACTCTCTCACTTGTTCTACGTCCGCGAAGGACAGTTGACGTAGCCCTATACGTTGTAGATTGTGGCACAGGTGCTACTGATGTGTCCCTTTGATTTTTTTCTCAGATATAAGAATTTTAAGAAATAAAACGAAAAAAATGTTTTACTTTATTTACTTAAAAGCAACTTATGCTATTGATAGTAATTTATGCTGATCATAAATTAATGTTAGTAGAAGTAGAAGGCGTAGTATCATAGTTGCCAGTATAGTTATTTCTAAAATTATTTCTGAAGAAATCGTACTTCAGAGACAATTTTAAAAACTCCTCAGTTGCCTTGTTATAAATTTGGCAATACGTCTCGGGCCTAATGTATCTTCTTGTTGTTGCTCTTGTTCTTGTCTAGATTCAGAATGCTTCGGTGGTGTAAAGGTTTGACACGTAATTCATTCATTATCCAGCGAAGTTGTGAAGACTGGCGATGTACATTGGTATTCCATGCTCGGTATGAAAATTTGGATCGATGACATCAATCTGCATCTATTTTTACTGTTCAGGCCCGATTTGTTCAGTTAAAGTGGAAGGTTGTGGCTCTAGAGTCGAACTGGGGTGAAACGCATCATGGCGCGCTGTCTTTTGACGCTCCCTACATTCTCGTGACCTTTTGGTTGATGACTTAGCGGGCCTTTTCGGATTCCTCTCGTTCTCCTCTAGCTGTTTCTTCAACTTTCATCGGTTCTTATAGTAATTTTCCTTGGATTTTCGCGGCATTTCTAAATTATCGTCAAGAATTTTTTTTATCTAATAAATAAATAAATAAATTTTAAATCCACTTTGTTTCGGTTTATCACATAGTTAGCTCTGATTATGAGCTACGTAATGCTGGGCTGAGGTCATCGATATCATTATCTATTCACTAGTAATCAACTTTTAAACGGCATGCGGCGAAACAAAATCACGTGAAATTTCGCTTAACTTTTTTAACGCTACTGTATCGAATGGTTAAGGGGTGGAGAGTTGAAACTTATTTTGTTTTAAATGGGACTCTATGGACTATCTAATGATGTTTTGTTTATTACTCTACGTTTATTAGTTTCGAAGATATAAGTGTTCAAAGTGTGAGATGTTTTCGTTGCATCTGTGTTCCCGATGTTACTCCCTAAACAGCACGGAGAAAAACGTAGTTCTACGTCAAAAAAAGAAAAAAAAAAGAAGAAAGGAAAAGGAACAATAAAAATGTCACCGAATTTTCTGTCGAATAAAATATTTCAAAATTATTCATAATCCATTACAAAAAAAAAAAAAAAGTCTAAAATTTCTCTTAGCTAAAGTATCAGAGACAAAACGACTTCTGTATTAAACAGTTAGAAGAACATAGATATAGTGGAAAACATGAGCTGCCGCACAGGTGGCACAGTGATCTAAGCGATGGCTTCTGATCATTCGTCCGAGAGATGTCCGGGTTCGAATCCCGGTGAGGCATGGATGTTGTGTTTGTCTTACGGCGCTGGCTCTCTTCCTTCCCTGTTAGGGACGGGCGACTGCTTATAGCCCATTGAGTTTCTCATGGTGGTCGTTAAACCTCCAACCAAAAAAACAAAACAAAAAACATGAGCTAACTTTATACGCCCCCTAGTGGAAGAATTTTCAATAATGGAAAAGTAGAAAATATGTGAAAGGTCTTCACCACAAAAGCTATATTTCTTCAAATACATCTGTTAGAAACAGAGATAGCAAAAAAAAAAAAGATTTCGATATTTCTGCCCCCTAGCGGGTAAACTGTGCACTATTTAAAATGGTAATGTTCCCCATCTTTACTGTAATGAACGGCATAGAGTAAAACAAAGAAATTTCCGAAATATTTTTTAGAAGCTGAGATACAGCGTCAAACAGAAGTACACATTGACGGCAATAGAAGTACACAATACAGTGTGTACGGCAGAAGTACACGCTTGAATACCTAACACACTAAAAGTATTCAAACAGAAATACATACTACCATAGCGCCAGAACTGAACTGCAAAGCCCTCGAGTAGAGGCAAAGTGTTCCACAAAGTAAATGATATAATCGGACTTTTAAAAGCAGAGGTATTAACAAAAACCGATAAGACATTCGCGCCCCTAGCGGGAAAATTGTGGCTTATTTTTGGAAGTAAATGCCCACAAAATATTTTGGCAGTTAGTAGTATTTGACCGAAACAGAATTTTTTCAGTCGGTTTTTGGACGCTCAGATGTTGCTGCTGATGTAATTTTTTTAGAACGTTTGGAAGCGTGAACTTACGCCCCTTAGTGGCACACGTGTGCGTTAAGAAAAATTTAAAATTATATGCAAAACATTGCGCACCCGAAATACTCTCCGACAAAGAATTTTTTTCAAATCGTACTGTTGCAAGCAGAATTATCGACAAAAATTAGATTATACATGTACGCCCCTGGTGGCAAAATTATGCATTATTTTCAGCACAAGGTATTCTCAAAAATCTTGTCGTGGTAAGTGTTATCAGACCGTGAAACAATTTTTTTAAAATAGAGCTTTCAGAAGCGCAGATATTACGGAAATATTATATATCAGAAACAAAAATATGATATACACTTGCGCCCCCTAGTGGCCGCCAAAGTATTCTTTACAAAAATTAGATATTATATGCAGTACATTTCCCACCATGAGCTCTGTCTGATGCAAAAAGAATTTATTAGATCGGATGTTTAGAAGCAGAGATATCGGGAAAATCGCAATTTCACTTTACGCGCCTATCGGAAAAACTATGCATTACTTGAAAAAGAAACTGTATCCAAAATAGCCTTCGTTATAAATGGTATCGAATGAAAGAAAGAATATTTTCAATCGGATGTTCAGAAGCAACTAAATTGAATAAAATGTATTTTGAAGTTGATAGAATCTGCATTTACGCCCTCTGGTGGCGAAAAATTATGCGTCGTTAAAAAACCGGAAAGCAAGGATCATCGTTCTCACATTTCAATCTTCCCAGTGCAGAAAAGGATTTGTCAAATCAAACGAATAGTTGCAGAGATATGGTGTCCACAGATGGACGGATAAAGTGATGATATATGCTACATAAAAAAACAACAAAACAACGGAACCTTTTTTTTTTTTTTTTTTGTATTATTTGAGCCAAATCACTTACAGTATGAGCATGTCCGAAAAATTTCATGGCGTAGTTTTCAGTCTGAAGTTGTGTAAATGTTGCACACCACTTTTAGCCCAACATTTGTTTCTGCAAAAAGTACGGTCAACAGTAATGTCCATTCGCTTTTCGCAGCAGATAACCACGAAATATTAAGAATCCTGAAAAGCGGCAGGCTGCGTACATTTTTAGTTTTTTTCTTAAAGTTTTCAGGGAAGGAATGGGTATGTCTTTTTAATTATTTCCTTTTCTTCTGTTAACGAGGGTTCGATTGTACGAAAGAATTGTATTTCACGAAAAGTATCAAGATCATTTGCGATGTCAAATAGATTATTTTTCATTATTTAATTTCCGTACTGGGTATTATGCCCTGAAGTCATATGGATGGCTGAATTAATTATGTTTATTTTACTTTCTGCTTGTTGTCTACATATTCCACCTATTTTTTCTTCTCATTTATTTACTTATCATTCTTGCTTCCCGGCTCCAAACGGAAGCCCTCCTCGACCTGCATCCTGTTCGCGGTCCCCGAAGTCATCTCCTACTTTAAAATCCCTCTTTCTCAAAGCATCATCCCCCTAAGTTCTGTCCCCTCCAGACTTCTTACAAGCTTGACCTCTTGTGTCTGTTATAGCTTGAAGGTCTATGGCGTTTCTGATGCAATAGACTAATTAAGCAGTCTCGATCGCTATGTGGATGACAATACTCATGATTGCAGCATAGGCTAATAAAACGATTTAAGCACCTAGGGTTCTGAAACGGATCTTCCATACAAAGAACGTTTCCTAAAGAAACGAATTTCTGCAAGTCTAATTACCGATTGCCGCCGTAGTAGCCCCTTTTGAGTTTACTGCTAGAATATTTTCCTGCTTTGGAAAGAATTGATACATAAATGCCTTTAAAATACTTCATACTTTTAAAAATACGAGATTTATTTCCTGGTTCCCGCAATGAAATTTTGTTCAGGTTCCCGCAAAAGCTCCATCCTGCCCTGCTCTGGATTTTATCCTAGAAATCTGATTTTCTCGGTAGACTCAATATCACTTGATTTTACGAACATCTTTGAAATATTCATTGATTGAGTTGACATGAATGGCCGTACTGTGTGTGAGCACATACACGTTGAGAGTAAACATGCTTTGGGGTGCAAATAGATATTGAATTGTATTAGTCGTGGATGAACTTGGAGTTTGAATTATCGAGAGATTAGTTATTTGAAAAGCAAGACAACAAAAAGCATTTAGTGATGACCAAACGCTTACAGTATGGATAGCGTTTTCTTTGTCGACGGGAATTGGCAGCCGCAGCCTTTAACTGCCATGTTTGACAGAAGTGCTTCCTTCTTGCAATTTACATCATCTGGCGCCTGATTTATGCAGCATTAAGATTTCACATGTGTGTACTTGTCAGTGTCAGTCCAACGACCCAGAAAATCAAGTCGGAGGCAGTTTTTGAGTAATGTGTTGTTGGCTGCGAATATATGTGTATGGCATAGGCTTTGGACGGCCGTACCAAATTTTACACAAGGAGCGTTTTTATCGGGATCGTCGCACGAGTGGAACAGGGGGGGGCGTCCCACTAGTGAAAATGATTAAGCTTACAGTTACCAGAGACAACAACGAACAACTAATGCCATTGGCGGGTGTAGAGCCCATTTAAGAGGGGACTAGGGGGAACTGCACCCCGGGCCTCGCCTTTTCAAGGGGCCCCAGAATTATGCAGGATGCTTGACAGAGTTCTATAGTTTTTTGGGTTTTTTTCGGATAGCACAGCGAAAACTGTAAGAAACTACCTTGTGAAAAAACAATTCTATTGCTTTTCCCTTTTTTAAGAGGAGTCCGCAAAAGTATAGTCGTCCCCAGTCCATTCTCAAATCTTAAGAATTCATTTCAGATGTTTTTTGCACACATCCGCAATTGGGGGAAATTTTCATACACTAAGAATTCGTGTGAAACATGATATTTGGATTGTATTATTCTGTCCATTACTTCCATATAATTTCAAGAAGCTGAACCCTGGGGGGGGTACAACATAATTGAACTGGTGTCCATTTTTCAACCATACATTTTTTTTGCCAACACTGATTCGTTCATGAAGAATCATGGGATACACACGAGTATGGCCGGGAAAATTTTATGGCTCCCTCTTTATATTCTGGGAATGTTGGGAATTTTTATTCCGCCTCCCATAGTCAAATCTTAGATATGCCACTACTAGTAATCCTGGGGCCACAAAATACCACCCACCCCCGGGCCCCCTATCTCCTTAAATTGGCTCTGGCCACACACACAGTATTTGTCATTTTCTTGTAGGACTCCCATCCACAGTGAGTAGAGTTTAGGTCCCAGCCACCTACAGCGAGATCGCCTTTTGGGCAGGACACAGAAACGGAAGGAATGAGAGTAAGTCTAGCGACTTTGGCAGAACAGTTTGTAGTGAGATTAGAGTACAGTGGATGGCGCCACCGTACAAGTACGATGGGTGAGATAATTTCAGGAGGGGGGATAGGAAAGGATACCCATTTAACCAGTGGGTCCAACCTGGGGGCCGTCACTTAACGTGCTCGTCCGATGCACAGCGATTGTTAGTAAATCACACTATCTCTGAAAGATCAGCCCAGGTTCGAACCTGAGGACCTTGCATTGATAGTCTGACTCGCTAACCACTACGCCATCAGCGGCTCAAATTGGCTCTGGAAGGATGGCACCGAAAGTTGACCATATAACGAAGTAAATTTCTCCGTCATTTCTGTCCACGCCAGGATTCGAACCCGGATCCTCTCATTCCGGAATAAGTTACTCTACCAATTGAGCTACGCGGACATTTATTCTGATTGCAATCTGCCTTTATGTCGTGTGCGTCCTTCTGGCAGGTACGTCACATCTCTTGGTACGTTACATCATCTCCCCCTTATTTTTTTTTTTTTTTTATTCGAAGTGCTGGAGAAGGGATTCTCTTATTTTTCCTATCTCGCGGTGTGGAAATAACATCACGCCATTGCGAGATTTTGAACGGTCGGGTCATCCGGATAGTTCGGGCGCCATTATAACGAAGTAAACTTCTCCGTCATTTCTGTCCACGCCAGGATTCGAACACGGATCCCCTCATTCCGGAATAAGTCACTCTACTAATTGAGCTACGCGGACATTTATTCTGATTGCAATCTGCCTTTATGTTGTGTGCGTCCTTCTGGCAGGTACGTCACATCTCCTGGTACGTTACAACCACTATTTTGAATAAAAGTCACACCAATATCTTAGAGATGATCAAGTGCTATGAAAAGGAGGAAAATAGAAAACAGTAACTTCATATACTGAAGAACTTTCGTGAATTTAGAAACTAAGAAGAGGGAAAAACAAAAAAAAAAAAAAAAAAAAACCTGTCAAGTTGGACGAAAGAATTAATAATCTTAATGAACTGGAAACCACTAGAGATATTTGAAAGTTTCGTACGTTCGTAAATTAGAGTAACAGGACTTAATTCTATACGTATGGTACTGTTCCATACATAATTTACTGTACATAAATACTTTTTAGAACAAAATATAAAATAAATTGCATAAATTTCTATTTAGAACAAAATCATCATCATCATCATTATCAACCATTATCAATCCACTGCTGGACGAAGGTCTCCCCAAGTTTCCTCCACAACGGTCTGTCTTGTGCCAGTCTCCTCCATGTCACTCCCGCATACTTTCGAATTTCATCCACCCATCTTCCATGGGGTCTTCTTCTGGGTCTTTTCCTGTCCCTTGGAATCCAATCTAAAATTTCGGCTGTCCATCGATGGTCTGTCCTTCTGGCAGTATGTCCAGCCCATTGCCATTTCAGGGATTTTACTCTGATCATGATGTCTTCCACTCTTGTCATTTTTCGGATCCACGAGTTCCTCTTCTTATCTCTCCTGGTTACACCAAGCATGCACCTGTCCATGCTTCTTTGAGTTGTCTGCAGCCTTTGTATGTCTCTTTTAGTTAAGGTCCACGTCTCTGCACCATACATAAGCACTGGAAGGATGCATTGATCAAACACTTTTCTTTTAAGACATAATGGCATATTGCTCTTGAAAATTATGCTGTTTCTTCCAAAAGCTCTCCAGGCAAGTTTTGTACGCCGATTAATTTCTTCATCAATGTGACCCTCACTTGATATCTGCTGTCTAAGATAAACGTACGTGCCTGTTATTTCCAGCTTTTCTCTATCAATCGATAAATCTTCATTTCTTGTAAAAGCATTGAACATCACTTTTGTCTTCTGAAAGTTCATTTTTAATCCCACTTCTTTACTCTTGTCAGCAAGTTCCTGGATCATACTCTGCAGCTCTGATGGGGTAGTTGCAAAAATGACTACGTCATCAGCAAAACGAAGGTGGGTTAGATAATCTCCATTAATCTGTATCCCTTTGTTTTCATAGGTCAGTGATTGAAAGACATTTTCCAATGTGGCATTAAAGAGCTTCGGAGATATGGTGTCACCTTGTCTCACTCCTTTTCCAATTTTTATGTGTGTTGTATTTTCAAACAGCCTAATCTTTGCACTTGCATTTTCATAGATGTTATTAATAATATTAATGTATGCATCTTCAATACCGCAGGATTTCAGAGCCATTGTAACTGCTGATAGTTTCACCGAATCAAAGGCTTTTTCTTAATCGATAAAAGCCATGCACAATGGAAGTTCATATTCCCTCGCTCTTTCAATTGGTTCTCTCAATACGTGGATATGATCTATTGTGCTGTAGCCACTCCTGAATCCAGCTTGTTCTCTCGGTTGAGCCATGTCCAGTGTTACCTTCAAACGGTGTGAAAGAACTTTAGTGAAGATTTTATGAACCACTGATAGGAGGCTGATAGGTCTGTAGTTCCTGATTTCTATTTAGCACAAATTTCTATTTAGAACAAAATATAAAATATAAATTACATAAATCTGATACTTCAAAAGCCACATATGTCATTTAAATTTATACATTAGCACTGAAATAGATCTGTAAAGAGCTACTTTTTCCCGTAACGTAGGAAGTCGCCGCCGGGGAAATTCGTTCCACTAGTGGAACGAATTTCCCCTTGTTCCACTGGTGGAAATTTCACTCGTGGCACTGACTCGTTTTCAGAGCATTAAACTACAGCATATAAAATAAGGAAATGTGATAATCTTTTTGTTTTCATATCCATGTACGCGTCGAATTGCTGTAGAAAGCAGATTCCCTCGGAATTAAACTTCAAATTTTGAAAGATTTTAGGTTGATTCAGTGGATTAAAATTCTCTTCGGCTCTCTAGCATCTGGCAAATAGACGGACTCATCATCTACAAACCAGATATTACAGCTACTTTGGGGACAGCAACCACAAGCTCCGTTCCGGTGGTCGAGTGGTCAGAGGCGTTGGTTTCTGGCCGCCCCACGGCGCTGTCTCTCTCGATCCCTGTAACCATTGGCCCAAAATTAAATGACGGGCGGCTGCTTATAACCCTAACATTTGCTCATGGTCGGCCTTGAATCCCTAAAAAGCCGCACCGATGCCCAAGAGGTCAGAGGCAAAAGTTTTTGGACTAGTGGCTTGAGCTGGGCCCCGGATGAGGTCTCTCCTCCTCGCTGGAACTAAAGGTCCCGAATTAGGGATGGGCGCTGCCCGTACAGTTGCACGCTGTGGTCGTCCTCCCCCTCTCCCCCATTCATGTAAGAAAAACGACTATGAATCACATCTCAAGTCTGAACAACACTTTTAATCGACATTGAACCAATCCCTGAAACCCCTAACCAAACACTCGGCTAAGCCTGGTAAGAATTACCGGATACGTATGCACTCACGCCATGAGTCATTGTCTGACGGTCGATATTGAGTAAGGCTTAAATGCCTGTGAAGACATGAATTGACGATCGCGCTTTAAATACACCGAAGAGCCAAAACATTGTTATCAGCGCGTCTTCATGCAAATCGAAGGAACTGCAGGCAAACGACGGTACGCATGAAGGTCATGAAACGGTATAAATAACACTTCGTACTGAGCTCTGTTCATCAGGGCCGCGGGTGGCCTAGTGGTCAACGTTCGTGCCTGCCACGGAGAAGACCTCTGGTTCGATCCCAGGTAGGTACGAACGCTCGAACCACTAAATATCCGCCGTGCGTCGGATGGGCACGTTAAGCCGTCGGACCCCGGGTACTGGCCCCCCGATAATAAATAAGGGCGTCTTCCTCCCCCTTTCTACTTCGCTTCCGTGTCACTTTCCTATCGAGCAATCTAGCCCAAATCTCCTAGCTTCCTATTTCTAAGGGTTGTTTAAGACCTGGGGTCAGACACTACCTTCCTAAAATACTCTACATATGATCTGATCTGATCTGCTCTGTTCATCAGTGTTATTCTTGTTCTTCAAATGGGAAAGGCAGCAGACTTCAGCGAGTTTGACAAAGGCGTGATTGTAATGGTTAGACGACTGGGTCAGAGCATTTCTGAGACTACAAACAAGGCTTGTGGGGTTGGTACCTTCAAAAAGTGTCGGGTGCTGGTTCCTGGGTGTTACTATACAGGGTGTGCCATATAAAAGAGGCCGGAGTATAATGAACGACAACAGTCATTCAGTGTTACTATACATGAAAAAGAATAGTTGAAATGACAGAGAACAGGAGTAATTTACCTGCGTTTACGATTGCTGAAAGTGCTGTCCTCGGACATCAAGACACAGCTGCACACGACGGAACATGTTGTTCGTAACGCACCACAACTCATCGACAGTAATCTGGGCTATGACATCCGTAATGTTCACATTTAATTCATCAAGGGTGTGCGGATTTTTTGCGTAGATGAAACCATGCTTCATCTGTCATGTAATAAAGTATTGGGCCCATTTCACCGCTGACAATGATCTCCTGAAACCACTTACAATGTTGCATCCGTTTTGCATAATCAGGAGTTTTAAGTTCTTGGAGCGCCATAACTTTGTACGGCCGAAAAAGTCAAATCCACCTTAAGTATGCTTCGGCATGACGTGGCAGATATTCCCGTTGCAGACGATATAATCTGCGAATCGACTTCAGAGGGCTTTGTAACATCATTGTGCACACATCCTTGATATTGTCTTCAGTACGAATTGTCTTGGGTTTGTTTCTTTTTCTGTTGCACACCGTGCCGGTTTCACGAAATTTCCGCACTAACTTCTGTACCACTGATTTCGCCGGTGCTGCACAACGTGGAAATTTTTCTGTAAAGAACTCATTTAAAACCTTGTATGAGTTATTTCTGAAATACTGTTCCACAATAAAAATCTGCTGTTCCATACTTAAAACCATTTCCATTGCCTTTGTTCTCTTTTCACTTACACTTATGACCGCGTACCTACACTGCTCTGGCTGTGACTAACCACTCCGGAGAATTCCTTTGCAGCTGTACACGCAGAAACCGGTTAGAAGTGGAACAAAGCGGTTTTAACTGGAAACTCTCCTAACAACGTCTGGCCACGGGGCCTCTTTTATATAGCGCACACTGTACAAGCCGTGTTGGTACCTTCAGAAATTGGTCCGAGGAGGGAAAACCAAGAACCGCCGGCAAGGTGTGGGCCAGCCACGGATCTTCGTTGCTAGAAGTGAGCGAAGCTATCCCGTATGGTACGAAAATACTTTGGCGCAACTCGCCGTGAATTGGAATGCCGTTGATGGTGTCGCAACACACATTACATCGGACCCTGCTGAAAATGGGGCTCCGAGTTCCCATCAGTTCACCACCGAAAGCGCTTACAATGGGCACGCGAGCATAAAAGTATCAAAACTGGACCTTGAATGATTGGAAAAAGTTCGTCTGGACCAATGAATGTAATTTCGTGCTTCACCATGTGGACAGCCCGGTATATGTGCGTCGTTTATATGCGGAAGTGTTGGCATCAAGTTGCACCGTGGGACTAAAACAAGCCGGTGGAGGAGGTGTAATGCTTTGGGCTATTTTCTGCTGGCCTGCAACAATGTTTTAGGTAGGTGGTCTGTACCACCTACCTAAAACATTGTTGCAGGCCAAGTACATCCTTTCATTTCAACGGTATTCCCCTGTGGTTGTGCCTTCTTCCAGAAGCATAATGCGCCATGTCACATTTCCCAGATCGTTCGAGAATTGTTCTTGGAACAAAAGCAAGACTTCCACGTATCGTCTTGGCCTCCAAATTTCCCAGACATGAATCCAATCGGGCTTTTGTGGTTTATGTTGGAACAACACATCCGATCTGTGGTGTCTCAGTCACGTGACTTATAAGAATTAAAGGATCTGCTGGTGACGTGTTGGTACCAGATACCGCAAGACACGTTTAGAAATCTTGTAGCGTCTATTGCTCCCCGGGTAAGAGCTGTTTGGAGCACCAGCGATATATTGGGCAGGTGGTCATAACGTTTTGGCGCTTCGGTATATGACGTACACCAAATAAATAGAGCAGTGAAGTAAAAAACGTAATTGCAGGAGATAACTCTGAGCTCATTTGTTATGAAATTTTCACGAAGTAAAGGAAAAGCATATACAGTAACTTTTCCTTTACAAAAGCCAGTTTTTTCCGGTTAATTTGGCCATCAGTTAATCAGGGCAGCCGTATATTTCGGACAGTTCTTTAAGAACATACCAAATTTGCTTTTCGGGATAAAGCTTCGCATAATTGGGGCAGCCGCTGAATTGGACCAAAGTGTTTTGGCTCCGATGTGTCCTAATTAACAGGAATGTACTGTACATATCTTTCAAAAATCAGTTTTCTCATACGTTACAGCGCCAGCTTCGTATTGAAGTGACGGAAATTATATGGAAGCACAAATCTGTAAAACATACGTGTTTAAAAAATCGTAAATCGTGGAAACATTACAATTGAAATTAAAAAAAAAAAAAAAAAATATAGCATCATGGTAGTTCCTGAACTATTTTTCGGACGTATAACAAATATGTCAAGTTTTGGTCAATTGGCAGTCCGAAATGTTTGAACATTCTGGATATCACTCCTCGCTCGGAGGAAAACCAAGTACTTCCTATTAGTACGACATTAATTTTTTAATTTATTATGACGGTCTTTTAACCCTTTAACGACCATTACCCTAAAATCTGGTATCACTCTGAATACCATAACGCCCGAAATTGTCCTTTGTTTCACTTCTTTTTTAGTAGCAACAATGGCGACTGATTGTAATTCCTGCTGATCCTTCATTGGTCGTGCAAATTCAAAGAGCAGGTAAAAGTAGTAAATCTGACCCACTCTAAACAAGCATTTCGGGCGGCTATGGTCGTTTGTAATTTCGGGCGTTTTGGCTGTTATGGTCGTTAAAGGGTTAAAAGCACCTAATAATAAGACATCGTAAGAATCGTTAATAGAGAAATAAGACATCTCTGAAATGCCTGTATTTACTGTTCATACGTAATATTCAGAAAACTTTAAAAATACGTCGCCCGGGAATCGAACCCGCATCTCCCGATTTCCGTTCGAGCATGCTATCCGTTACACCACCCAAGTCGATAATGCTCCGAATATCTAAGTGTTAAGTATCAAAACATTCTCTGAGATTCGCCAGTTAAGCCAATACTGCTTCCTATTAGCGTTAATTAAGTAAATCACCAGTTTGCCACCCCGGTGGCGCAGTGGTCTAAGCGATGGCTTCTGATCATTCGTCCGCGATGGGTCCGGGTTTGAATCCCGGTGTGGCATGGATGTTGTGTTTGTCTTACGGCACTGGCTCTCTTTCCCTTTCCTGGAAGTAGTGGCCCTAAATTAGGGACGGGCGACTGCTTATAGCCCACTGAGTCGCTCACGGTGGTCGTTAAACCTCCAATAAAAAAAAAAAAAAAAATCACCGGTTTGTCATTATTCACCAAATGTACTTTCTAGCAGGAATTTGTACACACACTTCCGGCACCCCGCAGATTGTGTCAGATGGCTCTCATAGAAAAGTCTCAACACTTTTCACACACACACACACACACATTTTGTAATTTTTAAGTATTGTACCTTTTTATTGGCACACAGCATAGCTGTTAATAGCAGTTAGCACTTACATGAATTCTCAGCTTTATTTTAAAGTATTTTTTAGCACAATGCAATAATTTTTCCTTTTCTTTTTAATTGAAGTCTATGTATATATTTTTCTAAACAGCCTGATGTTTCTTTTTCAGTCTTTCTTGTTTAAAGCATATGTTTAAAGTCATTCATTGCAACCACAAGACGACACATGTATTTATTTCTACATTTTAGCCTTGAACAGATTTTGCAGATGTACTTCTGGATCATTTCAGCATGCACAGGCTTTCTGAAAATTTTAATGTCTACTGTTTCTGCAAGTCAAGATAATAACTTTTTTGCGTTTAGCCTTGTTTAGGAAAGCATCCAAGATAAAAGTAAAAACAGCACAAAAACAAAATAACCATATGCAGTTTAACTACAAAAAATTTCAACAGCTTCCCCATTTTTAAAATTTTCATTTTTAAAAATTATACTAGTCCCCCATTTTTGAAGTTAACGAAAGGAAAAGAAAAAAATGTTGTCTTGAAAGACATTCAACTGTCGCTCACATAAATATCATGCACGAAAACACACGAATAAAAATGAAATGAATCCATAATTATTTCAATGTTTTTTGTTCTACCATACATACGTATACTATGCATTCTACCGTTTGTATTCATTTACGTAATACCTTTTTTAATCCTAGATTTAAAAAAAGCCTAAATGTTTCATACTATAAAAATTTTCTTTCTTATTGCATTTTCCTTTCTCGAGAGCAGTTTAAGATCAACTGTCGTTCACATAAATGCCATTCACGAAAACACACGAGTAAAAATAAAATGAATCCATAATTATTTCAATGATTTTTGTTCTACCGTAGGTGTAATATAACATTCTATCTTTATATTCATTTAGGTAATAACTTTTTTCATCCTAGATTTAAAGCCTAAATATTTCATTATAAAATTTTTTCGGGCAGTACCCACCCTCCGATTTTTCCAACATCCCCAATTTTAAATTGTTGAATAAAACCCTACTTCCAGTCATTTCCTATATTAGACATCAAACTTAAGTAATTTAATTTTCCGTTCTCGAAAGTAAATTCTGTAGGGCTATCCATCATCATCTAGTTCGTAAAAGATTAGTGGGTTTGTTGTTGTTCATTCGTTTTACTGACGCGCTCGAATGTTTCCTAAACGGAGTGAAAAGCATAACGAAAGGAAAAGAAAGAAAGTCGTTGTCTTGACACAGACCTCATTTTTCTTTCGATGTTCAAAGCATGCGTGAAACTATCTGTACCAAGAATTCAGTGACGTGTATTTCCACTTCAAACTGACGTCGACCGTTCACTCTGTGGCCGTTCTAATTGCAGCAAAGTGGCTAATTTAGCTCCTCATTTCTGCATTTCCAGAATTTGGCATACTAGTGGGCGGATGTGCGTAACTTTCTTTGATCGCATGCCTCGGGAAAGAGTTGAGTCTGAACTCATTTGCTGCATTTGACCTACATCCTAATAACCTGCGATATGCGGTAAGTATATTTATAGAACACGAAATGGACGATTGTGGTTTCAAAAATTCGCCTTTCCGCAGTGCGTGAGGAAGGAGAGAAAGGGGAGAAATAAAAAGAGAGAAACTACTTTCATAAGCTTTTAAGAAAAGCCGACGATTGAATATATTAATAATATCTTGCATAACGAAAGGAAAAGAAAGAAAGTCGTTGTCTTGAAAGCCATATGCAGCTGTCGTTCACATAAATGTCATTCAGGGAAACGTACGAATAAAACTAAAGTGAATTCATAATTATTTCGATGACTTTTTGTTCTACCATACATATCCCACACTCATGTTCATGAAAAACAGAACACCTGACCTACGACTTTGATTATTACAGGATAGGTTCTTTAGGCAATACACTGTAAAAAAATAATTGGTCTGAATTCACGGAAAATAACGTACTATATAAAGTTGCCAGTAACTATCCGTCTTTTAACGGAATTTCCGTTTTTGAAAGTTTCCGTTTTTTTTTTACCTTCCGTACTTTTACAGATTTTCCGCAGTCAGTAATTCCATTTATTTCGGAAAAGTCCGTTTCAGGTTTTTCCGTTATATTTAGGCAGAAATTTCGCAAAATCCAGCAATCTAAATATTTCAGCCCGTTCCCGAGGGAATCCTTTTGCGCCACTGGTGGGGGATCGAGCCGAGGTCATTTGGGTTGAAGCTGCGCGTCTTTAACACTGAGCCAGAAAGTTACAGTTATCAACCTCACGTTTAAGGTAAAACTAATTGGGCGGTGATGATTTTTTTTTCAATCATGCGACTGATTTAGTTATTTTATTTTCTATTAGAGCTTATTATTTTTTTGAATACGTTTGCAACAGTTTATTTTTTTCTGTAGAAGGTCTTATTACAAATTGCGTATTTTTTTTATCGTGATTTTTCGAAGCAACAGAATGATTTGGAGTTCGAGATCTTTTTCTCAACTGATAATAACTTTCGATTTTTATCTTTAAACAGAAGGTGCTATGTATTGTTTTATAATATTATTTCACGAAATTTCTAAATATAAAATTTACTCTTGATAGCTATATCGCTTTTGTCTTAAGGACTTCACAGACTGACACACAGACATCGTACAATCACCTATACAATAAATTAAATACCCGATTTCTTACGGTAAAACAATAATAGCTGGTGCACAAAATGAGGAAGAGGAGAAGAAATATCCTGTGCCACAATAAACAAAATTCATGCGATATGCTATCCACAATATCCGATCTCGCTACAGAACTTCAAAATCAAATACTTCGACAGACTATCGAAATTTAAAAGTTAATTTAATCAAACCCCCAAGTATTCCCGTGAATCTCTCCTATTTTTCATCATATGGATACGGAAAAAGTGAGAACGCAGTTTTTCCGTTAATATAAGAAAGGAATTGCGGAAAGGTTCCTGAAAAATCAGAATTTTCCGTTAATACATCTTTAAAATAGTAATTTACCATCAATATAAGAAAAGAATTGCGGAGAGGTTTAAAAAAATTCAGAATTTTCCGTTAACATCTCTTGAAAATGTTAATTTACTGTCAATATAATAAAGGAATTGCGGAGAGGTTTCTAAAAATTCAGAATTTTCCGTTAACACCTCTTGAAAATGGTAATTTACCGTCAATATAAGAAAGGAATTGTGGAAAGGTTTTTGAAAATTCAGAATTTTTCTGGCGCGCGAAAAATCTGTGAAATTCGGAGTTTTTTCCGTCATTTTATGGAAAAAGTTGTATCAGAAATATGCTTCGTTAAGTCACGAAATAAATTATGGAAAGCGGCTCGTGAATTTCAGAATTTTTTTATAGTGTACAGAACAAATGATTAGCATCCCGGTGTCATACTTACCAGGTGCGTCGATGTATAGCTAAAAATCGGTGTGGCCAACTCTGGCTTGTATCACCTGCTGTGGCATCGACTCAAATAATGTGTGAATAGCGTCCTGTAGAGCCTTCCAGGCTGTATTGACCCGTGTCCAAAGTTCATCAAGAGTTGCTGGCGGACGGTCGTACCGCTGCAGCTGTCGTTTCAGCATGTCCCAGAGGTTTCCTATGAGCGCTAAATCCGTCGATCTAGCCTGCCACCGCATAAGTAGAACGCTGTTATCCATGCAGACGGCTCGTGTTGTCGCTGTAACATACGGTGTGGCATCAAGGGCGCCCATATGGAAAGGAGTTCGATCCCCCCAGCCGTTAGTATAGCCAAATTTTTGATAAATTTAAAACACTAAAATCGACGAAACCTTTTTTAGACCCCCCCCCCTAGCCGTTGGTAAAGCCAAATTTTTGATAAATTTAAAACACTAAAATAGACGAAACCTTTTTTGAAAATAATACGATATTAATGATTGATTGTATCAATTATATTTGTTGTATTTTAGTATCTTGTACATCATGAAAGAAATACGGGATTACGCCATATAATACAAATTTTAAAGATGACAATCCGATTTTTGGCGTAAATGTGACAAGGATGGTAAGTCAGATAATATCCGAAAACTTGAAAATTTTTCATCGTCCTGGAGCGGGACTCGAACCCGCGTCTCCCAGAAAACGCCCGGGTATGCTAACCACTACACCACCCAGAACGACCAAGTTCCAAGTTTCCGATCAATCTGAATATAACCATCACAGGATTCGCTAGTCGAAGCAACCGGCATTCATGTTTAGCGAATCTGGAGGTTAAGAATCTTATCCCGTGTTTGCCCGGAGAAGCAGATAAATCATGAAAGAAATACGGGATTACGCCATATAATACAAATTTTGAAGATGACAATCCGATATTTTGGCGTAAATGTGACAAGGATGGTAAGTCAGATGATATTCGAAAACTTGAAAATTTTTCATCGTCCTGGAGCGGGACTCGAACCCGCGTCTCCCAGAAAACGCCCGGGTATGCTAATCACTACACCACCCTACACTACACGTGTTCTCGGACGAAACGCCCGGGTATGCATACCCGGGCGTTTTCTGGGAGATGCAGATTCGAGTCCCGCACCAGGACGATGAAAATTTTCAAGTTTTCGGATATCATCTGACTTACCATCCTTGTCACATTTACGCCAAAATATCGGATTGTCATCTTCAAAATTTGTAGTATCATGTACATTTACTTAAATGTTTGTCTGCCTTGAAGGAGGTAAGGATATTTCTTAGACCCCCTCCCTCCTAAAAGTACTCATATGGGCGCCACTGTGTGGCTTTGTCCTGCAGATACGGCAGGGTAACTGGACATAGAATGTCATTGACGTAATGAGCACTCATTATGGTGGTACAGACTCTTACGATAGGTGATGTACTTTCGTTCCCGATAGCACCCCAGGGTTGTTTTAGTGCACCGTGTTGGTGCGGTATATCTGGTACGAATACACTCTTCCCAACGACTCTTCCACTGTCGGTACATAAGTACGGCCATCATTTTCGCCTAAACAGAAGCGCGTTTCGTCCGAGAACACGATATCCGTCACACCACTCCCTTCGTTCGATGCACCATTGCAGCCTGGCAGTCCGTTTTTGTGGTGTCAAAGGTACCTTGAGGAGGAGCCGACTAGCTTAAAGTCCGAATTGTAATAACCGGCGAGGTACTATTACAGCTGATATGAGAGAATGCGTCACAGTTCGCCACTGGTGCTCCAATGCCGTTGATCATGCCGAGTGGTCACTCAAAGGCATCCTCTTGAGATGACGGCGTTGTCTGTGTATGACGACGCCCTGAACCTTCTATTTATGTGTTACGCCCTTCTTCGTACCATTCCCTGCACACTCTTGCCACGATGGTCATACTGCGCCCCACTCTTGTAGTCTCTCATACCGTTAATGCGATCTCGGTCAAAATCGCTGATGTAACTGTACAACCGTATTACACGACGACGAGGCGTCCTTACTCACTTCTGACCAAGCACTGACATGCAGACCGAGGCACGTGGCACTGCTAACAGAAAAGCGGCCGGTTCCCGGTCTGTAACGTTACACCATCTGATATGCCTAGACGCGGTACGCATGCGCCTATGACGCCGAAATGCTAATCATTTCTGCTATATTGTCTGATTAGCATATAAAAAATCAAAATCGTAGCTCGACTCCTTTCAGATGTTCTGTTTTTTTTTTTTTTTATGAACATGAGTGTATGTATTTTTCCGTTTCTACCGTTTATATTCATTTAGGTACCACGGTTTATATTCATTTATAGGTAATGCCACATATAACGAACTCGCATAATACGAAGTACCGCATAAATCGAAGTTTAGCAAACAAAATAAGTTGCTTCATCCAGTATTTTCACTGGAAAACAAGGAATTATCTGCTGTTGACAACACCCCGTGGTTCTCCTTATAGGCAGGTCAATACACAATGAGCTCCAAGATATTCTAAACACAGATCCAGTGATTGACGGGTGGTGACCAAAGGGGTGGAAAGACAGCCTTTGCCCAAGAGATGTACGTTTGGCACGTGTTTGTGGGGGAGGGCGGTAGTAAAAAGCAACTGAATGTTCCAGTTGCTTTTTTACTACCCCCCCGGGCAAACGATGTCTTCCACCCCCTCTCCCCTCGCCACCTGTCAATTACTTAATATCTGTTTAGAAAATCGTGGAGTTTATTTTGTATCTAGGAACATCTTAATCTCCGTGTCAAAGGCAGTTGAATTTTTTTCCTCGATTGAAGGTTTAACGACCCCCGTAAGCAACTCAATGGGCTATAATAAGCAGTCGCCCGTCTCTAATGTAGGTTAACTGGTTCCAGGGAAGGGAGAGAGCCAACGCCATAAGACAAACAAAACATCTATGCCTCACCGGGATTTGAACCCGGACCCTTCATGGACGAATGATCATAATCCAGCGCTTAGACCACGACCACTGCGCCACCGGGGTGGCAAAAACATTTAAAACAGCGATCGTGATGAGCACAGAACAATCAAGAATTGGCTCATATATCCGACGTAACACATAACAAGCGAAATTTCAAATTTTTGGTAGTTGCTTTAATTTTTTACGTGAAATGTTTTGCTTATTGCAGATCTCACTCATATTAGCTGTAGTTTTCAATATATTAGCTGTATCTCACTCATATGCTAGCTTTTACCTTTGTATGAAAGGTAAGCATTACTTACCTTTTATTAATTGGTAAATAGTTTGATTCCTTAGTTTTAACCTGGCATAATGTAATATGCCAAAATAGATCTTTTTATCCATTTCGTCTTTAAAGAAGTTCGCATACATATAGAATGTTTTCGACTCTCCCTTCAGTTTCGATATATACGGGTTCGACTGTGTATAGATAATCCAGTAACTAGAGCGTGATATCTTAATTAGTCAAAAATTATCAAAAATTCTGAAATGAACAAAATACACTAAAGTAGCAAATTATTAAAAATACCTACCTAAAAACATGTTAGGTCGACGTCAACCTAAAAAAATCTCCGTTCGATGTGGTATGGATTCAACGAGGTGATCTACAAGTATATGTTTTATGTTTTATTCGGATGTTATGGCAATCGTCAATTTCCAAATGTTCGTTGGAAGTGGATCTCCGTAGCGAATGGCTTTCTCAGTCTCATCCGACATATATTCAATTGGGTTAAGATCTGGATACTCTGAGAGGCCAATTTAGCACTTTGGAATCACTGTGTGGCAATCCGAGATTTGTGGCAAGAAACTTTGGCTGACAGACCTAGTGCATTCGAGGTAACAGTTAACAACTCGAACACTTTTGTTTCTGACAGCTTTGAGTTATATCAGAACAATAACGTAAACCTTCTTTGTTTCTAGCAGCTTCCTTTTCGCCAATCAAATTTGGTACGTAAATCTGTTTTACCTCGCACATCTGAACGCCTACAAGATACAGCATTGACTTCTATTTTTTGCCCATGATGTACACTGAAAGCAAATTTATAGTACAGTAAACTAGAGGTCTGGACTGGCCGGATAGGGCCTTTTTTTAGTTTAGGGAACAAAGCAACAGGACGGGCCGGGCCGGGCTGGGCCAAGTCGACGCATTCTTTTTTATCGCAATGGTAAAGAAGAAAAAAGTCGTGTTTCCCGATTTCCTTGTCTGTTTAACTGTTTTGCTGGCTTTTTTACTTCCATGACATAGCCCAGGACGTAATCAGAAGAGCAAGGAGAGGCACTCACACAGTGTTTTTACCAATCTGCAGGTATTAAGATGATAAAACCATTTTGGGGCTTGTTGACAGCAAAACGATTCGACCCTAGCAAGTGTATGTGTTGCTTAGAGTGGGGGACGGAGGGTGTTTGCAGTGGGGTGATGGTGTATGTGTTTTTTGTATGAGAAAGTGGGACGACATCGATTTTTTCTCCTATCCCTAATCTGTATAGGGATTGACTTTTGTAATGTTACCGCTTACGATTTCAAAGAAAGGGAGATTCTGAACGCGCTTAGTCTTCCGTTTTCTCTCTTTTTAAAGGCTATATTTTTCGGTAACTGTCAAAGTTTAGTTAATATTTTTAGGCTTACATTTAACTAAATATTTTCAATAATATCTCATTTCATTATTTAATTTTCACATTTTAATAAAATGCAATAGAAAGACAAAATAATACCAAATGACATATCCCCGAACTGGCCGGGCCTAAATAAGAGCTGAAATTGACGGTCCCGAGACGGGCCGGGCTCACCAAATTAGGCATATGCAGACCTCTACAGTAAACATTCCCTACCCCACCACAATAATGCGGCCAGTCGAAATCCTTTGCAGGTTACAACTGGGTGAGATAGCTACGTACTGTATAGCGTGCCTACGACTGCGATGATGGTAAACACGGCGATCAGAGGGAGTTGGTTCGTGGTAAGATGCAGGCTAGTCGGTGCGCGAAGAAGACAGGGTGCTCCATCTTTGCGACTGTTGAACGTCTGTGGTTTCCACGTGCGATCGCCGCACGTGTGTACCAGGTCTACATCAAAACCAACAGCAGCCGGGGGAAATGTGGCCCTAAACGAGCCGTTGGTGTTTGACGTGAGCGCCGCCACATTTCTGTCGAAGCGGAGGACCACGATAGAAAGGATGAAGACGGTAATCAACGACGGGACACCCACGAGGGTTTGTGCAAAGACCATTCGACGTATTAATAGAATGACATGACTGGACTGCATCAGCCGACTCTCACATCGAGTGCCCTTGGTAAGAGCACGTTACCGGGCTATGTGGTCGCAGTCGGCGAAGGAACATCGCCTATGAACCATGGAAACAAACTTTGTCACGCGAAACGAGGTTCAGCTGTAACACGCCGACGGGTATGGATGCATATATGGCGTAGATCGAAATGTTTCTTTCGTAGTATGGCCATAGGCCCCATCTGTTAATTCAGGGTGTTACAGTACGGCAGAGGCGGTGTAATATTCTGTGGCGTGTTTGCGTGAGCCATTTTGGGTCCCCTTGTACCTGCTGAGACTGCCATAACCGCCGAAGTCTTATGTTCACGAACTCGCCGGTCACCTACGTACATTCATGGCTACCCACTTCCCACAGCAGGGCCTTCTTTCAACAAAACAATGCTCTGGCTCATCGCTCCCGTTTGGCGAATGACTCATTGGGCGAACATTGCAGTAAGTTCGCAATCCTTGACTGGCCCCCACACTCTCCGGATCTGAACCCAATTGAGGGTGCCTCGGATGGCCTAGTGGCCGGCGTTCTTGACTGCCACGGAAAGGTCCCACGATTGATCCCTGACAGGTAGAAACGTTCGAACAACTGAATATCTGCCGTGCGCCGGATGGGTACGTTAAGCTGCCAAACCCCGGATACTGCCCCCCTCCCCCAATATAAATAAGTGCGTCTAATACTCTCCCGCCTCTCTCTGTCCCCTCACTACTAGTGTTTAATTTGACGTCGTGTGACGTCAGTCGTTTTTGCGACACTGGCTATATCTAACGACTTCTCTCTATCTATCTCTTTTCCTATAGTGAGCCGCTAGGTTCCGCCTATTGTCCTTCCGTTTTCCCACTCGGCTCAAAAGCCTGTAACAGGCGTAGCTAGTCGAACGTAAATCTTCTTTGTGGGTGGAAGCCCTCCATACAAGCCGATGGTGATCCCAGTGTGATTTTTTTTCACTGAACTCAATTGAGTATCTCTGCGACGAAGTGTAGTGATGTATTCGAGTCCGAAGCCTACCACCGGCAAGTCTGAGCACTTTAACGTTTCCACGACGTGTCGCTGCTATTGTGAAGGCGAAATGTGGGCCGACACGTTATTAGGCAGCTGTGTGTAATAATTTATAATTTTTAGTATAGTACAAGGGGGGGGATTTTAAACACACACACACACGAAATGTTTCTTTCGTAGTTACATGTTTTTTTTAATTGTCAAAAATCTTGTTTCTTTCTTGAAATGAGCTGTCGTAAGTCTTATACGTAAATATACCACTGTTGTTTTTTTTTTTTTTTTTTTGATTGGAGGTTTAACGACCACCGTGAGCAACTCAATGGGCTATAAGCAGTCGCCCGTCCCTAATTTAGGGTCACTGGTTCCAGGGAAGGAGAGAGCCAGTGCCGTAAGACAAACACAACATCCATGCCTGACCGGGATTCGAACCCGGACCACTTACGGACGAATGATAAGAGGCCAGCGCCTTAGACCACTGCGCCACCGAGGCGGCTATACCACTGTTTGGGGAGACCTTCGTCCAACATTGGATTGATGATGATCATGACGGCACACATAGCCAACAAGATCAGTCAAGCAACAGTAAAATATTAGCATTTGGAGTTAAGTCGTTTGAACGCCTTTGTCTGATCATCTTTCACACCTGATCTTTCATCAAGTGTCAGCTTAAAACTGTTGACCCCGAGAGAGATTACCGGCATTCGTCCGTAAGGGGTCCGGGTTCGAATCCCGGTCGGGCATGGATGATGTGTTTGTCTTACGGCGCTGGCTCTCTCCCTTCCCTGGAACCAGTGACCCTAAATTAGGGACGGGCGACTGCTTATAGCCCATTGAGTTGCTCACGGTGGTCGTTAAACCTCCAACCAAAAAAAAAAAAAAAAAAAAAAAAGAGATTACCGGAGGAGGGAAGGGGCAATTTTTGTAGTGAGCGAAAATGACTGATAGTCTTTTTCGCTTCTCTTTAGTGGGTAAAATTTAAGATTACTGTGTTCGTGAATCTGTCTGTCAGACAGCTTTTTTCACACACGTAGGGGATTTCGGTGAGTTTTAAGTCTGATTATCATGTAATAATATTCGGACGTTTTCTGCAAAGTGACAACACAGCCACTGGATATCAGTTGTTGGAGTGTTACGTCCTTCAGCAATGGCGCACGATCTTGTAAATATGAAGTAGTGGGCAGGGAACAAAATTTAAACGAAAAATAGCAATTGCTCGCGACCAAATGATGGTTAGAAGAGTCTGTGGAGGTTCGTCCCCACCCAACGCCGCGTAGCCAGTCGTCATCTTTTAAGTCGTATGTTTCAAAAACTATAATTAATATAAAGAGCTCCAGGAAATCACAGGTGCGTTGTTTGGCAGGACGTGCTAGAGACTATTACCGAGAGCAAACAAAGCTGTGATAAAGACTTTAATAATCCAAGAGTCACGAAATTTTGATAAAGACTATTAATCCAAGGGCCACGGAGCTATGATAAAGACAAATTTTGAAGATGACAATCGGATTTTTGGCGTAAATGTGACAAGGATGGTAAGTCAGATAATATCCGAAAACTTGAAGATTTATCGAAAACTTAATATCTGACTTACCATCCTTGTCACATTTACACCAAAAAATCGGATTGTCATCTTCAAAAGTTGTATTATATGGCGTAATCCCGTATTTCTTTCATGATAAAGACTATTACCAAGGACTAACACAGCTGTGATAAAGACTTCAATTAATCCAAGGGCTCACAAAGCTCTGATAAAGACTTTAATAATTCAAGGGTCCACGATGCTCTGATAAAGACTTTAATAATTCAAGGGTCCACGATGCTCTGACAAAGACTTTATTACCAAGGGCTCGCGGAGCAGTGATAACGACTTTATTCCCGGACAGCGCCAGGTACTGTTTGATTAGTATGAATTAAAATACATGTAAAAATGGATCTAATCGTGGTTGAAGCCTTAAAAAAAAACCAGTACTAAATTGTGGAAATTTAAATCATTTTCAAGAAAACGAAGAAAAAGAAACGAGAAAAAGGGGTAAACAGAATATAAAACATATCAAAATTTAATGTTAATTAGGGGCGCACGCGATTGCGTATAGCTCTTAAAGCTGCTCGTGGTAGTCTCCAGCGCCCCCTACCCTTCGGAAGAAAGAAAAAATTAAAAAAGAACGAATGCAGTCGATTTAAAACGACATAACTTGGTCGTCCTGTAGAAATTGTGGGATGTCGTAGCGTGGAGACAACGCCATCTGCGTGCACAGGAACTACGCGCGCGCGCGGCTTGTGAATGTGCCCTACGACGAAGGTTGTATGTAGCTCTTTTAATTTGTAAGTGACGTGTTCATCGTTGTTGCGCGGTGAATAATTATGTGACAGCCACATTTCTGTCTTTCAATTAAAGTATAGTAAAAAAAAAAAAAATCCCTCCCCGCATTCTTTGTGAATACTGTGGCCTTGGTTAATTGTCATGACTCATTATTTCATGCTAAGTGACCATGCGGATGATAGCAACTGGGCATTAAAGGAGACCTTGGCTTGTCCAGCGGGTTCAAGGGTCATTTACAGGGATTCACGAGGGTGTTTGTTTTAGGAGTTCCCACGACGGCTACTCCGTGTTAATTATTAGTCGCCAGGTGCAAACGCCTAACTGTAGATAGAGTCACACAGATGTTACTTTCCACATTAACAACGCCCTGCCGTTTCCCGCCCATACATCTTCGTTTTCGTGGGAGAGGACGTATCCCGGGTGTGTTCTTGAAACTCTGAATGGAATCACATTTTCAATTGAGTGGTCACCTGTAACACTACGCAAATGTATGAGTTGGAAACGCTTAGTTAGTTACATTGTAATCTGGAGGGGGACCAGGAGAAAGTATCTTTCCGAAGTACTTGCAGGGCAACAGTAAATGTTTAAAGCAGGTAATCTGGATTTCTTTGCTCGTAATTTTTGTGACATAGATATCACTTAGCTAGGGAAACGTAAAAATAGTGTCATCTTGCAGAACTCGAACCTGCGTTACGTTCGAGAATGTTACCGTTATTAAGATGCGGGAATCACGGTGGATTGGAACTTCGTATCTCCAGTCTCTAGAAAAATCTCGTGGCAATTTGTAACGTACCTGTATCAGACGTAACGCACATGTTTGGACGGCAAGTTGCAGCGATAAGCCTTTGCCGGGGTAGTTCAGTTGATAGAGTGTCCGACTCCGGAGAAAGAAGGCGTGACTTCGAATCCCATCACCGGCAAGGCAAGTTCGCTGTATTGGCACCTGAACATAAAATGAACCTTGAGGCTCAAGAAAAATGTGTGATGCTTCTTCACCACATCGTCTGGAATTAATGAGAATTCCTTCTACGCTTCGAAAAATGTGTAATGCTTCTTCCATATATCGTCTGGAATTAATCTATCGTCTGGAATTAATCTGAATTTCTTCTTTTACAGAGAGCTCCTTCAAGCATAGTTTGTCGACTGAGCCGAAAGCCAACGATTTCGTGGACGCGCCTTTTTCAAGAAGGGAAGGGAGGTGGGGGGGGGGGGGGGGTATATGTGACGTACCTAACTTAGAGATGATGACGCACATGTTAAAACAGCAAATTGCAGCGATAAGTCTTCGTCGCCGTGGTTCAGTTGGTCGAACGTCAGACTCCGGCCAAGGAAGATGTGGGTTCAAATTCACCACCGTCAGAAATGGGCTCGTTCGCTATATACAGTCTCCCTCACCCCCCCCCGAGGAGAAAAAAGGTTTGTCGGCTGTGCCGAAAGCCAACCATTTCGTGGACACGCCTTTCTCAAGGATGGGAGGGGAGGATATATGTAACGTACCGAACTCAAGAGATCTCGTAGATGATGATGCACATGTTATAAAAGCAAGTTGCAGCGATAAGCCTGAATTCATCGCCGTGATTCAATTGGACGAACGTCCGACTCCGTAAAAAGGAAACATGCGAGTTCGAATTCATCACCGTCAGAAATGGGCTCGTTCGTTATACAAACCCCTCCCCATCCTTCTCGAGGAACAAAGTGAACTCCTCTGTTCCTCTTCAAAGAATGGGCCTCGAAATTATTAAATTCTGTATCCTCCACAGAACTTTCACCTTCGGCACCCCTGACCGTTATATTACAAGGGGCGCCGCCTGCTGGGGCGCTAATCAGGGTTTATCAAGTCGAAGGTGCCGCCCTGGTGGCTGAGTGGTACGAAGCGTTGGCTTCTGATCATTCGACCAACATGGGTCTGGATTCGAATTTCGGTGAGACATGGATGCTGTGTTTGTCCTGCGGCACTGGCTCTCTCCCTTTGCTGGAACCAGTGGCCCTAAAGTAGGGACAAGCGACTGCTTATAGCCCACTGAAATGCCCATGGTGGTCGTTAAACCATCAAACAAACCAGCAAAAAAGTCCAATGAGAAAATTGTTTTCCTATTTTTCCCATTGGTAAGCTTTAACCAAGATAGTATTATCACTGTGCTTTAATTTATTCTTGTTTTCCAGATGCAGTGTTTCCTCTAAAATGGCGTAGTAAAACATTCAAATATATTTGCGTTTTGACCTTACATCATCTGCGCTTAAAAAAGAGAGAGAGAAGAGAGAGAATCCACTGTGAGCATCTAAGGCTGTAAGCAGTCGCCTGCCCCGAATTTGGGCCCACTGTTTCGAGTGAAAGGAGAAAGCCGCTGTGAGGCAGACTATGTCTAACAGGGCCGGATTGAGGCCCCAGTGGGCCCTAGGCTAAGACATTTGAGTGGGCCCCCCAAAGAACTTATAACCGGGAATCATTATGAAGTCCGTTAAAACACGAAACTATAACTACTAAATTATCTGCAAAGTTTTCATAAAAAGTCTGTATTTTTCCTTGTTCTTATAAGGCCCCCAAAGAACTTATGACGGAGAATCATTATCAAGACAATTAAAAAAGGAGACGGTGTCAATATGGTGATGATAACTAATACGTAGTGCATTGTTCAAACTAATAAATTACCTGCAGAGTTTTCATAAAAAAGTCCTTGTATTTTCCACAGTTTTCACAAGAACATGAGTTAAAAGCTAGATTCCTAAATTTTGTCTTGGATTTTCTAATGATTTAGCATTGTATACCTTTCTTAGTGCATCTTTTTTTGCTACACAATGCGAAGCCACAGGGGACTTCGACCATTAACGGTTCCAAGTGCAAATTGGGAGGTGTGGGTGGATGGTAGTGAAAGAGATGAAACTGTCACTCCGACCCCGCTGTACGCAGCTACATGAAAACTTTACCTTTGGTGAGTCACTGCATTGAAATCTATTTGTCTTCAAGACTGTTTCTGACCAAGTGGAAATCATACGACACAAAAGTAAAACTATTTTATAAATCTCTCTCTCTCTAGCTACCTATCAATTATTTGCCTAGGCATGTCTCTTGGGCCCTTGGTCATGGTGGACCCAAGGCTGTAGCCCCTGTAGTCCCCACC
Organism: Macrothele yani; assembly: GCA_039090855.1. NCBI lineage: Eukaryota > Metazoa > Arthropoda > Arachnida > Araneae > Macrothelidae > Macrothele > Macrothele yani. The sequence continues at coordinate 117,720,904 of CM077026.1, forward strand.
TTAATCCGGCCCTGATGTTTATGGCTCGTCCGAAACTCGTCCTGGGGGTGCCTCTGGCCAGGCTCGACTGTCAAGGCAGTCTTTTTTTTTTTTTTGATTGAAGGTTTAATGACCACCGTGAGCAACTCAATGGGCTATAAGCAGTCGCCCGTCCCTAATTTAGGGTCACTGGTTCCAGGGAAGGGAGAGAGCCAGTGCCGTAAGACAAACACAACATCCATTCCTCACCGGGATTTGAACCCGGACCCCTTTCGGACGAATGCTCAGAGGCCATCGCTTAGACCACTGCGCCACTGGGGCGGCTATGATATTTCAAGATCCCTATATTTTCCCCAGGAGCGCAAAAACATATTTTCACTTGTCACTATATTCGTGCTTCTCAAAGTAAGTGGTATTTTTAAAACTCTTTTTTCTTTTTCTTTCTTTTTTTTTTCTGCTCCCCGGGCGACCTAATGTTCTAAACGCTGGCTTCTTACAGGTTGTCCGAGATGGGCCCATGTTCGGATCCCGGAGAGGCGTTTATGTTGTGTTTGTTTTAAGCCACTGGCTCTCCTCCTTCCTTGGAACCAGTGGCCTTAAATGTGGGACAGGCGACTGCTTATACTATCGAGTTACTCAACGATGGTCGTTTAACCCAGAAACAAACAAAACAATGAATAAATTAAAAAAAAATAGCTTTTTTTCCGTAACTTAAATAAAAGGCTTTTTTTTCCCTGAAATAAATAAATTAATAAAACCCTTTTTTTCCTGAAATAAATTCATTAATTAATGCCCCCCCCCCTCATAAGATTTCTGTAGGCATACCACGACTTTCTAGCGCGTGTTCCATCTGCATTGAAGCAAAATTTTCTCGATAGGAAGCATAAAATTTTATTTTATTGTTTGAAAATTACATTTGGCACAGAATGCACGACCTGCTTTAGGACGCCAAGGTAAGGTGTCAAAACATGAATTTGTCGGTGACGGAGACATGGGCGCCGACAGGTGGGGGTGGGGGTGGGGAGGGGATCATAGGGACTTGACCCCCTCCTCCTGTAGAATTATGTTTTCCTTTATTGTATTTTATTTATTACTTCTTTTTACACTCACAGAACTGGACTACAAGGAAAGATGAAGTTTGGGGTGTTTAATTTAATATCCCAATTTTATTGGAAATTTGGAATTGGAGAACGATAACGTGAAAGCGGAAAACCTAGCAAACCATAAGGTAGTACGTCCAAACAAGTTCCGCTCAGGGTGGTGTGTGTTGAACTTAAAAGGCTTGGCGTGGCCCTGCTCGACACTGTTCATTATTTTGAAAACAGTTACCAATGTACATGATAATACATAACTATTGCTAACATAAACTTTCTTCAAGAGCAGCATTAATTACTACTACTAATAATAATAGCAATGTTATAGTGTAGTAAGTAGTAGTAATAGTATTAATAGTATTAGTCTTTCATTTTCACGAATTACTGTTTTCTACATATTAGCCAAACTTTAATTAATTACACTTGATCCCCCTTGAAAAATTTTGTGCAGGCGCCCATGGGCGGAGATCGAAATCGCGTCTCTTCACTCCGGAATGAGTTGCGCTAACTGACCCAAGGTAGTTAGAATTGAACTACACCGACTGACTGTATCGCTGCAGACCTGTCGATGTGACATGTGCTTCACCTCTGTAGTATGTCACACAGGGGGACGCCACTTTAAACTTCTTTTCGCGCGCGTGTGTGTGTGTGTGTGTGAAAGAGAGAGAGAGAGAAAGATTGTAGAGTATATGTGAAAAAATACCCTGGGAGTATTGTAATTCGAGACTATGTGCGAGCGTTTCACCAGAAATGGACTCTCTACCAGCCCCGATCAGGTTCTACAAAACCGTATTTCTTTATTGATATAACTTTATTTCAACGTTTTACCGACTTGTTCTAACTGCGCTACCCCGCATGGAGTATGATGACGCTTATGGGCTGGAACTTTCGCAGCGTTTCACCAGAAATGAGCTCTTGATCAGCCCTGCCCCTGCTATCAAGTGCTGTAAGACCTTATATGTAAGCTGCCTGCATGTCAGCCTGTTATATTACGCGCTACGTCTGCTTCTACACCACTGATTTCATTGGACTGACGCAGCTTCATCTTCCCAGAACTCAAGCATTTTGTGTTTTCGTTCTGCATCTATTGCACCTTTTGGTGTTTCGCGCGTTGGTCATGATGACCACTACGTGGTTTTAGATTTATTTTTAATTTGCTCTAGCCGCACCTTTGGCGTAGTGGTCTATGTGATGGTTTCTGATCGTTCGTCCGAGATGGGTTCGGGTTCGAATACCGTGAGGCAAGGATGTTGTGTTTCACTACGTGGTTTTAGATTTATTTTTAATTTGCTCTAACTGCACCTTTGGCGTAGTGGTCTAAGCGATGGCTTCTGATCATTCGTCCGAGATGGGTTCGGGTTCGAATACCGGTGAGGCATGGATGTTGTGTTTGTCTTACGGCCCTGGCTTTCTCCCTTTCCTGGAACCAGTAACACTAAATTAGGAACACTGCTTATAGCCCATTGAGTTGCTCACGGTAGTCGTTTTTTTAGCACGTCTTTTGTAAAAAAAAAAAGATCGTGCTTATGTTATCGGTTTGTCCGTCCGTCTGTACCCACGATATCTCTGCAACTATTAGTCCGATTTGAAAAATTATTTTTGCATTGGGAAGCTTGAAATATGCGAATGACGATCCTTCATTTCGTTTTTTTTTTTACGATGTACAATTTCGCCGCTAGAGGGCGTTAATGCAGATGATATCGAATTCAAAAATACGTTTTAATCCACATATTTGCTTCTAAATATCCGATTGAAAAAAATATTTTATCTTTCGATTCCATTTATGTCGAAGAATATTTTAGATATAGTTACTTTTTCAAATTGCGCATAGAATTTCCGCTAGGGGGCGTAAAAGTAAATTACATTTTTCTCGATAACTCTTTTTCTAAAACTCCGATTTGAAAACTTTTTTCTTCAGCGGATACACCTCCTAATGGAAAATTGGTAAAAAATACTTTGACCACCAGGGGGCGTAAGTGTTAATTTTTGCTTCTGATATATTTACCATAAAATCTGAACTTCTAAAATATCGATTGAAAAAATTCTTTCGTGGACTGATGCCACTCACATCGATAAACCTTTTCGGAATATTTTCTTCTTAAAATATTAAATTAGGGACGGGCGACTGCTTATAGCCCATTGAGTTGCTCACGGTGGTCGTTAAACCTCCAATCAAAAAAAAAAAAAATATTCCACAGTTTCTCCGCCAAGAGGCGTAGATGTATATTTTATTTTCGTCAATAACTCTACTTTACAAGTCCGATTTGAAAAATTTCTTCTTTCTTTGTTGGATAGTGTTTTCAGTGTGACATGTTTTTCATATACTTTCAAAATTTTCAAGTAATTCATAGACTTTCCGCTAGGGGGCGTAAAGGTAAATCGCTTTTTCCCTATATCTCTGTTTCTATATCTCCGATTTGAAAAATTCTCTCTGCACCGGATACAGATCCCGATGGGAAATTCTTTGCACATAATTTATAATTTTTATAAAAAATGGTTTGGCCACCAGGTGGCGTAAGTCTCAATTTCCGCTTCTGATGTATTTGCAGCAAAATATGAGCTTCTAAAATCTCGATTGAAAAAAAAGTTGTTTGTTGACCGATACTACTCATGCCGACAAACCTTTTAGGAACACTTTCTTCTTGAAATAATGCATGGTTTCTACGCCAGGGGCGTAGATGTATATCTTATTTTTGTCAATATCTCTACTTCTAGGAGTCCGATTTGGAAAATTCCTTGTTTGTTGGATAGTGTTTCCGATGCGAATTTCTTTTCCTGAAAATTCAAAATTTTCAAGTAAATCGTAGACTTTCCGCTAGGCGGCACAAATGCAAATTGCGTTTTCTGCGTTATTTCTGCTTCTAAAACTCTGATTTGAAAAATTCTTCCTGTATTGCATACAAGACCTGATAAAAAATATTTTTCACATAATTTCTAATGTTTGGTAAAGAATGGTTTGGCCACCAGAGGGCATAAGTGTTAATTTCTGCTTCTGATGTATTTGTAGAAAAATCTGGGCTCCTGAAAACTCGACTAAATTTTTTTTTCTTGGACCGATACCGCTTATATGGATAAACCTTTTGAGAATACTTTCTTCCTAAAATAATGCATGGTTTTCCCACCAGAGGACGTAAAGTCACATCTTATTTTTGTCGATATCTCTGTTTCTAATCTAAGAGTTCGTAAGCTCACGATTCCGTTTACAGCAATATCTGAGGAATTAAAAACCCGATTGAAAAACTTCTTTCTTCCTTCAGATACTATTGTTTTCCATACCGGTTCCATTGACTTTGAATAGCTTTGGTAAATTTAATTTGCGTCAGAAAGGGATTCAAAAGACGTGCTTATTACACCCGAAAATTCGGTGTCATAGTTCTTGGTTTTTTTATTGGAGGTTTAACGACCACCGTGTGCAACTCAATGGGCTATAAACAGTCGCTCGTCCCTAATTTAGGGTCACTGGTTCCAGGGAAGGGAGAGAGCCAGTGCCGTAAGACAATCACAACATCCATGTCTCACCGGAATTCGAACCTGGACCCCTTTCGGACAAATGATCAGAGGCCATCACTTAGACCACTGCGCCACCGGGGCCGGCGGTCGGTAGTCGTTAACCCCCCCCAATGCTCTAATTGTACAAAGGTTTTATCATTGTTGTATTTCATCTGACCATTGTGATAATTTGTTTCTGTACTTGAATTGTTGTTCAATAAAGATCTGTTGAACAGACGATGAGCGATGACGACTGGAGTCAACGAAAGGTCTCGCTGTCACTGGAACAATACAAATAATCACAAAAAATCAGCAAAAGTAGAGTAGTTTTTTTTTTTGTTTTTTTCGTACTCTACTTTTTTTTTACTTTTTTTTTTTTTTTTGCATATCTTTAAAAACAACTTTTTTAAAGATATGTAAAACAAAAACAAAACGTAGTTTCTTTGATCTTGGGGAGTGGCGGTAAACTTCTACACTGGAAAACTCGCACACCGGTAAACTCCCTCACTTTCTTCTGCTGCTAAGAAAACTGCTACAAGGCGAAAAAAATTCTACACCGGTAAACTCCTACATTTCATATAGGTGATGTGTACTATTTGCATTTCGTTCGGAGATATTGTCAAGGTGTGGGGGTTTTCCTAGTTGACCAAAACGAAACGTACGATTTTTCCTAATGATACAAATCCATATGTAAGATCATAGTGACACAAGTTAGTAAAATCATGCAATGCATTGATTATAATACGCTTTCCAACATACTAGAAATTATTAATTATTACTTAAGTTATTACTCAAGTTATGAAGATAATGGCTGTGGAATAAATCTCGCTCCTGTGCCCCGACCTTTTATCCCATTTCGATGATATTCAACAGAACCGGTTCAGTATACCTCCGAAATAACATGATAAAGTTTTGTCGCAATAGAAGCATTTTTACGTAAGTTATGATGCATAAAGGCTATGGAATAGATCCCGCTCCTGTGTCCTAACCTTTGACCCCATTTCGCCCATTTTCAATAGGATTCGTCCCCAGGCAGGCCCCTACAACATACTAACATTTCATCCAAATGGAAGCATTTTTACGTAAGTTATGACGCATAATGGCGATGGAAGTTATTCCGCTCCTATGTCCTGACCTTTGACCCCATTTCGCCCATTTTCAATAGGGTTTGTCCGCAGGTGGTCCCCTACCACATACTAATATTTCATCGAAATCGAACGATTGTTACGCGAGTTATCGTGCGGACGGACATACGCACACAACGCGTGACGTAATAAGGCAGATGGGAGTCGCGACCATCTGCTCAAAAGAGTGTGACGTCATAAAATTTTAATAGAATCCGCACACAACGCGTGACGTAATGACTATCATCCAGATCGCGAGCTTGTGACGTCATAAGATTTCTAAGCATGGGTAACATTAATGGAACGACGCCATGACACTGAAAACGTGGTAATTCGGGGTGGTTATTTAACCAACTGAACGAATTTTCCTAAAGTCGAGATCAAGCTAAATCGATTTCTAGTACCAGAAAACGGTAGGTTAACGACTTTCATCAAAATCCTTAGAGCCGTTTTGAAAATAAAATTTTCATAGATACAAGAATTGCTCCTTTAAGGTGGACGTCAAGTAATTTTGCTTCCTATACTTCCAATGGAAAAACTTCCGCACACATTTTCTTCACAATTAATGCGTTCCGAAGGATGAAAGTTTGAACATCGATTAAAATAGCTTCATTTTATAACTTGGAATACTTAATATTTTCTAAAACATAACCATAATTATGCAATACAACATTTATTTGTCTACTGACGTCATCGCGCCATCTTTTTTCTGGTTTCAACACCACCAAAGGAAACGTTATTGTTTTTTAATATAATTATGGTTATGTTTTAGAAAATGTTAAGTATTCCAAGTTATAATATGAAGTTATTTTAATCGATGTTCAAATTTCCATCCTTGAGAACACACTAATTGTGAAAGAAATGTGTAGAAAAGTTTTTCCATTGGAAATATAGGAAGCAAAATTACTTGACCGTCCACCTTAATAGTATGGGACAAGGGCGATGGAATGGATCCCGATCCTATGTCCTGACCTTTGACCCCATTTGTCCCATTTTCAATAGGGTTCCTCTCCAGGTGGTCCCCTACCACATACTAAAATTTCATCGAAATCGAACCATTTTTGTGCACGTTATGACGCATAAGGGCAATGGAATGGATCCCGCTCCTGTGTCGTGACTTTTAACCCCATTTGTCCCATTTTCAACAGGGTTCGTTCCCAGGTCGTCCCCTACCACATATTAAAATTTCATCGAAATCGAACCATTTTTACGTGAGTTATCGTGCCGACAGACGGACGGACGGAAAAAACTGGAGCATATACGCTTCTTCAACCTACGGTTGGAAAGCGTAAGCAAGGTTTATGTAGAAGCTTTCCGACTCACTAAATCTTGAGTTATGGTTTTAATATTTGGCATGTGGCAACATGCAATAAAAACTAATCAAAAGGGACTCAACGAATCGGTCTTGAAGTGCTGACCTTGGCCCCGAGTTATTTTAGATCTTATGTTGAACTTAAATATTTGGGATTTGTAAACTTTTTATAAAAGCTAATAAAAGGCACTCAATGGATAATTGCTCAGCTGTTTACAGTGCACCTAGGCCGCATGCTTTTTTAGGAGATTTACAAATACCAAATATTTACGTTGTAACTTAAAATCTTCTAAAAAGGCTTGGGTCATAGGTGCCTTGTAAACAGCTGAGAAAGGATCCGTTCAGGGTCTTTTATTAACTCGTATATAATATGTTTACAAATACCAAATACTTAGGTTGTAACTTAAAACCTTCTAAAAAGGCCTAGGGCCTAGGTGCCTTGTCAGCACGTGAAGACCGATTCGTTGAGTCTCTTTTGATTAGCTTTTATTTTCATGCTATCACGACATGCCAAATATTAAAATCATAACTCAAGATTTATTTAGTCGGAAAGCTTTTGCATAAGACTTGTGTCATTATGATCTTACATACGCATTTATATTACTAGGAAAACCCCGTACATTTTGTTTTGGTCGACTAGGAAAACTCCTACACTTTGACAAGATCTCCGAGCGAAACGAAATTCGTGCGCATTTCCGTATATCAGAAGGTGTAGGAGTTCACCGGTGTGGGATTTTTGCGTCGTGTAGCAGTTTTTGTACCAGCAAAAGAAAGTGTGGGAGTTTTCTGGTGTGGGAGTTTACTTGGATCCGATCTTGGGATCAACGCGTGAGACTATATTGATTTATGTTGTACAACTTTCATTTGTGGCGGAAAAAACATACAATCCGGTACCCAAACACCCACAAAAAGCTTCTGTGGGCGTCAACACGTATAGTAGCATCGGGCGTCACGTACTTCAAAGCCGCACTTGGGTGAAAGTAAAAAGAAATAGTTGAAATACAAACTTAAGTCGCCCCCCCCCCAACCCGGTGGCGCAGTGGTCAAAGCGCTGGCTTGTGACCATTCGTCGGAGATGGTTTCGGGTTCGAATCCCGTGGGTATGGATGTTGTGTTTGTCTTACAGCACTGGCTCTCCACACTCTGCACTGGCTTTTCTCTCCTTTCCTTGGAACCAGTGGCCCTAAATTAGGCACGGGCGACTGCTTATAGTCCATTGAGTTGCTCACGGTGTTCTTTACGAATTTTCCCATTCCCGCAAGAAATACCGCTTTTACACCCCACCCCCTCCCAACTGATGACCCAATTCTTCATGAGTTTTACGGAGCAATTTCCCCTGGTTTTTATAGCCCAATTCCGCGTGGATTTTATAGCCAGAAGTTTCTGTGAAAGTGTGTGGAAGTCCATACTGTATATGTTCAGTCAGTGAGCAAGGATTTGCAAAACCAAAGGATTTAATCGTGCGCAAATCTTGAGAATTATAATTTTACAAAATTCTCGGGCCGTTTTTGTCAAAGTTGGAATCCTTTAATTTTTACGTACTTTCGTTTTTGTGGAAGTACGTGTTGTGTGTCCTGTATATGTTGTGTCAATGACAAAGTATTTGCTGTGTATTGTATATGTTTTATCTGTTATGCTTTCCTCCAACCGGGCGCTGGAAGAGTCCACTCCACGGGCAGGAAGTAGAAAAAAAAAAAAAAAAGAAACGTCCAACTCAGATCCTTTTCGGCGATAGCGACCTTGGTGTTGACAAAAGCCACGGGACAAAAAGAAAAAAAAAAACAACCTCATGCGAAATTGGGCTATGAGATTGGGAGGGATGGAGGGTAAAAATATGTATTATTGCGGAAATGAGCGAACTCCGGTCGCTAAACCCCAATAAATAAATAAAAAAAACACCTTTATAGTAATTTGATACTTGTGTTATTGTGTAAAAAAAGATCTAGTCATTACGCCGGTATCTTCGGCATCATTGTTTTTGTTAATGCATCAAGTGCCTGTCGGGAGGAGGGAGGTTGATCTTCACCTTTGAGAAAAAGGTAACTTGTAACCTTGTTTTATTTAATGAGTGTTAAGCTGAAAAGCTACGCATCTCTTTAAGAATTATGCATGTGAACGATTTAAGTTCTTCACTATTTTTTCTTTTGTTTGTAGGTAATCGGACTACCATGGCTCCTCCGGATTTGACCTTGCTTTTCAGTGGGGAAGTTGCAGAATGGGATAACTATTTGACTCGACAGTTTGAGGACTCTTGCGATCCCACCCCTACGGTAATCGAACACGAACCGATCGAAGAGATCTCATTTCCAATGTGTACCTCCCAAAGCCGGCACTTCACCGACGCCAGGGCGGTGCTAGTGATCTTATCGCCCTCGTTCTTGGACTTTCTTGACCATCACGCCGATGAAGGATTTCAAATTGGCAAGCTTCTGAAGCCGAGCAAGACGGTTGCCATGCTGTGCGGTGTCCAGCCGTCTGACGTATCGTCTTTCCACAAGGCCGCCCTCGTCACCTATGACGAATGGCCTCACATCGTAGCCCGAGACAAGGATGTTAACATGGTGAGAAATGTCATGGACACCATTCAAGACATGCTGACCAGATCAAAGGAGAATGAACGTATACACAAACCAAAATTCAAACTTATTCCACGCAAGGTTAATGAGGTAAAGCTCTACTTAAGTTTTCATTGCTGATGTGCGCTTACTTAGAAGAGCGATTTAAACAGTTTTTATGAGATACTTGATAATTATGACCCACATTTCTATAGCACTTTACGAAGTTTATGATAAAATGTTTATGGATTATATAACATTTCAGAATTTCAGCTGAATCTTAATGGAAATCATGGAACATTTAAGTACTTTATTTAACCTCCTTTAGAATTATAAACTTTTTTGCTTAGGAATCTGAAGAATTTCTATAAAAAGACGAGATCTCTGTAATTTTTGTATAGACAATCATCATCAGCCATTATAATTCCACTGCTGTAAGGTCTCCCCATGTCTTTTTCAACTCTCTGTTTTGAGCAATTCTCATCCATGCCACTCTGGCATGCTTTTCATCCACCCATCTCCCACAGGGTCTTCTTCTGAGTCTTTTTCTGTCCCTTGGAATTCAGTCTAGTATTTCAATTGTCTTACAGTGACCAGTTCTAGCAGTATGTCCAGTCCATTGCCATTTGAGGGTCTTCACTTTGATCATGATGTCATCAACTCTTGTCATTTCTCTAATCCACATGTTCTTGGTATCTTTCCTAGTTACACCAAACATGCATCTCTCCATGTGTCTGTGGTTATTTCATACACAGACCACGAGGTAGCTGCGCATTATCGAGCAAGCAAACTGGCTGATTTGAGTGGGTCAGAGAAGGCACAGTTCGTAATCTGGTTTAACGAAACAAAGTAACTGGAGAGTTCTATTTCATGGTCTCCAAAGTAACCAAGCTTAATACCTCAGAATTTTGCTTTATGGGGCAGTGTTAAGAATATGGCCTACATGCCTTTGATGCCCAACAGCATTGCTCAGTTAAAAACCCAGATTTTAAAAAGCCATGTTGTGCAAGTGGACTAGGCAATGCTGGAGAGGATCTGACAGGAACTGGATTATCATTGGATATATGCTATGTTATACTCAGAAGAAGACCCTGTGGGAGATGGGCAGATGAAATTTGAAAGCATGCCAGAGTGGCACGGAAGAGATATATTGGCCGCCCCAGTGGTGCAGTGGTCTAAGTGCCGGCTTATGACCATTCGTCCAAGAAGGGCTCAGGTTCGAATCCCGGTAGAGCATGGATGTTGTGTTTGTCTTAGGCACTGACTTCCTCCCTTCACTGAAACCACTGGTTCTAAATTAGGGATGAGGGACTGCTTATCGCCCATTGAGTTGCTCACTAGGCATTAAACTTTCAATAAAAAAAAATATATATATAAAAAAACCAGCAGCAGCTCATATTGAACACCTGTAAAAAAATTATGTACTTCATTGTACTATACAGTATATATGTTTCAATTTAAAAAAAAATGTTTTACATGAGCTGTAAATTTTGTTTTCAAAGTTTTTTATTTCTCGTGTACAGTAAGTAGATAGTATCATGCAATTGAGATGTGGTGTATATCAGTGGATAGAAAAGTAACTACTGAACTATTAAAAGGTGTGTAGCATGTATGTTTAAGCTTCTGGCATTTGAGACTGATCATCCCCAATGGGATGCATATGCATGTAGCCAGAGGCGTAACCAGTGCCAGATGGAGCTCTTGCAGGCCCCTGGGCGAAATTTCATTTTGGAGCCCAGGGCAAAATTTCATTGTGGTCACTAAAAAATAAATCTCATATTTTAATAAAGTCGTTTTGAAAATTATCGTTCGTGAGGAAGACACACGCACACTACCATAAAGACAAAATGATTATCTCAAAGAAGTATTTGCTTTAAGCTTAAGAAAAAGACCATAATACGGACTGAAAGTTCAGAGAGAGAGAGAGAGAGAGAGAAATAAATAGAGAGAGGAGGAAAGAGAGATAGAGAAAGAGAGAGAGAAAAAGAAAGAGAGGGAGAGAGAGAAAGAAAGAGAGGGAGAGAGAAAGAAAGATAGGGAGAGAGAGAGAGAGAGAGAGAGAAAAAGAAATAGAGGAGGAAAGAGAGATAGAGAAAGAGAGAGAGAGAGAGAGAGAGAGAGGAAGAAAGAGAGGGAGAGAGAACGAAAGAGAGAGAGAGAGAGAGAGAGAGAGAAAAAGAAATAGAGAGAGGAGAGAGAGAGAGAGAGAGAGAGAGAGAGAGAGAGAGAGAGAGAGAGAGAGAGAGAGAGAGAGAGAGAGAGAGAGAGAGAGAGAGGAAGAGGAAGAAAGAGAGGGAGAGAGATTAAAAAGTGTTAAAATCTACATTTTCTTTCCCGGGAGAAGAGGTTTAGGTTGCATTGTGACTCTTATAACAGCTTATTCACAAAATGATAAAAAGATACCTGCTTTGCAAATATTTTTGTATAGGAAATATAATAAGGATCCCTCTAAAATAAATTGGTATAAACAGTTTTTTCCCCTGATACATGTTTAGCGACTGATTTTTTAATGCAAGTTGGAGTAAATGACGTATTAGTGACATTCTAAACTTTTGTAAGCGTTCATATATGAAAGTTGCCTATTTTTTTTTTTTTTTTTTTTTTTTTTTTAATGTTGGAAAAGTGGCCTCCATATATGTAGTCCGAAAGTAACTTGGATATTGTTCTTTTTATTTCCTTAAAGTTAAGTATCAGGTTTTCACACAAATTAATGGATACATAAAAGTAGGGGACCACAAAATGATGAAATTTAATAAACAAATACATCGCTTTTTCCACATTCCAGAAACACATAGCAACCGGAAAATTGTTATTCTGTCACCGCCGGGGAAGAGAACCCATGGATCTCTCAATATCTAGCCGTGCGCGTTAGCCTTATACCTCATCGAGAGATCTGTGGATTCAATTCCCCGGCTGTGACCGAATAACAATTTTCCGGTTGCTATGTGTTTCTGGAACGTGGAAAAAGCGATGCATTTGTTTATTTACTGATGCCACATATTTGGAGTACTTTTACTTTGGATCTCGCCCGATGAAATTTAATTTGTTATTTCATGAATGCGGAAAAGATTAAGGTGGTTACAAAAATAATTTCGAATCTGCAAATCTTAGTGTCTGTACGATGAACAGGGGATGGATAACATATTAAAAAATGGGAATGGGGAGATTGGAAACAAATAAAAAAGTTCAAAAATATATTTTTAAGGGCCTTGCACTCCAAAAGTTACAAAAAAAAAATGTAGTTAATTTTTTTTTTACCAAAAATTATTTTGTTTTCTAAACTGCGGGGCTCGAGGCGACTTCCCCGGTTGCCCCTATGGTCCAGCCGGCCCTGGGCGTAACTAAGTATTTCTGTGCTAAGGACCAGGGTTGCCAGGTTCTCAGCACGTGTACCCTCCAAAAATCGGACGGTAACCACCCCAAAACTAGCCAAAAAATATGGGGGGGGGGGGGTTTAGGCATATTTTCCCTCACATTTCTATTACTGGCCAAAGCTGATAGAAAGATTTCATATAACTGGAAAAATTTCTCAGCTGGCACTATGTACACAGCCAACCAACAAGAAAAGACATGGACACCAACATATCAGTGGCAAGTAGAGATGCGTCGTTCGTGAACATCTCTGAGAGTGTTCAAAACAAAAAAGTTCACTCTCTACTGTAAAAGTCAAATTTTAGAAATTTGACTTTTATTACCGCAGTGAGTGAACGAGAAAATTTCAAGTAGAATTTCTATTTGAATTTTTAAAAATGCTGGCCGTTTCGAGGTGAAAATGTAAAATGAAAATTAAAAAATTAGCATTGCTGTTTGTGAAAGAAAGTCGATTACATTTCGGTAATGAAAGAAACATTAATTTCTGGTATAATTCAATAGAAACCTTTATTTTGAATCTAAATTTTATGTCCCATGAGCTATCTGTGAGAACAGTTCTGACACTAATTATTAAAACTGTGCAAATTAGAAAAGAATGCGAATTTTTTTGTCCCCACCGTGTTGTTTCACAAAAGCATATGACAAATTGTGGACGTAACTCTATTATATTAGCTAAGAATTCATTCTGAACATTTTTCTTTTCTTTAGTAACTGTGTGACGAAGTGAAGAATTAAAAAAGGAAGAAAATTTTAGATTTTGCTTATGTAAACTTTTACTCTTTGCCTTGAGTTCCACATATGAATGCTGTGTTTTGCTTCGGCTCTCCGCCTCCTCAGTGACGTCAAATGAAAAAGCCAATGGGAGCGTAGATCGCTAATGGATCTAACCTAAGAGATATCTAAGGACCTTGCATACAGCAAGAATATTAGAACAGAATTAGGTGCTGGAAACTTAAAGAGCGAGAACTTTTTCCAGGCAGCAAGCCTTCCAGCCCAAAACCCACCAAGCCACCAACGACAAGTTTTTACCCGCCAAACTAAAAATTCAGTAGCCCAATTTGGCAGAAAAACCGCCAACCTGATAACCCTGCCAGGACAAACCGCAAATATTGGGTTCCTATCTGTAATTTTTTTACACAAATTTATTCAGCATGATGAGTAACTCCCAAGGAATATAAGCAGTCAACAGGCCATAATTTTTAGAAAAGGTATGGATGGTATGTTTGTCATACCACCCCATACCCCACACAGGTATGGGTGGTATGTCACCATAATACATACATGTATGGTGATATGTATGTATTATAGTGACATACCACCCATTCATACATGTATGGTGGTATACATACTGACATACCACCCATATATACTGACACACTCCCATATAGAAGTAAGACAAACATACCACACATGCCTCATCAGGAACTCAAACCCAGGCTTACTTGGACGAACACTGACAAAACAAAATTAACAACATTTCCCAATGGCATCTCTATGCGGGAGTTACAGTCAAACTGTGTCGCCCTGATGGCCAAGTGCTACAGAGCGCTGGCTTCAAACTGTGCATCTGAGGTGAGGCATGGATGGTGTGTTTGTTCTACAGCACTGGCTCTCTCCCTTCGCTAGAGCCACTGGTCCTAAATTAAGGGCAGGTGACTGCTTATAGCCCACTGATTTGCTTACGGTTTTCGGTAATGGATGCACGCAGTCACAGTAATGATAGAATAGCCCCCAGAGGATCCTCAATAATGTGAACAACATCTTGTAACGTACTTACAACCTCAATTCTGGATGTGTGCAACTAACATCTCCTGAACATTCGGAGGAAGAAATGTAAATTTTAAGCTGTCAATCTTACCAAAAAACTGGCAAAACTTAAGCAAATTCCGTAAATGGACAGATGACAAAGTATGGCCCCACCGTTATGTACCAGCAGCTCATGCAAAACCTTAGATTCCAATTTAAATCAGACTAGAAGCAGCAAGTATTGTGCTCTGTTTTAAGCTGCACCCAAGGCACATGTCCCGTCAGCCCTGCCCTAGTTACGCCTCAACATGTAGCGGGGTGTGGGGTGGGGGTGGGGGTTGTGAAGGACTTTCTTTCCAGATGCTGCTATTTTGTGCAGCACCTAAAAAAAGCTCTCTACTGATGTTTTAATTTTTTTAGTTTTATATAAGCTTCTTTGCTGTACTAAGGTTAGGTTGTTAGGAAAGCCAATTAGCACAGTTGAATAAATCTGAGGTTTCCCTTTTCCATCAGATTTCCAGTGTTTCATAAGGAAACATTGTTTAATAGAAATTGCTTTTCATTTGCCATTGTTTGAAAACCTTAAAATGTTGTCTAAGTAGAAATTATTCTGTTTTTAAGTATTATTTTTGCATACTTTACCTCTTGTTTTGAAAATTGTTGATTGTGTATCCTGTTTCTGTTATAGGGAAATGGAAAAGTATTCATTATCCTAAACAAGCCTTTAGATGAATCTAAAAAAGTAAAAGTTACATTGGAAGGGCATGGTGTGAAGGAAGTTCCTGTTAAAAGGAGAAATCCATTCACTTTGCAGTTTGTGGTCCCAGGTAATTTGCATACTAATTTATTATTATTTGTGTCTTTTACATGGCAGTTGGTATTGCCATGCTATTTGCAAGATTTATGTGCGAGTTCAGTATGTTTTTCAATGTGAAATTGTAGAAATGCTGACAAAAAGGACTTGTACATACAACTCTCATAAAATTTTACTTTGAAAACTTTTTTTAAAATATTAGATACAGTAGAAAAAACTCATTAAATAAATTCAACAAGTGTTTGATTTCTTATTTGTGTTAGTTGAGGACATAGACCTTTCTATATATGGGAGAGGTGGTGCTGGAATAGTGAATGCCTTTTGTTTTCCTTCCAGAATCCTGCATGCTAAACGAACATATTACCTCATGTCTTTGAACAAATAATTACCTTCGTATCTGTTTGTTTATTGTCAAGGCAAGTCACTGTGTTCAATTTGGTGAAACACTCTATTATTCAGTTTGCAGTTTGCTGTCTACCTGACTTGAAAAAGCCATCTGGTTGATGTGCGAAAGCTTGGAAACTTTGATTTTCTATTCTACGCCAAGAAATTCGGATTACTCATTAGTTATACTATTTTAGGTATAGCTGGTGTATATTTCCTTTTTATTAATTAAAAAGGAAATATACACCAACTATACTTAAAATTTTTAAGTATGGTTGGTGTACATTTTCATGGTCATTGGACTGACCATGGAAATGTAGGTGAAGTAAGACAAATATTTTGGCTTACTTTACTGATCATCTGCTGTCATAAAGTCATCCCCATCCATGAAAGGAATTATTTATTTCATTTCTGGATTTGTGCATTAATATTACACAAGATGTGCTACAATCATTTTTATTCAAAAGTGAATAATAAAACAAAGGTTCAAAATGTTCATTTGTTTTTCTTAAAACAGTGAATCACTTATTATAATGAGTATTAATTATCAGTTGGTGACCTTGCTATTATTATCTGTGACTTAGTGAAACATGAATTTAATTTTAGAAGTTTTATTTTATGCTTATTGACTGGTAGAAGTGAGCTTTCTTTTGCCACATGTTTTGCAAATTGTTTCTTGTTGTACAAAATATTTTTCTCCTTTCTCTTTTTATTTTTTTAGACAGTTGTATGCAAGTACTGAATGTTCTAAATGTACATGTGCGATGTAATGATGCTCTGCTTGGAGTAAGCCAGCTGAAATGTGAATCCCGAATGGGAGAGCTGTATAATCTTCTTTCTTCCATCAACTCACCGTATGAATTTATATGCCATACATTGGGCATGGCGACTTTGCATGAAGTTGATGAGCACATGTCAAAAACTTTTCGAAAAAAATCTTCCACCATCAGGATTCTGTCTGTTACAAATGGAGGAGAAGTGTGAGAAGAACAAAAGTGAGTCATCTTTTCTGTAAATAATTTTATATGCATGTTACAGTAATAATTAGAATACATCTCCAGGCTTGCTCTATGAAATGGCTCATGTGAATTTATAGCAGCTCTTATTTCTTGTCCTTTTGTAACTATGCATTCAGCCAAGTAATGGACCATTGCTTTACCATGGCTGTGCACATTAGCATTAAACAAAGCTACTAGCAGTGTGTCAGCACAACTGCTAGTATTAATTTTAACATTTATGTAAGTGTAGAATATTACAACGGTCTCTGTATGCTCTGAATTGATTAATACCCTTTCATATGTTTCTGACTTCAACATATATATATATTCTAAAATCTGTTGCTAGTGAGAAACTATCAACTTAAAAGCATGTTATAGTGAGAGTTTTGCATTATGGCATTGCCAGTTTCTGAAATAAAACGATTGGGCTTTTAATAGGCTTATTTTCATCACCTATTCATTGCCCATTGTTTCTCCGCATGAACATAGTCTCTGTTTTACATTAGTGTTATTAAAATGGGCTGAAGTTTTATTTCTGTAATCTCCCCTTATTTGAAATGTGGAAGTTTCTTGAGCAGCTTATTTGTCCCAGTCAGATTTATTTGTGACTCCATTCTTTACTGGTTTCTTTCTCCCAGCCTGTTAAATTGCATTAGACTGGGGCATATATAGAATTTTTTCGGGGGGGGGGGGGGCTACAAAAAAGATGGAAGTTTTTGAAATCCAGCTGAACAAAATAAACATTAATGAAAAATAGAAGAAAAAATTAAAGCATTTTTTTCTAATGAAAGTTCATGCATTTTTATTAAATTAAGACATTTTTGTGAAAATAATTTTTTTCTAATGTAAGTCGCGTTTTAACCCAAAACAAAAAATTAAACACTTGGGGGGGGGGGGGGAGGCAAGGCCCCCTCTGAATATGCCCCTTGCATCATATATACTAATGGTTGTGAATGGCAAGAAGTTTTTTTTGTTTTTTTTCCTGAAGGATCAACATTAAACTAGGATCATAATTCCTGAGGCTGTGAAAGTATGTGTAGAATGCAGAAAATCTCAATAGTTTTATTAATCGAAAATATGGCCATGACAAAAAAACAAACAAAAAAACACACAATGTGGGAAAATGGAGATACCAAAGTACTTAAATATAAGATACCTTTTAGTAAATAAAGCCAGCCACCACACAATTGAAATATCTTTCATTTTTTCATAGGTAAGGAAGAATTCCCGACATTACTACACTTTGCAGCTCGATATGGACTCAGCAACCTTTGTCAAGAGCTGCTACAATGCCCTGGTTCACAAATAGCATGTTTCTTGAAAAATTGTAGGGGAATGACACCTGCTCAGATGTCTAACCATGCTGGACATAATGATACTGCAAATATACTTGAAAATTTTCAGGTGAGTATTTTATTTGTTTGAAATCTCTTTATATTTAAATAATTTATGGATGAGCTGAATGCACTCATCAAATACACTATTGAAGTACTTTAATTTCTTTGGCAGGAATTCAGTGAAAGTTCAACAAGCCTTTTAGTATATTAGGTGGCATGCACTGCAAGATGATTTTTGGGTTCAACGAGTCTTATGATGGCCTTAACGATGATTTTTGGGTTCAGTGGGAAGTTCTTAACCTCTAAAACGTAACACTGCAGGTAACTAGCTACTTGCTACTGTAGTAGCTTTAGGTTGTACTTGCTCTGTTACTGTGGTTGGCCTGATGTCTTCAGTTGCATCCACAGGATTCACTTCTATATCATATATCAAACAGCTGTGTCTTGTATGGTGCTTGCAACATTATATTTAGAAAAAGAAAAAAGTTTCTTTGGATTGACAAGCCAGAGTCTCAGTTGTCTCATGCTGATATTATGTAAGCAAAATAACATGGAGTGATTGCGTTCATGTTTATGTGTGTTCTGTAGCCTATGTTAAGTGTAGAACATCACATGACTGCTGCTTACTGTTATAATGTTTCCTAATACAGTTGAACCATATATAACAAAGTTGAAGGAAGAGTTAAAAACCTTCAATATATGTGAATTTCATTATGACATGACAGATCAAAAAAGGGCTACTTTTGGATTTCATTGTAATGTTAAAACTAGTCAATCATAAGTTGTTTTTCAATTAATAAAAGTTAAATAATGCTTAATAATACTTGTTAATTAAAAATTAATAGCTATCAATAAAAATATGAGTGAGACCTGCAGTAAGTAAAATATTTAATGTAAAAATTAAAGTAACAGCCAAAAATTTGAAATTTTATCTTTTACATTTGATTTGCTGTTTATATGTTATAGGGGAAATATGAATCAATAATTTGTTATGTGCTCATCATGATAGCTGTTTTCAGTGTTTTTCAACTTCCTCTATAACACAGTGGTTGAGATATTTCTAGATGCAAAATAGTCCTAAGATCTCCTAAACAGAGATTAAGTGATTGGAAGGTATGAGAGAAAGGGATAAGAGATAGCATTTGCTCAGGCGATGTACGTGTGGAAAGTTGAGGGAGGGAGTGTAATGGGAAGTAGTGAAAAAGACAATTGAGCCATTCTTGTCTTCATGCAAACTGACTTGTCTATGAGGGTTGTCAACAGCATGCAATTCTTAGCTTTCCAGTGAAAGAGGAAGGGGTAAAAACTGGGTAAATGTCACTTACTTTGTTTGCTTACAAGCATGCTGAATTTCAATATATAATGTTTGTCTAAAAGTTATTGTTCATAATATGCTGTTAAAATAACAAGGGAGAATATTACAAAGTTCAAGGGATCTATAAGAACTTCAGTTTACGAGGAACTTTGTATTGTGTGAGCATGTCATATGTGGGTTCGACTGTAATAATAACATGGTTCAGGAAGATAATGCACCAAGTTCACAATGTGCAGATTGTGGCTTGATTTCTGTGTACTGTTGTGGCCTGCCTATTCCTCAGATGAAAATCTTTTTGAGCACATTATAAACAAATGGAAAAGAATGAGTTATCCACCAGTGTTGGCGTGAGTGACATTATGAGATGCTGTACGGTGCTTATAGCTTACAATATCACCCACTGTCGTAAGATCATGATTTCAATTCCAAAATATGTTAGTCCTTTGTGTCTAAGGTGATCCAGTACAGTTTTAAGTTGGTGTCCATTATTCAGCATGTACTGAGTATATATAAACTTTCCTCAAAGCAGCAGTTATAATTACGAGTTAATCCCAAAACTGTTAAAATATTTTGTCACATGCTGGAAGTGAAGAAATCAACTGACAAAGAAGAAAAGAAAAAGAAACTTATAGTATGATATCTTCAACTTCTTCCAAAATACAGTGGTATTGTTTTCGATTTCTTTTCTGTTATGTTTAGTGGAGGGCAAATACAATTTTCAGTTGAGTGGAATCAGTATAATAAGATGTCAGGGCTGTTCTTCAAGCAATTTTTAACGTATCTGAAAAACTGGGAAACATATTTTATGTTGATAGTGTATAAAATTATGTTCGTCTTCAAAACCATTTCTTAACTGTATAAAGCCCCCCCCTCTCTTTTTTTGTCTTGGATATTGAATTATGTTGATCCTTATTGAAAAGTAATTTGTCATCTACAAATGATCAAGTAGCATCACCAAAAACCAATCGTGCTGATATCACCAAACTGCGAACATGCCATTTTACACACGAAAAAAAATGACATTTAAGTACAATATGTGCCACCTATTGTTCAAGCCCTAAAGAATATCTGCCGAAAATATCATATTGATTTTCGAGTGAGCACAACAAACATCCGTGCCCTGATCTGCAGCGACCGAGATTCTGTGAAAGAAAAGGACAAATGGGGAATTTACAATATTCCGTTATGTTCTAATGATGCAGGGAACTCGGAGTCTGCTCTACCTCCAGGAAATTACAGACTAGAATTATGGAACACAAATACAGTGTCCGCAATGGTGCACAAAACACAGCGTCGGCAAGGACTGTTTCGGAGGGGGATATGAACCGGAATGGGACAAAGTGGCTGTAGTGGTGACCCCATCAAGTAAGTCATCTTTGTTATTTGCAGAGAGTTTGTTAATTCTTAAGAATATGGACTGGTGCTGCAATGATGAGGTTCTGGTATCTGTATCGGGAGTATGAAAGAACCTTATACAGTCTGGACGTCACAACCCTATTATTCACCGTGAATACTGACTCTATTTGATAGGACATTATTTGCTTACATCAATAGTGTATTGAACCTTAATCATGCGTATATGGTAATCTGGCAATGTGTATGCTATATTAACGTGTGTAATCTCTAGGTCATGTTCATTTCATCTGAGGATGGTCCTAAAGTAGGATTGAAAGTGCTCATGAAATTGGTTTTAACTGATCATTAAAGGTTTTTAAATGCCATTTTCGTCATTTTTTATCGTGTATAAAACAGCACGTTTGCAGTTTGGGGGATCAAGTAATAGTTGACCTCCTTCAGTATTTGAGGATATGGCTATTGTACTTGTAAAAGTGAAAAATGTGATGTGATAAAAGTCAAATGTGATGTGATAAAAGTCAGATGTGATGTGATAAAAGTCAAAAATGTGATGTGATAAAAATCAAAAATGTGATGTGATAAAACCTTGAGTGTGACACTTCCTGAGCTCTCAAGAAAAATTATTATTATGGATGTGATAAAACCTAAAAATTATTATTATGTGATGTGATAAAACCTTGTAAAAGTCAAAAATGTGATGTGATAAGTAAAACCTTGAGTGTGACACTTCCTGAGCTCCCAAGAAAAATTATCATCTGCATTTAGTTAGGCAAACAGTCTATTTTAGAAGTTAGAGCAAAATATGACATCCAACAGAAGACTTTTGTTTTGTTGTCATCACACAGTAGGTGAGTTATGTAAGCCAGTTAAAGTGATCTTAATGGCAACTAAACTCATTTTATGGAATATACATAGCTTGTCCTAAAACAACTGAGAATATTTTTTATAAAAAATGTGCAATACTGCATTTAATTTTAGCACGAGTTTAAAAAAAACGGTAGCTATCATAGTAACCATATCAACCGGCCACACCTGTTTATCACGCATGCCTTGTTGGTAATGCGCAGTTTAATAATTTAATAAGCATTGTTTCTTGAACCCCTAACAAGTGTTTTCGTGCTGTGATTTTTCAGAAAAATGGATGTGAAAGAGGAACAAAGATGCGTCATTAAATTTTGCTGTCGACTTAGGAAGTTTTTCGGAGAGACTTTCCGTCTTATGCAAGAGGCTTATAAAGGTGAATGTCTAGGAAAATCAACGATTTGCAGATGGCATGAAGAATATATGGATGGTTATGAGTCGGCAGCTTTAATCGCACATGGAAGAAGGCCTTCAACGAGTGTTACAGAGGTAAACATCAGTAGGTGTTATTTTATGGAAAGACAGACACCTATCAATTAGGGATATCAAAGTGTGGTTCACGTTTCAAAATCATCAATTCACAGAATTTTAATTGAGCATTTAGGCATGAAATGAGTTTGTTCAACTTGGGTTCCCCATTTTTTAACAAAGGAACAAATGGATCGTGGTGTTGAGGATTGGCGCACATACCGAGGGGGCTTTGGGGGGCTTAAGCCCCCTTCAAGGAGATTAAGAGTGTCGTACATCACAAATTAAAGATTCAGAAATATTATTTTACATGTTCAAAACATTACATGGTGTCTCCTTCCCAAAGCCCCAAAGAGATTAAGAGCGACATTTGTCACAACCGTATATGAACTACAGGCATACATTGTAAACTATATATATATATATACAAGGTGATTCATAAAGAAGTATACAGTTTCAATGCACTATAAAACAAGAGCAATGTAAGATATTTTATGTTACCTGTAACAGAATTGTAGGGGAATGTTTCAAGTTTTTATAGAGACAGTCACAGGTGTTCTATGTGTGCACCCTTAGTCACATGACACACATCGAGCCGGTAATCCATTTCCACCTAAACACGAAGTAAGATATGTGTCTCAAGTGCAGTGATAGTGGCTGTGATACGCTGTTTCAGCTCCGCTAGATCAACAGGAAGGGGAGGGGCAAATACCTTATCCTTTACGTCCGCTAGATCAACAGGAAGGGGAGGGGCAAATACCTTATCCTTTACGTACCCCCACAGGGAAAAGTCACAAGGTCTTAAGTCAGGACTTCTGGGTGGCCATTGGGTCAGTGGCATGTTGTAGTCCGCGGATCGTCCAATCCATTGGTGAGGAAGATGTTCATCAAGATTATCTCGCACGTCATCTAACCAGTGCGGTGGTGCACCATCTAATTGAAGAATAAAGTTGTCACTATTGTCCTGCAACTGTGGTGTCAACCAAAGGCTTAACATATCCAGAAAAGAGCCTCCAGTGACAGTTTCCTCATGAAAAAAGAAGGGGCAGTACACTTTCTTTTTGGACGCAGCACAGAACACATTTACCTTAGGGGAATCTTGCACATGTTGCACTGTAAATCTGGGATTCTCCGTTCCCCAAAAGCGAACATTTTGCTTGTTTACCTGACCACTCACTAAAATGTGCTTGTTTACCTGACCACTCGATTCAAAAACACAAAACTCCTTCTCCACTGCAGATGCTGCCATTTTGACTGACTAGTCACGTGACACGCGCACTATCACGTACGTCACTTCCCTCAGTAGCGGGACGCAAGTTTTATGAGTACATCTACCTAATGGTTCGCAGTTGTGGTCCGTGTCTTCAACTGTTACAGTTTTACAGCATCTGGAAACTGTATGCTTCTTTATGAATCGCACAGAATTTGTCATTTTCTTGTAGGACTTCCGTCCACAGTGAGTAGAGTTTAGGTCCCAGCCACCTACAGCGAGATCGCCTTTTGGGCAGGACATAGAAACGGAAGGAATGAGAGCAAGTCTAGCGACTTTGACAGAACAGTTTATAGTGAGAATAGAGTACAGTAGATGGCGCCACCGTACAAGTACGATATTGCACATAGAGGGGTGAGAGAATTTCATGGGGGGCATAGGAAAGGATACCCATTTAACCAGTGGGTCCAGCCTGGGGGCCGTCACTTTAACGTGCTCGTCCGATGCACGGCGGATATTCAGCGATTGTTAGCAAATCACACCATCTCTGAAAGATCAGCCCAGGTTCGAACCTGGGGACCCTGCATCGATAGTCTGAACTGCTAATGAATCACCCTGTATATATATATAGCCCCCTCCAACAGAAATTATTGGGTGTGCCACTGTGTTGAGGTTTGTCAACAAGCAAAGTGATAAATGAAGATCCAGAAGTCATGCAATGGGTTTTTTATTATGGGCGACGAAATTTGGCTACACTATTTTGAACTACACACCAAAGTAGAAAGCTGTGTTTGGAAATCGCTGTCATCACCTAAAGCAAAAAAAGTTTGTCAATTAAAATCAGCTGGAAAAGTTATGTTGGTTGCATTCTTTGATTGTCAAGGTATGATCTATCAACACACTGTTCCTCCAAAAACTATGATAAATGCTGACTACTACAAAACAGTGCTACAGAATCTGCAGAAACATGTGACAACAAAATGACCACACCTAAAAAAGAATTGGGTGTTACACCATGATATTTCAATGCTGCACATGGCCAGTTCTGTCGTTTCTTATTTGGAGAAAATGAATATTAAGTTGGTGTCCTAACCTGCTATTAGTCCAGACTTGTCACCATGTGACTTCTGGTTGTTCCCCATTTTAAAAATGACATTACGCAGACGACAATTTGAGACTGATAAGCAACTTATTACAGCTGTGCAGGTGTGCTTCAACACCACTTCAGTAGAATTCCAGAAGACATTCAAAAAGTGGGAGGAACTTTGGGACAACTGTATTCAATGCAATGGACGGTATTTCGAAAAAGATGACCACTTCCTTGATAATTAAGTTTCAAATATTTTTTTTTAATAAAAACATTCTCAGTTCTTTTGGGACAACCCTTGTAATCACATTCTTGTTTGAAAATTTTGTTTATAATTAATGACTTCATGGCTTCCTCTAATTACTTTCATAAATACTTAACAGGAATTATAGAGGATAAATTTATTAAGGTACATTACCTCTCAAATTAGAATTAGACAAGGTGGCAACATCAACGACCATGCTGGATGGCAAATCCACCAGACTTGGTCGCCAGACCTGTGGAAGTAGTAAGACACAAAAACTCCTGATCTAGTGTATAGATCGAAAATTTGAGAGGTAATGTACCTTAATAAATTTATCCTCTATAATTACCATTAAGTATTTATGGTACAGAATTTTGCTTATTTTGTCTAATTGTGAAAATTTGCTATCCAGGCAGTCATTGTGTTTAGCTGAGTGCTGTAGCTATGTCTTCTCAACTGCATGGAGATTAACTTGTTAACCTAAAATTAAAATGACTTTTTCTTTTTCGATTATAAGATATTATAATTGAAAAATATTCTACATCTGATATTAGTATCACAGTGAAATGGGTAATTTTACATTGGAGGAAACTGTTCATTGAGTCAAAGACGATGAGCCGAGGTTAACTTTTTATGTTTAATTGCTGGTGTACTCAGTTTCAATAGTACAAAAAGGAGATACATTGGGCCAAATAAACGTACATGTTTTTACTATATCAGTAGATACTTATGAGCCTAATTTCCATTAGTAAGCTACAGTGGCACACTCAGTAGGGATGGCCCTGGGGCTCAGCTCCCCCCCCCCATGAGGTATCACTTGGTTCTTTGTTATTGGCTGCTTATTTTTAAATATATTTGTTTATATTTTTAATACATATTTTATGAATCTTTGGAAATACACTTTTATATGGTGGAGGTGTTTTTATTATTTCCCAGTCTTTTGGACAATGTTTTCTCCAGGGTATTTTTATTTGCATCTTCAATATTTTGGGCCACCTCCCATAAAGAATTATATACAAATATATTTAAACACTGGTAAGCTGTGATCTAGTATTAAGAGAGACTTACATTATATATGTCCTCAATAATCAATAAGTTATAAGTTATGTTTTGCTATGTTCCTGTCAGTTGAATGGGAGAAGGGGGAGGTTAAAGCTGCCTGAGCATGCTAATTCCACATGGCTAAAATCTGTGTCTCTCTCTGAGCTCTCTTTCTTCCTGACTGTTCTACTTCCAAGTTGTTTTCAAGTCTTCAGAACCTTGGTAAAAGCCGTTTGGGGGTTTTTCACCCTAAAATTATATTTTTTTCTATGTAGTTTGGTTTGAATTCTCCATCTATGATGAGAAGTTACTGTCTTCTCTGCTAGGCCTGCCTTCAATGTCAATCATGTCCCAATTAAGGGCTTGAAACTTGCTTGCTTTATTTGTGAAGCACCCATTGCATCTTTTTTCCACCTTCAGCTGGTGTTTGTCATCTATGATGCTGAGAAAGGGGCTTCTTGATAGGGTAACTGACATGCTTATTTTTGAGACTAAAAAAGTCACTTCTTGGG
The DNA here is from genome assembly GCA_039090855.1 of Macrothele yani. Lineage (NCBI taxonomy): Eukaryota > Metazoa > Arthropoda > Arachnida > Araneae > Macrothelidae > Macrothele > Macrothele yani. Next base: position 117,747,202 of record CM077026.1, read on the forward strand.
AAAAACAAGCTTTTGCTTCTCAGCTTTACCTCAGAGTAATGGTGAAGAAAAAGAATATAACTCAATTTGTTTTTTTTTAAGCTGCTTTCTCCTGTCCTCTTCTGTGGATAAATTTGTTTAATTAATTGAATTATTACATACATACATATCACTAAGCTGTTCTCTGAGATCCAGAGGTTAGCTCCAAAAAGAAATACAAACTACCAGATATTTTTATTTACTGTTGTCGTATCAAACTTCTCCATTTACAGTGATCTTGACATACTCAGAGGTTAGCTCCAAAAAGAAATACAAACTACCAGATATTTTTATTTACTGTTGTCGTATCAAACTTCTCCATTTACAGTGATCTTGACATACAACTCGGGCTTCATTGATATCCATTACACACCATACACAAGATCTTTTGTACTTCATACTCATAATCTTTTTCTCATGCAGACACTCCTGAATTTGATCCACACATCTCTTCCTTGGCCTTCCTCTGCCTTTCCTTCCTGCCACTTGGGCTAAAAAGATTTTCTTAGTAAGCATCTCATCACTCATTCTTTCAACATGGCCAAATCACCGAAGCATATTGGTCTCCACCTTGCTAACAAAATTTTGCTTCACATCACACAACTGCAACACATCTTCATTCCTCACACAATCAGACCGTGTCTTGCCACAACCCGCCCCGTAAGTAACGCATTTCTTCAGCACACAAACGACTCCTATGTTTCTTTTGCAGTACCCAGGTTTCACTGCCATACATCAGAGTAGGAACAATTACACTTTCATACACAGCCATGCGGTACTGTCTAGAGAATCCATCATTCCTGTGAAAACCTCCCAGAGCAGCTATGACTTTTAATGAAGAATTCACTCGCCTACTAATTTCACCATCCAATTTGTTCTCTGTGTCAAACACGCTTCTTAAATGCACAAACTCACTCACCTGGTCAATCACAGTGCTGTTTATACTTACATTACATTCAGTGCTACCAGTTCCTCTCTCAAACACCATAACTTTGGTTTTTCCTTATTTATACTCAGTTTGAATTTCATGCAAACTTCGTACAGCCGAGACAACATACTCTGCAAATCACTTTTGCTCTCTGCCAACAGGAGAGTGCCATCAGCATACAGCAATCTGCACACATGGATATCCCCAAGACATAAACCACTATCATCTATTTTGGCATCACGCATGCATGTGTCCATAAATATATTAAACAACTATGGTGACATTACACAACCTTGTCTAACTCCTGCACCAATAGAAAACCATTTTGTTAAAACACTATTCACTCGTACACAAGCTCTACTACCAGCATATATGGCTTTTACACTATTAAGTAGATTCCCAGTAACACCATATTCATTCAATACTTTCCACAAAAGTGTCCTATTTACTCGGTTGTAAGCTTTCTCTAAATCTATGAAAGCAGCAAAAACTTTCTTACCAGCAGCCAGATACTTTTCAATCATCATGCGTAATGCAAAAATCTGGTTAGTGCAGCTTTTACCAGGCATAAAACTACTCTGAGCACCCCACACTTTCTCTGATGTAAGACCCCATACTTTTTCAATAACAACCTTACCAAACACTTTCCCTGGCACACTTAGTAGGCTAATACCATGATAGTTTTTGCATTCAGTTGATCACCTTTTTCCCTTATACAAGGGAACAATAATAGCATCCTTCTAATCTCGAGGGACCATTCCTAACTCCCAGCAAAACTGGCAAATTTCAGTTAACCAGTCAATTACAGAGTCACCACCATATTTCAACATCTCGGCAGTTATGCCATCAACTCCCGGAGTCTTACCATTCTGAAGAGATTTTAGAGCTTTACACACTTCTTCTCTTGAGATCCCTCCTGTGCTTCCATCCCTCATTGTGACATCATCTGCATCTGTCTCAGAATCATCTTTGCTTTCCTGATCTAATAACTCACAGGAATATTCACCCCATATTATTTCCCCGATCTCATTCTTCACACAACTTACAACTTTGTTTCCCCTATTTTTCCTGAGTCTCATGTACTTCCAGAAAGACCCTATCTTTCCAAAAAGCCAGTTCATGCCTTTCCACCTTCTCTTTCCTGTATTTTGCCTTACTCTGACAAACCAGCTTAGCTGTGCCGAATTGGAAAATTAAGGCTTCTTTGAGCGATATTCATCCACAGAGACTCTACCTTGCAACATCCCTAAATAGGCTTCCTTCTTTCTCTTTATTATTAATTGATTAATACATGCAGTGTTCTGTTACTTAGTATTCTGTTTCTACCCAACTCAAAATTATGAATGTACAAGTATGTTTAACAAGTTAGGTAGCCGTAAGCATGAGATTTACAAACATGAACAGATTATATAGAATTTTTCTGTAGTAAAACAAAAAAGTACATGTTCACTATAATTCAAAAGTTTTGTACCCCAAAATTTGTAACTTTTGGGGAATTTTATGGACTACTTTTAATGTGTGAAACCAGTTAAATATCAATATTTAATGTGCAAAATCTGTTCTCTTTTTATGTTCTTATATCTTTGTGCTTTGAAATTTGTTACTAGTAATGTAGCCAACTTTTGAAACAGCAAGACCATAATATGCCAATTGTCTTGCTGCACTCCTACCACCACCACCACCTAGTTGGTCTACAACTATGGCCACTTAGGCTAAAAAGAATTCTGACTGCATCCTGTGCCGAATTGGAAAATTAAAATGTCTATTTCTACTGATTTTTCATGGCTGAATTAGTGCGTTCTATGAGTACTAGTATCAGTACCACATTTAAAAAAATGTGGTTATGAGTTTTATCTTTTACCCCATCTCTCCTGTCATTTTTCTAGTGGCGGCTGTGGAATTTGTACGTTCAGCTTAGGTAAAATTACTTGAAACTTCTTATTGGATTTATAAAGGAAAAACTTCTTTTTGAATTGTAAATGTAAGATTTATTTACCTGTAATTAATGCCAGGTAACAAAATAGTATGTTCTTATTGAAATGTAGATTAACAAAGTAGTTAAGACAGTTTCCTTAACAGTGCTTTATGATATATAATACATTTATGTATGTCATTAGTGTTGTGTTATGTCATTGTTGTCATTTGCTGAAACCTTAAAGATTGTTTTCTGTTTTACTCCAGAAATCTCTTGTTTTATCAGACAAAGCAAAAGGTATTCAAGTTTCACAGCCTTCATCCATAGTTTATGGTGAGTTAGAAATCCTCTTATTAAAATCTGTTTTAATTGCTTTTATTTTTTGTATAGTTTTCACTTTCCAGCTTTTGTTAGATTAATATATTTATAGAAAACAAATCTTGTGAGAGAGAGAGACAGACAGAATGTAAAAACACACACATGCATGTAACACATATTTAAATAAAGAAACTAAATAGATTTTATTTTATAAATTAGATTTAGTAGCCATTAGTCATTGTAGTCATGTTCAGCTTAACTTCATCCATTAATGGTTGTTATCGTATAATGATTTTCTCTTTCTTTTATGCCTATACGTTCCAGTTTATCTGTTATGCATGGCCTAGAAATAATTTCCTAAAGGTTCTCTCAGCAGTGCCTTCACATTACCTTGCAAGAACTTGCAAAAGATCCTAAGCAAAATTTTTTTTTTTTTTTTTTGTAGAAATTCTTCCATTTTGGAGTTTGAAAGAGGCAGTTAGGTAGTCTTAACTTTCTTGAAAAAGCCATCTGGTTGGTTCAATATTAGGTATGCGATACCTTTGTTATTTCATTTAGCCATCTGGTTGATGTGCAAAATCTTGGAAATGCTTATTTATACAGTATATTCCTATGCCAATAAATCAGATCACTAGTATATTTTTACTATATTCTACATAATGTTCCTCGTTATTAATTCAAGATGGTATACATATCATGAGACCCCATGGACAGTCTCATGGTAAAACATGCTTTAGATTATACAAATATAATATCAAAGGTATTGTGTACCTAATATTGAAAGGTTCGCACATTATCGCTCCATGAGACATGTGCTCCCACCCTGAGAGAAGCCTAATTATGCAACAAGTTTTTGTTAGTTAAAAAAAAGTTTACAAATAAAACTTTTTAATTAAAATTAGATACACAATACACTTTTTTGTCAATATTAGGTACACAATACCTTTGATATTATATTTGTATAATTCAAGATGATGTTGATTATATTGAAGTTTTACAAATTCCTGGACATGTAAGAAAAACAACACAAAAAAATAATGCTACAAAGAAAAAAATCCCAGACTTTCTATTTAAATAAGTTTTAAATGTTCAGTTTTGTATTTACATACTACAAGAATGTTTATCTTAAGTATGAATTATTGCTGATGATGCTCTTCCATCAGCAATGGTTATGTTTTATAGGGTTTTTTATGTATTTAACCCAGTAAAAGGTAATTTGGATTCAATATTATCCAGGCTCCAGCATCCCACAATGGGTAATTTGACATTTTACTGTAGATAGTTGACATCAGTGGCATATATTCGAGGCTAGCTAAAAAGCCCGAATAATGCACAAATAAAAGTCAATTAGATATACACAAATAAGTCAATTACCAGTGGCCTAATTATGCAAGCTATGTTGATGTTTCACTGTGAATAAAAAAACATGTGCTGATTCACTTCTTTTGACTAAGAGAATGAGTCTGGCTATCAAAAACCAACCGGCCTCCTAGTGGAGGGATGGTATCATCGTCACGCAACCAGCCACTCTACCAGTCTTCGCCTGCAGCCTTTCACATCTTTTGACTAGAGAATCAGTCTGGCGATCAAAAACCAGCCGCTCTAAAAGTCTTTGCCTGCGATCTTCCGCATCTTTTGACTAGAGAATCAGTCTGGCGATCAAAGACCAACGGGCCTACTAGTGGAGGGATGGTATCATCATCACACAACCAGCCGCTCTACCAGTCTTCACCTGCAGTCTTTCACATCTTTTGACTAGAGAATCAGTCTGGCGATCAAAAACCAGCCGCTCTAAAAGTCTTTCGCCTGCGGTCTTTCGCATCTTTTGACTAGAGAATCAGTCTGGCGATCAAAGACCAACGGGCCTCCTAGTGGAGGGATGGTATCATCATCACACAACCAACCGCTCTACCAGTCTTCACCTGCAGTCTTTCACATCTTTTGACTAGAGAATCAGTCTGGTGATCAAAAACCAGCCGCTCTACCAGTCTTCATCTGTGGTCTTTTGCATCTTTTGACTAGAGAATCAGTCTAGCGATCAAAGACCAACGGGCCTCCTAGTGGAGGGATGGTATCATCGTCATGCAACCAGCCACTCTACCAGTCTTTGCCTGCAGTCTTTCACATCTTTTGACTAGAGAATCAGTCTGGCGATCAAAAGCCAGCCGCTCTAAAAGTCTTCGCCTGCGGTCTTTCGCATCTTTTGACTAGAGAATCAGTCTGGCGATCAAAGACCAACGGGCCTCCTAGTGGAGGGATGGTATCATCATCACACAACCAGTCGCTCTACCAGTCTTCGCCTGTGGTTTTTTGCATCTTTTGACTAGAGAATCAGTCTAGCGATCAAAGACCAACCAGCCTCCTAGTGGAGGGATGGTGTCATCGTGACACAACCAGTCGCTCTACCAGTTTTTGCCTGAGGTCTTTGCTGTGTGATTCAAAGACTTTGGATACGTTTGCCAGCTAGGGTTTCCATGACAACATGGAGGAGCAGATCAAGTGTAAATGGGCAGTTGCTTTAGGCAACAGTTTGCTCAGAAAAGAGAAAACTGACTACCTTCATTACTTTCATGCTCCTGCCCGTAAGTGCTTGTATTTCGTGAGAGCTGTTTCAGCTGCATGAAGTGTCAATGAATTAAAATTAGTGATATTATATCTTAAATTCGTGGCTTTTTTTGTTGGATTCGAATTGTTTTGAAAAAAAAAATTGTGAAAGCTTTCCTGATCATCTACTGTCAGAACTTAAAGAACCCTATTCTTCAAATTTTGACACAGTTTGACTCAAAAATGAACAGTGCATGTGTATGTGTGTGTGTGAAGGTGTTTATTATTCTCTTGATGAATACAAAAAAAGAAATTAGTAAGAGACATTACTAGTTACATGAAATTGAATAAATTGGACATTGTGTTTATTGAGGTGTAAAAATTAGCAGATCTAATATTAAAATTCCATCAATAACTGCAACTGCCGAAAGAAGTTTTTCTGCATTAAAAAGAATCAAGACATACTATACTTTAGGGAAACACAGGGTCATGTACACTTGAGCAAATTGGCTGTTTTGTCAATAGAGAAAAACATTCTTTTTAAATGTGATAAAATACTCGGAAGAAACTTTTTATGGAAACGTAACACTCAACTTCACCAAAAGGAAAGAAAAATGGAGTGCATGTACAAATAAAGTGTACAGAAGAAGAGTGGAGTTCATGTATTAAAATCCTAATCCTCATAATAATTTGGTATTATGATAGCAATCGCATATACCTAAAATTAAGGAAAAAAGTTACTTCTATAAGTTAACAACCGAAAAATAAACTTTGCAATTTAAAAAAAAAAACATTACTTAGAGTGGGTGAGATAGCCCATGCTTGGACCCAGGATACACCACTGGTTTACATTTGTCTGTACAAGATTTTTTTTTTTTGTGTGTGTGTGTGTGGTTTAACAACCACCATGAGCAACTCTGAGAGCTACAAGCAGTCACTTGTCCCTAATTTTGGACCACTGTTTCCAGGAAAGTGGGAGCCAGCTCCATGAGACACACAACACTCATGCCTTGTCTGGAACTTGAACCTGGGACCATTTCAGACAAATAATCAGAAGCCAGTGCATCAGACCACTTTGCCACCAGAACAGCCTCTACAGGACTATAGAAGGTGTGTCAATAAAGCTCAGTGATTGCTATCACAATGCATAAAAGGAAAAGGAAAGGTGAGTCATGCATGACTGAACATGTTCATAACCGTCATGTTGTTGTGAGAAAGGATGTGACACAGAGAGAGGTGTTGCAGCAGCTGATGTAAGTGCTGATTGTTAGCAGGCAAAAATGGAGCAAAGAGCCAATATCAAATTCTGCTTCAAATTAATTTTTTTCTGCATTGAATCACACAGTATTTGTTTGGTGTGGTACCAGTTGACTACATTTTGTTTCTGCAACTGAAATTAGTGTCGAAAGGGAACAAATTTGGGGATTTTCAGATATTTATTGAACGATACGACTCAGCCGCAGACGATAACAAAGGAGGACTTTCCCTATAACTTTCAACAGTTATACACATGATGCCAAAAGTGTATTGTATCTGGGGGAGGATCATTTTAAAGACCAGTAAACAAGTTTCTTTAATGCTACTTGTTGTTCATTTTTATCATGCATTCAATGAACTTCATTGACACACCTTGCATCACATGATGTGTACTTAATTTCTTATCACATAAAATTTAGCACAGTCATGTGAACTTGGTTATGCATTATGTTTAAACAATATAATGTACAGTGAAACTTCTGCCAACATTCATATGTGTTAGAGCTTGGTTTCTTTTGATCTTTGCATTTCATGTTTTTGTGATGTCACATATGCAGCAGCAGCAACGAGCTGGTGTTTCCTGCTAAGCCATGCCTTTCATCTCAGTTGAGCTTTTCTGTTGATTAATGATGGTTGTGTTTTGGTATCTGATTGTGAAATAATCGAGAACTCTAGGTATGTGTTTACTCTTGGAATTTGAATGAACCGTTCTTGTGAAATAGCCACAAAGTGGTAGTTGTCTATCATTGCAATGAATTCAAGTGCATTGTTTTTCTTTCAGGTCACTGGAATCTTAAACATGGTATTTAACTCCCTCCTTGTACGATATTACTTTATTTGAAAATATAGTTTTTTTGTTTTTTTTATGTACGCTGAAGAGCAATTGAATTGGAGACAGCCGGCGTTATGCAAATGTGGCGCTGTGGGCGGCCCTGTAAACGGAAACGACATGACGTATGCAGCGATCTGACAATATAAGGAGTGATGCGATGGGAATCAGTAAGAGTCGGACTCAGTATGGGTAAGACGAAGGATCTAAGCGCATTTGATCGTGGCCAAATTGTCAGGGCCCAACGAATGGGTCACTCCATCTCGGAAGTCGTGCAGGCACTGGGAATTTCACGAGCCACTGTGTCACGGGTGCATCGTTAGTACATCGAATCCGGTAAAATCATCCCTGCAAGGGCCAACTGCCGTGGACAACAGCGTGTGGATGAGCGGGGTCATCGTCGGCTAGCTCGCATTGTAACAGCGGATAGACGGGCCACAGTGCAAGAAATCACTCGGCAATTTAACGCTGGCGCACAAAAACGTGTAAGCAGCCACACCATCCAGAACCATCTCCTCACTATGAGGTACAGAAGCCATCGTCCCATGAGGGTACCGCTGCTGACCGCACACCACAGGGTGCAAAGATCAGCATGGGCACGGTAACATCGCCACTGGACCCTAGACATGTGGAAAAATGTTGCCTGGACTGATGAGTCGAGATTCATGTTAGTACTTGCGGATGGCAGGATACGAGTGTGGCACAAACCACATGAAGCGATGGATCCTTCTTGCCAGCAGGGTACTCTTTAAGCTGGTGGGGGTGGCATTCTCGTCTGGGGACTGTTTACGTGGACTGAAATGGGACCCCTGGTACAAGTGACATCGTCCCTCGCAGGTCAACGTTACTGGGATAACCTGGACGACCATTTAATCCCGTTTGTGCGTCTTCAACATCCCACTGGGGACCTCATCCTGCAACAAGACAATGCAGCTCCTGAATTGTATCCGAATGGTTGGATGAACACTCCACCGACGTGACCTCGCTTCCTTGGCCAGCTAGGTCACCTTATCTCAATCCCATCAAGCACATCTGGGATGCCATCAAGAGAGATGTTAGCGACTCTGACCCCCCTCCATCAAATCTTCATGAACTGTGGGAGCTTGTTCAGGGGTCGTGGATCCGTATGGCTTCTCTTCCATTGTCTTGTAGAGTCTGTGCCGAGACGAATCACCTCCGTCATCAGGGCGAAAGGTGGTGCTACACATTACTAGACAGGTATCTCTAATTCAATTGCTCTTCAGCGTATAATGCATAACGACCCATTTCTATTATATCTGACTAACAATCTGATTATGAGACTGACAACAATATGATTTTCTGGTGGTAAGTGATTGTGAGTGACAATGGCAGCAATTCTTATAAAATATTGGGCTAGAGATCTATCTATGTTTCTTAACTAACATTCATGTGTATATTGATTGGATAAAAATAAAAATTATATTGTTTTCCTTATAAGTAAGAGGCTTTTCAGGTAGAAGTTTTTAAATTATTTTCTTCTATTAATGAAAACTTGAAGAAAAAAGGAAGGCATGAATTTTTTGAACAATACTTCCACATGGATGCATGTTGAAGTCCCAATAGGTTCGACTTCAAATAGTGAGTGATACTTTAAAATTTCATTATTAGTGAGAAACCTTTATAAGGCAATATTTGATAAACTTCCATTTTTCAGCTGGATTTCAAATTACTGATCCTTTTCTTGAGTACATGATTTTATCTGTAATAACACTGTATGTTCACAGGCATTTATTTGTTCTATCCACAATACTAGTGCTTGTGTTATCTTATCATGTTCACCATTTTTTTATTTTCTTTACAGAGTGTAATGATTTTTCCAAATCCATCCACTTGTTTTCTTCATTTAGTTCATCTGCTTAATACATTTCTCAAATAAATTTGAAAAATGATTAGGAATAAATTGTGACACATTAAAACTTTTAAAACATGCTTAAGTTATGTAAAATAAGCATAACTTAGTTACTTAAGCATGTTTTTAAAGTTTGAATAGTTGTTATTTATGGTTGCATGCTTATGCCTAAATTTATCATGGTATTTGAAGAACAGTTTTTTTTTTCCTAGTTGTAAATGCATTTATGGCACCTCTATTCATAGTGATTGTGGAATAACTTTTTTTACGGGTCTTTTAGAGGTTATTTTTAATGAAAGTTGGTTGTCAAATTTTCGAACTAAAGCCTAGTTCGTCATCAGGACTATGTCACTGGAGTAGTTGCTGCCACTCAATTGGAAGAGACCATCTGCAATTATCGTTAATTGTGGTACTTCTTCTTCTTGCTATTTCGATCCCTTCTTCTAGTTTTCTCTTTACTAAGTTTGACTGGTGGGCGATTATTTTCACTGAGTCCCAATTTATGGAGTGTCCACTTGCTTGTACATGTCTGTCTAGCCCTGTTTTGTTCCCAATGTTCCTAATGTTTCTTAACTAACATTCATGCAAGCCTGGATATAGTCTCTATGTATACCAACATTAACCTGGACCTCCTACTGGAATTCATTGCAGATGACCTTGCGGAAAAAAATAGTATTCCATAATCACAATAGAGAAATACTACTTGGCATATATGAACTGCTCCTATTTTCCTTCAAGAATAATTTCTTCCAGTTTGGAAAGAAATATTACAGGCAAACTTCAGGACTTGCAATGGGTTCTCCACTAGCACCTCTGCTAGCAAATTATTATATAAGTAAACTAGAGGCAAAAATCCTTATACAACCCTCCTTGTTTGCTCTCTATGTAAGGTACATGGATGATGTCCTAATTATAGTAGATACTGTGGACCAATCTCTACCCTCTCAGATTCTGGAAGAATTTAACTTACTAGAGAATACCTTGAAGTACACCCTGGAACAGGAAAAAGACCATAGCATCAATTACCTGGATTTAACCTTGACCTCAAGAGAAGGGAAAATATTCACTCAGCTTTTAGAAAACCCACCAACACAGGGAAGATGTTAGACTTCTGCTCATTCCACCCTGATTATATTAAATCGAATACAGCGAGACAATTTTTGGAAAAAATTGAAATCCTGGTCTCTTCAGCTTCTCAAAAAGATCTTCACAAAGAAGAATTAAAGGAAATGTTGGCAGAAAACAATTACCCCTCCCCATATGTTGAGAAAATATTTAAACAAGTGCCAAAAAAGAAGTAGGAAAAAACCAACTTCAAATTCACCAGCAAAATTACGTACCACAAGGGACTTTTCGAGAAACTGAAAAGGATCGGAGCAAAATATAATATCAGGCTAGCTCCAGATCTTAATAACAAAATAAAGAAATTCCTGCCAGCTTTAAAGCAGAAAGAATTGGACATCCAATTGCAGGAAGGAGTAATTTACTGCATCGACTGTAACTGCGGACTCAGCTATATAGGAGAAACAGGGAGAAGTATTAAGGTCCGAATGAAAGAACACCAAGCAGCTATTAGGAACATTGGGAACAAAACAGGGCTAGACAGACATGTACAAGCAAGTGGACACTCCATAAATTGGGACTCAGTGAAAATAATCGCCCACCAGTCAAACTTAGTAAAGAGAAAACTAGAAGAAGGGATCGAAATAGCAAGAAGAAGAAGTACCACAATTAACGATAATTGCGGATGGTCTCTTCCAATTGAGTGGCAGCAACTACTCCAGTGACATAGTCCTGATGACGAACTAGGCTTTAGTTCGAAAATTTGACAACCAACTTTCATTAAAAATAACCTCTAAAAGACCCGTAAAAAGTTATTCCACAAGTTTTTTTTTAATTATTCTCACATATTAAAATTTTTTTCAGGGATTGCAAGACAGTTTTCCCCATTATTACAGAATATTCGAAAACAAGACAGACAGATGAGAGTCACCTTTGTAACAATTATTTAACCCATGCCCCCATCAGAATGCAGAAAGTGCCCTGAAAAGTGAAAAACTGTTGTCTTTCCGTTTAGATACTAGGGAGTGGGAGGTGGCTTTTTCCATTTTATGCCGATGATCAATTAGTAGGACAACACTCCTCTATTCCATCACTTTCAAGGCACTAGTGTATGCTGAAGAACCTAGAAAAAAACTTGCATACACATTAACATCCATGCTGCATCAAATAATTCATGTGTTTCAAATACAATAATTCACTCTTGCAAGCAAAGTGAGAAACAAACCAATAGAGGTGTGGCTTATTAGGGTGGGGTACAATACATCTGTGGCCGAGTTTCATAGAAAATTCTGTGAAATGCAAATAATGAGAATGAAACACTTTGAATGGCAAACAAAAGGTGTGTGTGATAAGATTCTTTAATTTTTTTTCTGTGCTGATGGCTTAAAAAGGATATTTCACATGTTTAGTGCTCTTGGTGTTTGGGCATTTGGCAAATGGCAAGGTGGTGGTTCATCATGGTAATTTTCCATGTGTGGTCATTTAAGGAACTATGTTTTAAGCAGTGGCATATCTTGGGTCCGAGACCTGGGTTATCTCCCCTCCCCCCCCCCCGTTTTAATTGTTAAGTAACAGAAGTAACATTTTTTTCTGAAATTTAGGTGCATGCTATTGCTAACATGTTACAAAATAATTAAGAGGATTAGGATTTGAACACTTATTTGTATATAAACTCCATTCTTCTTTTCTTTTGTGTGAACTTGAGTGTTACGTTTTCACAAAAATATTTCTTCTGAGTACTTTTTCATATTTAAAAATAATGTTTCTCTCTATAAACAAACCAGCTAAGTTGCTCGAATGTGCATGTCCTTGTGTGGCTTTAAGATATATCTTGGTTCTTTTTAATATGGAAAAACTTCTTTCGGCAGTTACAGTTGTTGATGAGCAGTTTAATATTAGATCTGCTAATTTGTACACCTCAATAAACATATGTCCAATTATTTAACTTTATGCAACAAGTAATGTCTCTTACTGATTTGTTTTGTATTCATCAAGGGAATAAAACACCTTCAGTTAGTTTTTTAATCAAGCTGTATCAAAATTTGAAGCATAGCGTTCTTTAAGCTTTGATAGTAGATGTTCGGGGAAGCTTTCACAAAATTTATCAAAACAGTTCGAATCCAACAAAGCCACGAATTTTAAGATATAATATCACTGATTTTAATTCATTGACACTTCACACAAACTGAAACACGTGCTGGAAGCATGAAGGGACTGAGGTAGTCCAAAGTCTTCTTTTTGGAGCGAACCCTTGCGCAAAGCAATGGCCCACTCACCTCCGTAGTTCATTCATGTTGTCATGGAAACACTAGCTGGAGATAGTATTGAAGCGCTTCGCATCAGAATAGTGAAGGCTCTCGAAGACCTACTTGCGTTATGTCGTTGATCATCGCTCGCCAGACTGATTCTCATAATCAAAAGAAGCGAATCTGCTCGTGTTTTTTTCGCACCGAAAGCATTGACATATCTTAATACCGTTGATAATTGACTTTTATTCGTGTATATTTAATTGACTTTATTTGTGCATTCTCTGGGCTTCGCAGCTAGCCTAGCAGCCTTGAAAATATGCCACTGGTTTCAAGGTTACAGCAGGTGAAAATCGATGGTGGTGGTTTAAGGGAGAGCCCTTTAAAAAGGTTTGATTGTACTTTTTTTTTTATATAACAAAACAAAGGTATCTTGTTGGTCTTCCCTGAATGTCAAATCTCTATGTCACTTTTGACTCAAATTGTCCTGTAAGTTATTGTACTGTAGAGCTGTAATTATATTTATTATGCATTTGAAGCAGTGGCTAAAAAAGTTTTAGCTATGACTGACAATGAGCAAAATTGAAACCTTAACAGTCTTGCTTCAAAAATGCTTAAGTAAAAAAAACATCTTGTGAAAGGGAGGTTTTCCTTTAAGTCTTGCTTCCCATTATCAAGATAAACTGTAATATACTGAGTTAACAGTGTGACATAGACATATAAGTTAGTGCTTATACAAATATTACCCTCTGGAAGTGATATTTAACTAAGTAAAACATTTGGATACCTGCGTAGGCTATTCGAAAAGTATGCAGACTAACAGCACTCCGTTGTTGCTGTGGAAATTAGTCATGTGTTTCTGGTAGGGGAAGATTTCCCCATCTGTGCTGTGGTAGTTTAAGTGAAGGCAACAGACTTGTCTTTTTTTGTGGATATAGTGTAATAGTTCGCATGAAGTGTGTATTACAATGGTGGATGAGCAAGATATACTTCTAACTACCAGACAAAGAATCACGATTGAATTTTGTTTAAAGTTATGCAAAAGGGGCCAGGAAGCATTTCAAATGATTCTAGAAGCGTAGGGCAGGTCGGCTGTATCCAGGTGGTGGAAGCATTTCAAGGATGGCAAATGCTGTGCTGGATAACCTGTGAAGCAGGCATCCGTCAACATCAGTGACTGATTAAAACATTGTGAAAGCTGAAAAATTATTGAAAAATGATACACATTTATCGATTTGTGATTTGGCACTGCAGCTGAATGTTGGTGTAGCAAGATGTTATGAAATTGTAAAGTTGCACTTGAAGATTTCTCATGTTTGTGCAAGATGGGTGCCATATTATCCTTACAGGTATTAAATCACTTACTCAAGGCTTTGCCCAGATATATTTATTTGGTTCTAGTTCCAGTTGAATAATTTTTTTCATTTAATCTTCTTTCCCTCTGAGTTCCTTTGGTTTTTTACAGACGTTTTCTGGCCTCTTGATTTTGATAAGGCCTGTTCTCAATGTATAGAAGGATTATCAAAAGTTTTCTTTACTCCTGAAGAATTTAAATATTGTTGCCAGGTTCCTCATACTGTTGCCAAGTTTCTCATACTGTTTTCAGGTTCCTCATACTGTTGCCAGTTACTAAACTGAAATGTTTTTATGAAACATTTCAGTTTAGTAACTGTTTTCATGAAAACATTTATTTATTTTTTAATTTTCTATAGTTTTGAAAAAAATTTTAAGAAAAGTTATGAACCTGTATAATACTTTTTATTTTTCAGTTAAATGCAGCGTATTTTCTCCTGAAAACATTTTGGTAAAATATGTGTCCTATTTCGGTAAGAAAAAAAGTGAATATGAAAATGTGCTGTATTTCAAATAGTGCCACTTTACATTTTCCTTCTTCCTCTCATTTCTTTACAGAACAAGTGCAGGTAAAGCCTTCTAGTGAAATTTATGACATTCCTCCTTCAAATCCTGCAAGAGTTGTACTCCCTCCTACTCCTACATCAGAGGAAGAAGAAACTACTCATGACAAAGAATGTGGATATTTAAAAATGATGGGAAGTAGTTCACCTGATCCAGGTATGATCTGTGCTTGTATTACTTTTACTACTGACATACCTCAGTTACTGAGTATTTTTGCACTGATATTGAATTTTTCTGACATCTTTTTTTTTGTAAAAAGTGGCAATGACATTAAAGGTGCTGAATAAACAAATGGACAGTTTTATTAGTTATACCAGCAAAATGAGTATTTTGTCTAATTATTTGCCAGTTTAAGCCATCCCATAGAGACCAGGATGTAGCTTATAAAGGTGTGTGTGCGCGCACACGTGTGTGTGTGTGTGTGTTGTTTGCCATAGCCATTCAGTTATTTAATCTACTTGCAAAAATTAGAGCTGTTGATGATACTTTAGTACAAGCGAATGATTTGAATAATGTTGGAAACTAGCTTCCTAGTTTCTTAAATTAAATACTTAATTAAACTTCTAATATGGTTTTTTTTTTGTCTAGGAAATACTTATTTTAAATCACAAATTTTTGAAGAAAACACTTCTTCATCAGGCAGTCTTTTGTTGACCTTCTTTTTCCGGCACTATCACAGTTGCGGTTATTTTTCACCCAATCTACAAGTCAGGTTTAGATAAGCATGTTAGAAAAACTGGTCACTGGAAATGAACTGGAATTTACTTAAAGCCATTAGTTTCCAAAGCAACTTTCAAAGGAGAAAATTGAAAGAAGGAATAGAAATTGAGAAAAATCAGAATTCCATCATCAATGACTAAAGAGTTTTGTCCCTGCCTAACATCTGGCAAGATTTGATGAAAAATAACTCTAACTGTCAAAGTTAACCATAACTGCAAAAGTGATAGAGAAAGAGTGACAACAAAAGACTGCCTGATGAAGAAGAAAAGTTTTCTCTGAAAATTTGCAATTTAAAATAAATATTTCATTGAAGGGAAGAAAAACCATATTAGAAGTTTAATTAAGAGAATGATGTTTTTATTAATGCACATTTCAAAGAATTTGGGAAAAAAGTTAAAAAAGAAGCATTATGGTGTGAACATTTTATTTATACATCAACAGGTTTGTGTTGAAAAGCTTGATAGCATTAAACAACAATTTCATAGTAAATTTCATTTCTTTCCTACTCGCAAAGATAGAGAGAAGAACAAGAAAGGGCATTCAGTACTACAAAAATTGCCACTCAAATGCATACATACATGAATGCAATATATCGTTGTTCAAATTTCACTGATTTGCGATGAACATACTTTTTACGTGGCTACGATAATATAACTTGATTGACATTAAATGTCCGTCATTACTGTTTCACACGTTATGCAAGTTCAGCAATCGGGAGATTATTAAATGATGTTAGATACGTATGGGGTATAATATCGGCAATTAATATCAAGAAACAATGAACTATATATGTACTTACTATATTCGTAGTGGCTGTCGGGGCTTCTTATGAATGCCCGTAATGTGTTTATTCACAAGACATTGCCGTAACTATCCGACTCATTCAAAGAATGTGAACTTTTTTCAATTGTGAAGTTTAAAAAATAAAATTCATGATATTCATTGTAAAATCTGCACCAGATAAAATTGAACAAGATGTATTTTTACAATGAAGGTAAAAAATTCTTTTAACAACAACAAAATATGAAACTGAATTAAAACCTTGCCAAATTTTTTAAAAAACGAACTATAATCTTTAAGAGGAAATCATCTTGACTGCAAAGCACCATGACAACAACGAAACATAAAAACGAATTACAACTTTGCCGAAATTTTAAAAAACGAAGTCTTGAAAAAGAAATAATCATCTTACTGCAAAGCATAAAGAAATAAATCTCCCAACTACGAAGCACCAAACTAGTTTCTGCTAATATTCATAGCTATCATCAGTGGGTAGGTGCACGGATGTTGTAATTACTGCACTCACTCGCTCAGGTATGCTGCTCAATCCAAATGCATGTTCAGCCCTGTACTTGCAGATATTTGTGCATCATGTTATAAGACTATTCAAATTTATTTCTTAACTTTCCTATGTATTTTAACGTTATTATGTCTATTTAATCATAATATTTATTTAAATTTCACATTAGTGCTATTGTTAATGATACCCACTGTAGTATTCAAACTATGTCCATGTGGTTACCAATTTCAATTCAGATTTTTAAAATCATATTAAAAAAAACAACATTTGTTCACAAATGCTATTGCAATTTAAAATACACATATTTACATCCATCTAAAAACACAGGGCTAAAAGTTTAATTCAGCTCTATTGACAAGCACACTTTCATGAAATTTTATTTCACATCCCCAGGTCTTGGTTCTAGATGTGGTGCTGACTGAAAACGTAGTCTGTGTGGTACTAATACCTTCCTTCAGGAAGAAAAAGTGAAAACATTGAGCCGGATTAGTTGATATGCCTCTATGCTCTGTAAATAAGTAATTTCTGTATTGCTGTTGCAGGTGTATGCAGTGGTGCAGTCCTGAAAAAGAAGTGGCCTGGCACTCTGAAGATCAGCCCAGGCGTTATTGAATCCAGCTGGTGGGGGCACAACACACCTTTGAAATCATATATATGTCTGGTACCCACTTTATTGTCTATTTCTGAGGTGGTTTTGATGAACAAAAGGTCTACAGATTTGTCCTAGTCACCATAAAAAAAGAAAGAAAGAGAGAGAGAGAGTGAAGAAGGTATAAAGTAGCCTTATGCCACCAGGCCTCAACTGCACTCCTGAGTACATGTGCTTTTCATTACTGTTAGACCCTGAATTGCATTAGCAAATGCAAGTTATCATCGTAAACTATAAAAATTGCTAGCTTTGGCCAAGAGTAGTGCTATATCATTCCAACTCTATGTTCTGAAAATGCTCTAAAATTCCAGGCATTATCAGTGTTATATATACAGAGTGATCAAAAGTTCCTGAACCTTAATTTGAACAATTTTGATTTGCATTAAACAGATACACAAAGTTTACTTACAGCTGTGATACATCTTCCATCAACTTTTGAGCAACTGATGTTGACCTAAAGAAGGCGCTGGAAATGACCTCTGTTTTGCTGGAGGAAACTATCCACTTGGCAGCACATATTTTTTGTAACATGTGTCATCATAGATGGCATGAATTCTGCTATAGCCTGAATAATGTTTGTTTTCGAGGACTGCAGGTCATGCGAGTTGTTTGCAGAAACACGGTTCTTTAAATATCCCCGCAGGAAAAAAAAAAACATGATTGCGAAAAAAAAAACCCTGTTAGGCCTTGTATGGAGTAAATTTACGAAACCAATGGCAATACAGCAGGCACTTATGTGTATCAGGTGCCTTCAGTTCTTGGACAACTTTCACTTTGTATGCACGAAGCTGCAATTTTTTTAGTCACTTTCTGTACTGAGCTGTAAGAAAGTTTCACTTGCTGAGATAAGCTATGAAGCGATTTTGTAGGTGACTGTTGCAAAGTTTTTTAACATCGTTTATCGCTTCTGGCATTAACACACTTGGCCGGCCATTTCTAGGCATATCGTCAACACTTCCAGTTTTCCCAAATCATACAAGTAAACTGTGTATCTTTGATTTACTTACCACAGTATGCTGCAGAAATTTTTTTTTTTTGAACTCTTCTATACACTCTTTGTAAGACTGTGTTTGCAAATAAGCTTCAAGTAAACAAATTCTCTGCTCCCTCGTCAAACCCATGCCTCTGTGTGAATGGTGATGCAAGTGGGCAAATTGCGTAGTACACATGGAACCGGTTATTCATTTCTAGTACTCTGCCAATTTCCTCCAGGAGTCAGCAACTCGTCGTCGAGATCAGTATTTGATCTCGATGAGTTGCTGACTCATATTGCCACGTTAATTGGTTGAACTTTAAATGCTTACAGCATATGCAATAATTTTTTTAATTCAGGGTTTGGGAACTTTACAATCACTCTGTATATCACTAGTATATACCATGCATAGTATGTGATGTTGATGGCATCTAAAACAATGTGTATTGTACTATATAGGCAGATGTATTTGCTTGAGACACGAAGTGATGCACTGAGTGTTGTTGCACTGTATTTATTTGTGTGAATTTTTTTATTTATTGATTTCTCATGTTCTTATTTTTTTCCTTTGTAGAGAGTTTTGAGCCTCATAAAAAGCTTCTGATGGGTTTTGATCACAAAAGAGATGACAGTGAAGAAGCACTGCTTTCCTCACTTAGTAGTGATAGGCCTCCTTCACCCGAAAGAATTTCTCAGGAAGGTACGAAAGGTTTGATTCATGTTCGTATGTGTAAATCAAACTAGTTTTGATGATGGTGTGCAAGTGCCACATACTGTGTAGTGCTTAAATCTCCTTGCAGGGAAATGTTTGAACAATGAAACTTACTTTATGTCGGAATAACTGACTCTATTAATGAACTCTCAAGAATTATGAGTTATTTATATAGCAGGTTTACGAAAATTGCAATTCATGAGGCAACCTTATGGGTTGTCTTATGTTATAAATGTGCTTTTGATTAAAATATACATAATATCTAAGGTATTTTACCTGATATTGTCAAAGTATTTTGCACGTTGTTTGCTCTGTAAGGCACGTGCTGCTGGCCCGAGAGGTCCCTTCGTTACTGACCTTTGGTTAGTTATAAAAGATTTTTGCAGAAATAAAACAGTTAGGTTATATATTTTCAGTTTCACATTCATTCATTCGCACAATTAAACGTTTGAAATTTACTATTAATTAAAAGATTTTAGTAGAAAGAGTTATACTCATCTGGTCAGGAGACGTCTCACAAGGGGTTCGTTGTTACGGCGAGCGCTTTCAGCGGGGCACAACCGCCATCTTCTGGCCACTGCTTCTACACGAGGGTTCCTCGCGTGTATGTGGTTTTGGAGTTGCATGTCGGGAATCGATGGGAAGGTTTGCTGCCTGTATGTGTTAGGTGATATTGTTTCCAATGTGTCGCCATCTATTGGATGAGTTGGTAGGTATCAGTCGTAAGTATAATTCTTTTGTGTAGATATTTTTGGGCTATTATTGTTTGTTCATAGAAACAGGTGTGTTTTTTTTATTTATTGGTGTGATTTTTTGTAATGTTCTTTTTTTGTCTTTTTGTATGAATTTTTTCCTTTTTTATAAGTGATTTCCAGGCTATGTCTAGTGTGGTGGGGTCTTGTAAGTTGCATATTTTATCTTTTTGTTGTTGTTGTTCAATTATAACGATTTCAGAAATCCTTAATTCTTTTTCGTTTGTGTGGGTGGTTAGTAATTAAATTTTTTTCAAAATCAGGGTATTGTTTATATTTAACACAGTGTTGGATAAGTGCGGTTTTTTCTTTTTTTTTTTTTTTGTTCCAGTTTTTTATATGTTCATGTAGTCTTTTTATTAATCTATGCCAATGTATGAAATGTGGTCTTCAGAACTCTGTGAAACAATAGGAATTTCATATACACCTGCTGATTGTAGTATATTATTGTTCTTTTTTTTTTTTTTTAAATTAAGTCACCAATATTCTGAACTGAATGTCCTAAAATAATGTTGTGTTTCTTCATTAATCTTAAAAATTTTCCACTTAGTCCTCTAATAAAAGGGAAAGAACGTGAAAATTTGTATTTCTCTTTTGGGATGTTTTGTCTAGACTCATTTAATTTCTTCTTGTATTCAAAAATCAACTTTTTAACAGTAATATATAATCTTAAAAAAAAAAAGTGTCTAATGGCTACTCTCCCTCAGGAGAAAAGTAAGGCGAAACATTAAGGGTATCTATCAATCTGTGTGTGTGTGTGTGTGTGTGTGTGTGTTGTTCATTCATTTTCCAACTCTTTACAGCACACACAAGTATGAAGCTCACAGTACAGTTGCATTTTCTAAAAATTCCTAATGTGGTGATGTCCTAAATAAGAAATTTATTGCTTTAAATTTTTTTAATTAGTTAAGGTATTATTTAATTGATCTTAATTTTACTCAAATGTGAATGCTGCACTTCACAAAAAAAGATAAAAATGGTTGTATATTTTTTTTTGTAATCATAGGCATGACATTTTCAACTGACACTTTTCAGATTAGTAGATCTCTTTGTGGTAAAATTATGTTGATATATGAAGGCACCTTTACGATGTTTGATAATTTTGTGCTTTTAATTTTATATTTCAGACAGGGCAAAACTAGCATTACTTGAAAGCCAAACAAAGCTCATTGAAATCATGGAAGCTTACAAAAAGGGAGCATCACTTATTGAAGTAGAGAAATTACATAATGAATGGAAGGCCTTGTATCAAGTATCTGATGTGGAGGCAAAGGTTTGTTTTATGATGTAACTTGATAAAGAAATTTAAAAAGGATTTTCCTTGGCACTGAGTTTAACTTAAGAAATTCACCAGCTTAACTGTTTGAATCAGTATTATGGCTGACACACATTTATTTTAGGTTTTTGATTTAAAATAATTACTCGTGCATAGTCATGTAAAACAGTGTTATTTAACATATCATCTTTTAACAATTTGAACTTAGTCCAGAAGAAAATATTGAGAATTTGACTTTCAAAATGTGTGTGTAAAGGAAAATCATCAATATGCACATAATTCAGCATTCATAGCTACGAACTGTTTGTGCATCAGCCCAATTCTGAATGGATTGTTATGTTAATTTTAGTTGTAATTCAATGTGAAAAGTAGGTGAATTGTTGTAGGGTGACAAAGTGTTTAAAGCTTAGATTTCTTTGGGATATGGCTATGTATATACAGAATATGCATGTATGCAGTTTTCATTGTATATGCAGGCTTACATATAAATAAAGTATAAAAATTATGAACGTCAAAATTAGTGAACTTGCAGTTCATCTGAAAGCCACTATTATAATAAAGTCTTTTGTTGAAACCAGAAAGATATCCTTGCTTTAAAATGTTTAGTATTCCTTGGCTGTTTTTATACTTAATTATCTTCAGTAACTATCACAGTTTCATATCTTTTTAAATTCTACATTTTTAACTTATCCAGCAGTAGTGTTCAGTTCAAAATTCCTACCCCTGCAGATTAATGAAAGGAATTATATAAGGGCAAAACAGTCGAAGGCAGGTGTTTCCCGTAGCTACCGGTCTGAAAATCAAGTTATAAGTACAATAGCTCTGTAAACTGCAACATGAGAGATGGAATTTCTTTCTTCTGTAAAGTCCAGGAACATTTTTTCATCATTTTTTCATTCTTTTGTTCACAACTATATTATTTAAAAGAATGGCATTGCCAATTCCTTAAGAGAATGCTCTCCCCCTGCTGTTTCCACCAACTTTTACTACTGTCCTAATTAACACTGTATCACAGCAGACTGCATTTTGTCATCATCGTCTTCTGCTACCAGAAGTATACTTTAAACAGTTCTGTAAAATTCATCATTGATTTCAACTTTTAAGAATATCAGAGGAGGAGAAAATGGACTCTGAATGTCAAGTATTCAGTGATTGTTGGAGCAAAGTATACACTCATGAGTTATAATTTAATGACCACTGACCTACTCTGCAGTAACTGCTTGTATGCAGCATAGCATTGACTCAGCTTGTTTTTGAAAAGTATTATTTGGTATTCAGTACCAGCTGGACAGAATGACATCCCAAAATTCAGCGATGGAATGATCCACACATATGGGTTGGAAAATTCTGCATTCCACCGCATCCTATGTACAAATGTTTGATGGGATTCAAGTCAGAAGGATATCAATACATATTCTGTGCTGGCTGGTGATGTCACTGCTACACACTGCTATGTGCTGTGATATGCATCTGCATGTGTGCTTGTGGAAATAAGTAACTGCAATGTTTTGTCTTAGGAGTGTATTTTATTATGGGAAACTTTGTAATATGTAAACTGTAAAGTAAATGCCAATTTTTAAATATTTCATGATGAAGTGACACTCTGGTGATAAGAAAGATAAATCAACATAATGTTATTTTAAATACACCCGACTGAAAGCTCTCTTAGGAAATGCATATAGCATATTAAATCCATTTATTTTTGTGGTGTAGCAATCCCAAAAATTTATCAAGCTTTTGCACTCTGCTGGAAGGCTTTTTCAAGGCAATGGTAGACATGTCTACCATTTCCTGTATGTTTTCCATTAACCTATGTTTACCATTGCCATGAGAGAGAGAGAGGCTTTTTTAAGGCAATGGTGGACATATGTCTATTATTGCCTTGAAAAAGACTCCCAGATGAGTGCAAAAGCTTGGCAAATCTTTGTGCTTACTACACCACAAAAACAAATGGATTTAATATGCTATATGCGTCTCTTGAGTGAATCAACAATTGATGAATACCCTTGGCACTCTTAGGTTGCCTTCATGAGACAATTCACCAGAAAGATGAGCAAATATATTCAAGAATTATCAAACGGAAAATATAGGACATTGAATACTTCTAAAAGTAAAGGTGGGTGTGGGTGGATCCATGTTGTGACTGTGGGTTCAGTTCCACATGCTAAATACTCAATAAATTCACTCATGTTGGGCACAACAACTTTAATAGTAAAAATCTATTAGAACACTAGTTAAATATTTAGCAAGATGGCTTGTCAGTCTAACCTAATGATGCATCTGACTCAACTGTTGCACTGAAGCTCTCTGTAATGCTAATGCTATTTTCAAACAGTCCGTGCATTCAAAGCACGCAAACAATCTTGTGCGCTACATAACATATTATAACACATGGCATCAGAGACAATTACATGTTAACTGCAACAATCTAGAACAAAACAACTGGTGGAGGGGAGGGGGCGATTTGATCCACAAAGGACAAAAGCTATGTTTAGTGAAACCTCGGTTATATGTTTATCTAGGGGATGGCCTTAAAAATGTATAAATGAAAAAGCATATAAACAAAATTTCATGATGTTAAATACTATTGTAAGATTTATGCTTTAAAAGAGTATGAGATGTTTCTTAATAATGATTTTCTTAAAGTCGAATTCGCTGTGAAAGAAAAAAAAAACGCATTACAAATTACAATATATTTTATTGCATCGCAAAAATCTTGAAGCCTATGAAAGTCAAACTTCTCTTTCGACAGCTCTGTCTGTCTGTCTGTTTTTTTTTTTTTTTTTGATTGGAGGTTTAACGACCACTGTGAGCAACTCAATGGGCTATAAGCAGTCGCCCGTCCCTA
Source organism: Macrothele yani (assembly GCA_039090855.1). Taxonomy (NCBI): domain Eukaryota; kingdom Metazoa; phylum Arthropoda; class Arachnida; order Araneae; family Macrothelidae; genus Macrothele; species Macrothele yani. The sequence goes on from CM077026.1 coordinate 117,771,336, forward strand.
ATTTAGGGTCACTGGTTCCAGAGAAGGGAGAGAGCCAGTGCCGTAAGACAAACACAACATCCATGCCTCACCGGGATTCGAACCCAGACCCCGTTCGGGCAAATGATCAGAGGCCATCGCTTAGACCACTACGCCACCGGGGCGGCACTGTCTGTCTGTCTATAAAAATCATGATTCAAGATTAAGTGAAATCTTCGCAACTAAGAATCTGAACCAATGCTTCAGTATGCAACACTTGAATTAGCAGCTTTTTATTTCTGCAAGTCCTGGGTGCATCCATTTGAAACCAGAATGCTGAATATTGATGATACATTTAGGATTCTATTCTTCTAAGCCATGAAAAAGTGGAACCACTAAGTTACATCCCTGAGATTTATCAAGATTTAAATAGCGCATATGTGTGCGAGTCATGAAATGTGAAACCGATTTTTCATCCAAATCAAAGGTAAACAACATAACTTTTTCTGATGGTATCAAGATTCAGCTTTGGCTGCACCAAAAAGGAACACAATGAAGCTGTTTGAATTCTCTCAGAGTTGTAACATATCAGGTTACACATAAAAGAATCGAAGAACCGTGTATTTTTGATAATCTGAAATTCAAATTTTAATGTATAATCGCAGAAAGTATGTAAATAAATTATACGTATATAACAGAGTTAAAAAAAGCGATAGATACTACAGTAAAATATTAGGACTAACTCAGAATTATATATAAAAGTGAAGAACGTATAACTGAGAAACACCAAGGTTCCACTGTATATAACTTTGAAAGACCAGTTACTGCTCATGACCATTTTATTAGTTTTGTATTTATAGAACACAGTTGTGTGCATGTTTTAAATATTATATTAATAAAAACTTGTTTCAATTGAATTTTATCAGAAAAATCAACTATTGTATCTGCATATTTTTCCAAATATATATGTACAGTGATTGGAAAATTACGTTTTAAAAGTAGGTTGCTACTGCTACAACTACATTCTTTAAAAAGTAGCTTGTTACAGCTACGACTACATTCTTTAAAAAGTAGCTTGTTACAGCTACAACTACTTTTTCCGATTAGCTACACTACATTTTTTTGAAAAGTAGCAAGTTTTGCTACTTTTCAGCTACTTTTTTACTTTTAGATTTAAATTAAAAGTGCAAATTATGAGGATATGATATTTACATCTACATCATTGCATATGGTATTCAGAGTTAAAACCAAGGTAAATTACACAAGTAATTCATCTTTGTATATGCAATACATTTTGACACATTCACTGGTGCATATTTCCAGCTAGACAGACAGGCTGAGAATCCCAGGGTATTGAATTAAAAGTCATGTATCATTCTAGTATTACATATCTGAGAATTCATTTTCTTTGAGTAAAGGAATCGAATCTCACAGTCAAGGAACAGTCTTCAATAAAGCAATTAGTGGCATCATACCCGATAGGCAGTGGTCTAAGCGCTGATTTCTAACCATTCATCCAAGATGGGTCCAGGTTTGAATCTCGGTGAGGCATGCATGTTGCGTTTGTCTTACTGCACTGGCTCCCTCCTTTTCCTGGAGAAACCAATGACCCTAAATTAGGAACAGGTGACTGCTTATAGCCCATCGAGTTGCTCATTGTGGTCATGAACGCCGCAACCAGCTAAAAAATTGCTAGCGTGATTGCCTCGTACTTCATGCTCATTGTTTCCCCAAATAATTGAGATTTCCCAGTTAACAATTTGACGAGCTTTCACAGTGTAAGATAAGTCAGGTAGTTCAAATATATTGAGCACGTTATTGTAGGCAGAGCACACTCGGAACCTCTGCTAAAGCCAGATACACTGCAGGAAATCTCCAAGTGTCACGTGATTTGAAGAATACATTTTTTAACCAATATTTTAAAAGTAGCATGAATTGTAGCGTAATTTTCCTCTGCAAGCTACTTTATTTTGTAGCGTGCTACTGCTACAACTACTTTTTTTCTATTTGTAGCGATGCTACATGCCACGCTACTCTAAAAGTAGTGTGCTATTTCTAATCACTATATATATATTCGTGTCTGTTCATTGTTAAAGAAGAAGGGGAGGGTGATCTCCCCAATCACCCCGCAGTGGATCCACCACTGTCCGAAAGTGAACCTCTTGTATATGGAGAATTTATAAAGCATTGCTTGTGAAATGTGCTTAAAGTAGCTGATACCTATAAAGGAGATTAATTTATCATGAAAGAAACTTGAGACTTGGTCATTCTGGGTGGTGTAGTGGTTAGCATACCCGGGTGCTATCTGGGAGACGCAGGTTCGAGTCCCGCTGCAGGACGATGAAGTTTTCAGATATTATTTGATTTACCGTCCTTGTCACATTTACACCAAAAATTGGATTGTCATCTTCAAAATTTGAGATAAATTTATTTTACCAAATTTTGACGTGAGGAGCAGGAGCCAGAAGTGTGGGTAACTGATTGGGGAAATCACAGAAAATAAAGCCCTCTCCTGTGGCATTAGGTGACAGCAATTATCTAAGCAATAATTCCCAGCTTTTTATTGCCATACAGAACATCAACATCAATTCTGAAGTATTGGAAGAATTGGCTGTTACAAGTCATGATTTACTTGAAGAAAATTGTGAAAAGATTATCAGAAGATTAGGACTGGGTATGAAAAACATAATGGGAAACAAGTGATGATGTAGAAAGCATGATAATCATAATACAAAATAACACACCGTCTAAACACGATTTATTATAAAAAACAAAAACTATCTACAGATTAAAACCATTAGCACTTTCGGAGTGCCATTCATTCACTCCATCATCAGATGTTTCAGGCAGCTATCATGGATAGCTGTATATATACACAGGCCATGTGTGACATCACAAAGCCAGCTACTTGTTATTCATATACCACAAAACGATATAACATACACAGTAGTTGCCACAGATTAAGTGAGATTCTTGTGAATTATGTTAAAGTTCAATGACTTCACAATCAGTGTCCAACTTTCATGGAGGTCCACTGGGTAATAATCATTACAACATTTTTTATCCAACGCTTTAATAAATACACTTTTGGCTATCAGTAACAAATAAAGGTAACTTGATCACGCTAGTTACGTTAACTGAAGACCTAAGATAAGGTTGAAAGCTTCCAACTTACGAACTTTTTGTAAAAGTTTCAGTTAACGTAACTAGCGTGATCAAGTTACCTTTATTTGTTAATATTGTTACGTGTTTTGCCCATAATCGTCATGGCTATCAGTAAGGTGCTGACAGAAGGGGGTGTCAAGAGTATACTCGCATTGCACCAATCCGGAAAATAAGTCCCATTATTAACATTTCTTGCAAGAGAAGTATTTTGAAAGTGTGCTTTAACACTATATTTATGTTCCATTAATCTCAAATTCAAATGTCTCCTTGTGGAACCTATATAGTTATGTACACTAGTGTGTTGAGTTATGGACACTAGTGTGTTGAGTTATGGACACTAGTGTGTTGAGTTATGGACACTAGTGCATTGAGTTATGGACACTAGTGTGTTGAGTTATGGACACTAGTGTGTTGAGAAATATGAACACTGGGCTGCAAATTTTATATCAAGCGGTCATTGTTGTAAAACTTTGGGTCTTCAACACATAATGTCTGTTATTATACCAACAGTTATAGCTTATGGGATTTTGGGGTTTACCATCATCAATTCCAAAGTATTCCTTAGAACTGGAATCTGAAAATATTGTTGTACTCTTATGCATTGCACTATATTGGCTTATCTTTGAAAAACTGTTGTGAAATTTCATCATGTTGTGTCATGAATTTAATGTTTATGTGAATGAAAAGCAAAGCCGAATTAAATAGCTGTCAAACTTAAAAGCTCTATGACTATACTAGAATGTGTGATGTAACACCTTTCAATGATGTGAATGGCAAACTTCAGAAACAGGATATGAGTGCCCAAAATTTAATGTAAATTATATATAATACTTAGCTGGGTTCACTCTAAATGTTACGCAAGTCTGAGAGAAAATTAGAGGCATTCAATGTATCATTTTGTTCTCGAAGAATATTTTCAAGATATTGATAAATCCAAAAAAAGTTTTTTTTTTCAAACTCTTGAAGACATTTCATATTTTAGTCATTTGAATTTTTCAGATATTAATATGTATATTTTGATTTCAAACATATTTATAGAGCACATTAGAAGGCCTCAGAAATATGTATGCCAAAGCCCAAAAAGCAAAGTTAAACAAGAAACATTCATCAAGTTTTTCTGAACTGCGACGAGTTTTGGGTTCAAAACTGCGAAGAAAAGATAGTGTTGGCTCAAAGGTAATGTATCACAAATTGTTTCTATATTGAACATAGAATATGATATTTATATAATTTTACATTATTGCATTTTTACATTCTCCATTTTTACTTGATCAGTGAAAGAAGAATTAAGGTGCCATTTGTAAATACAATCTTGTTCTACTGTGAACTATAAAATTGAAAAATTAGAACAGTGCATGTAACATAATATATTCGGCTGTGGTCCTAGGGTTTTACTTGAGATAAAAGTTACACTGCACACCACAAATATCGGGGTGTTAATATATTTTTTTTAAAGGAAATAATCTTAAAGGTCACAAAATACTGAATTATTCAGAAATTTGTGAGAAGCCATAGCTGTTATTTATTGCACACAACCACACAGTCCTTTGATTTAAAAAAAAAAAAAAAAAGGCAGAAAATTCTGCTGATATCATTTAGGTTAGTAAAAGTTTCCTTTAAATGTGATTTTGTTCTTACTTCATATATTAACACCCCAATATTTGTGCCGTGCATAGAAGCATCTGTAGTAAACCTTTTTGAAAAGGTGTTTTATAACTGCCATGATACTGCTATAAATGTATTGACTAGGTTTGAAGTAAAACCTTTGTAAGTCTCTCAGGTTTAGAGAAGTGAAAGGGTTAAATGAGCAATATTTTAGTTAAGTGAAAAGGATGTACTAAGTCCAGAAATTTGTCATCACAGAAATATATGACAAAGTAATCTTCCTAAGTATATGGCAGATATATATATATATATATATATATATATACAAATCACGAAGCTATTTTCTGAGATTCAGAGGTTAGCTGCTTAAAGAAAGCTCAGCTGGCAGTTTAAAGTTTGAAATTGATGGCACTAGACTTCACTTACCATTGATGTATCAAATATTTCCATTTTCAGCAATCTTGGCAAACAACTTGATCTTCACTGGCATCCATCAAACGTCTCACACCAGACCTTTTGTACTTCATACTCATTTTTTTTATTTTTATGCAGACATTCCTGAATCTGGCCCTTCCCTGGTTTCCTTGGTCTTTCTCTACCTTTCTTTCTTGCCACTAAGGCTGAATAATTTCTCTTAGCTCAAGCATCTCACCACACATTCTTTCAATATGGCAAAATGGCCTAAGAATATTTGTCTCCACCTTACTAACAACATTTTGCTTCACATTGCACATCTGCAGCTCATCTTTGTTCCTCGTATGATCTGAATATGTATTGCCCCTCACCCCCAAGTAACACATCTCTCCAGCACACAAACAATCATATGTCTCTTCTGTAGTACCCAGGTGTTTCACTGCTATACACTGAAGAGCAATTGAATTAGAAACAGCTGGCGTTATGCAAATGTGGTGCTGTGGGTGACCCTGTAAACGGAAACGACATGACGTATGGTCATTCCAGGGGCATAATTCATGCTCTGGAGAATGGTCATTCATGCTCTCCCAGAATGGTCATTCCAGGGGCATAATAATTCATGCTCTCCCAGAATGGTCATTTCAGGGGCATAAATTCATGCTCTGGAGGATGTAAAAAATAGAAAATGTAAATAATAATGAAAGTTACATCCTTCAGTATTTTCTTTTTAAAGACTTTAGTTAGTGTCATACAGTATTCCATGTAACTAACTATGGTACAAAGTAACATACTCTATGAGGTGTGAATATCTTGTATCCATGAAGGGAATTTTCTAAAAGAGTGAATGGAGGCATAGAAAACAATATGCTGATATGCCTAACCTCCATGACCTTACCGAACATGTCATTGGGATAAAGAGCTAATTAATCATTTGTGCTCTGTCACAGAAAGTTCTCTAAGGGTTTAACCTTGAATGGAATTTTTCCAAGCCCTAACCCAAAAGCTTTTTCCTATTGTCACATTCACTATCCAATACTCATTCGTTCCGCTGATTTGTTTTCGTTCTACATTTCTGTGCAGTGTTGGGTTGTCGGCGTTCGCATAACATTTGTGCTTTATGTGGTATTTACAACCTGTGGTTCTTGGGTATTTACCTAGTTTTTACATTTTTAATAAAATTATGTCAAAAACCTGAAGTGCGATTTTTGAATGATCATAATGCTTTCCTATAACTGCAGTGTGTGAGAAAGTAAAAACCACCTATCATTTGAGTGGAAGTCGAAGGGGCTTAATTTTGAATTCAAAGGGCCGTAATTTTGAAGTTTAAGGGGGCATTATTTCAAGTCTTGCCCTTCCAAGAGAAGAAAAGCTTGCTACAGTCCTGGCTGCCGATAGAAAGCCTGACTGTGTGGGAACACAAATTGTTCACAGTTATGTCTAAGGAGTGCTCAGTTGAGAGAAAAAAATTAATTAAACTAAGACACACACATTGGTGAGAGGAAAATAGCACTGCCAATGTGAACCCTAAAAACAATTCTAGACTCTAGTGGAGCAGGGTTCCCATGGTCCTTATAAATTCTTAAAAGTCCTTAAAAAGTGCTTAATTTTTTTCAGGGTGTTTAAAAGTCCTTAATTTTTGACAAAATTCTTTAAGGTACTTAAAAAGTACTTATTTTTCATAACTGGCTGCATGAAATCCAGAAATTCCGATGTAGTGCCTGGAACTTTTGCTTCTGATTAGCTATGTTTGATATCACATGATGTCAACTGAAAGTCTGTGGAGAAGTACAAGACAATATGATATAAATAATTTGTTGAAAAACTGAAGGACCATGGGCTCTGTAAATAGCACATATCCAGCAGGTTCTGGATATCGTTGTTTGTTCAAGTCCCATCACCATCTCTTGGAACTGATAACTCACTTCTGTATTTCCCCTTTTTGTATATGCAAGTAACAATTATTTAGTTATACCAAGAGAAAATTAAGTGCAAAATTGAAATCTTCAAGTCATAAATTTGACTGTGGTTTTGCAATTTAAACTATGAAATAATTAAGTGCAAAATTCAAATTTATTATATTCTTTAACTTGAATTGTATCGAAAAATGTTGCAAACTCATTCATCATACTTCAATTTGCATAGTTAACTCATGTGTAAAAGTATTTGGGCATATGTCTTTGTTGTGTATGTACTTTTCTTTAAAAAATTTAGTGAGATGTGCTTAAAAAGTCCTTATTTTTTGTGGGAGAAAAAGAGTGGGAACCCTGTGGAGGTGTTAACCCTTAAAACCCTATCCTGGTTGCTCCCCTGCTTCAAGCCATTCACTAGAAATTTGCATGCCCTCTTTATTTTTGTGGGCTGTTATCAACCAGCTGGGAGGAGTAACTTGTTTCTATATTTTTTGTTTTGCACCTCTGAATTTAATTTATTTGACATTCTTCTTTTCCTGTTATGGTGTTTCATTGGCTGATAAAAGCAAAACTCAAAACTAAGTATGTTACAGCTCATATGTTTTCCCTATAATTTTTACATGTTTAACATTAAAACTGTTTTTAGAGTAACTCCAGTCGAAAAAACTCCAGAGAACTGAGCAGTATAGAGCGACTTTGTCTAGAAGTCGAAGGATTGCGACCTGTTAGTACATTAAGTGTGATGTCAAATGCAAGCAGTTCAAGTGAGTAATCCATTAATTTGTTTAATATTTTTTTAAAGAAGTATTTGAATGGAAAGTTCTTTAATGTATTTTACTGCATATTTAAATTTTGTCAGGTTATTCATGCTGTAACTGTCTACAAGAGGCAATAATTATCTATCCCCCATGGAGGAGGAGAATTTGTCATTTTCTTGTAGGACTTCCGTCCACAGGTAGTAGAGTTTAGGTCCCAGCCACCTACAGCGAGATCGCCTTTTGGGCAGGACACAGAAACGGAAGGAATGAGAGCAAGTCTAGCGACTTTTGACAGAACAGTTTGTAGTGAGATTAGAGTACAGTAGATGGCGCCACCGTACAAGTACGATATTGCACATAGATGGGTGAGAGAATTTCAGGGAGGACATAGGAAAGGATACCCATTTAACCAGTGGGTCCAGCCTGGGGGCCGTCACTTTACATGCTCGTCCGATGCACGGCGGATATTCAGCGATTGTTAGTAAATCACACCATCTCTGAAAGATCAGCCCAGGCTTGAACCTGGGGACCCAGCATCGATAGTCTGAAACACTAACCACTAAGCCATCCGCGGCTCATCTATCCCCCATGAATGTCCCCATTTCTTTTGTAGTTATATCTGAGAATACATTGATTTCACAATCCATCCTCTACCATGCAAAAATTCAGGTTGTCACTGTCAGTATATATGCGAAATGAATTGCTCAAATTTAATATGCAGAAACTTTCTTTCCTAAGGAAAAGAATAATTCTTTTTTCATGTGGTATTGCTTTTTTTCCTGTCTATGTATTTTTAATATGAGAGAGAGAGAGAGAGAGAGAGAGAGAAGGCAGTTGCATCCAGATGTCTTTGCCATTTGTATTTTTTGCAAAATTTTTACATCTCTTTATTCCTAGAAGTTTTCCCATCAAAATGGTGTTTGTGGCGGTTCTAATTTTTACATCTATTTATTCATTGAAATTCTTGTAACAAAACAATGTTTTTTATAGATGAGATACATATTATAAGTGCAGTTAAGATACAATGTTTGTTACAGAATGTGTCCAGTGTTTTTTGCAAAAATTTTATAGCTATTTTATTCATTGAAACTCTTCTGCCTAAACTGTGTTGGCAACAAATGTTCTATTCAGACATTGATTTAGTCAATGTTTCAGAATTATGAGGGTTTTAGTGAAAGTACTGCAAAAATGGGCATAACTTTTTTATTAACTGACGGAGGTTGTTCAAATTGCACACGTCGGTAGAGTAGCTCTTTCTCTATACAAAGGTACTACTCAACATAATCTCCATCACAAGCAATGCATTTGCCCCATCATTGAACCCACTGCTCGAATCCTCTTTGAAAAAATTCAAGTGTGAACTGTTGTACCCACTTCTTTGCAGCCACTTTCACCTTGCCTGTGTCATCAAATCGCTGTCCCCGGAGACTGTCCTTCATTTGACTGAACAGGTGGAAGTCAGAAGGCACCAGATTTGGGCCATATGGGGGACCTATGACCAGCCGAATTTGCTGATCATCACAGTGTGCAAAATATTTGCGATACACTAATCAAGATTTTCAAATATTAATTGAAAAGAATTACAGAACAGATATATTGCAATGTATTGTGAGCATACTTTTTTTATTCATGCAGATCAAATAAGATTCTGAAATAGGATAATAAATGCAATAATATGTAAGCTGTTCAATACCTCAGGATTTCAAAGCCATTGTAACTGCTGATGCTTTTACAGAATCAAAGGCCTTTTCATTATTAATAACATCTATGAAAGTGCAAGTGCAAAGGTTCGGCTATTTGAGGATATAGCACCAATAAAAATTGGAAAGGGAGTGAGACAAGGTGACACCATATCCCCCCCCCCCCCAAACTCTTCAATGCTACATTGCAAAGTGTCTTTCAATCATTGAAATGGGAAAACAGAGGGATAAAGATGAATGGATATTATAGAACTCCCCTTCATTTTCCTGATGACATAATCATTTTTGCAGCTACTTCTTCAGAGCTGCAGAGTATGATTCAGGAACTTGCTGACAAGAATGAAGAAGTAGGATTGAAAATGAACTTTCAGAAGACAAAACTGATGTACAATGCTTTTACAAGAAATGAAGATTTATTGATTGATGGGGAAAAGCTGGAGATAACCGATACCTACATTTACCTTGGACAGCAAATAGCAGATAACAAGCGAGGGCCACAATGATGAGGAAAATAATCGATGTATAAAACTTAGCTGGAGAGCTCTTGGAAGAAACAGTACAATTTTCAAGAGCAACATGTGCAAAAACACACGTTTGTCCATGTCCTCTCACTCCGGAGTAAGCCACTCTCCCAACTGAGCTACGTGGACAGAATGTCTCGCTGCAGATTTGTCATCTTGACACATGTTTTCATCTCTGTAGTACATCACACATGCCATTATGTCTTAAAAGAAAAGTGTTTAATCAATGCATCCTTCCAGTTCTTGCATATGGAGCAGAGACATGGACCTTAACTAAAAAAGACATACAAAGGCTGCATACAACTGAATGAAGCATGAAGAGATGCATACTTGGTGTAGCCAGGGAAGATAAGGAAATTAATATAATATAATTGGGTTAGTGAAAATTAACCTTTGGTTTATGTGGCTATATTATAAGTCAATAGTTGTATAACTATTATCACTACTGTTACACACGTTATAAAGTATCTTCAAGTCGAGCGCTGTATGTTTCATTAATTTTGCTATTATATAAATTTTCAAGGAGTTAAAATATAAAAACATTCAACAGTTATTAATTTTCCTGAGAATGTTGCACTTACCCAATATTGTAGCACAGTTTGGAAGGTTATTGTTGGTTGATTACTTTATATTGTGCGTAACAGTAGTGATAATAGTTATACAACTATTGACTTATAAGAAGATAAACTCGTGGATAAGGTAAACGGCTAGAGTGGAAGAGATCATGATCAGAGTAAAATCTGTGAAATGGCAATGTGCTGGACATGCTGCCAGAATAGGCCACCAATGGACAACTGAAATTTTAGACTGGATTTCAAGGACAGAAAAAGATCCAGAAGAAGGCCACATGGGAGATGGGTGTATGAAATTCGACAGCATGCTGGAGTAACATGGAGGAGACAGGCTCAAGACAGACAGTTGTGGAAGAAACTTGGGGAGACCTTCATCCAGCAGTGGATTGATAACGGTTAACAATAATGATGATGATACAAGCTGTTACAATTCCTGGTGAAGAAAAAAAAAAAAGCAAAATAACTTTCTCTGTCTCTCTGCCATTTAAGAGAGAGAGAGAGAGGATGCAGCAGAATTTCTGTTTAACAGATATACGTGGTCAGTGCTTATATGCCAGCCACTTACTAATCATAGAAACCCAAGCAGAGGCTTTCTTCTATGGCCTCCACTGAAAATGAGCAGGAGTACATGATGGGTGCACATGGACTAGGTGGAAACACGTTGGCTCCTGCTTACCTGCCTCAACAAAACTAGAAGATGGCAATCAGGAACATGGATTGAAACAATTCTTAGGAGAATCTATTCCTAAATTTTGTGTATTTTTTATGTGGTGTATGGGAAAAGATATTAATTTTCATTCTTATAATTTTTCGATTGAACATCAATCCTTCCCCAGGACAATGCTAATGAACATTTTGCATTTCATTGGCAATATTCTGCAGTAAAAAATCATAAAGGTTGAATTTCTCTGAGAAAAGAATGGTTTTCAATCTGAAAACTAAAAATCAAGTGAAAGTCAAAACTTCCTAGTACATTTCGTGAAAAAAAAAATCTGATTATGAAATCTTGTTGTAAGGCTTATCTTAAGGACACCTCCCAGTTATCGATTAAAATGGTTCCATCGCAAACCAGTTTTAAATGTAAAATCCTTAGTTTTATGCTGAAAAAAAAAAAAGGTTGGGGGCAGGGGGCAGACAAAATACAGTGCCTATTTTTTACTTCTAAATATCATGCAGATGCAGTGCCATGACCTGAAGTGCGAGTATTGAACACATATGATTCATATCTTCAGTTTCCATTGTTAGCTGTGTGTCTGTGAAATGAAAATCTTAACGTTACTTTTAGTTGAATTCTTATCGGGATGTGATCTGGTATTTAAAAGTGAACTTGCAAAGTATGTAATATTCATTCATACCTAAGAGTCAAGCTAATTCAGTGGGCAACTCAATACTCAATATACAGTTATGAAATTCTACTTATGTTTTGAGGTATTGTATGACAGATTTTTACTCATTTCTTTTTGCTGCAATAGTTGTGAAGTATTGGGATGTTAATGTGACAACATTACAGGTAGCAATCTTAACTAGCCATCAGCTGCTCTTCCTAGACTTTCAATAAGGAAAAACGGAAAACTGTAGTATAATATGTGACAATAGCAATGTGACCAGAGATAGATTTCCCAATAGGCCGACTAGGCTCAGGCCTAGGATGGCAAATTTTAGTGGTAGGAAAAATTAATTTGTTAAAAAGCCCATAATAAATAAGGAAAAAAAAATTAAAATAAAAGTAGAAACTAACATTTAGTCTGAAAACTACTGTATACAAGATTTGTCTCCGAATTCCCATAATTCCCTTCCTCTTCAACTAGACAAAAATATGTGTATCTGTATGACAATACTTAAGAACTGAAATGAATACAAACAGGTGGTGGGTGGAATGAGTAGGATGCCGATGTTGCTCTTTGAAAGCCAATAAAAGTTTTCTGGCTTAAAAAAACACGATCGCTTTGGGCTTTAGAAGGGAAGCATTTGCAGGATGTTCATGCAAAAAACTATCCCATCTCCCCTAAGAATGAATACAATAGTAGGAGCAGGCAGGCAAGAGCTGAATTGTGCTGCCATGTGTCAAAACATTCAAAATTGTTAAAAAAATAAAAAAAGAGAGAAAGAAAGAAGACAAACTTCTACAAAAACAACTGATTGATTAAAAGTATTTAATCAATTTCAGAATTGATGTCTAAAGTCAAAAGTAAGGAATTTTTGTCAACAATAGATGAAATTTTGTCATTAATTCCTGTAAGAAAAATTCTTGTTTATAGTTTCACCATGTTTAGGCTGTAAATTATTATTTTTATTTGTACTTAGCTTTGAACGGGCTACATTCCTCACCCTAACATTTTGGTTTACTCCTGGACTGGATCTGAATGAGTTACATAAAATTGTAGCTATCAAATTCCTCATTTTAAAGAAAAGTAGGGGCGGCAAAGCCCTAAATCCATTTCTGAATGTGATGCTGGATCACCATGTAGTTTTTGTTGTATCGACAGGAATTTATTTTAATTAATCAAATAAAGAGTATTTGTTCACTGAAGCTAATACTTCCGCACTTTTGGTTTTGCATGAAATTTAATATTTAAATTTAGTGCTTAAAATGAAAATTGGTGGGACCAAGAAATTTTTCCGTTATCATCATCTATGCCATGATTAAGAAATTGAAAACAGAACTTACCCTTTTATACAGTACATACATACTATGTACATCCATGCTTCTTAATTATTTAAAACAATCTTTAATAGTTTGCTTCTGATTTTTTCTCAAATACATTTTTCAACTTCGCATTGAGCACCGCTAATCACGTTAAACAGTTTAGCATTATTAGCACAAAGACTGAATTCTTGCAACTTATGAATAGTTTGTAAAGCATCATTTTAAGTTTCTACGTCATTTTCTATGTTCACTTCATCCTCGTCATCTTCGACTTTGTTTTTCTCATCTATTAAGCCATTAATATTCTGAATGCCTGCTTCAGTGCAAACGTCACTGTCTGAGTTAATGAATTCATGCACTTGTATGTTTTCTGACATAGCTTTGTTTAATAAATGTTGCAGAAATTCGTCATCGAAATGCAGAGTATATCATTGCAAACATTGTTACGAATCCTGCTTTGCGCAAACACTTTTGTATTGTGAGGGGTGAAACATCTTGGTAAGCTTTAGCTAGCCAATTAATTGCATTTAACACATTTACGGAATTTGCAAGCTCATTAACACTGTTTGCATTTTTGAACTTCACTTTTAGTTGAAGTTCAAAATGCAAATGCATTAATCATTAATGCAAATGCATTAATGCACGTTAAAATATAACCTCCAATATCGGAAGTAAATTAAATCATTAACACTGTTGCTGCTATTCATACTAGCAATGAGAGATTGCAAAAGAAGCTTTCGATATTTCATTTTCATGGTGTAAATTACTCCTTGCTGAAGTGGTTTTGTTACAGCTGTTGTGTTGCTTGGTAAAAATGTTAAATTGACATTTATCAACTTAATATGAGGGTGGCAAGTAACATTGTCTAAAAATAAAAGGACTTTCCTATTTTGTTCTTTCATTTTGTTGTTGAACATGTGAAGCCACTCCTCCATTATTTTCGCTGACATCCACGAATTTCTGTTTGCCTTCCACATCACTGAGAGGTCTTTGATGTTGACGTTTTTAAAACATCTGGGTTTTGTCACTTTTCTATCACCAGAGGCATTTCAAACTCTCTTTCCATATTACAGCAGAAAAAGACAGTGGGACATTCTTTTGCATGTTTTCCACTGGTGCATTTGTCTCCTGATACACAGAGGGATTTTTTTGGTAGTGCACGAAAAAACAATGCTGTCTCGTCACAGTTGAAAATATTCTGTGGTTTGTATCCACACACTACAGTTTTTAGATTTTCCTTCCATATGTTTATTGCTTTATCATCAACGTCATTGGCTTCGCCTCAAAAACTTTACAGGCAATACTATATCTTTTTTTAAAACTTACCAGCCAACCATTCGTAGCTTTGAACAAATTCTTCCCCAACTTTTCTGCTACTTTAAGAGTTTGGCTTGTAAAATCGGACCTGATATTGGCAGATTTCTTGAACATGCACCCACAAACCATGTCCATACTATGTCATCAATATCTTCGCTTTCTATTTCACTTTTCTTTTTTAGTGTCATGTAAATTTGAGTGTTACCACATTTAAATAGCTCACACAGTTCTTTAACCAAATCACTTTTGTCATACTGCTCAATAATTTTCATTTTCTGCTCAACGGTCAGTATGTTGTGCGGCTTACGACTATTGTTGGCCATTATTATGATTTCAATAGGGTTTGGAATTTTTTGTACACCTATGTATGGAGAAAGCACGCTAACATGATCGTGTCTAACATGCACTTCGTCACTGTCCAAGTTGGAGGTCGGACTTCGGAGTCTGTCTGCCAGGCCAGGAGGTGCCTCCTCCCTTCGACAGGTTCCGGTTATCAGCTTCTCGAACTCCACCGCTCATTTCTTGTTGGAAATTTCTTTCTCTTCTTTGTCCCGCCCTCCTAGTGTCAGTGTCGCCGATGGCAGGGCGAGAAAATCTGTTTCCTGGGACTCGGGGTCCTGTTGGTTTACCTACCGTATTTAGTAGCAATTCCACATTAAGCAGGTTTTTCTTTTCCTGTGTCCTAAAATATGACTTCCGTTTCCGCGTTATATTCCGCTTTAGTAATGTATTCATGCCATAGACATTTCAGCAGTCCTGAAAACTTTTCCGTTTTAAGCAGATTTCTGCTTCGGACAGATTCCGTTTTAGAGAGATTCGACTGTATTAGCACTTGCTAGTTCTGTCATGAATTCTACAGAACATGTTTACTGATGTTATGTGATTCTGTCATCCGGTCACAACAGACGAAGTCATTTCAATGTGTTGTAATTGAAGATGTTTTACCAGAAATTCTGTAGTTCATCTAATTACTTTCAGAATATAAATATTTTGCACAAATAACATTAACATAGAAAATTATTTTTCTTCATGTAGGTGGATCATCTTTTGATAGACTAAGTTCTGTAAGTGGTGGTTCTGACAGTGGAAATCATTCTGACTATGGTGAAGAAGCTAATCGTCAAAAGGTAATAACAGTACCAATGTTGCTTTATTGTCCTGTGTTCATATTTGTTTTTTGTTGTTATTATTTTCTTTTGAAACCATTCCTATGATTGGAATTTTCTCTGGTGGGATCATTTCTTCCTTCACTTTCACTCATATAGTAATTAACATAAAACTATGGAATAGATTTTTAGGTACAAAAAACAGAAAAATATTTATTTTTTATTTGCTAATAATTTCAGAAATATGAGGGGTGTCCGATAAGTATCTGTATTTTTTTCCTGTCAATTACAGGAGAGAAAAAAATACAGGATGCATAAATATGATGCTTACATATACAGGGTGATCCATTTAAACCAGTACCATGTGATTTACTTATAACTTTTTTATAAATAACAACAAAATCATACAGTAAGTTGAGAATTATACATGTGGTATTGGAGAATCATTTTATCAAAGCAAATGTTGGAATTGACCTCCATTTTCTTGTAAACACAGTTGAACATGCCGCACCATATTCAGTGATGTCTCATGTAGAGTACGAGCAGTAACATTGCCAATTTCAGTCGTGATTGTTTCACGCATCCAATGTTTTTGGATCGATTTTGTAAACTCTATCCTTTAAGTAGCCCCATAAAAAAGTCAGGGGAAGTTAAGTCCAGAGATCAGGGAGGCCATATGTTTTTTGAAACTAACCTGTCATCAAAGAAGCTGGTTATGAGTTCCATTGAGACTTTTGATGTGTGACACGTAGCGTTATCCTGCTGAAAGTAGCCCTCTGTCAATTCAGTGTCATCAAGTAGTTCCACAAATTCATTGAATATGCGGCAATAAACGTTAGTGTTGACAGTCTCAGAGAAAAAAATGGGGCCAATAATTTTTGTAGACGAAACCGCACACCATACACCAACCTTTTGTTAATGCATCGGTGTTTCACACATAACGTGTGGGTTTTCGGCAGCCCAGTATCTGCTGTTTTGTGAATTGATGTAGCCTGACAGATGAAACCAGGCTTCATCCGTAAACCATGTGATGGAGAGAATATCAGATTGCAAATTAAGAAAATTTTGAAACTGTTTGCAGTAACTTACTCTCTTTCCCTTGTCCGGTTCCTGCAGCTGATGGATTACGTGCACTTTAAATGGTTGAATATTCGCTTTTTTTGCTGCCCTTAGACAAGTTCTGTATGAATATCCTGTCTGTTGGCTTAATCTGCGCAACGATTTCGTCGGAGATTGAAGTGAACGTTGCCGAACATCGTCCACACGTGTTTGGGGCATCAGAGGGTGATGTTTTTTTGCCATCGACAGAATTGTTGACTTGCTTGGCACTTTTCGAACTCCAAACTCTCTTCGAAATGCTTGTTGCATTTTGATGACAGAATTGGTTACCCAATACGATTTCACTAAAAAAACATGCTCTGGAACAGAGTACTGCATGTTTCCGAATGCACGCAAGTGAATGACAACACAACACCAAACAATTCACGAGCTGAGTTACAGTTACGGTTAACAATCTTCTTCACGGTGGCGGTTTTCATTCTCCAGGAGTTGCTGCTTCTATTGAAAAAAAGAAAAAAGTTCCTTGCACGCGATCCCTTGCAAAAATGTAAGGTTTTTTCAGGGTACTGGTTTAAATGGATCACCCTGTATAATACAGTGGTATGAGCAGTCAAATTCACTTCTCCACGTATTCTCCATTCAGCACAAAGCATTTCTTCCACCGATCAACAAGTTGTTTAATTCCAGTAGCGGAGAAATCAGCAGGAGTGTTGCGAATCCATTGACGGACAGCCACTCGCAGATGATCCAGGCTCTCATAGTGGTGGCCACGAAGACTATCCTTCAAGCGACTGAAAACAGGAAAATCAGAAGGTGCCAAGTCCAGACTGTTAACAATGTGCAGAAGAACAGTCCACTTCTGTTTTGTGATTTCTGCTTGCACTGGGTTAGCAATAAGCAGGCTAACCTTATCATACTGAAGCAACACCTGATTGTTTTTCAATGTTGGCCACTTGGTACGGATATGCTGTGCAAGTTTTCTCAGTGCCTTCGCATAGGCCTTCGCATTTATTGTTTAATTTTTTGCCAAGTACTCAACCAGTAGGATACCGTGTTTGTCCCAGAAAACAGTAGCCATGACTTTAGATGCCGACGAACCAACTTTGAACTTCTTTGATGGGGGCAAATTTGGATGATGCCATTGCATACTTTGCTGTTTTGTCTCTAGTTCAAACTGATGAATCCACGTTTCATCGCCTGTGATTATGCATCTCAGGAATGCAACACCCTCCTCATCGTAGTGTTGTAACAGCTCATTGCAAATGTCTAGTCTTTGGCGTTTATTCACTGCTGTAAGAATTCGGGGTATCCATCTGGCACAGATCTTTCTATAGTTGAGATGTTCGTGAATAATTTGTCCATCAGAATCTTTACTGATATCCAATTCCTGGCAATATCCCAAACACAAATGCATCTGTCGCCTTTAATCAAGTCGTCAACCTGCTTAATCGTTTCATCAGTCATCACCGTGTTAGGCCTACCTGACCATGCCTAATCTTCAAGGCTATTGTGGCCAGCTTTGAACTTTGTAACCCATTCATCAACACTGGAACAAGACATAGCAGCATCACCATACACTGCCCAGAGTCTTCTCGTAATGTCCACAGCCTTGATGCCTTCTTTCGTTAAAAATTTCACTATTGCTTGCTGCTTCAACTGAACACTTTATGTAGCTGCCATTGTTTTTGATTGACAGCGCCACCTAACATTAGTATCAAGCTGCTCCGGTTTTACGGTACTTCACTGAAAGTAGTCGTAATGGTTTTACGCATACATATGATCATGCACACGGTTTTGTATCGATAGGAATAAAAATCCTGATACTTATCTGACACCCAATGTATTTGTTGAAAATGTAAAAAAAAATATATATATTTCTAATTCCTACCATTGAAAACTTTTGGAGTAAAAATTTTCCACTGACTTCAATAACTTTCTTTTCATTCCAAAGCATCTTAACATAGTGAATAGCTTGTTTCTAGGTACTTGATCAGAAGCCTTTTCAAACTCAAGAAGCATTATGTGTAAGTCTTAGTTCATGTTATGTATTTTTCATAACACTATCTCAGCTCAAATATATTATCCTGGCATTCCCTGTCCAGTGGTGATGCCAGTAGCTGAAGTGTGTGTGTGTGTGGGGGGGGGGTACTGAGGCTACACATTTTGAAGTGTTTGGGGAAAATTTTGCGAAAATTTTTTCGTTTATGTAGATTTTACCTGATGCTGATGATGTTATCCCCAGTAATAAAACACATTTACAGTTACATACTGTACATAATATTTCTTCAGTGTGTAGTATAGTACTTGGAACCATGGATGCAAACCTCCATGACCTTTAACAAGCTATAACTTATTCACAGTTTTAGTTTACTTACATCATATTGTTTATCTTTTTTTAATATTTGCTCTCATAAGTCTGTTCATGAATTTTAGTTTGTAACCTGACACAGAACATCTCTCTCTCTCTCTCTCTAGCTCTAACTCGCCCACTCACTCATCTTTTCAAACTATAATTTTGACAATGGCGTTTTTTTTACTACTCTATTATACATTTTCTGAGAGGACTCCCTCCATTTCACAGAATAGTATAACACCAAATTTAACAAAAAATTCATTTTAATAACAAAATTTATGTGAATTCGAAACATTCACATATGTTTATCAAAGTTCCCTAAAATCTTACATGGTTGCACTCCCCAAGTGTTCTAACTGCTTAAATGTTGTTGGTTTTTTTTTTTGGGGGGGGGGGTAAAGGTTAGGCTCAAAGGAAAGTCAGGTGCACTGAAACCCACCCGTAGCATCATGCTTGCTCCTGATGCCATATAGATTTTCCCCACAATGTCTTATGCAATATACTTTAGCGAACTTTGCAAGAAACAACAATTAAGGAAATGCTATGGTATTTACTGCAATTCTTACTACCGTGCTTCTTGCAAGGTTTCAGAATGACTGTTTTTCCAGTCCTCAAGAACCAAACGTAACATCTACTAAATTGCAATTGCAAATGTCAGACTGTTTGAGAACACAACATACTGTATGTAAGAATTGGAAAGGGAGTGAGACAAGGTGACACCATATCTCCCCAAGCTCATCAGTGCCACATTGCAGGATGTTTAATAGGTTTTCATTGTGCATTTGCAGTCTTGTAAAATCTGTCATGTTTTCTTTAATTCATCTAAAATGTGGAGTTCTAGATGTTTATATAAATAAGTGTGTTAAAACAAACTTCGGGCTTTCATCAAAACATCCATTCAACCTATTAATTTGCCTTATTTGAGCTTACTGCTCTAAAAGGCAATGACACAATTTTCTACAGGAATGTTTCATTGTGCTTGTACAAAAAAGGATGTTGCTTTTTCAACTGAACAGATGCTCCAAAACATACATCAAAATTACATATGCAATCAATTGCACCTGCAAAAAGGCCCCTCTGAGGACCATTCCTGAGACAAGAAAATTCTCATTCGGCAGCAAATGGGCTAACCTTAGCAGGATGCCAGAAGGCACCAGCAAAACCTCAAACCTCAATAAGAGATGCATAGCAAAATAACAGATTTCACATAATCTATTATCATCAGCCATAAGTAAAACACATTCCTGTATGGTAAAGTTTACTCCAAAATCTTTCCCTCTTGAACAAATCACATGTTAAAGTAAAAAATTGAGCTTTGATCTTGTTTGCTGTTTAGAACAATGTAGCTTTTAATTTTTTGTTTTGGGAAGCTTTAACATTCAAGTTCTATAATGTATAGTTGATTTTGTGGACTACTAACATACTGTTGAATATTTTTGAGTACTAAAATCATTAATATTTCACTAAAAATCTTTAAAATAAAATGAAGACACAGTGTGTTTTCATTATAAAATATATAATTTTCATTTTATAATGCTTTGTTTTACTTTTTTTTATGTCAAATTAATGGAACTGTATTTTTTTACACAAAATGAAGTGGTAGTATTTCTGTCTGTTAATATATCAAGTTCATGAACTGTATCTCAAGAAATTTTGGATTAGAAGTTGTAATGTTATTGTGAAACAATGCATTAGAGAGAAGCGATAGCTTGCTGTCATATTCTTTACTGTTCATAAATGCATTTAGATTTCTTTTAAACATTTTAGCATTTTTAATGTTTCAAAAGAGTTCAATGCTGATAAATATGATATGCCATGTAACATTTTATTTATGGAGAGAAAAAATTCTTAATTTCAAGGAGGATCCAGAAAAATGGAATGGGGTAGATTGATCCACAAAGAAAAGATAAAAGTTAATTTAAGATATATTTATATATATCATCATCATCATGATCAACCATTATCAATCCACTGCTCGATGAAGGTCTCCCCAAGTTTCTTCCACAACTGTCTGTCTTGAGCCTGTCTCCTCCATGTAACCCCAACAAACTTTCGAATTTCATCCATACATCTCCCATGAGGTCTTCTTCTGGGCCTTTTCCTGTCCCTCAGAATCCAGTCTGAAATTTTGGTTGTCCATCGGTTATCTTCTGGCAACATGTCCAGCCCATTGCCATTTCAGTGATTTCAATTCGAAAGTATGCGGGAGTGACATGGAGGAGACGGGCACAAGACAGACCGTTGTGGAGGAAACTTGGGGAGACCTTCGTCCAGCAGTGGATTGATAATGGTTGACAATGATGATGATGATGATGATATACCGCCTTCTCGTGGTACATCCTGTTCCCACTAAAGGGGCTCTGACGACCGCCAATAGCGGTATAACTATACCATCGGGATTAGAGGAAATGCTATCCCACACTCACCAACCCGCTTGGCCAGCGTGGTGAGTTATGGCCAAACCCCTCCAAAATGACTCCACAACTTAAATCTTGGCCCTCAGTCTCCGGCAGCTGCAATGTACCTGGCCAAGGCAGCGGCCAGTGCGACATGAAGGCAGAGGGTGCTAAGAATCCCCGGAGGACCGGACTAGGCTGCCATCTGATGCTGACCTTGGCTACGTACAACGGACGCTCCCTATCTTCTGATTCAAGGCTTCTTGAATTGGAAGAGGAACTACAAAGGATCAAGTGGGACATCGTCGGGCTAAGTGAGGTAAGGAGAAAAGGAGAAGATCTCATTGAACTGAAAAGTGGACATCTCTTCTACTATCGTGGGACAGATACTGGCAGAACTAGTGGTGTTGGATTTATAATAAACAAGAAACTGAAGGATAAAGTTGTAGAAGTTGAAAGTTCCTCTGACAGAGCTGCACGACTCTTTATTCAACTCTCGAGAAGATACCAGGCTCAGATTATTCAAACTTATGCACCCACCACAAGTCATCCTGAAGAAGAAATTGAAGAATTTTTTGAGGAAATTCGTGATCTAAATAATAAAGTTACAGCAGCACTTGAAGATAATTATGGGAGATTTCAATGCAAAAATAGGGCAACGGCAACAGAATGAAACTTCAGTAGGTAAATTCGGTCACGGCAACAGAAACCAACGTGGAAATATTCTCGTAGAGTTTGCAGAGGCAGAAGGGTTTTTCATCTTGAACTCCTTTTTCAAGAAAAAGCCACACAGGAAATGGACATGGAGACATCCAAATGGGACGACAAGTGAAATTGATTTTATTATGTGTAACAAAAAATTCGTCATAGAAGACTGCAGTGTGCTAAACAAGTTCAACACAGGCAGTGACCATAGATTGGTGAGATGTAAGATGCACCTCAACACTAAACTCGAACGTAGCAAGCTCATAAGACAAACAAAATGTATTGGCATAACCAACCTTAAAAAACACCATAATACCTTCAAATTGGAACTGAAGAACAGATTCTCTGCTTTAGAAGGCCTAACATCGGAAGAAGTGGATATTTCTGAAGTTAACAGAAAAGTAACCAAAGCTCTTATCGAAACTGCAACAAAATTAGCTGGGTCTAAGAACAAATTGCATGTGAACAAATTATCAGGAAAAACCAAAATGTTGATGCAAAAAAGAAGAGTGATGAGGACAACTAAAGAAGATGTGACTTCCAAAGTGGAATATATAGAGCTATGCAAGACAGTACGAAAAAGTATCACTGAAGACGTAAGGAAATTCAACTGTGAACTAGTAAGGAAAGCAATTGAAAACAACCAAAGCCTAAAGATAGCAAATGGACATCTCAGTAAGGGGAAAAAACCGATTATGGCACTGAGAAAAGAAGATGGCTCTGTAACAAGAAATAGAGGCGAAATTTTGACAAGAGTGAAAGATTTCTACTCCAAATTATATGAAAGGGATGATACATGTACTCCAGACATCATGAAAGGTACCAGTACCAGAGTTCTTCCAGTCCTTCCAGCAGAAGTTGCACATGCAATCAAGAACATGAAGCGGGGGAAAGCTCCAGGAGAAGATGGAATTACTGTAGATATCATACAAGAAGCAAGTGGAGAAATCGAAACAGTACTCGCCCAAATTTTCACTCGATGCCTTAATGAAGGGAAAATTCCTGAGGATTGGAACAATGCTACAATGATCTTGCTACATAAAAAAGGTGACATTGAGGATCTCAGGAACTACAGACCTATCAGCCTCCTATCAGTGGTTTATAAAATCTTCACTAAAGTTCTTTCACACCGCTTGAAGGTGACACTGGACATGGCTCAACCGAGAGAACAAGCTGGATTCAGGAGTGGCTACAGCACAATAGATCATATCCACGTACTAAGAGAACTAATTGAAAGAGCGAGGGAATATGAGCTTCCATTGTGCATGGCTTTTATCGATTATGAAAAAGCCTTTGATTCGGTGAAACCATCAGCAGTTGCAATGGCTCTGAAATCCTGCGGTATTGAAGATGCATACATTAATATTACTAATAACATCTATGAAAATGCAAGTGCAAAGATTCGGCTGTTTGAAAATACAACACACATAAAAATTGGAAAAGGAGTGAGACAAGGTGACACGATATCTCCGAAGCTCTTTAATGCCACATTGGAAAATGTCTTTCAATCACTGAACTGGGAAAACAAAGGGATAAAGATTAATGGAGATTATCTAACCCACCTTCGTTTTGCTGATGACATAGTCATTTTTACAACTACCCCATCAGAGCTACAGAGTATGATCCAGGAACTTGCTGACAAGAGTAAAGAAGTGGGATTAAAAATTAACTTTCAGAAGACAAAAGTGATGTACAATGCTTTTACAAGAAATTGAAGATTTATCGATTGATGGAGAAAGGCTGGAGATAACAGACACGTACATTTATCTTGGACAGCAGATATCAAGTGAGGGTCACATTGGTGAAGAAATTAATCGGCGTACAAAACTTGCCTGGAGAGCTTTTGGAAGAAACAGCATAATTTTCAAGAGCAATATGCCATTATGTCTTAAAAGAAAAGTGTTTGATCAATGCATCCTTCCAGTGCTTACGTATGGTGCAGAGACGTGGACCTTAGCTAAAAGAGACATACAAAGGCTGCAGACAACTCAAAGAAGCATGCAGAGGTGCATGCTTGGTGTAACCAGGAGAGATAAGAAGAGGAACACGTGGATCCAAAAAATGACAAGAGTGGAAGACATCATCATCAGAGTTAAATCCCTGAAATGGCAATGGGCTGGACATACTGCCAGAAGAACAGACCATCGATGGACAGCCGAAATTTTAGATTGGATTCCAAGGGACAGGAAAAGACCCAGAAGAAGACCACATGGAAGATGGGTGGATGAAATTCGTAAGTATGCGGGAGTGACGTGTAGGAGACTGGCACAAGACAGACCGTTGTGGAGGAAACTTGGGGAGACCTTCGTCCAGCAGTGGATTGATAATGGTTGACAATGATGATGATGATGATATATATATATATATATATATATAAAGGTCACATTGAAGAGACAGTAAAATACCCAGAAGAAGACCTCATGGGAGATGGGTGGATGCATGTGGGATTGACATGGAGGAGACTGGCACAATATAGACTGTCAAAGAAATTAGGGGAGACTTTCATCCAGCAGTCAATTGATAATGGTTGATAATAATAATGATTATTATGATGATGATTATGATATATCTTTGTATATCTTTTTTTAGTTAAGGTCCACGTCTCTGCTCCGTGCATAAGCATGGGTATTGATTAAACACTTTTCTTTTTAAAAGTAAAGATATATGGCTCTAAAAATTGTTCTGTTTCTTCCAAAGGCATGGAACTGGGTTGGAGAGCTTTTGGAAGAAACAGTACAATTTTTAAGAGCAATATGCTATTATGTCTGAACAGAAATGTGTTAAATCAATGCATCCTTCCAGTGCGTACATATGGAACAGAGACATGGACCTTAACTAAAAAAGACAAACAAATGCTGCAGACAACTGAAAGCAGCATGGTGAGATGCATGCTTGGTGTAATGAAGAAAGATAAGAAGAGGAACTCATTGAGAAAATTAACATGACAAGAGTGAAATACTTCATGATCAGAGTAAAATTCCTGAAATAGCAATGGGTTGGACAATAATGCCAGGGGAACAGATCACCAATGGACAACCAAAATTTTAGACTGGATTCAAAGACACAGGAAAACACCCAGAAGAAGACCACATGGGAGGTGGGCAGATGAAACTCGAAAGCATGCAAGAGTGACATGGAGGAGACTGGCTCAAGACAGACCATTGTGGAAGACACTTGGGTGAACCTTCATCCAGCAGTGGATGATATATATACATCAATAAGCGCGCACACGTGTGTGTGTGTGTGTTTGTTTGTGTGTGTGTTTGTTTGTGTGTGTGTTTGTTTGTGTGTGTGTTTGTTTGTGTGTGTGTTTGTGTGTGTGTGTGTTTGTGGTGTGTAATGGAAATTTTGGACTGGATTCCAAGGGACAGAAAAAGACCCAGAAGAAGACCACTTGGGAGATGGGTACACGAAATTCGAAAGCATGTCAGAGTAACCTGGAGGAGACAGGCTCAAAACAGGCAGTTGTGGAAGAAACTTGGGTAGGCTTTCATTTAGCAGTGGATTGATAATGATTGACAATGATTATGACAAATATATATATATATACACACAAAAGATATATATACAAGTAGTATGTACACACATGTATGCATCTATACATAAGACTTTGCTGGACCTGTCACTGCTCATGATCATTTCAGTTAGTTTTGTATTTATAAAATGCAATTGCATTTCAATAAACACTTGCGTCCGTTAATCTTATCAGGAAAATCAAATATTTTGTCTGTGTATTTTTGCAAAAAAAATTTCAGGTCAATTAATTCTGTGATCTCTGCAATCTTTCCATGCTGGATCCACTACTAAGCAAAAGTTGTTAGGGTTTCCCACTAGAGTAGCTTTTTTTTTTTTAATTATTTTCATAGATTTGTTGTCACTATAATATGTTTCTGTAATGATTTTGTTAACTTTAACCAATGCTAAGGTAGCAGATTATAGTGGTAAAAACCTGAGGAAAAGGATAAGTCACATGACCAAAAATCGGCTAATAAAAAAGTGGAGCCTGCTACATAGAAAACCTGTAGGAAGTTTGAAAATTGTTGTTGAAACGTGAACTTTGTTGTAGAAGGAATAATTTGGTAACAGCCTGTGGAAAATAAATTTCTGCCCCCTCCCCCTTGTTTGATGTGAATGTATTAAGCATTTTGTTGTTTACAGTTTTTATAGGTATTTGAGTGAGACACACCAATCTTGTTCTAATTTTTTTTAAGTTAATTTTTTTGGTTTTATTTCTTTTAGGAAGTAGCCAAGTTTGACTCAAGAGTTCCAAATTCCATAGGGTTAAATGGAAATGTGCCAGCTTTGCAGCCAAACAATAATATTTCATCACCGTTGAGTAGCAGGCCACCAGCACCACCACCCCGACCAATAAAACCTCCTGCATTCATTAATAAATACGAAAACAGGATATACTCCAATAGCCTGGAACACGCAGAATATTCATTTCCACACAAGTACCCTGCTTCTGCAAGTACTTCACCAGGGAAGCATGCTGACTACGTTTTACCTGATTTACTGAGCCGTGCTCTGGAATCTAAGAAGAGTGTCATTTCAAAATCAGCAGGTTAGTTCAGATACATTTATACTTTGATATTTTCTGATACAATGCAGAATGCTTGACCATTTTGAGCATATCCTGAAACAGAAGGATGCTCTTTGCCCATTGGCTCTATTTGCCATGTATGCTCATATATAAGCTGCCCCCCCCCCCCCAAGTTCAAAAGCTAAAATGTGGCAAAAAACCAGGACCCATCTATAAGCTGACTTTAAATTTCAAAAGTTTGGAAACTTTTTATTTATTGAAGTAAAATTATGTAAATTTTTAATCTTCTTTAAAAACTTTCAACTGCAAGTCCATTTCCTTTCAAGTTTTGTCATCAGTATAAACATTGTCATCAGCCAAGTCATCATGGTCAGGCGTGGACTGAGCCGCCAGGACACTGGGAAACTCCCAGTGGGCTGCCATATGCTGGGCTAGTGGGCCTTATGCTATCTAATATATATACATACAGTTGAAACCGTTTATAAGGAAGTTGAAGGGAGTTAAGAAAAAGTTTGTTATACGCAAACTTCGTTTTATCCGATTTTGCCTTAAATGTCAGCAAATGAGCAGAAGTTATGTAAAAAAGCACATACAGTATACTACTATAGTACGTATGTATTAGAAAGCAGAAGTACAATAATTGAAACATTTAACTTTAATTTTTCATTCACACTTCTGGAAGTAACTATCCAGAGTTGCCTGTTTTTGGGATTGAACAATTGCTGTAGACAGCTGTTTTTCTATTTGATCCAACAATGCTGAACAAAACAGATTTTTTGACGCAAAAAACACACGCAAATTATCAAGATTTTCAATTGCCACCGCATTTGATATTTTTTTAACTTCTGCGTATTCTTCCTTCTCATCTGAGGATGCACCATACTGGGAGTTCAAACGCCATCAACGATGTCCTGATCTGTATTTTGAGATGTCATCGTCAGCCAGCAAATAATCTGGAAGAGATAAATCCGATGAAATGAGCCCTTTTGCACTCGGGTGATTCCATGTTTCATCTTTAGTAGTAACCACTGTGTCTTCATTTACTACTGAAATACGAAAACCAGCATGTTTCCAACATTTTTTTATGGTTACATCAGCTACGGTAGTCCAAGCATTAGATAGCATATCACATGCCATTCAAACATCGATGACAGTTGGTTGCCTCTTTTCCATGTTAATAAGAATTTTTCTGAGTAAAATTTTGCGGTAATGAAGTTTTAGGTTTTTTATAACACCCTGATCCATGGGCTGAAGTTTTGATGTAGTGTTTGGTGGAAACCGATGCACATTTGTAGATGTTAACACTATGTTAGACGAATGTGCTGCACAATTATCGACGAGTAGCAGAACTTTCCTATTTTTCTTTGTCATTTCGTTGTCAAATTGTTTCAACCATTCTGTAAAGAGTTCCAATGTCACCCACGCCGTCTTATTAGCTCTGTAACTTACTGGTAATTTTTCACCTTTCTTTAAGCATCTGGGATTTTTTGATTTCCTGATTACGAAAAGTTCCCTTTTATCGGATCCATCCATATTTGCGCACAGCAATACAGTTAAATGGAGTTTACAGTTTTTCTTACCAGAACATTTTTTACCTTTGAAAGCTAAGGTTTTTTTCTGGCAATAACTGATAAAAAACACCAGTTTTATCAGCATTGTAAACATCGAAAGCTTCATAATGCGAAATTAAGGATTCACTTGATTCCAGCCACTTTTGGGTTGTTTTATCATCCACGGAAGCATTATCTCCGCAAATGGACTTAAGTATGATTCCATGACGCTCTTTAAATCTTTGAAGACAACCATTGCTTGGCTGAAAATCAGGTTTTCCTAGAAGTCGGATGAAATCTAATGCTTTTTCCTTCAACAGAGGGCCAGAGACTGCAACATTTTTGTTTCTCACTTCTTGGAACCACTTTAACAGCGCTGCTTCCGCGTCTTTATAAAGACCTTCACGAAATCGTTTTCTATCGTGGCTGAAAGAACCTTCCGAGAACTTTCTCTTCAAACCATCCTTATTTTTTGAAATTGTGGATAGTGAATTTGCCGGAATGCCAGATGTTTTGGCTACATTGCACTTCTTTTTCCCTTTCTCCACCAAATTGATTGCTTCAATTTTTTCACTTAAACTCGGTGTTTTTCGTTTAACAACTGACATGATTTGCCAGCTTGTGTTGATGCATTCTAACAAATGAATATGTGAGAAAAATTACTGCTTCCAAAGCTTTAAACCATAAGATGCACCCGCTTAGGAATTTCAGAAGTGCGATTAAGACAAACATTTGCCTATCTGGTCCATCCGAACAATTTAACATACGGCCCCAAAATGAAGACGCTGACATTGGACACCCCTGGCATGATTCCCCAACACCCCACCCCTGATCCTTTGTCGCATTCCTCCTTCTGTTTTCAAGCTGGGAAACAGATCATTTATCCTCTAAACTCTTGGGATGATGAAGTGGGGGTCCCTCCAGTGAAGGAGGATTAAGGAAAAGTGGGGAATTCCGACACCGCCTGGCTAGTCTTCGGGCATTTCACTGAGGCAGAGGTCTCAAGATATCCTGAAGAAGAAAAGAAGAAAATGGCTACTCTCCCACAGGAGAAATGTTGAAAGGGAAAAAGGCAAAAACTTCATTATATGATATATATGATTTTGGATAAAACTGCTGTTTGTAATATCCAGTTGAAATAACACTATAATGGCATTGAAAATTCAGCAACTGTAAAGACATTGTTATATATGAACCTTCCTTATATCTGAGCTCGTTATATGAGGGTTCAACTGTATATATACATATTATTCTATATATTATTCTGATATGACTGTGTATGTACACTGGCGTGCAAAAATTAAGGACGAGACGGTTTTTCGAATGTAACGTCGTGCAGTGAGCAAAACCGTCCAAACAAGGAATCCAAAGGATACAAAGGCACTTTATTGAAAAGGTAGCTTGGAGCACAACTGGACAGAAGACAGAAACATCCATGTGACAGGCCGCTGCCAAGAAAAATCCAGTCTTTAGTAGGGGATATGATCACCCCTGACTGCATTGCAGGATTTACAACGTCTGCCCATGCTGAGAACGAGGTTGTCAAGGAGCTGTTGAGGCATCGCGGCCCATTCCTCTTGTAGCGCCAATCGCAGCTGCGGAATCGTTGCTGGAGGCTGGTGACGTGCTGCCAAGCGTCTCCCGAGAAGGTCCCACACGTGTTCGATTGGATTTAGGTCCGGGGTCCTTGCGGGCCCATCCATGCGTTGAATATCTTCAGTCTCTAACAGCTTTGCGATAGCCACAGTACGATGAGGCGTAGCGTTGTCGTCCATGAAGAGGAACTCAGGACCCACAGCACCTCTAAACAGACGCATGTGAGGCAAGAGAACCTCGATACAATAGCGGACACCAGTGACTGAACCTCCTTGGAAGATGTGGAGGTCAGTACGGCTACCAAGCATGATACCACCCCAAACGAGAACTCCGCCACCTCCAAACCGGTCCCTTTCGATGTTGTTGGAGGTGTGATTGCATGTTCCCTGTTCCCTCCAGATGTGTATACGTCCAGAATCGCTCGTCAGACTAAATCAGCTCTCATCCGTAAAGAGAACTCGACCCCATTGCTGGTGTGTCCAGTTCTTGTGTTCCTGGCACCACAGAAACCGCCGTCTCCAATGAGCAGGCACTAATGGCACACACCGTACTGGTCGTTGTGCAAATAGACCTTCTTTGTGCAGCCTCCTGGCCACGGTAAAATGCGATAACGGACATCCAGTTGTCTGTTGCATGTGCCTTGCGATTTCTCCCGCTGTCTGCCGTCTGTCTCATCTCGCCTGTAGGACAATATACCGGTAATCAGCCGCCGTGGTTGCTCGTGGACGACCACTGCTAAACTCTTGGACAGCTGTTCCTGTCATTTGAAATGCTCTCCAAGCTTGTGAAACGATGCTGTGAGCGATCCCTAACTCCTCGGCCAAACTAGTCACACTTCGACCTTCTTCCAACTTCTTAATGATGCGACCACAGGTAAAGTCATTCAGATGTCGTCTACTGGATTGCCTGTTGGCCATATCACATGGTGGCAGCAACTCGACGTCGTTCAAGCCGATGTAAACCGTGCAATAGCTTTCACCAAATTGCTGAGCGTACACCGCCCGTGTGCTTTATACCCTTCTGACACCCCACCCTTTACGTCATGCTGTATATATGCTCATGCCCTACCGTACCAGACCCTAGTCTATCTCATGAGCGATCTGTAGGTCCGTTTTTCTGCTCGTTCTGCTGTAATGCTAATTTCTCCTCTTTTTTCTAAGTTTTGCACACCGTGTATAGCAGTGGCATATATTCGAGGCTAACTAGGCAAGCTGCGAAGCCCAGAGAATGCACAAATAAAACTGAATTAAATATCATCATCATCATCATTGTCAACCATTATCAATCCACTGCTGGACGAAGGTCTCCCCAAGTTTCCTCCACAACGGTCTGTCTTGTGCCAGTCTCCTCCATGTCACTCCCGCATATTTACGAATTTCATCCACCCATCTCCCATGTGGTCTTTTTCTGGGTCTTTTCCTGTCCCTTGGAATCCAATCTAAAATTTCGGCTGTCCATCTATGGTCTGTCCTTCTGGCAGTATGTCCAGCCCATTGCCATTTCAGGGATTTAACCCTGATCATGATGTCTTCCACTCTCGTCATTTTTCGGATCCACGAGTTTCTCTTCTTATCTCTCCTGGTTATACCAAGCATGCACCTCTCCATGCTGCTTTGAGTTGTCTGCAGCCTTTGTATGTCTCTTTTAGTTAAGGTCCACGTCTCTGCACCATACGTAAGCACTGGAAGGATGCATTGATCAAACACTTTTCTTTTAAGACATAATGGCATATTGCTCTTGAAAATTATGCTGTTTCTTCCAAAAGCTCTCCAGGCAAGTTTTGTACGCCGATTAATTTCTTCATCAATGTGACCCTCACTTGATATCTGCTGTCCAAGATAAACATACGTATCTGTTATCTCCAGTTTTTCTCCATCAATCGATAAATCTTCATTTCTTGTAAAAGCATTGAACATCACTTTTGTCTTCTGAAAGTTCATTTTTAATCCCACTTCTTTACTCTTGTCAGCAAGTTCCTGGATCATACTCTGCAGCTCTGATGGGGTAGTTGCAAAAATGACTACGTCATCAGCAAAACGAAGGTGGGTTAGATAATCTCCATTAATCTTTATCCCTTTGTTTTCCCAGTTCAGTGATTGAAAGACATTTTCCAATGTGGCATTAAAGAGCTTCGGAGATATGGTGTCACCTTGTCTCACTCCCTTTCCAATTTTTATGTGTGTTGTATTTTCAAACAGCCGAATCTTTGCACTTGCATTTTCATAGATGTTATTAATAATATTAATGTATGCATCTTCAATACCGCAGGATTTCAGAGCCATTGCAACTGCTGATTGTTTCACCGAATCAAAGGCTTTTTCATAATCGATAAAAGCCATGCACAATGGAAGCTCATATTCCCTCGCTCTTTCAATTAGTTCTCTCAGTACGTGGATATGATCTATTGTGCTGTAGCCACTCCTGAATCCAGCTTGTTCTCTCGGTTGAGCCATGTCCAGTGTTACCTTCAAGCGGTGTGAAAGAACTTTAGTGAAGATTTTATAAACCACTGATAGGAGGCTGATAGGTCTGTAGTTCCTGAGATCCTCAATGTCACCTTTTTTATGTAGCAGGATCATTGTAGCATTGTTCCAATCCTCAGGAATCTTCCCTTCATTAAGGCATCGAGTGAAAATTTGGGCGAGTACTGTTTCGATTTCTCCACTTGCTTCTTGTATGATGTCTATAGTAATTCCATCTTCTCCTGGAGCTTTCCCCCGCTTCATGTTCTTGATTGCATGAGCAACTTCTGCTGGGAGGACTGGAAGAACTCTGGTACCTTTCATGATGTCTGGAGTACATGTATCATCCCTTTCATATAATTTGGAGTAGAAATCTTTCACTCTTGTCAAAATTTCGCCTCTATTTCTTGTTATAGAACCATCTTCTTTTCTCAGAGCCATAATCTGTTTTCTTCCCTTACTGAGATGTCCCTTTGCTATCTTAAGGCTTTGGTTGTTTTCAATTGCTTTCCTCACTAGCTCACAGTTGAATTTCCTTACGTCTTCAGTGATACTTTTTCGTGTTGTCTTGCATAGCTCTATATATTCCACTTTGGAAGTCGCATCTTCTTTAGTTGTCCTCATCTCTCTTCTTTTTTGCATCAACATTTTGGTTTTTCCTGATAATTTGTTCACATGCAACTTGTTCTTAGACCCAGCTAATTTTGTTGCTGTTTCCATTAGAGCTTTGGTTACTTTTCTGTTAAC
Source organism: Macrothele yani (assembly GCA_039090855.1). Taxonomy (NCBI): domain Eukaryota; kingdom Metazoa; phylum Arthropoda; class Arachnida; order Araneae; family Macrothelidae; genus Macrothele; species Macrothele yani. The sequence continues at coordinate 117,804,420 of CM077026.1, forward strand.
TTCCGAAATATCCACTTCTTCCGATGTTAGGCCTTCTAAAGCAGAGAATCTGTTCTTCAGTTCTAACTTGAAAGTATTATGGTGTTTTTTAAGGTTGGTTATGTCAATACATTTTGTTTGTCTTATGAGCTTGCCACGTTCCAGTTTAGTGTTGAGGTGCATCTTGCATCTCACCAATCTATGGTCACTACCTGTGTTGAACTTGTTCAGCACACTGCAGTCTTCGATGACGAATTTTTTGTTACACATAATAAAATCAATTTCACTTGTCGTTCCAATTGGATGTCTCCATGTCCATTTCCTGTGTGGCTTTTTCTTGAAAAAGGAGTTCAAGATGAAAAATCCTTCTGCCTCTGCAAACTCAACGAGAGTATTTCCACGCTGGTTTCTGTTGCCGTGACCGAATTTACCTACTGAAGTTTCATTCTGTTGCCGTTGCCCTATTTTTGCATTGAAATCTCCCATAATTATCTTCAAGTGCTGCTTACCTTTATTATTTAGATGACGAATTTCTTCATAAAATTCTTCAATTTCTTCTTCAGGATGACTTGTGGTGGGTGCATAAGTTTGAATAATCTGAGCCTGGTATCTTCTCGATAGTTGGATAACAAGTCGTGCAGCTCTGTCAGAGGAACTTTCAACTTCTACCACTTTATCCTTCAGTTTCTTGTTTATTATAAATCCAACACCACTAGTTCTGCCAGTATCTGTCCCACGATAATAGAAGAGATGTCCACTTTTCAGTTCAATGAGATCTTCTCCTTTTCTCCTTACCTCACTTAGCCCGACGATGTCCCACTTGATCCTTTGTAGTTCCTCTTCCAATTCAAGAAGCCTTGAATCAGAAGATAGGGAGCGTCCGTTATAGGTAGCCAAGGTCAGCATCAAATGGCAGCCTAGTCCAGTCCTCCGGGGATTCTTAGCACCCTCTGCCTTCATGTCGCACTGGCCGCTGCCTTGGCCAGGTACATTCCAGCTGCCGGAGACTGAGGGCCAAGATTTAAGTTGTAGAGTCATTTTGGAGGTGTTTGGCCATAACTCACCACGCTGGCCAAGCTGGTTGGTGAGTGTGGGATAGCATTTCCTCTGATCCCGATGGTATAGTTATACCGCTATTGGCGGTCGTCAGAGCCCCTTTAGTGGGAACAGGATGCACCACGAGAAGGCGGGGTTGACATTTGTCACGGAGAGGCTGTGATGTTACGCATCACCTGACCTTACATCCCGAATTAAATATACGCAAATAAAAGTAAATTATCAACGGTATTAAAATACATCAAATGAATGCTATCGCTGAAAAAAAAAAAAAAAAAAAACACTTGGCGATTCGCTTCTTTGACTCAGTCTGGCGAGTGAAAACCAAAGCAGCTCTTTCAGAGTCTTTGCAGTTCTGTTGCGAAAACCTTCCGTACCATCGTCTGCTAGCGTTTCATGACAACACGAATCAGCTGGTAGAGGGGAATGGGCCATTACTTTGGGAAACGGTTCGCTCAGAATAGAGAAGACAGACTATCTCAGGCATTCGCATACTCCCACCTATAAGAGTGTTTTGTGAGAGTTGTTTCAGTTTATATGAAGTGTCAATGAATTAAAATCAGACATATTATATCTAAAATTCATGGCTTTGTTGGATTCGAACTGTTTTGATAAATTTTTTGAAAGCTTCCCTGAACATCTACTGTCTGAACTTAAAGAACTTTATGCTTTAAATTTTGATACAGCTCGACTAAGAAATGAACTGAAGGTGTTTTATTCCTTTGATGAATACAAAAACAAATCAGTAAGAGACATTATGTGTTACATAAAGTTAAATAAATTGGACATAGTGTTTAGTGAGGTGTACAAATTTGCAGACCTCATACTAAGCTTTCCATCAATAACTGCAACTGCCGAAAAAAGTTTTTCTGCATTGAAAAGAATCAAGATACTTCTTAGAGCCACACAAGGACATGCACATTCGAAAAACTTGGCTGTTTTGTCAGTATAGAAAAACATTATTTTTAAGTATGAAAAAGTACTCGAAAAAACATTTTATGAAAATGTAACACTCAAGTTCACACAAAAGGAAAAAAGAATGGGGTTCATGTACAAATAAGTGTTCAAATCCTAATCCTCATAATTATTTGATATCATGTTAACAATGGCATGTACCTAAAATTTAGAAAAAAAGTTACTTCTATTACTTAACAATTAAAAATTAAACTTCGTAATTTAAAAAAATAAACAGTACTGGGGGGAAGGGAGGGGGAGGGGGAGATAGTCCAGGTCTCAGACCCAAGATATGCCACTGATATATACATTGAAGTGCCAGAAAAACTGGTACTGAAAAACTGGTAGCAACGTGACCTATGCGCGTACTCAGTTGCGTCCGCCATTGCGTATATAAAGTGATAGGCATCCTTGCCAGCTGTCAGAGCTGTTTTTGGCCTGAGAATGACAAGTAAGAACGATTTGAGCGATTTTCAACACGGTGTCATAGCTAGCGCTCGTGATATGGGCCATAGTATTTCGGAGGTAGAATCGATGTTCGGATTTTCACGGGCGACCATTGAAAGGGTGTACTGTGACTACAAGAATTCCGGCAAAACCTCCAACCTACAATACCAGTGTGGCCGTAAAAAGGCATTGGGTGAACGTGACCATCGTCGGCTGTCAAGAATCGTATCACGCAATAGGCATGCAATACTCTCGCAGGTATCATCGGAATTCAATGCTGGAGCCTCAACATGTATCAGCGTCTGGACTGTGCAACGTACCCTGCACGATATGGGCTTTGAGAGCCGACGTCCAACTCGAGTCCCCTTGATGGGTGCACGACACTGCTATGCACCTTGCTTGGGCACGGCAACACCGCCACTGGACCACACTTGATGACTGGAAACAAGTAGCCTGGTCTGACGAGTCACATTTTCAACTGTATCGGGCAGATGGAAGGATTTGTGTGTGGCGCAAACCCATGAAGCCATGGATCCCGTTAGCCAACAGGGAACTGTACCGGCTGGTGGGGGGTCCATAATGGTGTGGGGTGTATTTAGCTGGACTTCACTGGGACCCCTGGTACGTCTACAAACGTCTGTGACCAGCCAACGCTATGTGCGCATCCTTTCTGACGAGTTACACCCGTTCATGTCCTGCATTCATGCTGATGGGTTGGGCCTGTTCCAACATTACAATGCACCTCCACACAAGTGTCGGGACGCCACATTATGGTTAGAAGAGCATTCATCTGAGTTTGGGGTGTTGCCATTCCCACCCAAGTTCCCAGATCTGAACGTGGTAGAACACATTTGGGATGCCATGCAACGCGCTATCGAACACAGGAATCTGAGACCTCGAAATACACCCGAATTGTGACCCGCTCTGCAGAATGTATGGTGTGCATTGCCTACAGCATATTTCCAGAAGCTAGTTGAGTCCATGCCCCATCATATTTCTACAGTCCTGCACTCCCGTAGGGGACCTACCAAGTATTAGACTGGTGTACCAGTTTTTCTGGCACTTCAGTGTATATATAATATGACCACCTACCTAATAATGGGAATAACCACTCTTGGCTCGGACGACAGCATCGAGACGGCGTGTCATGGACACAATGAGGCCCTAGAAGGTTGCCTGAGGCACACGTGTCGATTCGGACTGCAGCAGAGCATGGACAGGGTTCCCACTCAACCTGGAAAACAGGGAAAACCTGGAATTCTCAGGGAATTTGAAAATGGTTCCAAAAATCAGGGAAAACTCAGGGAAAATTACCCTTTTTTTTTTGTAAAAATCAGGGAAAATTACCCTTTTTTTGTAAAATCAGGGGAAATTACCCTTTTTTTGTGAAAATCAGGGGAAATAACCCCTTTTTTTTTGTAAAAATCAATGGATACTTTATTTTGCCAAAAAAACAAAAACAAAAAAACTTATTTTTTCAAGATTTCAAACTTTTGCTTGCAATTACTACCTGCCTAGAATTTGGTAGATCTTACTTTCAGTTATATTAAGTATTTCCTTTATTCTCTAAAAAAAGATGCAAAATTGAATTTTTAAAATTGCCAGTTATTAAGCTTTTGGTCAATTTATGTAGGCAGTTGTTCTAACATGGAACAATTAGGCACAATGGCTTCTGCTTGAAGAAACACTTCACAAGAGAACCAACCAAATGATGGATCAAAGTCTTTTGCCTGTTGGTTCTCTTGAAACATGTTTCTTTGAACAGAGCCATTCCATCATTAAGCTTAGCTGCATTGTGTTATGAAAAACTGAAACTATTCAACTGACAGATTTTTTCTTACATATGACCTGTTTCTATGGGAATGTATTTACAAATTCCGTGTGGGTAGTATTCACAAAAGTTCATGGAACTTTGGTACAGAAAATAATGTGCACAGTTAGTTGTTATTAATGAAAAGCAGGTAATTTTATAAAGACAAATTGCGTAAAGAATTTACAAGTGTGTGCTTTGGTGAGAAAAATGAGTGGAATGGAATGAAATGTAACAATTCTTTGCAACATGCCACTCTGGAAAACTTAAAAAACCACCTGGAGAACCTGGAAAAGTCAGGGAATTTTTTTTTATTACTTTTGAGTGGGAACCCTGGTGGAGGTTCCGAAGATGATGTGGTTGTGGGTCAGAATGTTGAACCCGTTGATTCAAATAGTCCCACAAGTGCTCTATGGGATTGAGTTGGAGTGATCTCACCAACCAAGGGAGAACAGAGACATCGCTGTCATATTCCTGGAACCAGTCACGCACCTTAGCAACGTGGCTTGTCGCATTGTCTTGTTGGTAGACACCATCACCACCAGGGTAAATGTCCAACATAAAGGAATGCATGTGGTCAGTGAGGATGGACTGGGAGCCATTGGCATTCAGTGACCCATTTAGTGGGACCAGCTGTCCCAGGTGATACCAGGAAAACATCCGCCAGACATGCACACTACCACCACTGGCCGGGATTGTCTCCCATTTCCGTACAAAAGGAATTTTGTCCCATTTTCGTTCATTGCAGATCGCTTAGTGCCATTTCGGTACATTGCAGATCGCATAGTGCCATTTCCATACATTGCAGATCGCATAGTGCCATTTCCGTATATTGCAGATCGCTTAGTGCCATTTCCGTACAGTTTCACCACGCCTGGTAACAGATGGGAGGAATACTAAGGGAGAAAGTAAATGCTGATCCACTGTCCGAATTCCTCCGACGTAACAGAGCTGGAGATCACCATTCATTGTTTTTGTCAACCAGTTGGTGTTCATGGTGGGGTGAGCGGGAACAGCAATAAAAACTGAAGGGCGAACAGGCTGCACACTAATGCCATCTTTACAGTGTTCAGCATTCATTGGAGATGTTTAATTTCATGTGTGATTTTTTGCGTTTTTTATTTTAAATGGAAATCATTCAGGTGACTAAAAATAAACCTGCTGCCATATATGAAGGGCATGAGTACCGGTAGCATAGAAAAATTAAACAGGGTGTCATTAGTTGGTTGTGTATAAAAGAAAGAAATGAGAATTGCAGTGAAACATTGAAGAATAAAGACAGTATCGTCATAAATGTGTCTCCAAGCCAGACATAGCATTGACAAAGGTAAAGAAAAGCTTTTTTCATGCAAGAAAAAGGATGAGAGAGAATGAGGAGCCTATTTCACAAATATACCTGGAAGAAATGGATCCCCTTTTAAGACAGGGTTACAAATTTGTAACAGAAATTCCACTGTTACCTTCACTGAAATCTTCTTAATACAGAATCAGAAGAAAAGCAACTACTGAGCATGTCAATATACTTATGAAATATCTGTAAGTTGTGGTAAAAATGGAAATGCCAACTCCGGAAATCTCCCCCACATCCGGTATTTCGTGTAAAATACAATTTGTGCATGGCTCTTTACTCAAAAAGGTGAGAGAATTTTCCTATGGGGAATTTTCAAATGTGGGGGATTTTTCTGGGCATAGTAACAGTTCAAATAAAAAAAAAGATAAGATCTTTGACTTAACCCCTTGCAGTGGCGTAGCAGAAAAACTCGGGATCCTCCCGCAAAAAAATATCTTCGAGACTCTTCCATGAAAATATATTACCTTTTAATTACTGAAATTTTAAAACGCCATATTAGGTTTTATGGGCGTTTTGATTATTAAAATTCTTCGGTACCTACAGGCATGTTTTGTAAACCAAAAATTGCGGCACTTTATTGTGTGTAAACAAATGTTTACGTGGTAATTAAAATGACTGCCTTTGTTGTATATCAATAGAAAGTACTGCAAACAGTTAGACCAGAGTAAATCATATCATGCAACTTTTATTCTTCTTAAAGTATAAGACCAGCCTCTTTTAAAATGCCTCACGGTCACACACACAAAGCACTGGTCTAATGACATTTAGCAGTTAATTATAAATAACAATTAAGAATTGTAGCGCAAAAAGTAGAAATACTTAAATCTAAAAAAGTAGAAATACTTAGGCGACCTGGATGTGTACGGAAATGGCACGTACAGATGTGGGATGACATCACCGGCCTGTACTTGACTGACAAGCATGTCCAAGTGTTGGTTCTTGTGTGTCTGACGCCATATCCACCACCACCCATCACTTCTGTGAAGTAGAAACCTCGATTCGTCGGAGAAGTCAACCATTTCTCACTCTTCCACTTTTCAGTGACGGTAGTCCCATGCGAACTGCAGGCGTCATTGCCGATAGACCTGGGTTAACATGGGTGTCTTGATGCAGCGTCGACTCCAGAGACCCATGCGTGACAGGGTTCACTCTACTGTTATCAGGGACACGTACCTGGGTGCCAGTGGAAACAGAATACCTAGTTTTTTGTGACAAATGTTGTAGTGATTTCTTCAGTGATACCAGCAGCCTGTCCTCTTTAATTTTTTTCTTTTGCTAAGGGTGGATGTCCGCCACTATATTAGTTCAAAACACTGCCTGGTTTTAAATATATTTGCTAACCTGGTGATGCAATGTTTATTTGGTGCTTTTCTTCCCCCAAACTTCTTCAGGAATTCACACTGTGTTATCTTTGCTATCCCATAACTTTTCACAATAAACACCTGCCCTGCAATGGTATACACAGCCATCCTAAATGACGTTCAACAACACAGTAAAACATGCTGATTGTCTCCAGACAGAATTAGCATGCCTGGCCATCTGGCGGGATGATATCTCAATGAATCATCACCTTATCAGAAAAATAGCTCCCGTACATTTCTCAAGGATCAAGGCCATATATATATATATATATATATATACACTTAAGAGCAAAACTGAAGACTAAGGAAAAAACTTTAGAATTTAAAACGAAGGTTGCAAAATAACCTGAAGATCAAAACGCGCAACGCAGCAGTTTTGAAAATTCAGAATTCACATTCTATAAAGAAGATACCTAAGCAAAAAAATACATATATAATTTCGACTCACGCCTAGTACAACATAGAAAAGGTTATGTATCTACCTGTGTGAGTAAAAGGAGAAAAGATAAAAAATAAAATAAAACAACTGAATGTAGAAGGTGTCGAGAATACTGAGCCTTGGCTTTATCAAGGACCAGCAAAAACTCTGCATTTTCTCACTTCCACAAAGACCTAGTTGGAAATGGGTTTCTGCAAGGCCATAGATGCAAGTAACATTCCCACCTAAAATAGTTTAAAAAATATATATATGTCAGGTCCTCCGTAGAGTTGCTTGACCTAGCACTAGTTAACAATTTCGCTTGCATCCATTAACCTTCCTGGCCCGACCCATGCTCTTCATCTGTTACTATTAAACAGAGAGAAGAAGATTAAAGAGAACTCAAGCTGTGAGAGTGACATAATAATTAGAAATGATTTTCAGCCATAACGAAATGCCAAGTTCGTTAGAGAGAGAATTTAAACCTGAAAATCAATGCAAAAGAAATCCAAATTTTTACATTGCAATTAAAAAAGGAAATATTGATTTTTAACGAACAGATTTTTGAAAGAAAACTTGAGTCTAAAACCCCTACTCTACAACTTATGACAGCACGAAAACGAGAATAAGTTAAAGATAATAATTAACTAAAGAAAACTTTGTGAAAGTTATATACCTTAAACAGTTAGTTGCAATATGTACAAAGTATTTCAGCAGTGCTTTAAGTGCATAATTAATTAGTTATTAAGAACTTAACTACTTTGAAAAAACAGCGCATTGAAAAGGAACAAGCTTAGCCATCTTCTGTTCCTAGGTACCCCAAAAGACGCTCAAAGTTACAAAGAAAAGAAAGAGTTAAAACCCGCAAAAATGTTAACAGACAAACCAATGCCTAAAAGCTGAAAAGCTAAAAAACAACAGAGAAAAAGTACATGAAGTACAAACATTGAACTTATAAAACCTAGAACCCAAAAACAAGGAAGAGAGCTTACCTCTTGTACTTCATGTACTTTTTCTCTGTTGTTTTTTAGCTTTTCAGCTTTTAGGCATTGGTTTGTCTGTTAACATTTTTGCGGGTTTTAACTCTTTCTTTTCTTTGTAACTTTGAGCGTCTTTTGGGGTACCTAGGAACAGAAGATGGCTAAGCTTGTTCCTTTTCAATGCGCTGTTTTTTCAAAGTAGTTAAGTTCCTATTAATTATGCACTTAAAGCACTGCTGAAATACTTTGTAAATATTGCAACTAACTGTTTAAGGTATATAACTTTCACAAAGTTTTCTTTAGTTAATTATTATCTTTAACTTATTCTCGTTTTCGTGCTGTCATAAGTTGTAGAGTAGGGGGTTTTAGACTCAAGTTTTCTTTCAAAAATCTGTTCGTTAAAAATTAATATTTCCTTTTTTAATTGCAATGTAAAAATTTGGATTTCTTTTGCATTGATTTTCAGGTTTAAATTCTCTCTCTAACGAACTTGGCATTTCGTTATGGCTGAAAATCATTTCTAATTATTATGTCACTCTCACAGCTTGAGTTCTCTTTAATCTTCTTCTCTCTGTTTAATAGTAACAGATGAAGAGCATGGGTCGGGCCAGGAAGGTTAATGGATGCAAGCGAAATTGTTAACTAGTGCTAGGTCAAGCAACTCTACGGAGGACCTGACATATATATATATTTTTTAAACTATTTTAGGTGGGAATGTTACTTGCATCTATGGCCTTGCAGAAACCCATTTCCAACTAGGTCTTTGTGGAAGTGAGAAAATGCAGAGTTTTTGCTGGTCCTTGATAAAGCCAAGGCTCAGTATTCTCGACACCTTCTACATTCAGTTGTTTTATTTTATTTTTTTATCTTTTCTCCTTTTACTCACACAGGTAGATACATAACCTTTTCTATGTTGTACTAGGCGTGAGTCAAAATTATATATGTATTTTTTTGCTTAGGTATCTTCTTTATAGAATATATATATATAATATGATTTTGATAATATCTATCCTAGCTCTCTTAACTTATGTAAAACCAACCACAGTAATCAGGAACTTGAGTTCCTAGACTTAAGCATTAAGCTCAACAGAGGTAACCCATCTATTAGCCTCTTTGATAAAAGAGTTAATTTTCCTTTCAAAGTAATTAAATTTCTACACTGGAATAATAACATTTCAACCAAAGTAATTGAGAATGTACTAATTTCTCAGGTCCTAAGAATTTCAAGAATCTGCAGCAACAATTTGGACTTCAATTACCACATTAATATACTATTAGAAAGTTTTCTAGAGAACGAAATTCCCTCTTCTTTCATCAAAAGAACTTTAAGAAAAATTATTCTGAATAATAGAGTAAGGTTGGCAGATCTGCTTTAATTTTCTACACAGTTAATAATATGATTCTGACCAATCAAAGCCGTAAGGAAGTTGGCTAGAGGATGCCTATTAACTACCTAAAGGAACCTTAGTGCTATGGATATTACGGTCCTATTAAAACAAAAAATTAAATAATATAAACAAAATCACAAAAAAAGCTTAAAAATCTGTTTATAAAAGAAAATAAAAACAAATAAAAAAGAAAACTAGTTTTTCATCACTAGGATAGCTATACTAAAAATAGTAAAACCAACACTAAAATTAATAAGATTCTGATTAATCTATAGAAGCTCACTAAGGTGATTTAATACATGCAAAGATTATTAAATACACTGCTCGTGTATTTTATAATATTTCTCATGTATTCTGGAGAGTTAATTCTGCTCTTTCTGATCATACAGATCCACAGTCTTAAGTTTATATATTTTTTTCTCGGGTTAAAATCTCCGCGCGTTGGTTTCTTGCTGTATGAGGAGGCCATCAGCCCCACCCTCTCTGCCCCTCAGCGACTAGGGAGTGGCGGAAGAGGTCAGCCATGTTCTTCTCTTGTGAGGAGAAAAGTTTTTGTCACACAAGAGGTAAGCTCTCTTCCTTGTTTTTGGGTTCTAGGTTTTATAAGTTCAATGTTTGTACTTCATGTACTTTTTCTCTGTTGTTTTTTAGCTTTTCAGCTTTTAGGCATTGGTTTGTCTGTTAACATTTTTGCGGGTTTTAACTCTTTCTTTTCTTTGTAACTTTGAGCGTCTTTTGGGGTACCTAGGAACAGAAGATGGCTAAGATTGTTCCTTTTCAATGCGCTGTTTTTTCAAAGTAGTTAAGTTCTTAATAACTAATTAATTATGCACTTAAAGCACTGCTGAAATACTTTGTACATATTGCAACTAACTGTTTAAGGTATATAACTTTCACAAAGTTTTCTTTAGTTAATTATTATCTTTAACTTATTCTCGTTTTCGTGCTGTCATAAGTTGTAGAGTAGGGGGTTTTAGACTCAAGTTTTCTTTCAAAAATCTGTTCGTTAAAAATTAATATTTCCTTTTTTAATTGCAATGTAAAAATTTGGATTTCTTTTGCATTGATTTTCAGGTTTAAATTCTCTCTCTAACGAACTTGGCATTTCGTTATGGCTGAAAATCATTTCTAATTATTATGTCACTCTCACAGCTTGAGTTCTCTTTAATCTTCTTCTCTCTGTTTAATAGTAACAGATGAAGAGCATGGGTCGGGCCAGGAAGGTTAATGGATGCAAGCGAAATTGTTAACTAGTGCTAGGTCAAGCAACTCTACGGAGGACCTGACATATATATATTTTTTAAACTATTTTAGGTGGGAATGTTACTTGCATCTATGGCCTTGCAGAAACCCATTTCCAACTAGGTCTTTGTGGAAGTGAGAAAATGCAGAGTTTTTGCTGGTCCTTGATAAAGCCAAGGCTCAGTATTCTCGACACCTTCTACATTCAGTTGTTTTATTTTATTTTTTTATCTTTTCTCCCTTTTACTCACACAGGTAGATACATAACCTTTTCTATGTTGTACTAGGCGTGAGTCAAAATTATATATGTATTTTTTTGCTTAGGTATCTTCTTTATAGAATGTGAATTCTGAATTTTCAAAACTGCTGCGTTGCGCGTTTTGATCTTCAGGTTATTTTGCAACCTTCGTTTTAAATTCTAAAGTTTTTTCCTTAGTCTTCAGTTTTGCTCTTATATATATATATATATATATATATATATATATATATATATATATATATATATATATTCTATAAAGAAGATACCTAAGCAAAAAAATACATATATAATTTTGACTCACACCTAGTACAACATAGAAAAGGTTATGTATCTACCTGTGTGAGTAAAAGTAGAAAAGATAAAAAAATAAAATAAAACAACTGAATGTAGAAGGTGTCGAGAATACTGAGCCTTGGCTTTATCAAGGACCAGCAAAAACTCTGCATTTTCTCACTTCCACAAAGACCTAGTTGGAAATGGGTTTCTGCAAGGCCATAGATGCAAGTAACATTCCCACCTAAAATAGTTAAAAAAATATATATATAAGTCATGTCCTCCGTAGAGTAGCATGACCTAGCACTAGTTAACAATTTCGCTTGCATCCATTAACCTTCATGGCCCGACCCATGCTCTTCATCTGTTACTATTAAACAGAGAGAAGAAGATTAAAGAGAACTCAAGCTGTGAGAGTGACATAATAATTAGAAATGATTTTCAGCTATAACGAAATTCCAAGTTCGTTTGAGAGAGAATTTAAACCTGAAAAACAATGCAAAAGAAATCCAAATTTTACATTGCAATTAAAAAAGGAAATGTTAATTTATAACGAACAGATTTTTGAAAGAAAACTTGAGTCTAAAACCCCTACTCTACAACTTATGACAGCACGAAAACGAGAATAAGTTAAAGATAATAATTAACTAAAGAAAACTTTGTGAAAGTTATATACCTTAAACAGTTAGTTGCAATATGTACAAAGTATTTCAGCAGTGCTTTAAGTGCATAATTAATTAGTTATTAAGAACTTAACTACTTTGAAAAAACAGCGCATAGACAGCGCATAGAAAAGGAACAAGCTTAGCCATCTTCTGTTCCTAGGTACCCCAAAAGGCGCTCAAAGTTACAAAGAAAAGTAAGAGTTAAAACCCGCAAAAATGTTAACAGACAAACCAATGCTTAAAAGCTGAAAAGCTAAAAAACGACAGAGGAAAGGGTACATGAAGTACAAACATTGAACTTATAAAACCTAGAACCCAAAAACAAGGAAGAGAGCTTACCTCTTGTGTGACAAAAACTTTTCTCCTCACAAGAGAAGAACATGGCTGACCTCTTCCGCCACTCCCTAGACGCTGGGGGCAGTGAGGGTGGGGCTGATGGCCTCCTCATACAGCAAGAAACCAACGTGCGGAGATTTTAACCAGAGAAAAAAATATATAAACTTAAGACTGTGGATCTGAATGATCAGAAAGAGCAGAATTAACTCTCCAGAATACATGAGAAATATTATAAAATACACGAGCAGTTTATTTAATAATCTTTGCATGTATTAAATCACCTTAGTGAGCTTCTATAGATTAATCAGAATCTTATTAATTTTAATGTTGGTTTTACTATTTTTTAAATAAGAATTACAACCATATTATCACCGGAAACTTGAGTTTTGTTGAAAATGAAAAGCTTAGGAATTTATTAAGAGTATGGCTCTAAATTCAGACCTTCCTTCACAATTTCCAAAGAAAGGATTCTTGAGAGCTTCACTCAAGATGTAAATAAGTACATCGTAAAAACCAGTTTAACGTACAATCAGCCTATTGAGGCCTTCGCAGAATGGAAATATAATATAATCAATAGCTTTACCGGTGAGTTGGCAGGTCTGGACTTTTGTTTCGACAGAAATCTCTTTTTCTCTGGAGAAGCTAAAAGGTCACTCTCCAAACTACAAGACCAATTTATTTTTACCACTACGGATAAAGCTAGCAATAATTTTGCAATTATCTGTAAGAAGTTCTATTTTGAATTGTTAACTATGGAACTCAATAATAGAGTAACATACGAGCCCGTAAGTTATTCTACCAAGCAGTTAGAAAATCGGTTTAAGGCATTCTTCAAGAAACTTAAAATTCCACAAACTAGAAGATATGAGCCTGAATTTCCATTTCTTTTTGCAACGGTTAAGTTTCATAAGGATCCTGTGAAGTTCAGGTTCATAGCTAGTGGAGTAAGGAGTCACAAAAAGAAAATAGATCTTGCTTTTGAAGATGTCTTAAAGAAGGTTTTGAAACACATTAGAAACTGTTCTAACTTGATGTACAGAGATTTTTGGATAATTAATAATAATGCAGAAGTAATTTCTACTATACTCAAAGTTTGTCCCCTAGATATTAATAGTTATGATTTTGAAAACCTATATACTAATCTGCCTCTATCAGATATAATCACTACCTTTAAAGAGCTGTATGCAGAATTTAAACTTAACCAATTTGTTGATGTAGGAACTTGGAACTCTTATCTCAATTGCTGCATAAAAAATAACCATATCTTATATAATAATACTCTCTAAAAGCAAGTGAACGGTATTCCAATGGGAACATCAACGTCCACGAATATCGCTAATCTATTCCTGTTCTTTAAGGAATATAAATTCATTAAAAATCACCCCACCTGCTCAGATAACTACCTTTACACTTTTAGATATATTGATGATCTGCTGTGTATCAATAATTCAGAAGTTATAGAGAGTGATTTTGATAATATCTATCCTAGCTCTCTTAACTTATGTAAAACCAACCACAGTAATCAGGAACTTGAGTTCCTAGACTTAAGCATTAAGCTCAACAGAGGTAACCCATCTATTAGCCTCTTTGATAAAAGAGTTAATTTTCCTTTCAAAGTAATTAAATATCTACACTGGAATAATAACATTTCAACCAAAGTAATTGAGAATGTACTAATTTCTCAGGTCCTAAGAATTTCAAGAATTTGCAGCAACAATTTGGACTTCAATTACCACATTAGTATACTATTAGAAAGTTTTCTAGAGAACGAAATTCCTTCTTCTTTCATCAAAAGAACTTTAAGAAAAATTATTCTGAATAATAGAGTAAGGTTGGCAGATCTGCTTTAATTTTCTACACAGTTAATAATATGATTCTGACCAATCAAAGCCGTAAGGAAGTTGGCTAGAGGATGCCTATTAACTACCTAAAGGAACCTTAGTGCTATGGATATGACGGTCCTATTAAAACAAAAAATTAAATAATATAAACAAAATCACAAAAAAAGCTTAAAAATCTGTTTATAAAAGATAATAAAAACAAATAAAAAAGAAAACTAGTTATTCATCACTAGGACAGCTATACTAAAAATAGTAAAACCAACATTAAAATTAATAAGATTCTGATTAATCTATAGAAGCTCACTAAGGTGATTTAATACATGCAAAGATTATTAAATAAACTGCTCGTGTATTTTATAATATTTCTCATGTATTCTGGAGAGTTAATTCTGCTTTTTCTGATCATTCAGATCCACAGTCTTAAGTTTATATATTTTTTTCTCTGGTTAAAATCTCCGCGCGTTGGTTTCTTGCTGTATGAGGAGGCCATCAGCCCCACCCTCACTGCCCCCCAGCTGTCTAGGGAGTGGCGGAAGAGGTCAGCCATGTTCTTCTCTTGTGAGGAGAAAAGTTTTTGTCACACAAGAGGTAAGCTCTCTTCCTTGTTTTTGGGTTCTAGGTTTTATAAGTTCAATGTTTGTACTTCATGTACCCTTTCCTCTGTCGTTTTTTAGCTTTTCAGCTTTTAAGCATTGGTTTGTCTGTTAACATTTTTGCGGGTTTTAACTCTTACTTTTCTTTGTAACTTTGAGCGCCTTTTGGGGTACCTAGGAACAGAAGATGGCTAAGCTTGTTCCTTTTCTATGCGCTGTCTATGCGCTGTTTTTTCAAAGTAGTTAAGTTCTTAATAACTAATTAATTATGCACTTAAAGCACTGCTGAAATACTTTGTACATATTGCAACTAACTGTTTAAGGTATATAACTTTCACAAAGTTTTCTTTAGTTAATTATTATCTTTAACTTATTCTCGTTTTCGTGCTGTCATAAGTTGTAGAGTAGGGGGTTTTAGACTCAAGTTTTCTTTCAAAAATCTGTTCGTTATAAATTAACATTTCCTTTTTTTAATTGCAATGTAAAATTTGGATTTCTTTTGCATTGTTTTTCAGGTTTAAATTCTCTCTCAAACGAACTTGGAATTTCGTTATAGCTGAAAATCATTTCTAATTATTATGTCACTCTCACAGCTTGAGTTCTCTTTAATCTTCTTCTCTCTGTTTAATAGTAACAGATGAAGAGCATGGGTCGGGCCATGAAGGTTAATGGATGCAAGCGAAATTGTTAACTAGTGCTAGGTCATGCTACTCTACGGAGGACATGACTTATATATATATTTTTTAAACTATTTTAGGTGGGAATGTTACTTGCATCTATGGCCTTGCAGAAACCCATTTCCAACTAGGTCTTTGTGGAAGTGAGAAAATGCAGAGTTTTTGCTGGTCCTTGATAAAGCCAAGGCTCAGTATTCTCGACACCTTCTACATTCAGTTGTTTTATTTTATTTTTTTATCTTTTCTCCTTTTACTCACACAGGTAGATACATAACCTTTTCTATGTTGTACTAGGTGTGAGTCAAAATTATATATGTATTTTTTTGCTTAGGTATCTTCTTTATAGAATGTGAATTCTGAATTTTCAAAACTGCTGCGTTGCGCGTTTTGATTTTCAGGTTATTTTGCACCCTTCGTTTTAAATTCTAAAATTTTTTCCTTAGTCTTCAGTTTTGCTCTTAAGTATATATATATATATGTATATAACTTTCTTCTTTCTAAATGCACCACATGACAGGTCTCTTGTGGTTGAAGATTTAGCTAACTCTTAATGCAACACTGCCTACTTACCTATATTTGCTATCTTCTGTTACACCTAGTACTTACTGCCCAAAAGTCTAATACACTCCAATAACTGATATTGACTTGGTTGGATATCTAGTGTCAAATGTCTGGAATAGTGTTCTATTGTCTTAATATATCTCTGATTTGATCTACAATGATATTAGTGAATTTTGTTGTTTGTTTGCCTTTTTATAATTTCTTGGCTTGAATAAACTTGGTTATATATTTTGGTGACCTCAGAAACACACAGGTGGCTTTCAACATTTTGCCTATACCCGTATCGAAAGGTCACCAGGGCCAGTGTTCCCCTGGAGAGATTGGCCCTATATTTCATTCCTTATACTTATTGTATTATTTACCTATTTACTTTTTTATTTCATCTTGGATTAAGCATTCTATAGCTATAGAATGTACAAGCATTTCCAGGCTTCTTGTTGTGTTCTGTGTGATTTTCAATGATTTGCAATACAGTTGTTTATGCACAATGGGAAAGATTCAGAAGGAAGGAAAATGTGTGCCACATGACCTGAGACAAGGATGAGTGTGTCATGAAGTGTTTGAATCTGTTGAATAAACAACATGGAAAGTCTTTCCTGTGGAAAATCGTTACGGGTGATGAAAAGTGGATATGGTACGACAATCCCAAATGCAAAAAACACTGAGTAGACCCCGGTGAAGCAACGTCTTTGACACCAAAATGCAATATTCACTTCAAGAAAGTTCTGCTGTGCATCTGGTGGGATATAAAGGGTGTGCTCTATTATGAACTATTGGAACAGGGTCAAACTGTTACTGCTGATCGCCTACAAGCAACAATTGCTGCGATCGAACCAGGAAATCTGTTGGAAACATCTATTCACAGGCAAAGGATTGCGTCCCATGAAATTACTGCATGACAGTGTTAGGCCGCATATCGCGAAATCAGTCAAGGAAATGTTATTGATGCTTGGCTGGGAAGTTTTGGAGCACCCGGCGTATAATCCCGACATAGCCCCTTCAGACTATCATTTGCTCCGACGATGCAACATGGTTTGTCTGCTGTATGGTTCCGAACATGTGACGAAGTGCAAAAATGGGGTGATGACTTCACCGCATTACACAACGAAGAATTCTTCATGGCTGGAATCCATCAGCTGCTGCCTGACCAACGGTGGAAGGTGATAGTTAATGATGGTGCACATTTTGATTTGTAAAGGTATTGTTGTTTTCTCTCAAATTACATGTTGCATTGTCTTAAAATGCTTTAAAACTTATCTGTACACCAAATATAATATATATATATGGTTAGTCATGGCCAAACCCTCACCCAAAACATGATTCCACAACTTGAAACTAGACTTTCAGTCTGTTTGGTATAACCAGGAAAGATGAAAAGAGGAACTCATGGATTTGGAAAATGACAAGAGTGGAAGACATCGTGATCAGAGTAAATTCCCTGAAATTGCAATGGGCTGAACATATTGCCAAAGAACCACCGATGGAGAACCGAAATTTTAGACTGGATTCCAAGGGACAGGAAAAGACCCAGAAGAAGACCATATGGAGGTGGGTGGATGAAATTTGAAAGCATGCAGGAGTGACATGGAGGAGACTAGCTCGACACAGACCATTGTGGAAGAAACTTAGTAACTAACCTTCATCCAGCAGTGGACTGATAATGATTGACAATGATGATATAAAATATATATGATATATGTATTGTGTGTGTTTGTAATGTTCTGTTGAGCTCAAACATAGCATTATGAAATCAACAAAAGTACTAAATTTCCCTTTTCTAATCCCACTAGTGTATTATTAAAATCTGGGATAGAAACTCGAAATTCAAGGTATGTGGTGAAACTTGTGAGTTGCTTCATGTATACACATACATATGTTTAGTTTTTGTTTATTTATTTATTTGTATGGAATATGCATCTGATTTGTACTTTTGGGGTTTTATAGTTAACACAAATTCTTAAACTTCTGTTCTGAAAAGTCAATTTAATCTACAAAAGAAAAAAATTGCTTTTACCATTTGAATGTAATTAAATAAACATCAATTTTTGCATTCCTTAACAGCGTTTCATCGAAGTGAAACAGATTTTTCCAAATGTGAAAGTATGTTTCATGAACATACTTTCGCATTTACTTTTTCTTAATACTAAAAAACTTTTTCTTTACATAAAAAAAAAACTTTTTCTTTTCTATATATTTTTTCTTTACATACTTACAACAGTAAAGAAAAAGTATATTGGTTGAAGTAGGGATTTGCCTATTAAAACAGGCAAGTGCTCTTTCCAGTGCACTACAAAAGTGGGTCAAACTTTCAGACAAATGAAATTATACTAGTTGTAAATGAATTTATGGCACCTCTATTCATAGTTTACTGTGGAAATAACTTTTTACGGCTCTTATAGAGGTTATTATTGAAAAAAAAGTTGGTGGTCAAATTTTTGAACTAAAGCCTAGTTCATCATCAGGACTACGTCACTGGAGTAGTTGCTGCCACTCAATCCGAAGTGTCCAACCACAGTTGTCGTTAATTGTGGTACTTCTTCTTCTCCTCCTCGCTATTTCAATCCCTTCTTCTAGTTTCCTCTTTACTAAGTTTGACTGGTGGGCGATTATTCTTACTGAGTCCCAATTTATGGAGTGTCCACTTGCTTGTATATGTCTGTCTAGCCCTGTTTTGTTACTAATGTTTCTAATAGCTGCTTCGTATTCTTTCATTCGGACTTCAATACTTCTTCCTGTTTCTTCTATGTAGCTTAGCCCACAGTTACAGTTGATGCAATATATTATTCTTTCTTGCAACTGGATATCCATTTCTTTCTGCTTTAGAGCTGGCAGGAATTTCTTTAATTTGTTATTAAGATCTGGAGCAAGCCTGATATTATATTTTGCTCCGATACTCTTCAGTTTTTCAAAAAGTCCCTTGTGGATTCAGAGTTGAAGAAATATTCTTCTCATAATACATGGTAAATACGTCATGATAATTAACACAGCAATCGGACACTGCCAAATTGACTGTAATTACTGTTTCACACGTGAATTAAATCACATCAGAAAACCTGGAAATCTTGCCGCCTTGAAGCGGGAACCGAACCCGCATCTCCCGATTTACGTTCAAGTTTTCTGATGTGATTTAATTTAAGTTTTCTGATGTGATTTAATTCACGCGTGAAACAGTAATTACAGTCAATTCGGCGATGTCCGTTTGCTGTGTTAATTATCATGACGTATTTACCACGTCTTATGAGAAAAATATTTCTTCAACTCTGAATACCTCAACAACTGGAGATTTTCTTAACAACGTTAGATGGCAGCAGAATCTGCATGAATCTGAACGTGGTTGGAGAATATTCCGGTGCTCTTAACACAGAGAGACTTGTGAATTCGCCGTCGTGGGTGGTTCAACGGAAAGCGCACTCGAACATAAATCGGGAGATGCGTGTTCCCGCTTCACAGCGGCGAGATTTTCAAGTTTTCTGATGTGATTTAATTAATGTGTGAAACAGTAATTACAGTCAATTTGGCGATGTCCGATTGCTGTGTTAATTATCATAAGTCCCTTGTGGTACGTGATTTTGCTGGTGAATTTGAAGTTGTTTGTTTCCTACTTCTTTTTTGGCACTTGTCTAAATAATTTCTTAATATATGGGGAGGGGTAATTGTTCTCTACCAATATTCTTTTTAATTCTCTGTGAAGATCTTTTTGAGCATCTAAAGAGACAAGGACTTCAATTTTTCCCAAAATTGTCTCGCTGTATTCGACTTAATACAGTCAGGGTGGAATGAGCAGAAGTTTTACATCTTTCCTGTGTTAGTGTGTTTTCTAAAAAGCTGAGTGAAGATTCTCCCTATCTTGAGGTCAAGGTTAAATCTAGGAAATTGATGCTATGGAAATGTTGATAAGGAGTAATATATTGCATCGACTGTAACTGCGGGCTCAGCTATATAGGAGAAACAGGAAGAAGTATTAAAGTCCGAATGAAAGAACACCAAGCAGCTATTAGGAACATTAGTAACAAAACAGGGCTAGACAGACATATGCAAGCAAGTGGACACTACATAAATTGGGACTCAGTAACAATAATCACCCACCAGTCAAACTTAGTAAAGAGGAAACTAGAAGAAGGGATCGAAATAGCAAGAAGAAGAAGTACCACAATTAATGATAATTGCGGTTGGACACTTCCGACCGAGTGGCAGCAACTACTCCAGTGACATAGTCCTTCCTGATGTTGAACTAGGCTGTAGTTCGAAAATTTGACCACCGACGTTTTTTGAATAATAACCTCTATAAGACCCGTAAAAAGTTATTTCTACAGGAAATTATACTGTTTGTGTATCTTTCATATATCACTGAAAAACAATGTAATCCTACATAAGGAAAAGTGTGTGGAGGGGGACGTCAACAAATATTGTTGCACTAGGCATCACAAATGCTAAAGCTGGCCGTGATTAACAGTTCCTTGTGTAAAAGCCATAACTTTAGTTTTCCCCTTGATGTCAATTATTTATCAATGGTTTTTCTTCTTTCTTTTTCAGATGATTTGCTTGTGGTACCAGGTGACGATTGCAAATTTTCTGATCCTAGTGATTTATATGATGTACCTCCACCAGCTGCTCTTATTTCATCAAAAAAGTTAAACACAGTTGTCGACAGCAACATGCCTAAAATACCTGTGAACCATACCAGCTTTTCTACACTGAACTGTGGATTACAGGGCTTCACAAATGATTCAAAGAATGAATATTTGGGCATAGACTATGACTTGGTTCCACCCCCTCTTCCTGTGTCAATGCCTTCAAGAAAACCAAATGTTCCAAGATATGAACGAAGCAGCAGCAGTTCATGCTTTTATGATTTTCCGAAATGCTTTCCCTCAGTTTCTCCTTCAGGTTCTCATAAGGAAATGTGGGAAGCAAACTATGATTTTCCACGGTCTGGACGAAATAGCAGTTTGTGCGATTGTTGGTTGCAGCCAATGAAAGATAAACTTCCCCCATGCTGTTGTTCGGCAAGCTCGTACGATGTGCCATTATCACCAAGAAAATCCAGCCTCCCTAGCACACCACTTAGTGATGGGAATTCAGGGAATAACCGGTCACCGTACTACAATGTGCAATTTTCTAGGAACTCTTGTGGAAGCGATGATCAGTGTGACAGCATTCCCGATGAGCCTCCACCTCCACCACCTCGAGAGATGAGTGATGATGAGGAGGAACACTACAAACTAGTTGGTATTCCTGTACCGGTTTCAGGTGCAAATTTAACAAACATTACTTCAAAGTGTTAGTTGGTTCCACTGCTGGCAACTGATGAAGACCAAAGAACTATATTTTGTATACATCTGTGTAAGAAGATAATAAGGGTTATTGTTTTGAAGATTTAGATGTGTGCCATGTTAGTATATTATGTCTATCTTGAAGGCTGTATCAAGTATATTTGAAACAAACTGCTCATTAGTGTGAGGTAACCAAGTGTCTGTAATTATATTGGTCTACGTGATAAATCATTTTGTTGTTGAAATATACCAGATAAACAATACCAGATAATACACAATTTATAACTGTCCACATGAGCCAATAAATTCATTGTTTTAATGAGCGAAATGTTTTATGTATTAAATTTTGTGTGACTTTTGCACAGTTTAATTTTTTTGTTTCCATTTCTTTAGTGTAAATTAATTGTACCTTTACAGTATCAAAAATGATATATGCATTTAGTGTACCATGACTTATTGTAGCATTTCTGAACATTGGAAACTATTGCTTCTGTAACATTTCAACCATTCGAATTCATTTCACACGAGTTACAACAGTCAGCTGCATTCTTTTATTTCCAAGACACGATATTCTTGGCTTTTGTTTATTTATTTCTTCAATTTTTGTGATCATCAAGTCTGGAAATATTATAATGGCAATGACATATTATTTGAATAGAACACTGATAACTGCAACAGATTTATTTTTATTACTGAAAATTACTGTCATAATTCAAACTATATTAAATATCATAGGTCACTGTTTATTGGTATGATGCAAAACTTGATTAGTGTGCGTAATATATACCAACAAAACGGTGAAAAGTGTACTTGTGGCCTCTTTATGCAGGTGAAAATAACAGTAAAATGTCAACCTAATGTTTCCTATTTAAAAATAAAAAAGATTTATTGTTTATTGATTTTTATGCAGAACCTTCAAGAAGCAATTTTTCATGTGATTACCAAATTAGTAGTCTTATTTGCTTCTGTTTAGTTTTCTGGAAAATTTGACTCATTGTTTGGAGTAATACTGAAAGATGCAGTTATAGTAATAAAGTGAGAGAGATTTTGTCTAAACAACAATTACTGCATACAATAATTAAATTCTTAAAGCAAATCAAGAAACCAAATTTTTCAGTGTTTTCTTGCAATATTGTTCATACTTTGTGATTATCTATGGGTTTTCTACAGAAAAAAAAATGAAATATGCTATAATCTGTGTCAGGAGTTTGTTCCTAAAGAAATGAAGTAGGAAAGAGTAATGATTTGATAAACATGCACATCTTCAACCAAGTTCATACTTTTGGAGTTGAGTAATTGTTTGATGATGTTTGAAGAACTTATACTAAGTTGTTTTGAAATTCTTAATAAACAGAGTAGCTGTAATGGAGTCTGCACATGTACCAGATTACATAAATATGATTATTTAACTTTTACCTTAATTTTATGGATATTACTTGGATGAATTTTTATCAAATATTTGTCTGATTTGGGGGTTGTACTCCAACCTGTCATCTAAAAAGAGTTGTTGTTGCCATTTGTTTGTAATGTCCAGCCTTTCTGGTTATTAATTGCACTTTCTGGATTATGGAAATTGAAAAAAGAGGAGTCACAATTAAAAACCAGAAAGGCTGGACATTAACACATAAATGGCAACATTTATTTATTCTCTTTGAGTCAGTCCCAATGATGGGTTGCAGCACAACTCGAAAATTTCATGAGTGATACTAAAATTTCATGCTAGTTATCCACATAAATTTAAAGTAATATTGAAACAATGATAGTATCATTAGGGATTGCCATGACTTTACCAAATATCTTCATTAATCTCCTCTATGTTATTTTGTGAAAAATAAAATCACTGTATTAAATATAAATACCCTGTTCACTTTTTTTCCCCTTGAAAACATCATCATAGCCAAATGTATAATTTAACTAATATGTTGACAATACTTTATACTGTTTCACATGTTGTGTATGATTTAAAGCAAGCATATGAAATAATGTTCATTTTCTGTGAAACATTAAAATTCAAACAATAATGACGCTTAGTTGAAATTGTACTTACTCTTATGTCTTTTGTGGGATATCTTTGCATATTGCACATTTTCAATGTTCTTCCACATGATCGTTAGGTTGAAATCCAGAATTGATGTATGTTTAATGACACCGATTTTGGCTGTTATGTACATGATAAATTCATTCATCAAGACTAACTTGTGTGATTATTTAAAAAATGAGATGCAGGATTAAAAACAATGGGAGAGCAATCTGAATTAAAATAGAACTCGACTAAAATTGAACAATGATGACCAAATTTTTGAACCAAGGAAAAGAAATATGAAGCATTCGAATAAACTAGACAAATATCATTTCCGTATGGCCTTGCATCACCCAGACTAGTGTTGACTGCTTAATTCATAATCCTTAATAGTTGAAATTAGTCTGGGTGATTGATGCAAAGCAATTATACAGGAAATGATATTTCTCCAGTTTAATCGAATGCTTCATATTTCTTTTCCTTGGTTGAAAAATTTGGTCATCATTGTTAAATTTTAGTCAAGTTCTATTTTAATTGAGATTGCTCTCCCATTGTTTTTAATCCCGCATCTCGTTTTTTAAATATTCACACAAGTTAGTCTTGATGAATGAATTTATCATGTATATAACAGCCAAAATCGATGTCATTAAACTATATATCAATTCTGGATTTCAACCTACCATTGATGTGGAAGAACATCGAATATGTGCAATATGCGAAGATGTCCCCCAAGAGACATAAGGATAAGTACATTTTCAATTAAATGTCATTATTGTTTGAAATTTAATGTTTCACAGAAAATGGACATTATTTCCCGTGCTTGCTTTAAATCGTACACAACGTGTGAAACAGTATGAAGTATTGTCAACATATTAATTGAATTATACATTTGTTTATATAGCCATGTAGATAAAGTTAGACACTCATGAGTGTAATAAGAACTTATATATTGGACATTTATAGACTTTTCATTGGAAAAAAGTGGAACCAGTACAAAGATAAAAATTACAGAAAAATACCTACATAAGTGCTATCAGTAATTTACATGTGGAATTGTGGATAAGGGCAGGCATTTAAAAAAATCGTTTAGTCTCTTCAGATGTGTATTCTGTTTCAGAGGTAATTCTCATGATACTTTATTTAATGTTCTGTTAAGGTAGATCCATTTAAAAACTCTGCCCTATGTTTCCAATGGTAAAAAACTTCTGTAGACATTTTCTTTGCAATTAATGTATTCCCAAGGATACCAAGGATAAAACTTTGCACACACACACACACACACACACACACCATCAATGAAAATAACTTTAAATTATAGCCTAGTATACGTAATATTTGCTAAAACTTAACCATAATTATATTACTTTTGCATTTTTGAACTTCACTTTTAGTTGGTAAAGTTCGATGAACACTTACTTCACTTTTAGTTGGTAAAGTTCGATGAACACTTACCGCACGTGGGGCTTGGCTTTCAATTCATATTTTCGTTATGTGGATGCGGCACGGGGTTGTTGTTTTTTTTTCCATTTGGCCACGGTTCACTTCTTTTTTTTTTTTCCGTTGGAATTATTTTGCCTCATCACCAAATGAGTTTTTCCTTTGCTGCATCCTCATTTACTTCAATATTTATTCTTAACCCGAGTACTTTCGGTACTACTACTATACCGTCTTCGAGGGGACATTTTGCTCCAACTAGCACGGACCGTGTCAGCTGGGCATTTCAGTGGTTCTCGCGGGCTGCTTCTGTCATCTGCTATCGCTTCTTCTTGGGCGTTGTGGCGCCATCTCTTGTTGGTCAGTGATCTCCTTTTTCGAACTTTTCTTTTTTTGCTCAATTTTAATTAAATTTCTCCAGCTGTTTCCCAAATTATTAGGGTCATTGTGGTTGCAAACATTTGTCCTATTTTTTCAATCATTACCGACTCTGCTATTCTGAGGTGTTTTTCGGATTTACAGCTTTTAATGATTTTTATATTTTCGAATTTTGGATATTTTTGGTTATCCAGACAGTATTGAATCAGTGCTGTTTTTCTTCTTTTTTCTGCCAGTTTTTTATGTGTTGTTTTAACTGGCAGAAAAAAGAAGAAAACAGCACTGATTCAATACTGTCTGGATAACCAAAAATATCCAAAATTCGAAAATATAAAAATCATTAAAAGCTGTAAATCCGAAAAACACCTCAGAATAGCAGAGTCGGTAATGATTGAAAAAAATAGGACAAATGTTTGCAACCACAATGACCCTAATAATTTGCGAAACAGCTGGAGAAATTTAATTAAAATTGAGCAAAAAAAAGAAAAAGTTCGAAAAAGGAGATCACTGACCAACAAGAGATGGCGCCACAACGCCCAAGAAGAAGCGATAGCAGATGACAGAAGCAGCCCGCGAGAACCACTGAAATGCCCAGCTGACACGGTCCGTGCTAGTTGGAGCAAAATGTCCCCTCGAAGACGGTATAGTAGTAGTACCGAAAGTACTCGGGTTAAGAATAAATATTGAAGTAAATGAGGATGCAGCAAAGGAAAACTCATTTGGTGATGAGGCAAAATAATTCCAACGGAAAAAAAAAAAAGAAGTGAACCGTGGCCAAATGGAAAAAAAAACAACAACCCCGTGCCGCATCCACATAACGAAAATATGAATTGAAAGCCAAGCCCCACGTGCGGTAAGTGTTTATCGAACTTTACCAACTAAAAGTGAAGTAAGTGTTCATCGAACTTTACCAACTAAAAGTGAAGTTCAAAAATGCAAATGCATTAATGCACGTTAAAATATAACCTCCAATATCGGAAGTAAATTGATAATTATATTAGATAACAATAGTTTTTCCTTGGGTAGTGTTTGTGATCTGCTGACAGATGGTGCTATCTTTACAAATTACTTACTAATTGTATCATGTTGCACCCCCCCCCCAATAATTTCATTAACTTTTGGAATGGAATCAACACATGAGTCTAACCATGCAAAAGTCTGGAATATTTAAAATGATTTGAGCCACTTATAGCTGAAAATGTTAATACTGCTGATCTTTAATCCAAAATAAACCAGCAGGCTCACTGTGTTACATTTTCAACTATATTATTGTCAGAAAATTTAATCTAAGTGGTTCAAATCATTCTAGACATTCCACTATTGCATGTTTAGACTCAAGGGTGGATTCCATTCTGAAAATTCTGAAAATTCATGAAATTATTGAAAAGCAAGAAAGATGACACCAAATTTTAGGGTGTAATTTGAATCCGTTCTGATGCAAATTAAATTTATCAATTCAAAATCCATGGAACCAGTATGGAAAACAATAGTATCTGACGGAAGAAAGAAGTTTTTCAATCGGGTTTTTAATCCCTCAGATATTGCTGTAAACAGAATCGTGAGCTTACGCCCTCTGGTTGCAGCCTTGTGTGTTAAGAAAAACATGAATTTATATGAGAAACATTTCGCACCGAAAACGCTCTTCAACACAGAAAGAATTTTTCCAATCGGACTCTTAGAAACAGAGATATCGACAAAAATAAGATGTGACTTTACGTCCCCTGGTGGGAAAATCATGCATTATTTTAGGAAGAAAGTATTCTCAAAAGGTTTATCCATATGAGCAGTATTGGTCCAAGAAAAAAAAAATTAGTCGAGTTTTCAGGAGCCCAGATTTTGCTACAAATACATCAGAAGCAGATATTAACACTTATGTGCCCTGGTGGCCAAACCATTCTTTACCAAACATTAGAAATTATGTGAAAAATATTTTCCATCAGGTCTTGTATGCGATACAGGAAGAATTTTTCAAATCGGAGTTTTAGGAGCAGAAATAACGCAGAAAACGCAATTTCCTTTGTGCCCCCTAGCGGAAAGTCTATGATTTAGTTGAAAATTTTGAATTTATAGGAAAAACATTTTGCATCGGAAACACTATCCAACAAAGAAGGAATTTTTCAAATCGGACTCCTAGAAGTACAGATATTGACAAAAATAAGATATACATCTATGCCCCCTGGCGTAGGAACCATGCATTATTTTAAGAAGAAAATGTTCCTAAAAGGTTTGTCGACATGAGTAGTATCAGTCTACGAAAGACATTTTTTTTCAATCGAGAATTTAGAAGCTAATATTTTGCTGCAAACACATCAGAAGCGGAAATTAAGACTTATGCCACCTGGTGGCCAAACTATTTTTTTTTCAAAAATTAGAAATTGTGTGCAAAGGATTCACATCAGGAGCTGTATCTGGTGCAGAAAGAATTTTTCTAATCGGAGATATAGGGAGGAAAGCAATTTACCATTATGCCCCCTAGCGGAAAGTCTATGAATTACTTGAAAATGTTTAAATTATATGAAAAACATGTCACACTGAAAACACTATCCAACAAAGAAGGAATTTTTCAAATTGGACTCCTAGAAGTAGAGATATTGACAAAAATAAGATATACATCTACGTCCCCTGGTGGAGAAACCATGGAATATTTTAAGAAGAAAATATTCCAAAAAAGTTTATCGACATGAGTGGCATCAGTCCACGAAAGAATTTTTTCAATCGATATTTTAGAAGCTCAGAGATTTTATGGCAAATACATTAGAAGCAAAAATTAACACGTACGCCCCCTGGTGACCAAAGTATTCTTTACCAAAAATTAGAAATTATATGCAAAAGATTTTCCATCAGGAGGTGTATCTGCTGAAGAAAAAAAATTTCAAATCGGAGCTTTAGAAGAAGAGTTATCGTGGAAAATGTAATTTACTTTTAGGTCCCCTAGCGGAAAATCTATGCATAATTTGAAAAAGTAACTATATCTAAAATACTCTTCGACATAAATGGAATCGAAAGACAAAATAATTTTTTCAATCAGATGTTTAGAAGCAAATATGTGGAATAAAACATATTTTTGAATTCGACATCATCTGCATTTTACCTGTAGCGGCGAAATTGTATATCATAAAAAAAAAAAAAAAAAAAAACGAAATAAAGGGTCGTCATTCTCATATTTCAAGCTTCCCAATGCAAAAATAATTTTTCAAATCGGACTAATAATTGCAGAGATATCGTGGGTACAGACGGACAAACCGATAACATAAGCATGATCGTTTTTTACAAAAGACGTGCTAAAAATGTGACATGATTATAATTAGTAAGCAATCTGTAAAGGTGATGCCGTCTATTAGCAGATCTCAAAGATTACCCAAGGAAAAATTATTGATTTTTAATATCATTATGGCTAAGTATTAGCAAATACTAAGTATATCATTGGAAACATTGGACAGAATTGTTAGGTGTATCCACCTTAATGGGATAAAAAAATTAAGAAAAATGGCAAATGTAACAAGAAATCAAATAATCCAGTAGTTGAGGAGGGAGGCTTACATTTTAAAGGAAGGAAGAGCAGTGTTCAAACTAAAGCAAGTTGTAAATTCTAAGAGGACTGATAAGCATAAGTTTTTCTTTTTTTATGCCATCTATAAAACAGGACATCACTTTTATATGTGAAACAATTTTTTTTAATGTTTATGTTGATGCTTTTAGAAATATTTTTGTAGATGAGATTTGCCATGATGAAACCTAAAATTATGAATACTTATTGTTTGCTCTAAAGAGTAGTTTATTAAGAAATAAATTTTTCTGGAATTAACCTTTCATGAAACACATTGGTTTCATATGAAGTAGCACTCAAATTCTGTGATGAATATCTACATATTTAGGTGTACTTGTTCTTTTTGGGCCTGTTAAGCAATAAATCATGTGTATTATTGTGGAAGTTTTAATGCTTTTAAAACTGCCAAAGCTTCTGAAAAATAGTTGTAAGTATCTTTTTTTTAATCAGCACTTTTCACTTCTTTATGTCCTTACATTTGAAATTAAAAATAAGTTATTAAAACGTTGTGTATAATTTTTCTGCAACTCGAAGTAAAAGAAAAGTTATGTCATGATTAAAATTACGCTTGTGATGATACTAGTAATGGTTGCAAAATTTTAGCATGTTTTCTATTTCCATAAATATTCACATTGCAAACCCATTATCTTGTAGGTAATAGGTTTTCTTCTGGTGAAACTGGCATGATCTTTTCCGTTTTCTAGTGTAAAATTTTAGATTCCGTATAAACTAGCACATAAATTATTTGCCACATGTTATGGGAATGTTATGTACTTTTGTCTGCTTGAACTCCCATGCTCATAAAATGTTCTATTTTGTTTGCATGGGGTGATTAGCTCTTAAAGGGGATTTTATTTTTGTGGTGTGAAATTAAATCATTTTTATCCTAGAGGTTCTTCATTAATTTTTAAATATAGTGAGAAAAGTCTGTTATTTTGATTATGGCTTATAGGGTTAAGTCCATCATTATGACAGGTTAACATTACTTTGTTAACTTGTTTATGCTAAGTGTACTATAATTATTCAATAAAAAGATGTGCTTGCATGTTAATGCTTTCATTTTTAACTGAAGTTGATGCAGTTGTAGAAGCAGATACCATTAATAATTTTCAATGTCATGTAACTATAAGCATAATGATTAGCTTTGTCAGCCTTGGTTGAAGAGTTGGAGGAAGGGGATGTGTGTTATTTGTGCTTCATTTTTATCTTATTTCTGTTGTGATATACCTCATTGTGCTTATAATTATAAATTCATACTGGTGAGTGAGTGTCAGCACACATGTCTCATGAAATCAGAATGTTGAGGTGTATGACAAGTTGCCACACATTCAGATAAACCTCTGACCAGGGGTGTATTTAGACGGGGATTTTGACCCCCGAAAGTGGCATTTTTTTAATGCTTTTGGTTAAGATGCGACTTGCATTTAAAAAAATCCCTTAATTTAATAAAAATGCAACTCACATTAAAGAAAATGTTTTAGTTTTTTCTTCTATTTTTCATTAACTTTTATTTTGTTCTGGTGGATTTCAAAAACTTCCGTTTTTGTCCCCCCTCCCCCCAAATATCCATCTTCTGTATGCTGCTGCCCATGACACATAAGCAGTTTCACATTCAGGAGAACCAGGGGTGAATCCAGAAGCTTATATGGGGGGGGGGGGTTTGCACTGGTTTTAAAAAGATTGATACACAAAAGACTGTGTGTGTACCCATACTGGCAGAGCTGCCCCTCTCTAGCATTTCAGGGCTTTTTTAAAAACCTTTCCCATAAAAAAATTGTGCTAAAGTTTTAAATAACAAAGTGGGTAAAAACAACTGAAAAAATAAGTACTTTTCTCCTGGCATTCAGTTGTATACTTGCAATGACACAAGTTCCTTGCTTTTTAAATATCAAGTCGGGATGGAATCTTTCAAAATAAATTTGAGCCCTTTTATTAGGGTGGTTTAATTTAGTATAATAACTTTTAGCTTGAATCATCAAATTATTTCTGAGCAATATGACGGGCAATTCCTCTTTACAATATTAATTTATTCTTTCTCAATGTATGATTCCCACTTCTTTTGAAAGTAACCTCCATTTACTTCACTTCATCAAGTCATTCCTGCACCATTCATCATCTTACTGGTGATTTTCTCTCTGAAGTTTTTGGAAATATTGCAATAAACAAATCACACCCATTGCTTTCATGATCAGTCGAATTCTGTCTTCCCTTTCTCTCTCTCTCTAGCTAGAACAGAACATTTAATCTCCAAATTCACAGAAAATTTTAATTGTTACAAAAACTTTTACCGAAATTAGTGCATTTATTACTATAATTTTACAAAAATATATGCATTAATTATTTATGATCTTGGCCATTTAAAAAGGAAAAGTCTGTTGTTGGGAGGGGGGGGAGGTGCACCTCCTGTTGCCACACCTCCCACTAGATCCACTACTGAGAAGAACCTGAATTTCAAAAGTTAAGAAACTCTGGTTCCTACTCTGGGTGCACTAATGGAAACTCTTGATACAATTAATGCCTTTTCTAGCTCTCAATGCTTGATTAAGTGATCTCATGACTTATCAGTGAGCTTGGAATTGGTTATACATATCTGGTGACATAAGAGAGGCAAAGTTGCTCTTCTTAATTTTTTTTTTTTATTCTAAAAATAAAGAGGAAGTTTTCTAAGTGTGTAGTGTAAATAATAGCAGAAGAGTTAATTTTTAAATAAAGAACGATACTAAATTCAAACTACTGAAGACACAATTTCATTCTTCAGGAATTTCCACCCTAAAGTGGATTTCACTAACCCATATTTCAGCCTGATTTTTGTCTCCATTCTCTCTATCCCGCGCCCAACACTTCAGCAAGTCCATAGTCTGATAAGCTGTCACTCTTGTCATCCTTTCATCTTTTTCTTGGTTTACTTCTTCTTCTGGCTGCCTCACAATCGAGGGTGGATAGGGATGATGAAATGAGATCGGGAATTTTAGTCTTGAAGACACTATAAAATCACACGTCTCTACAGCAGAACACTACATAAATTCCCTCATGAAAGAAATTCTGTTAGATCCTGGATGAAAGAGAACTGCTGAAATATGCATTGTAAAATGAATTCACTCATAAGAAATTTTTAACAACAATTTAACTGTAAAATAAGAAAAATAATTAAAAAACTCAGCTCATCATTGAGCTGATGAACTGTGCCCAAAACAAGGTATTGTACCAGACTTTTTTTCCTTTGAAAAATTTGGTTTTTACAAAAACTTGTTTAAAAAAGTCATGTCTCTTGGAGTACATTTTGAATTTTACCTTGAAGATCAATATGAAAATTGAAATATGCACATGTCTCAAGGCAATTTTTAATATTTACTTGTTTTCAAATCACATACTGTTGATATTTATTAGTACCTCCTCCTTGAGTGATCCCTTCTCTAAGTCTACCCATAATTTTCACCCTTAACCAGTGCTGGTAAATCACTGTTTCTTGTAAGATAATTGTAGTGGGACACAGATTCCGAAATATTTCAGTAGGAGAATCACTTTGTGCTCCGCATCAGTGCTTGGATAAGGATGTGAGGATTACACTACTGATACGGGTACAGAAAGGACTACAGAACTAGTCAAACTGATTTTTTCAACCATTATCGGCCCACTGCTGGATAAAGGCCTCCCTATGTCTCTACTACAACTTTCTGTCTTGAGCCAATCTCATCCCTTAAGTCATTCCAGCATGCTTTCTGATTTCATCCACCCATCTCTATTGTGGCCTTCTCCTACTCCTTGGTATCCAATCTAGTATTTCAGTTATCCAGTGCAGCTAGTTCTTCTGTAGCAATATGTCCAGCTCATTTTTGCTTGAGGTTCCTCATTTCAATCACGATGTCATCAGCTGTTGTCATTTGCCTAGTCCTTGTATTCTTCTTCTTATCTTTCCTGATTACACTAAGCATGCATCTCTCTCCACACACACACTAACACAACTAAAACTAATGAAAAAAGTAATCGAGTAATGAAATGTGTGTATGTGAAAGAAAGAGAGAGAGAATAGAAATTAAAATCATAGATGGAAAGGGAACCTTGAGCTGGGTTTGGTGTGTAAAGTAATGCAATGACATATTTTCCTTTAAAATTTGCAGTAGATCTATATTTTTTTAGTGTTGCCTATTTTTTACGCTTTCCAACCGTAGGTTGAAGAAGCGTATATGTTCCAGCTTTGTCCGTCCGTCCGTCCGCACGATAACTCACGTGGAAATGGTTCGATTTCGACGAAATTGTGGTAGGGGACCACCTGGGGACAAACCCTATTGAAAATGGCCAAAGCAGGGTCAAAGGTCAGGACATAGGAGGGAGATCCATTCCATTGCCTTTATGCGTCATAACTTGCGTAAAAATGGCTTGATTTCGATGAAATTTTTGTATGTGGTAGGGAGCCACTGGGGACGAACCCTATTTAAAATGGCGAAATGGGGTCAAAGGTCAGGACACGAGTGGGATCCATTCCATTGCCCTTGTGCATCTTAACGTACCTAAAATGCTTGGATTGCGACAAAACTTTATCTTGTTGTTCCGGAAGTATAGTGAACCGGTTCTGTTGAATATCAATGAAATGGGGTCAAAGGTCATTGCACAAAAGCCAGATTTATTCCACAGCCATTATTCTCATAACTTGCGTAAAACTGCTTCTATTACAACAAAACTTTATCATGTTGTTCCGGAGGTATAGTGAACCGGTTCTGTTGAATATAATCGAAGTGGGGTCAAAGGTCAGGACACAGGAGCGAGATTTATTCCACAGCCATTATCCACTTAACTTGAGTAATAATTTCTGGTATGTTGGAAAGCGTATCATATCAGTGCTTTGCATAATTTTACTAACTTGTTTTATTATAATGGCATTTTTGCCAAGTGGAAATAATAAGCGCTCTGCCTTTATATCTGTGGCCTTAAAAATGTATTAAAAATTACTTTGGTTTTACACAAGCTAACGTGTATTTTTGCTTAATACATCTAAAGGATTTTAGAAAGAGAAAACATATTAAGTAGCTTTTAGCACATCAGTTTTTAATTTTGATGAAATTGCTAATAAAGCTAAATCAGAAGAAACCATTGATACTGGGGATTTGATTTAAAAAAAGTAACAACTCTAGTGTGTGCTTATTATGTAATTTTTTATCATTTTGTACAAAGTTAAATATTTTCTTTGTAAAATAAGGTCAAATTAGAAATTATTGCTGTTGAGGCTTTATTAATGTGCAACCCATGAAACAGTGTCATATAAAACATATTTCGTTTATAAAGCAGTCGGCTCAGTTGACATCTTGAAGTGAACCAGTAGGTAACTTGTGCATGAGAAACATTTATGGATGATGATCTAGTGTATAGACCAAAAGTTTGAGACATAAAGTACCTTAATAAATTTATCCTCTATAATTCCCATTAAGTATTTATGGTACTGAAAGATTTATGGGACAGTTTTACAATTTTGTCCTTAGTGAAAGAGTCATTCTTGCAGTTTTGTGCTTTTTTTTTGTTAGGTGTCAGGAATTTTTCTGTTCTGCAGGTCACAGCGTTCATTAGTATTATGTTTCAAATGCATCAACATATTTGTCAGTTTCTCCGAGGCTCTAGCTGCCTAGTTGTGCTGTAACACCACATATGCATACAAAATCCCATTGTTTTCTGAGCTGGGAGTTTTCTGTTCTTCTACAGCTGCCAGTTGTTAATCTTTAATCCCAAATAGTCAAGCTATTAAACTTATTATTTTAATTTTTGCTAGAAGATTGAAGACATTGAAACAAGCCTGGATTTTTGGAGGTAAATGAATCTTTGTTAGTGGAGTTAATGTTAATTCAAGGCTGCTATGGTAATTTTTATTACAAAAATAGCATTGGAGAATTGAATTAAATAATACATACAGGTAATTTTTTTTATTAAACTTAATGAATGCCTAAGATTTAACAAGAGAGCATAAAGCTAAGTCAGTCATTTTTAATGAACAAAATGAAGTGTAATGGGATCCCATATTCAAGAGAAAAGAAAAATATGCTGCTCATGGTCCCTGATGGGGAAGGATAGAAATTGTGCCATACTCAAGAAAATTTGGATGGGGGGGGGTAAATTATAAACTGGTGGAAGAGAAGAATGTACATCAAATATTAGGTTCTTTGGGAAGTAAGTGAGTGCATATTACTTAACATAATTCCTGTAACAGCAATGCAATGATCCCAGTATTTGAATATAATTATCACCAATATAGTTTAAATCATGGGTGCACATAAGGTGTATACAGTGGGTAGGGCACCTCCTCTCATCTACTCTGTTCAATGAACAACTGAATAATCCAGGCCTTGTGCTGCCATGCATTGCCATGTATGAGGACTCGTCACCATACAATGATGTTGCAGTGCCCATGTCAAGATATGCTTCTCAAAAGATGCTCTGACGTCATGGTGATATTCATACCGTACATCTCCCAGGAATCCATGGTGATGATCAGTAAGATTTTACGCTTGTGCACAGGGGCGGATTTCCAACTAGGCGCACGCCCCAGAGCTTGAGGGGCCCCGAAAACCAATAATTGGATTGTAAGTATTGTTTTGATTTTCACGGACCAAAACAAATCTTTGTTTTAAAGCGACCACTTTATTTGTATTGTCAATTGATTTTTTAACATTCTCATATTAGTAACATATTTTCTTCTTGCTGTTGTTGATACTCCAAATTATCGAGTTCTTATTCATGTCCTTGTGTTGAAAGGAACAGTTAAAATCATTTAGCCTTCCGTTTAGTGGTAGGTGAAGCAAGAAATCACGCTTCGCACACGTTTCAACGTTTAAGGCAAATACTTACATGGCCTGCTGTTATATAAATTGTTTGCATGCTGCTTCCAGCCGAAGGAAAACATCTGTGTTGGAATCACCTTCCCCCATGAGTTGCGATGAGGAGTGCTTGCAAAATCTCTCTTGATGATTGGGGGTGTTTGATCTATTGCCTTTTCCCTTTGGGATAACGCAATCAAGTTCTTTCTCAGCCCTAATCCCCCTAAACCAGCCTAAACCCAAAGAGTTAGTATTTAGTCTGAAAAAAAAAAAATGAACTTCGAAAATGTCATATTTATCGTATTTTTATTTAATAGCGTTAGAAGTTTTTCTATTCTGCAACAACATTTTCGTATTATTTTCTCCCCCCCCAGTTTAATACTGGCAATCATCAAGTGTTCTCACCTTTTCTATTCCTTAAATTGATATAAAACTAACTTTTGAAAAAGCAATAACAGTCTCAATGATACTCTTACTCGTAAAGCCACAAAAAAAAAAAAAAAAAAAGGGGGGTAAACATTTTTTCTTGACTTTAATTTTTTTTTTTTTTTGTTAAACTGACGGATGAAAATTTTTGAGACGATAAGGAGGGGGAGCTGAATCTTTTAACGCCTAGGGTCCCAAAAGATCTAAAGTCGCCTCTGCTTGTGCAACTCTGCAAGGGGTAAAGATGCCTCAGACATACCAGATTCAACTTAAAACTATGACTGATGTCATTGCTTGGGTGTGTAAAATTCCACCCACCTTTTATGTAAGCAGAGAACCCTATTAAATTGTAAGGTTATTCCATGTAATTTTGTAGCAGAATTCCTCACACCTGCCAATATTTGGTAGAGCCTTGTGAGTAGTAACTACTAACTAGTATTATCGCTCAGCATACATACACGCTTTTTTACAAAACAATCCATCCCTTTGTGAAAGAGAAATACACACAACAACAAAACATTACAACAAACAAGGCCACTAATGAAACAAACTCAACGCGTGTGAAACACAAAGTTGATTCCCCTGGTAAAAATATAGTAAGTAACATTGTGAGATTTAATTTCGAAACTTCCACCAGTAAAAATCAATCGGATGCGTTCAGAATTTCATGCTTGACAGATGGGAAATCCAAGCAAGTGAACGCGCAGTGCGCGAACCTCCACTTACCATGTGATCATACTGCCTCTAACAATGCAGTTTAAGACAAGATAAGACCAAAGAAGGAAAAAACAAACAAACAATGTTTTAATTGGGTGAAAAATCAAAACACGCAGCAACAATGTGGACTACTGTCAGTTTGTCTTTTGTTGACTCTGTAACTGCACTGCATCCATTGCTTACTTCTTCTTTCTGCTGATATCTTTCTCTCCCTCTATTTCTCCATTGTCGCTTTTCTTTCCTTTTCTTTTTATGCCTTCCGATAACAAAAAATTCATCCATCGTGCTGAAAGAACTTTCAGCCTGAGGACCATGAATGAGTGCATGATATCAAAGCTTTAACTACTTTAGATAAACGGTGTAACTTTGAGAATATTAATACTTTTGAACACCATGCATCAACTTTTACCTTCGTCACTTCCGTTTTGGGGAATTTCCCCCTACCTTATCAAGCTTGAAGGCAAAAACTTATGGGACGGGAAACGCAGGAGAGCGCGGGCATCGCATGGGGATTACAGGAGAAACCTTTGCTCTGTTCGACCTCCGGTTTTGAAAATTTTTACTCTATTTTCAAGCTGAAATACAAATATTTATGCAGTAAAATGTTATTTACTAATAATACTGGAGAAATTACGATTACGGAAAAATTCGTCGACGGTCCGTTTTCGAACGTTTCGAAAAAATGAATTCCGTGCCCGCCCGCCGCCACACCAATTCCCCAAATAACTCTGTTCACTTGTGCATCGATATCGCAAATGACTAAAATAATAACGAAAAGGGCGGAATTTGCCAAAGAAGATCACGAGGGAATTTTCGCAGCGTCTAACTTTCGTTTTCGCAAATTGTTGCCTACTGTTTCAAGATGGAATAGAAATATTTTTGCAGTAAAATGATATTTATTAAGACTACTGGACACAAAGGCAACATCGGGTGAGAAAAATTACGATTGCGGCAAAATTTTTTACTCCGTTTAACTATGTTTTCGGAACTTTTGAAACACGAAATACCATCCCCAGACGGTATTTCGTGTTATTTCGTATTAGCAAAATGAAAATTCGTAGAATCCGTAGTTTCGACAGTGAGTTCCGTAGTCAAACAACTAATTCCGTAGAAACTACGGACATTACGTAGTAGTTGGCAAGTATGATTATTCCTTCTGGATTGTGGTTAGCATGTGTGGCATGCGCATCACTAGTTTGCTTATTAGCGTAAATCTTTCTATGGTATAGTATAAAACCATTGTGTGAGGGATAGAAGACTACCGTAAGGCCAATGTAGTTGGTGTCTCAAAAAATATTGAAACAAGCTTATATCTCTTCAACAGTTGATCACAGATACACATTTTCAAGTAGAAAATACTCAAAATGATGTAAAGACTTACGACATGGGAGTTGCACCCTTGTGGGTAGCATTTGCATAAAAATAATTTTTTACACAACCTTTTTAGAAAAAAAAGTTTAATTAAAAAAGAGTTGCGCAATATCTTAATTAGTCTAAAACAAGTAGGTAAAATCGTGCAATGCATTGATTATTATACGGTTTCCAACATACCAGAGATCATTACTCAAACTATTACTCAAGTTATGAGTATAATGGCTGTGGAATAAATCTCGCTCCTGTGTCCTGACCTTTGATCCCATTTCGATGATATTCAACAGAACTGGTTTAGTATACTTCCGGAACAACATAATAAAGTTTTGTCTCAATCGAAGCATTTTTAGTCAAGTTATGACGCATAAGCGCAATGGAATGGATCCCACTCCTATGTCCTGATTAAAGATCAGGACACCCCATTAACCCCATTTCGGCCATTTTCAATACGGTTCATCCCCAGGTATCTCCATACCACATAACTAAAATTTCATCGAAATCGAACCATTTTTACGCAAGTTATGACGCATAAGGGCAATAGAATGGAATAGATCCCTCTCCTATGTCCTGACCTTTGACCCCACTTATCCCATTTTCAATAGGATTTCTTCTTAGGTGGTCCCCTACCACATACTAAAATTTCATCAAAATCGAACCATTTTTGCGCAAGTTATGACGCATAAGGGAAATGGAATGGATCCCTCTTCTATGTCCTGACCTTTTACCCTATTTCACCCATTTTCAATAGGGTTCGTCCCCAGGTGGTCCCCTACCATTTTTTTTTTGATTAAAGGTTTAACTACCACCGTGAGCTACTTAATGGGCTATAAGCAGTCGCCCGTCCCTAATTTAGGGCTACTGGAGGGAGAGAGCCAGTGCCGTAAGACAAACACAACAACCATGCCACACCAGGATTCGAACCTGGACCCTTACTCGGACGAATGGTCATAAGCCAGCGCTCAGACCACTGGGGTGACAAACTATTTGGTAAGCCTGTTCATTAGGTTTTAAAATACTGTGTTGCTTTGTTTGGATTTAATTTTACAGAACACACATTCAGAGAGTTATGTTATGCTGTTGTGTATTCACAAGTGGCAACATAATGTATGGTACAGTCAAATTATAGTGCGATAACATTAATATAGACTCTTCTATAGTGTCACTGGTGCATGGCACAAACTCATAACAGTTTGTGCATGTGAAAATGACCATGTACATAGTGAATTCACATTTTATTCAAAGGATCGAGGAGCATTTATACTTTTTTTTTTTTCAGTATTTTGAAAATTTTACATAGCATTGTGCTTTTTATTCTGAGATGAAGAACATAATCAATTAATTATGATGATGCATTTCAATATGCGCATAATGAGAGTTTTTTGATTCAATACACACTTAATTTCCTTGTGGTATTTTTGTGATTTTTTTCAAGTTGAAAATTTTCACAGACTTATTACTTACGCTAAAGTTTCATGTGTTTATAATAAAACATGCTTTGTAATATTTTCTCCATGAGTTTTATTGCGAAAGGTTCACAGAATAATAATATGTTCTACAGAATTCATCCACTGTATAATTTTTTTTTTCTGTCTGAAAGTGTAGTGCAATATTTATTTATCATAAAACAATAAATGATTTAATTTTATTCTTTTTGTTTGCAGTTATAGTCTTGCCTCATTTCAGTCATATACATATTAAGAAATAGTTGGTTATTTTTTATGGACAAAAAACTGGGCTTTTGATACCTAATTTTGTGACTCTTTATATCATTGCAAAACAATTTGAAGACTAGGAACAATAATGTATTATTGTGTTGGTGCGAATGAAATGTCCGGCAACGGACCAGCCCACGTGGACGGCGAGAAAGGAAAAGTAGGACAACTTACTTAGGAAAAATAATCTCCCTCGGCATCGACACATAGTTGCTATCTGTCCGGCAAGGCCATGATCCGGGAACGAAAAAAGTCTTGTGTCTGGGACTCGAAGAAGTCATCAACTGCACGTTGAATCTCGTTGTCTGTCGTGAACTGTTTTCCGGACAGGAAGTGATCCAGGCAACGAAACAAATGATAGTCTGTCGGAGACAAGTCCGGGGAATATAATCCCCCTCGGTATCGACACATAGTTGCCATCTGTCCGGCAAGGCCATGATCCGGGAACGAAGAAAGTCTTGTGTCTGGGACCCGAAGAAGTCATCAACTGCACGTTGAATCTCGTTGTCTGTCGTGAACTGTTTCCCGGACAGGAAGTGATCCAGGCAACGAAACAAATGATAGTCTGTCGGAGACAAGTCCGGGGAAGATAATCCCCGTCGGTATCGACACATAGTTGCCATCTGTCTGGCAAGTCCATGATCCCGGAACGAAAAAAGTCTTGTATCTGGGACCCGAAGAAGTCATCAACTGCACGTTGAACCTCGTTGTCTGTCGTGAACTGTTTCCCGGACAGGAAGTGATCCAGGCAACGAAACAAATGATAAGTCTGTCGGAGATAAGTACGGGTAAGATAATCCCCATCGGTATCGACACATAGTTACCATCTGTCCGGCAAGGCCATGATCCCGGAACGAAAAAAATCTTGTATCTGGGACCCGAAGAAGTCATCAACTGCACGTTGAATCTCGTTGTCTGTCGTGAACTGTTTCCCGGACAGGAAGTGATCCAGGCAACGAAACAAATGATAAGTCTGTCGGAGACAAGTCCGGGGAAGATAATCCCCGTCGGTATCGACACATAGTTGCCATCTGTCTGGCAAGTCCATGATCCCGGAACGAAAAAAGTCTTGTATCTGGGACCCGAAGAAGTCATCAACTGCACGTTGAACCTCGTTGTCTGTCGTGAACTGTTTCCCGGACAGGAAGTGATCCAGGCAACGAAACAAATGATAAGTCTGTCGGAGATAAGTCCGGGGAAGATAATCCCCCTTGGTATCGACACATAGTTGCCATCTGTCCGGCAAGGCCATGATCCCGGAACGAAAAAAGTCTTGTGTCTGGGACCCGAAGAAGTCATCAACTGCACGTTGAACCTCGTTGTTTGTCGTGAACTGTTTCCCGGACAGGAAGTGATCCAGGCAACGAAACAAATGATAAGTCTGTCGGAGACAAGTCCGGGGAATAGGCAGGATGAAGCAGTGCTTCATAGCCCAAGGCACTTAGTGTCAGCATCGTTCGTTGTGAGACATGAGGGCTGGTGTTGTCCTGGGGAAGAAGAACACCATGTCTGCTGACCAAAGCCGGTTGTTTCCAGTGCAATTCAGCGCAATAACGTTCTGTAGTGATGGTTTGGCCTCTTGCCAAGAAACTCCGATGAATTATCCCATCTATGGACCACTAAACAAGGAGCATCATTGTGTAGGGGGTGGCTTTGGACAACGGCGCTTATAAGGGGTAGCAGGGAGGGGCTCGAACACCCCCCCCCCAGTAGTTGGTATAGCCAATTTTTTGATAAATTTAAAACA
This sequence comes from Macrothele yani, assembly GCA_039090855.1. Taxonomy (NCBI): domain Eukaryota; kingdom Metazoa; phylum Arthropoda; class Arachnida; order Araneae; family Macrothelidae; genus Macrothele; species Macrothele yani. The sequence goes on from CM077026.1 coordinate 117,846,036, forward strand.
CTAAAATAGACTAAACCTTTTTTTAAAACATTTTTAAAAAGAATAAGATATTAATGATTGATTGTATCAATTATTTTTTTTGTAATTTAGTATCTTGTACACTTACTAAAATGTTTGACAACCTTGAAGGAGGTAAGAATTTTTCTTAGCCTCCCCCCCCCCCCTAAAAGTACTCATAAGGGCGCCACTGGCTTTGGATACCGTCCAGCAGGCCGTGCCTTGCTTAACCATTGTGCAGATCGTTTCCGATTATCGTAAAGGACCCACTTCTCGTCGCAGGTGGCGATTCGATGCAGTAGAGGTTCTTGTTTATTCCTGACAAGCAGCGACGTGCAGACTTCCAAACGCCTAGTCTTGTTGGCAGTTGTCACCTCATTCGGCACCCACATGTCCAGCTTTTCGACCTTGTCCAGCTCAGCCAGACGCAGAACAACTGCCATGTGGTGGACACCTAACTCTGCCGCTATCTCACTACACGTTTTTCGGCGGTCAGCTTCCACCACACGTAACAGAACATCGTCAGAAACAGCACCAGGTCGGCGACCACGTGGTTCGTTTTGCCACGTGCTTCGTTTTGCCACGTGCTTCGTTTTGCCACGTGCTTCGTTTTCCAGGTCCGTATCTCCGCTTCGAAACTTCACAAACCATCGCCGAATGGTTCGTTCGTTGGCTGTATTCTTCCCAAACGCTTTGTTAACGTTTCGAGTGGATATTTCTGCAGAATGGCCCAGTTTAAATTCAAACAGAAAGATGACTCTCAAATCCAGTGTCTGCATGTTTCCTTTGCAAGCCACGTTACGTCGAAATAAACCACGCCTACACCTTGTTCTTCCCGCACGTGCTAGCTATTTATAGTAACTCTGTGACGTAATACCCGCAACACCTGTGGGTGGTTCCATTCGGCTGTGGTGGGGGCTCTTCTCTACTGCTCGTTCGCACCGGTCATTTTATTAGCACCAGCCCAATAGTTGCTTAGAATCATTGGCATAGTCTAAGCCACTCCTACAGTTTTGGGGAGCCCCTGGCAGACAAGGGCCTCATGATACCTGTAAATAATATGTTCCGTGATATTCGTGGCAATTTTAAACAAACGCTTTGTACGAGGGTTGTACCGAAATTAATGCAAAAGTGGGAATAACGTTTTCATTAACTGGCAGAGATAATTCAAATTGCACATGTTGGTAAACTCTTCCTCTATAGTAACCCTTCGCCTTCATTGCCGACTTGAAGGAGAGAAGGGTGGAAGTCTGCTCTGATCTGCTGGAAGCGTTTGCTGCCAATGAAGACACGTTTTTTTTCGATCTGTTGACGTGATAAAACGAGAGCGTATCTTTACAATCCCGAAACGAAGATTCAATTCATGAAACGCCGTCACACCTCTTCACCAAAGCCTAAGAAGTTCAAGAACCAGAAACGAAGATTCAATTCATAAAACGCCGTCACACCTCTTCACCAATGCCTAGGAAGTTCAAGAACCAGAAACAAAGATTCAATTCATGAAACGCCGTCACACCTCTTCACCAATGCCTAAGAAGTTCAAGAACCAGAAACGAAGAATCAATCCATGGAATGGCGTCACACTACTTCACCAAGGCCTAAAAAGTTCAAGAGCCAGAAACGAAAAATCAATCCATGAAATGGCGTCACACCCCTTCACCAAGGCCTAAGAAGTTCAAGAGCCAGAAACGAAGAATCAATCCATGGAATGGCGTCACACCCCTTCACCAAGGCCTAAGAAGTTCAAGAGCCAGAAACGAAGAATCAATCCATAGAATGGCGTCACACCTCTTCACCAAGACCTAAGAAGTTCAAGAGCCAGAAACGAAGAATCAATCCATGGAATGACGTCACACCCCTTCACCAAGGCCTAAGAAGTTCAAGAGCCAGAAACGAAGAATCAATCCATGGAATGGCGTCACACCCCTTCACCAAGACCTAAGAAGTTCAAGAGCCAGAAACGAAAAATCAGTCCATGGAATGGCGTCACACCCCTTCACCAAGGCCTAAGAAGTTCAAGAGCCAGAAACGAAAAATCAATCCATGAAATGGCGTCACACCCCTTCACCAAGGCCTAAGAAGTTCAAGAGCCAGAAACGAAAAATCAGTCCATGGAATGGCGTCACACCCCTTCACCAAGGCCTAAGAAGTTCAAGAGCCAGAAACGAAGAATCAATCCATGTAATGGCGTCACACCCCTTCACCAAGGCCTAAGAAGTTCAAGAGCCAGGAACGAAGAATCAGTCCATGGAATGGCGCCCCTCCCCTTCACCAAGACCTAAGAAGTTCAAGAGCCAGAAACGAAGAATCAATCCATGGAATGGCGTCACACCCCTTCACCAAGGCCTAAGAAGTTCAAGAGCCAGAAACGAAGAATCAATCCATGGAATGGCGTCATACCCCTTCACCAAGGCCTAAGAAGTTCAAGAGCCAGATACGAAGAATCTTTTTGCTGTCAATAAACTGCAAAATGGTTTTACCGACACGGATTTCTTCTATCCCTACTATAATCTGCATAGGGATTGACTTTTGTAGTTTTACCGCTTACTAGTTCAGAGAAAGGGAGATTCTGAAAGCGCTTAGTCTTCCCTTTTCTCTCTTTTTAAAGGCTATATTTTTCAATAATTCTCAAAGTTTAGTTAATCTTTTCATTCTTACATTCAACTAAATATTTTTAACAATATCTCATTTCATTATTTAATTTTATCATTTTAATAAAATACAATAGGAAGACAAAATAATACCAAATGGCACATCACGGGGCGGGCTGGGCCTAAATAACAGCTGCAATTGACGGGCCCGGGTCGGGTGTCTGATATTTGAAATGAACAGGGCCGGGCTGACTGTTAAACGCCCGCGCTTGGAACGGTCCATGCTCACCAAAGTAGGCCCGTGCAGACCTCTAGACCCCTCAACGGACTTACCTCGCGCCAGAACTGAGTTCGGGCTCAATTTCAAGAGCCCGAACCCGAAGTATGTCAGCCCGAGCCCGAAGTATGTCAGCCCGAGCCCGAAGTATGTCAGCCCGAGCCCGAAGTATGTCAGTCCGAGCTCGAAGTATGTCAGCCCGAGCCCGAATTTTATATTGCAAGATACAGCCCGGGGCCGAACGATACCGTAAACTATGACTAACCTATTTAGGCATTAAAAAAATGTCTTCCACACTTCTACTCTTTCTTCCCTGTGTAATTAACCGATATTTTTCTCAACTGCGGAGTGCAGAAGGGATGTCCATCTATTTCTGTAGTTTCTTTGACCATTCATTTCTTCCTGAAATGTGTTTGGTGGCCGGGGATCAGGAAAAATCGGGAGGCACAACAATCTATGTCGTAGGTTGGTCATTAGAATTAGCAGGGAGCTTCCCCTTTGAGGTAGGCAGCAAAATTTCGTCAGCTTGCTATCTACTTACTATCTATAGTTCTTAAAGAAACTTTTCCTTTGCAGAAATTCAGTAATTCATGATCTATGGCATTTGTTACCCAAGCCCGGAATGAATAGCCCTGCCGAGTTCCCACTCCCCATCTAGACCCAGTTGCCGAATAATTCTATTTAACTACTAGAAAGGGTAAATAAAAATTTCGTTTAATAATTCATACAAAATCAGATTTAAAAAAAATAAATATGTTCCTCTCTTAGAGGCCGAGCCCGAACTTCAATATGTATTATGCAGCCCGGGCCCGGGCTTGGACTCGGCCCGTCTCAGCACTGCCTCGCGCCTGGCATACTTTATTGCATCCCACACGCACTTTCCATTGTTTTAAATGAACGCGCAGCAAGCGTAATCACACTAATAAACGCAATGTTTTGTACGTTTAAATTGTTTATTGATTGTTATTATCTTAGAATTTAAACTTTAGCCCACTTTGTTTTACGTGTTTCTGTCGTCTCTTGCGCAAATTAAACGAACTGCATCTTTCTAAGCGTGAATTCACTTTGTTGCCAAACTTTCGGATTGCACAGCAACGCTTCGTTGAGACTGACTGAAGAAACTATATAGGTTCTTCACTTTTGAACGGACGTAAGACAATAACCTGAACTTTCTGGACGTGACCGTTGCAGTCTCAGGAGGAAAAATTGCTACAAAACTATATAAAAAACCTACCAATGCTAATGAAGTTCTGAATTACGACTCTTATCATCCCTCCTATAAAGTTAATCTGGCTTTACAATTCCTGGAAAAATTGGAGCTCTGGATTCTTCATCAAAGAAACTCCATATAAGAGAATTAAACAAGAAAGATGACACCGAATTTTCGGGTGTAATGAGCACGTCTTTTGAATCCGTTCTGACGCGAATTAAATTTATCAAAGCTATTCAAAGTCACTGGAACCGGTATGGAAAACTGTAGTATCCGACCGAAGAAAGAAGTTTTTCAATCGTGTTTTTAATCCCGCAGATATTGCTGAAACGGAATCGTGAACTTACGCCCTCCGGTTGCAGACTTGTGGGTTAAGAAAAATTTGAAATTATGCATAAGAAACATTTCGCAGCGGAAATGCTCTCCAACAAAGAATTTTTCAAATCGGACTCTTAGGAGTAGAGATGTCGACAAATATAAGATATGCATTTACTGGCCGGGAAAACATGCATTATTTTAAGAAGAAAGTATTCTCTTAGCGGTGTCGGTCCCAGAAAAAAAAAAAAAATTTAGTCAAGTATTCAGCAGCTCAGTTTTGCTGAAAATACATCAGAAACAGAAAATTGACACTTATGCCCCTGGTGGCCAAACCATTCTTTATCAAATATTTGAAATTATATGAAAAACATTTTCCATCATGAGCTGTATGCGATACAGGAAGAATTTTCAAAATCGGAGTTTTAGAAGCAGAAATAACGAAGAAAATGCAACTTACCCTTGCGCTCCCTAGCGGAAAATGTATGATTTGAAAATTTTGAATTTATATGAAAAACATTTCACATCGGAAACGCTATCCAACAAAGAAGGATTTTTTCAAATCGGACTCTTAGAAGCAGAGATGTCGACAAATATAAGGTATGCATCTACTGGCCGGGAAAACATGCATTATTTTAAGAAGGAAGTACATTCTCAAAAGGGTTTTCGATGTTAACGGTATCGGTCCTGGAAAGAATTTTTTCAGGAGCTTAGATTTTGCTGTTATTGCATCAGAAGCAAAAATTAACATTTATGCCCCCTGATGGTCAAATCATTCTTTACCAAATATTAGAAATTATACGAAAAACATTTCCCATCAGGAGCTGTATTCGGTACAGGAAGAATATTTCAAATCGGAGTTATAGAAGCAGAAATATCGGAGAAAACGCAATTTACCTTAATGTCCCCTAGCGGAAAGTCTATGAGTTACTTGAAAATTTTGAAATTATGTGAAAAACATTACGCACCGGAACGCTATCCAACAAAGAAGGAATTTTTCAATTCGGACTAAGTAGAGATATTGACAAAAATAAGATATACATCTACGCCCCTGGCGGAGAAACCATGCATTACTTTTAGAAGAAAATACCTCGAAAAAGTTTATCGATTTGAGTAGTATCGGTCCGCAAACGAATTTATCCAATCTAAATTTTAGAAGGTCAGATTTTGTGGCAAATACATCAGAAACAGAAATTAACATTTACGCCCCCTAGTGGCCAAACCATTCTTTACCAAAAATTAGAAATTATATGCAAAAGATTTCCCACCAGGAGCCGTACACGCTGAAGAAAAATATTTTGAAAACGGAGTTTTAGAAGTCGAGATATCGGGGAAAAGGTAATTTACTTTTACGCCCCCTGGCGGAAAATCTATGCGTAAGTCGAAAAAGTGACTGTACCTAAAATACTCTTCGACATAAATAGAATCGAAAGGTAAGAGAATTTTTTCAATCGCATGTTTAAAAGCAAATATATGGAATAAAATGTTTTTTGAATTCGATATCATCTGCATTTACGTCCTCTAGCGGCGAAATTGTACATCGTAAAAAAAAAACAACAAAAAAAAAACAAAACGAAATGAAGGATGATCATTCGCATGTTTCGAGCTTCTCAATGCAAGAAGAATTTTTTGAAATCGGACTAATAAGTCGCAGAGATGGGTTGTCCACAGACGAAGTGACGGACCAAATCGATAACATAAGCACGGTCTTTTTTTACAAAAGACATGCTAAAAAACACTTCTGCTCAGATATATGGGAATCCCAAAAAGACTTGATCAACTTATCAATACAAGAGCTGAATAATTTTCACATCTGGACCCCCTCCCCCCAACCTTTATTAATTTAGTCTCTTAAACAGGGCCGGCTGGACCATAGGGGCAACGGGGGCGGTCGTCCCGGGCCCCGCTGTTTAGGGAAAAAATCATTCTCAATGGAATTTTTTTATAGTTATTATTTGAGTGTCCGTGTGGGTGTGTAAGTTTTGGAGTGCAAGGGCCGTAAGAGGACGTTTTTTTAGGGTTTTTTTTTTTGCTTCCAGCCCCCCCCCTATTTTTGAATAAGTTATCGCCCTTCGCTGTACAAATACCAATATTTACAGATTTCTAGTGATTATCGTAACCACCTTAATATTTTCGGCATTCATGAAGTAGCAAATTAAATATCATCGTTTTGTGGCCATTACTTTTATACACTTAAAAATTTGCGTGCAAACCAGGTACTTAAATTTAAAGAAATAAGAAGAACAGTACCAAAGTTGTTTTTGGGTTACATATGGAGGACAATTATTCAGCGATCTTAAAAGATTACTAGAAAAAAAAAAAAAAAAAAAAAAGCAATTTTCATATATGAGCGCGTAAAAAGTTTGAAAAGTCACTAATTTGTCACTCAACTTTGCATTAAAAATCAGTCATTAAAACATGCATTAGGGGAAAAACTGTTAATACGAATTTTCTTAGAGGGAACCTTGTTATTTCCCACACAAAAATATCCGCAATCCAAAAGTTTTCGCTACGTAGGTAACTTTTTTTTCATTTTGTGAGGAAGTTTTTATAAGAGTCACAATACAACCTCAACCCCATCTCTCCGGAAACAAAAAGAAAATCGTAGATTTTAACAGTTTTTACCCTCTTTCTCTCTCTCTCTCTCGGAACTTTCAATCCATATTATGGTCTTTTCTTTAGCTTAAAGCAAATACTTCTTTGCGATTATCACCTCTGTCTGTCTGTGTGTGTGTGTCTCTCTCTCTCTTTCTCTGAACTTTCAGTCCGTATTATGGTCTTTTTCTTAAGCTTAAAGCAAATTCTTCTTTAAGATATTCATTTTATCTTTATGATAGTTTTCGTTATGACGATAGTTTTAGTTTTCGTTATAATAGTTTTCGTTAGCACATGTCAAAACGGCAAAATTGCAGCGATAAATTCCTTCGGTGTAGTTTAATTGGGAAAGTATTCGGATCCTGCGCAAAAGGATGCTGATTCAATCTGCACCACTGGCAAATTTGTGTTTTCACATCGCGTGTGTTCTTTAACGGCATTTTCCCCACAATAACTTTATTAAAATATGAGATCATTTCCTAGGCAATGAAATTTTTCTCCGCCCCCCCCCCCTCGAATGAAATTTCGCCCCGGGTCCCGCAAAAGATCCATCCGGCCCTGCTCTTAAATGTTACATTGATTTTTAAACATCGAACAAAGACATCGCTCTTTCCACGTTTTAGCAACACACAACAACCGAAAAAGTGTTATTCAGTCACCGCCGTGGAAAAACTGAAAAGAAATAAAATTGACTGAGTAACAATTTTTCGGTTGCTGTGTTGCTAAAACGTGGAAAGAGCGATGTCTTTGTTTATTCACCGATGCCACGTATTTGGAGGATTTTCTCTTTAAACATCATAATTCACGTCAGAAATCCAACAAAAAAACAAGTAACACATTGGCACTGCTGCAAGACCAAACATAAAGTTCTCCAAATAAAACCGAGCCAAACGCTCAGCGAAACCATAGATCTTAAAACAAAATATTTATTGTGAATAAACGTTGCTGATCTAATGTACGAGTATCTCAACACCACATGTATTGTACTCATAAATTATTTTATTACTAGGTGGAAGCCCGTCAACATCGATGGGAAAAAATAAGATATGCAGAGTAATTTTGTAATAACCAGGTATTTGCTTTTTGTTTGTGAAATTAGAATTGCACAGTTGCAAATGTTAAAATGTTATGGTAGTTCATGCGCAGAAACGCAAACAATATTTTTTTCTTTTCAGGTTTTCTTTCTATTTCATTTCTTCTACAGATATAAATAAAAAGAATACCTAGTTATATTCTGCGAAAAAAAATTCAGTTATGTTCTGAGTATTTCGTGGTTTAAGGAAAAAGAAAGTTCCCAAATCATATTTCTTCATCATACGCATGAAGTAATAGTAATACACTGTTACCTACTGTAATGGAACTCTCAATTTTTAGACTTAAATGAGAAAAGATGGTTTGACAATCTAAAATAATCCTTTTAGCTTCGCAAGACGAATCTTAAAATAAAAAAGGATTCTAAAACTATACTAGTGGTCCGATTTATTGGCGTAGAAATATATAAATAAGCGTTTCCAAGCTTTCGCACATCAACCAGATGGCTTTTTCAACGAAGTCGGACAGAAACTGCAATCTGAATAATAGAACGCTTTAACAATTTGAGCACATGCCGCCCCGGTGGCGCAGTGGTCTAAGGCGTTGGCCTCTGATCATTCGTCCGTAAGGGGTCCGGGTTCGAATCCCGGTCAGGCATGGATGTTGTGTTTGTCTTACGGCACTGGCTCTTTCCCTTCCCTGGAACCAGTGACACTAAATTAGGGACGGGCGACTGCTTATAGCCCATTGAGTTGCTCACGGTGGTCGTTAAACCTCCAACCAAAAAAAAAAAAAAAAAAAAAAAAAATTTGAGCACGGTGACTTGACTTGACAATAAATAGATACGACGATATATTCATATAAAGATATCATCACTTTGGCTGTGCACGCGGTAATCTGGTAGCAAGAAGGAGTTACTTGAAGAACTGGTTCTAAATTCGTGGCAACTCGAGTGAGACGCTATCATTGCAAGTATCGCTGTTGGTAATGATCTCCAAGGTTTCCCGAATGGCTGTACATTTAGGAGTAGAGTAGGTAGCTAATTTCTTTATGTCTTCCCACATAGGAGTAGTGGACTTGAATCTGACCTTTCTGGATAGGGCCGTGGCTACTTCACCGTATTTTGTGTTCCTTTTATGCTCATTGACTCTGATTCTAAACGAACGCTTGGTCATTCCAATGTAGTATCGTTTAAAGCCGTCCGGATATTGTAGGAGGATCGCATAAAGACCTGCTTCTCTGAAAAAAGGTGGTTTTACAGTATTTCTCTTTAGCATAGTACTGTATATAAAGATGCAGGAGATTTTATGTCAACGCCGTACTTCATCTTCTTGAGGGCTTTCTTGAGTTTGTAAGACACATTTGGTATGTGAGCCTCAATAGCGAAGCTGCGGCACAGGAAGATTAGAATGTTTGACCCTGGCTTTTTGGATAAAGTTATGTATCTGATTCAATGAATATCCTGCATCAGTGGCCAACTTGATGACTCTTTCAATTTCGTGTTGTCTGGAATGGGTATAGGAGGAAACGGCGAAGGCTCTTCTAATTCGAGAACGGAAGATAGCCGTTTTGTATTCTGCGGGACAGAAGGAGCTGCGGAACATCAGGGGACGGACGTGGGTTTATAGTAGACTTGTGTACCGAGGTGGTTGTCAGGTGATTTGCTCAGTAAAGCATCCACATAAGGTAAAGCATTGTTGTGTTCAAGCTCCAAGTACAGCGAAGTACAAAAACTTTTCTAAGTTTGCAGTGTAATATTAAGGTATTCAATCGTGATCACTTGAACGTTTGGTTTTCCTACGAATGATTGTGACATTTAAAATTTCATCAAACAAAATTTTCCCGTTTGTTTTCTGCTACTTCATCCCACCTACCTTACTCTCCTCCCCCCCCCAAATCATAAGCAGCCTCTAGAAAAAAGAAAACAAATTCTTTCTTTCAGTATTTTATAAATAAAGTTGCTATCAAACTTGCCACAGCAAAAATAACACTTATCCACCCGCCGCCCATCCTTATTTCGAAGTCTAGCGACGTCCCTGGAAAACAGCAAACGAATGCAAAAAGTGATCATAAAAGACTCATGGTATTAAAAATAAAATTTAAAAATTATCAAGGTCCAAAGCAATGGCGCACTCAGTTAATCTGGTCCAGGTCTTCGAGCCTTCCCCATGAGGTATCATTTGGTCCTTCGTCCTTTATTATCTGCTCATTTGAAATATTTTTGTATACATTTTAAATAATATATTTTACGAATAATTGGAAACTCACTTTAACATGGCTGAGATATTTTTACTGCTTTCCAATATTTTGGGAGATGTTTTATCCAGTGTATTTTTATTTGTATCTTCAATATTTTGGGACAGCCCCAGAAAAATCCTGGGTGTGCCCCTGGTCCAAAGGCTTCCATTCGCTATTGGCATTCATATCGATGCTTCTTGTAGCAAGGAAAAATAACAATTATTATTATTACAATGATAATTAATATAATTATTAACATCATTGTTGTTACTGTTATTTTTATTATTTTGTTTGTACAGCGAAGAAACAGAGACTTCGTAAGAACGATGTTGTCTAAATACTGTATTCTTTATTGTAGACTCTTTAGCTTTCAGTAGATAATACAATCGATAGGTGCCGCCACTTCAGCACTGTATCAGGTGATTTGCCCCTGTCGGAGCTGTTTTCTGGAAACGGTGTGATTCATAAGAAGAAAAAAATGATTGTGATCCTATTATTAATGCTACAAAATCATAGTTATTACTTTTATAATTTTTAACACACAGTCTCCATTACCTGACTACAGATTTGTATATTTATTTACTTAATTTACATAGCCGGATTACCCAAATCGATCGCTTTTAATTTAAAATAATTTTAATGACTAAATTTAAAACACTAATCATATTCAGGAGTACTTAAATACAGTTTCTTACTTCAGAAAAAATGTCTCCTTTAATATGGTGTGAACAAAGCTTTCAGCTTATAATATGAATACTTCATATTAAAGTACTGGCGCTTTCAGACCATTATAAGTTAATTTTTCTTGTAAAATTTATTTTTAAGGATATCAGTGAAGGCCCTTACTTAGGTTGCGGCTCGAATTTTGCACCCTCATAACCTCTCCTTTAATCCGGCCCTGGTTATTGGGCTATATTCAGGGGATTAGTATAATTTTTGTTAAGATGGACGTCTAGTGATTTTGCTTCCTATACTTCCAATGGGCAAATTTCTGTACACATTTTGTTCATAATTGATACGTTCCCAAGGATGAAATTTTTTTTTTTTTTTTTGATTGGGGGTTTAACGACCACCGTGAGCAACTCAATGGGCTATAAGCAGTCGCCCGTCCCTAATTTATAGTCACGGGTTCCAGGGAAGGGAGAGAGCCAGTGCCGTAAGACAAACACAACAGCCATGCCTGACCGGGATTCGAACCCAGACCCCTTACGGACGAATAGTCATAAGCCAGCGCTTAGACCCTGAGCCACCGGGACGGCCAAGCTAGTTTGGAAGGATACCTAAGAAACTAAGCTGTGACGTAAGGACTTGATCTGACGAACATGCAAGAAATACATATGGCAAATACTTTCTCAAAAATTCAAAGTTTTGTACATGTCTGCGAAAATCTTGACATGTGTAATTTTAAGCATTATGTCCGAGAAGGTCTTTCGATGGAAAAGATGCACAACTACTCAAATCGACGCTATTTGTTCACACGCGATTTCCGTTCATGATATGTGGGCGATAGCTAGAAAATAAATTTCCAGGCTCTATTCGAACGCAGATTACGAGTAAGTAAGTTGCTTCCAAGAAAAAAAAAAAGAAGAGTGAAAGATTGAGGACACCTAACGCCAACGTTACGTGAACTTCGGAAAGGGGCATGTACGTAATCAGATGTAGAGGATTTTAGGAAGGGAGTGTCTGACCTCAGGTCTTAAACAACACTTAGAAATAGGAAGCTAGGAGATTTGGGCTAGAGTGCCTGATAGGAAAGTGACACGGAAGCGAGGTAGAAAGTCTCACTTGTTTATTATCGGGGGGAAAGTACCCGGGGTCCGGCGTCTTAACGTGCCCATCCGACGCACGGCGGGTAATTAGTGGTTCGAGCGTTTGTACCTGCCCAGGATCGAACCTGCAGTTATCTCCATGGCACGCACGAACGCTGACCACTAGGCCCCCGCGGCCCGCATGTACGTAGTCTGGCGACGCATGCGTTTTTAGCTGTCCGGCGTGGGTAAGCCAATCATTTGCGGTATATCCAGGAAATTGGAAGTTTGTTGATGCAAAGCCCATTTTGTGGAGTTCTGCAGGAAAACTCAAGTCAGGACTCAATTTCAACTCAGTAAAGAAAACAGGTTTTTTTACTGAGCTGAAATTAAGTTCCTACTGCCTATCCTGGATCGTTCCGAAGTAATAAAAGTAACAGATGAAACTTCGGAAACAATAAATAAATAAAAAAAAATTGTTATCAAGTAAAGTAAAAACAAATACCAGTATAAAAAGTTTCTTCTGCACGAATTCGTATCTCCACTATATTTCCACTGATGATTTCAATTCATTTTATTCTGGAGGACAAAGAGATATTCATCATATAGTTAACATTGCGATGCAGAACAATTTTTGGGTTGTGACGTATAGCTGTGAATAACCTTCCGCCGCCCCGGTGGCGCAGTGGTCTAAGGCGTTGGCCTCTGATCATTCGTCCGTAAGGGGTCCGGGTTCGAATCCCGGTCAGGCATGGATGTTGTGTTTGTCTTACGGCACTGGCTCTCTCCCTTCCCTGGAACCAGTGACCCTAAATTAGGGACGGGCGACTGCTTATAGCCCATTTGAGTTGCTCACGGTGGTCGTTAAACCTCCAACCCCCCCAAAAAAAAAAAAAATAACCTTCCTTTTGAGTTACTGTTATCTTATGTAAATTACGTTACTTCATTTTCTCACTGAAAGGCACATTACTTTTTTTTTTTTTTTTTAATTGGAGGTTTAACGACCACCGTGAGCAACTCAATGGGCTATAAGCAGTCGCCCGTCCCTAATTTAGGGTCACTGGTTCCAGGGAAGGGAAAGAGCCAGTGCCGTAAGACAAACACAACATCCATGCCTGACCGGGATTCGAACCCGGACCCCTTATGGACGAATGATCAGAGGCCAACGCCTTAGACCACTGCGCCACCGGGGCGGCGCACATTACTTCCCCGAATAGCTTTTACAATTTGGGAACACTGACAGTTATCATATGTAATGCGTTACTTTACTACAATTTGGAAACACTGACAGTTAGTTATCCTTATGCTTTTTCAATTTGGGAACAGTACTGTTATCTTATGTAAATTACGTTACTTCGTTTTCTCACTGAAAGGCACATTACTTCCCGAATAGCTTTTACAATTTGGGAACACTGACAGTTATCATATGTAATGCGTTACTTTACTACAATTTGGAAACACTGACAGTTAGTTATCCTTATGATACAAATTTTGAAGATGACAATCCGATTTTTGGCATAAATGTGACAAGGATGGTAAGTCAGATAATATCCGAAAACTTGAAAATTTTCATCGTACTGGAGCGGGACTTTCATTTGTATCGCGAAAATTTTAAAGTTTTCGGATATTATCTGACTTACCATCCTTGTCACATTTACGCCAAAAATCGGATTGTCATCTTCAAAATTTGTATTATATGGCGTAATCCCGTATTTCTTTCACGAAGAACAATAGATTTTTGTTCACGTGAAATGTTACCTTAATATACTGCTTGCATCTTTCATGTGTACTCGTTATGTAATATGTAAAGTAACGTATTACATATGATAACTGTCAGTGTTCCCAAACTGTAAAAGCTATTCGGGGAAGTAATGTGCCTTTCAGTGAGAAAACGAAGTAACGTAATTGACATAAAATAACAGTACTGTTCCCAAATTGAAAAAGCATAAGGATAACTAACTGTCAGTGTTTCCAAATTGTAGTAAAGTAACGTATTAATGATAACTGTCAGTGTTCCCAAATTGTAAAAGCTATTCGGGGAAGTAATGTGCCTTTCAGTGAGAAAACGAAGTAGCGTAATTGACATAAGATAACAGTACTGTTCCCAAATTGAAAAAGCATAAGGATAACTAACTGTCAGTGTTTCCAAATTGTAGTAAAGTAACGCATTACATATGATAACTGTCACTGTTCCCAAATTGTGAAAGCTATTCGGGGAAGTAATGTGCCTTTCAGTGAGAAAACAAAGTAACGTAATTTACATAAGATAACAGTACTGTTCCCAAATTGAAAAAGCATAAGGATAACTTACTGTCAGTGTTTCCAAATTGTAGTAAAGTAACGCATTACATATGATAACTGTCAGTGTTCCCAAATTGTAAAAGCTATTCGGGGAAGTAATGTGCCTTTCAGTGAGAAAACGAAGTAACGTAATTTACATAAGATAACAGTACTGTTCCCAAATTGAAAAAGCAGTATCTATTGTTCTCTTTGTGTTGCAACATACCAGGCCGCCCCGGTGGCGCAGTGGTCTAAGCGATGGCTTATGATCATTCGTCCGAAAGGGGTCCGGGTTCGAATCCCGGTGAGGCATGGATGTTGTGTTTGTCTTACGGCACTGGTTCACTCCCTTCCCTGGAACCAGTGACCCTAAATTAGGGACGGGCGACTGCTCATAGCCCATTGATTTGCTCATGGTGGTCGTCAAACCTCCAATAAAAAAAACCAAAAAAAAAAAAAAACAACAACAACAACATACCAGTAGACTTCTCAAGAAAGGGCAGTTGTGAAAAGCATTTAGCAAGGAAGCTGCATAGAAAAAAATGTGTTCGAACAGTCAACCGAAAATAAAGAAGAAATGTGTTGATGAATTAATCAAGAAAATAACTATACAAAAACAACATCGTTCAACATAACTTTCGAAATTAACTGGTGCCTTTTGTGCAGCTAAAACATCCCACTTTCCAAACTGGATAACTCTACATTAAAAAATTACTTGGAAAATTTGTTGGGAGTTATTGGTGTTATTTCAAACGCAAATTAGATGCGGAAAAGTTATTTGCCGAAAACATATGATATTCACAAGCAACACATGAAAGATTTTTTTAAATCAGTATCCGGTATAAGCATCGTAGCAGACGAAACAACTGATTCAGAAATAGGTACATTTTGAATATTCTTGCTGTTCCATTCACTGAAACGAATGTTGAAAACTATAATGATGAAACCTCTTTGAATGCAATCCTCCTCGAGTGCATCCTTTTGGAATCCGTAAATTTTAAACAGTCAGCGAGGCAATACTTCAGTGTGTCAATAAGTATGGACCATCTATCAACCTTGGGGCGGACTAGGACGAGCCACGAACGGTAACCGATAACTCGGGTACAGTTGGCAAATTTTGAGCGAAGTTATTGCAAAAATCATAAATTTTACGCGTTCATTCAAAAAATCATAAATTTATGACTTCCAGAACAAAAGTACGAAACTTTCTGAAAAACAGAAATGCCTAAAATTTATCATGAACTACTTTTTTCACGCCTTCACGTTGGTTGTAATCAGGTTACATGCAGCGGAAAGACACACTCAGATCGGGAACCACGTTTTTCATTTTGTATCGCGAAAGATAAACACACACGTACACAAACTTCCTTTTATTATTATAGATTAAGCAAGTGTTGAGCTAACAGACAGAGTCTTTCCATTTCTTCATTTTTCAATTCAAACGATTTTTTTAAAATAATGTTGGTGAGCCGACTTTCTTGAAACGGCTCAAGTAAAAGGCCATATAGTTTTAATTGAAATTCCTCAATGACACGGAATTTCGGGAATCGAAAGGCGTCAAAACCTGACCATGGATGATGTCCAATCGCATGCCAAAAATCACGGTGACCGGATGTGTCATGTCTTTGCCCGAACAACTAAGTATAGCTATGCCCGAACAACTAAGTAGCTATGCCCGAACAACTAAGTAGCTATGCCCTAACAACTAAGTAGCTATGCCCTAACAACTAAGTAGCTATGACCTAACAACTAAGTAGCTATGACCGAACAACTAAGTATCTATGCCCGAACAACTAATTGTCCCGAGTCTCGTACAGAGAGCAGATTTTTTCAATTATTATTAAAATTGGTTAGTTTTTTAATGGTCATTATTTTTATACGACAAGATCAATCACCTTGATACCAACCCCATGTCACTCACCATGCCCTCCCCTTTCTCTGCGGCAAGTGTCACCGCTATCGGCTGAAGATCTTTGGAGGAGATAAGTAACAAACGACCCCCTTCTCAAAACCCGGAAAACCCACCTAAAAAAGCTAGTTTTTGGACGATTATTCCTCAGTGACACGGAATTTCAGGAATCGGAAGTCAAAACCTAACCATGGACGATGTGCATGCAAAAAATCACCGTGATCGAATGTGTCATCTCGTGCCTATGCCCGAACAACTAATTGTCTCGAGTGGCAGACAACGCATCTTACATAGCCAAAGCCCTGGGAAAGAGCCCGAAAGCCGAATATTTAAGGAAATACAGTATGTTGCGAAATTTCGCAATTTATCACGCAACCGCTCTGCGAATTTTGCCTTTTTTCTCCGCGCTAATATTACTACCATAGTCATAGTGAATGGAATGTTCCGTTTGTGTGGAACGTGTCCTCTGATATTCCTGGAAGGTCGGGTGTCCTCCAAGGATTATCTGAACGTTGTTGCGGATCAAATCCATCCTGAAATGTTGATTTTTTATCCAGCAGGTGGTGGCTGTTTTATGGTCAACAATGCTGCTGTCCATCGCGCAAGATGTGTACAGTAGTGGTTCAGTGAGCATGGCAGCGACTTCCACCATCTATTTTTGTGTATATATATTATATGTATATATACAGGGTGATTCCTAAAGTCCTAAGTCACCTCAATAACTTGGGAACAAAGGCAGCTAGAGCTATGGAAGGAAGGTATGGTATAGTAAAACAACCATGCGCTTTCGGATGAGAGTAACTGCAGCACCCCTAGTGGCAAAATGTGGAAGTTAGCAATCCTATCTCGGAAACCATGAGAGATACGGGAAAGAGATCAATTAAAAACTTGTAGAGCATCAACGAATTAGTAGGAAATGACATATGGTAGAAACGGCTGGGGTAAGTAGAAAGCTGGTAACGCGAACTTGTGTGAAGCCGGTTCGTGTCGTTGTCGCGGTAACAGACTAGCAGAGAGAAATGTATGACGTATGCGACCGCACGCTTGTGAGTGTCGTATGCAAATTCTGGTGTGACATAACGCCTCACCTGCCGTATCAGGCGCGTCGTGGCAATGTATAAAGGATCGTCGGTCAGCAGCTATGTCATTCGTAACGTGAGTATCGGTTAAATAACGAGCATGGCAGGCTATTCGAATGAACAGTATTGCGAGGTGGTACTGCTATATGGAGAATTCGGACGCAACGCGAGGGAAGCGTCACGCTAGTATGGCTTACGATTTCCGACTCATCCATCGCCGACCGCGTGGACCATCAGTCGCGCGGTTCGACGGCTACGAGAGACAGGCAGTATTGCAGCGCGTCCCCGTTCGGGCCGACCCATCGGAATGGGTAGGGATATGCAACCAGTCGATATTCTGGCATGCGTTTTGGCCAACCCACACACCACTACGAGGGAAGTCAGTATGGCATGTGGCTTATCACAATCCCGTGAGTGGAACATTTTGCATCAGCATGATGCCCACCCGTACCGTACAGTACCGCTGCACGCACTGATGCCAGGGGATAACCAACGACGTCTAGATTGGTGCAATTTTGTAATGAATACCGTAGAAGAAAATGCGGCCTTTCTATCAAACATCCTTTGGACTGACGAGGCGCAGTTCACGCATGCCGGGGTGCTGAACAAACAAAACACCCATTACTGGGCAGTTCAAAATCCATTATTTACACGTGAAATGAGGCATCAGGTGCGCTGGTCGATCAATGTCTGGTGTGACATCTGGAAGGACCGACTTGTTGGGCCTGTTTTCTATGAGGGTGCATTAAATGGACGAAGATACCTGCAGCTGTTATAAAGCACATTACCTGAGTGGATAGATGATCTGTCTCGGCAAGATGTACGCTCATTATGGATTCAGCATGAGGGCTCTCCGGCACATCAACCAACAACGGTACAGCACTTCCTCTCCGACACTTTCGGGCAACAGATCATCGGTTATGGTGGTCCTGTAGCGTGGCCTCCACGATACCCGGATCTAACTCCCATGGATTTCTTCCTCTGGGGTTACCTAAAGGATCACGTGTACAGGGTGGAACCGACGAGTCTCCACGATCTCCGACTGCGTATCGTCGCTGCGTGTGAGAGCGTGACACCTGTTATGCTGGCGAACGTACAACGGGAAGTTCTGTCTCGCATTCAAATGTGTATTGCGGCAGATGGTGGCCATACTGAACCCTATTTACGTTAAACGCAACGTTATGGAAGTACCGCTGTTGCATTAAATACGACCAATGTACTCCATTTGTATTCATGCTTGCGTATAATAAACCTTGTGTTTCCTTCGCGTTTCCAGCCTTCTACTTACCCCAGCCGTTTCTACCATATGTCATTTCCTACTAATTCGTTGATGCTCTACAAGTTTCTAATTGATCTCTTTCCCTTATCTCTTATGGTTTCCGAGATAGGAGTGCTAACTTCCACATTTTACCACTAGAGGCGCTGCAGTCACTCTCATCCGATAGCGCATGGTTGTTTTACTATACCATACCTTACTTCCATAGCTCTAGCTGTCTTTGTTCCCAAGTTATTGAGGTGACTTAGGACTTTAGGAATCACCCTGTATATATAAACTGACGGAAAAAAAAATCCCAACACCACGAAAAAATAGTTGTAGAGGAATGAAATGGCGGCAATACATTTGTATAGGTAACATATTTAATCGATTAAGGATTCAAGATCACAGCTTAATGTAAGCGCGAGAAGAGCCATTTTAAATGTGAAATGCTGGTACATTAATAACCGGTGTAACCGCCAGAATGTTGAATGCAAGCATGCAAACGTTCATGCATTGTGTGGTACAGGTGCTGGATGTCAGTTTGTGGGATGGAGTTCCATGCCTGTTGCACTTGGTCGGTCAATACAGGGACGGTTAATGCTGGTTGGGGGGACGCTGGAGTTGTCGTCCAATGATATCCCATACGTGCTCTATTGGAGAAAGATCTGGTGATCTAGCAGGCCACGGCAACATGTCGACACTCTGTAGAGCATGTTGGGTTACAACAGCGGTATGCGGGCGAGCGTTATCCTGTTGGAAAACACCCCCTGGAATGCTGTTCAAGAATGGCAGCACAACAGGTTGAATCACCAGACCGACGTACAACTGTGCCGTCAGGGTGCGTGGGATAACCACGAGAGTGCTCCTGCTGTCATAGGAAATTGCTTCCCAGACCATAACTCCAGGTGTAGGTCCAGTGTGTCTCGGCCGCAGACAGGTTGGTTGCAGGCGCTCACCTGGCCTCGTTCTAACCAACACACGGTTATCACTGGCACCCAGGCAGAACTGGCTTTCGTCAGAAAACATAACAGATCTCCACTTCGTCCTCCAATGAGCTCTAGCTTGACACCACTGACGTCGCAAACGGCAGTGGTTTTGAGTAAGTGGAATGCACGCTACAGGGCGTCTGGCTCAGAGCTGTCCTTCAAGTAACCGATTTGTAACAGTTCGTTGTGTCACTGTGGTGGCAACTGCCGCTCGAATTGCTGCCGCAGACGCAGTACGATGCGCCACAGCCATACGCCGTACACGGCGGTCTTCCCTCTCAGTAATGCCACGTGGCCGGCCGGAACCCGGTCTTCTTGAGGCAGTACCTTCCCTTGACCACCGCTGCCAACAATCATGCACAGTGGCTACATTCCTGCCAAGTCGTTCTGCAATATTGCATAAAGAAAATCCACCTTCTCGTAGCCCTATTACACGACCTCGTTCAAACTCCGTGAGCTGTTGATAATGGCTTCTTCGTCTTCTTAAAGGCATTTTTGACTAACATCAACACACTACGTCGAATCTCAACGATAACTAACGCTCACGAACGTTACAGCGCGTATTTACAGCAAACCTGCTTTGCATGTTCCGAGGGGCGCTACTAGCGCCACACGTATGCGCCGAGCGCGAAATTTTCATAGACGTCATCTTATAGATGTACTCTCACCGCCTACCAACTGTCGTTTATCTAACACAACCCCTTCTTGGTGTTGGGATTTTTTTTCCGTCAGTGTATATACATAAGACGGCTGTAAGATTCTCTAACCCCCATTTCATAATACTACGTAAAAAATCGTAAATATGTATGCATATGTTCATTCCCACGGGCAATTTCTTTGTTCGGGCCATAGTAGAGTAGAGCGGACGAAACAAGCATGTATTAAGGCTCTATGCATGCGATTAGCCGCATTACCGTCGGCTTAGTACATAATTATGTCTAAGTATCGAAGTGTATTGTACCTATCTTGTGTGGCAATGGGATTATTTGAAGGGCGCATTAATGAGAGAGACGCAAGCTTAAGGGTGTTTGCAGGTAGCCCCACGTAGGTGAGGAATACCTCCAAAACTCGATTAAGTGGGAGTGGAGATTTTCTGAAGTTTTTAAGAGAGATGGTGGTACACTTTGAAAGTAAAAGGGTGACAGACGGGACCTTGGTTTTCCAGACAGAGGTAGGATCGAGAAATTGACGTCAGAGCGAACAAAACGAGTTGTTTCCGGAGAGTGATTGGTATTGATTGTGTCGCGAAGCTGCAGCGGCGGTTTATTGGGAAGCACGCCCCCAGCAAAAACAGTGCTGCTGGGCCAGCAGTCAAGCCAGCAGTGGTCCAGCACTATGTTGCCGCTGCCCAACTGTCAATAAAATGTCTCGGCGGCCTCCACATGGTCCAGCAGTTCAGGCCAACAGCTGGCCAACAGTTGGCATCCCCATCAGTTGTCATATGCTAGAACAGGGCGATCAGTTATCCATCACAGGCAGTGGCTGCCACAAGCGGCCCTGCAAGCACGTGCCATAAATGATGGCTAGCCTAATGTGGTTCGCCAGCGTCCTGGCAGTAGCAGCTGGTAATCACGTGACGCAACTGATGGCTTGCCGAATCTTGTCCACCAATTTTTCAGTAGAAGCCATAAAAAAAAAAAAAAAAAAAAACTGATTCCGAACACTCTAGTAACCGAGAGCCGGGTTGTACATATACTGCTCTGTGAATTTCACCTACGCCACCGTTCGGTCTCCAGGCGCGCCCATTTCTCTAGGCTGGGGTTGGTCATAATGTAATGTCTCATAGGTGTATATTATATTATATTATATTATATTTCATTTTATTCCTGTCTTATCTGATGCTGTCATGGTATTACAATTATTGTAAAACTATTAGAGGTTATTAATCCATCGGTAAATGTTTTTTTTAAGGGTCAAGCATTAATTATTTTTCATTACTATTATTTCTTCTTGAAAATTCCAAGAATGTAGTTGTAGTACCGTTGTATCAACACTTTTACAATACACTAGCTGCAGTATATACTGCTAATATCGTTTCTTAGATAAAACTTTTTTGTCAAATGAATCAGTTTCTATTAACGTTTCAATTCATTTTGTTCTATAATAGTAACGTTGCACCAAACATATCAGTAGTATTACATCAAGCACATTCATATCTTAGCTCAACATAGAATAGCATTCTTAGTGGAATATTGTTAATTAAAGTAAATAATGACTAAAAATGATGCTTAATTTATTTAATCTCAGTAGTGAAATACTGAGATCTCTCTGTAATACAGAGGAAATAGGGTGGAAAATCCCAGTGATCTCTCTGTAAATTGAGAGAAAATGGGTTGGAAAATCATAGAGATTAAATATTATATTATATTATTCTGTAAATACAGAAGATAGCTTTCCGTCACTTTTTGTCAGTATTTATTTAAAATTTCTTTTTCAAAGTAAATAGCGGTTACTACACAATGCTTTAATCTTGCTGGATAATTATTTACTTTGAATTGAAAGATATTAGAACAAAAAGATCATGATAATTTTATCTTCCTAATACCTCTTTCTTCGAAGGAAATGATAATTAAGCTAGATAAAAATATTTTTTTAGCTGCCGCTGTTTACTTTGAAAAAGACATTTTAAATACATATTACTGGATGATGGAAAGCATGACGTAGAGCCGCGGATGGCTTAGTGGTTAGTGTTTCAGACTATCGATGCTGGGTCCCCAGGTTCTAGCCTGGGCTGATCTTTCAGAGATGGTGTGGTGATTTACTAACAATCGCTGAATATCCGCCGTGCATCGGACGAGCACGTAACGTGACGGCCCCCAGGCTGGACCCACTGGTTAAATGGGTATCCTTTCCTATGTCCTCCCTGAAATTCTCTCACCCATCTATGTGCAATATCGTACTTGTACGGTGGCGCCATCTACTGTACTCTAATCTCACTACAAACTGTTCTGTCAAAAGTCGCTAGACTTGCTCTCATTCCTTCCGTTTCTGTGTCCTGCCCAAAAGGCGATCTCGCTGTAGGTGGCTGGGACCTAAACTCTACTACCTGTGGACGGAAGTCCTACATGAAAAATGACAAATTCTGTGGTCATGGAAAGCGTGACGTCATAAATGAAGTGCCACGGACGAGCTTGCAATGAGGGCACTTGGGGAGTACAAACGGCCGTTCTCGGACACAAACCAGAAATTGCTTTCTTGCTGAACAAATGAACGCCCCGCCCCGTGTCTAACCAATTTGTTTTCTTTTCTCTCGAAACATCACAGAGGTCGCTAGTGATCTGAGCTTTTTTTTTCCCGTTCTCCCCATTTTTCAGTTTGTTTTAGCTTTCGCTGCGCGTTCTCTCGTAAAAAATGAATTCAAAGCGACCGTATTCAGAGTGTTTTGGAGAATCACGAAGCACTGATGCTGAAGCCTTTTCGCGTGACGATGGTTATCGTTCGGAGGAAGAAACCGACGATTTTGTTTTTGCTTTTCCGTGACTTTTTTTATTACCGGAAACAGTTGTAATCGGATGAAAATGATTTGGTATTTCATTAATTCTTACTTTCATTGCATTATTTTGCTTTTCCTTACATTTTGATGCTATGCATATTTCTCGACAGCTGTAATAAAAAAATTCGATGTAACGAAAATGGCTAACGAAAGCAGTCAAAACCATTGCTGAAATCTGGTGTTTGTATTTTGCCTCTTGCAGCCACCCATGGCGCAGTGCTTTAAGCACTGGCTTCCAGAGATGGGTCCGGGTTCGAATCCCGGTGAGGCATGGTTGTTATGTGTTTGTCTTATGGCACTGGCTGTTTCCCTTCCCTGGAACCAGGGACCCTAAATTGGGAATAAGCGACGCGTATAGCCCACTGATCATCAAATGATCATATGTCCATAAATGATCACATGTAGAGGATTTTAGGAAGGGAGTGTCTGACCCCAGGTCTTAAACAACCCTTAGAAATAGGAAACTAGGAGATTTGGGCTAGAACGCCAGATAGGAAAGTGACACGGAAGCGAAGCGAAGTAGAAAGAGGGAGGAAGACGCCCTTATTTATTACCGGGGAGCCAGTACCCGGGGTATAGCCACTGAGTTGCTCACGGTGGACGTTAAACTCACAAACAACAAAAATGAATGCTGTTCAGTGAAGCAGCACAATGATAGTTAATTCAATTGTTACTCAACAATATATCTTAAAAATAAATATCATCATCATCATCATTGTCAACCATTATCAATCCACTGCTGGACGAAGGTCTCCCCAAGTTTCCTCCACAACGGTCTGTCTTGTGCCAGTCTCCTCCATGTCACCCCTGCATACTTTCGAATTTCATCCACCCATCTCCCATGTGGTCTTCTTCTGGGTCTTTTCCTGTCCCTTGGAATCCAATCTAAAATTTCGGCTGTCCATCGATGATCTGTCCTTCTGGCAGTATGTCCAGCCCATTGCCATTTCAGGGATTTAACTCTGATCATGATGTCTTCCACTCTTGTCATTTTTCGGATCCACGAGTTCCTCTTCTTATCTCTCCTGGTTACACCAAGCATGCACCTCTCCATGCTGCTTTGAGTTGTCTGCAGCCTTTGTATGTCTCTTTTAGTTAAGGTCCATGTCTCTGCACCATACGTAAGCACTGGAAGGATGCATTGATCAAACACTTTTCTTTTAAGACATAATGGCATATTACTCTTGAAAATTATGCTGTTTCTTCCAAAAGCTCTCCAGGCAAGTTTTGTACGCCGATTAATTTCTTCATCAATGTGACCCTCACTTGATATCTGCTGTCCAAGATAAACGTACGTGTCTGTTATCTCCAGCTTTTCTCCGTCAATCGATAAATCTTCATTTCTTGTAAAAGCATTGAACATCACTTTTGTCTTCTGAAAGTTCATTTTTAATCCCACTTCTTTACTCTTGTCCGCAAGTTCCTGGATCATACTCTGCAGCTCTGATGGGGTAGTTGCAAAAATGACTACGTCATCAGCAAAACGAAGGTGGGTTAGATAATCTCCATTAATCTTTATCCCCTTGTTTTCCAGCTCAGCGACTGAAAAACACCCTCCAATGTGGCATTGAAGAGTTTCGGAGATATGGTGTCACCTTGTCTCACTCCCTTTCCAATTTTTACGTGTGTTGTATTTTCAAACAGCCTAATCTTTGCACTTGCATTTTCATAGATGTTATTAATAATATTAATGTATGCATCTTCAATACCGCAGGTTTTCAGAGCCATTGTAACTGTGCTGATGGTTTCACCGAATCAAAGGCTTTTTCATAATCGATAAAAGCCATGCACAATGGAAGTTCATATTCCCTCGCTCTTTCAATTAGTTCTCTCATCACGTGGATATGATCTATTGTGCTGTAGCCACTCCTGAATCCAGCTTGTTCTCTCGGTTTGAGCCATGTCCAGTGTTACCTTCAAGCGGTGTGAAAGAACTTTAGTGAAGATTTTATAAACTACTGATAGGAGTCTGATAGGTCTGTAGTTTCCGAGATCCTCAATGTCACCTTTCTTATGTAGCAGGATCATTGTAGCGGTGTTCCAATCCTCAGGAATCTTTCCTTCATTAAGGCATCGAGTGAAAATTTGGGCGAGTACTGTTTCGATTTCTCCACTTGCTTCTTGTATGATGTCTACAGTAATTCCATCTTCTCCTGGAGCTTTTCCTCGCTTCATGTTCTTGATTGCATGTGCAACTTCTGCTGGAAGGACTGAGGAACTCTGGTACTGGTATCTTTCATGATGTCTGGAGTGCATATATCATCCCTTTCATATAATTTGGAGTAGAAATCTTTCACTCTTGTCAAAATTTCGCCTCTATTTCTTGTTACAGAACCATCTTCTTTTCTCAGTGCCATAATCTGTTTTCTTCCCTTACTGAGATGTCCCTTTGCTATCTTTAGGCTTTGGTTGTTTTCAATTGCTTTCCTCACTAGTTCACAGTTGAATTTCCTTACGTCTGCAGTGATACTTTTTCTTACTGTCTTGCATAGCTCTATATATTCCACTTTGGAAGTCACATCTTTAGTTGTCCTCATCTCTCTTCTTTTTTGCATCAACATTTTGGTTTTTCCTGATAATTTGTTCATATGCAATTTGTTCTTAGACCCAGCTAATTTTGTTGCTGTTTCCATAAGAGCTTTGGTTACTTTTCTGTTAACTTCAGAGATGTCCACTTCTTCCGATGTTAGGCCTTCTAAAGCAGAGAACCTGTTCTTCAGTTCTAACTTGAAGGTATTATGGTGTTTTTTAAGGTTGGTTATGTCAATAGATTTTGTTTGTCTTATGAGCTTGCCACGTTCAAGTTTAGTGTTGAGGTGCATCTTACATCTCACCAATCTATGGTCACTACCTGTGTTGAACTTGTTTAGCACACTGCAGTCTTCTATGACGAATTTTTTGTTACACATAATAAAATCAATTTCACTTGTCGTCCCATTTGGATGTCTCCATGTCCATTTCCTGTGTGGCTTTTTCTTGAAGAAGGAGTTCAAGATGAAAAACCCTTCTGCCTCTGCAAACTCAAAGAGAGTATTTCCACGCTGGTTTCTGTTGCCATGACCGAATTTACCTACTGAAGTTTCATTCTGTTGCCGTTGCCCTATTTTTGCATTGAAATCTCCCATAATTATTTTCAAGTGCTGCTTACCTTTATTATTTAGATGACAAATTTCCTCATAAAATTCTTCAATTTCTTCTTCAGGATGACTTGTGGTGGGTGCATAAGTTTGAATAATCTGAGCCTGGTATCTTTTCGAGAGTTGGATAACAAGTCGTGCAGCTCTGTCAGAGGAACTTTCAACTTCTACAACTTTATCCTTCAGTTTCTTGTTTATTATAAATCCAACACCACTAGTTCTGCCAGTATCTGTCCCACGATAGTAGAAGAGATGTCCACTTTTCAGTTCGATGAGATCTTCTCCTTTTCTCCTTACCTCACTTAGCCCCACGATGTCCCATTTGATCCTTTGTAGTTCCTCTTCCAATTCAAGAAGCCTTGAATCAGAAGATAGGGAGCGTCCATTGTAAGTAGCCAAGGTCAGCATCAGATGGCAGCCTAGTCCGGTTCTCCGGGGATTCTTAGCACCCTCTGCCTTCATGTCGCACTGGCCGCTGCCTTGGCCAGGTACATTCCAGCTGCCGGAGACTGAGGGCCAAGATTTAAGTTGTGGAATCATTTTGGAGGGGTTTGGCCATAACTCACCACGCTGGCCAAGCGGGTTGGTGAGTGTGGGATAGAATTTCCTCTAATCCCGATGGTATAGTTATACCGCTATGGGCGGTCGTCAGAGCCCCTTTAGTGGGAACAGGATGCACCACGAGAAGGCGGGGTTGACATTTGTCAAGGAGAGGCTGTGATGTTACATATTCTTGAGTAACAATTAAATTGTTTCATCACGTTTTACACAAACGTAAAAATATCTCATTACAGTCTGCGTAAATTACGGGAATCTGATGGTATGGTTGGTTGGTGGAGTTTTATGGCGCAAGGACCATGTTTGGCCAAAGAGCGCCAGGCACAAGACAGTCAAAGAAATAGTTACGGGAATCTGATGCTAAATGTGATAAAAGCCATTACAAAACTATTTAGTCTTTTCCCTATCTTGAGTATAGATTTTAGCTTATGCATGCGCATGCGCAGACGAACTTTCGTAGCTACATCATATTTCATTGGTGTTAGGGTCGTTTTTTACGTTCGTTTAAATCAGAATAACAATAATAATAATAAATAAAAAAAGTTTTTGAAAAACTAAACAGTTGAAATACCTAGTATATTATCGCCGCCATAGTTTAGTGAATCTTTACTTTTTATGGCTCACATATCTTCTTTCAGTGGTTTTACGACAAGAACATTCCTTAATCCATGGCGACAAGAACATTCCTTAATCCATCCTAGGTACCGCTCAATGTCAGGAATTAGTAAACCTTATTTTCTGTTATGATTTAATTCCACTTAGTATGCAAAGGACTGTGGCTCTGTAGACGCGAATAAATGCGTTGTGTTGCACAATAATAAATGTTTACTCTGGAATCATTCGTTTTATTTCACACCCACAAAGATCTTGGCATGCGAAAGATAAATAGCATAAATTATCTACAAAGAGTACCACGGTACTCTCTCGATCTTTTTCAAACATAGCAGCTATAAATGTAATTAACATAGAGCAGCTGGAAAACGTAATCAAATTTTATCCCATTTCACTGCTATCAAACATTACATGGCTCAATATAAACACTTGTCCGATTGAGTCAGAATGCCTTGCTGCCACAAATATATCCTATACCAGCAATGTTGATTCGCTCTATGCACATTTTCTCCAAAACTATTGTTTGGAGGTCATCAAAATTTTGAGCACAAATAAATAAGATCCATAGCTGATGTATGTATGTCCTCCAGAAGCAACTGGTTTTCCGTCCGCGGCCCCTCAGGAGGAGGATACAGCAGTATGTGTGGGCGCTTAAAAAGGGTTATTAAATCGGGATGAAATGCTTCCCAACCAGTGATGCAGTTCTAAATAAAAAAGTGCTTTAGCTATATGAACAGATTTTAAAGAACAACAACAACAACAAAAACTGGGAAGAATACTCTCAAAGTTTTCAAAATCCCTGGGAATTATAATTTGTTGTTTCTATTAACTCATCAGCAAAAAAAAAAACACTATCTACCGACAAGTAATCGGACACCCCTGCAATCGACGATATCTGCGGTCCTGATACACGTCACGGCCGCCGCAGTTAAATATCGTGTGGAAAACAACAACGCAACCAGTAGCATGCAAGATGCCACGCAGTTCGGAGCTCTCTGATTTCGAGAAAGGTGTAATATTCGAGTATCACAGAAATGGCCGATCCATACCTGACATATCCGGCGAGTTGAAGTACCGAAAATCGACAGTGGCCTACGTGATTGGCAAGTGGAAGATGAGAGGTGACTGTTGGAATGTGCTCCGACCCGGCAGACCCACAAAACTGGGAGTTAGAGACCGACGGGTGCTGGCCACAGAAATTCGGAAGAACCGCACCAAATCGATGGGCCACATCCGCGAGGAGTTTCAACAGGCATTCGGGAGTGTTCTTTTGATGAATACCATCCGTAAGGAAGCCCATCTGCTCGGTTATCATGGACGTGCTGCCGTCCACAAGCCTTTGATCACCAAACCCAATAGCGCTGCTCGGCTAACGTGGTGCAAAGAACGTCGACAGTGGACCGTTGAACAGCGGAAACAGGTTCTCTGGAGCGACGAATCAAGTTTCACCCTCTACCGTTCGGATGGCAGGGTCTGGGTTTGGCGTCTACCTGGAGAACGCCTCCTGCCGGAATGTATGGTGCCAACTGTGAAGTTCGGCGGTGGTGGAATTATGCTATGGAGGTGTTTCTCCTGGTATGGCACGGGACCCTTGGTCGCAATTCCTGGTAGACTCAAAGCTGATACCTACTGCACCATTTTGGATGACCATGAGCTTCCTACGTTGTGGCAGTTTTACGGGGTGGACCCATGTTACTTTCAGGATGACAATGCCACCTGTCATGTTGCGAGATCCACCATGGCTTCGAATGGTGACAATGGGGTTAGTCGAATGGACTGGCCTGCGCAGAGCCCGGACCTTAACCCTATCGAGCACCTCTGGGACGAGTTGGAGCGTCGACTTAAGGGGTGCCCCCACCGTCCGAAATCGGTGAAGGAACTGACCTGTCTTCTCCAAGCCGAGTGGAAGAAAATACCGCTAGCCGTCGTACAACGCCTGGTTGAGAGTATTTCCCGGAGGGTCGCAGCTGTAATCGCCACTCGTGGAGGCTCCACCAACTATTGAAGGCGAATAAACTTCGTTTTCCTTTGCTATCACAGGTGTCCAATTACTTGTTGGTAGGTAGTGTAGTTGCACCCAGAAGGACGTGTCGGATTAGCAATGCGGTTTGGGAGGAAAGTAAAGGTTGCCAAGAACAATAAATGATTAAACATTCAGACTGATACGGGCAATATTTATTGAGCTACATGTTAATAAGTAGTGTCTCTCAGTATGGTGTCGGGCCGCCATGTTTACTCGCACCAGACGTCTCGGCATGGAGTTGTACAGGCTGCTATTTTTACTCGCACCAGACTTCTCGGCATGGAGTTGCACAGGCCGCCATGTTTGCTCATTCCAGACGTCTCGGCATGCAGTTGTACAGGTACCTAATGGTGTCCTGCGTTAAGCCATCCCATACAACTTGAATCTCCTCACGCAGTTCCTGCAGATTGCGCGGTAGGGGTAAAGTGTGGATAGCGCGTCCTATAGCATCCGAAACATTTTCAATCGGCGATAGGTCTAGCGATGCGGCTGGCCATGGCAGAGTGTCAGTGCCTTGAAGGCAAGTTCTCGAGACAGTAACAGTATGAGGACGAGCGTTGTCCTGTTGGAAAATCGTACCGGAGTGAGCGTTAAGTAAGCCACTGGCTGCAGGACCTCATTAACGTAACGTTGGACTGTCAAAGTGTCTGTAATGAACACCAACGGTGATCAGGCATCGTAGGCAAATGCGCCCTACACCATGACACAAGGCCTTCTTGACGTGTGACGCTCGAAACAAACCGTTTATCTTGGCGCTGACAATGGTGCCCCCACACACGGATTCGCTGGTCGTCTCCTCCAAGACAAAAGCGGGACTCGTCCCTGAAGATCACCCGCTGTCATTCTTAGTGGCTCCATGACAGTCTGGCACAACACCATTGCAGTCTTTGGCGACGATACAGTGATGTTAAGGCAGTTGTTGTAAGGTCTGCGCCCGTGTAGTCCTACGTCCTACAGCTGTCTGCCAATAGTGCTGGCACTATTCCCGCGATGCGTGGAGGGCACCACTGCTCGCTGAACATCCGCAATCGTGGCTGTTGGGTAATTACGAGCATGGACAATCCGTCGGTCATCTCTCCCCGTGGTTCGTCTAGGTCTCCCAGATCTTTCCTGTCGCTGCTGCGTGCCTTGTTCTATTCACTACCGCCAACAGCGTGCTATGGGGATATCGGCTTGACCGGTATGGCGCGCAGTACGGCGATCAGATCATCCCGCTTCCCGGAGCCCGACGATGCGTCCCCTCTCGAACTCCTCCAACTGTTCGAATTGCTTCCGAACTTTTTTCCGAGGCATACTTCACTTGCAAAGGATGCAACCAACACAACAGCACGATTCAGAATGGCAAGCGCGAGCAACGGGAAGACCTTATATAGCCAGTCAGGCACAACTCTACAACCCCTCCTTGCTAGCGTAACATGCGCGGCCGAGCGTGACATTGAATCATCTGCATGTCTCATGATGTCATGCCTGTCCACCAGGTTTCATCCCTGTCGGTTGCTTCCTTCTTTGTGCAACTATTTTTTTGACAATGAGTGTATGTTTTATTTTTAATACATTTGCTTTACTAATATCTTTTATCATGAGAATTAAAATTGCGTAATTTGAGAAATTTCAAATCTCGTAAAAGAATGTTACGTAAGATTCATATACATGATATTTTTATTTAAATATCGCAATGCTGTTATACACAATTCTAAATACTCATTGTGAAAAGTACATATTAGTTACATTTACTGACGTAGCCAAACATTTCTTAAGATGGTGGTGATGGTGGAGTGTGGGTTGAGGGGGGGGAGTCCATGGATTTGGTTCATCAATGAAACCCTCCTGGGAAAAAATACTCCAAGTAGGAATAAGTCTAAATTCTTTAAAAGTCGGAAAATGAAAAAAAAAAAAAAAATATTACTGAGAAAAAGATTAAAAAAAAAAATAAAAAAAATATACATACATACATATACACAGTGCGTCAAAGAATTTTTAAGACTGGCGCTAGATTTCAGCCTACGGTGGCGCCACCAGTGTAATCGCGAATGCGTTATAAACCGTGACAATATGCTTGCTTTCTGCCAAAAGTACTGCGCAGTTGTTAAAGTAACTTAAACGAAACGGCTGTTCATTAGAGAAGTAAAATTGTTTTCATGTTGAATTATTAAGATGGAACAAAGGGCTGTTATTAAATTCAACGCAAAACTTGGTAAAAGTGCCTCGGAAACGTACCAAATGATGAAACAAGTTTACGGTGAGTTTTGTTTAAGTAGATCAAATGTTTTCCTGTGGCACAAACGTTTTTTGGACGGAAGAGATACGCTAGAAGGTGATAAGCATACCGGAAGACCAAGTTCATCTAGGATACCTGAGATTATTAAAAAAGTGCGTGATTTTATGGCAATCAATCGATGTGCGTCACTAAGAATGATGAAAGAGTCTTTAAACATTAACAAAGAAACGATTCGAACCATCCTGCATGAAGATTTGGGCAAAACAAAAGTCTGTGCTAAATTTGTTCCACACACGTTAACCAATGAACAAAAATCAAGGAGAAGTGCACATTGCAGAGACATAATTTCAGGTGCTGAAAATGATCCAAACTTCTTAAAATCGATTGTTACAGGTGATGAAACATGGTGTTTTCAATACGATCCTAAAACAAAGCGATAAAGTGCGGAATGGAAGTAAAAAAACTCACCACAAGCCAAAAAAACAAGAAAAGTTCCATCAAAATCAAAGCTCATTACATTTTTCGATAGTAAGGGTATTATCCACAAAGAATTTGTTCCAAGTGGACAAAAAATTACTAGTGAGTTTTATTTAAATGTTTTGAAGCGTTTGATGGGCAGAATTCGTCGCATTCGTCCAGAATATTGGGATGATAACAGTTGGTGTTTGTTGCACGATAATGCACCCAGTCACACTTCACTTCTTCTTCGTAGATTTTTGGCGAAAAATAACGTCTGTGTGTTGAATCATCCACCGTATTCGCCTGATTTAGCACCCTGCGACTTTTCTTTATTCCCAAAACTTAAAATGAAGTTAAAAGGGTGTTATTTTGATGATATTTTTACCATACAAACAGCTTCGACGCGTGCTTTGGAGGCAATTCCGCAAAGTGAACTGGAACAGGCATTCCAATCATTATTAAATCTCTGTAACAGGTGTATTAAAGAAGGAGAGACTTATTTTGAATAACAAACCAAAACAAATTATAATTTCTTGTTTCTATTTCATTTTGCAGACCCAGTCTTAAAAATTCTTTGCCACACTGTGTATATCGCTTTAAATTCGTGCTCAAAACCCTTCAAGCGGGCCCAGACCCAAACTTCCGTGGGCGAACGAAATTGATGGATATACATATATTTGTTCACATCATCAGAGCAATTGGATGATGTGAACAAATATATGTATATCCATCAATTTCGAAATTCCGAATTATTTTCACTAGAGTGCAGTAGAGATCTACGCTGTCCCGTCGCGGTATTACCCAATACGTGACCTTCCGCTGACAAAGAGTAAAACTTTTTCCTACTCTTTCAGCAGTCTCCGCTGACCAGTGGTGAACTGGCCAGGGTGTCACCTTGTCCAATGGCAAGTGGGCCCCTGATGAAGTAAACATTGGACAATGTGTGCAAATCATTGCTGTATTTTCTAGCGAATGTGAAAGACGTTGTACTGAGACGAATTTTAGAATCATTTCAGTTAGGTCTTCTGTTTTTCAATCACAGCAATAACCCCATTTTTATTTTTAATAATTGTTGGGCCTTCTCTAACCCAGTTTGGTCCTGCAAAACACTCTTCTCGATCGTGGCTGCTTTGTGGTCACCATTCGGTAGTGGATACGAAAAACAATAGAAATATCTCAAGAGTTGAACATATTCTTAATAATATGTAGAACATATTCTTCCTATCAGTTAACGTCAGCCATAGATTACTGAAACTCAAAATCGATATATTAAAAACACACAAAATTAGTAGCTTGAAAATATAATAGAAGTTCCAATATTATTACTGTATACAATAATATTGGAGTTTCACTATATTTTACATTTTACTGCCAGCAATATGTACAATATATGAACACTGTAATTATTAAAAAAATTAATTTATTTCGCAAAAATTTTAATTGTACCTTTTCCCACTTATGTATCTTTTGAAAATCTTGTTTATTTCTTATAATAATTCAATGATAGCCTTATAGTTGTGGGTGTGTTCCCTTTGTCTCCTGGCAACCAATATTTTTAGACCCAGTCATTCTTCCACTTTTTCCTTGTCGAGAAAATGATTTTTATCACATATACCCAGTTTTTCTTGGAGGTGGTTCCTTGCAGAATTCTGCGTTAAGTCTGCGCAGAGAACTCCGGTTTTTTTTTTTATCGAATTCAGTATTTTACTTGCTTGACTAACGTGCTGCTACCTCGCGGCCTATTCAAGAAACACTCATACCGAAAGAAACTCGGAAGCATGTAATACACATGTTATTGCTGGATATATAGCAGCAGCTTAACTAGATGGGGTGTCAAAAATGTCAAATTTCTTACAAAAGTTTGTAATTATCCTGTACTTTTAAGTTTTGCACCCCTCTGGTGTGTTTAAATGCCGGCCCCAACCGTTAAAGTCCAATTTGAAAATTTTTCTTTGTATCGGAAATAACTCCTGGTGGGAAAAGTTCTGCACATAATTTCCAATTTTTGATAAAGAACTGTTTTACCCCTAGGGGGCGTAAGCGCATATTTCTGTTTCTGATGTATAATATTTGCAGCAATACCTGTGTTTCTGAAAATTCGATTGAAAAAATTATTTTATGGTCAGATACCGCTCGTTACTAAAAAGATATTTTTTTTCATTGAAGGTTTAACGACCACCACGAGCAACTCAATGGGCTATAAGCAGTCGTCCGCCCCTAATTTAGGGCCACTGACTCCAGGGAAGGGAGAGAGCCAGTGCCGCAAGACAAACACAACATCCATGCCTTACCGGGATTCAAACCCGGACCCATCTCGGAGGAATAATCAGAGGCCATCGCTTAGACCACTGCGCCACCGGGACGGTTAAAAAGCTTTTGAGAATACCTTGTGCATAAAATAATGCATAGCTTTTCAGACAGGGGTCGTAGATGCATATCTTATTTTTCTTGATATCTCTGCTTTTAACAGTCCGATCTAGATTTTTTTTTTCTCTCTGCTGGTGAGTGTTTTTGTTGGGAAACGTTTTTCTTATAATTTCTAAGTTTTCATATCGCATAAGTTTGTCATTACAGGGCATAAGCGTACGTTTCTATTTACAGCAATATCTTCGCTTCTAAAAACCCGATTGAAGAAATCCTTTCTCGGATAGTACCAACTACGAAAACATTTTGTGTGCATTTTTGTTAACTAAAGTAAAGGTAAGCATTGGTTACCACTAGATTGGGCCCATCTATTGCCAAATTTTCAGGTCTCCTAAAAGCACTATACATGTCTTTTTTTTCTGTAAGTTCACTTTTAAACCCACTTCTTTACTCTTGTCAGCAAGTTCCTGGATCATACTCTGCACCTCTGAAGGGTTACTCGAAAAAATGATTATGTTATGTGTAAAACGGAGTTGGGTTAAATAGTCTAAATTAGCCTTTATTTCTCTGTTTTCCCAGTTGAATAAATGAACGACATTCTACATTGTAGCACTGAAGAGCTTGGGACGTATATGCTTTAACAATAGATTAGGAAAATAAACAATTACAACTATAACAATGTGTAATAAACAATTACTTCAATAACAATGTGTAACATCAACAACAATGTGTAACATAATTAACAATTACAACTATGTGTAACATCAATAACAATGTGTAACATCAACAACAATGTGTAACATAATTAACAATTACAACTATGTGTAACATCAATAACAATGTGTAACATCAACAACAATGTGTAACATAATTAACAATGTGTAACATAATTGACAATGTGTAACATCAACAACAATGAGAAAATGAGAAAAAAAAGAAAAAAAAACGGTATAAAAGGTGAACGTAGCTTGAAGAAGTCAATCAGTTGCATGATAGTTTTATTTCCGAAAAGGGAACTAATATTACACCAAGTAATGTCAAGGAAAGATACAGCCCCGGTGACGTAATTGCCTAAGCGCTGGCTTGACAACTAGAAGAGACGGGGCTGTAGTTTTTGTCTTATGACACTGGTCCTCTTTCTTTCCTGGAACCAGTGGCCCTAAATTAGAGACGGGCGACTGCTTATAGTCGATTGAGTTGTTCATGGTGATCGTTAAACATCCCACGAAAAAGGAAAGATGAAATGCGCTGTAGCAGATGTTAAAACACTTGAAAAAATGTTTGTAGAGTAAGGTACAGTTCAAAGATCCTTTAACCTTGGGTAGTGTTTCCAGATTATAAATTCCCCTGTTTCTGTTTCTCGAAATCGTACAGGCTTCACTCTGTGTAGAAAAGACGGGATACTTTTTTCGTTTGTTTGGAGATTTAACTAACAGCGTGAGCAACTCGATGGTCTATATATATAAGCAGTTACCCGTCCTTAATTTAGGTCCACTGGTTCCAGGGAAGGGAGAGAGCCAGTGCTGTAAGAGAATCATAACATCCATGCCTCACCGGGATTCGAGCACAGATCCATCTCGGACGAATGGTCAGAAGCCAGCGCTTATACTACTTTGCTACTGTGGCAGCGGCAGAGGAGACCCACCCCCATTTCATATTGCAAGGAATATTTATAGCACCAAACTTGATTAGTTGATTAACTGTTTACTCCCACTCCAACTATGCTGACTGCTACAAAAGAAGTAAGTGCCTTGCAGGTCAATATGTATCCCAAGTCAAATGCAAGAAGAGACCAAACGATATCCTCCCAACAATTAAGTTTCTGAAAAACAACTTGTATAGAAAATGTTGCGTAATATCAGTAACAAAATTTCAACCTGACTTATATACCGAGAAAGTTTGGAAGAATACCTCTGAAACTTATCTTTCATGTAAGGACTTTATCTGACGAATATGCGAGCAGTTCATGGCGCAACGATTTTCGCAAAAATAACATTTGCTGATCTATATTCTGCGAAAATCTTGATGTGTGTAACTTAAGAATTGCGTTTTTCTTTTCTCCGACAGTCTTCAGGGAGAAAGAATGCAGAACAGAACAAAATTCCGCTATTTGCTCACAAGCGATTTCCCTTCAGGATTGGTTGACGACAGTCTGAAAATAAATTTCAGGCTCGCTAAACGAAATTTACTCGAGAGCAAGGAGACTATGACTCACCAGTGGGTATGAACCAATCATACGCAGTACATCCAGGAAATATGATAGAAGTTTGTTGATGCAAAGCGTCATTTTGTGGAATTCTGCAAGAAAGCCTAACAAGTGACTCTGTTTCAACTCAAGAAGAAAAAATATTATTACTGAGCTGAAATTAAGTCCTAAGACGTGTCTTTCCGAGGTAATAAAAGTAACAGGTGAAACTGCCATTCGGAAAAAATTCAAACCAGAGCGTTAAGAAGTGATGTTATGCGATGTGATAATGGCACATCGAAAGTAATTCCAGTATTAAATACTTCTTCCTTCGGAACGGAGCTTTTAAAGCCCCTGAATTTCCGCTGATGAATTGTACTCCTACGCAGGAAAAGTTTAGTTAATTTTTAATTTTATATTCACGTGAAACCTTTGCAGCAGGGATATTTCGTCAGCAGACAGGAAACACCTGATATTTTAAAAATTACATTTTAATACCACCAAGAAAATTATTTATTTTATTGGGTTCTCATATTTCTACCTTCACAATTTTGATTTAAAATTTTTATCCATCTAAATTTGCTTACTTTGCTCATAGATGTTGTGCATTCACTTCAGTAGAACTCTCCGTAACCCCAGCTAAGTATTTGAACTTTCCAGGTATTCTCAGCGTCAAATTTTCTTTCATATTTATTTTTGACGGATCATTCGACTGCTGGTATTCCAGCTTCTACGCTTTTTTTTTTTAGTAGAACTCTCCGTAACCCCAGCTCAGTTTCCGGGTATTCTCAGCCCAAAATTTTCTTTCATATTTATTTTTGACGGATCATTCGACTGCTGGTATTCCAGCTTTTATGCTTTTTTCTTAATGATGCATTCAGCTTAATCCTTTTCTGCAGCAATTTCGGTGCTTAGATTTTCAAATAAAAGTTTCCAATTAAGAGCCCCCCCCCCAACCCCTCTGTCTCTCTTTTTTTTGGAAAACCTATATACTGTAAACTAACTAGCTGATATCCCGTGCCATGCATGGGTGAAAACTGTGACTGAAATTTTTATAACACGAATCGTAAAATACATATACATAATTATAATAAACGGTTGAATTATTAATGGGCAGTCTATACAATAAGTCTGCGATTAGCTCTACCTTCATTCAAGTTATGCAAAGTATTAGAAGATTGGTTTGCACGCCATCGCCGTTGTCGTTCTCTATTTAAGCGACGTTTTCTTTCAGCTTTATCTTCTTCCGTCTTGTACTACAAAGAAAAATCCCACGGAACCAATAGTTTCTTTTTTAATTTCCACCACAATGAATCAAAACTACGCCTGCAGTTACTTTCTTACAATTTTACTTGTTCCTTTTCATGAAATAAAATAACGCTGATTCCATTTTATGTAATTACTCTGCAAGGCGAAGAAAATGAAATAAAACACGACATAACACCTACGTAGCAGAACAAACGTCGCAGACATTTGCTCGAGTACGTGCGTGTGAAGCCACATATGAAGTCGCTTGTCTTACTAACTTTATTTTATTTTCCTGTATTTCTCCTTGATTTTACGTATTCGTACGACAGCGTTGAGCTTGGTTCCGATTTCGGCCACCGGATAAAAGCAGATGGCGCTGCAAGTACTGATGACGTCAGAGCGCTGACGTAGGAGCGTTATGGACAGGCGTAGTCTATTATATAGGTTTTACATATCTATCACACTTTGAACCTGGTTTACTGAGGAAGTTTGGAAGAACACCTAAGAAACTTGGCGATGAGGTAAGCACTTTATCTGACGAACTAGCAAGAAATTCATGACGCAAAGGTTTTCACAAAAATAAAAGTTTTGCTGATCTGCATTTCTGCGAAAATCTTGACATGTATTACTTCAGAATTATTTTTTGTTTTCTCCGACAAAGTCTTCATGAGGAAAGAATGCAGAACATCACAAAATTCCGCTATTTGTTCACAAGCGATTTCCTT
This sequence comes from Macrothele yani, assembly GCA_039090855.1. Lineage (NCBI taxonomy): Eukaryota > Metazoa > Arthropoda > Arachnida > Araneae > Macrothelidae > Macrothele > Macrothele yani. The sequence continues at coordinate 117,884,573 of CM077026.1, forward strand.
TTAGGATTGGTGAAAGATAGTTAGAAAACAATTTCCGACTCTATTCGAACGCCAATAATTTAAAAGGAGTTGCACATGGCCTCCAAGAAAAAAACGAAGATTAGAGCAACGAGATTATGTTTCATGGTTTCCGGAAAGAGGCAGTCCGTTGATGAATGCGTTTTTAGCTTTTCAATGGGTATGAGCCAATCATACGCAGTACATCCAGGAAATATGATTGAAGTTTGTTGATGCAAAGCGCCATGTTGTGGAGTTCTGCAACGAAACCTAATGAGGGACTCAGTTTCAACTCAAGAAGAAAAAACATTCTTACTGAGCTGAAATTAAGTCCCCAACCACCTAAGAAGTGTCTTTCCGAGGTAATAAAGGTAACAGGTGAAACTACCATTCGGAAATAATTCAAAACCAGAGCGTTAAGAAGTAAAGTTTTGCGGATTGAAAATGGCACATTGAAAATAATTCCAGTATTGAATACTTCTTCCTTCAGAACGAAACTCGTAACGCCACTGAATTTCCACTGATGATTTGTACTCCTACGCAGGAAAAGCTTACTGACATTTCTATTTCAGTACTGTATAATGTTTAACTGTTTAAAACCATATTATACAAAATCCACTGGAAGTAATCCATCCCCTAAAGTTGTTAGCATTGTAGAAATGTTTAAACCTACTTGAGAGGATTAATATGAGCAACTGGTAGGTAGTTGATTCATTCAAATACATTATTTACCAACGTGTTAAGAAATTTAGAATACGGATTAACTGTTCATTCAAACTAGAATGAATTACGAAATTATGTTTTAGTACCATCAAATGATCATATGTAGAGGATTTTAGGAAGGGAGTGTCTGACCCCAGGTCTTAAACAATCCTTAGAAATAGGAAGCTTGGAGATTTGGGCTAGAGTGCCCGATAGGAAAGTGACACGGAAGCGAAGTAGAAAGAGGGATGAAGACGCCCTTATTTATTACCGGGAGGCCAGTACCCGGGGTCCGACGGCTTAACGTGCCCATCCGACGCACGGCGGATATTTAGTGGATCGAGCGTTCGTACCTGCCTGGGATTAGAACCTGAGGCCTTTTCCGTGGCAGTCACTGACGTTGCCCACTAGGCCACCCGCGGCCCGTTAGTACCGTCAAGAAAATAATTTAGTCATATATACGCTGCTCAACATAGAAATCGCCCCAACCAGAAGGAGATGTGTTACAAACATGCAAATTGAAGGACGGGTGTGCCCACTCGAGATATGCAAATGATGCTAAACCGGAACCGACGACGTCACACGATTTTCAGATAAAGGTGCAAGCAGCATAGGGATGGTAATAATGTGTGGTCACTGGTGGAAGTGTCGCGGAGGTTTCAGATTTGTTGTTTGTGTTGGCAAAATGTTCAGAAAAGGCCGGAAATTCCGGCTACACGTCGTCGGATGGTTCATCGCCATTTGGATGCGTTTCAGAGAGGAAGAATTGTAGGCCTGTGTGAAACGGGCTGGTCTACACGCCGTATCGCTGCGCATGTGCAACGTGATGCATGAACTGTTGGACGATGTTGACACCAGTGGCTACAGACAGGAAGGTTCGTACGTGCGTCGAAGAAGCAGTGGTGCAGTCGGACAGATGTCGGCACGCCTGGAAAAGCGGATTGTTCGACACGCATGTTAGTCACCAGAAAGCACTGCCGCCGATATTTGAAGTGCTGTGTCATCGGTCGTAGACGTCGCTATAACAACCCGAATTGTAAACCGAAGGTTACATGTGGCAAACCTGCACAGCAGGCAACCCTTACGTCGACTGCCATTGACGGCCAGCCATCGCAGCAATCGTCTGGCTTGGTGACGAAGTCACAAGAACTGGGGTCAGAAATGTACCAATGTGATCCTTAGTGATGAGTCCCGTTTCTGTCTGGGTGCTGACGATCGACGGATCTGTATCTGGCGACACCCTGGTGAGCGGACGCATCCCGGTTTCGTTCGCGACCGCCACACCGCCCGTCGGGCAGGCATCACGGTGTGGGGTGCGTCTGCGCATGACAGCAGGTCACCGCTTGTCCGCATCATGGGCACACTGACAGCTGCACGATACGTGAGCGAGGTTCTGCAGCCCATTTTGATACAGTTCCCGAATGGACCCCATTTCCAGCAAGATCACACCAGTGCATACGCTGCTCGTGTCTCCAGACAATGTTAGCAACATAATAAAACACTGCCATGGCCAGCAAGATTCCCGATTTATCCCTAATCGAAAACCTATGAGACCACATTGGACGTCGTCTGCAATCGAATCAGCCTCTGCACGATATCGATGAAATATGAGAGTGAGTCAAACGTGCTTGGTGTTCCGTTCCTCAGGATGATATCCGTCGACTGTATGACTTATTGCCACGTCGTATTGCTGCCTGTTTTGCCGTTCACTGCGGTGCAACCACTTACAGAAGCGTACCTATTGTGCTGCATTATCTCATCTACACATACGCAATCGAGTCATATTGTAACCACCTCCCGTTTTTGACGTCAACAGCGCGTAGCCAATGAAAGATGACGCATATTGTGAGCTGGCTTGGAGGGTATATAAGGTGTGCTGTAGGCATTCTGAAAACATATCACTCGTTGCTGTCATGGATAAAAGGATAGATTTATGAGATTTGCAAAAAGGGATGATTATCTGCTTTCCGGCTAAGTGTGGCAGTATTTCTGAAACAGCGCAGTTTGTGAACTGTTCGCGTGCTGCTGAGGTTAAAGTGTATCGTGATTGGAGAAATGGCATCATTGCGAATAAGCGACGTGGAAACTGCGGAGCAACACGTGCATTGATGTGAGAGGTGAACGTCGGCTGCGAAGCTGCGTGAGGGCCGATCGATACGCTACAGTGGAGCAATTCACTGGCCGAATGAACCAGGGGGCTACCGGAAGTGTGTCTAAAACCACAGTTCAGCAAACCCTGCTGCGCATGGGGCTCCGACGCAGACGCAGGGTCACTGCAGCTTTGCTAACGAAGGTACATTGGCAGAAAAGGCTTACATTTCCACGGCAGTATCGGAATTGGACCTCCGCTGATCGGCAAAGGATTGCCTTTCACGTTTTCTGCTTCATCGAACGGATGGATAAATAAGGCGAGAAACATCGGAGAACAAACACTCTTCAACCATTGCTGGAGAAGAACACAAGCCGGGGGGGGGCAGCGTTATAAACTGGGGAATGTTTTCGTGGCGTTCCCTGGCTCCACTCATACCTGTGGAAGACAATCGGCATGCATGGGTATCCTTGCAGAGCACGTATACCCATGCATGCCGATTGTCTTCCCTGGATCGGATGAGATCTTCCGGAACGACAATGCGACGTGTCACACAGCTAGAAATGCCCGAGAGGGGTTGGAAGAGCACGATGAAAACTTCAAAGTACGTCCCTGTCCCCATAATTCCCTAGACTTAAACCCAGTTGAGCATCTGTGGGACCACCCCGATCGTGTTGTTAGCTCTATGGATCCTCCAACACGCACCCTCCAGCATATGTCAGATGCTCTGCAGTCAGCATGGCTCCACATACCTGTGAACACCTTCCAGCACCTTATTGAGTCCCTCCCAGCCCGTCTAGCTGCACACGGCGGTTACTCTGGATATAAGCTGGTGGTCGCAATAATGTGACTCGATCGTGTATATACATATACAGTCTATATGAGTATATAAGCAAAGAAATGTAAAAATGGAATAAAAACTTTTTTGACCATGATAACCTTTTTTTTCAAAAGCACTGATAAACACATCAAAACCATATTGGACCATATCGGAAGGACTGCAGTAATTCTGAGAGTTGGTACCCACGGCTTCTTCAAGGAGCAGCATATTAATAACCCTCGCTTGTTCTTACATAGGCTCAGTAAAAGTGGGTATCTAAAATAACATATTTGCAAATGGGCCAAATAAGAATTACCCCAGTTAGTAAACCCTCACCCGTTTTCAGTTCATGTGAATTAATATTTCAGGAGATACATAATTTACAGACTAACACAAATAGGAAAAAAGCTATGAACTCCATAATAAAATTTATTTTGCTAAAACAGTTTTTTTAACATAATTTAGATACAAATGTTATTCGGGCTCGACCGGAAGCCTGCGACCAGACTAAGTAATTGTTGAATAAAATATATAACACAGAATGCTGCAAATATTTACATTTTATTGTGGTTTTATCTTGCATAAAAATAAAGCTGAAATAAGCATATTAGGGAAGGAAATAATCTGCCAAAAAGGAAGCACTTTGGGCACTGGCAAGACAAAGCAAAAGCTTCCAAACTGAAAAGCAAAAAGGCCTAAAAAATTTAACTAATGAAAACTTCTTCAAGAACAGTCAAAGACAAATTAGGCGAACTATACAAAAAAGAACATAATAAAAATACCAAACAGAAACAAGCAAACTTACCATGTAGTAAACTTACCAAACCTTCTTGTAGGAGCCATGTTGCACAGAAGCCTGATCTATAACTATGAGGAAGAAACTTCTCCCTGTTGCCACTTTCGCAAAAGAAAATTCAATTTGTATCTCAAAAATACTTAATGATGCCACAGAAAGTTACACAGCCAACTAAATGAAAATCTCTAAATACAGCAAAGGAGACAAGACAACCTGTATCTCGCTTGAGCAAATTGCACGACGGAATGTAAAACAAGTTAGTAAAACCATGCAATGCATTGATTATGATATGCTTTCCAACATACCAGAAATTATTACTCAAGTTATGAGGATAATGGCTGTGGAATACATCTCGCTCCTGTGTCCTGACCTTTGACCACATTTCGATGATATTCAACAGAACCGGTTCAGTATACCTCAAGAATAACATACTACAGTTTTGTCGCAATAGAAGCAGTTTTACGCAAGTTATGAGAATAATGGCTGTGGAATAAATCTTGCTTTTATGCAATGACCTTTGACCCCATTTCGTTGATATTCAACAGAACCGGTTCACTATACCTCAGGAACAACATGATAACGTTTTGTCGCAATCGAAACATTTTTAGGTAAGTTATGATGCACAAAGACAATGGAATAGTTCCCACTCCAGTGTCCTGACCTTCGACCCCATTTCGCCCATTTTCAATAGGGTTCGTCCCCAGGTGGTTCCTTACCAAATACTAAAATTTCATTGAAATCGAAGCATTTTTCCGCAAGTTATGACGCATAAGGGCAACGGAACAAATCCCGCTCTTATGTCCTGCCTGACCTTTGACCCCATTTCACCCATTTTCAATAGGTTCGTGCCCAGGTAGTTCCCTACCACATACTAAAATTTCATCGAAATCGAACCATATTTACGCATGTTATGACGCAAAAAGGCAATGAAATGGATCCCGATTTTATGTCCTGACCTTTGACCCCATTCCGCCCATTTTCAAGAGGTTTCGTTCCCAGGTGGCTCCTTACCACATACCAAAATTTCATCGAAATCGAACCATTTTTACGCAAGTTATGACACATAAGGGCAACGGAATAAATCCTGCTCTTATGCCCTGCCTGACCTTTGACCCCATTTCGCCAATTTTCAATACTGTTCGTGCCCAGGTGGTTCCCTACCACATACTAAAATTTCATCGAAATCGAACCATATTTACGCAAGTTATGACGCATAAGAGCAATGGAATGGATCTTGCTCTTATGTAATGACCTTTGACCCTGTTTCGCCCATTTTCAAGAGGGTTTGTCCCCAGGTGGTCCCCTACCGCATACTAAAATTTCGTCGAAATCGAACCATTTTCACGTGAGTTATCGTGCGGACGGACGGACGGACAAAGCTGGAGCATATACGACCTACGGTTGGAAAGCGTAAAAAAGACTTCTTATACTCAGAATACTGAATTTGATAAGGACCACCTGTATTAATATACCAAAAGTAAACTTTACTTCAATAACATCTCTTTAATAATTTTTAAATTATGCTATTTTAAGGGGCCACCTTTTGTCATAATCTTCATTTATGGGCGTGAAACTTTGATTGATAAGAGATGTTACGAAAGAAATGAAATTAAAGGATGCTAAAGCTTTACTTTTGGTCAGTCAGTCTTCATCTATGGGTGTGAGAGTTGAATTGGCCAGAGATACTCCCAAGGAAATGAAATTAAGAATTTTGGTCAGCCTTCGGGTAAGACTTAGATTGACAAGATATGTTACCAAAGAAAGAAATTAAGAATGCCAAGGGGACTACGTTTTTTCAATCTTCATCTATGGATGAAGATTGAATTCTTCATCTATGGATGAAGTCTTCATCAATCTTCATCTATGGATGAAGTCTTCATCAATCTTCATCTATGGATGAAGATCGTTTTTTCAATCTTCATCTATGGCTTGGATTGGTACGAGATTTTACCAAAAACAAAAGTGAAATTAAGATTGCTGAGGTGCTCCGTTCGATCAGTCGTCGTGTACAATTTGGATTCAGGAAAGTGTCCACAGAAATGAAATTCAGAATGTTAAGATGCTATGTACGGTGCATGTGAGAATTTGGAAACTTTCCTGAAATGCCTCGCAGATGGTGAACTTAAAATCTTAAGGAAAAACGTAGCTAGGGGAATTGCAGTCACACTAAAACTATTACAGTCCCTCAAATCTTTTTTACGCTTTCCAACTGTAGGTTGAAGAAGCTTATATGCTCCAGCTTTGTCCGTCTGTCTGTCCGCACGATAACTCGCGTAAAAATGCTTCGATTTCGATGAAATTTTAGTATGTGGTAGGGAACAGACTGGGGAGAAACCCTATTGAAAATAGAAGAAATGGTGTCAAAGGTCAGGACATAGGAACGGGATCCGTTCCATCGTCCTTATGCGTCATAACATACGGAAAAATGCTTCGATTGCGACAAAACTTTATCATGTTGTTCCGGAAGTATACTGAACCGGTTCTGTTGAATATCATCGAAATGGGGTTAAAGGTCAGGGAACAGGAGCGAGATTTATTACGCAGCCATTATCCTCATAACTTGACTAAAAAATGCTTCTATTGCGACAAAACTTTAGTATGTTGTTCCGGAGTTATACTGAACCGGTTCTGTTGAATATCATCGAAATGGGGTCAAAGGTCAGGGCACAGAAGCGAGATTTATTCCACAGGCATTATCCCCATAACTTGAGTAATGATTTCTGGTATGTTGGAAAGCGTATCATATCAATGCTTGCATGATTTTACTAACTTGTTTTATTTTTCGACATATAATAACTGCATCCGTGTAGCTAAAAGTGCATCATATTTTGGAAAGACCATTATACACATACAGCCCTTAAAATAGTTTCTGTAAACATGCTAGGCTTTGTAATACTTCGATCAGTATTGATCACAACTGAATATGTGCTTACAGTCATTAGAATTGATTTTCAAGTAGCAGAGTAAGAAACTGGACTTAAAAAAACACCAGTAAATATGAATTAATTTCATCGTTGAATTTAAGATTTACAGAAGATCTGAATACTATATTACGTTCTTTTGCTATACATTATATACCCCTGAAACTCTTTCAAGAACCGGCTTATAAAAGACTTTTAATTTGAACATTTTATCACAAAACTCTATATATTTAATATTAGAAAGCACGATAAATTTAAACATGCCAAAATTAAAATCAGTAGTCAGAGTTGTTCAAACGGAACTTGGATTCGGCGTTTAATAAAGGCGGAAGTTTGAAGTCAATCCACGCATGCTGAAAACGTTAAGATGGCGTTAGGTAAAGCGGAGGGGTATACAGAAACTGTTTCAAATGCACGCAAATACGAGGCTAGTAAGATTCTATTGTACTTCATTTACAGAACAAATTAAAATGAAACTCATTGCGGGTTTCATATATTCACGAAATAAATACAAAGTACTTCGAAGTATTGTACTTCTAATAAGAATATGAGCTTCCAGTGTAAACATTTTATTTCCTGTAAATGCCTCCATTTTCAAAATTCTCTTGAGACTATGAATCTGACTCATAAATGCCTGTTAACCACATTTACCAAATCATCCGTTCCCATTTGTTCACCACAATAACAATCTTTTGGGGTTTTCATAATTATCAATTGTGGTTTAGAAAAAAAAATGTAACACTGATTTCTACGTTAATCTATGGTACAAGTAATTCATGAATTCTACGTAAGCTGAACAAAATGAGAACTTGAAAGTTCCAGCGTTCGTCCTTTTTTACATTAAAAGTTTCCGTTGAACTGTACCTCTTGTTGCAGTTTATTTATTTCACTATTTACACTGTTAGTCTGCCACGAACACATAAAATACAAATACTATGAGTGGCACTGTCTGAAAATGTTGTCTTGCACTATCTTGTGAGATTCAAGGAAAACAGAAGTTACAAGCTTTCACAGTCTGAGGATATTTCAGCACTTTTCAAGTTTTATGGAAGTCGTTATATTTATTTTTTTGTATGCTAATCTGCTGTGGACGCGGATAACACGACTGAACCACCTTGGACAGTTTGAGAATGTTCTCTGGCTTTTCTTCTGAGATCTGTGACGCTGGAGTTCGTGGCATCGTCTGTTGTTTGAAGGACAGCTGGACGTGGGCATGTTGCCAAAGGTCGTGGAAGGCAACATCCACAAAGAGGAACTGTAAAAAAATAAATAAAAACAAATATTTATTAGTGAAAAATCGAGTAACTTTTTAAACTAATAATCACTTTTATTCAACGTTTAGATACACAGGCAGCAGAAGAAAGGGGGACATGGAGATGGGGGTGGCGGGTCTGGAACCCCCGGAATTTCATGGTTCCCCTCACCGGAGGGTCTTCTTACAAAACGTTGTAAACTTTTCTGGTTCACTTATGATTTATCATTTTTTTTACGTAGATTTCCTGGCGACCGTCACTACGCTTTGTACAAATCAAATATAAATTAAAATATATTTCATTTACAAAATGATTATTTTTATAAATGAAATATAAATGAAATTTTAAATGAATTTACAGAGGGTGAGTCGAAAGTTTTGCAATATTTGAATCATTTTATATCTTCATACGTACCTTTACGACGAAAGCTCACTAGCATTCAAAGTATAGGCCATCGTGTTGCACAGTCTTTAGCCATCTGTCTGCCAGTTCTTCGATTTCGTGGCGGTACCAATTTTTGTCCTTCGAGGCGAAGAACTCCTTCACCCCAGCTGCCACCTCCTCCTGGTTGTTGAAGAGTAGCCCGCGAAGGAAGTTGTTCACGGACCGGAACAAGTAATAATCCGACGGTGCAAGGTCCGGACTATATGCTAAGTGTGGTATCAGTTCGATGCCCTCAAGTTCCTGGAGTTCTGCCCGGGTCGTTCGCGTGGTATGAGGCCGAGCGTTGTCCTGCTATAGGAAAGTCTGTTCACTAGTGCCGGGTACTTCTCCTCCAAAACCGCATACATCCGCTCTAGCTGTTCAGAGTAGAGGTTGGCATTGATGGTCCGACCGTCTGAAACAAATTCGTAATGGATTATCCCCTGGAAATTCCACCAGACGCAGAGCATCACCTTGGAGCTCGAAGCGCCCACGTTTGGCAACAGATTCGGGAAGCTGGCCCAGGCTCAACCACTGCCGTTGTGTATTAGGATTACGGAAATAGACCCACTTTTCATCGGACGTAACAATTCTCTCGATGAAACTTACATCGTGCGGGTTTTCTTTCTAGGAGTTTCGTGCACACTTCCACTCGGCAGTTTGCTTCAGCTGGCGTCAGTTCGTGAGGGATAATGTGGCAGCTCCTGTAGACCTTGCTGAGGTCCTGAAGATGACGAACCACGGTGGTCTGTGATATGCCCAGCTCGCCTGATAATCTCCGACTGCTGGTTATCGGATTTGCCTCTACGGCCTGGCACACGGCCTCTAAATCCACGGTTCGCGGCCTACCTTACCTTGGCCGATTGTCGAGGTTTCTGTCAATTGAGCGAAATTTCTTGAACCATCTGGTCGCGGTGCTGTGGTCCACGGAACCTTCCCCTTTCATATGACAAATGTTTCGTGTTGCTTGAGCAGCGTTATGGCCGAGTTCAAACTCGTAAAGCAAAAGTTTCCTAATTAGCCGGTTGTGGCTGTTCATCTTTTAGGCGTCCCAACCACAGACAGAACGACGACATGAACTGCTGTTCACAGCAACGACTACCACCTTATATCCCTTACAACTGACTGCAGTGCACGACTTGAATAATTTTAAACACGTGACATACCCGCCGCAGCACATGTGTTTATGCAATTATTGCAAAACATTCGACTCACCGTCTGTATAATTGAAATTTCAAAATGAGAAGTTTTCGTAAGCTCTAAAATAAATTCAATCACGATGCTTAGCCAGAACCCACGCGTCTGATTAAATGGGCTACGGAGGTGGCCAAATCTGCTTCGCTCTCTATTAATGCAAAGTGTAAAACTTTTCAGTGCAAAACCGTGGTAAATACCTTTTAAGATTTCGATATAAAAATTACTGGAATCAGTTAATTGACTGAGTGAGATACAACAGTACAACAAAGGAAGGTATTGTGATGTGCGTACCATACCAGGGAGCTTACATGTGCGTTAAGCTTTGGTAACGTCATTTACATTTATTTTTATTTCTCATACATTTGAGTTGTCTTCATTTCAATGAACTTCATCATAATCTCTCGGTTGATAAAATTAATCTTGCCGCGATTTTTTTTTTTTTTTGATTGGAGGTTTAACGACCACCGTGAGAAACTCAATGGGCTATAAGCAGTCGCCCGTCCCTTATTTAGGGTCACTGGTTCCAGGGAAGGGAGAGAGCCAGTGCCGTAAGACAAGCACAACATCCATGCCTCACCGGGATTCGAACCCGGACCCCGTTCGGACGAATGATCAGAGGCCATCGCTTAGACCACTGCGCCACCGGGGCGGCTGCCGCGATTTAGAGCAGTTATTATAGAATGGAGTTCAACTTTGACTTTGCCGTCTTGGTGTCTGAGCACTGAGAGGCACGGACTTCTGCCTAATGCGTCATGGAGTCCCCGATGACGCATCGCCCCGACAGTTTTATTCTACAGCTCTGACTTTACGCATTCCCTAGAACCAGTAACTTTAAAGTTGGCGACTTATACATAGCATTATATGCTGATATGGGTCCTTGAACACCAAAAACGACGTCCTGTAAGCGAGTGGTCAGAGGCGCAGGTTCCGGGCTTGTCGAACGAAATAATTCTGGGTTCGAGGTTGTTGTTGTTGTTTCAGGGTTTAACGACTACACTGTTAAATATTGGTACTTAGAAATAAGAAAAATATACTCGTTTTTGAGTACATTCTGGGCTTATAATAGCTCTGAGTACTTGTGTCTCATTTTTGTGAAAAGACACGTACTCATTTTTGAGTACATACGGGGAATCAATTTTGTGTATATCAGGTATTTCTAATTTAAAATATATGTACTGGTTTTTGAGTACGTATATTGCAGATATATTACCCCAAAAAATCCATATACACTGGCGGAAAGTGAAAAAAGAACACCAAGAAGGAATTGGCGGACGATCATGAAATTTACATATGTTAATGGAGTCGAGTTTACGTAGGCGTGATGTTAATTTCGAGACCAACCGGTGAGCGCTTACGCCACAGCACGGCATAATGTGCAAATTGTCGTCGGTGGGATGTAAGGAGTACAGCGAAGTGAATGTTATCAGTCGTCGGCGTACGGACACGTGCGAAGACCCCGAAGAAGCTGCAATGCCTGGACATGGAAGACGTGTAGGATTTCAGCACTTATTGGACTTTGAGCGAGGTCGTCTAGTCGGACTCCGCAAGGCCGGGTGATCGTATCGTCGTATTGCGGAGCGAATTGGACGGGAAGTATCGGTGGTGGCATAGATGGCCCGAGGAATATTCCTACACGAGAAAACGTGGAACCGGGAGTCACAGACGGACTGATGAGCGGACCGATCGACGCATAAGAAGAGTGGCGTTGTCAAGCAGAACATCCACTGCGACGCAAATCCGAGCTGCCGTTGCACCTGAGGTGACTGTGCAAACAATCCGCCACCGTCTACTGGATGCAGGACTACGTGCACGTGGGCCTCTGGCATGAGTACCTCTGACTCCAGCCCACCGTCAGGAACGGCTGCAGTGGTGTCGCCAACGTCTGCACTGGAGAACGCAATGGCGATCTGTCGTGTTAAGCGATGAAAGCTGATTCTGCTTGGGAGCCTCCGATGGCCGTATGCGTGTTCGCAGACGCACAGGGGAGTGTCTCCACCCTTCTTGCATCTGCCAGCGACACGCAGGGCCTACACCTGGTCTCCTGGTGTGGGGAGCGATCAGCTATCACTCCCGTACACAACTAGTGTTTGTACTGGGTACGTTAAACAGCACCTTCTACATCAACAACATCATTCAGCCCGTTGTTGTGCCATTTGTAAGGTCGGTACATCGTGGTGTTTTCCAGCAAGATAACGCACGCCCACACACGGCACGTGCAACGCAGCATGCACTTCAGGGTGTGAGACAACTTCCATGGCCTGCACGTTCATCGGATTTGTCCCCCATTGAACACGTATGGGATTTTATGGGACAACGACTTATCCGGTCTCCACGTTCATACCCGATTTACGCGCCCAGGTTGAGGATGCTTGGAACTCAATACCCCAAACTTAGATCCAACCTCTGTACGACAGACTCCACGCCAGAATTGCACAGTTCATGGCGGTTCAACTCTCGTATTAACCATGTTACATGGAAATGTTATTTTTCAGTTTACCAGCAAATACAGCTGTATTTTGCCATAATGTTTTGATCACGTTATCCTCTGTATTCCGTTATTATGCTGTATAAATTTCGTTGGTATCAGACGTCTCCTTTTTTCACTTTCCGCCAGTGTATTTCAGATATATGTGCTCTAACTTCATTCAGTTTCTGTGCCCTTTCGGGCAGGGTACAGAAACTCAAGGAAGTTAGAGCAAATCTAGCGATTCTAAAAGGATAGTTTTTAAGTGAGCACACTAGATGGCGCCATCGTACGATTTTGCACATAACAGGCAGAGAGCAATTGGGTGGAGGGGGGGGGGGGTAGGAATGAACGCCCGTATATGTAACCCGGAAATTCCTACCCTTGAGCCGTCACTTGACGTGCTCGTCCGATGCACGGCAGATATTCCGCGATTGTTAGAAATTCACACCACCATGCCTATCAGGCTAGGTTTGAACCTGAGGTCCCTCCATCAGCAGTCTGAATCTCTAACCACTAAGCCATCCGCTGCTCGGTTGCAAATTTGGTTATAATAACACCGCGGAATTTGTCATTTTCATGTAGGACTTCCGTCCACAGGGAGTAGAGTTTAGGTCCCAGCCACCTACAGCGAGATCGCCTTTTGGGCAGGACACAGAAACGGAAGCAAATCTAGCGACTTTTGACAGAACAGTTTGTAGTGCAATTAGAGTACAGTAGATGGCGCCACCGTACAAGTACGATATTGCACAAAGATGGGCGAGAGAATTTCAGGGAGGACATAGGAAAGGATACCCATTTAACCAGTGGGTCCAGCCTGGGGGCCGTCACTTTACGTGCTCGTCCGATGCACGGCGGATATTCAGCGATTGTTGGTAAATCACACCATCTCTGAAAGATTAGCCCAGGCTAGAACCTGGGGACCCAGCATAGATAGTCTGAAACACTAACCACTAAGCCATCCGCGGCTGGTTGCAAATTTGGAATACGTGTACTCCATACATACTAATTTATTCATAGAATCAACTGGAAGTATATTATTCGTTGGCATGTCTGGGATAATCGATATACTCGTTGTCACATGCTGGGCAAATGGACCGCACAATTTTATGACAAATATAACGACAATATATTATTTATGAGATTGACACAAATATAGTTAATGTAAAAACGCACACAAAGATACTTTATACATAATTGAATTACTTGTGATCAGTGACTTTGTTGTACTAATTATTTATGTGTGTCACTTTACACATTTATTAAACAATTTCGCTTGAAATCTATAATACCTAAAATGAAGTAATGCGTGATTATATTTATATTTATTGACGCAGTTATTTGTAAGTACTTATGGTTACTTATATTTGATCATGTCATGTACTCGTTCACGATACGATTGTACTTAAGAAAAAAACGAGTAGGTTCAAGTTCTCATTTTCAAGTAGATTTTCTTTTAACAGTGTACCGTGAGCAACTTGATGGGCTATAAAGCAGTCGCCCGCCACTAATTTAGGGCCACTAGTTCTTGGGAAGGGAGAAAGAGCCAGTGCTGTGATTTATGCCTCACAGGAATTCGAACCCGGACCCATTTCGGACGAATGATTAGGAGCCAGCGCTCAGACCGCGGCGCCACCGGGGCGGGAGGTCCGAGATCTGGTTGGTTGGTTGGTTGTTGGAGTTTATTGGCGCAAGGGCCAGGTTTGGCCAAAGAGCGCCAGACAAAGAACGATCAGCCACAGATTTTTAAAAACGTGGAAAATGATTAAGATCAGACAGGCTTGGTAAAAGTTGAAAAAGAGTATGAAGAAAGCAGTGAAGAAAAGGTAGTTAATGAAGTTTATTAAAAGTAACATATTTACTAATGGAAAAGGACGAACCGTCACTCTCTTCCCCCCACACTCCTCTGCAATGCTGGCAGAGGGCGGGGACGAACTGTCACTCTCCTCCCCCCCATGTTCCTCTGCAATGCTGGTAGAGGCTGGGGACGAACTGTCACTCTCCTCCCCCCGTGTTCTTCTATAATGTTGGGTGAGGGTGGGGACCTCGCTGAGGCCGAGACAGTTTGATGGACACCGCACACCTTTGCGGATTGAGGGCCGGGTCTTCCGCACGTGCAGGCTGTCTGCTGGGAACCGGAAGAGGCGGGCGTCTTCAAAAGAGAAGGCGAAGACGCAGCTGGTCGAATAAGCTGGAGCTCGGTGAAATCCACCTGTGTCGCTTGTTCAGCTGTAGATCGCTTGGCAAGTGCGGCGAGAGCTACAGGGCGCGGAACAAAAGGCTGCACGGGTTGTGGCTGAGACTGAACAACTGCGGCAAAAGTACGCTGTCGGTTGTTGGGAATACCCAACTTGGCCTTGGCAGCAGGGTACGAGAGGCCCTCCAGGGTCTTGAGGCGCTGGATCGCCTTCTCGTCGTTCCACTTCGAACAGGACCTGGCATAAGCAGCGTGGGAGTCACCACAGTTTACACAGCAGGGCTCTGAAGTGCATCCAGTCCCTTCGTGGTCGCGGGAACCACAATTGGCGCACCTCGCAACACTGTTACAGGACCGCTGGGAATGTCCATACCTCTGGCACTTAAAACAGCGTAGAGGATTTGGTATATAAGGACGAACTGCACATAACAAGTAACCAGCCTTTATTTCAGTAGGTACCTTCG
Organism: Macrothele yani; assembly: GCA_039090855.1. Classification (NCBI taxonomy): domain Eukaryota; kingdom Metazoa; phylum Arthropoda; class Arachnida; order Araneae; family Macrothelidae; genus Macrothele; species Macrothele yani. Next base: position 117,899,896 of record CM077026.1, read on the forward strand.
GGCTGTTAAAAGTCAAAATAACATTTCGTGATTTGATCAGCGCGCCATCGCACCTGAAAGTCATGCGTCGGGCAGCTATGACACCCTGATCAGCAAGTTCACACACAAGTTCATCTTCATCGCAGACCAACAAGTCGGGCTCAGAAATGACTCCCTTGGAGGTGTTGAGATACGGATGTGCCGTCACTTGAACTGGAATATCCTGAAGTCTGGTCAACTGCAGAAGAGATTTGCTCTGAGAGAGAGTGCAAGTTTCCACAAGCAGGTCACCAGAGCGTAGCTTCTTCACTGACTTCAAAGAGCCAGCAACACCCGCAAGTGCCTTCGAGATGAAAAAAGGAGACTTTGAGGAAAGTTTCAACATCTGGTCAGTAGAAGAAATGACGAGAAAAGTAGCTTGAGGTATCGAATCTGCAAGTGTAATGCGACGTTTCTGAGCTGACGGCTCAACACCTGGATCTAAAGATACGTCGCGGTGATGTCGTTTTTCAACGAAAGTTCTCTTCAGTGTGTTATGTGTGGGAGGTGGTTGAGGCAAATTTGGCCCCTGATCAATCACCATATCCTGTTGTTTTTTAAATTTTGAGGAGGGTTTATGTTTCCCCATGGGAGTAAGAAAAAATTCATCAGCAACGTACTCCGCCCACAATCGAGCCCAACAGGGGAGAACTGGAGGTCCGCAAGCCAAACACATGACGCAAGACACAGTTCTAGAGCTTAGTTGCAAATATAGTCCGTTGGCTGTGATCACACGCACTCGGCGGACACTTCGGCCTCCGGGTACCGTCATGCCAACGCCTTTGGCATGATCCCACAGCCCTCGGGCTCACCCTGCCGTGCCATACGACAAAAAAGCCGCTAAAGCCCTGTACACAACTTGGTACAAGACTTCTGACTAGAGGTGGGTTAGTCTCTAGCCTCCCGTTTACAGCGAAGCCGGGGTCGAAGAGGAGTGTTGGTACACAGGAGGCACTTAACCGGTCTCCTGCGACCTCAGCCGCCAGACATCCCATTTCCGCCTCACGGGTCTCCGCACGCGGCAAACATGCAGGTAGGTCTAGCACCCAAACCAGCTAAAAGGAAAAAAAAATCCAAAGAAGACAAATCCTGGCAGGGAACCTAAACGGAATCTCAGCAACCTACGAACTGAGCGGTTAATATAAATCAGTTAGTGGTGGAGGGTAACAAAACCACAAGACCGGGGTGTTAGTACATAACGTGGTAGCGATTAGGTAGAGAATACAACACGGGCAACTAGCCAGTGGAGAAAAGAAATAAAAACGAAAAAGCGAGACACAAGACCAGCTCGGGAACGTGGGGCCGCGACTCCCCAACAGCTGGATGAACAGCCGTCCCTGCAAACACCAACAGCAAAGCGGTGGCATGACATCAGATGTTGACCAGTCACAAGGTCAGCTCGGGCCGTGGGGGCGCCGCTCCCCAAATAACTGGAAAACCAGTTATCCCCGTGCGGGGCCGAGATCTGGATGAGGCATGGGTGGTTTGTTCATCTTACAGCACTTGCACACCTTCTTTTCTGGAAGCAGTGACCTCAAATTATGGACGAGCGTCTGTCTATAGCCATAAATGCTCATGGAAGTGGTTAATTTCTTGCTTTCCCCTTATATATATATATATCATCATCTTTCTTTCACACCGCTTGAAGGTAGCACTAGACATGGCTCAACCGAGAGAACAAGCTGGATTCAGGAGTGGCTACAGCACAATAGATCATATCCACGTGCTGAGAGAACTAATTGAAAGAGCGAGGGAATATGAACTTCCATTGTGCATGGCTTTTATCGATTATGAAAAAGCCTTTGATTCGGTGAAACCATCAGCAGTTACAATGGCTCTGAAAACCTGCGGTATTGAAGATGCATACATTAATATTATTAATAACATCTATGAAAATGCAAGTGCAAAGATTCGGCTGTTTGAAAATACAACACACGTAAAAATTGGAAAGGGAGTGAGACAAGGTGACACCATATCTCCGAAGCTCTTTAATGCCACATTGGAGGGTGTTTTTCAGTCGCTGAGCTGGGAAAACAAGGGGATAAAGATTAATGGAGATTATCTAACCCACCTTCGTTTTGCTGATGACGTAGTCATTTTTGCAACTACCTCATCAGAGCTGCAGAGTATGATCCAGGAACTTGCTAACAAGAGTAAAGAAGTGGGATTAAAAATGAACTTTCAGAAGACAAAAGTGATGTTCAATGCTTTTACAAGAAATGAAGATTTATCGATTGATGGAGAAAAGCTGGAGATAACAGACACGTACGTTTATCTTGGACAGCAGATATCAAGTGAGGGTCACATTGATGAAGAAATTAATCGGCGTACAAAACTTGCCTGGAGAGCTTTTGGAAGAAACAGCATAATTTTCAAGAGCAATATGCCATTATGTCTTAAAAGAAAAGTGTTTGATCAATGCATCCTTCCAGTGCTTACGTATGGTGCAGAGACGTGGACCTTAACTAAAAGAGACATACAAAGGCTGCAGACAACTCAAAGAAGCATGGAGAGGTGCATGCTTGGTGTAACCAGGAGAGATAAGAAGAGGAACTCGTGGATCCGAAAAATGACAAGAGTGGAAGACATCATGATCAGATTTAAATCCCTGAAATGGCAATGGGCTGGACATACTGCCAGAAGGACAGATCATCGATGGACAGCCGAAATTTTAGATTGGATCTCCAAGGGACAGGAAAAGACCCAGAAGAAGACCACATAGGAGATGGGTGGATGAAATTCGAAAGTATGCAGGGGTGACATGGAGGAGACTGGCACAAGACAGACCGTTGTGGAGGAAACTTGGGGAGACCTTCGTCCAGCAGTGGATTGATAATGGTTGACAATGATGATGGTGATGATATCATCATCATCATCATTGTCAACCATTATCAATCCACTGGTGGATGAAGGTCCCCAAGTTCCTTCCACAACAGTCTGTCTTGTGCCAGTCTCTTCCATGTTGCCCCCGCATACTTTCGAAATTCATCCACCTATCGCACATGTGGTCTTCTTCTAGGTCTTTTCCTGTCCCTTGGAATCCAGTCTAAAATTTCAGCTGTCCATCGATGATCTGTCCTTCTGGCAGTATGTCCAGCCCATTGCCATTTCAGGGATTTAACTCTGATCATGATGTCTTCCACTCTTGTCATTTTTCGGATCCACGAGTTCCTCTTCTTATCTCTCCTGGTTACACCAAGCATGCACCTGTCCATGCTTCTTTGAGTTGTCTGCAGCCTTTGTATGTCTCTTTTAGTTAAGGTCCACGTCTCTGCACCATACGTAAGCACTGGAAGGATGCATTGATCAAACACTTTTCTTTTAAGACATAATGGCATATTGCTCTTGAAAATTATACTGTTTCTTCCAAAAACTCTCCAGGCAAGTTTTATACGCCGATTAATTTCTTCATCAATGTGACCCTCACTTGATATCTGCTGTCCAAGATAAACGTACGTGTCTGTTATCTCCAGTTTTTCCCCATCAATCGATAAATCTTCATTTCTTGTAAAACATTGAACATAACTTTTGTCTTCTGAAAGTTCATTTTTAATTCCACTTCTTTACACTTACCAGCCAGTTCCTGGATCATACACTGCAGATCTGATGGGGTAGTAGCAAAAATGACTACATCATCAGCAAAACGAAGGTGGGTTAGATAATCTCCATTAATCTTTATCCCTTTGTTTTCCCAGTTCAGTGATTGAAAGACATTTTCCAATGTGGCATTAAAGAGTTTGAGAGATATAGTGTCAGCTGGCCTCACTCCCTTTCCAATGCTGTATTCTCAAATGGCCGAATCTTTGCACTTTCATTTTCACAGATGTTATGAATAATATTAATGTACGCATCTTCAATACCGCAGGATTTCAGAGCCATTGTAATTGCTGATGGTTTCAAAGGCTTTTTCATAATCGATAAAAGCCATGCACAATGGAAGTTCATATTCCCTCGCTCTTTCAATTAGTTCTCTCAGTACGTGGATATGATCCATTGTGCTGTAGCCACTCCTGAATCCAACTTGTTCTCTCGGTTGAGCCATGTCCAGTGTCACCTTCAAGCGGTGTGAAAGAACTTTAGTGAAGATTTTATAAACCACTGATAGGAGGCTGATAGGTCTGTAGTTCCTGAGATCCTCAATGTCATCTTTTTTATGGAGCAGGATCATTGTAGCGTTGTTCCAATCCTCAGATATCTTCCCTTCATTAAGGCATCGAGTGAAAACTTAGCCGAGTACTGTTTCAATTTCTCCACTTGCTTCTTGTATGATGTCTACAGTAATTCCATCTTCGCCTGGAGCTTTTACCCACTTCATGTTCTTGATTGCATGTGCAACTTCTGCTGGGAGGACTGGAAGAACTCTGGTACTGGTACCTTTCATGATGTCTGGAGTACATGTATCATCCCTTTCATATAATTTGGAGTAGAAATCTTTCACTCTTGTCAAAATTTCGCCTCTATTTCTTGTTACAGAACCATCTTCTTTCCTCAGTGTCATAATTTGTTTTCTTCCCTTACTGAGATGTCCCTTTGCTATCTTTAGGCTTTGGTTGTTTTCAATTGCTTTCCTTACTAGTTCACAGTTGAATTTCCTTACGTCTGCAGTGATACTTTTTCGTACTGTCTTGCATAGCTCTATATATTCCACTTTGGAAGTCACATCTTCTTTAGTTGTCCTCATCTCTCTTCTTTTTCGCATCAATATTTTGGGTTTGCCTGATAATTTGTTCACATGCAACTTGTTCTTAGACCCAGCTAATTTTGTTGCTGTTTCCATAAGAGCTTTGGTTACTTTTCTGTTAACTTCAGAAAAATCCACTTCTTCCGATGTTAGGCCTTCTAAAGCAGAGAATCTGTTCTTCAGTTCCAACTTGAAAGTATTATGGTGTTTTTTAAGGTTGGTTATGTCAATACATTTTGTTTGTCTTATGAGCTTGCCACGTTCGAGTTTAGTGTTGAGGTGCATCTTACATCTCACCAATCTATGGTCACTACCTGTGTTGAACTTGTTTAGCACACTGCAGTCTTCTATGATGATTTTTTTGTTACACATAATAAAATCAATTTCACTTGTCGTCCCATTTGAATGTCTCCATGTCCATTTCCTGTGTGGCTTTTTCTTGAAAAAGGAGTTCAAGATGAAAAACCCTTCTGCCTCTGCAAACTCTACGAGAGTATTTCCACGCTGGTTTCTTTTGCCGTGACCGAATTTACCTACTGAAGTTTCATTGTGTTGCCGTTGCCCTATTTTTGCATTGAAATCTCCCATAATTATCTTCAAGTGCTGCTTACCTTTATTATTTAGATCACGAATTTCCTCATAAAATTCTTCAATTTCTTCTTCAGGATGACTTGTGGTGGGTGCATAAGTTTGAATAATCTGAGTCTTGTATCTTTTCGAGAGTTGGATAACGAGTCATGCAGCTCTGTCATAGGAACTTTCAACTTCTACAACTTTATCCTTCAGTTTCTTGTTTATTATAAATCCAACACCACTAGTTCTGCCAGTATCTGTCCCACGATAATAGAAGAGATGTCCACTTTTCAGTTCAACGAGATCTTCTCCTTACCTCACTTAGCCCGACGATGTCCCACTTGATCCTTTGTAGTTCCTCTTCCAATTCAAGAAGCATTGAATCAGATGATAGGGAGCGTCCATTATACGTAGCCAAGGTCAGCATCAGATGGCAGCCTAGTCCGGTCCTCCGGGGATTCTGAGCACCCTCTGCCTTCATGTCGCACTGGCCGCTGTCTTGGCCAGGTACATTCCAGCTGCCGGAGACTGAGGGCCAAGATTTAAGTTGTGGAGTCATTTTGGAGGGGTTTGGCCATAACTCACCACGCTGGCCAAGCCGGTTGGTGAGTGTGGGATAGCATTTCCTCTAATCCCAATGGTATAGTTATACCGCTATTGGCGGTCGTCAGAGCTTCTTTAGTGGGAACAGGATGCACCACGAGAAGGCGGGGTTGACATTTGTCAAAGAGAGGCTGTGATGTTGCGCATCACCTGACTTTACATCCCTCAGTGTATATATATATATAGATATACATATGTAGAGAGAGAGAGAGAGAAAGAGAGAGGGAGTATGTATCCGATTACGCACCTAATTAAAAAGGAAGAAAAGTGAAGGGGCAAGTGTGGTGTTTCGCCCCTTTGTACAAATGTGTACGGGGCAGTTACCCCTCTGCTTCTGAGTTTCTAACGCCACTGCTCTTAGGGGTAAAACAAAATAAATATATGCCTTTTAAGTATTCAGATATTACAGTAAACTAAGTTAGTGTCAATTAATTTGTACTTAACATTTATTTTTTCAGACTCCACCTTTCGAAGTACAGATTTTAACTTTTCCCAGAAAGGTTGCCTGAAATTCACTCTGAGAATCGAAAGAAAATGTTGTCTTCAGAAAAAAAGAAAAAAAAATTAGACAACATCTGCGCTCAGGTGGGCTGTGGTTTACAGCAGTCTCAGTAATGTGGTGTAAGACCAGAGGCGTTTCAAGCATAGTAATATCTCTATAACCTTTAATTCGTTTAAATTTCATTTTATGAAGTAAGCATTTGTATTTTCTTCGGTCGCTTTTCTATGATTTTGCTTTAAATTGCTTTACATTGCCTTCCTCTGTCCCAACGAGGACTTACCTTTTATTGGCATCATGGAGGAGCCAAACTGTGGCGCCAAATGGGATGGAAAGCAGAGAGGAGGAAACGGAAACCGAGGTTGCTCCGTCGACATCATCATGTTGTCCATACAATGCTGTCGCCCATTGGTTGCGCTGAAAAATGCAAAACATTATCACTTTGGTACCTCGCGATACAAGAAATACAATGCTGAAATTTATTTGTTTGATTTCACCTCGGGAAAATTAGCACCGGTATACTTCCTAGCTGCTCAAAGACTGGCCTTCACAAGTGGGATCGTCCTTTGACTCAGGCAAGCGGAGCCCCTGCTCCGGGTCAAGGTAAGTAGATAGCTCCGGGCCACGCACTCTCAGCAAAGAATATCTAACTGAGTAGTTAAGGCTCGGCGAGACGTTAACTAGCGCCGACATATCCAGGGATACAAGATGTAGCGCACAGAAACCAACATCCAGGCTGATGCGGGAGCTTACTGCGCATGCGTGTTTGTGTTGTTTTGTTGACTTCAATTCTGGCAAAGAACAGTCAGCAAAGCTACTCACAGCACGTGACGGGCAATTTTGCACATTTTGAAACACCGTTTGTGGCTAACGCAAGATATATGATAAATAAAGAGTTCCCTGGTTTCAGAATTTTTATTAACCTTTCCATTGTTTATCTGCAGCGAAAGTCGTAGCAAGGCGTCTTCCATAGCTTTATTAATTAATAAAAAATACTTAAAGAGTCCAAAATGAAAATCTGAAACCAGGGAACTTTCTTTATCTATTACATATCTTGCGTTAGATACAAACGGCGTTCCAAAATGTGAAAAATTGCCCGAGCAATTTGTGAAATACTCTTGCCCGTTGGTCAACAAGAGAAGGCACAATACAAGATGGCGGGTCTCGTAGAGCCTTAAGGCTTTTTTTTTTTTTTGCTCTTCAGTTTTTCAAAAACATTTTCAGAAATGCCAAATGCTACGGATTGTCTGGATTTTTGTACGGATTATTAGACCTAATTATAATATCTGCTAATATTTAATTTAAATAGTAATTTTAATTGTTATTGCATATTTGTTTCACCAAAATAAGGGACGGGCGGGATATCAGAAATCATAAAAAAAAAAAAAAAAAAAAAAAAAAAGAAACTGATCTAAGCAAATAGTCATCAGATCGAAGGAAACAATTGTGGATCAGAGATCCTCAACGCCTTTTGCTCCTGAGTGTTTGCTTTCCGACAGAGCACAAAAGTTCCCAGCTTGTGATGGCGCTGCTGTCACCTGTTTTACGTTATCTCAACCAACGAGAGTTGGCGTTAAGTTAAGTAGTTGTCATTTTCTTGTAGGACTTCCGTCCACATTGAGTAGAGTTTAGGTCCCAGCCACCTACAGCGAGTTCGCCTTTTGGGCAGGACACAGAAACGGAAGGAATGAGAGCAAGTCTGGCGACTTTGACAGAACAGTTTGTAGTGAGATTAGAGTACAGTACATGGCGCCACCGTACAAGCACGATGTTGCACATAGAGGGGTGAGATAATTTCAGGGGGGGGGGGGCATAGGAAAGGATACCCATTTAACCAGTGGGTCCAGCCTGGGGGCCGTCACTTAACGTGCTCGTCCGATGCACGGCGGATATTCAGCGATTGTTAGTAAATCACACCATCTCTGACAGATCAACACAGGATCGAAGCTGAGGACCTTGCATTAATAGTCTGACTCGCTAGCCACTAAGCCATCCGCGGCTCAACGAGAGTTGGCGTTCTTTACGCGAAGCTTTATATTCTTTGCCCTCAGGGTGCCCCGCGCTTTGGAGAACCTCTGCTCATCATGTGCATGAACCTCCTCCCCGAAGTTTTGGCACAAACGACAACTCATGTCGATTCCGAGAGATCTTCGTTTGTGTTCTTTTGTGCCGTTTAATTTGTCGTTTATGCTCCTGTGTGTCGTTTAATTGTCGTATGTGCTTGCATATTTCTTTCGTTAGAGCTGCTCAAATAATCGGGGGCCAATTTCACGCTAGCCCCCGAATTGTTCTAGATAAACTCCAAAACTTGCACAATGAATTCATTTCATTTGTGCTTCTGTGTGGTATCAAAAATTTCGTTTGTGCCATTTTCCAATCCTCACACCAGCCCACGATGTTGGTCCGATTTCGGCTTAAACTTGCATGAGGTACCTTCTATCATTTGTGCTGTCAGGTGCCACCAAAAGTAACATTTGTGCTCCACTCGTTTATGAGAAGTTTTAAATCTAAGGACGAAATTTGACAGCGACCTTGGACGTCAAATGTGAAAATTTTCAAGGAATATCTCGCAAAACTTGTGCACAGCATGTCTGCCGTTTGTGCTCCAAAGTTACACCAGACTTGAAGTTTGTGCTTCATGTAATTACCTGAAATTTTAAATTTCAAATTGGAATACTGCCCGTGAAACTGGCCCCCAATTACGGAATTTTTTATTTGGTTTTTGCCAAATTTCTCATAAAATGTGGTCAACATTTCTGCTCTAAAGTACAGTTAAAAGTAGCGTTGGTAAATAAACAGAAATATCGCTCTTTACACGTTTTAGCAACACACAGCAACCGAAAAATTGTTGTTCGGTTACCGTCGGGGAATTGAATCCACGGATATCTCGATATCTATAGCCGAGCGCGTTAACCTTACACCACGGTGGCCAACAATCCACGGTGCTATGAGTGTTTTTCAGTCAGCTTCTGACATCGTAAGTCCGTAAGATGGGCTCAGCTACTGAGACGTCTCCATCTGGTGGGCATTAACGGCACTGGCTATACATTAATTATAGCACTTAAATCCAAAGGGCGAGATCCAAAGTGAAAATCCTCCAAATACGTGGCGTCAGTAAATAAACAGAAATATCGCTCTTTCCACGTTCCAGCAACACACAGCAACTGAAACTGCCCACCAGATATAAACGTCTCAGTAGCTGAGCCCGTCTTACGGATTTATGATCTCAGAAGCTGACTGAAAAACACACATAGCGCCGTGGATTGTTGGCCACCGTGGTGTAAGGCTAACGCGCTCGGCTAAATTTTGAGAGATCCGGGATTCAATTCCCCGGCGGTGACCGAATAACAATTTTTCGGTTGCTGTGTGTTGCTGGAACGTGGAAAGAGCGATATTTCTGTTGATTTACTGACGCCACGTATTTGGAGGATTTTCACTGTAGCGTTGGTGCTACACGCATTTCGGAGGAATTTAAAAATTTAGAACAGTATTTACCCGTGACCTTGACACCCGATTACGTAATTAGGAAACTTTTTTTTTGTCAGATATCTTCCAAAACTTGCAGAAACTATGTCTGACGTTTGGTGCTCCAAATATCCTTTAACAGGGGCATTAACGGTCCCCGTGTTTGAGAAAAAATTTAAAATTTAAAGATGTAAACATGCACAAAAAATTATCACGAAATATGCAGAATAAAACAAAATAATTACGAAAGACTTGTACCAATCGAATGTTACCTTATTTGTAAAACAAAATAATTATGAATGACTTGCCCAACCAATGGAATGTTACCTTATTTGTAGGGGATATGGGAACATCTGAATACGGATAAATTAAGCCAGCTAATTATCCTGAATTAGACGGGATAGTTTCGGATTCCGATAGCCCCGAATCCTCGTATGCACTTTCTGGGTTTGTGTGTGTTTAAACTGTCGTAAATAATACTAAAAAAAAAGAAAAAAACAAACTGTTGTGCAATTCTTAATACGAAAATATTATTATAAGCAGTGGCGTAACTCAGGGGGTGTAACTACCATCCCCGCATTTGGGGGAGGGGCGCAGGTAACGGAGGGGCGTACTGCAGCTGCCTGTTAAGTTTTATGTAAAAATCTGAACAGGCATAAAACAAACAAACAAACAAACAAATAATTAATCAAAAGATTCATATTTTACTTAAAGATATATTTAGCTTTGAAGCATGGAGAGGTGAATGCTTGGTGTAACCAGGAGAGATAAGAAGAGGAACTCGTGGATCCGAAAAATGACAAGAGTGGAAGACATCATAATCAGAGTTAAATCCCTGAAATGGCAATGGGCTGGACATACTGCCAGAAGAACAGATCATCGATGGACAGCCGAAATTTTAGATTGGATTCCAAGGGACAGGAAAAGACCCAGAAGAAGACCACATGGGAGATGGGTGGATGAAATTCGAAAGTATGCAGGGGTGACTGGAGGAGACTGGCACAAGACAGACAGTTGTGGAGGAAACTTGGGGAGACCTTCGTCCAGCAGTGGATTGATAATGGTTGACAATGATGATGATGATGATGATGATATTTAGCTTTGCCTAAATAAATGACAAGTTTCACTTTTAAAACACTGGATGTTCTACAGATTGAAGCTAGTCTGCCCTTTGGCTCCGGGTTGTAATTTTGTACGATCGCTCTGCAATGGGTTGTAAATAATGCGATCGCTCTGCAATGGGTTGTAAATAATGCGATCGCTCTGCAATGGGCTGTAAATAATACGATCGCTCTGCAATGGGTTGTAAATAATGCGATCGCTCTGCAATGGGTTGTAAATAATGCGATCGCTCTGCAATGGGTTGTAAATAATGCGATCGCTCTGCAATGGGTTGTAAATAACATCGCTCTGCAATGGTTTGTAAATAATACGATCGCTCTGCAGTGAGTTGGTAATAATACGATCGCTCTCTAATCACCCTCTCTCTTCGCTGCTGAGAAAAGTGTGAGGCCAAATGGAGATTATCTGTCGAGGATATGTGGGTTACGTGTTTTTTGCGGACGTGCCAGTTGAGGACAAACCGATTGTAAGAGCGGAAGCATTATTTATGCGCGTGAAATAATCACATAAACATTATACCTGTATAATCAGGAAATTCATATATTAATAAAATAATGATGGAAACATTATGCCTACATAATATTAAGCTAATGTGTGTTATATGAACTTATGATGCGAACATCCATGTATATGATTTTTAACAAAACTTAAAACGTGGTCCAATGGACAAAGAAGTAACGGATGATTCCAGAACTTTTCAGAGTAATTTTGTGTGATACAACGGAGGGCTGGAGTTCACACGCTCGGAGAAAGGGAGACGCCTTTCCCAAGCAACATAACCATCAGCCATTAAACTAACGACATCCGCCGACATTGTCAATTATCACCAGCATATTGCTACAGTTTCATGTTTTAACGAATTTCATAATGATTCCCCGTCATAATTCTTTGAGGGCCCATTCAGATGCCTTAGCCTAAGGGCCCACTAAGGCCTTAATCCGGACCTGGTGATTTCTTCAAGTGATTTGTTTTAGTTTTGGACAAAACAATTACCCGTTGCTATTCCTTTTAGTTCTTCCTTATAGTAGGTCAAGGTTAGTAGACTCCAAGGTTATGCTTATCCGACACTTCCGCTGAGCACTGTTTCAGGGGTCGCCTTCGTGACGTCACAGTCCCGGAGATCTGCACACCCCATCCGCCTAAAGCTGCTTCCTCTCGTTTTTCTGGTTCAGGGTCTGAAAGCTACATTGTCTCATTTGAAGCTAGGTATTTGTAGCAAACAAATTATCTTTTCCTTGGTCATACTGAACATGCCTGGTTCGTGCGCAATAGCAACGTGTCAAAATTATTATTCGAAAACCAGAAGGAATGGCATTCATTACCATAGGTTTCCGAAAAATGAAGTTTTGCGTAAAACATGAAAATTGAGATGCAAACGAGCTGACAGTTTCAACGAAATGAATTCAGCTATTTGTTCGGAACATTTTCCTGAGGAAGACTACGAACGCGATTTAAGGAATGAACTTCTAGGTTTGCCTATCCGCAAAATGCTAAAGGACACAGCTGTACCAAGTTTAAACCTCCCGGGAAACTTTAATGTAAATTCTAATTCAGAGAGAAAGAACAGACAGGAGAAAAGGAAACGAAGTGATCTTGTTGGCGATTTGATAAACTCTGATAATGCAGAGGAAATTTTGGAAGACATGTGGAGTGCCAATGATGGAAATACTGAAATTGAATGTATGAAAGACCTGAAAACAGAAAATGAAATTCTATTGAAGGAAAATTATATTTTGATGAAGGAAAATGAAAAGCTGAAAAAACAAATATTATATTTGAGCTCTTCAAACCATAGTCTAACTTTTCGTGTAAAAGTCCTCAAAGTAAAACAGAATCAAATGCAGAAAGAATTATTAGAATTGCGAAGGTTACAGAAAGATGAGAAAAAAACAGAGAAATGTGCATAAAAAATTTGCTTTCTACAGTGTTTACTCCAGGACAGATAAGGGTTTTGTTAGGCCAAAAACGGATTGTTTGGAATTCTACTGGTATTGCAGCTGCAATAACATTAAGAACTGTTTCCAGGAGAGCATATCACTACTTGAGAAATAAATTAATATTCCGCTTCCTGCTTTGTCAACGTTGCGCCGATGGGTAGCTACAATTAAATGTTCACCTGGAATTCAAGCCACAACTTTAAAACTGATGCAGAGCCAAGGAATGCAAATGACTGAAGCCGAAAGAACATGTGTAATTTCTATAGATGAAATGAAAGTTTCCAGCAAAATGTGCTATAATATTGAAACAGATGAAGTTATAGGACCGTGTAGATACGTACTGGTATTCATGACAAGAGGACTTGTTAATCCCTGGAAACAACCAGTATTTTACGATTTTGACGTTAGTGGTTCCAGTCTCAGAGAAATATTAATGAAAGTAATTTGTGCCGTAGAAAATATCATGTTTCCTGTATTTGCTCTTACTTCAGATCTGGGAGCTTTAAACCAGAAATTGTGGAAAGAATTGGCTATATCGCCTGAGAGTCCGTTCTTTGAAAATCTTTTCGACAAAAACAGACATATAAATGTATTTGCTGACATTCCGCATATGGTAAAGTTATTGCGAAACCATATTTTGGACAGTGGCATAAAAATAAGAAATATAGTGATAAATTGCTCCCTATTTGAAAAGCTATTAGAGAAGGACAGTAAGGAATTAAAAATAGCGTATAATATGAGTGAAACACACATACGTGTTAAAGGAGCAAATAGGCAGATTGTACGTTATGCTGTACAGTTGCTTTCGGAGCGTGTTGGAAATGCCATCAAATATTTATTTCCCGAAGATGATGAAGCAGCAAATTTTATTCTTCTTGTTGACAGATTTTTTGATACAATGAATTCGAGGCAACCATTCTCAGACAAACCATTCCGATGTGCTTTAGGTAACAATCAACAGCAATTTCAACTTCTGAATGAGGCTTACAACACTTTTTCGCAGATGCGCGTTGTTGGAAGAAAAAACGCCCTACCATTTCAGCAAGGTCTTCTGGTCAGTATTACATCCGTAATGGCTGTCCACAAGATTCTAAGCGAAAAATATGAGCTAAAATATTTTTTAACTCACAGAGTTAATCAAGATGTCCTAGAAATTTTTTTTCTCACAGATACGTGCAGCAGGGAATACCTATGATCACCCTTCACCACTGGAATTTCAAAATCGTCTCAGACTGCTGGTACTTGGGAAAGTAGTTTGCTGGAACTGTCAGTAATCTAACGTTTTGCCTGAGTCAGAACAACATTATTTAACTGTCTCCATGCTCTCGTCTTCCTGTGTCTTACACAATAATGCATCCTGCAATGATGAAACAGCCCACACAAGTGAAAATGAAATTACGGCTGCACTTCGCGAAGAACCCACAACTGCAATTACGTCTTCTAGTGACAGCATATCGTACCAAGCTTTACGATACCTTGCTGGATATGTTGCATTTAAATGCCAAACAACGTGTCCTGGGCTGGGGGACAAAAATGCACCTCTGGACCTAGTGCAAGAAAAACGAATTCTTTGCGACTGGATTAGCGTCATAAGCAGAGGCTGCTTGTAACATCCAACAAATGAGTGGATGAGCATGGTTATCCAACTAGAAGAATTTTTTTTTAAAACTACATGGGAAAAATAATTTAGGGAAAGTTAAAAGAATTTTTCACACCGCAGTGGAAGCTTCTTCTGTCCATCAGTTCCCTCCAAATGTGAACCCTGCCATCAAACTATTCATGAAAACTCGAATTATGATCCGTATGCGCCATATTAACGCTCAGCAAAAAATATATTGCCAACCCAAGAAGAGAAAACTGGTTAAAACAGTTACCTAAGGAACATGACAAAGGTAAGTGAAGAAATAATTTTTTTACGTTAAATAATGTCCCGATTCTTAAAGTTCTCAAAGTTTAGCGAATAAAATATGACTAAAGAAGCAAACAAACAAAAATTGCAAAGATCCATGATTTTACCTTTTCTGTTCAGCGATTAGTTACAAATAATAACAGAGCATTTAGTGAAATTAATTTCCAACTTTTTAATTAAGCAAGTTAGTGGAATGCTACTCAAGTTTTTATTTGTTCCGCAAAAAAGGATTTCTTCATGAGGTTCTGACAGCATAATCTTATAAGTTTTTTTCCTTCTTTTGAATTTATTTAAAGACAGTATTACAGTTGCATATAAATAAATTAGAAGGTATAATCACTGTCCCTGCACTTTTCCTTAGTGTCATGTCAATATCCTATTTAGATATTTAGATTAAACAGATTTGAAAAAAAAAAAATGAAAGAAATGCATAATAAGTTTCTTCACATTCTCGGTTTACTCTAAATAAAATATTCACATGGATGTCCGTTTTCCCTGATTATATTACAGATGTGCTTTTGCATTACATCTTGGTTGCAAGCTTTCAGATTCAGAGCGTATTTGAGTAAAAAGTTGTTGACATTTCTCCCGCGAGTGCTTCAATTGTATTAACAATCTATTCGTCCTGCTGGCTGCGTCGTGTGGTACACTGACGTCACTACGTAAGGGACCGGCACTTCCGCTGCGAGGGAGGCAGGATGAGCAAACCTTACTGTCTATTAATCTATTAACCTTGATAGTAGGTAGGCCTATCTCATTAACTCTGTGGAAGCTTTAATATACAAGCGAACGACATCCATCTGCAAAATGGCGCACAAGCATCCAAGTTGAGTACAGTATCCGCGAAAGAAAAAAAAAGGAGGACGAGCGAGGAATTACAATTTTGATGTACTTCGTATATTTAATACAAAGCGATTATTAAATTAATTTCGACAAAGATGGAGTTATAATATCTTAAGTATCTAAACACAGGGCACTATGAAATGTAAAGACAGTATCAACATCAAATTCTCTGGTTTACTTGTATTGCCAACACAATAAATAATATTAAAAATATACTTTGAACACATCAAAATTTAATTTTTAATCTTTTAGATAAATTAAGACGAGATCACGATAGAAACAGAAAATACGAAAGCCATAGCGCAAAATCGTACGTAGGGTTGACGAAAAGATACCTTCTGGTGAGAAGAAAAGAGCATAAAAAAGACAAAAAGTGCCAAAACGAGAACTGCTCTACGCAAGGAGGTAATTAAAAAAAAAAAAAGAGCAACCTCGCTATGGAACAGGATGAAAAGACTAGCACATTACACAAGCTACGTTGGCACATCTTTGCGGGAAAGTTTTGAAATAATAACTCACCCGTGCAACGAAAGCTTGTCCTAGGAGCTGTCAGATGCCTGCAGAAATCTCCTGAACAAACACCGAAGAAACAACCGATAAAGGTACTCTATACTACGTGAGCATGTCTCAAACACGGACTTACACGTGAACGGAACAACTGTTTGTTCCCAAATGAAAAGATTTTTGGATTGGCTTCAATAATCTATCCCAGACGAAGCTTTCTAGTGGAGCGCGAAAGCTCGGCAATTATTGAGTTTTTATTTACGCCATTAACGGAGGTTGTAGATTCACGTGACTCATATATGTTATGTTATGCTACCAGAGGCGACTTAAGATCTTTTGAGGCCTTAGGCGCTAAAAGATTCATCGTCCGACCCTCCCCTCCCCCCACTTCTCATCGCCACAGAAATTTCCATCAATCAGATTAACAAAAAAGTTAAGTCAAAAAAAGGTTTTATGCTCTCTAAAATGCCATTCTTAGAACGTTTTGTAATAAACAGTGTCAATGTAAGTAGTTTGTCTGTCCTTGCATCTCGAACTTCTTTTCTTTAACACATATTCTTTTCGTGGGAGGGGGATGGGGGTTAAGGACCGCCGTGAGTAACTCAACGGGCTACCCGTCCGTAATTTCGGGCCACTGGTTCCAGGGAAGGGAGAGATCCAGTGCCGTACGACAAACACAACTTGCCGCCCGGTGACGAAGTGGTCTAAACGCTGGCATCATGATTGTTCGTGCAAGTGGGTCCGGGTTTGAATCCCGGTGAGAGATGGATGTTGTGTTTGTCTTACGGTACTAGCTCTCTCCCTTCCCTGGAACCAATGACCCTAAATTAGGGACGGGCGCCGGCTTATAGCTCATTGAGTTGCTCACGGTGGTCGTTAAACCCTTAAACAAAAAAAACAACAACAAAAAAACCCCCATCCATGCCCGTCGGGATTCGAACTCGGACCCCCATCACGGACGAATAGTCATAAGCCCGCGTTTAGACCACTGCGCCTGCGCCACCGGGGCGGAACCGTTGTTTTCCCTTGGCTGGAATCAGCATGAAAGAGATTCATAGCGCAACGAGCCAATTAAGTATTCGTCTGAAACAATGAGAAGTGTGGGAAGCATGAATCCTTCCTTCACTTACTACTAAAATAACGCCTAAATTATTTTAACTGTTCTTTTCAAAACAAGTACATCGATAAGAACTCGAAAATTTGGAGTATCAGCAAGAAAAAAATATATGTTGCTAATACGTGTAAGTAAAATATCAATTGACAATACAAATAAAGTGATCGCTTTAAGGATTGATTTGTTTCAATCCGTGAAAACCAAAATAGAACTGGCGATCCAGTTATACTTTTTCGGGCCCTCTCAAGTTCTTGGGTCCTAGGCGCGGGCCTACTGTGCCTAGTTGAAAAATCCGCATCTGTATGTTACTGGAAACAATGAAAACGAGTAGGCTCCTATTGAGCATGAACCAAATTCTCTAGCCAATGAAGACTTAATTTCTGATCACAAAGACGAAAATTAACATAAAGCTTGTTCTCATAGTATCCAGTATTTGAATAACTCAGTTGAAATTCCTGCAACATCATGTTCTTTGGCAAATGAAGATTTAATTACAGATGAAAAGGAAATTATTCATATCAAATTCACATTTTCTAAAGCAACAAATGCAACCTTGGCCTACCCATTAGGTGATGAAGAAAATTATTGTCACGAAGTCAGCAAAGAAGACGTAACAGACAAAATTTTAGGAACTCACCTTATGGGCAATCCTGGAGGTAGCCTTCACGCTTTTTCGAATATTTGTAGTGAAACTTAATCTAGTTCAAATTAATGATTACGAATTTCCATTGGAGCAGATAATTCAGCAATTCGTTTTACACCACGATTCTTTCAATTGGAGAAAGAAACTAAAAACTGGCTTTTATATTCCAAGCCCAAAAGTAAAGGATTTTATTACTACTGTTATACACTGCTGGACAATTGCTAAGGACGGATCATAAACGGCTATATAGCGCATAAAAAAGTAAGTGTGGTTGGATGCCAAGTGAAATAAAATAATGTCAGAATGCCAGGACATTACAAGAAAGACAATTTATTGTGCTCTGAAATCCAGAAGGCTTTGGAACGTGTTCAAGGGACAAACAGGCCATTTTGTGCAGAATACCTAAACGTGAAAAAAATGCAATTACCGTCCGCAGGCGTTCCGGCGTAAGATGTCAATACGGGATATGGCCACCATGGAGGGCGATGCAAGATTCCACACGTCGTGTCATGCTTTGCACAACATTATCAAGCAGCTGTTAGGGTAATTTATCCCATTCCTCTCTCAGTGCACGGATGAGGGTGTCCTTGTTTATTGGAGGGCATTGACGACCAGCAAGACTCCTCCCCAAAGCATCCCACACATTTTCAATGGGATTCAGATCTGGAGAACGTGCTGGCCATACGAGGCGTTGAATATCCTCGCTCTCAAGACACTCCTGGACAGCGACTGTTCTATGACATGTTGCGTTGTCGTCCATGAAAATGAATCTATCACCGACAGCACCACGGAGCATGCAAACATGAGGTAGCAGAACATCATTAATGTATCGTTGGCCAGTCATAGTCCCAGTTGGAAGCACATAGAGGGACGTACGGCCATTGATCATGATGCCGGCCCATACCATGACACTACATGTCGGATATCGGTCCCTTTCCTGTATGTTTGCTGGACAATATTCAGTACCACTACCACGCCAGATCAGTTGTCGTCGACAATCAGACGATAGACTGTATCTACTCTCATCTGAGAAGAAGACAGCAGACCAGCCGTTATCAGTCCAATTGCGATGTTGATGGCACCATTGCAAACTGGCGGTACGGTGACGTCTGGACAATGGGATGCACACAACAGGACGGCGGGCGTATAGTCCTCCTTCATGCAAACGTCTGGCGACAGTTTTTCGGGAGATCCGCTTGCCAGTAGCAGCCATAAACTGATTTGCTACCTCACTAGCTGTGCTGCGTCGGTGTCTTTTTGTTGATAGCACTATGTACCGATCTTCTGCAGGTGTCGTACTGCGAACACGACCTCTCCCGTGACGTTTGCTACACTCTCCATTTGTTTGAAATGATTTCCAAAGCCTTGAAACAACACTGTGGCTGACGTCGAACTCCCTGGCAACATCTGTTATTTTTCGCCCTTCTTCAATCTTGCCAATAATACGTCCACGCGTAAAATCATCTAGGTGATGTCGGGAAGACATACCGAAAATTGCAAGTTCGTCAATTGATTCTTTCCCTTTCAACTTTGCGTTTGAACAACAACGGTCAATACGCGTCAAATCCTTTATATCTCCTATCAGCGCTATGACGTCACGAACAAGTTCGGCAATCCAACATTTGCATACGCACAACACATCTTACTGTATCCCGCACTTATGCTAATTTCCACATTTTCCTGCCTTCCAATTAATGGTTGCTATCGTTGCTATTGTCATCCGTCCTTAGCAATTGTCCGGCAGTGTATGTTTCCAAATCCGTCTTTAAGATCATATTTGGCCAAGGAGGGTAACTGCGACAAGAAACACATAGGTACTCGATTAAAAGAGTATGAAATACTGCTTGCGCAGAAAAAATCACATATGCTGTTATTAGAACTGAGACAAAGGCTCAAATACCAAACAATCGATAGTATGCAACACAGACAAGTAAATGCAAATTTATTTTCTCTCATTTAGGAAAAATATGATACTGAAATCTGATCACAAACTGATAAAATAAAAATACCAACGCTTACCACAATCAAAGGTTTATTATACATCGACTATAGTTTCGCAGAGCGTTTGGCTCGGTATCATACATCATACACAGTCGAGTCACATTATTGTGACCACCTTCCACTTTTGACGTCAACAGCGCGTAACCAATCAAAGAAGGGTACGTGTCGTGAGCTGGCTTGGAGGGTATATAAGGTGTGCTGTAGGCATTCTGAAAACATATAGGGCCGCGGGTGGCTTAGTGGGCAACGTTCGTGACTGCCTAGGAAAGGACCTCAGGTTTGATCCTAGGCAGGTACAAACGCTCGATCCACTAAATATCCGCTGTGCGTCGGATGGGCACGTTAAGCCGTCGGACCCCTGGTACTGCCCCCCCTGGTAGTAAATAAGGGCGTCTTCCCCCTTTCTACTTCGCTTCCGTGTTACTTTCCTATCGGGCACTCTAGCCCAAATCTCCTAGCTTCCTATTTCTAAGGGTTGTTTAAGACCTACGGTCAGACACTCCTTTCATAAAATCCTCTACATGTGATCGGATCTGAAAACATATCACTCGTTACTGTCATGGATAAAAGGAGCGATCTATCAGATTTGCAAAACGGCTTTCGGGCCAAGGGTGGCAGTATTTCTGAAACAGCGCAGTTTGTGAACTGTTCGCGTGCTGCTGTGGTTAAAGTGCACCGTGTTTGGAGAAATGGCACCATCGCGAATAAGCGACGTGAAAACTGCGGAGCACCACGTGCCATTGATGTGAGAGGTGAACGTCGGCTGTGAAGCTGCCTGAGGGCCGATCGACACGCTACAGTGGAGCAACTCACTTGCCGAATGAACCAGAGGACTACCAGAAGTGTGCCTAAAACGACAGTTTAGTGAACCGTGGACAAGTGGGAGCTCACGGTCACTGCACCTATGCTAACGAAGGTGCATCAGCAGAAAAGGCTTACATTTGGCAGTATCAGAATTGGACCTCCGCTGATTGGCAAAGGATTGCCTTCTCTGTTGAGCCAGGTTTTTTGCTTCATCGAACGGATGGACGTTGGCGTATAAGGCGAGAAACATCGGAGAACAAACACTCTTCAACCATTGTTGACGGAACACAAGCTCGTGGGGGCAGCCTTATGGTCTGAAGAATGTTTTCGTGACACTCCCTGGGTTCACTCATACCTGTGGAAGGCACTATGGACCGAATTCGTCATGAATCCATCCTTCCAGACCACGTACACCCACACATGTTAATTGTCTTCCCAGGGGCAGATGGGATCTTGCAGAACGACAATGCGACGTAGCACACAGCTAAAAATGTCCGAGAACTTTTGGAAGTGCACGATGGAGACTTCAAAGTACTTCCTTGGCCCTCTAATTCCTCAGACTTAAACCCAGTCGAGTATCTGTGGGACCACCTGGATCGTTTTGTTCGCTCTATGGATCCTCCACCACGCACCCTCTAGCAGCTGTCAGACGTACTGCAGTCAGCATGGCTCCACATACCTGTGAACACCTTTCAGCAGCTTATTGAGTCACTCCCAGCCCGTCTAGCTGCTGTCCGAGCTGCACACGACGGTTGCTCCGGATTTTACCTGGTGGTCAGAATAATGTGACTCGACCGTGTATTTTAATGAAGAACGTTTTTCATCAAAAATTCTATTAGGACCTCATAAGTCAATCTTTGTCTAGGAATGCCAAGTTAAGAAGTCACATGGAATGAGTGATTACTGTAGCAAGCAAAGAAGGCATGTAGTTATTAGAAATATTAATGGACAATCTACTTACCATTCTTTGAGTGAAGACCAAAATGGCTGCGATATTCCTGAAAACATAGGTCTAAGGGCCGGTAAGTAATCCTTACAGAGTGTCCTATGATCTTGAAGAGAAAGTAGATGATTCAAAGGAGGAGGGCACAGTCTGGATATCTTCTTCATCTCTGCAGAAGCTATGTTTGCAACAAAATTGTGCATTGTTCCGTCTTCTAACTTCTTGGGACTGCTATCCGTATCATCAGATACATCTTCACCGAGTCCTAAATTTTGCAAAGATGTGTTTGAGTTTGCCACGTGTGTCACGGAAGAGTCAATTCCCACGCTGTCTTTGCAGCCCCAGGTTGCGTAAGGTTCATCACTTTGGTTTCCTGCGACTTTGGCGGAGTCTTCTGATTCTTTGCCTAGGAGGATGACGGTTTTGTCGTTGCACTCGTCTTCAGGCTCGCTGTCACTGGCTATAGCTCCATTAATCTCATGGATATCATCCTCATTTGGACACATGGGGCTGCTCTGTTGCTGCTGCTGCTGCTGCTGTCTGTCCTTTTCCTCACGCTCTTTGCGTAAACGCTCTGCTTTTCGCCATTTCGCTCTCCTGTTTTGGAACCACACCTGAAGGATGAAAATATCGACATTTAAGCTTTCCAATGCAAACTATGAAAAAGTAGAAATACAAGTTAGAAACTTTTTTCCTGGACGGTTTAAAACGCAAAAAAGCATGCCTCTATTTCTAAGTAAGATAAAAAATGGATAAACGAATTTTTCTGGAGCAATAAAGTTGACATGATTTCATGTTATCATTTACTTTCAGTCAGTAACGTAACCTCAGATTTTGGGCCCGGAGTCAGGAGATTGAACAGGGGCCTCAAGTGCTTTAAAGGTGGGAGAGTTAAAACATGCACGTATAAATAGAAAACTACTGAGTATTTTGTACTAACTTGTATATACAGGTTGCTGAAAAATATTACGTGCCAGTGTGTGAGTGTATGTGTGTGTGTGAACCGTCAGAAATGGCCGGGCAAAATATGCACACACACATTTCACAACCACCTTTCTTGACACAGCTAAGAAAGTAAAAGACGGGGTGTCATCATATGTCAGTGGAACTGGAAAGGATGTGCGGAATACAATGTACTCCCTTAAATCTGCGGAATTTTCTGAAACAACCACAGGCGATGGCAAAGCTGTTGCTTACTTCCCCGGTGGGGCAGTAGTCTAAGCGTTGGCTTCTGGCAGTTCAACCGAGAGGGTCAGTGCTCGATTCCCGGAAGAGGCAACTGCGGTTGTTGTTGCCATTCTCCAGATTATCAGTAGATCTACTGATTTTGTGTCCTATCTGCTGGCAAATTTTCGTAATCTACTGATTTTTCGCTGTATTAAGCCCACCTCCTGAATTTTCTACTATTGTGCCTAATTTTTTGGTTTGAGACGTAATTTTTTTGATTATTAGATCGATGTTTTGTTTCCCTATAATCTGTAAAACAAATTGTACGATGCACCTCTGCTACTTAGTGCATTCAAAAAGTTCCTAGAGTAGGCACGTAGCGCGCCAACAGATGGCAGTATGCGGATGCGCGAGCAACAGTCGAGGGCAGTGACCTTCATGAGTCATTGTGCCGAGTGGCGTCGTTCTGTGAACATCGGGAGCTGTGCTACATGACATTTGGTGACCACGTGCAGAACACAGCTAAAATTTCGGTATGGACTGAAAACTAGAGCAGCGAGTGAACAATCAAATTCTGCGTCAAACTCGGCAAATCGGGAACGGAGACGCATGAAATGTTGCAGCAGGCTTATGGCAATGAAGCAATGAGTCGTGTGAGGTGTTTTAAGTGGCCCTCGCGCTTCAAGGGCGGCAGAACGACACTGGAAGACGACGAGAGGTCAGGGCGACCGTTCACGAGCAAAACCCCTCCAAAACGTGGACAAAATTAGGGAACTGATGCATGAGGATCGTGGGAGAACCATTCAAGACATAGCTACCATCGTCAATGTATATACGGAACAGTGCAAGAAATTCTGATGTCGGTTTTGAACATGCACCGCATTGCTGCAAAGTTTGTGCCAAAGATTCTGGACCCGGAACAGAAGGTGCTCCGTGTCGAACTCTGTCAAGATCTTTGTCAGCAGGTGGTGGATGAACTAACGTTCCCGTCGCGGGTCATCATTGGGGACGAGACTTGGGTCTACGGTTACGACCCGGAGACCAAACAACAGTCGTCGCAGTGGAAGAGCCCGGCATCTCCACCACAGAAGAAGTCCCGACAGGTCCAGAGCGCAACCAAAAGCATGCTCATAGTGTTCTTCGACATTTGTGGGGTTGTGCACCGTGAATTCGTCCCCCAAGGCCAGACTGTCACCGCTCTTTTTTATTGCGATGTTTCGCGGCGTCTTAGGGAGGACATACGCCGCAAACGATCTGAAATGTGGCGCAGGAGCGATTTCCTGCTCCATCACGACAATGCAGCAGCTCACAGAGCGTTAGCAACACGCCAGTTTTGCAACCGCAACAACATGACAACCTTCCTCATCCGCCGTACTCGCCGGATTTGGCCCCTGTGACTTCGTTCTGTTCCCGAAGATGAAGCTGAAGCTCAAGGGCCGCAGTTTTGAAACCGTGGACGAGATCTAGCGCGAATCCCAGACGGTGCTTGACACGATTCGCGAATAGGGCTTCCAGGGAGCATTCCAACAGTGGCGAAAACGCTGGCAGCGTTGTATCGCTGCCCAAGGAGACTACTTTGAGGGAGATCATAGCCAGACTTAAGTAACGTAAGTATGTTGTTGTATATCGGCCTAGTCTCGGAACTTTTTGACCGGACCTCGTATAAATGTTATGTAATTTTTCAAGCAGTTGGTTATGGTCTTTTTTATAGAATACCTCAGAGAAGTTAAAAAATAAACAGTTGTTTCAGCATAATTACGTTTTTTTGCGAAAGCTGATCAAAACCGAACAATGAATGAATGCTGTTGGAGAGAAATTGAGGAAGGAAGTGTGTGACCTCCTAGATCTTAAACATGTTTTAGAAGTAGGAAATTAGGAGATTTGAACTATGGTGCCCGATAGAAAAGGAACAATAAAGTGAAGTACAGAAAGATTTGTGTTTATCAGTGTGTTCTGAATTCCACCCAGATTTCCCGGGGTGTGAGAATCTTGGTTGCCAGTTTCTAGATGACCAGGAAACAAAACTCTGTAGATAATGGAACTGTCGAAAAGAGTATGTCAGCTCCTGTGTGTTTTATCTAACACACTCAGGGACATACTTTTTAAGAAAGTCTGCAACCTTGACAAGTTTTCTGAGAAAGTCTACATTCTGCATCCGAAAGTCTGCAACCTATACATACCGCACATACTGTATGCTTGTCTATGTTAAGGCAATACAAAGTTACTTCACAAATATTTTATTTTTCGAGTCGACCAAGGTTTCTCTGGGCTCTGGCTCAGCTTCGTCAGAACGAATGGCACGTAAATATTCAAATCGCATATGTAGGGCCATCGATGATTTCTTTAGGTCACAAAGAAATCATCGATGGTTAAACACTGTTACGAAAATGACCACAGATTTTTCTTCGAAGAAATGAAGAAAATCTACAAGCCGGATTCAACCACCAAACTTAATTTAGAAGTTTTCCATATACAGTATATACAGTATACAGGGTGATTCATAAAGAAGTATACAGTTTCCAGATGCTGTAAAACAGTAACAGTTGAAGACACGGACCACAACTGTGAACAGTTAGGTAGATGTACTCATAAAGTTTGTGTCCCGCTACTGAGGAGAGTGACGTAGGCGATAGCGTGCGTGTCACGTGACTAGTCAGTTGATGAAGATCTTCCTCACCGATGGATTGGACGAGCCGCGGAGTACAACATACCACTGACCCAATGGTCACCCAGAAGTCCTGACTTAACACCTTGTGACTTTTTCCTGTGGGGGTACGTAAAGGACAAGGATCTAGCTCTTCCCCTCCCTGTTGATCTAGCGGAACTGAAACAGCGTATCACAGCCACTATCACTGCACTTGATTCAGATATCTTACCTCGCGTTTGGGCGGAAATGGATTACCGGCTCGATGTGTGTCGTGTGACTAAGGGTGCACACATAGAACATCTGTGACTGTCTCTAAAAAACTTGAAACATTCCCTTACAATTCTGTTACAGGTAACATAAAATGTCTTACATTGTTCTTGTTTCATAGTGCGTTGGAACTGTATATTTCTTTATGAATCACCCTGTATATACACAGTCGTATCAGAATAACATGACCACCTACCTAATAATGGGAATAACCACACTTGGCTAGGATGACAGCGGCGAGACGGCGTGGCATGGATGCAATGAGGCCCTGGAAGGTTGCCCGAGGCACAAGTGCATGTTCGGACAGCAGTAGGGTCGGCACGTCGAACCTATCGATCCAAATTGTCCCACAAGTGCTCTATGGGATTGAGGTCGGGTGAGTTCGCCGGCCAAGGGAGAACGGAGACATCTCTGTGGTGTTTTTGGAACCAGTCACTCAACCCCTTAGCGACGTGGCACGGCGCATTGTCTTGCTGCTGGACACCATCAGCACCAGGGTAAATGTCCAACATAAATGGATGTATGCAATGAGCAAGGATTGACAGGTAGCCATTTGTGTTCAGGGACCCATCCAATGGTGTCCCAGGTCATACCAGGAAAACATCCCCCAGACATGCGCACTGCCACCGCCGGTCTGTACTTGACCGACAAGCGTATCCGGGTGTTTGTTCTCGTGTGTCTGACGCCGTATCCGCAACCGCCCGTTACTCCTGTGGAGAAGAAACCTCGATTCGTCAGAGAAGGCCACCTTTTCCCACTCTTCCACTGTCCAATGACGGTAGTCCCATGCGAACTGCAGGCGTCATTGCCGATTGACCTGGGTTAACATGGGCGCCTTGACGCAGCGTCGACTCCGGGGACCCATGAGCGACAGGGTTCCCTTCACTGTTATCGGGACACGTACCTGAGTGCCCCAGTGTTCATTTGCGTGGTCAATTGCTGCACTGTTGTGCGTCGATTGCCCTTTACCAGTCGACGGATACGACGTTCACCTCTGGGGTCGATATCCTTTTGTGTTCTGCAGTTATGACGTCGGGAGGCACTCGGTGTGCCAGCGATCCATTCTTGGTTACACTCTTACTACAGCACCTCGCGAACAACCCACAAACTCTGATGTCTCTGTGATGCTTGGTGCTGTAGCCGATGATCATTCCTTTTTGAACGTCCGTCAAATCACTATCTTTGCCCATTGTGCTAACGTTACGCACTATGGCTCATCTGTCCTGGCCGTCCGTTTTTTATATCTCCTTGTGGTCGACCTTGTCACGTGCACTCTCTTACGCGCCTGAGCTGGTACACTGTGATTCCGGGGATGGTCATATTATTCTGACACGACCATGTATATCATAATTATTCGCGACTTGTCAACAACATGGCATCCACACCATTTCTATCAAGCGCATGTAAGCAAGTAACTAAAAAAATCCGTGACCGTAAACATCGTTGATGATGTCATACGCGATTTGAATATTTACGTGCCATTTGTTCTGATGAAGCTAAGCCAGAAGAAACCAGAGAAACCTTGTTCGTCACGTAAACTAAAATAAATTGGGAAATAACATTGGTTTTTTGTTTGTTTTTCTATATGATCATCACAAAGCTTGTAAGTCTCCAATTTGTGCAATACATATGCTTGATTTAAATTCATCAAATTGTTTATACCTGACCCCAAACTTCTTAATGTAAGTGTCTAGCTGAGGAACAAATAATTTAAAATCTGTAGTTTCATCAGGTTTTGTCATTTCATCAAAAAAGCTCCTTGCTAGATTAGATATCTGAATCAAGTGACTTTTAATTTCACCAGTATCACATTTCATTTCTTCCAATAAAAAAGAAATATTCTTTTCGAAGTTGCGAAAATCCCACTAAATATTTTCCAGAACTCAAAAACTAGATTCGATTATGCAGAAGCAAGTCACACCATGTTCGGCATGAAGTATATCTAAAATTGTTTAGAATATTCGATGCACTGTTTTCACCACTAATTAATTTCGTTATTTTCACTACATTTTCCATTGGGTCTAACAGTCCCAGAGAAGACCTACTACATAATGCTTTTTTGGTGTACAGCACAATGTAACATTTTATATGTAAATCCATCTATTTTCAGTCAGAGGTAAAATTTAGTTTATTCTTCATTTCGGGCCGCAAAATTATGTTCCGCGGGCCGCCAGTTAGAAAGCATTAGTTTTAAGGCAGAAGTAGATAGCTTCTGCTTCAGTCGCCACGTGGAACGTAATTTTGCGGCCCGAAATGAAGAATAAACCAAATTTTATCTCGGTTTTACCGCAGAAGTAGATAGCTTCTGCGTCAGGCGCCATGTGAACTCCACAGCAGAAGGTGTTTTGTGTGCTATCGCTTGCGGAATTGAAGTCCGTGACGCCTACACAACGCCGTTTTCGCCGCGAATACAACCTTGGAGCGACGGCAGACGTCCGAACTTACATGTCCATTATGAAATGGGGTAAGCACCTCAGAGAAACGAGAAGTTTGTTACCGATGACTGGTAAGCATGCTAAGCGTACTGTGTCTGAGGAAAACGTTGAACAGATTCGAAAGTCATTTCAGAGAAGCCCGAGAAAATCCGTCCGAGAGGCTAGTGTGCAACTAGACATCCCACTAACAACAATGCATCAGGTACTCCATAAAAGATAGCGTTTACATGCGTACGTGATTGAACAGCATCAACAAGTTAATAGTCCGGTCAAAATAGGGGTTTCAGATGAAATAAATATGAAAGTTTTGAAACTTGGCACACTTGTTTATAGGTATCTAGTGAAGATTATATCAAAAGTCCTGACGAATCAGGGGTGAGCTCTAGCCGCCATCTTGAAAAATAAGTACGTTTTTTCGGTTTGTCGTGAATATCTCAAAAACGGTTGGTCGTAGCACCAAAATATTATTTACAAAATTGAAGATTACAAAATTTCCTACAAAAAAGTATGACGAAGAAGTCTTGTCTTACTCCTATGTTAATTTGAAACATCAACATACTAAGAAATAGTTCCTACATGAAAGAAACCTTAATGGCCAGACGAAACATGTAAACAACAGAAGTCACACTTACGGAAAAGGTGCTTTATTCAGGATGTAGAAAACACATTGTAGCATAGCATATTGCACTAAACTCTCCACACACCACACAACGCTCTTTTCGCAACGCTCCTTTCAATAATCAGTTTACAATCCAACGCTCTCTTACAACGCTCGCAAGCAATAGATTAGTCGTCGTTTTTATCTCTTGTTCTTATCAAAACTCAGGCATACGTCACGTTCATTCAACCTCAATTATGTTGCCAAACGTATTCGTTTGAGAGAAAAGATATTACGTGAAGAGTGAAGAAGAACAGAATAAACTCAAGATTTACATAGGGAAAGAAACTAAAAAGGAAAGTTAGTTTAGAATATACGTCACAAAAGGTTCGATTTACTTTTTTGTATCTCTAATAGTTTCTGAGATAATCTGGTGTCAATGTTGAACTGTTTCGCCGATCGTTACGTTATCACTACGGTTTTTCATACAAATAAGCTAGTGATAACGTAGCGATCAGCGTAACAGTACAAGTTTGACACCCGATTATCTCAGAAACTATTAGAGATACAAAAAAGTGAATCTAACATTTTTTGTAGGAAATTTTGTAATCTTTATTTTTGTAAATAATATTTTTTGGGCTACGAACAACCGTTTCCGAGATATTCACGAAAAACAAAAAAAAAGTACTTATTTTTCAAGATGGCGGCTAGAGCTCACCTCTGATTCGTCAGGACTTTTGATATAATCTTCACTAGATACCTATAAACAAGTGTGCCAAGTTTCAAAACTTTCATATTTATTTCTTATATTCGCCCATTTTCAGCCTTCGTTGACTGGACTATAATTCGCTTGACAGGACGGCGCAGAAAACATTTGTACAGACAATGTTGACCAAAATTGATGCCGACGATACATAGATCGGGTAGATACGCTGGATCCATCCGGTTTATGCCTAGCATTGCCAGAGTTTAAAAAAAACATTTGCAATAAGCATAATTTAAGCTTTGGTTTAAAAACCAGGAATATTATTTCCATGGTTAAGAGTGAACGAGATATGGTTAGAAAGGGTGACAGACGTGGAATTTATAGCATACCGTTGAAGGCAGTGGATTCATACAACATGGATCAGATCTGCATGAAATGGAAATATGAAACTTCGACTGCAGGAACATCAATACTATTTTACAAGTTAGGAAAATCATGCAATGCATTGATTATGATGCGCTTTCCAACTTGCCAGAAATCATTACTTAAGTTATGAGGGATAATGGCTGTGGCATAAATCTTGCTTCTGTGCCCTTTTGACCCCATTCCGATTATATTAAACAGAATTGGGTCAGTATACCTCAGGAACAACATACTAAAGTTTTGTCTTTCAAAATTGCTTTATTGGGAAAAATAAAGGGCTCAGGGAAGTCGGGCACATACAATGAAGAGGAACAAATAAAATCGTGAGCAAAGTACATGGATTAATGCAGGGCAATCATCAAGAAATAGTGATACTTATACACTAGGCGAAACAAATATTCTCGTGAGCAGAGATACAGGAAAATCAGATAGAGAAAAAAACGAATTACATGGAGATGCCATATTTATAATACAATTCACGAAATGCATGACGCTTATTCCAACGGGCACGGGCACGCGGGAAATCATCATAAGGGGCATAATCACTTGGCAAGGGAGTCTCATTGGAGAGTGGAGTACGGTGGCGTTTCCGAGAAGCACCATCAGAGGAAGGCTGAAGAGGAGACAATGGATCAATGGGCTCGGACAAGGGATCACTAGGAGTTGCAGGCGATGAAGCAGGAGCAGGTGGAGGAGATGCTGAGGAGACAACTGAGGGTGCTGCGGCAGAAGATGACGTAGTCGGAGACTGAGAAGCACACTGAAGGCTGGAGGAGGCAAACTCCATTGGCGGAGTGACAAACGAGTCAAGCGGAGAACAAGCAGAGCTGGCGTGCACGGTTGAGCTTAGTGGAGATACTGTAGGAGAAGATGGCGAAAGTTGAGCAACAGACAATGAAACAGTAGAACGGGCACACTGTGAGGCTGAAGTAGACACAGGCGAAGTAGAAGAAGTATCTGGTAGAGGAGTTGCGTGAGGTGGCGAAGGTGATCGTGAGAGGCAGAAATCAGAAGGCTCAATTTCGAAGAATTCGAGAACATTCTCTCGCTCGAGACGAGCAGCCTTGTAGGCGCTCGTGGAGCGAAAATGTCTCCTACGGGGTTTGGGAAACTTGAGAAATTCAAGATACATGAGAATCGTGTCAGTCTCCATTTCTTCAACCTCTCTATGAGACACAGTAGAAAGGAGGCGGCGCTGAGAGGCGGAGAGATGAGCGAACGGGTCCGGGGGAGCATCGGAAGAATCGGGCAGTGAAGTTTCTGCTGATGAAGGAGAAACGGGTAGCGCAGACGACGAAGCAGGAAGAGAGACGAGTAAGGAATCAGGAACATTTCAGGGCGATGATGAAGAAACATTAGAGGGTATGGCAGCAGATGACGAAGCAGAGTCTATAGACACAGTAATAGATAAAATGCACTGGGAGCTGGTGGAGGCAGCAGACAAGGGACAACTGGATAGTACGGTCTCCGTAACACCGTAGAGATGGACCTCAGGTGTAGAGACAGTTTCCATTGGTAAAGGCAGAAGACATACAGTGGCAGGAGAAGAATGCTACGAGGAAGAAGACATTGAGCGTTTTAATAAAGTCTTGGTGAAAGATGGGCTTGATGGAGGCGAGCAAGGTGGCATGGTGGTGGCTGAAGAAGTATCATCCAGGAGAGAAGACGGGAGCAGATGAGTAGATAATATGGTGTCCTCAGGGACGAGGAAAGAAGAAAAATCAGGGGCCGGGAACAATCCACCCGAATCGGGCGGAGACACTAACAGGGAGGGTTTGACAGGGAGTGAGGCAGAAGTAGAAGTACCAAAAGATGAAGCCAAAGCATGAACAATGTAACGTTTTTTTTAATATACCACAATATGAATATTCAAGAAACGTATATACGTATTAAATCCGTTTATTTCTTATGGTGTAGTAATCACAGAGATTCGCCAAGCTTTCGCACTCCGTTGCCTTGAGAAAGTCTCCCAGTGGAGTGCGAAAGCTTGGCGAATCTCTGTGATTACTACACCATAAGAAATAAACGGATTTAATACGCTATATGCGTTTCTTGAATATGAACAATGTATTTATCTGAGCATGCAGCACATAAATGAGTGAGTGATTTGCAAAGAAAACAATGAAGAGCAGTTTAGACATGAATAGTGCGAATATGACGGCCACAGACTACTTGGAATGTGGTGGGATAGGAAGTAATGATGGTTTCGTCTGGAAACTCGACGAGGGCCTGCCGTCGGAAACTAAGATAAGGACGAGCACCTTGCTCGTCCGACGCTGCTGGTAACGTGCGAATGGGGCGAATTACAAGACCACAAAGGGAGAGAAAACTATGCAGGATATCATCGGAGATTTCCGGAGGAATAGGCGACATGCTGACAAGAATGGGACACTGTGCTAAAGGAATGGTGAACAGACTTTGATCGCCTACGGAAATGGGGAAAGAAATGACCGGCGCAACTTGAGCGGGAGAGGAAAAATAAACAAGCACAGAGCAGGGTTTTCGTGCGATATGGGTAATTGCATCAGGGGGAATAAGCTGATGAAGAGCTGATGTATGCACAGTGAGTTTAGTATCAGGGAGGGCAATATATTTCACCCCCAAGGCTAAAGAGGCAAGTAAAGACTGACCTCGTGGTGAAGACTCAGGGATGTGAGCTGTGAGAACTGTATCATGACGAGAAACAATGAAGTCCAAGCAGGACGGCAAAAGAGCAGAGTGTATGGAGGTGGCGGTAGGCGAAGAAAGATGAAGTTGATCTTGAAGCAGACCATCAGGAGGAAGCGTCAGCGGTGGAAAATAATCACGTGACACAGGCCATGAGCAGTTGTGTAGAAAAGCACAATCACTAAAATGGTAGACGTTGAAAGTGGGGAAAGCACGATGAACAGGTGAGCGATGGCAGAAAGTCGAGCGATGACGTCACAAGAAGAGCCGCTAGAAACGGGTGGTGCACAACTGAAGAGTAGATGACGTCACAAGAAGAGCCGCTAGAAACGGGTGGTACACAACTGAAGAGTAGATGACGTCATTGGAGGACCACAAGCAGAAAGCCGCGTGATATGGGAGGTGTTGCGATAAGCACAGGACTAGGAGCACATAAGGCAGCGCGTAGGAACGCTGATAAGGAAACTGAAGATAGTCAAGGCGAGTCACAATGTTTACCGGAGTAAACGACGAGGGTTAAGCACAAGACAGAAAAATACTTAGTATATGAAAAATGTTGGCACATACAGAGCAAAACAGGCGATACACACGAGCTTTATAAGCCGTGTGTATCGTTCCTAAGCAGAAAAGCCCTTACACGAGGTAAGAATACTCTATTCCATCAGTATGAGGCAGAAAATCAGGAGCTGGAAATGGGCGTGACCGACAGAACTACAGTTTTGTCGCAATAGAAGCATTTTAGTTAAGTTATGAGGATAATGGATGTGGAATAAATCTCGCTCCTGTGCCCTGATCTTTGACCCCATTTCGATGGTATTAAACATAATTGGTTCAGTATACCTCCGAAACAACATACTACAGTACTGTCGCAATAGAAGTATTTTTAGTCAAGTTATGAGGATAATGGATGTGGAATAAGTCTCGCTCCTGTGCCCTGACCTTTAACCCTATTTTGATGATATGAAACAGAACCGGTTCAGTATACCTCCGAAACAACATGATGGGTTTTTTTGTCGCAATCGAAGCATTTTTACGTAAGTTATGATCCATAAAGGGGATGGAATGTATCTCCTCCTATGTTCTGACCTTTGACCCCATTTCACCATTTTCAATAGGGTTCCTTCCCAGGTTGTCCCCTACCACATACTAAAATTTCATCGAAATCGAACCTTTTTACGCGAGTTATCGTGCGGACGGACGGACGGACAGACAGACAGACGGACAAAGCTGGAGCAAATAGGCCTACGCTTCTTCAACCTAAGGTTGGAAAGCGTAAAAAACCGGACCAAGAGCTACAGAATTATCACGTACTGTTGTTATTAATGGAACTCACCGCCCAGATTGGAATAATGTTACCATCTTGGCCACCGCACACATGAAATTTTTAACATATTTACAGAAAGTCTGTATATTGATTACAATAAACAATTGCACTACAACGACGATCAACCAAGCTATACTCCTTTACCGTGGAAAATACTCATGTCGACCAACGTTGAAGACGAACATGATTAATTTGACATTTATGCGATATAATCAGTAATTACCAACTAATGCGAACCTTTTTTTGGCGCATGCGCATTGACTGATGACAAACATCACTCTATCTCTTAGCCTTAACCTGTATATACACAGTCAAGTAACATTATTGTGACCACCTCCTACTTTTGACGTCAACAGCCCGCAGCCAATGAAAGAAGGTGTGCTGTATAGGCATTCTGAAAACATATCACTCGTTACTGTCATGGATAAAAGGAGCGATTTATCAGATTTGCAAAAAGAGATGATTATCGGCTTTCGGGCCAAGGGTGGCCGTATTTCTGAAACAGCGCTGTTTGTGAACTGTTCGCGTAGTGCTGTGGTTAAAGTGTACCGTGATTAGAGAAATAGCACCATTGCGAATAAGCGAGTGGAAACTGTGGAGCACCACGTGCTATTTATGTGAGAGGTGAACGTCGGCTTCGAAGGGGCGTGAGGGCCGATCGACACGCTACAGTGGAGCAACTCACTGGCCGAATGAACCAGGGGGCTACCGGAAGTGTGCCTAAAACGACAGTTCAGCGGACCCTGCTACGTATGGGGCTCCGACGCAGACGGATGGTCACTGCATCCATGGTAACGAAGGTGCATCGGCATGAAAGGCTTCCATTTGCACGACGGTATCGGAATTTGACCTCCGCTGATTGGCAAAGGATTGCCTTCTCCGATGAGTCACGTTTTCTGCTTCATCGAACGGATGGACGTTGGAGTATAAGGCGAGAAACATCGGAGAACAAACATTCTTCAACCATTGCTGGAAGAACACAAGCTGGTGGTGGCAGAGTTATGGTCTGGGGAATTTTCGTGGCATCCCCTGAGTCCACTCATACCTGTGGAAGGCAGTATGGACAGAATTCGTTATGAATCCGTCCTCGCAGATCATGTGCACTCATACATGCTGATTGTCTTCCTTAGGGCGGATGGGATCTTCCAGAACGACCATGCGACGTGTCACACAGCATAGAAATGTCCGAGAGTGGTTGGAAGAGCACGATGAAGAATTCAAAGTACTTCCCTGGCTCCCTAATTCCCCAGACTTAAACCCAATTCAGCATCTGTGGGACCATCTCGATCCTGTTCTTCGCTGTATGAATCTTACACCACGCACTCTCCAGCAGCTGTCAGATGCACTACAGTCAGCATGGCTCCACTTGCCTGTGAGCACCTTCCAGCATCTTATTGGGTCACTCCCAGCCCGTCTAGCTGCTGTCCGCGCTACACACGGCGGTTACTGGATATTAGCTGTTGGTCACAATAATGTGATTCGACCGTGCATATTGTACTCATTTACGCTCCTTCATTTGTAGTGCACTAACGCATTTGAGGATGGACACCGCAGCTGGTCCGGAAGTTCTTATACTTTTCACTTCATGATGTTTTAAGGATTTTAGGAATAGATAGTCTTTTAAAATGGTCATAGAGGTTGAATTTAAATTGTATTCATGTATCACTCTTTGGAATCGTGCAAAAGATGGTAATACTTTGCATTAAGAAACACTAGAGTGTTGGTATCCAAATTGGGCCCGTTTTGGGGTGCAAAAACTAGTAGCAGCCCCATGTGATCGAGTAAGATATCGTTGGAAGCGGAAACTAATTTGGAGAACAATGGTGAAAGCCATTTATTACTGGTTGTCCTAGTTCTCGAGACATTTGCATAGGGACTATGGGTACAGCGCAAAGCAAATGTAAGTAAAAATTATCTCGTAAGATGTTGTTTTATGTAACATTTCATGGAGATAGCAACGGTGAAAATCTTGCATTGCTCCGAGTGTTAGATCTGAAGATATTTTGGGAAATGATAAAATAGTTTAGTCACGTGACCATGCATCAGGGGATGCTGGCTAAATTAGTCCAATGCGTTAGCATATAAAATATATTTGCAACAAAGAAACTGATTTTACGTTTTTTTACTCCCGCAAGATATATAATTATTTTTTTTACTGCCGCAAGATAGAGTCCAGTGGTGGGTGACCGTAGATTTTTGTAATTGCTTTGAACGCCATGAAAATTTATTTATAATGATAAAACAAAGTGTGTGTGTGTGTGTGTGTGTGTGTGTGTGTGTACTTCGCGATGCAAAAAAAAAAAAAAAAAAGAAAAAAAACCTACTCAACCTAACAACCTGAAATTTTGCCCGAAGGTAGAGGACGTACATACCGAGGATATGCACCTCGGGCTTAGATTTTCAAAATTTTGAGTTTTAGATATTTCAATAAAAAAAAACAACAACCTGGTACCTGATTTCCCGTGTGTCGTTCCGCTTCGTTTGCAAACAATCTGATCACACCCAACGTGAAGGAAAGTAGTTCACGATAAATTTTACGCTTTTCTGTTTAAGAATTTCGTTACAGTACCTATTTTTATTTGTAAATACATTTTATGCAGGAAATATATCGAATAACAGTACTACGGTTTGTTTGTTTTTCGTTTTTATCCGGAGCTAGCGTATTCTTTAAGCGAAGCTGTTTCGAACTTTTGTTCTGGAAGTCAAAGTGGCTAAGACTGACGCCTCATTTTTTTGATAGTATTTATTCGGATTTTATAAATTTTGCCGATGTGGAATTGCAGCCAAAATTCGGAGACAGCTATATTAAGTGGGTTGAAGTAATGGGCCTTCTTCCGAAAGGGAAAGTATGTTCAGAAGGGCACGAGACGGAATTATGATGCATAAATTTGTGATATGAAAATAAATGTATTATTTTCCATAATAAAATAAATGCCTATGATTATTTTCGGCAGTTTTTCCGCAGACGGACGCACTGCTCATCTAAGGCAGCGGAACGCTAGTACAGCTCCACAAGCATGTACCGTAAGCATCAAGCTGCTGTTTTCGATGTGGCAATGAATCTGTTGTTGTTTACATTCGAACGCAAATAGCATGGGAAGTGGAAAAGTGGTTATCGCCGCCCCGGTGGCGCTGGCCTCTGATCATTCGTCCGTAAGGGTCCGGGTTCGAATCCCGGTGAGGCATGGATGTTGTGTTTGTCTTACGGCACTGGCTGTCTCCCTTCCCTGGAACCAGTTACCCTAAATTAGGGACGGGCGACTGCTTATAACCCATTGAGTTGCTCACGATGGTCGTTAAACCTCCAATAAAAAAAAAAGTGGTTATCTTTGCATTCTGTGCTTACTTTTTTCATCATGATGACTGACGTTGCTTTCATCAAAGAAAATATTTCATGGATTACATGAAAAACAATGACTGAGATACTAAAAAAGAACTAAAAAAAGTGAACTTACCACTATATATATGTTCGGATGCTGATAAACAAAAAAATTACTTCCGTATTTACAAGTAGTATTTTAATTCGTATTGCAAATATGGCTTAACTTTCGTATTGCTGCCCCAAGTCAAATATCATGTAACGTACCAGGAGATGTGACGTACCTGCCAGAAGGACGCACACGACATAAAGGCAGATAGGAATCAGAATAAAATGTCCGCGTAGCTCAATTGGTAGAGTGACTTATTCCGGAATGAAAGGATCCGGGTTCGAATCCTGGCGTGGACAGAAATGACGGAGAAATTTACTTCGTTATAATCACTGTCGACATCTTTCTCTGCCACGAGATAGCGACAGCGGTCACTACTTGTCATGCAGTGTGTTTCTCTCTGCAAGAATACTATAATTATTTTAATTTTATTTTCAAATTTGCTTAATATATGTTTAAAATACATCATTCTTCAGTGGAAAACGTAAGGCAGTTTTCACCCAAACATTAGATGGCTAGGCATCGTCACTACTTGATCACGCAATGTGTTTCTCTCTGGAACACGGACATTTAAAGTATGTGCTAGGAAATTAACTACGATAATTTCCCAGCACATACGACAGAAAAATGTAGTAGTCGCTTGGGACAATGTACGCTAAATAGGATGGGTCCGGCAGCACCCCCCCCGCCCGGCCCAGGTCAGAGGTCACTGATCTTGTGACAGCACCAATTTCGAAAATCCTTTGAGTCCACAGACTTGGGGCAGCAATACGAAAGTTGAGCCGCAAATTATATAGAAAAAGACGATTTCAAACAAAGGCATCGACGTTCATTGCCATTCGTGATATCTTATTAGCCGCCCCGGTGGCGCAGTGGTCTAAGGCGTTGCCCTCTGATCATTCGTCGGAAGGGGTCCGGGTTCGAGTGAGGCATGGATGTTGTGTTTGTCTTACGGCACTGGCTCTCTCCCTTCCCTGGAACCAGTGACTCTAAATTAGGGACGGGCGACTGCTTATAGCCCATTGAGTTGCTCACGGTGGTCGTTAAATCTGGAAAAAAAAAAATCTTATTATTTGAAGCATTTCTTCGAAGACGTCTGTGCTCCTGGCACTACATTCTCTTCGGAATATGAATTCTGTCAATCGATCACCTAGATTGTCTTTAATAAACATTGATCTGTTGTTGTTTACATTCGAACGCAAACACCAAAACACATGCTGTTTGCGCTCGAATGTAAACAACAACAGATCCAGTTGCCACATCGAAAACAGTAGCTTGATGCTTCCAAAACCAAGGCTAGTTCAGCCTTGCAAAAACATGTTCGCGGAGCTGTACTAGCGTTCCACTGGCTTAGCTGTGAAAAATGAGCCGTGTGCCCGTCTGCGGAAGAATAGCCTTATTTTCATTACAATAAGATTTATTTCGATGAAAACAGTAAAAAAAAAGAAAAAAGTCGTACGTCATCGTGAACTTCTTTCTTTCACGTTGGGTGTTATCAGGTTGTGTGAAAACAAAGCGGAACTATACACGGGAAATTGGGAACTACTTGAAAGCTTTCTGATTCGATATAGTACAACCACATTTCTGTAATTTAATTAGCATTTTTTTGTCAAGGAAAATGAGCTATAAATAACGTTAATTCATTCACTTCTGACATTACAGTTTTGAATTACATTGATACGTTAGTATCAATGTAATTCATTGGCGATGAAATGCTTAAAAAAGGACGTTGAACATGTTCTCACAAGATGGCGTGGACAAGCTCTTTTCACTGTATTTCATCAAATTACAGTTCACGTATAATTATTCATTTCAAATAATACGAAATAAGATTTATTTATTTAATTAATTAACGTATCCTTACGATTCACGGTCAAATATTTCACACATCCAAGACAAAACTACTTGCAGTTAATTAGTGAACACAAAATCAAATATATTTCAGCAGAAGTTGATTTTTTTTTTTTGCCAGGATTTAACTTCTCGAAAACCATAATGAGTTGCCTACGAAGCTTGACATTGAGTTCCGTTCTCTACCTAAACAAAGCCTACACCAACAAAAAGCGTCAGAAAAGCGACGGGATAAAAGCTAATTACATTTTATAAAATAATAATAACTCTACCTTCAAGCAAGCATGGGAGGTGCATTTTTTTCTCTTGCACTTTTAATTGGAAAAGAATTATAGGGCATGCACATTTTAAAAAGAAAACAAATCATGCTGTATAGGGTTTACTAGAACGCGTGCCGGCTAGAAAAAAAAAAAGTACCGGAACGCCGTTCCGGTCCAACTATAGTACTGG
Source organism: Macrothele yani (assembly GCA_039090855.1). Classification (NCBI taxonomy): domain Eukaryota; kingdom Metazoa; phylum Arthropoda; class Arachnida; order Araneae; family Macrothelidae; genus Macrothele; species Macrothele yani. The sequence goes on from CM077026.1 coordinate 117,939,518, forward strand.
CTGTGCACACCATGAAAACCCCAGTGTACGCCACCATTATGAAATATTTTCTCATTCTTCTTTGTTTCTGAATGGTGAAACCGCCACGGCGGGGTTTCCTTCCTTTTGGATTAGCGCAGACGTGTAAGACAATCCACTAATCAGTGATCACTGTCCTTCGGAAATAACTCACCAATAGTACAACACCAGTATAAACGACGTCGAAGCTTTGCCATGATTGAGGTCGTCTCCTAATCGAGTGGGACAACAGAGATTTATAGAAGCCATCAGGCATCTTGCGGCCCTTCCCCCACCGATTCCGCGCATCCCTATGGGGGTTAGGAGCCAATGACTGCAAATACATCACGGGGATCCCGAAGGTGAAAGCTGCTCACCCACCACAGGGACGAAGAGCCGCGGCGGTGCTCAGCGGATTAAGGAACTTGGAAGGATGATGATTAACTAATAGGCTTTCACCTGCCAAATAACTTCCAGCTTTCTCCCCGGCAACACACTCAGCACTCTATAAAATGACACGTACGGTATTAAGGGACGCGACCCAAGAGATCTTTCTCAGAAACCAAGAAAAAAAAATTAAGAAAAATAGGATTAAAAAAAACAACAGAACCTACCACGTTTTATGCGTCGTTTGGAAATATATAGTACATACTCATCACTTTTATCCGTTTCATTTGTAGACATGATATCTCCGTATATATCATCTTTGTCAACCATTATCAATCCACTGCTGGATGAAGGTCTCTCCAAATTTCTTCTATTACTTGCTGTCTTGAGCCGAGGGTTGGATTAATTAAGGGGTCTGTATGGTCTGTAGCGGCTATAGCCTTGGGGCCTTGAGGATGTGAAAACACAAATTTGTCGGCGACGGACATCGAATCCGTGTCCCCCTCACTCCATAGTAAGTCGCTTTCCCAACTGGGCTACGCTACGCTGACAGAATGTCTCGCTGCAGATTTGTCGTCTTGACACATGTTTTCACCTGTAGTATGTCACATCATCTACCTCTTAATTTTTTTTTTTTTTTTGGTCTTTGAAGCGAAGTAGGAATTTTTTATTAATTCCAAACAATATGTGGAGCAAACATCACACATTTTTCGAAGAACCCAACGGCCAGTAGATAAGCGAAGAAGGAATTTTTATTAATTCCAGACGATGTGTGGAACAAATATTAAACATTTTTCGAAGAACCCAACGGCCAGTAGATAAGCGAAGAAGGAATTTTCATTAATTCCAGACGATGTGTGGAACAAGTATTACACATTTTTCGAAGAACCCAACGGATCCATTTTCCACAATCGGGCGACATTGAGAAAATACAAGTTTGTCCGCGACGACATCGAATCCGTGTCTCTTCACTCCGGAGTAAGTCGCTCTCCCAACTGAGCTACGCTGCCAGAATGTCTCGCTGAAGACCTGTCGTCTTGACACATGTTTTCATCTTTGCAGTACGTCACAAGGCCCCCCCCCCCATCCCCAAGGGCCCAGGAGGCGTGCCTGGGCTGGGCAAATAAGACAGAGAGAGAGAGAGAGAGAGAGAGAGAGAGAGAGAGAGATTTATAAAATAGTTTTACTTTTGCCTCGTAAGATTTCCACTTGGTCAGAAACAGAGGCCAGGGGAACAGATTTCAAAGCAGTGGTTCACCAAAAAGGTTTCATGTCATTGTGTACAGCGGGGTCGGTGAGAGAGTTTCAGCTTTTCCACATAATCTACCCACACCTTCCAATTTGCAATTCGAACGGTTAATAGTCGAAGTTCTCTGTAGCTCCACGTTGCATTACAAAAAAAGACGCAGTAAGGAAAGTACATAATGCGAAATCATTAGGAAATCCAAGACAAAATCTAGGAACCTTAAGCTTCTAACTCGTGTTCTTATGAGAACAATGGAAAATACAGTGACTTGTTATGCAAACTCTGTAGATAACTTATTAATTTGAAGAATGCACTACGTATTAATTATCACAAGCATATTGCTACAGTTTCGTGTTTTAAAGGACTTCATAATGATTCCCGTCATAATTATTTGAGGGCCCACTCAGATGTCCTAGCCTTGGGGCCCACTCAAATGTCTTAGCCTAGGGGCCCACCGAGGCCTTAATCCGGCCCTGCTTGAGCCCTGGCTCAAGACAGCAAGTCACTCTTGTCACGTCGGTCACTCAAGCCAGAAAGTCTTTCTCTCACCCAGTAACTCCTCCAAGTCACCCCGACATGCTTTCGAACTTCATCAGCTCATCTCCAAAATGGTATTTTTCTGGGTCTTTTCCTATCCCTTGGAATCCAATCTAATATCTGTGACGTAATACAGAGGTAAAGCATGTGTCAAGACGACAAATCTGCAGCGATACACCCTGTCCGTGTAGCTTTGTTGGGAGAGCAACTTACTGCGGAGCAAGGGGGCACAATTTCGATTTCCGTCAGGGACAAATTTGTGTTTTCACATTGACGCCCGAACATAAAAATAGATGTACTGGCCGTTGGGTTCTTCGAAAAATGTGTAATGTTTGTTCTATCGTCTGGAACTAATGAAAAAATTCCTACTTCGCTTCGGAAAAAAAAAAAAAAAAAAAGATGATGTGACGTAATACAGAGGTAAAAGCACATGTCAAGAGGACAAATCTAAAGCTAAAATGTGGAAATGGTGGATGTCGTATTGCCACAATCGTGGAAACGGCGTTGTTTAATTGAAGTTTTATTTATTTGAAGGCTGCGTTGCTGCCCCGGTGGTGCAGTGGTCTAAGCGATGGCCTCAGATCATTCGGCCGCCCCGGTGGCGCAGTGGTCTAAGCGAACGCCTCTGATCATTCGTTCGAACGGGGTCCGGGTTCAAATCCCGGTGAGGCATGGATGTTGTGTTTGTCTTACGGCACTAGCTCTCTCTCTTCCCTGGAACCAGTGACCCTAAATTACGGACGGGCGACTGCTTATAGCCCATTGAGTTGCTCACGGTGGTCGTTAAACCTCTAATCAATCAATCAAAATCAGATCATTCGTCCGAAGGAAGTCCGGGTTCGAATCCCGGTGAGGCACGGATGTTGTGTTTGTCTTACGGCACTGGCTCTATCCTCTCCCTGGAACGAGCGACCCTAGATTAGGGACGGTCGACTGCTTATAGCCCATTGAGTTGCTCACGGTGGTCGTTAAACCTCCAATCAAAAGAAAAGAAAAAAAAGGCTGCGTGTTATAACTTTAGTGTTGGTGTTTTTCCTTAACCAAGTGTTCTGATCATTAACTCACATTAGTTGATTTAAGTTAATTATATTGAAAAGTGAGTTGCAGTTGTGCCTTGTTGAGTACCAAGGGAGTTTTGGCCATATAAAGACGAACCGTAAGTAATCTTTTCTTCATGAAGTTTCTTGGGTGACTCCTGTTTCACTGTAGCTGTTATTTTTAAGAACTGATTTATGTAGAGTTCTGTCAGCCACATATACACTGAAGTGCCAGAAAAACTGGTACACCAGTCTAATACTTGGTAGGTCCCCCACGGGAGCGCAGGACTGCAGACATACGACGGGGCATGAACTCCACTAGCTTCTGGAAATATGCTGTAGGCAATGCACACCATACTTCTTGCAGAGCGTTCCACAATTCGGGTGTATTGAGAGGTCTCGGATTTTTGTGTTCGATAGCGCGTTGCATGGCATCCCAAATGTGTTATATCACGTTCAGATCTGGGGACTTGGGTTGGAATGGTAACACCCCAAACTCAGATGAATGCTCCTCTAACCATAATGTGGCGCCCCGACACTTGCGTGGAGGTGCATTGTTCTGTAGGAACAGGCCCAATTCATCAGCATGAATGCAGGACATGAACGGTTGTACCTCGTCAGAAAAGATGCGCACATAGCGTTGGCCGGTCAGAGACGTTTGTAGACGTACCAGGAGTCCCAGTGAAGTCCAGCTAAACACACCCGGTACCATTACGGACTCCCCCACCCCCAGCCGGTACAGTTCCCTGTTGACAGGTGGGATCTATGGCTTCATAGGGTTTGCGCCACACACGAATCCTTCCATGTGCCCGATGCAGTTGGAAACGCAACTCTTCAGACCAGGATACTTGTTTCCAGTCATCAAGTGTCCAGTGGCGGTGTTGCCGTGCCCAAGCGAGGCGCATAGCTCCGTGTCGTGCACCCACCAAGGGGACTCGAGTTGGGCGTCGGCTCTCAAAGCCCATATCGTGCAGGGTACTTTGCACAGTCCGGACGCTGATGCTTGTTGAGGCTCCAGCATTGAATTTCGATGATACCTGCGAGAATGTTGCACGCCTATCGTGTGAAATGATTATTGACAGCCGACGATGGTCACGTTCACCCATTGTCTTTTTACGGCCACATTGGTATCGTAGGTTGGAGGTTTTGCCGGAATTCTTGTAGTCACGGTACACGCTTGCAATGGTCGTCCGTGAAAATCCGAACTTCGTTTCTACCTTTGAAATACTATGGCCCATCTCACAAGCGCCAACTATGACACCGCGTTGAAAATCGCTGAAATCGTTATTACTCGACATTCTCATGCCGAAAACAGCTCTGACAGCTGCCAAGGATGTCTATCGCTTTATACACGCACTGGCGGACGCAACCTAGTACGCGCATAGGTGACGTTGCTATGCATTTTGCATAAGCTCGTTTGTACCAGTTTTTCCGGCACTTCAGTTACACGAGCATTACATATCTCAGTTGTCCATCGGTGGTCACTTCATTATGTCCAACCCATTGCTATTTCATGACTTTTACCTTGCTCATGACGGCACCAACTCTTGCCATTTTCCTGATCCAGGAGTTCCTCTGCCTGTGCTTCCTTGTTATGCTGAGCTTGCACCTCCATATTTTCTTCAGTAGTTTGCAGCCTCTGGATGCAAACTACTGAAGAAATCATATTAATCAATGAATAAATGAAAGCATGTTAATCATAAAGAAATGTTTAATCAATGCATCCTCCAATCCTGACTCATGGATCAGAGACATGGATTTTTAGTTAAATCCATGTCTCTGATCCACGAGTCAGGATTGGAGGATGCATTGATTAAACATTTTTATTTTAAGACAAAGTATATCGTTCTTTAAAAATGTACTGTTTCTTCCAAATGCTCCCCAATCAAGATTCATACGCTTATTTATTTCTTCTCTTATATGGCCCTTGCTTGATATCTGTTGTCCAAGGTAAATGTAAGCATCAGTTACCTCTATAAGAATTGCTCCATCAATCGATAAATCTTCAGTTCTTGAAAAAGAATTGTACATCACTTTTGTTTTCTGAAAGTTCATTTTTAAGCCCACTTTTTTACCCTTGTCAGCAAGTCCCTTAACCATACTCCGCAGTTCTGGGGAGTACTTGCGGAAATGACCATATAGTCAGCAAAACGAAGATAGGTTAAATAATATCCATTAATTTTTATCCCCTGCTCTTCCCAAAGACATTCTTCAGTGTGGTAAATGGCTTGGGAGACATGGCGTCACCTTGTCTCACTCCCTTTTCAATTTTTATGCGTCTTCGAATAGCCTAATAATTGCACTTGTATTTCATAGACGTTATTAGTAATATTCATGTACGTATCTTCAATTCCGCAGGGTTTCAAAGACCGTATAACTTCCGATGGTTTCACGGAATCAAAATCCATTTCATAATCAATAAAAGTCATACGTCATGGAAGTTTACAGTACACTCACTCGTTCTTTCAATCAGTTCTGTGAGTACACGAATATGACCTAGATCTCTGTAACCACTCCTGAATACAGTTCTCTCGATTGAGCAATGCTCAGTGTTTTCTTCAAGCGACGTGGTGGTTCTTTAGTAGATTTTATTAACAACTGACAGGAGGTCGATGGCTTTCCAGTTTCCGAGACCCTCTGTGTCTCCTTTTTGATGTAGCAGGATCATTGTATCATTGTTGCAGTCATCAAGAATCTTCCCTTTGTTGAAGCATTTAGTGAAAACCTGGGGAGTGGAGTTTCACTTTCTCTACTGGCTCTTTGTTTCAACAGAACTAACATCTTCAGTGATGATTTAGGTATGGAATTTGGCCTGAACAAATGCGTGATGCTGAATATCAAGAAAGGAAAACAGCTTAAAATTCCACCCTCAGAAAATCAATTGATTGTCAACCTTGAAGATAATCGAACTTATAAGTATCTAGGAATAGATACTTATAAGTTCTATAAGTACACTGCTGGACAATTGCTAAGGACGGATCATAAACGGCTATATAGCGCATAAAAAAGTAAGTGTGGTTGGATGCCAAGTGAAATAAAATAATGTCAGAATGCCAGGACATTACAAGAAAGACAATTTATTGTGCTCTGAAATCCAGAAGGCTTTGGAACATGTTCAAGGGACAAACATCCACCATGGAGGACGATGCAAGATTCCACACGTCATGTCATGCTTTGCACAACATTATCAAGCAGCTGTTGGGGTAATTTATCCCATTCCTTCTGTCAGTGCACGGATGAGGGTGTCCTTGTTTATTGGAGGGCATTGGCGACCAGCAAGACTCCTCCCCAAAGCATCCCACACATTTTCAATGGGATTCAGATCTGGAGAACGTGCTGGCCATACGAGGCGTTGCATATCCTCGCTCTCAAGACACTCCTGGACAGCGACTGTTCGATGACATGTTGCGCTGTCGTCCATGAAAATGAATCTATCACCGACAGCACCACGGAACATGCGAACATGAGGTAGCAGAGCATCATTAATGTATCGCTGGCCAGTCATAGTCCCAGTTGGAAGCACATAGAGGGACGTACGGCCATTGATCATGATGCCAGCCCATACCATGACACTACATGTCGGATATCGGTCCCTTGCCTGTATGTTTGCTGGACAATATGCAGTACCACTATCACGCCAGATCAGTTGTCGTCGACAAATCAGACGATAGACTGTATCTACTCTCATCTGAGAAGAGGACAGCAGACCAGTCGTTATCAGTCCAATTGCGATGTTGATGGCACCATTGCAAACGGGCGGTACGGTGACGTCTGGACAATTGGGATGCACACAACAGGACGGCGAGCGTATAGTCCTCCTTCATGCAAACGTCTGGCGACAGTTTTTCGGGAGATCCGCTTGTCAGTAGCAGCCATAAACTGATTTGCTACCTCACTAGCTGTGCTACGCCGGTGTCTTTTTGTTGATAGCACTGTGTACCGATCTTCTGCAGGTGTCGTACTGCGAACACGACCTCCCCCGTGACGTTTGCTACACGCTCCATTTGTTTGAAATGATTTCCAAAGCCTTGAAACAACACTGTGGCTGACGTCGAACTCCCTGGCAACTTCTGTTATTTTTCGCCCTTCTTCAACCTTGCCAATAATACGGCCACACGTAAAATCATCTAGGTGATGTCGGGAAGACATACTGAAAATTGCAAGTTCGTCAATTGATTCTTTCCCTTTCAACTTTGCGTTTGAACAACAACGGTCAATACGCGTCAAATCCTTTATATCTCTTATCAGCGCTATGACGCCACGAACAAGTTCGGCAATCCAAAATTTGCATACGCACAACACGTCTTACTGTATCCCGCACTTATGCTAATTTCCACATTTTCCTGCCTTCCATTTTATGGTTGCTATTGTCATCCGTCCTTAGCAATTGCTATTGTCATCCGTCTTTAGCAATTGTCCGGCAGTGTATCTAGGAATAGATACTTATACACAGAATGTTAAATCACAGCACACTTAAAAAAGAACTTACAATAAAATACATCAATCGCCTTAAAAAAAAATTCTGAACACTAATTATACTCCCAAAATACAACTTCCGAGCAATTCCTGTATTAACGTACTTTTTCTGGATTCTTAAATGGACTAATACTGACCTACAAGAACTTGGCAGACTCACTAGAAAACGTTTAACCAAATACAGATGCCTACATCTAAAATCATTAGTCGAAAGACTATATCTGAAAAGAAAAGGAGGAAGAAGGGGGCTAACAATATTTCCACTTGCAAATCTTTGCCGAAAACGAGAGAAACGCTTCCAACAGTACTTTTTAGAGAAAAAGCATGTTATCACTACAACGGTGGCTGCAGTTCACGAAGGCTTTATTCCATTGAACCTGAATACTACTTAGCTCCTTCCTAAATCAGAAAACAATCCAGATCCTCTAAGACGTTTCGAAAGCAAAATTATGCACGATAAATATCCAAACTCCTTAGATCTGGTAAACATTGACAACAATTCATCAGTACAATGGTTAAACAAATGTCAGCTTTATTCAGAAACCAAGGGATTCTTCATTAAGATTCAAAACAGCGTTATCGCCACCTAGAACTACAAGAAAAACATAATGACTTTCAGATGATGACACCTGTTGAATATGTAGAAAAGCGAATGAAACCATAGAACACATTTTAGCCAGCTGCTGTCTTCTTGCTTCAAAACAACAATTTAACAGACACAACCAGTAAACATTGAAAAATATAAATGGAGTGAATACACGGAAAATTTCTGAAAATAACATGCAGCAAAGTTGCCGGCAGGTGTCGTGTTTTTCAGAAATTTCCGTTTTTAAAAGTACCCGTTTATTTTAACTTTCGAATTTTCACACATTTTGCGTAGTCAGAAATTCCGTTTATTTCAGAAAAATCCATTTCAAGTTTCGCCGTATTTAAACTGAAATTCCGCAAAACCGACGACTCAGCGTTTTTCAGCCCTTACCCCAGACAATCCTTCAGCCAGAGTCAAACCCCTGCCGTTTGGATCCACAGAAAATGCACGCCTTTAACCACTGAGCTAAAAACGCTTGGTAACCTGAGTCACGTATATCGTAAAACAAATTGCACGATGATGAAAATTTTTTATCTTGTCATTAATGCGAGTGGTTTAGTCATTTTATTTTCTGTTGGAGCTTATTATTTTTCTGAATAGATTTGTAATAATTTGTTTTTCTTCTGTAGGAGGACTTTTCGTAATTTAAGCATTTTTCATCGTGATTTTTCGAAGCAACAAAATGCTTCCCAACTTAACTTTTTTAAACTGACAATGACTTTCAGTTATCTTTGAAAAAGGCGAAATGTACTTTTTGAATAGTATCACTTCACACACACACCACACAAAAACTCCTAAATATAAAATTTACTCTTGATACCTATAATAGCTTTTGTCGTAAGTTGTCCAAAGACTGATGTTAAGTACCCGATTTCTTTCAGTAACACAATATATGATAAATAGCAGGTGCACAAAATAGGGGAGAGGAGAAGAAATATCCTGTGCCTCAATAAAAAAAAATTCATGCGATATGCTATCCACAATATCCGACCTCCCTACGGAACTTCAAAATCCGACACATGATTGAAATTTAAACGTTTATCAAACCTCAAGTATTCTCCCCAATCGCTTCTATTACCTGTAATTTCTCGTCATATGGATACGGAAAAAGGAAGAACGGAATTTTTTCGTTAATAAACAAAAGAAATTGCGGAAAGGTTTCCGAAAATTCAGAATTTTCCGTTAACACACCTCTAAAGCGGTAATTTACCGTCAATATAAGAAAGAAACTGCGGAAATGTTTCTAAAAATGCAGAATTTTCCGTTAACACGTCTCTAAAACGGTAATTTACCGTCAATGTAAGAAAGAAACTGAAGAAATGTTTCTGAAAATTCAGATTTTTCCGTTAACACACCTCTAAAGCGGTAATTTACGTAAAACGGTAATTTACCGTCAATAAAGAAAGAAACTGCGGAAATGTTTCTAAAAATGCAGAATTTTCCGTTAACACGTCTGTAAAACGGTAATTTACCGTCAATGTAAGAAAAAAACTGAAGAAATGTTTCTGAAAATTCAGAATTTTCCGTTAACACACCTCTAAAGCGGTAATTTACCGTCAATATAAGAAAGAAACTGCGGAAATGTTTCTAAAAATGCAGAATTTTCCGTTAACACACGTCTCTAAAACGGTAATTTACCGTCAATGTAAGAAAGAAACTGAAGAAATGTTTCTGAAAATGCAGTATTTTCCGTTAACACACCTCTAAAGCGGTAATTTAGCGTCAATATAAGAAAGAAACTGCGGAAATGTTTCTAAAAATGCAGAATTTTCCGTTAACACGTCTCTAAAACGGTAATTTACCGTCAATGTAAGAAAGAAACTGCGAAGAAATGTTTCTAAAAATGCAGAATTTTCCGTTAACACGTCTCTAAAACGGTAATTTACCGTCAATGTAAGAAAGAAACTGAAGAAATGTTTCTGAAAATTCAGAATTTTCCCGCGATACGAAAAATATGTGAAATTCAGGTTTCTTTCCGTCATTTCACGGAAAAGGTTGTAACAGAAATATGCTTCGTTAATTCACGAAAAAAATGACGGAAAGTTTCCCGTGAATCTCCGAAATATCTTTACAGTGTATCATTATATATGACTTTTATTGATTATGAAAAGGTTTTTGATTCCGTGAAACCATCGGAAGTTATACGGTCTTTGAAACCCTGCGGAATTGAAGATACGCACATGAATATGAATATTACTAATAACATCTATGAAATGCAAGTGCAATGGTTAGATTGTTCGAAGACGCAACACTTATGAAAATTGAAAAGGGAGACAAGGTGGCATCATGTCCCCCAAGCTATTTACCACACTGAAGAATGTCTTTCAACCAATGACCTGGGAAGAGCAGGGGATAAAAATTAATGGCGATTATTTAACCTATCTTCGTTTTGCTGACTACATATAGTCATTTTTGCAAGTACCCCTCAGGACTGCGGAGTTTGGTTAAGGGACTTGCTGACAAGGGTAAAGAAGTGAGAATTTCTCCGTGACTCACTTATAAACGTGGAAAGAGCGATGACCTTTGTTTGATGCTCCTAGTCCACGTCATATGTCTGTATTAATTATTCATTCGCCTTCTAATTATTTGTTCAGTTGCTGCTTACCATCTTTTGTGAATCCCCAGCATTGTGCAGGGCTCCAAGAAGCAACCTGCCAAATTGGCTTGGCAGTTAAGTGTATGTGAGTCTAGAGGAATTCGAGGCCGCTGTGGTGCAGTGGAAGCATATCCGGCGCGTAACTGGAAGACCCTGGGCTCAAATCCCGGTGGCGGCCAATGAGAATTTTTCCGTGACTCATTTATAAACATGGAAAGAGCGAGGACCTCTGTTTGATGCTTCGTTAATTCACGAAAGAAATTGTGAGAGCGGGCGCATTATTTTTGCCCAAGAAAATAATGAACCGATGCCTATTATATTAGGAAACTTATGCCTATTATATTAGGAAAACATACATTAATAGACTAATGTGAAGAATATTATGTTTATTCAATTTCGTGCTAATGTGTGTTCAGACGACCTTAGGATGAAGTATCCATATACATATGTGTAATTGTTAAATAAACTCAAAATGGTTCGAATGTATAACAGAGCAATAGATTGTTCCAGAACATTTTTACAAGATATTGGTGTATGACAAAGAGATTCTGAGATTCTCTCGCTCGGGGAGTCGCGATGCCATTCCCAAGCACATAGGCATCAGCAATTAAGCAAACGACATCCGCTAGTATTGTCAAACAGAGAGCAGACGCCTGAATGTCTGGGAGTCTATACTTTACTCATTGTATCCATGTAGCCAGTATACATAAAAACTAACTTTAAGTCATAGCATGGGATACTTAATACTTACTAAAACATAACCATAATTAAGCAATCCAATATTTTTTTGTCTACTGACGTCATCAATATACAGGTCGCGCCATCTATTAACAGGTCTGAACATTACTCAAAGAAAAATGATTGATTTTTAATATAAATATGGCTATGTTTTAGCAAATACCGGTATTAAATATCCCTTGCTATAACTTAAAGTTTTATCGATGTGCAAATTTTTATCCTTGGGAAAACATTAATTGCGAAGAAAATATGTACAGAAATTTTACCATTGGAAACATAAGGCAGAGATTTTAGGTGGAACCACCTTATCAGTACAAAAAATAAATAGAGATATGTGTGTTTTTTTAGCAAGGTGTAAGAATACAGAAAATTAAAGATTTCATCCCTTTTTAGGGGGACACATGCTCCTAACCCCCTCCCCTCTCTCTGCAACCACCCTTGAGTGGCACCAAATAACTTTCTGAAAAATCTCAAGGAATTAGGTTTGCCACAGAGAGTGCTTTACCCAATCCCAAAGGCAGTCATTCTACAAACCTGCCATATCACTAGAAAATTCTTGAATTTCCAGGCTTGAGATGAATACCTCCACCTTTTGTTCACCGGCCGTGGCCGAGAAAGTCGACGACATGGAGAGAAATCATAATAATACTTTAAAATAATAATAGAAAGAAATAAGCAAACATAATCCACTTTGTAGGAGCATAAGACTTACTACTGGTTCCTTACCTGCACTCTTGCTTCTGTGAGATTGATCTTCATTGCTAAATCTTCTCTGGTGAAGACGTCGGGATAATGCGTCTGAGAAAACGCTTTCTCCAGTTCCTCCAGCTGAAAACAAAATACATTTCTCTTGCTTAGCTGTTTCCATTACTTTTAATTTTCACTTTAACGTATCGGACTAGAAACCGCCAAATTTTTAAAGTTTTTAGTGTAGTCACACTTTTACTATCGAGAGAAAAGTAAAAACACACCATGTCCTTTAGAAACATTCAATTAATTTTTTTTTACACTTAAGCTGGGAACATTACTTCAGCTATTTTTTTTTTTGCACTTAAGCTGGGAACATTACTTCAGCTATTTTTTTTGCACTTAAGCTGGGAACATTACTTCAGCTATTTTTTTTTTTTTTGCACTTAAGCTGGGAACATTACTTCAGCTATTTTTTTTTTGCACTTAAGCTGGGAACATTACTTCAGCTATTTTTTTTTTTGCACTTAAGCTGGGAACATTACTTCAGCTATTTTTTTTTTTGCACTTAAGCTGGGAAACATTACTTCAGCTATTTTTTTTTACTCTTAATCTGGGAATACCTAAATGCCCGTTACTTCCACGTTACTGTGTTCACACAAGCATTTTAAATAAATATCCTTATGTCTGGATTTTATTTCTTTTAAGTCATTAATTATCAGTCGTTCGTTTCTATGCATATGCTGCTGAAATTTGTCTAAAATTAAGGTGAGAGGCTGGGTGACTAAACTTTACTGAAACGCGAGGTGATTCACTTTCGAAACGAATTTTTAGAATGTCTGTTGAAAAACGAAAAAGTGCGTGTCATTTTGTCCTTCCTCTGTCCGGCCGTCTGCTTGTAGATGCGATATCGCACTATTTTTAAGTTAGATGGAAAAACTTTACTGTGAGGATGAGGATTCCTGTACATCCGAATTGTTGTGATGCACAGTTTTCCCGCTTGGTGGCGTAATAGTGTTTTTGTATTTTACACGAAAAAAATGGCTGAATTTTGAAAAAATCTTCTGCTAACCGGTGTATATCAAAACTTGGTTTCCGCATCCATTTTACCGGTTTGCAAATAACATGTATTAATAATTAATACATTTAATATGCACACAGCATTTGTTTTATTGGTCTGCTTCAAAGCGAAGTACGATGAAACCGAAACTTTAATTTTTAATGAACTAAATAATTTAGAACAAACAATACAAAATACAGCCTACGTCCGAAAAGTTCCAGGACTAACGCAATAAAGAATATAAAAAAGTACCATACTCACAATTAATGCTGGTCACCTTCAAAATACCGCCCTCATGCTGAATCAACCCACAGTTTCCAGCGTTTCTAAAGATCTAGAAAACAGTTCTGGAAGGCACTATCCGGGATGTACGCAAGTTGTTTAGTCACGGCTGATTGGACAGATATAATTGAGCGGAGCTGTTTTTACGAGACTCGCCACACTTAGTTGTTCGGGCATAGGTACGAGATGACACATCCGATCACCGTGATTTTTTGCATGCGATTGGACATCGTTCATGGTCAGGTTTTGACGAATTCCGATTCCCGAAATTCCGTGTCATTGAGGAATAATCGTCCAAAAACTTGCATTTTTAGGGGCTTTTTCGGGTTTTGAGAAGGGTCGTTTGTTACCTATCTCCCCCAAAGATCTTCAGCTGATCGCGGTGACACTTGCTACAGACAAAGGGTGAGTAACATAGACATTGTGAGTGACATAGGGTTGTCATCATGGTGATTGGTCGTGTCGTATAAAAATAATGACCATTAAAAAACTGACCAATTTTAAAAATGATTGAAGAAATCCGCTCTCTATACAAAACTCGGGGCAATTATTAGTTGTTCGCTCTCTATACAAGACTCGGGGCAATTATAGCTACGACATGACACATCCGATCACCGTGATTTTTGGTATGCGATTGGACATCATCCATGGTCAGGTTGTGACATATTCCTATAACCGAAATTCCATGTCACTGAGGAATTTTAACTAAAGCTAGATGGCCATTTACTTGGACCGTTTCACGAAAGTCGGCTCACTAACATTCATTTAAAAAATTCGTTTGAATTGAAAAACGAAGAAATGGAAAGATTCAGTCTGTTAGCTCAACACTTGCTTAATCTACAATAATAAAAAGAAGTTTGTGTATGTGTCTGTCCTTCACGATACAAAATGGAAAACGTGGTTCCCAATCTGAGTGTGTTTTTCCGCTTTGTTTACATGCAACCTGATCACAACCAATGTTAAGGCGTGAAGAAAAAGTAGTTCATGATAAATTTTAGGCATTTTTTTTTAGAATGTTTCGTACTTTTGTCTCGAAGTCATAAATTTTACGCGTTCGTTTTTTAGAATTTGTTATAATGACGCCTTAATGAGCTTAGATTTTACAATAGCTTCGGTCAGAATTTGCCAACTGTACCCGAGTTATTGGTTACCTTTGGCGGTTTGTCCTATAGTGTATACACGATAATATCCTTTTAGTGACCGTTTTATCCTGGAGAACCGTCCTCAGGTTTGTGAATGATACTGCAGGCACCGTATTTCATCTCTTGCAACAATACTGGAACAAAAATCAGGATCAAGCAGATGGGAACAGATCCATGAACGAGCCTCCTTGGCCAATCAGCGAATATTTGGTCATCATTCATAATGCGGGGTACCAATCTGTCATTAGGTTTTCATTTTCCCCAGATCCTCGCTTAGAATCTCGTGACGGATAGACTTACTCATGCCCACCGACTCATCCAAAAGTCTCACTGTAATTCGGCGATCTTTCTTTAACTGATTCCGCACCTCCTTGATTTTCTCCGATGTCCGCACACTGGAGGGTAACCCAGATCTCGGATCATCATCAAAAAAGGATTTCCAACCGTCACGAAACCGTGCATACCATTCGAAAACTCTGCTGCGGGATAATGCTGTGTCCCCATACGCTTCTTTTAACATTATGTAAGTTTCTTTTACCAAGTTTCCAACAAAAACGGATGTTAACTTTCTGTTCTTCCACGGCTAAAATGAAATGGAACGAGAACGCTTTCTATGACTCCCTTACGCCTGTTATAATGAATAAAGCTTCTTCTAATAGTTGTTGTGTTGTTAATTATATCATGAATAAACTTTCCTGCTAGTAATGTAGTAATAATAATGAACAAGCTTATAACTGGTAGTAATGTTGTAGTAGTAATTAAGATGAATAAAGTCTTATGCTGGTTGTTACTAATAACACTTAATGAAATAAACCTAACAGCCAGACAGAGGTCTGACAAAACTATGAACTGAGAAAAACGTACTTACTAGAACAACTTTATTTAGGGAAAACTCCTGGTAGTATCCAACATACACTTCATAGGTCACACAGCTACTCAATAAAACGTAGCTCCTTGCACATGAACGAAGTTCTACTCACATAAACGAAGATCTCTTTACACATAAAACTAAAGCTCTCCCTACGCACATCAACAAAAAGCTCTCTCACGTAACACAAACAAAAGCTCTCTCACGTAACACAAACAAAAGCTCTCTCACGTAACACAAACAAAAGCTCTCTATGGTATCGTTGAATGCGCCTATTTATACTGGCTACCACCACGTCATGACTTACACTCATTGCCAGATCTCATTCAGCGGGAGAAATAACATCTCGTTAAGTCAGAAGATAATTTACATAGGAAAATAAAATAACCAGAGATAGTAAAAATCAAAAGGAAGGTGTATCTAGAGTATACGTTACACTGTCTGTTGCCTGTCGGTACCGGTATAAATCGGTTTCCAACTATTCGCTGATTGACCAAGGACTGCTGTCTTTTGGCATAACATAATACTGTTATCCCACTATTGTTACGTCGCTTATGCGGTCAACATATCCCACTGGAAAGAAGAGGCCCTGAAACGATTTAGTCATGTGACCAAAAGAGTCTCAAATTCCCTGCTCTGAAGTCATGAACGCCATTAACGTGTTGATGTATTGTTGTTCATATTTTGCTATTTTTATTTATTATTGTGATTTTCTTTCCAAAAAAAAAAAAAACGAATTGCCACTCGTAAAAACACAACGTTCATTTACCACTGCAACAGAAAAAAATAGAGCGTTTTTGGAAAAAAAAAAAAAACATTATTTGCTTGTTACTGATGTACAGGTAAGATTTCTGTCTTAAGTAATATAGCGTGCAAAGTTTAGTTATTTATATATACATTGAAAAAAGAATTTGTTATGCATATGTTTTATTGGTAAAACTATCTCAGTTGTTCAACGGCTTAGCATTTCCGTAAGATGCATACATCTTACGGAAATGCTTTTTGCACCACTTTTGTTTTCCTTAGTGGTAGACACGGCTAGGTGGTAGCTTTACAAAGTGCTATAAGTTGAAACGACAAAAGTCCGCCCTTTAAAAAAATAAAGACAGTTAAAAAAAACCCTCAGAAAATGTGTTTAAGTCAAGCAAAAGAAATGCAAAAACATCCTTGAGTAATCCATGAATAAAGAACACACTGACGCGACACATCAGTAATGTGAACATTACGGGTATAGGCCAGAACCAAAAATACCGTCGCCGGAACCTCCGAAATGGCGGCGGAGCAAAGTCCTTTAATAAAAGTAGAAGGGAACTGAAAAAGGTTCCGCAAAAATCCAACAGGGGGTTCACCAGGAGCGAAACAAAAATTGTAAACAAGCAGCCATCTTGGATTCGACGCAGACATATGCCATCAAAAACATTAAAATATTCGTATGTGGTGCCACAACTTTACAAAACAGCAGCACATTTCATTTATTTTGTGCGGCAAATTTAAAAGTTCCCATCAGCTAGAATTCTAAGCGAAAACTTCGCTAATACTTTGTCAGTTTCGTTAAAACATTAGCATGTCTTTCATTTTGTGTGAAACTTTCAAAGTGATTTGTGAACTAAATATTAGCACATTCTATTCATATTGCAACACAACCTTCGAAGCTTCCATCAGCTCACGTTTTATGAAATTCTCCCGCTACTCTGTCAGCCCATCAGTACATTACTGATAGCTGAGACGACGCACACACAGTAGCTGGGAGATGGGCCTAAGTTGGTCACATGACCTCAGTGGCAGCCGTTCGTTTCAGAGGCTCTTGTTTCCAGTGGGCTATGTGCGGTCAGTCCTGGGACTTATTGGGCGTAGGTTATTTTCATACTGATTACAGTTTTCATGCCAAGTAATGAACGAGTGAGTTTTTATTTTATTCAGTATTTTGAATGGTGTAAGGTTAAAAAGCGGCCTTTTATTCTCTTTTTACCTGATCGCATCCATAGTGACATTGCCATAAACCGACTAAATTGTGCAATACCTAGGGTGTCTAGCAATACCCTCATTAACCCTCCAGGTGGCAAGCACACAAAGCGGCGACGTAATAATACGTTCATCGAAAACCTGTTCAAAAGTCGCGAGAACGCAATATTGCGTCGAAAGAATTTTCATGATCATAGTGGCGAGAACGCATATATTGGCGTCTTAACGACGACGAATATTACAGAAAGACAAGACGCTTTTAGGGGAGTCTGCTATTATACATATAGCAAAATTTCGCATTGTCTCTCCCAAAGCTGCTGCTACCTGGTGGGTTAAGACTGGCACAGTTTCAGTATTCAGTTTATTTCGCCAGTCTGTTTTTATTTCCCCCATATTTCTGACCACTAGTTCACATTCGGCTGTGTTGGAATGTATTACCCGATTACGAGGTATACATGATGCGTGAGCCTTCATGCAATCAATGTTGAGGTTATCGATTCCAATAATAAATGCTTACTGTCTACCTTAAGTTTAGAATTTTAATAAAGTGAACAAAACGTTTTGTCTGCTTCAGAATCGTACAGGAGCCAACTAAATCTTCAGCCACTGCTGCTAGAATGCGTGTGATTACCGATCACAGATATATTTCTATCAGGGATACTTTTGGATTCACTTGCTTTTCTATTTTTTGGGGAAGACTCTCAGAACCGATGCCATAGCGACACATGTGTTAATGGAATTTGATAACCATTCAGAAATGCAAAACTAACTCGTGTTGCCGCTTTTTAAACTGCCGCTTCCCATCTGTCACTGGAACACACACACACAACGCACTTCCCTTCCCAAGATTCTTTGCACTGAAGTGAGAGTTAACGTACTGTAAGCTGTAGTACCCCATTTAGCCCCCAAAACAGCGCCCACTCAGCAAGGCATCGATTCGATGAGGTGGCGATAGCTATCCTGGGGTATCTGGTACCATAATGTCAACAGCAGATCCACCAGTTCCCGTGCATTTCGGGGTGGTGTTGATTTAGCGCGAACCAGCTTCTCTAAGCCGAACCACAAATGTTCGATTGGTTTCAAGTCAGGTGAATTTGGAGGCCAGGGCATAAACAAAAAGCCACCAGTGTGGTCCTCGAACCGCTCCTTGACCATTCTGGCAGTGTGGCATGGCGCATTATCTATTGGTAATGGCCATCACCAGCAGGGAACACATTTGCCATGAATGGGTGAACTTGGTCCACAACGATGTTAAGATACTAGACATCTATCAGAGCTTGTGCTGTTGGGATAATGGGACCTAAAGTGTCGCAAGAAAACATCGCCCACAGCATAACATCCGCCGCCGGCCTGTTTCCGCCTAACAGTGCATCTAGGTGCCATAGCCTCCACTGGTAATCGGCGTATCCGCGCTTGGCCGTCTACGTGATGCACCAGGGATCTTGATTCGTCAGATCAGGCCACTTTCTTCCAATCATCCCCGGTCAAACTTCGATGATCTTGGGCCCATTTCATGCGTTGTTGGCGATGACGTGCAGTGATTATGGAGACCCGGCTGGGTCTTCGGCTACGCAGGTCCAGGCTTAGAAGGCTGCGATGAATTGTGCGCTGTGACACATTGCCCTGATCACCACTGTGTTATAGTTGCGGGTGATTTGTTGCACTGTGGCCCTGCGGTCGCTGTGAACGATGCGCGACTCTCTCCGCTACCCTCTGGCATCAATGATCTGCGGACGACACACGGCTAGATGACGGTCTGTCGTTTGGCCACATGTGCACCACTTTTGATACGTACTCACTACGGAGACACGTAAGCAACCTACAAGCCGTGCCATTTCCGAGATCGTAATTCCGAAGCGCCGTGCCATCACAATTTGTTCTTTATCAAACTCCGATAAATCCTCAGCTTTTCCCATTCTGACTCCGAACACTCTACTAACCGAAAGCCGGTCCATGAGTTGTATATACACTATATCGACAAAAGTCACCGGACACCTAGAAGAGAAACACAACATAGCATTTACTGACATGCATTAGTACGGTGTTGGGCCACCTTTGGCCTTAACGCATGCACTGACCCTTCGAGACATGCTTTCGACGAGGTTTTGGAACACAGCGATAGGTATGCGCTTCCATTCAGTACATAATGCTGCTGCTAACTCTTGCTTAGTAGTAGGTCTTGGTTCCAAACTTCTTATGTGGCACTCTAATTCATCCCATAAGTGCTCTATGGGATTAAGATCAGGGCTGTGTGCTGACCAATCCACACACAATACGGAATTATCGTCAAATCACGCTGTAACAGTCCTTGTTTTATAGCTCGGTGCATTATCATTCTGGTACCAACAAGGCTTGGTTCTATGGTATTGCTACAGAGTTGGTAGTGCATAATTGTCCAGAATATCGAGGTAGAAGTGCTGGTTAACAGGTTTGCCCCCGATAACCAACAGGCCTGGACCATACCACTAAAAACACCCTCACACGAATACACTTCCAGCTCCAAACTTGACCGTAGGAACAGTACACTGTGGTAAATAGCGTTCCTCCAGTTGCCGCCATACCCAAACACGACCATCAGACTGATGGATAGTGTATCTGGATTCATCAGTCCATAGGACCCGTTTCCATTGATCTACGGTCCACGGTAAATGTTCTTTACACCATGCTAAACGACGATTAGCATTACGAATGAAGATGAAAGGCTTATGAGTAGCTGCACGACCACGGTAACCCATGGAATAAAGTTCTCTGCAAATGGTACGTGTACATACCGAGGTTTAAGCATTTTTACTCACCCGTACACTGAGGTCTTGTGCAGTACTCAGTCGATTAGCTGTAACGACTTATCTGAGGCTTCGACGTTCTCTATCACTGATTTTCTTTGGTCTGCCGGTATACGTTTTGCTGCTTCAGGTACACCATGTGTCTTCTACTTACTCAGTACATCCAAAACAGTTGACTTGGGGATGTTTAAACGCCTCTCGGTTTCTCTTATGGACAACCCACTAATATAACACCCAGCAATCTTATCTTTCTCAAAATCAGTTCTCTCCTGCCGCGCCATTTTCACTGAACCTCACAGGTCGATATGATCGCGGTCAGCTGCAGGCTTGTTTTTATACCGTTTGCAGCCGTACCGCGTATCTTAACAACGCAGTGGATCCGTTCATTTGCTTTTGAACGGGTGTCCGGTGACTTTTGTCAATATAGTGTATGTACTGCTCTGTGAACTTCACCTGAGCCACCAATCGGTCTCCTACTGCTTTCATATTTCTTAGCTGGGGGTGGTCATAATGTTATAGCTCATCGGTGTAATCATAGGAAGTCGATTTATCGTGCTGAAGGATATTAAAAACACAGTTTTGCCGTCTTTACACGATTTAAAATATTACGGTTAAAATGATATATACATGAGCACTTTCAAGTCCACCTGTGGACCCGTCATCAGATGCTGTGGTTGCACTATGCCCTGGGAGGGTATATATTATGTAGTATGCGCACTGACGAAATAGTATGTTTTGGTATGCGCATGCTCACTTCCCAATCATGTCGTTTCATTAGAGCAGCCGGTATTGTCTCTTTTGTTGTAATAGTTACAGAGTAGTTTCCATGGCAACGGTATAATAATAGGGGTATCGTCGTTACAGCATTCAGCCCTATGTTTATGTATCAATAGGCTTTCTAACAGGAGGATAGATGAACATGTAGTTGGCGTATGTAACATAGTAACATCTTCCCAGATAGGTTGGTGTTGACCCTTCAGGCATAGTCTTGATAGGGCGGTGGAGGTGGAGCATGTTTTAACATTATATCTATGTTCAGAGACACGTAAATTAATATTACGACGGGTCGAACCTATGTACATCTTGTCGGTTACGTCAGCATTCATAGCTTTTAGTGGGATTGCGTATACACCGAACTTGGAGTCATGGGGAATCCGATCCCCTGTCATTTTTAATATGGGCGAGAATGTTGCATGTTTTTATGCCAAAATCAAAATTAAGTGGACGACATACGTTTTTTAGGATATTTGTGACAGCAGGGATGTATGGTAGCTTGCCGACATATGAAGTGCTTGGTATCGTTCTCGATAATGTTGAGTATGATGCATTAAAGACACGGCGCATTATGGAATTAACTATGGTAGATGGATAATTATATAATGCTGCAATATCCATAATTTTTGCAACTTCTAGGTCTCTTTGATCGGTTGAGGATGAATGTGTAATTGCTCGGTGAAACATAAAGTGAAGGGCTGAAAGTTTTTGCCTGAGTGGGTGGTAGGAGTTATAGGGAATCATAGATATTGTTGCAGTTGGTTTTCTATAAACAGAGTGAGTTATTTCGTTCGTATTAGGGTTTCTTTCCAACAAGATGTCCAGATAGGGTAATGCATAATTGGTCTCGAATTCTGTGGAAAATTTTATGGAACTGTATTTTGTAGACAACAAGCTGGTGAACTCTGTAAGGCTTTCAAGGGTGGACTGCCAAAACAAAAGCACATCATCCACGTATCTCAGGTATAAAATAGGTTTCACATGAAAGTTTGCGAGGACTTCGTTTTCCAGGTCTTGTAACAACAACTCAGATAGAACCGCTGAGAGGGGTGACCCCATAGGGGCCCCTTCCCGTTGACGGTAAATAGTTTCATTAAATCGAAAAAATGTTCTGTTGTACACAAGTCTTAAGGCATTAACAATGCCTTGAATTTCATTATGGGTATAAGTTCCGTGGGCTGACAACATTTCTACATTGATAAAATGAACCAGGCAATTGCAAACATTCCACATACCATATGCACCCGTGATCCCACTAATGCTACCATTTCGGCCCTCTCCAGGTTAAAATCTTCAGGTCTACTTCCTACAAATATCACTAAAGCTATGCACCCACCACCTGGACCTCGTGTTCCCGAATTATTTGGAAAACTTAAAACCCATAAAACAGGTAATCCCGTACGCCCCTCGTTTCGGCCTATGCAAGTCCAACTAGACCACTCGAGGGAGCATTGGCAAAATGTCTAGTTCCATTAACCACTTCATCCATATTCTCGGTGACCAGTTCCGCTCAGGCATTAAATAAAATACATTCTGTTACACCATCTAGCTCGCAGTTTATAATGGTCTCACTCGATATCATTTCCTTGTACCCTAACGTACCTGTACCTGCTGTCCACCGTATCATTGAAGAAATGTTGTCAGCCCACGGAACTTATACCCATAATGAAATTCAAGGCATTGTTAATGCCTTAAGACTTGTGTACAACAGAACATTTTTTCGATTTAATGAAACTATTTACCGTCAACGGGAAGGGGCCCCTATGGGGTCACCCCTCTCAGCGGTTCTATCTGAGTTGTTGTTACAAGACCTGGAAAACGAAGTCCTCGCAAACTTTCATGTGAAACCTATTTTATACCTGAGATACGTGGATGATGTGCTTTTGTTTTGGCAGTCCACCCTTGAAAGCCTTACAGAGTTCACCAGCTTGTTGTCTACAAAATACAGTTCCATAAAATTTTCCACAGAATTCGAGACCAATTATGCATTACCCTATCTGGACATCTTGTTGGAAAGAAACCCTAATACGAACGAAATAACTCACTCTGTTTATAGAAAACCAACTGCAACAATATCT
Source organism: Macrothele yani (assembly GCA_039090855.1). Classification (NCBI taxonomy): domain Eukaryota; kingdom Metazoa; phylum Arthropoda; class Arachnida; order Araneae; family Macrothelidae; genus Macrothele; species Macrothele yani. The sequence goes on from CM077026.1 coordinate 117,962,757, forward strand.
ATGATTCCCTATAACTCCTACCACCCACTCAGGCAAAAACTTTCAGCCCTTCACTTTATGTTTCACCGAGCAATTACACATTCATCCTCAACCGATCAAAGAGACCTAGAAGTTGCAAAATTATGGATATTGCAGCATTATATAATTATCCATCTACCATAGTTAATTCCATAATGCGCCGTGTCTTTAATGCATCATACTCAACATTATCGAGAACGATACCAAGCACTTCATATGTCGGCAAGCTACCATACATCCCTGCTGTCACAAATATCCTAAAAACGTATGTCGTCCACTTAATTTTGATTTTGGCATAAAAACATGCAACATTCTCGCCCATATTAAAAATGACAGGGATCGGATTCCCCATGACTCCAAGTTCGGTGTATACGCAATCCCACTAAAAGCTATGAATGCTGACGTAACCGACAAGATGTACATAGGTTCGACCCGTCGTAATATTAATTTACGTGTCTCTGAACATAGATATAATGTTAAAACATGCTCCACCTCCACCGCCCTATCAAGACTATGCCTGAAGGGTCAACACCAACCTATCTGGGAAGATGTTACTATGTTACATACGCCAACTACATGTTCATCTATCCTCCTGTTAGAAAGCCTATTGATACATAAACATAGGGCTGAATGCTGTAACGACGATACCCCTATTATTATACCGTTGCCATGGAAACTACTCTGTAACTATTACAAAAAAAGAGACAATACCGGCTGCTCTAATGAAACGACATGATTGGGAAGTGAGCATGCGCATACCAAAACATACTATTTCGTCAGTGCGCATACTACATAATATATACCCTCCCAGGGCATAGTGCAACCACAGCATCTGATGACGGGTCCACAGTGGACTTGAAAGTGCTCATGTATATATCATTTTAACCGTAATATTTTAAATCGTGTAAAGACGGCAAAACTGTGTTTTTAATATCATCGGTGTAAATAACATTCCCCGAAAGAGTGACTAGTTGATTGGACCAACGCCATTTCGATTTTGATGGTCCAACTCGATTTTTAGTGGTCCCTCTCAGCTGACCAATGCTGATAGCTACACTCCTAACGGTGGGATTTATAATATTATTTTTACATTCGATAGTTGGAGTGCAAAACTTTCCATACATTTGCACCGTGACTGCATAGCGTATACTTTTATCGGAGTTGGCGCAGATGAGTAAACTTCTCAGAAATAAGTTCGGGACATTATGAGAAAAAGGTCATCAGCATGTAAAGAAATCGTATGCGTTTAATTATGGACAACACAAGATGAAGCAGAACACAAAATAGACATATGACATGGTCAGACAAAAGGTGTACCTTAGTATTTTCGCAGTTCAAACGAAAAAGCACTTCATTGGCAAAGAAAGAATTCTTAGAACAGCAAGCGTACCTTGATCAGTGAGCACGTTATGACGCATCCTCAGTTATTCACAACCGCTTGGCATCTCCATGGCATAGTGCAGATGAAGCGATTCGGTTGGCTTTGGCAAAATGACACCCACAGACGAAGCAAAAGGTAACAAAAAGCTGTTTATCAGCAAGTTTAAAACACTGCTCTTGCCCCGGGTCCGTCAGCTTGGCGCGTTCTCCAGAACGCACTGGATATTCAGGTATTGTTGCAGCAGTAATCGGTTTTGAACTGGCAACCATCAGGATGGCAATCGGCTGGTACACTGGTGTGCAAAAATTAAGGACGAAGAGGAGAAATTAGCATAACAGCGGAACGAGCAGGCAGAACGGACCGAAAGACCACTCAGGAGATAGACTAGGGTCCGGTACGGTAGGGCATGTGCGCATATATGCAGCATGACGTGTGTGTGTGTGGGGGGGGGTGTCGGAAGGGTATAAAGCACACGGACGGTGTACGCTCAGCAATTCGGTAAAAGCTATTGCACGGTGTACATCGGTTTGAACGACGTCCAGTTGCTGCCGTCGTGTGATATGGCCAACAGGCAATCCAGTAGACGACATCTGGATGACTTTACCCGAGGTCACGTCATTGGGAAGTTGGAAGAAGGTCGAAGTGTGACTAGTGTGGCCGAGGAGTTCGGGATCGCTCACAGCATCGTTTCACGAGCTTGGAGAGCATTTCAAACGACAGGAACAGCTGTCCGAGAGTTTAGCAGTGGTCGTCCACGAGCAACCACGGTGGCGGACGACCAGTATATTGTCCTACAGGCGAAAAACGACAGATGGCAGACAGCGGGAGAAATCGCAAGGCACATGCAACAGACAACTGGACGTCCGCTATCGCGTTTTACCGTGGCCAGGAGGCTGCACAAAGGTGGTCTATTTGCACGACGACCAGTACGGTGTGTGCCAGTAAAGCCTGCTCATCGGAGACGGCGGTTTCTCTGGTGCCAGGAACACAGGAACTGGACACATCAGCAATGGGGTCGATTTCTCTTTACGGATGAAAGCCGATTTAGTCTGACGAGCGATTCTGGACGTATACACATCTAGAGAGAGCGAGGAACACGCAATCACACCTCCAACATAATCGAAAGGGACCGGTTTGGAGGTGGCGGAATTCTCGTTTGGGGCGGTATCATGCTTGGTAGCCGTACTGGCCTCCATATCTTCCAAGGAGGTTCAGTCATTGGTGTCCGCTATTGTTGTACCGAGGTTCTCCTGCCTCACGTGCGTCTGTTTAGAGGTGCTGTGGGTCCTGAGTTCCTATTCATGGACGACAACGCTACACCTCATCGTACAGTGGCTGTCGCAGAGCTGTTGGAGAGTGAAGATATTCAACGCATGGGTTGGCCCGCAAGGTCCCCGGACCTAAATCCAATCGAACACGTGTGGAACATTCTCGGGAGACGCTTGGCAGCACGTCACCAGCCGCCAGCAACGATTCCGCAGCTGCGATCGGCGCTACAAGAGAAATGAGCCGCGATGCCTCAACAGCTCCTTGACAACCTCATCCTCAGCATGGACAGACGTTGTAAATTCTCCAACGCAATCAGGGGTGATCATATTCCCTACTAAAGACTGGATTTTTCTTGGCAGCCGCCTGTCACATGGACGTTTCTGTCTTCTGTCCAGTTGTGCTCGAAGCTACCTTTTCAATAAAGTGCCTTTGTATCCTTTGGATTCCTTGTTTGGACGGTTTTGCTCACTTGTCCCATATCTTACATCTTCGGGATCTTATGGTATGATTTGAGTCGATGTGGAGCACTTCTGCACGACGCTACATTCGAAAAACCGTCTCGTCCTTAATTTTTGCACGCCAGTGTGTAACCACTTGACTGCCCACAGCCCCATTTACGAAACCGTAGTGGATTCACTTCTCTTCAGCAGACCTGCCAACTTTCAAGAATTGAAATCCTTAAAAAAATTTCGGTGAACTCAATATGTGAGGGTGACTGATTATCAAATGCGTTGAGTGAATGTATCGAACATATTAACTAAAAGCAGAAGTATTATACAAACGATTTGTCAATTTTTGTTAATTTGTTGCGCCATAATTAAGATATTTGGAATTATTTAACGCTCACGGCGATTAAAATTTAACTGATATATAATTATCTCATTAGTACGTTATCATTAGGCAACATCCGCAGATAAAAATTAAAAAAAAACCCGAATTTATTGTATTGTAGGAACTCTTTGCTTTAATTGAGGTCAAAAAATAATTAATTTTAAAATAAAAAATATGTTTTTAAATTAATAAATTCTTTCTTTAAGTGTGGAAGGATTTTTTTTTGTTAATTCAGTATGATATATGGAAGAAACATCACACATTTCTTTTCCCAACCTCACGGCCAGAACATTCGTTTTACGTTTGGGCGTCAATATAGCGAAAGCGCCCATTTTTGCGGGAAGTGGAAATCGGATCTTCATGCTCCGGAGCTGGACATTCTCCAGACTGAACTACGCCGGCAAGGCTTATCAGTGTAACTTACCGTTTTGACTCTTGCGTCACCTCATTTTATCGGGTCTTTCCCTCTAGGCCGCGAGCAGGGAGGGTTGGGAACACAAAATGGAAGGGAGTAAATGTGATCAAGTAAATCAGAATATGTTCTTTCGGGCTATTTTTTCTCCTCTCAAAATTTGATTAACTTGAAAATAAAAAAAAAACAAAAACAAGAAAGATGACACCGAATATTCGGGTGTAGTGAGCACGTCCTTTGAATCCGTTCTGAGGCGAATTAAATTTATCAAAACTATTCAAAGTCAATGGAACCGGTATGGAAAACAGTAATATCTGACCGAAGACGGAAGTTTTTCAATCGGGCTTTTAATCCCGCAGATATTGCTGTAAACGGAATCGTGAACTTACGCCCTCTGGTTGCTGACTTATGAGTTAAGAAAAAATTGAAATTATATGAGAAATATTTTGCAGCGAAAACGCTCTCCAACAAAGAAAGCATTTTTCAAATCACACTCTTAGAAGCAGAGATATCGACAAACGTAAGACACGCATCTACATCCCCTGGCGGGAAAAACATGCGTTAATTTAAGAAGAAAGTATTCTCAAAAGAGTTTTCGATGTGAGCGGTATCGGTCCAGGAAATAATTTTTTCAGTCGAGTTTTCAGGAGCTCAGCTTTTGCTGCAAATACGTAAGAAACAGATTATGACCCCTGGTGGCCAAACCATTCTTTACCAAATATTAGAAATTATACGAAAAACATTTCCCATCAGGAGCTGTATGCGATACAGGAGTAATTTTTCAAATCGGAGTTTTAGAAGCAGAAATATAGGGGGAAACGCAATTTATCTTAACGCCCCCTAGCGGAAAGTGTATGAGTTACTTGAAAATTTTGAAATTACATGAAAATCATGTTGCACCGGAAACGCTATCCAACAAAGAAGGAATTTTTCAAATTGGACCCATAGAAGTGGAGATATTGACAACAGTAAGATATACAGCTACGCCCCTGGCAGAGAAACCATGCATTATTTTAAAAAAGAAAATATTCCGAATGATTATCAAAGTGAGTAGAATCGGTCCACAAACGAATTTTTTCAAACGAGATTTTAGAAGCTCAGATTTTGCTGCAAATACATACGAAGCGGAAGTTAAGACTTTCTTCCTGGTGGCCAAACACCATTTTTACTAAAAATCAGAAAACATATGCAAAAGATTTCCCACCGGCAGCTGTTTCCGGTGCAGAATTTTTTTTTTAAATCGGAGTTTAGGAAGCAGAGGTATAGGGGCAAAAGTAATTTACCTTTACGCCCCCTAGCGGAAAGTCTATGAATTCCTTAAAAATTTGGAAATTATATGACAAGCATGTCGCACCTGAAACTCTATCCAACACAGAAAGAATTCCGAAAAGGTTTATAGACGTGAGCGGTATCGGTTTAAGAACGAATTTTTTCAGTCGAAATTTTAGAAACTCAGATTTTGTTGCAAATACATCAGAAGCAAAAATTAATACTTACGCCCCTGGTTGCCAAACCGTTCTTTACCAAAAATCAGAAATCACATGCAAATAATTTACCATCAGGAGTTGAATCCGCAGAAGAAAACATTTTTCAAATCGGAGTTTCAGAAGTAGAGATATCGGGGAACAGTAATTCACTTCTACGCCCCCTAGCGGAAAATCTATGCGCAACTTGAAAAAGTGATTATACCCGAAATACTCTTCGACATAAATGGAATCGAAAGGTAAAATAATTTTTTCAATCGGGTATTTAGTAGCAAATATATGGCATAAAATGTATTATGAATTCGATATCATTTGCGTGTACGCACTCTAGCGGCGAAACTGTAAATCTATAAAAAAAAAAAAAAAAAAAAAAAACGAAATGAAGGAACATCATTTGCATATTTCAAGCTTCCCAATGCAAAAAGAATTTTTCAAATCGGACTAATAGTTGCAGAGTTTCCATAAATTTTCTTTGGCTATCATCATCATAAAGTGCGCACGGTCTTCTTCACAATGCATTACAGATTGTCAAATGTTACTGAGATTTAATACAGGAATTTTAGGCCAAAATATTAAATTTCAATCGCAATATTTCTTTTGCCTGGTGTTCCCTTTTTCTTTATCTTTGAGTATGGGAAGATTTTATTCATTTCACTTAGTCAGGAAGTACGGATTTTCAGAAGGCGACCATCTCCTATTTTTGACGTCAACAGCGCGTAGCCAATGAAAGAAGGCACGTATCGTGAGCTGGCTTGGAGGGTATATAAGGTGTGCTGTAGGTATTCTGTGAACATTGGGGCCGCGGGTGGCCTAGTGGACAACGTTCGTGACTGCCGCGGAAAGGACTTCATGTTCGATCCCAGGAAGGTACGAAAGCTCGATCCACCAAATATCCGCCGTGCGTCGGATGGGCACGTTAAGCCGTCGGACCCCGGGTACTGGCCCCCGGTAATAAATAAGGGCGTCTTCCTCCCCCTTTCTACTTCGCTTCCGTGTCACTTTCCTATTGGGCACTCTAGCCCAAATCTCCTAGCTTCCTATTTCTAAGGGTTGTTTAAGACCTGGCGTCAGACACTCCCTTCCTAAAATCCTCTACATACATATGATCATATGATCATCTGTGAACATTGGGCCGCGGGTGGCCTAGTGGGCAACGTTCGTGACTGCCATGGAGAAGACCTCAGCTTCGATCCCAGCAGGTACGAACGCTCGATCCACTAAATATCCGCCGTGCGTCGGATGGGCACGTTAAGCCGTCGGACCCCGGGACCCCCACCCCCGGTAATAAATAAGGGCGTCTGCCTCCCCCTTTCTACTTCGTTTCCGTGTCATTTTCTTATCGGGCACTCTAGCCCAAATCTCCTAGCTTCCTATTTCTAAGGGTTGTTTAAGACCTGGGGTCAGACACTCCCTTCCTAAAATTCTCTATATATGATATCATATGATCTGTGAACATATCACTCGTTACTGTCATGGATAAAAGGAGCGATTTATCAGATTTGCAAAAAGGGATGATTATTTTTTATCAGCTTCCGGGCCAAAGGTGGCAGTATTTCTGAAACAGCGCAGTTTGTGAACTGTTCGCGTGCTGCTGTGGTTAAAGTGTATCGTGATTGGAGAAATGGCACCATTGCGAGTAAGCGACGTGAAAACTGCGAAGCACTACGTGCCATTGATGTGAGAGGTGAACGTCGGCTTCGAAGGTGCGTGAGGGCCTTTCGACATGCTACAGTGGAGCAACTCACTTGCCGAATGAACCAGGAGGCTACCGGAAGTGTGTCTAAAATGACAGTTCAGCGAACCCTGCTGCGCGTGGAACTGCGATGCAGACGGATGGTCACTGCACCTATGCTAACGAAGGTGTATCGGCAGAAAAGGCTTACATTTGCACGGCAGTAACGGATTGGACCTCCACTGATTGGCAAAATATTCTCTTCTCCCATGAGTCACGTTTTCTGCTTCGTCGAACGGATGGACGTTGGCGTATAAGGCGAGTGTAATGGCGAAAATTAATAATTCAACGTATATTAGATAATGTAAACATTTATTTTAATTAAGGCATATTCAGGAAGAAACTATGCCACGTGTTCGACTATGAGAAACGGAACTTCATCTCGGGGAAGGACTTCTCTCTCACAGAGGAATAAACATTGTTTATCTCAGCGCCATTGTTAAACACTGCAGATGTCTGGCGTGGTTCTGATGGCGCCAACGGATTACAAAGGCGAACAATCACAAACGGAAATATGGGGTTACGGAGAGCCATTTGTGGCTACTGAAAATCCTTCATTATGGGGTTTTATAAGTAGAGCTGGACAAAACTCGATGTCTAAGGTCACCGGTGGTGTGGCAGATTGTAAATTTCTTTTTTTATGATAGTATGCAGCTAATGTTTGCATTGTATTAATGTATCGGCAGAGAGTCTGGTTTCAAACGGAAGCGGTGGAGTCAGGAATGCCACATGGCGATCCTGACATGCGATAAGAGCGGCAGGTGCACGTGATAAGAGGGGGGGGGGACCGAGGGTGCTTTTCCGAGTGGGAAGCCATGTTAGCCTGAGGGCTTAAATTAGGAGTGATCAGGAATTTTCAAAGTCAGTGATCAGAATTGAGGGCTTAAATTAGGAGTGATCAGGAATTTTCAAAGTCAGTGATCGGAGTGATCAGAATTTTCAAAGTCAAGCTTACCGAGGAGAATGCTGGAGATTCTCTGAGGAGGAGGAGGAGGAGGAGGAGGAAGGTGGCCACGTGGGCAAGAAGAGGGGAGTGGGAGAGTTCTAAGTGTGTTTGTCAAGCTTTAAGACGTGGGGGCAGGAGCTCCCGTAAAAAATGTCGAGAGTAGAAACGAAGCCGAGTACTTCATGAGTGAAGACTCTGAGTTGCGGTAACTCGTGTACGATCGGTGTGTGTATACACCGAAGTTTTCCGACAGGATCGTAAAGTACGGAGAACTTATCAAGAGAATCGGATAGATTCCGAATACAGATAGTTGGAAAAGATAGGCCGATTATTCGAAAACAGATTCGAGTAATAACGTGTCGAACCAGATAAACCATAGGTACTCTTCCAACGAAACCGTCTTCGTGAGAAATCAGACTCTAAGACTTTGAATTTGCTTTAACAAATTTATTGATTCTCTACTGCGCAGTTATTACTGCATCTAGGATCCTATGCCTTATTTAAAACCTTCCCTACCAGCCAGAAACATCGGAGAACAAACACTCTTCAACCATTGCTGGCAGAACACAAGCTGGTGGAGGCAGCATTATGGTCTGGAGAACGTTTTCGTGGCATTCCGTCGGTCCACTCATACCGGTGGAAGGCACTATGGACCGAATTCGTTATGAATACATCCTTGCAAACTTCTCTGGACTTTGCTTGCCCCCTAATTTCCCAGACTTAAACCCAATCGAGCATCTGTTGGACCACCTCGATAGTGTTGTTAGCTCTATGGATTCTCCACCACGCACCCTCCAGCAGCTGTCAAATGCACTGCAGTCAGCATGGCTCAACATACCTGTGAACACCTTCCAGCACCTTCTGAGTCACTCCCAGCCCGTCTAGCTGTTGTCAGCGCTGCACGCGGTGGTTACTCTGGATATTAATTAGCTGGTGGTCACAATAATGTGACTCGACCGTGTATGTACATCGCTTAACCATTAGATCATTCCCGTACTGTTCAATTATGTACGTTAAAATATCCTAAGATGTGCCTTCAACTGCCAACGAAACAGAAAATAGTTATTTTATATAAAAAGGGGGGGGGAGAGAAGTTGTTGCCCATGATTCACTTTTTATTTCCAAAGAAATTCTTTCCCATCATCGGTAAGGGGGTTAAACATGCTTTCAAAAATTTCATCTTTATTAGTTTATCTGACACACCTACACAGCTTTTCATTCTTTGTTCGGATTGTTTGAAGTGCTTTTCACGCATGACTAAATTTCCTGGGAAGCGTGAAAACATATTTACCTGACTCTCTATTAAAGAGCCAATCAAATGCGGACACTTAAACGCAGTTGCAGATTACGGTACAAGACAGTTTCAAACTGTGATTTAATTTGTCGTTGAAACATGAAATAAATGCGTTGCTTGCCACAAGTGCTGCTCCACCCAGAAGGAAGGAATTAAGATAATTAGCCGAAACGTGATGTGGGCAAAAGAATTGTGTTGTTGAGGAAGAGAGTTAAAACTAACGGGCTGACTCACGGAACACACACACAAAAAAAAAAAAACCGTTAATAGTCCAAATAGCCTTAAAGAGACTAGGTTACACACGACATCGTTCTGAGGAACAAATCAAACAGCAAGTAAATAATGTTCTGCGAAATACAGTATTTATTATCCCATGCTGTGCAGTACTTAATGCTAAATCATAAAATAATTTCTCCCTCACTCCGCAAAACGTCAATACTGTTCTCTCTATACTCCCAGGCACAGGAACTTGGTGCATGAATTTGCTTGCGCTTTTACACATGCACTGTTAGTATTCAGTGCATGGGTTCAGTTACTGGTTTGATAAAAACAAAAACTCGAATTTTTCATTCCTTTCTTTCCCCTCCCCCCCTTTTTTGTTTCAGAATTTAACAAAGACCAGGGTAACTATTTATCTCAATAGCTTAGAACAATATGTCGTGCAAGAAGTACCAATTTCAACATATCACCGTAGTTGCACGATCTAAAATGGGAATGATTAGCCCTAAAAATGGATGATATATTAAAAACTTTAATCCACCAGATTTTCAGTTAAAAACTTCACATTTACACTTAAAATTAAAAAAACTAGCACAAGACCTTTTGTACCTACTATAGGGCCATCATCAAATGAATAAAATACCCAAGTTACATCTAACAAAGCTATATATATATATATTTATTACCCATGCACAGCATAGGGTAATAAATATACACTGCTGGCCACCCAAAATGCAACACCAAGAAGGAAGCATCCGATTGGCCTGAAATTCGCAGCATGCATCGCCCGCGAGAGGACATGTAAACGATTAGCATTGCAGGGCATATGCAAATCATGAGCGTCCGGCACGTCACCGAGAAGCACTATAAGAAGGGTGCACAGAAGGCGGGGTGGGGTGTAAGTAGTGGAAGTGTGTTGTGCTGCCGGGCCTGTGCGTTGGAAGTTACCTGATGCCTCGTCGCAGAATACGGCAGACATTCCAGTACGTTTCGGAGTTCGACAGAGGACGAATATTGGCTTATCGCGACAGCGGTTTATCGTACCGAGACATCGGCGGCCGTGTGGGACGACATCCAGCCACAGTGAGGCGAGTATGGATTCGGTGGGTGCAGGAGGGACGGACGGATCGACGTGAGCGATTTCCGCAGCCGCGGCACACCACCGAAGGAGAGGACCGGCATGTTGTGCGGCGGGCATTAACAGCTCGCACCGCCACATCACGAACGTTAGCGCAGGAAATAGGGTATGTTGTGCAACAACATGTGTCAGCACGTACCGTTCGAGGTCGTCTGCAGGAGCGGGGACTTGTCGCACTGCGCCCATTGCTCCGATTACCATTGACGTTACGCCACCGACCAGTGCGGCGGCAGTGGGCCGTTGGACGCCGCACCTGGACTACGGAATGGCATGACATTGTCTTCTCCGACAAATCCCGCTTCTGCGTGCAACACCACGATGGTCGGATCCGCGTGTGGCGGCACCGCTGCGAGAGACTGTATGACGCCTGCATTATGCGTCGCCATACCGGTCCGTCGCCTGGCGTTACAGTTTAGGGCGCAATTGGATATGACACCCGCACCCCTCTGGTACGCATCGCCGGTACACTCAACAGCCACCGTTACATCTCCGACGTTTTGGAGCCTGTAGTCCTCCCTTACCTGCAGGACCTGCCAGCGGCCACGTTTCAATAGGACAATGCGCGCCCGCACGTGGCACGCATCGTACAACAATTCTGCACGGCCCACCAGGTGTCACTGCTGCCGTGGCCCGCCTGTTCTCCCGATATGTTGCCCATCGAACACGTCTGGTCGCTGATCGGCAACCGAGTGGCCCGGAAAGCACCACCCGCGGCTACGTCTGATGAACTATGGCAACGTGTAGAAGCAGCATGGACCGATATACCCCAAGCCCACATCCAAAGCCTCTTTCGTTCGATGCCACGGCGTGTAGCGGCCGTTATTGCCAGCCATGGGGGCCACACGAACTATTGATGTCTGCGTGTTCCGCAAGTTAAGATTTTTGAGATTAGGGTTTCATCGTGATGACTCATGTGAAGCGGAAAGATTATTGAAATACTTTTTTATTCAAAGAGAAGCATCAGGTATATTTTTAGGGATGCTGTATTCGTGGTTAACGTTATAGTTGCGTTGGCATTGAAAGTTGGGGGTGGACCTTTTTTTTTTTTTTGGCCTGTAAGCTCAATCGTTTCATCTTTGTATCTTTTGTTATGTGTCCAGTAAATCTGGCTTTGCTATCTCGTGTCCTTCTTGGTGTTGCATTTTGGGTGGCCAGCAGTGTAGGTTAAGTATATATATATATACACGTACGTTTATCTTGGACAGCAGATATCAAGTGAGGGCCACATTGATGAAGAAATCAATTGGCGTACAAAACTTGCCTGGAGAGATTTTGGAAGAAGCATCATAATTTTCAAGAGCAATATGCCATTATGTCTTAAAAGAAAAGTGTTTGATCAATGCATCCTTCCAGTGCTTACGTATGAAGCAGAGACGTGGACCTTAACTAAAAGAGACATACAAAGGCTGCAGACAACTCAAAGCAGCATGGAGAGGAACGTGCTTGGTGTAACCAGGAGATATAAGAAAAGGAACTCTTGGATCCGAAAAATGACAAGAGAGGAAGACATCATGATCAGAGTTAAATCCCTGATATGGCAATGGGTTGGACATGCTGCCAGAAGGACAGACCATCGATGGACAGCCGAAATTTTAGATTGGATTCCAAGGGACAGGAAAACACCCAGAAGAAGACCACACGGGAGATCGGTGGATGAAATTCGAAAGTATGCGGGAGTGACATGGAGGAGACTGGCACAAGACAGACCGTTGTGGAGGAAACTTGGGGAGACCTTCGTCCAGCAATGGATTGATAATGGTTGAGAATGATGATGATATAGGTTAAAGTTTAAGTTTGACGTAATGTGTCTAAAACATACGCGCAGATCTCTGTGAAATGTTGCTTAGCAAACGAGATCCTGAAAATACCAAAACACAGAATTAAAGAAATAACAATTATAATGTATTCTGTATAGTCCAAGAGTATTCTAAAAAAATTACAAAATCCGCTTCCAGGGTTGAGGAATAAGAAAAGGAGCATAATCATTACAAGCTGTATCATCAAACATATTAATGTATAGACTCTCTGCAAACAAAGTTTGAAATTTCGTAGTAGGGGTAGACTGAATTTTCGTATCTTCCTTGGCTAGTTAGATGAGCAAGAGATTGATTGGGAACTTGTTTCTAAACTGTATTTGTGTTCCAAGAGTCTTGTTTTGATGGTTTACAGTATAGAGCCAATGTAAACTTGATTCGGGGTTGAATCGTCCATGGATTTCATAGGGCTATGGTAAACTCCATATTTGTTGTCCAAAGTATTCAAGTCCCTGTCATTCTTGACCATAGGAAGAATATTTTTAGTCCAGATCCGGACATCTAAGTGGTTTTTGCGGCAACTGTTCTTTATAAGATTCACAACTGCAGGAACACGGTCCACGGAGCCCACATAACGAATCTGAGCTCGTTCCCTTCGTAGAGTAGTTAGGTTTTGTCTACGTTCTTTATTCAGAATCTTGTTTATTGTTCAATTTGGGTTACCATACGTTGAGGTAAGAGCATAAATCCTGGATATTTCAGATTGACGAAATTTTGTAGTGGAAGAGTGTGAGAACGCACGTCGAACTAAAAAAATATAAAGCAGATAATTTATACTTAAGTGGGTGTGCCGAATGCATAGGTATTAAAGTACTATTAGACGATGGTTTTCGGTAGACTTCAAAGGATATCTTATGCGAAATTGGATGTCTATGAAGCAGGAAGTTAAGGAAGGGCAAATAATAATTATTTTGAATTTCAGTGGTGAAACTAATAGAAGGAAATTGTGTAGATAATAATTCTGTGAAAACTTCCAAATCCGTCATGACCGATTTCCAGAAAATCAGCACATCATCTACGTAACGTATGTACAAGGTAGGAAGGACGTTGCATAGATTGAAAACCCTCTCTTCTAATTTTTGCATAAATATTTCAGCTAAAATGGGTGACAGAGGTGAGCCCATTGGGGCTCCCTGCAACTGTTGATACATGATTTCATTCAACTTGAAGTAACACCGTTTTTGAACAAGTCTCAAAGCAGCCTGTGCGGCATCTATCTCAGAGAGTGGTACAGTATCCAGGATGGTAAGTGTTTCTTTAATAATATCATGGACGGTGCATAAAGGAACATTCGGGAAGAGAGCTGTTACATCAAGTGATGCCATAAAGAAAGGGGACCCATGGTTATCAAAAGATTTAATCCTATCAAGAGCTTGAGTAGAACTTGATATAGAAATACTTGAATTTGAAATCAACGATTTTAAATAATGTGCTAAGGCCGTCTCTAGAGATCGAGTAGGATTGTGATGTCCAGAGACTAAAGGCCTAAGTGGGAATCCTTCTTTGTGTAAATTCAATTTCCCAAACATTTCCGGGATACGTGGTCCAAACGGTGGGTGCATATTAGAAGTAATTGAAGTAGGAAGGGCACTATGATTTTTCAATTTACTGATGGCCGATATGGTTGCAGCAGTCGGATCAAAGGCAAGAACTTTATGAGGGATATTATCGATGGTCTCAGTCATTTTAGAATGGTATTCAGACCAGTTCATAATAATAACCTGGGAGATTTTGTAGCCGGTAATAATAGCTAAGTTAGGGTTATTCTTAAGGCGTTTGAGTTGCTGTTTTTCTTCAATGATATTGACCCCATTTGGTAGTCTATTATGATTGAAGGACTTAATAGCTTTTACGACATGGTACCTAGTAATATCTCTATCAGGAGAGGGGTGGGACCTAAGGGGAGGACCTGGACCTTGGTCTTGAGAAACATGCTTTACGAAAAAAAAAAAATATGACTTACATTAAAAATATCCGGACATTCTTCAAGTGAGTTGTGATCTATATATTTTGCGCAACGGAATTTTTTTTTTCAGCATCTGTCCTGCAAAATGGCACTGCAAATAGTTCGCATTTTGTCTTCGGTAAACGTGGGACACGGAAATTTAGTTGGTTTACAATTAGAGTATCATCTATCTCCCCATTAGTGATACCGTACAGGAATTTGCGTTGGAGAGCCTTCTTTCTCGATTGTAGAGAGGTCGTCTGGAAGAATGATAGGTCAGCCGTCGGGATGTCCCCGATATAAACACCAGTCGATTTATAAAAAAATGGTGTCGAAGAAATTCTTTTTTTAACTTTTTTGATTTCATTTACTTGAGTTACGAGGCTAGGGCTCTAAATGATCGCCACGTACTCCAGTGAGGATCTGATCATAGTCTCAAATAAAAAATTCTAATAAGTGTCTGAGTATTCGAAAAATACTTGGAATGTCGCATGATAAATCCAAGATTTCTATACGCTGTATGTACAATTCTTTTGATATAATTTTTAAAGTCCAAGTTCGAATCAAATGTGACTTCCAAGTCCTGGACATCGTTTGATTCGAACTTGGACTTTAAAGGTCATACCAAAAGAAGTGTGCGTACAGCGTATAGAAATCTTGGATTTATCATGCGACATTCCAAGTACAAGGTGATTCACTCGGAACTCAACATATATTATGTGGAATATACACTGAAGAGCAATTGAATTAGAGACAGCTGGCGTTATGCAAATATGGTGCTGTGGGCGGCCCTGTAAACGGAAACGACATGACGTATGCAGCGATCCGACAATATAAGGAGTGATTCGACGGGAATCAGTAAGAGTCGGACGCAGTATGGGTAAGACGAAAGATCTAAGCGCATTTGATCGTGGGCAAATTGTCGGGACCCGACGAATGGGTCACTGCATCTCGGAAGTCGTGCAGGCACTGGGATTTTCACGAGCCACTGTGTCACGGGTGCACCGTGAGTACATCGAATCCGGTAAACCCATCCCTGCAAGGGCCAACTGCCGTGGACAACAGCGTGTGGATGAGCGGGGTCATCGTCGGCTAGCTCGCATTGTAACAGCGGATAGACGGGCCACAGTGCAAGAAATCACTCGGCAATTTAACGCTGCTGCACAAAAACGTGTAAGCAGCCACACAATCCAGAACCATCTCATAGCTTTAGGGTACAGAAGCCATCGTCCCACGAGGGTACCGCTGCTGACCGCACATCACAGGGTGCAAAGATTAGCATGGGCGCGGGAACATCGCCACTGGACCCTAGACATGTGGGAAAATGTTGCCTGGACTGATGAGTCGAGATTCACGTTGGTACATGCGGATGACTGGAAACATGTTCGGCGCAAACCACATGAAGCGATGGATCATTCTTGCCAGCAGGGTACTCTTCAAGCTGGTGGGGGTGGCATTCTCGTCTGGGGACTGTTTGCGTGGACTGAAATGGGACCCCTGGTATACGTGTGACATCGTCCCTCACAGGTCTACGTTACCGGGATATCCTGGACGACTATTTGCTCCCGTTTGTGTGTCTTCAACATCCCACTGGGGACCTCATTCTGCAACAAGACAATGCACTGTGCCCTCGCTCCCGAATTGTATCAGAATGGTGGAATAAACACTCCACCGACGTGACCTCGCTTCCTTGGCCAGCGCGATGACCTGACCTCAATCCCATCGTGCACATCTGGGATGCCATCGAGAGATATGTTCAAGGCTCTGACCCCTCCATCAAATCTTCGTGAACTGTGGGAGCTTGTTCAGTGGTCGTGGATCCGTATGGCTTTCCAACGCTTCCGGTGCCTTGTCGAGTACATGCCGAGACGAATCGCCGCCGTCATCAGGACGAAGGGTGGTGCTACACGTTACTAGACAGGTATCTCTAATTCAATTGCTCTTCAGTGTATGAGATGAGGAATTCCCTGACGAAGCAGTCGACATGCATTACCTGTGAATAAAATGTCACCCGGGCAGCTGGGTGGCACCGTACTGACGCGCCATCTGTCTAATAGTGGTGGGGGAATAGCGTGTCACCGCAGACAGTTTAAGAGAGGAGGTCGAATGAAGATGGTGTACTCAATTGAAGAGGTACAGTACTATGTACCCGGTTCTTTCAAACAATGTCAGAAGAAGTTTCTGAAGAAATTTGGTGGCGTGAACCACCCACCAGAGCCACCATTTCGAAATTGACGAAGAAGCCGGAGAGAACGGGAAACTTGATGGATCCACATACGGGCGGACGAGTTCAGATGGTGGAGGACACAATAGGAATGTGAAGCAGCGGTTATTAGCATCCTCACGAAAATCTATTCGGCCGCTATCCCAAGAGACTGGACGATCGTATTCGACATGTCAAAGAGCTGCCAAACAGGCGAAGATTTAGCCGTACCGTATCACGTCTGTGAACGAGTTATAGCCCCCGGATTTTGCAAAGCGATTGGCATATTGTCAATGGTTTGCCAAATTTTTCGCCGAAAACCCCTCCCTGTTGGACATAACATGATTTACTGACGAAGCATGGTTCCATTTATCCGGCTATGTAAACTCGAAAAATACACAGGTGTGGGACAATGACAATCCCCACGCCATCCATGAAGAGCCATTGCATCCAGTGACAAGTTAGTAAAATCATGCAATACATTGATTATGATACGCTTTCCAACATACCAGTAATGATTACTCAAGTTATGAGGATAATGGCTGTGGAATAAATCTCGCTCCTGTGTCCTGACCTTTGACCCCATTTCGATAATATTCAACAGAACCGGTTCAGTACACCTCAAGGATAACATACTAAAGTTTTGTCGCAATAGAAGCAGTTTTAACCAAGTTATGAGAATAATGGCTGTGGAATAAATCTTGCTTTTGTGCAATGACCTTTGACCCTATTTCGTTGATATTCAACAGAACCGGTTCACTATACCTCCGGAACAACATGATAACGTTTTGTCACAATCGAAACATTTTTTGGTAAGTTATGATGCACAAGGGCAATGGAATGGATCCCACTCCAGTGTCCTGACCTTTGACCCCATTTCGCCCATTTTCAATAGGGTTCGTCCCCAGTGGCTCCATACCACATACTAAAATTTCATCGAAATCGAACCATTTTTACGCAAGTTATGACGCATAAGGGCAATGGAACAAATCCCGCTTCTAGGTCCTGCCTGACCTTTGACCCCATTTCGCCCATTTTCAATAGGGTTCGTGCCCAGGTAGTTCCCTACCACATACTAAAATTTCATCGAAATCGAACCATATTTACCCATGTTATGACGCATAAAGGCAATGAAATGGATCCCGCTTTTATGTCCTGACCTTTGACTCCAATCCACCCATTTTCAATAGGTTTCGTTCCCAGGTGGTTCCTTACCACATACCAAAATTTCATAGCAATCGAACCATTTTTACGTAAGTTATGACGCATAAGGGCAATGGAATAAATCCCGCTCTTATGCCCTGCCTGACCTTTGACCCCAATTTGCTAATTTCCAATATGGTTCGTGCCCAGGTTCCCTGCCACATACTGAAATTTCATCGAAATCGAACCATTTTTACGCATGTTATGACGCATAAGGGCAATTGAATGGATCCTGCTCTTATGGCGTGACCTTTGACCCCACTTCACCCATTTTCAATAGGGTTCGTCCCCTGGTGGTCCCCTACCACATAGTAAAATTTCATCGAAATCGAACCATTTTTACGTGAGTTATCGTGCCGACAGACAGACAGACGGACGGACGGGAAAAGCTGGAGCATATACGCTTCTTCAAATTACGGTTGGAGAGCGTAAAAAATCGGTGTCGGGTGTGCGGTGTCCCGACGCGGTATCATTGGGTCAATCTTTTTCAAAGAATCAATGTATATTTTACATGGGTCAAGGTACAATATACGTTAATTTCATTCAAATGCGCCATTGCGATCGTGAGTTAATGAAAAACATAAGGGTTCAGTCCCGAATGAATCACCCTGTTTTTCGAATCCTCAGACACTTATACGAATTTTTGAGAATATGGTCAGATCCTTACTAGAGTATGCGGCGATCATTTGGAGCCCTAGAAGGACTATAAGCAGGCACCCGTGCCTAATTTGAGGCATTATACTCCAAGCCATCTTAAGAGTGTATTGCTACTTTAGGATGCCAAATCATTTGTGACGTGCCTGCCCCGCAGGACGCACACGACATAAAGGCAGATAGCAGCGAGAACGAACGTCTGCGTAGCTCAGTTGGTTGAGCGACTTGTTCCGGAATAAGTAGACTCGGGTTCGATCCCCGGCGTGGAACAAAAATGACGGAGAAATTTACTTCGTTATAATGGCGCCCGAACTTTCCGGATGACACGGCCGTTAAAGATCTCGCAATGGTGTGATGTTCTTTCCACACCGCGAGACAGGAAAAATAAGAGAATCCCTTCTTCAGCGTTTGGAAAAATAAATGCGTGTGATGTTGCATTGCACACCCAAGATTGACTGGGAGTTCTCAAGTGCACGTTCCTCAGCGGATAAGTGCCCACAACGATACATGGTCTCGGCTGACCCATGGGCCATGCCCGGCCCTCTATCGGGGGGGGGGGGGGAGAGATGTGACGTGCCTACCCCGCAGGACGCATACGACATAAAGGCTGATAGCAGCGAGAACGAACGTCTGCGTAGCTCAGTTGGTAGAGCGACTTGTTCCGGAATAAGAGAACTCGAGTTCGATAACCGGCGTGGACCAAAATGACGGAGAAATTCACTTCGTGTGGGTCCTGTCCCGCAGGACCCACACGAAGTAAATCTCTGCAGTAGGATTACTTGCCTCTGCAGAGATTACTTCGTGTGCAGAGATTTACTTCGAAGTAAATCTCTCTGCACACGAAGTAATCTCTGCAGTAGGCCCCGAAGGTCGACAAGGCTCCCACAGCTTTAGCAAGGCCGTGATTGGTTAATTCGCAATACACGTATGCACTTCCGATCGGCAAAGCATAATTTTGTTTAATTATTTTAGAAAATACTAAACAGTATTTCTGTAACATTGTGAAATTTTTTAGTTATGTGCATGTATATTTCGGTCTCATTTTTTCCTGACTGTACATGCTGCACAAGTGCCTCTAAAACCTCTTCAAAGTCAACGATTTCTCCATAGAAAAGTACAGAAGCAGCCCAAGTTGGGCATACTGGGCATACACGGGTGATACGAGTAGAGTCCATGCAAAACGTAGGGCGTGCGGTTGATGCCATATCCTCTCCCTTCTAACCTCCTATTTTAACTCAGAAATAATTTGAAGAAAAAAATTGTTGGCATTTTTATAATTGGTTAAAAAATCTTACAATAAATTTCACATGTTTCTCTTACTTTTATAAGAGAATTGAATTAGAAATTCACACATTATCTGTGTATTGTATATAGCAATTTCGCGCCTACAAAAGCAAAATAAATGAAATAAATAATTATCTAGAGAAAAAAAAATCTGTAATTAACTATAATTTGATTCATTTTAGCATTTCAGCCGTTTTATTGTGCCAGGTAATCTGACTGAATGAAATTTAAATTAGACTTAAATACTTTGAAAAATGCCTGGGTAATTCGATTAAAAATTTCCGGAACCCCCAATAATTTTTTAAGTTGGCGCCTATGGTTGCAACCAAATATTCAAATGCTTTGCAACAAACAGCACTCACAACAAAGCCATTAAAAGATTAGCTAACTTAAGAATTAACAATTTTTTTTAATTTTTTTTAAGTTAGTTAGTACATAGTAAGATTTTTACAAAATAATGTACATTTCGAAGTACACCTAATTAACGTTTCTTGAATGTGGCCTTGTTAGATTACAGCTAACTTAATGCGGCCTTCCAACATGAAAAGGTTCCCGACCTCTGCTCTAGAAGCTTTATTACCACACCTAACCTTTGGGATGCAAACTTCCAAAAAACCAACCAATCAAATAAAAGTTCAATTATTCGCAGCCTATCGGAGTTCTGAATTTCCCGACCAAAGTTAGGCACGCCAGAGAAAACTGGGAACAGGATTGGTACAGTGAAACATCATAGATTAACCATTACCTGCTGAACGGTGAAGGTTGTCCTGTTTCTTCTCTGCTTCCTCCGGATGAAAGAGTCATCATGGAGTTCCGACTGAAAGCCGTACCCAGAATCTACATGAAAGAAAAAGATGAAAAATCTTCAATTCAAGGGAAAAGTTTCAGAGAAATTTGAAAAAGACAAATCGTAAGAGAGATATATCACTGAAACACTATGAAACAAGAATACACTTACCATATCTCCATATATACTGAATTATTATATACAACCCGTCCAGTCTGGGACACTGGAACTGGATGGGTGTATATAATTAATATGCCTCTATTATATCATAATAGAGCTTAAATTGAGCTCTATTATACCATACTAGAGCTCAATTAATTAATCATCATCATCATCATTACCAACCATTATCAGTCCACTGCTGGACGAAGGTCTCCCCAAGTTTCTGTCTGTCTTGTGCCAGTCTCCTCCATGTCACTCCCGCATACTTTCCAATTTCATCCACCCATCTCCCATGTGGTCTTTTTCTGGGTCTTTTCCTGTCCCTTGGAATCCAATCTAAAATTTCGGCTGTCCATCGATGGTCTGTCCTTCTGGCAGTATGTCCAACCCATTGCCATTTCAGGGATTTAACTCTGATCATGATGTCTTCCACTCTTGACATTTTTTCGGATCCACGAGTTCCTCTTCTTATCTCTCCTGGTTACACCAAGCATGCAGCTCTCCATGCTTCTTTGAATTGTCTGCAGCCTTTGTATGTCTCTTTTAGTTAAGGTCCACGTCTCTGCACCATACGTAAGCACTGGAAGGATGCATTGATCAAACACTTTTCTTTTAAGACATAATGGCATATTGCTCTTGAAAATTATGCTGTTTCTTCCAAAAGCTCTCCAGGCAAGTTTTGTACGCCGATTAATTTCTTCATCAATGTGACCCTCACTTGATATCTGCTGTCCAAGATAAACGTACGTGTCTATTATATCCAGCATTTCTCCATCAATCGATAAATCTTCATTTCTTGTAAAAGCATTGTACATCACTTTTGTCTTCTGAAAGTTCATTTTTAATCCCACTTCTTTACTCTTGTCAGCAAGTTCCTGGATTAATTGAGTACTTTATTTAGTCATGATTCTGATGGGGTAGTTGCAAAAATGACTACGTCATCAGCAAAACGAAGGTGGGTTAGATAATCTCCATTAATCTTTATTCCTTTGTTTTCCCAGTTCAGTGATTGAAAGACATTTTCCAATGTGGCGTTAAAGAGCTTCGGAGATATGGTGTCACCTTGTCTCACTCCCTTTCCAATTTTTATGTGTGTTGTATTTTCAAATAGCCGAATCTTTGCACTTGCATTTTCGTAGATGTTATTAATAATATTAATGTACGCATCTTCAATACCGCATACGCTCTATATTATATATATAATAATAGAGCGTAGACTGACCTGCTCTATTAATAGGCAAAGCCTATTAATAGAACAAGTGTACGCATTGGAAACAATTCACGGAAAATCAATTATGGGTAAAGGCAGCGACGTAAGTGAATTTGGCCGTGGTCAGATAGTAGCTGCGAGGAAGGCTGGTTATTCAATCGCCGAACTGCCGAACTGTTAGGATTGCCACATCGGACCGTTGCACGTGTATACAAAAACTACGTGAAATGCGGACAAATTTTCTAACTAATGGGGTAAATGTGGCAGCACAATTGACTCTCGAAGTGAGAGCTGAATTTTTCGTGTATGCTCCGAAAACTTTTTAATTAAACTCTTCATAAAAAAAAAAAAGGTAAATGCAAATTTTTCTTTTATTTATTTTTTCGTCTCACAAGCAAAACAAAACAAAACAAAGCAATTATCCTGCTATCGGTGTGCTATAGAAAAACTTCAGTCTCTTTAACTTTCTTCAAATTTTGAAACGCTTTATCATTGTCCATAAATTATCGCGAATTCAAGTAGCTGTGCATGTTTTCATGCATTACGTCAACATATGAATTTTTTTATCATAACTCTACGATGGCCTTAAAGCATTTTGAATTCGTAGTAAAATTTTTCTCATTCAGTAATTTATAATTTAATTTCCAATTTATGATTGCCCAGAAAATTTGAAATGTCAGCTAAATTGCCCATGGTGATTGAATCTTGGCTACTAAAAAAATATTATTTTTTAATTATATGTTCCTGTGTAACGGCCATCATGAAATGACTAATGCCGTTTAGTGTGATACAGAAGGTCATACTGGAAACCAATCTGATTGTAGATCTTGATGAAGCATAAATTTGTAGCTTCAGTTTAAGGGAACCCTTTTAGGCTTCGCATGTTAACCTTATAGGAGGTCTCATTGTACTTAGGTACATGTTTCTTACGATAAACTTGGCCTATCAATTGCAAACTTGGCATGCATTTTCCTAAGGATGTTATACAACACCTGAACTAGAATTATCGCAATCGGTCGATTAATTAATTTTGCATTAATTAATCAAAATTGCTGTCGATTTTGCTGACGTTTTCATTAGCAATTGTATTTATTATTTTAATTGAGTACTTTATTTAGTCATGATTCTAGTTCAGGTGGTTGTTGATATATACAGTAAGGTATAAAAAAATTGCAAGCTATTTTCTTCAGTGGTTTATGAAAAAAATGTTCCTAAATGTACAAAACAACAACTTTTAAGGGGAGGCAAGAAACGGAGAAGACCTGTGACTAGAAGCCTCCCGTGTCATACTCCTTTTCCTCTGCTTTGCTGAACTTCAGCTTTCTGCTCGCCGTCTTCCTTTGCTTTCCCATTACCTTCTAGAATCTGTTTTTCCTTCTTCCCAGGATGACGACAGCTATTAGACCGTCTCACGCTTGCTCGCCTACTTGTGCAACTTGTGCGCCTAACTTCGCACATTTTTTTCGCCTACAAATTACTTTCTGTTTATCGAGTGTTGTATACCATTCAATTCAGCAAACTCTGTAGAAAAAAAAAATTGAAATAAAAAAAAATTACATAATTTTTTTGTTTTGTTTCAGGACTAATCCCCTTAAACGAATTTTGCAAACGCACTTAAAAAAAACAAAGAAACTTTGTTCTAAGAAGCAGTGAGCTTAAGTAGAAAATAGAGATGCTCACGTGGCAATCTAACGTGCAATCAATGATATTTATGAATGGGCTTTTAATTTGTTCACCCAGGTGTAAATGATTCCACATTACAGCTGTAGCTCAGAGTGCACGGAACCGGTTCCAGATAATTGGACTAATGCCGATTTGTCTGATCTGGAATGGTCCAGTGGATTGTTTACGACTTGTCTAGTACCCATTCATCCCATACTCATTTTTTCAATGACAAGTGTCGACATCACAGGGCCGTAACTACACTTTTGTTTCGAGGGAGAGGGTGTGTGTGTGTGTGGGGGGGGGGGGTAAAACAAAATATTCCACAGCAAAAATGTAAGCTATCTATCTATCTAATCACTTAACAAGAAATAACTTTTTCAGTTTTCAGTATGTTAGTATCAGTTAGTAAGTAACGACACATGAACTTATTAAGTATTAAGAGAAAACAAACTGAACAATATGAGACAGAGATCAAATGAAAACAACAAGATTACACAGGAAACAGGATAAAAGCAAATACAGTCTGAAAAGTGAAAATTATAAAAAAATTTTGAAATCTCCCTCAGGAAGTGGATTTTAAAAATTCCGATAACGATAAATGAAGCCACCATACCAAGGGACTTTCACGTTGAATTGGCCGTCTGATAGTTGCTATGATAGCAACTGTTAGACGGCCAATTCAATATATAGCTGCTATGATAGCAACTATTAAACGGCCAATTCAATATATAGTTGCTATGATAGCAACTATTAGATGGCTAATTCAACGTCAAAGTCCTTAGGTATGGTGACTTCATCTATCGCTATAGGAATTTTTAAAATCCACTTCCTAACGGAGATTTCATTTTCTTTTATAATTTTCATTTTTAAATCCTTTTTATAATAAAATGGATAGATAAATAGATAGAATCTATCTATCTATCTATCTATCTATCTATTTCTTAAAACTGGTTTAAAATGGGAAAGTATAAAAAAGTTTAAAATATCCGTCAGGAAGTGGATCAAAAATACCTAATAATAGAACAATTCCCATTAAAAAAGTGCTAGACGCAGAATTTTCTGTGCTTCTATAAATTTGTTACTGATGACCAATAGGTATAGTGAGAAAAAAATGTCCTTCTGAAGTAAGGTTTATCTAAGGAAATAACGGAAGCAATTTCTAAAAAAAAAAAAAAGAAAAGAAAAGAAATTGCCCGGGGGTAGGGGGAGGTTCAACCCTAAAATCGTACGGTTTACACTCACATAAAAGGTTTAGATGCAATTTCTAATGTCCCATGGGAATTTTGTGCTGCGTATCAGTAAAAAGAAGTTGCGTTAGATTGAACCTAGGGTTTCAGATACTCAGGGCCCGATTTACCCAGAATCGAGCCCTAGACACAGCACAAAATGAGGCTCCCACCCACTCGTCCACATTCTTGAAAGATTAAGCACATTTGTCGTAAGTAAATATTATCAATTAATTTAATTGATTTAATAAATGGGACACTGTGTGGGGAAAAATAGGAAATAATATGTACTTTTATTAAATCTTAATATTAGCAAAGAATTAAATGGACTCGATATGAATAAGTTTTTGCACTGGTTCCCTAGTTCTGATTTTTCCAGCAATCAATATGTTTTGTGATTTTGAGGACCAAAATTAGGGGGCCAGGGAAGTACTTTGAAGTCTTCATCGTGCTCTTCCAACCACTCTCGGACATTTCTGTACGTTGTGTGATGGTTTCACACACACACACACACACACACACACACATTATATATAAAAAAGGAACAATCATCAGAGTTAAGTGCCTAAGATCAAGTTAGTTATTCACACCCTTACCACAGCGTTGCTTTCTTTTTTCTAATTTTTTGTCACTCCACATCTTTGTCTGCCCGTACACAAATTAAAGCCATTGTAGTATCAATGAACAAACAATTATTTTTACACTACACAAATTGGCAAATAAGATTGTTGAGCCGCTCTACAATATTGCAAAAAATTGCGAAATCTTAAAGCAGCTCTACATCTTTATCACATGTCCAAAGTGGATATTTAACAAATAAAGAAGAAAGTATAATACCTGATTATTTCAGAGGCTTTTTCTGGCCTTTATTGCAGCAAACTGTGAAATTACGTCTTCAAAGTCAAGTTGTGAGGTTATGTCATGCTCAACTGCCAACAATATTAAAGACAGTCAGCCTTTCTTGATTCAAACAAGAACTCCCACAGCTTTTAATTCGCTTTAACACAGAAAATGAGCGCTAATTGCTTGCATTTCATATAGGCATACTAAACAGAATCCTACGGCAGTGTCGTTCAACTGTTTTTCCGTGTAAGAAATTCCTTTAACAAAATGTCTGAACTGTAATAGTCCCTTTGGAAATTCATCATCAGTGTCAGCCTGAGCTACAGTTGAAATGAGGTGGTAGTGAAAGAGCCTACTAAAAACACCAGTGTTAATCTTCATTTCAGGGAAAAAAAAAAAACTTTTTCACATCCAAATGCTTTTTCTATTCATAATAATTAATTAATAAAAAAAATTGCATTGCGATTTTGGGGCCACCTAAATACGGGGCTTTAGGCTCGGACCTTGCAAGGCTTTGGCGTAAATCAGACCCTGCAGATGCGACAGAGGGTACACAGGTCAGAGAAGTAGGAGTGTCGAATTAGAAGTGTGATTCGACATACACATACTTTCCACCGAATTAGGAATTTTATGCAACTAGCAGTTATGCCCGTTCTCCGAACGGTGAATCTATATTTTTTTGAACATAAAATTAAAGAAACGAAAAGTAATTAAGGGAAGGAAAAGTAATTTAAGATCCGTAACTGTTTCACGATTTAGAACACGGTCGTGACGTCATTGCATACCGTTTGACGTAAAACAGTTCAGACTTTGACGCCCCTTAAGTTTAAATCAAAATTTCATGGAATTTTTACAGCATTTCAACGTTTCTGGTATAATTATCTTTAAACCTATCAGCATTTCCAACAGTAAAGCTAAGCCTCCCTTTTGAACTGTTTGATTTTTAGACTTTTTCAATTATTAAGGACTACCAGCATGCCAAATTTCAGATCTCAAGGTTATTGAGAAGTGGTCGAACAATTCGCGAAAAATTCAAGCAGAGAGTGTTCCAAAGCCGCCATTTTGATTTTTTGTTTTTGTTTTTGGACTCTTAGGTATTCGTACCTGAACACCTATCAACATGACCATTTTCAAATCTCCAGGTCATGTAAAAGTGGTCGAACAATTCGCGAAAATTTCAAGTAGAGAAATGTTTCATAGCCACCATTTTTATTTTTATTTTATTTTATTTTATTTTATTTTATGCCGGCGGAAAACGCCGTACTTTAAAAGCTTCGCTACGTCATTAAGCATTGCGCCATTACCATTTTGATTGTAGCCTGTCCTTTTACCCAATGAGAAGAGAGTGTTAAAAATAGCTGCGTCACCATGGCAGCATGTCCTGGGACCAGAACTTTCCTTTGTGGTTACCGCTGAAAACAGAGAAAGCTGTTCGTTCCTTTTCTTTGAGCCTTTAAAAAATGCTTAAAAATCAGAAAAATATTTTTTTCTAATTTTTTCTAAAAAGAGGGGTGATAGTTGCGAGCTTATGCTGCAAAAATTACAATGCGTTATGATTTATAGTTTGCCATATATCCGTTCCTTAAAATGGATCCCATCGCGAAATAGAGAAATTTAAAAATTTAAGTTCTCGTAAATTAAATCGAAATTATAAAAAAAAAAAAAAAAAAAACAAAAAAAAAACGGCGAAGATGTCCCACACATGACACCACCACAACCTTGAGTTGTGTTTATAAAACAAGCTGCGACAACTACTTCATGAGACTCACAAAAAGTTTGGGCTCAAACGAGCTGCAACTACTGCTTCATGGGACTCACAAAAAGGTTGGGCTGAGACGAGCTGCGACTACCGCTTCATGGGACTCACAAAAAGTTTGGGCTGAGACGAGCTGCGACTACTGCTTCATGGGACTCACAAAAAGTTTGGGATCAGACGAGCTGCGACTACTGCTTCATGGGACTCACAAAAAGTTTGGGCTCAGACGAGCTGCGACTACTGCTTCATGGGACTCACAAAAAGTTTGAGATCAGACGAGCTGCGACTACTGCTTCATGGGACTCACAAAAAGTTTGGGCTCAGTCGAGCTGCGACTACTGCTTCATGGGACTCACAAAAAGTTTGGGATCAGACGAGCTGCGACTACTGCTTCATGGGACTCACAAAAAGTTTGGGATCAGACGAGCTGCGACTACTGCTTCACGAGACTCACAAAACGTTTGGGCTCAGACGAGCTGCGACTACCGCTTCATGGGACTCACAAAAAGTTTGGGCTCAGACAAGCTACCACTACTGCTTCATGGGACTTACAAAAAGTTTGGGCTCAGCCGAGCTGCGACTACTGCTTCATGGATGGTAGGCAGAAAGTTTGGCTGGAACCCAAACTTTCTGCTTACCGCCGGTACAGAACAAGCGTAAATCGTCGGACTGCAGAACACTTTCCAGTCTTCCTGTCTCCATTCACGGTGTTCTTGACACCATTGTAAACAAATTTTCAGGTTTTTAGCAGAAATCAGTGGCTTCCGTAGTACAATACAAGGTTAGTAGATGGCAAGACTGGAAAGTGTGTAGATACTCATCCTGCACTTCCGGTGATTGCTTGGTGACGTCACTGTCCAAATCGCCATCGTAAAAGTACCTAATCGCTAGTTTCTTTTTATCTATACCATAGCGCCAAGTCGAAATTATTATTCTTAAACCAGCTGGAAGAACCTTCATAAATTCTACCAAATTCTTTAATGCATAGTGTTTTCAATTTGTAATTTAAAAAATTGGAGAATGTTCCCAAGATGATTTTCCTATTCCTCATAAAGGAATTCTTTATCATATGACAATATGTCCTGCTGTGCGGTTTCCCTTCTAAATTTATATAAAAACAGCAAAAATTCCTTTTGTAACTAAATAAACATTTAAAAGTATAACCGTACTCAGGCCCTTTATGTGACAAAAAGGTCCAGGAGGTATCTTTGAAATCTTTTACTAAAATGCTCACATGACTGAATTTCTTCTGTAAGGTGCTTTTGCATAAGCTTTTGTTCTGAGCTATAAAAATTCTTGACAAGACATCTTCTTCCTTAGCTAAAGTTCGGATCAACGATTCACATCTTAGGACGGTAATTAGACCTATAGTTGCAAAAACCAAAGCTCTTACGTACATATTAGAAAAATCCGTAGCTAAATTCTTCTCTGAAAGTTTAAAAAACTCTGATTGCGTAATCAAGTCAACAAAAGAATTTGTGGAGCGCGCAAGAAGGTTAAATATATTTGATAATGACATAATAGGAAGTTTCGACATAGTGTCTTTATATCCATCTATACCTATACCAGAAGCTGTCGCAAATCTTGAAGAACTAATTGTCACTTCCCGTGAATTCACAATAACCCAAACAAAGAAAATTATCGCCGCCTTAAATCTCATTACTAACCACAACTACTTCAAGTTGGATGGAAACATCTACAAACAAACTAAAGGAGCACCGATGGGTTCTCCTTTATCTGCAGTCCTTCCGGAAGCAGTACTTAGACCGCTAGAAGATCTCATCCTTTTAAATTGTATCAAGAAACCCCGAGTTTGGATCCGCTATGCAGACGACATATTCTTCATATGGGAACATGGAGTAGACGAATTAAATGATTTCATGCGCAAGATAAACAACCTACACAATACAACAAAGTTCACCATGGAGCTTGAAAAAGACGGGACGTTGAATTATCTTGACGTCGTGCTCAGAAGAAACAGAACATCCAGCTTCGATTTTAACGTTTACTATAAACCGACCGCAGTACCGAACCTTGTCCCTCCTCATTCGCACTGCCCAAAGGAGTACAAACTTTCCGCATTTAGAGCGTGGTTCCATAGAGCGTATACAACGTATGCAAACCCGACTATCTGAATAATAAAGAAGTTGATAATATCTATAGCAAAGGTCTAAAGGCTGGATATAAGAAGGATGATATAGACAGAGTACATAAGACTGTGAGAAATCGTATAATATCAGTAATAGAAAAATCGCCTAGTAGGACAATGAGATACGCAGGATCCATCACATATATCCCAGGCTTTACATATTGGTTAAAGAATTTATTACGCAAATACAGCATATTATTAGTAATGAAGTCCCCGACACCGTTATCACATATAATATCAAGCTGCAAGGATAGACAGTGTGAGAAAGAAAAGGCGGGTGTGTACGCTATACCGTTGGTATATCTTGACAACACGGAAAAGGTATATACATCGGAATGACAAAGCGATCCTTGGTCACTGGATGCAAAGAACACGTACGAAGTGTGAAGCAAGACATGCAGAATACAGCCCTCGCCAGAGAAGTCATGCATCGCTCGGCCGCTCCTGTATGGAATAATATTAGAAGAATTGCCCCTTACACGAATTTCAAAGAGACTGACATCAGGGAAACAGTGGAAATCCTATCCAACAAAGTGGCATGCAATGATATAGTCTCTACGGAACTACCAATGGTTTGGCATACATTATTAAAAGATGGAAACACATCACGGCGCTCTGTATAATTACGTGACAAAAATTCATGTAATATGCTCGTGGTGTCCCCCGCGTTATTTTCAAAAATCATCTTCGTTCTTTACATGTTCCAATTCTCTGCATTTTTGTGTCTATCATTGCCTTGAAAAAGCCTCCCAGTGGAGTGCGAAAGCTTGGCGAATATTTGTGCTGACTACACAACGAAAATAAACGGATTTCATAAGCTATATGCGTTTCGTAATTATTCAACTCTGGTGTATTTAAAAAATAAAGTCTTAGGACGGTGATGTCAAATCAGTGACGTCACGATTATTTGTCTGGGAGGAAAGCGCGATGAGCAACCTTACTGTCTATTAATCTTGGGTTCCGTATAGGCATGCGACTGCAATATCAATCCTTTTTTTTTTTTTATTATTAGATTGGAGGTTTAACGACCACCGTGAGCAACTCAATGGGCTATAAGCAGTCGCCCGTCCCTAATTTTAGGGTCACTGGTTCCAGGGAAGGGAGAGAGCCAGTGCCTTAAGACAAACACAACATCCATGTCTCACCGGGATTCGAACCCTGACCTCTTTCGGACGAATGATCAGAGGCCATCGCTTAGACCACTGCGCCACTGGGTTGGCATCAATCCTCTTCAATTTCATGCGCATAATTCGCTGAAGATATAGATCGGGAACAACTTTCATTGCATTCTTCGGTGAAATTCTGCACACAGGAAGCTCTTTTTCTCCGTATAGACCTTTTTAAATAAAGGTGATCTCGTTCCTGACAGATTGACGTCGCGCCACATTTACACCTCTCAGACAAGCAATGTGGGCTATTTTCCCACTGATTAAAGACCCGGGATTTCTCACCTGAAAAACCAGTCAGCTCTGCTGTTTTCAAAACCATCGTTCCAGCCAGACGCGCATCCACAATAGACTCTTGATCTTCTGTATTTAATGTAAAGGTGCTCTTGTTTCTCTGTTTCTCTTATTGTCATCTACACTATTGACTATCAGCAGTTTTTGCTTGTTTGTTAGTTTTCTTTGAAGGTTTAACGACCACCGTGAGCAATTCAACGGGCTATAAGCAGTCGCCCGCCTAATCCAAAACCCAGTGTCGACCCATACCGTGCGAAGGGAATTGCATAAGCATAATATTTACGGCAGAGCTGCGGTTGCAAAACCCCTGGTGTCACAGGCGAATATGAAACGGAGACTACAGTGGTGCCAAGAACAGAAATCGTGGACTGCAGATCAATGAAAACATGTCTTGTTTTCCGATGAATCAGGTTTCTCACTATTCCCCACCACAAGACGGCTTTACGTGTATAGAATCCCCGCAGAAGCCTACAACTCAGACTGTCTCCTTCCTACAGTGAAGCATGGGGGCGGTTCCGTAATGGTTTGGGCCATGATCTGGTGGTTTGCAGCAGGTCCCATTATCACCTTACACAGACGGATCACTAGCGGTGACTATGTCACTCTTTTGCCCGACCATGTGCATTCAATGGCGCAGACATTGTTTCCGTCAGGGGATTGCACCTTTCAAGATGATAATGCCCCGATTCACAGAAGTCGA
This sequence comes from Macrothele yani, assembly GCA_039090855.1. Classification (NCBI taxonomy): domain Eukaryota; kingdom Metazoa; phylum Arthropoda; class Arachnida; order Araneae; family Macrothelidae; genus Macrothele; species Macrothele yani. Next base: position 117,994,542 of record CM077026.1, read on the forward strand.
ACTGTTCAATCATGGTTTGAGGAACATGAGAATGAAGTTGCACACCTTCCCTGGCCTGCACAATCACCGGACTTAAACATCATTGAGCCCCTGTGGTTTGTGTTGGAAAACAGAGTGCGATTCAGTTATCCTCCTCATGCGTCTCTCAAGGAATTGGAGCAGTTGCTGCAGAAAGAATGGTACAACATATCAATTACCAACATCCAGGACTTGTATGCATCCAGTCCAAGAAGGATTCAAGCAGTTTTAAATGCCAAGGGGGCTCCCACACCATATTAGGTGTATAACACCTATTGCTTCAAGGTGTTTCCATTATTTTGGACAACACCTGTATGTATATATGTATATATATATATTTATTTATTTATATATTTTTTTGGAGGTTTAACTGCCATTGTGAGCAACTCGATGGGCTATAAGCAATCGCCCGTCCCTAATTTAGGGTCACTGATTCCAGGGAAGGGAGAGAGTCAGTGCCGTAAGCCAAACACAACATCCATGCCTCAACTGGATTCGAACCCTTTCTCGGACTAACGGTCATAAGCCAACACTTAGACCACTGAGCCGCCGGGGCGGCGATCAACAGTCTTAAATAGTTGCTTATATCACGTGGTGACGCATGTGACCAGGTTTTTTTGAGGTTTAACGACCACCGTAAGCAACTTGATGGTCTATAAGCAGTCGCCCGTCCGTAATTTAGGACCTCTGGTTCCAGAGAAGGGAGAGAGCCAGCGCCGTAATATAAACACAACATCCACGCCTCACCGGGCTTCGAACTCGGACCCATCTCAGATTATTGATCAAAGGCCATCGCTTAGACCACTGGGCCACCGAGTGGCTTACGTATATTTGCATAAAGGTTTCTAATTCAGTGGTGGGTGTGTGTAGTTGGGACCACTGGATTATGACGTGTGACGTACTACAGAGGTAAAGCACGTGTCAAGATGACAAATCTGCAGCGATCCATTCCGTCCGTGTAGCTTAGTTGGGAGAGCAACTTACTCCGGAGTGAGGGGCGCAAATTAGACCCTCACGGACAAATTTGTGTTTTCACAGACGTCACAAAGAGCACTTTCGAGGTCTTTTCGCCACAACACAAGGTAGGAGAGCGATGGATTACTGTACTTGTAACGGGGTCTAATACCCTGAAGCTGACGGCTTAACGTGCCATCCGACGAGCATTTAGAGCAACTGAACCAGCCTGGGAACAAAGCCGCGACCCCTTGGGTTGCTGTAAGTTCTAGGCACTTGCGGATTTATAACAAGCTTCGTCACCTATCCATTTAACTGTTATTTTGATCAGCTGCCTTTGCGGAACCGTTTTCTACTGAACGGAGTTCATCCTTGCCAGTTCTGTGCACCTAACATCACGAAAATCTATACAGCTTTATTTAAAATCTACCTATAAATAAGCCGTTTTGGGCCATTTTTTAAAAATTCGATCAGGCGAATTCGCTTAAGTGCTAGATGAATATCGTTTCGTTATTTAAAAATGTTTTGATACGATGAATTATTTCCCGGAACACTGATACAAATGGCCTTATAGTTCTATAAATGTTAGCAGTTGGAAAAGAGCACTTTTATATTCTGGAGATGTCGGCTGGGTACTAATCATAATGTTGATACATATTATTGTGCGTTGGAATCTTTCGTAATACAACAGCACACAAACTGCGTGTTGTTGGGATTCAGTCATTGGTTTTCGAGCACTGATTCGGACACACACACATTAGTACTACTAGCTGGAATATTTCAAACACGTTTATCGCATCGTCATTGTAATGCGCGTGATTTGAGGTTTTATTTCCCTGGAAAGTGGGTACGTGCAACGAATCCAGGAGCCAACAAGTCAGTTAACAAAGAGGCTTAGAAACTATGAATAGCTGACAGCCTCTAGGGAAACAAGAAAAATACTGGAAGCCTTTTCATTACGAATACGTTTTGTGAGTTAAAGTAAATAACAGAACTCATGTTTTAGACCGAGGCCTTCTGCAAAGAACGGTAAATATACGAATACAGCAAGCACCCTAAAAACATTTTCCGTACATAAGTTGTTGTTTTTTTTTTTTTTATTGGAGGTTTAAGGCCCACCGTGAGCAACTCAGCGGGCGATAAGCAGTCGCCCGTCCCTAATTTAGGGCCACTTAGTTCCAGGAAAAGGAGGGAATCAGTGCCGTAAGACAAACACAACATCCATGCCTCACCGGGATTCGAACCCGGACCCCTTGTTCTCTCCGCAGCGGAACAGCAACTGGTGAACGTTTCAGACACCTCAAGAACTTCTTCAACAGTACCCAGTAAACCAGTCTCACAACGAATGTTGTAAACCAGTCTTCAACTGAACCCAGTAAACCAGTCTCACAACGAACGCTACGGAGAGAACTACGGATTCGCAACTGTTGTTCTCTCCGTAGCAGAACAAAAACTGGTGCACATTTCAGACACCTGAAGAACTTCTTCAACAGTACAATGCTGGACCCAGTAAATCAGTCTCAGAACGAACGCTACGGAGAAAACTGTATGGCCTTGGGCATTTTCAGTAGTGTTTTCTGGATACGTCTGAAGGTAACAACTGTCCAGAAGAAAAATCGCCTTGCTTGGGTAAAACAGCATTGTCACTAATCATTGAACAGTGGCGACAAATAATGTGGTCCGACGAATCCAGATTCTGCTTGTGTTCCTATGATGTTCGCTCCAGGCCATGCGGAAGTCCGGAGAGGCATTTAACCCAGACTGTGTCCAAAGAGCTGTGCAAAAAGGAAGGAGAAGGGGCATGTTTTGGGGCTGTATTTCAAGTATTGGAGTTGCGCCATTCGTTGAGGTGTCCAATCGCATGCAATCTATGGATTACGTGCCACTTTTAAATAACGAATTATTGTCGTTTGTTCAGTTTTTGAACAAAAAGGACACACAGTGGATCCTGTTTCAAGATGATAACTCTCGTGTCCATCGATATACGAATTGTGCTGGATTGACTTGAAGAACATGAGAGAGACGTTCTATATCTCCATTGGCCTACAAATTCACCCGATCTAAATGTGATTGAAATAATCTGGGCCATGTTAGAAAGGGCCGTATAGAAGGAAAACAACAACCTGCAAATTTGGCGGAATTAAGGGACATTTTGAGCATGGAGTGGAATAAACTTCATACGCATGTGATACTGAATCATATTGATAGCATGCAAAACAAAATTAAAGCTGTAATTAAAGCAGGCGGTGATATAACTCGATGGCATATATTCGAGGCTAGCTGCGAAGCCCAGAGAATGCACAAATAAAAATCAATTAAATATTCACAAATAAAAGTCAATTATCAAAGGTATTAAGATATGTCGATGCTTTCGGTGCAAAAAAAAACATAAGCGGGTTCGCTTCTTTCGATTATGAGAATCAGTTTGGCGATCGATGACCAACGTCATAACGCAAGCAGGTCTTCGGGAGTCTTCACTGTTCTGATTCGAAGAACTTCGATACGATCGCCTGCTAGCGTTTCCATGACAACATGAATGAGCGTATTAAGAGGAATGGACAATTGCTTTGCGCAACGGTTCGCTCAAAAAGAGAAGACTTCGGACTACCTCAGTCCCTCCATGCATCCGCCTTTAACAGCGCGTGTTTTGCGAGAGTTGTTTCAGTCTGTATGAAGTGTCAATGAATTGAAATCAGTGATATTATACCTTAAATTCGTGGCTTTGTTGGATTCGAACTGTTTTGATAAATTTTGTGAAAGCTTCCTTGAACATCTACTATCAGAGCGTAAATAACTCTATGCTTCAAATTTTGATACAACTCGATTGAAAAATGAAACGAAGGTGTTTTATTCTCTTGATGATTACAAAACAAATCAGTAAGTGGTTATTGAGGTGTACACATTAGCAGATCTAATATTGAACTTTCCATCAACAACTGAAAGAAATTTCTCAGTATTAAAAAGAATCAAGATGCATCTTAGAGCCACACAAGGACATGCACATTCGAGCAACTTGGCTGGTTTGTTATTAGAGAAAAACCTTATTTTTAAACTTGAAAAAGTACTCGGAAGAAACATTTTTGTGAAAAAGTAACACTCAAGTTCACACAAAAGGAAAGAAAAATGGTGTTCGTGTACAAATAAGTGTTCAAATCCTTATCCTCATAATTATTTGGTATCATGTTAGCAATAGCATGTACCTAACATTTAGAAAAAAATGTTACTTCTATTACTTAACAAATTAAAAATTAAACTTCGCAATTAAAAAAATCAGTACTGTGAAGGGGGAGGTGGGGGGGGGGGGGTTGAGATAGACCAAGTCTCGTATCTAAGAAACGCCACTGATATTAAAGAATAAAGTTTATTTTTTTGGCCAGTTTTTATATATAAATATATATACAGTCGTGGACAAAAGTCATGCACCAATAGACTGAAAGTCAATTTTTGATGTTTGAAGTTAACTTATACAGCGTAATGGTAAAGTCAGGAATACATATTATACGTCATTTTAAAAGAAATTTTATGCTAAATCCAAATATTTTTACAGAATGTTATTACCAGTAATAGAAGTGAAATTACAAACTAAAAAACAACATCTAGTCATAAAAAGCAAAAAATAGTGGAATTTGTGAAATTAGTGTACAATGCATTTAACGTAAAATTACTGTACAGTACATTATTGAAACTTGCAGGACACTTGAAATAACTTACCAACAAGCAAAATACGCTTTAATATTTAATTGGATAACCACGGTTTCTTAGTAACAAAGTGCACCTTCTTGGCATGGAACTAATGAGTTTCTCTAGTTGTCCATTGGTAATAACACGATGCCATACGGCCCTTACATACTCAATTAATGCTGTTTTAGATGTGGGTCCTTGTTGACGGATCTTTTCCTTCAATCTCACGCACAGATTCTCAATGAGATTAAGATCCGGTGACTGTGCCGGCCACTGAAGATTTCTTATAACTTTTTGATTAAACCACTCATCAACCAACATTTGGCCGATGACATGGCACGTTATCGTCCTAAAAGATAAAATCCCGCAAACCCATGTCTTCTGCAGATGGTAGCAGTTTGGACTCCAAAATGTCCACATATTTCGTTCCATTCGATGTGCCATCAACAATGTGCAGACGGCCAACACCACTGGCTGAAATACAGGAAGATTACATCATCGAATGTGGGTGCTTGATTGTTGGCTGGGTGCAGAATGCGTTATATCTTTCACCAACCCGACGACGTACATATTTATTTCCATTTTTAGCGGAAATAATAACAGTTGTTTCATCACTGAAGATAACATTTTTCCATTCACCAACAGTCCAATTTTTGTGTGCCTTGGCCCAAGCAATTCTTTTGAGCTGTTGTTGTTCAATAAGGAAAGGTTTTCCTGCAGTTAGTCTATTTTCTTGTAACCTACGACGAACTATACGTGCAGATGCAATAATGCCTACTTCATTCTCCCACTCATTTCTTAAATCAGTGGCTGTTTTAAACCTTGATTTTAAGGAACGACGAATCAACAAGCGATCATCACGTCCAGTACACAGCCTTGGTCGCCCTTTTCTTTTTCTGTTACCCACACACCCAGTTTCTCCAACTCTTTTAATGGCGCGCGAGACAATGGAATTATCACAGGTACATTTAACAGCAATTTTACGACTACTGAATCCAAGTTCATGCAAAGTAATAATTTTTACCCCGGTTTGAAATGGCAGGACCAATTTTAAGGCCTTTGACATTCCGAAATACAGATATCACCAGGAATTCTGCATAAACTTCTGTCAACTGACTAATAACAGCTGCGTTCTAAGTCGGCAAGTACGAGTCATTTTCTTGTAGGACTTCCGTCCACAGTGAGTAGATTTTAGGTCCCAGCCACCTACAGCGAGTTCGCCTTTTGGGCAGCACACAGAAACGGAAGGAATGAGAGCAAGTCTAGCGACTTTGACAGAACAGTTTGTAGTGAGATTAGAGTACAGTAGATGGCGCCACCGTACAAGGACGATGTTGCACATAGAGGGGTGAGAGAATTTCAGGGGGCACAGGAAAGTATACCCATTTAACCAGTGGGTCCAACCTGGGGGCCGTCACTTAACGTGCTCGTCCGATGCACGGTGAATATTCAGTGATTGTTAGCAAATCACACCATCTCCGCAACATCAGCCCAAGATCGAACGTGAGGACCTTGCATATTGGTAGTCTGAACTGCTAACCACTCAGCCATTCGCGGCTTTTTCTAAGTCGGCAGAACAGATCAGATCATATGTAGAGGATTTTAGGAAGGGAGTGTCTGACCCCAGGTCTTAAACAACCCTTAGAAATAGGAAGCTAGGAGATTTGGGCTAGAGTGTCCGATAGGAAAGTGACACGGAAGCGAAGTAGAAAGTAGAAAGAAGACGCCCTTTTTTATTACCGGGGGCCAGTACCCGGGGTCCGACGGCTTAACGTGCTCATCCGACTCACGGCGGATATTTAGTGGATCGAGCGTTCGTACCTGCCTGGGATCGAACCTGAGGTCCTTTCCGTGGCAGTCACGAACGTTGCCCACTAGGCTACCCGCGGCCACGTACCCGGGCAGACGATTCTACATCCTTTTAGTGGATCGAGCGTTCGTACCTGCCTGGGATCGAACCTGAGGTCCTTTCCGTGGCAGTCACGAACGTTGCCCACTAGGCTACCCGCGGCCACGTACCCGGGCAGACGATTCTACATCCTTTTATATCTCACTATCGGACGTCGGAGAAAGCTATAGTGGGTTAGAGGGGTGCGAACACTTTTTTAAAACTGGATTTGTGTTTCCTCACTTGCACATATTTGCTTGTAACTTCACTTCTATTACTGGTAATAACATTCTGTAAAAATATTTGAGTTTAGCATAAAATTTCCTTTAAAATGATGTATAATATGTATTCCTGATTTTACCATTACGCTGTATAAGTTGACTTAAACATCCAAAATTGACTTTCGGTCTACTGCTGCAGGACTTTTGGGCACAACTGTATTATGCACATACATACACTGTATATATACACGGTATATATATATATATATATATATATATATATATATATATATAAAGATAAATAAGATAAATTAGAAGTATATAGAAATAAAAAAACCTGCGAAGAATATAATAGAGAAAGAAGTTCATTTTATTAACACTATATATGTATGTATACGTCTGCTGAGTTTTTTTTTTTTTTTTTTTTTGTATTTTTGTTTAGTGTTTTTTAGTGTCAAGAAAAGCATTGGAAAGATATTTGAAGGAATGTGATCTTCGTTTTTCCGGAGGTTATGCTCTTAGAAAAACTAAAGCAAGAGCGCTTTTCTTGAAAGAAAGTCTCTAGGCGCAGGGCTGAATTAAATTTAAAATATCCTGCAAAGCGGAGGTCATAATTTGATCGCCTTTGTAAGGAATAGGTTCTAAAGTGCGAAGAATTCATCACCGGCAGCAATCTTGTTACGGAAGTCAACTCAATTTCTTATTGTTTCCGAAGATTCTCCCATCCCTCGGTGGACTTTAAAGGTATCAACTAGTGAGTAAGCGATTGTCATTTTTTGAACCCTCGACAGATTTTTTGAAGAACACCCGAGGGCCCAGGAACAAAAAAAAAAAAAAAAATAAGTTAAAAAAAGATATATATATCCTTTCAAGCCCCTGGCTCTGAAAATTCTCTCTGTGTGTCTGTCTCTTTCCTTTTCTTCGACGACGTATCCTCCATCTCAAAGTTAGTTTTCCACTTTGCATAACAAGATCACTGAAATATAAGAAAGCGAAAGGCTCCGGTATATAAGTGGAAGCCACTCCTAATGTGCCAATTGACATAACAAGATCAGTAACGTCCAAATGGTTTTCGTATCTTCGAACGAATGCAGAAATGTGCGTTTTCCTCAGTCAACGCAGACTTCAGAGATTAGTAAGACCATGGAAGGTATTTTTCTTATGTATTTTTCTCCTTTCATTTTAGAGTGAATTTCGCCTTCGGGGTGAAAGCCTAGTATCTCCCAGTCCTTCCCCCAACCACCGTTCCACCGAGTATCTTACCTATTCTCTCCCCTAAACAGCGTTGCTTCACTTGCCCTAGGTATTGACTAGAACCTTGGCCTCGGACCTAAAGCCCATTAAAGCCCTGGTAAAGGAAAGGAAAGGAAAGGCTTCTGTTTCCGAGTCCCAAAGGACTTTCGTAAGACTTGATGTGTTTATAGATGTTAGTGTTTGATCCAATTTGGTCAATTATGGGGAGTGGAAAAGTGTGAACCCCCTCACCCTATCAGTCACGTGAAGGTGAGGAGTTGCTAGAGCAGAGGGAAGACGGGAGGGGGCGAAAACCTAGCCTACGGTGTCGGGTGTTGCTTCAGTCTTCGGTTTCGCCAAATGTGCCTTCGACGGAAGCAGGAGATGAATGCTGGTTCCATAAATGGCATCTGCATGTTAAACGACATTTGGACCTGGCTCCCGGCCTGAAACACAATACCTACTTTGACGCTGCTCAAGTTTGGTTGCTGGCAGCAGCTTACGAATATTGTTCTGATGTTTCTTGCCTCTTTCTAACTCTCTCCCTCTCTCTATCTCTTTCTCAGTTCTTGTTTGATCCTTTCTATAATGCGTTGGCGGTTATTTCGCGAAAACTGTCTTGTTTCCTTTCAGAACCATCGGTTGGATATGGCTCGTTCATTTTTGATGCTCAAACTTCTTTCGTAAAAAATAAATAAATGTCGAAGCCCTGCTTGGATTTCGTAACTGCTTTTGTACATAGTAAGAAAAAAAAAATGTTACTGGGACTCCGTTCTAAGAACCTGCACACATGCACTACATATTTACAGTCGTTAGAAAAAACACAGGGTACAATAGAATACCAAAACAAATAATGTAAAAAATTAATTCTTCATTCTCAATGTGTTAGAAAAAGCATCACAGTTAATATTAAACATGCATTTGACAATTTCGTTTCATCATCATCATCATCATCACCATCATCATCATCACCATCATCATCATCACCATGATCATCATCATCAATCATTCGCAATCCACTGGTGGATGGCCGGTGGCGCAGTGGTCTAAGGCGCTGGTCTCTGATCATTCGTCCATAAGGGGTCCGGGTTCGAATCCCGTCAGGCATGGATGTTGTGTTTGTCTTACGGCACTGGCTCTCTCCCTTCCCTGGAACCAGTGGCCCTAAATTAAGGACGGGCGACTGCTTACAGCCCATTGAGTTGCTCACGGTGGTCGTTAAACCTCCAATTAAAAAAAAAAACAAAAAACTGGTGGATGAAGATCTCCCTAAGTTTCTTCCACAATTCTGTGTCCTGAGCAAAATTCTCTTCTATGCCGACCCGGCATGTTTTCAAATTTCATTCACCCATCTCCCACGTGGTCTTCTTAGTGGTCGTTTCCCGCCCCTTGGTATTCAGTTGAGTATTTCAGTTGTACAGTGGTGGTCAGTACTTCTAACAAATACACTGGCGGAAAGTGAAAAAGAACACCAAGAAGGAATTGGCGGACGATCATGAAATTTACATATGTTAATGGGGTCGAGTTTACGTAGGTGGGATGTTAATTTCGGTACCAACCGGTGAGCGCTTACGCCGCAGCACGGCATAATATGCAAATTATCGTCGGCGGTATTTAAGGAGTACGGCGAGTGAATGTAATCAGTCGTCGGCGTACGGACACGTGCGAAGACCCTGAAGAAGCTGCAATGCCTGGACATGGAAGACGTGTACGATTTCAGCAGTTATCGGACTTTGAGCAAGGTCGTCTAGTCGGACTACGCGAGGCCGGGTTGTCGTATCGTCGTATTCCGGAGCGAATTGGACGGGAAGTATCGGTGGTGGTACGATGTTGGCGTAGATGGTCCGAGGAACATTCCCACACGAGAAGACATGGAACCGGGAGTCACAGACGGACTAATGACCGGACCGATCGACGCATAAGAAGAGCGGCGTTGTCAAGCAGAACATCCACTGCGACGCAAATCCGAGCTGCCGTTGCACATGAGGTGACTGTGCGTACAATCCGCAACCGTCTACTGGATGCAGGACTACGTGCACATGTGCCCCTGACTCCAGCCCACCGTCCGGAACGGCTGCAGTGGTGTCACCAACGTCTGCACTGGAGAACGCAATGGCGATCTGTCGTGTTCAGCGATGAAAGCAGATTCTGCTTGGGAGCCTCCGATGGCCGTATGCGTGTTCGCAGACCCACAGGGGAGCGTCTCCACCCTTCTTGCATCCGCCAGCGACACACAGGGCCTACACCTGGTCTCCTGGTGTGGGGAGCGATCAGCTATCGCTCCCGTACACAACTAGTGTTTGTACCGGATACGTTAAACAGCACCTCCTACACCAACAACATCATTCAGCCCGTTGTTGTGCCATTTGTAAGGTCGGTCCATCGTGGTGTTTTCCAGCAAGATACCGCACGCACACACACGGCACGTGCAACGCAACATGCACTTCAGAGTGTGAGACAACTTCCATGGCCTGCACGTTCACCGGATTTGTCCCCCATTGAGCACGTGTAGGATTTTATGGGACAACGACTTATCCGGTCTCCATGGCCAGCCACGACCATCCCCGATTTACGCGTCCAGGTTGAGGATGCTTGGAACTTAATACCCCAAACTTACATCCAACATCTGTACGACAGACTCCATGCCAGAATTGCGTGACGCAGTTCATGGCGGTTCAACCTCGTACTAACCATGTTACATGGAAATGTTATTTTTCAGTTTACCAGCAAATACAGCTGTATTTTGCCATAATGTTTTGATCACGTTATCCTCTGTATTCCGTTATAATGCTGTATAAATTTCGTTGGTATCAGACGTCTCCTTCTTGGTGTTCTTTTTTCACTTTCCGTCAGTGTATTCACATTGAAATTTAGGTGTTCTACACGAACAAACATCGAGTTGTTCTACATGAACCAATATCGCGCTGTTACAGTACCCAATAATTATTTGAGCAATTATTGTACACACAATTCTCATTATCATTAAGAAATTTAGACATTTCAATGCTTTTCGGTCTAAAGGCAAAAAAAAAAAAAAAAAAAAAATTGGCCACAAAAATGTATTATAGAGGAGAAGGGGTATAAAAATTGTACTTTTGACTGCCCCGTAGTGATGTCCGCAGAGGTCGGTTTTCTGACTAATTAATCGTTTTCGTAATTTCGTTTTTTCTTTACTATGGTATTTAATGTATCACAACTGATTTTTTTTTGTGAAAACATTCACGTGACTCTGAACACGTCACATGACATGTGATGAAAGTGGAAATTCACCCTCAAAATGTAAAATCCAGAGAAAAATGCTGATCTCTGCCAGATCTTCAAGGATTTTCAAGTGCAGTTCGGCAAGTGCTCTATAGCACACTGCAACCCTTGCGGATGAAGGTTGGAAAGGGGGAGACGGGGGGCGGAACCAAACCTAAAACACACGAGATGTAAAGGGTCACGCCCGATTTGAAGCAAATTCTAAGTTTTTTTTTTTTTTTTTTTTTTATTGGAGGGTTAACAACCACCGTGAGCAACTCAATGGGCTATAAGCAGTCGCCCGTCCCTAATTTAGGGTCACTGGTTCCAGGAAAGGGAAAGAGCCAGTGCTGTAAGATAAACACAACATCCATGCCCGAACGGGATTCGAACCCGGACCCCTTTTGGACGAATGATCAGAAGACCTCGCTTAGACCACTGCGGCACCGGGGCGACTTTAAGGGACGGCTTCATGCCTCAAATTCACCGGGGCGGCTCCATGCCACAAATACTCTGCGGACATTGGCTACAGTTGGAAGCGTGTGGAGGGAGGGAGGTGGGTGTAACCCCAAAAATATAAAATATCAAGAATTTCTAGTCGAATCGCGACCAGATTTTCAGTGCTACAGCTCAAAAAAGTATCCACGGGCATTTCCTACAGCAGGAACCCAGTTCGGAGTATAAAGAAAATGAAAAAAAATAAGAAAAATGATTGGGAATGGGAGAATGGGAGTAACAAATACAGGGTGTCCCACACTCGCTACCGAACCCGGCATTTCTTTAACAATATTAACACAAATGAAGATATTTCAACGGAATTTGAAGTGGACTTACCTTATTTCGTGCGAAATGTGATGACATCAACATGTGCTGGAAGTGGCCACCGTCTGCGTCCAGACAGCACTGAACTCGGCGCCGTCCGCCAGCCAGCCGTAATGCTGGCTGGCGGACGGCGACGGTAATGCCATTTTGCTGAGCGTGTCTACACAATACGATTGTTGATAATGAGTGCTCGTGCTCGTGGCTGTTCGCGTACGTGTGAAAATGTATCGGTATGTTCTGGAAGAGCGAGTGTATATTGTTCCCACTTATTGGAAAACATAATCGATAAAGTCTTGTCAACAGCAATTCCTGGAGAGGTTTGCAAGCAGATATTCGCCGGGCAAGTCCACCACTTCGGCATTGTCGAAGAATTTGGAAACCAAGGGGGACCTTATTAAAGAACCTGGCCACGTGAAACAAGTGACATACTGTTGATGGTTTCAGACATTTCTTCAGGAAAATCCGGGCATTCTGGACTGCACGTGGTTCACGGACGAGGCGTGGTTTCACTTGTCCGGATACGTCAATTCTCAAAATTCCCGTATTTGGGCTAGTGAAAATCCCAACGCGATACATGAAGAACCCCTTCATTCGCAGAAAAGTGGTGTTTCGTGTGGGATGACCCGGTGCCGCATAATTGGTCCAATTTTTTCGATACAACCATCACAACAGCTGCATATATCACCTTTGCAAATCAAGTGGACGACGAAGAACTCTCCATTGGATATTACCAGCGTGATGGAGCGACATCACACACCAGTATGGCTTAAATTTCGTACTTTTTCGGGGACCGCGTTATTTCGAAGGGCCTTTGGCCACCACGCTCGCCCGATCTGACACCTCCTGATTACGTTTTATGGGAATATCTAAAAAGGAGAGTTTGTCAGCCTAGAGCAAAGTCAATAGACAACCCTTCAAAAGCAAATTAATGGATCCTCTGCGTTGTTAAGATACGCGGAACACCTGCAAACGGTATAAATACAAGCTGCAGCTGACCCCGATCATATCGCACTGTGAGGTTCAGTGAAAATGTCGCAGCGGGAGAGAACTGACTTTGAGAAAGGGAAGTTTGTTGGGTGTAATATTAGTAAGTTGTCCATAAGAGAAACCGAAACACGATTAAACATACCCAAGTCAACTGTTTTGGATGTACTGAATAAGTGGAATAAACATGGCGTGCCTGAAACAGCAAAACGTACCAACAGACCAAAGAAAATCAGTGATATAGAGGACGTCGAAGCCTCAGGAGAGTCGTTACATCTAATCGACGGAGTAATGCACAAGACCTCAGTGTACAGGTGATTAAAAATGCTGGAACCTCGGTATGTATGCGTACCATTTGCAGAGAACTTCATTCCATGGGTTACCGTGGTCGTGCGGCTGCTCATAAACCTTTCATATTCACTCAGAATGCTACTCGCCGTTTAGCATGGTGTAAAGAACATTTAGCGTGGACCGTAGATCAATGAAAACGGGTCCTATGGACTGATGAATCCAGATACACGATCCATCAGTCTGATGGCCGTGTGTGGGTATGGCAACAGCCGGAGGAACGACCACAGTGTACTGTTCCTCCTACGGTCAAATTTGGAGCTGGCATTGTACCCGTGTGAGGGTGTTTTTCGTGGTATGATCCCGGCCCATTGGTTATCGGGGACAAACCTGTTAACCAGCACGTCTACCTCGATATTCTGGACAGTTATGCTCCACCAACTCTGTGGCAATACTATGGAATCGAACCTTGTTGGTACCAGCAGGATAATGCACCGAGCCATAAAGCAAGGACTGTTACGGCGTGGTTTGACGATAATTCTGTATCGTGTGTTGACTGGCCAGCACAGAGCCCTGATCTTAATCCCACAGAACATCTATGGGATGAATTAGAGCGCTGCATAAGAAGTTTGGAACCAAGGCCTACTATTAAGCAGCAGTTAGTGGCAACATTATGTGCTGAATGGAAGTGCATATACCTATCGCTGTGTTCCAAAACCTTCATGTATTAAGGGCAAACATGGGCCGACACCGTACTAATGTATGTCAATAAATGCCATGTTGTGTTAGGCTTCTAGGTGTCCGGTGACTTTTGTCAATATAGTGTATAATAGCTGGTGCACAAAATGTGGAAGAGGAGAAGAAATATCCTGTGCCGCAATAACCAAAATTCATGCCATATATTATCCACAATATCCGATCTCGCTACAGAACTTCAAAATCAAATACTTCGACAGAATATTGAAATTCAACAGTTTTTTTTTTTTTTATTGGAGGTTTAACGACCACTGTGAGCAACTCAATGGGCTATAAGCAGTCGCCCGTCCCTAATTTAGGGTCACTGGTTCCTGGGAAGGGAGAGAGCCAGTGCCGTAAGACAAACACAAAATCCATGCTTCACGGGATTCGAACCCGGACCCCGTTCGGACGAATGATCAGAGGCCATCGCTTAGACCACTGCGCCACCGGGGCGGCAATTAAACAGTTAATCAAATCCCCAAGTATTCCAGTGAATATCTCCTATATTACCGGAAATTTTTCGTCATACGAATACGGAAAAAGTGAGAATATAAGAAAGTAATTGCAGAAAGGTTTCTTAAAATTAAGAATTTTCTAATTTTCCGTTAGGACCTCTTAAAAACAGCAATTTACCGCCAATGTAAAAAGGAATTGCGGAAAGGTTTCTGAAAATTCAGAATTTTCCTTATTACCTCTTAAAAACAGTAATTTACCGTCCACATAAGAAAGGAATTGCGGAAAGGTATCTGAAAATTCAGAATTTCCCTTAGGACTTCTTAAAAACGTTAATTTAGTCTTAACAGTCGAGTGCTATCCTTTCATCCGAAAACCCACGCAAAGTGACGTCACGTATCAGGTTGAACTCTAATCGCGCAATGATGAATCTTTTTTTTTTTTTTTTTTTTTTTTTTGCTATTAATTCTGGTGAATTAGTAGTTTTATTTTCTGTTGAAGCTCATTGTTAATTGGTCCGTAAGAATTCAATTTTTTCTGTAGGAGGACTTATCACAAAATACGCATTTTTTTCATCGTGAACTTTCGAAGCGCAACAGAATGCTTTGGAACTTGAAACCTTATTAAACAGGCAATGACTTCCAACTATATTAAAAAAAGCTAGTAAAATCATGCAATGTATTGATTATTATACGTTTTCCAACAAACCCGAAATTATTACTCAAGTTATGAGGATAATGGCTGTGGAATAAATCTCATTCCTGTGTTCTGACGTTTGACCCCATTTCGATAATATTAAAGAGATGGTTCAGTATACTCCGGAACAACATACTAAAATTGTGTTGCAATAAAAGCATTTTTAGTCAAGTTATGAGGATAATGGCTGTGGAACAAATCGCGCTCCTGTGCCCTGACCTTTGACTCAATTTCAATGGTATTAGACAGAATTGGTTTAGTGTACCTCCGAAACAACATGTAAAGTTTTGTTGCAATCGAAGCATTTTTAGGTAAGTTATAACGCATAAGGGCAATGAAATGAATCCCGCTTCTATATCTTGCCCTTTGACCCCGTTCCGTCCATTTTCAATAGGGTTCGTCCCCAGGTGGTCCCCTACCACATACTAAAATTTCCTCGAAATCGAACCATTTTCACGCGAGTTATCGTGCGGACAGGCAGGCAGACAGACAGACAGACGGACAAAGCTGGAGCATATACACTTCTTCAACCTACGGTTGGAAAGCGTAAAAAATGTGTTAGTTACTGGTTTATAGAATTATTTAACAACACTCCTGAATATAAAATTTACTCTTGATAGTTATAATAGCTTTTGTTTTAAGTGGTACACAGACTGATGCATAGGCATCGTACAATCACCTGTACAGTAATTTAAATATCCCGTTTCTTACGGTAACACTCTACAATATCAGGTGCACAGAACAGGGGAAAGGGGAAGGAACATCCGGTGTCACAATAACCAAAATTTCATGTGCTATGCTATCCACAATATCCGTTCTTGTTACAGAATTTCAAAATCAGATTTTCCAACAGACGATTGATATTTAACAGTTAATTAAATTTCTCAAGTATTCCCGCGAATCTTTCCTGATACCTGAAATTTCCGTCATAAATTGTGAACAGAATTTTTCTGTTAATACCACAAGAAAGAAATTGCGGAAAGGTTTCTGAAAATTCGGAAGTTTCCTGGCGTACGAAAAATCAGTGAGACTCAGGGTTTTCCCCGTAGTTTCATGGAAAAGGTAGTATCAGAAATATGCTTCGTTAATTAAAGAAAAGAATCAAGGGACATGACTGGTGAAATTCAGAAATTATTTTACGGTGGTTGTTCGTCTCCGACAAAAGTGAACGCAGATATCCTGAGCCACCTGTAACTGCGCAAAAAAAAGGAGCGTGCCAGGCACAACGGGACACCGACAGGCACATTTCCAGGAGTACTTTTTAGCTATTCAATTTACCTTCTACCAGGTAGGCGCAGTGGTCTAAGCGAAGGCCTCTGATCATTCGTCTGAAAGGGGTCCGGGTTCGAAACCCGGTGAGGCATGGATGTTGTGTTTTTCTTCCAGCACTGGCCCTCTTCCTTCCTTGAAATCAGTCACCCTAAATCAGGGACCAGCGACTGCTTATAACCCATTGAGTTGCTCGCGGTAGTCATTAAACCGCCAGCAAAAAAACCTTCTACCAGTTAGCTGGTGTACCAACTCCGTTCTGGTAAAAGGTACATTTCGTAGATTTCAGTAATTCACTGAAATTTGTTTTATTACTAACTGAAATTCATTCCGCTCTGCCCGCGTATAGCTTTTAAAATGCAATCACTATGTTGTGATTTGTCTGTAATGAATGCCTTCGTTCTCTTATCCTATATTAATGGACTCCGCTTAAATACTATCTACGTTTGTAGCTGTAAAACTAAAGATATATTTACTTGACAAACACACTCTGTGTAGCTCTGCTTGAACCGTACGTAAAATACTCGTATTTTACTCAAGAAATTCGTGAAATAACGGTAGCGTGGCACTGCATCGGAAAAGCGACCTGGAATCGTCGCAGACAACCAAATTTTGTCTCCATAGATGGACTTGTTCTTCTTCTTTTTAGCCTGTTGATACCCACTGCAGGGTATAGGCCTCCCCCAGTCTTTTGCAGTTTCCTCAATCCTTAGCTTCAGTCCACCATTCAGCATCTCTAAGTTTCTGAAGGTCATTCTCTGGGGCCCTCTTCGTGTCCTTTAATCTCTCGGTTACCATTCTGTCATTAATCGTGTCCATCTATGTCTTCTAACATGTCCAGCCAATCTCTACTCTGATTATTTTATTATTTTTCTTATATCCGTTATTCCTGTTCTTTCTCTTATAATTTCATTTCTAACTCTATCTCTTCTTGTTATTCCTAACATTCTTCTCTCTAAGTTTCTTATCGATATTCTTATTCTTTTACATTGTTGCTCTATGATACTCCATAGTAACATGGAGTAACAATGTCCAAATAAGTAGAGCTTTTTTGCTTCTCTTAATGCACATGTGACCGTAAGAGTTTCATACCGTCGCCAAGATCAAATACAAATTCTTAGATATCTTACAAATTTTGAAGATGACAATCCGATTTTTGGCGTAAATGTGACAAGGATGGTAAGTCAGATAATATCCGAAAACTTGAAAATTTTTCATCGTCTTGGAGCGGGACTCGAATCCGCGTCTCCTAGAAAACGCCCGGGTATGCTAACCACTACACCACCCAGAACGACCAAGTTTCAAGTTTCCGATCAATTTGAATTTAACCATCACAGGATTCGCTAGTCGAAGCAACCGGCATTCATGTTTAGCGAATCTGGAGGTTAAGAATCTTATCCCGTGTTTGCCCGGAGAAGCAGATAAATCATGAAAGAAATACGGGATTACGCCATATGATACAAATTTTGAAGATGACAATCCGATTTTTGGCGTAAATGTGACAAGGATGGTAAGTCAGATAATATCCGAAAACTTGAAAAATTTTCATCGTCTTGGAGCGGGACTCGAACCCGCGTCTCCCAGAAATCCCGTATTTCTTTCATGATTTATCTGCTTCTCTGGGCAAACACGGGATAAGATTCTTAATCTCCAGATTCGCTAAACATGAATGCCGGTTGCTTCGACTAACGAATCCTGTGATGGCTAAATTCAAATTGATCGGAAACTTGAAACTTGGTCGTTCTGGGTGGTGTAGTGGTTAGTATACCCGGGCGTTTTCTGGGAGACGCGGTTTCGAGTCCCGCTCCAGGACGATGAAAATTTTCAAGTTTTCGGATATTATTTGACTTACCATCCTTGTCACATTTACGCCAAAAATCGGATTGTCATCTTCAAAATTTGTATTATATGGCGTAATTCTGTATTTCTTTCATGACTTAAAAATCTTATTCATAACTTTCTGTCTCCCGCAGAAACATCACGGTCAATATTTTTGCTTCTAGCAAGGCCTCTTTTCGCAGTTCTGGCTTGAAACCGACACTACAGCTATCAAAAAGAATCTTTCAAATTTTAAATGCCTACCATAATTTCCTGATGATTTATGGCTGTTGCAGACACAAACATATAGAGATGCTATTCTTGCTTTTATAGTAAATCCAGCGAATCTGAGCTACTTCTAGGCAATAAACTTAAAGGGGATTATTTATTTCTCCCAGGTGTATTTTACCTATGTTACAACACAGACTTACTGTCTCGTCTTTTCATTTTAAAGCGCTGTGGTAACTTTTTATTTTAGCTTTCAACCATTGATCCAATATTGAGCCGTAAATCACTTTCATGTTCCGTAATGTAGTTATGTGAGAAAGCAGAATTACTCTTTTGTTCCTATTCGAAAGTTCTTGATGTTTGAGTGGCGACTCTTTAGGTTTCTCTTCTTTCTTCTGCAGTTCTTTATCTTCATCATCATCATCATCATCATTGTCAACCATTATCAATCCACTGCTGGATGAAGGTCTCCCCAAGTTTCCTCCACAACGGTCTGTCTTGTGCCAGTCTCCTCCATGTCACTCCCGCATATTTACGAATTTCATCCACCCATCTCCCATGTGGTCTTTTTCTGGGTCTTTTCCTGTCCCTTGGAATCCAATCTAAAATTTCGGCTGTCCATCTATGGTCTGTCCTTCTGGCAGTATGTCCAGCCCATTGCCATTTCAGGGATTTAACTCTGATCATGATGTCTTCCACTCTTGTCATTTTTCGGATCCACGAGTTCCTCTTCTTATCTCTCGTGGATACACCAAGCATGCACCTCTTCATGATACTTTGAGTTGTCTGCAGCCTTTGTATGTCTCTTTTAGTTAAAGTCCACGTCTCTGCACCATACGTAAGCACTGGAAGGATGCATTGATCAAACACTTTTCTTTTAAGACATAATGGCATATTGCTCTTGAAAATTATGCTGTTTCTTCCAAAAGCTCTCCAGGCAAGTTTTGTACGCCGATTAATTTCTTCATCAATGTGACCCTCACTTGATATCTGCTGTCCAAGATAAACGTACGTATCTGTTATCTCCAGTTTTTCTCCATCAATCGATAAATCTTCATTTCTTGTAAAAGCATTGAACATCACTTTTGTCTTCTGAAAGTTCATTTTTAATCCCACTTCTTTACTCTTGTCAGCAAGTTCCTGGATCATACTCTGCAGCTCTGATGGGGTAGTTGCAAAAATGACTACGTCATCAGCAAAACGAAGGTGGGTTAGATAATCTCCATTAATCTTTATCCCTTTGTTTTCCCAGTTCAGTGATTGAAAGACATTTTCCAATGTGGCATTAAAGAGCTTCGGAGATATGGTGTCACCTTGTCTCACTCCCTTTCCAATTTTTATGTGTGTTGTATTTTCAAACAGCCGAATCTTTGCACTTGCATTTTCATAGATGTTATTAATAATATTAATGTATGCATCTTCAATACCGCAGGATTTCAGAGCCGTGGTAACTGCTGATGGTTTCACCGAATCAAAGGCTTTTTCATAATCGATAAAAGCCATGCACAATGGAAGTTCATATTCCCTCGCTCTTTCAATTAGTTCTCTCAGTACGTGGATATGATCTATTGTGCTGTAGCCACTCCTGAATCCAGCTTGTTCTCTCGGTTGAGCCATGTCCAGTGTTACCTTCAAGCGGTGTGAAAGAACTTTAGTGAAGATTTTATAAACTACTGATAGGAGGCTGATAGGTCTGTAGTTTCCGAGATCCTCAATGTCACCTTTCTTATGTAGCAGGATCATTGTAGCGGTGTTCCAATCCTCAGGAATCTTTCCTTCATTAAGGCATCGAGTGAAAATTTGGGCGAGTACTGTTTCGATATCTCCACTTGCTTCTTGTATGATGTCTACAGTAATTCCATCTTC
Organism: Macrothele yani; assembly: GCA_039090855.1. Classification (NCBI taxonomy): domain Eukaryota; kingdom Metazoa; phylum Arthropoda; class Arachnida; order Araneae; family Macrothelidae; genus Macrothele; species Macrothele yani. Next base: position 118,014,939 of record CM077026.1, read on the forward strand.
TCCTGGAGCTTTTCCCCGCTTCATGTTCTTGATTGCATGTGCAACTTCTGCTGGAAGGACTGGAGGAACTCTGGTACTGGTATCTTTCATGATGTCTGGAGTGCATGTATCATCCCTTTCATATAATTTGGAGTAGAAATCTTTCACTCTTGTCAAAATTTCGCCTCTATTTCTTGTTACAGAACCATCTTCTTTTCTCAGTGCCATAATCTGTTTTCTTCCCTTACTGAGATGTCCCTTTGCTATCTTTAGGCTTTGGTTGTTTTCAATTGCTTTCCTCACTAGTTCACAGTTGAATTTTCTTACGTCTTCAGTAATACTTTTTCTTACTGTCTTGCATAGCTCTATATATTCCACTTTGGAAGTCACATCTTCTTTAGTTGTCCTCATCTCTCTTCTTTTTTGCATCAACATTTTCGTTTTTCCTGATAATTTGTTTACATGCAACTTGTTCTTAGACCCAGCTAATTTTGTTGCTGTTTCCATAAGAGCTTTGGTTACTTTTCTGTTAACTTCAGAGATGTCCACTTCTTCCGATGTTAGGCCTTCCAAAGCAGAGAACCTGTTCTTCAGTTCCAACTTGAAGGTATTATGGTGTTTTTTAAGGTTGGTTATGTCAATAGGTTTTGTTTGTCTTATGAGCTTGCCACGTTCAAGTTTAGTGTTGAGGTGCATCTTACATCTCACCAATCTATGGTCACTACCTGTGTTGAACTTGTTTAGCACACTGCAGTCTTCTATGACGAATTTTTTGTTACACATAATAAAATCAATTTCACTTGTCGTCCCATTTGGATGTCTCCATGTCCATTTCCTGTGTGGCTTTTTCTTGAAGAAGCAGTTCAAGATGAAAAACCCTTCTGCCTCTGCAAACTCAACGAGAGTATTTCCACGCTGGTTTCTGTTGCCGTGACCGAATTTACCTACTGAAGTTTCATTCTGTTGCCGTTGCCCTATTTTTGCATTGAAATCTCCCATAATTATTTTCAAGTGCTGCTTACCTTTATTATTTAGATGACAAATTTCCTCATAAAATTCTTCAATTTCTTCTTCAGGATGACTTGTGGTGGGTGCATAAGTTTGAATAATCTGAGCCTGGTATCTTTTCGAGAGTTGGATAACAAGTCGTGCAGCTCTGTCAGAGGAACTTTCAACTTCTACAACTTTATCCTTCAGTTTCTTGTTTATTATAAATCCAACACCACTAGTTCTGCCAGTATCTCTCCCACGATAGTAGAAGAGATGTCCACTTTTCAGTTCGATGAGATCTTCTCCTTTTCTCCTTACCTCACTTAGCCCCACGATGTCCCACTTGATCCTTTGTAATTCCTCTTCCAATTCAAGAAGCCTTGAATCAGAAGATAGGGAGCGTCCATTGTAAGTAGCCAAGGTCAGCATCAGATGGCAGCCTAGTCCGGTCCTCCGTGGATTCTTAGCACCCTCTGCCTTCATGTCGCACTGGCCGCTGCCTTGGCCAGGTACATTCCAGCTGCCGGAGACTGAGGGCTAAGATTTAAGTTGTGGCATCATTTTGGAGCGGTTTGGCCATAACTCACCACGCTGGCCAAGCGGGTTGGTGAGTGTGGGATAGAATTTCCTCTAATCCCGATGGTATAGTTATACCGCTATTGGCGGTCGTCAGAGCCCCTTTAGTGGGAACAGGATGCACCACGAGAAGGCGGGGTTGACATTTGTCAAGGAGAGGCTGTGATGTTACGCATCACCTGACCTTACATCCCTTTATCTTACGGTAGGAATTCTATTATATGTTCTTCTGTGTTCTGAAGCTTCTGTAGTAGTTCCTTGAGCCCTTGATCTTCGAGTAGAAATCATATCAGCTACTTTGCTCTGCATTTGTTGTTTGCTTCTCCTGTTCGTAGTTCCAGCTGCAGCCATGAATTTCCTTTTACTTTCCGATTCAGTCCTTTTTCACATATTGGAGAATTCAGTAGGGTATACTAAAAATTACACTTAATCCTGTACTGATCGATGCCACTAAACATTACGATCATTGCTAAAACAATGCCCAAATAAGGGAAGTTGCTTTGTTTCTCGTGATGCACACGTGACAGGAACATTCATGCGCAGTCGCCAATCACAGTACGCGCGATCACATAGACTTTCTCGGCTGCCTCCTTCTTAACTTCCTGCAATCCCGGTGGCGCAGTGGTCTGCATCCTGGCCTCTACCCGGTCTTACGAGTGGGACCAAGTTCAAGTCCCGATGAGACGAGGATGGTATGCCAGTGTTTCTTTCAGGCATACATCCAGGGGGCGAAGCCCTCTCGGAAACGACCCCCGAAGACATTTTAGGATACCGAGCCAAATTTTAATAAATTCAGGCTATGATGAAAAAGAAAGTTTCGTTTGTTTTTATGCTACAAATATTTCTCCAATTATATTTTTTAAAATATTTGTTCAAATGGTACTAGTTTTAGTTTAGTTTATTAAAAAGTGTATTACGACGCATGGTATTCTTCAAAATATAATAAGTAGACTAATCATACCTAATTGTCTGGGAATCGTGCACCTGCACCTTATTAATAAAGACATATCATCTATTTCCCAGGTGTTCATATTTTTTTTGTCCAACCCCTGTATACATACACTGAGATGCCAGTTTATTAGGTACATCTGCCCTCGTCACAAAAATGGCTCACTCCAATACACGTAAGGCAACGTGATATAAATTAAGTAGACCAGCTCGTTGAGCTTCCATTAGCGTTTGATCGAGGGTCGGAATGTGCAAAATGAGCGATCTGAGTGACTTTTAACATGACTGTGGTTGGCGCTAGGCGTGCTGGTTCGAACATCTCCTAAACGGCCGTTCTTCTGAACTTTTCACGCACAACCACAGCAAGTGTTTACCTTGAATGGTGCGACACGCAAAAAAAAAAAAAACCTTCAAGCAATCGGTGATCCTGTGGGCAAAGACAAATGGTGGATCAGAGGGGTCAAAGGACACTAGAGAGAACTGTGCACGCAAGCAGACGGCTCAGAATCTGGCAAACCACTGCAAAATTCAACATACAACGTATCGGAACATGTCACGAATAGGCTATACAATAGGGCACGCAATTATCTGAGAAAGCAAGTTTCAAATTATTACGATCTACTTCAACACCCACTTGCAGCATCATATACGTAGCTTGTACACATGGCAGTCACCAGATGAACAAACGGGGAATCAGATCGACTATATCTTAATAAAACCCAGGTGGCGCAGATCGATCAGAGACGTAAAGACATATGCTGTGGCTGTGACCACAATGCCCTTATAGCCGAAGTTTCTCTCAAATTTCTAAAGCCTTCTAAGAAACAAAAAAGACACCAGCAGATGGCACCTAGGAAACGATAAGATATTCATAAAGGAAGCCACGTCTGCCAGCTTGGGAATAACACATCAAGATACACAATAACTAACCGCCGATCAGAATCGGTCCTTGAAACCTCTGCTGCCCAGGCCGAAACACACACACACACACAAAGAAAACCTTATATACCAACATAGTTGGACACCTGGAGAATCGCCAGTTAATAAAAAACAAAGGACTGGAAAATGAAGAAAGACGAGACACGTACAATAGATTAACTAGAAACGTCAACATGGCCCTCAGACAGGACAAAAATGCATATATTTCATCTGTCTGCCAAGAACTTGAGCAGAATTCAAGTAAGTATGAAACCAGAAATCTGTTTCAAAAAGTCAAGCAGCTAACAAGGCATTTTCAACCTCGGTCCTTACTGATTAAAAATGAAGCCGGCGAAACTCTCTCAGAAAAACAGCAAATTCTAGAGAGGTGGCGACAATACTGTGAAAAACTCGTGGCATCTGAACATAACCCTTATCCAGAAGAGTCATCCGAACAACCAGGAGAGCTAGAACCGGAAATATTAAAAAGCCAAATAGGGGCAGCATTTGCTAAACTGAAAAACCACAAATTAACTAGACCTTATGGCATTGTTACAGAAATGTTAAAATCGACTGGCAAGCACGGCGTGACAATAATTAATTCAAATATGCTGTAATATTTGGAAAGATAAGAAGTGGACACCCGACTGGACAGAGTCGTTATACATGTACATCCCATTTCATGAAAAAAGGCTCTAAAGAAATCTAACAATTACAGAACTCTGGATCTAATCAGCCATGCAAGCAAGATTACGCTGTTGGTAATACAAGAACGCTTAAAATCCTATCTTCTACCGCAGATCTTGCAAGAACAATCAGTTTTCGTCCCAAGCCGGGGAACAAGGGATCAACTCATGAATTTAAGACATGGTTGAAAAATTCTATGAATACAATGTACCAGCTCTTTTCTGTTTCTTAGATTATTCAAAAGCATTTGATATCGTCAAAGGGGTTGGCTCTGGCGAGTTCTTAGAGAGATGGACGTACCGGGACATCTAATCTTTCTTATTAAGTCACTCTATGTACAATGTTACTAAAGCCTCCGTCACAATTAATGGCGAAACGTCGGACACATTCAGCGTGGGAAAAGGAGTACGCCAGCGATGCATTCTCTCACTCATACTTTTTAATACACACTATATTGACAAAAGTCACCAGACACCCCTTCGAAAGCAAAGGAACGGATCCACTGCATTGTTAAGATGCGCGGTACAGCTGCAAACGGTATAAAAACAAGCCTGCAGCTGACCGCGATCATATCGAACTGTAAGTCTGAGTGAAAATGTCGCGGCGGGAGAGAACTGACTTTGAGAAAGGAAGATTGTTAGGTGTTAAATTAGTCGGTTGTCAATAAGAGAAAACGAGAGGCGTCAACTCTTTTGGATGTAATGAATAAGTGGAAGACACATAGCGTGCCTGAAGAAGCAAAACGTACCGGCATACCAAAGGAAATCAGTGTTAGAGGACGTCAAATCCTCAGGAGAGTCGTTACAGCTAATCGACGGAGTACTTCACAAGACCTCAGTGTACAGGTGAATAAAAATGCTGGAACCTCGGTATATACACGTACCATTCGCAGAGAACTTCATTCCATGGGTTACCGCGGTCGTGCAGCTGCTCATAAGCATTTCATCTCCACTCGGAATGCTTCTCGCCGTTTATCATGGTGTAAAAAACATTTATCGGGGACGATAGATCAATGGAAACGGGTCCTATGGACTGATGAATCCAGATACATGATCCATCAGTCTGATGGCCGTGTGTCTGTATGGTGGCAGCCTGGAAAACGCTATTTACCACAGTGTACTGTTCCTACGGTCAAGTTTGGAGCTGGCAGTGTACTCGTTTGGGGGTGTTTTTCGTGGTATGGTCCCAGCCCATTGGTTATCGTGGACAAACCTGTTAACCAACACGTCTACCTCGATATTCTGGACAATTATGTCCTACCAACTCTGTGGCAATACTATGGAACAGAGCTTTGTTCGTACAAGTAGGATAATGCACCGAGCCGTAAAGCAAGGACTGTTACGGCGTGATTTGACGATAATTCCGAATCGTGTGTGGACTGGCCAGCACAGAGCCCTGCCCTTAATCCCATAGATCACCTATGGGGTGAATTAGAGAGCCGCATAAAAAGTTTGGAACCAAAGCCTACTACTAAGCAACAGTTAGCTGCAGCATTATGTACTGAATTGAAGCGCATACCTATCGCTGTGTTCCAAATCCTTGTCGAAAGCATGTCTCGAAGGGTCAGTGCATGTATTGAGGCCAAAGGTGGACCGATACCGTACTAATGTATGTCAATAAATGCTATGTTGTGATTCTCTTCTATGTGTCCGGTGACTTTTGTCAATATAGTGTATATGGAGAATGGATAATCAGAAAAGCGGCGGAAAACTGGTGTGGTGGAGCGTCAATAGGCGGTAGGAGAATATCAAATCTAAGCTATGCTGATGACACCACTATAATGGCTGGTTCAGAGGAGGAGATGGTGCAATTTCTCAAACGCATCGAAGATTACAGAGCCGAAGCTGGTCTGAAACTAAACAGAGCCAAATGCTGCCTTATGGTAGTTGACAAGGCCGGAGTGCTTCCTCAAAACTTTGAACAGATACACGATATTTCCCGAAAATCAGAAATCATATATCTGAGGGACTGCATAACCAATAAAAGCAATTGTAAAGGCGAGATCAAAAAGAGGATCGGAATGGCTAAATCTGCTCTTGGAGGGCTTACAAAAATCTGGAGGGATCGCCACATCAGCAAAACCACCAAGCTGAGGCTGGTCAAGGCCCTCGTGTTCTCCATCGGGACTTACGGTTCTGAAATACCTTTAATGCAGCGTGTCGCAGGCGAATTGAGGCGTTTGAAAAGATCTGCTACAGACGCATGCTGAGAATATCCTGGGTTGTGCATAGGAATAATGCGTCAATCTTGAGAGAGCTCGGTGTAGACACGCACAAGCGACTTCTTCTGACAGTCCAACGACATAAACTAACCTTTTTCGGCCACATCATTAGGCGAGACGGTTTAGAAAAACTGTATATTCAGGGGAAAGTCGACGGCAAAAGAACGAGAGGACATCTCCCAGACAGATTCATCGATCAAATAAAAACCTTCACAAATCTATCGGTTGCAGAAATCATGAGAACTGTGGAGAATACAGACAGGAATGGCAAACCTTGACTACTGACAGGATGTGAATTGTGTCACGATGTTCGAACCGAGAACGAAGAAAGAGAGAGAGAGAATTCATGCACTTATTTTCGAAGCATATGTAAATTTTCTTAGCTTTTTCTTCTCCTATTTTTCTTTAGAGGTATTTTATAACAGTGTGATTTCACATAGCAGTAGAAATCTTATACCGTATGCTTCCAAGGGTTCTGCCCTGAATGGGTAATCTCTGCTTCTTGGGCGTACGAGCATTTGGTTTCATCCAGATGCTGAATATTTCATTTCAAAGGTTACAAGAGTTAAAAAAAAAGAAATTATTTTTGTGAAAGACTCTTTGAGCAGAAATCACATTCATTTTCAGGTAAAAGGAAAAAAACCATGAAATAACCTGAAAACAAGTTAAATGGTCAATATTTTTTAAGAAAAATTATTTTTATATTGTCACAGAAATGATAAAGCAAAAAACATCGTTTTCAAAAGCTTCACTAGTTTAAAACGTTAAAAATATCTTCGTGCCTGTGGAAATACCTAAGTTTCTGAAGAATACCCTCTATTGCACGATATTGACTCCAACAAGAAAAGAAATCCCATTTTTGAGTCAAAACTTTTACTAAAATACGAAAAATATTTACAGTGGACATTCCAGGTATTTATCGAACTTTTGTTAAACAGTAAATAAAAATGTATACCATTAGCTTAAATATTGGGGGTAGCTGGGGGGTGGGGTGCCGAATTTCCTTGGGTAGTTCTAGAATTCTCCGCAAGCTGTCTCTTTTGTAAAGTTTGTTACAATTAAACCGTCACCGAAGACATGTTTGTTAATATTTAAGATAGAACACAGATGTCTTGTGGTTAGTCTGATGACGTCAGAAAGGTCTTACTATTTTAATTGTAAATATTTTTCGTATTTTAGTAAAAGTTTTGGCTGAAAAATGGGATTTCTTTTCTTGTTAGAGTCAACATCGTGCAATAGAGGGTATTCTTCAGAAACTTAGGTATTCACTAGTTTAAATTTATACACTGAGTGGCCACTTTATTATGAACACCTGACAGTTTTAAGCAAGTGAGCTATGGCTGCACGGTTGCCGCCAGAGGGCGAGGCTAATATAAAAAGGGAATGTTTAGTGCTTGCGACAGTAGTAGAAGTGATTTTTGGGTGACGAGATCGGTAAAAAATGCGATTTGACGAACTTTCAACGTGGGATGATTGTAGGAGCTCGGAGCCATGAAGCGAGTATCACAGTAACCGCCGCATTCGTGAAATGTTCCAGAGCAGCTGTTGTTAAAGTGTTTAAAGACTGGACTGTCAGCCAAAAAAAACTGGGTTTCTACGTGCAACGTGTGGTCGTCATCGACTAGTGACTGCTCGGGCGGAACGGAGAGTGTCCAAACTGGTAACAGAAAACAGAAGGGCAACAGTGCAGCAAATTACAGACCATCTTAATTAAAGATCCCATCAAATGATCTCTGCACGCACTGTTCGCCGTACACTGCATTGGATGGGATATGGCAGCCGAAGGCCTGTTCGAACATTTTTGCTGTCTGCAGTTAACAAGAGAAAACGTCTCCAGTTCACACAGGAGCACAAGGATTGGACAGTCGATAATTGGAAACAAATTATGTGGTCCGATGAATCACGTTTTCAGTTGCACCATGCCGATGGCCGAGTGAGAATTTGGCGGAAACAGCACGAAAGCATGGACCCCAAATGCATTGCTACAACCCTTCAAGATGGTGGAGGCAACGTTATGGTTTGAGGAATGTTTTCCTGGCATGCTTTGGGCCCTTTAATTCGTGTTAATCAACGTCTGACTGGCACATCATATCTAAACATCGTTGCGGACCAAGTGCATCCTGTCATGATGGTTCATCCCAATGGCGATGGCTACTTTCAACAAGATAATGCGTCCTGCCATAGTGCTCGTATTGTACAGGATTGGTTTCAGGAACATGCCGGTGAGTTTACTTTGCTTAGGTGGCCCCCACAATATCCAGGTCTCAACCCCATTGAGAATTTGTGGTATGAAGTTGAACGAGCCATCAGACAGCTGGATCCACAACCCTGCAATCTCATACTCCTGGAAAGTGCTATTCATCAAGCATGGTCTCAGATTCCACAAACCACCTATCAACATCTCGTTGAGTCCATGCCACGAAGAATCGAAGCATTATTAAAGGCAAAAGGTGGCCCAACGAAGTACTGAGGGGTGGTCATAATAAAGTGGCCACTCAGTGTATAATGAACATTGTAAGGAAAAATATTTAAAAACACTATAAGGAATTTTTGTGAAAAGCTTGAATCAAATGTTTTCCTTCTTTTTATGAGAGAAGGTATAATCTCCCTCCTACTTTTTCCATTTTTTTTTCCTTTTGAAGTGAAATGTATGGATCTGATCATTGGGTGTTTTCCAATTCAGAAATTATGAAAAACCATTAAATGTGCCAAAATTTATTTCAGCACGTTTAATTAGTACCAGCAAAAGTTAATTTATTGTGTTTCCATGTACGGGAAGTTGTTCACATTCATGTCAGGATTTCTCCCATAACTGCAAATCCAAACATTCTTGTCAATATATGTTGATCGTACTTGTCTGCCTTAGTTAGCGGAACTGTCAATCCATAATATTTTTTTCCATGACATTAAAGACTTTTGTTTTTTTTAACTTTCTTTTTCTGTTCTTGGAAATTCAGGTAACACGAAGAAGTCAAACTTCGCAATTTTCTCCTGTTGTGATATTTTTCCAGATCATTATTTTCAGTTTGCAATACCTCCAATACATGCAACCTATATGTGTTTATTTTATTTTTATTTTCTTTCAGAGAGCGTGTAAGGAAACTTGAAAATTTTACTGTCTCCGAGTGAAAATCGAACCGACATCTTCAGATTTTCACACGAAAATACAATCAATGCACCAGACGAGACAATACATATGAAAATGTATTCAACTGATGGTAGACGTACACGGTCTTATCAGAATAATATGACCACCCTCGGAATCGCACTGTACCAGCCTTGTCGCGTCACAGAGTGCGTGTGACAATGTCGACCACACGGAAATATAAGCGGCAGGCCAGGACACATGAGCCATAGCGCGTGACGAGAGCACAATGGGCAGAGATACTGATTTGACGGACGTTCAAAAAGGAAGGATCATCGGCAACCGCGCCAAGGGTGGAAGCATTTCAGAAACAGCAGACTTCGTGGGCTGTTCGCGAGGTGCTGTAGTAAGGATGTACCAAGAATGCACCGCTGGCACACCAAGTACCTCCCGACGTCATAACTGTGGACCTCCAAAGGACATCGACCCCAGAGGAGAACGTCGACTGGTAAAGGGCAATTGACGCGCAACAGTGCAGAAATTGGCCACACAAAATGAACGCCGAAGCACCCAGGTACGTGTCCCCGATAACAGTAGAGCGAACCTTGTTACGCATGGGTATCCGTAGTTGACGCTGCGTCAAGGCGCCCATGTTAATCCAGGTTCATCGGCAACGACGCCTGCAGTTCCCATGGGACTACCGTCATTGGACAGTGGAAGAGTGGAAAAATGTTGTCTTCTCCGACGAATGGAGGTTTCTATTCCACAGAAGTGATGGACGGTGGCAATGTGCATGTTTGGGGGATGTTTTCTTGTTATGACCTGGGATGGCTGGTACCACTGGATGGGTCCCTAAATGCCAATGGCTACCTGTCCATTCTCGCTGACTACATGCATCCCTTCATGTTGAACGTTTACACAGGTGGTGATGGTGTCTACCAACAAGACAATGCGCTCTGTCGTATGGCTAATTGGGTGCGGCGTGACTGGTTCCTGGAACACGACAGCGATGTCTCCGTTCTCCCTTGGCCGGCGAAATTCCTGGACCTCAGTCCCATAGAGCACTTGTGGGACTATTTGGAACGACAGGTTCGACGTGAAGACCCACAACGACGTCATCTCTAGGACTTCCGTGCTCTGCTGCAGTACGAATGGGCATGTGTGCCTCGGGCAACCTTCCAGGGTCTCATTGCGTCCATGCCACGCCGTCTCGCCGCTGACATCCGAGCCGAGGGTGGTTATTCCCATTATTAGGTATAGGTGGTCATATTTTTCTGATACGACTGGGTATATTCTAATTTAACTTTCATTTTTAGTATCTTTCCCTGTGTAAATTTTGAGTTCATTCTCTTTAAGCATTTCAACCTTAACGTTATATTTTCTCACTCACTGAATGTCATGTGTTGATTTTATGTGTTTAGAGTGTGGTAAAAACTGTAAGATATAAAGAAGGCGCAGGAAAATTTACATGTGGTGTTGGTAAATACGCGTTTCCAAGCTTTCGCACATCCACCAGATGGCTTTTTCAAGGAAGGTAGACAGCAAACTGCAAACTGAATAATAGAACGATTTAACAACTTGAACGCGGTGACTTGACTTGACAATAAATAGATACGACGTTATACTCATTTAAAGATACTAGGTATCACGTTCGTTGCGCATGCGGCATCCTGGTAGGGAGAAGGCGTTACTTCAAGAACTGGTTCCAAATTCGTGGCAACTCGAGTGAGACGCTATCATTGCAAGTATCGCTGTTGGTAATGATCTCCAAGGTTTCCCGAATAGCTGTACATTTAGCGGTAGAGTAGGTAGCTAATTTCTTTATATCATCCCACATAGGAGTAGTAGCGGACTTCTCTGGATAGAGCCTTGGCTATTTTACCGGCCTAACTCTGCTCTGCGTAGTAAAGGTATGATTAAAAAAAAAAAAATTATCGGTGCTGTTTTGTCTACGAGTCTTCTACAACGGCGCGAATTTGTTTGGCTATCCAATACTAATAAATATGGCTGTTTCTACTGAGGTTGTCAAAAAATAATGAGTTTTTTCTACCTTTTTCTGTGGTTTCCTAGGATCGTTTCATGTATTGATTTGTACTTAGTTATTTACTGAAGTATATCTTAATACTTACATTGAGACTGCGCCGAATACAAAGAGAATGGCAGAGACGGAGGTCGGGATCCTATATTCTGAGGAGTTACAGTTAAAGGACAGTAACAAAACATGCCCCACGCATGAAATTATTCAGCGGTGGACGTCAAGTCTTAATGTATTGTGCACATCTGAAAGGGAACGATGCATAATTAGGTTTAACATTCAAAAACGCTTCACCGTGTTTTAATAACATTTTAACAGAAATATGCCAAAGTTAAGTAAACAAATAAATGAAATACAGGGCATCCGAAAAGTAAACATGCTATAATTCAATAATCCTTAGAGTAATGTACAGATCTGCAGTTACCTTTTTAGTACACATGTACATAACTGAAACTTTTCGGCTCCGCTTCTATGAAATTACCAGTAGCACTTCACTTCATCACCATCGAAAAACTCCTGGATCTTCGTAAGCCAGTACTGCGTGATGTCTCTTTTTTTTTTTTTTTTCCCGTCCCAACTTCCCTGTCCTCTCTGGGTGTTGGACAGTTGCACTGTAAAAACTCGTTGATCAGTTGCTCTCACAGCTTCTCCTAGTTCATGGGATGATTGCATTCAAAAGAGAACCCCTTCCCCCATAGCTTCTCCCTGGTGAGAGATTAGTAAACTCAAAACAGTCTATTAGCGTTACCCAGAGATAGGTTGACTCCTCATACCCCAATTTTGTTTTTGTTTTTTTCTCATTTTAATTATTTTAATCTCTTTTCTAATCAGTTTAAATGACCGTTCCGGAATATCGTCTGTTTCTTTGCGTTTAACACTATTTGATATGATTTGACGGGACAGCAGTTTTGGTGAGTCATGGTTGTGGCACAAAACAGATTGTAAAATGGCCGAAGCACTAGTGTCAACGAACAGTTTTGCCAAGCATTTGCGTACAGTATAACGCCACTTTCATCCTACCGCTCTTTCTCGATCTTTGTAGGATTTGTGTTCTGAATGTATCAATAGTTTTTCCCTTTTTTGCTGCACATAATACTGTAGTTACCTCTATAATCGCTGTTTGATGAATGATGCAATGATACCACTGTTTTTTCAGTGAGCTGGTGGAGCATTGTCCAGCAGAGAGCATCTTATGCTGGGGGCTCCCTGTTCCACCCACCAGTTTTTCACATTCTCCTTCTAGTAAGCAACGGCTGGGTGAGTGTAGTCAATCGCTTTGTTGTCTTCCTTTCTGAGTGCAACTGACTTATCAGAAAAGGATCAGAGATTGGGGTGAGTGCAACTGAACCATGCCTCTCTCCCTAACTTCTTATTAACAAACCTTCTATCATCAATTCCTACTTTATCGTCTCCCACGTTCCCATTACCTCCTACTTTATTATTTTATTTTATACCCATTTCTTTTTATCTCATCATCAACGATTATCAATCCACTGCTGGATGAAGGTCTCCCCAAATTTCTTCCACAGTTGTCTGTTTTGGGCCTGTCTCCTCCATGTCACTCCAGCATACTTTCGAATTTCTTCCTCCCATCTCCGATGGGAGTCTTCTTCTGGGTCTTTTCCTGTCCCTTGGAATCCAGTCTAGAATTTCGGTTGCTCATCGGTGGTCCTGGCAACATGTCCAGCGCATTGCCATTTCAGGGATTTCACTCTAGTCATGATGTCGTCCACTCCTGTCATTTTCTTTATCCACAAGTTCCTCTTCTTATCTTTCCTGGTTACACCAAGCATGCATCTCTCCATGCTTCTTTGAGTTGTCTGCAGTCTTTGTATGTCTTTTTTAGTTAAGGTCCATGTCTCTGCTCCATACGTAAGCACTGGCAGGATGCATTGATTAAACACTTTTCTGTTGAGACATAATGGCATACTGCTCTTAAAAATTGTACTGCTTCTTCCAAAAGCTCTCCATCCAAGTTTAATACGCCGATTAATTTCTTCATCAATGTGAACTATTTCATTTTATTTACTTATTTTCCCAATTCATCTTGCTTTATTTACTTAGTGCTCACATTTTATTTGTTTTCTTTCCACCAAAATTAATTAATTTTTGCTATTTAATTAGCAACTAATTTTTTCTCTCATACTTGCCTTTCCTCCTTTTCATCTGCCGGAAATGGTGTTTCGCCCGATATTTGCAGAGCTAAACCTACAAATCATATTATTTAATCCCTTTTTGCTTTAAACCTTTTCAGTCACAGGGCCTGCATCTCAGTTTGGCTGCCCCGGTGGCGCAGTGGTGTAAGCGATGGCCACTGATCATTCGTCCGAAAGGGGTCCGGGTTCGAATCCCGTTGAGGCAGGATATTGTGTTTGTCTTACAGGCACTGGCTTTCTCCCTTCCCTGGAACCAGTGACCCTAAATTAGGGACGGGCGATTGTGTTGCTCAATCGCCCGTCCCTAATTTTGCTCACGGTGGTCGTTAAACCTCCAATCTAAAAAAAATAAATAAATCTCAGTTTGTCTGTTCTTCAGGCTACGTAGATGTTTATGAATTAGCCTCTAAAACTACCGGAGATCTGTTGTTGTTATTAAAGAATGCAAGAGCTTTTCTTTTTGTTTCTTTTTTTTTTTAACAGCCTATTTGATTTTTACGTGACGGGCCGTTAATTGCCAGCGGGACACCCAAAGGATGGTTAAGTGCAGTCCATTTACTGCGTCATCGGACGCGGTTTTGAGAATAGCACTGAGATTCCTATGCGAAATTCCTAAACTGCAATAAAATAGGCAATACCTTTCACATATTCCCATAAGAAATATTTAGTGGGGTTAAATCTGGAGAATGTGGAGGCACCGACGTCACTGAGAGGTGTTTTCCAGCTATTAATAAAGCACAGCCGTGCCTGTTTTTCAAATGCTGTTTTCTCACCCCTCCCACTTTTTTTATATCGCACCTTTCCGTACACAGCTGATCTTCAAGTCTAGCTACGTCACGGATCGGAGGCGAAGCATTCGGCTGACCTCGGCCAATCGTCTCTCAAGAAATTTCTTATCAAGGAACTACACGCAGAATGACCAATGTAGAGGAGCACCATCTTGTTGTAAAACGATGTTTGGTTGTAGCTCTAGAAGCTTTGGTAGCAAGGATTATTTCATCATATCAAAGTAAGCGATCAGGGACTCTGTTTGTTCGCTGAGAAAGACAGGGGAAATTATTGGCTATGCTCACAATAATTATAACACATGAAGGCTCAGAATCTCTATTCGAGAGTTATGTCGGTTGACACGGCATGATATCTTAAAATTTTCTTTGTCAGAAATCATCACAGATTGCAAAAAAATAACTCACGTGACTTTCTCTATCAGCTCAACTTCAAATTTCATTAATTTTTGTTGCGGTCTTCTACATGGCTTTCACTTTATACGCATGCAATTTGAATATTTTATCAGGTATTGTATGTATAGCTAAATGTATAGCTATACCTGAAAATCACGAGATGCAAGTTTTGGTTTGGTTACGCTGAAACGCTTCCTTGATGAATTCAACTTGCGCGGCAGATACACGAGGCCTTCCCGTTTGAGAAATCTACAAACTTTTTATCTGAATCATCAAAAACCGCTTCTATCATGTTCAAAATTTCATGTCTTGATGGTAATTGATGTACGTGGAAAAATTTTCTGTACCTGCATTATTGTTAATTTTCAATAAACCCCTTTATAACGAAGTAAATTTCTCCGTCATTTTTGTCCACGCCGGCGCTCGAACCCGAGTCCACTTATTCCGGAACAAGTCGCTCTACCAACTGAGCACGCAGACGTTCGTTCTTGCTGCTATCTGTCTTTATGTCGTGTGAGTCCTGCTGGCAGGCACTACACATCTCTCCTCCCCCCCCCCCCGCGAAATAGGGCCGGGGGCATGGCCCACGGTTCAGCCGTGACCATGATGAATCGTTGCAGGCAGCCATCCGCAGTAGAACGTGCACCTGAGAACTCCCAGTCAATCAGGTGTGTGCAATGCAACGTCACACACATTTTATTTTTTGAAGCGCTGGAGAAGGGATTCTCTTATTTTTCCTATCTCGCGGTGTGGAAAGAACATCACACCATTGCGAGATTTTGAACGGCCGGGACATCCGGAAAGTTCGGGCGCCATTATAACGAAGTAAATTTCTCCGTCATTTTTGGTCCACGCCGGGGCTCGAATCCGGGTCCCCTCATTCCGGAATAAGTCACTCTACCAATTGAGCTACGCGGACGTACGTTCTGACTGCTATCTGCCTTTATGTCGTGTGCGTCCTACTGGCACGCACGTCACGCCTTCACGAGCGTAGTCTTGTACTGCGGAGAAGACGCCATTTCCTAACAGATGAACCTTCTACCCTGCTCGTCTGGGACACTGTTGGTCACCTTTTGGTGCTCATAACAAATCTCCCGTTATTTGAATA
The DNA here is from genome assembly GCA_039090855.1 of Macrothele yani. NCBI lineage: Eukaryota > Metazoa > Arthropoda > Arachnida > Araneae > Macrothelidae > Macrothele > Macrothele yani. Next base: position 118,030,823 of record CM077026.1, read on the forward strand.
CTGATAGCCAAAAACCGTATGATAGAGTTTGCCGTCCTTATTTTCACAAGTTTTCTTCATTTTGTGGTATTATTTTACGGTTTTCCTGTATGAGAGTGAAAAGTTTACCTAAAGATCGCCATTTAGACTGCTGGTATTTGCTTGAAACTTACAGGATATGTACAACAGGTTAGGACATGCAAATGATTAAAATGTCAGTGAAAATGCGCATGCGCTTTCAGAGCAGCGCCATCTGAACTTTCTGGTCTTGGGTAAAAAGATCTGGCTCAAACGAGGTGTTGCAAGCAGTGAAGAGCTGACATTGAGTCGAAAGGGTATTTCTTGTGTCTTACTATGCCCATCGCCGAGGAAGGACGCGTTATGAACACCTGACGGACTTTGAGCGAGGAAAGATTGTTGGGATGAGAGAAGGTGCATTTTCGTGCCGCGAAAGTGCCATTCGTATGAGGCGAAACGCCGTGCGAACGGGGACGTCAGAGGACACATGAGGCTCGGAAGAACAGAAATCCTAGAAATGGACCGCAAATTCGCAGGACTGCACAGGATGACAGACACATCTACCGCACGATACACCTCTTATAGGGTGCAGAAACTCTGACAACAGATAAACAGCATCGTGAAAAGCTCCAAAAATGGAATTTTGATGACATTCAGCAAGGACATCAAGGAGAAAGTACGTAATACACTGATCCGCAGAGGCGCAACTAAGGCAGGACAGGAGGGGACCTGCCCCGGGAGCAGCTTAAACGAGGGAGCAAAAACCACTTCGCTGATTAAAATCGGAATTGAAACTTTTGCACCAGTTTCTGGTACACCTTTTATCGCCATACCTTGTCGTTTATCCATTTACCGAATTTGACCTTAATATTTGTCAGTTTTGAACGATTGGCAGCTAAAATTCGCATTTTGTTTCTCAAAATGTGCCGGGGATGTAATTTGCTAACATTTAGAAATGAACGCGGTTGTTCGTACGTCGCAAGATGAGGAAGTCGTTCACATTGCTGAAGTTTCTCTGGGGGCAATTCCATCATTATTGCTTTACAGCAAGCTGCATTCGGTTCATTTAATATACACTATCTACCAACAAGTAATTGGACACCTGTGCGATAGCAAAGGAAAACGAAGTTTATTCACCTTTATTAGTTGGTGGAGCTTCCACGAGCGGCAATTACGGCTGCGACCCTCCGGGGCATACTCTCAACCAGGCGTTGTACGACGGCTAGCGGTATTTTTTTCCACTCGGCTTGGAGAAGACAGGTCAGTTCCTTCACCGATTTCGGACGGTGGGGGCACCCTTTAAGTCGACGCTCCAACTCGTCCCAGAGGTGCTCGATCGGGTTAAGGTCCGGGCTCTGCGCAGGCCAGTCCATTCGATTAATCCCACTGTCACCATACCAAGCCATGGTGGACCTCGCAACATGACAGGTGGCATTATCATCCTGAAAGCAACATGGGTCCACCCCGTAAAACTGTCACAACGTAGGAAGCGCATGGTCATCCAAAATGGTGCAGTAGGTCTCGGCGTTTAGTCTACCAGGAGTTGCGACCAAGGGTCCCGCGCCATACCAGGAGAAACACCCCCATAGCATAATTCCACCGCCGCCGAACTTCACAGTTGGCACAATACATTCCGGCAGGAGGCGTTCTCCAGGCAGACGCCAAACCCAGACCCTGCCATCTGAACGGTAGAGAGTGAAGCTTGATTCATCGCTCCAGAGAACCTGTTTCCACTGTTCAACGGTCCCCTGTCGACGTTCTTTGCACCACGTCAGCCGAGCAGCGCTATTGAACTTGGTGATCAAAGGCTTGTGGGCGGCAGCACGTCCATGATAACCGAGCAGATGGGCTTTCTTACGGATGGTATTCATCGAAAGAACACTCCCGTATGCTTGTTGAAACTCCTTGAGGATGTGGTCCATCTATTTGGTACGGTTCTTCCGAATTTCTCTGGCCAGCAAACCGTCGGTCTCTAACTCCCAGTTTTGTGGGTCTGCCGGGTCGGGCACATTCCGACAGTCACCTCTATTCTTCCACTTGCCAATCACGTAGGCCACTGTTGATTTTGGGTACTTCAACTCGCTGGATATGCCACTATGGATCGGCCATTTCTGTGATACCCGACGATTACATCGTTCTCGAAATCAGAGAGCTCCGAACTGCGTGGCATCTTGCATGCGACTGGTTGCGTTGTTGTTTCCCACTCGATATTTAAAGGCGGCGGCCGTGACGTGTATCAGGACCGCAGATATCGTCGATTGCCGGGGTGTCCAATTACTTGTTGGTAGATAGTGTAGTTACCATAGGTCTGAACTCCGAAGCAGTTAGGAATCTCATCGCCTTTTTGATCTTCTGTATTTACAGCTATAAATGAGCTGCAAAATACAAAAAGTAATGTGAGTAAGGGTAAGGGAAAGTACGAAATTCTTTTGCCGAGTGCTGCCATCACCCCCAAGAAGCTATGAGGGGGTGATGGCAGGTTCCAAGCTTAACCTGTACCAAACCACTTCCTGCTGTGTCGCGCGATTCGAAACTTATGCAACCATACTTTCTGATCACACCTCGTAGTCTTTTTCTTTTGCCTTCAAAGCTTCTTTTGGTACCTTTTCTTCTATACACAGTGTGATTCTTCTCTGTGTAGCACGCAATAGTAGTCTTAGCAGTGATATTTACGTTCCATCTCATTCATGTTTTGGTGGAATCTATCTCCTTGTTAATAACTAACGACTCCAAGGTTTTCCGGAAAGTACACTGATAAAAATTTCGTGGGAGATTTCACCAAAAATTTGTGTTACACCAGCTGCACCAGTTTCTGAGAAAAGATACACCATTGTATGTTGCAAAACGGAACCCAGCACCATGGTGCAACCTTGCACCAGGGCCGTAGCCACGGGAGGGCCAGGCCGGGCTGAGCCCGACCTGTGTACCATTTTGCCAGTCCTAGCGACTCACACAACAGTATAGTGCCCGGCCACTTTTACAAAATGATCATATGTAGAGGATTTTAGGAAGGGAGTGTCTGACCCCAGGTCTTAAACAACCCTTAGAAATAGGAAGCTAGGAGATTTGGGCTAGAGTGCCCGATAGGAAAGTGACACAGAAGCGAAGTACAAAGGGGGATGAAGACGCCCTTATTTATTACCGGGGGCCAGTACCCGGGGTCCGAAGGCTTAACGTGCCCATCCGACGCACGGCGGATATTTAGTGGATCGAGCGTTCATACCTGCCTGGGATCGAACCTGAGGTCCTTTCCGAGGCAGTCACGAACGTTGCCCACTAGGCCACCCGCGGCCCGACCACTTTTATATCTTTTGCCCGACCACTTTATATCATTCGCCCGATCTCAATCATCAGGCGCCCTTCCCAACTTGCTTGTCTGGCTACGAGCATGCCTTGCACCATAATGTGGTGCAACATTGTACCATAACGTGGTGAAAAGTTACACCACATTGTTGAATTTTGTTTGCACCATACAAGGGTGTATCTTTTCTCAGAAAGTGGAGCAGCTGGTGTAGTATAAATTTTTGGTGCAATCTACCACAGAACTTTTAACAGTGTAGTCAAAGTGAGCGTTCAAGAAGAGCACCTAAAAACTCATTGAACAATGCAATGCTTAAAAATGTTCTAGCATGTTTCCTACTATTCCCTTGTAGTTAGGATATTTGTAGTTCCCAAGAATTGCTTTAAACAACCCTTAGAAATGCATTCCAAGCCTTTATTTCAATAGTTTCCAGTTTTGCCTCAAATTTATTGCCTGCTAGGAGTTGTCGAATGTCTTGTCCGACAAAAATACATTCTTTCAATTTGGCATCTGACAATCCCGGAATCTTTTTACACAGATACTTAAAACGCTCTCCTTCTCTTAGCAAAGATTTTACAAACTGCTTTTTAAGTTCAAGTTTGATATGAAGAAGAGCTAGGAGGACTTTTTTAGATCAATCAAAATTTTCAGGATTACGTTTTTATTTCGTGGTTTTAAGGTGGACGTCAAGTAATTTTGTTTCCTATACTTCCAATGGAAAAACTTTTGTACACATTTCCTTCACAATTAGTATGTTCACAAAGGTGAAAATTTGAACATCGATTAAAATAACTTCATATTATAACTTGGAATACTTAATATTTTCTAAAACATAACCATAATTATATTAAAAAGCAATAACTTTTCATTTGGTGGTGTTGAAACCAGAAAAAAGATGGCGCGACCTGTACTTTGATGACGTCAGTAGACAAACAAATGTTGGATTGCATAATTATGGTTATGTTTTAGAAAATATTAAGAATTCCAAGTTATAAAATGAAGATATTTCAATCGATGTTGAGATTTTCACCTTTGGGAACGCATTAATTGTGAAGAAATTGTGTACAGAAGTTTTTCCATTTGAAGTATAGGAAGCAAAATTACTTGACGTCCACCTTAAAGAGTCTTGCCCGGTCATTGTCTTTTGATCCAGCGTTGGACTTTACTCGGCTGCCTCATTCACATAAAACACATGCATATACAGAAGAGCCGTTCACACATTTTTAAAACGTTTTTGATAAGAAATTATAGAAAATAAAAGAAGTTCAAACAATTCAAACTGGCAACAGCGTCGTAGATTAACACGAGATAAACATCTACAGTTAGATATCGTCTGCTAAGAAAATGGCGCACGTAAACGAGCTGTGGGTAGAAAGGTTATGCTTTTGCTCTTTACGAAGAGAAATATTCGTACTCTGTAATTAAAAAACTGTGAAAATCATACAGTTAGCATTTATAAATGTAAAATAAGCAATATTATTAGCAACAAAAGAAAAAATCGTCAAGGACTGCTTTTACCAGGAAAAAGACCACCAAACGAATATCCAAGAAGGTACGCACTTTTACGATTATTTCAAAAGTAAGGTATTTGGTCTTAAGAGAAAATCCACCTACGCAAAGAGCAATTGCTAAGTCGTTAAAAAAATCTCTGCATCAACTGTAAACGAGGTAATAAAGTAATAAACAAAGATTTGAATCTGAAAAAAAAATTTGTTCACTGCCTTTTGCCTAGGCAAGTGGCTGAGCTCAGAACACAATGCAGACTTCTTTATGAAAATCACTTAGCCGAAGACAGATGGAAATTTATTGTGACCATTAATGAAGCATGGATCTGCATAAATGACCGTAGCAAAAAAAGGTCGGTTTATACTATCGCGAAAGAACAGAAAAAGACTTTGTGGCGCAGTGGTCTAAACGGCGGCTTATGATCATTCGTACGTGAAGGGTCCGGGTTCGAATCCCGGTGAGGCATGGATGTTGTGTTTGTCTTACGGCACTGGCTCTTTCCTTTCCCTGGAACCAGTTTCCCTAAATTAGGGACGGGCGACTGCTTATAGCCCATTGAGTTTCTTACGGTGGTCGTTAAACCTTCAATCAAAAAAAAAAAAAAAAAAGAAAAAAGGAGACTTTCAAACTTGGTTCCGGGAATCCAAAGAAAGTTTCAGTAAAAGGATTAATGATTATTGCAGGTTTCTCGTACAATCAGAAATTAAAACTAAGAAAAATTGAAAAGAAGTTAAAAATTTGGCGGTACATAGGTTACACCAAAAAATTGTGCTATACCAGCTGCTCCACTTTGTAAGAAAAGATACACTACTATGTGTTTCAAACAAAATCCAACCACATGGTGCAACTTTGCATCCCTTACGGCACAAAGTTGGACCATATTGTTGGGGTGAGGATTTTTGCACCCTATAATAGTGTATGTTTTCTCAAAAGGTGGAGCAGCACCACGCTTTGGTGCAACGTACCACAAAATTTTTAACAGTGGGTATGAAATGGTTTTTGTGTTGCAACTTTCATTCTGTAGCAAATAATCAAGAAATAACAGGAATATTTCTGTGTATTTATAGTTTCTTTACATAGTGCACTCTGCCGTTGTTCACCGGGATCCACCCCGGTGGCGCAGTGGTCTAAGCGTTGGTTTATGACCATTCGTCCGCGAAGGGCGGGTTCGAAACCCGGAGAGGTATGGATGTTGTGTTTGCTTTACGACACTGGCTCTCTCCCTTCCATGGAACTAGTGGCCCTAAATTGAGGATGGGCGACTGCTTATAGCCCATTGAGTTGCTCACGGTGGTCGTTAAACCTTCAATCCCAAAAAAAAAAAAAAAAAAAAATAATAATAATAAGTAGGAACTGTACACCAATAATACTCAAAATAGTATGACTATACTAATGATCCGAAATTCTTGGCGTAGAATAGAAATAAAACTTTCCAAGCTTCCGCACATCAACCAAATGGCTTTTTGAAGGAAGGTAGCCAGCTAACTGCAAACTGGATGATAGAACGTTTCAACAATTTGAACGCTGTGACTTAACTAGACAATAAATGTGTAGGGACGGAAGCTCGTATGTTAATTAGCATATGATTATGCCAACCTTGCTTCCACCTGATTGAGAAGATTGTCCCACAGCATAATAAATAAAACAAGGTTCTTTTTACAAATAAACTAGATATCAACAAATGCTGATGATAGCCTGGCGTTCTTTCTCTCTCAGCTTTGTGACAATATATCTGCTATTCAAGAGAGGGAGGGTAGAACTGTAGAAAATCATTGAGGCATAAAATATTCATTAGGCCCGAGTACCAAACTTAACGATTTTATTATTTAGGGTTCGGCCGCTATTGTTCTCTAGCTCGTGCTACTTCAGTTGTTACAGACTCGGTACTTCCAAAAGTTCGTCTTCCATATCGGAATCTTTATTCGGAAAAATCAATTTATTTCCTAACGCTTATCCTATCACGTAAGCGAGAGACACTACCGGCCTGTATCGCTTCGTACACGTGGCACTCTTTTTCTCTCCAAAAAAGGCTTAATGCCTCATTTCCGGGCACGTGATCCTCCCAGAGTCCATATCCCAGGACTCTGCACTTCACGAAAAGCACTTCTTGCTCCTACGAGCACTCAACTCCAACTGTTTCTTCTCCGACTTAAAATTACCGAGGATCCAACTTCCTTGCTCCCCATGGCTCCTGTGCTTTCTTCCCGCCTTGTGGCGATCACGTTCCCCTGGTGTCGAGCACGCTCAAACATGGCTGCCTCACCTCTCTCTGCAGCCCCCACCCTTCCGTGGCCTCCAAGCCATAACATGACCTTTGAACTTCTCTTACGTGACCCCGAGGCGTACTTACGCCGCTCCTGCTTTCTGCGTCCCCTGCAAACCTGAAGTCGCTCCGGCTAGGAACAATAGCTGTGGCCTCTGTGAATACATAGAATAACAACTGTACACATCAGAATGTCGTCGAAATAATGCATTCTTCAGACGACTGGCGTCTGTTAGTTCAACCTCGTTTCGTGCGTACCTTCGCCCTAAAGGACGATCGTTAATAATTTCTCACAGGTGATCTTCAAACATACATGAGCTTGCCGAGAATATTTATATTTCCATGAAATTACCTAACTTAATGTCCATCACATAATTCCGTAATATTTCAGTCTCTATAAATTATGCAAATTAGCGTACATTTCATAGTTTATGCAAGCGATTTATTCTTCGCCCGTACAAAATGAATAGGCGCAAATGTGACAATTCGAAGGAACGAGGTCACGTTGTGTGGACACGCGGTACCATGGTAGAAAACGCAGCATTATTTGAAGAATTGATTCCAAATACGTGGCAACTCCAGAGAAACGCTATCATTGCATGCCTCGCTGCTGGTCAAGATTTCCAAGGTTTCGCGAATGGCAGTAGATTTGGGTATGGAATATGAAACTAATTTCTTTATATCACTCCACATAGGATCAGCGGACTTGAACTTGACTTCTCTTGATAGGGCAGTGGTTATTTTTCCGTCTTTTGTATCCCACTTTATGTCCCCTGATTCTAATTCCAAACGAACGCTTGGTCATTCCGATGTAGTATCGCCTGTAGCCGCCCGAATATCGAATATTGTACGCCTGGAGCCGTCCGAATATTGTAATGGGATGGCATAAACACCTGTCACATTGAGAAGAGGGTGCTTGTCAATATTTCTCTTAAGCATCGTATATAAAGATGCCGGAGCTCTATTCCCTAAGATACCTGGGCTCTATTCCCTAAGATACCTGGGCTCTATTCCCTAAGATACCTGGGCTCTATTCCCTACATACCAAATGTTTCCTATCAACTCAAAACCACGCTCAGGAGTATGATCTTTGGTGTCGGCATAAGGTCTCTGGCATTTTTATATACGATGCTAAAGAGAAATATTGACAAGCCACCTCTTCTCAAGGAGGCAGGTGTTTATGCCATCCCACTACAATATCCGGACGGCTCCAGGCGATACTACATAGGAATGACCAAACGTTCATTCGGAATTAGAATGAACGAACATAAAAGGGATACTGAAGACGGGAAAATAACCACTGCCCTATCAAGAGAAGTCAAGTTCAAATCCGCTGATCACATGTGGAGTGATATAAAGAAATAGGTTTCATACTCCCTACCCAAATCTACTGCCATTCGCGAAACCTTGGAAATCTTGTCCAGCAGCGAGGCTTGCAACGATAGCGTCTTTCTCGAGTTGCCACGCATCTGGAATCAATTCTTCAAATAGTGCTGCGTTTTCTACCACAGTACGGCATGCCCAAGCAACGTGACCTCATTTCTTCGAATTATTACATTTGCGTTTATTAATTTATTGTCTAATCAAGTCACCACGTACAAATTGTTGAAATGTTCTATTATCCAGTTTGCAATTAGCTGTCTACCTTCCTTGAAAAAGCATCCTTATAGTTGATGTGCGAAAGCTTGGAAAGTTTTATTACTATTCTAAGCCACGAAATTCGGATCATTAGTATAGTTGTACTACACTGAAGAGCAATTGAATTAGAGATACCTGTCTAGTAACGTGTAGCACCAGCTTTTGCCCTGATGACGGCGGCGATTCGTCTCGGCATGGACTCGACAAGACACCGGAAGCGTTGGGAAGCCATACGGATCCACGACCCCTGAACAAGCTCCCACATTTCATGAAGATTTGATAGAGGGGGTCAGAGCCCAGAACATCTTTCTCAATGGCATCCCAGATGTGCTCGATGGGATTGAGGTCAGGTGACCTAGCTGGCTAAGGAAGCGAGGTCACGTCGGTGGAATGTTCATCCAACCATTCGGATGCAATTCGGGAGCGATGGCACGGTGCATTGTCTTGTTGCAGGATGAGGTCCCCAGTGGGATGTTGAAGACGCACAAACGGAAGCAAATGGTCGTCCAGGATATCAGGGGTCCCATTTCAGTCCACGTAAACAGTCCTCAGACGAGAATGCCACCCCCATCAGCTTGAAGAGTATCCTGCTGATGGCAAGAAGGATCCATCGCTTCATGTGGTTTGCGCCGTACTCGTATCCTGCCATCCGCATGTATCAACGTCGACTCATCAGTCCAGGCAACATTTTCCCACAAGTCTAGGGTCCAGTGGCGACGTTCCCGCTCCCATGCTAATCTTTGCACCGTGTGATGTGCAGTTAGCAGCGGTAACCTCGTGGGACGATGGCTTCTGTACTTCATAGCGAGGAGATGGTTCTGGATGGTGTGGTTGCTTACACGTTTTTGTTCACAAGCGTTAAATTGCGGAGTGATTTCTTGCACTGTCGCCCGTCTATCCGCTGTTACAATGCGAGCTAGCCGACGATGACCCCGCTCATCCACACGCTGTTGTCAACGGCAATTGGCCCTTGCAGGGATGGTTTTACCGGATTCGATGTACTCACGGTGCACCAGTGACACAATGGCTCGTGAAAATCCCAGTGCCTGCACGACTTCCGAGATGGAGTGACCCATTCGTTGGGGCCCGACAATTTGCCCATGATCAAATGCGCTTAGATCCTTCGTCTTACCCATACTGCGTCCGACTCTTACTGATTCCCATCGCATCACTCCTTATATTGTCGGATCGCTGCATACGTCATTTCGTTTCCGTTTACAGGGCCGCCCACAGCGCCACATTTGCATAACGCCAGCTGTCTCTAATTCAATTGCTCTTCACTGTATTTTGAGAATCGCAATTAAAATATGCCCATGAACGGCTTCATAGTGTCCGATCAAGGTAAAATAATCTAAAATCAAATGGATATCTGTTTCATGGAATTACACATGCTTTCCCAAAAGCTCAGAAACGTGCTTAGTTTTCTAGCAATAGAGCTCCCAGTTTCCCAAAAATGTAATCATTCTCAATCGAATGGAATACGCTGAGAGTTCCTTTGTAAAGGGCTAACGCAGTACGTGACTTTTGTGTGTAGAAGGCTTATGGATACTTCTAAACTTACCTCGCAGTGTGCTTGAAAGCGTTATTAGTACCATGTTCTAGCAACTTACTTATGCAACAACAACCCCGTCGGAAAACATTTACGAAATACGAAACAAATCCCATCTGATTCAGACATCAATTTCCTGCCGTCAGAAAGGGAAGCAGAGGCGGGACGGCGTCCTGAATAGCTCACGAAATCTATTTTATATCTGCTCTACTCAGGCTCCACACGGAGTTCCCCAAGCCAGTCACGCACGCAAGACATGTAGCTTGAGAAATTAAATAAAAATCAGTTTCTGTTTTCACGGCACAAAAGTAACAAAACCGTTACTCAATATGAGTCAAATTATGGTATCTAAATAGTTAAGTGAACAAACCTCATGAACTACGGATCCCGTTCCGCCTTTCTGTTTCGCGACGTTTATCTTGTTAAGGATTTCTTTTACCAATGTCCTACATTGTCCGAAAAGAATAATCACAAATTTGTGACCAGTCGTCGTATACCGTCGCTGTTTTACTGGAATCCCTTCCAAAACCCGCACGGACATCTTGATCACTTCCTATAAAAAAGTATCATAATTAGGTGTACTGTTACTGAGGAAAGACGATAGCAGAATTGCTTTAACTTCCACAAATCACAGGCCATCCGTACCGTAGAAAGTTTGAAATTAACTTACACAGCGTAATGATAAAGTCAGAAATATATATTAAACATCATTTTAAAGGAAATTTTATGCTAAACTCAAATATTTTTACAGAATGTTATCAGTAATAGAAGGGAAGTTACAAGCAAAAGCACAGCGTCTAGTCATAAAAAGCAAAAAAAATAGTGGAATTTGTGAAATTAGTGCACAAGTTTCAATAATTTTTCAAGTGTCGTGCAAATTTCAATAATGTACAGTGCATTTAACACTGCACAGTACATTATTGAAACTTGCACGACACTTGAAAAAACTTATCAACAAGCAAGATACGCTTTAATATTTAATTGGATAACCACGGTTTCTTAGTAAAAAAAGTGCACCTTCTTGGCATGGAACTAATGAGCTTCTCTAGTTGTCCATTGATGACAACACAGTGCTATACAGCTCTTGCAGACTCAATTAATGCTGTTTTAGATGTGGGTCCTAGTTGATGGATCTTTTTCTTCAATCGCACCCACAGATTCTCTATGGAATTAAGATTCGGTGACTGTGCCGGCCACTGAAGTTTTCTAATAACTTTTCGATTAAACTCGTCAATCAACTTTGACCGATGACGCGTTATAGTCCTGAACGATAAAATACTACAAAACCATGTCTTGTACAGATGGTAGCAGTTTGGACTCCAAAATATTCAGATATTTCGATCCATTCAATGTGTCATCAGCAATGTGCAGACGGCCAACACCACTGGCTGAAATACAGGACCATAAATTCACGGAATGTGGGTGCTTGATTGTTGTCTGGGTGCAGCATGCCTAATATCTTTATCTTTCACCATCCCGTCGACGTACATAATGATTTTCATTGTTAGCGGAAATAGCAACAGTTGTTTCATCCCTGAAAACAACATTTCTCCATTCATGAACAGTCCAATTCGTGTGTGCCTTGGCCCAAGCAATTCTTTTGAGCCGTTGTTGTTCAGTAAGGAAAGGTTTTCGTGCAACTTTTTCTGCCGTCAGTCCATTTTCTTGTAGACTATTTAAGGTCGCGGGTATCCTAGTGGACAACGTTCGTGTCTGCCACGGAAAGGACCTCAGGTTCGATCCTAGGCAGGTACGAACGCTCGATCCACTAAATACCCGCCATGCGTCGGATGGGCACGTTAATAAGGGCATCTTTCTCCCCCTTTCTACTTCGCTTCCCTGTCACTTTCCTGTCGGGCACTCTAGCCCAAATCTCCTAGCTTCCTATTTCTAAGGGTTGTTTAAGACCTGGGGTCAGACACTCCCTTCCTAAAATCCTCTACATATGATCATTTGATCTTTTTCTGTTTCCCACACATCCAGTTTCTCTAACTCTTTTATTGGTTCGCAAGACAGTGGAATGATCTCAGCACATTCAACAGCAATTATGGCACCGTGTTATCACCAATGTACAACTAGAGAAGCTCATTAGTTCCATGCCAAGAAGGTGCACTTCGTTACTAAGAAACCGTGGTTATTCAAATGAATATTAAAGCTTATTTTGCTTGTTGGTAAGTTTTTTCAAGTGTCCTGCAAGTTTCAATAATGTACTGTACAGTAATTTTATGTTAAATGCATTATGCACTATAATTTCACAAATTCCACTATTTCTTGCTTTTTATGACTAGACGCTGTACCTTTGCTTGCAACTTCCCTTCTGTTACTGGTAATAACATTCTGTAAAAAAAATTGAAATCAGCATAAAATATCCTTTAAAATGATGTATAATATGTATTCCTGGTTTTACCATTACGCTGTATAGGTTGACTTCAAACATCAAAAATTGAGTTTCGGTCTACTGGTGCAGGATTTTTGGCCACGACTGTATGTTTTACCTTGAACGTGAGCCTGGTTCCTGTGGCAATGAGTAGTTAAGACCCGCGGCTTCAACCTGAAGGACCTGGACTCGATCCTCACTATTGGCACAAAAGAGCTGAAATATTCAGCGTGTTGGGTTTTGCGAAATTTCAGTCTAAATACGGAAAAACTTGAAATGGAGTTTTCTGAAATAGACAGAATTACTGACTACTAAAAATCCGTGAAAATATGGAAGTTAATAATAAAAAAAAAATGGGCGCTTTTAAAAACGAAAATTGCGTCAAAAGACGGACAGTTACCGGTAACTTTGCTGCACATTTTTTTTCAGAAATTTTCCGTGAATTCACACCACTTCCTTTTTACAGTTAGTGGTGAAAACACAGTTTTTTAAAATTTTTGTGGTAGGTTGCACCAAAAAGTGGTGCTGAAACCTTGCACCCTGGTACCTTGCACCCTGAAACCTTGCACCCTGGTGCAAGGTTTCACCATGTTGTTGGGTTTTGTCTGCACCACATAATTGTGTATCTTTTCTTAGACACTGGTGCAGCTGGTGTGTCACCACCTTTTGGTGCAACCTACCACACATTTTTCAACAGGTAGATGGTTTGTTTTGGGGGAACGCAATGCGTCTAGTATTTAAAATGTGAGTGAATTCTATCTCTCTCTCTCTCTCGCTCTCTCTCTCTCTCTCTCTCTCTCTCTCTCTCTCTCTCTCTCGCGCGCACACACATTTTACACGCCTGTGTTCTTTCATATGCACATAAATACAAAATATATATATTACAATGAATGAAAATTAAACTCCAATAACTTCATTATTCAGCTAAAAATGCTTATATTACAAAGAGCAGATTACGAATCGGCTGAAGAAGTTTCGTTTTTCTTCATTGGGCAGGTGAAAAATGGTGAAAACATTCGGAATTCACTAATTTTTTCCTACCTGATTGTGCGTAGTAATAATCGTATTAAATGAGCATATTCAGTTCATCGATGTCATGCAGTATCAAAAGGACAAAAGCTGAACCCCCTGGTAATTTAAACTTAGAGAAGAACACCTTAGAGGTTGTTCATTTGTAAGTTTAAGTTCCCAAAGAAAGCGCTGTTGTTAGGCACCACTTTAAACAATTAGAGGATGCCGTCTCTTCCTGAAGCCAGTGCGGACTTGGTCAGCTGCTATGTGCTGAATTGTTACTGTGAATGAAATTGAGTTGGGTATTCCAAAGACAAGGTTAATGTAGTAGACTCTCTTAGCCTTGTTCTAAATCAAGCCTGCAGCGTTGTTAGTATTTCAACATTCCGCACTGCGAGATAAAATGCTAAAAATGCGGGCCACCCCTCTGGTTACGGGCTTTTAGCTAAGAGTCCGAAGGACAAAATTTATTGTCTCGGGTCAAGAGCTCTGAAAACTGCAAAATCAGAGACAAATTTTTCCAACGTAAAAATCTTACACAAATTACGAATAGAATTCATACATAAAAATTGACTGAAAGCCAAAATATCCTCTATATACAGGGTGATCGAAAAGTTCTTGAACCCTAATTTGAACAAATTTTATTCGCATGATACAGATACATAAAGTTTACTTACAGATGGGATACATCTTCCATCGACTTTTGAGCAACTGATGTTGATCTAAAGAAGGTGCTAGGAATGACCTCCGTGTTGCTGGAGGCAAATATCCACGCGGCGGCACATGTTTTTCGTAACGCGTTTCAGCATAGATGGCGTAATTTCCGCTATAGCTTGAATAATGTTTGTTTTCAAGGACTGCAGATCATGCGGGTTGTTTGTATAAACACGGCCCTATAAATATTTCCACAAGAAAAAAAAAAAAAAAAAGCATTTTTCCGAAAAGAAAGCTTTGTTTAATAAGCCCTTGTTGTATCGAGTAACTTTGCGAAACCAACGGCAATACAGCAGGCACTTATGCATATGAGGTGCCTTCAGTTCTAGGACAACTTTCGCTTTGTATGAAATCCCGGTAACGTTGACCTGTGAAGGACGATGTCACACGTACCAGGGATCCCATTTCAGTCCACGTAAACAGTCCCCACAGACAAGAATGCCACCGCCACCAGCTTGAAGAGTTCCCTGCTGGCAAGAAGGATCCATCGCTTCATGTGGTTTGCGCCATACTCGTATCATGAAGCTGCAATTTTTCAGTCACTTTCTGTACTCAGCTGTAAGAAAGTTTCACTTGCTGAGATAAGCGACGAAGTGATTTTGTAGGTGACTGTTGCAAACGTTTTTCAACATAGTTTATCACTTCCGGCGTTAACACACTTGGCCGACCATTTCTGGGTACATCGTCAACACTTCCAGTTTTCCAAAATCGTACGAGTAAACTGTGTATTGTTGATTTACTTACCACAGTTTGCTGCGGAAATTTTTTTCTGAACTCTTCTACACTGAAGAGCAATTGAATTAGAGATAGCTGGCGTTATGCAAATGTGGCGCTGTGGGCGGCACTGTAAACGGAAACGACATGACGTATACAGCGATCCGACAATATAAGGAGTGATACGACGGGAATCAGTAAGAGTCGGACGCAGTATGGGTAGGACGAAGGATCTAAGCGCATTTGATCGTAGGCAAATTGTCGGGGCCCGGCGAATGGGTCACTCCATCTCGGAAGTCGTGCAGGCACTGGGATTTTCACGAGCCACGGTGTCACGGGTGCACCGTGAGTACATCGAATCCGGTAAAACCATCCCTGCAAGGGCCAACTGCCGTGGACAACAGCGTGTGGATGAGCGGGGTCATCGTCGGCTAGCTCGCATTGTAACAGCGGATAGACGGGCCACAGTGCAAGAAATCACTCGGCAATTTAACGCTGCTGCACAAAAACGTGTAAGCAGCCACACCATCCAGAACCATCTCCTCGCTATGGGGTACAAAAGCCATCGTCCCATGAGGTTACCGCTGCTAACCGCACATCACAGGGTGCAAACATTAGCATGGGCGCGGGAATATCGCCACTGAACCCTAGACATGTGGAAAAATGTTGTCTGGACTGATGATTCACGTTGGTACATGCGGATGGCAGGATACGAGTACGGCGCAAACCACATGAAGCGATGGATCCTTCTTGCCATGAGCGAACTCTTCAAGCTGTGGTGGCGGTGGCATTCTTGTCTGGGGACTGTTTACGTGGACTGAAATGGGACCCCTGGTACGTGTGACATCGTCCCTCACAGGTCAACGTTACCGGGATATCCTGGACGACCATTTGCTCCCGTTTGTACGACTTCAACATTCCACTGGGACCTCATCCTACAACAAAGCAATGCACCGTGCCATCGCTCCCGAATTGTTTCCGAATGGTTGAATGAACATTCCATCGATGTGAGCTCGCTTCCTTCGATAGCTAGGTCACCTGACCTCAATCCCATCGAGCACATCTGGGATGCCATCGAGAGAGATGACCGAGGCTCTGACCTCCCTCCATCAAATCTTCGTAAACTGTGGGAGCTTTTTCAGGGGTCGTGGATCCGTATGGCTTCCCAACGCTTCCGGTGTCTTGTCGAGTCCATGCCAAGACGAATCGCCGCCTTCATCAGGGCGAAAGGTGGCGCTACACGTTACTAGACAGGTATCTCTAATTCAATTGCTCTTCAGTGTATACACTGTAAAACTGCCTTTGCATATAATCTTCAAGTGAACAAATTCTTTGCTCCCTCGTCAAACCCATGCCTCTGTGCAAATGGCGACGCTGAAGTGGGCAAACTGCGAAGCACACATGAGACCGGTTATTCGTTTTTGGAACTCTGCCAATTTCCTTCAGGCATTCGACAAGCGCAGTATTTGATCTCGACGATTTGCTGACTAGCGTTGCCACATCAATTGGTTGAATTTTTGCTTACAGCATACACAATAATTTTTTTAAATTCAAAGTTCAGGAATTTTACGGTCACTCTGTAGTTTTGGAGCACATTTACTTATGTTTTATTGTTTTCTCAAATATCATATACTTTAGTTCACCAGTATTTAGGGGAACGTAGTTCCAAACAGTTCCCTCCCACTTTTACCACCTGCCAAAATGGCAAGTTTCAGCGATAAGCGTTCGTCGGTGTCGTTCAATTGGTAGAATATCCGACTCCGGAGAAGGAAAGTGTGGGCTCGAATGCCATCGTCGGCAAAATCTCGGCTAGTTTACCACATTGGCGCCCGAACGTAAAATGAATCTCCAAGGCCTTGAGGTTCGAGAAAAATGTGTGATGCTCCTTCCACACATAGTATGGAATTAATCAGAATACAGAGTTCCTTCAAGCATGATTAGTCGGCTGACCCGAAATAACTTGCGATTTTGTGAGTTGTTTAAAGAGGGACATCTAAATAGTATTGCCTTTTTAAGTTTCGAAGTACAGTATTATCCGTGGTAATTGGAGGATGCTAGAGCCCGAATTACTGAAAAATACAGATAACCAAGATTATGTTTTCATTGGGTTAAATACATAAAAAAGCTATAAAATCATAAGAAAAACTTCCTGGTAGAATATAAATGAAAAATTGAACATTTTAAAACTTATTTAGGTAGAAAGTACATTATTTTTGTATTGTTTTTTAGCATATCTTTTGTAAAAAGAGATGGTGCTATGTTATCACTTTGTCCGTCCGTTTGTCTGTGGATACAATATCTCTGAAACAACTATCAGTCTGATTAGAAAAATTATAGTTGCATTGGGAAGCTTAAAATGTGAGAATGATGACACTTGCTTTCCGTTTTTTTTTTTTTTTTTTTTTTCTGATGTACAACTTTGCCACTAGAGGGCGTAAATGCAGATGATATCGAATTCAAAATACATTTTATTCCATATATTTGTTTCTAAATATCCGACTGAAAAATTCCTTTTTTCTTTCGATGCCATTTATATCAAAAACTATTTCAGGTACAGACTCGTTTTCAAGTAACGCATAGATTTTTTGCTAGGGGTAAAGGTAAATTGCGTTTTCCACGATATCTTCTAAAAAGCCAATTTAAGGAATCCTTCCTGTATCGGATACAGCTCCTGATGGGGAATGTTTTGCATAAAATTTCTAATTTTTCGTAAAGAATGGTTTGGCCACTATGGAGCATAAAGTTTTTTTCTGCTTCTGATATATTTGCAGCAAAATCTGAGCATCTAAAAACTCGATTGAAAAAATTCTTAAATTCTTTCGTGAACTGATACCGCTCAACTTGAAAAACATTTTCAGAATACTTTCTTCGTAAAATAATACATAGTTTTTCAGCCAGGGCGGCGTAGTCGTATATCTTATTATTTATTTATTTTTTCCGATATCTCTGCTTCTTAGGGTCCGATTTGAAAAATTCTTGCTGCGTTGGAGAGCGTTTCCGGTGCGAAATGTTTCTCATATAATTTCAAATTTTATTTAATGCACAAGTGTGCCACTAGAGGGCACGTAAGGTCCCGTTTCCGTTTACAGCAATATCTGCGGGACAAAAATCCCGATTGAAAAAATTATTTTTCGGTCAGACACTACTAAATATGAAAACTCTTCGTGTTTATTTTTGTCCCCAAAACAATGAACAATTTTGCTGCTAGGGAGCGCCAATGTTCAGTCTATTTTTCTCAGTATCTCTGCTTCCACATGTGCGATTTAAAAAATTCTTTCAACACCGGATGCTATTTACCTGGAACACTTTAGGTTTGTATTTGAGGAGTTTTATAGTTCACAGTTCTGTCACTAGGTGGTGTTTGTGCAGTGTTGCATTCAGATAGTTTTTTTGCTGGGGGAAGGGGGGTTAATTACAAATTTTGAGGGGGCTGAAACTTGTTGACTGATTATATACATATAAACACAATTATGTTGTTTTTATATGCATTAATATATACAAAAATTTTAAATAGAGTATAAAAATTTTCTTATGCTCGTATATCACAAATGCGAATTCCAAGAAATCTACACATACAAGTGACTAAAAATGTAACACCGTTACACCTTTGTTTTAATTCAGTAATGCACCACGGATTTCACCATTGGGGTGGTGTGAAATATTGTGGATGCTAGTAAGATAACGCTGTGCCAGAGACCCCCCCCGCCCCCCGACCTTCCGTAAAACATTAGGAATGGTAAAAATGTCTTCGCCTTGCCACAAGCCTGTTTCTTATTATTAAGGAATCATTACAGTGTTATCTGAAAACGTCTGGTGTAAACCATTCCACTGCCGTTTGGTTTCAGCCCCTTTAGATTATTTGAATTAGTACATAGTAGTGTAGAAAAAACTAACTAACCGTTTGGATGCTAGTTTGAGATGCCTCGATATTTTTGGTGCATAGTGTAAACCACCCACCGCCAGGCAAAAAAAACAAACAAAAAAAAAACCCCTCTTTTATGGGAACAATTTCTAATAATTTGCTATTGTTAAAAATTAGGTAGCAAAGATTTTGTTGTATTGGAAGCACTAACGTTACATTAGCTACACTGAGCCTTAACCGTATACATCTAAAGTCGGCATCCAGAAGACTGAAATAAAGCTGAATGCCAGCTTCTAAAATATGATGACGTATTGCTTTGCAAACATCACTACTCTGTGGAATTAGGATCTTATTGCAGAAGTAGTCCGATGCTTGAAAATTCACCCCTTCAGCGAGGGCTATTTATTATTTTATTGGAGGATGTAAAAAAATTCAGATTAAAGTCCATTTGGGTGGGGTTTTTTTTTATTTTTATAATATTTTGCCTGATTTTCTTAATTTTTTAAATAATTCATTTCTTCAATAATTTAACTATAAATGAAAACAATTAGACTAAATTAAAGGGGAGATCGCCCAAAAACCTACGGGGTCTGAGAGAGGCGTTCATGGATTTTCGGGGAGCTAAGCACCCCCGAGACGATGCTTGAATACATCACTGTCAGTTTGTGTACTTCTCTTTAAAGCTGTATCTCCGCTTTTAAAAACTCTAGTGAAAAATCTTTGTTTTTGTTACTGTATGCCATTCGCTACAAAAGGTATGTGGAGCATTAACCACTTCAAATGGATATTTCTGAAGTTAACAGAGAACTCACCAAGGTTCTTATGGAAACAGCAACACAAATAGGTGGTACTAAGAACAAGTTACATATGAAGATAATTTCAGGGAAAACTAAAATGCTGATGCAAAAGAAAAGGGAGATGAAGACAAATAAAAACGTAACTTCCAAAGTGGAATATAGAGAGCTATGCAAGACAGTGCGAAAAGGTATCACTGAAGACATAAGGAAATTCAATTGTGAACTAGATTGGAAAGCAATTGAAAACAACCAGAGCCTGAAGAGAGCAAAAGGACATCTCAGTAAGGGAAGAAAACAGATTATGGCTCTGAGAAAAGAAGATGGTACTGTAACAAGAAATAGAAATGAAATTTTGACTACGGTGAAAGATTTCTATTCAAAACTACATGAAAGCGATGATACATCTATTCCAGACAATACGACAATTACCAGTGCCAAAGTCCCTCCAATCCTCCCTGCAGAAGTTACATATGTAATTAAGAACATAAAACGGGAAAGAGCTCCAGGAGAAGATGGAATTACCGTGGACATTATTGAAGAAGTAACTGGAGAAATTGAAACTAAACTCGCCCAAGTTTTCACCAGATGTCTTAATGAAAGGAAGATTCTTGAGGATTGGAACAATGCTACAATTATCTTGCTCCGTAAAAAAGGTGACATTGAGGATCTCAGGAACTATACAGGCCCATCAGCCTCCTTTCAGTGGTTTATAAAATCTTCACTAAGGTTCTTTCACATCGCTTGAAGGTAACACTAGACATGGCCCAACCAAGAGAACAAGCTGGATTCAGGAGTGGCTACAGCACTATAGATCATATCCATGTACTGAGAGAACTAATTGAAAGAACAAGAGAATATGAACTCCCATTATACATGGCTTTTATTGACTATAAAAAGGCCTTCGATTCCGTGAAACCATCAGCAGTAACAATGGCTTTGAAATCCTGCGGTATTGAAGATGCATACATTAGCATTATTAATAACATCTATGAAAATGCAAGTGCAAAAGTTCGGATATTTGAGGATACAGCACAAATAAGAATTGGAAAGGGAGTGAGACAAGGTGACACTATATCTCCCAAGCTCTTTAACGCCACGTTGCAAAATGTTTTTGAATCATTGAACTGCGAAAACAAAGGGATAAATATTAATGGAGATTAGTTAACTCACCTTCGTTTTGCTGATGACGTAGTGATCTTTGCAACTACCCCTTCAGAGCTGCAGAGTATGATCCAAGAACTTGCTGACTAGAGCAAAGAAGTGGGATTAAAAATGAACTTTCAGAAGACAAAAGTGATGTACAATGCTTTTACAAGAAACGAAGATTTATCGATTGATGGAGAAAAACTGGAGATAACCGATCCCTACATTTATCTTGGGCAGCAGATATCGAGTGAGGGTCACATTGATGAAGAAATTAATCGGCGTATAAAACTTGGATAGAAAGCTTTTGGAAGAAACAGTACAATTTTTAAGAGCAGTATGGCATTATGTCTCAAAAGAAAAGTGTTTAATCAATGCATCCTGCCAGTGCTTACGTATGGAGCAGAGACATGGACCTTAACTTAAAAAGACATACAAAGACTGCGGACAACTCAAAGAAGCATGGACAGATGCATGCTAATGCTTAGTGTAACCAGGAAAGATAAGAAGAGGAACGTGTGGATAAGGAAAATGACAGGAGTGGACGACATTATGACCAGAGTGAAATCACTGAAATGGCAATGGGCTGGACATGTTGCCAGAAGAACGGACGACCGAAATTTTAGACTGGATTCCGAGGGACAGGAAAAGACCCAGAAGAAGACCCCATGCGAGATGGATGGATGAAATTCAAAAGTATGCTGGAGTGGCATGGAGGAGACAGGCCCAAGACAGACAATTGTGGAAGAAATTTGGGAAGACCTTCATCATCATCATCATTGTCAACCATTATCAATCCACTGCTGGACGAAGGTCTCCCCAAGTTTCCTCCACAACGGTACACAACGATGATGATGATGATGATGATATATTAAGTTTCCTCCACAACGGTACTCCACAATGATGATGATGATGATGATATATTTATATATCATCATCATCATCATCATCATTGTCAACCATTATCAATCCACTGCTGGACGAAGGTCTCCCCAAGTTTCCTCCACAACGGTCTGTCTTGTGCCAGTCTCCTCCATGTCACCCCTGCATACTTTCGAATTTCATCCACCCATCTCCCATGTGGTCTTCTTCTGGGTCTTTTCCTGTCCCTTGGAATCCAATCTAAAATTTCGGCTGTCCATCGAAGATCTGTCCTTCTGGCAGTATGTCCAGCCCATTGCCATTTCAGGGATTTAACTCTGATCATGATGTCTTCCACTCTTGTCATTTTTCGGATCCACGTGTTCCTCTTCTTATCTCTCCTGGTTACACCAAGCATGCACCTCTCCATGCTGCTTTGAGTTGTCTGCAGCTTTTGTATGTCTCTTTTAGTTAAGGTCCACGTCTCTGCACCATACGTAAGCACTGGAAGGATGCATTGATCAAACACTTTTCTTTTAAGACATAATGGCATATTGCTCTTGAAAATTATGCTGTTTCTTCCAAAAGCTTTCCAGGCAAGTTTTGTACGCCGATTAATTTCTTCATCAATGTGACCCTCACTTGATATCTGCTGTCCAAGATAAACGTACGTGTCTGTTATCTCCAGCTTTTCTCCATCAATCGATAAATCTTCATTTCTTGTAAAAGCATTGAACATCACTTTTGTCTTCTGAAAGTTCATTTTTAATCCCACTTCTTTACTCTTGTCAGCAAGTTCCCGGATCATACTCTGCAGCTCTGATGGGTTAGTTGCAAAAATGACTACGTCATCAGCAAAACGAAGGTGGGTTAGATAATCTCCATTAATCTTTATCCCCTTGTTTTCCCAGCTCAGTGACTGAAAAACACCCTCCACTGTGGCATTAAAGAGCTTCGGAGATATGGTGTCACCTTGTCTCACTCCCTTTCCAATTTTTATGTGTGTTGTATTTTCAAACAGCCTAATCTTTGCACTTGCATTTTCATAGATGTCATTAATAATATTAATGTATGCATCTTCAATACCGCAGGTTTTCAGAGCCATTGTAACTGCTGATGGTTTCACCGAATCAAAGGCTTTTTCATAATCGATAAAAGCCATGCACAATGGAAGTTCATATTCCCTCGCTCTTTCAATTAGTTCTCTCAGCACATGGATATGATCTATTGTGCTGTAGCCACTCCTGAATCCAGCTTGTTCTCTCGGTTGAGCCATGTCCAGTGTTACCTTCAAGCGGTGTGAAAGAACTTTAGTGAAGATTTTATAAACTACTGATAGGAGGCTGATAGGTCTGTAGTTTCCGAGATCCTCAATGTCACCTTTCTTATGTAGCAGGATCATTGTAGCGGTGTTCCAATCCTCAGGAATCTTTCCTTCATTAAGGCATCGAGTGAAAATTTGGGCGAGTACTGTTTCGATTTCTCCACTTGCTTCTTGTATGATGTCTACAGTAAATCCATCTTCTCCTGGAGCTTTTCCCCGCTTCATGTTCTTGATTGCATGTGCAACTTCTGCTGGAAGGACTGGAGGAACTCTGGTACTGGTATCTTTCATGATGTCTGGAGTGCATGTATCATCCCTTTCATATAATTTGGAGTAGAAATCTTTCACTCTTGTCAAAATTTCGCCTCTATTTCTTGTTACAGAACCATCTTCTTTTCTCAGTGCCATAATATGTTTTCTTCCCTTACTGAGATGTCCCTTTGCTATCTTTAGGCTTTGGTTGTTTTTCAATTGCTTTCCTCACTAGTTCACAGTTGAATTTTCTTACGTCTTCAGTGATATTTTTTCGTACTGTCTTGCATAGCTCTATATATTCCACTTTGGAAGTCACGTCTTCTTTAGTTGTCCTCATCTCTCTTCTTTTTTGCATCAACATTTTCGTTTTTCCTGATAATTTATTTACATGCAACTTGTTCTTAGACCCAGCTAATTTTGTTGCTGTTTCCATAAGAGATTTGGTTACTTTTCTGTTAACTTCAGAGATGTCCACTTCTTCCGATGTTAGGCCTTCTAAAGCAGAGAACCTGTTCTTCAGTTCCAACTTGAAGGTATTATGGTGTTTTTTAAGGTTGGTTATGTCAATAGATTTTGTTTGTCTTATGAGCTTGCCACGTTCAAGTTTAGTGTTGAGGTGCATCTTACATCTCACCAATCTATGGTCACTACCTGTGTTGAACTTGTTTAGCACACTGCAGTCTTCTATGACGAATTTTTTGTTACACATAATAAAATCAATTTCACTTGTCGTCCCATTTGGATGTCTCCATGTCCATTTCCTGTGTGGCTTTTTCTTGAAGAAGGAGTTCGAGATGAAAAACCCTTCTGCCTCTGCAAACTCAACGAGAGTATTTCCACGCTGGTTTCTGTTGCCGTGACCGAATTTACCTACTGAAGTTTCATTTTGTTGCCGTTGCCCTATTTTTTTGCATTGAAATCTCCCATAATTATTTTCAAGTGCTGCTTACCTTTATTATTTAGATGACAAATTTCCTCATAAAATTCTTCAATTTCTTCTTCAGGATGACTTGTGGTGGGTGCATAAGTTTGAATAATCTGAGCCTGGTATCTTTTCGAGAGTTGGATAACAAGCCGTGCAGCTCTGTCAGAGGAACTTTCAACTTCTACAACTTTATCCTTTAGTGTCTTGTTTATTATAAATCCAACACCACTAGTTCTGCCAGTATCTGTCCCACGATAGTAGAAGAGATGTCCACTTTTCAGTTCGATGAGATCTTCTCCTTTTCTCCTTACCTCACTTAGCCCCACGATGTCCCACTTGATCCTTTGTAGTTCCTCTTCCAATTCAAGAAGCCTTGAATCAGAAGATAGGGAGCGTCCATTGTACGTTGCCAAGGTCAGCATCAGATGGCAGCCTAGTCCGGTCCTCCGGGGATTCTTAGCACCCTCTGCCTTCATGTTTCGCACTGGCCGCTGCCTTGGCCAGGTACATTCCAGCTGCCGGAGACTGAGGGCCAAGATTTAAGTTGTGGAGTCATTTTGGAGAGGTTTGGCCATAACTCACCACGCTGGCCAAGCGGGTTGGTGAGTGTGGGATAGAATTTCCTCTAATCCCGATGGTATAGTTATACCGCTATGAGCGGTCGTCAGAGCCCCTTTAGTGGGAACAGGATGCACCACGAGAAGGCGGGGTTGACATTTGTCAAGGAGAGGCTGTGATGTTACGCATCACTTGACCTTACATCCCATATTTATATATAACTGTATATATATATATCAGCTCGACGCATACCAGGGTGGCTCGTCAGACGAGGCGCCGCCTCACCAGAAATTTTTCGTCCACGAAAAAAGTTTTTTGCATATGTAAGATATAACTCTCCTTTAATTGTTCAGACTAAACAAAACTGAAATTCTCATTGTGATTCGTAAATTTTGTTAAAAATGCTTCAACCAGAGAATGAATCCTGAATTCATGAGCATTAAATTTATAAAGTTTAAATATTGATTTTGCTAAGAGGTTGAAACGAGCATATTCTGTGCGCCTAGAAAGGCGATCATCTGAGTCGTCTCTGTTACAATCAAGGTTACAACAGACAGGAGTCGCGCGGAGATAAGGAAAAATGCGGTTCCCCCCAGATCATTATTTCCTCTACGGATTTTGAGGCGAAATTCGAACGCCACCTAAAACCTACTGGCGTCTGTGTTTCTATTGGAGGAAGGCAGGGATTTTGTCCAATGGGAGCGGGGAAAGCAGAGCTGATGATCTTGGTAAAGCAGTTACTGAGGCGGCAATCCATTTCGCCTCAGCTCAGTAAGAGCAT
This sequence comes from Macrothele yani, assembly GCA_039090855.1. Classification (NCBI taxonomy): domain Eukaryota; kingdom Metazoa; phylum Arthropoda; class Arachnida; order Araneae; family Macrothelidae; genus Macrothele; species Macrothele yani. The sequence goes on from CM077026.1 coordinate 118,056,399, forward strand.
GTTTGTTTCTAGTGTATTATACACATAGCTTTTTCGTCAAAGTGTACACTGTATTCTATATTTGAGTGCTGACTTATTTTAATGTGTTTCTTCAGTAATTTCTGGTTAGGCGAGAAAGGTGCTGAGTTTTTCTTTTTTAGTATTATTGCTCATGAATTTGGATTTATTAGTAATAATAAAAATAGTTATTTTTAGGTTCGAACTCATTCATAAAAAGAAAATTGAATGTATTCTGTTAGGGAGGGGGGAGAACAAATTTTACAGGTGTTCATCTGTTCTGATTTCTACCATGCTTAAATTCCCTGACCTGTTTTGACGAAATATATAGAAATGTGCTTCGAGCTGGATTTCTCCTAGACACCGTTCCCACGTGTCAGCATCTTAATTTGTATCCCGTGGGCCTTAATTGTGATCTACACGAAGGATGCACTTTCGTAAACAGACATGATGCTTTTATTCTGGACTCAGAAGCATCTTTTGGGAAAAGTTGTTTTTCTATAAAAAATATTTTGAATATCTGGGAGAGTGGGTGTTTGATTGCGTTGTGCGTGATGCAACGACCACTCATTAACTATCTCTAGATAATGAAATTGAGCACAAAATGTGGTTCGCGCCGAGGGAGGATTATATAAAGTAAAACGGGTTAACGATTTTTCCTCTATTTTTTTTTTCATAAAATATACACACACACACACACACCCCTCCGAAACTGTGTCCAATGTTTACCTCCCTCCTCTTCTCTGTGCTTGATGTTTTCCTGTGATTTTGTTGAACTATTGTCGAATAATATGCACTATCTACCAACAAGTAATTGGACACCCCTGCAATCGACGATATCAGCGGTCCTGATACACGTAACGGCCGCCGCCGTTAAAAATCGTTTGGGAAACAACAACGCAACCAGTTGCATGCAAGATGCCACTTAGTTCGGAGCTCTCTAATTTCGAGAAAGGTGTAATCGTCGGGTATCACAGAAATGGCCGATCCATACGTGACATATCCAGCGAGTTGATGTACCGGAAATCGACAGTGGCCTACGTGATTGGTAAGTGGAAGATGAGAGGTGACTATCGGAATGTACCCCGACCCGGCAGACCCACGAAACTGGGAGTTAGAGACCGACGGGTGCTGGCCAGAGAAATTCGGAAGAACCGCACCAAATCGATGGGCCACATCCGCGAGGAGTTTCAATAGGCATCCGGAAGTATTCATTAGATGAATACCATCCGTAAGGAAGCCCATCTGCTTGGTTATCATGGACGTGCTGCCGCCCACAAGCCTTTGATCACCAAGTCCAATAGCGCTGCTCGGCTAACGTGGTGCAAAGAACGTCGACAGTGGACCGTTGAACAGTGGAAACAGTTTCTCTGGAGCGACGAATCAAGGTTCACCCTCTACCGTTCGGATGGCAGGGTCTGGGTTTGGCGTCTGCCTGGAGAACGCCTCCTGCCGGAATGTATTGTGCCAACTGTAAAGTTCGGCAGCGGTGGAATTATGCTATGGGGGTATTTCTCCTGGTATGGCACGGGACCAATGGTCGCAATTCCTGGTAGACTCAACGCCGAGACCTACTGCACCATTTTGGATGACCATGCGCTTCCTACGTTGTGACAGTTTTACGGGGTGGACCCATGTTACTTTCAGGATGACAATGCCAACTGTCATGTTGCGAGTTCCACCATGGCTTGGTATGGTGACAATGGGGTTAATCGAATGGACTGGCCTGCGCAGAGCCCGGACCTTAACCCTATCGAGCACCTCAGGGACGAGTTGGAGCGTCGACTTAAGAGGTGCCCCTACCGTCCGAAATCGGTGAAGGAACTGACCTGTCTTCTCCAAGCCGAGTGGAAGAAAATACCGCTAGCCGTCGTACAACGCCTGGTTGAGAGTATGCCCCGGAGGGTCTCAGGTGTAATCGCCACTCGTGGAGGCTCCACCAACCATTGAAGGTGAATAAACTTCATTTTCCTTTGCTATCATAGGTGTCCAATTACTTGTTGGTAGATAGTGTATATAGAAATAAAAATACATAAGCATATATACATATTAAATCGCTTCTCTACAAAATTTGGTTTTAGTTATCTTTCATAACTTATATATGTTATGGGCTGGGTCTTCGCCTCACCAACATTTTGCCCTAGCAGCCGCCATTGGGTCGACGTGAATTTATATGCTTCCTTAACTGCATCCATCTCGAAACACTGAGTACTGAGCTCTCCAAGCGCTGAAGCGGGAACAGCTCTTCCGCCACGTGTATCAAACAACAAACTCAGAGCAGGAAAAAGACAATGAAAAAATGTAATAAAAAAAACACACACACACACAGAAATAAAAAGGAAGGATACGGAGTGTCGAGGTGAACAATGAGTAATCAATTCTCCACCAGGCCAGTGCTTCTCTGAGCTTGGGTGGCGAGCGTGACGCTAACGCTGTCAAACACGTGTGATGTACGCGACCAACAAAAGCCCTGTTATTCAAAGCACCGGTAATTGCTGATATGAATGTTAAATCACTAGGGCGGATGCACGGAGGCGGGAATAGCTTGAAGAGGGGAGCACTGTAGATGAAGTACACTTGACACATGGTCCCTGCCTGCCCGCTGTATAAAGTAGCAATGATTTAGCTTTATGGGGGTCTTTTTAAGGGCATACATTACTGGAATGTAAACTAAGTTCCAGTCTTTTACGCAACAAATAAGTAAGCAATAACATCTCTTTCTGTACTCTGCGTTAAGTTGGTACATACGCACTGATGTAGTTTTGAATGAAAAAGTGCCTTAGCGGTGCACGGTTTAGGAAAGAAGAAACCGGAAATGAGACCAAAATTTTCGAAAGCAATGTGAAACCTGATTTGCGGGCTCTCATCATTTAGTATTTTTTATTATTTAATTTGGGCAATTTTAAATAAAACCAAGTATATATATATTTCAGTTCGTGGTTTAACGAGCACTGTGAACAACTCGATAGGCTATAAGCAGTCGCTCGTCCCTAATTTAGGGACAATGACTCTATATAGGAAATGGAGGGAGTCACTGACGAAAGAAAAGCACACCACCCATTTCTCACCCGGGACTCGCGAGCCCGGGGCTCATCTCGGGGAAATGGTCAGAAGACAGAGCTTAGGCCACTGCCCCCACGAGAACGGCTATAGAAAGGAATTATGAGGGTGTCACATGCTAAGAATGTAAAGTTTTTCTTTAAATACTGCACTGCCATTTCACATGATTCCAAATATGTGGAGTTGTACGTATTAGTTCACACTGAATAGATATAACTATTATACTCAGAAGGCCTAATACGCCGCATTTTCTTAGATTGTGAGGTGGGTGTAGAAAATTTCTATTGTGTTACCTATAGTGAAAATTTTCCAAATACGTGGAGACAATGTAAATAGACAAAGTCATCACTCTTTCCACATTTTTCGTTAATTAACACACAGCAACCGAAAAATTGTATTTCGACACCTCTGGGATCGAATCTCAGATCTCTCGATAACTAACCGAGTGCGTTCGCCTTACACTACGGTGGCCAACAATTCACGGCGCTATGTGTGTTTATCTGACAGCATCTGACTTCACAAATCCGTAGGGATGGGCTCAGCAACTCAGACGTCTCCATCTGGTGGGGCTGAAATGCAGGGGGCGTTACCTATAAAACATGAAATGCACTACGTGAATTACTTTTATTGAAGCCTATGGCGAGGTGTTTAGTATAAATACTAAACACCTCGCCATAGGCTTCAATAAAAGTAATTCAGAAGTAGATATTCAGGTGTAAACCTTAACTATGGGAAATGGTACGTCTCTTTACGTTACATTCCGTTTACTACTGAGGCAGTTTATTTAGTTCAACATAGAACCTTTCTTTCTCAAGAGGATGCCTTGTGTTATTTGCAATAATGGCGGGAAACGCGGGATGAAATTCTGAAGCGGGCATGGCCAGGCCGTAATGTTTCAGCCGGCGCCCCCGAAGTTCTGCTCCGAGCAGGGACCGCACTTTTTAAATTAAAGCCCGTGCAGGCCTCTAGACTGTATATCTTCAACGAAAATGGCGATGGTAGGAAGGCTGTTTTCGTTAGTGCCTCGTGAAGATGAATTTCAGTTTTTCACATTAAAACCCAGAATGGGTCTCACTAATATTGAAGTGTTAGCGGCTGAGGAAATATTGCTATCGGTGTATCAGGTCTTTTTCGTTACGAAAGAAGTTTTCCTCTGATAAGAAGTATTTTCTTGGAAAGTGGAGTACTCAGTTTAAACACCTGCGAGATCAGGATCAAGAAATTTAAAACAAATGTATTGGAAATAAACAAATACATCGCTCTTTCCACGTTTCCAGAAACACATAGCAACCGATGTGCTATGTGTTTCTGGAACGTGGAAAGAGCGATGTATTTGTTTATTTACTGACGCCACGTATTTGGAGGATTTTAACTTTGCATTGGAAATGAATTACAATTTTAATTACTAATGGAATTTGAAATCTAAGGACTTGAACTCTTTTCTATTAGTTCAAGTGTTTTTATTAAAAATCAGAGTAATTTTAAAGATTTAAAAACAAATTCTGCTTCCTTCAAAGTAGAAAAACAATAATTACTTTTTTTATAGACAACTTCTGCCTATATCCTTTGTGTTTACTTCCCAACTGTAATTAATCACTGTTTTTCTCTTTTCAGAACTAAGTAAAAAATTATTTATTTGCCCGTGACGGTAAACGGGCATTGATTAACAAACATTTTGCCCTTATGCGCATGAAAGGCTCTGCTATGCTCAATTTGTTTTGTCTTATCTGTTTATGAGATATTTCTGCTCGTTAAAATATAAAGGAACAAAATATAACGTACAACCTATTTTGTGCAATTTCGCCAGAAAATTATTGTCGGTGCAAAACACGATTGTAAAAATACACTATAGCAAAACGCCTCATATTTCATATATACTCACTGAAATTATTTGCAAAATATTTAAGTCGCATATTTAGCACGACAACGTTTAATGCTCTTTTCTTCTTTCAACTGCAAATATGTTTGATGCAAAGTATTTCAGTGCCATGTTGCCTGCATCACGTCAGTGATGGTAAACGAATAGTATCATAGTCACATACATAAGATAAGCTGCCTCTGAAGAGAGACTCTGGGGGGATGCTTTGTGAATAGAGCCGAAAAGACAGATACGCTCTATTTAATACCCATCTGTTTCACAATGAGATGTAGACTTTGTGAAGAACGACTGAAAGATATGCGGTAGATACCGTAGCAACCGAGGATCGAATCCGGGTCCCCTCACTCCTAGGTAAGTCGCTGTCCCAACTGAGCTACGCGGACATGTGCTCTCTCTGCTATCTGCCTTTATCTCGTGTGCGCCCCCCCCCGAAAGAGGGCAGGGAACATGGCCGAAGGGTCAGCCGGGACCATGTGTCGATGTAGGCAGTCATCCATGAAGAACGTGCATTTGAAAATTTTCAGACAATTTAGTGTGTGGACCGTAACATCACACTGATTTATTTTTTCGAAGCACTGAAGAAGGGATTCTAATTTTCCCTGTCTCGCCGTGTGGAAAGAACATCACATCATTGCGAGAAACTCAACAGCCGGGTCATCCTGGAACTTCGGGCGCCTATATAACGAACAAGTTTGTCCGCGCCGAGATCGAACCCGGGGTCTCCTTACTCCGGAGTAAGTCGCTCTCCCAACTGAGCTACGCGGACATGTGCTCTCACTGCTATCTGCTTTTTTCTCGTGTGCGTCCTGCGGTGCAGGCACGTCACAACTGTGCAACAGCAATGTGTGTGTAAAAACGACTCATGATACAATGATAGCTAAAGCCAAACAATTCAACTTCAACGCATATATCAGTAAATGCTTTAAACGAGTTACTGTCTTCATCAGTCAATACTTGAAATCAGTAATTTCGTAACCAATAAATGCTTTGAATCAGTTAATGTCTTTATCAGAAAGTGCTTCGAATCAGTTAATGTCTTCATCAGAAAATGCTTTGAATCAGTTAATATCTTCATCAGTAAATGCCTTAAATCAGTTTATGCAGGGGCGGATTTACAGGGAAGCTTACGAAACCAAGGAACTGGGCTACGTAAGCTTACGAAATGATTGTCGTCTTTTTTTCGTTTCACTTCTTAAAAAAAACAACAACAAGAAAGATGACACCGAATTTTCGGGTGTAATAAGCGCGTCTTTTGAATCCATTCTGACGCAAATTAAAGTTATCAAAGCTATTCAAAGTCAATGAAACCGGTATGGAAAACAACAGTATCTGACGGAAGAAAGAAGTTTTTCAATCGGGATTTTAATCCCTCAGATATTGTTGTAAGCGGAATCGTGAGCTTACGCCCTCTGGTTGCAGACTTGTGCTTTAAGAAAAACATGAATTTATATGAGAAACCTTTCGCATCGGAAACGCTCTCCAACACCGAAAGAATATTTCAAATCGGACTCTTAGAAACAGAGATATCGACAAAAATAAGATGTGACTTTACGTCCCCTGGTGGGAAAACCATGCATTATTTTCGGAAGAAAGTATTCTCAAAAGGTTTTTCTATATGAGCGGTATCGGTCCAAGAAAAAAAAAATTAGTCGAGTTTTCAGGAGCCCAGATTTTGCTACAAATACATCTGGTGGCCAAACCATTCTTTACCAAACATTTGAAATTATGTGAAAATTATTTTACATCAGGTCTTGTATGCGCTACAGGAAGAATTTTTCAGATCGGAGTTTTAGAAGCAGAAATACCGCAGAAAACGCAATTTGCCTCTGTGCCCCCTAGCGAAAAGTCTATGATTTATTTAAAAATTTTGAATTTATAGGAAAAACATTTCGCATCGGAAACACTATCCAACAAAGAAGGAGTTTTTCAAATCGGACTTCTATAACTAGAGATATTGACAAAAATAAGATATACATCTACGCCCCCTAGTGTAGAAACCATGCATTATTTTAAGAAGAAAATGTTTCTAAAAGGTTTGTCGACATGAGTAGTATCGGTCAACAAACGACGTTTTTTTCAATCGAGAAATAAGAAGCTCATATTTTGCTGCAAATACATCAGAAGCGGAAATTAAGACTTACGCCCCCTGGTGGCCAAACCATTGCTTTACAAAATTAGAAATTATGTGCAAACGATTTCTCACCAGGAGCTGTATCCGGTGCAGAAAGAATTTTTCAAATCGGAGATTTAGAAGCAGAGATATAGGGGGAAACGCAATTAACCTTTACGTCTCCTAACGTCTATGAATTACTTGAAATTTTTGAAATTACAGTATATGAAAAACATGTCACACTGTCCAACAAAGAAGGAATTTTTCAAATCGGACTCCTAGAAGTAGAGCTATTGACAAAAATAAGATGTACATCTCCGCCCCTGGCGGAGAAACTGTGGAATACTTTAAGAAGAAAATATTCCGAAAAGGTTTATCGACGTAAGTGGCATCAGTCCACGAAATATTTTTTTCAATCGATATTTTAGAAGCTCAGATTTTATGGCAAATACATCAGAAGCAAAAATTAATTCTTACGCCTATGGTGTCCAAAGTATTCTTGACCAAAAATTTGAAATTATATGCAAAATATTTTCTATCAGGAGGTGTATCCGTTGAAAAAACAAAATTTCAAATCGGAGTTTTAGACGAAGAGTTATCAGGGAAAATGTAATTTACATTTATGCCCCCTAGCGGAAAATCTATGCGTAATTTGAAAAAAGCAACTATATCTAAAATACTCTTCGACATAAAGGGAATCGAAAGATAAAAGATTTTTTCAATCGGATGTTTAGAAGCAAATGTGCGGAAAAAAACGTATTTTTGAATTCGACATCATCTGCATTTACGCCCACTACCGGCGAAATTGTACATCGTAAAGAAAAACGAAATGAAGGATCATCATTCGCATATTTCAAGCTTCGCAATGCCGAAAGAATTTTTCAAATCGAATTAATAGTAGCAGAGATATCGTGGGTACAGACGGACGGACAAACCGGTAACATAAGCACGGTCTTTTTTTTACAAAAGACGTGCTAAAAAGGAAGCATAGAGTGAGGTACAAGTTTACTGTTTTGGGCTTTAGGAGTACATTTTGGCACGAATTCAAAGAAATTCATCTACGAGAATTAATTTACTAGCATTTATATCATGATCATATGTAGAGAATTTTAGGAAGAGAGTGTCTGACCCCAGGTCTTAAACAACCCTTAGAAATAGGAAGCTAGGAGATTTGGGCTAGAGTGTCCGATAGGAAAGTGATACCGAAGCGAGGTAGACTGGGGGATGAAGATGCCCTTATTTATTACCGGGAGGCCAGTACCCAGGGTCCGACGGCTTAACGTGCCCATCCGACGCACGGCGGATATTTAGTGATTCGAGCGTTCGTACCTGCCCAGGATCGAACCCGAGGTCTTTTCCGTGGCAGTCACGTTGCCTACTAGGCCACCCGCGGCCTCTTAATTTACTAGCTAAAATACAGGCTGATTTAAAACCATTTTTTTACAGCGTATTACTTAATACTTCACTACAAATGAGCTCAGGGATTGGAGTGTTATTCCTGGCAGATTTCTTTAGGATGTAATGAACGTTTTGCTCTTTAATTCAGTATTTAATAAGCGCTCCCATCGTTCTCTTAAATTTTTTCCCCCATTCGATCCATCTTAAGAGGCAATCACAAGGCAAGTAAAATAACACAGGAAAAGCTGCGTTAAAGAGACACGCTAATGGATTTAATCCATGTTTCTGATCTTCAGAGGAATTGTGCGTGGGGTGCAATCTCTTTTAATATGCCTCAGCAGATCCCACACCGAATGTGGCATAAAAGTCAGTCTTTTATTCTCAAGTGACCACCCTTATAAATGCTCCTACTCATTTTCTTTAACAAAGGCTTCCCCACTTGTAACTTCCGCTCGTTTTCCCCCCATCAGGGTAGCAAGAACTCCCCTAAATATTAAATTTCGTCTTGATAAATACGATAGATTTTGAGTTATGGCCGCAACAAACTACACACGAAGACACCACAGCAGAAACAGTCATATCATGCTCGGGGAATTCCAAAATGTGTATTTCTGTTGAAATCTCGATCTCAAACTTCTTCGCGATTGCAATACTTTCTCATACAACATTAGCATGGAAAAGTAAAAATTGAGAAAGGTTAGTATGTGGCAACAATAAAAAAGCGTTTTGTTTTACAAGGATGAAGGGCAAAGTGAAAGTGGAGGGGGAAATTGGTGAAGGCCCTGGCTACTGTAAATCCACCACTGAGTTTATGTATTTTTTAGCAAGGACAAAACTTAGTTTACTCTGTTGAAGTTTGGTGTTCCTGAAATTGAAAGAAGAAAAAAAAGTATGTGTCATTGATTAAAAAAATTAAAAAAAAATTGCTCCTCTTTGATTTTCGATCTGAATGTACATATCAGGTCATCCCAGAAGTAATAACGTTTTGCGCAAGCTCAACAGTAGTGATTCTCCTGATGCCCAGACTATGACGTCGACCACGGTGAATGTAAGAGGGATCACGCGAGCAGACCTTCAAGTCACTTGAGACCGCAAACGGGAGTTGTAGGTGCAGTCGTTGTGTACTTAAACCGCATAGGGAATGGCAGTCTCAGAAAACCACATTAGGCACATTATGCTGTATGAGTTCCACCGTCGACGTTCAGCGACGGTAGCAACACGAAATACCAATACCGTATATGGGCTGGGTACCCTAGAGGTCACGAAATGTCAATGCTGGTTCCAGAAATTTCGACGGGGGAGGGGGCACCAGCCTCAAGGATATGCAGCTACCCGGACGGCCTGTTGAGCTGGACAACGACGTGCTGAAAGCTGCTGTTGAGGGAAATCCGCAGGCAACAGTCAAGGAATCGGCCACACTTCTTCATTCTACCCATTCCACTGTTAACCAGCATCTGCAGGACCTCGGTTATGAGTCGAAACTGGATAAGTGGGTACCCCATGATCTCACTCCACAACAGCTGCAACAGCGTGTGGACATTTGCACTTCTTTGCTCTCCCGTGAAAAAAAGAAGCCGTTTTTGCGCAGAATTGTCACGGGCGATGAAAATGGATTGTTTATTACAACATTAAGCGTAAACGGCAGTAGCTTTCCAAAGGGACTGTGTCTGCAACATTGGCGAAACCAGGACGTTTCCCACAAAAGGTTTTGATGTCTGTGTGGTGGGATATGCAAGGCATAATCCATTACGAGCTGCTGCCACCCAAAAAAAAAAAAAAAAAAAACATTACAGGGGAAGTCTATTTTCAGCAGCTGCAGTGTCTACGCACTGCTTTGCAGGAAAAACGTCCAGCACTCGTGAAGCGCAAAGGCATGCTGCTGCAGAAGAACAACGCAAAACCACACACAGCGAAAATGACCAGTGCCACGTTGCAGGAATTCGGATGGGAAAAACTTCCGCATCCAGCATATTCCCCTGACATCGCCCTATCCTACTATCCCCTCTTTTGCAGCCTGCAAAACCATCTTGCTGGGACTACACTTCGGAAATGTGGAGGAGGTACGGCGAACCCATTCTGCCTTTTTTGCATCGAAACCCATGGAATTCTACAAGTCTGGGATTCAAAACTTTGTCGATCGATGGGAGAAGGTTGTAACTACCGGGGGCACTTATTATATGGATTAAAACATCTGTTCCAGGTACGTTTTTCTTTCTTTTCTTCACACGTTGAAAAAACGACAGTATTTATGGGATTACCTGATACATACTTTACAGGACAATTTTTATTACCGTTCATTTTCTAGGGGTAATATGATTACATATGCATTGCTTTTTCCTACTTGCTTTCGCTGAGATGAATTTTTTTTTTCAAAGTGGGGCGATCCTTTTTAGCAAAAAACTAACACCCCCCCCGCCCCATTCAAAATTAGCATAATTTTGTTTTGCATGCTTCGTGTAACTAACAAAGATGGGAAAAGAAGGAGCGCATGGATCAGAAAAAATGTCAAGAGTGGATGACATCACGATCAAAGCAAAGATCCAAAAGTGGCCATAGGCTGGACATATTGCTAGAACTGACCCCCATTGACAACTGAAATACTAGATTGGATACCAAGGGATAGGAAAAGACCCAGATGAGATCCGCGTGAGCGATGTGTAGATGAAGTTCGAAAGCAGGCTAGAGTGACACGGAAAAGAATGTCGAGAGAGAGAGAGAGAGTTGTGAAGGAGAATTGGGGAGACCTTTATCCAGCCAGGCATAGAAAATGGTTGCTATTGTTGGTGATGCATTTTGTTACGCACATTCTGCTCGAATAAATTCTAAAGCACTTAAAAAAAGAAAAAAAACATTTTCTAGAAATACAGTTCCGCCAACTTTTCCAAAAATACATTTCTTCATGTTGCATTCCTTCGGAAATAATAAAGACAACTTCATTCAGAATACTTCCGACGCTAATATCACAAAATTGTTTCTGTATATGCTTGAGAAAACGGCGCATGATACATACATAATAAAAATAAATCGGATTGCAACCAGTTTTCTTCAATATTCGGTGTAGTTATATTTTCATTAGAATCTTCAAAATTAAACATCTCCAAAAGTTCTTCGCAGAGTTATGTCGTTGAATATACAGCTCTGGAGTAAAAAAAAATGGTATTCTTCTAAATCCACGTTTTTACAAAGATTTTTCCTTTCGCACATCATCATCATTGTCAACCATTATCAATCCACTGCTGGACGAAGGTCTCCGCATGTTTCCTCCACAACGGTCTGTCTTGTGCCAGTCTCCTCCATGTCACTCCTGCATACTTTCGAATTTCATCCACCCATCTCCCATGTGGTTTTCTTCTGGGCCTTTTCCTGTCCCTTGGAATCCAATCTAAAATTTCGGCTGTCCATCGATGGTCTGTTCTTCTGGCAGTATGTCCAGCCCATTGCCACTTCAGGGATTTAAGTTTGATTATGATGTCTTCCACTCTTGTCATTTTTCGGATCCACGAGTTCCTCTTCTTATCACTCCTGGTTACACCAAGCATGCACCTCTCCATGCTACTTTGAGTTGTCTGCAGCCTTTGTATGTCTCTTTTAGTTAAGGTCCACGTTTCTGCACCATACGTAAGCACTGGAAGGATGCATTGATCAAACACTTTTCTTTTAAGACATAATGGCACATAGCTCTTGAAAATTATGCTGTTTCTTCCAAAAGCTCTCCAGGCGAGTTTTGTACGCCGATTAATTTCTTCATCAATGTGACCCTCACTTGATATCTGCTGTCCAAGATAAACGTACGTGTCTGTTATCTCCAGCTTTTCTCCATCAATCGATAAATCTTCATTTCTTGAAAAAGCGTTGAACATCACTTTTGTCTTCTGAAAGTTCATTTTTAATCCCACTTCTTTACTCCTGTCAGCAAGTTCCTGGATCAAACTCTGCAGCTCTGATGGGGTAGCTGCAAAAATGACTATGTCATCAACAAAACGAAGGTGAGTTAGATAATCTCCATTAATCTTTATCCCCTTGTTTTCCCAGCTCAGCGACTGAAAGACACCCTCCAATGTAGCATTAAAGAGCTTCGGAGATATGGTGTCACCTTGTCTCACTCCCTTTACAACTTTTATGTGTACTGTATTCTCAAACAGACGAATCTTTGCATTTGCATTTTCATAGATGTTATTAATAATATTAATGTATGCATCTTCAATACCGCAGGATTTCAGAGTCATTGTAACTGCTGATGGTTTCACTAAATCAAAGGCTTTTTCATAATCGATAAAAGCCATGCACAATGGAAGTTCATATTCCCTCGCTCTTTCAATTAGTTCTCTCAGCACGTGGATATGATCTATTGTGCTGTAGCCACTCCTGAATCCAGCTTGTTCTCTCGGTTGAGCCATGTCCAGTGTCACCTTCAAGCGGTGTGAAAGAACTTTAGTGAAGATTTTATAAACCACTGATAGGAGGCTGATAGGTCTGTAGTTCCTGAGATCCTCAATGTCACCTTTTTTATGTAGCAGGATCATTGTAGCGTTGTTCCAATCCTCAGGAATCTTCCCTTCATTAAGGCATCGAGTGAAAATTTGAGCGAGTACTGTTTTGATTTCTCCACTTGCTTCTTGTATGATGTCTACAGTAATTCCATCTTCTCGTGGAGCTTTTCCACGCTTCATCTTCTTGATTGCACGTGCAATTTCTGCTGGGAGGACTGCAAGAACTCTGGTACCTTTCATGATGTCTGGAGTACATGTATCATCCCTTTCATATAATTTGGAGTAGAAATCTTTCACTCTTGTCAAAATTTCGCCTCTATTTCTTGTCACAGAACCATCTTCTTTTCTCAGTGCCATAATCTGTTTTCTTCCCTTACTGAGATGTCCCTTTGCTATCTTTAGGCTTTGGTTGTTTTCAATTGCTTTCCTCACTAGTTCACAGTCGAATTTCCTTACGTCTTCAGTGATACTTCTTCGTACTGTCTTGCATAGCTCTATATATTCCACTTTGGAAGTCACGTCTTCTTTAGTTGTCCTCATCTCTCTTCTTTTTTGCATCAACATTTTGGTTTTTCCTGATAATTTGTTCACATGCAACTTTTTTTAGACCCAGCTAATTTTGTTGCTGTTTCCATAAGAGCTTTGATTACTTTTCTGTTAACTTCAGAAATATCCACTTCTTCCGATGTTAGGCCTTCTAAAGCGGAGAATCTGTTCTTCAGTTCCAACTTGAAGGTATTATGGTGTTTTTTAAGGTTGGTTATGTCAATACATTTTGTTTATCTTATGAGCTTGCCACGTTCAAGTTTAGTGTTGAAATGCATCTTACATCTCACCAATCTATGGTCGCTATCTGTGTTGAACTTGTTTAGCACCCTGCAGTCTTCCATGACGAATTTTTTGTTACACATAATGAAATCAATTTCACTTGTCGTCCCATTTGGTTGTCTCCATGTCCATTTCCTGTGTGACTGTTTCTTGAAAAAGGAGTTCATGATGAAAAACCCTTCTGCATCTGCAAACTCTACGAGAGTATTTCCACGCTGGTTTCTGTTGCCGTGACCAAATTTACCTACTGAAGTTTCATTCTGTTGCAGTTGCCCTAATTTTGCATTGAAATCTCCCATAATTATCTTTAAGTGCTGCTTACCTTTATTATTTAGATCATGAATTTCCTCATAAAATTCCTCAATTTCTTCTTCAGGATGACTTGTGGTGGGTGCATAAGTTTGAATAATCTGAGCCTGGTATCTTCTCGAGAGTTGGATAACGAGTCGTGCAGCTCTGTCAGAGGAACTTTCAACTTCTACAACTTTATCCTTCAGTTTCTTGTTTATTATAAATCCAACACCACTAGTTCTGCCAGTATCTGTCCCACGATAGTAGAAGAGATGTCCACTTTTCAGTTCAATGTGATCTTCTCCTTTTCTCCTTACCTCACTTAGCCCGACGATGTCCCACTTGATCCTCTGTAGTTCCTCTTCCAATTCAAGAAGGCTTGAATCAGAAGATAGGGAGCGTCCATTATACGTAGCCAAGGTCAGCATCAGATGGCAGCCTAGTCCGGTCCTCCGGGGATTCTTAGCACCCTCTGCCTTCATGTCGCACTGGCCGCTGCCTTGGCCAGGTACATTCCAGCTGCCGGAGACTGAGGGCCAAGATTTAAGTCGTGGAGTCATTTTGGAGGGGTTTGGCCATAACTCACCACGCTGGCCAAGCGAGTTGGTGAGTGTGGGATACTATTTCTTCTAATCCCGATGGTATAGTTATACCGCTTTTGGCGGTCGTCAGAGCCCGTTTAGTGGGAACAGGATGCACCACGAGAAAGCGGGGTTGACATTTGTCAATGAGAGGCTGTAATGTTACGCATCACCTGACCTTACATCCCCCTTTCACACATACACACTATTATTTCTCGTATATTCACTTTTCTTCAGCTTTCGGCTCGTCGTTACACTTTAGTGCTTCAAAATTACTTAAACATCTCCAGGGTTTCTGTGCATAGCGTAGTGCCGTCGGTTATATAGTTCGGGGAGGGGAATGCTCTCTTTTAAATCTACCTTCTAGCAAAGACTTTCTTTCATGCGCACACAATCACTCACACTGTTATTTACATTCGTATATTTACTGACTTCTCAAACTCTTCAATGCCATATTTCAGGATGTCTTTCATTTATTTAACTGAGAAAACAGGTTGATAAAGATTAATAGAAATCATTTAAACCCCCACCCTCCCGTTTTGATGACGACATGACGATATAGTCATTTTTGCAAATGCGCCCTCAGAGCTGCAGAGTATGATCCAGGAACTTACTGGCAAGTATAAGGAAGTGGGTTTGAAAATGAACTTACGGAAAATACTGTTGATGTGCAATGGTTTTACAAGAAATGTAGATTTAAAAGTTCATGGGAAAAATCTAGAAGTGCCTAATGCCTTACACTTACCTTGGACAACAGATGTCAAGATAGGGCCACATCGAAGAAAAAATAAATAGGCGTATGAATCTGGGCTTGAGAGCTTTCGGAAGAAACAGTATAACTTTCCAGGAGCAATTTACCATTATATTTTAAAAGAAAAGTGTTTAATCAAGGAATCCTTTCAGTTATTACCTATGGATATGGGAGCTTAGCTAAAAAAAAAAAAAAAGACATACAGAAACTACGAATAACTGAAAGAAGCATGAAGAGATGCATACTTGTCTGAAAGAAGCATGAATGGATGTATACTTGTATAACCGGGAAAGATAAGGATAGGAACAGATGGATTAGGGAAAACATAAGATTCGATGATATTATGATCAGTGTAAAGATGGCCAAGTGGCAATGGGATGGACATATTTTTATTAGGTGTACAAATAAGTTTTAAAGCCTTTCAAGACAACGCAGCATGTAATTTGAGAGAAAACAGCAATACCTTTACGAATCAAAATATGCGCCGTCATTATCTATCACATTCCGTCATCGGTCGGGAAAGCTGACGGATTGCAGCCATGAAGAATACTTCGTCGTGTGACGCGATGAAGTCGTCAACCCATTTTTGCACTTCGTCACATGTCCGGAACCGTACAGCAGACAAACCATGTTGCATCGATCGGAACAAATGAGAGTCTGAAGGGGACTATGTCGGGACTATACGCCGGGTGCTGCAAAAACTTTTCAGCGAAGCGTCAATAACGTTTCCTTGACCGATTTCTCGACATGCGGCCTAGCGTTGTCATGCAGTAATTTCACGGGACGCAATCCTTTGACTGTGAATGGACGTTTCCGACAGATTTCCTGATTCAATCGCAGCAATTTTGAATTGTAACGATCAGCAGTAACCCTGCTCCAATAGTTCATAATAGAACATATACCCTTCATATCCCACCAGTTCCACAGCCGAACTTTCTTGGAGTGCCTTTCGGTGTCGAAGTCGTTGCTTCACCGGGGTCAACCAAGTGCTTTTTACGTTTGGGATCGTCGTACCATATCCACTTTTCATCACCCGTAACGATTTTCCACAGGAAGGATTTTCTGTTTTGTTTATTCAACAGATTCAAACACTTCATGACACGCTCATCCTTATTTCTCTGGCTCAAGTCATGTGGCACCCATTTTCTTTCCTTCTGAATCTTTCCCATTGCGCGTAAACGATTGGAAACGGTTTGTTGAGTTACCCCCAGTTGTTCAGCTTG
Source organism: Macrothele yani (assembly GCA_039090855.1). Taxonomy (NCBI): domain Eukaryota; kingdom Metazoa; phylum Arthropoda; class Arachnida; order Araneae; family Macrothelidae; genus Macrothele; species Macrothele yani. Next base: position 118,073,007 of record CM077026.1, read on the forward strand.
TTCTTTTTGCGTCTGAGACGAATCATCATCCAGCAGTGCTTGCAGTTCGTCATGTGCAACCTTCTGCGGGGCGCCGCTGCGTTCTCGATCGTAACATCAAAATCACCTACTTTGAACCGTCTAAACCAAAACTCACACGTGCTTTTCGATACAATATTCTCCCCAGAACAGAAAAGATCGATGCACATGCTTTTGCAGCACTTTTTTACGCTTTCCAACCGTAGGTTGAAGAAGCGTATATACTCCAGCTTTGTCCGTCCGTCCGTACGTCCGCACGATAACTCGCGTAAAAATCATTCGATTTCTATGAAATTTTAGTATGTGGTAGGGAAACACTGGGGACGAACCCTATTGAAAATGGGGTTAATGGGGTCAAAAGTCACGACATAGGAACGGGATTCATTCCATTGCCCTTATGCGTCATTACTTGCGTAAATATGGTTCGATTTCAGTGACATTTTAGCATGTGGTAAGGGACCACATAAGGACGAACCCTATTGAAAATGGGGTTAATAGGGTCAAAGGTCACGACATAGGAACGGGATTAATTCCATTGCCCTTATGCGTCATTACTTGCGTAAATAAGGTTCGATTTCAGTGAAATTTTGGTATGTGGTAAGGGACCACATAAGGACGAACCCTATTGAAAATGGGTGAACTGGGGTCAAAGCTAACGACATAGGAGCGGGATCCATTCCATTGCCCTTATGCGTCATAACTTGGGTAAATATGGTTCGATTTCGGTGAAATTTCAGTATATGATAGGGGATTGCATGGGAACGAACCCTGTTGAAAATGGGTGAAACGGGGTCAAAGGTAAGGACATCGGAGCGGGATCCATTCCGTTGCCCTTATGCGCTATAACTTGTACAAATGGTTCGATTTCGATGAAATTTCAGTATATGATAGATGATCACTTGGGGAAGAACCCTGTTCAAAATGAGTGAAATAGGGTCAAAGGTCAGGACATCGGAGCGGGATCCATTCCGTTGCCCTTATGCGCCATAACTTGTAAAAATGGTTCGATTTCGATGAAATTTCAGTATATGATAGGGGATCACCTGGGGACGAACCCTATTGAAAATGAGTGAAATAGGGTCGAAGGTCAGGACATTGGAGCGGGATCCATTCCGTTGCATTTATGCGACATAACTTGTAAAAACGGTTCGATTTCGATGAAATTTTCAGCTTATGATAGGGGATCATCTGGGGACGAACCCTTTTGAAAATAGGTGAAATAGGGTCAAAGGTCGTTCAGGACAGCGGAGCGGGATCCATTCCATTGCCCTGCGCCATAACTTGAGAAAAAATGCTTCGATTTCGATGAAATGTAAGTATATGATAGGGAATCAACTGGAGACGAACCCAATTGAAAATGGGTGAAATGGGGTCAAAGGTCAGGACATCGGAGATGGATCCATTCCAATGACCTTATGCACCATAACTCAAGTAAAAATTTTCGATTTCGATGAAATGTCAGTATATGATAGGGGATCAACTGGGGACGAACCCTATTGAAAATGAATGAAATGGGGTAAAAGGTCAGGACATTGGAGAGGGATCCATTCCGTTGCCCTTATGCGTAATAACTTTAATAAAAAAAGGGTTCGATTTCGATGAAATTTTAGTTTGTGCTAGGGGACCTCTCGGGGACGAGCCCTACTGAAAATGGGTGAACTGGGGTCAAAGGTCTGGACATAGCAGCGGGATTTATTCCATTGTCCTTGTGCGTCCTATCTCCAATTGAAACAAACATAACTTACGTAAAGATGCTTCGATTACGACAAAACGTTTTAGTGTTGTTCCGGAGATATACTAACCAATTCTGTTTAATATCATCGAAATGGGGTCAAAGGTCAGGGCACAGGAGCGAGATTTATTCCACAGCCATTCTCCTTATAACTTGAGTAATGATTTCTGGTATGTTGGAAAGCGTATCATAATCAATGCATTGCATGATTTTGCTAACTTGTTTCTTGATGAAATTAGCAACGAATGCAGTGTCGAATAAATGCAGTATCGCTTGCAATCTTTCACCTACCGATGTGCAAGTGCTTTTGACTGTTGGACAAACTTCTGTGTCACATTTTATACTTGGGACCGGTTACGGTCAGATGACAATAACGTGGGGGAATGTCGATATGTAAATTAGCGGTATACGTCACACACAAAAACGCTTTAAAACTTATTTGTACACCTAATATAAGAACTAACCACCGTTGGACAACTGAGATGCTATACTAAACACCAAGGAACTGGAAAAAAAAAACAGGGGATGACCACGTGAGAGACGAATTGATGAAATTCGAAAGCATATTGGAGTGACTTTCTAAAGGAAACCTTCATCCAGCAGTGGATTGGTAATGGTTGTTGTTGTTGATGATTATTTACTGACTTATGCAGTGAAAAGTAACTAGGAATTGCACAGGTCTTTCGTCAAGCAATGATTGACACTCACAGCAGTTGTTGCTTTTGCAATAACATTCTCATGAGGAAATTTAGCTGAGAACAAGGCTTGACAAAATCCGAATCTCTTAAATTAGTTTCAATTATTCACATGATTACAAGAATATCTAAGTGAAAAAATGTCTTTGATCGGAAATAATTTTTCGAAATAAAAATATCAAATCACTGAGCTCGTGCTTGAAGATTAGTGCGTAGACTCAGACAATGGTTGTGTGCTTTGTTCAGAGCCTGATTACCGCACAGGTCCTGGGCCCCTACTTTTAAAATATTGTTTCTAGAAATGAGCTAATCGATAATGAACTTATTATTATCATTATCATTGTGAAAGTAATATTTCATGTGGGATTTCGTTGCACGTCAACTACAATGTTTTCGTTAAAGAAATATGTATTTTCAGTTTTCACTCACCCTTTGTGAAATTGATGCCTCACTTTATGAATACAATAAAGTTTGCTTCAGAGTTTTGATTATTAGATTGTTAAAATGACAATCAGTTTTGTTTTAGAATATAGATTACTGAATTATTTGCTAATTGTATTATTAAAAATTATTGCAAAATTTGTAGATTATTAATGGAACTCTACGACTTTTCAGCTATTACATAATCAAATTTGTTATATAGGAAGAAATATGAAACAGCTCGCTCATTTGGTGCGAAGGTTAAATACAAAGAAATATGAGTAGAAGAAGCTTCTGCAAACCTTTATTCAGCTGTGGATTGCTAATAGTTGACGATGATACCGTGTCGTGTGTGTCACGTGACATCTCCAGAGTAAAACGATGTTTAAAAACTTTGTTTCGATGAGGGCCCCGCCATTTTCCTGGCCCTGGGCCCCCGTGTTAGTTAGGCCTTGGCTTTTCTCCTGATGTGAACTAGATTTTGGGACACAATTTACATTATAAATTAAGCACCTCCTTCATTCGTCTTCATGGACAACGGGAAATATGTTTCTACTGATGTTTAATGTTCGCATCCGCTTTTGCTGCAATTATGTATTGCACTTTCTAACGGAGATTATTACCAATTTTTTTTCCCTTTTTTAGTCAGTAACTCCCAGACACTAATTTTTCAACAGTTTAATAAATTATATATGAAACATATCACCAGCCACACAACTACGACGGTGAATATCACTAGCATATATTTCTTATGAACAAAAGGAATTGATATATTTTATTAATATTTTTGATATTCGGAAGTTATACAGTTTGTGCTGACTCAGATAAAAAGATGAGATGATCAAAATTATCAGTTTTTAAAATTAAAGAAATTGTCTAAAATACCTATATTCTATCATTCGGGGAAATTTAGAAACTCTTTCAATCACATATAATCTTTTGCAATCTCCTAGACTTTGGGTATGATCCAAGAACATGTTGTAAAGTGTGAAAACGTGGAATTAAAGATGAATTTGCAGAAAACAAAATTAATGTATAAAACTTTTATATGAACTGAAGATTTAAAAACTAATCAGGCAAATTTAAAAATGACTCCTGCGTATATTTACATCGGACAACAGATGTCAAGCGAATACCACATCGAAGAAGAAACTAATAAGCGTACGAAACTTGGCGAAAGGGCATTTGGAAGAAACAGAATAATTTTTAACAGCAATTTACCATTATATCTCAGAGAAAAGGTGTTTAGTCAGTGCTTCCTTCCAGTTCTTTCTTATGGATCAGAGAGATTGATTGTGACTAAAGAAGACATACAGAGACTACGAACAACTCAAAGAAGTAAGAAGGGATTCATGCTTCGTGTAACGAAAGAAGATAAGAAGAGGAGCTGATGCATCAGGAAAATGACAAGAGTGGAGGACATCATGATCAAACGTAAGACCTTCAAGCGGCAATAAGTTGGACATATTGCTCAAAAAACTGGCCATTGTTAAACAACTGAAATATTAAATTAGACACCGAGAGGAAAGCCTCAGAAGAAGACTATAGATGATATTTGAATGTATGCCGGAATGACATGGAGGAGAATCGCTGAAGATACGGTGTTGTGGAAAATACTTAGGGAGACCTTCATTCAGCAGTGGACTGAGAGCTGTTGACACTGCTGCTTTGCTGCTCCTGATGACGAATCTGCTTGCAGCTTTTTGCATTAATCATACATTTCATCTGTCAGTAAATCATTTGCTCACGGGAGTGATTTAAAATCTTCAAATTCTGTACATATTTTCAGTACATATACTATAAAGTCTACACATATTTTCAGTACATATACTATAAAGTCTACACATATTTTCAGTACATATTCTATAAATACATATTTTCGAATTCTATATATGTTTTTTTTTTTTTTTTTTTTTTTTTTTTTTTTGGGATGGAAGGTCAGGTGATGCGTAACATCACAGAGTCTCCTTGTCAAATGTCAACCCCGCCTTCTCGTGGTGCATCCTGTTCCCACTAAAGGGGCTCTGACGACCGCAAATAGCGGTATAACTATACCATCGGGATCAGAGGAAATGCTATCCCACACTCACCAACCCGCTTGGCCAGCGTGGTGAGTTATGGCCAAACACCTCCAAAATGACTCTACAACTTAAATCTTGGCCCTCAGTCTCCGGCAGCTGGAATGTACCTGGCCAAGGCAGCGGCCAGTGCGACATGAAGGCAGAGGGTGCTAAGAATCCTCGGAGGACCGGACTAGGCTGCCATTTGATGCTGACCTTGGCTACCTACAACGGACGCTCCCTATCTTCTGATTCAAGGCTTCTTGAATTGGAAGAGGAACTACAAAGGATCAAGTGGGACATCGTCGGGCTAAGTGAGGTAAGGAGAAAAGGAGAAGATCTCATTGAACTGAAAAGTGGACATCTCTTCTATTATCGTGGGACAGATACTGGCAGAACTAGTGGTGTTGGATTTATAATAAACAAGAAACTGAAGGATAAAGTGGTAGAAGTTGAAAGTTCCTCTGACAGAGCTGCACGACTCGTTATCCAACTATCGAGAAGATACCAGGCTCAGATTATTCAAACTTATGCACCCACCACAAGTCATCCTGAAGAAGAAATTGAAGAATTTTTATGAGGAAATTCGTCATCTAAATAATAAAGGTAAGCAGCACTTGAAAATAATTATGGGAGATTTCAATGCAAAAATAGGGCAACAGCAACAGAATGAAACTTCAGTAGGTAAATTCGGTCACGGCAACAGAAACCAGCGTGGAAATACTCTCGTTGAGTTTGCAGAGGCAGAAGGATTTTTCATCTTGAATTCCTTTTTCAAGAAAAAGCCACACAGGAAATGGACATGGAGACATCCAATTGGGACGACAAGTGAAATTGATTTTATTATGTGTAACAAAAAATTCGTCATCGAAGACTGCAGTGTGCTGAACAAGTTCAACACAGGTAGTGACCATAGATTGGTGAGATGTAAGATGCACCTCAACACTAAACTGGAACGTGGCAAGCTCATAAGACAAACAAAATGTATTGACATAACCAACCTTAAAAAACACCATAATACTTTCAAGTTGGAACTGAAGAACAGATTCTCTGCTTTAGAAGGCCTAACATCGGAAGAAGTGGATATTTCGGAAGTTAACAGAAAAGTAACCAAAGCTCTTATGGAAACAGCAACAAAATTAGCTGGGTCTAAGAACAAGTTGCATGTAAACAAATTATCAGGAAAACCAAAATGTTGATGCAAAAAAGAAGAGAGATGAGGACAACTAAAGAAGATGTGACTTCCAAAGTGGAATATATAGAGCTATGCAAGACAGTAAGAAAAGTATCACTGAAGACGTAAGGAAATTCAACTGTGAGCTAGTGAGGAAAGCAATTGAAAACAACCAAAGCCTAAAGATAGCAAAGGGACATCTCAGTAAGGGAAGAAAACAGATTATGGCTCTGAGAAAAGAAGATGGTTCTATAACAAGAAATAGAGGCGAAATTTTGACAAGAGTGAAAGATTTCTACTCCAAATTATATGAAAGGGATGATACATGTACTCCAGACATCATTTAAGGTACCAGAGTTCTTCCAGTCCTCCCAGCAGAAGCTGCTCATGCAATCAAGAACATGAAGCGGGGAAAAGCTCCAGGAGAAGATGGAATTACTGTAGACATCATACAAGAAGCAAGTGGAGAAATCGAAACAGTACTCGCCCAAATTTTCACTCGATGCCTTAATGAAGGGAAGATTCCTGAGGATTGGAACAATGCTACAATGATCCTGCTACATAAAAAAGGTGACATTGAGGATCTCAGGAACTACAGACCTATCAGCCTCCTATCAGTGGTTTATAAAATCTTCACTAAAGTTCTTTCACACCGCTTGAAGGTAACACTGGACATGGCTCAACCGAGAGAACAAGCTGGATTCAGGAGTGGCTACAGCACAATAGATCATATCCACGTACTGAGAGAACTAATTGAAAGAGCGAGGGAATATGAACTTCCATTGTGCATGGCTTTTATCGATTATGAAAAAGCCTTTGATTCGGTGAAATCATCAGCAGTTACCACGGCTCTGAAATCCTGCGGTATTGAAGATGCATACATTAATATTATTAATAACATCTATGAAAATGCAAGTGCAAAGATTCGGCTGTTTGAAAATACAACACACATAAAAATTGGAAAAGGAGTGAGACAAGGTGACACCATATCTCCGAAGCTCTTTAATGCCACATTGGAAAATGTCTTTCAATCACTGAACTGGGAAAACAAAGGGATAAAGATTAATGGAGATTATCTAACCCACCTTCGTTTTGCTGATGACGTAGTCATTTTTGCAACTACCCCATCAGAGCTGCAGAGTATGATCCAGGAACTTGCTGACAAGAGTAAAGAAGTGGGATTAAAAATGAACTTTCAGAAGACAAAAGTGATGTTCAATGCTTTTACAAGAAATGAAGATTTATCGATTGATGGAGAAAAACTGGAGATAACAGATACGTATGTTTATCTTGGACAGCAGATATCAAGTGAGGGTCACATTGATGAAGAAATTAATCGGCGTACAAAACTTGCCTGGAGAGCTTTTGGAAGAAACAGCATAATTTTCAAGAGCAATATGCCATTATGTCTTAAAAGAAAAGTGTTTGATCAATGCATCCTTCCAGTGCTTACGTATGGTGCAGAGACGTGGACCTTAACTAAAAGAGACATACAAAGGCTGCAGACAACTCAAAGAAGCATGGAGAGGTGCATGCTTGGTATAACCAGGAGAGATAAGAAGAGGAACTCGTGGATCCGAAAAATGACGAGAGTGGAAGACATCATGATCAGAGTTAAATCCCTGAAATGGCAATGGGCTGGACATACTGCCAGAAGGACAGACCATAGATGGACAGCCGAAATTTTAGATTGGATTCCAAGGGACAGGAAAAGACCCAGAAAAAGACCACATGGGAGATGGGTGGATGAAATTCGTAAATATGCGGGAGTGACATGGAGGAGACTGGCACAAGACAGACCGTTGTGGAGGAAACTTGGGGAGACCTTCGTCCAGCAGTGGATTGATAATGGTTGACAATGATGATGATGATGATATATGTTTTTATTACATAGCGAAACAAAATGTGTTTCACAATGTGATAAGGTTTGAAGTTTGAGAGCAACCTTTGGGGGAATCTACTGACAAATGTCACTTCAGTGGAAACTGAAAATTAAACGTCATGCATACTGTGTCAAACGGCAGGACCGCAGTTCTGCTGTAGTTGCGCCTTGGGCATCACAAGGCGATGATCTGGTACTGATCGTAACGCATTTCAAGTCCTCAAAGCCATAAACATAATTGAAAATTAGTTTCGACACAGAGCACATGCTGGTTATTTCTCAGGGAATTGTTAAATTTCATTATTTGCTACAAGAAACTATGAAAATAAAAAGGAAAATAACTAGACAAGAATATTTTCCAATTTTTTTAAAATAGAAAAAAGAAAAAAATCTTAAACAGATTGGTTATGGTTTTGCTCAGAAGTAAGTCACGAAGATAGAGATTACTCCTTAGGTAATTTTTTAGCTCCAAGGAAAAGACAAGCGGCTTTCATTCTGCGATTCAATAAATCGTTATTAAACTGGCAACAAAAGTAGTTAGCAGCGCACGAAGATTTATGCTGAAAGTGGGGAGTGGAGAGTTCCATTCTAGCTGGAATCAGAGCCGTATCCAGACAGGAACTTAGAGGAAGAGATGACCCCCTATGTTGACCGCCCTATGTTCCATAAAACTTTCAGAAAGTGTATTATGGACGAAAAGAAAAATAACGTGCTATTTGTTTCTTCAGTCATGGTTTCAACTGACGACAATAGTCGGAAAACTGTCAAAATAAAAATAAAAATTGAAGTCAGCTTTTGTTCTTTTTTTCACTGTTTTTCTCTTCTCTCTCTCTCTCTCACTCTCTGTCTCCCTTTGTCTGTCTGTCTGCCTCTCTGCCTCTCTCTCCCTCAGTGACCGATCTAGCTGGGGCAATCGCCCCCCCCGTCTTTAAAAATTTAAAAATAAACATACCTGAATTTTTTTCTTTTTTTTTCTTTTTTTTTCAAAAATATGCAGGCGAAATTTTTGATTTTCCTGATAAAATTCAATTGAAACAAGTTTTTATTTAAAGAAAAAGTTAAAAAGAAGAGAACAACGTAGTTGTGATATGTAAAACAAGAGTAATTGAAATGGTCATGAGCAGAGTCCGGTCTTACAAAGTCCTACATACAGTCTGAAAAGTCCGCACATACATACATACATACATACGTACAAACATATATACGGATCTTAAATTCAGCTTTCGCCTTTTCTTTGTAGATCAAATCCCGACCCGCTTTTCCTTTCTTCCGAGTTCGCCTTTGCCCTGTCTTAAGAAGCAGATGCCTATGTCATGCAATGGGGCTGTTAGACTAAATCAATTACATATCAATAAAATTCTTTCTTTGTCGTCACTGTAACATTTTAGCAAGACTGAAATAGGTAAAAACAAAAGTTTCGCGGGAGGCGGAAGGGGGGGTGATATGGACCCGTTGGACCCAATCCTGGCTACCCCACTAAAAGCAGTCAGTCTCTCAACACATATGATAGACAGCTTGCAAAGTTTAATTTTAGTACTAATAAAAACAGAAGCGTCCGTTTGTAACGAAATCCGAGTGTCAAGATTTCTAAAAGTGCCTTGTGGTATCTGGCACCAACACGTTACTAGCAGATCTTTTAACTCCAATAAGTCACGTTAATGAACCAACGTAGATCAGATTTGCTCTTCCAAACTAAACCGCAGATGATCGATTGAATTGATGACTGGGGAATTTGGAGGCCAGGGCAATACCTGGAAGTCTTCTTCACGTTCCCAAACATTTTCAAACAACCCGGACAGTGTGTCGCATTATATATATATATCATATATCATCATCATCATCAACATTGTCAACCATTATCAATCCACTGCTGGACGAAGGTCTCCCCAAGTTTCCTCCACAACAGTCTGTCTTGTGCCAGTCTCCTCCATGTCACCCCTGCATACTTTCGAATTTCATCCACCCATCTCCCATGTGGTCTTCTTCTGGGTCTTTTCCTGTCCCTTGGAATCCAATCTAAAATTTCGGCTGTCCATCGATGATCTGTCCTTCTGGCAGTATGTCCAGCCCATTGCCATTTCAGGGATTTAACTCTGATCATGATGTCTTCCACTCTTGTCATCATTTTCGGATCCACGAGTTCCTCTTCTTATCTCTCCTGGTTACACCAAGCATGCACCTCTCCATACTTCTTTGAATTGTCTGCAGCCTTTGTATGTCTCTTTTAGTTAAGGTCCACGTCTCTGCACCATACGTAAGCACTGGAAGGATGCATTGATCAAACACTTTTCTTTTAAGACATAATGGCATATTGCTCTTGAAAATTATGCTGTTTCTTCCAAAAGCTCTCCAGGCAAGTTTTGTACGCCGATTAATTTCTTCACCAATGTGACCCTCACTTGATATCTGCTGTCCAAGATAAACGTACATGTCTGTTATCTCCAGCTTTTCTCCATCAATCGATAAATCTTCATTTCTTGTAAAAGCATTGAACATCACTTTTGTCTTCTGAAAGTTCATTTTTAATCCCACTTCTTTACTCTTGTCAGCAAGTTCCTGGATCATACTCTGCAGCTCTGATGGGGTAGTTGCAAAAATGACTACGTCATCAGCAAAACGAAGGTGGGTTAGATAATCTCCATTAAATCTTTATCCCCTTGTTTTCCCAGCTCAGCGACTGAAAAACACCCTCCAATGTGGCATTAAAGAGCTTCGGAGATATGGTGTCACCTTGTCTCACTCCCTTTCCAATTTTTACGTGTGTTGTATTTTCAAACAGCCTAATCTTTGCACTTGCATTTTCATAGATGTTATTAATAATATTAATGTATGCATCTTCAATACCGCAGGTTTTCAGAGCCATTGTAACTGCTGATGGTTTCACCGAATCAAAGGCTTTTCATAATCGATAAAAGCCATGCACAATGGAAGTTCATATTCCCTCGCTCTTTCAATTAGTTCTCTCAGCACGTGGATATGATCTATTGTGCTGTAGCCACTCCTGAATCCAGCTTGTTCTCTCGGTTGAGCCATGTCCAGTGTTACCTTCAAGCGGTGTGAAAGAACTTTAGTGAAGATTTTATAAGCTACTGATAGGAGGCTGATAGGCCTGTAGTTTCCGAGATCCTCAATGTCACCTTTCTTATGTAGCAGGATCATTGTAGCGGTGTTCCAATCCTCAGGAATCTTTCCTTCATTAAGGCATCGAGTGAAAATTTGGGCGAGTACTGTTTCGATTTCTCCACTTGCTTCTTGTATGATGTCTACAGTAATTCCATCTTCTCCTGGAGCTTTTCCTCGCTTCATGTTCTTGATTGCATGTGCAACTTCTGCTGGAAGGACTGGAGGAACTCTGGTACTGGTATCTTTCATGATGTCTGGAGTGCATATATCATCCCTTTCATATAATTTGGAGTAGAAATCTTTCACTCGTGTCAAAATTTCGCCTCTATTTCTTGTTACAGAACCATCTTCTTTTCTCAGTGCCATAATCTGTTTTCTTCCCTTACTGAGATGTCCCTTTGCTATCTTTAGGCTTTGGTTGTTTTCAATTGCTTTCCTCACTAGTTCACAGTTGAATTTCCTTACGTCTTCAGTGATACTTTTTCTTACTGTCTTGCATAGCTCTATATATTCCACTTTGGAAGTCACATCTTCTTTAGTTGTCCTCATCTCTCTTCTTTTTGCATCAACATTTTGGTTTTTCCTGATAATTTGTTCACATGCAACTTGTTCTTAGACCCAGCTAATTTTGGTGCTGTTTCCATAAGAGCTTTGGTTACTTTTCTGTTAACTTCAAAGATGTCCACTTCTTCCGATGTTAGGCCTTCTAAAGTAGAGAACCTGTTCTTCAGTTCCAACTTGAAGGTATTATGGTGTTTTTTAAGGTTGGTTATGTCAATAGACTTTGTTTGTCTTATGAGCTTGCCGCGTTCAAGTTTAGTGTTGAGGTGCATCTTACATCTCACCAATCTATGGTCACTACCTGTGTTGAACTTGTTTAGCACACTGCAGTCTTCTATGACGAATTTTTTGTTACACATAATAAAATCAATTTCACTTGTCGTCCCATTTGGATGTCTCCATGTCCATTTCCTGTGTGGCTTTTTCTTGAAGAAGGAGTTCAAGATGAAAAACCCTTATGCCTCTGCAAACTCAACGAGAGTATTTCCACGCTGGTTTCTGTTGCCATGACCGAATTTACCTACTGAAGTTTCATTCTGTTGCCGTTGCCCTATTTTTGCATTGAAATCTCCCATAATTATTTTCAAGTGCTGCTTACCTTTATTATTTAGATGACAAATTTCCTCATAAAATTCTTCAATTTCTTCTTCAGGATGACTTGTGGTGGGTGCATAAGTTTGAATAATCTGAGCCTGGTATCTTTTCGAGAGTTGGATAATATATATATATATATATATATATATATATACACACACACACACATATATATATATATATATATATATATATATATATATATACATAAAGTATATATATACTGTATATGCAGTATTATCATCATCGTCGTCAACCATTATCAATCCACTGCTGCATGAAGGTCTCCCCAAGTTTCTTCCACAACGGTCTGTCTTGTCTCCTCCACGTTACTCCAACATACTTTCGAATTTCATCCACCCATCTCCCATGTGTTCTTCTTCTGGGACTTTCCCTGTCCCTTGGAATCCAGTATAAAATTTCGGTTGTCCATCGATGGTTCGTCCTTCTGGCAATATGTCCAGTCCATTGCCGTTTCAGAGATTTTACTCTGATCACGATGTCTTCCACTCTTGTCATTTTCCTTATCCACGAGTTCCACTTCTTATCTCTACTGGTTACACCAAGCATGCACTTCTCCATACTACTTTCAGTTGTATGCAGTCTTTGTACGTCTTTTTTAGTTAAGGTCCACGTCTCTGCACCATATGTAAGCACTGGAAGGATGCATTAATCAAACACTTTTCTTTTAAGACATAATGGCATATTGCTCTTGAAAATTATACTGTTTCTTCCAAAAGCTTTCCCTCCAAGTTTTATACGCCGATTAATTTCTTTATCAATGTGACCCTCACTTGATATCATATATATATATATAAATATATATATGTACGTATACTATATATACATATGTATACACTAGACATGGCCCAACCAAGAGAACAAGCTGGATTAAGGAGTGGCTACAGCACTATAGATCATATCCATGTACTTGGACAACTAATTGAAAGAACAAGAGAATATGAACTCCCATTATGCATGGCTTTTATTGACTATGAAAAGGCTTTCGATTCCGTGAAACCATCAGCAGTAACAATGGCTTTGAAATCCTGTGATATTGAAGATGCATACATTTGCATAATTAATAACATCTATGGAAATGCAAGTGCAAAGTTTCGGGTATTTGAGGATACAGCACAAATAACAATTGGAAAGGGAGTGAGACAAGGTGACACCATATCTCCCAAGCTCTTTAACGCCACATTGCAAAATGTCTTTCAATCACTGAACTGGGAAAACAAAGGGATAAAGGTTAATGGAGATTACTTAACTCACCTACGTTTTGCTGAAGACGCAGTTATCTTTGCAAGTACCCCTTCAGAACTGCAGAGTGTGATCCAAGAACTTGCTGACAAGAGTAAAGAAGTGTGATTAAAAATGAACCTTCAGAAGACAAAAGTGTTGTACAATGCTTTTACGAGAAACGAAGGTTTATCGATTGATGGAGAAAAGCTTGAGACAACCGATTCCTACATATATCTTGGGCAGAAGATATCAAGTGAGGATCACATTGATGAAGAAATTAATCGGCGTATAAAACTTGGATGGAGAGCTTTTGGAAGAAACAGTACAATTTTTAAGAGCAGTATGCCATTATGTCTCAAAAGAAAAGTGTTTAATCAATGCATCCTGCCAGTGCTTACGTATGGAGCAGAGACATGGACCTTAACTAAAAAAGACATACAAAGACTGCGGACAACTCAAAGAAGCATGGACAGATGCATGCTAATGCTTGGTGTAACCAGGAAAGATAAGAAGAAGAACTTGTGGATCAGGAAAATGACAGGAGTGGACGACATCATGACCAGAGTGAAATCACTGAAATGGCAATGGGCTGGACATGTTGCCAGAAGAACGGACTACCGATGGACAACTGAAATTTTAGACTGGATTCCGAGGGACAGGGAAAGACCCAGAAGAAGACCCCATGGGAGATGGATGGATGAAATAACAAAGTATGCTGGAGTGATATGGAGGAGACAGACCCAAAACGGGAAATTGTGGAGACCATCCAGCAGTGGATTGATAATTGTTGTTGCTGCTGCTGCTGCTGATGATGATGATATACATACATTATGTACGTATACTATATACACACACACTATGCAGGTAGAGTATATATATATAGCCCCCCCCCCCATCCAACAGGAATTCCTGGGTGCGCCACCTCTCCCATCATCGACATTCAAATTACCGGCGAGATGGGCCACAGTATCCCTTCTGTTGGCTCGTACCATGCGTGATAGCCATGGTACGAACATATGAAGGGATATCAAATGACCGGCCATTATATTTGCGGCCAGCCGAACCCACAACGTAACAGAGAGAATCAAATGCCTGACTCTTTCAATCAACACTATAAAAGGGGCCAACACCAAAGGTGCTCCCTCGGGAACCAAAAGGGGCTCTTCTCTCCTTAAACTTCTTCACTCATCCTATAATAAATCTCAACAATACCACCACCCCTAGCATCGATGAGTCGTGGCCAGCCCTCTCCCTGGTAGTTCGTGGTTTTCCGTCCTCGTACCACTTTTGGAGGTACTAACCACAGCTGACCAGTAGCACCCCATAAGCCTTACCGTCTCGGAAATTCTCTGAACCAATCGTCTGGGTATTACAATTTGGCTTTTGTCGAACTCGCTTAAATCCACCGCCTTTCCCATCTGAAGAACAAGAATAACACTGGTTAACAGAGCTCAGTATCAGGTGTTATTTATACCATTTCATGACTTCACACGTGCTGTAGTTTACCTGAAGTTGCTTTGATTTGCATAAAGACGCGCTGGTCGTAATGTTTTGTCTAATTGGTGTTTGTATGTACGTAGTTCATAGACAAAGCACACTTTAGACGCAGTAAAGGATTTTCAACTTTTTGTTAGATCCGTAACACGGAATTTTGATTTCGTTGTATAAATGAATAATTTATCACGCAGTTTGCGTCCTAAACGAATAGGAATGGCAGTTTCTTCGCTATAAACGGCGCAACTTCATATCTATCAATAATTGACGTTTTATATTTATTACCAATTAGACTAGCTATTATCACATAATTTTCCTACATTCTGATTTAATTTTTTTTCTAGACATCGTGAATGAAGAACGCTTCTCGTCTAAAATACACAGGATCTAAAGGAAAATAAAAATAGATTCACGATTTCGATATGAGCGATATTATCCACGTGAATCGAGGATTTGCTTGAGATGCAGCTTCTTAAATGGGAATTTTTTAATAGTTGTGAGCAATTTGTGGTGATATGTGATTAGGAACACTTTAAGAACAGAGTAGCAATCGACGTTGATTAAATTTTTAACATAATATGGTTTCGTAATTATTAATTTAAAAATTTCTTTACCTCAAAAATCCGATGGAATTTTCTTTGTTGACAACATCCATACGTCGTGGGAAGCAGGGAGCAATTTCTCATACCGGAAAATAGAAATACTGCATTAAACAATCGAAAAACTTGTCGAAACAGCTGACAACTTCCTGTTTTGCGGGAAGCAGTCTTCAAGGGGGAAACTCTGCGGGGAAGCCAACCACTCTGAATTGAAAAACTGTTAAGTTCGTTTTTATCGGACGCCAAGTGAAATGTCGACTCAAGTGCTATCGGAACATCACAGAGAGGAAACGGAAGAAGTCAGCATCTCGCGTCATTATGGTAAACCGAGCAATGTCATTGGACTGCTCAGATGAGGGGGCGGGGCTCGAGAATTCGAGCCAGGAAGCAGATCGGAATGCCGCTCATGGGGACGGCATGATCTCTTTGGCAACCAATAAACCCCATGAACTTTCTGATAGCACGCCTACTTGCTTTATTTTCTTCCACCAGATCTTTCCGGTTTGACTTCTTATCTCCTAAGCTCCAGAAAACGCTCTTCATAGAGATTTAATTGAGGATGACAGACATTCTTAATCAAAATAACTTAATGAAATCAAAATTTGCGTTAGCTGAGACGAAATTTAGATGCAAATGACTGATTTTTTTCTCCATTAGGATTTACTAACGAATAGTTGCATTCTAGTTAAAACAACGAGTTTTATTGTTTAACTATCGGTTTCTTTTGAAACTACCACTGGCTGGTAGACTTTGTGCAGTGATTCAATGATCGATTAGAGATGGTGTGTTCGTGACGCATTTCCGTGTGTAATATAATAATGCTGATTGGAAACGACGATCTCTTTTTATTTTTACACACAAAAGTTCATCCGTAAACTAAAAGAACTTACAAAATTATAAGCTACGTCATCATCAAGAGCAAGTGCAACACTTGGTCCCGATGAAGACATAACTTTAGTTCCGTCGAAACATATTGAGCTTATAATTTTGTAAGTTCTTTTAGTTTACGGATCATTTTTTATATGTAAAAAAATATATATATCGGCGTTTCCAAACAGTATTATGAAGTAGTAATCTAATGAGTTCTTATTTATAACACACAAAATATTTTGAGCTATTATATTCTTGCATGTGATGGGCAACATATACTACTTCCACTTCATTACTAAAATACGCGCGAGCCATTATTTGGAAAACCTAGCCCAGCCGAAGCACCTGACACAAAAGGGCGACTTTAAAGACCACGGCCTCCCCTTGAGAGTTTACTGAGTTAAATTTTAACATGCCTTACCTTGTTTATATGGTATTTATACTTGTTGCGGCGATTTTAATTATGATAGTTTTTCGTTTTGTTGCGAGCTATGAACATACTCTTTATCTATAAAAATTATTTTTATTCAACCGATGTGTATTCGTTATTTAATCACATCATAATTTGATTTCTGTACATTTAATTTAAATTAAGGGGAGTTAGACAAGGATGTCCACTATCTCCAAAATTATTTAACTCTGCATTAGAAGATATTTTTCGAAATTTAAATTGGGAAGAAAAGGGATTAAACATAAATGGAAGATATCTAAATCTCTTAAGCTTTGCTAATGACATAGTCACCATTGCAACTAGCAATAGCGAAATGCAGAATATGACACAGGATTTAAGGATGGAAAATCTTAAAAAGGGTCTGACAATAAACACAGCAAAAACTAAATATATGAACGATACAGAAAAGGATACAGAAAAGAATTTGATAGAAGGAAAAGAAATCGAAAAAGTAGACGAATACATCTATTTAGGTCAAGTAATCAGTTTTAAAGAAAGACAAGAAAGAGAAATCAATAGAAGAACAATCCAAGGTAATAGAGTCTTTTGGATACTTAAATACTATTGTATTTAACTGGTGAGCTTCAATTGTGTTTGGAAAGAAAAATCTTCAATGCATGTATTATTCCCATAGTATCACAGAGCGACAATGTAAATAAAAAGTTAGAGAGAAGAATGTTAGGATTAAGAAGAAGAGATAGAGTTAGAAATGTACTTATAAGAGAAAGAACAGGAATAATAGATATTATTAAAACAATAAAAGTATCAAAGTGGAGATGAGCTAGACATGTTGGAAGATGAAAGATGGACACGATTAATAACAGAATGACAACCGAAACGACAGATGGAAAGAGACGAAGAGGGCGCCAGAGAATAAGATGCACAGAGATGACCTTTAGAAACTTAGAGGAGCTAAATATGTGGACTGAAGCTAAGGATCCAAGAGGTTGTAAAAGAATGAGGGAGGCATATACCCTACAGTGGGTGTCAACAGTTTAAGAAGAAGAACTAAAATGTAAGTTTCATGGCTTCTTCCTTTTTCTGGATCCACTTTTGACCCGAACGTTCAAAGCCCGGTGTCATTGCTCGTTTCAGACTTTTAATTTACATCACGGCACGTTGTTTTTATCTACAATTAAGAAATTTCCGAAGAACTGACTCGATAAAGTTGATTTTTGGACTTTTACAATGTGGCTTCCCCAAGATTAGAATATTAAAAATTAACGAATCAAAAGAAAGGTTGCATTTTTCCGGTGGAACAGTATCGCACGCTTGAATATCTCAGCAGACTTCTTTACAGTAACTGTATGAAGTAACATCCAGCCCCCCCCCCCCCCACTCCTCCCGTGTTGCCACTATATCTTGATATGGCTCGAGCCTTTTATATGCAGATACAATTTCAGGAAATTGTACTGTAAAGTATGTATGTACATTCAGATCGAAAGTCAAAGAGGAAAGAGGAGTAATTTTTTTTTCAATTTTTTTAACCAATCACACATACTTTTTTTTTTTTTTTTTTTTTTTTTCAATTTCAGGAACACCAAACTTCAACAGCGTGAACTAATTCCTATCCTTGCTAAAGAATGATACATAAACTCAGTGACGGATTTACAGTAGTCGGGACCTTCATCAGTTTTGCCCCCCCTACTTTGCCCTCCACACTTGCAACAAAAAGCTCTTTTTTTTTCTTTTTTTTTGTTGCCACATACTAACATTTTCCAATTTTTTTCTTTTTCACACTAATGTGTCAGAAAGTATTGTTATCGCGAAGAAGTTTGACAACAGGCAACGGTTTTTTCTTCACGGTAACGCACTCGCACCCAGAGCAGTCAGTGTACTGCAATTTCTGGCACGAAAACAAGTGTGTGTACTCACCCATCCCCTCTATTCTCCAAGTTTGTCACCGCGTGACTACTTTCTACTCCCTAAATTAAAGCTATCTTTAAAAGGACAAGTTTTTCAACACACTGAAAATATACAAAGGACTGTGACACTCGTATTATAAATAAGATGTCATCCATGTATCTGCTATATAAGCAGAAGTATGTGGGTTGTACTAGTATCTTTTCTTCTAGTTTTCCCACATAATAGTTAGCTAAGAGTGGGGAGAGTGGGGAGCCCATAGCTAGACCCGATTTTTGAATGAAATTTTTTTTCGCAAATTGAAAGTAGTTGTTCTGCAAAGAGAAGGTAGGCATTTCAAAAATTCCAACTAATATGTTTTTATCTTTGTTGTGAAAAACTATTAGGTCTGCCAAGTCTTCCGCTATAAAGTCTATAAGTTGATCTATATTAATGTGAGTATACATAGACACTATGTCTAAACTACCGATAATAGGAGAATCTAATTTAGGAAGAAGTTCTAATTTTTCTTTTAGCTGCATTGAGTTTTTAATCAAGTTAGGTGGCTCTTTTAAAGGATTCTGAAGGTGTGACTTTCAAAAGTAGTTTAGATTTGAAAGAATAGAGTTTTTTGAGTCAATTATTGGTATAATTGGTTGGTGTTCTTTATGCAGTTTGACTATTCCATATATTTGAGGTAATCTGAACTGTAATTTTGAGAATTGTTTATAGTTTTCTGGAAGCTGGTTTTCCTTTTTTTGAAGTGAAATAAGCTTAGAGACTTTTTTAATCAAATCTGGTAGTGGGTTTTCTTTTACTTCTTCATACATAGGGTTTTTAGTTCTTCTTCCATCTTTTCTTGATAATCTTTCTTATCCATAATGGTAATCAACTTACTTTTGTCTGTTTTCACAGCAACTACACTTTCATTTCGGATTTACGTTGACTCCTCCCAGCGATCACGCCAATTATGTCGAGGGCGGTTCCTGTTGTATGTATGTATATATTGTGTATTACCAGCACTTGTAACGTCTGATGATGGATCACATTTTACCATCCAAAAGGTCCTATGCAAGGTTTTATTTAGATCCATTAAATATTTTATAGGTTTTACTCTTATTTTAATCGTGCACAGACGGTAGTCATTTGAGTAGTATTGAGACTTATAATGATATTTAAAAAAAAAAAATTCACAGTTACCATGTATTTTGACATTAAAAATAAGTTGTTATTTATTGTAGTTATTTTTTTTTCTTTTCAATGGCATACTGAAGTTGTATATTTCATTTATGGGCATCCTGTATAATTTATCGCAGCATAGCAGTTGGAAATTCAAAATTCATGCACCCAAGGTATCTGGATATTTCTCCAAATCGGAAATGTTTTTTTTTCTTTTTTTTTTTTTTCGTTTTGGAATTTCTTTTGCGGACGTCTCGCAAGCCAATAAAAAAAAACTGCTGCGTGGGTCACAGGTTGAAGACCCCTGCTACACTGTAAGAACTAAGTGGCATGCATTCACGGAAAATTTCTGAAAACAGAGTGAAGTTACCGGTAAGTGTTCGTCTTTTAACGGAATTTCCGCTTTTAAAAGTGTTCGTCTTTCTTTTTTTTTTTTTTTTTTTTTCTAACTTCCGTATATTCACAGATTTTCCGTAGTCAGTAATTCCGTTTATTTCAGAAAAGTCCGTTTCAAGTTTTCCGTATTTAGGCAGAAATTTCGCATAATTCAATATGCTGAATACTTCAGCCCTTCGCGACAGAATCCTTTTGTGCCGGTGATCGAGCCCAGACCGTTTGGGTGGAATCCGCGCGTCTTAACCTCTGAGCCAGAAAGTCACAGGAATCCGACTGACGTTCACTAATAGGGCGATGGTTTTTTTTTTTTTAATGCGAGTGATTTATTCATTTTATTTTCTATTGGAGCTTATACATTTTTTTGAATACGTTTGTAATAATTTTATTTTTTCTGTAGGAGGTCTTATTACAAAATACACATTTTTTTTTCAACGTGATTTTTTGAAGCAGCAGAATGATTTGTAATTTTATATCTTTTTTTTAACTGACTGTAACTTTCAATTATCTTTAAGAGAAGGTACAATGCACTGTTTTATAATATTATTTTACAAAACTTCTAAATATAAAATTTACTTTTACTAGCTATACAGCTTTTGTCTTAAAGACCCGACACACTGATGCATAGACATCGTACAATAACCTGTACAATAAATTAAGTACCCAGTTTCTTACGGTAATACAATATGTATATAATAGGTGGTGCACAAAATGGGGCAGAAGAGAAGAAACATGCTGTATTACAGTAACCAAAATTCGTGCGCTATATGCTATCCAGACCGATCTCGCTATAGAACTTCAGAATTAAATACCTCAACATGCTATTGAAATTTAAGAGCTAATCAAACCACTAAGTATTCCAGTATTCCCGTGAATCTCTTCTATTACCGAAAACTTTTCACCATATAAATACGGAAAAAGTGAGAACGGAGTTCTCCCGTTAACATAAGAAAGGAATTGCGGAAAGGTTAATGAAAATTCAAAAGTTTCCGTTAACACATCTTGAAAACGGTATTTTAGCGTCAATATAAGAAAGGAATAGTGGAAAGGTTTTTCAAAAATTCACAATTTTCCGTTAACACGTCTTGGAAAAGGTAGTTTACCGTCAATATAAAAAAGGAATTGCGGAAAGATTTCTGAAAATTCAGAATTTTCCGGCAACAAATCTTGGAAAAGGTAGTTTACCGTCAATATAAGAAAGAAATTGCGGAAAGGTTAATGAAAATTCAGAATTTTGTAATAAGACCTCCTACAGAAAAAATTAATTTTCCGTTAATACATCTTGAAAACGGTAATTTAGCGTCAATATAAGAAAGGAATTGCTGAAAGGTTTCTGAAAATTCAGAATTTTCCGACAACAAACTTGGAAAAGGTAGTTTGCCGTCAATATAAGAAAGGAAGTGCGGAAAGGTTAATGAAAATTCAAAAGTTTCCGTTAACACATCTTGAAAAAGGTAATTTAGCGTCAATATAAGAAAGGAATAGTGGAAAGGTTTTTCAAAAATTCACAATTTTCCGTTAACACGTCTTGGAAAAGGTAGTTTACCGTCAATATAAAAAAGGAATTGCGGAAAAGATTTCTGAAAATTCATAATTTTCCGGCAACAAATCTTGGAAAAGGTAGTTTACCGTCAATATAAGAAAGAAATTGCGGAAAGGTTAATGAAAATTCAGAATTTTCCGTTAATACATCTTGAAAACGGTAATTTAGCGTCAATATAAGAAAGGAATTGCTGAAAGGTTTCTGAAAATTCAGAATTTTCCGGCAACAAACTTGGAAAAGGTAGTTTGCCGTCAATATAAGAAAGGAAGTGCGGAAAGGTTAATGAAAATTCAAAAGTTTCCGTTAACACATCTTGAAAAAGGTAATTTAGCGTCAATATAAGAAAGGAATAGTGGAAAGGTTTTTCAAAAATTCACAATTTTCCGTTAACACGTCTTGGAAAAGGTAGTTTACCGTCAATATAAAAAAGGAATTGCGGAAAAGATTTCTGAAAATTCATAATTTTCCGGCAACAAATCTTGGAAAAGGTAGTTTACCGTCAATATAAGAAAGAAATTGTGGAAAGGTTTCGGAAAATTCAGAATTTTCAGTTAACACATCTTGAAAACGGTAATTTACCGTCAATGTAAAAAAGGAATTACGGAAAGGTTTCTAAAAATTCAGAACTTCTCTGGCGTACGAAAAATCCGCGACATTCAGAGTTTTTTCCGTCATTTCACGGAAAACAGTACCGAAAGAAACATCAGCATCTGCAACAATCCGACACAAAAGCAGTCGTCCACCTTCTTGCAGCAGAGCCTCCACACGCACACGTCATGTTGTTGTCTGTTGTTGATGCTGAAGGCAGTGGTGTACCCGTCCCCCCCCCCCCCAAGAAGAAATATGTTCGTGGTCTTTTTGCGAAAATCTATTTGCTTTCAATTAAAGAAATTTTTAAATTCCGTATTATATATAGGTGTACGGGCGTGTTAATAATTCGGATTCTTTAAAAACTGTAGGTATTTTTCGTAAAACCAAAATTTTTGCACTATATTGCGTGCAACACAAATGTACACGTTGTAATTAAAATAATTTCTCTAGTTTTATACAATACAAAGTACTGTATCACAAAACACTTAGCCAAAATTAAAGATATCATGCAAATTTTATTCTTTTAGAGAACTAAGGCCAGCCTCTTTGAAATATCTCACGATCACGCACATAAAATACGTAACGACCGTGTGACAGTGACTAATAAACTTTTCCGATTTATATGAAAACTAGCTTTACTACCCGGCTTTGCCCGGGATTTAGGCATTTTTAATTTCATATTCCCTTGTACTGTACGTCACTGAAAAAATCGGGAAAAAAAAATTCTGCTTGCAAGAAAAAAAAACAAACCTGATTTCACAAATTCGGTCATTACAAATTATTTATTCATAGCGTGATTATTTTAGCACTTGGCCGTACACAACATTTTTGGTTTCTCCTTCATCGGCGACAATATATAAATTTGTTGGATCCTTTGCTCTTGACATTTCAACATACAGCTGTAGAATCAAACGGACCAAAAGCGTTACGAATTATTTAACACGCGTCCGGGAGACACAGCATTGGAACACTGACTGAACAAAATTCGTTAACAATTTGTTATCGACGATCAAATGCATACGTGCTTTCAGTTTCAGACGTCTTTGAGAGGCTGATCTTTGGGATAAAAAAGTAAAAAACGTATCTTTGCGAATATTTTATAAAACTGGCTGAAATTTTAATGAACACCATAAATCGTTAATAGAAACATGACCTCCAAATTTCGGCCGAATCGGTAAATATTTTTGTAAATAAGCCGTCAAAATTCTATTAACCGTTTCTGCGTATATGTTTACCGATGAATTAAAAATTCCATGCCTATTTTAAAAAGTTTTGACCGGATTCCGGTGAAATTTTGAGGGACTCCTCTTATTACCATGGCGTTGATAAAAATTTCAGCCCGTTTTGTTAAGATTTCGCAAAGTTCGTTTTTGTATTTTTTTATGCACAGTTCTCAAAGAATAGAAACACCTGTGGATGTGTCGCGGCGATGAATGCAGTCACGTGCTTTCAGATTTGTAACAGATAACGATGACGTAGCCAACGACGCTGACTTTATTAATTAGCTTATTAATTAATTCATAACTCCCGAACGAAACAACTTAGAGATTTGAAAATAGTTGCGTTGACCTAGAAATTCCAGTATTAATAAGCTACGCAAATTTCACGATGCCACACTTCGGCGTTCGAGAGTTTTTGCTGCTTCAGACAAACAGACGTTTTGTGTTTTGTATATAAGATGCAGAACATAATTAAGCAAATGAAAAAGTAACGTTTAAGAACTGTGGCACACAAAAAAAGAGTAAAATGTAAAATTACTTATTGCTCTTGAATATAAAAAACACACTTGAAATAACGCCACAATGTTTTTGCACATAGTATTTTTTTTTTTTTTTTTTTTTGTGACACAGGTCTCTGCTTTTTCGTTCTCGCGAAGAACACTTTTTAGCTCATTATGTTCTGAAGCATACATACAGGGGGTGGAGAACGAAACTAAAACGCCTGCGCAAATAGCACCTCACGTATCACGCCGCTGTACGCACTACCTGGTGGCGAGCCTGTATCTATTTCGCAGTCGATCAACGAGAGCGGAGTGTGAAGGTCGCATTAGCAGAGCAGTAGCACAGGTGGACGTCGAAAAGTGTGATCCACACAACATAATGGGAGACATATCCGAGTTTCAAAGAGGACAGATTGTTGTTGCGCGTCTTGCCGGTGCATCTGTGTCCAAGATAGCAAGTCTTTGTGGTGTATCGCGAGCCACGTTATCCAAAGTCATGTCGGCATACCAGCAAGAGGGAAGAACCACCCATATCCAATAGAAGTAACTGTCGAGGTAAGAGTATATCACTCTACTAACTATAGTAACAGTCGAGGTAAGAAGTTCACTCTACTAACTATAGTAACTGTCGAGGTAAGAGTATAACACGGACGTTCCTGTATCACAGGAACGTCCGTGTTCTAACCCGGATGAAAGCCATGCAAAAAACATAGAACCACAGCTGCACAACTCACCGCAGAGTTGTATATACGCACCGCGACTCACATATTTCTACCAAAACTGTTCGTCGGGAGCTTCACGGGGTCAACATTCACGGTCGGGTTGGATCACCAGTGTGAATGCCAAACGTCGGTTGCAATGCTGCCAACAAACGTATATCGTGGACGTTGCACAACGTGAATTGTGTATTGTTCTCCGATGGATCGTCCTTCACTATCTTTCGCACAACCGGGGAGTTAACGTGTGGAGACATCCCTCACAGGCTCGTGAACTACCCACTCTTCTGCACCCGGATTGTTTATTGCCCACAGTGCAGCACGGATGTGGATCGGTGATAGTTTGAGCCGCAATATCGTGGCAGTCTGTCGGCCAGCTGATTGTTCTTGAGGGGCACATCACTGCCAAAGACTATCGGACAATTCTGGAGGACCAGCTGCACCCAATGGTTCAAACATTGCACCCTGACGGTGGTGCCGTGTATCAGGATGACAACGCACCGATACACAGAGCCAAACTGGTGGAAGAGTGGTTTACTGAGCATGAAAGTGAAGTTGAACATCTGCCATGGCCTGCACACTCACCCGACTTGAAAATTATTGAGCCACTCTGGGGTGTTCTGGAGGAACAAGTCAGGAAACGTTTCACCCCAGTATCACGTCGGGAACTACCCACTCTTCTGCAAGAGGGATCAAGTCCACGTCAAGTGTCTGTATTAATTATTCATTTGCCGGTAACTCAGTTGATTTCATTAACAAAGAGAGGAACTAGGCACCTTTTCACCCTATCATAAAAATGTCGGTACATTTATTCCTTTAAGGACAGCAGTCGTGTGTGGCACGTGCAAACTAAAGAAAGTATGTTCATATTTTTTAAGGATATCTCTGTTTCCAACTGAAACAGAGTTGGAAACGGGTCAAAAGTTTTGGACCTGGCCAAATCTGCTTTGAGCTATAAACTCGAGAATATATCATCATCATCATCAATATCAATCATTATCAATCCACTGCTAGATGAAAATCTCCCTACGTTCCTTCCACAACGGACTGTCTTGGGTCGGTCTCCTCCATCCACACATGTCTTACGTGGTCTTCTTCTAGGGCTTTTCCTGTCCCTTGGAATCCAGTCTAAAATTTCGGTTGTTCATCGGTAGTTTGTTCTCCTGGCAATATGCAATATGGAGAACGGATCAGATCAGATCATATGTAGAGGATTTTAGGAAGGAGTGTCTGACCCCAGGTCTTAAACAACCCTTAGGAATAGGAAGCTTGTGCTAGAGTGCTCGATAGGAAAGTGACACGGAAGAGAGTTAGAAACGGGAAGGAAAACGCCCTTATTTATCAGGGGGGGAGTACCCGGGGTCCGACGGCTTAACGTGCCCATCCGACGCACGGCGGATATTTTGTGGTTCGAGCGCTCGTACCTGCATGGGATCGAACCTGAAGTCACAAACGTTGACCACTAGGCCATACGCGGCCGAACGGGCACAGCTGCTAGTTGTTTTATACACAGTCGAGTCACATTATTGTGACACTTCCTACTTTTGACGTCAACAACGCGTAGCCAAAGAAAGAAGGCACGTGTCGTGAGCTAGCTTGGAGGGTATATAAGGTGTGGTTGGTGTGCTGTAGGCATTCTGAAAACATATCACTCGTAGCTGTCATGGATAAAAGGAGCGACTTATCAGATTCGCAAAAAGGGATGATTGTCGGCTTTCGATCCAAGGGTGGCAGTATTTCCGAAACAGCGCAGTTTGTGAACTGTTCGCGTGCTGCTTTGGTTAAAGTGTATCGTGATTGGAGAAATGGCACCATTGCGAATACGCGATGTGGAAACTGCGGAGCACCACGTGCGATTGATGTGAGACGTGAACGTCGGTTTCGAAGGTGCGTGAGGGCCGATCGACACGATACAGAAGAGCAACTCACTGGCCGAATGAGCCATGAGGCTACCGGAAGTGTGTCCAAAACGACAGTTCAGCGAACCCTGCTGCGTATGGAGCTCCGATGCCAGACGGATGGTTACTGCACCCATGCTAACGAAGGTGCATCGGCAGACAAGTCTTACGTTGGCATGGCAGTATGGGAATTAGAACTCCGCTGATTGGCAAACAATTGCCTTCTCCGATAAATCACGTTTTCTGCTTCATCGAACGGATGGACGTTGGCGTATAAGGAGAGAAACATTGGAGAACAAAAACTCTTCAACCATTACTGGAAGTTATGATCTGGGGAATGTTTTCGTGGCATTCCCTGGGTACACTCATACCTGTGGAAGGCACTGTGGACCGAAAATTGTTATGAATCCATCCTTGAAGACCACGTACAACCATACCTGCTGATTGCCTTCCCTGGGGCGGATGGGATCTTCCAACACGACAATGCGACCTGTCACACAGCTATAAATGTACGAGAATGGTTGAATGAGCACGATAAATACTTCAAAGTACTTCCCTGGCCCCCTTAATTCCCCACACGTAAACCCAATTGAGCATCTGCGTGGAACCACCTCGATCGTGTTGTTCGCTCTATGGATCCTTCACCACGCACCCTCCAGCAGCTGTCAGATGCACTGCAGTCAGCATGGCTCCACATACCTGTGAACACGTTCTAGCACCTTATTGAATCACTCCCAGACCGTCTAGCTGCTGTCCGCGCTGCACACGGCGGTTACTCTGGATATTAGCTGGTGGTCACAATAATGTGACTCGACAGGGTGTAATAATTTTCCTGTTATATATATATATATTTTTCTTAATTTTTCATTCAACGAAAAATTTAAAGGGAAAAAAACTTCGATAAAAAGAATGAACGCTTGAGGTCTATGAACCGAAGTCCCGGCAGCTGCCCGGACTGCCCGTACTTGGTTCCGGCTCTATGCTAAAGTAATAAATTTTGTGTAACGTATGAAACTCGAAAAGCACTTTTGTTAACTGAAATGGTCTCTTCGTAGCGTTAAGCTAAAATTTACTAAATTTCCACTTTGAGAACTCCTAGCGGGGAATTTAGGAACTAGTAGTGAAATTCAAAGTGAGCAAAAATTAATGAATTTTTATGTACTATCGTTCGCAAAAGTGATTTTGAAAAATCTGTGAAAACCAAATTTTTTGGCCCTCAGGGCCTCTAGCAGAAGATTAACGAACTAATTGGGAAAATTAAATATTTGAGAAGGAGGAGTTAATCCTAATCTGAGAGGCATAAAAATATATTTTTCTTTTAAGTTGAATGGTTTCTTCACAAAGAACTCCATTTTTTTTAATTTTCGAATTTGACAGGCCTTAGCGGTAAACTCATTTAAGTATATGGATATTTAAAGTGTCGAACTTAATATCCTTTGATTTCCTATTAGCCACAAGAAGAATTTTTGAAATATATCTAAAAACAAAAAATTCGATGTGCACGGAGAGATAAAGTAATTGCACTATGTGGAAGTCACAAATTAGTCGAATCGGCGCCTCTTCGCTCCGGTGCCAGTTGTTGCATTCGACTAAACTACACCTACTGAATTTATCGCTGCATATTTGTCGTCTTGACACGTGCTTTACCTCTGACATCACAACTAGCGTTTGTTTCTTACAAAACGTTCTAATAATAAGAAGAGAGAATGGCATTTAAAAAGCGTAAAGCTTTTTTTCTTGACTTTGCTTGTTTTTCGTTGATCTGACTGATGAAAATTTGTAAGACGATAAGAAGGGAAGGGGGCTCCTGAACCTTTTAGCGCCTGGGGCCCCAAAAGATCTAAAGTCGCCTCTGACAACGCAGTCAGGTACATGAGCGAACGTGTCCGTAACCGTAACGGCGCTTAAAACGAAAGGTTGCGCAAGTTGCGGTAACTTGCACGACCCAGTCAAGTACATGAGCAAGCATGTCCGTAACAGTCACGGAGCTTAAAACGAAAGGTTGTGAAAGGTGCGGTAACTTGCACAACGCAGTCAAGTACATAAGCGAACATGTCCGTAACCGTAACGGAGCTTAAAAGAAAAGGTTGCATGTGAAACGTGTGGTAACATGCACAACGCAGTCGAGTACATGAGCGAGCGAGCATGTGCGTAACCATCACGTAGCTGTGAGAAAGTGTGTGGCAGAGAGATCGTGTCGCGGTAGCTATTGTAGGTGCACGTTGTTAGCACGCAAAACTGGAGCAAATAATTTGAAATCCTGTAATTCCGAGGAATCTGTTGCTGCGTTGAAAAAAAAAAAAAAAAAAACGACTTAGATCTTTTGCCTGATCCGACACCGGTTGACTATTTTTGTTTCCTCGACTGAAATCTCGGAATGGGAAGAGATTTGCGTACATTTCGGACATTCAAGCGAACGCGACGACCCAGCTGCGGGCGATAACAAAGGAAAACTTTTTCCACAACTTCCATCTGTTGTATGAACTATGCCAAAAGTGCATTGTATCCCGTAGGGGTTATTTTGAAGGACAATAAACTAAGTTTCCGTGTATATATTACCAGATGTTCATTGTTTTCGTGTATTCATCAAACTTCACTGACATACCTTGTATGCATTCCATGCAAAATCAGCTTAGTTATCCCGTTATGAGATTTTAGATTTATCAGAAAATCTGCGACTTTTATGTGACTTGCCACTGAGATGAAATAAGAGTCAAAACGGCAAGTTGCCGCGGATTCAAGAAAACTCCCACATTTTCTCGTGCTGTTGAGCAAAGAGCAGAGTGCGGAAAACTTCTGCACCTTCTCATATAAGGGGATGTACACAAATTGCGTTTCGTTCCGAGAACTTGTCATGAGAGTTTTCCTTGCTATGACCAAAACGAAATGTATGAGTTTTCCTCGGGGTATTCATGGATATGTAAGATCAAAATGAAACAAGGTTTATGTAGATGCTTTCTGATTCACTAAATTTTGAGTTATGATTTTAATATTCCGCATGTGATAACAAGCAATAAAGGCTAATGAACAGGGACTCAACGAATCGATCTCCAGATGCCGACCTTTTTAGAAGATTTTAAATTACAACCTTGATATTCCGTATTTGTAAACATTTTGTAAAGCCTAATAAAAGTGGCTGAACGGATTATTTCTCGCCTATTTACAAGGCACCTGGGCCACGGTTTTTTTTTTTTTAATTTTAAATTACAACTTAGATATTTTGTATCTGAAAATCTTCTAAAAAGGCCCGCGGCCTAGGTGCCTTGTAAAGAGCTGAAGATTGATCCATTGAGCGCCTTTTATTAGATTTTATAAAAGTTTACAAATACAAAATGTCAAGAATGTAATTTAAAATCTAAAAAGGTCCTCGGCCTAGGCGCCTTTTCAAAAGCTGAGAAATAATCTATTAAGTACCTTATTAGGTGTTATAAACTGTTTACAAATACGAAGTTGTAGCTTAAAATCTTCTAAAAAAAGGCCCGCGGCCTAGATACATTGTGAAGAGCTGAGAAATAATCCATTGAGTGCCTTTCATTAGGTTTTACAAAATGTTTTCAAATACGACAAATATCTAGGTTGTAAAATAAAATCTTCTAAAAAGGCCCGCGGCCTAGATTGCTACTAAAGAGCTGAGAAATAATCTGTTGAGTGACTTTCAGTAGGTTTCATAAGATGTTTACAAATACGAATTATCTTAGTTGTAACTTAAAATCTAAAAACGCCCGCGGCCTAGGTGCCTTGTAAATAGGTGAGAAATAATCCATTGAGTACCTTTTACTAGGTTTTATAAAATGTTTACAAATACCGAATATCAAGCTTGTAATTTAAAATCTTCTAAAAAGATCAGCACCTGAAGATCGATTCGTTGAGTCCCTGTTGATTAGCCTTTATTGCTTGTTATCACATGCGAAATATTAAAATCATAACTCAAGATTTAGTGAGTCACAAAGTTTCTACATAAACCTTGTGTCATTTTGATCTTTCATACCCATTGATATCCCGAGGAAAACTGGTACATTCGTTTTGGTCAGCTAGGAAAATTCCCGCACTTTGACGAGGTCTCGGAACGAAACGCTCTTTATGTATACATCCCCTTACATGAGAAGGTGTAGGAGTTTTTCGGTGTGGGAATTTTCCCACACTGCCCTGCGCACTTTACTCAGCAGCACGAGAAAGTGTGGGAGTTTTTCGCCACCGAGTTGCAGAGATAAGCCTTACCAGCATGGTTCAATCGGTAGAACAGCCGTTCTGGAGTAGGATGATCCCAATATCACCACCGGCAGAAAAGGGCAGTTTCGCTATATTGGAGCCGAACGCAAAGCTAATCTCCTGACCGTAAGGTTCGAAAAAAATATGTGATACGTCTTCCACACATCGTCTGGAATTAATCAGAATTCCTTCTTCCACAATGAGCTCCTTCAAGCATGGTTTGCGGCTGATCTGAAACCTGCGATTTCGTGCCCCGTTTTTCTCAAGGGGGAAGGGGATATATGTGACGTACCACTGAGGTGAAGCAAGAGTCAAAAACGGCAAGCTGCAAAGATGATCTTTTCAGGCGTAGTTCAATTGGGAGAATGTCCCGCTCCAGAGCTGGAAGACGTGATTTCGAACTTCACTACCAGCAAAAAGGGCTTGATTGCTGTAGATATTTATAAAAAAACATAATCGAATATGCTTTTAACCATAAGCTTAAGTCGCTTTGTAAAAATCATTTAAAGAAAAACTGACAGAAAGTGAGATTAAAGCTGATATGACATTTTCTCTCATAATCTATTTATTTAATACTCAATTTTTAAATAAATTCGTTTCAATTAATTCATCCAGAGCGTTTGAGTTTAAAGCTATTGCTAATGCAGGGTTCGATTTTTGGTGCGCATAAAATAGCAAAGGGCTTTTCAGAAAATGTTTCAACTGGTAAAGTAGTTTATTTCCATTCAGCGATATGATGAAGCGTTCAACTGAGTAGAACCATTTCCGTGCAGTTTCTCATTTCGCGAATGCTTAATTATGATAAATCGTGTTATTCGTCGAAGGACGGTTAGGGTTGCCACACGTTCCCAACTGCATGATCGGTCTCTAATTCGGTTTTACTTTGTGGTTTACCGCTGCAGTGATACTTCAATGAGAGGCATTTATCTTTCTCGCGAAACGCCCAATGGGAATGAGGAACTTCTATTAGAATTGAAGGTTTTCTCTCTCTCAAAACGAAACAAAAAAAAGTGATAGTATACAAACTGATTAGGGTTTAGAAATATTCCCTTATACAAACTGTTAAATAAAGAGATCTTCTTTCGCTGATCATGAGACACAATAGTGAATCTAATCAACTAGTCCATTCATGACTCTTTTCATTTTCTCCCTCTCTGAGTGCGTTTCATCAATGTGAATGGACATTCCCCTTCTTGAACGAGAGGTTCAAAGCCTGCGCCCTCATCCTCCCAGTGGGTGGTGGAGTAATGGGTCCCTTGCTAAAGGACAGATCCACCATCCCACTGATGGTCCTTGCTTCCGACCTGCTGAACTGTAATTACACCAACAACGGCCTTAGCGTTAAGCCTACAGATGACGGGAGGTGTTATTCAATGGATTTAGCAAAACACCGGAATCAGGGATCAAGGATGTAATAGCTTTAAGTCTGCCTCTCGTACAGTCTCCCTTTATATATAACGTCATTCACTTCATCGTAACGAACTGCCTCTGAATCTCCCACCATCTTTAATGGCCTCGCTGAAAGAAGACAGCAATGTACATATTTTGAATTGCTTTTGCAGCCAATGGAGGGATAACATTTCTTTACAGAATTCGGCTTAGAAATAAATTTAACTTGCGAGTGTTCAACAAAACATTACCTGCATTTAAAATACATTTGTTCCTTATTACTCTCAGAGGAGAGGGAGGGATTGCCATTTCCGCTATGCAGAAGTTTGGTTTTAAATAATCTGCAAAAAAAATAATTTTCATACATTTTGAGACCAGAAAAGCCGTTTGAAATGAGTCTTCCCTTTCACAGTTCTGGGGATTTTGAAAAACAGCTCATTAGGCACCCAACATAAGTTAAGGCTGTACGGGAAGTACAGGTATAAGTCTGTGATATAACTATACAAAGCTGTACGGGGAAATACGGGTATATGTCTTTCTTTTTCAGTTCCTGTATTCTTGTGTAAATTTGTTTTATTCTCGTTAAATGGTTTTGTGTCTGAACACCACATTTTCCTTCTCGAGGAATTTAAATTTGGCAACAACCTACACTGTTAAAAAAATCTACTTAAAAATGAGAGCCTGAACCTACTCGGGTTTTTTTTTTTAAGTACAATCGTATCGTAAACGAGTACATGACATGCTCAAGTATAAGTAAGCATACGTACTAACAGATAACTGCGTCAATAAATATAAATATAATCTCGTATTACTTAATTTTAGATATTATAGATTTCAAGCGAAATTGTTTAATAAATGTGTAAAGTGACACACATAAATAATTTGTACAACACAGTCACTGATCACAAGTAATTTAATTATGCATAAAGTATCTTTGTGTAAGTTTTTACATTAACTATATTTGTGTCAATCTCATTGATAATACATTGTCGCTTCATCACTATATTTGTCATACAACTGTGTGGTCCATTTGCCCAGCATGTGACAACGAGTATATCTATTATCCCAGATGGGCCATCGAATAATATACTTCCAGTTGATTCTATGAATAAATTAGTATGCATGGAGTACACGTATTCCAAATTTGAAATCGGGGCCGTGGGTGGCCTAGTGGGTAACGTTCGTGACTGCCATGGATAAGACCTCAGGTCCGATGTCTAGTTGTTCGCTTGTGCCCCTTGAGGTTAAGGGGTGCGTGGTACTGTATGGCATGCTTACCACCACTTTGACTGGGCATGCCACCCTCGATGTCAACAAGGCAGGTACGAACGCTCGATCCACTAAATATCCGCCGTGCGTCGTATGGGCACGTTAAACCGTCGGACCCCGGGTACTGCCCCCCGGTAATAAATAAGGGCGTCTTTCTCCCCCTTTCTACTTCGCTTCCGTGTGACTTTCCTATCGGCCGCTCTAGAACAAATCTCCTAGCTTCCTATTTCTAAGGGTTGTTTAAGACCTGGGGTCAGACATTCCCTTCCTAAAATCCTCTACATATGATCTGATCTGATCTGAAATTTGAAATCGAAGCGCGGATGGCTTAGTGGTTAGAGATTCAGACTGCTGATGGAGGGACCTCAGGTTCAAACCTGGTGTGAATTTCTAACAATCGCTGAATATTCGCCGTGTATCGGACGAGCACGTCAAGTGACGGCCCCCGGGTACATATAAAGGCGCTCATTCCTGACCACCCCCCACCCCCCATTGCCTTCTATGTGCAAAAACGTATGCTTGTACGGTGGCGCCATCTAGTGTGTTCCCTCTCACTTACAAACTATCCTGTCAGAAGCGCTTCGCTCTAACTTTCTTCGGTTTCTGTGCCCTGCCCGAAAGGGCACATATTTTTCAAGTTAGAAATACCAGACATACTCACAATTGATTCCCTGTATGTACTCAAAAATGAGTACGTGTCTTTTCCAAAAATGAGACACAAGTACTCGGAGCTATTAAAAATCTAGAATGTACTCAAAAACGAATACATTTTGCTTATTTCTAAGCACCAATTTTTAACAGTGTGACTTCATGTCAAAGTGCAGTGGCGTCGAGAGTCTCAAGTGATAAGAGCTCAGGTGTTCAATGTTAAATGCGCATTTTTGTTTGTGTCAGTGTAACCGGGGCTTCCATATTTATCAGAAGTGAGGTTCAGTAACCATTTTGAGGGATAAAGAATTGGAATCATTTTCCTTCAATTCCCGCCATTTCGATGAGCTGGGCAACGAACAGTCAGAGTACGCTTTTTCTCACGCAACAGAGGGGGTGTTTGTTAGATTTATAGTTTCGCAGATGTGAGAGAAGAGTCGAACAGGACATTGCTTTTCAGCCGTCCCAAGCAAAGCGATTGAGCAAGGGTAAGAGGGGGCAGCGAAGCAATTTAGAACTGATAGTTTTTAGAGGAAGGCATAGCAGAGGTGTGGCCGCACTTTCTAGGAATGCGTGGGACTTCACCGTTCGAGAGGGAATACTTTTTTGGTTTTTTTAATCCGAGCAAGGGAACAGAAGACACTTGGTGGCAGAAAGTGGAGGGAGAAGGAGATTTTAGCGGAGGTGAAAAGAGCTCGCGTGAGGGCGTGAGGAGGAGAACGGGTAAGCAAGCTTGCTGATGATATGGGAGAGAGAAGGAGATCACAAGGTGTTAATAAGATATAGAAAGAACGGAGATCAGGACAAGGCTTAAAGACATTCCCCGTAACATCTGAATAAAAGTCTTCCTCACTGCAAAAATTTAGCTTCAGTCGATTCTCTTTTATACACTTTGTATTGTATTTATCTGCTCCAGTCGGGAGAATTACCAGTTAAACCCCAGTTACAGAACTTACTGCAAAGGAAGCATCAAACGAACCCTCCACACAGGGCGCTGTAATAGAACTCAGCACCAAGCCCTGTAACATCAGCGTGAATTCTAGATTCTTGTTTATAACTGCGTACATTTTTGTTTCGACTGCGAGTTGTTTTGTTGAACACAGTGGAACCTCTGCTATAAGTTTTTCACTTTTGTTTTTCACTGCGCTATAAGTTTTTCACTACGCTAGTCCCGACAATTTACTGTGGTTTCTATCACTTTTTCAATTCGGTTATACGTAATTCATTCATACGCTTTTAGCGATTATACATTGTAAAAACACAAAGTTGTCCTTGACGGAGATCGAAATCCCCCCCCCCTCGCTCCGGAGTAAGTTGCTCTCCCAACTAAACTACACGGACAGAATGTACCGCTGCAGATTTGTCATCTTGACACATAATTTACTTCTGTAGTACGTCACAACATTAAATTCGGAATTTCAGAATATAAAAAAAACACGGTTCTTCGATTCTTTTATACGTAAACTGTCACGTTACTACTTTGATAGAATGGAGACAGTGTTTTTTCGTTTTTTTTTTTTTTTTGCAGCCACGAAATGGATGATGCAAATAAAAATTTACTAAATAACACTCACAGTTCTCTTTTTCGGCACGTCTTTTGTAAAAAAAGATCGCGCTATGTTATCACTTTGTCCGTCCGTCTGTTAACAGCATATCTCTGCAACTGTAAGTCCGATTTAAAAATTCTTTCTTTATTGGAGAGCGTTCCCGGTGAGGAATGTTTTACATATAATGTCAAATTTTTTTAACGCGCAAGTGTGCCTCTAGAGGGCGTAAGATCAAGTTTTCTTTTACAGCAATATCTGCCTGACTAAAAACTCGATTTAAAAATTCTTTGTCGGTCTATGAAAACTCTGTAGATATTTTCTTCCAAAAATAATGCACAATTTGGCAGCTAGGGGCGCCAATGTTTAATTTGTTTTTCCCTATATCTTTGCTTGTACGTGTGCAATTTAAAACATTCTTTCGACACCGGATGCCATTTACCTTGTGGAACACTTTAGGTATGTATTTGAGGAGTTTTATAGTTCATAGTTCTGTCGCTAGGTGGTGTTTGTGCACTTCTGTTTGCAGCTGTATCTTAGCTTCTAAAAGCGCTATTGTGGCTTCTGATCATTCGTCCGATAAGGGTCCGGGTTCGAATCCCGGTGAGGCATGGATGTTCTGTTTGTCTTACGGCGCGGGCTGTCTCCTTCCCTGGAACCAGTGACCCTAAATTAGGGACGGGCCCATTGAGTTGCTCATGATGGTCGTTAAACCTTCAATCAAAAAAAAAAAAAAAAAAAAAAGCCCTATTGAAAATTTTCTTTTTTACTGTATGACATGTACTACAATACAGTTGTGGAGCATTCATTACCCTCTTTAAATAACGCACATATTTCCCGCTAGGGGGCTAAAGGTCAAAACCTTTTTCTTTTTATCTCTGCTTCCGGGAGACGCATTTGAAAAGTTTTTCGATTTGAAAACTGCTTTGTCTCTGAACCTTCATTCTGCTGAGGGAAACTTTTTGTGCGTCATTTGTTAATTTTTGTAACACACTTTTTTGCCGCTGGTAGAAGTAAGTAATTGTTTCTATTTCTTGATGTTTTATCAGTTGTAGTTGAAATCTTGTTGATTTTTTTTTTCTAACAGGTTCCATTGACTTTGAATGACTTTGATAAATTTTATTCGCATCAGAATGGATTCAGAAGACGTACGTGTTCATTACAACCGAAAATTCGTTGTCATTTTTCTTGTTCTCTTTGAATTCAAAAAAGATGAATTTAGCAAGGATTAGTGTATCTCGGCACTAATGCTATATCAACTAATGGGCAAACTGCTTTGAAAAGAGCCAATGCTTGTAAGTAAAGAATATGTATAGGGGTATTGAATATAAAGCCAAGTCGGATCAGGACTTGCTACCAAGTATTTCAAAGGTGCGTTATACGTATATACATATACACTGCCTGACAGAGGAAATGCCACACCGTGAAGAAATGCTCGAAAACAGACCAAATTGCACCCACAGATAGCCAAGTAGTTCCTTAACA
Organism: Macrothele yani; assembly: GCA_039090855.1. Taxonomy (NCBI): domain Eukaryota; kingdom Metazoa; phylum Arthropoda; class Arachnida; order Araneae; family Macrothelidae; genus Macrothele; species Macrothele yani. The sequence continues at coordinate 118,110,351 of CM077026.1, forward strand.
AATTATTTAATTGTCACATACAGAGTAGGCACCAGTGGTCGAATATACAGGATGTTCAATAAGGAGTGTGGTCCCCATTTTGGGCGATACAGCGTCGAATCCGACGTGGCATCGAGGCAATGAGAGTCCGAATAGAGTCCTGGGTTAGCGTGGACCATGTGGGGTTGATCCGAGTCCACAGTTCATCTTCATTTTGCGGGGGTGGGAGGGTACTCAATCGACGTCCAATCGTGTCCCGCTGATGCTTGATGAGCGAGAGGTCGGGAGATCGTGCTGGCCACCGAAGCATCTGAGCATCGTGTAAAGCATTCAGGCTAATCCGAGCGGTAAGTGGCCGGGCGTTATCCTGTTGAAAAACGGCGTTTGGGATGCCATGCAGATACGGTAGTGCCACGGGCCGCAGCACCTCGTCAACATAGCGGCGAGCCGTCAATGTGCCCGTAATGCGTACCAGTGGTGAGCAGTTGTTGGCGCCGATATCACCCCAGATCATCATTCCACGTTGCCGGGCCGTGTAGCTCTGTTTATTTATTTATTTATTTTTTGGTGGAGGAATCCACCCTTCGCCAAGCGGTGACGACGATGGCTCGCTGTTAAGGGTAGTCTTCGCAACGGACGGCTGGACAGCAAACCAGAGGTAGCCAATGAGCATCCAAGCTTCCCCGTACACTCTGCAAAATGTCGACTGTTGTGGCCTGTGCATAACGCCGGATGCGACGATCGGTGCGTTCGGACGTCCGTCTCCGTGCTCTGGCCCTCCTACGACGTTGCACAGATCCTTTCTGGGGCCACTGTCTCCAAATGCGACCGACGGTTGTAGCATCACGTTGCGTTTCTTCTGAAATACGACGCAAGGACCATCCGGTGGTACGAAGACCTACGATGACACCTTTCGTGAACTCATCCGTTTGACGAAATCGCATACGACGGCGTCTTAACGGCATCGACACCCCTTGTTCGTTCTCCAGACACGGTTTCAGCAGAACCACTCACTTCTCGCGGCCGTGACAACGTCTCGACTGGTGGCCTCGCTGACTGGCTGTCCGCTTATATCCCACGCGCCGTTCGTGCGACTGGCCTGCAAATGCAATCATTTGCATAACTTGTACGTGTGCACCCACCCTGCAATTTGCATGGCGCTGCGTTCACGTCCTCGTGATGTGGCATTTTCTCTGTCAGGCAGTGTATATTAAAAATATGACAGAATTTCTTAACCCAGTTTTTCTAATAAAATTAGAGTACAAAAATTTAATAGAAAAGTCAAAATTGGCATAGGCTTAAGGTAGCAAACAAAGTATTCGTGAATGTTAGAGGTCTGCACGGGCCCTGCCGGGTCGGGCCTTTGCTCATTTCTAAGTTGGGAAAACAGGCCGGGCCTTCAATATTTAATGTAAAACAGACACGGGCCTGGCAGGTTTTTTTTTTTTTTTTTGTTTTTTATGAGCAAAACAATCGCTGCACGATGCCTTTCTCGTTTGGAAAACTCGCAACTACAGCAGCAGGATAAGATTGAACAATTTCCGCTGATGGAAAAAATAGAAGTTTTTCGACATCCTTCCCTCCTACAAAACAATTGGAATGGGTCAGCTCCCTTAGTTTTCCAATGTGAATGTGGTCCCTTCTCTCTCTCTCTCCCTAACTTTCACCCTCCTCTCATGCTTCAGGGCAGGCTATTAACTGCAGCATTTCTAAACAGAGCCATCCGCTCGCTGACCAGGGCTGTCGCAGACGATCTTTTTTATTGTTCTGGTCGGCCGCACTTTGTTCTCTAGATGTGTGAAAAGCTTTTAAGTTGTCTTAAATGACACGGGAGAAATGTGCTGGGAGAAACTTACTTCTGTCTATAAATCTGTGACGTATTTTCCCCATTTGTACTATCAGGCAGCAGTTTTCAATACTTCTGTGACACTGATTAGGTGGGCAGTCTGTCGTTGTTTTCCCTTAGCATATGCTCAGTTCAGTGTTGCTGATAAATACTCTTCCATACTTATTATGGAGTTTCAGAAAGCGAAAGATTTTCGCGAAAAAATCGCTTCCGGAGAATTTGTGCTTTTTGACAATGTAAAGGGGAAAAACGATATTTGGAAATATTTTAAATTACTGTCCCGTTCTGAAACTAGTCGGCCGGTAAACGTTGTGCGGTGCACTAAATGCAAAACCTTTTTGAGTTACGATTGCAAAAGTCTGGAACATCCATCTTAAGCGGCACAAATATGCTGCTCCCCAGACACACACGAGAGACATATTTGGTTCCAGCGATATGATATGCCGGTAGAGACAGGTGCAGTTCATAAAGCCATAAAATCTTCTCCCAATAAAACGATCGGACTCATATTTCTGGATATTTCGTACTTTTCGAAATACCCCCCCCCTCCTCATCCCCCTAGTTCCGGGTCCGGCGGTAGGGAATGATAATTTGAAAACCCAGATAATTTGAAAGGCGTGGAAACTGTCTTTTTTATGCAATATTTTTGAGTATACAAGCCTTGCCCCCCTCCTCGGACGTCACGTGACTTATACGCAGAGTCTCAGAAATATTCTGAATTAGCATTTATTGTAATAGAATACGAGTAGCAATTAAGAAAACGAAAACCCTTCAGGAGTCGAATGACCGAGTGCACCAGGTGTCAAATCCGTGTTTTGGTAATTGTTGAAATTTTACGGGCCGGCCCGGGCCTTGGAAACAGGGGAAATATACGGGCCGGGCTTTAATTAAAATATTTGAAACGGGCCGGGCTTTAATTAAAAAATTTGAAACGGGCCGGGCCGGGCCGGGTTTTCCAAATTAAGGCCCGTGCAGACCTTTAATGTATATGTGTGTATGAACGTGTTACATTATAAATTAGTGCAATCTAAAATCAACAGACCCTCCCTCCCCCCCCTTTTTTTTAGCACGTATTTTGTGAAAAAAGTACATGCGTAGAGTATCACTTTATACGTCCGTATCTGTAGACACCATGTGAAAACAGGAATTTGTCGGTGACGTGGACTGAGCCCACATATCCTCTCTCCGGAATGAGGGGTCTCTAACCGACTAAGCTACAGCGACGGAATGTGTCACTGCAGATTTGTTGTCTCACACGTACTTCATCTCTGTAGTATGCCGCAACCATATCTCTGCAACTATTAGACTGATTTCAAAAATTCTTCTTCCATTGGTAAGCTTGAAACACGAGAATGATGTTACTGGCTTTCCGGTTTATAAATATAGATGCTATCAATTAAAAATACACTTTGTTCCATATATTTGCTTTTAAATGCTCAATTGGCACATTTGTTTTTAACCCTTCGATTCCATTTACAAGGAAAATTATTTTGGGTATAGTTTCTTTTTTAAGAAATGCATACATTTCCCACTAGAGGGCGTAAAGATAAATTGCAATTTTTCCAATATCTATGCTTCTAAAAATCGTATTTGAAAAAAAATTTCCGCATCGAATGGAGCTCCCAGTGGGAAAAATTCTGCATGTAATTTATGATTTTTTGGTAACGAATGTTTTGGCCACCAAGAGGGTCGTTAGTGTTTTTTTTTTTTGTTTGTTTATTTGTTTGTTTGTTTGTTTTTGGCGTATTTTCAGCAAAATCTGCGGTTCTGAAAACTCGGTTTACAAAATTCTTTCGTGAACCGATACCGTTCAACACGAAAAAAACTTTTGAGAATACGTTCTGCCCAAAATAATGCATAGTTTTCCGCCAGGAGGCGTAGAGATACGCCTTATTTTTGTCCATATCTCTGCTTCTAAGAGTCCGCTTTGAAAAATTATTTCTTTATAGGAAAGCATTTCTGGTACAAAATGTTTTGCGTATAATTTCATTTTTTTTTCTCGCGCAAATGTGCCACTAGAGCATGAATATCTGCGGTACTAAACACCCGATTGAAGAAATTATTTTTCGGTCAGAAACAACTAACTATGAAATTAAAAAAAAAATGTATTTTCTTCCCAAAATGATGCAAAATCTCCCCGCCAGCGGTGCAAATATTTAATCAGTTTTTCTCGATATCTCTGCTTCTAAATGTCAGATTTAACACCGGATGCTGTTTGCCTTGTAGAACACTTTGCTTATACTTGTGGAGTTTTTGTAGTTCACAGTTCTGTCGCTAGGTGGTGTCTGTGTACTCCTGTTTGCAGCTGTATCTCCTCTTCTAAAAACCCTGTTGAATTACTTTTTTTATGTCGTTCCCTACAATAAAGATGGGAAACATTATCCTGTTTTAATAATGGGTAGCTTTCGCGCTAGGGGGCCTAACGTCAAAACTTTTTTCCGCTATCTCTGTTTCCAGGAGACGTATTTGCAAAACAGATTCCCAAGGGTGGGAGCACTTGCTCTCCCCTCGAAATCTGATTATACTATTTCTGTTCTTGGAAGGTATGCCAAAGATTTTCCCAATAACACTAACTCTGAAAGAAATACGGGATTACCCTACATAATACAAATTTTGAAGATGACAATAAGATTTTTGGTGTAAATGTGACAAGGATGGAAAGTCAGATAATATCCGAAAACTTGAAAATCGGATCGTCCTGGAGCGAAACTCGAACCCGCATATCCCAGATAGCGCCTGGGTATGCTAACCACTAACTCCATCACCCAGAACGACCAAGTCTCAAGTTTCTGATTAATTTGAATATAACCATCACAGGATTCGCTAGTCGAAGCAATCGGCATTCATGTTTAGCGAATCAGGAGGTTAAGAATCCTATCCCATGATTGCCCGGAGGAGCAGATATATCATGAAAGAAATACGAGATTACACCATAGAATACAAATTTTGAAGATGACAATCCGATTTTTGGTGTAAATGTGACAATTTTTGGTGTAAATATAACCATCACAGCGAATCCTGTGATGGTTATATTCAAATTATTCGGAAACTTGAGACTTGGTTGTTCTGGGTATTGTAGTGGTTAGCATATCTGGGCGCTATCTGGGAGACGCGGATTTGAGCCAGCTCCAGAACGATGAAATTTTCCAAGTTTTCGGATATTATCTGACTTTCCATCCTTGTCACATTTACACCAAAAATCGTATTATCAAAATTTGTAACACTAATTCTGACTGCCAATTTTTCTGTTGAATTTCTGGAAGTGCGAGCTTATAGTAAAAATAGGAAAAAAGTTGGAAATTTACAGTAGAAAGTAACATTCAAATTCTACATTGGATACCTTTGCATATTGCGATGTACGCAGCTGCATTAAACGTCACGTCTCTGAGTGTGGTGTTCACATTATTCTGTCCAACCCCTGTACGTAAAGCATGAAAGGCGAAGGAATGTAAAATGTGATATTCTCTGCAGCAGCCATTCACTGCAGGGTAAAGATCCCGCGAAGTTTTTTATCAGAAATTTTGAATTGAGAGTATTTTTTCATTCTTGATGTCTAATCGAGTGATGGCTGATGTTTCTTGGCGCATGAAAAACAAATGGCCAAAATACGCATGGCTAAATAGGAATACCAAATCAACTTCCTTATTGCCCCAACAATATGTCTAATTTCATTTATCAATCTCTTTTATACTATTTTGGGGTAGTCTGGTTTTAAATTGGATTTATGTGTAGTAAAAATGGTTGAACAGCAAGAAGGCACAGTGCAAATTTGCATATGGTGTTTGTGTATGTTATTTGTAGTTACAATTTACAATGTGTTCCTGCCCCATCCTGGAAAATAAAATATGGGTGCCCATGCAGACAACTCTAGTAAAATTATACACAAAAAATGAACAGTAATGATATTCTGTACCGGAAAGAGGACGTGTAAGATGAAAAATAAACCAAGCCGGTAACTCCAAAAAGTTCCGCAACTCTATATATTGTCACTTGATCACTAAGTATCCTTCGTGCTATACTGGGGAAACGCACGACACAGCAATAAAATGACTTCACTTAAATCTCAAGACAAAAAAAAAAGAGAAACACCAGCACTGCATATTGTGTAATAATAGAAATATACTGAAGAGAGAAGGGGGGGGGGAGAGAGAGAGAGAGGAAATCAAATCAAAGGAACAACTGTAAGAAAATCATAGAGAAAGAAAGGGAGTCATATGACTTAAAAAGAAGTTCTCGCCATCGAAGAGCCAAATGAAAGATAAGAGCAGACAAATTTCGGCGGCTGTTCGTTTAAAAAGAATATATATATTCACTTCGACAGTCACGCAGGGTAGCTCAAAACGATCGTTTTAATTTTAAAACGGTGTGAAAAATCTAAAACAAGTGAGATGATACCGAATAATCGGTTGCAACGAGCACGTCTTTTGAATTATTTCCGTCTTTCCGACGCGAATAAAATTTATCAAAGTTATTCATAGTCAATGGAACCGGTTAGAAAATAATATCAACCGGATTTCTATAATCAGTAATACATCCAGAAATAGAAACAGCTACTTACTTCTACCATCGGCTAAAAAGCATATTACGGAAATCAACAAATAATGCACAAAAAGTTTCTCATACAGAAAAGTATCAGTGACAAAGAGATTTTCAAATCAAACAAACAGTCAAAGAAGAAATATAGAAATATATATATATATATATATATGAAAAAGCCTTTGATTCGGTGAAACCATCAGCAGTTACAATGGCTCTGAAAACCTGCGGTATTGAAGATGCATACATTAATATTATTAATAACATCTATGAAAATGCAAGTGCAAAGATTAGGCTGTTTGAAAATACAACACACGTAAAAATTGGAAAGGGAGTGAGACAAGGTGACACCATATCTCCGAAGCTCTTTAATGCCACATTTGAGGGTGTTTTTCAGTCGCTGAGCTGGGAAAACAAGGGGATAAAGATTAATGGAGATTATCTAACCCACCTTCGTTTTGCTGATGACGTAGTCATTTTTGCAACTACCCCATCAGAGCTGCAGAGTATGATCCAGGAACTTGCTGGCAAGAGTAAAGAAGTAGGATTAAAAATGAACTTTCAGAAGACAAAAGTGATGTTCAATGCTTTTACAAGAAATGAAGATTTATCGATTGATGGAGAAAAGCTGGAGATAACAGACACGTACGTTTATCTTGGACAGCAGATATCAAGTGAGGGTCACATTGATGAAGAAATTAATCGGCGTACAAAACTTGCCTGGAGAGCTTTTGGAAGAAACAGCATAATTTTCAAGAGCAATATGCCATTATGTCTTAAAAGAAAAGTGTTTGATCAATGCATCCTTCCAGTGCTTACGTATGGTGCAGAGACGTGGACCTTAACTAAAAGAGACATACAAAGGCTGCAGACAACTCAAAGTGGCATGGAGAGGTGCATGCTTGGTGTAACCAGGAGAGATAAGAAGAGGAACTCGTGGATCCGAAAAATGACAAGAGTGGAAGACATCATGATCAGAGTTAAATCCCTGAAATGGCAATGGGCTGGACATACTGCCAGAAGGACAGATCATCGATGGACAGCCGAAATTTTAGATTGGATTCCAAGGGACAGGAAAAGACCCAGAAGAAGACCACATGGGAGATGGGTGGATGAAATTCGAAAGTATGCAGGGGTGACATGGAGGAGACTGGGACAAGACAGACCGTTGTGGAGGAAACTTGGGGAGACCTTCGTCCAGCAGTGGATTGATAATGGTTGACAATGATGATGATGATGATATATATATATATATATATATATATATTATTGCACAAGGGAAAAATTGGCGAAAAGTATTCTTCATGGCAAAAGCTATGCTCTAAGGAAAAATAATTTTTCAAACACGTCTTCCGGAAGCAGAAATAGCGAGAAAAAAGGTTTTGACATTTTGACCTTTACGCTCCTTAGCGGGAAAGTTCTTCATTATTTAAAGAGGATAACGTTCTCCATTTTTATTGTTGCGAATGGCATACAGTAAAAAAAGAAATTTCTCAATAAGGGTTTTATAAGCGGAGATACAACTGCAAACAAAACTACATAAGCACCACCCAGCGACAGAACCGTGAATTAAAAAAATTCCTCAAGAACAGATCTAAAGTATGGCACAAGGTAAATGGTAACCTTTGTTAAAATAATTTTTTAAATCGGACATTTAGAATCAAAGGTATTAAGAAAAACATGTTAAGCATTTGTGCTCCTAGCGACGAAATTTCACATTATTTTGGGAAGGAAATACATACAAAAGGTTTTTATAGACAGTAGTATCTGACCGAAAAAGAATTTTTCAATCGGATTATTAGCTCTGCAGGTATTGCTGCAAACGGAAACGTGAGCTTACTCCCTCTAGTGACACACTTGTTAATTAAGAAAAAAATTTTTTTTTTTTTTTTTAGGTTTAATGACCAGCGTGAGAAACGCAATGGGTAATAAGAAGTCGCCTGTCCCTAATTTAGGGCCACTGACTCCAGGGAAGGGAAAGAGCCAGTTCCGTAAGACAAACACAACATCCATGCCTCACCGGAATTCGAACCCGGACCCATGGTCAAAAGCCATCATTTAGAATACGCCACCTGGGCGGCAATTTGAAATACACCATCTGGGCGACAATTTGAAATTTATATGAGCAACATTTCGCACCAGAAGCGCTCTCTGACAGAGAAAGAATTTTTCAAATCGGACCCTTAGAAGCAGAGAAATCAACAAAAATAAAATATACATCTACGCCCCCTGGCGGAAGTACTATGCGCTATTTTAAGCAGAAAGGGTTCAATTGAGTTTTCAGAAGCTCAGATTTTGCTGCAAATACAACAGAAACAGAAATCAACACTTGCGCCCCTGGTGGCCAAATTATTCTCTACCCAAAATTCGAAATTTTGTGTAGAATGCTTTTCACCATGAGTTGTATCCGATGCAGAAATAATTTTTCAAATCGGGCTTTTATATGCGGAGATAGAGGCAATTGCAGTTTACCTTTACGTCCCCATAGAGGAAAATCTATGCATTACTTGAAAAAGAAACTCTACCTAAAATAGTCTTCATTATAAATGGCATCAATAGGAAGAAAGGATTTTTCAATCGGATATTTAGAAGCAAATATATGGAGAGAAATGTTTTTTGAATTCGATAGCATCTGTATTTATGTCCTCTAGCGGCGAAGTTGTGCATCGGATAAAACCGGAGTGCAATGATCATCGTTTTCTCATTTCAAGCTTTTCTGTGCGAAACGAATTTTTCAAATCGGACTGATAGATGCAGAGGTATGGTGTCCACAGACTGACGGATGGACGAACAGATGTACAAAGTGATAACCTAAGAACGATCTTTTATTACAAAAGACGGCTAAAAAAAGTAAAAAAACAAACAAACAAAAAAGCCTGGAAATATTAAGACAAAATACGACACAGTTTCCACATAGTAACTACGTTCATAAATGGCTTATGTTAACTAGCTTTCAATTTACAAGCCATTCGACATATCAAAATGGGTTCGGGAATTGAGAACGCACTTTGCGTATTTGCATGTTTTGCAGCACAATCTGCGAATTATCAGTAACTGAGCGTGCAGAAGGAAATGCCAGAAAAATCCACCACCAAATGGTGCAGTTCGCTTCCCAAACTGTGTGTAGCCATGCAATTTCATTTATTTATTTTTTTTCATTTTTTCCCAAACTGGAAAAAAAAAAAAAAATAAATAAATAAGAAGAAGAAGAAAGAAAGAATTTAGGGCCAAGCTTGTGATGACTCTCTGATATCATCATTCTTATCTTTATCTTTATCTTTTTGCTTTTGCCAAAATTCTGATTACTGTGCTACGAAGTTTACATTGTAATAACGCTCAGTTTCCAAACATTTAAAACTTGCGCAATCTGCAAGTTCGTAATTCCATTTGGAAATAGGATTACCGTAAAAAGATTAACCACGTCGTTGTCAATACCTTTCTTCAATTCATATCGCTATGGGATGCAAAAGAAATTGAAAAAAAAAAAAAGTAAAATAATCAGAAAATAAATTAATGAAATAAGAGAACATTAAGAAACCGTGAAGTACCTAGTTGAAAGTTTCTCTTTTTTCCTCTTATTTTTTTTTTTTTTTTTAAACGTCTGAAGCTATGGCAAATATTTAGATTTGTTGAATAAATAGCCAATCACAGCCGCTGTACTTAGTCTTTAATTCCTGCCCAAGCGCTCGTGTGTCAGCAACCGAAATGATCATTTATCTTTTTCCCAGTGGCAACAGTAGTAATTGCTGTCACATCACCTAAATGCGATAACAATGGCTTCCTTGGCTGAACAACAGAGGTGCTTGTAGTCGATAACCCGAGGTTGACTAATGCAGTGCCCAAAAGGCTCTCCTTAATCATCATGCGTATGAATCAATTTACCGCTATTCCCCTTCCCTCCCCCATAACAAAGCCTCGCCACATTTCCCGCGAGATTACGTCACCTGCTTGGTCGCCAGAGGTCAGGGCAGCGCGCTAGAGAATAAAACGCCCTTTCCGTTGGCACGCAAGTCCTCTTCCAGTGAAGCAATATACGGCTTCGAGTCTTTGATTTTTGAATAACAAAACATCATCCACAATCACAGGTCTGCATGTTCATTTGGTGAGAAGATCCTCTTTCTGAAGCTCAGTTCTTTCCGCAGGAACATTACTGACATGTTTTTCTCAAACTCATTAGTCATCACTCAAACAATGATGTTCCAGAAAAACTAGGGGCTCTCCAGCAAAAATTAACTTCGAGGTCCTTTTGTGAAAACTTGTTAGCTTTCAAATACTGAAATTTTAAAATTCCATATAATTAATTAGGTTTTATGGGCACTTTAATAATTCAAATTCTTTGGAACCTCCAGGCAGTTTTCATAAAACCGATATTATTGCACTCTATTGCGTGTAAAACATATGTGCACGCTGTAATTAAAATGATTGTATGCAACAGAAAGTACTACAAAATAGCTAGGCCAAAGCTAATCATATCATGCAAATTTTATTCTTTTAGAGAATTAAGGCCACATGGGTGTAGGGAGGGGTCCGGGGGGGCGACCGTCCCACACCCCACTTGAGCCTAGATGATGATTACGAATAAATTCCAAACGATGACCGAAAGCGTCCCACAAACAGGAGGCTGTTTTTTCACAACACGCGCCTGCTAGTGTAATCCTGTTCGGCCACTTCCTTTATATTCCCTCCCACCCACCTACATTATCTCTTCGTTCAAGGCTTGTCAAGGCGATCAGTTACGGAAGCTATGCTGCTTTTCCGGAACGAACTTCACCTGACGCATGCGCTGAGATGTAGGACGCATACGTTACCCGAGTTGATTCTGGAAGAAACTGCAATGTGAAAACGACACCAATATGGGGAGTTGTAAAGTGGATTATAGGAGTGATAAGCTTGGTAGTGGGGTCTGTTGGGTAAAGAAATTTGCTGATTTGATAGCGCATTCTTCTATTCAGCACGCAGGAACGGATGATATTGAAACAGGGTTTGGGTGGCTTATAGATGGTTGATTTTTATTTTTCTGTGTGTGCTTATAGGAGGGATGGCTGCATTAAGATTTATAAAAAAAGGATGAGATGGGTGAATGATTTAGTTAATGATAAAAGAAAAGTGGTAATAATTAGAATACTTTCTACAGATGGGATGTCCCGCCCCCTCTTTTGGGGTTTGCAATGAAATGAGTGGTTTTAAGAGAAGTGGTGATTTGAGATGTGACTTCTAAAGTGGTTGCAGGGGCGAGAAATTACGACCCTGTATAAATTGTGTGATGGACATTAAATCCCATCGATCCTAACGGATATGAACATTTCAGAACAAATATTTCCAGGTTATTTTATCTAGAAACGAATGTAAAACGTGGAAATGCACCGACTAGGTGACATTCCGATGTGCCTGTTTGTCAGGGCTGTTGTATTCACGGAAGGCACCGCTATTTGTTCCTGGCCGAGGGAAATGCAAGCTGCAGGGCACACGGGAGCTGGAGGTCAACGAGGGGATACGTCAAGAACACCGGCGGAAGACACGGGTCAGGAGAAAAAGGTAGGGGCACCGAGAAGAGCGGGGGGGGTCGCCTGCTCTTCGAGTGCTCGGACTAGGAAGAGAGAGAGAGAGAGAGAGCCTCAGGCAAGTGAGGCAGGAGCCAATCAGAAGGCGATTGAAGTTAGGGGGGACTTCAGGATAGGAGTCGAGGAACGAGACAGTTGACGGAGAGCGAGCGTGGAGGACGGTCGACGACACAGCGTGTGCTGTGAACGGTTAGGAGGTGCTGGGTGACAGCACTGGGTAAAAGAACGTGGTTGATAGAACGTGCCAGTTAGAGCACGGGAAAGCGATCGTAGTTGGAATCAGACACGTGGGTCTGGAACGACGTACGGAGAAAGCGATTTGAGAGAACACATGTTCGGGACAGAACACGAGGCCTAGCTTCCGGAACAAAGGAAGGGAGAAGAACGGAAGGTTACGACGATTAAAACCTTTCACGTCTGCGATAGAAAAAGAACGGGCAGAGGGTATTAGCAGGAAAGGGTATTCTTGAATAATTAGAGATCCTGATCATTTTTGAGTGGAACTGCAGTTACAGAAACTCAAGGTCAAGGAACAATAGCTGCCGGAACAATTTACTTTTGATTAAAAGTTTTGTTAAGTTTTTCAACAAGCTTGAGAGTGAATTCGTGCTTGTGGTGTCTTGCCATCATTTTTACTTCCCCTCTCCTGAATAGCAGATCTATAGTAAAGCTGGGAGAGAAAGAACGCCGGGCTGTCTTCAGCTTTTCGTTGATAGACAGTTTCCAGACAAAGAACCTTATAAATAGTTTTCCTTCCTGCTGTGGGGAAATTTTCATCAGCGCTGGAAGCCAGTGGTTGTTTGGTCGAGGAGCCATTAATTAACATAATGAGCTTCCACCCCTTCAGTGGTGTTAGTAATAAGATCATTGGTTATATTTTATGTATATTTGTGGGTAATTTATGCAAGATTGTTGGGGAGGGGGATTTAGGGATTGGCTCGAAGGCATATTTTCTGATTGATGGATTAGGAGGAGAGGGACAGTGGAATGGGCACCACGATCATCTGGCCTTTGCATTTTGGAGATTCTTGAAGGTACAGGTACATGCTGTAAAAATCCGAGATCTTCTTCATGTTAGTGAGAGAATTATCGAGGCTTGTGTTGCTGCCGATCTCAGTATGCCGAGAAGAATCGAAACAAAGATGGTACACTGGTTTGTTTGTTTGGAAATTTAACGGTCAAAAGCAACTCGATGGGCTGTGAGCAGCCGGCCGTCCCTAATTTAGGGTCACTGGTTCCACGGAAGGGAGTGTGCTAGTGCCATAATACAAACGCAACATCCATGCCCCACAGGATTCGAACCCAGACCCCTTCTCGAATAAATGGTCAGAAGCAAGCACTTAGACCAGTGCGCCACCAGGCGGCAGGTATACTGGTTAAGAAAATGATGCGTGGAGCGTCAGAGTTGACATGTGGAGCACGAATTGTACATGAGAGTATGCATATGTAGTGTAAATTAAAGTGGTTCCATACTTTTAGGACACTCCCATTGGTTCCAGACTTTTAGGACACCTCATTGGTTCCAGACTTCAGGACACCCCATTGGTTCCAGAATTTTTTTTTTATTGGAGTTTTACCACGACCACCTTGAGCAACTCAATGGGCTATAAGCAGTCGCCTGTCCCAAATTTAGGGTCACTGGTTCCAGGGAAGGGAGAGAGCCAGTGACGTGAGACAAACACAACATGCATGCCTCACCGGAATTCGAACCCGGACCCCTTTCGGACGAATGATCAGAGGCCATCGCTAAGACCACTCCAGGCTTTCAGAACATATCCATTGGTTTCAGACTTTTCTACACCAGCATTGGACCCAGACTTTTTTGACAACCCAATTCGTTCTAGACTTTTCGGACACTCCCATTGGTTCCAGACTTTCAGGATACCCCATTGGTTCCAAACGTTTCGGGCACACCCATTTATTCCAGACTTTTCAGACACCCCCATTGGTTCCAGACTTTCGGTCACGCCCATTGGTTCCAGACTTTTCTGACACACCCATTGGTTCCAGACTTTTTGGATATCCAATTGGTTCCAGACTTTTTGGATATCCCATTGGTTCCAGACTTTTTGGATATCCCATTGATTCCAGATTTTTCGGGCACCTCATTGGTTCCAAACTTACTTTTTTAATGGAGGTTTAACGACCACCGTGAGCAACTCAATGAGCTATAAGCAGTCGCCCGTCCCTAATTTAGGGCCACTGGTTTAATGGAAGGGAGAGAGCCAGTGCCGTAAGACAAACACAACATCCGTGCCTCACGGGATTCGAACGCGGACCCCTACCGACGAAGGATCAGAAGCCATCGCTTAGATCACTGCGCCACCGGGGCGGCCCAAACTTTTCGGGGGCAATCATTGGTTCCAGAATTCGGACACTCACTGGTTCCATACTTTTCGAACGCTTCCATTGGTTCCAGAGTTTTCGGACACACCCATTGGTCCCAAATGCTTCAGACACACCTATTGGTCCCAGACGCTTCAGACAACCCATTGGTTCCACACTTTTCGGACACACCCATTGGTTCGGACACTTCAATTGGTTTCAGACTTTTCGGACACCCTGTAGAACATTCGATCACCGTCAGAGACGGTGAGGCAACATACAAAGACACTTATTATTATTTTTTAAAAGAATACGTGTACAATACAAAAGAAGCTTTAAGCTGCCGATGTAACTGAACCAAATGGCTCCCAAAATTTCCTGCGCTTCCCAAACGGAAATGAAACGGCCGGGTTTTAGCAAAGCTACAGCAAAACAATTCCTTTTCTCTTATCATTTCAGTAGTACCAACCATAACCCTGTTACGGATGATAAGCACTCCCTTTTAGTTCTTAATGACCTGTTCCATGACCCTAGGCATGACGGGGAAAGAATTTTCCCCCTAACATGGACATTATGCCACTGGGTAAAAGGAAAGTTACCCAAATATCTCATCTATCCTTTCTTAGGTTCGTCGCCATCGTTACAATCCGTTTTGCAGGTAATCAGTTATAAAGGATTAGTGTGAATCATCTCCCTAAACAACCACTTTGAATTACAAAGCTAAAGCGCTTGTAGATGCGCACATTCACTCATTTTAGCTGCTTTCTGACAACTTTTTAGACAGCGATCGTATTCCTTCGAGCTGATTTCAGCCCATACTCCGGACTTAATTCGTTTCAGCAGGTTAAAAGGATTAATAAATGAAAAAAAATAATAAGGATACAAATGTATGTGATTCCCTGGTTTCGATTGCGTAATGTCACGAAATGACGTCATGACAGCAAACCTTACTTTAGCAGCGACCCACCCTGAATCTAATTATTTAAACGAGTATTCGTTACTACGACGGAAACAGTCGAGTTGGCGGAATTAATTTCGCCGTATGCTATTTCCTGTTCTTTATACCAACATACCTTCTTTCTTTAATGGAAGAAGAAACAATAATGAAAAATGTTGGACGCTCTGCACATCTGCACGCACCGTTCCCTTCTTCCTGGCGAAGTGAGTGTAGCGGAAATGGTAATCCACTTTTCGCGGCGCTCGGGCAATCCGGGACTCGTGTCTTGTGGTTAGCTAAGCCTCTTGTAATTTGTAGACATCGTTTGACAAGTGGAACCCACGAAAATGGCGCGGGACCCGATTTGCACGACGCTCACTAATCGAATGTCGCGTGACTTGGAGCGCTCGCCTGCCGGATCACGCCATGTTTAACGAGATTGCTCAAATTTCTAATCATCATCTAATATAAACCTCATTACTGTCATTTAGTGGCCATTTATAACAGCAAGTTGCGAATCCTAATCATGGCGTCTTTCGTAGCTCCTCATACATAAACCCTCACAACAGTCATGCGCAGGCACTCTCTCGAATAGGCACGCCCTTTTCCTAAGAGGATAGATACAGGACCTCCGTGTGACACAAACATAGACCTAGAGATAAAAATCTGTCCCGTTGGTATTCTCTTTTTACATGCTTTACCATAAAAATTTGTAATGAGGGCAAGGGGGAATTTACGATCGTAATTAAACCCGCGATTACGTCGTATCTTTGGGAAGTTAAGCTTAGTTCAACTGATTGAATAAAAGAAGAAAAAACGAAGTTAATAAATTCGTACTTCGGGAAAATTTTCGTGCCTCAGATATCGTTTGAATTTAATTGCGACAGCACTCGTCCTTGCAGAGTGGAGGGCTATTTTGCATTTACGCGTTCAAAAATGCAGAAATAAAAAGTATTTGGAAATAATTAAGCCAGAAGTATTCTAGAAAATCACATGAGAGACGAAGTCATCTAAATTTAAATCAGCATAAGAGAGTTAATAAACTTAATTGGAAGAACAAAGGATTCTTGTTATTTTTTATCATATAGATGCCACAATTACCTCACATCCCCACTGCCAACTGTCAGAAAAAGCCTGAAACCGGGATCGTTTAAATTAAACAAGTTAGGAAAATCATGCAATGCATTGATTATGATACGCTTTCCAACATACCAAAAATCAATACTCAAGTTATGAGGATAATGGCTGTGGAATAAATCTCGCTCCTGTGTCCTGACCTTTGACTCCGTTTCGATGATATTCAACAGAACCGGTTCAGTCCTTCGGAACAACATACTAAAGTTTTGTCGTAATAGAAGCATTTTTAGTCAGATTATCAGGATAATGGCTGTGGAATAAATCTCGCTCTCCTGACCTTTGACCCAATTTCGATGATATTAAACAGAATTGGTTCAGTATACCTCCGGAACAACATACTAAATTTTTGTCGCAATAGAAGCATTTTTAGTCAGATTATGAGGATAATGGCTGTGGAATAAATCTCGCTCCCCTGACCTTTGACCCCCATTTCTATGATATTAAACAGAATTGGTTCAGTACATCTCCGGCACGACATGATGAAGTTTTTTAGTAATAGAAGCATTTTTAGTCAAGTTACGAGGATAACGGCTGTGGAATAAATCTCGCTCCTGTGTCCTGACCTTTGACCCCATTTCGATTATATTCAACAGAACCGGTTCAGTGTACCTCCGGAACAACATGTTAAAGTTTTGTCGCAATCGAAGCATTTTTATTATGACGCATAAGAGCAATCGAATGGATCCCGCTCCTATGTCCTGACCGTTGATCCGATTTCACCCATTTTCAACAGGATTCGTCCCCATGTGATTCCGTACCACATACTAAAATTACATTGAAATCGAACCATTTTTACGTGAGTTATCGTACGGATGGACAGACGGACAAAGCTGGAGCATATACGCTTCTTCAACCTACGGTTGGAAAGCGTAAAACAGAGAAAAAAATTTATACGTCGGGTAAGTTACAGTTCCAAAAAATCAGCGGCGGTCCAACCCACACCACCGTTCTTCCGGTCGAGTCTTGTTAGCCCCGAGAGCTTTTTCTTAGTATGTCTTTTGAGAAAAATGTATCTGCATGTTTCATCCTTGTGCCCGTCCGTCTAGATGTGAACATCATGTCTAGCAACCATTAGTCCGATTAAAAAAAATCGAGAATGTGCCTTTGTACTCTTTGTAAATAATTTATGCTATGCACCCTTCGCATGATATGATGTCTGTGTGTGAGAAATAAAACGAGTGATTCGAGAGTATGCATTTATTTACGTACAACACATTGCATCATCACACACACGACCACACCAAGCCACAGTCCGATACACATTAAGTAGAATTAAACAAGTTAGTAAAATCATGCAATGCATTGATTATGATACCAGAAATCATTACTCAAGTTATGAGGATAATGGCTGTGGAATAAATCTCGCTCCTGTGTCCTGACCTTTGACCTCATTTCAATGATATTCAACACAACCGGTTCAATATACTTCTGGAACAACATGATAAAGTTTTGTCGCAATCGAAGCATTTTTAGGATGCATAAGGACAATGGAATGGATCCCGCTGCTATGTCCTGACATTCGACCCCATTTCGCCCACTTTCAAAACGGTTCGCCCCCAGGTGGTCTCCTACCACATACTAAAATTTCATCAAAATCGAACCATTTTTACGCGAGTTATCGTGCGGACAGACGGACAAAGCTGGAGCATATACGCTTTTTCAACCTACGGTTGGAAAGCGTGAATCCCAACAACAAGCAATAAGGTTCACTAATTCCTGACGTCGCCCCTGTGGTGCAGTGGCCTAAGCGCTGGCTTATGACCATTCGTCGGAGAAGGGTCCGGGTTCGAATCCCAGTGAGGCATGGATGTTTGTCTTTCGGCACTGACTCTCAATATGTTACTAGATCAACACTGGATATCTGTGTACATTGGTCATTTAGCATACTGGCAAATCCATGTTTGATGTGTACTGGTTCACAATGTGCTACAAGATCAACACTGGCTAAACTGTGTAAATTGATCATTTGGCATGCTGTAAACCCTGTATGATTTGTACTTGTTACTGTAAAATATCTGTATCCTGTTTATGTCTGCCTGTTTGTCATGTTGTACCACCAAATCCAATAAATCCTTTAATTTAAACCTTCAAAGCACACTGGTCTAACGATGGCCTCTGATCATTCGTCCGAAAGGGGTCCGGGTTCGAATCCCGTTGAGTCATGGATGTTGTGTTTGTCTTACGGCACTGGCTCTCTCCCTTCCCTGGAACCAGTCACCCTAAATTACGGATGGGCGAGTGCTTATAGCCCATTGAGTTGTTAATGGTGGCCGTTAAACCTAAAATAATAAAAAAACACCTTCGATAAAAAAAATAACTGATTCCTAACTTTGAGCGCTACTCAGGTAGGTGGATTGATGAATTTTATTGTCATAAAACCAATGAAAGAAGACATGTGAGTCATAAAAGTACATATCTACACTGACGGAAAAAAATCCCAACACCAAGAAGGGGTTGTGTTATATAAACGACAGTTGATAGGCGGTGAGAGTACATCTGTAAGATGACGTCTATGCAAATTTCGCGCTCGGCGCATACGTGTGGCGCTAGTAGCGCCCCTCGGAACATGCAAAGCAGGTTTGCTATAAATACGCGCTGTAACATTCGTGAGCGTTAGTTATCGTTGAGATTCGACGTAGGGTGTTGATGTTAGTCAAGAATGCCTTTAAGAAGACGAAGAAGCCATTGTCAACAGCTCACGGAGTTTGAACGAGGTCGTGTAATAGGGCTACGAGAAGGTGGATTTTCCTTCCGCAATATTGCAGAACGACTTGGCAGGAATGTAGCAACTGTGCATGATTGTTGGCAGCGGTGGTCAAGGGAAGGTACTGCCTCAAGAAGACCGGGTTCCGGCCGACCACGTGGCACTACTGAGAGGGAAGACTGCCGTGTACGGCGTATGATCGTGGCGCATCGTACCACGTCTGCGGTAGCAATTCGAGCTGCAGTTGCCACCACAGTGACACAACGAACTGTTACAAATCGGTTACTTGAAGGACAGCTCCGAGCCAGACGCCCTGTAGCGTGCATTCCACTTACTCCAAACCACTGCCGTTTGCGACGTCAGTGGTGTCAAGCTAGAGCTCATTGGAGGACGGAGTGGAGATTTGTTGTGTTTTCTGATGAAAGCCGGTTCTGCCTGGGTGCCAGTGATGGGCGTGTGTTGGTTAGAAGGAGGCCAGGTGAGCGCTTGCAACCAACCTGTCTGCCGCCGAGACACACTGGACCTACACCTGGAGTTATGGTCTGGGGAGCAATTTCCTATGACAGCAGGAGCACTCTCGTGGTTATCCCACGCACCCTGACGGCACAGTTGTGTGTCGGTCTGGTGATTCAACCTGTTGTGCTGCCATTCATGAACAGCATTCCAGGGGGTGTTTTCCAGCAGGATAATGCTCGCCCGCATACCGCTATTGTAACCCAACATGCTCTATAGAGTGTCGACATGTTGCCGTGTCCTGCTCGATCACCAGATCTTTCATCAATCGAGCACGTATGGGACATCATTGGACGACAACTCCAGCGTCACCCCCAACCAGCATTAGCCGTCCCTGTATTGACCGACCAAGTGCAACAGGCATGGAACTCCATCCCACAAACTGACATCCAGCACCTGTACGACACAATGCATGAACGTTTGCGTGCTTGCATTCAACATTCTGGCGGTTACACCGGTTATTAATGTACCAGCATTTCACATTTAAAATGGCTGTTCTCGCGCTTACAATAAGCTGTGATCTTGAAACCTTAATGGATTAAATATGTTATCTATACAAATGTATTGCCGCCATTTCATTCCTCTACAACTATTTTTTCGTGGTGTTGGGAATTTTTTTTCCGTCAGTGTATTATACTATAACGGCGGCAATGGTAAGCATTTTTTTTTTTTTTGGTTGGAGCTTTAACGACCACCGTGAACAACTCAATGCGCTATAAGCATTCGCCCGTCCCCAATTTAGGGTCACTGGTTCTAGGGAAGGGAGAGAGCCAGTGCCGTAAGACAAACACAACATCCATGCCTCACCGGGATTCAAACCGGGACCCCTTTCGGACGAATGATCAGAGGTCATCGCGTAGACCACTGCGCCACCGGGGCGGCGTAAGCATTTCGACTGTTTAGTTTTTTAAAAACAATATTTATCATTAGTATTACAGGGTGTCCCATAAAGGGGTAACCAATTTCAAATAATCACAGCAGTTTTAATATAAATGATCTCAATACATAACTTGAGTTAACTGACAGAACAAATCATGAAGTTTTATAGACATTCGACATGGACACCTTTTGTCGCCCGAACAATGTTTAAGCGGTATATTCCATTTCCAAAACCTCGAAACCGGCGGAGTGTAAAACAACAGCCTGTACCCATGGCCCATTTTTTACAAGGATGGCACTTGGCTTCAGTGGTGGATGTGGAATCTGTCATCAGAAAGTACCTGTCCTCGAAACCGGCGGAGTGTAAAACAACGGTCTGTACCCATGGCCCATTTCTCACAAGGATGACACTATGCTTCAGTGGTGGACGTGGAATATGGCATCAGAGAGTATCTATCCTCGAAACCGGCCGAATGTAAAACAACGGCTTGTACCCATCGCTCATTCCTTACAAGGATGGCACTTGGCTTCAGTGGCGGATGTTTATTCTGGCATCAGAGAGTATCTGCCCTCGAAATTGGCCGAATGAAAAACAACGGCCTGTACCCGTGGCTCATTTCTCACAAGGATGGCACTTGGCTTCAGTGGCGGATGCGGAATCTGGCATCAAAAAGTATCTGTCCTCGAAACCGGCCGAGTGTAAAACAACGGCCTGCACCCATGGCCCATTTCTCACAAGGATGACACTATGCTTCAGTGGTGGACGTGGAATCTGGCATCAGAGAAACCGACCGAATGTAAAACAACGGCTTGTACCCATCGCTCATTCCTTACAAGGATGGCACTTGGCTTCAGTGGCGGATGTTTATTCTGGCATCAGAGAGTATCTGCCCTCGAAACCGGCCGAATGTAAAACAACGGCCTGTACCCATGGCTCATTTCTTACAAGGATGGCACTTGGCTTCAGTGGTGGATGCGGAATCTGGCATCAAAAAGTATCTGTCCTCGAAACCGGCCGAGTGTAAAACAACGGCCTGTACTCATGGCTCATTTCTTACAAGGGTGGCACTTTGCTTCAGTGGTGGACGTGGAATCTGGCATCAGAGATTATCTGCCCAGGAAACCGGCCTAGTGTAAAACAACGGCTTATACCCATCGCTCATTCCTTACAAGGATGACACTTGGCTACAGTGGCGGATGTGGAATCTGACATCAAAGAGTATCTGTCCTCGAAACCGGCCGAGTGTAAAACAACGGCCTGTACCCATGGCCCATTTCTTACAAGGAGGGCACTTGACTTCAGTGGTGAACATGAAATCTGGCATTAGAGAGTTGCTGTCCTAGAAACCTGATGAGTGGTACTGCCATGTGATCGTGACTTTGGTGGAACGTTGGCAAGGGGCTATAGAAAATGACGGCCTGTACTTTGCAGAATGAGGTGAGTGTGTATGGCTTTTCTGCATCATTAGACTTTTTGGCTGCAGACGGGACGAACTTTTGACTCACTCTGGTATTTTCATGAACACATCACCATTACAAAAATAAATACAAGTTACTTTTAAAACGTAATCTTATTTCTTAGTTTCCGTAAGCTCCATTATCCGATTGATATAATTCGTTTTGCTTCCGGTACACTTTACTACGAAGACAAGTTTGCATGCAGTTTCTTCTTTAAATAAGGTATAAAACATGGTATCTACAAAGTCTCTTTACAACTTCGCTACAAAGTCTCTTTACAACTTCGCACATTTATTACGGACATGTAAGCTCATGGTATTTGTTGTATAATATACTACAAATACCAAAGTTTTAATTGATATTATCGTTTTTTGTTGTAGGTCTCTTACTAAAGTAACAGGTGCTTTTCTATGAAAATGTGGCCACCACAACATCGCAGTGCGTCGCTTGGTTCATCGAAACAAAATCTGATACACAAACGCAACGACATTTCCCGACTAAGTATGGGAAAACCCCGCCATCTCGTCCTAGTATCCGCCAATGGCACCAGAAATTCATGGAGACTGGGCCCGTGTTGGATTAAATGTAGTGGCCGTCCACGAACATCAAATGAAGACATCGAACGTATTCGTGATTCGTTTTCATGAAGCCCGAAGAAGCCCATTCATTCCGCTGCCCGAGAACTACAAATGCCCCGGTCCACGGTACACAGGGTGCTACATAGACATCTATGCCTATATGTATACAAAGTGCAACTGTTACAAGCGCTTGAGGCTAACGATAGACCACGACGAAAAGAGTTCGCAGTAACGACGCTGGATAGACTGAGTGAAAATCCCGAGTTTCTCACACATGTTTGCTTTACGGATGAGGCAACTTTTCATGTCTCTGGGCAGTTAAACAGACACAATGTCAGGATTTTTTGGGTGGGGGGGGGTCTGAAATCCTCATGAGTTTAAGGAACTTGAAAGAGACAGTCCTAAAGTGAACGTTTTGTGGGGTGTTATGCATAACCGAGTCCTTGGACCATTTTTCTTCAGTGAGAAATCAGTGACGGCAGATGCTTACCTGGATGTTTTGCGTGAGTATGCTGTGCCCCAGTTGGAGGACCTTCAACCAAGCGTGATATTCCAACAGGGCGGTGCGCTACCACATTGGGGACGGCACGTTCAGGACTTTTTAAGCACACCATTCCCTTGGAAGTGGATTGGACGGGATGGTCCAATTGCATGGCCACCCCGTTAATTGCATTGCCACTACGTACATTTCTTTATTTTCTTTCATTGGAGGTTTTTTTTTTTTTTTTTTTTTTTTATTGGAGGTTTAACGACCACCGTGAGCAACTCAATGGGCTATAAGCAGTCGCCCGTCCCTAATTTAGGGTCACTGGTTCCAGGGAAGGGAAGAGAGCCAGTACCGTAAGACAAACACAACATCCATGCCTGACCGGGATTCGAACCCGCACCCCTTACGGACGAATGATCAGAGGCCATCTCTTGACTGGTCGTTGCACTTACAACAGCATTTTCACGCATAACGAGCAAGTTGGTGAAAACAAAAGGCTCATTTCAGGGCCATCTGCCTTTTGGGGTTTTTTTTTTTTTGATTGGAGGTTTAACGACCACCGTGAGCAACTCAATGGGCTATAAGCAGTCGCCCGTCCCTAATTTTGGGTCACTGGTTCCAGGGAAGGAAGAGAGCCAGTGCCGTAAGACAAACACAACATCCATGCCTCACCGGGATTCGAACCCGGACCTCTTTGGGACGAATGATCAGAGGCCATCGCTTGACTGGTCGTTGCACTTACAATAGCATTTTCACGCATAACGAGCAAGTTGGTGAAAACAAAAGGCTCATTTCAGGGCCATCTGCCTTTTGGGGTTTTTTTTTTTTTTTTTTTTGATTGGAAGTTTAACGACCACCGTGAGCAACTCAATGGGCTATGAGCAGTCGCCCGTCCCTAATTTAGGGTCACTGGTTCCAGGGAAGGGAGAGAGCCAGTTCCGTAAGACAAACACAACATCCATGCCTGACCGGGATTCGAACCCGGACCCCTTTCGGACGAATGATCAGAGGCCATCGCTTGACTGGTCGTTGCACTTACAACAGCATTTTCACGCAAAACGAGCAAGTTGGTGAAAACAAAAGGCTCATTTCAGGGTCATCTGTCTTTTGGGGGGTTTAACGACCACCGTGAGCAACTCAATGGGCCATAAGCAGTCGCCCGTTTCTAATTTAGGGTAACTGGTTCCAGGGAAGGGAGAGAGCCAGTGCCGTAAGACAAACACAACATCCATGCCTCACCGGGATTCGGACCCGGACCCTTTTCGGACGAATGTTCATAGGCCATTGCATAGACCACCCCGTACTTCACATTACGCTGCGCGAATATATTACGTATGCTCCAGATATCCTCTAGGTTTTCGTAAAGTACAATTTTTCCACGAGAGGGCGTAAGCTCATCTTCAACATATTGGCAACCGGAAAATAAAATCCCAAGCGAAAACATTCTTTTTCTACACCACTCACAACAGAAAATATTTTACACGTACTTCTTCTTCAAATGGTTTTCCCCTAGAGGGCGTAAACATATATACCCTTCCCCCTATATTTCCGCTGCTAAATATGAGATTTGAAAAAAATTGTAGTTGAAAACGTTGAAGGTGAAGAATATTTTTCACAGCATTTCCTATTTTTGAAAAATACAATTTTTCCACTAGAGGGTGTTAACGCATATTTTTTGCAACATATCTGTAGTCGTATCTACTCGTCAAAAACCGCTGTACTAAAATTTTTCTGATTGGATACGGCTCACTACGGAAAGCATTTCATTCGCATTCCTGCTCAAAATAATAATGTAAAATTTTCCCATACGAATACATTTCATTTTTCATGATATCTGTTCTCCAAAAACTCCGATTTTAAAAATTATTTTTGCATAAGATAGCATTAATCTCCGGGTACATTTTGCGCATATTTTTGAAATTTTGGGAATGCAAAGTTTTGATGCCACGCACACTGGCCACTGAATTAGGAACCTTTATGCAGATGTACGTCAACATCACTTACGCGGTATATATGCGAAATACGTGGTCACGTGCGTCACCACGTGATCTAAGCAACAATTTAAGACTCCTGCTCGTCAGTAGTGTTGATCGCAATGGGAGAAATGAAGTTTTCGGAGTTAGACAAAGGGATTATTGTGGGTGCCCATCTGGCTGGAGCGACGCTTTTGAAAACAACAGAGCTGACTGGTTTCCCGCAAAAGGTGAGATATCCCGGGTCTTTACTCAGTGCAAAAACAATCCACATTGCTTGTCTAAGAGGCGTAACTGTGGTGCGATGATACTTTGTCAGGAACAAAATCGCCGTCGTCTGAGAAGGCTTGTATGGAGAAACAGGGCTTTCTTTAACCACAATTGACCGAAGTATTCAACGAAGGTTGCCCCCAAACTGCATCTCAGCGAACTGTGAGCAGGGAATTAAAGAGGATTGGTATTGGCAGCCTCATGCCGATGTGGAAACCACTGATTTCATCAAAGAACTTGAAAGTTCGTTTACAGTGGCGACAGGAACACCGTGACTGGACACTGGAAGACTGCAAAAAAGACACGTGGTCCGACGAGTCGCGATACACCTTGTTCTGTACCGACGATAGGCACAGAGTTTGGCTGGAGCTACCTGAAACAATGGACCCAGCTTGCCTTGAACGCAAAATTCAAAATTTTGCAGGTGGTGTCATGGCGTAGAGCATGTTCCATTGGTACGGATCGGGTCTCCTGATATTGCTGGAAGGTCAGGTGTCGTCCAAGGATTATCTGAACATTGTTGATGATCAAGCCCATCCTGCAATGTTGACTTTTTATCCCGCAGGTGACGGCTGTTTCATGGGCGTCAATGTTCTGTCCATTGCACAAGATGTGCAGTGGTTCAGTTAGCATGACAACGACTTCCATCTTCCCTGCCCACCACAAATCCAGGACCTATTATACCACATGACACACGGCCTCTCGATTCGTGGCGTATGTAATAAGTAGGACGTCCAGCTAGTAATATCCAGGACCTATTAGACGACATGACCTCTCGGTCCGTGGCGTACGAGCGTGGAATTGCGAAAAACAAATCTCCCTGTCTCTCTCTTCGCCTTGTGTAGCTCCCACGACGCGCTCTCAAAAGTTTTACCGCGTACCCCAAGCTGAGAACCTCTACTGTAAAGCGTAACAAGTTAAAAATTCCAGCGTGAAAATCACGTGCACTGATGACCACCACGACCGAAGCGGAACTGGGTGAAAAAATTACCATCGCTTACTGAGGATTCATGGAAAACAGTTCGTGTATTGCCCAAGAGATGGCGCGCATAGAACTTAAGAAAACATTCCTCTAACTTTTATGACTTACTGTGTATGACTTTTCCCCCACCTACTTGTCTACGCGGTAAGTTTTGTTTCATTTTCTGCATTCTTTCATGGTGTGGTATTTTCTATGACAAGCAGTGTATTTCAAAAATATTAGCCGCCCCGGTGGAGCAGTGGTCTAAGCGATGGCCTCTGATCATTCGTCCGAAAGGGGTCCGGGTTCGAATCCCGGTGAGGCATGGATGTTGTGTTTGTCTTACGGCACTGGCTCTCTCCCTTCCCTGGAACCAGTGACCCGAAATTAGGGACGGGCGACTGCTTATAGCCCATTGAGTTGCTCACGGTGATCGTTAAACCTTAAATCAAAAAAAAAAAAAAATATTATTCCTGCGCGCGCTCACTGCTATCAAGATTTATGCTCATAGAGTGCATTGAGACAGAACATTTTTTGTGGGTAGGAGGTGTGGCATTAACAACAGAATCATTCACAGCAGTCTACATTAGAATACACTAATCACGACATAAGTGTTACACTGTCGGGAGCTTAAAAACGTCCAGCTAGTAATAAGTAAAACGACCTAGGTCCTTCTTTTTCAATCCTATCATCCTGCCTTTCGTGCACGCTTACAAGTATGCAAGCTTGTGCTCGAAATGCGCCAGTATACGCCGTTGTGGCATACCGACACTTTTTTTTTCCTAGTATTTCATACCGACACTCTTTTTACCCGGAATTTACATACTGGCACCATAGGCGTAGCCAAGGGGGTGGTCCTTGGGTCCGGACCCCCCTTGAAGGGAGAGTTAGTATGAATTTAAAGCAATATACACTATCTACCAACAAGTAATTGGGCACCCCTGCAATCGACGATATCTGCCATCCTGATACACGTCACGGCCGCCGCCGTTAAATAACGTGTGGGAAACAACAACGCAACCAATCGCATGCAAGATGCCACGCAGTTCGGAGCTCTCTGATTTCGAGAAAGGTGTAATCGTCGGGTATCACAGAAATGGCCGATCCATACGTGACATATCCAACTAGTTAAAGTACCCAAAATCAACAGCGGCCTACGTGATTGGCAAGTGGAAGATGAGAGGTGACTGTCGGAATGTGCCCCGACTCGGCAGACCAACAACACTTTGAGTTAGAGACCGACGGGTGCTGGCCAGAGAAATTCGGAAGAACCGCACCAAATCGATGGGCCACATCCCCGAGGAGTTTCAACAGGCATTCGGGAGTGTTCTTTCGATGAATACCATCCGTAAGGAAGCCCATCTGCTCGGTTATCATGGACACGCTGCTGCCCACAAGTCTTTGATCACCAAGTCCAATAGCGCTGCTCGGCTAACGTGGTGCAAAGAACGTCGACAGTGGACCGTTGAACAGTGGAAACAGGTTCTCTGGAGCGACGAATCAAAATTCACTCTCTACCGTTCGGATGGCAGGGTCTGGGTTTGGCGTCTGCCTGGAGAACGCCTCCTGCCGGAATGTATTGTGCCAACTGTGAAGTTCGGCGGCGGTGGAATTATGCTATGGGGGTGTTACTCCTGGTGTGGCACGGTCGCAATTCCTGGTAGACTCAACGCCGAGACCTACTGCACCATTTTGGATGACCATGCGCTTCCTACGTTGTGGCAGTTTTACGGGGTGGACCCATGTTACTTTCAGGATGACAATGCCACCTGTCATGTTGCGAGGTCCACCATGGCTTGGTATGGTATACCGTCCGAAATCGGTGAAGGAACTGACCTGTCTTCTCCAAGCCGAGTGGAAGAAAATACCGCTAGCCGTCGTACAACGCCTGGTTGAGAGTATGCCCCGGAGGGTCGCAGCTGTAATCG
Source organism: Macrothele yani (assembly GCA_039090855.1). NCBI lineage: Eukaryota > Metazoa > Arthropoda > Arachnida > Araneae > Macrothelidae > Macrothele > Macrothele yani. Next base: position 118,138,423 of record CM077026.1, read on the forward strand.
CCGCTCGTGGAGGTTCCACTAACTATTGAAGGTGAATAAACTTCGTTTTCCTTTGCTATCACAGGTGTCCAATTACTTCTTGGTAGATAGTGTATATGTATATATGGAGCTTTCATCAATGAACCAAACCAATGTACCCCCCCTTAAGAAATTTCTGGCTACGCCCCTGACTGGCACTAATTTTAGTAGCGAGAACTGCAGAAATAAATTTTATTATTATTATTATTATTTTTGTCCCTGATTTACAAACACGTATTCTTAAACATACAAACCTTATATGCCTCCTGCCCTTGAGAAATAGCTGTGTGGGGACCGTAAAGGTTAGGGGACTGGTGTACACATGATCTATAAGTCCAACCCTTCAAAGGATGAACATGATCACATGAAACTAACCACACTGCATGACCACATCTATTCCAAGCTTCAGATAGCCCAACTAAAGATGTCTGTAATTTTTATTATATCATTAATTTAATATATTCTATTTGAACAGCTTCTTAATAGAACGAATAATTGGGAGTAATAGATCAAACACAAATTTTCTATTGTTCTTTAGTTTTGCAGAAGTGAGTATAAACATTTTCTACTTCGGACTTTCCTTTTTTTTTTTTTTTTTTTTCTGGTGGGCGGTGAGATTGCTATTAATTTAAAACACTGAATATTCATTCTGATTGTACGACTTTTTACTTCATGAAAGTCCCTATTGGAAGAAGGTTGCCCTCTTGGCTTGGGAACTTAAAGTCCTAGGTTAAGTCCAACTGAGTCACAAATGATTAGCCGCGGTTCGCAAGTCTCGTTAATCCGTTGGTCCCAGGGATGAGACTTCTCGCTATAAACAGGTCTAACAGCAGTCCTCGGTGTAGCACAAGTAGTGCCCGCTGGTGTCTACAAACTAGCCAACTCTACAACATACTGACAAAAATCCCCGGACACCCCTTCAAAAGCAAATGAACGGATCCGCTGCGTTGTTAAGATGCGCGGTACACCTACAAACGGTACACAAACAAGCCTGCAGCAGACCACGATCATATTGCACCGTGAATTTGAGTGAAAATGTCGCGGCGGGAAAACTTTGAGAAAAAAAGATTGTTGGGTGTTATATTAGTGGGTTGTCCATAAGAGAAATCGATAGGCGTTTAAACATACTCAAGTCAACTGTTTTGGATGTACTGAATAAGTGGAAGACACATGGCGTGCCTGAAACATCAAAACGTACCGGCAGACCAAAGAAAATCAGTGATAGAGGACGTCGAAGTCTCAGGAGATTCGTTACAGCTAATCGACGGAGTAATGCACGAGACCTCAGTGTACAGGTGAGTAAAAATGCTGGAACCACCGTATGTACACCTACCATTCGCAGAGAACTTCATTTCATGAGTTACCATGGTCGTGCGGCTGCTCATAAACCTTTCATCTCACTCGGAATGCTACTCGTCGTTTAGCATGGTGTAAAGAATATTTATCGTGGACCGTAGATCATTGGAAACGGGTCCTACAGACTGATTAATCCAGATACATGATCCATCAGCATGGCGGCAGCCGGGGAACGCTATTTACCACAGTGTACTGTTCCTACGGTCAAGTTTGGAGCTGGCAGTGTATTCGTGTGGGGGTGTTTTTCGTGGTATGGTCCCGGCCCATTGGTTATCGTGGACAAACCTGTTAACCAGCAAATCTACCTCGATATTCTGGACAATTATGCCCTACCAACTATATGGAACCGAGCCTTGTTGGTATCAGCAGGATAATGCACCGAGCCATAAAGCAAGGACTATTACGACTTAGTTTGATGATGATTCCGTATCGTGTGTGGACTGGCTAGCACAGAGCCCTGATCTTAATCCCATAGAGCATCGGTGGGATGAATTAGAGCGCCGCATAAGAAGTTTGGAAGCAAGGCCTACTACCAAGCAACAGTTAGCGGCAGCATTTTGTACTGAATAGAAGCGCATATCTATCGCTATGTTCCAAAACCTTGTCGAAAGCATGTCTCAAAAGGTCAGTGCATGCATTAAGGCCAAAGATGGACCGACACTGTCTAATGTACGTCAGTAGATGCTATGTTGTGTTTCTCTTCTAGGTGTCCGGTGACTTTTGTCATTATAGTGTAATCGACCGCCATCGTTCCTGACTTATGTATTCCACGAAACTGTCAATTTCATTTTCAAACAAAGGAGTTTTTCTTCCGGGGATTATTTTTACTTTTTCAGTTTCGGGGATTTTCTGGAAAATATATTTTTTCCGGAGAATTTTTGGCTAAATACGAGCATAGCTGCACTTCAAAATTTCCATTTCGAGCACTGACTTGAAAATTATAACACCAAATAATTGCTTTCAATTGTAACTTAAAAAAAAAGTGTAATTATCTAAACTGTTAGGGGTTTCTTCCGAGAAGAACGACCATTTGCAATTGATTCATAAAGATACAAAAAACAAAAAAAAAACAAAGCTGTTTTGTGAATCCACCAATTTTAATAAGTGTGAAAACTAAATCCAAAAAGATAATTAGTTAAAATATTAATTTATTTACAATTCTGACAACTTAGGAGCAGAAAATAAAGCAGTTGGAGTGATTTAATTTCATCTGTTGATCAAAATGTGCAAAACACGGACGGACGGAAGGCCACTTAGACCTTAAACTCTTCCAAAAAGGATTAAACATTCCTTTGTAACAGGAGAGTTCCTGAGATTCGTGCTTAAGAAATTTCTATTTTCCTGCGGCAGTTTGACACCCCCTCAAATTCGCTTCGTTAAATTCAATGCGAAATTAAAAAGCTCTCGGCTGAATAAAGAAGGTATCGAGTTTCCAAATAAATTGCATTTCCATTTTTGATGGGAGGCTTCTGCCTGTGCTAATTGGGAGCTGTTAACCTCGTGTTCCTTTCTAACCTCTTGAGGTAAGACGTGCCTGTCTGTGGGAGGAGAGGGGTAGATGGGGAGGCGCGGAAAAGGTGGGGGAAGAGGGGGGGCAGTGAAACCTCTTACATTAGGGCAGAAATATTGCCGCTTGGAATCAACCAACCTACACCGACATCTCCGGCTATAATCCTCTTTACAGTGGCACATCCGCATGGCCCTAATCCGATTTCGCAGGGAGATAATCCCATTTTTGCTGACTCCGGACAGGGAGTTTACGATTACAAGATGGAGGACGATCTATTGATCGATCACACGCCGAGCAAAGAACAGCGCTACCCGGTGATAAAAAACAATAGCTGAAAAGTTGTGGAAAGCGAAGTCTACGTGCTCGAGTTGCAACGAATATGTCCACATCATAAGCAAACAGAACACCCGGATGAGCTTCCAGAATCTGTTCTGAAAAGTGTGTCCTAAAAAAGAAAAAAAAAAACTGCCGATTTTAGGGATTGAATATTTTGATAAACAAATTCAGCACTTTATGATACGAGGAGAATATTGTACACTGATACCAAACAATTTTTAAACACATTTCTCACAATAGCCTTAAAGATCTGGCATTTTATAAAAAGGTTTTTCTCTTTTCCTGGAGGGTTTAATGACCAGCCTGAGCAACTCACAAGGTTATGCTCATCCTGCACCTCCGGTGATTACTTTGTGACGTCACTGTCTGAATCGCCATCGTAAGACTACCTAATCGCCACGTTTGTTTGTATCTGCACTGGAGATGAAACGGGCTGGGCTTAATTACATCACGGGTTGGCTTTTTTTTTTTTTTTTTTTTTTTAGGTTAAAATACTAATAGTCTTTCTTTTCCGTTTTTTTTCTTCTGAGTTTTAGGAAGAGGAATCAGTTTTTTTGTTTTTTTATGTTATAATACAAATAGTCTTTCCTTTCCGTTTTTTTTCTTCTGGGTTTTAGGAAGAGGAATCAGTTTTTTTTTTTTTTTTTGGTTAAAATACTAATAGTCTTTCTTTTCCGTTTTTTTTTCTTCTGAATTTTAGGAAGATGAATGTTTTTTTTTCTTTATGTTAAAATACTAATAGTCTTTCTTTTCCGTTTTTTTTTCTTCTGAGTTTCAGGAAGAGGAATAAGTTTTTTTTTTTTTTTAGGTTACAATTCTAATAGTCTTTCTTTCCGTTTTTTCTTCTTCTGAATTTTAGGAAGAGGAATAAGATTTTTTTTTTTTATGTTAAAATGCTAATAGTCTTTCTTTTCCGGTTTTTTCTTCTTCTGAATTTTAGGAAGAGGAATAAGTTTTTTTTTTTTTTTATAGTCTTTCTTTTCCGTATTTTTCCTTCTGAGTTTTACGAAGATTAATCAGTTTTTTTAATGTTAAAATACTAATAGTCTTTCTTTTCCGTTTTTTTTTTCTTCTGAATTTCAGGAAGAGGAATAAGATTTTGTTTTTTTTTTAGGTTACAATTCTAATAGTCTTTCTTTTCCGTTTTTTCTTCTTCTGAATTTTAGGAAGAGGAATAAGATTTTTTTTTATGTTAAAATACTAATAGTCTTTCTTTTCCGGTTTTTTTCTTCTGAATTTTAGGAAGAGGAATAAGTTTTTTTTTTTTTATGTTTCTTTTCCGTATTTTTCCTTCTGAGTTTTACGAAGATTAATCAGTTTTTTTAATGTTAAAATACTAATAGTCTTTCTTTTCCGTTTTTTTTCTTCTGGGTTTTAGGAAGAGGAATCAGTTTTTTTTATGTTAAAATACTAATAGTCTTTCTTTTCCGTTTTTTTTCTTCTGGGTTTTAGGAAGAGGAATCAGTTTTTTTTTTGGGGGGGGGGGGTTAAAATACTAATAGTCTTTCTTTTCCGTTTTTTTTTCTTCTGAATTTTAGGAAGAGGAATAAGTTTTTTTTATGTTAAAATACTAATAGTCTTTCTTTTCCGTTTTTTTTTCTTCTGAGTTTTAGGAAGAGGAATCAGTTTTTGTTTTTTTTATGTTAAAATACTAATAATCTTTCTTTTCCGTTTTTTTTTCTTCTGAATTTTAGGAATAGGAATAAGACTTTCTTTTCTTTTTTTTTTTTATGTTAAAATACTAATAGTCTTTCTTTTCCGTTTTTTTTTCCTTCTGAATTTTAGGAAGAGAAATAAGTTTTTTGTTTTGTTTTTGTTTTTATGTTAAAATACTATTAGTCTTTCTTTTCCGTTTTTCTTCTTCTGGGTTTCAGAAAGAGGAATCAGTTTTTTTTTGTGTTTTTTTGGGGGTTAAAATACTAATAGTCTTTCTTTTCCGTTTTTTTTTCTTCTGAGTTTTAGGAAGAGGAATCAGTTTTTTTTTTTTTTTTTTTTTCTTGCATGGGTATCCGTGAATCCTGATTGCATGGGAAGGGAATTCATGTGTCATTTTGTGATACCTTAAGTGTTTTTTAAGAGAGATAGTAATTAGCCTAAGAAAGTAGGAAGTTGAGGCAGGGGAAATAGATGATTAGGGAACTCCACCTTAGCACAGACACCACAGTAGGATGGTCAATTCAGTGGCCAGCTAAAATTTCCCTTGGACACATCAGAGAAGACGACCTCAATTCTCAAGAGAACCATCCGCAATAAAACAGATGGAGAGGGGGAAAGAAAATGCCGCTTATGTCATAAATTTATCATTGCAACGTAATGCACAGGAGAGGAAGAGATCTATTATAAATTAAAACGTAAAGAGTGGATGAAGACGGTCGACGTCACCGACCATCCATGAAGCGCGAAGCAGCTATAGTGAGTCATTGTGCGTTCAGTCACAGAGTAGATAACGCGTTTCGTATTTCTTGCCATGTTGTGATGTGATTATGAGAATCGTGTGGCTGTAATAATGCTGCATAAAGTAGGGAAAGCAGCTTCCGGGATATTTGACATGCTGAAAATCAGCGGAATGTTTGTCTACCGGACCTTCAAAAGGTTCCTTGAAACTGAGACCCTCACTTACCGCCCACAAAAAGGGTCGGCTGCGCACCGTGAGGGCTGCTTGCATGGTGAACGCAGTGGGACCTCGTATTCGACGGAATCCTGTCAGACAGCAATCAACGAAGGCTTGGTGTGCCGAACATTTCCAGGATGCCGATGTTACGCGTGCTTCGGAGTAGCCTACAGGTGAGAGCTTACCTGCGGCGGCGTATAGGTCGCATCTTCACCCGACAACTGAAGCAAAAGGGGGAATTAAAAGCAAAACGTTTGCTGAAATGTTACGCAGACCATCGCCACAAGAAGATTCTTTTCACTGATAAAATATATTGAAGCGGCTTTCAACCGCCAAAATGACAGGGGTCAGCCTGACGAGTTGCTCAGGAGAAAGCCTCGAGGATCATGACTGCCCATCATCCTGCTTCTGTCATGGTTTGGCGAGGAGTCTCCTACGAGGGTACCATGGACTTCCATTTCTGTCACAAAGGAGTTAAAACATCCTTTAAGGTCTGCGAGGACACGGTTTTGGCGCCAGTGGTCCAGAATGTGAGTGACACCCTGTTCAAACAACACTGGTGAAGCTTCCAGGAGGATTCTACACCTGCCCACAAGGTCAAGTCCACCCAGGAGTGGCTTCAGACGAATGTGCCAGACTTCATTTCTCCAGATGATTGGCCTTCCAGCAACACGACCTCAGCACATTGGATTACAAGTTGTGGAAGGACATGGTCTGCAGAAAGCAACAAACCTGTATTGACAGTCTGAAATGCTCTTTGGTGCGGGCCGTCTCAGCTTTTTCTGTGGAGATCCTGTGTAATGAGTGGTCACAGAAACTGAAGAACTGCGTGACAGCCAAAGGAAGCCATTTTGAAAAGTGATTCCAGCCATGAATTCAAAAGTCAACTACTTACATCATACACTGCTGTGCAAAAATTAAGGACGCAGAGGAGAAATTAGCTTAACAGCGGAACGAGCAGGCAGAACGGACCGAGAGACCATTCAGGAGATAGACTAGTGTCCGGTACGGTAGGGCATGCGCATATATGCAGCATTACGTGGGGGGGGGGAGTGTCGGAAGGGTATAAAGGACATCGGGCGGTGTACGCTCAGCAATTCGGGGGCCGCGGGTGGTCTGATGGGCAACGTTCGAGACTGCCGCAGGTTTGATTCCAGGCAGGTACGAACGCTCAATCCACTAAATATCCGCCGTGCGTCGGATGGGCACGTTAAGCCGTCGGACCCCGGCTACTGCCCCCGCCCCCAGTAATAAATAAGGACGTCTTCCTCCCCCTTTCTACTTCGTTTCCGTGTCACTTTCCTATCGGACACTCTAGCCCAAATCTCCTAGCTTCCTATTTAAAAGGGTTGTTTAAGACCTGGGGTCAGACACTCCCTTCCTAAAATCTTCTACATATGATCATCATGATCATGCTCAGCAATTCGGTGAAAGCTATTGTACGGTGTACATCAATTTGAACGACGTCGAGTTGCTGCCACCGTGTGACATGGCCAACAGGCAATTCAGTAGACGACATCTGGATGACTTTAACCCGAGGTCGCGTCATTCGGAAGTTGGAAGAAGGTCGAGTGTGACTAGTGTGGCCGAAGAGTTCGTGATCGCTCACAGCATCGTTTCACGAGCTTGGAGAGCATTTCAAACGACAGGAACAGCTGTCTGAGAGTTCAGCAGTGGTCGTCCACGAGCAACCACGTCGGCGGACGACCAGTATATTGTCCTACAGGCGAGAAAAGACAGACGGCAGACAGCGGGAGAAATCGCAAGGCACATGCAACAGACAACTGCACGTCCATTATCGCGTTTTACCGTGGCCAGGAGGCTGCACAAAGGTGGTCTATTTGCACGACGACCAGTACGGTGTGTACCATTAACGCCTGCTCATTGGAGACGGCGGTTTCTGTGGTGCCAAGAACACAAGAACTGGACACATCAGCAATGGGGTCGAGTTCTCTCTACGGATGAGAGCCAAATTTAGTCTGACGAGCGATTCTGGACGTATACACATCTGAAGAGAGCAGGGAACACTTAATCACACCTCCAACATCATCGAAAGGGACCGGTTTGAAGGTGGCGGAGTTCTGGTTTGGGGCGGTATTATGCTTGGGAGCCGTACTGACCTCTACATCTTCTAAGGAGTTTCAGTCACTGGTGTCCGCTATTGTACCGAGGTTCTCCTGCCTCACGTGCGTCTGTTTAGAGGTGCTGTGGGTCCTGAGTTCCTCTTCATGGACGACAACGCTACACCTCATCGTAAAGTGGCTGCCACAGAGCTGTTGGAGAGTGAAGATATTCAACGCATGGATTGGCCCGCAAGGTCCCCAGACCTAAATCCAATTGAACACGTGTCGGGAGACGCTTGGCAGCACGTCACCAGCCGCCAGCAACGATTCCGCAGCTGCGATTGGCGCTCTGTAGCAGCAATGGCCCTCAACAGCTCCTTGACAACCTCGTCCTCAGCATGGACAGACGTTGTAAATCTTGCAACGCCGTCAGGGGTGATCATATCCCCTACTAAAGTCTGGGTTTTAATTGGCAGCCGCCTGTCACATGGACGTTCCTGTCTTCTGTCCAGTTGTACTCGAAGCTACCTTTTCAATAAAGTGCCTTTGTATCCTTCGGATTCCTTGTTTGGACGGTTTTGCTCACTTGTTCCATATTCTTACATCTTGGGGATCTTATGGTATGATTTGAGTCTATGTGGAGCACTTCTGCACGACGTTACATTCGAAAACCCGTCTCGTCCTTAATTTTTGCACGCCAGTGTATAACAGGTGCGTTAAAAATTATTTTGCTATTTCATTCAATACTTTGTAACAGTATTTATGGTAAGACTAGGTATACAGTAGATAGTACGCGGACGAAATTTTGCCCCCTACCTTCACGCGACAGCTCTGCTATAAACGAAATGTAATAACCTAACTGGAAACGGAGATAAAGGCGTCAATGTTATATCTGGGATTTTTACCTGATGTTAACCGACGTTATATCTAAAAATGATGTTCAAAATATATAAACGAGCAATGTTATAGATAAACTATAAAGACCTGAAGAAAAAATGGACTACACACACATACACCTAAACTTCTGTACGTGATCGTCGTACATGATAAAAACACCCCTTGTACATACAAAGTGTTCCAAAATTATCTTTACAACTTTGACCCTCAATAAAACTTAAACGAAATAAGATGGCGAAGTTCTGTTTTTTTGTACATGTAACGGCAACGTATAAAGTTTTATTGGTACACAAAAGGATTTTGCTTACTTTCAGGTACGATCCTGAACTTGTGATGGCCACTCCATAGGAAAAGGCCCAGCGTGTGGCATATTTCATAGAAACGAAGTCAGATACACAAGTCCAAAGGAATTTCCGTACCAAATACCGACGTGATCCACCATCCAGACCCTCAATACGCGAGTGCCACAATAAGTTTCGGAGAATGGTATACTGTGCTTCATAAGAAGAAATTTCCGTACCAAATACCGACGTAATCCACCATCCAGACCCTCAATACGCGAGCGCCACAATACGTTTTGGAGAATGGTAGTGTGCTTCATAAGAAGGAATTTCCGTACCAAATACCGACGTAATCCCCCATGCAGACCCTCAATACGCGAGTGCCACAATACGTTTCGGAGAATGGTAGTACGCTTCATAAGAAGGAATTTCCGCACAGTATACCGACGTAATCCACCCTCCAGACCCCCAATACGCGAGCGCCACAATACGTTTTGGAGAATGGTAGTGTGCTTCATAAGAAGGAATTTCCGTACCAAATACCGACGTAATCCCCCATGCAGACCCTCAATACGCGAGTGCCACAATACGTTTCGGAGAATGGTAGTACGCTTCATGAGAAGGAATTTCCGTACCAAATACCGACGTAATCCCCCATGCAGACCAGCTCAGTACGCGAGTGCCACAATAAGTTTCGGAGAATGGTAGTACGCTTCATAAGAAGGAATTTCCGCACCATATACCGACGTAATCCACCATCCAGACCCTCAATACGCGAGCGCCACAATACGTTTTGGAGAATGGTAGTGTGCTTCATAAGAAGGAATTTCCGTACCAAATACCGACGTAATCCCCCATGCAGACCCTCAATACGCGAGTGCCACAATAAGTTTCGGAGAATGGTAGTACGCTTCATAAGAAGGAATTTTCGCACCATATACCGACGTAACCCACCATCCAGACCCTCAATACGCGAGCGCCACAATACGTTTTGGAGAATGGTAGTGTGCTTCATAAGAAGGAATTTCCGTACCAAATACCGACGTAATCCCCCATGCAGACCAGCTCAGTACGCGAGTGCCACAATAAGTTTCGGAGAATGGTAGTACGCTTCATAAGAAGGAATTTCCGCACCATATACCGACGTAATCCACCATCCAGACCCTCAATACGCGAGCGCCACAATACGTTTTGGAGAATGGTAGTGTGCTTCATAAGAAGGAATTTCCGTACCAAATACCGACGTAATCCCCCATGCAGACCCTCAGTACGCGAGTGCCACAATAAGTTTCGGAGAATGGTAGTACGCTTCATAAGAAGGAATTTCCGCACCATATACCGACGTAATCCACCATCCAGACCATCAATACGCGAGCGCCACAATGCGTTTTGGAGAATGGTAGTGTGCTTCATAAAAAGAGCGCTGGTCGGCTAAGCACAACTGAAGAGGATACGGAAGGTGTTATACAGAGTTTCCTACGAAGTCCATTCGTACGGCCTCCTGGCAATTGGGGTTATCTCTTGGGGACATGCATGCACCGCCGCACTGGGTACTTCGTGTTTGCGAGTTTCTTGATGAAACTTTTCCGGAGCGATGGATTGGACTGGATGGTCCAATTCATTTACCTCCGCGTTCACCGGATCTTACCCCCTAGACTTTTTTCTGTGGGACTATATGAAGGGCATTGTGTACCGCACAAAGGTTCCGGATGTGGATGAGCACAGGATTACAGCTGCCATGACAACAATTCCTGAGGACATGCTCAGGAGAACATGGAGGGACGTCGCATACTGTCTCGACGTTATTCGTGCAATAAATGGTGCGCTGGAGATCTACTGGCATCCCAACAAACTTTGGAACCTGCTGTTCAATATGCGATAAACCGATTTTTTTTTCTCTTATTCTGTTTCTGTTTTATTGAGGGTCAAAGTTGTAAAGATAATTTTGGAGCACTCTGTATAATGATCATGCAAGAAATTACGGCGTTGTGTTTCATCTTTTCTCCGTCACTGGTGTGGGGAGATAAAATAATTATACTAAAATAAGTTGTAATTTAAATTCTGTATCCTTTTGACCTTTAGTTATATTTCCCCCTTAAGTACACGCTTTGAATACCTGAAATTAACGTCATAACACATCTTTAACAAATAACATTTTTAACATCAATATAAGTAAAGAGCTGGAATTCCCAATTTTTTTTTTTTTTTTTTTTTTTTGAGGGTGCGACTGAAGGTTAACTAATCAGCTTATTTCTGACAGTAACGATTTCTACCTTATCTAATTAAATCCTCAAATTATAGCCGAGTCACCAATAAAAATCAATAATCCCATTCCTGCTATTAACGAAAAGACGGAAATGAATTACTGTAATCGAATTTGGAGGAAAGGAAGAAAATATTTGATTTAGCTCTTCCCCGATTATTGTTCCATTTGGTCTTCTACGTCTTAAGGGCCACGTCCCTTCTTCACATACATCGGGGATTCCTTATCTCACTTCGGACAGCTTTCGAGTCATTTAAAAGAATTCTGTCTCAACTTTCTAAAAATTTCCTAACATCTTGCGTCTGTCCTGGTCAGAAAACATTTATAAATCTTTCCCGAGCATGTTAAACTTTTCTTCCAAAACTTCCTGTTCCGTAGGCGGGGCGCTAAATTCTTTTAGCCAATAGGGCTGACTTCGGATCCTACTCTATTTCTGTGATTGGTTCTTCCCTTTAATGAAAGTAAACCGCTTTAAAAGCGATTGGCTCGTTCGTACGCCTTTGACACCTGTCGCCGAACGTCGTATGCACTTTAAGGCGGCCATAGACAAACACGTTTGAATGATATGGGCCGCGGGTGGCCTAGTGGGCAACATTCGTGACTACCACGGAAAGGACCTCAGGTTCGATCCCAGGCAGGTACGAACGCTCGATCCACTAAATATCCGCCGTGCGTCGGATGGGCACGTTAAGCCGTCGGACCCCGGGTACTGGCCCCCGGTAATAAATAAGGGCGTCTTCCTCCCCCTTTCTACTTCGCTTCCGTGTCACTTTCTTATCGGGCACTCTAGCCCAAATCTCCTAGCTTCCTATTTCTAAGGGTTGTTTAAGACCTGGGGTCAGACACTCCCTTCCTAAAAATCCTCTACATATGATCACATGATCACGTTTGAATGATACGTTTGAGTGTACCGCCAGTAAATGGAGGAGTTTGTGCCTGAGGTGGCGTGTAGCGTGGAGTGAAGCAGATCAGATCAAATCAGATTATATGTAGAGGGTTTTAGGAAGGGAGTGTCTGACTACAGGTCTTAAACAACCCTTAGAAATAGAAAGCTAGGAGATTTGGGCTAGAGTGCCCGATAGGAAAGTGACACGGAAATGAGGCAAAAAGGGGAGGGAAGGCGCCCTTATTTGCAACCGGGGGGCCAGTACCCGGGAGTCCGACGGCTTAACGTGCCCATCCGACGCACAGCGGATATTTAACGCCTGCCTGAAATCCTCATCACTCCACGCTATATGCCGTCTCGTGACCGCGGGTGGCCTAGTGGTCAGCGTTCGTGACTGCAATAGTGATAACCTCAGGTTCGAACGTTTCAACCACTAAATACCCGCTGTGCTTCGGATGGGCACGTTAAGCCGTCGGACCCCAGGTACTGGCCCCCGGTTGCAAATAGGGGCGTCTTCCTTCCCCTTTTTGCCTCATTTCCGTGTCTCTTTCCTATCGGGCACTCTAGCCCAAATCGCCTAGATACTTATTTCTAAGGGCTGTTTAAGAGCTGCGGTCAGACACTCCCTTCCCAAAAAATCCTCTATATACGATCTATATGCCGTCTCAGGTACAAAACTCTCCCATTTGCTGGCGTGACACACAAACGTGTGTGTCTGTGGCTTACGAACGAAACATCTTAAGATTCGGCTTTTACCGACAAACGCGACAATCTTTTACACCACAAAGACGTGTAACAGGGAATAACACTGTTTTCTCGTGGTTCGGCGACGCAGTGTCATGGTTGGTCTGATATCTAATGGTTCAGCGACGTAGGTGTGGGTGGTCTAATGTCTAATGCATTAGCAGATAAGAAAATTCGTTCACTGTAGTATCACTGAAAACATCTTGAAATCACAAGTATTACTGAGAAACGTCTTGAAATCACAAAAGCCGACTCGTGTGAGAGAACCACGTTTTTGTAACAAAGGATTTTCTGTCTCCTAAATAAATTTAAATCCATGTTGGGCAAACTTATATTAATCATTTCTGCATACAACAGCTTCCTACTAATTCTGTTGAGCAACTTACGTACATTGCAGTGCCGCACGATCTTTCCGCATGACCGAAGCATTTCAGGAGGAAACGAATGGTCAAAGAAAATCGTGCGACTATACTATAGAAACAGATAGAGGTAACTTCCCCAGTGCTCAGTTGAGCAGGGCCACAGCTAGCAGGGGGCTGGAGGGGGTTCAGCCCTTCTACGCAAGACAGGCATTATTGTAAATTCTCTGAACTTTTACTTTCGGTAGTTTATGAAAATTACTTGTGTTTCATTGTAAAGAGGAATATCTTATTTAATTTGTATTGAACTTTTCTGAAAAGCAAAAATTGTAATGATCAGCTCGGGTAAATCAAAAGAAATTACTTCTTAGGGTGAGTCAGCGGGAACAGCTGTTCCAGAGGACTTGTTAGTGTTAAGGAAAGAAACGTAAAATGAGAAAGACACATACACAAAAAAAGAAAAAAACAGGAAAAAAAACAAAAAAACAGAGGCTAAGGTGGATGCGTAGAAGGGTAAACACTGCTCGTCACTTTTTTTTTTTTTTTTTTTTTTGGTTGCGGGCTTAACGACCACTATGAGCTACTCAATGAGCTATAAGCAGTCGCCCATCCCTAATTTAGGGTCACTGGTTCCAGGAAAGGAAGAGAGCCAATGCCATAAGACAAACACAACCCCCATACTCACATCGCGATTCGAACCCGGTCCCTTCACGGACGAATGGTCATAATCCAGCGCTTAGACCACTGTGCCACAGGAGCAGCGTTCGTCACATGGCAAGTGATTACGAGATGCTAATTGCTGTTAAGAAACTTTTACGTAAAGTTAATTGCCTGCAGAGAAGTATTGTTGAAGTTAGGTAATATGGGGGTAGCTAAATGTGCATCCCCGTAGGCGTTGGAAAATAGTATTAAAGGGGAATCCTTATGCATCAGAGAGAGAGACCGACTTTTTCGATTCGTTGCTTTGCGATCAGTACAGGAACGACTTTATGGTCCATGTATTTGGGAAAAAAGAAGTTTGTTGGCGTGAATATGAGGACTCTTGGTTTTCGAGTTGGGAAGGAAGGAGTTTGGCTGTTGACCACGGTAAGAAGAGCCTACCGCTAATCACCAGCGCAGCAGAATGCGTGTTAAAGATGGAAAAAGAGTGGAACTGAAGAACTGGTACAGAAAGAGTAAAAAAAAAATGACATTAATAACTCCTCGATATTGCGCGGATCCACAGAAAGGCACCAGAATAGTCAACTATAAAACAATAAACAGTTTATCCATCAATAAAGAACTTACAATTTAACCACGATCATGTAAATTCAGAAAAAGCGTTTTTTTCTTATACTTCAAAAAGTTTAGTTTTCTTTCACCATCTTGATTTACATACATTCCTTAAAATAAAATAAAAAAAAACGAAGCCTCTGCATACAAGTACCTCAGAACCGAATATGTGAATGATTAAAAAATAACTACATAGGGGCTCGCCACAGCGTATGGGAACCGCGCGTCGAGGTGGGGTATATCAAGAGCAAAGATCGCACGCATGGACAGTGGTGACAGCGAACTGTGGTTGCATTAACATCCACGGTCGGTAAGGATACCTCGACGTCGGATCCGAGCACAATACGAGCAGTTGAGAGAGGACGCATAATTGGGTTCAGAGAGGCCGGTTGATCAAATCGCCGTATCGCCAGGCATTTGGGTCGGAGCGACGCGACAATCGGCCGATGTTAGCGCCAATAGATCGAGGACAGCACAATCCAGCGGCACGCGGTCAGTAGACAACGACAGAATGCGAGGATCGAGTGATTGTGAGAGCCTCACGAACAGAACCAAATTCAATCATCCGTGTCCGTGTTGTGTCGTCTACAGCTACAGAAGTGGCCATCCGGAGCGTTGCCAGATGACTTACGGCACGGGGACAACATTCGAGGAGGTCACTCCGTCGCTTAACACTGACCAGCGAGCATCGCCGGCTCTAGTTGTAGTGGTGTCGGGCCTGATCAACGTGGGATAGTGTCCAGTGACGTCGTGTTCTCTTCAGTGATACGTCACGGTTTGCACTTAGCGCCGATGACCAGCGCATACGTGTCTGGAGACGAGCCGGATAGAGCACGGATCCTGTCTTTACCGTCGAGCGGCACACGTCTCACACACAAGGAGTGACTGTCTGGGGAGCTATTTCCTACCATAGCCGCACATCCTTTGTAGTTCCCCGTACCATCCTCAGGGCTAAACAGTAAGTCGACGACATTCTACGACCTGCTGTGTTACCATTCATGTAGCAGCATCTCCGAGCAATTTTCAACAGGATAATGATCGGTCACACACGGCCTGGCTCTCCTATGCCTGCCTCGGTAATGTCGCCACCCTTCCATGGTCATCCGGATCTCTCACCGTTCGAACATATTTGGGATATGATGGGACGCCACCTATGCATATCCCGTAAATGTCGACGAAATGTATAGCCCATAATTTGAACACCATCTGGCATTGTATACCTCAAGACAGTATCTGTGAACTGTATGTATCTACGCCACGCCGGGTATCCGCATGTATCCGAGATAGAGGTACAACGTACTGACTTGTTCCACTCGTGTAGCTGTTTTATCCGAATAAATGACCGAACTGCTGTGGAATTGCAATCATTTCCTTTTCTATACATTGCACAAACAAATTTCCATTTCGATTGGATGATCCCTTCTGAGTGCTTCATTTTTTTTTTTTTTAAGAGTGTATTTTGTATTTTCTTTGACAGTTTTTTTAGTTTTGGCGTGGAGAAATTATTCACTCATGAAGTAAATTAACAAAGGCAGCGAAAAAACAAAGGAAGACTCCCTTCTGTATTCGTGGAAAACGTTAGTTTGTAGCTGAACACCTAGTCCCCTACCCCAGATAACCCCTTCAGCCCTACCCCTCCTTGGGTCTGGGACTATTCACCCTAAGATGACACTGAAGGGAGCGGTACGTGAAACCTATCGCCGCGATTAAAAGTAGTTCCCAACATTTTCCGTGAAAACCAACGCATTTATTGCCCAGAATCATACTTTATATTGTCCTCACTCTTTACTTATAAGTACATATAGTTATTTTAGACATAAATCTAAAAATGATATATTTTCAGAAATTAAGTTTTAAAATTAGACCAACACGCGCATGCGTAGATATTCAGTGTCTGGGAGACAAGGATGCCAGTGAGTTGATAAAGTGATTGACAGCTGCTAACAGCAGGACACAGTGGGGAGTGACGCAGATGAACATAATTCTCGGATTCTCGGCTGTTACAGAAGGCTCTGTGAGTGCGTAGGCTGCAGTGTCATCTTAGGGTGAATGGAAGTATAGCTGTACGAGAAAGGCATCGTTTAATTTCATGGGGGTGGGGAGGAGAGAATGAAAATATCGGCTAGCTATCGAGAGATCTGGGATTCGGATCCCCAGCGGTGACTGGATAAAAAATTTTCAATTGCTATGTGTTGATAAAATGTGGAAAGAGCGATGTCTTTGTTTATTCACTTACCCCACGTATTTGGAGGATTTCGACTGAAAATCTGCAGGAGAAGATTTTTTTATTAATTCCTAAACCGGTTAGTCAGAGTTTTCAGGCTTGTTCGAGCTTGAGAAACCGGTTAGTCAGAGGTTTCAGGCTTGTTCGAGCTTGAGAAACTGGTTAGTCAAGATTTTTCAGACTTCTTCGAGCTTGAGAAACAGGTTAGTCAAGATTTTTCAGGTTTGTTCGAGCTTGAGAAACCGGTTAGTCAGAGTTTTCAGGCTTGTTCGAGCTTGAGAAACTGGTTAGTCAAGATTTTTCAGGCTTCTTCGAGCTTGAGAAACAGGTTAGTCAAGATTTTTCAGGCTTGTTCGAGCTTGAGAAACCGGTTAGTCAGAGTTTTCAGGCTTGTTCGAGCTTGAGAAACTGGTTAGTCAAGATTTTTCAGGCTTCTTCGAGCTTGAGAAACAGGTTAGTCAAGATTTTTCAGGCTTCTTCGAGCTTGAGAAACCGGTTAGTCAGAGTTTTCAGGCTTGTTCGAGCTTGAGAAACTGGTTAGTCAAGATTTTTCAGGCTTCTTCGAGCTTGAGAAACAGGTTAGTCAAGATTTTTCAGGCTTGTTCGAGCTTGAGAAACCGGTTAGTCAGAGTTTTCAGGCATGTTCGAGCTTGAGAAACTGGTTAGTCAAGATTTTTCAGGCTTCTTCGAGCTTGAGAAACAGGTTAGTCAAGATTTTTCAGGCTTGTTCGAGCTTGAGAAACCGGTTAGTCAGAGTTTTCAGCTTGTTCGAGCTTGGGCTCTAATAACTTTTTCGATCTTGCAATACAAAATTAAGACTCGGGATCTTATAACTTTTCGATTTGAAAATATACTAATAGAATTCGGGCTCAGCCTCCTATAGCTGAACCTGAATTCAGCACTGGTGCGCTGTCCCACGAAGTCGGCCCTCCCTCCTCCCTGGAACCAGTGGCACAAATTAGGCACGGCCGATTATAGACCTTTAAACTTCTCACGGTTATCGTTAAACACAGGGAAAAAAAAGAGGGGGGGGGTAAACAACAACAAAACATCTTTTAAGATAGATTTTTTTTATTTAGCTAGAAACGAATGCCAAAAATGCGGGATGCCGAACATATCTTGTTCTTGGATTTCAAGCATTACCAAGTTGTACTCTGTGGAACTGAATTTTTACGGCCATTTCGTGTTCTTGAAGCGAAAAATTATTGCAAAGATGGCACCGCGAATGAATGGTTGTCTTCCTTTCTGGAAATAACAGATGAGGTATTACACACGGAAAGGCTAGGCAAGACCCTAAAGCAAAAAAAAAAAAAAAAAAAAAAAATGTGTGTATAGAGGACAGGACTTTTTCTCGATGACACCTCCTGGAGTGCTTAATGGGCTGGCAGCAACCTTTTACGATATTCAATAAGAACTGAATAATTCATTTTGATAGGCTGCACAGTCATAACAATGCGGGCATCAGTTCGTTTGAAATCAGATTCTGTGAAGTGGCTTGAGGATCAAAATTCATGAAGTTTAAGCAAAACTTTATAGAAGTCAGTCGATTGTAGTAATTTTTTTTTCTTTATTATGCTTTGAATAACAAAAAGGTATCCCCAAAACTTCAGTCGAAGTGGGTGATTTATGTTTCACTTAGATCGTTTGGGAGAATCAGAGGCGTTGAATCGTGTAATTTGGAGCATACTGTATATCGTTATCAAGGGAAAAAATATATATATATATATTTCGATAGCACTGCGGGTCTTTTTCTTATAAACAGGAATTAATATAACTTGTAATGCAGTATAAATAGCTGAATGCTTGTAGAATAGGACTCAGCGTAATATGACTAAACGTTGAAATGTTTATCATAACAGTTTCTTGTTTTCACACTACTGATTTTGTACCTACGCTTGCTTTCCTTCCTTCTCCTCTTTCTTCAACTGAAGTTTAAAGTTCACCGCAGGGGCGCCGACTTCACCAAATAATTGGGGGGGGGGAGGCGTGTAGAGATCAGACGTGGGAGGGGGCACGTCTCTTCTATTGTCAGGACGAAAAAAAAAGGGGCGAAAAGATAAACTACGAGATTCGATTCGACGTATGTTTTAAAATACAGTACAATTGTAATTGCTCATCGGCAAATGGACAAGGAAACAGAAATATTCTTTTACTGAATATTAATATTTTAAAAAATATAATTCAGGTTGTGATTTTATAAAAATATCCAGGGAGATATTATTTCCAAACGTTTATAAAAAATGAGAAATTAGCGCGATTGCTCAAAGAACAAGAAGCGCAAAAAATAGACAAAGGCGTTAGAGATTATAAGTTTCTATATTTTTATTTATTAATTTTATTTTTGATAATTGTCTTAAACATTAACCACATATCATGAGAACATGCCAAACACAATACGGGGCTGGCAACCAAATTTCCAAATGAGCAATGCTATAAATGGGAAAAAAGATTTTACTTATTTTGTTATTTATTAATTTTTTGGAAATAAATCGCTTTGGCCTCATAAGTTAGAGCTTGTTCCATCTTATAAAGAATAATACAATTCTATAAAGGAAAGAAATGTATTTTTTGCAATTAGCACAGCATGCGATAGCCTCAATGCATGGGAAAACATTTTTTCTCTGTAAAATTATTTCAACTCATGCATCCTCAGTTCTATCCATGGCATTGCTGATACCGCATTTCTTGAAGGACTTCGCAACCACCTCTTGCTTGACTCCATTCCATGAATTTAGGACCTCTAGAGGCTGTGTATAGCTCATCTGCAAGTCCGCCAGGAATAACTGCTTGTAAGTCGTCGTGGGAGAGGGGATAAGAGGTACTGGCAGTTTCGCCGCGGTAACCGCAGGGTTCTCTCAACCGGTTATCCCATTTGTAAAGATGACCCCCAGTTTTTGGTCTAAAAATTTTGGAAAAAAATATCGTATTATCCACGGAAAAATACGGTAATTTCGAAAATTTCAAGTAATTCATAGACTTTTCGCTAGTAAAGGTAAATTGCGCTTTCACCGATATCTCTGCTTCTAAAACTCCGATTTGAAAAATTCTGCCTGTATCGCAAACAACTCCTGGTGGGAAATGGGTGGCGACACCAGTTTTTCAGTTTTGTGAAATTCGTTTCTGGGTATTTTTAGGGTTTTCATTTTTATTTAATTTTCTCATTGTACTATGTCTTTTTGAATATTCTTTTTTTCCAGCTTTAACCGCATTAGATCTTTCAAAGCTAAAGTAAGCAGGTAATAGTGAAAGTTTTACTGGCTTGTTATATTTATACATATTTCGAATAAGTATATACACACACACACACACACGCACACACACACACACACACACACACACATATGTATGTATATACACTATATTGACAAAAGTCACCGGACACCTGGAAGAGATACACAACATAGCATTTATTGACATACATTAGTACGGTATCGGTCCACCTGACCCTTCGAGACGTGCTTTCGACAAGGTTTTGGAACACAGGGATAGGTATGCGCTTCCATTTAGTACATAATGCTGCCGCTAACTCTTGTTTAGTAGTAGTCTTTGGTTTCAAACTTCTTATGTGGCGCTCTAATTCATCCTATAGGTGCTCTATTGGATTAAGATCAGGGCTCTGTGCTGACCAGTCCACACATAATACGGAATTGTCGTCAAACCACGCCGTAACAGTCCTTTCCTTATGGCTCGGTGCGTTATCCTGCTAGTACCAACAAGGCTCGGTTCCGTAGTATTGCCACAGAGTTAGTAGGGCATAATTGTCCAGAATATCTAGGAAGACGTTCTGGTTAACAGGTTTGTCCGCGATAACCAATATGCCGGGACCGTGCGACGAACAACACCCTACACCCTAACTTGACCGTAAGAACAGTGCACTGTGGTAAATAGCGTTCTCCCGGCTGCCACCATTCCCACACACGGCCACCAGACTGATGGATCATGTATCTGGATTCATCAGTTTGTTGGACCCGTTTCCATTGATCTACGGTCCGCGATAAATGTTTTTTACAATATACTAAACGACGAGTAGCATTCCGAGTGGAGATGAAAGGCTTATAAGCAGTCGCATGTCCACGGTAATCCATGGAATGAAGTTCTCTGTGAATGGTACTTGTACATACCGACGTTCCAGCCTTTTTACTCACCAGTACACTGAGGTTTTTGTTCAGTACTCCGTCGACTGGCTAAAATGACTCTCCTGAGGCTTCGACGTCCTCTATCACCGATTTTCTTCGGTCTGTCGGTACATTTTGCTACTTCAGGCACGCCATGTGTCTTCCACTTATTCAGTACATCCAAAACAGTTGACTTGGGCATGTTTAAACGCCGCTCGCTTTCTCTTATGGACAACCCACTAATATAACACCCAACAATCTTTCCTTTCTCAAAGTCAGCTCTCTCCCGCCGCGACATTTTCACTCAACCTCACAGTGCGATATGATCGCTGTCAGCAGCAGGCTTGTTTTTATACCGTTTGCAGCTGTATCGTACATCTTAACAACGCAGAGGATCCGTTCATTTGAGTTTGAAGGGATGTCCGGTGACTTTTGTCAATATAGTGTCACACACACACACACACACACACACACACACACACACAACGTTTGGGCAAATCTTGTATTCCAGTCAGGACACCTCCATTGTTGAGGCGTCGGATTACTCGGGTCACCTCATTAGATACATCCTGAATCGCACTGAATAGTTTCCCGCGGAGAAGCTTCTTCAGTTTTGGGAACAAGTCATAGTCTGGTGAGCTCATGTCAGGACTGTATGGCGCGTGGGGAAGAAATTCTCATACATACTTTTCCAGAATGTCTCTTACCGTACGGGCAAAATGTGGCCTCGCGCTGTCATGCCAAATGATAACGCCAGCTTCGAGCATGTCGTCTTCGGCGAATCTTCGGGAGCAAAGCCTTTTGCAGGAACCTTCTGTAATATTTCGCTGTTACAGTGGTCTCCTTGGGCATTCTTATCAGTTGCTATCACTCCAACGTTGTCATAGGCCATAATCATCATCAGCTTAACCTTCGATTGTTGGCGGCGGAATTTTTCTGGCGAGGTGATTCTGGATGCTATAACGAAGTATATTTCTCCGTCATTTGTGTCCACGCCGGGTCTCGAACCCGGGTCTCCTCATTCCGGGATAAGTCACTCTACCAATTGAGCTACGCGGACGTTCGTTCTGACTGTTATCTGCCTTTATGTCGTGTGCGCCCTGCTGGCAGGTACGTCACATCTCCCCCTCCCCCGAAAGAGGGCCGGGGGCATGGCCCACGGGTCAGCCGTGACTATGAATCGTTGCAGGCAACCATCCGCTGTAGAACTTGCACTTGAGAACTCCCAGTCAATCTGGTGTGGGGAATGCAACATCACACATTTTTATTTTTCGAAACGCTGAAGAAGGGATTCTCTTATTTTTCCTTTCTCGCGGTGTGGAAGGAACATCACACCATTGCGAGATTTTGAACGGTCGGGTCATCCAGAAAATTCGGGCGCCATTATAACGAAGTATATTTCTCCGTCATTTTGGTCCACGCGGAGGCTCGAACCCGGGTCTCCTCATTCCGGAATAAGTCACTCTACCAATTGAGCTACGCGGACGTTCGTTCTGACTGCTATCTGCCTTTATGTCGTGTGCGGACTGAGATTTCAGTTCTAGCTCAAAATCTCTTATCCAGGTTTCGTCTATAGCAGCAGTTCTGTCCAAACACTGCTCGTTTTCTATTTCGTACTGCTGAAGCAATTCTTTTGCGATCCCTTTGCGAACTGCTTGCTGCTCTTCACTCAGATTATGCGGAACCCATTTGGCAGCCACTTTTCTCTTCTGTAATTTTTCAGTTAGGATTCTGAAACCCGAAGCGATGGACATGTTTGCTTCACATGCAATCTCTTCACATGTTTTCCCTCAATCTTCTTCCAAACTGCTGTTGACGATGAACACAGAAGTGTCGTCCGTTGCATCTGATGGTCGGCCGCTTCTTAGGTCGTCTTCGAATGTTTCCCGACCTTGGTGGAAACGAGAAGCCCACCGTGACACTCTGCTACCATTCACTACACCTAACCCTTCACACAAAGCTTTAGGAATTTTGGTAGGGGATTTTCCTCGCAAAGTTTCAATGTTAACGTAGGATCGCTGGTTGCTACACGAGATCTGACCTAACTTACTTTCTTCCTCCATTTCTAGGCAGAATTTTTCGGAACAGGAACAAATTAGCCAGCAAGCGTAGACACAATTTTGTATACTGAAGTCTGACTTGCAACTGGTGCAACGATTGGAGCGACTGCATACGGGCAGCGCCTGCGCAGTGTGCAAGAATGACCTACGTATGTATTTCCCCCTCGTTTTGAACCCATTAAAGCTTTTGTTGATTGCCTTACTTTTAAGGGAAAGATTCAGCCAGAGAATTTTGCTTGAATAAAATGTTAAGCAAGTAAAAACTTTGATAACATACAAATAAAAGTCCAAAAAGTAAAACAAACTATTAAACAAGGAAAATTGAAAAAAAAATGAATAAAAAATATCCGAAATTGTTCAGTTTAATACCGCCGAAGACGATGGATCAGAAGCGCAAACATAATTAAATACTGACGTTTCGTTCCTACGAAACACATCTCCAAAATGATGTTTTTTCAGAAACGGGGAAGCTTTCCGCGCATTTTTGCAATTCTGTACAGCTTCTGTTGATTTTTAAAGAGTCAATTTTACCAAAATTCGATTCATTTCAGTTTATCCTGCACCTTGAAGCGATAAAAGAAAATAAAGGAAGACTTTTTTTATGGTATTTTGAAGCTCTAAATGCGTGCAAAAGTAGTCTTTTTCCTTTCTCCTCCTATAGTGGTGGATATTTGTAAGAGTTGGGATTTATATTCCCACAAGGCCTCATCTTTCCGCTCTGAGTTTGTTTCAACAATATAGGATTAAAGCCTTTATTTCGTTACGTGAGATTTTTCATCTAATCCGGATTATTCACTTACGTTCCGCCACCCGTATTAGACATTGCTTTGACAGCTCGTGCTGGTTTTCATCAGCTGAAAATGCCTTTTCTTCATCAGTGGTCATAGCGCATGACCGTACAAAGGTGATCATTTCGAGATGGATGAAATAAGGAAAGGACACCCCTGCCCCCTTTCCCCACAAACGCACACCCACCAACTGTAAGTCCCTTTTGGGTTCTACTTATCCTTCTTCAATGAACCGGGTGAGCTCGTGGGGCTGTAACCTCAGGGCACACTCATCTGGCTTGCCAGATCCAGACCATACCCAGACTGAGGAAGGGAACAACACGGTAAAAAATGTGCTGTAATTCACGGGCCACTTCCCGTGATTCCTTTCGCAAATTAACGAAGTATATACACAGTCATATCAGAATAACATTACTACCTACCTAATAATGAGAATAAATAGCTTTGGCCCGGATGACAGAGACGAGACGACGTAGCATGGACGCAATGAGACCCTGGAAGATTGCCCGAGGCACACGTCCCCATTCGGACTGCAGAAGAACAGGGTTGTCCCGGTGATGACGTGGTTGTGGGTTGGTACGTCGAACCTGTTGATCCAAAAACTCCCACAAGTGCTCAATGGAATTTAAGTCAGGCGATTTCGCCGTCCAAGGGAGAATGGAGACATCGCTGTCGTGTTCCTGGAACCATTCACGCACCCCTTTAGCGACGTGGCACGCGCATTGTCCTATTCGTAGACACCATCACCACCAGGGTAAATGTCCAACATGAAGGGATGCATGTGGTCAGCGAGGATGGGCAGGTAGCCATTGGCGTTCAGGGACCCATCCAGTGGTACCAGCGGACCCAGATCATACCAGGAAAACATCCCCCATACGTGCACACTACCACCGCCGGCCTGTACTTTACTGACAAGCGCGCCCTTGGTTCTCATGTGTCTGACGCCGTATCCCCCACCGCCCGTCACTTCTGTGGAGTAGAAACCCCGATTCGTCGGAGAAGGCAAACTTTTTCCACTCTTCCACTGTCCAATGACGGTAGTCCAATGCGGAATTGCAGGCGTTGTTGCCGATGTACATGTGTTAACACGGGCGTCTTGCCGCAGCGTTGACTCCAGAGACCCATGCGTAACAGGGTTCGCTCTGCTGTTATTGGGACACGTACCTGGGTTCCCCAGCGTTCATTTGCGGGATCAATTGCTGCATTGTCGCGCGTCGATTGCCCTTTACCAGTCGACGGAGGCGACGTTCACCTCTGCGGTCGATGGCCTTTAGGGCTCCACCGTTATGACCCCGGGAGGTACTCGGTATGCCAGCGGTCCATTCTTGGTGCACCTCACGAACAGCCCACGAAGTCTGCTGTTACTGAGAGGCTTCCACCCTTGGCGCAGTAGCCGATGATCATTCCTTTTTGAACGTCCGTCAAATCACTACCTCTGCCCATTGTGCTCACGTGGCGCACTATGGCTCATCTGTTCTGGCCGGCCGCTTATATCTCGATATTGTCACGTCCACTCTGTGACGCGCCTGGGCGGGTACACTGCGATTCCAGGGGTGGGGATATTGTTAAGATACAACCGTGTACATGCTAGGTCGGTCGACTAATCGCGCTGTCTCGGAAATCCCATGGTCAACCGGCAGAATCCATTCTTGATAGGGATGGTCATGATTGAGGGATCAATCTGTGTAAATTCTTTCTTTACTGCCTAATTTAGGCTAAAGTTTAGGGTTTTTAAGCGTGTTTTAAATTTTCTTTGAATAAACTTTCAGAATATGTTCAGTATAGATATTGAACAAACATTTCTCGGGCAGGTGCTTGCCTATACTCAAGTCATTTCTCGAAATCAGCTCCTCTGTTGTCGGTGTTGTTGTTTTCCAAAGGGCGCAAATTATACACTATCTACCAACAAGTAATTGGACACCTGTGATAGCAAAGGAAAACGAAGCTTATTCACCTTCAATAGTTGGTGGAGTCACGAGCGGCGATTACAGCTGCGACCCTCCGGCGCACACTCCCAACCAGGCGTTGTACGACGGCTAGCGGTATTTTCTTCCACTCGGCTTGGAGAAGACAGGTCAGTTCCTTCACCGATTTCGGACGGTGGGGACACCCCTTAAGTCGACGCTCCAACTCGTCCCAGATGTGCTCGATAGGGTTAAGGTCCGGGCTCTGCGCAGGCCAGTCCATTTGATTAACCACATTGTCACCATACCAAGCCATGGTGGACCTCGCAACATGACAGTTGGCATTGTCATCCTGAAAGTAACATGGGTCCACCCCGTAAAACTGCCACAACGTAGGAAGCGCATGGTCATCCAAAATGGTGCAGTAGGTCTCGGCGTTGAGTCTACCAGGAATTGCGACCATTGGTCCCGTGCCATACCAGGAGAAATACCCCCATAGCATAATTCCACCGCTGCCGAACTTCACAGTTGGCACAATACATTCCGGCAGGAGGCGTTCTCCAGGCAGACGCCAAACCCAGACCCTGCCATCCGAACGGTAGAGAGTGAAGCTTGATTCGTCGCTCCAAAGAACCTGTTTCCTCTGTTTAACGGTCCCCTGTCGACGTTCTTTGCAGCACGTTAACCGAGCAGCGCTATTGGACTTGGTGATCAAAGGCTTGTGGGCGGCAGCACGTCCATGATAACCAAGCAGATGAGCTTCCTTACGGATGGCATTCATCGAAAGAACACTCCCGGATGCCTGTTGAAACTCCTCGCGGATGTGGCCCATCGATTTGGTGCGGTTCTTCCGAATTTCTCTGGCCAGCACCCGTCGGTCTCTAACTCCCAGTTTTGTAGGTCTGCCGGTTCGCGGCACATTCCGACAGTCACCTCTCATCTTCCACTTGCTAATCACGTAGGTCACTGTCGGTTTTGGGTACTTCAACTCGCTGGATATGTCACGTATGGATCGGCCATTTCTGTGATACCCGACGATTACACCTTTCTCGAAATCAGAGAGCTCCGAACTGCGTGGCATCTTGCATGCGACTGGTTGCGTTGTTGCTTCTCACACGATATTTAACGGCGGCGGCCGTGACGTGTATCAGGACCGCAGATATCGTCGGTTGCAGGGGTGTCCAATTACTTGTTGTTAGATAGTGTATATCTTGATCCCGAACCCCAGTCATTTTCGCTACGCCACTTATACTTGGCGTAACAAAGAAATATAGGAAAAGAAACTCTCGAATCACGAAAATTATAAGAGAGAGATGACATCGTGATCAAATTTAAGACCCTCAAGTGGCAGTGGGTTGAATGTATTAGAAATCTGCATGTGCCTGGCCGTTACCTCCGAGATCTTCCGGGGTTCACGGTCTGGCCCGAGCCGAACCTGTAGCGTAAGGCGAACGCATTCGGCTATAGCTATTGAGAGATCTGGGGTACGATCCCAGCAGTGGCCGGATAACAATTTTTCGATTGTTATGTGTTGATGAGCGATGTCTTTGTTTGTTCACTGACGCCACGTATTTAGAGGATTTTCACTACTGTTCTCGCCCCTTGGATTTATTTGCTATAATTAATATATAGCTCGTGCCGTTAATGCCCAAACGTCTCAGTTGCTGAGCCCATCCTACGGATATGTGATGTCAAAAGCTGACAGATAAACGTACATAGCGCCGTTGATTGTTGGCCATTGTAGCGTAAGGCGAACACACTCGGCTAGATATCGAGAGATCTGGGGTACGTCCCAGCAGTGGCCGGATAACAATTTTTCGGTTGCTATGTGTTGAAAAACGTGGAAAGAGCGGTGTTTTTATTTATTGCGAACCTATTTAATGGAAGGTTCACCTTTTTGCTCCTAGATGAAAGAAAAACTTTTCGACTCACAAAACGAAGATTGATTGCACTGTTAAAAATTTTGTGGTAAGTTGTACCAAAAAAGTGGTGCTACCTAAGCTGCACTAATTTCTGAGAAAAGATACACCACTCTTTGGTGCAAACAAAACCCAACAACATGGTGCAACCTTGCACCCTAACGTGCTGTAACCTTGTACCAGAGATGGAAACGGGTCACAAATTTCTTGTGGGTCAAACGGGTCGGGTCAAGATGTTCCTGACCAGATTTCGACCCAGTTTTATTTTCGTTTTATTCTTTAAAAGAAGAAAAGATATTTCAAAGAACTTAGCAGAGGTCTTTGAAATAATACTTCAGAGCTGAAGAGTATGATCCACAAACTTGCTGAGAAAGGTAAAGGCATGGGATTAAAAATGAACTTTCAAAATACAAAACTGAAGTACAATGCTTTTACAAGAAATGGAGATTTATCGATTGGTGAGGAAAAGCTGGAGGTAACCGATACAAACATTTACCTTGGACAGCAGATATCAAGCAAGATCCCATTGATGAATAAATTAATCGACGTATAAAACTTGGCTGGAAAGCTTTTGGAAGAATCAGAACAATTTTTAAGAGCAATATTCCATTTTGTCTTAAAAGGGAAGTGTTTATTCAAGCATCCTTCCAGTGCTTACGTACGGAGTAGATAAGTGGGTATTAACTAAAAAAGACATACAAAGATTGCAGACAACTGAAGTCATAATACTTTATTATTATGCTAATGAGCTAAAATATACATAGAGCATTGGCAGCTTAAAAGATTAAATAATTGGTAGTACATGAAGACATGTAAAGATAAAATCTTGATTTACATAAGCTGAGGAATTAGGTCTGTTAAAACATTAATCTGGCACTTAAAATAAAGATAAAAATTTTGCACAGCTATGAACGAGTGGTTTTCTAAACAAGTGTCAGGAGCGCGAAAGTAGGTCAAGCACCCAAGCCACTTAAACAAAAAGAAGAAATCATCGAGTGCTGAAAAGTCATCCATACACACGACGTGCAAACCTGTGATAGCAGTAGAACACAGAAAAATCTCATTGCATGACTGTTGTAATGAGAATCTGACAGGTCTGACATTTTTACAAGCAATAACTTATTTCCGTTGTGCAATAGCAATAATATACGCGAATAAGGTAACTAAATGAAATAAAACAGTTATTAAAACACAAGTGCTAAGTATAAACGTCGCAAAAATAAGTCAGTTGATATAAAAAGAACATAAGAAGCATGAAGAGATGCATGCTTGGTTTAACCAGGAGAGGTTAGATGAGGAACTTGTTGATAAAGAAAATGACAAGAGTGGAAGACATCATGATCAGAGTAAAATCCCTGTAATGGCAATGGGCTGGGCATATTGCCAAGAGAACGGGCCACTCATGAACAACCGAAATTTTAGACTGGATCCCAAGGGACAGGAAAAGACCCCAGAAGACCACGTGGGAGATGGGTAGATGGAGGAAACTGGCCGAAGACAGATCGTTGTTGAAGAAACTTGGGAAGACCATCGCGCAGTGGATTGACAATGATGATCATGATGATGATGACATATTCGAATTTATAGTTCAAAGCAGATTTATCCGGGTCAGTTCCGGGTCTAAAATATTTTAACCCGTTTCCAACTCTGCCTTGTACCATATCGTAGTGCAAAGTTGCACCATTTTGGGGGAGAGGGGAGGGGGGGGGGTTGTTTGCACCACAGAATAGTACATTTTTTCTCAGAAAGTGGCGCAACTGGTGTAGCACCACTTTTTGTTGCACACTACCACAAAATTTTTAACAGTGTACTTAAAAATGAAATGACGAAGATCAGTGAATGAAACGAAAGACATCGAAGTACTTCCGCCACCGGAGGCGTTTATTAATTACATATGAAATTTAAAACCTGGAATCTAAGATGAGAGTCTGAAATGAGCTAGTATGTTTCTGTAAAACCCTTTAAGCGGCCGATGAATCTGAAGTACAGTATATGTTGCCCAGATCCCTCCGCGTTTTCCAAGCAGAAATATTTACATAGCGCTCGGGTTTTACGAAAGCTGCCGTGAAACAATTCCTTTCCCCCTCTCACATGATCAGTACTGACCATGAACTTGTTATCGTTGAAAGGCATCCTACTAATCTATAATGATATGCACCCCGCCACTACTTCGTGATAGTCCTTTGTGATTGGCATCCCAATAGCCTTTGCTTGGAGATAGGCATTCAAAGTTCTTTATTCCCAAGAAATGAAGGGGATATCATACCACTGGGTAGTAGTAACAAGTGACCCAAACATCTTCCCTCTCCTTTCTTAGGTTATTTGCCATTGTTACAGCTCTTTTAAAGAGTAATCAGTCAGAAAGGAGTATCAATGACCATTCTAAATGACCACTTTGAATGATTTAGCTAAAGGGGGAAGCAAAGTTTTCTCATGCTCAAGTTGACTCGTTCCAACCGCTCTCCGTCCACTTCTTAGACAGTGAATATATATCAGTGCAAGCTGATTTCAGCCCATTTTCCTAATCCCGAGTTAATACGTTCCAGCCGGTTAAAGGCTGAAATCAAATTCCGTTTTCACTTCGACTAAAACACGTGGCCTTTTTTTTTCTTTCCCAAGATATTTTTACATAAACAAACTTTTCAGCTTCTCATAATCAGATTATTCTGGCGCGATTCGTTCCTGCAAGGAAGGTAATTTAGATCGAGGCCACCTTGTGTGGTAGAAGAAATGCGTTTACATTTGTAACAAAGTAGGAAGTCAGAACTAAACCTCATCAGTGAGGAGAATTCCTAACAGGGCCGGATTAGGACCTTAGTGGACCCCTACGCTACGACATTTGAGTGGGCCCCAAGGCTCAGGCATCTGGGTGCCCCCCTCCCCCGAACTTATGACGAGGAATTGTTATGAAGTCCGTTAAAACACGAAACTGTAACTACTAAACTATATGCAAAGTTTTCATAATAAGTAGATACAATTTTCATTGTTCTTACATGAACATGAGCTAAAATCTTATGATTCCCAGATTTTGTTTTGGATTTCCTAATGATTTGGAATTGTATACTTTTCTTGGTGCATCTGTTTTGTTATGCAATGTGAAGCCACAGGGGACTTCGCCCATTAACGGTTCCAAGTGCGAACTGGGAAGTGGGGGAGGGGGAGCAGTAGAAAAGCTAAAAATGTTCGCCTATCCGGCTGTACACAACATGAAACCAGAATTGGTGAGTCACTGCCTTGAAATCTGTTCGTCTTCCAGCCTCTGTTTCTAACCAAGTGGAAATCATACGAGACAAAAGTAAAACTATTTTATAAAACTTTCTCTCTCTCTCTCTATCTATCTATTGTTTGTCCAGGCATGCCTCCTGGGCCCTTGGTCATGGTGGGCTCCAAGGCAGGCTATAGCCCCTATAGACAGTGGCGCCCATATGAGTACTTTTAGGGGGAGGGGGGGGCTAAGAAAAATCCTTACCTCCTTCAAGGCTGTCAAACATTTTAGTAAATGTACAAGATACTAAAATACAACAAAAATAATTGATACTGTTAACAAGTTGGTATTAACTTCATAAATATTGCGTGACTGAGTTGCTAATGGTTGAAGATAGTAGTAATTAACACGTAATAATCAAATGATAATAATTGTATGCAAATAATTCTTGCGATCCGTAAATGTATCTAAGAAACTTTTACTGTTCTCTTCATTTAATTCCCTGCAAAGGTTGTCCTTGCTCGCTTACAACTTCCAATTCCCTTTTCTCATGTCCCGCTTTCGAACATCTCCCGCGCTGTCGAGAAAATCCCCTATCCTGCCGGTCCGCCTAAACCTCCCAGCCTCGCCTGGGGCAATTACTTCGCCGTACTTTTTGTGACCGCTCGCTCCCCTGGACCCGAGACAACTGTCTTTCTCCCCTGTCTCCCCAAAAATGCCCTTAAGCATATCTTAAAGTTCCCCGTGAGAAACAACTACACCGCCCTCAGTAAATCTCAAGCCTTAAAGTAAAATGTGAGGGGCTAGTGCATTAGTCGGCAGCCTTGAAACTGAAATCTGTAAAGCATCAAAAGAGGCGCGATAGAGTTAATCTCCATTCAACATACAAAGTGCAAATACTAAGCATAGACAAAATTTCGTCTTGGTAAATAACCGTGCATCCGGTGTTTAATGGGGAACTGACTCTGAGAAATTTCTCTCACGCTTTGGGGAAACAAAGGAATGGGAGCACGAGATGGAAAAAGATTGCATTTTGAGATTTTATATGAAATCCTAAAACCCCGTATAAAACCTCTGTAACAATACAATCAATCATTAATAACTTCTTATTTTTAAATGGCGGGCTCACTCCCCCCCCCCTCTTATGGGCGTCCTTGCCTATATACCTCGCCTCCCCCTAATGTGACCCTGATTCCTAAGAGAAATGACACGTCTAGCTTTGGTTCACCAAAAAAAAAAACAATCTTGCGTAATTTACAATAAGCAGCGAAGAACGCATGACGAAAGCCTGAAAAGGGCCGGGCAGGGTAAGGAAACTGATGGGGCAGGGCTTTCCAGTAGTGCAGGCCTCTAGGACATATTTTTAAGAAAACTGATCACTGTTGGACAACTGAAATACTACATTAGATACCAAGGCATTGGAAATGACTCAAAAGAGAAGACCACGTGGGAGATGCAGATGGCTAGATGAAATTCGAAAGCACGCTGGACTGACGTGGGGCAGACTGACTCAGAGTGAGTGTTATGGTTCATCTTTTACCATATATTTGCAATGTAAATTATTTTATACACATTTTTTCGAAGACTATTACGTTGTAGTGTTTGAAATTTTGAGCACAAATAAAAACGACCCATATAGCTAATATATGCCCCAGTTATTATTCCGAAAAATGTGTTAGAATTTTTTTTCTTTTTAAATTCAATTTCTCTGGCTCGAAAGCATTCCAATTTAGCGTTAGATGGCGCGATAAGCTAGTGTTTCTGTCTGAAAGCATAGAATAACATTTTCGTCTGGAAGCAACGAAATTTCTTATTTCTGCCTGATTTTTCTAATTACCTGAGCCAAGTAGAAATCAATGAATAGGAACAAAGGTGAGATTGGAATCTTGTCTTCGATACATAATCTTAAATCCTACTGTACGTTCACTTTTTGAAGAGAAAATGTGCACATTAGCAGAGAACCCATGAATTTCAGCCATAGAAACTCCGCCCACTTACTGAGCTCCACCCCCAAATAACGTCATTGGTTAAACTTTCATTGTGGAGCCAACGAGAGACGGCTTCCATTCTGAATATGGTGAGGTATATAGTGATTCGCTGACGCCAACTTCTGGGACGAGTTGGCGTAGCGAATACGCCGCGCCCAGGAGGGATTTTTTTGGCCATCTATGGCAGAAGATGAACCCTAACACTTATTCAAAGACAAGAAATTGGTAACCCCCCTCCCCTTGATTCAAGCTGTTTTAGGAAGGAAGTGTCTGACCAAAGGTCTAAAACTGCCCTTTGAAACTGGAAGCTAGAAGATTTGAGTAAGTGAACTCTATAGGAAATAAAAAACAGAACATTATGGAGTGAACTGATCTCAGAAGTAATTGCCACCGGAGCTGGGGAGGAGAACGGAGGAAGGGAACGTTCAGAGAAATTGGTAAGCGGAAAGGGGTTCCCCGTGAATGATGGTTAAAATAAAAGTACACAATATTTGAAAGTAAAAAAAAATGTATTGTAGAAGAGGAAATTTGACTCGCAGTTTATATCCATGAATTTTGTTTGTAATTTATGTAAGTTTTATTTACGTTTGAAAATTTTGCAGTTTTCAGAGCGTAGGACAATAAATTTTGTCCTTCGGACTCTTAGCTATAAAGGCCTGTAGCCAGAGGGTATGCTCGCATTCGACTGTTTTGCTTTCCTATCATTTAGCACTTTATCTCGCAGTGCGGAATGTTGAAATAGTAACAATGCTGCAGGCTTGATTTAGAACAAGGCTAAGAGAGTCTACTACATTAACCTTGTCTTCGGAATACCAAACTCAAATTCATTCACAGTAACAATTCAGCACATAGCAGCTGACCAAGTCCGCACTGGCTTCAGGGAAACACGGCATCCTCTAATTGTTTCAAGTGATGTCTAACAACAGCGGTTTCTTTGAGAGTTTAAACTTACAAAATGAATACCTTCTGAGGTGTTCCTCTCTAAGTTTAAATATTACCGGGAGAGTGGGTAAAAGTCCTTTGATACTGCATAACGTGCATCGATGAACTGAATATGCTCATATGTTACGATAATTACTATGTACAATTAGTTAGAATAACAATTGGTGAATTCCAAATGTTTTCATCATATTTTTCAGCTGCGCAATTAAATACAATTTAGTACAATCATGCGATGCATTGATTATGATACGCTTTCCAACATACCAGAAATCATGGCTCAAGTTATGAAATTAATGGCTATGGAATAAATCTCGTTCCTGTGCCCTGACCTTTGACCCCATTTCGATTATATTAAACAGAATTGGTTCAGTATACCTCCGGAAAAGGATATTAAAGTTTTGTCGCAATAGAAGCATTTTTAGTCAAGTTATGAGGATAATGATTGGGGAATAAATCTCTCTCCTGTGCCCTGACCTTTGATCCCATTTCGATGATATTCAACAAAACCGGTTCAGTACTCCTCCGGAACAAAATGTTAAAGTTTTGTCGCAATCGAAGAATTTTTACGTAAGTTGTGACGCATAAGGGCAATGGAATGGATCCAGCTCTTGTGTCCTGACCTTTGACCCCCATTTCGCCCATTTTCAATAGGGTTCGTCCCCAGGTGGTCCCCTACCACATACTAAAATTTCATCGAAATCGAACCATTTTTGCGCGAGCTATCGTGTGGACGGACGGACAGACAGACAGACAGACAGACAGACGGATAAAGCTGGAGCATATATGCTTCTTCAACCTACGGTTGGAAAGCATAAAAAACGGAACTCCTTCAGCTGACACGTAACCTGCTTCTTGTGATAGAGACATTTTTAGATGAATTATAAATTTATTAGGGTCCAGTTTTCATTCATCGCAATATTATTTTTTTTATTTGTGTGCTCATAAAAGAACATGTACGTATAAAATGTGTGTGTGTGTGTGTGAAAGAGAGAGAGAGAGAATCCGCAACCCGCCCAGATTTTAAACTCTATGCGTTCCCCCAAAACAAACCGTGTGCTTCCACAACTGAACAAGACATAAAGTTGAAACTCGGGGAACAGTGGCGGCGGCAGCCGCTCAGAACTGGGTGGGCTATGACGGGAGGGGGGGGGGGGGGGCTGAGCATGATGGGGAGAGCACAAATTTTAAAGTGCTTGGCAAAAAAATCCGTTCGTGAAGATTTTACCCGACGCTGATAATCTTAATATATTTTAGGAGTACAATACTTGTGAAGTTGAGATAGAATAAATCACCAACACTTATTCACAATCAAATACTTTATTTTAAGATCTACTATAGTTTCGCTGAGCGTTTGGCTCGGCTTCATCAGGAGAAATGACATTTGTCCTGATGAAGCTGAGCCAAATGCTCAGAGAAACAATAGAAGATCTTAAAATAAAATATTTAGTTGTGAGTTTTCAGGTGCATGATGTACATTTATTCAGTGTATGACAGTAAAATCCCTGAAATGGCAATGGGCTGGACATATTGCCAGAAGGATGGACCACCAATAGACAACAGAAATCTTAGACTGAATTCCAAGGTACAGTAAAAGACCCAGAAGAAGGGAGATGGGTGGATGAAATTCGAAAGCATGCGGGAGTGACATGGAGAACATTGGCTCAAGACAGACCCTTGTGGAAGAAACTTGTGGAAAGAATCCAGCAGTGGATTGATAATGGTTGACAATGATGATGATGATGTAGTATGGGAACCATGGATATGAATCGTCATATCCTTTAACAGGTTACTATTTGTTCTTTTTTCGCAATTTTAGCTTACCTACGCCGTTTTTTCTTTTCTCTCTTAATTTTTTTTTTTTTTTTTTTTTGCCGTAAGGCTGTTTGTGAATTTTAGTGTGTAACCTGACAAGGAGTACCTATATTTCTCTCTTTCATCCTTTTAAACTATAATTACAAAAATGGTGACTTTCTACTACCCTCTTAGACATTCGCTCGAAGAACTCCCTCCATTTCTCAGAAATACTAACACTAAATTTATCAGGAAATTCATTTTATATCACAAAATTTCTGTGAATTCGAGAAATTCACGTACGTTTGTCCAAGTTCCCTAAAATCTTAGATGGTTCTACTCGCCATATGTTCTAACTGCTTAAATA
Source organism: Macrothele yani (assembly GCA_039090855.1). Lineage (NCBI taxonomy): Eukaryota > Metazoa > Arthropoda > Arachnida > Araneae > Macrothelidae > Macrothele > Macrothele yani. The sequence continues at coordinate 118,174,322 of CM077026.1, forward strand.
TTCGGGGGTGACTAAAGGAAAGCTCAAGGGCCGCGAATGGCCTAGGGGTCAACGTTCATGACTGCCACTGAGGAACCTCAGGTTCGATCCCAGGCAGGTACGAACGCTCGAACCACTAAATATCCGCCGTGCGTCGGATGGGCACGTTAAGCCGTTGGACCCCGGGTACTGCCCCTTTCTCCCTCACTTCTGTGTTACTTTCCTGTCGGGCACTTTAGCCCAAATCTCCTAGTTACATATTTCTAAGGGTTGTTTAAGGCCTGGGATCAGACACTCCCTTCCTAAACTTCTCTACATATGCTCTGATCTGATCTGGGGGGGGGGGGGTGCCTCAAAGGAAAGTTAGGTGGGATAAATCCTACCCCAGCCCTTCCGTAGCGTTACACCTGTTGGGGAGACCTTCATCCCGCAGTGGATTGATGACCTTGATGATGATGATATTAGTAGCTTGCGACTTTGGGACCCTGCTTTGGGGACTTTAGGTTCCAGAGAGACAGGAGAGAGAGCAAGCGTTGTGAAGCAATCTCATTGCCCATGCCCCGTCCGAGCCCTGCGATTGGGGAAACGATGACCTGAAATTCTGATCTGATCGACCACCAGGGGGAGGAAGGGGGGAAGCGAAGATCATCGTACCATTCCTACTTGACCTACGTCCCAAACGCTGACTCACCAAACGTACCTCTTCAGAGCCATCTGATTTGATTTTCTCACAATTTCTCAACAAAGAAATACGGGTACATCTCATATTTTCGCGCAGTTTAAATCCCGTCAATATGTCGCGAAACCTTACGTTTTCCCTAAATGGCCTCCAAACCCGCATTCTGTCAGTGGCCTAACAACTCATTAAAACCATTCCCGCGCATCACTCATTAACAGAACAAGTGGCGTTGTTATTTCACTGGGATTCTTAATTAAGACCATGTCTCGTTATCCTAACCGACTTAGGTCCGCAATTGATCGGCTTTAGCAATTAGAGTATATCATCACGATTCTTTCTTTGTTCGACCTTCGTCACCGAGCAATCGCAAGTGCTACCATCTTCAGCATTCCATATCGTTGCCGACATCACGCACAAACGTTAGATGACACCAACCACTTTGTCCCAACGGTTCTTCATTGCTCTCCCTAATTGGGTTGCCTGTCTGCCGCCGCTTTATGTTCAATCCCGTTAACACCCACCCACCCACCCTATCCACTCTGTTGCAGGTGAGACACCGTGTTTCGCCCGTTAGTTCCTTCTGCTCTCCACTCTCCCTCAGTGAAACACTCAAGTATCTCGTTAGCATCTGTGCTTGCAGTTAATTAGCTTTCTTCGCGTTTCGACTCCGTGTTCCGTCCTTGCACCCATATGTGCTGGAGTATTTACTTTTCTTCCGCTTATTATTGTTATTCGGAAATCCCGCAGAAAACACATCTACTCAGGAGTGGAAAAGCTTTGCAGTTAAGTCACGAGTGTTGTTATTGACAGCTTGTCGTTTTCACATTTAACATCCTTTCCCAACTTGTGCAGACGTTCTTCGCTTTAGTAACCGGCTATTATTTGAAAGTGTTATTAAAATTATGTTATATTAAGAAGAGAGAGCGGCACAAATGATATAATGGGGAGAAATGTGAAGGCTAATGCTGTTATTACAATAAGGAACACATTAAAAATATACAGTGCCCTACCATTAATATCCGGACACCCAGTAAGGGATTCAGTGGGAGGCGACTGGGGCGATCCTTACCCCACCCCTCAAACGGACTTTTTTTTTTTTTTTAAATGGCCGAAATCACAAATAATTAATGTAGGTATATTTATTTTTGTAAAAAACATAGTAATAAATGCACAAATTTTCGTAAAAGTTTTATTTTAACGATAACAATTAAAATTCACTGTGAATTTGGAGATTAAGTGTTTTGTGCTGCTTCAGAGACACAGAGAGAGAGAGAGAGAGAGAGAGAGAGAGAGAGAGAGAGAGAGAGAGAGAGAGAAGGGGGGATTAGAGTTCCAGAAACAGAGTAAGCTCAGTAGTGGCGAAGGCAGCAGTGACGAGTTTTTTTTTTTTGGGGGGGGGCTATTAGGGGCCTAATCATCATACGGGAAGGCGCAAATTCTGAAGTGCTTGACAGAAATTTTTGATCAAATTCCGTTTATGTAGATTTTACCCGACGCTGATGTTATCTTCAGTAAAAAAAGTTTTCTGATGTTATCTTCAGTAAAAAAAAGTTTTCAGGTACATACTGTACGTATTATTTATGCCGTGTATGTAGTAATCGGCGTACAAGACTTGCCTGGAGAGCTTTTGGAAGAAACAGCATAATTTTCAAGAGCAATATGCCATTATGTCTTAAAAGAAAAGTGTTTGATCAGTGCATCCTTCCAGTGCTTACATATGGTGCAGAGACGTGGACCTTAACTAAAAGAGACATACAAAGGCTGCAGACAACTCAAAGCAGCATGGAGAGGTGCATGCTTGGTGTAACCAGGAGAGATAAGAAGAGGAACTCGTGGATCCGAAAAATGACAAGAGTGGAAGGCATCGTGATCAGAGTTAAATCCCTGAAATGGCAATGGGTTGGGCATACTGCCAGAAGAACAGACCATCGATGGACAGCCGAAATTTTAGATTGGATTCCAAGGGACAGGAAAAGGCCCAGAAAAAGACCACATGGAAGATGGGTGGATGAAATTCGAAAGTATGCGGGAGTGACGTGAAGGAGACTGGCACAAGACAGACCATTGTGGAGGAAACTTGGGGAGACCTTCGCCCAGCAGTGGATTGATAATGGTTGACAATGATGCTGATGATGATGATGATGTAGTAATGGGAACCATGGGTACGAATTCCATGGCCTAACAAGTTATGTACTTTTTCTTTCGCCATTTTAGCTTACTTAAGTCGTTTTTTAATATTTTTTTTTCTAATATTTGCTGTCATTAGGCTGTTTATGAACTTTAGTTAGTAATCTGACAAGAAATCTCTCTCTCACCCTCTCTCTCTCTCTCTCTCTCTCTCTCTCTCTCTCTCCCTCTCTCTAATCTTTTAAAACTATTTTACACAAAAATGGTGTCCTACTTTTTTCTTAGACATTTGCATTCGGTAGGATGAATCCCTCCATTTTCCAAAAGTAAAAACACTAAATTTAACAAAAAAAAAAAAAAAAATCATTTTATTGGGTTGGAAAGAAAGTAATGTCCGATGACGAGCTACCCGAAGACTGTGCACATTGGCCATTAAATTGCGCAAGGCACCGGTATGACTGACAACAGCAGGTATGTGTCTTAAGTCAGTAACAGTTAGCCGTAAGAAGGCGAAGAGTGCAAGCGCCAGCCACAGCAGCAGGTATGTGGCTTAAGTCAGTAGCAATTAGCCGTTAGAAGGCGAAGAGTGCAAGCGCCAGCCACAACAGCAGGTATGCGTCTTAAGTCAGTAGCTGTAAAAAGGCGAAGAGTGCAAGCGCCAGCCACAGCAGCAGGTATGTGGCTTAAGTCAGTAGCAATTAGCCGTTAGAAGGCGAGTCAGTAGCAATTAGCCGTTAGAAGGCGAAGAGTGCAAGCGCCAGCCACAACAGCAGGTATGCGTCTTAAGTCAATAGCAGCTAGCCGTAAAAAGGCGAAGAGTGCAAGCGCCAGCCACAACAGCAGGTATGCGTCTTAAGTCAGTAGCAACTAGCCGTAAAAAGGCGAAGAGTGCAAGCGCCAGCCACAACAGCAGGTATGCGTCTTAAGTCAGTAGCAGCTAGCCGTAAAAAGGCGAAGAGTGCAAGCGCCAGCCACAACAGCAGGTATGTGGCTTAAGTCAGTAGCAATTAGCCGTTAGAAGGCGAAGAGTGCAAGCGCCAGCCACAGCAGCAGGTATGTGGCTTAAGTCAGTAGCAATTAGCCGTTAGAAGGCGAAGAGTGCAAGCGCCAGCCAGAACAGCAGGTATGTGGCTTAAGTCAGTAGCAATTAGCCGTTAGAAGGCGAAGAGTGCAAGCGCCAGCCACAGCAGCAGGTATGTGGCTTAAGTCAGTAGCAATTAGCCGTTAGAAGGCGAAGAGTGCAAGCGCCAGCCACAGCAGCAGGTATGTGGCTTAAGTCAGTAGCAATTAGCCGTTAGAAGGCGAAGAGTGCAAGCGCCAGCCACAGCAGCAGGTATGTGGCTTAAGTCAGTAGCAATTAGCCGTTAGAAGGCGAAGAGTGCAAGCGCCAGCCACAACAGCAGGTATGCGTCTTAAGTCAGTAGCAGCTAGCCGTTAGAAGGCGAAGAGTGCAAGCGCCAGCCACAACAGCAGGTATGCGTCTTAAGTCAGTAGCAGCTAGCCGTAAAAAGGCGAAGAGTGCAAGCGCCAGCCACAACAGCAGGTATGTGGCTTAAGTCAGTAGCAATTGGCCGTTAGAAGGCGAAGAGTGCAAGCGCCAGCCACAGCAGCAGGTATGTGGCTTAAGTCAGTAGCAATTAGCCGTTAGAAGGCGAAGAGTGCAAGCGCCAGCCACAACAGCAGGTATGCGTCTTAAGTCAGTAGCAATTAGCCGTTAGAAGGCGAAGAGTGCAAGCGCCAGCCACAACAGCAGGTATGCGTCTTAAGTCAGTAGCAGCTAGCCGTAAAAAGGCGAAGAGTGCAAGCGCCAGCCACAACAGCAGGTATGCGTCTTAAGTCAGTAGCAGTTAGCCGTAAAAAGGCGAAGAGTGCAAGCGCCAGCCACAACAGCAGGTATGCGTCTTAAGTCAGTAGCAGCTAGCCGTAAAAAGGCGAAGAGTGCAAGCGCCAGCCACAACAGCAGGTATGCGTCTTAAGTCAGTAGCAGCTAGCCGTAAAAAGGCGAAGAGTGCAAGCGCCAGCCACAACAGCAGGTATGCGGCTTAAGTCAGTAGCAGTTAGCCGTAAAAAGGCGAAGAGTGCAAGCGCCAGCCACAACAGCAGGTATGCGGCTTAAGTCAGTAGCAGTTAGCCGTAAAAAAGCGAAGAGTGCAAGCGCCAGCCACAACAGCAGGTATACGGCTTAAGTCAGTAGCAGTTAGCCGTCAGAAGGCGAAGAGTGCAAGCCCCAGCTAACACGGAAGTGGGCAAGCAGCACATCCGCCATTGCATGCTGTATGAGTTTCGTCACGGTAGCACCCCGCAAGTGCTGTAACGAACTTTACCAATGTGTACCCTAATGCCATATCACATCGTCAGTGCTGTCGTTGGTTCAAACGGTTTCGAGAAGGAAATTTTGACTAGTGAGGCCGTCCCAAAGCCGGAAGACCCTCAACATTGGATATGGACATGCTGATGACCTTAGTGGAGACCGATCCATGTGTGACCACGTGGAAATTGGCCAAAGAGCTGGGACTACCTATACGAGCATTATCTCGCACCTGGGTCAACTTGGGAAGGTGGACAAGAGGGAAGTTTGGGTACCTCATGAACTCACAGTTGAGCAGACAACAAATCGCATGAGTGCATTCGTTTCCCTACTTGCACGTGACCAAGTTGAACCGTTCTTGGACCGCATTGTGACAGGTGATAGAAATGGTTCCTGTGTGACAATGTCAGCGTCCGGAAACAGTGGTTAGGCCCAAAATAGAAGCCCATGCCGACCCCCAAAGCCGGCTTACACCCACATAAGGTCCTGCTGTCTGTTTGGTGGGATATGCGGATTGCCGTGGGTTTTTTTGTTTTTTTTTGAGCTGTTGTCGAACACCACTATCACCGCCGATGTGTGCTGCCGTCAGCTTGACGGTTTGCAAGCATCTCTCACGTGGAAACCAATAGCACTGCTGAACTGCAAGGGCGTCCTCGTACAGCAAGATGGAGCGAGGCCTCACATAGTACGGGTGATCTGTCACAAGATAAGGGACCTGGTGCCGGATCCAGTCTATCCGGACATTACTGCAAGCGACAACCACCTTTTCCGGTCGTTGCAGCATTTCCTGGAGGGACAGCAGTTCATCAACCGGGAGGATGTCGAACACGCACTTACTCACTTCTTTCCGTCCAAGCCGCCAGAATTTTACAGGGACAGTATCCAACTGCTGCCCACAAAATGGAAGCAGGTCGTGACAAACGATGGCGACTGTACACTGAAGAGCAGCTGAATTAGAGACAGCTGGCGTTATGCAAATGTGGCGCTGCAGGCAGCCCTGTAAACGGAAACGACATGACGTATGCAGCGATCCGACAATATAAGGAGTGATGCGACGGGAATCAGTATAAGAGGCGGACGCAGTATGGGTAAGACGAAGGATCTAAGCGCATTTCATCGTGGGCAAAATGTCGGGGCCCTACGAATGGGTCACTCCATCTCGGAAGTCGTGCAGGAACTGGGATTTTCACGAGCCACTGTGTCACGGGTGCACCGTGAGTACATCGAATCCGGTAAAACCATCCCTGAAAGGGCCAACTGCCGTGGACAACGGCATATGGATGAGCGGGGTCATCGTCGGCTAGCTCGCATTGTAACGGCGGATAGACGAGCCACAGTGCAAGAAATCACTCGGGAATTTAACGCTGGTGCACAAAAACTTGTAAGCAGCCACACCATCCAGAACCATCTCCTCGCTATGGGGAACAGAAGTTATCGTCCCACGAGGATACCGCTGCTCACCGCACATCACAGGGTGCAAAGATTAGCATGGACGCTGGAACATCGCCACTGAACCCTAGACATGTGGAAAAATGTTGCCTGGACTGATGAGTTGAGATTCACGTTGGTACATGCGATTGCAGGATACGAGTACAGCGCAAACCACATGAAGCGATGGATCCTTCTTGCCAGGAGGGTACTCTTCAAGCTCGTGGCGGTGTCATTCTCGTCAGAGGACTGTTTACGTGGACTGAAATGGGACCCCTGGTACGTGTGACATCGTCCCTCACAGGTCAACGTTACCGGGATATCCTGGACGACCATTTGCTCCCGTTTATGCGTCTTCAACATTCCACTGGGGACCTCATCCTGCAGCAAGACAATGCAGCTCCCGAACTGTATCCAAATGATTGGATGAACACTCCACCGACGTGACCTCCCTTCCTTGGCCAGCTAGGTCACCTGAATTCAATCCCATCGAGCACATCTTGGATGCCATCGAGAGTTCGAGGCTCTGACCTCCCTCCATCAAATCTTCGTGAACTGTGGGAGCTTGTTCAGGGGTCGTGGATCCGTATGGCTTCCCAACGCTTCCGGTGTCTTGTCGAGTCCATGCCGAGACGAATCGCCACCGTCATCAGGGCGAAAGGTGGTGCTACACGTTACTAGACAGGTATTTCTAATTCAATTGCTGTTCAGTGTATTTTGGACTAATTTGTATATACGGTAATTAGCACTTTTCTGTCGCCTTGCACTTGCAGATATTACGTGCGGTTGCACTCGCCATGTGTTCTAATTGTTTAAATATGGAGGAGGGGAGGGGGGCGCGCTAAAGAATAGACTAAAAAAAAAAAGTTGGGTGGTCCTCTGCCCACCTTAGCCCACCCAGGGTCGGATTAAGGTCTTAGTGGGCTCTTAGGCAAATACGTCTCAGTGGGCTTCCAAGGCTGAAACATCTGAGTGGACCCCTAATAACTTAAGACGGACAACCATTATTGAAAACGGTTAAAACACGAAATTGTAGCAATATGCTTGTGATAATTAATACGCAGTGCATTCTTCAAACTAATAAATTATCTGCAGAGTTTTCCTAAAAAGTCACGGTATTTCCCACTGTTCTCACAAGAGCATGAGCTAAATAGCTTAAGATTCTTAGATTTTGTCTTTTTGATAATTTAGCATTTATAACGAAGTAAATTTCTCCGTCATCTTTGTCCACGCCGGGCATCGAACCCGGGTTCCCTCATTCCGGAATAAGTCGCTCTCTCAACTGAGCTACGCGGACGTATGCTCTCACTGCTATCTGCCTTTATCTCATGTGCGTCCTGCGGTGTAGGCACGTAACACATTATATACTTTCCTTGGTACATCTTTTTTCTTATGCAATGGGATATCACAGTGGATTTAACCCATTAACGGTTCCAAGTTCAAACAGGGAGGTGTTAGTGGATGGCAGTGAAAAAGCTGAAACTGTCTTGCCGACAGCGCTGTAAACAGCGACATGAAACGTTTACCCTTAATGAGTCACTGACTTGAAATCTGTTCGTTTTCCGGAAACTGTTTGTAATCGAGTGGAAATCATAGGAGACGAAACTAAAACTATTTTACCTCTGTCTGTACATTTAAAACTGAAAGCCCTCACTGACTCATCACCGAATCTTAGAAACTACTGAACTTAGAACTTTCATATTTGGCAGAAGTGTTCCTTTTACAACATAGAGGCGCACTAAGAAAGGATTTTTCCCCCTACGATAACTTTAAGTGGGTGGAAATGGGTTTCTTAAAGAACCCAGCTTTGATCACGCTAGGACGTTTTACAATGATCGAGCCATTGTTGCCCACAGCAACTGAAGCCCCGCCCTATGTTTTGAATGACTTGAGTTGACCTGCTCAGTATAAATTTTGTTCTAAATTTATTTTTTCTGAGTTTATTTGTTCTGAATTTATTTAACAAAAAATCCTTTAAAAAATCACGTAAAAAGCGCTATATCATAATATGCTTTGCATTTAAACATTTATTTATCGTTTGACATATCGAATGTCAAAGTTTTTTGATTTGTTCTTAATTTATTTAACAAAAAAAAAACTATTTTAAAAATATCATGTAAAAAGCGCTATATGATAATATGCTTTGCATTTAAACGTTTATATTATCGTTTGACGTATCGAACGTCAAGGTTTTTTGAGTCAAAATCAAATTACCAACATTCGTTTTCACCGAAGCAACGGTGACGTCATTAAGTGACAAGGTGACTGCAATAAATATAAATATGCGGGTAGATTTTCATAGTAATTGAAATTTGAAAAAAATAGTTTCCCCTCCTTGAGATATTAGCGATGGCAACACAATTTTGCTCACGCTTCCAAAAACATCTGACTTGCTAGCTTTAGATTTGCAACATAAAATTTGCGACGTTATGTGCATAAATTCAAAGATACCCAAATTAATATTTTCCATGTACATTCGACAAAGAACTTTTTCCTAAGTGATTATAATTTATAATTTGTTTTACCTTCTAGAAGTAGTTGCAAGATTTTAGCACATATCTTACCGCAATTTCAGGAAATATACTCACCAAATCTGAAATTTTGCTTTCGCGTTCGTTACGTAATTAGAGATCTTTTGCTTTGTTTTGTTTTTAATAAATCGAACACGAAGGGAATTTGTAAAAGTTTTGAGCGAAATGATTATGTTTATAGAGTCCTGCAAATTTGCCATTCACAAACATAAAAAACAAAAAAAAAGAAAAACGTTGTTGCGAAAATGCTTAACGTAAAATGTTGGGCTTTTGATGTTATCCGTAAAAAAACCTATTATGTTTTGGTTACTTTGGCCAAATAGAAGACTAAAGGAAAAATTTCCTGAAACAAATTTTTGAGACCGGTACATAAAATCCTTTCGCAGCACAAGAGCAAAGCTTTGGAATTCCCCGATTTGCTGATATCATTGTAGGTAACAGAGAAAAAATGAAAACTAAGACACTGTCTAAGGAAGAAAAATATAGAAAAAAAAAAAATCGGTCGATTTATAGTGGTGTGCGGGAATCATTTAGTATCGCACTCGTGAAGATATTTTTTCTCTGCGTAAAAACTGCGGTACTCCATCGGTGTTCTCAGGAGCGGCGGGTCTCAAGTCAGCCAGTCAGCCCTCTAGCTCTGACGTCACAGACCAGTTCGGAGGCTTTCTTACTCTTCAGGGGGTTTTGGCCTACCCCGCCATAGTTACGCCTCTGGAAGGACTGTAGCAAGGTTTTCTTATCTAGGAGGGGCGAGACTTAAAATTACGCCCCTTTGAGTTCCACTCAAATAATACGTAGTTTTTACTTTCTCACACACAACCGTTATAGGGAAGTACAGGGTGTTCCATTCGCTACCAAACCCGGGGTTTCTTTAATAATGTAAACACCAATGAAGATATTGCAACGAAATCTGAAGTGGACTTACCTCATTTCGAGTGAAATGTGATGACATCACGACATGTGCTGAAAGTGGCCACCATTTGCGTCCAGACAGGATTGAACCCGGCGCACCATATTGTAGAAAGTCCTTGCCACAGTACATCCGCCGTCACTGCCTGAATTTCTCTTCGGTGATGTTTGCTTTCAAGGCATCTATGGTTCGCGGTTTCTTTTGATAAACTCTCCCTTTTAGATATCCCCATAAGAAGTAATCAGGAGGCGTCAGAAGGGGCGAGCGCGGTGGCCATAGACCCTTCAAAATGACGCGATCGCCGAAAAAGGACTGAATTTCGGCTATACTGGTGTGATGTGTGTAATGTCGCTCCATCATGCTGGTAATATCCAATGGAGAGTTCGTCGTCCAATTGATTTACAAAAGTGTTGAAGATTTACATACATGCAGCTGTTGTGAAGATTGTGTCGAAGAAGATGGAACCAATTATAAGGCGCCGGGTCATCCCACACCAAACACCACTTTTCTGTGAATGAAGGGTTTCTTCATGTATCGCGTTGGGATCTTCACTAGCCCAAATATGGGAATTTTGAGAATTGACGTATCCGGACAGGTGAAACCACGCCTCGTCCGTAAACCACGTGTAGTCCAGAATGCCCGGATTTTCCTGAAGAAATGTCTGAAACTATCGACAGTATGTCACTCGTGTCACGTGGTCAGGCTCTTTCAGTTCGTGGACCACGGAGATACGGTACGCATTAAGCTTCGCCTTTTTCACAGCACGTTGACAAGTGCTTTTGGACAACCCTGTTTCCTGTGACAGTCGGCGAAGTGTCTTCCTGGGAGACGCAAGTAGTCGGCCTTTTACATTCTGGGTCGTTCCCTCGGGCATTTGTGGACGACCTCCTGCATGGTCGTCTACAATAAAGTCCCCTTGGTTTCCAATTTCTTCGACAATGCCCAAATGGTGGACTTGCTCGGCGGATATCTGCTTGCAAACCTCTCCAGGAATTGCTGCTGACAAGACTTTATCGATTCTGTTTTCCAATAACGGAGAACAATAAACACCCGCTCCTCCAGAATATGCCGATACATTTTTACACGTACGCGAACAGCCACGAGCACTTGTTATCAACAACCGTATTGTGTAGACACGCTCAGCGAAATGGCATAACAAAGCAGCAGAGAGGCGCGTCCGGCTGGCTGGCGGACTGCTCCTCAGTGGCGCCACACTTAGGAATGTGTCTTTCCCTAAGGAGCACTCCCGTTGGCTGGCGGACGGCGCCGGGTTCAATGCTGTCTGGACGCAAATGGTGGCCACTTCCAGCACATGTTGTGATGTCATCACATTTCGCACGAAATGAGGTAAGTCCACTACAAATTTCGTTGCAATATCTTCACTGGTGTTAATATTATTAAAGAAATGCCGGGTTCCGTTGCGAGTGGGACACACTGTATTAAGATCGTTCAAAAATCGCATTTCAAGTTTTTGACATAATTTTATTAAAATCTAGCGTACAGCCCGTCCTAGGACGGTTGTTTTTAAGCTTTAAATAAATATTAATATATAAGGGATGTTGCCCGTCCTGTGACGGAGTGAAATTTTTAATTGAAGCAGATTGAAAACAAATCAAATAGACGCCGGATTTCTGCAAGAAAATATAGTAAAAACTTATACACTGAAGAACAATTGAATTAGAGATACCAGTCTAGTAACGTGTAGCCCCACCTTTCGCCCTGATGACGGCGGCGATTGGTCTCGGCATGGACTCGACAAGACACCGGAAGCGTTGGGAAGCCATACGGATCCACGACCCCTGAACAAGCTCCCACAGTTCACGAAGATTTGATGGAGGGGGTCAGAGCCTCGAACATCTCTCTCGATGGCATCCAAGATGTGCTCGATGGGATTGAGGTCAGGTGACCTAGCTGGCCAAGGAAGCGAGGTCACGTCGGTGGAGTGTTCATCCAACCATTCGGATACAATTCGGGAGCGATGGCACTGTACATTGTCTTGTTGCGGGATGAGGTTCCCAGTGGGATGTTGAAGACGCACAAACGGGAGAAAATTGTCTTCCAGTGGGGAACGATGTCACGCGTACTAGGGGTCCCACTTCAGTACACGTAAACAGTCCCCAGACGAGAATGCCACCCCCACCAGCTTGAAGAGTACCCTGCTGGCAAGAAGGATCCATCGCTTCATGTGGTTTGCGCCGCACTCGTATCCTGCCATCCGCATGTACCAACGTGAATCTCGACTCATCAGTCCAGGCAACATTTTTCCACATGTCTAGGGTTCAGTGGCGATTTTCCCGCGCCCATGCTAATCTTTGCACCCTGTGATGTGCGGTCAGCAGCGGTACCCTCGTGGGACGATGGCTTCTGTACCCCATAGCGAGGAGGTGGTTCCGGATGGTGTGGCTGCTTACACGTTTTTGTACATCAGCGTTAATTTGCCAAGTGATTTCTTGCACTGTGGCCAGTCTATCCGCTGTTACAATGCGAGCTAGCCGACGATGACCCCGCTCATCCACACGCTGTTGTCCACGGCAGTTGGCACTTGCAGGGATGGTTTTACCGGATTCGATGTACTCACGGTGCACCCGTGACACAGTGGCTCGTGAAAATCCCAGTGCCTGCACGACTTCCGAGATGGAGTGACCCATTCGTCGGGCCCCCAACAATTTTCCCACGATCAAGTGCGCTTAGATCCTTCGTCTTACCCATACTGCTTCTGACTCTTAATGATTCCCGTCGCATCACTCCTTATATTGTCGGATCGCTGCATACGTCATGTCGTTTCCGTTTACAGGGCCGCCCACAACGCCACATTTGCATAATGCCAGCTGTCTCTAATTCAATTGCTCTTCAGTGTATAGTAAGAACTCATTCATGTTAGAACTAAAAATTGTATGCTATTTACTTCCGTTTTCAAAAAGACCTGGCGATAAATAACATTCTGTGTAAATATTTGTTGTTTAACAATTGCAGATTAGAGCGTTTAGATAAATCGATATTTGGAAAATGTGTAATATAATCAACACTAAACTCGGAAAGTTGCTTTCGTGTAAACTTACCTTAATAACCTTTTCTTTGATATTTCGCGTAAAGACTTTTTCTCTGGCACACTTGTTTTTCTCTTCACGGTTTGTTTTAGACTGTCCTATTCAACGGTTAGTTTGAAATTTCATAAAAAAGCTTTTTCTACAAAATAATGCGACATCTGGTATTAAAAATCGAAACTTGCTAAATTCTCGGCAATGTGCTTATGGGGCGACATCTGCGTTTTAGATTCAATCTAGCTCACTTTGACATCTCAAGATTTCAATTTTTATTGTAGGTTACAGCGTTCAGATAGATAGATATTTTGCAAAATGTATAATACATATAATCAGCATAAAACCCGGAAAGCTAGTTAAATTAAAAAATTAAAAAAAAATTAAAGCGTACAAATTATTATTCGAATTGTGCTAAATTAAATTAATATACAAACGCAACTTGCCGTGATATTAAGATTTCAAATCGAATTTTGTAGATCGGATAGATAGAACTAGAGTCATTGATAATCCAATGTTAAAAATTAGCACGCGATCACCTTGACATCTCAGTGTGATCGCATGCAAACTCAACTTGCTGTTATATTAAAAATTCAATTCGAATTTCGTAGATCGGAAAAATAGAACTTGAGTCTTTAATAATCTAGTGTTTTTAAATTAGCACGCGATCACCTTGACATCTAAAAGTGATCGCGTGCTATTATACAGCAGGCAATCATTTTGAAATCGCGAGAGCACACACGAATTGTTCGGAAAGAGATGGCGCAACAATGCAGACGTTGCTGTGACGTCAAGCGTTCCAGAGAGATAGGCGAATCTGTGTGTTATATATATATATATTATGTAAAAACTAAGTGAATACCCAAGAACCACAGGTTGTAAATACCAAGTAAAACGTAAACGTTATGTGAACGCCGACACCACCACAACTCCACAGAAATGCGGAACGAAAAACAAACAAGCGCAGAACGAATGAGTATCGGATAGTGAACGTAACAATAGGTAGAAATTTTAAGGGTAGGGCTTGGAAAAATTCCGTTCCAGGTTAAACGCTCAGAGAACATTCTGTGACAGAGCACAGATGATTATTTAGCTGTTCATCCCCACAACATGTTCGGAAAGATCACGGAGGTTAGACATATCAGTATATTGTTTTCTATGCATCCATTAACTGTTTTGGAAAATTCCCTTCATGGATATATGAGATATTCAGACCTCAAGTGTATGTTAATCAGTACCTTGGTTAACTGCATGGAACACTGTATGAGACTAACCAAAGTCCTTAAAAAGATCAGATCAGATCATATGTCGAGGATTTTAGGAAGGGAGTGTCTGACCCCAGGCTTTGAACAACCCTTAGAAATAGGAAGGTAGGATATTTGGTCTAGAGTGCCCGATAGGAAAGTCACACCGAATCGAGGTAGAAAGGAAGGAGGAAGACACCCTTATTTATTACCGGGGGCCGACGGCTTAACGTGCCCATCCGACGCACGGCGGATATTTGGTGGTTCGAGCGTTCGTACCTGCCTGGAATCGAACCAGAGGTCTTCTCCGTGGCAGTCACGAACGTTGACCACCAGGCCACCCTTAAAAAGATAACACTGAACTTTCTTTTTTAGTTACATTTCCTATTTTACATCCCCCAGAGCATTGTTGGAAATAAAATTATTTAAAATAAATTTAGTCCGACATGCACGTGCATAGATAGCCCCAGGGGATAGCGAGAGGCAATCTCAAGCCTTGAGACGATACTTAGGCCCCAGGGGATATAGGGGTCGGAAAAGTTGAAGGGTCAGTTCCCAAGAAGGGAGCGAAGTAACGTTCACCTGACGGAATAGATGAACCCCTCAGAAGGTCAAGTGACCTTGGCATCAGCGGACAAGGTGAAGCTCAGAAGGTCAGGGGTTTTTCACTGGTCACGAGTAGTGGAGTACGTGTAGCGACAAGGAACAGACGTGGGTATTGAGTGCCGAGTATGACGAGAGAGAAATGAAATATTCCCAACGTTGTCAAACGGAGAGCCGAGTTCGGATAGCGCCAGTCAGCTCAATTAGGTGTATATGCCCAGTGTTGAAAACCTGAAAGACATATGGAGATACCAGATAAGTTATTTTCCTTTTCCCTTTTATTGCATGTACTTGCTTAAATTAATTCATAACCCTATTTAGAGCACGTGGCGTGTGTATTGGTCATGATAAAACAATGAAAACCCAGTTAGCTAGGTAAAACATTTAGGTAAAGCATAGGAGAAAAGGAACTGGAAGAAAAATGAATCACTAAGCTTTGCACTTATATATATAGATAGATGTATGCAGAAATGATCGGAGACGTTATAGAGAAAAATCGTAATAAGAGTAAATTTTATGTGTAAGGTATTGTTAACGGCTGCACCCACGCACGTGGTACCTTAGTGTTCCTAATTCTCTCGTATTAAACTATTTTGATTACTTCCACATAAGATTCCTGTTTGTTTTCCTTATAACCACACAAGACATAAGTTAAGGTATGTGTAAACTAAGATATGTGTTTATGTTTCTGATTTCTTTCACGAGCGGCACCTTTACTCCCCCACCATTCCAGTGACGGGATAAAGGTGAATCACAACGCCGTGCTTTATTATATGCCAGTACATATAAGGGGCACGTTTTTGTCCATATACGATCACTGTAGAACAAAAGTCCCATAGTTATAAAAAGGCACAATAAAGTAAATTTAATCGGTAAATGATCTGTAATTGATGCACCTATAATTTGTTCATAATAATAAATATAACAATAAAAGTAACACCTTGTATTTAACATTGATGACAGTAACACGTGTCCCAGTGAATAGCATTAACACGTATGCCATTGTTCGTAACTTTAACACGTGTTCCGTATTAGAATGTAACGTTGGTACCGATTAACGTTTGAAAATAACTATGGTGAATTGGTTAAATATTTGTTTATAACATATGATTATTCTTATAATAAATTTGTTCAAAATAAAAGATATAACATTGGTGCCGTGACTTTTGAGCCATTCGTGCTGTCACGTATTTTCCCCCGTCGCAGTACGGATTGAATGGGTTTTCTTTTCTTCATGTGTAGCAGTTCATTATTTTCTTTTGTTGTATGCATCATGCAATAGTTTTCTTAAGGTGCTATTTTGACAACTTCATTACTAAGAGTTAGGTAAAAGCGCAATTGCATGTTGTAGGGATAAAGGTATTATTTTAATTGGTATTAGTGTATAACTTAGGTATTAAACTTCTATTAAAAATGTCAGGCTCCTCCGTTCAAGATTCCATGCAGGAGTTGCAATTTATTGCATCAGTACTTCCCCTGATTCCCGAATTCTCTGGAAACGATAAGCTTATTCCAGCTTGTTTCTTGTTCGAAGCAATAGAGGGATTAGAATCAGTCACTAATTGGTCAGAAAAAGTAAAACTTTGTAGCAAAAGCTCGCATGACGCAAGCAGCTTTAGGATTTTTGAGTGAATCTCCCCATGTTAGACAGCTTGATGATTACAAGATGTTTAAATCAGCAGTGATAAAAAGGTTTACCAATAACCAACCTCTAGTAGTGGCAATACAAAATTTTAATTCTTGCAATCAAAGACCAGAAGAGTCGGTCGCCCAGTATGAATCACGTCTAAGAGGATCAGCGCATTCTTATCTAGGCACAAAGGTCTCAGGGGATGAGCAGGTTAAGGCACTGGTTGATTCAATTATGTTATCACAATTTTTAGCAGGTGTGGAAAGAAGTATTCAAACAGAGGTACTTTCGAAAGGGCCTGAAAATTTCGATCAAGCAGTACAAGATGCACTGCTTGCTGAGGCAAATCGACATATCATCACAAAGAGTGTCAATTCTGCCGATGATGCAGATCAAATCCCTCGAGAAAGCGCCCCAGGCGATGCTAATGGTATTTCAGAACTTTGTCCCATGTTTCAGCAATACATCGGGCAGCAAAATGCACTTATCAGTACCTTACGAGAAGAATAACAACAAATGAGTGAAAGATTAATGAAAGCCGAGAATGAGCTATCAAAATTGCAATCAAAAATTAATGAAAGTCAAAATTATGAGAATTCCAGATATAAGGCTAGGCGAAATTTTGTTAATGTCAGATGTTTCGGATGTGGTGCATTAGGACACCCAGTTAGCAGATGTAATCAGCAATCAAATAATCTTGGAAACCAAAGACAGGGAGATAGAGCCTCGTTTCGTGTCCCCCAATCTTCAGGTTACGGAGCGCGGGACACAAATGGCGCGGGTCATTTTAATCCTTGCGGAAATTTGTACCAGAGACAAAACAGGAATAACAACCAGGGAAATGTAAACACTGCAGTTGTCAATACGTTCCACATCCAGAGACATAGAAGTTTTCCGTTAGAGCAGAATAAGCATTTTGATCAAACAAATAGGAATGCTAGACCACATTACGTAACAAATCAGAAACAACGTCAGGCTTATGACAACCTCCGTTGTTTTGGATGTGGAGCTGTAGGCCACAAAGTGAGATTTTGCAGAGGGAAAAATAATTACAGAAATCCATTTCCCTCAAGACCTAGTCAGGGTAGGCATTTTTACAATAAGTATAATAGACACCAGCGTGCTCAAAGTTCCCCAAAGCCACGTGTTACTCAAAATGAAGAGGCTCAAGAGAAGGTCCAGGTTTTGACAATAGTTGATTCCCGAGGTAAGAGCAAAGCAAGCGTAGATAAAATCTCAACAGCTGAATCCACTACAGAAATTGTACATAAGCAACGTAAAAATGAAAAAGACAACTTAGAATCCCCTCAGATGGTGAAGAACAGTAAAGAGAAGAAGTCAGTAACGAATCCAGTTCGTTCTTCCTCACAGTCGTTCGCAAATCCTCATAATCCACTTAACGAAAAATGTGAAGAACAAACTGCAGAATCGCCATTTGATCTTTCACAGTTATTAGGAGTACAGGACGATAAAGATCCTTTTAAGTTAAAGCAGCCAAGCAAATCTTGTTCGAGACAGAAAGGTGCAAAGCAATAGAAGAGCTGCAGTTTATTTCATTTACCACCCCCCTCCCCGCAGCCCCAATTCCAGTAGCAAATCTAACTCGGATCTTTATTGCATTTATTTGATAGATTTAGTAATTCATTATTGTAGTTAGAAGGCATTTTAAACGGAAGTTAGTAAGTCAGAATGTTTTATTATAGGATTAGCATATATCTCTTAATATTAAAGCAAAAGGTGGAAAATTCACTAATATTTTGTGTAATATATATGTATAAAATTTTCTCGAGTTCGGGTATTATTATTTTCCATTCCGTATTTCAAGTATGTTTCAAGTCTGTGTGTGGTTAGTGCATAGAAAGGTGTGTAAAAAGAAAAAAAAAAGAAATTTCTTAACTGGTTAACTAACGTTATGTTATATCTGAATATTCCCCCAGGAACACATGGTTATCTCTTGTGGAGGTGTATGATCGAAAAATTCGTCAGATAAAAATTTAGTAGAGATATTGGCAAGTGTAATACAAAATATTAATGTTAATAATAATTAGGTGCAGTAGGACGGTATTGTTTAAGTTTGGCTGCGCGGATCTATCTTTGCTTGGGAAGGAAAGAATAGTGTAAATCTAAGATATTAGATATACAGCTATTCTGAAAAAAATAATAATGATAATGAATGTAGATAAGGGTAAATGAAAATTAAACCACTGGGTAGTTGACTTTGTTTGGATTGACGGATCACACTGCCGCGTCTAGTCTGGGTAATGACAGAGCGGTACAGTGCGTAATCAGGGGAAGAGAGAAGGTTATAGAAGAAAAGAAAAATAAATCAAAGTGTGAGTAAAGTCAGTGTGTTCCATGTGGTGGTGAACAAAGAGAATCACGTGTTGGTGAACAAAAAGAATCACGTGTTGGTGAACGAAAAGAACCACGTGTTGGTGAACGAAAAGAACCACGTGTTGGTGAACAAAATAACTATGCTTCCTACGGGAACTAGAGTGCAGCAGTGATTGAAACACCGTTTTCTTTTCCCAAACTCAAACAACAGGAGGATATTCAAGTAATGATGCAAGCTTTTGAAAATAATGAACGGATCGCACGTGGCATACGTAATGTAAGCGTGCTGGTGTATCCAAGGACGGTCGTAATTACTGTGAATGCAACGCATGTTTTTCATGTGGATGACCTACAGACTAAATAAAGTGCTACATTGACAGCGAAGACTTTGTTGTGCTGTGTGGTCAACAGGTAGTGAAAACGGTATGGTCGATGAACGGTGTGGTGAAAACGGTATGGCCGATGAACGGTGTGGTGAAAACGGTATGGCCGATGAACGGTGTGGTGTTTAAAAGCACAAAGGACAGTGTCCATGAGGGCGCACGCCGAGATGAATAAAACACAGGTGAAATGATTTTGCTGTTATTGTGTTCCAGGGTCAAAGAGACCTTGGTGAATAACCCATGCTATAGGTGACTGTGGACGAATAATACCTAGATAAACATATACGTACAGAGCTAAGTGTTCTACAGCTAATTTTATTACCAGCATATAAAAAGCACAAATCAGGTGACAATGTTCTCCAAATATTGCGAACTGCCAGTGATATTGGTTTGATGTCTGATAACTTTTTGTGTGAATTGTGTGTGAATCGCAGAACTGAACGTAAATCGAACAATTTCACCTTGTCTTACTTTCCACCAGAAAAAAAAAATTAAGTCAAACAATAAAACTCAAGAATGTGGACGTGGACAATGACAATAAAAAAAAAATTTTTGAATATAAAAGCAAACAAACAAACGGAAAAGCGTTTGGCAGTTAAATGTGTTACTGATACTTGGTCAGCAACAGCTCAAAGTGTACTAAACGACACGTGCATGTAAGCTTCAGATGCCAGCAGTATCACTGAATTGATAATTTTTAGATATGTATTGTGGGTGCAGGACCGTAACAGTTAATTAATTTTTGTGTTTGAAAAGTGTATTGTGTATATGTGTGATTATGAATATTTTATATAATTTCATTGCTATATGTATATATAAGTGCACATGAGGAAAAAGATAGAGGATTACTAGGTAAGGATGGAGTAGTCTATCCGTGCGTGTAGTTTTTCCCACCAGCATTCCTTTTGGCCCCCCATAAAGATTACATCTGGTAAGGGAGGAATGTTGGAAATAAAATTATTTAAAATAAATTTAGTCCAACATGCACGTGCATAGACAGCCCCAGGGGATAGCGAGAGGCAATCTCAAGCCTTGAGACGATACTTAGGACCCAGGGGATATAGGGGGGTCGGAAAAGTTGAAGGGTCAGTTCCCAAGAAGGGAGCGAAGTAACGTTCACCTGACGGAATAGATGAACCCCTCAGAAGGTCAAGTGACCTTGGCATCAGCGGACAAGGTGAAGCTCAGGGGTTTTTCACTGGTCAAGAGTAGTGGAGTACGTGTAGCGACAAGGAACAGACGTGGGTATTGAGTGCCGAGTATGACGAGAGAGAAATGAAATATGCCCAACGTTGTCAAACGGAGAGCCGAGTTCGGATAGCGCCAGTCAGCTCAATTAGGTGTATATGCCCAGTGTTGAAAACCTGAAAGACATATGGAGATACCAGATAAGTTATTTTCCTTTTCCCTTTTATTGCATGTACTTGCTTAAATTAATTCATAACCCTATTTAGAGCACGTGGCGTGTGTATTGGTCATGATAAAACAATGAAAACCCAGTTAGCTAGGTAAAACACTTAGGTAAAGCATAGGAGAAAAGGAACTGGAAGAAAAATGAATCACTAAGCTTTGCACTTATATATATAGATAGATGTATGCAGAAATGATCGGAGACGTTATAGAGAAAAATCGTAATAAGAGTAAATTTTATGTTTAAGGTATTGTTAACGGCTGCACCCACGCACGTGGTACCTTAGTGTTCCTAATTCTCTCGTATTAAACTATTTTGATTACTTCCACATAAGATTCCTGTTTGTTTTCCTTATAACCACATAAGACATAAGTTAAGGTATGTGTAAACTAAGATATGTGTTTATGTTTCTGATTTCTTTCACGAGCGGCACCTTTACTCCCCCACCATTCCAGTGACGGGATAAAAGTGAATCACAACGCCGTGCTTTATTATATGCCAGTACATATAAGGAGCACGTTTTTGTCCATATACGATCACTGTAGAACAAAAGTCCCATAGTTATAAAAAGGCACAATAAAGTAAATTTAATCGGTAAATGATCTGTAATTGATGCACCTATAATTTGTTCATAATAATAAATATAACAATAAAATTAACACCTTGTATTTAACATTGATGACAGTAACACGTGTCCCAGTGAATAGCATTAACACGTATGCCATTGTTCGTAACTTTAACACGTGTTCCGTATTAGAATGTAACGTTGGTACCGATTAACGTTTGAAGATAACTATGGTGAATTGGTTAAATATTTGTTTATAACATATGATTATTCTTATAATAAATTTGTTCAAAATAAAAGATATAACAGCATGAATTTACGCCCCTGGAATGACCATTCTAGGAGGGCAACAGCCCCCCCCCCGCTCCGGCATCTGGTAAAATTAATTTTCACTTTAAGAAATTCTACCGCAAACAAATATCGTGTAAACATTAAAAAAAACTTCTAAAATACTTCCAATGAAAAAAAAAAAAAGGAATATCCGCTAAGTGTGATACTTATTGCATTTTTCATCCGTATGTATCACCATTAACCACATTTGGTCATTCATCCGTCAGTATCAACAAATAAAGCCAAGTCCACTCTTCTTTCCTATCGCCTATCATTTTTGATTTTCTCTTCATTGAAGTTTAGATGCACCCCGCGGGCGCAATTCCATCACTGCCAGATGCCGAAGCAAGAGTTTCCAAAAGTCATATTTATTCCGCAAAAGGCATTTTTTCAGCTTAGGGATGTGATTTCGGCAAGTTGTTGGGAGAAAGGGAAAAATTCGTCATTCTCATTTAAAAATATCGTCCGTAGCGGAAAAACCCATTCGATTCCAAGAAAAGGGGACGTTAAAAAAAAAATGAATCAACACCGCTGATAGCCTGAGATAGAAGAATATAGTGTGCCTTCAGAACACAAAGGACCGCTCCGAAGTCCAGAAAATAGCAGTCAGAAACAGCCAATGCGGAAAGTCTCCAGGGGTAGCATAAGCCTCTCTCTCATTGGTTCTGAACGTTAGGGCGGTTGCTATCGAGCCAGGTATTTGTTGCGCCACATTTTTCACAGTTAACTTTGACGTTGCAAGCTCAGCTTATTGAAAGACGCGATGAAAATGGAAAATTGCGCTTTTGCCTGCAATCCTCCAGCGACCAATGAAAAATCGGGTTCCTCGCTCCCCCTTTTTTTTCTTCTCCTGCGTTCTTTTTAACAGTTATGATAAGGCTCATTATAAAAAAAAAAAAGGACGCAGTGTTTTAATACTTCAGCGAGCTTTGTGGCAGTTTTTTTGAAGTGAAACTAATAGTCTTCTGCTCTTTTCGGGGTGGGGGATTATTATAAAGAAAGTGAAGATGAAATTGAAAGAGACGGTTCGAATATGGCTCGATTCTATACGCAGCTACTTTCTACTTTACCCTTGCACTTTCTTTCTTTGTTATATTTTAAAGTTGCCGAGAAAATTGCATCGACTTCGAAGTTTGAAACGCGAGACGTACTGAGCAACTGCAAAGAAGCTGCTTTAGTCGTCCCACTAAGTATCAGGATATTTACTTTGTCGGTAACATATCTTCATGCAGGGAGAGAGAAAAAAAGTTATAAACAGACGGAATTGCTTCTGGGATACTTTTGCGCAGTACTTTAAGACCCATCGCTCATAAAATTATTTAAACTCCATCAGTGAAAAACATGTAAGCAATTCCACAAAAAAAAAAAAAAAAAAAAAAATAATAATAATAATAAATAGAAAGAGAAATATAGGTTTCTCTGGGCTAAATTGAAAACAAATTTGTTCGGCATTTTTATTTAATGAATGGAATCATCATATTTATGTTTAATCGATTAATAGGAGAAACTTAGTTCCGTGCTAAAGACATAAAACAACGAAATCGCTCCATGTGATATTTTAGTCATATAATTTAACGCAATGATGCCGCCCCGGTGGCGCAGTGGTCTAAGCGATGGCCTCTGATCATTCGTCCGAAAGGGGTCCGGGTTCGAATCCCGGTCGGGCATGGATGTTGTGTTTGTCTTACGGCACTGGCTCTCTCCCTTCCCTGGAACCAGTGGCCCTAAATTAGGGACGGGCGACTGCTTATAGCCCATTGAGTTGCTCACGGTGGTCGTTAAACCTCCAATCAAAAAAAAAACAAAAAAAAAAACGCAATGATGACAATCTTAATTCTGTACAATTGGGTTTTTTTTCAATTACTTTATACACTCAAGTGCCAGAATAACTGGTACAGACGAGCTTATGCAAAATACATAGCAACGTCACCTATGCGCGTACTCGGTTGCGTCCGCCAGTGCGTATATGTAAAGCGACAGACATCCTTGCCAGCTGTCAGAGCTGTTTTCGGCATGAGAATGACAAGTAATAACGATTTCAGCGATTTTCAACGCGGTGTCATAGTTGGCGCTCGTGAGATGGGCCATAGTATTACGGAGGTAGAAACGAAGTTCGGATTTTCACGGACGACCATTGCAAGGGTGTACTGTGACTACAAGAATTCCGGCAAAACCTCCAACCTACGATACCAGTGTGTGGCCATAAAAAGACATTGGGTGAACGTGACCATCGTCGGCTGTCAAGAATCGTTTCACGCGATAGGCGTACAACACTCTCGCAGGTATCATCGGTATTCAATGCTGGAGCCTCAACAAGCATCAGCGTCCAGACTGTGCAACGTACCCTGCACGCCAAACTAGAGTCCCCTTGATGGGTGCACGACACAGAGCTATGCGCCTCACTTGGGGACGGCAACACCACCACTGGACATTGATGACTGGAAAAAAGTAATCTAGTCTGACGAGTCGCGTTTCCAACTGTATCGGACAGATAGAAGGATTCGTGTGTGGCGCAAACCCAATGAAGCATGGATTGCGCCTGTCAACAGGGAACTGTACCGGCTGGTGAGAGTCCCTAATGGTATGGGGCATGTTTAGCTGGACTTCACTGGGACCCCTGGTACGTCTACAAACGTCTCTGACCGGCCAGCGCTATGTGGGCATTCTTTCTGACGAGGTACACTCGTTCGCCTGTTCCAACAGAACAATGCATCTCCACACACGTGTCGGGACGCCATATTATGGTTAGAGGAGCATTCATTTGAGTTTGGGCGTTGCCATTTCCACTTAAGTCCCCAGATCTGAACGTGATAGAACACATTTGAGATGCCATGCAACGAGCTATCGAATACAGTAATCCGGGACCTCGGAATACACCCGAATTGTGGAACGCTCTGCAGGAAGTATGGTGTGCATTGCCTACAGCATATTTCCAGAAGCTAGTGGAGTCCATGCCCCGTCGTATTTCTGCAGTCCTGCGCTCCCGTGGGGGACCTACCAAGTATTAGACTGGTGTACCAATTTTTCTGGCACTTCAGTATATATCCATAAGTGCTTCGGGATTTTTTTTTTTTTTTTGTAGTGGGGACAAAGGAGTTAAATAATGTTTTTTAACCATTTTGATTTTGTATCGGTCCGCTCACGGGAAACTTTTGTTTTTACGCGGTCGACTAACGGCCAGATAACAAGCAGAACACACTGAAGCTTTGCATAAGAACTCAGTGCCAAAATTTCGTAGAGACTGAACTCCACTTGTACGGTTCTACGACACCACCAAACCTTATGTGCGACTGAGCACCTAAATTCTAAAATAAACCAAAAACTCTTCCAATTTTTGTGCATAATCTGATCTTTCTTATACCGTGAATAAATTTTAATTATTCAGCACCTCCCTACGCATTGGACTGACATACATCCAACTCAAATGTTCTACTGTTCATGAAATACACAATACCCGGAAAAACTAAAACTGTAATCTCATCCTGATAATGTCTATAAATTTCAAAAGCCGCCCCCGAGGGCTTCTGACCACTCGTCCGAGATGGGTCCGGGTTCGAATCCTGCTGAGGCATGGATGTTGTGTTTGTCTTACGGCGCTGGCTCTATCCCTTCCCTGGAACCGGTGACCTTAAATTAGAGACGGGCGACTCATGGTAGTCGTTAATTCCCTAATAAAAAATTTTAAAAGAATCTGTTTTATGTTACGTTTCTTTCTTCGTTTCACCTGTTCTGTACTCAGGGCCGGTCCATAGGGTGAGTGGTGGTGGTGGGGGGGGACTAACCCCCCACTCAAAATTAAAGTCGGTAAATTTATGAGATCATGTGCAAGTAAGATCGGGAAATACTGCATGTTAAGACAAGAAAATAACAGGAAGTTGGCGTACGGCAACCAGACCCAACATTCTTCTTATTCAGAGGAAGGACAAATGAAACATTTATGGCCTATGCATGTTGGAAAAAACAGGAAAAATAGTCATCTGTAAAGCACAGGGAAAAGGCGATGTGGAAGTGACGCCCATTTTGAAACCAGAAGCAATATGTGTGCGTATTTAAGTCATACGCTTTCAGCCTCCACCATTGTGAGTTTAGTTGCGTTCTTCGAGAAAATATCAGTCGTCAACGTGGTGGTGACCCCGGAAAGCGAGTATAGGCAAATAAGAAATGCGTTCTGGGGTTCACAACCATCTTCCTTTCTTGTGCAAAAGCATATAGCTCACCGTTACAAGACACAAGCTAAGGCACGCTGTCTGGGGTGTGCAATTAACATTTTCCACCCATGTGTTTCATATTGACGATTCAAACGTTTAAGGTTTTATGTTAACTTAAAGATGACAACAGCAGATAAGACTGGAAGGTGTTGTTCTGCAATTTGTTATATCATTGATCATACGTATATATCCTGAGCTGTACATCATACAGCGCAACATGGTGTAACAGAAAACGGGATTCGTCTGACCATGAGACCCTTTTCCAGTTTTCTATGGTCCAATGCCAATTATTACGTGGCCATTGCAGGCTTTGACGACTGTGAACGGCTGTGACATACGTAGGCATGCGAATGTGTCTACGGCTGCGGAAACCCATGCCCAAGAGCGTATACGATGAACTGTGTGTTCGGACACATTGGGACCTTCACCACAGTTGAAATCATGGGTAATGTAAGCCACGGTAGCCTTCCTGTTGCTGCGGAGAAGACGAAATAGCGGGGAAGGCGAAGAGTGTCACCTGTTTCGTGGAGAAAACGAAGAGTGTCACCTGTTTCATGGAGAAGACGAAGAGTGTCACCTGTTTCGTGGAGAAGGCGAAGAGTGTCACCTGTTTCGTGGAGAAGACGAAGAGTGTCACCTGTTTCGTGAAGAAGACGAAGAGTGTCACCTGTTTCGTGGAGAAGACGAAGAGTGTCACCTGTTTCGGACCATGTTTGATAGGTACTAACTACTGCATGGCGTGAGCAGCCTACCAGCGTCGCTGTTTCGGAGATGGTCTTACCAAGGCGTCTTGCCTTAACGATCTGGCCTTTGTCGAAATCAGATAAATTCTTTGCTTTTCCCATGTTGAGACGAAACGAAATACTGATTGAGAGAGCTCCAACTCAGGTAGTGACCTTTTCACGTCACGCTGATTGGCTATACGCGCGCTTATTTGCATAATGCAGAGGTGGTTGTAATGTTTTGGCTGGTCGGTGTAGAGTCACGTCAAATTAACTAGGTTCACTAAAAGACGACCGATAAAATATTTATTCCAAAAATTTTATGAGTCGTATTTTCGAATTGTCTCAGAATTAAGGTTATGGGCACCATTATTTTGCGAATTTTAAAAACCTGAATTGCATTCCTCAGTTATGTGCAACAGTTTTAGGCATTGTCCCACTCCCTGTCGCAACTGGTTTCCATCGCAACAGTTGTACTTCATTTTCAACAAGGGTGTTAGAATAAGATATCTGGAGATCCCCTTTTTAATGGAACAGTACCACTTTGCGTGAAGCCTATAACCGTGAGTGACGGCCGTCAAAGTGTGGGAAAGCTGATAGTTTTCAAAGCTATTCCAATGCATTTTGTGTTGGCCGAATCGCATTCTTTCGTCGCAAATATTTTTAATGTTGCTTTGTAACTTGCTGCCGATGTGTCAGTAAAAGGTGAATTTATGAAATTTTTAATTATTTTGAGGTTTCTTCCTATTTTTATTTAAAATTGAATTACATGAGCGTTTGTGCGAATTCGAAACAAAACATAACGTTAAAATTGAAAACTTCACCCGAGTAGGAAGTATAATTCATTTCGATTTGATATTAACACGATTTCTGCAACCCAAACCACGCAATTCAGAAATACACACAGCTGAAACTGCATGGGTATCATGTAAACAAATCAAAATCCCCACACTTTGCGCCTTCATGTTTAAGAGACTAGGGTATCTCCAGATCTGTTATTCTCGCCTCCTTGATTTTCAAACCTCAGGAAATGTAAAAATTGCTAAATAAACAAACTGGAGACGTCTCATGTGCAAGCATATGACATGCCTTTTCCGTTTGTTTCTAGAAAGATGCTGAGTCTTCAAAGCAGTAGTCTCCATTTTTAAAGCCCATCTCCATCTTTGGTATCATCAGCCAAAACCAGTGAAATCAAGGATTTTGGCACTGCTGCAAAAGAAGTCATCCACGAAATATGTGAAACTAACGAAATATCGTCCAATTATACTCCAAGTGCACCAACACCATCCGCAGATGGGGTAAGATGTGGAGATAGTTTTAAGCCAAACAATTTAAGCGTACAAGATGAAGAAAGAGATAACGATGTAAATGTCACAATTTTTTTTTTTTTTTTTTTTTGGTTGGAGGTTTAACGACCACCATGAGCAACTCAAAGGGCTTTAAGCAGTCGCCCGTCCCTAATTTAGGGTCACTGGTTCCAGGGAAGGGAGAGAACCAGTGCCGTAAGACAAACACAACATCCATGCCTCACCGGGATTCGAACCCGGACCCCTCACGGACGAATGCTCACAGGCCAGCGCCTTAGACCACTGCACCACCGGGGCGGCACACAAATTTCGGAGGTAACAATAATACTGATGCCCTGGCAATGCTGGGGTATTAAGAACACCTGGATAACACACTTGTAAATGATTTTGAAGACTGAATCAATTTTACTTAAGGTTAGAAACGCTGAAGTTCCAAATCCACTTTTGTTTTTAATGGATGCTATTCAAGTTATGAAAATCATTTGAGATAAAAGCAAGCAGTTCTTAAAAGCTGCTACAGGGATTTTAGAAGAAATGTCGAATGAACGAATGCTTAAATCATGTGACAAAAGTAGTGGAAATGGAAGTGATGATTTGATACAGCATGATCCTTGAAAGCGATCTAAAATTGACTCAACTAACCAACAAAATTATTTGACATCTCTTGGCCCTTATCAAACTAAAGTCGCCAGATTTCCGGCACATGAAGGTATTCCGAAACACAAACTAACACATTTCAACACGCTCTGGTATAAGTTTATTTCCTCGAGGAAAAAACAGGGAACTTGTAGATCCAGCTTGAATTCAGCTAGGTGTAAGGTAATGGTATAAAATGAAAAGTTAGTCCGCACTTTTCGTTTCATCCCCCTCCCCCCACTAATTTCACTTCGGAGAGGGCTTGACTGTAGTCCTAACGTAAATATTTTTGTTTTGTTTTTGTTTCGGGATTTAACGACCACCATGAGCCATAAGCAGTTGCCGTCCCTAATTTAGGGCCACTTGTTACAGGGAAGGGAGAAAGCCAGCGCCATAAGACAAACACAACATCCATGTCTCACAGGGATTCGAACCCGTGCCTACAGTATCTCGGACGAATGGGTAGAAGCCAACGTTTAAGTCACTGCGTCACAGGGGAGGCAACGTAAATATTCATCATACATCATCTGAATATATTGTATGAATATTTCTTTAATGTAGAATAAAAAACATTTCAACTCGTCTGTCGCCTTTTTTTTTTTTTTTTTTTTTTTTTTTTGATTGGAGGTTTAACGACCACCGTGAGCAACTCAATGGGCTATAAGCAGTCGCCCTTCCCTGATTTAGGGTCACTGCTTCCAGGGAAGGAGAGAGCCAGTGCCGTAAGATAAACACAACATCCATGCCTCACCGGGATTCGAACCCGTACCCCGTTCGGACGAATGATCAGAAGCCACCGGTTATATCACTGCGCCACCCTCATATTTAATTACAGAGGGCGAGTCGAAAGTTTTGCAATATTTGCATAAACGCATGTGCTGTGGCGGGTATGTCACGTGTTTAAAGTAGTTCAAGTCGCGCACTGAAGTCAGTCGAAAGGGATGTAAAGTGGTAGTCGTTGCTGTGAACAGCATTGAGTGTCGTCGTTCTGCCTGTGGTTGGGGCGCCCGAAAGATGAAAAGCCACAGCCGGCTAAGTAGGGAACTTTTGCTTTATCGAGCTTGAACTCTGCCATAATGCTGCTCAATCAACACGAAACATTTGTCATGCGAAAGAGGAAGATTCCGTGGGACGCAGCACCGCAACCAGATGGTTCAAGAAATTTCGCTGTAGTGACAGAAACCTCGACGATCGCTGCCCCGGTGGCGTAGTGGTCTAAGCGATGGCCTCTGATAATTCGTCCGAAAGGTGTCCAGGTTCGAATCCCGGTGAGGCATGGATGTTGTATTTGTCTTACGGCGCCGGCTCTCTCTCTTCCCTGGAACCAGTGACCCTAAATTAGGGACGGGCGACTGCTTATAGCCCATTGAGTTGCTCACGGTGGTCGTTAAACCTCCAATAAAAAAAAAACAAAAAAAAACGCGGCGATCAGCCAAGCTCAGGTAGGCCGCGAACCGTGGATTCAGAGGCCGTGTGCCAGGCCGTATAGGCAGATCCGAGAACCAGCACTCGGAGATCATCAGGCGAGCTAGGCATATCACAGACCACCGTGGTTAGTCACCTTCACGACCTCGGCAAGGTCTACAGGAGCTGCCGCATTGTCCCTTACGAATTGACGCCAGCTGAAGCAAATAGCCGCGTGGAAGTGTGCACGAAACTCCTAGAAAACCTGCCACGCGATGCACGTTTCATCAAGAGAGTTGTTACGTGCGATGAAAAGTGGGCCTATTTCCGTAATCCTAACACACAACGACAGTGGTTGAGCCCGGATCAGCTTGCAGAACCTGTTGCCAAATGTGGGCGCTTCGAGCACAAGGTGATGCGCTGCGTCTGGGGGAATTTCGAGGGGATGATCCATTACGAATTTGTTTCAGACGGTCGGACCATCAATGCCAGCCTCTACTCTGAACAGCTGGAGCGGATGTATGCCGTTTTGGAAGAGAAGTAGCCAGCACTGGTGAACAGAAAGCGCGATCTCCTACAGCAGGACAACGCTCGGCCTCATACTGCGCGAACGACCCTGGCAAAACTACAGGAATTTGAGGGCATTGAACTGACGCCACACCCAGCATATAATCCTGATCTTGCTCCGTCGGATTACTACTTGTTCCGGTCCATGGCCCACTTTCTTCGCGGGCGGCACTTCAACAACCAGGAGAAGGTGGCAGCTGGGATGAAGTAGTTGTTCGCCTCGAAGGACGGGAACTGCTACCGCCGCGGAATCGAAGATCTGGCAGACAGATGGCTAAAGACTGTGTAAAACAATGGCCTGTACTTTGAATGCTAGTCAGCTTTCGTCGTCAAGGTACGTATGAAGACATAAAGTGATCCAAATATTGCAAAATTTTCGACTCATCCTCTGTATCTCGTGCAAGTGTACCAACCAACACAACACCCTGGAATATTTCTAGCACATAAAGAAAAAAATCTTGTTTTAAACTTTTGCTTTCACCGCAAGATCGGCTACATTATTATTATTATTATTTTAAATGGAGGTTTAACGACCCCTGTGAGCAACTCAGTGGAATAAGCAGTCGCCCGTTCCTAATTTAGGGCGACCGATTCCAACGAAGGGAGAGAACCAGGGCCATAAGACAAACACAACATCCATCGCCTTACTTCCTTGATCACTGTTTGCAGATTTCACGCGTTTAACCAATCTTGTTCTAGCCTACCTCTAATTTTGCATCCTGGTACCATTAAAATTACCAAAGTGCCAGGAATTTTTTTGAGAGAAAAAAAAAAAAAAAAAGAACGAAAACATGCTGAAACTTGGTGAGAAAACATGCCAACTGGAGAAGTTTTATAACTAATCATGAAAACAAAAGGTCTTTTTTTTTATTATTGAAGGTTTAACGATCACCGTGAGCAACTCAATGGGCTATAAGCAGTCACCCGTCCCTAATTTAGGGGCACTGGTTCCAGGGAAGGGAGAGAGCCAGCGCCGTAAGACAAATACAACATCCATGCCTCACCGGGATTTGAACCCGGACCCCTTTCGGACGAATAATCAGAAGCCATCGCTTTGACCACTGCGCCACAGGGGCGGCCACAAGGTCTTTAACTTCTTAAAAGGCAGAAACAGTTGAATCTCCAAAGGGTTTATTTTGCTAATAATTTAAAGAACTACATGTATCTAAACATGTCATTCAAATTTAAAAATTAAAATAAATTCTTACTAGTAAATTGAACATCAACCCCATGAAATGGTCTCCTATACCCAGTCAAACTTTGAAGAATACTCTGCGTTGTGTATGCAAACTTTCCATGCTTGCTTTCTTCTTTTTTTGTGTTTGGAGTTTAACGACCACTCTGAGTTACTCGATGGGCTATAAGCAGTAGCTCATCCCAAATTTAGTGCCACTGGTTCTATAGGAAAGGATCAGATCAGATCAGACCGTAGGTAGAGGATTTTAAGAAGGGAGTGTCTGACCCCAGGTTTTAAACAACCCTTAAAAATAGGAAGCTAGGAGATTCGGGCTACAGTGCCCGACAGGAAAGTGACACGAAAGCGAGGTAGAAAGGGGGAGGAAGATGCCCTTTTATACTACCGAGGGGAGGGGCAGTACCCAGGGTCCCAAGGCTTAAACGTCCCCATCCGACGCACGGCGGATATTTAGTGGTTGAAGCGTTCGTGTCTGCCGGGAATCGAACCTGAGGTTCCTCCGTGGCCGTCACGAACGTTGACCGCTAAGCCACCCGCGGTCCTTGATCCTAGGAAAGGGATATAGTCAGTGCCATAACACAAACAACATCCATACCCCACAGGGATTCGAACCCGGGCCCATCTCGGACAAATGGTCAGAAACCGTAGCTTAGACCACTGCTATAGCATACTTGCTTTCTTCTCTCAAATAACTTACACTAACACTACATGGGTGATTGAGAGATGAAACAACAACAACAACAACAACAACAATAAAACTCCCAAAAATCCTGAGTTCAGTGCCAACATACATACGTATACACTGAAGAGCAATTGAATTAGAGACACCTGTCTAGTAACGTGTAGCACCACCTTTCGCCCTGATGACGGCGGCGATTCGTCTCGGCATGGACTCGACAAGACACCGGAAGCGTTGGGAAGCCATACGGATCCTCGACCCTTGAACAAGCTCCCACAGTTCACGAAGATTTGATGGTAGGGGTCAGAGCCTCAAACATCTCTCTCGATGACATCCCAGATGTGCTGGATGGGATTGAGGTCAGGTGACCTAGCTGGCCAAAGAAGCGAGGTCACGTCGGTGGAATGTTCATCCAACCATTCGGATACAATTCGGGCGCGATGGCACGGTGCATTGTCTTGTTGCAGGATGAGGTCCCCCAGTGGGATGTTGAAGACGCACAAACGGGAACAAATGGTCTTCCAGGATATCCCGGTAACGTTGACCTGTGAGGGACGATGTCACACCTACCAGGGGTTCCATTTCAGTCCACGTAAACAGTCCCCAGACGAGAATGCTACCCCCACCAGCTTGAAGAGTACCCTGCTGGGAAGAAGGATCCATCGCTTCATGTGGTTTGCGCTGTGCTCGTATCCTGCCATCCGCATGTACCAACGTGAATCTCGACTCATCAGTCCAGGCAACATTTTCCCACATGTCTAGGGTCCAGTGGCGTTGTTCCCGCGCCCATGCTAATCTTTGCACCCTGTGATGTGCGGTCAGCAGCGTTAAAATGCCGAGTGATTTCTTGCACTGTGGCCCGTCTATCCGCTGTTACAATGCGAGCTAGCCGACGATGACCGCACTCATCCACACGCTTTTGTCCACGGCAGTTGGCCCTTGCAGGGATGGTTTTACCGGATTCGATGTACTCACGGTGTACCCGTGACACAGTGGCTCGTGAAAATCCCAGGACTTCCGAGATGGAGTGACCCATTAGTCGGGCCCCGACAATTTGCCCACGAAAAAAATCGCTTAGAGCCTTCGTCTTACCCATACTGCGTCCGCCTCTTACTGATACCCGTCGCATCACTCCTTATATTGTCGGATCGCTGCATACGTCATGTCGTTTCCGTTTACAGGGCCGCCCACAGCGCCACATTTGCATAACGCCAGCTGTCTCTAATTCAATTGCTCTTCAGTGTACAGTATATAATGCATATCATACACTCAGCTTAGCATTAGGAAAACCTCCCGTTTTTCATATTCGGAGCGATGACGAAGTACTATGTGATATCAACGTCACGTGCAGCTACTACAGGGTGTCGGAATAATCACTGTGCACTGAATGTATGAATTGCAGTAATGTAATAAAGAAATTTTGAATGGAATTACATTAGAAGTGACTCTCCACGTTGAAGTACTGTGTCTGATAACCTTCATGTCTCCCTACCCCGAGGCGCGCGCAGCTGCCATTCCGAGCGAAGGTCATTCCTGAGCGCTTGGTCGACGGAGGCAGACGTGTCGATTGATCACTCGTCTCGGCACAAGGACAATGCTCTTAAACAGGGTTTTTGGTGGAACATGTCTTTCGCCATGACAAGTACACGGACGAAGTGCAAAAACAGTTCGATAAGAAATTTCGCGATTTTTTTTTGATTTTTTTGATTGGAGGTTTAACGACCACCGTGAGCAACTCAATTTAGTGTCACTGGTCCCAGGGAAGAGGAGGGGGAGTCAGTGCCGTAAGACAAACACAACATCCATACCTCACCGGGATTCGAACCCGGACCCCTTTTCGGACGGATGATCAGCGGCCATCGCTTAGACTACTGCGCCACCGGGTCGGCAATTTTCGCGATGCAAACATCCTCCACGGTAATGCGGCACGTCAGCCCAGAGCGAAGTTTCGGGAAACTGGCAGTGTTCTGAACGCCCCCCGCCTCGGTAGGCCATCCACGGCAGACAGACCGTACAGGATATCCAGGACAGGATACAGAGGAGTCGTCGCAAGTCCGTGAGGCGTCTGTCACAATAAGCTAATGTGTCAAAGAGTACAGCCCACGATATTTTGAAAAGGAAGTTGCATTTCAACCCATAGAAAGTATGTGTCGTGCATCAGCTGAAAGAAACAGACCACGTGACCCGTGTTCAGTACTGTAAGTGGTTCCAACAGTTCCTGTCTGAAGAAGATGAAGACATTCTGAAAATAATTTTCTTTACAAATGAGGTATGGTTCCACCTGTCCGGGTACATCAACAGCCAAAACACTCGTCTGTGGGGTACTGAAAATCACCACGAGTTTAAGGAAGTACCTCTCCACAGCCTGAAGGTCGGTGTTTAGTGTGTCATGACTCGTACCCGCAGTATTGGGTCCATTTTCATCAGTGAAACCATTAACTCAGAACGGTACAGTGCCCAAATTATCCAACCATTCATGCTAGAACTCACGGAACGGGAAATCAACGAAGGATGGTTCCAGAAAGACAGTGCAACTGCTCACACCGCTGGCGCATCAATACAGCTTCTGGAGGAATTCTTCGGAAATCGCATGATCTCTCGGAGACAGGCCTCCCGGTCACCAGATCTGACTTTTTTCTGTGGGGAGCACTGAAAGGGAAGGTGTACGCAGGTAATCCGCACACACTTCGACAGCTACAGGCTGCGATAACAACCCACATCAAACAAACCACACAACATACCCTGAGGTCTTCAACATGCAGAAGAGTGTTCAGACATGTCGGAACGTCGGTGGGGTTCATTTCCAACACCACCTGTAGGAACCAGTTTGACATGGTGTTACTTTCAGCGCAGTTATTTTTCGAACGCACTGTATATTTATTGCGAGCAGCTATCCACTGCATGTAATCGGTAAACGTTTGCCAGTAATGAGGAAACGTGGCGGCTTAAGCAAATTTGACCGTGGCCAGAGAGTTGATGTCTGGTGGGCAGGTGCCAGTATTTCGGAAACAGTCGCACTGGTTGGCTGCTCCCGCACTACTATATTAAGGGAGTGCGAAGACTGGATTAACCATGCACAGACACCCAGTAGAAGGGCTCAGCCGGTCACTCACAGTTGATCCTAGAGGAGAGCGTCGGGTGTCAAGACTGGTATCTCAGCAAAGATGTGTAACACTCACCCAGCAGTACAACAGCGGTGCTGTCTGACCTATTTCCACCCGCACCAAGCGCCGTTCCTGGCTTCGCTTAATGTCCCACAGCCAGAAATTAACGACGGTACCCACGATAACGCCCAGTCATCGCGAACAATGCCTAGCATGGAACAGATGGAAGGTCGTCTGGAGTGAAGAGTCTCGTTTCCTGTTGCACTATGCTGATGGCCAGGTACGCATATGTCAAACAGCATGAATTCTCATCCCCCGATTGCACAGTCGGGATTCAACAAGCCGGTGAAGGTGGTGCCTTGGTCTGGGGAGCTTTTTCCTGTCAAGCCTTAGGTCTGTGTTGGTTTTCTTCCCACACACACTGAATGGTGGACGCTACAGGGACCTGTTAGCCGACCAACTCCATCCATATCCGCAGGTTTACTCTGACCATTGTGCCATCTTTCAACAGGATGATGCACCGTGTCAGCGAGCTCATGACTACCGAATGGGTGGAGGAAAACAACGAATTCACCATATTCCCTTGGCCCTCAAATTTCCCTGAACATTTGTGGTATATGCTAGAATGGAGTGCGAGAACTGCTGATCCTCTTCCACGTAATGAGGGTGAACTGACGGTGGTGCTGCATCGGGCATGCGTCAAGTTATCCATGGAGGATGTTCGACACATTGTAGAACATGTTCCCAGGCGTCTGCGAGCAGTGCTTGCACAGAAAGGTGGACCAACGCGTTATTAGGTAGGTGTTCCTATCAAGACAGTAACTAAGGGTACGTTTATGCTGCAGCGTCGCTGCTACCACATCGCCAAGCTGTGCTCATGGATGCCTGACGATGATGAAACAAAACCATACATCTTTACAGGCTCATTTATCGTGGAGCAGTGATGCTATCTGCGCTGCTCGCTGCGATCATCGCCACAGGGATGATATCAAACTGGTTTGTTTTTCGAGCCTCGATCATCGCCAAGCATTCTCAAACTTACGCTGTGATTGGTTCCTTAAAGGCCACTCTTCCCGTTCATTGACCCACTTTCCCAACCGAGTGTGAAACTACGCAATCATCTCTCTCATATCTTTAAAAACCGTGTTGTTTTTATAGAAGCAAGTTCTATTTGTGGAGTTTTCCTGTGATTTGAACTTTTTTTTTTTTTTGAACTTCTTCTTGGATTGATTAAGAGCTTTCCTAGCATAAGGCTTCATCATGTGTCTCAGTAAGGGATAGGCTTCCTCACCTATGAACACAAAGGGGGCTTGGACGTCGGTACTTTGTAGGAAGTTATCTTCAGGAGTGTTAAGCACACCCTTTTTCATTCTGTCATACAAGGCAGACTTTCTAAAAGTGCCCCCATCACTTTGTTTTCCATAGGCTCCGACCTCAATGAAAATAAATTTACAGTGTACATCACTAACGGCCTGCATAACTATTGAAAAGTAGCTTTTATAATTCAAGAACATGGAGCCTGACCATTGAGGGCGAAGTATTCGGATGTGCTTTCCATCGATAGAACTTATTTATTTTTTTGTATTTTTTGGATTGGAGGTTTAACGACCACCATGAGCAACTCAATGGTCTATAAACAGTCGCTCGTCCCTAATTTAGGGCCACTGGTTCCAGGGAAGGGAGAGATCCATGCCTCACCGGGATTCGAACCCGGACCCCTTCCGGACGAATGATCAGAGGCCATCGCTTAGACCACTGCGCCACCGGGGCAGCCGATAGAACCTACAGTTAGGGAATCCTCATTTCTTGTAAAACATATCAGCGATTTCTTTAAATTCTTCTTTAGTTGGTGGCTTCATATGCAGTGGTTATAAAACTTGCGATAACACTGGTAAAGTCTGTTTGACAATAAGAGATACAGTCGTGATTCCTATAATAATAAAAGCGATGTGACAGCTGCAGGGTAAATGCTCCATGGCAGCTACGTGCAAGCAGCGAGGTGCCTGAGCGAGCATCTATGTGCCAGCAGCTAAACGTACACTAATACTCAATACATTCATGCATCAGAAAAATGTAGTTATTTGCAAAAGTTTAAGACCACCTCCTGGAATTAGATTCCTGCCGATTGTGTATTTTTTTTTTGATTGGAGGTTTAACGACCACCGTGAGCAACTCAATGGGCTATAAGCAGTCGCCCGTCCCTAATTTAGGGTCACTGGTTCTAGGGAAGGGAGAGAGCCAGTGCCGTAAGACAAACACAACATCCATGCCTCACCGGGATTCGAACCCGGACCCCTTACGGACGAATGATCAGAGGCCAACGCCTTAGACCACTGCGCCACCGGGGCGGCGCCGATTGTGTCAGCTACCCTGTATTATTCAACTTCCTGTCGGTGTTGCATCATCCGACAGTGACAGAAATTTGGGGAAGGGTGCGAGCGTCAGTTTGCTTCTATTCAGTGTTTGTGGGATGTTTTCATGCCGAGAGGATTTGTACATACTTTCTACGTATATAGCGAAAAATGGGCAAAAAAGCGTCATTAAGGTGGACGTCAAGTGAAAATGCGCCGCTATACTTGCAATGATAAAAATTGAATTACGTAAGTTCACATGCAAGAAATGCTTCCTGACTCTTGGAAATAGCCACACGGACGAAGAAGACACTCAACTATAATCAGTGGTTCGCAAATTGAGAAAAATAACTACAGGGTATATTTTAAAATTAAATTTCCGCGTGTTGGACTAGTGTTGAATATCGTTAATAGGTGGCGCTATATGTTCGTCAAGTACTGGAAACGTGGCACTTCCTTAGCTTTTTCCGTTGAATATTCAAAGTTTTCATGCAAAAGATAACTGAGTGGTTATACACTTCTGTTTAGGATGTCAGTAATTATGAAATCACTTACATTACAGTTAGTTGCAGGGGCGGCTCCTGCTATGGGGCTGTGGGGCTGCAGCCCCCTACCCAAAGCAGTTTTTTCATGCCGTACCAAGAGAGAAAAGTTTTGTGAACACCGCTGTAAGTTTTCCCAGCAGAATGCCACGACTGTAGTTTTCTGAACTCAACTGGAAGTTTTCCCTGCATAACACCAGGGGGAGCGGGGAGAACGTTACGGACTGCGCTTCTCGCAGCCCTGACGGCTATTGAAACCAACTCATGTGGGAAACTCTACCTATTCCCACATCAGTTCGTTTCCTTTGAATAGAACTTCCCTGGGGACTGCATTCATGGCAGCTCTCGCTAGCAGGGTTGCTCGCGAATGCAGTCTCTCGTTGGGGGTGGGAATGCATCGCCGGGCCTGTGTGCTTTGTTGATTAATACGGTTCTTGTGCTTCCGAATAAGACATAAAATAGGGGAATGAATTAAAAATAACGACGAATGTTGAAATAAAGTATTAAATAAAGTACGTTTGAATGTATTACTCAACCTGGTTTGTTTTTTCTTCCAATTTTTGGTTTGTTCCTGCTTTTATTCAACGTAATAATTCTAACAACATTGTTGCTCCCATCTAATAACAAATACTCAGTTGCCGGGACTTTTGCAAAAAAAGTTTTACTTATATTTTCTCTTCTGGTCAAAATGGACATGTGAACAAGTTGCGATTAAAAATAGAGTTCAGTATTGGATAAATTGAAAAAAAAAAAAAAAAAAAGAGAGAGAGAGAGAGAGATACTAATTTCTGCAGCGAAATAATTGCACAAAATTGATTTCTTCACTTACCAAGCACAGCGAAATTTTCGCTTTTAAACTCACGTTAATTTTTATTCACCAAAAATCATTGAAGTCACTCCACTGGATACATTTTATTTTTCTGCTGCATCCCCCTCCCCCAAAAATCAGCTGCGCATTTCAATTGAGGTAGTGTACTTAATTACTTTGAAAAGAACATTTAATCAGATATTATTGTTCAGAAAATTTACGAAGTTGGTAAATTTTGGAAAACAAATTTTCTACACTAAATTGTTATCATGATGTCTTCAGAATTATAACTGGACTGAATATGTTTGCAATCAGGTTTTATTAAAGAGAATGCCCGTGTGTGAGTATCGCAATAGCAACTCATCGCGGAATTCTGGCAGACCCTGCAAAATTCCACAAAATGTTTTTCATCGCCGTCCAAGTTGCAGTGGTCGGTATCAGGTTGAAGTTTCAAAGGGGGTGTATCAGAAGAAAAAATATTTATTGTCATATTTCTAGGGGTCACAATTTTTTTTTTTTTGATTGGAGGTTTAACGCCCACCGTGAGCAACTCAATGGGCTATAAGCAGTCGCCCGTCCCTAATTTTAGGGGCACTGGTTCCAGGGAAGGGAGAGAGCCAGTGCCGTAAGACAAACACAACATCCATGCCTGACCGGGATTCGAAACCGGACCCCTTACGGACGAATAATCAGAGGCCAGTGCCTTAGACCACTGCGCCACTGGGGCCACGATGAGACACTTGAGAACGCGTACATGACCTTGAGTGTTTCTCTGCTACCACCTGCACACGCAATAATTTTTTTTATTTTTTTTGTCCTTATATATATATATATATATATATACACGTACAGTATATACATGTATATATAATTTGCAACCACTATCAATCCACTGCTGGATGAAAGTCTCCAAGTTTCTTCTTCCACAACAGTCTGCCTTGAGACAGTTTTTCACGCTTTCGAATTTCATGTACCCATCTCGCTCTTGTCATCTTCTGGATATTGTTTTTTCCCTTGCTATCCAGTTCAATATTTCAACTCTCCGTCGGTGGTTCTTTCTTCTAGCAATATGTCCATCCCATTGCAATTTCAGGAATTTTGACCACGTCTTCCACTCTCGTCATTTTCCCAATCCACGAGTTCCTATTTGTATCATTCCAGGTAACAACAAACGTGCATCTCTACATGCTTCTTTCAGTTGTCTGCAACGTCTGTCTGTCTATTTTAGTTGAGGTCCATGTCTGTGCTCCATGCGTAAGAACTGGAAGGATGCACTGATTAATCAGTTTCTTTTTAAGAAATAATGTATCCGACGAAGTTTTATAGGTCGATTATTTTCTTCATAAATGTGACAATGTGGCCATCGCTTAATATCTGTCGCCTAATTTAGGTATCGGTACCTTTACATTTTCCCCATCAATCGCTAAATATAAAATCTAAATATTAATTTCTTGTAAAAAATGCACTTTCGATCAGTATCATCATCATCATCATTGTCAACCATTATCAATCCACTGCTGGACGAAGGTCTCCCCAAGTTTCCTCCACAACGGTCTGTCTTGTGCCAGTCTCCTCCATGTCACCCCTGCATACTTTCGAATTTCATCCACCCATCTCCCATGTGGTCTTCTTCTGGGTCTTTTCCTGTCCCTTGGAATCCAATCTAAAATTTCGGTTGTCCATCCATGATCTCTCCTTCTGGCAGTATGTCCAGCCCATTGCCATTTCAGGGATTTAACTCTGATCATGATGTCTTCCACTCTTGTCATTTTTCGGATCCACGAGTTCCTCTTCTTATCTCTCCTGGTTACATCAAGCATGCACCTCTCCATGCTGCTTTGAGTTGTCTGCAGCCTTTGTATGTCTCTTTTAGTTAAGGTCCACGTCTCTGCACCATACGTAAGCACTGGAAGGATGCATTGATCAAACACTTTTCTTTTAAGACATAATGGCATATTGCTCTTGAAAATTATGCTGTTTCTTCCAAAAGCTCTCCAGGCAAGTTTTGTACGCCGATTAATTTCTTCATCAATGTGACCCTCACTTGATATCTGCTGTCCAAGATAAACGTACGTGTCTGTTATCTCCAGCTTTTCTCCATCAATCGATAAATCTTCATTTCTTGTAAAAGCATTGAACATCACTTTTGTCTTCTGAAAGTTCATTTTTAATCCCACTTCTTTACTCTTGTCAGCAAGTTCCTGGATCATACTCTGCAGCTCTGATGGGGTAGTTGCAAAAATGACTACGTCATCAGCAAAACGAAGGTGGGTTAGATAATCTCCATTAATCTTTATCCCCTTGTTTTCCCAGCTCAGCGACTGAAAAACACCCTCCAATGTGGCATTAAAGAGCTTCGGAGATATGGTGTCACCTTGTCTCACTCCCTTTCCAATTTTTACGTGTGTTGTATTTTCAAACAGCCTAATCTTTGCACTTGCATTTTCATAGATGTTATTAATAATATTAATGTATGCATCTTCAATACCGCAGGTTATCAGAGCCATTGTAACTGCTGATGGTTTCACCGAATCAAAGGCTTTTTCATAATCGATAAAAGCCATGCACAATGGAAGTTCATATTCCCTCGCTCTTTCAATTAGTTCTCTCAGCACGTGGATATGATCTATTGTGCTGTAGCCACTCCTGAATCCAGCTTGTTCTCTCGGTTGAGCCATGTCCAGTGTTACCTTCAAGCGGTGTGAAAGAACTTTAGTGAAGATTTTATAAACTACTGATAGGAGGCTGATAGGTCTGTAGTTTCCGAGATCCTCAATGTCACCTTTCTTATGTAGCAGGATCATTGTAGCGGTGTTCCAATCCTCAGGAATCTTTCCTTCATTAAGGCATCGAGTGAAAATTTGGGCGAGTACTGTTTCGATTTCTCCACTTGCTTCTTGTATGATGTCTACAGTAATTCCATCTTCTCCTGGAGCTTTTCCCCGCTTCATGTTCTTGATTGCATGTGCAACTTCTGCTGGAAGGACTGGAGGAACTCTGGTACTGGTATCTTTCATGATGTCTGGAGTGCATATATCATCCCTTTCATATAATTTGGAGTAGAAATCTTTCACTCTTGTCAAAATTTCGCCTCTATTTCTTGTTACAGAACCATCTTCTTTTCTCAGTGCCATAATCTGTTTTCTTCCCTTACTGAGATGTCCCTTTGCTATCTTTAGGCTTTGGTTGTTTTCAATTGCTTTCCTCACTAGTTCACAGTTGAATTTCCTTACGTCTTCAGTGATACTTTTTCTTACTGTCTTGCATAGCTCTATGTATTCCACTTTGGAAGTCACATCTTCTTTAGTTGTCCTCATCTCTCTTCTTTTTTGCATCAACATTTTGGTTTTTCCTGATAATTTGTTCCTATGCAACTTGTTCTTAGACCCAGCTAATTTTGTTGCTGTTTCCATAAGAGCTTTGGTTACTTTTCTGTTAACTTCAGAGATGTCCACTTCTTCCGATGTTAGGCCTTCTAAAGCAGAGAATCTGTTCTTCAGTTCCAATTTGAAGGTATTATGGTGTTTTTTAAGGTTGGTTATGTCAATACATTTTGTTTGTCTTATGAGCTTGCCACGTTCAAGTTTAGTGTTGAGGTGCATCTTACATCTCACCAATCTATGGTCACTACCTGTGTTGAACTTGTTTAGCACACTGCATTCTTCTATGACGAATTTTTTGTTACACATAATAAAATCAATTTCACTTGTCGTCCCATTTGGATGTCTCCATGTCCATTTCCTGTGTGGCTTTTTCTTGAAGAAGGAGTTCAAGATGAAAAACCCTTCTGCCTCTGCAAACTCAACGAGAGTATTTCCACGCTGGTTTCTGTTGCCGTGACCGAATTTACCTACTGAAGTTTCATTCTGTTGCCGTTGCCCTATTTTTGCATTGAAATCTCCCATAATTATTTTCAAGTGCTGCTATATATATATATATAGATATATATTATTGTTATTGTTATTATTATTATTAAACGGACAGCATCAGCACAGGCGCAGTAACTTAGCTTTCGAAGTGGTATCGTGATATCTACAAAATTGAGATGCAGCCCCCCCCCCCATCTCAGCTTACGACGAGCCGCCACTGGTTAGTTGGCTTTTCTACCCGCAAACTTATGTAAATCAGATGCTGACAGAAGCCATTTCAGAAATCATCTGTGATAAGGGAAAGACTTCACGAAATTCTCTCACAAAACTAAGACCCCCACAAGATGGTAACACAAAAAAAGGGGCGATTTTCAGTGTCATTTATGAGCAGAAGGCTGCATTGGATATACCTTTATTTCCACCTTAAGGGTTACTCAGAGGTCATACGGATTTTGTATCATGAAGGATACTCCAAACGTGACATAAGCAGAAAGGTGAATGTGAGCAAGACTGCTATTCATAATACGATCATGAAATATCGAGATAGAGGTGAATTTAGCGACCGAAAGAGAAGTGGACGTCCAAGAAAAATAACCCCACGTGATGAAAATACCGTAAGGCCAATAGTTATGCGTTCTTCTAGGAGTCCGTGCAAGTAAATCAAGGCCTTTATGCATTCAAATGAGTGCGATATTAGTACAGCAGTGTTTCCCGACGTTTTAGCAGTTTTTGGATTAGTCTTATAAACGTGCATATAAACCTAGACTAATCTCTCATAAAAACGAAGAGACTCCAGTTTGCGAAGCGTCCTCAATCGTGGATTACTGAAAATGGGTGACAAGTCCTTTTTTTTCGATGTTCGTCAATTTGAATCACGTGAAGCACATGTTCGACAACCATAAGTTGGATGAAAAATACACCGTCAGCACCAGGAGACATCCCGCCTAGTCGGATGATATGGGATGCTATGTCAGCATCCGGTACCGCTTTATTAGTCTTTTTGCCGACAGGCACTACCATGACTGGTCCTTTTAATGTGGTAACGATACGTGAGAAGCTGTTAACTTGGCGCACAGATGCACAATCTTTATACATGATGGTGCTCCATGCCACAGATCAAAGACAGTAAAGGACTACCTGCAGAGTAAAAACGTAACTGTACTTGACTGGCCTGGTAATAGTCTCTACATTAAATCCATCGAAAATTTGTGGACCCTTTTATCATACAAGGTAGCAGGAAAAACAGCCAGCACATTTCCCATGCTTTGATTGACGTGTACGTGTGGTGCAAAGACATTTCAAGTGACTACCACAAATCCCTTATTGAGAATATACCACATCGTATTCAGTCCGTTCTAAAAACAAAGGTGGCCACACAATGTACTGATTTCAGCTTTTTTGTGTCCTAAAGAATGTAAGTATTAATATGTGGCAGCATTTTTTGAAGCACCTCTGACTAGTAATTAGTTGTTTCTTTGAAAATCTTAATTTTCAATAAATTGACAGGTGGTCTTAAACTTTTGCAAAGGACTGTAAAAATCTCAAACGTCTCTGGAACATTTAATACACAGGGTGTCTATAAATGATACAACTTCAGCAGTGTGCCATTAAAAACAAATACGATTGAAAAATACTTACTCTAAACGTCAAGAGACGTGGCAAGTGTTAAAGTTTGTTAAGTCAAATGATAGATTGAGCCAGGTGTCTCGTGTAATGAAAAACCTGGTCATACAGGGAATACAACAGGAAGATCCCACACCTTTCACGAATCTGTT
This sequence comes from Macrothele yani, assembly GCA_039090855.1. Taxonomy (NCBI): domain Eukaryota; kingdom Metazoa; phylum Arthropoda; class Arachnida; order Araneae; family Macrothelidae; genus Macrothele; species Macrothele yani. The sequence goes on from CM077026.1 coordinate 118,218,989, forward strand.
TCAGTGATGAGTTGACATTCCACGTTTCTGGCAGTGAATAAACATAACTGCCAAATCTGGGGCACGAAAAATACCCACATACATAATGCATGGGCGCCGACCAGTATGGGGGTCGCACGGTCACTTTACCCCCCTGTAGAATTATTTTTCCTTTTTTTTTTTTTTTTACACTCACAGAACTGGACCACAGGGAAAGATGGAGTTTGGGGCGTTTAATTTAATATCCCAATTTTATTGGAAATTTGGAATTTGAAAACGATAACGTGAAAGCGGAAAACCTAGCAAACCGTAAGGTAGTACGCCCAAACAAGTTCCGCTCAGGGTGGTGTTGGTTGGTTGGTTAATTGATGTTAATGGCGCAAGGGCCATGGTTGGCCAAAGAGCGCCAAACAAAAGACATCAAAACAAAACAAAATAAAAAAAAAAAAAACGTACACAAGGTTAAAAACAGGCTGATGTGGTAAAAATGAAATATGATAGTGAACAAGGTAAAATCTAGATAAGTTTAAAAAAGTCAATATCTTGTAAAAACGAAAACACTGCTTTCATGTCGCAGGCTTCGCCAATAATGGTTTGCAGCGTAGCTGCTCCTTCGTCCAACAGATGAGAGTGAAAATGACGAAAACGACGATCACAAAACCGAACACAAGTACACAAAACATGAAGGACAGTGAGACGACAGTTGCACGCCTCACACACCGGGACACTCTCGCCACACAGCAAAAAGCGGTGAGTAAAACGACAGTGCCCAACTTCCTCACGACGGTTCTTCCGCAAACTAGACTTCCATAGTCCGATCTGTGGTTTGATAGAATGCAGCTTATTGCTGCCCTGCTGAGACCACAGGGACTCGTCCAGGAGAAATGTCCGGATCAAAGGTCTAAAATCGCGGAAAGACAGTGGCAGCCGAGCTGGCGACATGGAGGAAACAGACCTGGCAGATACATCTGCCAGCTCGTTACCCCGGATCCCAACATGGCCAGGAACCCAACAGAATCGGACCAGGAAGCCATCACCCTCCAAAGTTCCAAGAAGACGACGGACATCACGGATGACAGGTGAGTCCGTGTCCTCTGGAGAAGATAAAACATGGATGACGGACTGGGAATCAGAGCAAACCATAGCGCGACGATGTGACCGAGACTGTATGTGGCACAAAGCGAGGTGTACCGCACGCATCTCTGCCGAAAAGACGGTGGATTCAGGCGGAAGCCTCTCAGCAAGGGAGGCATCGCCACACACGAAAGCGGCTCCAACAACCTCACCGGATTTCGACCCGTCAGTAAATACAGGCAGGAAATCCGGGAAGAGAGACTGTTTCTCGGCAAAGAGCTGCTGGTACACCAGAGCAGGAGTGAAAGACTTTGGCCACACACAAAGGCAAAGGTCAGCCGTTGCTTGAACCGGCTGCCAAGGCGGTTCATTGTAGAACCGGGTCAAACCAATCATTGAAAAGTCGAGACCAGCATCGCGCACTATGGCAGACATCCGAATCCCGAACGTCGGAACACAGGAGGGGCGGTTGGAAAACAAGCGGACACAGTCCGGTTGGAAGATGGAACCATACAGTGGATGATCAGAAAAAGATTTCAGTTTTGTATAAAACTGAAGAGACAGCTGCTGACGACGGATGCATAACGGCGGCTCATGATCCTCCGCATACAGGCTATGCACGGGAGAGGTGCGGAAAGCACCAGTACATAGCCGCAATGCCTGGTGATGGACGGGGTCCAAAGGTTTTAAAATCGATGGACGGGGTCCAAAGGTTTTAAAATCGATGGACGCGCTGAACCGTACGTAATGCATCCGAAGTCTAACTTTGACCGAATGAGAGAGTGATAAATGCGAAGCACTGAGCACCTGTCAGCCACCCAAGATGTTCGGGAGAGGACCTTCAGGATACTCAATGACTTTGTGCACTTCACCTTCAAAGACTGAATGTGAGGCCGGAAGGTGAGCGCTCGGTCAAAAGTTAGCCCAAGGAACTTGGCTTCTGACACTACGGGGATGGTAGAACACCCCAGACGGAGGCTGGGGTCTGGGTGAAGACCCCGTTTGCGGCAAAAATGCACGCAAACGATCTTCTGGGTCGAGAAGCCACATCCATTTTGGGAAGCCCAATGAGAGATCTTGGTAATGGCAGACTGGAGCTGTCTCTCGATGGTGCGCATGTTAACGGAGGCGCAAGAGATCTGTAGATCATCCACGTACATGGTTCCACGAACCGTCGGAGGAAGCAGTTGGAATATGTGATTCACACGAAGGATGAACAGAGTGACTGATAAAGTGGAGCCTTGAGGTACACCCTGTTCTTGCGGGTACATCGCAGAGAGGGTCGGCCGCCCCGGTGGCGCAGTGGTCTAAGGCGTTGGCCTCTGATCATTCGTCGGAAGGGGTCCGGGTTCGAATCCCGGTGAGGCATGGATGTTGTGTTTGTCTTACGGCACTGGCTCTTTCCCTTCCCTGGAACCAGTGACTCTAAATTAGGGACGGGCGACTGCTTATAGCCCATTGAGTTGCTCACGGTGGTCGTTAAATCTCAAAAAAAAAAAAAAAAAAAAAAAAAAGAGAGGGTCGACCCGACGCGCACACGGAAACTCCGGTCCTGGAGAAATCCGGCGATGAAAGATGGTAAGTTTCCCCGCAATCCGCACTCATGCAGATCACGGAGAATGCCGTATCTCCAGGTTCGATCGTAGGCTTTTTCCATATCGAAGAACACGGAGACCAAGTGCTGACGCCGGACAAACGCCTCCCTGACAGATGTCTCAAGGCGAAGATGATGATCGGAGGTGGATCGAGATTTGCGAAATCCACTCTGATGAGGTGAAAAAATGTGACGAAACTCCAGATAAAAAATGAGACAAAAATTAATGATACGCTCGAGTACTTTGCAAAGGCAGCTCGTCCTAGCAATTGGCCGGTAGTTCAACGGGTTGGTGGGATCTTTACCAGGTTTGGGAACAGGAACGACAATGGCAGTGTGCCAAGATTCGGGAAAGACATGCTCTTGCCAAATCCTGTTAAACAGGATTAGTAGACATTCAAGAGAGGAGGGAGAAAGGCGCTTCAGCATCTCGTAATGGATGTTATCTGGTCCGACAGATGTCCGGCCGGACCGATTCAGAGCGGTCTTCAGCTCCACGGCAGTCAGCGGGCTGTTGTAATCCGTGGAAGAAAACGGTCCAAAAGAAATCTTGGACAGTTCAAGCCGCGGCTGTAACTGCCGGAACAAAGCAGGGTAATTGCTGCTGCTGGACACCGAAGAAAAAGCGGCACCCAGAGAGTCAGCAATACCCTGAGCGTCAGCAACCGTTCCTCCAGCACTCTCAAGAATGGAGATTTCCCCAGATGGGTACTGTCCCCGAATCTTACGGATCCTGTCCCAAACGATCTTAGGGCTGGTAGTGGAGTTAATCCCGGATACATATTGTATCCAGGACTCCCGTTGACTACGCCTACGAACCAATCGCGCGTAGGACTTGGATTTCTTGAAAGCAAGTAGGTTCGCGTCGGTGGGGTACCGACGGAACCTACCCCAAGCCCGATGTTGGGCCTGACGAGCTGCCATGCAAGTGGAATTCCACCAAGGTCTCGGGCAACGTGAAAGAGTAGTCGATGTCCTGGGGATGGTAAGTTCTGCCGCTTGCACAATACAATCCGTTACCGCCGCAACAGCGTCATTGACCGTTCCTGAGGTCACCATAGCTGGAGTAAGAATTGCCGAAGCCGTGAATGTGTCCCACTTGGCTCGATCAATATTCCATCTAGCAGGGCGAGTAGGGTAACGGTACCCGCCACTCGCTAGACGGAGGAAGATGGGAAAGTGATCGCTGCCAAGGGGATCACCAGACACGCTCCAGGACCAGTCAGGATATAAAGATGGTGAACTCAGTGACAGATCAATGGCTGAGTACGAGCGGGTGGGTTCATGAAAATAAGTAGTAGCTCCGGTGTTGTGGAGACAGAGGGACGTGTTGGAGAGAAGGGAATCAACAACACGGCCCCTGGAGTCTCGAGAGGTAGAACCCCACAACGGATTGTGTGCGTTGAAATCCCCTAAGATGAAGAAAGGAGGCGGCAGTTGGTCGACCAAATCTTCCAGATCCGAAAGGCTCACAGCTTCATCTGGTGGTATGTAGATAGAACACACCGTGAACAGTGTTTACAGATAATCTCACTGCCACTGCCTGCAAAGTCGTCCGAGCGGCAACTGCAGTGACAGGAACACCATGAGGAACAACGACGGCCACTCCTCCGCAGGCGATAACGCCGTCCTGGTGATCCTTGCGGAAAAGGGAATGTCTCCACAGCGAAGGAGTGTCCGTCGTGCGAAGCTTTGTCACCTGGAGACAAAGGCACACGGGTGTGTGCGAAGACAGTAAGCCTTTCAAATCATCAATGCGTGATCTCAGACCTCGGCAATTCCACTGAATGAGCGTGGCCATAATGAAATGAAATGACAGAATGAAGACAGACGACTAGAACGTCTCAATGTCGTCCATCACCTCCAATCCATCCGCAGTGTCTGGAGGTAACACAGGGCTGTGTTTACCCCCTGTGTTAAGAGGTGGTTTGTGCTTGCTCTGTTTCGGGGAGGAAGAACCTAGTTTTACCTTTTCCGGCTTCTTCTTTCCAGTGCCCTGGACCTGGGTCCCTGTGATGGCCGGAGATGTTTTCGGCATAGAGGGAGGTTTTTCTTTTTTTTGATTGGAGGTTTAACGACCACCGTGAGCAACTCAATGGGCTATAAGCAGTCGCCCGTCCCTAATTTAGGGTCACTGGTTCCAGGGAAGGGAGAGAGCCAGTGCCGTAAGACAAACACAACATCCATGCCTCACCGGGATTCGAACCCGGACCCCTTTCGGACAAATGATCAGAGGCCAGCGCCTTAGACCACTGCGCCACCGGGGCGGCGAAGCCTTTTGCACCACAACTGAAGCATAGGACCGCCTGCCTGGTTGTAAAGGGGCGATCCGCCGTCTAGCCTCGGGATATGAGAGATGCTCAGTTGTCTTCAGGCGTTGGATTGCCTGTTCCTCTATCCACTTAGGACACTGCTTAGAAGAAGCAGGATGAGACCCTTCACAGTTGACACAATGATCAGACTCTGCAGAGCAGTCCGCCAAAGAGTGTTCTGTGGAACCACAGCGACCACACTTTGCAACATTACGGCAAGACTGCTGGGAGTGACCGTAATGCTGGCACCTGAAACATCGCAAGGGGTTCGGGATATACGGCCGAACATCAAGCCGTAAATAACCTGCCTTGATGGAAGTAGGCAGGGTTGGGGGAGTCAAAAGTGAGGATGATGTTCCGGGAGGGAATAGATTTTCCATCCCGCCGAAAAAGAATTCGCCGAACCCCAATGACATGCTGTTCACTAAGTTCCTCCAGCAATTCCTCATCGCTGCATTCAAGCAGGTCGCGGGAGTTGACTACACCGCGAGAGGAATTAAGATAACCATGTGGAGAAACCTGAACAGGAACGCCAAGCAAAACGGTCGTTTCCAGCAAGGTGGCACTGTGGCGTGGATTAGATGTTTCCACGAGATCCCCTGAAGGGAGCTTTTTGACACTCTTCGGAGAGCCAGCAACGGCTTGTAGAGCCTTGTTAATCCAGAAAGGACTCTTGCTACTTAGGGACTGTGAAGAGTCACCAGATTTGATTAACAGAAACAGAGCATTGCAGTTAGTTGAGACAAGTTTCTTTGTTTTTTGATTGGAGGTTTAACGACCACCGTGAGCAACTCAAATGTGCTATAAGCAGTCGCCCGTCCCTAATTTAGGGTCACTGGTTCCAGGGAAGGGAGAGAGCCAGTGCCGTAAGACAAACAACATCCATGCCTGAGCGGGATTCGAACCCGGACCCCTTACGGACGAATGATCAGAGGCCAACGCCTTAGAACACTGCGCCACCGGGGCGGCTTTCTTTCTTTCTTGAGGAAGGTGGACCTTCCTCCACAGGGCGCTTTAAAGTGGTAGCATGGGAAACACTTTGTGTTGCCATGAAGAATAGAAAAGATTCGTCCGCCGACCTCCCCACCCACTACCGAGACTAACAAGGGAGAGCCGGAGGTCCGCAAGCCCAAGAGGGCGCAGGACACGGCTCTAGGGATAGTCAGCGGATATAGCAAGTTGGTAGGGCAGACCTACGCTCGGCGCGCACCCAGACTTTCCCGTGCCCGGGAAACACCCCTTTGGCATGCCCACCCTACCACCAAACTCACCCAGCCGAACAGAACGACAAGCCGCTAGAAGTCTGGACGCCACTCGGCCACAGACTTCTTGACTAGGAGTGGGTTAACTCCCAGCCTCCCGTTTAGGGTGAAGCAGAGGGCAAAGAGGAGTGTCGGCATCTGGAGACACTACAACCCGGCTCCCAAATACCTCAGCCTCCAGCATCCTCATTTCCACCTGTACGGGTCACCGCACACGGCAAACATGCAGGTAGGTCTAAGCTAACCAGCTCCGGAAAAAACAGAAAATGTAACATAAAAGAGAAAAGACAGGGAAGTGAACGAGGAACAAAACCCGGAGCTGGCGCCTCATCACAACCTCAGCAGCCTACAACTGAGGCGGGTACATGTCAAAATATGAACTTAAGACGAAAAAGGCAAAATAAGAGAAAATCGGCTCGGGCCGTGGGGACGCCATCCCCCATCAGCTGGATGAACAGCTGTCCCTTCGTGTATGTAATCGTCTAAGCCGCAGAGGCAATAGAAACCGTCACAAGGTTAGCTCGGGCAGTGGGGGCGCCGCTCCCCAAATAACTGGAAAACCAGTTATCCCCGTGCGGGGCAGGGTGGTGTGTGCTGTACTTAAAAAAGCTTGAATGGCCCTGCTAGATACTGTTCATTATTTTGAAAACAGTTACCAATGTACATGATTACTAACATACACTTTCTTCAAGAGCAGCATCAATTAATAATAGTCGCCATGGTGGTCTAAGCGCTGGCTTATGACCCAGGTTCGAATCCAGTTGAGGCATGGATGTTGCGTTTGTCTTACGGCACCGACACTCTCTCTCTCTCTCCCTTCCCTGGAGTCAGTGGCCCTAAATTAGGGACGGGAGGAGTAAGATACACAATTTTTTTTTTTTTTGATTGGAGGTTTTACGACCACCGTGAGCAACTCAATGGGCTATAAGCAGTCGCCCGTCCCTAATTTAGTCACTGGTTCCAGGGAAGGGAGAGAGCCAGTGCCGTAAGACAAACACATCTATGCCTCACCGGGATCCCTTTCGTACGAACGACTACTTATAGCCCGTTGAGTTGCTCACGATTGTCGTAACCCCCGCCCCCATAGTAGTAGTGTTCTAGTGTAGTAATAGTATCAATCTTTCATTTTCACGAATTGTTTTCTACTTAATAGCCAAACCTTAAATACACTTGCCCCCCCCCTGAAAAATTTCCAGCAGGCGGACAAGGTCCTAGCACACGGCACAGCCTCAAGGCTAATAATGTCTGTACTAGTCTAATGGAAGACAGTGATAGCGCACTCTTTCTTCGCCAAACCAACAATTACTGGCATCACGTACCCAGACATGTTCGAACAATTCGCAATTCCACAACTCCAGGATATTCAAGACATCGTTTTCCAGCAAGATGGAGTGCTTCCGCACTGGTCTTTAAATGTACGCAGATCTTTAGACCACCATTTTCCAGGGCATTGGATTGGACGTGGGGGTCCGTTGGCATGGCCACCCCGTTATCCTGATATTACCCCATGCGATTTTTTTCTTTCGGGCTTTATTAATGCCATTGTGTACGAGAAAAAGCTTACATCTATCACTGAGCTCAAAGAACGCATTACTGCAGGCTTGCTACACCCGATCTTCTGCAGCGTACGTGGGTGGAACTGAACTATCGTTTAGACATCCTGTGGGCTTTCACAGTTAGCCTGTGTTTTGACATAAAAAGTAAGTTATTTATTGTATTTTTTAATCAATAGCATTCTGAAGTTGCATACTTCATTTATGGACTATTTTTCCTAAATACCGCATTTTCTGCATGCCAAGTCATTTAATTTAAACATGTGCTAAATTTAATTGCACCCTCAAGTCCTGCTTTCTCAAATAAGGTATGCCCAACGGCACATTATGTATCACTGGCAAATGATAAAAGCATTGTAAATTAAAGTAGTTTGTCCCCCCCCCAAAGTCGATATTAATATGGCATAACTAAAATTCTCTATTGATTTCTGCATGATAATCCATTGAAAAAAAAATCAATATTGCTTTTAAAAGAAACGTGTGCCCCATTTCATGTACCTTACTTGAAGAGACCACATCTAATTTTGTGCACAAGGCAAATAAGAACAGTTCTCTTCTTGATTTTGCAGCAGCAAAATCAGTTATAATGAGTTTCAATACTCGGCTATACAGATTATCTATTTCCTCACAGCTTAGTTCCAAGTACAAAATGCCCTTTTTTTCCCCATGAGATTTGTATTCATGTAAAATTGATATTTTCACATTAAGACCGAGGAAAAATATTTAAAATTTTCAACTAAAAATATAAAAATGTGTACTAGGGCCCTTAAAATGGAAGGGTCCCCGGCAGTTGTCTCTTGAGGGCTACACTAACCACTACATTTATCAGAATGGAAATGGAGTGTTTTTAAACACTAATTCCCAAAGAAAATGAAACTGAAGGAACATTTAGTTATCATTTCACAGTATTTTTAGAAATGACTGAGGAATCTCAAATTCTGAAACTCAAAAACCCAGGTTTAGAATGCACCAAAACCCTGGAATTCCAGGCTACAGCTGGATTACAAACAAGTCTGGTACAAACACATTTCACTAATTATCTTTCAATTGTGCTATTCCACATTTCACAAAGACACTAACATAACCCGACCTTGAGCTCTTTCATTTTAATTCTAAACTGGGGGAGGGGAGGTACGACACCGTGAGCAACTCAGTGGGCTAATCTAGGGATCAAAGCTATATGGCAGGGTTCCCACTCAAAAGCAATAAAAAAATTCCCCGATTTTTCCAGGTTCTCCAGGTAGTTTAAGTTTTCCAGAGTGGTACGTTGCAAAGAATTGTTACATTTCATTCCATTCCATTCATTTTTCTCATCAAAGCACACACTTGTAAATTCTTTACAAAATTACCTGCTTTTCATTAATAACTGTGTACATTATTTTCTGTACCAAAGTTCCGTGAACTTTTGTTAATACTACCCACATGGAATTTGTAAAAACATTCCCATAGAAACAGGTCATATGTAAGAAGAAATCTGTCAGTTGAATAGTTTGTTTTTCTGTAACACAATGCAGCTAAGCTGAATGATGAAATGGCTCTGTTCAAAGAAACATGTTTCAAGAGAACCAACAGACAAAGGACTTTGATCCATCATTTGGTTGGTTCTCTTGTGAAGTGTTTCTTCAAGCAGGAAGCCATTGTGTCTAATTGTTCCATGTTATAACAACTGCCTGCAGAAATTGAACAAAAGCTAACTGGCAATTTTAAAAATTCAATTTTGCATCTCTTTTTAGAGAATAAAGGAAATACTTAATATAACTGAAAGTAAGATCTACCAAATTCTAGGTAGGCAGTAGTAACTGCAAGCAAAAGTTTGAAATCTTGAAAAAATAAGTTTTTTGGCAAAATAAAGTATCCATTGATCTTTACAACAAAAAAAAAAAGGGGGGGGGTAATTTTCCCTGACTTTTACAAAAAAAAGGTAATTTTCCCAGAGTTTTCCCTGATTTTTGGAACCATTTTCACATTCCCTGAGAATTCCAGGTTTTCCCTGTTTTCCAGGTTGAGTGGGAACCCTGTATAAAACACATGCCACGTTCCACTCAGTGCCACCCTCGATTCTACAAAACACTGATAAATAAATATACGCGACTATCAATACTGCCAAATGAAACAGCTGTTACTAACATTAAATTTTTTAATGTCAAGGATAGCTTAGAAAATTTCAGTAAGGGTAAAGATGGAGCTTTGTCCCAGTTTAACCTGCCTTCAGAGGGAAGTGTCCCAAAAGAGGGACTCCAGCAGGACAGCAAGACTATTACAACTTCTTGGATTCATCCGAGGAGCAGCGCAAAAGGATTGCCCTGGTCATAACTTAAAGGGAAATTGATCAATAAGAGAACACCGCAGGGTTCAACAATCACAGTAGCATTCCCCTGATTGCATATTTCTAGGGACCAAGAGGAAGGAAGGGGGGGGGGATCTTGCTGATTTATTTATCTCGTCTTGGAGTACAACTTTGAAATCCTTGTACACAACAGTATTTAGCCAATAATACAGCTAAAAAGCTAACAAACAAGCTGGTGGAGGCAGCGTTAAGCTCTGGGGAATGTTTTCCTGGCATTCCTTGGGTCCACTCATACCTGTGGAAGGCACTATGGATAGAATTAGTTATGAATCCATCCTTGCAGACTAACGTACACCTATACATGCAGATTGTCTTCCCTGGGGTGGATGGGATCTTCCAGCACAATATGGCATGTTACACAGCTAGAAATGTCCGAGAGCGGTTGGAAGAGCACAATGAAGACTTCAAAGTACTTTCCTGGCCCCCTAATTCACCAGACTTAAACTTAATTGAGCAACTGTGGGACCACCTTGATCGCGTTGTTCGCTCTATGGATCCTCCACCACGCATTCTCCAGCAACTGTTCAATGCACTGCAGTCAACATGGCTCCACACACCTGAAAACACCTTCCAAGCCCATCTAGCTGCTGTCCGGGTTGCACGTGGCAGTTACTCTGGATATAAGGTGGTCAAAATAATGTGACTACCATATATAAGTTAATGGTTGGCATTGGAGCCACTAAGATTTTATTTTTCTTCTAAGGCAACAAATTTGTATCGTTCAGCCACTGGGGCAGCCTCTCTCTCTGATAATATTCTTTATAATCCTTACTAGGTGGCAGCTCATCAATAATAATGGGAGAGGGGGAGTAAGATACATACATTTTTTTTTATTGGAGGTTTAACGACCACAGTGAGCAACTCAATGGGCCATAAGCAGTCGCCTGTCCCTAATTTAGGGTCACTGGTTCCAGGGAAGGGAGAGAGCCAGTGCCGTAAGACAAACACAACATCCATGCCTCACCGGGATTCGAACCCGGACCCCTTACGGACGAATGATCAGAGGCCAGCGCCTTAGACCACTGCGCCACCGGGGCGGCTAATTTAAAAATAACCAGGTATTTTCTTTGTCTGTGATGCCCAAATGTGAACGTATGTTTCATGAACATAATACAAAAAGTACCATGTTATACAGTTGTTACATCACAAATATTTCTTTCTCGGTGCTAGTGATCATGTCACATAATTACATCTGGGAAGCAGTTTCCATTTACTGAACTTCGTGTGTTGTCCCAAATATTTCTTTCTTAGTTGTTGCTAAAGTGATGTCTCTTACTTTAATCTGGAAAGTAGTTTCCATTCACTGAACACTTGTACAAAAACAAAGAGCTAACACAACATCACAAATATTTCTTTCTTGCTTGTTGCTATGGTGATGACTTTCCACGACACAACCAATGTGAAACAATCATTCAAACAAAGCAAATTATATTGCTTGTGACCTGTTTTAAATTTTATATCTTTTATTTAGTTTTCCACACTACTGATAATTTCTCACAAGCACTCAAATTCATGAAAGCATTCTATTAAAACACAAACACTAATTCTACTTCACTTTGTTTTATTAGAAAATTACCACAGTTCAAATATAAAATATGTTCTTGAATAAAATAAATTTTATGCATTAACATTGAACAGCTAATAGTATTGCACAATACGGCAGAAGATAATGTACAAATAATGAAAACTGAATACTAATTCACTTTTGCTATTACTAAGGAATGAATTACTTTCAATGCGGCTTCAGATCGCCACAGAGAAAGCTGAAAGAAATAAAAAAAAAAAAAAAAAAATCGTGGTCCACACTTCTAATTGTTCACACTATACAAGCCATGTAACCACTTATAATACATCATGGTTTCGCATCAAATATTCACAGGAAAACAGAATTTCACATTTCATCAATGTCATTATCAACATACATCTGGAAAAAACAATAAATACATCTTTGGTTAAAATCTCACACACACTGGATTGACAAAAATCATGGATACTTCTTCCAAAATGAGATTACCTCCATTTTCACTGTTAAGCCAGTTAACAGCAAGCAGACTTTAATAGCACATGTGCCAGCAACCAGTGCAAGTTCTTACAAATTTAAGCAGCTTTAGAGAAGTGAAGGACTGACTGGTCCACACTTCTAACTAAACATCTCAGTAATGTGCAATTATACATACATATTGGACACAAAAAATCTTTGATGAGATAATTACCCCCAAGCAATAGACTCCTTTACCAAGGACAAATACTGCACAGCTGCAAGCACCTTACATACATAGTACAAGAATAGATGCCAGATGAGAGAGGACCTTTTTTTTTTCTGTACAAAGTACATGAGGATGTTTGCAGAGACTCCAACCCTGATTGGAAATCTTCAGTAATAATAAAAAAAAATCTGTAGTTTTTGGCAGTAGTGAAAAAACTACAGAAATCCATAGTTTTCAGTACAACAAAATTGCATGACACATGGCGAATGAATTTCCAGAGAAGCAAAGTGTAAATTCATAAAAAAACATTTTTGCTTTAAAAATTGTCCATAAATTGAAGCCATTTTGTGAGAAACACTAAATGAATCCAATAGTTTTCTGTTTTCAGTTCACCTCAAAAATCAATGTGTGTTCCAATAAGAACCTCACAGTAAACAATGTACACAGGCTGGAAGCTGCTCATGGTAATCTTCAAACCTCCCAAAAAATGAAGGGGGGAAGGCTTTTTAATACTACTCCAGGACTTTACTCAAAAATAAGAAAAATTAAGGACTTTGCAAACTTCGGAAAGGGAACTAAAATTTCTGGATGTTTCCGGGATTTCATAGGCTGTGAAAACTCACATGGCTAGAGACATTTAGACATCCAAAACATATTGAAAAAACACGGAAGAAATTTAATGATATTGAAAATATTCAAGAAACACTCTTCAAAACGTATAATGAATGTTATAATCTAGAAAACACGGAAATAAAATTTATGCTCATCGTTAAAAAGGTAATTTCACTGAGATTTTCGATTTTCACAGTGACTATGAAGAATCCGTAGTTGTTGGAATCTCTGCGTTTGATGTGACTCGGCACATAAAAGGCCCAGTTTTACTGAAATATGAAGGGACAAATACATTTCACAAAGGTAAACTACACTACATGAAGTTCCAACCTGTATGGTATGAAGAACACCCCACACCTCTTGCACACAAGGAAAATAACACAACTTCTGCAAGGAATTAATTATGAAATTTAAAGCAGATAGTATTTTATGGTTCAAGATGCCAGCTGACATTTTATAGTCTTGTGTATGTGTGAGAAATTCTTTTCTTTAAAGCATACTAACTACATTGAGACTCAAGTTAATTAGGCACACATGCCTTCATCACATAAAGCAGGGGTGGGTTTATGACTAGGCCAACCTAGGTCTGCAAGGCTGTGGGGACAGTAGTCTTGAAAGTACTTTGTGAGAAGCAAATAACTTCACTCTTTCCTAAACTGAATGTTGCATTAAAAATTTTCCTGAGCATGATGACTTAATGAATCTTGTGAAAGGTCTTAGTGTTCTAACAAGAATTGAGAACTACTTTAAGCATTTGCTAGTTCCGTAGCAAATGCTGAGCTTGTAAAATGACTTTATTTTGAATATATTACTAAAGATTTTGCTGCAATGAAAGCATGTCAGATGGAATTGCAAGAAGAGGTATCATTAAAACTTTTAAACTATTGATAATAGTTCAACATGAATTTTAATGGTCACCTTTTTTTTTTTTTTTTCAACTGAAACTACTGTAGATCGTAACCGATTCACTAGCATTTTATTTAAATATAGGAATTTTTTTCTTTCCCAGTCACTGCTTTTGTTACCATAAAACAATTTTAAATGCAATTTTAAAGGAGATCACACAAGTAGCCTAAATGACCAGTGATGCACTTAGGTTTGTTAAAATATTTTTGGGTAGCCCACCAAGCCAAGCTGGCTTACAGCTCCCCAGAGTTTGGGAATCCCCTATTGCACATGAGACATCTATGCACGGTGTAAGTCAGGTAGACCACCTCACCGAGCATGAGTTTGTGTTCAATTAAGGGTTGGAATCCATCAGTGCTGCGTTTAATGTCGCATGACAGTTGGTGCAAGGCATGCCAGTTTTGGACATTTCCCAAATGGCCCACACTCCTGGGCTTTTTAAGTATAGATACAGCAAGGGTTAACTGTGAATGACACAACATGCAACAACAACAAAAACACCTTCTCAGCAATTGGTGATCCTGTGGACAAAAACAGTTGGTGGATCAAGAGACTCGCGAGAATTATGCAAGTGAACACAAGGGCCACATGCCCAGAAAATCACCACAGAATTCAACCCTGGTGCATTAAAAGTCATCACTGCAGAATTCAACACTGGTGCACCAAGGGGCATCTCTGAAGAATTCAACATTGGTGCATCAAAGTTGTGGCAGAATTCAACACTGGTGTACCAAGGGTCATCTTTGAAGATTCAACATTGGCATACCAAGGATCTCTTTGGAGAATTCAACATTGGTTTACCAAGGGTCATAGATTCAACATTGGCATACCAAGGATCTCTTTGGAGAATTCAACATTGGTTTACCAAGGGTCATCTCTTGGTGTATGGGCATCAAGGATCATCTCTGAAGGATTCAACATTGCTGTATGGGTAACCAAGGGTCATATCTGAAGATTTCAACCCTGGTGCATTAAAAGTCATCTCTGCAGAATTCAACTTTGGTGCACCAAGAATCATCATGGCAGAATTCAACATAGTGCATCAAGGATCATCCTGGCAGAATTCAACACTGGGGTACCAGAATTCAACACTGGTGTACCTCTTGATGTATGGGTATCAAGGATCATCTCAGAAGGATTCAACATTGCTGTATGGGTAACCAAGGGTCATCTGTGAAAAATTCAACCCTGGTGCATTAAAAGTTATCTCTACAGAATTCAACATTGGTGCATCAAGAGTAGTCTTGGCAGAATTCAACACTGGTGTACCAAGGGTCATCTTTGAAGGATTCAACATAGGTGTACCAAGGATCTCTTTAGATAATTCAACATTTGTTTACCAAGGGTCATCTCTGAAGGATTCAACATTGCTGTAACTTTTGCAACAGTTGTGAATGAAATGACCAGGAGGATAGCCATTTGGGAAATGCCTGAAATGGCATTTCTTGTACCTGCTGTACCATATTCAAAGTAGCTCTTAGCTCAAGATACCCGTCTCACGCATTCTGAACAATAATTAAGTGTTAACCGATTATATATATATATATAGAGAGAGAGAGAGGTGGTGTGTCCAACAGAGACCACACACTGAGCTCACACGCTGTTGTACAGGTCAGAGTGAACCATTGATGTGATGAGGGTAGGTGTACATAATAAAATGGCATACCAGTGCATAAGTCAGTGCTCTTACATGAATGACATTTGTCAATGTCTGCATCTCCATAAAACCATTGAAGGTTTTAACGGTCTAGAATTTTAAGCTATTGTTATGTACACATGGTATATCAATTTCATTAGTACATGCTTTAAAAATCAACCATTTTGACTAAAAATTAATTTCTGCACATTTTAACTTGTGCATGATATAATATATGGCATCATAAAGTATTGCACATTAACTGACAGCATCCCACAACAAAAAAAGTTGCACACTGTACATCTACATAATAAATGCTCACAAATTAACAGTAAAACAAAAATACATATATAAAGCACAGGAATTCATATAAAATTTAAAACTAAAAGAACTTTTTCTTAAAGGAACATATAAAATGAAATAAAGGAACTATAAAATTGCACGCATGTTATTTCTTTACCAAAATATATCGAGAAAAAAGAAATAGCACATGTGGAGTGCATTCACTAATAAACATATGGCACACATATCGGTGCATCACTGATAAACAATTTGGCACATCTTATTCAAATAGAACATTAGTACACAACAAGTCCATCATGTACATAGAGAGAGATACTTATGGATGAAATGTTCATATAAATCTAGATTCCTTCACCTCTAAAATTCTCATATTACACTGTTCACAAAAAAATTGCCAACCTTTCCAGGGTGGAAATTCCAACCAGATTGCAATGGTTGTTTTACATTTCCTTCCATTCTCGCATTTTCTCACCAAAGCACACAATTGAAAATTCTTTAAATAACAGATCTTTGTACAATTACACACTTTTAATACTAAATTCATGAGGCACATTATAATTTTTATTTTACTTTTTTTTGGCAACAAAACTGCACATTTTACTTTTTTTTGGCAACATAATTGCACAGACCTTTTGTGAACCTGAGTGGTATACTTGTTCATGTAAAATTTGCCAATACATTCCCGTAGTAACAGTTCATATGTAAGAGAAAATTGTCAGTTTTTCTACAACATAATACAGCTAAGTAAGCTTAATGATCAAATGGAATCCTCTTTAGAGAAACATGTTGCAGGAGAAACCAACCAACAAAGGACTCTGATCCATTGGTAGGTTGATTCTCTTGTGATGTGTTCCTCCAAGCAGAAGTATCACGCATACAAGAGAATGACAAAGAAAGAAAAAAGCTGAACTTTTTAACTGGATGAAAAATTAGAAAGTGTGAATATAATGTAGCCTGAGCAAGACAGAATTTATCACAATTTATTTATGTATATATTAAACTGGATCATGTCACTATTCAAAACATAAAATTACTGACATACACTGAAAGGACAAATTATATTGCATACACTCCGGTGAAAATACACAAAGCAGCAGGACAGCAGCAAATCTAGTTGTGGAGGAAAACCGGTTGGGGCTATAAATAGAGTGGGTCAGTAAGCACAATAATACCTTCCATCAAGTGCCATCATGGGTCGAGGACGAGACACAAGTGAGTTTGATAGAGGTCAAGTTGTGGGAGCCAGGAAGGCCAGATGTTCAATCAGCACAACAGCGAAACTGTTAGGAATTTCGCAACAAACCATAGCAAATGTGTTCCAGGTGTACGTGAATTTCGGCAAAATTGCTAACAGTCGGATGAAATGTGGCCGCTAAAGTGCATTAGATGATCAAGGGCGCCAACGATTGGCCCGCATCGTACAGACGAATCGGAAGGCTTGTTTGCAGCAAATCGTGTCACAATTTAATGAAGGAGCATCCACAAGCCTATGCTCAAAGAAATCCGTCGACACATCACAACTTGGCTGGGGCAGTCGATGAACACATCATGTCCCAACATTAATGGCACACATGTCCCAATGTTAATGGCACCGGATCGTATGATTCGGCTGCAGTCCGATTGGAAACATATGGTCTGATGAATCCCATTTCACATCGTATCGCACCGATGGCAAGCAGCGTAAACCACACCAAGCTATGGACCCCAAGTTGGAGTACAACAGGCTGGTGTAACTGTTTGGGCAGCTTTCACGTGGTTCGGCTTTGGTCCCTCTTGTCGAGTCTTCCGTCACCGGTTCCAGCTATGTGCAGCTCCTTCCCGACCATCTCCACCCTTTCATTACGTGCCTCTGTCTGACCCAAGTTTCGATCTTTCAACAGGACAACGCTCCACCCCATCGGTCCTGGCTAGCGACCGATTGGATCTAGGAGCACAGCAGTAAGCCTACCACACTACTCACATGGGGCCGGCCCCCTTACTCACCAGACCTCAACCCCATAGAGAATTTATAGGACATATTGAAACGCGCTGGTTGTGATGAACCATTCCTACCTACATCTCTGCCAAGTATTCTTAGATTGCTGGTCAGCGATACCAAGTGTTTCGGAACCTCATTGCATCTGTACCACGACGTTTGGATGCTGTCCTGCGTGTAAAAGGTGGTGTCACACGCTATTAAGTGGGTGTACGTAATAATTTGTCCTTTCAGTGTATAACAACACTGGATAGAGGGAACACTGCGGGGGAATAAAATTACAATTATGGGCGCAATCTTCGCCCTGTCAGACTGCTATTTTCAAAAAAATTTCCTCCATTTTCAAGCTGAATTTTAAATGTTTATACAACGAAATTTTTAACAATACTGAGCAGAGGGATATAAGAAAAAAAATTATGATTACGGGAGAAATATTCACTCTGTCCAGTCTGAATTCCGTTATCGGATATGGAACCCCCTCCCCCCTTCTTTTCAGTTGTGTATCCATCTCCAGAATTAGACAAATCAAAGAATCTCATGCCTAAATATTACAGGGACATTTTTGAGTTATCTAACTTCCGTCGTTGAAAAATGTTTCTTCATTTTCAAGCTCAAATATAAATATTTATGGAACAAAATGATATTTAACAATACTGGAAACATCGCGAGAAAACGAAATTATGATTTTAAGAAAAACCTTCATTTCATTATAGCTTCAGTTTTTGAAGATTTTGAAAGATGAAATATCCCCTGAGGGAAAACTAACACATCCCAACTAGTTATCCCCCCCACCATTTCTCTTCAGTTTTGTATCAACTGTAGCATGACCCAAATGATAAAAAAAAAAAAAAAAACGGAATTCCGCGAATTCACTGGAAAATCTTATGTATGATCAGGTCATTGTGTGCAATTGCTCCATGTTATAAGACAAAACACACTTTATCAGCAGAAATCTCAAGTTAACATGCATTTTTTAAATTTCATCTTTGATAATTTTTTTAGGTAATTAAGGAATAATGTAATGTATTGAAAGTAAGATCTGTCAAAATCGTAGGAAGGCAGTAATTGCAAATGTAAAGGTTGAAATCTGGAAAAAAAAAAAAAAAATTCTTAATTTTTGAATTTCTTTATTTTCAGGAAAAAAAAACTACAATTTTTCCCGATTTTTGGAGCCATTTTTAAATTCCCTGAGAATCCCAGGTTGTACGAGAACCGTGTGTTCAGTAGTGGAAGCCACCGTTGCAAATATTTGTACGTTATTTCTGAGGGAAATAATCACAAAACAAGCTACTTCCAATTTCATATACCATGATTTGTTACAATGAAAACCATGCACAATTCAAAGTATTGTGCTGTTTCCCAAGTATAATTATCAGCAACTAATTGTATAATCATTGCCTATATTTATATTTGGGCTATTTCCCCAAATAAAATTTTCCCTATTTCCGTGTACGTTTCCTCGAAGGCACATACACACATTTAGCAATGGCGGCGGGTGGGCACACTGTTGTATGTTATTTCAGATACGTAAAATGATTAAAACATTTTATATTTAACACTGAAATGGTAATGCTGATTACGAAAGCTGAAAATATAAACTAGCTGCCTGAAGATGATCAGATTCAAAGTTAACACCTTTGTATTCATAATTAAAATGGAATATAAGGAAGTAACAAAATAACTTTTCTTTAGCACACATGTTAAAACTTACAAAAGTAAAAGCACTCTGAACATCACACATGAAAAAATTATACATATATATATACACATATGTACACCCTGTGACTATATGGGTATAGACTAAAAAGATAGTTAAAATATGACCAGCAATATATACAAATAAATATACAGTGGAATCTCAGATGTTTTTATCTTCTGTGCTTAATTTCGGCACTGGACCCAATATTTTACTGAAGTTTATCACTTCTTCAATTCAGTTATACATAATTCATTTTTGTGATTATACATTAAATTTTGAATTATAAAAAATGCATGGTTATTGGATTCTTTTATAAGTAATATAGTATGAGTCAACTTTAACAGAATCAAAACAGCAGCCATAAAATAGATAATGCAACTAAAAATTTACTAAACAACATTCCCAATTCTATCTTTTCTCCGAATTCAAGAAATTTGAAACAAGAAAGGTTACTGAATATTTTACTTCACACTAATGCTAAATCAACTAGTGAATAAACTGCTTTGAAAAGAGTGATGCTTACAAGTAAGTAAAAGATGTGTAAAAGGGGTGTTAAAGACCCCCCCTTGCCAAAAAAATTATTTGGATTTACTACCTGCATTTCAAAGGTAAGGTTCTTTTTATAAATTGAAAATATGAAATCATAACAGAATTTCTTAACCTAGTTTTTATACTGAAATTAGAATCAAATATTAATACAAAAGTCAAAATAGACCAGGTGAGATTGTGAGGTGACCCCCCCCCCCACGTATTTTTATAATACAAATATTTGCATATCACATGCATATATTAATTAGCTACACAACAATTAGCCACTGCTGCCTGTGCAGTTTAACTTCGCACCTTTTTCTGTACAGATTTTTTAGTATGTTAAAAATACTTCGAAAACAAATTTTGAAAGGTTTTTTTTTTTTTTTTTTTTTTAGTAATAGGCCACTGTGCCTTTGTTCTTCAAATATTAAAAAAAAAAACTATATTACACTATGGGTCACCACCCCCTACTAACTGCTACTTGTCAACCTCTGGGTTTCACTTTGTGAAATTTTCATTTGATCTTCAAATCCAGTTCAGAGAAAAAAAAAATTGTGCATAACTTTAAGTTTTAAACAGATTTCGATAAAATTTAAAATGGAACATTTTTATATAACGTAAAGTCAGTTATTTTGAAACTCTTCATTCCCAGGGTTTCGCTTCATGAACCGTTTTCATTTGGTCTTCAAATCCGATTCAGAGAAAAAATGTTCAGGCACATCTTCTAATCTAAAATCTTCAATGGATTTTGACGAAATTCAAAACAGAATGTTATGTTTATATCTTGGCCACTGCAAAGATTTCCCCGTCAGTTATTTAAAAAACTGCGGAAAACTTTTTCGTAATTTTAAACCAATCTGGGAAGGAAGACGCTGAAGCAAGATAGCAGATGTGAGCACAAAACTGGGTGGGTCATCAATTGACAGCTGGCCTGCCATGTGATAAGTGGTTCAGTTGGAGACCAGGGATTTTGAGTAGCCACAATTAAAATTTTAATGGCTACTTTAAAGATTATACGCCCAATTTAGGCAAATGTTTTGTGATTAGTTGCTCTTAAGCTAATTATAGTGCATATAAAAATTTAAACAAATTTCGTGGAAATTTGCAAAAATTATATTTCTATTCATATTTCTCCAGGAAACACCACCTTATTTTCATAATAGAAGCATCCTATATTTAATTGCCAACCATTAGTACTTGGACCACTAGGTGAAGATTCTCTTACACTAATTGAATTTGAAATTTTATGTATTGTAGAGATAATAATTAATCAAATTTTTCTGTTCTCTAAGAGGAAAGGAAACAGCTCTAATTCCTCATTTTAAATGTACACTTGCTTATATTTCCAACTGGATTCACTTCTTAACTCAAGTGGAAAAATAAATCTTGTTTTACTGCTATAGGTCTCACTGCAGACCAAAGTTCTTGTCAAACAGTAAGAGAGCTGACTTTGAACTCTTGCTCCCCCTACAACCCCCACCCCATCTGCCAGCATCACATCTCTCTCTGCACCTTGTCCCGGTACAAGTGCCTCTGTTCACTCTTCCAACAATCACATTCCCCACTCACAAACATTTCTTGCAGAAATGTGGTGCATTATTAAACCTGATTTCCAAGCAAACAGAACTGGAAATGAATGCACTAATAACAAGAATGATCACTTCATGCTAATCATCATAAAGATTCATAATATATCCGTCTATGCACGATCTTCATAACTCTATGAACTTCATAACTATGAGATGCGAGTCTACAAGATAAAAGCCATAGCAATTAAAATACTTTAATCTTAAAATTACAAGGTTAAAAAACACAATCATTCGAACCTTTGTAAGGTTCTTCCTCAGATGTAACTACCACATATCATGAAATTTACTGAGCATGTGCTTTGCTCACAATAAACGTCACAAACTGTCTTCCACTAACGTGTATAATTTTAAGATTAAAGTATTTAAAACTGCTATGGCTTCTTTCTTGTAGACTCTAATCTCACCGAGCTATGAGGATCATGCATAGACGGATATATTCTGAATCTTTACTGGAAATGCACTTTTAATTACCATTTTGTCGCATTTTCAAAAAATGACATGATTGAGGATTCCCAAAATATTTGCAAAACTTAAAAACCTGAAATTCCGGGTTCAGAATGTTCTAAAAACCCAGATTCCTGTGCTACACCTGATAAAAACAGGCTTAAGATAGCATGCACGAATGTCTTACATTATAAATGAGCAGAACAAAATTATGCAGATCTTTCTTTTTGGAGGTATTCAAAATTTTACATTTTAAAATTCCTTTTATACATTCATGCATTTTTAAGGCCATTCCCTAGAGAAACGTATAATCGAGATTCCACTGTATATGCATTTATGTAAGCATGACCCCCCCCTTCCCAACCCCTCAAATGGAAAAAAATTACTTTTGTGTTTTCAAAAATTTGTTTTAATAAGTACAACAGAATAAAATTTCCAATTGGTAAAATCAAGATGTTTCAAATGCTCAGTGATAGATCAATAAGGGACATAGAAAATGCCAAATTTCTGAGTGATAAATAATGTAAGATGCTTTTTTCAGATCACTCAAATGCCCTGATAAAATACTACAACACACAGGAAAACTTCAGATTTGCTTTGCTCAAAATTTGAGCTGATAACATGTGAACATAAAGATTTACAGATCGTCAAAAACACTCAGGAGATTACAGAACATTTAAAACTTTTGCATCTTTTGGAATCAATATATATCAGTGCCATCTAGAGAAGCTCCTTTAAAAGGAAGAATTGATTAAAATAAGTTTTTTTCAAAGAAAGCATTACAAATTAAAATAAGACTTGACGGACCTCTTACATGTGGGAAACTGAAGGTACAATAGTCCTTTGAAGTATTCATGACAGAAGTGCATGCTGGACTTGTCAGAATGAGGAAAAAAGGAATTTTCCAAGAAACCAGTACATGCTCATTCAAAAATACTAATATGTTACAGGAAGACAAATATTGTGGAAACTATAGTTGTTTACAATCTAAAAGGTAGATTAAACTGAAGTTCAAAAAAACTTTGCTTAAAATCACTGAAGTATTTCACGAAGGTAATGGTAACTTTGTTTATGTGCTTTTGTAGTTTGTGCCTTAAATTTTTGTACTTCCTATATACTGGATTTTAAAATCAAAGCTACTTTCAGTACTTATTGGTATACTGTAAACTCCTGCATTGAAAATATTGGTACACTACCTTTCCAAGGTGTAAATATTACTAAAATCCAAACAACTGGATTATTGCATCTACCAGAAGCTGTTAAGCTGTTTCTCCTACCATCCTTAGACATAAAAAATTTTGAATTTAAAATCATTTCTCCATTATGCATTTATACATTCCAGTAAAAATGTCAACAGGGAAATCGAAACATCACAATTATCAACATAGCGAAAAAATCCAGTTACAGCACTGCAGAGATGAAATAATGGTATGTGAATACAAGGCAAAATACAAGGCAAAGAAACCAAAATAATAAATTGTTGTGTGGCTAATTTCTGTACATTACGAAGATCTAAAATAAAAATAAAATAAAAAATGCCACAAATAAAGTAAGGACACCAAGGTGCATAGCTGGTCACACACACACAAAAAAAGCAATCTATTGGATAATGCAGGAGTTTACCACAAACCAAAAAATACTGGAAATAACCAATTCAAAAATATCCAATAGAGTAATACAAAAAAATAGTTAAGCCACAGACAACAACTGGAATAGTAATAAAAACAGCACTCATACAAAATCCCATTAAAAACTATGTAACCTTATTTAAAAAAAACAAAAAAACAATGATGTAAATTTGTAAACAATTCACTGAAAAAATCATCAGGTATGCATAATTACAGAAGAAAAAAATTAAAAGTTATAACATAAACAGTAAAAGCAGAGCTCCCCAATCCTGTAAAAAAAAAAACCTGAAAAAAGCATGTGCAAAGAAAAAAGTCACAAATATCAACAAAGTACCACAATTGAGATTTGCCCAGATACCAGATGGCAACTTTCCACACTAGTGATGTAAAAAAGCTGGATTGCAATGCTTGATAGCATACAGAGTTCTTGAACATATGTTGAGGCACAGAAGACTAAAAAAAAAAAAAAACAGCAGTCCTTGAGCCAAACAGGAATTGAATTTGCTGAAATGTATAAGACTGCAACAATGTGTTAGTCTATCCTTGTAACATTTTGGAATCATTTATTCCTGAATTACTTGTTCTACTTCAATTCTTTATTTTTACTATCACACCATGAAATACTTTGTTCATTTCAAGCAAAGTTACCGTAACCTTTGTGAAATAGTTCATCAATTTTAAGCAAAGCTAGTTAACATCATTTCAATCCAACTCTTTTATAGTTGCAACAAATATTGTTCCACAATTACTTCTCTATTTATCTTCCTGTAACATAAATATCAAATGGTTTTGAATGAACACATTTCTTGAACAATTCCTTTTTTCATCACGGTTCCAACGGACAAATTCAGTGTTCACTTCTACACTCACTGAAACTTTGAGAGCGCTATGCCTTCGAAAGTCCCCACATTTAAGTCATTTTTATTTGGTTAGTCATATTTTCATTTTTTTTATTTTGGTTTCTTAATAGAACTTATTTTTATCCATTATCTTCCTTTTAAATGGCAAATCATTATTTTAACCAGTCAGTTATCTTTTTAAAGAGTCACAAGAACTAAAAATTGCATTAGTGATCACAAAATGCAAAACACCATAGAGAACTTCCAACAATTCATAGCTGCCAACTTTCTAAAATTGAAAAGAGATTTTTTTGACATAGCATTTTTACCTAGTTTTTTTTTTCCCCCTCTGAGTTCAAATTGTCATAAAATCCCTTAGCATATGGGAGGCCAAAACCTTTTTTTTTTTAATTTTTTACGGCAAATATCTAACATCCACACACGCACATACACACACACACAAAAACTTAACAGCTTTAATTTTTGAAATTAAAAAAAACGTCTGGTTTTGCCACCTAGTCTAACTGCATTTTTGTTTATTTTTATTTCCACGTACAACTACACATTCATGTTATAGTCAGTGACATCAGGTAGTACTACTGCCATAGCATCTTCTCTCAACTAGATTTTGACACTAGCTCACATTTCCACACTTCACAGAACACTGCTTAGCTTATTGCTGGTGCATATATGCTTTGGCCACAATGTTATCTCTGTGATTATGGGAAAAAAAAAATTGCATCCTATTCATATCATATGAATTGTTCCATAAGCCTACCTGCTGCCAGCAACAGCATTCAAATAAAGAAATGTTCTTTGTGCCATGAAAAATTGGATTCAAATCATGAAGATTGCATGTATCTTTAGAAATTGTGCTCAAGTAACCCCTTGTCATTGGTGATCGCTTCAAATAATTCTACAAGCTTCCCATCATCTGAAAAGCTCATTCAAATTTTACCATGATCTTCCTGCAGTTGGAAAGAGCTTTATGGTCAAAATTAACACATTACAAACCATTCGAATTTAAGGTAGTATTCTGCTGGAAATTGCAAATTTCAGGGGATTGTACTCAAGCAAAGCGGTAATTTTTTCCAATGCAAGGAAACATTTTCAGGTCAAGATGAATGATGCTTCATGGGATTTGTGCTCAAAATAATACAACTTTATATATTGTGACAGTAGATGTGGTTATACAGAAACATTGAAGCATCAGGTGAATTCATTGCTTCTCTTACCACATGTGTATCTGCTTTATAAAACTTGCAAATATGTCAGACAAAGACCGAGTCTGGGAAAAGCCAATCTTTCTTTTTAACGCAGAATAAAGAAGAATGCACTTTTCAAATTATTGAATACTTCCGAAAAACTGGGAAATTATGCACACTGGAAGATTACAAAGGGCTGACAAAAAAAAAAAAAAAAACAGCCTCAAAGGAAAGAAAAAAGTTGGCAACTATGTTAACATGAATGAATTTATTAAATTTCTATTAAGACACATTCCAATAATCATGAAAAAACAATGTGGCATCCATGTTAGATTTACTTTTCCACTAAGGGTTCATTCCATGCCAAATCAACACAGCCAAAACACTTCACCTTACAGATTTTGATGCAAATTGGTATGCTTGTTCTCTCATACATGGAGAGGGGGGGGGAGAGGTAGGGAAACAACAACACTCAAGAGATGCATATATAGTGTAGTAAATCAGCTTATTTTTGTGGTGTAGTAAGCACAAAAATTCACCAAGCTTTCACACTCCACTGGGAGGCTTTTTCAAGGCAATGGTAGACATGCAAATGTCTACGATTACCTTGAAGCCTCTCAGTGAAGTGAGAAAGCTTTACGAATCTTTGTGCTTACTACACCACAAAAATAAACTGATTTAATATGCTATATATGTGTCTCTTGAGTATTCACAGTATGGTGTATTTATAGTTATGGTAGAAAACCATTTTCTGAAATTTTCAGCAAAGCAGGTTTTAAAAGCTAAAATACGCCACAAAATGGCAAAATGTTTTAAAGCTATAATGGTAAAGGTCTCATTTTCGTATCGCAAGTTTGTGTAACAATAAAAGCTTAAGCTTCAAGACATAAAAAAATGCCTCCTTCCAATTTTTTTTTTATGAAAAAAATATATTAAGGAACACTTTACATGCACATGGTTTTTTAAACTGCAGCAATTTAAATAATTCCTCAGAACATGAATTTCCAGAAACTTGCACATACTAATTTAGCTTTTGTGACAGAATGTGTAAACATTACACACTCTCTCAAATTTTGTGTTAACTATTCTTAAAAAACTAACTCCCCACATCCACGTTAAGAGCATACTCACTTATTGCAGCAAAGTTTTATGAAAGGTTCAATGATTTTCTACATAAAAGCAAATTAGAGGGTGGCCTCAGTTTAAATTCATTTAAAAATTCTGTATCAAAAATGTTTGCAAAATTCACAATTTAGATGTGTTAATTTCAAGCCTTTTGACAAACCTTGTAGAATAGATTGTACAGCACTAACACTATTGTTTCTTACATTTGTAGTCTTTCTACCTCCTCCTCCCCAAGACACATTTGCCATTCCAGTTGAATAACATTCTCTGGGCATTTCTTAAACGTCAATCTTTCCACATCATAAACAAATTCTCCCCTCCCCTCCAAAGCACATCCTATATTTATACTTTTGTAAAATTCCAGACCCTTTCACACACTGGAAGCTGAATTTTAATTTTAAAATAAAATGTTAAATCTTTTTTATATCCATCCTCCCTCTTCCCTTTGATTTTACTCACACACAAGATATTTCTTTCACTTTTAATAGGGTGAAAACGAGAAAACTTTGGTTTTCTTCTTGTCTGTATTTTCCTCCTTCACTTACTTCTTAACAATTATCTTTATTTTAACAGTTCAGTTTTGTTTTTACTGTACTTGACAGAGACATTTAGCCTCGGTTAATACACCTGATGATGCTCTATTGACAAAGAAAGATCTCAACAAGTTGGGGGGGGCAACAGATACTTTGGGAGGGGGTCAGTATGTCCTTTTTCCTAAAGCTTCAGGACTGATCTTATTTGAATATTAAAATGAGATAAGATAATGTGCTTGGGCCCCAGCTACGTTTTCCTCTTTGCTTTTTAGTTTCCATACTCTCTTAATGCATGAAAATATTTATAGTGTATAAGTTAAATATTCCACAAAAATAAAAAACCATAATTAGCTTTCTTTGCAAAGTAAAATAGTATCATAATAATTATTAGTTAACATTCTGTGCACAGTTGAACATGGATACCTGTGGGGGAAAAACTATACCTAATAAATTGAATTGGTGAATGCAGAAACCACACTAGTACAAAAAATTTTGAAAATAACTTTATTGAAAAAATGGGCTTGTCTAAGGTCCCCATGTAAGGTGTGGAAACCACATAAGTCCGTGGCTTCATGTAGTATATATAGGGCCATGAAAAAAAGAGTTGGACGCAGAAACCACATTAGTCGCTGACTTATGTGGTTGCAGCAACTGTGGGTAAACTGCTTTGGTGTAAAAAACCTAAAAACGTCCAAGTCTGAAATGTTTGTGTACCATGTGGTGGAAGCTCACAAGGAGGCAAAGGAGGTCTGCAGTTTTCTGGCAAAATATTAAAAGGAGTTTGCTGCTCCAGGAGTGAAAAATCTGTACCTTTTTTCTGATGGTTGCACGGGACAGAATCGAAATCGCACAACGATTGGATTTTGCCTTGCTTTGACTGCTTCGAGGCGATTTGACAAAATAATTCATTTCCTGATTCGAGGTCATTCCTTTCTCCCTAAATGATAGAGATTTTGGGGTGATCAAGAAAAAACACTATCGGGTGTACATCCCACAGGAGTACAAAAATCTGGTTGAACAAGCCATCAGCAAATTTCATGTGACTTCATTGAACTCGTTGGACGTTACAAAGTTTGATGGGTGGTTGAAACTCTTAAACAAAAGAAAAATCCTATTGCTGTGGAATTGCATGAGAAGGCAATCGCTCAACAGCTAAAGGTGAAATTTGCACCAACACGGCACATGGAATTTTGTTATGATTCACAGATCAAGTTATCTTTATTTGTTACTATTGTTACGTGTTTTGCCCATCATCATGAAAAAGGGAGTCTTGACTGTTTACAACTTTATTGATTGTTAATTAAAAAATATGTTTAACCTGAGGAAACCTCATCAACTATAACCTGAACTTATCAGCTTGCCCACTACTCATCAGGATAGTTACGCTTCCGGAAAAGTTCCTATAAATAGGAAAAAATGAACAAGTACATATCGCAGGACTATAGTGGTTTTTATGAAAAACTATTCTCATGGCCTGTCGCAGAAACTGATCACGACGCTGCTGTGGAGAACGAACTTTAAACAATTTTCTAGTTACTGTAACATTTTACATACAGGTATTTCAGTTATCATTTTAAAGTTTTTTGAATTTTTTTTTTCAATCTCAAAACGAGGTGAATTGAGAATTGTTAATTTTTCAGTAATAATATGATTTTTTTTTTTTTATAGAGAAAACGCTTGGGTTTCACTGTCCTGGAGTTATAGAGTCGGTAATGATTGAAAAAAATAGGACAAAAGTTTGCAACCATAATGACCCTAATAATTTGAGAAACAGCTGGAAAAATTTAATTAAAATTGAGCAAAAAAATGAAAAAGTTCGAAAAGTGAGATCACTGACCAACAAGAGATGGCGCCACAACGCCCAAGAAGAAGCGATAGCCGATGACAGAAGCAGCCCGCGAAAACCACCGAAATGCCCAGCTGACACGGTCCGTGCTAGTCTGAGCAAAACGTCCCCTCGAAGACAGTAAAGGAATTTTACTGAAAGTACTCGGGTATGAATAAATATTGAAGTAAATGAGGATGCAGCAAAGGAAAAACTCATTTGGTAATGAGACAAAATAAATTCCAACGGAGAAAAAAAAAGAAGAAGCAGACCCGTGGCCAAATGGAAAACCCCCGTGCCGCATCCACATAACGGAAATATGAATTGAAAGCCAAGCCCCATGTGCGGTAAGTGTTCATCGAACTTTACCAACTAAAAGTGAAGTTCAAAAATGCAAATGCATTAATGCACGTTAAATAATATAACCTCCAATATCGGAAGTAAATTGAAATTATCAGATTATGTTTCTGCAGTGTATCTTTAAGGATTGAGCACAAGAAGCTCCATGAAATCAGGTTTTAGAAGTACTTATACAGTTTTATTGATCTGCTGTAAAATTAGAAAAATAGGACATGTGGTTTCTGCACTCGCAGATTCAATTGTGTTAAAAGAATTTTGAGATTACTACAGGTAAGCATTGAGAACTTTAATCTTAAGCACTAAAAATGTAACTTTCTTGTAATTACCTCATATGTAATTTTTAAACTTGTATGATGCTGAAATTGTAAACTGATTTTCTGTTTAAGGACTATAATTAGCAATATTTCATAAAAATTAGAATGGGGTAAAAACAAAAAAAAATTACTTTTTTGTGTGTTTATTCGGCATGGAGTAACTGAAGGGGGAAGGGGGGATAATTGATGAATGAATGCCATCATTGTCCGAACAGGTACACTAACAGGAAAAATATGATTAATAGAATTTTAGTCATCTGTAAACTTTACACTCACTTCATGAATGACAAATATGATACCAACGAGAAGCTTCGTTACATTGTTTTTTCAGTCACTGGCCAATCAGTGTACCACCTGTGCATTTGATCCTGTCCACAAACCATAAAAGAACACCTGAATATATAAACTTGACACTTATCCAGAAATGGCATCTAACTCATTTTTTGATTAAAGTCCCAATTAACAGTTTATAAAACACACAATGTAGAAATCTTGATTAACAATCACAAAATAACAAATGTATATTTTGAATAACAAAATAGAATTCTCACAGCAAAATACATACATTTAAAAAATCTACTTCACTGATAGTAAAAAAAAGCAACAACCAAAAAAAAAAAAAAAAAACAACGAAGTGACAAGTTTTGCTGAGTCTTTGGCATAAAAAAACTAATGCAATGTCTTAATATTTTTTGGTGCATAGTCCATTTTTATATATATACTTGAACATGATACATCCTCAAACTTGACAAAATATGTCACTATATTCATGAATGATGATATTGAAGATATGTACACTGAATGACAAAATTTTTTTTTTTTTTTTTTTTTTAGTACCAAATTTCTTCACTTTTTATTTTTGAAATCTTACTCTTTCGGCACCTGGTGCTAGGAGGAATGGCTTGCACTCGGTGTTTATGCCCTGTCTGTTTATACCTGAAAATACAAATGCAACACATCATCATACAGAAACTTTAGAAAATAAAGTTCAATGATAAAATACATACAACTTTACGAAAAATGCAATTTATGAGGCAACCTTATGGGTTGTCTTATGTTATAAACATGCTTTTGATTAAAATATACATAATATCTAAGGTGTCTTACCTGATATTTCAAAGTATTTCGCAAGTTGTTTGCTCTGTGAGGCACGTGCTCCTGGCCCGAGAGGTCCCTTATGCTACGGACCTTTGGTTAGTTATGAAAATTTTTTTTGCAGAAATAAAGCGGTTAGGTTATATATTTTCAGTTCCACATTCATCCATTCGCACAATCAAACGTTTGAAATTTACTATTAATTAAAAGATTTTAGTAGAAAGAGTTATACTCATCGGGTCAGGAGATGTCTCACAAGGGGTTCGGCGGTGCATAACCGCCATCATCTGTTCACTACTTCTACACAAGGGTTCCTCGCGTGTGTGTAGTTTTTGGAGTTGCATGTCAGGAATCGCTGGGAAGGTTTGCTGCCTTATGTATTAGGTGATTTGTTTCCAATGTGTCACCATCTATTGGATGAGTTGGTAGGTATCAGTCGTGAGTATAATTCTTTTGTGTAGATATTTTTGGGCTATTATTTGTTCGTAGAAACAGGTGGTTTTTTTTTTTTTAATTCTTTACTCATTGGTGTGATTTTTTGTAATGTAAGCGCTCGCCGTAACAACGAACCCCTTGTGAAACGTCTCCCGACCCGATGAGTACAACTCTTTCTACTAAAATCTTTTAATTAATAGTAAATTTTAAATGTTTGATTGTACGAATAAATGAATGTGGAACTGAAAATATATAACCTAACTGCTTTAAAATTTCTGCAAAAAATTTCACAACTAACCAAAGGCCCGTAATATAAGGGACGTCTCGGGCCAGGAGCACGTGCCTCACAGAACAAACAACGTGCGAAATACTTTGAAATATCAGTAAAATACCTTAGATATTATGTATAGTTTAATCAAAAGCACGTTTATAACACAAGATAACCCATAAAGTTGCCTCATGAATTGCATTTTTCATAATTCTTTACGTAGTATACGACGGAACGCCAGGAACGAGAAGAAAAACGATCATGAATTGCCGAAACTGTTAAAACCTAAAGAGTTGAGAGAATTAGAGAACTTCAGAAAAAGGAGTGACCTAAAAAAAAAAAAAAAAAAACAGCATTCAGTTGGAATTTTTGATTAACTGCCGTGATATAAACTTGATACCAAAATACCTACAACTCAATTATTACGCATTGAATAACAAGGATGCAAATATTATGAAACAATGTGAAATTAAACGATTAAGAACAGAAATCGCATCCAAAAGAAAGAGTTTATAAATTACACAATACTTGTTATAAATTATGGAATCTGATACAAAATAATAAATATAAAAATTTAAATAAAAAATGGACTGATACTGTCACTACCAAATTTTAAAACAGACCTTTACAATATTAGAAAACGAAGCCCAAAACATCAGAAAAGGCACTAATAAATTAGACTAATTGATAAAAATATCCCTACCAAGAAATTAAACCAATGAAAATTTTCTACCCACATTTCAAAATTACTCTAACCTCGAACTCTCTGAAGTACAACAAGCTGCATTACAGAAGGGTAAAAAATGTGCGTACCCGCAGACCATTCCCCCAACTGAAAGGTGTATTCCAAAAATCGAGACCATCATTCAAAATGTCCCATATACACACAAACCAACTTTAAGATTTAAGTTGTATAGAAATATATTGGATGAATATAATCTGCAGTCTAAAAAAGAAATTAAACTTGGAAAGATGACATATGAAAAACAACTACTAGACTTAAAAAAGACCCTACTATTGTAATTTGTGAAGCAGATAAATAAAATCAGTTAATAATACTACATAAAAGTGAATATATTATTAAAATGAACACAACTATTGAGGAATTAAAATGTCGGATAATTAAAAAAGACCTTGTGGACTCTCAAACTTTTTAGCAAAATTAAGAACTCATAGTTCACTACCTTCAGAAATTACCAGAGCCTATTCACCAGTAAGTACAATAGTTCCAAGTATTTTTGGGAAAATAAAAACCCATACACCCGATAGACCATTTAGATAGACCATGAATAATGAATACTGTTTAAAAAACAGTTTAGAGTTTGAGAAAATAAAATCTATTAATATTCCACTATCTGGTATGTTTATGGCAAGTTTAGATGTTAAATCATTATTTTCAAGTACCCCTGTACCAAAAGCCATAGACATTATCATTAAAGAGTTAAAAAATAAATTTCACTTTAATAATACACAATTACAAGAGTTATTTAACATTTTATCCTATATTTCTAACAGCAATTACTTTTGAGTTTGACAAAAAAATCTACAGGCAAGAAGTAGGAGACCCAATGGGATCCCCATTATCTTCTTTATTTTCAGAAATAATCATGAGTGATATAGAAAACAAAATTATTAAAAGACTACCAAACCCACCCAACATTTATTGTAGATACGCCAACATTTTTATATTATTTAAATTAAAACAAGAACTTGACATATTGAAGAATAAATTTACCACTTGTTACCCAGAGATTGAATTAACTTTAGAATTTGAATAAAATGAAAAATTCCCTTCTTAGATATAGAAATAATTAAAAATTACTTAAATTTTGAATACAGAGTTTTTAGAAAACCAACTTATGTACCTATAAATGATCCCATATCAATCTGAACACCCAAAATCTCAAAGTAAATGCTATTAGGAATTGGGTAAAAAGAGCCTTCACACATTTCTCAAATAGAAAATACAGAGAAGAAGAAATCCACTGGATTATTAACACAACCAAACAATTTGGATATGACGCAAAAACTGTTAAAAAGATGATTTTTGAATACAAGAAGAAATTAAAAGAGTCTAGACAAAACATCCCAAAAAAGAAATACAAATTTTCAGGTTTTTTCCTTTTTATTAGAGGACTACATGGGAAATTTTTAAGATTAATGAAGAAAAAAAATTATTTTTGGACATTCAATTCAGAATATTGGTGACTTAATTATAAAGAAAAAAAGTAACAATAATATACTACAATCAGCAGGCATATATGAAATTCCTCTTGTTTCACAGAGTTCTGAAGATCACATTTCATACATTGGCAGCACAAAAAATTTATTAATAAAACGATTACATCAACATATAAAAAAGTGGAACAACAAAGAAGGAAAAACTGCACTTATTCAACACTGTGTTAAACATAAACAACACCCTGATTTTGAAAATATTAGATTACTAACCACCCACACAAACAAAAAAGAATTAAGGATTTCTGAAAGCGTTATAATTGAACAAAAATAAAATAAAATATGCAACTTACAAGACCCAACCACACTAGACACAGCCTGGAAATCACTTATAAAAAAAGAAAAAATTCACAAAAAAAGACAAAAAAAAAAAAAAAAAAAGAACATTACAAAACAATCACACGAATAAATAAAGAATAAAAAAAATAAATAATAATAGCCCAAAAATATCTACACAAAAGAATTATACTTACGACTGATACCTACCAACTCATCCAATAGATGGCCACACATTGGAAACAAATCAACTAACACATACAGGCAGCAAACCTTCCCATTGATTCCTGACATGCACCTCCAAAAACTACACACGTGCGAGGGAGGAACCCTCGTGTAGAAGTAACGGCCAGATGATGGCGGTCATGCACCACTGAAAGCGCGCCGTAACAACGAACCCCTTGTGAGAAGTCTCCTGACCTGATGAGTATAACTCTTTCTACTAAAATCTTTTAATTAATAGTAAATTTTAAACGTTTGATTGTGCGAATGAATGAATGTGGAACTGAAAATATATAACCTAACTGCTTTATTTCTGCAAAAAAAAAAATGTTCATAACTAACCAAAGGTCCGTAACATAAGGGACCTCTCGCCTCACAGAGCAAACAACGTGCAAAATACTTTGAAATATCAGGTAAAATACCTTAGATATTATGTATATTTTTGACATACAACTTTAGGGTACTTCATTTTGAAACACCCAATTGAAACTAATGCAATGGGAAAATAAAAATATTGTACAGGTAACTGAAAAAAATAAAATGGGGTTAAAAAAACATTGAGAAAAAACCTGAAAGGTTTTGTTTTATGGGAAGATTATACCAACTGTGAAAAAAGTTTTAGGGTATGGTTCCTGTATGTCTTTACAATGAACAATTACTCAGTTGCAATAACCATTTTATATTCAACAATAACAGATAAAGTAGCTGATGGAACAGTCTGCAATGTTCAAACTCTTCACAGAAAGTAACAGGGTTAACTGACCATTCAGACACCATAGTCTGGGTCTGAGTCACGGATGGGGTGCGGTGCTTGTCCTACGATGCTGGTTCTCTCCCGCCCCGGAATCAATGGCCCAAAATTAAGGAATGGACAACTGCTTATAATCCTACAAGTTGCTTCATGGTGGTTATTAAGCCAAAAAAAAAAAAAAAAAAAAACAAGTCACAGGGACTGTGAAAACTACCAAGACCTAAGTCATGCCATAAAACAAAAAGGTTCATACTCTTACAAGCAAAATAAATTCAAGCACTTCTAAAGAGCTTTTTAAAACCAAATTATAATATGTGGTGGGTAATGTCCTAATACAAACAACTTTGAAATCCACAAGGAGATGCAGTGAAGTCTCGCAGCATCGATCACAAGCTCATGCGGCAGCTTTCTTTGCTGATGATTGCCGACTCCTGTACCTCTAAGGGGCCAGTCTATAAATTTCGTTTGTAACATTAACTGAACTTGTTCCAAGGAGCTGTGCAGCAGGAAAACGAGTGAGAGTCAAAATGGAAAAAGCAAGGGGCCAGAGCATGCAAATGAGTTGATACCAAGGGCTATCTCCTGAACTAAGGGAGATAGAGACGTAATACCACTTGTTTTAAAACTTAGGACAAGTGCTATCTTATGTTCATTGTAGAAGTGGACCCTGGGCTAATACCAAAAAAGTTATTTGTTATAACCCTGACAAGTAAAACAGTGAGGCAACTAATGAAAATAAAGCTACCTTTCAACTTAAGGTTTTCATAATCAGCATGCATGCATTTGATGGAAAGCACTGTCTTTGGTATTAATACGTATTTGTGCTATGTTTAAAAGAGAAAAATGGATCCAATCTTAGCTGTGTTTCCGAGGTTACTGTAACAAACGCAATTTTCAGACAGGCCCCTAAGAGGTCCAAGAGTCGACGGTCGTCAGCAAAGATAGCTGCCACTGCTGACCGTAATCTTCTTCACGACACTTTGATGCATCTCCCTGTGGATTTCAAAGTTGTCTGTACGAGGTCTGATAAAAAATTCAGAGACTCAGCCAATATACAACAAATTACTTACGTTACTTAAGTTTGGCTACGATCTCCCTCTAAGTAGTCTCCTTGGACAGCGAAACACCACTGCCAGCATTTTTGGCACTGTTGGAACGCTCCCTGGAAGTCCTGTTCACAAATCATGTCGAGCACCGTCTGCGATTCATGCTGGATCTCGTCCACGGTTTCAAAACAAGGACCCCTGAGCTTCAGCTTCATCTTTGGGAACAGAAAGAAGTCTCAGGGGGCCAAATCCGGCGAGTAAGGTGGGTGACGAAAGGTAGTCATGCTGTTGCGGCTGCAAAACTGGCATGTTGCTAATGCTCTGCGAGCTGCTGCATTGTCGTGATGGAGCAGGAAATCACCCCTGCGCCACATTTCAGGTTGTTTATGGCCAATGTCCTGCCTAAGATGCTGCAGAACATTGCAGTAAAAAATGGCGACGGCGGTCTGACCCTGGAAGACGAATTCATGGTGCACAACCCCACGAACACAATGAGCACGCTTTTGGTTGCGCTCCAACCTGTTGGGCCTTCTTCGGTCATGGAGATGCCTGGCTCTTCCACTGCGACGACTGTTTGGTATCCGGGTCATAACCGGATCTCCGGGTCATAACCGGATGACCCGCAATAGGAAAGTTGGTTCATTCACCACCTGCTGACAAAGATCTTGACAGAGTTCGACACAGAGCACCTACTGATCGGGATTCAGAATCTTTGCCACAAACTTTGCAGCAATGCGGTACATGTTCAAATTTCTTGCACTGTTCCGTATTACACATTGACGATGGTAGCAATGTCTCGAATGGTTCTCCAACGATTCTCATGCACCAGTTCCCTAATTTTGTCTACATTTTCGAGGGTTTTGCTGATGGATGGTTGCCCTGACTTCTAGTCATCTTCAAAAGTGTTGTTCTGCGACTCTTAAAAAGCGAGTGCCACTCAAAACACCTCGCACGACTCATTGCCATAAGCCTGCCGCAACAATTCATGCATCTACATTCTCGATTTGCCAAAGAATTTGATGTTTGCTCGTTGCTCTAGTTTGCAGTCCATACCAAAATTGCAGCTGTGATCTGCACGTGGTCACCAAATATTGTGTAGCACAGCTCCCGACGTTCACAGAATGACGCCACTTGGCACAATGACTCACGAAGGTCACTGCCTTTGGCCACTGCTGGTGCATCAGTATACTGCGATCTGTTAGTGCGCTACATACCTAGTCTCGGAACTTTTTGATCGCACTAAGTATTAGGACATTACCATGTGATGTTGGTCTGTCAGTAGGAGGCTATTTTATAAGTTCAAAATAATTTTTCATATTCATTTGGTGGTATGACATTTGTTTGCTTTAATTTTTTATTTTTGATGCATGACTGAGTTAACACTTAAGTTGCGCACTCTGGTTTTAGAGGAAACAACAAAGGCAGCACGAGAATCGCAGGACATCCTGGTTCATACTCTTTCAAGCAAAATAAACTCAAGGACTTTTTAAAACCAAATTATAATAAGCATGTGCAGTTGGGTCAGAAGATAAGTATTTTACTAAGTTCAAACCATTAAACTTAGCTGGGATGGGAACACTTTAAATAGCCTACCTGTTATCCCCCTGCACCCCTGTTGCTTTATTTTATTAACTTTGAATTGCCCCCACTGCTTTGGTGTTTCTTGAAATCATTTTATTTTGTGGACTATTTTAAAGGGGTACATTATTTTTGTATTCATTTGCTGGTATGAAATTTATTGTTTGCTTTAACTTTTTATTGTTAATAAATGACTTTCAGTTACACTTAATTACACTCCCATTTTTAATTCCTCTTAGGGCTGTTTATTAAAACGAATTCTCAACAATTTCTTTTCCTGTGATAAACTGGGCAATGGAAGATGAATTAGTGACCGGTTGTCATCAGAAAGGGTTTCCTTGCAAAAACTGCGTAATAAGCACACTTTTTTTTACCGAATGCAAATTTTGCAGCAATGGAACTGTCGGGAAACATTTTTTGAAAAAGTCTTCCAATGTTTGCATTACATTTATAAGAACAATGATTTTTAACTGTATTAAGCACCCAAAAAATTTCGGTATCCAAAACATTCTTCACAATGTGGGAATCTAAATGGGGTACAATAACTTCGGAATTTTCAGAATTTTGTTTGATTTAAAAAAAATTGCTTGAAGATTTCCTTATATGAATCAATTTATCGTTTTTTGCTTTTCATGTGACTTTTCAGAGCACACACTCTCCTATAGAAGCAATGCTAGAACTTTTGTTGCAAATTCTACATTTTGCATGGTACCTACCTGTAAAGTGGCAGAAGCCAGTTATAGTCTAGGTTCTAACCACTGATTTTTAAAAATGCACTTACCTGCCATTTTTTACTGTCAATGCAAGTTATCAACAACAACAGCAGCAGTAGTAGTAGTAGCAGCAAATGTGGAAAAGAAATAAAATGAATAGTTTTCCAAATTCCACCTATCTTATTCAGTCATAAGAAAATGGAAGCGCTTAATAAAAAAAAAAAAACATTTTTGGAAACTTAAAAAAATTACGAGGCCATTGAGCCACTTATTTTACAGGGAAAAATATGGGCTTTTGCCTGGATTCGTACAGTATTTTCTATTGAAGTACACGGGATATCAATCATTAAAGTAAATGGAATAGAACACAAAAGGAAGTAAGCACAGAACAGAGCACTCTTAGTTTTAGAAGTTGTACGACAAATAAGGAAACTTACTTCTATAAACAATTTCTCCGCACATTATACAGCCTTCACGTGATCATTAGCCTCCATTCTCCAATTGCAGAAAAGGGTGTAAAAAAAAAAAAAAAAAAAAAAACACTGCAGGGTGAACATTTAAAAGGAAAAATGTAATTATAGCAGCAGGGATTCCATGCCAGATGGATGTCATTAATAAAAGCGGACAACATCCAATGGTCAAGAGTTGAGAGGGGGAAGTGATGTCACACACAACCATTGGTCATAACATACAGCTCCACTGCGATAGGGATATCGCCCGACACAAACAGAGGCCCAAATCCAAATGTCAAACTTTCGCAAAGCAAGTCACGCCGGGCATATTTTCTTTTTTGAGTGCACACATGCTTTCAATTCTGTTTAAAACACAAAAGCAGTATCAGGACTCATACTCTTCCAAGCAAAATAAATTCAAGTACTTTTCAAGGGCTTTTTAAACCCGAATAATCATATGTCAGTCAGTAGGTAGGTAGGTATTTTAGTAAGTTCAGACCATTAATCTTAGCTGGGGCTGGCCCCTGCTATTACCCCTTCCCCACAGTTCGGTTATTTTATTAACTTTGAATTGCCCCTCTGTTTTGGTATTTTTTGAAATCATTTTATCTTGCAGAATATTTTGAAAGGGTACACTATTTTTGTATTCATTTGCTGGTATAATACTTATTGTTTGTTTTAACCTTTTTTTGATGCATGACTGATGCATTGATGCAGAAATTCATATTTTTGATGCAGTGAGAAGAAAGGGTCCACACATGAAGCACAAGCAATTCCTGAAAGTTACACCCTCTGGCAAAATGCATCCTCAACCCCAGTAAACAGAAGCCCATCACAATTTGTGAATACATCATTCCACTTATTTTACTAACATGGCTGATGCTTTACTCTGTAGTGATATCATAGCCAAGGTACCTGCTGTCCACACACTCCCCTGGGTTGAACACAAGTTCTGCGCTATTTGATCAGCTCTGTGTTTTTATTGGAACTACACAGAAATTTCCTATACAACTTTTTTAGCACAAGAAATTATTTTACACATGCTCTTTCATATCATTACTCAACAAACAAAACATTTTTTTTCAAGCACTATTTACAAAGCCTTAAACTTTTTCAAGTACTTTCAAGGACTTGAAAATGAACTTTTTTTTTTTATTCAAGGACTTTTCAAGAAGCGTACGAACCATGAGTATTTGTTAATGGGTACTGAGACTAAGCGGGATTTGGGGGGGGATAGCATAACTTGATTCCTAAACATGGGCACAAATCGAATCTTGGGGCATTCTCATCACTGCAAACAGAGGCAAAGGCATCATACCATGCATGGATGGATGCATCCTGGAGGGAGAGACTGAGGTGGGGGGTCGCTTGGGAGAGGGAACGCAAAGCTTCAAGGGTAGCACGAAAATCACAGGATATCTTGAGCTGTTTGATGGAAAGACTGCATTGAGGGTGGGGGTCAGACTGATGTCACAGCACATTCTAAAGTTATAAAAGTCATAGGGGGGGGGGGGGGTAGCCAGGAGACAAAGGGTCCATTCACAAAGCAAAAGCAATTACCAGGAGTTCCACTCTCCAGCAAGAACACATCCTAACCCCAGACAACAGAAGCCCATCACGATTCACAAGTACATCATACCACTTATTTTACTCTCATGGCTGGTGTTCCACTCTGTTGTGATGTCATAGCCAACCAGTTGTACATAAGCTCCCCGGAGTTACAAGTGAGTTCTGTGCTGTTTGATCAGCTTGGCGTTTTTATTGGAACTACACAGAAATATCTCCAATACAACTTTTTATGACAAACAATTATTTTACACACACTCTTTCAGATCATTACTTAAAAAACACATTTTCTTTTTCAAGTACTTGATAATGAATTTTTTTCAAGGTCTTCAAGGATCGTACAAATCATGGGTACGACTATCGTGAGAAACGCAGGACACACTGGGCTTGTTGTTGGTAAGACTATCATAATGAGGGTGGGGTCGGAACAGAGTTGTTTAAAAATAAAATGTATCTGCGTACACAACCACTGAAACAGAAAACTTGCTGCAAACCCACGAAGCATGATGACTATAGAATAAGATAATTTAAAGAAAAATTAATTAAACAATAAATAATTATTAGAACATTACAGATTCCAATGAGGGGAAAATAAGTACATAACAATTGAATGTGTAGCAATGTGTGTGAAATGGACTTTAATGGTAAAATATTAAAATACTGGACTATAAAAGTCATAAAAAAAGACTTAAAGTTTTTATACCCAGAAAAACAGTTCCATCAATGACATCTTCAAAGATACTAGACATACAAAATACACAAGGAAATTATTTTAATTTAATAGCTGGAAACTGCAAGAGGCACTTGGCAATAAAATTTAAACACTTTCTGTATGAACAAAATTGTTGAAGCAGTTCCTACAGATTGAGAACAGGCCTTGATAAAATCTGGAGGCCAGAAATGTCTGTAAAAACAAAAACTCAGAAGATGTGAAAAATAATTGAAAGTTCTTAAGTTAAAACAGAATTAAGTATATTAATACAAGTAAAGCCTTGAGTAAGTGTTTTAATTGCTGTACATAACATTTATTTTTTTAATCTACAAGCAAAAGCTATCTGCAAAACCTGCTAATAATTTGCAAACTATCTGTGTGCATCTACATTCGGTTGCTCTGGATCGGACTGATGTCACAGCACACTCTAATGTTATAAAAGTCACAAGTGGGGGGTATAGCCAGGAGATAAGTCCACCCATGAAACACAAGCAACTCCTATAAGTTCCACCTTCCTGCAAGAACGCACCCATAACCAGAGTCAACAGAAGCCCATCACGATTTGCGAATGCATCATTCTACTTTACACCCATGGCTCACATTTTACTCTATAGTGATGTCATAGTCAAATTAACATCTGTCCACATGATCCCGAGTTAAACGCAACTTCTGCACTATTTGATCAACTTGATGTTTTTATCAGA
This sequence comes from Macrothele yani, assembly GCA_039090855.1. Taxonomy (NCBI): domain Eukaryota; kingdom Metazoa; phylum Arthropoda; class Arachnida; order Araneae; family Macrothelidae; genus Macrothele; species Macrothele yani. The sequence goes on from CM077026.1 coordinate 118,260,897, forward strand.
ACTACACAGAAATCTCCTATCCAACTTTTAAGCACAAACATTTTACATGTGCTCTTTTATGTCATTGCTTAAAAAACAAAACAAAAACATTTTTTTAAGTACTAATTACGGAGTCAAACTTTATACTTTCAAGGGACTTGAAAATGAATTTTTTTCAAGGATTTTTTAAACGTTTTCAAGGAGTGTACAAACACAAAAATACTGAATTCTGGTAAGTGGTTTCACAGAATAAAATTCTTGGAGATAAGCGAGTTTCCTACAGGATATATTTCCACATTTGGAAGCATGTACAAGTGCAAATGTGCACTCTCCTTGATGTCTGGATCAATCCCTAAAAACAACTGACAGTCACACACCTCTAAAGACTTACTTCAGCTCATCCCTGACTTTGAAGCACCTATGAACTTATGAGAACCGCCAATGCTTTCATTAGTTCTTGTCATGTGCATCATCAGGAGACTGGTTTAAGATAATTTGAATTGTATTTAACATTTCTTACACATTTTGACATTTGCCTTCTCATCACTAATGATTTTCACTGGTGTGTGTGTGTGTGTACCATATATATATATATATATACACATGCAGCTTTGTTCACACAAAAAGTATTAGCAACCACTTAATGTTTGCATTCTGTTATATACTCAATAATAAATATGTACATAATTTGTTTTGGCCAAAAACTCACATGGGGCCCTGAAAAGTTGGCCATCCTGCTTTAAGCAAATAAAACATACAAAAAGGACATTTTTCAGGGTTCCCGAGATAGCTTTTTTTAATATGTGCTTTGAAAACTTCCTGTAATGATTCGAGATTCATTACCACTATTTATGCTGGATGCTTCTAGTTCAAACTGAAGCTTCAGCTTTAAATTAACAGCTATGCAAAGTACTCAATGGCACAAAACTGATTTTATTTTATTTTTTGTTTTGGTATTTAACAACCACTAAGAGCAATCCTTGGGCTATAAGCAGTCACCTGTACCCAATTCTGAGTCACTGGTTCCAGGTAACAGAGACAGCCAGAGCTGTTGGAAAAACACCACCTATGTTTCACCTGAGACTAGCCTGGACCCATCTTGGAAAAATGGCCAGAAACCCACATCTCTGATTCAATTACAACTGGGACAAAAATACTGATTAAACTAACAATCATGAATAACTGATAAGAATGTGTTGGCAAAAAAACTCAGACGTGAATGTTCTGAGTTTAAATGTTTTTTTTTTTTTTTTTTTCAGTATTATAAATATTTAATGGGAATTATCAAGGATAATTCCTTGATAATATATGATAGGGATGTAAGGTCAGGTGATGCGTAACATCACAGCCTCTCCTTGACAAATGTCAACCCCGCCTTCTCGTGGTGCATCCTGTTCCCACTAAAGGGGCTCTGACGACCGCCAATAGCGGTATAACTATACCATCGGGATCAGAGGAAATGCTATCCCACACTCACCAACCCGCTTGGCCAGCGTGGTGAGTTATGGCCAAACACCTCCAAAATGACTCTACAACTTAAATCTTGGCCCTCAGTCTCCGGCAGCTGCAATGTACCTGGCCAAGGCAGCGGCCAGTGCGACATGAAGGCAGAGGGTGCTAAGAATCCCCGGAGGACCGGACTAGGCTGCCATTTGATGCTGACCTTGGCTACCTATAACGGACGCTCCCTATCTTCTGATTCAAGGCTTCTTGAATTGGAAGAGGAACTACAAAGGATCAAGTGGGACATCGTCGGGCTAAGTGAGGTAAGGAGAAAAGGAGAAGATCTCATTGAACTGAAAAGTGGACATCTCTTCTATTATCGTGGGACAGATACTGGCAGAACTAGTGGTGTTGGATTTATAATAAACAAGAAACTGAAGGATAAAGTGGTAAAAGTTGAAAGTTCCTCTGACAGAGCTGCACGACTCGTTATCCAACTATCGAGAAGATACCAGGCTCAGATTATTCAAACTTATGCACCCACCACAAGTCATCCTGAAGAAGAAATTGAAGAATTTTATGAGGAAATTCGTCATCTAAATAATAAAGGTAAGCAGCACTTGAAGATAATTATGGGAGATTTCAATGCAAAAATAGGGCAACGGCAACAGAATGAAACTTCAGTAGGTAAATTCGGTCACGGCAACAGAAACCAGCGTGGAAATACTCTCGTTGAGTTTGCAGAGGCAGAAGGATTTTTCATCTTGAACTCCTTTTTCAAGAAAAAGCCACACAGGAAATGGACATGGAGACATCCAATTGGGACGACAAGTGAAATTGATTTTATTATGTGTAACAAAAAATTCGTCGACAAAGACTGCAGTGTGCTGAACAAGTTCAACACAGGTAGTGACCATAGATTGGTGAGATGTAAGATGCACCTCAACACTAAACTGGAACGTGGCAAGCTCATAAGACAAACAAAATGTATTGACATAACCAACCTTAAAAAACACCATAATACTTTCAAGTTGGAACTGAAGAACAGATCCTCTGCTTTAGAAGGCCTAACATCGGAAGAAGTGGATATTTCGGAAGTTAATAGAAAAGTAACCAAAGCTCTAATGGAAACAGCAACAAAATTAGCTGGGTCTAAGAACAAGTTGCATGTGAACAAATTATCAGGAAAAACCAAAATGTTGATGCAAAAAAGAAGAGAGATGAGGACAACTAAAGAAGATGTGACTTCCAAAGTGGAATATATAGAGCTATGCAAGACAACACGAAAAAGTATCACTGAAGACGTAAGGAAATTCAACTGTGAGCTAGTGAGGAAAGCAATTGAAAACAACCAAAGCCTTAAGATAGCAAAGGGACATCTCAGTAAGGGAAGAAAACAGATTATGGCTCTGAGAAAAGAAGATGGTTCTATAACAAGAAATAGAGGCGAAATTTTGACAAGAGTGAAAGATTTCTACTCCAAATTATATGAAAGGGATGATACATGTACTCCAGACATCATGAAAGGTACCAGAGTTCTTCCAGTCCTCCCAGCAGAAGTTGCTCATGCAATCAAGAACATGAAGCGGGGGAAAGCTCCAGGAGAAGATGGAATTACTGTAGACATCATACAAGAAGCAAGTGGAGAAATCGAAACAGTACTCGCCCAAATATTCACTCGATGCCTTAATGAAGGGAAAATTCCTGAGGATTGGAACAACGCTACAATGATCCTGCTACATAAAAAAGGTGACATTGAGGATCTCAGGAACTACAGACCTATCAGCCTCCAATCAGTGGTTCATAAAATCTTCACTAAAGTTCTTTCACACCGCTTGAAGGTAACACTGGACATGGCTCAACCGAGAGAACAAGCTGGATTCAGGAGTGGCTACAGCACAATAGATCATATCCACGTACTGAGAGAACTAATTGAAAGAGCGAGGGAATATGAACTTCCATTGTGCATGGCTTTTATCGATTATGAAAAAGCCTTTGATTCGGTGAAACCATCAGCAGTTACCACGGCTCTGAAATCCTGCGGTATTGAAGATGCATACATTAATATTATTAATAACATCTATGAAAATGCAAGTGCAAAGATTCGGCTGTTTGAAAATACAACACACATAAAAATTGGAAAGGGAGTGAGACAAGGTGACACCATATCTCCGAAGCTCTTTAATGCCACATTGGAAAATGTCTTTCAAATACTGAACTGGGAAAACAAAGGGATAAAGATTAATGGAGATTATCTAACCCACCTTCGTTTTGCTGATGACGTAGTCATTTTTGCAACTACCCCATCAGAGCTGCAGAGTATGATCCAGGAACTTGCTGACAAGAGTAAAGAAGTGGGATTAAAAATGAACTTTCAGAAGACAAAAGTGATGTTCAATGCTTTTACAAGAAATGAAGATTTATCGATTGATGGAGAAAAACTGGAGATAACAGATACATATGTTTATCTTGGACAGCAGATATCAAGTGAGGGTCACATTGATGAAGAAATTAATCGGCGTACAAAACTTGCCTGGAGAGCTTTTGGAAGAAACAGCATAATTTTCAAGAGCAATATGCCATTATGCCTTAAAAGAAAAGTGTTTGATCAATGCATCCTTCCAGTGCTTACGTATGGTGCAGAGACGTGGACCTTAACTAAAAGAGACATACAAAGGCTGCAGACAACTCAAAGCGGCATGGAGAGGTGCATGCTTGGTGTAACCAGGAGAGATAAGAAGAGGAACTCGTGGATCCGAAAAATGACAAGAGTGGAAGACATCATGATCAGAGTTAAATCCCTGAAATGGCAATGGGCTGGACATACTGCCAGAAGGACAGACCATAGATGGACAGCCGAAATTTTAGATTGGATTCCAAGGGACAGGAAAAGACCCAGAAAAAGACCACATGGGAGATGGGTGGATGAAATTCGTAAATATGCGGGAGTGACATGGAGGAGACTGGCACAAGACAGACCGTTGTGGAGGAAACTTGGGGAGACCTTCATCCAGCAGTGGATTGATAATGGTTGACAATGATGATGATCAAGGATAAACTTAAGGTACATTACCTTAATAAATTTTCCTCGATAATTTTATATTATCAAGGATAATATTAAATATTTATAATACTGAAAGTAATAAGAGGAAGCCATGTAGTCATTAATTATTTTTAACAAAGGCATGATATTTGGATTTTGAGTATAATTACACATTTTAAGGAAATCACATTAGTGCTTCTTGTAAAATGAATGTAGTTAATCTACAGGTAACTTCTACAGTAAAACCAGTTATTTCAATAAAACTAAATGATTTTGCACACACAACTGAGTAAATCAGAACTTAAAACAAAATGATATGGAGGATTTAAGATGTTTCACTACCACCAAGTAATTAAACTGTTAGGACCAGCCTTCTCTGTAAGACATGTCTTGTACATACATATCCCTAAGCTGTTCTCTGGCATTCAGATGTTAGCTTCACACAGAAAGAACTTCCTGTATCTGGCATCTCCAATTACAGCGATCTTGGCACACAGCTTTAAATTCATTGACATCCATAAAACGCCGCACACAAGACCTTTTGTACTTCATACTCATTATATTTTTCTCATGCAGACATTTCTGAATCTGGTCCTGCCATGATTTCCTTGGCCTTCCTCTACCTTTCTTTCCTGCCACTTGGACTGAATAAATTCTCTTAGTAAGCATCTCATCACTCATTTTTTCAACATGGCCAAACCACCTAAGAATATTAGTCTCCACCTTGCTAACAACATTCTGCCTCACATGATTAAAGCGTGCCCCCCCATAAGTAATGCATCTCCCCAGCACACAAACAACTCCATCTTTTCTGCAGAACCAAGGTTTCACTGCACATCAAAATAGGAACAATTACACTTTCATATACAGCCATTTGGGGCTTTTTTGAAGGCCCATAATTCCTGTGAAAACCTAAAGCAGCTGACTTTTATTGAAGAGTTCCCTCGTCCACTAATTTCCCCATCGAATTTGTTCTCTGTCAAACATGCTTCTCAAATACACAAACTCATTTACCTGATCAATAACAGTGCCATTTAAGACTTATTTTGTATTCAGTACTAACAGTTCCTCGCTCAAAAACCATAACTTTGTTGTTGTTTTTTCCTTATTTACATGGTTCATACGTTTTTTTTAATCACAAAATTCCAGGACTTTTCCAGGACATGCGATACAAACGCTCTTACTTAAAATATATTGAAACCATAGGTCTGTTCAACCTGTAACCTACAACAAACAACTTCCTACATGCTTTAGCAAACTTAATACAGTATGCTAAAAATGTCCGCTGGAGCTAATCAGAAACTTAGAATCGCAGATAACACTGAAATACCAACACAAAAACTGTCACTGAAAATGAGATCAGGTTTAACATCTACTAAACTTTTATTTACAGCATACTACACAGATTGAGAAAAAATAGTTTTTCTACTTTGGCTTTAGTTCAATTATTGAAGCAAATTACAGAACGAACAAAAAAACCTCAAAAATACATAGGTATGTGGCATTACTCTTGAAATGCTTTCATATACCACACAATCAATACATAAAATACTATTTATATTTTTTGAATAAAGCTCATATTGAGAAATGGCTTCCTGGTTTAATTGAATTAATAATCTAAGGAGAAGAAGAGTTTTCTCCGAAAATTTGCTATAAATGAAAAAAATTTCCTAGTAAATTCCCATAAGTTGCTTTAGATTATTAATACTATTTATATTTAATTATTTTGAAATAATGCTTACGTTAGAAATTTAAGGGCAAGGAAAGGTGAAATATTTGGAACTTTTTCAAAAGGACCAAAGGGATTGTTATTTCTTAAATACATAATCATGGGAGCATTACATTTTATTTAGAGGAGGAATTTTCAATGTAATATTGATGCTGTAGCTATGTCTTAAATTTGTACTCACCAGCAAACAAAGTATGCACAAAAATTTCCAATGTGAAATGAAAGAGAATAACAGGAAAACCTTAAATCTAAGGGCTGTGTACAACTGCATTCATTAGTGATCAAGGCAATTTAATGACCATGATTAGAAAACTAATTATAGAAGATGCAAAGTGATTACTTAGCTCAAAAATTACTAAGAAAAGTAGATTTTCGAGTTTCTGATATAAGAAGAAAGCAATCTGATTTTATGGCAAATTTTTATATAAAACATTCATAAGCAAATTTCAGTTAAGGTCAAAATAACCCACGAAAAAAAAAACAAAAAAAAACAGCTACTTATTTCTATCAGTGGCTAAAAAGCATGTTACGAAAATTAACAAATGGCGCAAAAAACGTTTCCCATAGCAGAAGGAAGGTATTAGAGACAAAAAGATTTTCAAATTGAGCAGTTAAACAGTTAAATGAAGAGATGTAGAAGGAAACATGACACAACTCTGCCTTTTAGAGGAAGAATTTTGCATAATGGAAAGTTGAAAACAGCTAAAAAGTATTCTTCATAGCAAAAGCTGTGCTTAGGAAAAATAACTTTTCAAATACATCTCCCGGAAGCACAGAAAGCAAGAAAAACAAGTTTTGATCTTTACAACCCCTAGGGGGAAAGTTGTATGTTATTTGAAGAGGATCTTATTGTAGCAAAAATCTTATTCACTCTTTATTATAGCGAATGGCATACAATTATAAAAAAAAGGGGGGGGGGTTGTACGTTATTTGAAGAGGATCTTCTTATTGTAACAAAAATCTTATTCACTCTTTATTATAGCGAATGGCATACAATTAAAAAAAAAAAAAGAGGGTTTTTTGAGGCAGATATGGGTTGCAAATGGAAGTACACAAACACCACCTAGTGGCATAATTGTGAATCACAAACTTAAACTAAAGTGTCCAATAAAGTAAATGGTATCTGGTGTTACAAGCAATTTTTAAGTCTGACATATACAGATACTGAGAATAATAGATTAAATATTTGTGCTTCCCAGCGGCAAAATTGTGCCTTACTTTGGGAAGAAAATACACACAAGGAGTTTTCATAGATAGTAGTATCTAATCGAAAGAGAATATTTTTCAATCGGGTGTTTAGTCCCGCAAATATTGCTGTAAACAAAAACATGAACTTACACTCTCTAGTGGTGCACTTGCGCATTAAGAAATATTTGAAATTATATGAGAAACATTTCGCACCAAAAAATGTTCAACAAAGAAAGAATTTTTCAAATTGGACTCCTACAAACAGATATATGGACAAAAATAAGACAAGTGTATGCCCCTGGTGGAAAAATTATGCACTATTTTAAGCAGGAGGTATTCTCAAAATGTCTTCCGAGCTGAGCGGTATCTGTTCACGGAGGGACTTTTTCAATCTAACTTCCAGCTCAGATTTCGTTGCAAATTTCGTTGCAAATACGTCAGAAGCAAAAAGAAACACTTACGCCCTCTGGTGACTAAAAAATTCTCTACCAAAAATGAGAAATTATATACAAAACATTTCCCCTCAAGAGCTGTATCCGACGCAGTAAGAATTTTTTAAATCTGACTTTTAGGAACAGAGATACTGGGAAAACCGCGATTTACCTTTACGCCCCCTAGCGGAAAATTTATGCGTCATTTGAAAAAGGGACAGTAACTAAAATAGTCTTTGATATAAATGTCATTGAAGGGAAAAATAATTTTTTCAACTGGATATTTAGAAGCAAATGTATGAAAGGAAAAGGCATTTTAAATCCAATACGATCTCCATTTTCGCCCTCTAGCGGCGAAGCTGTGCATCGGAAAAAAACTTTGAATGCATGGATCATTCTAACATTTTTAAGCTTTCCAATACAAAAAGAATTTTCAAAATCACACTAATAATTTCAGAGATATGGTCTCCCCAGCCGGACAGACGAAGTGATAATATAAGCATGACTCAAAATATGCTATTAACGCAGCTTCAGTCCTAACAGACAAGAAAACCAACGCCACCCCCACCCCCCATATTTTGCAGGGGAGAGGAAAATTTGTCAGACATGTTTATATCAGTAGAAAAATCTTCGAAACTACAAAACACTGCACAGGGGCAAAAAGGCCAGAATGGACAAAATTCCAGGACATGCAACAGAATTTTAGGGCATTTCCAGAACTTTTCCAGGACAATATGGAATTCCACGACTTTTCCAGGATGTGTATGAACCATGTATTTATACTCAGTTTGAAATTCATACAAACTTCGTAAATCCGGGCCAACATGCTCAGCAACTCGCTTTTGCTCTCTGCCAACAGGACAGTTATCAGCATAGAGCAATCTACACACACGGACATTACCAAGACATAAACCAGTATTGTTCTTTTTGGCATCGTGCATGCATGCATCCATAAATATATTTAACCACCATGGTGACATTATACAACCTTGTCTGACTCCTCCAATAGAAAACCATTTCAATACACCACCATTTACTTGTACACAGGCTTTACTGCCAGCATACATGACTTTTACGCTATTGAGTAGATTCCCAGTGATACCATATTTATCCAATACCTTCTACAGAGGAGTCCTATTTACTCTATCAAAAGCTTCCTCAAAGTCAATGTAGGCAGCAAGAACTGTCTTACCAACAGAAGGATACTTTTTAATCAAACATAATGAGAAAATTTGGTTAGTGCAGCCCTTACCAGGCATAACGCCACTTTGCACATACCACACTTTCTCTTAAGATCCCGTACCTTATCAATAACTATCTTTCCAAATACTTTCCCTGGCACACACAGCAAACTGATACCATGAAAGTTCTTGCATTCAGTCTGATCACCCTTTCCTCATACAAGGGAACAATGTTAGCATCCCTCCAATCCCGAGGGACCATTTCCAACTTCTAAATTTCAGTTAACCAGCCAATTACAGTAACACCATATTTTAGCATCTCAGCAGTTATGCTATCCACTCCCAGAGCCTTAACCACTTTGAAGAAATTTTAGAGCTTTACACACCTCTTTTCTTGAGATCCCTCCTGTACTTCCATCTCTAGCTGTGACATCTGCTTCTGCCTCAGGAACACCTTTGCTTTCATGCTCTAATTACTCACAGAAGTATTCACCCCAACTTTTACTAAACTCATTGGGCTCCCATATCATTTCCCAGATCCTATTCTTCACACAACTTACAAACTTTGTTTCCCCTATTTTTCCTGATTCTCATGTACTTCCAGGAAGATTTTCTATCAATATTCATCCTCAGAACTCTACATGACTTGCACAAGAGATAAACACCAGCTAAAATGACTATACTTACAGTATCCCTCATTTAAAAATAAAAAAAAGTGCCTACCCGATATTATCCACGACATTTTCTGCCTCGCACCGTATGGAACTCCTAGTTCTTGCAGATCTTGATCAGACATAGTCAGGAATGTGGAAAGGTCAACCTGAAATAAAATATAAAATCATAATGAGTAAAATATCTCTAAAAATTAAATAAGCAAATACCTCCTAAAGCTGGGAAAGCACAAGTAAATATTTTCAAGATTTTAGAAGCCATCACTTATTTTTACATTAGCTCGTTAAATTATGGAAAATAAATGATCATGAAAAATGACTTAAAAAATTATGCAGGCAGTTCAAATGATGATCCAAACGTGTTAAGATGCTATTTGATAAAACTTTTACATCAGAGGCTAAGAGATTTAAAATTTTTGGGTGCAGCACTTATTGTGGTGTGGCTCTTCTTACAAATTATTTCCTAAATAGCAATTTTTGCAGGTACTGCACTTAGCTCGAAAATTACAGTACTGTACTACAGCAGACACCTCTGACCAAAACCCAAACTATACAGCAAGCACTTCTGATTGCATTCAAATATGAGTCAAGATACTTCTGCATTAGTGAGTATCGGCATTCAAACTTAATGGTGCGCATCAACATAATGATTATGGTGCAAAACAAAAATAATATTGCATGACTTGATTGGAACTGTGAATAAGTAAATTCTGAGTTAGGAATACTGAACAAATGGATACAATAATTTTGGCATGGATGAATAATTTCACAAATACATGGGACACTTTACTGTCAAATGCTAAGAGTGCTCGAGGAAGTTTACCCTACACTGAAAATAAAATTTTAAGCAAAAACATTTGACTCAATGCCGAGCAGCAAGTCATTGAGAGCTTTGATGTCCAAGACCAAATCTAGTTAAATTTTATTACAGCATGCCTGTACTACAAGAAAAACTTTCCACCCCTTAGAATTGACAATCAAGACCACACAACTTAACTTCATTGCAAATCTGTGGCACAGACTTAGCTTGCTATACACCATGTTTTAACAAAGAAATTTCAGCAATCATGAACCTTCTAGTAATGGTAAACACTATGAGTACAATGCTGAGTGGTGTACTGACAGAAAGCAAACTCTGCCAGCAACCCTCCTAAAACAAAGCTTAAAGTTTATTACACCATGTACACAGCCATAAATGGAGAAGTTTGATACAGCAATAGTACATTCTTTGAAGAGCTAACCTCTGAATATCAGGAAACAGCTTAGTGCAGGGATGGCAAACCTTTTCTGACTATGACTAGTGTGCCACTTTCAGTTCAAACCACTGCGAAATGTTTTTCGTATATTTGAATATATCTCATAGAGAGCTTTAAAATGATACCACGCACAGTTGCGTTGAGCTCACAGTTGCAGAGATAGACAGAGTCAAACGCTGCAACACACCCAGGAACATTGCATCATCTCCTCCGTGCACAGGAAGTGAGGAGACTGCTGCGTGCATGAAGCATTGCGCAGTACGCAAATTGGACCCCATGCTGTTTATGAATATGCTAACATGATTAGTGTGCGGCATGTATTTTTAACGCTATAATGATTTCAATTGGGACCTATTTTTGTCGTAGGCAGTCGGCCGTAAGTCGACCCATACTATCCGAGGAGTTAAGACGTAGTCCTACGTCAAAAAAGAAAAAACTCAATACTGAACATGTGGCAATTACTGGGGTGATGCAAGAGTCAAAACGGCGAGTTGCAGTGATAAGCCACAGTCAGTGTAGTTCAGGCAGGATAATGGGCTCCAGAGCAGGAAGATGTGGTTTCTAATCCCACCACTGGCAAAAAAAAAAAAAAAAAAAGAAAAAAGAAAAAAAAAGCTTTACGCTATAAACTGGGGAATGCCTACTACGATGCTTTTTATTCACAAGGCGAAATTGACAAAAGCCTTCACTGAACCGTTATAATTTTAACAAACAGAAACGTGAACTTACGCCATCTAGTGGCGCACTTGTGCATTAACAAATATTTGAAATTATGACAAACGTTTCGTACCGAAAATGTTCAACAAAGAAAGAATTTTTCAAATCGGACTCCTACATAGATATGGACAAGAAGATATATGTGTACGCCTCCTGGTGGAAAACTTATGCACTATTTAAGCAGGAGGTATTCTCAAAAAGTTTTTAGAGGCAAGAGGTATAGATAGGTCCACGGGGGAATTTTTTCAATCGAGTTTCGAGCTCAGATTTTATTGCAAATACGTCAAAAGCAAAATTAAACACTTACGTCCCCTGGTGGCCAAACCATTCTTTACCAAAATTGAGAAACTATATGCAAAACATTTTCCCCTCAAGATCTGTATCCAACACAGGAAGAATTTTTCAAATCTGACTTTTACAAGAGGAGATATTGGGAAAATAGTTATTTTTACCGTTACAACCCCTAGCAGAAAACTTTTATGCATTATTTGAAAAAGGGAAATAATTAATAAATGTCATCGAAAGGAAAAGGAATTTTTTCAATTGGATATTTAGAAGCAAATGTATGAAATAGAATGCATTTTAAATTAGATACAATCTTTATTTGTGCCCTCTAGCAGCAAAGTTGTGCATTGGAAGAAACACAAAACAAATTGATCCATCATTCTCACATTTTAAGCTTCCCAATACAAAAAAATTTTACAAATCGAACTCATAATTGCAGAGATATGGTCTTCCACAGACAAAGTGATAACATAAGCACAATGCCAAAAGATGCTAATAACACAGCTTCAGTCCTAACAGACAAGAAAACCAGAGAGAGAGTGATTTAAAAAGACGGGGACATGTTTTAAGAACTGTGTTGTTACTGCCGCTGAAGAGGTTTGTGGAACCACAGTAGTGAGTAATGTTATGTGATGCTTGGTGAAACAGTGAGATTGAAGAGGCAGTTAAAAAAGGGAAGCATATTTGAGGATGTTGCAAGGTAGAGTTTCTGAGGATGAGCTAAGCTGGTTTGCCAGAGTAAAGCAAAAGATAGGAAGGAAAAGATGGACTGGCATAAATTGGCTTTTTAGAAAGAAAAACTTTTTGGAAGTACATGAAACACAGGGAAAAAAAAAGCTTCCAAGTTGCATGAAGAATAGGATAAGAGAAATGATATGGGAGCCCAATGTGGTAAGTGAAAGATGGGGTTGAATACTTCTGTGAGTTATGAAATCAAGAAAGCAAAAGTGATTCTGAGGCAGATGTCACAGAGAGAGAGGGAAACACAGGAGGGATCACAAGAGAAGAGATGTGCAATGCTCTGAAATCTCTTCAGAATGATGAAGGCTCCGAAAGTAGATGGCATAACTGCTGAAATATGGTGGTGTCTGTAATTGACTGATTAAATGAAATTTGCCAGTGGTTCTGCGAGTTAGGAATGGTACCTCGCGATTAGAAGGATGCTATTGTTCCGTAGATGATATTGTTCCATTTCATTGTTCCATTGTATAAGGGAAAATGTGTTCCTACTGACTGCAAGAACTAAGGTGGTATTAGCTTACTGAGTGTGCCAAGGATAATGTTTCGTAAAGTCATTATTGAAAAGGTACGGGGTCTTATATCACAGAAAGTGTGGAATGTTCAGAATTATTTTATGCCTGGTAAAGGCTGCACTAACCAAATTTTTCATTACGCATGATGAACAAAAAGTGTCTAGCTGTGGGTAAGAAAGTTTTTGTTAACTTTAGTTTAAATACACCAGAGATGAATAATAATGAAACGCATATAACGTATTAAATCCGTTTATTTTTGTGGTGTAGTCAGCACAGAGATTCGCCAAGCTTTCGCACTAAACTGGGAGGCTTTTTGAAGGCAATGGTAGACATAAAAATGCAGAGAATTGGAAGAACATGTAAAGAACGATGATTTTTGAAAATAAAACGGGTGACATCACAAGCATATGCCAAATTTTTATTCACGTAATTATACGGTGTGCCGTGATGTGTTTCTATCTTTTAATAATGCATGCCAAACCATTGGTAGTTCAGTAGACTATATTAGTGCACGCCACTTTGCTGGATAGGATTTCCACTGTTTCTCTGATGACAGTCTCCTCAAAATTCGTGTAAGGGGGCAATTCTTCTAATATTATTTATTATAAATATAATAAAAACAGAAGAATTGCCCCTAAAAAAAGAATATAACATTTATTTATTATAAATAATATTAGAAGAATTGCCCCTTACATGAATTTTAAAAGAGACTAGAGAAACAGTGGAAATCCTATCCAGCAAAGTGGCATGCAATGATAGTCTCTACTGAACTACCAATGGTTTGGCACGAGTTATTAGAAAATGGAAACACATCACGGTGCACCGTATAATCATGTGATAAAACTTCATGTCATATGCTCGCGATGTCACCTGCATTATTTTCAAAAAGCATCTTCGTTCTTTACATGTTCCAATTCTCTGCATTTTTATGTCTACCATTGCCTTGAAAAAGCCTCCCAGTGGAGTGCAAAAGCTTGGCCAATCTTTGTGCTGACTACACCACAAAAATAAACGGATTTGATATGTTATATACATATCATTATTAAAGTTTTTGTTGATTTCTGAAGATTTAAAGAAATCTTACGACCGAGTAAGCAAGATACTTCGGTGGAAGGTACTGAATAAATATGGTGTTACTGGGAATCTACTTAATAGTGTAAAGGCCATTTACGCTGGCAGTAGAGATTGTGTACGAGTGAATGGTGTTTTATCAAAATAGTTTTCTATTGGTGCAGGAGTCAGACAAGGTTGTGTTATGTCACCATGGCTGTTTAACATATTTACAGATGTGTGCATGTGTGATGACAAGATGGATGATACTGGTTTATGTCTTGGTAATATCTGTGTATGCAGATTGCTGTATGCTGATGACACAGTCTTGTTGGTAAAGTGCAAAAGTGAGTTGCAGAATATGTTGTCCCGGATGTACGAAGTTTGTGTGAAATTCAAACTCAGTACACATAAGGGAAAAACCAAAGTTTTTGTTTTTTGAGTGAAAAACTGTTAATACTGAATGTAATCTAAGTCTAAATGGCACAGTGATTGACCAGGCAAATGAGTGTGTATTTAAAAATCATGTTTGACAGAGAACAAATTAAATGGTTAAATGAGTAAGCAAGTAAATTCTTCATTGAAAGTCAGCTGCTTTAGGAGGTTTTCACAGGAATGATGGGTTCTCAAGAGAGTCCAGCATAGCTGTGTAAGAAAATAATTGTTCCTACTCTGACCTATGACAGTGAAACCTGGGCATGCAGAGGAGACATAGAAGTTGTTTGTGTGAAGAATGAATATGTGCTGCAGTTGTGTAATGTGAGGCAAAATGTTGTTAGTAAGGTGCAGGCTAATATTCTTAGGTGGTTTGGCCATATTGAAAGAATGAGTGGTGAGGTGCTGACTAAGAAAATTTCAAAATTTTTTCAGCTGAAGTGGCAGGAAAGAAAGGCAGAGGAAGGCCAAAAGAATGAGTGGTGAGGTGCTTACTAAGAATTTTTTTTTCAGCTGAAGTGGCAGGAAAGAAAGACAGAGGAAGTCATGGGAGAATCAGATTCAGGAGTGTCTGCACAAGAAAAAGATTATGAGTATTATGAGTAAGGTCTTGTGCAGGTCGTGTGATGGATGACAGTGAAGCCAGAGTTGTATGTCAAGATCACTGTAAATGGAGAAGTTTGATACGACAACAGTAAGTAAACATTATCTGGTAGTTTTTGTATTTCTTCGTGGAGCTAACCTCTGAATCTCAGAGAACAGCTTAGTGATGTGTGTGTATGTATTATATTTTCATGTGCCCAAGGTACTTGAAATTATCCTACGTAGTGTTATATGGCAGTCTGCTTTTTGTTTCAGGTGGTAATCTTAATTATAATGATCTGCACAAGGAAAAATAAGTAAACATGAGTCGCAGCAAGCCAAAAAGGTCTGCCACATCCTTCCCTGTTTTTGGAACTCCTTTGAAACTTCCTTTGAATGTGCTTCCAATGGATGCCGAGGTTTTGAAATGCTATTTGCATACAAGACATAATATGAAACCAGATACTTCATCTCTAAAACCACAAGTCACTAAAGTTGCAAGAGTTGTTGCAGAAAATGTGGTAGCAATGTGGCAAAAGGCTTCTATTTCACATGCAATGCTCAAATGTGTAACTGAAAGTCACTGCTTTGCATGAAAAATACAGGAATTTGTTGAAACCATTCAAGGGAAGACAATATGATTTAAAGTATCAAGAAAATTTGAATTTCAGCACAAGTCAGAGTCTCAGCTGCTTGATGAATCTCATCTTGTAAGTGTACTGATTTACCGATGTGTAAACACAGTAAGGAAGAGAAAGTTCCACGAGAGGAAAGATAATTCTCTTATTGACTGAAGAACTTGTAGGAAAATGCGGATTGGAAATATTGATGTTGTACTGACAAAGAAAAGATTGAAATGAGAAGAAAGAAAACAGCAAGTGAAAGAAATCTTTCTTTCGGTGAAAGAAAAATCTTTCCACTTCTGATACTGAATCTGACCCAAGAAGATTATGCTACAGCTGGATAGAAAAAATAAAACATTTGTTGAAAAATATCAAGTGAGGTTAAAACTGCCAAATTTTGCAAGAGAATGTGATCGTGATATTTCAGATCATGGTGCAGCTTTAGTGTTTTGCAGGACATGATGCAGCTTCAATAGTGTTTTGCAAAACATTGGTTATGATACATGAAGGGGACAGAGAAAAGCTAACTGAACACAGTAAGGTTTGAAGAGAAAGATCTCAAATGACAAACTGAAGTACACGAAAGGGAGGTAATAACTGGGCTCTATTTTGATGAAACAAAATACAACACCATTGTGCAAATTAAAAAAGGAAAACTTCCAATGAAGCACTACTACATAGGAGCATAATACTTTGGTGAAAGAGCCACAATCAAAATACATTGGCCATATTGCAATTTTAGCTGGTGAACCAAGAATTATTAAATGTAAAATTATAGAAATGATTTTTTTTTAAACAAATATGTATATCTCTTGAGAACATGATTGCAGTGGAATCTGATGGAACAAATGTAATATCTGGCCCAGCTTCTGGAAATAGACTTTGGCCAACTGTTACAGTGGTTTACCTTCTCCATACTAATGAGTAGACATCTTTTAAAAAAAAACTTGATGGAGAAACACAAGGACCAAAGGTATTGGCAGATCCATTAAAACTTCCGAAGAATTACATGTTGAATTTGAACCAATTCAACTTTAAAAATTTACCAATCATTAACTCATCAGATCATAGCACTTATCAGAAATATTCACAGGATATTGCTAAAATTTACCAATCATCAACTAATCATAAGCACTTATCAGAAATATTCACAGGATATTGCCCTAGCTGTATCCCAAGGTACTTTCTCTGATGATTCAGCTCTTCTAAAACCTGGGCCTGTCTCTCATTCAAGGTGGCTCACTGCAGCTAGCAAAGTTCTGAGATTGTATGTTGCAACAGAAAATCCTTCTTCTAATTTGAAGATACTTGCTACATTTGTGATAATGGTATGCTGTATGTTCCAGTGTGGTTCAGCATCAAAATGAAACTATATTGCACTGAAGGTCTATCACTTTTGAAAAATTGCATCTTTGTCAAGATATCTTCCTCAGGATTTAAAAGCAATAGTAGATCTTGTCATTCAGAGGAATGCTTTCTTTGCTCACCCTGAAAATTTGTTGTTTGCCATGTTAACAGATGAAAGAAGCCACATTTAGCCGTTAGCATACCGCAGAAGAATTGCTGTCAGAGCAATTAAAGAACAGAATCTGAGGCAGTTTCGAGTACCAGAACTGAATTTCGATTTACAAGACTATGTACACAGAACTGATAAATTGGCAAGAAAACACATTTGATCCCCCTTTATTGAGAAGTATACTTGATAATCAGATACTAACTGCACTAAAAGAAGATGAAAGTGAAGATATTGAGATGCCAAAATTTCCTTGCCACTCAACCAGCAAAAGAGATTTGTTAGGCTTGTCACAGAAGCCTCTGATAGTGTGTCTTGTGAAGAAACTCCATTGATTTATTTTAACAAAGCTAAAATTGCAATTTAAATACATGAAACTCGGGGAAAAAAATGGGGAAACAAAGTTTTAAGTTGCATGAATAACAGGATCGAGGAAATGATATGGAAGCACAATGAGCTAAGTGAAAGATGGGGTGAATACTTCTGTGGGTTATTAGATCAAGAAAGCAAAGATGATTATGGTTTTTGAGAGAGGAACTGGTAATACTTAATGTAATATAAGTTTAATGGCACAGTGATTGACCAGGTAATTGAGTTTGTGCATTTAGGAAGCATGTTTGACAGAGAAACACTGGATGGTGAAATTAGTAGGAGAATGAATTCTTCATTGAAAGTCATGGCTGCTCTGGAAGGTTTTCACAGGAACAAGAGTTTTGCATTGCTGTATGAAAGTAATTGTTCCTACTCTGATGTATGGCAGTGAAACCTGGGTGCTACAGAAGAAACATAGTTGTTTGTGTGCTGGAGAAATTAGTTACTTACCAGGGGTTTGTGGCAAGATGCGTTCTGATTGTGTGAGGAATGAAGATGTGTTGCAGTTGTATAATGTGAGGCAAAATGTTGTTAGCAAGATGGAGACTAATATGCTTTGGTGGTTTGGCCATACTGAAAAAGAATGAGCGATGAGATGCTTACTATCTTTTTGGCCCAAGTGGCAGGAAGGAAAGGCAGAGGAAGTCATGGGAAGAGGATCAGATTTAGGAGTGTCTGCATGAGAAAAAGATTACGAGTATGCAGTACAGAAGATCTTGTGTAGGTCGTGAGATGGATGTCAGTGAAGCCCGCGTTGTATGTCATGATCACTGTAAACAGAGAAGTTTGATACGGCAGCAGTACGTAAAAATTATCTGGTAGTTTGTATTTCTTTGTGGAACTAACCTAAATCTCAGAGAACAGCTTAGTGATATGTATGTAAAATCGCGATCTATAATTAAATCTTTTGATACAAAATCAGAATTTATTTCTCCATAAACTTGCTTCATTTTGATATAAATAGTTTTTGTTCAAAGAACTGTATCCCTGTATCACATGTTGTTGTTCTCAAAGTCCAATATACTTGGGACATTAGCCTATAAAAGTAAATGAGGTTAAAACTTATTTTTTTTATTTTTGTTTTGTTATGAAAAATACCCTGAAAACAATTTATTAACGAAAAATACTCTTCAATCAAATAGTCTTTTATGCTTCCTTATCAGAATATCAATAGTAGTTGAGGAAACAAATTAAACAGCATTGGGGTGTGTGAAAATACACTTAGAATAAAAATTTGAGGAATTATTACTAGCATGTATGTGAATAGTTTACACTCCCAGCCAATTTCGATTTTTGAATTTCATATTTCACTCCACCTTACTGTGTGTGCCCTCAACCTTAGAATTTCAAGCTCTACAGCCAATTTTTCAAGATGGAAATGTTGCCGAGTCAGTACAACGAGTTTCTTGCAACTCATCAGTAGCGTGCAGTCGTTGTATGCAATGCATGCCCTAATTATGTGCAAAAATTTGCTCCCTGAAAAAAAAAGTGTGCAAAAAAAGCTTTGTGCTGCTGTTTTTAATGAGAAATTTTAAACTAAGTGCCTGGTTTTAGAAGTTATTTAAAACCAAAAACACAGTTGTGTGCATTATAGCCAGAACTGAAAGCGCAAATGCAAACATAACTTCATAGGCCTGTACTCATGTGCAGAGTTGTATAAAAATAAAATGTATCTGCATACACAACCATTGAAGCAAAAAACTTGCTGCAAACCCGCAAACATTAGAATCTAATTTGAAGAAAAATTTATAAAATAAATACTTATTAGAACATTACAGATTCCAATGAGAATGAAATAAGAACATTGCAATTGAATGTGCAGTAATGTGTGTGAAATGGACCTTTATAGAAAAATATTGGACAATGAACCTCACAAAAACAAAAGAATAATTAAAGGAAGTTTTTATATCTAGAAAAACAGTTCCATCAATGGAGCTTCAAAAATTATAAATAACATTTTCAACTTTAATTCAAAAATAGCCTTTTGAACCTTAATTCAAAAAATAGTAGACTTACAAAACACCTGAGGAAAAGATTTTAATAACTGGCAAATGCAAGAGGAGCCTGGAAATGAAATTTAAATTCTTTCTGTGTAAACAAAACTTTTGATACAGTTCTTATACACTGAGAACAGGCCTTCATAAAATCTAGAGGCCAGAAATGTCTCTAAAAACAAAAAGGACTCTGAAAATGTGAAAAATAATTGAAAGTTCAAATTAAAATAGAATTAGGTATATTAATCTGAGTAAAACCTTGAGTGTTTTAATTGCTGTAAATAATAGTTTTTTTTTTTTCTTGTAGATAAAAATATCTGCAAAATCTACAAATAATTTGGAAACTATCCGAGTACAGCATATGTCTACATTCTGCTACTTTGCTCATGTGAGATTGTGTCAAGTGAGAGAGCATGTCTTTGCCAGGTAAGTAAGAACAGCAATGAACTCTTTTGCATTCAGGGATTGGGCAAGTCAGCCAATCAGAGAAATAGTCACTGTTTATTCCCACATGGGTTGCGGCCATCATTATCCGTCATAGAAAAACTTCTCGAAATGTGAAACGGAGAGTTGCATCAACCAATGGAAAAATAGTTTTCTTTTGATGGTATTGTTAAGAGTTCAAGGATTTGACTTTGCACATAATCATCTCATGGTTTAAAATGCAAAACCAAAGTCCAAATTACAGTAAAAGATTTATTTATTTTTCTCATGATAACAGAATTGTAATTTGCATATGAAACAAGATGACACCAAATTTTCGGGTGTAATTAGCACGTCTTTTGAATCCATTCTGAAGCAAATTAAATTTATCAAAGCTATTCAAAGTCACTGGAACTGGTATGGGAAACAGTAGCATCTGACCGAAGAAGTTTCTCAATTGGGTTTTCAAACCCGCAGGTATTGCTGTAAATGGAATCATGAACTTACGCCCTCTGGTGGCAGACTTGTGCATTAAGAAAAATTTTAAATTATATGAGAAACATTTCGCAGCAGAAACGTTGCCCAACAAAGAAGAAATTTTTCGAACCTGACTCTTAGAAGTAGAGATATTGACAAAATAAGATATACATCTGTGCCCCCTGATGGAGAAACCATGCATTATTTTAAGAAAACATTCCAAAAAGGTTTATTGACTTTAGTATGGGTCCATGAACGAATTTTTTCCAATCAAAGATTTTAGAAGCTCAGATTTTGCTGCAAACACATCAGAAGCAGAAATTAACACGCCCCCTGGTGGCCAAACTATTCTTTACCAATAATTAGAAATTATATGCAAAAATATTTCCCATCACGAGTTGCATCCGCCAAAGAATTTTTTTTTCTTCCAAATCCGAGTTTTAGAAGTAGAGATATAGGGGAAAACGCAATTTACTTTTATGCACCCTAGCAGAAAATCTGCATAACTTAAAAAAGTAACTATACTTAAAATACTCTTCGACATAAATGAAATTGAAAGGTACAATAATTTTTTTCAATCAGATGTTTAGAAGCAAATACATGGAATAAAATGTATTTTGAATTCAATATCATCTGTATTTACACCATCTAGCGGCGAAATTGTACATCATAAAGAAAAACGAAGTAAAGGAACATCATTCGCATATTTCAGGTTTTCCAGTGCAAAAAGAATTTTTCAAATCTGACAAATAATTGCAGTGATATGGTTCTACAGATGAACGGGCGCGCAAACCGATAAAAAAAGAAAAAAGTGCTGAAAAGGAGAAATACAAAAGTGAAATATCAGTACCAAGATATGGATGGTGATGGGCCTTGTTGCGAGGAATCTGCTGGTTGTGTTTAATTTAGCCTATGGTCCTTCATTTTTTTCAGCAAAGTACTTATTTCATATGGTCCCATTCTCTCCAACATGCTTTCAGCTGATGTCAGCATCAACATAACTTACCAGCAGCAGAAGTTCTAGAGACTACTTCATAACTTCTGGATTTTGCACAACCAGTATGGAAAAATAAGCACTTTTTAAGTACTTCTTGGAATTTTTGGAAAAAATTGAGGACTCTAATGCACCCTAAAAAAATAAAAGCACTTTTTTAGAACTTTTAAGGATTTATAAGGACCGTAGGAACTCTGTATATGTATCGCATGATAAATGTATGTCTAGAAAGCACCAATTTTTTGTTTCCATGGGCAATTTTCACCCTGCATGCAGAGGTATGGAGACAAATGGTTTGCACTAAACTGTTGTACTGAAGGATCCTTCAGAATGTGACACAAGGACATCATGGAATGGTAAGCAACCAATATTTTCAGTTTCACAAGAGGATCAACTGAATTGATTAGTTCAACAAATTTATGTGTTTCCGAATTTGTGCCTTTCCAGAGAACAAAGTATCATCTGTATATTGAATCCACAGGTCAAATGTAACAAGCTGGAAGAGTTTCTTTCAAAAGGGACACACATAGACTTCACATAAAATAGACAACTCTTGTATGCATTACACTTGACCAGGGCATGTGTACAGTTTTGCAGAATGGTAAAGAAGCCTTTTCTTGACCATGTCACTTCAATAGTGTATTCTCACACATCACGAACTTGCAAATTATTTATGTGTTCCTCAGTGCTGTTACTTGGATATAATCAGATGTGAAAGATAAAAAATCTCAATGTATTGCTCAGTATTTCAGAAAGGCTGGCTTTGTTTCTACTTACGAAACAAACAGGGCACACACTGTCAATCCTGAAAATGCCATTTTTCAACTACTTAGTTGTCTAAACTGTGAAGGAAATGCAAAAGATCTCATTACGGTTAATAAACATTTGTGTATCGTGGGGGAAACACAATGTGCACAAGGAAGCACATTGTGTTACAAACATCAGGAAAAAATCATCTGATTCAGGAAGCACCTGATGCAGTTGTAAAAGAGGTGTGCAACATTAAGTATTTTAAAGATGTCAATTTTTTTTTAAAAACTGCAAGCAAATAAAGAAAAAAAGATACCTCTTGCTGAGTAAATTTGTCAACATAACTGGTCAACCCTGAATTACACAAGAGCTGGGTAAGGTCGAAGTCTGAAGATACTGGCAGTTTCTCCGGAGGTAGAACAGCTTCCAAGTAATTGCTGCTGCTATAGATGCAATTTCCTAAAACAGAAACAATGAAATTGAGTGGGGGAAAAATCCACTAAGAACTGAATTCTACAGTTACGTCATTTAAGTACTTCTGATTACAAATTTCATGCGAAAAGATTTAGAAATTCAATCACACGATTCAGGTTAACTGACAGCAATAAGCACTAAAAATAATAAAGCCAATGGCTATCTCTTTAGCATAACACAACTTCCAAGATTCTTGGTCGTGAGCTTTATCATCCTCCACTTCCCTTCCATCTAGCATAATTATTGACCACTTCTACACTTGCGTTTGTTGGATCCCTCACAATCCTTTTCAAGCACATCATCTTCATCTGGTGCTAATTTACCTTATCCGAAATTTGTTTGGCCTTTTTGCTCTTCATCTAATAATTTCCAACATGTTGAAGCCATCTCAACATTACAGTACCGCATGACATTGTTATGTATTCATTATACATTAATGGAAGGCTCGTTTTCATACAGATTTCTGGAAGTCCATTTAAGTTTTCCAGGAGAGTGAAACCTACTTTTCAGGAGTAGACATCAAAACTTTTTGATAAAAAAAATTCATTTGTCTGAAAATGTATGGCTTGCCCATTGCTTTTAATCTTGCAATATCAACAGACAAAAGGGGCAAACAGTCTTCCCTTTTGTTTAGTTCAAAATCTTAACTTCCAACTCTCCATTGCCATCTTTAGTCTAATGGGGGGGGAGACACATTTTATGAGAGATTAAATACTGAAAATTCTTATCACACTGCTCACCTCACTCTGCAATGAAAAAAAAAATTGCAGGTGAAGGAAATGGCTCAGATTTCATCACAGATTAAGTACCACTTTTAAAATTTTATTTTTAGCTTTAAAGGGGCAGGGGTGCTTGCCCCCACTTATTTTTGAAAGAAGACTGTTAGAAATAGAAAAACATGCATTTCATTAGAAAAAAACTGCCAACATTAAGACACCCAAAAAATAATGAAAAACTGTCATATTTAAAGTATCCAATGAACTATGTACACTGATATTTAAAACATCCTAGAAGTGCATGATAAATGTTAAAGATTTGAAAAAAATATTCACACAACTGTTGAATAATATTTCACAGAGATTTGCGATTTTCTGTACTCTGTAGCGGACCAACGACTTCCGTAGTCTGGGGGCCTTCTCCGAAATCAATGCCAAGATGAAGTTCATGCAATCATGCCTGCTGCTCAACCTGCCAGAAGAGAACTGAGTACATGTCAACTGGTTTACCCAAGTCAAAATAATTTAAAAGTCAAAATGCTTCCAGCAGACAAAGGAAGATTGCAAATTTCTAGGGGTGAGGGGGGGGGGTAAGGAAAAGTTCACCTACTGCCAGCTAAATTGAGCAACGGTTGACATTGAAAAAGCCCAAAGAACAGCAATTTCTAGGTTTCTAGGAGTTAAGTGTATGGATATACATAATTTAAAGCTGCTTTTGGCTGGTTACGAATGCTATATAGGAGAGAAATGAATCTCCTTAGTTCATACAAATGAAATAAACCAGAGAAATGGTAACAATGATAATAAAATCAACATGAATACACATTTTTCAACAATGGCACCTTAAACTTACGGTGCAAGAGCCATGAAAATTACTTACGAGATGATCTTGAATCTACATCAGGAATATCCAAATTACTAGGCCAATTCCCAAGTGGCTTTGTATTTGACCATTCCTCCTGAAAATAATCAAAATCAATATTTACAAACATTTTCTAAATGCATCACTAAGCCATTCTCTTTCAACAATAACTCAGTGAGACTGGTACATAGTGACTAAAAAATACTTTTGTTATATCCTTGATACCCATTTCTTTCAACAGTAACAGTTTACACTACTTGATTTTTTGTGGAGAGCAACCCTTCACAAGAACCCAAAAACCCATTCCTAGTTTATGCACACAGATGCCAACTCTAGGAGAAAGAACAATATGGGACAAGACACCACCCATGCCTCATCTGGGACTTTAACCCTAGTGTGACTAAGACCATTACAGCAAGAGGCAAGCACCACTGACCACTAAGCCATAAAGATGGCTTGCATAAATGCATACCACTAAGCTATTCTGAGATTCAGAGGTTAGCTCCACAAATAAAGACAAATCACCAGATAAATGTTTAACTGATGGAACCAGCATTTACTTACTGTTGCCGTATTAATCATCTCCATTTACAGCGATCTTGGCCCACAGCACTATTTTCACTGACATCCATCACACAGCACACATGAGACCTTTTGTACTTCAAACTCAATTTTTTTTTCAGCATATGATAGCTAGGAAATGTAATAAAAGTGATTAAACAGATTCGTTGAGAATTGAATCTGAATGGAGAGAAGGAGACTGGGGAGGGATATTTTTATTTTGGGCTTGGGGAGCAAATGCCATGCATTAGTGGGCTTTGGTAGAGAAGAAAAAGTTCCAACAAGAACTATAGATACTAGATAGTAAAGTAGACCCCACACAGTAGAAATGTCACCTTCCCATAGCAGCTGCCTGCTGATTTTATTGAGCAATGTAAGTGTATTGCAATACAGCTTGATTTTGTATGAATTAATTGCACTAAGTGGAAATCCAGATGGAGACACCCCCTCTCCCCTTCTTCCAACCAATCAATGCCTAATTTTCGTGCTCATTTAGACCAGGGTTTTATCTTGTGACATAAAACTCAGGATTGGCTTGGCTCAGCACTGGCATACACCATAGGAAACCTAATCACATAGCACTAGTTCTGCCCTAAGTTAATCCATCTGGAGGACTTCTGGTTCTAGAGTGCATGAAGGAGTTTGCACTTCCATTTACTCTCAGTGAAACATTATGCCCTCATTAATGCTACAGGCTTACTGAGCTTCTATGGTGAATAACTTATCTGGAAGAATGAGCAAATAAAGTACTAACATTTAATGTGCAGAGTATCTACACTTACTATGATGCACATATCACACACGAGACCCATCAACAAACAAAAAAAAAAGCTGAACTTTTTAACCAGGTGAAAAAACAGAACGCATGACGAGAAAGGGCCAATATACTGCAGCACGAGCAAGATGGAATTGTTCACTGTAATTTATTTATAAACTGGTACATATCACTGTATGCACACCACAAAATACTGAATTCAAAACAAAATAAAATTATTTTAAAAGACATTGCTTCAAACACAGCTTTTTTTTTTTTTTTTTTCCTTTCACTCGCTAGAACAGCAGCTCAATTTTCCTTGTGTTGCTTTCTTCTCAGCAAGTTCCATGGCCATATTTGCCTTTTGTTAACTCTGCAGCTGCACAGCAATCTTTTCATTGTCACTTTTTGCCCCCTTTTATTCCCTCAAATGACTAATTTACCAATCATGCTGAAAGAACTCGCACCCTGAGGACCATGAATGCATATCAAAGCTTTCACTACTTTAGACACATGGCGTCACTTTCAGAATATGAATACTCTTTGGACACCATGCATCAATTCTAACAAATTTTCAAACTTCATTCCTTCAGTTTTTGAAAATTTTCCCACCTCATCAAGCTTAAGTGCAGACATTTATGTGGGAAAGAAAGTAACACAACACAGAATAGTGAAAACACCATGAGAAGAAAAAGAAAATACAATTACAAGAGAAATCTTCACTTCGACCAACTTCCGTTTTTAGCAACTTATTCCTCCATTTTTAAACTGAAATGCAGTGATTGTGTAATAGATGTACATTTAAGAACTATTGGGGAGAAGAAACATTGCAAGTGAAAAACAAATACAATTATAGGAGAAATCTTTACTAAGTCTAACTTCCGTTTTCGAACGGCGGTACTCCGCCCTGAAACAGACAATCCCCCCCCAAATTTCTATTCAGTTGTGCATTGATCTCGAGATTGCCCAAAATGATAACTGAAATGGTGGAAATCCTCAAATCCACACAAGAATCTAATATCTGAAGACTACAGGGAAATCTTTGCACCATCTTAACTTCTGTTTTCAGAAATCGTTGCTAACAGTTTCATGTTGAAATGCAAACATTTATGCAATGAAATAATATTTAATAACCATATATGACACAGGCAACATCGTAAGAAAAATTTCGATTGCAGGAAAAATCTTTAGAAAACGGAATTTAAATGTAGTAAAGTTTTGAAAGGCGAAATACCATTCCTAGAAGGAAAACAACTCCCCCCCATTCTCTTCAGTTCTGCATCGATCTCGAGAATGATCCAAATGACAAAAGAAAGAGCAGAATTCCACGAATCTGCAGAAGAATCTCATGCACGACATACATCTCACATCATATACAGAGCACATAAATCTAAAATTACTGCACACATAGAACATATCACACATTGAAGACAATGGTATGCAGATTACACACTTCAGAAAACAATGAACACACGATGTGAAAACGTTTCCTCTTAGCATACTCCAGAGGAAGAGAACAGAATTCTCCCTTTCTTCCACAAGCCTGTTGCTTCAGCCAATGCGTGGTCTCAGCACCTTCTGCAGCATGATCCTTACATACAAGATCGACTTCTTCAGTAATCCTGATGGACACACTTGTGCCACTCTTCCACCAGTCATAATTTTCTCATCCATGTTAATACACTGGGCCAAACATATGATGACCTTTGCTGTC
Source organism: Macrothele yani (assembly GCA_039090855.1). Taxonomy (NCBI): domain Eukaryota; kingdom Metazoa; phylum Arthropoda; class Arachnida; order Araneae; family Macrothelidae; genus Macrothele; species Macrothele yani. Next base: position 118,288,367 of record CM077026.1, read on the forward strand.
CAACAATCTCCCATCTTGCAGCATAGGTGCTTTCCCTGCTGGCTGGAAGATCCTTTGTCTGCCTTTGGATTCCATGGGGTACTTGTTAGCTCCAACACCAAATTTCCTTCAAAAGGTGTAGTTTTATTTCGCAGCATCACAGAAAATCAAACACCCACATCATAATGGCACTCCTTGCTGAAAGTGAATTCATTGTCACTTTTCTCACCCTCTCTCTGAGTTAGTACCTCTCCTTTAGTTGCTTCTTCATGCATTGCCCAAAAAGAGTGGACATCTTGCCCAATATTTTATGGTAACCACTGATGTTTTCTTTTTTACGCACTTCAAAGGGTATGCAGGAAACAGGATCCCCTTGCTGACGATAGAACATTTCACAGTTTAACATTCATTATCCTGGGTGGTGTAACTGATAACATGCTTGAATGAAAATCAAGGATTGGGTTACATTCCCGCTCCAGGGAGATTTAATTTTGAAGTTTACTGATGTGATTGACATTACGTGAAGAACAGTAAATTTTATAAAACAATTTTTTTCCCCTATAAGTTCTTTTGATAACAATATTTTACTCTTATCCAGAAGCATTTTGAGACTTACTTTTTGTTGTATGTTTTAAAAGCATGGTTTGCGATTTGACCTTCAATGCCAGACAAAATAAAAACTTTTCTCGTAGAAATGTGTTAATCATAAAATACAGTAAGTGTAACATACAATTAAACTGCCAGAAAAAGAAATACAAAAATAAAGTGCATAAAAAATTTACCCCAAGAATTAAACTAATGAAGTTCTAATTCTAAGGTTCAGGCATATTCAGCCAGATCTGGAATCCAGTGTGCGAAGCAAATCGTTTCAGTTTCAAAATCACTGCTAATGGTAGAGTTCTATATAAGACAGAATAAACTACAAACTTTTTACCCACTTGATAAACTTTTTCATAAGAAGGGCAACTTAACACCAATTTGAGCTATGGAACTTACAGAATAAGTGATTGAGACATTCTTTCAAAAATGCCAATCAAATTCTAATCATTGGGTAGAAATGATCACAAGCACTAAAAATTCATTTATGCCCTACAATTAAAAAAAAATATGCTCATGCATTCTAATTTTTTTACAAAACTTACTTCATTACACCTTTGAAGAAGTGAATCATGGTACAATTTTTCCTCCTGTTGCCTTTGCTTTATCAGAGTTGTAGGCATTGACTGTGAAAAACCATATCCAGCCCATGAACCAGATGGAACTTGAGCACACTCAATCTGTCGCTGCATTGCTACACAGAGTAAAGCCTTGTCAAATTTTGTTCACAGAAAACCAAAATGAATTGATAAAGTATTAAACACAACAAACAGTATAAAATAAAGTTAAATAAAAAAAAACTAGGTCCCTGGTTTAAAACAAAGCAGGTGGAGAAATCACACAAAAAAAAATCTGAAAATAAAACGTGTTATCAGAGGCACAGATCAATTCCTACTCTTGATACTGAAAAGATGTGAAATGTTTATGGTTTGCAAAAACACATATGGAAAATGACTTCTACCAAAAAGTGTAGAGGTAGGGAGTTACTAGAGCTGAAACTGATTTTCACCCCCCCACCCCACACACACACACAACAATTCCCAAAATGCAAAATGTTTGTCTTCAATTTTGCATCACTCTCAAGAACCCAAATGACAAAAGTGGAGTACTTCCTCAAATCTGCAGAAGAAAAACTGTAAGATTACACAGATATTTTCTCTGCATCTTAACAACTTGTTTTCAGAAAGGGTTGCCTACAGTTTCAAGCTAAAATACAAACGTTTATGAAATGAAAGGATATTTAGCAGTACAGGACAGGTGCAACTTCACGAGAGAAAGAAACAAAAATTAGGGAAAAAATCTTCACCCTGTATGATTTTAGTTCCTGAAAGTGTTTTTGAAAGATGGAATTCAGTTCCCTTGATGGGAAACAATTTTATGGGTCACAAATGGCTTAAACTCCATCACAAACTGATTTAAGTACCTATTTTGAAATTTAATTTCACTTTAAAAAGTGAAGACAGAAGTGCTTGCTCCACTGATTTTATTTATTTATTTATTTTTGAGAGGGTATGGTAGAGGACAAATGGGGTGGGTTAACCATTGTGAGCAACCTGGTGTGTTATAAATTAAGCACCACTGGTTTTAAGGAAGGGAAAGAGCCAGTGCCATAAGATAAACAAGTAGGGATGTGCCATTCGGTGGTGTTTTGAAGATTATAGCCTTCAAAATATGAAATAAATTTCTTAAAAATTTGAAGTCACATTTCTTTTCACTGTTACCAAAGACATTAAAAACAGGCACTGCATATGATCAGAAAAATGTAAAAAATAAGAATATGATGAGGAAGGAAATGAAAAAAAAAGTCAGGTTCACCAGAAAAATTAAAAAAGAATGAAACATTCTTATCCCTGTTAGAACAATAATTTCTGGGCAGTGCACAGCAATAAACATCCAAAAAATATAGCAAAATCATTCAAGAAAAATCCTTGAAAGGGCAAATAAGGAAACAAAGGCACATTTAAGGACTGCTCCTTAAACTCCAGGAAGTGTATGAACCCTAGGTAAGGCATTTTTAATAAAATGTGGGCATATCTGTTACACCACTAAAAGAGCCCATACTTGGGAAATTTGAAAAACAGATCTGTCTATAAAAAAAACAAAAACAAATTAAGAAAAAAAAATGAATAACCAAAAAAAAATAAAGCAGGAGGATTTCAAAAAGACTAGCTAAATGCACATTAATTACCAGAAACATTGTAATTACCGGGATTGTGCTATTGGGACACTTAAAGTTATTTTTCAGTGATGACATATTAATACACCGACGAGCCATTACATTACGACCACCTACCTAATAAGCTGTAGGACCCCCTTCATGGCACAAAACAGCAGCCACTCGGTGAGGCATTGATTTCATGAGGTGGAGATAGGTCCTGGGGTATCTGGTGGCATGTTCCTCGAGCCACTCCTTAACAATTCTGGCAGTGTGGCATGATGCATTATCCTGTTGGTAATGGCCATCAACAGCAGGGAACACAGTTGCCACAAATGGGTGACCTTGGTCCACAATGATGTTCAGATACCAGACAGCTGTCGAGGATTTCGCTATTGGGATAATGGGGCCTAAAGTGTCTGAAGAAAACATCGCCCACAGCATAACACCATTGCCGCTGGCCTGCTCCTTCGCCCAACAGTGCATCCAGGTGCCATAGCCTCAGTTGATAATCGGAGTATCCATGCTCGGCCATCTATGTGATGCACTAGGAATCTTGATTCATCAGACCAGGCCACTTTCTTCCAATCATGCACGGTCCAATCTCTATGATCTTGGGGCCCATTTCATGCGTTGTTGGCAATGACGTGCAGTGAGCACGGGGACCTGGCTGGGTCTTCAGCTACGCAGGCCCATGCGTAGAAGTATGCGATGAACCGTCTGTGCCCTGATCACCACTGTTGTAGCTGCCAAGGTTTATACTCTTCCAAGAAAAAAAATTCAAGCACTTTTTAAACCTGAATTATCATATGTGTGTACTGTCGGTTGGTCATAGGTAGGTATTTTAGTTAAGTTCAGATCATTGATCTTAGATGGGGCAAGCACACCTTCAATGACCTGCCTGTTACCCCCCAACCCCAGTTGGTTTATTGTATTTACTCTGAACTGCCTTCACTGTTTTGGTGTTTTTCAAAATCATTTTATTTTGTGCAATATGTTGAAAGGGTACATTATTTTCGTATTCATCTGCTGGTATGACCCTTATTGTTTGCTTTAACTTTTTATTTTTGATGCAGGACTTTGGTGCATTTTTTTATGAAGCCAGGAGACGAAGGGTCCATGCACGAAGCAAAAGCAATTCCTGGAAGTTCCACCCTCCAGCAAGAATGCGTCCCTGACCCCAGCAAACAGAAGCCCATCACAATTTGTGAATACATCATTCCACTTATTTTACTCATGTGGCAGACGCTTTAATCTGTAGTGATATCATAGCCAAGACACCAGCTGTCCACACATTCCCCTGGGTTGAATGCAAGTTCTGAACCATTTGACCAGCTTGGTGTTTTTATCAGAACTACACAGAAATCTCCCTATACATCTTTTTTGCACAATTTTTTTTAACACAGGTTCTTTTATATCATTACTTAAACAAAATCAAAACAAATTCAAGTACTATTTACAGAGTCTTAACTATTTCAAGTACTTGAAAATGAACTTTTAAAATTCAAGGACTTTTCAAGGAGTGTACGAATCGCGGCTGCAAGTGATTTGTTGCACTGTGGCCCTGCAGTCGCTGTGAACAATGCGCTACAGTCTCCACTCTGGCATCAGCAAGCTTCAAGTACTTGAAAATGAACTTTTAAAATTCAAGGACTTTTCAAGGTTTTCAAGGAGCGTACGAACCGCGGCTGCAAGTGATTTGTTGCACTGTGGCCCTGCAGTCGCCGTGAACAATGCGCTACAGTCTCCACTCCACTCTGGCATCAACGAGCTTCAAGTACCTTTTCAAGTACTTGAAAATGAACTTTTAAAATTCAAGGACTTTTCAAGGTTTTCAAGGAGCGTACGAACCGTGGCTGCAAGTGATTTGTTGCACTGTGGCCCTGCAGTCGCCGTGAACAATCCGCTACAGTCTCCACTCCACTCCACTCCGGCATCAACGAGCTGCAGGTGATGGCTCGTTTGGCCATCTGCACATCACTTTTGATACGCACTCACTACAACAGCAAGTGAACAACCCACAAGCTGCGCAATTTCCGAGATCGTAGTTTTGAGGCACCACGCTCTCACAATTTCTCCTTTATCAAACTGATAAATTGGCAGCTTTTCCCATTCTGACACCGAACACTCTACTAACCGAAAGCCAGTCTTCGGGTTGTATATAAACCTGCTCTGTGAACTTCACCTGTGCCACCATTTCTCTAGGCTGGGGGTGGCCATATTGGAATGGCTCATCGGTGTAGTAAATTTCGGACCTTACATTGTAGCAGCAAAGTTTTCCCAGTTCCTGAGAAGAGGAAAGGATGAGCACAAATTATATAAGAAGTACCACTAGTAAAATGTTATTCCCTTTTTATTTTCAATGCCTTATCTCTATAATGGAAACTAAAGTAATTGAAAAGGCAATGAATTCTGATTTGAAGTACACCGCTATTTACCACTTTTTCTAGATCATACACTCTTTTGACAGTTAAACCGACTGGTAACTGCAAAAATTATAAAAAATAAGTTTGTTTAAAATGAAGCATTTACGATTGTGCTTCTTTAAAATGGAATGTACTTTCAATATGAATCAGAACTATTTGATGAACCAGATTCAACATTATTAATTAAGCAAAACTTTTTTAGACCAAAATATGATGTGTTTTTTAATGACTAGAAAATTAAGGAATGCTATACTAGTTTCCACATACACGAGACTGACGAAGGGGAAAAAAAAGCTGAACTTTTTAACTGCACAGGTGAAAAAATAAGAATGTGCTGCAAAACAGCGTGAATATAACGCGGCGTGAGCAAGACGAAATTGTTCACTGAAATTTATTATGTAAATATTAAGCTGGAGCACATCACTATTCAATATACACTGGCAGAAAGTGAAAAAAGAACACCAAGAAGCAGACGTCTGATACCAACGAAATTAATACAGCATAATAACGGAATACAGAGGATAACGTGATCAAAACATTATGGCAAAATACAGCTGTATTTGCTGGTAAACTGAAAGATAACATTTCCATGTAACATGGTTAGCACGAGGTTGAACCGACCATGAACTGCGTCACACTGTGCAATTCTGGCATGGAGTCTGTCGTACAGATGTTGGATGTAAGTTTGGGGTATTGAGTTCCAAGCATCCTCAACCTGCACGCGTAAATCGGGGATGGTCGTGGCTGGCCGAGGAGACCGGGTAAGTCATTGACCCATAAAATCCCACAAATCCCACACGTGCTCAATGGGGGACAAATCCGGTGAACGTGCAGGCCATGGGAGTTGTCTCACACCCTGAAGTGCACGTTATGTTGCACGTGCCATGTGTGGGTGTGCGTTATCTTGCTAGAAAACACCACGATGGACCGACCTTACAAATGGCACAATGGGCTGAATGATGTTGATGTAGGAGGTGCTGTTTAACGTACCCGGTACAAACACTAGTTGTGCACGGGAATGATAGCTGATCGCTCCCCACACCAGGAGACCAGGTGTAGGCCCTGTGTGCCACTGGCAGATGCAAGAACGGTGGAGACGCTCCCTTGTGAGTCTGCGAATACGCATAGGCCATCGGAGGCTCCCAAGCAGAATCTGCTTTCATCGCTAAACACGACAGATCACCATTGCGTTCTCTAGTGCAAACGTTGGCGACACCACTGCAGCAGTTCCTGATGGTGGGCTGGAGTCAGAGGTACACATGCCAGAAGCACACGTGCACATAGTCCTGCATCCAGTAGACGGTTGCGGATTGTTCGCACAGTCACCTCAGGTGCAACGGCAGCTTGGATTTGCGTCGCAGTGGATGTTCTGCTTGACAACACCGCTCTTCTTGTGCGTAGATCGGTCTGCTCATCAGTCCATCTGTGACTCCCGGTTCCACGTCTTCTCATGTGGGAATGTTCCTCGGACCATCTACGCCACCATCGTACAACCACCGATACTTTCCATCCAATTCGCTCCGCAATACGACGATACGACCACCCGGCCTCGCGCAGTCCGACTAGACGACCTCGCTCAAAGTCCAATAACTGCTGAAATCGTATACGTCTTCCATGCCCAGGCATTGCAGTTTCTTCAGGGTCTTCGCACATGTCCGTACGCCGACGACCGATTACATTCACTTCGCCGTACTCCTTAAATACCACCGACGATAATTTGCATATTATGCCGTGCTGTGGTGTAAGCGCTCACCGGTTGGTCTCGAAATTAACATCACACCTACGTAAACTTGACCCCATTAACATAAGTAAATTTCATGATCGTCCACCAATTCCTTCTTGGTGTTCCTTTTTCACTTTCTGCCAGTGTATATATACTGGGTGCTTCATAAAGAAGTATACAGTTTCAACACACTATAAAACAAGAACATAAGATATTTTATGTTACCTGTAACAGAATTGTAGGGGAATGCTTCAAGTTTTTTTAGAGACAGTCACAGTTGTTCAATGTGTGCACCCTTAGTCACACGACACAGAGACGGTACTCCATTTCCACTTAAACAGGAGGTAAGATATCTGAATCAAGTGCAGTGATAGTGGCTGTGATACGCAGTTTCAGCTCCGCTAGATCAACAGGAAGGGGAGGGGCGAATACCTTGTCCTTTACGTAACCCCCACAGGAAAAGTCAACGTATTAAGTCAGGACTTATGGGTGGCCATTGGGTCAGTGGCATGTTGTAGTCAGCGGTTCGTCCAATCCATTGGTAAGGAAGATGCTCATCGAGATAATCTCGCACGTAGCCTAACCAGTGCGGTGGTGCACCATCCAATTGGAGGATAAAGTTGTCACTGTTGTCCTGCAACAGTGGCATCAACCAAAGATTTAACATATCCAGTGAAGAGCCTCTTGCGACAGTTTTCTCATGAAAAAGAAGGTGCCGTACACTTTCTTTTTGGACACTGATCCAATGGCCACCCAGAAGTCCTGAGTTAACACCTTGTGACTTTTTCCTGTGGGGGTATGTAAAGGAGAAGGTAATCGCCCCCCCCCCCTCCAGTTGATCTAGCGGAGCTGAAACAGCGTATCACAGCCACTATCACTGCACTTCTTCCAGATACCTTCACTTTGTTTCTGAACACACCTGGAGTTTGATTTTCCAACTTGGTTTTACATCTTAACCGCAACTATCTAAGAATGACTTTGTTTATGTCATGTAGGGTTTGGTGGATTTTTGTTGCTGTTACAGTCTTTTAATCTTGTAGGGAGAATGTTGACTCACTTTTTGTTTTGTTGTTCCTTTTTTTGTTTATACAACAGTACATTCAACATTGTTTTGGTAAGGTGCTTTATAGTTCATTTTTTAGTTCAATTTTAATCCTAGTGACTCTTTTGTATTTTCTATAGTTCAGGTAGGGAAGACAGAATGCATCAAAATTTACATCACAAAATTTCAAATTGGATATCCATTATTGCTTTTTTGAGATTTTTGTATTCTCATGAAACCTGAACTGAACTTGTGTGCTCAGGGCCTCTTGATGTCTTTCCCTGAAGAGTGATCCAGGGGTTCTAAGTTTTTTTTTTTTTTTTTTTTTTTTTTTTAACATTGTTTCAGTTTTGTTATTCACTTCAGTTTTTTTTTCTAAAGGTTTTTGGCCCTATTTGTTTCTTTATGAGGTAGATTGCTTGTATGTTAATATTCTTTTACTTACACTAACTACATCTAATACTTGCAGCATTGCACAGTTTTGCTGTGGTTTATATTATATTACAGTGAAAATTTAAACTTTCCTAAGCTATATATATAATATATATACACATACTGAAGTGCCAGAAAAACTCGTACACCAGTCTAATACTTGGTGGGTTTTGCATAAGCTTGTCTGTGCCAGTTTTTCTGGCACTTCAGTGTGTGCGTATTACATTTAACAGCAACACAGGATAAATGTAACATCGCGGAGAAAAAAAAACGACTACCGACGAAATCTACGCTCAGTCTCACTTCAGATTTAGAAAAGTTTTCCTCCATTTTGAAGCGGCAAAATAAGTATTTATGGAATAAAATTAAATTTAACAACACTACAGGCAGCGTTCGAATTACCCAGTGGTGCGCTGGCCATTGGCCAGTAAAACCTCAGTCGGACCACTAAACTATTGATTTTATTGGCCCGGATAGCCAGTAAGTTTGTTTTTTTCTAATTTGTCACAAGCAAAAAAATTAATTTGTTTCTTTTACCTTGCTGAATAATTTTCTTTTAGGGCTGCAAACAAATAAGTTTAAAAACAAATATTGGAGATAATTCCATTCAAATGATACGTTGTTTTCTACATATATTGATGATATACAAATGATACGTTGTTTTCTACATTACTTTTTTTTTTTTTTTATGGACCAGTGGTGTGCAAATTTTAGTGGTCCACTGGGCCAGTAGAAGATTTATTTCCAATTCTAAAACTGACAGGGTAGAAGAAACAACACAAGAAAAAAGGATTACGATTACAAGAAAAACCTTCACTCAGTCTAACATCCATTTCCAAAAATTTCGAAAGTCGGATTTCCTCCCACCGCCGAAAAACAACCTTACCACCATCAACCACCAATCCCTCCCAAATTTCTGTTCAGTTCTGCATCGATTGAGAACCATCGAAATGAAGACGGAAAAAGCGGAATTCTTCGATTCCACAGAAGAATCTAGTGCCTGAATATCACAGGGAAACTTTTGCGCCAACTTCCGTTTTCAGAATTTTTCTTCCATTTTTCAAGCTGAAATGTAAATATGTATGGAATAAAATTGCATTTAACAATAACATTGCTCAGAAGAAACATCAAGAGAAAAAGAAATGATTACGGGGAAAATTTTTACTCCTTTAACTTCCGTTTTCGATAGTTTTGAAAAACAAAATACCATCCCCCCAGACCAAAAAACGTCTTCTCCGCAACTAAGCCTCCGAAATTTCCCTTTAGTTTTGCATCGATTTCGAGAATAACCCAAATGACAAATAAAAGTGGAATTCCGCGAATCTGCCGATGAATCTCCTGTATGTTTCCATTTGTGCAGGTATTTTAAATCAGCAAAAATGACTTCATGTCAAAACTCTATTGTATCATGCAGGGGAACAAACAATTTTTCCAGACTCACCTTTAGTTGCTAGCACTTTCTTGTGATCATAATCAGAAGCAATTTGGCACTTTCGTTCACAGCCAATGGAGCCAATGTTCTTTTTCAAATTTGAAGAGTTGATTCCATTGAATTCTTCCCTGGAAATTAGTGAAAACTGCCAATTTAAAAGCTATAAAAGCATTCACAATTGTATTACAATTCCTCAATCTGAAAATTTAGGAAAATATACAGCAAAAAGATCCAAATTAACTACGATACACCCTTTTAACAACTTTTAAGGGACACATTCATATACCTGTTGAATTATTTCCAATGTTTCCAAAACACATTTTCTTTTTTTACACGTTATTTTTATAAATGAAATTCTTTACTTTCAAGAGAATTTGATGGCAACCTTTTAAATTAAACTAATTTATAAGATATGAAAAAAAATTCTGTAAATAATAGCAGAGTTAAAATCCCCGTGCACACAGTCGAACATGCATCTCCATGGAAAATCAAATCTACACGTAACCAATTGTGTTAAAAAGAATTTTGAGATTACTAGAGGTAAGCATTGATGCCTTCGATCCTAAATGTTTCAAATGTTATTTTTGTAAGTATCTTGTACCTAGCATTAAACTTGTAACCTACCTTGTAAACTTATCCCTATCAATTGTCTTATGATACATTCTAGTGAAAACATAACTTACCACAGTCTTTATAATTTATGATAGACTTATTACACTCCCTAGTTGATAAAGTGAATTCTTTGAAATTGGGTCTGAGTGGAGAGTGTGGACTATGGAGGGCTACCTGCAGGAAATGAAAGGCTTCTATAAGAACTGTACATACTAGAAGATAGTAGATATCACACAATTAAAATTATGGCGCCTACGCCACGGTAGCTGGATGGGGTATAATTTTAAAGGTTTGGTATCTACGAATGTTCCTCTTTATTAAGAAACCTTCATAGGTTGCAGCACAGCCTGATCTTGTCAGATTCCCAGCCACTTGAAGCATTTCTGGATAAAATGAATGGACAAAAAAAAATCATGCAGCTATAACTATAGAAACTTCTTAACTCTGCAGTTGAGAAAGACATCGGTTAATTGCAGGAGAATGAGCAAGTCAGGTGGGGGGGTCTATTATTAATGCCTAACCAAGTAGGTCACAGTTTTAAGAGAACATTTGGACCTAGGCTCACTTAAGTAAAGTACACCCCATGGTTGGTATATAACAGCATATCTATGTGCATAGTTATTGCGCATTCTGATTCACAACAAACACACACAGACCTGGTCTTTCCGTGGATGCAAACACAGAATGAACTGTTGCTCTCCATCTCTACCATACAAAGTCTGTCCGGAAAGTAATGAGACTCATTCAATAACAGATGTTTAATTAAAGTTATACTTGCATAACATTAAATTTCCTCGAAATTACATCCTTGAACATCAATTAACCGCTGCCAGCGGTTCTGCCACACCGCGTAGCTTGCCTGGAAGTCGGGAACAGAGATTGCTTTCAAAGCACTCGTCACGGCAGTTTGCACGTTTGTAACAGTCCCAAAACGGTGTCCTTTCAGGGTGGATTCGAGCCGGGGAAACAAAATGAAGTCAGCCGGGGCAAAGTCCGGGCTGTAGAGAGGTTGGGTCAGCACTGCCACGTTGTGTTTTGCCAGAAACTCTCTCACTCTCAGCGGCGCATTATTGTGGTGAAGAACCCAAGTGTTGGCGATCTCTGGGCGGACGCGGGCAACTCTGTTCTTCAGCCATTTAAGCACTTCCACGTAAAATGCAGCATTGACTGTTTGCCCGGGTGGTATAAACTCCTTATGGACAACACCTTTGCTTGCAGTCAAAGAAGACAATGAGCATCGATTTCATCTTTGATTTGCACATTCGAGCCTTCTTTGGCCGAGGAGACTCTGGAGTGTGCCACTCTGAGCTGTCTTTTCGTTTCCGGATCGTACTCAAAAACCCACGTTTCATCACCTGTTATCACTTTCTCCAAAAAAGCAGGTTCACTCCTCACACGGTCCCCAAACTCACGAGAAATCGACACGTGGTTGTTCCTCTGTTAATCGGTCAAAACCTGAGAAACCAATTAGGTGCAAACTTTCCGCATCTGCAATACTTGCGTGATTATTTAATGCACAATAGATTTCGTGAGTCCCACGTACTGTGCTACCAATCTAACACTCAGACGTCGATCAGAGTCCAAAACCGCTTTCACCTTTTCCACATTGTCTGAAGTGTGACACGTTGAAGGGCGCCCTAGGCGTGGCTCATCCTTGACGCTCTCTCTTCCCTCTGTGAACATTTTGTGCCACCGAAACACTTGTGCTTTCGATAAAGCATCCTTTCCGTAGGCGTTCTGTATCATAGCAAGTGTCTCGGTCGCAGAATTTAAGTTTGTCACAAAACTTTACCGCATATCACTGTTCGACACTCTTCTGCAGTTTGACCTACATGCGACGCTCGCGCAGCTGTCCACTTCGCAAGCAATCCTCACTCTGTAAAAGCTCAGAGCCAACTGACGAGACATCGATCGTTTACCTAACATATCCCGCCACACATCACGCCCGTAGACTCCGCCCTCCGACCCTTCCGATTGGCCCAGAAAAAGTGGTCTCTTTACTTTCCGGACAAACCTTGCAATTCACCACAGCAGTCACATTAAAGGAAGGACTGGTCACCACTATAGAATTAAGCTACATTTGTGATTGAGTGCTGCTCTCCAATGCCTTAATAGCTCTCCATTTTGCATTAGATGTCTTCTCTGCTACGTGACAAGTAAAATAACTATCTCCAATTCATGTTGGGACATCTCATACTGCACTAATAGCCTTTAACGGAAAACTTATCAGGTGTTCCTCTGCATGAATTGCCACCCAACAAATTTTTGAAGTTTACATGCTTTAACACAGCCACAGCAACAACATTAAAAATTTTGTGTAAGTCTTAACTCCTGATGAGCAGTTTATATGTGATCTGATTCAATCTTCCAGCTTTTTGAGACCACAAAGACATGCGAACAAACAGCACAAAACATTAACTACATTGACGCAGGCTGTGAAACATGCTTCAGTCTTGTGTGTCAACTCAGAACACTTTTTGACTGCCCCCCCCCCTTATTTTTATCGAAAAAAAAAATCAATTTTTGGAACTGTTTTCAAATTTCCTAAAAATTCCAGAATTTCTGCTTTCCAGGTTGCAGAGCAAACCAGATTACTAGTATTAGAGGTAGCAACTTACCTCCAAAACTTAACATAAATGGCACGTTATGAGCTCGGCAGACACATTTTGTAGGTAAATTGCCACCTGTAATACTAGTAATTATTCTAAATGCATGTTCAAACATGAAGTTATTAGATTTTATAACTTTCATGACATGTATTTATCTTAACAAACCAGATGTTAACTAAGGAACTAGAGATTTCTGACCTGGATTAGAGTGGTTATCCATCACAAGAAAGAATTGGATGATTTGATTTAACAAAAATCTAAAGTTGGTGCTGATACCTCTCAGAAAATTTAAAAATTGTTCCAAAAATTGTTCCAAAAATCACGCCAATGGAGAACTCCATTGGCGTGATGAAGACCTAAGATAAGGTTGAAAGCTTCCAACTTACGAACTTTTTGTAAAGTTTTCAGTTAATGTAACTAGCGTGATCAAGTTACCTTTATTTGAACTGTCAAAAATGTTCCAAGTTGGGAAACAAGGCTGCAGCATGTTTTACAACCTGCATCAATGTAGTTCTGATTGTGTGAGGAAAAGATGTCTAACGTGAAGCAAAATGCTGTTAGCAAGGTGGAGACTAATATGCTTCGTTGGTTTGGCCTTGTTGAAAGAATCAATGATGAGATGCTTACTAAGAAAATCTTTTTAGCCCAAGTGGCAGGAAGGAAAGGTAGAGGAAGGCCAAGCAAGTCATGGGAGGATCAGATTAAGGAGTGTCTGCACAAGAAAAAGATTATGAGTATGAAATATAGAAGATCTTGTGTACGGCGTGTGATGGGTGTGAGTGAAGCCCGAGTTGTATGTCAAGATCCTATAAATGGAGAAGTTTGATACAGCAACAGTAAGTAAAAATTATCTGGTAATTTGCATTTCTTTGTGGAGCTAACCTCTGGATATCAGAGAACAGCTTAGTGATATGTATGTATCAATGCAGTTAGATGTTTTTTGTTATTCACTTGCATATCTTTTGAAGATTGAATCAGATCACATGTGCTGCTGATCAGGAGTTAAAGACTTTCACAAAATTTTCAATGTGTTGCTGTATTAAAACTTGTGAATGTCAAAATTAGTTAGATGGCAGTTCATGGAGAATATGTTTATCAGAACACCTGATGACTTTCCATTTTGAGGCTATCAGCAGAGTTGTTTAAAAATATAATGTATCTGCATACACAATCATTGAAACAGAAAACTTGCTGCAAACCTGCAGGGCATGAACTATGATAACAATAGAATAAGATCATTTAAAGAAACAAAACAATTATTATAACATCACAGATTACAACGATAATAAAATAAGTACTTTACAATTAAAAGTGTGGTAATGTGTATGAAATGGACCTTTATGGCAAAATATTTAGTCTATGAACCTCATAAAAACAAGGTACTAATTAAAGTTTTTATATCCAGAAAAACAGCCACATCAAAGAAGCTTCAGAAATTATAAATAGCATTTTCAACAACTTAAATTCAAAAATATTTACTTACAAAATACATATGGAAAATAACTTAATAACTGGCAACTGCAGGAGGAACCTAACAATAAAATTTTAATTCTTTCTGTGTAAATGAAACTTTTGATACAGTTCTTATACATTGAGAACAGGCCTTGATAAAATAAAAACTTATAAGATATGAAAAATAATTGGAAGTTAAAGTTAAAACAGAATTAAGTATATTAATCTTAGTAAAGCTTTTGAGTATTTTAATTGCTGTAAATAACTATTTTTTTCTAATCTACAAGCAAAGACTATCTACAAAATCTGCTAATAATTTGGAAACTATAAGTGTACACAGCATGTGTGCATGCTTCTACATTCTGCTACTCTGGCTGTCAGTACAGTATGGGATGTCCCATAATGAACTGGAAATAGAATGTGTAGCATATCTGAACATAAATTGAGTGATATGAATTTGATTCCCAATCTAAGGCAATGCATTTTAAGTTTTCTGAAAACAAGGCTACAGTGGCACTGAGCCAAAAAAAAAAAAAAGTCTGGATTATTTTCAGTTTCTACAAACCTGCGGTTGTCTTGACGAAATTCAGGCAAAGACCAGCTCCGGTATTCTTTGAAGTTTGAACCTAAAAGCAAGAAGACAAGCAACAAATATTATAAATATGATATATTGCATGGAAAGTTATGTTTGCCAATTTCACTTATGCACACTGATAGATAAAATAGTTTATAAACATAATATCAAAATAGGGACAGTTGAAAGAAGATTGATTTAGCCACTGCTCAATTAAGAGATATGTGGTTAACAAAGCTAATTTTGCAGTTAGACACCTATTGAGAATTGTAATACATGAACTCTATTAACCAAAACACATAATGAACTTCTTTCCTGCAGTTTGAGCATTTATGTTTGATTGAAGAGTATGGGGATTTTTCTGCCTTTATAGATTTGGTAAATGCTCATGGATAAGAAAACAGGATGTGCTTCTGCAAAATTTCTTAATAAGTACGGCATAACTGTGAAACTGCTTGAATGTGTGAAAGCTATTGTACGAGCAAACCGTGTTTTATTAAAATGGCTGCTCATGCAGGAGTTGGATATATTGTGTAATGTCACCACAGCTGTTCAGTTTTCAATAGAAACTACTTAAAACAAGGAGCTGGGAAATGATGGAAAACCTCACAAAAACCCATTTTGAATGAAAAATCTGACCATGTAAGACTATGCATACATGATAATAGCTATTATATCCATAACAATTGGACTTTAAAGCTTTAACCAGTTAACTACAGTGGTGCAACTTTTAATAACCTAAGCACTTACATGAATATATATCAGAAAATCCTGAAGCAGAAATTTTGTGTGTGTGCAGAAACGATTCAGTTTTTCAAAAGATTCTTAAACCATCTCTCAAGCCACCAAAATGCCTCTAACCAGAACCAAATCTCCCAAAACTAGGTTTCAAACATATTTGCACACTTCACATGCACTTTTGTTCAAGCTGTAACAAAAATTATGCTCTACTTTATACGACAAACACAAATTCAGAGGCAAAATAGACTACAGCTCCTAGTAGTATGGTCCATCGTCTTATTCAATCACAGAATTGCAGGACATGTTTACCCAGGACACACATCCTGTATCCTGGATACACATTTAAAGTACAATCAATTTGAGAAACATGCAAACCAGACTGAATGCTACTACCATTTACAACAACAAATCAGAGCTCTTCAGAAGAGCTATTACATCAATTTCACAAAATATTTGAAAGGCAAAAATGATATACTTACATTGAGTGTCTTGTGTTTGGAGTGATGTCAGATCACATGCTTCTCTCTGAGGCTGAAAAAAGGTTGATCCAGTGCTTAACTGTGGAAAAGAGCCACAATTTACAAATGTTGAATCACTTCTGTCCAATGGTTGATGAGTAGCAGAATATTCCTCCCTTTGGATGGCAGATGGAAAACGTAATGGATTAGATGGCACTTTGAGCAAGGACTTCACTTGTTCTATCGTGCACGAGGAAAGCAAACCTGGGAACAATTTAGGATTAAGAAAAAAAGTTACTGCAGAATACTTGCAACAAACAAGATTATGAATATACATAAAAAAAAAACACCTTTTCACAATATATGCACAGTTACAATAAGACATTAGAATTACATACAGCAAAAATACTGTCAAATTGAATTACTTTAAAATCTTAGGCACAAAGTTTTTCAGACTTATTTACAATGCCCATTATCTTAGAAGTCAACCTCCCAAATAAACAAAAACCAGAGACCACTGAATGCATTTTTACAAGATGTGTTTAGCTACAGTAGCGAACAAAAGTATTTGGCGAAACACTTTTTTGAATATAATTTTTTTCCTGCTGGACCAAATTGGGTCATTTTGGGATATGATATGTGTTATTTCAGTTGTAAACATGACCCATATGCAGATGGATCGGAAACCTTAACACAGATCAGGTACCGAGCTTAATCGCAAAGATCATACAAATTGACCAACAAAGTAGGTGTGTATATCACATTCATTTAATGCAATGATAACAGAAAACAAGTACGAGAAAACGACAAAACAAATAACTAATACTTAGTGGGATAACCACGAGACTTAATAACAGCTGCACAACGGGCCAGCATAGAGTCCACTAGCTTCTCGACGGTGACCTGCGGAATTCGCGCCCATTCTGCAGACAGCTGATCGAACTTCTAGGCCCTATTCCGGTAGGTTTTCTTCGCACATCGTCTCTCCAGCTCCTCCCACATGTGCTCGATGGGATTGAGGTCTGGAGATTGGCTTGGCTAGTCTAGAAGTGTGACCTGTTGCTGCTGGAAGGTTGCCTTCGCTACTCTGGAGGTGTGCTTCGGGTCGTTGTCTTGCTGCATGATCCATCCGGGTGGCATGTTCTGGTTTGGCCATGGAAAGACATCGTTGATGAGCATGTTCGTGTAGCTCTGGTTGGTCATTATTCCGTCAATCTTGATGATGGGGCCCATTCCATTGCGAGAGAAGGCGCCGTATACCATGAGCGATCCTCCTCCGTGCTTGACACTCGGCTGAATAAACTGGGGGTTGAATCTCTGGCCACACGGACGTCGTACATATCAGACGTCATCACTTCCGAACAAGTTGAACTTACTCTCGTCGGAAAAAAGCACCTTACTCCAGTCCGCCGCGGTCCAGTGTCTATCACTATGTGTGAACGCGACTCTGGCTCATCGATTCTTGACTCCGATGAGTGGTTTCTTGGCGGGGAGTCTTCCATTCAATTCACCAGCAATGAGACAATAGGAGATGGTCATTCGACTGACGTTCAGGTTGGTGTCGGTAGCGATGTCTACAGCATCGCTACCGACACCAACCTGAACGTCAGTATCGGTAGCGATGTCTACCTGAACGTCAGCATCGGTAGCGATGTCTACAGCAGTCAAGGTGGGATCAGCACAAGACCGACGGAGGATGCGTCTATCCCGACGCAACGTAGTAGAACGAGGCCTACCACATTGTGGACTGTTCGACGGTCCTAGTCTTCTTATAACGTTGCAGGATAGCTGAAATGAACTGGTGTCGGTGACATGCATTCCGGATTCCATCATGTTCACGGCCACCTGGCGAGCTCCAACAGGGATCTCCGCCTTTTTACCCATTTCTGAAAACCTAAGATAGACTTATTATCACACTACACATCACAAAACCCACAAAAATCACAAGAAAAACATTAATACAGGCAGCAAACAAATGGGTAATAAATGGCGACTCTTGAGTATGGCCCATTTCGAACGACAAATTCGCTCTGAGCGAAATACAAACTATGCGCCATTGTAACCCACGAATCAACACATATCCCAAAATGACCCCATTTGATTCAGCAGAACAAAAAATATGGTCGAAAGAGTGTTTTTGCCAAATACTTTTGTTCGCTACTGTAAATATATACAGATTTCTCACACCCTTTTGGAAGTCATTTCACTGTCACAAATGTGGTCAAGGCATTAATTTTGTATAATACATGCCATCACTATTAGCAACTACCGGGTGAGAAATATTTGTAACGTCAAATAAATAAATCTTATGGACTATTAAAGTCGGTACATCCACAATGAGTTATTAGTACACACAAATAAATATTTGGATCAGCAGTGAGCAAGCCAGTTGCAGTTCAAAATAATGTAACTAAAAACACACATTAATCTTACTTTGGCATATTTATTGACCTTTCCCCCTTACTTGCCCCCTTCCCCCATGAGTGGCTCAAAAGAAGTTAAAGAAAATAAGTCATTTATTTATAAATCCATGTATTTGTTCCTGAAGATTTTAGAAAAGCAACAAAACAGACTAAATATTTGATATTTTTGTTGTTTGTTGTTTTATATGCAGTTGTTGAAACCATTATATTTTGATTATGTGAATGATCAACACAGCTCTGTATGCTTTGAATGAGAGTACAGCACAACCTCACAGGAGTTTTTCAACAGTAGCAGCTGTGAAAAATCGCATTTCGTTTCTATGGCAGAAAAGCGCTTTTATGTACATGGAATTATAAAGAATAAAACTGTATAAAAAAAGAAATAAAACTGATGGATTTTAGGAAAAATAAGTTCTGTAACCACACAGTAGGTTACAATACTATGCTTTTGCTCTCCATAATGAAGTTCAAGACTTCCACTAGCTACAGTTTATCTCTACTGCTCCCTTCTACACAGATTCGATTCAAACACCAAACATTTGAGATTTGGAAACATCTGAACGCCTACAAGCACGATACTTTATATGGCTGTTCATTACAAAAAAATTTAAAACAAAGCTAATTGAATTCTGAACTACATTTCTACATATAGCATAAGATCAATTACTTCTCTGATGAAGTAGCATTCACATAAGAACTAACAAAAAGCTAACTTACATCACCATAAGGAAAATTTTAGTTTCAATGTAGAATGGCATTATTTTGCAACATCTCATGGATGTGGCAAAATAGTTTATGCTATTGTAAAAAAGACAGTTTTGCAAGAAAGTTTCCAGCACCCACATGAAAAACAAATTATCACACTTGCCAGCTATTTAACTGGGCAAAGCAGAACACACAGGTTGCACATTTAAAAAAGACAGTTTCGCAAGCAAGTTTCCAGCACCCACATGAAAAACAAATTATCACACTTGCCAGCTATTTAACTGGGCAAAGCAGAACACACAGGTTGCACATTTACACACCACCAATAGCCAGAATTTTGGTTTGGATTTTCAAGACCTTCCACGGAGAAGGAAAATCTATGCAATAATTCCATTAAATAAAACAAAGCACTACTCCTTAAATAGAATCTAGGTGTTAAAGAATGAAATCCCAACCTGGCAAAAATTAGAATTTGCTATTTCACAATGGCAGTTCAGTTGTATTTCACAAATGTATAATCAGAAAGCTGAAATGTTGATTTCTTCATCCAGCTGGACTGTTAATTTTATATATATTCGGATACACCAGATATCCTTTAGATGCCAACTTCAGAGGCTTGAACATAAGTTGGTTCTTATCACCCAACAGAACAATTTTATAAACTTGCTGAAACAATGTCATGCAGCATCTCACAGACCAGAAACTGTTGTAACAGAAAAGTCATATATTTAATTTAAGAATTGTCAGTAAAATGTTAGCATGACAACTGCATAAAATCTGAACATGTAGAAGTAGAAATAAGATGGTTTATCAACTACACAACTTTTTGAGCTAGCCCAGTTCAAAAAGTTGTGTAGATTATAATTTAAAGCAGGTAGACTTTTTGTCCTCCTAATCTCATTACAAATCTATTGGTCTGTGGTCTTAATATGGCCGGTATTTTCTTAGAAAGGGATAAAATAGCATTTTTTTCTCGCATTAACCCAAACATTGAAAGTGAATCAATTTAGAATCTTGTCTCACTGACATTCTTACAGTTTCACTGCGATTTTGTGTTTGCATAACCTCATAGTGAATATATGAACATATTGATTGGCTAACTTAGTATACAGAGTGGAAGAAATTTTCTTCTCATAATGCGTGGCAAACAAGTCATGATAATTAACACAGCAATCAGGCATCGCTGTATTGACTGTAATTATTGTTTCACACGTGAATTCAATCACATAAAAAAAACTTTAAAATATCATTGCCGTGGAGTTACTCAGATACTTGCGAATTCGCCATCGTAAGTGGTGCAATGGATAGCATGCTTGAACAGCAATCGAGAGATGTGGGTTTCGATTCCCTCTCCATGGCGATGATAGTCAAGTTTTTTATTCTTTGATGTGAATGAATTCAAGTGTGAAACAGTAATTACAGTCAATTCAGCAATGTCTGATTGCTATGTTAATTATCATGAATAACTTAGTTTTGAAAATTCAATTGTGACTAAAAAGAAGAGTATTAATACTGAAACAAAAAAAAAAAAAAATTTAAATATGGCTGAAAAGGAAAGTTTGAGTGAGTGGATTCCTTCCAAACACTTCAAAGTTGGCAAAACACAACTAAGTATACTCTTGAGAAAGAGAGGAATTCAGGAAAATGTGGATAGCAAATATGCCAACAAACTAAAACACCAAGAATTTTAGAAGTTTGCAAAATGGAGCCTGGGGCAATTGATTCTTTGGTTTAATTCGATTCGGTCAATTTCTGTTAGTGGCCCTCTGATATGTACAAGAGAAGGCATGTCAGTAAAGAAATATAAAACTTAATGGTTCAAACAGGTGGCACAAAAACATCGGATCCAGCAAAAAAATTCTCTTAAATTACTTTGTGGTGAAGAAAAATCCGAAGATTCGAAACGAGCAACTAGTGGGAAAGTTTAAAAAATGTCAATTTTAAGAACAAAAGTCACACATTTTTTCATGGATATGTGAATGGTAATGAATGATATGAGTGGCAGTTTTTTTCCTGCAGACAGAGAGGGCAAGTGTATAGTTTATGTTATCAAGGAAGTTTATGCAACTACTATTAACTTGTTCATTAGAAATGAACTTTATATTGGAGAATTTGGAAGAATATACGAAATAAGTGAAAATAATTAATATTTCTGGTGCTGCCAGATAATGAAGCAAACTTCTGGATTGGCTATAGGCTCACCGGTTGCACCATTTCTTGCAAATTACTATGTAGGAAAACTAGAAGAAAAGGTTCTGATTACTTCTTCAATCGTCAGTGTTTATATGCTAGGTATACGAATATTATTTTCATTATAGACAACAAAAATGTCTCTCTTCCAATATGACATGCCAGACTGGTTCAACTCCCTGGATGAAAAACTGCAATTCACCATTGAACTGCAAAAAGGATAATCAACTCAATTTTCTGGACTTATCATTAGTCACGAAAGAAGGAAAAACTGAAACAAGCTTATACAAGTAACCTACCAACAATAATAAAATGCTAGACTATCAATCAAATCACCTTAATTACACAAAAACAAACTTGGCCACTCAATTTTTGGAAAAGACATTTATAATTTTTTTGGAAAAGATTAACGTTTTAAATTCTTCAGAATTGTTAAAGCATGCTCAAAAGGAGTAACTAAAAATTTTGGAAGATAATTACCCTTTTCTACTAGCCAACAAAATTCTTAATAATAATAAAAAAGCAGAAGTCAAAAACTAAGTTGTTTCAGTTAACTAGGAAAGTTACTAACCATAAAAGGACTGAAAAACTTCAGATGATTAGTGAGAAATTTTAAATCAGACCAAGATTACAAAATAAAATTAGCAACTAACTTCCAAAATCAAAGCAAAAAGAAGAAAACATCCTGTTACAAGAAAGTGTGGTCTCAGCTATGTGGGAGAAACAGGCAGACAGCTTAAGACCAGATTAGCAGAACATAAAGCTGCAATTAAAAATATGACTAACAAAACAGTTTTGGACAGACATGTTCAAAATACAGGACGTAAAAGTGCTTTGGGACTCCATTGAAGTTCTGACACATCAACAGCACTTTTTCAACAGAAAATTGCCAGAAGGACTGGAAATTGAGAAGAGGTACAACATTAAATAATGTGAAAGGTTGGAATTTAGCTAATGAATGGCAACACCTACTACAGTGCAGTCCTAAGGAAGGGGTGCTACCCGAAAATTCGACTAAGTAATTTCCTTTATTCCAGAGTAAAACCCATAATTTAGTGAAATTTATAGTGTATCAAGTGTAGGAATTGCCATGACATCCATAATTACCAAGAATTAGCTAAGGTATGTAAGGTGACATTTTCATTATCCGGCCAAATCCCAATTTTATACCTACCTCGTACATAATTTCAGTGGGTCAAGTTTGTCATTCTCCCTTGTTATTTTAAATGCGTATTATGAAAAACGAGATTTTTGGCGAAACCTAATACCTCAAAATTTAGCACAGTTATCAAGCAAACAAAATAAGAGGCATTCACCCAGTTTCTAACCCTTTCTATTTCACTGCAGCAACCCTAAGAATTACTACTGACACCACCATATGGTTTCCTTTACAGACAGGTCAATTTAAATGCATGAAGAAAATGTTTCAGTTGTTTTTTGCTACCACCCACCACTTCCTCTGTTTACCTCACATCTTCTGGAAAAAATACTATCTTTCATGCTCTCCCCTTGCCAGCAATTAAATGACTTATTGTTTAGAAAACCTTAAGAGTTCATTTAGCATCTTGAAATGTCTCAACCACCACATCAGAGAAAGGTGGTAAACATTTAAAACATCTATGATGAAAAGCACAAAACAAGCAACTAATATGAAAAGTGCAAAACAAGACTTCTATTTTCAACGTAAGGAATGAACAACAAAAATAAGGCAACAGGTGAACTTCCAGATTTTTGGTAGTCATTTAAATTTTCATATTACAATTTGTAAATATTTATTGCAGATCTCATTTTAATTGCTAGCTACAGTTTTTAATGAAGAAGTATGATTTATCTTTGATATTGGTAAAGAGTATACAATTCACTAGTATTAACTAAATATAATGTAATATGCTGAAAATACCCTGTTTTTGATAGTCAGGTTATCGGAAAATTCACATATATATATATATATATATATATATATATATATATATATAGGTCAGGTGATGGTCAGGTGATGCGTAACATCACAGCCTCTCCTTGACAAATGTCAACCCCGCCTTCTCGTGGTGCATCCTGTTCCCACTAAAGGGGCTCTGACGACCGCCAATAGCGGTATAACTATACCATCGGGATCAGAGGAAATGCTATCCCACACTCACCAACCCGCTTGGCCAGCGTGGTGAGTTATGGCCAAACCCCTCCAAAATGACTCCACAACTTAAATCTTGGCCCTCAGTCTCCGGCAGCTGGAATGTACCTGGCCAAGGCAGCGGCCAGTGCGACATGAAGGCAGAGGGTGCTAAGAATCCCCGGAGGACCGGACTAGGCTGCCATCTGATGCTGACCTTGGCAACGTACAATGGACGCTCCCTATCTTCTGATTCAAGGCTTCTTGAATTGGAAGAGGAACTACAAAGGATCAAGTGGGACATTGTGGGGCTAAGTGAGGTAAGGAGAAAAGGAGAAGATCTCATCGAACTGAAAAGTGGACATCTCTTCTACTATCGTGGGACAGATACTGGCAGAACTAGTGGTGTTGGATTTATAATAAACAAGAAACTGAAGGATAAAGTGGTAGAAGTTGAAAGTTCCTCTGACAGAGCTGCACGACTCGTTATCCAACTATCGAGAAGATACCAGGCTCAGATTATTCAAACTTATGCACCCACCACAAGTCATCCTGAAGAAGAAATTGAAGAATTTTATGAGGAAATTTGTCATCTAAATAATAAAGGTAAGCAGCACTTGAACATAATTATGGGAGATTTCAATGCAAAAATAGGGCAACGGCAACAGAATGAAACTTCAGTAGGTAAATTCGGTCACGGCAACAGAAACCAGCGTGGAAATACTCTCGTTGAGTTTGCAGAGGCAGAAGGGTTTTTCATCTTGAACTCCTTCTTCAAGAAAAAGCCACACAGGAAATGGACATGGAGACATCCAAATGGGATGACAAGTGAAATTGATTTTATTATGTGTAACAAAAAATTCGTCATAGAAGACTGCAGTGTGCTAAACAAGTTCAACACAGGTAGTGACCATAGATTGGTGAGATGTAAGATGCACCTCAACACTAAACTTGAACGTGGCAAGCTCATAAGACAAACAAAATCTATTGACATAACCAACCTTAAAAAACACCATAATACCTTCAAGTTGGAACTGAAGAACAGGTTCTCTGCTTTAGAAGGCCTAACATTGGAAGAAGTGGACATCTCTGAAGTTAACAGAAAAGTAACCAAAGCTCTTATGGAAACAGCAACAAAATTAGCTGGGTCTAAGAACAAGTTGCATGTAAATAAATTATCAGGAAAAACGAAAATGTTGATGCAAAAAAGAAGAGAGATGAGGACAACTAAAGAAGATGTGACTTCCAAAGTGGAATATATAGAGCTATGCAAGACAGTACGAAAAAGTATCACTGAAGACGTAAGAAAATTCAACTGTGAACTAGTGAGGAAAGCAATTGAAAACAACCAAAGCCTAAAGATAGCAAAGGGATATCTCAGTAAGGGAAGAAAACAGATTATGGCACTGAGAAAAGAAGATGGTTCTGTAACAAGAAATAGAGGCGAAATTTTGACAAGAGTGAAAGATTTCTACTCCAAATTATATGAAAGGGATGATACATGCACTCCAGACATCATGAAAGATACCAGTACCAGAGTTCCTCCAATCCTTCCAGCAGAAGTTGCACATGCAATCAAGAACATGAAGCGGGGAAAAGCTCCAGGAGAAGATGGAATTACTGTAGACATCATACAAGAAGCAAGTGGAGAAATCGAAACAGTACTCGCCCAAATTTTCACTCGATGCCTTAATGAAGGAAAGATTCCTGAAGATTGGAACACCGCTACAATGATCCTGCTACATAAGAAAGGTGACATTGAGGATCTCGGAAACTACAGACCTATCAGCCTCCTATCAGTAGTTTATAAAATCTTCACTAAAGTTCTTTTACACCGCTTGAAGGTAACACTGGACATGGCTCAACCGAGAGAACAAGCTGGATTCAGGAGTGGCTACAGCACAATAGATCATATCCACGTGCTGAGAGAACTAATTGAAAGAGCGAAGAATATGAACTTCCATTGTGCATGGCTTTTATCGATTATGAAAAAGCCTTTGATTCGGTGAAACCATCAGCAGTTACAATGGCTCTGAAAACCTGCGGTATTGAAGATGCATACATTAATATTATTTATAACATCTATGAAAATGCAAGTGCAAAGATTAGGCTGTTTGAAAATACAACACACATAAAAATTGGAAAGGGAGTGAGACAAGGTGACACCATATCTCCGAAGCTCTTTAATGCCACATTGGAGGGTGTTTTTCAGTCGCTGAGCTGGGAAAACAAGGGGATAAAGATTAATGGAGATTATCTAACCCACCTTCGTTTTGCTGATGACGTAGTCATTTTTGCAACTAGCCCATCAGAGCTGCAGAGTATGATCCAGGAACTTGCTGACAAGAGTAAAGAAGTGGGATTAAAAATGAACTTTCAGAAGACAAAAGTGATGTTCAATGCTTTTACAAGAAATGAAGATTTATCGATTGATGGAGAAAAGCTGGAGATAACAGACACGTACGTTTATCTTGGACAGCAGATATCAAGTGAGGGTCACATTGATGAAGAAATTAATCGGCGTACAAAACTTGCCTGGAGAGCTTTTGGAAGAAACAGCATAATTTTCAAGAGCAATATGCCATTATGTCTTAAAAGAAAAGTGTTTGATCAATGCATCCTTCCAGTGCTTACGTATGGTGCAGAGACGTGGACCTTAACTAAAAGAGACATACAAAGGCTGCAGACAACTCAAAGAAGCATGGAGAGGTGCATACTTGGTGTAACCAGGAGAGATAAGAAGAGGAACTCGTGGATCCGAAAAATGACAAGAGTGGAAGACATCATGATCAGAGTTAAATCCCTGAAATGGCAATGGGCTGGACATACTGCCAGAAGGACAGATCATCGATGGACAGCCGAAATTTTAGATTGGATTCCAAGGGACAGGAAAAGACCCAGAAGAAGACCACATGGGAGATGGGTGGATGAAATTCGAAAGTATGCAGGGGTGACATGGAGGAGAATGGCACAAGACAGACCGTTGTGGAGGAAACTTGGGGAGACCTTCGTCCAGCAGTGGATTGATAATGGTTGACAATGATGATGATGATGATGATATTGAATGTTTTTAACTCTCCCTACAACTCTTGTTTTATATAGGTTAGACTGTGTTTTATAATTTGACAGTGAACTCTTGAGATCTCTATTGTACCCCCTATTTGTGGCATTTCTGCTTGTACTATGATATCTTTGATTTTCAGTTCAAGTAACTCACTTTGGAGTTTTACCTCTTTCTGTACCTCAGGCTGCCACATCACTTCACCAATCCAGTTTCTCACACTACTTTAAAATATTAAAACTAATAGAACCCATATTTGTGGTAAATACACTTTTTCAATCACAGAATTCTAGGACTTTTGGATTTTTTTTCCAGGATATATGATCCAAATGCTCCTACTTAAAATATAGCAAAACCACAGGCCTGTACAACCTGTAACCCACAACAAACGACTTCCTACATGCTTGGGCAAACTGAATGAAGAATGTTGAAAATGATGTCTGCTGAAGCTAATAAGAAGCTTAGAATCGCAGATAAACACTGAAATACCAAAACTGTCACTGAAAATGTAACCACGTTTAATTTCTACAAAACTTTTACATACAAGTACATTATACTATACTGATTTTGAGAAAAATTATTTTTCTACTTGGGCTAAAAATTAAACAATCATTGAAGCAAATTATAGAATAGAAAAAACATAAAACTAAAAACTATACAGGTATAAAATCTATAGTTAGAAAATAAATGTGGCATTACTCTTGAGATGCTTTCATATACCACACGATCAATATATCAAACACTATACTAATTTTGAAATAATGCTTAGAATGGAAATTTAAGAATAATGAACGATGAAATATTTGAAACTTTTTCAAAAGGAACAAAGGGTTTATTATTTCTTAAAACAAATATTCATGGGAGCAAGTATTTGTGTTATATTTTATTTAAGGAAGGAACTTTCAACATAATATTGGTGCTTGAGCACCTAATATTGATGCTGTAGCTTCTAAAATTAATGTGCCAACTATATTTTTAATTTGTACTCTCCAACAAACAAAGTAAGCACAAAAATTTCCCAAAATAAAATGGAAGATAAGAACGGGAAAACCTTAAATCCAAAGCATACAGCTGCATTCATAAGTGATCAAGGCATTTTGGTCATGATTAGAAAACTAATTGTAGCAGATGGAAAGTGATTAGTTAACTCAGAAAATACTAACACTTAGATTCAAGTTTCTGATATTAGAAAGCAATCTGATTTTATGGCAAGTTTTTACATATTCATTAGAAAATTTCAGTGAAGGTCAAAATAAGTCTCAAAAAAATAAAAAATCAGCTACTTCCACCAGTGACTAAAAAATATGTTACGAAAATTAAATGGTTCATAAAAAGTTTCTCATAGCAGAAGGGGGTATAAGACAGAAATTTTCAAATCAAACAGTTAAAAGAAGAGAAATAGAAAGAAACTATACTAGTTTTGAGCCTTATAACAGAAGAATTTTGCATAACAGAAAAGTTGAAAATAGGCAAAAAGTAAACAGTGATATAATATCAGTTGATTTTATTGGCAAAAAAGACAAACTGACATAGCTGAGCTTTCTTCTCAATGAAGGGTGGCTTCTTTCAAGGCTGAATGATATTAACCTACACGGAGAGAACAGCAAACATTGCATTAGAAAATATATGCTTTTACTAATTTGGGGTAATTTGTGCTCTTTGATTATTGTTTAGGTGGAAAGTATTCTTCGTGGCAAAAGATATGATAAGGAAAAGTAACTTTTCAAATACATCTCCCAGAAGCAGAGATAGCAAGAAAAAGGTTACCTTTTTGCATGCTAGGGGAAAGAAAAGTTCTGCATTATTTAAAGAGGATCATCTTATTGTAATGAAAATCTTATTTGCTCCACATCTTTATTGTAGTGAATGGCATACAGTAAAAGAAGAAACTTCTCAATAGGGCTTTTAGAAGTGGAGATACAGCTGCGAACGGAAGTACACAAACACCACCTAGTGGCAGAACTGTGAACTACAAACCTGCTCAAATACAAACCTAAAATGTTACGTAAGATAAATGGTATCCGGTGTTAAACGAATGTTTTAAAGCAGACATTTAGAAGTACAGAAATTGAGAAAAATTGATTAAATATTTGCGCCCCCAAGCAGCAAAATTGTGCATTATTTTGGGAAGAAAATACACAGGAGTTTTCATACTTAGTAGTACCTGACCGAAAGATTTTTTTTCTATCGGGTTTTTAGTTCCACAGATATTGCTGTAAACTGAAACTTGAACTTATGCCTTCTAGTGGAAAACTTGTGCATTAAGAAAACTTTGAAATCACAGGAGAAGGAGGTATTCTCAAAAAGGTTATAAGAGGTGAACAGTATCAATTCCAAAATAATTTTTCAACAGTTTTCAGAAGCTTAGATTTTGTTGCTAATACATCAGAAGCCAAAATAAAAACATATGCCCCCTGGTGAACAAACAATTCTTTACCAAAAATGAGAAATTGTATGCAAAACATTTCCCAGCAGGAGCTGTATCCGACACAGGAAGAATGTTTCAAATCAGACTTTTAGAAGTGGAAGTATTGGGGAAAACGTGATTTACCTTTACACCACCTAGCGGAAAATCTATGCATTACTTAAAAATGAGACTCATTTAAACAGTCTTTGATATAAAGGGCATCGCAGGGAAAAAAACTTTTCAATACGATATCTTGAAGCAAATATGCGAAATAAAATGTATCTTGAATTTGGTAGGATCTGCATTTACGCCCTCTAGCAGCAAAGTTGTGAATCGAAAAAAGAAAAACGTAATGAAAGGATCATCATTCTCACATTTCAAGCTTCCCAATACAAAAAGAATTTTACAAATCAAACTAATAGGTGCCAAGATATGGTGTCCCCGGCTGAACAGACAAAAGGATAACATGTTTTTTTTTTTTTTGTTTTTTTACAAAAGACTTGCTGATAACTCACAGCTTAAGTACTGCTAAAAGACAAGAAAGCCAATAGCCCTCAGCAATTTGCATGAAGTGGGGAGGGAAATCTCCAAGACATAAGTTATATCAGTAGAAAAGTCCTCAACTACAAAACATCATGCAGGGAAAAGAGGTAGGAATGGATAAAATTCAGGACATAATTTTAGGACATTTCCAGAACATGGAATTCCAGGATATGTATGAACCATGCATATTAAAGCTTTTTGTTGCTTAAACCGATTCATTCATAATCCAGGCAACTCTGAGTAATGCTGATGCTCATCAGCAAGCCTTTATAATTTTTATTCTTATTACATGTACATACCTGCCAACTAAATTTAATGAAAAACCAGAACCCCCCCCCCCCCCCCGCGCAAAAAAAATCCAGAAGATTGCATGATAATCAGGAAGATTTTTCTGACAGTTTGTTACACAATATAAAATGTCCACACAGAGCTAAAACTATCTTGTTTTGCAATAGTTACACACAAATTTTTATATGCACTTCAACAAAAACACAGGAAAGATTAACAAAGTCCATTATGTATAATTTACTAGATTTTGAAACACTCCATCCATACAAGTCAGTAAGAAAATTTTTTGTCCTTTTGGAAACCTACGCAGAATTTTTTTTTTTTTTTTTTCTTGCTGCTTGCTCTAGTCTTTTTTTTCTCCAATACGTGCCAGGATATCGGACAGTTTTTTGTTTTTGATTTCCAAGAAGTACCTGGCCACTTTCAATGTCCACATTTTTTTTTTTTTTTTTTTTTTTTTTTTTCGAACCTATACTACTTTCTCTGTTTTATTTAACATTATCAGGGACAGACCTGCTTCTGAAGTTGAGAAACACTAAGTGGAGTTAACATTTTCTTTTTCTAGTTTTCCTCAAACACCAATAGGAATCCTGTAGTAAATGTAACAAGTGCTTACACAAACTGGGAGTAGCTCACAATGGTCTTTAGAACCCATTAAAAAGTGTTAGGATCTTGGAAAAATGAAAATAAACTTTACACAGATGTTTATTAAAGTTATTTTCACTGAGATTTCATTCAGATTTCCATAACATACTCAATGTTTTCTGTCATTCGCAGCAGATAAACGATTTCTATTGTATACTCTATGTTTACCGTCATCCGTAGAGGACCGATGATTATAGTAGCATACTCCGTTTTCCATCATCCATAGCATATCGATGATTACCATAGCACACTACGTTTTCCGTCGTCCGCAGCGGACTGACGATCTCCATAGCATACTCGATGTTTTTCGGCGTCCATAGCAAACCGATGATTTCCACAGCACACTAAGAGGTTTTCCAACATCCATAGTGGACCGATTACTTCCACAGCACACTGGATGTTTTCTGTCGTCCGTAGAGGACTGACTATTTCCATAGTAACTACGTAAAATCTGCAGTACTTGGAGTCTCAACCTTTTTTTTCCCCACCGCACGATTTTATTCATCATGTGGAATGGTGTGCATGGAAAATTTACTGAGCTGAAATCCCGACGATGACGACGGGCACGGGGTTTCTTGCTCACAATGGCGCAGAACTCCCATCAGTTATATTATTTTATTTGTACAGATATTTTCAGCAAAAAATTTAAAATCCAGCCGGAAAACTGAGAGACTGAATAAAAAATTGGAAAACTTCCAGAAAATCTGGAAGGGTTGGCAGGTATTCCTATTTTTTTCTCCAATAACCTATATTCAGCTTGACTAGTGACACTAAAGAATGGTTTGTTGCAGCATCAGCACCAAAATGTTTACTAAATTATTTACAAAGCAAATATTGCAATTACTTACCTAAATCATTCAGAGATTTGCTGAAACAACTATCTGAAGGATATGATATCAAGTGTGATGCTAACTCTATCTCTTCTTTATCAGGAGGGAAGTTCAAAGGCCCTAATCGCAGTAATTGCTGCCGTATTTGTAGCAGAAGCTTAGAGCTGCATTCAGCACCCTTCAAGATTACAGTCTGAAATATGTGAAATATGGCTGTTACAAACTATGACATTTTTCTTAACATCTCATGTGATTCTATCATAAAGTTCACATACCATTACATGATCACAAGGTTCCTCAGGAAGACGCTTTGACGTCTGTAAGTTGTTTTACATGTTATGTAAAGTGGATACAGTCTGTGGTGGTGCACTAAATTATTCAATTAAGATATAAATAAGTTAAATGTCCTAAAAATGTTACTCACGGAAGTGCGTGTTCAGTCCGACGTCAGTAGTTATTGAGAGTTTATTTGTCCAAAGATGTATCTTGCTTCAATATGGTCAGTTGTTAGGGTTAGCTCGAGAGCCATTTCGTCAAAAGTTGTACCCTACTTCGATTATGTCCAGTTGTTAGGGTTTACTCAGTTCTGGCTGTGCCGACATCATATTGGATGGGTAAAGGTTTCCAGATGACAATTAAAGATTCTTGAGTTACTATTTACATACCACTTGAAGTTCCACGTCGTACTTGGTCATTAGGGCTATTTCGTCAATGCTGTGTTCTCGTAAAGTTGCTGAAGAAATCTTCAAGTTAGGTCAGGTTCATAAAAAAATTAAAAAGCTTTAAAAATTTCCAGTTAAAATCATTATATACACCACCCCATACTGCCCACAGTCTCAATCGTTGGACACGCATTTTATTTAGGCTCTACCCTGGCGTTTTCAACCGAGACTTCACACCCTCTGTCGAAGTCTGCTATCTGAAAGTCTCGTGTCTACAGTGCGCATGTTCCTCTCGTAACCCATCGTTAATGCCATCTAGTGTCAAGTCGCATCTACTTTATCTTCATCTATGCCATTCTCACCATTCCTTTTTCTCTTCCTCTCCCTATTCAATTTCTTCTCAGTTTCAATTAGCATCCTCCAAGTGTACGACAGGTCATATGGACTGTTAAACCACTCTACAGTACACTATATACAACACATTCATACACTCAATTAAAGCCACTATGTACATAATTACACTATTCACATTCCACGGTAGTCAAACTGCTGTCAACTGTGACTTATGTATTGCTCCATCTGCCTCATATATATCCACACAAACCCCACAGCAAACACAAACCTCATTCAGCCCGTCATACACAATCTCCCTAGCACGTTCAACAGCATCCCTGTCGTCCTCAGGTGGTCGATGTGTCTCTCTACCAAACACAGCTCAAGTGAGCAAAGTCATTGTGGTTCCGGCTTCAGTCGCAAACACTCTGCATCTTTGTGCCTCTGGCGCATCTATTGTCAGTGCTTTTTTTCTCTTTTTTTTTTTTTCCTCTCTTAATTGTTCAATTTTTATTAAGGCTTTCCACTGTTCGTTTAAGTTGCTTCATTCATTAATGTTACACACTCTTGATCTGTTTTTTTCAATTAATACTGA
The DNA here is from genome assembly GCA_039090855.1 of Macrothele yani. Taxonomy (NCBI): domain Eukaryota; kingdom Metazoa; phylum Arthropoda; class Arachnida; order Araneae; family Macrothelidae; genus Macrothele; species Macrothele yani. The sequence goes on from CM077026.1 coordinate 118,321,391, forward strand.
TTCAGCAATTCTCAACTGCCTTTAGTTTTTACAGCTCTTAATAATTTTAATATGTATCTTCGAACTTCGGACATTGGAGATTTTCTAGACAATACTGGGTTAATGTGTCTTATCTTCTTTTTTATTCCAATTACTCATATGTTGGTGTAATCTATACTTTAACTTGTTCTTAGTGCTGCCTATATATGACAAAGGTGGTCTCTGATTTATAGGAATCTCATACACCTGCTCTATCTAGTTGGCCTGATTTTTTCATTACTATATATATTTTTTTATAGTATGCACTTGATTTCCTACTTGTAATAAGGTTGTGGCAAATAAATATGACAGATCAAGAGTGTGTAACATTAATGAACCAAGCAACTTAAATGAACAGTGGAAAGCCTTAATAAAAATTGAACAATTAAGCAAAAAAAGAAAAGAGAACAGCACTGACAATAGGTGGCGCCAGAGGCACAAAGATGCAGAGTTAGCAACTGAAGCTGGAACCTCAACGACTTTGCTCACTTGAGCTGCGGTTTGTCAGAGAGACAGACCGCCTGAGGACGACAGGGATGATGTTGAAAGCGCTAGGGGATTGTGTATGACGGGCTAAATGAGGTTAGCGTTTGCTGTGGGGTTTGTGCGGTATATGAGGCAGATGAAGCAATACATTAGTCACAGGTGACAGCAGTTTGACTACTGTGGAATGTAAATAGTGTAATTATGTAAATGGTTGGTTGGTTGGTTGGTTGGTTGGTTTGTTTGTTTGTTTTAGTGGCGCAAGGGCCAGGTTTGGCCAAAGAGCGCCAGACAAAGAACTATCAGCTACAGATTTTTAAAAACGTGGAAAATGATTAAGAGCAGACAGGCTTTGTAAAAGTTGGAAAAAAGGATGATGAAAGCCGTGAAGACAAGTTAGTTAATTGGGTTTATATAAAAATTATTAACTTACTATTATAATTATTATAATTTGTTTTTTATTTAACACAACTACACAAAGGATGAGTCACAGGAGGGGGACGAACCGTCACTCTCCTCCCCCCACACTCCTCTGCAATGCTGGCCGAGGGCGGGGACGAACTGTCACTCTCCTCCCCCCTATGTTCCTCTTTAATGTTGGTTGAGGGTGGGGACCTCGCGAGTCCGAGACAGTTGCAATGTTGGTCAGGCGGACCGCGACAGTTGGATGGACACTGCACACCTTTGCGGATTGAGGGCCGGGTCTTCCGCACGTGCAGGCTTTCTGCTGGGAACTGAAAGAGTCAGTCGTCTTCAAAAGAGAAGGCGCAGACTCAGCTATTCGAAAAATCTGGAGCTCGGGGAAATCCACCTGTGTCGCTTGTTCAGCTGTAGATCGCTTGGCAAGTGCGGCGAGAGCTACAGGGCGCGGAACAAAGGGCTGCACGGGTTGTGGCAGAGACTGAACTACTGCGGCAAAAGTACGCTGTCGATTGGTGGGTATACCCAACTTGGCCTTTGCAGCAGGGTACGAGAGGCCTTCCAGGGTCTTGAGGCGCTGGATCGCCATCTCGTCCTTCCATTTCATACAGTTGCGGGAGTAAGCTGCATGGGCCTCACCACAGTTAACACAGCAGGCCGCAGAAGTGCAACCTTCCCCGTGATGTTCACTGGAGCCACAATTAGCACAACGAGCGGAACTCTTACAGAAACGTTGTGAATGCCCGTACCTCTGGCACCTGAAACAGCGCAGAGGACTGGGAATGTACGGGCGAACTCCACAGACCAAGTAGCCAGCCTTGATTTCGGTTGGAACTTTCGGGAGTTAAAAGTCAAGATCACATTTTTAGACTTAATCAAAGACCCTTCGCGCCGGACCATCATACGACGTGCAGCAATAACACCTTGATCTGCAAGTTCAGTCACCAATTCTTCTTCACTGCATGGCAAGAGATCAAACTCTGAAATAACACCCCGAGAGGTGTTAAGAAATGGGTGAGGTGTCATTTTGACAGGAATGCCTTGAAGACTAGTGAGGTGCAGAAAAAGTGTTACTCTGAGAAACACTGCAAGTTTGGACAAGCAGGTCCCCAGAGCGAAGCTTCTTCACAGACCTCAAGGGGCCAACCGCAGCGTCCAAAGCTTTACAAATGAAAAAGGGAGATCTGGTGGACAGTCTCTCATTCGGATCGATGGATTCCACAACTAAGTGTGTAGCATGCGTAGTCACAGCAAACGAGGGGAGACGATGCTTCGGAGCGACTGGAACAGCTGCCGAAGAAGAGGTTCCACATTCTTGGTCCAGGTCAAGGTCTAAAGATCGTTTAAGGTTATGAGACTTGGTAGGTTGAGAAGACGAAGGAGAGTCATTGTCAATAATCATTGTCTCAGGCGACTTAAATTTGGAGTTTTTCTTTTTGTTTTTACCCATGGAAAAAAGGAAGAGGATTTCGTCTGCAAACTACTCCACCCACCACCGAGCCCTACGAGGGAAAACTGGAGGTCTGCAAGTCAAGAAAATGACGCTGGACACAGTTCTGGAGCTTATACGTTGCAGATATAGTCCGTTGGCTGTGATCACACGCACTCGGCGGACACTTCGGCCTCCGGGTACCGTCATGCCAACGCCTTTGGCATGATCCCACAGCCCTCGGGCTTACCCTGCCGTGCTATACGACAAAAAAGCCGCTAAAGCCCTGTACACAACTTGGTACAAGACTTCTGACTAGAGGTGGGTTAGTCTCTAGCCTCCCGTTTACAGCGAAGCCGGGGTCGAAGAGGAGTGTTGGTACACAGGAGGCATTTAATCGGTCTCCTGCGACCTCAGCCGCCAGACATCCCATTTCCGCCTGACATCCCATTTCCGCCTCACGGGTCTCCGCACGCGGCAAACGTGCAGGTAGGTCTAGCACCCAAACCAGCTAAAAGGAAAAAAAGAAATCCAAAGAAGACAAATCCTGGAAGGGAACCTAAACGGAATCTCAGCAACCTACGAACTGAGCGATTAATATAATACAGTTAGTGGTGGAGGGTAACAAAACCACAAGACCGGGGTGTTAGTACATAACGTGGTAGCGATTAGGTAGAGTATACAACACGGGCAACTAGCCAGTGGAGAAAATAAATAAAAACGAAAAAGCGAGACACAAGACCAGCTAGGGATCGTGGGGCCGCAACTCCCCAACAGCTGGATGAACAGCCGTCCCCGCAAACACCAACAGCACCGAAACAAAAAACAAGCGGTGGCATGACATCAGATGTTGACCAGTCACAAGGTCAGCTCGGGCCGTGGGGGCGCCGCTCCCCAAATAACTGGAAAACCAGTTATCCCCGTGCGGGGAATTATGTAAATAGTGGTTTTATTTGAGTGTATGAATGTGTTGTATATAGTGTACCTTAAAGTGGTTTTTATGGGGAGTGTAAATTGTTGAGAGTACTATATCCGAGTATTTATTAGGTGAGTGAGTAAGTGTTTTCGGAGTACCATTTTTTGAATTGCGAATTTTTAAGGCTATGTTGCATATGGGGGAGAGAAAGAGGAATACGATTAAAAAAAAAAATAGGCGTAATGAAAGTTGACAACACTCGCGTTATAGTGAGTATACACCTAGTGATAACGAGCTATGTTACATCTCAGACGGCAGACAGAAGTCAGAGTTTTTTGTCCTGTGAATAAAAATACGATGTTTCATGACCGAAAGAACAAATATAAAACAGCGCCCTACAAGCAAGAAGTTTTCACCCTTTGAAAGCCAGGTACACAACAGGATGTTCTAATTGACGTGCATGGAGTGTATAGCAAGAAAGTAGCCAAGAGCTTTTAAGGTAACTGTTTGGCTTTTTTGATTGATATGTCAGTAATGACTTGCACGTAAATATGCGCACTTTGCTGGTATTTAATGCTGTTAAAGATGCAAATAATATGATAAATGGTTGTGGTATATCAGTTTTCAGTCTCTTAGATTTTTTGATGTTCTTGCGAAAAGTAAGTCGCCTACGAAAATCTTGAGCGAGCACTATATAATTTTTAAACTCCTATTTACAAACAATATGAATACACTATGAACAGCCCCACAGAGGTAATTAATTACATTAATACAGGATAATGAAATCAATTGGAATAAGAAAATAAGACTTACCAGCCTTGATGTGATATCCCTCTTCCCGAATAAACCTACTCTGGATGCAATTTACCTCATTGTTGAAAGGTTGTGTGAAAATAAAATACCAACACAGCAAATTGAAGACATAAAAAGAGCACTCCTTTGTATTAATCAAAACAATTATTTCAGTTATGAAGCCACAATATATCGACAATTATCGGGAGCACCGATGGGATCGTCGATTTTGGGTTTACTGGCAGAGGTGATTTTATAGAACATCGAAAAATCTACGAGACTGAAAACTGATATACCACAACCATCTATGTTTTGCAGGTACATGGATGACATCCTTATGGTATGGCAGCATGATGATAACCAGCTACAGATGTACATTGATGAATATAATAACTATTGTGAAACAATTAAAGTTACCGTGGAGCGTGAAAAGGATGGAGTCTTACCATACTTAGACATATTACTATCTCATAAACAAAATATCAAATTCAAGTATATAGAAAACCTGAAAACCTTTATTAATGTCATTCCCAAGAACTCTTACCATCCGGCATCTTATAAATTTGCAGCTTTCCGATCTTATATTAATAGAGCGCTTACTCATACATCTAATGCCCAACTACTAAAAAGTGAATTAAATTGGATAAAGAACACTGCAATAAACTTCGGATATGACGTGAAGAAAATAAATAACCTTATTAATAGATGCAACCCTAGAAATAAACAACAAAGGAGTACACAGACTCAACGGGAAATAAAATTTTGTGGATCATTACCATATATACAGGAGATCACAACTATTATGAAGAAAACATGTTAAAATTTGACCTAGATTTTGGTGTACGAATGAGAGATAACAAAATCTCTTAGTAACTATCACAGAAAGACCCCAATCTTACAAAAAGCGGGTGTCTACTCTATACCAATAATAAATAATCAAAATAAAATTGTCAACCAATTGAATATATAGGCAATACAAAAAGAAATATTAAAACCAGATTGAATGAACACATGAAGAACTGGAGCAGAAGAGAAAATAAAACAGCACTTATTGATTTCTGTTTGGATAATCAATGTGTACCCTATTGGGAAGGAATTGCAATATTAAACCAGCAGAGTAATATGAGAACAATACAAGTAGCAGAAGCAGTATTAATAAATAAGACCAAACCATTTAACTGCAATAATAACAGTCCATACGACCTGTAGTACGCTTGGAGGAACCTGATTGAAACTGAGAAGAAATTGAATATACAGAGAGGAGAGAGAGGAAGAGAAAAAGGAAGGGTGACAATGGCATAGATGAAGATAAAGTTGACGCAACTTAACACTAGATGGCATTGACGATGGGTTACGAGAGGAACATGCACACTGTGGACACGAGACTTTCAGATAGCAGACTTCGACAGAGGGTGTGGTCTCCATTTAAAACGCCAGGGTAGAGCCTAAAAAAAATGCACGTCCAGCGATTGAGACTGGACGGTACGGTGTGGTGTATATAATAATTTTAACTGGAATTTTTTAAAGCTTTTTAATTTTTTATGAACCTGACCTAACTTGAAGATTTCTTCAGCAACTTTATGAGAATACAGCATTGACGAAATAGCCCTAATGACCAAGTACGACGTGGAACTTCAAGTGGTATGTAAATAGTAACTCAAGAATCTTTAATTGTTATCTGGAAGCCTTCACCCATTCAATATGATGTCGACACAGCCAGAACTGAGTTAACCCTAAAAACTGGACAATCTAAGTAGGGTACAACTTTTGACGAAATGGCTCTCGAGCTAACTTTAACAACTGACCATATTGAAGCAAGATACAACTTTGGACAAAGAAACTCTCAATAACTACTGACGTTAGACCAAACATGCACTTCCTTAAGTAACATTTTTAGGACTTTTAATCGATTTATATCTTAATTGAATAATTTAGTGCACCAGCGCAGACTGTATCACTTTACATAACTTGCAAAACAGAACTTACAGATGTCGAAGCGTCTTCCTGTATGACATTTTTGTTTTTATCAACTGCATCACATTACATATGCCATAAAATTTACCCAACTCATGAAATTTGAAAATCAAAGTACCATCATTATAGTTTAACTGTTTGACCATGCTCAGGTGTTGGACATGGGCATACATTCATGTATGCAATCCACCACCCACCCTGCCCCCACCATCATTACCTATACTACTTGTGTAAAGACAAAGACCATTAAAACACAAGCGTAAGCAGAGTATAAAGCATTCAGGTAAACTACAACTGAACAGATGACCCAGTGTGACCAATAAGGTTCCAAAGATCACTGATCCCTGGTAAGAAGGACAAAGAAGTAACTGTTATTCTTGAACCAAAAACAGACTCAAAAGTAGATTAAAATTCCTAGTTACTTTGGATTTTTGGGTTCATGCAAGATTTTAAGTTTTTTTTTGGTCTCGGGACCCTTAACACTTAAAAATTAAGGATCTCAAAGAGCTTTTGTGTATATGGGTTATAGCACTGTTTTCTGTATCAAAAATAAAAATTGAGTTTTTTAAATTGTATATATAGTAAAAACATACAAAAAGAAACCCCGGCGAAACCGCATTAAAGTGCTTCATTCAGCCTCTCCAGGGTTTAAATTGCACATGAACATGTTTTACGAACCCAGGACCTTACAAAATTAAATACATAGGTTTCACAAAGTGCCGCCTGGTGGGTCTCTGGTGGCTGAAGATACATACAAGACACAGTTAAGTTTTGCATATTTAAGTCACTTACACTTTTTTGGCTTGGTGGGTTTTATGACTGAACCATGACCAATACTTTTTCGCCGCAGTATATACTGTATTTACACACCTGTAGTTAGGTTTTTGTGTTTCTTCTTACACTCCACGATGCTCGTGGATGGCAAGTTCTTTTCGGGTTTTTTTTTTTTTTTTTTTTTGAAGTTTAGCAATTTGGTTTTGTGGCTTCAGGAGCATTACCAGCTGACATTTGGTTCTTTCTGTCATCCGCTGGTGCCAGAAAAGCCACTCCCACAGGTTGATGCCCTTTGAAAAAGGCAACCTGTTCTTTGTTCATTCATCTTTTCTGATATTCATTTGTATTTCTTTTTGTATGTTTTTACTTATATAATTGCTTTCCATGAGATTTAGCTGACTTAAGTGCTCTCTCCGGAACAAGCTTCGACATAGTTTCGTTTTATTTGGTTTCATTTGTTTAGTTAAAACAAAAATCTGATGGTGTTTCTGTGTGAAGGCAACCTGGTTCTGGTTTATATATATTTGTGTGTGTGTGTAAAATATATATATATATATATATTTAAGAAAAAGGAAGATACTTTAAAAAATATATATAAACTTTAATATAGTGTGCGTGTGTAAAATATAACACACATATCAAGAGAAATGGTGAAAGTTTTGTTTCCCTGTCATTTACTGACACCAGAAAAGTCACTCCCTCAGGTTGATGCTCTCTCCTGATGAAGGCAACCTGGTTTCCAATTTTCTAATTTACTTTTTCCTTACCATTTTGTATGTATTTTTGGATTTTCTTGGGATATTATATGTAGTGAGTGGCACCATTTTACATTTTGATAAGTCCTGTTATTGAATGGTTTAAACGAATGCAGCTGGGTCCTAATATCGGCTTCTGCATTTAATCTGCAGCAATATGTTTTGTTTGAAGTATATGAAGAAAAACTGGCTTCACACAAATTATGCAGTTAAAACATGAAGTGGGGGAGGGGGGGTATTTCAATAGCTTTTTCTGTGGATATTCAAACCTTGAGGAAACTAGCAGTTACATCAAAACTTGACAACTGCTAGTTTCCTCAAGGTTTGTTGTTATGTGGAATCTGAAACCATATTAATAAACTTCTTGCACTGTTACATTAAAATTCATTGTTCTATCACAAGTGAAAGTACAGTAGAAGTCAGAACAAACTGAGCTAATGTCTGAAAATGCACATATGTATACCCTAAATCTATATACTAAAATAGGAAACTCTAGAAAACCCAAGAATATATACAAGCACACATTCCCTTAGCTGTCATCAACATCATGAAACCTCTTGAAAACTTCACTGTACATGTGTGAAAAAATGAGGATGAAAATGGCAAATAATTTTTAAAAAGTATTGCAAAAATAGTCTTGACCTCACAGATTCCCTGAAAGAATATCTGGGACCCCCAAGAGACTGCATACCACCACACTTTGAGAATCACTGTTCTAGGACAATTAGTTTGCAACCTGGGTGTTCCCAGGGTTCGTACACATCTGCAGAAAAATAAATTCCAAGACCTTTGCAAGACTGCTATATAACAACAAACCGAGGTTGCTGGAAACATTGTACTCAAATGTCTTGCACTGCAGCATGCACGAGATGACACCCCATTTCAATCAAAGGAAGTGACGCCATCATAAGCAGATGCTGCAGGGAACTATAACAAAGTGACATAGTCAATCCAAACTTTTGACTTTTTTTTTTTTTTTTTCTTCAAGAAAAAAATTTCAAGACTATTCCTGGCCTTTCACTAAAATATGAAAACCAAGGATTTTCCAGGCCTGGAAAAAACAGGAATCAAATACCAGGACTTTTACACTGTGTTCCTCCTGTAACAGCCCTTCAAAATGAAAGTTCAAAAGTATGAAACAAATAAAATATATTACAATTTATCACAAATGAAAATGTGCACTAAAGGATACTTTTAAAGAAATGAAGTTGTTTTCCTGATTAAAAAAAAAAAAACTCACTACTGGTAACACTGCTGATTGCATTATTTGCAATGCGGGGGGGGGGGGGGTGTTAAATGTAAATTTCGCGATGGAAAACTGTTTTTGCGATTACTGTGATGTGTTTCTCCAAGCAGGACTATCAGGTTTTTGTATCTAATTCCCCCATGTTACAAGACAACACAAACTGCCTGCAGAAATCAAATAAGAACTTAACAGGTAATTCTGGCCTTTTTTAGAGAACTAAAGAATAACATAACACATTGAAAGTAAGATCTATCAAATTCTAGGCAGACAATCGGGGGTAGCTCTGGCTCCTTTAAAAATTTTGCCAATTTATTCGCCAAATTCATTTTTATCGCCAAAGTGTTATAACAGCACAAAAAGGTAATTGCCAAAGCTCTTTTTCCATTGCCAAAACGAATTTTTGTTGTTGTCGCAGATTGCAAAGATGGTGATCGGCAGGGCAACCCTTGGACAATGACTGCAAACAATGGCTGGAAATCAGAAAAAAAACTTTTGGCAAAATAAAAAATCCGATTTTTTTTTAGTGCCCTGATAAGTTCCCTGATTTTTTTAGTGCTCTGATGATAAGTTCGCCAATTTTCATTGGAAAATACCATTTCCCCTGAGTTTTCTTTGATTTTTGGAACCATTTTTAAATTCCTGATGATTCTAGGTTGGGTGGGAAACCCTGCTGATGGTGAAATGTGATAAGCAACTTTGAGCTTTAATAGAATGCCAGTGATTGTGTTCAAGTATTAGACAGCATTTCCACCTTTTTTTAGCAATACCTTACCAAGTATGAAGCAATAGTATAAATCTTGTTTGTTTCACACTGATGGGCTTTCAATGACTTACCAAGGATATCTGTGTACAAGTAACTTTTGTGGTACGCTACTTAAAAAAAAAAATTGACAATTGACAGAAGAAAAAAAACAAACTTACTTTAGTTTTCTGCTTCTGCTTGGGTTTGAGCAGGATGCTTATGTTGTTCGGCAGTGAACTTTGAAGAATTGTTGAACTAGCTGTTAACAGAAAATTTTAATACTATACTAATAAAAAAGCACATAAATTAAAGTTTGTTTAATAAAGAATTAAAATGCAAACACATAAAAATTACATAGAACATTACATATACACTGGCGTGCAAACATTAAGGACGAGACAGTTTTTTTAATGTAACGTCGTGCAGAAGTGCTCCACATAGACTCAAATCATACCATAAGATCCCCAAGATGTAAGAATATGGGACAAGTGAGTAAAATCATCCAAACAAGGAATCCAAAGGATACAAAGGCACTTTATTGAAAAGGTAGCTTCGAGCACAACTGGACAGAAGACGGAAACTTCCATGTGACAGGCGGCTTCCAAGAAAAATCCAGTCTTTAGTAGCAGATATGATCACCCCTGACTGCGTTGCAGGATTTACAGCTGTTGAGGCATAGTGGCCCATTCCTCTTGTAGCGCCAATTGCAGCTGCGGAATCGTTGCTGGCGGCTGGTGACGTGCTGCCAAGCGTCTCCCGAGAAAGTCCCACATGTGTTCGATTGAATTTAGGTCCGGGGACCTTGCGGGCCAATCTATGCATTGAATATCTTCACTCTCCAACAGCTCTGCGACATCCACTGTGCGACGAGGTGCAGCGTTGTCGTCCATGAAGAATAACTCAGGACCCACAGCACCTCTACTAAAACAGAGGCACGTGAGGCAGGAGAACCTCGGTACAATAGCGGACATCAGTGACTGAACCATCTTGGAAGAGGTGGAGGTCAATACGGCTTTTGAGCATGATACCGCACCAAACGAGAACTCCACCACCTCCAAACCGGCCCCTTTCGATGACGTTGGAGGTATGATTGCATGTTCCCTGCTCTCTCCAGATGTGTATACGTCCAGAATTGCTCGTCAGACTAAATCAGCTCTCATATGTAAAGAGAACTCAACCCCATTGCTGATGTGTCCAGTTCTTGTGTTCCTGGCACCACAGAAACGGCCGTCTCCGATGAGCAGGCTTTAATCGCACACACCGTACGCTCGTTGTGCAAATAGACCACCTTTGTGCAGCCTCCTGGCCACAGTAAAACGCGATAACGGACATCCAGTTGTCTGTAGCATGTGCCTTGCGATTTCTCCTGCTGTCTGTCTCTTCTCGCATGTAGGACAATATAACGGTTGTCCGCCGCCGTGGTTGCTCGTGAACGACCACTGCTAAACTCTCGGACAGCTGTTCCTGTCATTTGAAATGCTCTCCAAGCTTGTGAAACAGTGCTGTGAGCGATCCCAAACTCCTCGGCTACACTAGTCACACTTCCACCTTCTTCCAACTTCCCAATGATGCGAACTCGGGTAAAGTCATCAAGATGCCATCTACTGGATTGGCTGTTGGCCATATCACACGATGGCAGCAACTAGACGTCGTTCAAATCAATGTACACCGTGTAATAGCTTCGAATTGCTGAGCAAACACTGCCCGTGTGCTTTATACCCTTTTGACCCCCCCCCCCGTCATGCTGCATATATGCCCTACCGTACTGGACCCTAGTCTATCTCCCGAGTGGTCTTTTGGTCCATTCTGCCCGCTCGTTCCGCTGTTATGCTAATTTCTCTTTGTCCTTAATTTTTGCACACCAGTGTATATTATACATATAATGCAATGAACTCATAGAATATCATAACTATACAAAGTACTTCAATTTCATACCAAAAATGTACATTTGTAAAATACTTCTTTCCTTACTTTTTAAGTACCTTTAATTTCTTAGAATTTAACATTTCTTAAATACATAAGCATAATTTCACACAAGGGCTGAGAATGGATTCGCTGCATTGTTAAGATCAGCGGTACAGCTGCAAATGGCATAAAAACAAGTATGCAGCTGACCGCGATCGTATCGCACTGTGAGGTAGAGTGAAAATAAAATGTTGCTGCGAGAGAGAACTGACTTTGAGAAAGGAAAGATTGTTGGGTGTTATATTAGTGAGTTGTTCATAAAAGAAACCAAGAGGCGTTTAAACATACCCAAGTCAACTGTTTTGGATGTACTGAATAAGTGGAAGACACATGGCATGCCTGAAGCACCAAACTGTAATGGCAGACAGACCAAAGAAAATCAGTTATAGAGGATGTCAAAGCCTCGGGAGTCGTTACAGCTAATCGACAGAGTACTGTACAAGACCTCAGTGTACAGGTGAGTAAAAATGCTGGAACCTCGGTAGGTACAAGTACCATTTGCAGAACATTCCATGGGTTACCGTGGTCGTGCGGCTGCTCATAAGCCTTTCATCTCCACTTGGAATACCACTAGTTGTATAGCATGGTGTAAAAAACATTTATCGTGGACCGTAGATCTATGGAAACTGGTCCTATGGACTGTATTGGCAGCAGCTAGGGGAACATTATTTATCACAGTGTACTGTTCCTATGCTCAAGTTTGGAGCTGGCAGTGTACTCGTGCGAGGGTGTTTTTCGTGGTATGGTTCCGGCCCACTCGTTATCATGGACAAACCTGTTAACCAGCAAGTCTTCCTCGATATTCTGGGCAATTATGCCCTACCAACTCTGTTTGCAATACTATGGAACAGAGCCTTGTTAGTAACAGAGGGATATTGCACCGAGCCATAAAGCAAGGATTGTTACAGCGTGGTTTGACGATAATTCCATATCTTGTGTGGACTGGTCAGCACCGAGCCCTGATCTTAATCCAATAGAGCACCTATGGAATGAATTAGAGCACCACACAAGAAGTTTGGAACCAAGGCCTACTACTAAGCAACAGTTAGCAGCAGCATTATGTACTGAATGGAAGCGCATACCTGTCGCTGTGTTCCAAAACCTTGTCGAAAGCATGTCTCGAAGGGTCAGTGAATGCATTAAAGACCAAAGGTGGGCAGACACCATACTACTATATGTCAATAAATGCTATGATGTGGTCCGGCAACTTTTGTCAGTATAGTGTATGTCAGCTACAACCTGAATTTTATACTGCAAGATAGAGCCTGAGAACTATGAACTAACCTTTTTAAGGATTAGAAAAAAAATCTCTTCCAGACTTCCACTCTCTCCTCCCCCTGCAATTAACAGATGCCTTTCTCAACAGGGCAGTGGGAGAAACTTCTATCTCTTTCTACAGTACTGCCAAATGATTCTCTCCTAACATTCATTTTCTCCTGAAATGCTTCTGGCTACCAAGCAGCTGGAAAGATTGGACAGTGCTACAATCTATGTAATCATTTACACTGAAAAGTAAACAATTATCTTCATCTTATTTTTCTTCTGTTTATTCCTGTAACTGAAAAGGAACTCTACACTCTGTAAAAGAAACTCATGGTACCTTCAGTATCAGGGTTATGCAACTTCATACTTATCTTAGGCGTTTGTTGCTCAACTGAATTAGCAAGGAGCCCTCAGTATCAGGATCATTCAACTTCAATCCTTATTTTAGGCCTTTGTTGCTCAACAAAATTAGCAGGGAGCTGCCATAACAATGTAAAGTGGCAAAAGTTTGTCACCATGATGTCTACTTCTTGAAAAGCTTTTCCTTTTCTGCAGAAATCCAGCAATGCGTGGCCTATTGCACTGGCTACTCATGGCCAGATTAAATAGCCCTCCTGAGTTCCCACTCCCCACTCAGTCGCCAAAAAATTTTATTGTCCAACTAGAAATTATAAATGACCAACTCGGAAAGCAGTGGGAAAGGGTGGGATAGAATAGAACAAATTGTAAGGCAATTAGTTGAGAAAAATCAAATTGCCCAATCAATCCGACAAACTCAGAAATAAAAAAAATTATTATTAGAAGAAATAAATGTGCATTACATCTAACCCTTATGGCAGGACAAAATCAAATAATTTTACACGGATTATTCTTATGAATACGTGAAAAAAAAATCAGAATATTTTCTAATCCTCAAACATTAAATTGAAAATATACTGGAACCTATGTGACATTTGTCAGCTCAGATCATGAGCTACCAGGGGCAGAAGGATAGGTTGTCCTTCCAGAATGGTCATCCTAGGAACGTAAATTCGAGGTCTGTGGGGTGAACAAAAAAAATGCATGTGTAAATAAATGTACTAAAAATGTTAACCGAAAAAGAAAGTTATAAACTTTCAGCATGTTTTTAACAACTTTAGTTAGCTGCATACATTATTCCATGCAGCTAATCAGGGAGCAGAGCAACCTACTCTGTCGGAGGAGGGAAGGGGCATATTTAGAGGGAGGCCTTGCCCACCTTCAAAAGTGTTTCAGTTTACGTTTTTGGTTAGAAAAAGACTTATATTAGAAAAAAATTCCTTAATTTAATAAAATGCATCAATGTACATTAAAAAATTATTTTCTTCTATTTTTTATTAACTTTAAATTTGTTCTGGTGGATTTCAAAAACCTCTATTTTCAACCCCTCCCCCCTTCCACCCCCACGAGCCTGGGGGAAATCTATATAAACAACTGTACTCTGATATGTTGATCCCTCATATGCACAAAAATAACTGTCAGAAATAGAGAGGCATATAAAACAAGATGCTGATCTGTGCCCTTTCCAAATATGCCACAGGGCTAAAGTAATACATCTATCACAGAAAGTCACTAAGTATTTAACTTTAAATGGAATTTTTCAAACTCCTACCTCAAAGGCATCTCTTTCTATTGTTACCTTTACTACCCGATACTCATTCGTTCTGTACTGTTTGATTTTAGATTTTCAATTTTTATTGACTGCTGTTCACATAAATCTTACATTTTAATTGATATTTAAAACCATTGATTCTTGGTAATTTACCAAATTTTCACATTTTTAGTAAAATTATGTCAGAAGCAGTGCAATTTTTTTTAATGTTCACACTTTATTACAATGAAAGTAAAAACTGCATACTATCTGAGTGCAAGGGAAGAACATTTGAACTCAAAAAGGGTCATAATTTCAAGTTTTGGTTAGAAACCAGTACTTAGACCCATTGCACAACTGGGGCAGCCATTTTATTCTCTCTCCAGCATCAAAAGAGCCATCGTTTTCCGTCCCCTACATGTATATGTATACTGCAAACCTTGTTGAAGAAACAAATCAGTCACTGCCAAAACAAAATCACTTTACAGCCCTTCCAACATTGCATTTCAGTCCCTTTTTCTGCTGAGCCCCCTCCCCCTCAGCATATATTCTTCCAAGTTAAGACTTTAAAAAGTAATTACCCTCTTTATATCCAGCAAGTGTTTTGACATTGCAGCTATAAATCTGGAAAACAAAACAGCACTAGCAACATTCAATTTCTTGCCAAAGGTCACTTCTACCAGAAAGCTAATCCAGAACTTTTTAACTTTACAAATCATTATTTTTATTTATCTTTGAATCTTTGTTGTATGTTCCTCCAATGCTGTACCTGCGAATTTTCCACATTCCTCTTTGTTGAAACTGTTCTTCAGCCTACTGAAAAAACTGCCTCTAACCAAAACTGACTGTGTTAAGAATATTTCTGAAATTTGGTCATGTAAAATCAAACATCTCCTTGCCCTTACACATTAACTTCTACACCATGTCTTCACATTTTTAATAACAGAAAAAGCCAATAAAACAATTTTCTTGGATGTTCAAACGTGAGAAAAATAACCTTTATAAATTTCCATCTACAGACAAACTTTTACTGAAACATTCCTTTATGAATCAAATACAGCTTATGCATATAAACTTACTACCTTAAAAAATTCTTCAACCACCAAGCATATCTAATACATGCACATGATCCCTTAGGTTGTCGACAAAGTTATCAAGGAAAATTTAACAGCTTTTGTAGTCTTAAAATTTAAGTGGCTTACTTGAATGCATCTCTTCTACAAGAGACAATGCATTGATTCTTCAAAGAGATGTTGATCCTAGTGATCCTCTAATTCATAAAATCCACACAATTCACTTTAATCAAGAAAATGCTAAAATACACCATAAGGAACAGCAATGGGAACATTTAAATGTGACAAGTTTGGTATCACTTTTTTTGCTTGATGGATAAAAAGAAAAAAAAACTTACAAGTGTCAAATTCTTCTCCTTCCTTTAAATCAAATATGAGTGTCACAGGAAGAGAACTCTGGAAAAAAAGGCAGGGTGTTGGAGATAAGAATTTTATAATCATTAAGTTCCGAACTTAATTTATGCAATGAAATATTAAGCATTATGAAATTCATTCAACAAGCCAGTCACATCTGCAGATGTGACTGGCTTGTATAAGAGAAATCCCTTTAACCCTTGAAAGCAATTTCTCCCAGAAACAAATTTTGAGGTAGAAATTGTTTTCTTGGTTACACCAAGCATGCACCCCTCTATGCTTATTTGGTTGTCTGTAGACACCATACTACTTTTTTTAAGATCCATGTCTATGATCCATATGTAAGAACTGGACATATGCACTGATGAAAACTTTTCTTTTAAGATAAAATTGTAAAGTGCTCTTAGATATTGTACTTCTTTTTTCCAAAAGCTATCCAACCAAGTTTTATATGCCAACTGACTTATGTATTTTACAAGTTGCCCCCAAGTTATGACGTATTTTAGCCATGTTTTGCAAAGGTCATTTATTGATAGAAAGAACAAAGATCAATCAATGATATAATGCCCGTTTTGTTCGGTAACCTTCTGCCATCTGTCAGTAAGCGGCAGAATGCCTCTTTCATAGAAGGACCTGTCTTTGGTGGCAAAAAACTGCACAAGGTGCTGATTTACAGATTCATCTGAATTGAGCGTTATACCACGCAAGGACTGCTGAAGAAAGCGAAACAAGTGGAAGTCTGACGGCGCAAGGTAAGGCAAGCATGCTGGGTGTGGCAACACATCCCACCCAAGCTCCAATAATTTTTGGCGGGTGATCAAACTTGTGTGTGGTCTCGCGTTGTGATGGAGCACAACACCTTTACGATGAACGAGCTCTGGGCGTTTCTGGACAATGGATTCGTTCAAACTGTCCAATTGCGGACAGTACACATTTGAATTGATTGTTTGGTTGGTTCCGTGGTAGGAGCTCGAAAAACAAGACACCTTTAAAATCCCACTACACTGAGGCCAGAACCTTCGTCTGCTTTGGATGACGTTTGAGGTGAAGCAGCACGTTGGGACCAAGACCGTTTGCGCAACACATTGTTGTACTTAATCCACTTTTCATCACCAGTCGCTTCAAAAAAGGATCGTTTTCCTCACGTTCAATGAGCATATGTTTATACGCGCCGTCAATTGAGCTTCTTTGAGTTCATGAGGAACCCACACATCGAGCTTGCTTACGTATCCCAGCTTCTTCAGGTGGTCATGAACGCTTGAATGGTGGATGTGCAATGTGTCTGCAATCTCTCGTGTCCTATAACGTGGGTTTGACTCTATCAATGCCTTGAGTTGGTAGTCATCAACCTCGGTTGGCCTCCTGGACCGAGGAGCATCGTTGAGGTCAAAATCCCCAGCACGGAATTTTGCGAACCACCGCAGGCACCGATGTTCTTGTAGAGCATTATCACCATACACTTTACGCAACTTTTCACAAGCTTGACGCACGTTCTTACCTTTACGGAAGTAAAACAGTAAAATATGGCGAAAATGCACAGTTTGGTCTTCCAAAATCACATCAACCAAATCGCTAACTATTCCTTTTAGACTGCAGCTAGAACTGGCACCTGTCGAATGCCATAGAGATAACAGAGCTGTGCATGCCTCTAGTACTTCCAAAACCACCCAACCGGCATCAGGTGCCAAAACACGTCATGACTTTTCCGACAACCCAATATAATACAATTCCACTTAGTAGTTCTAATTCTGACTATTATATAGCTCTAATTATTCTACTATTCTCTTTTACGTGCGGTATTTAAAAGTAACTTGTACAAAATTTTCGAGTATAAAGAACGGTAAAAATTTATGTGTTTGAATCCTAAGGCGCAAAGATCCAATGAGTATACCCAGCGAAAAGTGTGAGAAGTAAAGCCAGTCATCGCATACAACGGACTTTAGGACAATAACATCAACAAAGACCGGAAAACACGTGCATGAAATGTTCCCGTCCCTACAAAGGAATGCCAAGGTAAGCATTATCCGCTAGATTTTTGTCCAATATAATACGGTACAGTACGCATAAAAATAAGCAGAATCAACATATTTTGAATTATAATGAGTGATCATTTACACTGAGAAACAATTGTGGTGAGATATTTAATAAATTTATGACTCAGAATTATACTTACCATTAGTTCTCTCCATGCATCATATGCACCATCAATTGTACCCCAAATAGTGACAGTACTTCTGTCTTGATTGCAGTCGCCCAAACTATTACTGGGGAAAATTATTTGAGTTCCAGTCTTTTGCATAATTCTATGAATATTTGAGGAACCATTGCCCATAACAAAACTTTGATTAGGAGGCAGGATTCTTGTATGGATCATTACAGGTAACTCAATCTAAAAGACAAGAAATGGCACAAACAAGTCAGAAGAAACATCTAACATCTGATTGTATCATTAAAAATGTACACCAAAGAGCCAAAATATTATGACCAGCACATCTTCATGCAAATTAAAGCAACTGCAGGTGAATGATGGCACATGTGAAAATCATGAAACAGCAAAAAAACACCCTATACTAAACTCTGTTAATCAGTGTAATTCCCGTTCTTCAGGTGGAAAAGGCAGAGGACTTAAGGGAGTTTGACAAAGGCCAAATTGTGATGGCGGGATGACTGGGTCAGATCATTTCCAAAACTGCAAGGCTTGTGGTCCAAGGAGGGAAAAACCACAAACCGCCAGCAAGGTGCGAGTCAATCGCGGCTCGTTTATGCTAGAGGTGAACGAAAGTTATCCTGCATGGTATGAGCCAACAGAAGGGATACTGTGGTGCAACTGAACCGTAATCTGAATGCTGGTGATGGGAGTCATGTATCACAACACACAGTACATCAAACTCTGCTGAAAATGGGGTTGCCCATTCCAAGTGTCCCTGCTAATCCTCAGTACATCATTGAAAGTGCCTACAATGGGCATGCCCAGGGCTCGACAAATATGTTCCAGATCTAGGAGCCAGCTCCCAAAATTTAGGTGCCAGGTGAAACGAAGTCAATAACACATGAAAAAAAAAATTTCTGGTGGTGATGCTGGTACAAAAAGTGGTAAACTATATTGGTTGTCAATTCAGATTTTGATTTTATTAAAATACTATTTGCGAATGTCATATTTTGCACATATTAATTTGAAGTACCGTGTTTTTTTCTTTACATAATTCGCAGACCATAAAATTCAGGAAAAAAAAAATCCTTCCAGATATCTGCAACGGTGTATGATCCCCAGGCTGTGAAAAACAAATCCCACGTATAATCCGAGGGGGCACATGATCCGTAGATCCTGAAATTCTGGGGACAACATTTTTTCCTTCGCATAATTCGTGGCAGTATGTTTCAGACCATGAAGTCTGGAAAAAAGGGATTGTCATATAATCCGCACCTATCATGCTAATTGTGATCATAATTTCACATAGAAAACTGAAATTCATACCAACTCAAATCTATAAAGATGTACAAAAGAAATGATTGTTATATTCAAACAGTGTCATTTTGAAGTACTACTGTATTACTTTTAAGTAAACAAAGAACTAAAATCCATAGCTGTTGCAGCATTACCGTAGTTCATTAGTTAGATAAAAAATTCCAGAGAATCCATAGTATTGTCGCTTTTCTAAATACGTTTCAATCAAATGAATACCCCCCCCACACACACACACACACAGCCTTAATACAATTAGTGCAGCAAAACTTAGCAATGCAATTTTCAGAATGGTTACCTGCTATGGAATAGCTCTGCAGGCTTCCCGAGAGTCATGGCTTCTCACAGCACATATGCTTCTGTGCGCGCAAATAGTAATGCCTTCGTGGAGTCATATTTTCTGGCAGAATGTTCTCAAGTAAAAACTATATATATATTCTTAGTCTCTTTGCAGTCTACTATCTTGGTGTTACGTTAACAGTTTTTCTGTTATCACGTTCTCAGTACTTTTCCAATAACACCACCTCTCCTGACAATTACCCTGTGGCTTTTTTAAAACACGGCACCAACTTTTTTTCTTTACCGGTACCCGCAGTATCTAAATTTATAACTTTTTAATGGATAATCTATAGATTATACAACAGAAATTACAATATTTACTGCAAATTACGAAATCGTAAGTAAGAAGAAAATTGGGAACCAAGGCCCGAATTCTAGGCAACTGGGTAACCTGGCGCCCAGAATTTGTCAAGCCCTGAGCATGCGAGCTTCAAAACTGGACCCTGACTGACTGGAAGATGATCATCTGGTCTGATGAACCTCATTTACTCATACATTATATACAGATGGCTGGGTATATGTGTG
Source organism: Macrothele yani (assembly GCA_039090855.1). Taxonomy (NCBI): domain Eukaryota; kingdom Metazoa; phylum Arthropoda; class Arachnida; order Araneae; family Macrothelidae; genus Macrothele; species Macrothele yani. The sequence goes on from CM077026.1 coordinate 118,341,531, forward strand.
CACCATTTACCTGGGGAAGTGTTGGCAGGAAGTGAAATGCTCTGGGCATGCAAGGGAGATCTAGTAGCTCACTTGCAGGAAAGATCTAGTAGCTCACTTGCAGGAAAGATCTAGTAGCTCACTTCTAGTAGCCCTAGATCTAGTAGCTCACTTGCAGGAAACTGAAATATTATCACCTACCTATACACTATTGTGGACCAGGTACATCATTTTATGGCAATGGTATTCCCTTCCAGTGTAGCCTTCTTTCAGCAGGATAATACTCTATGCCACACTGCCCAGATTTGGAACATGAGGAAGACTTCCAGGTACTGTCCTGGCCTTCACATTCCCCAGACAACAATCCAATCGACCATCTGTGATTTGTGTCGGAACAGCAAAACCGATCTGTGGCAGCTCAACCACACAACTTGTGAGAATTGAAGGACATGCTGGTAACATGTTGGCACCAGGTATCACAAGACAAATTTAGAAATCACGTATCATCCATGTCTCGCCAGGTAGGAGCTGTTTTGGTGGCACGTGGAGGACCAATATCGTATCAAGCAGGTGGTCATAATGTTTTCACTCTTCTTTGGTGTAAGTTAGTTCAGTATTTAAACAAAGTAACCAGATCTGTGTTAAAACATCTGTGCAAAACCTAAAAAAAAAAAAAGAATATGAAGCATTAACATGGGATTAAAAATAACTAGCTCAACAAAAAAAGTTCAGACCAAGAAGCTTTAAGAAAAAAATATTGCAACACGATTGCAAATGACCATAAAAAAAAATTGGTAAGCAATAGAAAAACAAGCCTAATGGTAAGTTCTGTAGGCTATTCAACAGTTAGGATTTGTCATTTTATACTCCTCCCCTTATCTTCTGATTGTGGTTCTCTGCTGTAGAGAGATCTGATGCGAGTTTCACACTAGCAACTCATGGACAGGTTGGATATTACATAGGTACCAGTTTAATGTTATTGTAATAGCCCTACAAACTGTTACAGCTGATATGCCTGAAAGATGTGAAACATTGCCTCTTCCATATGGCGATTGCTTAGCCACATCACTGGTATGTTCTACAAAAGAGCTGCAAACTGTTGTCACAGGTATGTCTGAAAGACTTGAAACCACAAGAACACTGGCTGGTTCTTTTATATTTGATTACTCAGCCACATCATCTATATGCTCTATGGCTGAGGCAAGTGTAGTAGAGCTAGTAGGTCTCCCACTTCACAAGCTTGCAACTAGACTTCCTGTTCCTTCAAACCTTTTACTAATTAGTGCAATTCAAACGGCAATAAGCAAACCTCTTCCTAACCTTTGATATGTTGTAACAAATGAAACTTCAGTCAAGTGAGTGTCAGATTCCCAATTCGTTCGATACATCTTAAGCAGAGTTTTGTCCTGCTATGATAACATGCTGATTGTGAATACAACTTTTGGGAGTATTAATCTGCACATATTTCTGACCCCTGTATCTCTTGTAACAGAACTTTACTTTTGTAACAAATTTACTCTAAACTCTGGTGCCAATAAATTAAGGTATATCAGATCTGAATACATGATCACCATATTTGTTATTCAAATTGCTCTGAGTGATAGGTCAAAATGCATAGTCTCCCTTCAATGTGAGATCAAAAAGGGTTGAGAGTATTGGCATTTTAGAGTCATTTAGAAGTTTTTACTTGGATACTTTATCATTTAAGTTCTTATTTCAACTGTCCCCACTTATCCACACACCCTTTCAACAACTGATGTCTGTTTTCTGAACATGGAACTGTTGCATGCATGCACACTTGACAGACACATTACCAAAAATATAGGTGAGGCAGGGAAAATAAAAAATGTGAATAGCAAAATGGTAAAACATTCCAAGCTGGAAGTATGTGTGTGTTGTTAAATTTACAAGTACCAAAATTTTCCATTCAACACAGGACAACTCTGCCATATAACTAATTAATAAAAAAATTCTAGCTAAAATGTGCATTATAAGTTAAATTTACAACAGTAAAAGGTAGAGTTTCATTTATCACAGGGCACTTGTGCCACACAACTGAAAAAAAAACTTCCTTAACTCATAAGAGACAAAATTATAGGTGACTAAGTTTAAGAACTTAACATTTTACAAACATCAGTGAAACTGAACAGCCAACTCTCTTCCAACCATTTAAATTTAATTAAACCCAAAAGTGACATGACACCAAAAGAAGGAATATATGACAGATCAGGTGTCCTGATTTGATTGGTTACAATTACTCCTTTTAGGAAAGCAACACACCCCAAATAGTAAGACTAATTGTGACTGAGCTTTGCAATGAGAAATATGATAGTAAGCTGGAATCTGAACAGTACAACACACTAGGAATCCTTGAATTGTATCTCCCCAGAGGACCAAGTGCACACAAAAGAAAAAAAAAGGGGGGGGGGTGAAAATAGCATTGACTAGTACTTACAGTGAGTTGTTAATATAAAACCTGATGGTAAAAAATCCAAAACATTCTAACACACATGAATTCAATTTAAATATAATGCTTATGCTTCTAAGGGGGAAATTAATTTTCTCTTTAAAATTGCTGTCTAATGAAGAAGGCAGGAAAAGTATGTACACAAAATATTAGCTATTTAGAAATACTAAATTAGGCAATTTTTCTGCTGTATATAAAAGAATTTTGTTCCACCCGATACTTTTAAATCCATGGATAAATGAAGGAAGAAAACAATAGTTTACTCTACAAAATGCACATAAAAGTAACATGACAGAGGGGTAAGAATATCTTCAGATCTGGCTGCAAGTAAATCAACAGCTTCAAGAAAGAAAAAAAACCCTTCAGATACAGGGTTCATACACATTTACAGAAAAATTCAGGAGTTCATAATTTTTGCTAGAATTATAGTGCTTTGTTTCCTATTTTGTCAATTGGGGTGAAGTTTACTAAGCATTTAGATTTTTCATGAAGTCCTATGGATCTTGCAGTTCCATTGTTAGTGTGTTCTTCAGTGTGTTAAATCTTTGACGAAGTGGCAAAATTTCCCCATACAAAAGTTACTATGTATAAAACCTATATGAAGCAATCAACCTTTTTCTTGCTATATGAGGAGACAAAAAGAGCAAGTATTTTTCCTTTTGTTTGAAAAGTTCAAAATTGGAATTCACCAACGCCAACTTCCATTACCTGTAAAATTGTTTTCTCTGCAAATTTGAGCAGGCAGTAAAGTTTTAAATTTTTCAAACTTTAATTTCACTTTAAAGAAAACGAAAATGTGCAATTTGTTCAGGGGCATATAGAATTTTCAGGAGGGGGGGGCGCAACAGAAAATGAAATTTTTGAAATCCATCAGGACAGGTCATAGGAACAGGGAAGGAAATAAATGAATTAAATTACTCAACCAACCTTTTTCTCATTCAGAGAAAACATTTACATTGTTCAATACTTCCAACAGGGAGTGGGGTATTCAGGACCTTTTCTGTGCCCCTTTTTTATTTTCTTGTGTACCAGAGAAATGCAGTCTTGTCTGACAAAACTACTAATTTCAACTGCCTACTCCTTTCCTCTGCACTTTTGTGGAAAGGGTTACTAATCTTTGATGCAAGGAGTTTGTTAATTCGGTAGTTTTGCATGGGATAAGGGTCAGTTTTTGCACTGCTCAAAGAAGTTCTCACACAGACCCATTAAAATCTTAAGTTAGAGGCACACAACCTTTTTGGGTAGTGAGCCTAAAATATATATATATAATTATTTTTTTTAATTTTATCTTCCTGATATTTGGTTTGACTGTTGACATAGCAATGTGCAAAACAGCAGAAAGGTTTTCATCCATCAATCTGTTTCTTGGCTTTGATTTGTTCAGATTCATCAATGAAAAAGTTTGTTCACAGATATTGGTGCTTGCAAACATTGTGGCACATGCAGCTGCATTGTGTTTTGAACATGAAAATCAGTCTAGTAATGATGCATAAAAGTGAAGTATTGAATTCTCTTTGAACTGATTTTTGTAAAAATCTGAGCTCTGTAAGTCAATCAAACTTAGCTGCATATTTTCTGAAACTGAGTTCACAGACATGGAGAATGGATAGCCAAATAAATCAAAGTTTTCACATTACATTTTTCAAATTCTGAAAACCGTTCAATGAATGATTTAAGTAAAATATTAATTTGAGCTTCATATTCCATTTCATGCGAGGACATTTTTCCTTTATTTTTTTTACAATAGGGAAAATGCACAAAGTTTTAGTTTTGTAGCTGTTGTTGAAATAATGTTCATTTTTCAGCTGGTGAACAACATAAATGCATGAACTGATTTTCCCTTGCACTTTCATGTTCAAACTATATTTAAATGTCCTGTTGCATTAGTAAGAAATGCTAAATATTGAAAACTTGTTTGTTTCAAATGCTTCTTGTCCTTTGTTTTCATGTAGAAGCATAATTTTATCAAGCAATTCCATCTTACTTCTGTGTAGTACACAAAATCACAAGGAAGGTTTGTGAATTCTGTTAAAAAAAATCCTTAAACCTCTGTGCCGTAAAGTGCCAGTAAAGTTAATAATGAAGGTTGTGAGTGAACTGACACAAACTGCTGAAAATGCAATTCCTTAGCACACAAATTTTGTTGGTGAATGATGCAGTGGTACTGTAGTAGTACTGTTTCATTGCTCTCCCAGATGTTGTTTCAGCAATGATATTCAGTTTTTTTATTCCAACCATGGATGGTGCTTCATCTGTCATAATGCTGACAAATTTGTCCATATTTAAACTAGTTCCATTACACAAGTCCAGCAAACTACGAAGTTCCTTTCCAGTTGTTTGGCCCTTAATAGGATACTTTCCAAGAAGTTCCTTGGTAATAGAGAAATTTTTGTCAATACCGCAAATAAACACAAGGAATTGTGCGACTGAGGTGTCAGTAGATTCATCCCTGCTTCAATTGCTCATCAATATCTTCAATTTAACTGCTGCACTCTTCTTTCAATAGTCATCCTATTTAAACAATTTCTGAAATTTGTGTTTTGCTCCAGGACAGTTTTTCTGATGCAGTCAGTAACCAGTCTTTCAGAAAATCACCATAAGTAAATGGTCACCTGCATTTTGCAATTAGCTGGGCAACACTCAAGCTTACTTTAACACAAGAATCCAACTGAACTGTGTTTCTGAAAATAACCAGTTTGTTTGTTCAGAGACTTCTTCAGGTACTTTATGCATGTTTCAAGAACATTCATCTCCTTGAACTGAAGCTTTTTTCATAATGCCATTTCATGTTATATTCCTTCACTACTGCTACTGTAGCATTGTACAAAAGGCACATTATGTCATTATTAATGAAACAGTATTTGAATGTCCAACAAATCATTTTTTTCTTTTGGTTCAGTTCAGTTGAAGAAATTTTCATTTAATCTTCCTTCCCTCAGAGTTCTTTTGGATTCTTACAGACAACATTTAAATTCTTCAGAAATAAAAAAAAACTTTTGTTAATCCTTCTATACATTGAGAACAGGAACAAGAGACCATAAGCGTCTGTAAAAATCCAAAAGAACTCTAAGGGAAGGAAGATTAAATGAAAATTTCTTCAACTGGAACTAGAACCAAATGAATATATCTGGGTAAAGCCTTGAGTAAGTGATTAAATACCTTTTTTCTTGCTACTCTTCGTTCTTTACCACTCCTCTATTTTACAAGTTTTCGCAAAGCTAAAATCCTAGAACTGGTATTTCATTCCTTGCGGTATGAAGCACGTGACTCTAAAGAGAGATTGAGAACATACAAGCACTGCCAGAAGGTCAACAGCCAATGGGAAGAAAGTAAACAAAAGTGTCAGCACCGAACTGGCCATTCACTGGCGCATTTCGTTGCACATTTGCAGGTTTAAACTGGAATTCAGAAAAATAATTGGTGGGCGATTAAAAAAAAATATTTAGGGTTTTGCTAGCGCTGTGGTTTCGGGCCAACACCATCCCCATCGCGAGCCACTTTTCGGCCAAAAGTTGTGCATCATTGTCTTAAGTGATTTGTCAACTGACTTATAATTACTTGTTTATGATGTTGGCAATAGCTTTTCTGTACTGTGTGTTGGACAAAAGCTGTCCCTGTACTCTGGGGGGGGGGCATTTTTTGTTCTGATGTGCAGGGTGTGGCTGTGAGAAGATTTGTTTCCTCAATAAGAGAGTTCGCTCTTAAGAAATTTTCTAAGTTGTGTGAAACTGAAGTCACTGATTCATAATATAAAACAATGCATATTCAAATATATTCACACAACATCAGCCAACTAAAAAAATTAACCAAAATGAATTACACTGCATAAATCTGTACAAAGTTCAGTGGCCTTACTTTCAAATGATAGTTAAGTAATGAATACCGTGCTGTTTACAGCTTAGATATTCATAAGAACAAAAGATATTGACTGAAGACAATAAGGTAAGTGACAGGGACATTAGAAATTACTACCTTGAAACTACACATTAAGGTTCTGACCCAAGACAGTGAAAAGGCACAATGAACATTTTAAGCAAAAATCATAACACAAGTAACAAAACCCAGGTCTTCAATCATACAGCTAGTAGTCACTGATAACTCTTAGAATTAAAAGCTGCTACAAACACCACTATAGCTCATGACAAACAAGAAAGCTGAATTTACTAAGCAATCCTGAATATTAGAAAAAAAAAAAAAGATCTAGCAGAACAGGAATGCCACAAGACTATAAGAATAAAAAAGGCATTGATAGCTGAGTGGCAAAACACATCTGCTTTGGACATTTGCAATACTATCAGGGAGAGAGAAACAGTGAGAAATTTTGGGAACATATACTACTATAAAAATCACCTGGGAATAGATCACAATTTATTTATTTATTTATTTTACATAAAAGTAATACGGAACTTTATTTTAAACATAATTTCTAAACTCCATTTAATTATTACAAAATACAGCTTATAATTAGAAGAAAATTGTGACAGTTAAAACAGTCATCCTATAATGAAATTATGCTTTTACGTTTACACTCTTAACATAATGCACTTTTGCCAATTGTATATTCTAGATGAATCGCAGAGTTCATCACTTGAATCAGCATTTCACCGAACAAGAGGAGCAGCAGTATGATACTGGGAGAGAGTCAAAATATGTAGTCCACAAAACAAGATGTAAATGGAAAATACACCTTATACTTAACACAACACATCTGGGTTTCACATTCCTTAAAAACAACAAATACTTATAAATCATGGAATTGGACTTACCCTGTGAATTCCATTAGAAGCACAAAGAAAAAAATGAAAAATTAAGATAGCACTCACTGGACATGACCGCATAAAGATCAACTTACATTTAAAAAATGGCAATTTAATGCTGTGTATTATTACTGTTGCATAAAAAGTGCACAAGACTACATAATTTTTAACAACATTTGAACAAACTGCATAATGTTGCAGACTTGCCACCTTTCAAGAACTGAAATCTGTAAAAAAAAATGTCTGGATATATTTAAATACACTATATTGACAAAAGTCACTGGACACTCCTTTAAAAGCAAATGAATGGATCCACTGCGTTGTTAAGATGTGCGGTACAGCTGTAAACGGTATAAAAACAAGCTTGCAGCTGACTGCGATCATATCACATTGTGAGGTTGAGAAAAAATGTCGCAACGAGAGAGAACTGCAAGAAAGGAAAGATTGTTGGGTGTTATATTAGTGGGTTGTCCACAAGATAAACCGAGAGGCGTTTAAACATACCCAAGTCAACTGTTTTTAATGTACTGAATACGAGGAAGACACATGGCATGCCTGAAGCAGCAAAACGTACCGGCAGACCAAATAGTGATAAAGGACGACGAAGCCTCGAAGAGTCATTACAGCTAATCAACAGAGTACTGCACAAGACCTTAGTGTACAGGTGAGTAAAAATGCTGGAACCTCGGTACATGTACCATTCGCAGAGAACTTCATTCCATGGGTTACCATGGTCATGTGGCTGCTCATAAGCCTTTCATCTTTACTCTGAATGCTACCGTCATTTGGTATGGTGTAAAGAACATTTATTGTGGACTGTAGATCAATGGAAATGGGTCCTATGGACTGATGAATCCAGATACCCGTGTGCGGGTATGGCAGCAGCCGGAGGAACGCTATTTACCACAGTGTACTACGATCAAGTTTGAGAACTGGCAGTGTACTTTTGTGGGGGTGTTTCTTGTGGTGTGGTCGCAGCCCATTGGTTATCGTGGACAAACCTGTTAACCAGCACGTCTATCTCTATATTCTGGGCAATTGTGCCCTACCAACTCTGTGGCAATACTATGGAACCGAGCCTTGTTGGTACCAGCAGGATAATGCACCGAGACAAAGCAAGGGCAGTTACGGTGCGACTTGATGATAATTCTGTATCGCGTGTGGACTAGCCAGCACAGAGCTCTGATCTTAATCCCATAGACCACCTATGGGATAAGAAGTTTGGAACCAAAGCCTACTACTAAGCAACAGTTAGTGGCAGCATTATGTGCTGAATGGAAGCGCATACCTATCGCTGTGTTCCAAAACCTTGTCGAAAGCATGTCTCAAAGGGTCAGAGCATGCATTACGGCCAAAGGTGGACTGACACCGTACTAATGCCAATAAGTGCTATGTTGCGTTTCTCTTCTAGGCGTCTGGCGACTTGTCAATATAGTGTATATTGAATTTGTCGATTAAAACCCATTTATTGTGCAAATGATTTGTCAATTTTAATCTATTTCACATTTTAAAATGTAAGATATTTTGCTCTATTTTGCATTAACAGGGATTAAGAGGCAATCAATGCATAAAATGTTATGTCATTAGTATGTTATCACTAGGCTGCACACACGAATAAAAATTTCCTTTGTAAATGAAATAGATATATGCTGCAGTAACTTTTTACTTAACTGAGGTTTTAACCCTAAAATTTTCTACCAACATATTAGAGTACGTTTAAAAAGCAGAATTTTAAATCACTTGTGAGGCTGATATTTTTCATTTCTCTGTGACTCTTATAACAGTGATTTGTAAAGTTTCCAAACCCTGAATTAAAAAAAAAAAGTTACTGCATATCCTGTAAGCCAACATTTAACCAATTGATCAGGGGAGAATATTCCGTGTGTGCTAGGTGTATGGTGCATAGCCACATAAGTCTTAATTTAATCTACATTGTAGGTTTTTTCAAATTTATTTCTAATAAAATTCACCAGAGTTTGTCCTAAGTCTTCAAGTGGTGGTTAAAATTAATTGCCCCGCCCCGTATGTTTTCATTAAAAAGAGAAGGTTCTTTCAGTAAGCATATTGCATTCGTGCTAAGATCCTTGGGTGTGCGGTTTCGCATCCACACATCCGACAATGTTCAAGCAACTGTCGTACAGGTGCTTTCCAGATGGGGCTGCAAAAAAAAAGTCAAGAAAAAGGTTTAAGCTTTTTAAAATGCCATTCTATCTTCCTATTATTAGAACGTTTTGTAAGAAACAGTGCTAGTGTAATTTCTTTGTCTGTCCGTGCACATCAAACTATTTTAAAGATATTTCAAAAATTATTTTTGCGGCTAATAGGAAATCAAAGGATATTAAGTTTGGCACTTTAAATATCCCATATACTTTATAAATTTACCGCTAACGACTGTCAAAGTCAAAAATCCAAAAAATTAAAGTTCCATGTCACGTTTTTGTTTCCCTGTGGTTTTTTTTTTTTTTTTTTTGATTGAAGGTTTAACGACCACCATGAGCAACTCAATGGGCTATAAGCAGTTGCCCATCCCTAATTTAGGGTCAATGGCTCCAGGGAAGGGAGAGAGCCAGTGCCGTAAGACAAACAACATCCATGCCTCACCAGGATTCCCTTTTGGACAAATGATCAGAGGTCATCGATGAGACCACTGCGCCACTAGGGCAGCTCCTGTGGTTTCAAAAATAACAGTGAAACTCTCAGGGTGTGCTAGCCAAAATGAGCACTGCTTGCAGTCCCATGGAGTAGTGCAATTCAATCTAGTGATACAAGTTGCTGTTATATTTGGGGGGGTATGTATTTCTGGTACTTGTGCATTAGCCAGTAGAAATGTATGATTAAATATCAACTGTCGATAGATGGCGCCGCATGAATGGTTATTTCTTTTTAGAATTTAGCTGTAATGAACGAAATATAATATACAGCAACATACAAGCATTATTAGTGACCTCAAACCTACACATTAATTTTTTGGGGGAAGTTTTAATACAAATTAAAATGGAATCAAATGGGTCTGATGAAACTAAATGACGTCTCCACATGAACTCAGCTAAGTACGACCCATCAATATGCTGTCTAGCTGTTCTGTGATGACATTTGTTTCTCCATTTAGCTAACCACCACAATCTTTCCATTGTTTGAGTATGGCATGTTTGTGCCATATTTTCACTCCTATGTAGCCACATTTGTGCCAACAGTAACATTCAAAAGCATTTATAAATTCAATTATAAATTTGGGAAAAATACATATCACCTTTAACACAGAACAAGCAATTATATCGGTTTCATGAGTAGATAAAATAGTTTCCATACCGGTTTCTGAGTCAGATACTCCATTAAACAAATTATGCCTGTTTTATGTCTGGAGAACTGTTTCTGGCCACATCGCACTTGCACAGTTACAGAGCCAACTTTGGTGGATTGGTGAAAGGAGATTAAGATACCAGATGCAAACTCAATGAGCTTCAATGTTAGGTCAGATGAATCTGGCACTGGCTGGAAGACATTGGCAGGTGGTGGTAGTTCAAAAGTCATTATAACTGGGAGTAGATCCTGCACAAAAAAAAAAAATTATATATATATATATATATATACACACACACACACAAATGAAACTTCTCCAAGACAACCACTGCTGGTTCTTCTAATAAATGGTCGTTCATAGGTGTGGTAGATAAATAAGGGAAGGTTTTAATGAAATATCCAATGAACAGTTTTCAGATTAAACCTTTGTAAACTACTGCATAACTTTATAAATTACATACTCTGAATTGCTACATTCCAAACAAGATGCATTCCTGTTTATTTACAGTGCAGTATGTATGTGTATAAATAATTTTAAAAATACTACAGCATATGTAGTACAGTTACACATTTGGAAGGTACCTCTACCTATAGCAATAATCTAAAAAATTCATTTGAAAAACTAATGTAATGTGGTCATAGCCAAATTCTTTGTTTGAGGGCAGGAAAACACTCAGTGATATGATCTAACTTCTATTATTTTTCATTGGGAGAAATAAAATGTGATACAAATTTTGAAGATGACAATCCGATTTTTGGCGTAAATGTGACAAGGATGGTAAGTCAGACAATATCTGAAAACTTGAAAATTTTTATCGTCCTGGAGCGGGACTCGAACCCGCGTTTCCCAGAAAACGCCCGGGTATGCTAACCACTACACCACCCAGAACGACCAAGTTTCAAGTTTCCGATCAAATTTGAATTTAACCATCACAGGATTTGCTAGTCGAAGCAACCGGCATTCATGTTTACTGAATCTGGAGATTAAGAATCTTATCCCGAGTGTTTGCCCGGAGAAGCAGATAAATCATGAAAGAAATACGGGATTACGCCATATAATACAAATTTTGAAGATGACAATCCGATTTTTGGCGTAAATGTGACAAGGATGGTAAGTCAGACAATATCCAAAAACTTGAAAATTTTCATCGTCCTGTGATGGTCAAATTCAAATTTGATCGGAAACTTGAAACTTGGTCATTCTGGGTGGTGTAGAGGTTAGCATGCCCAGGCGTTTTCTGGGAGACGCAGGTTCGAGTCCCGCTCCAGGACGATGAAAATTTTCAAGTTTTTGGATATTGTCTGACTTACCATCCTTGTCACATTTACACCAAAAATCGGATTGTCATCTTCAAAATTTGTATTATATGGCGTAATCCCGTATTTCTTTCATGATAAAATGTGATACTTGCTTTAACTAAAAGTCTCAATCATGTGGTTCTCATTAGCACATTAAATGCTTTAGTAACTAATACCATGCAGCAGATTTGAATGTGTTAAATATTCAGGAACTCCAACCCTGATTGGAAATTCAGTAGTGAACAATAAAGAAATCGGTAGTTTTGAGCTTTTTTTTCAGTAGTAAAATCTACAAAAATCTGTAATTTCAGCATTTTTCAGTAGTAATGAATAAAATTGTATTTCACACTCAGTAAAAAAAAATTGCCACAGCAGCGAAATGAAATTGTAAATTCAAAAAGAAAGCTCATTTTTGCTTAAAAAGAAGACATTTTGTGAGAAAAAGAAACAGTAAATGGCTCCAATATATATATATATTTCGTTTAATTTAAAACACACACAATGTATGCAGAGGTGCCAACCTTCTGCGGTGCCTATCAGTAATCACCATACAAAAATTCATCGTTCACACGTGGGAAGGGTATTTCATGAGAACTTAATGTGCGAAATGTGTAATAACCTTATAAAATCAAATACCTTATAACATGGTCCTTCTATTTTAATGGTTAATATTTTTAATAATCCAAGTGGGAATGAATATCGGCTAGATATCGAGCCAATATTGATTATGACGGCTGAATGTTGGTTAATATCGGACACATACATATCTGCCAACCAAAATTTGCCTAAATCAAAAAGATTGCTTGCAAAAATCAAGAAAATTTACCATAAAAATTAAGATTTTCCCCAAAAATTAAGATTTATCTTAAAATCAAGAAGATTTGCGACAGTACCAGAACTGTTAATTCACGATTATGTATTGTTAGGGAAGTTATCAGTCACTCATAGATGGAGTTCAGAAATTGAGATGATTTTCAAGGTTGATTTTTTTTTTTAATTGAATGACGCCATTTTAGAAATAACTTGATTTCATTTAAGCAATGACCAGACAGTGACCTCTCTTTTTTTATTTATGCCCTTGGATGAAAATGTAATCCATCATGAATGCATGACAGCATTATTTTAGATAAAGGATGAATAGTGTAACTTTGAGAATATGAATACTTTTGAACAAAAACTTTCAGCTTAGTCACTTTCGTTTTTGAACCCCCCCCCAACCTCTCTTTATCAAGCTGAAACGCAAACCTCTTTTGGGGGGGGGAGAATATTTAAGAATACAGGATACATGTTCAGAACATCGTTGGGGGAAAAAATACAGTTACGGGAGAAATCTTTTCAAAGCCTGATTTCCGTTTTCAGGCATTATCCCTCCATTTACAAGTTGAAATACAAATATTTATGAAATAAAATTATATCCAACAACAATACTAGGCAGAGGAAACATCACGTGAAAAATAAAATTACGATTACGGGAGAAAACTTCACTGTGTCTAATTTCAGTTTTCGAAAGTTTTGAAAGACAAAACTTCCGTTTTCGAGTTTCAGGCGAAAAATATTCTGCCCCACTACCAACTGCCACGAAATTTCTGTTCAGTTATGCATCGATCTCGAGGATAACCAAAATTATTATTTATGACAGAAAAGGAGAAATTACTCTAAGCCGTTGCACGCTCATGCATGAAGATTTCAGAGGAATTCTTGTGCCATCAAATTTCCCGTTTTCAGAAATTTTCCCTCCACTTTCACACTGAAATACAAATATTTTTGGAATAAAGTGATGTATAACAATATTACTGGACAGTGGCAACATCGCAGGAAAACGAAATTACGATTACGAAAAAAATCTTGATTTCATTTACTTCCGTTTTTGAAAGACAAAATACTGTCCCTGTGTTTATTTTTACGTGTTGGTAAAATTTCGATGCGCAAACACACTTTTTGATGCGTACTAGACATGTAATTACGCATTTTGGCAAACTCTGTATGGCGCAGAATTAAAAAATTTACAACTTCGGCGTAATTAGCGCAGCTATTCCACCACTGATAGGGAAGAGGTTTGGAAGGATTGGTGGGAGGGGGTGTGTGGTATCTATAAATAAACATCGCTCACTGCTAAAAACATGAGATAACAATAAGGTTTAATCGCTATGAGATCATAATAAAACAAAAGCAGGAGTTTGCATTAAGCAACAATAACAACAATATCAATTTCCATCAATAAACAAAATATTCACGAGTCGTTTTGGTGAAAATCCGGAAGAAACTATCTTCCGACCGTAGAACCGTATCCAGAATACTTGGCAGGTATGCGGACGTCATTGCGCCAATAACGGCTTTACCGACATATTACGCAATATCGCCTTGCTGTTTCTTCACCCGATATCCGTCCGATATTGGCTTTGCCGATGTATCCAATATCTGAATTTCAATGGCGCTTACTTAGAAACAGCACCAATTTAGACCTTTTTTGCATTTGTGTGAAAAGAATTATAAATTAATTCGCAAAATGCAATTGCAGTTTAAACCGTGTTAACAAAAAAGGTCACAAAATTCAGAACTTTTACGAAATACACTGAAATCCGTAATTCTTCCAACCTGTCCGTAATCAGGCAGCCGAAACTGTAACAATTATGGAAAATCCGTAATGGTTGGCACTTCTGTGTATGTTTCTATGAGAACCTTATAGTAAACAAAGTGCCTACACAGACTGGAAGTGGTTCATGGTTATCTTCAAACCCCAAAAAGAGGGAATTTTTTTTTTCCTGCAATGAACAAAAAAAATTTAGTTCACTGCAGGAAAGAATTCTATCATTACTGTATTGGGTTGTTGGAAAAGTCATAACGTATTTTGGCACCCGATGGCGATTGGGCGGTTTTGGAAGTACTAGAGGCATGCGCAGCTCTGTTATCGCTATGGCATTGGACAGGTGCCAGTTCTAGCTGCAGTCTAAAAGGAATAGTGAGCGATTTGGTTGATTTGAGGAGATTTGATATCAAGTTGTAGATGGAAGACCAAACTGTGCATTTTCGCCATATTTTACTATTTTACTTCCGTAAAGGTAAGAACGCGCGTCAAGCTTGTAAAAAGTTGCATAAAGTATACGGTGATAATACTTTACAAGAACGTCAGTGCCAGCGGTGGTGTGCAAAATTCCATGCTGAAGGTTTTGACCTCAACGATACTTCTCGGTCCGGGGGGCTAACCGAGGTTGATGACGGCCAAATCAAGGCATTGATAGAGTCAAACCCACGGTACACAACACGAGAGATTGCAGACACATTGCACATCCATCAATTAAGCGTTCACAACCACCTGAAGAAGCTGGGATACATAAGCAAGCTCTATGTGTGGGTTCCTCATGAACTCAAAGAAGCTCAATTGAAGACGTGTATAAAAATCTGCGATATGCTCATTAAACGTGAGGAAAACTATCCTTTTTTGAAGCGACTGATAACTGGCGACAAAAAGTGGATTGTGTACAACAATGTACTGCGCAAACGGTCTTGATCGTGACGTGCTGCTTCGCCTCCAACGACATCCAAAGCAGACATTCATCAGCAGAAGGTTCTGGTCTCAGTGTTGTGGGATTTTAAAGGTGTCATATTTTTCGAATTCCTACCACGGAACCAAACAATCAATTCTAATGTGTACTGTCGGCAATTAACCAGTTTGAACGAATCCATCATCCAGAAACCTCCAGAGCTCGTTCATTGTAAAGGTGTGTTCCATCACGACAAAGCGAGACCCCACACAAGTTTGATCACCCGCCAAAAATTATTGGACGTTGGGTGGGATGTGTCGCCCGCAAAGCATACTCGCCTGACCTTGCGCCGTCAGACTTCCACTTGTTTTGCTCTCTTCAACAGTCCTTGCGTGGTATAACGTTCAATTCAGATGAGGCTGTAAAATCAGCACCTTGTGCAGTTTTTCGCCACGAAAGACAGGTCCTATGTATGAGGCATTCTGCAGCTCACTGAAAGATGGCAAAAGGTTATCGAACAAAACTGGCATTATATCATTGATTGATCTCTGTTCTTTCTATCAATAAATGACCTTTGCAAGACATGGCTAAAATATGTCAAGAGTTTTCCGACAACCTAATACTACTCCAGGACTACACAGAAATACAAAAAATTAAGGACTTTCCAAGCTCTGGAAAGAGAAGTAAAATTTCAGGACATTTCTAGGATTTCATGGGGTGTGATAACTTTGCATGTGGCCAGAGACACTTGGACATCCAAAACATATTGAAAAATAATGGAAAAAAATGTGACAATATTCAAAATATCCAAGAAAAACTCCAAAATGTTTAATGAATGTTAAAATCTAAAAAAAAAAACATGAAAATAAATAAATAAAATAAATAAGCAAACAAACAAATTACACACACACACACACACACACACACACACACACACACACACACACAAGCTGTTCTCTGATAGTCAGATGTTAGTTCCACAAGAAAATACAAACTACCAGATAATTTTCACTTACTGTTGCCGTACAAACTTCTCCATTTACAGCGATCTTGACATACAACTTGGGCTTCACTCACATCCATCACATGCCGTACACAAGATCTTCTATACTTCATTTTCATGATCTTTTTCTCATGCACACTTCTGAATCTGATCCTCCCATGACTTCCTTGGCCTTCCTCTACCTTTCCTTCCTGGCACTTGGGCTAAACAGATTTTCTTAGTAAGCATCTCATCATTCATTCTTTCAACATGGCCAAACCACCGAAGCATATTAGTCTCCAACTTGCTAAGAACATTTTGCCTCACATTACACAACTGCAACACATTTTCATTCCTCACGCAATCAGAATGTGTCTTGCCGCAAATCCCCCGTAAGTAACTCATTTCTCCAGCACACAAACTACTCCTACGTTTCTTCTGTAGCACCCAGGTTTCACTGCCATACATCAGAGTAGGAATGATAACACTTTCATACACAGCCATGCGGGACTCTTGAGAACCCATCATACCATGAAAACCTCCCAAAGCAGCCATGACTTTCAATGAAGAATTCACACACCTACTAATCGCAGCATCCAATTTGTTCTCTGTCAAACATGCTTCCTAAATACACAAACTCATTCACCTGGTCAATCACTGTGCCATTTAGACATATATTACATTCAGTATTACCAGTTCCTCTCAAAAATCATAACTTTGGTTTTTCTCTTTTTTATACTCTGTTTGAATTTCATGCAAACTTCGTACATCCGAGACAACATACTCTGCAACCCACTTTTGCTCTCTGCCAACAGGACAGTGTCATCAGCATACAGCAATATGCACACACGAATGTTGCCAAGATATAAAATAGTATCTATTTTGGCATCATGCATGCATCCATAAATATATTAAACCGCCATGGTGACATTACACAACCCTGTCCGACTCCTGCACCAATAGAAAACCATTTGGATAAAACACCATTTACACTTACACAAGCTCTACTTGTCAGTATACATGGATTTTACACTGTAAAGTAGATTCCCAGTAATACCATATTCATTCAATGCCTTCCACAAAAGTGTCCTATTTACTTGGTCGTAAGCTTTCCCTAAGATAGCAGGACACCCTTGGTAGTCCTATGTAGCACCCTTCTGGCTCAATATTACGTCGACAACATTCTGCGAGCTGTTGTGTTGCCATTCCTGCCACAGCATCACGAAGCAATTTTTCAATAGGATGATGCCTGGCCACCTGCCTCTGTCATGTAGACACCTTTCAATGACCAGCCCAATTGCCCATCAACCTCTCACTGTTTGAACATGTTTGGGACATGAAGGGAAGCCATCTATGCCTGTCCTGGAATGTCAATGAATTGGCTTGCAATTTGGACACCATCTGGCATACTACACCTCAGGACAGTACTTTAACTGTACAAGTCTATGTCACATCAGCTAACAGCTTGTATTAATAAGAGCCGGAGGTGGCACTACAACATACTGACTTGTTCTACTCGTGCAGCTGTTTTATCCGAATAAATGGCCCAACTGCTTTGGAATTGCAGTAATTTGCTTTTCTATACATGTGCTTTGCACATACTATATAAAGTTTCGGCAAGAAAACTCGAACGTGTTCACAAAATACGCAAATAACCACCATTTATTTAAAGAGGGAGAGAAGCTAGGAGGGAGAAATAATTACAGATACATACCCTTATTCTACTTCTGGCATTTTCGACACCAATTGGGTCTCCCGTCAACGAGACCTGCAAATAAAATCTTTAAAATTTACACACAGAACTTTACATTTGATATATGCTTGCATCAAAATTCAGCTTGAGTACAACATAACACAGCAATAAACAAGACTATAAAACAAATACACCTACAAAAAAGTGTTCTAATCTAATTTGCTGCAGGAAATTGGGAGTATATTTAATTTAATCTTGAAAAAAAAAATGCGCTGGGTCTAATTCAGTTTCATTTTTGCCATTCACATTGATTTGTGCTTTATTTTTATTATTTTCTTTTAATATTTGATTGAAGGCAAAGTGCTTCAAAATCTGCCATGCTGAAAGAGAATAAGCTACTTCTTGTTTTAAGTCGTGGCTACTATAAGAATGGCATCATCTGAGAGCCAAAAGAAAAGATCAGAATTAACTTTGGTTTTGATTTTCCTACAACTCAAAAGGATGAACTGTGCCAGAAATTTTTAAATAAAGAAAAAACTTCAAACTGTCCTGATGTTTCAACTACCTATCGTGTAGTTTTAACACTTGTACCATATTTGCCAACTCTTCCGGATTTTGCGTAAGTTTTCAGATTTTTTTATACAGTCTTCCGGTTTTCTAGCCAGAAGAACTTTTCTTCCGGATTTTGAAATTTTCTTTATTGTTTGCTAAAAATATCGCTATAAATAAAGTATATAACAGAGATGGAAATTCTGTGCCAATTGCATCAAGGTGTGAAAGAAAGAAGAAAAAAAATCTTGCAACAAAAGGCAGATTTTGCGCCAGAACCCCCGTTCCCCATCATCGAGACTTCATACACTTCATCGTCGGAACTTCACCACAGTAAATTCTCCATGCACACCATTCCACTTGATGCTGAATAAGCTCATGAAGTGGGAAGAAAGATTCAGAGACACTCCAAGTACTGTGGATTTTACGTAGTTACTATGGAAATCAACAGTCCTCTATGGATGATGGAAAAATCGAGTATGCTAAGGAAATGGTAGATCTGCTCTGGACGACGGGAAACGTCAAGCATGCTATGGAGATAGTCGGTCCACTACGGACAACGGAAAACATCGAGTATGCTATGGAAAATTGTTGATCCACTACGGACGATGGAAAACATCAAGTATGCTATGGAAATTGAAAATCTCGGTGAAATAAAGTTATTAAACATCTGTGTAAAGTTTATTCTCATGTTTTTAAGATCCTAACACTTATTAATAGGTTCTAAATACCACCGCGGGCTACTCCTAGTCTGTGTAGGCACTTATTTACATTTACTACAGAATTCCTACTGGTGTTTGAGGAAAACTAGAAAAAGAAAAAAATGTTAGCTCCATTAGTATTTCTCAACTTCAGAAGCAGGTCTGCGTTTTTTTTTTTTTTTTTTTTATTTGAGGTTTAACGACCACCGTGAGCAACTCAATGGGCTATAAGCAGTCGCCCGTCCCTAATTTAGGGTCACTGGTTCCAGGGAAGGGAAAGAGCCAGTGCCGTAAGACAAATACAACATCCATGCCTGACCGGGATTCGAACCCGGACCCCTTACGGACGAATGATCAGAGGCCAACGCCTTAGACCACTGCGCCACCGGGGCGGCGCAGGTCTGTGTCCCTTATAATGTTAAATAAAGCAGAAGAAAACAGTATAGCTTTGAAAAGAAAAAAAATGTGGACATTGAAAGTGGCCAGGTACTTATTCAGGAATCAAAAACAAAAATTGTATGATATCCTGGCATGCATGGGGGGGGGGGGAGCAGCAAGAAGAAAAAAAAATTGTGTAGGTATCCAAAAGGGGATAGAATTTTCTTGCTGACTTGTATGGATGGAGTGTTTCAAAATCTAGTAAATTATGCATAACGGACTTCTTTATTAATCTTTCCCTTGTTTTGTTGAAGGGCATATAAAAATTTGTGTGTAGCAACAGTATAAAATTTGTGCAACTATTGCAAAACAAGATACAGTTTTAGCTCTGACTATTTTATATTGTATAACAAACTAACATCAGAAAACTTCATTATTATGCAATTTTCTGGATTTTTTTGGCAATCTCCTGGTTTTCCATTAAATTTAGTTGGCAGTATGTGTGTACATGCACCAGCCACTAAATTAGAAATCTTTAGGCATATTTCTGAATTTTTCTTAAATTAGAAATCTTTAGGCATATACACAATATATATGCAAAACATGTGATCACATGGGCCAATACATGATCTAAGTAACTATTTAAGACTGCTGTTTATCAATAACAGTGAGTATTACTGATCACAATGGGGAAAAACAAAGGATATTTCAGAGTTCGATAAAGGGCTATTGTGGGTGCCTTTCTGGCTAGGGCAATGATTTTGAAAACAGCAGATCTCACTAGTTTTACAAAAGGTGAGATATCCTGGGCCATTAATCAGTGGAAAAATAATCCACATTGCTTGTCTAAAAAGGCTTAACTGCGGCAGAATGACAATCTACTAAAAATGAGATTATCATCATCTAAAAAGGCTTGATACAGAAAAATAGGGATTCCTGTGTACAGCAATTGACCAAAGTATTCAATGAAGGCTGTTATTGACCCATATCTCGTGGAACTAAGAGCAGTTGAAGAGGATCAGTATTGGCAGTACAAGCCTATACAGAAACCAGTGATTTCCGCAAAGAGCCAGAAAATTAATCTTCAAATGTCCAGTCACAGTAGCTGGGACATTGGAACTAGAAAAAAGTCACGTAGTCTTGGTAAATCATGTTCTGCAGATGGTAGGCAGAGAGTTTGTCGGCAGCCGCATTAAGCAACGGACTTGCCTTGCAAACACAACTCAAGGTTCTGGAGGTGGTGTCGGGCCCATTTTGCTGGTACGGAATGTGTCCCCCAATACTGCTGGAAGGTCGGATGTCCGCCCAAGGATTATATGAACATTTTTGCTGATCAAGTCCATCCTTATGTTATCTTATCCTGATTTGTGTATTTAGGAAGCATGTTTGACAGAGAGAACAAATTGGATGGTGAAATTAGTAGCCAAGTGAATCCTTCATTGAAAATCATGGCTGCTTTGCGAGGTTTCTTCCACAGGAATGGTGGGTTCTCAAGAGAGTCCCGCATGTCTGCGTACGAAAGTGCAACAATTGTTCCTATTCTGATGTATGGCAGTGAAACCTGGGTGCTACAGAAGAAACATAGGAGTCATTTGTGTGCTGGAAAAATGTGTTACTTACAGGGGGTGGATATGTTTCGATTATGTGAGTAATAAAGATTTGTTGCAGTTGTTTAATGTGAAGCAAACTGTTGTTAGTATGGTGGAGACTAATATGCTTCGGTGGTTTGGCCATGTTGAAAGAATGAGTGAGTGATGAAATGCTTACTGAGAAAACCTTTTAGCCCAAGTGACAGGAAGGAAAGGCAAAGGGAGGCCAAGGAAGTCATGGGAGGATCAGATTCAGGAGTGTCTGCATGAGAAAAAGATTATGAGTATGAAGTATAGAAGATCTTGTGTAAGGAGTGTAATGGACGTCAGTGAAGCCAGATTTGTATGTCATGATTGCTGTAAATGGAGAAGTTTGATACAGCAACAGTAAGTAAAAATTATCTGGTAGTTTGTATTTTTTTGTGGAGCTAACCTCTGAATCTCAGAGAACAGCTTAGTGATGATGATGATGAAGTCCATCCTGCAATGTTTACCTTTTTATCCAGCAGGTGACTGCTGTTTCAAGGATGACAATCCTACTGTTTATCATGCAAGAGTGTTCAGTAGTGGTTCAATGAGCATGAAAGCGACTTTCAGCATCTTCCCTGGCCACCACAATGCCTGAATTTTTAACCCTATTGGGAATGTACTTAGAAAAACAGATCTGGAAGCTAAATCCTCTTCTGTTAAATCTGAACCAGTTAAAGTACTGCCTGTTGTGCTGTAGATAGACACAATCAGACACCATGTGGAAACTGCACAAAACTCTTTACATGCTATATTTCAGACTAACGGAGGTCCAGCCCGGTACTGAATAGAAGTTTCTATTCCAGTTAAAGGTGTATGTATCAATGATCACAGGCATGCAACTAAAAACTTAATCTAGGGGGTTTATGAAATTGATAAAAGTTATATGAACAACATATTATTGATATCTTTAGAGAAAAAAAAAACTTTTGAACCAACTGGTATCACTGGATATTTAATTGGTATCCTCATCATGCAAATAAGTGCAGAAATTAAAAAAATATGAAATAGTAAATTCCTTAAGGAAAGATCAATAAAAATTATGGAAGCTCTTTATCATATTTCTGGGCCCATCCACAATCGCCAAATCATGGCTAGAGAAATATTCCACGGATTATTGACATATTTTCACTTTTTCATGTATTCACTTCATTCAGGAAATTTGAAAAAATTTCCTGTTCTGAAGTGGGAATTGAACCCACAAATCCCGATTTCCGGTCGAGCATGCTAGTCATTACACTACCCAGGACAAGGAAATCCCAAGCAACTGAACATATATACGGTATATATGATTACCATTAGATTTGCATTTGTCAAAGCTGTTCCTGCTCCATTATAGCGTCTAACGACCTTTTTCTCACATCCAATGGAGCAGGAACAGTGTCAGACATACATATATATATTATACACATATATATATATATATTATACACATATATATATATATATATATAGGGATGTAAGGTCAGGTGATGCGTAACATCACAGCCTCTCCTTGACAAATGTCAACCCCGCCTTCTCGTGGTGCATCCTGTTCCCACTAAAGGGGCTCTGACGACCGCCAATAGCGGTATAACTATACCATCGGGATCAGAGGAAATGCTATCCCACACTCACCAACCCACTTGGCCAGCGTGGTGAGTTATGGCCAAACACCTCCAAAATGACTCTACAACTTAAATCTTGGCCCTCAGTCTCCGGCAGCTGGAATGTACCTGGCCAAGGCAGCGGCCAGTGCGACATGAAGGCAGAGGGTGCTAAGAATCCCCGGAGGACCGGACTAGGCTGCCATCTGATGCTGACCTTGGCTACCTATAACGGACGCTCCCTATCTTCTGATTCAAGGCTTCTTGAATTGGAAGAGGAACTACAAAGGATCAAGTGGGACATCGTCGGGCCAAGTGAGGTAAGGAGAAAAGGAGAAGATCTCATTGAACTGAAAAGTGGACATCTCTTCTATTATCGTGGGACAGATACTGGCAGAACTAGTGGTGTTGGATTTATAATAAACAAGAAACTGAAGGATAAAGTGGTAGAAGTTGAAAGTTCCTCTGACAGAGCTGCACGACTCGTTATCCAACTATCGAGAAGATACCAGGCTCAGATTATTCAAACTTATGCACCCACCACAAGTCATCCTGAAGAAGAAATTGAAGAATTTTATGAGGAAATTCGTCATCTAAATAATAAAGGTAAGCAGCACTTGAAGATAATTATGGGAGATTTCAATGCAAAAATAGGGCAACGGCAACAGAATGAAACTTCAGTAGGTAAATTCGGTCACGGCAACAGAAACCAGCGTGGAAATACTCTCGTTGAGTTTGCAGAGGCAGAAGGATTTTTCATCTTGAACTCCTTTTTCAAGAAAAAGCCACACAGGAAATGGACATGGAGACATCCAATTGGGACGACAAGTGAAATTGATTTTATTATGTGTAACAAAAAATTCGTCGTCGAAGACTGCAGTGTGCTGAACAAGTTCAACACAGGTAGTGACCATAGATTGGTGAGATGTAAGATGCACCTCAACACTAAACTGGAACGTGGCAAGCTCATAAGACAAACAAAATGTATTGACATAACCAACCTTAAAAAACACCATAATACTTTCAAGTTGGAACTGAAGAACAGATTCTCTGCTTTAGAAGGCCTAACATCGGAAGAAGTGGATATTTCGGAAGTTAACAGAAAAGTAACCAAAGCTCTAATGGAAACAGCAACAAAATTAGCTGGGTCTAAGAACAAGTTGCATGTGAACAAATTATCAGGAAAAACGAAAATGTTGATGCAAAAAAGAAGAGAGATGAGGACAACTAAAGAAGATGTGACTTCCAAAGTGGAATATATAGAGCTATGCAAGACAACACGAAAAAGTATCACTGAAGACGTAAGGAAATTCAACTGTGAGCTAGTGGGGAAAGCAATTGAAAACAACCAAAGCCTTAAGATAGCAAAGGGACATCTCAGTAAGGGAAGAAAACAGATTATGGCTCTGAGAAAAGAAGATGGTTCTATAACAAGAAATAGAGGCGAAATTTTGACAAGAGTGAAAGATTTCTACTCCAAATTATATGAAAGGGATGATACATGTACTCCAGACATCATGAAAGGTACCAGAGTTCTTCCAGTCCTCCCAGCAGAAGTTGCTCATGCAATCAAGAACATGAAGCGGGGGAAAGCTCCAGGAGAAGATGGAATTACTATAGACATCATACAAGAAGCAAGTGGAGAAAT
This sequence comes from Macrothele yani, assembly GCA_039090855.1. Classification (NCBI taxonomy): domain Eukaryota; kingdom Metazoa; phylum Arthropoda; class Arachnida; order Araneae; family Macrothelidae; genus Macrothele; species Macrothele yani. The sequence continues at coordinate 118,365,968 of CM077026.1, forward strand.
TGAAACAGTACTCGCCCAAATTTTCACTCGATGCCTTAATGAAGGGAAGATTCCTGAGGACTGGAACAACGCTACAATGATCCTGCTACATAAAAAAGGTGACATTGAGGATCTCAGGAACTACAGACCTATCAGCCTCCTATCAGTGGTTTATAAAATCTTCACTAAAGTTCTTTCACACCGCTTGAAGGTAACACTGGACATGGCTCAACCGAGAGAACAAGCTGGATTCAGGAGTGGCTACAGCACAATAGATCATATCCACGTACTGAGAGAACTAATTGAAAGAGCGAGGGAATATGAACTTCCATTGTGCATGGCTTTTATCGATTATGAAAAAGCCTTTGATTCGGTGAAACCATCAGCAGTTACCACGGCTCTGAAATCCTGCGGTATTGAAGATGCATACATTAATATTATTAATAACATCTATGAAAATGCAAGTGCAAAGATTCGGCTGTTTGAAAATACAACACACATAAAAATTGGAAAGGGAGTGAGACAAGGTGACACCATATCTCCGAAGCTCTTTAATGCCACATTGGAAAATGTCTTTCAATCACTGAACTGGGAAAACAAAGGGATAAAGATTAATGGAGATTATCTAACCCACCTTCGTTTTGCTGATGACGTAGTCATTTTTGCAACTACCCCATCAGAGCTGCAGAGTATGATCCAGGAACTTGCTGACAAGAGTAAAGAAGTGGGATTAAAAATGAACTTTCAGAAGACAAAAGTGATGTTCAATGCTTTTACAAGAAATGAAGATTTATCGATTGATGGAGAAAAACTGGAGATAACAGATACATATGTTTATCTTGGACAGCAGATATCAAGTGAGGGTCACATTGATGAAGAAATTAATCGGCGTACAAAACTTGCCTGGAGAGCTTTTGGAAGAAACAGCATAATTTTCAAGAGCAATATGCCATTATGTCTTAAAAGAAAAGTGTTTGATCAATGCATCCTTCCAGTGCTTACGTATGGTGCAGAGACGTGGACCTTAACTAAAAGAGACATACAAAGGCTGCAGACAACTCAAAGCAGCATGGAGAGGTGCATGATTGGTATAACCAGGAGAGATAAGAGGAACTCGTGGATCCGAAAAATGACGAGAGTGGAAGACATCATGATCAGAGTTAAATCCCTGAAATGGCAATAGGCTGGACATACTGCCAGAAGGACAGACCATAGATGGACAGCCGAAATTTTAGATTGGATTCCAAGGGACAGGAAAAGACCCAGAAAAAGACCACACGGGAGATGGGTGGATGAAATTCGTAAATATGCGGGAGTGACATGGAGGAGACTGGCACAAGACAGACCGTTGTGGGGAAACTTGGGAGACCTTCGTCCAGCAGTGGATTGATAATGGTTGACAATGATGATGATGATGATATATACAGGGGTTGCGCTGCCGATCGCCATCTTTGCAATTTGCGAAAAAGAAATCATTTTGGCGATAGAAAAAAAGCTCTGGCAAAAACTTTTAAAAGCCAGCGCAACCCTTGTGTATATATATACAGTCAAACCTTGATTTAACAAACTTCAGGGGACCAACATTCTTGTACATAAAATCACAGAATTCGCTAAATCCAGGAAGCTTTTAGAATGAAACATTCAAATAACCTAGTTTTCATAATAGAATACGTAAGCAGCTATGTTCTCTTTCTTTAAGGGACATTTAAATTATGTATAGTACTTTTAATTACAAATTTATTATCAAAAATGTTATAATACATACACATTTACTTTGCATATTAAATACATTATTCATAAATATTAGACTTCAGTGTGTAGCATCAAAATTTAAGCGTACTTTAAAATTGCGAGGAAAATATGATAGTTGATTTTTTCCCAAGCATTTAGCTTTTTAAATAATGATTTCAGTATCCTAAACTGCACGAAACAGAACATCAATTAGTACTAATTAACTTGTAAAAACAGAATGTGTTGATTACCTTTTTTACATTGTAGAAAAGAAATGCTTTAGAGAAGATTGCTTGCGTTTTTTTCTGAACGTTTAGCTTTCTAAATTGCAGCTTCAATTTTATGAAGTGCATGATTAATATCAAAGAACATCAAGCACTTTTAGCACATTCTATACTGTTACCAGCATCAGTAAAACAGTTAACTTTCAGTTCTGCTTCATCTTCAGAATCTAATGCATTTAGCTCAATCTGTTCATGGAAAACATCAAGAGATTGCATTTGGGCTGACTTTTAGCGTGAAAATGCTGGTTAACATAGTTTTGTGGTTTAAAAAATAAAAAACTTTCGCTAAATTGAGGAAATGTGTTCGTTAAATTGGGAAATGCCAAGCATTAATTTCAATGCAATTCAGTCAGGACCATAAAAAATGTACGTAAAATCGCGGAATTCGTTAAATCGCAGTCCGTTAAATAGGGGTTTTTTGACTGCGTGAATATATGATTAAACATATATTTTAGATATCGATTTATTAATTTGTATGAAGCTCATGCCGTAGGCGGTCGTAGTGAGCGATGGGTTTGCCTCCTCGGGGCGCTCCGTGATAACAATGGCACACACAACAGCAACTAGGGCCGCTGTGAATTTTGGAGAGGTACAAGCTAGTTCTGTGTGACATTGGCGAAAAGACCTCAACTCACTGGGTTTTGTTCCAGAATCCTTAGGTGGATTGAATAACCAAATAGAACCCTCAGCTGTGGGCTAATCCCCTCACACTGATGTACTTACCTGATTAAAAAGACAAAAAGAAATATTAAGAATGACTCAAGTGTGGGATATGGTCGACCTACCACACTTGAGAAGGACGATCCACCACCGAATCGACCTGGACTTTCTAAACGGCGTATGAGAAAGCGATCTCGGCTGAGTGAATGTAAGATTGGTGTATGGAATACTAGAGGTATAAATGGCAAGATGAGTGAGGTGATTGAGGAGATGAATAAGTATAGACTGGATGTGCTGTGTGCAAGTGAAACCAAAAAGAAGGAAATTGGGGTAGAAGAAGTGAATGGCACGGTGAGTGTGTGGTCTGGAGTATTGGATAATGTGAGAGGACAGGCTGGTGTAGGTGTGATTTTGAGTGAAAAGGTAGAGAACATCTTGATTCACTATAGTTGCATAAGTGAGACTTCAGATAATTGTTGTAGTATATGCTCCTTGTGACTCTGAACCTTCTGATAAGAAGGAAGATTTCTGGGATGAGCAAAAAGCTGTTTTGAGCCAGTTTGGTGCTAAAGAAAACGTTATAGCAGGGGATTTCAATGCTAGAAGAGGTGTGCAGAATGCAATTTCTGACAATGTTCTGGGTAAGTTTTATGATCCTTGTGTGAATGATAATGGTGGAAGATTATTTGAACTCTGCATTGAGAATGGTTTGTGTGTATCTAAAACATTTTTCAACCACAAGTATATCCACACATACATACTTGGGAAAATCGTACTCTTGGTCAATACAGTGCAGTAGATTGTTGTCTATGATCAGCGTCTGAAACACTTAGTTGACACCCGCGTGATGAGAGGTGCGGATGTTGGTTCTGATCATTACTTGGTAGTGTCACGAGTGAAACTTAATGTTGGTTGGAGGATAAGGAATAGGAAGGGACCCAGGATAGAAAGAATAAAGGTTGATGGGCTCCTTGAAGATCATCAGCGTTATTCTGACTTACTCAGAGAACGACTGAAGGAGCTGAAGTCAGGTGAGAGGGATGTAGAAAAGAAGTGGGAATGTTTTAAGAACTGCATTGTCACTGCTGCTAAAGAGGTCCGTGGCACCACAGTAGTGGGTAACAATAGAGGTGATGCTTGGTGGAATAGTGAGATTGAAGAGGCAGTAAAGAGAAAGAAGGAAGCCTATTTGGGGATGTTGCAAGTTAGAGTCTCTGTGGATGAATAGCGCTGTAAGAAGCATGAAGCTGCAAAGCTGGTTTGCCAGAGCAAGGCAAAAGATAGGAAGGAGAAGAAGAAAAGGCATGAACTGGCTTTTTGGAAAGATAGGAAGTTCTTCTGGAAGTACACGAGACTCGGGAAAAATAGGGGAAACAAAGTTGTAAGTTGTGTGAAGAATGAGATCGGGGAAATGATATGGGAGCCCAATGAGTTAAGTGAAAGATGGGGTGAATACTTCTGCGAGTTATTAGATCAGGAAAGCAAAGATGATTCTGAGACAGATGCAGATGATGTCACAATGAGGGATGGAAGCACAGGAAAGATCTCAAGAGAAGAAGTGTGTAAAGCTCTAAAATCACTTCAGAATGGTTGAAATATGGTGGTGACTGTAATTGACTGGTTAACTGAAATTTGCCAGTTGTGCTGGGAGTTAGGAATGGTCCCTCGGGATTGGAAGGATGCTATTATCGTTCCCTTGTATAAGGGAAAAAGTGATCAGACTGAATGTAATAACTATCATGGTATTAGCCTACTAAGTGTGGCAGGGAAAGTGTTTGGTAAGGTTGTTATTGAAAAAGTACGGGGTCTTACATCAGAGAAAGTGTGGGATGTTCAGAGTGGTTTTATGCCTGGTAAAGGCTGCACTAACCAGATATTTGCATTACACATGATTGAAAAGTATCTGGCTGTTGGTAAGAAAGTTTTTGCTGCCTTCATAGATTTAGAGAAAGCTTACGACCGAGTGAATAGGACACTTTTGTGGAAGGTATTTAATTAATGTGGTGTTACTGGGAATCTACTTAATAGTGTAAAAGTCATGTATGCTGGTAGTAGAGCTTGTGTACGAGTGAATGGTGTTTTATCAAAATGGTTTTCCATTGGTGCAGGAGTTAGACAAGGTTGTGTATGTCACTGTGGCTGTTTAATATATTTATGGACGCATGCATGCGTGAGGCCAAAATAGATAATAGTTATTTATGTCTTGGCGATATCCGTGTGTGCCGACTGCTGTATGCTGATGACACTGTCCTGTTGGCAGATAGCAAAAGTAATTTACAGAGTATGCTGTCTCAGATGCACAAAGTTTGCATGAAATTCAAACTGAGTATAAATAAGGAAAAAACCAAAGTTATGGTATTTGAGAGAGGAATGGGTAGCACTGAATGTAATGTTAAGTATAAATGGCACTGTGATTGACCAGGTGAGTGAGTTTGTATTTAGGAAGCATGTTTGACAGAGAGAACAAATCGGATGGTGAAATTAGTAGGAGTGTGAATTCTTCATTTAAGTCATAGCTGCTCTGGGAGGTTTTCACAGGAATTATGGGTTCTCTAGAGACTCCTGCATGGCTGTGTATGAAACTGTAATTGTTCCTACTCTGATTTATGGCAGTGAAACCTGGGTATTGCAGAAGAAACATAGGAGTTGTTTGTGTGCTGGAGAAATGAGTTACTTACAGGGGGGTTTGTGGCAAGACACGATCCGATTGTGTGAAGAATGAAGATGTGTTGCAGTTATGTGATGTGAAGCAAAATGTTGTTAGCAAGGTGGAGACCAATATGCTTTGGTTGTTTTCTCCATGTTGAAAGAATGAGTGATGAGATGCTTACTGAGAAAATCTTTTTAGCCTAAGTGACAGGAAGGAAAGGCAGAGGAAAGCCAAGGAAGACATGGGTGGATCAGATTCAGGAGTGTCTGCATGAGAAATAGATTATGAGTATGAAGTATAAAAGATCTTGTGTACGGCGTGTAATGGATATCAGTGAAGCCCAAGTTGTATGTCAAGATCGCTGTAAATGGAGTACTTTGATACGGCAACAGTAAAGTACAAATATCTGGTAGTTTGTATTTCTTTTTGGAGCTAACCTCTGAATCTCAGAGAACAGCTTAGTGATATGTATGTATGTATGAAGCTCATTATCTCCTTGCCATTATTTCAGAATTCGATATGATTACAAGGTTTTGGAAAACGTGCGATAGCGATGAATCCAACTCTTTTCTGTTAACCCTTTCACAACTACAATGCCCTATGTGCCCGGACATTCAGACACCCACAAGCATGGCTAATAGACAGAAATGCTTGCTCATCCCACCTACCTACCTCACAGCAGAAGTATCAGTCTCTTACGTAGTGACGTCACTGTAAAGGATGGGTAGACCGTCGATACTTGGTCGATACAACTGAAGCACTTGCAGGAGAAGTGTTGTGAACAATTTTAAATTCAAATAAGCTTTGAATTTGAAAACTTACAGCCAAGTTGGAAAGCAAAAAAAAAAAAAAAAAGAACAGCGTCAACAATACACGCAGGAAAAACTGACATGTTAATATTTTATTTATTGTAAACCAAGATTTTAAAGAAAATAAGTATAATTTTTGTTTCAAATCTATTTAATCTAAACAGGATATTGACTGGCATTAAGGAAAAGTGCAAGGACAGCGATCATAGCTTTTAAATTTAATTATATGCAACTGTAACATTGTCTTCAAATAAATTCAAGAGAAAGAAAAAAACACCATAATATGTTAAGTAGTAAGTACCTCATAAAAAAAAAAAATCCCTTTATGCCTAACAAATCAAAACTTCAGCAACATTCAAGGAACTCGCTTAGTTAGAAAGCTGGAAATTAATTCTATTAAATGCTCAGTTATTATTTATAATTAAGCACTTAATAGAAAAATTAAAATTATATATTTTCAAAATTCTTTTCCTTTCTTTGTCATATTTTAATCGCTAAATTTTGAGAACTTTAAAAATCGGGACCTTATTTAATGCAAAGAAATGCTTTCTTCACTCTCTTTGCCATGTTCCTTAAGTAACTAGTCTTTTAACCGGTAATTTCTTCTTTGGTTGGCAAGACATTTTTCCCTGAGGATTTGGAATTTAGTCCAATACTAAAGTGGAAAACAAATTCATTTTGCTTTTAGTTGTTATTAGGAGGGGGGAAGAAACTAGTTTTTCCAGATTTTAATTATGGGTTATTTTGAAGTCTGGTTATTTTTGCTAACTGGTTATTGACGTTGGGTTATTTTGACGCTGAGTTATACTTTCTGGGTTAATTTGACATGCAACCTAATGTTTCAAGTTTTCTGAATGAAGTAAATACTTGGAATAAAGTGAAAATATGCCAATAATCCATGGAATATTCCTCTAGCAATGATTTGGTGATTGTGGATGTGTGCGGAGGCATAAAATCAGCATTGATGCCTACCAAGTATAAATGAAGAATTATTTCTTCAGAGAAATTTGTTTCACAGATATATGATCTCTTTATTATAAACATAACTAAGTCAACATCCCTGTTGAAAGTAGGAGACCCTGATTACAACCAAGTCCAGGAGAACACAAGAACTGTACAATCTGCTGACATTGACCTCCCACCTCATTTATGACTTCATGATCAACCCGAAGCTCTTCCTTCCTTTTCTCTCCCTCCCCATCCCATGACTCGCTAAGTGCAACCCCTAGCGTTTCCCCAACTAAGTTTGTTTCTGTGTCATGGATGTTGGGAGATAATTTTTTCAGTCCCATACCCTGCCCCCTCTACAAGTTATGTACATTCCCCGGCTGGACAGGCCAGCGGCTGAAACAGCAAGGCGCTCTTGACCGCGTAACTTCTCATATCAAAAAATATTTCTAAACCACCCAACATTTTAAAAATAAGACTTAAATATAAAATTTGTCTGAAACTGCCGAGCAAATAAAAATGCATTCTAAGCAATAATTCTACTGATTTTTTATCTAAACGTGAGCGACTACTTTTCGTAACGGAGCAACTAGTTCTTCCACACCTTTCGGACTAGTACTCTTAAAAAAAATGTCTTTTGTCTGAGGTATCTCTTGTCTGAATGGCCAATGACGATGGCATTTTTACTTATTTGTTCTGGTGGTATGTTTGATTGAATACTCAGTTGCTTTCAGGAAAAAGATGGGACTTTGTAGCTTGGCAACAGACCACTTTGCTGGATGAATTTTAATTCTGAGCTGCTGGCATAACAGAAAGTCCCTTCATTCTATTCTATCCTAATGGGTTACAACAGCTAGGGATAGTACCCTAAAGTAGCATTTCCCGAAGTGCGGATCCCGAACCACTGGTGCCGCAAAGGATTTTTGAAATGTTAAAATTTGGCAATTATTTGAGGTTTCATGGAAATTGAGGAGAAACCCAGCTGATGGCTTGATCTGTTTGTATTTGAATGTGTTGAAAAAAAAAAAAACTACTTCCTTGAACAGACAAAAAAAAAAAAAAAAAACTGTCGGAAAAAGAACTGGATTGCGAATTCATTTCAGAGCAAAATAATTTTCAACTACGAAAAATTAACACAGTTCTGGCTGTCTGTTCAATAAGCACATCCACCGCGTTTCTAGTGCGTTTCATGCCTACGTACATCTGAAGTAGAATTTTTGGGATGGCAAGATAGAATCAAAACCAAAGTTCGAATCAACACTATATATTTCTGGCCAATGTGTGCGTGTCTTAAGAACTGAAGTGTTTTTCTAGCCATGATATCAGCAATTTTCCAGTAATAAAAATATCAAAGAGAAAATCATTATAGAAAACATACTTGATTACTCTTTTCCCCAGCACTATTGCGGTTGGAATCAGGAAAATGAATATGGCAATTGTTTTCTTCCATGATGGACTTTACATTCTTTCCACATTTGCCAATCAGATGGGAATGATGAGTGAAGGATACATCCATTTTCATTATCACCTTGTTATTCTAATGAAATTAAAAGTCGGCAAAAATTATGTTAACAAATCTACTAAATCAATTATTACTACTTATGTAATACAAAAATAACATACAGCTGGTATATAACTTAATACATACATATCACTAAGCTGTTCTAAGCTCATTTATCAGATTAAAGTTCAAAACTGATGCCAGACTTCACTTAATGTTAACGTATTAGAGAGCTCTCCCTTCAGACAGTCTTTAACACGAGGACGAGGGTTCTCTGCAAGCTTTTCTCCGGAGCTCTCAAAGTCACCCCCACCCCATCTAAAACATTCGTATTTCTCAAAAGCTGACCTCTAAAAATGGTATTTAAGATTTTCTTCCATTTCCTGTAATTTAAGAATAAAACTATGCCCTACGTACATCACTCAAGGTTCGTACCCTTCCAAGCAAAATAAATACAAGCACTTTTCAAAGAACTTTTAAAAATCAAATTATCATATGCGTGTGCTATCAGTCGGTCAGTAAGGTAGGTATTTTAGCAAGTTCAAACCATTAAACTTGGCTGGAATGGGCATACCTTCAATGGCCTGCCTGCTACCCTCTGCTGGTTTATTTTATTAACTGCACCTCTATTTTGGTGTTTTTCAAAAAAAAAATATTTTGTGGAATTATTTTGAAAGGGTACATTATATTTGCATTCACCCTCCAGCAAGAACACATCCCTAACCCCAGTCAACAGAAGCCCATTACAATTTGAGAAGACTTCATTCCACTTATTTTACTCCCATGGCTGATGTTTTACTCCATAGTGATGCCATAGCCAAGATACCAGCTGCCCACACGTTCCCAAAGTTGAATACAAGTTCTGTGTTATTTGATCAGCTTGGTGTTTATGAGAACTACACAGAAATCTCCTATGCAACTTTTCACCACAAACAATTACAACGATAAGCCATTCCATTATGACCACCCCCAGACTAGAGACAGAATGGTGGTGCGGGTGAAGTGCATAGAGCAGTATATATATAACCCAGAGGGTCAGCTTTTCGTTAGCAGCATGTTCGGAGCAGAGTTGCAGAATGTAGACGTAGTTTTCAAATTATTGGCAGATTTTGCAGATAGTTTTTTTGCTTATAGATAAAAGACAGTGTTATTTACAGCAATTAATGCATTTACTAAAGACTTTACTCAGATTAATGTACTTAATTCTATTTTAAATTGAAGAACCTTCGATTATTTTTCACATCTTCTGCGTTCTTTTGTTCTTACCGAGGATTCTGGCCTCTAGATTTTATCAAGGCCTGTACTCAAAGTATATAGGAACTGTATCAAAAATTTCTTTTACACAGAAAGAATTTAAAATATTTTCCTTATGTATTTTGTATGTCTAGTATTTTTGAATTAAGTTGTTGGAAATGCTACTTATAATTTTTGAAGGTTCATTGATGGAACTGTTTTTCTAGATATAAAAACTTCCTTTAATTAGTCTCTTGTTTTTATGAAGTTCGTAGTCCAATATTTTACCATAAAGGTCTATTTCACACTTATTTTGTCTTCATTGGAATATTTAATGTTATAATAATTATTTAATGTTTTATTAATTTTCTTTAAATTTTATTTTTGTCGTAGTTTGCACTTCTCGGGTTTGCAGCAAGTTTTCTGGTTCAGTGGTTGTGTACACAGATACATTTTATCTTTATACAACTCTGGTTCGAGTCAGAATGGGAAAAGCTGCCCATTTATCGGAGTTTGATAAAGGACAAATTGTGATGGCACGGTGCCTTGGAACAACATCTCGGAAATGGCAATGCATCTTCACGTGGTACCGTAGTGAGAACGCATCAAAAGTGGTGCACATATGACCAAACGACGAACCGTCTTCCACAGCTCATTTGATGCCAGAGGGGAGCGGAGACTGTAGGGCCACAGTGCGACAAATCACTCGCAGTTACGACAGTGGTGATCAGGGCAATGTGTCGTGGCACGCAGTTCGTCGCCGCTTTCTGTGCATGGGCCTGCGTAGCCCAAGACCCAGCTGGTCCCCATGCTCACTGCACATCGCCGCCAACAAAGCATGAAATGGGCCCAAAATAGAGATTGGACCGTGAATGACTGAAAGTGCCCTGGGTCTGACGAATCAAGATTCCTGGTGCATCATGTAGACAGCAGAGCACAGATATGCCGATTACCAATGGAGGCTATGTATGGCACCTGGATGCACTGTTTGGTGGAAACAGGCCAGCGGCAGTGGTGTTATGCTGTGGGTGTTGTTTTCTTGGGAGACTTCAGGTCCCATTATCCCAACAGCACAATACCCAACAGCTGTCTGGTATCTGAACGTCGTTGTGGACAAAATTCACCCATACATGGCAACTGTGTTCCCTGCTGGTGATGGCCATTACCAACAGGATAGCGCACCTTGCCACACTGTCATAATCATCAAGGAGTGGTCCGAGGAATATGCTGGTGACTTACTGTTAATGCCCTGGCCTCCAAATTCACCTGACATGTACCCAATCTAATATTGTGATTCAACTTGGAAAAGCGGGTTCACGCTAAATCACCACCACACCAAATGTACTGGAACACCTGCTGTTGACATTATGGTACCAGATACCCCAGGATACCTACTACCACCTCATTGAATCGATGCCTCACCAAGTGGCCACTGTTTTGTGGGCTAAAGGGGGTCCCGGTCATACAGCTTATTAGGTAGGTGGTCATAATGTAATGTCTCATTGGTGTATTTTACATATGCTCTTTCGTATCATTACTTAAAAAACAAAGAAATTAGGCATTATTTACTCAGACTCTTTCAAGTATACTTTCAAGGACTTGAACTGTTTCTTAAAAGACTTTATAAGGTTTTCAAGGAGTGTACGAACCATGTCAGTGATTAGGACAGATAAGATAAAAAAAAAAAAAAAAATAGTAAGTGAAGTCTTAAGTCCCATAGTAATGCCATTTTTAGGAGGGGAGAGGGTCACAGTGCCCTCTTTTCAAGAACTGTTACTATCTCACATTTGCTATATCACAGCAGATAATGAGAAGAGCCCCATATCTGCAAAGGAATTTAATTACCAATTCCTAAAGCACACAGCAATGCAACAATACCGCAATAGCTAAAACACCCCACACACACACACCGATATCGGCACGATATTATCTCAAATGTGTTTCACATCAGGAGAAAAATTAAAATATATTTTCATCAACATTTTAGTAATAAAGAGCCAGTGGCATTTTTCAGAAGTTGAAAAAAATTTTGAAGTTCAATATCTGTACAAATAAAGTGCTATGATATAATATGGTACTCTTGAAAATTTCCAGAATATCTCACCCCATTATTGCAAGAAAGTACACACAAGCCCGGGCTATAAAAGAGAGAAGGGCTGGTCCATCACTTTGTGAAACCGAATTCAGACATGGTCCTTATGGGGAAAGTTGGGGAACTAGCACTGTACTGCGTGGACATCTCCAGTTCTGCTGTGCTATCTATCATTGGGAGCAGTTTTCCAGCCTGCACGTTTTGTTTTATCAAGCTAGATTATCTTACTATTTGCAATATATTCATTAGCATACGCATAAAAAAATTAAATCGTGCAAATATTTAATTAGAAGTGGTGACTCCTCCATGTAGGACGTGAGGATCATCTTACACTTTAATTTCAGGTAATTACACTCTAAAATACATATTTGGAAAGACTAGTTTTTTACACATGGAAGAAAATATAAAAATGAGGCACAACTGCAGTCGTGAATCATCCTCGAGGCGTTAAAAGTTTGTACAAAGCGGGTACATCATGGTCACATTTGGAAGCTATGAACAGAGATTGAGGATTTCTGTCAACCATCTTAACTCACCATGTCTCTGCCCATTGAATGCACAGGTGGTTAGGCAGAGGCTTTACACGGCAGGTCACAAGACTGAACAGCATGCTGAGGACTTCTCAAGTCATCTTAAGAGCGAGCTGCTACATGATGCTTACTCTCATTCCCATGTTCGATGGTCCTCCTGAAACACACATTAGCTGGCATCACATGATGCCTACTGATCAAGGTGCCACTCAAGTGAGAGAGCTTCATGAGGGATAGGAAATGTTTGTGTTCCGCTAGGTTTTCTGAAGCTTTAACTTATATTAAAATGCTAATATAATAGAGACAGCACAAAACACACTATAAATGTAAATTACGAATAAGTTCGTAGAAGAGTATAAGCAGGAAAACCTCTTCATTCATTTAACTTTTTGCGTGCTATCTTTGCTACTTATAAATGTAAATTTCGAATAAGTTCGTAGAAGAGTATAAGCAGGAAAACCGCTTCATTCATTTAACTTTTTGCGTGCTATCTTTGCTACTACCTGTCAATTCTCCCAATCTTATCGTACATTTTTTTTTTTTTTTTTTTTTGGATTGGAGGTTTAACGACCACCGTGAGCAACTAACTCAATGGGCTATAAGCAGTCGCCCGTCCCTAATTTAGGGTCACTGGTTCCAGGGAAGGGAGAGAGAGTCAGTGCCGTAAGACAAACACAACATCCATGCCTGACGGGAATTCGAACCCGGACCCCGTTCGGACAAATGATCAGAGGCCAGCGCCTTAGACCACTGCGCCACCGGGGCGGCCTTATCGTACATCAAAAAGTAATCATGGGATTGTCATAGTTTGCTAAAATTCATACAAAAGAAATAATCAATCCTTTCTGATACACTGGCAGGCTGATGGTTGTTATGAAAGTAAACAAGACACAAGCAGTTGCATAAAAAGTTTGTTGAATTAAAAATTGGTTCAATGAAGATAATAAAGTTAATATTCTTTCTAGTACACAAAGTCGGGTTGATGGTTGTTATGAAAGTAAACAAGATGCAAGTATTTGCATTAAAATTTGGTTGAATTAAAAGTTTGTTCAATGAAGATATTGAAGTTAATAGTTGGCTCAAATTATTCGAGAAACCATCAAACAGGGGGCGGAAGGTACGAAATGTTACAAAAGCCATACAAATTTAAAGGATGTGGCAAAATTCCAATAATAAAAATGCTTCTCAAAAAACTAAGTCTTTTAAAAATACAAATTTTACTTAAAATATCACAAACGAGGTGAAAGGTTTACGAATGGCATACAGCTATATCAAACAAAGGAACCCAAGAGATTACTTTTTGATGTAGAATAACGGGGTGTCTAATGATTTCCAATGAAACAAATTCATGACTTTTTCATGACATCTTCAGTTCATGACTTCTTGACAATGCGTGGCACAATGACAACCATTTAAGACTCATAGTCTAGTGCCCTTGGCTTGAGATCCTATGTTATTTTTTTATTTTTACAAACACTGAAATGAAATTAATTCCATGCGACAATAGTTTAGGCAAAACTGCCTTGTCTATAATATCATTGTAGTTGAAATGGCCATACGGGGGGGGGGATAAACCCCTACCTGAAAGCTAGTGAGATGAAAGCTGAATGTAATTCTTATGTCCCTAAAATTGCTTGTTAACATGAATAATTTGACTTGCACTATGCCATTCACCAAATTCTATATGTTTAAAGAAATAAAAACATTCAACTCTCATCTAGGATGGGGTATGGCTATTTTCAGAAATATTTATCATTACATCTATTAATACACAATTTTTTTTTAACATGGTATTGCTGTAAAAACTCAAGTTTTTATTAAGGCAACATAAAAACAATGAAAGTACAAAATTTATGGAGACTGAAATTTCACAGTGAAAGACTTGTGTTTGTTTAAGTTTCTTAGCTAAACTTGTTATCTCAGAATCTACAACTTCAGTTTCTTCTTTTGCCTTTTCTATAAGCTTTTAGAAAAGTAACAAGCCTATAATTTGTCTTAGTAACAAGCCTGTAAAAGAATGTACATATAGAAACCCGATTTAGTTTAAATTAAATACACTCGCGGACAATGAAGTTTGCAAGCACCAAGAAGGAAGCATAGGACTGAACTGAAATTTTATGGACATAATGATACTGATGAATGATACACATGAGAGCAAAAACAGAGCTGTAGGACAATTACAGAGGGATCTGTGGCATGCAGTCCAGTAATTTTCAATAGCACATCTGCCTGTATATTGGATCGCGTCCTCATGGGATCCATTCATGCCTGGTGTACGATCCATCGATCCTCTCTACCGGTGGTCTTCCTGGTTCATCCGGAACTGCTCCACTGTGTGGCAGTGCCGTTACGTGTCCACTGCTCCAAACACAGTTGGACGGTATGGTCAGAATGATCCACGTGGCAGGCGATACGCGCTCTGACCACCCTGCAGTTTTCAGCCCAATGATCAGGCCTCTCTCAAAGTCAGTAAGTTGTGTAACTCAGTGTCTCTGGCTTCCACCCAGCATTCTTGTGTCAGCCAGTGCTTTTCGCTTTCACTGGGCATTGACTGAATGCCGGTTTATAAGGGTGCCGGTTTATAAGGGTGCCGGTTCGCGTTTTCTTCTAGGTGCACAACTTGTCTTCATTCGGGTGCTGAAACAACAAAGACAATTTCATGACCACCTGCTCATTTTCATTACAGTTTCATGAATTTCATGACCTGTAGACACCCTGCGAGTCCTTTTATTTTTACAGACATTTCTGGCCTCTTAAGATTTTTATCACGGCCAGTTCTCAACATATAGAAACAGCACCAAAAGTTTTCCTTACTCAGAATTTAAATTTTGTTTTGGTAGGTTTTTCTTGCAGTGGTCAGTATTTTAAATTAAAATCTGTTCCTTATGTATTTTGTAAGTCTACTACTTTTTAATTAAGTTGTTGAAAATGCTACACTGACGGAAAAAAATCCCAACACCAAGAAAGGGTTCTGTTAGATAAACTACAGTTGGTAGGCAGTGAGAGTACATCTGTAAGATGACGTCTACGCAAATTTCGCTCTCGGCGCATACGTGTGGCGCTAGTAGCGCCCCTTGGAACATGCAAAGCAGGTTTGCTGTAAATATGCGCTGTAACGTTCGTGAGCGTTAGTTATCGTTGAGATTCGACATAGGGTGTTGACGTTAGTCAAGAATGCCTTTAAGAAGACTAAGAAGCCATTATCAACAACTCACGGAGTTTGAACGAGGTCGTGTAATAGGGTTACGAAAAGGTGGATTTTCTTTCCGCAATATTGCAGAACGACTTGGCAGCAATGCAGCCACTGTGCATGATTGTTGGCAGCGGTGGTCAAGGGAAGGTACTGCCTCAAGAAGCCCGGATTTCGGCCGGCCATGTGGCACTACTGAGAGGGATGGCCGTGGGGCATCGTACCATGTCTGCGGCAGCAATTCGAGCTGCAGTTGCCAACCACAGTGACACAACGAACTGTTACAAATCGGTTACTTGAAGGACAGCTCCGAGCCAGACGCCCTGCAGCGTGCATTCAACTTACTCCAAACCACTGCTGTTTGCGACGTCAGTGGTGTCAAGTCAAGCTAGAGCTCATTGGAGGACGGAGTGGAGATCTGTTGTGTTTTCTGATGAAAGCCAGTTCAGCCTGGGTGCCAGTGATGGCCGTGTGTTGGTTAGGAGGAGGCCAGGTGAGCGCCTGCAACTAACCTGTCTGCGGCAGAGATACACTGGACCTACACCTGGAGTTATGGTTTGGGGAGCAATTTCCTATGACAGCAGGAGCACTCTCGTGGTTATCCCACGCACCCTGATGGCACAGTTGTACGTCGGTCTGGTGATTCAACCTGTTGTGCTGCCATTCATGAACAGCATTCCAGGGGGTGTTTTCCAACAGGATAACGCTCGCCTGCATACCGCTGTTGTAACCCAACATACTCTACAGAGTGTCGACATGTTGCCGTGGCCTGCTAGATCACCAGATCTTTCACCAATCGAGCACGTATGGGACATCATTGGACGACAACTCCAGCGTCACCCCCAACCAGCATTAACCGTCCCTGTATTGACCGACCAAGTGCAACAGGCATGGAACTCCATCCCACAAACTGACATCCAGCACCTGTACGACACAATGCATGAACGTTTGCATGCTTGCATTCAACATTCTGGCGGTTACACCGGTTATAATGTACCAGCATTTCGCATTTAAAATGGCTCTTCTCGCGCTTACAATAAGCTGTGATCTTGAAACCTTAATCGATTAAATATGTTACCTATACAAATGTATTGCCGCCATTTCATTCCTCTATAACCATTTTTTCGTGGTGTTGGGAATCCCCCCTACACTACACTTTTACAGCATATTTTAAAAAACACATACAACTGTGTTTCCTCATTCAAATCATTTTCTCTGTTTGCTAAAGGAGGTGTCCACTTTTTGGGAGAGAGAGCCTCCTGTGTATTAATTTCCTTATTAAATTGAATAAACGTTATGTTCCCCTAAGCACAAGATTTTAATTTTTGGTGTGCAGATGCAAGAAAAACAACAAAAGAGCACAATTCACCACAGTAATCCTCCACCCATGCAGAAAAAATGAGAACCAGCAATTAAAAAAAAAAAAGGAAAAACAGTCACTTTACCTTTGTGCCTAAGACTTTCATTATTTTTTCTTTTGCTAATTGAACAGCGTCCCATGAGCCACATATCTTAATATTTGGGTCTAAAAAAGAAAAATATACATATGTACAAACATACATATACACACACTACATATGCGTCACACACAATGTACAAATAATTTTTAAAGAGTCACATTACAGGCAAATAGGGGGTTTTTTTTGTTTTTTTTTAATTGTCTTGAGGAAAAGTGGGTGTTTTCCATTGCAACCTGATAACAGATTAATGAAATAATTAAAATAGCTAGTAAATGAATTAAGTCTCATTTAAAGCATATTGCAGAATTTTTAAGTAACAAACAGCCTAATGGTCTATATATATATATACTAAAGAGCAAAGCCGAAAACATAAGAAAAACTTAAGAATTTAAAACAAAAGTTGCAAAATAACCTGAAGATCAAAACGCGCAACGCAGCAGTTATGAAAATTCAGAATTCACATTCTATTAAGAAGAGACTGA
Source organism: Macrothele yani (assembly GCA_039090855.1). NCBI lineage: Eukaryota > Metazoa > Arthropoda > Arachnida > Araneae > Macrothelidae > Macrothele > Macrothele yani. Next base: position 118,383,517 of record CM077026.1, read on the forward strand.
AGCAAAAAAAAAAATTTAACTCATACCAAGTGCAACATAGAAAAGGTTATGTATTGACCGGTGTGAGTAAAAAGAGAAAAAAGAAAAAACTGAATGCAGAAAGTGTTGAGAATACCGAGCCTTGGCTTTATCAAGGACCAGCAAAAACTCTGCATTTTCTCACTTCCACAAAGACCTATTTGGAAATGGGTTTCTGCAAAGTCATGGATGAAAGTAATAAGCCCACCAAAAAAATTTATATATATATGTCATGACCTCCGCAGAGTTGTATGACCAAGCGTTAGTTAACAATTTAGCTTGCAACCATAACCTTCCTGGCCCGACCCATGCTCTGCATCTGTTACTATTAAACAGAAAGAAGATGATTATAGAAAACTCAAGTTGTAAGAGTGACATAATGAACCAGAAATAATGTTCAGTAATAACAAATTGCCTAGTTCGCCTGAGAGAGAATTTAAACCTGAATAGCAATACAAAAGTATTACAAGTTCTTAACATTAAAAAAAAATTAATATTTCCTTTTTTATTGCAAAGCACAGATTCTTGAAAGAAAACTAGATTATAAAAACCCCTACTCCACTACTTCTGACAACACAAAAACGAGAATAAAATAAAGACAATAATAAACTAAAGAAATGCTTTGTGAAGCTTATGTGACAAACAATTAGTTGCAATATGTACAAAGTATTTCAGAAGTGCTTTAAGTGCATAATTAAGTAGTTATTAAGACCTTAACTGCATTGAAAATACAGCGCAGACTACAAGAACAATGAAACGGCCGGCTGCTTGGCTTTAGTTCCCTAAAAAAAGTGCAAAAAAATACCAAGAAAAGAAAGAGTTAAAATACGCAAACAAAGCATTTCTTTAGTTTATTATTGTCTTTATTTTATTCTCGTTTTTATGTTGTCAGAAGTAGTGGAGTAGGGGTTTTTATAATCTAGTTTTCTTTCAAGAATCTGTGCTTTAAAAAAAATTACTATTTCCTTTTTTATTGCAATGTTAAGAACTTGTAATACTTTTGTATTGCTATTCAGGTTTAAATTCTCTCTCAGGCGAACTAGGCAATTTGTTATTACTGAACATTATTTCTGGTTCATTATGTCACTCTTACAACTTGAGTTTTCTATAATCATCTTTCTGTTTAATAGTAACAGATGAAGAGCATGGGTCGGGCCAGGAAGGTTATGGTTGCAAGCTAAATTGTTAACTAACGCTTGGTCATACAACTCTGCGGAGATCATGACATATATATATATAAATTTTTGGTGGGCTTATTACTTGCATCCATGACTTTGCAGAAACCCATTTCCAAATAGGTCTTTGCGGAAGTGAGAGAATGCAGAGTTTTTGCTGGTCCTTGATAAAGCCAAGGCTCGGTATTCTCAACACTTTCTGCATTCAGTTGTTTTTTCTTTTTTTCTCTTTTTACTCACACCGGTAAATACATAACCTTTTCTATGTTGCACTTGGTATGAGTTAAATTTTTTTTTTTGCTTCAGTCTCTTCTTAATAGAATATATATTTCATTTTCATACAATTTATCTTCTGGTAATCTTAAAATGTAAATTCTTGACTGAAAAATCTGACACACTGAGAAAGAACTGCGGTAACTTGAAATCAATACCTACTGTATTTGAAATCTCAGATTTACATTTGCTGGTACATCTGACCATTTAAAGTTTTTATAACTTAAGCTTCTTCACAATGAATTAATAGGACTGATGGATTGGGGAAGCTCGCTTTGTTTTTTTCACTGAGATGGCTTCTGAAACAAGTTTAATGTTCTCCAAAATTAGCCTTTGGATAAAAAAAAAAAAAAAGAGTATGTACGTTGTACAATTGTTTGAGCAATGAATACCATGCTTTACCTATCAGATACACATCAATCTGCAAGTCATGAAACAAATTGAAAGGCGTACGTACGTTTTGCACAACTATGAGTATAGTGCTATGATCCTACCATGAACTACTGAAGGGGGTCAGACAATCTGCAAACTGTCTTGTTTTATCATTATGTACTCCATCTTTATGTGATATCTTGCCAAGATCCATGTTGCAAAGTATCACAATGATCTCTCTTCAAGATTAAAGAAAGCTACAGACTATAATGCTGTTATGCATGTATAATGTGTGTGTGTTTTGAGCATTTCTAATGTTTCTTGCTGTTACAATCTATAAATTATTTTCTAAAGTAAACTGTTTGCTCAACACATATGCGTACACATATACATCGCGAACAATGAAATTTGGGCACCTAGAAGAAAACATGCTAAAACTTCGCAAATAGCTAGAGTGCGTGCTGGCATGCAAATGATCCACGTTTGGTGCGAGTGCGCATGACTGCACACCCTACCCTGTGGTGGCGCTACAAGTACGAACCAGATGACTTATAAACCGGCGTGTAGTCGATGCCTCGTTAAAGCCAAAAGCACCGGCGGACGCAAGCACGAGTACAGAGTGACAAGAATGTCGGGTAGACGCCAGAGGCGTCGATTTACGCAACTTACGGACTTTGAGAGAGGCCTGATCATCGGGCTGAAAACAGCAGGGTGGTCGGAGCGCCGCATAGCTTGCCACATGGATCGTTAGGACTGACCATACCGTCAGACTGTGTCGGGAGCGGTGGACACGCGATGGCACTACCACACGGCGGAGCGGCTCCGGACGGACCAGGAGGACCACCGGTAGAGAGGATCATGCACCAGGCACGAACGGATTCCACGGGGACCCGGTCCACTATACAAGCTGATGTAGCGGCTCCTGTGTGCACACGAACCATTTACAGTCGCCTCGCGGAAGCGAATCTGCGATCCCAGCGCCCCTTACATGTGCTGCCATTAACACCGGAACATCGCCGGCTCCGTGTGAAATAATGCCAGGGCGGAGCGACGTGGAACACCACAGACTGGACACGTGTGGTGTTTAGCGATGAGTGCCTCTTCGTTTTGGGGACAGATGATCATCGTGTCCGGGTGTGAAGGTCCTCGAGTCAATGGCACACCCCCAACCTTGCTATCTTGCATCATACCTCTTCCACTGCAGGCATGGTCTGGGGAGCCATTGCCTACGATAGCCTATCAGCTCTAGTAGCGGTACGTGGTTGAGATCCTACGGGGCCCCATGTCTCCCGTTCCTGGCCGGGATTCCAGGTGTGCTATACCACCAGGATAATGCTCGTCCGCACTCGGCTCGGGTTGCATAGGACTGCTACGTCATGTCCAGACACTTCCATGGCCTGCCCACTCCCCGGACATGTCCCCTATCGAGCATGTGTGGGGACCAATGAAACGCCGGCTCCCGCCGTGCCGCACTATCCGGGATTTGGAGCACACCGTCCAACACGTGTGAGCCAGTCTGCCGCAGGATATCAGGAGTCTGTTCGCCTCCATGCCGGACCGTATTTGCAGCATATATCGTGACGCGCTACTGAAGATGACCGGACTGCGTACCACAGATCCCTCTGTAATCGTCCTGCAGCTCCGTTTTTGCCATCATGAGTATCATTACGTCCATAAAATTTGAGTTCAATCCGATGCTTCATTCTTGGTGCGCAAATTTCATTGTCCGTGAATGTATCTAGGTTGTGCGGCCTAGATACCTTGTAACAGGTGTGAAATAATCCGTTGAGTGCCTTTTAGTAGATTTTACAGAAAGTTTAGAAATACGGAATTTCAAGGTTCCAATTTAAAATCTGAAAAGATCAGCACCTGAAGATCGATTCGTTGAGCCCCTGCTGCTAATTAATTAGCCTTTATTGTTTGTTATCACGTGGGAAATATTAAAATCACAACTCTGCGAGTTTTTCGCCTTTTGCACGTTGGTCAGCAGGACGAGTAAGTCTACGAGTTTTCCGCCACCCGGAAAGGTTAAACTGACGACTCTTTCTAAGACTGTCATCAAGTAAGTGTGTTCCAATTGACTTTCTTTTTTTCATCGCAACAATCAATACTACTGACCAGATCAACGTGCATGAAGTTTTAGGACTTTTTTTTTTTTATTTCCAAGATTTTAGTTATTTGTCAAACATATAGGTCATTTTAAACACGTTTTGTAGTAAGAATTTGTTCTTACAACTGCATGATTTTGTTTTTTGAAGGTCATACATAATCTCCACTATTTGGGAACTAAAAACAAATGCAAAGTGGGGAGGGGTTGAATGACAGGGTGTTAACATTTGCTTTCGGGAGCCCTGATAAAAGCTTTCTGGCGTACTAAGACTGCTTCGATGCTTTAAAGCCTTAGAACAGGGTGGTGGTCATTTACAAGATGTGTTTACCCAAACATAATCTCTCAAAATCAATACCATAATAGGGGGCATGGGCAGAATTTTAAAACCATCAGCTATTGGCATAGCCAGAAATTTCCTGGGGAGAGGGGGGGGATTGATTTTGTTAATCAGTAAAGCTACATATATATATATATTGAAAATTTTTTCAGTAATGTTTCATTTTTTTTTTTTTTTTACTTTTAAAGATTTTGGGCTTATTCCTACTTGCAGTATTTGGGGGGGGGGCTTTACTGATTAACCAAATCCATTGTGCCCCCCCCCCACACACACAATACTGCAAGTAGGAATAAGCCCAAAATCTTTAAAAGTAAAAAAAAAAAATGAAACATTACTGAGAAAAAACTTTTCTATATGTACATACATACATCGCTTTAAATTCGTACTCTATTCCCCTCAAAGGCAGTCTGAAACTAAGAACCCCCCACCCTCCCCATATACGCCTATGCCTTCCACACTTACCTCAATAAAGGTGAACCCTCTGGCCACTTTGCTGTGTACAACGATTTCATCGAAGTTTTAGTCAAATCGCAAAATTGAGGACAGTGGTTCCAGGAAAGGGAGACAGTGTCTTACCACACTATCCAAGCCTAACGCAGTAACTCAAATCCGGGCTCACTCAGAAGGGTAGAAATCAGTGCTAACCCACTGTCACCACGGTTATTATTAAACATGTCACAATGAACTGTATGTAATAAAATTGTCAACAAAATCAATGTTCATGTGATAAAGTGCCAATTAGGTTTCAGTTGACTGGTATCCATAGTTGACGAGTGATAACTGTGGCGAAGCATACGTCCTCTTGTCCAACCTACAGAGCTTTTCACTGCCATGCATCGAAACATTAAAAATTGGGGAGGGGGTGAAAAGGGAAAAATTTATATCAAATGCAACTCATTAATTACAAACATTTAATTTGTTTAGGAATTAATGGTAAAAGTAAGCAGTTTGTCTATGATAGACAAAATTTATTAATTTTTATAAAAATAATAGTACTGTTTATAGTTTCACCACATTTAAGCGTGAATTTATTTTTATTCGCACTCAGCTTTGGATAGGGCTACATTCACCCCTACAATTTTAAATGAATTATTACACGAAAATGTAGCCATCAAATTCTTTATTTTAAAGGAAAGTTAAGAGTGGCAAATTCCTCTAGGCCTAGGGGCTAACTAAGCCTTACAAATTAATCTGTTATGCAGGCCAACCAGGTTTGTTGCACACACCTTTGATTTCACATATTCCACACAACAGAAGTGGCAAGAACGTCTTTTGGTACAAGTCTCGAATTTACAAAAGCTATTTTAACATTTCAAAGTGTGAAATCCTGCGGCGTAAATGCACCCCCCTCCCCCCGTCCGCAGCTGCGCAGGAGAGCAGGCAACGAAGGGGCGTACTGAAGCTGCCAGCAATAGTTTTACGGAAAAATCCGAACACGTACAGAAACCAACTAATTAACCCAAAGATGCAAGTTTTTCTCTAAAACACATTTTTTTTTTTTGTCAGAAAAGAACTAGAAATGGTCATAAAGTGCAGTACAGGTTTTTGCTACTCGAAATCGCATCCACACAAATTCTAAATGCTAATAAAATGTAAGAGGAACACTACCCCTACGTTTTTGTGTGTGTGTGTGTGTGTGTGTGAGAGAGAGAGATAATGAAACGAATCCTTTCAAAAAAAATAAAAAATCGACTGCTGAAGCCGCAAAAGGGTCCCCCGTTCTGCGACCACATCCTTGCTGCATTATTGTACACTCCTCCCCCGCCTTTGCTATCCCCGTAATTTAACGTCATAGTAAGTCAAAGCAGCGGAGACTGGTGTAGTCAGTCAAGTGCAGGGACGAAAAGCAGATCACCCAGGAGTTCAGGGTCTGGCCGTAAAATGCGATACGTAGCTCAACATAACTCCGGAATAAAAACAAATAACACTACAGCTAGGATCACGGCAGGGAAAGCGGTCCCCTCAATCGCTTGGCTCTCCTCCCTCAAACTCAGCCGTTAACATCCTATTTTATTTGTTTTATTTTTCTAGCTAGAGTTTCCTTTCATGAAAGAGGTTTTAGCGGTGACGCATCAGAGCGGGCGATCTCAGATTTTTTTTTTCTACCCTTTAGTGTAGGTTTTAATATTGAAGATAGCTCCGACGAATTGCGTGAGTGAATGAATACGGGGCTGTTTAATTTAAAAACAATTCTTTTATTCAAAATAAATCGCTATATCGCCTCTGGTTTCACCCGCGCGCGAAGAAATTAATAGTTTTCCACATTAAACAAGTGCGATAGTAGTCGATCATAGGCGTAGAGTCGGAAAGCAGGGGGAGATACGTGTCCTCCCCCATTTTAGAAAATTTGAATACTAGGGCAATCCTATGATGGAGCAGATAATATCAACGGAAGGTTTAAAAATCGAGTCGCTACGAAGTTTAAAGAGGACGGTCCAAGAGCTTTATACACACAAACTGTTACGCTCACCTTTTAGATTTGGCTCTTACTTGTTTTTGTGAACAAGTAGAACCACGGCAAAAATGCTATCAATGTACGAGTAGATATAATATAACACACTATATAACATTACAAATGAACCAGCAAAAAGATTTGAAATACTTAATTAAAATAATTTATATAAAAAAGGGGAGGGAGGACTTCATTTCCAGAAAACTTACGTTTCTTGTCAAAAATAAGCTGGACTGTTTGTCATCTTCCATTATTATTATTATTATTATTTTTTTATTGGAGGTTTAACGACCACCGTGAGCAACTCATTGGGCTATAAGCAGTCGCCCGTCCCTAATTTAGGGTAACTGGTTCCAGGGAAGGGACAAAGCCAGTGACGTAAGACAAACACAACATCCATGCCTCACCGGGATTCGAACCCGGACCCCTTTCGGACGAATGATCAGAGGCCATCGCTTAGACCACTGCGCCACCGGGGCGGCGATCTTCCATTATCAGGAGTTATTGAACAGTAATTCATAAAAAATGTTCTGTATTTAAAAAGACTGAATTTGCGGAGAAACTGTTTCCAAGAATGGCCTGTTCCCCAGAGGAAAACATCCGTTCACACTTATTCGTCTCGTCCCCCACCCCCATTTTTTGGGGTCACGCTACTCCTATGTAGTACATCAACACCCCACTCCCCCCCCCCCCCAAAACTAACAGCGATTACGGTATAACCGTTTTTTACAAATTTTCCACAATTATACACACATACAAACGGGGCATAAGGGGCACACGAACCACTGATGCCCGAAGTAGGTACCTATTCATCCTCTGCTCAAAAGCGTGCCGTTTCATCCTCGGGTTTTAACAGGTGTGGCGATTCGTCCCCTGCACACAGGAGTAGGTATTAATTCATCATTTCCCGTTTTGTTTAATACACTGGCGTGCAAAAATTAAGGACGAGAAGGTTTTTCGAATGTAACGTCGAGCAGAAGTACTCCACATCGACTCAAATCATACCATAAGATCCCCAAGATGTAAGAATACGGGACAAGTGAGCAAAACCGTCCAAACAAGGAATCCAAAGGATACAAAGGCACTTTATTGAAAACGTAGCTTCGAGCACAACTGGACAGAAGACAAACGTCCAAGTGACAGGCGGCTGCCAAGAAAAATCCAGTCTTTAGTAGCAGATATGATCACCCCTGACTGCGTTGCAGAATTTACAACGTCTGTCCATGCTGAGGACGAGGTTGTCAAGGAGCTGTTGAGGCATCGCGGCCCATTCCTCTTGTAGCGCCAATCGCAGCTGCGGAATCGTTGCTGGCGGCTGGTGACGTGCTGCCAAGCGTCCCCCGAGAAGGTCCCACACGTGTTCGATTGAATTTAGGTCCGGGGACTTTGCGGGCCAATTCATGCGCTGAATATCTTCACTCTCCAACAGCTCTGCGACAGCCACTGTACGATGAGGTGTAGCGTTTTCGTCCATGAAGAGGAACTCAGGACCCACAGCACCTCTAAACAGACGCGCGTGAGGCAGGAGAACCTCGGTACAATAGCGGACACCAGTGACAACCTCCTTGGAAGGTGTGGAGGTCAGTACGGCTACCAAGCATGATACCGCCCCAAACGAGAACTCCGTCACCTCCAAACCGGTCCCTTTCGATGATGATGGAGGTGTAATTGCATGTTCCCTGCTCTCTCCGGATGTGTATACGTCCAGAATCGCTCGTCAGACTAAATCGGCTCTCATCCGTAAACAGAACTCGACCCCATTGCTGATGTGTCCAGTTCTTGTGTTCCTGGAACCACAGAAACAACCGCAGTCTCCGATGAGCAGGCGTTAATGGCACACACCGTACTGGTCGTCGTGCAAATAGACCACCTTTGTGCAGCCTCCTGGCCACGGTAAAACGCGATAAAGAACGTCCAGTTGTCTGTTGCATGTACCTTGCGATTTTTCCCACTGTCTGCCGCCTGTCTCATCTCGCCTGTAGGACAATATACCGGTCGTCCGCCGGCCGTAGTGGTTGCTCGTGGACGACCACTGCTAAACTCTCGGACAGCTGTTCCTCTTTTGAAATGCTCTCCAAGCTTGTGAAACGACTCTGTGAGCGATCCCGAACTCCTCGGCCACACTAGTCACACTTAGACCTTCCAACTTCCCAATGACGCGACCTCGGGTAGGGTAAAGTCATCCAGATACTGAATTGTCTGTTGGCCATATCACACGGTGGCAGCAACTCGACGTCATTCAAACCGATGTACACCGTGCAATAGCTTTCACCGAATTGCTGAGCGTACACCGCCCGTGTGCTTTATACCCTTCCGACCCCCCAAGTCATGCTGCATATATGCGCATGCCCTACCGTACCGGACCCTAGTCTATCTCCTGAGTGGTCTTTCGGTCCATTCTGCCTGCTCGTTCCTCTGATTTATGCTAATTTCTCCTCTTCGTCCTTAATTGTTGCACACCAGTGTATATAGATTGCGAAGCCAAAGGATGTAATTACCGTTACAACCAATCTCTAAGACTTAAAAGTTCAAAATTTATGCCTAACTTCAGAATACAAACAATGAAGACATCAAAAGGTCATATACGAATGCTTGCAGCTCTTTCATTCTTCCACCCACTTGTGTAGATGATGGATTTTTAGCACTAATAGAGGATGCGCCCACAAATGATGCAGTTCAAGAGTTTAATAATAATATGGTAGAACAGTGGATGGATAACTTTGTTATTGGTCGAATATGGAACTGTTATAAAGAGCGTCCCAGAGCGACAAAGTCCATAGAATAGTGACATAACAGATTAAATAAATTTGTAAAGAAAATCACATCCAAATATACATTAGTACATGGGCGTATTTAGGGGGAAGCCAGGGGTACCTTGGCCCCCTGAAAGTGTTTCATTTTTTTAAGTTTTTGGTTAAAATGCGACTTACATTAGAAAAAAAAAATGCCTTAATTTAATAAAAATGTATAATTTATATTAGAAAAAATGCTTTAATTTTTGTTCTATTTTTTGTTAACTTTAATTTTGTTCTGGTGGATTTCAAAAACTTCCATTTTCGGTCGCCCCTTCCCACCGAAAAAATTACATATACAGAATTTTTTTGCCTGATATATTACTTCTTCAAACATTTCAAGAACAGACTTTCTTCAGCTAAACAGGAGGTTCGGGGTCAGGGTGTGAGTCAATTTCGGCACGCTTGAATTTTTTATCTATGATAAGTTACTTATTATACTTCGAAACACCTTAGAGTGGGCAAGTTTTAATAAAATGGCATGAAACTTAATATACTTTAGCAAAATAAACTGTAATACTTGAACATTAAAAAAATTATAATTGGAGAAATATTTGTAGCATCAAAAGAAACGAAACTTTCTTTTTCATTACAGCCTGAATTTATTAAGATTTGGTTTGGTAACAAAATGTCTCCGGAAGGGGACAAATGCTCGTGCCCCCCCCCCCGTATGCCTGACAGAAACAATGCCTTTGCCCGAAGGTGACACGGAATTAATTATGAGGTTACACCACGAGTATGCTACGAGCTTCGTATACACAAAGAAGCAGACGGGATGGCTAATAAAATGAGAGTTCTAGCATTAAGGTGTGTTGACACAGAAGTCGCCGGTCGCCATGCGCGATTATTAACAATAAACAAAACGCTTGTTGGGGGAAAAAAAAAAAGGCTCTGGTGTCATCGTACAGCAAATCACCCTCCTAGAGGAACCGGCGACAAGGAGACGCATTCCACGATGAGGTAGTCTATTAATTCATCATAGAAGCAGCAACTACTTCCTTAGCGAAAGTGAGCTGAAACTAACCCGACGGGGGAACCAAAAACACCGCCACCGATCCCTCCCGAAATCTGAGTGGAGCACCAACTGCTGCTATCGAAAAGCAGAAATCATGATATCTTCCTTCCTCTGTGCGCGTACTATTATTTACTACTGTTATACTTCAAACAAGGACGGACGACAGAATTTACTGTTTACATTAGAAAGCATACATAGGCACGAGACCATTTTCTCAAATGCCATCAACACTTCCTTTTCGTGTAAGTGTCAAGTTTACGTACGCTACGGCATTTCAATTTTTTTTTTAATCTTTTAATCATCGTAGCTACTTAACGAAAAAAAAAATCCGCTGGCATTTTAGATTAAAAACAATTTTGAGGTCATGTAAATATGTGCTGCAAAAAAAAAAAAATTCTGAATTCAGTCAATTCACGAACCATTAAGCATACATAGGCACGAGACCATTTTCTCAAATGCCATCAACACTTCCTTTTCGTGTAAGTGTCAAGTTTACGTACGCTACGGCATTTCAATTTTTTTAATCTTTTAATCATCGTAGCTACTTAACGAAAAAAAAAATCCGCTCGCATTTTAGATTAAAAACAATTTTGAGGTCATGTAAATATGTCCACCGCTGCAAAAAAAAAAATCTGAATTCAGTCAATTCACGAACCATTAAGCATACATAGGCACGGGACCATTTTCTCAAATGCCATCAACACTTCCTTTTCGTGTAAGTGTCAAGTTTACGTACGCTACGGCATTTCAATTTTTTTTAAATCTTTTAATCATCGTAGCTACTTAACGAAAAAAAAATCCGCTGGCATTTTAGATTAAAAACAATTTTGAGGTCATGTAAATATGTCCACCGCTGCAAAAAAAAAAATTCTGAATTCAGTCAATTCACGAACCATTAAGCATACATAGGCACGAGACCATTTTCTCAAATGCCATCAACACTTCCTTTTCGTGTAAGTGTTAAGCCTACGTACGCTACGGCATTTCAATTATTTTTTAAATCTTTTAATCATCGTAGCTACTTAACGAAAAAAAATCCGCTGGCATTTTAGATTAAAAACAATTTTGAGGTCATGTAAATATGTCCACCGCTGCAAAAAAAAAAATTCTGAATTCAGTCAATTCACGAACCATTAAGCATACATAGGCACGAGACCATTTTCTCAAATGCCATCAACACTTCCTTTTCGTGTAAGTGTTAAGCCTACGTACGCTACGGGCATTTCAATTATTTTTTAAATCTTTTAATCATCGTAGCTACTTAACGAAAAAAAAAATCCGCTGGCATTTTAGATTAAAAACAATTTTGAGGTCATGTAAATATGTCCACCGCTGCAAAAAAAAAAATTCTGAATTCAGTCAATTCACGAACCATTAAGCATACATAGGCACGAGACCATTTTCTCAAATGCCATCAACACTTCCTTTTCGTGTAAGTGTTAAGCCTACGTACGCTACGGGCATTTCAATTTTTTTTTAAATCTTTTAATCATCGTAGCTACTTAACGAAAAAAAAATCCGCTGGCATTTTAGATTAAAAACAATTTTGAGGTCATGTAAATATGTCCACCGCTGCAAAAAAAAAATTCTGAATTCAGTCAATTCACGAACCATTAAGCATACATAGGCACGAGACCATTTTCTCAAATGCCATCAACACTTCCTTTTCGTGTAAGTGTTAAGCCTACGTACGCTACGGGCATTTCAATTATTTTTTTAATCTTTTAATCATCGTAGCTACTTAACGAAAAAAAAAATCCGCTGGCATTTTAGATTAAAAACAATTTTGAGGTCATGTAAATATGTCCACCGCTGCAAAAAAAAAAAAAAAAAATCTGAATTCAGTCAATTCACGAACCATCCCCGCAATTCCTTTCGTTAATTAAAGAAGAATATTCCTGATACAATCGTTACCGTAAAATGAAGGTAAAAAAATCCTTAATTTCACGGAATTTTCGTACGCGAGGAAAATTCTGAATTTTCTGAAACCTTTCTGCATTTCCTTTCGCATACGGACTGTAAATTGCAGTTTAAGGTATTAACGGAAAACTCCGAATTTTAAGAAACCTTTCCGCCATTCCCTTCTTGTATTAACGGGAAAATCCTGTTTTTTTTTTATGTTTTTTTTTTTTCGTATCGATAAGACAGAAAATTTCCGGTAATAAGAGCGATTCGCGGAAATATACTTCCGGTTTGATTACCTATTAAATTTCAATCGTCTGTCGAAGGGCCGGTTTTAAAAGTTCTGTAACGAGATCGGATATTCCGGATAGCATATCGCATGAAATTTTGGTTATTGTGGCACACAATATTTCTTTCACTGTCCCCAAGTTTGCGAACCAGCTACTGTATATCATGTTGCCGTAAGAAACCCGGTACTTAATTTTTTTTATTGCACAGGTATGATGTCTATGTATCAGACTGTGGACCGCTCAAGACAAAAGCTATTAGCGTTCTACCTTACACGTGATTGTTACCTTGCGTCTTTCTGGCTCAACGGTAGCACCCGTGGTTTGTTCAAAAGTCCCTGGTTCGAAACTTATTTTATACACATGAAAGAAATACGGGATTACGCCATATAATACAAATTTTCAAGATGACAATCCGATTTTTGGCGTAAATGTGACAAGGATGGTAAGTCAGATAATATCCGAAAACTTGAAAATTTTCATCGTATGGCGTAATCCCGTATTTCTTTCATGTTTATCTGCTTCTCCGGGCAATCACGGGATAGGATTCTTAACCTCCAGATTCGCTAAACATGAATGCCGGTTGCTTCGACTAGCGAATCCTGTGATTGTTAAATTCAAATTGATCGGAAACTTGGTCGTTCTGGGTGGTGTAGTGGTTAGCATACCTAGACGTTTTCTGGGAGACGCGGGTTCGAGTCCCGCTCCAGGACGATGAAAATTTTCAAGTTTTCGGATATTATCTGACTTACCATCCTTGTCACATTTACGCCAAAAATCGGATTGTCATCTTCAAAATTTGTATTATTGTATACACACTGCCGGACGGGGAAAATGCCACACTATGAAGGAATGCATGAAAACAGACCAAACTGCACATACAGATAGCCAAGTAGGTCCTGAACAAATTATTTAATTGCCACATACAGACTAGACTCCAGTGGCCGAAAAATATACAAGATGGGCGTGACCCCCATTTTGGGCGATACAACAGCGTTGAATCCGACGTGACATCGAGAGTCCGAATAGAGTCCTGGGGTGTCGTGGCCCATGTGCTGTTGATCTGAGTCCACAGCTCATCTTCATTTTGCGGGGTGGGAGGGTATTCAACCGACGTCCAATCGTGTCCCACAGATGATGCTCGATGGGCGAGAGATCGGGGGAATATGCTGGCCACGGAAGCATCCGCAAAGTGTCACGCATTCAGATCGATTCGCGGTCGGGTGTTATCCTGTTGAAAAACGGCGTTTAAGGCAGGGCTTTAGAAAGAGCCTGGTTTCGGATGCCCAACCACCACACAGAGCTGGAAAAGAGCCTCTTTCTACAGCCCTGGTCTGGGATGCCCTGCAGATACGGTAGTGCCACGGGCCGCAGCACCTCGTCAACATAGCGGCGTGCTATCAATGTGCCCGTAATGCGTACCAGCAGTTGGCGCTTATACCACCCCCACACCACGATTCCACGTTGCCGGACCGTGTGGCGCTCTACAATGGCGGTGGAATCCGCCCGTTGGCCCCGTCGCCTCTAGACTCTTACACGGCGATCATCCGTGGTGAGACAGAACCGCAATTCGTCGCTGAACACCAGATTGTTCTATTGGGCACCCCAAGCAGCTCGGAGCGACACAACGCCAAGCTGTGACGACGATGGCTCGCTATTAAGGGTAGCCTTCGCAACGGACGGCTGGACAGCAAACCAGACGCAGCCAATCGGCGCGACACTGTCCGCATCGATATCGGCGCATCCAAGCCTCCCCGTACACTCCGCAAAATGTCGCCCGTCGTGGTCTGTGGGTCCGCTACGGCATGACGTCAGATGCGACGGTTTGACGTGCGATCGGACGTTCTAGTCTGGTCCCCCCTACGACGTTGCACAGATCCTTCCTGTGACCACTGTCTCCAAATGCGACCGACGCGACGGTTGTGGCATCACGTTGCGTTTCTTCCGCAATACGACGCAAGGACCATCCGGCGGTACGAAGGCCTACGATGACACCTCTCGTGAACTCATCCGTACGACCAAATCGCGTACGACGGAGTCTTAACGGCATTGGCACCCCTTGTTCGTTCTCCACTGATGACCTTACGGGCTGGTTATCCAGCCCGCAAGGTCATCCACTCATTTCTCGAGGCCGTAACGTCTCAACTGATGACCTTACGGGCTGGTTATCCGCTTATATCCCGCGCGCCATTCGCCTGCAAATGCAGTCATTTGCATAACTTCTACGTGTGCACTCACCCTGCAATTTGCATGGCACTGCGTTCACATCGTGGAGTGGCATATTCTCTGTGGAGCAGTGTATGTGTTTTTGACTCCTGTTTCGTACCTAAAAGGGGGAAAAGGGAATTGTTCGTAAAAAGGCTGAAAAGGTCAAAATCTATTATTTTTAAGAGTTTCTGCAGAAATACGGAAAAACCCGAACTGACTTTTCTAAAATAAACGGAATTATAGTCAATGGGTCCATAATTTTCCATGTTAACGTAAGAGTACATGTTGCGGGCCAGACGATCTAGAAGCTGTACTTGTAAAGGTACGAATCCTTACTTTACCCTCCTTACTCACCTGATCTGCCCCCCCCCTTCAAAATTTATCTTCAAGCACGTGGACATCTTTCTCCAGGGGAAATAAAATAGTTTCCCAATCAAACATCAGTTGAGTTGAAACCGCATACCATGAATTCGTGGCCCTTCGAAGCTCGACATTTTTCCCCCTTTGATGGCATATAAAAGCTTGTATCTTGCTAACAGAAAAAAGGGGGGGGTGCTGTAGTGACGGCGATTATTTTTCCTCTTCCGCTCATGCGGGGGTCCTCAAAGACGAATTTTCGTAATTTCTTTGTCTGCTGTCCGTTTGTGTATTAGTCTAAGCGAGTCCTTTCCTTTAATGTTGCCAATCCACTTCTTTTTGGTCTTCCTCTACTGCGCTGTCCTTCAATTTTACCATTTAATAATCTTTATGGGTTCATTCTTGAAACATGCCCAAACCAGCTTAGTTTGTTCTTTTTTAGTGCTGTAAGTATTGTTTCTTTAAAGTTCTGACATTTTCATTTGTTTTTCTTTTGTCCAGTTTGTTTGTTCATTTTGTTTCAAAAGCATCGAGTGCATCCATTTCCTTATGATCCAGCATTCTGAGCCATAAAGTACTGTGGGGAATTATTGTTTTACATATCTTTAGTTTGAGTTCTTTGCTTAATCTTTTATTGTTTCAAATTTTTTCTAGTCTGCCCATTGTTATCCATCCATTATTGATGCTATTGTTTCTTATTTTCATTTGGATTGCACCCCCCCCCTCACCATTACCATTAGTTTTGTTTTACTAAAATTGATTTTCATATATTTGCTGATTGTTAGATGCAATTTGGTCAGCACAATTCTTGGCAGTCTGTAGTGATAACTATGCCATCACATACTTTAAATATGTTCTATTTCTTCCATTTACAGTTATGCCTTCACGAATCTACAGTCCTTTGTCTACTACTACTTTTAGGTATAGGTTAAATAAATATGATGACAATGGGCAACCTTGTGCAAGTCCTTTTTTAATTGCTATTTGGTCTTTCTATATTTTTGTATTTTACTACTGCTTGTGTTTCTGAATAGTATAATTTAAGAATACAATTTAATAGGTATTTGTAGAACCCTGTTTTCTAGAATTTCAAAGGGTTTACTTTTTATTGAGTCGAAAGCTTGTTGGAAGTCAATAAAGCAATAGTAGTTTATTTTTGTTTCTCATAAGATCTGCCAATCTGCTTAATATGAAAATTGCATGTATTGTGCTTCCGATTGATTAACGAAGTTAATCAATCAGAAGCATAATACATTGCACCGTATTTCGGTGTTTGAAGTTTCGTCAATATTAAGAAATTTTCATCCAAAACAGACCAATAGTCCACTGCATCCTTTATTGGGAAGGTAATCGGGGGGCTCTAGACTTCTAATATGAAGCATGGAAATTTTATGCCGGTCAAAAATTTTAAATTGCCGGGGAGGAGGTGGGATGCGAAAGAGGACCTTGCCGTGCGGTTAGTACTCATGCGGAAACCTTGGCTAACAAGGCACTGTCTTACTCAGATAAATAAAAAAAAAATAAACTGTTCACAAAATTCTTAAAATCAAGGTCACAAATTGATAATATTTTTAAAAAATTTAGAAATAATCTTAACTCCTACATTAGAAAATTAAAGAGATTAATATTTTCATATTTTTTCTAAAAATAATCCATAAGTAACCTGGAAGCACTTAACATATTAGGTCGTAGGAATGTACCAAAGACTGATTCACCTCACTCAGGGTAACATCAAAATCACCGATCAAACTGAAATTGCTAATCAATTTAATGATCATTTTATTGTATCACCACAACGTATAATACAATAACTTTTAGCCTAAGCTGAACAATCAACAATTACCTCATTACTCCAACTCATGTACCTTAAATTCAATGCATACTTTGGAAATTACTAGAACCGAATTAATCTACCAACTGCAAAATATTAACATAAATACAGGACCTGGTCCAGATGATATTCTTCCCAAAATTTTAAACACTATAACTTTTTTCATTGTTACTCCCCTGTTATACATTTTTAATTCCATTCTAGCTACAGGTATTTTCCCAGATTCGTTAAAAGTTGCAAAAATTACTCCTGTCTTTTAAAAGGGTTCTTTGACAGATAATAACTATCGACCTATAGCTAAATTATCCATATTTGCTAAAATTTTTGAAAAATTACTATTTGTTAGATTATTTGCTTATATTGAAAAATAAAAAAATTTGCACAAAAATCAATTTGGCTTTTTACCAAATTTCTCAACAGAAATCGTCCTTTTACATTTAAAAGATAAAATTCAATCTAATTCTATTAATAATAAATTTACATTGGGACTTTTCATTGATTTATCAAAAGCCTTTGATACTTTAAATCACAACTTATTATCAAAATTGTATGCAATTGGTATTCGGGGTATATTACATAATCTCTTCAGAAACTATCTCACTGGTCGCCAGCAATATACAGAAATTGAACATACCAAATCTAACTTACAATCAGTCATTTCAGGAGTCCCTCAGGGCTCGGTACTTGCTCCATTATTATTTAATATTTATATTAATGACTTCTGTACCTGTCTACGCAATTCAGATATTTTATATGCAGATGATGCAACCATATTAATACATTGAAATGATGTTGAGACACTGGTGCGACAACTACAAGGTCATTTTGTATCTATCACTAATTGGTTAACTAAAAATGATCTGGCTATTAATATTAACAAAACAAAAGTAATGATTTTTTTAAGTATGTCAACCCCTATTTCCTTAATTCAGAATATTAATTTACTCGGATCATCTATAGAAGTGGTTCAAAATCATAATTATCTTGGTATCATTATTCAGCATGATTTAAAATCGAATTCACATGTTGACTACTTATCTAATAAGATCTCAAGAAATATAGGGGTTATTAGTAGTGCAGTGGCCAATTTAACCACAAAACTAATGATTTTATTAAACTATACTTTAATTCAGTCTCATCTGATCTATTGTATATCTGTATGGGGATCGACTACCTTATATAATATGAAAAAACTTCAGTCGTTACAAAATAGATTCACGAGACTATTGCAATTTAAATTACAATATACTCAATTTTCAAATAGTCTTTTAGGCTAGACTCAGTCCAAATGATTTTAATATACTAACTATTCAACAATTGCATATCTATAGTATAGGTAAACTGATGTTTTTGAGAATAAAAAATGGTTACTACCAAGATTTAATTTCAATAAGTACTTGTGGTCATGATTATTCCACGAGACAAAAAACAACACTAATCCCCATGTTTTCACTAACAGAACGATTTAGATCATTTGTTAATTATACTGGTCCGGCATTATGGAATACATTTCCGACTGATATTGTATCACTTAATATTAATATATTTAAACGAAAACTCAGGTATTTCTTACTGACCAAAAGCTCACAATGTATTATTACCTTTATTAATTTATAGTACCACCCTAGCTGTGTTTGATATTGTGTGAAGTTGACTTGGTTTTTTTATTTTTTTTATTTTCATGAAAATTGTGATGCTTTCGGAGAAGAGGGCACACGTCAGGCCTATCGGCCTTTTCCCTCCTCATTCCCTGTTGTTACAAAAATATAATGTGTGCTATATATTTATGTATTATGGTGTTTTTTTTTTTTTTTTTGGAACTGAAGAACAGATTCTCTGCTTTAGAAGGCCTAACATCGGAAGAAGTGGATATTTCGGAAGTTAACAGAAAAGTAACCAAAGCTCTTATGGAAACAGCAACAAAATTAGCTGGGTCTAAGAACAAGTTGCATGTAAACAAATTATCAGGAAAAACCAAAATGTTGATGCAAAAAAGAAGAGAGATGAGGACAACTAAAGAAGATGTGACTTCCAAAGTGGAATATATAGAGCTATGCAAGACAGCACGAAAAAGTATCACTGAAGACGTAAGGAAATTCAACTGTGAGCTAGTGAGGAAAGCAATTGAAAACAACCAAAGCCTAAAGATAGCAAAGGGACATCTCAGTAAGGGAAGAAAACAGATTATGGCTCTGAGAAAAGAAGATGGTTCTATAACAAGAAATAGAGGCGAAATTTTGACAAGAGTGAAAGATTTCTACTCCAAATTATATGAAAGGGATGATACATGTACTCCAGACATCATGAAAGGTACCAGAGTTCTTCCAGTCCTCCCAGCAGAAGTTGCTCATGCAATCAAGAACATGAAGCGGGGGAAAGCTCCAGGAGAAGATGGAATTACTATAGACATCATACAAGAAGCAAGTGGAGAAATTGAAACAGTACTCGCCCAAATTTTCACTCGATGCCTTAATGAAGGGAAGATTCCTGAGGATTGGAACAATGCTACAATGATCCTGCTACATAAAAGAGGTGACATGAGGATCTCAGGAACTACAGACCTATCAGCCTCCTATCAGTGGTTTATAAAATCTTCACTAAAGTTCTTTCACACCGCTTGAAGGTAACACTGGACATGGCTCAACCGAGAGAACAAGCTGGATTCAAGAGTGGCTACAGCACAATAGATCATATCCACGTACTGAGAGAACTAATTGAAAGAGCGAGGGAATATGAACTTCCATTGTGCATGGCTTTTATCGATTATGAAAAAGCCTTTGATTCGGTGAAACCATCAGCAGTTACCACGGCTCTGAAATCCTGCGGTATTGAAGATGCATACATTAATATTATTAATAACATCTATGAAAATGCAAGTGCAAAGATTCGGCTGTTTGAAAATACAACACACATAAAAATTGGAAAGGGAGTGAGACAAGGTGACACCATATCTCCGAAGCTCTTTAATGCCACATTGGAAAATGTCTTTCAATCACTGAACTGGGAAAACAAAGGGATAAAGATTAATGGAGATTATCTAACCCACCTTCGTTTTGCTGATGACGTAGTCATTTTTGCAACTACCCCATCAGAGCTGCAGAGTATGATCCAGGAACTTGCTGACAAGAGTAAAGAAGTGGGATTAAAAATGAACTTTCAGAAGACAAAAGTGATGTTCAATGCTTTTACAAGAAATGAAGATTTATCGATTGATGGAGAAAAACTGGAGATAACAGATACGTATGTTTATCTTGGACAGCAGATATCAAGTGAGGGTCACATTGATGAAGAAATTAATCGGCGTACAAAACTTGCCTGGAGAGCTTTTGGAAGAAACAGCATAATTTTCAAGAGCAATATGCCATTATGTCTTAAAAGAAAAGTGTTTGATCAATGCATCCTTCCAGTGCTTACGTATGGTGCAGAGACGTGGACCTTAACTAAAAGAGACATACAAAGGCTGCAGACAACTCAAAGAAGCATGGAGAGGTGCATGCTTGGTATAACCAGGAGAGATAGGAAGAGGAACTCGTGGATCCGAAAAATGACGAGAGTGGAAGACATCATGATCAGAGTTAAATCCCTGAAATGGCAATGGGCTGGACATACTGCCAGAAGGACAGACCATAGATGGACAGCCGAAATTTTAGATTGGATTCCAAGGGACAGGAAAAGACCCAGAAAAAGACCACATGGGAGATGGGTGGATGAAATTCGTAAATATGCGGGAGTGACATGGAGGAGACTGGCACAAGACAGACCGTTGTGGAGGAAACTTGGGGAGACCTTCGTCCAGCAGTGGATTGATAATGGTTGACAATGATGATATATTTATGATTGTGTAATACCATGTCTGTAACAACTAAAATGCAATAAATGAAATGAAAATTTCCACAGCCTCCGTTTTTTCCTTATGGAAATTAAAAAGTTACAAATCAACAAGTTAGTAAAATCATGCAAAGCATTGATTATAATATGCTTTCCAACATACCAGGAATCATTACTCAATTTATTACTCAAGTTATGAGGATAATGGCCGTGGAATAAATCTGTTCTGTGCCCTGACCTTTGACCTCATTTTGATGATATTAAACAGAATTTGTTCAGTATACCTCCGGAACAACATACAGCTTTGTCGCAATCGAAGCATTTTTACGTAAGTTGTGACGCATATGGTCCATGAAATGGATCCCGCTCCTATGTCCTGACCTTTGACCCCATTTTCAATAGGGTTCCTCCCCTGGTCGTCCCCTACCACATACTAAAATTTCGTCGAAATCGAACCATTTTTACGCGAGTTATTGTACGGACGGACAAAACTGGAGCATATACGCTTCTTCCAATTTACTGGGGCAACTACTCTGCTGGGGCTCGCCTAGAGATTAGAAAAAAGAAAATAAGCATACTTCACAACGAAAACATTTAATTAGTTCTCAACCGAAATACTTCAATACGCTGCAACTAAAACAATGGTGAACGATTTGTTAACACCTGTGAGTCAGCTAAAGGCAAAAAATGCCTCCACAAATCAACACCACAGTATTCTGTCGATGTCTAGTAATCATCGCGAAGATAAGGAAAGACGCCTGACCGAATTAAAAAACAACAACAAAAGTGATATGCATATAAAAGACACTAACATAACGGATTCACGTTCTAAGATTACGCTCCGAGTAAAAATAGAATTATCCATCATGTCGCCAAGAGCTGAAAGCTAAAGACTAAGGATTCACCCTTTGAAACAAAAACATGATTTATTACTGGGTGAAGCAGATTTATTGAGGTTTTAAATTTCATTTTCCTTGCCCCCACCCACGTTCTAAAGCCGCACACGATGCTCAATCAAGACTTCTCAGTGCAGGAAGCTTTGTGTAACTCCATAACCTTCATTGATGCAACTTAGCTCTCTACGGCGATTAAAAAAAACGTCCGACGGATTTATCTGAACCAAAACGACCATCCAAGCACACTTGTAAAAGAAAAATCTTACCACGACCACAAAAGGTTAAGAAATAGACTGCAAGCATGACTAGACGGCCAACTTGTTAATTATGACTTCAATCATGGGCGACCAAAGTGTAGTTTTGAAGTGGGAGCAAACAGAAATTGTAACTCGGAATATCACCCAGAAACACCATACGCAAATTTCCCAGTACCTTCTTACCTGTTTTTACCACACCCTCAACACATATATTTAATCAGAAACCAGAAGACCCCAAAACTACATAAAACAGATTATAGATAAAATTAGACAGCATGTTAGAACAATAAGGAAATTTCTTTGTAGTTCTTTTCATCCTTTTTTGCCACTATGTCACATGCGCTACGAAACCAGTGCAATCCATCACTCAAATCAAGAATCAAAAAAATTTCCTCAGGGAAAAATTTGGGGAATTTTTTCGAGAGATCTTTGTCCAGTAGTGAATATTTGCTACAGAGGGTGATTTATACTCTTATGTTTTCCATTTCTTCACTTTTCATATATACACTGATGAGCCATTAACATTATGACCACCTACCTAATAAGCCGTAGTAGCTCCTTTAGCCCTCGAAACAGCGGCCACTCGGCGAGGCATTGATTCGATGAGGTGGTCATAGGTAATCTACCGAATCTAGTACCATAATGCCAACAGCAGACCCTACAGTTCCCGTACATTTCGGGGTGGTCGCGAACCCACTTTTCCAAGTCGAACCACAAATGTTCGATTGGGTTCATGTCGGGTGAATTTGGAGGCCAAGGAATTAACAGAAAGTCACCAGCATGTTCCTCGAACCACTACTTAACGATTCTGGCAGTGTGGCATGGCGCATTATTCTGTTGGTAATAGCCATCACCAGCAGGAAACAGTTGCCATGAATGGGTGAACTTTGTCAGCAACGATGCTCAGATACCTGACAGAGGTTGTGCTATTGGGATAATGGAGCCTATAAAGTGTTCCAAGAAAACTTTGCCCTGTTCCCGCCCAACAGTGCATCCAGGTACCACAGCCTCCGTTGGTAATCGACGTATCCGCGCTCGGCAGTCTACGTGATGCGCCAAGAATCTCGATTCGTCAGACAAAGCCACTTTCTTACAATCATCCACGGTCCAATTTCGATGATCTTAGGCCCATTTCATGCGTTGTTGGCGAAGACGTGCAGCGAGCATGAGGACCCGGCTGGGTTTTCGGCTACGCAGGCTCATGCGCAGAAGACTGCGACGAACTGTGTGCTGTGACACATTGCCCTGATCACCAACCACTACTGATGCAGCTGCGGGTGATTTGTCTCACTGTGACGGCGCGAACAATGCGCGACAGTATCCGCTCCCCTCTGGCATCAATAAACTGCCGACGACACAGGGCTAGGCGACGGTTCGTCGTTTGGCCATCTGTGCACCACTTTTGATACGTACTCACTACAGCGTCACGCGAACAACCCACAAGCCGCGCAGTTTACGAGATCGAAGCTCCGAGGCGCCGTGCCGTCACAGTGTGTCAAACTCCGATTAATTCGCAGATTTTCCCCATTCTGACTCCGAACACACCGAAATACGGCCCTCGGGTTGTATGTATACTGCTCATGTGAACTTTACCTGCGCCACCGTTCGGTCTTCAGGTCCAAGCGCGCTCATTTCTCTAGGCGGGGGTGGTCATAATGTAATGGCTCACCGGTGTGCGACACAAGGCCATGACATTAGAGATGAGTTCCCTTTGTGATGTCATTCTGATGCTACACGGTCTGATACGTCGGTGCCTTGTGTGAAGTTGTACACAATAGCGTTCAAAACCAATCGGAAGCCTTGGCTTCAGCGTGAAGTCATTAAAAGAGGGAACTCACTCGCTCTCTCTCATAGCCATTTATTTTCTACACGGCCTTGGCACAAACCAACGGCACGCGGGCAGTAGACGGCCGGCCGAGGGCAACGACAGAACGCGAGGATCGAGAACAGAATCGAATTAGTCTCTCTCAACCATCCGTGGCCATGTGTCATCTACAGGTACGGAAATGGACATTCGGGCCGTTCCCAGAAGACTTGCGGTCAGCGGACGGCCGAGGATAACAACATAGGTCTAGCGACTGTGAGAGCCGCACGAACAGAACCGAATTAGTCTCTTTGAACCATCCGTGGCTATGTTGCGTTGTCTACGTGGGCAACGACAGAATGCGAGGATCGAGAACAGAACCGAATTCGTCACTCTCAACCATCCGTGGCTATGTTGCGTCGTATAAAGATACGGAAGTGGACATCCGGACCATTACCAGACGTATCCTTATACACTGAAGAGCAATTTAATTAGAGACAGCTGGCGTTATGCAAATGTGGCGCTGTGGGCGGCCCTGTAAACGGAAACGACATGACGTATGCAGCGATCCCACAATATAAGGAGTGACGCGAAGGGAAACAGTAAGAGTCGGGCGCAGTATGGGCAAGACGAAGGATCTAAGCGCATTTGATCGTGGGCAAATTTTTGGGGTCCTGTCGAATGGGTCACTCCATCTTGGAAGTCCAGGCACTGGGATTTTCACGAGCCACTGTGTCACAGGTGCACCGTGAGTACATCAAATCCGGTAAAACCATACCTGCAAGGGCAAACTGCTGTGGAACACAGCGTGTGGATGAGCGGGGTTATCGTCGGCTAGCTCGCATTGTAACAGCGGATTGATGGGCCACAGTGCAAGAAATCACTCCGCAATTTAACACAGGCGCACAAAAAGGTGCAAGCAGCCACACCATTTCCTCGCTATGGGGTACAGAAGCCATCGTCCCACGAGGGTACCGCTGCTGACCGCACATCACAGGGTGCAAAGATTAGCATGGGCGCGGGAACACCGCCACTGGACCCTAGACATGTGGGAAAATGTTGCCTGGACTGATCAGTCGAGATTCACGTTGGTACATGCGGATGGCAGGATACGAGTACGGCGCAAACCACATGAAGCAATGGATCCTTCTTGCCAGCAATGTACTCTTCAAGCTGGTGCGGGTGGCATTCTCGTCTGGGGACTGTTTACATGAACTGAGATGGGACCCTTGGTAGGTGTGACATCGTCCCTCACAGGTCAACGTTACCGGGATATCCTGGACGGCCATTTGCTCCCGTTTGAGCGTCTTCAACATCCCACTGGTGACCTCATCCTGCAACAAGACAATGCACCATGCCATCGCTCCCGAATTGTATTCAAATGGTTGGATAACCAGCTAGGTCACCTGACCTCAATCCCATCGAGCATATCTGGGATACCATCTTGAGAGATGTTAAAGGCTCTGAAGACCCCCTCCATCGAGTCTTCGTGAACTGTAGGAGCTTGTTCAGGGGTTGTGGATCCGTATCCGTATGGCTCCCCAACACTTTCGGTGTCTTGTCGAGTCCATGGAGAGACGAATCGCCACCATCAGGCCGAAAGGTGGCGCTGCACGTTACTAGACAGGATCTCTAATTCAATTGCTCTTCAGTGTGCACACACACTCACTGAGTGGCCACTTTATTATGACCACCCGACAGTTTTAAGCAAATGAGCTATGGCTGCACGCCGTTGCTGCCAGGGGACGAGGCTAGTATAAAAAGTGAAAGCTTAGCGCTTGCGACAGTAGGAGAAGTGATTTTTGGGCGAGGAGATGGCTAAAAAATGTGATTTGACGGACTTACATCTATTAGCCTAAAGGATTTAAAAAGGACAATTTTGAGAGAATTGGGCAATATATGGAGATCAGTAGTGGATATTGGAATTCATTATGTAATTTTTGTATATTCCATAATTACATCTATAATGGTAAGACTACTGATACAGAAACAGAGAATTCCAATGGGCACATCATATTCTAGTTTACTTGTCAACTTGTACCTACACTTTTATGAAAAGAATGTTACAGTTAATGGCATTGTGAACTATAGATATATTGATGATCTTATAAGTTTTTGTTCAGAAGGTTGTAGCTTTGATATTCAGTCCTGTTACCCTGAGGAACTAGTTTTGACAAAAACCGGTAAGGACTTCAAAGTTGCTTTTGTGGATATGGAAATCATTACGGCAAGGGAGATTTTTAACGGATGTTTATGACAAAGAGCTTATTTTGCCTTAACTTATTAAAGTCCCTGGTCTTCCAGAATTCCTAGATCCATACATAGAAATATTATAATTTCACATTTTTTTCAGATCACTAGGATATGTAATAATAAAAATAGTACTGTCATCAAACAGTTAAAATTTTTTTAAATCTAAAAAAGAATGGTTTATCCCTATAAGTTCTGTTATTCACATTTTAGTAAGTTATTAAATATTTTTAACCAAAATATTTCCTACAAAATTAGAATTTGTAACAGTCACTTGAAACTTTTTGAATTAACTAAAAGGCCACAATAAAAACGTTTTTTTCTCCCCGAGTCGCCCCGGAGAACTATAACAATAAGCTTTACTTTCTTCCACATTTGAGGTCTTTCTTTTGGATGGTTTTCTGTGCTTCATTTGGACCTTTAGTAGTTGGCGTGTCTATTGGGAATACAGAGATTTTACGAACATACCATTGCTGAGTGGATCTACTTGGGTTGGTTTTGAGAGTAGATGTAGCCTTATCTCATATGACATGTTAACCGTGTCTCAAACAGAATGGATACATACGAGAGGAGCATCAGCTATGTTTATTTTGGATTTATATATGTATGTCCTTTATATTCTATATTTCAGTACATTTTATCCATTAAGAAGACAAGGTAAGAAATTGCATATTTGACATATTTCAGTGGTGTTACGTTTAATTACAGATGGGCAATAAATTTTGCAAGTCCAAATTCGATTGCAACCACAATTTGTTTAAAATTAGGTATCAGGCTATCTCACGAAAGCCGAGCCAGACTGGCTACGGGAGTCTTTCCGTGAAGAGTGGTTCGGAGCCATTTGATACAATATTTATTTGGGTTTTTCATTTCCTTATTGGCATCTTTATAATTTTGTAGCGCGACTTTTAGGTATCGTTTGTTGTCCTCCTTTTTCTTTTGCTGTGGTCTGGAGTTCATTTGTTTTCATGTACAAGGTGTCGCTTGTAGTTATTTATACACTGAGAGAAAAAAAAAATCCCAACACCACGAAAAAATAGTTGTAGAGCAATGAAATGGCGGCAATACATTTGTATAGGTAACATTTAATCGATTAAGGTTTCAAGATCACAGCTTAATGTAAGCGCGAGAAGAGCCATTTTAAATGTGAAATGCTGGTACATTAATAACCGGTGTAACCGCTAGAATGTTGAATGCAAGCACGCAAACGTTCATGCATTGTGTCGTACAGGTGCTGGATGTCAGTTTGTGGGATGGAGTTCCATGCCTGTTGCACTTGGTCGGTCAATACAGGGACGGTTAATGCTGGTTGGGGGTGACGCTGGAGTTGTCGTCCAATGATGTCCCATACGTGCTCGATTGGTGAAAGATCTGGTGATCTAGCAGGCCACAGCAACATGTCCACACTCTGTAGAGCATGTTGGGTTACAACAGCGGTATGCGGGCGAGCGTTATCCTGTTGGAAAACAACCCCTGGAATGCTGTTCATGAATGGCAGCACAACAGGTTGAATCACCAGACCGACATACAACTGTGCCGTCAGGGTGCATGGGATAACCACTAGAGTGCTCCTGCTGTCAATAGGAAATTGCTCCCCAGACCATAACTCCAGGTGTAGGTCCAGTGTGTCTCGGCTGCAGACAGGTTGGTTGCAGGCGCTCACCTGGCCTCCTCCTAACCAACACACGGCCATCACTGGCACCCAGGCAGAACCGGCTTTCATCAGAAAACACAACAGATCTCCACTCCGTCCTCCAATGAGCTCTAGCTTGACACCACTGATGTCGCAAACGGCAGTGGTTTGGAGTAAGTGGAATGCACGCTACAGGGCGTTTGGCTCGGAGCTGTCCTTCAAGTAACCGATTTTTAACAGTTCGTTGTGTCACTGTGGTGGCAACTGCAGCTGGAATTGCTGCCGCAGACGCAGTACAATGCGCCACGGTGGTCTTCCCTCTCAGTAGTGCCACGTGGCCGGCCGGAACCCGGTCTTCTTGAGGCAGTGCCTTCCCTTGACCACCGCTGCCAACAATCAAGCACAGTAGCTACATTCCTGCCAAGTCGTTCTGCAATATTGCGAAAGAAGATCCACCTTCTTGTAGATCTATTACATGACCTCGTTCAAACTCCGTGAGCTGTTGATAATGGCTTCTTCGTCTTCTTAAAGGCATTCTTGACTAACATCAACACGCTACGTCGAATCTCAACGATAACTAACGCTCATGAACGTTACAGCGCGTATTTACAGCAAACCTGCTTTGCATGTTCCGAGGCGCTACTAGCGCCACACGTATGCGCCGAGCGCGAAATTTGCATAGATGTCATCTTACAGATGTACTCTCACCGCCTACCAACTGTTGTTTATCTAACAACCCCTTCTTGGAGTTGGGATTTTTTTTTTCCCGTCAGTGTATATGTATGTACTATTCACTCTTGGTTTCCAGCTGCATTGCGTGGTAGAGTGGTATGGGCATGTATCAAGGAAAAATAATTTATATTTTGAGATATATAACTTAAAACCAAACTTGAGCTAAAAACAAAAATTAATAAAAAAAAGTTAAATAGAAAGTGCAGAAAATGCTGAGCCTTGGCTTTCTCAAGGACCAGATACGAGATAACTGCTCATTGAGATCCTACATATAAATACATACATCCTTCAAAATACACAAGCTACTACATCAAATAGATATGCAATGAATGATAAAATTAGCAATTTAACAATATAATTACCTTTTTTGGATCTCGCATGAAGTTTGAGTTGCTGAGGCCATATTATTTGTGTTCCAGTTTCTCTCATAATCTGAAATATTACTTCATAAATACACTGAACATACCCTTGTTTCAAACAAACTTATCTACATACTGGTGCAAAACATTTAAGTTAAACATTACTTGGAAGAATACAATTACAGGAAAACACATAATACTCGTAGTTATTTTGGGGCACTATTAGGATCCATTATGGGCAACACTGTGTTAAAAGTGTTCAGCTGTGAAAATTTTAACATACTCTAAAGAAAATGTTACAGGTAAAGCTAGTAGAAATTGCTTGCTGGTCAGCATACACACAAAATACTGGGAATGTGCTGCTGAATGCACAGTACAGAGTGTAGAAATTCACTGCTTAAGACAACAACTGGCTTCAAAATAATTCACATGCTCCTTTTTCAGCTCTACTACTTGAAAATGCTCAACAATAAAGTTATCTTCAAAAAAAAAAAAAAGGTATTTAACACTGTTCCAGTACAACACATGGAAAGGCAATGACAATCACTAGAAATATTTCTAACAAAAGTGATTTTAATAACAGGTTTTGTATACAATAAGATTATTAATTCAACATCGAGGTCACAATCTATTTCTTGGATAAGGGATATACATAAAGTTAGAATAAACGGAGTAAAGGTTTGGAAAAAGGAAATATGAAAAAAGAATAAAATTTGATAAGAAGCACGTTCAAAATAACAAATAGCGCTACTTCATACGAAATTATTTGTGCTACGCTGCGAACGGCCCCCAAATAACAATATTTGGAATTGGAGGACCACCCGATTAAAAGGATGGCGTAGACGCTTAGACTTTAAAAGAATAAAAAACCCTAAAATACTGAAGTTAGAATCTAGAATACCATTTGTTGAAAATGGAAGGGGTAAGATAAAAATAGAAAGGGTTAAGGCAAGAGCAGGGGATGAAAAAGAAGAATAGGTTTCTATTTTCTACTGAAACTAGAGATTTTGAAAAAAAAAAAATTTTAACGCGCCTTTAAATGGTTGAAGAATTCCCAAGACTCCTACTTTGTTCGGGCCTTTACGGATTTGGATATACCCTAAAACTTTTCGTTTGAGGATTGTAAAAAATGCTACTCTAATTAATAAGGCAATGGTGATAGAGAAATGAAAGGATAGTGATAAAGCTTCTTTAAATTCTAAATTTACTGCAAAACTATATGCTAAATAGAAGAATAAAATAAGCTTAAGTCCTTTCGTACTGTAAACTTATTAAAGGGGATGGAAACCGACCTGGCACACACAGGTCTGAACTCAAATCATGTAATTGTTTAGAAGTCGAACAGACTTTCTTTTTAGAGGTTTGCTTCTAAAAGATTATTAATTCCCTAACCAACTCCTAAACCCCCCAATCAAAATCGCTGCATTCCTCAATGATTAAAAAATATTCCAGGACTTGCCATTTGCAAAATAAAAAATCTATTGTCCAGTTTCGGGATCATATTTTTGAAAGTAATTTTTACTGTAACTATTAACATTAAACACACAAACTGAATGCAAATCGAGATGGTCGATTTCTACGTTTTACTCCACTGGATATCTTTTTTTAATTTTCCAATTGACACCACCATGTTATAAGGCAAATCAAGTGTATCAGTCATCAATACATGGTCCATAATTACACTTTTTCACTCACAGAATTTCAGGAAGACTTTTTGCTCCTATTTAAAATATAGTGAAACTATAGTTCTGTTCAACCTGTAACCAATAACAAACAACTCCCAACACGCTTGAGAAAACTTAATACAGAAAGTTCAAAATGATGTCTGCCGCAGCTAATAAAACTCAGAATCGCAGACAAATACTGAAATACTAAAACTGTCACTGAAAATGTAATCAGGTTTAATTTCTACAAAACTTCTGTATATATTATATACTATACTGATTTTAAGAAAATTATTTTTCCAATTTGCTTTCAGTTCAATTATTGAAGCAAATTACAGAATAAAAAAAAAACTCAGAAAAATATGGAGGTATGATAGGCATGAAATCTATAGTCAGAACACAAACATGGCCTTACTCTTGAAATGCTTTCAAATACCACACAATCAATGCACAAAACACTGTTATGTTTAATTATTTTGAAATAATGCTTACATTGGAAATTTAAGGATAAGGTGAAATACTTGAAACTTTTTCAAAGGAACAAAGGGGTTGTTATTTCTTAAACAAATACTTGTGGGATCAAGGATTTGTGTTACATTTTATTTAGGGAAGGAATTTTTAACAAAATATTGATGCTCGAGCTTCTAATATTGATGCTCTAGCTATATTTTAAATTTCTACACACCAGCAAACAAAGTATGCACAAAAAGTTCCAAAATGAAATGACAGAAAATAATGGAAAAACTTTAAAGCCAAGGGCTATGTGTACAGCTGCATTCCTCAATGATCAAGGCATTTTAACTGGGCATGATTAGAAAACTAATTATAGCAGATGAAAAGTGACTTTTCAGCTCGGAAAATACTAAAAAAAAACAACTAAACAACTGGATTTAAATTTCTGATATTAGAAAGCAATCAGACTTAATGGCACATTTTTACATAAAGCATTCAATAGCAAATTTTAGTAAAGGCCAAAATAAGCCACAAAAAAAATATAAATCAGTTACTTCTACCAATGACTAAAAGGTATGTTACAAAAATTATCAGTTACTTCCACCAATGGCTAAAAGGTATGTTACAAAAATTAACAAAGGGGTCACAAAGTTTTTCATAGCCAAAGGAAGGTATCAGAGACAGATTTTTAAATCAGACAGCTAAAAGAAGAGATACAGAAGTAAAGATGATATAACTATGCCTTCTAGCGGAAGAATTTTGCATAATGGGCAAGTTGAAAATAGGTAAAAAGTATTTTCCATGGCAAAAGCTATGCTAAGGAAATGTTTTTTTCAAAGATGTCTCCCGGAAACAGAGATATTAAAAAAAAAAAAAGGTACGACTTTACACCCCCTTAGGCGGAAACAGAGATATTAAAAAAAAAAAAAAGGTACGACTTTACACCCCCTTAGGGAAAGTTGTGCATTGTAGTAAAAATCTTATTCATTCCCCATCTTTGAATCGAATGACATACAGTAAAAAAAGAAATTTCTCAATAGGGTTTTTATAAGTGGAGATACAGCTGCAAACTGAAGTACACAAGCACCACCTAGCGGCAGAACTGGGAACTACAAACTTCCAATATAAACCTAAAATGTTCCATAAGATAAATGGTATGAGGTGTTTAAAAAGAATTTTTTAAATGACATTTAGAAGTACATATATTGAGAAAAATAAATTAAATCTCTGCGCCCCCTAGCGGCTAAATTGTGCATTATTTTGGGAAGAAAAGGAGTTTTATAGTTAGTAGTATCTGAACAAAAAGAATTTTTTTCAGTATCTGAACAAAAAAGAATTTTTTTCAATCAGGTTTTTAGTCCAGCTGATATTGTAAACGAAAACATGAGCTTACGCCCTCTAGTGGCACACTTGTGTGTCAAACAAAATTGAAATTATATGAGAAACATATCGCACTGGAAATGCCCTCCAACGAAGAAATAGTTTTTAAAATAGGACTGCTAGAAACAGATATGGACAAAAATAAGATATACGAGTACGCCCCCTGGTGGGAAAATGCGCTATTTTAAGCAGGAGGTATTCTCAAAAGTTTTTCCGAGGTGAGCAGTATCGGTTCACGGAAGAATTTTTTTCAATCGAGTTCCCAGCTGAAATTTTGTTTCAAATAAATCGCAAGCAAAAATAAACACTTACACACCCGGAAGGCCAAACCATTCTATACCAAAAATGAGAAATTATATAGGAAAAAAAATTTCCCTTCAAGAGCTGTATCCGACGCAGGAAGAATTTTTCAAATCGGACTTTTGGAAGCGGAGATATTGGGAAATATTGCAACTTACCTTTATGCATTATTTGAAAATGGGACTGTACATTCGACGGCCGGGGAGACCATCTCTGCAGTTATTAGTTAGATTTGTAAAATTCTTTTTATATTGGGAAGCTTAAAATGTGAGAATGATGATCCATGAGTTCAGTTGTTTTTTTCCCTAGCAGACAAGAAAACCAAGAGCCCTCCCCCCCATTTTGCAAGGGGTGGGGAGGGAAATTTGTCAGACATAAGTTATGTCAGTAGAAAAATCCTTAACTATAAAATCATCACGCAGGGGCAACAAAAAGGCAGGAATGGATAAAACTACAGGACATGTAACGGAATTTTAGAACATTTCCAGGATGAAATGGAATTCCAAGACTTATCCAGGATTTCCAGGATACGTACAAACCATGTAACTATCAGAAAAATCTTCACAGCAATAATGAAAATGCTGAATTGGTAATCTTTGCGTTCACTATTTCCCATTATCTCTCCAAACAATTAAAAACAATCTTCCCATTATCTCTCCAATAATTAATCACAACCAAAGAAATAAGATGTGCCTAACTACAGTGATTTTTAGACTAAGTGTCAACATGCCCTGACAGACAGCAATCTCAATGACATATGCAAGGTTAAACAGATTCCATGAGTTACCACCTCTAACTCAGTCTTTTCATACAACAAATCAGAAAAGCCAAGCAATGCAATACCTTAGAAAAATACCTTGCTCCAGAGGCAGGCAGGCAGGCAGGCAGGCAGGCAGGCAGGCTTGGGTGAATGTACGTGCGGAAACTGCTAAGATTTAGTGATCCTCGTTTTATAAAAAGGCAAAAAAAAGTTCATGACGCTAATTTATTAATGGCAAGTGCTTTACACTGTATCAAGAAATTATAAATACTGATAAATATTCCTGCTATTTCTTGAATTATAGAATGCCAGAGGCAGCACACAAAGAATCTCATATATAATTAATTTGTATTATAAAAGGCAGTATATATTAGGCTAAATTGTGTCGCGAAATGTTTATTATGTCATTAAACGTAAGTAACAGTAAAGCTAACTAGCATATTTTGCTGTAAAGAAAGTATAAACACACATCACATCGAATATTACGAAGCAGGAAATATTTCCTGAATTAATATATGGCACTTCCATTTGCCTTAATTAGCTTAAATTATGTTTGGCATTGCTGTTACTACATCTTATAACGTACAAAATTTGATTTTGCCCCCAAAAGAGATTTACTGCAACTTGCAATTCTTTTGAAGAATACTGCACCGCCCGCCCACCCCCGTAAACGACTGACTATCCAATGATACTAATTAGTGCAAAATTTATTTACTTTAAGGATGTCAATAATATACCAGGGTCATAAGTTTGTCACGTTTCAAGGTACAGATGGAGAAGCCCCGCGAACAGGTGGGCCATGCGCGGTAAGCTGGAATGTGTCCCACGCTCGACTGGGTCACGTGTTCCGCTGTTCAGACAGGTAGGCATGCGCCGTGCCCAACACGCGTGTGCCACTCATACGAGAAGAGACTGTTGGAGGAGAAACTTGTTCGTGTGCGCCTATACCATCATTGAAAAAAAGGGGTTTAACGCGACAGCTGCCGCGAAGGAAATTTGCAGTGTAGGTGAGGGGACAGTGCACCCTGCAACAGCAAGAAAATGGTTCCAACGCTTCCGGTTCGGAGACACAAGAGCTTGTTGACAAAGCGAGATGTGGGAGACCAATCACCACCAACACCGAAGCCTTGCATCTAGCTGTTGAACAGCACCCAGGAACCAGAACCCGACGATTAGCAGAGGAAGTCCATTCATCAAACATCACCATCTTTCGCCACCTACACCAGCTCGGTTTTCACTCCAGACGTCCATGAATGGTTCCCCACGAGTTGAGCCCAAAGCAAGCTGAGAAGCATGTCACTGTGTCGAGAATTGATGCAAAATCCACGTGACTGCTGGTTTTGACGGAGAATCTTAACAAATGATGAGAAGTGGTTCTTCTTAAGTTATCCGGATGCCGGAAACCAATGGCTGCGGCCAGGGGATGAGGCTCAAGCAGTGGTTCAAAGGAGCGTTTTGAAGTGTAGACAATGTGTGTACGGTGGAATTTCGAGGATCTTGTCCACTGGGAGCTTGTGCCGTGGATGGGAATCTGTATGCCGACCAGCTGCAACACATACGACGTTCTATGCCAGTACTACCCTGAAATGGTGAACCAAAAGAAGGTCCTCCTGCAATTCGACAACGCCCATAAGTCACAGATTGTCAGCCAGAAAATTCAGGATTTGGATGGAGTCGAAATCCTACCACACAAAACCCGGATCTTGCCCCCATCGGATTTTTACCTGTTTTGTTCCATGGCGCACTTCTTGGCCGGCAGATAGTTCCATTCTTTGGAGGCTGTGAAAGAAGGCATCACAGAGTTTTTTTGCATCCAATCCAGCCATCTGGTATCGCAACAGCACTGCATCGTTGGCTGAACGTTGGAAAAGGACCAGACTGATGGATTGTATTTTGCCGAATAGCCATATGTGGTCAACATGCGGTACTGGACTAAAACACTGTACCCCAAAACGCTACGAACTTATGACTCACCTTGGTATCTATACTGAATGCAGATGACTGGTGTACTGTTCATATTGCTTTCATCGATATTTGTCATATCAACAATTTGACATTTCTAATTCTATTTATGGATGTAAAATAACTGATACACAATGAGAGTGAAACAATGCTTAGGAAGGCATCTGCTGAAAATATTTTTTTCAAATTGGGGGGAAGAAAAAGGACCTCCATAACCCCTCATATTAAAAGTAACTTGACATCTACACCCTCTAGGGCCGAAGTTACACGTCTGAAAAGCAAGGATCATAGTTTGAATATTTCGGGCTTTCCAACGTAAGAAGAATTTTTCAAATTGGGCTAACAGTTGTAAAGATATAGTGTCCACGGACAGATCGACAAAGTGTTACTATAAAAGCAGGGTTTTTTTTCACAAAAGACTTAAAAATATTGTTTATTGAAGAAACTTCCAGGCTTCATTTTTTTTTTTTTTTTTTGTAAAATAGAAAAAGTGTGAATGGGTACATCCAATTTCTTACATGGAAATACATACTGTTCTGGTCCTCGCAACAAAAATTTCTGGGGGTGTGTATGTATATATATATATTCTATTAAGAAGAGACTGAAGCAAAAAAAAATTTTTTGACTCATACCAAGTACAACATAGAAAAAAAGGTTATGTATTGACCGGTGTGAGTAAAAAGAGAAAAAAAGAACTGAATGCAGAAAGTGTCGAGAATACTGAGCCATGGCTTTATCAAGGACCAGCAAAAACTTATATACAGGACCCCATATCCAGTCAGATAAAGTTGATCTGACAATACCCACTCAGATTTGAATGAAATAAATTTAATAAAATTTGAACAAAATGTATTAATAAAATAGTTATACATCTAAAAAGGACCATAAGTTACGCATCGAAAAAAGGCTCCGAAATAGGATCTCTATTAGCGGTGATGTTATGTATGAAAAAAAAAAAAAAGGACCGGAGAGCCGATTTCATACTTAAGCAGACGTAGCCAGAAATTTCTGGAGGGGGGGGATCCATGGATTTGGTTCATTGGTGAAAACCTCACATATACCTATATTTCGCTTTAAATTCGTGCTCAATCTTCCCTCAAGACGCAGGGTGTCTGGACCTGAGGACCACCCCCTTGGCTACGCGCCTCTGCGTTTTAGGATTCCCAATGCAAAAAGAATTTTCAAATCGGGCTAATAGTTGCACAGACATGGTGTATACGGTCGGACAAAGTGATCACGTGCTTAATAAGAGGAAAAATAAAGAATCCTTACCCTTTCAAAGAAGCTGTCAGCTGTTTCACCATCAATTCCTGAAAAAGAAAAATCATGTTAATCTATAACAGCATTTACCACGTCAAACATCAGATTTTATGAAAAAAAAAAAAAGCTAAAAAATAAAACAATTTAATAATAAGAGATGTTGCCTTGTGGCTACAACTAGTTGTAACCAACATGACATTTCTTCAGTAATTTTCAGTAATCAACATAACATGCCTTTTACAGTAATTTTCAGTAATCAGCATGTAGTATCAGACTTCATTACACTGGTGTCCAAAATTAACGGAACAAATACAAAATTGTGAATATCTCAAAATCCACTAGACAGAGTTTAATGACAGTTGGTAAGGACATTAATATATCGATAACGCAGCAATATACGAAAAAAATGCCCCATCATCGCATGAAAATGAAGTATGTGCATGAAAGTCCAAAAGTGATGCAATGCAGCAAGCGGGCCGGATTTTGAGGGACTAATAGGGAGTGCGATTACTCAGGGAGCTGACCAACTTGCAATTGCTCTTACCATGGCATTCTAGATCAAGGTTAGTAAATGACAAGGTTATGCTCATCATGCACTTCCGGTGATTGCTTTGTGATGTCACTGTCCAAATCGCCATTGTAAGACTACCTAATCTTTGTATCTGCACCATAGCAGCGTGTCAAAATTATTATTCGTAAACCAGCTAGAGTAATCCTCATAAATTCTACCAGATTTTTTAATGCATAATGTTTTTAATTTTTAATTTAAACAATTTGGGGAATGTTGCCGAGATGCTTTTCCTATTCCTCAAAGAAATTCGCCTATACTACCGAATCAGAACACTTTCAAGTAGTTTTCGATTCCCGCGTATCGTTCTGCTTTGTTGGCACACAACCTGATCCCAACGTGAAAGAAAGTAGTTCACGATAATTACGGATTTTTTTTTAATTTCATCGAAATAAATCTTATTGTAATGGAAATAATTATAGGCATTTATATTATGTAAAATAATACTACATTTATTTTCATAATACAGATTTATGCATCATAATTCCGATAAAGTAAATGCAACACGCTTTTCGCGAAATAAATGTATCTAACATTCATTATTACCCTCGGTAGGACTAAGTACTTCAGTGAACTATTCAGATGGATCTAAATTTTGTTTTTTTACAAAATCGTCGAAACAAATATTCCATTAGGCTATCGGCCAATAGTTCTTCCGATTTGTTAGTATGGCTTCTGAGATTTTGCTTGAGGGCTCTCCAACTGGATTCGACACTTTTAGTATGAGTTTTACTGTCAGGATCTATAAAATATTTTGTATGATTGACTATTAAATGACTGAGACCATGTTCTGACAAATGTTTAAAATTGATCTGAGTAGATGGTAGTACCTGGTTTAAAATGTTTTGAATAAGTGGTCAAGACATCTTCCTCCATAGCTACAGTTCGGATCGGCGATTCACATGTTAGGACGGTGATGTCACGATTATTCGCCTGCCAGGAAGGCGGGATGAGCAAGCCTTACTCTGTCTATTATGCTCTATTGGGTTCATGTCCGGTTCTCGCGGGGACTAGTATTCGTCAGAGTAGCCATGCTTTCCCTAATTCCCGTCTGCCCTAATCACGTTTATCCCAATCGCGTTTACACGAATTCCTATTTCCCCTAATTTCGTTCGCCCTAAATTTTGTACGTATCAAGTTTGCCGTGATTCATGTTTCCCCTAAACTTTAGTTAACCGGAATAAAACGGCGGGTCTTGCTGTTTCAAAAGAATTCCCTCTTTCCATTCTAATTGATGATGTCGACCACCATGCCAGCAAAAGTGTAAAGAAGTGCACGTGGTTATCATTTACTCGCATGCGGCTAGTTGCTTAAAGCACCCTTGTACCTTCTCACAGATAAATTACTAAATCGCGCTGAACTTTTAGTAAAGCAAGAAATAGTATTATAATGCATTTGCTGGAATTGCAGACTCAGAAGGCCCACTTTTTATGAGTTATTAGTGTACAATAATAACTCTTAGTGTACAATAATAATCCCCTCCCAAGAGACTATAAACTCTAGCAGGGAAATGCCTTTAGCTAATTCAGTTTCCCCTTAATAGTAGAAGTCAGTCTGTCCAGCTGGAATGTTTTTCCATCTGCCACCATCACCGATTATATTTCATACAAATCGCAGTCTCTCTCCGTACGTAGGGGTCGCGCTGCCAATAGTCTCACAATTAGCAAAAAAACATCGTTTTGGCGATGAAAAAAAGCTTTGCCGATTACCTTTTCCTACTGTTATAACACTTAAGACGGAAACAAATTGAATTTGGCGAAAAGTTAAGAAAAGCCAGCGCAACCTCTGGTGCTTCTTTGTTAATATGGCATTCTCCGTATCCCGAAAATCAATAAAACTATTTTTAAACACACTGCAAATGGAAATTATGTTTTCCATTATACATAATAGTTTCGGAGAGTTTCCGTTATTGATACAGAAAAGCTTTCTTTGTTTGACAGTTATTCTTTTGACACAACACGTTCTCCCCCGTCTCATATCATTGACGACCATTATCAATCCACCGAGTTTTAATCTTCCACAGTACTATCAGTTTTTTTTTTTTTTTAATTTCAACTATTCTAATGTTGAGTTAAAAGATTAAATAAATTAAGTAGGACATCTTTAATTTTATACATATTTCAATATAAAGAAGAAATGTTGCCCGCTATCTAATTTTCCCAAAAAACATTGACCCTCTGCTTTACGGAAGTCTGTCGCAACTGTTCTAGAGCATTGCAAATAAAAGTAATTTTTTTTTTTTAAGCAGAGGGTTTTCGCTAAAATTAACGTATAAATCAGGGGCGTATTTAGAGGGGAGGGGCCCCCTTTCAGGCCCGTAGCCAGACAAGCAAGTTGGGAGGGGCGGCTGAGGATTGAGATCGGGCGAAAGATATACAGTGGTCGGTCAAAAGATGTAAAAGAGGTCCGGCAGTATACTGTTGTGTGAGTCGCTAGGACAGGCAAAAGGAAACAGGTCAGGCTCAACCCAACCTCCCCCACCCCAAGTGTTTTATTTCTTTGTTAAAATGCGATCAACATTAGAAAAAAAAAATGCTTCAATAAAGATGCATCAAATTCACAATAGAAAATAATGCTCTATTTTTTTTAATCTATTTTTCATTAACTTTTATTTAGTCCTGATGGATTTCAAAAACTTTCATTTTCGGTCGGGGCGACATCAAAAAAATTCTATATACGCCCCTGGTATTAACAAACATTACCTTTGTGTGATTAAACGATGTCGCGATCAAGTCCGAATCATCGAAATTGCGCAAAACAAAATTTTCTTGCTGGAGGGAGCGCCACAAATAACTTTTCCGCATAGGGCCGCGGCTTTGAACTACAAAATTTGTGAAAACGAACAACGAGGTGAGCATTTAATAAAAAAGTTTAATACAGAATCTGCATTGAAACACACAAGGGCAACTGGCATTCCATAAAGCAGTGAACGAACTATTTGAAAGGACTTTGCTTGCAATGTAAATAAACAATATGATAAGCCGTACTCATTTTCATTCAGCATCCCAAGTTATCCAAATCTGATTAAATGTAAATAAAAAGCGAAGTCATAAAACTGAGGCTGACCGCGCAGCAAGCACTCATTTCGGCGATAAACATGCCGGCGTTAACTTGCTGCTGACATACGTATCAACGGGCGTACATCAAATATTATGAAAAGGTGCTCCTGAAATACACAATTGCAACGTCCTCTACACACACGTGGTAATTAATCACATGATAAATACTTCCTTTCTACGGTAGACAAAACAACCATGTTGAATGGAAAGTTTTATTTTCCGCGCTGACTAAACGTTCGGCACGTGAGCCTCATTTAACAGCCTTGCTGAAACCTCAGAGGGCCGCGCGTGCGCCGATCAACTTCGTGTAGTAGAAACTTCTAATTGTTTCGGGGTTATAAACTTATAATTAGTCACCCACCCCTAATTTAGAGCTGTTGGTTTGAATAGGTGGCACTTGTATACATACACTGAAGAGCAATTGAATTAGAGACAGCTGGCGTTATACAAATGTGGCGCTGTGGGCGGCCCTGTAAACGGGAACGACATGACGTATGCAGCGATCCGACAATATAAGGAGTGATGCGACGGGAATCAAGTACGAGTCGGACGCAGTATGGGTAAAACGAAGGATTTATGCGCATTTGATCGTGGGCAAATTGTCGGGGCCCGACGAATGGGTCACTCCATCTCGGAAGTCGTGCAGGCACTGGGATTTTCACGAGCCACTGTGTCACGGTGCACCGTGAGTACACCGAATCACAGCAAACACGTTTGCTGTAATTTAAGAATATGACAATGAGCAATAAAGTAATTAATCTGGGAATTTAAAATTTCATCGAACATGAAGTTGAAATATATTCTTCTTGTACTATGTTATTGCTTTAATGCGCATGTATATGTGTGAGGTTAAACGACGATTAATTTTAAAAGTGAATGCTACTTTCTCGTGATTTTTTGGTTCGCCCCAGTGGCATTCATGAAAAGTCGGCGCCTATGCATGTATTGACACTATTTGTTTTTCTTAGTGTTTTGGTGAAACAAATTGACATTTTTGGTTAGACAAAAAAAATCGTAATATTTTTCTTAACGTTCTATAGTTCCAGGGCACTACCACTCTGCAATCTTTGGTTGCCGCATGCATTTTAAGACACCCTGTATATATAGCCCAGGGGTTGCGCTGGCTTTTCTAAAGTTTTCGCCAATTTAGTCGCCAAATTCCCTTGTTGTCGCCAAAGTGTTATAAACACTATGAAAAAGTAATCGCAAAAGCGTTTTTTCCATCGCCAAAACGATTTCTTTTTCGCAAATTGCGAAGATGGCCATCGGAAGTGCGAACCCTCTATAGCCATCAATGAAATCAAGCTCTATACACAAATTACAACTCTTATTACCCTCATGCGCAAATTCTTATTTGCTATCAGGAACCGCAAGCCATCATAAGAAATGTATTGCTTTGATCATAAGAAATGTATTGCTTTGATCATGATCATTTAGTGTTCTCCCTAGAGTCTTTTTACTGGGCGGCCCACCCAGCTAACTTTCCTTTAATGAACATTTTCACAATGCACATAATAGTGAGAGTAGAAAACTTATTCCCATATACAGCATAAATATTGACGAAAACTGGCTAAAATCTGTTAAATATGATTTATTGGTAAGTACTCGTTTTTTTTTATCATTTATAAACAATTTTCTAGTGCTGTTTATCATGTTTTGTTACATTAATGCCTACCACACTGCTAAAGATATTTAATAAATATAATAATGTTAAGCAAAACAACATCGTTTTTTCGGGATTAGGGAAGGGGTCGTTAAAAGTACTATCTAGTTAAAATTTCTTGCCACCCAGCTGTAAAAAAATCTAGGGAGAACACTAATCATATGAAGAGGATTTTAGGAAGGGAGTGTCTGACCCCAGGTCTTAAACAGCCCTCAGAAATAGGAAGCTAGGAGATTTGGGCTAGAGTGCCCGATAGGAAAGTGACACGGAAGCGAAGTAAAAAGGGGGAGGAAGACGCCCTTATTTATTACCGGGGGGCCAGTATCCGG
The DNA here is from genome assembly GCA_039090855.1 of Macrothele yani. Taxonomy (NCBI): domain Eukaryota; kingdom Metazoa; phylum Arthropoda; class Arachnida; order Araneae; family Macrothelidae; genus Macrothele; species Macrothele yani. The sequence goes on from CM077026.1 coordinate 118,425,803, forward strand.
GATGTATTGCTTTATCAGACATCTGGGTTTAAATTTAATACGCTCGGCCGTCTACGTGATGCCCAAGGAATTTTGATTCGTCAGACTAGGCCACTTTCTTCCAATCATCCACGGTCCAATCTCGATCTTGGGCCGCCCCTTTCATGCGTCGTTGGCGATGACGTGCAGTGAGCATAGGGACCCGGCTGGGTCTTCGGCTACGCAGGCCCATGCGCAGAAGGCTGCGATGAACTGTGTTCTGTGACACATTGCCCTGATCACCACTGTTGTAGCTGCGGGTGATTTGTCGCACTGTGGCCCTGCGGTCGCTGTGAACAATGAGCGACAGTCTCCGCTCCCCTCTGGCATCATTGAGCTGCGGACGACGGTTCGTCATTTGGCGATATGTGCACCACTTTTGATACGTACTCAAAAACAACCCCCGCGCCGTGCCATCACAATTCGTGGTTTATCAAACTCCGATAAATCGGCAACTTTTCCCATTCTGACTCCAAACACTCTACTAACCGAAAGCCGGTCCTCTGGTTGTATATATATATATACTGCTCTGTAAATTTAACTTGCGCCACCGTTCGGTCTCCAGGCGCTCTCATTTCTCAAGGCTAGGTGGTCATAATGTAATAGCTCACCGGTGTACATACAGGGGGCTGCCGATCGCGTTCTTAGCAATTTGCGAAAAAATAACCGTTTTGGCGAAAATATTGGCAATTACCTTTCTGTATTATCATAACACTTTGGCGAAAAAAAATTATTCTAGCGAAAACGTCAAACTTCAAATAATGCCGCGAATCATTCCTATTGGAATTTTTGCGTCATGCGGATACGGAAAAAGTGAGAAAAGTTTCCGCTAATACACGAAAGGAATTGCGGAAAAGTTTCTGAAAATTCGGAATTTTTCTTTAACACCTCTTAGAAACGGCAATATAAGAAAAGGAAATGCACGAAGATTTCACGAAAATTCAAAATTTTCCTGGCGTACAAAAAATCCATGAAATTCAGGTGGGTTTTTTCCCCCCACTCGTATCACGGAAAAGTATCAGAAATATGCTTCGTTAATTTATGGGAAAGGACACGGAAAATGGCTCGTGAATTTCAGAACTTTTTTAAAATGTAGTAAATCTGCCATGCAAAGTTTGCCACATTTCTGTAAAATCACTATTTGACGAATCCCTTTTTTCGAAGATGGATTGAAAAGGTCAAATTTAGAGATCATGATCGCAACGTTAAATGTGACTTTAAATATCCGCAGGGTGGGTAAGCTTTTGCAGTTTTTATAGCTATAATTATCTTTTCCGGCTTAATGATTCACTAAAAATATTTGCATGTAACTGTTCACTGAATAGAATTTTAAATTCGTCCGGAGTTTCATAATGGAAACAGGAAATTTCTCATCTAAGCTTACGACCTTTTTAAACTGACATGGGAAGCCTTCGACAATTTAGAATTATTAGGACCATCGTAAGAACATTATGGAGGAAACATTCAAACTATGTAGAAATACGGTTCTCAGTTTTTAAAAAGAATAACATATCACGAAAGTTGTTACCAGCGTTTAAATCGCATTTGCTTTCCATACGCACGACAACAAAGCGACCTCTCCATCAGGCGACGATTAAAATGCATTGATGTCATTAAGCTAAATTACTTCCACCTTAAAGGATGCATTTTTATTTTTCATTGTTTTTTTATGAGCAACACTTACTCCTCGCTGTGTGGTAATTGGTTTGACAGTTTCCATTTTCTTTAATTAAAAAAAAAAAGACACCACTAATGCACGGAAGGATCCGCAATTCATTCGGTATGATATGCTTAATGAAACGGACAAGGAGCGCATTTAAAATTTTCCAAATACAGATCTAAATACATTATATTTATACACTCTTCTACATACAGAAAAAAATAGTAATCATCGTACAAGGCATTATTACCATACTGATCAGCGATACCGCATTCTCCACAGAGGCCCTCCAATCTAGAAGAGAAACTTTTTGTACATGCAAGTTTTGCGCTACATGTATACAGTAAAACAAGTTTAAGATGCAACCTGCCTAAAACGGAAACCCAAAACAGAATTTTTTTCTGCCCCGAAAAGGAAGATTGAAAACTACGTACTTTAACACCTCTCTAAAGTGGACCTTACACATTCAATATTACTGTCATTACTGCACTTCATTAGGGCGCCGTCATTATTTTCACTCCTTACACGCTCATTATTAAGCGTCATTACAGGGTAAGTCTAAAGTCGCAGCACAGCCTTGTATTTCATAAACGGGAGGGGAATGAAATATCTGGATATCCCAGCAAAGAATCGATGAGGGGAGCTATATTTTAGGCTATTTCAGGAACATGACTGCCATCTGGAAGCCCACCATATTGGATCAAGGTCAAATTTTTCAAATGGTAATTGGGTCAAGAGCATATCAAACAAGAACAGAATTTTCTCAGAAATTGATTGCCGTATTCATCAGATTTGACATGTGTAGTGGTTTACAAGTTAACACAGAAATTCGAAATAACCATTGTTTGTGGCAGGAAACTGAAGATGACACTGACGACTGACGTATCTTAGCCGCAGACTTCAACAACCAACACCTAGGAAGACTAATTTCACACAGCACTGTCCCAGTTTCTCGGAATTCGGATATCAGGTCGCATACCTGATATCCGAATTCCGAGAAACTGGGACTGTGGATGACAAGCGAAAACTGCTACCGACGAGGGAACCTCAACAGCTGTCTTGGCATCCTATGCAAAGAGTCCACAATGTAGCACACAACATCTTGCAGATGAATGTGATAGCCAGTCAAATGCTCAGCGCTACCTGGAAATGCTGTAGAAAACAGTGTTCCCTTCCCTTCTGAATGAAGATGTTAGTTTCCCCAGTTCCTTCAAACACGATGGGGTTCCACCACAATACGAAGTAACTGTTCGTCAATGGCTAGTAGATGTTCAATTCCCAGGTCATTGGATTAACTGGCATGGTCTTGTGGAATGGCCACCCAGATCTCCGGATCTCACACCACTAGACTTATCTGTGGGGTCATCTGAAACACCAGGTGTATGCTGAGAAAATCCACGACAAACACCGCTTTCAGCAACGCATCCTGGAGGCCTGTAACCGCATTTCTCCAGATAATCTTGTGCGGGTGCATAACGACAGCATCAAGCGCATTCAGATGTGTTCAGCAACAGGGACAACACATCAAATAGCTATGCATCATAAGGTACTTTAGAGGTCATTTCAACGTTTTGTGTTACCAACTTGTGAACCACAAGACATCAGGGCAATTCTGGTTTTGTTTGATATGCTACATGACCCCCTTATTTGAACTTGATCCAATATGGCGGATTTCAAGATGACGGTCATGTTCCGGAAATAGCCTAAAAGATAGGCCTCCCTCACCTATTCTTTGCCAGGGTGTTCAGATATTTCATTTTCCCCTCCCGTTTCCGAAATACAAGGGTGTCCTGTGACTTTTGACTTATCCTACTTTGCTTCAATACCAGTCAAGTAGTCACGGAGAGTACCACCGATTGTCTGCATCCGAGAATGGATGTGCAAAGCAAAGCGTGTTTAGCCATAATTTTAGCTTTAAGAACGAAACGCCATGTTAAGCGCCGGTGTTGGATGAAGGAATGGCTAAAAAAAAAACAAAAAAAAAACGTGGTAAGTGTTCACAGAGAATTATTATTGGTACACGCTGTCGTAAAATATCCATAAGCTAAAACAGGTTTCAAGAGATCTAGAGTACAAAATATTTATTCGCAATCGACCTTTATCTGTTACCACAACTCCAAACAACTTCCTCTTTCATCGGCGCCACACTTCCTCGTTTCTTTAAACAACTTTTTACAACTTTTTACGATGCCACTCAGCCGCATGTAGTACAAAATAATAAAATACGAAATACAGAAGTGACGTAAAGTGACGTCGAGACTTAACACGCTGGATGAAGATTTAGTTAGATCTACCTAAGCTTCAACATCTCTGCTTTGAGGAATTCTTCCCTGTATCACACTGGCATGCTTTCGAATTTCATCTACCTATCTCCCACGTGGTCCTCTTCTGAGTGTTTTCCTGTTCCTTGGTGCCCAGTCTTGCATTCCAGTTACCCAAAGGAGAGTTCTAGCAATTTGTCCAACCCATTGCCACTTTAGGGTCTTTACTTTGATAGTGATGCCATCTCTTGCCATTTACTTGATCCACGAGTCCCTGGTTTTCTTTAAGAATGTGCTAGGAAATCAGGAAAGTCAATGCTTGTGTCCACATGTTAGATAATCCAGGATTTCACTTCTTCGGACCACGTGAAAACCCGAAACTCAACATTCCGTAAATCAAAAGCTTTAGAGATGGGCCAGACAATGCTTTCTTGAATATTTCCTAACCAGATTTCAGTCTTAGGATTCTGAAACGGCGATCGCCTGTTAAAGGAGATTTTGAACAAACTTTGCGTAGAAAAAAACTGATTTAATAAAGTTATTAATTAACCTAACAAGATCATTACTTCAGGAACACCGCTCATATAAAACGCTATTTGCAGATTGATTCAAGATTTCAGGGCAGCGGGTGGGCTAGTGGGCAACGTTCGTGACTGCCACGGAAAGGACCTCAGGTTCGATCCCAGCCAGGTACGAACGCTCGATGCACTAAATATCCGCCGTGCGTCGGATGGGTACTGGCCCCCCGGTAATAAATATGGGCGTCTTTCTCCCCCTTTCTACTTAGCTTCCGTGTCACTTTCCTATCGAGCACTCTAGCCCAAATCTCCTAGCTTCCTATTTCTAAGGGTTGTTTAAGACCTAGGGTCAGACACTCCCTAAAATCTTCTACTCTACATATGATCATATCATCCAAGATTTTTGAGCCGCGGATGGCTTAGTGGTTAGCGAGTCAGACTATCAATGCAAGGTTCGAACCTGGGCTGATCTTTCAGAGTGTGTGATTTACTAACAATTGCTGAATATCCGCCGTGCATCGGACGAGCACGCTACGTGACGGTCCCCAGGCTGGACCCACTGGTTAAATGGGTATTTTTTCTATGCCCCCTTGAAATTCTCTCACCTCTCTGTGTGCAACATCGTACTTGTACGGTGGCGCCATCTACTGTACTTTAATCTCACTACAAACTGTTCTGTCAAAGTCGCTAGACTTGCTCTCATTCCTTCAGTTTCTGTGTCCTGCCCAAAAGGCGACCTCGCTGTAGGTGGCTGGGACCTTAACTCTACTCACTGTGGACGGAAGTCCTACAAGAAAATGACAAATACTGTGGATCCAAGATTTTTTACAAAAAACGCTGCAACATTCAACTGAACTTCGAAAATAAGGTCCTTTAATAAGACACCAAAGAGTACGCAAGTAATGAATGGTGTTTCTTCTGAATGAAGATGTTAGTTTCCTCCCCGTAATTAAGTCTGAATTAAGTTAAAGACAAGGACAAAATCATTTCAGTAACACAATCGCTTGTCCAAAAATGCCTGAATATTCGCAATTTGAAATGAGTAAGGCTGGAGTAATGACGCACGTGCCCTCACACGATCAGTATTAATATGTCAATATCCCCTCCAACCGCCACGCGGGGAGGGGGCGCCCTCACGGATAAGAGGACCCTTAACCTCAGGCAAAAGATTTTCCAAAACTATTTGCGGAAACTGCATGTGAACCTAATTATTTTTAAAATAAACTTATGGGCTAGGAATTTTTGACGGCAGCTTTGAATGAAGCACTGAAAAGAAAAAGTTTTTTTTTTTTTTTTCAATCAATAACATTTTGGAGATCATTTCAAAGAGGTTGTCGTTAGTTCTTTGAAAGAAGAAAATTTCCACATGAACTTGGGCGTAAATGTTTTGTAGTACTCAGTATTGGTATAAAACTACTGCAATATTTTCATTCCAGCGTGCACAATGTGTTGCACGTAATAAAGTGCAATAAGTCTGGTTTTACGAAAAAATACCTAGAAGTTCCAAAGAACTGTAATTATTAAAACACGCCAATGAAACAGCTAAAAATGGAAATTAAAAATTTCAGTAATTGAAAGCCAACAGATTTTCGCAAAAGTTCTTCGAGATACTCTTTGGGGGGGGGGGGCAAGTCTTTCAGGTACGCCACTACCTTACACGTTCAATAATACTGTCATTACTTTCAAGTAATGACAGTATTACCGAACGTGTAAGGACCGCTTGAAACGAAACTTGCTTCGCGCGGAGACTGAAATGGCAGAAAAGTAAATGAACCTTGTAACAACGTAAAAGTTTCCAGATGTTCCCGCTCCGTCAAGTATTTAAATTGAATACAAAACATTATACACAATAAAGTAACGATCAGGAGCGGATTTCCGAATAGGCGCATTAGGGGCGCGCCGAGGGCCCCAGAACTTGAGGGGCCTCTAAATCTTATATAATTGGATTGCACGGACTGAAACAAATCAATCCTTAAGGCGAACACTTTATTTGTATTGTCAATTGATATTTTTACTTTCTCATACTTGTAACGTATGTATTTTTTCTTCCTCTTGCTGATACTCCATATAGAGTTCTTATCGATGTACTTCTTTTGAAAGCAACGGTTAAAATTATTTAACCTCCCTTTGAGGTAGGTGAAGGAAGAATTCGTGCTTCCCCCACTTTTCATTGTTTAAGGCGAATAATTAACTGGCCTGCTGTGCTATAAATTACTTTCATGCTACTTCCGTCCAAGGGGAAACATCTGTGTTGGAACCCCTTTCTCCCTGAGTTGCAATGAGGAGTGCTTGTGAAAACTGCCCTGATGATGGGAGATTTTGCGTTTTATCGCCTTTTCCCTTTGAGGTAGGGGTAATAAAGACCTTCAGTTAATAATGCCCTTAACCATGAAATTTATGAACTAGTAGTAAAATTTAAAATGGGCAAAATTTAATAAATTTATGCCCTATCATTCGCAAAATTTTGTAAAAAATCTGTGAAAACCAAATTTTTTGGCCGATAGCGCCTCTAACAAAACTAACGAATTAATTGGAAAATTTTCATATTAGAGAAGGAAGAGTTAAGCTTAATGTGAGAGGCACAAAAACATTTATTTTTTTCTTTAAGTTGAATAATTTCTTTACAACACAGCTTCAATTTTCGACTTTGATAGCCCTTAGCGGTCAATTCATGATGTACGAGTATATGGGATATTTAAAGTATCAAACTTAATATCCTTTGATTTCCTATTAACCACAAAAATAATTTTTGAAATATCTCTAAAAGCAAAAAAGATCTATATGCACGGACAGACAAGGTGATTATACACTGACGGGGGAAAAAAAAATCTCAACACCACGAAAAAATAGTTGTAGAGGAATGAAATGGCGGCAATACATTTGTATAGGTAACATATTTAATCGATTAAGGTTTCAAGAACACAGCTTATTGTAAGCGCGAGAAGAGCCATTTTAAATGTGAAATGCTGGTACATTAATAACCGGTGTAACCGCCAGAATGTTGAATGCAAGCACGCAAACGTTCATGCATTGTGTCGTACAGGTGCTGGATGTCAGTTTGTGGGATGGAGTTCCATGCCTGTTGCACTTGGTCGGTCAATACAGGGACTGTTAATGCTGGTTGGGGGTGACGCTGGAGTTGTCGTCCAATGATGTCCCATACGCGCTCGATCTGGTGATCTAGCAGGCCACGGCGACATGTCGACACTCTGTAGAGCATGTTGGGTTACAACAGCAGTATGCGGGCGTGCGTTATCCTGTTGGAAAACACCCCCTGGAATGCTGTTCACGAATGGCAGCACAACAGGTTGAATCACCAGACCGACGTACAACTGTGCCGTCAGGGTGCGTGGGATAACCACGAGAGTGCTCCTGCTGTCACAGAAAATTGCTCCCCAAACCATAACTCCAGGTGTAGGTCCAGTGTGTCTCGGCCGCAGACAGGCTGGTTGCAGCCGCTCACCTGGCCTCCTCCTAACCAACACACGGTCATCACTGGCACCCAAGCAGAACCGGCTTTCATCAGAAAACACAACAGATCTCCACTCCGTCCTCCAATGAGCTCTAGCTTGACACCACTGACGTCGCAAACGGCAGTGGTTTGGAGTAAGTGGAATGCACGCTACAGGGCGTCTGGCTCGGAGCTGTCCTTCAAGTAACCGATTTGTAACAGTTCGTTGTGTCACTGTGGTGGCAACTGCAGCTCGAATTGCTGCGGCAGACGCAGTACGATGCGCCACGGCGGTCTTCCCTCTCAGTAGTGCCACGTGGCCGGCAGGAACCCTGTCTTCTTGAGGCAGTACCTTCCCTTGACCACCGCTGCCAACAATCATGCACAGTGGCTACATTCCTGCCAAGTCGTTCTGCAATATTGCGGAACGAAAATCCACCTTCTCGTAGCCCTATTACACGACCTCGTTCAAACTCCGTGAGCTGTTGATAATGGCTTCGTAGTCTTCTTTAAGGCATTCTTGACTAACATTAACACACCACGACGAATCTCAACGATAACTAACGCTCACGAACGTTACAGCGCGTATTTACAGCAAACCTGCTTTGCATGTTCCGAGGGGCGCTACTAGCGCCACACGTATGCGCCGAGCGCGAAATTTGCATAGACGTCGTCTTACAGATGTACTCTCACCGCCTACCAGCTGTCGTTTATCTAACACAACCCCTTCTTGGTGTTGGGATATTTTTTTCCCCGTCAGTGTATTAGCACTGTTTCTTACAAAATGTTTTAGAATTAGGAAGAATGGCATTTGAAAAAGTGAAGAAACTATTTTCTTGGCTTTAATATATTTTTTAATCTGACTGCTGAAAATCTTTGATGCAATAAGAAGGAAGAAGAGGGGGAGGGGCCTGAATCTCTCAGCGCCTATTCATACAGAACAAGTTCGCTTGAGAATGTAGACAACATAATTAAACAGAGAAATTGCTTTTGAATAATTTACACTAACACATTGCAGCGCATTCAGTGTTGACTTCTTAAGCACGTAGCTCGACTCGGGTTTAGGTCATGTGACCAACATCGCCCTCTTTGTTTGGGTGCAAAGTCTTCGCACCTGACTATTTCGAACGAATTTCAACAACACACTCGGATATGTGATCGTCATGTAGAGTCTTATCAGCATGACAAAAGTTCAAATGCTTACATATCTTCAATGGATGCACCTATCTGAAACGGAAAACAGTTCCAAACCCTGGGGTTCCGTCTTAAGACACAGGTTTCATTATACATATATACAGAACTTGAAAATGCCCATGCTGGTTCACCAGTCAAGCAAATATCTCACTTGCCAGCTGAAAATAGACAGCTTGCAGGGCTGTTGATTTTGTTTGATGTTTTAAAGTTTGATTTCATAAAAATTTAAGCACATCTCTCGAATATTTTATCGCTAACCTAATTTAGACGATTAAACAGTGTACCCAACTCACCAGATTATATTGTACAGTCTATACACTATGAAGATTTTTGAATCTACATTGATATTCAAGTTCATAATCCTAGTAATGATTATGAACTACCTGAAACTCTGCTTTAAAACCTTTATTTGATCATTACACACACTACTAGATCTTTCAGAACGCCAAACGTTTCATCATCAGGTAAATAAGTGATAAACAAAGAAAAAAATATAATGCTTGGCGTTTTGAAAGATCTAGTAGTGTGTGTAAATGATCAAATAAAGGTTTTAAAAAGAAGGTTTCAGGTAGTTTATGATCATTATTAAGTTTTGAATATCTAGATTCAAAAATCTTCCATCGTGTATAGACGGTATAATATAATCTGCTGAACGCTGCACGAAAAGAATTACTGTTAACCAAACTCAGTTTTCTCCCCCTAGACCAGATGATGCAACAATTCTTTAAGGTAGTTCCACTTAAAATCTCTGCCTTATGTTTCCAATGGCAAAGCTTCTTTACATATTTTCTTCGCAATTAATGCATTCCCAAGGATGAAAATTTGCATATCGATAAAACTAACTTTAAGTTATAGCATGGGATACCTAATCCTTGCTAAACCATAACTGTATTAAAAATCACTTTTTTTCTTTGAGCAATGTTCAGACCTGTTAATAGATGGCGCGAACTGTATACATTGACGTCAATAGACAAATAAATGTTGTATTGCTTAATTATGGTTATGTTTTAGCAAGTATTAAGTACCCCATGCTATAACTTACAGCTAGTTTTATTGATGTGCAAATTTTCATCCTCGGAAATACATTAATTGCGTAAAAAATACTGTAAAGAAGTTTTAAAATTGGGTAATCACGTGAAGATCATGAATATCAGATTGGTTTTTGCAAGGGTACATTTATTATTATTTATCTCATTATTCATTTGTATTTACTAAAGTCTTACATTAAATGTTTTCAGAGTTGATATATTTGCATCGTATTTTTTTCATTAACGATGAATAATTACTAAAAAAAAACACGCACACAATTTGCCCCCCCCCCCTGAAAGGTGAGGCCCGGGCCCAGCGTGCCCCTGCGCAAAGGATCAGTGGCGGTTGGTTGGTTGGTAGATTTTAATGGCGCAAGGGCCATGGTTGGCCAAAGAGCGCCAAACAAAAGACATCAAAAGATAACAAAATCAATAAAACACGTACACAAGGTTAAAAACAGGATGAAGCGGTAAAAGTGAAAGATGGAAATGAATACGGTAAAAACTAAATGAGGTTAAAAAAGTCAATTTCCTTAAAAAAGGAGAACACTGCGGTCAGGTCGCAGTCCTCCCCAATGAGAGTCTGCAGCGTAGCTGCTCAGTCGTTCAACAAATGAGAATGAAAATAACGAAAACGATGATCACAAAAACGAACACAAGTACACAAAACATGAAGGACGGTGAGACGACAGTGGCACGCCTCACACATCGGGGCACTGTCGCCACACAGCATAAAGTGGTGAGTAAAACGACAGTGACCAATGCGGAGACGCGCAAGAACAACTTCCTCACGACGGTTCTTCCGCAAACTAGACATCCATAGTCCGATCTGTGGTTTGATGGCAGAGTTTATTGTTGCCCTGCTGAGACCACAGGGACTGCCACTCATCCAAAACAATTTTCCGGGGTAAGATCTGCCAGCTCGTTACCCCGGATCCCAACATGGCCAGGAACCCAACAGAATCGGACCAGGAATCCAGCACCTTCCAAAGTTCCAAGAAGACGACGGACATCACGGATGACCGGTGAGTCCGTGTCCTCTGGAGAAGAAAGGACTTGGATGACGGACTGGGAATCGGAGCAAATCATAGCGAGACGATGAGATCTAGACTGTATGTGACACAAAGCGTGGTGGAGCGCACGCATCTCTGCCGAAAAGACGGTGAATTCAGGCGGAAGCCTCTCAGCATGGGAGGCATCGCCACGCACGAAAGCGGATCCAACAACCTCACCGGATTTCGACCCGTCAGTAAATACAGGCACGAAATCCGGGAAGAGATACTGTTTCTCGGCAAAGAGCTGCTGGTACACCAGAGCAAGAGTGGAAGACTTTGGCCACACACACACAAAGGTAAAGATCAGCCGTTGCTTGAACCGGCTGCCAAGGCGGTTGATCAGTGGAGGAGTGGGAGGCCCGTAATCACAACTTGCGATTTGAACAGGCAAAACGTGAATGAGCGCACCACGGAAAATCAAAGAATAACTCAAGAGAACCATAGCAGTTAAGCTGAACATTAGTTTTGAGAGTGTTAATGACATTGTTAACGTTTAAGGATACAACAAAGCGTGTGCTCGTTAAGTATAACGCGTCACCTCACGACTGAAATCGGGAAATCAAGACTTCAAACATGCCAAAGGTTGCTTGCTCGCTATGTGAAAAATATGGAAGTGATCCTCCCCAAAGCATTGTGATTGCTGATGAGAGTTCCAGGGGTTCAATATTATGACACAGAAAAGCAAAATCAATTGATGAAATACCGACACCCATCTTTCTCCTCGAGCAAAAAAATTCAGAACTCAAATTTCTACCACTAAGTACATGATCCTTGTGTTCTGGGACTACAGAGGCATTATTCATCAGGAGTACATGGTCAAAGGTACGACTATCAACTCAAAGCTACGTGCAAACCTTGAAAAGAAGTTTACGCAAAGAATAAATCGCGGGCCTGGGGTAAAAAAGGTCCATGATTCTGCAACACGACAACGTCAAACCCCACGCCAGTGCTTTCACTTCAGAGGATATACGGAAAATAGATCTAGTTTGAAGTTTTTGAACACCCTACGTACAAGACCAGATTTGGAGACGTCCAACTTCTGGTTGTTTTCTGCTCTCAAGAGATATCTGAAAGGAATTCAGTTCACCTGTGATGAAAATGTTCAATAAGCTACAAGGAAATGGTTGAGAGAACAACCTGAAGAATTTTAGAGACGGATTGGCCTATCTTTATCGAGCGCGAGGTCGATTGTACAAAATTATAAATAAAATATGTGAATTAAAGTTACAATTTTGAGCTCTGTTCTTGTTTTGTTTCAATTTGATACCTTTCCACCGGGTTTGTCTATGAATAATACGGGAACATTACTTTCTGAGCAACCTGGGTATTTTTATGCTAGCTGGAAGAACAATTTTTTTTTTATTTATTTTTTTTTACTGTTAAGCTTGTAAATTAAGTTCGTCGCCTTTTTTATTCTATCGAACCTATAGCGGTAATAAGGTAAACCCCTCCCCCTTTTGTCTTTCAAATTTCTGCAACAGCAACTGGCTGCATTACACCTGCCTCATACGGGAATGCCAGAAACTCACGTCTTTAACGACTGTTACTGGGCCAGCTGCTGTTTTCAAACTGCAAAAACCAGCCTGCATTTTTTTAGGGGGAGGGGGTTGACAGTTCAAATCTGGAAAAGGGGAATGATTACGTCACAGATATACAGGGGTTGTCCAAAATAATGGAAACACCTTGAAACAATAGGTGTTACGCACCTAATATGGTGCGGGAACACCCTTGGTATCTAAAACTGCTTGAATCCTCCTTGGAATGGACGCATACAAGTCCTGGATGGTGGTAAGTGGTATGTTGTACCATTCTTCCTGCAGAAACTGGATGGTGGTAAGTGGTATGTTGTACCATTCTTCCTGCAGAAACTACTCCTATTCCTTGAGAGACGCCAGAGGAGGATAACGGGATCGCACCGTTTTCCAACACAGACCACAGGGGCTCAATGATGTTTAAGTCCGGTGATTGTGCAGGCCAGGGAAGGTGTGCAACTTCATCCTCATTTTTTTTTTTTTTTTATTGGAGGTTTAACGACCACCGTGAGCAACTCAATGGGCTATAAGCAGTCGCCCGTCCCTAATTTAGGGTCACTGGTTCCAGGGAAGGGAGAGAGCCAGTGCCGTAAGACAAACACAACATCCATGCCTGACCGGGATTCGAACCCGGACCCCTTACGGACGAATGATCAGAGGCCAGCGCCTTAGACCACTGCGCCACCGGGGCGGCATCCTCATATTCCCCAAACCATGACTAAACAGTTAGATTTCTGTGAATCGGAACATTATCTTGAAAGGTGCAATCCCCTGACGGAAACAATGTCTGCGCCATTGAATGCACATGGTCGTCAAAAAGGGTGACACAGTCACCGCTAGTGATCCATCCGTGCAAGGTGATAATGGGACCTGCTGCAAACCACGAGATCATGGCCCAAAACCATTACGGAACCGCCCCCATGCATCACTGCAGGAAGGAGACAATCTGGGTTGTAGGTTTCTGTGGGGGTTCTCCACACGTAAACCCGTCCTGTGGCGGGGAATAGTGAGAAACTTGATTCATTTGAAAACAAGACGTTTCCAGGAACTCCGACAGGTCACCCATTGTGCCTTCACCATGAACGAAATTATGCAAACACCGATATACAATGCAATCGCACAGACCCTTGAGACTATAAGAAACACTTTTTTACTAAAAAAAAATGTAGCTACATGTTGTTCGTTTTACTCAAAAAGTGTCAGCACATACCAAAGTCACTGTTTGCAGCGAGGTGTTTCCATTATTTTGAACAACCCCTGTACATGTCCACTAAAAAAAATTATGAAATTAACGAGCCACTTTGCGTCATTCCTTTCGTGAATTAACGAAACATTTCTGATACAACCTTTTCCGTGAAATGACAAAGAAACCTGAATTTCAAGTAGTTTTTGCATCACGAGAAGATTCTGAATTTTCAGAAACCCTTCCCACAATACCTTTCTCATATTGACGGTAAATTACCGTTTTCAAGATCTGTTAACGGAAAATTTTGAATTTTCAGAAACCATTTCACAATTCCTTTCTTATATTAAAGTTGAAAAACTACGTTCTCACGTTTTACGTATTCATTTGACGAAAAATTTTCGGTAATGGGAGAGATTCACGGGAATACTTGGTTTGATTAACTTAAATTTCAATAGTCTGTCGAAGTATTTAAGTTCTGGAGCGAGATCGGATATTGTGGATAGCAAATCACGCGAAATTTGTTTATTGTGGCACATAATATCTCTTCCCCATTTTGTGCACCAGCTGTTTATTATACACTGCTGGCCACCCAAAATGAAACACCAAGAAGAACACGAGATAGCAAAGCCAGATTTACTGGACACATAACAGATACAAAGATGAAACGATTGAGCTTACAAGGCCCGTGCGACTTGCGGCACACGCAGACATCAATAGTTCGTGCGGCCCCCCATGGCTGGCAATAACGGCCGCTACACGCCGCGGCATCGAACGAAAGAGGCTTTGGATGTGGGCTTGGGGTATGTCGGTCCAGGCTGCTTCCACACGTTGCCACAGTTCATCAGGCGTAGTAGCCGCGAGTGGTGCTTGCCGGGCCACTCGGTTGCCGATCAGCGACCAGACGTGTTCGATGGGCGACATATCGGGAGAACAGGCGGGCCACGGCAGCAGTGACACCTGGTGGGCCGTGAAGAATTGTTGCACGATGCGTGCCACGTGCGGGCGCGCATTGTCCTGCAGGTAAGGGAGAACTACAGGCTCTAAAACGTCGGAAATGTAGCGGTGGCTGTTGAGTGTACCGGCGATGCGTACCGAGGGTGCGGGTGTCATATCCAATTGCGCCCCAAACCATAACGCCAGGCGACGGACCGGTATGGCGATGCATAATGCAGGCGTCATACAGTCTCTCGCCGCGGTGCCGCCACACGCGGATTCGACCATCGTGGTGTTGCAGGCAGAAGCGGGATTCGTCGAAGAAGACAATGTCGTGCCATTCCGTAGTCCAGGTGCAGCGTTCAACGGCCCACTGCCGCCGCACTCGCCAGTGGTGTAACGTCAATGGTAATCGGACCAATAGGCGCCGTGCTACATTCGCCGTACGTAGCAAATGTTGTTGCGCAACAACATTTGCGACGTGCTGGCAAATGTTGTTGCGCAACACACCGTAATTCCTGCGCTAAAGTAGGTGATGTGACGGTTCAAGCCGTCAATGCCCGCCGCACAACATGCAGGTCCTCCCGTTCGGTGGTGTACCGCGGCTGAGGCAATCGCTCACGTCGTTCTTCTCCCCTCCCTCCTGCACCCACCGAATCCATACTAGTCTCACTGTGGCGGGATGTCGTCCTACACGGGCGCCGATGTCTCGGTACGATAAACCGCTGTCGCGATAAGCTACTATTCGTCCTCTGTTGAACTCCGAAACGTGCTGGAATGACTGCCCTATTCTGCAACGAGGCATCAGGAAGCTTCCCACGCACAGGTCCGGCAGCACAACACAACACACTTCCACTCCCGTCTTCTGTGAACCCTTTTTATAGTGCTTCTCGGTGGCGTGCCGGGCGCACATGATTTGCATATGCCCTGCAATGCTAATCGTTTACATGTCCTCTCGCGGACGACGCATGCTGCTAATTTCAGGCCAATCGTATGCGTCCTTCTTGGTGTTGCATTTTGGGTGGCCAGCAGTGTATATTGTGTTACTGTGACAAACCGGGTACTTCAACTTACTGTATAGATGATTGTACAATGTCTATGTAACAGTCTTTGGACCCCTTACGACTAAAGCAATTAGCGTTCTACCTCACAAGCTATCAAGAGTAAATTTTATTCTACGAGTTTTGTGAAATAATGTTATAAAAAAGTATATTTCACAGTTTTTTTAAAGATAAATGAAAGTCATTGTCAGTTTTAATAGATCAAGTTGCAAAGCTCGAAAAATCACGATGAAAAATGATTAATTTGTGAAAAATCCTCCTACAGAAAAAAAAGTTATTACAAACCTATTCAAGAAAATAATAAGTTCCAACAGAAAATAAAAATACTAAATCACTCGTAAAAGTAACAAAAAAAACTTTTCATGGTCGTGCAGTTTATTTTACGATGAACGTGAGTTAAATTAGTGTTTCTGGCTGAGTGGTTAAAGGCGTGCGCGTTATCTGTTGAACCAACAAAAACGACGGGGGTTCGGTTCTGACTGCTGCAGAAGAATTATCTGGTATAAGGGCCGAAGAGTGCAGGTTCTTTGATTTTTGCGAAATTTCTGTTTATATACGCAAAAACCTGAAACGGACTTTTCTAAAATGAACGGAATTTCTGACAAACGGGAAATCTGAAAATACGGGTTAAAATAAACGACACTTTTAAAAACAGAGATTTCTGAAAAAGACTGAAATCTACCGGCAACTTTGCTGCACGTTATTTTCAGAAAACTTCCGTGAATTCACACCACTTATTTTTTAGTGTATATGCTTGTGTTTTTGGAAACCACGCACGAAAGAAGCCACTTTTACAAGAACAAATCCGTGATGCTCCAGCAGTTTAAGTGTCAATTGTTAACGCTAGCAAAATTTTTATTTGTGAAAGCTGTACATTTCTGGCTCTTAACAGTCACTTCTACAATTACTGATGAAGTTCAAAACACACGCCACCGAAGGTCGGACGGATAAAAAAAAAAAAAAAAAAACTTAAAAGAAAATAATAAAAAGGAAAAATCGTTCTCGTCTTACAGGATTTAACTAAAGACAAGGTTACTACTGTTCACGAGGATAAACGGCCATTTGCCAAACAGCTAACTTGAATTACACGTGATAGATAAATTACTGCAATAGAGTATTGTCAGCGATTCTCAGTATAATATTCTGGTAGAAAAAGACATTTCGAAGCAAGAATTGCCATTTAAAACAAAATAACACAATTCCTAGCAAAATCGATTATGCACAAAAATCGAAGTTTTTCAACAGACTTCTCTCTGACACTAAAACCCCACTCCCTCGCAGAAAAGCAGTTTCGTTGCGTGATTTTAGAAAATCACGCAACGAAACAAAGGAAGAATTAAACGTATCACTACTCTTCCTATGAAAATTGCAACTACACTGGGTATTATTACTAAATAAGTTTTAGAATTGCCTCTGTGATATTGCATTTCCCCAAGAGAAACATGCCTTCTAACTTTCTAGATGTATGAAAAAACATTAGCAGAAATGCTGTTTTGAAAAGTTACCAGCAGCAATGGAAGTATTTTTTGGCAGGGCCTAACGACCACTTCACAAGGTCTATAACCAGTCTTCCTTCTTCACTAGATCCAGAAAAGGGAGCAAGCCTGAAACAGGACAAACACTACCCATGCCCCATCCGGGAGTCGAATGATCCTAACCCAGCGCCTCAGACCCCTCGGTCAACGAGATTGCACTACTCGTTTGGGTTAAACAATCTATTAGCGTCCTCCCAAAATGTCCACGAAATGCTCTGTTCTCATGCACTTTTTTTCACCACTTTAGGAAGGAATGATATCGTAGCTGCAGTGATAAAACCAAAATTGTGAGAATTTTTCGATTGTTGACTTGACATAAAAATTTATTCACTGATGCATATTATAGATGCAACTTGATGTAAAATGTTATGTGTAGTGATTGAACAGTATGATGTAATTGCAAAAGCGATTCTTTGATCAAATTTAATTTTTAAATAACGATAATTCAGACCACAAAATTTCGCATTATTGGTTTTGACATTGCGGCGACGATATGCACCCCCCCAAATTAATTTCTGGGTACGAAACTGCAACCACACCACAAAACACAACTGGGATTACTAACGGGAATATCACCAAACTATGAACATGTAGTTTTATACACGATAAAAAAGACGAAAATGGCATTTAAAAACCTTTAATAATAAGTTAAAACTGAAATTGGTTTAACTTATCATTTAAGGTTTTTAAATGCCATTTTAGTCATTTTTATCGTGTATAAAACGGCATGTTCAGTTTGGCGATATCGGCACGATTGGTTTTTGGTGATAACGGGAGTATATTGGAGTTTCGTGCAGTATGTAAATACATACCAGGAAACGCTTAACAACTGCGATGTAGTATAGATTACTGACACCACTTTCAGGAATTATTATATACGTATTTTACTGTTCGATTTTTTAATTGCGGTACAAGAGAAAACAAGAAAGATGACACCGAATTTTCGGGTGTAATAAGCACGTCTTTTGAATCCGTTCTGACGCAAATTAAATTAATCAAAGCTATTCAAAGTCAATGGAACCGGTATGGAAAACAATAGTATCTGACGAAAGAAAGAAGATTTTCAATCGGGTTTTTAATCCCTCAGATATTGCTGTAAACGGAATCGTGAGCTTACGAGCTCTTAGAAACAAAGATATCGACAAAAATAAGATTTGACTTTACGTCCCCTGGTGGGCAAACCATGCATTATTTTAGGAAGAAAGTATTCTCAAAAGGTTCATCCATATAAGCGGTATCGGTCCAAGAAAAAAAAAGATTAGTCGAGTTTTCAGGAGCCCAGATTTTGCAACAAATAAATACTTCAGAAGCAGAAATTAACACTTATGACCCCTAGTGGCTAAACCATTCTTTACCAAACATTAGAAATTATGTGAAAAATATTTTCCATCAGGTCTTGTATGCGATACAGGAAGAATTGCTTTAGGAGCAGAAATAACGTAGAAAACTCAATTTACCTTTGTGCCCCCTAGCGGAAAGTCTATGATTTACTTGACAATTTTGAATTTATTGGAAAAACATTTCGCATCGGAAACACTATCCAACAAAGAAGAAATTTTTCAAATCGTACTCTTAGAAGTAGAGATATTGACAAAAAATATACATCTACACCCCCTGGCGTAGAAACCATGCATTTTTCAAGAAAATTTTCCTAAAAGGTTTGTCTACATGAGTAGTATCTGTCAACAAACGACATTTTTTCAATCGAGATTTTAGAAGCTCATATTTTGCTGCAAATACAACAGAAGCGGAAATTAAGACTTACGCCACCTGGTGGCCAAACCATTTCTTACAAAAATTAGATAATATGTGCAAACGATTTCCCATCAGGAGTTGTATGCGGTGCAGAAATAATTTTTCAAATCGGAGATTTAGAAGCAGAGATATAGGGGGAAACGCAATTTACATTTACGCGTAAAGTATGAATTACTTGAAAATTCTGAAATTATAAGAACCAGTCACACGGAAAACACTATCCAACAAAGGATAGTTTCAAATCTGACTCCTAGAAATAGAGATATTGACAAAAATAAGATGTACGTCTACGCCCCCTAGCGGAGAAACTGCAATATTTTAAGAAAATATTCCGAAAAGGTTTATCGATGTGAGTGGCATCAGTTCACGAAAGAATTTTTTCAATCGATATTTTAGAAGCTCCGATTTTATGGCAAATACACCAGAAGCAAAAATTAACACTTACGCCCCCTGGTGACCAAAGTATTCTATATACCAAAAATTTGAAATTATATGCAAAAAATTTTCCATCAGCAGATGTATCTGCTGAAGAAATTTTTCAAATCTGAGTTTTAGAAGAGTTATCGGGGAAAATGTAATTTACTTTTACGCCCCTAGCGGAAAATCTATGCATAATTTGAAAAAGTAACTATATCTAAAATTCTCTTCGACATAAATGGAATCGAAAGATAAAAGAATTTTTTCAATCTGATGTTTAGAAGCAAATATGTGGAATAAAACGTATCTTTGAATTCAACATCTGCATTTACGCCCTCTACCGGCGAAATTGTACATCGTAAGAAAAAACGAAATGAAGGATCATCATCATTTGCATATTTCAAGCTTCCGAAAGCAAAAAAAAATATTTCAAATCGGACTAATAAGCTGCAGAGATATCGTAGGTACAGACGGACAAACCGATAACACAAGCACGATCTTTTTTTACAAAAAAGACGTGCTAAAAACCGGCAGGGAAAGCAGTCGCAATCAGCAATACGGAATAGAAGTTTGCCCTTACTTTTCATTTAAGTAGGGAAGCACTTTAAATCCGAATCACTGGTTGATTTTTAATTTTTATTAGTGCATTACACTCACAAAGAGTAGTTTTTCACTATTAGCAAGTCATTATGCGAGTAATAATACTTTGATTGAACAAGAAATACGGCGCCGAAGGGCAAAAGTGAACAACAGCCTTCACTTCCTAGAAGAGGACAGAGGCAGACGCTTTTTACTTTTTTCCTTTAATTGACTCAACGCAGAGACGAGCGAGAGAACTGGACAAAAAAAAAAAAAAAGATCAAAGAGCACTTGTTCAGGCTGTGTGTAAAGTGTAACCAGATACACGAGTGGCGAAAATGAAATATCAAGGAAGAGTTGAGAACATTCAGACAGACGAACTAGATTGCGATCCTGCGGAATGCAGTGTTAATGGCCTTGTGGCACATAGACGTTATAAAACAAACTGATTTTTAGTGTGAAACTGAAATGGGATTTTTCTTTTCATGCAAATATTTGCTACATGTGCAAAAAAGAAAATATACATTTTTTTTTTTTTTGCACCAAGGTTGAAAATTCTTTACAAACACGTGGAATTGTTGACAAACCAAAAATTTTAATTAAGAATAGTCTCAAACACTCGACACACAATGCCACTTCCACTCAAAGTTAAAACAATATCGTTCAAACTAGAAATCCCCCTTTTTTTTTTTCATGGTAATATGTAAAAAGTTTTGTCTTTTGACGCCGTTCTGCGCGCTAAGTTCATAAAAGTAAATTAAAAAAAAAGTCAAACGTCTGTTTTTGATAGTTTTGAGTTTCTTTACCGAAATGTACTTAACATCCATTTCTTAGGAATTTATTATATAATGGACGACAAAGTGAGCGTCTGAAAGAAATTTTCACACACTAGTTTTTCAGATGCCAAACCTTAAAACTTAGTAACAACCATGAAGCAACGAATCGTGCTTGACTAGCTTCTCGATATATAATACTTGAAAAGCTAGTCAAGCACGTAAAAATTCGTATATCACGTACTTTGAATACCTGTGTTTTGTTGTTATGTTGATGTGTTTAACGACGTGTCTTCCGCGTTCGCCTATTCCTGCTACGTCGAAAGTTAATGGGTTCCGACATTTTAGGCGAGGAAAGAATTCTTGATTCGCCTATTCCTGTCTCGCCTAAAACTTTCACCTGCTAGAGGAGAAGGATTTACCTGGAGCAAACTTCCTTTTCCCCCTATTCCTGCTACGTCGAAAGTTAATGGGGCGAGAAAATACTATTACATTATTTCGCTTAAGCTTTGGCGGAGTAATTTTAAAAAGATCTTTGCCTATCCGTGAATTTTTTTTACAATTTTTTCCGTGAAAAAAATCTAGTTTTATCCCTAGTGTTTAAAACTAGTTTTATTTCTATTTAAAAAAAAAAGCCAGTTTTATTTTAAAAATAAAAAAGCTAGTTTTATTTAAAAAAAAGCCAGGTAAAAAACAAAGTTGTGCAAAACATTTATAATTAAAAAACGGGGAGGGGGAGGGATGCTATTACATTATTTCGCATAAATGATGATCAAATGATCATATGTAGAGGATTTTAGAAAGCTAGGAAGATTTGGGCTAGAGTGTCACGGCAGCGAAGTAGAAAGGGGAGGAAGACGCCCTTATTTATTACCGGGGGCCAGTACCCGAGGTCCGACGGCTTAACGTGCCCGTCCGACGCACGGCGGATATTTAGTGGATCGAGCGTTCGTACCTGTCTGGGATCGAACCTGAGGTCCTTTCCGTGGCCAGCACGACGTTGCCCACTGGGCCACCCGCGGCCCTATTACGCATAAGCTTTGAAGAAATTATTTTAAAAAGAAGATACATCTTTACCTTCCGTGATTTTTTTTTTTTTTATCGGAACACTAAATCTTTCGTGCGTTAAAGTAGGAGACATCAAATGCTAAATAAAAAGTAATTAACAGAAGGTAGTCGTCAGAGGTAGTAGTCAGCGTTAAGGTATTAAATGTGAAGTCCAATCAAAATCGTGAGAAACTATAGTGAGGGGTGGGGTTATGTGGGTGTACTGCAGAATTCAAGAAAGCGTTGATAATGAAAGGTAAAGAGTAAAAGACAAGAGGGATGTTGATACGGGGTCCGGACCAAAGCCCACACGACATTTGCCCAAACGGACACTTGCCCACTATGGATGATTTTGTAGGTAATATGTAACGTCGGAGGACGTTTCCGGCCTAATCTAGGAAAATTGATCACAAATATTTATGGGCCGTATAAAAATTGCACTTTGTTTTAGAAATTTTGAAATTTAAGGGGTTATTCTCAAGCCTGAACTTGTAGGTTACTCTCAAGCCTGAACTGAAGTGCCAGAAAAACTGGTACAGACGAGCTTATGCAAAATACATAGCAACGTCACCTATGCGCGTACTCTGTTGCGTCCGCCAGGGCGTATATTAAGCGATAGACATCCTTGCCAGCTGTCAGAGCTGTTTTCGGCATGAGAATGACAAGTAATAACGATTTAAGCGATTTTCAACGCGGTGCCACAGTTGGCGCTCGTGAGATGGGCCATAGTATTTCGGAGGTAGAAACGAAGTTCGGATTTTCACGGACGACCATTGCAAGGGTGTACCGTGACTACAACAATTCCGGCAAAACCTCCAACCTACGATACCAGTGTGGCAGTAAAAAGACATTGGGTGAAGGTGACCATCGTCGGATGTCAAGAATCGTTTCACGCGATAGGCGTGCAACATTCTCGCAGGTATCATCGGAATTCAAAGCTGGGGCCTCAACAAGCATCATTGTCCGGACTGTGCAACGTAACCTGCACGATATGGGCTTTGGGAGCCGACGCCCAACTAGAGTCCCCTTGATTGGTGCACGACACAGCTATGCGCTTCGCTTGGGCACGGCAACACCGCCACTGGACGACTGAAAACAAGTAGCCTGGTCTGACGAGTCGCGTTTCCAACTGTATCGGGCAGATGGAAGGATTCGTGTGTGGCGCAAACCCCATGATGCCATGGATCCCGCCTGTCAACAGGGAACTGTACCGGCAGGTTGGGGGTCCGTAATGGTATGGGGTGTGTTTAGCTGGACTTCACTGGGACCCCTGGTACGTCTACAAACGTCTGTGGCCGGCCAACACTATATGCACATCCTTTCTAACGAGGTACACCTGTTTATGTCCTGCATTCATGCTGATGGGTTGGGCCTGTTCCAACAGGACAATGCACCTCCACACAAGTGTCGGGATGCCACATTATGGTTAGAGGAGCATTCATCCGAAATTGGGGTGTTGCCATTCCCACCCTGAACGTTATAGAACACATTTGGGATGCCATGCAACGCGTTATCGAACACAGGAATCCGAGACCTCGGAATACACCCGAATTGTGGAACGCTCTGCAGGAAGTATGGTGTGCATTGCCTACAGCATATTTCCAGAAGCTAGTGGAGTCTATGCCCCATCATATTTCTGCAGTCCTGTGCTCCCATGGGGGACCTACCAAGTATTAGACTGGTGCACCAGTTTTTCTGGCACTTCAGTGTATATTACTTTTGTTATGGGTTCAAAAAACTCAAACTTAAAATCACAAGACAACGCTATCAACAAATGAGCAGCACACTTAAAAATTTAGAAAAGTTTAAATTTAAGGGGTGTGAACCAGCTAAATGTAAACCAACATATATAATCTTTTTCATGGGCTCTAAAAAGCTCAAACTTAAATTCCAAAACAACGCTACCAATCGATGAACACACTTAAAAGTTTGGAAAAGTTTAAATTTAGAGGGTGTTAGCCCCCAAAATGCAAACTAACATATATAATCTTTTTAATGGGATTCCTTGTGTTCACTCTTGTTGTTTGCTTAACTTCAAAACCGTAAAAAAAAGATTTGTTATAATTGTAAACGATAAGCTTTTTACAATACGGACAAAACATATTGCAATGTATCAAAATTTTCTTTAAAAAATTAAACAGGATGTACATCAGTAATCAAATACAGATTTTTATTTCGGCCAAAAACGAAGAGAGTACATGACCCCATAGGACCAGGAGGTCCGGACATGAGCCCAACTTCATTGACCGACTACGACAGCCCACGAGACGTAAGCCACTTCCGAAAACGGCCCGATTTTATTGCTATTGAATGTTCACATGTGTAAATCCTAGTAGCAGAAATTTCCGGTCATAAAAATTCCCCATGTTGGAGATCCCTATTCTTGAAGTTAAAATATAATTAAATATATTAATCTGAGTAAAGCCTTTTAAGTGTTTAATTGCCGTAAATAACTTTTTTTTTAATCTACAAGCAAAAACTATCTGCAAAATCTAATAATTTGGTAACTATCGGCGTACGCATGTACGTCTACATTCTGCAACTCTGCTAACAGCTATATAAATCTATTTTCACTAACAAATTGGGCATAGCAGAACTAGCTGAATAGAAAGTAATATCAAGATCTAACCCTCTTTCATAGTAGCGAGTGGTTTAAAGCACTTTTTGGAAAGCTGGAATCTACTAATGTGGAAGGGGAACATGTGCCTCATTACTGTGTTGTGGCCTGCAAGGCCCGAGCCGTTTCACAGGGACCTCTTTTTCGAAATTGTTTCTAGAAATTACATAATTATTGCTGAACTTTTTATTAAATAATATCTTAAAAGGGATTTTACTGCACCCTCGTATCGGTCAATCTCTAATGCTTTCATTACAGAAGCAGTTTCAATTTTCACCTAACCCTTCCTCATTCTCCTGAAACACTGCTGCCTCACTTTAAGATCACAATTCTGTTTTAAAATTTATTGCAAATTTTAAGATTAAAAATCATTACAAATTTATCAGTTCATGAAATTCTACGACTCAACTATTTACACTATCAAATTTGCTACATACGA
Source organism: Macrothele yani (assembly GCA_039090855.1). Taxonomy (NCBI): domain Eukaryota; kingdom Metazoa; phylum Arthropoda; class Arachnida; order Araneae; family Macrothelidae; genus Macrothele; species Macrothele yani. The sequence continues at coordinate 118,450,862 of CM077026.1, forward strand.
TAAAATATGAAATGGCTCCATTCGATGCAAAGGTTAAATAGAAGTACATAAATATGTATCACATTAAGAATACGCTGAGAATGCTATTTACGAAGAATGCTGAAATAATGCAGCAATAATGTGAATGTTACTAAAAATAGAGATAAAACTAATGTGTTACACGGGGGAGAATCAAGCGTTACTCCTGTTAACAGACTGCCTGGAGATATTCTGCAATACTGGAATACATACATATTAAAAAAAAACAATGTGAAATGGCTTTGCAAGGTGAAAGCATGTTTTCCTAGTTTTAAAATTAATGGAAAACTTAAAAATAGCAATGCTTGTTCACAATTAAATGTTTATTTAACATCGACTATAGGTTTGCAGTGCTTGGCTCTGCAAAACTATAGTCGATGTTAAATAAAATAGTTTCTTCCTGTGGATGCAGAGCCAAGCGCTCTGCGAAACTATATTTGATGTTAAAAAAACATTTAATTGTGAGAAAAAAATGTTACTCTTTTTATTTAATCTCAACATCAAAGTTTTTGCAGTCATAAATTATATATACTTATATTTATTCATGGGTAAAGGAGGCTTTGTATCCACAATTTCACAAGTTTAATTGAAACAGATTTTCTCCTCACAAACAAATTATAGCAAATGAAATATTGAATAAATTCACATGAAAGATGAGGGTTCATCCCGTTTGCTTAGGAATGAAAAAGAACACTATAATAAAATATTATAAAAACAAGCTTTTCCCCATTTACGAATTATCTAAAATACTCCCATTACAAAAAACTAAATGGGCAAAAAAACACCCCAAATAACCCACTTGCACATGTTCAGGGAGAGAATTGGGGGGGGATATAAGCTTTGCTGAAAAAGTCTAGAGCAGGCTATTTATTTGAAACCTAAACTACATGAACTATGGTGCACACATGTGCACAAATGAAACAGAGTTTGAGGCAGTATACATATTTTCAGGATTATGCACCCACCACCATACACAAACAAAAAAACTGGCTAGTGGCGATTACTTGAAAATGTCTAAAAGTATCTTTTTTAAAGTCCGTATTTAAGGACACAAAATGAAAATCTGGAAGATTTATTAACAAAACCCGGTCAATGGGCATTAGAATTGACAAAAATCAAACAACTTTACACATGCAAGAACCTCTTTGCCTGATTTGCATTTATCTCAAAAGATTCTGAAATTATCTAAAAAATTTTGAAATTATCTAAAAAAAATTAAGGATTATCTGTAGTATGTCATGCATACAAGCATTTGAGGAGGCTACACAACATGGTAATTAGTGAAATAAGCCCTGTCTAAATTTGGTATTTTTTTTTTTTTTTTTGAGTTAAAAATTACTGGAAAGCAGAAAGGAATATTGACCACAAGATCAGTGAAGAGAAATGTAAAACGTCCGTGAACAAATTCATATAAAGTGCAGTCTGCTATGCACTCTTACACTACCTTTTACACAAAAAAAAAAAATCTGGAGATTTACAGAAAATGCCCTACCATTTTAAACATATCAAGCAACTTTATTTCAAAACAAAACTGGTAAAAAAAAAAAAGCGTGACAAAGTATAAATTATGCACAATAATTTTTAAATTCTTCCTAATGAATTACTGTTTATTTCAACAAAAACAAAATTGGAGGCCAATTAAGTACTATTAATTGTAGTCAGCAGTACACATATGAATTTGACAAAGGTTGGGGGAGGGGTACAGAAGATATCTTTGAGATACTGGTTCTTGCCTTTTGTTTTAGATGCCACCTGGCAAAATGATCATGAAGTGAACACTTCCTAATACTTCCATTAATTAGGCCTCCCTGGTCAGAGATTACATCAGTAGCTTGGTACAGCATGCCTAACCATTTAAGATAAACATACACTAAATTTCCATCATGTTGACTTTAAGGGAAGAACAGGCAACCCTCACATAGGGACGTCGCTAGACTTCGAAATCAGGGTAGGCGATTATTACTTTTACAGGGTCAAGTTTATTTATAAAACCCAAAGTAAGAATTTATTTTTTTGATTTGTTTTATACAGGCTGCAAAGGTATTCACACACATGCTCCCCCTCTTTCTGGATAATATTTATTAATTTTGGAACTGTCTTGAAGTTTTTGCACTGTTTGGAATACAGAAGAACCTAAAAGTTTGGAGTCATTTAAATTTGGTAATTTCTGCCGTTTATCCATTTTTAATAAAACCTAAGAAGTTACATACCCGTATAATAAACATGACACTAGCACCAATAACACGTTTTGGTTAAAAGAAAATTTCATGCCTAAGAGAAAGGTCTTAAAAGCAAATGTTTTCGTGGATTAAGATTGACAGGAAATGTTCAAGTTAGTATGATTAACTTGCACATTCCCCTCACCAGTTCAAGTTGGTATGATTCCAACACACAGACATTAATTACCTTTCTCCTCCTTAACTCATTTCCTTCAAGCCAGCAACCTTGTCTTGCACTCATCTCTTCCAAAGCAGTCATCAGCTACAGCCTGCTCACTCATTACCCTAGGGCAGGCTTAAGAGTGCTGGTATAGCTTAAGACTCGCACTTTCCATGTTGGAATCCCTGATTAACAGCACAAACAGCAGAGCAATTACTAATTACCTCAGTGAATTCCTATTCACCCTTTTCATTCGCCCCTGATCACACTAACTTGAAGATAGGCTTAAATTTAGTATTTGGACGAGTGGAGAACCGAATTTTCATGGTCCTGTGGATACTTTGTTGATATCTTTTCTACTGAGAAGAAAACACACTTTCCAAGAGAAAATACCTAGAACATGGATGTCATCATTCCTTGGCAAATTCTAGATTACTAGGTGAAAGCCTGTCAATAATGACTATGAAAAATATAATTTATGATACAGAAATTGACATTTATTTATTGTGTTTTTGAGTTCCACGTCAGTAGATGGCGACGTTGGCTCACAGCTTTCTGAAAATTTCACGAGCAGTCATGGAATTTGATACGACGGGCTGTCTGTTATGTGTTTCTTATAAAACCTTTAGTCCCTATTTCGTCAACACTTCCTGGTACACAACGTTTTTTGTACACACTGACTGTGAACCCTGTATCAATTTCCCCTGTTCTTTTCCATGAACTATTTTTATCAACTATTTTCATCTTGAAGTAGTCAGAGCGTGGTACTCTTAACATTGCCACATACAGATGGCTAAACACCAGTTCAGGTAGTTAACCAAAATTTCTGACGTCCAGTTTTCGTATATCTTAAAGAGCAAGGAGGTTTGAATAAGATATCTGGAGATGCCCTTGTTAACGGAGCAGTTCCATTTTGCGTGAAGCCTATAATCGCGAGAGACTGTCGTCAAAGTGTGGGAAAGCTGATGGTTTTCAAGGCTATTGCAATGCATTGTGTGTTGGCTGAATCGCCTTCTTTCGTCGCAAACGTTTCCAATTTTGTATCTTAACTTTCTGCCAATGCGTGAGAAAATGCTGAATTTATAAAATCCTTAAATTATTTTGAGGCTTCTTCCCATTTTTATTTTAAACCGAAATACACGAACGTTAGTGCGAATTCTAAAGTAACATAACTTCAAAATTCAAAACTTCACTCGTATAAGAAGCATAATTCCTTCCGGTTTTATATTAACATGGTTTCTGCAACCCCAAACCACACTATTTGAAAATACACACAGTTGAAATTACATAGGTGTAATGTAAACAACGTCAAATTTCCAGTTTGCGGCTTCACGGTCAAGAGACTCAAAGACTCGGGGCATCTCCAGAAGTATTATTCTAACCTCCTTGCTAAAGAGTTGACCGTGTGACTTAACATCTCTGATGTCATGTGAGAATGATTTGGATTAGGTTACACCACACCAGCAGCTGTGTTCTTTGTTGCTATGACAACGACACAAAGTGATTTTCCCCTTAACCAGTGTGCGGGTAGGTGATGACGTCACCTACACGAAAAGCTAAGCGTGACTTAACCATTTGTTTCTCGGTTGTTGCTATGACGACTTAAAAATTGGCACGGAGGAGGAGGACTCTAGCAAATTACATATTAGGATATTTTAAAGTTACAAAAACTAAAATACGGCACATCTTGAAATGGATGGGCAGCAGGGAGAGCAACAAAATTTTGCACCTCCCTTGTCAACACCTTGCTCACACCAGATACCATATTAGCACTTTATAATCAGTCTCACAGTTTCTCCGTACACCCAACTGTAGTTGACAACGATCTTGACTTTCAGGAACCACTTGATATTTAAAATTTTCAGGGATGACTTTAAGAGACGGCACAATTGTTCCACCATGTTTTCACTTTTTTTTTTTTTCTCTCCATTTGCTGGTATGTTCATCCGTCCTAGTTTTTCAAAGAATACCTCAGGAGCAGTTTGAGATGAAGATTTGAAAGTTTCTGTATAGCTTTTTGGTACCAAATGCAACCCTGACGACCCTACACCAAGTAATTTCCCTTCTGTTCAACAGTACAACTGTTTGATTTGATTAATATCTGGGGAACGGTTTCAATTCCAAGGAGGTCATAATATGTTCATGAAATACTGTCATAAATAGGTTTTTTTTTAGAGCACAAAATTGAGTGCCTTTGGCATTTTCTAATTTTGTCCAACACTTCATAACACAAAACTTCAACCTTGCAATTATAATTTTTTTTTTTTTTAAGACTGTCTTTGAATGAGCGTTAGGGTTCATATTCTGCAATAGATGGGCCAAAATATCACTCCTTGGGCGTGGCTTTTGCGTAGAGGGACTGTCCCAGTAGTTGGCGTCAGCGAATCACTACAGACTTAGCCATATTTAGAATGGAAGCTGTCTCTCGTGCTCTACAATGAAAAAGACGAAATATGCGCTCTTACTTTTCAACCAATGACGTTTGGGGGTGGAACTTAGTAGATAGGCGGAGTTTCGTAGCTCAAATTCAAGGGTTCTCTGCTAATGTACATTTTCTCTTTAAAAAGTGAACGTACAGAAGAATTTAAGATGATTTAAGGGAGGCAAGTTTCCAGTCTCACTTTTGGCCCCATTTAATTGTTCAAACACTGCTAAGCTAACTTATCGCACCATCTAGCGCCCAAAGTGGCATACTTGAGTCGGATAAATTGAATTTTAAAAATATTCTAACAATTTTTTTGGAATAACTGGCACATATCAGCTGTAGGTCGTTTTTATTTGTGCTCAAAATTTCAAACACTAAAAAGTAATAAAGTCTTCGAGAAAATGTATACAAAAGAATTTTCATTGCAGATATGGGATAGAAATTTTTACTTGCACTCATTCAAAGACAGCCTTAAAGAGGTCTGAACCCATTGGTGCTGCCATCCTCAGTGCAACACTGACTACAGTTACAAAGCGGATTTAATTAGGCAAATTAAAAGTGCCCCCCTCCCCCCAAAAAAACAGTGAAGGGTCACCAGCACAATGCTTTCTCTGTAACCTATTTATTAAGAAACTTCAATAACCTATGAAGGTGGTTGTAGTGAGCGATGGGTTTGCCTCCTCGGGGCGCTCCATGGTAACAATGGCACACACAACAGCAACTAGGGCCTCTGTGAATCTTGGAGAGGTGCAAGCTAGTTCTGTGTGACATTGGCGAAAAGACCCCAACTCACTGGGTTTTGTTCCAGAATCCTTAGGTTGAATGACCAACTGGAACCCTCAGCTGTGGGCTAATCCCCCACACTGATGTACTTACCTGATTAAAAAGACAAAAAGAAATATTAAGAATGACTCAAGTGTGGGATATGGTGGACCTACCACACTTGAGAAGGACGGTCCACCACGGAATCTACCTGAACTTTCTAAATGGCGTATGAGAAAGCGATCTCGGCTGAGTGAATGTAAGATTGGTGTATGGAATAGTAGAGGTATAAATGGCAAGATGAGTGAGGTGATTGAGGAGATGAATAAGTATAGACTGGATGTGCTGTGTGTAAGTGAAACCAAAAAGAAGGAAATTGGGGTAGAAGTGAATGCCACAGTGAGTGTGTGGTCTGGAGTATTAGATAATATGAGAGGACAGGCTGGTGTAGGTGTGATTTTAAGTGAAAAGATGAACAACTTTATTCACTATAGTTGCATAAGTGAGAGAATTCTCTGGATTCGTTAGAAAGTGAAACTTCAGAGAATTGTAATTGTTGTAGTGTATTATGCTCCTTGTGACTCTGAACCTTCTGATAAGAAAGAAGATTTCTGGAATGAGCAAAAAGTTATAATAGCAGGGGATTTTAATGCTAGAGTCGATGTGCAGAATGCAATTTCTGACAATGTTCTGGGTAAGTTTAATGATCCTTGTGTGAATGATAATGGTGAAAGATTAATTGAACTCTGCATTGAGAATTATTTGTGTGTATCTAATACATTTTTCAACCACAAGTATATACACACACATACTTGGGAAAATCGTACTCTTGGTCAAAAGAGTGCGATAAATTTTGTTGTTTACGATCAGCGTTTGAAACACTTAGTTGTTGACACCCGTGTGATGAGAGGTGCGGATGTTGGTTCTGATCATTACTTGGTAGTGTCACGAGTGAAATTTAATGTTGGTTGGAGGAAAAGGAATAGGAAGGGACCCAGGATAGAAAGAATAAAGGTTGATAGGCTCCTTGAAGATCATCAGCGTTATTCTGACTTACTCAGAGAACGACTGAAGGATCTGAAATCTTGTGAGAGAGATGTAGAAAAGAAGTGGGAATGTTTTAAGAACTGCGTTGTTACTGCTGCTAAAGAGGTCTGTGGCACCACAATAGTGGGTAACAATAGAGGTGATGCTTGGTGGAATAGTGAGATTGATGAAGCAGTAAAGAAAAAGAAGGAAGCCTATTCTGGGATGTTGCAAGATAGTGTCTCTGTGGATGAATATCACTGTAAGAAGCGTGAAGCTGCTAAGCTGGTTCACCACAGTAAGGCAAAAGATGGGAGGGAGAAAGTGGAAAGGCATGAACTGTCTTTTTGGAAAGATAGAAAGTCCTTCTGGAAGTACAAGAGACTAAGGAAAAATATTGGAAACAAAGTTGTGTGAAGAATTAGATTGGGGAAATGATATGGGAGCCCAATGAATTAAGTGACAGATGGGGCGAATACTTCTGTGAGTTATTAGATCAGGAGAGCAAAAATGATTCTGAGACAGATGCAGATGATGTCAAATGAGGGATGAAAGCACAGGAGGGATCTCAAGAGAAGAAGTGTGTAAAGCTCTAAAATCTCTTCAGAATGGTAAGGCTCCAGGAGTTGATGGCATAACTGCAGAGATGTTGAAGTATGGTGGTGACTCTATAATTGACTGGTTAACTGAAATTTGCCAGTTGTGCTGGGAGTTAGGAATGGTCCCTCGGGATTGGAAAGATGCTATCATTGTTTCCTTGTATAAGGGAAAAGGTGATCAGACTGAATGCAAGAACTATTGTGGTATTAGCCTACTGAGTGTGCCGGGGAAAGTGTTTGGTAAGGTCATTATTGAAAAAGTACAGGGTCTTTCTTGCATCAGAGAAAGTGTGGGATGTTAAGAGTGGTTTTATGCCTGGTAAAGGCTGCACTAACCAGATTTTTGCATTACGCATGATGATTGAAAAGTATCTGGCTGTTGGGAAGAAAACTTTTACTGCCTTCATAGATTTAGAGAAAGCTTACGACCGAGTCAATAGGACACTTTCGTGGAAGGTATTGAATGAATATGGTGTTACTGGGAATCTACTTAATAGTGTAAAAGCCATGTATGCTGGTAGTACAGCTTGTGTACGAGTGAATGGTGTTTTATCAAAATGGTTTTCCATTGGTGCAGGAGTTAGACAAGGTTGTGTAATGTCACCATGGCTGTTTAATATATTTATGGAAGCGTGCATGCGTGATGCCAAAATAGATAATAGTGGTTTATGTCTTGGTGATATCCGTGTGTGCAGATTGCTGTATGCTGATGACACTGTCCTGTTGGCAGAGAGTAAAAGTGAGTTGCAGAGTATGTTGACTCGGATGCACGAAGTTTGCATGAAATTCAAACTGAGTATAAATAAGGGAAAAACCAAAGTCATGGTGTTTGAGAGAGGAATGGGTAGCACTGAATGTAATGTAAGTATAAATGACACTGTGATTGACCAGGTGAGTGAGTTTGTGTATTTAGGAAGCATGTTTAACAGAGAGAACAAGTTGGATGGTGAAATCAGTAAGCAAGTGAATTCTTCTTTGAAAGTCATAGCTGCTCTGGGAGGTTTTCACAGGAATGATGGGTTCTCTAGAGTCCCGCATGGCTGTGTATGAAACAGTAATTGTTCCTACTCTGATATCTGGCAGTGAAACCTGGGTACTGCAGAAGAAACATAGGAGTCGTTTGTGTGCAGGAGAAATGAGTTACTTACGTGGGGGTTTGTGGCAAGACACGATCTGATTGTGTGAGGAATAAAGATGTATTGCAGTTGTGTGATGTAAAGCAAAATGTTAGCAAGGTGGAGACCAATATGCTTCGGTGGTTTGGCCATGTTCTAAGAATGAGTGATAAAATGCTTACTAAAAAAATATTTTCAGCCCAAGTGGCAGGAAGGAAAGGCAGAGGAAGGCCAAGGAAGACATGGGTGGATCAGATTCAGGAGTGTCTGCATGAGAAAAAGATGAGTATGAAGTATAAAAGATCTTGCGTACGGCGTGTAATGGATATCAGTGAAGCACGAGTTGTATGTCAAGATCGCTGTAAATGGCGAAGTTTGATACGACAACAATAAGTGAAAATATCTGGAATTTTGTATTTCTTTTTGGAGCTAACCTCTGAATCTCAGAGAACAGCTTAGCGATACATAATCAATAACCTATTTATTAAGAAGCACTCCACAAAACTAAAACATAAGTAGAGCCATAACTAACCTCTTTACAAAAGTACTGAAGTAAATGCCTAAATCTGAGCTAAAAATATTAAATCTGGCATTTTGATTTAAATGAATGATCTGACTGAAAATATCAACAGAAAGCTCCCCAAAACAGATTTAGAAAATTCCATGAATGATAAATGTTTGATCAAATGTGAAACAAACTTGGTATTCTGAACTTCTCTTAAAAAACTATTCATTTCATTAACAAAATTTATGACATGTATTAAAAACCAAATCTTTTTTTTTGTCTTCGTAATTTCCATGATTAGTAAAGGAATGAAGTAAAAAAATTACACGATTACTACAAAAAAAAAAACTTTTTCAAAATGTTAATAGAAGTTTATCCAAGGTTTCATTGAAAACCTTGACATTTTGATTTATTACAATTCAAATAACATTCTTTTGAAGGAAATTAGTAGCTAGATTTTAATTTCTGCCAAAAATCAATCTGATAGGACAGGGGCACAGCCAGGATGCTTCGTGGGTGGAGCACTAGTGGGTCAAATAGGGTGCTCGATTACAATCTAAGCAGAGAATCTATCAACAATCTAGAAACAACAATAGTCATTATTACTACAACTAAAAGAAATTTTATGACTAAAACTGAAAGCAAAGATTAAATCTTAAAGATGTCGGAATATTTTGTATTTCATTTTAGATAATACTAAACCACATAAATTTATTTTTGCCCTTTACCTTTTCACTATTAAGCACCAACATCTCAAAAATCAGACATGTACAGTGAAATATTTTTCTTGTGAGAGTATGGTGTAATTTCATTCGAGGTTTTCCCCATTTTATTATACACAAGGATGCGCTATAAACTGAAGAAATACGAAATTGAAGTAGTTTCTTTTCAAAAGCAGCACTAGAATAATTCACACCAGCCTTCCACTGCTCCTGCATGCACTCCCACAGTGTGACTACTGAGTAAGACATCTGAAAGAAATAACCAAACCGTCCGAAGTTGCCATAAGCTTTCGACTAGTGGTCACACATGTTGATTGCAAAAAAAAATGCTGAACCCCTTTGTTCATTTGCTGATTTAAACTGAAATATGCCACAAACTAATGCATTCAGCCCTAACTCAATCCTACAGGAGCTTAAAACTTATCCTGTGCATGTGAAAGTGCAGAGCTTTATTTATGGAAAGGCATTCACAGGGCACATGCCCAAGGTCCTGACATTTGATGATACTCCTAGAAATAGAGTTATATATTACTTGCTTTTCATCACTGATTCACAATGTTTCTCCACTTAAAAATTTTAAATGGTAATTTCAGAACTGCATGTTGAAAACGCATGGAAATTATTACATTATACATATCACTAAGCTGTTCGTTCTCTGAGATTCAGAGGTTCACTCCACAAAGTACAAACTACCAGATAATTTTTTTTACTGTTGCTGTATCAAACTTCTCCATTTACAGCGATCTTGACATACAACTTTTGCTTCACTGACTTACATCGCACACCGTACGCAAGACCTATACTTCATACTCAATCTTTTTCTCATGTACACACTCCTGAATCTGATCCTTCCATAACTTCCTTGGCCTTCCCTTCCTGCCACTTGGGCTAAAAAGATTTTTTTAGTAAGCATCTCGTCACTCATTAAACACTGAAGCATATTAATTCTCCACCTTATAATTTCCACAAACAGAACACCACATTACTGGCAAATTAATGTTTTAATGTCTATAACTGTTCAACAGGTCCTCAATCATACATGCACATAACACAAGACACCTGGGGGAGGGGAGAGTCTTGTGCAGGCTGCAAACTGCCAAAATCAGTCTCTTCTGCTTTATAGGATAGCAGCCTTTCTTTTTACTTTTTCATTCTTATCTTACTTATGTACAACAACTTTGTGAAGGCACCAATGCTGTCTATTGCTGAAAAAAAAAAAAAAAGGCTTGGTATTATGCACATTGGTATACAATGTTACTTATTACTGTTTCACACGTTGTATTGTTATACAACATGTGAAACAGTAATACAATAACAATACAGCGTGTGAAACAGTAATAAGGAACACTGTATACCAATGTGCCTAATACCATGCAATTAGTCACGCACTGATGAAGAGCATTTATTGAATATTTGACTCACAAACCACATGCAAAAAAAAGGCTGTTTGAAAGGGGTACAAACCATAAACTACATACACATATCACTAAGCTGTTCTCCGAGATTCAGAGAACAGCTCCACAAAGAAATACAAACTACCAGATAAATTTTTAACTGCTGTATCAAACTTCTCCATTTACAGTGATCTTGACACACAACTCTGGCTTCACTGACATCCATCACTCAAGACCTAACTTCATACTCAATCTTTTTCTCATGTACACTCCTGAATCTGATCCTCCCATGACTTCCTTGGCTTTCCTCTGCCTTTCCTTAATGCCACTTGACTTGGGCTAAAAAAATTCTTAGTAAGCATCTCATCACTCATTCTTTCAACATCGCCAAACCACTGAAGCATATTAGTCTCCACCTTGCCAAGATTTTGTTCCACATTACACAACAGCAACATATTTTCATTTCTCACAGGATCAGAATGTGTCTTGCCACAAACCCCTCCATAAGTAACGCATTTCTCAAGCACAAAAATGACTTCTATGTTTCTTCTGCAGTACCCAGGTTTCACTGCCATACATCACAGTAGGGTCAATTACGCTTTCATACACAGCCATGCCAGACTCTTTAAGGACCCATCCTTCTAGTGAAAACCTCCCAAAGCAGCTATGACTTTCAATGAAGAATTCAGTCGTCTACTAATTTCACAATCCAGTTTATTCTCTGTCAAACACGCTTCCTAACTACACAAACTCATTTACCTGGTCAATCACTGTACCATTTAGACATATTTTACATTCAGAACTAATAGCTCCTTGCTCAAAAACCATAATTTTGGGTTTTCCCTTATTTATACCTAAGTCTGAATTGAATATAAATTAGATATAAATATATGCTGATTATTACTTTTAAAAAAATCTTTGGGTAAATTTCTGATTGCTCCACTAAGTGTTAAGTTTTAACAATTTCATTATCAAAGAGGGAAGCTTGATTAAACCAGAAAAGAAGACCTGCACTTTATAGAAGACTGTCTACTGGCAGTAAATCAGACATGCGACGCAAAAGCGTGGCTCTGTCGGAAAAGTTCCATACACCAGACCTGTGCCTATCCTGCAGGAGACTTCTGTGGGTAAAAATTTTGAAGAAAAAGGATTCTGTATAACCAGCTTTCAATGGAAACATCAAAACTTTCCTCTTCTATCACAAGTGGTGTGGCAATGCTTAACACCTAAAAGTTGGCAACTGTCACACTCAAGACTATTTTAATGAGAACCAAGCAAGCCTTTGTAAGAGAGAATATCACAATATTCATTCCAGTAAAATTCTTGTTTTATTTTTGCTTTGTAAAGTTTTCCAGGGAAAAACCTTGGTTTTGGGGGGAGGGGGTTAACTTCCATTGTAAGCAACTCTATGGGCTATAAGCAGTTGCCTGGCCCTAATTTAGGGCCACTGGCTAAAGGAAAGGGACCAGTGCCTAAAGACAAACAACATCCATGCCTCACCGGGTTCCGGACCTATCTCTGCCGAATGGTCAGAAGCCAGCAACCTAGACCACTGCGACACAGGGTTGACCTTGTTGAATAAGAAATTGACTGTGTCATAAATTTGAAGATACTTGTTGGTAATTTTGCAAATAAAGCATGCCAAATGAAATTTCAATTTACATTGGACCAGTAAGTACACAGATGTAGTCACCATTAATTTCAACTATTTAATTTACAGTACATTTTTTCATCTCCGAATTACTGAATTAATACAATTTGTTTAGTCATACAAATGAGTAACAAATATTGGGGACGCAAGGCTGCTTAGCTTGCCAAGTGCGCCAAGCTCTAGCGTACTGGCCTTGAAGAGCACTGGTTGTCCTTGCAACTAAATCAATGTTATCTGCATAAGCAAAGATTTCTATAGACTTTTATGAAGATTTTTCCTTTTGTATTAATTCCAAAGTCTCTTATGACTTTTTCTAGAGAGATGTTAAACAGTAAACATAAGGAGTCTCCTTGATGAACTCCATTTTTTATATAAAATTCATTTGAAAGATTGCCTTGTATTTGAATTGATACTGTTTTTTCCATTGTAGTCCTAACTAACCTTTGTTTACAGTCACTTTAAAATATGTACTTTTTATGACATAACTTATTTTATACAGCTTGTGCATTGTTTTTCCTTAAGTATGTAAGGTTAATTTTGTTAGCTGTAGTTATAACTGAATTTGAATATACATTGTTACACATTCAACCTATTATCTTGCGTGATGTTCAAAATGGACACTGAAGCAGACACCAGAAAAATTAATAACCACCAGATGTTAATTTTTCTATAGCCACTTTCTAAACTCTGAGTTAGCACAAGATGTTAGCAGTTACTTGAAATTTAAAACCATTCTCCAATCAAAAGTATTTGGTCTTCAATGAGAAAAAAACTCAAAACTAATTTTCATGGAAACATTTGAAATTTAAAATTTTGACTTTTTAATGAGTGGCACAAAAGTAAATTCTTCAAAAGCAGTGCACTGGCCAATTTACTTATAACACCAAGATTCAAGTGTGGTATGTTTACATTTTATGGCATTTCCCAATAAGAAAAGCAAGCACTAAAAAAAAGTTTCCAAAATCTTACGGGCAGGTCCTGCAGTACTACATATGACTAAGAATCTTTATTTCTTGCTCATTTTTATTTTATGTCTTGTATAAATTACAAAAATTGCAAAACTTTTAGAATAATTCTTGATGTCGACCTATCGTGCATAAGTTATATAAAAAATTACAAGTGGTAGGATGTTTCGGTAGTGACTTATACCTTCATCAGCCATGGAATGAAACGTGGTATTAGCATCAGTTGTTGCCAGATTTCAAAATAACTTTCCAAATGATAGGTATATTGAAAGGTGCGTCTGAATTGCAGGTGTTAGGAGTAAGGATGATTTCAATGCTTTTGCGGTACCAGAGGGCTTTCCTATTGCTAAACGGAGCGATACATTTTAACAAATCGGGAATCACGGACATATCGCTGATGGTTAAAATTGAAAGGGAGATAGAAGGGTTGCCTTTCTTAAACCAGCAATATGTTCCACCAATCGCCGGTTGATCCTTCGGTAAGTACTGCCAATATAGTGGGAAGTGTTGACAGGGGATAGAGTACCTCGTAACTCTAGGGGTTCATTGGGATCTCAGTCTTTAAAAATAAGATGTGGAGGTGGTTTAACAGCAATCCTGTAGCCGGAAGACTTGAAAATAAAGCAAACTTTGTGAGTGAAGGCGGCATGCAATTTGCCAATGTTGATGTTCTGATATTCGTTTTGAAGAGAAGGGCTGTTGCAAATAAGGTTAGCTCTGCAGATGTATGCCTTTAAAGCAGCCAATTTGTATTTGCTAATGGTAAAGGATATTATGGGTGGCTGAAGGTTTCCTGTAAACAGAGACAAAGTAAGAAATTTGGGTTGGTGTTTATTTTAACATCCAGAAAACTAATATTGTTGTTGACCTGTTCTGGAGACCAGAATCTTGTATGAAGGAATTTGGAAGTTATAGAGGACATAAGTTCAAACAGTGTATTTCAACAGTGTTTCTGGTGAGTGTGTTTCAACAGTGTTTCTTCCACCACTTGTAATTTTTTAAATAACTTATGCATGATATGTCAACACCAAGAATTATTCTAATGTTTTGTGTGTTATGTGTTTCCCTGCCAATTGATGGACTCTGGTGCAAACCATGGTAACCAACACTTCTGTAGTTGTGAGATACGTAGATTATAAGTAGTAAAAAAAATATAAACGTTTGCACTTACCATAAATTGAAAGTTGCATAGTGGTGCCATATGTTGACATAAATGTATAATACATACTCTAAAAATGCTCAGATTATCACCAGTTGTTTTTCGCACGCAGCTCATTTTTTTTACAAAAATGTAGGTTACCATGGTTGATGCCTGAACCCTTCAATTATTCTCAATATGTAAAACTTTTAGTATAAAACATTGAATGTGTAATTTTCAGCAATTTAATTAGTAAACCATGAACATTTTCTCTACACTATTCTGTGAAATAAAGAAAATCTATAGTTTCACTGAACGCAAATTAGAAGAATGTTAGTCCAGGATAGGGAGACTCCACGCAATACCACTTGCCTTGCCGTGACAAAAATAATTAAAAAAAGTTTTTGGACACAGTGCTACTTCAAAAAACAAAATGCGGGGAAAAAAAGATGCCTTGCCGTGACAAAATTAATTAAAAAAGTTTTTGGACACAGTGCTACTTCAAAAAACAAAATGCGGGGAAAAAGATGAACTACCTGAAAAATCTTTAAAACTAATGCTATTAAACACAGAAAAAACAACAACTTTGAACCAGAAGTCTAAAACAAGATATGGTGACAAATCTAAATTTGTATTTACTCCATTTAAGGAAAAAAAAAGTTCTACGTCACGAACAGTTAAATAAAAATGCTGATTGCATTCGACCTTGCAAGAAATAAAACCTGGGGGAAGGGGGATCCTGGATCATCATACTAATACATTTGCCCAAAGCCACAATAGAAAGGGAATTACTTTGGCATACTGATACAGTAAGTTGAAAGATGATTTTAAAGCATAAAAAGGATTTTCCCTCTTAGTTCAACACAGAATGCAGCATACAATGTAGTTTTCCTGAGCTTTTTTTTTTTTTTTTTAAATGTGAAATAATTGTTGTAAGCTGCCCGAAGAAGTTCTATTTCAAAAGAAATTGGGAATTGTTAAAAGAAAATACTATAACTTACAAAACTGAAATTCAAACAATGGTATGAATATGAAGAAATTAACTCTTGCAGCAAAAGCTATTAAATCGAAAACAAATGCAGTCTCCTGCACGCTACACTTTAATGATAAACTATGTACATAAGTATATGCTTAAGAACTTTCAACGCCACAACGGAGTCATCAGAAACAATGCAGCAGCGAGCACAGAAGTGAGTAGCCTATATACTTTACAAGACACATAGCAGTTAATGTGCATGCAATGGTTACACAACTTCTGAGAGAACCTTATAACAGGGTTAACAATCACTTTGATTTCATTACATAGTGCGTTATCAGTTTTACGACTGTGGATATGTGGTATATTCATTTCTTCGTATGTATTCCTGCCCTTCGTCCATTACTCCCCTAGAATTCTTTGATCTTATGTCACATTCAAAATTGTGACCTTTAACAACACATTGGGAAAGTCGTACATCAATGCTGAACAATGTTACTTCTACCAGTCACACTGAATTTGACAAAAATTCTCACGTCATAGTAAATTTGTGCCTCATACCTCGAAAAGTAGTGACACAAAGTATAGGAAAGGTAATACAGATTAACAAACAGATGATAGGAAATTCACATATATGATTAAATTCTGTGGCCTAGAAATGGTGGCTCTGATCAACATTGAGAATTCAAGATCCACAGAAAAAAACTAATTTTCCATTCAATTCATCACATGACAATTTACAATTTTTTTCTTGCAAAGCTAAATACCGACATAGTTCAAAAGTGGGCCTATATAAAAACTACAAAATAAAAAGGCAATATTTGTTCATAGGCGGGGGATTTCGAGACCAGAAGATTTTGTGGATGACCAGAGGAGGTGGAATCTTTAACAATGGGGATCGGGAATTGGGGGAGGGGGACAACTTACCTTCTTAATACCTTAATGTTTTATTTGCCTCAGTACACATTGAATATAACACTAAATATCTGACTTAGTTAACATGCTGTATTTTAGATCTGTTACTTTTTTTTTCCCTCTCTTGACCTTGCTGCTGCTATTATGTGAACGCTCTTGACTTACACCTAGGGAGATCAAGGCTAAGTCAGGTCTCTGCATGGAATTTTTCTTGATCTTCCCTGCTATTATTTTTTGCTTATATGCAACTGTTCCATATTATTACTTTATTATGTAACAGCAAGATTAATAAATGAATTGAATTATTTCTGAGGTACTTGAATCTATTTAGCAACTTATCAGTTCCAACTATCAAAACCTGTTACATTACCACTTTGAAATGCCTACAGTACACATCACTGTAATAGGGTTGTACAAAAAAAAATCACTGTAAGAGGGTTGTGAAAGGAGGGGGGGGGATTCAGGGGAAACCATGTCTAACAATTGCACTTGAGGAAACCACTTGATATAAGATAAAACTAGCTCACTTAAGTTCAATGACTGAAACCATGCAGTTGGGCATATTCAATCGAGTTAAGCAAGCAATATCAAATCTTTAAAGTTGCTGGAAAAGTACAGCACAAATATACTGGGTCTACATATTCTGAACTACAGCTACATGCCTCCTATACAAGTATCCGTTAATCACAGCACATATATAAAGTAATGCCAACATAACGATACCGGCTAAAACACATGACGAGAGATAGCCAAAAAAACAGATCACACTTTGTAACATTAAAAGATCATAACTTTGAAGAAGCTTATGGCTTGGGAGCTTTCGACCTTAGCTTAGGTCTTCAATGGTGAAGTGTGATCTACTTTTACCTTTAATTTAGTAATGCTGACAATGAAGATTCACAATTTTCAAACCTCAAATGAGCTTTCTATACAAGATACAAACTTATTTTCTTTCTAATATTAACTACCTGAAACTTATTTCCATGAAGCTTGATGGTATGCTTTCCTTGGAGGGGAAATTCATGTGCATCTCACTCAGTTTATGGTACACTCTGGCCAAGTTACAGCATTAGTATGAAACTCTCAGCCAGCCTACATTAACTTCTGTAACAAGAAGTCTCCCAACAGTGGAAATTTTCGGAGCTACTGGGAAATAGTTCATATGCATTTTACTTGTCCCCCACAAGATATTTTTTATATCAAGATATTTTTTAAAAAATATCTTGTCCCCCCACAAGATATTTTTTTCTACACATTGAACAAATTGGAAACTAGTGTACTTATTTTTTCATCTGCGGACACACAAATTATTTTTTTAAATATACGACTTAAAACACTAACTACATTCTGTATGGGACACTATACTATTCACACTGACAGTTTACCAAAGTCTGATATAAATCTCAGCTGGTTCTATACAAAGTACAATCCATGCAGGTTCTAACAATTTTCTGCTATTCACAGGTTATGCAAAACATTAGTATATTTTTAAAGCTTTACCTGATCTAAGTAAGCACACACTACTCTATTTAAAATATGTCATTTAATTGTTTAAGTACTTTACAACTGCCCCCAAAAAACAGTGCAATTATTTAACTACCATTCCTCAGAGAAGTTTCATTCATCATTAAACTTCTGAATATAAATGGGCAATTTAATATCAAAACTGCGAAAAAAATGACTCATTCTCATTCCTAACCAATTAATTTTCTGACAAATTAATTTTCTCTACTCCTTTCCTCAGAGAAGTTTCATTCATCATTAAACTTCTGAATATAAATGGGCAATTTAATATCAAAACTGCGAAAAAAAAATGTTGACTCCATTCTCATTCCTAACCAATGAATTTTCTGAGAAATTAATTTTCTCTACTCCTTCATTTTCTTTATTGATTGGAGGTTTAACGACCACCGTGACCAACTCAATGGGCTATGAGCAGTTGCCTGTCTCTAATTTAGGGTCACTGGTTCCAGGGAAGGGAGAGAGCCTGGGCCATAAGCCAAACACGACAACCATGCCTCACTGGATTCGAACCCGGACCCCTTTCGGACGAATGATCAGAAGCCATCGTTGTATGCTTTTGCACGCTTATACCACTGCGCCACCGGGGCGTCCCCTTCAAATTTAAATACCCTACTACAAATCACTATGAATATGGCTAACCTGAAAAACTTCAAAATTCATAACAAAATTTTGTGCAAAAGCTATACAATGAAATAAAGGAAACAAAGTGAACAATAATACATAACAGTTACGTCAAACTTAACCATGTTACATGGCTTATGAGTACGTACATGTTTATAATACATATATAACTTTTTTTATTACGAGAGATTTATTTCTTTGGAACCTCATACTGCATGACCTACACACACTGCTAAGTTCTTAAATGACAAGAAGTTTTGAGAATTACGATTTATACTTTTCCTAAGACACAAATCAAAAAAAGAAAAACCTAGCCCATCTCCAAACTGTGGTGACTTTACAGAGGCATTAATTTCCAAAAAAAATGTTTACGCAAATAAAGCAGTTGTAACAATTCATTGATAGGAAGCTTTACATTTCTAAATAATCATACGTAACCAAAAAAACTTCGGTACGGATTTGCCGAAATTTTGAAACTAGAAAGTGTGTTGAAACCCCAAAAAACTTCAGCAACTTGAATTCAAGAAGCTAGGTGTATTAAAAGGAAATCTGATACGTTATCTGTTTTCGGACGTTATCTGTTTTCGAAACTATTCCTGAAGTAATTTTCACTTTTGAATATGAACACGCGACTTATATAATATATACTATTCACCAAGACTTTTTCGTGGTGTCACTTGCAAGAAAAAAAATATATGCGAGATGTGAACACTTCTGCAAAGACTGTCAGTTAACAGGAATAATCACAACCCCTTTGGGTTTACTTCCTGCTCCTAAAGTTCCTGATACAACAGTGTTATAAATGAGTGAACACATATGAACATACCTTGCAACAAGCGAGTTAAACTGTCCCGCTTTATGGTGACCTCCATTACGTCCATCGCCTTCGAGCTTGATTATCACACTGCTAGAGCAGCCGGAGCGTCAACAAGAACTGAGAATTAGAACTACTGTACCAAGTAGAGTATATCGACGCCAACAAAATATAGTTCCAAACTCTACTCATTAGAGCCGAAAAAAATGTTTATATTTTAATAAACAGAATCAGGTACCAAATGTATCAAGCTATCATTAGTTCAAAATAATCTACATTTTCACTTCTTCAGATATACTACAGAAACAAAATAAATTAAGCTCAAAATATAAAAATTACTCCGCAGAGCAAGAGGCGTGGTCATTCGAAAGCCAGAAAGACAGAGGGAGGGACAATTGGGAGGGACTTCACTAAAAAATAACTTCTGCGAAAAAAAGAAAAAAAAAACGAAAATGGGTTTCGAATTTGCTTAGTTCAGGGGGATGGGAACTAGTAAATTTTACCCAGTAACTTAAGAAAAATTATTTAATTAATTTGGTTAAAAATTTGGTTGATGAACAAAAATAGTTTTGTGTGAGTTTAATAACCACCTCAAGTCTCCCGTCCCAAATTTGGGGCCACTGATTCCAGGGGAGAAAGCCAGTGCTGTAAGAAAAACACACTATCCATGCCTCTCACAAGATTCGAACCGACCCATCTTGGACAAATGGCATACTTGAGATTCTTCCGCTGATTTCAGCTTTTTTTCGTCATCATTTGGGTAATTCTCTAGATCGATGCAGAACTGAAGGGAAATAAATATAGGGGAGGGTCGTTTTCCTTCAGAAAAAAGGTATTTCATCTTTCAAAACTTCCGAAAACGGAAGTTAAACAAAGGGAAGATCGTAAATTCGTTCTCTCGCGATGTTTCTTTTGCCCAGTATCGTTGTTAAATATAATTTTATTCTATAAATATATGTATAATAGCTGGAAAACTGAGATACAATTTCAGAAAACGGAAGAACGAAAATTTTCCTGTAATTCTACACAGACGGCGCGAAAATTTCCCTGTGATATTCAGGCAGGAGATTCTTCCATTTGTGTGGTTCTCGAGACCGATGCATAACTGAACAGAATTTTTGGGAGGATTGGTGGTGGTGTGAAAAGTTTCGTTTTCCGTCTGAGGGCGGAATTCTGACTTTCGAAATCGGAAGTTGAACGGAGTGAAGATTTCTTCCGTGCTCGTAACTTTTCTCTAGCGATGTTTCTTCTGCTCAGTGTTGTTAAATAACATTTTATTCCATAAATATTTGTATTTCATCTTGAAAATGGACGAAAATTTTACGGAAACGGAAGTCAGACGGAGCGGAGGTCCCCCCCCCATCCCCCGCACGATGTTCCCTCTGTCCTGTTAAATGTCAGTAATTTTATATTTTGAATAGAGTAGTGTGCTCCAGTTCAATATTTATATAAATAAATTACAGTGAGTGATTCAGTCTTACTCATGCTGCGTTATATACATTCACTCTGTTCTGCTGCGTGTTCTGATTTTTCACTCACTCAAAAAGTTAATTTTTTTTTTTTTTTCGTTGGTTGGTCTCGTGTATGAAATATTCGGAAGCCATCGCTTAAAACACTGCGCCACCGCATAGTTTTCTGTTTCATTATTACTGAATTTTTTTATTGTTTCGTATTGTTTTTTATTGTTTTCAAACCCATATAACATAGGTGCCGGCTTTAGTACGGTGCCCGGTGGCGCAGTGGTCTAAGTGATGGGTCTAAGTGATGGCTTCTGACATCCGATAAGCAGAGGCGTAACTAAAGGCATTTCTGCGCCCGGGCAAAGCACAAAATATTGCGCCCCCTATCTGTCTTATAAATTAGTTATACATGTTTTTGATTTAATCGCGTATGCATATGCACACACGTAAATGTGTATTGCTGGGCAAAACAAAACGCCTCATCCCAATGCATCTATCTGTAGGGAAGGAATAATCGAACTGGTGGTGCAGTGGTCAAAGCACTGGCTTCTGACCATTCGTTCAAGATGGGCTCGGGTTCAAATCCCGGTGAGGCGGGAGTGTCGTTTCCCTGGAAACAGTGACCATAAATTAGGGACGGATCCTCCCTTTCCTGGAACCATGCAGTGGCTCAAAATTAGGGACGGGCGACTGCTTATAACCCATCGAGTTGTTCACGGTGGTGTTAAACCCTCCTCAAACAAAAAAAAAAAAAAAAAAAAACTGGGACTGTACGTGTTTGCACGGCTTAGGACGTTCGGCACCACATCAAATGGAAGTCGAGGCTCAAAGTCTGAGAAATCATTAAACATTCCCCAGAGAATGTTCAACATCATCCTTATCTTGCACCACGCGTACAACTGCGCCTTCATTTTTGAATGTGAGCAATTAATGTCCCCTGAACGTTTTGAGGGAAAACTATGAAAATTGTAGCAGGAGCAGGTGCAAAGTTTCAATTTCAATTTTAATCAGACCGTAAGCACTGAGCAGCCCCGGGGGCGCAGTGGTCTAAGCGATGGCCTCTGATCATTCGTCCGAAAGGGGTCCGCGTTCGAATCCTGGTGAGGCATGGATGTTGTGTTTGTCTTACGGCACTGGCTCTCTCCCTTCCCTGGAACCAGTGACCCAAAATTAGGGACGGGCGACTGCTTATAGCCCATTGAGTTGCTCACGGTGGTCGTAAAACCTCCAATACAAAAAAAAAAAAAAAAAAAGCACTGAGTTTTGCGCCCTCTCTTCAGCTGCGCCAGGGGCAACTGCCCCGCTTGCTCCGCCCTAGTTACGGTTGTGCGCATGGGCGCCTGCAGGAAAATTTTCAAGGGGGTCAAATATAATTAACTAAGGTTTGGCTAATATGTAGAAAACAGTAATTCGTGAAAATGAAAGATTAATACTATTACCATTATTACTACTTACTTACTACACTAGAACACTACTACTAATATTATTATTATTATTAATTGATACTGCTCTTGAAGAAAGTGTATGTTAGTAATAGTCATGTATTATCATGTACATTAGTAACTGTTTTCAAAATAATGAACAGGGTCGAGCAGGGCCACGCCAAGCCTTTTAAGTTCAGCACACACCACCTTCAGCGGAACTTGTTTGGGCGTACTACCTTACGGTTTGCTAAGTTTTCCGCTTTCACGTTATCGTTTTCCAATTCGAAATTTCCAATAAAATTGGGATATTAAATTAAACGCCCCAAACTACATCTTTCCTTGTGGTCCAGTTCTATGAGTGCAAAATAAAAAAAAAGTAATAAATAAAATAAAGTAAAATAAAGGGAAAATAATTCTACCGGGGGGATGTCAAGTGACCTCTGTGACCCCCCTGTCGGCGCTCATGGCTGTGCGATAAGGATCCGGGTTCGAATATCCCGGTGTAGACATGGATGTTGAGTTTGTCTTACGGCACTCTCTCTCTCCCTCTCTCTCTTCCCTGCAACCAGTGACCCTAAATTAGGGACGGGCGGCTGCTTTGCCCACTAACTTGCTCACGGTGGCCGTTAAACTCCAATAATATTAATAAACAAAATTAGGGCAGTGTCGCCGCACCTGGAGTTCAGGGAGCGTCAAGACGAATTTTTTTCTTTTCGGGGTGGGATGTGTGCGTAGGCGCCCACTGCGCGGGAGCAACGGGGGCGATTGCCCCCTCAGTGATTAGATAGCGGAGGCAAAAGTGTTTTTTGGCCCCCTCGGTCTTCTCTGGAAATGCATGCTTTTTAAATAGTTAGTTTTGTATCAACATTTTAATTTTATCTAACAATGCTGAGTTTTTTCTTTTAGTTTAACTGTGCTCTTTCTACAATGAGAGAAGGGGAGATACTGGGGTGAGCGACGACCTTATAAGGTATGTGAATTAAGATAGAATACAATCATCAACCAGTTTAATAGGAACACATCCATGTAATCCCTCTGAGAAGAAACATTCAATGGCAGTAAATTTTTAACTAGCATTTTAATAGAAAAATGGAACAGAGCAAAAACTGTACAACTCAATGAAATGATGAACAATATTTGTTGTGTGGCACCAAATACACCAACATTCAACATCAATCGCTTATTAAATTAAGAGAAAATAGATACTGAAAGATGCAAGGTTTCTTACCCATTTTATAAATTATTAAGAGAAATCAAATTAAAACAGAAAGCAAATATATCAACAATTGTGGAGAATAACTTCATTCACTGCTTAAGCATGTTTCATGATAACAGTGAGCATCATTACCTAACTCGAAGGAAACCTTTAAGATCGCTTCAGAAAAGAGTCCTGCCGTCTGCGTTTTTCAGACTCCATTTCCTGTTAATTCAGTTATAGCAAGTAAGGCTACTTTTGAAATTTGGAACATTTCATAGAGATGAACAATATTTGTTGTGTGTCATTTTTTCATTGACATGGTGTTTAAAAAGTTACTGGTCATTGAATGTTTCTTCTCACAGGGATATAGAGCATGGTGGTGCTCCGAATAAATTGAAAAATAAGTGTATGTATATGTGCAAAACTCAGAGGCTATATTTCCTTTTTGGCTCATTATAAATAAATTTTACATATGTATGTATTATGTATACATAGAACTCAGAGACGATATTTTCAGGCCCCTTGAAAGTATAATTAATTAATCTGGAAATTTAAAATTCCATCGAACATGAAGTTGAAATATATTATTGTTCTTGTACTATATGTCATTGCTTTCTTGTACTATGTTATTGCTTTAGTGCGCATGTGCTTGTATATGTGTGAGGTTAAACGACGATTAATTTTAAAAGTGAATGCTACTTTCTCGTGTTTTTTTGGTTCGCCCCCGTGGCATTCATGAAAAGTCGGCGCCTATGGATGTGTGTATGTGGGAAGGGGGTGGGGTGATGTGATGGTAGAACATATATGAAAACGAAAAAAAAAAAAAAAAAACCTGCCGTTATTTTAATTCGAAAGTTGTAATTAAGCGGGAAAAGGAGCGTTATTTTTGACGTTGACCTTGAGATTAAAAGTGTGACTGTTAATTTATGTTGTATATCTTTCATGTGGGGCTGAAAAACCATGCAATCAAGCACTAAAAGAAAAAAAAAGCGCTTTCGGGCTTTGGGGAGGGGTTCAACGAACATTATCGAATGCTAAAGCTGGCCCAGTAGGTGGCAGAGTAGTCAGATGCCCGGCCTGCTGACAACTTGTCAGAGCCAGAGATGGAAACGGGTCGACGGGTCGGCAATTTCTTGCGGGTCAAACTGGTCGGATCAAGGTGTTCCTGACCCGATTTTGACCCGGTTTTACTATTTCCGTTTTATTTCTGAAAAGAAAAAAAAATCACAAAGAACCCTTTTGAGGTCTTTGAAAAAATATTTCAGAGCTGCAGAGTATGATCCAGAAACTTGCTGAGAAGGGTAAAGAAATGGGATTAAAAATGAACTTTCAGAAGACAAAACTAAAGTACAATGCTTTTACAAGGAATGAAGATTTTACCAATTGATGGGGAAAAGCTGGAGATAATCAATTCCTACATTTACCTTGGGCAGCATATATCAAAGCGAAGATCACATTGATAAAGAAATTAATTGGCGTAAAAAACTTTGTTGAAGAGATTTTGGAAGAAACAGTACAATTTTTAAGAGCGATGTGTTTGTTATGCCTTAAAAAAAATTGTTTGATTAATGCATCCTTCCAGTGTTTACGTACGGAGCAAGGAAGTGGACTTTAACTAAAAAAGTCATACAAAGACTGCAGACAACTGAAAGCAGCATAGAGAGATGCATTCTGGGTGTAACCAAGAAAGATAAAAAGAAGAACTCTTGGACAAGAAAAATTACAAGAGTGAAACACATCATGATCAAATCCCTGAAATTGCAATGGGCTGGACATATTGCCAGGAGAACGGACCACCGATGAATAACCGAAATTTTAGACTGGATTCCAAGGGACAGGAAAAGACCCAGAAGAAGTCCACGTGGGAGATGGGTGGATGCAAGAGACTGACGCAAGAAAATTCATTCTTCAAGAAACTTGGGGAGACCTTCATCCAGCAGTGGATTGATAATAGTTGACAATGATGATGTTAAATTGGAATTTATTGTTCAAAGCACATTTGCCCGGGTCGGGTCCGGGTCCAAAATTTAAATGTTTGACCAGTTTTCAACTCTGGTCTGAACTAGGCAAGGAGCTAACGACCAGTTCCAATGGTTTCCAGGGGGCCCGCGGGTGGTTAGCAAGGCAGGTCAAGTGACAATTTAAATTATGAACAAAAAATGTTGATAAACTAAAAACTTTTAACTGAATTTTCAACTGTACAAATCAACGAAGATTGAACATTGGAAACAGCCATTAGCCAAGTGCAGTTTTCTAAGGGATTTTTGCCCCTCCCACTTGTTAGAATGTGTAAACAATGCAGAAATGGCAAAGCCCTGTCGAACATCAGCAGATCACGATTCACGTAGCTTTGTATTTCATTATATAAATCCTTTATTAATTCGCGTATTGCTCTTTTATTTTTAAAGAAAGCTAAATTGGGATGCCACAGGAGGGAGAATGATGGATAACTCAACTTCCCGATGTGAATCAGTACGAACAGCTGTGCCAATAATTCTCTACCTCACGGACTAAAGATTTTTTGGTGTCAAGGGCCAGAGAAGAGAAAAAAGGTTTTTTAAGAAAAAACAAAATTTGGAAGAAAATTATTAAAAAAAGAAGCGAAGGTGGAGTCGTAATCGCGCTGAATAATAAAACACTGTTCCTCACTGGGTAAGGGACCGTGAGATGCTAAGCGCTTATTAAAAAGCTACCTGGTAGTAAATTATTTTTAAAAATGTGTCGTGAGGAGGTTTCTGCTAAGTGTATACCCCTTGGCTTTGGAAAATAGTACTAGAGGGAAATCTTTGTGCGATTGTGAGAGTAGTACATGTTTTTCCAGCGAGGGTAGTCCATCGTAAGTCAATCTTTTTTCTTTGCTATATTTTATTAACAAGTACAGTTATTCAGAAGGCATGCAAAAGGAATGAATAGAAACTAAGTGATTTATGTCCCTAAAACTAAAGTTACATTGCACCCAGTAAACTAGGACGAGAATCAAAGCTAAGCAATATTATTTATGTAGAATTCCCATGGGCATTTTTGCATATTTTCCAGATTTGTGCATTTCTTCCGAGGTCATTTTTGTGTGGATGTTTGTTCTGTAGACATTTTTTAATGATTCTTAAAAAGTTTTGCGAGGAGCAGATAAATAGCTATTTGTTTTTAATTTTATCAATATTCTCTTTAAATTCTATAGCTTGTAAAGTTGTGAGCAACTGAAATTTCTTTTCTGCAAAAATCAAACTAAGTCGAAATTTCTTTGTGCAGGAGAGAGAAAGGAGAAAGCACGGTTAGTGCTTATTGCAGAACTGATTTCTTTTTCTCGAGAAATAGGTGTTTCTATCACTGTTCAAATTTTTCTTTTCTATTTTTGCTACGAAAGGTTTTTCTAAACTGATCTTCTACCGATAAGTATTAATTTTATATTTATTTGTTTTGTAGCCCCTCCAAACCATGTGCCGATGCCAGGAGCTTAAGCGGGAACAGCCAACACCATACATTCTTATGGATTAAATTCAGCTTACTGCATATTAATCAGACAGAGGCTAAGCCTGTAAAATCATAAAACTTCGTATCTGGGACAGAAATTTTAGGATGGTAGTATGTGTAAAACTTAAAAAAGTATTCGTCATCGAATGGTTTTTCTAGATTTTTTGCTGCGTGATTGTAAATATGCAAAAAATATATATCTTAACGCTTTTATTTATCTTTCAGGCTGTTCATAAACAACAGTAAACTGGAAACCACTGTTATATACTTTTCTCATTTGTTTCAACTGCACAAACTAATTTTGTTTTCATAGAATTTCCTTATTGACATTCAAGAGGGAAGGGGGGGGGGGGCGCTCAATATCTTTTTCCAGGGGCTCGTAAATTAATGGTTGGGCACTGCTACCGACGCATGGGGATATCACCCACCTCTTCATCCCAACACCACTGCGCTAATTTTGTTTCTTTCTTCAAAGTTGTGGCCAGCCCCAGATGCGCGTAGCCTCACTTCCCCTAATCCATTTCCCCTAATTCCCGTTTGCCCTAATCACGTTTACCCCAATGGAGTTTTCCCGAAATCGCTTTTACCCGAATTCCCATTTCCCCTAATTTCGTTTGCCCTAATCTCGTTTCCCCTAAACCTCGTTTCCCCTAATTCCCGTTTGCCCTAAACTCGTTTACCCCAATGGCGTTTCCCCGAAATCGCTTTTACCCGAATTCTCATTTCCCCTAATTTCCTTTCCCCTAATCTCGGCTCCCCTAAATCTCGTTTCCCCTAATTCGCATTTGCCCTAAACACGTTTACCCCAATGGCGTTTCCCCGAAATCGCTTTTACCCGAATTCCCATTTCCCCATATTTCCTTTCCCCTAATCTCGGTTTCCCTAAATCTCGTTTCCCCTAATTCGCATTTGCCCTAAACACGTTTACCCCAATGGCGTTTCCCCGAAATCGCTTTTACCCGAATTCTCATTTCCCCTAATTTCCTTTCCCCTAATCTCGGTTCCCCTAAATCTCGTTTCCCCTAAATCTCATTTCCCCTAATTCACGTTTACCGTAAACACGTTTACCCCAATGGCGTTTCCCCGAAATCGCTTTTACCCGAATTCCCATTTCCCCTAATTTCGTTTGCCCTAATCTCGTTTCCCCTAAACCTCCTTTCCCCTAAACCTCGTTTCCCCTAATTCCCGTTTGCCCTAAACTCGTTTACCCCAATGGCGTTTCCCCGAAATCGCTTTTACCCGAATTCTCATTTCCCCTAATTTCCTTTCCCCTAATCTCGGTTCCCCTAAATCTCGTTTCCCCTAATTCGCATTTGCCCTAAACACGTTTACCCCAATGGCGTTTCCCCGAAATCGCTTTTACCCGAATTCCCATTTCCCCTAATTTCGTTTGCCCTAATCTCGTTTCCCCTATTTCACGTTTGCCCGTATCAAGTTTTTCCTAATTCGCGTTTTCCTTATTTCGCGTTTGCCCTAATTCATGTTTGGTTTTTATTAACCGAAATAAAACGGTGGGTCTTGATATCTCAAGAGAATTATTATTTCCTTTCTTGTTGATGATGTCGATAACCATGCCAACAAAAGTGTAAAGAAGTGCACATGGTGAGGACCATTTTACGATTAGTCCTTAACGCAGCCATTGTATCTGTCACGGACCCCCCACCCCCACCCCCTCCCCTCCGCTACCCTTCCTCACAGATAAAGTACTACATCGCATTAAACTTTTATAAAAGCAAGAGATACTATTGAAAAGCATTCGGTAAAATTGTGAACGCAGAAGGCCCACTTTTTAAGAGTTCTTAGCGTACTAGACCCCCACCGTACGAGACTTTAAGCATGAGCCGTGGAAATGCCTTTTGCTAATTGAGTTCCATCTTAACAGTAGACGTCAGTTTGTCCTGTTTGAATGTTTTCTCAGTTAGCACCATCACTGATTGGGTGTAGGAGAACTGGCCATCGGTGAACTGGCCACAAAAATTTTAACAGGCTGTATAAAAATTGCGTTTTCGACTGCTTCGTGGCCACGTTCTTGGAAGTTGGTTATCTGAATCACATAAAGTTTCCGTAATTTCGTCTTTTCTTAATTGCGATTATTAATGTAATTCTTAATGTAAAAAAATGTTTATGATCTACAACTGAACAAAAGATTTCCGGATTTACAAACTGCAAGTCTGCCATTAATTATCTGAGGGCGTGTGCTGCCTCACGAAACCTTTCGGGGGGGGGGGGTAACACCAAAAGTATAAAATATAAAGGATTTCTGGTCTGATCGGGAGATTTTCAGCATTTACAACCTACACGTCAACAAATTATCTAAGGGCATGTGCTGCTTCAAGAAAATTGTCGGGGGGGGGGGGCACACGTGTACAATGTTAAGTTAAACGAAATTTGTTTTGGATTTTATGGATTTTTACACTGCCTAAAAATAAACATCTTTCCTTTTCTTTCTGTTGAACTTGAAATCCAAAAAGGATAAAGAACAATTTTTGTAATTTAAAAAAAAAATTACAATTCCCCCTTTTTCGTTCCTGAGAATTGATAGCGGCAATAAGGTGCACAAAATCCTCTTTTCAAATTTTTACTGTCTGTAGCAGTGGCTTACGCCGATAGATCGTTTTCCAAAACTTAGAAATATGAAAAGTTACTTCTGATTAAATGTGAAACAGCAACGACTTTTTTTCTTTCGTTAGTAATTAAAACAAAATTGCTACAGACTTAGACAATTTGGACATTGTTAATAAAGTTTGTAACAAAAAAGAAAAACAAAAGCTACAAAAGTTAATTTTACCTGAAACTACGTTTGTTTGTGTGCTTTCTTAAAGCTTTAGTTTTTAATTTATAGGAAAAATAATTTCATTTATAATTTCATTTAATACGAAAACCAATTATTTCGAATTCTACTTTCAGTTTTATACAATTTATTTGAATATGTACCAATAGAAGATAATTTTTGGTTAGAATAGTTCAAGAGACGCCCGTCATGTTCAATGTTATATATCATCATCATCATCATTGTCAACCATTATCAATCCACTGCTGGACGAAGGTCTCCCCAAGTTTCCTCCACAACGGTCTGTCTTGTGCCAGTCTCCTCCATGTCACTCCCGCATACTTTCGAATTTCATCCACCCATCTTCCATGTGGTCTTCTTCTGGGTCTTTTCCTGTCCCTTGGAATCCAATCTAAAATTTCGGCTGTCCATCAATGGTCTGTTCTTCTGGCAGTATGTCCAGCCCATTGCCATTTCAGGGATTTAACTCTGATCATGATGTCTTCCACTCTTGTCATTTTTCGGATCCACGTGTTCCTCATCTTATCTCTCCTGGTTACACCAAGCATGCACCTCTCCATGCTGCTTTGAGTTGTCTGCAGCCTTTGTATGTCTCTTTTAGTTAAGGTCCACGTCTCTGCACCATACGTAAGCACTGGAAGGATGCATTGATCAAACACTTTTCTTTTAAGACATAATGGCATATTGCTCTTGAAAATTATGCTGTTTCTTCCAAAAGCTCTCCAGGCAAGTTTTGTACGCCGATTAATTTCTTCATCAATGTGACCCTCACTTGATATCTGCTGTCCAAGATAAACGTACGTATCTGTTATCTCCAGCTTTTCTCCATCAATCGATAAATCTTCATTTCTTGTAAAAGCATTGAACATCACTTTTGTCTTCTGAAAGTTCATTTTTAATCCCACTTCTTTACTCTTGTCAGCAAGTTCCTGGATCATACTCTGCAGCTCTGATGGGGTAGTTGCAAAAATGACTACGTCATCAGCAAAACGAAGGTGGGTTAGATAATCTCCATTAATCTTTATCCCCTTGTTTTCCCAGCTCAGTGACTGAAAAACACCCTCCAATGTGGCATTAAAGAGCTTCGGAATTATGGTGTCACCTTGTCTCACTCCCTTTCCAATTTTTATGTGTGTTGTATTTTCAAACAGCCTAATCTTTGCACTTGCATTTTCATAGATGTTATTAATAATATTAATGTATGCATCTTCAATACCACAGGTTTTCAAAGCCATTGTAACTGCTGATGGTTTCACCGAATCAAAGGCTTTTTCATAATCGATAAAAGCCATGCACAATGGAAGTTCATATTCCCTCGCTCTTTCAATTAGTTCTCTCAGTACATGGATATGATCTATTGTGCTGTAGCCACTCCTGAATCCAGCTTGTTCTCTCGGTTGAGCCATGTCCAGTGTTACCTTCAAGCGGTGTGAAAGAACTTTAGTGAAGATTTTATAAACTACTGATAGGAGGTTGATAGGTCTGTAGTTTCCGAGATCCTCAATGTCACCTTTCTTATGTAGCAGGATCATTGTAGCGGTGTTCCAATCCTCAGGAATCTTTCCTTCATTAAGGCATCGAGTGAAAATTTGGGCGAGTACTGTTTCGATTTCTCCACTTGCTTCTTGTATGATGTCTACAGTAATTCCATCTTCTCCTGGAGCTTTTGCCCGCTTCATGTTCTTGATTGCATGTGCAACTTCTGCTGGAAGGACTGGAGGAACTCTGGTACTGGTATCTTTCATGATGTCTGGAGTGCATGTATCATCCCTTTCATATAATTTGGAGTAGAAATCTTTCACTCTTGTCAAAATTTCGCCTCTATTTCTTGTTACAGAACCATCTTCTTTTCTCAGTGCCATAATCTGTTTTCTTCCCTTACTGAGATGTCCCTTTGCTATCTTTAGGCTTTGGTTGTTTTCAATTGCTTTCCTCACTAGTTCACAGTTGAATTTTCTTACGTCTTCAGTGATACTTTTTCGTACTGTCTTGCATAGCTCTATATATTCCACTTTGGAAGTCACATCTTCTTTAGTTGTCCTCATCTCTCTTCTTTTTTGCATCAACATTTTCGTTTTTCCTGAAAATTTATTTACATGCAACTTGTTCTTAGACCCAGCTAATTTTGTTGCTGTTTCCATAAGAGCTTTGGTTACTTTTCTGTTAACTTCAGAGATGTCCACTTCTTCCGATGTTAGGAATTCTAAAGCAGAGAACCTGTTCTTCAGTTCCAACTTGAAGGTATTATGGTGTTTTTTAAGGTTGGTTATGTCAATAGATTTTGTTTGTCTTATGAGCTTGCCACGTTCAAGTTTAGTGTTGAGGTGCATCTTACATCTCACCAATCTATGGTCACTACCTGTGTTGAACTTGTTTAGCACACTGCAGTCTTCTATGACGAATTTTTTGTTAAATATAATAAAATCAATTTCACTTCTCGTCCCATTTGGATGTCTCCATGTCCATTTCCTGTGTGGCTTTTTCTTGAAGAAGGAGTTCAAGATGAAAAACCCTTCTGCCTCTGCAAACTGAACGAGAGTATTTCCACGCTGGTTTCTGTTGCCGTGACCGAATTTACCTACTGAAGTTTCATTCTGTTGCCGTTGCCCTATTTTTGCATTGAAATCTCCCATAATTATCTTCAAGTGCTGCTTACCTTTATTATTTTGATCACGAATTTCCTCATAAAATTCTTCAATTTCTTCTTCAGCATGACTTGTGGTGGGTGAATAATCTGAGCCTGGTATCTTCTCGATAGTTGGATAACGAGTCGTGCAGCCCTGTCAGAGGAACTTTCAACTTCTATCACTTTATCCTTCAGTTTCTTGTTTATTATAAATCCAACACCACTAGTTCTGCCAGTATCTGTTCCACGATAGTAGAAGAGATGTCCACTTTTCAGTCCGATGAGATCTTCTCCTTTTCTCCTAACCTCACTTAGCCCCACGATGTCCCACTTGATCCTTTGTAGTTCCTCTTCCAATTCAAGAAGCCTTGAATCAGAAGATAGGGAGCGTCCATTGTACGTTGCCAAGGTCAGCATCAGATGGCAGCCTAGTCCGGTCCTCCGGGGATTCTTAGCACCCTCTGCCTTCATGTCGGACTGGCCGCTGCCTTGGCCAGGTACATTCCAGCTGCCGGAGACTGAGGGCCAAGATTTAAGTTGTGGAGTCATTTTGGAGGTGTTTGGCCATAACTCACCACGCTGTCCAAGCGGGTTGGTGAGTGTGGGATAGAAACTTAATTTCTGGATATTCATCACTGCTGCGTTGCGCGTCATGATCTTCAGAATGTGTGTTAAAAAATTTTGTTTTAAAATTCGGTTTTAAATTTTGTCCTTAACTCTGCTTTTGGGTATATATATATAAATGTTCACTCGATGCCTTAATGAAGGGAAGATTCCTGAGGATTGGAACAATGCTACAATGATCCTGCTACATAAAAAAAAGGTGACATTGAGGATCTCAGGAACTACAGACCTATCAGCCTCCTATCAGTGGTTTATAAAATCTTCACCAAAGTTCTTTCACACCGCTTGAAGGTAACACTGGACATGTCTCAACCGAGAGAACAAGCTAGATGCAGGAGTGGCTACAGCACAATAGATCATATCCATGTGCTGAGAGAACTAATTGAAAGAGCGAGGGAATATGAACTTCCATTGTGCATGGCTTTTATCGATTATGAAAAAGCCTTTGATTCGGTGAAACCATCAGCAGTTACAACGGCTCTGAAATCCTGCGGTATTGAAGATGCATACATTAATATTATTAATAACATCTATGAAAATGCAAGTGCAAAGATTAGGCTGTTTGAAAATACAACACACATAAAAATTGGAAAGGGAGTGAGACAAGGTGACACCATATCTCCGAAGCTCTTTAATGCCACATTGGAAAATGTCTTTCAATCACTGAACTGGGAAAACAAAGGGATAAAGATTAATGGAAATTATCTAACCCACCTTCGTTTTGCTGACGACGTAGACATTTTTGCAACTACCCCATCAGAGCTGCAGAGTATGATCCAGGAACTTGCTGACAAGAGTAAAGAAGTGGGATTAAAAATGAACTTTCAGAAGACAAAAGTGATGTTCAATGCTTTTACAAGAAATGAAGATTTATCGATTGATGGAGAAAAGCTGGAGATAACAGACACGTACGTTTATCTTGGACAGCAGATATCAAGTGAGGGTCTCATTGATGAAGAAATTAATCGGCGAACAAAACTTGCCTGGAGATCTTTTGGAAGAAGTAGTATAATTTTCAAGAGCAATATGCCATTATGTCTTAAAAGAAAAGTGTTTGATCAATGCATCCTTCCAGTGCTTACGTATGGTGCAGAGACGTGGACCTTAACTAAAAGAGACATACAAAGGCTGCAGACAACTCAAAGAAGCATGAAGAGGTGCATGCTTGGTGTAACCAGGAGAGATAAGAAGAGGAACTCGTGGATCAGAAAAATGACAAGAGTGGAAGACATCATGAGCAGAGTAAAATCCCTGAAACGGCAATCGGCTGGACATGTTGCCAGAAGAACGGACCATCGATGGACAGCCGAAATTTTAGATTGGACTCCAAGGGACAGGAAAAGACCCAGAAGAAGACCACATTGGAGATGAGTGGATGAAATTCGTAAGCATGCGGGAGTGAGATGGGTGGATGAAATTCAAAAGCATGCGGGAGTGAGATGGGTGGATGAAATTCGAAAGCATGCGGGAGTGAGATGGTGGAGACTGGGGCAAAACAGACCGTAGTGGAAGAAACTTGGTGATATCTTTATTCATCTAGCAGTAGATTGAAAATGGTTGATGATGATGATGAAATATACATATATTTTCCTGAATTTGACGATAAAAAATTACATTCAACGATTTTTTTCCTGAATTTCACGATAAACCCGATTTTTTTCCCTGAATTTTGGCGATAAAAGAAACGTTTTATTTCACTCAGCGAAAATCAGGACAAACATGAATTGGGGAAAACGCGAATCAAGGCAAAGGAGAATTAGAACAAACTTGATACAGTAAACGTTTTTAGGGGAAACTTTGATACGGACAAACGTGTTTAGGGCAAACGTGAATTAGGGGAAATGAGATTTAGGGGAAACGAGATTAGGGGAAACGAAATTAGGGGAAATGGGAATTTGGGTAAAAGCGATTTCGGGGAAACGCCATTGGGGTAAACGTGATTAGTTGAAACGGATTAGCGGAAACGGGTGTTCACCCCCAGATGCAATGGGGAAGTAATAGGGGCCATACTCTCCCGCGTTAAAGTTTACATAATTAAATTTTAGTATACCATATTTCGAGCATTCCGTATTACTCTTATACGTACTTGCTGCAGTGATTTTTATTTTGACAGTTTTCTTGCAGACTATGAATAAATTTATTAAAATTTCTTTTCATTCAAACGATGTGCATTCGTTATTTCATTTCTGTAAATTTATGTTATATTTTGAGGCCTTCCTTTTAAGTTTTATGGGTCTGCATTAACCTCTAACCCTAGATTTGGGATGAACAACTCCTTCCATCCCTAAACGTTCATTGGGACAGTTAACCACACCTTCCAAAAATACAATATAGATTTTAATCATGCATCGACATCAGGGATTCAACCGGTCCGTATCCCCTTCAAAAGAATGAAATTAACAGCAAAGTTGATGATGTGTGTCATAAAGTGTTGGACGGAATTTTAAACAAGAAAGTTGACACCGAATTTTCGGGTGTAATAAGCACGTCTTTTGAATCCGTTCTGACGCAAATTAAATTTATCAAAGCTATTCAAAGTCAATGGAACCGGTATGGAAAACAATAGATCTGACCAAAGAAAGAAGATTTTCAATCGGGTTTTTAATCCCTCAGATATAGCTGTAAACGGAATAGTGAGCTTACGAACTCTTAGAAACAGAGATATCGGCAAAAATAAGATGTGACTTTACCTCTCCTGGTGGGAAAACCATGCATTATTTTAGGAAGAAAGTATTCTCGAAAGGTTCATCCGTATAAGCGGTATCGGTCGAAGAAAAAAAATTAGTCGAGTTTTCAGGAGCCCAGATTTTGCAACAAATACATCAGAAGCAGAAATTAACACTTATTCCCCCTGGTGGCTAAACTATTCTTTATCAAATATTAGAAATGATGTGAAAAATATTTTCCATCAGTTCTTGTATGCGATACAGGAAGAATTTTTCAAATCAGAGCTTTAGGAGCAGAAATAACGCAGAAAACGCAATTTACCATTGTGCCCCCTAGCGGAAAGTGTATGATTTACTTGAAAATTTTGAATTTGTAGGAAACACATTTCGCATCGGAAACACTATCGAACATAGAAGGAATTTTTCAAATCGTACTCTTAGAAGTAGAGATATTGACAAAAATAAGATATAACATCTACGCCCCCTGGCGTAGAAACCATGCATTTTTTTAAGAAGAAAATTTTCCTAAAAGGTTTGTCGACATGAGTAGTATCGGTCAACAAACGACGTTTTTTTTCAATCGAGAATTTAGAAGCTCATATTTTGCTGCGAATACAACAGAAGCGGAAATTAAGCGTTACGCCCCCTGGTGGCCAAACTATTTTTTACAAAAATTAGAAATTATGTGCAAACGATTTCCCATCAGGAGCTGTATCCGGTGCAGAAATAGTTTTTCAAATCGGAGATTTAGAAGCAGAGATATAGGGGGAAACGCAATTTACCGTTACGCCCCCTAGCGGAAAGTCTATGAATTACTTGAAAATTTTGAAATTATGTGAAAAACATGTCACACGGAAAACACTATCCAACAAAAAAGGAATTTTTCAAATCGGACTCTTAGAAGTAGAGATATTGACAAAAATAAGATGTACATCTAAGCCCCCTGGCGGAGAAACTGTGGAATGTTTTAAGAAGAAAATATTCCGAAAAGGTTTATCGATGTGAGTGGCATCAGTCCACGAAAGAATTTTTCAATCGATACTTTAGAAGCTACAATTTTATGGCAAATACATCAGAAGCAAAAATTAAACTTACGCCCCCTGGTGGCCAAAGTATTCTTTACCAAAAATTTGAAATTATATGCAAAAGATTACCATCAGGAGATGTATCCGCTGAAGAAATTTTTTTTCAAATCTGAGTTTTAGAAGAAGAGTTATTGGGAAAAATGTAATTTACTTTTACGCCCCCTAGCGGAAAATCTATGCGTAATTTGAAAAAGTAATTATACCTAAAATACTCTTCGACATAAATGGAATTGAAAGATATAATTTTTTTCAATCGGATATTTAGAAGCGAATATGTGGAGTAAAACGTATTTTTGAATTCGACATCATCTGCATTTACGCCCTCTACCGGCGAAATTGTACATCGTAAAAAAAAACGAAATAAAGGATCATCATTTGCATATTTCAAGCTTCCCAATGCAAAAAGAATTTTTATAATCGGACTAATAGTTGCTGAGATCTCGTAGGTACAGACGGACGGACGAACAAACTGATAGCAGAAGCACGATCTTTTTTTTACAAAAGACGTGCTAAAAATGTGAAAGACTCAATTTTGTGCTTAAAAAGAGGTTTATTTGATTATTACACTTTTTTATGAATATTTCAACCTCCACCCCAGATATTAACGAAGCACACCGATATGCTGACAGACATACAGTCGAACGGACAAAGCGAGGGTTGTGCCGAAAGTAATGCAAAAGGGAGCGTAACTTTTTTATTAACTGACAGAGGTCACTTTAATTGCACATATTGGCAGATTAACTCTTTCTCTATAGCGACCTTTCTTCTTCATTGCAGGTAAATAATGGATTTCAAGCAAAAACAACGCGCCATCATTGAGTTCTTGACAAAGGGAGGGTGCAGGCTGTCCGACATCCACAGAAGGTTACAGAATCTATATGGAGATGAGATCATTGACAAGAGCAATGTGCAGAGATAGATGAAGAAGTTTAAAGAAGGGAAAACCAGCAT
The DNA here is from genome assembly GCA_039090855.1 of Macrothele yani. Lineage (NCBI taxonomy): Eukaryota > Metazoa > Arthropoda > Arachnida > Araneae > Macrothelidae > Macrothele > Macrothele yani. The sequence continues at coordinate 118,488,707 of CM077026.1, forward strand.
TGAAGACAAACCACGCAGTGGGAGACCATCATCTGCGACCACTGACACGAATCGTCAGCGAGTTGTTTCGCGCGGAGAGACATGGTCGCAGTCCATGAGCTTGTTACACACAACTGGACTGTGGTCACAATGCCATACAGAAGATGGTGGAAAACTTAGGGTATCGGCAAGTGTGTGCACAGTGGGTATACCACGGTAGTTGACGCCTGATTTGAAGGAGAAAAGAGTGGAAGTCTGCTCTGATCTGCTGGAAGCGCTTGAAGCCAATGAAGACACGTTTTTTTGTTGTTGTTTTTTTCGATCTGATGACAGGGTATAAAAAGTGGCCATATCTTTGCGATCCGGAAACGAAGAAGCAATCCCTGGAATGGTGTCACACTTCTTCACCAAAGCCTCAGAAGTTCAAGCGCCAGCGATCAGCAGAGAAAGATATGGTGACTGTTTTTTGGGATGGCAGGGATGGCATTCTCTTTAATTTTCTGGAACGTGGCCGTACCGTGACCAGCGAGCGGTACATTGAGACACTCAAGAAGCTTAGAGAAGCCATAAGGAGGAAGAGACCGAACAAGAATCTGAAAAAGGATCCACATTCACCATGACAATGCGAGACCACACACGTCTTTGGCAACAAATCCGGCGATTAGTAAGTCAGGCTGTTCGGCGGTCCACCTTATAGCCCAGATCTGACTTCCATCTGTTCGGTCCAATGAAGGACAGTCTCCGGGTACAACGATTGGATAACACAGACGAGGTAATAGTGGTTGTGTAGAAGTGGATACAACGGTCCACACCTGATTTTTTTCAAAGAGGATTCGAGAGTTGGGTTCAACGACGGTGCAAATGCATCGCTTTCGACGGCCACTATGTTGAGTAGTATCATTTGTACAGAGTAAGAGTTACTCTACCAACATGTTCAATTTGAATGACCTCTGTCAGTTAATAAAAAAGGTATGCCCACTTTTGCATTACTTTCTGTACGAACCTCGTACTTCCATGGAGTGAGACTTAGGTTTGAACCTTAAAGGCTATCCAGAAAATTTCAATTCTTCATCTCAAACTGCTCCCGAGATATTAATCGAAAACATAGGACAAACAGACGTACTGGCGAACCAACAGAAAACCAAACATGGTGCGATAGTTACATTTGGTCCTTAAAACCATCCAGGAAATTTTATATCTATCTCAGTTTTCGCTGAGCTAAGATATTTAATCAAAAACAGGGAGACGTACGGACAAACTGGCAAACTAGCAGACGGACAAAAAAGTGTTAATGTAGTCTCTGGCACTCTCTGCTGTGAGAATTGCTTGCTGTCTCCTAAAAGGCATCCTTACATTTTTTTAAATTTCAAATCATCGTCTCAGATGGTCTCAAATACCCACCGCGTCAAGCTCCAATTGTAATGTCCGACGAAGTATATAAGTATCCAGGTCATAGTATATCTAATGAAGGTCTCCCCAAGTTTCTTCCCCAGCGGTTTATCTTGCGCCAGCTTCCTCCACGTCACTCACGCATGCTTTCGAATTTTATCCACCCCTCTCGCACGTGGTCTTCTTTTGAGTCTTTTCCTGTCCCTTGGAATCCAGTTTAAAATTTCGGTTGTCTATCGGTGGTCCGCTTTCCTGGTAATATGTCCAGTCCATTGCCATTTCAGGGATTTTACTCTGATCACGATGTCTTCCACTCTTGTCAATTTTCCTTATCCATCAGTTCCTCTTCTTATTTCTCCTGGTAACATCAAGCATGCCCATGCTTCTTAGAACATTTAATCACATAAATTTTGATTCATCGTCCTTCCCTCTGGAACGAATCACCACCATTTTGTTTAGGGGGAAGAGGGTTTAATGGCCACCGTGAGCAGTTAGATGGGATATAGGCAGCCGACCGTCCCTGATTGAAGGCCACTAGTTCGGGATTGGGGGGGGGGGGGGGTCGATGATGTAGGGTAGGCACACCATCTAAGCCACGCGTCAGATTCGGGCCAGAATCCATTTCGGACTAACGATCTTACTGAAATTTGTCTATGCCAACAATTAGACAACTGCACCACCCGGGATATAATAAACTGAATGCCTCTACTTATAGCCTCATGGTTGTCGTTTAACCCCCACCCCCACCCTAAAAAAACATGAAATGTTTTCCCCTTTGCGTGTTCTGACACGTGTCTTCCGCATTCGCCTATTCCTGCTAATTCGAAAGTTAATGGGTTCCGCCATTTTGGCGAGGAAAGAATTCTTGATTCGGCTATTCCTGTCTCGCCTAAAACCTTCACCTGCTAGAGGGGAGAGATTCACCTGGAGCAAACTTCCTTTTTCTCCTATTCCTGTTTCGCCTATTCCTGCTACGTCGAAAGTTAATGGGGCGAGAAAATACTATTACATTATTTCGCTTAAGCTTTGGCGGAGTGATTTTAAAAAGAGATACATCTTTACCTCCCGTGAATTTTTTTCTATCGAAACACTAAATCTTTCGTGCGTAAGAAAAAAAAAAAATTCCCGTGAAAAAAAAAAAAAAGGTAGTTTTATCCCTAGAGTTTGAAACTAGTTTTATTTCTTTAATCGAAAAAAGAAGCCAAGTAGAAAACAAGGTTGTGCAAAACATTTATAAATTTAAACAAGTTAGTAAAATCATGCAATGCATTGATTATGATACGCTTTCCAACATACCAGAAATTATTACTCAAGTTATGAGGATAATGGCTGTGGAATAAATCTCGTTCCTGTGTCCTGACCTTTGACCCCATTTCGATGATATTCTACAGAACCGGTTCAGTATACCTCAAGAATAACATACTAAAGTTTTGTTGCAATAGAAGCAGTTTTACGCAAGTTATGAGAATAATGGCTGTGGAATAAATCTTGCTTTTGTGCAATGACCTTTGACCCCCTTTCGTTGATATTCAACAAAACCGTTTCACTATACCTCCGGAACAACATGATAACGTTTTGTCGCAAACGAAACATTTTTAGGTAAGTTATGATGCTATGATGCGCAAGGGCAATGGAATGGATCCCACTCCAGTGTCCTGACCTTTGACCCCATTTCGCCCATTTTCAATAGGGTTCGTCCCCAGTGGCTCCCTACCAAATACTAAAATTTCATCGAAATCGAACCATTTTTACGCAAGTTATGACGCATAAGGGCAATGGAATAAATCCGCTCTTATGCCCTGCCTGACCTTTGACCCCATTCGCCCATTTTCAATAGGGTTCGTGTCCAGTGGTTCCCTACCGCATATTAAAATTTCATCGAAATCGAACCATATTTACGCATGTTATGACGCATAAAGGCAATGAAATGGATCCCGCTTTTATGTCCTGACCTTTGACCCCATTCCGCCCATTTTCAATAGGTTTTGTTCCCAGGTGGTTCCTTACCACATACCAAACTTTCATCGAAATCGAACCATTTTTACGCAAGTTATGACGCATAAGAGCAATGGAATAAATCCCGCTCTTATGCCCTGCCTGACCTTTGACCCCAATTTGCCAATTTTCAATAGGGTTCGTGCCCAGTCGCAAACGAAACACATACTTAAATTTCATTGAAATCGAACCATTTTTACGCAAGTTATGATGCATAAGGCCAATGGAATGGATCCCGCTCCTATGTCCTGACCTTTGACCCCATTTGATTTATTTTCAATGGGGTTCGTTCCCAGGTGGTCCCCTACCACATACTAAAATTTCATTGAAATCGAACCATATTTACGCAAGTTATGACGCATAGGGGCAATTGTATGGATCCCGCTCTTATGGCGTGACCTTTGACCCCATTTCACCCATTTTCAATAGGGTTCGTCCCTTGGTGGTTCCCTATACTAAAGTTTAATCGAAATCGAACCATTTTTACGTGAGTTATCGTGCCGACAGACAGTCCGACGGCGGACGGAAAAAGCTGGAGCATATACGCTTCTTCAACCTACGGTTGGAAAGCGTTAAAAAGGAGGGGGAAGGGATGCCATTACATTGTTTCGCATAAGCTTTGACTGTGTGATTTTTAAAAAAAGATATTCCTTGATTTTTTTTTATCGAATATTAAAATCATAACTCAAGATTTAGTGAGTCGCAAAGCTTCTACATATACGAATAAACCTTGTGTCGTTATGATCTTACTTACGCATTTATATCCCTAGGAAAACTAACACATTTCGTTTTGTTCTAATAGGAAAACTCCCACACTTTGACAAGATCTCGGAAAGAAAAGCAATCTGTCATTTATTCAATTTGTACACGACCCCGTAACGTCGCTGACTCTGAAGGGTATACCAATCTCCCGGGTACGAATCTGCTGTTTCCCGTAGTGATTCCCGGTGTGTCGGCTTTATTTTGGGATCTAACCCCCCCCTCCCCCGTTGAGACAATTCGAATTCTTTTTCAAAACGTGCTTTGGGTCACACTGCATACAAATTTAAAATTTCGGCGTAGGTACAAATCCAGTAGGTGTACATGTCCCAAACGTACGTCATGTCGCACGGCATACAAAATTAAAATTTCGGTGGGTCTGCACCATCTCCCAAAACCAAGCAGGTCAATTTCGAAAATATGGTAGCGATTATTCCTAAAGTTCCTGTACTAAGTGTGCTCAAGTTCAGTGGGCTCGTGTCCAGTGGGCAAATGTCCGGGTGGGCAAGTGTTGGACGCCCCTTATCTGTGTTATATTCTAATAATTGGAAATGTTATTATCATAGGAATAATCATATGTTATAAACAAATATTTAACAAATTCACCATAGTTATCTTCAAACGTTAATCGGTACCAACGTCACATTCCAATACGGAACACGTTTTAAAGTTATGAACAATGGCACACGTGTTAATGCTATTCACTGGAACACGTGTTACTGTCATCAATGTTAAATACAAGGTGTTAATTTTATTGTTATATTTATTATTATGAACAAATTATAGGTGCATCAATTACAGATCATTTACCGATTAAATTTACTTTATTGTGCCTTTTTATAACTATGGGACTTTTGTTCTACAGTGATCGTATATGGACAAAAACGTGCCCCTTATATGTACTGGCATATAATAAAGCACGGCGTTGTGATTCACCTTTATCCCGTCACTGGAATGGTGGGGGAGTAAAGGTGCCGCTCGTGAAAGAAATCAGAAACATAAACACATATCTTAGTTTACACATACCTTAACTTATGTCTTGTGTGGTTATAAGGAAAACAAACAGGAATCTTATGTGGAAGTAATCAAAATAGTTTAATACGAGAGAATTAGGAACACTAAGGTACCACGTGCGTGGGTGCAGCCGTTAACAATACCTTACACATAAAATTTACTCTTATTACGATTTTTCTCTATAACGTCTCCGATCATTTCTGCATACATCTATCTATATATATAAGTGCATGTAAGGTCAGGTGATGCGTAACATCACAGCCTCTCCTTGACAAATGTCAACCCCGCCTTCTCGTGGTGCATCCTGTTCCCACTAAAGGGGCTCTGACGACCGCCAATAGCGGTATAACTATACCATCGGGATCAGAGGAAATGCTATCCCACACTCACCAACCCGCTTGGCCAGCGTGGTGAGTTATGGCCAAACACCTCCAAAATGACTCTACAACTTAAATCTTGGCCCTCAGTCTCCGGCAGCTGGAATGTACCTGGCCAAGGCAGCGGCCAGTGCGACATGAAGGCAGAGGGTGCTAAGAATCCCCGGAGGACCGGACTAGGCTGCCATTTGATGCTGACCTTGGCTACCTATAACGGACGCTCCCTATCTTCTGATTCAAGGCTTCTTGAATTGGAAGAGGAACTACAAAGGATCAAGTGGGACATCGTCGGGCTAAGTGAGGTAAGGAGAAAAGGAGAAGATCTCATTGAACTGAAAAGTGGACATCTCTTCTATTATCGTGGGACAGATACTGGCAGAACTAGTGGTGTTGGATTTATAATAAACAAGAAACTGAAGGATAAAGTGGTAGAAGTTGAAAGTTCCTCTGACAGAGCTGCACGACTCGTTATCCAACTATCGAGAAGATACCAGGCTCAGATTATTCAAACTTATGCACCCACCACAAGTCATCCTGAAGAAGAAATTGAAGAATTTTATGAGGAAATTCGTCATCTAAATAATAAAGGTAAGCAGCACTTGAAGATAATTATGGGAGATTTCAATGCAAAAATAGGGCAACGGCAACAGAATGAAACTTCAGTAGGTAAATTCGGTCACGGCAACAGAAACCAGCGTGGAAATACTCTCGTTGAGTTTGCAGAGGCAGAAGGATTTTTCATCTTGAACTCCTTTTTCAAGAAAAAGCCACACAGGAAATGGACATGGAGACATCCAATTGGGACGACAAGTGAAATTGATTTTATTATGTGTAACAAAAAATTCGTCATCGAAGACTGCAGTGTGCTGAACAAGTTCAACACAGGTAGTGACCATAGATTGGTGAGATGTAAGATGCACCTCAACACTAAACTGGAACGTGGCAAGCTCATAAGACAAACAAAATGTATTGACATAACCAACCTTAAAAAACACCATAATACTTTCAAGTTGGAACTGAAGAACAGATTCTCTGCTTTAGAAGGCCTAACATCGGAAGAAGTGGATATTTCGGAAGTTAACAGAAAAGTAACCAAAGCTCTAATGGAAACAGCAACAAAATTAGCTGGGTCTAAGAACAAGTTGCATGTGAACAAATTATCAGGAAAAACCAAAATGTTGATGCAAAAAAGAAGAGAGATGAGGACAACTAAAGAAGATGTGACTTCCAAAGTGGAATATATAGAGCTATGCAAGACAACACGAAAAAGTATCACTGAAGACGTAAGGAAATTCAACTGTGAGCTAGTGAGGAAAGCAATTGAAAACAACCAAAGCCTTAAGATAGCAAAGGGACATCTCAGTAAGGGAAGAAAACAGATTATGGCTCTGAGAAAAGAAGATGGTTCTATAACAAGAAATAGAGGCGAAATTTTGACAAGAGTGAAAGATTTCTACTCCAAATTATATGAAAGGGATGATACATGTACTCCAGACATCATGAAAGGTACCAGAGTTCTTCCAGTCCTCCCAGCAGAAGTTGCTCATGCAATCAAGAACATGAAGCGGGGGAAAGCTCCAGGAGAAGATGGAATTACTATAGACATCATACAAGAAGCAAGTGGAGAAATTGAAACAGTACTCGCCCAAATTTTCACTCGATGCCTTAATGAAGGGAAGATTCCTGAGGATTGGAACAACGCTACAATGATCCTGCTACATAAAAAAGGTGACATTGAGGATCTCAGGAACTACAGACCTATCAGCCTCCTATCGGTGGTTTATAAAATCTTCACTAAAGTTCTTTCACACCGCTTGAAGGTAACACTGGACATGGCTCAACCGAGAGAACAAGCTGGATTCAGGAGTGGCTACAGCACAATAGATCATATCCACGTACTGAGAGAACTAATTGAAAGAGCGAGGGAATATGAACTTCCATTGTGCATGGCTTTTATCGATTATGAAAAAGCCTTTGATTCGGTGAAACCATCAGCAGTTACAATGGCTCTGAAATCCTGCGGTATTGAAGATGCATACATTAATATTATTAATAACATCTATGAAAATGCAAGTGCAAAGATTCGGCTGTTTGAAAATACAACACACATAAAAATTGGAAAGGGAGTGAGACAAGGTGACACCATATCTCCGAAGCTCTTTAATGCCACATTGGAAAATGTCTTTCAATCACTGAACTGGGAAAACAAAGGGATAAAGATTAATGGAGATTATCTAACCCACCTTCGTTTTGCTGATGACGTAGGCATTTTTGCAACTACCCCATCAGAGCTGCAGAGTATGATCCAGGAACTTGCTGACAAGAGTAAAGAAGTGGGATTAAAAATGAACTTTCAGAAGACAAAAGTGATGTTCAATGCTTTTACAAGAAATGAAGATTTATCGATTGATGGAGAAAAACTGGAGATAACAGATACATATGTTTATCTTGGACAGCAGATATCAAGTGAGGGTCACATTGATGAAGAAATTAATCGGCGTACAAAACTTGCCTGGAGAGCTTTTGGAAGAAACAGCATAATTTTCAAGAGCAATATGCCATTATGTCTTAAAAGAAAAGTGTTTGATCAATGCATCCTTCCAGTGCTTACGTATGGTGCAGAGACGTGGACCTTAACTAAAAGAGACATACAAAGGCTGCAGACAACTCAAAGCAGCATGGAGAGGTGCATGCTTGGTATAACCAGGAGAGATAAGAAGAGGAACTCGTGGATCCGAAAAATGACGAGAGTGGAAGACATCATGATCAGAGTTAAATCCCTGAAATGGCAATGGGCTGGACATACTGCCAGAAGGACAGACCATAGATGGACAGCCGAAATTTTAGATTGGATTCCAAGGGACAGGAAAAGACCCAGAAAAAGACCACATGGGAGATGGGTGGATGAAATTCGTAAATATGCGGGAGTGACATGGAGGAGACTGGCACAAGACAGACCGTTGTGGAGGAAACTTGGGGAGACCTTCGTCCAGCAGTGGATTGATAATGGTTGACAATGATGATGATGATGATGATGATATAAGTGCAAAGCTTAGTGATTCATTTTTCTTCCAGTTCCTTTTCTCCTATGCTTTACCTAAATGTTTTACCTAGCTAACTGGGTTTTCATTGTTTTATCATGACCAATACACACGCCACGTGCTCTAAATAGGGTTATGAATTAATTTAAGCAAGTACATGCAAATAAAAGGGAAAAGGAAAATAACTTATCTGGTATCTCCATATGTCTTTCAGGTTTTCAACACTGGGCATATACACCTAATTGAGCTGACTGGCGCTATCCGAACTCGGCTCTCCGTTTGTCAACGTTGGGCATATTTCATTTCTCTCTCGTCATACTCGGCACTCAATACCCACGTCTGTTCCTTGTCGCTACACGTACTCCACTCTTGACCAGTGAAAAACCCCTGACCTTCTGAGCTTCACCTTGTCCGGTGATGCCAAGGTCACTTGACCTTCTGAGGGGTTCATCTATTCCGTCAGGTGAACGTTACTTCGCTCCCTTCTTGGGAACTGACCCTTCAACTTTTCCGACCCCCTATATCCCCTGGGGCCTAAGTATCGTCTCAAGGCTTGAGATTGCCTCTCGCTATCCCCTGGGGCTATCTATGCACGTGCATGTTGGACTAAATTTATTTTAAATAATTTTATTTCCAACATCTGTATGGGATATATGTATTTTCGAATTTCAATGTTACATTAAGAATTTTATTGACAAGTCTATTGAGTTACTACTGCCTCAGCAGAGCGAAGCTGCTCTAAAATGAAGTTAATAAAAACCTATCTCAGAAATGCAATAACGCAAGAAAGGTTATCTATTTTGGAATTATTGTCAACAGAACATACAAAAAATCTGGATTACAAGAACATAATTAATGATTTTACTGAAACGAAGGCAATAAAAGTCAATTTTCTAGAATAAACTTGTGATGATTTATGAATTTTATACGTCATTTTAAATCTTATGCCCTCTGGTCTATGAATACCGGTGTGGAAGTTTTTCACTATGTAGCAGTTTTTCTAGCGGTAGGGGAAAGTGCAGTTCTTCGGTATGGGAATTTTCCTAGCGGTAGAAAAAGTGTAGGAGTTTACCGTGTAGGATTTTTCCGCAATGTAACAGTTTTCCTATCGGTGGAAAAAGTGTAATAGTTTATAGGTGTGAGAGTTTTCCTGGATTCGCGCGTGCGTGTTTGTGTGTGTGTGTGTGTGTGCGCGTGTTTTAGAAGCAAAAATAAAATCTTATGCCCTCTGTTCTATGAATACCGGTGTGTGCGTGTGTGTGCGTGTTTCAGAAGCAAAAAGAAAAATATATTAAAACATCATTATTTTTGAGGATCCTCCAGCAACTCGGGGCCCTGGCTACGTGAGCTTAACTCACTCTAACATCCGTTGAATTTCAGCCAGGTTTCTGCACTGCCATAAAAGAAACTATTGTAAAGCGTTTTCTTCATGGAAGACAGGTGGTACTTGCGTTGGGAAGACAAGAAGTGCAATCAGTGCTATAAGGGCTGAGGAAAACAACAGATGGAAACTGTTTTAAAAGCACATACATTCGCAGGAAGGGGTATTTCTGGGCTGAAAAAGAAAGAAGACAAATCGTGAAAGAAGTACCGTTATACGATGACCAAATCAGATTTTGAGTAGGTGTGAGTAATTCTACGAGCACGAGGAACTAAATAGGAAAGGGCACTGACCACATGTGGTAGACAAAGCCGAGGGTAGGAACTTTTGTCTGGAAGAGATAAGGTTGGTCATTTACTAAGCGATGGCGGGACCACAAAAAAGGGAGAGTAGGTGATAGAACCCGCGGAAAGCACACCTGACGTGATTTATTGCTCTCTGGGCAGCTGGAGTACAGAACGATGTCCAATCAACGAAAAAGGCAGGGAAAAAAGTCGAATCACTACACTACACACGTTTAAATAATTATGCTTTCTCTTCAACTGAAGTTTTATTAAAGCCACACCAATCAGTTTTCCAAACATTTCGGGATGTTTCCGGAAGGGGGAGGAGGGGCCATGGCAAATATACACATGGCAAATATCACCGAAAAAGGCCTCTGGCCTATGTGCATTGAGGTAATCGGTAAAAAAGTCCGAGGAAAAAAAGTCCAGGTAAAAAAGGCCAGGAAAAAAAGTCCGAGATGGGCGTTTTGATTGTCATCATGGGCTAAATAATAAGTCGATTTGACATACTGTTTGAATGTTGGGAGTGGGGGTAAGGTGACATGCTTTCATTATTTGCCTAGTGTGGTGGAGTTGCCGGAAAACCGCCACACAGGAAAACTGCCACACGTTTTTCATTGAGGGGCCGGACACAAAGTACTATTCCTCCAAGGAACACTTTGAATGTGTGGCAGTTTTCCATGTTTCCTAATTATGTTTTAGTTTTCCAAGGCGCCTAACAACGGGAAGGAGCTCCTTTGTTTGTCTGAATTTTCGAATCTAGGTAAAAAAGTCCGAGGAAAAAAGTCCGAGACTGTTGATAAACGCGGAAAAAAGTCCGAGACTGTTGATAAACGCGGAAAAAAGTCCGAGACTGTTGATAAACGCGGAAAAAAGTCCAGGAAAAAAGTCTAGGAAAAAAGTCCGAGGAAAAAAAGTCCGAGATGGGCGTTTTGATTGTCATCATGGGCTAACTAATAAGTCGATTTGACATACTGTCTGAATGGTGGGGGTGGGGGGGGACATACTTTCATTATTTACCTAGTGCGGTGGGGTTGCCGGAAAACCGCCACACAGGAAAACTGCCACACGTGTTTCGTTAAGGGGCCGGGCAGAAAGAGCTATTCCTCCGAGGAACACTTTGAATGTGTGGCAGTTTTCCAAGTTTCCTAATTATGTTTTAGTTTCCCAAGGCGCCTAACGACGGGAAGGAGCTACTTTGTTTGCCTGAATTTTCACGCCGGTTCATACCAGTTTAGGGTGACTGGCCACAAAAGTTCAACAGGAGGGAGGGGGGTATAAAGATCGCCGTACATTTCTTAAAACTACAGTGTTCGACGAAACAACAGAATTACACATGACTCATGCTGTGTTCAGAAAAGGACAATAAGGTGGAATTTTTTAATAACGCTGCTTGTGCTTAGGCACTAAATATTCACATAGCATGTCAAGTTTGCAATACTTTTCTTTTACTTAATTAATTCATAGGGCCTATACCTTGGCCTTTTTAACAGCATTTAATCCGCCGACTTCATATTCATAACGTTTACGTATCAAATAAAATTAATAGCATTGCGCTTTTGCTTAGGCACTAAACATTAATTTATAGGTCCCAGGCCTAGGCCTTTTTAACAGTTTTCATTCTACCAATGTAATATTGACAGCGTTTACACGTCAAATCAAGTTAATAATAATGCGCCTTTACTTAGGCACAAAATATTAATTCAAGAGCCTAGGCCCTTTTACTAGTTTTTCATTTAACCAATGTCATATTCACAACGTTTACACAGCAAATCAAGTTATTAATATTGGGCGTTTACTTAGGCCCGAAATATTAATTTATAGGCCCTAGGCCTAGGCCTTTTCAGTGGTTTTTATTCTACGGATGCCATATTCATAACGTTTACAATCAACTCAAGTTAATAATAGTCCGCTTTTACTTAAACACTAAATACCGTTTCATTGGCCCTTGGCTTAGGCCTTATTAACAGTTTTTATTCTAACGGTATCATATTCATAACGTTTATGTATGAACTGAAGTTAACCATATTGCACTTTTACTTAGGCACTACTTATTAATTTATTGGCCCTATGCCTAGTAATTAATACTGAATGCCTAAGTAAAAGCGAATGCTATTAACCTGACTTGGTACATAAACTTTATAAATATGACATCGGTAGAATAAAAATTATTAAAGAGGCCTAGGGCTTATGAATTAATACTTAGTACCTAAGTAAAAGCGCAATGCTATTAACTGAAGTTGATAAATAAACGTTATGAATATTGAGTCGACGGATAAAAAAACCGTAAAAAGGCCTAGGCCTAGCTAGGGCACATAAATTAATATTTTGTGCCTAAGTAAAAGCGCAATATTATTAACTTTATTTGATAAGTAAACGTTATGAATATGGCATTCGTGGAATAAAAACTACTAACCAGGCCTAGGCCTAGGGCCTCTGAATTGATATTTAGTGCCTAAGTAAACGCCCAATATTATTAACTTGATTCGCTCTGTAAACGTTGTTAATATGACATTGGTTAAATAAAAAACTAGTAAAAGGGCCTAGGCTCTTGAATTAATATTTCGTGTCTAAGTAAAGGCGCATTATTATTAACTTGATTTGACGTGTAAAAGCTGTCAATATTACATTGGTAGAATAAAAACTGTTAAAAAGGCCTAGGACCTATAAATTAATGTTTAGTGCCTAAGCAAAAGCGCAATGCTATTAATTTTATTTGATACGTAAACGTTATGAATATGAAGTCGGCGGATTAAAAGCTGTTAAAAAGGCCAAGGTATAGGCCCTATGAATTAATTAAGTAAAAGAAAAGTATTGCAAACTTGACATGCTATGTAAATATTTAGTGCCCAAGCACAAGCAGCGTTATTAAAAAATTCCACCTTATTGTCCTTTTCTAAACACAGCATGAGTCATGTATAATTTTGTTGTTTCGTCGAACACTGTAGTTTTAAGAAATGTACGGCGATCTTTATACCCCCCCCCCCCTCCTGTTGAACTTTTGTGGCCAGTCACCCTAAACTGGTATGAACCGGCGTGAAAATTCAGACTAACAAAGGAGCTCCTTCCCGTCGTTAGGCGCCTTGGGAAACTAAAACATAATTAGGAAACTTGGAAAACTGCCACACATTCAAAGTGTTCCTCGGAGGAATAGCTCTTTCGGCCCGGCCCCTTAACGAAACACGTGTGGCAGTTTTCCTGTGTGGCGATTTTCCGGCAACCCCATCACACTAGGTAAATAATGAAAGTATGTCCCCCCACCCCCACCCCCAACATTCAAACAGTATGTCAAATCGACTTATTAGTTAGCCCATGATGACAATCAAAACGCCCATCTCGGACTTTTTTTTCCTGGCCTTTTTTTCCTCGGACTTTATTTCCTCGGACTTTTTTTCCTAGACTTTTTTCCTGGACTTTTTTCCTGGACTTTTTTCCGCGTTTATCAACAGTCTCGGACTTTTTTCCTCGGACTTTTTTACTTGGACTTTTTTTCCTGGACTTTTTTTCCTCGTACTTTTTTACCGATTACCGAATTTTCACGCCGGTTCATAACAGTTTAGGGTGACTGGCCACTAAAGTTCAACTGGAGGGAGGGGGGTATAAAGATCGCCGTACATTTCTTAAAACTACAGTGTTCGACGAAACAACAGAATTACACATGACTCATGCTGTGTTCAGAACAGGACTATAAGGTGGGATTTTTTTAATAACGCTACACTTGTGCTTAGGCATTAATATTTACATACCATGTCAAGTTTGTAATATTTTTATTTTACTTAATTAATTCATAGGCCCTATACCTTGGCCTTTTTAACAGCTTTTAATCCGCCGACTTCATATTCATAACGTTTAAGTATCAAATAAAATAAATAGAATTGGGCTTTTGCTTAGGCACTAAATATTAATTTATAGGCCCTAGGCCCAGGCCTTTTTAACAGTTTTTATTCTACCAATGTAATATTGACAGCGTTTACACGTCAAATCAAGTTAATAATAATGCGCCTTTACTTAGGCACGAAATATCAATTCAAGTGCGTAGGCCCTTTTACTAGTTTTTTATTTAACCAATGTCATATTCACAACGTTTACACAGCAAATCAAGTTAATAATATTGGGCGTTTACTTAGGCACGAAATATTAATTTATAGGCCCTATGCCTAGGCCTTTTTAGTGGTTTTTATTCTACGGATCCATATTCATAACGTTTACATATCAACTCAAGTTAATAATATTCCGCTTTTACTGAAGCACTAAATATTGTTTCATTGACCCTTGGCTTAGGCCTTTTTAACAGTTTTTATTCTAACGATGTCATATTCATAACGTTTATGTATGAACTGAAGTTAACCATATTGCACTTTTACTTAGGCACTACTTATTAATTTGTTGGCCCTATGCCTAGTAATTAATACTGAATGCCTAAGTAAAAGCGAATGCAAATTAACCTGACTTGGTACATAACCTTTATGAATATGACATCGGTAGAATAAAAAAGTATTAAAGAGGCCTAGGCCTAGGGCCTATGAATTAATACTTAGTGCCTAAGTAAAAGCGCAATGCTATTAACTGAAGTTGATAAACAAGCGTTATGAATATGGAGTCGACGGATTAAAAACCGTCAAAAAGGCCAAGGCTTAGGGCCTATAAATTAATATTTTGTGCCCAAGTAAAGGCGTAATATTAATAACTTTATTTGATGTGTAAACGTTGTGAACATGACTTCGGTGGAGTAAAAACAAATAAAAAAGCCTAGGCATAGGGCCTATAAATTAATATTTCGTGCCTAAGTAAACGCCCAATATTATTAACTTGATTTGCTGTGTAAACGTTGTGAATATGACATTGGTTAAATAAAAAACTAGCAAAAGGGTCTAGGCTCTTGAATTAATATTTCGTGCCTAAGTAAAGGCGCATTATTATTAACTTGATTTGACGTGTAAACGCTGTCAATATTATATTGTTAGAATAAAAACTGTTAAAAAAGCCTAGGCCTAGGGCCTATAAAAAATAATATTTAGTACCTAAGCAACAGCGCAATGCTATTGATTTTATTTGATACGCAAACGTTATGAATATGAAGTCAGAAAAGGCCAAGGTATAGGCCCTATGAATTAATTAAGTAAAATAAAAGTATTACAAACTTGGCGTGTTATGTAAATATTTAGTGCCTAAGTACAAGCGCAGCGTTATTAAAAAATGCCACCTTATCGTCCTTTTCTGAAGACAGCTTGAGTCATGTGTAATTCTGTTGTTTCGTCGAACACTGTAGTTTTAAGAAATGTACGGCGATCTTTATACCCTTCTCCCTCCAGTTGAACTTTTGTGGCCAATCACCCTAAACTGGTATGAACCGGCGTGAAAATTCAGACAATCAAAGGAGCTCTTTCCCGTCGTTAGGCGCCTTGGAAAACTAAAACATAATTAGGAAACTTGAAAAACTGCCACACATTCAAAGTGTCCCTCGAAGGAATAGCACTTTGTGCCCGGCCCCTTAATGAAAACGTGTGGCAGTTTTCCTGTGTGGAGGTTTTCCGGCAACTCCACCACACTAGGTAAATAATGAAAGTATGTCCCCCCACCCCCACCCCCAACATTCAAACAGTATGTCAAATCGACTTATTATTTAGCCCATGATGACAATCAAAACGCCCATCTCGTACTTTTTTCTTGGCCTTTTTTTCCTCGGACTTTTTTACCTAGATTCAGGACATGCAGAATACAGCAGTCGCCAGAGAAGTCATTCATCGGCCGCTGCGGTGTGGAATAATATTAGAAGAATTGCCCCTTTTTAAAGGGTATGAAGAAATATTCGGGAAAGCGTTCTATGTAAGTCAAGCGAGAATTGTGTTCAGAAAAGACGATATGGTAGGATTTTTTAATAACGCTGCACTTTTACTTAGGCACTAAATATTTGCATGACATGTCAAGTTTGTAATATTTTTTTACTTAATTAATTCACAGGCCCTACACCTTCGCCTTTTAAACAGCTTTTAATTCGCCGGCTTCACATTCATAACGTTTACATATCAAATCAAGTCAATAGCATTGCGCTTTTACTTTGGCACTAAATATTAAAATCATAGACCCCAGGCCGAAGTCTTTTAAACAGTTTTTATTCTATCAATGCCATATTCACAACGTTTACACATCAAATCAAGTTAATAATATTGCGCTTTTACTTAGGCACGAAATATTTATTCACAGGACCTAGGCTTAGGCCCTTTTACCAGTTTTTATTCTATCGATGTCATATTCACAACGTTTACAGGGCAAATCAAGTTAATAATATTGGGAGTTTACTTAGGCATAAAATATTAATTTATAGGCCCTAGGCCTAGGTCTTTCTATTTGTTTTTACTCCACCAATGTCATATTCACAACGTTTACACATCAAATAAAGTTAATAATATTGCGCTTTTACTTAGGCACAAAATATTAATTTATAGGAACTGGACCTAGGCCTTTTCGACGGTTTTTATTCCGTCGACTTCATATTCATATAACGTTTACATATCAAGTCAAGTTAATAGCATTGCGCTTTTACTTAGGCAGTAAATAATAATTCTTAAGTCCTAGGACTTTTAAACAGTTTTTATTCTACCAATGTCACATTCACAACGTTTACACAGCAAATCATGTTGCCGCCCCGGTGGCGCAGGCGCAGTGGTCTAAGCGATGGCCTCTGATCATTTGTCCAAACTGGGTCCGGGTTCGAATCCCGGTGAGGCATGGATGTTGTGTTTGCTTTACGGCACTGGCTCTCTCCCTTCCCTGGAACCAGTGACCCTAAATTAGGGACGGGCGACTGCTTATAGCCCATTGAGTTGCTCACGGTGGTCATTAAACCTCCAATCAAAAAAAAAAATCATGTTAATAATATTGGGCGTTTACTTAGCCACGAAATATTAATTACTAGACTTTAGGCCTAGGGCCAATGAATTAATAATTAGTATATATCTGATTAAAAGCACAATATGATTAACTTCAGTTCATTCATAAACGTTATGAAGATAGCATCGTTAGAAAAAAAACCGTTAAAAAGACCAAGGCCTAGTGCCTATGACTTAATATTTACTGCCTAAGTAAAAGCGTAATGATATGAACTTGAGTTGATACGTAAACTTTATGAATACGAAGTCGACGGATTAAAAAATGACAAAATGGCCTAGGCCTAGGGCCTATGAATTAATATTTCGTGCCTAAATAAACTCCCAATATTATTAACTTGATTTGCTCTGTAAACATTGTGAATATGGCATTGATAGAATAAAAACTGGTAAAAAGGGCTAAGCCTAGGGCCTGTGAATTAATATTTCCTGCCTAAGTAAAACCGCAATATTATTAACTTGATTTGATGTGTAAACGTTGTGAATATGGCATTAATAGAATAAAAACAATTAAAAAGGCCTCGGCCTGTCGGGCTATGATTTTAGTATTGAGTACCTAAGTAAATGGGCAATGCGATTGACTTGTATAACGAAGTGAATTTCTCCGTCATTTTTATCCGCGCCGGGGTTCGAACCCGGGTCCACTCATTCCGGAATAAGTTGCTCTACCAATTAAGCTACGCGGACGTTTTATTCTGATTCCTATCTGCCTTTATGTCGTGTGCGTCCTTCGGGCAGGTACGTCACATCTCCTGGTACGTTACATCATCTCCCCCTTATTTTTTTTTTTTTTTTTTTTTGAAGTGCTGGAGAAAGGATTCTCTTATTTTTCCTATCTCGCGGTGTGGAAATAACATCACACCAATGCGAGATTTTGAACGGTCGGGTCATCCGGGTAGTTCGGGCGCCATTATAACGAAGTAAATTTCTCCTTCATTTTTATCCGCGCCAGGATTCGAACCCGGGTCCCCTCATTCCGGAATAAGTTGCTCTACCAATTAAGCTACGCGGACGTTTTATTCTGATTCCTATCTGCCTTTATGTCGTGTGCGTCCTTCGGGCAGGTACGTCACATCTCCTGGTACGTTACACTTGATTTGATACGTAAATGTTATGAATATGAAGTCGGCGGATTAAAAGCTGTTAAAAAGGCGAAGGTGTAGGGCCTGTGAATTAATTAAGTAAAAGAAACATATTACAAACTTGACATGTTATGTAAATATTTAGTGCGTTAGTAAAAGTGCAGCATTATTAAAAAATCCCACCATATCGTCCTTTCTGAACATAACATGAATTATGCTGTAATTCTCGCTTGTTTTACATAGAACGTTTTCTCGAAATTTGTTTGGAGTTCCCAATTCAATTCTCAAATAGGCTAAGAAACGGTAATATTCATACCCCCCTCCCCTCCCCGTACACAACCTTGACTTTTTGTGGCCAGTTGCCCTAAACTCGTATGAACCGACACGAAAATCCAGACAAACAAAATAGCTCCTTCCCGTCGTTAGACACCTTGGAAAACTGCCACACATAATTTGGAAACTTGTAAAGCTGCCACACATTCAGAGGCTCGGAAGAACAGCAATTTGTGGCCGGCCCCTTGATGAAAAGCATGTGGCAGTTTTACTGTGTGGCAGTTTTCCTGTGTGGCAGTCTTCCGGTGTGGCAGTTTTCCTGTGTGGCGGTTTACGGGGAATCGTTCCAATTCCCTGCATTATTATGTCTACCATTGCCTTGAAAAAACCTCCCAGTGGAGTGCGAAAACTTGGCGAATCTTGCTTACTCGCCATAAAAATAAACGGATTTAATACGCTATATGCGTTTCTTGAGTATTCATATTGTGGTGTATTAAAAATAACGTTACTCTACAGATAATTTATTAGTTACCGTTCCGTGTTTAAACGGACTTCATAATTCCCCGTTATACGTTCTTTGGGGGCCCACTGACACCTTAACCGCGTCTTGCATCTCAGGAATTCAGAGTTCTCGACGGATTTCAGAGAATTTACAGTTCTAATTCGGCTCTGGTCGCTAGCAAGTGAATGATGAGATTTCATGGCGCGTGTGGCATACGATTGTATGAAAGAATGCCCACGGAAAAAACGCCCACGGAAAAATCGCCCACGGAAAAAACGCCCACGGAAAAAACGCCCACGGAAAAAACGCCCATTTTTCGAAAGTAGGAAAAAACGCCCACGGAAAAATCGCCCACAGACAAAATGCTCACGGGAAAAATATGTGATCGACTGATAAGTTTTTATGTCTGTTATAAACGGTGTTCGGACAACTAGTCACAGACTGCTGGCCAAAAAATCGTTAGGGGTCATATAAAAATTGCGGTTTCTTGGCCACCTCACCTACATAACGCGAATATGGGAATGACGGAATGAAAACTTTTAGAAGGGCCTAAACGTTAGTACTAATATTATTTTCTGCCTAAGTAATACCGCAATATTAATAATTTGATGTGTAAAATATTTTCTGCAAACCTTACAAATATGAGAGGAAAGTTCGGATTGCACTGATTGACTGTAGAGGTTGTATGGTGTTGGCCTGAAAGCCGTGGTAGTCTTATGCAACATTTATTTAAAAACATACTAATGATTCACCGTTGTCTTCAAGCCAACTGCTATACGATATTTTTCTAGAAACTACAAATAAAAAATTCTCTGCGAGTATGTGCAAACCCAGGGAATTTGTCTGGGGAGGGGGGGGTGCTTAAAATCTAAAATATGTAATATAAAGAATTTCTGGTCCGATCGGGAGATTTCCAGCGTTTACAAGCTACAACACGTCGAATTATCTGAGGGTATCTGCTGCCTCAGGAAACTAGTCGGGGGGGGAGGGTAATACCAAAATCGTAAAATATCAAGAATATCTCTTCCGATCGGGAGATCTTCAGTATTTAGAAACTGCAACTCGACAAATTTTCTTAGCGCATGTCACTCTCTGGAAACCTGTCGGCGAAGAGGGAGGGGGTAATACCAAAAGTGTAAGATATGAACAATTTCTCGTCCGATCGGGAGATTCTCGGCAATTAGCAGCTACAACTCGACACATTATCTGAAGGCATGTGAATGATGAAAATCTCCGGGTCGGAAGAGAAATTCTTCATATTCTACACTTTTGGTATTACCCCCTACCCCCGACAGGTTTGCTCAGTAGGTTCATGCCCGGAGATAATGTCTCCAGTTGTAGTTTGTAAATGCTGAAAATCGCCCGATCGGACAAGAAATTCTATATAATTCACAATTATCATATAACCCCCCCACCCCACCCCCAGGTTTGCTGAGTAGGCACGTACCCTCAAATAATCTGTCCAACTGTAGCTTGTAAATGCTGAAAATCTCCCGATGGGACGATACATTTTTCAAATCTTAGAGTTTTGATATCCCCCGGACAGGTTTCCTGAGTCAGCACATGCGCTCAGATATTTTGCAGACTTGTAGTTTGAAAACCCTTAAATCTTTTGCTGAGATGTAGATCATAAACTATTCTTATAAAGAATTACATTAATTATCGCAATTAAGAAAAGACGAAATTACGGAAACTTTATATGACTCTGATTACCAACCTCTGGGGATCGTGGGCACGAAGCGGTCGAAAACGTTATTTTTATGAGGCCCCTTAAATTTTTTGTGGCCAGTTCTCCTACACCCGTCATGTAGAAATTAACTGTTTTAGTTGTCCTTTGGAAAACTCCCAGGAAGCTATGAGTGCGTATTTTTCTTTACACTGGGAAGAAAAGAAGTATGCCTGTAACTTGAGATTATACTACTCACGGGGAAAACACACCCTGACCGGTGGCCAACCGATAAATTTAAATGAAATATATCCCTTGTTATTTGGGGTGCGGTCGCTAGCAAACGTTCCAGCTGCAGCTGCAAAGCACCACTTTGACGAAAGACAGATGCTCCCCCTCCCCCTTCGGCTCGCCGTACACAAAAGAGGATTTCCAAAAGAGACAAGAGTGCAAAGAAAGCACATTACACAAAGTTATATCTGTACATTGCGCCTTTTACGAAAATCGCTTTTACAATTAAATGCTATACTTTACAAGTTTTTATAAATAAAATAATCTGACTTTTAATGATTTCCCTTTTAATTGATATAGTTAAATAACAAACATGCATAGTTTTATAAAAATTAAGACCTTACTTTAAAAAATAAGAATAGTCACAAATTTTTTACAGTAAAGCCGAACTGGATTTTTTTAAGAAAGTAGCTACTCTACAGTCATCATCATCATCATCATCATCATCAACCATTATCAATCCACTGCTGGACGAAGGTCTCCCCAAGTTTCCTCCACAACGGTCTGTCTTGTGCCAGTCTCCTCCATGTCACCCCTGCATACTTTCGAATTTCATCCACCCATCTCCCATGTGGTCTTCTTCTGGGTCTTTTCCTGTCCCTTGGAATCCAATCTAAAATTTCGGCTGTCCATCTATGATCTGTCCTTCTGGCAGTATGTCCAGCCCATTGCCATTTCAGGGATTTAACTCTGATCATGATGTCTTCCACTCTTGTCATTTTTCGGATCAACGAGTTCCTCTTCTTATCTCTCCTGGTTACACCAAGTATGCACCTCTCCATGCGTCATTGAGTTGTCTGCAGCCTTTGTATGTCTCTTTTAGTTAAGGTCCACGTCTCTGCACCATACGTAAGCACTGGAAGGATGCATTGATCAAACACTTTTCTTTTAAGACATAATGGCATATTGCTCTTGAAAATTATGCTGTTTCTTCCAAAAGCTCTCCAGGCAAGTTTTGTACGCCGATTAATTTCTTCATCAATGTGACCCTCACTTGATATCTGCTGTCCAAGATAAACGTACGTGTCTGTTATCTCCAGCTTTTCTCCATCAATCGATAAATCTTCATTTCTTGTAAAAGCATTGAACATCACTTTTGTCTTCTGAAAGTTCATTTTTAATCCCACTTCTTTACTCTTGTCAGCAAGTTCCTGGATCATACTCTGCAGCTCTGATGGGCTAGTTGCAAAAATGACTACGTCATCAGCAAAACGAAGGTGGGTTAGATAATCTCCATTAATCTTTATCCCCTTGTTTTCCCAGCTCAGCGACTGAAAAACACCCTCCAATGTCGCATTAAAGAGCTTCGGAGATATGGTGTCACCTTGTCTCACTCCCTTTCCAATTTTTATGCGTGTTGTATTTTCAAACAGCCTAATCTTTGCACTTGCATTTTCATAGATGTTATTAATAATATTAATGTATGCATCTTCAATACCGCAGGTTTTCAGAGACATTGTAACTGCTGATGGTTTCACCGAATCAAAGGCTTTTTCATAATCGATAAAAGCCATGCACAATGGAAGTTCATATTCCCTCGCTCTTTCAATTAGTTCTCTCAGCACGTGGATATGATCTATTGTGCTGTAGCCACTCCTGAATCCAGCTTGTTCTCTCGGTTGAGCCATGTCCAGTGTTATCTTCAAGCGGTGTGAAAGAACTTTAGTGAAGATTTTATAAACTACTGATAGGAGGCTGATAGGTCTGTAGTTTCCGAGATCCTCAATGTCACCTTTCTTATGTAGCAGGATCATTGTAGCGGTGTTCCAATCCTCAGGAATCTTTCCTTCATTTAGGCATCGAGTGAAAATTTGGGCGAGTACTGTTTCGATTTCTCCACTTGCTTCTTGTATGATGTCTACAGTAATTCCATCTTCTCCTGGAGCTTTTCCCCGCTTCATGTTCTTGATTGCATGTGCAACTTCTGCTGGAAGGACTGGAGGAACTCTGGTACTGGTATCTTTCATGATGTCTGGAGTGCATGTATCATCCCTTTCATATAATTTGGAGTAGAAATCTTTCACTCTTGTCAAAATTTTGCCTCTATTTCTTGTTACAGAACCATCTTCTTTTCTCAGTGCCATAATCCGTTTTCTTCCCTTACTGAGATGTCCCTCTGCTATCTTTAGGCTTTGGTTGTTTTCAATTGCTTTCCTCACTAGTTCACAGTTGAATTTTCTTACGTCTTCAGTGATACTTTTTCGTACTGTCTTGCATAGCTCTATATATTCCACTTTGGAAGTCACATCTTCTTTAGTTGTCCTCATCTCTCTTCTTTTTTGCATCAACATTTTCGTTTTTCCTGATAATTTATTTACATGCAACTTGTTCTTAGACCCAGCTAATTTTGTTGCTGTTTCCATAAGAGCTTTGGTTACTTTTCTGTTAACTTCAGAGATGTCCACTTCTTCCGATGTTAGGCCTTCTAAAGCAGAGAACCTGTTCTTCAGTTCCAACTTGAAGGTATTATGGTGTTTTATAAGGTTGGTTATGTCAATAGATTTTGTTTGTCTTATGAGCTTGCCACGTTCAAGTTTAGTGTTGAGGTGCATCTTACATCTCACCAATCTATGGTCACTACCTGTGTTGAACTTGTTTAGCACACTGCAGTCTTCTATGACGAATTTTTTGTTACACATAATAAAATCAATTTCACTTGTCGTCCCATTTGGATGTCTCCATGTCCATTTCCTGTGTGGCTTTTTCTTGAAGAAGGAGTTCAAGATGAAAAACCCTTCTGCCTCTGCAAATTCAACGAGAGTATTTCCACGCTGGTTTCTGTTGCCGTGACCGAATTTACCTACTGAAGTTTCATTCTGTTGCCGTTGCCCTCTTTTTGCATTGAAATCTCCCATACTTATTTTCAAGTGCTGCTTACCTTTATTATTTAGATGACAAATTTCCTCATAAAATTCTTCAATTTCTTCTTCAGGATGACTTGTGGTGGGTGCATAAGTTTGAATAATCTGAGCCTGGTATCTTTTCGAGAGTTGGATAACAAGCCTTGCAGCTCTGTCAGAGGAACTTTCAACTTCTACAACTTTATCCTTCAGTTTCTTGTTTATTATAAATCCAACACCACTAGTTCTGCCAGTATCTGTCCCACGATAGTAGAAGAGATGTCCACTTTTCAGTTCGATGAGATCTTCTCCTTTTCTCCTTACCTCACTTAGCCCCACGATGTCCCACTTGATCCTTTGTAGTTCCTCTTCCAATTCAAGAAGCCTTGAATCAGAAGATAGGGAGCGTCCATTGTACGTTGCCAAGGTCAGCATCAGATGGCAGCCTAGTCCGGTCCTCCGGGGATTCTTAGCACCCTCTGCCTTCATGTCGCACTGGCCGCTGCCTTGGCCAGGTACATTCCAGCTGCCGGAGACTGAGGGCCAAGATTTAAGTTGTGGAGTCATTTTGGAGGGGTTTGGCCATAACTCACCACGCTGGCCAAGCGGGTTGGTGAGTGTGGGATAGAATTTCCTCTAATCCCGATGGTATAGTTATACCGCTATTGGCGGTCGTCAGAGCCCCTTTAGTAGGAACAGGATGCACCACGAGAAGGCGGGGTTGACATTTGTCAAGGAGAGGCTGTGATGTTACGCATCACCTGACCTTACATCCCACTCTACAGTAGGAAGTTGAAAGTTAACAATCTTATTTGGTTCTTCACTAGGCCACCCGCGGCCCTTAAGTCATAAGTCCTAGGCCTTGGCCTATTTAACAGTTTTTATTCTAACGATGTTATATTCATAACGTTTACGTAACACATCAAATTATTAATATTGTGGTGTTACTCAGGCAAAAAATAATATTAGGACTAACGTTTAGGCCCTTCTAAAAGTTTTCGTTCCGCCATTCCCATATTCGTAAATTTACATAACAAGTATTGTCAATAATCAAACAGAAGTCATCGCTCTTTCCACGTTTATAAGTGAGTCACGGAAAAATTCTCAGTGGCCGCCACCAGGAATCGAACTCAGGGTCTTCCAGTTACGCGCTGGATATGCTTCCACTGCACCACAGCTATTCCTATTCCACGTCAAATGTCTGAATTAATTGTCAGTAATATTGCGCTTCTACTTATGCACCATACATTCAATCCATACATTAATTAATAGGCCGTAGGCCTAAGCCTATTCAACACTTTTTTCTTCGCCTGTGAATTAATTAAGTAAAAGAAAAATATTGCAAACTTGACATGTTATGTAAATATTTAGTACCTACGTAAAAGTGCAGCGTTATTAAAAAATCCCACCTTAGGGTCCTTTTCCGAACATACATGAATTATGCTGTAATTCTCGCTTGGCTTACATAGAACGTTTTCTCGAAATTTGTTTGGAGTTCCTAATTCAATTCTCAATGTAGGCCAAAAATCAATAATACTTACACCCCCCCCCCCCTTGAACTTTTGTGGCCAATTCTCCTACATCCATTTTCGTTATGTAGGTGAGGTGGCCAAGAAACCACAATTTTTATATGACCCCTAACGGTTTTTTGGCCAGCAATGTGTGACCAGTTGTCCGAACACCGTTTATAACAGACATATAAACTTATCAGTCGATCACATATTTTTCCCGTGAGCATTTTGCCTGTGGGCGATTTTTCCGTGGGCGTTTTTTCCTACTTTCGTGAAGTGGGCGTTTTTTCCGTGGGCGTTTTTTCCGTGGGCGTTTTTTCCGTGGGCGATTTTTCCGTGGGCATTTTTTCCGTGGGCATTCTTTCCTCATACCGTGGCATACAGCGCCATCGACAAGACGCGTGAATAACCAACATAAACACCTGCTAATCCATCTGAAGATAGCAGGCGTCAGAAAACGTGTACCGAAAGAGATAAAACTTCGTAAACAAGGAAACACGTCAACGCATACTAGCGAGAATCCGACCGCGAAACTGAAAGGATCTTCGAGGGGGGCAATGGGGCAGTCTCCGTTTCACGGTCCTGAAATTATTGTGGGTTGCTCAGATGTCAACAAAAAGAGGATGCTAATGCTTGATCCCATCGCAGAGATCGTTTGGGATACTTTATTACTGGGGGAATGCAATTAACTGCTGTCCTGCTCGTTCAAGGACTCCGATGCAGGTGTTCGGAGGAGGGTAGGTCGTAATTCCTCAACGGCAATAAAGAATCGTTAACGAGATGGCTCTGCCCCCAATTTTCCCATCTTCAAGTGTTTGGATGTAAATAAACTATTAAACTTTCAATATTGACAGTAGAAACCACAAAAGTCTACTTCTCTATACTTTTCGAGAATGGGAAATATTGAAACTTCACAGTTTTATAACCTCATTAGCTTTTTCAGATCTCCAACGATTCTACAATGTTTTTAAAAAAAGTAAGATCAAAATGAAAAGAAAATATTTCTTTAAAAAAATCTAACGATAGTGTAAAAATGTGTGTGCGGTTCATGGGCGAATACCATAGGAGGTGCTAGGGATTCCAGACCTCCTTGTAAGTTTTACGTTTCATTTGCTTTTGTTTCCGAGTATACTGTTGCTAATTAACTCATTCTCAAACTTTTCAAATCGTCTATAAAAAGTGAAAAAAAAAAGGAAAAAAATAAGAATCATTGTGTCACATTTTGTGTTTATCTGTATGCTATTTAAAATTTAATGATACATTAATTATGTATACAAATGTTGAAGATGACAATCCTTTTTTTTTTTTTTTTTTTTTTTTTTTTGTGTGGTGTAAATATGACAATGATGGTAAGTCAGATAATATCCGAAAACTTGAAAATTTCGTCGGCCTGGAGCGGGAATCGAACCCACGTTTCCCAGATAACGCCTGGGTATGCTAAAAACAACACTACTCAGAACGACCAAGTCCCAAGTTTCCGATTAATTTGAATATAACCATCACAGGATTCGCTAGCAACCGGCATTCATGTTTAGCGAATCTGGAGGTTAAGAATCCTATCCCGTGATTGCCCGGAGGAGCAGATAAATCAAATCATGAATGGAATACGGGATTACACCAACATTTGTATTGTATGGTGTAATCCCGTATTCCATTCATGATTAATTGTGTATTATTACGAGGGAAAATTCCGTGTAGTATCTCCTGTGAGCAAACAAACATAATGGATATCTCAGTTCTCCATGAATCTAGGAAAAAAAATCCAAGGAAAAAAGATCCACGGAAAAAAATCCAGGAAAAAAAAAGCCACCGGAAGAAAAAGCCATGGAAAAAAAGCCACGGAAAAAAAAGCCAACGGAAAAAAAAGCCAGGGAAATAAAATCGAACTGTAACGAAACAGTTATCCATTTACATGATCGACACAGGGCCGGATTAAGGGGGGGGAGTCAAGCCACATGGTTTTCATTAAGGGACCGGGCACCAATTGCTGTTCCTCCGAAGAACACATTTGAATGTGTGACAATTTTTTCAGTAGGGCAGTTTTCGATGGTGCCTAACGAGGGGAAAGAACTCTTTTGTTTGTCTGAATTTTCATGCCTGTTCATTTGAGTTTAGGGCAACTGGCCACAAAAGTTAAAGGGGGTGTGGGTGGGACTATAAAGATTGCCGTTTCTGGGTCTATATTGACAACTGAATTGGGAACTCCAAACAAACGAATTTCGAGTAAACGTTCCATGTAAGCCAAACGAGAATTGTATTTTAATTTGAAGAAATAAATTGCCGAGGATCCGAGGTGCCCTTGGTTTGGGGGCTCTAACCCCAACTTTCGTAATATTATATTCTGGGCCGCTGGAGTCTTTTTTATTTTATTTAAAAAACAAATAAAAAAACTCGCGTTTTCTTCCACGCACGTGTAACATTATGCCGATTAATGTTCATCAGATAATATATTTTTTTTAATTGGAAGTTTAACGACCACCGTGTGCAACTCAGTGGCTATAAGCAGTCGTCCGTCCCTAATTTAGGGCCACTGGTTCCAGGGAAGGGAGAGAGCCAGCGCCGTAAGACAAACACAACATCAGATGGCTAAAATAGGAGTGTGAATTCTTCTTTGAAAGTCATAGCTGCTTTGCTCAGCAGCACAAGAAAGTGCGGGAGTTTTCCACCACCCAGAGTTTCACAGGAATAATGGGTTCTCAAGAAAGTCCTGATTGGCTGTATATGAAAGTGTAATCGTATTTGTCTGATGAATGGCAGTGAAACTTGGACACTGAAGAAAATACATAGCAATAGTTTGTGTGCTGGGGAGATGCTTTACTTACGGGGGGGGGGGGGGTGAAGAACGAAGATGTGTTGCACATATGTCATATGAGCAAAAATGTTGTAAGTAAGGTGGAGACAAATATTCTTAGGTGGGTTGGCCATGTTGAAATAATTAGTAGTGAGATACTTACTAAGAGAATTTATTCAGCCCAAGTGGCAGAAAAGAAAGTTAGAGGAAAGCAAAGGATATCATCGAGGACAAGATTCACGAATGCCTACATGGGAAAAGGATAATGAGTAAGAAGTACAAAAGGTTTTGTGTGACAATTATGACGGATGTCCGTGAAGCTCGAACTCTGTGCTGAGATCACTGTACATGGAGTTCCACCGAGTTTAGGGCGACTGGTCACCTGACACAGTTGTCCGAGAATCATTCCACCAGTTTGAAACGGCGATCTGGCCGACGAACTTTCTTTGAGGAGTTAACCTCTGAATCTCAGAGAACAGCCTAGTGATATGTATGTCTGTTTGTATGTAGGTATGTATGTATAACTGAATTGAAATAGCTATAGAAACTTAAGTAAAATGTCGGGACTAGCGCAGAATTCCTTATGAAAATGAAAAACGTATAACTGAGAAACGTATAACCGAGGATCAATTGTAATAGGGACTTCGTCGACAGAGAAGAGGCCCTTGAGTTTCCGGGACCCAGGCAAATGACTCCTTTACCTCGTGCTAGTTATGTCCCTAGACCCTAGCTATCTGTTTTCTAGCACATCTTTTGTAAAAAGTTCGTGCTTATGCTATCACTTTGTCTGTCCGTCTGTCTGTGGACATCACATCTCTGCAACTATGAGTCCGATTTGAAAAATTCTTTTTGAAATGTGAGAATGATGATCCTCGCATTCCGCTTTTTCTCCAATGCACAAGTTCGCCGCTAGAGGGCGTGAATGCAGATGATATCGAATTCAAAATGCATTGTATTCCATATGAACATCATCCTTGCCAACCATTATCAATCCACTGCTGGACGAACGTCTCCGCAAGTTTCTTATACAACGCCCTGTCTTGAGCCAGTCACCTCCACGTCACTCCCGCATGCTTTCGAATTTCATCCACCCATCGCCCATGTGGTCTTCTTCTGGGTCTTTTCCTGTTCCTTGGAATCCAGTCTAAAATTTCGGTTGTCCATCGGTGGTCTGTTCTTCTGGCAATATATATCCAGCCCATTGCCAATTCGGGAATTTTACTCTGATCATGATGTCTTCCACTCTTGTCATTTTCCTTATCCACGAGTTCCTCTTCTTATCTTTCCTGGTTACACCAAGTAAGCATCTCTCCATGCTGCTTTGAGTTGTCTGCAGGCTTTGTATGATTTTTTAAGTTAAGGTCTACGTCTCTTCTCCGTACGTAAGCACGCGAAGGATGCATTAATTAAACACTTTCTTTTAAGATAAAATGGCATATTGCTCTTAAAAATTGTACTGTTTCTTTCAAAAGCTCTCCTTCCAAGTTTTATACGCCGATTAATTTCTTCATCAATGCGACCTTTGCTTGATACCTGCTGTCCAATGTAAATGTGGGTATCGGTTATATCCAGTTTTTCCCCATCAATTGATAAATCTTCATTTCTTGTAAAAGCATTGTACATCAGTTTTGTCTTCTATAGGTTCAGTTTTAATCTCACTTCTTTATATTTGCTTTGAACTATCCGATTGTAAAAAATATTTTCCCTTTCGGCGCCGTTTATATCGAAGAGTATTTTAAGTACAGTTTCTTTTCAAAAAATACATGGATTTTCTGTTACGGGTGTAAAGGTAAATTGCGTTTTCCCCTATATCTATGCTTCTAAATATCCAATTCGAAAAATTCTTCATGCATCGGATACAGCTCCCGAGGGGAAATGTTTTGCATATATTCCTGATTTTTAGTAAAGAATGGTTTGGCCACAAGGATTGATTGAAAAACTTTTTCGTGGACCGATACCACTTACTTCGAAAAACCTTTTGGGAATACCCCTTGCTTTAATTAGGGCATAGTTTTCCCGCCAGGAGTTGTAAACGTATATCTCATTTTTGTCGATTTCTTTGTTTCTAAGAGTCGGGTTTGAAAAATTATTTTCTTATCCTTTCTTTCTTCTTCTTTTTTTTTTTCTGGAAAGTGTTTGCAGTGCGATATGTTTCCCACATAATTAAAAAAAATTCTTAACGCACAAGTGTGCCACTAGAGGGCATAAGTTCACGTTTCCGTTTACAGCAATATCTGCGGGACTAAAGATCCGATTGGAAAAATTCTTTTTCGGACAGACATTACTAACTACTGTATAAAAACTCTGTGTATATGCATGTATTTCCTTCCCAAAATAATGCAGAATTTCGCCGCTACACTGTGAAAAAAAGTTTTGTTTGAAACAAGAAAATTATTTTGTTGAGCTGTTTTGTTGATTTATTTTGTTGCTTTAGCAAAACTCCATCGGAGCTGTTTTGTTGGCAAAACAAAATTATTTCGTTGGCTATATTTTGTTATTTCAACTGTATGGAGACATTCAAGACTGGGAGCTGTCAACACTGATAGAGACATTCAGAGATAAGAATTTCTAATATGTCTTAATAATTCCGACGTATTTTTATGCTGGTGTTTATTGTGTGTTATTTTGGTTGGATTCAGTGAATTTTAGTGATAATTTGGCCTCACTTTGTAGACTCATAATTACAATGAACACGATAGAATCTGCATGTTATTACATGTACAACAGCACATATTAAATTTAAACCGAGATTTCTGATAAAGCAACCATACATATTTTTTATGACAGCTTGCGGTTCCTGATCGCAAATAAAAAATTGCACATGAGGCAATGATAAGAGTTGTAATTTATGTATAGAGCTTTATTTCATGTATAAGTTATATATACACTGTGTTTCAAAATTCGGGCGGCAACCAACCATTGCATGGTGATAGTACCCTGGAACATATACACTGCTGGCCACCCAAAATGCAACACCAAGAAGGACACGAGATAGCAAAGCCAGATTTACTGTACACATAACAACATATACGAAGATGAAACGATTGAGCTTACAGGCCTGTGCGACTTGCGGAACACGCAGACATCAATAGTTCGTGTGGTCCCCATGGCTGGCAATAACGGCCGCTACAAGCCGCGGCATCGAACGAAAGAGGCTTTGGATGTAGGCTTGGGGCATGTCGGTCCAGGTTGCTTCCACACGTTACCACAGTTCATCAGGCGTAGCCGCGGGTGATGCTTGCCGGCCCACTCGGTTGCCGATCAGCGACCAGACGTGTTCGATGGGCGACATATCGGGAGAACAGGCGGGCCACCGCAGCAGTGACACCTGGTGGGCCGTGAAGAATTGTTGCACGATGCATGCCACGTGCGGGCGAGCATTGTCCTGTTGAAACGTGGCCGCTGGCAGGTCCTGCCGGTAAGGGCTCCCAAACGTCGGAGATGGTGCGGTGTCTGTTGAGTGTACCGGCGATGCGTACCAGAGGGTGCGGGTGTCATATCCAATGGCGCCCCAAACCATAACGCCAGGCGACGGACCGGTATGGCGATGCATAATGCAGGCGTCATACAGTCTCTCGCAGCGGTGCCGCCACACGCGGATCTGACCATCGTGGTGTTACAGGCAGAAGCGATATTCGTCGGAGAAGACAATGTCGTGCCATCTCGTAGTCCAGGGGCGGCGTTCAACGGCCCACTGCCGCCGTACTCGCCGGTGGTGTAACGTCAATCGTAATCAGAGCAATGGGCGCCGTACGACTAGTCCCCGCTCCTGTAGACAACGTCGAACGGTAATATGCTGACAAAGGTTGTTGCGAAACACACCCTAATTCCTGCGCTAACGTTCGTGATGTGGCGGTGCGAGCCGTCAATGCCCGCCGTACAACATGCCGGTCCTCTCGTTCGGTGGTGTGCCGCGGCTGCGGCAATCGGTCCGTCCGTCCCTCCTGCACCAACCGAATCCATACTCGCCTCACTGTGGCTGGATGTCATCCCACACGGGCGCCGATGTCTCAGTACGATAAACCGCTGTCGCGATAAGCCACTATTCGTACTCTGTCGAACTCCGAAACGTGCTGGAATGACTGCCGTATTCTGCGACGAGGCATTAGAAAGCTTCTCACGCACAGGTCCGGCAGCACAACACACTTCCAGTACCTACACCCCGCCTTTTGTGCACCCTTCTTACAGTGCTTCGCGGTTGCGTGCCGGGCGCACATGATTTGCATATGCCCTGCAATGCTAATCGTTTGCAAGTCCTCTCGCGGGCGACGTATGCTGCGAATTTCAGGCCTATCGGATGATTCCTTCTTGGTGTTGCATTTTGGGTGGCCAGCAGTGTAGAACGTTAAAAAAGATATTAGGGTTTTTTTGCTTTTTGTTTTTTGTTTAAACGAAATGTCAATAATTTGTTTCATCAAAAAAACTAAGGAAAACATTTAAAAAGAAATCGGATTTGGAAACATGTCACATACGCACCAAAATAGTGTCAATACATCGTTATGTCAAGTACAAATCGTCCGTGAACATTTTAGAAGGTAATAAACCCACCTTCAAGTGCTGAATTCGCAGATAAGAACTCGCTTGCAAAAGCAGGTAAAATCGAGTGGGTAGCTCGACATGCTCCTAAACTGAAGACCTCAGGTTCGAATCCGCTCTTTGAGCAATTTTTCGCTGGCTCTGAAAAATTTATTTGTGACGTAACGCCGTCCAATTCATTTAAACACCACTGGAGAGTAAATACGGCGGGGAAAAAAAGATGGCAGGAAAAAAATGGCGGACACTCATGTTCGAAGGGCACCGCTTAAAGTTATTGCACATGCAAAGTGTTGCCATCGGAAAAAAAAGTTTAGGGACAAAGTGGCCCAGCTACATAACTCTAAATTTTGTTGGAGCAAAAAATTACTGTGTCACGATAACAATATGTTTGGTTATAGCAACAAAACGTTTTATCACAGTAACAATACATATTGTTGGATCAAAGAAATTCCCCAAAATCGACAAAATTATTTTATTAAATGAACAAACGTTCTGTCATGATAACAATCAATTTTGTAGAATGAACAATAATTTTCATCAAAATAATTTTGTTAATTTAACAAACTTTTTTGTTGACTGTATATCGACTGAACTTTTTTGTTGAATTAACAACACGTTTTTCTCAGTGTAGGGGATCAAATATCAAATCTGTTTTTCTCAATATCTGTACTTCTAAATGTGCGATTAAAAATATTATTTTAACACCGGATATCCTTTACATTGTGAAACACTTTGGGTTTTGAGGAGTTTTGTAGTTCAGGATTACACAAATACTAGCCAGCGTGTTTGTGTACTTCTGTTTCTCTTGTAAAAACCCTATTGAGAAATTTCTTTCTTACTTGTATGCTGTTCGCTAGAATAAAGATGAGGGAGCATCAACTTCTTTAAATAATGCACAGCTTCCGTGCTAGGGGGCGTAAAGGTCAATACCTTTCTCTGGCTGCCTCTTCTTCCGACAGACGTATTTGAAAAGTTCTTTTTCCTTAGCATAGCTTTTGCCAGGAAGAATATTTTTCACCTGTTTTCAACTTTTTTCCATAATGCAAAATTCTTCCGTTGGAAAGTATGTAGAGCCGAGCCCGTTTAGAGAGAGGGGGAGGAGGGGGGTTAGAGGGGCTGAAGCCCGGGCCTCGCATTTTCAAGGGGCCCAGAATTATGCGGAATGCTTGAAGAACTGACAGAGTTCCACAGCTTCTTTTTTTATTCTTGCAGATTGCACAGCGAAAACCATAAGACAATGCCTTCTGAATTTTTTTTTCTTTCTTTCCGCTTTCTTAGGAGCAGTCCAGAAAAAGTATATTCACCCCCAGTCCTTCCTCAAATCTTTCGAAAGCATTACAGAGATCCTCTTGTACAAATCTGCATTTGTGGGAAATTTCCATTCATTAAGAATTCGTTTGAATCATGATATTTGGATCATATTATTTTGTCCACTACTTCGATATAATTTTAACAAACTGAACTGAGAGGCGGAGGGGTATTTAAGTAGAATTGAACTGGTATCCAGTTTTCAACCATACATTTTTACATTTTCTTGTTAACAATGGTTCCCGATGGCGCAGTGGTGTGGTGATGGCTTCTGACTGTTCGTCCGAGATGGGTTCGAACCCCTGTGCGGCATGGATGTTGTGTTTGTCTTACGGTACTGGCAGTCTCCTTTCCAAATGATCATATGTAGAGGATTTTAGGAAGGGAGTGTCTGACCCCAGGTCTTAAACAACCCTTAGATATAGGAAGCTAGGAGATTTGGGCTACAGTGCCCGATAGGAAAGTGACATGGAAGCGAAGTAGAAAGGGAGAGAAAGACGCCCTTATTTTTTACCGGGGGCCAGTACCCGGGATCCGACGGCTTAAAGTGCCCATCCGACGCAAGGCGGATATTTAGTGGATCGAGCTTTCGTACCTGCCTGGGATCGAACCTGAGGTCCTTTCCGTGGCAGTCACGAACGTTGCCCACTAGGCTACCCGCTGCCCAGTCTCCTTTCCCTGGAACCAGTGACCCTAAATCAGGGATGGGCGACTGTTTATAGCTCATTGAGTTGTTCATGGTGGTCGTTAAACTCGAATAAGAATACAGTAGACTCTCGCTAATCCGTCCATTCCTTGCACAGAGATGTGCCGGATTAGCAAGAGTGCCGGATTATTGAGAGTCCATAAAAATTCAGTTTAATTCTTCATTAAATTTAATGTTTCAATTACAAGTTTTCTATGAGTAGTACATATGTATTTAAAAAAAAACATAAATAAGCGACAAGAGTAGTAGAAAAGGACCGATTCTGGCTTAAACCGGAGCCATAGACTTAACATTAGGTGTCGGCCGGAGCAGCCGGAGCCAGCCGGAGCAAGCTGCAGCCGAGCGAACGGAGGGGTCGTGGTCAGTAGCAGCCTCCAATTCCCCGCTGCAATTTTTCCCCTCCGACCGAAGGGTGTGCTTATCTCCGAAGATAGTAGTATTTATTGGACTTTGTCGAATGTTGGGGGAAATCAATGAAGGTTTATTCCTTTTTTTTTTAATTTAATGAAGGTTGTTTCATTATTTATTTTCCCCTCTCTCGACCCCATCCCCTTAGATTATTGTTATGTAAAACGTTTTTTCCCTCGTAATTTGTTGATTTTTCAATTAATTTTCATGAATTCCTCATGTGTCTTCCCTAATGAAAATTATGTAGGGTAAGTATTATTTCTCTTTTATTTTCTCGAATGATACGGTCATGTCCTCATCTCAGGAAATGTTATTCTGATATCTTATTTTTGTTCATAAATGGATCTTTTCTGTCATTTCGAATTTATTTTTCGCTGTTATGCATGCTCGTTATCTTTTCCTTTGTTTCTAGTGTAGAAAGGCACGGAGGCTATTGACATAAGATTAACCCTCTCCCCACCCCTTCCCTAATGTTCTTGAAGCGTCCTTCTGAGAAAGGTGAAGTAAAATGTGCGGGAGTATTTTGTATCCTGCGTGTTCTTGTATTGACTTTAGATAAATCGACCTTCCGTTGCGGTGTTTGATTTCTCCCAGAATATTCATTCTTGGTATCAATGAAGGAAAGCACGGGTTAGTCACGCGTGTTCCCTCATTAACCTAATCTCTGTCAGATGCTGAAGGATTTCCTTTGTTCGTTGTTGTGAATAGTTAGAAAGATTACAAAGTTTAAAGTAGTCTATGATTAAAAGCATGCTATTTACGTCCTAACGTGTTGCGGTATTGACTTTAGATAATTGCCCTTCCTGTTTCTTCAATGATACAAATACCCCCGAAGAACCATTTTTGTTTTTCGTCGTCAGATAACCTTTTGCTGCTGACTCTCAGGGTCTGTTTACATAAGATAAATTCTCCTTCCGCTGTCTTCTTTTTGTTTCAAAGTACTATTCTAAGCTTGAACTGCTGATAAACACATCGGTCGGATATTCCATCGTGAGTGTCATGTGAGAAAACCAGATTTTTCCGGTTCCATGTCCCCTCTATAAATGTTATGTTCTCTTGTGGTGATTCGCGGAAGTTAGGGATCAAAGGGTATTCGCGTTTACTATAAAATTCAGCTTCGCCATTCCTCTTTCTCAGTTTTCTTGTTCAGATAAGTACGATTGTACCGACCTCAGAATAGTTAAACTTCTGTAACATGGATATTTCTAACGAAAGTGGATCCCACGCAGTCTCAGCAATGGAAGAGGTAAGAGTTCGTTTCTTTGTATGCTATTTTTTCAGTCATTGTTAGGTCCCCCAACGTGATTTCTAGAATTTAGATGTGTGTTATTCTCAGACAAAAATGATTTTATATTTTTCCCTTAAGGAAAAACAAGTTAGTAGAATCGTTTATTCTCTTGAGGAAAAACGTGTTAGTTATTTTTTTTTTTTAAGAAATTTAGAAATTCATTCTTTTGCGTTAACTCCCCTTAGCTTTAAAAACAATTAAAAAGTTTATTCCCTATGTGAGAATTCAGTAATTTCCCAACTCAATTTTATTTCATGAAAATGAATTGTTAGGGGAGAGGGCTAATTTTTTTTTTTTTTTTTTTGTTCTTTCTCAGGATGCTTGGTGGCTTGCTGATGAACAACTCTTTCTTCAAAATTCCGACATCCTGCAGGCCTTGGAGGAATTTCCCTTGAGTCAAGACCTGCTTTCCTCCTTCGTTCCCGATGAAGTTCCTCCTCGACATTTTTCTTGTGAGATCTGTCAGAAGGTCTTCACTTTGAAGAGGAATTTTTACCGTCACAAAAGAATTCATTCGGGGATAAAACCTTTTTCTTGCATTATTTGCAACAAGGGTTTCTCTAGGAAATCGGACATGAAGAAACACATTTCTAAATTTCATTCGGGAATTCAGGAGGGTGGGAACTCGACGAATGCGTCTTCGGCTGGTCCCTCCAATGCTGCAGACCCCAACCTTCAAGCGGGTCCCTCAAATTTCGTGGGGCCCAGTCTCCAGGATCTTGCTGCCGCGGGCCCTTCCAATGCTGTAGGCCCCGTTGTTGTCGGCCCAAGTCGGGAGGTCGTAGACCCCAGCCCCGAAGCTCCCATTCTTCCCCCTTTAAATTTGGGAAGATTCATACAAGTGCAGTCGGTGGCTCAGAACCGCCTGCAAACCTATAAAATCGTTCCCGAAAGGGAAACAGCGGACTGTCTCTCCAGATTTTTGAATGAGCTCATTCATTCTTCAATTAGTATTCTAGAACATGCACTGGCAGCCCACCCATCCATTAAAGTGAATGCATTTATGCAGGCAGCCTTTAAAAAGCCTAAATCCGATGACCCGGAGGAATTTGATCATTGTTCTCGGAATTTAAAAACAACTAATAAGCCAGTGTATCGGTCGACAAATCTCGGGGAATTTTTTGATATCATGTCCAGGAAACTACTCACTGAATGTTCCGAATGTGAATTGAAAGGTTCAGGCTGGATGTTTTCGCACGTAGAGTGGTTCGAACTCCGGGTAAATCGGTTTAAACCATTGAAAGGAGGTTATTTTATTGCGCTTCCCAGCCATATTCAGAAGAAAAAAGCTGTCGTGAACGTTCAAAATTTAGATACCTTCTGCTTTAAATATGCCGTGTGGACCCCACGCCTTCAAGATCAAAGAAATCGAGAAAAGGTAGCCTCCTATCTCAGCGATCCTCTTTTCGAAGGTGGATACAAGTGGGATTGTGTAGAATATCCCGTGAAGATTTCTGACGTTCCAAAATTTGAAAAGGGTAATAACATCAGCATTAACATTTATGGCATCGATGAAGCTGGAAAAATTTTCCCAATCAAAGTATGTGAAGAAGAGCTGGCGGACCATAGAGATTTAATATATTTAGAAAATGGAGGTTGCAACCACTTTGCTTGCATTACAAATTTTGAGCGACTTATTTCCAGTCAATTGTCAAAAATAGGAAAAAAAGTACACATCTGCAAAAAGTGTTTTAAAACTTATGACACTCGTTACAATGGAGAGGAAAAATTAAATGAGCACAAAAAATTATGTAATAAAAACAAATCTGTCCTGATCAAGATGCCTGAAGATAAAGAATTGCAGTTTAAAGACTTCAAGTTCAGTCAGCGGGTTCCTTTTGTTGTTTACGCTGATTTTGAAAGCGTGTTAAAACCAGTTCAAGGTCCGATCCCAAATCCAAGCGAGTCCTTCACCACTCCCACTCAGTCCCATGAGGTTATGTCATATGCTTATTACATAAAAGATGTGGAAGGTCGTTATGATGTTTTCCGATCGCATAGAGCAGAGCAGGGAGTTGTGAGTCATTTCCTTCACACTCTCAAAGAAGATGTTGAAGTCATGGAAAAAAATTATCAAATGATTATTCCCATGAATCCTTTGACGGAGGCAGAAAAAGAATCTTTTCGGAAAGCAAGCATATGTCATATTTGTGGTGAAGGTGGATTTAATTCCTGCAGCAAATCAAAAAAGAAAGTGGCGGACCACGATCATCGTACTGGAAATTTCAGAGGACCCGCTCATTCTTCATGCAACATCAACTTTAAAAATCCTTCCTTTGTTCCTGTGTTGATGCATAACCTTTCAGGATACGACTCGCATTTCATCATTAAAGAACTAGATTGCCTTCCTGGAGAAATCACTGTCATCCCCGAGTCGACCGAAAAATTTATTTCATTTTCAAAAAAGATGGGTGGGCTTGAAGTTCGTTTCCTGGACAGTTTTAGATTCATGCCAAGCAGTTTATCAAAATTAGCAAATAATCTTCCGAGAACGCATTTTAAAATTACACGGCAGCTTATTCCTAATGATGAAGAATTTTCCCTCCTAACGCAGAAAGGTATCTTCCCCTATGATTACCTTTCCTCATACAGCAAGTTGGAAGAAACGTCTCTCCCTCCAGCTTCAGCCTTCTTCAATAAATTAACAGATTCACACATTTCAGAAGAAGACTATGAGCATGCCAAAAAAGTATGGGCGGTCTTGAAGATTGAGAATTTAGGCCAGTATGCAGATGTGTACTTAAAAACAGATGTGCTCATTTTGGCCGATGTTTTTGAAAATTTTAGAAATATTTGTCAGGACACTTATACGTTAGATCCTGCCTGGTTTTTTAGTTGTCCTGGTTTAAGTTGGTCCGCCATGCTCAAATGCACAAAAGTCTCTCTCCAGCTTTTAAGTGACTATGATATGCTACTTTTTCTAGAGAGTGGAAAGCGGGGTGGCTTGTGCATGTGTGTGAAACGGTATGCTGAGGCAAATAATAAGTATTTAAAAAAGTTTGATGTCTCCAAAGATGCCAGTTTCATCATTTATCTTGACGTGTGTAATCTTTATGGATTTGCAATGGATAATTTTCGTCTTCCTCACAAAAATTTCCGGTGGATTTCCGATGAAGAATTGAAGTATTTGGATGTTATGAACATAGCGGATGATGCCAGCACGGGATACTTTCTCGATGTTGACATCAGCTATCCGGACTCCCTTCACAATCTTCATTCGGATTTACCGTTTTGTGCGGAAACGGAAGTTGTACCTGGAACCAGGCAGGTCAAATTATTGACTACGTTAAATAAAAAATCCAGGTACGTGGCTCATTATCAGCTTCTGAAGCAGGCAGTCAAAGCGGGTCTCATCATAACAAAAGTGCATCGGGGTTAAGCTTTGATCAGAGCAAGTGGTTGCAGCCCTATATTCAATTGAATACCGAGATGAGAAAGCTGGCTAAAAATGAGTTTGAGAAAGATTTTTCAAACTCATGAACAATTCTGTCTTTGGCAAAACGATGGAAAATATTCGCAACCGTACCCAAGTTGAGTTGGTATGCGAAGACAATAGACTGGAAAAGTTGCTCAATAAGCCCAATTTTAAAGACCGCACCATACTAAAAAATGAAGCAGAAGGAAAATTTCTGGTGTCTATGCATTTTAATGTCACCCACCTCACCTTCAACAAACCCATTTATTTGGGAGTCGCCATTCTAGACATCTCTAAAACTAGGATGTACGACTTCCATTATGAGGTGATGAAACCTTTATTTCAAGAAAACATTTCCATTCTTTATATGGATACTGATAGTTTCTTCTATCACATAAAAACAGAAGATCTATATAAAGATATGGAAAACATTAAAGATGAATTAGACACCAGTTCCTACCCCCATCGCACCCTCTATTTTGTCTTAAAAACAAAAAAGTGATTGGGAAATTTAAAGATGAGACCCATGGAACTGCCATAAAAGAATTTGTTGGTCTTAGACCAAAAATGTATGCGTATGCTACAGATGAAGAAGAAGTTAAGAAAGCCAAAGGCGTGAGCAAAACCGTCGTTTCACAGCAACTTCGCCTCAACGACTTCAAGTCTTCACTCTTTCACAAGCAAGAAAAAAAGAACATGAGTTATAGCATTCGAAGCTTGAAACATTCTGTTTTTACTGTTGTCATAAACAAAACATCTCTTTCCCCATATGACAACAAGCGAGTCGTATCCTCGGACAATATACATACCCTCCCCTACGGTCATTTTTCATTAAATTCTGGAGAACCTCCAAGAAAAAAATAAAAACAAAATAGCTGCCTGTATTCGAACCACTCCATGCTAATAAACTGCTTGGCATGAAGATGTCCACACGGCATAGATTGTTCAGGAAGAATTACAGAATGTTTCAAGTCTTTAACTCATTGTTCGAGAAGATTTCACTCAAGAAAAAAAAAATTCTCTGCTCTATGCTATGTCTCCGTCATTTTGTTGCTGCTCGCTTGGATTTCTAGAAAAACTTTTCGAAGAAAATTTAATCAAAATTATTGTTTTGCTCACGTGAAGAATGCACCGTCTCAAAATTTTTAATTTTCTCTCATGAAGAATTTCAGGATGCTTTCCAAGATTTTTATTCATGAAATCTTTTCCTGTTGGAATTCGTGAATACGCATGTTCAAGATTTTACTCTCATGAACAAGTTGTGATTTTTTATTCACTTGGAATTCGTGAATACGTATGTTCAAGATTTTACTCTCATCAAGATTTTCAAGTTGCTTCCCAAGTTATTGCACTCCTGAAATCATTTAATGCAGGAAAAAGATTTTTTTACATGAAAATCCTCCTCTCAAATATACCTCATCTTAAAAATGTGTGGAGCCAGTCCATTGTTTTAGATTCAGAGTTGAATTAGATGCTACCTACGTCTTGAGCTGTCTGAATTTCTAGTGAATTCAGGTGATCACGTTGCTATGAAAATCTACATTTGCCCTCAATATTTCCTCTGTTTTTTAAAGTACTTTTCGAGGACCTGTCGGAGATGCATTCAGTGAGATTTTTTTTTAAAGTCAAGTGTTGCCAACTCCATTTCTGTGGGGAATTATTTAATTCTACCTAGTAAATGTTTTGTCTTCTAACTTTATAGATTGACTATTAGGAACATAAGCTTTCTAAATTTCTTCATGTACGAATGTCTAGAGAAAACCTTGGTTTTTTTTTGGTTTTTTTTTCATGTTAGTTAGGGGGAGGGGGATTTCTTAGTTTTCCCAAAGAGAAGATTCTTCTGACGGATCTCTTAGCTCATGGGGAAAAAAAAAGTTCTTATCAGAACTATAATGAATTTCCCCTTGAGAGTCATGAGGTCACTCGTCAGCCTATCTCAAGCTCTCCTTCTTCATTCTCAATTCAGTTAATTTAGTGGACGGACTTCAGTTGTTTCCCTTCCTGAGAAAAAAATGCTGCCTCTTCGACATAACAAGGAAAGACTTCATTTCCATTACTCTCAGCTGTTCTCCTCAACTCAAGCTATTCATTACTTTTCCCGCTTGGAAGAAGAAGTGGAATATTTAAGTAGAGAATTCTCAAAAATCAAAATTTATGGAAAATCATATTCCATTCCCAGACAACATGCTGCCTTCGGGGACCCCAATCTGAAATACACTTTTAGCGGTTTGTGCTTAGAACCTAACCCTTGGACGCCGTTACTTCAGGAAATCAAGCTTTATGTTGAGAAAGAATGTGGTGAATCCTTCAACTTTGTTTTAATTAATAAATATCGAAATGGAGATGATAGAATCAATTATCATCGTGATGACGAAGCTGAATTAGATCCTTTGTCTTGTATTGCATCAGTATCTCTCGGACAAGAAAGAGACTTTGTTTTCAAGCGAAACGGGTTTAAACCAGTTTCCTTATCTTTGAGATCTGGAACTTTACTACAGATCCTGCCACCAACTAATTCGTATTGGAGTCATGGTCTGCCTCGACAAAAGAATGCTCCAAACATTAGATTGAATTTGACCTTTAGAAAGATGATAACCGAGTGTTCTTTTCCCCATGACTCTCTTTCCCTCTCAAGCAGTAAACAAGTGACGAACTCCAACCTCTTATCAGTTTTGTCTGAACAATTCAAAGCTAACTCATTCTGTTCTCTGTCTTCGAACCGTCAGCACCCTTCGCTCCCGACCTCAACGCTTCCAGCAATTTCCTTCGATTCTCTTCCTCCAGCTTTCAACATGAAGCGATCATCTTCCTCTACTAAAGTTTCCGATGCTGTAGCAAAGAAGGTATGTTCTGAAGCTTCCAAGTCATGTGTTGAATTGGGAATTTCTTTGAATGATATCCCCCTCATCATTTCCATTTAGGGGGTAACGCATTCGTGAAAGTGTCTGATTTCCATAATACAATCAGAGTTCATGTAAGAAGATACAGGAATGAACAGGAATCTTTTTTCCCCACCAAGAATGGAATCACCATGACAGCTCTGACCTTCCTTCAGTTTATGAGAAAAGTCCGTTGGTTGCATGGAGAAAATGAAGATATGCTAATCAACAGAGAACTAATTATTTCTGCCTCTCCTTCTTTGGACGGACCTCACACTTATATATTTGAGGTGCTTTCCCCTCGGATCAATGGATTTCGTCGACTGAACCCTAATTCCATC
Source organism: Macrothele yani (assembly GCA_039090855.1). NCBI lineage: Eukaryota > Metazoa > Arthropoda > Arachnida > Araneae > Macrothelidae > Macrothele > Macrothele yani. The sequence continues at coordinate 118,531,650 of CM077026.1, forward strand.
AAACTGAATGGGGAACAATTTGAAGCTCTCGCTGATCAATGTGAGAAGATATGGACCAGCATTACTATTCTACTATTTGGTCCAGTTTTTGCAAAGGCTGTTTTGCTTCATCAGAGGATTCCACCCCCGTTCCTTCCTCTCCACTAACGAACGAAGAGTATTACTTCATGCTTATTGAAGTGGTGTCGGATCTCGTTCAGGGGCATGCTGAAAAATTATTCTATTGTGTTCAGTGCCACCTTAATCCGGATCGCATGCTTGAAAGCCTCATGGGCCACAGATGTACTGATGCCACCCCCAATCGAAGTTTAAAGAACACTTCAAGGAGGCCGTAGCAATGCTAGACCCCAAGACTTTAGCGGATTCCTTCGCTGAAACCGTTGGGGAGAATATCCCATCCAAAGCCTTCTTGGAAGGAATATATGGAAAGGACTTGTTGCGTTCTGTGAAAAACATGTATTGAGGAGACAGCAGAGAAAAAAAGTTCTTTTTAGAACTAAAAAGTTCTTTTTAGAACTAAAAAAAGTTCTTTTTAGAACTATCTTAAATTGTTGGTTTAAGGAATGGGGAAGGAGGTAGGGAAAAAATTTATAGTGTGAGAATGCATCTATTTTTCTATAATTTTAAAAGTAAAAGTGTGAATGGGTTTCATTTTTGTAAGGAGTTAAATAATAATGAATTTCAAGTTCTAAAAGTAAAAGAGTGAATGTGTTTCATTTTTGTAAGAAGTTAAATAATAATGAACTTCAAGTTTTAAAAGTAAAAGGGTGAATGAATAACTCTTAAAGAAATTTATTGGGGATCTGGAATTGAAGAAGAGATTGCTTATTTTTAAGGGAAAGGCTTAATGTATTTCATTAAGGGCCAGGAATTCAACTGGTCTGAGAGCAATGCTTTACAGTATTGAGTCGAAACCAGGACAAAAGGCTAAATTTAGGGGAGTTTGAAAATTTTTTCAAACTGACTACACTTCATTCTCTTAGTTTGAAAAGAGAATAAGTGCTCTCACTGAAGACCCCTCTAGCTATACGTAAATAAACAGTCTAGGATTCATAAAAATATATTTCCAATTTTCTACCTAAACTATTTTTACTTCTTTCAGAAACGCACATTAGGAAAAAAAAAATAAACGAAGTGATTCGTTTTGATTTTAGGAAATAATGAACTGTTCAGAAACACACCCTGTCTGTTTTCAACTGATTCGAAAAAAGACTTTTAAAATATTTTACTTGAACGAAAACGTGCTTCTTAAATTTCGCAGTTTCCCATGTTATTCAATGGGAAATTCACTGTATTTTCTATCACAAGAAATCCGAAATCTGTCATCTTAGTAAAATCATCAAAATCGTTTTTGACCCTATGCACTTTTATAAGATTCCAAAGGGTATCTTAGAAAAAACGAAGTGATTCGTTTTTGACACTAGGAAGGAATGTACTTTTCTGAAATGAACTTTGTAAAATTCTTTCAATTTACTCGATCCAAAACAGTCTTTTATGCATGCTAGTTTTCCCATATTATTCTATGAGATTTTTACAATTACCAGAAAACGAAAATTTCCAAAATCATCCTCTTAGGAAATCAACAAAACCATTTTTCGTCTTACTTAGAATTTTTCAATAAATAATTCTATTCAGTTGTAAAAATATGGAAACAGCTTATTGAAAATAAAAAAAAAACAGAAATGATTCAACTCAAAAGAAAGAGACTTTATTTTCATTCAATATAATTTTAATAAGGAATCCAACGAAATGATACAGAGTTTGGTTTTTTATAAATAATTTTGGAATTCGTCTTTTTTCGTTTAGAAGTTGAAACAGAATTTCCTTGTTGTACAGGAACTTTTAACATTTGTTTATTTTTAATATACTTTGAAGGTAAATTAATGTCATTTAATGCTTTTACAAATTCGTGGGGAATTACTAATTTGGATCCTTTACTTTTAAACATTGAATCTACTAAATCAATAATATTCGTATTTTTCACAATGTGACCCTTATATTTAAATTCTGCTTTGGGGCCCCATCCTATAATATCTGAGTTTGTTTTAAAGACGTCTAAAACATTTCTTGCATAGCGTTTCATATTAGCTGGAACAGACTGTATGACAAGGTCTTCTACAACATCTTTTTCTTTCTTGACAAGTTCTTCTTTTGCTGGTTCTTCAGTTCGTGGTGGGGATTCATGGGAAGAAACTGGGGGATTAAAGCTTGAAACATGAATGCGTTTATTCAAGACTTGGTTGTATAATTTAACTTTCACTTCGTCAGACTCTTTACTTAGAAGAATTTTTTTCATTTCTTTGTCCAAGTCAGTTAACGTTTCTTCGGTTGGCATATGACGGGAAATCCGTTCTTCGGGAATCAGAATCATTTTCTTTGCAAATTCCATTATTTCGTAAGAAGAGTCGTTAGCACACTGAGAGCAGCAGGAACCAACACACCTAAAAATCCCCCTTTTTGAATTAGGAGTTTCCTCTTTTTATATAGAGGTGTCTTTTTCTGAGAGAGGGCTCGCAAGGTGTGTTTATAACGTTGTAATGAATGTTTCTGGGCTGGAGTAAGCGGAACATTTCCTTTTAAGGTATTCTTACAAACTTCACAAATAGCTTTAATTCCATTTTTCCTACATTTCGTTAAAAGCTCTTTTAATACTTTTTTTGGACAATGCTGAATTATGCGTAAAAGTTGGAGTTGTGACTTAGACAACGTCATGTTGAAAACTGAGAATTATTTCATTTCACCTAGGTTGATATATGACTTGAACGTCTCCCGGAAGTATCTGAGTGCGTAATCTTAATTCTTCCTTCGTCTCAGGTTTTAAATCGATCAATAAATAGCTGTAAGGAGACTTTGTGGCATCCGTATACACTTCTTGAAAAAATTTCAGTTTGCTAGGGTACAACTGCCTCCCTAAATGAGTGATTTGATTCACGTCTCTTCGTGATTTGAACAGAAACAGGTAATGAGCATTCAGGGAAATTTCTCGCATTTCTTTACCTTTATGAAAAAAATTTTGTGTAATGAATATCACAGACACATTGAAATGATGGCTCCCTCGAGTGAACAAGTGAGTGATTTTCTTTTCGCTTCCACATTCAGTCATGAGATCGTCAATAACAAAAAGCGTTCTACCTTTCACATAGTCGCGGAAATTAGAAGGGAGGCCTTCCACAAATGTCACGTTTTCTATTTCATCATACAACGTTTGATGAACACCATAGAACCACACCACATGTTCGAGAGGGGGGAAACGACTTCCCCTTGATGCAGAAGTAAGCGTTTTACAAACTGTGTTTTCCCACAGCCCGTAGGACCTGCTATCAGAGCCGTGAAAGGGTGTTGTAGTCTCGGCACTTCCATGAGGTCAACTGAGACTCATAAAAAGCTTACATAACAATTTAAAGACAAGACACAAGAAATAAAATTCAATCCATTTTTATTTTACATTCTAAATTTTGATACAATTTGAAATTTCTTTCGAACAAAAAGAAAGACACGCAGGTCGTTTGTTTCAGAATTCGATCGAAAATTTCTTACAATAGAGAACAAACTTTTTCCACGACACCTAGAATAAAGGAAAAAAATACAATATTGACCGCAAACAGCCGTAAACGAACTTTGAAGAGGTACATCATTAAAATTCACATAGTCAAACTTGGAAGCAAATCGGGCAATAGGTCCTTGAAAATATTCTGGAGAATGTCCAAAAGAATCAAAAAATTCCATGGAATTTGGGTTTGACATATACACAGCTAGCCAGTGTTTCCCAGGATTTCCATATCGATCCGTATTCACAATAAGGCATGCTGGGAACTTGAAAATTCTCTTGGGAAGTCGGTCGCAAGCGAACACTCCGAGGAATGAACGTCGGGTCACAAGATCTTTCCTTAAAGCCTTCGTTAATTGAATACTGTTCATTTTTCTTTAATGGGAGAAATCACAAAGAATGTTTCTGGACTTGGAAATTTCAATAATATTCTGGAACTCGGCGTAGATTAGTACAGAAATAGTTTTTAACAAAGCTTTTCCAAATTTGATTTCCACTCTTAAATTTCCTTGTTGTATCAAGTTCATATGTCCCCCATCACACAGGTCCGGGCTGAGATCGAATGCATAAAGAGTGTATCCCTTGGAAAATTCTTCTCGATCGATATATATTCCACGGTCCTGACCCAGTTTCTCGGTTCCTTGAAATAGACTATGGAAGGAACGAATTGTGCTTCCCTTTTCGAAATTGGGTTCTAGAGGTTTGTGAGGAACTGGCTGTCCGTCAACATACACCGCGATAAAGTTAACATCATAATGCTTGAATTCAAAGGGGTTTGATTTATATGAACCATTAAAAGCATCGTTATCTACACATCCAATAACCAGTCTTTTAGGCATTTGTCCTAGGAATACATTGTCTTGCACGAAGGACATACTTCCTTGAGAGATGGAATACACTTTACATAAAACTCGATCAATGGGATACTTGGCAGGAGATTTTTCTAGAGCTTTTGCATGACCGATGGCAACTCCAGGGTTGACTTTCACTTTTCTCACAAAAATGGATGCATGTTCGATGAGAACTCTGTAATTGGGGGCCTCGGAAGAGGAAACGAGGCAGAAATCAGGTTTACTCCGAACAAGTTTAATTTTCACATCCACTAAATTGAGAAGCAGCCTGTTTTGAAAAAATAAATCACAGTGCAAGGTTCCAATCATATCAAACGTTTTGCTGTCTTTCATGAGCTCATAACGCTGATGTAATCCCTTGTTCGTTGCAGCATTCGTGGGATTAATTTCGTGTAGATGTCCGGCTGTATCCTTGAAAAACCCTTCACATGCTAAATAGGTTTTCTTTGCTTCTTCTCCATAATTCAGAAGAGTTTCAATATAAGCTCTGTAGGGATATGTGTTGCTTGAGGACGAAATCACTCTTTCGTTTAAACTGATGTCGACTTGAGAAAACAGAGAATGAAGAAAACAGTTAATGGGGCCCACGGGCTCTTTGTCAGCTAGTGTAGAACTGTCGGCTTTCACAATTTTAATTTTCACGTACAGTTGGCTGGAAGACAAGTCCATGTATTCTTCTCCACTCCCAGAAATATTAAATTCTAGAGGTCCTCCATCTCGAATGTTGGCTAAAGGGTGATATTCGATCCATTGTCCTTTTTCTATGCTCGTTTGGGTAGGTGGTAAAGCAAATAAATCAAGTTCGGATTTTAAACATACGGAAGAATGACTATGTATCAGGGCCATGGTTTACGGATCAAAAATATCGTGTGCGGTTCCCTTGGCTTTCTTTGAATGAATGATTCGTTTCTTCATTTTTCTCTTCCTTTTAACGCTTCCTCCCAACATTTTCTTCACTTTATTAGCTGCTTTGTCAGTGAGGATTTGTCCCGCTTCTTTAGCTCGTTGTTTGGCTGCTGTTTTCACATCCTTGCCTAGAATAACGTCATTGGCCAGGTCCACACCCGTTCGAAAGACTTGTTTTCCAAGCGTTTTTGCTCCTTGTTTAAATAAGGGTACCGCCGCTCTAAATAACGAACGAAAAAGTCCTCCAAGTCCATACCCTTTTTGAAGGGGCACTCCTTGATAGTAGTCTAAACCTTTTCCAGTTTGTTTGACGTAATAATCCTCGAAGGATTTTGTACAACATCGGTATGGTTCATACATGACTACAGTTGTTTGAGACGAAAATGAAGTTTCACGATCGCTCTCCCACGTTCAAATGGCACTAATTGACCTGAGTGATTCCTTATAACGATTTCGACGGATTGAAAATGTTTTCTTGCGAGAGGCAAATAATGGGGACGGTCGTACAAGGCGCTCACCACATCTCCGTCTTCTCCGCTCACTTTCACGATGCGAAGGAGAGGAGCAACCATGTCTCCTACAGGCTGAGGTTCCACAATATCGCTGTACACGTATAACAGGGAAAGCGATGTGTTCAGATCGGCTACGAAATTTCCATGAATGGTAGCATCGCTTCCTCCCGAGGCCGAATACACTCCAGGTTGAAAACCTAGAATTTCTGCAATTCCTGGAAATAACTCCAGCTGAGAACCAAGAGTTAAAGCTGCTTTGACACGTCTCGTGGTTTTATTAAAAAACATCGTAATTTTTTTCGACCAATGCTGGGACATGGCTTTTACCACGTCTCCCACAGAATCATAATATCCAGCAGGGATTTTTGCCGCTTTCAGTTGAGTTGGACCGAGACCGTAAGCAAAGGAATTTGAATTTACATTCACATTAAACCAGGAATGAGGGTAGATGAGTTCGACGAGTCCCACTTCCCAGTCACCATTGAGTTCGATCGGGGAAGGAAGATGCGTGATGAAATGAGAAATTTTATTGTCTGAAAAGTAACGGAGAGAGCTGTCGCTAGGTAACGTTAGATAGAAAGTCATGTTGACGAATGATGTTTCCTCTAAAAAAAGATCAGTTTTATAGAGAGGTCAAGTCTTCCGCGGGGATCCAAGCATTAAATTTATCAAGATACCCTTTAAATTTGACAAAGAATTCCATTTTTCCTTTTCTTTTACGTTTCTTTAGAACACGTTCGACAGTAAAGGAATCGGAGAGAGACACTTTTTGAAGCTCTTCGGCGTAAAAGTTCCTTCCAGCTCTTCGTTCAATAAATCTTTAACTTTATAGACGGGTGGGGATCTGGGAACAAGACCGCTCACAACAAAAACTTCTTCCGTCCAATTTGATTCGTATCCTTTCTCAAATGTCAATTTCGCTTTACTAATCCTCACGTGTTCACCCACCTGAAATTTATAGGAGGGTTTTTCCCTCTTGAGGTCACCATACAGATTGTCAAACACTTGTTTTTCATTATCTTCGTTTACATCTACAGGCTTCATTTTTATACTTCGATGGGGGAATGATTGTAACTGTGAACTAAATCGTTGAGTACGTCCATAAATCTGAACGAATTTTGACTTGTAAAGTATCGCCACATTCGAGTTTTGAGCGTACGATTGAATCTCTCCACTACACTTGCTTTCGTCTCGTTGTTTGTCGTAAAGAAATGCACCTCATGCTGTTTTAAAAACTTTTGAAACTCTTTGTTCTTAAATTCAGTTCCTTTATCTGTTTGAAGTTTTACTGGCTTTCTTTCTTTGAATATCTGGGAAAAGGCTTGGACGATATGAGAACCTGACTTTTGCTTTAAAGGAATCACCCATGCATATTTGGAAAAAATGTCAATACATGTCAACAAGTAACGAAATCCATCGTTATGTTGACTCAAACTGGAGACATCGGCTAGGTCTGCCTGAAACTGTTGATTTAATTTATTAACCATAACTCTATTTCTCCGAAAATGTCGTCTCACCGGTTTGTGAAGAGTGTACGTTTTCTCTCCCTTCAACCATTTCTTCACATCTTTTTCTTGATGCCCTCTTTCTCCACAGCACGGAATAAAGCATTGATACCACCGAAGCTTCCTATTTTCTGAGCTGTGTGATAAGTCTGTTTCATCATTTCCTCCATTACAACAGTTCAACGAGATACGATCCACCGTAACAGAAAAACTCATGTTCACACCATCACTTGCAGAAAACAAATGACATCAAGTAGGACCCCACCCCTTTTTTAAAAAGACTACGCAAGCCTTCGTCTAACAAGCATCTTTTTCCAATGGTCGGGTGGTCTAGTGGGAAAGCTAGCAAACTAGCTGATACGGGAACGAATCTCGCTGGGACCATCAGAGCATTTTTTTATGTACTCCGGAGTAAAACATTTCGAGAGAAACAACGTCTATACAAATTCCTAACACCTCAGGGAATTTCTAAAAAGGAAAGTTTTAAAAAATAAATTCGAGGAAAAGGAACTTTGAAGGACGAAAGACTTCGCTTCCTTTTTCTCAAAAAATTTGACAAAGTCCAATAAATCTCCCAAGAAAATAATAAAGTTCCAAGAAGCATCGCTAGGGAGCAGCACATCGAGTTGCCATCCCCCTATATCCAACCCCTTTCCCACTCGGGCGTTGCCATCCCTCAAAATCAAACATTTATGAACAAAAATAAGATATCAGAATAACATTTCCTGAGATGAGGACATGACCGTATCATTCGAGAAAATAAAAGAGAAATAATACTTACCCTACATAATTTTCATTAGGGAAGACACATGAGGAATTCATGAAAATTAATTGAAAAATCAACAAATTACGAGGGAAAAAACGTTTTACATAACAATAATCTAAGGGGATGGGGTCGAGAGAGGGGAAAATAAATAATGAAACAACCTTCATTAAATTAAAAAAAAAGGAATAAACCTTCATTGATTTCCCCCAACATTCGACAAAGTCCAATAAATACTACTATCTTCGGAGATAAGCACACCCTTCGGTCGGAGGGGAAAAATTGCAGCGGGGAATTGGAGGCTGCTACTGACCACGCCCCCTCCGTTCGCTCGGCTGCAGCTTGCTCCGGCTGGCTCCGGCTGCTCCGGCCGACACCTAATGTTAAGTCTATGGCTCCGGTTTAAGCCAGAATCGGTCCTTTTCTACTACTGACAAGCATATGATAATAGTAAAAGAACACGATCAGTACTCACAATACTTATAACGAAGTAAATTTCTCCGTCATTTCTGTCCACGCCAGGATTCGAACCCGGATCCCCTCATTCCGGAATAAGTCACTCTACCAATTAAGCTACGCGGACGTTTTATTCTGATTGCTATGTGCCTTTATGTCGTGTGCGTCCTGCTGGCAGGTACGTCACATCTCCTGGTACGTTACATACTGTCTCATTTACAACAATGAAATTATCTTTTCATATTATCAGTACAGTAAAGCACAATATATATGTGTACGTACTATACACAGTAAAAGAAACGTACAATTGCAATACAACACAGATGAAATCTTGCATTTTCTACTCAGTGTGTTCACTTCAAAACATGTCGCAGAATTTTCTCTGCTTCAATGATGCTTTTTGTAATATTCTTAATTATTTTGAGGATCCTTCCTGCTTTTATTTTAAATTGAATTACATGAACGTTAGTCCCAATTCAAAACAAAACATAAAGTTCAAATTGAAAACTTCACTCGTGTATGAAATATAATTCATTTCGGTCTGATATGAACACGATTTCTGCAACCAAAAACCACGCAAGGAGAAGGAGGCCGGATTAGCGAGGGCCGGATTAGCGAGAATCTACTGTAATAATAACAAAACACTGATTTGTACATGAATTATGGGCTACACACTTCACACTTCAATATCGCGGGGATACTTTTATGGCTTCCTCAACATAGTTTCGGAATGTTTTTTCCTGGGTATTTTTTATTCTGCCACCCATAGTGAAATTTTGGATGTGCCGCTAATACTGGGACCCCAAAATGCTCTCCAGCCCCCATGATCCCTGGCACCTTAAATGGGCTCTGGTATAGAGTTATATCATGTTTCCTTCTATATTTCTGCTTTTAACTGTTCGATTTGGAAATTTCTTCGATTTGGAAAAATGTCTCTGATACTTCCTTCTACTACGAGAAACTTTTTGTACGCCATTTCTTAATCTTCGTAACATAGTTTTTGGCCGCTGGTGGAAGTACGTAGCGTTTTCTATTTCTGGATGTTTTATCGAATGTAGGAATTCGGTAGATTTTTTTCTAACAGGTTCCATTGACTTTGAATAACTTTGATAAATTTTCGTCCGAAAGGATTCAAAAGGCGTGATCATTACAGCCCAAAATTCGGTGTTATCTTTCTTGCTTCCTTTCTTCCTCTGACTCTCTCTCTCTCTCTTCCTTGCGTCACCTACAACAGTTTCGCTTCCAGTTCGAGTTGTTCTTTGGACTGAGAATGTTTTTTTTAAAAGACGTTGGTGCACGACTAAATTAAAGGGTCAACCATTCTCGAAATTTATTGCATTACGCTTCGGGAAGTAACGTAGTTTGGTGTATCCTGTTATGGAATATGAGTAGAATGTTTCTCTCCGATTCTTTCCTTAATCATGTTTGGCTTAATCGTGAATCACCGGAATGTAATAATACTACACAGCCGTCACTCTCTTTGGCTCTCTCTAATGAGGCAGCTGTAATTATACGTACCTTGTTGATCTAAAATATTTGAGCTGTTGAATAAAGTAATGCTGGTAAGTGTTGTGCTGAGAGAAAGGCATTCAGAAATATGGCTGAGCAAAAAATCATTCCGTTTCGGAAATAGACATGATCAATTGCTTTGTAAACTCTGCTTATGTTTGAAATAGTGGTCCCCGCATTCCAAATATGCACTGTAAAAAATGGTTAAATAAAAACGTATTGCCAGACTGATTGCACATGAATAAAAAGTTATATAACCACTTTAAGATGTACGTTGCCAGATTGTCAAGGTTAAAATACCGTAACAGTTCAAACACCCTGAATATGTAGTTTATCTACCTAAATTTTATGGTTGACCGCCAGGTGGCGTGCTTACGATCTGTAAACTGTCTTAATCCGGGTGAAACCCTAACTATTCACGGTAATTTTTTGCAGTGTTTTTTTCCGCAGTTTTTTTTTGCCGTCTCGCCGTATCTCCGCACGTGTTCATTTAACCGATTATTATTATTATTATTATTATTATTATTATTTTCAGGGTGAAGCATGAACTGTGAAAAATCATTTAGTCACCTAAATTAGACAGCCAAAAAGAGAGTACAGTAGATTCCGGTTGATTTGGACACGCTACAACACTTTGGCCCAATTAAGCGTCTGCTGTCGCAGTTATGCGAAATTATTTCAGCTGTTGAATCCCAAAGAGCTAATTTGGGATGTTTTTCAAGAGTTGTCCCAAATAATTGACTGTCTCGATTAACCGATGGTTCAGTTAACCGGAATCTACTATATACATTGGCGGGGGAAAAAAATCCCAACACCACGAAAAAATAGTTGTAGAGGAATGAAATGGCGGCAATACATTTGTATAGGTAACATATTTAATCGATTAAGGTTTCAAGATTACAGCTTATTGTAAGCGCGAGAAGAGCCCTTTTAAATGTGAAATGCTGGTACATTAATAACCAGTGTAACCGCCAGAATGTCGAATGCAAGCACGCAAACGTTCATGCATTGTGTCGCACAGGTGCGGGATGTCAGTTTGTGGGATGGAGTTCCATGCCTGTTGCACTTGGTCGGTCAATACAGGGACTGTTAATGCTGGTTGGGGGTGACGCTGGAGTTGTCGTCCAATGATGTCCCATACGTGCTCGATTGGTGAAAGATCTGGTGATCTAGCAGGCCACGGCAACATGTCGACACTCTGTAGAGCATGTTGGGTTACAACAGCGGTATGCGGGCGAGCGTTATGCTGTCGGAAAACACCCCCTGGAATGCTGTTCACGAATGGCAGCACAACAGGTTGAATCACCAGACCGACGTACAACTGTGCCGTCAGGGTGCGTGGGATAACCACGAGAGTGCTCCTGCTGTCATAGGAAATTGCTCCCCAGACCATAACTCCAGGTGTAGGTCCAGTGTGTCTCGGCCGCAGACAGGTTGGTTGCAGGCGCTCACCTGGCCTCCTTCTAACCAACACACGGCCATCACTGGCACCCAGGCAGAGCCGGCTTTCATCAGAAAACACAACAGATCTCCACTCCGTCATCCAATGAGCTCTAGCTTGACACCACTGACGTCGCAAACGGCAGTGGTTTGGAGTAAGTGGAATGCACGCTACAGGGCGTCTGGCTCGGAGCTGTCCTTCAAGTAACCGATTTGTAACAGTTCGTTGTGTCACTGTGGTGGCAACTGCAGCTCGAATTGCTGCCGCAGACGCGGTACGATGCGCCACGGCCATCCCTCTCTGTAGTGCCACATGGCCGGCCGGAATCCGGTCTTCTTGAGGCAGTACCTTCCCTTGACCACCGCTGCCAACAATCATGCACAGTGGCTACATTCCTGCCAAGTCGTTCTGCAATATTGCGGAAAGAAAATCCACCTTCTCGTAGCCCTATTACACGACCTCGTTCAAACTCCGTGAGCTGTTGATAATGGCTTCTTCGTCTTCTTAAAGGCATTCTTGACTAACATCAACACACTACGTCGAATCTCAACGATAACTAACGCTCACGAACGTTACAGCGCGTATTTACAGCAAACCTGCTTTGCATGTTCCGAGGCGCTACTAGTGCCACACGTATGCGCCGAGCGCGAAATTTGCATAAACGTCATCTTACAGATGTACTCTCACCTCCTACCAACGCTCGTTTATCTAACACAACCCCTTCTTGGTGTTGGAATTTTTTATTCCGTCAGTGTATGTTATGAATCAATGCCAGGCTGAATCAACGAGCACTAAAACTGCATGAAGCTTAAGAAAGTGACAAATTAAAAGCAAAGACAGAAAATTCATCGCCTCCCCAGTGGACCCGCCGTCTGAGGCGTTGGCTGCAGACCATTTCTCCGAGATGGGCCAGGGTTCCGAGCAATGTGTGAAACATTGATAGTGTGTTTTTCTGATAGCGCTGGCTCTTTTCGTGTCTTGGAACCAGTAACCCTAAATTCGGGTCGAGCGGCTACTAATAACATATACAGTTGCTTGGAGTGCCCCCCCCCTAAAAGGGTGTGAAGAAACTTCACATTGTGAGGAAGTTTCCTACATGCGAAAAGTGTAAGTTTAAATAATTATTTTTGTTACAATCAGTTATTTATCTTTTACCTATGCGTCTTGCTCTAGCTTTTTATAATGATCATTATTTTTTCTGAACGTTTTACGGTCTTACAATGATTATCAAATTCAATATTCACTTTACTTATTCAAAAGAGTAATCTTTTTCCAACTTGTAGTAACTGTGTTTACAACAGGGTGTATCCATCCCAAGGGGTAAACGGAAAAAATACCCTCGGGAAAAAATACCCCCGGAGAAAATACCCCTGAAAACTGAAAAGCGGTAAAAATATCCCCAGAACAAACGGTTCACTTTAAACTGCCACACAGGAACACTGATGTGCGGCAGTGTTCCGGTGTGGCAATTTACCGGCAACCCTGCTTTCAGCAACTTGGAACATTGCCACATGTTATTCATTAAGGGACCGGGCACAAATTGCTGTTCCTCCGAAGAACACTTTGAATGTGTGACAATTTTTCCAGTGGGGCAGTTTTCCAAGGTACCTAACGAGGGGAAGGAGCACTTTTGTTTGTCTGAATTTTCATGCCGGTTTATACGAGTTTAGGGCAACTGGCCACAAAAGTTTAAGGGGGAGGAGTGACTACAAAGATTGCTATTCTCTGGGGTAATGTTGAGAACTGAATTGGGAACTCCAAACGAATTTCGAGAAAACGTTCCATGTAAGCCAAGCGAGAATTGTACTTTAATTTGAAGAAATGAAGTGCCGAGGACCCGAGGTACTCTTGGTTTTGGGGAGGCTCTACCCTCAACTTTCGTAATATTATATTCTGGGCCGATGGAGTCTGTCAGTGTATCCAGGATGTTCCCTTTGAAGCGTCCGTGAGGTCCGTGAGCTGGGGGAGGGCTCTCCCCAAAAATGTTAAAATGGACGTAGAGCTGTAAATATTAGTACCATGCTTTATATAATGACCCTGCACATGACCACGAATTTTCAGGAGGGTGGGGTGATTCACCCTCCCTCCCAGTTTCTAAGAGCTCTTCATGGGTAACATCGAGGAAACACTGGCCGACTCTAGAGGTCCAGAATGTAAAATTACGGAAGTTGGGGGTAGAGCCCTCTGGGGAGGGGGAAGGGCATACCTAGTCTGCCACTAAACACAACATGAAGCATAGAAATTGCGAGCAAATCCCTTACCTTGAACACTTGTCTGCGCTCTTAGAAACTTGGTGAAGGGTAAATTCACCCCACCCTCCTGAACATTCGTGGTCGTGTACAGAATCATTATATAAAGCATGGTTCAATGTTTACAGCTCTACGTTCATTTTAACATTTTCGGGGAAAGCCCCTAACTCAAGCTCACGGACCTCGCTGACTCTTCAAGGGGAACATCCTGGATACACTAACAGTCTCCAGCTGCCCAGAATATGATATTACGGAATTTGGGGTCAATATTGGCCCAGAAATAGCAATCGTTATAGTCCCCCCTGATCTTTTGTGGCCAGTTGCCCTAAACTCGTATGAACCGGCATGAAAATTCAGACAAACAAAAGAGTTCCTTCCCCTCGTTAGGCACCTTAGAAAACAGCCACATATAATTCGGAAACTAGGAAAACTGCCACACCAAGAAACTGCCACACATTCAAGGTGTTCCTCGGAGGAACAGCAATTTATGCCCAGCCCTTTAAGGAAACACATGTGGCAGTTTTCCTGTGTGGCGGTTTTCCGATGTGTGGCGGTTTTCCAAGTTGCTGAAAGACGTGTGGCAGTTTTCCTGTGTGGCGGTTTTCCGCCAACCAGGTAGCGCGTAAAAAAATGAAACACTCTCTGGGGGACCAAGGCTTTCTTGCCTCCCCTTTAAAGACACCTATGGTATGTAGTATTTATTTAGCTGAACTGGGCATCATGGATACGAAATTCCACCCCATGGCGTTTAATAAGTTACTATTTCTTCGCAATTTTAGCTTACTTACGTCATTCTTTTTCTTGTTTTAATATTTGCTGTTATGAGGCCTTTTTTATGCTTTCCAACCGTAGGTTGGAAAGCGTATGCTCCAGCTTTTTCCGTCCGTCTGTCCGTCTGTCGGCACGATAACTCACGTAAAAATGGTTCGATTTCGATAAAATTTTACTATGTGGTAGGGGACCACCAGGGGACGAACCCTATTGAAAATGGGTGAAGTGGGGTCAAAAGTCACGCCATAAGAGCGGGATCCATTCAATTGCCCTTATGCGTCATAACTTGCGCAAATATGGTTCGATTTCAATGAAATTTAAGTATGTGGTAAAAAACCACCTAGGAACGAACCCTGTTGAAAATAGGCGGAATGGGGTCAAAGGTCAGGACATAGGAGCGGGATCCATTCCATTGCCTTTATGTGTCATAACATGCGTAAATATGGTTCGATTTCGATTAAATTTAGTATGTGGTAGGGAACTACCTGGGCACGAACCCTATTGAAAATTGGCAAATTGGGGTCAAAGGTCAGGCAGGGCATAAGAGCGGGATTTATTCCATTGCCTTTATGCGTCATAACTTGCGTAAAAATGGTTCGATTTCGATGAAATTTTGGCATTTGGTAAGGAACCACCTGAGAACGAAACCTATTGAAAATGGGCGGAATGGGGTCAAAGGTCAGGACATAAAAGCGGGATCCATTTCATTGCCTTTATGCGTCATAACATGCGTAAATATGGTTTGATTTCGATGAAATTTTAGTATGTGGTAGGGAACCGCCTGGGCACGAACCCTATTGGAAATGGGCGAAATGGGGTCAAAGGTGAGGCAGGATATAAGAGCGGGATTTGTTCCATTGCCCTTATGTGTCATAACTTGCGTAAAAATGGTTCGATTTCGATGAAATTTTAGTATGTGGCAGGGAGCCACTGGGGACGAACCCTATTGAAATTGGGCGAAATGGGGTCAAAGATCAGGACACTGGAGTGGGATCCTTTCCATTGCCCTTGTGCATCATAACTTACCTAAAAATGTTTGGATTGCGACAAAACGTTATCATTTTGTTCCGGAGGTATAGTGAACCGGTTCTGTTGAATATCAACGAAATGGGGTCAAAGGTCATTGCACAAAAGCCAGATTTATTCCACAGCCATTATTCTCATAACTTGCGTAAAACTGCTTCTATTGCGACAAAACTTTAATATGTTATTCTTGAGGTATACTGAACCGCTTCTGTTGAATATCATCGAAATGGGGTCAAAGGTCAGGACACAGGAGCGAGATTTATTCCACAGCCATTATCCTCATAACTTGAGTAATAATTTCTGGTATGTTGGAAAGAGTATCATAATCAATGCATTGCATGATTTTACTAACTTGTATGTATTTTAATTTGTAACCTGACATATAATATATATATTTATATATATATCATCATCGTCAACCATTAACAATCCACTGCTGGATGAAGGTCTCCCCAAATTTCTTCCACAATTGTCTGTCTTGGGCCTGTCTCCTCCATGTCACTCCAGCATACTTTCGAATTTTATCCATCCATCTCCCATGGGGTCTTCTTCTGAGTCTCTTCCTGTCCCTCGGAATCCAGTCTAAAATTTCGGTTGTCCATCGGTGGTCCGTTCTTCTGGCAACATGTACAGCCCGTTGGCATTTCAGTGATCTCCCTCTGGTCATGAGGTCATCCACTCCGGTCATTTTCCTTATCCACAAGTTCATGTTCTTCTCTTTCCTGGTTACACCAAGCATGCATCTCTCCATGCTTCTTTGAGTTGTCTGCAGTCTTCGTATGTCTTTTTTAGTTAAGGTCCATGTCTCTGCTCCATACGTAAGCCCTGGAAGGATGCATTGATAAACACTTTTCTTTTGAGACATAATGGCATACTGCTCTTAAAAATTGTACTGTTTCTTTCAAAGGCTCTCCATCCAAGTTTTATACGCCGATTAATTTCTTCATCAATGTGACCCTCACTTGATATCTGCTGTCCAAGATAAACGTACGTGTCTGTTATCTCCAGCTTTTCTCCATCAATCGATAAATCTTCGTTTCTTGTAAAAGCATTGTGCATCACTTTTGTCTTGTGAAAGTTAATTTTTAATCCCACTTCTTAACTCTTGTCAGCAAGTTCTTGGACCATACTCTGCAATATATATATCATCATCATCATCATTGTCAACCATTATCAATCCACTGCTGGATGAAGGTCTCCCCAAGTTTCCTCCACAACGGTCTGTCTTGTGCCAGTCTCCTCCATGTCACTCCCGCATATTTACGAATTTCATCCACCCATCTCCCATGTGGTCTTTTTCTGGGTCTCTTCCTGTCCCTTGGAATCCAATCTAAAATTTCGGCTGTCCATCTATGGTCTGTCCTTCTGGCAGTATGTCCAGCCCATTGCCATTTCAGGGATTTAACTCTGATCATGATGTCTTCCACTCTCGTCATTTTTCGGATCCACGAGTTCCTCTTCTTATCTCTCTTGGTTATACCAAGCATGCACCTCTCCATGCTGCTTTGAGTTGTCTGCAGCCTTTGTATGTCTCTTTTAGTTAAGGTCCACGTCTCTGCACCATACGTAAGCACTGGAAGGATGCATTGATCAAACACTTTTCTTTTAAGACATAATGGCATATTGCTCTTGAAAATTATGCTGTTTCTTCCAAAAGCTCTCCAGGCAAGTTTTGTACGCCGATTAATTTCTTCATCAATGTGACCCTCATTTGATATCTGCTGTC
This sequence comes from Macrothele yani, assembly GCA_039090855.1. Lineage (NCBI taxonomy): Eukaryota > Metazoa > Arthropoda > Arachnida > Araneae > Macrothelidae > Macrothele > Macrothele yani. Next base: position 118,548,912 of record CM077026.1, read on the forward strand.
CAAGATAAACGTACGTATCTGTTATCTCCAGTTTTTCTCCATCAATCGATAAATCTTCATTTCTTGTAAAAGCATTGAACATCACTTTTGTCTTCTGAAAGTTCATTTTTAATCCCACTTCTTTACTCTTGTCAGCAAGTTCCTGGATCATACTCTGCAGCTCTGATGGGGTAGTTGCAAAAATGACTACGTCATCAGCAAAACGAAGGTGGGTTAGATAATCTCCATTAATCTTTATCCCTTTGTTTTCCCAGTTCAGTGATTGAAAGACATTTTCCAATGTGGCATTAAAGAGCTTCGGAGATATGGTGTCACCTTGTCTCACTCCCTTTCCAATTTTTATGTGTGTTGTATTTTCAAACAGCCGAATCTTTGCACTTGCATTTTCATAGATGTTATTAATAATATTAATGTATGCATCTTCAATACCGCAGGATTTCAGAGCCGTGGTAACTGCTGATGGTTTCACCGAATCAAAGGCTTTTTCATAATCGATAAAAGCCATGCACAATGGAAGTTCATATTCCCTCGCTCTTTCAATTAGTTCTCTCAGTACGTGGATATGATCTATTGTGCTGTAGCCACTCCTGAATCCAGCTTGTTCTCTCGGTTGAGCCATGTCCAGTGTTACCTTCAAGCGGTGTGAAAGAACTTTAGTGAAGATTTTATAAACCACTGATAGGAGGCTGATAGGTCTGTAGTTCCTGAGATCCTCAATGTCACCTTTTTTATGTAGCAGGATCATTGTAGCATTGTTCCAATCCTCAGGAATCTTCCCTTCATTAAGGCATCGAGTGAAAATTTGGGCGAGTACTGTTTCAATTTCTCCACTTGCTTCTTGTATGATGTCTATAGTAATTCCATCTTCTCCTGGAGCTTTCCCCCGCTTCATGTTCTTGATTGCATGAGCAACTTCTGCTGGGAGGACTGGAAGAACTCTGGTACCTTTCATGATGTCTGGAGTACATGTATCATCCCTTTCATATAATTTGGAGTAGAAATCTTTCACTCTTGTCAAAATTTCGCCTCTATTTCTTGTTATAGAACCATCTTCTTTTCTCAGAGCCATAATCTGTTTTCTTCCCTTACTGAGATGTCCCTTTGCTATCTTAAGGCTTTGGTTGTTTTCAATTGCTTTCCTCACTAGCTCACAGTTGAATTTCCTTACGTCTTCAGTGATACTTTTTCGTGTTGTCTTGCATAGCTCTATATATTCCACTTTGGAAGTCACATCTTCTTTAGTTGTCCTCATCTCTCTTCTTTTTTGCATCAACATTTTGGTTTTTCCTGATAATTTGTTCACATGCAACTTGTTCTTAGACCCAGCTAATTTTGTTGCTGTTTCCATAAGAGCTTTGGTTACTTTTCTGTTAACTTCCGAAATATCCACTTCTTCCGATGTTAGGCCTTCTAAAGCAGAGAATCTGTTCTTCAGTTCCAACTTGAAAGTATTATGGTGTTTTTTAAGGTTGGTTATGTCAATACATTTTGTTTGTCTTATGAGCTTGCCACGTTCCAGTTTAGTGTTGAGGTGCATCATACAGTATATAAAGTGGCGGAAAGTGAAAAAAGAACACCAAGAAGGAATTGGCGGACGATCATGAAATTTACATATGTTAATGAGGTCAAGTTCACGTAGGTGTGATGTTAATTTCGGGACCAACCGGTGAGCGTTTACGCCACAGCACGGCATAAAAATATGCAAATTATCGTCGGTGGTATTTAAGGAGTACGGCGAAGGGAATGTAATCAGTCGTCGGCGTACGGACACGCGCGAAGCCTCTGAAGAAGCTGCAATGCCTGGACATGGAAGACGTGTACGATTTCAGCAGTTATCGGACTTTGAGCGAGGTCGTCTAATCGGACTCCGCGAGGCCGGGTTGTCGTATCGTCGTATTGCTGAGCGAATTGGACGAGAAGTATCGGTGGTGGCACGATGGTGGCGTAGATGGTCCGAGGAACATTCCCACACGAAAAGACGTGGAACAGGGAGTCACAGACGGACTGATGAGCGGACCGATCGACGCATAAGAAGAGCGGCGTTGTCAAGCAGAACATCCACTGCGACGTAAATTCGAGCTGCCGTTGCACCTGAGGTGACTGTGCGAACAATCCACAATCCGCAACCGTCTACTGGATGCAGGACTACGTGCACGTGTGCCTCTGGCATGTGTACCTCTGACTCCAGCTCACCGTCAGGAACGGCTGCAGTGGTGTCGCCAACGTCTGCACTGGAGAACGCAATTCCGATCTGTGGTGTTCAGCGATGAAAACAGATTCTGCTTGGGAGCCTCCGATGGCCGTATGCGTGTTCGCAGACGCACAGGGGAGCGTCTCCACCCTTCTTGCATCTGCCAGCGACACACAGGGCCTACACTTGGTCTCCTGGTGTGGGGAGCGATCAGCTATCACTCCCGTACACAACTAGTGTTTGTACCGGGTACGTTAAACAGCACCTCCTACATCAACAACATCATTCAGCCCGTTGTTGTGCCATTTGTTAGGTCGGTCCATCGTGGTGTTTTCCAGCAAGATCACGCACGTCCACACACGGCACGCGCAGTGCAACATGCACTTCAGGGTGTGAGACAAATTCCATGGCCTGCACGTTTACCGGATTTGTCCTCCATTGAGCACGTGTGGGATTTTATGGGACAACGACTTATCCGGTCTCCACGGCCAGCCACGACCATCCCCGATTTACGCGTCCAGGTTGAGGGTGCTTGGAAATCAATACCCCAAACTTACATCTAACATCTGTACGACAGACTTCATGCTAGAATTGCACAGTGTGACGCAGCTCATGGCGGTTCAACCATGTACTATCCATGATGCATTGAAATGTTATTTTTCAGTTTACCAGCAAATACAGCTGTATTTTGCCATAATGTTTTGATCACGTTATCCTCTGTATTCCGTTATTATGCTGTATACATTTCGTTGGTATCAGACGTCTCCTTCTTGGTTTTCTTTTTTCACTTTTCGCCAGTGTATATTCTTCGTGTACTTTCAAGTATTGCATATATAATATTTTTTTTATAGTAGCGCATATGTATGTACATTACCCTCGTGGTAATCGGGAAAGTTCCCCACAGAAAAAGTCACCCATAAGAAACGTCCCTCATAGAAAAACTCCCCCATAAGAAAAGTCGCCCACATCGAAAAAGTCCCTTACGGGAAAAGTACCCCACAGGAAAGCTCCCCCACCTTTTTCAGTCAGGGACACAAAATATCAAACGTGGGGTAGATTTCCGGGGTAATAATTTCTATTTCCAAGCTGTTTAAAACAAGATGCAGCCGAACAACGTGCACAACAAATATGTGGGGGAAAATTCCGGGCTCGGCATTTCACACATTTATTGCTGTTTATAGTAAAACACTGTCTTGCAAGTAGCTGGATGAGATGGGGGAAATTTCCGGGTTAGTATTTCGACTGTTACCGCGCTTTTGGGTGAAAAACGGTTTTACAATCAGCGGGCTGACAGGGTGGGGAAAATATCCGGTGTCATCATTTTTATTCTCATCCGCTTTAAAACAACATTCAGCCGTACAAGTAACACAAATATGTGGGGGAAACTTCCGGGGTCAGCATTTCAAACCTTTATCGCAGTTTATAGTACTGCAAGTAGCTGGATGAGGTAGGGGAAATTTCCGGGTTAGTATTTCCCCTCTTACAGCGCTTTTTGGTGGAAAATGGTCTTACAGTCAACAGGCTGGGAAAATTCCGTTGTCGGCATTTCGATTTTCACCGCAGTTTACAGTAAAAAACGATCTTACAAGTAGCAGGAGGGGGGGGGAGATTGCCGGGATTAGTATTTCCGTATGCACTGCAACCCTGGGGGATTGGTATGCGGCCAACTCGTACCTGGGATATTGGTACCACCTTTCTGTTACTGAGACGTTACGGGGAATATACAAATTGCATTAACGGGAGATCTTTCCTCTTTGGTGATTGTCGTTGTTGAATAGCTGTTCTCTTGGTGGAGATGGAAACCTCGTATACAGTAGCGAACAAAAGTATTTGGCGAAACACTTTTTCGACCATAATTTTTGTTCTGCTGGACCAAATCGGGTCATTTTGGGATATAGTATGTGTTGATTCGTGGGTTGCAATGCCGCGTAGTTTGTATTTCGCTCAGAGCGAATTTGTCGTTCGAAATGGGCCATATTCAAGAGTCGCCAATTATTACCCATTTGTTTGCTGCATGTATTAATGTTTTTCTTGTGATTTTTGTGGGTTTTGTGATGTGTAGTGTGATAATAAGTCAATCTTAGGTTTTCAGAAATTGGTAAAGAGGCGAAGATCCCTAGCTGTTGGAGCTCGCCAGGTGGCTGTGAACATGATGGAATCCGGAATGCGCGTCACCGACATTGCGAGGGCCCTGAAGATCCGACACCAGTCTATTTCAGCTATCCTGAAAAGTTATAAGAAGACTGGGACCGTCGAGAACAGTCCGCGATGTGGTAGGCCTCGTTCCACATACGTTGCGTCAGGATAGACGCATCCTCCGTCGATCTCGTGCTGATCCCACCTTGACTGCTGTGGACATCGCCACCGAATTTCGCGACAGCGACTACCTGAACGTCAGCCGAATGACCATCTCCCGTTGTTTCATTGCTGGTGGATTGAATGGAAGATTCCCCGCCAAGAAACCACTCATCGGAGTCAGAATCGTCTAGGCAGAGTCGCGTTCGCGCCCCGTCATCGACACTGGGCCGCGGCGGACTGGAGTAAGGTGCTTTTCACCGACGAGAGCAAGTTCAACTTGTTCGGAAGGGATGGCATCCGATACGTACGACGTCCGTGTGGCCAGAGATTCAACCCCCAGTTCATTCAGCCGACTGTCAAGCTCGGAGGAGGATCGCTCATGGTTTACGGCGTTTTCTCTCGCAATGGAATGGTCTCCATCATCAAGATTGACGGAATAATGACCGGCCAGAGCTACACGAACATGCTCATCAATGATGTCTTCCCATGGGCCACCCCAATCTCCAGACCTCAACCCTATCGAGCACGTGTGGGTGGAGCTGGAGAGACGATGTGCGAAGAAAACCTGCCGGAATAGGGCCCAGAAGTTCGACCAGCTGTCTGCAGAATGGGCGCGAATTCCGCAGGTCACCGTTGAGAAGCTAGTGGGCTCGATGCCGGCCCGTTGTGCAGCTGTTATTAAGTCTCGTGGTTATCTCACTAAGTATTAGTTATTGTTTTGTCGTTTTCTCGTACTTGTTTTCTGTTATCGTTGCATTAAATGAATGTGATACACACCTACTTTGTTGGTCAATTTGTGTGATCTTTGCGATTAAGCTCGGTACCTGATCTGTGTTAAGGTTTCCGATCCATCTGCATATGGGTCATGTTTACAACTGAATAACACATAACATATCCCAAAATGACCCAATTTGGTCCAGCAGAAAAAAATTATGGTCGAAAAAGTGTTTCACCAAATACTTTTGTTCGCTACTGTACTTTCTTCCACCGTTAGGCAAACACACCGCGGAAAACTTCTACACCATCTCATATGAGGGAATATCATATGAGAGAATATACACAAATTTCATTTCGTCTGAGATATGTAAAAGTCTAGAAGTTTTTATAGTGGCATAAAATGATAACAGGAGATTCCTAGTGACATAAAACGGTATATAAGGTCCGATCCACTGTAAACCGCAGCACAGGAAAAATATCACATGTTTTTCATTAAGGGGCTGGGCACAAGTTGCTCTTCCTCCTAGGAGCAGTTCGAATGTGTGGCAGTTTTCCAAGGTGCCTAACGACGGGAAGGAGCTCTTTTTTGTTTGTCGGAATTTTCATGCCGGTTCATACAAGTTTAGGGCAACTGCCCAAAAGGTGAGCGGGGGCTATAAAGATTGCCGTTTCTTGGCCTATATTGTGAACTGAATTGGGAACTCCAAACAAATTTCGAGAAAACGTTGTATGTAAGCCAAGCAAGAATTGGCCGAGGCATCCGATGTGCTTTGGTTGGGAGGGATTCTACCCCCAACATTCGTAATTTTATATTCCGGACTGCTAGAGTCGGTCAGTGTATCCGGTATGTTCCCCTTGAAGAGTTTGCGAGCTTTGCGGGGGAACATCCCAGCAAAAACAGTCTTGCTGGGCCAGCAGTGGGTCATTGCTGGCAGCCAGCACTGCAAGCAATGGCCCAGCACTATGTTGCCGCTGCCGAACCGTCAATAAAATGTCCGGGCGGCCAACAGAAGGGCCAGCAGTTCAGGCCAACAGTTGGCCAACAGTTGGCACCCCATCAGTTGTCATATGCCACAACAGGGCCATCAGTTGTCCATCACAGGCAGTAGCTGCCACAAGTGGCCCTTCAGTGGCCCTGCAAGCACGTGCCAGAAATGATGGCTAGCCTAATGTGGTCCGCTAGTGGGCCGTTAGTGGCAGCCAGCAACCACGTGACGTAACTGGTGGCTTGCCGAAACTTGTCCGCCAATTTAGTAGTAGAAGCCATAATAATAATAATAATAATAAAAAAAAAAAAGCAAGGATAACCGCAGTTTCCTAAAGCTACAATTTTTTTTTTCTACCCTTACGAAGCTTGTGAATTAACACACTGCGCTGTGGAAATTTTCTCGACAGACCGGAAAAATGCCTAGGCGGTTTGCGTGAAAGCCGCGTTCGCTACCGACCGGACTAATTCACTAAGCTCGGATATGTGCTGGAAGCTTTCTGTTTGGTATCCAATTTGTAATCGAATGCTTCCCTCTTTCATTTTACAATATTGCGAGGTATTTTTCATAAAAGTCAGTTTCATATAATTGATAAATTAGTTTTTTCAACGTAACGATAGTTTTCTTTTTTTTTACCTTAAGGGAACTTTTTTTTTTTTTTTTTTTTTTTTGAGGCTTAACGACCACCGTGAGCAACTCAATGGGCTATAAGCAGTCGCCCGTCCCTAATTTAGAGTCACTGGTTCCAGGGAAGGGAGAGAGCCAGTGCCGTAAGACAAACACAACATCCATGCCTGACCGGGATTCGAACCCGGACCCCTTACGGACGAATGATCAGAGGCCAGCGCCTTAGACCACTGCACCACCGGGGCGGCTAAGGGAACTTCACTCATTTTCAAGGCGTGTACATACTTAGAGTCGCTTTCCAAAGTTTTGTACTGTCCTTGCCGTCTTGAAAAGAGATTGTTGAATAAATATATATTTACCCGGGTTCATGTCACATTCTGTTACATTTTTAACTTTGTGTCTATCCTTTCCGTTGTCCGAAGCTACGTTTGTTTTAAAGAGTAAAAGATATTTTATTTTACTTCTCGTTATTTTTAGAAGCGAATTCCTCCCAGTCTTGTGTATTCAACCCGAATCTAGGAAAAAAATCCAAGGAAAAAAGATCGACGGAAAAAAAATCCAGGAAAAAAAAGCCATCGGAAAAAAAAGCCATGGTAAAAAAAATCCACGGAAAAAAAAGCCAATGAAAAAAAAAGCCAGGGAAATAAAATCCAACTGAAACGAAACAGTTATCCATTTACATGATCGACCCAGGGCCGGATTAAGGGGGGGGTGTCTAGCCACATGGTTTTCATTAAGGGGCCGGGCACCAATTGCTGTTCCTCCGAAGAACACATTTGAATGTGTGACAATTTTTTCAGCATTGCAGTTTTCGAAGGTGCTTAACGAGGAAAAAGAACTCTTTTGTTTGTCTGAATTTTCATGCCGGTTCATTTGAGTTTAGGGCAACTGGCCACAAACGTTAAAGGGGGTGTGGGTGGGGCTATAAAGATTGCCGTTTCTGGGTCTATAGTGACCATTGAATTGGGAACTCCAAACAAACGAATTTCGAGAAAACGTTCCATGTAAGCCAAGCCAAGCGAGAATTGTACTTTAATTCGATGAAATAAATTGCCGAGGATCCGAGGTACACTTGGGGGGGGGGGGGCGCTCTACCTCCAACTTCCGTAATATTTAGCCCCCCCCCCCCGTTTTGAACTTTTGTAGCCAAGTTGCTAAAAGATGTGTGGCAACGTTCCCGGTAAACTGCCACACCGGAACACTGCCACACATCAGTGTTCCTGTGTGGCAGTCTACAGTGAACCGTTTGTTCTGGGGGTATTTTTCCCGAGGTATTTTCTCCGGGGGTATTTTTTCCGAGGTATTTTCTCCCAGTGTATTTTTTTCGAGGTATTTTCTCCGGGGGTATTTTTACCGTTTACCATTTCCTCCACCTCATTCAGCTACTTTCAAGACAGTTTTTTTTTACTATAAACAGCGATAAATGTTTGAAATGCCGAGCCCGGAATTCCCCCCCCTACATATTTGTGCACGTTGTGCAGCTGCATCTTGTTTTAAACAGCGTGAAAATGGAAATGGCAGCTCCAGAAATCTCCCCCACGTTCCACATTTTGTGTAAAACGCAATTTGTGCACGTTCCTTGACTGAAAACGGTGGGGGACCTTTTTTCTATGGGGGACTTTTCCGTCCACCCATTCTCGTCTTTTCAAACTAAAATTACGAAAGTGGTGCCTTTCTACTACTCTTTCTTAAGACATTCACTCAGAGGGCTCCTTCCATTTAACAGAACTGTACGTCATTGAAATTAACAAAAAGATTCATTTTACATAAAAAAAATAATTGTGAATTCAAAAATTCACATACGTTTATCCAAGTTTTCTAAAATCTCAGATGTCTGCATGTATTCGTTATGTGTTCTAACTGCTTAAATATGTTGCCCGCAGTGGTCTAAGGGTCCGAGTTCGAATCCCGCGGTGAGGCATGTATGTTGTGTTTGTCTTACGCACTGGCTCTCTCCATTCACTGGAGAGTCAGTGGTCTTAAATTAGGGACGGGTGACTGTTTATAGCCCCATTGAGTTGCTCACGGTGGTCGTTAAAAATCCATTCAGAAAAAAAAAAAAAAAAAAAAATATGTCGCAGGAGGCGGGCTAAGTGTCTCAAAGAAAAGTTGGGTGAACCTCAGCTTCGCGCACTTAAAAATTCTGCGTGTGGACGCCCTATACTGTAACTGGACGGTCAATGCAACAGGGCCGCCCCGGTGGCGCAGTGGTCTAAGCGATGGCCTCTGATCATTCGTCCGTAAGGGGTCCGGGTTCGAATCCCGGTGAGGCATGGATGTTGTGTTTGTCTTATGGCACTGGCTCTCTCGCTTCCCTGGAACCAGTGACCCTAAATTAGGGACGGGCGACTGCTTATAGCCCATTGAGTTGCTCACGGTGGTCGTTAAACCTCCAATCAAAAAAAAAAAAAAAACCTCAGCTTCGCGCACTTAAAAATTCTGCGTGTGGACGCCCTATACTGTAACTGCACGGTCAATGCAACAGGGCCGCCCCAGTGGTGCAGTGGTCTAAGCGATGGCCTCTGATCATTCGTCCGTAAGGGGTCCGGGTTCGAATCCCGGTCAGGCATGGATGTTGTGTTTGTCTTATGGCACTGGCTCTCTCCCTTCCCTGGAGCCAGTGACCCTAAATTAGGGACGGGCGACTGCTTATAGCCCATTGAGTTGCTCACGGTGGTCGTTAAACCTCCAATCAAAAAAAAAAAAAAAAAAAACCTCAGCTTCGCGCACTTAAAAATTCTGCGTGTGGACGCCCTATACTGTAACTGGACGGTCAATGCAACAGGGCCGCCCCGGTGGCGCAGTGGTCTAAGCGATGGCCTCTGATCATTCGTCCGTAAGGGGTCCGGGTTCGAATCCCGGTAAGGCATGGATGTTGTGTTTGTCTTATGGCACTGGCTCTCTCCCTTCCCTGGAACCAGTGACCCTAAATTAGGGACGGGCGACTGCTTATAGCCCATTGAGTTGCTTACGGTGGTCGTTAAACCTCCAAAAAAAAAAAAAAAAATGCAACAGGTCATTTTTTTTTTTTTTTTTTTTGCTGCGACTCTATATGTAATTGCTTTTTGACATTTACAGCTAGTGTCCTTGAAAGACGAAGCTGTTTTACAAAACAGGTGGCTCCCCCTAAGTAATAAACTATTCTTCCCTCGATCTCCTTACAGACGGGGAACCGGCGTTTTTGCCCGTCCTTTTACTGGCATGGGAGCAACGTGTGACAATTTGTGATAATAGAGGGGTTTGGGGGCAGCCATTATACCCGTCTGAGATCGCGACCAAGGAAAGAGGGAGGATCATTTGCTCCTCTGAAACTCTTTTGAAGTTAACCGTTGAGAAATGCAATCTCTTTCCTTCACACTCTCACAATTCTACCTTCGTCGCGTGTTACGGGTGGGTGGAGCTAATGACATCTGTGTTTACAGCATTATAGTAAACACAGAGGGATATCAAATGGATATCTTCTGACACATCATCCCTCACCCAGGGTTGTCTGGGCCATAGATCTCATAGCTAATTTACTCACGGCTTTTTGTGTGTCAACACTACTCTCTTGAGTTCCGACTGTAGGATTCAATCCATAAATAATCTGACATGACGGAAGCTCCTACTCGCTGCGGCTCTTTGGGTAAAATGAAGGTGAAACGTAGAAGTAGAACCAACCCGAGTGTAAAATATACGACTTTATATGTTATAAAAAATAGAATATAAATTCAAGTTTTCTAGGGAAACTTTTAAATATCCATATATTTTCGTTTTTATATTACCTATGTATCTATCTATAACAGAACAAATTAAAACAAAAACAAAATCTATCTGTAACGATAACGGAACAAAATTTTGGAAATATGCGAAGCACGAGGAGTTGGGGAGACTTCAGCAAAAATTCCAAAAAGATATTCTAGGGAGAAAAAGTATACATGAATTATTTAATGTAATTTGCTATGTCAGCCATTTTTGCGACAATATTATGTTTAAAAAAGAAAAAAAAAGGAGTAAGGGATTCTCCTGTGTTTCTTTACTGCGTCTCTCTTAGGAGGAAATGCGGTTTCTTTACCTAATGCTAGTCAATTGATGGTCAATATATTACGCACAACACCAATCGAATTCCTTCTCAAACTTTTCCTACAAAGTATTTCTGAGTAAAGAATAAAAAACACAGGTATGTCAGCGAAGGTAAACGGTAAAAATACCCCCAGAACAAACGGTTCACTGTAAACAGCCACACAGGAACACTGATGTATGGCAGTATTCCGGTGTGGCAATTTACCGGCAACCCTGCCACATATCTTTCAGCAACTTGGCCACAAAGTTCGAGGGGGGGGCTATAAAGATTGCCGTTTCTGAGCTTATATTGAGAACTGAATTGGGAACTCCATACGAATTTCGCGAAAACGTTCCATGTAAGCCAAGCGAGAATTGTACTTTAATTTCAAGAAATAAATTGCCGAGGATACGAAGTACACTCGGGTGGGGGGGGGGGGAAGGCTCTACCACAACTTCCGTAATTTTATATTCTGGAGCTGTAGAGTCTGCCAGTGTATCCTCGATGTTACCTCAGAACAGCTCTTAGAAATTTAGGGGGGCGGGGGATTCATCCCACCCTCCTGAAAAATCATGGTCGTGTACCGAATCATTATATAAAACATGGTACTAATGTTTACAGCTCTACGTCCATTTTAATATTTTGGGGAAAAGCCCCCCCCCTTCAGCTCGCGGACACTTCAAGGGGAACTTCCTGAATACACTGACATGCTCGAGCGGCCCAGAAAATATGGCGTGACCGCGCGCCAACGTCTAATGGAACGACGTCATGACACTAAAAACGTGGTAATTCGGGGTGGTTATTCAATCCACTAAACGAATTTTCCTAAAGTCCAGATCAAGCTAAACCGATTTCTAGTACCAGAAAACGGTAGGATAACGACTTTCATCAAAATCCTTAGAGCCTTTTTCAAAATAAAATTTACATACATACAAGAATTGCTCCTTTATAATATTATAAGATTAGGGCGATGGAATGGATCCCGATCCTATGTCCTGACCTTTGACCCCATTTCGTTCATTTTCAATAGGGTTCGTCCCCAGGTGGTACTCTACCACATACTAAAATTTCATCGAAATCGAACCATTTTTACCCACGTTATTACGCATAAGGGCAATGGAATGCATCCCGCTCATATGTCCTGACCTTTGACCCCACTTCACCCATTTCCAACAAGGTTCATTTCCAGGTGGTCCCCTACGACATACTAAAATTTCATCGAAATCGAACCATTTTTACGCCAGTTATTGTGCGGACAGACAGACGGACGGACGGACGGACAAAGCTGGAGCATATACGCTCCTTCAGGCAAAATTCATGAAAGATATCTGATCAATCAAAGAGGTAAAAGCAGCAGGCGGGTGGTATTTTCAAAAACTAGAGCAGAAATAAAGAGTGTTACTTATAAATACTTGAGCTCATTTATTAATAACAACACACTTTTCTGTTGTAAGGAAGCATTTTTTGTTTTTTGTTTTGTTTTGTTTTGTTTTGTTTATTCTTAGAACAGTTGCATTTGCACAAAATAAAAACATATCAAACTAACAAAAGGAGTTGTCCCCATTCTGGGTCGGCGCTTGTCAAAATCTACTTCCCAGTCAAAAAACTTCCCACGCCACAGTTTGCGACGATGAAATTTGTTTGTCGCAAAATCTCCATGTTTTACCCTAAAAACTCGTAGAAGTCTTGCAATTGGCGTTTAATAGTGACAACTGTTAACCCCCTGCCCCGTGTTCTTTATGTTAGCTTGTCATTGCCAAACTGACCCCTCTCGTGTTCTTTATTTATTTCTCTTCGCCGGCGATCGATTCAGTGGGAGTTGCCTTTGTTAAGTTGCCGACTGTGGGGACTTACTTCTCTCCCTTTGGGGGTTACATCCTTTTCACTTTTCCCCGACGTATCAGCTGGAAGTTTATTGCATGCCATGTGGCGTTAATGGATGGGAGTTCTGAGATCTTGATTGCGTGAGACATCAATCGACGATTCGACCGACACGTCCGTCACTGGGCTTCGTCCAGGGCCAAACTGCTTCTTCGGAGTCCGGTCCGGTCCAATTCAACACGAACAGAGAATAACAATAGGACTTACGCAAATTAAAATAATGTTCTATCTTTTGTTTTTAATCTATTTATTATTATCACACGTACAAAAGCACGTACGATTCTTTAAATTTTGATCAAAGTGAAACAAAACATTATAGACATCTTACAGTTGTTAAATTATCCCTGACATTTATAAGGAATCTCTTTTATTTGTGTTCCAGTTCTTGAAAAATATAGCAACCCATCCTACTTTCTCCTATATGACTGATAAGCTGCCTTGCATGTTTTTTTGGATTTTTATATTTTTTTCCCCCAACTGTAATGACGTAGAGAAAAAAATGCAATCTTGCAGGAGCAGCATAAGAAATTGAGCTTGCTTAAATTGTAAGAACTTTTCCTGGGTATCTGTTGTATGTGTACATATCTGTACAGCCTTTGACATAGTGGGCTAGAGGACACAGTACAGACCAAACTTTGTAACTGAATAAATATTAAATTGTACCAACTTTTCCTGGGTGTGTACAGAAATGAAGACACCCAACATACACACAGGAAAAGTTCCTACTATGCTCTCTATCCCAACCTTTGAGATAGTGTGATAGAGGGCACAATATAGACTAAATTTTGTAACTGAATAAATATTAAATTGTACGAACTTTTCCTGGGAATCGTCTGTTGTATGTGTACATATCTGTTTAGCTTTTGAGATAGTGGGCTAGAGGACACAGTGCAGACCAAACTTTGTAACTGAATAAATATTAAAAAGGACCAACTTTTCCTGGGTCCCTGTTGTATGTGTACATACCTGTATAACCTTTGATAGTCGGTATAGAAGGCACAGTACAGACCAAACTTTGTAACTGAATAAATATTAAAAAGGACCAACTTTTCCTGGGTCCCTGTTGTATGTGTACATACCTGTATAACCTTTGATAGTCGGTATAGAAGGCACAGTACAGACCAAACTTTGTAACTGAATAAATATTAAAAAGGACCAACTTTTCCTGGGTCCCTGTTGTATGTGTACATACCTGTATAACCTTTGATAGTCGGTATAGAAGGCACAGTACAGACCAAACTTTGTAACTGAATAAATATTAAAAAGGACCAACTTTTCCTGGGTCCCTGTTGTATGTGTACATACCTGTATAACCTTTGATAGTCGGTATAGAAGGCACAGTACAGACCAAACTTTGTAACTGAATAAATATTAAAAAGGACCAACTTTTCCTGGGTCCCTGTTGTATGTGTACATACCTGTATAACCTTTGATAGTCGGTATAGACCCAAGTAGCACGTGACGTTTAAAAGACGTCGCATTTCGGTTGCAAAAGTTGATATTTGGTCTTCCGTACAAAGACTACGTTTGATAAACGTTTGTTAAATGTTACATCCGTTACCGTTGCGATTTTGTCACATTCATTACGTTTGCTAAACGTTGCATTTTCGTCATGTTAGCAAGGTCACAGCTAATCTTTGGCGTGACATTACATTCAGGCAAAAAAGAACAAAATTATACTGTTGATAAAACAGTAAGCTTGTGTATAATTGATAAAGATTATTGAATTCCTCCTTTTTTTTTTTTTGCTTATACGACTAGAAGATTTTATTCCATTGGTTTTTAAGCAGCTTCTGGTCTGCGGCTGCGTCGTTCTCTAACCTGCTGTTACGTCACTTGTACTACGGACGGTGAGTTATGGCAAGGCTGAGCTCGGTTGTCCAGAGCTGCATGCCTAATCGATGGATTTTATCGTTCTTAAAAGGTAAGTTCTTTTCCTGTTTCAATTCATAGGCTTCGATTTCGAACACAATTCATGTATTCGCTTCGTAACTCGTGGAGATTCCCGTAACACGTGAAGACATTCATGTATTCGTTTCGTAACACGTGGAGGTACGCTTAACACGTGAACACATTCATGTATTTTCTTAACAGGTATATATATCATCGACTGCATTTTAAACTAGGAGTAGTAAAGAATTTGTTAGATTTTCGGATCTAAACACAGCTGATTCGTTTTTAATTTTGTATTTTCGTGAAAGAGTAACAAAAATATATTTCAAGGAAATGAAATTTTAGACCTTTTCATTTTTATGAGCTACTGAATATTTGGTTAGATTTTTAAATAACAAATGCAGCTAGTTGTAAAAGAAATTCTAATTCTTCAAATGTTTAGAGAGTATTGAATTTATACTTAATTACTCAAATGTGCTTCCGTGTAGCAAACATTGTTACAAACGCAGCTTATTGGTATGTTAGTTATAAAGGATACTCTATATTACTGTTATCATATATTAGATCAGCATTTCTTAGGGCTCATTCAGCCAGTTTTTTTGCAAGAAATATATTGTGTGTAGAGTAACAAACGGAATAAGCTGTTGGAGAGATACTTATTAAATCCAGAAAGCTTCAAGGTTGAAAAAAATTCAAAACCCACCCTGTACAGAGTCCTGTGGCCAAGAAGTATATTGTCAGTCACAATTCAAAGTCTACGTAAGGCACGCAAAAATTTAACTTTTTTTTTTTTTTATTTGAAAATGCACGTTTTATACCAGATGTGAATTAAGCTTACTGAAATCATAATGTATCTGTATCCAAATGGAATATATACAAATATCCAATGCAACATTTTGTTAGACTGTGGGAGTACACACTTACATTCAAATGTGCCCATCTCCCCCTTCCACATATCAGAGTTGTGCCTATCAAATAATGAAGCAGAGGAATGCTATTGAACCTGTCACAGGCAAGGTAGCCAGTTGCTTTGCTTTTCCAGTTACAGTTTACTAAATTTTTGTTCAAATTTCAGGAATGCAGGGGTGGGAGAAGTTGGAAGCAGAGTTGTATAAAAATAAAATGTATCTGTGAACACAACCATTGAAACAAAACTTGCTGCAAACCCGCATATCACGATGACAATATAAGATAATTTAAAGAAACAAAAAAATAATTATTAGGACATTACAAATTCCGATGACGGCAAAATACAATTGAATATGTGTGTGAAATTGACCTTTATGGCAAAATATTTTATTATGAACCTCATAAAAACAAGAGAATTAAAAGAAACATTTTATACCCAAAAAACAGTTCCATTAATGAACCTTTAAAAATTATAAATAGTATTTTCAACAGCTTAGTTCAAAAATTACTGTGCTGCCCCCAGTGACCAGAAGAATCTCGTTTTGTGCTTAAGATTTCGCTTTGAATTATGGCTGACTACGAAGTGAGTGTGCCGCCCCGGTGGCGCATTGGTCTAAGCGCTGGCCTCTGATCATTCGTCCGAACGGGGTCCGGGTTCGAATCTCGGTGAGGCATGGATGTTGTGTTTGTCTTACAGCACTGGCTCCCTCCCTTCCCTGGAACCAGTGACCCTAAATTAGGGACGGGCGACTGCTTATAGCCCATTGAGTTGCTCACGGTGGTCGTTAAACCTCCAATAAAAAAAAAAATACTGTCTACTTACAAATTACTTAAGGAAAAGATTTTAATTTAATAACTAGTTGCTGCAAGAGGAACCTGGCAATAAAATTTAAATTCCTTCTGTGTAAAGGAAACTTTTGATACAGTTCCTATATACTGAGAAACAGGCCTTGATAAAATCTAGAGGCCACAAACGTCCAAATGTGCCCATATTGGCAAAATCTGCTAATAATTTGAAAACTATCGGCGTGCGCACATACTTTTACATTCTACTACTTTGTTTGGAAGTATAGTTTTATGAGGATTTTTTTCTAATTTGAATTAATTTTCTCTCAACAATATTATTTTTGAACACATATCATTGCTCCTTTGTTTCTGTAATGCTTCAAAACCATCTTGATAGCTGTTTACTTTTGGTGCTACTGGTTTTGAATTTAATGTTCACTTTGAATTTTGTAGCTGTTTGTTCCCAAATGGCAAGAGTAATAGACCAATTTTTGTATTTGCTAGTTGAGTCTGTATCTTCAGATTTCTCTGAATGAATAATCTTTTCTAAGCAATTAAATTAGAGAGCCACAAACCAATATTTCTATTCACTGTCGGATTAATACTTTTCCGACTAGGCCAGTGCTTCCTAATTAGCCTTTCTCTGAATTATGGATCTCTTCTATTATCAGATCGTTAAGGGCAACAGATTAAAGGCTGGATCACGTAGCTACGCTGTGTAGAAAAGCCGTACAAACTGTCACAGTTTGATTGTACACATTTTTTTTCAGCAATGTATGTATGTATATATATATACTGGTCACAAAAAGTTAGGGATATTGCATGAAGTGAAGCCACGTAACATAAACGCCAGAGTGTGTTTGCAAAAACAATTCAATGGGCAATTTCTGCTCACAACAAGTAGTACCACAATATAGACAAAAGTGTATATTCAGAGAATGTCCAAACCTCTGGATTTCAGTATCCAGTAACACTACCTATGTGTTGAAGAACGTCTTGACACCTACGAAGCATACTTGCAGTGACATTATTGATTAGTGTTTGGTGCAGTTAGTCCCATATTAGTCAACACATTACAGAGGTCTGCCAGTATACTGGGGTATGGAATGCGGTTATCTAAACGTTGCTGTATAGATTCCCAAATTTTCTTAGTAGTATTAAGGTCAGACCTGAGGTAGCTGTAAGGATTCGATCTTGTGGTTTTCCAGCCAGGGCCGGTCCAAGGGGTAGGTAGGCCAGGTGGTAAATGTGTAGATTAGCGTCCTAAATTATTTCGTTGCAAAAATTTTAGTACCTGGAAAAAGTGCGATGTACAGATTTTAGTGTATGGAAATTAATGTCAAATGGTGCAAAAATTGCATATTTTGAATGTGTTTTAAAGATATATTTTTTTCGTAATATTGACCTGTGAGTCTGACGCTGTGAAGAGAAGCTGCGGTAGGCCTAATGTATTGCTCCGGCAAAGAATGTGAAGCTTTGGTCCTTTAAAAGGAAGGTTTCTTGCTGTACCAAAATGATGGGCGGAAGAGTACAAGAGAAAGAGGTTATGTTGTTGGCAGGAGAGCAATAAATGTAGTGATACGCTACAGAAAATAGGTCCACAGCATCGACCCTTTATTTTGTTGTATCCTGTATGTTGTTGGCAGGAAAAACTGGGAAAAAAACTCTTCGATTTGCAAAAGGTATGTATGAGTAAGATAGAAACTGACCTGCGAACAAGCTATTAACACAGGAGAACCAAAAATGCAGTGACACAGCAAATCAGCTATGAATGGAAGCTGTTCAAACCAGAACCGAAAGTTATAGTTCCCCAGTTTCCTATACAACATAGAAAAGCATGTTAGTACTTTCTAACATGCTTTTCTACGTTCTTTCGCATACCACGAGTATGCGAAAGAACGAAAAATTTCTCAACATCGCTTTAAAAACAATGACAAAACATGAACGAACTATATTGTGTAGCATATGAGTATAACACGGCTCGCTCTCGTGGTAACAAAATACGCGCTTGGACTTGTAGTCGTCCGCGCGTGAATTAAACGCTGCAGCGAATCTTCCTTTTAATGAAGCTAAGCTTCACATCGGCGCCGTAGCGATGCACAGAGTCACACAATATAGACATACACGCGTACGCCATACGTGGATAGTTTGCAAATTATTAGCAGATTTTGCAGATAGTTTTTGCTTGTAGATTAAAAAAATAAAAATGTTATTACAGCAATTAAAACACTTAAAGTTTTACTAAGATTAATATATTTAATTCTATCTTAACATGAGAATGTTCAACTATTTTTCACATCTTCCGATAGAGTTATTTTGTTTTTGCAGAAGTTTCTGGCCTCTTGATTTTATCAAGGCCTGTTCTCAATATATAGGAACTGTAACAAAAGTTTCATTTACACAAAGATTTTTTTATTTTATTGCCAGGTTACTCTTGCAGTTGCCAGTTATTAAAATAAAATATTTTCCTTATATATTTTATAAGTACTATTTTTGAATTAAGTTGTTAAAGATGCTATATATAATTTTTGAAGGTTCATTAACAGAACTGCTTTTCTTGATATAAAAATTAGTCTCTTGTTTTTATGAGGTTCATAGTCCAAAAATTTTTAAGTTTTGGCCTTAAGGTCCATTTTACACACATTTTTGCGGATTCAGTCGTAATGTCCTTTTGCCCTCTCTGGAATCTGTAATGTTCTAATAATTATTTACTGTTATATTAATTTTTCTTTAAATTATCTCGTTCCATTGTTATCGTGATTTGCGGGTTTGCAGCAAGTTTTCTGTTTCAATGGTTGTGTATGCAGTCACATTTTATTTGAATGCACCTCTGGCGATGCATTAGGCCTACTGCAGCGTCTTTTCACAGCATCACTCACAGTTCAATATTATGATAGAAAATCTTTAAAACACATTTAAAATATGAAATTTCTGCACCATTTGCCATTAATTTCCGTACTCTAAAATCTTTAAGTCACACTTTTTCGAGGTAGTGACATTTTTCCGACGAAATAATTTAGGACGCTAATATACATATTTACCGGCCCGGTAGGCAGCCAAAAAATGGAAGGGATGCCCATAAATTTTCTTACATAGTAAAATTATCCGCTAACTTTTTTTCTTTTTCTTTTATGAGCTAGTCTGTATTTGCCACAAAAATGAAAGCTGAATACTCCTTTGTTGTTTCTCTGACACATGCAGAGTTCCTATATATATATATACCACCAACAACAAGAAGCATTTTCAATTCTTGTGCGGTTTTTTTTCTGAGAATTCTTCTCTGCTGCTTTTTTACGCATTTGGGTTTTCAGGGGGAAAAAATGAACCTTTTTTTTTTTGTTCGTTCCTGATGTTTGTTGACATTTTTATATACACTGAGTGGCCACTTTATTATGACTACCTGACAGTTTTAAGCAAATGAGCTATGGCTGCACGCTGCTGCCGCCAGAGGGTGAGGCTAGTATAAAAAGGGAAAGCTTAGTGCTTGCGACAGTAGAAGTGATTTTTGGGTGACGAGATGGGTAAAAAATGCAATTTGATGGACTTTCAACGTGGGACGATTGTAAGAGCTCGGAGCCGTGGAGCGAGTATCACTGAAACCACCGCATTCATGAAATGTTCCAGAGCCACTGTTGTTAAAGTGTTTAAAGACTGGACTGTCAGCCAAAAAACTGAGTCTCTACGTGCAACGTGTGGTCGTCATCGACTAGTGACTGCTCGGGCAGACCGGAGTGTCCAGACTGGTAATAGGCAACAGTGCAGCAATTACAGACCATCTTAATCAAGGATCCCTCAAATGATCTGTGCACGCACTGTTCGCCATACACGGCACGGATGGGATATGGCAGAAGGAAGCCTGTTCGAACACCTTTGCTGTCTGCAGTTAACAAGAGAAAATGTCTCCACTTCGCACAGGAGCATAAGGATTGGACAGTCGATAATTGGAAAAAAATTATTTGGTCCGATGAATCACGTTTTCAGTTGCACCATGCCTATGGCCGAATGAAAATTTGGCGGAAACAGCACGAAAGCATGGACCCCAAATGCATTGCTACAACCCTTCAAGCTGGTGGAGGCAACGTTATGGTTTGGGGAATGTTTTTCTGGCATGATTTGGGTCCTTTAATTCATGTTGATCAACGTCTGACTGGCACATCATATCTAAACATCGTTGCAGACCAAGTACATCCTGTCATGTGGATGGTTAATCCCAATGGCGATGGCTACTTTCAACGAGATAATGTGTCTTGCCATAGTGCTCGTATTGTACAGGATTGGTTTCAGGAAAATGCCGGTTAGTTTACTTTGCTTAGCTGGCCCCCCACAATCTCCAGATCTCAACCCCATTGAGAATTTGTGGGATGAAGTTGAACAAGCCATCAAACAGCTGGATACACAACCCTGCAATTTCACATTCCTGGAAAGTGCTATTCATCAAGCATGGTCTTAGATTCCAAAAACCACCTATCAACATCTCGTGGAGTCCATGCCACGAAGAATCTACATCGACATAGTATTAAAGGCAAAAGATGGCCCAACGAAGTACTGAGGGGTGGTAATAATAAAGTGGCAACTCAGTGTATAACAATAAGGCTTGAGTGACAAGCCTTATTGTTATGTACATCTTGGAAATAAATCCCAAATTCCCACAGCCTAGGGTAAAGCGGGAAAAAAACACTTTTTACTATGAAAACTGCAACACAAAGCTCCTACAGATTGCGAACCATATATATATCAATGGTTTTCTATCCACTCATTGATAGCACATTGTTTGCCATTCAGGAAAGATTTACTCAGTTGCAAAAACTTTTCAACGCTTCGGGTTTCCTTTATAATTTGAAGAAATTGCCTGACAGGCGATTCTTTAAAAGAAAAGTGTATTCAGTTAGAAAAATTCCTTAAGGATGCTGACAGTGAAGAAAAAGATATCGATGGGGAGCAACTGTTTGAAGAGCTGAGGCATTTGCAAGCACTTGTGAGCAAATACAGCTCAGCTACTACAATAGAAGCTCTAAACTTCATATTCCAGTATGATATGGTTCATTGTTATCCCAACAGTAGGATTTGCTTTCGAATATTGCAATTCCTGTCTGTAGAAAGCGGGAAAAGAAGTTTTAATAAATTAAAGCTGATAAAGACTTATTTTGAGATCTACAACGATGCAGGAACAGCTATCAGCTTTATCCATCATTGCTACTGAAAACGATATTGCACCAAAAAAAATTCTGAAGCAAAGAGGTTTTTGCAAAGTAAAGCCAGACATGAAAGTTTCATGTAAATAACACAAACAACTATGTATGATTAGTCATTTTGTGAGTAAAATTATCATTATTATATTGGACTATTTATTTGTAGCATAGCATATAATAGTGAGTTAGTGACATATCTACTGAGCATGCGAAGTTGAGATTAGAGCTATTTGCTGTGTTTGGGTCCATACTGCAAAAAAAGGGGGGGAATCAAAGGAGTCTTTCTGGCTGTCGGAAAAAAAAAAAAAAACAGAAAAAGTTGAATGCCATGATGACAGCACTTTCAATAGGTTTCTTCAGTGGTTTAGCTTTTTTCTCTTCCTTTTTTTTTTTTTTTAATAATTTTCATTCCAGTTAATTGTAACTGCAGCTTGTGCTCATTTTGGCTTTTCACTTTACTAGTAAATTGTTTTTCAGTGTTTACTTCCCTTTTTGTTTCTTCTTGCTTGATTCTTAATATATATAAAGATAAATTAAAATTTGGGGGTATATCATAATAAAATTTTATAAACATAATTTACCAGCACTAATGAGGGCAAACTTTTGAATGTGATTTACATTAAGAAATAATAGGGCATTCAAAACAGTTGAATTATATAAAGAAATTGCATAAATGATTTTTTTCTTTTTAAATTTTACTCAGGTTTGGTTATTCATGGCTCTAGTTAGGAAAGTTAGGGATGTTATGCAAAACACAGATGAGTGTAAATTAAGTACAACCTCCTGTAGCTTTAAAACTTGAGCTTATATCCCTCAGATCAGTATTTCCCCTCCTACCAGTAGATCTCTCTGTAGAGTACAACTGGATCACCCTGTGAAAGTAAACCAAGTTGGTGACTTCACCAAGTTGGTAAATATAATATTAGTGGAATTAAAGGATTAAACCATGTGTGAAATTATAGAATAAATAAGCAACATTTATTTACAATTAAATAATTTATTTTAAGATCTATAGTTTTGTTGAGCCTTTAGCTCGGCTTCATCAGGACAAAGGGAGCATAAACATTCATATGTGACATCATCAGGTAGTTGATGATCATGGATTTTGGTGAATTGTCTCCATGCAATTGAAAGAAATCGAGTAGGTGTCATGTTGTTGACAAGTCATAAAGAAAAGTCATGGAAACAAATTGGTGTTTTCTACCCGTGTATATCCTGCAGTACATCTATGCGTTACAGAGGATTCCTTGCAGAAAAAGCTAGATTTTTGCCGCCGCAGTGGTCTAAGCACTGGCTTATATGACTGTTCGGTTCTTTCAAGTCTGTTGGGTTCGAATCCCGGTGAGGCATGGATGTTGTGTTTGTCTTACGGCACTGGGTCTCTTCCTTCTCTGGAACCAGTGACCCTAAATTAGGGACAGGCGACTGCTTATAGCCCATTGAGTTGCTCACCATGGTCAGTAAACACAAAAACAAAAAAATAAAAAAAAGTTATGATTTTTTTTTTTAAAGAAATTGTGGCACACACAGGATATAGATTGATATAGATTGTCCTTTTGTTGTAGACAAAGCTGTCCAGAAATTTAGGAACTTTCAAATGTTTAAATTTCAAAGTTATTTTGAAATCTATAAACAAGGCAAATTTTTGTGGATCGAAAGACTACGTTGAAGACATAACTGGGGAATTTATCACATCGCTTGTGAATGTGGACTTTCATGTATAGGACAGATCCGTAGAGCTTTTAAGTTTTCATGTGAAGGAACACATGACTTACGTATGGAACTGAAGAAGTCGTCTATAGCCCAACATTGTCATGAAAATAACCAGATTTTTTTTAAATGCTACCCTTATTGATAAACCTGATTTGACTATCAAGCTTAATATATTAGAAGCTTTCCACATCTAGTGCAACTGCTCATGGCTTGTCAACGACATGACATCTACTAGATTTCTTTCAAACACGTGGAAACAACTTGCCAAAAGCAGTGACTGTCAGAATGCTGATGATGTCACGATGATTTGAACGTTTGCACTCCATTTGTCCTAATGAAGCCAAGCCAAATGCTCAGTGAAACTACAGTAGATTTAAAATCTTAAAATAAAATATTTAATTGTGAATAAACATTGCTGATTTAAAATATTCTATCTCTACAGCCCAAGTATTGAAGTCATAAAATATATTTGGGAATTACTTGAAGCAAAAACATAACGTACAAGAGCATTAACCAGAAAAGAAATGTGTTTTTTTGGAAAAAATAAAATAACCGTTTGCAGTGGGTGTTTTTTTTGGGTTTTTTTTAGTAACCCCCCCCCACACACACACCTGTTTATTGGGGGGGGGTAAAAATCCTGCTTGATCTGCAGCATTTCCATTCGGTAGAAATTTTGTGTGTAGCTAGCTTGCAAAACTCCTAAAGCAGCAACTGCATCAATCTGCCGTACACCTGCATGTAACATGTCAACAGCCCTATTTCTGATGTCAATACTTAAACGTCGTCTGGACATCTTTTCAAGTTAATCCTACTCTGAAGGAAATGCATTCAGCAAACTTGTAGTCCAAGCAGTGAGGCGACCTGTTTTCTACTTCTCGGAAGCTACTTTTATCGGAGCTTGCACACACACACACACACACACACACACACACACCAACCACATGATGTGTCATCATGATGCTAATTTATGCTGATAACCTATCTCCTGTAGTCACTAAATATGCATATCACCATGTTTCCCTTTTGAAACCATAATATCCCAAACTTTTTGTGAGTACTGTATATATATATATATATTTTCTTATGATTCAGAATACATGAATTGTGTTTGAAGCCTATGAAAATAATGAAATGAATGCATGAATTGTTCATTTGTTTCATAACTTTTTGTGACCACCTATGAATTGAAACAGAAAAAAGAACTTATACATTTTAGGAACTTGAAGTTAATGTTATGTACAGAAATAGAGAGAAGAGCACAGCACAATGTCAGAGTACAACAACAAATGGCATTAATGAACAACCAATAGAAGAAAATATTTTTTTCTGGTTGGCCAAACAATGCAAAGAGTTACTCGTGAAATGAGTATATATGAGTAGCAACAGAATTTAACCCAAGACAGAACAAACTAGATTGGGTGGCTGTTTTCATATCTTATTTGCATACAAATTTTTGAAAAAGGTGTTTCAACATGCATAATCAATTGATTCTTACAATTATTTATATGCTACATACTGTTTGTTACACAATAGGACCCTCAAGCGGAAACTAAAAATTGCAATTTCTAAGCACAAGATATAAACTAGGGACATTACACTAAACAAACTTCCTGAAATACTAAGACAATTATAACCAAAAATTAAGTCTAAATTTGCAAACTAGTTAAAAAAAGATTAAGAACCAAATACACATGGGTTGAAAAAATACAAAGCAACTAACATACCAAAATAAAAGGCTCCTCTGTAAAAATACAGAAAAAAATGATAAAGAAACTTAAACTGAGATATAAATACACAGATCTGCAGCAGAAACACAGATAGCCTTTAGCTACACTTAAAAGAAAAAATTAAAAACAAAGCTGTGAAAGTACTACTTGATTTATCTCCCAGCATTATTTCACCTCACATTTCTAATAATCTATCAGCTAAATTTCAGATGTGTCCGAAAAACTCTTAAATGAACAACACAACTGACTCAGTTTTATGTTGCAATAACTTAGATGTTAGTGGTATTAAAATGTCTACTTTATGTTCAGTTAAATATGAGCAACTGAATTTTCAAGAAAATTGCAACAGCCACAACGAAGCCAGTGAAATGGACTTGAGTCAAAACATAGTTTGTGAAGTCATATACCTTGTGAACAATAAATATACAGGGTGTCCGAGAATTATTGGACACAGTACAAAATTATGTAAAACAAAACATTAAACAGATAGAAAGAAACTGACTGTACTAACTTACAATGTAACTACACATGTTAATAAATTTCGATGTAAGATCCCTTGGTTGCTCGTAGTACGTAAAAGCGATACTCGATTTCATGCCATGTATTGCCAAGCATCTGAAAAGATATGGAATTAATAGCAGCTGTGATATGCTGCTTCAGTTCCTGCAAATCAGTACAAGGCGTCTGATAGGCACGATCCTTCACATAACCCCACATGAAATAATCCAATGGAGTTAGATCGGGGGCGAGAAGCTACGGAATGGGACCACCACGCCCAATCCATCTGTTGGAGAAATGCTCATTTAGGCACTTACGTACACACATTGACCAATGCGAAGGCATGCAGTCTTGTTGGAAAACGACGTCATATTTTTTGATCTGGGGTATAGGGAAATTTTCTAACATATCCAAGTAAATGTCACCATTTATGGTTTTTTCACAGAAGAAAGGGCCAATCACTTCTCTTTTTTATAGGGCGCACCACACATTAACTTTTGGAGAATCACGTTCCAGTTCAATAGCAGCATGAGGCGGTTCACTGCCCCATATCCAAACAAAACATAGTTTACGAAGTGAAACAATACCTCATACATGAAATGTGGATTAATCACTAAAAATTACAGTACTTAGAAAGTTTTTATCGTTTCCCACTTGATTCAGCATATCCACAGCAAAATCGTATTGCAGAGTGTGATTATTTGCATGCATCTTTTGCACTATTTGAATTTTATAAGCATGAAACTAATTTCTTGTGCAAGATATCATGAACTGTCTATTTTGGAATGCATAGTTCTCTGCTTGCTTTATGAACGGATTTCCTGGGGCTTCGTCGGAAACTTTCATAGCTTGGTCAACCATCTCACCTCTGACGCTAGGCCTACCGGTTCCTCCACGATGTTCCACATTGCCAGTTTCTTTAAACTGTTTCATTCACCGCTTAGTTGAATTTGTTGACGGAGGATTACAACCATACTCTAAACGGTACCGTCTTTTAACTTTAATGACAGACTTTAATTCCGCAAACCATAACACACACATCGCCTTCTGCTGTATGGATGACATGACTACTGATTGCGCATTTCTCATAAATTCCTCATCAGGCCACACCTAGCGCTATCTATCGGATTCTGGGAGTAACAATTCTGCAATACAAAAATATAGGAACCGTGTTAGTAATATGTGACATAGAAAAACAGACAATGCTCATAGTTTTTTTTTGTACATAATTTTGTAATGTGTTTAATAATTCTTGGACACTCTGTATAATGGTGAGAGATTGTGTTGCACTAGTAACTGTGATAGAAATGCTTTCTTTTTTATAACATTACTTTCCTGACAAAGTCATCCCTTATAAAGCTTCAAAAACAATAAGTGATAGTAAAATAACTATTAGGAACAAGAAAAGTTTTGTGAAGGGGCCTTCATATGATGAAAATGATATTTTATGATATGATGAAAATGATTTTTTAGGTTAGCTAAGAACTTCATTTATTTACCCCCAAATTTTTGTAGACTAGGTAACAAGACTTACAACAGATTATCATGGCAGCTTTAAGATAAGCATTACCGTACGTCCCTCTTATGGAGCACAAACGTCGTTTAAACGGTTTTGCTACGTTATGGAAACGTTTGTTTTCAATGTAATATGCAAAGTAAAAGATTTGAAGAGTGATTCCGTATCAACTCAACACAATTTGAAGGCATTTTTATCTCGCCATCTCAGATTTTAATGGAATTTGGTACATAGGTGGCCTCTGTATAGATTAAGAAAAATATCAAATTTCATCGTCATATAGCCACCGGTTTTGAAAATACAGCTATATAAAATGTCCCAAAACACCCCAAAATCAGAAGATTGATATGTTTTTAAATTATGATTGCAGCTCCCCTAATTAAGATAGAGATGGGAAAGGTATCTTTTTGTAGTATTTTTTATGCTCTTTTATTTGATGTACAACAAACACCATAGGGGTTAAGATTTTAAAAAAATTAAAATTAAAATTTTGAATTTTTCAAAATGCGACACCAGAAAATTTGAAATTTTTTTAAAAACAATCTGTGTTTGGTATTTGATTACGTGAGTTGTAACTTGGGATGATAATGGGTTTACTTAAAAAGCTATATTCAAATTTAGCCTAACACAAGAGTTTAATGAAAAAAAAAATGAAAAAACATGTAAACTGAAAATAAATTTGGGTTAAATCTCAAAAAAGTTTCATTAATAACAATAGATATAGTATTTTTTGTTATTTAAAACTATTTATTTAAACAATGTTTTATTTTTAATTGATTTGTTTAAAATCTGAGACTACATGGGTTTAAAAATTTTATTAATTTAATTATTCAGAATTTGTAATAATTCACAATTCAATACAAAAAAAAATAAACAGACTTTAAAAAGTAATTTCAATTACTGCTCAAGAAACACATCAAAATAATAACATATGGCATTGAATTGTTTACATTTATGCAAATTATATTCCTAATCTTAAACTTAGATCGTCATTTAAAGCAGAATCTTCTAAAATTAAAAAAAAAGTTGCATCATTGTTTTGAAGTGAAATCACACGTGTAGATCCTTGATATAGTCTTTAAAAGCTTCAATAGTTTGGTGTATTTCTGTTTCAGAGAGATTGTAGAGTCTTCCTGTCGGAGTCAAAGGATTTACTTTACACAAGAGGTAACTTACAGGAAGCTAGAATACATCTTGTGGGCTAGTGTAGGAAAAGGATGTAGATGGACCAGCTGGATGTAAAAATGAGGCCTTAACTTCATTCTCACTCTCTTCTTTTGGTAGAACATACGCTACCCACACCAGTTGTTTTCATAGATTATGGTTATGTAACCACTCATTTCTGTTATTTGCAGTCTGTCTTGTAATGCTGATACTTTTTCAGTAGCTGACTCGTTTGATTCTGAGAACATCTTCACTTTTATTTTTGAATTACTCAATGGGATAGGAATAAAAGCATGAAGTTTCTGGGTACCTTGTATTGTTAGAGACTTGCTTAGGCGATTTTCCAAAAATTGGTCTGTTTCTATGTATTCTTCTTGACTTACATATGTAAAGTTTGCCACAAAAATGTTCTGAATTGCCCATTCGTACAACTGAAATGGTGTTTGTATTTGATTCTCGTAAGGGCGTTGTAAGCTGGCTTGGGCAGCTAACCTTTTCACCGTTCCACTAACGCCATCACATGGCCCCTTCCCGTGTGCTGTTGCTGAAAAATGCCATTCAGCATCAATGTTGAAGTCATCTTGATGGAAACATAAAAGTTTGTGAAAATATTTCCGATTTTTGCACTGGGCTGCAGACCCGTCAGAGAAATAGTACATTTTTTTGAGGCTGTTGTCACCAAACTTTCTTTTCAAGAAGTTAATAAGGTTTTTTTTTTTGGAAGCAGTACAGTGTAATTGTGTTGTGCTCTAAACATTCAGAAATTACTACAAAACTTGCATGTTCAGTCTTTTCTGTTTTGTAATAGATGACAAATGGGTGGACTGTGGCTTGCCCACTGGTCCAGTGATAGCTCAGGGCTTCATCTTGAAGAAGAAAACTATAATTTTTAGCAAAATCACAAATGATGAGAAATTCTGAGTCCTTGAGGTTTTCCTTAGTACTACTATTCATAAAAGAGCTTTGCTGCTTAGCAATGAAGTCATGTCTGACCAAAGCAGACAGTTTTTCGCAAAACAAATCAATAAAATTTGAAGTTGATTTTTGTAATGTCTCCAAGTTGCATCTATCAACTGTAATCCATTGGCGAAAAGTTAGTTTTTCAACCAAGTTCTCAAAACCGTGTTCCCAGAACAGGTGGGACACTTCCCAAATGACAATCTATGGAAGTAGGGTTGCATAATACTCTTGCAAGACAATGTTTGTAGGAAGATAATTGTCCATTCGTTAGTGAACCAATTCTTGCATTTTCCATCATCAGTTTTACATTTTGGTGTGTGGTGCAAACACATACCGTATGAGTACCACTAGACCCTACCAGGACACGGTTTTTTGGTCTGAGCTCTGCAAATTTGGAAAAACTGACTTTCGTGCTTGCAAATTGTCAAATTATATAAAATCAGCCTGTTTGACAAACTTTATCTCCGTTTTCAGTCCTAACAGAAACACAATCTTTCATTCCAGGTAAAACCCGACTAATTTCATCACTTTGGTAAAACGATCATACTACAACTACTTCAGAAGAGAGAGACTTACCTGGTTTTCTATTAAGGCTTTCCAAAATTCCTTTCTCCTTCAGAATTTTTTTTTATTGTCTTACCATATAATTAGGAGCATTGAATTCTTACATGATTTTCCTAACACTCTACGACTCTGGTAAGCAAGTCAAAATCATCAACTGTTTATCTCTAGTGCAGTTAGAAAAATTACTTTTAAGATTGTCCATAAGAGAGTCGTGAAGTATTTCATCCTCATCAGATGATTCTTGAATATTTGTAAAAAGCTTCCGTTTCATAGCAGAACTGATTTTTTGAATTTTGGTTGAAGCATAACATTTAGATTTTAGCTTTTTCTTATTGACAGCTGATTCACCCAATTCATGGAGCGAAGTATTCAGTGCTTCAATTACTTCTGACATAGATGCAAAATTTTTGTCCATTTTCTCATCAGCACAGGTTTCATTTGCTTCTTGACTAATTATTAAAGTTTTCAGCTGCTTTCTGCAAGAATCACAAATTTTAGTCTCCTTTGATAAGTCATCAAAATTTTCCAACATCCAGTCTGTCACATTTCTATATGGATTGAAACATTGTATTAATGCATATCTTGTACTTTCCATTTTGATTATTTGTGCATGAAATGTAAAATTAAAATAGTAAAATAATTGCCTCCCATTACCTGTTCTTTTTATTTTTCCTAAAAAAATCCTGCACAGCTTCAATTTATAAAAGTCTAGTTTCAAAACTGAAAAGGATGTACTTTATTCAATTTAAAGTTTTCAACCACATATCACTTTCACTGCAAGAAACACATGATCACCATCAAAACCTAAAGCAGACTGAGAAACACATCTGATCACCATCAAAACCTAAAGCAGACAGGTCTGCAAGGTAGGAATGCAAGTTGCTGCTTGTTGGGTCTTGTTACCAATGATCTAAACAACAGAATCAGTTTTTTAAGCTCGGAACATGCAGAGCTTTGTCCAAAACAAAATGTAGCCTACAGTATAACTGCACAGTCTTTAATTTTTTATATTGTATTGGGAATTATTACAAATTCTGAATAATGAAATTAATAAAATTTTTTAAGCCCATGTGACTCAGATTTTAAACAAATTAATTAAAAATAAAACATTGTTTAAATAAATGGTTTTAAATAACAAAAATACTATATCTATTGTTATTAATGAAACTTTTTAAAGATTTAGCCCAAATTTATTTTCAGATTACATGTTTTTTTTTTTTTTTTTTTTTTCATTAAACTCTTGTGTTAGGCTAAATTTGAATATAGCTTTTTAAGTAAACCCATTATCATCCCAAGTTACAACTCATGTAATCAAATGCCAAACATATAAAGATTGTTTTTAAAAAAATTCGAATTTTTTGGAGCGTCACATTTTGAAAAATTCAAAATTTTAATTTTAATTTTAAAATTTGAATTTTTTTTTAATATTAAACCCTATGGTGTTGTACATCAAATAAAATAGCATAAACAATACTACAAAAAGATACCTTTCCCATCTCTCTATCTTAATTAGGGAGCTGCAATCACAATTTAAAAACCCATCAATCTTCCGATTTGGGGGTGTTTTTAATACTTTTTATAGCTGTATTTTCAAAACCGGTGGATATATGACGATGAAATTTGGTATTTTTCTTAATCTATATAGAGGCCACCTATGTACCAAATTTCATTAAAATCTGAGATGGTCAAGTCGTTGTGTTGAGTCGATACGGAATGACCCAAGAACGAAATAGAAACGTTGTTCTAACGTTTTGCAACGGCACACGTAAAGCCAAAAAAAAAAAAAAAAGTCTTGAAACTGGAATATAACCTTCGATAAAAGGTTGTGGTAACATTTTTTGCGACGTTTGACGTAATACACAAAGGACAGCAACGTTTAATAGAGGAAATTTAGACGTTGATTAACCGTTGCTGTTACATTTACTAAACGTAATACAGAAAGGAAAAATACGTTGTAAAATCGAAAATAAAACTTCGCTAAACGGCTGTTAAAACCGTTTCTCAACGTAATAAAGAGGGAATATGACGTTTAAATAACGTCATTTAAACGTTGCTAAACATTCTTAAAAAATGTTTCTCAACGTCATCATGGAAGGAATATGACGTTTAAATAACGTCATTCAAACGTTGCTAAACGGTTGTTAAAACCGTTTCTAAACGTAATAAGGGAAGGAATATGACTGTTAAATAACGTCATTCAAACGTTGCTAAACGGTTGTTAAAACCGTTTCTAAACGTAATAAGGGAAGGAATATGACGGTTAAATAACGTCATTCAAACGTTGCTAAACGGTTGTTAAAACCGTTTCTAAACGTCATAATGAAAGGAATATGACGTTTAAATAACGTCATCTAAACGTCTTAAAAACAGTGCTACAACGTTATAACAACGGTTGAAAAACCATTGAATCAACGAGACGTATTAGCGTTTTATAAACGTAATATTGTGACGTTTTTTCAACGTCTCGCCGAACTGGTTTTAAAACGTTTTACAAACGTTTTTGTGCTACTTGGGAAGGCACAGTACAGACCAAACTTTGTAACTGAATAAATATTAAAAAGGACCAACTTTTCCTGGGTCCCTGTTGTATGTGTACATACCTGTATAACCTTTGATAGTCGGTATAGAAGGCACAGTACAGACCAAACTTTGTAACTGAATAAATATTAAAAAGGACCAACTTTTCCTGGGTCCCTGTTGTATGTATACATACTTGTATAACCTTTGATAGTCGGTATAGAAGGCACAGTACAGACCAAACTTTGTAACTGAATAAATATTAAATTGTACCAACTTTTCCTGAGTGCCTGTTGCATGTGTACATATATGAACAACCTTTGAGATGGGGGGATAGAGGGCACACTACAGACCAAACTTTGTAACTGAATAAATATTGAATTGTACGAACTTTTCCTGGGTGTCTGTTATACGTGTACATATCTGTACAACCTTGAAATAGGGGGATAGATAGCACAGTACAGACCGAACTTTGTGACTGAATAAATATTAAATTGTATCAACTTTTCCTGGGTGCCTGCTGTATGTTTACATATCTGTACAACATTTGAGATAGGCGGATAGAGGACATAGTACAGACCAAACTTTGTAACTGAATAAATATTAAATTGTAAAAACTTTTCCTGGGCGTCTGTTGTACGTGTACTTATCTGTACAACCTTTGATATACGGGGATAGAGGGCACACTACAGACCAAACTTTATAACTGATTAGATATTATATTTTACGAACTTTTCCTGGGTGTCTGTTGTACGTGTACATATCTGTACAACCTTTGAGATAGGCAGATAGAGGGCATAGTACAGATCAAACTTTGTAACTGAATATAAATATTAAATTGTAAAAACTTTTCCGGGCTGTTTGTTATGGATGTTTTTCTTAACATCCACTAAAATAACACGATGGCGATAGCGTCGTCTTCAACTAACTGGTACCATGAGAGACACAGCAAGTGTTGCTTCTGCGCATGCGCAGTCCCGTTGCTTCCACCTGCTGTTGGGGGTTGCATTGGTTGCCAGCAACGGGCCACTAGTGGCACTTGCTTGGAGGCCCACAATTCACGGCGATGCTGCAGGGCCATCAATGGCTCGCCAACTGATAGCGCTGCCACCAACGGACCATTACCGGGCTGTGAGCTGCAGATTTCAGCCAGCAGTGACCCATCACTGCCAGCTGGTGGGCACCCAGCAAAAACAGTATTGCTGGGCCAGCAGTGGGCCATTGCTGGCAGCCAGCATTGCCATCAATGGCCCAGCACTATGTTGCCGTTGCCGAACCGTCAATAAAATGTCCGGGCGGCCAACAGAAGGGCCAGCAGTTCAGGCCAACAGCTGGCCAACAGTTGGCACCCCATCAGTTGTCATATGCCACAACAGGGCCATCAGTGGTCCATCACAGGCAGTAGCTGCCACAAGTGGCCCTGCAAGTACTTGCCAGAAATGATGGCTAGCCTAATGTGGTCCGCTAGTGGGCCGTTAGTGGCAACCAGCAACCACTTGACGTAACTGGTGGCTTGCCGAATCTTGTCCGCCAATTTCCCAGTAGTAGCAATAATAATTAAAAAAAAAGCAAGGATAACCGCAGTTTCCTAAAGCTACAATTTTTTTCTTCTACCCTTACGAAGCTTGTAAATTAACGCACTTTGCTGGGGAAATTTTCTCGACAGACCGGAAAAACGCCGTTTGCATCTGAGTAGATTCGATCCTGGGCCGTTTACGTGGAAGCCGCGCTTGCTACCGACCGGACTAATTCACTACGCTCATGTGCTTGCTGGAAGCTATCTGTTCGGTATGCAATTTGTAAACGAATGCTTCCCTCTTTCATTTTATAATATTGCGAGGTATTTTTCATAAAAGTCAGTTTCATATTACTGATAAATTAAATTAATTTTTTCAACGTAACGATAGTTTTTTTTTTACCTTAAGGGAACTTCACTCATTTTCAAGGCGTGTACATACTTAGAGTCGCTTTCCAAAGTTTTGTACTGTCCTTGCCGTCTTGAAAAGAGATTGTTGAATAAATATATATTTACCCGGGTTCATGTCACATTCTGTTTCATTTTTAACGTTGTGTCTTTCCTTTCCGTTGTCCGAAGCTACATTTGTTTCAAAGGGTAAAATATATTTTATTTTACTTCTCGTTATTTTTAGAAGCGAATTCCTCCCAGTCTTGTGTATTCAACCCATGGATGAGTACACCACATAGCGTTGCTTTTTTTCTTTCAAATAATTAATAAATTTTGTACGCGTATAATTCTTTTTTTTTTTTTTTCCAACAAACGCTATTTTAATGGTTTTCCAGGATATGTGTTTCAAGCGGTTTCAAATTTTTTCTTGTTATTCATCCACTCCATTCCATGAATTGTTATTCATGGGAATGGAGTGGGTGTATTTCATGGCTGTAATCTAGTATTTCGCGGCTTAATCTGATATCTTCGTCGACGTAAAATTTCATTAGGAAATTAATTCGCCTCTCCACATATGGATTTTTTCTTAACATCCACTAAAATAACACGATGGCGATAGCGTCGTCTTCAACTAACTGGTACCATCAGAGACACAGCAAGTGTTGCTTCTGCGCATGCGCAGTCCCGATGCTTCCACCTGCTGTTGGGGGTTACATTGGTTGCCAGCAACGGGCCACTAGTGGCACTTGCTTGGAGGCCCACAATTCACGGCGATGCTACAGGGCCATCAATGGCTCGCCAACTGATAGCGCTGCCACCAACGGACCACTACCGGGCTGTGAGCGGCAGATTTCAGCCAGCAGTGACCCATCACTGCCAGCTGGTGGGCAGCAGTTTCCCAGCACTTGTGTTTCTGCTGGGCAGCAGTTTCCCAGCACTTGTGTTTTTGCTGGGGGCCTACGAATTAATATTTCGTGTCCAAGTAAAAGCGTAATATTATTAACTTTATTTGCTGTGTAAACGTTGTGAATATGGCATTGATAGAGTAAAAACTATTAAAAAGGCCTAGGCGTAGGACCTATGAATTAATATTTCTTGCCTAAGTAAACGCCCAATATTATTAACAGGATTCGCTGCGCAAACGTTGTGAATATGACATTGGTAGAATTAAAACTGGTTAAAGGGCATAAGCCTAGGCCTAGGGCCTGTGAATAAATATTTCCTGATTAAATAAAAGCGCAATATTATTAACGTAATTTGATATGTAAACGTTGTGACTATCGCATTGGTAGAATAAAAACTGTCAAAAAAGCATAGGCCTAGGGCCTATGAATTAATATTTCGTGCCTAAGTAAACGCCCAATATTATTAACTTGATTTGATGTGTAAACGTTGTGAACATGACACTGGTAGAATAAAAACTGTTAAAAAAGCCTATTATGCCTGTGGCCTATGACTTTAATATTTAGTGCCTAAGTAAAAGCGCAGTGCTATTCACTTGATTTGATACGTAAGCGTTATGAATATGAAGTCGGCGGATTAAAAGCTGTTAAAAAACCGAGGTGTAGGGCCTATGAATTAATTAAGTAAAAGAAAAATATTACAAATTTGACAGGTTATGTAAATACTTAGTGCCTAAGTAAAAGTGCAGCGTTATGAAAAAGTCCCACCTTATTGTCCTTTCCTGAACACAGCAATTTTCGCTTGGCTTACATAGAACGTTTTCTCGTCGAAATTTGTTTGGATTTCGAAATTCAATTCTCAATATAGGCCAGGAAACGGCAATTTTTATACCCCTCCCCTCGAACTTCTGAGGCCAGTTGCCCTAAGTACGATCCGACATGAAAATTCAGACAAACAAAAGAGTTCCTTCCCAACGTAAGGCACCTTCGGAAACTGCCACATATAATTCAGAAAGTTGGAAAACTGCCACACATAATTCGGAAACTTGGAAAATTGCCACACATTCAAAGTGTTCCTCGGAGGAATAGCAATTTGTGCCCGGCCCCTTTATGAAAAGCGTGTGGCAGTTTTCCTGTGTGGCGGTTTTCCGATGTGTGGCAGTCTTCCTGTGTGGCGGTCTTCCGCCAACCGTGATAGAGGGCACAGTATAGACTAAACTTTGTAACTGAATAAATATTAAATTGTACGAACTTTTCCTGGGTGTCTGTTGTATGTGTACATATCTGTACAGCCTTTGAGGTAGTGGGCTAGAGGACACAGTACAGACCAAACTTTGTAATTGAATAAATATTAAAATGCAGCAACTTTTCCTGGGTGCCTGTTGTATGTGTACATATCTGTATAACCTTTGATAGTAGAATAGAGGGCACAGTACAGACCAAACTTTGTAACTGAATAAATATTAAATTCTACGAACTGTTCCTGGGTGTCTGTTGTACGTGTACATATATGTACAGCCTTTGAGACAGGGGATAGAGGGCGCAGTACAGACCAAAATTTGCAACTGAGTAAATATTGCATACACGGCCTACCAGAAAACATTCAATTTTTTTTTTAAGTTTAATGTTGGGGATCCAGTTGTTTTTTGCTTAGAGCAGTTATTTTGGCGAACGCCCCCGGGTGGAAAAATGACTGCTTACAATCGGATTAAAATTCGAACTGAAATTTTGGCACCAGTTGCTGGTACAGTTGTTTCACGGCATAGTCGTTAGTCATTTTAGTCATAGTCATTTAGTATTTTTTTTTTTGCGGCAGAGTCGTTAGTCATTTCAGCCGGTCATTTTTTTACTCATGTCATTTTAGTCACAGTCATTTTTTTAGTCATAGTCATTTTTAGTCATAGTTTTGCATTTTAGTCATAGTCATTTTTTTAGTCATAGTCATTTTTTAGTCATAGTCATTTTTTTAGTCATAGTCATTTTTTAGTCATAGTTTGACATTTTAGTCATAGTCATTTTTTGCGGCATAGTCATAGTCGTAGTTTTTTCGCGGCATAGTCATATTTTTTTTCGCTGCATAGTCATAGTCGTAGTTTTTTCGCGGCATAGTCATATTTTTTCGCTGCATAGTCATATTTTTTCGCGGCATGTATTTTGTCATTTTTCCATATACAGAATTTTCTTACAATATGCTTCGCTAGTTTTTGGAACCTTCGTATTCTTCGTCAAAATGTTAAGGGGATATTATTTTCTTACATTGAAAAAATGAAGGCGTCGTTGTACGTGTGATGGAAGAGAAGAAAATCGTTGACAATAAGAAGATTATCTGGGGGCTATTCGAGCATTACTGCGATTGCGTGCCACAACTTCCCGCTGTATTCGGTCCGTTTGATGTCGTACCAAAGGTCCGAAGTCCGAAGCAGTCGGAGAAAGCTGTACAAAGAGTCAGTCCGTCTGATTGTGCCTTCCACACATGGCCGTATCCAGAGGAGGGGTTTTTAAGGAACCCCCACCCCCCGCGCCCCGAAATTTTTTGGGCAAAATTTGTTTTGCTTGTTTATCGTAAGTTATTAGATCAACAAGAGTCACCATTATCTTCTTTCACTTTTTTTTACAAATTGTTTCTGTTATTTCCCTTGATAAACGTTACTTCAGAAGGACATTTTTTCTCACTGTACCCACTAGTCAGCAGTAACAAATTCATAGAAGTGTAGGAAACTCTGTGTCTAGCACTTTGTTAATCGGAATTGTTCTATTATCAAGTATTTTTGAGATGGCTTATTTCTTTATTTCTTTATCGTGTTAAGAGAGACGAAAAAAATGGCAGTTGGGATCGTAGTTTATTGTTTCTTAATAACATCAAGATGCCAAACTGGGATGAGTTGTGTTTAGAAATGTGATAGCGCAGTGAGTGATTGCATCTTGAATTTGAAACTCCCCAGACCACAGGATCCAAAGCGGCGCCAGAAGTGCCGGAGATCGACTGCTCTGGTAAATTTTGCTCTGGTTTCGCTCTCGATCTAAACAGCCGGAGAGAGCCGGAGGGGAAAAGGGGAGGAAGTGGCGTCGGTAGAAGATGAATTACAATTACATCCGACATCCGAGAGCAAAAACACAAATGTTGGGAAACTGCTGGGCACCAGTTGGCAGCCATTGATGGCCGTGCAGCATCGCGGTGAACTACGGGCCAGTGGCGTAACTACCACCCCTGCAGCCCTCGAAGCTGCGGGGAGGGGGTCGCAGGTACAAAGGGGCGTACTGCAGCTGCCAGTTATTGTCTTATGAAAAAATTCGAACACGCACAATAATTAACCCAAAGATTCATATTTTGCTTTAAGGTATATTTAGCTTTCCCTAAATAAATACCAAGTTTCACTTTTAAAACACTGAATGTCCTACAGATTGAAAGTGTTCGGCTCTTTGACTTTGGGTTGTAATACGATTGCTCTGCAATGGGTTCTAAATAATACTATTGCTCTCCAATCGCCCTCTCTCTGGGCTGCTGAGGAAAAAGCGCGAGGCTACTGTGGTATTCCCCTTCGAGGATGGGGTTCAGACATTTGGGTACCCGTACATTTTGGACATTCCCTTTTAAAGCAATGAAATTGCGCTGCGTTAAAAATTATAGTGTTCCTATATTTCTCCCTACTTGAGCAAGTGGTGTGCACAAATTTTTTTCACTTATATCTCATAATCATTAAGAAATTGAGACATATTTACGATTTTCTGTGTGAAAGACGGGGCGGACATTTGGGCACCCGGACTTTTAGGCACAAATGTTTAAGGGGTCGCATAACAATTGCCGTTTCTTGGCCTAACAGTAAGAGTTTGACCGAGAAAATGTTCGCCATAAGTTACTTAGGCACTAAATATTTACTGGCACGTGCCCACTCAGCAGACCTGTCGGGGGGGGGGGGTATATCAAAAGTGTAAAATATGAAAAATTTATCGTCCGATCGGGAGATTTTCAGCATTTACAAGCTGCAACTCGAC
Organism: Macrothele yani; assembly: GCA_039090855.1. Classification (NCBI taxonomy): domain Eukaryota; kingdom Metazoa; phylum Arthropoda; class Arachnida; order Araneae; family Macrothelidae; genus Macrothele; species Macrothele yani. The sequence goes on from CM077026.1 coordinate 118,587,891, forward strand.
ACATTATCTGAGCGTATGTACCTACTCTGGAAACCTGTCGGGGGGGGGGCTGAAAGTAAAAAAATTGAGGAATTTCTCGTCCGATTGGGAGATTTTCAGCATTTAGCAGCTACAACTCGACACATTATCTGAGCGTATGTGCCTACTCTGGAACTCTGGAAACCTGTCGGGGGGGGGGGATTAATACCAATACTGTAAAATATGAAGAATTTATCGTCCGATCCGAAGATTTTCAGCATTTACAAGTTACACCCCCACCCCGCCCGACAGGTTTCCTGAGTAGGCACATGCCTTCAGATAATGTGTCGAGTTGTAGCTGCTAAATGCTGAAAATCTCCCGATCGGACGAGAAATCCATCATATTTTACACTTTTGGTATGCCCCCCCCCCCCATACACACACATACACTGGTTTGCTGAGTAGACACATACCCTGAAATAATGTGTCCAGTTGTAAATGCCAAAATCTGCCGATCGGACGAGAAATTCTTCATATTTTACACCTTTGAAATTACCCCCTCCCCCTTCCCCCCGGACGGGTTTGCTGCGTAGGCACATGCGCTCAGAACAAAAAAATTGTCGAGTTGCAGCTTGTAAATGCTGAAGATCTCCCTATCGGAAGAGAAATGAGAAAATCTTGATATTTTACGCTTTTGGTACCCCCCCAACTAGTTTCCTGAGGCAGCAGTTGCCCTCAGACAATTCGACAACTTGTAGCTTGTAATGGCTGAAAATCTCCCGATCGGACCAGAAATTCTTTATATTTCATATTTTAGGTGTTAAGCCCTCCCCCACCCGACAAGTTTCCTGGGTTTGCTCATACTCGCAGAGAATTTGTTTAGTTATAGTTTATAGAAAAATATCGTAATTAAGAAAATGCGAAATTACGGACATTTTATATGTGCTGGGGGGGGGGGTAAGAAAATCCTTACCTCCCTCAAGGCTGTCAAACATTTAAAAAAAGGTTTCGTCTATTTTAGTGTTTTAAATTTATCAAAAATTTGGCTATATTAACGGGGGCTCTCTCCCCATGGACACCCTTGGTGCTATGTAATCATGAATATGATGTAATCCATGTTCATGATTATGAGCTATGTAATCCTGATCCAGGACGACGAAATTGTCAAGTTTTCGGATATTATGCTTGTCATATTTACACCCAAAAAAACGTATTGTCATCTTCAAAATTTGTGCATTGTAATATTTTTTTAAATTCAATTATAATTGCCGTTTGTCTTACTAGAAACGTTTTCTCCATTCAATTCCCCTCACAGCGAAAAGAAAAAAACGGCAATTTTTGTACGGCCCCTCAAGATTTGTGCCCAAATGTCCGGGTGCCCAAATGTCCGGGTGCCCAAATGTCGGTGCCCAAATGTCCTAAACTCGTCGAGGATATGACAAAACAGTCAGTTACCTAGGATTACGTGCACGACAGGAGGCAACATTTATTCACAGTAGCCACAGATCTGCCATGTGTAAGAGGGTGATTTCTTCAAGTGATTTATTTTAGTTTTGGGCGAAACAGTTACACGTATTGTCAAATCTATTACTTAGAAAGTTAAAACTACAGGGCTCTAGGTACCACCATTACTTTTGCAGACACTCTCGCGCTGACTTCCTACCCCCCCCCCCAACCACCACACACAACACACCGCGAAAAATGCATCTTCCCTGGTGTTCGAAATCCGGGGAAAATTACTGTGCTTAGGGGTACTGAAGTAAATCTTGCGGGCTAGTGACGCCACTGCTACGGGTCTCCATGCAAGTGCCACTAGTGGCCCGTAGCTGGCAACCAAAGCAACTCCAACAGAAGATGGAAGCAGTGGGACAGAGCATGCGCTGAAGCAACACGTGCAGTCTTTCCTGGTACCAGTTAGTTGAAGACGACGCCAACGCCATCGTGTTGCTTTAGTGGATGCTTACAAAAAAAGCCTTATGTAGAGAGGCCGATTAATTTCCTAATGAAATGCCGCGTCGACGAAGATTACCGCCGGACGAAAATTATATAAATAATTAATGAACTGTAAGAAATAGTCAATTAATCTAATGTATTTATAGAAACTCATTTCGTAGCAAAATTTCTGCACTAACACAAAGAATCATCGAGAATACAAACAGCCATGAAACACACTTACACCATTCCCATGAATAACAACAAATAATTTATGTATAATCTTCATACACTAAAGCGCTTCAAACTGAAGTCCTGGAAAAACATTAAAAAATCGTTGTGTTGGAAAAAAATAAGAATTATACGAGTAGAAAATGGATATTTTCGTTACAAAATTATCTTGTATTTGAAAAAAAAAGCAACGCTCTGTGAATATAATGTACTCATTCATGCGCTGAATACAGAAGATTGGAGGTATTCGCACCTAAAAATAACCGGAAGTAAAATAAAATATAATTCCTATTTATAATAAAATGTAGCTTCGGACCGTGGGAAAAAAGATACAACGTTAAAAATATAACAGAATGTGACATGAATGTGTAAATATATTAATTAAACAATCGCCTTTCAAGACCAGAAGGTCAGAACAAAACTTTGGAAAACGTCTTTAAGTTGATACACTCAGAGCCTGATTTACGCTAGGGCAAACAGGGCCCGTGCCCAGGGCCCCATTAACTGGGACGGGCCCAATTTAAGCACTAACATTTAATTTTTATTATCATGAGCAGCAAAAATGGCGACGGCGGCGTGCACCAGTTTCTTTTCACCGAGCGCAAATGTGAAAATGAGTTCATCTACTTTTTGTGTCAGCGACTGAAGATAAAATTTTTACTTTTAATTTACAATTTTTGAACATTTATTGTTTGTTGCATTTATTAAAGCAGTAGCACTTGTGTATTAAGGCTATTATATGAAGAAGCCTTAATACTTGTGTATTAAGGCTTCTTGTGTTTTATACTATTATATGGGCAGTTATAAAATAATTGAGTCAAGCCCCAGGGGTGTTGCCTTAATACGCAAGTACCATTGTTAATTTATTAAGCGTACGATTCATGCCCGGGGATGCCTCCCCCTCCCAAGTTGTTTGTGCACAGGGCCCCACTAGCCTTAAGTCGGTCTTTGGATACACCCGTTGAAAGTGAGTGAAGTTTCCTCAAAGTAAATAAAAAAAATCGTTACGTTGAAAAAATAAATTAATGAATTATATGAAACGTACATTTACGAAACGAACTCGCAATATTGCGAAATTAAAAAGAGAACCCTTAGTTGAAAATCGCGCAGGAGAGAGACTCACCTCCAAGCGGACGGTCACACGTGGAAAACTAGTCGAGTTAAAGACATTTGGGTGCCGCCCCGGTGGCGCAGTGGTCTAAGGCACTGGCCTCTGATCATTCGTCCGCAAGGGGTCCGGGTTCGAATCCCGGTCAGGCATGGATGTTGTGTTTGTCTTACGGCACTGGCTCTCTCCCTTCCCTGGAAGCAGTGACCCTAAATTAGGGACGGGCGACTGCTTATAGCCCATTGAGTTACTCACGGTGGTCGTTAAACCTCAAATTAAAAAAAAAAAAAAAATACATTTGGGCACCGGACTTTAAAAGGGAATGTGCCCAAATGTCCGAACCCCAGCTAGTCTAGTGCTTAGAGCATCCGCTTTGTACCCCAGGCAAATCCATCGGGTGACTTGCCGGACTTGTTGAAGAAATTTCCTCAGCGCCGTGACATCCCGTAGGAGTTTCGTTGGGAAAAAAGCAGCTCTGGTTGTGTGTGCCTTCGGTGAACTGTGATTATCTTTTTTTTTTTTTACTACGACAGGGAAATTGACGGACAACATTCGGCAAGCCATCAGCTACGTCACGTGATTGCCGGCTGCCATTGCCGGGACACTGACGGACCGCATTAGGCTAATCATCATTTATGGCACGTACTTTCAGAGGCTCTTAAGGGCGCCTGTGGCAGCCACAGCTTGTGATGGATAACTGATGGCCCTGTTCTGGCATACAGTGGCGCACACACGGGGAGGGTCCGTCGGGTCCAGACCCCTCCAAAAGAATGCCTTGTCGTTCATTCATCGGATGAAAAAAACGAATGATGTTCTTTTAAAATTCATTATTCCAACTACTGCTAAATTAAAAAAATCTTACTGCAGATGGTTTTATTATAAATTAATATTTTCGTTGTGATTAGTTATTTTTCTGTATGTCTTAATTCCAGTTTTCGTAACGGTCGTTATTTTTCCTTATGTCTTACAGTCCTAAAATGATCAAATTCGTCTTACTTGTTATCAAATTGTCTTTCAAAAAGTATTTTTATTTACCTGAGTGCACATCAATGTTGATTTATGTCTACATCCCATTAAAAGATACATACATTCATATATATACATTTACTGTTTTTAATTTTGCCGGAGTAGGAATACCGGTATATGTACATAACGCATTTGATTATACAAAAGCTGCACGGCGGGACGGTTTTGTTGCTACGGCGGATTTTTTCCGCTTGTGTGAAACGCGCCTAAAAACATATGTAAAATGATAAGGCAGAGGACCCCGGGAAACCCGCTCCCCTTCTTCCCTCTGTGTCAACGCATGCCTCTTGTTCACGATGAAAGAGAAAGTGGTGGACGGTGACGACCTATGATTTTCAGTGATTACCTTTTTCATTTGCAGTTCATAGTTTAACATAGCTTTGCGCACTTTACGATAAACCGAAGTGTTGTCATCAATAACACTCATTCCCATATCCTGGCATGAGAGGAAGATGTAAAACGCCAGCTGGTCTCTGATCTGTTAAGTTTTGTTTTCTTAATTTAACTTAAAAATGTGAGATACTTTTGCATTTTGTTCTAACGTTTGTATTGTGAGTGAGTATTGATTAAAATATTCCGAAAGATCGTTAAATATGTGAGTGTATATGTGTGCATGTGCCTTCTTACTAGACACCTCACTTACCCTTAGAATCACCCAAGCATATTTGCAAGATGTATTACGCAATGTATTCTTAGCATTATCTTCATTATTACAACAGCCAATTCAATGTCATTTCGCGTGTCGTGAAGGCTTCTTCTCAATTAAAGCTCGTCAAGTCTATCTTCATATCAGATGCTACACAACAATGAGACAGTGAAATTAATGTGCGAAACAAGATGATGAACAAACACACTCAGCTATTAGGACTTGCAGTGAGTAATAGAGGTAGGAGTTTGAATTGAGGCTTAAAACACACAGGTTTGGTAATAACATTAATAGTAACATTGGTAGTAACATTATAGTAAGATTATTTGGTAGTAAAATTTTTCTCCGTAGCGGAAAACTCCCACACCGGAAAACTCCCCCACTGGAAAACTCTTACACCATGTAAGGGGGTGTACACAAATTGCGTTTCGTTCCGAGATTTTCTCAAAGTGTGGGAGTTTTCCTAGCTGACCAAAACGAAATGTACCAGTGTTCCTGGTGATATAAATGCGTATGTAAGATCATAGTGACACAAGGTTTATTTAGTAGTTTTCTGACCCACTAAATCTTGAGTTATAATTTTAATATTTCGCACACTCCTGCACATTCTCATATAAGAGGATGTTCCCAAATTGCGTTTCGTTCCGAGATTTTCTCAAAGTGTGGGAGTTTTCCTGGATCCTAGTAAGGATGCCTACTGAGCATTGTGGAATAAAACATCACAGACGGATGAAATTGAGGACCGGAATTGAAAAATAAGAATTTTTTTCTTTTAATCAAATTATTGCGGATATTCCAAGGCGTCGTGCAGATCAGATCATATGTCGAGGATTTTAGGAAGGGAGTGTCGGGCCCCAGGTCTTAAACAACCCTTAGAAATAGGAAGCTAGGATATTTGGGCTGGAGTGCCCGATACGAAAGTGACACGGAAGCGAGATAGAAAGGCTGGGGAAGAGGCCCTTACTTATTACCGGGGAGGGGGGACTACCTGGGATCCGACGGCTTAACGTGCCCATCCGACGCTCGGCGGTTATTTAGTGGTTCGAGCTTTCATACCTGCTCGGGATCGAACCCGAGGTTCCTCCGTGGTAGTCACGAACGTTGACCACTAGGCCACTCGCTGCCCAAGGGGTCGTGCAGCCAGTCTAATAACCTTAATGTCTAACAACCTTTGCATTAGGAACACCTACCTAGTAAAGGGTTGGTCCACTTTTCTGTGAAATCACGGCTCGCAAATGCCTAGGAACAGATTCCACAAGGTGTCGAACATCTTCCATGCGTAACTTGACCCATGTCCGCTGCAGCAGCTCCATCGGTTCACGCTCATTCCGTGGAGGAGGATCAGCAGTTGTTACACCCCGTTCTAGCATATCCCACAGATGTTCAAATGGGTTACAGTCAGGGGAGTTTGGGGTCCAAGGCATTGTGGCGAATTCATTGTCCTGTTCCTCCTACCACTCAGGAGTTATACGAGCCGGATGACACGTTACGCCGTCCTGTTAAAAAATGGGACGGAGTTCCGGGTAAACCTCCTATAGATATGGGTGCCAATGGTCGGCTAACAGGTCTCCGTGGCGTCCACTTCAGCGCTTGTGGAATGAAAACCAACGGACCGAGGTCTTGCCAAGAAACAGCTCTCCAGTTCAGAACACCAGCTCCGCCGGCATATTGAACCCCAACTGTGCAACCAGGGGATAGGTCTTCATGCTGTTTACGCCGTACGTAAACCTGGCCATCAGCATGGTGCAGCAGGGAACGGGACTCATCACTGCAGACGACCTCTTCCCATCTGTTGAAGATCTATTGCTGACGTTCCTGGGCCTATGCGAGCCGTCGTTTGCGATGCCTATGTATCATCACCCTCCTTGGTCTCCGGGTGTGGAACCCCAGACGAAGCAAGGTGCATGAGGGAGTAGGTCGAACTGCACCGCTGTTGTACTGGTGAGTGACCTAGGTGACTGTTTCATATCGTTGCTGAGATACCAGTCGCGACGCCAGACATGCAACCTCGCGTGTCTGACTAATGTGTGTCCTGCTGGATGTCGGTGCATGGTTAATCCAATCTTGGTACAGTAGTACGGGAGTAGCCAAACAAGTGCGTCTGTTTCTGAAATACTGGCGTCTGTCCTCGCCGGGCCCCAACAATCTAGTCATGGTCATATTGGCTTAAGTCTCGACGTTTCCCCGTTACCGGCAAACGTTTACTGATTGCGTACAAAGGATAGGTGTGCACAATTTATAGTAGCCGCACGTGACGTTGATATCACGTGGTACTTCGTTATCACTCCGAATAATTAAAACGGGCGGTGTTCCTTATGCAAAGCTAACTCAAAATAAATGCATATACTATGAATGATAAAATGAGAGATATGGGAGGTAATATTTTGCGGTTTGCATGAGGCGAATAAATACCTAATTACGCCTCATGGCCCTTTGAGTTGCACATGGTCAGTGGCGTAAATACACTGGTGTTCAAAATGAACGTGACGAACACAAAACCATGAACGACGCAAAAGTTTAAAGACAGTCGGCACGCACACATGCAGGGTGCATGAGTCAAAAGTCGCAGGACACCCTTGTATTTCAGAAAAGAGAGAGAAAATGAAATATCTGAACAGCCCAGCAAGGAATCGCTGTCTTTTAGGCTATTTTCGAAACATGGCCGCCATCTTGAAATCCGCCATATTGGATCAAGGTCAAAATTTTCAAATCGTAAGGGGGTCACGTTGCATATGAAAGAAGACCAGAATTTTCCCAGAAATTGTTTGCCGTAACCAGATTTGACATTATGTGTTGTGGTTCACAAGTTATCAACACAGAAATTTGAAACTACAACTTCTGAAGTACCATGTGATGCGTAGCTATTTGGTGTGTTCAATGTGCTGTCCCTGTTGCTGAACACAGAGCTGATCCAGTCGTTATGCATCCGCACGAGAATATTGGGAGAAATGCGGTTTCAGGCTTCCAGGATGCGTTGCTGAAGGTTGTGTTTGTAGCGTATTTTTTCAGCATATACCAGGTGTTTCAGATGACCTCACAGATAAAAGTCGAGTGTGTGAGGTCGGGGGATCTGGGTGGCCATTCCTCGATCTTGAACGGATGCCAGTGAGTAGTGTGAAGAATCCGTACAATGGCTGACTGACTGATACCACGTTCTGCTGCAAGACGTCCTGTGCTACGTTGTGGACTCATTGCGAAGGATGCCAAGACTATTGTTGAGGTTTTCTCTTCGGTAGCAGTTTTCGGCCGACCACTACTTGGCTTGTCCTCCACAGTCCCAGTTTCTCAGAATTTTGATATCAGGTATGTAACAGTGCTGTGTGAAATTGGTGGTCTTTCTGGGTGTGGTTGTTGAAGTCTGCAGCTATGATACGGCAACTGCGTTCCCCAGACATTAGGATCACCTCAAACCTCTCCTCTTTTATCAATGCCATCTTCAATTACCTGCAACAAACAATGGTTATTTCAACTTTCTGTGTTGATAACTTGTAAATCGCAACATATATGTCAAATATAATTACGGCTATTCAATATGGCGGACTTCAAGATGGTGGCCATGTTCCGTAAATAGCCTAAAAGATAGGCTCTCTCAGTGATCCTTTGCTGGGTTATTCAGCTATTTTATTCTTCCACCCGTTTCTGAAATATTTACAAGGGTGTCCTGCGAGTATTGACTCACCCTGTATATCGATAAAGCAGCAATACGCAACAGAAAATGAATGCCATCACATGAGGAAGAAGCATACGCAGGATAGCATGAGAATCCAAAATGATGCAGTAAGTGGCGCGGCTTTCGAGGGACTAAGAGATAGAGTGTCATTACTCCGAAAACGATATAGCTCGCACAAGAAGCCCTCATACTGCATACAAGACTGTGAATGAGAGTTTGGGGCAATAAATGACACTCCTCCACCAAGGGGCGTCTGAGTCTCGGAAGGATTGTGGGAGGAGGCTGCTGGATTGTAATTGCTCTTCCCCAGGGCATTCGAGACATGCTCTATCGGGTTCAGGTGCGGAGATCTTGCGAGACACTCCATCCTGTGAAAATTTTCAAACTCCAGGTATTCCTCTACTTGCCGTGCCCTACGGGGAAGGGCGTTATTGTCCATAAAAAGGAACTGGGGGCCAACAGCTCCCCCTGAAAGGCCATACACAGGGCTCTAGAATGTCATCGCTGTAGCGTGCAGCGGTCAGGGTGCCTCCTGGAAACACGTGCAACGGCGTGAGACCATCCAACATGATGCCAGTCCAAACCAGGAGTTCTCTACCACCGCTGTGGTTAACTTTCCTAATGATCAAGGGAAGATTTCGTCTTCCCGCCTCTCCCCAAATATACACACGTCGAGAATGTGTTTAGACGGTACCGCGACTCGTCACTGAAGAGAACACAGACCCGTTGATCTGGATTCCAGGGGTGATGTTGTCGGGTCCAATTCAGACGGACCCTTTTGTGTGATCGGCTAGTAGGATATAGACCATTGGCCTTCTTGCATCCAGACCTCTCTCGTGGAATCTTCTGTATACTGTTTGTCTCGATATTGTGGTTCAAGTAGCAAAGGAGAGCTCCCACGAGAATTGCATGGCTGTCGACTCCCAATGGCGTCGAGCTGTTAAAGACAAATACCTGTCGTCCTGACTTGCTGTGGCTCATGAGCGTCTTTGTCCCGGCCTGTTCCGGTTTCCTGAAACTGTATCCAGAGATTGAAGACCACTCGCCTCGACAGTCTTCCATCTCTGCATACAGTTTTAGGAAACCGGAACAGGCCCAGACAAAGGACAATCTCAGGTTGAGATTGTCCTTCTCCAACAGACTAATCGTTTTCCACCGTAAAGAATCTTGACTTCATTTGCCCCCTCGCCCCCGTTCAGAACAACGTTAACAAGGTCTCGTGCCTGCCAACTCGATGACGTACGGTCGTCATTTGCATTTTTCTTTAATGTTGCTTTTGTACGTCGTCTTAGCGTTTCCTCTTGCTCATGTCTCTGAAAAATCTTTAGAATCGCTCGTCTCGTTTTAGACATATTCTCGAATTTGTAGCCTATTTGTCACATTAATTTTAGACATTAGTGCACATAAGGACATGGGTGTATTTGGGGATGGTGCCGCCCTATGCACCTCTTAATTTGCCGCCCCTCTACTTCCAGTCACACAACAACTTATTTGTATAAAACGATATTAAGCTTAATTGCTACCTGTATCTCCCAAATGTTATTGATTACAGACAAACATTTCGGTTAGGGGTGGGAATGAATTGCTCCGGGGCAATTAAGACAGTCAGATTGTAGAGCATAATGGGCGTCTTATCTGAGATCGAGGTATCCGAAAAGTTCGAGGGGCATATTTACCAATGGGTTCAGGTGAGCTACAGGCCAGGGCGAGATAATAGCTCGAGGGGAATATCTACCAATGGACTTAGGTGGGCTACAGCCGAGGTCAGCATAATCCGAAAAGCTCGAGGGGCATATTTACCGCTGGGCTTAGGTGGGCTATAGTCCAGGACGGGATAATTCGAAAAGCTCGAGGGGCGTATTTATTGAGTTGGTGCGAATGAAATGACCGGCGCGAACGAGCAGTGGAGACAGGCCCCCACCACAGTGCAATGGAACCACCCACAGGTGTTGCGGGTATTACGTCACAGAGTTACTATAAATAGTTAGCACATGTGTGAAAAACAAGGTTCAGGCGTGGTTTGTTTCGACGTAACGTGGCTTTCAAAGGAAACATGCAAACACCGGATTTGAGAGTCATCTTCCTGTATGAATTTAATGTGGGATATTCTGCAGGAATTGCCGCTCGAAACGTTCACAAACCATTTGGGAAGAATACAGCTAACGAACGAACCATTCAGCGATGGTTTGTGAAGTTTCGAAGCCGAGATACAGACCTGCAAAACGTAGCACTTGGTCACCGACCTGTTACTGTTTCTGACGATGTTATGTTACGTGTGGTTGAAGCTGACCCCCGAAAAACATGTCGTGAGATAGCGGGTGTCCACCACACAACAGTTGTTAGGCACCTGGCTGCGCTGGGTAAGGTCAAAGAGCTGAACATGTGGCTGCCGTATGAGTTGACAACTGCCAACAAGACTAGGCGTTTGGAAGTCTGCACGTCGCTGCTTGCCAGGAATAAACAGGAACCTCTACTGCATCGAATCGTCATCTGCGACGAGAAGTGGGTCCTTTATGATAATTGGAAACAATCTGCACAATGGTTATGCAGGGCACAGCCTACTGGACGGTATCCTAAACCATCCCTACACACCAAGAAGATGATGCTCCTTGTCTGGTGGTCCACAGCCGGGATAATTCATCGGAGTTTCTTGGCAAGAGGCCAAACCATCACTTTAGAACGTTATTGCGCTGAATTACACCAGACACACCGGAAATTTCTACAGAAACGACCGGCTTTGGTCAACAGACATGGTGTTCTTCTGCTGCAGACATTTTTCGTTCGAGATCATGGCCTTGCCTGACATTTGGCAATTATGTATCGATTCCGAGGGGGATAATTTTGCCTAGGTAAGTTGTCCTATTTTTACGTTCTCGCCGTCCACGTGTGCTCTTCCTTTGCCGGACATTTCATTCACACCAACCCAATACCAATAGGCCTAGGTGGGCTACAGCATAGGGTGGCATAATCCGAAAACCTCCAGGAATATATATATACCAATGGGCTTAGGTAGGTTACTGCCGAGGGCTGCAAAAAGTAAACAAAGAAAAGAAAGGAGAGGTAGAACGTGAAAGAAGGTAAAATGTTCACAACAGATGTAGAACGAATTAATGCAATGGTAAAACTTAGGAGGTGGCGAGAATTGCATGAAGAGGGAAGAGTGTGGCTTAACTAAATTTTTTGGCAGCCTCAAACTCCTAATCATTTTCAAGTTTTCCTAACTCTTAGAATTTTTACAAGATTCTGTATGTCCAGTAGCTTTAAAATCACTTGGATTATTTATAAGGATACGTAAATTTTCCCCAAAAAAAGAAAAAAATATATTAAAAAAATTCGAAATTTCGCACAAAAATAATTTTTTAATCAAAAATTTCGCATTTATTCGCAAAAACTGAAGATACACACACAAATTGTTTTTCAAAGTTTACTTTACTTAGTTTACTGTTTTTCAAAGTTTACTTACTGGTAGGCTAAGCTTTTTTTTTTGATTGGAGGTTTAACGACCACCGTGAGCAACTCAATGGGCTATAAGCAGTCGCCCGTCCCTAATTTAGGGTCACTGGCTCCAGTGAAGGGAGAGAGCCAGTGCCGTAATTCAAACACAACATCCATGCCTCACCGGGATTCGAACCCGGACCCCGCTCGGACGAATGATCAGAGGCCATCGCTTAGACCATCGCTTAGACCAGGTAGGCTAACTACCAAAATACTTAGTTAAAAGCTAACATTGTAGTAGTTTCTGTATTCTCTTCCTTTAGCTTTCGCCTTCTGGCAGTAATAACGATGTTGCACATACTGAAAAATCTTTCAGCATCCACGCTGTTAACGGGACTATGGGGGCTTTGAATAGCTGCCTTTGCATAGTTTAGGTAGCAGCATTTTGTTGCTTTTAAAATCTGTATGACATCTAATCTGTATGCAGCATTTTGTTGCTTTTAAAATCTGTATGACATACGGTGGTCTCTTGGTTCGCCGTAAGTAGCTGTCTGTGAAAATGATTGTATACATCGATGAGCTCATCACGTGGTATGTCTTTAAAAAAGGTATTTTTAGAGAAACTTTCCAATAATAACACACCTCCCTTGTTTATCGGATGTTTCATCGTCGGCCACTACAACTACTGGTTTATTTTTATTTTTCAGCTGCTCTTTTATTGCCTCTTTTTTCCAAAATTCTGCAAAGTGGTACGTATTTACTTCTCAAAGTATCTCCAGAAGGAAGGTTACCTGAACCAGGCACATATTTTGCAAAATAATTGCTAAGAGCTGGGTGATCTAGTTTATGCATGGGGATATTGGCTTTTAAACACATTCTTACCGTGTCTTCTGAAAAATCACCTCTTTCCTTTTTTGGCACGTTTTTGCGCTTCAAACCCACCGACATTTGTAGTCTGCCGTTTAGCTCCAGATGGGTCTGGCTGAGCTACGTTTTTGTTCTTTAAGTGAGTAGCAGAGGTCGTATGTTTCATTAAAGTATCACTTTTCTGCCCTTCTAGATGAACATTACAAAATTTGCACATCACGATATTTGTATCGCTTAAATACAATCCCTCGTGGTCAAACTCGTTCACTCTATCAACTAATTCCTTCTTAGGGCGGCCCATATTGATATACGTCTATCAAACGGGTAGCGAGCGTTGTAGTTTGTAGTCTACTAGCGAAATGCAAAAACAAACATGTGCTCATTCCTATTCTTTCAAGGCCAGCCAGTCAGTGCGACTGAGCGAAGCTGGCTGACTCGTCGAAAGGGATATATCATATATCATATGTAGAGGATTTTAGGAAGGGAGTGTCTGACCCCAGGTCTTAAACAACCCTTAGAAATAGGAAGCTAGGAGATTTGGGCTAGATTGCCCGATAGGAAAGTAACACGGAAGCGAAGTAGAAAGGGGCGACGGCTTAACGTGCCCATCCGACGAACGGCGGATATTTAGTGGTTCGAGCGTTCGTACCTACCTGGGATCGAACCCGAGGTTTTCTCCGTGGCAGGCACGAACGTTGACCACTAGGCCAGCCGCGGCCCCCAAACGTCGAGAGGGAAAGAGGTGTGGCCTGGGGTTTCCCTGGTAACGCATGCTGAGTAGCACGGCATATATGCTGCGCGAAATTACTTCCTATTTTCGCTTTAAAAAATGTTAATTATCGAGATGTCGCGGAAAATTAGTTAAAATCAAATTTTCGTATTTATTCGCTTATATTTCGCATTTATTCGCATCTATTCGTAAATACGAAAATTACGTATCACTAATTATTTATAATTTTTAACTCTCATTTAAGGATTTCGTCTAGACGAACTGGTAATGCGGGATTAAAGAAAATATGCTGCGTGTCATTGATATTTAGCATATTCATATTTAATAGGAAAATCGAAAACAAGAATAGTTGGAAGAAGTATCGAATCATAAGATTCACCAGGAGGGACGTCTTCCCCCCAGAAACTGGAAACCGCCTTTTCTCAGATAAGATGTCCGTTATTCCCCCCCCCCCGCAGTCTGTATTGATGCTAACCCTCCTATCCGAAATTTCTATGTTGGATTCAATATCGTACCGTTTGGGAGATACAGGTAGCAACTACACTTAACATCTTTCTACACAAACAAGTTGTTGCGCCATAGCTGGAAGTGAGACGGCAAATACCCAAATATGCACTTGTCGAGGGGGTTTCCATTTTTTCAAAGATTTCATTGGCAATGCCAGCCGATCAGAGCTGGGTGGGATATTAAGGGGGCCAAGTATGATGGAGAAGGGAAGGGGGCACAAATTTTTAAGTGTTTGGGAGAAATTTTTGCAAAAAATCAAAAAATTCCGTTCATGTGCGTTTTACCCGACATTGCTGATGCTATCCTGCAAAACAAAACAAACAAACAAACAAAAAGAACAACTTTTCAAGTGAATACTGTACATAGTATTTATTCAGCGTATGTACCATGGGAACCATGGATACGAATATGCACGGCAAGTTACTATTTCTTCGCAATTTTAGCTTATTTAGGTCGTTTTTTTTTCTCTTTTTGTCTCTTTGCTTTCATAAGGCTGTTTATGAATTTTAGTTTGTAGCCTTGTAACGTACCAGGAGATGTGACGTACCTGCCCGAAGGACGCACACGACATAAAGGCAGATAGGAATCAGAATAAAACGTCCGCGTAGCTCAATTGGTAGAGCAACTTATTCCGGAATGAGGAATAAGATCCGGGTTCGAATCAGGCCTGGCGTGGACAGAAATGACGGAGAAATTTACTTCGTTATAGCCTGACAAAGAATATCTCTATATTTCTCTCTTCCTCATCTTTTTTAAACTATAAAAATGGTGTTTTCTGCTACCCTCTCAGAAATTCATTCAGATGACTCCCTTCATTTCACAGAAGTACATACACTAATTTTAACAAAAAAATCAACTTATATAACAAAATTTCAGTGAATTCGAGAAATTCGCGATCGTCTACCCAAGTTCCCTATGGCTGCCCCAGCCATATGTTTCAACTGCTTAAATATTGGGGGAGGGGGGGGGGCAAAGAACACTTTGGTTTGTGTGTTCCAGGGGTGCAAGGCCTGGCAGCGCCATGCTACTTTTTTTACTTAACTGAATTGGTCTTTTTGAAATTTATTTATTCAATCGTCGCCCATCGGAATCGACATTTTTTTAATACCAATAATCTTAACCAATATTTTTTTGTCTCTTTCTTCTTCTTCTCTCTCTCTTTATTATTATTATTATTATTTTTTTTTTCATGGTGGCTATGCACAATTTCGTAGATCTTTTGTTTACCGAAAGCACCTCAGAAACAGCCAGTGAAGACAGTCCGCACAAAGAAAGGAATCAGTCACAAGACAAGGGATTAGGCAACCCACCACCTCACATCTTGCAGTCATGGAGAACATCACACGCAGAACAGGGGATATCAGATAGGGGTTAAATCCCTAAAGAGATCGCCTTGCCGTTTTGAGTAAAGGCTATAGGGAACGAAAGAACTTGATCGGTAAAAAAGTCCGAGGAAATAAAGTACGAGATAGCGTTTTGATTGTCATCATGGGCATACTAATAAGTTGATTTCACATACTGTTTGAATGTTGGGGGTGGGAATGGGGGTCATACTTTCATTATTTACTCAGTGTGGTGGGGTTGCCGAAAAATCGCCACACAGGAAACCTGCCATACGTTTTTCATTAAGGGGCCGGACACAAAGTGTTATTCCTCCGAGGAACACTTTGAACGTGTGGCAGTTTTCCAAGTTTCCGAATTACATGTGACAGTTTCCCAAGGCGCCTAACGACGGGAAGGAGCTCTTTTGTTTCTCCGAATTTTCACGCCGGTTCATACCAGTTTAGGGTGATTGGCCACAAAAGTTCAACTGGAGGGAGGGAGGTATAAAGGTCGCCGTACATTTCTTAAAACTACAGTGTTCGAAGAAACAACAGTATTACACATGACTCATGCTGTGTTCAGAAAAGGACGATGAGGGGGATTTCTTAATAACGCTGCACTTGTGCTTAGGCATTAAATATTTACATAACATGTCAAGTTTGTAATACTTTTCTTTTACTTAATTAATTCATAGGGCTTACTATACCTTGGCCTTTTTAACAGCTTTTAATCCGCCGACTTCCTATTCATAACGTTTATATATCAAATAAAATCAATAGCATTGCGCTTTTGCTTAGGCACTAAATATTAATTTATAGGCCCTAATCCTGGGTCTTTTTAACAGTTTTTATTCTACCAATGTAATATTGACAGCGTTTACACGTCAAATCAAGTTAATAATAATGCGCCTTTACTTAGGCACGAATTAATTCAAGGGCCTAGGCCCTTTTACTAATTTTTTTTTAACCAATGTCATATTCACAAGGTTTACACAGCAAATCAAGTTAATGATATTGGGTATTTACTCTGGCACAAAATATTAATTCATAGACCCTAGGCCTAGGCTTTTTTATAGTTTTTACTCTGCCAATGTCATATTCACACGTTTACACATCAAATAAAGTTAACAGGATTGCGCTTTTACTTAGGCACTGAATATTAAAATCATAGGCCCCAGGCCGGGCCTTTTAAGCAGTTTTTATTCTATTAATGCCATATTCACAACGTTTACACATCAAATCAAGTTAATAATATTGCGCTTTTACTTAGGCACAGAACATTAATTAATAGACCCTAAGCCTAGGTCTTTTTTGCAATTTATAATCCACGGAGCTCATAGTAAAAGAATTTACATTGCAAATCTAGTAAACAATATTTCTCCTTTACTTCGTCACAAAACATTAATTGCAATGCCCTATGCCTAGGCCTTTCTAAGAATTTTCAATAAAACTTGGTAGAATAAAAACTGTTTAAAAGGCCTAAGGCCTATGAATTAATATTTAGTGCCTAGGTAAAAGCGCAATGTTTTTAACATGAGTTGTTACGTAAACGTTGTGAATGTGACATTGGTAGAACAAAAACTGTTTAAAAGGCCTAGGCCCTATGAATTGATATTTAGTGCCTAAGTAAAAGCATCGTATTATTAACTTGACTTGATATGTAAACATTGCGAATTAACATCGATAGAATAAAACTGTTAAAAAGGCCTAGGCCAAAGGCCCTTGAATTAATATTTCGTGCTTAAGTAAAAGCGCAATCCTATTAACTTTATGTGATGTGTAAACGTTGTGAATATGACATTGGTAGAGTAAAAACTATAAAAAAGACCTAGGCCTAGGGCCTATGAATTAATATTTTGTGCCTATGTAAATACCCAAGATTACTAACTTGATTTGTTGTGTAAACGTTGTGAAAGCGTCTCGTCCTTAATTTTTGCAAGCCAGTGTACAAATCTATTCGAAAATGGGGCGATTGGACGCACACACACCCACACTAAAAAAACTTTAAAAAAATCTGTTTATAAGGGCTTTTCACCCCGAAACTTACCCACAAAAAATAATAATTGCAAAAAATTCTACCGAAAGTGATTTTTTCCTAAACTTCGGAGCCCAGGATGACACCGCCCGGGTTGCCCCTGTGGTATAGCTAGCTGGCCCTGACCGTAGCACCCTGCTCGACACATTTCACGAATATGCCGGAAAGTCAGTAACAGGTTACGCGATCGATACTTCAATATGCAAACAGTTAATTCTAATACACTGACTGAAACCTCCGAAAAAAAACCGTTTTTCTTTTTTTACGGTATTAACAATTTAAAGTGAAGTAGACTAATAGGATCAATAATATAGCATCTGTCCTGTAGATGTCAGCACGTTGTACTCAATATGCGATTTCTTTGTAGAATTCTATGTGATGGGATTCAGAATTTTTGTTGAGAACAACGCTCTAGCATGCAGTGTGGGGCCGCAGCCAAAAAGTATTTTCGGGAGGGGTTCCTGAATTTGAAAATTAATTTCACTCTACGTTATACATACGTTGAATTTTTTCTCTGTCACATTTCATTTGCATACGAAATTCTTTCATTTAATACATCCCATTTTTCAAATACTGACATATAAGCTATACTAGTTACAAAAATTTATAAAATTTATAAAACAATTATCTTATTTTTGAGATATTTTAAACATTTCGGGAAGGGTTTCAACCCTCAAAGTCCTTCCCTGGCTACTGCCCTGCACCCAAGGTACTTAGATCTATATATCTACCAGTGGCGTCGCGTGCCCATTTAGGTTACGGGGGAAAAAAAACATGCAAAAAATTTTACGGATTGATTTCAACATACGAAAGCATTTTTAATTTATTTAGCGGTCGTTGAATAAAAAAGAAAAAGAAGAATGAATTTCTGTTATCCCATTTATATGGATAACAAAACATAAAATTCTGTTTTTAAATCTGTGCATCGATTCGCACTGCGACAAAAAGACAGAAAAACTGCAATTCGTGGTACAACGTTGAATTGTATTTATGACTCCACGGAGGGCCGGAGGGAGCTTTTGCAAGACCCGGGGCGAAATTTCTTTGGGGGGGGGGGGGCAGAGGAAAATTTGATTGCCTAGGAAATGAATCTCATATTTTAATAAAGTTGTTGCGGGAAAAATGCCGTTAAAGAACACAAGCGATGTGAAAACACAAATTTGCCGGTGGTGCAGATTGAATCAGTCTCCTTCTGCTCCGGATTCGAATACTTTCCCAATTAAACTACACCGACGGATTTTATCGCTGCAATTTTGCCGTTTTGACATGTGCTAACGAAAACTGAAACTATCGTCATAACGAAAACTATCATGAAGATAAAATTAATGTCTTAAAGAAGAATTTGCTTTAAGCTTAAGAAAAAGACCAGAATATGGATTGAAAGTTCAGAGAGAGAGAGAGAGAGAGAGAGAGAGAGATGATTATCTCAAAGATGTATTTGCTTTAAGCTTAAGAAAAGACCGTAATATGGATTGAAAGTTCTGAGAGAGAGAGAGAGAGAGAGAGAGAGAGAGAGAGACAGACAGACAGACAGAGGTGATTATCTCAAAGAAGTATTTGCTTTAAGCTAAAGAAAAGACCATAATATGGATTGAAAGTTCTGAGGGGGAGAGAGAGAGAGAGAGAGAGAGACAGACAGAGATGATTATCTCAAAGAAGTATTTGCTTTAAGCTTAAGAAAAGACCATAATATGGATTGAAAGTTCCGAGAGAGAGAGAGAGAGAAAGAGAGAGAAAGAGAAAGAGAGTAAAATCTGTCAAAATCTACGATTTTCTTTTTGTCCGGGGAGATCTGGTTGAGGTTGTATTGTGACTCTTATAAAAACTTCCCCACAAAATGAAAAAAAAAAGATACCTACGTAGCGAAAACTTTTGGATTGCGGATATTTTTGTGTGGGAAATAACAAGGTTCCCTCTAAGAAAAAATCGTATTAACAGTTTTTACCCTAATGCATGTTTTAATGACTGATTTTTAATGCAAAGTTGAGTGACTGACAAATTAGTGACTTTTCAAACTTTTTTACGCGCTCATATATGAAAATTGCTTTTTTTTTTTTTTTTTTTCTAGTAATGTTTTTAAGGTCACTGAATAATTGTCCTCCATATGTAACCGGAAAACAACTTTAGTACTGTTCTTGTTTCTTTAAATTTAAGTATCTGATTTGCACGCAAATTTTAAAGTATATAAAAGTAATGGCCACAAAACGATGACATTTAATTTGCTATTTCATGAATGCGGAAAATATTAAGGTGGTTACAATAATCACTAGCAATCTGTAAATCTTAGTATTTGTACAGCAAAGGGCGATAACTTATTCAAAAATAAAGATGGCGTGGGGTGGGCGGTGGTGGGTGGGGACTGGGAGCCAAAAAAAAAAAAAAAAAAGAAAAAAAAACCCCTAAAAAAACGTCTTCTTACGGCCTTGCATCCCAAAACTTACAGACACACACACACACACGGACACAAATAATAACTATTAAAAAAAAATCAATTGAGAGTGATTTTTTCTCTAAACAGCGAGGCCCCCTTCAAGGCACGGGGCCCGTGGCGACTGCCCCGGTTGCCCCTATGGTCCAACCGGCCCTGACTCCACGCGATTCCAAAAGCAAACGGCCGCACCCGTGGCGCAGTGGGCTAAGCGATTGCTTCTGATTATTCGTCCGAAAGGGGTCAGGGTTTGATTCCCGTGAGGCATGGATGTTGTGTTTGTCTTAATGCACTGGCTCTCTCCCTTCCCTGGAACCATTGGCCCTAAATTACGAACGGGCGACTGCTTATAGCCCATGAGTAGCTCACGGTGGTCGTTAAAATTCCAATCATAAAAAAACAAAACGTAAAAGTATGACCAGTAGTGCTTTTTTAGGCACGCACACCCTGGAATGATTATATGTAGACGATTTTAGGAAGAGAGTGTCTGACCCCAGGTCTTAAACAACCCTTAGAAATAGGAAGCTAGGAGATTTGGGCTAGAGTACCCGATAGGAAAGTGACACGGAAGCGAAGTAGAAAGGGGAGGAAGACGCCTTTATTTATTACCGGGGGGCCAGTACCCGGGGTCCGACGGCTTAACGTGCCCATCCGACGCACGGCGGATATTTAGTGGATCGAGCGTTCGTACCTGCTGGGATCGAACCTGAGGTTCTTTTTCATTGCAGTCACGAACGTTGCCCACCAGCGGCGCACACCCTGGAAGTTCAGCCTCTGCGGAAATAAAAACGTGCCCTGCAGCGCCATCTGGAGAGTTTTGTATCACAGTTGCTTTACACTCCTCGGATATTCACTGGCCAAACGGCACACCTACGGATGCGAATAATACAAAACTATGTTTTGTTTACTCAACGGAGGAAATTATTTTAACCACCTTTGGGCAAACTTTGGTGAATTCTGTTATCACAACGTCGAATTGCGTTGCTCTATTTGGCCAGCACACCCTGAGAGATCAGCTGTATGTTTGAAACCACAGGGAAATAAAAACGTGACCTACAGCGCCATCTAGGGAGCGCTTGTACCACAGTTGCTTGAGTATCGTCGGATTGCAAGTGGTGCTCTATTTGGATAACACACCCTGAGCAGGGCCGGACTAGGGGTGGGGGGGTCTATAGGGGGTATAGCCTTGGGGTACACTATGACCAAGGGCCCAGGAGGCATGTCTGAGCAAGTAATGGATAGAAAAATAGGTAGAGAGAGAGAGAGGTTTATAAAATAGTTTTACTTTTGTCTCGTATGATTTCCACTTAGTCAGAAACTGCGGCTGGAAGACGAACAGATTTCAAGGCAGTGATTCACCAAGGGTCAAGGTCTTATGTAGCTGTGTACAGCTGAGTTGACGAGACAGGTTCAACGTTTTCGCTACCATCCACCGACACTTCCAAATTTACACTTGGAACCGTTACTAATGGCCGAAGTCCCCTGTGACCTCACATCGCATAACAAAAAAGATGCCCTTAGAAAAGTATACAATGCTAAATCATTAGAAAATCCAAGACAAAAATCTTTAAGCATTTAACTCTTGTTCTTGTGAGAACAATGAAAAATATAATGACTTATTGTGAAAATTCTGCAGATAATTTAGTAGTTACAGTTTCGGGTTTTTAGGACTACATAAGAATTTCCCGTCGTAAGTTCTTTGGGGGGCCACTCAGTTGTCTTAGCCTTGGGCCCACTCAAATGCCGTAACCTAGGGGCCCACTAAGGCCTGATGCTGAGATCAGCTGTAATATTTGAAACCACAGAGAAATAAAAACGTGACCTGCAGTGCCATCTAGGGAGCGCTTGTACGACAGTTGCTTGAAAGCCGTTGGATTAGCACAAATGTCGTATTATGCTTAATGAACGAACCTTCTCCTCTTAATGAAAGCACTGTGTGGGGGAATTAATTTTAGCCACCACTCGAAGCCTTAGGACAAACTCTAGTGAATATCAGAAATAAATCCTAAAATGTAATGTCGATAGTATGGGTTAAATAAATTACGACGACTATTTTTTAAAATGATTTCAAAAAGGGTTTCGTCTATTTTAGTGTTTTAAATTTATAAATAAATTGGCTATACCAACTGCTAGGGGAGGGGGCGACAACCCCCCCATGGGCACTCCTGCTACTAGGCGAACTAAGCGGCTGCCTGGAGCCCCACAATTTTGAGGGGCCAACATTTAGAGTTGATAAAATCGAATGAGCTCAAAAATGCGAAAAATAATAATTAGGAAGAAAATTTCGTTTTCTGTTGTCCTTTCGATATTCGATATAACTTGCGAATTCGTTTTCCTTCAGTAAGCGAGAAACGGAGACCTGCGCTTACAGACTGTGTAAGTCAGCTTGCACTAAATCCGACAAAAAAGCGCCCATCTATCGAAAAATTTTGCCATAAACCAGGCCCGTCTCTATGCAGCAGGCATGTCCGGCGACGCCTGAGGGCGGCACAAAACTATTCAAGAAAAATGGTTTTTGTATTATCCGACTTTAAATGGAAATATAAAAACTGTCTACTTCTATCACAAACAGTGGCAATGCTCAGCGACTAAATGTTAGCAACTGTCGCACTCAGACTGTTTTCTAAAGAGAATGTGGGAAAGAGTAAGATAGATTCTACCAATATTTACATTCCACTGAAATTCTTTTTTCTATCTGGGGTTCCAGGAAAGCACCTTGTTTGGTACCCTACATTATCGATCGAGCAAGAAATTACCCGTGACATAGATTTGAAGACGCTTGTTGGTAATTTTAGGAACAATAAAGTACCCGAAATGAAATCTTAATTCAATCTTAATTTGCATTGGATCAGTAAGTAAATAGATGTAGTTTCCATTAGCTTCTTGCTATTTAATTTGCGTTACTGAATAAATGCAATATAACTATCAGTACGCCCTGTCCTGGGCGTACTGATAGTTCCCGCACCGCGGGGTGGTGGTGGTGTGTGTGTGTGTGTGTGTGTGTGTGTGGGGGGAGGTGTCGGGGTGGTGGTGGGTGGTGGTGGTGGTGTGTGTGCGGGGGGGGGAGGTGTTCCTCACGGCTAAAAGGGCCTCTAACCTCAGCACTCAGCAAAAGGGATTTTTGGGCCGCTGGTGGCCTAGTGGTCAGCGTTCGTGACTGCCAAGGAGATAACCTCAGGTTCGATCCTGGGCAGGTAAGAACGTTCGAGCCACTAAATACCCGCCGTGCGTCGGATGGGCACGTTAAGCCGTCGGACCCCGGGTACTGATCCCCCGGTAATAAATAAAGGCGTCTTCCTCCCCCTTTCTACCTCGCTTCCGTGTGACTTTCCTATCGGGCACTCTAGCCCAAATCTCCTAGCTTTCTATTTCTAAAGGTTGTTTAAGACCTGGGTCAGACACTCCCTTCCTAAAATCCTCTACATATAATCAGATCTGATCAGATCAAAAGGATTTTACAACATTTTTTGCGGAAACTTCATATGAAACTGGACTAAGCGTTTTTTTACGCTTTCCAACCATAGGTTGAAGAAGCGTATATGCTCCAGCTTTTCCCGTCCGTCTGTCGGCACGATAACTCGTGTAAAAATGGTTCGATTTCGATGAAATTTTAGTGTGTGGTAGGGGACCACCTGGGGACGAACCCAATTGAAAATGGACGAAATGGGGTCAAAGGTCAGGGCATAGGAGCGAGAGCCATTCCATTGCTCTGTTGAGTCATAACTTGCGTAAATATGGTTCGATGCCGATGAAATTTTTTTATATTAAAGGGGACCACCTGGGAATGAACCTTATTGAAAATGGGTGAAGTGTGGTCAAAGGTCAAAACATAGGAGCGGAATGCATTCCATTGCCTTTATGCGTCATAACGTACGTAAAAATGGTTCGATTTCGATGAAATTTTAGTATGCGGTAGGGGACCACCTGGAAACGAACCCTATTGAAAATGGACGAAATAGGGTCAAAGGTCAGGACATAGGATCGGGATCCATTCCATCGCCCTTATCCCATACTATTAAAGGAGCAATTCTTGTATGCATGTAAATTTTATTTTGAAAACGGCTCTAAGGATTTTGATGAAAGTCATTAATCTACTGTTTTCTGGTACTAGAAATCGATTGAGCTTGATCTCGACTTCAGGAAAATTCGTTTGGTGCGTTAAATAACCACCCCGAATTATCACGCTTTTAGTGTCATGGCGTCCTATTAATGTTACCTATGCTTAGAAATCTTATGACGTCACAATCTCGCGAATGAAATGTTGGCGCGCGGTCACGCCATCTGTCTCATTACGTCACGCGTTGTGTGATCCTATTAAAGTTTTATGACGTCACAGTCTTTCGAGCAGATGGCCGCGATTCCCATCTGCCTCATTACGTCACGCGTTGTGTGCGTATGTCCGTCCGCATGATAACTCGCGTAAAAATCGTTCAATTTCGATGAAATTTTAGTATGTGGAAGGGGAACACCTGGGAAGGAACCGTATTGAAAGTGAACGAAATGGGGTCAAAGGTCAGGACATAGAAGCGGAATCACTTCCATCCCCATTATGCGTCATAACTTACGTACAAATTCTTCGATTTGGATAAAATGTTAGTATGTCGTAGGGGCCTGCCTGGGGACGAATCCTGTTGAAAATGGGCGAAATGGGGTCAAAGGTTAGGCTACAGGAGCAAGAGCTAGAAGGTGTTCTTCACGGGAACGAAATAACAGACACCTGTGTGTGTGTGTAAATTTTTTTTATAATAGTCTAGAGAAAAGATTTTTACTATGTGCAAAACATTGTGGCATAATGCTATGTGTGTTTTTTTATATTCATAAGTAAATAATTTAAACAATTTATTTTTGTGTGCTAAAATTCTGAACGGTACTTATTTATTTCGTTACTTATGTTATTTATTTTAGTATAAATCAGGAAAGGTCATCTGACTCTGTCACACGGAAGTTACGAAGCTGGCCTCGTAACTTCCGTGATGTCATTCATTTTGGTGTAAGTGTTTTGTAGTAATTTGAAATGGTACAAAACTAGGGCAATCATTTTAATTACAACGTGTACATTTGTGTTACACGTAATAGAGTGTAACGATTTTGGTTTTACGAAATATACCTGTAGGTTCCAAAGAATTTGAACAATTAAAGCGCCCATGAAACCTAGTTAATAATATGGAATTTAAAAATGTCAGTAATTGAGAGCTAGCAGATTTTTGCAAAAGAAGGCCTCGAAGATATTTTTTCGCGGGGGGCAGGCTAGTTTACCCGGTACGCCCCCCCTCATCTCCTTTCCAGCAAAGACCTTGGAATTGGGACTTAACGGGCTTAGTCTCCGCCATCCGCGGGAAAAAAACAAATTAATAAAGGAGCCATAAATGCAACATCAGAGGTTTTCCGTAATTATGTAGAAATTAATACGAACTATTAACCACTTTTTCACCTTTTTTTACGCTTTCCAACCGTAATTTGGAGAAGCGTATATGCTTCAGCTTTGAAAGTCTGTCTGTCCGTCCGCACGATAACTCGCGTAAATATGATTCGATTTCGATGAAATTTTAGTATGTGGTAGGGGACCACCCCTGGGGACGAACCCTATTGAAAATGGACGAAATCGGGTCTAAGGTCAGGACATAGGAGCGGGATCCATTCCATCGCCCATTATTGTGCAGTTATTTATATCACGCTTTATAACTTACGTAAAAATGCTCCGATTGAGACAAAACTTTATCAGGTTGTTCCGGAAGTATACTTAATCGGTTTCGTTGAATTTAATCGAAATGGGATCAAAGGTCAGGGCACATGAGCGATATTTATTCCACAGCCATTATCCTCATAACTTGAGTAATGATTTCTGGCATGTTGGAAAGCGTATCATAATCAATGCATTGCATGATTTTACTAACTTGTTTACGCTTTCCAACCGTAGGTTGAAGAAGCGTATATACTTCAGCTTTGTCGGTCTGCCTGTCTGTCTGCACGATACCTCGCGTAAAAATATTTCGATTTCGATGAAATTTTAGTATGTGGTATAGCGGACAACCTGGGGACGAACCCTATTGAAAATGGACAAAATGGGGTCAAAGGTCAGGACATATGCGGGATCCATTCCATCGCCCTTATGCGTCATAACTTACGCAAAAATGCTTCAATTGCGACAAAATCTTATAATGTTGCTCCGGAGGAATACTGAACCAATTCAGTTTAATATAATCGAAATGGGGTCAAAAGTCAGGGCACAGGAGCGAGATTTATTCCACAGCCATTATCCTCATAACTTGAGTAATAACTTGAGTAATGATTTCTGGTATGCTGGAAAGCTTATCATAATCAATGCATCGCATGCTTTTACTTTGTTAGGGTACATAATTACATTTATCGCCTTTTTAGTGTTAGCGGTTCAATTTATAACCATATATTCGACAAAATATTAAGCCTAATACAGAATACTCTAATTTATTAATCTGCGGCGACTTCAATTGCCGAGGAAACATATTCAGTTGTGGAACATCTAAAAAAATAAATATTTATTTATTCAAGTTTTTTTTAAAAATACATCTTTATTTATTTCAGTATTTTTGATGGGTAATACTTTTGCGGTGTCTTTGTTCAATGTACAATCAATGATCACCCTTGCAATTTTATTATTTGTGGTTTTTATGCACTTTTGAAAAGATTAAATATGAATTAACTAAATTACTGTACGTATTATACTTGTACTATAAAGAGTTCATGAAATGCAAAAACTATAAATAATTGCACATGGATCAAGCTTCATTTTTTGACCCTCCCCAAAATTATGAATCGCAAGGATTTTATTTCAATTTTTCCCACTAAAGTTCTTGAAGAAGATGGTCGTTTCAACTAAGAAAAATCTTATATCATGCACCTTTAAAATATTGTAATTTTAAATTAAGGCAATTCATTATCTAATAGCAATTACAAATAAAATCTCTGGAAAAGTATGAATTTATTGTCATTTAATCAGATATATCGAAATTCGGAGCAAATAAAATTAGCAATAAAATGGGATTTTCGAAGAGTTCAAAACTTTGAAAATAGGAAATATGATGCAAATAAAACTTTTAAAAAATGGATAGCATTAAAACCAATAGTTATAGGAAAGGTAATGATATTCTTAATAAAATATTGGAATAAAATAATAGTGAATAAGTCACAAATTCATATTTGGTCCGGAGTCAAATTTTCATTTTTCAGGTGCCGAAACTATTCCCCTTCCTGTTGTTATATCGTTCTCGTACTTTAACTTCCTTTCATTGTTATTTGTTTTGTTTTTTCCTTTTCTCTTATTTTCAAAGAATCGCTGCAATATGGGTCTTTTGGTAGTGCTCTGAGATGGGTTGATTCTAAATAAATTGTATTAAACGTGCTCCGGGTGGTTTTTCCCTGGCAGCTCTCCTCCCCCCCCGCAGCACAGATGTTTTGACGTATGAAGTGAAAGAATATTGCTATATTTATATAAGTACTTATTATGAGATTTTCTTGGATGCATATGAAATTTTGTTTGAATAGTATATCTATAAGGAATATTTTAACTTGGTGTTTTTTTGTTTCTTTAACCCAGGAACTCGTTTATAGTGCTCCTTATCTATCTATTCTGCAAAATAGTAGCTTAAATAGATTTCTCATTTGTAGATAAATCTTTAGATTAAGTAAATGGTATGAAAGTCAGTAAAACATGCGTTTAAATGTAATTGACGAAAAAAATAAATAAATCGTTAACAATTCTGTATGAACCTCTCATGGTCGGCTTTCAGTAAAGTCAGAGGTGAGACATAAAATAAAGAAAAATAATCTACTAAATTAAAATTCATTGATCCTTCAAATTTCTTGAGAACACGGAAACAATCAGATAAGCTTTTCTTTTTTCATTGACGGGTTAACGACCACCGTGAGCAACTCAGTGGGCTATAAGCAGTCGCCCGTTTCTAATTTAGGGCCAAGAGCCGCAGATGGCTTAGTGGTTAGCAGTTAAGGCTATCGATGCAAGATCCTCAGGTTCGAACCTGGGCTGAGCTTTCAGAGATGGTGTGATTTGCTAACAATCGCTGAATATCCGCCGTGCATCGGACGAGCACGTTAAGTGACGGCCCCCAGGCTGGATCCACTGGTTAAATTGGTATCCTTTCCTATGCCCCCCCCCTGAAATTCTCTCACCCCTCTATGTGCAATATCGTACTTGTACGGTGGCGCCATCTACAGTAATCTAATCTCACTACAAACTGTTCTGTCAAAGTCGCTAGACTTGCTCTCATTCCTTCCGTTTCTGTGTCCTGCCCAAAAGGCGATCTCGCTGTAGGTGGCTGGGACCTAAACTCTACTCACTGTGGACGGAAGTCCTACAAGAAAATGACAAATATTGTAGGAATAATTTAGGGCCACTGGGCTAGGGAAGGGAGAGAGCCAGCGCCATAAGACTAATAAGACATCCATGCCTCACCGGGATTCGAACCCGAAACCATCTCGGACGAATGATCAGAATCCTTCGCTCAGACCACTGTGCCACTGGGGCGGCTGAAATTTATTCCTCGATCAGAGAGTGGCATAATTTCTTCATGATATATTTCCGTGAGCGGAGAATAACTTTCTTCACGTGTACGTTTTTTTGAGATGCATTTATCGGGCTGGTGCGAATGAAATGTCCGGCGCGAACGAGCAGTGGAGACAGGCCCCCCACCACAGCGGAACAGAAGCAGCCACAGGTGTTGCGGGTATTACTCCACAGAGTTACTATAAATAGCTAGTACGTTTGTGAAGAACCAGGTTCAGGAGCGGTTTGTTTGGACGTAACGTGGCTTGCAAAGGAAACATGCAGATGCCGGATTTGAGAGCCATCTTCCTGCATGAATTTAAACTGGTCCATTCTGCCGGAATTGCCTTTCGAAACGTTAACAAAGCGTTCGGGGAAAACACAGCTAACGAACGAACCATTCGGCGATGGTTTTTGAAGTTTCAGAGCAGAGATACGGACATGTAAAACGAAGCACGTGGTCATCGACCTGTTGCTGTCTCTGACGAGCTGACCCCCGAAAAACTTGTCGTGAGATAGTGGCAAAGGTATAGGTGTCCACCACACGACAGTAGTTTGGCGTCTGTAAGGTCAAAGAGCTGGACATGTGGCTGCCGTATGAGTTGACAACTGCCAACAAGACTAGGCGTTTGGAATTCTTCACGTCGCTGCTTTCCAGGAATAAACTAGAACCTCTACTAGATCGAATCATCACCTGTGACGAGAAGTGGGTCCTTTATGATAATTGGAAACAATCTGCACAATGGTTATGCAGGGCACAGCCTGCTGGACGGCATCCTAAGCCACCCCTGCACACCAAGTTGATGCTCTTGTCTGGTGGTCCACAGATGGTATAATTCATCGGGGTTTATTGGCAAGAGGCCAAACCATCACTGCATAACGTTATTGTGCTGAATTACATCAGATGCGCCGGAAATTGCTACAGAAACAACCGGCTTTGGTCAACAGACATGGTGTTCTTCTGCTCCAGGACAACACTCGTCCTCATGTTGCACAACGAACGATGCTGACACTAAATGCTTTGGGCTATGAAGCACTACCTCATCCTGCCTACTCTTCGGACTTGTCTTCGACAGACTATCATGTGTTTCGTAGCCTGGATCACTTCCTGTCCGGGAAACAGTTCACGATGGACAACAAGGTTCAACATGCAGTTGATGACTTCTTCAGGTCCCAGGCACAAGACTTTTTTCGTTCTGGAATCATGGCCTTGCCTGACAGATGGCAACTATGTGTCGATACCGAGTGGGATTATTTTTTCTAGGCTAAGTTGTCCTACGTTTCCGTTCACGCCGTCCACGTGTGCTGGTCCTCTGCCGAACATTTCATTCTCACCAACCCAATACGTTTCGGAAGCTCTGCAGCAACAATTTCAAAAGATCAATTTTGTTCGAAACATTCAAAACCCTCGAGTAATTTCCTGATGTTTTCATCTGACCTTTGCACTTCAAAGACTTTTCTTTGACGCAAGCCCACTGAATGCTATTATCTTTGTCATTTCTTTTATGAATCCTATATATGTAACCACGATAAATAGCTAAGGGTTTTTTTTAGTTGTGTTTATTATTTCTATCTTATCCATATTTATCACGCTACTGTACAAAACTACTAACTACCACTGACTGAGAACTAACAACACTATTATCAACAAACTTTCCTACTAACTACCCCTGACAGACCAATCACCACCTGACCACCTGACGTTACATCCCTTCAGTCACCTAACGGTCAGCTTAGTAACCGCCCAAGAATTCGGCTCCCACTGATCACCTGACGCCAAATCCCCTCAGGTGGCAGCAACCCCTCCCAGGTACGTCCGCATTCTTCAGTCTGTGACGTGCCTACCCCGCAGGACGCACACGACATAAAGGCAGATAGCAGCAAGAACGAACGTCTGCGTAGCTCAGTTGGTTGAGCGACTTGTTCAGGAATAAGTGGACTCGGGTTCGATCCCCGGCGTGGGCAAAAATGACGGAGAAATTTACTTCGTTATAATGGCGCCCGAACTTCCCGGATGACCCGGCAGTTCAAGATCTCGCAATGGTGTGATGTACTTTCCACACCGCGAGATAGGAAAAATAAGAGAATCCTTTCTTCAGCGCTTCGAAAAATAAATGTGTATGACGTTGCATTCCACATACCAGATTGACTGGGAGTTCTCAAGTGCACGTTCTTAAGCGGATGGCTGCCTACGACGATTCATGATCACGGCTGACCCGTGGGCCATGCCCCCGGCCTCCTTCGGGGGGGGGATGTGACGTGCCTGCCCCGCAGGACGCACACGACATAAAGGCAGATAGCAGCAAGAACGAACGCCTGCGTAGCTCAGTTGGTAGAGCGACTTGAATAAGTGGACTCGGGTTCAATCCCCGCGTGGACAAAAATGACGGGGAAATTTATTTCGTTATAAGTCCGCTTTTTACAAAAATTACCAATGTTCTCAATTGTTACACTTTTCAGCTCTGTCCGCATTTGTCTCTCCCGCTTTTGTCATGGTATCACCGCTACCAACGGGCAACATTCCAGGAACCAGCCCCGATGCCCCTGGGACACGACTGAAACATATACGGGAGCTGGACCTTGTCACTCGTAGAACTAAACTTTAGGTCCTTCCTTTTTCGCTGAAATACGGAAGGAGCTGCGTAAAATCGCGAGGGACATGTCGTCCATTAGATCTGCTTCAGAACTGAGTGGGGTGTCCGTTGACCGCTGTTAAGAGGTTTCGTTGTTCGGAGGTTTTTGTCAGTATGAATCTTGCGGCAGATGCTCTGTACTAATTAAAACTTGTCGTTGTTTGGTGTCCGTTTATGGAGGTTTCACTGTATCAGGAAAGTACTTCGCTAATTTACAAAAGGAATCAGAAACAATGCCTCGTGATTTTCAGCAATTTTTTTACTGTGCAGTTTTTTAAATATTTGATCAACATTTAAGACAATAAAGATAGGATGATTGCATATACTTTAATTTGATAAGGCACTTTATCTGAGATTTTACGTTGCTACAGAAGAAATAATTAGATTGCTACACAACAGATTAGAGAAAAGCTCTGAAAGACTCCTAGTTATTCGTTGGCCTCTTTAAGATCATGCATTGTATTCTTCACGAAATGCTTCTATTGTCTTATCCAGGAAACGTTGCATTGCTACTCTGCAGTCTTCGTCAAGCTCTGCTACCATATCAGACCATGCGTGCTC
Organism: Macrothele yani; assembly: GCA_039090855.1. Classification (NCBI taxonomy): domain Eukaryota; kingdom Metazoa; phylum Arthropoda; class Arachnida; order Araneae; family Macrothelidae; genus Macrothele; species Macrothele yani. Next base: position 118,619,519 of record CM077026.1, read on the forward strand.
ATGCACTTTAATGATGCAATCCTGAAAGAGGGAGAAATCCAGTGCATTAAAAATAATAAAAAGTAGTTATTTTTCTTATGTTTCAGGAATGGGGGATTTAAAATTTTTGGGGAATTAGGCCAGCGTTGCTTGGTGGAAACACATAAAGAGCCTAATTAATCGGGATTACCGATTTTTATTGAGGCTGTTTATAGTTATTTTTCACGTATCCTTCTTTAAAATTGCATATAAATGTGTTTTATCATAAAAAAACACAGAGGTAAAAAAATTAACTTTTCCCCCTATATTTAAATAAAATACTAATGAATTTGCTACAAACTACAGTAATTTGACAGTCATTTGCAAAAGTTTAAGACCACCTGTTGGTATTAAGAGATTTCTGCCAATTGCACCAGCTACACTCTGTATTACTCAACTTCCTGTCGGTGTTGCACCAGCTATTCTCTGTATTACTCAACTTCCTGTCGGTGTTGCACCAGCTATTCTCTGTATTACTCAACTTCCTGTCGGTTTTGCAGCATCCTTCAACGGCAGCTGTTGATAGAGTTGGAGGAAGCGTGCGAGCGTCAGTTTGCTTCTGGTTTTCATACTGAGAGGTTGTACGTATTAGGTGTACAAATAAGTTTTAAAGCGTTTTAAGACAAAGCAACATAAAATTTGAGAGAAAACAGCAACATCTTTTACGAATCAAAATATGCGCCGTCATTATCTGTAATCTTCCGCCATCGATCGGGCAGCTGACGGATTCCAGCCATGAAGAATACTTCGTCATGTGACGCGATGAAGTCGTCAACCCATTTTGGCACTTCGTCACATGTCCGGAATCGTACAGCAGACAAACCATGTTGCATCGATCGGAACAAATGATAGTCTGAAGGGGCTATGTCGGGACTATACACCGGGTGCTCCAAAACTTCGTAACCGAGCGTCAATAACGTTTCCTTGACCGATTTTGCGACATGCGGCCTAGCAATGTCATGCAGTAATTTCACGGGACGCAATCCTTTGCCTGTGAATGGATGTTTCCAACAGATTTCCTGGTTCAATCGCAGCAATTGCTGCTTATACCCATTAGCAGTAATAGTTGGAGCCTGTTCCAGTAGTTCAAAATAGAGCACACCCTTCACATCCCACCAGATGCACAGCAAAACTTTCTTGGAGGGACTATTGCGTTTCGATGTCGAAGTCGTTGTTCACCGGAGTATACCCAGTGTTTTTTGCGTATGGGATTGTAGTACCATATCCACTTTTCATCACCTGTAATGATTTTCCACAGGAAATACTTTCTGTGTTGTTTATTCAACAGATTCAAACACTTGATGACGCGCTCGTCCCTGTTCCTCTCGCTCAGGTCATGTGGCACCCATTTTCCTTCCTTCTGAATCTTTCCCATTGTGCGTAAACGATTGGAAATGGTTTGTTGAATTACCTCCAGTTGTTCAGCTAGTTCTTTTTGCGTTTGAGACGAATCTTTATCTAGCAATGTTTGGAGTTCCTCACGTGCAACCTTCTGCGGGGCGCCACTACGTTCTCGATCGCTAACATCAAAATCACCTGCTTTAAACCGTCTAAACCGAAACTCACACTTGCTTTTTGATACAATATTCTCCCCCAGAACAGAACAGATCGATGCACATGCTTTGCAGCACTTTTTTCTTGATGAAATTCGTAACGAATGCAGTGTCGAATAAATTATGTATCACTTGCCATCTTTCACTTACTGATGTGGAAGTGCGTTTGACTGTTGAGCAAACTTCTGGGTCACATTTTATACTCGGGACAAGTTACGGTCAGATGACAACAACGCTGGGGAATGTCGAATATGTAAATTAGTGGTATACGTCACACAATAAACGCTTTAAAACTTATTTGTACACCTAATATTTTCTATATATTGCGAAAAATGGGTGCAAAAGCGTCATTAAGTGTTACTCAGAGGCACAAATAGTGACTTTATATCATGAAGGAAACTCCAAACGTGACATAAGCAGAAAGGTGAATGTCAGGAAGACTGCTATTCATAATACTATCATGAAATATCGAGATACAGGTGAATTTAGCGACCGAAAGGGAAGTCGACGTCCAAGGGAAACAATCTCACGTAATGACAATACCAAAAGGTTAACAGTTATGCGTTCTCTGAGGAGTTCGTGCAAGAAAATCAAGAAGGTCTTTCTACATTCAAAAGGGTCTTATATTAGTATCAGCACTGTTTCCCGACGTCTTAGCAAATATTTTGGATAAAGTCTAATAAACCTGCACATAAACCTAGACTGATCTCTGTCACGAAAAAGAAGAAACTACAGTTTACGAAGCGTCATCAATCGTGGACTGCTGAAAATTGGAGCCAAGTTCTTTTTTTCCGGTTAAGTAACTGTGCGTCAATTTGAATCACGTGAAGCACATGTCCGACGACCAAAAGTTTGATGAAAAACACACCATTAGCACCGTGAGACACCCGCCTGGTCAGATGATATGGGGTGCTATGTCAGCACCCGGTACTGCTTCATTATCCATTTTGCCGACAGGCACTATCATAACTTGTCTTTTTTACGTGGAAATGTTACGTGAGAAGCGAAAATTTGTGGACCGTTTTAAAGGACAAGGTAGCAGAAAATCAGCCGAGCCATCGAGTTTATACTAAGTGGAGACACCACACCTATCCACGCAGCATTGGCAGCCATAAGTCACCGTCCGTGCTGCAAGTGACGTCATATGCAGGCACGACGCAGCCGCAGAAAAGAAGCGGCTTTGAAACCAATGGAATAAAAGCTTCTAGGCGTATACACAGATAAAATGAGTAATTCAATAATCTTTATCAATTATACACAAGCTTACTGTTTTATCAACTGTACAGTTTAGTTCTTTTTTGCCTGTATGTGACGTCACGCCAACGATTAGCGGTGACCTATGGCGGCAGAGTCAGTGGTGTCTCCATCTAATATAAGCTCGATGAGCCAAGCTAAAGACTGACGCGATAAAGTACGCGTGGTGCAAAGGCATTTCAAGTGACTACTGCTAGTCCTCCGTTGAGGGTATGCCACATCGTATTCTGTCCGTTATAAAAAAACAAAGGTGACAAAACAAAGTACTGATTTATGTCTTTTTGTGTTCTAAAGAATGTACAAAAATCACCGACCTAGAAGAGAAACAACATAGCATTTATTGACATACATTAGGACGGTATCGGTCCATCTTTGGCCTTAATGCATGCACTGACTCTTCGAGACACGTATACGACAAGGTTTTTGGAACACAGCGATAGGTATGCGTTTCCATTCAGTACATAATGCTGCCGCTAACTGTTGCTTAGTAGTAGGCCTTGGTTCCAAACTTCTTATGCTGCGCTCTAATTCATCCCATAGGGACTCTATGGGATTAATACCAGAACTCTGTGCTGTCCATTCCACACACGATACGGAATTATCGTCAAACCACGCCGTAACAGTCCTTACTTTATGGCTTGGTGCATTATCCTGCTAGTACCCACAAGGCTGGGTTCCATAGTATTGCCACAGAGTTGGCAAGGCATAATTGTCCAGAATATCGAGGTAGACATGTTGGTTAACAGGTTTGTCCACGATAACCAATGGGCCGGGTCCATACCACGAAAAACACCCACACACGAGTACACTGCGAGCTCCAAACTTGACCGTAGGAACAGTACACTGTGGTAAATAGCGTTCTCCTGGCTGCCGCCATACCCACACACGCCCATCAGACTGATAGATCGTGTATCGGGATTCATCAGTCCATAGGACCCGTTTCCATTGAACTACGGTCCATGATAAATGTTCTTTACACCATGCTAAATGACGAGTAGCATTCCAAGTGGAGATGAAAAGCTTATGAGCAGCCGCACGACCACGGTAACACATGGAATGAAGTTCTCTGCGAATGGTAAGTGTACATACCGAGGTTCCAGCATGTTTACTCACCTGTACACTGAGGTCTTGTGCAGTACTCCATCGATTAACTGTAACGACTCTCCTGAGGCTTCGACGTCATCTATCACTGATTTTCTTTGGTCTGCCGGTACGTTTAGCTGCTTCAGGCACGCCATGTGTCTTTCATTTATTCACTACATCCAAAACAGTTGATTTGGGTATGTTTAAACGCCTCTCTGTTTCTCTTATGGACAACCCACTAATATAACACCCAACATTATTTCCTTTCCCAAAGTCAGTTCTCTCCCGTCGCGACATTTTCACTCAACCTCACAGTGCGATATGATCGCGGTCAGCTGCAGGCTTGTTTTTATACAGTTTGCAGCTGTACCGCTCGCGTATCTTAACAACGCAGCGGATCCGTTCATTTGCTTTTGAAGGAGTGTCCGGTGACTTGGTCAATTTAGTGTATATATATGTGGACGCGCAGTCATCTTTTTCGAAATACTCTCCATTGCATCGAATGCAGGTGTCCCAACGTTCGTTCCACTCTTTGAATATCTTCTAGAATTCTACTTCCGAAATGCTGTTGAAGCGCCACGCCCCTGCGCAGCTGTAATAAGTTGTTCATCAGTCTCAAATTGTGGTTCCCGCAATGTCTGTTTTAAAATGGCGAACAACCTGAAGTCCCATGGTGACTAGTGTAGACTATAAGCAGGTTGGGACATCAACTTAATATTCATTTTCTCCGAATAAGAAACGACAGAACTGGCTGTGAGCGGCCTTGCATTGGGCCACAGATGAAAAGAAATGGGAAATCCAAGTTGAACGAACTCGTTTCATGCCCAAATGCTCGGTTAAAATTCTGTGTATTGATGATTTTGAAATGTGAACCATATCTTCAATATCTCTAATTGACAAGTGTCTGTTTTCCCGTATAGTAACACCTATTGTATTGATGTTTACCTCTGTCACACTCGTTCAAGGTCTTCCTCCATGCGCGATTAAAGCCGTCGACTCACAGCCATTTGCAATTCTTTATGCCATCTGCAATTCTTTATGCCATCTGCAAATTCTTGATTTTCCTATACATTCATCTTTATAATCCTGTCGCAAAAGACGGAACGTCTCTCCGAAAGACTTCTTAAATCAACAGCAAAATTCAATGGCGCGCTTTTGTTCCCCTTTCGCCTTCATTTTTTTCAAAAAATCACAGCGCGGAAACATTTCTTAGGGGTTCACGACATAACGCTTATTAAACTGCGCTCTACCGACGACGCATGCGTGATAAACAGATGTGGCCGGTGGCTTTGGTTACTGCGAGGACTACCGGTTGCAGTATTGAACGTTTTTATAAAAAAACATTCTCAGTTGTTTTGGGAAAAGCTATGTACACTGGCGTGAAAAAATTAAGGACGAGACGGTTTTTCGAATGTAACGTCCTACAGAAGTGCTGCACATCGACTCAAATCATACCATAAGATCCCCAAGATGTAAGAATATGGGACAACTGAGCAAAACCGTCCAAACAAGGAATCCAAAGGATACAGAGGCACTTTATTGAAAAGGTAGCTTCGAGCACAACTGGACAGAAGACAGAAACGTTCATGTGACAGGCGGCTGCCAAGAAAAATTCAGTCTTTAGTAAGGGATATAATCACCCCTGACTGCGTTGCAGGATTTACAACGTCTGTCCATGCTGAGGACAAGGTTGTCAAGGAGCTGTTGAAGCATCGCGGCCCATTCCTCTTGTAGCGCCAATCGCAGCTGCGGAATCCTTGCTGGCGGCTAGTGACGTGCTGCCAAGCGTCTCCCGAGAAGGTCCCACACGTGCTCGATTGGATTTAGGTCCGGGGACTTTGCGGGCCAATCCATGCGTTGAATATCTTCACTCTCCAACAGCTCTGCGACAGCCACTGTACGATGAGATGTAGCGTTGTCGTCCATGAAGAGGAACTCAGGACACACAGCACCTCTAAACAGACGCACGTGAGGCAGGAGAACCTCGGTACAATAGCGGACACCAGTGACTGAACCTCCATGGAAGATGTTGATATCAGCACGGCTACCAAGCATGATACCGCCCTAAACGAGAACTCCGTCATCTCCAAACCGGTCCTTTTCGATGATGTTGGAGGTATGATTAAGTGTTCCCTGCTCTCTCCAGTTGTGTATACGTCCAGAATCGCTCGTCAGATTAAATCGGCTTTCATCCGTAAAGAGAACTCGACCCCATTGCTGATGTGTCCAGTTCTTGTGTTCCTGGTACCACAGAAACCGCCGTCTCCGATGAGCAGGCGTTAATAGCACAAACCGTACTGGTCGTCGTGCAAATAGACCACCTTTGTGCAGCCTCCTGGCCACGGTAAAACGCCATAACGGACGTCCAGTTGTCTGTTGCATGTGCCTTGTGATTTCTCCCGCTGTCTGTCATCTGTCTCTTCTCGCCTGTAGGACAACATACCGGTCGTCCGCCGCCGTGGTTGCTCGTCGACGACCACTGATAAACTCTCGGACAGCTGTTCCTGTCGTTTGAAATGCTCTCCAAGCTCGTGAAACGATGCTGTGAGCGATCCCGAACTCCTCGGCCACACTAGTCACACTTCGACCTTCTTCCAACTTCCCAATGACGCGACCTCTGGTAAAGTCATCCAGATGTCGTCTACTGGATTGCCTGTTGGCCATATCACACGGTGGCAGCAACTCGACGTCGTTCAAGCCGATGTATACACCGTGCAGTAGCTTTCACCGAATTGCTGAGCGTACACAGCCCGTGTGCTTTAAATGCTTCCGACACTTCCCCCCCCCCACGCCATGCTGCATATATGCGCATGCCCTACCGTACCGGACCCTAGTGTATCTCCTGAGTGGTCTTTCGGTCCGTTCTGCCTGCTCGTTCCGCTGTTATGCTAATTTCTCCTCTTCGTCCTTAATTTTTGCGCACTAGTGTAGAATGTCTGACGCATTTAAAGTTTGTAACGTGCACTTTAATTTAACTTTCTTCTTTGGTTCCTGTTACATAAATTTTGGTTCATTCTCTCTGAGCATTTTCTGATCTTAACGCTACATTTTCTCTCTCGCTGCATGTTGATAATTTATTCTATGTCAACATCACAAGTATTGTAGTCATAAAATATATTATCATTATCAGCTTCCGGTAAAATCTACACGGACAGAATTTTTTTGCCAACATTTCTGCCAAACACTTCAAAATTTGTAACCCCCCACCTTATCATGCTTAGCCCCCCCCCCTCCAAATAGCAAACTCAGTTCTGAGAGGCTGGAGTCGCCACTTCTGTGGAGGAACAATCCTGGTTTCTCCATCACGACAACGCGCCGGCACACGCATCGCTACTGATTCGTGACTTTTGTGCCCAAACGGAGACAACTGTGATTCCCCAGCCTTCCTACTTGTCTTACCTGGCCCCCCTTGGACTTTTTCCTGCTTGCAAAGTTGGTATCCTCTTTGAAAAGACGAAGATTCGACATGATCGACGACATCATGGAAAATTCGCAAGCGGACCTACGCGCGATCCCGAAAAAGCCTATCAGGACTGCTTCAAGAACTAGAAACGGCGTTGGGAGCGGTGTATCAGCCGAGGGGAAAGTACTTTGATGGTGACAAGTCTTAATAAGTTGTAAGTACGCCCGAAAAAATTATAAGTTTCGGGAACTTTTTGAGCAGACCCTGGTATACGCTGCGTAAGTGACGTTTACGGCAGGGTTTCCACTTTCAGGGAAAATTTCTCTTTTTAGGAAATTTTTTTTTCAAGAACAGTCCTCCTCAGGAAGGGGGAAAAAGAGAAAAGGAAGGGGGTGGGGTGGGAAGGTTAATTTTCGATCAGGAGAGATAAAAACTTGAACTTTAACTGAATTAAAATTCGTTCAACCAAACTGTAATCGTAGCTTCAATGAAGCAGAATTTGTGCTTTCTGAAGTCGTGTGTATTTTCTGCTTGAGTTGAATCTTTTTAAAGCAAATGTTTTGACTGAGAGTGAGGACTAGGAGGTCGTTTGATGCTTAAGCTTGGTAAATAATATATATGGTTTCTGTTAATGTGTTGTTTATCCTTGATGCCGGTCTAGGAGTGAGAAGGTAAGCTGGTGAGGAAGCATCGGCCATTGGGAAAGGTGGGATAATTCAAGAATCAGGCAAAGGAAATAATAGAAGGGGGAGAGGCACCATTTAGGGATCACACTCATTATCTTTGAAACTGCAATAAGCAAATTGCAAGTACACAGTAGGCAATGTACAGCGTCAGTGTCATACAATCCACATGGTTCAATAGAGAAGCGCGGTATTTTGGGGAATTCAAGATGCCTACAAAGCGGTAAGGAAGCCTCCCCATTTTTATTGTGCTAATTTTATGCATCGATCTTTCCCTCAAGCCCTGGCTTACGTATCTCTGTATAAAGGTTTCTAATTGAGTGACTGGTGTGTGTAGAACAGGACATTTAGTTCCTTAATTGCCTGAATTCACTGAATTTGTAAGGTTCCCCCTTGTTCCTCTATTAGTTAGATTTAATGAGTTTATGGAACAGGATGTCTGTTTGCTTGCTCAGCTGAATTGCATCGAATTTGAGAAAAAGGATGGTAGATTTCTCGGTCAGTGAGTTTGCATGTTAGATTTGCTGGCTCCTTGGTTATAGATGTTTAATGCGCTCACAGGGAATCACGAATTTGTAAGGATGGTTACTTATCGGAAATTTCGTACGGCTAGTTAGTTATCAGCTGATGTATAAGGAAGGTCGCTTACAGTCAAACAGAGAATGAGGTGTGAGATAAATGCGGACCATTGGACACTAAAAATAAGCTGCCGGGTTGATGAACATTGGATGTTTTGTGTATTGTGTTGCTCAAGACTAGTATTCAGAAATGTAAATACTTACTATTATCACGCTCTTTGTTTCACCAGGTGCAGCTCTCAGCTCATCATCTCTTCCCTCGTACTGAAATATAAATTAATTAAAGAAATTAAACACAATCGGAGCATCTCGTCATGCATCAGTAAACTGGCCAAATAAACAGCAGTTATTGGAGTTCAGTTACTTGGCTTTCTACGTCACTCAGTGATAGTGAAGAAAATTTTAAATGGGAGGAAACTGAATGTTTAAGAATGGCACAAAGTACATAGACCAGTACAACGAGTGAAGATTCTGCATGAACAGAGTCTCTCAAAGAGTGGATCACGTTTCACACAAGACGAAAAGCTCCAGGAAATTATGATGAAGGCGTAGTTTAGGTAACATCATGAAGACCTTTATTTCCAACGATAATTCAGCAAGAACACAATTTATTTGTAATACCTATCTTGTAACGTACTGAAGCATCTTTGGCCTTCAAAGCAGAAGAAATTCCTCGATTGGACTAAGTTTTGGTGACATACCGAAGAAATGTTGGTCCATTCATGTTGAATAACATCTTTAATCCACGTAGGTTGGATCGTAGTGGATCTACATGGCTTGAACTTCATCCCACAAATGTTCAGTAGCACTGAGTTAGCCAATGAGGAAGGGAAAGTCTTCATTCTGTTCCTAAACTATCCTGAGGCAATTTGAGCATTCCGGCATAGTGCATTCCCCTTCTGGAAATATCCACTATCATGTGAGTAGAGGGTGTCGATTGTTGGATAACTGTTGATCAGCAACGTTGTTTAAATAATCTTAGGATTCACCAATGGGTGCATTGCATAACCTTCACCATTGCATTCTATCCTCCAACCTGGAATGTCGTGCCCATGGAAAATTTGTCCATGTTCTTATTCTCTTTTTTTTTCTGAATTCTTACATTTACATCGGCATATTGGCATTATACAGTTAAAAAATCGATGCAACAGACAACACACCCCAAGCACTTTTTTTTTTTCAGAAAAACATTTTTTCATAAAACTACACTCATTAGACAAAACATTAGAGACAGGGGTGATGCGCAGTTGCCATGGACATCTTCCGCGCAGAGTGGAACAGACCCAAACCGAACGCAGGCGAAAAATAGGGGGAAAGCAGAACTTTCCAACAGAGAATCGTAATCGACAAACCTGGGTAAGCGTGGTGATCTGAGTAACTTTGATCGAGGACGTATTGTCGGCGCAAGACAGATGGGTGATTCTATCGCCCAAGTGGTAAGAACCCCAAGGTTTCCGAGGGCAACAGTATCAAGGGTGTCTCGCGAGTATACCATCTACGAAAGTATCAGTGCCCAGAGAGCAAGCGGTGGCCTGCCACATGCCATTGATGACCGTGGTCGACGTAAACTATCCAGGCTCGTAGAGACCAACCATTTGGCAAGCAACGGAGGCGCAAATGACATCCAGGTTAAATGTCTGACCCCCAAGCAGCGTCATCCAGGGTACTGCACGACTGACACTGCAAATTTAGGGCTACGGGAGCCGACGACCTCCTTGTGTGCCACTACTGAATACTCGTTATCGGAAATCACTCCTCACCTGGTGCCGGGAACATCAAAATTGGACCTCAGTAGAGTGGTACCGCACCGTGTGGTCAGATGAATCCCATTTTCAACTGTACCGAGCTGGTTGTAGGGTGCCGGCGTGGCGTCGACAACATGAGGCCATGACCCCGTCGTGCCAGCTCAGCTCTGTTCAAGGCAGCGGCGGATTTGTGGTGGTTGGGAGGGCCTTCTCATGGGGCACATTAGGTCCTTTAGTGTGTCTGGAGAGGTTCTTAACTTCTGCGTGCTACCAGCATGTCCTGGCTGATCACCTACACGCTTTCATGGTCTTCGGGTATCCTGCGGAATATGGTCCCTTAGTGTGTCTGGAGAGGTTCTTAACTGCTGCGCGCTACCAGCATGCGCTGGCTGAACACCTACACGCTTTCACGGCCTTCCTGCATCCTGCCGCAGATTGTCTGTTCCAGCAGAACAATGTGCCGCCCCACCGGGACGCAACCACCCATCTGAGTTAAGGACCATTCAGTTGCTCCTAAGGCAACCGGATTTAAACCCCATGGAAGCTCTTAAGGATGCCGTGAAGTGGAGCACTAGGTCAATGGATCCTGGACAGACATCTCGGGCGGAGTTGGGGACAATGCTGCAACAAACATAGCTGGCATTATCTGTGCAAACACTCCGGTATCTGGTGTAGTCGATGCTTTGGCGTGTAGAGGCTGTTATTCGCGCTAGTGGAGGACCAACACCCTATTAGATAGGTATCTGTAATGCTTTGCCCATTGAGTGTACAAGAAAATATGTGGAATTATTCACAAGTGAAACAGCTGTAAAGAGATCAATATGATATTTACGGGAGTGGTTCACTTCGTCGACAATCACTTCGTAGACAACTCATTTCGTCGACGCCAATTCGTCGACAATCATTTCGTCGACAGGTACATTTCGTCGACACTCACTTAGTCGACACTATACAGTATATGCTTTCGTAAAATCTACAGTTTTCAATTTAGAACCACCAAATTTGGTATACTATCTCATTGTACTCTTACACCAACTTAGACCACAGACGGAAGAAGTCGGTTCTCGGGATCAAGGGGCCCCCATTCAACATTTTCGTAAAATCTACAGTTTTCAATTTAGAACCACCAAATTTGGTATACTATCTCATTGTACTCTTACACCAACTTGGACCACAGACGGAAGAGGTCAGGGCCCGGGGTCAAGGGGCCCCAAACAACATTTTCGTAAAACCTACAGTTTTCAATTTAGAACCACCAAATTTGGAATACCATCTCATTGTACTCTTACTTGGACTACAGACGTAAGAGGTCGGGGCCCAGGGTCAAGGGGTCCCATACAACATTTTCGTAAAACCTACAGTTTTCAATTTAGAACCACCAAATTTGGTATACTATCTCATTGTACTCTTACTTGGACTACAGACGTAAGAGGTCGGGGCCCGGGGTCAAGGGCCCCCAAACAACATTTTCGTAAAACCTACAGTTTTCAATTTAGAACCACCAAATTTGGTATACTATCTCATTGTACTCTTACACCAACTTAGACCACAGACGGAAGAGGTCGGAGCCCGGGGTCAAGGGGCCCGGTCCCATACAACATTTTCGTAAAATCTACAGTTTTCAATTTAGAACCACCAAATTTGGTATACTATCTCATTGTACTCTTACACCAACTTAGACCACAGGCGGAAGAGGTCGGAGCCCGGGGTCAAGGGGGCCCCATACAACATTTTCGTAAAACCTACAGCTTTCAATTTAGAACCACCAAATTTGGTATACTATCTCATTGTACTCTTACACCAACTTAGACCACAGACGGAAGGACTCGGGGCCCGGTGTGAAGGAGGCCCCATACAACATTTTCGTAAAATCTACAGTTTTCAATTTAGAACCACCAAATTTGGTATACCATCTCATGGTACTCTAACTTAGCTCGCAGATAAGGTATTGGAGTGCAGAATTGTGTTGCAGTTCTTAAGTAAAAAACGGAAATTTTTGAGAAAATTTTGTATGAGACTCCCTTTACCCCGGGCCTCGACCCCTTCCAAAAACCGTGTACGGTCTAAGTACAATGAGATAGTATACCAAATTTGGTGGTTCTAAATTGAAAACTATAGATTTTGAAACTATTGTATGGGGGGCCCCGACCCCAGGCTACCAAATTTGGTGGTTTTAAATTTAGATTTGACAATGTAAGTTGAGTATAGTGTAAGATTACAATGATGAATAGTAAACCTAATTTGATTTGGTGGTTCTAACTTGATGATATTTACAATGCACAATAGAAATATAAAGGATGTATTAAAATTTCTAACTTGATGATAACACGAAAACAAAAGCACTTTTGCAGCTAAATCTATTACCGTAAAGTTATAGGAAAAACATGGTACACACACTACAGATCACATCGTAATGAAGGCTATACGATTGTTGTACCGAAAGTAATTCAAAAGCGGGCATAAAATTAATATTAACTGACGGAGGTCATTCAAATTGCACATGTTGGTATAGTAACTCTTCCTCTACAGTAACCCTTCATCTTCATTGCAGATAAATAATGGATTCCAAGCAGAAGCAACGTTCCGTCATTGACTTTTTGACGAAGGAAGGGTGTAGGCTGTTCGACATGCACAGAAGTTTACAGAATGTTTATAGAGATGACGCCATTGACAACAGCAATGTGCACGAATGGATGAAGAAGTTTAACCCTTTAAGCTGCCGATGTACCTTAACCAACTGGTGCTCAAAATTTTCAGCGCTCCTTAAACAGAAATGTTTATATAGCTGCCGGATTTTTCTTTCTGGACGGCACGTCAAATATTTTGTTTTGCGAAAAGCTACAGCTAAACAATTCATATTTCTTTCTCATCTGAGCAGTACCGATAATAAACCTGTCAAAAGTGATAAGCCCTGATTTCTAGTTCTTCATTCTCTGCTCCATTACCCAGGTTATGAAGGGGAAGGGCAATTCTCCCTGACATGGACATCATGCCATGTCAGGGAGCATTGCCCTTCCTCTTCTCTCTCTCCTTTCTTAGATTCGTAGCCATTGTTACAGACCAGTTTGAAGGTAAGCAGCCAGCAAGAATTAGTATTAATCATCTCTCTAAGCGACTATTTTGAATAATAAAGCTGAGGGAAAGCAATGCTTTCTGACGGAAGGCTCACTCGTTCCACCCGCGTCCGGCCAGTTTCTTAGACAGCGAATATATTCGTTTGACCTGATTTCAGCTCATTTTGCTAATCCCGAGTTAATTCGTTCCAGCCGGTTAAAGGGTTAAAGAAAGGGAAGCCAGAATTGAAGGCAAACCACGCAGTGGGAAACAATTATCTGCGACCACTGATACGAATCGTCAGCGAGGGGATGAATTGATTCGCGCGGAGAGACGAGTCACAATTTGTGAGCTTGTTGCACAACTGTACTGTAGTCACAATGCCATACAGAAGATGGTGGAAGACTTAGGGTGTCGGAAAGTGCGTGCAAAGTAAGTACCTCGGCAGTTGACACCCGATTTGAAGGAGAGAAGGGTAGAAGTCTGCTCTGATGTGCTGGAAGTGTTTGAAGCCAATGAAGACACGTTTTTTCTCGATCTGATGACAGGGGATGAAACGTGGGCGTGTCTTTACGATCCGGAAACGAAGAATCAATCCCTGGAATGGTGTCACACCTCTTCACCAAGGCCTAAGATTTCCAAGAGCCAGCGATTGGGTCAGAAAGTCATGGCGATTGTTTTTTGGGATAATAGGGGGTGTCATTCTCCTTGATTTTCTGGAACGTGACCGTACCGTGACCAGCGAGTGGTACATTAAGCAAGAAGTTTAGAGAAGCCATAAGGAGGAAGAGACCGAACAAGAATCTGAAAAAGGATCCACATTCACAATGACAATGCGAGACCACACACATCTTTGGCAACAAATCAGGCAATCGTCAAATTAGGCTGGTCGGTGGTCCCCCATCCACCGCGCAGACCAGATCTGGCGCTCTCCGACTTCCTCCTGTTCGATCCAATGAAGGACAATCTCCGGGGACAAAGATTTGACGACACAGACGAGGTGACAGTGGCTGTGAAGAAGTGGGTACATCCACATCGGAATGTTTTCAAAGAGGATTCGAGAGTTGGATACAACGATGGCGCAAATGCATCGCAATTTTTGGTGATCCTCTTGTGATATTTTTTACTTAAATGGTGTTTTCTGAACCAGTGCAAGAAACTACAAGCAAACAATCGCAGTGTATTTCTCGGGATGTTTACTAAAAATGGTAGGAGCAGCGGTTGCCCGTTGAAGAAGGCCGGATCTCCGTCCGACGGTTGCAGGGTCAGTATGAACCAAGACATTTTATCGGCAGGACACAATGCCATTCTATGCTATTTAAGCTAGCCCAACATGATTGACGCACGTCACCAAATATGTATCATGTAATCATATCATACAATAAAGAAGAGCGATTCGTTGATGAACATCATGGATCCTTTCTTGTTTGTCATCTGGCACCAGATCTTTGCCATACTGTTCGGACGTATTTTGGATAATAGTGGGACAGACACTAAAGTGATTTACAGTACTTGAGGTCCTTGTCGGTGTCGGATAAGATATTTCTGATGGCTTTCGATAGACAAAGTTTTACCAGTATCTGAATAAAGATCACCTATCGTTTGCATGTCTTCACAAATCTTGATACGGCTTTTATGACTCTCAGATTGCAAAAAAGTATGTTTTTTCGGTTCTGTTTCAACTCTTTCCAGGTGGGGCAATTACTCCCTTGCGTTGTATATCAAAACAGGATGCATGACTTAATTAGACATATTTGTCATCCGAAATGCGCATGATTAAGATAGAAATTACCTTTTCTCGCATGTCATAGTAGCACTGTGGCATTTTTCCTTCTTCCAGTTTATCTGAAAGATTTGAAGGAAAGAGAATTTATTATTAAGCAGGTTCAAAAGTAATTAATCATACGCAAAATATGAACAAGGGAGCTGAAAAATGCGAAATTATACGCACGAGCGATTTCAAGGTACGAAGTCAACGCACAAAGTGAGTTCAATGGTGTGTGTTGATATGCACAAAGAGATTTCAGTTATGTATTTATATGCGCAAAGCGAGTTCAGTGGTGTGTTTATATGCACAAATCAAGTAATTGGCGTGTGTTTATATGCACAAAGCGTGTGCAGATGTTTCACGGACACTCGCACAACTAGTGCAAGTATTCATAGATACACGCACAAGTGAGTTCAGATGTTCATGGATACACGCACGAACGATTTAAAGGTATGAAGTCAACGCACGAAGCGAATTCAGTGGTGTGTGTTTACATGTACAAAGCGAATTCAGTGGTGTGTGTTTACATGCACAAAGCGAATTCAGTTTTGTGTGTTTACATGCACAAAGCGAATTCAGTGGTGTGTGTTTACATGCACAAAGCGAATTCAGTGGTGTGTGTTTACATGCACAAAGCAAATTTAGTGGTGTGTTTATATGCACAAAGCAAATTTAGTGGTGTGTGTTTACATGCACTCAGCGAATTCAGTAGTGTGCGATTACATGCACAAAGCCAATTCAGTGGTGTGTGTTTACATGCACAAAGCGAATTCAGTGGTGTGTGTTTACATGCACAAAGCGAATTCAGTGGTGTGTGTGTTTACATGCACAAAGCGAATTCAGTGGTGTGTGTTTACATGCACAAAGCGAATTCAGTGGTGTGTGTTTACATGCACAAAGCAAATTTAGTGGTGTGTGTTTACATGCACAAAGCGAATTCAGTGGTGTGTGTTTACATGCACAAAGCGAATTCAGTGGTGTGTGTTTATATGCACGAAGCGAATTCAATGTTGTCTTTAGATGGTACATGGCCTTGCACCATCTAAAGCCATTAACCAATCAACTTGTCTAGCTTCATGGAACTAATGAATGGGCTTATTTTCTTCTTCATATTGTTCCTTTGTTGCACAATACTCCAATGCTGTATTCACCCATATTTAGAAAGATGAAAAACAGAAAAGGAAAACAAAATAGCTCTCATTTTCAGCCAGCGTTATTGCAATTTAAGTGCAAAGTGAGATTTGATATTTTCTTAACACAGAAAGCTCCAAATAGATAAATATATATACACCGAGTGCTAACTAAATTAAGACCACCTTTCGCCAGGAGCACGGTGGTCACCTGGTGTGTCATCGAATGCACGAAGTTTATGTACAGAAGTGCTGGGATGGGCCAAGTCTGAGCCCGAAAGACCAATCTGTCGAAGTCGAAAATTTAGCCGCTACCCTTTCCCCCGACTTATTCCCATCGTCTGGGCAGCTGCTGGATATCGTGCCTGTAGAAGTGTTGCGGCTTGGACGCAAAAAAGTGAGTAAGCGCTCTCTCGACATCGTCCCTGTTGGCAAACCGCTGTCTGTCCAAGAAATGCTGCGCCTCTCCCGTGTCAGAAGGATTTTTCTGACCCGTTTGTCTTCCTTGCTGCAATGTGTGACTGGGTCGTCTCGTTCACCTCATTCTTCGCTTCGTCGAGGTCCAAGGGCCTCGTCGCCTCCTCCAAGACTCCTGCCTTGGACGTCCACCCTGTCTTTTGCACTTCCTACCGCTGCCCAGATGTCTCCGTTGGAGTCTTCCCGCTTGTCTTTTCCTTAGCCTCTACCGTGTCCGTATAACTTTCCTGCCCCGAATGCCTATATCGACGCCATGGAGGACTGGATCTTCTACTTCTACGAATTCCTCGAGCCGCCGACGTCCTGAGGAGCCTCGTCGCCTATTTCTGGACTTCCACCATGTTGCTCCAGGACTCTTGCTCTGCCTCTTCTACTGAGTGAACATTTTAGCTCTGTGTTCTGCCTCGCCCACTAATTGAACATTTTAGCTCTGTACCATCATGCTTGTGTCCCGTCACTGTACTGCTTCTGTCTGTATCTTGTGCTCTTTTCCTTGTTATGTTTATATTATGCCTCGCCTATGCTACCCAGCATGTCCAGCCCCTTGCTATTGTTTTACTGTGCCCCGGTTTCCACCCTTATTCTATGTAAAGGTCCCAGAGAACCAATAAAGCGACGTTGAAACCAGGAAATGCTGCAACGTCCGGAAAAGGTGGTAGTCGCTTGGGGCAATGTCCGGGAAATAGGTTGGGTGTGTCAGCAGTTCTCAGTCCAGGTCCCCGATCTTGTGCCACATCATCCGTGCTGTGTGAGGTCTCGCTCCATCCTACTGTAAAAGGACTCCTTTGCGGTTTAGCAGTGCTGGTCGTTTCGACGTGAGCGATGCGTACACACCATGTCAAGCTGACGACAACACACATCGGTGGTGATAGTGGTGTTGTCCGGAGCAGCCCAAAAGGTACGAAACGTTGCATATTCCACCAAACAGATAGCAGGACCTTACGTCGGTAAAAATCACAGCTGAGACGGGCTGAGCCCGGGCCAGAATCGGGCTCGGGCTCTTAGAGAGAGAGAGCGAGAGCGAGATAATTTTTTTTATATATAAATGTGATTTTATATGATTTAACAAATGAAACGCTTTATAGTTGGTAAAGGGAATTCTTCGGCAACTGGTTCTGGTTGGGGAGCAGGCATTCAAGATGGCCATTTATTCCGGTCTTGGGTAGAAAATGCCATAGGCCGCGCGTTAGTGTGTTTCTGCAGAGAAGAAAAAGCTTTTTCACGAACTATAGATATTGGATAGTTGATAGCATGCCTACGATAATTTACTCCCTATCTCCACGCAGTAGCTCCCTGCTAATTTTATTTAGTAACGCACATATTGCAGCACTTTATGGCGCCATAATATCGGCATTATTTGAGCAAAATACAATTGCAACACCACCCCAAGCCCTTCATGTGGAAACAAACGGTCAAAGGAAATCGTGCAGTTACATTGTAAAAATAGATAGAGGTTTCTTCCCCACTCCCCATGGAGAAACACTGGGTTAATTGCAAGAGAAGGAGAGAGTGGAAGTGTGGAAAAGGAGATTTTTTTTATTAAAGGTTGAACAGGTTGGCCAGTTTTCGGGCTCGTTCGGGCCCGGGCTCTATCTTGCAATATAAAATTCGGGCTCGGGTGGGCTCGGGCAGGCTCGGGCTGATATGCCACGGGCTCGGCCGCCGAAAATTGAGCCCGAACTCAGCTCTAGTGTAAACCGACTTTGGGTTTACACCGACGGGTTTTGACTTCTGTTTTGGGTCCAACCACTGCTTCCGAGTGCTGACATTGTCATAGAAAACACATTTCTTGTCATCACCTGTTACAATGCGGTCTAAGAACGGTTCAACTCGGTCACGTGCAAGCAGGGAAACGTATGCACTCAGGAAATTTTCTTTCTGCTCAAATGTGAGTTGATGGGGTACCCAAACTCCCCTCTTGTGCACCTTCCCAATTGGACGCAGGTGCGTGAAATGGTAGTCACGCATCTGCGTTCCCAGCTGGCCGAAGAGCTGGGGACTACTCGTGTGGGCACTCCCCAGCTCTTCGGCCAATTTCTGTTTGGTCACACGTGGGTCAGTCTCCACTAAGGTATTCAGCATATCCATATCTACTGTTGCGGGTCTTCTGGGTTTGGAACGGTCTGACAGATCATCATTTCCTTCTCGGAACCTTTCGAACCAATGGCAGCACTGAAGATGTGACGCGCCTATGGGGTACACACTGGTAATGTTCCTTCCGGCACCTGAGGGGGTGCTACTGGACTGGGACGAAACTCATACAGCATGCAATGGCGAATGTGCCCTTGTCAACTTCCACGTTGACTGGAGCTTACACTCTTCCTCTTGTGACGGCTAACTGCCACTGACTTACGTCACCTACCTGATGACCTCATCCGGTGTGCTGCGCAATCTCAGTGGCCAATGTGCTCCGTGGTCGGGTCTTCGAATTCAGGTACCTCATCATCGGACATTACTTTCTTTCCAACCCAACACATAGCAGTTATAACGTCTTTGAAATCGTGCTGAATTGATGATGCATTTGTTAATATTATTAAAAAACAAGTTAGTAAAATCATGCAATGCATTGATTATGATACGCTCTCCAACATACCAGAAATTATTGCACAAGTTATGTGATAATGGCTGTGGAATACATCTCTCTCCTGCGTCCTGACCTTTGACCCCATTTCGATGATATTCAACAGAACCGGTTCACTATACCTCCGGAACAACATGATAAAGTTTTGTTGCAATAGAAGCAGTTTTACGCAAGTTATGAGAATAATGGCTGTGGAATAAATCTGGCTTTTGTGCAATGACCTTTGACCCCATTTCGTTGATATTCAACAGAACCGGTTCACTATACCTCCGGAACAACATGATAAAGTTTTGTCGCAATCCAAGCATTTTAGGTAAGTTATGATGCACAAGGGCAATTGAATGGATCCCACTCCAGTGTCCTGACCTTTGACCCCATTCCGCCCATTTTCAATAGGGTTCGTCCCCAGATGGTTCCTTACCAGGTACTAAAATTTGATCGAAATCGAACCATTTTTACGCAAGTTATGACGCATAAAGGCAATGGAATGGATCCAGCTCCTATGTCCTGACCTTTGACCCAATTTTACCCATTTTCAATAGGGATCGTCCCCAAGTGGCACCTTACCACATACTAAAATTTCGTCGAAATCGAACCATTTTCACGTGAGTTATCGTGCGGACGAACGGACGGACAGACGGACGGACAAAGCTGGAGCATATACGCTTCTTCAACCTACGGTTGGAAAGCGTAAAAAAAATCTATGGTAATGCAACTGCAAAGTTTCGACTGTTCGAGGACAAAGCACGTAATTTTTTTTTAAAGGGAGTGAGACAAGGTTAACAATACATCACCAAGCTCTTCAATGCCCCATAACAGAATGTTTTCCAATTATTGAGATGGGAAGACAAAGGGAGAAAGACTAACGGAGATTATTTAATTAATCTTCGTTCTGCTGAAGAGGTCACATTCGCAAGTTTTATTGCCCTTTTAAAGCTGCTGAGTAGGATCCAATAATTTTTTCTGATAAGAGTAATGAAGTGGGTTAAAAATATGTATTAGGTGTACAAAGAAATTTTAAAGCGTTTTAAGACAACGCAACATGCAATTTGAGAGAAAACAACAATACCTTTACGAATCAAAATATGCGCCGCTATTATTTATCCCCTTCCGCCATCGAAGCTGACAAATTCCAGCCATGAAGAATATACTTCGTCGTGTGACACGCTGAAGTCGTCAACCCATTTTTTGCCTTTCGTCACATGTCCGGAACCGTACAGCAGACAACCCATGTTGCATCGATCGGAACAAATGATAGTCTGAAGGGGCTATGTCGGGATTATACGCCGGGTGCTCCAAAACTTCCCAGCCAAGCGTCAATATCGTTTCCTTGATCGATTTCGCGAGATGCGGCCTCGCGTTGTCATGCAGTAATTTCACGGAACGCAATCCTTTGCCTGTGAATGGATGTTTCCGACAGACTTCCTGGTTCAATCGCAGCAATTGTTGCTTGTAGCGATCAACAGTAGCAGTTTGACCCGGTTCCAGTAGTTCAAAATAGAGCACACCCTTCATATCCCGCCAGATGAACACCAAAACTTTCTTGAGTGAATATTGCGTTTTGGTGTCGAAGTCGTTGTTTCACCGGGGTCTAACCAGTGTTTTTTGCATTTGGGATTGTCGTACCATATCCACTTTTCATCACCCGTAACGATTTTCCACAGGAAATACTTTCTGTGTTGTTTATTCAACAGATTGAAACACTTCATGACAAGCTCATCCTTGTGTCTCTGGCTCAGGTCATGTGACACCCATTTTCCTTCTTTCTGAATCTTTCCCACTGCGCGTAAACGATTGGAAATGCTTTGTTGAGTTACCCCCAGTTGTTCAGTTAGTTTCTTTTGCGTTTGAGACGAATCTTCATCCAGCAGTGTTGCAGTTTCTCATGTGTAACCTTCTGCGGGACACCGCTACGTTCTCGATCGCTGACATCAAAATCACCTGCCGTCTAAAACAAACTCACACTTGCTTTTCGATACAATATTCGCCCCCAGTACAGAACAAATCGATGCACATGCTTTTGTAGCACTCTTTCCTTCATGAAATTCGTAACGAATGCAGTGTCGAATAAATGCAGTATCGCTTGCCATCTTTCACCTACCTATGTGCAAGTGCGTTTGATTGTTTGGCAAACTTCTGTGTCACATTTTATACTTAGGACCAGTTACGGTCAGATGACAACAACGCGGGAGAATGTCGGATATGTAAATTAGCGGTATACGTCACACAAGTGGTAAAAAATTTATACT
Organism: Macrothele yani; assembly: GCA_039090855.1. NCBI lineage: Eukaryota > Metazoa > Arthropoda > Arachnida > Araneae > Macrothelidae > Macrothele > Macrothele yani. The sequence continues at coordinate 118,641,095 of CM077026.1, forward strand.
GGCACAAGAAACATAAATAACGTAAAATGAAACAACTCAGGAACCCCAGACCACTCTTCAGGGAAAGACATCTGCAGTCCCGGATTTTAAATTATAGTTCAGGTTTCATGAGAGTGCCTAAGTAACCTGAAAATGCCAAATATCAGACGTCATAATAAAATTTTGTGATGTTCAATTTTGACGCACTCTGTCTTCCCTTTTTACACCAATATTCAAAACCGATAAAAATATCAAACACATAAAACTTACATCTAAATATCTCCCGATATAAATGTAAATATCGCAATGGAGTTCCGTGTTAAGTCCCAGTTTTGTGTGTTTGATATTTTTAATGGTTTTGAATATTGATTCAGGTAGAGAAGACAGAGTTCGTCAAAATTAAACATCAAAAAATTTTATTATGACGCCTGATATTTGGCATTTTCGAGTTATCTAGGCACTCTCATGAAACCTGAACTATAATTTTAACTCCGGGACTCCAGATGTCTTTCCCTGAAGAGTGGTCTGGGGTTCCTGAGTTGTTCCATTCTACGTTATTTGTGTTTCTTGTGTCAGTATAAATTTTTGCTATTGAATATATATATATATATATATTCTATTAAGAAGATACCTAAGCAAAAAAATACATACATAATTTTGACTCACACCAAGTACAACATAGAAAAGGTTATGTATCTACCTGTGTGAGTAAAAGGAGAAAAGATAAAAAAATAAAATAAAAGAAACTTCAGGTTATTTTGCAACTTTCGTTTTAAATTCTAAAGTTTTTCCTTAGTCTTCAGTTTTGCTCTTAAGTATATATATATATATATATATATACATATTAGCATTATATTCATCTATCCTTCGGTTTAACTTTTGCATCAAATGAGCTAGTTGTTTCATTTAAATATATCTGTCGTGCACACTGCTGTAAAGAACACCCTAAAGGCGAAAGCATAGGCTGTTTGAGAACGATAACAAATTGTTATTCAACCTCACTGAAAAACTGTATTTAAAATACATTAAAAACTTTATTTACAATAAAAAGGTTAAAAACATATGCGTGAGATCTTTCGCGGTCACTCTGACCACATCATCACGCGTGGGCAAGTATCGAGCAGGTACTACAATTTTTATATAACATACGCTCTCAAACATTTATGCAAACAAGTTACTGATCGTTGATAGTTCCGATAATATTATAAATATCTGATTAGTCTCTAACATCGGCTAGAGCGTGGTGTGAAATTAAAGTTCGCCAGGATGAAGGGATGATTGATGGGAGATCTTCATTGCAACAGTTCACCCCATATTTAATGATGAATAAGCTTTCCATCATGTGCAAAACTGGTCGAGACCCCGCAGAACCCAAAATAGAAGCATTGTCCCAATCTAGAATGTAAGAACCTGAACGAACTGTCTTTACTAGTGCAGAGATGGGGTCCAAAGTTCTCAGTGAATATTTGTGTTTCCGCAATTTCGTGGGTTTTACCCTGCCTAGTCTTGATTGCGGAACACAAATATTCACTGACAACTTTGAACCATCTCTGCACTATATAGTAAAGACAGTTCGTTCAGGCTCTTACATTTCAGATTGGGACAATGCTTCCACACTGCTGGCCACCCAAAATGCAACACCAAGAAGGACACGAGATAGCAAAGCCAGATTTACTGGACACATAACAAGAGATACAAAGATGAAACGATTGAGCTTACAGGCCCGTGCGACTTGCGGAACACGCAGACATCAATAGTTCGTGTGGCCCACATGGCTGGCAATAACGGCCGCTACGCGCCGCTACATAGAACGAAAGAGGCTTTGGATGTGGGCTTGGGGTATGTCGGTCCAGGCTGCTTCCACACGTTACCACAGTTCATCACGGGTGGTGCTTGCCGGGCCACTCGGTTGCCGATCAGCGACCAGACGTGTTCGATGAGCGACATATCGGGAGAACATGCGGGCCACGGCAGCAGTGACACCTGGTGGGCCGTGAAGAATTGCTGCACGATGCGTGCCACGTGCGGGCGCGCATTGTCCTGTTGAAACGTGGCTGCTAGCAGGTCCTGCAGGTAAGGGAGGACTACAGGCTCCAAAACGTCGGAGATGGTGCGGTGGCTGTTGAGTGTACCGGCGATGCGTAACAGAGGAGTGCGGGTGTCATATCCGATTGCGCCCCAAATCATGACGCCAGGTGACGGACCGGTATGGCGATGCATAATGCAGGGCGTTGTACAGTCTCTCGCCGCAGTGCCGCCACACGTGGATCCGACCATCGTGGTGCTGCTGGCAGAAGCGGGATTCCTCGGAAAAGACAGTGTCGTGCCATTCCGTAGTCCAGGTGCGGTGTTCAACGGCCCACTGCCGCCGCACTAGCCGACGGTGTAACGTCAATGGTAATCGGAGCAATGGGCGCCGTGCAACAAGTCGCCGCTCCTGCAGACGACGTCGAACGGTACGTGCTCAGGTTGTTGCGCAACACACCCTAATTCCTACGCTAACGTTCGTGATGTGGCGGTGCAAGCCGTCGGTGCCCGCCAAACAACATGCCGGTCCTCTTGTTCGGTGGTGTGCCGCGGCTGCGGCAATCGCTCACGTCGGTCCGTCCGTCCATCCTGCACCCACCGAATCCATACTCGCCTCACTGTGGCTGGATATCGTCCCACACAGGCGCCGATGTCTCGGTACGATAAACCGCTGTCGCGATAAGCCACTATTCGTCCTCTGTCGAACTCCGGAACGTGCTGGAATGACTGCCGTATTCTGCGACGAGGCATCAGGAAGCTTCCCACTCACAGGTACGGCACGGCAGCACAACACACTTCCACTACTTACACCCCGCCTTTTGTGCACCCTTCTTATAGTGCTTCTCGGTGGCGTGCCGGGCGCACACGATTTGCATATGTCCTGCAATGCTAATCGTTTGCATGTCCTCTCGCGGGCGACGCAACCTACGAATTTTAGGCCAATCGGATGCTTCCTTCTTGGTGTTGCATTTTAGGTGGCCAGCAGTGTAGTTTGGGCTCTGCGAGGTCTCGACCCACTTTGCACATGATGGAGGGCTGACTCATCATTAAATATGGGGTAAAATGTTGCAATGAAGATCTCACATCAATTATCCTTTCACCCTGGCGAACTTTAATTTTACATCAAGCTCGAGCCGATGTCAGAGTCTCTTCAGATAATTATAACATTATCGGAACTGCCAACGATCAGTAATTTATTTGCATAAATGTTTGAGAGTGTATGTTATATAAAAATTGTAGTACCTGCTTGACTCTTGCTCATGCCTGATGATGTGGTCAGAGTGACCGCGAAAGATCTCGCGCATATGTTTTTAACCTTTTTATTGTAAATAAAGTTTTTAATGGATTTTAAAGACAGTTTTCCAATGAGGTTGAATAACCATTTGTTATCGTGCTCAAACAGCCTATGCTTACACCTTTAGGTAGTTGTTTCATATTTCATCCTATGCAGCAAGTTTAATTGAGTTGAAAAGAAGTAGAATTTGGTTAAGAACTTACAAATTTGTAATAAAAATGTTCGATAATCTTAGAACTGGTAATAAATTCTAAAGCAAAATCGCTTGTGATCTTGAGGTTGTGACGTACGACAGAGGTAAAGACCGCAAATCATGTTAAGACGACAAATCTGCAGCGATACATTCCGGTGGTGTAGCTTAGTCGGTTAGAACAATTCACTCTGGAGCGGAGAGACCGCTCCAGAGTGAGTTGTTCTAATGTGTGTTTTCACAGGTGAGGCAGCGATTTCAGGAAAGAATATCAAAGGGTTTTCCGAAAATCGGAACTGTACTTTTTTGAGTGGATGCTTTACAAAGGTGCAGATAGTTAAAAAAAGGAACAAAATAATTGCATATCTATATACACTGAAGAGCAATTGAATTAGAGACAGCTGGCGTTATGCAAATGTGGCACTGTGTGCGGCCCTGTAAACGGAAACGACATGACGTATGCAGCGATCCGGCAATATAAGGACTGATGCGACGGGAATCATTAAGAGTCGGACGCAGTATGGGTAAGACGAAGGATCTAAGCGCATTTGATCGTGGACAAATTGTCGGGGCCCGATGAATGGGTCACTCCATCTCGGAAGTCGTGCAGGCACTGGGATTTTCACGAGCCACGATGTCACGGGTGCACCGTGAGTACATCGAATCTGGTAAAACCATCCCTGCAAGGGCCAACTGCCATGGACACCAGCGTGTGGATGAGAGTGGTCATCGTCGGCTAGCTCGCATTGTAACAGCGGATATACGGGCAACAGTGCAAGAAATCACTCGGCAATTGAACGCTGGTGAACAAAAACGTGTAAACAGCCACAACATCCAGAACCATGTCCTCGCTATGGGGTACAGAAGCCATCGTCCCACGAGGGTACCGCTGCTGACCGCACATCACAGGATGCAAAGATTAGCATGGGCGCGGGAACATCGCCACTGGACCCTAGACATGTGGAAAAATGTTGCCTGGACCGATCAGTCGAGATTCACGTTGGTACATGCGGATGGCAGGATACGAGTACGGCGCAAACCACATGAAACGATGAATCCTTCTTGCCAGCAGGGTACTCTTCAAGCTGGTGGGGGTGGCATTCTCGTCTGAGGACTGTTTACGTGGCCTGAAATGGGACCCCTGGTGCTTGTGACATGGTTCCTCACAGGTCAACGTTACCGGGATATCCTGGACGACCCTTTGCTCCCATTTAAGCGTCTTCAATATCCTACTGGGGACCTCATCCTGCAACAAGACAATGCAGCGTGCAATCGCTCCCGAATTGTATCCGAATGGTTGGATGAACATTCCACCGACGTGACCTCGCTTTCTTTGCTAGCTAGGTCATCTGACCTCAATTCCATCGAGCACATCTGGGATGCCATCGAGAGAGATGTTCGAGGCTCTGACCCCCCTCCATCAAATCTTCGTGAACTGTGGGAACTTGTTCAGGGGTTGTGGATCCGTATGGCTTCCCAACGCTTCCGGTGTCTTGTCGAGTCCAATCGCCGCCGTCATCAGGCCGAAAGGTGGTGTTACACGTTACTAGACAGGTGTTTGTAATTCAATTGCTCTTCAGTGTAATATTCGAAAAAAGAGAAGAGCCATTTTGCCATGCAGTTCAAATACTATAAAGAACCCACACCTTGTTTTCGGGGAGGGGAACAAGGTAGTGAAACCTGAAAGCCGATAGGCCCAGGTATATTACATAGGTTTCATTTTCGCTTCCTTAGCTGCGAAACTGCTAATAATATCCACTTTCTCTTGCTAAAAATTGTTAAAACAGTAGTGATCCTTAATAAAAATGGTAGTAATCAAAATAAGTTCGATAATGAATATATCATTTCTAGAAACAATTTTTAAGAAATAGTCCCCTGTTAATCAGAGGGGCCCGTTGCTAGGCCCTGATCATAGCCTTCAAAGTGGTCGCTAAACTTCAAAAGAATGAATGAAATTCTACTTTCCGAAATTTAAAGTTCTTTCTGAACAAAAATTTCGAATCGAAGAGCTAATACACTCATTGTCATAAAAATCCGCGCACCAAGAAAAAAACGTGCGATTAACGCAAAACTTGGCGAATAGCTACGGGGAGGGTGAACATGCAAATGATTAAAGTTTCGTGCGATTCCGCATGCACGCGCGTCCAAGACCAGCGCTGAAAGCGCTATGCTTGGGGCTTATGAGGCGCAACACAGGAGACCCCACATTCGTGCCGAAGTGCACGGTAAGAGTTAGGTGAGATCCCTTACCGATAGACATGCCGAGGAGTCTCCGTAAATGTTCGTATGGACGTAGTCGACGAATTGACGTGACACCGCCGTATCGTCGGGATGAGAGAGGCAGGGTGGCCACCGCGCCAAAACGGCCGCCATTTGGGCTGGTCGGATAGTACGGTGTGATCTTGTTGGGAGTAATGGACACGGGAAGGCACCCAGACACGGCGGACTGGCTCTGGAAGACCCAGACACACCACCAGCAGAGAAGATCGTGAGAGCGGCACGCAGAGATGCCAACGGCGTCCTTGTCTAATATCCAGAGACACATGGCGGCTGTACAAGGGACTCCTCTGTCCGCCAGAGCCATTTCCACAGGCCTGGAACAGGCGAATCTGCACTCTCGACGGCCCTTGCGTTTTCTGCCATTAACACCTGACCATCGTCGGCGTCGATTGCAATGGCGTCAACAATGAGCAACGTGGAATGCTACGGATTGGCGACGTATAGTGTTCAGCGACGAATCCGGCTTCTGTATGGGAACGGCCGACCACCATGTCAGAGTGTGGAGGACAGCAGGTGAGAGCTACAATCCCAACCTCACTGTACAGCGGCACACGTCCCGAACTGCAGGCGTGATGGTCTGGGAAGTCATCGTGTGTGACAGCCGGATTTCCCTTGCAGGAATCCGAGGGACGTTGACAGCCCAACGCTACGCACAGGAGATCCTGCAGCTCCATGTGCTGCCTTTCCTGGCGGGGTGGCCCGAAGCCATTTTCCAGCAAGATAAAGCCCATTCGCACACGGCTCGGGTTTCCCAAAACTGTCTACGTCATGATTTGAAGCTTCTGTGACCTGCCAGATAGCTTGATCTCTCTCCCATCAAGCACGTGTGGGAGCAGATGGGATGCCAGCTTTCTTCATTTCCTATTGTTCGTGATTTAGACCATCAGTTGCAAGAAGTGTATAAGCCAATCTGTCCCAGGATAACATACGGCGTCACTTTGACTCCATGCCGGGACCGTAATACCGCACGTATCAGAGCACGAGGTGGTCCGACGCGGTACTAACGCTGAACGGAATGTGTACCGTATATCAGCGGGAAATCGTTCTGCTGCTGGGATATTATAATCACTTCTGTCCCTGGTATATACCATCTCACTACTAAAATCTCGTCTCAATCCGACGCCGCATTCTTGGTCTGCGGATTTATATAACAATGAGTGTAAATAGATAATTAATAATGAGTAACATTACTACAGCTGAATGGAAAGCAATAGACAGCTGAATGGAAAGCAATAGTTCTTTTGTATTAAAAAATAACTAATTTAGCGTGAAGGCAAACATGCAACCTTTACACACATAGTTGCGTCCTGCGCAGGGACGCCAGAAGTATTTTTTGACGGGGGGGGGGGGGGGTAAGATATTAGGATATGTAGTTTTTGATCAGATCATAAAACTTATTGTGATGTTGTAAAACAGGTCGTAATTACATCATTAGAACATGCTACAGATAAAGTGATTATATTGATAAAGTCTAAATTAATATAAAACTTAAATTTATATCTATATTACAGTGTTTTTCGATATAAAACTTTTTACTCATATTATAAACGATGTTAAACTGTATTGATTTGTACACCATATTAGTACGAATTCCGCATTGTACCATAGCTCTTAGGTCAAACAACAAAGTACTCATATACAGTAGACTCTTGGTAATTGGGACACATCGGGGCCAGAACACTTTGGCCGAATAAAGCAGCTGCCACAATTATGCGAAGCTTGATCCCAAACAGCTAATTTGGGATGTTCTCCAAGGATTGCCCCAAATAAGCGGCTGCTCCGATTAACCGACGGCCCAATTAACCGGAATCTACTGTATTTCATTCCTTCCTTCCCCTCCCCTTCTATTTTCTTTTTTAAAGAAAGATTTATTTTATTATATTTAAATGGAATTGAAAATGTTTCTGTTACGCAACACCTTTCAGGAATTTCAGGATAACTGTTTTTTTTTAAATAAGGATGTACTTAATAAATAAATACATCGCTCTTAGCCACGTTCTAGAAACACACAGCAACCGAAAAATTGCTTTTCAGCCGCCGCTGTGGAATTGAACCAACAGAGCTCTCGATATGTATTTATTTATTTACTGTCGCCACGTATTTGGAGTATTTTCAACAAAGATGTACTTCGTGAAACGTTTTTTTCTCATACTGGACAAGCGAGTTGAGTTTAACCTGCACTTCAAGAATGACAATAAAAAATTTAGAGTTATAGAGGTTAATGATTAAAATAAAACATGATATTTTGTTTTATCAGAAGAAATTTTAAATGGCAGGAAAAAAAATCTAAATATTTATACGATTTCCAATTACGGGCATAATTAAAAATGAAGAAAAGTGAGGGAGCAAATATGATGTTTCAGCCTTGTATACAAATGAGTACGGGAGCAGCTTCTTCCTATAGCCCCGCGGTTACGACGGCACAGGTTTTACGTGGTATCCATGTGATTAGGAAATATTTACTTACTTCTTATGTTAAGGCCCATTTCATCGAAAAATGGTTTGCATTTATCACTTATTTCTACATCAGCATAAACGTATACAACCAAACTCCAGATCACCACGATTAGGTTACTCTTAGCCATTACGACCACTTAGCCCCTTAACTCGAAATCGCGGAAAAGTTTCAGACCTGTCCGGTTTTTATCGCTGCTGAAGGTCGTATACGTAGTGTCCTACTATGGATGAATCTTTTTTGTAGCACCTGTTTTACGGCAAACAAGATGGACAGATTCTTCTCTAAATCTCTTTTGTACTGCCGTCGAATTTAAGGAGGGAGTAAAAGTGTATTCAGTATTTCATGACGCAAAAGCTAACTTAGAACGAATTCAACCGACATTCATTGCGAAGCCAAATGCTCTTAGTTTCGGAAGGTACACGTACAAGTTCCATAATAACATTCCTTTATTCTGGATGAAACACAGCTTTTGTGTGCTCCGAGAGCTGCAAGGACGCATGCAGTTTATTGTGCGCTTGATTCTGACAAAAACCAAAACCGAAAAACAAAATACAATAAAATAAAATAAAATGAGACAGATAATTAGCATGAAATCATAACAGTGTTAAGGTTTTCTGATTACACGGAAAGAACTAAATACCAGTAAGACTCGGTTTACATCGGTTCCCGAGATTTGCAACGTAAAATGAAGCAAAAATATAATGGGAACACATGTAAATACATTAGGTTCCGTTTCCAGATTTTCAGTAATCAGAACAAAATACTTGAAAAACGTTATACTTTATGAAATTTGCGTATTGGAAATTCAATAACGTTTAAGATAATAATGTTGAAGAAAAAGAAAGAAAACTTACTGCTTTAAAAACGATAGAACAGATGTTTGTTTATTTTTTCTTCTTTTCAGATAATAAGTTACAGTGTGGCTTAGATTTGGAAACGGGTCAAAAATTTCGGACCCGGACCCGACCCGACCCGATTCAGACTCGTAACTGACCCAGACAAATCCGCTTTGAACTATAAATTCGAAACTCAGTTTATGTATATTGAATTTAATTTAATTTAATGGCAAACATAAAAAATTGTCATATGTACTAAACTAAATTTAAATTTTGAAGATGACAATCCGATTTTGGCGTAAATGTGACAAGGATGGTAAGTCAGATAAAATCCAAAAACTTGAAAATTTTCATCGTCCTGGAGCGGGACTCGAAACCGCGTCTCCCAGAAAACGCGCATCTTCAAAATTTTTATTATATGGCGTAATCCCGTATTTCTTTCATAAATTTAAATATTAACACAATATTAACACAATGGAATAAAAACATGAAGTCACAGTAATATCACATAGTTCAATATAAATAAGTGGCATTTAATACTAATTATTTAATCCAAGAGAAAACAAGAGCTCAACCGCCTCAAATATATCTAGTATAATAATCATAAACATCCAAGCACTAATCCCGTTTACAATTGACCAAAAAAAAAAAAAAAATACAATAAAATGAGACATATAACGGTAATATACATATTCATCCTAATAACTGCTTGATATTTAATAACTGAAATCCTTTTTTAATAATAAAATTTGGTTACTTGCTAAATTTTAGTGCCACTATTTTGCGTTATCCAGAAGGCTGACTATAACCTTTTTTTTTTTTTTTTTTTTTGATTGTAGGTTTAACGACCACCGTGAGCAACTCAATGGGCTATAAGCAGTCGCCCGTCCCTAATTTAGGGTCACTGGTTCCAGGGAAGGGAGAGAGCCAGTGCCGTAAGACAAACACAACATCCATACCTCACCGGGATTCGAACCCGGACCCCTTACAGACGAATGATCAGAGGCCATCGCTTAGACCACTGCGCCACCGGGGCATCCTATGATCTTTTTCATGGAGTACATACAAATGGGAATCATTATTTACAATTACACAAATGCACTTTTTAAAATGTATTTAGATTGTTCACTCTTTCCACGCTTTGATGGAGGTGCTCATACTTCACACGGTCCCTTAGATTTTTGGTTCCATAATCTTTTATATCACCGTCGACATTTTTCTTTGTAATTATACATTTTCCACATTTTGAACAACAAGCAAGACCAAACAACACAGAATTATTCGCCGGTTCCTTAATGAGACGAAACAATTTCCAGCATTTACTCTTTCCCTTCTGGTTTCGAACAAGCACGTATTTTTTGGCCTCGACGCCTTTCTCATATTCCTTAATATTACATCTATCCATATTAAAAAATAAGGAGTTAATTTCGACATTCCATGTCATGGGAACGGGATGTTAGCACATTAATCGTAAACCTCTGAATGCTTAATGTAAAAAATGCGATGTGAAGTCTTCAGATAACTCACGAATAACTAACTATTCGTGAGTTATCTGAAGACTTAAGACTATATGAAGACTTTACTATTCAGTTCGGTCGATTCTTACTGACAGTTGGGTATCAGACGACTTTACTATTCAGTTCGGTCGACTTTACTATTCAGTTCGGTCGACTTTACTATTTAGTTCGGTCGATTCTTACAGTTGGTTATCAGACGACTTTACTATTAAAAGTAATATATATAATATTAAGGACGATGTATATAATATTAATACATGAGAATATATATATATAATATTAGAATATATATAATATTAAGAATATATATAATATTAAGAATGACTACCTCGGGTTTGTTTGAGGTCAGTCTCTTATTATGACTGCCTCGGGTTTGTTTGAGGTCAGTTTCTTATTATCATCAGAATATATATAATATTAAGGACGATGTATATAATATTAATCCATCAGAATATATATAATATTAATCCATCAGAATATATATAATATTAATCCATCAAAATATATATAATATTAATCCATCAGAATATATATAATATTAATCCATCAGAATATATATAATATTAATCCATCAGTTGGGTATCAGACGACTTTACTATTCAGTTCGGTCGATTCTTACTGACAGTTTGGGTATCAGACGCCTCTCAGCCGAATTTGTGCCACAATTGCTCTCAGCTGAGCAGAAACAAGCCTATGTTTCAGCTGCCAGTGACCTGCTTGGGTGTGTCGAAAACGAAGAAAACGTTTTAAAAACTATCATACCTCGAGATGAATCGTGGGTTTATGAGTATGACCCTGAAATCTAGGCCTAGTCTTCACAGTGGAAGACCCCAAACTTAGACCCAAAAGAGAGCGACAGATCCTCAGCAATCTCAAGACGATGCTGCCTGTTATTATTATTATTATTTTTTCAGTCATGAGGAAATTGTGCATCATAAATGCGTTCCCCGCCGGACAATCAACATGGAGCACTACTGTCAAGTTTTGCAGCGTTTGTAGGACGCAGTTCGTTGCAAAAGGCTGGCACTGCGTGAGAGTAGCAGGTCTGCCCATGCAACTCAACTTATGTAGGAGTTTCTTGCTAAGCACAACATTGCACGGGTTCTACAACCCTCCTATTCGCCAGATCTCGATCCCTGCGATTTTTTTTATATCTTCCCAAAAAATCAAATACCACTTGAAAGGCAAAAAGATTTCAAGATATCGAAGAGATACAACAGAATGCGACGAAGCAGCTGCTCACTATTTCAGAAGACGACTTCAAAACAAATGCTTTGGGCAGCAGAAACAGCGCTGCGCTATACGTGTGGCTTCATAAAGGGACTACTTCGAAGGCTATTAAGTTTCAATTCTGTAAGTCTTGTACTTCTCTTTTGATAAATTAATTCTGGATACTTTTTGATTACACCTTGTGTTATGCTGTCTCACGTTGGATGCTTTGAGTCTTTCGTTAAAAGGCTCGCGTTTGTTATAAGTTGGTTAGATTGTTAAATTACTTTGAGATTGAAGCATTAAACCGTTATCAAGTTTGTTATACTCGAATAGTGTCATAGGTTGCAAGTAATCTGCTACATTTAGTGAATTCGAGAATCTCTTATATCTAGATATCAAATTACTGGATTTTATGACAATATGTGCTTACCTTTAAAGTGTCCGAAGGACTAAATAAAAACGTCGAAGTTTCTTTGCCATTGAAGAGAATATGTGCTTAATTAAAAGATATCTTTATGTTCATATGTCCGGAGCATCATGTGAACGCTACGGAACGCTTCAGTCAAAGCAATATTCTTAATTACGTAATGAAACTGACATTTCACACGCACATTGAACACCAAAGAACATTACATAATCAGCGTGTTTTTTCTTACATAATAAGTACAGAGAATTTTGATATGTTATTTCAGAGGAAACGCCCAACATATAGATAAAAGGAAATGTTATTTTTTTCTTTTAAGGAAACAAAAAATCCTCAAGTGAAGTAAACGATTATTATTCATAAGTACCAAAATAATTTTTCGTTTCTTCCAAAAAACTCAGACGAAAAGAATTTAAAAAAATGGTGCAGTTCTGAAGTGGTTTATCGGGAAATGTTCCAGTGGGCCAATCTGCCCTTGGCTGTTGCAGATGACAAAGTTATCGAGATTTATTCTTTTATTTATGAGTGTTTTCGTGAGATTGTAACCAATTTCAGACCAGTAACTTTAATTTCTTTATAGTCAAATTTTGAAGATGACAATCCGATTTTTGGCGTAAATGTGACAAGGATGGTAAGTCAGATAATTTTTGAAAACTTGAAAATTTTCATCGTCCTGGAGCGGGACTCGAACCCGCGTCTCCCAGAAAACGCCTAGGTATGCTAACCACTACACCACCTTTCATCATTCTTTATAGTCGTTGTGTTTTACATTGTTATGACACCAAGAAGTATTTGTTAAAGAAAGTAAGAGCAATAGTAATTTACTATATGACTCTTTTCATTGCATGAAGAACAAAATTTTGTTTATTCTATCAATGCCAGCGTAACCTTGCTTATTTTGCTTATCCTGTCTACGACTGTGTGATCTTGCTTATTTTACTTATACTGCTACTACTGTTCGATCTTGCTTATTTTGCTTATTCTGTCTACGACTGATTTTGAATTATGCTTTAGTAAGCGTTAATGTTTTTGTTTCTGTAATATTTGTGTTAGTGTTCAAGGATTTGACAAGGAATCTTGTTTTCAGGCAAAATTTTATTTACTCATTTGTTAGTTTCATGAGTACATTTTCGATATTGATTCAATTACATAGAATAACAGAAGAGAAAGTTGTTCAGCGTTTCAGTATTGAGGAAGTTTCCGCCCGGAAGTTCATTCAGTTTCCGTGGGTTAGGCTGTCCTGAAAGAAAAAAGAATACATTCCTCTACTTACTAGTGAAACCTTTTTATGTCATAAATTTGCTAACTGAAATGTAACACAGACATTTGACGTTAACTGGGAACATCAAACAGAAGTCAACCCTCTTTCCACATTTATAAGTGAGTCACGGAAAAATTCTCATTGGCCGGCACCGGGAATTGTATGTGAGTCTGAAGGAATTCGAGGCCACTGTGGTGCAGTGGAAGCATATCCGGCGAGTAACTGGAAGACCCTGGGTTCGATTCTTGGTGGCGGCCAATGAAAATTTGTCCGTGAGTCACTTATAAACGTGGAAAGAGCGATTGCTTCTGTTTGAAACTGAAATGTATTTACAGTAGAGAAAACGAATGCAGATTTACATTCTCAAATTTTCAGTGCCATATAGGAAAAATTTACAAGGGGAATTATAATCTTATGATTTTTGCAAATACAGAGGGTGAGTCGAAAATTTTGCAATATTTGCATAAACGCGGGTATGTCACGTGTTTAAAGTAGTTTAAGTAGCGCGCTGCAGTCAGTCGAAAGGGATAGAAAGTGGTAGCCGTTGCTGTGAACAGCATTGCATGTCGTCGTTCTGTCTGTGGTTGGGACGCCTAAAAGATGAACAGCCACAACCGGCTAATTAGGGAACTTTTGCTTTACGAGTTTGAATTCGTTCAAAACGCTGCTCAATCAACGCGAAACATTTGTCATGCGAAAGGGGAAAGTACCGTTGACCACAGCTCCGCATCTAGATGGTCCAAGAAATTTCGCCCAAGTGACACAAACCTTGACAATCAGCTAAGGTAAGGTAAACCGCGAACCGTGGATTCGAAGACCGTGCGCTAGGCCGTAGAGGTAAATCCGACAACCAGCACTCGGAGATTATCAGGCGAGCTGGGCATCTCACAGACCACCGTGGTTCGTCACTTTCAGGCCCTCGGCAAGGTCTACAGGAGCTGCCGCATTGTCCCTCACGAACTGACGCCATCAGCTGAAGCAAATCGCCGAGTGGAAGTGTGCACGAAACTCCTAGAAAGCCTGCGCGATATAAGCTGCATCAAGAGAATCGTTACGTGCGATGAAAAGTGGGTCTATTTCCGTAATCCTAACACACAACTGCAGTAGTTGAGCCCCGGGCCAGCTTCCAGAACCTGTTGCCAAACGTGGGCGCTTCGAGCACAAGGTGATGCTCTGCGTCCGGTGGAATTTCGAGGGGATAATCTATTACGAATTTGTTCCAGACGGTCGGACCATCAACGCCAACCTCTACTCTGAACAGCTAGAGCGGATGTATTCCGTTTTGGAGGAGAAGTACCCGGCAATGGTGAACAGAAAGCACACTCTCTTACAGCAGGACAACGCTCGGCCTCATACCTCACGAACGTCCTCGAACTGATGCCACACCCAGCATGTATTCCGGACCTTGCCCCGTCGGATTATTACTTGTTCCGTTCCGCGAACCACTTCCTTCGCGGGCGGCACTTCAACAACCATGAGGAGGTGGCAGCTGGGATGAACGGGTTCTTCGCCTCGAAGGAGAAGAACTGGTTCCACCGCGGAATCGAAGAACTGGCAGACAGATGGCTAAAGACTGTGCAATACGGTGGCCTATACTTTGAATGCTAGTCAATTTTCGTTGTAAAAGAATGTATAAAGACTGTGACGTGCCTGCCCAACAGGACGCACACGAAATAAAGGCAGATAGCAGTGATAACGAACGTCCGCGTAGCTTAATTGGTAGAGTGACTTATTCCGGAATGAGGGGACCTGGGTTCGATCCCCGGTGTGGATAAAAATGACGGAGAAATTTACTTCGTTATAATGGCGCCCGAACTTTCCGGATGACCCGGCCGTTCAAGATCTCGCAATAGTGTGATACTCTTTCCACACCGCGAGAGAGGAAAAATAAGAAAATCCCATCTTCAGCGCTTCGAAAAATAAATGTGTGTGACTTTGCATTCCACACACTAGATTGACTGGGAGTTCTCAAGTGCACGTTCTACAGCGGATGGCTGCCTGCAACGATTCATGGTCACGGCTGACCCGTGCGCCATGCCCCCGGCCCTCTTTCGGGGGGAGACGTGACGTGCCTGCCCAGCAGGACGCACATGACATAAAGGCAGATAGCAGAGACAATGAACGTCCATGTACCTCAATTAGTAGAGGGACTTATTCCGGAATGAGGGGACCGCGTTCGAGCCGCGGCGGGGATAAAAATGACGGAGAAATTCACTTCGTTATAAGACATGAAGTAATCCAAATATTGCAAAACTTTCGACTAACCCCCAGTGTTGGTCACAATATGAGAACCAGAAAAGCAAAGCAAAGGAATATGAGAATAAATACACAGAACTATGATATTCATTGCTACAAAACTAAGGGTATGCTATTTTGGTATTTAAGATTTTCGATCCGAACAACGTTAAAAGCATCTGAATTATAAATTTTGGAACCTACCTTATTTTTCAAAAAATCACAAATACTATGCATAGCGGAAGAAAGATATTTTATTTGCCTTACGTTAGATCAAAACATGTCCAACAAAGAAAAGGGAATGGAAATTAGAGTAAAGCTCAAAAATTATATTTTCCACCAATCAGCTACAAGCTAAGCGATTTCTTATCTGCAGAGGATGTTCACACATTTTTAGAACGTTTTTGATGATAAATTAGAGAAAATAAAAGGAGTTCAAAGAATTGAAACTGGTAACAGCGTGTTAGATGAACATGAAAGAAACATCTGCTGCAGTTAAATATCATCTGACAGAAAATGCCTCACGTAAACAAACTGTGGATAGAAGGGTATGCTTTTGCTCTTAACGAAGAGAAATATTCATATTATGTAATAAAAAAACGCTGTGAAAATAATGGAATTAGCGTTTCCAAATGTAAAATAAGCAATATTATTAATAATAAAGGGAAAAATCTCCAAGCATTGCTTTTAACAGGAAAAAGAACACCAAACGAATATCCAAAGAAGGTACGTACTTTTACGACTATTTCAAAAGCAAGGTCTCTGGTATTAAGAGAAAATTCACCTATCGAAAGAGCAATCGCTAAGTCGTTAAAAATATCTGTATCAACTGTAAACAACGTAATAAACAAAGATTTCAATCTGAAAAAAAAAACAAAAAAAACGAAATACTGGTTGTTTACCGTCTTTTGCCTAGGCACGTGGATGAGCGCAGAACACGGTGTAGACTTCTTCATGAAAATCACTTAGCCGGAGACAGATGGAAAAAATTTATCGTGACTATTAATGAAGCACAAGTTAGTAAAATTATGCAATGCATTGGTTATGAAACGCTTTCCAACATACTAGAAATCATTACTCAAGTTAAGACGATAATGGCTGTGGAATAAATTTTGCTCCTGTGTCCTGACCTTTTACCCCATTTTCATGATACTAAACATAATTGATTCAGTATACCTCCGGAACAACATACTAAAGTTTTGTCGCAATAGAAGCACTTTTAGTCTAGTTATGAGGATAATCTCTATGGAATAAATCTCGCTCCTGTGCCCTGAACTTTGGCTCCATTTCGATGATATTAAACAGAACCGGTTCAGTACATCTCCGAAACAACATGACGAAGTTTTGTCGGAATCGAAGCATGTTTACATAAGTTATGAGGCACAAGGGTGATGGAATGGATTCCCTCCTAAGGTCCAGACCTTTGACCTATTTCTTTCATTTTCAATAGTTTTCCATCCCAGGTTGTCCGCTAACACATACTAAAATTTCATCGAAATCGAACAATTTTTGCGCGAGTTGTCTTGCGGACAGACAGACAGACAGACAGACGGACAAAGCTGCAGCACATACGCTTCTTCAACCTACGGTTGGAAAGCGAAAATAAATCCACCTAAACGACTGTTACAAAAAAAAAAGGTCGTCTTACTATTGCAAAAGAGCAGAAAAGAACTTGCAAACTTGGTTCCAAAAATCCAAAGAAAGTTTCAGTAAAGGATTTACGATTACTGCTGGTTTCTCGCACAATCAGAAATTAAAGCTAAGAAAAATTGAAAATAATGTTAAAATCAAATCTACTTTAACTCCTATGTTTAAAGAGGAAATACCATTCTTTTATCCACAGATCCTTCAAAGAGTAGAACTCCGCCAGGTTAAGGATACCAGTCATATATCCACACCTACCACTTTATTTCTTGAAAAAATGAAAAAGGGACAGATATCAAATCTATGCATTTTGCTCATGTTCCTTCGAAGTCCCCGGATGTGTCACCTAACGAGCGCTTTCTAAACGCAGACCTGAAACAATAATTGTACAATGGAAAGCAGTGGAAATGGATTGGTATAAAATATCACTATCAGTTTTAAAAAATGCCCTATTATCTTGGAAATCTAGATGTGTTTTCATAGTCCAAAGGACAAAGGAAGGACTACCAGATAGAAAATTTAAGAAAAAAAAATTTACTTTGAATATTAATTATATTTCTGGAAAATCGTTCTAAAAATGTGCGAAAATCCTCTGGAGGAACAAAATTCGTATATGCTGAGTAAGTTTTAAAATGCCTCAATAATTGCGAAATTTTCCTTATTGCTTATTTTCATCAAATGTAGATATGCTCAGATGTTCAGGTTGCCGAGCAAACTGATATGATCAATCAATCAATCACTCAATTTTTTTTTTGGCAGTTAAGGCCGTTACACGCTGCGTCGAAACGGAAGACATCGGAACGGAAGCGAACTTTTTGCATCTGAACTGGTCGGAACGGTAACTAAGTTTGTCCACATGTGAAATCCCAAATTTGCTGGTGGCGAGACCAGATCCTTCTGCTCTGAAGCCAAATGCTTCCCTAATTAAGCTACAGGGTAAGGACAACACTTCTGCTTTCCGTCTTGACATGTGCGTCACTTTACATTTACCCCCCCCCCCCTGAGAAAGGAGGGGACACGAAATTTCATATAGAAGAAATTCTTGCTAATTTCAAACAATGTGTGGTAGATGCATCACACATTTATCGAAAAGAAAGAATTTTCATTGATTCCAGACGATGTGTGAAAGGAACATCGCACTTTATACATTTACGGTCAGTAGATCCAGTTTCCCCTTGTGGCGCCAATGTGAAACCCAAATTTGCCGTTGGAACCCACACCTTTCTGCTCCAGAGCCGACTGAGCTACGCCGGCAAGGATTTATCACTGCTTTCTTGCCGTCTTGACACGCGTCACCTCTGTAGTACGTAACACACACTAGGTCGGAAAAACACAAACAAAATCAGAATCATTCATTTGGAAAACTTCGAACGCGTTGGCCGTTGGAAGTTGTAGTATTGCGCGTTCTGCAATTACAAGTGTTATATTATATTTTTAATTTAACTGATATAATGTATAATCGACAACCTGATTTGTTTGTGTAATTTCCTACGAGGAGACGATAGAAATTTGTGACAGAAAGTAAAAAAAATTCTGAAATTCACGAGCTACTTTCCGTGATATTTTTCATGAACTAACGAAAACGAAGCATATTTCTGATACAACTTTTCCCGTGAAATGACGGAAAAAACTGAATTTCACGGATTTTTTGTACTCCGAAAAAGTTCTGAATTTTTAGAAACCTTTCCGCAATTCCTTTCTTATATTGACTGCAAATTACCGTTTTAAAGATGTGTTAATGGAAAATTCTGAATTTTCAGAAACCTCTCCGCAATTCCTTTCTTACATTGACGATAAATTACCGTTTTCAAGATGTGTTAATGGAAAATTCTGAATTTTCAGAAACCTTTTCGCAATTCCTTTCTTATAGTGACGGAATTCCCATTTTCAAGATGTGTTAATGGAAAATTTTGAATTTTCAGAAACTTTTCCGCAATTCCTTTTTATATTGACTGTAAATTACCTTTTTCAAGATGTGTTAAGGGAAAATTTTCAGAAACTTTTCCGCAATTCCTTTCTTATATTGGCGGTAAATTACCGTTTTCAAGATGTGGTAATGGAAAATTCTGAATTTTCAGAAACCTTTCCGCAATTCCTTTTTTATATTGACGGTAAATTACCGTTTTCAAGATGAATCAATGGTAAATTCTGAATTTTCAGAAACCTCTCCGCAATTCCTTTCTTACATTGACGATAAATTACCGTTTTCAAGATGTGTTAATGGAAAATTCTGAATTTTCAGAAACCTTTTAGCAATTCCTTTCTTATAGTGACGGAATTCCCATTTTCAAGATGTGTTAATGGAAAATTTTGAATTTTCAGAAACTTTTCCGCAATTCCTTTTTATATTGACTGTAAATTACCTTTTTCAAGATGTGTTAAGGGAAAATTTTCAGAAACTTTTCCGCAATTCCTTTCTTATATTGGCGGTAAATTACCGTTTTCAAGATGTGGTAATGGAAAATTCTGAATTTTCAGAAACCTTTCCGCAATTCCTTTTTTATATTGACGGTAAATTACCGTTTTCAAGATGAATCAATGGTAAATTCTGAAATTTCAGAAACCTTTCCGCAATTCCTTTCTTATGTTAACGGAGAAACTCCGTTCTTACTTTTTCCGAATCCATATGACGAAAACCGGTAATAAGAGAGATTCACGGGGATACTTGAGGGTTTGATTAACTGTTAAATTTTAATAGTATGTCGCAGTATTTGATTTTGAAGTTCTGTAGTAAGATCCGATATTGTGGATAGTATAATGGATGAATATTGTTTACTGTGGCACAGGATATTTCTTCTCATCTTCCTCATTTTGTGCACTAGCTGTTACAATATATTGTGTTACCGTCAAAAATTTGGTACTTGATTTATTGTACAGGTGATCGTACGATGTCTATGTATCGGTCTGTGGAGTCCGGAAGACAAAAGCTATGTAACTGTCAAAAATAAATTTTATATTTAGAAGTTTTGTGAAATAATATTATAAAATAGTACATTACACCTCCTCTTAAAGATAATTGACAGTTATTGTCAGTTAGAAAGAAGATCTCAAACTATAAATCATTCTGTTGCTTCGAAAAATTACAACAAAAAATACATAATTTGTAATAAGACCTTCGACAGAAAAATAAATTATTACAAACGTGTTCAAAAATAATAGGCTGTAATAGAAAATAAAATGTCTAAAACCCTTGCATTAGGGAAAACAAATCCTCAGCGATCAATTAGTTTTACCTTGAACGTGGGTCTGACTCCTGTGACTTTCTGACTGAGTGGTTAAGACGCACGGCTTTCAACCCAAACACGGGCCGGGTTCGGTCACCGGCGTTAAAAAATCCCCTTGTGTAAGGGCTGAAATATTGAACACGTTGGATTTTGCGAGAGTTCTGACTAAATACGGAAAAACTTGAAATGGACTTTTCTGAAATAAACGGAATTACTGAGTACGAAAAATCTGTGAAAATACGGAAGTCAAAAGAAACAGACACTTTTTAAAACGGAAATTCCGTTAAAAATGAACATGTATCGGCAACTTTGCTGCAGAAACTTTCCGTGAACTCACACGACTTATTCTTATACAGTGTGTGCAAGTTTTTTTTTTTTTTTTTTGAAGCATCACGGTTGCCGTAAGCATTTCAAAGAGCTATAAATGCAGGCTTCCGTCCAGAATTTGCGAATTTGGGGCCGTGTCGCGGATGGCCTATACTCGGGGCAAACTTAACCTGTCATTGGAAGGAAGGCTACAGAGTGTATACTTCCACTGCATAAAATAGTTCCGGTCTAAAAGCTCGTACTCCAGCTTCAACTGGCACTTAGAAATGACACAGATGTTCAATACGTTGTGTGTGTGTGCATTTAAAAAATTCAGATCTCAGTTTCAGCGGCATTTCTAAAAAATACAGATATTCGTGCTTTGGTGACGTCACTGATGGTTCTCTGTCACAGCATTCTTGTTTGGGTCAGAGTTAAGCTGTCAACCCAGGGGATATTTATTGCTGTGGGGGGTGGGGGTCATTAGTGGAAGGATGAGGGTGAAAAAAGTGTTTCCGAGAGCATTTCGCGTTTCTCCTTGATTGTTGTTTTAAAACACTCTTCTGTCTTTTCGGTTTTTTCGAATGGCATCTGCCGGTCACTCGAGTGTATTTCAGCCGCATAAACGTGGGAAATCACTACGAAGCTCTGCTAAGGTGATCGTTATGAATGTTTTCACTAAATTGATGGAAAAACATTCGCCGAATAAATCAAATGAATTAACAGTTCTTACGGCAGAACTCACTGGCGTTTCAAGTCGCACCATTGCGAGAATGAAGGTTGAATTTAGTACTGAAGTAACCTCAGATCCATTGGCAATTTATTTCTTCAAATTAAAATACAATTCTCGCTTGGCTTACATAGAACGTTTTCTCGAAATTAGTTTGGAGTTCCCAATTCAGTTCTCAATATAGGCCAAGAAACGGCCATCTTTTCCTTTTGAACTTTTGTGCGCAGTTGCCTTAAACGCGCATGAACCGGCATGAAAATTCAGACAAATGAAAGAGTTCCTTCCCCAGCCACACATAATTCGGAAACTTGGAAAACTGCCACACATTCAAAGTGTTCCTCGGAGGAACAGCAATTTGTGCCCGGCCCATCAATGAAAAACATGTGGCAATTTTCCAATGTGTGGCAGTTTACAGTGAACCCTAAAATATCATTTACCACAGAGACGGGCTCTTCTTGTCCAGTACTTATGGCAACACGGGGTAGTTAAAAATGCATACACATTTAACGGATGTCTGTTATAAAAAAAAAAAATCTAATCAAGGCAAAATTTTTGAAAGAACGAAATTTTACGCATAACTGATGACATGTTAAAATTACTTTTAATTAAATCCCGCAGTTGGTAATCTTCAAGCAATAAGTATAAATATATGAAATATATAAAAAATGGAAAAATATGTGAAAACAAAATTAGTCCACTTAAGACTGCTTCCCGTGTTTAGCAAAGATAATTTCATTTTAAAAGTAAGAAAGAAAGAAACGTTACACGTTCTGTAACATCTCCAAAAAAAAAAAAAAAAAAAAGATAAGAGAGGGAGAAATAAACTGCTTGTCTACCGGTCTGCAAAGCGCGCGGCGGTGGGGAGGGGGTTAAAATAGAGGGGTTTGGTAAGGGATCACGGTGACAGACAGCCAGCCCTGAGGGCTTGTGGGAGAAGTTTTCCGAGTGAAGGTTAATTACACACCATTAGTGCGGAGTAATACTGGGAGTGAAAAGGTCACCGTAGCTTTGGCCCCATTGCCAGGATAGCTTTGCCCCGAGTATAGTGGTCAATTCATGACTGCTACGGAGGAGCCTCAGGTTCGATCCCAGGCAGGTACGAACGCTCGAACCACTAAATATCCGCCGTGCGTCGGATGGGCATATTAAGCCGTCGGACTCCGGGTACTACCCCCCCCCCCGGTAATGAATAAGGACGTCTTTCTCCCCTTTCTACCTCGCTTCCGTGTCACTTTCCTATCTGACACTCTAGCTCAAAACTCCTAGCTTCCTATTTCTAAGGCTTGTTTAAGACCTATAAAACAACCTTAGAAATAGGAAGCTAGGAGATTTATATAGCTTCCATATTTCAAAGGGTTGTTTAACGTCAGATACTCCCTTCCTAAAATCCTCTACATATGATCTAATCTGAATTTGGGGCCACTAGTTCCGGACAAGGGAGTAAGCCTGTGAGGTAATTCAAACCCACCAACCAAGACTGACTCAAGATTTGCGCCCGGTACCATTGAGGACGATTTATTAGAAGCCAGCACTTCGTATCGCTCGGCCACTTGGGTGGAACTCTGGCAAGATGATGTGATGAAGAGGGGAAAGCGAGAAACAGAATTAAGTGAAAGTATGTCGACATATAATAATTTGTTTGCAGAAAAACCTGTTAAATTAAAACAATAGTATTACACCCGAATTAATACAAAATAAAATGACACTGCTAATAAAATTCTTCGTAAACAAACAAACAAAAGCATGGAATATAATAAGATGATACTATAGTAGCGATATGCAACAATCTACGGACATTATTTTTCTTGTGTTTGTATTTTTCTTAAATTAAATGCATTTTTTTAAACAAGAAAAGAATAATACTTAGTAGATTTTGAGAGATTTCCTGATGTATCGTCCTACACATACAAAGTCTTATCAGAATAATATGACCACCCCTGGAATCGCAGTGTACCCTCCCAAGCGCGTCACAGAGTGCACGTGACAAGGTCGACCACACTGAGATACAAGCGGCTGGTCAAGACAGATGAGCCATAGTGCGTAACGCGAGCACAATGGGCAGAGGTAGTGATTTCACGGACGTTCAAAAAGGAATGATCAGCGGCTACCGCGTGAAGGGTGGAAGCATCTCAGAAACAGCAGACTTCGTGGGCTGTTCGCGAGGTGCTGTAGTAAGGGTGTACCAAGAATGAACCACTGGCACACAGAGTACCTTCCAAGGTCATAAATGTGAACCCCCAAAAGACATCGACACCACAGGACAATGCCGCCTCCGTTGACTATTAAATGACAATCGACGCGTAACAGTGTGGCAATTGACCACGCAAATGAACGCTGGGGCATCCAGGTACGTGTCCCCGATAACAGTAGAGTGCTACGAATGGGTCTCCGCAATCGACGCTGCATCAAGGCGCCCATGTCAACCCAGGTGCATCGGCAATGATGCCTGCAGTTCGCATGGAATTACCGTAATTGGAAAATGGGAGAGTGGAAAAATGTTGCCTTCTCCAATGAATCGATACGGTGTCAGACACACGAGAACCAACACCCGGACATGCTTGTCGGTCAAGAACAGGTCGGTGGTGGCCGTGTGCATGTCTTGGGGGATGTTTTCCTGGTATGACCTGGGACCGCTGGTAACACTGGATGGGTCCCAAAACGCCAATGGCTACCTGTCCATCCTCACTGACCACATGCATTCTTTCATGTTGGACGTTTACCCTGGTGGTGATGGTGTCTACCAACAGGACAATGCGCCCTGCCATGTCGCTAAGGGGGTACGTGACTAGTTCCAGGAACATGACAGTGATGTCTCCATTCTCCCTTGGCTGGCGAAATCGCACGACCTTAATCCCATGGGACACTTGTGGGACTATTTGGATCCACGGTTTCGATGTGCCGACCCAAAACCACGTCATCTCCTGGACCTCCATGCTCTGCTGCAGTCCATATCACATCGTCTCGCCCCTGTCATGCGGGCCGAGGGTGGTAATTCCCATTATTAGGTAGGTGGTTATTATTTTGATACGACCGTGTATTGTTTTGTCACACTGTTATAATAATGTTTAGGACCAATGTACAAAACTTGATTTTTTTGCACAATATTGATTAATTCTATACGTTAAAAGACTTCTGAAAGAAAAATCAAATACAGTAATAATAAAGCAACTTCCAGTAAAACAGAAACAGTAAACTCAGGCAGACCAGGTCACGGAAAGAGCTTGCACGTCTACCGATGCGATGAAATGAACGTCTGTGGCAGATGTTCTTGACTTAACACATGCGCAAATGCTTCCGAATAAATTCGCTTGGTTAGAAATACTCTCAGCGTGCTACATCCGAAATTCCTACTCCAACTGCTTGTTTCCGAAGCAAGAATTCCGATGCGTTTCCGCTGTAATATCAATGGAAGCCCCCATATTACAGGATACCAAACGTTTTCCGTCGATTGTGTTCTGAGATTTTGTTTTCGTTCCGAAGTAATGTGTGGAAAGCTTTAGAGGCACACCACTCAATGAACAAAACATTAGAGATACTGACCTAATAGCGTGTTGGTCTTCCTCTACTGCGAATAACAGCCTGTACATGCCGAGACATCGACTCCAGTAGATACCGAAGGGTTTACAAAGGTAATACCAGCCATGTCTTTTCCAGCTTTGCCCACAACTGCTCCCGAGACATTGGTCCAGGAACCATGGATCTGGTGTTCTTCTCTGCGGCATTCCAGGGAGCTTCCATAGGGTTTTAATCAGGAGACCCTGGGGACCACTGGATGGTTCCAGTGTTCCTCGAGCCATGTCTGGGTGGTTGCGGCCCGGTGGGACGGCGCATTGTCCTGCCGAAACAGACTGTCACCCTCAGGCTAAGCAAAGGCCATGAAAGCGTGTAGGTGATCAGTAAGCACATGCTGGTAACGCGCAGCGATTAAAGACCTCCTCCAGACACTCTAACGGACCTAATGTGTCCCATGAGAAGGCTCTCCGAACTATCGTAGAGCCAACAGCGCCTTGAAAAGAGCCGACCTGCCGCGACGGGGCCATGACCTCATGCTGTCGACGCCATACCCGCACCCTCCCGTCAGCTCGGTACAGATGAAAATGGGAATCATCTGGCAGCAATACGCAGCTCCACTCTTCATAGGTCCAGCTTCGATATTGCTGGCATCAGGCGAGTCGTAATGTCCGATGACGAGGAGTCAATAGTGAAACAAGAGTAGAGCGTCGGCTCCCGTAGCCCAGGGTACTCATCGTGCGCCGTAGCGTTTGCTCGCTGGTACTACTTGGGCTGCAGACATTTAACATGGATGTGATTTACGCCACCGTTGCCAAACGGTTGGTCTGTACCAGCTTCTATAGTCTACGTCGACCCCGGTCATCAACGGCGTGTGGTTGGCCGCTGCTTGTTCTGTGGGCGCTGGTACGTCCGTCGATGGTATACTCGGGGAACACCCTCGATACGGTTGCCCTCGGGAATGTTCGAGATGCAAAAATTCCTCCCCCTTTCTACTTCGCTTCCATGTCACTTTCCTATCGGCCACTCTTAGCCCAAATCTCCTAGCTTCCTATTTCTAAGGGTTGTCTAAGACCTGGTATAACGAAGTAAATTTTTGTACATGCCGGGCATCGAACCCGGGTCCCCTCATTCCGGAATAAGTTGCTCTCCCAGCTGAGCTACGCGGACGTATGCTGTCGCTGCTATCTGCCTTTATCTCATGTGCGTCCTGCGGTGCAGGCACGCCACATCTTCCCTTCCTCCCTGAAAGAGGGCCGGGGGCATGGCCCAAGGGTCAGCCGGGACCATGTGTCGCTGTAGGCAGTCATCCGCTGAAGAACGTACATTGGAGAAATCCCAGTCAATTTGATGTGTGGAACGTAACATCACACACCTTTATTTTTCGAAGCGCAGAAGAAAGGATTCTCTTATTTTTCTTGTCTCGCGGTGTGGAAAGAACAGCACACCATTGCGAGAACTTTAACGGCCAGGTTATTCTTGAAGTTCGGGCGCCAATATAACGAAGTAAATTTCTCCGTCATTTTTGTCCACGCCGGGCATTGAACCCGGGTCCCGTCATTCCGGAATAAGTTGCTCTCCCAACTCAGCTACGCGGACGTATGCTTTCGCTGCTATCTGCCTTTATCTCATGTGCGTCCTGCGGTGCAGGCACGTCACCCTGGAGTTATGGGGTTAGATACTCCCTTCCTAAAATCCTCTACATGTGATCTGATAAATGCAAATGAAGTTTACCGAATTGTTCTAGCGAGGAAATAATGCATCTCTAAATAGCGGCGGATTAGGACGACCAAACCAGGCCGATAATTTTAGTCTTGTGGTCCACTACAGCACTACACCTGTCTACAGGGGAATAAATCCTATGTTCACTCATGAAAAAAAGAAATTATATTAGAGCCTAGATGGAAGAGAACTCGTGTAATATGCATTTTAACTACGAGTTTTGTTGTGAACATATCCTCATAACAGTTTAACGACGAAATAATTTTAAAAACCCGCTTACGATTGAATATAGCATGAAACCTCACTGAAAATGAGGTGTTGTTACTAGATAATTAATTTTCTTGAAAAATTCGGTTCTAGTATAAAAACAAGAAAGCTGACAGCAATTTACGGTTGTAATGGGCACGTTTTTTTTTTAATCCGTTCTGACGCGAATTAAATTTATCAAAGCTATTCAAAGTCAGTGGAACTGGTTGGGAAAACAATCAACCGGTTTCAATAATCGGAAACTGTTCTGGGTGGCGTAGTAGTGGTTAGCACCCCCGGGCGCTATATGGGAAACGCGGGTTCGATTCCCGCTCCAGGACAACGAAATTTTCAAGTTTTCGGATATTATCAGACTTACCATCCTTGTGACATTTACACCAAAAAACGGATTGCCATCTTCAAAATTTATATTGTATGATGCAATCCCGTATTTCATTCATGATTCATCTGCTTAGTTCCACCAGTGTCTAAAAAGCATGTTACGAAAATTAACAAATGGCGCATAAAAAGTTTCGCATAGAGCAAGGAAGGTATCAGAGACAAACCGATTTTCAAATTGAACAGTTAAAAGAAGAAATATGCGAGAGGAGGTCTTTGCCTTCCAGCAGAAGAATTTTCCATAATGGAAAAGTTGAAAATAGGCGAAGAATATTCTGCATGGAAAAAACTATGCTAAGGAAAAAGAACTATTCAAATACGTCTCCCGGAAGCAGAAATAGCGAAAAAAGGTTTCGACCTTTACGCCTCCTAGCGGGAAATCTGTGCATTATTTAAAGAGGATAATGGTCCACTTATCTAGTTAAGCGAATGGCATACAGCGAAGAAGAAATTTCTCAATAGTGTTTTTAGAAGCGGCGATACACTGCAAACTGAAGTACACAAACACCACCTGCAGACAGAACTGTGAACTACAAAATTCTTCGTGTACAGCTTAAAGTATTCTACAAGGTAAATGGCATTCGATGTTGAAAGAATTTTTAAATCGCACATGTCATCATCATCATCATTGTCAACCATTATCAATCCACTGCTGGACGAAGGTCTCCCCAAGTTTCCTCCACAACGGTCTGTCTTGTGCCAGTCTCCTCCATGTCACCCCTGCATACTTTCGAATTTCATCCACCCATCTCCCATGTGGTCTTCTTCTGGGTCTTTTCCTGTCACTTGGAATCCAATCTAAAATTTCAGCTGTCCATCGATGATCTGTCCTTCTGGCAGTATGTCCAGCCCATTGCCATTTCAGGGATTTAACTCTGATCATGATGTCTTCCACTCTTGTCATTTTTCGGATCCACGAGTTCCTCTTCTTATCTCTCCTGGTTACACCAAGCATGCACCTCTTCATGCTTCTTTGAGTTGTCTGCAGCCTTTGTATGTCTCTTTTAGTTAAGGTCCACGTCTCCGCACCATACGTAAGCACTGGAAGGATGCATTGATCAAACACTTTTCTTTTAAGACATAATGGCATATTGCTCTTGAAAATTATAGAAGCAGAGATATTGAGAAAATAGATCCAAAATTGGCGACCCCCAACGGCGAAAGTTTGCATTATTTTGGGAAGAAAATGCTCACGCATAGTTTGCGTAGTTAGTAGTATCTGACCGAAGAAAGAAGTTTTTCAATCGGGTTTTTAGTCCCCTAGATATTACTGCAAACGGAAACGTGAATTTACGCCCTCTAGTGGCAGAGTTGTGCATTAAGAAAAATTTGAAATTATATGAGAAACATTTCTCTGTAGAAACGCTCTCTAACAAAGAACGCATTTTTCAAATCGGACTCTTTGAAGCAAAGATATTGACAAAAATAAGATATGCATCAACACACCGTGGCAAAAAAGCAGTGCATTATTTTAAGAAGAAAAATATTCTCAAAAAGTTTTTCGATGACAGCGTTATCGGTTCACGGAAGAATTTTTTGAATCGCCTTTTCAGGAGCTCAGATTTTGCTGCAAATATACATCAGAAGCAGAAATAAACATTTAATCCTTCTGGTGGCCAAACCACTCTTTACCAAATAATAGAAATTATATCGAGCAAAAATTTCATCAGAAGCTGTATCCGGTGCAGAAAGAATTTTTCGAATCGCAGTTTTAGAAGCAGAGATATCGGGGAAAGCGCAATTTACCTTTACGCCTCCTAGCGGAAAATCTATGAATTACTTGAAAATTTTTGAAATTGTGTGAAAAACATTTTGCACTGGAAACTCTAACCAACAAAGGAGGAACTTTTCAAATCGGTCTCTCAGATGCAGAGATATCGACAAAAAATAGGATATTCCTCTACGCCCCATGACAGCGAAACTTTGCATCATTTTAAGAAGAAAATATTCCGAAAAGGTTTATCGACGTGAGTGGTATAGGTCCTCGAACGAATTTTTTCATTTGAGATTTTAGAAGCTCAGATTTTGCTTCAAATACAAGAGAAGCAGAATTTAGGCCTTACGCTCCCTAGTGGCCAAACTGTTTTTTTACCAAAAAATTAGAAATTACATGCAAAAGATTTCCCATCAGGAGCTGTATCCACTGTAGGAAGAATTTTTCAAATCGGAGTTTTAGAAGCTGGGATATCGGGGATAACGCAGTTTACTTTTAGGCCCTCAGCGGAAAATCGATGCGTAACGTCTCCTGCAAAACCGCTTTTTCGCCGAAAACACAACCCCTCAACTGGAGGGCCTGCAAGCGGCTATCATCTTCCAGCAGGACGGTGTACCCCCGCAATGGGCACTTCGTGTTCCTGAGTTTCTTGACGAAAGCTTTCCGGAGCGATGGATTGGACCACAGGATTACAGCTGCCATGACAACAATTCCTGAGGACATGCTCGGGAGAACATGGCGGGAAATCGAATACTGTCTCGACGTCATTCGTGCAATCAACGGTGCCCATGTGAAGCTCTACTAGCATCCCAACAAAATTTGGAATGTGCTATTCAGCATGCAATAAATCCATTTTTATTATCTTATTCCGTGTCCGTTTTATTGAGTGCCAAAGTCGTAAAAATAATTTTGGAACATCCTGTATATACAGTGAAACCATTATATAACCAGCTTGCATAATACGAAGTTCCGCATATACAGAAATTTTTATAGAACCCTCGAACTTTGTAATATTCTCCCTTGTTATTTTAACCACTTATTACGAACAATATTTTTTTGAAAAAAATAAAAATAAAAACATATATGGAAGCTTATAGCGGTTTTTCAGGCCGTGGGTGGCCGAGTGGGCAACGTTCGTGACTGCCACGGAAAGGGCCTCAGGCTCGATCCCAGGCAGGTACGAACACTCGATCCACTAAATATCCGCTGTGCGTCGGATGAGCACGTTAAGCCGTCGGACCCCGGGTACTGGCTCCCCCGGTAATAAATAAGGGCGCTTTCCTCTCCCTTTCTACTTCGCTTCCGTGTCACTTTCCTATGGGGCACTCTAGCCCAAATCTCCTAGTTTCCTATTTCTAAGGGTTGTTTAAGACCTGGGGTCAGACACTCCCTTCCTAAAATCCTCTACATATGATCATGATCGCGGTTTTTCCGCACAAAGGGTTTCCCCACCTTAGCCCGCATGGGCAACGGTGAAGGCAATACCTGCCTGCCTCAAAGTCTGGAAAACCTAGGAATCTCCCAATCTCCAGCTTCTCCTCAAAGACCTCCCTCCATCGGTATTGCTTCGTTCGGTCAGGGATAAGAGAATCGCTTAAAGCCTTTCGTCTTAAACACCCGAACGGCAGCAATCCCACTGGATTTTTCATGTTGCATGTCAAAGCCCCTGGAATTCCACAAATTGATGAACTGCTAGGTCGTTGAGAAATTTGTGAAACTGGCCTGGGGTAGGCGTTTCACTAGCCTTCTTTCAAATACTCATCCAATTCCCGACTCTGAATTCCCAGAGCTCTCGACGACGGGAATAAGTTCCCATTATTGACGAAAGCTTTCCGAGAGCCACACAGGAGAGTCCGAAAGCGCTCTTCATCTTATTCATCCGATGAGAATCTCGATCAGGCGTTTAAAAAGGATTCTAAACTCTAAGCGGCACTAGTTCCTCTCGCATGTTCACAAAAGCTGCCAAGAAACTTCGGAGAGTGCTCAATTTGGGTCCTCCGTGATTGGCTTATGTAATCACGTGACACACTACGTTGGAGAAACGAACGAGAAGAGACAAGAACAATTGCTTCAGTGATTAATATCAACAGGGATTGCAATGTTGCAATAATAACATCGAGTTTTCCCCACCCCAAATTACGCCTATAAAAATATGTAATAAAAAGAAGGAACGGAAAACCTTTAGTTGCTTCTTTAAAGTAAAATGACTGACAAAAGAATCAGTGGAAGTAAGTTTCCTGCAAGTTTTGCCACTAATATTAAGGGCCGGAGTATATTACCTCAAAGAAGTACTTGCTTTAAGGTTTAGGGCCTCGTGTGGCCTAGTGGGCAACGTTCGTGATTGCCGCGGAAAGGATCTCAGGTTCTATCCCAGGCAGGTACGAACACTCGATCCACTAAATATCCGCCGTGCGTCGGATGGGCATCTTAAGCTGTCGGACCCCGGGTACTGGCCCCCGGTAATAAATAAGGGCGTCTTCCTCCCCTTTCTACCTCGCTTCCGTGTCACTTTTCTATCTGGCACTCTAGCCCAAATCTCCTAGCTTCCTCTTTCTAAGGGTTGTTTAAGTCCTGGGGTCAGACACTCCCTTCCTAAAATCCTCTACATATGATCATGATCATGCTTTAAGAAAAAGACCATAATGTGGATTGAAAGTTCCGAAGGAGAAATAAAATTTTTGCGGAGAGAATAATAAAGATCCATCTAAAATAAATTCATATAATACATATTTCAAATTTATGGCTAAAGAATAAAGAAGATTTTCAAGTCAAATTTTTGGGTAAGTGCTCCTAACCTTCCTTTCCGAAAATTCGACTTAAAAATCTCCTTTATTCCTTAGTAAAACCCATTAACACGAAATATTTGTAATGCATTAAGTCTAAGAATAGCCATGTCATCAATTATTACTAAATTCGTATTATTTGTGTTTTAGTAATGATAAATAAATTAATAAAAAAACAACAATTTTGATATTCTTTTTGTTTTCTGAAATTTAAGTATGTGGTCTACACCAAATTGTTGAATACATAAAAATAGCAAGCCACAAAATAAAATCTAGTTTGCTATTTCACGAAACGGTTAAGATCGGAACAAAAATCGGGACATATATTTGAACCCCAGTCGACATTCAAAATATTATATATACGTAAAGTAGCAGTCAGTTAGTTGCTGCATTTAAATCTCCTAGATTAAAGCAGCAATAATTTCCTTTAGTACCGAGTATTGCTATCTTGTTTGGTAGCAATACTCGGTACTAAAGAAAATTATAATTATATAATAAAAAGTAATAACGTTTTATATTATTTTAAAACCATCTAAATAAACCTTCAGTTAGCAATAGCACTATTGGCAGTGCTGTTGCCGTGATCTTTGATGTTTGCGACCGATCTGAACAGCAGCCGGAAAGATGAAAAGGATTTTCATCCAATCAGATCTCCGAAGAGTTTCTTTGCAGGCCTTGTGAACATCCGTGTCTCTCATCAACTTCTTTCTGCTGTTTCCTGCACATACAGCCTAGGGAGAAGGGATGTCTGGCTAGATTATTCAAAATTTATTATTATAATTTTTTTTGCTCTTTTTTTTTACCACTTTTTTTACGCTCTCCCGATGCATTTATTCGTGACTTCCTGGGCTGACCCTAATTTTTCATTTTTCTCTCTGGAACAGAGCTCCGTGATAGCTGGTTCTTGGCCCACTCACCTAAAATTCATTCATTTATGGGAAGGAAAGGGCGCTCTGTGGAGTAGAAACCTCGACTCGTCGGAGAAGGTAACATTTTCCCACTCCTCCACCGTCCAGTGATGGTAGTTCCACGCGAACTGCAGGCGTCGTTGCCGATGGACCTGGGTTAACATGGGCGCCTAGACGCAGCGTCGACTCCGGAGACCCATGCGTAACAGGGATCGCTCTACTGTTATCGGGGGCAAATGAATGCCCCAGCGTTCATTTGCGTGGTCAATTGCTGCACTGTTGCGCGTCGATTGCCCTTTACCAGTCGACGGAGGCGTCATTCTCCTCTGGGGTCGATGAGCTTTGGGGCTCCACAGTTAAGACGTCGGTAGGTATTCGGTGTGCCAGCAGCGTTCCACTCTTGCTACACCTTTACTAAAGCACCTCGCGAACAGCCCACGAAGTCTGGTGTTCCTGAGATGCTTCTACTCTTGGCGCGGTAGCCGATGATCACTCCTTTTTGAACATCCGTCAAATCAGTACCTCTGCCCATTCGTCATGCACTATGGCTCCACTGTCCCGACCGGCCGCTTATATCTCCGTGTGGTCGACCATGTCACTTGCACTCCGTGGCGCGCCTGTGTCGGTATACTGTGATTCCGGGGGTGGTCATATTATTCTGATACGAACGTGTACATCTTCTGAGTAAATGCCGTCTTTTACCCCTACCCTCGACACCCACTTCACCGCTGTTTAGGAAACCCGAGACTTTAGTCTGCTTCAGAGGAAGTGTGAAAGCATTCAAAACAGATATCATGACAAGCCCCAAACGAGCAACAGTTGACCCGTGTTTCTGATTTAACAGCAAATCAAATGTAACAGGTGAAATTTAAAAAAATTCGCAGCTACTTTAATTTTTATAATTGTTAAATGTTTTGCTTATTACAGATCCCACTCATTTTTTTATTGCCAGCAATAGTTTTTAATCAACAAGTATTACTTACGTACCTTCGATATTGATAAACAGTTTATGATTGACTAGTTTAAACCTGATGTAATGTAATACGAATACTCCAAATTTAGCCCTTTTTTATTCGTCCAGTTACAACGAAGTTCGCATATATCGAATGTTTTTAATTCTCTCTTTGACTTGATTGTATACGAATTAGACCGCATCAAGATTTTTGAAGTTCCTTTAACGCAGTAGTTGAAATGTTTCGAAATGCAAAATAAACTCAGATTTTCTAACCTTTCAATGGCAAGTCTAGCTGTTTGAAATTGTTTTCTTCTTCGTCGCTTGACTGATTCATTATTCTTGTCCTGAATGTGCTCCACTATGTCCACATATATTGCATTTCCTCTTGAAAGCATCTTCTTTCCACACTCGCCGAACCATTACTAAATTTTTGATTTCAATTAATCCTTGTTTTTTAAAATTGAAGAAAGAGAAATATCAAACTTTTCTCAGTTTCCATTTTTTTAACTTTTTCTATTCCTACTAAACTGATTCCTTCGATTTTTTCGTTGAGCTTTAAAATTTTAAGCTTTTTTAAAGCCACGAATTTTCGATTTTAGTAAGCATATCGTACAAACTACTGTGCAACTGAGCAGTCGAAGTCCAATTAAATTTACCAGATGTGACGAATGTCATTCTTTGTTACCTATAGGTGAAACTACTTGAACTACTCCCATTGAAAAGAGTGGTACTATCCCCGAAGAGATAAGGAAGTCCTCAGTCGGAAATCACATAGCTACGTGAGGTCATTAACCCAATGTTTTATCCCATACAAACAGATTCGCGGCCGCCCCGAGCAGAGATTATTTTCCTTAAAGGTGGAGAGGGAAGGTCATAAAAGGTCTGGATATTTATATTGGTCGGGGGTGGGAGTAAAGGAAAATACTGACATGTTCTTGTCTGTTTGTAAGCAGAATACTCTCTCTCTCTCTTTGTTGCTCTGTTCGAGCCTCGTGACCCAATTCACAACCTGTCGGTAGTTAAGGTTCTCCATTCCTGTCTATTCTCCACAGTTCTCATGATTTCTGCAACTGACAGGTTTCTGAAAGTTTTATTTGATCGATGAATCTGCCTGGGGCGGGGGGGGGGCGTCCTATCCTTCTTTTGCCGTCGACTTTCCCCTGAAACACAAAGTTTTCCTAAACCGTCTCGCCGGATGATGTTGCCGAAGAAGTTTAGAATATGCCGTTGGATTGTCGGAAGAAGTCGATTGTGCGCGTCTATGCCGAGCTCACTGTCAAGATTGGTGCATTAGTCCTATGTACAACCCAGGATATTCTCAGCATGCGTCTGTAGCAGATCATTTCAAACGACTGAAATCGTCTGCGACATGCTGCATTTAAGGTCCGTGTTTCAGAACCATAAGTCGCGATGAGGAACACCAGGGCTTTCACCAGTCCAGCCTGATGGTTTTACCGATGTGGTGATCCTTCCAGATTCTTGTAAGCCTTGCGACGGAAGATCTGGCCATTCCGATCCTCCTTATGATCTCGCCTTCGTAATTGACGGTGTTGGTTATGTGGGCCCACAGATATATGACTTCTGATTTTCATGCAATATCGGGTGTCTGTTCGAAGTTTTGAGGAAGCACTCCGGCCCTGTCAACTACCATAAGGCAGCACTTGGCCCTATTTAGTTTGAGACAAGCTTCGGCGCTGTAGTCTTCGATGCGTTCGAAGACAACAGCACTTAAGCGGACGACACCACTGTAATACCTTCTTCTCTGAACCAGCTATTATAGTGGTGTCATCCGCATAGCGTAGTAAAACGAAGTAAATTTCTCCGTCATTTTTGGTCAACGCCGGGGGATCGAACCCGAGTCCACTTATTCCGGAACAAGTCGCTCTACCAACTGAGCGACGCAGACGTTCGTTCTTGCTGCTATCTGCCTTTATGTCGTGTGCGTCCTGCGGGGCAGGCACGTCACAGTAGATTTGATATTTTTCTACGGCCTATTGACACCCCACCGTACCAGTTCCACGTCGCTTTCCTGATTATCCATTCTCCATATATAGTGGAACCACGGAGTAGTATAAATTGCCCGTAAACTCTATAATTTTCTGGTGGGAAACAAAGGACTAAAGAGTGAATGAATGCTACTTAATTTAATTAATAACAAGGAACAATACACCAATTGTACTTAAATAGTATAACTCTACTAGCGATCCGAAATCTCTTGGCGTAGAATAGAAGTAAAGGTTTCCAAGCTTTCTCACATCAACCAGATGGCTTTCTCAAGGAAAGTAGACAGCTAACTGCAAGCTGGATAATAGAACGGTTCAACAATTTGAACGTGGTGACATGACAATAACGAATAGATGCGAACGTAATAAGGTATTCAAAGACACGAGGCGTTATGCTCGTTTTGACACGTGGAATCCTGGAAGGAAAACCAAGAAGCAGTCATTATTTGAAGAATTGGTTCCAAACTCGTGGCAACTCCAGTGAGACGCTATCGTTTTTTTTTTTTTTTTTTTTGATTGGAGGTTTAACGACCACCGTGAGCAACTCAATGGGCTATAAGCAGTCGCCCGTCCCTAATTTAGGGTCACTGGTTCCAGGGAAGGGAGAGAGCCAGTGCCGTAAGACAAACACAACATCCATGCCTCAC
Source organism: Macrothele yani (assembly GCA_039090855.1). Taxonomy (NCBI): domain Eukaryota; kingdom Metazoa; phylum Arthropoda; class Arachnida; order Araneae; family Macrothelidae; genus Macrothele; species Macrothele yani. Next base: position 118,677,600 of record CM077026.1, read on the forward strand.
CGGGATTCGAACCCGGACCCCTTACAGACGAATGATCAGAGGCCAGCGCCTTAGACCACTGCGCCACCGGGGCGGCCAAGGGAGACGCTATCGTTGCACGACCCGCTGTTGGTTATGATCTCCAAAGTTTCGCGAATGGCACTAGATTCGCAAGTGGAGTAAATTTTAGCGAGTCGTGCAACGATAGCGTCTCACTGGAGTTGCTAAGAGTTTGGAACCAGTTCTTCAAATAGTGACTGCTTCTTGGTTTTCCTTCCAGGATTCCACGTTCCAAAACGAGCATAACGCCTCGTGTCTTTGAATACCTGATTTCGTTTGCATCTATTCGTTATTGTCATGTCACCACGTTCAAATTGTTGAACCGTTCTATTTCCCAACTTGCAGTTAGCTGTCTACTTTCCTTGAGAAAGCCATCTGGTTGATGTGCGAAAGCTTGGAAACCTTTATTTTTATTCTACGCCAAGAAATTTCGGATCGTTAGTAGAGTTATACTATTAAAGCTACTTGTTTTGTTTGCTATTAACCATGCTGAACTTCGATGTATGCCTGCAGCGTAAAAATAATAATTTAAAACATTCATGTAAAAGTAAAATAATATTTTTATATGCATTTTCTTACGAAATTCCAAATGTTAACAGTTACCATTCGTTAGAAAAAATAAAACGGCAATTTGACTTGGTAAGATTAGACACATTTAAGCAAAACGGGGGAAGTCAGGGCTTTAACAAAATCTGATAGAACTTGAACACTTATGGGGCAGTTTATTCAATCACCATAGTCCATCGAATAACTAACATGCCGTAAAGTAAGAGACACAGGAAAACAATAAGCCGACACTTCAAACTTTACCATACCAATGGGACTGCCTTCCTTCTCAATGTGGTTAACAGTGAGGATATCATCGAAAGGAGGGGTTGGTTGGTTGGTTGATGGGTTTTATTGGCGCAAGGGCCAAGTGTGGCCAAAGAGCGCCAGACACGAGACCAACAAAACAAAGACGTTAAAAGCGTGACACAATAGTTAAAATCAGGCCGATGCAGGAAACAATTTTAAAAGCTAGATGAGTTTTAAAAAGTCAATGTGTTTAAAAAACGAAAAGACAGCGAACATATCGCACCGGTCCCCCAAAATCTTCCGCAGCGTAGCTGCGCTATCATCCAACAGATGAGTACGGAAATGCTGAAAACGATGCAAACGAAAACGAACACAAACACACAAAACATGAACGAGAGTAAGGCGGCAGTTGCACGTCTCACACATAGGGGCAGTGCCACCACACAGCAAATAGCGGTGAGTGAAGCGACAATGCCCAATGCGGAGACGTGCCAAGATAACTTCCTCACGACGATGAAAACGAAGACTTGAGTTCCATAAACCGATCTCTGGCTTCAATTTAAATAGTTTGTTCTCTGTCTGTTGGTTCCACCGATTCTGCCACTGAAGGCGAACGTGGTGTACAATGGCTGACTTCAAATCCTTGTGAAACAGGGGTAGAGTAGTGATGGGCAAAGAAGACACCGACTTAGCAGAAATGTCCGCCAATTCATTTCCCCTTATGCCAACGTGACCGGGAATCCAGCAAAATCGAACAAGAAAACCACTCGCTGTTAAAGTCCGCAAAAGCCGTTTCACATGATAGACGCTCAGGTGGTCGCAAACAGACACAGATGAAAGTGTCTGTAGAGCGCTCAGGGAATCCGTGTAGACAACAACTCGGTGATGGGGTTTTGCTTGAACGTGACGAAGACACAGGAAAATGGCATGCAACTCTGCGGAAAACACGGTCGCCTCCGACGGAATACGCTCAGCGTAAACCTCGTCAATGCACACGAAGGCAGAACCCACTACGCCATCGGATTTTGAACCGTCCGTGTAAACCGGAACAAAATCCGGATGACGAGACCGGTGTTCAGCGAAACATTGAGCAAATTCTGCCGCGGAGCCAGACGATTTCGGACAGGAGCTAAAGGACAAATCGACATCAGCCACCACAGGATCCCAGGGCGGATGGCCAATCGTCCTGGTCTCGCCAATCAAGGAAACATCAAGCCCCGCATCCCGCACTGTAGTCTGCATACGGATTCCGAAAGTAGGTACACATGAAGGCCGGTGGTCAAAGAGACGGACAAATTGTGGTTGAAAGATACATTGTCGCAAAGGATGGTCCCTGGAGGGCACTCAGTTTCGCATAAAACTGGAGGGACAGCTGAAGGCGACGCAAACACAAAGGCGGCTCATTTGACTCGACATACAAACTCTCTACAGGGGAGGTTCGGAACGCTCCCATGCAGAGTCGCAGAGCCTGATGATGCACAGGGTCGAGTAGTTGTAACACAGATTTCCTGGCTGAACCATACACCACACAGCCATAGTCCAGTTTTGATCGAATGACCGCATGATAGATTCTGAGCATTGTGCTTCTATCGGCTCCCCACGTTGTGCCAGAGAGCATCTTCAAGATACGCAATGCTTTAGTGCATTTAACTTTTAACAGTTGCACATGTGAGCGGAAAGTCAGAGCACGGTCGAATGTAATGCCTAAGAATGTGGTCTCTGGGAGAACTGGAATCTCCACAGAATCCAACCGCAGAACAGGGTCCGGGTGGAGGCCACGCTTCCGGCAAAAGTGCACACAAACGGTCTTATTCTGGGAGATGAGAAAGCCATTTTTGTTTGCCCAAGAACAGATGCTGGTAATGCCGCACTGCAACTGCCGTTCTATCATACGCATACTGGAAGAAGCACAAGAGATCTGCAAGTCATCGACATACATTGTTCTAGAAATAGTCGGAGGAAGTTCTCTAAAAGCCTGGTTAATGCATAAAATGAAAAGGGATGTAGACAATATGGAACCCTGAGGTACGCCTTGCTCTTGTCGAAAAGGAGCAGAGAGAGTCGTGCCGAGACGCACACGAAACACACGATCGTGGAGGAAACCAACAATGAAAATAGGGAGATTTCCCCGTAACCCACACTGATGTAGTTCACGGAGAATTCCATAACGCCATGCACGATCATACGCCTTTTCGAGATCGAAAAAGACCGAAACAAAGTGCTGTCTCTTAACGAACGCCTCACGAATTGACGTTTCAAGGCGAAGCAAATGATCACCGGTACAGCGATGACGACGAAAACCGCTTTGAGATGATGATAAAATCTTGTTGCTCTCTAAAAAGAAAAGGAAGCGTGCATTGACCATTCGTTCCAGGACTTTGCACATACAGCTTGTGAGCGCAATAGGCCTGTAGCTAGACGGGAGTTTGGGGTCTTTACCCGGCTTTGGGAAAGGAATGACAAGCGCAAAACGCCAAGAGTCGGGAAAACATTGCTCACACCAGATTCGATTAAAGAGTGTTAACAGATTTTCGAGCGACGACGGTGATAGCCGCCTTAGCATTTCGTAGTGGATCTCATCATGGCCAACGGAAGAGTTCCCAGATTTAGTGAGGGCACTCCGCAGTTCGGTGATACTGAAAGGTCTATTATAATCAGACTGCTGATGACACGCAAAATTTAGTCTTTGCCTTTCAGCACGCTCTTTCACACCACGGAACGAAGCTGGGTACGCTAGATTGCTGGAAACCGAAGCAAAGGTTTCCCCCAAACAGTTCACGACACCGGGAACGTCGGCAACGACTGCGCCGTCGCGCTCAAGAAATGAAATCTGGCTAGAGCTAAAACTTCCCGAACCTTACGTATACGGTCCCAGAGAACCTTGGGACTAAGACCTGTACGAATGGAGGAAATATAATCCCGCCAAGAATCCTCTTACTGCGTCGCCGAACCAAACGGGCATAAGACTTTGCACGTTTAAAGGCTAGAAGGTTCGTTTGGGTTGGGTAACGGCGAAATTTACCCCACGCCTGATGTTGCGCCTTTCGAGAGTCTCGACATGCATCGTTCCACCAAGGTTTTGGTACCTTTGGAAGTTTACCCGAGGTCTTAGGGATGGCAAGTTCAGCCGCATGTACAATACTTCCCGTGACCGCTGTTACTGCAGTTTCGATCGATTCCTGGTTCACCAAGTCCTCAGTTATATTCGCTGAAGCAGTGAAAACCTCCCACTTGGCACGATCAATCCGCCATCGGGGCGGACGAGAAAGGTGATGGTACTCGTCTCGGCACAGGGAAAGATAAATGGGGAAATGATCACTGCCAAGGGGGTCCTGCGACACTCTCCAGTTCCAATCGGCAGACACCGATGGAGAACCCAGGGCAAGATCAATGGCAGAGAAAGTTCTGCTAGGCTCGTGAAAGTACGTATGGTCTCCCGTGTTGAGCACACATAGAGAACTGGAGGACAACAAACTCTCCACACTACGACCTCTACCATCAGTCCGATCACTGCCCCACAATGGACTGTGGGCATTAAAATCCCCCACAAGGAGAACGGGAGAAGGTAGTTGGGCAACAAGGCTCTCGAGATCTGCAACGCTAAACGAGTCGTGCGGTGGTAAGTAAAGGCAGCAAACAGTGAGCACAGTGTTAACAGAAAGACGAACTGCTACAGCTTGTAGGGGCGTATCGATGAGAAAATGTGAGGCTGGAACAGTGTGTGGGACTAGAATCGCCACTCCTCCACACGCAATGTCACCACTGGAATTATCTTTCCGGAAGCAGCTGTAGTTCCTTGACTGATAGCGAATCGCTGGGTCGAAGCTTCGTTTCTTGCAGGCACAGACACACAGGCGAAGTAGAAGAGAGCAGATGCTTAATGTCATCGAAATTTGAACGGGAACCCCGACAGTTCCATTGGATGATACACGCAGCCATTAAAAGAGATCAACAAAGAAGAAAAGGTGAGCAACAAAGAACAACTTAAAACTCTTCGTCGCTCTTCACATCCGACGTCTGGTCGCGGTCAGGAGATTGTGACAAGGACCGAGAGGTATCTCGTCCCTCGTCCAAGTTTTTCCCCACTACAGTGGCTGAGGGTGGGGACCTTGACACGTCGAGCAAGTTTTCAGGACTTGTCACTGGGACCTCAAGTGTAGGGTGAAGTCTACAGGTCTTTACAGATTTTGGCCCAACTTTCCCACAGGTACAGGCGTTCCTCCCAGAACTGGAGGCGCTGCTCCTCTGTGGAGAGCATGTTGCATTTTCAGCTGTGATTACCATGTGAATGTCCGAAAAATCGACCTGCGTGCCTTGCTCTGCCGTTGTACGTTTGGCAGGTTGACTAGGTCGTTGGAGAAGCAAAGGACGTGGTACTAATGATTGTGCACTGGTAGTTGGAGATTTCACCACGGCAGCAAAGGTGCGCTGCCGATCATTGGGAATGCATAACTCCTATTTAATGCTATCATCCAGGGGTTAACTGGATGATAGCATTAAATAGGAGGGTCACCCTGGGTCTGCAGATTGCACAAGAAAGCAATGAGGATTAGGAAGGGTACAATTCCGGAGAAGAAGGCTCAGAGCTACGGAGGGGGGGGGCAGGGGGATGATGGCCTAGTTGTCGAAGTTCTTGACTGCCATGGAATAGTCTGTGGATCGATCCCAGGCAGGTACGAAAGCTCGAACCACTAAATATTCGCTGTGCGTTAGACGGACAGCCCGTTAAGCTGTCGGATCACGGGTACTCCCCCCCACCGGTTCTAAATAAGGTCGTCTTCATCCCCCTTTCTAACTCGCTTCCCTGTGATTTTTCTGTCTGACGCTCTAGTCCAAATCTCCTAGCTTCCTACTTCTAAGGGATGTTCAGCCAGACACTCCCTTCCCAAAACCCTCTGCATGAATATCAAAATCTCGTATCTGGGACCATGCCCTGTCCACCCACAGCATCCAGCAAATCTCGTTCCCATGTGATTACATTACACACACATTGATATGAAGACAAAAAAGTAACCCCACAACGATGTGTTTAGTGCTAGAAAAATGTGGAACTCAGTTTTTCTGAATGTAAAATTTAGGGAAGGATATTATGTTAGTTGACAAACATAAGCCAAAATTTGAGGGGGGTGGTCCCTACTTAAGAAAAAGTCGATGGGGATATGTTTTCCCGAGGGAGTAGGTAAATTGCGGCTAAATAATCTCTTTTGATCCTCAGAAGTTCTAGATCATTGCAACCCCACAAGAAAATTGCAGCGAAAAGCCGAAAAGGATATTTCTGAACGTCCGTCAAAGATAATAAACGCGTGCTGTGGAAGAAAATTCTGGCGCTTCGGAGACCCTTACAGAAAAGGATGTTTCTTCAGTTTAAAAAATGCTGAATGCCAGGCATCAACAGAACACACGACGAATGCATACTAGTCTTTTCATGCTAGGTTTAATATTCTTATCATCCCCATCTTTTATAGAAACTCTGAAACTTTTTCAAACTCAAACATATATTAAAATACGAAGCTCGGATGAAGTCACTTGGAGAAGGAAATCCAAAACTGTCATGCAAAGGAGAGAAATATTGCCTAAGGAAATAAGCGGTTGTAGAGGAGGACCAGTGGCGTATATTTGAAAATAGCTAAGCTAGCTGCAAAGCCCAGATAATGCACAAATAAAACTGAATTAAATATACACAAATGAAAGTCAATTATCAGCGGTATTAAAATATGTCGATGCTTTCGCTGCGAAAAAACCGCATGCGGATTCGCTTCTTTGACCCAGTCTGGCGAGTGATACCCAACGGCATAACGCAAGCAGCTCTTCCCCAGTTTTCGCAGTTCTTATGCAAAAACCTTCCGTACGATCACCTGCTAGCGTTTCCATGACAACATGAATCATTTGGTAGAGGGGAATGGGCCATTGCTTTGGGAAACTGTTCGCTCAGAAAAGAGAAGACAGACTATCTCAGTTACGCGCATACTCCCGCCCATAAGAATGTTTCGCGAGAGTTGTTTCAGTTTTTGTGAAGTGTCAATGAATTAAAATCAGAGATATTATATCTTAAATTCGTGGCTTTGTTGGATTCGAACTGTTTTGATAAATTTTGTGAAAGCTTCCCGGAACATATACTGTCAGAACTTAAAGAACTCTATGCTTCAAATTTAGATACAGCTCGACTAAAAAATGAACTGAAGATGTTTTATTCCCTTGATGAATACAAAAACAAATCAGTAAGAGACATTACTTGTTACATAAAGTTGAATAAATTGGATATAGTGTTTAGTGAGGTGTACAAATTAGCAGACCTCATATTAAGCTGTCAATCAACAACTGCAACTGCCGAAAGAAGCTTTTCTGCATTAAAAAGAATCAAGATATATCTTAGAGCCACACAAGGACATGCATATTAGAAAAACCTGGCTGTTTTGTCAGTAGAGAAAAACATTGTTTTTAAATATGAAAAAGTACTCAGAAGAAACATTTTATGACAACGTAACACTCAAGTTGCCACAAAAGGAAAGAAGAATGGAGTTCATGTACAAATAAGTGTTCAAATCCTAATCCTCATAATTACTTGGTATCAAGTTATCAATGGCATGTACCTAAAATTTAGAAAAAGTTACTTCTATTGCTTAACAATTAAACTTCGCAATTAAAAAAAAAACAGTACTGGGGGAGGGGTATATCCTAACAACAAGGAAAAGTTATATATCGGAATGACAAAGCGATCCTTGGACACTAGATGTCAAGAGCACGTGCGAAGTGTCAAACAGTACATGCAGAATACAACCCTCGCCAGAGAAGTCATGCATTCATCGGCCGCTCCTCTATGGAATAGTATTAGAAGAATTGCCCCCATACACGAACTTTAAAGAGACAGCCATCAGGAAAACAGTCGAAATCCTATCCAGAAAACTAGCGTGCAATGATATTCTTTCTACTGAACTACCAAGAGCTTGGCATGCGTTATTAAAAGATGGAAACACATCGCGACAAACCGTATAATGGCGTGATGAAAATTCGTGTAATACGCTCGTGATGTCACCAGCGTTATTTTCAAAAATCATCTTTGTTCCTTACGTGTTCCAATTCTTTGCATTTTTATGTCTACCATTGACTTGAGAAAGCCTCCCAGTGGAGTGCGAAAGCTTGGCGAATCTTTGTACTTACTACGCCGGAAAAAATAAACGCATTTAATACGCTATTTGCGTCTCTTGAGTATTCAGATTTGAGTTAGTGAAATTTGCGTCATATTTTTCAAAATATTAATTTTTGGGTAAGCTGAGATTGACTCCTGAAAGAGAAACGAAGTTATTTAAATTCAACTTTCCTCAAAAGCATAGTAAAGTATGCATATTGAAATTTTGTATATGTGATGACACTGTTACTTCATCTTTCTCTCTTTAGTATCGGTAAGGCACAAGTTTTTTCATTCGTCTTATAGCAACCATTTAAACAGATATTTAACTATGAAATATTAGTTGATATTCATTACTATAAAGATGTAGGGTATTACGTTTAGTGTTTGTTGTCTTCCCTTCCCGTAAGCTTCAGCCGCAATTTACCTATGGAGTTGCAGTTTATTCCTAAGCCGCTGTCATCTGCCCTTCCCTTGGCTATAGCCGCAATTTACCTATGGGGTTGGAGAATACCTGCGACTTACGCTGCAATTTACCAACGCCGTCACCCGATTCTACGCCTAGATACAAGCATGTATCTCAGCTAAAATAAAAAGATCTACGATTATGATTGTTATCATTTAACAAATGAGATGAACTAAAAACTGACAACATTTCAGAGTGTATACAAGAAAAAGAAGAAGAAGAAGAAATATGTTTGGTTCGGAACTGAGGAGTTGCGATATGTATGACAGTAAATCCTGGAGTCTAGTCTATGCAATAAAAATAAAGTGTCGCTTAACTTACCTTCCTTCTGAATTCTGCTTATCGCTTTCGTGTGGTCGCAGTGCCTTCTGTTTCTGCACCACCTTTCTGTTTTCCCTTTCCTCCTTTTTGCCCTCCAGCGCCTTTTAGCTGGCCTCCAACAGGGCCCCCACCACCACCACCACCTCCTCCTCCTCCTCCACCGCCGGATTCACCTTTACCCTTTCCTTCTTTATCCTTCTTTCCTTCAGAGAGGCAGATGGCCACGAGGATTAGAAGCGTGATCGCAAAAGCAAGCCTCATTTTGAAGTGTTTTTTCAAGCAAGCGTCGAAAGAGGGACTTATGGAAGAGTTGTGATTTGATCCCCAGACGTGCCTTAATTTATATACCTTCGAAACCAGGATATAACACGCCTTCTATTCTCCACGTCAATGGGCGAAATATTATCCTAATAGAACAGCGTTTGTGACCTCAGCAGAAATATTCCGTGTCTTCGTCTGATTTCCATTGTTAATGTGGAGCATAGATTTTGTATCGTGAAAGCTGATTCAATAACATTACTGCGATCACGAATTTGGTAATTTTACACTTCCGTTAGCATTCTGAAATCCTCACGAAATGGCAGGAACGTGTGCGTCTGGGAGTGTGTAAATCATGAGAAAAACTTCATTCGACACGGATTTGTTTTCATCTTTTTTGAAAACGACTGTGTTTCTCGCTATTCGCATCGTAGGTAGAAACTTGAATACATGATGTCGCAATTCTATGAAAGAATTATTTAGCGATTTTTCTTCGAAAGTTTATACCGGTATTTCTGCTATCTCTTCCTATATATTTTAAATTTCCAAAGAAATCTAAAGGCGGATTCAGAACAAAGGAATGGGGAGGGGGGTGAGGGGTTGGTTTTTGAAGAAAAGAGGAAAAGCTAAATTTAATATATGTATATATATCATCATTGTCAACCACTAACAATCCACTGCTGGATGAAGGTCTTCCCAAATTTCTTCCACAATTGTCTATCTTGAGCCTGTCTCCTCCGGCATGCTTTCGAATTTCATCCATCCATCTCCCAGGGGGGGGGGGTCTTCTTTTGGATCTTTTTCTGTCCCTCGGAATCCAGTCTAAAATTTCAGTTGTCCATCGGTGGTCCGTTCTTCTGGCAACATGTCCATCCCATTGCCATTTCAGCGATTTCAATCTAGTCATGATGTCGTCCACTTCTGTCACTTTCCTTATCTGCAAGTTCCTCTGCTTATCTTTCCTGGTTACACCAAGCATGCATCTCTCCATGCTGCTTTCAGTTGTCTGCAGTCTTATATGTCTTCTTTAGTTAAGGTCCATGTCTCTGCTCCACACGTAAGCACTGGCAGGATACATTGATTAAACACCTTTCGTTTAAGACATAATGGCATATTGCTCTTAAAAATTGTACTGTTTCTTCCAAAAGCTCTCCAAGCAAGTTTTATACGCCAATTAATTTCTTCATCAATGTGGCCCTCACTTGATATCTCTTGTATATATTGTATATACTGTATATATGAGGTCCAATCACAAAGTTCCGAGACTAGGCCGATATACAACAAAGTACTTACGTTACTTATATAAGTCTGGCTATGATCTCCCTCAAAGTAGTCTCCTTGGGCAGCGATACACCGCTGCCAGCGTTTTTGCCACTGTTGGAACGCTCCCTGGAAGTCCTATTAGCGAATCGTTTCAAGCACCGTCTGCGATTCGCGCTGGTTCTCATTAACGGTTTCGAAACGGCGACTTTTGAGCTTCAGCTTCATCTTCGGGAATAGAAAGAAGTCGCAGGAGGCCAAATTCGGAGAGTAAGACGGGTGAGGAAGGGTAGTCATGCTGTTGCGGCTGCAAAATTGGCGTGTTGCTAATTCTCTGTGAGCTGCTGCATTGTCGTGATGGAGCAGGAAATCGTCCCTGCGCCACATTTCAGGTCGTTTGCGGCGAATGCCCTCCCTTAGACACCGCATAACATCGCAGTAAAGAAGGGTGGTGACGGTCTGGACCTTGGGAGACTAATTCACGGTTCACAACCCCACGAATGTCAAAGAACACGATGAGCCTGGTTTTGGTTGCGCTCCGGACCTGTCGGACCTTCTTCGGTAGTGGAGATGCCTGGCTCTTCTACTGCGACGACTGTTGTTTGGTCTCCGAGTCGTAACCGTAGACCCAAGTCTCGTCCCCAGTGATGACCCGCCACAGGAACGTTGGTTCCCGATTTGCCAAGTTTGGCGCAAAAGTTGATGATCGCTCACTGCTCTAGTTTGCAGTTCATACCGAAATCGCAGCTGTGTTCTGCACGTAGTCACCAAATATCGTGCAGCACAGCTCCCGATGTTAACAGAACGACGCCACTCTGCACAATGACTCATGAAGGTCACTGCACTCGACCGCTGCTCGCGCATCTGTGTACTGCCATCTGTTCGCGCGCTACGTACCTAGTCTCGGAAATTTTTGATCGCGCTACGTATATATGTACAGGGGTTGGACAAAATAATGTGAACACCTTGGGAATAGGCGATATGTCTTATGTCTTTATTAATATGGTATTGGACAACCATTTGCCAATCTTCTTGGAATAGATTCATCCAGTTTTTGAATAGTCTCCAGTGGAATGTTGTACTATGTCTTTATTAATGAGGTGTTGGACCACCATTTGCCTTTGATACAGCTTCCAATCTTCTTGAAATAGATTCATACAACTTTTGAATAGTCTCCATGTGGAATGTTGCACTATTCATCGATCAGAACATCAGCCAGCAGGTTCAGAGATGAATCTATTCTGTTACAAATCTATCTATTCTATTGATGAATCTATTCCAACCTTCTTGGAATATATTCATCCAGCTTTGAATAGCCTCCAGTGGAATGTTGCACTATTCATCGATCAGAACATCAGCCAGCAGGTTCAGAGATGAATCTATTCTGTTGCAAATCTATCTATTCTGTTGATGAATCTATTCCAACCTTTTTGGAATAGATTCATAGAGCTTTTGAATAGTCTCCAGTGGAATGTTATACTATGTCTTTATTAACAAGGTTTTGGACCACCATTTGCCTTTAATACAGCTTCCAACCTTCTTGAAATAGATTCATACAACTTTTGAATAGTCTCCATGTGGAATGTCGCACTATTCATCTATCAGAACATCAGCCAGCAGGTTCAGAGATGAATCTGTTGCAAATCTATCTATTCTATTGGTGAATCTATTCCAACCTTCTTGGAATAGATTCATCCAGCTTTTGAATAGTCTCCAGTGGAATGTTGCACTATTCGTCGATCAGAACATCAGCCAGCAAGTTCAGAGATGTTGGAGGTAGGTTCAGAGATGTTGGAGGTATCAGGTAATCAGCTTCTCACTCTGCTCTCCAAAACTACCCACAGTGTTTCGATGATATTCAAGTCAGGTGACTGAGCTGGGGAGAGCAGATGCTGAATTTTATCTTGGTGCTCCTCAAACCAAGACAGAACTGTTCCGGCTGTGTGTATGGACGAATTGTCATCTTGAAAGATGATATTATTGCTGGGGAACAACATTTTGAACATAGGATGCACCTGACAACCCAGAACGTCCGAGTACACGCTGACAGTAAATCAACCATGTAGGGTGACCAGGGGTAGATTGTCCCACCGGTACACTGGGATATTTATCGGTGGACCACTCAACAAATAGCCCGCTTTCTCCTCTGGATTGTTTAGAAATTATTCTGGTACTTATGAATAAAAATCATTAACTTCATTGGTGCTTTTTGTCATCTGTCTAAAAGGTTATTGTCAAAAAAAAAAAAGTTATTTTTCTTTTATCTACATACGTATAAACACTATATTCACAAAAGTAATCAGACACCCCTTCAAAAGCAAATGAACGGATCCGCTGCGCTGTTAAGATGCGCGGTACAGCTGCAAACCGTATAAAAACAAGCCTGCAGCTTACCGCAATCACATCGCACTGTGAGGTTCAGTGAAAATGTCGCGGCGGGAGGGAACTGACTTTGAGAAAGGAAAGAATGTTGGGTATTATATTAGTGGGTTGTCCATAAGAGACCCCGAGAGGCGTTTAAACATACCCAAGTCGACTGTTTTGGATGTACTGAATAAATGGAAGACACATGGCGTGCCTGAAGCAGCAAAACGTACCGGCAGACCAAAGAAAATCAGTGATAGAGGACGTCGAAGCCTCAGGAGAGTCGTTGCAGCTAATCGACGGAGTTATGCACAAGACCTCAATGAACAGGTGAGTAAAAATGCTAGAACCTCGGTGTGTACACGTACCATTCGCATAGAACTTCATTTCATGGGTTACCGTGGTCGTGCGGCTGCTCATAAGCCTTTCATCTCCACTCGGAATGCTACTCGTCGTTTAGTATGGTGTATAGAACATTTATCGTGGACCGTAGACAGAAACGGGTCCTATGGAGTGATGAATCCAGATACACGATCCATCAGTCTGATGGCCGTGTGTTGGTATGGCGGCAGCCGGGGGAACGCTATTTACCACAGTGTACTGTTCCTCCTACGGTCAAGTTTGGAGCTGGCAGTGTACTCGTGTGGGGATGTTTTTCGTGGTATGGTCCCGGCCCATTGGTTATCGTGGACAAAGCTGTTAACCAGCACGTCTACCTCGATATTCTGGACAATTATGCCCTATCAACTCTGTGGCAATACTATGGAACCGAGCCTTGTTGGTACCAGCAGGATAATGCACCGAGCCATAAAGCAAGAACTGTTACGGCGTGTAATTCCGTATCGTGTGTGGACTGGCCAGCACAGAGCCCTGATCTTAATCCCATAGAGCACCTATGGGATGAACTAGAGAGCAGCATAAGAAGTTTGAAACCAAGGCCTACTATACTAAGCAACAGTTAGCGGCAGCATTATGTACTGAATGGAAGCGCATACCTAATGTTGTTTTCCAAAACCTTGTCGAAAGCATGTCTCGAAGGGTCAGTGCATGCATAAGGCCAAAGGTGGACTGACGTCGTACTAATGTATGCCAATAAATGCTATGTTGTGTTTTTCCTCTAGGTGTTCGATGACTTTTGTCAATATAGTGTATGTTAGGCGTTTGCTTTAAAATGACAAAACAAAATTATTTTTACTTCCGTGAAAAATTTGCCGTCGGATAAAGCACGCTGTTATAAATTATTAAGCTTGGAGCCAAAGGGAAATTGGTAGACCTTATCTTCCTTTTGTAATCTTGAAGAAGGCACTAGTAACAAATGTGATGTGGTCCACCATTCCCACATCCTTATCCACGTATAGACATGCACATGGAGCACAAAGCGATTCTCTGGCAGAGATGTTCCGAAATCCCTGTCCCATCCACATTCACCTTAAAAGAAACAACGATTTACCGGTACTGCTGCATAGATAACAAGTTAGTAAAATCATGCAATGCATTGATTATGATACGCTTTCCAACATACCAGAAGTTATTACTCAAGTTATGAGGGTAATGGCTGTGGAATAAATCTCGCTCCTGTGTCCTGACCTTTGACCCCATTTCGATGATATTCAACAGAACCGGTTCAGTATAAATCAAGAATAACATACTAAAGTTTTGTCGCAATAGAAGCAGTTTTACGCAAGTTATGAGAATAATAGCTGTGGAATATATCTTACTTTTGTGCAATGACCTTTGATCCCATTTCGGTGATATTCAACGGAACCGGTTCACTGTACCTCCGGAACAACATGATAACGTTTTGTTGCAATCGAAACATTTTTAGGTAAGTTATGATGCACAAGGGCAATGGAATGGATCCCATTCCAGTGTCCTGACCTTTGACCCCATTTCGCCCATTTTCGATAGGATTCGTGCCCAGGTGGTTCCCTACCACATACTAAAATTTCATCGAAATAGAACCATATTTACGCATGTTATGACGCATAAAGGCAAACAATGAATCCCGCTTTCATGTCCTGACCTTTGACCCCATTCCGCCCATTTTCAATAGGTTTCGTTCCCAGGTGGTTCCTTACCACATACCGACATTTCATCGAAATCGAACCATTTTTACGCAAGTTATGGTAGCATAAGGGCATTGGAATAAATCCCGCTCTTATGCCCTGCCTGACCTTTGACCCCATTTCGCCCATTTTCAACAAGGTTCGTGCCTAGTGGTCCCCTACCCCATACTAAAATTCATCGAAATCGAACCATATTTACGCATGTTATGACGCATAAAGGCAATGAAATGGATCCAGCTTTTACCTCCTGACCTTTGACCCCATTCCGCCCATTTTCAACAGGATTTGTTCCCCGGTGGTTCCTTACCACATACTAAAATTTCATTGAAATCGAACCATTTTTACGCAAGTTATGATGCATAAAGGCAATGGAATGGATCCCGCTCCTATGTCCTGAACTTTGACCCCATTTCATTTATTTTCAATAGGAATTGTCTCCAGGTGGCTCCCTACCACATACTAAAATTCCATCGAGATCGAACCATTTTTACGCAAGTTATGACGCATAAGAGCAATGGAATGGATCCCGCTCCTATGTCCTGACCTTTGACCCTGTTTCGCCCATTTTCAATAGGATTCGTCCCCAGGTGGTCCCCTACCACATACTAAAATTTCGTCGAAATCGAACCATTTTCACAGGAGTTATCATGCGGACAGACGGACGGACAAAGCTGGAGCATATACCTACGGTTGGAAAGCGTAAAAAATGGTAGTTCATGAGTCAAAATGATGCGTACGCAAAATCGACGTCTGTTAAAGGAGGTGGTACGAATACCGTTGCGCAGTAGACGATCAGTGACCAAATAAATATAATTACATGTTACATCGTCCCATTTTGCGTATGGTTTAATATGTTGCATTCAATAATGAATGGAGTTTTAAGTCTTTCACCTTTAAACTGCTGTTAAAATTTGTTCACGACTGAATTAGTTTTGCAATGCATATTTCAACAGTTCTCTTCCATCCAGGAGTTAAAAGAACATTTTTTTCCACGATGGAATTTATGAGGTGTTTCTCTGTGGGTACGTGTGTTTCTGAAGTGGACCACAAGCTAAAATTTCTGGCCAGTTTCGTTCCACTCAGTGAGCCCCTGAGGGTAAAAATGGGGTCATCTGAATACCAAGTTATAGCCGCCCATATCATCACAGATCCACTTCCATGTTTGACAATTTGAACCGGACATTCCGACTTGTACGCTTCATTGGGGGGTTCTCCATACATACTCTCGACCTACGTATTGTTGGGAATAATGCAAATATGCTTATAGCCCATTGAGTTGCGCACGGTGGTCGTTAAATCTTCAATAATGCAAATAAAAACTCATTGGACCATATCTCACCTTTCCAGTCATCAGCTGTCCAGATTACAAACTCAGGAAACCATCTTTTTCACATTGTAGCCTTGATTTCCGTGATTAAAGGTTTAGTAATCGCAGCTTTTTCATGGATGCTGGCTTTGTAAAGTTTTCTGCTAACTTTTTTGTGGAAACAGGGTCTTCCAGGTGGATATTGAGTTCTGCTCTCACTTTTACTGTAGTAGTTCTGTGTTGTTTGAACTAGAGATGAGCTCCGGCCCGGCCCGGGCCCGGACGGGCTCAGAATTCATTAACTACCAAAAAACCCGTGCCCAGGCTGGGCCCAGGCTCGGAATTACACGTCTTGAATTTCATTACTGCAATTAATTCAACACGTATAATTCCGAGCCCGGTTGAATTACACGTGTTGAATTTCATTGTGGATTTGTTACCATGGTGGAAGGATTTTTAATTTCCTAAGCTAGCTCAAAGACAAATTTTGCTTAGCAAAGGCTTGCATTATGCATTATGCCTGCAAGACAAATTTTGCTTAGCAAAGGCTTGCATTATGCATTATGCCTGCAAGACAAATTTTGCTTAGCAAGACTTGCATTATGCATTATGCCTGCAAGACAAATTTTGCTTAGCAAGACTTGCATTTTGCATTGTCCAAAGCTATGGCCCAAGCAAGGATTAGTTTAAGGAGGTCTGGCATCGAAAAGCTGTGAAAAAATCACATTCCCATTTTTTGTATTTTATTAAAAATCAAGAATCTTATCTTTAAAATGATGTATTAATTTCCGAAATTGTGCAGTTAGAAGTATTGTTATTTATTTTTTAAAATTTTCTCACTCCCGCGATTTTTGGGGTGAAGTTGGTTTTTAGTGCAGCAGGTCGAGTTTTAGAGAAAAGAAGATCAAGTTGAAGCGCAAGCGCTGAGGCATTAGATGCAATTCTCTCTCTCTCTCTTTTCATGATGAACTTAATCTGGAAACTGCACACACATATAATAATATTGTGGTTATTATACTATTAACCGCAAAGCTTTGTTAATGTTACAAAATGCAGAATAATCTGGTCTGGAATGCTTTTACGTTCTTTTTTTTTTAATTTTGGAAATTTCCCTACATGCTTTTTTTTTATTTTCTACTACATCACTCTAAACTACCTTCAGCAATTAGCATATATGTAAATTATATTGCAAAGATTAGTTTTCCAGAGTCAAAATGTCAAACACTTGCAACTGTATGTACGGCGTTGTACGTTTTATAGTGCAATTTATTCAAAATAAAAAGTAAATTTAGAAATCAAAAAGAAATAACGAATGGAATTTTTTGTTTCTAAACGATTTTCTTTTCTTCAGCTTTTACTAAAATTACTGATTCCTCTGATGCGGTCGAAGGGCACGTTGATTATTTATTTATTTTCAAATCCACATTTTAGAACATTTGGCTTTATGCGTAAAATTTCTAAAAACACATTAATATTGTGTAGAGGATTAACTGAACTAAACTTTTTAAACTAATGATTTTTAGACTAATCCTTGCTTGGGCCATATCTTTGGCCAGTGTATAATGCATAAATGCAAGCCTTGATAAGCAAAATTTTCAAGAATCCAGGCCCGGGCTCAGCAAACACATGCAATAAAAAAAAGCAGGCCGGGCCTGGGCCCCTAAAATTGAGCCTGAACTCATCTCTAGTTTGAACGCAATCCTTGTTAGCATTGTACAGTCCCACTCATTCAATCTCAGTTTTCGCCCACTATTCTTCTTCGTCGATGAAGTCTTGCCATGCTTTGTGTAAGTGGTCATAACAGTGGGGACTGTTGCGATTGAAAAAATACACAAGTTGGCTGATACGGTCACATAAACTCCTGCTAAGCGGACTCAACGATTTGACCTCTTTCGAAGTCTGACAGGTCGCCCATTTCACCGATCGCTTGTACGAACTGTTGCTGAACGCAACTTGTACTACACTGGCATACAACCTGGAGAATATAACAAACAAAAGATACACAAAACACACAGTCGAGTTACATTATTGTGGCCAACTCGTACTTTTGAAGTCAACAGCGCGTCGCCAATAAAAGAAGGCACATGTCGTGAGCTGGGTTGGAGGGTATATAAAATGTGCTGTTGGCATTCTGAAAACATATCACTCGTTGCTGTCATGGAAAAAAAGAGAGATTTATCAAATTTGTAAAAAGGGATGATTATCGGCTTTTGGGACAAGGGTGGCAGTATTTCTAAGTGCAGTTTACACTGAGTGGCCAATTTATTATGACCACCTGACAGTTTTAAGCAAATGAGCTATGGTTGCACGCTGTTGCCGTCAGAGGACGAGACTAGTATAAAAAGGGAAAGCTTAGTGCTTGCGACAGTAGTAGAAATGATTTTTGGGTGACGAGATGGTAAAAACTGCGATTTGATGGACTTTCAACGTGGGATGATTGTAGGCGTTCGGAGCCATGGAGCGAATATCACCGAAACCGCCGCATTCGTGAAATGTTCCAGAGCAGCTATTGTTAAAGTGTTTAAAGACTGGACTGTCAGCCAAAAAACTGGGTCTCTACGTGCAGCGTGTGGTTGTCATCGACTAGTGACTGGTCGGGCGGAACGGGAGAGGGTTCAGACTGGTAACAGACAACAGAAGGGCAACAGTGCAGCAAATTACAGACCATCTTAATCAAGGATCCCCTCAAATGATCTCTGCACGCACTGTTCGCCGTACACTGCATCGGATGGGATATGGCAGTCGAAGGCCTGTTCGAACACCTTTGCTGTCTGCAGTTAACAAGAGAAAACGTCTCCAGTTCGCGCAGGAGCACAAGGATTGGACAGTCGATAATTGGAAACAAATTATGTGGTCCGATAAATTACGTTTTCAGTTGCACCATGCCGATGGCCGAGTGAGAATTTGGCGGAAACAGCACGAAAGCATGGACCCCAAATGCATTGCTACAACCCTTCAAGCTGGTGGAGGCAACGTTATGGTTCGGGGAATGTTTTCCTGGCATGCTTTGGGCCCTTTAATTCGTGTTAATCAACGTCTGACTGGCACATTATATCTAAACATCGTTGCGGACCAAGTGCATCCTGTCATGTGGATGGTTCATCCCAATGGCGATGGCTACTTTCAACAAGATAATGCGTCCTGCGATAGTGCTCGTATTGTACAGGATTGGTTTCAGGAACATGCCGGTGAGTTTACTTTGCTTAGGTGGCCCCCACAATATCCAGGTCTCAACCGCATTGAGAATTTGTGGTATGAAGTTGAACGAGCCATCAGACAGCTGGATCCACAACCCTGCAATCTCACACTCCTGGAAAGTGCTATTCATCAAGCATGGTCTCAGATTCCACAAACCACCTATCAACATCTCGTTGAGTCCATGCCACGAAGAATCGACGCAGTATTAAAGGCAAAAGGTGGCTCAACGAAGTACTGAGGGGGTGGTCATAATAAAGTGGCCACTTATTGTATGAACTGTTTGCGTGCTGCTGTGGTTAAAGTGTATCGTGATTGAAGAAATGGCACCATTGCGAATAAGCGACGTGGAAATTGCGGAGCACCACGTGCCATTGATGCGAGAGGTGAACGTCAGCTTCGAAGGTGCGTGAGGACCGAAAGACTCGCTACAGTGGAGCAACTCACTGGCCGAATGAACCAGGGGGCTACCGGAAGTGTGTCCAAAATGACAGTTCGGCGAACCTTGCTGCGAATGGGGCTCCGATGCAGACGGATGGTCACTGCACCAATGCTAACGAAGGTTTATCGGCAGAAAAGGCTTGCATTTGCACGGCAGTATCGGACTTGGACTTCCGCTGATTGGCAAACGATTGCCTTCTCCGATGAATCACGTTTTCTGCATCATCGAACGGATGGACGTTGGCGTATACGGCGAGAAACAGCTGGGTACAAATAATCTTCAACCATTGCTGGAAGAAAACAAGCTGGTGGAGGAAGAGTTATGATCTGGGGAATGTTTTCGGGGCATTCTCTGGGTCCATTGATACCTGTGGAAGGCACTATGGACCGAATTCGTTATGGATCCATCTTTGAAGACCACGTACAGAGATACATGCTCATTGTCTTCTCTAGGACGGATGGGATCTTAAAGCACGACAATGCGACGTGTCACACAAGTAGAAATGTTTGACAGTGGTTGGAAGAGCACGATGAAGACTTCAAAATACTTCCCTGGACTCCTAATTTCCCAGACTTAAACCCAATTGAGCATCTGTGGGACCATCTTGATCGTGTTGTTTGCTCTATGGATCCTCCACCATGCACCCTACAGCAGTTGTCAGATGCACTGCAATCAGCATGGCTCCACATATCTGTGAACACCTTCCAGCACCTTACTACGTCACTCCCTGCCCCTCTAGCTGCTATCCGCCCTGCACATGGCGGTTACTCTGGATATTAGCTGGTGGTCACAATAATGCGACTCGACCGTGTATAAGCACAATGTTTTTTTTTTCAGTGTATCCTACACGAATAACATTAACCCCTGTAATCATATGCTCACTTTAGTCCGCATTATTTTCTCCAACACATGTGTGTGACGCGCGGGTGTTTGTGTGTGTACGACTCTGGTAAAATAAAATCCTCACAAAATAGGAGGTCCAAACAGAGCTTAATTTTTTACATTAGGGTCTGAAACAATGCTTAATTTTTTTAGTATGGGGGCAGAACAGGACTTAATTTTTTAACATTGAAGGGATGAAACATGACTTATTTTTTAACATGGAGAGCTGACACAGGGTTTAGTTTTTTAACATGGAAGGGCTGAATAAAGCATAATTTTTTAACCTTGGGAAGCTGAACATGGCTTATTTTTTTCACTTTCTTCTGCTTACCCCATCCCCTTTATCCATAGTGAAAAATAAAATAAAAATGCAGAATTTTGAAATTGATGGATGTCCCTTTTAATTTAATTGTGTTTTTGAATTTAAAGTAAATAAACAAATTAATTTCATTTCACTTACAACCAATGTAACCTTGCGAGATCTTCAATTTTAGGATTAATTTTATCGCAGAATTAATGTTTTTCAAGTGTTGATCATTTCTCCATCTTCGCTGGGATTTCGATAAGAGATGACCCCCAGTTGCTTTGCTGTGGGGAGCAGTATTGAGTAGTACTTCAGTGGAGTTAAGGGCAATTAAGAGCAATAAAGAGAGAAGAAATCTAGCTCTATAACAACAAATTCAGCGTACGAGACCCAAAATTTCTGAGCGTCCAATTGATCTCCACGCCCACCAGGCTCATACATTGTTGTCAACGCTTAAAAAAAATTATGGCTAAAAAGCTTCTTAACCATGAGGACCCCCCTCTCCCCCAGCAATACTATCAGTATGCCCCTGAGGAAAACCTCCATAAGGTTTTCCTATTTTGAAATCCACCCGAAATTATTCAAATTGAAATTATTTTTTTTACATTGAAGTACGTTTACCTGGGGGTGATGATAGTTAACAAAGCGAAGAAAAAGTACGTTTACCTAGTGATGATAGTAAACAACAAGCGAAGAAAAATGCACTAGCTATACACTGAAGAGCAATTGAATTAGAGATACCTGTCTAGTAACGTGTAGCACCACCTTTCGACCTGATGACGGCGGCGATTCGTCTCGGCATGGACTCGACAAGACACCGGAAGCGTTGAGAAGCCATACGGATCCACGACCCCTGAACAAGCGCCCACAGTTCACGAAGATTTGATGGAGGGGGGGGGGTCAGAGCATCGAACATCTCTCTCGATGGAATCCTAGATGCGCTCGATGGGATTGAGGTCATGTGACCTAGCTGGCCAGGGAAGCGAGGTCACGTCGGTGGATTGTTCATCCAACCATTCGGATACAATTCAAGAACGATGGTGCGGTGCATTGTCTTTTTGCAGGATGAGGTCCCCAGTGGGATGTTGAAGACGCACAAACGGGAGCAAATGGTCATCCAGGATATCCCGGTAACGTTGACCTGTGAGGGACGATGTCACACGTACCAGGAGTCCTATTTCAGTTCACGTAAACAGTCCCCAGACGAGAATGCCACCCCCACCAGCTTGAAGAGTACCCTGCTGGCAAGAAGGATCCATCACTTCATGTGGTTTGCGCCGTACTCGTATCCTGCCATTCGCATGTACCAACGTGAATCTCGACTGATCAGTCCAGGCAACATTTTTCACATGTCTAGGGTCCAGTGGCGATGTTCCCGCGCCCATGCTAATCTTTGTACCCTGTGATGTGCGGTCAGCAGCGGTACCCTCGTGGGACGATGGCTTCTGTACCCCATAGCGAGGAGATGGTTCTGGATGGTGTGGCTGCTTACACGTTTTTGTGCACCAGCGTTAAATTGCCGAGTGATTTCTTGCACCGTGGCCCGTCTATCCGCCAATCAATGCGAGCTAGCCGACGATGACCCCGCTCATCCACACGCTGTTGTCCACGGCAGTTGGCCCTTGCAGGGATGGTTTTACCGTATTCGAAGGTTCACGGTGCACCTGTGACACCGTGGCACGCACGTGAAAATCCCAGTGCCTGCAATGACTTCCGAGATGGAGTGACCCATTCGTCGGGCCCCGACAATTTGCCCACCATCAAATGCGCTTAGATCCTTCGTCTTACCCATATTGCGTCCGACTCTTACTGATTCCCGTCGCATCACTCCTTATATTGTCGGATCGCTGCATATGTCATGTCGTTTCCGTTTACAGGGCCGCCCACAGCGCCACATTTGCATAACGCCGGCTGTCTCTAATTCAATTGCTCTTCAGTGTGTATGTTGATGTAAAAATATCACAGATTTAAATTTTATACCAAGTACCACAAGGCTGAGGAGAGAGCTTCTCCGATTTCGGACCTAGCTTCGGTCCTGAAGTAAAAGAAGTCTGTTCTGTCGTTACTGAAACGCAAGAATGTTCAGAATAGTGTAACTGTACTAGTAATCCAAATCTACGCCAAGAAATTCGAATCACTAGTACAGTTATACGATTTTGAATATAGTTGGTGAGTAGTTCCTTGTTATTAATTAGTAAGGATGTTCAATTTTCAACTTCGTCACATTGACCGCAAATATTGCTTTCATTTCTTACTTTTCTTTGGGCAGGAATTGTATTCCTTTGCATAGCGAAGCTTCCTGATTCGATTTGCAGTCAAACGTTTTCTTTAACAATCGCATTTTTTTGTGTTTTGTAAGAAATAAATTTGTTTAATTCGTACTACATAGCTGAAAAACTTGCAATCCATTGAGTTTTCTTATTTTCTTTCTTTTTTAGGTACCGCTAGGCATTTTTTTTGTATATGTGTCGCACTGAATCATCACTGAAACCAAGAAAAATCTCATCACGGAACTGATGACGTACATGCGTGATTGCAATCGTTACTCGGAAACGAAATTGGACCCAAGCGAGCGGTTTTTCCTTTTCATCCCATGAGAATATCACAAGCATGGTTTTTGTTTTCATTAGTAATTAAGCCTGTTCGCTCAAAAAAAAAAAAAAAAAAAATCGATTTTTTTCATTTTTATGTCATAACTTTCTCTTTATTCAGACACGAATTCAACCATTTCTTTACGTTTTATTTTAGGATCCCTTCTTCGAAGTTTGAAGGCAATGATATTTTGATGAGGTGCGAAATTAAGATTTTTATTACAGACGTTCATCTTCGTAAGTTCATTGCAGTCTTATGCCATTATGTTGAGTGGGAAAGCAATGTTAAATGGTTATTTTCTTAACAGGGATACACTGAATTTCAAGTGTCAAATATTCCCTCCTTTTTTAATACAGAGAAAATGGAATTAGTGAACCAAAAATAAATTCGTCTCAGCTGAAACCAACAGATACGGTATTTGTTAATAAATTCTTTAACAGACTGGGACGAATTAACTAGGGCTAATAAAGTGGGCATATATCGGTCTGAACGAGTATATTCGCTGTCTAAGAACTGGGCCGAAAGCTGCAAGAACAGGTATACCTGCACATCATAGTTTCCCCCTTCTTTTGTTGCTCAAAGTGGTCATTTAGGGGTACAACTGACACTATTCCTTTCTGACTGGATTATTTAAGTCACTTGTTTCTACCCTTAGATGTTTGAGTAACTTGTTTCCACCCAGTGGCATGATGTCCGTGTCAGGGGGACTAGTGCTTCCACATCATGCCTTGGGTCATGGAAAAGATACAAAGGACAAGAAGCGATCGCTTATCAGTGGTGATAGGCTTATGGTAAGTATGGCTGAGATGGAAGGGGGGTAGGAATTGTTTTATAACCTGGCAGTCTGGGGAGAGAAAGCAATTTCGGGCACCATTTGGTTCAGTTATATATGCACACACGCATCCAGAAATTCTACAGAAATATCAGCAATCAGAATTAGTGTTATAGCGAAAATCTTTGTAGTATCTTCCAAGAAGAGAAAGGGCCCGATTTCAATTCCTTGGCAGGCGCGACGCTACGGGAAGCCCACCGAACTTTTCTTTGATCCCACCCGTCTGCGCCCCCCCCCCAAAGAGAAATTTTGTTATATAAAACCAATTTTTTGTTAAATTTAGCGTTTGTATTTTTGCGAAATGGAGCGAGTCTTCTGAGCGAATGTCTAGGACAGTAGTAGAAAGACACTATTTTTGTAATTATAGTTTAAAACGATGTGTGTGTGTGTGTGTTGTGTGTGTGTGTGTGAGAGAGAGAGATTCCTTGTCAAGTTACAAACTAAAACCCATAAATTATGACAAAAAACAAATAAACAAAAAAACGACGTAACTCAAGCTAAAATTAGGAAGAAATAGTAACTTGCCATGAAGATTCATATTCATAGTTCCCAGTACTACATATAGTGAATAAATATTACGCACAATATGCACCTGAAAACTTTTTTTTTTATTGGGGATAACATCAGTAGCGTCGGTAAAATCAGCATGAGCGGAATGTTTTGCCAAAATTTCTGCCAAACTCTTCAAAATTTGAACCCCCGTCAAGCTTAGCCCTCCCCCGAATAGCTCACGCAGTTATCAGCGGTTGGCGTCTCCACTGTTCCAGGGGGAGGGCAAATGCCCTCTCTTGCACCCCACCCCCACCCCCTCACCTCCCATATGGGCTCCCATGTGAGTGAGTTTGTATATCTAAAAACTGTTCGATAGAGGAAATACACAGATTAGAGATTGAAATTAGTAGTACAGTGAATTCAGCTTTGAAAGTCATAGCAGCCGCAGCTGTTTTCACAGGACTAATGTGTTGTAAAGAAGGTTCTCATTGGCTGCATAAGAACATGCACTGTGATGTACGTATGGTAGTGAAATGTGGATACTGTAGAATAAACGCAAGGGTTATTTGTGTGCAGGAGAAATGCCGAAATTTAAGGAGGTTTGTGGTCAGTGGCGAAAGTAGACGGTTTATTTTGGGGGAACGCAATGTTTAGTGTTTAAAGTCTATCGCTCTCTCTCTCTCTCTCGCACACACACACACACAACTCACACGCACACACATTTTATACGTCCGCGTTTTTTATATGCACAAAAAAATAGTGTTAAAATGAATAAAAAAATAAACCCTAATAAATTTAAAATTCAGCTAAAAACGTCTATGTTACAAAGAACAGGTTACGTGTCAGCTGAAGGAGTTTCGTTTTTCTTAACTGCGCTGCTGAAAAACAGTGAAAACATTTGGATTTTACTATTTGTTTTCCTACCTACTAGTACACAGTGATGTTATAACGAAGTTAATTTCTCCGTCATTTTTATCCGCGCCAGGATTCGAACCCGGGTCCCCTCATTCCGGAATAAGTTGCTCTACCAATTGAGCTACGCGGACGTTTTATTCTGATTCCTATCTGCCTTTATGTCGTGTGCTTCCTTCTGGCAGGTACGTCACATCTCCTGGTACGTTACAATGTAGAAGGGGCATAGCGCGCTTTAGCGGCGCTATGGCGCTTTTCGTGGTTATAAGATAAGATAATCTGGGCAAAGGAACTTTTTCAAGTGATCTTGTATGCAAAAATAGGTAAAACTGTGTTCTGTATGCAAACATACTCGTATCTTAACCGAATGTTCATACTACAGAAATGGCCGTCCTGGTAGTACAGTGGTCTGAAGTGTACGCTTTGGACCATTCTTCCGACCTAAAAATGAGTCCCAACCTTGGATGAGTCATGGATGGTGTGCATAGCCAAAGGTGCTCGATCTGCCTCTTCCCTCAGTGATGTATTGAGGCATCTTCTCGGGGGTTCTTAGCCCTCTGAAAATCCATGACTCCCCCCCCGTATGTTTTTGGGCGATCTTTTAGTCTAATTGTGTTAGTTTATAGCTGAATATTTGGAGAAATTAATTTAAAAAACTTAAGAAAATGAGGGAACATATATCTCTATTCTAAAAAAAAAGTAGTTGCTGCCGCTGTTTTAGAAATTTCGCGACACTCTAGCTTTCCTAGCTCACAGCGCAAAAGTGTTGAACACAAATATATAAAATTTACATCGTTTGTAGAGAATTGTTTGGAAAATACGCTGAAATAAACCGTTTCTCGATTTTAGCAATACTTCAAGAGCTATTGTATTTCAAAGTTAAGGTAAGCAAAAAAGTGCTATGAGGTCGCGTTCCGGACCACTAACAGCAACAAAACCACGAAACTTTGTAGGCATGTAGTGCCATGACCGAATTTTTGCACCTCGTCGCCCTTTTTTTGAATTTCGATTTATTTTAGGAGAAATTAAATTTCTAAATTTCACAAAATTATCTATTTCGCGATGGGATCCATTTAACAAAACGGATATATGGCAAACTATAAATCATAACGCTTTGCAATGTTTACAGCATAAACTTACAACTATCGTCCCTTTTTTACAAAAAAGAAATTTAAGAAAAAGTAATTTTCTGATTTTTAAGCATTTTTTAAAGACGCAAAGGAAAGAAACGAACGGCTTGTCTGTCTTCACGATAACCACAGAGGAAAGTTCTGGTCCCGTGACCTGCAGCCATGGTGACGCAGAGAATTTGTTATGCATATGTTTTGTTGGTAAAGCTATCTCAGTTGTTTAAGGTGGACGTCAAGTATGTAATTTTGCTTCCTATACTTCGAATGGAAAACTTTCTGTACACATTTTCTGCATAATTACTGCGTTCCCAAGGATGAAAATTTGAACATCGATTAAAATAGCTTCATTTTATAACTTGGAATGCTTAATATTTTCTAAAACATAACCATAATTATGCAATCCAATATTTGTTTGTCTACTGACGTCATCAAAGTACAGGCCGCGCCATCTTTTTTTTTTTGGTTTCAACACCACCAAAGGAAAATTATAGATTTTTAATATAATTTTGGTTATATTTTAGAAAATATTAAGTATTATAAGTTATAATATGAAGTTATTTTAATCGATGTTCAAATTTTCAGCCTTGGGAATGCACTGATTGTGAAGGAAATGTGTACAAAAGTTTTTCCATTGGAAGGATAAGAAGCAAAATTACTTGATGTCCACCTTAACGGTTTAGCATAACGGTTTACGGAAATGCTTTTTGGACTGCTTTTGTTTTCCTTAGTGGTAAATTTAGTAAGTGTTGTAAGTTCAAACGACAAAAGTCCGACCTTCCAAAAAATAACGACAGTAAAAAAACTCTGAAACTTCGGAATAACAAGCTTTATTTGCTTAAACATGCAATAAAAATTGAAATTTATATGCATTTTCCAATTTGTATTTCATGTGATATACTTGGAGATCGGGCTGCAGAGCCCGAGCGCTACTCTGGAAACGCGCCTAGAGGCGCAGCCCTAGTTATAATAAGAAAAAGAAACCATTCGCATGGACTTCAAAATCTAAAATGTCTATCATCCTTCAATAAAATATTAAACAGTTTTCGCAGAAGGGAAATTTTTCAAGCAGTGGCAAGTCGAACTACCTCTGCGATAAAAACCTAATTCCGCAGGGAAGAGATGTTCGCACTGTAATACATCATCAGATTTTAGAAGCCGGCATTCAGTTTTATTGCAATATTCTGGATGCCGACTTTCCATGTATACGGTTAAGCCTTAGTGTAGGTAACGTGACGTTAATGCTTCCAATACAACAAAATATTTGCTACCTGATTTTTAACAGTACCAAATTATTAGAAATTGTTCCCATAAAAAGTTCTTTTTTTCTGACGGTG
Organism: Macrothele yani; assembly: GCA_039090855.1. Classification (NCBI taxonomy): domain Eukaryota; kingdom Metazoa; phylum Arthropoda; class Arachnida; order Araneae; family Macrothelidae; genus Macrothele; species Macrothele yani. The sequence continues at coordinate 118,705,716 of CM077026.1, forward strand.
GGTGGTTTACACTCTGTGACAAAAAAAGAAAGAAAAGAAAAATCGAAACATCTCAATCTGGCACGGTTAGTTTTTTTTTTTTTTTTACTGCGATGTGTTCATCTAAATAATCTAAAAATCTAAAGGGGCAAGAACCAAATGGCAGGGGAATGGTTTACACCATACGTTTTCAGGTAACACTGTAATGATTAATTAATAACCAGAAACACGCTTGCAGTAAGGTTAAGGCCAGGACATTTTTACCACTCCGAATGTTTTTTGGGGGATTTTCTCCAACACAGCCTTACCTTACTAGCATCATCAATATTTGACACCACCCCATGGTGAAATCCGTGATGTATTACTGAATTCAAGCGAAGGTATAACATTTTTACATTTTTAATCACTTGTGTGTGTAGATTTCTTGGAACTAAGATTTGCGATATACGATTATAAAAATTTTTTTGTAATCTATTTAAAATTTTTATATTCTTTAATGTATACATAAATAACAAAATTGTGATTATATGTAAATAATCAGTCAATACGTTTCACCCCCTCAAAATTTTTAATTGCCCCCCTTTCCCCCGGAATGCAACACTGCTCTTCCCTGGAACAAGTGACACGAAATTAGGGACGGGAGACTGCTTATAGCCATGCGAGTTGCCCATGGCTGTCGTTAAACCCAACCCAGAAATAAACAAACAAAAAATATTGTTATAGATCGATCAGCCCAGTTAGATAGTGCGAAAAATAAAGAATCATCTACGAAAAGGCTTGGTATAATAAAACAAGAAGAATTTGCAAAAACACACATACAGTAGAATTTCCTCAGCGGAAAATGAAGCTGGTCGGGGAAATATGTCATCCACCAGAATAGTGATGTTATATAACACCAGAATGTACATAACTATTTATCGAAGAATTGTAAAGAATATTAAAACTGCACGAAGAAAAACAAATTCTGTGAAAAGAAACATTCAAAATTAAGAAATCAACCGAAGAAAATAGAAAGAAAATTTCGCAAGATGAGAGATTGAAAGAAAAGTTTCCACAAACACATGTTTGATAAAAAAGAAATTGAAACATTTGTAACGTCATCCATCCTTTGTACCGAGATAGTATTGCGAAATATTAATTTAACTGCACACAATCAACTCCCCACCCCTATGATGTCAGCCATCAACATATTAAGGGCGGTGCGTCTTATCTCCGAGACCTCTACGGCACACCCATGACGTTATCAGCCCCACGCAATCATCCAAGAGGGCGTAAGATTTGATCCACCACCACCCCATGATCTACCACCTGCCAAAGCGGTGGACCCCATAGGTTAAGATTGATCCACCTCTGGCGCAGAACTGGCCTTTTATACACTACTCCAGTGGTATCGGCTCCAATAAAAGTAGTCCCCTGAGCTCATTCTCTGCCTCTTTACGGGCAACACAAAAATCTTCCACATGTACCACATAACCTTAGTAAAAAACGGAGTCATATTGAATTGATGTTACTGTGTTAGTTCACAAATATTTCGAAGTATTTAAAATCGTATAGAACGAACAAAGCCGTATTTAAATAGAAATGTTTTAATCTTAGCATATATCTCTCGCGTTACATTCTTCCTGCTATTTAAAATTGCTAAGATTACGCAGTTCTAATATAAATTGATATTGGTAATTATTAATGAAAAAAAAAAAAAAAAAAAACAACGCATCAGATTTTGAAAATTTCGAGGGTAAATTTTTCTAGTCCGTCAACCGCTAAGGCACTTTATTTACAACTACATCACTGCTTGTACAGTAGTGGCCAAAATTGTGGAAACCTTTCGGCAATGGTGTATTTTTGAGGTTTGATGGCTCATACACCACTTTTTTAGTAATACCATAAAATTATATATCAATGGAAACATAATTTCATCAAGAATGTAATGCAATAACTTTTATGAAGGATTTTGTATTAGAACAGCAGTTATGAAGAAGAAACGTGAAACACATAGAAAACATGAGATATACAAAAAAATTCTCACCATGTCAATTAATACTTAGTTGGGTAACCTTTATCGTAAATTACGGCCTTACAACGCCTTCCCATGGAGTGAACCAAGTTTTCTAGTTCTGCAGCTGTTATAATGTGAAACCAAGATTGAATTATTGCTTCGATTAATTGGGTTTTATTGCTGGGTTGCTTCTGACTAACAAGTTTCTTTAGTCTGCTCCATATATTTTCAACGGGGTTAAGGTCTGGGCTATTCCCAAGCCATTCCAGCAGTAGAATATGATTATCTTGAAACCACTTTTTGCACACAGCAGCAACATGACATGGAGATAAATCCTGTTGAAATATAAATGCTTCATTATCTTGGAAAAGATCACGTGCGGAAGACTTCAGTTTGGGCTCAAGTATTTCATTAATGTATTTTTGGCTATTGATATTCCCATTAATCACGCAAATTCTGCCCACACCTTTTGATGTCATACAACCCCAGATCATAACATTAACTGGGTGTTTCACGGTACATGTAATGTAATCAGGATGCAAATCTTCTCCGATTCTTCTCCTTACGTATTTTATGCCGTCACTACCAAAGAGGAAGATTTTGGTCTCATCACTCCAAATAACACTGTCCCATTGTTTTGCTGTCAATATTTTTTTAACCTTTGTTTGAGAGATAAAAATGGCTTTTTTCGTGGAATCTAGCTTTTAGACCAAATTCCTGCAGTCTGCTCCGAACAGTCCTTGCACTTAACTTTACATTGCATTGCGCCATTTCATCTTACTCAGATGATTTTCTTCTGTCACCTAATTCTTCTATCGTCACTTGCTGTTGTGCACATTTTCCTGCCTTTACCAGTCAGGTTTTGCAGTGACTGAGTCTCCTTATACCTCTTCGAAAATTTATAAATGTCACCTTTGGTTAAGTTTCCACCAATTTTTCTTCTAATTTCTTCATAACTGAAGTCTTGTTCACTTAATAGTGCCATTTTACATCGCTTTCTGGGTGACAAGTCAACTTTTTGCGCCATTTCTTTAATTTTATTACGTTTTACGAGCTCACTAAATGAAAGAACACAAACCCCCCCAACTTAACTTGATAACAATCACATAACACACTGACAAATATCCTCCTCTCAGCTCCAATACATGACATCAATAGCTGAATCCTACTGTGACCTGATTGGATCATTGCTAAAACATGATGACACCTGATTGGCTCATTGCCAAAACACGATGACACCTGATTGGCTCTCTAAACACACATGTTCATTGGCTACATTCAAATGAAGGAAAGCTACTTCATATCAACCTAAGCAAGCAGTGCTTCCTTTTTCTGGTTATTTGGCTATAACTTTTGATAGAGTACAGATAATTGAACAAACTTTGTTGCATTTCATTCTTGATAAAATTATCTTTCCGTTGATATATAATTTTTATGGTATTACTCCAAAAAAAAAAGGGGGGGTTGAGCCATAAAACCTCAAAAATACACTTTTTTCCAAAAGGTTTTCATAATTTTGGCCACTACTGTACATAGTAATTATCGTGATAAGTGAGCATATTCAGTTCATCGACGTTATGTAGTACCAAATAGACAAAAACTACACACCCCGGTAATTTAAACTTAGAGAGGAACACTCTCTAAGTTTCAATTCATTTGTAAGTTCCCAAAGAAACTGTTAGACACCACTGTTGTAAACAATTAGATGATGCCGTCTTTTCCTGAGACCAACGCGGTCTTGGTCAGCTGCTACGCACCGAATTGTTACTATAAATGAATTTGAGTTTAGTATCCTTAAGCCGAAATGAGTAGAATCAACAAACCTTGTTTTAAATCAAGCCTGCAACATTGTTACTAGTTCAACATTCCGCCTTGCGGGATAACGTACTGATACCTTATCCTGCAAGGCTAACATTGTTACTAGTTCAACATTCCGCCTTGCGGGATAACGTACTGATACCTTATCCTGCAAGGCTAACATTGATACTAGTTCAACATTCCGCCTTGCGGGATAATGTACTGATACGCTATACCGCATGGCTAACATTGCTACTAGTTCAACATTCCGCCTAGCGGGATAGCCTACTGATACGTTATCCCGCAAGGCTAACATTGTTACTAGTTCAACATTCCGCCTAGCGGGATAGCCTTCTGATACGTTATCCCGCAAGTCTAACATTGTTACTAGTTCAACATTCCGCCTTGCGGGATAACCTACTGATACGTTATCCCGCAAGGCTAACATTGTTACTAGTTCAACATTCCGCCTAGCGGGATAGCCTACTGATACGTTATCCCGCAAGTCTAACATTGTTACTAGTTCAACATTCCGCCTTGCGGGATAACCTACTGATACGTTATCCCGCAAGGCTAACATTGTTACTAGTTCAACATTCCGCCTTGCGGGATAACCTACTGATACGTTATCCCGCAAGGCTAACATTGTTACTAGTTCAACATTCCGCCTAGCGGGATAGCCTACTGATACGTTATCCCGCAAGGATAACATTGTTACTAGTTCAACATTCCGCCTAGCGGGATAGCCTACTGATACGTTATCCCGCAAGGCTAACATTGTTACTAGTTCAACATTCCGCCTAGCGGGATAGCCTTCTGATACGTTATCCCGCAAGTCTAACATTGTTACTAGTTCAACATTCCGCCTTGCGGGATAACCTACTGATACGTTATCCCGCAAGGCTAACATTGTTACTAGTTCAACATTCCGCCTAGCGGGATAGCCTACTGATACGTTATCCCGCAAGGCTAACATTGTTACTAGTTCAACATTCCGCCTAGCGGGATAGCCTTCTGATACGTTATCCCGCAAGTCTAACATTGTTACTAGTTCAACATTCCGCCTTGCGGGATAACCTACTGATACGTTATCCCGCAAGGCTAACATTGTTACTAGTTCAACATTCCGCCTTGCGGGATAACCTACTGATACGTTATCCCGCAAGGCTAACATTGTTACTAGTTCAACATTCCGCCTAGCGGGATAGCCTACTGATACGTTATCCCGCAAGGATAACATTGTTACTAGTTCAACATTCCGCCTAGCGGGATAGCCTACTGATACGTTATCCCGCAAGGCTAACATTGTTACTAGTTCAACATTCCGCCTAGCGGGATAGCCTTCTGATACGTTATCCCGCAAGTCTAACATTGTTACTAGTTCAACATTCCGCCTTGCGGGATAACCTACTGATACGTTATCCCGCAAGGCTAACATTGTTACTAGTTCAACATTCCGCCTAGCGGGATAGCCTTCTGATACGTTATCCCGCAAGTCTAACATTGTTACTAGTTCAACATTCCGCCTTGCGGGATAACCTACTGATACGTTATCCCGCAAGGCTAACATTGTTACTAGTTCAACATTCCGCCTTGCGGGATAACCTACTGATACGTTATCCCGCAAGGCTAACATTGTTACTAGTTCAACATTCCGCCTAGCGGGATAGCCTACTGATACGTTATCCCGCAAGGATAACATTGTTACTAGTTCAACATTCCGCCTAGCGGGATAGCCTACTGATACGTTATCCCGCAAGGCTAACATTGTTACTAGTTCAACATTCCGCCTAGCGGGATAGCCTTCTGATACGTTATCCCGCAAGTCTAACATTGTTACTAGTTCAACATTCCGCCTTGCGGGATAACCTACTGATACGTTATCCCGCAAGGCTAACATTGTTACTAGTTCAACATTCCGCCTAGCGGGATAGCCTACTGATACGTTATCCCGCAAGGCTAACATTGTTACTAGTTCAACATTCCGCCTAGCGGGATAGCCTTCTGATACGTTATCCCGCAAGTCTAACATTGTTACTAGTTCAACATTCCGCCTTGCGGGATAACCTACTGATACGTTATCCCGCAAGGCTAACATTGTTACTAGTTCAACATTCCGCCTTGCGGGATAACCTACTGATACGTTATCCCGCAAGGCTAACATTGTTACTAGTTCAACATTCCGCCTAGCGGGATAGCCTACTGATACGTTATCCCGCAAGGATAACATTGTTACTAGTTCAACATTCCGCCTAGCGGGATAGCCTACTGATACGTTATCCCGCAAGGCTAACATTGTTACTAGTTCAACATTCCGCCTAGCGGGATAGCCTTCTGATACGTTATCCCGCAAGTCTAACATTGTTACTAGTTCAACATTCCGCCTTGCGGGATAACCTACTGATACGTTATCCCGCAAGGCTAACATTGTTACTAGTTCAACATTCCGCCTAGCGGGATAGCCTACTGATACGTTATCCCGCAAGGATAACATTGTTACTAGTTCAACATTCCGCCTAGCGGGATAGCCTACTGATACGTTATCCCGCAAGGATAACATTGTTACTAGTTCAACATTCCGCATAGCGGGATAACCTATTGATACGTTATCTCGCAAGGCTAACATTGTTACTAGTTCAACATTCCGCCTAGCGGGATAACCTACTGATACGTTATCCCGCAAGGCTAACATCGTTACTAGTTCAACATTCCGCCTTGCGGGATAACGTGCTGATACGTTATCCGCAGAACTGAACTGGTGTCCATTTTTTCAACCATGCAGTTTTGCATTTTATTGTTAACACTGATTCGTTTATGATTCACGGGAAACATACTTCAATATGGCGGGGATATTTTTATGGCTTCCTCATAATATTTTGGGAATGTTTTCTCTTGGGTATTTTCATTCAGGCACTCATAATGAAATTCTAGATGTGCCACCAACACTGGGGACGCAAAATATTGCCTATCCCCAAGTCCCCTGTCTCCATAAATGGACTCTGGGCTTTGTGATTCATCGTGTAAAAAATACACTGCTGGCCACCCAAAATGCAACACCAGGCAGGAAGCATCCAATTGGCCTGAAATTCGCAGCATGCGTCGCCCGCGAGAGGACATGCAAACGATTAGCATTGCAGGGCATATGCAAAACATGTGCGCCCGGCACGCCACCGAGAAGCACTATAAGAAGGGTGCACGGAAGGCGGGGTGTAAGTAGTGGAAGTGTGTTATGCAGCCGGACCTGTGCGTGGGAAGCTTCCTGATGCCTCGTCGCAGAATACGGCAGTCATTCCAGCACGTTTCGAAATTCGACAAAGGACGAATAGTGGTTTATCGCGACAGCGGTTTATCGTACCGAGACATCGGCGCCCGTGTGGGACGACATCCACCCACAGTGAGGCGAATATGGATTCGGTGGGTGCAGGAGGGACGGATGGACCGATGTGAGCGATTGCCGCAGCCGCGGCACACCACCGAACGAGAGGACCGGCATGTTGTGCGGCGGGCATTGACGGATCGCACCGCCACATCACGAATGTTAGAGCAGGAATTAGGGTGTATTGCTCAACAACCTGTATCAGCACATACCGTTCGACGTCGTCTGCAGGAGCGGGGACTTGTCGCATGGCGCCCGTTGCTCCGATTACCATTGACGTTACACCACCGACAAGTGCGGCGGCAGTGGGCCGTTGAACGCCGCATCTGCACTACGGAATGGCACGACATTGTCTTCTCCGACGAATCCCGCTTCTGCCTGCAACACCACGATGGTCGGATACGTGTGTGGCAGCACCGCGGCGAGAGACTGTATGACGCGTGCATTATGCATCGCCATACCTGTCCGTCGGCTAGCGTTATGGTTTGGGGCGCAATTGGATATGACACCCAGACCCCTCAAGTACGCATCGCCGGTACACTCAACAGCCACCGCTACATCTCCGACACGTTTTGGAGCCTGTAGTCCTCCCTTACCTGCAGGACCTACCAGCGGCCACGTTTCAACAGGACAATGCGTGCCCGCACGCGGCACTCATCGTGCAACAATTCTTCACGGCCCACCTGCTGTTGTAACCCGCCTGTTCTCCCGATATGTCGCCCATCGAACACGTCTGGTAGCTGATCGGCAACCGAGTGGCCCGGCAAGCACCATCCGCGCCTACGCCTGATGAACTGTGGGAACGTGTGGCAGCAGTCTGGACCGACATACCCCATGCCCACATCCAAAGCCTCGTTCGTTCGATGGCCCCCATGGCTGGCCGTTATTGCAAGCCATGGGGGCCACACGAACTATTGATGTCGGCGTGTTCCGCAAGCCGCACGGGCCTGTGAGCCCCATCGTTTAATCTTTGTATCTGTTGTTACGTTCCCAGTAAATCTGGCTTTGCTATCTCGTGTCCTTCTTGGTGTTGCATTTTAGGTGGCCAGCCGTGTAGTTGTACCCAGAAGGACGTTTTCGGATTGCAATGCTATTCGGGAAGAAGGTAAAGGTTACCAGAAACAATAAATGATTGAACATTGAGACTGATATGGTCAATATTTATTGAGCTACACGCCAATAAGTAGTGTCTCTCAGTACGGCGTCGATCCACCATGTTAGCATATCAGACGTCTCAGCATGGAGTTGAACAGTTTCTTAATGGTTTCCTTCGATAGGCCGTCCCATGAAGCTTGAATCTTCTCACGCAGTTCCAGCAGATTGTGCGGCACGGGTGGAGTGTGGATAGCGTGTTGAAGAGCATCCCTCACGTTTTCAATTGGCGATGCGGCTGGCCATCAGAGAGTGTCAGTGCCTTGAAGGCAAGCCCTCGAGACAGCAGCAGTATGTGGACGAGCGTTGTCCTGTTAGAAAATCGCGCCGGAGTGAGCGTTCAGAAAAGGTAGGGCCACTGGTTGCAGGACCATATTAACGCAACGTTGGGCTGTCAAAGTGCCTGTAATGAACACCAACGGTGATCTGGTATCGTAGGCAATTGCGTCCCACACCATGGCACCAGGCTTGTTGGACATGCGACGCTGCACAACAAACCGTTGATTATGACGCTTACCACGGTGCCTCTACACATGGATTCGTTAGTCGTCTCGTTCAAGACAAAAGCGGGACTCGTCACTTAAAATCCCCGACTGCCATTCTGAGTGGCTCCTTGACAGTCTGGCACGACACTATTGCAGTCTTTGGTGACGATGCAATGGTGTTAAGAGCAGTCGCCGTAACGTTCTGCGAGCGTTTAGTCCTTCGTCGTACAGCCTTCTGCCAATGGTGCTCGCACTAATCGAACGATGCATGGAGCTGCTAAATGAATATCTACAATCGTGGCTGTTGGGTCACTCTGCTCATATCGGACAACCCGTTAATAATCTCTCTGTGTGGTTCGTCTGCTATCCCAGACCCTTCCTTTTGCTGCTGCGTGCCATGTTCTATCCTCTGCCGCCAACAGTGTGCTGTGGTGATGTCCGTACGACAAGTATGGCGCGCAATACTGCGATAAGACCATTCCTCTTCCCAGAGAGAGACGACGCGGTCCCTCACGTACTACTCTAGCTGCTCAAATTGCTTCCGAACTTTTCTCCGAGGCATACTTCACTTGCAAAGGCTGCAACCAACACCACAGCGCGAGTCAGAATGGCAAGCACGCGCGACGGGACGACCTTATACACAGTGGCCACTTTATTATGACTACCTGACAGTTTTAAGCAAATGAGCTATGGCTGCACGCTGTTACCGCCAGAGGACGAGGCTAGTATAAAAAGGGAAAGCTTAGTGCTTGCGACAGTAAAAGAAGTGATTTTTGGGTGACGAGATGGGTGAAAAATACGATTTGACGGACTTTCAACGTGGTATGATTGTAGGAGCTCGGAGCCATGGAGCGAGTATCACCGAAACCGCCGCATTCGTGAAATGTTCCAGAGCAGCTGTTGTTAAAGTGTTTAAAGACTGGACTGTCAGCCAAAAAAACTGGGTCTCTACGTGTAATGTGTGGTCCTCATCGACTAGTGACTGCTCGGGCGGAACGGACAGTGTCCAGACTGGTAACAGACAACAGAAGGGCAACAGTGCAGCAAATTACAGACCATCTTAATCAAGGATCCCCTCAAATGATCTCTGTACGCACTGTTCGCCGTACACTGCATCGGATGGGATATGGCAGCCGAAGGCCTGTTCGAACACCTTTGCTGTCTGCAGTTAACAAGAGAAAACGTCTCCAGTTCGCACAGGAGCACAAGGATTGGACAGTCGATAATTGGAAACAAATTATGTGGTCCGATGAATAACGTTTTCAGTTGCACCATGCCGATGGCTGAGTGAGAATTTGGCGGAAACAGCACGAAAGCATGGACACCAAATGCATTGCTACAACCCTTCAAGCTGGTGGAGGCAACGTTATGGTTTGGGGAATGTTTTCCTGGCATGCTTTGGGCCCTTTAATTCGTGTTGATCAACGTCTGACTGGCACATCATATCTAAACATCGTTGCGCACCAAATGCATCCTGTCATGTGGATGGTTTATCCCAATGGCGATGGCTACTTTCAACAAGATAATGCGTCCTGCCATAGTGCTCGTATTGTACAGAATTGGTTTCAGGAACATGCCGGTGAGTTTACTTTGCTTAGGTGGCCCCCACCATCTCCAGATCTCAACCCCATTGAGAATTTGTGGGATGATGTTGAACGAGCCATCAGAGAGCTCGATACACAACCCTGCAGTCTCACACTCCTGGATAGTGCTATTCATCAAGCATGGTCTCAGATTCCACAAACCACCTATCAACATCTCGTGGAGTCCATGCCACGAAGGATCGACGCAGTATTAAAGGCAAAAGGTGGCCCAACGAAGTACTGAGGGAAGTAGTCATAATAAAGTGGCCACTCAGTGTATAGCCGGTCAAGCACAGCTCTACGGCTGCTCCTTGCTTGCGTCACATGCGCGGCCGAGCGTGATACTTGAATCATTTGCATGTCTCACAATGTCAAACGTGAGGCATGCAAATGATTCAAGTATCACAAGTATCAATTTTTATTTTTACTACACCAGAAAAATTTTCAGAGCAGACTGTATGATGTCAATGGGTAGTAAAAAAAATATTCATCAAGTTGCTTTTGGTATCAAATTTTTAACAAAATGTAGTATGTTTCTACAAAATGTAGCGTTTGTGTGTAGCTGACTTACAAAAACTTTACCTACAGTGAAATACGAGTTACTCAAATAAAGTTCAAGACGTTGTTACTTACAGTTAATCCTTTATTGTTGTCAATAGTCACATGATCATTTGCACTTCAACGAGGTGAGATCAACGAAACTTGAGTTAATATCCACAATAAGAAGTAACTATGAAACACAACACTATAACTTGAGTTAATATCCACAATAACACTTGACTACGAAACACAGCACTTTCATTAAAGAAGAATACGTAGCCTTTAAAAATACTTAAACGTCACTTACGTACTGACCTCAGGGTGTTGCCAAACCTCCATTCATGTGAGAGAGAAGATATCACGTTAAGTTTCGAAAGTGCGAAAGAGAACAAACTCAAATTTACATAGGAAAAGGAACTAAAAATGAAATTTAAAATATAATATACATCAGAAGAAGAACAACAGTATGAGGCTCGCCCAAAAATAAAAAATGTCAAAAGAAGATGTGTGTGTGTGTATGGTAGAAGAAGCTGTGACGTGCCTGCCCCGCAGGACACACACGACATAAAGACAGATAGCAGCGAGAACGAACGTCTGCGTAGCTCAGTTAGTAGAGCTACTTGTTCCGGAATAAGAGGACTCGGGTTCGACCCCCGGCGTGGACCGAAATAACGGAGAAATTTACGTCGTTATAATGGCGCCCGAATTTCCCGGCCGTTAAAGTTCTCGCAATGGTGTGATGTTCTTTCCACCACACCGCGAGACAGGAAAAATAAGAGAATCCCTTCTTCAGCGCTTCGAAAAATAAATGTGTGTGACGTTGCATTCCACACACCAGATTGACTGGGAGTTCTCAAGTGCACGTTCTTCAGCGGATGGCTGCCTACAACGATACATGGTCCCGGCTGACCCCTTTGGGCATGCCCCCGGCCCTCCTTTCGGGGGGGGGGGGGAGATGTGACGTGCCTGCCCCGCAGGACGCACACGACATAAAGGCAGATATCAGCGAGAACGAACGTCTGCGTAGCTCAGTTGGTAGAACGACTTGTTCCGGAATAAGAGAACTCGAGTTCGATCCCTGGCGTGGACCAAAATGACGGAGAAATTTACTTCGTTATGAAGCTCTCAGTCAAGTTACATGTACCCTTCCCTCGCGAGCGATATGTTTCAAAATCTATCAAAATTGAGTCCTAAAGTCCTTTTAAATCAAGTGTCAAGGACTGTGTTTCAGGAGTTACCCTTCACATTTTGCAGAAAACAACACCATTGAAGACCAATACAAAAATACTTTTTGTCAATTGGAAAGAAGAAGCTCCATTTAAGAAATGGAGCTTCTTCTTTCCAATTGACAAAAAGTATTTTTGTCAATTGTTCTAAAACTGAACATTTTCGTGCTTAAACTGAGCATAGGCGCCGACTTTTGAAAATTTCGAGGGCTGCTGAAATTCAAAAGGCAGGTACCGTTTCCAGTGTTGAAATTTTAGATGTTTAAATGGGCCTTGTCTTCAGTGTAAACGCAAACAAACTGTTACGTGGCTTCATGATAAAAATATTACATTTTTTTTATAGCAACCAAATTATTGAACCCCGTTTTAATTCTGCGATTTAATTTTCTGTAATGTGAGCACAAGAGCTCCTATAATTTTTTTTATTTTGGACAAAATTTGAGCATTTTGTTGGGGACTACTACCGGAAAACCAAACCTGTTGAAAAAGGCCGAGATTGGCAGTATATATCACTGGTCAAAACAGACAGTAGGCTAATAGCGATACCTTTGAGGAGCTCGCTCTAGCAGTAACAAACAAACTGACGTGTTCAGTGTTGGAATGGAACGCGCTTCATAATCATTGCAATATATTATTTTCCTTACTTGTTATTGTTAGCATTTAGCGTACAATGCAGCATATATCACAGTGAAATGTTTGCTTTGATCAACAAGTGTAACTTGGAAATCTCCACCCCCACCCCGCCATCATTCATCTTGCAGTCCATGTGAACCGGTTGTTATCGATTTTGCATATCACCCCTGCGTTGATTGATTGGTGTTACTATTGGCGACTCCTTATATGTTTTATAAAGCTAGGGAGAAAAAAAAGCTTCAACAGAATTATGTCAAACAAACAAACAAATGATAACTGGAAAAACAATAGCAAAAAAAAAAAAAAAAAAACCTTCATAATTATCCTTCGAGAGAGAAAAGATCGTTCGCAGTCTCGCTGTGTGTCTTCTGCTCTCGGACGGTCATTCATTACTCCCACTCTGACATTTATAGCTTTATGAGCTTACCGAAGCTCACTGAGTGCATGGTGTGCTGCTGACAACTTACTGATGGGCAAGGAACGTAATTGTGAAAACAAATCGGTAGCTTTAAACAATTAGGAAGGTAGGGTACAAACCACATCCCACACCACCGATTTCTCGCTTGCTTGGCTGTCTTATTTCTTAAGTGTTCATTCGGTATCGATGGTTAAAACACGATTTTTTGAAGATATTGTATATTTTTTTTTTTTTAGAAAACAATTTTTTGCGCTGTGTTCCGATTATCTTATTTAATTTTATGTAAAGTGGAACTAAATATTTAAGTATGAATCCAGTACATATAACAAAAATTCGGAGGGGTGCTGAGCACCTCCCCCCAAATAATTTCAAGGGGCGCTCAAGCCCCTGAGCACTCCCGTAGTTGGCGCCAGTGGAACTCAGTTCATTTTTCTGTAGGTTAATATACAGTACGTGTGCATTCATACAATCGTTGACAATGAAAACTGTCTCTAATTCCGCATAGACTTCCAGTATTTTCTCATTCCAAACACAACCGTGAAACATATTAATTTAGGCCTAAGCTCCGAACAACGGCCACTTCCAAACATCACATGCGGCCACCTCCAAACATCGGTCACTTCTTTCAGGTCCGAGGGGTGACCATTATTCAAAGGTTTCATTATACGAGCAAGCGCGAGGACTTATGTTTGGAGGTGACGAAATAGTAATAAATGGCGATCCTCACGGAAGTGTCGTCCATAGGTAGCTGGTGGAAGACCAGTTAAAATTCACATTCCCCATCTTTAAAAATTTGTTACTGTTTCGTTTTTTGTTTATTTTTTATAAGTTAATTAACAAGCTCAACACCAGATCTTTTTGTAGGAAACAGCGCAGCATTCACATCAAAGGAAAGGCCAGAAAATCTACATTTTTCACCTAGAGGGGTGCAATTCGCAAACAAAATTATTTCACTGCGAGGTTATTGTACACACACACACGCACACGCACACACACACAAATCGTGAAATCGAACACGTGAACGGTTTCCTTGGGGACTCAAATGGCGAACCTCACGAAACGCTCACTGTAGTTTTAATCTTTTCATGCAGGAAATGAGATTTCCCTTTAGCTTTTCAGGCACTATTGTTCATAGTGAGTAAAGATCACGCAGCTAATAGTATTGTTGTAACACCTGGTAAAAGAAGAATCACGAGAAATATATATAGCACGACCAATTGTTTAAAGCCATTGCACTATACGAAAATATCTGACTTTGAAAGAAACGAAGAACGTCTGTTTAAACTGATCTTCCTATTCACATGGAACAGACATGTGGCGTACCTTGAACGTTATCTTTAGGCATGAAAAAATTAATATATGCCTCATTTGCAAGGGCATTCCATTCTGCGATTTTCCTGAATTCTTTCGTTCCTTTGTCTTAAAATACAGGCTTTGACATCAAAATCTTCAGTAGAACTTTTTCAATTGTCGTAAAAAAAAAAGTTTAGATAACATATCTTGCCTTTGCGTGTACTGCGTTTACAGGTTTTTATTTGAACAATTTAATGACTCAACATATTAGTTCCTTACAGCATTTATCCAAAGTTCGTGCGAAGCTTTGAACAGTTTACAGATTGTATTACTGCTTAATCAAGGGGAAGAGCAAAAACCACTTAATTCACTTTTAAACCGGGATCGTTATTTAAAACTTTCAAGCCAAACAATACCAGAAAAAGCCAAGCATTGTAAAATCGTATTTCTCATACATTACACGAAAAGCTCTAGTTTCGTTTTATTACTGTCATCCTCACAGAAATAAATAGAACCTACAGTATAAACCTTGTCAGACGTAAAGTCTTTTAGCATTTTTGCAGATGGAATGAAGTCCTTACAACATTTGTTTGAAAGCAATAGTTCTGCTCTAATCCTCACAATAACATCAAGAAAATTCGGGTATATTTTGTTTCTTGCTTTTGTTTTAGCTGGGGTTACAAGAGAGAATATATCCTCCCAACTACGGCATTACTAACTGGGTTAGACAAGTAAGGGCAAAAACGGCGAGCTCATTAAATGCCTGATGTTTTGGAGCACTCCAATCCAAAACTGTTCACTGTTTGTAGAAAGTCCATCTTTCTTAAATGGAGCTTCTTCTTTCCAATTGACGAAAAGTATTTTTGTATTGGTCTTCAATAGTGTTGGTGTTGTTTTCTGCAAGGTGTATAAAGGGTAACTCCTGAAACACAGTTCTTGACACTTGATTTAAAAGGACTTCAGGACTCAATTTTGATAGATTTAGAAACATATCGCTCGCGAGGGAAGTGTACATGTAACTTGACTGAGAGCTTTATAACGAAGTAAATTTCTCCGTCATTTTGGTCCACGCCAGGGATCGAACCCGAGTCCTCTTATTTCGGAACAAGTCGCTCTACCAACTGAGCTACGCAGACGTTCGTTCTCGCTGCTATCTGCCTTTATGTCGTGTTAATTGTTTACAGCTGAATTTTTGAGCTAGTAATAGCTGTCTAAACGAAAAACGTTTTCCTCTTTATTTCCACCTATTTTTCACCAGAATTGGATGACCTACAGTTAAATTTTAACAATTAATTACGGTTTAGAGGATTTCAGGAAGGCAGTGTCTGACCCCATGGTCTTGGCCCTTCGATTTAGCAAGTTAGAACACCAGGTTAGGGCACTTATAAGGAAAAAAAAAAAAAACAATTTTAGTGACAGTGTGCCCAGTTAGGAGGCCGCGTTCTAAATGCAGGAACAGAACCCGCAGGGACCAAGTCAAGAAAAATGCTGCGAATGAGCAGTATTCCAGACATCAGCAGGCCACGCGGCTGATCTCAGTGGGGGACTGAGACATACACAGGAGCGGCTCACCTCAAGTAATTACCATCACACGCCGAACTAAACTTTAACTCCTTTCTTTTCACTTAAGCACGCCACTGTGTTGCGTGCTTAAGTAAAAAGAAAGGGAAACCCATCTTTCCCCAGCTCCTTTAGCAACATTCTTTGCTCCCATCTTACTCACCCAGCCCCAAAACGTAGTAGCCGTACGTTTCGGTCTCGGTCTGCATATTATTTACTACGTTTCGAGCTCAGGGTTGCAAATTATTTACTACGTTTTGGGCTAGGGCTGCATATTATTTACTACGCTTCGGGCTGGAGCTGCACATTATTTACGACGTTTCGGGCTGCATATTATTTATTGCGTTTCGGGCTCGAACTGCATATTATTTACTATGTCTCGGGTTAGGGTTGTACTTATATGATCACTACGTTTCGGGCTAGAGCTGCATATGATTTGCTCCGTTTAGTGCTCGAACTGCATACTATTTACTACGTTTCGGGCTGGAGTTGCATATTATCACTACGTTTCGGGCTCGGGTTGCATATGATTTGCTACGTTTGGGGCTCGAACTGCATATTATTTGCTACGTTTCGGGCTCGGGTTGCATATTACTTACTACGTTTTGAGCTCGGGTTGCACATTATTTATTACGTTTTGGGCACGGGCTTTGATTTTTTTAAACTGTGATTTTATATGATTTAGAATACTAGTCTTTAATTACAGTTCCGAGATAGTAAACAACTGATTCTGGGAGGGGAACGGGACTGGAGGGAGATCTACTTATTTTGACTTGGGAAGCAAATATCATAGGGGTAACGCATTGGGTCATCTCTGCAGAGAAAGAAAAACTTCAAGAGCTGTAGATACTAGATATCACGCCTCTGAAATTTTGCCCCCGCCACTCCACGCAGCACCTTCGTGCTAATTTAATAGGGCAACGCAGTTTGATTGCAGGATAGCCCGATTTTACCGGATGGAAGATTTTGTGAGCAAACAAATGGTCGAAGAACATCCTACGGCTATACTCTAAAAACAGATAAACGCTCCTTCCCCACTCAACAGTTGAGAAAAACATTGGTTAATCGATTGGGGAGGAGAGAGTGGATGTCTGGAAGAGGAGTGTTTTTTTATTAATGGCAAAACAGGTCAGTCTTAGTTTTTAGGCTCGTACGAGCCCGGTTTGTATTTCGAGATATATAAAATTCGGACCCTGGCTGACACAATTCAGGCTTGGACGGGCTCGGACTCTTAAAATTGAGCTCGAACTCAGCACCCTGACGTACCCGCCGAAGTTCAGGAGTAGCTAAGTAAAATCCTGAAGGAAAAGGTGTCCCTTAGTTCTCCCTCTGGACAGACCTTTGTTAAAGTTTCGTTGTTTGAAGGTTATGGTTGATGCCGCACCATTTCTGTACCGACCAAAACTTGCCATTGTTTGGGGCTACCGTTGTTCGGAGGTGTCTGTTAATGGAGGTTTCTCTGTATAACACAACAAGAGAGCTTGCGACTGTACCTGCACCTTTGTCTTCGTACACTGTTCCGTTTAGTGACGCAGACGTGTCAATGCCACAACGTATATCAGAGGTTTAATAAACCAGTGGCAGTCCGTGGCTCGGGTAGTATATGATTCTTTTCTATTACAATCATTCCGAGCACATATAATAAAATTGATTTTCTAATTTTATTTTAAATACACCAGACACGAATAATAATGAAACGACGTGTATAGCGTATTAAATCCGTTTATTTTTGTGGTGTAGTTAGCACAAAGGTTCGCCAAGCTTTCGCACTCCACTGGGAGGCTTTTTCAAGGCAATGGTAGACATAAAACTGCAAAGAATTGGAGCATGTAAAGCACGATGATGATTTTTTTTTTTTTTGCAATGATATAGTCTCTACTGAACTACCAATGATTTGGCATACGTTATTAAAAGATGAAAACACATCACGGCGCACGGTACAATGCGTGATAAAAATTCATGTAATATGCTCGTGATGTTACTCACGTTATTTTCAAAAATCATCTTCGTTCTTTACATGTTCCAATTCCCTGCATTTTTATGTCTACCATTGCCTTGAAAAAGACTCCCAGTGGAGTGCGAAAGCTTGGCGAATCTTTGTGCTGACTACATCACAAAAATAAACGGATTTAATACGCTATATGAATTTCATTATTATTGATTTCTTAATAATATTGTAATAATAATAATAGTAAAAACGTTTAGGTACTAATTTTCTTTAAAATGTATGAGAAAGAAAAGGGTTATTTTTTAATCACTATCCAGTAATATACTTTTAAAATAGTGCTTGTGTTTGATTTAACATTCATGCTTGTGAGTAAATTTAATGTATTACCAGCAAAACGCTCTTGTTTTCTTTCACATTTTTCTTAATTGTTGTTTCATTTTCCAATAGGTTTCAGAAAATGTTTGCTATATTGAATTTAGCATATAATTATAACTGATAGAACATATTATTGAATGTATTTATACTGAAATAATAATACTCTACACCAACATTTCAAAAATGCGTGTTGAATATATTAATTTTGATTTTTAATAATTTTTAGCTGATGAAACTGATCGAAGCATATTCAAAGCAAACAGAACGCAAATTCTGAATTTTCTTGAACCACTTACTGGTCATCCATATAACACCTCTCAGAAAACTTGAAAATTTCATCGCCCTGCAGCTGAAATCGAACCCGCATCTCCCGATTTCCGTTCGAGTATGCTAACCGTTATACCACCCAGGACAGTGAAGTGAACAAATAGTGAAGTAAACGTTCGAGTATGGTAACCGTTACACCACCTTGGACAATGCAGTAGACTTCACTGAGGGATGGGGGCTTGTCAGAAGCAAAAATATTTACCTTTGTATGTCATTTCTAAGGGAACTAGATGAGAAACTGTATCTGATCTTGACCGTGCGTCCGCTGTGATTGTCGACTATTTGAAAATATTCTCGTCACGTGTACATCGTGAGAAGTAAAACAACTTCCCTTATTTGGGCATTGTTAGGCTATCAGTGGTCGGAATTTTTCCTGGGGACAAATGTGTGGCGCTCTTTCGGTACATGCAGGGTTCACTACCGTTTTATCGAGAAGTGTACAAATTATTTTCACTTAGTGTCCATGAAGGATCATACGGGGTGCATGTTGTCCGCCTCATCTTCATTATATTCCTTTGGAAGGATGACATTCGTAGATGCAGCCTAGATATATGGAAACAGAAGAAGCAAAATGGCAGAAAAAACAAACTTTTCAACACGTAATAGAAAGATGGTTACCTTAGTTTTTTAAAGAGATATTAGGAATTGATATTCGAGATTTTTTCAATGCTCATGTATTTCGAAGATATGTATTACTGAACTGCTAACAAGATTTACACGCGTAGAATGTAAAGAAACCCAATTTTCTTTTGTAATTAGGGGGATCGGCAGGTGGTACTCAAAAAAAAAAAATAAAAAAAAATCATTAACTGCAGTGTATAGAGACTACATCTTAATCGGTATACCTGGGAAGCACCAGATACAGTTCATCTAGCCAGATGTAATGAATACACACACATCCATGCTCTTTTCTCAAAATCGCCACCTTGTGCTGTCTGTTTCACTTCGTCTAGTGTTACGTTTTAAACATTTTTCGAAGGAATGCTAGATTTCAGGTTTTAAAGCATGGCTGGAAGTTACTTTAAATTTACGAAATCGTGTTGGCGATAAACAGATTATGTTTTTTTTCTTAGAAAAATCACTTTAGCTACTGATCCCTAAATTGGGTGAATTTGTTCACATAGAGGGAATTCATTTGAATTTAGGAATTGTTTTTCAAAAAGTGACAGAATAATGAACAAATGGAAAATGATAAGAGCAAGCAAAAAACAAGTTGCTTCGTCCATACTTTGAAAGAACGAATCTCTGCATTGTTAAAAATTGGTACTTAGAAATAAGCAAAATGTACTCGTGTTTGAGTACATTCTGGGCTTATAATAGCTCCGAGTACTTGTGTCTCATTTTTGGAAAAGACACGTACTCATTTTTGAGTACATACAGGGAATCAATTGTGAGTATATCTATTATTTCAAATGTATGTAGTACTAAAAAATCCATATATTTAAACATTAATATACGTGCTTTAACTTCATTTAATTCCTGTGTCCTTTCGGGCAGGGCACAGAAACTGAAGGAAATTAGAGCGAATCCGACAGGGCAGTGTATAAGAGAGAGAGAGAGAGAGAGAGAGAGAGAGAGAGAGAGAGAGAGAGAGAGAGCACACACTAGATGGCGCCACCGTACGATTTGCACATAGAAGGCAGAGAGAAATTAGGGGTGGGCTTGGGAACTTTAACCGGGGGATTCCTACCCGGGGGCCATCACTTAACGTGCTCCTCCGATATTCAGTGATTGTCAGAAATTCACAAAACCAGGCTAGGTTTGGACCTGGGGTCCCTCCATCACTAGTCTGAATCTCTAACCACTAAGCCATCTGCAGCTCAATTTCAAATTTCAGATCAGATCAGATCCTATGTAGAGGATTTTAGAAAGGGAGTGTCTGACCCCAGGTCTTAAACAACCCTTAGAAATAGGAAGCTAGGAGATTTGGGCTAGAGTGCCCGATAGGAAAGTAAAATGGAAACGAAGTAGAAAGGGGGAGGAAGACGCCCTTATTTATTACCGACGGCTTAACGTGCCCATCCGACGCACAGCGGATATTTAGTGGATCGAGCGTTCGCACCTGTCTGGGATCGAACCTGAAGTTCCTTTCCGTGGCAGTCACGAACGTTGCCCACTAGGTCACCCGCGGCCCATTTTCAAATTTGCAATACGTGTACTCCATACATACTCATTTATTCATAGAATCAACTGGAAGTATATTATTCGATGGCACATCTGGAATAATAGATATACTCGTTGTCACATGCTGGGCAAATGGACCGCACATTTTTTATGACAAATATGGTGATGAAGCGACAAGATATTATTTATGAGATTGACACAAATATAGTTAATGTAAAAACGTACACAAAGATACTTTATGCATAATTAAATTATTTGTGATCAGTTGTACTAATTGTTTATGTGTGCCACTTTACACATTTATTAAGCAATTTCTTTTGAAATCTATAATATCTAAAATGAAGTAATACGAGATTATATTTATATTTATTGACGCAGTTATTTGCAAGTACGTATAGTTACTTATATTTGAGCATGTCATGTACTCGTTTACGATACGATTGTACTTAAAAAAAAACGAGTGTGTTCAGGTTCTCATTTCTAAGTATATATATTTTTTAACAGTGTGTAAGTTTTTCATATTTGGTTTCCCAGAGAAATTTATTTTGGTGAATAAGATTTGTACAGTGAATTAAAATAAAATAACATACGCACACACAAGAGAAATTTGTCACTGCATTTGCAATTTTAATAATAATTTCTTTTACTGTGGGTACATAGAACACATCGCAGTGCTACTTGTCTTTAAAGATTTCGTCCTGAAGAAATATATCATCAATTTGATGCATTTTTGGTTGTTCCGTAACAAGTAGAACTTATCCTGCAAAAACAACGAAAACAGAAAAAAAAAACAATTTTTAATTTCTATAAGAAAAGGCGACATAAAGTTTAGGTTTGACACAATGCATTCTTCATTAATTTTAAAAATTTTACTATTATGAGAACAAGTTATTACCGAAAGGACCAACAAATGATCAAAATCTTTATAAGCAATAAAACGAGCAAATTAAGTAAAAGAAAGCAAAATAAATTCATCGTCAAGAAAATAGTTGCATCCAGAAGGACGTGTCGAATTGCAATGCTATTCGGGAGGAAGGTAAAGGTTACCATGAACAATAAGTGATTAAACGTTGAGACTGATATGGACAGTATTTATTGAGCTATAAATAGAGTCTCTCAGTATGGCGTCGAGCCTCCATGTTTGCTCACACAGCATGCCAGACGTCTTGGCATGGAGTTGTACAGGTTCGTAATGGTATCCAGCGATAAGCCGTTCCTAAGCAGTTTGAATCTTTTCACGCAGTTCCTGCAGCTTGTGCGGTATGGGTGGAGTGTGGATAGCGTGTCCAATAGCATCCCACACATTTTCAATCGGCGATGCGGCTCGCCATGGTAGAGTGTCAGTGCCTTGAAGGCAAGCTCTCGAGACAGCCGCAGAATGCGGACGAGCGTTGTCCTGTTGGAAAATCGCACCGGATTGAGCGTTCAGAAAAGGTACGGCCACTGGCTGCAGGACCTCATTAACGTAACGTTGGGCTGTCAAAGTGCCTCTAATGAACACCAAAGGTGATCTGGCATCGTAAGTAGTTACATCCCACACCATAACATCAGGCCTTCTAGACGAGTGACGCTCGACAACAAACCGTTAATCTTGGCGCTGACCACGGCGACTCCACACACGGATTCTCTGGTCGTCTCTTCCAAGACAAAAGCGGGACTCGCCACTGAAGTTCACCCGCTGTCATTCTGCGTAGCTCCATGACAATCTGGCACAACACCATTGCAGCCTTTGGCGACGATACACTGTTGTTAAAGATAGTCGCGTTAATGGTCTGCGTGCATGTAGTCCTACGTCGTGCAGCCACCTGAAAAATGGTGCTGGCACTAATAGGACGATGCATGGAGGACACCACTGCTCGCTGAATATCCGCAATCGTGGCTGTTGGGTCACTCCGCGGATGTCGGAAAACCCGTCGGTCCTCTCTCTCCGTGGTTCGTCTCGGTCTCCCAGACCCTTCCTGTTACTTCTGCGTGCCTTGTTCTATCCACTGCTGACAACAGAGTGCTACGTGATATCCGTACAAACCGGTATGGCGCGCAATACGGCGATAAGGCCATTCTGCTTCCCGGAGCCCGACGATGCAGCCCCTCTCGGACTCCTCCAACTGCTCGAATTGCTTTCGGACTTTTCTCGGAGGCATACTTCACTTACAAAGGATGCAATCAACACAACAGCATGAGTCAGAATGGCAAGCGCGCGCAACAAGGCGACCTTATATAGCCGGTCAAACACAGTGCTACGACCCCTCCTTGCTGGCGTCACATGCGCGGCCGAGCGTGTTACTTGAATCATTGACATGTCTTACGATGTCAAACCTATACCCACCAAGTTTCATTCCTGTCGGTTGCTTTTTTTCTGGGTGCCACTATTTTTTTGACGATGAGTGCAAAAGGCGACACAACACATATTAGTTCTACATTGTCTCTTTAAGTAAAACAATTAAAAAGCAAAGTAATTTCTTTGAGTTTAGAGACCCCATCAGCTTAAGAAATACGGTTTCAGGAAACATTTATGAGTTATGCGTGGTTCGAATTCAAAGTTAGCAGTAACAGGAGCTTAAAACACTCCATGCCGTCCCGGTGGCGCAGTGGTCTAAGCGATGGCCTCTGATCATTCGTCCGAACGGGGTCCGGGTTCGAATCCCGGTGAGACATGGATGTTGTGTTTGTCTTACGGCACTGGCTCTCTCCCTTCCTTGGAACCAGTGACCCTAAATTAGGGACGGGCGACTGCTTATAGCCAATTGAGTTGCTCATGGTCGTTAAACCTCCAATCCAAAAAAAAAAAAAAAAAAAAAAAACACTCGATGAAAGCGAGTATTTTATTCCAAAATAAATATTTTACATAGTAGTTATGTTAGTTCCTGGAACCGAGAGTGTTACAGTCCATAAACAAGTACATTAGTTCATAAGTCTCATGCGTTATTAGTTCATAAATCAGTTGGTGTTATTAGTTCCTCAGTGAGTTAGAAAAAAGAAATAATTTATCCTGCAAAAACAATGGCTCCATTTCTTTCAACCGCGTGGAAACAATTCACTAAAATCCGTGACCGTCAGACTCTGATGATGTCACAGTGATTTGAATGTTTACGCTCCATTTGTCTTGATGATGCCGCGCCAAACGCTCTGCGAAACTATAATCGATGTATAATAAACATTTTATTGTGAGAAACGTAGCTATTTTATTCTATCTTAATATCACAAGTTTCGTAGTCATACAATATAATTCCTAAGTGAGTGTTATTAATTCGTAAGTCAGCAAGTATGAAAAGTCAGCAGTTTCCAGTAAGTATGAAAACAAAACTGAGGTAGTGAGTTTAAGGCTCCTCCATACCTCATGAAAAATAGCTCAAAACACACATTTGCAGAACGAAATTACATATACACTGACGGAAAAAAAAAAAATCCCAACACCAAGAACGGGTTGTGTTAGATAAACGACAGTTGGTAGGCGGTGAGAGTACATCTGTAAGATGACGTCTATGCAAATTTCGCGCTCGGCGCATACGTGTGGCGCTAGTAGCGCCCCTCGGAACATGCAAAGCAGGTTTGCTGTAAATACGCGCTGTAACGTTCGTGAGCGTTAGTTATCGTTGAGATTCGACGTAGGGTGTTGATGTTAGTCAAGAATGCCTTTAAGAAGACGAAGAAGCCATTATCAGCAGCTCACGGAGTTTGAACGAGGTCGTGTAATAGGGCTACGACAAGGTGGATTTTCTTTCCGCAGTATTGCAGAACCACTTGGCAGGAATTTAGCCACTGTGCATGATTGTTGGCAGCGGTGGTCAAGGGAAGGTACTGCCTCAAGAAGACCGGGTTCCGGCCGGCCACGTGGCACTACTGAGAGGGAAGACCGCCGTGTACGGCGTATGGCCGTGGCGCATGGTACAGTGTCTGCGGCAGCAATTCGAGCTGCAGTTGCCACCACAGTGACACAACGAACTGTTACAAATCGGTTACTTGAAGGACAGCTCCGAGCCAGACGCCCTGTGGCGTGCATTCCACTTACTCCAAACCACTGCCGTTTCCGACGTCAGTGGTGTCAAGCCAGAGATCATTGGAGGACGGAGTGGAGATCTGTTGTGTTTCCTGATGAAAGCCGGTTCTGCCTGGGTGCCAGTGACGGCCGTGTGTTGGTTAGAAGGAGGCCAGGTGAGCGCCTGCAACCAACCTGTTTGCGGCCGAGACACACTGGACCTGCACCAGGAGTTATGGTCTGGGGAGCAATTTCCTATGACAGCAGGAGCACTCTCGTGGTTATCCCACGCACCCTGACGGCACAGTTGTACGTCGGTCTGGTGATTCAACCTGTTGTGCTGCCATTCATGAACAGCATTCCAGGGGGTGTTTTCCAACAGGATAACGCTCGCCCGCATACCGCTGTTGTAACCCAACATGCTCTACAGAGTGTCGACATGTTGCCGTGGCCTGCTAGATCACCAGATCTTTCACCAATCGAGCACGTATGGAACATCATTGGACGACAACTCCAGCGTCACCCCCAACCAGCATTAACCGTCTCTGTATTGACCGACCAAGTGCAACAGGCATGGAACTCCATCCCACAAACTGACATCCAGCACCTGTACGACACAATGCATGAACGTTTGCGTGCTTGCATTCAACATTCTGGCGGCTACACCGGTTATTAATGTACCAGCATTTAACATTTAAAATGGCTTTTCTCGCCCTTAAAATAAGCTGTGATCTTGAAACCTTAATCGATTAAATATGTTACCTATACAAATGTATTGCCGCCATTTCATTCCTCTACAACTATTTTTTCGTGGTGTTGGGATTTTTTTTCCGTCAGTGTATATATAAACAATTTAGAAAACCGGTTTTTTTTTCACATGTAGAATAAACATTGAACCATCTTTCTGAGTTTCTATATTAGCGTAACTTTGCGGAGTAATATTTTAATTATTATCCCCAAAGTGTAAAATAATAGGCAGATTGACAATTATTTTTAAAAACTTCTAATTTCGATATCTGCTAGATTTAAAGGCAACAAAATAGTTTGATATTTTCTCTCGAAATATAAAAATATGGGAACACATACGAGTGGTATGATATATTGGTTTCTCCATCTGCACGATGCTATATTTATTTCAATTTCGCATTCGGCGGAATTGAAACAATACGGGGTATGAAGGACTCTTAAGGTGAAATAAGCATGAGATGACGTATTCAACTAAAGTATGTATGTAAAGTAAAACAGCTACAACCAGAGATGGAAACGGGTCACTGGTCGAGAAATTTTAGCGGGTCAAACGGGTCGGGTTTAGGTGTTGATGACCCGATTTCGACTCGCTTTTATTTCCGTTTGATTAAAAAAAAAAAAAAAAAAAATTCGATAAAAAATGCGCACTGTGTAATTTTGTGCTCGATACTTGTGCCTGCAGAATGAAAAATGATTTGTCATACAATATGAAGGAAGAGGGTCCTCAGAAAGAAAAAAGTTCCCTTCCTTCTGAGAGGCAATAATGAAAACCACATCCACCTTTTGGGAACTTTCGACTAATCAGAAACTTGTGAATATTGGTGCTGCTGTGAAACATTTTCTGGAGCTTGATATGTTACCAAGAAATCAGCAAAAACTGAAATTAAACATGGAACAAATTGCTTAATTCAAAAATTTTGGCTGTATCGCCGTCACAATTATGTGAAGCAGCCTTAACATTACTGCAGAGGGACATTTTGACTCTCGCAGATGTGTTTGAAAACATACGTAAAACAATTATCTTGCAAATGGAGGACGACTTCAATATTTCCTGTAAATGAGTTAATTATACGTCTTCCCTACAATCCATTTGTTTGATTTCCATATAACCGATGATACCCACTGCGGAGAGACTTTTTGAACTCCGTGTATATTTTGTTGGTGAGAATGAAATGTCCGGGAAAGAACCAGCACACGTGGAAGGCAAGAACGGAAAAGTTGGACAACTTTGACGAAATAATACCATTCGGCATCGACACATAGTTGCCATCTGTCCGGCAAGGCCATGATCCCGGGACGAAAAAGTCTTGTGGCTGGGACCCGAAGAAGTCATCAGCTGCACGTTGAATCTCGTTGTCTGTCGTGAACTGTTTCCCGGACAGGAAGTGATCCAGGCGACGAACAGATGACAGTCTGTCGAAGACAATTCCGGGTATGATGAGTCAGTGCTTTATAGACCAAGGCACTGTGTCAGCATCGTTCGTTGTGCACATGAGGGTGAGAGTTGTCCTGGAGCAGAAGAACACCAATATTGCAATATTAAAATCTATATATTGGAAAATAGATCATTTCTCAAGGTGGAATTAACCCCCTTATTCCAACATCCAACCTGGTTTGAAATTTTTGGAAAAGACTTAATTACAATTACAGCTGTAATGAGACAAAGAAAGAACTTCAACAAGATATACATACCACCGAATTCTCGGGCTCAATGAACACGTCTTTTGAATCCTCTCCGGCAGGAAAATAATTTTTCGAAGTAAATTTTACCAAAGGAAAAAAAATCAGCGAAAAAGAGTGCATTTTTGTCGTCTAGTCGAAAAACTGCGCATTTTTTTTAAATGTCACATAAAAAAATACCGGTAAAATATTTGCAGATAGAAATAGCTACGTAGGCATACTATAGCGACCCAACCGCGTGCTACAAAAATCCCAAATTGTGCACAAAACATTCCTCATAGAGAAAGTTATCGGAGGCTGAAGAAGTTCAAAACATTCATCGATTACAATGAGTGATGTGGAGTAAAAGGCAACACAACTTCACTAACCCTAGCGGAAAGCTCTGCATTACTCGAAGAAATCTCTGGAGATAAAATATTCTTTATACACTGCTGGACAATTGCTAAGGACGGATCATAAACGGCTATATAGCGCAAAAAAAAAGTAAGTGTGGTTGGATGCCAAGTGAAAAAAAAAATGTCAGAATGCCAGGACATTACAAGAAAGACAATTTATTGTGCTCTGAAACCCAGAAGGCTTTGGAACGTGTTCAAGGGACAAACAGGCCATTTTGTGCAGAATACGTAAACGTGAAAAAAATGCAATTACCGTCCGCAGGCGTTCCGGCGTAAGATTTCAATACGGGAGATGGCCACCATGGAGGGCGATGCAAGATTCCACACGTCGTGTCATGCTTTGCACAACATTATCAAGCAGCTGTTGGGGTAATTTACCCCATTCCTCTGTCAGTGCACGGATGAGGGTGTTATTGTTTATTGGAGGGCATTGGCGACCAGCAAGACTCCTCCCCAAAGCATCCCACACATTTTCAATGGGATTCAGATCTGGAGAACGTGCTGGCCATATGAGGCGTTGAATATCCTCGCTCTCAAGACACTCCTGGACAGCGACTGTTCGATGACATGTTGCGTTGTCGTCCATGAAAATGAATCTATCACCGACAGCACCACGGAATATGCGAACATGAGGTAGCAGAACATCATTAATGTATCGTTGGCCAGTCATAGTCCCAGTTGGAAGCACATAGAGGGACGTACGGCCATTGATCATGATGCCAGCCCATACCATGACACTACATGTCGGATATCGGTCCCTTTCCTGTATGTTTGCTGGACAATATGCAGTACCACTATCACGCCAGATCAGTTGTCGTCGACAATCAGAAGATAGACTGTATCTACTCTCATCTGAGAAGAGCAGAGCAGACCAGTCGTTATCAGTCCAATTGCGATGTTGATGGCACCATTGCAAACGGGCGGTACGGTGACGTCCGGACAATGGGATGTACACAACAGGACGGTGGGCGTATAGTCCTCCTTCATGCAAACGTCTGGCGACAGTTTTTCGGGAGATCCGCTTGCCAGTAGCAGCCACAAACTGATTTGCTACCTCACTAGCTGTGCTGCGCCGGTGTCTTTTTGTTGATAGCACTATGTACCGATCTTCTGCAGGTGTCGTACTGCGAACACGACCTCCCCCGTGACGTTTGCTACACTCTCCATTTGTTTGAAATGGTTTCCAAAGCCTTGAAACAACACTGCGGCTGACATCAAACTCCCTGGCAACATCTGTTATTTTTCGCACTTCTTCAATCTTGCCAATAATACGGCCACGCGTAAAATCATCTAGGTGATTTCGGAAAGACATACTGAAAATTGCAAGTTCGTCAATTGATTCTTTCCCTTTCAACTTTGCGTTTGAACAACAACGGTCAATACGCGTCAAATCCTTTATATCTCTTATCAGCGCTATGACGTCACGAACAAGTTCGGCAATCCAAAATTTGCATACACACAACACGTCTTACTGTATCCCGCACTTATGCTAATTTCCACATTTTCCTGCCTTCCATTTTATGGTTGCAATCGTTGCTATTGTCATCCGTCCTTAGCAATTGTCCGGCAGTGTATATCTTAACAAACAAGGATTTTTTTCAGGGATTTTTTGAATTATAAGTATACACTGATGCCCTCTGGCAGCAGAATTGTGAAGAATGGAAAAATAGATAATATGCGAAAAATGTTCTTTATAGCTAAAGAACATTTTTCGAGAAATTTCGAAATATCCTTATTAGAAGCAGAGATAGAGAGAAAAGGTTTTAGCGGGAAAATTGTGCGTTATGTAAAGATTATAAATGTTCGAAAACTTACCGTAGTGAATGATAGAATGATATACAGCACAAAAGAAATTATTTCATGATGCTTTTATAAGCAGAAATAGTTATAAACAGAAATGCATGCTAATATCCCCTAGCATCAGAAATGTGCATCATTAAAAAACAAAGAATATATTTTAAATATTCCACGAAGGTAATGGTAGTCGGTGTGAAAATAATTTTTAAAGTCGGGCTTCTTAGAAGTAGAGGTATGGTGACAATAAATTATATATTTGCGCACCCTAACTACTAAACTACGTATTATTTTAGGCAGGAAATGCGCACGAAATGCTGTCATAGGGAGCGGTGTTTAACCGAAAATGAGTTACTTCAATCTAGTTTTTAGACGCGTAGATACGACTGTAATTCTGATGCAAACAGAAACGAATTTTTACGCCCTCAAGTGGCAACATTACAGAAAGTAAAAATTAGAAGTCCCGTTTCAAAGTATATAATTTTAAAGCGTCTTAAAATACATAATTTTTAAAAGGGCTGCTCAAGGCAGAATATCGAGAAAAATTACATACATATACAGTGGTGGCAAAAATTGTGGACACTTTTTGAAATTTTCATGTTTTCAAATTTGCAGGCTTATAGGAAATGTCGTTTTGCACCAAATGCAAATATTTATATGCCAATTTAAAGAAAAATTTAATGCTGAATTCAATAAGAAAAAACAGAATGCAAATGCACTGTCTACCAACAAGTAATTGGACACCTGTGATAGCAAAGGAAAACGAAGTTTATTCACCTTCAATAGTTGGTGGAGCCTCCACGAGCGGCGATTACAGCTGCGACCCACCGGGGCATACTCTCAACCAGGCGTTGTATGACGGCTAGCGGTATTTTCTTCCACTCGGCTTGGAGAAGACAGGTCAGTTCCTTCACCGATTTCGGCAGGTGGGAGCACCCCTTAAGTCGACGCGCCAAATCGTCCCAGAGGTGCTCGATAGGGTTAAGGTCCGGGTGCCAGTCCATTCGATTAACCCCATTGTCACCATGCCAAGCCAGGGTGGACCTCGCAACATGACAGATGGCATTGTCATCCTGAAAGTAACATGCCACAACGTAGGAAGCGCATGGTCATCCAAAATGGCGCAGTAGGTCTCGGCGTTGAGTCTACCAGGAATTGCGACCAAGGGTCTCGTGCCATACCAGGAGAAACAATCCCATAGCATAATACCAACCGCCGAACTTCACAGCTGACACAATGCATTCCGGCAGGAGGCATTCTCCAGGCAGACGCCAAACCCAGACCCTGCCATCCGAACGGTAGAGGGTGAACCTTGATTCGTCGCTCCAGAGGACCTGTTTCCACTGTTCAACGGTCCACTGTCGACGTTCTTTGCACCACGTTAGCCGAGCAGCGCTATTGGACTTGGTGATCAAAGGCTTGTGGGCGGCAGCACGTCCATGATAACCGAGCAGATGAGCTTCCTTACGTATGGTATTCATCGAAAGAACACTCCCGGATGCCTGTTGAAACTCCTCACGGATGTGGCCCATCGATTTGGTGCGGTTCTTCCGAATTTCTCTGGCCAGCACCCGTCGGTCTCAAACTCCCAGTTTTGTGGGTCTGCCGGGTCGGAGCACATTCCGACATTCACCTCTCATCTTCCACTTGCCAATCACGTAGGCCACTGTCGATTTTGGGTACTTCCACTCGCTGGATATGTTACGTATGGATCGGCCTTTTCTGTGATACCCGACGATTACACCTTTCTCGAAATCAGAGAGCTCTGAACTGCGTGGCATCTTGCATGCGACTGGTTGCGTTGTTGTTTCCCACACGATATTTAACGGCGGTGGCCGTGACGTGTATCAGGACCGCAGATATCGTCGATTGCAGGGGTGTCCAATTACTTGTTGGTAGATAGTGTATATGCAGTATAAAAAAGGTTATGCAGGGAATACTGCAATCATGCTGAATATACTGTAACGCACTTACGATTTCAATGTACCATCGGTATTTAGTAGGGTAGCCTTTATTCTTTAAAACCGCATCACAACGACGTCTGATTAAGCCAAAAAGTGTTTGAAGCTCTGCCTTCGTTATTACGTGATGCCAGAGGGCAATTACAGCCTCAATTAATTGCCTTTTATTTGATGGACGCCTCATTCGTACAAGGCTTTTCAAACTGTGCCACAATTTTTCTATTGGGTTCAGGTCAATGCTGTTTCCTGGCCAGGTCAACAATGGGATGGACTTCGTTGTGAACCACTGATTGAATATTTTTGCTGTGTGACAGGGAGCTAAATCCCGCTGAAAAAAATGGTGCATTGTTGGGAAAGAGATCACTGACGGAAGGGAGCAGTTTTGGTTCCAGGATGGTGTCAATGTTTTGTCTTGCGTTCAACGTGCCGTCGATTACATGAAGGCGGCCAATACCATTTGCCGCCATACATGCCCAAATCATAACGCTTGTTGGGTGCTTTACATTGGCCTCCGTGCAGTCAGGATGTAGCTCTCCTCCTACTCTATGTCTCTCGTGTTTCCGTCATCACTACCAAATAAGGATATCTTACTTTTGTCACTCCAAATAACTTGCTTCCACTGATCGTCTGTCTATCCAGTGTGTTCTTTTGCCCACTGTAGTCGTTTCTTTTGCTGCTGTAGATTTAGATATGACTTTTTTCTCGGAATCCTACTTCTTAGTTCCATATCTCATAGTCTGCTCCTTATCGTTCTTGAACTGACAGAAACACCAGTTGAACACAGTTCAGCTTTAATAGCCTCAGATGAAATTATTCTGTCCTTCAGACACAGTCTTTTTATTCTTCTGTCATCAACAGTATTTGTGCACTTATTTTGGCCTTTTCCTGGTTTATTCTTCAGTGACTTTGTTTCCTGATAACGTAAACAGTACTTTCGTACACCAGATGTTGTCGCTGACCCACCTACTTGGCTTGCAATTTCAGCATAAAAAAGACCCGATTCACGCAATAAAACAATTTGTGGATGACCAATCAACTCTTTTCCTTGGTGCCATTGCTGTACTTAAAACACGTACTTATCTACAAATAAAATTATCTGTACGTATATACACATAAAATTATCTGTATGTATATACACATAAAATTATCTGTTCTTATCTACACGTTAAATTTAAAGAAATACTAAAAATATTCACACAATCTACAATTGCGCTTCACTTACACCGCTAACAGTCTTTCTTCTACAGAACAAACAGCAAAACTGACTTCCCCCATTTCTCACAAGATGCATTGCAGCTACTCCCATTTGATTGGTCCCCAGAACAAGGACTGTGATTGACCAGTAGTGTTTGCATTTACAATCAGCCCCTTAACTGAATCACACTTCAGTTTCTTTTTTAGACTAAAGTAAGCATAACTCTTTTTGTACTGCATATATTTTGCATTCCAGTTTTTGAATTGAACTTGTAACGTATACTCTATATTCACTTTCCTTTTGATTTTACTATCTCTGGTTATTTTATTTTACTATGTAAATTATCTTCTTACTGAACGAAATATTATTTCACCCGGTGAATGAGATCTGGCAATGAGTGTAAGTCATGACGTGGTGGTAGCCAGTATATATAGGCGCGTGCATCGATAGCAGAGGAGAGCGTTTGGTGTTGTACGGAGAGATTTTGTTGTTATAAGGAGAGCTTTTGTTGTTATAGGGAGATCGTTTGTTGTTATACTAGAAGAGCTACGTGTTATTTGAGTAGCTGTGTGTGTTGATACCAGTTGAAGTTGATAATAAAAGGTTTTATGTAAGTACGTCTTTCTCAGTTCATAGTACTGTCAGACCTCTGTCTGGCTGTTAGGTTTATTTCAATTAATATTACTAGTAACAACCAGCATAAGACTTTATTCATCTTAATTACCGCAGTGGTCTAAGGCGCTGGCCTCTGATCATTCGTCCGAACGGGGTTCGGGTTCGAATCCCGGTGAGGCATGGATGTTGTGTTTGTCTCACGGCACTGGCTCTCTCCCTTCCCTGGAACCAGTGACCCTAAATTAGGGACGGGCGACTGCTTATAGCCCATTGAGTTGCTCACGGTGGTCGTTAAACCTCCAATCAAAAAAAAAAAAATCTTAATTACTGCTGCGACATTACTACCAGTTATAAGTTTGTTCAATACTATTACTACACTACTAGCAGGAGACTTTATTCATGTTCTTAATTAACTAGTAACAATAACCATTTGACTTCACTATTTGAAGCTTAGTACAAGCATATCATTCAGTAGAAAGAGCTTATTCATTATAATTAGCTTAGCGGAAAGAAAATAAAGCGAATTCATTATAAACACAGCATTAAATTTTCTTTAAGTTGACATGCAAACATTTGCATTTGGTGCAAAATAACATTTCCTATGAGCCTGCAAAGTTGCAAAACATGAAAATTTCAAAAAGTGTATACAATTTTTGCCTCCACTGTATACTTTATATACGCCCTATGGCGAAAAAAACTGTGCATTATTAAGAGCAGGAAACACACACAAAAAGGTTTCCTGTCGTGAGATGAGTTTTAAGGGGAACAGACATTTCAGCAAATACATTAGAAACAGAATTATGTCTTTACACCATTTGTGGCCAATTACGAAAAATTAGAAGTTATGTCAAACGTTTCTGTCTATACTCTGTATGGGATGAGAAAAGCATTTTTCAAATTCGATCTATATATAGGAGCAGAAATATCAAGGAAAATGCAATGTAATTTTGCACTCTGTCAAAAAACTGCGCATTATTTGGAAAAAGAACTTTTGCGCAAAACGCCACTTGTTGGAGAAGGTATCCACAGGAAAAAATATTTGTTTTAATCAGATTTTTTGAAGCAATGAAATGGAATAAAATATATTTTTAATTCTGTATATGCGTTTACGACCACTAGCGGTAAATTTAAACATTAGAAAATTACTCACAGTTCAGGTTTTCAAATCGGACTGATACGTAAAGAAATATGGTGTCCACAGACGGATGGACGGACAGAATGGGAATACAACATACGTCCGAAAAGTTCCAGGACTGACCGCATTACTGACGTAATAGTGTTTCCTGTTCGCTGATCGGTCCTTGGCCAATCAGCGAACAGCTGGAAACCGGTTTATACCGGTGCCAACAGGAGGCAGACGGCCATTAAAGGAGTCACAGCAGGCGTTCTCATCCCATTTCAATTTAGATATGGAAGAGCAGAGAGTTAGCATCCGTTTTTGTTGGAAACTTAGGTGAACCAGCTACTGAAACTTACATAATGTTAAAAGAAGGGTATGGAGACACATTATCCCGCAGCAGAGTGGTCGAATAGTATGCACGGTTCCATGACGGGCGGGAATCCATTGATAATGATCCGAGATCTGATCTAGTAGCTAAAGTATGAGACTTGGGGAAAAACTGTGTGGAGCTGACATGCTACACTGGATTAAAGGGCAAATTTAAATGAAGAAACAGATGGAAGTGCAAAAAAGAACTAAAAGCAAATCAAATGTTGGCATTAATGCCAAGACACCTATATGAACTACTGGGAATTAAAACCTTAGAAGAATGGCAGGTACGGTGTAATAAAGAAACTAGATGACGCTTCACCTAGAAGATTTTTTATAAAGTTTATATAAAAATGCTTGATCAGCTGAATATGGCAAGATGTTTCTTGTTTGAGCTGTCGCCTTGCTTATTAAGCAGAATTAGGTCTTCTCGAGATGACCAGAAACAGAGCAGGAAAACAGCAGATAAATGACTTCATTTGGTGATTGCGTACACAGTATTTCTTTCAGGACTTTTTGACCGGGAGGGGGGATGGAACTTTAGAGGGGGGCAAGTTTTTCATTTGCTATATATACAGGGTTACAAGGGAAGCCCGTGATCAGGCCAATATCTCATTCACGAATTATGGCAGTTAGCAATTTACTTCTTGTGCAGTTGTATAGGAAACCCACTATGGCGCACACAGTAACACAGCGAGGGATCCCTGGCCCCCTTTTTTGGAGGGTGAGGGGGATATCACGCCCCCGCCTTTACAGACAGGGCAAAAAAGCCCATTGCAAACTTGTTCAGCGAGGCAAAAATAGTACATAACTGTTTTTGTCCCATAACAAAAGATGGAAGGGGACTCTCCAAATGCGAAAAAAGCGAAAAGCTATTTAAGTCACTGTGACCGAAGCATACATGCATAGATTTCAAATGTCGTGCTTTCTGCTCCGTCGTCAGAATACAAAAAAGACATGCGTGGTCGAAATGCCAACACTTCGTAAACCAGTGATGGGAAGTCGAACGCTTTGCCACGTACGCAAGTCAATTCGATGTGCATACAGTTTTCCTATTGGATGAGTGTTTCGCCACTTTATGCTATTTCTCCTTGTCTCAGTGTATTTTTTACTGTATTGGACATCAAAGTCTGATATTGAATGTGTCAAGGAACTCCGTTTTATTTCAGAACAAGAACTGTTGATAAGGTTTGTAGGAAAAGTTTTCCTTTGTGCTTTCATTTACTTAGAACTTACCAGTTTAGGACGTTAGCAAGAAGCTGCCGTCAATCTGTAAACCTTATACGTAAAGTACAAACCCTAATATCGGCGTTTACGAACGAGGAATTATGCGAAATTGTCCTGATTTATGGCGAGTGCAACGGGATTGCTCGTGCAGCGGCACGGCTGTATACACAGCGGTTTTCCAATGCTAGACATACGAATTTTAGGACCATCAGACTGTAGTCCAACGCCTGCGAGACACGGGTAGTGTCAGCCACAGCTCACGTACAAGCAGGCCAAAGTTGGTCGATACGGATATTCTGGCATACGTATTTGCACATCCCCACAACAGCACAAATGAAGTGGCCCGGGAAAGTGGATTAAGCATGTACTACAAATTTTGCACAGGAACCATATACGTTTCATTCGCAGCAGGCACTGTGGCCTGGAGATGCGGAGAAAAGACTTGATTTTTGTAATGTCATGTTGAATGTTTTAGAAGAGGACCCAGAGTCTGGATGTTGAATGTTTTAGAAGAGGACCCAGAGTCTGGATGTTGAATGTTTTAGAAGAGGACCCAGAGTCTGGATGTTGAATGTTTTAGAAGAGGACCCAGAGTCTGGATGTTGAATGTTTTAGAAGAGGACCCAGAGTCTGGATGTTGAATGTTTTAGAAGAGGACCCAGAGTCTCTGTCAAACATTTTATGGACAGATAAGTCACGCTTCACACTAGATGGCGTCGTGAATACGCGTAATGTACACGACTGGGCACAGGAAAATCCTTATTTGACGAAAGACACACACCATCAAGTGAGGTGGTTCACCGCCGCCCCGGTGGCGCAGTGGTCTAAGCCGTTGGCCTCTGATCATTCGTCCGTAAGGGGTCCGGGTTCGAATCCCGGTCAGGCATGGATGTTGTGTTTGTCTTACGGTACTGGCTCTCTCCCTTCCCTGGAACCAGTGACCCTAAATTAGGGACGGGCGACTGCTTATAGCCCATTGAGTTGCTCATGGTGGTCGTTAAACCTCCAATTAAAAAAAAAAAAAAAAAAAAAAAAAAAAAGAGGTGGTTCACCAACGATTGGTGTGACATTTGGGGGAGCCAGCTTGTAGGACCTTTTTTCTTACAACGCAGCTCTGAATAGTGAACGATATTTACGTCTCCTTCAAACGGATGTAACGGATTTCTTGTAAAATGTACCATTACAACCTTTATTGAACATGTGGTACCAGCACGACGGAGCACCACCACATAAGAGAGCACACGTATCAAGATGGCTAAACGATATGTTTGACCGGAGATGGATAGGACCAGGAAGTCCCGTAGCATGGCGTCCACGCTCACCAGACCTTAACCCTCTCGACTTTTTCCTTTGGTGCCATCTTGAATCACAAGTGTAAGCAACACCACCGCTAAATGTAGAAGTTCTGCAACAGCGTATAACATCCGCCTGTGCCTCTATTGATGAGGATATGCTGCAACGCATGCACTGTCAGCTCGTAGAACGCTTGCAGGGGTGTATCGTTACTGGAGGGCAACATATCTACAGTATTATACATTCACATCTTGCAGCTTTGTCTAAATACTCGGTTGTTGCTTCCGGATGCTGTGATTTTCTTGGGCCCACATTTCCAGTCCCCTTCCATCTTTTGTTATGGGGCAAAAACATTTATGTACTATTTTTGCCTCGCTGAACAAGTTTGCAATTGACTTTTTTGCCCTATATGCAGGGGGGGGGGGGTTAGCCTCTCACCTCTAAAAGGGGGTCGAGCGGACCCTTCGTGGTGTTATTGTGTGCGCCATAGGGTGTTTCCTATACAACTGCACAAGAAGTAAATCGCTAACTGCCATAGTTCGTGAGATATTGGCCTGATCAAGGACTTTTCTCGTCACCCTGTATATATAATTTTTAACTACTATATCTACATATATAGAAGTAATTACTCTATATATAGTACAGGGGCGTATTTACTCCCCGGAAGGGTTTAATTTCTTAAGTTTTTGGTTAAAATGCGCCTTACATTAGGAAAAAAAAATGCCTTAATTTAATAAAAATGCCTCAACTTACATTGGAAAAGAATGCTTTAAATTTTCTCCTATTTTTCACAAAATTTAATTTTGTTGTGATAGATTTCAAAAATATGCATTTTTTGTCAACACCCCTAAAAGAAATTAAATATGCGCCTATGATATAGTAATTACAACATTTCAAGAACAAACTTTCTTCAGCTAAATGAGGTTCAGGGTGTCGGTGTTTGGTTTCGACAGGCTTGAATTTTTTCTATTAAAATGCATTGAACACACTCCGGATGCTGAATCGTGATTTCCTGACTGAGAGACATGATTGGTCTACTTATCATATTTTGAAGAATTTCATGCGTCTTAAAACATTTTTTAGCAAAAAAAAAAATAAAAAAAATTATAGTACTTGAACAAAATAAAAAAACAACAACCTTATAATTAATGAAATATTTCTAGCATCAAACGAAACGAAGCTTTCTTTCATTCCAGCCTGAATATATTAACAGTTGGATCGGTAACATAAAATGTCTCGGAGGAGGGGAGGGGGAATGGTCATTTCCGGGAGGGCTTCGCCCCCTGGGATTTATGCCTGAAAGAAACATTGGGCGTACATCTAACTGAGATTTGTGCTGGCGTAGCGTTAGGCAACGTCATGACAGAGTGCACGTACGAAAAGAGACACCAGCATAGACGTTCACAGTAGCTTACACAGCGTGATTCATAATTATTGTCGGGGTTTCCATGGCCTGACATGGTCAAACCGTAACCGACCAAATAAAACTGCTTGCAGCATAAACAAGTTCGCCGAAGAAAGTTTCATGTGGCAGCACGGTACCCGCTGAACGACGTCATACATGTACCATAAAATGGTGACTATTCAAGAAAAAGCTATGTACGTACTCTGGTTCTTCGAAACAAAGTAAGTTTTTTTTTTTTTTTTTTTTTTTGATTGGAGGTTTAACGACCACCGTGAGCAACTCAAATGGGCTATAAGCAGTCGCCCGTCCCTAATTTTGGGTCACTGGTTCCAGGGAAGGGAAAGAGCCAGTGCCGTAAGACAAACACAACATCCATGCCTGACCGGGATTCGAACCCGGACCCCTTACGGACGAATGATCAGAGGCCATCGCTTAGACCACTGCGCCACCGGGGCGGCAAAGTTAGTTTTCACAACGCAACGTTGTTACAGAATGCACTATGGCAGAACTCCATCTTCCGATAATGCTATCCGACGTTGACTAAAGCAGTTTCGAAAGATTGGTAGTGTACAGCGTGAAAAAAGAGCTTGAAGATCGAGCACTTCGCAGGGTTTCCCACTCAATAAGGATACGAAAGCAAAGAATACATTTGTTACTGCATTATACATGCAACCAGAAAAAATACGAAGCCGGATTGAACAACTTCGAAATTTCACTAATTTAAGCAAGTCCAAAAATGTTACCAGAGAGGAGTTTACAAATTAATAACGAGGAACTGTATATCAGCTATATTTAAAATAGTATAACTCAGAGCCCATTTAAGAGAGGAGAAGGGGTAGAGGGTTGCAACCCCGGGCCCCGTATTTTCAAGGGCCCCCAGAATTACGCAGAATGCTTGAAGATTTGACAGAGATCTACAGATTTATTTTTCTAGATAGCATAGGAAAAGCTGTGAGAAACTGCCTTGTGAAAAAAAAAATTCCATTTCTTTTTGCTTCCTTAGGAGGAGTCCGCAAAAAGCATAGTCGCCCCCAGTTCATTCTCAAATCTTTCGAAAGCATTACAAATGTTTTTTTTGTAAACATCTGTAATTGGGGAAAATTCTCATACATTAAGAATTCGTTTGAATCATGGTATTTGGATCTTATTATTTTGCCCACTACTTTGATATAATTTCAACAAGCTCAAACCTTTTGGGGGGGGGGGGGATTAAAGCAGAACTGAAATTTTCAACCATGCATTTTCAAATTTTCTTGCTGACGCTGATTCGTCCATGAATCATGGGATACACATTTCAATACAGCGGGGATATTTTTATTGCTTCCTCATCACGTTCTGGGAATGTCTTCTCCTGGGTATTTTTATTCATCCACCCATAGTGAACTCCTAGATGTACCATTAATACTGGGACCCCAAAATACTGTCCAGCACAAGAGCCCCCTGCTTTCTAAAATGTGCTCTGGTATAACTGTACTAGTAATCCGGAATTCTTGGCGTAGAATAGAAATCAATTTTCGCACATCAACCACAAACTGTTGCTGTCTACCTTCCTTGAAAAAGCCATCTGGTTGATTGGCTCTTTCAAGGAAGGTGGACAACAAAGTACAAACTGTTGCCGTCTAGGCGTGCAGCAAAGTACGAACTGTAGCTGTCTACATTCCTTGGAAAAGCAATCTGGTTGATGTGCAAAAGCTTGGAAACTCTGATTTCTACCCTACGCCAATAAATTCGGATTACTTGTATAGTTGTGCTTTAAGAGGAATTTACACTTCCATCAGGAGGATCTCAACCTTCACTTGTCCTCCCATGTGATTATTGATCTAATATTTAAAAACAATTCAATATCAGTTTCACCAAAACCTATAGTTTCTGCATCTTTTCAAATGCAAAACTTTGCCTTTTTTAGTTATCTCTAAAATATTAATCAATTTAGTTTGCTTTATTGTTAACGTTTCTGAAGTTTTCAAACAAATTACGTTACCAGTGATTGAAACACGGGATTACACCATTGTACAACACAAGTTTGGAAGATGTGAATCCGTTTATTGGTGTAAATATGACATGGATGCTAAGTCACATAATATCCAAAAACTTAAAAATTTCGTCGCCGTGAAACGGGAATCGAAACCGCGTCTCCTGGATAGCGCTCGAGTATTTTAACCACTACACTACCCAGAACGACCAAGTTTCCGATAAGTTTCAACATCCATGTCATATTTACACCAATAAATGGATTCACATCTTCCAAATTTGTAAATTACGTTACTTCTGAAAGGGTTACGTCTCGAAATCCTCTCCAGAATTCCCTTTGGCGATTGAGTGGTTCATTTTGAATACAGATCTTTTGGGATACCTACGGACCTTTAAGAAAAAGAAATTTGTTATTAGAAAACAAACAGTCTTTGCTATCTTATAAAACGAATGCACTTACTTTTGTTTTTTAATATTGGTCTTCGGACTGAAATATCTGTTCGCGGCCATTACTAGGCTTATGATTCAGTGCTTGAAGTGCTGGTTTGTGCACCTGGTCCTCCTCTATGCTTTCCGTGTTTTACCTGCTTCTTTATTTCTTCCTGGTATTTCGTTAGGTCCTGCGTGTCTTCCTTTACCACCATTTTGCCGTCCTCCTTTACCTTTTCCTCCACCCTGCTGTCCTCCTTGAGATCCACTTTGTGCTCCACTTTGAGATCCACTTTGTGCTCCACTTTGAGATCCACTTTGTGCTCCACTTTGA
This sequence comes from Macrothele yani, assembly GCA_039090855.1. Lineage (NCBI taxonomy): Eukaryota > Metazoa > Arthropoda > Arachnida > Araneae > Macrothelidae > Macrothele > Macrothele yani. The sequence goes on from CM077026.1 coordinate 118,747,039, forward strand.
GATCCACTTTGTGCTCCACTTTGAGATCCATCTTTTGCTCCACTTTGCGATCCTGCTTCTGATCCACTCTGGGAACTAGCCTGAGATCCGGCTTGGTCACCGCCTTGTGAGTCATCTTTAGTTCCGTCAACGGCTCCTGACTGAGCATCACTCTGCGAGCTGGATTGGGAATTTGCCTCATCCTGAGAGTTCACAAAGTGAACTACCGCCAACAGAACCAGAACCACAGCTAAAGAAACTTTCATTTTCTTAGGACGTACACCGTTTTCCGTTGAAAATGGCTTTTATCGAAGTACTACTGATTGTCAATGACGCGTTTTCTGTCACTTAAATGACCGTATCATGTAGTGCTGATCTCGAAAAGCAAGTGAAAAGCATACACACGTTGAGGCCTATATACCCTAATGATGATGACGTCAATCTTGAAATGCTGCCCATTGTCTATTGAATTTCTGTAAGCAATATATGCAAACAATAGATAATAATTCCTTTTGTTATTTCTGTGAAGCAGCAGTTTCATCTTCACGTTTTCTTTCCTTTTGTTCTTTTGGAAGAAGGATTTCGAATGTGAACATTATACGGATAAGATTTAGTGTTCACATCTGCATTTTTGAAACAATCAGAACTTTGAAATGGTTTCTTACATCCGATTTCATTACAGAGGTAGTAACTAAGAGTCAATCCAGAAAAAAAGGTTGCAGAAAAAAAAAGAAAAAAAAAAAAAAAAAGAGAATGAGTGAAAAGGGTACGCGCAAACTGAGCCGGTGGACAAACAAATAGGCATGCAAACTGACAGACAGCTACGCAGAGAGATAAGGAGAAAGAAAGAAAGAAACCAAAGAGAAATAATGCATGAGAGAGAAAAAGTGCGAAAGCTAGAAATGAAAAAATAACGAAATAACGATAGAGATAAACAGAGTCACATACATTGACAGAAAAACTAGAGATACAGAAAGACAAAAAGATATAGACAGATAGATACAGAGAGAGAGAGAGAGAGAGAGAGAGAAAGCTAGAGATTGTGAAAGATTGTACATAGAGTAAAATCGAGTAAAACATGAACTTTTGTACTTTTATTTGGCATAATGTTAATTCAAAGCTAATACGATCGTTTTCAAAGAATAAAATTTAAAGATGTTCCCGGATTTAACGAGAGAGAGAGAGAGAGAGAGAGAGAGAGAGAGAGAGAGAGAGAGAGATTCAAAGTTGATCATCACTTTTATCAAGCAAAGTAACCACATTTAATGAAATTCCATGTTTAACGATGCTGAGAAAATCTGCTGCGCCCTGTCCTGGAGTGAAGGAATTGAAATTGCAGCATACCCGACGGAATTGCAGAAGCGCAGGGCAGCATATTGTCTGCTAGTGGAACAATCAATGTTGATAAAAAAGCAATGAATACGTCAAATTCTCATCAAGCGAGTTGTGCAAGAGACTCTCTGCCATTCACTCCAAGGGGCAATCAATGCCTTGGGTGTATCGTGCTAGAAGAGTTGAAAACAGGACACCTACTCCTAGGCAAAAAGAGGATGGGTGTAGCTCACGCACACCTAAATGGATTTTTCGGTGATGAACGCAGAGAGGGATAGAGGGTTAAGGGAATGAGAATCAGGCCGGAAGGGAAACAAGATCTCTATCTCTCTCTCGTCCGCAAAGACGACAAATGCGCCCTTGAGGATTACTGCCAAATTTATGCAGCCGGCTTGCCATTCCTCTGCTGCATACGGGTAAGGGACAAAGTGCGTCCGGGGCCGACTTCACAGGGAACCATCTACGCATTTGCGTCTCCAAACAGAAGGAGTCTGTGGAAAACCCCAGAAAAAAACCCGCAGACTAAATGGCCGGCAGGACAGGGATTCGAACACAAAACAGGACCGGGATTATTGTACGAACCAGAGATAACAATTACTGAAATTGTGTCAATTTCTCCTTTCACCTTCCAAGTGAATGCCGCATTGGAAGAATCGATGCTGCTTTTGCTCCATGTGTGTTGTGTAGTTAAACATGCAGCAGTCAGTCCGACGAGTCCACCAAGCTGAATATATTTGAAAGATTTAATTAATTAGCTATACTACCATTGCAGTTAATTAATTAAAAAATTCAAGTATATCTAGTATATCTAATATAAACGTATGTATCATATATTCACATTATCACGTATGCTTTTTTCTACACGGTGGGAATTTTCATTCAAAAACAGATTTAACAAGCGCCCGGATGTAGCGAGGGTTTCCGTCGGTCCCGAACTCCTCGTTATAAGCGGATTCTACTGCATATGCAAAGAAAGAGCGAAAGAGAGAATACTGCAGACATAAGGACAGATGGAATAATGTACAATATTCTAGACAGAGTAAGAGAGATTGGCAGAAACAGGTGCAGAGAGATGTGGAGCGATAAGCACCGGCGATGTAAGATAACGTCACATGTATTGTAAGACAAACATACCCAGACACACATGGAGGAATGGACAAATACAGTGACACTGACAAATTTACATGCGTACAGACATCACAGGCTTACATATTGGTGTACGTTTATAGGCAGATCATCGCCATCATCAACCGTTCTCAATCCACTGCTGGATGAAGTTCTTCCCAAGTCACTTGAGCAATTTTTCCCTTATCACTCCATCATGCTTTCGAATTTCATCCATCTTTCTCTCACATGGTCTTTTTTGGATCTTTTGCTGTTCCTTGGTATCCAGTCCAGCATTCATTCCCTTTATCCATTCGTGATGATTTCTTCTTGCAATATGCCAAACTAATTTCCGCTTGAAGGTCTTTAGTTTGATCATGATCAGGGCTTGAAAGTTTTCATGCTAGTTCACCAGTCAGGCAAATATCTCACTCGCCAGCTGAAAATCAACAGCACCGCAGGGCTGTCGATTTTGTTTCGTGTTTCAAAATTTGATTTGTTAAAAGTATATACACATCCTTTGAATAATATTTTATGGCTAACCTAATTTAAAAGTTTAACCATTGTATAATAACCAAACTCAGTTTTCTCCCTCTATAGTAGGTGATGGAAGAATCCTTCGATGTTTTAGAACTTTCCTAACAGCTCCGCAGAAACATGGATTTCGCGTTTGCCCTTTAACCTACGACAGCAATTGGGTAAGCGGAAGCTCGCGAGCCGCATTTGACTCTTCTCCTGCCTATCTTTTCACACAGAGATAGGGTGATGAAGAATGATTTTGTCTCGTCTACTCCAAGACAAAAGCGGGATTCGTCGCTGAAGATCACCCACTGCCATTCTGCGTGGCTCCTTGACAGTCTGGCACGACACCATTGCAGTCTTTGGCGACGATGCAATAGTGTAAAGGGCAGTCGTCGTAACGGTCTGCGTGCGTGTAGTACTACGTCGTGTAGCAGTCTGCCAATGGTGCTGGCGCTAATCGGACGATGCATGGGGGCGCCACTGCTCGCTGAATATCCGCAATCGTAGCTGTTGAGTCACTCTGCGCATGTCGGACAACCCGTTGGTCCTCATTCTCCGTGATTCGTTTAGGTCTCCCAGACACTTCCTGTCGCTGCTGCGTTTCTTGTTCCATCCACTGTCTCCAACAGCGAGCTATGGTGATATCCACACCACCGGTATGGCTTGCAATACGGCGATAAGACCATCCCGCTTCTCGGAGCCGGACGATGCTGCCCCTCTCGAACTCCTCTATTACTTCCGAACTTTTCTTCGAGGCAGGCTTCACTTGCAATGGATACAACCAGCACAACAGCACGATTCAGAATAGCAAGCACGCGCAACGGGACGACCTTATATAGCCTGTCAGGCACAGCTCTAATACCCCTCCTTTCTGACGTCGCATGCGCGGCCGAGCGTGTTACTTGAATCATTGGCATATCTCGCGATGTCAAATCTACCCACAAAGTTTCATTCCTGTCGGTTGCTTTTTTCTGGGTGCAACTATTTTTTTTGAGGATGAGTGTGTATCACCATTTCTCATCTGTCACATGCACACGTCATACGTTCTGACTTTAAGGTGTTGCCAGCTATACTCTTGTGAGAGAGAAGATATCACGTTAAGTTTCAAAAATGCTGAGGAGAACGAATTTAAATTTACATAGAGAAAGGAACTAAAAAGGAAGTTTAAATTAGAGTATACGTCACACTACCTTTTTTTAAAAGTAGCTACTTTCCCTACGTTTTTATGTTTAGGCTTAAGACATTAATAAAAGTGCAAATTCTGAGGATAATATTTACATGTACGAGTACATTGTTACAGTGAAGCACCCAGGATTTCTTTGTAGGGGTAGCCCAAAATATTGAAGATGCAAATATAAAATGGCCGGGTGAAAACATCTCCCAAAAATAGCCGCCCCGGTGGCGCAGTGGTCTAAGCGACGGCTTCTGATCATTCGTCCGAAAGGAGTCCGGGTTCGAATCCCAGTGAGGCATGGATGTTGTGTTTGTCTTACGGCACTGGCTCTTTCCCTTCCCTGGAACCAATGACCCTAAACTAGGGACGGACGACTGCTTATATCCCATTGAGTTGCTCACGGTGGTCGTTAAACCTCCAATCAATCAATCAAAATCAACCATCTCCCAAAATACTGAGAAACGACAAAAATACCTCCTCCCAGACTAAAGTGCACTTCCAATTATACGTAAGATATGTATTTAAAAACACAAAATACAATGAAACTTCGGTTACACTTTCCTCAGTTATACGCTTTTAACATTTGCACGAAATTTTGCATAGAATAAACGTGTGGAACTTCAATTGCTTGTGGCAAATTAGATAGATAGATAGATAGATAGATAGATAGATAGATAGATAGATAGATAGAGTGGAACCTGAGTTTTACGCGTTCTCAATCATACGTTTTCACATTTGTACGAAAACACTTTTGACCGTGCTCTGATGTGCGTTCTTCTTACCGTGGTCAACAGATAAACATCTCTTTCCCTTTCCTAGACAAATGTCAACCCCATTTTCCCGCGGTGCATTCTTTCCTCACTGAACGGGCTCTGGCGTCAGACCGATAGAGGAATAACTGTAACACCGAGATAAAGAATAAATGCTAGCTCACATTCATTGACCCACATGGCCATCCAGCGTGGTGAGTTATGTCTCCAACTTCACAACTCAGATTTTTGCCCTCCGTCCTGGTACCTGGAATGTGCGTGTCTAGGCAGCGGCCAGTGCGTCATGAAGGTAGTGTGTGCTAAGAATAACCGGTTATCATTATGTCTCAATAAAAATGTGCTTAATCAATGCATTCTTCCAGTTCTTATGGATTGCACACATAGACATTAACTGAAAAAGGTATGCAGAGGTTACAGACAACTGAAATAAGTATGGAGAAGTGTATGTTTGGTGCAACCAAACAAAACAGGAAAAGAAACTCATGTATGACAGAATTGATGACACCAAAATTAAAGTAAAAACCCGCAAGTGGAAATGGGCTGGACATACTGCTAGAAGAACTGACGTCTGTTGGTCAGCTGAAATATTTGGCTGAATACCAAGGGACAGGGGAAGACCCAGAAGAAGACCATATGAGTAGATGGAATTCGAAAGCATGCGGAAGTAACTTGAAAGAGACAGATGGTTGTAGAAGGTACTTGGGAAGACTTTCATCCCACAATGGATTGAGAACGGTTGTTGTTGATGATGATGTCCTCCAGACACACTACAGTACTATCAGTTTAAAGCTATTAAACTTTGTTTCTTTCCTTACCTTTTCAGTGGCTATCGGTGTACGCCGTACAGGATGCCAACATTATTCTTACATTTTCCCTCCGCCACCGACCTTGTAACCGCCGTAGCCACCTTTACCTTTCTTATGATGGTCATCTTTCTTATGGCCTCCTTTGCATCCTTCCTTCTTTATTGGTTCCTTTGTAACAACTTCCTTATCGATGCCAATTACCCTTTTCGTTTCATACAAATCGCCCTGGCTCAGTCCAGCTTTTTCTAAGACATCCTCTTTCTTTTTCTCAGGACATCCCTTCTTACCTTTCCCTTTTCCGCACTCAATGATGTCAAATACGATGAAGAACAGCAAAACGATTGCTAACGATGCCTTCATTTTCACAGTAAAATTTATTACGTATAGTAAAAATGTAACAGAAGTCAACGGTTCTTCAGGCTGTATGCAAGTGGTCTGTTTGATCTTTTTATAGGAACCAGGAACAAAAGCATCGCTTAAGGAAGCTATGGAAAGGTCAAAAGCAAAATTTCTTCGCAAGTGTTTTTTACCAGAACACATTTTTCAAAGCCATTGTTAAAGATTTTCCTTTAGAATGAAAACAATAGCTCAGTGTATCTCACAGCACTTGCTCATTGACGCATTTTTAATAAGAGCATTATAGATCAAATTAACAAAAGAATATGATGTGCGACAGCCTGTTTTTTTTTCAGTTTTATTAGATGCATAGCAGGTGTTCATAGAATAAGCGTGAGGGAAAAAGTGAAGAACAGAAAGTTTAGTGAGAAAGTTTTAATAAAATTTACGTAAATTTTCGGTTGAAAGACAGTATTTCCTCGACCCTGTATACTTTGTTTATCATATAATAATTCCCTGAAGTGTAAGACCGAACAGGACTTAAATACCCCCCCCCCCCGGTAGTTTAAAAAAAAATCTTTCCTGGCCCAAACGGGAGATATCTTAATATTCTTAAAAAAAGTAGCTGCAGCTGTTTTAGAAATTTCGCAACAGTCTTGCTTTCCTAGCTCGCAGCACAAAACGTATTGAACACAAAAATATGAAATTTACATCGTTTGTAGAGAATTGTTTGGAGAACACGCTGAAATAAACCGTTTTTCGATTCTAGGGATACTTCAAGAGCTATTGTGTTTCAAAGTTAAGGTAAGCAAAAAAAGACACACTAACAGCAACAGAACCACGAAACTATGTAAGCATGTGGTGTCATGACCGAAATTTTCGCGCCTCGTCGCCCTTTTTTTGAATTTCGATTTTGTTTACGAGAAATTAAATTTCAAAATTTCACAAAATTCTCTATTTCGCGATGGGATCCATTAAAAACACCCCGTATATATGGCAAACTATAAATCATAACGCATTGCAGTTTTTACAGCATAATCTTACAACTATCGTCCCTTTTTTACAAAAAACAAATTTAAGAAAAAGTAAATTTCTGATTTTTAAGCATTTTTTAAAGACGCAAAGGAAAAAAACGAATAGCTTGTCTGTCTTCACGATAAACACAGAGGAACGTTCTGGTCCCGTGACCTGCTGCCATGGTAACGCAGAGAATTTGTTAAGCATACGTTTTGTTGGTAAAGCTATCTCAGTTGTTTAAGTTGGACGTCAAGTAGTTTTACTTCCTATACTTCCAATGGAAAAACTTCTGTACGCATTTTCTTCACAAATAATACGTTCCCAAGGATAAAAATTTGAACATCGATTAAAATAGCTTCATTTTTATAACTTGGAATACTTAATATTTTCTAAAACATAACCATAATTATGCAATCCAACATTTGTTTGTCTACTGACGTCATCAAAGTACAGGTCGCTCCATCTTTTTTCTGGACAATTAATGCGTTTCCAAGGATGAAAATTTGATCATCGATCAAAATAGCTTCATTTTATAACTTGGAATGCTTAATATTTTCAAAACATAACCGTAATTATGCAATCCAACATTTGTTTGTCTACTGACGTCATCAAAGTACAGGTCGCGCCATCTTTTTTCTGGACAATCAATGCGTTCCCAAGGATGAAAATTTGAACATTTACTGTACACATTTTCTTCACAAATAATACGTTCACAAGGATAAAAATTTGAACATCGATTAAAATAGCTTCATTTTATAACTTGGAATACTTAATATTTTCTAAAACATAACCATAATTATGCAATCCAACATTTGTTTGTCTACTGACGTCATCAAAGTACAGGTCGCTCCATCTTTTTTCTGGACAATTAATGCGTTTCCAAGGATAAAAATTTGATCATCGATCAAAATAGCTTCATTTTATAACTTGGAATGCTTAATATTTTCAAAACATAACCGCAATTATGCAATCCAACATTTGTTTGTCTACTGACGTCCTCAAAGTACAGGTCGCGCCATCTTTTTTCTGGACAATCAATGCGTTCCCAAGGATGAAAATTTGAACATCGATTAAAATAGCTTCATTTTATAACTTGGAATACTTAATATTTTCTAAAACATAACCGTAATTATGCAATCCAACATTTGTTTGTCTACTGACGTCATCAAAGTACAAGTCGCGCCATCTTTTTTCTGGACAATTAATGCGTTTCCAAGGATGAAAATTTGAACATCGATTAAAATAGCTTCATTTTATAACTTGGAATACTTAATATTTTCTAAAACATAAGCATAATTTTGCAATCCAACATTTATTTGTCTACTGACGTCATCAAAGTACAGATCGCGCCATCTTTTTTCTGGTTCCAACACCACCAAAGAAAAAGTTATTGATGTTTTATATAATTATAATTATGTTTTAAAAAATATTAAGTATTCCAAGTTATAATATTAAGTTATTTTAATCGATGTTCAAATTTTCATCCTTGGGAAAACAATAATTGTGAAGGAAATGTGTACAAAAGTTTTTCCTGCCGCCCCGGTGGCGCAGTGGTCTAAGGCGTTGGCCTATGATCATTCGTCCGAAGGGGTCCGGGTTCGAATCCCGGTGAGGCATGGATGTTGTGTTTGTCTTACGGCACTGGCTCTCTCCCTTCCCTGGAACCAGTGACCCTAAATTAGGGACGGGCGACTGCTTATAGCCCATTGAGTTGCTCACGGTGGTCGTTAAACCTCCAATCAAAAAAAAAAAAAAAAAAAAAAAAAAGTTTTTCCATTGGAAGTATAGGAAGCAAAATTACTTTACGTCCGCCTTAACGGTTTAGCATAACGGTTTACGGAAATGCTTTTTGTACCGCTTTTGTTTTCCTTAGTGGTAAAATTAGTAAGTGCTATAAGTTCAAACGACAAAAGTCGGACCTTCCAAATATTGACGACAGTAAAAACAACTCTGACATTTCGGAATAACAATCCTTATTTGCTTAGACATGCAATAAAAATTGAAATTTATATTAATTTTCCAGTTTTTATTTCATATGATATATTTGGAGATCGGGCTGCAGGGCCCGAGCGCTACTCTGGAAACGAGCGTAGCAAGCCTAGAGGCGGAGCCCCTAGTACCTAAAAGAAAGTATCTACCAAACGGGCTGGCGGCAGTCCGATGGAGCTAAAAATCAACCCGGCCCGTCGGGTAGATACTAAAAATCAATATGGCATGTCCTGTAGATGCTAAAAATGAATCCGGACTCTCCGGTAGATGATAAAAATCCTCCCGGCCTGTTCCGGCAGATATTAAAAATCAATCCGGACTATCCGGTAGATGTTAAAAATCCTCCCGGCTCGTCGTGTATATACTCAAAATCAACCTGGCAAGTTCGGCATATACTAAAAATGAATTCGGGCTCTCCAGTAGATTCTAAAAATCCCCGCGGCCCGTCAGGTAAATACTAAAAATCAATCCAGTCCGTCCAACAGGTACTAAAAATCAATCCAGCCCGTCCGGTAGATGCTAAAAATTACCTCCCGCCGTGTCATTAAAAAAAAAAAGAGAGCCGAAATTTAATTTTAAAGTATTTTAGAGCTCATCTGGTAGATACTGAAAAACAATTATGTACAACCTACGTCCGAAAAGTTTCAGGAGTGACCTCATAACTGACGTAACACTAGTGGGATAAAAATATCACGTATATGGCAGAAGACAGCAGTCCTTTGCCAATCAGACAACAGCTGGAAACCGGTTTATATACCGGCACCAACAAGCAGCTAACGGGCATTGGGCAGCGTATGGCCTAATGGTGAACTTCGTGACTACCACGGAGAAACTCAGGTTCGATTCCAGGCAGGTACGAACGCTCGAACCACGAAATATCCGCCATGCGTCGGATGGGCACGTTAAGCCGTACCCCGGGTACTGGCCCCTCGGTTATAAATAACAGCGTCTTCCTCCCTTTTTCTACCTCGCTTCCAGGCTACTTTCCTATCGGGCACTCTAGCCCAAATCTCCTAGCTTTCTATATCTAAGGGTTGTTTAAAACTTGGGGTCAGACACTCCCCTCCTAAAATAATTTACATATGATCTGATCTGATCGGCTAACTGGCATTAAAAGAGTCATAGCAAGCGTTCTCGTCCCATTTCATTTTATCCATTGAACAGCAGAGGATAAACATCCGTTTTTGTTGGAAACTTGGGAAATCAGCAAATGAAACTTACAGAAAATTAAAAGGAGCGTAGGGAGGCACGGCATTATCTCGCAGCAGAGTTTTTGAATGGTATGCACGAGCGGAGAATACTTCTATGATGATCCGAGATCTGGGCGTACCAATATAGCATTAAGGTTTCGTTTTCCCAGAGCCTCGCGTAGAATCTCATGGCAAATAGACTTACTGATGCCGACTGACTCAGCGAAAATCCTTACTGTAATTCGAAGAATTTTCTTCAACTGATTCCGCACCTCTTTGATTTTTTCCACTGTTACACTGGAGGGACACCCAAATCTCGGATCATCATCAAAGAACTCCCACCCGTCCCGAAACCTTGTATATTATTCGAAAACTCTGTTGCGGGATAATGCTGTGTCTCCATGCTCTTTTTTTAACGTGCTGCAAGTTTCAGTAGCTGATTTACCAAGTTTCCAACAAAAATGGATATTTACTTTCTTTTTCTTCCACGTCTAAAATGAAATGGGACGAGAACGCTTGCTATGACTCTTTTAATGCCCGCCAGTCGATTGTCGGTACTGGTATAAACCGGTTTCCAGCTGTTCGCTGATTGACCAAGGACTGCTGTCTTCTGGCACAGTCCTCGGTCCCATAATTCACCTTTCAAGCAGGTAAAGTATCTCCCAGGCTGCGATGAAATGTGCGCTGCGAAACATTGCCCTGATCACCAGTGTTGTAGTTGCGGCTTAATTGTCGCACTGTGGCCCTGCGGTCACTGTGAACAATGCGCGACAGTCTCCGCTCCTCTCTGGCATCAATGAGCTGCGGACGACACATGGCTGGACGTGGTTCGTCGTTTGACCATATGCGTAATACTTTTGATACGTACAACCCGCAAACCGAGCTGTTATCAATCGTCTAATTTTCGTGCAAATGTAAATATTGAGGAAGGTACACAAGAAGACCGTCGTTACACGATACTAAAAAGTCGTAAAATCACTAAAAGCTAAGATACATTAAAAACCTTTAATTGCGGACTTAGCTTAGTTAAAATATAGTTTACACTAAAACTCGTAAGATCTTTCGAGCCGACTAGGCTCATCCTCAAACGTTTCCGAGATCGTAGTTCCGAGAATCCGTGACATCACAATTTGTTCTTTATCAAACTCCGATATATCGGCAGCTTTTCCCATTCTGACTCCGAAGACTCTACTAACCGAAAGCCGGTCCTCGGGTTGAATATGTACTGCTCTGTGAAGTTCCCCTGCGCCACCGTTCGGTCTCCAGGCGTGCTCATTTCTCTAGGCTGAGGGTGGGCATAATGGAATGACTCATCGGCGTATATCCCTAAGAAAACTGGTACATTTCGTTTTGGTCAGCTAGGAAATCTCCCACACTTTGACAAGATCTCGAAAAGAAACTCAATTTATGTACCTATCGCATATCTGGTCTTCTTCTGGGTCTTCCTGTCCCTTAGTTTCAACTTGATGCTTGAGCTGTCCATCTGTGGTCAGTTGCTCTAGCAACATGTCCAGTCCACTGCCACTTGAGAGTCTTCACTTTGAAGATGATGTAATAAAACTTTGCCATTTTCTTGATCCACGTATCTTCTTATCTTTCTTGATTACACCAAGCATGCACCTGTTCATGCTTCTTTCAGTTGTTCGCAGACTCTAAATGTCTCTTTAGTTGAAGTCCATGTCTCTGTTCCTTAAGTAAGAACTGGAAGGATGCGTTGATTGACCCATTTTTTAAGGCGTGTCCGGCTGTTCTTAGCACCCTCCGCGTTCATGCAGCAGTAGAAGCATCCTGACCATTCTAGTCGTTCATTTTTGTGTGGCGTAAACTGCGCAGCGTTTTGTTAACCTCCAGTATTGTACAGCATCATTATATCTAAGTTTTTTGGGGAAAAGCTGTAGAAACCATGCCATGATTTACATGTATTTTGTGTTCTACAACCTTGGTGTAAAATGACCTTTTTGTCATTCCCACAGAAACTTTTAGATCCATCGAATACTTTAATTATACGTAATGGAACCCAGCTTTTTTTAACAGCATTTTCTCCAGAACGTGTTTATGAATGCGTAATAAATGAGTTAACACCTACTTCTATTTTGAACTTTTGAAGAGCTTTTCATAAAAAAAGTGGGAGATCTAGCCAAGTAAGCACAGTATTGAGCTAGTGTACACTATATTGACAAAAAATCGCCGGACACCCCTTCAAAAGCAAAAGAACGGATCCGCTGCTTTGTTAAGATGCGCAGTACAGCTTCAAACGGTATAAAAACAAGCCTGCAGCTGACCGCGATCATATCGCACTGGGAGGTTGAGTGAAAATGTCGCGACGGGAGGGAACTGACTTTGAGAAAGGAATGATTGTTGGGTGTCATATTAGTGGGCTGTCCATAAGAGAAACCGAGGGGCGTTTAAATGTACCCAAGTCAACTATGTTGGATGTACTGAATAAGTGGAAGGCACATGGCGTGCCTGAAGTAGCAAAACGTACCGGCAGATCAAAGAAAATCAGTGATAGATGACGTCGAAGCCATTACAGCTAATCGACGAAGTACTGCACAAGAACTTAATGTACAGGTGAGTAAACATGCTAGGACCTCGGTATGTACCATGTACACGTACCATTCGCATAGAACTTTATTCCATGGGTTACCGTGGTCGTGCGCCTGATCATAAGCCTTTCATCTCCACTCGGAGCGCTACTCGTCGTTTAGTATGGTGTAAAGAACATTTATCGTGGACCGTAGAACAATGGAAACGGGTCCTATTGCGTGATGAATCCAGATACACGATCCTTCAGTCTAATGGTCGTGTGTGGGTATGGTGGCAGCCGGAGGAACGCTATTTACCACAGTGTACTGTTTCTACGGTCAAGTTTGGAGCTGGCAGTGTACGCGTGTGGGGTGTTTTCGTGGTATGACATCGGCCCATTGGCTTTCGTGGAGAAACCTGTTAACCAGCACGTCTACCTCGACATTCTGGACAATCACGATCTGCCAACTTTGTGGCAATACTATAGAACCAAACCTTGTTGGTACTAGCAGGATAATGCACCGAGCCATAAAGCAAAGACTGTTACGGCGTGGTTTGACAATAATTCCGTATCGTGTGTGGACTGGCCAGCACAGAGACCTGATCTTAATCCCATAGAGCACCTATGGAATGAATCAGAGCGCCGCAAAAGAAGTTTGGAACCAAGCCTACTACTGAGCAACAGTTAGCTGCTGTATTATGTACTGAATGGAAGCGCATATCTATAGCTGTGTTCCAAAACCTTGCCGAAAGCATGTGTCGAAGGGTCAGTGCATGCATTAAGGCCAAAGGTGAACCGACACCGTACTAATGTATGGCAATAAATGCTTTGTTTTATTTCTCTTCTGGGTGTCCGGTGACTTTTGTCAGTATAGTGTACTTCGAAAGGGAATTGTTGCTCACTTTCGTTATCTGAAACTTATAATTTTCGATAATTAAATTCTTGTGGATTTAGGTTTTTAGCTGTATGAGAAGAGGGATATTGGTGGCGATGATAGATAGGGGGAAGGTCTGATAGATTGCAACATTTATGTTAAATCAAATTGAAAGGTTTCTTAAATTATCTGCATTCAGTGGGAAATTTCTTTCTGAGCGAAAATTACATGCTTGTTCCATCTATTTATTAAATAACCTATGTTATTTTCGTTATGCATGGAAACATGCTGGATTTATTTAGGAGAAAGTGGTTTTTAAAAGATAGGGTCGACTCAGTAGCGCAGCGAAGTTTGATTGGCCCTCGAGGAAAAAATATATAATTTGCACCCCTTGGAAAACAACAACATAGGCAATTAGAAAGTGGTTTCGGGGAGTAACTTGGGTATCGGTAAGCACCTGCCAGATAAAAGTTTATTATACTTCTATATTGTATATATATAGCAAAGTGCAAAGATATATAAATGCAGTATATATATATATAAATGCAAGTGCAAAGATTCGGCTGTTTGAAAATACAACACACATAAAAATTGGAAAGGGAGTGAGACAAGGTGACACCATATCTCCGAAGCTCTTTAACGCCACATTGGAAAATGTCTTTCAATCACTGAACTGGGAAAACAAAGGGATAAAGATTAATGGAGATTATCTAACCCACCTTCGGTTTGCTGATGACATAGTCACTTTTGCAACTACCCCATCAGAGCTGCAGAGTATGATCCAAGAACTTGCTGACAAGAGTAAAGAAGTTGGATTAAAAATGAACTTTCAGAAGACGAAAGTGATGTTCAATGCTTTTACACGAAATGAAGATTTATCGATTGATGGAGAAAAGCTGGAGATAACAGACAAGTACGTTTATCTTGGACAGCAGATATCGAGTGAGGGTCACATTGAGGAAGAAATTAATCGGCGTACAAAACTTGCCTGGAGAGCTTTTGGAAGAAACAACATAATTTTCAAGAGCAATATGCCATTATGTCTTAAAAGAAAAGTGTTTGATCAATGCATCCTTCCAGTGCTTACGTATGGTGCAGAGACGTGGACCTTAACTAAAAGAGACATACAAAGGCTGCAGACAACTCAAAGCAGCATGGAAAGGTACATGCTTGGTGTAACCAGGAGAGATAAGAAGAGGAACTCGTGGATCCGAAAAATGACAAGAGTGGAAGACATCATGATCAGAGTTAAATCTCTGAAATGGCAATGGGCTGGGCATACTGCCAGAAGGACAGACCATCGATAGACAGCCGAAATTTTAGATTGGATTCCAAGGGACAGGAAAAGACCCAGAGAAGACCACATGGGAGATGGGTGGATGAAATTCGAAAGTATGAGGGAGTAACATGGAGGAGACTGGCACAAGACAGACCGTTGTGGAGGAAACTTGGGGAGACCTTCGTCCAGCAGTGGATTGATAATGGTTGACAATGATTATGATGATGATGATTGTATATATTCTGAGTCTTTTGAAAGTAAATTCAATTTCACATCATAATACGCTTAAAAACATTATCTTTTATATTAAATTTAACAGCGGAAGAAGAGTATATGCTGTGGATCAGTGCCAGCCGAAACAAAGAGCACCAAAAACACATAACACATAAGAAAATGGCAAATTAATGACAAAAATTGAAAGTTCATCACTAACCCGGTCGTTGAGCGGTTTGAGGTGCTGGCTTATGACCATTCGTCCGACATGGACCCGGGTTCGAATCCCCGGTGAGGAGTGGGTGGTGTATTTATCGGATAGCGCTGGCTCTTTCCCTTCACTTGGCCGAGGGTGGCCTAGTGGTCAACGTTCGTGACTTCCACGGTGAAGACCTCGGGTTCGATCCCAGACTGGTACGAACGCTCGAACCACCAAATATCCGCCGTGAGTCGGATGGGCATCTTAAGTCGTCGGGCCCCAGGTATTGGCCCCCCGGTAATAAATAAGGGCGTCTTCCTCCCCTTTTCTACCTCGCTTCCGTGTCACTTTCCTATCGGGCACTCTAGCCCAAATCTCCTAGCTTCCTATTCGTAAGGGTTGTTTAAGACCTGGGGTCAAAAACTCCCTTCCTAAAATCCTCTACATCTGATCGGATCTGAGATCTTTCCCTTCCCTGGAAGAAGGGGCCCTAAATTAGGGACAGACGAATGCCTATATCTCTTAGGGTAGTTCACGGTGGTCGGACATTAAACCCCGAAACAAACGAACAAACAAAAGAGGTAAACATTTAACTGCAAGGAAATTTTCTACATGGGAAAAGTGTGATTCCATACTATACAATTACTTGCCGCAGCGCACTTCCCACTTTAGCAGCAACATCATTGCAACATTTTCGGCCTTCTTGAGACTGGTGGCAGGGTGAAATTACCTATTTTTGCCCTTCAGTCGTTACGCCTCTGTGTCGGCTTGCTCGCTAGTCGGTTAAGAAAAGTAAATGATGTGAGCGCAGAAGAGCAGTTTAATGTCTTTTTCAGGAACTTTCCTTAAAAATGCATGTTTTCCATTCTTTGCATCATCTTTTTACAATATCAATCAACGGAAAAAGGAATTTCCTGCCTTTATTTTAAGAGAAACCAGAATTCAGAATCGACACTTTTCCTGCACATCGCAAGCAATCTTTGTGTATGCTTGGGTACAAGAAAAACAGCCAACTCAGGCGGCTTTGCACTTGTCACTGTGGCAGAAAAAACATGATTTTTTTCTGCCACAGTGACAGGTTTGAGCTGTACAACGAGAAAAGAAATTCTGAAGTTGTGTTGTTTTTGTGTACTGTGTGTAGCAGAGATATTTTTGAAGTTCGGCGGAGAGTGCGGACTGTATTATCACACCGTTTGGATTGCAGAAGAAGAGAAAAACAAATCTAATGTTGGGTTCTTTTGCAATGTTACCGTACAAAAAAAAAAAAAAAAAAAAAAGGAATAAAGAATCATGAAGTTGGGAGAGAGAATATGGATTGTTCCTCCACTAAACTTCGGTTGCAGGAATACAGGATAGTGCATGGGCGTACTGATACAGGGCTAGAGAATAGAGAAGGGCTGGCCCACCAGGCAGTCAAAAGCAAGTCGGTTTGCTGGGGAAGACGTGACGTCACTGCGAGTACACTTACGATTTGGGATGCTGTCCCCGAGGGCAGAAGTCATAGCTGTCGGAGTAAGCTGAACACCTTTGCACGTATTATATATTTTTTACACAACTCAGAACGTTATATACGTATAAAGAGTAGCAAGTAACGTTTTTGTTTATTTTATCGGAAGGCGCAAATAATAGAAAAAGAAAAATTTATTAACATACCTGTATAGTTAAAAAGGAGGAAGATATTCACCAGGTTTAGATATTGACATCGTCGTGCTACGTTTTTTAACGGAAGTCAAAAAAACGTTTATCCATTTGGTTTTCTTTTGATTTGATTTTCTTTCCGACACTAAATCTTTGTTGTGATTAATATACCAAATTCTGATAAATGTTCGTATGCACCAATAAATTTTCACATCTTCTTTTCAGGTGCCAGAAAATCTTTCTTCTTACAGTTTTTGATTTTCGAATTATTCCTTTCTCTCGGGAACTCTCTGTCCCGTGAATTGACTTAAAAATTATTTCAAATTGATCTACCGTTCTCATCCACTTTGGAGAAGGCACCGTTAATCCCCCGAGTGATAAAGTTTTAATCCATTGAACAGGTGGAAAATCTTCGGCATTTCTAGAAATTGTTCCGAGGGCGATAGGCAATATAACCTGCGACATAACTCACAGCTTATTTCTCAGCATTACATTGCTCATTTTGAATTGTTTTAAGTATGTCGTCGTCCCAATTTTGCGGCCATGGCTCATTACAATTTTTTTCTAAAGCTTCTAAGTCATTTGCGTTTATTTCTCCAGATACTTCATCAAGAATTTCTTAATTATCAGCTGTAGTGAAAGCTTCTTTTAGTAGCTTTGCTGTCAAATATGTTTGGGGCGTTTTACCTTCTTGAAAATCTGTATTAACTTTTTTGGACATACAGTATTAGGCAATTTATTTGCCAGCAATATGTGTTTAAACGACTAATAACTTCCGTAGGTGAAGGGTGGTCATAAAAAGCGCCTATGCCTCTTATTTGACAGAACAAACTCTCTAGGGTATCTTGAGTCAAACGAGTAGTTAAAATGTAACAGACTACACGAAGCGTTAAATTCTCGTAGAGACCGAGAAGAGAAGAAATTGAGACAAGAATGCCTTTTTGGAAAGGTAGCATATGTTTTATCCCCATTACTCTGAGATGCAGTATTTCTCATTTTGTTGTCTAAAAAGGGGGTTAATACCAAAACCTGCTTTTAAAGGTTTGCTTTTGTCAGAGTGTGGGTAACTGCTATTCATAATGTCAAAAAAATGAATCTACTAAATTGAAGAAAACCAGCGCTTTTATGCTCTGTTTGATATTCAATATACTTGGCAGTGGTGACTAAAAACAAAGTTTTTGCTGGGCCTACTTTTTGCCTCTCGTTCCCTTTGATTGCTATATAGCACGGCAGCAATTTCGGACACAACTTTATCTCCCCAGAATCCTTCTCGAAAACTTCTTTGATGATCCCAGTTTGGAGCACAGATCCGTTCTGCAAGACAAGTCCATGGTCTATGAAATGATTGCGTAAAATGTTTAAATAGTGAGAAGGGTCTGCAAAAACCCAAATCTTAGAACTGTCGTCCAGCGGATGATTAAAAAATGATTTTTCGGGAGAAAATAATAGTTCCTTCCACAAGGTCATACAACCACCTGAATCTGAAACAATCGCTTTTATTGTAATTCCTGTTTTTTCAAGGTTTACAATTATTTCAAACACAAGCCTTTTATTCATTGTACGTTGAAAGTCAAAATACACGGGTTGTTTCCAGAAAGACAATATTCCTCTAGCCAAAACAACTAGCACCTTTGAATACGGAACTAAAATCTGGTCCATTCCTGTATCGTAACACACTTTACTATCAACGTGTACTTCATCAAAGCATAAGACGCAGACTTCGTCATTTTCGGAAAGGGTTTCCCTATTTTTCCGCATAAGGAAGAAAACATCATGCATAATTCCGGGATGACACCTAAATTTAAAACACCATCGCTTTAACGTGCTAGCACTTGGCAAAGGAATCCCAATTTTACACTTCCAAAATTCGTAAGCTTTTTTTGAAATAGCTCTAGTTACTATTCCTCTAGATATATCTTCTGTCCATTTGTTAATATTTTTTTGTGTTGCGAAGAACTTTATCTGTGTTGGTGTAACAATTTTCCTGAGGTTCATTTCCATCTGTTCAAGTATTTTATTTTTCATATTAGCTTTTGACAGGGCATTTCGTATTAGCACAATTTCTGCTCTCTTATTTCGTATGCTGATATTTTTTTGACGCAAAACTCAAACAGTATTTTTGTGTTTGCTTTTCAAGCTACGTATTTCTCGTTCAAGTACGTCAAGCTTTTCGGTGAGAATTTTGTTCTGACTTCTAACCTCTGAGCAAGACATGCACTGAACTGATGCACACTTTTCTTCTGAATATCCATTGTCAGAATTGCAAGCAACTTCATCGATGTGTAACTTTTCAGGACTTGGCTCCAGAGTTCGATTCAATGCCCTTATACGGATCTCTCTCTTAATGCTTCTATGTTCTCGATTTGTATGTAGCATTGATTTTTCATTCGATAAATTCAAACTGGGGACAGCTGTGGGTTTCAGAATTTTTTATTTTTTTCGGGAAGCCCAAGTAGGCGATTTCGCATGCCATCTTTGTAGTCTAAATTTTGGAAATGATCACTACATATTCTTTCACTTCCAACTTTAAACTTTTCAGCACGCTTACACTTAACAATCCATTCTTTTATCACATTAACATTTGAAGGGGAAACATGGTAAATCACGCCACGTGCTTTTGTTTTCTTATGCGTATTTGTACAGTTAGCGACAGCACAGGATGAAGGCATGTTGCGTATTACTTTGAATAAAAAAAAATAGGCGCTGAATTTTAGTTAAAATAAAATTTACATCAGTAAAAAATAGACGTTAATAAACAACTACATAAACCACTACCAGTAAATGGAGAGCAACAGAAATAAACTGCACAGAACGACTGGAATGTCACCATACTCCGGTCCTGAGTTGGCCCAAGGGTCACCGAGTCAAAGACCGAGTGTCCTCGCAGTGACGTCACAGCTCCTTCCAATTCCCCCTCGGTCGGAGTACGAAACTGAGACCGCTAAACAAAAGGATGAGCCAGCCCTTCCTTATTCTCTAGCTCTGGTACTGATAGCCCGCGCAACCCCCTCAGTGCGGGGTAGGGGGGGGGTTACGGTTAAGAGGGCCTCTACCCTCAATAGATGTATTTTACAAAAAAAAATTGCGGAAACTTCGTATGAAACGAGTTAAAGAAATAACCAGGAATTTTTGACGTTATCTTTGAATGACATATTAAAAAGAAAAGCAATATTTGGTATTCTTTTCAGTAAAGAAGTGAAATCTTCAAGAAAAAATTTTCGCCTTAGTTTATGAAAACTGGATGACGAAAAATCTGCTATTCCAAAGTACCTGAGGCCCCCTTTTCACACCCATAGAAATAGTTCCTATACATATACATGTATATTAACAAGAGAACGTGATTGAAATATCAGTTGAATAAATGAAATTTTTAACATTAATGAGGATAAGGCGTCATACATTACACTTGTTTGCACATAACTAAGCATGTTCAGAATATAAAGCTAAAATTTGTTCTTCGCTGGAAAGAAAAAACAGAGACCTGTGCCATTTTTTTTATAGCAAAGTCAAAAGGAAAGATTTTTACTATGTGCAAAGTATTGTGGTATTACGTTAAGTGTGTTTTTTACTATTTAAGAGTAAATATTTTTATTCTTTTGGTCCCACAACTCTTAATTGTTGCTTTTCTTATTTGCATAGTTATGTTCTGTATCTTCGTATAAATGGGGAAAAGTCATCAGACACTGTCACATATTAGCTAAATCCTCAAGAAATCCTTTTTGCCTTAGTATATGAAAACTAAGTTTGGTTTGTGTGTGTGTTCGTGAGGCATTACAAAGAGGCTGGCTTTAGTTTTCGGAAAGAACAAAATTTTCATGATACGATTAACTTTGGCGTAAGTATTTTGGTATAAAACTAGGGAATCATTTTAGCTACATCGTGTACATTTGTGTTACACGCCACACAATGTAACAATTTTGGTTTTACTAGAAGTACCTATGGGTTTCAAAGAATTTGAATTATTAAAACGTCCGTAAAACCTAGTTAATAATATGGAATTTAAAAACTTCAGTAATTGAAAACAAATAGACTTTCTCAAAAGGGCCTCGAAGATATTTTTCTGCGGGAGAGCCCCAAGTATTTTCGCTACGCCACAAGGATAGTGGATGCCACCTAATTCATCAAACAACAGAAGAATTTGTAAAGTTTGCTTGAACTGCCTAACTCCGAGCATGCGCTGTTACATTTTCCACGTAGCCCAGAGCTCTCATTCGGATTTGATTAGGTTATTCTAAATGTACAAACTGAAGCTTCAGGTACATGAAACTCTCGATAGCTTCTACCATACTAAGATATTTTTAATTTTCATATCTTAGGAGTTTCCAGTACAGGTCTAGTAATTTTTTCTTTGCACAAGTGAGAAAAAAGGTTGACTTCTAACTTACTCTCGTCTGCCTAAAAGTTTAACCAGGTTTTACAAAACGGTTTTTAGTACATGAACTAGGTTAGATGCAATTTCTATCGTAATGCTGTACAGCGGTAATTTTATAGAGCACAGTGTAAAAAGCAGAATTAACCAACGTTTATAGACACACATGTTCGACAGAAAACAAAAATTTGGGATTTTGCAGTTGCAAAGCTTAGCGTAGTAAACTCAGTTTTATTAAGATAACAAATGCTCAGCAAACAATAAACAATAGAAAATAATAAAAGAAGAATATAAAGACCCCTCGATCTGTCCGCCACTTCACGCGTGGATTGAGCTAGTCTTGGGATCTAGCGAGAGCCACCACAATCAGTTTAATTTGTTCCCTCTGTGACAAGATGCCATTAATTCCTCGTTTTGTAAATGTGTCTGAGGAAGCTAACATCGTGCATCAAACTGGCCGATGCACGTAAAATAAGACCAGACTTCTTTCATAACGAAAACAATAAAGATATTTAATGGGTTTTACAAGCACGACTAATTTGGCATTCAGGGTTTATAATGCTCCGAGTGAATGGAAAAATTTCCACTGACATGTGCGTTTCTGTCCGTTATTAACATTACGGACCCAGACTTCTTGCGGGGAGCTTAATCAGTATCATCCGCGCATTCGCTGTCGAAGCGACCAGAAAAATGGCTTCCGGTAAATAGGGACCAGTAATCCTCAGAGCGAAGTCCCGCGTCCATCTTCGGGATGACCGAAATAAAAAAAAAAAAAACCTTCTTTTCCTCCAAACAATACTGTTTTACCTTCTTGAAACCTCAAAAGTTTTTAATCTGTTTTGATTAACCGCGTTAAATGGTTGCTCTTTTTCACGGGTCTGCTTCAAAGATCTCAACTATTTATTTTACTGACACAGAGATCTCAATTTTTAATTTACTGACACAGAGCGAAAAACACCTACCGACAACATCACTACAACACATTAGAAAATATGCACTGTATATTAGCTTATATCTCTATAATTATCCTGAATTTAACATTGTTTATTTGTTTGCCAAGATTGTTAATCCTTGGCTGTTCGGAGCTAGCCGTCTAAAGACTACGTACGTCTCCGGGTGCTGCCTAAAATGTAGCAAACAAAGAAATTTCAAGAGTGAACCTGAATAATTACAATATCTACATATTTGCAATATTTAGTCTTCTGAACGGGGTTGGAGAAGCCTACAGAGAATATATGGAAAGAGTCGAAAGAAAGAAAGATGTAGTGACAGTTTTTCCCAAAATTTGGCTATTCATAGTTAAGGTCTGCACAAAACTCGCCGGGCTTATTTTTTCCATCATTTAAGGGGAAAATATCCGAACTCTCGACGAACCCGTACTGGAAGGTTTAGCATCTTTTCCTGCATTTACACTGGCGGAAAGTGAAAAAAAACACACCAAGAAGGAGACGTCTCACACCAACGAAATTTATACAGCATAATAACGGAATACAGAGGATAATGTGATCAAAACATTATGGCAAAATACAGCTGTATTTGCTGGTAAACTGAAAAATAACATTTCCATGTAACATGGTTAGTACGAGGTTGAACCGCCATGAACTGCGTCACACTGTGCAATTCTGGCATGGAGTCTGTCGTACAGATGTTGAACGTGCAGGACATTCCAAGCATCCTCAACCTGGACGCGTAAATCGGGGATGATCGTGGCTGGCCGTGGAGACCGGATAAGTCGTTGTTCCATAAAGTCCCACACGTGCTCAATGGGGGACAAATCCGGTGAACGTGCAGGCCATGAAAGTTGTCTCACACCCTGAAGTGCATGTTGCGTTGCACATGCCGTGTGTGAGCGTGCGTTATCTTGCTGGAAAACACCACGATGGACCGACCTTACAAATGGCATAACAACGGGCTGAATGATGTTGTTGATGTAGGAGGTGCTGTTTAACGTACCCGGCACAAACACTAGTTGTGTACGGGAGTGATAGCTGATCGCTCCCCACACCAGGAGACCAGGTGTAGGCCCTGTGTGTCGCTGGCGGATGCAAGAAGGGTGGAGACGCTCCCCTGTGCGTCTGCGAACACGCATACGGCCATCGGAGGCTCCCAAGCAGAATCTGCTTTCATCGCTGAACACGACAGATCGCCATTGCATTCTCCAGTGCAGACGTTGGCGACACCACTGCAGCCGTTCCTGACGGTGGGCTGGAGTCAGAGGTACACATGCCAGAGGCACACGTGCACGTAGTCCTGTATCCAGTAGACGGTTGCGGATTGTTCGCACAGTCACCTGAGGTGCAACGGCAGCTCGGATTTGCGTCGCAGTGGATGTTCTGCTTGACAACGCCGCTCTTCTTATTCGTCGATCGGTCCGCTCATCAGTCCGTCTCTGACTCCCGGTTCCGTCTTCTCGTGTGGGAATGTTCCTCGGACCATCTACGCCACCATCGTACCACCACCGATACTTCCAGTCCAATTTGCTCCGCAATACGACGATATGACCACCCGGCCTCGTGGAGTCCGACTAGATGACTTCGCTCAAATTCCGATAACTGCTGAAATCGTACACCTCTTCCATGTCCAGGCATTGAAACTTCTTCAGGGTCTTCGCACGTGTCCGTACGCCGACGACTAACTACATTCACTCGCCGTACTCCTTAAATACCACCGACGATAATTTGTATATTATGCCGTGCTGCGGCGTAAGCGCTCACCGGTTGGTCCCGAAATTAACATCACACCTACGTAAACTCGACCCCGTTAACATATGTAAATTTCATGATCGTCCGCCAATTCCTTCTTGGTGTTCTTTTTTCACTTTCCGGCAGTGTATAATAATAATGAAAAATAAAAACTTTTCGACTCACGAAACGAAGACTGACTTGTTAAGTAATCAGATGGCGCAGTTCGCTAAATAAAAGGGAAGATCCCATCCGACACCGTAAGCTGAAATCGCCAAGATGGGCTCTGTAAGGCTAGGGTCTGAAATGGGACGGGCTATTTCTTTAAAGATTGAAATCAAATTCCGTTTGAAACGCTACATTGGATGTAATGGCTAAAGTACGTGTTTTTTTTTCCGAGAAATGTTTACATGAAAAGTGTTTTCAGCTACACGAAACCTAACCGAACTTCTAGCGCCATTCATTGTTAGAGGATGTTCGAAGAATCTGTTTACATATTTGGAGAAAGAGATATTGGGGTGGTGCGAATGAAATGTTCGGCAAAGGACCAGCACACTTGGACGGCGAGAACGGAAATGTAGGACAACTTACCTGGGCAAAATAATCTCCCTCGGCATCGACACATTGTTGCCATCTGTCCGGCAAGGCCATGATCCCGAAACGAAAAAGTCCTGTGGCTGGGACCCGAAGAATTCATCAACTACACGTTGAACCTCGTTGTCTGTCGTGAACTGTTTCCGGGACAGGAAGTGATCCAGGCGACGAAACAGATGATAGTTTGTCGGAGACAAGTCCTATGAATAGGGAGGATGAAGCAGTGCTTCATAGCCCAAGGCACTTAGTGTAAGTCTCGTTCGTTGTGCATGAGGGCGAGCGTTGTCCAGAAGCAGAAGAAAACCATTTTCATTTGACCAAATCCAGTTGGTTCTGCAGAAATTTCCGGGGCATCTGGTGTAATTCAGCCCAATAACGTTCTGCAGTGATGATTAGGCTTCTTGCCAAGAAACTACGATGAATTATCCTGGTTGTCGACCACCAGACAAAGAGCACCACCTTCTTGGTGTGTAGGGGTGGCTTAGGATGCCGTCCAGCAACTGTGCCTTGCTTAACCATTGTGCACATCGTTTCCGATTATCATAAAGGACCCATTTCTCATCGCAGGTGACAATTCGATGCAGTATAGGCTCCTGTTTATTCCTGGCAAGCAGCAACGTGCAGACTTCCGAACGTCTAATTTTGTTGGCAGTTGTCAACTCATGCGGCAGCCACATGTCCAGTCTTTTGACCTTACCCAGCGCAGCCAGACGCCGAATAACTGTCGTGTGGTGGACACCTACCTCTGCCGCTATCTCACAACACGTTTTTCGGGGGTCCGCTTCAACCACATGCAACAGAACATCGTCAGAAACAGCACCAGGTCGGTGATCTCGTGGTTCGTTTTGCAGATCCGTATCTCCGCTTCGAAACTTCAGAAACCATCGCCGAATGGTTCATTCGCTGGCTGTATTCTCCTCAAATGCTTTGTTGACGTTTTGAGCCGCAATTCTTGCAGAATGGTCCAGTATGAATTCATACAGGAGGATGACTCTCAAATCCGGAGTCTGCATGTTTCCTTTGCAAGCCACGTTACGTCCAAACAAACCACGCCTGAACCTTGTTCTTCACACACGTGTTAGCTATTTATAGTAACTCTGTGACGTAATACACCCAACACCTGTGGGTGGTTCCATTCCGCTGTGGTGGTGGCCTGTCTCCACTGCTGGTTCGCGCTGGACATTTCATTCACACCAATCTAAAATTCATACTTAAGTGTAGAAGATGAAAAGCGTTTACATTTAGGTAACAGAGGTATGTAGTCAGGTCTAAATCTAATCTGCGGAAGGAATTCCTATACGAGAAATGGCACGTCTTTCTGCGTTACATTCCTTTTGCTGCTAAGGTAAATTAACTCAATACAGCAATTTTGTTTCTTTAGAGCAGGTGGTCTTCAGCCTTTTCTGAATCGCGGAGAACATGACAAAACGGAATAGCACTCACGGATCACGTGAAAAACAACAGTAAAATTACATGTGTTTATTACGATATCGATTATTTCAGGGAGGTTTTGAATCGTAAAACTTAACTACGGTACAAGAAACGATGCAGTTAGCACTAAGTTACGTCCAAGTTACATCTAAGTTACGAACATGTCCGACGCAGGTACCTGGTATACCTACATATTTCAGTACTCTTTAAAACTTTCAGTTATAAAATTATGGCAGCATAGCTCATTAAATATTTGGAAATTCAAAGTCTTAATTTCAAAAACGCACTTTTTTTCCAGTTTTGAACTTTCTTTGTGGACACCACGAGAACTATTTAAAAAACTGCTCCTCGGGTCACGGGTTGAAGACCCCAGCTATAAAGGAAGACTTACGTTATTTATAATAAGTGGAAGAGAATGCTTGATGAAAATCTGAAACGGTTGGGCCGGGCCGTAAACTGGAAATTGCGAACCGGGCCGGTCCCTTAAAAGGTCCGTTGAAAAAGTGTTCCACGGGCTACGGGTTGAAGACCTATGTTCTGAAGGAAATCTGATGTCATTTATAATAAGTGGAAGAGATGGTTGATGAAAATCTTAAACGGTTGGGCCGGGCCGAAACCTGGAAATTGCGAGCCGGGCCGGCCCTCAAAAGGTCCGTTGAAAAAGTGGCCACGGCTACGGGTTGGAGACCCATGTTCTGAAGGAAGTCTTACGTTATTTATAATAAGTGGAAAAGAATACTTGATGAAAATCTGAAACGGTTGGGCCGGGCCGCAAACTGGAAATTGCGAGCCTGGCCGGTCCCTGAAAAGGTCCGTTGAAAAAGTGCTCCGCGGGTCACGGGTTGAACACCCCTGTCTAAAGGAAGTCTTACGTTATTTTCAATAAGTGGAAGAGAACGCTTGATGAGAGTCTGAAACGATCGGGCTGGACATGGCCGAAAACTAGAAATTCCGAGGGGACCAGTCCCTCTAAAGTTTAGTCCCGGGAAGGGCCCGGATTTCCAATTTAAGGCCCATGCAAACCTCTAATTCGTAACATTGAAAAAATACTGTCATTTCAGAAACATAATCCAGCAGCTGAATCATATTTGCATTAGATGGAAAAGGATTGGACTTTGATGGTTCTTCTCTAGATTTTAACCAGACTTGGGGGACGAGACCTTTTGTTTTGACATACCGTAAGTACGATAAATGGAATTACATTACGATGTATCGTCCTTAGCTCTTTTTTTTTTTTTGCAAACAACGAATTTTTGGAGGTGACTCTTCGGCGACCATAAACTAAATTTTATGCTTTCTCTGGCCAGTAAGTTATAGTTCCATTACGCTGTCTGCGAAACATGAATTAAGCAAATGTTTTCTGTAAATGTTGAAATAAACCGCTGTTTCTCAAATTTATGCACATCAAGTGTCAAAATGCGGGACCTTCTGATCTTTGAGACCAGCAAAACAATTGATAACATAAGTTTATTCGGAAAGGTTAATTGTTTTCTGCATGCTTTTCTCTAAGGTTTCGAGGAAAGACATCATAACTGCATAGCAAAACACAATTTCTATTCAAAGGACGCAAAAAAAAGAAACATATTTGTTATTTTTCTGGTATACGGGGCATGTTTGCGTATTATTTTGAGGTGATAAATATTGCGTACGTAGGCTCATTTCATTCTTTCACTTCACCCGGTCAGCGAAAAGCACAAGCAATGAAAGAGAAAAGCATTTTTAAGTGTCTTCGTAATTTCCAGTTTTGTAATAAAATGCGAATATAATTATATTAAGGCCACTTGCTTATCTACCAGGCTTTTTTTTTTTTTTTTTTTTTGATTAGAGGTTTAACGACCACCGTGAGCAACTCAATGGGCTATAAGCAGTCGCCCGTCCCTAATTTAGGGTCACTGGTTCCAGGGAAGGGAGAGAGCCAGTGCCGTAAGACAAACACAACATCCATGCCTGACCGGGATTCGAACCCGGACCCCTTACGGACGAATGATCAGAGGCCAGCGCCTTAGACCACTGCGCCACCGGGGCGGCCTACCAGGCTATACCGGGTGTCTTCTAAAAAATTCGATGCCAGCTCGAATTCGAAAACGGTTTAAGTGTGCGGTTTTTTCTTATCACTTTTTCAAAATAAGTTTATACTCCTATTATTTCGTATAATTAGTTGCAAAGAACTCTTCTAACGACTTGTTCTGAAAATACGTTTGAATGAAATTTTAAGAGCGATAGCTGGCATAAAAAAATAAATCCTATTTAGAATTCAAAATTTTCCAGATAATTTCACGGTTTAATTTTTACCAACCTAAATCTGTCATCTTGCTGAAAACTGAGTTCGATATGAGCACATATATTTAAATTTGCGTAAAAGCTGACCACTAAACCCACTTTCATTTTACAGTGGGACCTCAAAGAGCTTTTCCGTCAAAACTTGATTGATATCTACAAATTTGTGATGTGAGATCCTTTTGTTTTCCATTCAGTTATAAACATAATTTTAAATTAGAAAAACCAACTAGCCGAGGAAACAGAAAATGAGGAGGAGCCTATAGATTTTAATGAATTTTCGCATCTTGAATTATCAGTGGCGTTTTACTAAAAAATTTTTTAAACTAGAATTACAGCAATTAACATGACCAGTTGGTCAAAACGTGCTAGTGATTATTTAAAAGAAAAATAATTGGAAAAAGGTGTTTGAAGTCTTATTAAGAGGGCTTTCCAAAGGCAAAATTGTGTGCTATAATTCTAAAGCTAAGACATGGGCAGTTTTCACGGATTACGTAACTTTCAAAATTATCCTAAAATACAGGGTGTCCGAGAATCATTGGACAAATTACAAAATTATATAAAACAAAACATTAAACAGATAGAAAGAAAATGACTGAACTAACTTACAATGTGCTTATACAAGTTAATAAATTTCGATGTGTGATCCCTTGGTTGCTCGTAGTACGTCCAAGCGATACTCGATTTCATGCCATGTATTGGCAAGCATCTGAGGAATTTTGGAAAATAATAGCAGCTGTGATACGCTGCTTCAGTTCCTGCAAATCAGTACAAGGCGTCTGATAGATACGATTCTTCACATAACCCCACATGAAATAATCCAATGGAGTTAGATCTGGAGAGCGAGGAGGCCACGGAATGGGACCACCACGCCCAATCAATCTGTTTGGGAAATGCTCATTTAGGCACTTACGTAGACATGTTGACCCATGCGGAAGCGCGCCGTCTTGTTGGAAAACGACGTTGTCATATCTTTTGATCTGAGGTATAGCGAAATTTTCTAGCATATCCAAGTAAATGTCACCATTTATGTTTTTTTCGCAGAAGAAGAAATGGCCAATCCCTTCTCTTTTTGATAGGGAGAATTACATTAACTTTTGGAGAATCACGTTCCAGTTCAATAGCAGCATGAGGCGGTTCCCTGCCCCATATCCTACAGTTGTAACGATTCACAATACCTGATACATGAAATGTGGATTCATCACTAAAAATTACAGTACTGAGAAAGTTTTCGTCGTTTTCCACTCGATTCGGCATATCCACAGCGAAATCGAATAGCAGAGTGTGATCATTTACATGCCTCTTTTACACTATTTGAATTTTATAAGTATGAAAGTTTAATTTCATGAGCAAGACATCGTGAACTGCCGATTTCGGAATGCACAGTTCTCTGCTTGCTTTACGAACGGATTTCCTGGGGCTTCGTCGGAAACTTTCATTAACTTGGTCAACCGTCTCACCGCGGACGCTAGGCCTACCGGCTCCTCCACGATGTTCCACATTGCCAGTTTCTTTAAACTGTTTCATCCACCGCTTAACTGAACTCGTTGACAGAGGATTACGACCATACTGTAAACGGTACCGTCTTTTAACTTTAATGACAGACTTTAATTCCGCAAGCCATAACACACACATCACCTCCTGTTGTCAGGGCTAGGGAATAATCCTGCGGTACGGATGACATGACTACTTATAACGTAGAAGTCTTTTCGTACTTCTACGTTATTTTAAAAACATAGCCATAAGATGAAATACACTGACGGAAAAAAATCCCAACACCAAGAAGGGGTTGTGTTAGATAAACGACAGTTGGTAAGCGGTGAGAGTACATCTGTAAGATGACGTCTATGCAAATTTTGCGCTCGGCGCATACGAGTGGCGCTAGTAGCACCCCTCGAAACATGCAAAGAAGGTTTGCTGTAAATACGCGCTGTAACGTTCGTGAGCGTTAGTTATCGTTGAGATTCTACGTAGTGTGTTCATGTTAGTCAAGAATGCCTTTAAGAAGACGAAGAAGCCATTATCAACAGCTCACGGAGTTTAAACGAGGTCGTGTAATAGGGCAACGAGAAGGTCGATTTTCCTTCCGCAATATTGCAGAACGACTTGGCAGGAATGTAGCCACTGTGCATGATTGTTGGCCGCGGCGGTCAAGAGAAGGTACTGCCTCAAGAAGACCGGGTTCCGGCCGGCCACGTGGCAGTACTGAGAGGGAAGACCGCCGTGTACGGCGTATGGCCGTGGCGCATCGTAACGCGTATGCGGCAGCAATTCGAGCTGCAGTTGCCACCACAGTGTCACAACGAACTGTTACAAATCGGTTACTTGTAGGACAGCTCCGAACCAGACGCCCTGTAGCGTGCATTCCACTTACTCCAAACCACTGCCGTTTGCGACGTCAGTGGTGTCGAGCTAGAGTTCATTGGAGGACGGAGTGGAGATCTGTTGGGTTTTCTGATGAAAGCCGGTTCTGCCTGGATGCCAGCGATGGCCGTGTGTTGGTTAGAAGGAGGCCAGGTGAGCGCCTGCAACCAACCTGTCTGCGGCCGAGACACACTGGACCTACACCTGGAGTTATGGTCTGGGGAGCAATTTCCTATGACAGCAGGAGCACTCTCGTGGTTATCCCACGCACTCTGACGGCACAGTTGCACGTCGGTCTGGTGATTCAACCTGTTGTGCTGCCATTCATGAACAGCATTCCAGGGGGTGTTTTCCAACAGGATAACGCTCGCCCGCATACCGCTGTTGTAACCCAACATGCTCTACAGAGTGTCGACATGTTGCCGTGGCCTGCTAGATCACCAGATCTTTCACCAATCGAGCACGTATGGGACATCATTTGACGACAACTCCAGCGTCACCCCCAACCAGCATTAACCGTCCCTGTATTGACCGACCAAGTGCAACAGGCATGGAACTCCATCCCACAAACTGTTATCCAGCACCTGTACGACACATTGCATGAACGTTTGCGTGCTTGCATTCAACATTCTGGCGGTTACACCGGTTATTAATGTACCAGCATTTTACATTTAAAATGGCTCTTCTCGCGCTTACATTAAGCTGTGATCTTGAAACCTTAATCGATTAAATATGTTACCTATACAAATGTATTGCCGCCATTTCATTCCTCTACAACTAATTTTTCGTGGTGTTGGGATTTTTTTCCGTCAGTGTAGTTCCTAAATTAAACCTTAACGGCCAGACGAAACATGTAAACAACGGAAGTCAAAGTTACGGAAAAGATGCTTTATTTAAGGTTTTCTTCAACACATCGTGTAACATTACATAGCACTTCGCATTAAACGCTCCACACACCACACAGCTCCACAAACAACAGTTTACTCGTAGTTTTTATCTCTCGTTCTTATCAAATAACAGGCATACGTCACGTTCATTCAACCTCAATTATGTGGCCAACAGTATTCGTTTGAGAGAAAAGATATCACGTTAAGTGCGAAGTATAACTGAGAATAAACTCAAGATTTACATAGGGAAAGAAACTAAAAAAGAAAGTTAATTTAGAATATACGTCACATACTGATTGCGCATTTCTCATACATTCCTCATCACGCCACACCTATCGCCATCTATCGGATTCTGGGAATAACAATTCTGCAAAAAAAATAATTAATAAATAAATATAGAAACCGTGTTAGTAATACGTGAAATAGAAAAACAGACAATGCTCATAGTTTTTTTTGTACATAATTTTGCAATGTGTCCAATAATTCTCGGACATCCTGTATATTAGAACCTTTAATAAATGACTGAGAAAAGGGAAAATATGTCAGGCATGTTCAACAAGTAATGCTCCGAGCAAGTGTATCGTGCATGATTTGTTGCCTAGCAACGAGTCAGACGACAAACGATTCTTTCTGCCATTAGCTTCATTTTACTGCGTAATAGAACTCCGTACATCTATTTGTTTGTATTTAATTGTGTTTAAAATGGATGATTCTTTTTCAGTTGTGTTGACGGGTGTCAAACAACGATCACTTATAGAGTTTTTGTTCATGAAAATGTACCTCCTAAAGAAATTCACGCTCGATTTGCGCCAGTTTATGGTTTTTAAACTTGGGACAAAAGTGCAGTTCTTCGTTGGGTAAAAAAATCAAAACACAGTGGAGGAATGTTGACAGTAAAAGATCAGTCGCGATTTGAAAAGGCAAAGAGTGGATGAGATGATCAGGGAAAATCGAAGAATAAATCAGAGAACTTTACCAGGTAAGCTGAACGTTAGTTGAGGTAGTGTCAATGACATTGTTAATGTTTTAGGATACAACAACGTGTGTGCTCGTTAAGTATCACGTCACCTAAGGACTGAAATGAAGAAGTCAAGACTTGAAACATGCCAAATGTTGCTTGCTCGTTGTAATAAATTTTGGAAATGCTTTTCTCTAAAGCATTGTGACTGGTGATGAGAGCTGGATTCACCATTATGAACACAGAAATGAGCAATCGCTGGAACAGTGGCGCACCCAGGAATTCTTGTTGGAGGGGGCTGTTTATATACACTATCTACCAACAAGTAATTGGACACCCCTACAATCGACGATATCTGCGGTCCTGATACACGTCACGGTCGCCGCAGTTAAATATCGTGTGGGAAACAACAACGTAACCAGTCGCATGCAAGATGCCACGCAGTTCGGAGTTCTCCTGATTTCGAGAAAGGGGTAATCGTCGGGCATCACAGAAACGGCCGATCCATACGTGACATATCCAGCGAGTTGAAGTACCCAAAATCGACAGTGGTCTACGTGATTGGCTAGTGGAAGATGAGAGGTGACTGTCGGAATGTGCCTCGACCCGCAGCAGACCTACAAAACTGGGAGTTAGAGACCGACGGATGCTGGCCATAGAAATTCGGAAGAACCGCACCAAATCGATGGGCTACATCCGCGAGGAGTTTCAAAAGGCATCCGGGAGTGTTCTTTCGATGAATACCATACGTAAGGAAGCTCATATGCTCTGTTATCATGGACGTGCTGCCGCCCACAAGCCTTTGATCACCAAATCCAATAGCGCTGCTCGGCTAACGTGGTGCACAGAACGTCGACAGTGGACCGTTGAACAGTGGAAACAGGTTCTCTGGAGCGACGAATCAAGGTTCACCCTCTACCGTTCGGATGGCAGGGTCTGGGTTTGGCGTCTGCCTGAAGAACGCTTCCTGCCGGAATGTATTGTGCCAACTGTGAAGTTCAGCAGCGGTGGAATTATGCTATGGGGGGTGTTTCTCCTGGTATGGCACGGGACCCTTGGTCGTAATTTTTGGTAGACTGAACGCCGAGACCTACTGCACCATTTTGGATGACCATGTGCTTCCTACGTTGTAGCAGTTTTACGGGGTGGACCCATGTAACTTTCAGGATGACAATGCCATCTTTCATGTTGCGAGGTCCACCATGGCTTGGTATGGTGACAATGGATGGGGTTAATTGAATGGACTGGCCTGCGCAGAGCCCGGACCTTAACCCTATCGATCACCTCTGGGACGAGTTGGAGCGTCGACTTAAGGGGTGCCCCCACCGTCCGAAATTGGTGAAGGAACTGACCTGTCTTCTCCAAGCCGAGTGGAAGAAAATACCGCTAGCCGTCGTACAACGCCTGGTTGAGGGTATGCCCCGAAGGGTCGCAGCTGTAATCGCCGCTCGTAGAGGCTCCATCAACTATTGAAGGTGAATAAACTTCGTTTTCCTTTGCTATCAGAGGTGTCCAATTACTTGTTGGTAGATAGTGTATTTCTCCATTTTGTGTGATTTTACTCTGTTTTGTGGAACGGCCGTTGTAAAAAAGTACCTTAGCGGTGAACTGATTAAGTGGAGACGACTTGGAAAGAAGACAAAGGTTTTAAAATCATTATGATTTCTCATTTGCTATTTTTATTGTTCAGCATAATTTATAAAATTTTATTATTAATTACTTTTCTCTCTTAATTTGAGCAATTTTTTATAAAAATAAATGTTTATCAGTCACATCCTAAAAATTTGGGTTTTTTAAAGCGATTGTGTCACGCTGAACAGATGTAACTAACACTGTCATACTGAATAAATATAACTAATATAATCAGATCTATTCAGTGTAACTAATACGCCTTTTTCCTAAGATTTTGAGGTAAATGAAGGAGATACTGTTGCGTTATTTTTAAGGAATAAGAGAAAGGGAAGCTTAGTAAAAATATTCTTAGTACGCATAAAACTCTTATCACTTAGCCTTAATGACAGCATAATTTCTCTCGGCAATATTTTATTTGAGCAATGAAATAATTTTGCGGATCTTTGCAAAACGGTTATTTTCTGGAATTCCCTTTACGCCGTCCCGATGGCCTATAGTGGTAAGAGGTTTAGAGTTATGGATTGTGGTCTGAGCTCCGAAGCATGGAGGGGGGAGGGTTCCCCCACTCCAAATCTAGGACAGCCAACGGCTTATAGCAGCTCACGTTGAAAGTTAAATTTAGAAACAAACAAACATCATTCTCTTTAGCCTTATCATACGTGAGATGCCTTATTTTGTGGTCCGACAGCTTAACGTCATTTTTGCACTACGAATATTTGGGGTTATGATTGCATATAAAACATGATCTAAACAGTTTCTTTACATATCTTCTGCAACCACCTAACTACGAAAAGTACCTTAGTACCACTAAGCCTAGCAAAATAGTGCCTTCTAAGGCCCTTCTTCACCCCTGCATAGCGGCAACTATCGGAAATGGAAAGAATTACGGAACGTGGCTGGGGAGTGACGTCATACGTCTCGTCGTCTACCTGTGGAAAGAATGTGGCACAATTGTGCTGCGTATTTTATTTGTTAACGGTCGTTTGTTATGGCGCAGCAGCTGTAGTGTTACTCGAAATTAGAAATTCGCGGACACTGCGTTTCTTATGGGCAAACCGTTTGAATCCAACTTAAACCCACCATGAAGTGTCGGCTGTTTATGCAGAAGAGGCAATATCTTGCCAGGCAATTGTAAAAGTGTAAGCTGTTTATGCAGAAGAGGCAATATCTTGCCAGGCAATTGTAAAAGTGTAAGCAGTTCGAAGAAGGACGTGGAAATTTGGCAGATAAATCAGACAGAGACAGACTTTCGACTTCGACGACCGTTGAACACATTTCGCGCATCGATGAGTTGATTAGGGATACCCGCCGCATTATAATTCATGAAATTTTCGAAGATTTGGGCGTGTCATATGGAAGTGTACACGCTACTATTCACGAGCATTTGCATTCCATAAAAGTGTGGGTAAGATGGGTTCCACGATCTGTAACGGAACAGCACAAAAAATCAGAGATCTGTATCCAGTCTCGCGTTCCTGCAACGTTATTCTAAAGAAAGCACAGATTTTTTTGCAGGCATCGTGACCGGCGATGACACCTGGGTGCATCACTTCGCATCAGAAAGAAAATCGGCATCCACAGTTAGAAAACACCCTAGCTCACCAACTAAAAAAAAAATCAAATTTGTGTCATATGCCAAAAAATAGATGGCAACGATCTTTTTTGTTCGAAGGGTCGGTGTACACAGAGTTTATGGCAAGAGGGAGTACGATAAACGCTGCGATGTACCGCGAGATATTGAAGAAATTAAGGAAATCAATTAAGGATCGAAGACGAAAATTGCCAAAAGGAATCATTTTGTTGCACGAAAACACCTCCCCACGCAAAGCTGCCGGCACGCAGGAACTTATTCGCAATTTCAAGTGGGAAGTATGGCCACATTCCCCATGCAGTTCTGATTTAGCAACGTGAGATTACCACTTGTTACCAAAAATGAAAAAGGATCTTGGGGGCAACCATTTCGCAAATGTTGACGAAGTCAAGGAAGCTGTGAAAGCATGTCTTCGTGTACTTGGAGTGAACTTTTACTTCCTTGATATTGAAAAAACTGGTTCCTCGTTCGGAGAAATGTTTACTAAAACTTGGCGATTACGTGGAAAACAAAGAAAAGGTACATATTATAGAATTACACATTTTTGGTTTCTAATTATTTAACAAAACTTATTTTTTGATACGCTTACATATCTACAGTAATTAAATCTTTGGTATTTAATTTATCTCTCTCTCTCTCTCTTGGGTTTCAATAGCAATTAATGAAAGATATTTCAGTTGCTTTACATTAATGAAAGATATTTCAGTCAGTCACACCAGGGGGGGGGGAATACAGTGTTTTAGCACCCTCTTCATGGAAATGTTGTATAAAGGTTTTATTTTTGGGCACCACGCGAAACCTTAGAAAAAATGTAAAGGAAGTTTTTAATGGGA
Source organism: Macrothele yani (assembly GCA_039090855.1). Taxonomy (NCBI): domain Eukaryota; kingdom Metazoa; phylum Arthropoda; class Arachnida; order Araneae; family Macrothelidae; genus Macrothele; species Macrothele yani. Next base: position 118,783,605 of record CM077026.1, read on the forward strand.
ATAAATCTAAAAACATAACATCCGCTACTCTACGATTCCGTAGATATGGCCGCACACCTATAGCACACACTGAATATTCGCCCTTGCTGAACAAATTACTGAATATACGCCCAGATGCAATTAATTTTGTAAGTATTGTTGAATGAAAATCCACAGAAAAGTGGCAAATGATTTAGATGAAAGCTTTCGTAATTACTATAATCTTAATTAATGATATGCACTATATTGACAAAAGTAACCGGACACCCCTTCAAAAGCAAATGAACGGATCCGCTGCGTTGTTAAGATGAACGGTACAGCTGCAAACGGTATGAATGCAACCGCGATCATATCGCACTGTGAAGTTGAGTGAAAAAGTCGCGGCGAGAGAGAACTGGCTTTGAGAAAGGAAAGATTGTTGGGTGTTATATTAGTGGGTTGTCCATAAGAGAAACCGAGAGGCGTTTAAACATACCCAAGTTAACTATTTCGGATGTACTGAATAAGTGGAAGACACATAGCCTACCTGAAGTAGCAAAACGTACCGACATGACCAAAGAAAATTATTGATAGAGGACGTCGAAGCCTGAGGAGAGTTGTTACAGCTAATCGACGGAGTACTGCACAAGACCTTAGACAACAGGTGAGTAAAAATGCTGGAACCTTCGTATGTACACACTGTTAAAAATTTCACAGTTAGATTACGGGCAATGGCCGGCAACTGGGGGCCCGGCCGTTGCCCATAAAACTACGGCTTGGCCCATTTTTGTGAAAGCCCATGAAATTACGGTCTGAACCCTAAATACTAAGCCCATAATCTGAAGAGCAACGCCCACAAAAAAATAAGTTTGACCGTATTGAGCTACGCCATAATTTGAAGGGCATTGCCCATAAAAAAATAAGTTTGACCGTATTGAGCTACGCCATAATTTGAAGGGCATTGCCCATAAAAAAATAAGTTTGACCGTATTGAGCTACGCCATAATTTGAAGGGCTATACCCGAAAAAATAAGTTTGACCGTATTAACTTAAGCTGTAATTTGAAATGCAATCCCTGTAAATATGAAGTTCGGCCATATTCGGTTAAGCCTCACGGCAAGTAGTCACCGACTTTTACATAAATGCATTTTTTGTGGAAGAGTGTGCAAGTAAATGCATGTTTTTTGTGGAAGAGTGTGTGAGTGTGAAATTGTTGGATACTTACATTATAACTGAATCAATTCAGTTCTAAATGTGAGTAATGATATTTTCATATCTTAAAATCAGGTTTATTACAATATGATAAATAATGACATCAGTTACACACAGATTTGTTTAACATTAGGCTTTACGAACTCTGTACACACACAGTTGGTTGAACAATACTTACGTTTCTTTTAGACATGTTTTAATTGGAGAATTATTTCTAAAGCACAGTTGGTTGAACAATACTTAGTTTCTTTTAGACATTTTAATTTGCACATACGTACTTATGTAGTATTTGCATGAATGAATACAAAGGGCAGTTATGTAGTAAAGATATGTACAGGCATATTCTTGTATTTATATGTTATATCAATGACAAACAGAACTACGAACTGGCATCCGAGTACATTGCGTCTATAAGGGTATTCAATCCACAATGGTGTCAAAGTTGGTTTTTCATGTAGGTTTTGGCTAGTATTACATTTGACATAGGGTTGAATCATGCTTTTTTTGTTTTCACATTCACTGCCTTGTGTGCTGGTTCATTTTACATTCTACTGAGCACTGTGTTGTCAGTGTTCCCAGAACTTTTACTGTCTTGTTTCCCATCTCTAATTTTTGGATATTTACCTACTTTTCACATGTTTAGTAAAATTATGTCAAAAACTGGAAGTACTGCTTTTGAAAGATCACATTGCTTCCCCATAATTAAGGTATCAGAAAGAAAAGAAAAAAATACTTGAATGGAAATGAGAGCTTTTGAACTTGATAGGGCATAATTTCAAATCTCAGACCCCCCACCCAAAAGAAGAAACACTTGTTTAGACCCTGATTCTAACTGAGTCATTGTAGAACATTAATGCATATCAATATTTCTAAAATATTAAATTTTCCTGTTTGGAATGTTTTAGAAATGACTTCAGTGACTAAACCTGTTCTTTCATTGTTGTGTTGCCACAAGGAAACCATTTTGGAGCACAAATTTTTTTTTTGGAAAACTATTAAATAGTTGTATTTATAATATCTTGGCAATACCTGAAGATACTGAAACAATTTTTATTGATGTGCAAATCAGGTGTTTAGTGACAAAGGAAAAGAACACGGCAGAATCTTTAAATTTCTCAAAAAACAATTTCATCACATCATTTTGTACCAATTTCAGCACTATCATCTTAAAACATGAAATACATGCTTTTGCATATTGAACATTTTGAATAGACCTTTAAAATAGGAATTACAAAATGTGTAAAAAAAATTTCATATTTTTAACTTAAAAAAAAAAGTGGCTTCTGATTTATCTTAAAATATAAATTTTCCTGGGCATCCAGGTTTTACTACCTGGGTAGGTAAATAATTTATGTATATACCCAGCTGCGCATGTAACATTTCGGATATTTTCCAAGCCCTGCTTAAAGTGACACAGGTGAAAGATTTCACTCGCAGAAATTTAGAATGAAATCAATTCTTTTTTACATTTAACTTTAATTACTACATTTGCAAAGCAAAGAAACTGTTCATGATATATTTTCACTGTCATTTTCTTGGCAAGCATTTACCAGATTCAGTAAAAAAAAAGAATAACCGTCGAAACTCGTTATAATGAAATTCAAGGGGGACAAAAAAAAAAAAATTGTAGCAACGTATTGTTCTTAAAACATTACAAATTTTTCATTAAAAAGTTAGTATGTACTACAGAAATTTTCATTACGCATAAGATTGCAATGCTGTAAAAGTGAAATAGTGCCCACAGGACAAGCAAAGGTAATTTTTTTTGTAATGGGAAGTTTTTGCTGAAGTAGTAATAATGAAATATATAAGCTTTAATTAATATGTATGTATGAAATTATGTACTGTATATATTTTTACTTATACATATCAGGGTTTGAAAAATACCATGCCTGAGTCGTGTGAATCATTGACCTGGGCAGGTAAATAAATAATCTAGTTGCCCTAGGTGCCAGACTGGGCAATTAAATCTAAAAATGAAGTTCAGAATATAATTTTCTACTACAAGAAAAAAGACAGTCATCGCATGTCATGTTGCTTTTCACTGCTAATCACTGGAAGTTGTATTATTGTTACGCAGTGCCAAGGACAGAAGAATATCACCTTCTTTAATTATTATGCTTTAGGTCCATAAATTGGAAGCATATGTAATTTTGCTCCAAATGTTTAAAGTCAGCGACTGAATGCATGCCTCTGATGGAACTAGCCTCTTGTGTTTATTGACAAAGGGTTAAAACTTCATATTTTTCATATTTTAATGTATTTCATATTTTTTCAGATATTTCATATTTTAAACGTGTTTTAAAGATTTTTATTGTAATATGGACCTGTGAGTCTGACACTGTGAAGAGAAGCTGCGATAGGAATAATGCATCGCTCCAGTGAAGATGTGAAGCTTTGGTCCGTTAAAAGGAAGGTTTGTTGCTGTGTGGAAATGACGGGTACAAGAGAAAGAGGACTTATGTTATTGGCAGAAGAGCAATAAATGTTGTAGTGATACGCTACAGAAAATAGGTCCACAGCAGCCACCCTTTCTTTTGTTGTATCCTGTACGTTGTTGGCAGGAAAAACCGGATAAAACCTTTTCGATTTGCAAAAGATACATATGAGTAAGATAGAAACTCGCGTGCGAACAAGCTATTAACAGAAGAACCAAAAGTGCAGAGACACAGCAAATCTGTTCAAACCAAAACCGAAATTTATAGTTCCCCAGTTTTCTGTACAACATAGAAAAGCATATTAGTACTTTCGGTAAATGTGTACTTCAGCGTCCTAAACTATTTCGTTGGAAAAATTTAACTGTGGGTGAAAAGTTCGATGCACACATTTTTTTAAGCATGCAAAATAATAGGGAAAGGTGAAAAATTATATTTTTTAAATAAAAAGGAAATAATTTTTCTGAAGTATTAACCTGCGAGTACGATGGTTTGTAGCAGGTGGTGCGGGAGGCTGAAGCGATGCTAACGGCCACCACGTGAAGGTGCTGTGCGACGGAGCCGAAGTACGAGTTGGTAGCAAATGTGTGGAAGAATACGACAGCAGTAGGGTATATTTTTCGGACGCAGTATCGTGTAATTGTGCGCAGAAGTAGTTCAAACCTGTTTTATTCATTTTTGAGAAAGATATGTGCAGAATGTCGTTATTAGTGGTTTCACAGTGTCTCCGAATGGAAAGAAATTAAAGGAATGTAAAATAATTTATGTACGACAGAAGTTTTGAGGAAGACGTTTTGGTTCCGGTTGAACCCAAAGTTTTAGTTTTGGTTTGGAAGATGTGCACAGGTAGGTGATTTCTTCAAGCACTTCATTTGCAGTTCTGCTGTTATTCAGTACATCGTAGCTCACATTTTTTCCTCGTGACATGGATATTTTTCAAAATAAGCAATTTTCTTCAATTCATATATCGCACTATGGCAGGGAGACAGCTTCTTGTATTGTGGCGGATAATGAAATTTTAAGCCCTGACGAAATCCGAAATGACTGACGATTTTGTACTTCCGCTTTCTCAAAATTACCCTTAAAAAAAACAAAAAATTTCAATGCTGCACAAATTCAACCTCTTTCTTTCTGCATATGCCTACAAGACTTTTCGATGACTACGTACTGCTAAACCGCTTCCTTCTTAATTCTTCCGCCCGTTACTTGCCCTTCTCAACGAAGCTTCCATTCACCGGACTCCACCTTGATGCCGTTGCCGCTCTCTCGTCCTATGCCTATACCGCACGTACTCTTCCAAACCATCGCACTCTCAGGTAAATACTTTGGAAAACTTATTTCCTTTTATCTAAAAATACTATATTTTTGCACCTTTTCGCATTATTTTGCATGCTTAAAATATTGTATGTCACACTTTTCCCACACAGTTACATTTTTCCGACGAAATAATTTAGACGCTAAAGTACACATTTACCAAACTTTCTATTTCGGATCAGGGAATCATATGCGAAAGAATGAAAAAATTTCACGTCTGCTTTAAAAACAATTACAAAACATGAACAAACTATATTGTGTAGCATATGAGTATAAAATGGTTCGCTCTCCTGGCAAGAAGGTACTTGCTTGGACTTGTAGTCATCCGCACGTGAATTGCACGGCGAAGCGAATCTTCATTTCAACAAAGCAAATCTTCACATCGTTGCCGTAGTGATGTGTTAGGCCTACCACAGCGTCGCACTCGCAAGTCAATATTACAAGTTTCCGACAAAATAATTTAGGACGCTAATCTACACATTTACCGAATAATCTGCCAATGATGAAGATTGGAGTGCTATTTCAGGTGGATTCAGTAGTTTTAAAGAGTTTGTAGAAATCAATGAAAATGCATTATTGGGGAATTGAGGGATATTCAAGAAATAGCCAATGAAATTCAGGATGATGATGAAGAGACATAACAAAGAATTAACAAAAGATCCCCAGACTGTCACGAAAGCAGTGTAGAAGCTTTGGAAACACTGTCACTACATACAACTCACTGATACATCTAATTGCCACACATTCCTGTTTAAACAAACTTGAAAAAGCTGTTTTCAATGAGAGGCAACAGCAGAAACAGTCTTCAATTTTACATAACTTTAAAAAGCCATAAATATAAAAAAGGTATGTAATTAAAATTTTGAGATCAAGTAATTTACATTTTTGAGTAATCTAAGCTTTAAAGTGTTAAATTTAACTAAGTAAATTCAATCATTGATATTTTTCTTATTTTGCATGTTATTCTCATGTTAATTACTTTTTAAACTTAATTTTGGCTGGAATTACACTAACTTTTACTTATGCTGCGCTCTTATTTATGCGTGCTTTGGTTTGCGCTGACATATATGTGAAATATTACTGTATACATGTGATGATGAGGTGATTATAGATATAATTAAAAAATATATATTTTTTGGCTCTTCTGGTTTCCAATTAAATTTATGTAATTTATGTGTTGAGTGGTAAAAAAGCTGTTTTCAATGAGAGGCATATGGGGTTTGTATATATGCAGATTTCCATTGTTTGCTTCTTCCTGCTGAAAACTAAGCTAGGGATGCCTATGAGTTAACTGAATATACCATAGTCACAAAATGATTGATAATTATATACTAAGGAATGCGAGTGAAATGGTATTCCTAAAAAGCAATCAAAACCATGTAGCAGTCAGGGAGAATCACAAATGTGTTTCCTGAACGAAAATGTGACATTTCATCACATGAAACTTTTTTCCCGCCTCTAAATTGAGGCCACTGGTTCTAGGGAAGGAGAAAGCCAAAGCTGTTATGTTATGTAAAAAACAGGTTTCTTTTTTAAAGGTTTTAACGGCTAATGTGAGGAACTAAATGGGATATAAGCAGTCCCCGTCCCTAATTTAAGAGTCACTGGTTCCAGGGAAGAGAAAACGCCAGTGCTGTAAGACAAACACAACATCCATGCCATACCGGGATTCAAACCCGGACCCACTTGGACAGACAATCATAAGATGGTGCTTAGCCCACTGCACCACCAGGGTGGCAAAACTAATGCCTCATATGGGACTCAAACCATATGTTAAATTGTGACTGCTAGCCCAAAACCTTGATGTACAACCAACTCTGATACCAGAACGGCTTGAACATCCTCTAGACCAATAGTTCTCAAAGTGGGTTTCACTAAAATAATAGGGGGGGGGCATATGCGGATTTGTTAGCAACCATACCGAGTCACATAGTGAACCAATTTTCAAAACAAAATTAATCTGAATTTATGGCTAGTGCTGGTAGGATGTGTGGTGAAGTTTAGCATATTTAGCTGAAATTTCTAAAAAATGAACTTGTGGAACTTCTCATTACAGGGTGAAAACAATCTGTTCAATGTTGAAAAAACAAAACACAAGCAATGACCAAAAAACTTTATGAGAAAACCAAATTACAGGGAACAGCTCTGACCAATTTTCATAACTGAATTCATTATCATCAGAAAATGAGCAAACAATTGGAAACTTGATGTTAAACAGCTAATAATCGTCCATCTCTGCACTCTCCAAACATTTACAAGGCAGTATTTCCCATTCCCACTGAATGAACTAGTTACTCATTCACATACAATGCAGAAATGTGTAATCTTCTATTGCCAAATAAAAAACTTATGAGACATCTTTTAACTCTGGTTGGTTTGAAAAGCATTTGTTCTTTGAAATCACTGACTAGTTTTTTTTTTGTTTTTTTTTATTGGAGGTTTAACGACCACCGTGAGCAACTCAATGGGCTATAAGCAGTCGCCCGTCCCTAATTTAGGGTCACTGGTTCCAGGGAAGGGAGAGAGCCAGTGCCGTAAGACAAACACAACATCCATGTCGGACCGGGATTCGAACCTGGACCCCTTACGAACGAATGATCAGAGGCCAGCGCCTTAGACCACTGCGCCACCGGGGCGGCGACTAGTTTTTGGATTCCAATGGAAAAAGAATTTCCAACATTGTCGAGCACTGCCTTAAGTATTTGTTGCCTTTTACAACTACATATTTATGTGAAACTAGTGTTTTATCCTTAACCACCATAAAAACTAAATATTGAAATAAGCTGGATGTTGAAGATAACTTGTTTGTACATAAGCAAGAAAACTCAAAATATTGATGAACTTTGCAAGAGTAAATGAGCTCATACATCTTACTGATACTAAACAAATGACTTGACCAGTTTTATTTTATTTTTTTTAGCCATTTGTGCAATTTCTGTGACATCAGTGTATTGTAATTTTAGCAAATATACCTGTGTATTTGTATTTTTTATATATTTTATACCCACATAAACACACTGGAATAAACTTTTCATTAAAGAATATGCCTGTACATATCTGTACTCCATAGCTAATCTTTGTATTCATTGGTGCAAATATAATACTTCACAAGTTCTTAAGTACATGAGCAAATGAAAAGGAGTCTTAAAAAAAAACCCAAAGTATTGTTCAGCCAGTTTGTGCTTTAGAAATAATTCTGTCTAAATTCAGGAGTTGAACACTATGCCGTAAAAAAAAAAAAAGCACAAAACGATAAGACAATATTTATGCGTGTTATATTGCAAAATGGAATTCATTTCAGACTACAAACATACGAAGAATGCTGCCCTACGTAATTCCCAAATCAGCATGTACAGATCGAATTTATTCGACATCCTAGTCAACGCTAGGTATATACCTGGCGATAAAGACTTGCACAGAAAGTAAAGCACTGTATCATATTGATGGTAAAACATATATGGATGTGAGAGTTATGCCCCTACCCCAGTCAAATGAAATCTTAGCTACTACATAGATTTTCCTGTGTGACAATGCTTCAGCCACCCTCGTTTGGTGGTGAAACTTTTAAAATTTTATTTATATATATATATATATATATACGTACACAGTTCGTGAGCTTAATATCAAACAAAAATGTGTGTAATTGATTTCGTTACTTTTACATATCATAATAAACTTAATTTTAAAAAATGTCTACTCACATGTTTTCATGGCGTCTTTCTTCACATGTTCGTGGCTTCGTGTTCGTCAGTTAGGGATGGGCGATATTTATCAATATCTCGAAATATCGATATTTTTGTCCGATATTTCGATATATAGTATTGATATCCAAGTTACGATATATCAGAAAATCACTATATCGGTGCGATATTCAATATATCAGCCCATGGCTGATGTGATTTAATTTGTGGAATGAAATCTGTGTTCTTTCCTCTGGCATGTCACGAAAATTATGTTGCTTGAGGACTATCAAACTGCGATCTCATTATCGAGATTCACATGATATTATGTCACCTTCCGATTTCTAGAACTTTACAAGGAAAAATATCTGCTGTGTTGAAAACCTCGATGGTTGAAAATTTTAACTATTAGTTGACAGTAGGCACCCAGAAAACAAATTTAACGAACGGTTGATAGCAGATTGTTCTTTTGCCTATGAGTATTATGTTTGAAGTAAACTGGCACTTTGACCAAAATTAAATACATACCAATGACACACAATTTGAAGTGAAGCATTTTTTTTTGTTTTTTTTGTTTTTTTTGTTAGTGATAAAGTATGTAGATCTTAACAGCTATGTAAGGAAATGCAAAACAGCTTTTCGAGAGTTTTCTTGATGTCTTACAAGTTATGTAGTATAAAGTTTGTTGTAATTCAGGCTATGTATATATCAGACGTAATTTTTTTATCATCCTTTGACAATTATCTTGTTAATACATAGTGAAACTTCCTGAAGTAATTATATAATCTGGTAAAAATATGAGCATAACAACTTTCGTCTTGATCTGCTGATTTTCCCACACTTACAGCATGTTATTTCCTCTGATTGTCCATTCGTTTTTTTGTTATCTAGGAGAGACAGGCTTTCATACATTAATTAGTAAATATATACTTGATGAATTTGGATTATGATATTTTTTTATGTTTTTCATACATTAATTAGTATGGCTTTCATTAATTAATTAGTAAATATATATACTTGATTAATTTGGATTACGATATTTTTTATGTTTTTATTTTTATAATCATATTTTAATGGAGGACTAATAATCGTTAGCATTTTTTTAAATATCTTTCTGGAAAAATAATTGCTTTCTATGAAAAGGCCATCACAAATTATTCGTACTCTAATTACTGTTTTTAACAAAAATGTCACTTGTAAACATATTATAAGCACTTTAATTTTTTTGCTTATGCCATGGGAACTATTTTTGCTTACACCATAGAAGTAATTATATCTGTATACTCCATTAACATTGTGTTCTGTCTTAAACGATAAAAAAAATAGCAAACATTGTTCACACCTTCTGAAAAATATAAATGTATACAAAATGCTCTAAAAATTACAATAACAAAGTTTTTTTAAAGATTTTTTTTCCATAACATTTCCTTGCAAGCTAATATAATGTTAACTTTGACATTTGCATCCCAACAAAAATAGTTATTCTTTCTATAATTCAGTTATTCCCACGTTAATTGATGGTTAAGATTCCAGTCTGCTGGGATTAATAAGTACTTTTGTTTTTTTGTCATTTATGCCATACTGAAGCTTCAACTTACCTTTTCTCGAAATGTTGGAAATACATATTTCTCGTAATCTCACATTGATGAAAAACTCATGAAAACATTCCTTTGCAACTGGGATTTTTGGAAACTTCTTAGCAGAAAACCATATCCCTGCTGCTCGTCGAGCAATGCCCACACATGAAACAAGAAAATCACCTTTTGGGTTTTGGAAAGTATATTCAGCATTTCTGCAGATTACAAGCTCACTTCTGTTGCATGATTTTTTTATTTATTTTTGCATCAAATTTTTCTGCTATATATTTTTTTATTTTAGGATCTGAAAAACAATATTTTATGTGTTTTTCATATCACTAAAAATACAGCTTGAGAGCTGCAATCTTGCATAAAGATAGTTTTAAGCTATAAAATGTAATAATAAAGGACAAATAAAATTGCTCCCTTTTAGCAGGAGAAAGCAGCTCTTGTAAAAAAAAATTTCAGCTGATGTTTCTAAGAAATTATCTGAGAAAACTGGTAGGATATTTATTCCCCACATTCACTGCCAAGCTTGTGTATTATAATTAGTTATTACTTATTACCAAAACAATTTTTTAAGGTAAAGAATATTTTTATGTCTTAAGAGACACATATGGTTGAGTCGTCATTAGACTATGTAAATGCTATCTGTGGAGAGTAGTTACTCAATTATGTTTGCTCATGCTGATGAAACAATCCTGTTGGCAGAGAGCAAAAGTGAGTTGCAGCGTATGTTGTCCCACATGTATGAAGTTTGTATGAATTTCAAACTTAGTATATGAAAGGAAAAACCCAAAGTTATGTTTTTGACAGATGAATTGTTAGTATTAAATCAAACAGATCAGTCTAAATGGCAAAGAGATTGACCAGGTAAATCAATTTACATATTTAGGAAGCATGTTTGACAGAGGAAACAAATTAGGTGGTGAAATTAGTAGGCTAGTAAATTCATCTTTGAAAGTCACAGCTGCTTCAGGAGGATTTTGAATAAATGATGAATGATAGGTTCTCAAAAAGTCCCTAATAGTTGTGTGTGAAAAAGTACAGTAATTGTTCCTACTCTGATGTGCAGCAGTGAAGGTGGAGTACTGCAGATGAAACATAGGAGTGATTTGTGAGCTGTAGAGATGTGTTACTTATGTGGGTGGGGGCAAGATATGTTTTGATCATGTGAGGAATGAAGATGTTTTGTAGATGAGTAGTGTGAAGCAAAATATTGTTTGTAAGGTGGGGACAAATATTCTATGGTGGTTTGGAGAATGAGTGGTGAGATGATTACTAGGAGAATTTATTCTGCACAAGTGACAGGAAGAAAATGTAGAAGATCAAGGGAAGACCAGATTCAGGAATTCCTGCATGAGAAAAAAGAGAATAAATGTGAAGTACAAATGGTCTTGTGTGTGATGGATGTCAGTGAAGCTCAAGTTGTGAGCTGAGATCACTGTAAATGCAGATGTTTGATACATCAAGAGTAAATAAAATGTATTGCCATCAGTTTTAAACTTTAATCCAGCAGATAAGCTCTCATCAAGAAACTAACCTATGATCTTAGAGAACAGCTTAGTGATATATATGCATGTAAAGAGAAAATCCCTCATCTACAGCAAGTTGAATATAACTAGAGGTGAGAAATCAGTACTTATTTTTGTGTTGTTTTGGTGTTAATAAGTGAAACATTAAATGTTATATCCCATTTGAGTTCAAAACTGTAAAAAAAAATTTTAAATCTGCTGACTTCCTTAATTTTAAGGATAGACTCCACCAATGCGCATTTAAAATGTAAAAAAAAAATGATATGATATCGAAGATAGCTCCTCAGGCGTTTTAGACTTGATAAAGAATACTTCAGATATTTATTGTGTACAAGTTTTTAATGGAGATGAGAAATCCAAAGAAATGGACTGAGAACTGGAAAAAAATGCGTGAAGTGGTGTGTGTGTGTGTGTGTGTGTGTGTGTGTGTGTGTGTGTGTGTGTGTGTTGATCTCCATGAGCATCTAAAGTTGTTCCCGAATGTGTAGAAGCTCGATTCACCATAAGCAGACACATGTCCCTAATTTAGGGCGAGTGGTTCCAGGAAAGACAAGACAGGAACAACTTCTTTATGTGTTTTACCACTTGGTAGGCACATTTTCCATGATTATTTAGATACTGAATAGTTTCCATGACATTTAATGAATATTTCATGACTGAATAGATTTTATTCATGACATTTAATAAATAGATTTCTTGACTGAATAGATTTCATGACATTTAATTGCTAAAACCTGGAAAGAGCGACATCTTTGTTTATTCACTGACGCCACATATTTGGAGGATTTTCACATTTAATGAACAGTGCTTCTTATTTTGAAAATTTGACTGTTTTCTAGCAGTTTCTGAGGAAGAAGTAATCTTTTTGTATTAGAATTTTCCTGATATTGATGCTGAATCAGTTGTAGCAGGTATAAAATCACATACAATTTTTGCAAACTTGAACAAATGTAAAACCGATGGGTGCAATGCAAGGTATTCATATAATCTTTAATGGTAGTCTAAGAACTCCCTTCCTACAGCTAGTGTCAAACATTTGGCACAATGTATTGCCTTTTAATCAAACCAAGAACCCATATTTATGAGTACAAATGCAATTTTTACATTGCACATTTATTAGATTTTAGCAGCAAAAGAATTTTGAAAAAAGTAACTTTGTATACTGTAAAGAAACACTAGAGAAATCAAATGAGGAAGAGCACTGCACATTAAAACTTTTCTGGACAACAGAATTTTGTTAATGCCATTCCGTTTAAGAATAACAGTTTTCACAAAAAAAAAAAAAAAATATGTTCACAGTTATTATCAAGAGTGAAATAGACATAATGACAAAATGGATAACACTGGGCAAATTAGGCCGAAACCTGTTAACAAGGTTTGTTGTATTTTCAGTTTGTTTTTTTTTTTTTTTTTTACAAAAAAAATTATATATGTATCTGCAATGTATATGCACACTAACTTTGAAATAATATATTTTCATGTATGTGTGCAAACTTCTTCAAAATTGCATTAAAAAGCTCTAGCCATTTACCTCTCAACAATATTATGACTTTGCAGAACATTCTGCATTAGAAATTGCAATTATATGCTGTGATTACAGGCTAAGGGGGTAATGTTTCAGACAGAAGTAACCCAGTGATTTTGTTTTAGGCATTTTACTCCGCTTTTGTACTTAAATAAACATTTCGAATAATGGAAAAACCTTAACATGTGTAGAATAATCAAATCAATGAGACTTATTTACCCAATTGCCTGTGGTTTACTGGTCTTCTATGTAGCAAAATATTTCTGCCACAAATTCCATTTCAAGTGTGTTTTTTTATTCATGTATATTCTTTAAAAAGATGTTGAGTGTGCTTAACAGGAAAGTTGACATCTAATTTGTTTACTTTCAAATGATAACCAAAACCTTCAAATATCGTTGGTGACAGTTGATACTATCCACAGCCACAGCCCCCCCCCCCATTAGTGGAAGGGGAGTGCAGATGTTATATAAACACAAAAGTGCACAACACTTTTATGATTGCTTTTTTGACTAATTTTGTCTCGCTGTATCAACAATCTTGCATAGGTAGCAATGTTAAGTACAGAGAATCATGATAACATGTTTTGGTAAAAAAACAGTTTCCGCATTTATGTTCTGTAAATTTATGTGACAACTTCCTGCCCTTTGGCCACTTCCATCCCATCTGTGCTCTGCCCCTTCATTAAGAAATGCAACAAGGGGCATATATAGATTTTTTCTGAGGGCGTGCCGTGCCAATGAAATGAAAAAAAATTAAATCCACCAGGACAAAATAAAAGAATGAGAATAGAAAAAAAAAAAAAAAAAAATTTTAACGTAAATTAATGAATTTTTTTATTAAATTAAGCATTTTTGTTTCCAATGTAAGGCACATTTTAACAATAAATAAAACACATTTAAACACTTTTGGGGGGGGGGGGAGTGGGCATAAATATATGCCACCTTACATTACATAAATGTATAAAATATATAATATAAATACGCCCTTACATTACCATGGCTACGATGTAAACAACCCTGATGTTGGCTTTCCAGCTCAGCATACAAGATATATTTTTAGCGAATTTTTATGAATTATAAAAACGTAAAATGTTAATTCCGCTGTCGAAAATATTTATTTACGTAACAAAACAACGTAAAAGGGCGAAATAATTATAGCACTAAGTTTTTAACGAGTTTTAAAGTCGTAAAACCCATGGCGTCGGTCTTGTAAAAAAACGTTAAATATCAATTCCGCTATCGGAAATAATTATTTACACAACAAAACGACTGAAATGGCAAAATAAACGCACTACGTTTATTTCCAAGTACAGCGACCGTCTTGTAAAAGGTACGAAGTTAGTAATATACATTACTTTTCTGAGATATCACTATTTTAATGGTATTAACAAAACTTGATTGCAGCTATATTTTCAAGCTGCAGGATAATTTAGTACTGGCTGAGATTTGTGCGAACAAGCCAACAGCCAATTAGTCCCAAGTTCCCAATAGCCAATACTTAACACAACATTGGATCGGATTCAGTAATAACCCAAATGCAGTATGCAGTGAATAAACCGAAATATCAGTCTTATTGAGATCAGAAGTATTGAAAAATATCGAAAAATCAATCCGATATATTGATCTTTAAATACAGATATTTTCGATTCAATATATCGGTCTCAGAAATATTTAAAGATATCATACTTTTGAAAATATCGTCCATCCCTTCGTCTTGGTAAAAAGACGAGCAGCCACCGTAAAAATCACGTGACGACTCGCTGACCAATAGCAGAAAGCGACGCATGCAGCATTCCTTTTCTGTCATTATCGTTCATTGGCTAGCCCGTGCCTCTTATCAACGCCCGTAAAATTACGGTTTGGAACAGTTGTCCTACATATCCATGCCCGTTAAAATACGGGCATCGCCTTGAAACTGCAGAAACGAGCCTTGATCGTAAAAATACACGGGCAACAAGACTTTTTTTACGGGAATTTTTAACAGTGCACGTACCATTCGCAGGGAACTTCATTCAATGGATTACCGTGGTCGTGCGGCTGCTCATAAGCCATTCATCTCCATTCGGAATGCTACTCGTCGTTTAGCATGGTGCAAAGAACATTTATCGCGGACCGTAGATCAATGGAAATGGGTTCTATGGACTGATGAATCCATAAGTAATACAAACATCTGACGTGCAGCAGGAACATCAGAGGTCATCGCTCTTTCCACGTTTATAAGTGGGTCACGGAAAAATTCTCATTGGCCGCCACGGGAATCGAACCCAGGGTCTTCTAGTTCCGCGCCGGACATGCTTCCACTACACCACAGTGGCCTCGAATTCTGCCACACTCACACACACTAACTGCCAAGCCAATTTGGCAGGTTGCTTCTGGAGCCCAGCACAATGCTGGGGATATCCGGCGCGTAACTGGAAGACCCTGGGTTCGATTGCCGGTGGCGGCCAATGAAAATTTTTTCCGTGACTCGCTTATAAACGTGAAAAGGGCGATTACCTCTGTTTGATGTTCCTGATCCACGTCAAATGTCTGCATTACTTATTCATTCGCCTTCTAATTATTTGTTCAGTTGCTGCTTACCATCTTTGGTGAATCCCCAGCATTGTGCGGGGCTCCAGAAGCAACCTGCCAAATTGGCTTGGCAGTTAGTGTGTGTGAGTGTGGCGGAATTCGAGGCCGCTGTGGTGCAATGGAAGCATATCCGGCGCGTAACTGAAAGACCCTGGGCTCGATTCCCGGTGGCGGTCAATGAGAATTTTTCCGTGACTCACTTATAAACGTGGAAAGAGCGATGGCTTCTGTTTGATGCTGATGAATCCAGATACACGATTCATCAGAGTGATGGCCGTGTGTGGATATGTCGGCAGCTGGGGAACGCCATTTACCACAGTGTACTGTTCAGACGATCAAGTTTGGAGATGGCAGTGTACCCCTGTGGGGGTGCTTTTCGTGGTATGGTACAGGGGCATTGGTTATCGTGGACAAACCTGTTAACCAGCACGTCTACCTTGATATTCTGGACAATTATGCTTTACCAACCCTGTGGCAATACTATGGAACCGAGCCTTGTTGGTACCAACAGGAAAATGCACCGAGCCGTAAAGCAAGGACTGTTACGGCGTGGTTTGACGATAATTCCGTATCGTGTGTGGATTGGCCAGCACAGAGCCCTGATCTTAATCCTATAGAGCACCTATGGGATGAATTAGAGCGCCACATAAGAAGTTTGAATTCAAGGCATACTATTAAGCTACAGTTAGCAGCAGCATTATGCCCTGAATGGATACGCATACTTATAGCTGTGTATCAAAACCTTGTCGAAAGCATGTCTCGAAAGGTCAGTGCATGCATTAAGGCCAAAGGTGGACCACACCGTACTAATGTATGTCAATAAATGCTATGATGTGTTTCTCTTCTGGGTGTCCGGTGACTTTTGTCAATGTAGTGGACATATAGAGAAAACTATCGTGATTACTGTAATCTTAATTAATGATATATATATATATATATATATATACACTATCTACCAACAAGTAATTAGACACCTGTCATAGCAAAGGAAAACGAAGTTTTTCACCTTCAATAGTTGGTGAAGCCTCCACGAGCGACGATTACAGCTGCCACCTTCCGGTGCATACTCGCAACCAGGCGTTGTACGACGGCTACCGGTATTTTCTTCCACTCGGCTTGGAGAAGACAGGTCAGTTCCTTCCCCGATTTCGGACGGTAGGAGCACCCCTTAACTCAACTCGACACTCCAACTCGTCCCAGAGGTACTCGATAGGGTTAAGGTCCGGTCTCTGCGCAGGCCAGTCCATTCGATTAACCTCTTTGTCACCATACCAAGCCATGGTGGACCTCGCAACATAACAGGTGGCATTGTCAACCTGAAAGTAACATGGGTCCACCCCGTAAAACTGCCACAACATAGGGAGCGCATGGTCATCCAAAATGGTATCGGAGTTGAGTCTAGCAATAATTGCGACCAAGGGTCCCGTGACATACAAGGAGGAACACCATATAGCATAATTCCACCGTCGCCGAACTTCACAGTTGGCACAATACATTCCGGCAGGAGGCGTTCTCCAAGCAGACGCCAAACCCAGACCCTGCCATCCGAACGGTAGAGGGTGAACCTTGATACGTTGCTCCAGAGAACCTGTTTCCACTGTTCAACGGTCCACTGTCGACGTTCTTTGCACCACGTTAGCCGAGCAGCGCTATTGGACTTGGTGATCAAAGGCTTGTGGGTGGCACCACGTTCATGATAACCGAGCAGATGGGCGTCCTTACGGATGGTATTCATCGAAAGAACACTCCCGGATGCCTGTTGAAATTCCTCGTGGATGTGGCTCATCGATTTGGTGCGGTTCTTCCGAATTTCTCTGGCCAGCACCCGTCGATCTCTAACTCCCAGTTTTGTGGGTCTGCCGGGTCGGAGCACATTCCGACAGTCATCTCTGATCTTGCACTTGCCAATCACGTAGGCCACTGTCGATTTTGGGTACTTCAACTCGCTGGATATGTCACGTATGGATCGGCCATTTCTGTGATACCCGACGATTACACCTTTCTCGAAATCAGAGAGCTCCGAGCTGCGTGGCATCTTGCATGCGACTGGTTGCGTTGTTGTTTCCCACACGACATTTAACGGCGGCGGCCGTGACCTGTATCAGGACCGCAGATATCGTCGATTGCAGGGGTGTCCAATTACTTGTTGGTAGATAGTGTATATATATAGAAAAACAAACAAGGTAACAGTTACAAATGTTTTTGAAGTTCTAAAGCGCCAGAAGGCTGCATTAAAGAAAAATCAAATTAAATACTGAAAACATCAAGACTTCAAATTTCTTCAATAAATACTGAACAGCAAGACCAAACGTTACTGACCGCTGGGATAAGAGACTGATATAGAGCAATGGTAAGCCGTTCTCCATGGCTTTGTCAGGGGCCAGGCACGGACAACACCTAACCAGGCTCTACGGAGACCTGAAAGTGTGGGTTTTTGCGAGAGTCTAATCTGCAAGGTAACGGCAACGAGACAGCCAAAACCGGAAAGAGAATTTTTTTTTATTAAAATAAAAAAACAAAGAATCCCACTAAAAATAATAAAAAATAAATGAAAATTAGTTAAAATTAAGAATTAAAAAAAAAAAATAAAAAAAAAAATAAAAAAATTAAAAATAAGAACCAACCCCCAGAAAGAGGACCAAGTAACGTCCGAACCCCTGACGCCCAAAAAACCAACAGACAAAAAAAAAAAAAAGGGAAAGTAATTTTACATAAAAAAAGGAAAAAACAAATAGTGAAAAAACAATAAAACCCCATACAATAACTAGACACCACCCGCTCGCAGCAGACTAAATTCCACGAGCCCCGACCTCACATCTGATACGAAGAAAATTGAGCATGACCTCAAAATAAGCAAAGACTAGATTCTCGCAGAAACCTACACTTTCAAGTCTCCGTAGAGCCTGGTTAGGTGTTGTCCGTGCCTGGCCCTTGACGGAGCCATGGAGAACGGCTTACCATTGCTCTATATCCGTCTCTTATCTCATTGGTCAGTAACGTTTGGTCTTGCTGTTCAGTATTTATTGAAGAAATTTGCAGTCTTGATGTTTTCAGTATACACACACATATATATATATAGAAAACTATCGTAATTACTATAATCTTAATTAATAAGAAATCAGTGCAATATTTTGTTTCATTCAAAGAGTCCTCATTCTCACTGTGCTGAACAGTGAGAAAGTCATCGAACGAAGGGGCTAATTAAATAACATGCCGTAAGATAGGAGGGATTATCTGGGTCTCTAGATTGCATAGCACGTAGGTAGTAAGTAAGGAGGATTAGGAAGGGTACAGTGCCGGAGGCTTAGAGATCGGACCATGCCTTGCCCACTCACGTTATCTAGCAAATACTGTCCCATGGTATTTGCTTTTGTGTCAGCACAGGATCAGAGGTCTTCACGATGCATTGCAATTTACGAGTACTTTAAAGGTTAATAAAAAAATTGTAATACGTGCGTGCAGTGGCGTTACTAGGCATTCCTACGCCTTGGGCAAACCACAAAATATGGCGCGTTTGTCTTTCTGTTTAATAGTGTATATTAGTATAAAAAAGTAACGTCACATCCCAATGTTTTCTCTACTTGGGAGGAACAATCAACTTGTGACTATTTGTACAGCTTTTCCCAACTATACGTCGGAGTTCTGACCTTGGGTATCATAATAAACGGATCCAATGCAGCAGGAAGTTGTGGTTAGCAGTCACAGTAGTGATCAAGCAGCCCCCATTTATTCTTCAACAATGTGAACGACATCCTTATCTTGTACAGCCGCGCCTTCGTTTCTGAATGCGATCAATTAACATCCACTGAACATTTTGAGGGAGAAATGCAAATTTTAAAATCCCACAGCTACCGAAACTGGCAAAGCATATAATAAGCAAAAATTTAATGAACAAATGGCAAAGTATGGAGCGAAAGAATTGTAAGAGAAACTGGTGGCAATCAGTATGAAAAGGAAATAAAATATCCGTTTATATTGACGTATAAATATTATTAATAAAGCGTAAGCTTTCAACACCAACAGGTGCCTTCTTCAGACTTGTTCGTGGTTAGGCAAGACAAGAGGAATAAATGTTTGCCTAACCACGAACAAGTCTGAAGAAGGCACCCGTTGGTGTTGAAAGCTTACGCTTTATTAATAATATTTATACGTCAATAAACGGATATTTTATTTCATTTTCATACTGATTCGTTGACGTAATCTACCCGCCGAACTTTAGTTTTATGTGGAAAGTTTCAATTTTAATTAGATTGTCAGCAATGATTTTTGCGCCCTCTCCTCAGCTGTGACAGGATCAACCGCCCGTTTTGTCCTGCACTGGTTACGACACTGCGTGAGTGCAAACGATAAAATTAGCATAAAAATAAGTAAAAATTTCCGACAGAGGCCTTTAGAAATAAAAGGGCCTAGGAACTACCAAGTTCTTAAAACGGTTCTGGTTGTCATGTTGTGTCGATAAGAGAAAAGATTTCGCTTTTCCTTCAAAACAAATGTTTTCATTTTCTTCCAATGCAAAAAAAAGAAAAAAAAACATATTTCTTAGGCTACACTACAATATTATCCTAACGAGCGGATGTGGCGGCATCTAGTGTTTAATTGAGAAGACTCAAACATCAAGTAGATTAAATAAATGATCCGAGAAAGACTCACATGCGTTTCTTACACATAATAAAATAACCGTGTTTATGGCCTAGGATCAGGAACGTTGCCAAGGGAGTGATCTAAATCTGTCTTGCCCACCCTTCTGACCACCATTTTTAATTTTTTTAAATTTTAAAATATAACTAGACGAAACCCGTCGGAATCGAATTTTTTCTTTGAAAAGAATAAACTCATATGAAGCAACACATGTGAACTTTTTTTGATTGACAAATTCATTCAAGCACTTCAGTAAAGGCAATATAGTTCAGGTTCGTGATTTTTTTGACTGAAGGTTTAAACGAACACCTTGAGCAACTCAATGGGCTATAAAAAGTCGCCCGTCTCTAATTTAGGGTCACTGGTTCCAGGGAAGGGAGGGAGCCAGTGTCACGAGAAAAACACAATATCCATGCCTCACAGGGATTCGAACCCGGATCCTTCACGAACGAATCATCATAAGCCAGCGATCAGATCACTACGCCAACTGGGCGTTCGTGGCGAGCATCACAACTGCACCCTTTTTTCAGTCGTAAAATGTGAGGCGGAAGTCCACTCGCCGCCCCGGTGGCGCAGTGGTCTAAGAGATGGCCACTGATCATTCGTCCGTAAGGGGTCCGGGTTCGAATCCCGGTGAGGCATGGATGTTGTGTTTGTCTTACGGCACTGGCTCTCTTCCTTCCCTGAAACCAGTGACCCTAAATTAGGGACGGGCGACTGCTTATAGCCCACTGAGTTGCTCATGGTGGTCGTTAAACCTCCAATCAAAAAAAAAAAAGTCCACTCATCTCGATCGTGCGCAAAACTTCAACTTGATAGCGCACTCTTTCATTCGCATCTTCAGTCACAACTATGTTTGTTAATGTTGTTGGAATGAGATTCGCGTTGCGAATGCTCTTCATTCTCTCTTGTCTGAGACATATAGTTGCTACCCATTGATCGTTCATTCGTTCTAGTAAGGCTCTTACGTTTTTTTCCCGCGGGAGAGACATTCTGTTAAGAATAAGTATGCAATAAGTTACTTACTTACTTTAGGACTGATCATAGAACACCATGCACACATCAAGTATGACACTGAACTGAGTGCCTGATTTAGATCAGGGCCGCACGCTTCTCCCATAGACTTCACATGGGAACTTTTAGATCAGGGCCGCACGCTTCTCCCATAGACTTCAATCTCAGTTTTCTCTTCAACTGGCACATCTACATGGTAAGACCTTCATTTTGATATATGAACCATATTTTTACGTTCAGCCGTTCTCTCAAAATATATCTCACAGTAAAAAACCTTATAGAATTAATATATGGATTTGGACTTTGCTGAGTAATAAAAAGTATCGTAATTTTCTTCATGTATCATACGTATTTCCCATAAAATAGTGCTTTGTTTACATCTTCGTGGAAAGTTATCAAAATAACATCCCCAGTGCCATTAAAATGCAATTATTTTCCACTCTTCCAAATCCTTTGGTTAAGCCTCTTTCATTTTAGTATGGGCAGGGGCGAATAGATGCGGTGGATAGGAATTCACTGAGGGAGGTTATTACTAATTGCTCTGCTTTTTGCTTCTGCTACTAAGTAAGATATTTCAACACGAAAAGTGGAGTCTGTTATATGTACCATGCCGCTCCAATGGCGCAGTGGCCTGAGCGTTGGTTTTCGACTATTCCTCCGAGACGTCCGAATCCCGGTGTAGCATGGATGTTGTGTTTACCACAAGGAACAGGATATCTCCTTTCCCTGGAACCAATGGCCCTAAATTAGAGACGGGAGACTGTTTATAGCCCATCCAGTAGTTGCTCACGATGGTCGTTAAACCCGCAAAGAAAAAGAAAAGCTATACGAGTGCTCTTAAACCTTTCGCAGGGCAGTGAGGCAGCAGGACGTGTCGGACGACTGCTTTGGAGGAGCGGAGTGCAAGGTAAGGTCACTGGCTTGAAGAAAGGGAGTTAAGGGGGGTGGGGCTTAGGCGTTGTATCTGCGTGTCACGACTTTAAAATTTGATTTAGATAAACAAAAGAGGCATTTTCCTTTAAAAAGTTGTTCAAGTACAGTACTATTGAATATTTTCGTAAGCAAAAATGGAAAATTTTGAAAAGCAATTCAAGACAATGCATTCAGAGCAAGCAAAAAGTTGGTGGGGACATTCTACTAACACTTGTATCTCACACTAATGGCGTAACTGGTCAGATCTGTGAGTGTGTGTCTCCAGGGGGAAAAGTTGCTGTCAAACTTGCCACAGCAAAATTAATACTCGCCCACCCGCCGCCAATCCTGATCGCAAAGCCCTCCTATAGAGTTACCATAAAATCTTCAAAGTCATCCCTGCCTATAGAGTTACCATAAAATCTTCAAAGTAGTAATTTCTCTGATTCAGGTCGAAATATAAAAATCATTATTCTTCAGAGACTGATCTCAAATTTTCACGTTAAAGTTCTCCATGAGAGAGAGATTTTTACCGCGGTTCTGGATAAAACTTCAAAGAAAATGTAGACCTGAAATTCAGCGCGTTAGGGGGGGGGATGAAGGTTTAACGACCACCGTGAGCAACTCAATGGGCTATACGCAGTCGCCTGTCCGCAATTTACGGCCACTGGTTCCAGGAAAGGGAGAGAGCCGGCGCCGCATGACAAACACAACATCCTTGTGTCACCGGGATTCGAACCCAGACCCTTTCTCGGACGAATGATCATTAGCCAGCGCTTAGACCCCTGCGCCACCAGGGTGGCAAGCCCGTTTTGAAATCAGTACTGATTCCTCCCCCCCCTTTCAATCAAACTAGGAATGCGACTCTGAGAGGAAAGAGAGAAGTGATTTAATTTGTTTAAGATTTCATGCACTAGAAAAATTATAAATTAGTGCTGACGAATTTAAATGCCTCTAAGTATTCTTAAAATTTCTGTCGACGAAACATTTCTTAGATACGTACTTTTCATATAAGAAAGTGTTATTTCAATGAATGCATCAAGTATGTAGATTAAGATAATACAACGTAGTTGTCACAAATGTTTATTTTTTTATTTCTCAAGCCAACCATGGTTTCGCTGGGTATTGACCTAGCTTCATCAGGACGAATGGCACGTAAATATTCAAATTGTATATGACATCATAAATAGTGTTTACAGTCACGAGCTTTGGTTAGATGCTTCCACGCGTTTGATAGAAAGGGCGTGGATGCCATGTCATTAACAAGTTGCGAAGACTTATGATATATATGGAAAGCTTCCAAACTATCAAGTTTGGAGATTGAATCTGACTGTAAACACTATTTATGATGTCATATACAATTTGAATATTTACGTGCCATTCGTCCTGATGAAGCTAGGTCAATACCCAGCGAAACCATGGTCGGCTTGAGAAATAAAAAAATAAACATTTGTGACAACTACGTATAACGAAGGGAATTTCTCCGTCATTTTTATCCGCGCCGGGGTTCGAACCCGGCTCCACTCATTCCGGAATAAGTTGCTCTACCAATTAAGCTACGCGGACATTTTTGATTCTAATTGCTATCTGCCTTTATGTCGTGTGCGTCCTTCTGGTAGGTACGTCACATCTCCTGGTACGTTACATCATCTCCCCCTTGTTATTTTTATTTATTTATTTTTTTTTTTCGAAGTGCTGGAGAAAGGATTCTCTTATTTTTTCTATCTCGCGGTGTGGAAATAACATCACACCAATGCGAGATCTTGAACGGTCGGGTCATCCGGGTAGTTCGGGCGCCATTATAACGAAGTAAATTTCTCCGTCATTTTTTATCCGCGCCGGTGTTCGAACCCGGGTCCACTCATTCCGGAATAAGTTGCTCTACCAATTAAGCTACGCGGACGTTTTATTCTGATTCCTATCTGCCTTTATGTCGTGTGCGTCCTTCTGGCAGGTACGTCACATCTCCTGGTACGTTACATACGTTGTATTATCTTAATCTATATATAATCGTCACAAGATTGCAGTCGTTGAGATAAAGCATCAAGTATGGTTTTCCATAGACATAGTAAAATGTCAAGGCGAGGTATTATTAACAAAACAAATAAAATACAATCCGTATTTATTGGTGTAGGAAAAAATATAATCTTCTCGCAAGCTTTCCCCGTCAACGGACGGCTTCTTCAAACGGTTAAAAAGGAAAACAGAATCAAACTAATAGATGAATACCCATACACTTAAATAAATAAATAAACATGATATGTAGAACACCACGCTCGCGCATACAAAACAAGCGGTGAACAACTGAAATGCTACAGTATATGATATATGATCAAAACGTAATAAGTTGTTAATATCCACAGAATCATTGCATCCTACTTATTATGCCAAGCAGATGGCTCCAGGACACAGGGAGCTCAATTGAGACTTGTGTGTTGCACACATCATGACGTGTTAATATCTCAATAGTTTCACTAATGGCTGCCGTTCTAGCATCTCTGTATGGAGCAATCTTGCGGATGTTCTGCCATTGCGTTTGCTTACCCTGGATAGCTACTTCCCTGGCAAGCGCTGTGGTAAGTTTATTTTTGCTTCACGTCCCTTTTGTGTTCTGCTGCCATTCTCACACTAAAGAACCTTTTAGTGAGTCCCACATAATGTTTAGTAGACGAGTCCGGGTACTGCAGTGGAAGGCTACAGATACCTGAGTCCGTAAGGCTTGTAGAGTCACATCTTTCGGTGCTGAGTATGGTCGCCATTGATTTAGGTGATTTCAAACCTACACCCAGACCTCTCCTTCGAAAAAGGTTCTTGATGAAATATGAAATTCTGGTTATGTAGGGAATAGCTCCAACAAATTTCAACGGTGCGTTTTCACTTACCTTAATTCGTTTGCTTGCCTCCGTTTTCGCTATGATGTTTTTCACTCTGGAAGTGTCAAATCCTCCAGCTCTGGCGATATCTTTCAGAGCTCCAATTTCTGTTTCATACTCTAAATTCTCAGTATATAGCTCCCTGTTAGCTCTGTATTTGAAGAGTGCGTATTTATGGGATGTTGGGTTGGTTGAGGTTGGCAGAAAGTGGATATTCACGTGCGTGGGTTTGTAGTACACTTTGGTACAGATTGCACCTGATGCTAATCTCTTTACGAGCACATCCTCATTGGCTTTCAATTTCAACATCAAATTTGATGTCATCGTGCACTTTGTTCATAGCAATGACAAAGTCTTGCGGGTAATGTTCTCCATGTTCCCAGACAAAAACGACGTCATCCGCATAGCGTAACCATAATTTCGGGTTTCTGGGTAGGGTATTGAGTATGGTGTCCTCAAGTGGTCTCATCACAGCCTCTGCGAGTACAGGAGACAATGCTGATCCTATCGGCACCCCTTTGGATTGTTTTTTACATGCGAGTCGTAGGAAAAGTAACTCGAATTCGTAGCAATGTCTATGGTCTTGAAAACATCTTTCAAAGATTCTTGGTAGTATAGGTTGCATTTAGATAGCGATTGCTTGATCTTCCTTGTCACTTCTGCCACAGGTACCGAGGGATATAGAGATATGACATCGAAGCTCCCGATTAACTCTTCTGGACCTAGAGTGATGTTTCTCATTTTGGTGACAAATTTCTCTGAGGAGCGTAATACACTATCTGTGGCCGGAAGAAACGGTAACAGCAAAAGTGAAGGAGCTTTCTCGATATGACTCGATGGTGCTTGTTTCCTGGAGGCAATTGGCTTGACGGGGTTGTCTTCTTTATGGTGTTTCAATCTCCCGAATAACCTAGGTATAACTGGACCAGGTGGAAGCCTCGCTCCTTTCTCGAGAAAGCTCTTTCAGTTTTTCTGTTACCGTTTCTTCCGGCCATAGATACAGTATTACGCTCCTTAGAGGAATTTGTCTCCAAAATGAGAAACATCACCCTAGGTCCAGAACAGTTAATCGGGAGCTTTGATGCCATATCTCTATATCCCTCGGTACCTGTGGCAGAAGTGACAAGGAAGATCAAGCAATCGCTATCTAAATGCAACCTATACTACCAAGAATCTTTGAAAGATATTTTCAAGACCATAGACATTGCTACGAATTCGAGTTACTTTTCCTACGGCTTGCATGTTTACAAACAATCCAAAGGGGTACCGATGAGATCATTCGTACCCCTTTATGAGGTTTTTATTTTCTGCCTTCAGGGACGGGTACGACGTACCAAGTCTGGGAAGTGGTATTTCTTTCTCTCAGTTGTCCAGGAACTTCCTTACTATCCTACAAGTGTTCAGGATAGTTGTCTTCTGTAGTTCCATGTAGGTGTTAGGTTGAAGGTCTAGTGTCTGTATAGAGCTGTGAATGGTCTTAGGTTAGGGTGGAGCGAAAAACACTTATTTTTAAATTTGAAACGTCACCATGTGCAATAGTAGCGATTTTATTACTGAAATGACCCCCCGAAATATGGATGACATTATTTGATATCTTAGGCTGCCCCAAGAACCTCGAAGTTTGAAAGTTATAGAGAAAAATGGTTTAAAAACACCCGCTTTCTCCATTTTGTAAATATAAAAAAATACTGTGTCTCCATGTTATTTAATACCACCTTTGAGTGTATATACACGGGTAAAAATTTAGCAGACGTGAGTTAACTTCTTAGGCTTCCCCAAAGAGCTCAAGATTTGTCATATTTCTCCAAAAAAAAAAAAAAATGTAAATATGATAGACCCCAGCCGTACCTAGTAGCATAACTTGCGGCGTGAGTTTATTTCACTTGGAAATCAGACTTTTTCTCAAAATTTAGCATCAGCTTCCGATCCAAAATGTTTGCTCTGATGAATCCATCTCTTGCAAGAAGGCCGCACACATGAGCAGAAGAATCTGTTACAATCTTAACCATCCTCTCTACTGCCTGAGAATGGCAGGGTATTTTTGTAAATTCGTGGCAAGAACTTGAATATTTATCCGACTGTAGTAATTCCAGAAGCTCATCGTCTTTCCATTTCCGTGTGATGGGAGGCTCAGTCACATTACAATCTTGCCAGTCGATTAGGTCGATGTAATCATTGCTCTGGAAATACAGCTTAGGAATCCGAAACGTCCTAATGGTAGTTGTTTGTTCGGAAGATTTTCTGGCCTTCATGATACGTCGAAACAGCGAGCTCACGGACATACCTTCTGTCGTCAAACAACATTGCAGCGAGCAAGTTTTCTGCATGGGCAAAATACGCTTTGTCACGGACGACTCTTTTTACAATATCCTTTAAATTATCTGGAAGATACTGAAACCTAGATATAAAAAGCTGCAAATTTCTTGGACCATCTTTACAGGTACCGTTACATTTGATCGTGAGAAACGATGGTGCATATACTTTCGTTATGAAGGTGACTAATGAGACAAGTTGCGGAGTTGGATTACTAGTTCCAACATACAAACGCAGAATGCGATTTGCGAGGGTCAGCCAACTGGAATGTGTAAGTGCTCCAGGATCCCGATTTGCCAGATCTTGTGGGCAATCACCTGCAGAGACTGCCTTACAAATTTCCCACAAATAAAGTTGATCCGAGCTAAGATCTCCATAGTTAATGTCGGACTAAAGCGAAAATTCAATTTTATGGAAATTAACGATAGGAAGGTTTGCGCACGTCTTCAGGCGCTTTCCAATCAATCCACTAAATCCTCTTGGACCTGATGTTTTCCCATCAAGTGCTTCAGTGAGGTGGCGTAAAGGCAGTTCTTTAAAATGAAGTTGACATATAATCGAGTGTACGGGAGAATTGAGCTTCTCTTCAAGGCGCCTAATTACACCTGCATTTGTGCCGGTATTAGCCACTTCCAATAAAGACTAACTCCGACAAGTCAAATGCCTTCTGGTTCAATAAACTGAAGATACCGTCGGTAATGTCCCTTGCACTCTTGCTCTTCGGTGCAAACTGTCCCAAATAGACTGAACCCGGTTCTTCAACAAGTGTAATATGCTCCTCCCATTCTTTTCGCTTGTGCCACTTGCCATCATCTGTCTGTGTATTCGTAAGAGTTTCATCCCTTCTTCCGTCCAAAAATAAAGCTGCAATCTTGCGACCAGTCAAGTTTACCTCATCTTGAATTGTTTGACGGGTCTTTTTCCTTTCTTCTCGTACTTTATGCCTGTCAATAACAGATACATTACATTCTTTCGAATGAACCGGTTCACTTACATCATGAAGCAACGCCGACGCAAGATCAGCTGCCGCTCGGTCGCTGATGCCCCGCCTATCGCACTTTCTAGAAAATGCAGACAGTGTCATCTGACGCCTAGGTTTCGAAAAACGACATGGAGCGAAATCGTAATCTTTCTCCGAGGCCAACAGATGACTAGGACCCGGCTCGTCTGGTTTTCTTGCAGAATTAGTATTTGTATCCTCTTCTGAAGGATTATCCTCGACTCGCAGGGCCGATTTCAGTGATGCAGTTTTCTGTAATTTCCTACGGACATGCTCTTCCCTATCACTCTTTTGAGCTGATCTTTTCTTCAATACACTGGTGGTTTTTGCGTCAAGCCCACCTACTATCATTCTTCTGTTTGTTCTCTACTCCATCAGAAAGTCTCGCTCTTTCACGAGTACCTTTTTTGCAGAGCTGCATTTGGAGGTTCTAAAACATTTGCACTTGCATGAGCATATGTCAAAGATGCGTTACGAATCTGCACGAAATTGTTCAATCTTCTTTTGGTAGGTTTCATCCATTCTTGCAGCGTGTTTTTTCAGCTTTCGGATTTCAGTGTTGTATGCGGTAATACGCTTTGCAACAGATTTGTGGTGAGATGCCGAAAGAGATGCTTTCTTCCATATACTTAGCACTTTTTCCGGGACAATACTTGCTATTTCTGCTGCAGCAGGCTCATAATTTGCACCTTCCTGCCTAAGAGTATTCCACACAAGGTAGTAATGGTGCATTACATCTTCGTACGTAGGCAACAAATTTTCATGCATCTCCTTATAACTCCCGAGGATAGGGCAATCAGATTTATTTCTTGTTTCAGCCATCTTAAGTAGTTGAACGACAAAACGAAAATGCCGGTACGATCCACTCAATGTCACTAGGAGTGAAAGAAACTGTTGCATCATTATGACGCAAACCCGCCAACACTCTCTCACAAATGGGCCTGTGCGACTGTGATGAGATGACTCAGCAAGTTCGCAAACAGAGCTCCGCTGTGAGAGAGGGGTGGGCTGAGATGAAAAAGGCAACAAAAACAAAGCAGAGAGCAAAACAGCAAGCTTTGTTTCTGAAAATCAACAAGAGGTTTCCAGAAAGTATGAGAGAGAGAGAGAGGGGGGAGGGATTGTTAATGTTAAGCCCAAATTGGTAGCAATAAGGCTGCTGTCGAACTTAATGCTTACGCAACTTATCGTGCTATTTTTGGCAAAAATTACATACTTTAAGGGATCTGGGGAAGCCTAAGAAATTAACTCATGTCTACTGAACTTTTACCCGTGTTTATGCACTCAAAGGTGATATTAAATAACATGGTGATACAGTTTTTTTCATATTTACAAAATGGAGAAAGCGGGTGTTTTTAAACCATTTTTCCCTATAACTTTCAAACTTCGAGGTTCTTGGGGCAGCCTAAGATATCAAATAATGTCATCCATATTTCGGGGGTCATTTCAGTAATAAAATCGCAACTATTGCACATGGTGACGTTTCAAATTTAAAAAAAAAGTGTTTTTCGCTCCACCCTATCTTAGGTACAACTACTGTGGCTAATATTACTATGGGGACGGTGGTGACGTTCTCCATATGCCACATTTCCTTGACTTCGTATCGTAAGTCGTTATACTTTGACAACTTCTCTCCGTGCGTCTTCTAGATGTTGCACGTGTTGGGCACGGCTATGAGGTATGTGAACTTCTTCTCCTTGTCGACCAGAACGATGTCGGGCCGATTGTGGAGGATGGTCTTATCTGTTCTGATCGATCTGTCCCAGTACATCTTGTGGGCGTTGTTCTCTAGAAGCGTTGTTGGCACATACTTGTAGAAGGGCTCAGGCTCATTTGTAATCAGGTGGTGTTTTCTTGCCAATTTCTGATGGACAACCTTGGCGACTTGAGTGTGCCTGTTCCTGATTAATATTAATACACTCTTTGAACACACACATAAACACACACACACACACACACACATAAAATAAAAAAACCGAAGCACCCCGAGAAAGTCATTCGATCCCGATGAAACTCCGCATGCAAGTATCTCAGAGCTAAATCTGTAAATGATTCAAAAATAACGACCAATGACTAAATAGTGGCCCTCCACAGCTCATGGGAACCACGCATCGAAGAGGGTATATCAAATATCTAAAGCAAAGCTCGCACGCATGGACAGTTGTGACAGCAGATTGCAGTTGCATTAATCTCCACGGACGGTGAAGATGCCTCGACGTCGGATCCTTGCACAATGCGAGCAGTTGAGCGAGTTTCAGAGAGGACGTATAATTGGGCTGGGAGAGGACGTATAAGGACGTATAATGACGTATAATTGGGCTGAGAGAGGCCGGGTGGTCGTGTCGCCATAATGTCAAACATTTTTATGAATCATTTCCAAACATTGCAGCATTCTGATATACCAACAACAGACCTGCAGAAGATAACTTTACTTGGGACAACACATATTTTACGCAGATTCCTGACTGATACCTAGGTCTCCGGTGGAAACTCGTATCAGCTTAACAACACGAGTCAATCATAATTTTGTTGTTTATGTTTGTTTGTCATAGTCTGTGTTTCATATATTTCGAATAAAGAAGATAGTTATAATAAAAACAACTGATAGGAAGAAATATGAACTAGTTTCGAGATGCAATTATTCATTTATTCATGCAGGCATAACGCGTTAGCCCTTCAAGGTACATATAATGCGATAAAAGCGGGGTTTGCTGAGCTTTTCAGACACTTGTAGCAGTTGAAGTACATAATTTTAAGCTGCTGGAGAACTGCTTGAAGAATCTGCAGCACCACCTGAAGAATCTGCAGAACTACCTGAAGAATCTGCAGCACTGCTTGAAGAATCTGAACTCGCAGGAGGAGGATCACCAGCCGAATTTGAAGTATCTGATGAAGCTGAAGAGTCTTGAGGTTTATTTTCACCATTCAGAAAATCATTAATTTGCTTTCTGCAGGCTTCACTTGGGCTGTCAGTCACCTTAGCTCTTGCAGCAAGCAGTTCCTTAGTCCAAGAATCCTAAAAATAAAAAAGCAGAATATTTTCTCTTTTATTCAGTAAAATGGAAATAGGAAATGCAAGGTTTTGTTACATTAAATGCAAATACGAGGTGAGACAATTAGATTTCAGGAACGGTCGCATAGTGTCAGGCTTGTAGCAGTGCGGGCAGAATCACGTGCCTATGCGAGTTTGAAGATGTTTCAAGTAGTGCATGCGTTAACCGCAGACCAGTACAGACATTCGTGAGTCAGCAGTTGAAAAAACAATGCAAGTCTGTGTGCGAGTTTTGATGTAAAAATGAGTGATAGGAATTTAGAACAGCTCATTAACATCAGATTCTGGGTGAAATTTTGTAAAAGTGTTATTTTTACAGTTCATTAATGAAATCGCAAATGAAATATAGGTACGCGTTTTCGTTCGAACCGCGTGATTTGCAAACTGACAAATTGAAAATGCAGCCCTATAAACATATAGACCTCCAAACTGACAAATTGAAAGCGCAGCCCTATAAACATATATACCTCCAAACTGACAAATTGAGAGCGCAGCGTGTGTGCGTGTGTGGTTTCTTCGGTTTGGGAAATGTGTTTCAAATCGAAGACACAGTACGTGGGACAAGCGATGGATCAGTCGTGAGAGATTCGTGAGCAACGAATGACTGTTCACCGTGAATGGTGAATGGTTCGCTCTCATCGCTGTGAATGAACATTCAATCCGCCATTATTGCGACATAGACTGAAGTCGTAGCACATTCATTTTCTTCAGACCCACGATTCGTTAACAACGAATGACTCTTCACTGTGAGCGGTGAATGGTTTGTTCTCACCGTTGTGAATGAACATTCAAACCGCTATTATTGCGACATGTACTGCAGTCGTAGTACATTCATTTTCTTCAGACCCACGATTCGTTCCTAACGAATGACTAATCACCGTGAATGGTGAATGGTTTGCTGTCACCGCTGTGAATGAACATTCAAACCGCTATTATTACGACATGTACTGCAGTCGTAGTACATTCATTTTCTTCAGACCCACGATTCGTTCACAACGAATGACTCCTTGCCGTGAATGGTGAATGGTTTGCTCTCCCCGCTGTGAATGATCATTCAATCCGTCATTACAGCGTCACGTACTGAAGTCATAGCACATTCATTTTCTTCAGCCTCACGATTCTTTCACAACGAATGACTCCTCGCCGTGAATGTGAATGGTTTGCTCTCACCCCTGTGAATGATCACTTAATCCGCAAGTCTGCGACATGTACTGAAGTCGTTGCACACTCATTTTCTTCAGACCCACGAATCGTTAACAACGAATTATTCTTCACCGTGAATGATGAATAACTCGCTCTGACCGCTGTGAATGATCATTCAATCCGCCATTACTGCAACATAGGCTGAAGCTTAGCACATTCATTTTCTTCAGACCCAGGATTCGTGAGCAGCGAAGGACTGTTCACCGTTAATGGTGAATGGTTTGCTCTCACTGTTGTGAAAGATCATTCAATCCGCCATTACTGCGACATGTACATAAGTCGCAGCACATCCATTCCTTCGGGCCCACGATTCGTTAACAGAGAATTATTCTTCACCGTAAATGGTTCGCTCTCACCGCTGTCACTGATCATGCAATATGCCGTTACTACGACATACACCGAAGTCACAGCACGTTTAACCGCAAGATCTCGGTACTTCGTTCGAACCGCGTGATTTGCAAACTGACAAATTGAAAATGCAGCCCTATAAACATATAGACCTCCAAACTGACAAATTGAAAGCGCAGCCCTATAAACATATATACCTCCAAACTGACAAATTGAGAGCGCAGCGTGTGTGCGTGTGTGGTTTCTTCGGTTTGGGAAATGTGTTTCAAATCGAAGACACAGTACGTGGGACAAGCGATGGATCAGTCGTGAGAGATTCGTGAGCAACGAATGACTGTTCACCGTGAATGGTGAATGGTTCGCTCTCATCGCTGTGAATGAACATTCAATCCGCCATTATTGCGACATAGACTGAAGTCGTAGCACATTCATTTTCTTCAGACCCACGATTCGTTAACAACGAATGACTCTTCACTGTGAGCGGTGAATGGTTTGTTCTCACCGTTGTGAATGAACATTCAAACCGCTATTATTGCGACATGTACTGCAGTCGTAGTACATTCATTTTCTTCAGACCCACGATTCGTTCCTAACGAATGACTAATCACCGTGAATGGTGAATGGTTTGCTGTCACCGCTGTGAATGAACATTCAAACCGCTATTATTACGACATGTACTGCAGTCGTAGTACATTCATTTTCTTCAGACCCACGATTCGTTCACAACGAATGACTCCTTGCCGTGAATGGTGAATGGTTTGCTCTCCCCGCTGTGAATGATCATTCAATCCGTCATTACAGCGTCACGTACTGAAGTCATAGCACATTCATTTTCTTCAGCCTCACGATTCTTTCACAACGAATGACTCCTCGCCGTGAATGTGAATGGTTTCTCTCACCCCTGTGAATGATCACTTAATCCGCAAGTCTGCGACATGTACTGAAGTCGTTGCACACTCATTTTCTTCAGACCCACGAATCGTTAACAACGAATTATTCTTCACCGTGAATGATGAATAACTCGCTCTGACCGCTGTGAATGATCATTCAATCCGCCATTACTGCAACATAGGCTGAAGCTTAGCACATTCATTTTCTTCAGACCCAGGATTCGTGAGCAGCGAAGGACTGTTCACCGTTAATGGTGAATGGTTTGCTCTCACTGTTGTGAAAGATCATTCAATCCGCCATTACTGCGACATGTACATAAGTCGCAGCACATCCATTCCTTCGGGCCCACGATTCGTTAACAGAGAATTATTCTTCACCGTAAATGGTTCGCTCTCACCGCTGTCACTGATCATGCAATATGCCGTTACTACGACATGCACCGAAGTCACAGCACGTTTAACCGCAAGATCTCGGAAACGAATTCCTGATAAGAAAGGTAATGACGAGGATTAATAAGTGTGAACCGTTATGTGAGTGAGCAATCAGCATTCAGCTAGAATACAGTGCTAAAATCCAAGGATGGGAATGATACGTGGACATCATTCATTTGCATGATGTACCCGAATCATTCAACACAAGCAAGTCATTCGCCGTAATGGTGAAGAGCTTGCGCTGTTTTGGGCAGTTTGCCAAAAGAGATATGGCCATGAAAGCGTTTTGGTCATAAACACAATATCCGGGCAACGAGTGATTTACTTAGTGAACGTAGTGACAATCTGGAAATGGAATGATCATTCGTGAATGACTCTTTTGTGTGAATGATGAACGAAGTTCCAAGAAGGAAAGACATGTCGTTACTAAGTTGAACGAGGTCTTCTTATCAACTGTTTGATTCCAAGCAACAGCCGGCACTATACGTACATATACAATGAAGGTAGTTGAAACGAAAACATTAAAAGTAGAAAGAACAAGTGCTCAATTTATGTCTGGGATATCATACACCTTCACTTTTCTGGGCGCAGTTACTCGTGCCACGCCTTTTGCACTTAGCAGTCAGATCAAAAGTGTTGACCATTTGACTGGGCGAAGGAAGATGGAAATCACTTGGATTCAGTTCCGAGGACTAAAAATGATGGGCCAGAACTTTAAAACGCAACTAGTATAAACTTTCTAACAGAAAATAGTAAAACTATATTAGTAATCCGATTTATTGGCGTAGGAATATGTTTAAATTGGATTACTAGTATAGTTTTACTATTTTGTACATAATTGGTGTACAGTTCCTCGTTATCAATTAATTTCTCTCTAACAGAGTTACGAGGTGACTTGAAGAATATTCGTGCATTTTATACTTTAGAAATAAACGAGGAGCAAGCCTTGCACGGCGTATGAAGACAAGCGGTCAGTGATGGATAATTTAAAAACATTTATTTCCAATTAAAATAAATAAAATAAAATGACCACATAAGATCTTTCGACCACCACTTTGGTGTCGTCATCAGATGTCTGACAAACAGTGGAACGGAAACCGGCATTAAATAGAGTAAATACGTAACATGTGACCAGTACAATCGCATAGAATGATTTTTACCTAAAAGAGTCATACGGATGTGTATATTCATAACATCTAGAACTGAGTTTTGTCCATGAGGGATCTCCAAGTTTGTAATACATATATAGGTAAATTATCATTACAGAAAAAAGAAGTATTAGCTATAATGTCAACTTTAGCACAAAAGTAAGGAATTATTATTAGATGTTCTTTGCAGAATAGCTGCTTCCTTCCATTGTGGGTAATGCTGTCCTTCCTGAACACAGCGAGCGAAAGCCGTAGTTAACTTACAATTTCTGAGGTCTATATTTGTGTTCATTTATTCTATAGCCTTAATGCCCTCCGATATATAATTTCTTGGTTTGCGATGTGTCATGAAGAAGTAGAGGAATGGAAGAAATTTCATGCATGTTTTCAATATTCACCTTGTCGCGATCACTCCTAATCAGATGTAATCAAGACTTAGAGATTGAGATAGGCGTCGAGGCTAACAAATACGTGGTTGCTGAAAACCACAAGGGGAAGAGCGAATGCTGGAAATTGTCTCGTCACATTAAGGAACCGGTGAATAATTCTGTGTTGTTTGGTATTGCTTGTTGTTCAAAATGTGGAAAGTGTATAAAAACAAAGAAAGATGTCGACGGTGTAATTAAAGATTATGGAACAAAAATCTAAGGGACTATATGAAAGCATGCACACGTCCATCAAAGGGTGGGAAGAGTGAGCAATCTAAATACATTTAAAAAAATACATTTGTGTAATCGTAAATAATGATTCCCATTTGTAATATACTCCATGCTCAAGGTCATAGTCAGCCATTACTTCTGGATAACGCAAAATAATGGTACTAAAATTTAGCAAGTAACAAAATTTTATTTTTTAAAAAAGGATTTCAGTTATTAAAGATCAAGAAGTTATTGGGATGAATATATATATTACGTTTATATGTATATATATATATATATATTAAAACGAAAGTTGCAAAATAACCTGAAGATCAAAACGCGCAACGCAGCAGTTATGGAAATTCAGAATTCACATTCTATTAAGAAGAGACTGAAGCAAAATAAAATTTTTGACTCATACCAAGTACAACATAGAAAAGGTTATGTATTTACCGGTGTGAGTAAAAAGAGAAAACAATAGGACAACTGAATGTAGAAAGTGTCGAGAATACTGAGCCTTGGCTTTATCAAGGACCAGCAAAAACTCTGATATATATAACCTTTTCTATGTTGTACTTGGTGTGAGTCAAAAATTTTTTTTGCTTCAGTCTCTTCTTAATAGAATGTGAATTCTGAATTTCCATAACTGCTGCGTTGCGCGTTTTGATCTTCGGGTTTTCTTGCAACTTTTCGCTTTAAATTCTTGAGTGTTTTTCTTATGTTTTCGGCTCTGCTCTTAAGTATATACTGTAATACATATATATACATAACAGCAGAGTCAAAAACATAAGATATTATCTAAGAATTTAAAACGAAATTTGCAAAATAACCTGAAGATCAAGACGCGCAACGCAGCAGTATTGAAAATTCAGAATTCACATACTATTAAGAAGAGACAGAAGCAAAAACAATTTTTTAACTCATACCTAAAACAACATAGAAAAACTCATGTACTGACAGGTATGAGTAAAAAGAGGATAAAATAATAGCAAACTGAATGTAGAAAGTGTCGAGAATGCCGAGCCTTGGATATATATATATATACTGAGTTTCGAATTTATAGTTCAAAGCAGATTTTCCGGGTCAGTTACGGGTCTGGATCGGGTCGGGCAGAGGCCAGGTTGGGTCCAGTTATGGGACGTCAGAGTCCGGGTCCGAAATTTTTGACCCGCTTCCAACTCTGCAAGTGGCAATAGGCTGGATAATTGCTAGAGGAACTGACCAAAGTTGGCCAACAGAAAATTTTGATTGTGTACTAAGGAACAAGAAAAAACACAGAGATAGACCACGTGGAAGATGGATGAAGGAAATTCGAAAACATGTTGGAGTGACAGAGAACAAAATAACTCGAGACAGAGAACTGCGTAAGAGACTTGGGGAGAACTTCATTCAGCAGTGTATTGGGAATGGATGATGCTGATGATGATAGAATTCTTATTAAATTTCTACAGGGCTGAGGTTTTTCGCATTTCATGGTTGGTGGCACTTTTGCTGAAGATCTGGGAATAAAGCAAGACTTAAGGTAAAGGCACAGCGTGACATGCCTGCTTTGCAGGAAGCACACGACATAAAGGCAGACAGCAGCGCGAACGAACGTCTGCGTAGCTCAGCTGGTAGAGCGACTTGTTCCGGAATAAGTGGACTCGGGTTCGATTCCCGGCGTGGACCAAAAATGACGGAGAAATTTACTTCGTTATAATGGCGCCCAAACTTCCCGGATGATCCGGCCGTTAGAGATCTCGCAATGGTGTGATGTTCTTTCCACACGGCGAGACGGGAAAAATGAGAGAATCCCTTCTTCAGCGCTTCGAAAAATAAATGTTTGTGACGTTGCATTCCACACACCAGATTGACTGGGAGCTCTCAAGTGCGTTCTACAGCGGATGGCTGCCTGAAATGATTCATGGTCACGGCTGATCTGTGGGCCATGCCCCCGGCCCTCTTTCGGGGGTGGAGAGATGTGACGTGCCGGCCTCGCAGGACACACACGACATAAAAGCAGATAGCAGCAAGAACGAACATCTGCGTAGCTCAGTTGGTAGAGCGACTTGTTCCGGAATAAGTGGACTCGGGTTTGATCCCTGGCGTGGACCAAAAATGAATGGAGAAATTTACTTCGTTTTAACAGATTAGCAGAAACAAAAGTCTTTGCTTCACAACACTGACTATCTTAAAAGTGTAGAAACGGACAGCTCCATCATAAAAATAATATAAAAAGTGAACCTAAAAGTGCAGAAATGGAGAGCAGCATCATTACAGTAATATAAAGAGAACTTAAAACTGGAGAAATTGACAGTAGCATCATGAAAATAATATAAAAACTGCGCTCAAAAGGGCAGAAATGGACAGCAGCATTCAAAATCTCTAATAATAATCTGCTAGGGCCCTCCTCCTCGGTGCCACTTTTTAAGTCGTCATAGTAATAACCGAGAAAGAAATGTTTGTGACGTCACGCTTGGCTTTTTGTGTAGGTGACGTCATCACCGACACGCGATACCACTAATACCACTTTGTTTTGTTGTC
This sequence comes from Macrothele yani, assembly GCA_039090855.1. Lineage (NCBI taxonomy): Eukaryota > Metazoa > Arthropoda > Arachnida > Araneae > Macrothelidae > Macrothele > Macrothele yani. Next base: position 118,822,396 of record CM077026.1, read on the forward strand.
ATAGCAACAAAGAACACAAATGCTGGTGTGACGTCATCTAATCCAAATCATTTTCACATGACGTCAGCGATGCTTTACGTCACACGGTCAACTCTAGTGATACTAAAACATTTTTTTCTTGGTTGGAGGTTTAACGGCCACCGTGAGTTACTGGGCTATATATAGAAAGCCAGTGCCGTAAGACAAACACAAAATCCATGCCTCACCGGGATTCGAACCCGGACCCCTTTCGGACGAATGATCAGAGGCCATCGCTTAGGCCACTGCGCCACAGGGGCTGATACGAAAAACTTTACATCAGGAATTTTGGCTCACTACCTGAACCGGTGTTTAGCCATCTGTATGTGGCAACGTCAAGATAAAAATAGTTCATGGAAAAGAACAGGGATAATTAATACAGGGTTCACAGTCAGTGTATACGAAAAATGTTGTGTATGAGGAATTGTTGACGAAATAGGGACTAAAGGTTTTACAAAACACATAAGAAACAGACAGTCCGTCGTATCAAATTCCATAACAGACTGCTGGGGAAATTTTCAGAAAGCTGTAAACCAACGTCGCCATCTATTGACGTGGAACTCAAAAACTCAATAAATAAATGTCAATAATTTCTGTATCGTAAATTTTATTTTTCCCCGTCATTATTGACGGGCTTTCATCTAGTATAGTATGAAAAGTGAGCTTTAAAGTGCAGAAACGGGCAGCAGCATCATAAAACTAATATAAAAAGTCATCTATACTTAACGCGACTTCCATTTTTTTCATAAATTAAGAAGTCAAAGCTTCGAATACAGAAGACTTGATCTGTCAAACAATATTTGATGATGCAACTAATGGGATTGCTAAACGAGCTTGAATAATTGAGAGTAATAAACCGTGATGCATTCCTAATGAGCTCTGGTGTTTCCCATAACCAACTTTTCATTTCTTGTATCTGACAATTTACATAAGATCTTGGTAAATCAAATACGTTTCTTAGCTTAATGGTAAATGTAACTGAAGAGTATTATTGTCAAACTTACATCTTGTTTGTCACATGATCCAGGTGGTGGTCCATTCTTCGCATCATCTGTTTAGAAAGAAACAGAGATTTTTTTAATGAAGCATGGCACTGTATTCTATTTTTAAAATTTTAAAACGACTTCACAATGCAAGGATAAAAATATGAACTTTTTCTGTAATAGAATGAAGACAAATAACTGTTGTAAATGCAATAACAATGAAAATTTTATATGATAAAGCAATAAAAATCAAACTAATAGCATACACAACAGAATGAAGAAAGCTTCAATATTTTTATCGTGGGAAAATAATCGATCGTTCGTGAGCAACTAACATTTCTGGATTTTATATCTAAAAGAGAGAAAAGCTACCTACTTTCCTGATAGAATGGCGATTTGTAGAATAAATATAACGTTAACATGCACACTTTGCAAAAAAAAAAAAAAAAAACACCAAAGAGCAAAACAAAAAACGAAGCACTCAAAAGGAATCATCCAATCGAGATAGAAATTAATGTGTGCAATGTACATGTAGAGGAAAGTAAATTTTGCAATTCCAGATTAGTAAGGCCATTTACTCGGATAAAACAGCTACACGAATGAAACAAGCCAGTACGTTGTAGCGCCACTTCTGGCTCGGATACAACCGGTTACCCTGAGCGACACACACGCACACAGTTCACGGATATTGTCCTAATAATAGCATGCCAGATGGGGTCCAAATTGCGAGCCAGTTTGTCGACATTCCGGAATAGCCTGAGGTATAGCATGCCAGATGGTGTCTAAATTGAGGGCCAGTTTGCCGACATTCCTGAATGGCCAGAGCATGCCAGATGGTGTCCAAATTGCGGGCCAGTTTGCCGACATTCCGGAATGGGCTGAGGTATAGTATGCCAGATGGTGTCCAAATTGCGGGCCAGTTTGCCGACATTCCGGAATAGCCTGAGGTATAGCATGTCAGATGGTGTTTAAATTGCAGGCCAGTTTGCCGACATTCCGGAATAGCCTGAGGTATAGCATGTCAGATGGTGTTTAAATTGCGGGCCAGTTTGCCGACATTCCGGAATGGCCAGAGCATGCCAGATGGTGTCCAAATTGCGGGCCAGTTTGCCGACATTCCGGAATGGGCTGAGGTATAGTATGCCAGATGGTGTCCAAATTGCGGGCCAGTTTGCCGACATTCCGGAATAGCCTGAGGTATAGCATGTCAGATGGTGTCTAAATTGCGGGCCAGTTTGCCGACATTCCGGAATGGGCTGAGGTATAGCATGCCAAAAGGAGTCCAAATTGCTGGCCAGTTTGCCGACATTCCGGAATGGGCGTAGGTTGCGTCCCATCATGTACCAAACATGTTCTATCGGTGAGAGGTCGGGCGTTCGGGCAGGCCATGGAAGTGTATCGACATTACGGGGTTAGGCCTGGGAGAGCCGTACCGTGTATGGCCAGCCACTATCCTGTTGAAAAATTGCTCGGCGATGTCACGCGGAAATGGCAACACAACAGGTCGTACAATGCCGTCGTATCGTTGAGCCGTAAGGGTTATAGGGAGGATTACCATGGGTGCCCGGCTATCGTAGGAAATGGCTCCCCAAACAGTCACTCTCGGTGTGCGAGCCGTGTGTCGTCACACGGTAAAGGTAGGATCCGTGCGCTGGTCAGCTCGTCTCCAAGCACGTATGCGCTGATCAGCGGCGACAAGTGCAAACCGTGACTCGTCACTGAAGACAACACGACGTCACTGGACACTATTCCACGTTGATCGTGTCCCACACCACTGCAACCGGTGCCGGTGATGCTCGCTGGTCAGCGGTAGGCGGAGGAGTGGCCTCCTCGAATGCAATCCCCGTGTCGCAAGTCGTCTGGCAATTGTCCGATGTCCACTTCCGTACCTGTAGACGACGCAACATGGTCACAGATGGTTGAGAGCGAATAATTCGGTTCTGTTTGCGCGGCTCTCACAATCGCTCGATCCTCGCGTTCTGTCGTTGCCCTCGGCCGTCTACCCCGCGTGCTGCTGGGTTGTGCCCTCCTTGACCCATTGTCGTCAACATCGTCGGATTGATGCGTCGTTCCGACCCAAATTATTGGCGATATTTCGACTTGACCAACCGGACTCTTTTAGCTCAATTATACGTCCTTTCTCAAACTCGCTGAACTGCTCGCAGTGTGTACGGATCCGACGTCGAGGCATCCTCACTCTCCGTGAGGTTTCCGATGTCACAATTGTTCCCCCGGGTGCGCTTTGCTCTTGATGTACCCTCCTCGACGCGCAGTTTCTATGCGCCGTGGCGGCACTTTTTAGTCATTCGTGGTTATTTTTTAATCGTTTGCATATTCGGCCACGCGGTACTTACATGCTGAGTTTCATCAGCATCGAACGACTTCCTCGGGGTGCCTTTTTTTATTTGTTTTGTTTCTGCAAATAGTGTATTTGAAACATTATGTTTATAAAATAAGCATATCTGAAACATTATGCTCATTGTATTAACATATTTGAAACATTATGTTCATAACATTAACATATCTGAAATATTTTGGATAAGATATATTCTCGGTGAATAATACAGTTACCAGTTGAAAACTCCGAAATTGTTTGTCCGCTTTTTAACAGTCAAATGAGCCCCATATTTTTACCTAACATTACAGGTGCTTCATCAGATGTCACGTTTTTAGCACGTCTTTTGTAAAAAAAGATCGTGCTTCTGTTATCGGTTTGTCCGTCCGTCCGTCAGTCTGTACCCACGATATCTCAGCAACTATCAGTCCGATATCAGTCCGATTTGAAAAATTCTTTTTGCATCGGGAAGCTTGAAATATGCAAATGATGATCCTTTATTTCGTTTTTTACGATGTACAATTTCGCCGGTAGAGGGCGTAAATGCAGATGATGTCGAATTCAAAAAATACGTTTTTTTCCACATATTTGCTTCTAAACATCCGATTGAAAAAAAAGTGATATCTTTCGATTCCATTTATGTCGAAGAGTATTTTAGATATAGTTACTTTTTCAAATTACGCATAGATTTTCTGCTAGGGGCGTAAAAGTAAATTATATTTTCCCCGATAACTCTTCTTCTAAAACTCCAATTTGAAAATTTTTTTCTTCAGCGGATACATCTCTTGATGGAACATCTTTTGCATATATATTCAAATTTTTGGTAAATAATACTTTGGCCACCAGTGGGCGTAAGTGTTAATTTTTGCTTCTGATGTATTTGCCATAAAATCGTAGCTTCTAAAATATCGATTAAACAATTCTTTCGTGGACTGATGCCAATCACATCGATAAACTTTTTCAGAATATTTTCTGCTTAAAATATTCCACAGTTTCTCCGCCAGGGGCGTAGATGTACATCTTATTTTTGTCAATATCTCTACTTCTAGGAGTCCGATTTGAGAAATTCCTTCTTTATTGGACAGTGTTTTCCGTGTGACATGTTTTTTATATCATTTCAAAATTTTCAAGTAATTCATAGACTTTCCGCTGAGGGGCGTAGCGGTAAATTGCGTTCCCCCTATATCTCTGCTTCTAAATCTCCGATTGAAAAACTCTTTCTGCACCGGATACAACTCCTGATGGGAAATCGTTTGCACATAATTTCTAGTTTTTGTAAAAAAATAGTTTGGCCACCAGGGGCGTAAATCTTAATTTCCGCTTCTGTTTTATTTGCAGCAAAATATGAGCTTCTAAATTCTCGATTGAAAAAAACGTCGTTTGTTGACCGATACTACTCATGTCGACAAACCTTTTAGGAAGATTTTCTTCTTGATAAAGTGCATGGTTTCTATGCCAGGGGCGTAGATGTATATCTTATTTTTGTCAATATCTCTACTTCTAAGAGTACGATTTGAACAATTCCTTCTTTGTTGTTGTATAGTGTTTCCGATGCGAAATGTTTTTCCTATAAATTCAAAATTTTCAAGTAAGTCATACACTTTCCGCTAGGGGGCACAAAGGTAAATTGCGTTTTCTGCGTTTTTTCTGCTCCTAAAGCTCTGATTTGAAAAATTCTTCCTGTATCGTATACAAGACGTGGTGGAAAATATTTTTCACATAATTTCTAATGTTTGGTAAAGAATGGTTTAGCCACCAGGGGTCATATGTGTTAATTTCTGCTTCTGAAGTATTTGTTGCAAAATCTGGGCTCCTGAAAACTCGACTTATTTTTTTTTTCTTCGACCGATACCGCTTATATGGATAAACCTTTTGAGAATACTTTCTTCCTAAAATAATGCATGGTTTTCCCACCAGGGGACGTAAAGTCGCATCTTATTTTCGTCGATATCTCTGTTTCTAAGAGTTCGTAAGCTCACGATTCCGTTTACAGCAATATCTGAGGGATTAAAAACCCGATTGAAAATCTTCTTTCTTTCGTCAGATCCATTGTTTTCCGTACCGGTTCCATTGACTTTGAATAGCTTTGATAAATTTAATTTGCGTCAGAACGGATTCAAAAGACGTGCTTATTACACCCGAAAATTCCGCGTCATCTTTCTTGTTTTTATTTGTCTTGTTTCTGAAAATAGTGTATTTGAAACATTATGTTTATAAAATAAGCATATCTGAAACATTATGTTCATTGCATTAACATATTTGAAATATTATGTTCATAACATTAACATATTTGGAATATTTTGAATCAGATATACTCTCGGTGAATAATACAGTTATCAGTTGAAAACTCCGAAATTGTTTGTCCGCTTTTTAACAGTCAAATGAGCCCCATATTTTTACCTAGCATTACAGGTGCTTCATCAGATGTCACGTTGTTTAGATCTTTTACCGGTACACCAGCATTTCCATTAGGATATGAAGCACATTTTTGATATCGACACCGCAAGTAGTTTCTTTAAAAGCTATTAAACCTACCACTTCCTCTTTCATAGTACATCTACGGTAACATAACAAACACAGTATACTGAGGAATATCTTTATTATTTGTTGATTCATGAAAAGCTAAAGTGTGTATAACATGTATTTTTAAATCATTAGATTGTCTCCTCCGAAAGTCCTTACTAATTTAAGAAATATGCCGCTCCGTTGAGTCGCCATATCTACTCCATGAGCTGAGATACAACCCCAGATCATAACAGCCGCAGGATGCTTTACTGATTGGAGAGTGTAGTAGGGTTTGAATCTTTCATTTTGTCGGGGTCGCCCATCCTTTGTTGGGTATCGAAGAAATTGTTGTTTCGTCACTCCAGATGACCTTATGCCACTGATCCATAGTTCATCCTTTATGATCGCGTACGCACTGTAGACGCTTTGTCCTCCGTGTGTTACTAATGAAAGTCTTCTTCGCATACTTCTACACTCCAAAGCCATTTTCAATCAGTCTGTGATTAACAGTCCACCTGGAAACAGTAACTAAACTGCGTAACTGCCATTTATGGCTCAATTTCTGACAGCTATCAAAGCGGTTTTGCAAACTCAGTTTTTCCTAACTATTTGTGAATGCAAAATCTTCTGCTCATTCAGACTTCAATTTTTTATTTTTTCTTGATACCTTCTTTGTGTTCTTGTTTACCTGACGTCATATTAACAAATCTTAAATGAAGAAGTTTTAAAAAGCAGAAGAATTATCTTGAAATAATTCGTAAAACTTGAATGTATGAGTTCATACAAAACAAGGTGGCAGATTTAAGTGGCGTCGTAACACAGAAGCGTCATAACTTATTATCACAACGAGATTGTGGTACTGTCCCCGTGACCGAATGGAACGAGGCGTTCGTTTCTAACCATTAATCCGTGATGGGTCCGGGTTGTAATTCTGGGCATGGATGGTGTGTTTGTATGGATCTCTCTCTTCCCTGGAACCAGTGGCAATAAATTAGGAAAGAGCAATTTCTTACAGACCACTGAGTTTGTGCCGTACTAAAGAGGTGAATCACGTGTCAAGTGACAAATCTGCAGCGGTACATTCCGTCCGTGTAGCTTAGTTGGGAGAGAAACTTACTCCGGAGTGAAGGGGCGCGATTCGATCTCCGTCACGGACAAACTTTTGTCTTCACAAGCTGTTCACCGTGGTCATCAAAATCCAAACAAATAAAAAAAAATAAAAGAAAAAGGAAGGCAAAAGGTGAAAGCAACAACGACAACAACAACAAACGACTGCTGTACTACTTGAAGAGAGTATTTGCAGTACACCATGAAGAATTAATAATAGAGAAAGTTCGAAAGTGCGATAAGTGCGAAGGGTCGAGTGGATTACACAAACAACAGTTCCTTGCGCAGCACTACAATAACGTCTTTTCCTTTTTACAAGGTGCGTGTTACATCAAGCCGAGAACTGCATTGATATGCAATGCGACCCTCTGCAAGAGATATACACCGGCGAGTCTTGCTTCTGGCGCTAAGACGGATGCGAGACTCGTCGTTGAATAAGGCATGGCACCGTTGGTCCCGAAACGCATATCTGGTACTGTACCAGATATGCGTTCCTTTCGCGACGAGGTGTTGCAGTGATTGATAGTAGTCGGCAATGGCTGGCAGGCGCAAACATGTCTTAACCATGAAAGAGAGGTCATCGGTTTTTTCACGTTTATAAGTGAGTCACGGAAAAATTATCATTGGCCGCCACCGGGAATCGAACCCAGGATCTTCTAGTTACGCGCCGGATATGCCTCCACTACACCATGCACAGCGGCCTCGAATTCCTCCAGACTCACACACACTATTTGCCAAGCCAATTTGGCAGACTGCATCTTGGAGCCCCGCACAATACTGGGGATTCACCAAAGATGGTAAGCAATTTTTTTTATTGGAGGTTTAACGACCACCGTGAGCAACTCAATGGGCTATAAGCAGTCGCCCGTCCCTAATTTAGGGTCACTGGTTCCAGGGAAGGGAGAGAACCAGTGCCGTAAACAAACACAACATCCATGCCTCACCGGGATTCGAACCCGGACCCCTTTCGGACGAATGATCAGAGGCCATCGCTTAGACCACTGCGCCACCGGGGCGGCATGGTAAGCAATAACTGCAGTAACTGAGTTACCGGCGCGTAACTAGAACTGCAGTAACTGAGTTACTGCTTACCATCTTTGGTGAATCTCCAGTATTGTGCGGGGCTCCAAGAAGCAATCTGCCAAATTGGCTTGGCAGTTAGTGCGTGTGAGTCTTGGGGAATTCGAGGCCGCTGTGCATGGTGCAGTGGAAGCATATCCGGCGCGTAACTGGAGGACCCTGGGTTCGATTCCCGGTGGCGGCCAGTGAGAATTTTTCCGTGACTCACTTATAAACGTGGAAAGAGCGATGACCTCTGTTTGATGTTCCTGGACCACGTCAAATGGGTGTTCAGGCGCCCGACTATGTGATCCAGTCCCTCTATGGCGATGCACGTTACACCTTTCTCGAATCACGTGCATTGGTCAACAGTTGCTGCGCCCCGATGCGTTTCTGCCTTGTCGGCTTTGAGTCTTATAAGCTTTCTATCAGCTACATAGAAACATTCACAAGTATTATTTCAAATAAATAACAGAGTCAAATTGATTATTGCTCGTCTCTGGATCAAGTAGTTTTAATAATAATTATAATAATAATATAGACCATCTCCCACAATCGGCCCAGCATCGTCCTGGTCGACAAGGAGAAGTCAACATACCTCATTGACATAGCCGTGTCCAACACGTGGAAAATCCAAATGACGCACGGAGAGAAGCTGTCAAAGTATAACGACCTACGATACGAAGTGCAGGAAATATGGCATATGGAGAACGTCACCACCGTCCTCATAGTAATATTATCCGTAGGAGTTGCACGTAAGACCATTCACAGCTCTATACAGACACTAGACCTTCAACCTAACACCTACATGGAACTACAGAAGGCAGCTATCCTGAACACTTATAGGATAGTAAGGAAGTTTCTGGACAACTCAGAGAAGGAAATACCAGTTCCTAGACTTGGTACACCGTACCCGTCCCGGAAGAAAGAGAAATACCTCAGGAAGAGGTGGAATCTCCTTATTTTTTTATAATAATAATAATAATAACAAGAAGAAGAAGAAGAAGAAAAGAAGAAGAAGAACAATTTAATTAATCACATTTTCACCACAGTTAAATAACTTCGAGAGGTAACTAATAAACGTAAAAAACCATTGATACTTATTTTTATACATTATGAAAATACCTTGATGTACACTGAAGTCTGACAGATATTGAGAGGACAAAAGTGAAAAGAATACTTACATTAATTGATGTTTCTGCTGTACAGTAATTTTTGCTTAATTATAGTAAAATAATTTCTAACTTAACTCTCTTTAGTCATCCTGAACTATAATAACAGTAATTCTTCATTCAACTCTTCCTAGTCATCTTTAAATGTAAAAGACATTTCTAACTTAAACCTTCCTTGTAATCCTCAACTATAATAACAGCAATTCCTTAATCATTGCGAGTCAACATCAACTATAATAACAAGAATACTTTAATTATCTCGAGCCATAATTAACTATAATAACAGTTTTTTCTTACTTAACTGTCCCTAGTCATCTTCATATGTAATGTAGTTTCTTACTTAGCCCCGGTGGTGTAGCGCTAATTGAAAAATACAAGAACCCGAGGCATGAGCGGCGGAACCTAATAATTACAGGGTGGGTCCAACTTTTCCGAGAGTTAAAACAATAAGAAAACGAGAGAGAGAGCAAAACCGTAGGAATATGTATATACGCGCACATATCATCATCAACCGTTATCAATACATTGCTGGGTGGAGGCCGCCACCCCAAGTTTCTTTCACAACTTTCTGTCTTGAGCATATCTCTTCCAAGTCTCTTCAGCTTGCTTTCAAATCAGGTGGTCTTCTTCTGGGTCTTCTCCTGCCCCTTGGTATTCCTTCTAATATTTCATTTGTCCATCGGTGACCAGTTCTAGCAGTATATCCAGCCCATTGCCACTTGAGAATTCTTTAACGATCTTTATAGAAGTGAAGAACACAACTTTGAGTTAACTTTTCAACTTATTTCTGCATAATCAATTTTCAAAATTGCATTTGCTCCATTTTCCATAGAACTGCGGAACGTAGCGACGGTTCTCCAGGGAATCATTATAAAAAACAGAAACAAATTACGTTAAATCGTATGTGAACCACAAATTTTTAAGACGTTTTTTTGGAAGTCCCCCAATAAGGGGACCATGAAATTCCAGGGGGTGGGGGTGTCAGGAACCCCGTGTCTCCTACCTTTCGCCGCCCATGACCCGAGGTGCCTTTACGTCTTCAATAGCTTTTCTTTCTCACCACCCCATTCCGCCTTTCCGCTTCTTACTTTCTTATATTTACAGTATCAGGAAGTGTAGTAATCTGTCGAAATCAGACTTCCGGATTTACGCATTTTCGCATCCAAGGAACAAGATTTCACCATTTGGGACCGCCAAGTGAAAATGAATTTAGAGACTAACTCTACCTTCAAACAGATATGAGACATTAAGAATAACTGAAGAGGAATTGAATTAGAGACAGCTGGCGTTATGCAAATGTGGCTCTGTGGGCGGCCCTGTAAACGGAAACAACGTGACGTATGCAGCGATCCGACAATATAAGGAGTGATGCGACGGGAATAAGTAAGAGTCAGACGCAGTATGGGTAAAACGAAGGATCTAAGCGCATTTTATCGTGGGAAAATTGTCGGGGCCCGACGAATGGGTCACTCCATCTCGGAAGTCGTGCAGACACTGGGATTTTCACGAGCCACTGTGTCACGGGTGCACCGTGAGTACAAGGAATCCGGTAAAACCATCCCTGAAAGGGCCAACTGCCGTGGACAACAGCGTGTGGAGGAACGGAGTCATCGTCTGCTAGCTTGCATTGTAACAGCGGATAGACGGGCCACAGTGCAAGAAATCACTCGGCAATTTAACGCTGGTGCACAAAAACGTGTAAGCAGCCACACCATCCAGAACCATCTCCTCGCTATGAGGTACAGAAGCCATCGTCCCACGAGGGTACCGCTGCTGACCGCACATCACAGGGTGCAAAGATTAGCATGGGCGCGAGAACATCGCCACTGGACGCTAGACACGTGGAAAAATGTTGCCAAGACTGATGAGTCGAGATTCACGTTGGTACATGCGGATGGCAGGATACGAGTACGGCGCAAACCAAATGAAGCGAAGGGTCCTTCTTGCCAGCAGGGTACTCTTCAAGCTGGTGGGGGTAGCATTCTCGTCTGGGCACTGTTTACGTGGACTGAAATGGGACCCCTGGTACGTGTGACATCGTCCCTCACAGGTCAACGTTTCCGGGATATCCTGGACAACCATTTGCTCCCGTTTGTGCGTCTTCTACGTTCCACTGGGGACCTCATCCTGCAACAAGACAAAGCACCGTGCCATCGCTACCGAATTGTATCCGAATGGTTGGATGAACATTCCACCGACGTGACCTCGCTTCCTTGGCCAGTTAGATCTCCTGACCACAATCCCATCGAGCACATCTGGGATGCCATCGAGAGAGATGTTCGAGGCTCTGACCCCCTCCATCAAATCTTCGTGAACTGTGGGAGCTTGTTCAGGGGTATTGGATCTGTATGGCTTCCCAACGCTTCCGGTGTCTTGTCGAGTACATACGGAGACGAATCGCCGCCGTCATCAGGACGAAAGGTGGTGCTGCACGCTCCCAGACAGGTATCTCTAATTCAGTTGCTCTTCAGTGTATATACCGTGCAGTTTTCCAGCTGCATTTTCTTTATTGGAAAAAAATTATAGAGCAATCGCATTTTAGAAAGAAAACAAATTATGCGGTATTGGGTTTACCGGAACGCCGTTCCGGGGCGTTCCAGTCCCACTACACTACTGCAACAGTAATCTCTACTTAATTCTTTATAGTCATTCCCAACTCATCATCATTGGTGTTCTGTGTTTTGACAGGTACAACGGTATCTCAGCAAATTCTTTTCCTCCAGTTTCTTCTGTCCTTTGCTTCCTCCTACATTTCTTCGTAGCCACCTATACCCTGCCCGTTATATCATCGATCATCGTTAATCGCATTCTTGCTCTTGGTCGCTTTCCTTCAATTTTCCCTTCTATCATTCTTTTCAACAGACTGTCTCCTTTTAACACACGACTTATCCAGTTATATTTTCTTTTTCTTATGCTTTTTAACTTCAGCCGCTCCTAGCAACCGTCCATCAACGTAAACGACTCTCATGAAAATTCCTTTCTTCTTCAACGCTTTGTAATACTTCATCATTCGTAATTTTTCAATCCAGTTTATTTTCTCCATTCCTCTCCATAACCACATGGCTCCAACATTTTAGCTTCCTTCTTCCCAAATGTCAACGTATCCGCCCCATATAAAGTTATACTCCAAATATAGCATTTAATGAGCCTTTTCTTTAAATTTTTACTCATTTTATTAATAATCAAATATTTCTTATTTTCATTTACTAATTATTTCTTTTATTTCCATGTCACATTTTCCATTTTCTTGGATTATACAACCAAGGTATTTGTATAGTCTCTCTTGCTCTACATTTTCTCCATTCATCATAACCTCAACATTTTATGGTTTCCTGGAGACTCTCATCGTTTTTGTTTTCTTTGTGTTAATTTTCATACTATATGTTTTCCATACACTTTCAAATTTTTGCATTAGATGCTGTAGTTCATCTTGAGCATTAGCTAATATTGCTTGGTCATCTGCAAATATAATACTTTGCATTGTTCTCCCTCCTATACTGTGATTCTTCTTTTCTCTTCATCAAATGCTTCTTTAATCATTTCTTCTGCAAAGATATTGAAGAGCGTTGGTGACAGACAACATCCTCGTCGTACATCTCTGTCAATCTCAGATTTTTTAGTTTTTCCTACGTTTGTCTTTATTATGACAGTCTGGTTCATGCATAATTCAGCTATTAACCTTTGGTCGCTTCAATATAATCCTATTTTACTTAACACTTACATCAGCTTTTACCATTTAACCATGTCAAACGATTTTTCTAGGTAGACAAAACATATATAAATTTCTTTGTTTCCTTTTACACGGTCGAGTCACATTATTGTGACCACCAGCTAATATCCTGAGTAACCGCGTGTGCAGCGCGAACACAAGTAGCTGGACGGGTTGGGAATGACTCAATAAGTGCTGGAAGGTGTTTATAGGTATGTGGATCCATGTGACTGCAATGCGTCTGCCAGCTGCTGCAGGGTGTGTCATGGAGAATCCATGGAGCGAACAACATGATCGAGATGGTCTCACAGATGGTTTAAGTTCGGGGAATTAGGGAGCTAGGGAAGTACTTAGAAGCCTTCATTGTGCTCTTCCAACCACTCTCGGACATTTCTAGCTGTGTGACACATCGCATTGTCGTGCTGGAAGATTCCATCCGCCCCAGGGAAGAAAATCAGCGCATGTATGGGTGTACGTGGTCTGCAAGGATGGATTCATAACGAATTTTTTTTTTTTTTTTGATTGGAGGTTTAACGACCACCGTGAGCAACTCAATGGGCTATAAGCAGTCGCCCGTCCCTAATTTAGGGTCACTGGTTCCAGGGAAGGGAGAGAGCCAGTGCCGTAAGACAAACACAAGATCCATGCCTCACCGGGATTCGAACCCGGACCCCTTTCGGGCGAATGATCAGAGGCCAACGCTTTAGACCACTGCGCCACCGGGGCGGCTAACGAATTCGGACCACAGTGCCTTCCACAAGCATGAGTGGACCCAGGAAATGCCACGAAAACATTACCCAGATCTTAACGCTGCTCCCATCAGATTGTGTTCTTCCAGCAATGGTTGAAGAGTGTTTGTTCTCCTATGTTTCTCGCCTTATACCCCAACGTCCATCCGTTCGATGAAGCAGAAAACGTGACACATCGGAGGAGCCAATCCTTTGCCAATAGGAGGTCCAATTGCAATACTGCCGTGCAAATGTAAGCCTTTTCTGCCGATGCACCTTCGTCAGCATATGTGCATAGACCGTTGAACTGCCGTTTTAGACACACTTCTGGTAGCCCCTGGTTCATTCGGCCAGTGAGCTTCTCCACTGTAGCGTGTCGATTGGCCCTCACGGACCTTCAAAGCCGATGCTCACTTTTCACAACAATGGCACGTGGTGCTCCACGTCACTTATTGGCAATGGTGCCATTTCTTCAGTTACGATACACTTTAACCGGAGCAGCACCCGAACAGTTTCCAAACTGCGCTGTTTCAGAAACACTACCACCTTTGGCCCGAAAGTCGATACACATCCCTTTTTGCAAAACTGAGAAATCGCTTCTTTTACCAGTGACAGCAACGAGTGATATGTTTTCAGAATGCATACAGCACCCCTTATATACCCTCCAAGCCAGCGCACGACACGTGCCTTCTTTCATTGACTACGCGCTGTTGACGTCAAAGAAGGAAGTTGTCACAATAATGTGACTCGACAGTGTATATTCTTTTCGCATGTGGTCCTCGTCACTCCGATTGCATCCGTAGTTCCTCTATCTTTCCTGAATTCTAACTGATATCCCCCCCCCCCAAAAAAAAATCCGCTCTGTTATACAGTCGTTTATGCTTCTAAAGTACTGCTCGGAGTAATACTCCGAGCAATACTTTAGAAACATGCGAGTATGCTCATAGTTCTATAGTCATTGCAGTTAGGATCACTTTTCTTTTCAGTTGGTATAGGAATACTGTCTGTGAAATCTGTAGGCCATTCTCCTGTTTTGTAAATAAGGTTCTATATTTCTGCATTCTCAGCTAGAATAATGACAATTCATCAGTTAGAGTAACACTCCTCAGCCATTCTCATCTATAATAGCCGCAATTCCTTTCTTAACTCTCCCTAGTCCCCCTGGGGGGTGGGGAGGGGTCTTTTATTCAGTTGATGGAAATCAATGAGAGCTTTCTAGTGTCTGAGAGCTTTCTAGTGTTACAAAAATGATTCCGATAAAGAGACGCTGTTTGCTACCCATCACTGGCTACACTGATATTCGAATTCACGAAGATGGTAGATGACAAGCCTGACCCGATGTTTAGATAACAATTAGTGAGAACACCACAGCGGTTTAGGAAAAGTTTATTTCTAACCTAAAAAGAGTTTACAACTCCATCGAAAGCCAGACTTAATTTCTGATGGACAAAAAAGCAAAGGGTTGAAAGGATTGCACCACCAAGAAAAGTTACCAGTTGGATAACCACACTAGATCATCGCACTTAACATTTAAAAATTTCCCCATCACCAAACTGAGCGTATGAAAGCATGCTACGCTGCTTTAAATTCATCTTGATTACTGTATTAACAATGCTACTCGGTACAAATCAAATGATGCTCTGCAAGAAACAAAAGTTCGCTTGAATGGACGGCAAAAATGATCCAAAATAGCCAACTTACCAGACATTTGATTCCTGAGTATGTCCTCCAACCCGTGGCATTCAGAGAGCATGGAGAAAAATCTTTGAGGCACAGTATGATTCTGGAAGCGGAGGTGTAGGAGCACACTGCTATGATGGTGGGGCCACCGAGTGGAAGAGATCCACCATCTGGTCGTGGTGAGAGTGGGCCGCTTCGATATTCTATTTTGGCTGTCCGCCAGAGGGCTGAGGAGGTCAATTCCCAGCTGGCGGAGGAGGAGGTGGGGGTCAGCCTCCAGAACGGGGAGGAGGAGGAGGCGGTGGACGATCTCTGGGAGGGGGAGGAGGAGGCGGTGGACGATCTCTTTGACAACCTCCAGAAGGAGGAGGAGGAGGAGGTGGTTGATCTCCAGGAGGGGGAGGTTGATCCCCTGGAGGTGGTGGTTGATCCCCAGGAGAAGGAGGTTGATCTCCTGGAGGTGGTGGTTGATCCCCTGGAGGTGGTGGATGACCTCTAGGAGGCGGTGGAGGTGGTGGTGGTGGTGGACGACCTCTAGGAGGCGGTGGAGGTGGTGGAGGAGGTGGACGACCTCCAGAAGGCGGCGGAGGTGGTGCAGGAGCAGGAGATACGACACTTTGATGTACCGTAAGAAATGCTAGGAGAAGAGCAATACCGCACAACATGTCGAACTTTTGTGTGGCTACTTTCGGGAAGTTCAAATTTTTGTGGCATTCAAAGAAATCACTTTGCCTTTTATACTGCTTAGTGACTGAATGCTGAAGAACAAATCTCACATAAATATTTCATTAAGTAATTATTACATCATATTATGAAAAGCTTAACGGAAATTAATTTCATAAAAGTCGAAACGAACAGCTTTATGCTGTTGGGTGAGTTAATTATCGTCTTTGGAAGCGGAGATGGGGATTTCCTTGACCTTGCATACGAAGGAAGCCTGGGAACACCTAAAACTGCAAATGGTTTATTGTGACATCAACAATTGGCTATAAATATGCTAGTTCCAATTCAGAGCATTTTGTTCCGCCAGTTATTGTTTCCCTAGCTTTGCTGTCTAGAACAGCAAATTTTTTTTATCGAGATTTCGTAGAAAGCGCAGAATATGAAATGCAAATTCACAAATTACTACAAATAAAAAAAACATTGAAGCAGTTGATACTTTAATGTACGGTCATCACCAATTTGTGTCTAATCATAACAGTTTCTGGTCTCAACTTTTGTACAGCGAAAGGTTGACGGCAACTATTGCAAAGGGGTGGTCAAACTTTATGATGATAGGAGCAGCATATCATAACCTCAAAGTCTCGAGGCCTATAATTAGATGGAATCTGATCTTTCAGCGTGTCTGTGACAAGATACATCCCTCTCTTTTATTGGAATTGCTCTACGGGTTTTCCCAATGTTGCTGCCATCTTAACATTAGCCATATTCGTTAATAAGGAAGTCTACAATGAATCCGGCGCTGCCATTGAAGCTTATATTAAATTTCGGATGTTTATGTATCTTTTTCTCGGAAAGTACTAAACCTAGAGCTATATTTTTTATCACACAATGATGCAATAGTTGTAAACACTTTAAATTAGCCTTTTTTCGCCCTGTTTTTCTTATTTCTTTGTGAAATATAATTTTTTAACCGAACTCCACTTTTGAATTATTAAAGTTTCATGTTTAAAAATTCTACCAAAAAAAAAAAATAAAAATAAAAGCCAAATTAAGACACCATGGTAAAGTATGCATCTGCATGAGATAAAGAACTGGAAAGCATTTCAGGCTGTTATCTTAAATCGGAATTCAGGTACAGACCTAAAAAAAAAAAAAGTAGCCACTCCCCTTGACTTTCGAACCTTTTGTCGTATGTGAACAAGTAAGGTACCGTTGGAAAGCTCTTGAAGGGAACTATCACGTGATATGAAAAATAGCTAATTAAGCTAATTAACATGCTAATTAGCTCTCTATCTATGAATTTTTCCATATAAGAAACATGTTATTTTACACGCATTCTGTTCAGCACATAATGAAACAATTAAATTCCAAATTTCATACGAATCGACTAATAAATACGTGTACAGTGAGCTACAGAGAAAAATGCCGCTAATGTTAAACTGCAAAAGCTGTTTTTGATTTGTATCATTTAATACAGACAGATACAGTGATTCGGTATTGCAACAGTAAAACACAAAGAGGCTCAGATAAAACAGTATGAGCCGCTATACAAGAACAGAACTGGTATATTAAAGGAATATGAAATATGATCATGAAAAAAAGAATTATGACCATATCTGGTTAATAGTTCATGCGATGCGAAATATTATTAAACCCCTAAATCCAAATTTACAGTGTGGCAGCATAAAACCTTGCTGAGATATAAGCAAAAACTCAAGCATACATCGATTGAGGGGCCGTGCATAAAAAAAACATATTTTCATCTACTTACTGCAAAACGGTTTACCCCGCAATACTTAGAAACACTTAGGAGAAAGTCTTTCTAAGTGAAGTTGGTTGAAGGAAGCAGTAATAATGTTATACCCCTAAACTCAAAATTGCAACTTTTAATGATGCACATCATAAGTTAATAATTTTACACAAAAATAACTTAACTTACGCCATAGTTCGTGCAATTACATATTTCATTTTTTCCTATTGGTTACATAGCTGACTCTTGTATATTGTTTAATTCAAAAACGCAAAAAAAATGTACGTTCCACAAAACGAAAGCTCCCTATGTGTTTTCTGTATATTTCTTACATAAATAAATACCTTTACAGCTTCGTTAAATTATGAAACTGTATTCATGAAAAGGAAAACTGCAAATTGTTTCCTGCGCGAGTGAATCCGTGTGCCTGATTTTTTTATATTGCAGATTTGCTCTTGTGTCCATTCCGTCTCGAATTATGCTATAATCCGTTATAACGAAGTAAATTTCTCCGTCATTTTTATCCGCGCCGGGGCTCGAAACCGGATCCCCTCACTCCGGAATAAGTCACTCTACCAGTTGAGCTACGCGGACATTTTATTCTGATTCCTATCTGCCTTTATGTCGTGTGCGTCCTTCTGGCAGGTACGTCACATCTCCTGGTACGTTACATCATCTCCCCCTTATTTTTTTTTTTTTTTTCGAAGTGCTGCTCTTATTTTTCCTATCTCGCGGTGTGGAAATAATATCACACCATTGCGAGATTGTGAACGGTCGGGTCATCCGGATAGTTCGGGCGCCATTATAACGAAGTAAATTTCTCCGTCATTTTTATCCGCGCCGGGGCTCGAACCCGGATCCCCTCACTCCGGAATAAGTCACTCTACCAGTTGAGCTACGCGGACATTTTATTCTGATTCCTATCTGCCTTTATGTCGTGTGCGTCCCTCTGGCAGGTACGTCACATCTCCTGGTACGTTACACCGTATGTAATTGCATATTGCTCCGATTCATTGATATTTTCCATTGTAGTTGTACTGCTTAAACTGTCTGTAATATACAAAACGGAACTGCCTTTCGCTGCAATACAGAAGCCGAATCTACGTGTGTAGCTTTGATCTGCACGGAGATCGTCTCTTCGGCATTAGACGTTTTCGACTACCGGTTAAGAAAATAACCGTAAACAGTAGCGTTTGGAGCATTAAGCTTACTTAGTGTAGTTTAATACGGATCTAATTGCATTTTCTTTCTATTTTGTTTTCTTTTTCATTTCTTCTACAAATATAAATAAAATGATAACTGGGAAAGCGAAATAGTTATATTTTGAGAATTTCGTAGTTTAAGCAAAAAGGAATAAGAAAGTTCCCAAATCATGTTTCTTCAGCATGCGCATGAAATAATAAAAGCACACTGTTACCTACTTTATTGGAACTCTCAATTTTTAGACTTAAATGAGAAAAGATACTGGTTTGACTTTCTAAAATAAACATGTTATGTTCGCAAGGGAAATCTTAAAATTAAATGTCATACGACAGAATTCTTGTCGGGTGTTCGAATGTCGGACCTGCCGGCAAACTAGTCTGCGGTTTTTCCGTTTTCCACATCCTCCCTGAGCTTTAGGACGTCAATGCGTTGATTGTTAACAGTAAAGTCGGTCCCGGTTGCACTTCGTCTGTTTCTCATCATGTTGGCACTAGCAGAAAAATGCGTTTCCCAAGCCGTCTGGTCAACGTGGGAAGTTAGACAATTACCCTCCCGAATAAAGAATTTGGAGATACCTATAGCCAGAAGTGGCTATAAAAAGGGCTTACAGATTGGCAGACAGACGATAGGATTCTAAACTAAAATGAAATTATGAACAACAAAGTAGAACTAAAATTCCTGACGTAACGTTTTCCTGTTTCAAAAGATTTGAACGTGTGACGTAACGCATCTCTGACGTCATGTCAGAATGATTTAGATGAAATGGCGTCACGCAAATAGCTATTGAAAATCGGTTCTTGTTACTATAGCAACATAACAAAGTGGTATATGCGTCCGCTGTGGG
Organism: Macrothele yani; assembly: GCA_039090855.1. Taxonomy (NCBI): domain Eukaryota; kingdom Metazoa; phylum Arthropoda; class Arachnida; order Araneae; family Macrothelidae; genus Macrothele; species Macrothele yani. The sequence goes on from CM077026.1 coordinate 118,842,152, forward strand.
AGACGAAATGGGACAAACGTTCATACTTTCGAACAAAAAAAAATTATATTGTTTTCAGTTGACACGTGGAACTGATATATGAGAGGCGCAATTTTAAATTACAAGAAATTGCTGTTCCCATTAATTGGTATGTTAAACACGATAACTACGAAAGAAAAGTGAGTTTTTGAGGTGGAAAATAACAAATCATTTGGAATAGATTGTACACTTTCGTAGCATTTTGCGAAAGCCACTTCCAAAAATTGGGTGATCATTGCGTTTCTCATATGCTGCCAAAGTGTTCCGAATGTATATCAACCTGTTCCGCATGCGTCATCAAAGCTCTCTCCACCATAAAATGTTTTATGATAGAAAATACTAGTATTTTTACATAACACATTCGGGACACTTCGTGGCAAAAGCATGCAACACTGTCGTAGCACACTGTGAATACATTTTCCGAAACTAGTATCTCGATGTATTCCGAATGAGTTGTCAACCTTTTCTCAATGTGTTCTACTGGGAAAACATTGATGTGCTATATATTCCGAAATGCCACGGACGGCTAGAAAAGAAATTCTCGAAATACGGCATGGCTCAAGCACCTGCATCATTTTAACTGTCCTAATGCCCTAATTTACTTAAATAGTGGATTTTGGGTAAGTGAAACCTGACTTCAAACATGTCATATGTATTTTAGCGCACAAACATTAATCTGTATCCATTCAGTATAGGGTTAACAGACGCGCCAGTCCTTATATATTCCATGGCATATATACATATAAGAGTTGCCGACTTTAATCATTGTGACAAAGAATCTTTTCACGGTTCGGTATATCCATAAAGGAAGGATATATAGAGAAGACACTGGCTGTATTAAGCTGAAACTCATAGCAATATCAACCGGATTTCTACAATCAATAAAAAATCCAGAAATAGAAAGAGCTACATTTTTCTAACACCGTCTAAAAAAATTAAGAAATAACGCACAACAAACATTTTCTCATAGCAGAAGGATATCGGAGAAAAACAGATTTTCAAATCGAACAGTTAAAAGAACAAATACAGAAAGAAACACGATATAACTTTATGCCTTCTAGCTAAAGCATTCAACATAATAAGAAAGCTGAAAGTAGGCTTAAAATATTTTTCATGAAAAAAACTATCCTAAGGAAAATGAACTTTTCAAATTTTCAAATACATCTCCCGCAAGTAGTGGTAGCGGAAACAAGAAAAAAGTATTGACCTTTACACCACCTAGCAGAAAATCTGTGCATTATTTAAAGAGGATAATGTTTCACATCTCTATTGTCGTGAATGGCATATAGTAAAAAAAAAAAAAAAAGTCGCCCCGGTGGCGCAGTGGTCTAAGGCGCTGGCTTCTGATCATTCGTCCGTAAGGGGTCCGGGTTCGAATCCCGGTCAGGCATGGATGTTGTGTTTGTCTTACGGCACTGGCTCTCTCCCTTCCCTGGAACCAGTGACCCTAAATTAGGGACGGGCGACTGCTTATAGCCCATTGAGTTGCTCACGGTGGTCGTTAAACCTCCAATCAAAAAAAAAAAAAAAAATAGTAAAAAAAGCAATTTCTCAATAGGGTTTTTAGAAGCGAAGATACAGCTGCAAACAGAAGTACACAAGCACCACCTAGCGACAGAACTGTGAGCTATAAAACTCCTTAAATACTAACCTAAAGTAAACCACAAGTGTTCGATGTTGAACGAATTTTTTAAATCGCAAATTTAAAAGCAGAGATATTAAGAAAAACATTGGCGTGTCCTAGCGGCGAAATTTTTCATTATCTTGGGTAAGAAAATACGCTCACAGATTTTGCACATTTAGTAGTATCTGACCGAAGTAAGAAGTTCTTCAATCGATGTTTTAGTTCCTCAGATATTGCTGTAAACGGAAATGTGAGCTTACACCCTCTCGTGGCAGACTTTTGCATTAAGAAAAATTTGAAATTACATGAGAAACGTTTCACAACGGATATGCTCTCGAACAAAGAAAGCATTTTAAAAATCGGACACTCAGGAATTTTTAGGAGCAGACTTATCAACAACAACAACAACAACAACAACAAAAAAAAAAAAAACGATATGCATCTACGCTTCCTGGCGGAAAAACTGTACATTATTGTAAGAAGAGAGTATTCTGAAAACGTTGCCCAAAGAGAGCGAAATGGGTCCACGAAATAATTTTTTCAATCGAGTTTTCAGGAGCTCAGATTTAGATGTAAATGCACCAGAAGCAGAAATAACCACTTACTATCCCTAGTGGCCAAACTATTCTTTACCAAATATAAGAAATTATATGCAAAACATTTCCTATCAGTAGCTGTATGTGATGCAGGAAGAATTTTTCAAATAAGAGTTTTAGAAGCAGAGATATACGGGAAAACGCAATTTACCTTTACACCCCTTAGCGGAAAGTCTATGAATTACTTGAAAATTTTGGAATTATATGAAAAACATTTCGCATCAGAAACTATATACAACAAGAAAGGAATTTTTCAATTCGGACTCTTAGAAACAGAGATATTAACATAAATATGGTATACATCTACGCTCCTTGGCGGAGAAACCATGCATTATTTTAAAAAGAAAAAATTCCGAAACATTTATCGAAGCGAGTGGGATCGGTCCACGAACGAACTTTTTCAATCCAGATTTTAAAAGCTGAGATTTTGCTGCAAATACATACATCAGAAGCAGAAATTAACACTTACGCCCTGTGGTGGCCAAACCATTCTTTACCAAAAATTAGAATATATATGCAAAAAATTTCCCATCAGGAGCTGTATCCACTGAAGAAAGAATTTCTCAAATCGGAGTTTTAGGAGTACAGACATCGGGGAAAAGGCAATTTACTTTTACGCTCCCTAGCGCAAAATGTATGATTTACTTGAAAAACTGACTATACCTGAAATCCTTTTCGACATAAATGGAATCGAAATTTCGGTAAAAGAATTTTTTTTAGTCGGATGTTTAGAAACAAATATATGTATTAAAATGTGTTTCGAATTCGATATCATCTTCGTTTACGCCTTGTAGCAGCGATATTGCACATCGTAAAAAAAAAAAAGAAAAAAAAGCGAGATAAAGGATCATCATTCGCACATTTCAAGCTTCCCATGCAAAAATAATTTTTCAAATCGCACTGATAGTTGCAAAGATATGGTGTCCACAGACGGACTTACGGACAAACCGATAACACAAATACGATCTTTTTTACAAAAGACGTTCTAAAAAGTCTGATTTCGTGGTTCTGCTTCAATTTTCAATTACGAAACAACCTTTCAGTGATACGCGAATACTGAGTGCCCCGAGAAAGTGTAATGATCGGAAACAAGAATATTCAAAACAAGTTTCAGCTTGCATAGATTCGGGTTTTCCATTATTAGAAAAATACATACTGTTCATTCTAACATTAATTCAAGTCATTAGCACGAATAAATGAAGTTGTTATAAAGAAAACGGCAAGAGTAAATGAACTCCGTCCCTGGGCCTTTGCAGGTCACTCTGCATTCAATTTGTCGATTTGGCTGTACTCTGCATTCAATTTGTCGGAAGTTCGCGCAAGACGCAGTCTTTCCAGCATTATCACTCTCCTTGCAGGGAACGAAACATTCCAGGTGTGTTTTCCAGATGTAAATATATGGATGTCCCCTCCAACTTTATTTGCAAATATCTTTCGCTATTAATCATCCGATTTCGACGATATTTAAGATTTAGGAGTTTTTCCATGTGCTAAATAGAATGCGCATAAAACAACATACCCCTTATATGAAAAAATTCAGAGATAATGAGCTAATTAGCATGCTAATTAGCATGTTAATTATCTTAATTAGCATTTTTTACATCACGTGAGAGTTCCCTTTGAGTGCTTTCCAACGATACCTTACTTGTTTTTCTGCGGCAAATGGTTAGAAAGCTTTTTTTCGTTTTTTTTTTTTTTTTTGAGGTCTGTACATAAGTACCAAAAGTTAAGGATTTGAGAAAATCAACTTTTAAGTCAAAAGCATATTTTATCACAAATTTACTTTTATATTTCGTACAGTCCGGCACAATAGGAAGTGTTATCTGAACCTTCTGCCTTCATAAAACTCCATTCTAAAATTAATTTCCTTTCTTCCCATTTTTGTCGCGCTTTTTTTTGATAATCAGTCACTTTTAATTCTGCAACATTAACACGCAAATTATCCAATTTTATAATGCTTTCATGCAGTGCAAACCATGAATCACACCAACATTTTGCACTTAGTGATGTTGCCATCATTAAAGTTTGAAATCGCTCCATAAACACCAAATTTCAGTTTTGGGCGGTAAAAAATATCGTTTTTGGCACTCGTGCCCCAAAACGATATTTTATATATACATATATACACTGCTGGACAATTGCTAAGGACGGATCATAAACGGCTATATAGCGCATAAAAAAGTAAGTGTGGTTGGATGCCAAGTGAAATAAAATAATGTCAGAATGCCAGGACATTACAAGAAAGACAATTTATTGTGCTCTGAAATCCAGAAAGCTTTGGAACGTGTTCAAGGGACAAACAGGCCATTTTGTGCAGAATACGTACACGTGAAAAAAAATGCAATTACCGTATGCAGGCGTTCCGGCGTAAGATGTCAATACGGGTTATGGCCACCATGGAGGGCGATGCAAGATTCCACACGTCGTGTCATGCTTTGCACAACACTATCAAGCAGCTGTTGGGGTTATTTATCCCATTCCTCTGTCAGTCCACGGATGAGGGTATCCTTGTTTATTAGAGGGCATTGGCGACTAGCAAGACTCCTCCCCAAAGCATCCCACACATTTTCAATGGGATTCAGATCTGGAGAACGTGCTGGCCATACGAGGCGCTGAATATCCTCGCCCTCAAGACACTCCTGGACAGCGACTGTTCGATGACATGATGCGTTGTCGTCCATGAAAATGAATCTATCACCGACAGCACCACGGAACATGCGAACATGAGGTAGCAGAACATCATTAATGTATCGTTGGCCAGTCATAATCCCAGTTGGAAGCACATAGAGGGACGTACGGCCATTGATCATGATGCCAGCCCATACCATGACACTACATGTCGGATATCGGTCCCTTTCCTGTATGTTTGCTGGACAATATGCAGTACCACTATCACGCCAGATCAGTTGTCGTCGACAATCAGACGATAGACTGTATCTACTCTCATCTGAGAAGAGGACAGCAGACCAGTCGTTATCAGTCCAATTGCGATGTTGGTGGCACCATTGCGGGCGGTACGGTGACGTCTGGACAATGGGATGCACACAACAGGACGGCGGGCGTATAGTCCTCTTTCATGCAAACGTCTGGCGACAGTTTTTCGGGAGATCCGCTTGCCAGTAGCAGCCATAAACTGATTTGCTACCTCACTAGCTGTGCTGCGCCGGTGTCTTTTTGTTGATAGCACTATGTACCGATCTTCTGCAGGTGTCGTACTGCGAACACGACCTCCCCCGTGACGTTTGCTACACTCTCCATTTGTTTGAAATGATTTCCAAAGCCTTGAAACAACACTGTGGCTGACGTCGAACTCCCTGGCAACATCTGTTATTTTTCGCCCTTCTTCAATCTTGCCAATAATACGGCCACGCGTAAAATCATCTAGGTGATGTCTGGAAGACATTCTGAAAATTGTAAGTTCGTCAATTGATTCTTTCCCTTTCAACTTTGCGTTTGAACAACAACGGTCAATACGCGTCAAATCCTTTATATCTGTTATCAGCGCTATGACGTCACGAACAAGTTAGGCAATCTAAAATTTGCATACGCACAACACGTCTTACTGTATATCGCACTTATGCTAATTTCCACATTTTCCTGCCTTCCATTTTATGGTTGCAATCGTTGCTATTTTCATCCGTCCTTAGCAATTGTCCGGCAGTGTATAACGAGTCTGTTTACAGACTCGTTCGGTTGTGAGTATTCGGAATTCCACTCAGTTAACTCTGTACAACGACGTAAACACAACGTACCAGTTGTATTTAACGGTAATGTGTTATCAGTTACGGTTACCATAAATAATATGGAGCTCAAGTAATAGCATAGAGCCGGTCACTTCGTTCAAAATCCATCCAAAGATGTCTGGACCTTTCTGTGGCCTGCAATTCTCTGGAAGAAGGGAATTTTCAAAAAAATAAAAAAGAACTTCCAAGTTCTCGATTTTCATGAATGCTACATCATTTTGAACATAAAATAAAAAATTTTTAGAAGTAATGAAAAAATAAAAGAAGTGATTTTTTTCAGATTTTTTCATTATGGACTCAGTTTAAAAAAGAAAAACAGGCGAAGAAACTGTTCATTGCTCTTAAAAAACAAAACAAATGAATTAACTTTTCTGTTGCAAAAGTTTCCGAATTGACTTTCAACACTCAATTTTGTTCCTTTGCGGGGAAAAACATTCGAATTACAACTTTTCTCATCTGAATGGGTGGAAATTACAACTTTTCTCATCAACTTTTCTTATCTGAATGGGTCGAATTACAACTTTTATCATCTGAATGTGGAGACATCATTTGGCATTAATTTACATAGACAAATTATAATAATTTTAACTAATAATAATATTATATGTATATATAATATTATATATACACGGTCGAGTCACATTATTGTGACCACCAGATAATATCCAGAATAACCGCCGTGTGCAGCGCGGACAGCAGCCAAATGGGTTGGTAGTGACTCAATAAGGTACTGGTCACACAGGTATGTGGAGCCATGTTCACAGGTATGTGGAGCCATGCTGACTGCAGTGAATCTGACAGCTACTGGAGGGTGCGTGGTGGAGGATCCATAGAGCGAACAACACGATCGAGATGGTCCCACAGATTCTCAATTGGGTTTAAGTCTGGGGAATTAGGGGTCCAGGGAAGTACTTTGAAGTCTTGACATCATCGTGCTCTTCCAACAACTGTCGAATATTTCTAGCTGTGTGACACGTCGCATTGTCGTGCTGGAAGATCCCATCTGCCCCAAGGAAGGCAATCAGCATGTATAGGGGTGTACGTGGTCTTCAAGGATGGATTCATAACGAATTCGGTCCATAGTCCCTTCCACAGGTATCAGTGGACCCAGAGAATGCCACGAAAACATTTCCCAGACCATAACTCTTCCTCCCACCAGCTTGTGTTCTTCCAGCAATATTTGAAGAGTGTTTGTTCCCCGATGTTTCTCGCCTTGTACGCCAAAGTCTATCCGTTCGATGAAGCAGAAAACGTGATTCATTGGAGAAGGCAATCTTTTGCGAATCAGCGGAGGTACAATTCCAATACTGCCGTGCAAATGTAAGCCTTTTCTGCCGATAAACCTTTGTTAGCATAGGAGCAATGACCATCCGTCTGCATCGGAGCCCCATTCGCAGCAACGTTCACGTCTCACATCAATGGCACGCGGTGATCGGCAGTTTCCACATCGCTTATCAGCAATTGTGCCATTTCTCCAATCACGATGCATTTTAACCACAGTAGGACGCGAGCACTTCACAAACTGCGTTGCTTCAGAAATACTGCCACCCTTGCCCCGAAAGCTGATAATCATTCCTTTTTGCAAATCTGATAAATCGCCCCTTTTATTCATGACAGCAACAAGTGATATGTTTTCAGAATGCCTATATCACATCTCATATACCTTTCAAACCAGCTCACGACACGTGCCTTCATTTATTAGCTATGCGCTGTTGACGTCAAAAGCAGGAAATGGCCATAATAATGTTACTCGACTGTGTATTATTAATAATGTAATAATACTTAATTACCTTCTTGCACTGGCAGAGGCTTTGAGTCTTTGCATTTTGGTTGTGAAGCGTTTAAAATCCGATTCATGGTTTGTAAAAGACGAAAGAATCAGCTACGTCAGCTGTTGGTTTGTTAATTGCTCACGTTATTTCGATTTTCACAAATGACAGTGCGATCAGTGGTTTAAGCACTAGCTTCTGACCTTTCGCCTAAGTAGGTCCGGGTTAAAATCCAGGGCGATATATGGATGACGTATTAGCTTTAAGACATTGGCTCTCTCTCATCCCTGGAACCAGTGGCCCCAAGTATAGGTGGGATGGGAGATTTTTAATTGCCCACTGAGTTGCTCACAGTGGTAGTTAAACTGTCATACAGAAAAACAGTTATCAATTAATGAATTTCATTGTAGAGTACAGCGATTCGCAGAAGTACGTTGTACTGAAAATTAAAACCTATCAGCAACTAGCCTCGGGAGATGGGAATTCTTTGATTCTAGAACAGTATCTAGAATTCCATCGCCAGTCTTGCACTTAATTTCATCCTTTCCTTAAGTCGAGAGTTTCTAAGTGTTGTATTACACTGCTGGCCACCCAAAATGCAACACCAAGAAAGAAGCATCCGATTGGCCTGAAATTCGCAGCATGCGTCGCCCGCGAGAGGACATGCAAACGATTAGCATTGCAGGGCATATGCAAATCATGTGCGCCCGGCACGCCACCGAGAAGCACCATAAGAAGGGTGCACAGAAGGCGGGGTGTAAGTAGTGAAAGTGTGTTGTGCTGCCGGACCTGTGCGTGGGAAGCTTCCTGATGCCTCGTCGCAGAATATGGCAGTCATTCCAGCACGTTTCAGAGTTCGACAGAGAACGAATAATGGCTTATCGCGACAGCGGTTTATCGTACCGAGACATCGGCGCCCGTGTGGGACGACATCCAGCCACAGTGAGGCGAGTATGGATTCGGTTGGTGCAGGAGGGACGGAAGGACCGACGTGAGCGATTGCCGATGCGGCGGCACACCACCGAACGAGAGGACTGGCATGTTGTGCGGTGGGCATTGACGGATCGCACCGTAACATCACGAATGTTAGCGCAGGAATTATGGTGTGTTGCGCAACAACCTGTGTCAGCACGTACCGTTCGACTTCGTCTGCAGGAGCGGGGACTTGTCGCACGGTGCCCATTGCTCCGATTACCATTGACATTACACCACCGGCGAATGCGGCGGCAGTGGGACGTTGAACACCGCACCTGGACTACGGAATGGCACGACACTGTCTTCTCCGACGAATCTCGCTTCTGCCTGATGCAGAAGCGAGATTCGTCGCGGATCCGCGTGTGGCGGCACCGCGACGAGAGACTGTATGACGCCTGCATTATGCACCGCCATACCGGTCCGTCACATGGCGTTATGGTTTGGGACGCAATTGGATATGACACCCGCACTCATCTGGTACGCATCGCCGGTACACTCAACAGCCACCGCTACATCTCCCACGTTTTGGAGCCTGTAGTCCTCCCTTACCTGCAGGACCTGCCAGCGGCCACGTTTCAACAGGATAATGCGTGCCCGCACGTGTCACGCATCGTGCAACAATTCTTCACGGCCCACCAGGTGTCACTGCTGCCGTGGCCCACCTGTTCTCCCGATATGTCGCCCATTGAACACGTCTAGTCGCTGATCGGCAACCGAGTGGCACGGCAAGCACCACCGGCGGCTACGCCTGATGAACTGTGGCAACGTGTGGAAGCAGCCTGGACCGCCATACCCCAAGCCCACATCCAAAGCCTCTTTCGTTCGATGCCGCGGCGTGTAGCGGCAGTTATTGCCAGCCATGGGGGCCACAGGAACTATTGATGCCTGCGTGTTCCGCAAGCCGCACGGGCCTGTAAGCTCAATCGCTTCATCTTTGTATCTGTTGTTATGTGTCCAGTAAATCTGGCTTTGGCATCTCGTGTCCTTCTTGGTGTTGCATTTTGGGTGGCCAGCAGTATATATCAGTCAAAACCCCCAAATCCTGTATCTATTCATCGTTTTCCAATATTGTGGATTGCATTTCCTTTTTTTTTCATGAAATTCTAATTCATAATTCCGCAAACCGGCTAAACACACTGTACGATGACAGTCATCTCACTAGGCAGTAGTGAGATAGGTCACTGTATTCATGTCCAAGATTTAGCTTTTCAGAGAAGTTTTTGGACTGGCGATGGTTCTTTTCAATTCGTGAAGATATAACTGACGATTTGTAGAACCCTTTTCATACACAGTCGTATCAGAATGATATGACCACCCCCAGAATCACAGTGTACCCGTCCAGAGGCGTCACAGAGTGCACGTGACAAGGTCGACCACACAGAGATATAAGGAGCCGGCCAGGACAGATGAGCCGTAGTGCGTGACGTGAGCATAATCGGCAGAGGTAGTGATTTGACGCATGTTCAAAAAGGAATGATCATCGGCTACCGCGTGAAGGGTGGAAGCATCTCAGAAACAGCAGACTTCGTGGGCTGTTCGCGAGGTGCTGTAGTAAGGGTGTACGAAGAATGGACCACTGGCACACCAAGTACCCTTCGACGTCATAACTGTGGAGCCCCAAAGGACATCGACCCCAGAAAAGAACGTCGCCTCCGTCGACTTGTAAAGGGCAATCGACGCGCAACAGTGCAGCAATTGACCACGCAAATGAACGCTGGGGTGCCTAGGTACGTGTCCCCGACAACAGTAGAGCGAACCCTGTTACGCATGGGTCTCCGGATTCGACGATGCGTCAAGGCGCCCATGTCAACCCAGGTCCATCGCCAATGACGCCTGCAGTTCGCATGGAACTACCGTCATTTGAAAGTGGAAGAATGGAAAAAGGCTACCTTCTCCGATGAATCAATATGGCGTCAGACACACGAGAACCAACACCCGGACGCGCTTGTCGGTTAAGTACAGGCCCGTGGTGGAAGTGTGCATATCTGAGGGATGACCTGGAACCGCTGGTACCACTGGATGGGTCCCAAACCGCCAATGGCTACCTGTACATCCTCGCTGACTACATGCATTCCTTCATATTGGACGTTTACACTGGTGGTGATGGTGTCTACTAACAGGACAATGCACCCTGGCATGTCGCTAAGGGGGTGCGGGACTGGTTACAGGAGCATGACAGCGACGTCTCCATTCTCCCTTGGCAGGCGAAATCGCCCGAGCTTAATCCAATAGAGCCAATCTCATGGAGTGGAGATCGGGACTTTGTGTGGTAGAGATGGGCTAACCGATTCTTTAGATTTCACTCACTAAAAGATTCGTTCAGACCAATTTCGTTCGTTTCGGTCGTTTGATTCTTCCGGTTTAGAGAACGATTTGTGTCAAGGGAAACGAGTCTGAGTCGGATCCTTTTGTTCGTTGACAGTTCCCGGTTTAGTAGTCGATTTTTAAGTTTAAATTTGTTTTTAATTCTCACGGAAAATTTGTTCTTGTTTTTTTTTTTATATGTTCATTTCGAAACGTTCACTTAATTTATTGCGTTTGCATACACTTCTGAATAAGGTAAAATTTTCTGACCAGAACATGAACCTCACCGAAACACCGTGGTGAAATTTTGATGCCTAGTAAGAAGTTATTCTGACTAATACATTCAGGGAATTGGCCCTATTACGGAATCCGTTCTTTTCAGGAAAGATTCGTTCGCCAACGATTCAGTTGAATGATTTGTCCTCTTCGAACGAATCGTTCACAAACAGCACATCTCTAATGTGTCAGTTACGTTCTTCCACACCCGTCTGATCATTGACAATGCTCCGGATAAAAACCGGAGTGCGCGGTGCATTGTCTTGTTTGGAGCACAGAATTGTTGAGAGTATCATTATACACTGAAGAGCAATTGAATTAGAGACAGCTGGAGTTATGCAAATGTGGTGCTGTGGGCGGCCCTGTAAACGGAAACGACATGACGTATGCAGCGATCTGAAAATATAAGGAGTGATGCGACGGGAATCAGTAAGAGTCGGACGCAGTATGGGTAAGACGAAGGATCTAAGCGCATTTCATTGTGAGCAAATTGTCGGTGCCCGACGAATGGGTCACTCCATCTCGGAAGTCGTGCAGGCACTGGGATTTTCACGAGCCATTGTGTCACGGGTGCACCGTGAGTACATCGAATCCGGTAAAATCACCCCTGAAAGAGCCAACTGCCGTGGACAACAGCGTGTGGATGAGCGAGGTCATCGTCGGCTGGCTCACATTGTAACAGCGGATAGACGGGCCACAGTGCAAGAAATCACTCGGCAATTTAACGCTGCTGCACAAAAACGTGTAAGCAGCCACACCATCCAGAACCATCTCCTCGCTATGGGGTACAGAAGCCATCGTCTCACGAGGGTACCGCTGATGAGCGCACATCACAGGGTGCAAAGATTAGCATGGGCGCGGGAACATCGCCACTGGACCCTAGACATGTGGGAAAATGTTTCCTGGACTGATGAGTAGAAATTCACGTTGGTACATGCGGATGTCAGTATAAGAGTACGGCGCAAACCACATGAAGCGATGGATCCTTCTTGCCAGCAGGGTACTCTTCAAGCTGGTGGGGGTGGCATTCTCGTCTGGGGACTGTTTACGTGGACTGAAATGGACCCCTGGTACGTGTGACATCGTCCCTCACAGGTCAACGTTACCGGGATATCCTGGACGACCATTTGCTCCCATTTGTGCGTCTTCGACATCCCACTGGGGACCTCATCCTGCAACAAGACAATACACCGTGCCATCGCTCCCAAATTGTATCCGAATGGTTGGATGAACATTCCACCGACGTGACCTCGCTTCCTTGGCTAGCTAGGTCACCTGACTTCAGTCCCATCGAGCACATCTGGGAAGCAATCGAGAAAGATGTTTGAGGCTCTGACCCCCTCCATCAAATCTTCGTGAACTGTGGGAGCTTGTTCAGGGGTCGTGGATCCGTATGGCTTCCCAACGCTTCCGGTGTCTTGTCGAGTCCATGCCGAGACGAATCGCCGCCGTCATCAAGGCGAAAGTTGGTGCTACACTTTGCTAGACAGGCATCTCTAATTCAATTGCTCTTCAGTGTAGGTCGCATCGTTAAGATTTTCAGGAAATGGAACTAGGGGTGGCAGCTGAAAGCATAAAAAAAGGCCACAGAGCCTGATGTCTCGTCCTCCAAACTTCAAATTGGTACAACACAGTCGGTCAGGTAGCTTTCACCTGGCATCCCCCACACTTACACTTGGGTTGCTAGGTGGTGAAGCGTTACCTATTACTCCAGAGAGCGCGTTTCCATTGATCAGAGTCCGCTGGTGCCGAGCTTCACATCACTCCAACCGACGCTTGGGTTTTTTCTTGCTGATGTTAGGCTTCTGTGCGACTTCTCGGCCATTGGAACCCATTCCCTCAGCTCTCGACGATGATTACGGCGCTACTTTCATTTTGAATCGTGGTGGTCAGTGACGCAACTGAGGACTTGAGATTTTGTTGCGCACCACCAGCTTCGACAATCGGCGGCATCACTTTGTCATTTTTCGCGGAATACCAAGTAACCATTGCGCTGTAGTTGCTGTTAAAAACAAGTTCTTAATCACATCTGCATCCAATGACATTGATTTCTACGGAATTATAATTAAAAATAGGACGGTGAGGGTTGGAATAGTACTAATGTTAAAAATATTATAACGTACAAGTTTGTCCGCGCCGGGCTTCGAATCCGGGTCCCCTCACTCCGGAGTAAGTCGCTCTTCCAACTGAAGTACGCAGACATGTGCTCTCACTGCTATATGACTTTATCTCATGTGCGTCCTGCGGTGCAGGCACGCCACAAGATGTTTTTAAGGATGTTTTTAAGAACACATTTCTGACAAACATGATGACAGGGGCGTCGCTAGACTTCGAAATCTGGATGGGCGACGGGAGGGGGAGCATTATTTTTGGTGGGCCAAGTTTGATGGCAATTTGTTTTTACGAAACACTAAAAGAACTTCAAACACAGGTCATCGCTCTCTCCACGTTTATAAGTGAATCACGGAAAGATTCTCATTGGCCGCCACCGGGAATCGAACCTAGGGTCTTCCAGTTACGCGCCGGATATGCTTCCACTGCACCACAGCGGCCTTTAATTCCTCCAGACTCACACACACTAACTTCCAAGCCAATTTGGCAGGTTGCTTCTTGGAGCCCCGCACAATGCTGGGGGTTCATCAAGGATGGTAAGCAGCAACTGAACAAATAATTAGAAGGCGAATGAATAAAGACAATTTGACATGGACTAGGAACATCAAACAGAGGTCATCGCTCATTTCACGTTTGTAAGTGAGTCACGGAAAAATGCTCATCGGCCGCCACTGGGAACCGAACCCAGGGTCTTCCAGTTACGCGCCGGATATGCTTCCACTACAGCACAGCGGCCTCGAATTCCTCCAGACTCACACACACTAACTGCCAAGCCAATTTCGCAGGTTGCTTCTTGGAGTCCCGCACAATGATGGGGATTCACCAAAGATGGTAAGCAGCAACTGAACAAATAATTTGAAGAATTTTTAATGCTTGTCAATGCCCGTTACAAAGGAATTCGTGCAATCCTCACACCCTCCACCTGAACATACACACACAGATCTGACTAGTTGCGCCACTGGTGTAAGATACAAGTGTTACTAGAATGTCGCCTTCAACTTTTTGCTTGCTCTGAGTGCATTGTCCCGAAAAATAGTACTGTACTTGAACAATTCATTTAAAGGAAAATGTCGTTTTTGCTTATCTAAATGAAAATTTTAACGTCAAGCCTCGTAGACACAGTACCTCCTCGCCCACGTCCTTAACCTTCTTCCTTCAAGCCAGCGACTTTGCCGTGCACTCCTCTCCTATAAAGTAGTCGTCAGCCACTTCCTACACTTCTCACTGTCCAGAGGCAGTCAGTCTTAATAGCGCTAGTGTAGCTTTAGACTCCACTTTCAGAGTTGGAATCCTCTCTTTTGTAAAGAAAACAAACAGCAGAGCAATAAGTAGAGACCCATTCAGTGAATTCCTATCCACCCTCCTCATTAGCCCCCTGGCCATGCAAGCATGAAAAAGGGGCTTAAACTAAGGAATTGGAAGAATGGAGAACAATTAAATTTTCATGGCCCTGCGGATTCTATTTTGATGACCATTTTTGGAGACGTAAACAACGCACTTCCTATGGGAAAATACGTAGAGCTACATGAAATACACAATGCGTCAAAATTTTTTTAAGACAGGGTCTGTAAAATGAAATAGAAATAAGAAATTATCATTTGTTTTGGTTTGTTATTCAAAATAAGTCCCTCCGGCTTCAATAAACTTGTTACAGCGATTTAATAATGATTCGAATGCCTGTTCCAGTTCACTTTGCGGAATTGCCTCCAAAGCACGCGTCGAAGCTGTTTGTATGGTCGAAATATCATCAAAATAACACCCTTTTAACGTCATTTTAAGTTTTGGGAACAAAGAAAAGTCGCAGGGTGCTAAATCAGGTGAATACGGTGGATGATTCAACACACAGACGTTATTTTTCGCCAAAAATCTACGAATAAGAAGTGAGGTGTGACTGGGTGCATTATCGTGCGACAAACACTAACTGTTTTCGTCTCGATATTCTGGACGAATGCGAAGAATTTTTCCCATCAAATGCCTCAAAACATTTAAATAAAACTCACCAGTAATTGTTTGTCCACTTGGAACAAATTATTTGTGGATAATATACCCTTACTATCGAAAAATGTAATGAGCATTGTTTTGATTTTTGATGGAACTTTTCTTGTTTATTTGGCTTGTGGAGAGTTTTTTAACTTCCATTCCACACTTTGTCGTTTTGTTTTAGGACCATATTGAAAACACTATGTTTCATCACCAGTAACAATCGATTTTAAGAAGTTTTGATCATTTTCAGCGGCTGAAATGATGTCTCTACAATGGGCACTTCTCCTTGATTTTTGTTCATTGGTTAACGTGTGTGGAACAAATTTAGCACAGACTTTTGTTTTGCCCAAATCTTCATGCAGTATGGTTCGAATTGTTTCTTTGTTGATGTTTAAAGACTCTTCCATCATTCTTAGTGACGCACATCGATTGTTTGCCACGAAATCACGCACTTTTTCAATAATCTCAGGTGTCCTAGATGAACTTGGTCTTCCGGTATGCTTATCATCTTCTAGCGTCTCTCTTCCGTCCAAAAAACGTTTGTGCCACAGGAAAACATTTGATCTACTTAAATAAAACTCACCATAAACTTGTTTCATCATTTGGTACGTTTCCGAGGCACTTTTACCAAGTTTTGCATTAAATTTAATAACAGCCCTTTGTTCCATTTTAATAATTCAACATGAAAAAATTTTACTTCTCTAATGAACGGCCGTTTCGTTTGAGTTACTTTAACAACTGCGCAGTACTTTTGGTAGAAAGCAAGCAGATGGTCACGGTTTATAACGCATTCGCGATTACACTGGTGGTGCCACCGTAGGCTGAAATCTAGCGCCAGTCTTAAAAATTCTTTGACGCACTGTGTATGACACAAGACTCATTACATGGCAAAGTCCAGATTATATTTCAATGTTTAATATACTGAAAATGGCCCATTTTGAACTGGGTGGGCAGCAGGGTGGACTAGACAAATTTCGGGATGGGGTCATGCCCACCCTCGCATCCACTTGGCGACGTCCCTGCATGATGTTGTACAATAATTGTGGAAACCTATAATTTTAGACTTGGAGACTATTTAAAAAAATAAAATAAATGGGTTGTATATAAATATGGAGGCATTACTTTCAGAACATCCTGTGTATTTATGCAACTATCCGTCATACCATGGAAAAAATAGTCTATGGAAGTCGACCTCCACATCGTGTCCCTTTGTTGACTACAAGGCACCGAAAGATTAGGCTGCAGTTTGCAAAGACCTGTCGCTTATGGCAGAGGACTGGAAATACTTCATCTGGCCTGACGAATCCCTGTTCCAACTGTATCGCGCCGTTGATAAAATGCGTATGTGGCTTAAAACACAAGGATGCGATGGACCCAGCTTGTCATGTTGTGGTTGTATAGGCCAGGTAGAAGTGGCGAAATAGCTCCGAGTGCCTTTACATGGGCTTCCTTGGAGCAACTCGTACCTGTCGTGAACTTCGTCACCGCCACAAGTTATATAAACATCGTCGTCGGGAATACGTCATATCCGGGAAAAAAAGCAAACATTTCAGTCCCCTGGGAGTATTTTTACATAATCACACTTGGCATTTAAGAATTTCTTCACTACTTAACCGCGCGTTAAAATGCATGATACGCTGTTTTGAATTGGTTTTGATTATTGTGTTAACAACTATTCTGAGCGAATCAAACACTGTAGGAAACAAAATTTCGCTTGAACGGTCGACTAAAATTATTCAAAGTAACTAACTTACCGGGCATTTGGTTCCTGAGTGTGTCCTCAAACTCGTGACATTCGGGGAACGCGGAAAATATTGTTGATGCACAGCATGGCTCTGGAGGAGGAGGTGAAGGAGGACACTGATCTGACGGTGGTCCACCTGGGGGAAGAGGTCCGTCATTTGGTGGTGGTGGAGGAGGTGGGGGTCGTCCCCCAGGAGGTGGTGGAGGTGGTGGTCGTCCCCCAGGAGGAGGAGGAGGTGGTGGTCGACCCCCAGGAGGTGGTGGAGGTGGTGGTCGTCCCCCAGGAGGAGGAGGAGGAGGTGGTGGTCGTCCCCCAGGAGGAGGAGGAGGTGGGGGTCGACCACCAGGAGGAGGAGGAGGTGGGGGTCGACCTCCTGGTGGAGGAGGAGGTGGGGGTTGTCCTCCAGGTGGAGGAGGTGGCCAGCATTCAGGAGGTGGCTGTTCATCCCAAGGCGGCGGAGGTGGTTGTTGATCCCCAGACGGCGGCGGCGGAGGTGGCGGAGGTGGTGGATGACCTCCAGGAGGAGGTGGTGGTGGTGCAGAAGCAGGAGATCCACCACTTTCATGTATCGTAAGAAATACTAGAAGAACAGTAATACAGCACATCATTTCGAACTTTTGTGTGGCTACTACCTGGAGGTTCAATTTCATGTGGCATTCAATAAAACCAATTTGCCTTTTATACGGCACTGAGACTGAATGCTAAAAGGACAAACCTTACGCAAATATATCCTTAAGTAGTTCCTACATAACATTATGAAATACGCAGCGGGAAAGGAATTTGATAAGAGTCGAAACAAACAGTTGCATGATGTTCTCTGTGTTATTAATCATCTGTTGGAAGCTGAGATGATGATTTTCCTTGAACTAGCGAATGAAGGAAGCCTACGAACATCTAAGACTACTACGAACGGTTTATTGTGTCATCAACAATGGGCTATAAATATAATAGTTCCAACTCAGAGCATTTTGTTCCACCAGTTAAAGCTGGAGCTGTGAATGTTATGACAGAGATTGTTTTTATTTGGAAAATTTCGCAAAACGCTCAGAATATGAAATGCAAACTCACGAGCGATGTTTTCCTAGGACGCGTTACCCACTATTCGATATACATTTATTCAGTCAGAGCATTAGCGTGCTGCATTGTTTCTGGGTCAGTGGGGCCCATGATACTTCCTTGTCAAACGTCATGAGCGTAAATTAAATTTCGTATAGACAAACATAATTTAGTTCGGTTCTACGTAATAGGAAATGTTTCACTTTGTGGTTCCTACGAAAGAATTTTCACGAATTATTAGTTCAATTTCTTCAATAAAAGAAAACGTATTAATAAAAAATCATTCAAATAATTGATACTTTAATGTCGTGCAATCACCTGCATTCTGTCTTACCGTAATGGTTTCTGATTTCAGTTTTGGATGCTACGCATCTTATTATATAATTTATTGACATTTAATATCGATATTGTAATTGACATTTAATATCGATGTTATAATTGACATTTAATATCGATATTACAATTATCATTTAATATCGATATTATAATTGCCATTTTAATATCGTGCAATAACCTCCATTCTATCTTACCATAATGGTTTCTGATTTCAGTTTAGGATGCTATGCATCTTTTCTGATAGCATTAAAGCAAATCCCAAGTAAAAAATTTCGATGTAATGAAATTGGGTCATGGAAGTAGTTAAAATCATTTTTAAAATCTAATTTTTGAATAATGCTCTTTGCCGCTCTGGTGGCGCAGTGGTCTAACCAATGGCTTTTGAAACTCTTCCGAGATGGATCCGCGTTCGAATCCCGATAAGTCATGGTTGTTGTGTTTGTCTTACTGGCCTTCTCCCTTTCTTGGAACCAGAGAACCTAAATTTGGGATGGGCGACTCTTACAGCCCACTATGTTGCTCGCGATGGTTGTTAAACCACCACGAGCAGCTTAATGGCGATTACAGCTGCGGCCCTCCGGGGCATACTCTCAACCAGGCCTTGTACGACGGCTAGCGGTGTTTTCTTCCACTCGGCTTGGAGAAGACAGGTCAATTCCTTCACTGATTTCGGACGGTGGGGGCACACCTTAACTCGACGCTCCAACTCGTCCCAGAGGTGTTCGATAGGGTTAAGGTCCGAACTCTACGCAGGCCAGTCCATTCGATTAACCCCTTTGTCACCATACCAAGCCAGGGTGGACCTCGCAACATGACAGGTGGCATTGTCATCCTGAAAGTAACATGGGTCCAGTCCGTAAAACTGCCACAACGTAGGAAGCGCATGGTTATCCAAAATGGTGCAGAAGGTCTCGGCGTTGAGTCTACCAGGAATTGCGCTCAAGGGTCCCGTGCCATACCAGGAAAAACACCCCCATAGCATAATTCCACCGCCGCCGAATTTCACAGTTGGCACAATATATTCCGGTAGGAGGCGTTCTCCAGGCAGACGCCAAACCCAGACCCTGCCATCCGAACGGTAGAGGGTGAACCTTTATTCGTCCCTCCAGAGAACCTGTTTCCAGTGTTCAATGGTCCACTGTCGACGTTCTTTGCACCACGTTAGCCGAGCAGCGCTATTGGACTTGGTGATCAAAGGCTTATGCTTATCTACGAGCAGATGGGCTTCCTTACGGATGGTATTCATCGAAAGAACACTCCCGGATGCCTGTTGAAACTTCTCGCGGATGTGGCCCATCGATTTGGTGCGGTTCTTCCGAATTTCTGTGGCCAGCACCCGTCGGTCTCTAACTCCCAGTTTTGTGGGCCTGCTGGGTCGGGGCACATTCCGACGGTCACCTCTCATCTTCCACTTGCCAATCACGTATGCCATTGTCAATTTTGGGTACTTCAACTTGCTGGATATGTCACGTATGGATCGGCCATTTCTGTGATACCCGACTATTACACCTTTCTCGAAATCAGAGAGCGCCGAACTGCGTGGCATCTTGCATGCGACTGGTTGCGTTGGTGTTTCCCACAAGATATTTAACGGCGGCGGCCGTGACGTGTATCAGGACCGCAGATATCGTCAATCGCAGGGGTGTCGACGATATATGCGGTCCTGATAGTGTATATGTGAAGCAGCTTTTTTTCAGAAATGAAAATAATGAAGTTATAACGAAGTAAATTTCTCCGTCATTTCTATCCGCGCCAGGATTCGAACCCGGGTCCCCTCATTCCGGAATAAGTTGCTCTACCAATTGAGCTACGCGGACGTTTTATTCTGATTCCTATCTGCCTTTATGTCGCGTGCGTCCTTCTGGCAGGTACGTCACATCTCCTGGTACGTTACAAAGTCGAAATACAGGAGCTCATTTACTGATGCAAATTTAGAAGCGTGTCTCCGACTGAGCCTCACTGAATATGTGCCTGATTATTCTAAACTTTGTGAGGACATGCAGTTCCATGCACCAACATATAAGAATTAAATACTGTAAATAAAGAATCCACAAGTAAAATTATATAATTTGTTTGAAAAAGAGTGTTTGAGATTTAAAAAATGATTTAAATATTATTTTTCTGCATTTGTTTCCAAACTTACAAAACCACACACACTAAACACACTCATGAATTATTCCCATTTAAATATGCCTACATCACTGTAATTTTTTTTATGGGTCCTGTATTCTCAAATAGCCGAATTTTTGCACTTGCATTTTCGTAGATGTTATGAATAATATTAACGTATGCATCTTCAATACCGCATGATTTCAAAGCCATTGCAACTGCTGATTCTTTCACCGAATCAAAGGCCCTTTCATAATCGATAAAAACCATGCATCATGGAAGTTCATATTCCCTCGCTTTTTCAATTAGTTCTCTCAGTACGTGGATATGCTGTAGCCACTCCTGAATCCAGATTGTTCTCTTGGTTGAGCCATGTCCATTGTCACCTTCAAGCGGTGTGAAAGAACTTTAGTGAAGATTTTATAAACCACACTGATAGGAGGCTGATAGGTTTGTAGTTCCTGAGATCCTCAATGCCACCTTTTTATGTAGCAGGATCATTGTAGCATTGTTCCAATCCTCAGGAATCTTCCCTTCATTAAGGCATCGAGTGAAAACTTGGGCGAGTACTGTTTCAATTTCTCCACTTGCTTCTTGTATGATGTCTACAGTAATTCCATCTTCTCCTGGAGCTTTCCCCCGCTTCATGTTCTTGATTGCATGTGCAACTTCTGCTGGGAGGACTGGAAGAACTCTGGTACCTTTTGTAATGTCTGGAGTACATGTATCATCTCTTTCATACAGTTTTGGGTAGAAATCTTTCACTCTTGTCAAAATTTCACCTCTATTTCTTGTTACAGAACTATCTTCCTTTCTCAGAGCCATAATCTGTTTTCTTCCCTTACTCAGATGTCTCTTTGCTCTTTTCAGGCTTTGGTTGTTTTCAATTGCTTTCTCCACTAGTTAACAGCTGAATTTCCTTACATCTTCAGTGATACTTTTTCGTACCGTCTTGCATAGCTCTATATATTCCACTTTGGAAGTCACATCTCTTTTAGTTGTCCTCATCTCTCTTCTTTATTGCATCAGAATTTTGGTTTTTCCTGATAATTTGTTCGTATGCAACTTGTTCTTAGTACCAACTATTTTTGCTGCTGTTTTCATAAGAACCTTGGTTAGTTTTCTGTTAATTTCAGAGATGTCCACTTCTTCCGACGTTAGACCTACTAGAGCAGAAAATCCGTTCCTCAGTTCCAATTTGAAGGTATTATGATGTTTTTTAAGGTTGGTCGTGTCAATACACTTTGTTTGTTTTATGAGCTTGCCACGCTCGAGTTTAGCATTTAGGTGCATCTTACATCTTACCATTCTATGGCCACTACCTGTGTTGAACTAGTTTATCACACTTCAGTCTTCCATGACAAATTTCTTGTTACACATAACAAAATCAATTTCACTTGTCGTCCCATTTGGATGTCTCCATGTCCATTTCCTGTGTGGCTTTTTCTCGAAAAAGGAGTTCAAGATGAAAAACTCTTCTGCCTCTGCAAATTCTACGAGAGTATTTCCACGCTAGTTTCTGTTGCCGTGACCGAATTTACCGACTGAAGTTTCATTCTGTTGCCGTTGCCATATTTTGTTGTATGAGCTTGCCACGCTCGAGTTTAGCATTTAGGTGCATCTTACATCTTACCATTCTATGGCCACTACCTGTGTTGAACTAGTTTATCACACTTCAGTCTTCCATGACAAATTTCTTGTTACACATAACAAAATCAATTTCACTTGTCGTCCCATTTGGATGTCTCCATGTCCATTTCCTGTGTGGCTTTTTCTCGAAAAAGGAGTTCAAGATGAAAAACTCTTCTGCCTCTGCAAATTCTACGAGAGTATTTCCACGCTAGTTTCTGTTGCCGTGACCGAATTTACCGACTGAAGTTTCATTCTGTTGCCGTTGCCATATTTTCGCATTGAAATCTCCCATAATGATCTTCAAGTGCTGCTGGCCTTTATTATTTAGATGACGAATTTGCTCATAAAGTTCTTCAATCTGTTCTTCAAGATGACTTGTAGTGGATGCATAAGCTAAAATAATCTGAGCCTGGTATCTTCTCGAAAGTTGGATAACAAGTCGTGCAATGTCTTTCAATCACTGAACTGGGAAAACAAAGGATAAAGATTAATGGAGATTATCTAACTCACCTTCGTTTTAATAATGTCGTAGTCGTTTTTGCAAACTACCTATCAGAGCTGCACCGTATGATCTAGGAACTTGCTGACAAGAGTAAAGGAGTGGGATTAAAAATGAACTTTCAGAAGTCAAAAGTGATGTACAATGCTTTTACAAGAAATGAAGATTTATCGATTGATGGAGAAAATCTGGAGATAACCAATACCTACAATTGTCTTGGACAGCAGATATCAAGTGAGGTTCACATTGATAAAGAAATTAATCTGCGTATAAAACTTGCCTGGAGAGCGTTTGGAAGAAACAGTATAATTTTCAAGAGCAATATGCCATTATATCTTAAAAGAAAAGTGTTTGATCAATGCATCCTTCCAGTGCTTACGTATGGTGCAGAGACGTGGACCTTAACTAAAAGAGACATTCAAAGGCTACAGACAACTGAAAGAAGCATGGAGAAAAGCATGCTTGGTGTAACCAGCAGAGATAAGAAGAGGAGCTCGTGTATCAGAAAAATGACAAGAGTGGAAGACATCATGATCAGAGTAAAATCCCTGAAATGGCAATGGACTGGACATATTGCCAGAAGGACAGATCATCGATGGACAGCTGAAATTTTAGACTGGATTCCGAAGGACAGGAAAAGACCCAGAAGAAGACCACATGGGAGATGGGGGGGGGATGAAATTCGAAAGTATGCGGGAGTAACATGGAGGAGACTGGCACAAGACAGACCGTTGTGGAAGAAACTTGGGGAGACCTTCGTCCAGCAGTGGATTGATAACGGTTGACAATGATGATGATGATGATATCACTGTGATAAACCATGGTAGATCACAGTAAGGACTGATAGTTTAAGATAGATCTTGGTTCCTCAAAGTTTGGCCACTCCTGTCCCAGACGAAAAGTTCCCAATCCCGCTAACCAACACACTTGCGATTCAGCTCTTGTTTTTAACTTGAGGTCAGATTTTTGCTTGCGCATGCGCAGATGGACTTCCGTAGCTACATGACATTTCATCGGTGTAAGGGTCGTTTCTTACGTTCGTCTAAATCTGAATAATATATAATAATAATAGATATAACAATAATATCATTAATAAGTAGTTTTTGAAAAAATAAACATTCGAAATACTTACTATTGCCGCCGCTGTAGTTTAGTAAACATTTAGCTTTATGAGTCATACATCTTCTTTCATTGGTTTTATGACAATATAATTTATTAATCCACCTACCTAAGTACCTCTCAATGACAGGAATTAGTAAACCTTATAATTATGATTTAATTCCACTTAGTATGTACCAGACTGTGGCTCGGTGTGGTCGTGTGTGTGTAATGCAATGTGTTGTACATAAATAAACATATACTCTCGAACCACTCGCTTTATTTCACACCCACAAAGATCTTGGAATGCGAAAGATGCACAGCATAAAATATCCACAAAGAGTACCACGGTACTCTCGATTGTTTTGTAAGGGGAAAGTTAGCTGAAACAGCAGTACTATCACAGTTGGCAATGGCAAAACTCAACCAGGATTGACTCAGCCGATCAAGTTCTATTTACGCAGGGAAGAAAAGAAATGCCGTTTATCTTTCTTAAAATTGACGATCAGTACTTTCAAGAAAAAGTGGCATTAGCTCGCTATACTACTCACTGTTTTTTTTAAGCTTTCCAACCGTAGGTTGAAGAAGCGTATATGCTCCAGCTTTGTCCATCTGTCTATCAGCTCGATAACTTGCGTAAAAATGGTTCGATTTCAATGAAATTTTAGTATGTCGTAGGGGACCACTGGGAACGAACCCTATTGAAAACAGACGCAATGGGGTCAAATGTCAGGACATAGGAGCCGGATCCATTCCATTGCCCTTATGCGTCATAACTTATGCAAAAATGCTTCGATTGCAGCAAAACGTTAATATGTTGTTTCGGAGATACACTGAATCGGTTTTGTTGAACATCATCGAAATGGGGTCAAAGGTCAGAACACAGGAGCGTGATTTATTCCACAACCATTATCCTCATAACTTCACTAAAATGCTTCTATTGCGACATTACTTTAGTATGTTGTTCTGGAGGTATACTGAACCAATTCTGTTTAATATCATCGAAATGAGGTCAAAGGTCAGGGCACAGGAGCGAGATTTATTCCACAGCCTTTATCCTCATAACCTGTCTAATAATGCTTCTATTGCGACAAAACTTTATCAGTTGTTTCGAACCCATTCTGTTGAATAAAATGGGATCAAAGGTCAGGGCACAGGAGCGAGATTTATTCCACAACCATTATCCTCATAACTTGATTAAAAATGTTTCTACTGCGGCAAAACTTCAGTAAGTTGTTTCGGAGGTTTACTGACCTAATTCTGTTTAATATCATCGGAATGGTGTCAAAAGTCAGAGCACATGAGCGAGATTTATTCCACAGCCATTATCTACATAACTTGAGTAATGATTTCTGGTATGTTGGAAAGCGTATCATAATCAATGCAATGCATGATTATACTAACTTGTTTTTATTATAGGATGTTTCGCAGTGAACTGCGTGAATATGGAATTGAATTCCTTACAAAGCAATTTTCAGGCTCCCTGAAGACCATCAGCGTTATGTAATTTATTCAGAGAACGACTAAATGAGTTTAAGTCATGTGAGAGGGATGCAGAAAAGTAGTGGGCATGTTTTAAGAACAGTGTGTTTGCTGGTAAAAAAATTTTGCTGCCTTCATAGATTCAGAGAGAGCTTATGATCGAGTCAATAGAATACTTCTGTGAAAGGTACTGAATAAATGTGGTATTACTGGAAATCTACTTAATAGTGTGAAAGCCACGTATGCTGGCAGTAGAGTTTGTGTACAAGCGAATGGTGTTGTATCAAAATGGTTTTCCATTGGTGCAGGAGTCAGACAAGGTTGGGAAATGTCACCATGGCTATTTAATATATTAATGGATGCGTGCATGTGTGATACCAAGATGGACAATACTTGTTTATGACTTGTTAATATCCTTGTGTGAGTTGCAGAGTATGTTGTCCCAGACGTACAAAGTTTGTATGAAATTCAAACTGAGTATAAATAAGAGAAAACCCAAAGTTATGGTTTTCAAGCCAGAAACTGTTAGTACTGAATGCAAGATACGTCTAAATGGCACAGTTATTGACCAGGTGAATGCGTTTGTGCATTTAGGACGCATGTTTGACAGAGAGAACAAATTATATTGTGAAATTAGTAAGCAAGTGAATTTTTCATTGAAAGTCATAGGTACTTTAGGAGGATTTCACAGGAATGATGGTTTCTCAAGAGAGTCCCGAATGGTTGTGTATGAAAGTGTAATTATTTCTACTCTGATGTACGGCAGTGAAACCTGGGTACTGCAGAAGAAACATAGGAGTCATTTGTGGACAGGAGAGTTGCGTTGCTTACGACGTTTTGCGACAAGACATTCTCTGATCATGTGAAGAACGAAGATGTGTAAATGTTGTGAGTAAGGTGGGGACTAATATTCTTAGGTGGTCTGGCCATGTTGAAAGAATGAGTGATGAGATGCTTACTAAGAAAATCTTTTTAGCCCAAGTGGCAGGAAGGAAAGGCAGAGGAAGGCCAAGGAAGACATGAGTGGATCAGATTCAGGAGTGTCTGCTTGAGAAAAAGATTATGAGTATGAAGTATAAAAGATCTTGTGTACGGCGTGTAATGTATATCAGTGAAGCCCGAGTTGTATGTCAAGATAGCTGTAAATGGAGAAGTTTGATACGGCAAGAGTAAGTAAATACTCATTTAAAATATGTATCTGGCGGATTTTCTTTCTTTGTGGAGCTAACCTCTGAATTTCAGAGAACAGCTTAGTCTAATTGTTGTTGTAAAAAGCAATTTAGAGCTCACTTCAGACGAGACTGTCAAACTGTCCACAAGGTCGGGACACGGTCCAGCTAAGTGATGGATCATTCCTGAACGATTCGTTCACAACGAATGACTCTTTACCGTGAATGGTTCGTTCCCAGGGATGTGATTGATCATTTAATCCGCCATTACTGCGACACACACTTAAGTCGCTGCACCTTTAATTTTCTTCCGCTCGCATGGGTTTGTAAACGAATTTCCCTGTCGAGTCACATTATTGTGACCACCAGCTAATATCCGGAGTAACCGCGTGTGCAGCGCGAACACAAGTAGCTGGGCGGGTTGGGAATGACTAAATACGGTGCTGGAAGGTGTTTACAGGTATGTGGATCCATGTGACTGCAATGCGTCTGCCAGCTGCTGCAGGGTGTGTCGTGGAGGATCCATGGAGCAAACAACATGATCGAGGTGGTCTCACAGATGGTTTTAGTTCGGGGAAAGGGAGTTACGGAAGTAATTTGAAGCCTTCATTGTGCTCTTCCAACCACTCTCGGACATTTCTAGCTGTGTGACACATCGCATTGTCGTGCTGGAAGATCCCATCCGCCCCAGGGAAGAAAATCAGCGCATGTATGGGTGTACGTGGTCTGCAAGGATGGATTCATAACGAATTCGGACCACAGTGCCTTCCACAGGCATGAGTGGACCCAGGAAATGTCACGAAAACATTCCCCAGATCTTAACTCTGCTCCCATCAGATTGTGTTCTTCCAGCAATGGTTGAGGAGTGTTTGTCCTCCGATGTTTCTCGCCTTATACCCCAATGTCCATCCGTTCGATGAAGCAGAAAACGTGACTCATCGGAGAAGGCAATCCTTTGCCAATCGGCGGAGACCCAAATCCGATACTGCCGTGTAAATGTAAGCCCTTTCTGCCGATGCACCTTCATTAGCATAGGTGCAGTAACCATTCGTCTGCATCGGAGCCCCATGCGCAGCAGGGTCCGCTGAACTGTCGTTTCACACACTTCCGGTAGCCCCCTGGTTCATTCGGCCAGTGAGTTGCTCCACTGTAGCGTGTCGATCGGCTCTCACGCACCTTTGCAGCCGACGTTGACCTCTCACAGCAGTGGCACGTGGTGTTCCGCAATTTACACATCGCTTATTCGCAACGGCGCCGTTTCTCCAATCACGATACGATTTAACGATAGCAGCAATCGAATAGTTCACAAACTGCGCTGCTTCAGAAATACTGCCTCCCTTGGCCCGAAAGCGGATAATCATCCCTTTTTGCAAATCTAATAAATCGCTCCTTTTATCCATGGCACCAACGAGTGAGATATTTTCAGAATGCCTACAGCACACCTTATACTGTATACCCTCCAAGCCAGCTCACGACACGTGCCTTCTTTCATTGGGTACGCGCTGTTGACCTCAAAAGTAGGAAGTGGTCACAATGATGTGACTCGACTGTGTATAAGAAATGTCGAAAATTAATAAGTGTCAACCGGATTGTGGGTGAACAATCAGCAGTCAGCCAGGACAAGATAGTGAAACTTGAAAATGGGAGTGATACGTGAATGCCATTTATTTGATTGGTGTGCCCGAAGCGTTCGCAAATCAATCATCCTTAAGGGTTGAAGTGCTGGCGCTCTTTTTGGCAGTTTGCCAATAAGGCCTGTGACATTGAAAGCGCAATACTGGATCCCTGGAACGAATGATTTACTTAGTAAGTGTAGTGACAACTTGGGAATCAGATCATTCATTTCAATGATCATTCGAAAATGACTCTTTTCAATGAATGATTGTTGAGCTCCTAAGAACGAATGATTTATACCATCATTAGTTCAGATTAAATATTTTTCAAGAGGTTAGCAGGAACCTTATACTGATATCCTCTGTTTAAATGGTTTAGTAAATAAATCAATTCATTTGTTGTTGTATATGAAACACCTCTCCGCCCTAAATCATGTTACTCAGAGTTTAGGAAAGACGAAAAATTACTTTCAGATCATTAAGCATTCAGAAATTATGTTTACAATCAATGAAAGAAGACATATTATTCGTAATACATGGGAAGTTGATAGAATATTCAAAGCACCCAGAATATAAATTCTAAATATGCTTGTACCACATTACTGGTCATCCATGTAACTCTCTCAGAAAACTTGAAAATTTCATTTATCGCCCTGGGTGGAAATTGAACCCGCATCTCCCAGTTTTTACATATTTACATTCTGTGTGATTTGAATATTCTATCGATTTCCCATGTATTATGAGGAATATTTTTTCCTTCACTGATTTATCTGTTGTACTGGTGATTTCCGACCTACATCCGTCTCTGGATGGGAGTTGGGTCGAAAACGCCATGAGTAAGCAGGGTTGCTTCGACTAGCGAAAATATGAGGATGTTCAGATTCCTAAACTAAGTTTGCTTAGTCGCAGTTGCTTAGAACTTCCTTGTCCTGGGTGGTGTAACGGTTAGCATACTGGAACGGAAATCGGGAGATGCTGGTTCAATTCCCCGCTCCAGAGCGATGAAATTTTCAAGTTTTCTGAGGGAGTTACATGGATGACCAGTAATGTGGTATAAGCATATTCAGAATTTATATTGTGTGTTTTGAATATTCTATACATTTATAATGTATCTCATGTTTTTTCTTACATTTTCGATATCGCCACTGACATCAATCATGATAGCTGATGATAGAGCAATCATGAGGGTTTCTTATTACCAGCTTTTCAATCTGTAATTTAATCAATGGATTTTTAGAGAATATTGGGGCTTTTTCTGGCAGTTAATTTCCAAGTATCAAGTCTAAAACTTTACTCTTCCTTTATGAATTAAAAATGATTGCCCTTTAAACAAACCCTATTGTGAGTCCTGTTTCTTTTCTTAACTAAAACCGAATTCTAGATGAGATGTAATAATATTTGAAGCTTGCAAGCTGAAAAAAATGCGCCAAATTACCAATATTCGTTTAAATTCGCTTATCAAAACCTGTTTCTTTCGGAGAATTTTTGACTTTTGCAAAAAAACAGATGAAGCAACTTGGTTCTCTTGAAATGTTATAAAGTCAAAAGTATCTAAATGCCTAATGCATTCAGCTAAGAAGACGACATACTGATTCCGCTTAGCGCTTTTTTCATCTCTATAGGAACGCTGTTAAACATTTTGTGGTAGGTTGCACCAAAAAGTGGTGCTATACCAGCTGCACCGCCTTCTGACAAAAGATACACCATTGTCTGGGCAAACAAAACCCAAAAACATGGTGAAACCTTGCACATCATGTGGTGCAAATCGGTTTTAGTTAGGGTGTGTATCATCTCATCTACAATTCAGTTTTAGTTAAGGTATGCAGTATATCTTCTCAAAAACTGGTGCTACACTAGCTGCACCACTTTTCGGGTTGTATATATACTGCTATGGGAATTTCACCCGCGCCACCGTTCGTTCTCCAGGCGTGCTCCTTTCTCTAGGCTGGGGGTGGTCAAAATGTAATGACTCATCGATGTGTATTATTTCATTACTTCTAAGGAAGTAATATCTGCGTTTCCCCAAAAAATGGAAAGCATTCGGCACTTCTTTAGATGACAACTAGGGAAGTTCTCTGCAATATGAAAGGACGAAATCGCGATAGGGTCAAATTTTAGGTAATTGCTGGCAAAACTAGACGCCAGCCTATTACTGACATGTAAAGATCGGGAAGCCTGTCTGACATGCCTGCTCTAAACTGAATTTCCACATTTCTACGGCGCTGGTTTGACTCCATGACTGAAACAGGTGACCAGGCTGTTGAAGTAAGATGTTCTTATACATTGAAAGGATAATTTATTATAAACACCCCCTAATATCGTGCGGGCCCACCTTTCGCCCTTACAAGATCAGCAGCACTTTGTGTCGTGGAACCTAAAAAGTATTGGAAACGTTTGCGTGGTACTCCCGCCCGTGGTTCCAGAACAGCCGAAAGTTGCGGCGGTGGCTTTTATACTGGAATGCATAGCTCCAAGTCATCTCACAGACCTTCAATAGGGTTCAAATGCGAAGAGTGAGGGGGACATTCCGATGTTGCGCAAAATGCGTATTCAGCCATTCCTTTTTATTGAATAAAGGTATCGTGCTGTGGAAAATTGATTGACATGGAAGGGTGAAGATTAGATTTTATACTCCAACATAGATTTGTGCGGTGATGGTACCCTTAGCATGTATAAAGGGCCGGAAGGTGGTCTATATAAACACGATAGGTGGTCTATATAAACACGATACAGAACATTAAACCGCCCTTCACAGGTGTGTTCTTGTTTATTGCAATTTCTGACAGTCTTTTCTAAGAGAATACACTCTTTTGGTCACAGGATTAAGATATGGTAGAAACCACGGTAACATATTGTTCCTCATTCCTTCGTTTAGCGACAAAGGGAATATTCCTAAGAGTGATAACATAATGAAACATTGTAGCGCGAGATTTAAAATAACAGGAGAGGCCACCAGCTGAGCGAGGGAATTGCGCTTTTATTAACACCAAACGTAGGCACCAGAGCAGAAAGACTGAGATGAACTGTAAGGTCACAAAGCATAGAAAGCAAAACAACAGTAGAAATATTATATCAGAAGTGACCTATAAGTTCATTATATCTAGATAGAAGAATAACTGAAGAACTTTTGAATTTGGAATAGAATGCGGTGTAACTTTATTCGAGGATCCACAGTAATGGTGGAAATTGTGAAGTTCGTATGCACTGTATATTCATCACTATTTGAGACCACAGTACGACAAAAAAAAAAAAAAAACAAAAAAAAAAAACTGTGCATTTGGAAGGTACTTTACTGCCACTAAATTAAAGCTATATAACATCAGTAGAAATTAAAATTTTGGATAAACGGTATTGAAAATACATAATTTAGACCATGGAACAACTGAAAAAACTAGCACGGATTGTTCTACCATATTTACATCACATAATAGCAGAACAAATTGTGTTGTTATACTCAGCACTGCAAGTACATTCAGGCTACACAATAGAAGAAATTTGTATACAAAAGAAAGGCTCTGTTTTGTAATCCAGGTTTCAGCGTTACTGCCTGCATATGTCATATCGTCGAGTTCGTCTTAATGCGATACATTGGGATAAGGTTTGCTGCCAATGAAATCGACAAGTTTTCCGTTGAGATTCCAAAAACAAGTGAAAAAGCCCTTCCTTTCGACATTTGCTTCATTGTCGATTGTTAAGGAAGATGACCGTGGTCATGGTTATTATATAAATCCCTAAAAAGACAATGGCTAGCATTGAAAGAGATCATATTCTAGGAATGCATCGATAGGTACCTCTGCTCTATCGATTATTCTAAAATTTCATCGATAGGTACCTCTTCTCTATCGATTATTCTAAAATTTCATCGATATTTATTCATGGGCCCATACATGGGCCTATAAATAAATATTTAATGAAATTGTTCACATGGTCAGGGTTCTCAAAAAAAAAAAAAAAGTTTTAAATTCTTATCAAAATTGTGAGGAACTTTCTTCCGGGTTGTCTTTACCTTGGATGCTCGCCACTGAGACACTTGCGCACGCACCATCTCTGAAATTACAAAAGCTAAACTCTATCAGGCAAAATTTAACTTAGTTTCTGCAAAACAATAAATAAAGCTGCAGTTATAACCTTACCTGGCATTTTGTTGCTGACGGCGTTAAAAAAAGGCTGACATTGCGGAAACATAGCTTTAGCAGGTGGACCACATTTCGACGGTGGAGGACTAGAAGGTGGACCCTTTCCTGCATTGCCACCTGGCGGCTGAGCTTTCTGTGGCTTCGGTGGAGGAGCAGGAGATCCATTGCTTTGCCATACCGAAAGTAAAACAAACAGAATTATAGCTGGATACATGGGATCGCCGTAAGTTTCTATGTGAACCAGCTACAAGGATATTTTTCTGCGATTCCTCGGAAAGCTCATTTACCCTTTTATACTGCCTCTAAATATATTGATTGCAAAAAATACTGCCAAATATAAATGATCTCTTCTCAGAAAGTTGCCGGTAAGTATCCAAACGAATTCGTTTCTCAGTTTTATGTGCTGTAAATCAGTTGTCGAAACGCTGGCTATCATATTCATTGTCAAGTCGGAAAACCCCTGGACTGAAATACGAGACTGCAACAATAGAGTAGGAAATATAGATGTTATATTTATTCTGTTCAGTCTGTCCGTTTTCTCTCAATCTTATGTGCTAAGATTCAGCTGTTTGAGTGCTACTTTTCATTGTCTTTCAACTCAGAAAACCTCAGCACCTGGAATTTAAGATGTTAACAATGATTTCGACTTCATAGCATTTCAAGAGAACCAAGTTGCTTTATCTGGATTTTTCGCAATATTTCAGCTGAATGTCATCGCGAATGCAGAAGACTTCACGTCAGTTCGTAGACAGCGAAGAGAATGGCTTTCCATTTCTGTATACCAAAGTAATGTTTAAGTATTAATATTTTTTTTATCGCTATTCATCTCGAGTGACAAATAATGCATAATTCATTCACCATCTTGATTCAAGAAGCTTAATTCATTCGCCGTCCTTACAAGATGATCAAAGGCACGTAAAACTAATTCCGTTTCATTCGCTTTTCTAACTTCCAACATCATAATAAGTAAAGCAATGTTATTATGTCCAGGGCTTAACTAACAGAATTAAAAGCACTAACTTATTCAGCAGATTTTCAGGAAGGCACATTTGCGATTCTGTCAAGTGCTTTTGCTATTTTGAATTGAATTACGGAAACTACAGTATTTCAGTGGATTTTTACTGTCACGGGGTCAGATTATTCAGAATACCGTAACCCCATTAAGTCTAATTATTTGCAGAATCTTCGGCTGACTTGGTTTGAAGACACTTAAGCCTGTCTTTAACACGCAATTTTACGATATCTCTTTATGAAAGTAACTTAATATGTAATCTAATTGACTTAATTTTAGGGTTGAATTACAGCCATTCTAATGATCACATCTTTCTGAAACATGAGATAAAAATGTGTGCGTTGATTTAAATTTACCTTACCTCTGGTTGTAAATCGAATTTCGTTTTACATTAGAACACTGAAACTGCTTTGATGTATAAGCATGATTGATATCAGTAAATTTGTGAAACGGAAACACTTTTTTCATTTCTAATGTAAGACGTACAAATTTGAATTCAAATACAGGGGGAACCTCTGTTAAACTAAGTTGTTTTTTTCATTAAGTTAAAAATCTATGGAATGAAATAGTCATTTTTAACATCAATTTTGGCTATAATATATACAGAAAACATTATGACCAGCGCGCTTTTATGCAAATCGAAACAACAGCATGTAAACGACGGAATGGGTGAAGGTCATGAAACGGTATAAATACGATCTGATAATGAGCTCTGCCAATCAGTGTTATTCTTATTCTTCAGATGGGAAAGGAAGCGCACTTAAGCGAGTTTCACAAAAGACAAATTGTAACGGCGAGACGACTGAGTCAGATCATTCCCGATACGGCAGACTTGCGAGGTGCTCACGGTCATCCGTCGTTATTACCTTCAACAAGTTAGTAAAATCATGCAATGCATTGATTATGATACTCTTTCCAACATACATGAAATCGCGCGCAGACAAATCCTCCTCTCTACCGTGACTATTGATTCGTTCATTATACCTCCGGAACAACATATTAAAGTTTTGTCGCAATAGAAGCATTTTTACTCAAGTTATGAGGATAATGGCCGAGGAATAAATCTTGTTCTTGTGTCCTGACCTTTGACCCCAGTTCGATGATAATAAACAGAATTGGTTCACTGTACCTCCGGAACAAAATACTTAAGTTTTGTTGCAAGGCAGCATTTTTAGTCAAGTTATGAGGATAATGGCTGTGGAATAAATCTCGCTCCTGTGTCTGACCTTTGACTGCATTTCACCCATTTTCAATAGGATTCGTACCCAGGTTGTCCCCATATCCCATACTAAAATTTCATCGAAATCGAACAAATTTCACGCGAGTTATAGAGCGGACAGACAGAGAGACAGACGGACAAAGCTGGAGCATATACGCTTCTTCAACCTACGGTTGGAAAGCGTAAACAAGTTAGTAAAATCATGCAATGCATTGATTATGATACGCTTTCCAACATACAAGAAATCATTACTCAAGTCATGAGGATAATGGTTGTGGAATAAATCTCGCTCCTGTGTCCTGACCTTTGACCCCATTTTGATGATATTCAACAGGACGGGTTCAGTATACCTCCGAAACAACATGATAAAATTTTGTCGCAATCGAAACATTTTTACGTAAGTTATGACGCAGAAGTGAAATGGAATGGATCCCGCTCTTATGTCCTGACCTTTGACCCCATTTCGTCAATTTTCAATAGGGTTCGTCCCCAGCTTGTCCTCTACCACCTACTAAAATTTCATCCAAATAGAACCATTTTTACGTGAGTTATCGTGCGGATGGGCAGACAGACAAATCTGGAGTATATACGCTTCTATATAACTGCTTATTGAGTTGCTTCCGTGAGCAACTCAATGGGCTATAAGCAGTCTCCTGTCCCAAATTTAGGGTCACTGGTTCCAGGGAAGGGAGAGAGAGCCAGGGCCGTAAGACAAACACAATATTCATGCCTCACGGGATTCGAACCCGGAGCCCTTTCGGACGAATGATCAGAGGCCATCACTTAGACCACTGCGCCACCGGGGCGGCCTAAACATCATTGTAGACCAAGTACATCCTTTATTGGCCATGATATTCTTCTTTAGTAGCGCCTTCTTTCAACAGATAATGCGCCATGTCACAATACCCGGATTGTTCCCGAATGGCTCACGGACGTGCTTAGCGATTTTGGGCATAATTTGACTAAAAAGGTAGAACCTAGATAAATATTCAAGAGTCAAGTAAAACGTAAAAAGTTATGTGAACGCCGACCATTCGGTACTGAGCAGAAATACAGAATGAAAAACGAATCAGCCCCAAACAAATGAGTATCAGATAGCTAACGTAACAATGGGAAAAAAAGCTTTCAGAGTAGAGCTTGGAAAAATTCCTGTGAAGATTAATCTCTCAGAGGGGTTTTCTGCAAGTAGTGTAGATGACTAATTAGCTCTTCATCTCTTCAGCATATTCGGAAAGACGAACATTAGACATATGCGCATATTGTTCTATATGTCTCTCTCAACTTGTAACGTATACTCTATATTCACTTTCCTTTTGATTTTACTATCTCTGGTTATTTTATTTTACTATGTAAATTATCTTCTTACTGAACGAAATATTATTTCACCCGATGAATGAGATCTGGCAATGAGTGTAAGTCATGACGTGGTGGTAACTAGTATGTAGGCGCGTTCATCAATAGCGAAGGAGAGCGTTTGTTATTGTACGGAGAGCGTTTGGTGTTGTACGGAGAGATTTTGTTGTTATAAGGAGATCGTTTGTTGTTATACTAGAGGAGAGAGTTTCGTTCTATGCCATTAGTTGGATTCTTCATTATTGTGAAACAAGTTGTGTGTGTGTGCTTTGGACGACCAAGAGTCGCATAATAAAAAAAGATTTGAGTAAGTACGTCTTTCTCAATTAATAGTTTTTGTCAGACCTCTGTCTGGCTGTTAGGTTTATATCATTAGTTTATTATCATTAACAACCAGCGTTAAGACTTTATACATTCTAATTACTACACTACTAGCAGGAGACTTTATTCATGTTCTTAATTAACTAGTAACAACAACCATTTGAATTCACTATTTGAAGCTCAGTAGGAAAGCTTCATTATTATCATTAGCTAGCTGGTAGAAAGAGCTTATTCATTATAATTAGCTTAGCGGAAAGCAAAATAAAGTTAATTCATTATAAACTGTCTCTTACAATTCCTTGAATGCAAATGAAGGGTCTACAAATCAGAGCTCGTTACTCTGTGCCCTGCAGCTCTAAAGCCTTTAAAAAGAAAATACTAAAGTAATACTTTCCTTTTTCAGTAAAAATATACGAAATACCTTCGTTTTTCAGTTAAAATATTTAGTAAATTTATCCATACTTTGCGGGTTCCTATGGTTACGCTCCTTAGGGAATGACTTTACGTCTTTAAGGTATAAGATGACCACTTTGGGAGAGCAACCGCATTCTTTGTAGCCCCAGCTACTGTCCTGGTCAAAACAAACGCAAAACTATGGTTCCGTGCAGCTGCAGACAGTCTATTTAATATTCACCGGTATTTTTCTTTCATCCTTCATCCAACTGGAGTTTTAACCAGGTTGCTGTTATCCCGAGAATTTGACTTCATATTGTACACATGCTTCTTGGTTTTTAGAAGTGCGGATCTGCTGACCGCAGGACAAAGAATAATTGTTTGTATGTTTCTACCTCCAAATTCAATCATTTGGTTTTCGTGATACTTAAAGATAGAGATTTCATGCGATTTTAGTGATGTGTAGTGTTGGAATTATGATGCTGCATAGGTAAGTGAATGCACAATAAAGGCAACTTTTGTCAAGTTTGTGTCACGTATTCTGCAGAAAGCGGTGGTAGAAATTTTACAAATATAAAAAAATCATTGGGTGTATACCCGAAGTTGGTGGCTCGCACAAATATTTACTGATTCCCAAACAGCACAAATATTAATGCAATTACTCGTAATACGCACTGTGATGTTCGTTCTATTGCTCTTCTTCACAGCGAGGTGCGATGAAGCATAAAGGTACTAACTAGCAGACCACCTAAAGAATTCAAATGCTTGTAGAAAGCACCATCTTTGTAGTTTGGTGAAGCTACGTTCACTGTGAGAAATTGTGTTACAAATTCACGGCATTCCAGAAAGAAAGAAAAAAAAACCACTTAAAAAGAAAGCTGTAAATGCCTTCTTACCTGACAAATAGTCGAACACGACATGAAGGAACTCTGCGCATTCTGGGAACACAGCTATAGCAGTTGGACCACATTGAGATGGATCTGAAGGTTCTGGTTTTTGTTCTGGATCTGGTTGTTCCGGCTGTGGTTGTTGTTCTGGATATGGTTGTTCCGGCTGTGGTTGTTGTTCTGGATCTGGTTGTTCCGGCTTTGGTGATTCAACTGGAGTTCCGCGGATTTGAAGCACCGAAAGTAAAACGAGGAGAATTACAGCAGGATTCATCGCTCTGGCCTTAATTGTGAAGTACGAATAAGGGTATTTTGCTGTGATCACTTGCAGAACGATTTACTCTTTTATACCTTCTCTACCCAGTACAGACTGATAACAAAAATGCTTCGCTAAACACCTTAACTTATAGTTTTATTATGCCATCTACTAAATGTGCATTCAAGGAATGTCTTTCGTAAATGTCGAAACGAAATATTTCTCAATTTTATGCGCTATGCATCAGCTGTTTGAACACGGATGCTATTACACGTGGCTTTGCAACTCTATAAACGGCAAAACCTGAAATCTATGAGGACAACAATAGGATTCGAAAAATATATGTTATATTTATTCAATTCAGTCTGTTTCCACTTGACAGCATTTTAGCAGAATCCATTTGTTTTTTGTATACCTTTCGCACAACTGCAAAGAAAGCCATCAAATATGATGTGATAAGGTCATTTTAATTTACTGGACGCTAAAAAAAATGGTGTCCATATTCCTACAGTGTACCACAGAGTAAGTTTTCTGCATCAATCATGCTTAAATTTTTTTATCACCCTCGCAAAGTAAGTAGAAGATATATAGGAATTCCGTTTGAAAAACAGTTATCTTCGTAAATTTCGAAATTTGTGAAAGAAGTAAATGTAGTTTTAATTTTACACCGCACGGAGTTAACAAAATTAAATGCGTAGTATTAGTCTTCCTGATAAAAAAAATGGGGAATTAAGATGATTTTCAGGATATTGAATATTGCGATTTGACAAAAGCGTTTGTGAGTTTTGTGGAATTTTGAAAAGACTGTATGTGGACACTTTATCTCCCCAGTCGTCGAGAGGTAAAAGGAGCTGGATTCTGGCTAGTCATCTGAGTTAAATCTGGGTTTGGGTCTCGGATGAGACATGGTTGGTGTATTTGATCCACTCTCTCTCTCTCTTCTGTTACATTTCTTTCTTTTTTTTTTTTTTTGATTGAAGGTTTAAGTTTTTATTAGACCTGGTGGTACAGAGACATGGCAATCAGGCAGACATAGACAGGAGATAGATGTTTTACATCAACAAGTACATATAAAACATGGTTTTTACAGTATGCTAAATGAACAGTGTGCACAGAGAGCCATTGCTAATCAAGTAACACATTGAGAGCCAGTAACGAAAGAGAAACACAAACATCCATGCCTCACGGGGATTCAAACCCGGACCCAATTAGGGTGAATCGTCATAAGCCAGCGGCGCCTAAGACCACTG
This sequence comes from Macrothele yani, assembly GCA_039090855.1. NCBI lineage: Eukaryota > Metazoa > Arthropoda > Arachnida > Araneae > Macrothelidae > Macrothele > Macrothele yani. Next base: position 118,881,117 of record CM077026.1, read on the forward strand.
CGCCACAGGGGTGGCCACCTTCCCTAATGATATTTTTTGTTGTGGGTTAAAAAAAACTATTTATTGGACTTAGTTGACAGATACATTGACATATACAGTATAGACATTTTGTGTTTCGACTTCAGTAATGGTGAACACTAAATACAGTATGAACAAGGAAAACAGCCCAGGAAGACAAACACCAATATCCATGCCTTACCGGGATTCCAACCCAGACCCCTCCATTGGATCAAAAGCCATCGCTTAGACCACTGCGCCACAGGGGCGGCTAAAATGCCTTTTCAAATCTGCCTAATTCAGCGAAGGATCCTCTCCTCGCGATATCTTCTTTTTTCGTGAGTGTGCGGGGGAGGGGGTTAACGACCACTTTGAGCGATTATTATGGCTACGGATTGTTGCATGTTTCCAGGTTCGGGCCGCTTGTTTCATCGGCCCGAAACTGGAAACGCCGTGGGACATATACGCGGCGCTCATGCTTCATGCGGGACCCGAGCCCAGGCATATCTTGAACGACTGGTCAAACACTCGGCCACCTAGGCCGTAAAAAATGTTTAGTCTATTTTTTTTTTTTATGGTTGAGGGTTTGACTATAAGCCGTCGCCCGTCCCTAATGTAGGGCCACTGACACCAGGGAATGAGAGAGCCAGTTCCGTAAGACAAGCACAACATCCATGCCTCACCGGGATTCGAACTTGGACCCATCTCGGACGAATGGTCAAAAGTCATTGAGCCACCGGGGCGGTTACGATATTTTGCAACTTCCCTTTACAGGGAAAGAAAATGCCGCAGCTTTTCTCAGAAATAAAAGCATTCGATTTTTTTTTAATTCTTTGGTTGTCCGAATTATTTCGAATTCGAAGAATTCCCTGAAACCTATGGCCCCAAATTAGGGACGACCGACTGCTCATAGCCCTAACGCTCATGATAGTTTTTAAATATCAAAATTCAGGCAAAAAACAAAAGAAAAAGAGGGAGCTGCAACCATTTTTATTGTCACATTTTTAGTATCAATGTCAGGATCACAATGTCTAATTAGTTTCAGCAATTTTTTTCTGCGGACTTGTACTGAAAACCTTTTCGAATAAAACAATAACTATCTTTGACATGAAATTACATGAACTCTGTATGAAAAAATAAAATGGCCGAGTGTTACGCGGCACAGGCCTTTAGCCATTCGTCCCAGGAGGCACCCTCCACGAATCGCGGTTGAGGCGTGGATGGTGTGTTTGTCCCCCCGACACTAGCGCTACCCTACCCTGGAACCAGTGCTCCCAAATGAAGGACGGGAGACTGAATTACGATCCATCAAGTTGTTCATAGTGGTTGTAACCTCCCCCCACCCCACCCCCACCCCCAAAATCCTATTTGAAAGAAGTGAAGTCATTTGCGCGATATTAATTTGGATGTAAAGCGATTTAAAAAAAAGATTACCGTCTCTGTTTTTTTTTTCTTTTTGGTTGAGGGCGTAGTGACGTGGAGGGATTTAGAAAAAAAAAAAAAAAAGGAGAAAAAAATCGCCCGTTGTGAAACAAAAATCAGTGGTAAAGTTTAATTAAAAAAAAAAAAAGAAGTGAGAAAACTCTGAACTTGGGTAATGGGACGCCATTATTGAGTGAAAGAGAAGGGATGCAGAAAATGCAGCCATTTTTGTGACAAGGTCATAAGAATTGGGGAGAGTTTGCAAATTTCTAAGAATTTGGAACGTGGAATTCACACAGACCATAGCAACAGCAGAGTGGGCATGTGGATTGAGTTTAGGAATTTTGGGCACCAGACTTTTGGGCACAGGACAGATCAGATCAGATCATATGTAAAGGATTTTAGGAAGGGAGTGTCTGACCCCAGGTCATAAACAACCCTTAGAAATAGGAAGCTAGGAGATTTGGGCTAGAGTGCCTGTTAGGAAAGTGACACGGAAGCGAAGTAGAAAGGGGGAGGAAGACGCCCTTATTTATTACCGGGGGACCAGTACCCAAGGTCCGACGGCTTAACGTGCCCATCCGACCCACGGCGGATATTTAGTGGATCGAGCGTCCGTACCTGCCTGGGATCGAACCTGAGGTCTTCTCCATGGCAGTCACGACCGCTGCCCACTAGGCCACCGGACATTTTGGCACCCGGACTTTTGGGCACCCGGACATTTTGGCACAAATCTTTAGGGGCCGTGCAAAAATTGCCGTTTCTTGGCGTTCTGAGGGGAATTCAATGGAGAAAACGTTCCCAGTAAGACAAACGACAATCCGTCTTTTTGGTGTAAATATGACAAGGATAATATCCGAAAACTTGAAAATTTCGTCGTCTTCGATTACATAGCACATAACCATGAATATGGATTACATCATATTCATGATTACATAGCACCAAGGGCGCCCATGGTGTTGGTGGCGATGGGGGAGGGGGGGGGTTGTGTCTCGAGCCCCCCATGCTGTTGGTATAGCCCAAATTTTTGATAAATTTAAAACACTAAAATAGACGAAACCTTTTTTTGAAGCATTTTAAAAAATAATAACATATTAATAATTGATTCTATCAATTATTTTTGTTGTATTTTAGTATCTTGCACATTTACTGAAATGTTTGACAGCCTTGAAGGAGGCAAGGATTTTTCTTACCCCCCTCCCCCCTAAAAGTATTCATATGGGCGCCACTGCATAGCACATTTCTTAGGTTTCAACGAAAAAAAGCAACTACACCAGAACTCATGCGATGTTCGGAAAAGGATGACAAGGAGGAATTTTTTTTATAACGCCTCACTTTTACCTAGACGCATTAAATATTTCATATCATGTCAAGTTATTAATATTTTTGTTTTACTTAATTAGGCACTAAATTACTATGCTTCATTCGTAAGCCCTTTTGGCAGCCTTTATTTCTACCAATGCCATATTCATAACGTTTACGTATCAACTCAAGGTATTAATATTGCGTTTTCACTTGAGCACCAAATATTAATTCATAGGCCCTAGGCCTAGGCTTTTTTAGCAGTTTTTGTTTTACCGATGCCACATTCATAACAATTACGTATCAACTCAAGTTAATAATACTACGCGTCTACTTAAGCACTAGATATTATTTCACAAGCCCTATGCCTAGGCCTTTTTAACAATTTTTATTCTAACCATGTCATATTCATAACAATTACGTATTAACTCAAGTTAATAATATTGCGCTTTTACTTAAGCACGAAATATTATTTCACAGGCCCTAGGCCTAGGCCTTTTTAACAGTTTTTATTCTAACGATGTTATATTCATAACGTTTATGCATGAACTGAAGTTAATCATATTGTGCTTTTAATCATACACTAATTACTAATTCATTTGCCCTAGGCCTAAAGTCTAGTAATAAATATTGAATTCCTAAGTAAAAGCGCAATGCAATTAACTTGAGTTGATAAGTAAACGTTATGAATATGGAGTCGACAGATTAAAAACCGTGAAAAAGGCCTAGGGCCTAGAAATTAATAAACGCCCAATATTATTAACATTATTTAACAGGTAATTGTCATGAATGTGACATCGATAGAACAAAAGCTGTTTAAAAGGCCTAGGCCCTGTGAGAAATTTTTTAGTGAAAAAGTAAAGGCAGGATATTATTAACTTGAGTTGATACGTAATTGTTTTGAATGTGACATCGATCGAACAAAATGTGTTTAAAAGGCCTAGGCCTAGGGCCTGTGAAATAATATTTAGTGCTTAAGTAAAAGCGCAATGTTATTACCTTGACTTGATACGTAAACGTTATGAATATGACATCGGTAGAAAAAAGACTGTCAAAAGGGCCTACGAATGAGGCATAGTAATTTAGTGCGTAATTAAGTAAAAAACAAAAATTAATAACTTGACATGTTATGTAAATATTTAGTGCCTAAGTAAAAGTGCAGTATTATTAAAAAAATCCCTCCTTTTCCAAACATAGTATGAATTCTGCTGTAATTGCTTTGTTTCGTTGAAGGTTTAAGAAATGTATGATGTAATTTTTGTTAATTCACGAATGCACTGCACTTTTGTTTCTGCATATTCAAGTGTAATTGTCACTTGCCTTACGGCGAATATTTTCTCGGTCAAACTCTTACTATTGGGCCAAGAAACGGCAATTGTTATACGGCCCCTTAAACATTTGTGCCCAAAAGTCCGGGAGCCAAAATGTCCGGGTGCCCAAATGCCCGGGTGCCCAAATGCCCGGGTGCCCAAATGTCCGGTGCCCAAATGACAGACATATTTACGATTTTCTGTCTGAAAATCGTAAATACGTCTCAATTTCTTAATGATTATGAGATATGAGTGAAAAATACTTTGTGCACACCAGTTGCTCAAGTAGGGAGAAATATAGGAACACTATAATTTTTTCCGCAGCTCAATTTCATTGCTCTAAAAGGGAATGTGACAAAATGTCCGGGTGCCCAAATGTCTGAATCCCGCCCAGGACTAGGGGGCCGGAATGCAAGCCTGTGATTGGTCGTGCACTGTCCAGGGTTCCATAGAAAGTTGAGGGATGCAAAAAGAGTGAGACGCCTCAAACCTCTTGGCCACCGGGGTGGTACACTCAATTTTCAACTGGTTGGTTGAGAAATGGTAGCACCATTCGCTTTTCCTGGTTATTCATTAAAACTTGAGTATTTTGTGCCCGATAAGTCTTCGATAAACCATGCAGTTATCTCTGAAAAGAACATGCCCTTTTCCTGTTCTTGATTTAGAACGAATGCTGATCAATTAAGAAAAAAAATGCATTTCAGTCGACAGCAAAAATCCCGAAACATTGTCTCAAAATTTTTAAATTCCCAAGCAGTTAATGCATTTGATACCATAATACGAAAAAAATCATCTTTTTTTTTTTTTTATTTGAAACGTAATGCGTCAGCGCAAATTTCATTTGGAGCACGCGCTATAAACTTATACGGATGTTCAATAGAAGGAAGAAATATCATTACACCTGAAATTCCGTTTTAAGTGGGAAAACGCTTTTCCATGTCAGTGCGCAAAGTTCCTTTGTCTTAGTCCCCCCCCCGCTTTTTGGCGATTACCACAGAATTACCTCTCGCTGTGATATGATGTAAATAGCATTGTTCCCCAGGGATACGCAAGTCCACGTCTTGCAATGTCAGCATTGGAGAATGAATTAAGAGGCTAAGACTGAGAGAAATCTTTCGTTGACATATACGACATGAGATACAAATATTTCCATTCTGCCATTGTTCTGTCGACATTACCGGTGAGATATTGCTCAATAAACAACAAAAGAAAGTAACATGTCGACTTCTCCTGCAGACGTTAACAAATTAGTGAAACAAAAGGAAGAGGATTTAGTGAAACTTATTTTTAAACAAGAAAGATGACGCCGAATTTTCGGCTGTAATGAGCACGTCTTTTGAATCATTTTGACGTGAATTGAATTTATCTGAGTTATTCAAAGTTAACGTAACAGATTAGAAAAAACATCAACTGGGTTTCTACAATCGATAAGGCATCCAGAAATAGAGACAGCTACTTACTTCCACAAGGAGCCAAAAATTGTATTACGAGTGTAAGGGTGAAAAATAATAATAAGATGCATATCAATTAAGATATGATTAAGTGTTATTTTATGTATATAAAAACAAGAAGAAAAAAAAACAAGTTAGTAAAATCATGCAATGCATTGATTATGATACGCTTTCCAACATACCAGTAATTATTACTCAAGTTATGTGGATAATGGCTGTGGAATAAATCTCGCTCCTGTGTCCTGACCTTTGACCCTATTTCGATGATATTCAACAGAACCGGTTCACTATACCTCCGGAACAACATGATAAAGTTTTGTTGCAATAGAAGCAGTTTTACGCACGTTATGAGAATAATGGCTGTGGAATAAATCGGGCTTTTGTGCAATGACCTTTGACCCCATTTCGTTGATATTCAACAGAACCGGTTCACTATACCTCCGGAACAACATGATAAAGTTTTGTCGCAATCCAAACATTTTAGGTAAGTTATGATGCACAAGGGCAATGGAATGGACCCCACTCCAGTGTCCTGACCTTTGACCCCATTTCGCCCATTTTCAGTAGGGTTCGTCCCCAGTGGCTCCCTACCACATACTAAAATTTCATCGAAATCGAACCATTTTTACGCAAGTTATGACGCATAAGGGCAATGGAATATATCCCGCTCTTATGCCCTGCCTGACCTTTGACTCCATTTCACCCATTTTCAACAGGGTTTGTGCCCAGGTGGTTCCCTACCACATACTAAAATTTCATCGAAATCGAACCATATTTACGCATGTTATGACGCATAAGGGCAATGGAATGGATCCCACTTTCATGTCCTGACCTTTGACCCCATTCCGCCCATTTTTAATAAGGGTTCGCGCCCAGCTGGTTCCCTAATACATACTAAAATTTCATCGAAATCGAACCATATTTACGCATGTTATGACGCATAAAGCAATGGAATGGATCCCGCTTTTATGTACTGACCTTTGACCCCATTCCGCCCATTTTCAATAGGGCTCGTGCCCAGGTGGTTCTCTACCACATACTAAAATTTCATCAAAATCGAACCGTTTTTACGCAAGTTATGACGCATAAAGGCAATGGAATGGATCCCGCTGCTATGTCCTGACCTTTGACCCTGCTTGGTCCATTTTCAATAGGGTTCGTCCCCAAGTGGTCCCCTACCACATACTAAAATTTCGCCGAAATCGAACCATTTTCACGTGAGTTATCGTGCGGACGGACGCACGGAAGGACAAAGCTGGAGCATATACGCTTCTTCAACCTACGGTTGAAAAGCGTAAAAAAAGAGGGCTATGTCACGTGCAGTGGGACGACGAAATGTCACCCGAGAAGAATATTGTTTTACTCAGGCAATGACTTTATTTCATTAACTGTGTGCATATACAATGCAAAATGCTCTGGCGTACGTTGACGACGTCAGGAGATATATAGCTAATCCCAAGCTGCGGAAAGACATTGTTTCGCAGTACATTACCGGACGCAGAAAATCTGGTCCGAGAGAATACTTGCACAAACGCAGACAATGCCCAATAGTAAAAGGGCGCCAGCTTGTCTGGGAGGTCTGAATACGTATTCTATGTGAAAGAATGCCAGTATTGTTGTATGTTTTGTTCTGTCTGTATAGAGTCTGGTGTCCACGCGCAGAAGTCCGTTAGAAGGAATGTCAAACATGCGGTCGTCAGACACGAAGACAATAAGTAGGGGCCAGTTCCAAGAGCCGCCCCGGTGGCGCAGTGGTCTAAGGCGTTGGCCTCTGATCATTCGTCCGAAAGGGACCGGGTTCGAATCCCGGTGAGGCATGGATGTTGTGTTTGTCTTACGGCACTGGCTCTCTCCCTTCCCTGGAACCAGTGACCCTAAATTAGGGACGGGCGACTGCTTATAGCCCATTGAGTTGCTCACGGTGGTCGTTAAACCTCAAAAAAAAAAAGTTCCAAGAAGCAGGAACTGCTGCGTTACTGATACGAAGCAAGTTGGCCTGCGGGAAAGGTCAGGTTCGCTCCGGAATCTGACAAGGTCGAAGGTCAGCGCTTCGTGGAAGGGGCAGGGAAAAGGAGGGGCTCTCAGAAGCGAAGGGGATAAGAGAGAGAGACAGCTTCTTGCAGAGGGAGAGTGGAGTTGGAGGTGAGCTTGGAAGACGGGTAGACGTGGGAAGTTTAGGCTCCAAGGAACAAAGTTTGTGATTTAGCGTGAAGCCGAGTGCTTCGGGAGAAAGCGTAGAGTCGGAACGACTCTGATATAAGGGTTGCCGAAAGGCAACTGATTTTTGATTGAACGGAGCATTGGTTGGAGTAGAGTATACTCAACTGGAGAATTTAGTTTGAGGTCGTGAAAAGTTCTCGGAGCGAACGCTGATCAGTAATATTGCTGAATTGAACAATTCGTAACGGACGTCGCATGTGAAATAAATTCTTCGACGTGGACATTGGCACCGGAACAGAATCTCACCAATACTTTTGCTTTATTAAATTTATTGTCTTTCTTATTCATGGAGTAGTTATTGAAAGTGGATGAAGTGCTTTACGGCAGCCATTCCTTGATTCGCGGATAATGTAAACAAAAAAGGCGGAGGATGAAGGGCCTGGATAATAAATTTATAACTAATAAATTGCGAGAGTGAGAACCTCAGATAATTTGCTGTCAGTGGGGAGTTGTTAAAATAACTCACGGACACCTATCGGAAAGAAGGCGGGGCTTAGCAACTTAGCACGAGAGCCTATGTCTCACCCCTACAACGAGAATTAACAAATGGCACGCAAAAAGTTTCTTATAGCACAAGGAAGGTATGAGAGACAAAGATATTGTCGAATCGAACAGTTAAAAGAAAAAATATAGAAGGAAACATGATGTAACTCTACGCCTTCTAGTAGGAGAATTTTTCATAATGGAAAAGTTAAAAAGAGGCGAAAAATATTCTTCATGGAAAAAGCTATGCTGAGGAAAATGAACTTTTTAAATGCATCTCCCGGAATCAAAGATAGCGAGAAAAACGTGTTGATCTTTAAGTCCTCCTCTAGAGGGAAAACCGTGCATTATTTAAAGAGGATAATGCTTCACATCTCTATTGTAGCGAATGGCATACAGTAAACAAAGGCATTTCTCAATAGGGTTTTTAGAAGCGTAGATACAGCTGCAAATAGAAATACACAAACACCACCTAGCGACAAAGCAGGGGACTATAAAACACCCCAAATACTAACCTAAAGTGATCCTGTGTTGAAAGAAGTTTTTAAAATAATATAACTATACTATTGATTGGAATTTCTTGGCGTAGAAAAAAATCAAAGTTCCCAAGCTTTCGCACATCAACCAGATGGCTTTTTCAAGGAAGGCAGACAGTATGCCAAGAAATTCGGATCATTAGTATAGTTACACTATTTTGAGTATAGTTGGTGTAGAGTTTCTATTTATAAATTACAAGTTTTTAAATCGTACACGTAAAAGCAGAGATATTGAGAAAAAAAAAAGGATAAACATTGGCGTCTTCTAGCGGCAAAATTGTGCAAACACAAAGAGTTTCCTCATAGATAGTAGTATCTGACCGAAAAATAATTTTTATATCGGGTTTTTAGTCCCGCAGATATTGTGCATACGAAAACTGGAATTTACACCCTCTAGTGACAAACTTGTGCGTTAAAAAAATTTGAAATTATATGAGAAACATTTCGCAGTGGAAACACTTTCCATCAAAGAAACGATTTTTTAAATCGGACCCTTAGAAGCAGAGATATCGGCAAAAATAAGATATACATCTACGCCCCTAGCGAAAAAACTACGCATTATTTTAAGAAGAAAGCATCCTGAAAAGGTTTTCCGAGGTGAGCGCTATCGGCCCATGAAAACATTTTTTCAATTGAGTTTCCAGAAACTCAGGTTTTACTGGAAACACATCAGAAGCGGAAATAAATCTTACTCCCCCTGGTGGCCAAACCATTCTATATCAAAAATTAGAAATTACAATCAAAACATTTCTCATGAAGTGCTGTATTCGACGACGGAAGAATTTTTAAAATCAGAGTTTTAGAAGCAGAAATATCAGGGAAAACGCAATTTAACATTGCGCCCCCTAACGGAAAATCTATGCATTAGTTGAAAATTTTGAAACTCTATATAAGAAACATTTCGCACCGAAAACGCTCTTCAAAGAATTTTGCAAATCAGACTCTTAGAAGCAGAGATATCGGCAAAAATTAGATATGCATCTACGTCCCTGTCGGAAAAACAATGCATTATTTTAAGAAGAAAATATTCTGAAAAGATTTTCCGAGGTGAGCGTTCGTTACCTTGCCCACAAGAATTTTCTGAATCGAGTTGAGAACCTCAGATTTTTCTGCGAATACATAAGAAGCAGAAATAAACACTTACGCCCCCTGGTGGCCAAACCATTGTTTACCAAAAATTAAAAAGTATATGCAAAACATTTCCCATCAGAAACTGTATCTGATGCAGAAAAAAATAATTCAAATCGTAGTTTTAGAAGGAGAGATATCGGGGGAAACGCAATTTATCTTTACGCCCCCCAGAGGGAAATGCATGCATTACTTGAAAAAAATTCTCCTAAAATACTAAAATAGTCTTCGTTATAAATGGAATCGGAAAGATACTGTTACGAGAGTTTTTGGCTCAGCGGTATGACATGCGCTTCCTGTTCAGGAGGTCGCTGGTTCAAATTCAATCAGGGAAGAATAAGGGAGGGCTGGTTAACTTAGTACGCCGGAAAAGGAACTGGCCGAAATAGTCAAAATTGAAGGATTTGCGAAATTTCAGTAAAAATACGGGAAAACCCAAAACGTGTTTTTCTGAAATAAACGGAATTGCTGACTGTGGGAATTCTGTCAAAATACTGAAATTAGAAAAAAAAAAAAAAAAAAACCTTTTAAAACGGAAATTTCGTTGAAAGACGGACACGAATCAGCAACTTTGCTGCACTTTATTTTCAGAAATTTTCCGTGAACTCGCACCACTTATTTTCTACAGTGTTTAAGCACAATATCTCCACTTCCAATTTCCGAATAGATCTTTTTTTCTTTAAAATTCTGGTTATCTGTGAACCATGTCTGCTTCTAGGTACTAGAACTAGCCGTGTGAAGACTCATCTGGGAGAGGGGTCTGTGTTCAGCGGCAAACTAGATTCATCCAAGAATACAGATGAAAGTTTTGCTTTACATTTTCGTTTCTTTTGTTAATTTACTTCATTAGCAAACAATTTCTTCATGCCGGAAAGAAGAAGAAGAAGAAGAAAAAGAAGAAGAAGAAGAAGAAGCAGAAAAAAAAAGGTTCAGAATATGAAAAAAGGGGGAGGATGTGTGTGAGAAAACTGAACTCTCTTCGAATATAAAAAATAAATCGCGTTATTAGAATTTCGGCGGTGGCTGAGTTGCAGGGTGATTATCGCCGGAGAAAAGATGACTCCCAACTAGAATGAAAAAACTAATTACTTTTTAGTTTACCGTTCTGGTTCCTTTCCGGGGATCCACACAAAGGCATCGAGGAATTTTGCATGCCGAATTTTGGCTCTTTCTTCTCCATTTTTAATCGCGCTTTCTCCTTAGCTGGTGCTCGGAGGTAGGCATTTCTTACCGTGATAAACAGCCAAACTTCCCTTCTCTATTCACTCAAAAACCAAGAACTCTAAGATTCTCAGCACTTCTTATTGTACACACGCATAGCAAAATCACTCCTAATACCACAGAACAATGAACACGAAGAAGTTGAAAGGAAAGTTTTCTCTCTCTCTCTCTCTCTCTCTCTGTCTCGCAAGAGGATTTCTTTTTAGCTCTGTTTTATATTGCCTAAAGGGATGTATTTCTTTGTAACCAACTTACCACTTGAAAGTTTTTTAACAGCGGCTCAGCATCTGATAGTTACTTACCAAGAGATGAACAGTGTTTCATCCGTCAGCACAACAACACTTCCTCCTCCGCAGCTATCTCTCTCTCTCTCTCTCTTTTTCTTCTTCGGGTGGGGGGGGGGGAGGCCATGTTAAAGGGATCTAAAGAGGCTATAGCCTAGGAGCCCATCGTCACCAAATGCCCAAGAGCCATACCGCTACACTACAAACCATACACGGTAGATGATAGATAGATAGATATACAGAGAAGCTTATAAATAGTTTTAGTTTTGCCTTGTATGATTTCCGCTTGATTACAAATTCTAGTAGAGGCTGGAAGATGAAGAGATTTCAAGGTAGTGGCTCACTAAATGTACATTTTTGTGTCGTTTTGTATAACGAGGTCGGCGAGACAGTTTTAGCCTTTTCACTACCATCCACCCACACTTCTCAGTTTGCACTTCGAACATATTTAATGGTCGAAGTGCCCTGTGGCTTCGTATTGCATAACAACCATGATGCACCAAGAATATTATGCAATGCTCAATCATTAAAAACTCCAAGACCAAAATCCTTAAATCTAAACTTTTAACTCATATTTTTGTGAGTACAAAGGAAAACACAATGACTTGTTATGGAAATTCTGCACATAATTTATTAGTTTGAAGAATTCAATACGTTTTAATTAACACAAGCATATTGCTACAATTTCTTATTTTAACGGACTTCATAATGATACTCCGTCATAAGTTCTTTGGGGCCACACTCAGGCGTTTTGGGGCCCACTGAAATGTCTTAGCCTAGAGGCCTATTAAGCTCTTAATCCGACACTGAGTGGGAGGGGCTAATGTTCTTTTATACGTATTTTAAGGTTATCCTGAACCACGCCCCCCAATGAAAATTCTATATTCTCTGATACATTCTCTGTCACCGGCACTCATGTGACAGAGAATCATTGGTGCAACTGTTCCTACTGATTCATTTCGATAAGTAATTTCTTTTGAGTTATCGTTAGCATAACTCAAAAGAAATTACTTATCGAAGTATGAAGCGGGTATCGAACACGTACCTTCCGATTTCCGGTCGAGCATGCTAGGCATTACACTACCCAGGACAAAGAAATTCCAGGAAACTGAACATAAATATCTGAGAATCTTCAGATTTGCGCTAGTCGAAGCGGTTTTGTCCTATCGTAGCGACTATAGGCATTACACTACCCAGGACATGGAATTTCCTTGTCGTGTTTAGTATAATGCCTAGCACACTCGACCGGAAATCGGGAGGTGCGGGTTTGATCCCCGCTCCTGGACGATGAAAATTTTTCAAGTTTTCTGAACGGAGGGGTTACATGGTGTACAATGAAAATATAAAAGATTTACTCATTCATGTCATGTACATTTTTAGATTTTGATAATTAAATATTTATTAATTTTGGCGACCCTTACAGGGCTGTTGTGAAGGTGTGCGGCACATGGTTTGCGGAGTGTAAAGAAATGAATTTGTGTTATAATGCCTGCGAAACATCATGTAACGGATGAACTCAGATGGAGAGTGATCGGAAGACTAGAGACAGGCCAAAGTCAGGTAGAAGTTGCAAGATGGCTACATGTGAGTCCTTCAGGGGTTTACATCAATTGGACTGAAAAAGAACAGCCGTCAGAATTCTTCACAGATGAGTCCAGTGCGATTCCAGGCGTTCTATGATCTGGGGAGAACAAGTGACACGCTAACGTTCCTGTATGACTTGTGAAAGGGGCATTTATGGTGGTGGAAGCGTACTGGTTTGCGGCGGCCTCTTGTTAGGTGAAAGCACAGATCTCTATGTGATTTCACGAGAACTGAATGCTCGACGCCATAAGGAGGATGTCTCTGACCCTTATGTTCACCCTTATACAGGTGCCATAGGAGATACATTTCTCCTACAAGACGATAACTCTTGTCCCCATCGAGAGAGGCTGAAATAATTATGTCTTCATGAAGAGACTATTGTCTGTCTGGATTGGCCAGTCAAATCTCCCGAACTGAATTCTATCGAGCATGTCTCGGATGCTCTAGTGAGATTTACTGCTGCTCTGCTATGGTTTGGTAATTGAAAACACCAGAAGAAACGTAAACTCACCTTCCCCCCTTCTCAATTCTTGGAGGGGCTTAGAGAAATGTGACGTGCCTGTACCGCGGAACGCACATGAGATAAAGGTAGACAGCAGCGAGAGCATACGTCCGCGTAACTCAGTTGAGAGAGCGACTTATTCCGGAATGAGAGGACCCGGGGTTCGATGCCCGGCGTGGACAAGGATGACGTAGAAATTTGCTTCGCCATATTGGCGCCCGAACTTCAAGGATGACCTGGCTGTTAAAGTTCTTGCAATGGTGTGATGTTCTTTCCACACCGTGAGACAGGAAGAATGAGAATCCCTTCTTCAGTGCTTCGAAAAATAAATGTGTGTGATGTTACGTTCCACACACCAAATTGACTGGGATTTCTCCAATGTACGTTCTTCAGCGGATGACTGCCTACAGCGATACATTGTCCCGGCTGACCCGTGGACCATGCCTCGGCCCTCTTTAGGTGGATACACATGAGATAAAGGCAGATAGCAGCGAGGGCGTACGTCTGCATAGCGCAGTTGGGAGAGCGACTTATTCCGGAATGAGGGGACCTGCGTTCGGTGCCCGTCGTGGACAATGAATTTACTTCGTTAGAGAAGCGTATTTACTTCGTTATAAAGCTTCTATTTACTTCGTTATAGAAGCTTATTTACTTCGTTATGGAAGCTTTACCCGAGCCATACTCGTTGCTGCCTACTTAGCTCTGAGAGGCTTTGACATCTTATTTTTCACCTGGCTCTGTATGTGGACTTTTTGTCGGAATGAAGTGTATCTTATGAAATGTTTTGGAGTCTTTTAACGAACGGTATGATACAGGTTTTCACCAAATTGCATTAAATTTCTTCATGTATTTTTTGAGTTATCGTGATTTCTCTGTTTTTTTTTTTTCTTAATTTATGGAAATCAGTGTATTGATAGGTTGTGCCAAAATTTTAGGGATGCACTTCCGAAGTGTAAGCACATCACTCCACCGTAGTTGTTGGCGTGTTTGTCTACTTTTCACACTGCATTTTCCGTGTGTTAGTTCGAACTATAGGTAGTTGGAAGTTATTTCTATTGGAAGATTTTGACCAGGTTTCTTCAACCGTTGTTTCGAATTTGGCAGAGTGGACGACGTGCTACTTACAATTTGAAATTTGATCTTGTTGTTTACAAAGAGAAAGCTGCATTGTGAGTGGTTTTATAACTGAAAACACCAGAAGAAACGTAAAAATAAGACATTTTGACTAGAATGCTCGTAAAACACAATTTATTAAGTAAAGTAATAATAATTGGCTTGGTATGTGAACAAAATTTGTCATGATTGTTTCTTCCAAAAATTAATCATGATGTACACAAAAGAAATAACCAACGTTCTTCCGGCACTTAGGGAGTGGCTGTAGTTGAAGGAGAAGCGCCTTGTATAAATGCCTCCATGTTTTTCTTGCATTGATCCGAAGGTTGAATTTTGCTTCGAGCAGTAAGAAGCCTGTTCATCTTGCATTGCTGTAGGAAGAAAAACGAAAGGATAAAGAAGCACGTATTACATGCACAGAAAAAAAAAGCCTTTCCTGAAATTTAAGAATAGTATGAATTGCAGCACTTTTTTAATATTTGAGAAACAAGCAGATAAAAAGGATTAATCTGTTCTACTAAGCTATTTCTTTAACAAATCGTGTAAATGACTTCAGCTTTCTCTAGAACAGGAAACCGCAGTGAAGAACTGTAGTTTGCTTTTGTTTTGCAACTGCCATAATACAGAAAATGAAATAAGTATTGATGCGACGAATCTGTTCCCGCTATAGGCAGATACAAGAGATATAACGTAATTTTCTTTCCGCTGTAATTTAGTTCTTACGCTAAATACGTTATACGCTAAATACGTTACGTTATGTGTGCTAAATCAATGCAATATTAGAAAGTACCCGTACACCTTACAAGAAAGAGGTCAAGTAGTACTTACAAATAGTTTTATTTTGCTTTCATGGGTTGTACTTCACACTCCTATATGGTTTACTCGATACAGTATCAGTGATTTAACATCCGAACACAGTATGACAACAGCACGTCTATCATCAGTAACATCTATCCCCCTTAAGCGACCGCTGCATTGACTTTTCATCTATCGATCTTATCCGGCCACATATACGCCACTCTTGTTTCGACCTCAGTGTGTTGTCAACGTCATTCTCGTTTGAGGGAAAGACACAACGTTAAGGTTTTTTTTTTTTTATTGGAGGTTTAACGACCACCGTGAGCAACTCAACGGGCTATAAGCACTCGCCCGTCCCTAATTTAGAGTCACTGGTTCCAGGGAAGAGAGAGGGCCAGTGCCGTAAGACAAACACAACATCCATGCCTCACCGGGATTCGAACCCGGAACCCCTTCGGATGAATAATCAGAGGCCATCGCTTTGACCATTGCGCCACTGGGGCGGCACGTTAAGGTTTGAAAATGTCTAAGAGAACGAACACAAATTTACATAGAAAAAGGAACTCAACAGGATAGTTAAAATAGAATATACGTTGCAGAGAATTATTTCTGCTTCTTTCTTTTATATCTGATGCCCGATTTTAATGAAAGCCGACCATGAGGGATTCATAAAGAATTGTTAAGGATTTATGTATATTTTTCCTGAATCACATTTAAACTCATTTTTCACTCACTTATCTAAAAATGCGAAATTTATTTAAGCTACTATTTTGCAGGATAGATAGCTAAGGAAAACTATAAACGAGTTCCTGGGTTAAAAATCCAAAGAACACCAAGTTAAAATATTTCTCACAGATACACTATTTAAATTAAATTTCATGTGGATCCAAGAGATAAAATCTCACAATACGTGCTTATAAATATAGCAATATTCTTCCACATCTTTCGTACAAATCTGTCAAAACATCTTTGCGGGGGAAAGCCTGTCCGGGAAAAAACCACCCGGTGCAAGTTTTATACAATTTATTTAGAATCACCCCTACAGGGAGCCCTATGAAGAGACCCATATTGAAGAGGTTCTTTAAAAACGAGAGAAAAGAAAAAAACAAAACAAATAACAGTGAAAGAAAGTGAAAGTACGAAAACAATATAACCACAAAGTTTCAAACGCATGAAAAATGAAAATTTGACTCTGGATCCTACTATGAATTCGTGACTTATTCAATATTATTTTATTCCAGTATTTTGTTACGAATATCATTACCTTTCCTATAAACTATTGGTTTTAATGCCATTCATTTTTTAAAAGTTTTTTTTTGCACCATATTTCCTATTTTCAAATTTTACAACTCTTCGGAAATCGCATTTTGTTGCTGATTTTATTTGCTTCGAATTTCGTTCTTTTAATCTGGAATGTCATGAGCGTTTCGTAAAATCTTTATTATTGTACTATTTCCAGGGAAGCATACGAATTTTGCTTATTATGCTTTCAACTAAACTGCGAAGAAGTCCTTGATACTCTTTTTCATTACTAGCCTTTCATTTGTTGTGAAATTCGTTGTAGTAAGTTCCATCGTCTGCGTACAGCTTTAATAACTAACAAAAATTTGTTTTGCAATTTTATATGTGAGTTAGATCAAGGCCATCTAGATAATATAAGGCCGTAACGCTAGAGAGGTGAGTTTCCTCTTTTACTGACGTCATGAGGAAACCAAGGCTGTCGTGTAAGACGTCAAACTCAACGCCAACGTATCAGGCCGTGCAACATGAAAGTGACGTCACAAACGGAGAGAACTCATCTCTCTATTATCATGGTCTTGTACTTTCTGGACGGCTTTGGCTAGATACAACCGGAATATTTAAATTAAGATCTAGTTTCGCTCAGCCTTCTGCTCCTTTAATTCTGCTGGGTACGTCGAAATTTGCATTATTGTTCCTATACTGCTCCGAGTGGATACTTCTTTTGTAACTCTAATGCAGCTCATTTTTGTATCATAATAAAGTTAAATCACAATAATGTTGCTCTATAATAAAAGCTTTGAATTTCATTCTAATTCAAGTGTTTTAAATGTATTCTATTTTCTATTTACTTTTGCACTATGAATTTTATTCAGATTGCACACGATTTTGCTGCTTTGTTTTAGGACTATTTGCGGCGATGTTATATTTTATAATTAATTTTCCAATTTGCGACGTTAATTTTTCACTGCTAAATATAATTTCCGTTTTCCAGTATTATAGGGAAAAGAAAAAAGAAGAAAACATTATTTGAAAGCGAAAATGGACGACTTTTCATAAAAAAAAAACTTTAAACAATACGTAAATTTTTTTTGTTGCAAACTGGTTTATATAAAGAGCTGTTTTAATTGTGGGGATATTTTGATAGGGTGGAAATGAAATTTTTTCGCTGTCCCGGTGTCGCAGTGGTCTAAGCGCTGGCTTGTGGCTATTCGTCTGTGAGTGTCCCGGGTTCGAATTCCGGTGACGCATGGATGCTGTGTTTATTTTACGGCACTGGCTCTCTCCTTTCTCTGGAACCAATGACCATAAATTAGAGACAGGCGATTGTTTATAGGCCATTGAGTTGCTCACGGTGGTCGTTAAACCTTTAGTCTAAAAACAAATCAGGTTAAAACAATGCTTCTAAACAGAAAAAAAAGGAAAGTCATTTGAAGAAGCCATTCTTTAAAAGCTATGAAAAGAGGACTTACCCTTCTCAAGTGCTGATTTTATGTTCATTATGTGAGTCACCTCATTCTTTTCAGAAGGTAACTAAAAAAAAAAAAAGTTCGTTCAACAACACTTAAGTGTTGATGAACGAACTACATGCAAAGCATGTGCAATTGTGTCATGCCTTGCATGTGACATGTGCAAGGGAATTTTAAAATCTTGACCACTAAAAATGCTGCTGGTGCCCGAGTTGTCCAAAGCTCTGGCTTCTGCCCATTTGTCCGAGATGGGTACCGGTTTGAGTACCAGATGAAGCATGGGGTTGTGCTTGTCTGGAGGTAGTTTCTTTTACGGCTAGTATTGAAAACAGGAGCTTATGCGGGCACCGGTACTTTGACTCCCCATTTTGAGGTAGAACAAGGGCTTCCTTGGGATCTATCAGTTAAGAACAAAGATTCAAGTGTCCGTGCATTTTGTGTTGTTCCTCCACCCCGATTGCCGGAGCGAGGCAAGACATCAAATGGTTTATAAATCGTTCAGTCTGACGGGGCACTTGGGCTGTCATTTAATTACAATATGTTTTGAGTGCCCATCGTTTCGCATGCTTTGTAAATTTAATCATTTGAAGTCATTGAAGCAACAAAAAGTTTACCGTGTATATATATAAATGTTATGTGACGCGCATGTCCAGACGGCAAATAGCAGCGATAAGCCCTTGTTTGTGTAACTTAATTGGGAAAGCATTCGGCTCCGGAGAAGAATGCCCCGTCACACACACATAGAGAGAGAGAGAGAGCTCTGAATTTCACAGTCTTCCCTATCTGATTATTTAACAAGTTAGTCTTGATTTTGTGAAAACACAAATTTGTCTTTGACGGGATCGAAGGCGAAGACAGGAAAGAAATATTCTTTTTTACGCTTTCCAACCGTAGGTTGAAGAAGCGTAAATGCTCCAGCTTTGTCCGTCCGTCTGTCGGCATGATCACTCGCACAAAAATGGTTCGATTTCGATGAAATTTTAGTATGCAGTAGGAAACCAGCTGGGGAAGAACCCTATCGAAAATGGGCGATATGGGGTCAAAAGGTCAGGGCATAGGAGCAGGATCCATTCCATTGACCTTATGCGGCATAACGTCCGTAAAAATAGTTCGATTTTGATGAAACTTTAGTATGTGGTAGGGGACTACCTACGAACAAACTATCTTGAAAATGGGCGAAATGAGATCAAAGGTCAGGGCATAGGAGCGAGATCCATTCCATTGCTCTTAAGCGTCATGACTTCCGTAAAAATGCTTCAATTGGGACAAAACGTTAGTATGTTGTTCCGGAGGTATACTGAACCGGTTGTGTTGAATATCATCTAAATGGGGTGAAAGGTCAGGGCACAGGAGCAAGATTTATTCCACAGCCATTACCCTCATAAATTGAGTAATGATTTCTGGTATGTTGGAAAGCGTATCATAATCAATGCATTGCATGATTTTACTAACTTGTTTTTATCTGTTATAAATATGAAATATGGAAGACTAAAAGAAATTATTATTTTTTATCTCTAACAGAATCTACAATCTTTTTCTTAATTGCTTTTGAAAAAAGAATGTATATTCTAGAAAAATTTAAATAAATGAGCGAAAAAGTGAAAAACTTAAGAATTTTATTATTTGGTACCAAAAAAGAGGTGAAAAATGACGATCTAAAACAGTGGACATAGAGAATATCGCTGAAATGTTTGTTTCTGATATGGATAAGATGTATAAAGACAGAAATATCACGTTAAGTATAAATGTATTCTTCGAGTAGCTACTGATGGTTTAAAATGAGAGATTTATTAAAATTACGATTGTTATCAAGAAAAAATATTGGGCGCTAAATGCTTTCTTTGAATTGCATAAAAAAGGAAGTCATCGCGTTTCAGAGTCGGATATGGTAGTTAAGAGAGGGGAATGCGTGACATTCTGGATTTTTATGCGAATTCTCGATTCTTCACGAAATCGTAAATTGATTCTTTTCCTTCGTCTTCATATCCGCATGTCTGCCATTCGTCTCTCTTCCGAAACGCTTTTAGAGAGAATTCTTGCGAAACACCACATTGCTTCATCTTTTTTCCATAACAAGTATATCATAGTTACGACATAAAAGCAGATTTCACAGGAACTCGTGCCTATATTCTAATTCGGGAACTTTGCGAAATTCATAGCGAATGGTCTTGAGGAAAACAAGTTCAGGTGGCTGCGGAAATAAAATCGTAATCTCTTGCTCGGAGGCTTTGCATTTGTCTATCTGTACATAAAAAAACTGAAAGCCCTCACTGACTCATCATAGTATCTCAGAAACTATTGAACTTAAGACTTTCACATTTGGCAGCAATGTTCCTTTTACAGCATAAAGGCGCACTAAGAAAGGATGTTTTCCTGCGATAACTTTAAGTGGGTCGAAATGGGTTTTTTGAATAGCCCAGCTGTGATAACGCTAGGACGTTTTGCAATGATAGAACCATTGTTGCCCAACAACTGAAGCCCCGCCCTAAGTTTTGAATGACTTGAGTTGACCTGCTCAGTATATAATTTGTTCTAAATTTATTTGTTCTGAATTTATTTAACAAAAAACCTTAAAAATCACGTAAAAAGCGCTAAACCATAATATCTTTGCATTTAAACATTTATTATCGTTTGACATATCGAATGTAAAGCTTTTTTGATTTGCTCTAAAATTTTTAAACAAAAAAAAACCCTTTTAAAATATCACGTAAAAAGCGCTATATCATAATATGATTTGTATTTAAACATTTATATTATCGTTTGACATATCGAATGTCAAGATTTTTTGAGTCAAAATTGAATTACCAACATTCGTTTTCACTGAAGCAACGGCGACGTCATGTAAGTGGTTGTGTTACCCAAGTCCAGAAAAAATAGCCATTCCGAGTAAAAACTCCCCACCCAGACCCAGTTCCAGAAGAATTCTTCAAACCAACTATAAATTTCAAGGGAATTCTCGCATGCTAAATCATGCAAAATAACATCAACTAAAACTAAAAAAATTCTCTCTCTCTTTCTCTGAGCCCGAGCCCAGTTTGGCCCCGGGCTTTCGTGCTCGGGCTCGAAGCTCCCTTTCAGCACTGGCTGAAATCCGGCTGTCCTCTGACCCAAGGGCCTTAAGAGAGGGGGAAATGATGACCCAGACTCACTTGTATCCGTTGATAAATCATCCGAAAAGATAGATTTCAGTAGCAGTGTGCTAATTGGAGAAAAAAAAATTAACAAATGAATTTCTTTCTTGCGGACTTTAGTCTGTGATGTACATACCTCATAGGTGACGCACATGTCAAGAAGGTGAAGGTGCAGTGTCAGACTTCGTCGGTGTAGCTTGATTGGGAAAGCATTCGGCTCCGGAGCATAAAGATGCGCCGTGGAGTCGCCTCCTGCAAATTTATGCTTTCATACTGGCGCCAGAGCATAAAGTGAATCTCCTAGCCGTTGAATTCTTCAAAAAATGTGTGATGTTCTTTCTTCGCTTGAAAAATGTGTTATGCTTCTTCCACACATCATCTGGAATGAAGCAGAATTCCTTCTTCTACAGGGAGTTACTTCAAACATGGTTTGCTGGCTGACCTGGAAACCTACGCTTCCGTTCCAGCACTTTCTCAAGAGGGTGTGTGTGTGTGTGGGGGGGTAATATACCTATCTCAGAAGGGGGACTCTCATATCAAGACGACAAAGTTGCAGCTACAAACTTCGTCGGTGTAGCTTAATTGGGGAAGCATTTGGCTCTGGAGCAGAAGGATGCTGTTTCGATTTCCGCCACAGGAAAATGGCTTTTACGCTATAAGCCACCTAGGTTTTTTAAAGTTTGGAACTCATCCGTAATTTACCCATTGTAAAAACCATTTCACTTTACATTGTGATTTCTTGGAACTAATTAGTCACGAAATACGAGGGATACTTATGCATTAAATTTTTCAAGAAGGTGTGGGCCAAGCTTTGGTTTGTGTGTCACAGCCCATTACTTACGCGGTAAGCTTCTACACTTTTGACAAGTTTCGTGGAAATATAGTTATCTCACTTGTCTTTTGTGTGTGGGTATCATTTTATTACAAGAACGTTCTTATTTTTGTGTGAAACAGTACTAGATTTTTTTGTAGGGCGGAATAGTTTTTTTCTGGAACAAGTAAGACATCCGCCATCGCCCGTCACTTCTGTGGAGTAGGAACCTCGACTCGTCGGAGAAGGCGACCTTCTTCCAGTTTTCCGCTGTCCAATGGCAGTAGTCCCATGCGAACTACAAGCGTCGTTTCCAATAGGCCTGCGTTCACATGGGCGCCTTGACGCAACATCGACTCCGGAGACCCATGCGTAACAGGGTTCGCCCTTCTGTTATCGGGGACACGTACCTGAGTGCCCCAGCGTTCATTTGTGTGGTCAATTGCTGCACTGTTGCGCGTCGATTGCCCTTTACCAATAGTCGGAGGTGACGTTCTCCTCTGGGATCGATGGCCTTTGGGGCTCCACAGTTATGACGTCGGCAGGTACTCATTGTGCCAGAGGTCCGTTCTTGGTACACCCTTACTACAGCACCTCGCGAACAGCCCACGAAGCCTGCTGTTTCTAAGATGCTTCCACCCTTGGCGTGGTAGCCGATAATCATTCTTGGTACAACACCCTTACTACAGCAACTCGCAAACAGCCCACGAAGTCTGCTGTTTCTGAGATGCTTCCACCCTTGGCGCGGTAGCCGATGATCATTCCTTTTTGAAAGTCCGTCAAATCACTACCTCTGCCTATTGCGCTCACGTAACTCACTATGGCTCATCCGTCTTGGCCGGCCGCTTATATCTCCGGGTGGTCGACCTTGTCACGTGCACTCTGTGATTCCAGAGATGGTCATATTATTCTGATACGACTGTGTATATTATCTTCATTGCATTTAGCTCCAAGTTTCTTTGCTGATATATCAGAGTGTGTCCAACATTTTTGTTGCTAAAACATGCACACACCCAACGTGATGCCGATGTACGCTCACCAGCTCCTAATGAAGGAAACAAGATAAAAACATATAAATACGTGGGGGAAAAAAAAGACTTACTTCCTGCTCTTCTTT
The DNA here is from genome assembly GCA_039090855.1 of Macrothele yani. Lineage (NCBI taxonomy): Eukaryota > Metazoa > Arthropoda > Arachnida > Araneae > Macrothelidae > Macrothele > Macrothele yani. Next base: position 118,904,235 of record CM077026.1, read on the forward strand.
GGTAGGGAGAGTCTTGCATGACTCCGGACTGTTTCTCTTTATATCTGTAATTCATGAACAATTAACGGTTACCAAAAGAAAAAAGAAAGGCAATTAATAGCGTTCTTACAAAATTAGACAAGCAGAATGCATTGGTTCGTAAAATATTTGAGAATGAAAGAATAAATGCGTGATTGATGAGTAGTACAAAACAGCACTAAACTATAGAAATGATCGATGTGCAGTACAAAACAGCATTAAATTATAGGCTTTACCACATTTCATTAAAAACACTTACTTCCATTTCATTAAATTATAGGATTTACCACATTTCATTAAAAAGAATTACTTCCATTTCATTAAAATACTTACTGCAGCAGTTATTAAAGGAAAATAATTTCAGGTTTAAAACTATATAAGATGTATGAAATGTATAAAAACGGTTCATTCTTGAAGCAGATACTTTGTCGCATGAAAATCCAGGGAAAAATTGGTGAAACACCTAATATTACTAACTGCTAAAATGCCGTCGTTGCACGATATAACATGAAATTCAAATTTAACGATAAAATGACTTTTACTTACACCGAAGAAATTTTTATTATATTATTATATCAATAATAATATAATAAATTATATATTATTATATTTATTATATTTCACTTACATCTAGTGATGTTGTTTTGACTTTCAACTTTTACGTCGGTGTAAATAAAAGTAATTTTATCGTTAAATTTGAATTTCGTGTAATATCGTGCAACGACGGCATTTTAACAGTTAGTGTTATTAGCACGAATTTCTTCAACAACTTCAGAACTTAATTTTATTTGTAACAGCACATTAAATAGACCAATTTGTTTGAACAGCCAACTCAGTCGGATATAATTTATGATTACCAATTTGTGATGTTGAGATAGAATAAAAATAACAACGTTTATTCACAATCCAATGTTTATTTCACATTGAGTAGTTTCGCAGCGCGTTTGTTTCCGCATCATCAAACGAATGGAGTGTAAACATTCAAATCATTGTGATATCATCAAAGTTCTGACGGTCACAGATTTTGGTGATTCGTTTCTACCCTCTTGAAAGAAATAGTTAACAAGCCGTGAAGAGTTCCGGTATATGTGGAAATTTTCTAATACATTAAGCTTGATTGACGATTCAGGTTTAACAACAAGCGTAGCGTTTCTAAACAAAAATGTACGGTTATTTTCGTGACAATGTTGGGAAAATTTCTTCAGTTCGTAGATCCGTATGTCGCTCTTGTGTTTCTTCACACGGAAACTTAAAGCCTTGCAGGTCTGCCCTATATACCATTATGAAAGTCCACATATCTGATAAATTCCCCAGGAATATATGTCTTCGACTTAGTCTTTGATCCTTAAAAATTCATCTTGTTTATGGGTTTTATGGGTTTTTCAACCTAAAACTACCTGGCACGACCGGGCGATCGCCTCAGGCTGTTGACTCTACACCCGTACATTTCCGTCAGCTCGGTACAGCTGAAAACGGGAATCATTTGACCACACGACGTGACGCCACTCTACAAAGGTCAAGTTTGGATGTTGCCGATACCACGTGATGCGTAATGTCCGACGACAAGCAGTCAACAGTTTCACCCTAGTAGGGCGTTGGCTCTCGTAGCTTTGGGTATGCAACATTCCCAGTACCGTTCCTTCGCTGACGCTGCTTGGGTCTCCGACATTTAACCTGGATGAAATTTTCGCCGCCGTTCCTAAGCGGTCGGTCTGTACGAGCCTGGGTAGTCTACGTCGATCTCGGTCATCAACAGGGTGTGGTCGCCCACCGTTCGCTCTCTGGGCGCTGGTACGTCCGTCGATGGTATACTCGCCGTACACCCTTGATAGGGTTGCCATCTGAAATCCTACGGTTCTTACTACTTGGGTGATAGAATGACCCATGTGTCTTGCGCAGACAATGAGTCCACGATCAAAGTCGCTCAGATCATCACGTTTACCCATGTTCATCGATTGAGATACACTGTTGGAAACCTGCTGTCTCCCTATTCATCACACGCGTTCGGTTTGGGTATGTACCACTCTGCGCGAAGGATGTCCATGTCATCTGCCCATCAAGCCTATCTCTAGTGTTTTGTCGACTGAGTGTGTATACATATATATATATATATATATATATATATATATATATCATCACCATCATCATCATTGTCAACCGTTATCAATCCACTGCTGGACGAAGGTCTCCCCAAGTTTCCTCCACAACGGTCTGTCTTGTGCCAGTCTCCTCCATGTTACTCCCGCATACTTTCGAATTTCATCCACCCATCTCCCACGTGGTCTTCTTCTGGGTCTTTTCTTGTCCCTTGGAATCCAATCTAAAATTTCGGCTGTCCATCGATGATCTGTCCTTCTGGCAGTATGTCCAGCCCATTGCCATTTCAGGGATTTAACTCTGATCATGATGTCTTCCACTCTTGTCATTTTTCGGATCCACGAGTTCCTCTTCTTATCTCTCCTGGTTATACCAAGCATGCACCTCTCCATGCTACTTTGAGTTGTCTGCAGCCTTTCTATGTCTCTTTTAATTAAGGTCCACGTCTCTGCACCATACGTAAGCACTGGCAGGATGCATTGATTAAACACTTTCCTTTTAAGACATAATAGTATACTGCTCTTAAAAATTGTACTGTTTCTTTCAAAAGCTCTCCAGCCAAGTTTTATACGCCGATTTATTTCTTCATCAATTTGACCCTCACGTGATACTTTCTGCCCAAAACAATTGCAGGTATCGGTTATCTCCAGCTTTACCCCACCAATCAATAAATCTTCGTTTCCTGTAAAAGCATTGTACATTAGTTTTGTCTTCTGAAAGTTCATTTTTAATCCCACTTCTTTATACTTGTCAGCAAGTTCTTGATAATACTCTACAGCTCTGAAGGGGTAGTTGGCTGGGTTGTATTTCCTGTGCAACTACACCTTCAGAGCTGTAGAGTAAGATCCAAGAACTTGCAGACAGGAGTTAAGAAGTGGGATTAAATGAACTTTCAGAAGACAAAACTGGTGTACAATGCTTCTACAAGAAATGAAAATTTATTTTTTGATGGAGAAAAGCTTGAAACAACAGATGCCTACATTTATCTTGGGCAGCAGATATCAAGTGAGGGTTACATTGATGAAGAAATTAATCGCCGTATGAAACTTGGATGGAGAGCTTTGAAAGAAACAGTACAATTTTTAAGAGCAGTATGCCATTATGTTTTAAAAGGAAAGTGTTTAATCAATGCATCCTGCCAGTGCTTACGTATGAACCAGAGACATGGACGTTAACTAAAAAAGATATACAAAGACTGCAGACAACTCAAAGAAGCATGGAGAGATGCATGCTTGGTGTAAGCAGAAAAGATAAGAAGAGGAACTTGTGAATAAGGAAAATGACAAGATTGGACGATATCATGACCAGATGAAATCACTGAAATGGCAATGGGCTGGACATCTTGCCAGAATAACAGACTACCGATGGGCAACTGAAATTTTAGACTGGATTCCAAAGGGCAGAATTGCATCTATGGCTTTACAGAAACCCATTTCCAACTAGGTCTTTGTGGAAGTGAGAAAATGCAGAGTTTTGCTGGTCCTTGATAAAGCTCGGCATTCTCGACACTTTCGACATTCAGGTTGCTATTACTTTATCTCTTTTTTACTCAGACCTGTTGGTTTTTGAGTATTTCTTAGTTGTTTTAGTACTAGATAAAGATTTTTTTGCATCTGTCTCTTCTTAATAGTATGTGAATTCTGAAAATTCATAACTGCTGCGTTGCACGTCATGATCTTCAGGTTTTTTAGCAAATTTAGTTTTAAATTCTTAGGTGAAATTTTTGTCTTTGACTCTGCTCTTGAGTATATATCATCATCATCATCATCATCATCATTGTCAACCATTATCAATCCACTGCTGGACGAAGGTCTCCCCAAGTTTCCTCCACAACGGTCTGTCTTGTGCCAGTCTCCTCCATGTCACCCCTGCATACTTTCGAATTTCATCCACCCATCTCCCATGTGGTTTTCTTCTGGGTCTTTTCCTGTCCCTTGGAATCCAATCTAAAATTTCGGCTGTCCATCGATGATCTGTCCTTCTGGCAGTATGTCCAGCCCATTGCCATTTCAGGGATTTAACTCTGATCATGATGTCTTCCACTCTTGTCATTTTTCGGATCCACGAGTTCCTCTTCTTATCTCTCCTGGTTACACCAAGCATGCACCTCTCCATGCCGCTTTGAGTTGTCTGCAGCCTTTGTATGTCTCTTTTAGTTAAGGTCCACGTCTCTGCACCATACGTAAGCACTGGAAGGATGCATTGATCAAACACTTTTCTTTTAAGGCATAATGGCATATTGCTCTTGAAAATTATGCTGTTTCTTCCAAAAGCTCTCCAGGCAAGTTTTGTACGCCGATTAATTTCTTCATCAATGTGACCCTCACTTGATATCTGCTGTCCAAGATAAACGTACGTGTCTGTTATCTCCAGCTTTTCTCCATCAATCGATAAATCTTCATTTCTTGTAAAAGCATTGAACATCACTTTTGTCTTTTGAAAGTTCATTTTTAATCCCACTTCTTTACTCCTGTCAGCAAGTTCCTGGATCATACTCTGCAGCTCTGATGGGGTAGTTGCAAAAATGACTACGTCATCAGCAAAACGAAGGTGGGTTAGATAATCTCCATTAATCTTCATCCCCGTGTTTTCCCAGCTCAGCGACTGAAAAACACCCTCCAATGTTGCATTAAAGAGCTTCGGAGACATGGTGTCACCTTGTTTCACTCCCTTTCCAATTTTTACGTGTGTTGTATTTTCAAACAGCCTAATCTTTGCACTTGCATTTTCATAGATGTTATTAATAATATTAATGTATGCATCTTCAATACCGCAGGTTTTCAGAGCCATTGTAACTGCTGATGGTTTCACCGAATCAAAGGCTTTTTCATAATCGATAAAAGCCATGCACAATGGAAGTTCACATTCCCTCGCTCTTTCAATTAGTTCTCTCAGCACGTGGATATGATCTATTGTGCTGTAGCCACTCCTGAATCCAGCTTGTTCTCTCGGTTGAGCCATGTCCAGTGTTACCTTCAAGCGGTGTGAAAGAACTTTAGTGAAGATTTTATAAACTACTGATAGGAGGCTGATAGGTCTGTAGTTTCCGAGATCCTCAATGTCACCTTTCTTATGTAGCAGAATCATTGTAGCGGTGTTCCAATCCTCAGGAATCTTTCCTTCATTAAGGCATCGAGTGAAAATTTGGGCGAGTACTGTTTCGATTTCTCCACTTGCTTCTTGCATGATGTCTACAGTAATTCCATCTTCTCCTGGAGCTTTTCCTCGCTTCATGTTCTTGATTGCATGTGCAACTTCTGCTGGAAGGACTGGAGGAACTCTGGTACTGGTATCTTTCATGATGTCTGGAGTGCATATATCATCCCTTTCATATAATTTGGAGTAGAAATCTTTCACTCTTGTCAAAATTTCGCCTCTATTTCTTGTTACAGAACCATCTTCTTTTCTCAGTGCCATAATCTGTTTTCTTCCCTTACTGAGATGTCCCTTTGCTATCTTTAGGCTTTGGTTGTTTTCAATTGCTTTCCTCACTAGTTCACAGTTGAATTTCCTTACGTCTTCAGTGATACTTTTTCTTACTGTCTTGCATAGCTCTATATATTCCACTTTGGAAGTCACATCTTCTTTAGCTGTCCTCATCTCTCTTCTTTTTTGCATCAACATTTTGGTTTTTCCTGATAATTTGTTCACATGCATCTTGTTCTTAGACCCAGCTAATTTTGTTGCTGTTTCCATAAGAGCTTTGGTTACTTTTCTGTTAACTTCAGAGATGTCCACTTCTTCCGATGTTAGGCCTTCTAAAGCAGAGAACCTGTTCTTCAGTTCTAACTTGAAGGTATTATGGTGTTTTTTAAGGTTGGTTATGTCAATAGATTTTGTTTGTCTTATGAGCTTGGCACGTTCAAGTTTAGTGTTGAGGTGCATCTTACATCTCACCAATCTATGGTCACTACCTGTGTTGAACTTGTTTAGCACACTGCAGTCTTCCATGACGAATTTTTTGTTACACATAATAAAATCAATTTCACTTGTCGTCCCATTTGGATGTCTCCATGTCCATTTCCTGTGTGGCTTTTTCTTGAAGAAGGAGTTCAAGATGAAAAACCCTTCTGCCTCTGCAAACTCAACGAGAGTATTTCCACGCTGGTTTCTGTTGCCATGACCGAATTTACCTACTGAAGTTTCATTCTGTTGCCGTTGCCCTATTTTTGCATTGAAATCTCCCATAATTATTTTCAAGAGCTGCTTACCTTTATTATTTAGATGACAAATTTCCTCATAAAATTCTTCAATTTCTTCTTCAGGATGACTTGTGGTGGGTGCATAAGTTTGAATAATCTGAGCCTGGTATCTTTTCGAGAGTTGGATAACAAGTCGTGCAGCTCTGTCAGAGGAACTTTCAACTTTATCCTTCAGTTTCTTGTTTATTATAAATCCAACACCACTAGTTCTGCCAGTATCTGTCCCACGATAGTAGAAGAGATGTCCACTTTTCAGTTCGATGAGATCTTCTCCTTTTCTCCTTACCTCACTTAGCCCCACGATGTATATATATACATATAAGATAACCCTTACAGCAAGCTCAACAACGAACCAATGTCCGGAAACGAAACACCCTAGATACACCCAACACGAAAAAACAGCAAAGGTTCAAACCAAATCACAAAACGAAAAAACTTGTGGACAAGCTGAAGTAACGTCCAGCAAAAATTGAATTCAGGCACCAAATCCAGGTTGATGTTTATGCGTTGAAAAATAGTGGAAATGTCATAAAGCAACCAAATCAAAATCTGAAGAAGAGGATGGGAAATATGGAAAGAAAGAAGCAGAAGTACAAGATTAAAGAACTTACCAGATTTGAATTTTTAAAAGCTATTTTTTATTATGGTTCTCAGAGAGATAAGAAGAAATAAGACAGAGGTAAAAGACAGATCATGAAACAAGACAAGAAAACAGAATCTTGCTTTAAGACAAGGAAAACTCATTCCGCAAATTTCTTAAACACGCCAGAAACTATTAGTCCCTGCTAGTCCTAAGCCTGGAAAAAGTGAGAAGGGAAAATTATGCGGATGAAAAGAAAAAAAACTTATTAACTTTGCTTCATGATTCTGGTTCTTAGATTCAGAGTCTTCAGAACCTTACTTCATAACCTCCCCCCCCTCTCCCCGCCTTCTTCCTCGATGCGAGTTGCACAGGTGCAACTTGCCCGCCGGTAGAAAAGGACAATGCCGTGCAATTCGCCCGTTTCGCTATTTTTCCGGTGCAACTCACCCACTCCCGTCTAAATCTAGCATTAGGATAAGTCCTTAGGCAAATCATTCGCGTGCTGAAAACTTTAAATGCTGTATTCCTATTGTAGTCTCTCTCTCTCACTCTCTCACGTGTGCGTGTGTGTGTGAATTATATGTGTAACAAGCTGTTCCTTAAAAGCTCTCCGTATATGTATTAATGACATCCTACTTTCATGGTCTGTCTTTATGCACCCTACGTACAAGTTTGGAAAATGTTTGCATGCAAAATTTATAAAGTGACATAATTGGCGCTATTTTTTATAAACATTTGGTCTCGGATGTCACCTTTACTTAAGAATCTTTAAAAACGCAGAACATTTTCGCAGAAAAACGCGCTCTCTCTCTCTTTCTCTCTCTCTACCGCTTTCTCAAAGCAAAAGAAATCATTTAAGTTAAAAATGTTACTATTTTATAATTTTGAGGCAAGTTTTACACCACATTGTCTAAAATTATTAAAAGTAAAAAGTTCTGATGATTCTTTTATGGTTAATGTAGTGAATTCTAGGTTTCTAAAAGAAATACAGTACAACTAAATAATAGTTGTACTGTATTTCTTTTAGAAACCTAGTTGTAACGTACCAGGAGATGTGACGTACCTGCCAGCAGGACGCACACGACATAAAGGCAGTTAGGAATCAGAACAAATGTCCGCGTAGCTTAATTGGTAGAGCAACTTATTCCGGAATGAGTGGACCCGGGTTCGAACCCCGGCGCGGATAAAAATGACGGAGAAATTCACTTCGTTATAATGGCGCCCGAACTATCCGGATGACCCGACCGTTCAAAATCTCGCATTATTGTGATGTTATTTCCACACCGCGAGATAGGAAAAATATGAGCAGCACTTCGAAAGAAAAAAGAAAAATAAGGGGGAGATGATGTAACGTACCAGGAGATGTGACGTACCTGCCAGAAGGACGCACACGACATAAAGGGTGATAGGAATCAGAATAAATCGTCCGCGTAGCTTAATTGGTAGAGCAACTTGTTCCGGAATAAGCGGCCTCGGGTTCGAATCCCGGCGTAGACCAAAAATGACGGAGAAATTCACTTCGTTATATAGTATCTGATGCTATAGCCGATGTGCAACTCTGTTGCAGTTGCACATCGGCTATAGCATCAGATACTGAGTGGTATTAACTAAATCTAAATAAAGAACATACTTTTCTGTCACTCTTATAAAAACATATGTGGAATAACCAAATCATTTTTATAACATTTGATATTGTGCTTTCACCCCACTTCTTTGCATGGATGAACTTCTACACAAGGAAAAATTTACTGTTAAGAAGGAAAAGTAAGGGGGAAGTTCCAAGGGGGTTTCTGGTGGGGATGTGAAGTGCACGAGCTGGTAGCGTCCCAAAACGGAACACATTTCCCTGGGGCACTTTTTGACATAACAGAATGAGGAAGATTAACGAAAGAATTCTTGCTGTGGGCCATTCACAAGACGCTGCTTATTGCAGGTCAAAAAGTAGAAAGTCCAGAAAAGGAACGGGAAGTGTCCGCAAAGACTTTCACCTATCTATTCTATATAAATGACCAATTTAAAACGATAGTGAGTGTTCTTGAATATTGACACTTCTATCCTAAAAAATGTATGAAAACAGCTTCCGCTAACAGACTTATTTCGAACTCAAAAGCAGACAAGCTAGTTTCCGAAAGTTAGATTCGAAAGCAGAAGATGCAAAGGAAAGAAAACTGTGAAATGTGGAGGATAAAGTTAATATGGTAAAACAAACTCAGAGAATTGTTAACTATGGAGGATAAAGTTAATATGATAAAACAAACTGAGAGCATTGGGAGTTGTGGAGGCTGAACTTAATATGATAAAACAAAAGGAGAGCATTGTGAACTGTGGAAGATAAAGTTAATATGATAAAACAAACAGAGAGCATTTTGAACTGCAGAGGCTAAATTTAATATGATAAAACAAACAGAGAGCATTTTGAACTGCAGAGGCTAAATTTAATATGATAAAACAAACAGAGAGCATTGTGAACTGTGGCAGCTAAAGTTAATATGATAAAACAAACAGAGAGCATTGTGAACTGTGGATGCTAAAGTTAATATGGCCGCCCCGGTGGCGCAATGGTCTAAGCGATGGCCTCTGATCATTCGTCCGAAAGGAGTCTGGGTTCGAATCCCGGTGAAGCATGGATGTTGTGTTTGTTTTACGGCACTGGCTCTCTCCCTTCCCTGGAACCAGTGACCCTAAATTAGGGACGGGCGACTGCTTATAGCCCATTGAGTTGCTCACGGTGGTCGTTAAACCTCCAATCAAAAAAATAAAGTTAATATGATAAAACAAACACAGAGCATTGTGAATTGTGGAGGCTAAAGTTAATATGATAAAAGAAAATAAGAGCATTGGGAACTGTGCAGGATAAAGTTAATATTATAGAACAAACTGAGAGCATTGGGAACTGTGGAGTCTAAAGTTAATATGATAAAACAAACTGAGAGCATTGTGAACTGGGGAGGATAAAATCTAATATGATAAAACAAACTGAGATCACTGTGAGCTGTGGAAGATAAAGTTAATATGATAAAACAAACAGAGAGCAATTTGAATTGTGGAGGCTAAAGTTAATATGATAAAACAAACAGAGAGCATTGTGAACTGTGGAGGCTAAAGTTAATATGATAAAAGAAAATGAGAGCATTGGGAACTGTGAAGGATAAAGTTAATATGATAAAAGAAACTGAGAGCATTGTGAACTGTGGCAGCTAAAGTTAATATGATAAAACAAACAAAGAGCATTGTGAACTGTGGAGGATAAAGTTAATATGTTAAAACAAATTGAGAGCATTGTGAACTGTGGAGGATAAATTTAATATCATAAAACAAACTGAGAGCATTGTGAACTGTAGAGGATAAAGTTAATGTGGTAAACAAATTGAGAGTAATGTGAACTGAAGAGGATAAAGTTAATGTGGTAAACAAATTGAGAGTAATGTGAACTGAAGAGGATAAAGTTAATATTATAAGACAAACTGCAAGCGGGAAGAGAGAAAAACTGATGTGTGCCTAAAATTCGGGTTACACGGTGACGTTGTTCCAGTTAAAAGCGAAACTGAAGAAGACATTACTATACACGTAAAAAGAAAAGAATAAAACGGAACGAAAAAGGGAGACCAAGAAGATTGTGATCAAGTAATTAAAAAGGAAGTTCCTTAAAGTAAGGTGCTATTAGAACTGTAAATCGATTTTATGTAGCCTAGTCAGAGAACACAGAAATTATATCCGAAATCGGGAAAAATCGAGGTCGACTAAGAAAAGCCGTATTAGACAGAACGGAAGCAAAAGAAGTGACATTTCAATGAATGAAATACGGGATTACACCATTGTACAATACAAATTTTCAATTTGTGAATCCGTTTGAAGTTGTAAATATGACATGAATGGTAAGTCAGATAACATCCGAAAACTTGAAAATTTCGTTGTCATGGAGAGGAAATCGAATCCGCTTCTCCCGGCATGCGCCCGAGTATGCTAACCACTACACCACCCAGAACTACCAAGTCTCAAGTTTTCAAGTTTCCGATTAATTTGAATATAACCATCACCGGATTCGCTAGTCGAAGCAACCCGGCATTCATATATAGCAAATCTGGAGGATTAGAAGTCATTCCCGTAATTGCCCGGAGGAGCAGAATATCAATGAATGAAATACGACATTACACCATTGTACAATACAAATTTTGAAGTTTCGTTTAATGGTGTAAATATGGCATGAATGGTAAGTCAGATAATATCCGAAAATTTGAAAATTTTGACGTCCCGGAGCGAGAATGAAACCCAAGGTTTAGGTTTCGTCATCTAAACCTTGGTGAGTTTTAATTTTTACTATGCTCATGTGTTATCAGTTATTTTTAATAAATTTAATTTTCGAGAAATATCTTTAAAAATACGATTTAATTTACTTTAAACATTTAATTTTGGTTCTTTACAAAATGATCTTATGTACAATATTTGTCCTTGAAATCTGATTTAATCCCCTCATCGGTTAGCACGACACTCATTTTTAGAGGCAGAAACTTCACGACCCCTTCGATGACGTTATCATCGAGTTGACTGAGCGATTAATTCCGGTATTACTTCGGGCAACAGAAGCATTAATTTAAGACAACCTCGGGAAATGATGCACGTTTCAAGTGTGAAACACCGTAGTCCACTGCATGGTGACTGTATTAGTAAAATATTCAGAAATAATGTACAAGTATTTGGTTATATAGATATTGAAATTTACCTTCCATCTCTTTCACGATTGCTTCAAAGAATTCGATGCATGTTGGAATTTTGGGAAGATGGTCATGGCGACAAGGTCCTATTGGACGTGGTGGTCTTGGCGGTGAAGTGAATCCTTGGCCGTACGTATAATTTAAGGCGAGAACCGCTAGCAAAACAACAACGACGGAAAAATTCATTTTCATTTAGTGAGATGAACGTTCCTTCAGCTGGCAAGTGTGTTGCTGGCTTATTTCTTGCTGTATATATATGTGCAGAAGACAAACGAAATTTTATTGCGTAAGTTTTGCGCTGAACACACCATTTGTTTCGAACTCAAATCATTGTTCTTCCTATCACGTCATTACTAACTTTTCCGCTTTATTTTATTGTTCTGGAAGGAAATCTTCTAACTGGTTTCATTTAAAAATAGCAGGTGGTCTGCGTTCTCAGAACAATGATTAGCGCTATCAGTTGGAAAGCATTTCCTCCGACTTCCTGGAAACGTACGTTTTCACCATTTGCTGCAATTCATTTAACAAGAAACAAATGAGAAGTTTCGTAACAACAGAAATTCCCCAGCTGACAGCATGAATCTTTCTATGCAGAAAAGCAAAATACATTGCACTGTATACAGACCTTCCCTTCAAACAGAAAGAGGCTGTAAAATAATACCTTAAAACTTATGCTTACTTAAAAAAAGTCGTCATATGACCTGTTTTTCTACTTTTCCTCCATCAAGAAGTTTACAGTCTCATAATAGTTGCGTCTTCTTAAGAAAACTATTTTGAGATCCTTTCCTTTACCAACAAAACCTTGAACCTGAGAGTCAAATTGTTTGCTATACAGCTATACAGATCGTGCTTAGTGATTTAAATCACCAGGTGGAAAGGGCCTGGTTGCTTAACTTCTTGTAAAAATTATCTTGAACAATCCTACTATACACCAATGAACCATTACATTATGACCACCTACCTATATAATAAGCTATAGGATTCCCTTCAGCCTTCAAAACAGCGGCCACTTGGCGAGGCATCGATTCGATGAAGTAGCGATAGGTATCCTGGGTTATCCGGTACCATAATGTCAACAGCAGGTCCTCCAGTTCTCGTACATTTCGGGGTGGTGGTGATTTAGCTCGAACCCGCTTTTCCAAGTCGAACGCAAATGTTCAGTTGGGTTCATGTCAGGTGAATTTAGAGGATAATACATTAAAAGAAAATCACCAGAATGTTCCTCGAATCACTCTTTGACGATTCTGGCAGTGTGTCATAGCGCATTATCTTGCTGATAATGGCCATCACTAGCAGGTGAACACAGTTACCATGAATGGGTGAACTTGGTCCGCAATGATGTTCAATTACCTGACAGCTGTCAGAGATTGTGCTATTGTGCGCCATGCCACAATAGCACAATTGGGATAATGGGGCCTACGGTACCCCAAAAACTTCGCCCACAGCATAACACCGCCGCCGGCCTAATTTCGCCCAACAGTGCATTCAGGTGCCATAGCCTCCGTTGATGATAGACGTATCTGCACTCAGCCGTCTACGTGATGCACCAGGAATCTTGATTCGTCAAACCAAGCCACTTTCTTCCAATCATCCACGGTCCAATCTCGATGATTTGGGGCCCATTTCATGCGTTGTTAGTGATGACGTGCAGTGAGCATGGGGTCCCGGCTGCGTCTTCGGCTACGCACGTCCATGCGCAGAAGGCTGCGATGAACTGTGTGCTGTGACGCATTGCCCTAATCAGCACTGTTGTAGCTGCGGGTGATTTGTCTCACTGTGGCCCTGCTGTCACAGTGAACAATGCACGCCATTCTCCGCTCCCCTGTGGCATCAGTGAGCTGCGGACGACACACAACTGGACGACTGTTCGTCGTTTGGCCATCTGTGCACCACTTTTGATACATACTCACTACAGCGGCACGTGATCAACCCACAAGCCACGCCGATTCTGAGATGGTACTTCCGAGGCGCCGTGCTATCACAATTTATCTTTATCAAACTCCGATATATCGGCAGCTTTTCCCATTCCGACTCCGACCACTCTACTAACCGAAAGCCGGTCCTCGGGTTGTATATATACTTTTCTGTGAACTTCATCTGCACCACCGTTCGGTCTCCAGGCGTGCTCATTTCTCTAGGATGAGGGTAACCATAATGTTATGGCTCATTGGTGTAAGTAACAGAGCTAAATCAGCGTGCGCGTGTGTGTCACACCAGAGACTGCACAGGCCTTAATTTGGAATGCCTTGCCCTACCCGAACCCGAGAGTCCCGGGCTATACCAGTTTTAGACTTGCCAAATTACAGTTTGGGCCCACCTCGGCCGTATTAAGGTCTAAGGTTCAAGTCTCCGTATGTTCTCAGCTAGTTTGAGACTTTCAAAGCATTCAGAAACCCACCCGTTTGAGACTTTCAAGGCACCCGGGAATCCGCCCCGTTTGAGACTTTCAAGGCACCTGGGAACTTGGCCTGTTTGAGAATTTCCAGATATATCAAGAAAACAATTCCGTTTGAGACTTTCAAGGGGTCAGGGAACCCTGCCTGTTTGAAACTTTTAAGGCACCCAGGAACAGGACCTGTTTGAGAATGTCTAATGGATCAAGAAACCAATCCCGTTTGACTTTCAAGGAACCCGGCCCGCTTAAGACTTTCAAGACACCTGTTAGCCTGCCCCGTTCGAGACTTTTCAGGCACCCGAAAACCTGGGTGGAGGAAAACTCGCACACTTTCTCGTGCTGCTGAGCAAAGGGCAAAGGGCAGAAAATTCCAACACGGGAAAACTCCTACACCTTCGCAAGTAAGGGTATGCACACAAATTGCGTTTCGTTCTTGAGATCTTGACAAAGTGTGCTCGTTTTCCTAGCTGACCAAAACGAAAGGTATCAGTTTTCCTTGGGATATAAATGAATATGTCAGATCATAGTGCCCAAGGTTTATGTAGAAGTTTTCCAACCCACTAAATCTTGAGTTACGATTTTAATATTTCGTAAACTCACCTTCTCATCTAAGGTGATGTACACAAATTACGTTTCCTTCCAAGACGTTGTCAAAGTGTGGGAGTTTTCTTAGCTGAACAAAACGACATGTACGAGTTTTCCTCGGGATATCAATGGGTATGTAAGATAAAAATGACACAAGGTTTATGTAGAAGCTTTCTGACTCCCTAAATCTTGAGTTATGATTTTAATATTTCCCACATGATAACAAGCAAATAAAGCTAATTTACATGGGCTCAGCGAATCGATCTTCAGGTGCTGGTGTTTTTAGAACATTTTAAATTACAACCTTCATATTCCGTATTTGTAAAAATTTTATCAAACCTAATAAAATAAAAGGCACTTAGAGGATTATTTCTCACCTATTTACAAGGTATCTAGGCCGCGGGCCTGTTTAGAAGATTTTAAATTTCACCCTAGATATTTCGTATTTGTAAACATTTTATGAAACCTAATGAAGGGCACTCAACGTATTATTCCTCAACTCTTTACAAGCCACCTAGGCCGCGGGCCTTTTAAAAAGATTTTAACTCACAACCTAGAGATACTCCGTATTTGTAAACATTTTATCAAACCTAATGAAAGGTACTCAACGGATTATTTATCACCTATTTACAAGGCACTTAGGCTGCGGGCCTTTTTAGAAGATTTTAAGTTAAAAACTAGATATTTTGTATGTGTATAAACGGGTTACGGTCAGAAGCCTACGGTACTGTACCCTAGTACATTCGAGGAAATATGTTTTCAAGACGACGGACTTTCATGATTATTTCTTTGGCATTAAATTTGGGTTTCCGAAAAGATTTTCCACTGCTCCATCTGAAGGGCGATTTATACTCCGCCATGTAGTATACCTTCTTTACCCTTAGATGTAAAACTTTTTCATTATTAAAAGCTGTGACCTAACTTCGATTTTCGGAAGTGACTCCCCCGTACAGAATAATTTAGTAAACCTAAGTTCGCTTGACTCCTTATCGAAAACTTTGTGGATTAGAGAATTTTAATATTTCATAGTTAACACTGTTATATATCAAGTTGGAAACGCATGGAACAATTAATATAGACATAAATCAAACTGTTATTTCCACGTAACATAACCACAGAAATATGAAAATTTAATCGTCTTGAAACGAACCAGTTCCAGGACGATTAAATTTTCAAATTTCTGTGGTCATGTTACATGGAAAGAACAGCTTGATTTATGTCTATGTTAACATTGTTGCTTAAAGTAAAAAACTTAGAGAGAATTTTTTCTCAAAGTCGAAATGTTTCTTCACAATGGAATTTAAAATTTTTTTCTTCATTTTTGATTTCAAGACCTTGTAGAAAAAAAAATCATGAACTACAAGGAAAACATAAATGTTTGAAACTAAATTTTTGTTGATGTCCTGTCATTGGCTAAATTGTTTTTGAAATATCTAAGAACCGACTCATCAAAAGCACTTCAGATTTTTTTGGCCGAAATTTAATGTACAACTACAAATTTTTGACGACAGCTTTGAATGAAGTATTAAGATAAAAGCAGTTTTTCTCCCAGTAAATAAGTAAAATCTCTAAAAATCATTTTCGCTGTTTTAGTGTATAAAATATGGATGACGGGAAAGCACTCATTTTAGAGAACTTGTGGCCCTTTTCACAGATACAGCAATAGTTCCTACACATGAACATTAACAAGAGAATGTGAAAGAAATAATAGTTTAATTAATGAAATATTTATGGGATAAGATGTTATGTATTGTTGTTATTTGCACATAACTAAACATTCTTCAGAGACTATTTAAATGATTACGTCATCAGCAAAACGAAGGTGAGTTAAGTAATCTCCATTAATCTTTATATTGAAAGACACTTTGCAATGTGGCATTGAAGATTTTGGGAGATATGGTGTCACTTTGTCTCATTCTTTTTTAAATTTTGTTGGTGTTGTATCCATTAAAATTTGGAAACGGAGTCAAACAAGGTGACACCATATCTCCCAAACTCTTCAATGCGTCATTGCAAAGGGTCTTTCAATCATTGAACTGGGAAAACAAGGATATGAAGGTTAATTGAGATTATTTAACTCACCTTCGTTTAGATGATGGCGTAATCATTGTTGCAACTACCCCTACATAGCTGCAAAGTATGACCCAGGAACTTGCTGACAAAAGTAAAGAAGTGGGGTTAAAAAAAAAGGCTTTCAGGAAATAAACTGATGTACAATTATTTTACAGGAAATGAAAATTTTGTGATTGATGAGGAAAAGCTAGAGGTAACCTTTATCTACTGTACAGTTACTTTGGAAAACAGTTATCAAGCGAATGTCACATTGATGAGGAAATTAATCGGAGTATAAAACTTGGCTGGAGAGATTTTGGAAGAAACTACAAATTTCAAGAGCAATATGCCATTATGTCTTAAAGAAAAGTGTTTAATTACTGCATCCTTCCAGTTCCTACATATGGAGCGAAGGCATGGACCTTAACTAAACAAGTTCGTAAAATCATGCAATGCATTGACTATAATACGCTTTCCAACATACCAGAAATCATTACTCAAGTTATGAGGATAATGGGTCTCTTCCTGTCCCTTGGAACCCTATTGAAAATGGATACTACAAAGAAACTACAAATTTCAAGAGCAATATGCCATTATGTCTTAAAGAAAAGTGTTTAATTACTGCATCCTTCCAGTTCCTACATATGGAGCGAAGGCATGGACCTTAACTAAACAAGTTCGTAAAATCATGCAATGCATTGACTATAATACGCTTTCCAACATACCAGAAATCATTACTCAAGTTATGAGGATAATGGCTGTGGAATAAATCTCGGTCTTGTGCCCTGACGTTTGATCCCATTTTGATTATATTTAACAGAACCGGTTCAGTATGCTTCCGAAATAACATGATAAAGTTTTGTCGCAATCGAAGCATTTTTGCGTAAGTTATGATGCATAAGGGCTATGGAATAGATTCCGCTCCTGTGTCTTAACCTTGGACCCCATTTCGCCCATTTTCAATAGGATTTGTCCCCAAACAGGCCCCTACAACATACTAACATTTCATCCAAATCGAAGAATTTTTACGTAAGTTATGACGTATAATGGCGATGGAAGTGATTCGGCTCCTATGTCCTGACATTTGACCGCATTTCGTCCCTTTTCAATAGGGTTTGTTCTCAGGTAGTCCCCTTCCACATACTAAAATTTAATCTAAATCGAGCCTTTTTTACGTTAATTATGACGCATAAAAGCAGTGGACTGGATCCCGCTCCTATGTCCTGATCTTTGACTCCTTTTCATTCACTTTCAATAGGGTTCCTTCCAAGGTGATCCCCTTCCACATACTAAAAGTTCATCGAAATCGAACGATTTTTTCGCGTTATCGTGCCGACAGACGGACTGACGGACGGACAAAGCTGGAGCATATACACTTCTTCAACCTACGGTTGGAAAGCGTAAAAAACATACCAAGAGTACAGGCAACAGAAAGAAGCATGAGGAGATGCACGCTTGGTGTAACCAGGAAAAATAAGAAGACGAACTCGTGCATAAGAAAAATGACAAGAGTGGAAGACATCATGATCAGAATAAAATCCCTGAAATAGCAATGTGCTGAACATGTTGCCAGAAGAACGGACCACCGATGGACAACCGAAATTTTAGACTGGATTCCAAGGGACAGGAAGAGACCCAGAAGAAGTTCACATGGGAGACAGGTGAACGAAATTCGAAAGCATGCGGGACTGATATGGAAGAGACTGACTAAAGATCGACCGTTGTGGAAAAAACTTGGGGAAAGACCGTTGTGGAAAAAACTTCATCTATTTTTTACGCTTTCCAACCGTACGTTGAAGAAGCGTATATGCTCCAGCTTTGTCCGTCCTCGCCATAACTGGCGTAAAAATGGTTCAATTTCGATGAAATTTTAGTATGTGGTAGGGGACCACCTGGGGACGAACCCTATTGAAAATGGGACAAATGGGGTCAAAGGTCACGACGTAGGAGCGGGATCCATTCCATTGCATTTATGCGTCATAACTTGCGTAAATATGGTTCGATTTCAATGAAATTTTACTATGTGGTAGGGGACCACCCGGGGACGAACCCTATTAAAAATGGGTGAAATGGGGTCAAAATTCAGGGCATAAGAGCGGGATGCATTCCATTGCCCTTATGCGTCATAACGTGCGTAAAAATGGTTCGATTTCGATGAAATTTCAGTATGTGGCAGGGGACCACTGGGGACGAACCCTATTGAAAATGGATGAAATGGGGTTAAAGGTCAAAACATAGGATTTCGATCCATTCCATCGCCCTTATCCCATATTATTAAGGTGGACGTCAAGTAATTTTGCTTCCTAACTTCCAATGGAAAAACTTTTGTACATATTTCCTTCACAATTAATGTGTTCCCAAGGATGAAAATTTGAACATAGATTAAAATAACTTCATACTATAACTTGGAATAGTTAATATTTTCTAAAACATAGCCATAAATATATTAAAAACCAATAACTTTCCCTTTGGTGGTGTTGAAACCAGAAAAAAGATGGCGCGACCTGTACTTTGAGGACGTCAGTAGACAAACAAATGTTGGATTACATAATTATGGTTATGTTTTATAAAATATTAAGTATTGCAAGTTATAAAATGAAGATATTTTAATCGATGTTAAAATTATCACCATTGGGAACGCATTAATTGGGAAGAAAACGTGTACAGAAGTTTTTCCATTCGAAGTACAGGAAGCAAAATTACTTGACGTTCACCTTAAAGCAACAATTCTTGTATGTATGTAAATTTTATTTTGAAAATGGCTCTAAGGATTTTCATGAAAGTCGTTTACCTACCGTTTTCTGGTAGTAGAAATCGATTTAGCTTGATCTGGACTTTAGGAAAATTCGTTTAGTGGGTTAAATAACCACCTCGAATTACCACGTTTTTAGTGTAGTGTTACAGTGGACACCCCCCCCCCCCAACCTAAAACCTGAAGAAAACTTTAAAATTTGTCCGCAATGTCGCGTATTGTATGAGGCAGCTAGGAATCACAGTTCGGCAGGCTCACATGTTCTTTTACAGTTCAGTTTTTTTATTTATTTCTCATTTACGTTGTTTTTTCTTTCGGCTGTTCTCTAAATTAATTAACAAAATTGCGGGATAATTGGGAAGTCGCTCCAATGCTTTTGAAGGCAAGAAACGCAATATTTTTGCCATTTTGAATTGCTAGACCTCACACATAGCCCTGAAGTGAAACATAAAAATTCCTATCTCAAGTGTCTTAGAGGGGCTGCAAAACGAACGAGGGAAATGTGCTTTCGAATGCGGATGGAAGCAGCAATGTTCGAAGTGGTTTTTCACTTTTCTTTCTTTTCTTCTTTCCGCTTGTAGCTTACCGCTGTGGTCCGTATGTTTACTTCAGTGGGTGGGCCAAGAGACCCGCAGCAGACACATAACTCTGTCAGCGAGAAAGATACTTTGACTGACGTATGCGAGGGACAATGGGCAATTAAGAGTTTAGAATCGCTGAAAAGAATAGGGGGTGGATTCGAGCGTTGTTTTCGGTCGGCAGTTGCCGATATACGCTTAAGGTAAAAGCACGTCTGATTTCGCTCGGCCGAGAAAGTTAATCTCAGGGCTGGCAGTCGCAACTCGATAAAAAAAATGGAAACAAAACCTGCGAGTGGCATATTTGAACTGCGTACTCAGGCAGGGTAGATGTTATGCTAACGGAAAGGAACTGACTGAATTGGGAATGAACGGTCAAAAAGGACGGAAGGTAGCGACGGACGGAATCTACTGTAGCAGCAGCGGAATTGAATGTGTTCCACTCTCCAAGCAGTTGATGGTCAAATTTATTTATTCACGACAACAGAAATCATTTCCCAGGAACACAGAAAATCAATCTTGAAAACCGCAACAGCAGATGTGAGAGGGCCTATTTTACTTAACGGCCACCTTCAAATCGTCACGAGAATAGATCAGTGTGCACTCTAATCATTGCAACAAAGTGCGGCGTGATATTACCATTTTAATTGTGTGCTTCATTTACATCAAGCGTCAAAATGAAGTGTTGAATCATCGGTGCTGCCACATGGTGCAAGTGTCCGTGTGTGTGTGCGCGTTTTTTTTTGTTGTGTGATATTATGTGATGCACGCTGGATTTGCACAGCAAAGTCACGAAACTGTAAGTAGATGAATATTTCCTTTTTCTTTCTTCGCACATCTGCGAACTTGTGCCATCCCGACACCCAAAGCTGCATGGACATAGATGCAGTAATGCTGAGTGACTGAACCTCAGAGGAAATACCTGCACATACAGATTTCAATTTCTTACAGGGCCCATTTCCTGATTATTTTTTTTACATGAATAAGGGAGAAGGTGTGGCCACAAATTCCGCTGGGCGGGACAGTTTCTTTTAACTTTGGTTCAGGACCAACGTCAGCGGGGCAGGGCTCTGCATGTGCATGCTTATTAGATTTAGTTAATTAACTTTGGCAGTATTTCGTACCTATAATCTTATACCGCAAATTAACGTGCTTGTGTATTTTGTGTCGCGAATATTTTTAATGTGATCATTTGCATATATTTTTTTCGTTCTCTAAGCAATTGTATATGAATATCACCTGCAGCTCTATTTAGTGTGTAAACGAGTAGTATCTCTTGTTCAGATAGTCCGGTGGAGACTCAGTCGGCTGCGTTATCCGACAGTAAAGTGTGACACCGTATGCTGCCCACATATGAGGGGCAATTGTCTATGCGCCTAGAGAGCGCCGGATCTGTTTAAATCTCGCAGAACGTTATTAAATGTTGTGTTGTGTATTTGAGAATCATGTGTTATTTGCGAAAGTGAGTGTTGTACTGGCTGGTTGGGGATTGAATGTACCGGAGTAAGATCCGGACCACTACACTCAGTCACGAATTGGTGATTGCGGGTGAACCTCATCACAACTTTGATCCCAAAGTATCGTTTTTTTTAGTTTATTTTATTTTTTATTTGTTGTTGTTAATTTTGTTCACACGGTGGATTCACACAAGCCTTGTGCTTCGGGTCATTCTTCAACTTTTCATTTTTTATGTTCTGGTGTGAATCTTTGAGTGCAGCAGTGCACCTGAGATTCTCACCTGGTGCCGCGGCCAACTAAATTGTACTTCAGGTCTCAAGCACCGTTACCGGCCGACTCGGCAGGAACACTGCTAGTGCCGTGTAACATTAATGGTGCCGTGACCAGGATCGATACCTATATTTTGCAGCTAGCGGAACAACACTCATGTTCGTAAAATAAGTGCGAATTGACTGCCATTACTATTTTTATTTAGTTTTGTTCGGTGCGAATTTTGTATAATTTAGCATTAAGTAAGCCTTAAGCTGTTTTCTAGGAACTGCCATAATTTTAGTGGGTAAGAAAAACAAAATGGCTAAAACGAAGAAATCGTCATCTGCGAGTCACGTGGATTCAGATGATTCTGATGGTCACTCTGACGGAGAACATGTGAGCACTGGGGCTGCAATTGTTCCGGAAGAGAGTACACCTGTTACAAGTACAGCGGGTACATCACAGCTGAGACAAACAGCTTTAGCCGCACCTATGGTTTACGGTGAGCAAATAGCGGGATGCATAAACATGTTGAGGCTATTTACAGGCACTGATCCGCTGTATCGTGCTAAACACTTTTTTCAGGATGTCGAAAGTGTAGCGATGGTGGGTAGATGGTGTGAGCAAACTAAACTCGCGATTGCAAAATCTAAATTTCGGGAGAGAGCTGCTGAATTTCTATCTGATAGCGATGAGCTGAGGGCTGAAACCGAATATGTAAATTTTAAACGGCTTGTCATTGATCGCTTCCAAGCCGAAGAGCCATTGGTAACGCGAATGAAGCAGTTTATGAATTGTGTGCAATTGCCAGGACAAGACGTTCGGCAGTACGCAACACGTCTTAAGAGCGCAGCTACGAAATATCATGGTCATAAGTCGGATATGTCCGAAGAGACAAGGAAGCACAGGGATCAAGAAGCGATGTGCCAATTTATTTCAGGGTTATCTGAATCGATTAGGCGTTGGGTACTAACAAAATGCCCGGAAACTTTGGATGCTGCAGTTCTCATCGCAATTCAAGAGGAGGAGAATTTAGCACTCATGGGTAGAAAAACTTTGGTGAATACGGTGGAAGGAGGCAGAGGGGACGAGGAGTCGGTAATGCTGGCCCGCACTTTGCAACAGATGTTGTCGCGTTTGGAAGCCACGGAGAATACGGTAGGGCAGTTAGTCGGGAATTTTCAGGGAAGAGAAGACAGGAAATCGGAAGGGAATGAGAGAAATAGAGAGACATTTCAGCGATCTAACCCCCAGCTCTTCGGGGCGGAACGAGCTAGATGGAAGGAAACAAGGCCAGATGATCGCCGGGGTTTCGGTAATCGAAATGATTCCCTCGAGGAGAATTGTGGATCGCAACAAACACGGCGCAGCAAAAGTAGAATTGGGTGCTTTGGGTGTGGATTAGAAGGCCACGTGATCCGGTTGTGCCCTAATGTGGATGGGTCAAATAGGACGGAGACAATACCCAAACAGGTATATAGCAGAGGAAGTGGAAGAGATTCTCATTACGAGGTATCAGGAAAATTTGGTACACAGAAACCAGATTCCAAGAATAAGTCTTTAAACTAAATAAGGGTCGATTTGTAAGAGGTATCTCGGCCCAGTCAGAGTTTAAATCCTCTCAGGTGCGTTATGTTTCTATTCAAAGTGGGGACAATTTGCCGATTATTAACGCAGATCTCGAAGGTGACAAAATTAAGTTATTAGTCGACACGGGATCATCGGTAACTCTTTTGGCGAAAGATGCTTATTTAAGATTGAAAGGTCGCAGGAAATTGACTCCCATCAATTCAGATTTAAGGATAAAAAGCATCACAGGGGAAATCATTCCAACCTTAGGATGTTACAACGTAAACCTGCGAATCAAAGGAAGAAATATCTTGGTCAAAGCCCATGTGTCAAAATACCCGCTGAGTGAAAATTACTCAGCATTGTTAGGAATTGATGCGATGCGAACACATCACTTAACCTTCTCTGCCCATTCGAATCAGCTGTTGTTTCCCGACCCCCCACCCACGCAGTGCTCTCCGCAGAAAGAGAGGGACGCGGACGATATGCTTGAGGAGGGGGTGACTGTTGCCTCTCTGGCGCAGAAAACTTGTGTCCCTCCCAACGCAGAAATGTTCCTTCAAGTGAAGTTGGGAACACCGCCTCGTATGAGAGTACAGACTGTCTTGTTTGAACCGCATCCACGTGCACGCAAAGATGGATTACTTTTGGCACGGTCTGTTAATAATGTCGCATCAAGTGGTTTATATGATGTAAAAGTAGCAAACACTAGTAGTTCCCCTATTTGGTTAAACAAACATACTAAGCTATTTCAAGTAGAACCTGTGGAAATCACTCAGAATTCACGGGAAATAGGTGTAACGCAGCGCGGTACTTTGCCTGTGTCTGCCGGTGATTTTAAATTGGAGCATTTGAATTATTTTGAACGTGAGAAGGTTTTGGAATTGCTGATGACATATTCCGATGTTTTTGCACGGGATCCCATAGATTTGCAGGGCACTGACCTCGCTGAACATGAAATTCATCTAACAGATGACAAACCCTTTAAGCTTCGCCCATACAATGTTCCGCATGCTCTTAGACCTGAATTAAAAGATCAAGTGAATGAATTACTGGATGCTGGAATTATTTCTAAGTCGGATAGTCCATATAGCTCCCCAATTGTCCTCATTCGAAAACGGGACAATTCTTATCGTTTCTGTTGTGACTTTAGAAAATTGAATCAGATAACCAGAAAAGACAGTTACCCAGTCCCCAGAATACAACAGACCCTATCTCTTTTGCATGGATGCCGAATTTTTTCGAAAATAGACCTTTTGGCAGGGTATCATCAAATCAAAATCAGGGAACAAGACAAGCACAAAACTGCTTTTTCCTGCGAATTTGGCCATTTCGAGTGGAACCGTCTCCCGTTTGGATTGTGCAACAGTCCTGCAACTTTTGAAAGAGCTCTAGACTCATTGTTTTTGGACAAGCGTGATGATGGCATTCTAGTGTACGTGGACGATATTTTGTGTGCATCTAAGACCTTAAATGAACACTTGGAGAAATTGGAGTTAATTTTCCAACGTTTAAGAAGGCACAAGCTTAAAAATTAAGCCAAGTAAATGTGAGTTTGCGACCAAGGAGGTTACATATCTTGGGCACCTTCTGGATGGTCAAGGAGTAAGGCCAAACCCTGAAAACGTGGAGGCCGTACGGGATTTTCCAGCCCCACGCACTGTTAAGCACGTCCGAGCCTTTTTGGGAATGGCGGGCTACTACAGGCGCCATATCAAAAATTTTGCATCCATTGCCCAACCTTTGACAAATCTCACCAGGAGAAATGTAAAATTTATCTGGGATGAGCAGTGTGAGGAGTCCTTCCAGCAATTGAGGAGGGCGCTCATAAGTGAGCCGCTGTTGGCTTACCCAGATTTCTCGAAAAGATTCTTCGTGACCACAGATGCATCCAAATTGGCTATTGCGGGTATACTCGAGCAGGAGGACGAAGAGGGCGTCAGACATCCTATTGCATTCTTCAGCAGAAAACTTAACCCCGCAGAACAAAATTGCAGTGCAACTGAGCAAGAGGCTTTGGCAATCGTTGCATCCGTCACGCATTGGCGGGAATATTTAGTGGGTAGGCAGTTTACAGTTATAACTGATCACAGACCCTTAAAGTGGCTGATGACGCTAAAGACTCCCAACTCTAGGCTTGTTAGGTGGAATCTCAGTCTATCCGAATATGATTTTGATGTAATGTATCGCCCAGGGAAGAAGAATACAAACGCGGATGTGTTGTCGAGGCATATTGCAGCAGTGGTAGCAAGTGATGCGGCTCCAGGCCCTACATTTGATGCTGAGGCCATAAAGGCTGCACAACGGGCAGATCCGAATTTGGTCGAAGTAATCGATTGCATCGAGGGGCGTGACTACTCTGCTGTTGATAAAATCACAGATACCTACTTCATGCGTGACGACCTGCTATATCATTTTTCCTTGCCAGCCAAAAACAGTCCACGCAGACTTGTTACTGAACAGTTGGTGGTGCCTGACTCTCTAAAGTCTGAGGTAATGAGAGCTGAGCATGATGGTATAAGCGCCGGGCACTTAGGGTTTGAGAAGACATTGGGGCGAATTAGACTCAAATATTTTTGGCTCAATATGTTTGCTGATGTAAAAAATTACACTGCTAGTTGTGAGGAGTGTTTAAAACGCCGGGGCTACAAGAGAAACCAAAAGGCGGGTTTAATTACCCCGGAAATAGTGCCAGTTCCGTGGTCCAAAATTTCCATGGACATCGCAGGACCTCTTCCCGCGACAGAGAACGGAAACAAGTACCTATTGGTAGTCACCGACTCTTTTACCAAGTATATTGAGCTAATCCCCTTAAAATCTCAAACAGCCAAAGAAGTAGCTGAAAAATTCTCGACGCAAGTTATAGCGAGACATGGTGTACCTCATACTTTGTTGACTGACAGAGGAACGAACTTTTTGTCAGAATTAATGTCCGAACTCTACAGAAGATTAGGCATTAAGAAACTGAATACGAGCCCGAGGCATCCGGAGACTGACGGACAAGCGGAACGAAGTATCCGTACAGTGATGCACTCCTTAGCGCTTTACTGTTCTCCGACTGGGAAAGATTGGGATAAGTTTACAGATTTTGTAGCTATGGCGTACAGAGCGGCCACTCACAGCGCTACTAGGGAAACTCCCAATTTCCTCATGTTTGGAAGGGACTTTAATATGCCTGGGCATTTGCTGAGCGAGGAAATCCCTTGGAGCTACTCTGAGCACCCGAATGATGCAGAGAGCTTGGTTATGCGAATGCAAGAAGCATTCAGAATTGTTCGCGATAACCTTGAAGAGGCAGCCCAGAACTCAAGGGACTATCGGGCACGGACGGCAGTAGATAAGCAAATCAAGGTGGGTGATCTTGTTTATCAACACGACCCTTCGGCGTCCAAGGCAAGATCGCGCAAGCTGATGAAACCGTCCATAGGACCCTTTAGAGTGGTGGAAAAGACTTCACCAGTTAACTTCAAAATTGTGCCGGTGAACGATATGAGGCGTCCTCGCCTAACCCATGTTGATAGGATCTTTAAAGCCCCACAGAGAAGGGTATTCGACACGTGGCATTTCCAGGAAACAGTTCGGGATGCGGGAGATGAATCCGAGTCACAGCACCTTGCACGAACCACATGGGAGTCCGAAGATGCAGAATTGTATGAAGATGATGAATGGGAGAGCCCAATGTGGATGCTACAGTCGGGCGACCCAACGCCCTCCGCAGCAATTCCGCCTCCCCCAGAAACCGAACCCTTTGCAGCGCGAATCCGCATGATTGTGGATCCCTTACGAGGGCAGGGAAGCCAGGTCAAAAGTCCTCCAATCATTTCGCGGGCGTCGCTGAGACCAAGGGATGATTACGGGCGGGTGTTAAGGGCGAGTAACACCATGCCACACACTGACAGACGGGGAGCAGTCGAGATTATAGTGGATCCCCAGGAAGACTGTGACACCACGATTATCTACGATGTTGAGAAGGAACTCGAAGACAGTGGAACGCAAGAATTTGGCATCGAGCGCAGATAAAAGCGGGCGTAGGAGCATCGAACGTGAGAGATCTGTGGAACTCGTGGATTCTCGAAGCTATGCCTCATATTTAAATTTTCTTTCCGCCTATTTCGACGGGCAGCAATGAACGTGTGATGAAATCCTTAAACTTTCCTTCTGCTCTCAGGGCACTCAAGTCCGGAATTAGGTGCCTTGCGACGGTGGGAAAGGGTCGAGTGTTTCCAGTTAAAAAAAAATAGAATGATTGGATGAATAAACTTCATCCAGTCATCCCTTTTTTTTCTTTCATGGGGGATGGAATGTTACAGTGGACCCCCCTTCAACCTAAAACCTGAAGAAAACTTTACAATTTGTCCGCAATGTCGCGTATTGTATGAGGCAGCTAGGAATCACAGTTCGGCAGGCTCACATGTTCTTTTACAGTTCAGTTTTTTTATTTATTTCTCATTTACGTTGTTTTTTCTTTCGGCTGTTCTCTAAATTAATTAACAAAATTGCGGGATAATTGGGAAGTCGCTCCAATGCTTTTGAAGGCAAGAAACGCAATATTTTTGCCATTTTGAATTGCTAGACCTCACACATAGCCCTGAAGTGAAACATAAAAATTCCTATCTCAAGTGTCTTAGAGGGGCTGCAAAACGAACGAGGGAAATGTGCTTTCGAATGCGGATGGAAGCAGCAATGTTCGAAGTGGTTTTTCATTTTTCTTTCTTTTCTTCTTTCCGCTTGTAGCTTACCGCTGTGGTCCGTATGTTTACTTCAGTGGGTGGGCCAAGAGACCCGCAGCAGACACATAACTCTGTCAGCGAGAAAGATACTTTGACTGACGTATGCGAGGGACAATGGGCAATTAAGAGTTTAGAATCGCTGAAAAGAATAGGGGGTGGATTCGAGCGTTGTTTTCGGTCGGCAGTTGCCGATATACGCTTAAGGTAAAAGCACGTCTGATTTCGCTCGGCCGAGAAAGTTAATCTCAGGGCTGGCGGTCGCAACTCGATAAAAAATGGAAACAAAACCTGCGAGTGGCATATTTGAACTGCGTACTCAGGCAGGGTAGATGTTATGCTAACGGAAAGGAACTGACTGAATTGGGAATGAACGGTCAAAAAGGACGGAAGGTAGCGACGGACGGAATCTACTGTAGCAGCAGCGGAATTGAATGTGTTCCACTCTCCAAGCAGTTGATGGTCAAATTTATTTATTCACGACAACAGAAATCATTTCCCAGGAACACAGAAAATCAATCTTGGAAACCGCAACAGCAGATGTGAGAGGGCCTATTTTACTTAACGGCCACCTTCAAATCGTCACGAGAATAGATCAGTGTGCACTCTAATCATTGCAACAAAGTGCGGCGTGATATTACCATTTTAATTGTGTGCTTCATTTACATCAAGCGTCAAAATGAAGTGTTGAATCATCGGTGCTGCCACATGGTGCAAGTGTCCGTGTGTGTGTGCGCGTTTTTTTTTTGTTGTGTGATATTATGTGATGCACGCTGGATTTGCACAGCAAAGTCACGAAACTGTAAGTAGATGAATATTTCCTTTTTCTTTCTTCGCACATCTGCGAACTTGTGCCATCCCGACACCCAAAGCTGCATGGACATAGATGCAGTAATGCTGAGTGACTGAACCTCAGAGGAAATACCTGCACATACAGATTTCAATTTCTTACAGGGCCCATTTCCTGATTATTTTTTTTACATGAATAAGGGAGAAGGTGTGGCCACAAATTCCGCTGGGCGGGACAGTTTCTTTTAACTTTGGTTCAGGACCAACGTCAGCGGGGCAGGGTTCTGCATGTGCATGCTTATTAGATTTAGTTAATTAACTTTGGCAGTATTTCGCACCTATAATCTTATACCGCAAATTAACGTGCTTGTGTATTTTGTGTCGCGAATATTTTTAATGTGATCATTTGCATATAATTTTTTTCATTCTCTAAGCAATTGTATATGAATATCACCTGCAGCTCTATTTAGTGTGTAAACGAGTAGTATCTCTTGTTCAGATAGTCCGGTGGAGACTCAGTCGGCTGCGTTATCCGACAGTAAAGTGTGACACCGTATGCTGCCCACATATGAGGGGCAATTGTCTATGCGCCTAGAGAGCGCCGGATCTGTTTAAATCTCGCAGAACGTTATTAAATGTTGTGTTGTGTATTTGAGAATCATGTGTTATTTGCGAAAGTGAGTGTTGTACTGGCTGGTTGGGGATTGAATGTACCGGAGTAAGATCCGGACCACTACACTCAGTCACGAATTGGTGATTGCGGGTGAACCTCATCACAACTTTGATCCCAAAGTATCGTTTTTTTTAGTTTATTTTATTTTTTATTTGTTGTTGTTAATTTTGTTCACACGGTGGATTCACACAAGCCTTGTGCTTCGGGTCATTCTTCAACTTTTCATTTTTTATGTTCTGGTGTGAATCTTTGAGTGCAGCAGTGCACCTGAGATTCTCACCTGGTGCCGCGGCCAACTAAATTGTACTTCAGGTCTCAAGCACCGTTACCGGCTGACTCGGCAGGAACACTGCTAGTGCCGTGTAACAGTAGCGTCATGGCGTCGCCATATTAGATGTTGGCGCGCGGTCACGCCATGCGTCTCATTACGTCACGCGTTGTGTGTGGATCCTAATAAAGTTTTATGGCGTCACACTTTTGCGAGCAGATGGTCGCGATTCCCATGTGCATCATTACGTCACGCGTTGTGTGTGTATGTTCGTCCGCACGATAACTCGCGTAAAAATTGTTCGATTTCGATGAAGTTTTAGTATGTGGTAGGGGAACACCTGGGAAGGAACCCTATTGAAAGTGAACGAAATGGGGTCAAAGGTCAGGACATAGGAGCGGGATCCATTACACTGCTCTTATGCGTCATAACTAACGTAAAAAAGGTTCGATTTCGCTTAATTTTAAAATGAGGTAGGGGACCACCTGGGTACAAACCCTGTTGAAAATTGGCGAAATTGGGGTCAAAGGTCAGGACATAGGAGCGGAATTATTTCCATGGCCATTATGCGTCAGAACTTACGTAAAAATGTTTAGATTTGGATGAAATGTTAGTGTATTGTAGGGGCCTGCCTGGGGACGAATACTATTGTAAATGGGAGAAATGGGGTCAAAGGTTAGGACATAGAAGCGGGATCTATTTTATAGCCCTTATGCATCATAACTTACGTAAAATTGCTTCCATTGCGACAAAACTTTATCATGCTATTTCGGAGGTATACTGAACCAGTTCTGTTGAATATCATCGAAATGGGATCAAAGGTAAGGGCACAGGGGTGAGATTTATTCCACAGCCATTATCCTCATAACTTGAGTAATAACTTGAGTAATGATTTCTGGTATGTTGGAAAGCTTATCATAATCAATGCATTGCATGATTTTACTAACTTGTTTCATATGCAACTTGTTCTGCGACAATTGCATTTTACACAAAATATGGAATGTGGGAAGATCTTTGGTGTCACCATTTCCATTTCCGCGCAGCTTAAAATAACATGCAGCACAAAAATGTGCTTCCGTGGTTGGAATTTCCATTTTTTTTTTTACCGCGACATAGATGTTTCATAAGTATTTTGGCTTTTGTCGCGGTTTATAGTAACAGGCGGTCTTACAAGTAGCAGACTGAGGGTGAAATTTCCGTGGTCCGCATTTTGTATTTCATTTTGCTTAAGTTCATAACGTTTACATAACATGCCAAATTATTAATATTTGCGATATCACTTAAGCAGAAAATATCAATCATTAGGCCTAACGTCAAGGCCCTTTTAACGGTTTTCATTCAGTCATTCCCATATTAATAAAGTTTATATAGCAAGTAGTGTTAATACAGGGTGTCCATAAAATCTTTTCCACATTACAAAAAATAATATAAAAAATGTATTACAGGTACAAGAAAGTGATTGCTCGACAATTACGGTGCACAAGTAAAGTTTTTTTTTTTTTGCTATTGTCTGTGCACCTCCACATGGATGCCATTAGTGGACCGGCGGACGTTTAAGCGATAATCGATTTCACGCCACGTTTTGTTTAACATATCAGCAGAGACAGAGCCAGTGCCATCTGTTGTTCTGCTCTTCAACGTCTCGAAATCTAGAACACTGCTGAGTAAACTTGGTTTTTCACATAACCCCACAGGGAAAAGTCTAGAAGAGTTATGTCGGGCCATCGAGGTGGCCATGTCATGGGTCCATCTGTCTGGAAATGTGACATACAGGAACACACGAACCATTATTGACCAATGTGGTGGGGCACCGTCTTGTTGGAAAATAACCGAAGGTTGGGGTGGATGTAATTGAGGTGCTACAAAACGTTCCAGCATGACCAGGTACGTGTTACATGTTACCGTGGGCTCTGTAAACAAGTTAGTAAAATCATGCAATGAATTGATTATGATACGCTTTCGAACATACTAGAAATCATTACTCAAGCTATTACTCAAGTTATGAGGAAAATGGCTGTGGAATAAATCTCACCCCGTGCCCTGACCTTTGATCCATTTGGATGATATTCAACAGAACTGGTTCAGTATATCTCCGAAATAACATGATAAAGTTTTGTCGCAATCGAAGCAATTTTTCGTAAGTTATGACGCATAAGAGCAGTGCAATGGATCCCGCTCTTATGTACTGACCTTTGACCCCATTTCGTTCACTTTCAATAGGATTCCTTCCCAGGTGTTCCCCTACCACATACTAAAATTTCATCGAAATCGAAAGATTTTTACGCAAGTTATCGTGCGGACGAACATACGCACACAACACGTGACGTAATGAGGCAGATGGGAATCGCGACCATCTGCTAGCAAGGTGTTACGTCATAAAACTTTAATAGGATCCACAAACAACGCGCGACGTAATGAGATAGATGGCATGACCGCGCTCCAACATCTAATGCGGCGACGCGATGACACCACACTACAAACTTGGTAATTCGGTGTGGTTATTTAACCCACTAAACAAATTTTCTTGAAGTCGAGATCAAGCTAAATCGATTTCTAGTACCAGAAAACGGTAGGTTAACGACTTTCATGAAAACCCATAGAGCCGTTTTCAAAATAAAATTTACATACATACATGAATTGCTCCTTTAAGGTGAATGTCAAGTAATTTTGCTTCCTGTACTTCGAATGGAAAAATTTCTGTACACATGTTCTTCCCAATTAATGCGTTCCCAAGGATGAAAATTTGAACATCGATTAATATATCTTCATTTATAACTTGGAATACTTAATATTTTCTAAAACATAACCATAATTATGCAATCCAACATTTGTTTGTCTACTGACTTCATGAAAATACAGATCGCGCCATCTCTTTTCTGGACAATTAATGCATTCACAAGGATGAAAATTTGAACATCAATTAAAATAGCCTCATTTTATAACTTGGAATACTTAATATTTTCTAAAACATAACCATAATTATGCAATCCAACATTTGTTTGTCTACTGACGTCCTCAAAGTACACGTCGCGCCATTCTTTTTCTGGTTTCAACACCACCAAAGGAAAAGTTATTGATATTTTATATAATTATGGTTATGTTTTAGAAAATATTAAGTATACCAAGTTATAGTATAAAGTTATTTTATTCAATGTTCAAATTTTCATCCTTGGGAACACATTAATTGTGAAGGAAATTGACCCCATTTGTCCCATTTTCAATAGGGTTCGTTCCCAGGTGGTCCCCTACCACATAGTAAAATTTCATTGACATCGAACCATATTTACGCAAGTTATGACGCATAAGGGTAATGGAATGATCCCGCTCTTACGTCGTGACCTTTGACCCCATTTGTCCCATTTTCAATAGGGTTCGTTCCCAGGTGGTCCCCTACCACATACTAAAATTTCATCGAAATCGAACTATTTTTACGCCAGTTATCGTGAGGACAGACGGACGGACAAAGCTGGGGCATATACGCTTCTTCAACCTACGGTTGGAAAGCGTAAAAAAGAACGGGCCGATGATTCTGTCATGACCAGGCCGCACCATACGTTCACTTTTGGGCTAGCCCTCTGTTGCTCGATGACATAATGGGGATTTTTCGATCCCCAGATTCGCACATTGTGCCTACGTACTGTACCAGAGACATGGAATGTGGCAACATCTGAGAAACAGACATGGTGCATATAATCACTATCATGAGCTATGCGCTGCAACATCTCCGTCACAAATGAAACGCAGCGACGCCGCTCATTAGGCAGAAGAGCTTGAACGATCTGTGTCTTATAAGCATAGAGATAAAGACGTTTGTGTACAAATTTGTGAACCGTGGCACGAGGAATTCCAGTTTCCAGTGAAGCACGGCGAATGAACTTCCTGGGGCTTCGCAGAAATGTCTCCTGAACAGCTGCAGCTGTCTCTTGTGTACCTGGTGGTCGGCCCGCCCAGGGAGATCACCAAAACAACCCTTAGCTTTAAACTTTTAATTCCAAGCTTTTATGCTTTTTTGTTCCGGTGATGATCGTCTGTACACTTTTCTGAAATGACACTGGACAGTAGCCACCGATTTGATCTCATAGAACCACAACACGCATGCCGCGTTTTCTTGCATGGAAGCCATAATAATAGTGGTATCAAGTTAATAATAGTCCTATTCAGCAGTAGCGCTCACCTAAAGAACAGAAAAAAAACTTTATGTGTGCTGCTATAGTATGCTGCCAACCATCTTATTTTAACTTACACAGATTTGTTAATATCAATTTTTGTAATGTGGGAAAGACTTTATGGACACCCTGTACCCCTGTATGATTGCTCTTTTCCTTTTGCCCCCATACGTTAATTAATAGGCCTTAGGCCTAGGCCAAGGCCTCTTTAAACACTTTTACCTTTACCGATGTCATATTCATAAAGTTTGAATAAAAATTCAAGTTAATAGCTTTGCGCGTTTACTTAGGCATTCAATATTAATTACTAGGCTTAGGCCTTTTTGACAGTTCTTATTCTGCCGATTTGATATAAATAACGTTTACATAAAAATTCAATGTAATAATCTTGCACTTTTACTAAGGCTCTAAATTTTAGTTCCTAGGCCCTAGGCCTTTTTGATAGTTTTTTATTCTAACGCTGCAGTATTCATAACGTTTACGTATCACATCAAGTTAATAATAGTGGTACAACTAAGAAGGATAAGAAGAATAACTCTTGGATCAGAAAAATGGCGCAAGTGGGAGGCGTGATCAAAGTAAAATCCCTGAAATTGCAATGGGCTGGACATATTGCTAGAAGAGCAGATCTCGGATGGACTACTGTAGTATTAGACTGGGTACCAACGGACATAAAAAGATCCAGAAGACCACGTGAACAATGGGTAGATGAAATTCGAAATCATGTCTGAGTGACATGGAAGAGACTGGCACAATACAGACAGAAATTTGGGGAGAGTTTCATCCAGCCGTCCATTAATCCATTGTTGAACGAATCCAGCCGTCCATTAATCCATTGTTGAACGAATCCATCAATCCACTACTGGATGAAGGTCTCCCCAATTCCTCCCTCACCCCCGCAAGTTTCTGTTTTGAGTCAGTCTAATCCGAAACTCCGACGTGCCTTCGAATTTCATCCACCCATGTTCTTTTTTTTTTTTTTTTTTTTTTTTGGTTGGAGGTTTAACGACCACCGTGAGCAACTCAATGGGCTTATAAGCAGTCGCCCGTCCCTAATTTAGGGTCACTGGTTCTAGGAAATGGAAAGAGCCAGTGCCGTAAGACAAACACAACATCCATGCCTCACCGGGATTCGAACCCGGACCCCGTTCGGACGAATGATCAGAGGCCATCGCTTAGACCATTGCGTCACCTGGCCCCACCCATGTTCAACATTCAAGAAAACATGAAATTGTGGAAGCAATTTGTAAGTCAGATAACAAACTGCGAAGAGTACTACCGGGCCCACCCCAGGTGTTTTTGCAGA
This sequence comes from Macrothele yani, assembly GCA_039090855.1. Classification (NCBI taxonomy): domain Eukaryota; kingdom Metazoa; phylum Arthropoda; class Arachnida; order Araneae; family Macrothelidae; genus Macrothele; species Macrothele yani. Next base: position 118,939,417 of record CM077026.1, read on the forward strand.
CAAGTTGGACGTAGGACATTTTTTTTTTATGCGAAAAATTTCCGATACTATTGCACACACTCTACTAGTCATATCAATTTGAAAACCTTACTGATCACGAAAACAATTCCATCTTTCTTAGGGTATATATTTGTAAATTCCTAAGGATACTGGAAGTCAAAAGGTGGGGAACTTAGGTACATAAATTTAAAACTACGGAAAGTAATATAGTTAAAAAAACAACACATAGTTTTTAATTAAAACTTAAAAAAATAATCCCCTATATTTAATTCCTCTATGAAAGAGACACAGTAGAAGATATATCATTATCATGTCCGTATTATTTTTACGTAAAACCTCGTTGAATATGACCACGATTTGCAAATTCATAACTGAGAATTGTTGGAAGGATACAATTGGACAAATGATTAGAAAATGGTTCTAGTTGCATGCTCATTCGTGTATAAGATAGAAGAACAAAAGCCGCCACAAGTCAGAAAAAGAAATGCGACAGTATAATCTGGGATCATTAAATTCTTTCTAAATTTGGTTAGTTTACAAACTTACTTTTGAATCAAAATGCTACTGTCAAAAACGACAATACAATAACGATCATCCTTTCGTGCAGCTGGTATCATCATCATCATCATTGTCAACCATTATCAATCCACTGCTAAACGAAGGTCTCTCCAAGCCTCTTCCACAACGATCTGTCTTGTGCCAGTCTCCCTCATGTTACTCCCGCGTACTTTCAAATTTCATCCACCCATCTCCCATGTGGTCATCTTCTGGGTCTTTTCCTGTCCCTTGGAATCCAATCTAAAATTTCGACTGTCCATCGATGGTCTGTTCTTTTGGCAGTATGTCCAGCCCATTGCCATTTCAGGGATTTAACTCTGATCATGATGTCTTCCACTCTTGTCATTTTTCGGATCCACGAGTTCCTCTTCTTATCTCTCCTAGTTACACCAAGCATGCACCTCTCCATGCTACTTTGAGTTGTCTGCAGCCTTTGTATGTCTCTTTTACTTAAGGTCCACGTCTCTGCACCATACGTAAGCACTGGAAGGATGCATTGATCAAACACTTTTCTTTTAAGACATAATAGCATATTGCTCTTGAAAATTATGCTGTTTCTTCCAAAAGCTCTCTACGCAAGTTTTATACGCCGATTAATTTCTTCATCAACGTGACCCTCACTTGATATCTGCTGTCCAAGATAAACGTACGTGTATGTTATCTCCAGCTTTTCTCCATCAATCGATAAATCTTCATTTCGCGTAAAAGCATTGTACATCACTTTTGTTTTCTGAAAGTTCATTTTTAATCCCACGTCTTTACTCTTGTCAGCAAGTACATGGATCATACTCTGCAGCTCTGATGGGGTAGTTGCAAAAATGACTACGTCATCAGCAAAACGAAGGTGAGTTAGATAATCTCCATTAATCTTTATCCCTTTGTTTTCCCAGTTCAGTGATTGAAAGATATTTTCCAATGGGGCATAAAAGTGCTTGGGAGATATGGTATCACCTTGTCTCACTCCCTTTCCAATTTTTATGTGTGTTGTATTTTCAAACTGTCGAATCTTTGCACTTGCATTTTCATAGATGTCATTAATAATATTAATGAATGCATCTGTTGTAACTGCTGATGGTTTCACCGAATCAAAGGCGTTTTCATAATCGATAAAATCCATGCACAATGGAAGTTCATATTTCCTCGCTCTTTCAATTAGTTCTCTCAGTACATGGATATGATCTATAGTACTGTAGCCACTGCTGAGTCCAGCTTGTTCTCTCGGTTGAGTTATGTCCAGTGTTACCTTCAAGCGGTGTGAAAGAACTTTAGCGAAGATTTTATAAACCACTGATAGGAGGCTGATAGGTCTGTAGTTCCTGAGATCCTCAAATCGCTGCAGATTTGTTGTATTGACACGTGCTTTACCTTTGTAGTACGTCCCGACCTCTCTTAGCAGCCACCCCTATTTGACGATTCCCCCTCACTACGACCGTTTTCCTGCGGAACCGATTTCAAAACCCATAGCGCTAATGCTAACCTTTCCCTTATTAAAAGACCGCTCACCCCCTTTTACCGACCATCTTTGCGCAAGACCACTGGATAAAAACTGCGTTGTCCGGGTTATTATTCCCGTTGAAAATGTTCTCTATATCTGGAACCATGAAACAGTAAATTAAACAAATATGCATTAGTATGGAGGGGTCACTTTAAATGGCTAGGAAGTTTCCTCCTGCACGAAAGTGAGATTGAGGGGGGGGAATTCTCTGCGACGTCAGGCAATTCTAATGGCTAATGTAGTAACGTGTCACTGTGGCCCCGTCACCACGCTTTCTATAACGGCTAAGAAAGGGCGTGGCAGTTAAAACTCATCTTTACCTCACTCCCGTGTTTAATCAACTTTCAGATAAAATTCTCTCTAGGTATTTTACGTTAGGTAACAATGTTAACTAAGAAATATTAAAATTTTCCAATCTACAAAATTTTACATGAGAAGCGATCAAGCGGACTTAGTATTTTACTAAATTATTCTGTACGAGGGGGGGGGGGGAGAAGGGGTCACCTCCGAAAATCAAATTTAAGTCACAGTTTTTAAGAATGAAAAAGTTTTTACCTCTGCGGGTAAAGGGTAATACATGGCGGTGTGTAAATTCCTCTTCAAATGGAGCAGTGGAAATTCCTTTCGGAAACTGTGATGTTCCTGCCTCGCAGGACGCACACGACATAAAGGCAGATAGCAGCAAGAACGAACGTCTGCGTCGCTCAGTTGGTAGAGCGACTTGTTCCGGAATAAGTGGACTCGGGTTCGATCCCCGGCGTGGAACAAAAAATGACGGAGAAATTTACTGCGTTATAATGGAGCCCGAACTTCCCGGATGACCCGGCCGTTAAAGATCTCGCAATGGTGTGATGTTCTTTCCACACCGCTAGCCTAGAAAAATAAGAGAATCCTTTCTTCAGCGCTTCGAAAAATAAATGTGTGTGATGTTGCATTCCACATACCAGATTGACTGGGAGTTCTCAAGTGCACGCTCTTCAGCGGATGCTGCCTACGGCAATTCATGGTCACGGCTGACCCGTGGGCCATGCCCTCGGCCCTTTTTCAGGCGGGGGGGATGTGAAATGCCTGCCCTGCAGGACGCACACGACATAAAGGCAGATAGCAGCAAGACCGAACGTCTGCGTAGCTTAGTTGGTAGAGCGACTTGTTCCGGAATAAATGAACTCGGGTTCGATCCCCGGCGTGGAACAAAAAATGACGGAGAAATTTACTGCGTTATAAAACCCAAATTTAATGCCAAGGAATTAATCATTAAAGTCCATCGTCTTGAAAATATATTTGCTTGAATTCACTAGGGCACAGTACAGTAACCCGTTTATACATATACCAAATATCTGGGATGTAACTCAGAATTTTTCTAAACAGGCTGCTGCCTAGGTGGCTTGTAAATAGTTGAGGAATAATCCGGTGATTGCCTTTCATTATATTTCATAAAATGTTTACAAATATGAAATACCTATGTTGTAACTTAAAATGTTCTATATAGGTGAGAAATAATCTATTGATTGTCTTTTATTGATTTTATAAAATGTTTACAAATACGGAATTCAAGGTTGTAATTTAAAATGTTCTAAAAAGATCAGTACCTGAAGATCGTTGAGCCGTTAATTAGAATTTATTACTTGTTGTCACATTGGGAATAATAAAATCGTAACTCAAGATTTGAGGAGTCAGAAAGCTTCTACATGAACCTTGTGTCATTTTGATCTTACATACTCATTGATATCCCTAAGGAATCGGGGACATTTCGTTTTGTTCAGCTAAGAAAAATCGCACACTTTGACAAGGTCTCGGAAAGAAACGCAATTTGTGTACATCTCTAGGTGTCGGCGTTTTCCGGGTGGGAGGATTCCGCCTTTTGCACTTTGCTCTTTGCTTAACAGCACGAGTAAGTGTACAAGTTTTCCTGGATCCAGAAACATGACTTGATTGAGAATTCTCATGGATCAGATAATCAATCTCGTTTGAGACTTTCAGCGTCCGAGAATATGTCCTTTTGAGACTTTCAAGACACCCGAGAGCCCGTCCTGTTCGAGACTGCCAAGGTACCCAGAAACCTGGCCTGTTTGAGAATTCCCATGGATCAGGAAATCAATCCTGTTTGACACTTCCAACGGACCCGAGGACCCAGCCTGTTTGAGACTTTCAAGGCGGTCGGGAACTCGCCCCATTCGAGACTTTCAAGCCACCCGGGAATCTGTCCTGTCTGAGAATTTCCATGGATCAGGAAATAATCCCGTTTGAGACTTCCAACGGACCCGGGAACCCGGCCTGTTTGAGACTTTGAAGACACCTGGAAGTTGGCCCCGTTCGAGCCTTTCAAGGAACATGGGAACCTGGCCTGTTTGAGAATTTCCATGGGTCAGGAAATATTACCGTTTGAGACTTTCAACGGATCCGGGAACCCGGCCTGTTTGAGACTTTCAAGGCTCCCGAGAGCTTGCCCCGTTCGAGGCTTTCAAGGCACGTGGGAGTCTGGCCTGTTTAAGAACTTCCAGCGATTAGGAAATTAATCCCGTTTGATACTTCCAAGGCACCCAGAACTCTGGCAGTTTGAGACTTTCAGAGTATAGCCCGTCCCGCTATTTAAGCTATGATTAATGAATACTTGTGATGTATTTCTTTGTTTTTTGCTTCATTCTATGGTCTTCGTTGCCCTTGCACGCTCTCCAGGAAAACTATAGAGCCAGCAGGAAAGATCACATCGTGTACAGAGAATTCGACATCAACATTTAAGATTTCAATGTGTTAGCTGGACAGAAACGGGATATTGGAATGGTGAAGAGGAAGGAAAAGACTTATATTTTTGTTAAATTTAGAAAAAAAAAGTGTCTTAAACTACATGCATTTGAAGGGAATGAAATTCTCAAATGCAAATCAAATGTTATTTTATTTTATTTGCTGTTTTAAATCAATAATATAGACAGATAATAAAAGAACCAAGCGATATTTTTTTTTTCGGGGAACCCAGTAATAGTTTCCGGTAGGATTGTAGAAAAAAGAAAATGGCTTGCAAACTAAACATAAGTCAGTCTTCATTCTGTAAACCGCAGTTTTTTTTCTGGAATCCAGCAGCAAACATTGAACTTTATATCACTTACTCGAGCCTCCCCGAGCCAGGAATGTTTTTTTTTTTTTTAATACGTGTAAACAAAAATCTCGAACCAGACGGTTCGTGCAAGAGCCGAGCAGACTTCTATGCCACTTTCTCATGGCCAACTTCTCAGAACTACCACATTCAAAACAAGAAAAATGACACCAAATTTTGAGTTGAAATGAGCACATCATTTGAATCCTTTCCGAAGCCAACAAAATTTTTCAAAGTTATTAGTAAATGAAACCGGTTAGAAAAAAATCAACCGGATTTCTACAACGATAAATATGAAGAAATAGGAACAGCTACTTACTTGCATTATAGCGTGAGAAATATGTTATGAATCAAATTAAAAACACATGGAATAATTAATATAGATATAAATCAAGCGGTTCTTTGCATGTAACATAACCACAGAAATTTGAAAATTTCATCGTCGTGGAATGGGAATCGAAACCGCATCTCCCGATTTGCGCTCGAGTGTGCTAACCATTTACACCACCCAGGATAGTGAAATCCAAACAACTGAGACATTTTCATTTACCTCAGTTGTTAAATGGTATTTTCATTTACCTTGTGCACAGTTCCAACATGTCCAGGTTACGTTACGGTAACATGTAACGTAACCTGGGCATGTTGGAACTTTTTGTAGCACCTCAGTTGCATGCACTCCAACCTTCGGTTAGTTTGGAACTTTTGTAGCACAAAAGTGGCTCACAAAAGCTAACATCCCCCTGAGTACCCCGCTGACAAGATTTCCACAGCTTTTAGCCCAAGATTTCCACAGCTTTTAGCCCAAGATTTCCACAGCTTTTAGCCCAGGATCTTAGCTTTTGTAGCACAAAAGCTAATATCCTCCTGGTGGCCAAGTTGGAACTTTTTGTAGCTCCTCAGTTGCATGCACTCCAACCTTCGGTTATTTTCCAACAAGGCGATGCGCAATTACATTGGTCAATAATAGTTCGTGAGTTCCTGAATGTCACATTCCTGGACAGATTGATTGGCCGCGACGGTCCCGTGACATAGCCACCTCGATCCCCCGACATAACCCCTCTAGACTTTTTCCTGTGGGGTTACGTGAAAGACCAAGTTTACTCTAGCAGTGTTCCGGATGTTGAGACGTTGAAGAGCAGAATAACAGACGTCATTGGTTCCGTCTCTGCTGGGATGTTAAACAAAACATGGCATGAAATCGAATATCGCTTAGATGTCCTCCGGGCCACAAATGGTGCTCATGTGAAGGTGCGCTTACTCTGGGAAAAGAACTGTACTTGTGCACCATCATTGTCGTGCAATCCCTTTCTTGCACCTGCAATACATTTTTTATATTAATTTTTGTAATGTGGGAAAGACTTTACACCCCTGGCAGAAAAACTATGCAGTATTTTAAGCAAAAGGTATTCTAAAAAGTTTTCCGCGTTGAGCTGATGTATCGGTCCACGAAAGAAGTTTTTCAATCGAGTTTCTGAAGCTCAGATTTTGTTGCAAATACACCAAAAACAGAAAATTTAACCTTTGCGCCTTGTGGTGGTCAAACTATTCTCTACCAAAAATTTAAAATTAAATGCGGAACATTTCTCACCAGGAGCTGTGTTCCATGAAGAAAGAATTTTCCAAATAGGACTTTTACAAGCAGATCTATCGGGGAAATCTCAATTTATCTTTACACCACTGAGCAGAAAAATCGATGAAGAAAGAAATGAAAAAGAAAGTGTTCCCAAAATAATCTTCGTTATAAATGGCATCGAAAGGAAGAAATAATTTTTCAATCGGGTATTTAGAAGCAAATATATAAAATAAGGGATGTAAGGTCAGGTAATGCGTAACATACTATAGCCTCTCCTTGACAAATGTCAACCCCGCCTTCTCGTGGTGCATTCTGTTCCCACTAAAGGGGCTCTGACGACCGCAAATAGCGGTATAACTATACCATCAGGATTAGAGGAAATGCTATCCCACACTCACCAACCCGCTTGGCCAGCGTGGTGAGTTATGGCCAAACCCCTCCACATTGTATCCACAACTTAAATCTTGGCCTTCAGTCTCCGGCAGCTGGAATGTACCTGGCCAAGGCAGCAGCCAGTGCGACATGAAGGCAGAGGGTGCTAAGAATCCCCGGAGGACCGGACTAGGCTGCCATCTGATGCTGACCTTGGCTACGTATAATGGACGCTCCCTATCTTCTGATTCAAGGCTTCTTGAAATGGAAGAGGAACTACAAAGGATCAAGTGGGACATCGTTGGGCTAAGTGAGGTAAGGAGAAAAGGAGAAGATATCATTGAACTGAAAAGTGGACATCTCTTCTATTATTGTGGGACAGATACTGGAAGAACTAGTGGTGTTGGATTTATAATAAACAAGAAACTGAAGGATAAAGTTGTAGAAGTTGAAAGTTCCTCTGACAGAGCTGCACGACTTGTTATCCAACCCTCGAGAAGATACCAGGCTCAGATTATTCAAGCTTATACACCACAAGCCATCCTGAAGAAGAAATTGAAGAATTTTATGAGGAAATTCGTCATCTAAATAAAAAAGCAAACATCACGCAAAGATCATTATGGGATATTTCAATGCAAAAATAGGGCAACGGCAACTGAAGGAAACTTCAGTAGGTAAATTTGGTCATGGCAACAGAAACCAGCGTGGAAATACCCTCGTAGAATTTGCAGAAGCAGAAGTGTTTTTCATCATGAAGTCCTTTTTCAAGAAAAAGCCGCAAAGGAAATGGACATGGAGGCACAAGTGAAATTGTGCCTCCATGTCCATTTCCTTTGCTGCTTTGACAAGTGAAATTGATTTTATTATGTATAATAAGAAATTTGTCATGGAAGACTGCAGTGTACTAAACAAGTTCAACACAACACAGGTAGTGACCACAGAATGGTAAGATGTCAGATGCACCTCAATGCTAAACTCGATCGTGGCAAGCTCATAAAACAAACAAAGTGTATTGACATGACCAACCTTAAAAAACGTCATTATACCTTCAAATTGGAACTGAGGAACAGATTCTCTGCTCTAGAAGGTCTAACGTCGGAAGAAGTGGACATCTCTGAAGTTAACAGAAAACTAACCAAGGTTGTTATGGAAACAGCAACAAAAATAGCTGGTACTAAGAACAAGTTGCATACGAACAAATTATTAGGAAAAACCAAAATTCTGATGCAAAAAAGAAGAGAGATGAGGACAACTAAAGGAGATGTGACTTCCAAAGTGGAATATATAGAGCTATGCAAGACGGTACGAAAACGTATCACTGAAGATTTAAGGAAATTCAACTGTGAACTAGTGAGGAAAGCAATTGAAAACAACCAAAGCATGAAGAGAGCAAAGGGACATCTGAATAAGGGAAGAAAACAGATTATGGCTCTGAGAAAAGAAGACGGTTCTGTAACAAGAAATAGAGGCGAAATTTTGACAAGAGTGAAATATTTCTACTCAAAACTATATGAAAGGGATGATACATGTACTCCAGACATTACGAAAGGTACTAGAGTTCTTCCAGTCCTCCCAGCAGAAGTTGCACATACAATCAAGAACATGAAACCGGGAAAAGCTCCAGGAGAAGATGGAATTACCGTAGACATCATACAAGAAGCAAGTGGAGAAATTGAAACAGTACTAGGTCAAGTTTTCACTCGATGCCTTAATGAAGGGAAGATTCCTGAGGATAAGAACAATGCTACAATGATCCTGCTACATAAAAAGGTGACATTGAGGATCTCAGGAACTACAGACCTATCAGCCTCCTATCAGTAGTTTATAAAATCTTCACTAAAGTTCTTTCACACCGCTTGAAGGTGACACTGAACATGGCTCAACGGAGAGAACAAGCTGGATTCAGGAGTGGCTACAGCACAATAGATCATATCCACGTACTGAGAGAACTAATTGAAAGAACGAGGGAATATGAACTTCCATTGTGCATGGCTTTTATCGATTATGAAAAAGCCTTTGATTCGGTGAAACCATCAGCAGTTACAATGGCTCTGAAATCCTGCGGTATTGAAGATGCATACATTAATATTATTAATAACATCTATGAAAATTCAAGGGCAAAGATTCGGCTACTTGAGAATACAGCACCCACAAAAATTGGAAAGGGAGTGAGACAAGGTGACACTATATCTCCCAAACTCTTTAATGCCACATTGGAAAATGTCTTTCAATCACTGACCTATGAAAACAAAGGGATACAGATTAATGGAGATTATCTAACTCATTTTTCGTTTTGCTGATGACGTAGTCATTTTTGCAACTACCCCATCAGAGCTGCAGGGTATGATCCAGGAACTTGCTGACAAGAGTAAAGAAGTGGGATTAAAAATGAACTTTCTGAAGACAAAAGTGATGTGCAATGCTTTTACAAGAAATGAAGATTTATCGATTGATGGGAAAAAGCTGGAGATAACCAATACCTACATTTATCTTGGACAGCAGATATCAAGTGAGGGTCACGTTGATGAAGAAATTCATCGGCGTATAAAACTTGCCTGGAGAGCTTTTGGAAGAAACAGCATAATTTTCAAAAGCAATATGCCATTATGTCTTAAAAGAAACATTTTTGATCAATGCATCCTTCCAGTGCTTAAATATGGTGCAGAGACGTGGACTTTGACTAAAAGAGAAGTCCAAAGACTGCAGACAACTCAAAGTAGCATGGAGAGATGCATGCTTGGTGTAACCAGGAGAGATAATAAGAGGAACTCGTGGAGAAAAATGACAAGAGCGGAAGACATCATGATCAGAGAAAAATCCCCGAAATGGCAATGGGCTGGACATATTGCCAGAAGGACAGACCATCGATGGACAGCTGAAATTTTAGAGTGGATTCCAAGAGACAGGAGAAGCCCTAGAAGAAGACCACATGTGAGATGGGTGGATGAAATTTGAAAGTATGTGGGAGTAACATGGAAGAAAGAGGCACAAGACACACCGTTGTAGAAGAAACTTGGGGGGATATTCGTCCAGCAGTGGATTGATAATGGTTGACAATGACGATGTTTATGATGATATAAAATAAAATGTATTTTGAATTTGATAGTATTTTCATTTACGCCCTATAGCAGCGAAGTTAAGAACTGAAAAAAAAAAAAAAACTGCTACCGAAAAGCAATCTTTCTCACATTTCAAGCTTTCCAATGCGAAAGAATATTTTTTTTTTACAAAAGACATGATAAGCACACCGGACAAAAAAAAAAAATAGTCACCCGTGGTAGAACTTACCTAATAACTGGTGACGGCGCCTCTTGCCTTCATAACAGCATGAATCCGGTGTAGTTGAGACACCACGATGTTGTGGATGTGTTGAACATCGATTTGCAGTCACTCGTGCGTCAACTGGTTCCGAAGTAGTTCCCCCAGAGTACGTGGGTGTCTATTCCGGCGTTTCACCTTCTGTTCCAAACGTTCCCACAGATTTTCAATAGGATTTAAATCTGGGGATTTGGCGGGCCAGTCGATGTGAGAGAGTGTTGCTGATTGTTCGTCGTGCCACTGAGACACAGTTTTAACCCTATGCATACGGCAATTGTCGTCTTGGAAGACAGGAGTGGAAATGTGATGGTGCTTCTAGAGATGTAGGGAAAAGGGCAACACTTCGTCATTCAGAATGCGGAGGTTACCATGCTGGTTCAAATTCATCGTCACTGCAACGAGAGGGTCCATTTCGTGGTACGAAAAACATCCCCAAAACATCACAGATCGTCATTCAAAATGCGGAGGTACATACGCTGGTTGAAATTCATCGTCACTGCAACGAGAGGGTCCATTTCGTGGTATGAAAAACATCCCCAAAACATCACAGATCGTCATTCAAAATGCGGAGGTAAATACTCTGGTTGAAATTCATCGTCACTGTAACGAGAGGGTCCATTTCGTGGTACGAAAAACATCCCCAAAACATCACAGAACCCTTCCAGCTTGAAAAACATCTTCGACGCAATTAGGATTAAAGGCTTCATTGGGCCTGCGATGCACTTGTCGCCTCCCATTATTGGAATACAAACAGAAACGAGACTCGTCAGACCAAATTACTCGTTCCCAATCTTCCACAGTAAAGTTTTGGTGCCTTTGAGCCCATTGAAAACGTGAGACTTGCTGCAAAAAGTGGCCTCTTCCGTGGTACTCTGCCCCAGATGTCCATCGTATGCAGTTCTCGTTACAATGTCCTTTCGGAAATTGGTTGGAGTGGACTTTCATTGACTGTTTGGAGCAATTGTTGCCTGGTTCGAAACCGATATGCAGTTACTAGGCGTGAAACATGACGTTGGTACCTATTGGTGAGAATCGTTTCCCGGCCACAGTTACGTCGCAGATTTTCAGCTGACTGCAAACTAGACCACTGTTTGTAGACCCGCTGAACACTACGCTTCGACAGACCAACAAATTGGGCGACTTCGTTCATTTTGTATCCGTGGGCACGGCCAAACACGATGGCTCCTTTTTGCCGCTCAGTAACGTCGGTCTTACGACCCATATTGCAGACTAAATTCAGCCCACACATTGATCTTCACCACTGCATGAGACAGAAATGATCCTGTAGACCACGTGTGTTATTTATTTCCCAACAAGGCTATAATGGCCCCTCTGTGCAACCGGTAACTTCCTACTGTCATTTCTGTTAGGGGTGACTAATTTTTTGTCCGGTGTGCTTTATAGGAGCTTGAGAAGGCGAATGTTCTACTACTTCGAAAAATAGACCAGAAATAATTCATTGTAGACTTTCAAAATAAACAAGAGACCCAAATAATGATTCAAAAATATTACAATAAGAAAAATCTTGGTACAGAAAAGTTTTATTCTTAACTCAGCTGTTTACAATATGCAATGGAAATTTTATTGACGAGCTTCGTCCTACAGTCATACATAGTAAGATTAATTTTCATGGATCAGCACCACCAGTAGCAGCGGTTCCAGCGCTGTTGATCAAAGTGAGCATGTTGTTCTTACACTCATCGTTCATAGGAACTTTGCCGACAGTTTCCTGCAGTTTTTCAAACCTACATTTCTGGAACAAGAAACAGCATGTTCACATTTAAATAGAAAACTGAGGCAGAAAAAACATATTAAAAACAATTATACGAATAAAAGAAAAGCAGTATATCATGCACAGTCGAGACACATTACTGTGACCACCATCTTTTGACTTCAACAGCGCGTAGCCAATGAAAGAAGGCACGTGTCGTGAGCTGGGTTGGAGGGTATATAAGGTGTGCTGTAGGCATTCTGAAAACATATCAGTCGTTGTTGTCATGGATAAAAGGAGCGATTTATCAGATTTCCAAAAAGGGATGATTATCGGTTTTCGGGCCAAGGGTGGCAGTATTTCTAAAACCGCGCAGTTAGAGAACTGTTCGCGTGCTGCTGTGGTTAAAGTGTATCCTGATTGGAGGAATGACACCAATGCGAATAAGCGACTTGGAAACTGCAGAGCACCACGTGCCATTGATGTGAGAGGTGAACGTCGGCTTCGATGATGCGTGAGGGCCGATCAACACGCTACAGTGGAGCAACTCACTGGCCGAATGAACCAGGGGGCTATCAGAAGTGCGTCTAAAACGACAGTAAGCGAACTCTGCTGTGTTTGGGCTCCGATGCAGACGAATGGTCACTGCACCTATGCTAACGAAGATGCATCTGAAGAAAAGGCTTACATTTGTACGGCAGTATCAGAATTGATTGGCAAAGGATTGCCTTCTCCGAGGAGTCACGTTTTGTGCTTCATCGAACGGATGGACGTTGGCATATAAGGCGAGAAACATTGGAGAACAAACACTTTTCAAACATTGCTGGAAGAACATAAGTTGGTGGGTGCTGCGTTATGCTTTGGAGAATGTTTTCGTGGCATTCTTTGGGTCCACTCATACCTGTGGAAGGCAGTATGGACCGAATTCGTTATGAATCTATCCTTGCAGACCACGTACACCCATACAGGCTGGGCCGGATGGGATCTTCCAGTACGACAATGCAACGTGTCTCACAGCTAGAAATGTCCGAGAGTGGTTGGAAGAACACGATGAGGACTTCAAAGTACTTCCCTAGCCCACTAGTGCCCAAGACTTAAACCCAGTTGTGCATTTGTGGGACCACCTTGATCGCGTTGTTCGCTCTACGGATCATCCACCACGCACCCTCCAGCAGCTGTCAGATGCAGTACATTCAGCATGGCTCCACATAACACCTTCCAGCATCTTATTGAGTCACTCCCAGCTCGTCTAGCTGCTGTCCGCTCTGTACACGGCGGTTAGTCTGGATATTAGCTGGTGGTCACAATAATGTGACGTGACCATGTAGTTTGTCTTCATTTGCATTTTGGAATGGACAAATAATTGTCGTTCACTCTTTTTTCGAACATCATTTCAAAGGATGAATTAAAATATTTTACATGTGCAAGGACACATATTGCATACAATTACGGGTTTAAGAACTCTTGTACAAGCATTTAAACCACTAAACCATCTAATCCATTGCTTCCTTCTTCACGACATAGCTCTATAGACAGAGCAATGTTCCTCCGCTGGTACCTCTATTAACTTATATTTTTAATAGTTCTCGTTTTCTTTTTTAAATACTTCACGCTGAGCATTTTCTCACTGAACGGCACATTACTTTCCGTGATAGCTTGTATGTTTTGTAACGTTCTTAAGTGTTTGGTTGAATAATTTAGGTAATAGCCTATGCTTCCCCCGAACATTAACGTTATGTGAACAGCAATGAGACTTTGACTGCAACGTTCGGTAACGTTTATGTGATTCTCCGGATAGGTTTAATTAACTTAGAAGTTGCAAAAGTCATTAACTAAGCACAGAAATCTCACTTCAAGAATACGTCTAGGGATTCTGTGAAAACAAGTGTACTTACAAATTCAATCTTTTATTCCATCTCAAGCATGTATGTTAAACACTTCAACAGCTGAACAGCATCATGCTCGTAATATCAAGTAACGTCCAAGTCACATTATCATGAAAATAACTTAAGTCTTCGATGATCAAACAAGCGTGATAATCAAAGCGAAAAAAACTAAACAATAACATCAAATTCTAAAGATCAAGTTAGTCTAAGATCGTATAACAAATCTCTTTTCAAATCAATTACAAAGAAGCTCTAGCTGAATTCTAACGAGAGCCCCTAATATCTAATAAGAGCAGCAGAGCCCCGATACGTCATAAATATATTTCTTATCTCTGTTGAGCTCATACGTCATTCAACTATTGACCTCAATTCAGCTTGCCACAAAATATTCAGTGAGACAGAAAATGCGACGTTAAATTTGGAAAATGCTTAAGGAGAACGAGCTAAAATTTACACGGATAACAGGAACTAAAACAGAAAGCTATATTAGGGTATACGTCACAATTTTGGCAACGCTGACAGTGAGTCGACGTTGAATGTTATATCGTGTAGTATGGAAGATAGTGGATATTTATGTAGGTGTCGAGAGATTGTGGAGCGTTTATTTTGCGAAAGAGATCAAAGTCAGTTTGATATACATGTGCATCGACGAAACGTGTTATTATACGATGAGATATTTCTGGATGCAAGATCGTTCTTACGACATTGGATAAATTACAGCGTGATTAATTTATTGTGCGGAAAACAAACAATCTATTTGATCATGAGTATAACCATGAATGGAACTATTCATGATTATTCATTTATTCATCATTCATGATTCATGAATGGAATCATGGTGTTACATGTAAAGAGTTGGTTCTTCCTACCAGCAGGCCGTTATCTTTTTTTTATTGAAAGGTTTAACGACCACCGTGAGCAACTCAATGGGCTATATGCAGTCGCCAGTCCCTAATTTAGGGCCACAGAGTCCAGGGAAGGGAGAGAGCCAGGTCCGTAAGACAAACACAACATCCATGCCTCATCGGGATTCGAACGCGGACCCTTCAGAGATGAATCATCATAAGCCATCGCTTAGACCAGGATTGCCCCGTTATCTTTGCTCACTTAGATATTACAGAAGTGAAGCATATGTTCAGGAAGTTCAAAGTCAGCTAAGAAGATTAGCTAAATAATTAGTTGAAAACTAAAAATATTTCTACAAAACTTAAAATATTTCTACAAAACTTAAAAAAATCTACAACATATTGTGTATAAACTTCACAAGAGAGTTATTAGTTTAATACAGACTCTTGACGGGGACCGGGAACATCAAACAAAAGTCATCGTTCTTTCCACGCTTACTAGTAAGTTACAGAAAAGTTCTCATTGGCCGCCACCGGGAATCGAACCCAGGGTCTTAAAACATATCTGGCGAAAAACTGGAAGACCCTGGGTTCGATTCTCGGTGGCGGCCAATGAGGATTTTTCCGTGACTCACTAATAAACGAGGAAAGAGCAATGCCATCTGTTTGATGAGTTATTAGTTATTTACTTGCTGTTAATCACAGTTCAAAATCATGATTTTGATCAAAAATTTAGCAACCTTAGTACAATGAAACAATGCACTTTCTGAGAGACCACACTTCAGTGACCTCCCCTGGGGTCGAGTGGTTTGGAGGCGCTGGCTTCTGACTATTCGTTCGAGATATTACAAGGGCCGAGTTCCAGATGAAGCATGCGTGGTGCACTTTTAAAAATGGCTCTTCCCCCTCCCTGGAACAGCAGCTCCGAATTAGGGACGGGCGGCTGCTTACAGTCATATGAGTTGTTCAGTGTAGTCTTTAACTAAGTCCTACCCTTTTTATTTGGGGCCATGAGCTGCACTTTACCATTTTTGTACAGAATGTTTTAAAGAAGACCTTTCGAATCAATGTATAAACTGCTTTAGAAGGTAACACATTTAGGACTTGCATCAGGAACTTTAATGCAAGGTTTGGTCCATTATGCATCGATGAGCCCTACATAATAAGCTGTAGGACCTCCTTTAGCCCACACATCAGTGGCCACTCGGCGAGGCATCGATTCGATGAGGTGACGAAAACAGAGGTGATGAAATAGGTATCCTGGGGTATCTGATACCATAATGTTAACAGCAGGTCCGCCCGTGCTCGACATCAGCTCCAATATTTTCGAGTCTAAAGTTCAGTTTATAGTGCCCTCCCAGTTCTAATTTTGTGTTTTTCATGTATCTAAAGGTCTACTGCATCTTTTTGTTCTACTTTCCGATTCGTAAGAACTATATTTTCTTCATTCCAAGCTTTATTTACTTTCTGGTCGAGCTGGCCAGCAGAACTGCTGGGCGCCGCCATTAGTAATGACGGCTTCCGGTGGAGATGTCATGTTCGGTAGCCCTACTTCAACTCTTGATGAGCCGCCCCGGTGGCGCAGTGGTCTAAGGCACTGGCCTCTGATCATTCGTCCGTAAGGGGTCCGGGTTCGAATCCCGGTCAGGCATGGATGTTGTGTTTGTCTTACGGCACTGGCTCTCTCCCTTCCCTGGAACCAGTGACCCTAAATTAGGGACGGGCGACTGCTTATAGCCCATTGAGTTGCTCACGGTGGTCGTTAAACCTCCAATCAAAAAAAAAAAAAAAAAAATACCTCCAATCAAAAAAAAAAAAAAACCTCTTGATGTAACCGGCGCCGCTACTCTGACTTCTCCTCATGGCGCTGTTCAACTGCCCTCTTCCGGTGCGTCATTCGGCACCTCTTCTCCTGCTGCTGCCCAGTCAGACTGATCCTCTGATTCAGCTTCTACTGTGACTTTTACTGATGCAATGCATACTCACGATGACGTCACTCCTCCACCTTCCACAGCAACTCGATTGCCATCGTCTTATTCTGCTGCAGCGACCTCTGCATCTGATCGCCAATCCTCGATTGTGGTACAGCGAGTAGATGCTTTGAAACCTCATGTTCGTCGCACCGGCAACTCTATTCATCTTATTATTCCGGCGTCATTTGTTCAAGCTGAAACGTTCTCCTCGCATATGGCCTTAGGAGTCTTTTTTCAAGCTCTTCCCGATACCAAGTTGAAAGTTTATGCTACGGCAGTTGGATTTGGATTTGGATTGGAGGTTTAACGACCACCGTGAGCAACTCAATGGGCTATAAGCAGTCGCCCGTCCCTAATTTAGGGTCACTGGTTCCAGGGAAGGGAGAGAGCCAGTGCCGTAAGACAAACACAACATCCATGCCTGACCGGGATTCGAACCCGGACCTCTTATGGACCAATGATCAGAGGCCAGCGCCTTAGACCACTGCGCCACCGGGGCGGCTCTACGGCAGTTAAGAAGCTTTTATCTCCGTCTGCTATTACTACTCTCTATCGTCGGGCTCGGACTATTGTTGTTTATCTTTCTCAACCTGACCATGTGACCTCTCTTTTGCAGAAAGGTATTACTATTAATAATAACCTCTTGATGCCCAAACCTGTGATACACCGCCCGGTTAACGTGTCGTTTTACCCGGTGCCTCCTGAAGTCACAAATGTCATGCTCCTTTCAGTTATCTCATCTCTTGGTCGCGTTGCCGGAGACGTCGTAACCTAGTCGGCAGCGCCTAACGACTTTGAGGATCGCCATATTTATGGTGCTCGTCGCATGGTGCCTGTCATTTTTTTCTTCTCAGGACGATATTGCAACTTTACCTACAACCCTTAATGTCCATTGTCACGGTCAACGGAGACACATCGACCTCTTAACTGAGTTCCACTGCAGCAAGTGTAAAGGCCTAGGGCATTTTTATAAAGAGTGTCCTAGACCTTCCTCTTCTTCTGGACCCTATTCTGGATTGTTGTCTACATCAGTGCCTGTTGATACGCCCCGTCTGGTCCTCGTGCAGAGCCTGACATGCGTGCTCCTGATTTTACTGAAGCTCACTTTCCTCAACTTCGTTCTTCAACTTCACCTGAACCGTTTTCACCTCCTTGTTCGATTTCTGAGCAGGACGCTTCTGCTCAGGTGGTGCTTTCTACTTCTCCTAGTGAGGCTCCCTTCTAAGGAGGTGGCCATGGTTACCACTGATTCATCGGCAACTGATCTTGATGATTACCGCAATGCTTCAACGACTGCTCCGGACACTCCTGGACTGTTTCATCTTCCTATTACTCCTACTGCAGATCCCACCAGTGTGGATGACTTGGCCATTACTGATGAGACTGTTGTTGATTCCAGTGGCCGATACGCAAAACGCCCCCTCTTCAAAGCTCCTGGCGTTCCAGCTAAACGTGTACGTCCACGAGTGAATCGCTCTCGCTCATCTTCTAGCACTCGTTCACCTCCAGCATCCCCCAGGGGGTGTAGCCTTACGGAAAATCCAGAGGAACTCGCAGACGTTGCGTTCCAAGCGCACTTTGAACAGCTTTGTCAAAATACCGTTGTGCTCACTCGACCCTTTACCCATAGACAACTGTTTCGCCTATTTTCGCTCTTCCGGGATCCATCGGTTTGATATGGCCTCTTACCTTTCTCACTTCATTTTTCCTCCGGATGATGTTCATCGTCGGCTGACGTGTATAAGAGCTGACCTTGAGGCTCTTTGCAAGACTGACTGTACGTTCCTTTCTTGTTATCAACGGCTCTGTGAAATGGAGGACACCGCACAACTTTCTGCTTCATTTCTTCGTCATTCCCCTGCTGATGAGTAGGACTTTTCCTGACTTATTACTTGCTCCTGGACTAGTCCTGCGCTTTTACACCTTCTCTGGACTTTCCTTTCCTTCCTTATCAGACTTTATAGTATGTCATTGTATGTAATTTATCCCGGATTGTCTCTGGGCCATTTTTGTACGTATGTCATTTTCTGTTCTATATCTGCATCAGTGATTTTATCTTGTTACATGCATTCATCTGTAGATATTGTCATTCATTGTTCTTTTTTATGTTTTCAACGCCCGAGGTGCGCTTGTATCATCATTTTATGAATAAATTGTTGAACTCCTGCAGTTCGCATACATTTGCGGGGTGGTGGTGATTTAGCGCGAACCCGCTTTTTCAAGTCGAACCACAAGTGTTCGGTTAGGTTCATACCAGCTGAATTTGGAGGCCAAGGCATTAACAGAAGTTTTCGAGATCAGTAAAAAAAAATTCCGTATATTATCGCGATCTATACTTTCTTTCACGTTGGGTGTGATCAGATTGCATGTAAACAAAGCGGAACGATACAGGGTATAACGAAGTAAATTTCTCCGTCATTTTTGGTCTACGCCGGGATTCGAACCCGAGGCCACTCATTCCGGAACAAGTCGCTCTACCAACTGAGCTACGCAGACTTTTATTCTGCTTCCTATCTGCCTTTATGTCGTCTGCGTCCTTCGGGCAGGTACGTCACATCTCCTGGAACGTTACAAGGGGAAATCGGGAAATACTTGAAAGCGATCTGATTCGGTAGAACAATTCCTATGCTTATAATACTAGTCCATAACCCGTGTTATGGACTAGTATTATTATTAATAATGTAATAGAAGAGAAAATCGTCAAGCATTGGTTTTAGCAGGGAAAAAAACACCAAACAAATATCCAAAGAACATATGTACTTTTACGACTATTTAAAAAGTTAAGGTATCTGGTCTTTAAAGAAAATCCACCTACCCAAAGAGCAATCACTAAGTCGTTAAATATCTCTGTAAACAAAGTAATAAACAACGATTTGAATCTTAAACAAAAACCATAATGCTCATCGCTTTTTGCCTACGCACGTGCCTGAGCGTACAACACAGTGTAGACTTCTTTAAGAAAATCTCTTAGCCGAAGACAGATAGAAATTTATTGTGACTATTGATGACTCATGGATCTACCTAAACGACTGTAACAAAAAAGTAGATTCACTATCGCAAAAGAACAGTAAAAGACTTAAGAACTTGGTTGCAAGAAACCAAAGGAAGTTTCAGTAAGGAATTCATGATTATTGTTGGTTTCTCGTACAATGGAAAATTAAAGTTACGAAAAGTTGAAAAGAATGTTAAAATCAATTCTACATTTTACTAAAATAATGTTTTAACTCTTATATTTAAACATGAAATACCATTCCTTTATCCACAGAGCCTTCAAAGAATAGAACTCCGCATCAGGACAATACTACCAGTAGTAATACATCCAAATCCACCACTCTGTTTCTTGAAAAAGTGACAAGAGAGACACGTATCAAGCCTACACCTTTTGTTCATTTTCCTTCAAAATCCCCTGATGTGTCACCAATGGGCTATTGTGCCTTCTTACTAATAAAAAGAGAGCTTTCTAAACGCAGACCTAAAGCAATGATTGGACTATGGAGAGCAGTGAAAGAGGAGTGGAATGAAATACCACTACCAATTTTAAGAAATGCCCTCTTATCTTGGAAAGCTAGATATAGGTTCACAATGCAGAGAAAGGGTTATGAGTTAAAACATTTAAGGAAGAAATAATTTTATTTTAAACATTAATTATATTGCTGGAAAGCCGTTCTACAAATATGTGAACAATGAACATCCTCTGTGCATTACTCACAGAACGCTACTTTTCTGAACTGTAGGAATGGAATATTATTTCCGCTGAGTAGAACTTTTTTCTCGGTGTTGGTTAAACGTTGCAAAAAAAAAAAAAAAAGGCTAAATTGAGAATTTCAAATGCAATTAACCAGTACGAAGAGAAAAAAAGGCAAAAACGAAAAAAAGGCTAAATTGATAATTTCAAATGCAATGAACCAGTGCGAAGAGGAAACAAGTAAAAAAAAAAAAAGCTAAATTTCAAATTTCAAATGCAATAAACCAGTACGAAGAAAAAAAGTAAAAAAAAAAAAAAAGAATGTCTCGGGAACATACCATTCTTTCTTCTTCAGATTCCATGTCCATACACGGAGGGGCTTCGCCTCTCTCTCTTCGTCCTGTAAAACACGGAAAATTATGCGTACATTTTGTTTAAGAAAATGGATGGTATTTTAGAAAAACAAAGGTTACAAAACGACAATTTACGTTTTTGACCGAATTCTCACGTAATCTTTACTCTTCCCCAGAAAAAGAAAATTGTTCTGACATAATAGTAGAAGTAACAAAACACACACACACACACACACACACACTAATATGAATCACACGGTTGTTGAGGCGTAAGTTGGTACCGTCCGCAAATAAAGATGATTTACATTATTAGCCACATGTCACGATTTTTAATGATGCATATTCATTTATCAACAACAATGTTATGACCATTTGCCTAATAATGTATTGGCCCGTCTTTTCCGCGATACCTGCATGCACTGGGCCTGACATCGACTTTACTAAATCGCGGAAAGTATCTTTAGATATCTTATACCAGATAGACAGAATGAAATACCGGATTTTGACGATGGAGCAAGCAACTAGAATGGTCTGGCGAATGCTGGTCTTCACTGCGTTCCACAAATTTCATTTGATTTATTGAATATTCTGCCATTCACCACAGCAATACCATACATGACAGAGTTTAACGCAACAAAACATTATTACAATAAAACTGTGCTAAGTAGTTGAACAAAACAAAATACATTTTCAGTAATGTATCCTTAGTATGTTATAACTCAATTACAATAAACATGCCATTAATTACAATTAAAGAACTTGCACAATTAAACCAAAATTTATAAAGTAGATGTCAAGAAATGTAAAATAATAATCTATTATATGTCTACATCATCATCATCATCATCATTGTCAACCATTATCAATCCACTGCTGGACGAAGGTCTCCCCAAGTTTCCTCCACAACGGTCTGTCTTGTGCCAGTCTCCTCCATGTCACTCCCGCATATTTACGAATTTCATCCACCCATCTCCCATGTGGTATTTTTCTGGGTCTTTTCCTGTCCCTTGGAATCCAATCTAAAATTTCGGCTGTCCATCTATGGTCTGTCCTTCTGGCAGTATGTCCAGCCCATTGCCATTTCAGGGATTTAACTCTGATCATGATGTCTTCCACTCTCGTCATTTTTCGGATCCACGAGTTCCTCTTCTTATCTCTCCTGGTTATACCAAGCATGCACCTCTCCATGCTTCTTTGAGTTGTCTGCAGCCTTTGTATGTCTCTTTTAGTTAAGGTCCACGTCTCTGCACCATACGTAAGCACTGGAAGGATGCATTGATCAAACACTTTTCTTTTAAGACATAATGACATATTGCTCTTGAAAATTATGCTGTTTCTTCAAAAGCTCTCCAGGCAAGTTTTGTACGCCGATTAATTTCTTCATCAATGTGACCCTCACTTGATATCTGCTGTCCAATATAAACGTACGTGTCTGTTATCTCCAGTTTTTCTCCATCAATCGATAAATCTTCATTTCTTGTAAAAGCATTGAACATCACTTTTGTCTTCTGAAAGTTCATTTTTAATCCCACTTCTTTACTCTTGTCAGCAAGTTCTTGGATCATACTCTGCAGCTCTGATGGGGTAGTTGCAAAAATGACTACGTCATCAGCAAAACGAAGGTGGGTTAGATAATCTCCATTAATCTTTATCCCTTTGTTTTCCCAGTTCAGTGATTGAAAGACATTTTCCAATGTGGCATTAAAGAGCTTCGGAGATATGGTGTCACCTTGTCTCACTCCCTTTCCAATTTTTATGTGTGTTGTATTTTCAAACAGCCGAATCTTTGCACTTGCATTTTGTCTACATATAGCTATATGTCTACATATAGCACTGTAAGTGGATGACATGGAGCCGGGGAAAAAGGCTTTAATGAAAAAGCCTGACGAGTCCCGGATACCCAAGAAGTGTGTCGCAGGCCAAGAACACAGTGTACAGAAAATCGCAGTGAGACACAAATCATCGTAATAGTAGAGGTAAGTTAAGGATATATAATGGTAATCAACTGTAATTAAAAATTACTTGGCATATAGACTGTACAGTTACAATACGTAAAAATCTTAGCACATGCCAACATAACCACTGATAAGCAAAGTATATAAAAAAAAAATAATGAAAGATTTAGTTAGGACATCTATATATGTACACCAAAACAATGTAACCGGAAAATAAACATCCTACGAATATCTGTACAGCACATTAAACAATCATGCAACAATAAACAAACCATAATCAACAAGACAAAGCAATAGAGTTTATAAATCACACCACAATACCAAATACAACGTTGATATATGCAAGAAAACCAAAAGGAGTACACCAATATCCAATTAGTACAAAGTCACAAATATATGAAAAGAGAAATTCATAAAAAAAAAAGTACAACACAAAACAGCAATACACGTCTTCAAAATAAACGTATTTTAATGAATGCAATTCAGTTAAACAAAATAAAAAGACATCCTATCCCAGACCGCTGCAAAACTTCAGATCAAACACTATTAAGCAATTACAGGATCAAGAGACCCAGCATGAATATATGTGTGGCGCATAGTAATGGTACCCAATATGATAGTAAAGGTTAAAAATCAAACAGTGAAAGTTAGTCATCTAGTCCTAAACACAAAACGGTATCCAAGAAATGCTCGATGGGATTCAAGTCGGGGAAATTTGGCGGGTAGAAAAGCACATAAAATCATTGGTCATAATCCTCGAACCGTTCTTGTACATTACGGGCCTTGTGACCGGGGACATTGTCGTGTTAAACATTGTCGTGTTAGGACATTGTCGTGTTAACACCGTACATCCGCTATCCGGATGTACGGTGCCCCTGTAAGGAAAGTCTTTGTCGTACCGAAACAGTGTCTATCAAGGACCGCGATTTGAGAGGATGTTCAATGGAGATTTTGGCACACAGTTATTCCATGAGAAGAATCATCACAACCCCTACAGTCTGTCTATTAGTGTCCTCTATCGGAAAGATTTCGCATCAGAAAAGCAGGAATATTTACGGAAGTAGGAATATGTTAATCAAGAGTTAGAGCAGTCGGAAGCAAAACGGAATTTTCTAAAATAAGACTTATGGAGGCGGGGATTTATGCTAATGGTTTTGTTAAGGTACTTAGTGGAAATGTAGTGCAGCAAGAAAATCAGAAGGCACGTGGACAATGTTGATCGTGGTAAGACTTAAATGTCTCTGGTCTCTACGCACTAGGTAGGAATGGAACGGAAACAACTTTGCGCATCGGAACGAAACATAATTTTGTCCGCGCACTTGATCGGAACTACATAGGTGGAATCGGAGTCATTCATCTGGCAGACGTCGACTGCGCGACAAGTAGTGTTGCACACACTGTAATTATAGGCTATATTATCTTTTAAACTTAGCTGATATAATTGTAGATTGTTTATTTAGCAAACAACCTGATTTTAGCAAAACCCTGCTTGCATAATTTGCTACGAGGAGACGATGAAAATTTGGGTCAACCCGGAGAACTATAGAAGGTCAAGCCACCTTGCGACGTCTACCTGGGTTAAGTGGTAATGCAACACTTGAACATAAAGGAATATTTCGAAGCTTCCTTCGATTCACCAGAAGACATTGTAGCCCGGCAAGACGAGATGATCAATAGCGGATGGCCAAGCAAAGAATAAAATGAAAAATATGTGGCCATATAGTAAAGTAAAATTTCGTTTTCTTTGTGGGTAGTCAAAGTTATGTAATAAATAATTGCATCGTACCTGAATGGACGTAAAATAAAATTACACAGCACACACAAAGAAGGTAAATGAAAGAAAGAATAAAAAATGTAATAAAAGGATCTTATAGCGCTGGTGTGTGATAACTTATGGACGCTACTTTACCTGTGCATTTATTTTTTTAGACTAAAGGTTTCTAAATGCGAAAAGAATATAAAAAGTCATGGCGCTCCGATGGGATCTTCACTTTCTGCAATTCTCGCGGAAGCCATCCTTCGCCCAATCGAGCAGCACATATTCACCAGCATCACCCCAAGACCTGTACCACGTGGCTCCGACATGCTGACGACGTATTTTTCATATGGCCTCATGGTAAGGAGACTCTCCCGCTTTTTTTGGATAAAATCAATGATATACACACTACGATCAATTTCACTATGGAGTTAGAACACAATAATGCATTGCCTTATCTGGATGTTTTACTGAGTAAATCGCCTGAAAATCGCTTCCGTACACAAGTCTATTACAAACCCACTTCCGTTCCCAACCTGATGCTCCGTAGCTCATTCTGCCCCGCTGAATACAAGACAGCTTTCTTCCGTTCTCGAATCAGAGGAGCATTCGACATCTCCTCCGATGTTCCTTCTAGACTAAGTGAATTAAAAAAAGTTATCGATTTGGCCACTGAGGCAGGATACGATCCGAATATGGTACATAGATATATCGAAAGAAACAAAAAGAGGCACGCCGATCTTTCTATGCCGCGGCTACGTTATCTGGGATCTATTCCTTACGTACCAAATGTTTCCTATAAATTCAAGAACGCGCTCAGAAAGATGAACCTCGGTGTTGGCATAAGATCTCCGACATCTTTATATGCTATGCTTAAGCGAAATACTGACGACCTCCCACTTTCCAACGAAGCAGGTGTTTATGCCGTCCCTCTACAATATCCGGATGGCTCCAAGCGATACTACATTGGGATGACCAAGCGTTCATTTAGCATTAGAGTTAATGAGTATAAGAGGGACATAAATAACGGCAAATTAACTACGTCCCTATCCAGAGAAGTTCAGTTCAAGTTCGCCGATCCTATGTGGGATGACATAAAGAAATTAGCTGCCTACTCTACTCCTAAATCCACTGCCATTAGGGAAATATTGGAGATCATTACCAACGATGAGGCCTGCAATGATAGCGCCTCGCTTGAATTACCACGAATTTGGAAACAATTTTTTCAAATAATAAATGCCTTTTGTTTTCCTCCAAGAATTCCACGTGCAAAACGAACATGGTGCCTCGCACTTTTAATGAATAATTATGTTCGCATCTCTTCGTTTATTGTCAAGTCACCGCGTTCAAATTGTTGAGACGTTCTATTATCCAGTTTGCAGTTTGCAGTTTGCTGTCTACCTTCCTTGAGAAAGCCATCTGGTTGATGTGCGAAATTTTATCTACGCCAGTAAATTCGGATAACTAGTATAGTTGAACTATCTTATATAAAAAGTCATATTTCGCTTACAATAAAGTTTTCTTATGTATTTTCTCAGATTGTCTTCATCACATTATCGTAGTAACATTTGCGATTAATATCGTACAAAATAGGATTGTCCAGCTCAGCGACGATTAACTTTTCTTTAACAGACATTTTCGAAGCAAAAATAAAATGATGAACTTCACAGCATAAGCAATGAAAACGCAAAAAATCAAACGGCGCCAAGAGTTTGCTGTCTGTATGATGGTGCAGTAAAGTAAGAAGTTGAGACAGTTGATTTAACTTGACGCATGCACAAAGCTTCAAAACTCACTCGAATCAGTCAAAAATATTCTTAGGGAGCAATCCCAAAAAAATTCGTTCCTTTCCTATCCGATCCGAAGCGTCGTTTCTTTCCGATGTAGTGTGTGGTCTCTCAGAAATAATGGCTATCATTTCCTCGTATGGTATCCGTTCCGATCTAGTGTGCGGCAAACCTTTAGAGATTTCTAAAAGGATTTTTCTGATTCAGTGTCTAGAACTGAGACTGCACCAAATAAAATGGCAAAATTTAAGCCATCTATAAGAAAGCCTTTTTTTTCATCAGGAACCTGAAAATGACGCGAGAGATTGTGGTCACCAGTGGTGGCTCGTGGCAACTGAAACAGGTGGGGCCAGTAGCCGAAGTCAAACAATGAAATAAAAAAAAACTGTCATTATTAGGTCAACTATTCAGACCCCACCCCCAAGATTCCTTTACTCTGCCTCTGTTTACCCCCTTGACTCACAATAATGCCCAAATGAGGTAGGAATGTGTCAACTATTGTATTGCACACGAAAAAAATTTCCTCAGAATAGAATGCATAACTATTAACAGAAAAATGTTAAAACTCCTTAAATAAAATTTTTTCCTGAAAACATATGAGCATTAATTTATGTTAGTTGTGCTTTGTGTTTCTTCAGATTTCTCAATTGAGGAATAATCACAGGATTCACAGGATAAAAAAATGTAGTGAAAAAACAATAACTCCAAAATATATGCAGGGAGGGAACGTTTCATGAATTTTGTCCCATATAGAATGAGTACCCTACTACCATTTGCATTATTTGAAAGGTTTAACCATTTTTTTAAAGAACTTTTGAAACCTAAAACATATATGTACTTATGTGCAAATTATACTTACATGTTTTTTCATTTATTTATTTATTTATTTTTAACATAGAAAATCATCTTAGTTAAAACTGAAATTAGTTCTGCAAAGCGTTTGTAAACTTCATACTCTTGGAAACTCAAATTCTTGGGCTGATAAGCACACAGTTTTTTTAAGTGAAGCTTTTCGACTCAAATTCTTGGGATGATGAGCACTGTGTTTTTTTAAGTGAAGCTCAAACTAAAAATTCTTGGGGTGATAAGCACTGAATTTTTTTAAGTGAAGCTTTTCTTCCAGATTTAAAGCAAAGAACGGAGATTTTAACAAAATATCCACTACATTCATTGTACTCGACAAGCAAAAAAGTAACGACACAAAGGAACAACACACCACCTAGAGAGGCACACACAGAAAAAACAACTAACTGAACTTTGCTACGAAATTTAAAACACTCCCGCCACCTTTGTGCTTGGTCGGGGTAAGCTTCTGTGTCAACCCACGGCGTTAAGGAAATGGATACACTCCTGGCCAATCAAATTAGCGCGGGGCCAGATAGATCTGGCCCCACAGCTTTTTTTTGCACACACGGTTAAGACAGTGTTGTATGTAGGTTTTCATACTGAATGAGACGGAGAGGAAATCGTCTCCTCTTCGCTTGCGTAGTGATGTTACTGGGGCCTGTTGGAGTTGGGCCCAATAACCTCACATTCTGAACGTGATCTCTTTCCTCAGGGAATAGTTTTTCGTTTTTGAAGGAAACTTTTCCCTTAGGTAATGGTTTTTGAAGGGAAAGGTTTATCACCATGTAGCTAAGGAAAGAATAAGAATCAGGGGAAAAAAAATATATTTCTAGAAATAGAAATTTTTAGGTGGGGCCTGGCCCCTCTGGCCCCTAATGACGAACCGCCTCTAGTGGACACTACGACAAAAACCAGATGTGGAAGATAATTCTTCAAACTAGGCTTTTGGAAGCGTAGATACAGTTCCAAATGAATATAATGCATCTGAATAATCAGACAGTTTGTGTGCTGTAGTAATCATAGCTGATTCAGTCGAGGTAAAAGTAATTTTTGTAGTCCGATTATTAAAAGGGAAATATTGAACCACAAATTTAAATTTCATCCTATTAGAGGAAACATTCGCATAATAAAAAAATTATCAGAAATGAATGCACGGTTTTGCTCGTAAACATTTCTCGGATGGGAACAGAATTTTTACGAAATGTTTTCAAGAATAGAAACATACTAAGAAATGCAAATATATATATTTTTGTAACCTTGTGGGAACATGGTGCACGATATAACGCAAACAGTGTATTGAATAATATTCAAATAGATGCTACAGGCAGATGGGTGCCAAATCAATCAAGCAAGTAGACATGCCTCATGAAACTTGAAAATGCCTCGACTTGCGCGCGGCGGAGCTCTTCATCTGAGTCCCGTAACACAGTTGCTTGGAGGATCCTTGTTCTGGTTGATGTAACGGTAACATACTCGACCGTAAATCGGGAGCTGCGGGTTCGATTCCAGGACGACGTAATTTTCAAGTTTTCTGAGGCATGTCTACTTGCTTGAGTGTATTGAATATTTTGCATATGGCTCAAGGAAAAATGATTTTCAGACTGACAGTTGCGTAAAAATACTTTATCTACCTATACAAGGAAATTCGTGCTCATCTTCAAGATATTGATAGCTCTTCTCTGTGTAAAGGAAAACTTTCCAACCCGGTTCACGTGGACATACTGTTATTGCAAGAAAGCACATTTCTCAAAAAAAAAAAAAAAAAAAAAAAAAAAGCTGTAAAAAACAGTGACAAAGTCTGATGGTGACTGACCTTATCCTCAGTGTTACTAATTGTCTTTTTTTAGAACAGGAACAAAACTCACTTGACAATAATCTTTGTGCAGTTAAATAATCTATCAATAATTATGCTACACTATTATTAAACAATTCCTTCGTGCTAAAAATTACTCTTATATCGCTGAAAACACTTGAGTTAAAATGTGTAAAAAAATAAATAAATTCTACCGGTCATTTGTAAAGTTCCGTGTTTTGGGGGGTGGGGGTGGGGGTGGGTGGAGGAGAGGTATAAACGATCACCATGAACAACTCATAGGCTATAAGCAGTCGTCCGTCCCAAATTTAGGGGCTCCGGTGCCAGGGAAAGGTGAGAGCCAGTGCCGTATGACAAACACAATATCAGTTCCTAATCCGGGTTCGAAACCGGACCTAACTTGGACGAATGGTCAGAAGCTAGCGCTTAGACCACTGTACCACAGAGGCGGTCCATGCCTTTTTACGCTTTCCAACCGTAGGTTGAAGAAGCGTATATATTCCAGCTTTGTCCGTCCGTCTGTCCGCACGATAACTGGCGTAAAAATGGTTCGATTTCAATGAAATTTTAGTATGTGGTAGGGGGACCACCTGGGGACGAACCCTATTGAAAATGGGACAAATGGGGTCAAAGGTCACGACGTAGGAGCGGGATGCATTCAATTGCACTTATGCATCATAACTTGCGTAAATATAGTTCGATTTCAATAAAATTTTACTATGTGGTAGGGGACAGCCTGGGGACGAATCCTATTTAAAATGGGTGAATTGGGGTCAAAGGTCAGGACATAAGAGCGGGATGCATTCCATTGCCCTTATGCGCCATGATGTGCGTAAATATGGTTCGATTTCGACGAAGTGTTAGTATGTTGTAGGGACATGCCTGGGGACGAATCCTATTGAAAATGGGCAAAATGGGGTCAAACGTTAAGACACAGAAGCGAGATCTATTCCATAGCTCTTATGCATCATAACTTACGTAAAATTGCTTCGATTGCGACATAACTTTTTCATGTTATTTCGGAGGTATACTGAACCAGTTCTGTTTAATATAATCGAAACGGGATCAAAGGTCAGGGCACAGGAGTGAGATTTATTCCAGAGCCATTTTCTTTATAACTTGAGTAATAACTTGAGTAATGATTTCTAATATGTTGGAAAGCGTATCATAAAATCAATGCACTGCATGATTTTACTAACTTTTTAATGTTGTACTCGCGTAAAAAATTGCTTACTTTGTCGAATAAATTTGTACTGAATGTGGTCTGAGAATTGGCAGACGTATTATAAAACAACAGCTGGTATGTCAATTTAATCACAAAAATGCACTCTAACGAAATCTAGCAGGAGAATGGAATGCTGCATCATTTTAATATGAACAATCTCATTAATTCTGAGTAGTACGATTGCTGATCAAGAAGGTACAGAAACGTCTGTACAAAAGAGAGAGAGAGAGAGAGAGAGAGAGAGAAGGAAAGGAAAAGAGAGAGAAATAGGGAAGAGTAAGGAGAGAAAAATGTTCATAATCACCTCTCATTTCTTGTCTCATTCCTTCGAAAAATGTTTCACATCCAGGGACCCCGAAAGGTCCCCCTCTAGGTCCTCTGGGCCCTCCAGGTGGTCCTCCTCCAGGTCCTCCTCTAGGTCCTCCACCTCGACCACCACCACCACCCCGTGCTTGTATGAAAGGGATCTCACATAAGCACAAAAGTGCCAATATTGTAACGACAGCTAAGCAGGATTTCATGATGAAAGTGGTGCTACTCTGATACTAGGCGACACATTGCACGAGCTACGTGTTTTTATTCAGGGATAAAAGAGAAAAAAAAATATAAAAAAAGAAAATCATCCGCGCGTGTGTTATAAGTAAGGTTTTCCCAAATTTTTGTGGCACCTGCTACATGTCCAAACAAACTTTGAAGCACGAAAATCTCTTCCATGAAGCACGGAACTGCATTGAATGCAGTTTTCTCCTTATGATTGTTTTCCTATGCGCCATGAAAGCATGGATAATTTTAGAAGAGAAATCGTGACGTTCGACTACACTCTTTCCCCGAAATACATATTTCCTCCTCTATTCAACAGTCACATGTCGGCTCTTTAATAATAAACATTACATAATGAAAGACTGTCCTTTTGTGTTTTCCCTAATATTATAATTCTTTAAAAAAATCATGAACTCATAAAAAAAGAATAATGAAAGTATGCAGCAAATGATCATAATGTTGAGTTTAAAATATTTACGATTTTGTGTGGATATGACACTGTTCAACCGAAAGTATTGTGACGCCAGAACTGTAGGAGAAAAGACGGTATTTACCCCCGCATTATAAAATCTAATGATCCCATTTTAGACTTAATACTGATTCATCAAGTTACACTTTCAGCCTAGAAATAATAAAAAGCTGTTAGTGGAAGTTGCTTAATGTGATCACATCAAGACGCAGGTGTGTTGATAACACTTGGTGATGAAACAAAAATTTAGATCACGCTAGGGATCAAGAACATCTGTAAAAGTCTGTCCCTTTCCCAGAAATATACTAGTATCTTAGCCAAATGTTCATACTGTAGATAAATAAGGGATGGGCGACTGCTCGCAGCCTGCAAGTCGCGCATGGTAGTCGCTTCACCAATAAAAACACGAAACAAACAACAAAATGAATTACTGTACACATGAGACGATACAGTGGAATCATGCAGTTGGACATCTCACGAATCAAAAGGTTTCCAGGGCAAAGAAAATGGGAACTTTGTCATAATGGTAGTTAAATGAAGTTATAATATGTGGCTAATCCGTGGGGTTAAGATTGCACTGTTCGGAGGGAAAACAACAGAGAAAAACTAGACAATCGTAGAGGCTGTGTTATACGATAGTGGTGAAAGGGATTTTTACGAAAGCTTCTTGCCACCAGCTATCGCTTATTACAAAAGTACTCCCCTGTGATCAATGTTTGATTCCTTATGAACAACACAAAATAAATCTCTGACATTCACTTCATAAACTTAGGAAAAACAGCATATTAGTCACATGTGACAATGTTAAGCAATTTAATGTACACTACTGTTTGTGAAAATTGGAACACCATGAAGGATTACTGGCATTAGCTTGCAACTTACAGGATATATGTACAACATATAGGGACATGCAAATGATTAAAATGTCTATGCAAATGATTAAAATGTCTATGCAAATCATTAAAATGTCTATGCAAATCATTAAAATGTCTATGCAAATGAATAAAATGTCTGTGCAAATCCTCATGCGGTTTCGACGCAGCGTTCTTTTAACTGTCCAATCTTGGGCATAAAGAGTTGGCTCAAACGAGATATTGTAATCAGTGAAGAGCCGACACTGAACCGGAAAGGTATTTCTTGTGTATCACTATACCCCATCGCGCAAAAAGGGCGCATTATGAACACCTGACGGACTTTGAATGAGGAAGGATTGTTGGGATGCTGGGAGTTTCCTACCGAGAAATTGCTACTCGTACGGAACGAAACGCCAGTACAGTGATGCGTCAGTGGACCGACGAAGCTCGGACGCCCAGAAATCCGGGAAATGGGCAGCAGAAACGCACAATTGCACGGGATTTCCGGCACCTCTACCGCATGGCAGTGACCGATCGCACAGCGACATCCACGGTGTTAGTGCAGCAGTGGATCACTGTCACAGGTCAGGCTTTGTCCTCCAGCATAGTTCGACGTCGTCTGTTTAACAGAGAACTGATTGCCAGAAGCCCATCGCTACACATTCCTTTGACCCACAACCACAGATGCCTGAGCCTGCAAGGAATATCGAATGTAAATATTGGCTACACATTCCTTTGACCCACAACCACAGATGCCTGAGCCTACAAGGGATATCGAATGTAAATATTGGCTACATATTCCTTTGACCCACAACCACAGACGCCTGAGCCTGCAAGGGATATCGAATGTACATATTGGCGCTGATTTGCAAAAGGTCGTTTTCTCTGGCAAGTCACGATTCAATTTGATGCACCATGATGGTCGCTTACGTGTTCGAAGACGTCGTGGTGAACGGCACCTTCCAACCTACATTTTGCAGTGCCATACAGGTTTAACGCAAATTGTCATGGTTTGGGGCGCCACTGGGTTCAATTCGCGATCTCGCCTGATACAAGTTGAGGGAATCTTCAACAGCCAATTGCCATGGTTTGGGGCGCCACCAGGTTGAATTCGCGATCTCGCCTGATACGAATTGAGGGAATCTTCAAGAGCCAATTGTCATGGTTTGGAGCGGCACTGGGTTCAATTCACGATCTCGCCTGATACGAATTGAGGGAATCCACAACAGCCAATTGTTATGGTTTGAGGCGCCACTAGGTTCAATTCGCGATCTCGCCGGATACGAATTGAGGGAATCTTCAACAGCCAATTGTCATGGTTTGGGGTCAAACCCATCAGAATTAAGGTTACAGACAGAGCATAAATGTCCAGGCATCTACTGTCCATTCTTTACGTGATGATCAAAATTTCTGGTGTATGCAATATGAAAGGTTTAGTATTTGCAATGATTCGGCGTTAAGAGAGAGGGACTAAGTGTGCGTCTATATAAACTGAATGGGCAAATTACAAACACCTTCTTAACGTAAGCATGGGCTTATATTTCACAACAGCAAACAGATATCTTGGTAAGGACTCAGTGAGGTATTGAAAATAGCGAGGATATTCTTACATACCTTGTGCTGGTGACGGAGGTCCCGAAGGGCACTAGAGGCCCCAAAGAAGCCCATGCAAACGCACTCCAAACTGTTACACCTTTTCAATATGACTGTGAAAACCCAACTAGTCAAGCCGGGTCCATGGCTTCGTAGGGTTTACGCTGCACACGCACTCTCCCATCGGCGTGATGGAGTTGACATCTTGATTCGTCAGACCAAACGGCGTGTTTCCAGTTCTAAGTATTCCATCTGTCTGTATGACCCCAACTGGCAAGCTGGGTCCATCGTTTCGTCGGGTTTAGGACACACGCACCCTTTCATCGGCGTGATGGAGTTGACATCTTGATTCGTCAGACCAGATGACGTGTTTCCAGTTCTAAGTACTCCATCTGTCTGTATGACCCCAACTTGGCAAGCTGGGTCCATCGTTTCGTGTGGTATACGTCACACACGCACCCTCCTATCGACGTGACAGAGTTGAAACCGTGATTCTTCAGATCACATGACGTGTTTTGTAGATCAGATGACCGTGAATCGTCAGATCATATGACAGTGATTCTCCAAACCAAATGACCCACCCTATCACCCACCCATTTCAAGATGTACCATTTTTGATTTATTTCAATTTTTAAAAATATAATCTGTACTTTGCTAAATAAAAATGAGTCTCGTGTTTTCCCCCCTAGGAAGTGCGGTGTTTACTTCTCCGCGGTAAGGTTGTCAAAATAGCATCGGCAAGGCCAAAAAAAAAAATGTAATTCTAATTCAATCACCGGAATCTTTAGTTTAAGCTTTTTTTTTTGCATGTTAGTATAGCCAGGGATGAATGAGGAGGGTGAATAGGAATTCACTGAGAGAGGTCATTACTTACTGCTCTGCTGTTTATTCTACTAAGTAGGTTCAACACGAAAGTGGAGTCTAAAGCTATACCAGCGTTGCCTTTACCGCCAGAGAGGAAACGGGACGCGGCTGCCGACTGCATTAGAAGTGAGGAGTGCAAAGCAAGGTTGTTGATTTGAAGGAAGGGAGTTAAGGAGGAGAGATGTTGATTCTGCGTGACAAGACGTTAAAACAATTTGATTTAGAAAACTACATAAAAAATTTTTCTTTAAAAGAATTGTTAAGTGCAGTACTATTTACATAAGCAAAAATGCAAAATTTTGAAAAGCAATTAAGACAATGCATTTGCAGCAAGAAACAAGAAAGACGACGCCGAATTTCGGTTGTAATGAGCTCGTCGTTTGAATTCGTTCTGACGCGAATAACATTTGTCAAAGCTATTCAAAGTCAATAGAACCGGCATGGAAAACCGTAGTATCTGACCGAAGAAAGAAGTTTTTTCAATCGTGTTTTAATCCCGCAGATTTCGTTGTAAATAAAAACGTGAACTTACGCCCTCTGGTGGCAGACATGTGAGGTAAATAAAATTTGGAATATATGAGAAACATTTCGCAGCCGGAACGCTCTCCAACAAAGAAAGAATTTTTCAAATCGGGCTCCTAGAAGGAGAGATATCGACAAATAAAAGGTGTGCATCCACGCCCCCTGGAGGAAAAACCATGCATTATTTTAAAAAGAAAGTATTCTCAAAAGGTTTTCCGATGTGAGCGGTATCGGTCAACGAAAACACTTCTTCAATCGAGTTTTCAGGAGCTCAGATTTTGCTGCAAATGCATCAGAAGCAGAAATTAAAACTTAGGTCCCCTTGTGGCCAAATAATTTCTTACCAAAAATTAGAAATTATATGCAAAGAATTTCCCATCAGGATCTGTATCCGCTGCAGAAAGAATTTTTCAAATCGGACTTTCAGAAGGAGAGAAACGCATTTTACATCGGGGGAAACACATTTTACTTTTACGACCCCTAGCGAAAAATCTTTGTATTATTTGAAAATTTTGAAATTAAATGAGAACACATCGCACCGGACACTCTATCCAACTAAGAAGGAATTTTTCAGATCGGACCATTAGAAGCACATATATTGATAAAAATAAGATATACA
Organism: Macrothele yani; assembly: GCA_039090855.1. Taxonomy (NCBI): domain Eukaryota; kingdom Metazoa; phylum Arthropoda; class Arachnida; order Araneae; family Macrothelidae; genus Macrothele; species Macrothele yani. The sequence goes on from CM077026.1 coordinate 118,975,120, forward strand.
TCTACGCCCCCTGGTGGAGAAATCATACAATATTTTAAGAAGAAAATATTTCGAAAAGGTTTATCGAAGTGGCTGGCATCTGTCTGAGAAAGAATTTTTTTTTCACTCGAGCTTTTAGAAGCTCAAATTTTGTGGCAAATACATCAGAAGCAGAAATTAACACTTACGCCCCATGGTGGCCAAACCGTTCTTTAACAAAAATTAGAAATATATGCAAAAGATTTTCCACAGGGAGCTATATCCGCTGAAAAAAAAAAGTTTTCAAATAAAAAAAAAATAATAATTTTTTTTTTTTTTTTTTCGATTGGAGATTTAACGACCACCGTGAGCAACTCAATGGGCTATAAGCAGTCGCCCGTCCCTAATTTAGGGTCACTGGTTCCAGGGAAGGGAGAGAGCCAGTGCCGTAAGACAAACACAACATCAATGCCTCACTGGGATTCGAACCCGGACCCCTTCGGACGAATGATCAGAGGCCAACGCCTTAGACCACTGCGCCACCGGGGCGGCAGTAATAATTAATAATGAATGATAGAGGAGCTAAACAAAGGGGCAGATATGGTTCATGGAGTGGTCCGAGAGAGGATGAATTAAGCAGGAAAATTTCTGGTCTGGCTCTTGAATGAAGTGGTTTTAGATCTTCTACGTGTCTTGGAGGTGTGGTCCGCGAAGCTAAAAGAAACCCAATAGAATAATAAACAGAGATAGATCAGCATGTTGATGATATAAAGAAACGTAAAATCAGGACAAAACTGCCTTTTGCCTTCCCCCATAACTTCAGTGAATAAACCTGTTCTTCACTGCCAAAGAACGGCTCTTATTTCCAGCAAGTATTTTACTTATTTGTTTTCATCATAGGGGAAAAACACAGATAAATCCCCGGTACTTCGAAATGCTTTAAGCGAAGGTCAAACGAACCCTTGAGACAGGGCGCTGAAAGAATCTCATTCAGCAGCCCTGTAATACAAGTACTCGTAACAAAATTTTCAAAATACGCGCTAAAGTGGCTGCCTTTCTGTTTAAAAATTGTGGGTTTCTTTTCATTTCTTATATACTGTTTCGAATTCAGCAATTGTGCTCTACTTCGGTTGAGCTCCTTCCAGTTCTATTTCTGTTCCTTATATAGAAAATATAAGATCAGTCGATCTCCGTTTGACATACATAGCTCCAAAACTTTTGTTTTAACAAACAAGGCAGTAGTGTTAATCTTTTTCTCATTTGAATGTGCATTCTTGCATTGTTTTTGTTTGAATGCTATCACGATTTGCGAAAATATTTAAATTAAATTAATTGTAATTTTTATAACATCATTCCCAAACAGATGGCGACAGTATCCTGGAGGTAGCTTACCAAAAGCAAGTTTAGTAAGAATTTTGAATAAGAAAACGTTTTGAATTTTCTGTTGTGATTAACAGTTTGTCTGAAATATAAATTTTTTCTCCTCAACATGATTCGGTTTGATTTTAATGCAATATTCTAACAAAGAGGTTTCTTTAAATCGCAGGTTCCAGTTTTCTGTGTTTTCTTGCATTCCGGTGGTTGTAAAAATTACATTTGTTTACTGCCGATGTGGAACGGCGTTATTGAAGGTTGATTATGTTATGTTCTGTATTAGTTACTTTTCGGCAAAATTCATTTGAATTCGGAACAAACATCATTTAGTGTTCAGGGCTTGTTTTTAGTATATGGATTGGCCAAGATATATAAAATTTTTCTCCTCAACATGAAATATAAAATTTTTCTCCTCAACATGAAATATAAATTTGTTCTCCTCAACATGAAATATAAAATTTTTCTCCTCAACATGATAATTCATATATGTTCCATATTGAAACACTGGTCTCGGATTCTTAGCTGTGAAAATTTCAGTTTAGGTAGAATCAAGATTTTTATTGACAGATAGATTGTTGAAAGTGAGAAGTTTGATTTCCATAGGTTTTATGCATGGCTGGCGGAACGTAATAATTTCAGTGGGGTCAAACTTCTCCGAGAGCTAAAACAATAAAAAAAAAAAAAAGAAAAAAAGAAAAAGAAAGATGACTGAGAGAGAGAGAGAGAGAGAGAGAGAAAATTGTATTATGTTAATACAGTATGCTCGTACATATCATCCAGGGCATTTAGGGGAGCAAGAGGCCCTGCCCCCTAAGTGTTTCATTTTTTTTATTAAAATGCGACTTACACTAGGAAAAATGTTTTAATTAAAAATAACGCAACCTACATTAGAAAATAATGCTTTAATTTTTTCTTCTGAAATTTAATTATCCTTTTATTTTATCGCGATGGATTTCAACAACAGTGATCTGTTCTTCTAGCAATATGTCCAGCCCATTGCCATTTTAGGGTCTCACAACAAAAGCACACATACATTCGTCCAGGCTCGTTTATCTTCTATGTGACAAAACTCCACGAAAGACCTGTGTACAATAAACAGCAATATACTTACCGCTTAATTTGAGTTCGAATTATTTTCTTTTTCAGTTATTTATTTGGCAGATATATTGGGTTTTCTGGCCTCGAGTCAGACACATTCGGACTTGGGGGAAAAAAAGAAAAGAAAAGTAAACACAAAGAGGAAGAAAAAGACAAACTCACCCTGGTTATTGGTTTTAAATGATTTAAACTATTCTTTAATGATATTTTTTAAAGAGAAAAACACAATGCAGAGTTAACTGTTCACCTTATTTGTGCAAAATCTATTTTTTTAATTGTACTTAAAGCGTTTTCCAGAAAACTGCATAGCGTGGTGGCCGTGGCTGTCTTCAGGAAATCATCTTGAAAAAACAATAATTCATAATAAGTGAACCAGAAATCTTTCTTAGAAAGAGCCCCCAGTGAAGGGAGACCATGAAAATTTCAAGTGGACCCGGACCTTCCGCTGCCCGAGGTTTCATGATTGTTGTAATGCGATAAAATGCACTAAAGAGCAATTGAATTAGAGATACCTGTCTAGTAACGTGTAGCACCACCTTTCGCCCTGATGACGGCAGCGATTCGCCCGTCCCTAATTTAGGGTCACTGGTTCCAGGGAAGGGAGAGAGCCAGTGCCGTAAGACAAACACAACATCAATGCCTCACTGGGATTCGAACCCGGACCCCTTCGGACGAATGATCAGAGGCCAACGCCTTAGACCACTGCGCCACCGGGGCGGCAGTAATAATTAATAATGAATGATAGAGGAGCTAAACAAAGGGGCAGATATGGTTCATGGAGTGGTCCGAGAGAGGATGAATTAAGCAGGAAAATTTCTGGTCTGGCTCTTGAATGAAGTGGTTTTAGATCTTCTACGTGTCTTGGAGGTGTGGTCCGCGAAGCTAAAAGAAACCCAATAGAATAATAAACAGAGATAGATCAGCATGTTGATGATATAAAGAAACGTAAAATCAGGACAAAACTGCCTTTTGCCTTCCCCCATAACTTCAGTGAATAAACCTGTTCTTCACTGCCAAAGAACGGCTCTTATTTCCAGCAAGTATTTTACTTATTTGTTTTCATCATAGGGGAAAAACACAGATAAATCCCCGGTACTTCGAAATGCTTTAAGCGAAGGTCAAACGAACCCTTGAGACAGGGCGCTGAAAGAATCTCATTCAGCAGCCCTGTAATACAAGTACTCGTAACAAAATTTTCAAAATACGCGCTAAAGTGGCTGCCTTTCTGTTTAAAAATTGTGGGTTTCTTTTCATTTCTTATATACTGTTTCGAATTCAGCAATTGTGCTCTACTTCGGTTGAGCTCCTTCCAGTTCTATTTCTGTTCCTTATATAGAAAATATAAGATCAGTCGATCTCCGTTTGACATACATAGCTCCAAAACTTTTGTTTTAACAAACAAGGCAGTAGTGTTAATCTTTTTCTCATTTGAATGTGCATTCTTGCATTGTTTTTGTTTGAATGCTATCACGATTTGCGAAAATATTTAAATTAAATTAATTGTAATTTTTATAACATCATTCCCAAACAGATGGCGACAGTATCCTGGAGGTAGCTTACCAAAAGCAAGTTTAGTAAGAATTTTGAATAAGAAAACGTTTTGAATTTTCTGTTGTGATTAACAGTTTGTCTGAAATATAAATTTTTTCTCCTCAACATGATTCGGTTTGATTTTAATGCAATATTCTAACAAAGAGGTTTCTTTAAATCGCAGGTTCCAGTTTTCTGTGTTTTCTTGCATTCCGGTGGTTGTAAAAATTACATTTGTTTACTGCCGATGTGGAACGGCGTTATTGAAGGTTGATTATGTTATGTTCTGTATTAGTTACTTTTCGGCAAAATTCATTTGAATTCGGAACAAACATCATTTAGTGTTCAGGGCTTGTTTTTAGTATATGGATTGGCCAAGATATATAAAATTTTTCTCCTCAACATGAAATATAAAATTTTTCTCCTCAACATGAAATATAAATTTGTTCTCCTCAACATGAAATATAAAATTTTTCTCCTCAACATGATAATTCATATATGTTCCATATTGAAACACTGGTCTCGGATTCTTAGCTGTGAAAATTTCAGTTTAGGTAGAATCAAGATTTTTATTGACAGATAGATTGTTGAAAGTGAGAAGTTTGATTTCCATAGGTTTTATGCATGGCTGGCGGAACGTAATAATTTCAGTGGGGTCAAACTTCTCCGAGAGCTAAAACAATAAAAAAAAAAAAAGAAAAAAAGAAAAAGAAAGATGACTGAGAGAGAGAGAGAGAGAGAGAGAAAATTGTATTATGTTAATACAGTATGCTCGTACATATCATCCAGGGCATTTAGGGGAGCAAGAGGCCCTGCCCCCTAAGTGTTTCATTTTTTTTATTAAAATGCGACTTACACTAGGAAAAATGTTTTAATTAAAAATAACGCAACCTACATTAGAAAATAATGCTTTAATTTTTTCTTCTGAAATTTAATTATCCTTTTATTTTATCGCGATGGATTTCAACAACAGTGATCTGTTCTTCTAGCAATATGTCCAGCCCATTGCCATTTTAGGGTCTCACAACAAAAGCACACATACATTCGTCCAGGCTCGTTTATCTTCTATGTGACAAAACTCCACGAAAGACCTGTGTACAATAAACAGCAATATACTTACCGCTTAATTTGAGTTCGAATTATTTTCTTTTTCAGTTATTTATTTGGCAGATATATTGGGTTTTCTGGCCTCGAGTCAGACACATTCGGACTTGGGGGAAAAAAAGAAAAGAAAAGTAAACACAAAGAGGAAGAAAAAGACAAACTCACCCTGGTTATTGGTTTTAAATGATTTAAACTATTCTTTAATGATATTTTTTAAAGAGAAAAACACAATGCAGAGTTAACTGTTCACCTTATTTGTGCAAAATCTATTTTTTTAATTGTACTTAAAGCGTTTTCCAGAAAACTGCATAGCGTGGTGGCCGTGGCTGTCTTCAGGAAATCATCTTGAAAAAACAATAATTCATAATAAGTGAACCAGAAATCTTTCTTAGAAAGAGCCCCCAGTGAAGGGAGACCATGAAAATTTCAAGTGGACCCGGACCTTCCGCTGCCCGAGGTTTCATGATTGTTGTAATGCGATAAAATGCACTAAAGAGCAATTGAATTAGAGATACCTGTCTAGTAACGTGTAGCACCACCTTTCGCCCTGATGACGGCAGCGATTCGTCTCGGCATGGACTCGACAAGACACCGGAAGCGTTGGGAAGCCATACGGATCCACGACCCCTGAACAAGCTCCCACAGTTCACGAAGATTTGATGGAGGGGGTCAGAGCCTCAAACATCTTTATCGATGGCATCCTAGATGTGCTCGATGCGATTGGGTCAGGTGACCTAGCTGGACAAGGAAGCGAGATCACGTCGGTGGAGTGTTCATCCGACCATTCGGATACAATTCGGGAGCGATGGCACGGTGCATTGTCTTGTTGCAGGATGAGATCCCCAGTGGGATGTTGAAGACGCACAAACGGGAGCAAATGGTAGTCCAGGATATCCCGGTAACGTTGACCTGTGAGGGACGATGTCACACGTACCAAGGGTCCCATTTCAGTCCACGTAAACAGTCCCCAGACGAGAATGCCATCCCCACCAGCTTGAAGAGTACCCTGCTGGAAAAAGGGATCCATCACTTCATGTGGTTTGCGCCGTACTCGTATCCTGCCATCCGCATGTACTAACGTGAATCTCGACTCATCAGTCCAGACATTTTTCCACATGTCTAGGGCCCAGTGGCGATGTTCCCGCGCCCATGCTAATCTTTGCACCCTGTGATGACGCAGTGGTCTAAGCGATGGCCTCTGATCATTCGTCTGTAAGGGGTCCGGGTTCGAATCCCGGTGAGGCATGAATGTTGTGTTTGTCTTACGGCACTGGCTCTCTCCCTTCCCTGGAACCTGTGACCCTAAATTAGGGACGGGCGACTGCTTATAGCCCAATGAGTTGCTCACGGTGGTCGTTAAACCTCCAATCGAAAAAAAAAATATTAATTATTTTTTTATTATTGGAGGGTTAACGACCACCATGAGCAGCGGTACCCACGTGACACGATGGCTTCCGTACCCCATAGCGAAGAGATGGTTCTGGATGGTGTGGCTGCTTACACGTTTTTGTGCACCAGCGTTAAATTGCCGAGTGATTTCTTGCACTGTTGCCCGTCTATCCGCTGTTACAATGCGAGCTAGCCGACGATGAACCCGCTCATCCACACGCTCTTGTCCACAGCAGTTGGCCCTTGCAGGGATGGTTTTACCGGATTCGATGTACTCACAGTGCACCCGTGACACAGTGGCTCGTGAAAATCCCAGTGCCTGCATGACTTCCGAGATGGAGTGACCCATTCGTCGGGCTCCGACAATTTGCCCACGATCAAATGCGCTTAGATCCTTCGTTTTGCCCATACTGCGTCCGACTTTTACTGATTCCCGTCACACCACTCCTTTTATTTTCGGATCGCTGTATAAGTCATGTCGTTTCCGTTTACAGGGCCGCCCACACCGCCGCATTTGCATAACGCCAGGTGTCTCTAATTCAATTGCTCTGAAGTGTATACAGAAGAACCTGCTTATAATGAGGATCTAGGGACAGACGGAAATCGTCGCTATATCGGGGTACTCGCCAAATCTGTTTTGTGGTGAAAAATTCCACCATGTAAAAATATGCATACGTGATAAAATGGATATACGCTTACATCAGTGTTTCTCAAATTTTGGTCGCTCATAGACCACTTTAAGCATTTCTTTACTTATCGTGGACCACAAAACAGGGGAGAGGGGTCCTTCCCTGGGAGAAATTTGAAATTGAAAAATATATTGTATGAAATTAAAGTTGCAACCCTGGTTAATAATATTAAAACCTACCGGCCACCCTCATCGGCCGATGAGTGATGACTCCCCGCCCCCGCCCCCGCTCCAAGGAAAGACACAACCAAAGTATCCCCCGATTTATAGGTGGGCTTATAGATATAAGCTACGGCTCGATATATCCCCCTTATCCTGGAAATCTAATTTTTGGTTAATTTCAGCTTCTTTTGGTAAATTTTAAGCCCTTTTTCAGCAAATTTTCAGCTGTTTGTTACTTGAAAATAATACCTTCCCCATCTAGGGCTGGTAAGCAGTTGCCACCGACCTTAGACAGAAAATCGCCAAAAATTCCGATCAGGTGCTTAAAATACCGGTCGGTTGCTAACCCTATCTGAAGCAAAGTAGTTTTTAGAATACCTGTATTTCATAAAGAAAGAAAGAAAGAGTTTGGTGAGTTAGAATTTATTTTGTCAATTGTATAACGAAGAAGAGATCATTCGTTTGATTAAATAATTGAAAATGTAGTCACAGCGTGGGCGTAGTCAGGGGAGGGAGTTTTGGGGATTCAAATCCTCCTCGAAACGTCAAAAAGTAAGATTTAAAACAGGTAATATCAATGAGAAACTACTTAAACCTTCTCCGAAAATCGCCACCCCCCAACCTAAATTCTGGCTAAGCACATGAGCCACGGCAAAAAAATTCTCCATACGATTCAAGTTACATTATATGCAAAATGTTATATGGACAATTGTACTTTGATTTTCTCTTTTGATTTTAATACTTTTCTGAAAGTCCATGTATAAAGATTCAGTAACAACAAAAATTATAACTGCGATAATAATCATAGCATCTGTGAGAGGGATGGTGTGGCTTTGGATCTTTCCCCAAGCTCTCTATATCCGGTTGGATGAGCGACAGTTTGAGTAGCAGTGTAGCTTCTACATCTAATCTATTTCTTTTCTTGCTCTTAATTTCAACTAAATCTGAAAATCCAAATTCACAGTTGTAAGTCGTCAGGAACGGAAGATGTTTAATGGCTCTAACTGATAGCTCTGGATATCCGTCAGGAACGGAAGATGTTTAATGGCTCTATCTGATAGCTCTGGATATTCGTCAGGAACGGAAGATGTTTAATGGCTCTAACTGATAGCTGTGGATATTCGTCTGGAACGGAAGATGTTTAATGGCTCTAACTGATAGCTCTGGATATTCGTCAGGAACGGAAGATGTTTAATGGCTTCAACTGATAGCTCTGGATATTCGTCTGGAACGGAAGATGTTTAATGGCTCTAACTGATAGCTGTGGATATTCGTCTGGAACGGAAGATGTTTAATGGCTCTAACTGATAGCTCTGGATATTCGTCAGGAACGGAAGATGTTTAATGGCTTCAACTGATAGCTCTGGATATTCGTCTGGAACGGAAGATGTTTAATGGCTCCAACTGATAGCTCTGGATATTCGTCAGGAACAGAAGATGTTTAATGGCTGTATCTGATACTCTGGATATTCGTCAGGAACGGAAGATGTTTAATGGCTCTAACTGATAGCTCTGGATATTCGTCAGGAACAGAAGATGTTTAATGGCTGTATCTGATACTCTGGATATTCGTCAGGAACGGAAGATGTTTAATGGCTCTAACTGATAGCTGTGGATAATCGTCTGGAACGGAAGATGTTTAATGGCTCTATCTGATAGCTCTGGATATTCGTCAGGAATGGAAGATGTTTAATGGCTCTGATAGCTCTGAATATTCGTCAGGAATGGAAGATGTTTAATGGCTCTAACTGATACCTCCGGATATTCGTCAGGAACGGAAGATGTTTAATGGCTGTATCTGATAGCTCTGGATATTTGTCAGGAATGGAAGATATTTAATGGCTCTGATAGCTCTGAATATTCGTCAGGAACGGAAGATGTTTAATGGCTTCAACTGATAGCTCTGGATATTCGTCAGGAACGGAAGATGTTTAATGGCTCTATCTGAGAGCTCTGGATATTCCTGTCGAGCATGCACTCAAAATTTAAGAGGAGGAATTCTCACATAGTTCGCCGCGGACCACCAGTGGACCACACTTTGAGAAACACTGGCTTACATTACAGACTCACGGACAATGAAATTTGCGCACCAAGAAGGATGCATCGGATTGAACTGAAATTTTATGGACGTAATGACACAGATGAATGATACACGTGATGGCGAAAACAGAGCTGCAGGTCAATTACAGAGGGATCTGTGGTACGCAGTCCGATTATCTTCAATAGCGCGTCGCACCGCCTCGTGTGGCGATACATACTGCAATACGATCTGGCATGGAGGCGAACAGACGCCTGATGTTGCCCTGCGGCAGACAGGCTCACACGTGTTGGACGGTGTGCTCCAAATCCCATATAGCGCGGCACGTCGACAGCCGGCGTTTCAACTGGTCCTACACATGCTCAATAGGGGACATGTCCGGAGAGCGAACAGGCAATGGAAGTGTCTGGACATGACGTAGGCAGTCCTGAGCAACCCGAGCCGTGTGCGGGCGGGCATTATCGTACTGGTATAGCGCACTTGGAATCCCGGATAGGAATGGGAGCACATGGGACCGTAGGATCTCATTCACATACCGCTGGCCCGTCAATGATCCACGTACCACTACTACAACTGATCGGCAATCGTAGGCAATCGCTCCTCAGACCATAATGCCTACAGTGGGGGAGGTGTGGCTCTCGATAGCAAGGTTGAGATTGTGCAGTTGTCCCGGGGACCTCCACACCCGAGCACGATGATCATATGCCCCCAAAATGAAGCGGCACTCATCGCGCTTAACACCACACGTTGCCAGTCTGTGGCGACGTGTGGTGTTTAGCGATGAGTTTGTCGATCCTCTCTGCCGGTGGTCTTCCTGGTCCTTCCGGAGCCGCTCCGCAGTGTGGCCGTGCCGTCACGTGTCCACTGCTCCCAACACAGTCGGGCGGTATGGTGAGAACGATCCACGTGACGGGCTATTTGGCGCACCGACCACCGTGCGGTTTTCAACCCGATGATCAGGCCTCTCTCAAAGTCTGTAAGTTGCGCAGATCGACGTCTCTGGCGTCTACCCTGCATTCTTCTCACTCTGTACTCTTGCTTGCGTAGGTCGGTGCTTATCGTTTTCATGGGAAATCGACTACACGCCGATTTGTAAGGCAATCGGTTCGTGCCTGCAGCGCCACCACAGGGTGTGCGGTCATGGGCAATCGCACCAAACGTGGATCATTTGCACACCAGCACGCAATCTAGCTATTTGCAAAGTTTCGTGGTTGTATCATGATTTCTTCTAGGTGGCCAAATTCCATTGTCCGTTAGTGTATGTATACATGACAGCTGGATATGCTTGAAAGATTTAATTAATTAACTACAGTAGTACAAATCAAAGTAAAATGAGCTCTTACATGAATACAACCTAGCAGCGAATCCTGAAGCAGACAGAATGTGGAAACATTTTTTTAATATTTTCTTTGTTTTGTTTTATACTTATGTTTCCTTCATTTTTATCGAACAACACTTTCATTACTCCCTATTCTCTCTCATATTCCTCTTTGCAATCGTCGCCCAGAAATCCACTTAATACATGTGCATGAACCCTACCCATCCTCTTTTTGCCTAGGAGCGGGTCTCCTGTTTTCAAATCTGCTGATACCAACACCCAAGGCATAGCTCCTTGGAGTGCGTGGGGGTGAGAGTTTCTTGCACCACTCGCTTGTTCAGCAATTTATGTACTCTGTCCTTTACTGTCAACATTCTTCCGCTAGCACACCAAGATTACCCTGCACTGTTGCAGTTTCGTCCTATATGCAACCATTTCTATTCCTCCATTCCTTAATTTTTTTTTTTACTTTGCATGTTCATAGTGATTATCTTAGTTTTGTCTCCCTCGTTAAATCCGGGATTTAATTAAATTGTGTTTGTTAAAAACGATCAAATTAGCTTTGAATTAACATTATACCGAACAAAAGTCAATATTTTGTTCGTTAAATACGGGATTTCGCTAAATACAAACGCGTTATAAGCGGGTTCTACCGTGTTATACTTTCTACAGCTTTTATTGTTCGACGCCAGTTCGCTTTTAAATAAATGCTTCTCAAGGTACAGGGTGATCTATTTAAACCAGTACCATATGATTTACTTATAACTTTTTTATAAATAACAACAAAATCATACAGTACGTTGAGAATTAATTATACATGTGGTATTGGAGAATCATTTTATCAAAGCAAATGTTGGAATTGTCCTCCATTTTCTTGTAAACACAGTTGAACACGCCGCACCATATTCAGTGATGTCTCATGTAGAGTACGAGCAGTAACATTGCCAATTTCAGTCATGATTGTTTCACGCAATGCATCCAATGTTTTTGGATGGGTTTTGTAAACTCTTATCCTTTAAGTAGCCCCATAAAAAAAGTCAGGGGAAGTTAAGTCCGGAGATCGGGGAGGCCATATGTTTTTTGAAATTAATCTGTCATCAAAGAAGCTGGTCATGAGTTCCATTGAGACTTTCGATGTGTGACACATAGCGCCATCCTGCTGAAAGTAGCCCTCTGTCAATTCAATGTCATCAAGTTGTTCCACAAATTCATTGAATATGCGGCAATAAACGTTAGTGTTGACAGTCTTAGAGAAAAAATGGGGCCAATAATTTTTGTAGACAAAACCGCACACCATACACGAACCTTTTGTGAATGCATCGGTGTTTCACACATGACGTGTGGGTTTTCGGCAGCCCAGTATCTGCTGTTTTGCGAATTGACGTAGCCTGCCAGATGAAACCGGGCTTCATCCGTAAACCATGTGATGGAGAGAATATCAAATCGCAAATTAAGAAAATTTTGAAACCATTTGCAGTAACTTATTCTCTTTCCCTTGTCCGGTTCCTGCAGCTGATGGATTACAAGCACTTTAAATGGTCGAATATTCGCTTTTTTTGCTGCCCTTTGACAAGTTCCGTATGAGTATCCTGTCTGTTGGCTTAATCTGCGCAATGATTTCGTCGGAGATTGAAGTAAACGTTGCCGAACATTGTCCACACGCGTTTGGGCATCGGAGGGTGATGTCTACCGCTACCGCTGAGAAGAGAACCGGTTTGCTCCAGTTTTTTTGCCATCGACAAAATTGTTGGCATGCTTGGCACTTTTCGAACTCCAAACTCTCTTCGAAATGCTCGTTGCGTTTTGATGACAGAATTGGTTACCCAATACGATTTCACTAAAAAAACACGCTCTGGAACAGAGTACTGCATGTTTCGGAATGCACGCAAGTGAATGACAACGCAACAACAAACAAATCCCGAGCTGAGTTACAGTTACGGATAACAATCTTTTTCACGGTGGCGGTTTTCATTCTCCAGGAGTTGCTGCTTCTATTGAAAAAAGAAGAAGTTCTTTGGGCGATCCCTTGCAAAAATGTAAGGTTTTTATAGGGTACTGGTTTAAATGGATCACCCTGTATATCTCGTACTCTTTCAAAGTATAAATTTTATAACGGTGTTAAACATTTTGAAAACGTTGTTATACGTTTTTATATTTGTAGGTTTTTTAAGGCGTGCAAATATGAAACGTACTTCAGGATTCACATTGAAAGGCGTATTACAGAGGTTATACTGTATCGGGGAAAGGAGCATATGGAAAAGAATACGAAAGAGTATCTGATGCCTACAAAAAAAGGCCGCACTGCTTCTCCGTTCATCACTTTAATGAGAGAGATCGATTTACTTCTTACAGGTCAGAAGACGTTTACACATGAATTAAATCTAGGTGTCACAAGAGAAAAAACTGGTACAAAACTGTAAACACACACAAAGAAAGGAGGTTTCCTGCTGAAAAGCATAATTGTTCATGTGTTGCTACTTTGAATATTTTACATATCCAAATCTATGTTCAGCTAATAGAAAGAGACACATCGAGGTCTTTCTAACTGCTGATGCCCAGAATTATTGGTGCTTATTTATCTTGATCTTCTACCTTCTGGGGTACTTAGAGGGTTCGAGAAATGGGGAAACCTCTTTTGTCTTTTCCGAACAATTAGCTCAAACGAAAAAAGGAAAAACAAAACCACTCTTCCACTTAGAAGTAAGTTCGAAGAGATAAACGCAAGGCTGAAATTACTAAGCAAAGCAATCATTAACCTGTCCGTCAGTTTGGAAAAAAGTAACTTATTTTTCTAACTTTCACGGTTTTCATTGAATGATTTGTGTAAAAGGTCTGTTAACGAAGTAACGACAAACATTTTCAAGCAGCAGTAGGAAAAGGACCGACAGGGGAGCAAGCAACTTCCTAAATTCAGTACTTGCACACAGTGAGGCAATTAGTAATGAGACTGATTTTTTAAATCCCAGTAAAACACACGGGTCTGGAAGGCATGGCGTTTTCATAAGTAATTTATCAGTTATGCGGTGCAACAGCATTTGCGTGAAAATTGTGCAGATGATTATATTTACATTGTGCATGACGTCATTCGGTGTAAGAATATCGTCACCCTCTGTCATGGAGCAGAGAACAAACATCTAGTTCTGTTTGAAAATCGATAAAATTGCATCTGAGACAGTTGAATTATTGCGTGATGTGTATGGAACTAATTGCCTATCTCGTGCACAAATATTCCGATGGTATGCACGTTTTAAGGATGGACAGGAAGATTTGGAAAATGACGAATGGCTGGAAAGCCGGATTTGAGTGCGTACGTCTGAACCCATTGAGAAAGTTTGCGAAGGATAAAATGGGATCGTTGCGTGACCTTGAGGACGCTGAAATGTGATCTCGGTATTAATAAGGAGAAGATTGCTCTAATTTTAGTGCAATACTTGGAAGGTAGAGAAGTTCGTGCTTGTTTTGTTCCGCATGCTTTCTCAGACTACCAGAAACATGCACCAGTGGAGTAAGCAAAATACATCTTGGATATTGCAGAAACTATACAAAAATTTCTCCAAAGCATTGTGATAGGTGACGAGACATGGTGTTTTCATTATGATCGTGAAACAAAGCGACAGAGTGCTCAGCGGAAGTCGCCAGAATCACCCGATGGAAAGGAGATCAGTTTGCAGAAATTCCAAATCAAGACAATGCTTGTGTGCTTTTACGACAGCAAGGGAATTCTGCATCGCGAGTTCAATCTTGAAGGCACAAGTGTCAAAGAATATCTAACGCTTAAAGAAGGTTAACTCTCATAGTGATAACGTAAAACAGGCGGCAACAGCGCCACCACATCTTGAGAGATAATAAGCTCTGCGGGAAAGTTAACGTTCAGGAGCAAAACACGTTAGGGGGGACTACGGCAGTGAATCTTTTCTTTGATCCACGATGGTTTCCTTCGATTTGATGACAATTTGCTTAGATCAGTTCTGTTGTTGTTGTCGTTGCTTTCTGATATACCGCCCATCCCTTATTTTGGTGAGAAAAATCTGCAATAACATTAGTATTACTATTTAAATTAAATTTCAGCAAATATTACTGTTAGGCCTAAGGATCCGTACAAAATGCAGACATTCCCTAGTATTTGGCATTACTGAAAATATTTCTGAAAAACTGAAGAACAAACAAAAGCCTTAACTAACTCGGTTGGCGTAACAAAACTAACATATCCGATTTGCGAAGTGATTATGCTACCGAGAAGGTTACAATCACGTGCTGTGAGTCTGAGTAGCTCGGCTGACGGCTCACTGTTCTTTACCCAAAGAATTGAAGTCAACAGAAATACGCATGCGCAGCATGCTCCGGCATCAGCCTGTATGTTGGCTTCTGTGCGCTGCATGTTTTCCTTGAAGATATGGCAGCGGTAGTTACGTCTCGCGGAGCCTTAACTTCTTCTTGTTAGATATTCTTTGCAAGTGTCACGGATTACACATCCATTTTGGAGCGATTGTGGAAGAGGATTGTTCGTGTCAGGCCTGAGTACAGAAACGAGTAATGGTTCCTTCTTCACGATAACGCGAGTAGTCGGTAGCACGAAAGCAAGTGTGTGTACACAACCATTCCCATATTCTTCCAGATTATCACTATTTGACTAGTTTTAGCACGTCTTTTGCTAAAAAGATCGTGCTTATGTTACCGGTTTGTCCGTCCGTCTGTACCCATGATATCTCTGCAACTGTCAGTCCGACTTGAAAAATTCTTTTTGCATTGGGAAGCTTGAAATATGCGAATGACGATCCTTTATTTCGTTTTTTTTTACGATGTGCAATTTCGCCGCTAGAGGGCGTAAATGCAGATGATGTCGAATTCAAAAATACGTTTTATTCCACATATGTGATTCTAAACATCCGATTGAATTTTTTTTTTTTATCTTTCGATTCCATTTATGTCTAAGAGTATTTTACATATAGTTACTTTTTCAAACTACGCATAGATTTTCCGCTAGGGGGCGTAAAAGTAAATTACATTTTCTTCGATAACTCTTCTTCTAAAACTCGGATTTAAAAATTTTTTTCTTCAGCGCATACACCTTCTGATGAAAAATATTTTGCATATAATTTCAAATTTTTGGTAAGAATACTTTGGCCACTAGGGGGCGTAAGTGTTAATTTTTGCTTTTGATGTATTTGCCATAAAATCTGTGCTTCTAAAATATCGATTCAAAAAATTCTTCAGTGGACTGATGCCACTCACATCGATAAACCTTTTCGGAATATTTTCTTCTTAAAATATGCCATAGTTTCTCCGCCAGGGGGCGTAGATATATATCTTATTTTTGTCAATATCTCTACTTCTAGGAGTCCGATTTGAAAAATTCCTTCTTTGTTGGATAGTGTTTCCAGTGTGACATGTTTTAGATATAATTTCAAAATTTTCAAGTAATTCATAGACTTTCCGCTAGGGGGCGTAGGGGTAAATTGCGTTTCCCATTACGTCTCTGCTTCTAAATTTCCGATTTGAAAAATTCTTTCGGTACCGGATACAGCTCCTGATGGGAATCGTTTGCACATAATTTCTAATTTTTGTAAAAAAATGGTTTGGCCACCAAGGGGCGTAAATCCTAATTTCCGCTTCTGATGTATTTGCAACAAAATATGAGCTTCTAAATTCTCGATTAAAAAAGCGTCGTTTGTAGACCGATACTACTTATGTCGAGAAACCTTTTAGGAACATTTTTTTCTTGAAATAATGCATGGTTTCTATGCCAGAGGGTGTAGATGTATATCTTATTTTTGCCAATATCTCTACTTCTAGGAGTCCGATTTGAAAAATTCCTTCTTTGCTGGATAGTGTTTCCGATGCAAAATGTTTTTCCTATAAATTCAAAAATTTCAAGTAAACCATAGACTCTCCGCTAGGGGGCACAATGGTAAATTGCGTTTTCTGCGTTATTTCTGCTTCTGAAACTCCGATTTGAAAAATTCTTCCTGTATCGCACACAAGACTTGATGAAAAATATTTTTCACATAATTTCTAATGTTTGGTAAAGAATGGTTTGGCCACCAGGGGGCATAAGTGTTAATTTCAGCTTCCGATGTATTTGTAGCAAAATCTCTGTTCTCCTGAAAACTCGACTACATTTTTTTTCTTGGACCGATACCGCTCATATGGAAAAACCTTTTGCGAATACTTTCTTCCTAAAAATAATGCATGGTTTTCCCACCAGGGGACGTAAAGTCAGATCTTATTTTTGTCAATATCTCTGTTTCTAACAGTCCGATTTGAAAAATTCTTTCGGCGTTGGAGCTCTCATATAAATTCATGTTTTTCTTAAGGCACAAGTCTGACACCAGAGGGCGTAAGCTCACGATTCCGTTTACAGCACTATCTGAGGGATTAAAAACCTTATTGAAGAACTTCTTCCTTCCGTCAGACATTATCAGACATTATTGTTTTCCATACCGGTTCCATTGCCTTTGAATAGCTTTGATAAATTTAATATGCGTCAGAACGGATTCAAAAGACGTGCTTATTACACCCGAAAATTCGGTGTCATCTTTCTTGTTTAATTTCTAAATTAAAGCTGCCTTTAAAAGGAAAAGTTTTTCAAGACATTGAAGATATACAGAGAACTGTTACATCAGCTCCTCAGTCCATATCAAAAGATGACTTCTGCAAGTCCTCCTTTTCGTTGGCTGATCGTTGGCTAATCGTGCCGCTTGTATTAACGCAAGAGGAATGTAGTTCGAATAAAATATATTCACGTAACTTTTCCTGCTTTTCCATTAAAAAAAAATCAGTCTCATTACTTAATTGCCACGCTGTGTAATTTAAATTAAAGTTGTTGTGTGTTAACAGTATGGTTTTAAATAGTTGTCGAAGAAATGTGATTGATAAATTGTTGGGACTCAGAACAAAAGGTGCGACAGATGTTTTTTTAAGAAGAAAGAAAGCGAAGTTCATGGGATTTTTTCCATGTGCAAAGATCTTCCAGACTGCACAGAAAATGACCGGAAAAAACGGCGCAGGAATCCAATAAAAATTTTTTTAATCAGATATCTTTCACTATGGAAAATATTTTATTTATATTTCTAGCCCCAAATAACGCAAAATTGTAACTAAATGTTGAGTATAACTAGCTGTTTTAAGCACGATAGTAGTCGACTTTTAGTTATTCCTGCAAATGTCTACTCGATTTTTAGTTATTCGCTGCAAAATTAAAATTTTCGCATTTTTATCTGCATGTCTGTGGCATTACAAAGTTCTGACCGGAAATGTTTTTAGAATGATTTGTTCTCTTGATGAAATTGTATTGGAATTTGAGGAGAGAACGTATTAATTTTCTAGAAAGATCTCTTAAAAATCCCAGAAAATTTGGACTCATCTCTTTTTAATACCTTAATAATAATTATAAAATGATTTAGATTGAATGAAATCTTTGAAACACGGCACTTTAATGCTGAGTCGTAGGTAATATTTTTGATGATTTTTATGTGTGCGTCCGTAACTGTGCCTAATAGTTGAACCGTCGCTGAGCAAAGTAAAAACCAAACACTGCAAAAACATTTTGGCATAGCCATTTCCACTCGATTACACCTCCTGATTGATGATGTTCCCACATACAAAAAAAAGTAGCAAATTTATTAAAACATAGATTTTATTTGTGAAATTAAGATCTAGGATTTCAGAGGTGAAATGATATTATGCTAAACTACTTCGATCACGTAGAATGAAAAGGAAAGGGCCATTATGAAATAAAGAAGAATGCTTCAATTCAGTAATCGGTGTTGTCTCTTGCACATTCACTTAGCATGGCCAAATTCGTTTTGCACTTTTCTGATATCCTGGCGTTTCTGCAGGCCCGTAGGACGTTATCAAACATACATTGCTAGAAAAAGAAAGAAAATCTTATTAATGCAGTTTGAAACAATGAATTCAATGCACCTTAAAAGAAAAGACAATTCTTTTGAATTTTTTTTTTATATTTTAGCAAATGATAAAAAAGAAAAAGAATAAAATTACATCGGTTGCATGCCATATTAACCCGGAAAGAATAACCCGCGTCAAAATATCCCAGTCAAAATAATCCGGCGTCAAAATAACCCAGCGTCAAAAGAACTCGGCGTCAAAATAACCCAACGTCAATAACCCGTTTGCAAAATAACCCGGGGCAAAAATAAGCCGACGTCAAAATAACCCGTAGTTAAAATCTGGAAAAACTCGTTTTTTTTTTTGTTTCTCCTAATAGCAACGAAAAGCAAAATGAATTTGTTTTTCACTTTAGTATTCGACTAAATCCCAAATCCTCAGGAAAAAATGTCTTACCAACCCAAGAAGAGAATACCGGTTAAAATAGTTACCTAAGGAACATGCGGTGAAGAAAGCATTTCTTTGCATTAAATATTGTCCCGATTTTTAAAGTTATCAAAATTTAGCGATTAAAATATGACGAGAAGAAAGGAAGAGAATTCGAAAATATATAAATTTCACTTTTCTGTTAAACGATTAATTACAAATAATAACGGAGAATTTAATAGAATTAATTTCCAGCTTTTTAATTAAGCGAGTTCCTTGAATGTTGCCGAAGTTTTGATTTGTTTGGCATAAAGGGATTTCTTTATGAATTGTTACTAATATAATATTATGGCGTTTTTCTTTTCTCTCGAATTATTTAAAGAAGACAATGCTACAGTTGCATATAATTAAATTTAAAAGTTATGATCGCTATCCTTGCACTTTTCCTTAATGCCAGTCAATATCCTGTTTAGATTAAATAGATTTGAAAAAAAAAATTAGACTTATTTTCTTTAAAATCTTGATTTACAATAAATAAAATATTCACATGGATGTCAGTTTTTCATGCGTGTATTGTTGACGCTGTTTTTTTATTTTTTTTATTTGCATTCCATCTTGGCTGTAAGTGGTTCGAAATTGAAAACTGTAGATTTTACGAAAATTCTGTTTGCGGGAGGGGGGGGTGCTCTGACCCCTACCCGTTCCAAAAACCATCTACCGTCTAAATTAGAATACCACGAGGTTGTATACCAAATTTGGTGGCTCTAAATTGAAAACTGTAGATTTTACGAAATTTTTTTATGGGGGCCCCTTGACCCCGGGCCCCTACCCGCTCTAAACTCCATCTACCGTCTAAGTTAGAGTACCATGAGATAGTATTTGACGCCGGTTATTAAGTAGTGGGTTATTATGACGCGGGTTATTCTGACGTACAATAATTGTGACCTGGGGTTATTATGACGCAGGATTATTTTGCAACGGTTTTTTTTCACGCTGGGTTATTGTGACGCCGGGTTGTTTTGACCGGGTTATTACGACGCGGGTTATTTTCCCCGGGTTATTTTGACGGTACACCCTACTTTTAGTAATACACTCTGTGACTATGAAATTGTAGCACCCAGAACGAGTGATCGGAATTACATGCAAATCAGTAGGTGGATGATTTAAGACAAGATGTGCAAATTGTCAAAATTTGGAACTAGTCGTGAGGAAACTTGGTCTGATACAAATGCCAAGATAAAGAGCATAGGACTCAGGTCCACCTGTGTATGGGAGAGTTAAAAGAATTCTGTCCGATGTGTCAGACTTCAGACGTAGGGAATTATCGAGAATGTCAGGACGTCGAATTCGTCATCTGTATCAGCAACTCACTGACTTTGACAGAGAACTGATTATGACAGACGAGGTGGTTGCTTCGTTGTGTAGCGAGACATGTGGTTCATCAAAATGACACAGTGCACCGCTGTTGGCAAGAGTGGCGGAAAATTGAGAGTATTGTACTCATCGAATTGGTAGTGTAGAACGACGGACGACTACTACAGAACCGGAAAACCATTTTATCCGTCAACAGGTTAACACTGCACCTACAGCCACGTTATCGGCCATCAAAGGAGCTGTAACTTCCCTATCTGAAAAGCTTTGTATTCATAAGAAACACATGCATTTTGGCTTTTCTTTTCCATGTGGCCGTTGAGTCCTATTACGTTTTGCCATGATGTCGGCATTCCGCTTAGCTACATACTTCTGATACGAATGTAAATGCTTTCCCTCTTCTACACTTAAATACAAAGACAGCTCCATAAAATCTGAGAGTAATTGTTTTTGGACATGTTATACAATTGGGAAACGAATTTCCCCGAGGAAATAATTCTTCATAAATACATGGTAGCATAGGCGCCGACTTCGTGGGTTCGAGAAACTTTTTGAACCCCCCAATGATTTTGCTGTGGGTTCCTCGAACCCCTAATATTTTTGCGTACGCATATGTGCATACATTTTGTTTTTCATTATCAATTCAAGTTTTTTATTATTCATTCCCCGTTTACTATATACAGAAAGTGTGTATAGAAATTTACCCCTCAGACTGATTATTGTGCCTGAAAAAAGAATTAGTGTTTGTTCGTGCTCATCAAATTTGACGCGACAGACAATACCTCAAGTACGGTTGTTTAAGAGCATTTAAAACTGCTTCCTTAATAAAAGAAAATTCTTCGGTTTGTCTGGGTTCCCACAAAATGCTAAAGTCTAGCTCTACATTCGGAGATGAAACCTATTCGAAGTCATAGTGATAAAGGCGGAAATATGTTGTACAGTGTTGTACAGTCAGTTGACCCATCCTATCTTGCAGCAGTCGGGGACCAAGGAGGTTAGAAGAGAGAAGATGGCATCAGCAGCCGCAGGTGAAACCAAATCTGATGATCTGGTTTTTGTGCCCTCCTGGTGGGGAGGGTTCAGTGACGTGGCGTCACTTACTGAAGACCTGTGCTGAAGCACAGGTTGACAGCGGCCGTCTCTTACTCTCTGCAGCATGCTCTGAAGGTCAACAAGGCTCCCACAGCTTTAGCAAAGGTCGTGATTGGTTAATACGCAATATGCACTTCCGCTCGAAGAAGCATAGTTTTGTTTAATTTTTTTAGAAAATACTAAACAGTATTTCCGTAACTTTTTGCAAATTTTTAGTTATGTACATGTATATTTCGGTCTCATTTTTTCTTGACTGTACATGCTGCACAAGTGTCTGTGAAACCTCTTGAAAGTCAACGATTTCCCCATATAATAGTACAGAAGAAACCCAAATTGGGCATACTGGGCATATATTGCTGATACGAAGTAGAACCCACGGAAAACACAGGGCGTGTGGCTGATGCCATGTCCTCTCCCTTCTAACCTCCTACTTTAACTCAGAAATCATTTGAAGAAAAAAATATTGGCAATTGGTAAAATAAACCTTAAAGTAAATTTTTCATGTTTTTGTTACTTTTATAAAACAATTGAGTTGAAAATTCATTATCTGTGTATTGTATAATAATGTCGCGCTTACAAAAGCAAAATAAATGAAATAAATAATTAGAGAAAAAAATTCTGTAATTAACTACGTATAATTTGCTTCATTTTAGCATTTCAGGCATCTAACTGAATGAAATTTAAGTTAGACTTAAATACCTTGAAAAATAAAATTTCCGGAACCCCCCAATAATTTTTCAAGTCGGAGCCTATGCATGGTAGGCATTGTAATGTTATAATTGTCATATTTTCGCTGTATTCCATGTAACCACCTCCTTCAGAAAACTTGAAAATTTTCATTATAATACAGTGCCTATCATGTATTTATGAAGAAATAGCATTACAACTACCATGTATTTGTGAAGTATTATTTCTTCGGGAGAATTCGCTTCTCTGTTGTACGTGTATATAACGTACTTTGATCACTGTAATGTTTGACCTACATTCGATCCTGGATGTGAGAAAAGGTCGTGAGACGCTACGATGGGACAGGAATAGCTTCGACTAGCGCAAATCTGAAGGTTCTCAGATATCTATGTTCAGTAACTAGGAATTTCCTTGTCCTGGGTAGTGTAATGACTAGTATACTGGACCGGAAATCGGAAGGGGTGGTTTCGATTTCTGCTCCACGATGATGAAAATTTTCAAGTTTTCTGAAGGAAGTGGATACATGGAATAGAGTGAAAATATGCCAATTATACTCTGAAGAGCAATTGAATTAGAGATACCTGTCTAGTAACGTGTAGCACCACCTTTCGCACTGATAACGGCGGTGATTCATCTCGGCATGAACTCGACAAGACACCGGAAGCGTTGGGAAGCCATACGAATCCACGACCCCTGAACAAGCTCCCACAGTTAACGAAGATTTAATGGAGGGAGGTCGGAGCCTCGAACATCTCTCTCGATGGCATCCCAGATGTGCTCGATGGGATTGAGGTCAGGTGACCTTGCTGGCCAAGGAAGCGAGGTCACGTCGGTGGAGTTTTCATCCAACCATTCGGATACAATTCGGGAGCGATGGCACGGTGCATTGTCTTGTTGCAGGATGAGGTCCCCAGTGGGATGTTTAAGACGCACAAACGGGAGCAAATGGTCGTCCAGGATTTCCGGGTAACGTTGACCTGTAAGGGACGATGTCACACGTACCAGGGGTCCCATTTCAGTCCACGTAAACAGTCCCCAGACGAGAATGCCACCCCCATCAGCTTGAAGAGTACCCTGCTGGCAAGAAGGATCCATCGTTTCATGTGGTTTGCGCCGTACTCGTATCCTGCGATCCGCATGTACCAACGTGAATCTCGACTCATCAGTCCAGGCAACATTTTTCCACATGTCTAGGGTCCAGTGGCGATGTTCCCGCGCCCATGCCAATCTTTGCACCCTGTGATGTGCTGTCAGCAGCGTTACCCTCGTCGGACGATGGCTTCTGTACCCGATAGTGAGGAGATGGTTCTGGATGGTGTGGCTGCTTACTCGTTTTTGTGCACCAGCGTTAAATTGCCGAGTGATTTCTTGCACTGTAACCCGTCTATCCGCTGTTACAGTGCGAGCTAGCCGACGATGACCCCGCTCATCCACATGCTGTTGTCCACGGCAGTTGGCCCTTGCAGGGATGGTTTTACCGGATTCGATGTACTCACGGTGCACCCGTGACACAGTGGCTCGTGAAAATCCCAGTGCCTGCACGACTGCCGAGCTGGACTCACCCATTCGTCGGGCCCCGACAACTTGCCCACGATCAAATGCGCTTACATCCTTCGTCTTACCCATACTGCGTCCGACTCTTACTGATTCCCATCGCATCACTCCTTATATTGTCGGATTGCTGCATACGTCATGTCGTTTCCGTTTACAGGGCCGCCCACAGCACCACATTTGCACAACGCCAGCTGTCTCTAATTCGATTGCTCTTCAGCATAGCATTACAAATTTGTTTGAGTTGGCAACAGTGCGAAGGGGGGAAATAAGCACGCAGACAACTAACTGAATTAAGGAAGTATCTGTGGCAACAGTTATTCTTCGTGGCAGACGATTCTGGTTTTGTTATTGCGCAGTTGTGTAAGGCACGTCTGCATTTCGAAATAAAGCTATGGAGGTGAGAAATTCAGAGTTAAGAGGCGAAATGCGTTGTGCGATAAAAAATTTCCATCGTTTGGGTAAAACGGCTCCAGAAACTGTTGATTTAATGAAATAATCTTACAAAGGTAAATGTTTGGGTGAGCAAACGATTTTTAGATGGCATAATGGTTTCAAAAAAGGGCGTTTGTCGGCAAAGATCGCTTCTAGGCCTGGTCGACCTGAAAGTGTTGTTACGGAGCGTATTGATAACACTGTTTGGACAATTCTGCAAGAAGATCGACGAATGACGTGGGAAGACAAAGCGGCGTCAACTGATATTTCAAAAACGTCGGCATTCAGCATTCTACGCACCAAATTACTGCTCATCGTGTGTGTTTCAGATGGATACCTCATCACCTGACGAGAGAACAATTGTTAGACAGAATTCAGGTGTGTCATGAGTGGAAACAAATGATTGCAAAGGATCCAAACTTTCTAAACACGGTAATAACTGCCGTTGAAACATGGGTCCATTATTTCGACCCCCCGAGGAAGTGCGCAACGAGTGTTTGGAAACACACAGGCTCACCTCCTCCGAAAAAAGTCCGCCAAACCAAATCAGCTGAGAAGGGGATGATGATAATTATCTTTTATCATAAAGGTGTAGTCTACCAGCATGCTGTTCGTCCACAAATTACTGTCAATACTGAGTATTACATTTCACTCTTGAAGTATCTGCCACAACACATATCGATTAAGCGACTGGAACTGGTGGGCAAGTGGACCCTACACCATGATAACTTCCGCCCACATGCGGCAGCTTGTGTTGAACAGTTTCTTACGAAATGCAGTATCGAAATCATGCCACAGCCTGTTTACAGTCTTGCCCTCGCCCCGTGCGACTTCTGGTTGTTTCCAACAATGAAGGAGAAGTTCCGTGGCGCAACGTTCAACACAAATGCTGACGTTATTCAAGCTGTACAGGGGTCGCTAAAGCAGTTTCCACAAAATGCCTTCGCCACATGCTTTGAAAGTGAACTGAACGGTGGGACTGTTGCATATCACCTGAGGGAAGATACTTTGAGAAAGAATAACATATATTTTTCTGTACCTATATTTCTTCATTTTATGTGATTTTACTGCAAGTTTTTATGGCGGCCGTTGTACAAACAAATCCTTCAAATTTCCTCATCTCCGCTGTAGCAACGAATGGCGCCAGAAGTTCGTTTTGGTTCTGGTTACGAGAAACTTATAACTCTGTTCATGTAAAAATTTCTCGAGAAAGAAAAAACAAATTCATGTTTTAAAAGCCAACCCAGTGAAAACGAAATATGATTTCAACCTTAAAAGAAATAACGTCCTTTTCAGACACTCATCTATCTACCTGACTTGTCGGTACAAGCTGTAATTAATCGGTGCATCTGGTGGCAAATTCATTTCAATCAGTGAACTTCAACATCTGATTATTGAAAAAGTCGGTGCTCATTTTGTGATACGAAGATTTTTTTAATGCAGGAGCAAAATGCTAAACCTTCCAGTACATGCCTGGAGAATGTTTAGTTAACTGATGAAAAAAATATCCCAGCCAGGCCCGAGTCGGGTTTGTGTCAGGCGTACTGACCTGTGATTACTACCACATTGCATACCCTGAGATGACGCATGAACCTCATCTCAAACTTCTGGTGATATACACTAAAGTGCCAAAAGTCATGGGATATGTACCTAGTATCGTGTAGGACCTTCTATAACCCGGCGATGTGCAGTAACTAGACGTGGCATCGATTCCCCAAGTGGCCGGAAGACTTTTGCAGAGATGTTGAGCCATGCCGTCTGAACAGCCGCCCACAGTTCCCTGGTACCTGTTGGTGCAGGTTCTTGGGTGCGAATGGACCTTTCCACCACGTCTCATAAGTGCTTTATTAGGTTAATGTCGGGCGAACGTGATGGCCAAACCATCCGTTGGAACAGTCCAGAGTGCTCCACGAACCAAATTTGGACAACTTGGGCCCAATGACATGGTGCATTGTCTGCTTGGAAAATCCCATAATTGTTGGGGTACATGAAGTGCATGAAGGACTGCAAATGGTAACCCAGAGGAGCAACAAAGTTAGTACCATTTAATCACGTGTTTGGAATGACCAGAGAACCCAAACCGTGTCACATAAAGACACCCAATACAAGTATGGAACCACCACCAGCTTTCACAGTGCCTTGTTGATAACTTGGATCCATGGCCTCATGGGGTTTGCAGTACACCCGAACCCTACCATCAGCTAGTAACAACTGGTAGCGCGACTCATCGGATCATCTCATATTTTGCAAGTCTTCCAGCGTCCAATTGCAGTGCTCACGAGCCCAAGTTAGGCGTTGTGTCCGATGTCGTGGTATTAACAAAGGCATCCTGGTGGGTCATCTCCCATACTGCATGGACGCTAAATTACGCTGCACTGACCTGATGGATATGTCTCTGGTACCTCCTGCTTTGAAAGTGGATGTTATTTGAGCCAGTGTCGTTTGTTTGTTAGCATCGACAATACTGGTCAGACGCCATTTGGTCACGGTCATTCAGCATACGTGGTCGGTCGCTACGCTGTTCACGGTAGGTAGTAATGCCTTCCATGAGGTACTCTCGAGGTACCCACGTGACACGGTGGATCGAGTAATGTTGAATGTTCGCACAACTTCGGAAATCAAATGTCCCATTCGTCTGCTCCCACTACCAAGCCTCCTTCGAACTCAGATAATTTACGTCAGCTTGCAATAATCCCACTGGCGGTTGTTCAACCTGACTCACGAGATTTCCACCTGATAACTGATAAAACTCGTGGCGTGCGTCAAAGACTTTATACGACGGCAGCCAAAAAAAAAAAAAAAAAAAAAAAATTGCATATTGCTATCCCGTGCCTTTTCACACTTCAGAGTAGCTTATGGACAAAATTGTTTATTAAATGGTGCTTTGTTTACCATTTCGGCTGCACAGGTGGCGCAGTGGCCTAAGCGCTGGCTTGTGACTGCTTACCGGAGTTGGCCTAGGTTCGAGTCCTGAATAAGGCATGGGTGGTATGTTTGTCATAAAGCGCTAGTTCTCTCCTTCTCTGAAACGAATGGCCCTACTTATATTACGGACGAGCGACTGCTTTTAACCCTTAGAGCTGCTAACGGTGGTTGTTCAACTTCATATCAGAGAATATTGCTCCGATTCTTTGTTTTGTGAAAATTCCTCTTTGTGCTTGGTGTATCAAGCAAAATACGTACAGAAATACTCATCAACATATTTTGGAAAATTACTCTTGCAGATTTTAAATAAAAAAACACACACAATCTGAACATATCTGTACGGAATTGGAGAATGGTGAGCTTTATACTCGTATTATGTGATCATCATCGCAATATACACTCATTGTAAAAAAAAAAAAAATAGTTGCACCAAGAAGGACGTAAATAAATAATTATATCGCTCTTTCCACGTTCTAGAAACACATAGCAACCGAAAAATTGTTTTCAGCCGCCGCCGTGGAATCTAGCCGAGCGCGTTAAGCTTTACACCACGGTGGCCAACAATCCACGGTGCTATGTGTATTTTTAAGTCAGCTTCTGACATCATAAATCCATAAGATGGGCTTAGCTACTGAGACGTCTCCATCTGGTGGGCATTAACAACGGCACTGGCTATATATATTATAGCAATTAAATCTAAAGGGCGAGATCCAAGGTGAAATTCCTCCAAATACGTGGCGTCAGTAAATAAATAATTACATCGCTCTTTTCACGTTCTAGAAACACATAGCAGCCGAAAAATTGCTTTCAGCCGCCGCCGTGGAATCGAACCACGGATCTCTCGAATCTAGCCGAGCGCATTAAGCTTTACACCACGGTTTCCAACAATCCACTTGTCGGATGGTAATTCTATTCGGGAGGAAGGTAAAAGTTACCAGGAATAATAAATGTTTAAATATTGAGACTGATATGGGCAATATTTATTGAGCACACGCCAATAATTAGTGTCTCTCAGTATGGCGACGGATCGCCATGTTTGATCACACAGCTTGCCAGACATCTCGGCATGGACTTGTACAGGTTCGTAATGATGTCCTGCGATAAGCCATCCCATGCAGCTTGAATCTTCTCACGCGGTTCTTGCAGATTGTGCGGTAGGGGTGGAGTGTGGATAGCGCGTCCAATAGCATCCCACACATTTTCAATCGGCGATAGGTCTGGTGATGCGGCTGGCCATGCCAGAGTGTCAGTGCCTTGAAGGCAAGCTCTCGAGACAGTAACAGTGTGCGGATGACCGTTCTCCATTTGGAGAATTGCACCGGAGTGAGCATTCAGAAAAGGTCGGGCCACTGGTTGCAGGACCTCATTAACGTAACGTTGGGCTGTTAAAGTGCCTGTAATGAACACCAAAAGTGATCTGGCATCGCAGGCAATTGCAACCCACATAATGACACCAGGCCTTCTGGACGTGTGACGTTCGACAACAAACCGCTCATCGCGGCGTTGACCACGGTGCTTCCACATACGGATTCGTTGGTCGTCTCCTCCAGGACAAAAGCGGGACTCGTCACTTAAGATCACCCGCTGCCATTCTGAGTGGCTCCATGACAGTCTGGCACGACAACATTGCGGTCTTTTGCGACGATGCATGATGTTAAGGGCAGTGGTCGTAACAGTCTGCGTGCGTGTAGTCCTACGTCGTGCAACCGTCTACCAATGGTGCTGGCACTAATCGGACGATGCATGGAGGGCACCACTGCTCGCTGAATATCCGCAATCGTGGCTGCTGGGTCACTCCGCGCATTTCGGACAGCCCGTCCGTCCTCTGTTTCCGTGTTTCGTCTAGATCTCCCAGAAACTTCCTGTCGCTGCTGAGAGCCGTGTTCTGTCCACTGCCGCCAACAGCGTGATATGGTGATATTCTCACGACCGGTATGGTGCACAATACGGCGATAAGGCCGTTCCGCTTCCCGGAGCCCGACGATGCGGCCCCTCTCGAACTCCTCCAACTGCTCGAATTACTTCTGAATTTTCCTCCGAGGCATATCTCACTTGAAAAGGATGTAACCAAACACAACAGCACGATATAGATTAAGATAATACAACGTTTCATTTCTGTCGGTTGCTTCCTTCTGGGTGCAACTATTTTTTTTGACGAAGAGTGTAAAATGATGCGGA
The DNA here is from genome assembly GCA_039090855.1 of Macrothele yani. Lineage (NCBI taxonomy): Eukaryota > Metazoa > Arthropoda > Arachnida > Araneae > Macrothelidae > Macrothele > Macrothele yani. The sequence goes on from CM077026.1 coordinate 119,004,292, forward strand.
GCGCAAAATAATTAAAAATCATATAGACCCTCAGGATAATCTCTCTATAAGCCAAACAGCAGCTACTGAACCAAAATGTTTATACAAGTTTTTAGCAAGCAAACATCTTTCCGTGCAATTTCTAAATGGAATTTGAGGAGCTTTGCAGAAGTTTTCGCTTTGCTTCATATCTGACGGAGGACAGTTAAGATTTAAAAAAAGTATGTGGTCAGCTATACTCCCGACTGAGGAAGAAGATCTAGTTTTTAGCTGTTACACTTCATGAAAGAGCACAAAATACATGTAAAAGGTTTTCTTTTCCTGTTGTGGAGGAAGGCCAAATTTACAAGCGACGCAGTTCGTGAGAAAAGTATACCTAAGTATACGTATGCAGGTAAGTTCGCTTTGTCTGATATGTTAACTGACAAGTGTGATCAGAAAAACACAGTGCGACTCGAGAAGAACGTAATTTAACATTGTTTCATAATTTTCCTTTTGAAAAAAAAAAAAGGAAAATTATGAAACAAATTTTTCGGAAAAGCGTGTTCTTTTCAGATATACAGCTATTATTAAGACAAAAGAACTCAAAGGGTTACATTAGCAAATGCTCAAAACAATAGTTACTAAGAAATTTTTGCAAACAAAAATTCCACCATTAGAATTTAGGTCAAAGACTTGAAAAAAACTTCTTACTTCATATGTTTCCATAGTTTCGTAAGTTGTGCATGGATTCTCGTAGTTTTCATCTGTTGGAAAATAAAACACAGGTTATAGCATTTTATATATGAGTTTTAACATCATGAAATCTCTTTCAGTATTGAAACAATCTAGATGTTTTCCAAAAAGTCTTTAAAAAATTCCATATAGTTTTAATTCCGATGTTTATTGTACTATGGCATGCAATATCTTATGTTTTGTGTGTGCCCTCTGTCCATAGATCAAGTAAGAAAATTCAATTAATAAACAACCTGAAACAGTAGTAAAATGCTAGAAAAATTGCTTTACATTTACTACTTAATTTTTTTAAAGCGTTTAGTCTAATATCCGCTTACTGTTATGCACACTCCCTGTGATAACAATTTAGAGATCAAAGTTGCAACGAGAAAAAACAAGAAATATGTGATTAACTTATCATCATTATTGTTAGACGAAATAGTCTTTGAATTACAAATTTGGAAGTTGTCAATCCATTTATTGGTGTAAATATGACATGAATGTTAATTCGTCGTCCTGGAGAGGGAATCGAACCCGCGTCTCCCGGATAGCGCCCGAGTATGTTAACCACTACACCACGTAAAACGACCAAGTTCCAAGTTTACGCTTAATTTGAATAAAACCATCACAGGATTCGCTAGTCGAAGCAACCGGCATTCATTATAGCGAATCTGAAGGTCGTTCTGGGTGGTGTAGTAGTTAGCGTACTCGAGCGCTATTCACGAGACGGGGATTCGATTCCAGCTTCAGGACGACAAAATTTTCAAGTTTTCGGATATTATCGGACTTAACATTCATGTCATATTTACACCAGTAAACGGATTAACAGCTTCCAAATTTGTATTGTACAATGGTGTAATTCCGTATTTCATTCACTGACAGTCTTTGCATTCTTGTAGTATTTAGCAGAATGTTAAATGGCACTCAAGAATTTGTTATCTGATGCTTTCTCAAGCAGAAGACATCAGCTCACTGCCCCCAGATTTTGTGATACTTGCTTTGAAAAAAATCTCCGTTCGAAGTTTAGAGGCATTGATCTTGAATATTTATTACTAATCAATGGTCACAGGTACCTTGAAATGGATTACACCAGTGGTTCCCAAACGTTTTCGATTCTCGGTGCCCTTGCTGAATCCAGGTTTTCCCAAGGCGCCCAATTTCAAATTCTAACAAGTACACTTTGCCTATGTCAAATTCTGACAAGTACACGTATTGAAGTCCCCCCCATCCTCAAAAAAAAGCACGTATTGAAGGTCACAAAAAAACGTAATTGAAAAAATTCCACTAATTATAATTAGTGGGATGGACGAGCCTGTTGATCACCGCACATTTTCTCAAATCTTGGAATCAAACTGGACACAGCCACCTCATGTCTTTCTCCACATTGATTTTCGCGCGATACTTAGTGTTTATCACAGCTACCGCCGAAAACTCAGCTCCGCACAAATAAGAAGTCGCGAATGGAATTAAAATTCTCTGAGCTTTACCACTCAGAAGGGGATATTCATCTTTTACTGATATCCGAAATTCAGGTAACTCCATGCTGCAAAATATTGTTTTCAACATTTTGTCGCAAGACAACTCAGTAAGATTCTCTTCTTCTGCAGCAGTAAATTCAGATGGAACAGTGGCATGAAATGGAACTTCAATCAATAAAAATTTATCGATATTATAATTTTGAGAATATTTCTCAAACCAGGTGATAAGCTGCGATAAGTGTTCTTCAAAAATGGATTTCATGACTCGAGAGAAGTCAACTCCATTCAAGGTCAAAAACTGTTGCAATAGGGGAAACATTCTTTTCCTCCGTCTTCATTCCTTTTTCTTTTCCATAGTTTTGGTTTTTTTTTTTTATAAAAGCTGAAATTTTCTCAATCGACTTTAAAAGGTTGCTTCCCTGCAGGGAGAGATTCAGAGCATTCATCTTTTCAAAAAAAGCACATACGTATGCTGGTTTTACTGAAAAATCTTCATTCACAAAATTTTCGGTTTAATTGTGGTCTTCCACTTCAAGAAAAATAAAGATTTCCTGTCGCAGTTCAAACGTACGAGACAAAACATTACCACGAGAGAGCCATCGCAAAGTGTTGTAGTACAACAAAACACTTGTGCTCGGGTCCCATATCTTCACATAGGTTTTCAAAAACCTTGCCTTCAACGGCCGAGTTCTTATGAAATTTACTACATTCACTACATTTTCTAAGACCTGGTTCAATGTAGGACTCAGATATTTTGACGCGAGTGCTTCCCTGTAAATAACGCAATAGGTGTACAGTGCATCCGGGGCTTTGCTTCGAATAAGTACCTGAAATCCTCCATAACAGCCGGACATAGAACGAGCACCATCAGTACAGACACCAACTCGCTTCGTCCACTCCAAATTATTTTCGGATATAAAAGTATCAAGGATCTCGAACAAGTCTTAGCACTACCAGTGATACTTTTACAAAGGAGAAGATCTACAACAATGTTATTTCCTTCTATAAACCGTACGTAGCAAATCAAGTGAGTATCATTATTATTATCTGTGGCCTCATCCAGCTGCAACACAAATTCCTTACCTTTCATTTTTTCAATTAATTGATCATTGAGGTCCTCCGCTATGTGCTGTATTCTGCGACTGATGGTGTTATTTGGTCAAAGGCGCATTTGAAAGCAGCTTCCCAGCAGACTCACCGATCATAATGTTCACCATATCTACAGCAGCCGGTAGAATGAGCTCTTCTGCGATGGTATGAGGCTTCTTACATTTTGCGATTCAATGTCCCACCTTGTAAGATGCTGGCAAATCATTGCTTGGTATTGATGCTTGCTTATAAAAACTACCTTTCTGTTGATTTAACTCTTGTAACTTTCTCGTAAAGCAATCACGAGATTTACTAAGAATGCTGGGATGATTGGTTTCTAAATGGCGTTTCAACTTACTTGGTAGCATGCACTTTGGCTCCGAAACTTTCATACACAGTACACACTGCGGCCTCTCATCACCACTGACTTCTGTCGACGTAAAACCAAAAGTCCAAATGACTGTCAACATATTTGCGATATTTACGCTTCTTTTCACTCTAGCAACTATTTGACGGTATGCCCTCTTTATTTTCACTTTCACAACGCTTATTACTGTTTAGTAAAAACCGATCCAATTTTAAAAATACGTGCGAGAAGAAAAACTTCAAAAACTTCCTTCACTTAATCACAACAATATCCAGTTGATACGCCGAAAGCTTTCAAATGCCGAAACTCAGTGACAGAGCATAAACATAACAGACTGCTAACCGCCAAATGAGTCACAAATGACGACGGATGAGCATATTTAAAGGATCTGGTGACCTTCTCGAAAAATCTGGACTGAGAGTCTCATTTCTAGACGCTTGAAGAACGAGGGAGGAATGTTTATCAGAAGCGCGGAGGCTGGTGCGAAAGCTCAAGTTACTTCCGGTAGCAGCCGCGCGGAACACACACGTGTGTCCGTTGGGTGGCAACCATGCGGGGGAAAGCTCACGCTTGTAACATTATTGTAGAGCGCCATCTAGTAACCATTTGTAGAGGCTTCTGTAAGCAGTTATTACTGAGTTACTGGTTCGCACTAGGTCCGCTAGATGTCGCGATGTCGCGTCCTATCACATTGGATTGAAAATGGAAATAAAATTATGAAAAATTTGTAATATATCGTGGCGCCCCTGTGAGGAAGCAGCGGCTCCCCAGGGCACTTTGGGAACCACTGGATTACACATTCGTATGTCATCAATTCTTGGCAGCACTCAATGTTTGCAAACAATTTCTGTGCGATGAGAAACGTAAGAGTCCGTATGAATAACCAGGTAGAATATTCTTTTCGAATTGCTTAGTTGCAGATCCATGATATACGCATTTGTCTTTACATCGCAAATCCACTGTTGGATGAAAGTCTTCCCAAGTCTCTTCCACAACTTTCTGTGTTGAGCCAATCTCTTCCAAGTCACTCCGACATGCTCTCGAATTTCATTTATCCATCTCCAAACTGGCCTTCTTCCGGATTTTTTCCTGCCTCTAGATATCCAGTTTAGTATTTCAGTTGTTTAACGGTGATTCGTTCTCCTAGTAATATGTCCAGCACATTACCACTTGAGGCTCTTCACTTTGATCATGATGTCATCAACTCTTGTCGTTTTCCTGATCCATGAGTTTTTTTCCCTGTCTTTCTTGGTTATACCAAGCATACACTTCTCCAAGATTCTTTCAATTATTCGCAGGCGCTGTATATCATTTTTGGTTAAGATCCATGTCCCTTTTCCATAAGCAGGAATTCAAAGTATGCGTTGATTAAACACTTTTCTTTTAACTAAATTGCTCTTGAAAATTGTATTGTTTTCTCCAAAAGCTCTCCAACCAAATTTCAGACGCCTATTTACCACGTTCGATATCTGTAAATTCATATTATATCGTCATCATCCTTTGTAATCCAACTGCTGGAAGAAGAATTCTCAAAGTCTCTTCCATAACTTCCAGTCTTAAGCCATTCTCTTCCAAATCGCATCAGCAGGCTTTCTAATTTATAATTTACGTGAACTACGCTTGATAGCTGTGAATTCACATATATCGTCATAATCGTCAACCATTACAATTTACTGCTGAATGAAGGCCTCCCAAAGTCCCTTCCACAACTTTCTGTCTTAAGCCATTCTCTTCCAAGTCGCATCAGCAGACTTTCTAGTTTATCTCCCACGTGGCCTTCTTCTGGATCTTTTCTTGTTTCTTACTATCCAATCTAGCATTTCAACGGCTAGTTCTAGCAATATGTTAAGCCCATTGCCACTTGACGGTCTGCACTTTAATTATGATGTCATAAACTCTTGTCATTTCAATAATCGATGTGCTTCTACATCAAGCATGCGTGTCTCCATGCTTCTTTCAGTTGTTTGCAAACTCTGTATGTCATTTTTAGTTAAAGTTCATGTCTCTACTCCATAAGTAAGAACTGGAAGTACCCATTGACAAAACACTTTTCTTTTAAGACATAATGGTAAATTGCTGTTGAAAATCATACTATTTCTTCCAGAAGCTCTCTAATCAAGTTCTGTATGTCTATTAATTTCTTCTTCTATGTCGCTCTTGCTTGATATCGGTGAATTCGTTTGGGAAAGGGGTAAATGTGGGGTTGTGATGGTGGTGGTTGTCCAGAACTCAGGTCGCTAGTCTGCGTGTTGGTGAGTATGGAATGGTATTTCCTCTAATTCCATTTTTATAATTGTGCTGCTATTTTTCTGTCGTTATAGCCCCTTCAGTGAAACGGGGTAAACCGCGAGAAGGCGGGGTTAACATTTGTCAAGGAGAAGGTGTACATTGCGGATACCACACCGAGAAAGTCGTTCGATCCTGATGAAACTCCGCATGCAAGCACCTCAGGAACGAATAGGCAACTGATTAAAAAAAATGACCAATGACTAAATAGTGGCCGCCCTTAGCGCATGCGAACCGCTCACCGAGGAGGGTATATCAAGAGCAAAGCTCGCATGCAGGAACAATTGTAACAGCGAATTTCGGTTGCATTAACTTCCACAGATGGTGAGAATGCTTCGACGTCGGATCCGTGCACACTACGAGCAGTTCAGCGAGTTTCAGAGAGGCTGCATAATTGGGCTGAGAGAGGCCGGTTAGTCAAGTTGCCGTATCGCTAAGCATTTGGGTCGCAACAACGCGGCAATCGGACGATGTTGGTGCCAATGGGTCGTGGAGTGTACAACCTAGCGGTACGCGTGCAGTGGACGCCCGAGAGCAACGACAGAGATTGAGCGATTGTGAGAGCCGCACGAACAGAACCGAATTCGTTGCTCTCAACCATCCGTAGCCATGTTACGTTGTCTACAGGTACGGAAGTGGACATCCGGACCATTCCCAGAAGACTTGCGGGCAGTGGACGGCACAGGGCAACAACAGAGATCTAGCGATTGTGAGAACTTCACAAACAGAACCGAATTCGTCTGTCTCAACCATCCGAGGCCATCTTGCGTCGTCTACAGGTACAGAAGTGGACATCCGAATTGTCCCCAGAAGAATTGCGGGCAGTGGACGACCGAGGGCAAGAACAGAGATCTAGCGATTGTGAGAGCCGCACGAACAGAATAGAATTCGTCTCTCTCAACCATCCGTGGCCATGTTGCATCGTCTACTGGCACGGAAGTGGACATCAGGACCGTTCCCAGAAGACTTGTGGGCAGTGGACGGCCGAGGGCAACAACAGAGATTTAGCGAATGTGAGAGCCGCACGAACAGAACCGAATTCATCTCTCTCAACCATCCGGGGCCATGTTGTGTCGTCTACAGGTACGGAAGTGGACATCCGGACAGTTGTCAGACGACTTACGGCAAGGGGACTACATTCGAGGAAGCTACTCCGCCGCCTACCACTGACCAGTTATCATCGCCGTCACCGGTTGCAGTGCTGTCGGGCGCAATCAATGTGGAATGTTGTGCAGTGGCGTCGTGTTATCTTCAGTGACGAATCACGGTTCGCACTTGAGTCATGTTTTGCTCTAGCGCATACTTGTCTGGAGAAAAACCTGCCAGCGCACGGATCCTGCTTTTACCATGGAATGGAACATGGCTCGCACACCGGTGGGACTATCTGGGACACCATTTCATTTTCTACTATAACAGGACACCCTTAGTAGTCCGCTGCAACATCCTCACGGCTCAACGGTACGTGGACGACATTCTACGATCTATTGTGTTGTCATTCGTGTCGCAGGATCACTGAGCAATTTTTCAACAAGAAAATGTCCGGTCACACACGGCACGATTCTCTCAGGCCTGCTTCCTCAATCACCGATAGAACATGTTTGGGACGCCCCTACGCCCATCCCTGAATGTCGGCGAAATGCTCCGCAATTTGAACACCATCTGGCATATTATAACTCGGGACAGTATCCATGAAATGTATGCGTCTATACCACGCCGGGTAACCGCGTTTATTCAAGCCACAGGTGGCCCTGCAACGTACTGACTTGTTCCACTCGTCTAGCTGTTTTACCCGAATAAATGTTCCATCTGTTCTGGAATTACAGTCATTTCCTTTCCAATGCATGCACATTGAAAATATAAATTTTCATCTCGATTGAATGATTCCTTCTAGTGCTTCGCGTTTCTTGTTTTTTGGCAAAGAGTGTACATACACCAAGAAGTTGCTCTCTGACATTCATAGGTTAGCTCCTCAAAGAAAGATCGTCTGCCAAATTAAAGTTACTAATGATGTTAGACTTTACTTTCTACTGATTGTGACGTATTACAGAGGTAAAGCACGTGTCAAGACTACAAATCTGTAGCGATACGTTCTGTGAGAGTAGCTTAGTTGGGAGAGAAACTTACTCCGGAGTGAGGAGGCACGAGTTCGATCCCATCACGGACAAACTGTGTTTTCACATGATGTATTGAACGTTTCTGTTTACAGCGATCTTGGACCACGACTCGAGTTCACTGATATCCATTAGATTTATCACTTAAGACCTTTCGCACTTCTTGCCAAGTGTCTTTTTCTCCTGCAGGTATCCCGTAATTCTGTCCTCCCATGACTTTCTCAGTCTTTCTTCCCTACCATTCTGTTCGTTAGCACCTCATTATTTATTCTCTTCACGAGGTCAAACCAACTGAAAATTTTTGTCTCTACCCTACTAGAGCAACATGGTGAGAATGAGTCTTGCTACAAATCTCCAGTGCGTAGCGCCTCTTTAATGGACACAGACGACTCTCGCGTCTGTTCTGTAGCACACACAAAGATTTCAGTACCAACAATTACACTTTCGCACACAGGTCATTTTTACGACCCATATAACATTCTCAGGTCAATAACTTTCAAAGCCGAATTCTCTAGCTACTAATATCCCCTTCTAATCTCTTTTCTTTGTCAGAACATGCTTCCTAATTCATTACCCTGGTTGAACTACGTACCATTTAAGCTAATATTGCGGTCAATGCAAATTGTTCCTCCCTCAAAATCCACGCTTTGGTTTTCCCTCATTCACATGCAGTTTGAATTCCATTCATCGTACATCCTAGACAACGTATACTGTGTAACTCACCTTTACTATCATAGAACATGATTGTGTTATTAGCTTACAACAATCTTCACAGCGGAAATTTCTTATACATAAAACAGTGAATTACAATACCTCGGTAACAGTTTCCGAGTGATATTTGAAAGAATAAATTTTGTCCGGCCCCCAGTGGCTCAGTGATTTAAGGGTTGGCCTTGGAACATTCGTCCAAGTAGGCCCTAGTTCGAAACCTTAATGAGGCATGAGTGGCGCGCCTGTCTTACGGCACTGGCTCTTTTTCCTCCTTGGGGCCCGTGTCCCCAAATTAAGGACGAGAGACAGATTATAGTTCATAAAGTAGCTCACGATGATCGTTAAACCGCAAATTAAAACAAAAAGTAAATTTGAAGCATTTCAAATTTCTGCTTACTGTAACACACACAGTTCAGTCAAAATATTATGACCACCTGTTAGTATGACGTATGACCTCCTCGTGCCGCCAATACGGCAGATGCACTGCATGGCATTGATTCAGTGAAGCATCTGAATGTTTCTATAGGGATGTTATATCATGTAGACACTAGAGCTTCTCTGTGATCATCAAGAGTCGTCGGTGTTAGATCCATAAGTCGAACCTGTTGGTCAAGATAATACCACAGACTATCATGGAATTGATGTCCGGCGACTACAGTGGTCAGGATAGGAAGCCAAATTCACTGGAATGCTACACAAACCATTTTCGTACACGCATGCCAACATGACAAGGGGCATTATCTTGCTAGAAGCAACCCATGCCATCGGGGTAGACAGTCATCATGAATGGTGAATCACATCAGAGTACCGTGACCAAGATAGTAAGCTAAAGTCACTGGAATGCTCCACAAACTATTTTCGTACACGCATGGCAACATGACAAGGGGCGTTATCTTGCTAGAAGCAACCCATGCCATAGTGGTAAACAGTCATCATGAATAGTGAATCATATCAGAGTACCGCGAGCAAGATAGTAAGCTTATAACGAAGTAAATTTCTCCGTCATTTTTGGTCTACGCCGGGATTCGAACCCGAGTCCGCTTATTCCGGAACAAGTTGCTCTACCAACTGAGCTACGCAGACGTTCATTCTGATTCCTATTTGGCTTTATGTCGTGTCCGTCCTGCTGGCAGGTACGTCACAAGCTAAAGTCCCTGGAATGCTCCACAAACCATTTTCGTACAAGCATGGCAACATGACAAGGGATGTTATATCAAAGGACGTTATCTTGCTAGAAGCAACCCATGCCATAGGGGTAAACAGTCATCATGAATGGTGAATCATATCAGAGTACCGTGAGCATCTTGCTAGAAGCAACCCATGTCATAGGGGTTGACAGTCATCATGAATGGTGAATAATATCAGAGTACCGTGAGCAAGATAGTAAGCTAGTCACTGGAATGCTCCACACACCCTTTTCGTAGACGCATGCCAACATGACAAGGGGCATTATCTTGCTAGAAGCAACCAATGCCATAGGGGTAGACAGTCATGAATGATGAATCACATCAGAGTACCGTGACCAAGAGAGTAAGCTAAAGTCACTGGAATGCTCCACAAGCTATTTCGCACACGCATGGCAACATGACAAGGGGCGTTATCTTGCTAGAAGCAGCCCATGCCATAGTGGTAAACAGTCATCATGAATGGTGAATCATATCAGAGTACTGCGAGCATGATAGTAAGCTAAAGCCACTGGAATGCTCCACAAACCATTTTCGTACAAGCATGGCAACATGACAAGGGGCATTATCTTGCTAGAAGCAACCCATGCCATAGGGGTAAACAGTCATCATGAATGGTGAATCATATCAGAGTACCGTGAGCAAGATAGTAAGCTAAAGTCACTGGAATGCTTCACAAACCATTCTCGTACACGCATAGCAATATGGCAAGGGGCATTATCTTGCTGGAAGCAACCCGTACCCCTCTGAGTAGACAGTCATCATGAATGGGAGCACCTGATCCGCCACAACAGATAGGTAGCCCGAAGTGTTTATCATCGTGCGATGGAGGGAGATGATTGCTTCCAACAATTCCTAGGAAAACATTCCCCACATGAGCCCAACGCCACCTCCTGCTGTTTCTTCTCGAGCATTGTGTCGGGATGATTTTCGTCAGCAACGCTTCGACGTACTCTCCATCAATCATCCACACGATAAAGCAGAAAGCGTGATTCGTTTGAAAAGGCGATTTTCTTCCATTGTTCGATTGTTTAATGCCTCTGCCTCCTCTCAGATGCAAATTCATGTTTCAAAGGTCGATGTCTGGCCATCAGTATAGACACCTTGAGTGAACGGCGGCTCAGGAGACCGATAGAGAGCAGCAGAGTTCGTTGGACTGTGGCCTGCGATACGCTCCTCTATGTGCCCGCATTAAATGCTCTGGCCAGTTGTTCCCCTGTGGCCCGTGTAGTCGGTACATCAGTCGCTACCCACGGTCGTCAGTGTACAGTTGGTGTCCACTATTACCCCGATTACTGCAGGTCTTGTAGGTTTAGTTACGTCCCTGAAACACTTTAACAACTGCACCACCTGAATAGCCCACAATATCGGCCGTTTCTGTAATTTTACTACCCTTCAGTCGGTAGCCAACAATCACACCTTTTTCAAACTCTGTTAGATCACGTCCCTTTTCCATTTTCACGTGAAACTGCATACCCTCTTCGAGTTCGTGTCCTTTTAAATGCCTTCCCGGCTGTAATTCAGGAACTTGATTTCTTTGGCTTTGAGGTAGGACTCACACAATCCGCAATAATTTGATAGAAAGAATGTCACAACGACTCCCACTTCAAAGTAGAGGCAACATTATCATCGACAAGAACTAACATAGCAAAAAAAACGCTCGATTCACGGGCGGTTCAGAACAATGAATAACCCAATAAGCACACCGGACAAAAAATTAGTCACCCGTGGCAGAACTTACCTAATAACGGGTGACGGTGCCTCTTGCCTTCATAACAGCATCAATCCGGTGTATTTGAGACTCCACAATGTTGTGGATGTGTTGAACATCGATTTTCAGTCACTAGTGCGTCAATTGGTCCCAAAGTTCAGACAGAGTATGTGGGTGTCTATACAGGCGTTTCACCTTCTGTTCCAAATGATCCCAGAGATTTTCAATAGGATTTCAATCTGGGGATTTGGCGGTCCATTCGAGGTGACACAGTGTTTCTGATTGTTTCTAGTGCCACTCAGACTGCTCTGTACACACGGCAGTTGTCGTCATGGAAGACAGGAGTGGCAATGTGATACTGTTCCTGGAGATGTATGTCAAAGGGCAACATTTTGTCATTCAGAATGCGGAGATTACCATGTTGGTACAAATTCATCGTCGCTGCAACGAGAGGGTCCATTTCGTGGTACGAAAAATATCCCCAAAACATCACAGAACCCTTCCAGCTTGTAAAACATCTTCGACGCAATTAGGATTAAAGGCTTCATTTGGCTTTCGATGCACTCGTCGCCTCCCATTATTGGAGTTTAAACAAAAACGAGACTCATCAGACCAAATTACTCGTCCCCAATCCTCCACAGTAACGTTTTGGAGCCTTTGAGCCCATTGAAAACGTGAGACTTGCTGCTAAAAGTGGCCTCTTCCGTGGTACTCTGCCCCAGATGTCCATCGTATGCAGTTCTCGTTCCAATGTTCTTTCGGAAATTGGTTGGAGTGGACTTTCATTGACTGTTTGGAGCAATTGTTGCCTGGTTCGAAACCGATATGCAGTTACTAGGCGTGAAACATGACGTTGGTCCCTATTGGTGAGAATCGTTTCCCGGCCACAGTTACGTCGCAGATTTTCAGCTGACTGCGAACTAGACCACTGTTTGTAGACCCGCTGAACACTACGCTTCGACACACCAACAAATTGGGCGACTTCGTTCATTTTGTATCCGTGGGCACGGCCAAACACGATGGCTCCTTTTTGCCGTTCAGTAACGTCGGTCTTAAGACCCATATTGCAGACTAAATTCAGCCCACACATTGATCTTCACCACTGCATGAGACAGAAATGATCCTGTAGACCACGTGATTTATTTATTTCCCAACAAGGCTATAATGGCCCCTCTGTGCAACCGGGAACTTCCTACTGTCATTTCTGTTAGGGGTGACTAATTTTTTGTCCGGTGTGCTCATGATACTGTGAATTTATCTCGCATATGACAATTTTTTGGGGCCTACATTACAAGAATACAATGACTATTTTAAGAAAATTCACTCAACGTTCATGCTAATTGTTCGAATTTAAAATTTTCTTCCAGTGGGATGTGGAGAGGATAGTAAAATAAGTTATTCCCTATCTATAATGAACGAAAAATATTTTGCAACTTCCCTTTACGGAAAATAAAAATGCTGTACACTGTAAAAGATAAGCGGTGTGAATTAACGGAACATTTCTGAAAATAACGCGCAGCAAACTTGACAGCAGGTGTCCGTCTCATGACGAAATTTCTCTTTCAAAAAGTTTCCGTTTCTGACATATTTCCCGTATTTTGACAGATTTCCCGTAGACAGTAATTCCGATTACTTCAGATAAGTCCGTTTCGGGTTTTTACGTATTTGTACAGAAATTTCGCGAAATCGGAAACAGCCGAATTTTTCAGCCCTTGCACTGGAGATTATTCCTTTCCGTGGTGAGATTCAATCCGAGGTCGTTTGGGTTGGCACAATAGAAGACGCACGGCTCACCGCTAACCCAAAGAGACACAGGAATCTTAGTCACGTTCAAGGTAGAGCTCCAATTGCGCGATGATGAAATGTTTTAGTCATTGATGCGGGTGAAATCATCATTCATTTTTAATAGGTTTGTATAATTTTATTTTTTCTGTGGGCTTACTTATCACAAATTAGGTATTTCTTTTCATCGTGATTTTTTGAAGCAACTGAATGGTTTGGAATTTTCTTAAACCTACAATTACTCTCAATTACCTTTAAGAAAAGGTCAAATGTACTGTTTTATAGTATTGTTTCACAAAACTCCGACATATAAAATTTACTCTTGATAGCTATAATAATTTTTGTCTTAAGGGGTCCATCATACAATCACCTGTACAATAATTTAAGTACCCGATGTCTTACAATAACACAGTACACAATAGCTGATGCACATAAATGAGAAAGAGGGAAGGAATATCCGATGCCACAATAACCAAGATTTCATACGTTATCCACGATATCTGATCTCGCTACATAACTTCAAAAACCGATCCTCCGATACATGATTGAAATTTAACAGTTAATCAAACTTCAAGTATTCCCGCGAATCGCTCTTATTACCGGAAATTTTCTGTGATATGGATACGGAAAAAATGAGGACAGAGCTTCTCTGCTAATATACGAAAGGAATTGCGTAAAGGTTTCTGAAAATTCAGAATTTTCCGTTAACACATGTTAAGAACGGCAATTTATGGTCAACATAAGGCAAGAAATTGCGGAAAGGCTTCTGAAAATTCGTAATTTTCCTGGTGTACGAAAGATCCGTGAATTTCAGGTTTCTTTCCGTCATTTCACGGAAAAGGTTGTATCGGAAATATGCTGCTTTAATTCACTAAAGGAATCAAGGAAAGTGGCTCGTGAATTTCAGAAATGTTTTTGCAGGAAATGAATCAAGTTACCTTACAAAAGGGACTGGTTCATCAGACGACTAAACACTTCGAAAGCTGTACTACACCGATATGCCATTGCATTGGGACCACCCGCAGCCTAGAGAAATTAACGCGCCTGGAGACCAAACAGTTGCACAAGTGAAGTTTATAGAGCAGCAGATACACAACCCGAGGACCGGGTTCCGGTTAGTACAGTGCTCGGAGTCAGAAGGGGAAAAAGCTGCCGATTTATCGGAGTTTGATAAAGGACAAATTGTGATAACACGGCGCCTCGGAACTACGATCTCAGAAACGGCGAGGCTTGTGGGTTGTTCCCGTTCCGCTGTAGTGAGTACGTATCAAAAGTGGTGCACAGATGGCCAAACGACGAACCGTCGTCCAGCCCGTGGGTCGTGCGCAGCTCACTGATTCCAGAGGGTAGCGGAGACTGTCGCGCATTGTTCACAGTGATCGAAGGGCCACAGTGCGACAAATCACCAGCAGCTTTAACAGTGGCAATCAAGGCAATGTGTCAAAGCACACAGTTCATCGCAGCCTTCTGCGCATGGGCTTGCGTAGCGGAAGACCCATGCCGGGTCCCCATGCGCACTGCACGTCATCGCTAACAACGCATGAAATGGGTCCAGGATAATCGAGATTGGATTGTGAATGATTGGAAGAAAGTGGCCTGGTCTAACGAATCAAGATTCCTGGTGCATCACGTAGACGGCCTACGACCTGTATTCACTGTTGGGCGGAAACATGCCGGCAGGGGAGTTGTTATGCTGTGGACGATGATTTCGTGAGACACTTTAGGCCAAATTATCCCAATAGCGTAATCCCTGACAGCTGTCAGGTATCTGAACATCGTTGCGGACCAAGTTCACCCATTCATGGCAACTGTGTTTCCTGCTGGTGATGGCTATTACCAACAGGATAATGCGCCATGCAACACTGTTAGAATCGTTAAGGAGTAGTTCGAGGAATGTGCTGGTGACTTTCTGTTATTGCCCTGGCCTCCAAATTCACCCGATATGAACCCAATCGAACATCTGTGGTTTGACGTGGAAAAGCGGGTTCGCGCTAAATCACCACCATCCGGAAATGAACGGGAATTGGAGGTCCTGCTGTTGACATTACAGTACCGAATACCCCAGGATACCTATTGCTACCTCATCGAATCGATGCAACGCCGAGTCGTCCTACAGCTTATTGTTTTGCGGGCTAGAGGGTATGTCCTACACTTTATTAGGTAGGTTGTGATAATGGAATGGTATATATTGTAAAGTTTTTTCTGTTTCATTTTCTGGTGGTGAAGTGGCGCATGAAGAAGTTAAATAAGAATTGTAATTCGTGTTTTTTAAAAGAAATCCATAGCGTCGGAAACCACTACTCCGGTAAAAACGTTAGCGGTAGAACTACTCCAGAGGCATAGGAGAATTTGATATTAAAGCGCGCGATCGCACACACACACACACATAGTGTTTCTTTCAGGACTTTTGGCCGGGGGGGGGCAAGTTTTCCATTTGCTATATATATATATATATATTTAACTACTATATTTATATACATAGAAGTAATTACTATATATCTAGCACAGAGGCGCATTTAGAGAAGGCCTTGCCCCCCCCCGGAAAATGTTTCACTTTTTTGTTTTTTGGTTAAAATGCGACTAACGTTAGAAAAAATACTTTAATTTTATAAAAATGTATAACTTACATTAGAAACAAATGCTTTAATTTTTCTTTAATTTTTCACTAACTTTAATTTTGTTTAGATGGTGAATTTCAAAAACTTCCTTTTTTCGCCCCCCCCGAAAAAATCCTATGTACATGCCTGATATAGTAATTACTTTTTCAAATATTTCAAGAATAACACACTTTTTTCAGCTAAAGGAGGGAGGGGGGTCCACAGGCTTGAAATTTTTATCTGTTAAAATGCATTCAACGCACTCTTGTTCCTGAATCACGATTCCCATACAATTAGGTATGATTAGTCTACTTATTATATTTTGAAGAACATACTATATATCGTAATACCTTTTTAATAAAATAAACTATAACTAGTACCATTTGAACAAATATTTAAAAAAATATAATTGGAGAAATATTTGTAGCACAAAAAGAAACGAAACTTCCTTTTTCATCATAGCCTGAATTTATTAAAATTTGGTTCGGTAACCTAAAATGTCTCCGGGGGGGGGATGGTCGTTTCCAGGGGGCTTAGCCCCCCTGGATGTGTGCCTGAAAGAAACACTGCACACACACACACACACACACACACACTCATACACGTAAACGGATACATAAAGAAGAATAGTCACCTTGAGCTCCAGCCTTAGTTTGTGCAAAAAAGTTAGAGCATCCAGGAACTGATGGAGGACGTTCTTCATAAAATCTGTCTGACCCACCATTCCCACTGTTCATAGGGCGATCATCTCTCCCACGGTTCATAGTACGATCGTCTCTCCCACGATTCATAGTATGATCATCTCTCCCACGATTCATAGTGCTGTCGTCTCTCCCACGATGCATAGTGCTGTCGTCTCTCCCACGAATCATAGCAGGCTCATTTCGACTGCCGGTGGCCCCATAACTTCCACCCTGCATAAAAGCGTGGCCACGTGCATAACCACTGCCCCACATTTGTCCGGTGGCCTCTACGTTCACTAATAAAATTACGAGGAAAACTATGGTCAAACAGAATTCCATTTCGTACAAGTTTAGATCGCCTTGAATTGTGATTACTGATGCATGTAGTTCCAGACTCCTTTTTATTATCTCGATGAGCACAAAAAAAAGAACTGATTGATATCCTTGGCATAATATCTTTCTGTGAGTTTAGCATCTGCTACAACTTCAAATAGACATTCCAAAACGCATGGCACGGAAACACGTTATTGTTATTCTGTTAGAAGATGTTTTTTGGAAGAACTTTCCTCGAATGACACAATTTCGTCAATTATCGTGACTCTTAGCGTTCCTTCCGGGAAGTTCGGAGTTCTCTCTGATTCTGAATAAACAGCAGAGAAAACGAAGTATCACAAAAAATTGTTTTCGAGAGTAATATCCCAAATACGTGTTTGAAAAATAACTTTGTATTTGAGAGATACTGAATAGAAAATAGTTTTTTTTTCAGAAGAAGAAAGCCGCTCTGGTGGCTAAGTCGTCAGAGGTGCGGGATTTTGGCTAAACGTCTGAGATGGGTGGAAGTGAGAGATTCGGATGACGCGTGGGCGTTGTGCACTGTTTGTGCCCCATCCGTAAAAAAATTAAATAAGGGAGAGGCGAGACAAAACGGACTTAGGTTCTTGTGGGAGGTTTTAACCTCCTGAAAAAAAAAACACGCAAGAAGGGAAAGACGAAATTATAGGCGTTGGTTTTTGTTGACCGCTTGTCCGAGATGGGCCTAGGTTCGAGTTCCGGATGAGGTATGCGTGGTACGCATGACACCACGCATGCTTGCTTCCTGAAACCAATGACCCTAAATTAGGAATGTGAGACTACTTATAGCCCTAAGAGTTGCTCTTGCTAATTGTTAACACCCCTCACTCCGAATTTTATTCAATAAAATTCAAAATTTCTCAGATATTGAGCTTTTATCTTAAAATTCGTCAATGATATTTTCTCGCGAATTAATAATTTTCCCTTTGCGAAACGTTGGATTCCACAGAACACCAATCGGGAAAAATTGGCTTTGAGAATTATTTAGCAGTGTATGTGATTTCTTACTTCAGACCACTGATCCAAATCGGCACTGACTTGAAGCAGCGGCTCCCAAACTTTTAACTTTTAAGTTAACTACGGCCCTCCCCTCCGCTTAACGTTCACAAAAGTAGTATAACAGTTTTGTATGTATATTCCTACATGTTTACAGACTTTACGTTTATTTCAGAGAAGTTCTTTATAAAGATAAAGACTGACTAACGGGTAACAGTACCAAAGCATAATAGCGCCAATAAAATGTTTATTAAAATGCCATTTACAAATGCGCAACAATTTATCAAAGGATCAAAAATAAATTTGCTATGAAACACATATATTATCCCTCCTCTACCTGCCTGGCATCCTGGGTAAGAACGTATGACTCAAACCACAACTAAAAAACAGCCAAACTAGATTAATGCATTTTGAACTTATTTTTGAAAATACCTTTACGAAATTTGATGAAGACGTCATTATAGAATGTTTACTGCGCACTCTATAGGAAACCTTCGCAACCCAGCAGGTGGAAACGCTGACTTGCAAAGTTTTGGTTGCAGGTGATCTAAATATGCAGTGGCCGGGAGTAGAACAAATAAACAAACAATGCAACTCCTGTTCCCATTATGTTTCTTACGATAATTGAATGTTAGGCAAACGACTTTAAGCAAGGCCGTCTAAAAAACGCAAGGCCGTCTAAAAAACGCAAGGCCACGGCATTAGAGACACGAGTTCCCTCTTTTAGTGACGCCACACGAAAACCAAGGCTTCCAATTGGTTTCTAACGCTATCATGTACACCTATGAGGCATTACATTATGACCATCTTCCTAATAAGCTGAAGGACACCATTTAACCCGCAAAATAATAAGCTGTAAGACCACTCGGCGGGGCATCGATTCGATGAGGTGGCGATAGGGATCCTGGGGTATCTGGCAACAGCAGGCCCTTCAGTTCCCGTACATTTCGGGGTTGTGGTGATTTAGCGTAAAGCCGCTTTTCCAAGTTGAACCACAAATGTTCGATTGGGTTCATGTCAGAATTTGGAGGCCAGGGCATTAACAGAAAGTCACCAGCATGTTCCTTGAACCACTCCTTGACGATTCTAACCGAGTGGCATGGCGCATTATGCTGTTGGTAATGGCCATCACCAGCAAGAAACACAGTTGCCATGAATGAGTGAACTTAGTCCGCAACGATGTTTAGATACCTGACGGCTGTCGAGAATTGTGCTATTGGGATAATGGGGCCTAAAGTGTCTCTAGAAAACATCGCCCACAGCATAAAACCGCTGCTGCCAGCCTGTTTCCGCCCAATAATGCATCCAGGTATCATGGACTCATCAGCGTATCCGCGCTCGGCCGTCTACGCGATGCACCAGGAACTTTGATTCGTCAGATCAGGCCACTTTCTTCCAATCATCCACGGTCCAATCTCGTTTATCGTGGGCCCATTTCATGCGTTGTTGGCGATGACGTGCAGTGCGCGTGGGACACGGCTGAGTCTTCGGCTACGCAGGCCTATTAGCAGAAGGTTGAGATGACCTGTGAGCTGTGACAGATTGCTCTGGTCACAACTGTTATAGCTGCGGGTGATGTGTCGCACTGTAGCTCTACTGTCGCTGTGAACAATGCGCGACAGTCTCCGCTGCCGTCTGACATCAATGAGCTGCTGACGACACATGGCCAAACGACGGTTCGTCGTTTGGCCATCTGTGCACCATTTTTGATACGTACTCACTACAGCGTCACGTGAACAACCTAAAGCCGCGCGGTTTCCGAGATTTTAGTTCCGAGGCACCGTGCCATCACATTTCGTCCTTTATAAAACTCCGATAAATCGGCAGCTTTTCCCATTCTGACCCCGAACACTCTACTAACCGAAAGCAGGTCCTCGGGTTGTATATATACTGCTCTGTGAACTTTACCTGCACCACCTTTCGGTCTCCAGGCGGGTTCATTTCTCTAGGCTAGGGGTGGTCATATTGGAATGGCTCATCGTCGGTTTATGACGTCAAACACGACACTGACGTATCAGGCCCTCCAACGTGAGAGCGGCGTCACTAACGGAGGAAACTCATCTCTCTAATGTCATGGCTTTTGTATTTTATATATGTACATCATGAGCAGTGTGAATTGAAAATCGTACAAAAATAATTTTTGAAACGGGATTTATAGAATCTGTTGCAAGTAGAAATAGCTACTTACGCCAACTAGAGACAAAAATGTGCGTTACGAAAAATTAGGAATGTGCGCAAAATCTTCCTCTTAGCAGAGGATAACTGAAGCAAAAATAATTTTTCAAATCGAATAGTTAGAAGCAGAGATTTGGAATTGCAAATAATGTAACTTTACGCCCTCTGGCGTTTGAGCTCAGAGCTACTTACAGCGTAAAATGTTTTCAACATTTTCTTCACAGTGTTGGTTATTCTACCAATTTTTTAGTAGTGGGGATATTCTTGCAAAAAGTAATATACAAGGTGTCACTTCACATAGCTCTGGAGCGGGTTCTAATTTATCAGAACTGCTTGGATCCTTCGGCTGCGTTTAGACAATGCCGTCGTTTGAAAGAACCGTGTGACGTACCTGCCAGCAGGACGCACACGACATAAAAGCAGATAGGAGTCAGAATGAACGTCTGCGTAGCTCAGTTGGTAGAGCGACTTGTTCCGGAATACCCGGCGTAGACCAGAAATGACGGAGAAATTTACTTCGTTATAACCGCGAATATGGCCCGTTTCGAAGAATGAGTTAAACATGATTAAGAAATTTGAAGAAACTGGTGAGTTGGATGTGGTGCCAGAAAGGGGACGGCAGCTGATTTCGCTGAACGTTGTTGACGAGGTTGCTGTGGCTGACAGTGTGGCACGTACCGCACATTCTTCATCGAGTCCTGGAGCCGTGGCACAAGAATTGCTTTCCCCTGGTCTACTGTTCTCAAAGTATTGCGGTCCATTTTACTGCACATTGGTATCCGAACAAGATCCATACTGTGCATCAGTTAAAATTGCAAGATCAGCAGGAACGCACCGACTTTGCTCTTCGGATTATGGCGAGGTTAGTTTTGTGTCCTTGAAGTAGCGCATTTTTCACTAGATGTTTCAGTGAATACGAAAACTGTCGAACATTGGGTTCGTTGCATCAGCGTATTGTGCTTGAACAGCCTTTGCACTCCGCCTATGTGACTACGTGGTACGGATTCACGGCTAATTTTATTCTGGGCCCGTTTTTCTTTGAAGATGCAACACCTCGAGGACCATTGAGGTGTACAGAGGTAAGATTTGTCCTAGAACGTGGTGAAGTCACAAAGGCCGAAATTGTGGTAGGCTAACGATGGCTTTTGTATGCCTCACTTAACGACGGCTGTGTATGCTAGCGTTGGATTCAGACGACTCGACATCCGTGCCTCACTGGGTTCGAATTCCAGTGAGGCATGGATTTTGTGTTCGTCTTACAGCACTGGCTCTTTCCCTTCCCTGGAACCAGTGGCCCTAAATTAGGGATGGGCAACTGCTTATAGCCCGTCGAGTTGCTCACGATGGTCGTTAAACCTTCAATAAAAAACCCTGAATGGTTGAAGGAACATGGCAACGAATTAACCGCATTACCTGGCTCCCAGACTTTTCTGATTGTATAACCCAATTGAACATTTGTGGGATATGCTAGGAAGGGGTGTGAGAACTGCTGATCTTCCACCACGGAATGCGATTAAACTGACGGAGTTGCTACAGTGGACATGGGTCAAGTTACGCATGGCCCAGGTAGCGCAGTCTTATAATTTAACGTAGGCCCAACGGTGGCTCAGTGTTGGGCCTACGTCAAATTGCAAGCCTGTGCTACTTGGGGGAGTATGTTCGACTCTTTGTAGAACCTGTTCCTAGTCGTCTGCAGCAGTGACTGCACAGAAAGGTGGACCAACGTGTTACTAGGTAGGTGTTCCTAATGCAAAGCTTACTCACTGTGTTTTGTTGAAAGATGTTGATCAGAACCCGTTCCACAGCTCTGTGAATACGTATAGTCAGTTTAATTAAAACCATCCGGTATATTGATGCCTCCCAGAGGCGGAACTGCACATTATGAAAAAGTAACCATTACACACGAAATAATCTTCATTGTACGAGAAATGTGATGGAATGAGAATTTTATAATACGACTTTCAAAAACAGACGCAGAAAAAAACAAGTTTGTACTACTTATACACCTCCTAGTGGGAAATTTGTCCATTATGTAAAGAGGATAATGTTAGCAATCTTTACTATAGGAAACGGCGGGTAGGGCTGGAAGACTTTTACCAAAGGTACTTTTAGAACCGGGCAGACAGTTTCAAACTGAAAAGCACACTAAGGCTATCTTGTGGAGCATTTTGAAAAATTGGAAAGCACATGCGAATTGTTTCTCGCGGTGAACGGTATCCGATGTAAAAAAATCAAATCCGAAATTTAGAAGGAAGATAACAAGATTACATATTTACGTTCTCTAAAGAAAACACGATGCAGTTTTAGGCAGAATTTATACATAAAATGCTTTCCGTGGTTATCTGTATCTGTCGACTCACATTCACACACACACAAAGGAGAATTTTTCAATCGGATGTTTAGATACGGCTGCAGATACGATGTGAAAAGAAATATGGCCTAAATATTGCTTCTGTAAAAAGATATATATACTGAAATTCTAAGTAACAAAAAATTAAAATGGCACGAAGAAAATTCTTTATTATAAACGATATTGGTCGAAAAGGGTATTTTCAAACCGAGAGTTATGAAAAAATATGATTACATTTTCTGCTTCCTAGCTAAAAAATGTTTAAATGTTTTGAGCCGATAATAGGCGTTAAATGTTTTCCACGATGAATAATATCTGAATAGAAAAGCTTTTTCATACCAGGATTTTCTGAAAGTGTATTTCAAAGATACATTTGAAAATGTATCTTAAACAGAAACATACGTTTACCTCTCCTGGTGGCAAAATTATGCATTATGAAAAAGTAGAACTATTATGAAAAATACTTTTGGCCATGAGTGCTATTTAATTCAAAAATAAGTTTTGAAATCGGTACTTTCAGGAGCAGATTTATCGGGAAGAAAACACAATATTTACTCTCTAAGCGCTGGCGTATGACAATTCGTGCGAGATGGGTCTGGGTTCATACCCCGGTGAGGCATGGATGTTGTGTTTGTTTTACAACGCTGACTTTCTCCCTTCCCTGGAGCCAGTGGCCCTAAATTAGGGACGGGCGACTGCTCATAGCCTATTGAGTTGCTAATGGTGGTCGTCAAACCCCCAATCAAAAAAAAAAGAAAAAAAAAAAAAAAAAAGAAAACGCAAACTGAATTTTACAAATCGAGGTACTAGGTGCAGAGATACGTGTGTCGTACCGAAAATAATGCAAAAGTGGGCGTAATGTTTTTATTAACTGATAGCGGTCGTTCAAATTGTACATGTTGGTTGAATAACTCTTCATCTATAGTAACCCTTCTTCTTCAGTGCAGATTTGAAGAAGACAAGGGTGGAAGTCTGCTCTGATTTGCTGGAAGCGTTAGAAGCCAATGAAGACATGACTTTTTTTTATCTGGTGACAGGGGATGAAACATGAGCCTATCTTTACGATCCTGAAACGAAGAATCAATCTATGGGATGGCGTCACACCTCTTCACCAAGGCCTAAGAAGTTCAAGAGTCAGCGACCAGCACAGAATGTCATGGTGACTGTTTTTTTAGGATGACAGGGGAGTCATTCTCCTTGATTTTCTAGAACGTGACCGTACCGTGACCAACGAGCGGTACATTGAGACACTCAAGAAGCTTAGAGAAGCCACAAGGAGGAGGAGATCGAACAAGAATCTGAAAATGATCCACATTCACCATGACAATGCGAGACACACTCATCTTTGACAAAAAATCAGGCTAGTCGGTGGTCTCCCATCCACCGTACAGCCCAGATCTAGAGCCCTCCGACTTCCACCTGTTTGTTCCAATGAAGAACAGTCTCCGGGGACAATGATTTGATGACACAGACAAGATGAAAGTGGCTGTGAAGAGGTGGGTACAACAGTCCACACCTGAATTTTTTCAAAGAGGATTCGAGAGTTGGGTTTAACGATGGCGCAAATGCATTGCTTGTGATGGAAAATGTTGAGTAGTACAGGGTATCAGGTTCCCGTGCGGAATGAGTCAATCATAAAAGCTTAAGGTAGCAATCTTAAAAGTACGATAATTAAAACACTACGCAGGATGAAGTGAAGAACTTATTTAATGTATAAATTAAAAGATTAAAAATAAAGCCATAAGAACTTTCGGTCTTCCTAAAGACCATCATCACATGGAAGTACTGAAGTAGCATTTTGGGTGGGGAGACATATAAGTAAGCTACAGGCGTGACGTACAGAACAGTTGATCATGTCGTCGATCCAAATATGATGGTTTTAAATCGATATATGAATACATACAATCAAATGGTCAAATTATCAAATAATTAACAAACAAGACAAGTAAGACGTAGAAAAAGAATAAATGAATCAAGTAAAGCAAATACATACAATAAGGAGACAATCCTACGCAACTTACTTACAATAACCGGATAATGTGCATACTTAAGTCTAATAATATTGATTTTATATATATATATATATATATATATATATCATCATCATCATCATCATCATTGTCAACCATTATCAATCCACTGCTGGACGAAGGTCTCCCCAAGTTTCCTCCACAACGGTCTGTCTTGTGCCAGTCTCCTCCATGTCACTCCCGCATACTTTCGAATTTCATCCACCCATCTTCCATGTGGTCTTCTTCTGGGTCTTTTCCTGTCCCTTGGAATCCAATCTAAAATTTCGGCTGTCCATCGATGGTCTGTTCTTCTGGCAGTATGTCCAGCCCATTGCCATTTCAGGGATTTAACTTTGATCATGATGTCTTCCACTCTTGTCATTTTTCGGATCCACGTGTTCCTCTTCTTATCTCTCCTGGTTACACCAAGCATGCACCTCTCCATGCTACTTTGAGTTGTTTGCAGCCTTTGTATGTCTCTTTTAGCTAAGGTCCACTTCTCTGCACCATACGTAAGCACTGGAAGGATGCATTGATCAAACACTTTTCTTTTAAGACATAATGGCATATTGCTCTTGAAAATTATGCTGTTTCTTCCAAAAGCTCTCCAGGCAAGTTTTGTACGCCGATTAATTTCTTCACCAATGTGACCCTCACTTGATATCTGCTGTCCAAGATAAACGTACGTGTCTGTTATCTCCAGCTTTTCTCCATCAATCGATAAATCTTCATTTCTTGTAAAAGCATTGTACATCACTTTTGTCTTCTGAAAGTTCATTTTTAATCCAACTTCTTTACTCTTGTCAGCAAGTTCCTGGATCATACTCTGTAGCTCTGATGGGGTAGTTGCAAAAATGACTATGTCATCAGCAAAACGAAGGTGGGTTAGATAATCTCCATTAATCTTTATCCCTTTGTTTTCCCAGTTCAGTGATTGAAAGACATTTTCCAATGTGGCATTAAAGAGCTTCGGAGATATGGTGTCACCTTGTCTCACTCCTTTTCCAATTTTTATGTGTGTTGTATTTTCAAACAGCCGAATCTTTGCACTTGCATTTTCATAGATGTTATTAATAATATTAATGTATGCATCTTCAATACCGCAGGATTTCAGAGCCATTGTAACTGCTGATGGTTTCACCGAATCAAAGGCTTTTTCATAATCGATAAAAGCCATGCACAATGGAAGTTCATATTCCCTCGCTCTTTCAATTAGTTCTCTCAGTACGTGGATGTGATCTATTGTGCTGTAGCCACTCCTGAATCCAGCTTGTTCTCTCGGTTGAGCCATGTCCAGTGTCACATTCAAGCGGTGTGAAAGAACTTTAGTGAAGATTTTATAAACCACTGATAGGAGGCTGATAGGTATGTAGTTCCTGAGATCCTCAATGTCACCTTTTTTATGTAGCAAGATCATTGTAGCGTTGTTCCAATCTTTAGGAATTTTCCCTTCATTAAGGCATCGAGTGAAAATTTGGGCGAGTACTGTTTCGATTTCTCCACTTGCTTCTTGTATGATGTCTACAGTAATTCCATCTTCTCCTGGAGCTTTTCCCCGCTTCATGTTCTTGATTGCATGTGCAACTTCTGCTGGAAGGACTGGAAGAACTCTGGTACCTTTCATGATGTCTTTAGTACATGTATCATCCCTTTCATATAATTTGGAGTAGAAATCTTTCACTCTTGTCAAAATTTCGCCTCTATTTCTTGTTACAGAACCATCTTCTTTTCTCAGTGCCATAATCTGTTTTTTCCCCTTACTGAGATGTCCCTTTGCTATCTTTAGGCTTTGGTTGTTTTCAATTGCTTTCCTTACTAGTTCACAGTTGAATTTCCTTACGTCTTCAGTGATACTTTTTCGTAGTGTCTTGCATAGCTCTATATATTCCACTTTGGAAGTCACATCTTCTTTAGTTGTTCTCATCACTCTTCTTTTTTGCATCAACATTTTGGTTTTTCCTGATAATTTGTTCACATGCAATTTGTTCTTAGACCCAGCTAATTTTGTTGCTGTTTCCATAAGAGCTTTGGTTACTTTTCTGTTAACTTCAGAAATATCCAGTTCTTCCGATGTTAGGCCTTCTAAAGCAGAGAATCTGTTCTTCAGTTCCAATTTGAAGGTATTATGGTGTTTTTTAAGGTTGGTTATGTCATTGAGCTTGTTTGTCTTATGAGCTTGCTACGTTCGAGTTTAGTGTTGAGGTGCATCTTACATCTCACCAATCTATGGTCACTGCCTGTGTTGAACTTGTTTAGCACACTGCCGTCTTCTATGACGAATTTTTTGTTACACATAATAAAATCAATTTCACTTGTCGTCCCATTTGGATGTCTCCATGTCCATTTCCTGTGTGGCTTTTTCTTGAAAAAGGAGTTCAAGATGAAAAACCCTTCTGCCTCTGCAAACTCTACGAGAGTATTTCCACGCTGGTTTCTGTTGCCGTGACCAAATTTACCTACTGAAGTTTCATTCTGTTGTCGTTGCCCTATTTTTGCATTGAAATCTCCCATAATTATCTTCAAGTGCTGCTTACCTTTATTATTTAGATCACGAATTTCGTCATAAAATTCTTCAATTTCTTCTTCAGCATGACTTGTGGTGGGTGCATAAGTTTGAATAATCTGAGCCTGGTATCTTCTCGAGAGTTGGATAACGAGTCGTGCAGCTCTGTCAGAGGAACTTTCAACTTCTGCATATATATATATATATATATATATATATATATATATATATATATATATATATATATATATATATATATATATATATATATATATATTAAATATTTTCATTCTCCACAACTAGAGGGGAAAGTTTTAATAGTTGTGTCCAAGGTTTTGGTGTGTAGACTGGAGTATTGTCATTACAACATGAAGTTCCATGTTCAGCAATTATCAAACTTTCGGTGAATAATAAGGAGGAGATAGTACGTGGTGTTGTAATGATTTTGCCTATTTCCAATTAAGATAATGTTGTCCTCCGTTCACTAGTCTTGCAAGGGAAGTATTTGATGGACCATTCTTAACAGCATATTTATGTTCATTGAGCCTAATTCCCAATGACCTTTTGGTTGATCCGATGTATTGGCTGCAAGGGGGAATTTGATTCAAACTATCAAGTGGGATGGTGTATACACCAAATTTGTTAGCCTCTGGAACCAGGTCACGATCTTTCTTGATCAAAGTAAAAATATTGGTGGTACGTATCCCAAAGTCAAGATTGAATGGTTTACAAATATTTTTAAGGATTGCGGAGACAGTTGGGAAATAATCTATTGAACCCACATAATTGCGACAGGGGTGTTCGGCCTGAAGAGTAGTTAGATGTTGACGACAGATTTCCCCTAGTACAGCTTTAACAGTAGATATTTTGAAACCATGGGCACAGGCAATGTCGGAAACCTTATTAATTTCGTAATGCCGCTTGAAGCCATCAGAGGAATGAGTGAACGCTCTTCTTAGCATGAAGTTAATTGATGAACATAGTGATAATACAAGCACGTATTTTTTAAACAGTCGTTATAAACCGAACTAATCAGAAATAAAGCTTGTAGGATTTATCTACGGAAATTAACCCAGACTGTTCTGGCGTATGATAGCCGGTTATCAGAGCTATAGCTCTCCCCCCCCCCCAAGAGGAAGACTTATCTTAAATATTTCTTTCCATGTTTTCTTTATTTTCCTTTCCGCTAAAGTTTGGGACAGAGGAGAATAATATAGACATTGTTTGAGTACAATTGGGTTAAGAGGCTTCTGGGAATGCCCAGTACTTGTGCTTATCATTGTTATTATTATTTGAATTTTACCTAAGCAAAGCCTATCCCTAACTAAAAATATTTCCTGCTCAAAATACCCACCTGGGTGCCTCGGTTTTTGAGACGGTTAAGCGGTCATATGACTGGGTTTTTAAACGAATCCGAGTATCACGATTATGCATTGCCTCACCAAAAATGCAATTAATAGGAGCCTTAAGTGAAAGTGTCAGTGTAATCCATTCCAGAAAGGACTTTGATGGTTCAGCAAAACTACTGGCAAAACTCAATCAACACAGGAATTTGTTCTCTGCGACCAAAGTCCTCTCATTTAACAGAATCTTGAAGGTTCGTCAAAAATGCCAGCCTGAGTCAGTCCAAAAAGACCTTGATACTTAAATGTACGTGCTAGTGTAAGTCAATCGGCGGACAAATCTGATGGTTCAGTCAAAAATGCCGGTGCAGCTCAATCCGCAGAGGAATTTTGTGTTCAACCATCAAAGTTCTCTGAATCAGCAGAAGATCTTGATTGTTTAATAAACATGCCAGTGTGGCTCAGTCAACAGAGGCCTTGATGGTTACATGAAAATATCAGTGCAGCTCAATAAAAAGAGGACTTTTGTACTCCAAATGTGAAAATTCTCTCAATAAGAGGATGTTGACGATAGAGTGAAGATGGCAGTGTGATTCAATCAACATAGACCTTGATGGTTTAATGAAAATAAAAGTGTAACTCAATCCACAAAGACCTCAAACGGTTTAGCCAAAACTTAAGCAAATCTCAATCAGCGGAGGAGTTTCGCGTTCAACTATTAATGTCATCTCAGCCGCCACGGTGGCGCAGTGATATAAGCGCTGGCTTCTGACTGTTCGTCCGAGATGGACCTGGCTTCGAATACTTGTTAGGCATGGATGTTAAATTTGTCTTACGGCAATGTTTCTATCTCTCAATTCTCTGGAACCGGTGGCTCTAAATTAGAAACGGGTGACTGCTTATAGTCCATTGAGAAGCCACGGTGGTCGTGTTTTTTTCTTTGGTTGAAAGTTCAACGATCACCGTGAGCAACTCGATGGGCTATAAGCATCGCCCGTCCCTAATTTAGGGCCATTGGTTCCAGGGAAGGGAAAGAGTATTGCCGTAAGATAAACACAAAATCTTTGCCTCACCAGAATTCGAACCAGGACCCATCTCCTTCGAATGGTCAGAAGCCAGAGCTTAGACCATTGCGCAATGGGGTTGGCCACGGCGGTCGTGAAACCCTCATATAAAAATAATCTCAATCAACAGAGGGACTTGACGATTCAGGAAAAGGGCTCTTGTCATTCAATTAGTGGAAGACTGAAGGTTCAGTTGAAATATATAACAGTATAACTCAGCGAAGAGCCCGTCCCTAATTGTTTGGGTGTTTAACGACAACTGTGAGCAGCTCAATGGGCTGTAAGTAGTCTGTCGTCCCTAACTTAGAGTCACTAGTTCCAGGGAAGGGAGAGAGTGAGTGCGGTAAGACAAACGACAAACACGACATCCATGCCTCACCGGGATCGTACCCATCACGGACGAATGATAACAAGACAGCGCCCAGCCGGGAGAGAAGAGTGATGATTCAAAAATGATGCTAATGAAATTCTTCTGTCGTTTGACAGTAATTCTATAGGTGATGCGTAAAAAAAAAAAGGATTCGAAGTTTTGTTTTCTGCTTATGTGTTTTATTACTTTCTGGACAGTATAGAACAGTTTAATGCTGAAATATCGGTTTTGAGGTAAGTAGTTGAATTTAACTACGTGAAGTGTAGACTTATTTTTTAATTCTTTCATTCTTGTAGAAATGGGAGCTGAAAATCTTAATTACACAATGCAATAGATACTTCAATATCAGTACTGTCGGGATTCAAGAATCACAGAGGAACTTCAATATCCTTTTATCAATTCTCGTAATACGTTCGTAACATTTTGTAGTCTTCTGATAACATATATTTTGCATCAGCACCCGCGTTACATTACGTTTTACACAGTCAGAACATAGCGCTCGCTTATCACTTATTTACTTTAGCTTGCACTTCAGACCACTGTCAGGATGCCAAATCTGAGAAGCTCGTCTAGAGGAATAATGTATCGTTAAGTTAGGAAATATTTAACGAAGAGAAAAAAATTATACGAGGACACAGAAACTCAAAAGAAGGTTACATTACAGGTTCACGTCACAACCAAACCGACGAAATAATGACATTCTTTCTTTGTCAAAAATTGTTTGCTTTCAAGATATATCATGGAGTGAGTTTTGATCAACTTCTGTTTTCAAAAGAAGTAACATGAAATTCACCGGAAGTCAACCACATTCATAACGATACTATTGATGTTGATTTTTTATGTTATAACTATAAAAACTGTTGAATTTACCTTTGACCGCCTTTACATTTATTAGAATTCACTGTGACGTACTTAAGGATCATTATGGCATTTTCTAGAATAACCTTTGAAAATGTTGACTAAGTAATTAACAAACGACAACAAAGAGCAGATGAAACTCTGTGGTCTATGATCCTATAATCTGCACCCCTGGTAATCTGTCAGTAACTAGTAAAGTTTTTTTTTATTCAAAAGATGGCTTCTTCGTATACTTGAATTTTTAAAGTTTTACATTATTATCTGGCCTGACAATGTTCACTTTTCTAATTATCCCGCGAAATGTTTGTGAAAACGATTGATAAAATTTGCGTTGTAATTTCAGATAAGCGTTAAATGTTTTTCTAGATAAACTTCATATTATGTGCCAACAAATAGCTGTCGCATTGATAAAGTTACAGCGCAGTTTCAACCACATGTTTTTCTAATGTTACTGTATCCTGCATTTTTGTTTCCGGAGGCATCTATGTGCCTTTCGCACTGCATTATGTATCCTTTCTGCTAAAAATTCTGGAAATTTAGAACTCATCTCTTTTTAATACTGTGATATTAATTATAAAGTGATTTAGAATTCTAATTAAATCTTCAGTACCGTCTGACAAGCACGTCGCTTCAATGTTGAGTCGCAGGTAAAAATTAAAACATTTTAAATGAGATCAAAATGTATTGATTCCATTTTAATTTTTCAAACAGGCAAAACACATGAAATAAAACATAGCAAAATGGTTAAAACAAAGATTTTATTCTTTTTTTACAATTTTTTAAACAAAGATTTTATTATTTCAAATGAAATTCAAATCTAGAATTCCAAAGGTTAAATGACATTTTACTAAGGCATATGATATCGTGCATAATGGTATCTGTAAGTTCATTATGAAACAAAAATGCGGCATGCGGAAATTCAGTACTGGATGTTGTCTCTTGCACATTCACTTAGCATGGCCAAATTTGTTTTGCACTTTTCTGATATCCTAGCTTCACTGCAGGCTCGTAGCATGTTATCAAACATACATTGCTAGAAAAAGAAATGACAATGAATTCAATGATAGCTTAAAAGAGAGGACGATTTTTTGAAAAAAAGGAAACATCCTGTTTCAGCAAATGATTAACGTAAAGAAATAAAATTTTATAATTGTGGTGTTTTAAAACCAACTATGAAATTTTCTTTTGCTGCTGTTGGGCTAAGAGATTGTGTCGTTTGCTCTGCTTTTATGAAATGAAATAGTGCCATTTTAACTCAATCAGTGTATAACCACAACTCTGCATTTAAGATTCACTTAGTAATGCCATTCACTAAATATAATTATGATTTTAAGGCAGTTTATACACTGGGTGGCCACTTTATTATGACCAACTGACGGTTTTAAGCAAATGAGCTATGGCTCCACGCTATTGCCGCCATAGGGCGAGGCTAGTATAAAAAGGGAAAGCTTAGTGCTTGCGACAGTAGTAGAAGTGATTTTTGGGTGACGAGATGATTATAGTAGCTCAGAGCCATGGAGCGAGTATCACCGAAACCACCGCATTCGTGAAATGCTCCAGAGCAGCTGTTGTTAAAGTGTTTAAAGACTGGATTGTCAGCCAAAAAACTGGGTCTCTACGTGCAACGTGTGATCGTCATCGACTAGTGACTGCTCGGGCGTAACGGAGAGTGTCCAGGCTGGTAACAGACAACAGAAGAGCAACAGTGCAGCAAATTACACACCATCTTAATCAAGGATCCCCTCAAATGATCTCTGCACGCACTGTTCGCCGTACGCTGCATCGGATGGGATATGGCAGCCGAAGGCCTGTTCGAACACCTTTGCTGTCTGCAGTTAACAAGAGAAAGCGCCTCCAGTTCGCACAGGAGTACAAGGATTGGACAGTCGATAATTAAAAACATTATGTGGTCCGATGAATCACGTTTTCAGTTGCACCATGCCGATGGCCGAGTGAGAATTCGGCGGAAACAGCACGCAAGCATGGACCCCAAATGCATTGCTACAACCCTTCAAGCTAGTGGAGGCAATGTTATGGTTTGGGGAATGTTTTCCTGGCATGCTTTGGGCCCCTTAATTCGTGTTGATCAACGTCTGACTGGCACATCATATCTAAACATCGTTGCGGACCAAGTGCATCCTGTCATGTGGATGGTTTATCCCAATGGCGATGGCTACTTTCAACAAGATAATGCGTCCTGGCATAGTATTCGTATTGTACAGGATTGGTTTCAGGAACATGCCGGTGAGTTTACTTTGCTTAGGTGACCCCCACAATCTCCAGATCTCAACCCCATTGAGAATTTGTGGGATAAAGTTAAACGAGTCATCAGACAGCTGGACCTACAACCCTGCAATCTCACACTCCTGAAAAGTACTATTCATCAAGCATGGTCTCAGATTCCACAAACCACCTATCAACATCTCGTGGAGTCCATGCCACGAAGAATCGACGCAGTATTAAAGGCAAAAGGTGGCCCAACGAAGTACTATGGGGGTGGTCATAATAAAGTGGCCACTCAGTGTATATTATAATTTTTAAATATTGTTATGCGTTTTATTCAACACATAATACTATTTGAAATCAGTCATTGATTGATGACTGAGTTCCCTTTTTAAGATTAACTACTGGAATTCAAATATTTTTCACGATTTTAAGACAAAACAAAAATATTTGAACCCAATCACTGGTTAATAGAACCCAAAAAGCTCAAGACTTCATGAGGCAGTACTCCGGGTCTTTATACACGTGTATTCATACGATATCCTCCTAGTTTTCTCTCGCCAAGAGGCAGCTTTTAATGACCGAGATCTATATTTAAGGCTATAAATAACATTTGAAAAAAATAAGACGGTAAATAAAATATTTGAAATCAGTCACTGATTAATAAATGGGCTCTCGTTATCTTAAATACAGATTTTAGTCATTGACCAGTGATTGATTTCAAATGGCACTATTTCACAAGAGATGTTAATGACGGCGATTAATGACCGAGCTCTGTATTTAAGACAAGACATAACAACATGTAAACTCAATTGCGTAATAATAATGAAGCTAAGAAGTAAATGCTTGAACCATCACTATCTAAATTAAATCACTTCATAATCAATTAGTTCTACTTTTGCACATGAAACAAAAAACATCTTCTGCACTTAGTAGTACTGGGTTGGAAAGAAAATAATGTCCAATGATGGGGTACTCGAAGTCGAAACCCCGATAGCGCAGCACATGGGCATAACATCAGCAGGTACGGGGCTTAAGTCAGTGATAGTTAGTCGTCAGAAGGCGAAGAGTGTAAGCGCTAGCCAACATGGAAGTTGACAAGCACATCCGCCACTGCAAGCTGTATGAGTTTCGTCCCGGTAGAACCCGTGCAAGTGCTGTAGGGAACATTACCAGCGTGTACCCAAATGCCACATCACATCGTTAGTGCTATCGCTGGTTCGAACGGTTTCGAGAGGGAAAGTTTGATCTGTCAGACCGTCCCAAAGCCAGAAGAACCATAACAGTGGATATGGGCATGATGAAGACCTTAGTGGAGAACCACCCACGTGTGACAACGCGGAAATGAGCGGAACAGCTGAGAACTACCCAAAGAAACATTATCACGCACCAGCGTCAACTTGGAAAAGTGCACAAGAGGGGAATTTTGGTATCCCACCAACTCACAGTTGAGCATAGAGCAAATCGCATTAATGCACGCGTTTCCTTGCTTACACGTGACCAAATTGAACTGTTCTTGGACCGCATTGTGACGGGTGACGAGAAATAGGTCCCTCATGATAATGTCAGTGCCCGAAAATAGTGCTTGGACCCAAAGCAGAAATACATGCCGACCCTCAAAGCCGGCTTACTCCCACGTAAGGTCCTGCTGTGTGTTTCGTGGGATATGAGGCATGCCGAGTCTTTTTTAGCTATTTCAGGACAACACCACTATCACCGTCAGTGTGTACTACCGTCAGCACGTCGAGCTGCACCCATCGCTCACGTCGGAACGACCAACTCTGCTGAACCGGCGTCCTACTGCAGCAGGATGGAGCGAGACCTCACACAGGAATGGTGACCTGTCACAAGATCAGGTACCTGAGCTGGCAGTCGCTGTCGCACCCAGACAGCTTACATCCCGGGCATTGCCCCAAGCGTCTAGCACCTTTTCCGATCGTTGCAGTATTTCCTGGACGGACAGTGGTTCATCAACTTGGATGATACCGAACGCGCACTTACTCAGTTCGCGTTCAAGCTGCCACAATTCTACAGGGATGGTATCCAACAGCTGCCTGGACGATGGGAGCATGTCAAAGCAAACGATGACTACATTTTGGACTGATCTGTACTTATATATACGGTAATTAGCACTTTTCTGTTGCCTTGCAGACATTACTTTCTTTCCAACCCAATACATTCTGTGACACTGCAAATTTCAGCACCGAAAAGGAATTATCAGAAGTGCATGGGAATCAACAGGTGGATGAACTGTGTTGAAATATACTTATGATTAAAATAAGCAGCTAATCGAGCAAAAGTTTCGGATGATATAAATACAGACATACAAAGCATGGATGTTGGAGCAACACGTGTGTGAGATAATTAATAGATTCCTGTTTCGCAAGATCGAATACACAAGATGGTAATTGGCCTTTAGAAGTGGGATAGTGTCGTCGTCAAGTAGACGAACGTGTGTGTCGTAATAATAGCACATTGCACCGAAATTGTCAAGAATGACTGCAGGAAAGGTAGCGTCGTCATTCAACTTGTAGTGAAGCACGACAACAACGGCAGAGAGGGAGGATCGCCTTGTCTGTCGACAGATTCATACTGCACATGCAGTCCCGCTTGCGATCATTTCTACTTCCACACGTGGCATTCCCGTACAAAGGAAGTTTTATCCCATTTCCGTGCACAAGTAGATCATTTTGTGCCTCGGATGTGCTGATCCGGAATTAATGAGATATGGATACAGGAAGACCGAAGTTAAGTCGAAATCTATCAATAGTGCTTATCCTTATTTGTCACTTTGAGCTGGTACTAAAACGTGCACGTTCTACTTGATAATGGCATAACGCTATGTGTTCTTTAGTGATACTATCCGTATGTCATTTTTTAATTTTTCTAACAGAACTGCATCACCAGCAGGGGGTACTTATTAGTTGAGAGAGAGAGAGAGAGAGAGAGAGAGAGAGAGAGAGAGAGAGAGAGAGAGAGAATGAGGGAGAAAGAGAGAGAGGAGAGAGAGAGAGAGAGAGAGAGAGAGAGAGAGAGAGAGAGAGAAGGGAGCGAGAGAGGGAAACAGAGAATGAGGAGAGAGAGAGAGAGAGAGAGAGAGAGAGAGAGAGAGAGAGAGAGAGAGAGAGAGAAGAGAAAGGGAGAGAGAGGAAGACATAGAATGAGGGAGAAAGAGAGAGAGAGAGAGCGAGAAGGGAGCGAGAGGGAAGAGAAAGGGAGAGAGAGGGAGAGATAAGAGAGAAGGAGAGAGAAAGACAGAGAGAGAGAGAGAGAGGGAGACAGAGAATGAGGGAGAAAGAGAGAGGGAGAGAGAGAAGGGAGCGAGAGGGAAGAGAAAGGGAGAGAGAGAGGGAAACAGAGAATGAGGGAGAAAGAGAGAGAGAGAGACAGAGAGAGGGAGAGAGAGAAAGAGAAAGGGAGAGAGAAAGAGAAAGGGACAGAGAGAGGGAGACAGAGAATGAGTGAGAAAGAGAAAGAGAGAGAGAGAGCGAGAAGGGAGCGAGAGGGAAGAGAAAGGGAGAGAGAGAAAGAGATAAGAGAGAAAGGGAGTGAGAGGGAACAGAAAGGGAGAGAGAGAGGGAGAGAGAGGGAGCGAGAGGAAGAGAGAGAGGGAGAGAGAGAGAGGGAGAGAGAGAATGAGGGAGAAAGATAATGAGGGAGAAAGAGAGAGAGAGGGAGAAAGAGAGAGATTGAGAGAGAGAGAGAGAGAGAGAAGGAAGCGAGAGGGAAGAGAAAGGGAGAGAGAGACAGAGATAAGGGAGAAAGGAGTGAGAGGGAGTGAGAGGGAGTGAGAGAGCGAGAAGGGAGCGAAAGGGAAGAGAAAGGGAGGGAGAGAGAAGAGAAAGGGAGGGAGAGAGAAAGAGATAAGAGAGAAGGGAGTGAGAGGGAACAGATAGGGAGAAAGCGGGGGAAGAGAGAGAGAAGGGAGTGAGAGGGAACAGAAAGGGAGAGAGAGAGAAAGAGATAAGAGAGAAGGTAGTGAGAGGGAACAGAAAGGGAGAGAGAGAGAGAGAGTCCACTCATTAGGAGTAACTTCTTTGGAGTCTCTTTTGCCATTTCAACTCACTAATCTATGTCTTTTCTTTTCATTTTTTATGTAATTTCACAATATTTTGCCTATTTAGCACATTAACAGTTTTTTTGACATGCATAAACGTTTAAGTAAGATTCAAGCAGCTTTGTAGATTTTATAACGAAATGATACACTTAAGATTTCTTGTATCTCCACATCAGATACCAAGCAGTACCCATGCACGGAAACGCCATTTGACCCCAGTGCCCATTAATTTCAATTAATCATATTTAGTTGATTATGTTATGTGTTCAACAAGTTTAACTGTGGTCATGATTGCAATGAAGCGCTAAATAATTGGAAAATCTATTCCACTACTATGCTAAAAAAGCTCAGTAAAAAAATTCCATGCACCAAACAACAGGTAAATGCACTGTAATGAACCGAAATATTTATATAAATTCTTAGCAAGCTTTCCATTTTATTCATAAGTGGGATTTGATGGGTCCTGCACCCATGTTTTGGCTTGACTTTATGTCTGGCGGAAGGACGGCAAGTTTTTAAAAGAGCGTTTGGTCAACTTTCTTCCTTTCTGAGGAATAAGGTCCAGTTTCCAAGTGCCTCACTTTGTGGGAACATTGATCGGTATAAAATGCATACAGATGCGTCCATATAAGGAAATACAGGTAGGTTTGCTGAATGTAACATTTTCACTGATAAGTGGGATCAGAAAAAAACAGCATGATTCTGAAAAAGAAACAGCTGAAACTTGGTCCACAATTTCCATTTTTTTTAAAATGAAAAAAGCGTGAAATGAAGTCCACGTTCTTTTGAGATATGCACCGAAGAGCTAAAACATTACCGCCGGTGCGTCTTTATGCAAATCGAAGCATCTCCAGGTAAATGACGGAGATCATGCAACGGTATAAATAACACCTAATACTGAGCTTTGTTAATCAGTGTTATTCTTGCTCTTCGGATGGAAAGTGCAGAGGATTTCAAAGAGATTGACAAAAACCAAATGGTAACAGCCAGACCTCTGGGTCACAGCAATTTCGAGACAGCAAGGCTTGTTGGGTATTCACGGTCAACATGGTTAGTACCTTCAAAAAGTGGTCCGAGAAGGTAAAATCACGAACCGCCAGCGAGGTGTGAGCCGATCATAGCTCACCGATGCTACAGGTGAGCGAAGGCTATCCTGCATAGTATTAGCCAACATAAAAGATCGTGGTGAAGATATTTCAAATACGTGGAGATAATGTAAATAGGCGATGTCATCGCTCTGTTCACGTCGTGAATGTTTGATACCGTAGCGTAAAGCAACCCACTCGACTAGTTATCGAGAGATCTGGGGTTCGATCCCAGCGGTTTCGGAAGAACAATTTTTCAGTTGCTATGCGTTGTTTATAAAATAACGTGGACAGAGCGATGACATCACCTATTTACATTATCTCCACGTATTTGAAATATCTTCACCATTTCTATCGCACTTTGGATTTCTCTGCTATGATCAAATTGCCTGTTCTGTTAAATGCCACCAGATAGCGACATAGCAGTTGCTGAGCCCAACAATACGGATTTGTGTAGTCAGATGCTGACTGATAAACCACGCATAGCGCTGTGAATTGTTGGTACCATAGCGTAAAGCGAACGCACCCGGCTAGTTATCGAGAGATCTGGGGTCCAATCCCAGCGGTCTCAGAAGAACAGTTTTTCAGTTAGGGCCGCGGGTAGCCTAGTGGTCAACGTTCGTGACTACCACGAAGAAGACCTCGGGTTCGATCCCAGGTAGGTACGAACGCTTGAACCACTAAATACCCGCCGTGCGTCGGATGGGCACGTTAAGCCGTCGGACGCCGGGTACTGGCCCCCCGGTAATAAATGAGGGCGTCTTCCTCCCCCTTTCTACCTCACTTCCGTGTCACTTTCCTATAGGGCACTCTAGCCCAAATCTCCTAGTTTCCTATTTCTAAGGGTTCAGTTAGGGCCGCGGGTGGCCTAGTGATCAACGTTCGTGACTACCACGAAGGAGATCTCGGGTTCGATCCCAGCAGGTACGAACGCTCGAACCACTAAATACAAGCCGTCGGACCCCGGGTACTAGCCCCCCGGTAATAAATGAGGGAGTCTTCCTCCCCCTTTCTACCTCGCTTCCGTGTCACTCTGGCCCAAATCTCCTAGCTTCCTATTTCTAAGGGTTCAGTTAGGGCAGCGGGTGGCCTAGTGGTCAACGTTCGTGACTGCCATGAAGAAGACTTCGGGTTCGATCCCAGGCAGGTACATATGCTCGAACCACTAAATACCAGCTGTGCGTCGGATGGGCACGTTAAGCCGTCGGACCCCGGGTACTGGCCCCCCGGTAATAAATGAGGGCGTCTTCCTCCCCCTTTCTACCTCGCTTCCGTGTCACTTTCCTATCGGACACTCTAGCCCAAATCTCCTAGCTTCCTATTTCAAAGGGTTGTTTAAGACCTGGGGTCAGACACTCCCTTCCTAAAATCCTTTACCTATGATCAGCTCAGATCATATCATATTTTCAGTTGCTAAGCATTGTTTATAAACTAACGTGGACAGAGCGATGACATCGTTTATTTACATTAAGAAAGGATTCGGTAGTGCAACTCGCCGGTAATTTGAATGCTGGTGACGGAAGTAATGTGTCACAACACACAACACATCGAACCCTGTTGAAAGTGGGGGTGCATTGCCGCAGGCAACTCCGAGTGCCCAATGCCAATCTCAGTTAACCGTTGGAAGCGCCTACAATTGGCACGGGAGCATCAAAACTGGACCTAGAATGATCGGAAAAAGGTCGACTGGTCCGACGAATCTCTTTTTCTGTTACACCATCTGGACGGCCGGTCGTTTACCTGGGAAAGTTTCGGCACCAGGATGCATCTTGGGACGAAAGCAAGCCAGCGGAGAAAGTGTAATTCTTTGAGCAGCGTTCTGCTGCGAAACCCTGGGTCCATCCATTCACATGCAAGAAAATATGACGTCTATCTCCTATCTGAACATAATTGCAGACCAGGTAGGTACATCCTTTAATGGCAACGATATATCCCTCTAGTGGTGGATTCTTTCAGCAGCATAAGGCGCAATTCTTCCCTGCCCGGATTATTCAAGAATGGTTCCCAGAACATGAGGAAGACTTCCAGATACTGCCCTTGCCTTCACATTCCCCAGACATCAATCCAATCCAGCACCTATGGTTTGTGTTGGAATAGTAAACCCGATCTACGACGGCTAAACTACATAACTTCCAAGAGTTGAAGGATCTGCTAGTAACGTGTTGCTACCAGATATCACAAGACACCTTTAAAAATCTTGTAGCGTCTGTGCCTCGCCAGGTAAGAGCTATTTTAGCAGCACGTGGAAGACCAACATAATATCAGGCAGGTGGACAAAATATTTTTGCTCTTCGGTGTATATGCATTAAGGAAAAAGAGCTCAAAGAAATGCGTTACTTGCTCAGTTGAAACTAAGCACTAAGAAATAAATGCAAATGAAAATTGTACTGTTATTTATTAAGCCAATGACTCGGAAGGATATCTTACTTCATATGTTTCCATGGTGTCGTAAGTTGTGCATGGGTTCTCGTAGTTTTCTTCTGTTGGAAAAAGAGACACACAGATTAAAGAATTTTACATCATAAGATATCTTTCAGCATTGGAACAAGTTTGACATTTTTTAAAAACTATAGAATATCATACGGCTATAAGTTGAGATGTTTAATATACGCACTAACAGGATGTAATGTAAAAACTTTTGTGCATTTCGTTATGCGAGAAAATTCAGTTAATAAACGACTGGAAGTAATAAAAATTTATTAGTAAGATCAGCAATTCTTATTTGAAAATTTCATTTCATTCCACTTTCATTATCTGTGATAAAAAGTTTAGGACTGAAGTTTTTTTTTTTTTTTTTTGATTGGAGGTTTAACGACCACCGTGAGCAACTCAATGGGCTATAAGCAGTCGCCCGTCCCTAATTTGGGGTCACTGGTTCCAGGGAAGGGAGAGAGCCAGTGCCGTAAGACAACACAACATCCATGCCTGACCGGGATTCGAACCCGGACCCCTTACGGACGAATGATCAGAGGCCAGCGCCTTAGACCACTGCGCCACCGGGGCGGCAGGACTGAAGTTTCGACGCGCGAAAAAAACAATATGACTAAGTCATCATTATTGTTGTTACAGCTACAAATATTTGATCTTCTGTATGTCTGAATGAAAATTTTGGACCGTCCTCCATAAATGTTTATTTGATTTTCCTCCAAACAAAATACTTGAACTCTCTTCCGGCGGATTTTGCAAACCTTGTTTTAAAACAAAAGAATCTCAGGTTGAAATTTATCCGTGAAGATTTTGAATATTTGGCACGTCATCTGACAGCTGTGGCCAACACATGAACAAATCGCAACTAAAAACTGATGATAACATTTTCATGCAGCCAATTTTGGACAGTATACACACTTGCAAACGATTTGCTGAAAGATGAAGAACGTACAGGAACCGGTAGAAAATTCTTTTCGGATTGCTTGCAGATATCTGATACCTACATATATTACTAACAGTTCTTTGAGATTCGAGCATTATCTCCTCAAACAACATCAAGATTGTCTCCAAGACATAGTCATTGATGACATAAGACTTTACTTAAGGTTGATTTATCGAACGTCTCAGTTTACAGCGATCTTGGCACATAACTCGAGCTTCACTGAAGTACAAAAAAAAGTTTTTTGACTTTTCTTCTGAAGCTCGAGTTAAAAATCAAAATTATATGCAGAACATTTTTCACCAGGAGCTCTATGTGGAGCAAAAAGAATTTTAAAATCTGACTTTTAGAAGCAGAGATCAGATCAGATCAGATGTAGGGAATTTTAGGAAGGGAGTGTCTGACCCCAGGTCTTAAACAACCCTTAGAAATACGAAGCTAGGAGATTTGGGCTAGAGTGCCCGATAGGAAAGTCATACGGAAGCGAGATAGAAAGGGAGAGGAAGACGCCCTTATTTGTTACCGAGGGGCCAGTACCCGGGGTCCGACGGCTTAACGTCCCCATCCGACGCACGGCGGGCATTTAGTGGTTCAAGCGCTCGTACCTGCCCGGGAGTCACGAACGCTGACCACTAGGCCCCCCGCGGCCCTAGAAGCAGAGATATTGGGAAAGTCGCAATTTAACTTCAAGCCCCCTAGCGGGAAAATATGCATTACTTGAAAATGAAACTGTACCCAAAGTAGTGGTGTTCGTTGTAAATGGTATCGAATGGAAGACAGATTGTTTTTAATCGGATGTTCAAAAGTAAATATATTGATGAAATGTATTTTGAATTCTATGGCATTTGAATTTATGCCCTCTGGTGGCAAAGTTGTGCGTCATAGAAAAATTGGAAGGCAAGGATCATCGTTCTCACATTTCAAGCCTCCTAGTGCAAAAATAATTTTTGAAATCGAACTAATAGTTGCAAAGATGGTCCTCAGACGGAGGAACGGACAAAGTGCTAACACAAGCACGACCTCTTTTTATAGAAGACGTGATAAAAATATCACGCGATGGTGCTTTCAGTAACGACGACGATATCTCACGGTAAACTTCTAGCATTTACCTCATTACCTTACACTTATTTCAATGTAGTCGCTATACGGAAGGATATTTTTTTCTGTTTGAATTTCTTTAGGATGAGAGAAGCAA
The DNA here is from genome assembly GCA_039090855.1 of Macrothele yani. NCBI lineage: Eukaryota > Metazoa > Arthropoda > Arachnida > Araneae > Macrothelidae > Macrothele > Macrothele yani. Next base: position 119,046,933 of record CM077026.1, read on the forward strand.
GAATAAGTAGATTCATCAAATAAGAATTGTGTTCCATGTTTTAAAAGGAAAATAATATAACGCTAAGAATCATTACTAAGATAAAACATTACAGAAAGAACACCCAGAGTATTACAGGAAAGCCTGATATTTTCCTATCAGGTGGTCGTGCGGTCTGAGGCGCTGGTTTCTGACCAATTGTCCAACATGAACCCGGGAAGCAGGGTTGCCATATTGACTTTTTTGAAAATTTTGGCTTTTTTTGGTGTAGTTGGCGTTCCAGAATTGATTTGGCTTTGTTTGGCTCTTTCCAGGCTTTTTACATTAGTTGCACGAAAATTACATACCATCCTCTTTTAAAATAATTTTATTAAAAAAAATATTTTTGCTCCAAAATGGTAACGCCATAACGACTGAATGGCAAAGAAATCGGAATCTACGGAGTTTAAAACTTTTATTGACAGTTGACTTGAAGTTTCAGGTTATGCTTAATATTTTGATAAATCGGGAATAGCTAAAGGCAGAACAGTATACCAAGCTTTTCTTATCTGGGAGGGCGAGACTTGAAATTACGCCCCTTCGAGTTCAAAATTAGGCCGCTTTGAGTTCAAAATTACGCCGCCTCGAGTAAAAAATTATGCCCCTTCGAGTCCCACTCAAATAATTATTTGAGTGGGACTCGAAGGGGCATAATTTTGAACTCGAGGCGGCGTAATTTTGAACTCAAAGTGGCGTAATTAAAAGTATTATAATTCTTGGTTTTTATTTTCTCACGCATTACCCTTGTAGGAAAGTTTTATGATCGTTCAAAAATCGCACTTCAGGTCTTTGACGTAATTTCATTAAAGAAAATGTAAAAACTAAATAAACACCCAAGAACTACAGGTTGTAAATACCAAGTAAAGCGCGAACGTTATGTGAACGCCGGTAACATAACACTGCACGAAAATGCAGAACGAAAAACAAACCAGCGCAGAACGAATGAATATCAGATAGTGAACTTAACAAGAGGAAAAGCTTAAGGGGTAGGACTTGGAAAAATTCCGTTTTAGGTTAAACGTTCAGAGAACTTTCTGCGCAGAGCAGAAATTTAGCTCTTCATCCCAATGACATGTTCGGAAAGGTAATAGAAGTTAGACATATCAGCATATTGTTTTCTATGCCTACTTTCACTGTTTTGGAAAATTCCCTCCATGGATATGAGATGTTCACATCTCATAGTGTAGGTTACTCTGTACCCTGGTTCACTTAAACGAATATTGTAAGAAACTAACAAAAGCCTTTAAAATTAAAATACTGAGCGATGTAACTTTCTTTTTCAGTTATAGATTCTACTTTTTACATCCCTCAGAGCATGATTTAACGCTCCTGGAATGACGTTCTGAGAGGGCAACCGCTCTCCCTGCCATGGCTAAAGGCTTATTTAAGTAGTGCCGGCTAAAGGCTTATTTAAGTAGTGCTGGCTAAAGGCTGTTTTCAGTAGTGTCGGCTAAAGGCTTATTTCAGTAGTGCCGAATTAGTACAATCAAAGTTTGACACAAAATTCAGAGCGAGACTGTTAAAGGGAATAATGTTAGACTACAAAAATTATTTGTTCTTTGTGTTTGGAAAACCTGTTGTACCAGAAATTTGAATGACTGAACATCCTTTTTCAGCAAACCGAAGCTGTTCCTCATGAATTGTATCAAGAATTATTCTTACACCAGAAAAGTCTTCAGAACAGACTGTTTGATGTGAATGGGCAGAAAAAAATATTCATCAAGTTGATTTTGTTATCAAATCTTTAACAGAATGTAATATGTTTCTACAGAAGAACAACAGTACTGAGGCTCATCTACAAATAAAAAAAATGTCTAAGAAAGATGTACGTGTATGCTACGGAAAGCTCGCAGTCAAGTTGCACGTAGACTTCCCTCGGCGAGAGATATATTTCAAAATCTATCAAAATTGAATTCTAAGATCATTTTAAATCAAGTTTAAAGGACTGTGTTTTCAGAACTCCTCTTTATACATCTTGCAGAAAACAACATTAGCACTACTACAAACAAATCTATAGGAAACTCCGTTTATTGGTGTGAAGGAATATTAAAAAAAAAAAAAAAAACGAAATACAAAGAAAAATTGCATCTTCCGAGCTTTCGCTCTGCAACCGGGAGACTTTCTCAAGGACTATAAACGTTACTAATAATTCTGACGAGTATAAACAAAATTTTAAATACCAGTGCTCGAGGACGTCGTATTTTGAATCTTGATGCTCTAGGCACCATGCGATATATAGGTTTCCTTTCATGCGGAAAACCACCTCAGCATGTTCCTCCTCGCGGATGGGATATCAACAGATTGGGTATCACTGCATGCGTAGGAATGCGTGGAGTTCTCAATGTTTTCTCTGATCAGTGTGCCCTTGTAGCCAGTATACTGAGCAATTACCTTTATCTTATCCCATATTGGGATTGCGTTTCTTTGCGCTACTTCTTTCGACGCCGCCCCGGTGGCGCAGTGGTCTAAGCGATGGCCTCTGATCATTCGTCCGAAAGGGGTCCGGGTTCGAATCCCGGTGAGGCATGGATGTTGTGTTTGTCTTACGGCACTGGCTCTTTCCCTTCCCTGGAACCAGTGACCCTAAATTACGGACGGGCGTCTGCTTATAGCCCATTGAGTTGCTCACGGTGGTCGTTAAACCTCCAATCAAAAAAAAAAAAAAACTTCTTTCAACAAGGCTGTTAAAGGTCTTCCCCAATCTGATGTCTCTCATATGTCCTTAGCTCTTAATGCAATTGACCTTTTCGTCAGTCCGATGTAAACCCTCGACGAACCGTTCGGGTACATCAGAGGTATCTCGTGTACTCCTGTTTCCGATTTTCTGTCCGGGTTTCTGCTCGTGTTCGTCACTGCTTTGTGTATAGTGTTCGGTGATCTGATGCCGATGCGAAGACCATGGCGTCTCATTAGGCTTCTGAAAGAGTAAGATAATTATGGTACAGATCCGGCGTAACGCAAATTATATTGTAGGATCCCTTGATTGGACATTTTGTAGGACTCTTCTTAAGTCACGCTAGGGGAAATCACATGTAATGCCTTTACTGATGATATCTGATGTCTCTTTGTTCCTCGATTCTATGCTGGAACAGACATTGAAAGCTCTTTCAAAATACGTCCTGAATGAAAACTCGAATAATCGGAGTTTTCTATAGATTTTGTTTGTTGTATTTAAGTGTGAATCCCGTTCAATGAGTTATTAGCGCTACTGTTGAACAATAAAGAAAAATGCTTTCTGTCGATAGGAAAGAAGCAGCTTCATTTAAAAAAGATGGACGCCCTATGAACAGTTTTTGATTGGCGTTCTTCAAACCATCAGGCACTCAAAGAGCTCGCCTACTTGTCTAACCTCAGTTAGCAATGCCGTAGTTGGGAGGATATATACTCTCTTGTAACCCAAGCTATAAACAAAAGCGACAAACAAAATGTAGCGGAATTTTCTTGATGCTATTGGGAGACTCAGAGCAGAACTACTGCTTTCAAACAAATGCTGTAAGGACTTTACTTCATCTGCAAAAATGCTAAAAGACTACATTTCACAAGGTTTTTGCTGTAGCTTGCATTTGTTCTAATGAGGATGACAGTATGAATATGATGTTAGTATGAATATGTTTTAATAATGTTTGGCTTTATTCTAGTACTATTTGGCTTTAAATTAAAAATTTTAAGTAGCAACTCGAACGGATAGTGCAAGATTTGTTTGCTTGTTTGATGGCTTTGGCTCTGTAACTTTCCTGGAACCAGTTACCCTAAATTAGGGACGCGGTACTGCTTATAGCCTTCAGAGTTGCTTATGGTGTTCGTTAAACCCTGAAACAAACAAACAGCATACATGAAATTCTTTCGCGGATTCGCGGAATTCCACTTTTTTCGTTGTTATTGGGTTTATACTCGAGATCAATGCAAAACTACAGATAATTTTTTGGGGGTTAGTGAGGATGGATCGTTTTCCGTCTGGGAACGGAATTTCGTCTTTCAAAAGTTTCGAAAATGAAAGGTAAACGGAGTAAAAAAATTTCCCGTAATCGTAATTTTCTTTCTTTCTTTCTCACAATGCTGCCTCTGTCCAGTATTGTTCTTAAAGATCATTTTACTGCGTAAATGGTTGTATTTCAGCATGAAACTATTAGTTTTTAATCTCAAAAACTAAAGTTAAGAGGACGCGAGCTTTCCCTGTAATATACAGGAATGAGATTCCATAGTGAAAACTTTGATAGCATGAATTCATGATCCTCAGGCTGAAAGTGCTTTGAGCATGATGGATAAAATTGCCATCTGAGAGAAAGAAGGAGAAGTGATAGTGAAGAAATGGAAACCGAAAGATATCAACAGAAAGAAAAATTAAGCAGTCAATGCTGTGTAGCTGGACAATCAATAAAAGACAATTATGGCATTCGAACTTGCTGAGAAAAAGAACAAGGCTTGCTTGCAAGAGGAAACTTGAGCTGATTTTCTAGCAGGTACCATAAGAAAAAAAAACTGTTTGAAGCAGTGTCTTTTAAAACCATTTTATTCTGTTTTGAATTCAGTAATTTTATATTGTGAACAAAATGATGTGCTCCACTTTAATATTTACATAAACACAACGGCCGTTCTATACATCATCATCATCATCATTGTCAACCATTATCAATCCACTGCTGGACGAAGGTCTCCCCAAGTTTCCTCCACAACGGTCTGTCTTGTGCCAGTCTCCTCCATGTCACTCCCGCATACTTTCGAATTTCATCTACCCATCTCCCATGTGGTCTTCTTCTGGGTCTTTTCCTGTCCCTTGGAATCCAATCTAAAATTTCGGCTGTCCATCGATGATCTGTCCTTCTGGCAGTATGTCCAGCCCATTGCCATTTCAGGGATTTAACTCTGATCATGATGTCTTCCACTCTTGTCATTTTTCGGATCCACGTGTTCCTCTTCTTATCTCTCCTGGTTACACGAAGCATGCACCTCTCCATGCGTCTTTGAGTGGTCTGCAGTCTTTGTATATCTCTTTTAGTTAAGGTCCACGTCTCTGCACCATACGTAAGCACTGGAAGGATGCATTGATCAAACACTTTTCTTTTAAGACATAATGGCATATTGCTCTTGAAAATTATGCTGTTTCTTCCAAAAGCTCTCCAGGCAAGTTTTGTACGCCGATTAATTTCTTCATCAATGTGACCCTCACTTGATATCTGCTGTCCAAGATAAACGTACGTGTCTGTTATCTCCAGCTTTTCTCCATCAATCGATAAATCTTCATTTCGCGTAAAAGCATTGAACATCACTTTTGTCTTCTGAAAGTTCATTTTTAATCCCACTTCTTTACTCTTGTCAGCAAGCTCCTGGATCATACTCTGCAGCTCTGATGGGGTAGTTGCAAAAATGACTACGTCATCAGCAAAACGAAGGTGGGTTAGATAATCTCCATTAATCTTTATCCCTTTGTTTTCCCAGCTCAGCGACTGAAAAACACCCTCCAATGTGGCATTAAAGAGCTTCGGAGATATGGTGTCACCTTGTCTCACTCCCTTTCCAATTTTTATGTGTGTTGTATTTTCAAACAGCCGAATCTTTGCACTTACTGAGCGTAAAATCGCACAAAATGAAGAAATATAGGTACAGCAAAATGTATGTTATTCCTTCTCAAAGTATCTTCCCCGGATGATATGCAACACCCATCGTTCAGTCCACTTATAACGAAGTGAATTTCTCCGTCATTTTTATCCGCGCCGGGGTTCGAACCCGGGTCCCCTCATTCCGGAATAAGTTGCTCTACCAATTAAGCTACGCGGACGATTATTCTGATTCCTATCTGCCTTTATGTCGTGTGCGTCTTTCTGGCAGGTACATCTCATCTCCTGGTACGTTACACACTTTCAAATCATATGGCGAAGGCATTTTGTAGAAACTGCTTTAGCGACCTCTGTACAGTTCGAATAACGTCAGCATCCGTGTTGAATGTTGCGCCACGGAACTTCTCCTTCATTGTTGGAAACAACCAGAAATCGCACGAGTCGAGGTCAGGCCTGTAAGCAGGCTGTGGCATAATTTCAATACTGCATTTCGTAAGAAACTGTTGAACACAAGCAGCCACATGTGGGCGGGCGTTGTCATGGTACAGGGTCCACTTTCCCACCAGGTTCGGTCACTTAATCGATATGTGTCGTCTCAGACGCTTCAAGACTGAAATGTAATACTCAGCCTTGACAGTGATTTGCGGTTGAACGGCATCGCTAGTGTACTACACCATTATGGTAAAATAAAATGATCATCCTCACCTTCCCAGATGATTTGGTTTGGCGGACTTTTTCGGAGGAGGGGAGCCTGTGTGTTTCCAGACACTCGTTGCGCTCTTTGTGAGGGGGTTTGAAATAGTGGACCCATGTTTCAACGGCAGTTATTAGTGTGCTTAAAAAATTTAGATCATTTGCAATCATTTGTTTTCACTCATGAGACACCTGAACTCTAGGTAACAAATTTTCTCTCGTCAGGTGATGAGGTACTCATCTGGAACACACACGATGCAGCAGTAATTATCGCGTAGAATGCGGAATGCCGACGTTTTTGAAATATTAGTGGACCCCGCTATGTCTTAAAACGTCATTCGTCAATCTTCTTGCAGGATTGCCCAAACAGTGTTAACAATACGCTACATAACAATACTTTCAGGTCGACCGGGCCTAGAAGCGAGTTCTGCCGACAAACATCCTTTTTTTGGAATCACGGCGCCATTCAGAAATCGTTGATTCACCCAAACATTTATTTTTGTAAACGTTTTTCATTAAATCAATTGTTTCTGGAGCCGTTTCACCGAAACGATAGTAAAATTTATTCGCACAACGCATTTCACTTCTTAACTGCGAATCACTCATCTCCATAGCTGTTTGTTGAAATGCGGAAGCACTTTAAACAGCTGCGCAATAACAGTACCGGAATCATCTGCAACGGCTAATAACTGTTGCCATAGATACTTCCTTAATTCATTTAGTCGTCTTAGTGGTTATTTCCCCCTTTCACACTGTTGCCAACTCAAAAAAAAATTATCTCAGTTTTTATGGAACGGCCTTCGCAGATTAAAGTCAAAAATTTAAACAGTTCAACTTTTTCCATGTTCGTGGGTCTCATGTATGAAGAAAAATAAAAAAGAAAAATATATATTCATAAATAGAAACACACACAAATGGAAAGAAAAAGAAGCATAGTCACCTTGAGCTCCGGCCTTAGTCTGAGAAAAAAAGTTGGAGCATCCAGGAATTGTGGGAGGACGTTCAGCATGAAATTTACCAGATCCACCACGGCCGCCGTTCATATTGCGCTCATCTCTCCCATGATTCATATTACGCTGATCCCGGCTGCGGGGCCCATTACCCCCACCCCCTGACCGAAATGGTCACCACCCTCATAACCACCACCTTGCATTTGCCTGTTAGCCTGTGCATTTAGTGACAAAAATACGAGAAAGGCTGCTGTCAAGAAGAACTTCATTTCGAATATGCTTCAGAGCACCTTAAAACCTGATTACTGACTCTGGTTGTCCCAGACATCCTTTTATTCTCTAAAAGTGGACAAAGGAGAAAGTAAGAAAAAAAGATGATTTATATCTTTGTCATAAAATCTTTCCTATGATTTTAGCATCTGCTACAACTTCAAACAAATTCTCCAAAGCCCATTGCATGACAACGCAATACTGTTATTCTCTTACTCGTCATTTTCTCGTAGAACTTTCCTCAACACAACGCTTTGTCAACTATGTGACTTTTGCTGAGCGCTCCTTCCGGGAAGTTGGCATTGCCCACTGACTCTCAATAATACAGCAGAGAAAAAAATATACCATAAAAAATTGTTTTTTGGGAGTAATATCTCACACACGTGTTTGGTAAATAATTACGTCATTTGTGAGCCACTGAATAGAAGTTATCATTAGTTTTTTCTTTGCAGAACGAGGACAACCGCTTCGACGGCTGAGTGGTCAGATGCTTAGGATTTTGGTTAATTTTCCTAAATGAAGTAAGGCGCGATATCCGGATATGAGCATTTCGTTTGCCCCAAGGAGCTGATTCTGTCCCTTTTACTTAAACTAGTAGCTCTGAATTAGGAACAGCCGGCCCTTTGTAACCTTTGAACAGAACGAAGAAATAGAGGTTTGAATGTGATCTGCCACAGTCTTGCTCATGTTAATTATTGCCAGAAGAGCAACTAGGTGTTTCTGCGCCTAAGGCAAACAATAAAGTATTGCTCTCCCATCTGTCTTTCTATCTAATAAAAAAAATTAAAGTATTGCGCTCCCATCTGTCTTTTTATCATCATAAAAAAATTACCAATCAGCTGTCGGATGGAAGGTCTCCCAAAGTCTCTTCCACAACGTCTTGAGCCAGTCTCCTCCATGTCAATTCGAAAGGCGCTTTTGAATTTCATCCCCCTATTCCCACGCGGTCTTCTTCTGGGTCTTCTACTGTCTCTTGGTATCCAATCTAAAATTTCGGTTGTCCATCGGTGGTCCGTTTTTTCTGGCAGTATGTCCAGCCCATTGCCATTTCAGGGATTTTACTCTGATAATGATATCTTGTCATTTTCCTTATCCACAAGTCCCTCTTCTTATCTTTTCTTACACCAAACATGCATGCGTCCACGCTTCTTTCAGCCGTCTGCATTCCTTCTATCTTTTTTTTAGTTATGGTCTACGTCACTGCCCCGACGCAAGAACTGGAAGGATGCACTGATTAAACAGTTTTCTTTTAAGATATAATGATATACTGCTCTTAAAAATTGTATTGTTTCTTCGAAAAGCTCTTCATCCAAGTTTTTTTACTCCGATTAATTTCTTCATCAATGTGACCCTCACTTGATATCTGCTGTTCAAGGTAAATATGGATATCGGTTATCTCCAACTTTTTCCCATCAATCTATAAATCTTCGTTTCTTATAAAAGTATTGTACATCACTTTTGTCTTCTAAAAGTTCATTTTTAATCCTACTTCTTTACTCTTGTCAGCAAGTTCCTCGATCATACTCTGTAGTTTTGAAGGGGTAGTTGCAAAACTGACTACGTCATCAGCAAAACGAAGATGAGTTAAGTAATCTCCATTAAACTTTATACCTTTCTTTTTCTCTGTTCAGTGATTGAAAGACATTTTGCAAAGTGGCATTAAAAAGTTTGGGAGATATGGTGTCACCTTGTCTCACTCCCTTTCCAATTTTTATTAGTGCTGTATTCTCAAATAGCTGACCCTTTGCACTTGCATTTTCATAGATATTATGAATAATACTGATATATGCATCTTTAATACCGCAGGATTTTAAAGCCATTGTAATAACACCTACGTAACAGAACAAACGTCGCAAACAGTTGTTCGAGCACGTGCGTGTTGCCACAGATGAAATCATTTGTCTCACTAACTTTATTTTATTTTTCGGTATTTTTCCTTGATTTTACGTATCGTGCGATAGCGGCGAGCTTAGTTCCGACTTCGGCCACCTGATAAAAGCAGATGGCGCTGCAAGCACTGAAGGACGTTAGAGCGTTAGGGCCAGACGTCGCCTGAGCTTAGTTCCAATTAGGGCCACAGGATGAAAGCAGATGGCGCTGCAAGTACTGATTGACGTCAGATCGTTAGGGACAGACGTAGCCTATTATATAGATTTTATTCGCCCCCGTGGCGCAGTGTTTGTAAGCAGTTTGGGCTCGGTTTAGGCATGGGGTAGTGGGTGTTTGCCTTACGACGTTGGCTCTCACATCCTTTCCCTGGAACCAGTGGCATTAAAGTTGGGACAGGAGATCTCTTATAGCCTCTAGAGTTACTCACGGTGGCAAAAAATGTCACTAAACTCACAAAAAAGAAAAAAAGAAAAGAAAAGGAAAAGGAAAAAAAAAATGAGACGTCACGGTTACCTTTTCGCGTTTTCGGACAGGTGTTCAGTGACTCGAAATTGCTTGCAGGATAAAATTATGCCAACATGTGACGTAAAAGCTGTGTGTCTTAGGTTAGTTAATATATTGCGTCTTATTATTATTATTATTATTATTATTATAAGTGCCTTGTAATTAAATCAAATAAATCTTAAATACTATTAAGTCAAGATATATCCACAATGAATTAACACACAATTAAAACAAAACTATACAAGTGAGACTTATTTTACATCACTTTTTTTAAATATTATGTTTCACAGTAGTGAGTGAATCGAAGTTCCGAAATAAGTTATTAAAAATATGTAAGGACCTTATTTCTGCGCATTTGTTGAGTCCCACCACCTTCAGTGCGCAGTTGCTAAAGAAGTAGAAGGAAATACGTCATTCAATTAAATGTCAATACCTATATTTTTTTCTCAGATGTTCATTAATGAGAGACAAAATGGCACGAACATTCCTGACGTAGCGTCTTCCTTTTCGTGTTTCTAAGCAGGTGTTGAAACAACTTAGATCTTATGACGTAACGTAGCTCTGATGTCATTCAGAGTTCTTTGGATAAGATGAAGTCACAGCACGATTTCAGGTGGATGTTTTTCACTAGCGGCAGCTGAGAAAAACAGGTTTTTCTGCTATGGCAACGAAGCACAACGTTAATACACGGAATTATAAAAAAATTATATATAGAAATAACTAATTTCTTGCTTTTCATTACCCTAATCTCATTATTGATTTGCTTGTTACATTTCATTATTGACATTCCACCTCTAGTTTTGCATTTGTCATTATTACAGGTTTCTTATATCGTTTCGATTATCAACAGCTCATCTGGTTTGTAGCTTGTTCTTCATCATTTTGTCACACCATTTCACTTTTCGTTATTATCAACTCAGTAGCTTTACTACCCGGCTTTGCCCAGGATTTAGGCTTAATAATTTCATATTCCCTTATATGTCACTGAAAAAATCGGGAAATAATTGTTGCTTGCAAAAAAGAAAAAGCTGATTTCACAAATCCGGTCATTACAAATTATTTACTCATAGTGTGATTATTTCAGCACTTGGCCGTACACAACATTTTTTGGTTTCTCCTTCATCGGCGACAGTATGTAATTTTGTTGGATCCTTTCCTCTTGACATTCCAACATACAGCTGTTCATGTGAGAAGCATCAAATGCATCACGTGCTTTCAGTTTCAGACGTCTTTGAGGAGCGAATCTCTGGGATAAAAAAGTTAAAAACGTATCCTTGCGAATATTTTATAAAACTGGCTGAAACCTTAATGAACACCATAAATCATTAAGATGAACATGTCCTGCAAATTTCGCCGGAATCAGTAAATAACTTTTTAAATTAGCCGTCAAAATTTTATTAACCGTTTCTGCGTATATATTTCCGCTTATCGATGAATTAAAAATTCCATGCCTATTTAAAAAGTTTTGATCAAATTCCGGTGAAATTTTGAGGGACTCCTCTTATTACCAATTCATGGTGTTGATACAAATTTCAGCCCGTTTCCTTAAGATTTCGCAAAGTTCGTTTTTGAATTTTTTTATGCACGTTCTCAAAGAATAGAAACACTTGTGGATGTGCCGTGGCGATGAATGCAGTCACGTACTTTCAGATAGCGGTGACGTAGCAAACGACGCTGACTTTATTGATTAGCTTATTAATTAATTCATAACTCGCGAACGGAACAACGTAGAGATCTTAAAATAGCTGAGTTGACCTAGAAATTCCAGTATTAATAAGCCACAAATTTCACGATGCCACAGTTCGGCGTTCGAGAGTTTTTGCTGCTTCAGACAAAGAGACGTTTCGTGTTTTATATAAAATATTATTAGTTTCTTACTCGCTTTTTGTGCAATCTTTACACTACGATCAGTAGCTTTTACTTTGTTAATTTCATTGCAAAGCTGTTCTTCACGTACAGTATGTTTATTTTTTCGTAATTTTATTTCCGTTCACCCGAAATAATTTTTCACTGAAATTTCACCTTTCATATTGTCTTTTTCTTTTTAAACCAAGGTGTTTTCATGAGCCATTATGGTGTAAAAACCTGCTGTAACCGCACATTAATTTTGATGGCTCCAATGAAGAGATCATTACGTACTGCTGATTTCATTTACTTCAGTAGAGGAAATCAGTAGTGCGTAAGTTAAATCTGTCGTATTAGCTTCCTCTTTCTAAACCAAGGTGTTGTCATGAAGGTGTTTTTATGGATCTACTATAACTGCACATAAATTTGGATGGCTCTATTGAAGAAATCGTCACGTACTGCTGATTTCATTTACGTCAATAGATAAAATCAGCAGTGCGTAACTACCCTGCTGGCCACCCAAAATGCAACACCAAGAAGGAAACACCGATTGGCCTAAAATTCGCAGCATGTGTCGCCCGCGAGAGGACATGCAAACGATTAGCGTTGCAGGGCATATGCAAATCATGTGCGCCCGGCACGCCACCGAGAAACACGATAAGAAGGTTGCACAGAGGCTGGGTGTAAATAGTGGAAGTGTGTTGTGCTGCCGGACCTGTGCGTGGGAAGCTTCCTAATGCCTCGTCGCAGAATACGGCAGTCATTCCAGCACGTTTCGGAGATCGACAGAGGACGAATAGTGGCTTATCGCGACAGCGGTTTATAGTACCGAGACAATAGTACCGAGACATAGGCGCCCGTGTGGGACGACATCCAGCCACAGTGAGGCGAGTATGGATTCGGTGGGTGCAGGAGAGACGGACGGTGCGACGTGAGCGATTGCCGCAGCGAGAGGACCGGCATGTTGTGCGGTGGGAATTGACGGCTCACATCGCCACATCGCGAACGTTAGCGCAGGAATTAGGGTTTGTTGCGCAACAAATGTGTCAGCACGTACCGTTCGACGCCGTCTGCAGGAGCATGGACTTGTCGCACGGAGCCCATTGCTCCGATTACCATTGACGTTACACCACCGGCGAATGCGGCGCCAGTGGACCGTTGAACGCCGCAGCTGGACTACGGAATGGCACGAAATTGTCTTCTCCGACGAATCTCGCTTCTGCCTGCGGCATGAGGATGGTCGGATTCGCGTGTAGCGGCACCGCGGCGAGAGACTGTATTACGTCTGCATTATGCATCGCCATACCGGTCCGTCGTCTGGCGTTATGGTGTGGGGTGCAATTGGATATGACACTCGCACCGCTCTGGTACGCATCGCCGGTACACTCAATAGCCACCGCTACATCTCCGACGGCCGCCCCGGTGGCGCAGTGGTCTAAGGCGCTGGCCTCTGATCATTCGTCCGTAAGGGGTCCCGGTTCGAATCCCGGTCAGGCATGGTTGTTGTGTTTGTCTTACGGCGCTGGCTCTCTCCCTTCCCTGGAACCAGTGACCCTAAATTAGGGACGGGTGACTGCTTATAGCCCATTGAGTTGCTCACGGTGGTCGTTAAACCTCCAATAAAAAAAAAAAAAAAAAAAAAAACATCGACGTTTTGGAGCCTGTAGTCCTTCCTTACCTGCAGGACCTGCCAGCGGCCACGTTTTCACAGGACAATGCACAACCGCACGCGGCACGCATCGTGCAACAATTCTTCACGGCCCATCAGGTGTCACTTCTGCCGTGGCCGGCCTGTTTTCCCGATATGTCGCCCATCGAACACGTCTGGTCGCTGATCGGCAACCAAGTGGCCTGGCAAGCACCACCCGCGGCTACGCCTGATGAACTGAGGCAACGTGTGGAAGCAACCTGGACCGACATACCCCAAGTCCACATCCAAAACCTCTTTCGTTCGATGCCGCGGCGTGTAGCGGCAGTTATTGCCAGCCATGTGGGCCACACGAACTATTGGTGTCTGCGTGTTCCGCAAGTCGCACGGGCCTGCAAGCTCAATCGTTTCATCTTTGTATCTGTTGTTATGTGTCCAGTAAATCTGGCTTTGCTATCTCGTGTCCTTCTTGGTGTTGCATTTTGGGTGGCCAGCAGTGTACTTCTGTTGCACTTGCTAATATACATATAAACTAAAATATGTTTTTCAAAAGCACTTGATGCACCCTTATGAAATTCAAATTTTCTTTCGCAAAATTATAGTTTGTCATTAATACTGATGAGCAAGATGGGCCTTAGACGACAATGTTCAATTTTCTCCGTCGGGGTGAGGTTAGCGACCATAATGTGGGAATGAGGACTATAAGCCGATGGCTATCCCTTGTTTGGGAACACCGGTTACAGGAAGGGGACAGAGCCATCGCCACGAGTCAAACACACCAATCTTGCCACATCAGGGAGTCGAACCCGCGCCCATTTCGGATGATTGGCCAGTGTCTCTGATGACTTGGCCTCTAAGGCGGGATAGTTCTGTTCTTTAAACTTGGACTTTATCTTCGAGATTAAATGTTTTCCTTCCGTTTTCGCATTTATTTGAGACTCCAATTTGCCCTCTATTGTAATTACGACTACATGACCAAGTGTGATTTAAGAATAAATATGAAGTTTCATTGGCATTTTCTTAATGTTCATTTTATTCGCCGTCGGTTAAAATGAAATCAATCAATCAGTGGAAGTTATTAATTTTGAAGATAATTTAACACCTCTCACATGCTAATTCCTAATGTATTACTCTTATGTAGCTAAGTAGTGTGGTAATTGAAAAACAGCTATAAAGTAATGGAGTTGTGTAGATTCAGTAACTGTAATGTTCCATGCAATAACTTATCGTGCACCGCAGTCAAATAAATGCCTTACAAAAACGGAAGAAGGAATAGTGGGGGAAATACCAATGGCGTAAAAAAGGTAAAAAGTCTGCAATGGCACGTTTGACACCTGAAAAAATCATATGGCAAAATTTGAGATAATCTTTCGACAGCTGTTATTATTCACCAAACTATTGTAAAAAAACGAAGTGGAGCAGTGGTTTTGAAACAAAAAGGAAGCAAAACATGGTACGCAACTTCATCATTAAAACTGCCAGAAGTGCAAACCAAAATAATTAGTTTCCGCTTGTCAAAATGAGAGACGTATCATCTAGACTTTCCGCTTAAACAGGATTTGAGGCAGTCTCTCAAGATAACTTCACATATGCCTAATTGTATTAAATTTAGCAACTGAATGGTGGAAAAAACTATTAAGTAAAATTGTTAAACGTGTGACGTTTGATGACAATTTTTAATTATTTGGAATGTCATTAAAAATGATGCATAAGTATGGCTTTGCTTATGATCTTGATCGTTTCAAAATGGTGTGGCGCAGTGGTCTAAGTGTAGCTTCTGACCACTCGTTCGAGATGGGTTCGGGTTCAAATCCCTGTGAGACATCGACGTTGTGTGTGTCTCACGGCGCTGGCTGTAAGACACACACACAACGGTTCCAGATGTCTCTTTCCTGGAACCAGTGGCTCTAAATTAAGGACATGCGACTGCTTGTGGCTTATTGTGTCCCCCAAGATGGTCGTTAAACACCCCAAAAAATGGAGTTTCGTTAGCTAATAGCATAGTACTATGTCTCTCTGATTCTGATAAAATTATCAGAATGGCTCGATCTTATTTCAGCACCTTACCACTTACAATCGAACCGTCCCGGTGGCTAAGCGGTCTGAAGTGTGGCTTTTGAAAATTCGACCGAAATGTGCCTAGAGGATTCATAGGTAGTACGCTTGTTAAATAGCGCTGACTCTGTCCCTTACCCGAAACTATTGCCCCCACGTTAGGAGTGAGCGATTGCTTATAGTCCTACGAGCTGCTCATGATTGTCATTAAACACAAAAACAAAACCAAATAAATAAATGTGCAGACTAAGTAATTTTTCAGTATAAATCAGCAGATTTTCTCCGAATTGTTTTAGAAAAATACGAAAAACACGAGATATATACGAAAAAAAAAAAGACATACAAAGGCTGCAGTCAACGGAAAGAAGCATGCTTGATGTAACCAGGAAATATAAGAACAGAAACTCATGGATATGGAATATGACAAGAGTGGAAGACATCATGATCAGAGTAAAATCCCTGAAATGCCAATGGGCTGGACATATTGCCAGAAGAACGAACCACTGACAGACAACCAAAATTTTAGACTAGATATCAAAGGAAAAAAAGACCAAGAAGAAGCATACAGGTGAAGGATGAATGAAATTCAGAAGCATGATGGAGTGACATGGAGGAGTGTGACACAAGAGAGGCATTTGGGGAAGAAACGTGGAGAGAGTGTCATCCTGCAGTGGATTGATAAAGATTGACAATGATTATATATAACATCATCATCATCATTGTCAACCATTATCAATCCACTGCTGGACGAAGGTCTCCCCAAGTTTCCTCCATAACGGTCTGTCTTGTGCCAGTCTTTTCCATGTCACTCCTGCAAACTTTCGAATTTCATCCACCCATCTCTCATGTGGTCTTCTTCTGGGTCTTTTCCTGTCCCTTAGAATCCAATCTAAAATTTCGGCTGTCCATCGATGGTCTGTCCTTCTGGCAGTATGTCCAGCCCATTGCCATTTCAGGGATTTAACTCTGATCATGATGTCTTCCACTCTTGTCATTTTTCGGATCCACAAGTTCCTCTTCTTATCTCTCCTGGTTACACCAAGCATGCATGGTGCAGAGACGTGGACCTTAACTAAAAGAGACATACAAAGGCTGCAGACAACTCAAAGAAGCATGGAGATTATATATGTATATATATATATTTACTGACGTTATGCTGATAACAGCGCAACGAAGAAATTAAGGGCTAAATCTTGAACGGAAATGGAAATAAGCAGAGAAAGAAATGGGATATAATTTAGATGATAAATCAAATCTTATAATTACTCTTCACATATACATACGTACATATTGCCAGCTTAGATTTTCAGCATTCTTGTGGCTTTGTCTTCTGAACCCCAACTGAGGCACATTTTTGTAATGTGTCTCGCTGTGGCAAAGACCCCCACAGCGAGACACATTGCAAAAATGTGCCTCAGTTGGGGGTTCTCTTGGATTTTGAGACTTTTATTAATACAAGTCTTATATTCACGTATATATTTATAATTTCCAAATCCCTCATACGGTGTATATACATATTTATATAAAATTATTGATATCTTTTACTGACTATTGCTTCTCCGAAGCGTAGTCATAAGATTTTGTTTTATTCTTTCACATTATATCCCATTTCTTTCTTTACTTACTTCCACTTCCTTCTAAGACTTTGCCCTTAATTTCTTCATTATGCAGTTATCAGCACAATGCCAACGCTGCGAAGATTTTGCAATTGAAATCAGAGAGTTTTTTCAATGAAAAGAACCAGAAGTATCATTTCTAGAATAATGAGTGCATTGAGTGTATAACGAAGTAAATTTCTCCGTCATTTTTATCCGCGTCAGGATTCGAACCAGGGTCCCCTCATTCCGGAATAAGTTGCTCTACCAATTGAGCTACGCGGACGTTTTATTCTGATTCCTATCTGCCTTTATGTCGTGTGCGTCCTTCTGGCAGGTACGTCACATCTCCTGGTACGTTACAAGTGATAAGAAAACATTTTTTTATTAATTATCTCCTTTTGAAATTTTTTCTAGAAAGACATTATTCTCTGTTTTGTTTTATCCAGCGTGATGTTCCAGGTCATCGGCTTTGAATCAGGGATATTTCCGACTAGTATTATTTACATAGCCTGATAAAATGAGAAGAAATAGCGCTGTTCAACGGAGAATGACGATTGCAAAAGGTCAAGGTTGTAAACTGTATGATTTCCCGGTCCGGTGGACTTCCCGTTTATCTGTATCCTGGATGAGATCCTGTTGAGGAATTCCCGGCAGCAAACAATTCTCGGTTGGTGTCTTAATGCGATAAGATAATATAGAATAACTGAAAAGAGGAACAATACCCTACAGTTGTGGCGAGTAGAATAATTATCGAGATATGTGCATCCTCAAGGATGTAAAGAGCAGCAAATAGTTTTCGAGAAAAGCAAATAAGTCAAAATACATCAAATGCAATAAGTTTCCTAGAGAAATTTATAGAGTCTCTTACTTCTTTTCGCCGTTCTGTGTTTAATAATTTTAGAGAAGTTTAAGATAATTCTTCCTTAGAGTGTAATTTCCATGCCACGTATTAAAATGGGAAAGAAAAGTATCTTATATAATTAATAGTTTTACTAAAAATATATGAAGAGAAAAGAACTGTGAACTGCAAAATTATCTCACCTGTAAAATAAAGAAAAATATATTAGGTGTTTCTTAATGTGTAACGATCAACGCACATTTATAAATTACAAAAATCAGTTTGAAACTTCATAAAAAACTTAAACACATATTAAACCAGCAAAAAAGGATTCTTAAATTATTCATATATTTAATTCAGTTGATGAGGATATTTTCTGTTGGGGATTGTAAACACTGTCTACTTGCGATTTTATCGAAGTATTATTAGCAGCTTGACTGCACTCAAAAAAAGCTTTGAAACTTTCTACTAACAGCTTGGAGACAGACATTTTAAACAATATAGAAGGAAATTCATTTTTTAAATGCTCTTCACGAAAAATGAAAGTACCAACGTCATTTGTTCAAGCTGTTAGTCCTTCCCTTATTATTTGTAATTATTTGGAGGCTGTACGCCCACATTATCGACAGGGATTAGAAGTTTTTACCACCCACGAAAAGGAAGTCGCAAAAGTTACATACAACGGTCCAGTTGTCGAGTGGTCAGCGACGCGGGATTATTGCTAATAATCTGAACTGGGAACTGGTTTGATCCCCAGATGAAAGATGAGTTGCTTGCTTGTCCTGTGGTGCTAGTGTGGTGAACTTTTCTCTCCGCAGTGGATCTCTATCTTACCTGGGACCAATGGCTTCAGAATTTGGAAAGGCGATTGCGTACAAACTTAGATGTTAACAGTTTTCATTAAACCCAATGATATCCAGCAGAGAGAGAGAGAGAGAGAGAGAGAGAGAGAGAGAGAGAGAGAGAGGAAAAGAAATAAATTTTGCATTTCAGGTACCACGCCATGGGATCAACCTTATGTACACATCCCCCTCTGGACGTCAAATTACTTTTTAGGCTTCTTGAAATAGAGCGCATACCGGTGACGTATGCAAAAACAGCTTCTTTACTTTCCAGTTCAAAGACGGCCTAATATCGAGCTATTCATTATCAAGGGTAACCGCTTGGCTAAGTTACCCTTGGCTAAGTGTATTTGATAATGTCAGTTTAGAGAAGTATTTAACATATTGTTACGATCTACCCAACATTAATTCTGGAATTAATGGGCATGGTTGACGTATCGAATTAATTAGGTATTAATTAATTTCGAGGCTTTGTTGGGGTTAAAAAGTGCAAAAGAGCAGAGAAAGTGTGGTTCATGGAAAGACGGTGAATTAAGAATCTCACACGGTTTGGGTGGTCGAAGCTACTAACGCTGTAAGTCGTAAATAACGGTAAGGCAAGTCACGGGTGACTGGTAGACTAAACAGCAGGAGACGGTTCGAAGAGAGGCATTACAAGACACTTTCGGGCGACTGGTAAACTTAACAGCGGGAGACGGCTCGAAGAGAGCCATTACAAGACACTTTCAGGCCACTTGTAGGACTTAATGGAAAAGGGGACAAAAAGGTGAGCAAATAGCAATAAAGCTGTCGCTTGGCTAAGTGTATTTCAAGTACAGTATCATTGTTCTCACTGTGTGGTCTGATCTATAAGCAAGATTGCGCACTTGCCGTTGAAAATAAGTAAGAAACGCCAGTTGCTGTTCTGTGTCTGATGTAAAGAGACCTAAAGAAAAGGAGTCTGCTACACTCAGGATGAATGGAGTGATTCCATGGCATTGTGATAATGCATGGCAACTCATGAAAGGGAGGACAGGTAGGTGGAATACTTGCCAAAGAGCAGGTGAGCACTCGGAAGAGGGCCGAAAGGGTATGTCCGTGCAAAAGATCAGTGAAAGGTGTCCAGCAGCGGCCATTCACTCCGATGCAAGGCGAACAAAGCTACAGAGTGAGAGGGGGGCTGTGAGAGCACTCAACGTCCCTCACCATCAGTGGAGCTCGTGTGTGTGTGTCTGTGTTTAAGTTGGAGAGAAATTCTCTGTCTAAGAAACTTTCCAGCGAGATTCGGGCAGGAGGACATAAAAGCACGTTAGTGTGATCTTATTGAATTAATGCACCCAAAGGATAAATCTGTTAGTACGGAATTTTTGTTAGTATTTCTAGTAAGATAGATAACTGTTGAAGAACTGGTTCAAAAGAACACTCAGAACTGTTGCATGCGGAAATGGAAAAAACTGTTACTGCCAATAGTTGAACTCTGCATCAGAAATTAGATGTCGGTGGAAAGAACCTCTAAAACTCACAATAGCCATCTATTAATAATTCAGAATTTATGCCTTTTAAATACCTACTAAATTATTTTTGTGTTGTTCAGAAATAGTAATTTCTGGTCCTCTTTTGGGGCTGTATGTTGTCCGCTCAATTCGTTTAAGTGTTAGCCCTAAAAATTCAGTCTTCGCGTCGAGAACAACTTTTCATAATCTTGGAGTCTAAAAATAATTTCTCGGCCACGGTTACTACATTGGTGGCAGTTTATGGAACTGGAGAAACCATAAGAATATTAAAATGAAACAAAATGGAATATAAATTGATTTCTGGGTATTTGTGGCGATACATTTGCATGCTGTTTAATCAGGATCAATAAATCGCGCTGATACTGTGAAATCTGATAGCATCTGCGCGAAGTGCAAACACTTTTTCGATTTCGAAAACAATTGCGTTGAACTACATTTTTCCTCTAACTCATTGCTCAATTGTATGAAACTGCGATATATGTTGCGCAAATGTGGTTTGTTTACCATCTTTCTAGGGGAAATAGGAAATAGATGTTTTACCGGTATCACGGCACAATTTCATGCCTTTTCTAGAAACTTAATAGCTTCTCTCATGATGGCGACGATTAAATATGTTGAACCCGATATTCTTTTTAGAGAAGTACGTTAATGTCATGGTTTTCGTGCTAGAACTGCTTAGACTCATTTTAAGTAAATCTTTAAAAAAAAAAAAAACACACACACACACACAAAAACAAAAACAAAAAAACTCTGACTACTCAGAGTATCACTTTGTTCCTCCACCTGTAGTAACCTTTCTTTGCTGACAGTGGGATTCGAACCCATATCTTCCCACTCCGAAGCGACTGTTCTCCCATTTAAACTGCGCCGGCAGGATCATAGTTGTTTATCTGTCCATTTGGCGCATGCGCCATCTCAGTAGCACTCATGAGTTTTAGGATTTGGCCTGGTTTTCAACCTTTAGGATAATTTGAGCAATTTTTGTAACTCGTTAATTTTTCTAGCGATGCTCTTCCTTTACATTTTTTATTACATGGTTCTTAGTGGAAATGTGGTGTAATGAACGTTTTTAATTCTTTAGCAATGTTTTATGCAGGTATTATTCTGCAGCAGTAGCGTGCTATGAGTGAGTTAAGCAAATGATTATTCAGTTTGTTGCGTGGGAAATTCTATCTTTATTTTTTTTTCTTTTGCGTTGCCTTGCTTTTTAAGTGTTAGTTTATTCGCGTTTTTTCGCGGGATTTGGGATTTTCTCTTGTGGCGGGGTTGGCTCAGAGGGTGGCGTTTGAAGTAGTAAGGGGTTTAACTTTAATCCTTAATTTCTTAATTTTTTCTTTACTTTCAAACTGAATAATGCAGAAAACCACACTTTCTGGTCTCTGCAGATATGTTATCCGTGATTGCCCTTTCCGAAGCCATGGGTGATATTTGTCAAATGCTCCACAATCCTTGTCTTTTTTCGTGGTTGAATTTTTGGATATTTTGTTTTTTTGAATTCATATCTGCATTATATATTTTTTAGTTTCATTTTTTATTACCATTTTTATTTTTCTTAATGGTTTTTTAATTAAATTTTTGTTGTTCTCTTACTTACCCTTATACCAGTACGTTCAAAAAGATCTGGAACTTTTTATATTATAAAAGAATGAATACAGATAATACCTCTTTATGCGATATTTCCTTCGAAGTAGTTATCCTGAGCAACTATGAATTTTTGCCAACGCTCATCATCATCATCATTGTCAACCATTATCAATCCACTGCTGGACGAAGGTCTCCCCAAGTTTCCTCCACAACGGTCTGTCTTGTGCCAGTCTCCTCCATGTCACCCCTGCATACTTTCGAATTTCATCCACCCATCTCCCATGTGGTCTTCTTCTGGGTCTTTTCCTGTCCCTTGGAATCCAATCTAAAATTTCGGCTGTCCATCGATGATCTGTCCTTCTGGCAGTATGTCCAGCCCATTGCCATTTCAGGGATTTAACTCTGATCATGATGTCTTCCACTCTTGTCATTTTTCGGATCCACGAGTTCCTCTTCTTATCTCTCCTGGTTACACCAAGCATGCACCTCTCCATGCTGCTTTGAGTTGTCTGCAGCCAACGCTCATACAAAGATTTAAATGCAGTTTGCATGCCTTCTTTTCGCACATCTTCCAGTGCCTCCGCCGCAGCTTGTTGCACTTCTTCGGAACTTGAGAAGCGTCGCCCCTTAAGCAAATTCTTCATCCGAGGAAAAAGGAAAAAGTCACACGAACAGGAATGTGATGTTTGGACAGGCAATCGGACACCAGGAGGGATCTGTGAGCCGGCGCGTTATCGTGATGGAGCACGACGAGTTGGTCTTCCAAAGATCGGGTCGCTTGCGTCTCACTGATTCTCGGAGACGTTTCAGGACGTTGACGTACTTTTCTTTAGTGACTGTTGAAGGAATTCCTTGTGTACTACCCCCTTGCAATCGAAGAAAACTGTTAACAATACCTTTCCTTTAGAGCGGACAGCCTTGAACTTTTTTGGTCGTGGTGACGACGGCAATTTCCACACTTTTGACTGTCGGTTGGATTGGGGGTTGTACAGAAAGCACCAAGTCTCATCGCCAGTGATCGATCGATTCAAGAGTTCGGGATCTGAATTCACTGCATCGATGTTATCCCCGCAAACTTGCATGCGCTCATCCAATTCTTCTTGTGTCTGGTTTTTGGGAACAATTTGTTGGCACACGTGATGCATGCCCAGTTTTTCTGTTAAAATGGCATGGCAACTTCTAACTGAGATGTCGACAACTCCTGCAATCGCTGCAACATTTTTCGACGGTCATGTTTCACAATTTCTTTGACAATGGCGATTTTTTCATCCGTTGTGGATGTTGAAGGTCGTCCTGACGTCTCATCATCCTCGATACTCTGTCGCCCATTTTCGAATCGTCGATGCCACTCATAAACTCTAGTTCGACTCATTGTACTCTCACGGTACGTTGACTTAATCATTTGAAAAGTCTCAGTGGAAGATTTTCCGTGCAGAACACAAAAGTTTACATTTGAACGCTGTTCAAAATTCGACATCGTTGTCCTCGCGACGGAGAGCGTCGAATGCTTGTAATCACGAACTACGCACATACGCTGTACGCGTTGGATCTGGATCAAACCGGTTCTGGCTGGTTGGTCACATCATGCTCTTTCACTTGCTCAGCGGGGAATGTAATTCACTGACATTTGTCAAATATTTAAAAAGTTCCGGAACTTTTTGAACGTGGTAATATATGTATATGCATATATATCATCATCATTGCCAACCATTATCAATCCACTGCTGGACGAACGTCTCCCCAAGCTTCTTCCTCAACTCTCTGTCTTCAGTCTGTCTCCTCCATGTTACTCCGGCAAGCCTTCAAATTTCATCTATCCATCTCCCATGTGGCCTTCTTCTGGGTCTTTTCCTATCCCTCGGAATCCAATTTAAAATTTCGGTTGTCCATCAGTGGTCCGTTCTTCTGGTAATATGTCCAGCCCATTGGCATTTTAGTGATTTTACTCTGATCATGATGTGGACCACTTTTGCCATTTTCCTTATCCATGATCGAGTTACTCTTCTTATCTTTCCTGGTTACACCAAGCATGCATGTCTCCATGCGTCTTTGAGTTGTCTGCAATCTTTGCATGTCTTTTATAGTTAAAGTCCACGTCTCTGCTCCATACGTAAGCACTGGCAGGATGCATTTATTAAACATTTTTCTTTTAAGACATAATGGCATACTGCTCTTAAAAATTGTACTGTTTCTTCCGAAAGCTCTCCATCAAAGTTTTATACGCCAATTAATTTCTTCATCAATGTGACCCTTGCTTGATATCTGCTGTCCGAGGTAAATGTAACTATCAGTTATCTCCAGTTTTCCACCATCAATTGATAAGTCTTCATTTCTTATAAAAGCTTTGTACATCAGTTTCGTCTTCTGAAAGTTCATTTTTAATCCCACTTCTTTACTCTTGTCACCAAGTCACTAGATCGTACTCTGCAGCTCTGAAGGGGTAGCTGCAAAAATGACGACGTCATCAGAAAAACGAAGGTGAATAAAACAATCTTTATTTATTTTTGTCCCTTTGTTTTCACAGTTCAATGATTGAAAGACATTTTGCAATGTGGCATTAAAGCTTGCGAGATATGGTGTCACCTTGTTTCACTCCCTTTCCAATTTTTATTTGTGCTGTATCCTCAAATAGCCGAACCTTTTCCCTTGCATTTTCATAGATGTTATTAATAATGCTTATGTATGCATCTCCAATACCGCAGGATTTGAAAGTTATTGCAACTGCTGATGGTTTCACAGAATCGAAAGCCTTTTTGATAATTAATAGAAACCATGCATTACGGGAGTTCATATTCCCTTGTTCTTTCAATTAGTTCTCTCAGTACATGGATATGATCTATAGCGCTATGGCCAGTCCTGAATCCAGCTTATTCTCTTTTATGAGCCATGTTCAGTGTTACAATCAAGCTATGTGGAGGAACCTTAGTGAAGATTTTATAAACCACTTTAAGGAGGCTGATGGGCTTGTAGTTCCTGAGATCTTCAATGTCACCTTTTTTATGTAGCAGGATAATTTTACCATTGCTCCAATCCACAGGGATCTTCCCTTCATTGAGACATCTAGTGAAACCTTGGGTGAGTGTAGTTTCAATTTTTCCACTTGTTACTTGTATAATGTCCATGGCAATTCCATCTTCTCCTAGAGCTCTTCCCTGTTTCATGTTCTTAATTGCACGTGCAATTTCTGCTCGGAGGACTGAAGGGACTTTAGTACCAGTACCTGTCGTAATGTCTGGAGTAGACCGTCCATTTCACATAGTTTTGAGTAGAAAATCTTTCACCTTTGTCAAAATTTTAAATTTTGCCTATATATCTTGTTGCAGTGCCATCTTATTTTTTCAGTGACATAATCTGTCTTCTTTCCTTACTGATATGTCCCTTTGCAATCTTCTGGCTTTGGTTGTTTATAATTGCTTTTCTCACTAGTTCATAATTGAATTTCTTTAAGTGATCATTGTTACTTTTTTGTACTGTCTTGCATAGCTCTATATGTTCCACTTTGGAAGTTACATCTTCTTTATTTGTTCTCCATCTCCCTTCTCTTTTGCATCAACACTTTTGCTTTTCCTGATATTTTCTTCATATGCAATTTGTTCTCAGTACCAACTTTTTTTTTCTTGCTGTTTCCATAAGAGCCTTGGTGAGTTCTCTGGTAACTTCAGAAATGTCTACTTCTTCCGATATTAGGCCATCTAAAGCAAAGAATCTGTTCCTCAGTTCCAACTTGAAGGTATTATGATGTTTTTTAAGGTTGGTCATGTTAATACATTTTGTTTGTGTCATGAGCTTGCCACGTTCAAGTTTAGTGTTGAGGTACACATTACATCTCACCATTCTATGGTCACTATCTGTGTTGAACCTGTTTAGCGCACTGCAGTCTTCGATGATGAATTTCTTGTTACACATAATAAAATTAATTTCACTGGTCGTACCACTGGGATGTCTCCATGTCTATTTCCGGTGTGGCTTTTTCATGAAGAATTAGTTCATGATGAAAACCTTTCTGCTTCAGCAAAATCTATGAAAGTAGTTCCGCGCTGATTTCTGTTCCCATGACCGAATTTACCTACCCAAACTTCACTCTGTTGCTGTTGCCCTATTTTTGCATTGAAATCACCCATAATGATCTTCAAGTGTTGCTTGTCTTCGTTATTTATATACAGTACATATGCACAAGTATATAGTGACACAATGCATTAACAACTGTACGAAAAATGGCTTTCGTGGTAAAAGATATCGAAAGGCAAAAATAATTTTTGAATCGGTAATTTTGAAGCTATTGTACAGAGCAAAATATAGTTTGAGTTTAATAGCATATGCGTTTGCAGCCCCTAGCGGCGAAGTTATGCATCGAAAAAAAAATACAACAACCTGCATATCATCGTTCTGACATTTCAGGCTTACGACTGCAAAAGAACTTTTCAAATCAGACTAATGATTGCGGACATATGGTGTTCACAGACGGACGGACAGACGGACAGACATAGTGATGCTGTAAGAACGTACTTCTTTCTTTTCAAAAGACGAGCTAAAAGAATTGTGATTCTTCAGATGCGTCATTTCGTTTCGACAGGACGTTCCAGGATCTTTGCTATTGGAAATTTGTAACTTTACTAAAAGTTCTAATACCTTGACTTACAAACGATTATGAGCAGACTGGACTGGGCATTCAACAAATTTATTCTTATAATAATTACGCAAAGTTGAGACTCCATAAGAACCAATACTGAGTGTAATTTGAAAGAAAATAACAAATTGCTTGGAAACAACCATCGAGATGTGAAAGATGTTGAGTGGTTCACTAATCTGGACAAATTCCTTAACGAAAATGGTGAGATCTAAACAACACGCAAGGAACAAATCGTAAAAGCAACATTAGCACTCCGAAAATTAGAAACCACTTTTCACAGCTGCTCTACTGTCGAATTAACCAGATCTTTCATTCTTATTAAAATGGAAGTTACGCGTCACTTCCGAAGTGTTCCCTTCATGTTAACGTAAGTCAAATAAATTGACATTGAACAGGGACGATCACATTCATTAGATCACTTTCAACTTATATAAGTAAATTGTTATTAGTAAGCATACATCCGTCGTGAATCCAGACTTTCCCTTCCCGCGGCATCCACTCTACTTCTCGTTGCTCCGAAATCTCTGTCCTAATTGCTAAGGGTTGCCAGATTTTTCTGATACTAAAGGGTCTGGGTGAAGTTAAAAAAAAATTAAAAGGCCGAAAACGGTCTTAAATGAATTTTGCCAGATTTTCTCGACACGAAAAGGCCTGGTATATGTTTAATTAATACGCACCTTAGATGCGATTTCTATGAATAAAAATCGCTTGAATTGAATTAACTATGAAAACTACATATTTCTCATTAATCTTGTAAAGCGATAGAACCAACTAGAATAATTGTAATAAAAATGTAAATTCTAATCAGTGTGCAATTTAGTGTGCATACTTCCAATAAAAATTAAATTTTGTGTTTTGCAAAGAGTGTGTTCGCAGACTTTGATGGCCTTGTGAGTTTCCGGATTTGAACACAGTTGGTCAACTGTGGGCCTAAACCTCTCATTGGCAACATTCAGCGCTTTACAGCCGGCTGTCGTGTAATCATGGGCCGTAATCAGGGATTTATACACCCAGCTTCAACACCCCTCGAATACCCACCCCAAATTTCTTCACCATCCCCCCATAAAAAAAGATTCAACACCCTTGCATAAAATCGGATCAAAACCTCTCTATTTGAAGGTGTCACACGCACACACGCACACACATGTATTACATATGTAATAAAACATATTATGTATTTTATTATCATATAGTACAGTTGTCAATAGTAGTTAGCATTTACACGAATTTCCTCAACTGTATCTAAAAGTATCTTCTAGCATAATACAATATTTTCAGCACGTCTTTTGTAAAAAAGATAGTGCTTATGTTACAGGTTTGCCCGTCCGTCCGTCTGTGGACACCATTCCCTGCAACTATTAGTCCGATTTGAAAAATTAAAAATTCTTTTTGCATTGGGAAAATTGAAATCTGCGAATGATGATCCTTCATTTTTCTTTACGATGCACAAT
This sequence comes from Macrothele yani, assembly GCA_039090855.1. Classification (NCBI taxonomy): domain Eukaryota; kingdom Metazoa; phylum Arthropoda; class Arachnida; order Araneae; family Macrothelidae; genus Macrothele; species Macrothele yani. Next base: position 119,074,797 of record CM077026.1, read on the forward strand.
TTCGCCGCCAGAAGACGTAAATGTAGTTGATATCGAATTCAAAATACATCTTATTCCATATATTTGCTTGTAAACATCCGATTGAAAAATATCTTTTACCTTTCGATTCCATTTATGTCCAAAACTATCATAGATCGTTGTTACTTTTGCAAGTTACGCACAGATTTTCCGCTAGGGGCGTAAAAGTAAACGGCGTTTTCACTGGTACCTCTTTCTAAAACTCCGATTTGAAAAATTGTTTCTGCTGCGGATACAACTCTTGAGAGAAAATCTTTTGCATTTAATTCCTAACTTTTGGTAAAAAATGGTTTCGCCACCGGGGGGGGGGTTAAGTGTTAATTTCTACTTTATAACGAAGTAAATTTCTCCGTCATTTTTGGTCTACGCCGGGAATCGAACCCGAGTCCGCTTATTCCGGAACAAGTCGCTCTACGAACTGAGCTACGCAGACGTTCATTCTGATTGCTATCTGCCTTTATGTCGTGTGCGTTCTGTTGGCAGGTACGTCACATCGCCTCCCCCCCGAGAGAGGGCCGGGGGCATGCCCCACGGGTCAGCCGTGACCATGAATCGTTGCAGGCAGCCATCCACTGTAGAATGTACTTGAGAACTCCCAGTCAATCTGGTGTGTGGAATGCAACGTCACACACATTTTTTTTGAAGCGCTGCAGAAGGGATTCTCTTATTTTTCCTATCTTGCGGTGTGGAAATAACATCACACCATTGCGAGATTTTGAACGGTCGGGTCATCCGGAAAGTTCGGGCGCCATTATAACGAAGTAAATTTCTCCGTCATTTCTGTCCACACCAGGATTCGAACCCGGATCCCCTCATTCCGGTATAAGTCACTCTACCAATTGAGCTACGCGTACGTTCATTCTGACTGCTATCTGTCTTTATGTCGTGTGCGTCCTGCTGGCAGGTACGTCACAACTTCTGATGTATTTGCAGCAAAATATGAGCTTCTAAAATTTCGATGGAAAAAAATTCTTTCGAGGACCGATACCTCTCACACCGAAAAATGTTTTCGAAATATTTTCTTCTTAAAATAATACATGGTTTCTCCCCCAGGGGCGTATACGTATATCTTATTTTTGTCAGTATCTTTGCTTTTAAAAGATCGATTTGAAAAATTCCTTTTTTGTTAGACAGAGTTTTCGGTGCCAAACGTTTTTCATATAATTTCAAAATTGTCAAGTAATTCATAGACTTTCGCTAGGGGCGTTAATGTAAATTACGTTTTCCCCGATATCTCTGCTTCCAAAACTCCGATTTCGGAAATTTTTTCTATAACGCATACAGCTTCTGATGGAAAATGCTTTGCATATAATTTCTAATATTTGGTAAAGAATGGTTTCGCCACCTGGGGGCGTAAGCGTTTATTTCTGCTTCTGATGTATTTGCAGGAAAATCCGAGCTCCTGAAATCTCGAGTGAAAAATTATTTCGTGGACCGATGCCGCTCCGATCGAAAACTCTTTTAAGAATACTTTCTTCCTGAAACAATAGCTGGTTTTTCAGACAGGGGATGTAGATGCATATCTTATTTTTGTCGATATTTCTGCTTCTAACACGCCGATTAAAAAAATATTTCTTTGTTGGATAACGTTTCTGCTGCGAAATGTTTCTCATGTAATTTCAAATTTTTTCTTAACGCACAAGAGGGCGTAAGCTCCCATTTCCGTTTGCAGCAATATCTGCGGGACTAAAAAACCGAATTGACAATATTTTCTTCTGTCAGATACTACTAACCATGCAAACTCTGTGTGAGTATTTTCTTCCGAAAATAATGCACGATTTCGCCGCTATGGGTGCAAATGTCTAATCTGTTTTTCTCAATATCTCTGCTTCTACATATCCGATTTAAAAAATTCTTTCAACACCGGACGCCATTTACCTACTAGAACATTTCAGGCTATAGTATATAAGGAGTTTTATAGTTCACTGTTCTGTCGGTAGGTGTTTTTTTTTGTATTTCAGTTTGAAGCTATATAGCCACTCCTAAAAGCCCTATTGAGAAATATCTTCTTTACTATATGCTATTCGCTACAACAGAGATGTGGAGCATTATCCTCTTTAAATAATGCAAAGATATCCCGCTAGGGCATAAAGGTCGAAACCCCCCCCTTTTTTTTTGCTATGTCTTCTTCCGTGACACGTATTTGAAGAATTCTTTTCCTTAGCATAGCTTTTTCCATGAAGAATATTTTTTTGCCTCTTTTCAACTTTTCCATTACGCAAAATTCTTCTCCTAGCAGATGTAGACTTATATCATGTTTCCTTCTATATTTCTTCTTTTAAACTGTTCGATTTGAAAATCTCTTTGTTGCTTGTGTATGAGAAACTTTTTGTGCACCATTTGCTAATTTTCATAACATGCTTTTTAGCCGCTGGTGGAACTAAGTAAATGTTTTTATTTCTGGATGTGTTATCGATTGTAGAAACCAGTTGATTATTTTCCTAATCGGTACCCTAAACTTTTAATAGCTCTGACAAATTTAATTCGCGTAAGAACGGATTCAAAGGACGTACGTATTACAAAGGGAATTCGTTGTCATCTTTCTTGATTTAATTTCAATTTGAGCTGTATATACAGTATATAGCAGTATGAAGTTTCTCTTTTTTTAGTTTTCCTTTTTTAAAGCATTTGTTTAAAGTCAGTCATTGCAACCACACGACGTACGTACGTATCTCTTCACTTTAGTCTGCTACATATTTTGCAGATGTACTTCTGAATCACTTCAGCATGAAAAATTTGTAAAGACGCCAGTATGTACTGTTTCAGCAACCCATGTTAGTTTTTAGTTGTTTTTGCTTTGTTCCAAGAAACATTTAGATATGAGAGATGAAAAATAAAAACTGCTCAAGAATAAAAAAGCCATGTGCAGTTTTGGAAAAAATAAAAAAATCCCGGTTTTAATCATTCTTAATTGTAAAATATTTATCAGTTATCCATTTTTTTAAGTTTTCCCTATTTATAATACTAGCGCCTAAATATTTTACAATAAAACAATTCATCCTTTGAAAAATTTGTTTTCAATCACCCTCCCCCCTCCCAAGTTTTTTTCAACAGAGCCTCAAACGTTTTCGTTACCACTCATATTCGAAATTCCTTGATAAACCTCTAGGCGTAATACCAGCCGAACCTATCCAGTACCTGGTAGAATCCATGTCACAACGTGTTGCTGATGTTAAGCGGGATGAATGGTGTACCACACGTTTTTAGTTGGGTGTGTATAAAAAAAAATGCCCCTTTAGTGTATGTGGAGGATGCGTATGTGGAGCATTATTTTTCTCGGACATGTTGTGTTTGGGAGTTTATTCATCATTCACAAGAAGGATGCATTCACGAATGATCATTCAGATGAATGGTCTTTCACTCCCGGCCGGCCGGCCGTCTTACTACACTAACTGAGAAAAATCATTCTGTGCTCTAAAGCGCCTCCGCATGCGACATCAAGCGGAAATTGGCAAACTGCCCCAAAGAGCAGGATATCACCGCCATTCACCGCTCAAGATGAATGATTCCCAACGACAAGCGTATTCACAGATCTTTTGGCAAACTGCCAATAAAAAGCAGGATATCTCCAGCATTCACCGTTCAAGATATACGATTCACCACAAGAACACATCTCTTTTTGGCAAACTGTCCATTAGAGCAGGATATCTCCAACATTCACCATTCACGATGAATGATTCGTTACAAGAAGCACATTCACAGCCTTTTTGGCAAACTGCCCAAAAGAGCAAACCTCCAACATTCACCGGCAAACCTCCAACATTCACTGTTCACGATGAAAGATTCATCACATTTTGGCAAACCTCCAACATTCACCGTTCACGATGAATGATTCATCACGAGAAGCGTATTAACATCCCTTTTGGCAAACTGCCCCAAAGGGAAAGAGCAAGAGCTTAGGAGACTTGTTTACCGTTCGTTCATGAATGGATTCCGATCGCTGTGAACACCTCGTTCACACCATTCAAATGAATGTCATTTTACGTTTCATTCCCTCCCAAACTTAAGTTTCACCATATTTCTTGGATGACTGAGTGTTCACCTCTCACTTTCATAACGGTTGAAGCTTATTTATTGACTGCATTGCTTTTCTGTATCTTTATTTTATGTCTCATGCCCAGCTATAAAAAAGCAGACCACGAGGATTTGACAAAGATTGGGCTCAAAACTTTTTTTTCAAATTCATGTACACCTTTTACACTTTTTTTCACAATTTTCTCCCTTTACCTAGCCTAAATTGATTTAGTTTTATAATAAAATTGGGGGATTTTAAATAATATTTATTCAAAACTTTACCGGGTTTGAATAAATACAAAAATAAAGAATTCAACTAACAATTTATTTAAGGATTTCATTTTAATTTTTAGAACTAATGATTAAAAGGGTTTGTCGAAGGGTAAAAAAGACAAGCCTCACAATCACTGCAAAACTGCTTAATGAAATTTAGCGCATTATCAGGATCCCAGAGAAAAATAAGTATTTCTTACTTATTTCTAAAAACACATTTATTCATTCATTTAGAACATTCACTTCATAGTGTGGGAGAGCCTGCCCCGGAATTTCCACCCAAAATAGGTTTTAAGCAATTAATTTAGAATCATCCCATCAGGGAATTTTAAAGTGATTCTTAAAGTAGAGAAGAGAAGGAGAACAAACATATAACAGAAACAGTTAGATAGAATTAACACATGAAGAAACCACAAAGAAACAAGATCTTCACGACAATAAAGGTTTTAATGTAATTCTGGATCCTGCTAAGCTACCCAGCTCCGTAAGACAAACATACTACTCACGCCTCATTTCAAACTCGAACACTTGCCCTGATGACTAGCCAGAAATCTTCGCTTCTGACCACTCGGGCAACAGCTTTTTCAAATAGTTTCTTAGTTCTGCAAGTAATAAGTAATATTTAATTATGCATTTTTGCAAACTGTATATGGAATTTTATCGAAAATATGAAAACATGTGAGCGAGACTTCATTTAGGAATTGAAGTGTTTTTACATTTGAGTGATGCTTCAATTTATGGTGGTTATTTACGTCCCCCTACTCAAAAGTAAAAAACAATGATAATCACATTTCATTAAGGAATTCTGTAAACTGTAAGTTATATTTTATTAAAAAAATTACGGCATTTCATCGATTTTTCTCGTAAGCTATAAATGACATTATCAATTGGAAGTTAAACATTTTTAAATGATACTTCATTTGGAATTCTCACAAGACCGACATGACACATCGTTATGAATTGTAAACAAGAAAGATGACACCGAATTTTCGGGTGTAATAAGCACGTCTTTTGAATCCGTTCTGACGCAAATTAAATTTATCAAAGCTATTCAAAGTCAATGGAACCGGTATGAAAAATAATAGTATCTGACGGAAGAAAGAAGTTTTTCAATCGGGTTTTTAATCACTCAGATATTGCTGTAAACGAAATCGTGAGCGTACGCCCTATGGTTGCAGACTTGCACGTTAAGAAAAACATGAATTTATATGAGAAACATTTCGCACCGGAAACGTTCTCCAACATAGAAAGGATTTTTCAAATCGGACTCTTACAAACAGAGATTTCGACAAAAATAAGATGTGACTTTACGTCCCCTGGTGGGAAAACCATGCATTATTTTAGGAAGAAAGTATTCTCAAAAGGTTTTTCCATATGAGAGGTATCGATCCAAGAAAAAAAATTTAGTCGAGTTTTCAGGAGCCCATATTTTGCTGCAAATACATCAGAAGCAGAAATTAACACTTATGCCCCCTGGTGGCCAAACCATTCCTTACCAAACAGAAATTATGTGAAAAATATTTTCCATCAGGTCTTGTATGCGATACAGGAAGAATTTTTCTAATCGCAGTTTTAGAAGCAGAAACACAGCAGAAAACGCACTTTACCTTTGTGCCCCCTAGCGGAAAGTCTATGATTTACTTGAAAATTTTGAATTTATAGGAAACAGATTTCGCATCGAAAACACTATCCAACAAAGAAGGAATTTTTCAAATCGGTCTCCTAGAAGTAGAGATATTGACAAAAATATGATATACATCTATGCCACCTGGCGTAGAAACCATGCATTATTTCAAGAAGAAAATGTTGCCAAAACGTTTGTCGACATGAGTAGTATTAGTCAACAAACGACTTTTTTTTCAATCGAGATTTTGGAAGCTCATATTTTGCTGCAAATACATCAGAAGCGGAAATTAAGACTTACGCCACCTGGTGGCCAAACCATTGTTTTCAAAAATTGTAAATCATGTGCAAAATATTTCTCATCAAGAGCTGTATCCGGTGCAGAAATAATATTTCAAATAGGAGATTTAGAAGCAGAGGTGTGGGGGGGGGGCATTTACCTTTACGCCCCCTAGCGGAAAGTCTACGAATTACTTGAAAATTCTGAAATTTATATGAAAAACATGTGTGTCACACTGGAAACACTATCCATCAAAGAAGGAATTTTTCAAATCGGACTCCTAGAAGTAGAGATATTGACAAAAATAAGATATACATCTACGCCCCGTGGCGTAGAAACCATGCATTATTTTAAGAAGAAAAAGTTTCTTAAAGGTTTGTTGACATGAGCACCATCGGTCTACAAACGACGCTTTTTTCAATCGAAAATTTAAAAGCTCATATTTTGCTGCAAATACACCAGAAGCGGAAATTAAGGTCTACGCCCCTGGCTGCCAAACTATTTCTTTTACAAAAATTAGAAATTATGTGCAAACGATTTCACATCAGGAGCTGTATCCGGCGCAGAAAGAATTTTTCAAATCGGAGATTTAGAAGCAGAGATATAGGGGAAAACCCAATTTACCACTACGCCCCCTAGCGGAAAGTCTATGAATCACTTGAAAATTTTGAAATTATATGATAAACGTGTCACACTGAAAACACTATCCAAAGAAGGAATTTTTCAAATCGGACTCCTAGAAGTAGAGATATTGGCAAAAATACAATATACATCTACGCCCCTGGCAGAGAAACTGTGAAATATTTTACGAAGAAAATATTCCAAAAGGTTTATCGATGTGAGTGGCATCGGTCCACGAAAGAATTTTGTCAATCGATATTTAAGAAGCTCAGATTTTATGGCAAATACATCAGAAGCAAGAATTAACACTTACGCCTCCTGGTGGCCAAAGTATTCTTTACCAAAAATTCGAAATTATATGCAAAAGAGTTTCCATCACGAGGTACATCCGCTGAAGCAAAACATTTTCAAATCGGGGTTTTAGAAGAAGAGTTATCGGGAAAAATGTAATTTACTTTTACGCCCCCTAGGGGAAAATCTATGCGTAATTTGTAAAAGTAACTATATTTAAAATACTCTTCGACATAAATGGAATCGAAAGATAAAATATTTTTTCAATCGGATGTTTAGAAGCAAATATGTGGAATAAAGCGTATTTTTGAAATCGACATCATCTGCATTTACGCCCTCTAGCGGCGAAATTGTAAGTCGTAAAAAATAAAATAAAAATAAAGGATCATCATTCGCATATTTCAAGCTTCCCAATGCAAAAAGAATTTTTCAAATCGGACTAATAGTTGCAGAGATAGCGTGGGTACAGACGGACGGATGGACGGACAAACCGGTAACATAAGCACGATCTTTTTTTACAAAAGACGTGCTAAAAATTGTAAATGGCACTTCATTAAGAAATTTTACGCACTGGAAGTCATTTTTACACATTCCACATTGTATTTGATTTGCGAATTTTATTTATTTATTTATTTATTTATTTATTTAATGCAAATTGTAAAGCATATTTGCAGAGGAAATTTTACAAACTGTAAATGATGTTTCAACAAGAAGTTTAACAAACTGCCATTCATGTGTCTTTGCAAAATACAAATGAAATTATCTAACATTAGAGATTGTAAACTCAGCACTATACATTAGGAAATAACTCAACATATTATCATGGATCTATGCTAATTTCTGTATTATAATCATTTGCTAGATAATCATAATCTGTCGTTATGAGTGGAGTGTATTCTGTACTCATCACCGGAGACTCTGTATCCAGCATAGGAATATTTTCTGTTCCTGTAGGAGTATATTCGGTGTCCATCATAGGAGTATATTCAGTGTACGTCATAGGAGTATAATCCGTGCTCATCATAGGAGTATATCGGTCACTTACTCCTGGAACATCCTCGGTACTCCCACTTCCCGAGTAACATTCAGCTAACCTGCGCAGATTTGTTGCACATTCTTCTGATATCTGAGCCGCGCTACAACTTTGTAGGGAGTTTTCAAACTTGCACACCTGAAATGATTTAACATTAATTTCACTAACAATAATATAAATTAGTTCTTTAATTAGACATATTAGAATTCGCCACTTTTGTAAAGGAACAACGACAACAAATCTTGTTTTAAATGATAGAGTAGACACAGACGCCGGAAAAAAGACCGCACTGTTATTTATTATGGAATAGGACCCACGTTTGTTGCGAATGACAGCAAGTACGCAACGCTGCGTGGATTCTATGACGTGCTTGAGTTTGTTTTGGTTAAAAGAAAACCATTCCTGCATCAAAAATATCGTGCAACTCTGTCATTGTTGACGGAAGGGAACACCGACGTCAAACATCTCCTTTATATCCAGATATTTTCAACGGGATTGAGTTCAGGTGATTGTGCCGTGGAATTTAGGAGAGTGGCGGAAATCCTCCTCGTGCACATCGAATCAGTCTTGAACTACACTGGCACGATGTGATGTTCCAATATCATCTATATAGATTCCGTCAGCTGCTGCCTAACAGCTCTTTATACGGAGTAGGATCCAGAAGTTCGGGGACAGCGCCTACCCGTGACAACGCAAGCATATACTGTAGTTAAAGTTACGGAGTCTGAAATACATCCCGCCGTCCCTTCCCACCGTAGTCAGAATGGTTTGGCCCATGGAAAGTGTTTGGAATGCGCGCGCAGACGTTTGCTGCTGTTTTAGTGGTCTGTCTTCTGCGATGTGAGAAACAGGGCTTTTGAAGAGCAACGCTGTAACCTTAAATTTTGTCAGCGTTTGGGTAAAACAGCTGCAGGTACCTTAGAAATGCTTTCGAAGGTGTATACGATCGGGCACTCTACTGGCGAGATTGAAAGTGCATGAGTGGTATCGGCGTTTCAAAGAGGGCCGAGAATCCATCGCAGATAATGAGCGCTGGGGTCGACCTGTTACACAGAGTGAGGAAAACATTACGATGGTGGCGCAGTGTGTTCCTCAGGGTCATCGCCGATCCATTTTGGAAATCGCTAACGCAACTAACTTATCGTAGACCACATGACAGCGCATTTTGACGGAGGATCTTGACATGCACCGCGTGTGTCAGCATATTGTTCCTCGCCTTTTGACCTCCGAACAAAAAGATGAACGGATGCGGGTATCGGGCGAATTCATCGACAAAGAAGATTCTACGTTTTTAGATAAACATAATCACAGGTGATGAAACATGGTGCTAGTTGTTTTATATTTAACCAAAGCGTGCTTCTTCAACATGGAAATCACCGTCTTCACCGCGATCAAAAAAATTCAGGCAGGATCGTAACAAAAGAGAAGTCATGCTGGAGGTGTTTCTTGATTCTCACGGCATTGCCCATTCCAAATTTATTCCTGAGGGCACAACAGTTAACAAAGAACGTTATCTGGACATTTTACGTCGCTTACGGGAGTCAATCCGTCGTAAACAGCCGGAAGTGGGGCGAAGTGGGGAATGGCACCTTCTCCATGACAAAGCGCCGGCACATAGGTTCCTACTGGTCACGGAGTTTCTAGCCAGAAATCGTACTAATGTGCTTCCACATCCAGCCTATTCACCCGACTTAACCCACTACAATTTGTACCACTTTCCACAGATCAAACAAAATCTGCAGGGACGTCTTTTTTGTGTTAACAAATGAGGTAAAAACAACAAAGCAGGAGGCATTACGAGGGGTTGTAAATCATGGCTTTCAGCAATGGTTCCAGAAGCTTAATGAGCGCTGGCGAAAGTGCATCGTCGCCCAAGGGGGTTAATTTGAAGGTGGTTGTGCATCGGTGTTTTACAGTATTCAAGGTAAAGGACTATACGCCAAGTCCCCGAACTTTTGGATCCTACCTCGTATATCCCACATAATTTTAGTAGGAGTGAGTTCAGGAGACTATGGAGGCTAAGAGAGATGATAGATGTCCTCCTCGGCTCATGAAACTATTCTTGAACGATGCTGGCACGATGTGCTGTTTCATTGTCATCTATAAAGATTCCATCAGATGCAGATAAAAAGTATATCTGATGGAATCTTTATAGCTGACATTTCAGGGTGCACTTGGCCTACTACAACAATCAATTATTCCCTGGATGTCATCTTACCTTCCACTGGCATCAGCGGACTCGGTCCGTGCCAACAGAATATGCCCCATAGCATGGTGCCACCTTCAGATGCTTATATTGTGTTCAGGAGAAATGCCGAGTCCATCGCTTCATTCGTTTCTGCCCACACGCTCGGCCCCCCATTCGTTCAAACCAATGTATAGCGTGCTTCACCTGACCACATCATCTTCTTTAATAACTCTATTGTCCATTCACGGCGATTTCGTTCTCACCACGAGCGGGTATTTCTGTTTTTTTACGCTTTCCAACCGTAGGTTGAAGAATCTTATATGCTCCAGGTTTGTCCATATGTCTGTCTGTCAACACGTAAACTCGCGTAAAAATGGTTCGATTTCTATGACATTTTAGTATGTGATAGGGAACAACCTGGGTACAAACCCTATTGAAAATGGACGAAATGGGGTCAAAGGTCAGGGCATAGGAGCGGGATCCATTCCACCGCCCTTATGGGTCAAAACGTACGTAAAAATGCTTCGATTGCGACAAACCTTTCTCATGTTGTTCCGGAGGAATACAGAACCAGTTCTGTTGAATATCATCGAAATGGGGTCAAAGGTCAGGACACAGGAGCGAGATTTATTCCACAGCCATTATCCTCATAACTTGACTAAAAATGTCTCTATTGCGACGAAACGCTAGTCTGTTGTTTCGGAGATATACTGAACCAATTCTACTTCATATCATTAAAATGGGTTCAAAGGTCAGGACTTAGGAGCGGGATCCATTCCATCGCCCTTATGGGTCATAACTTACGTAAAAATGTTTCGATTGCGACAAAACTTTAGTATGCAGTTCCAGAGATATACTTAACCAATTCAGTTTAAAATCATCGAAATGGTGTCAAAGGTCAGGGAACAGGAGCGAGATGTATTCTACAGCCATTATCTTCATAACTTGATTGAAAACGCTTCTATTGCAACAAAGCGTGAGTATTTTGTTCTGGAGGTATATTGAATAAATTCTGTTTAATATAATCGAAATGGGGTCAAAGGTCAGGTCACAGGAGTGAGATTTATTCCATAGCCATTATCCTCATAACTTGAGTAATAACTTGAGTAATGATTTTTGGTATGTTGGAAAGCGTATCATAATCAATGCATTGCATGATTTTACTGACTTGTTTTTTTAGTTGGGAAAGAGGTTGATGGAGCAAATTTAGAAGTAACTATGACTACATCTACAGTATACAACAGATATCAACAAAGGGCACGTGAAACAAGAAATTAGTTGGGGTATGAGACTTGGATGGAGAGCATCAGGTAAAAACTCAGCAATTTTCATGAGTAACTTAATGTCGTGTCTTGAAAGAAGTGTTTAATTAAAGCATTCTTCCACTTCTTACTTATGGATCAGTTACATTGATCTCAACTAAGCAAGACATACAGAGGCTGCGGTCAACTCAAAGAACCATGGAGAGATGCATGTTTGGTTTGACCAAGAAAGATAAGGAATGAAACTCATGGATCAGGTTACTCTGTAAGCGACAAGAGCAGATGACATTATGATCAAAGCAAGATCCGTCAAGTTGCAATGGGCTGAGTCAATTGAAACACTAGACCGGTTACCAAAAAGGTACATGAAAATACCCAGAAGGGTTATGAGAGACGAATGGATGAAATTAATATTTAAAAAATATGAAAAGAGAAACTATTAAAAGCTATTACATTAAAATGTGTTTATTTTATTTTTTTCGAAAATGAAAAGTCGTTTTTTTGCGCTTTACAACCGTAGATGCTCCATCTTTGTCTGTCTGTCTGTCTGTCTGTCTGTCCGCACGATAATAACTCGCGTAAAAATGGTTCGAATTCGATGAAATTTTAGTATGTGGTAGGAGATAACCTGGGAAGGAACCCAATTGAAAATGGACGAAATGGGATCAAAGGACATAGAAGGATATCTGTTCCATCGCCCTTATGCGTCATAACTTACGTAAAAATGCTTCGATTGCGACAAAACTTTATCATGCTATTCGGGAGATGTTCTGAACCTGTTCTGTTTAATATCATCGAAATAGGGTCAAAGGTCAGGGCACAGGAGCGATATTTATTCCACAGCCATTATCCTCATAACTTGAGTAATGATTTCTGGTATGTTGGAAAGCGTATCATGATCAATGCATTGCATGCTTTTACTAACTTGTTTTATAAATGATTTGGAAGAAAAAGCGTAGAATAAATTTATGACTTTGACTAACTTATGATAGGCCGTTAAGGAGGACCGCAAAAGAAACTCTATCCTACATTTTCGATGTAAGTTCCTATGTACACATTTTCTCGAAGACTATTGCTTTGTAGTGTTTGAAATTTTGAGCACAAATAAAAACGGCCCATAGCTAATATGTGCCTCGATTATTATTCCGAAAAAGTTGTTACATTTTTTTAATTTGAATTTATTGTACTCGAAAGTATTCCAATTTGGCGCTAGATGGCGCTAGAAGTTAGCTTGACACTGTTTCTGTCTGGAAGAAACGAGATCTTCCATTTCTGTCTGATTTTTTCTAATTATCTAAGCGAAATAGAAATAATTGAATCAGGCCAAAAGTGAAAGTGGAATATTGTCTTCTATAGATCATCTTAAATCCTACCGTACGTTCATTTTTTTTCACGAGAAAATGTGCACATTAGCAGAGAACCCCTAAATTTGAGCTATGGAAACTCCGCCTACTTACTGAGCTCCACCTCCAAATAACGTCATTGGTTAAATACGTAACAGGGCGTGTTTTATCTTTTTTATAGAAATAATAACTAGTTGCTCGCCTTTTAAATGCTGTAAAGTGCGACATACAGCCAAGGGAACAACGCTACGCAATAGCAAACGTTGTTATAACTGCATTCAGGTAGTCATTCCATGCACAATAGCATGCAGTCATCTGATGATGGTTTTCATCATCAGATAACTGCATAAGGTGCTTTGAAAGGAATATACTTTTTTCATCCTTGTTAGGGGAATCAACGGAAGCCACGCACACCTCCTAGTTCTGGATATATTAGACATGCGAACCTAAGTTATTGAACTAATGGCAAGTGAAGAGGAGCATTTTCGGAGAAACCATTTCCGAGACACCCCCACCACAAATTTTTGGTCACGGTACGCCTGTGATGGGGAAGAATAAGCACCGTTAATTATTAAATAAGAAAAATCTAATGTGATATTTTAGTTTTAAAGAAATTTAATAATGATCTACAAAACTTGCGCACTTGGGAGTTAATTAAATATCTTTGGTAACTTAAATCAGTCACTAATTTAAAAATACACTATATTGACAAAAGTCACCAGACACCTACAAGAGAAACACAACATAGCATTTATTGACGTACATTAGAACGGTGGCGATTCATCTTTGGCCTTAATGCATACACTCACCTTTCGAGACATGCTTTCGATAAGGTTTTGGAACTCAGCGATAGGTATGCACTTTCATTCCGTACCTAATGATGTCGCTAACGGTTGCTTAGTAGCAGGCCTTGATTCCAAACTTCTTATGCAGCGCTCTAATTCATCCCATAGGTGCTCTATGGGATTAATATCAGGGCTCTGTGCTGGCCAGTCCACACACGATAGGGAATTATCGTCAAACCACGCAGTAACAGTCCTTGCTTTATGACTCGGTGCATTATCCTGCTGGTACCAACAAGGCTCGGTTCCATAGTGTTGCCACAGAGTTGGTTGGGCATAATTGTCCAAAATGCCGAGGTAGACGTACTGATTAACAGGTTTGTCCACATAACCAATGGGCCGAGACCATACCACGAAAAACAACCCCACACGAGTACACTGCCAGCCCCAAACCTTACCGTAGAAACAGTACACTGTGGTAAATAGCGTTCCTTCGGTTGCCGCCATACCCGCCCACGCACGGCCATCAGACTGATGGATCGTGTATCTGGATTCACCAGTCCATAGGACCTGTTTCCATTGATCTACGGTCCACGATAAATGTTCTTTACACCATGCTAAACGCGAGTAGCATTCCGAGTGGAGATGAAAGGCTTATGAGCAGCCGCAAGACCACGGTAACACATGGAATGAAGTTCTGTGCGCATGGTACTTACACATACCGAGGTTACAGAATTTTTACTCACCTGTACACTGAGGTCTTGTGTAGTACTCCGTCGTTTAGCTGTAACGACTCTCCTCAGGCTTCGACGTCTTCTATCACTGAATTTCTTTGGTCTGCCGGTATGTTTCCCTGCTTCAGGCACGTCACGCGGCTTCCACTTATTCAGTACATCCAAAACAGTTGACTTGGGTATGTTTGAACTCCTTTCGGTTTCTCTTATGGACATCCCACTAATATAACATCCAACAATCATTCGTTTCTCAAAGTCAGTACTCTTCCGCCGCAACATTTTCACTGAACCTCACAGTACGATATGATTACGGTTAGCTACAGGCTTGTTAGCACGTCTTTTGTAAAAAAAGATCGTGCTTATGTTATCGGTTTGTCCGTCCGTCCATCCGTCTGTACCCATGGTATCTCTGCAACTATTAGTCCGATTTGAAAAATTCTTTTTGCATTCGGGAGCTTGAAATATGCGAATGATGATCCTTCATTTCGTTTTTTTTTTTTTACGATGTACAATTTCGCCGCTAGACGGCGTAAATGGAGATGATGTGGAATTCAGAAATGCGTTTTATTCCACATATTTGCTTCTAAACATCCGATTGAAAAAATTAATTTATCTTTCGATTCCGTTTATGTGAAGAGTATTTTAGATTTAGTTACTTTTTCAAATTACGCATAGATTTTCCGCTAGGGGGCGTAAAAGTAAATTACATTTTAGCCGATAACTGTTCTTCTAAAACTCCGATTTGAAATTTTTTTTCAGCAGATACATCTGATGGAGAATCCTTTGCATACAATTTTGAATTTTTGGTAAAGAATACTTTGGCCAGCAGGGGGCGTAAGTGTTAATATTTGCTTCTGATGTATTTGCCATAAAATCTGAGCTTCTAAAATATCGATTGAAAAAATTCTTTCGTGGACTGATGCCACTCACATCGATAAACCTTTTCGGAATATTTTCTTCCTAAAATATTCCACAGTTTCTTCCGCCAGGGGCGTAGATGTATATCGTATTTTTGCCAATATCCCTACTTCTAGGAGTCCGATTTGAAAAATTCCTTCTTTGTTGGATAGTGTTTTCCGTGAGACATGTTTTTCATATACTTTCAAAATTTTCAAGTAATTCAGAGATTTTTCGCTAGGGGCTGTAAAGGTAAATTGCGTTTCTCCCTATATCTCTGCTCTAAATCTCCGATTTGAAAAATTCTTTCTGCACCGGAAACAGCTCCTGGTGGGAAATCGTTTGCATATAATTTCTAATTTTTGTAAAAAAATGGTTTGGCCACCAGGGGGCGTGAACCTTAATTTTCGCTTCTGATGTATTTTCAACAAAATATGAGCTTCTAAAATATCGATTGATAAAAAAAAGTCGTTTGTTGACCGATACTACTCATGTCTACAAACCTTTTAGGAACATTTTCTTCTTGAAATAATGCATGGTTTCTAGGCGCAGGGGTGTAGATGTATATCTTATTTTTGTCAATATCTCTACTACTAAAAGCCCGATTTGAAAAATTTCTTCTTTCTTGGATAGTGTTTCTGATGCGAAATGTTTTCCCTATAAATTCAGAATTTTCAAGTAAATCATAGACTTTCTGCTAGGGCACACAAAGGTATAGTGCGTTTTCTGCTCCTAAAACTCCTATTTGAATAATTCTTCCTGTATCGCATCCAAGACCTGATGGAAAATATTTTTCACATAATTTCTAATGTTTGGTAAAGAATGGTATGGTCACCAGGGTCATAAGTGTTAATTTCTGCTTCTGATGTATTTGTAGCAAAATCTGGGCTCCTGAAAACTCGACTAAATTTTTTTTTCTTGGTCCGATACCGCTCATATGGATAAACCTTTTGAGAATACTTTCTCCCTTATCGACAGTTATCGACAAAAATAAAATGAGACGTAAAGTCACATCTTATTTTTGTCGATAACCATGTTTCTAAGAGTTCGTAGGCTCACGATTCCGTTTACAGCAATATCTGAGGGATTAAAGACCCGATTGAAAAACTTCTTTCTTCCGTCAGATACTATTGTTTACCATACCGGCTCCACTGACTTTGAATAGCTTTGTTAAATTTTATTTGCGTCAGAACGGATTCAAAAGACGTGCTTATTACACCCGAAAATTCGGTGTGATCTTTCTTGTTTATATACCGTTTGCAGCTGTATCTCGCATCTTAACAACGCAGCGGATCCGTTCATTTGCTTTTGAAGGGGTGTCCAGTGACATTTGTCAATATAGTGTATACTATTTTTGGAAAGGCTGTCTATGTATCACTTTGTGGATTACTTATGTTATTCTGTCCGTTGGTCTGTGAAGTAGCATGACAGCCTGTAAACTTTGGACTCATTTGGGTGAAATTTGGAAGGAAAGATCAGCTCTTTTTCAGTTTTGTCTTTCTTTTTATTTATTTTTTTTTGTTCGCGGTCAACAATTATTTAATAAGGTTTACGGAGCTAGCAAATTTTATAATGTTGCACTTTTACTCAGACACAAGTCATTAATTACAAGAGCCTTGGCTTGGACCTTACAGGTATGTTTTAGCACCTTTGCAAAAGAAGGCATAATTTTCATTGCTGGCTGGGTAAACCTTGCGAATGCGAAAGCACAGGTATAAAAATTTCTAAAAAAGGCTAAGTCTTAGATTTAAGATTTTGCACATTAGATTTAATTTTTTCTTTGTTAGCTATGTGCACCTTTGAATATAAAATGAATGGGACACATTTATCTAATAAAGCCCAAATGGCCCTAGAGCCAAACGATTTATACTGACTTACAAACTTGAAACATGAGTCATGATATTATCTTCAGTAGTTACGAAAAGCATTTCCGATATGAAAATAGTGAGATAAATATTTCTTAAAAGATATTCTGGGACTAGGGTCTGGTAAGTTGTCTTTCAAAGTCATATAACTGTGCAAAATCTAATTATATTTATGGGGATAGCCATTAGGCACGACAATTTGTACCTCAAATGAAAGCGCAATTTCCCCCAAAAGTGGGTACGGTCTGTTTTCAGTAGTCACTTTTCCTAAATTCAGAAAATAAACGTAATATTGCAAAGAGGGAAATAAAAAAATAAATAAAAATGTACGTGGTCATTAGATGGTTGACAATTACGTGTATTTTCTGAATTTAGGAAATGTGACCACTGAAAACAGGCCGTGTCCACTTTTTGGGGAAATTGCGCTTTCATTCGGCGTCCTCACAGTGTTTAAATGGGGGCGGTCTCTCGATTTGCAAGATTCTCTCGCGAATCGAGAGACCGCCCCCCAATTTGAACACTGTGAGGACGCCGATTAGATCAGATCGCATCTGATCATATGTAGAGGATATTAGGAAAGGAGTGTCTGACCCTCTGGTCTTAAACAACCCTTAGAAATAGGAAGCTAGGAGATTTGGGCTAGAGTGCCCGATAGGAAAGTGACACAGAAACGAGGTAGAAAAGGGGAGAAATACGCCCTTATTTATTACCGTGGAGCCAGTACCGGGGTTCCAACGGCTTAACGTACTCATCTGACAAGGTATCTCATCCGACGCACGGCGGATATTTAGTGGTTCGAGCGTTCGTACCTGTCCGGGATTGAACCTGAGGTTCCCCCGTGGCAGTTACGAACGTTAACCACTAGGCCAGGACGCCGATCATTCGCTGAGCCAGATTCTTATAGGTGTCGCTATCGTGTTTGTGGCAGTTACCCAAAACTTGAGAACAACACCTACAGAGCGATTTTTTGCGCCATCTATCACAGAAGATGAACCCTACAACTACGTTTCGGTGCCCCTTAAATGCAATGCAGAAAGATTTTATCTCGCTTTTAGCTAGAGAGAGCGTTCCCTGAAGTTGATCATTAAGACTTTTCTTTTGAAAAAAGAAAAGTGAATTTGATAAAAAAAAAAAAAAAAAAAAAAAAAAAGAAGATGTAAAAAAAAATTTCAAGTAAGGTGACAGATTTTCATTATATTTGAGAATTTAAATACAAAAATTAAATACTGAGTTTCTTACGCTATATTCTCTTGGGTGAAGACCTGAACAGGTTTTTGAAGATCCAGACTGCGATCCCATATATTCTGCAAGTAAAGAAATTACAGGATTTAAAGCACGTGACGTTTGACAAACTGAAAGTTTAGCAAATAACTCACAAGAGTGCCTACAAGTTAGAAAGAAATCATTAATGGTGTAGTTAAAGGCGAGTTTTTAAATTTCCTCCTTTATTCTGGTATAAAAAACAACAACAAAAAAAACCAGATTATTCTGATCAACTGTATAATTAAACAGATAATTTTGTTTAATGTATAAATGAAACAGATACCAAACAGATTATTCCCATCAACTAGCAGATTTAACACTGCAGACTTCCCCATCTAGTTTTCCATGGGGTGTGCGATCTATCTATCTATCCAAGGATGCAACATGTGTATAGGTTAGGCTTTGTTTACCTTTCCATGTAGGTGGTTTACCTTTCCATGTATGTGGTTTACCTTTCCATGTAGGTGGTGTGCGATCTTTTAATCTACTGTACTGAGGGAGTGTTCAATCTGTCAATCTACCGTACTTACGGGGTGTGCGATCTTTCTTCTAACCAGGGTGTGAAAAATCTATCTACCTACCCAGTGGGTGTGCAATCTATCTATCTATTAGGGATATGCAA
Organism: Macrothele yani; assembly: GCA_039090855.1. NCBI lineage: Eukaryota > Metazoa > Arthropoda > Arachnida > Araneae > Macrothelidae > Macrothele > Macrothele yani. The sequence goes on from CM077026.1 coordinate 119,093,906, forward strand.
AAGTTTCCACCGCTCCCGCTAGCGGAAGCTGCAACTGCCTAACCGGCTGGCGACCCCTGCTGTCAGTTCGTACATGAAGCCAAGCATGGCTGCCGATAAAGCCCATTTGCGGCACTGTTTGTTATTCATGTTTAATTTAGGGAAAAGTACGAGTGAAGCATACGGTTCAATATGTCAGGCGTATGGCTAAACGGTTATGGGTGAGCGGACGCGTCGATGAATGGTTTGCCAGGTTTAAGAAAGGTGATCTAAGCTTGGAAGACAAACCACGTGCAGATAGACCGCAGGAATTCGCAGACGAGGAGCTGGAATCGCTGTTGCAACAGGAAGCCAAACAATCGACCACGCAACTGTCGAAACGTTTGGAAGTGGCTCAATCGACGGTGGTACGGCGTCTACAGGACTTGGGGAAAATCCAGAAGATAGGTAAGTGGGTTCCGCATACTTTAACGGGACGTAATATTGGTCAACAATTGGGCATCTGCATGTCGTTGCTGAAGAAGTTTCAAGGGAAGAATTTCTTGTGGAAGGTTGTCATTGGGTATGAAAAATAGGTCTCTTGCGACAACCCCGTACGCAAGCGATTCTGGGTCGGCCCTAGCCAGCCAACAACATCCACTGAAAAAACAGGGTATCCACGGGAAAAAAGGTGCTGTTGTGTGTGTGGTGGGATATGCACTGAGTGCTGTACTTCGAACTGATAAAACCGGGAGAAACAATCACAGCACAACTATGTAGCGATCAGTTAATGAAACTGAACACCGCAATCAAGTAAAAATGCCCATGTACAAGTAAAGGACGCCGCCCAGTCATCCTGTTACACGATAATGCCAGACCACACATCGGTGCCACAACGAAATCAACCTTTGAACAGTTACACTGGGAGGTTTTATCTCACCCGGCTTACTCCTTGGACATTGCACCTTCAGACTTTCATCCGTTTCGCTCTATGCAATATGCCCTAGCCCAACAGCAGTTCACCACAGTTCCAGAGATGGAAAATTTTGTCACTGCGTTCTTCAGCTCAAAACCCGAGTCTTTCTACCACAGGGACATTCATTTGTTGCCTGAAAAATGGCAAAAAGGTCTTTAATTCTAACGACCAATATTTCGTTGACTAAATGTGTACTTGTTTCCTGATTGTTCCTGTCTCCTTTCTCCTTAAAACGGCGGAAACTTTTGCGTACCCCAAATATCTATCTGCCTATCTACTGAGATGGTTGGCGATCTATGAAATTATGGAGGACAAGTGCGATCTATCTATATACCTATCTATCTATTAATGCACATTCATTTGGCACATAGTAATTTCATTCATATCTACACAGGATGTTCACACATTTTTAAAACATTTTGCTAAGAAATTACTGAGAACAAAAGAAGTTCAAAGAATTGAAACTGGCAGCGGCCTGTCAGATTAACAGGAAGTAAACATCTGCTGCAGTTAAATATTGTCTGCTAAGAAAATAGTTCACGTAAACAAGCTGTGGATACAAGGTTATGTTTTTGCTCTTTACAAAGAGAAATATTAGTATTCTGTTATTAAAAACGCTGCGAAAGCCATGGAATTAGCATTTCTAAATGTAAAATAAGCAATATCATTTAAAATAGAGGGGAAAATCGTCAAGCATTGCTTTTAACAGGAAAAATAACTCCAAAACGAGTGTTCAAGGAAGGTACGTACTTTTATGACTATGGTAGTAGGGTCTTAAAAGAAAATCCACAGATACAAACAGCAATCGCTGAGTCGTTAAAAATCTCTGTATCAGCTGTAAACAAGGAAATAAACAAAGATAAAGAAAAAAGTCAGTAAAATCATGCAATGCATCGATTATGATACGCTTTCCAACATAACAGAAATCATTACTCAAGTTATTACTCAAGTTATCGCTTCTGTGCCCTGACCTTTGACCCCATTTCTATGATATTAAACAGAATTGTTTCAGTATACCTCCCAAACAGCATACTAAAGTTCTGTCGCAATGAAAGCATTTTTACGTAAGTTATGACACATAAGGGCGATGGAATGGATCCCGCTCCTATGTCTTAACCTTTGACTCTATTTTGCCCATTTTGAATAGGGTTTGTTCCCAGATGGTTCTCTACCAAGTACTAAAATTTCATCGGAATGGAACTAATTTTACGGATGACTCATTAGGGCAATGGAATGGATCCCGCTCCTATGTTCTGACCTTTGACCCCATTTCGTCCATTTTCAATACGGTTCGTCCCCAGGTGGTCCCCTATCACATACTAAAATTTCATCGAAATCATTTTTACGTGAGTTATCGTGCGGACAGACTGACAGACAGACAGAAGGACAAAGCTGGAGCATATACACTTCTTCAACCTACGGCTGGAAAGCGTAAGAAACGTAATGTGCACCACCTTTTGCGTAGGCACAAAGCTGAGCCCAGAATACGGTATAGACTGCTTTATGAAAATCACTTAGCCGGAGACAGATGGAAATTTATTGTGACTATTGATGAAGCATGGTCGACCTAAACGACTGTAACAAAAAAGGTCGACTTACTATTGCAAAAGAAATGAAAAAGGCTTATGAACTTGGATCCTAGAATCCAAAGAAAGTTTCAGTAAAGGATTCGTGATTACTGCTGGTTTCTCTTACAATGGGAAACTAAAGTTAAGAATGTTAAATCTACATATTACCAACATAATGTTTTAACTAATATATGTAAAGAGGAAATACCATTCATTTATAGAAGTAGCCTTCAAAGAGTAGAACTCCATTAGCATAAGACTCTCAGTAATACATCCAAATCTTTCATTCTACAGTATGGGCCAAAATTGTGGAAACCTTTTTGGAAATAGTGTATTTTTGAGGTTTGATGGCTCATAACACCACTTTTGTTTGGAGTAATATCATAAAATTATTTATCAATGGAAGATAATTTCATCAAGAATGTAATGCAATAACTTTTATGAAGGATTTTGTATTAGAGCAGCAGTTATGAAGAAAAAAGTGAAATACATAGAAAAAATGAGATACACAAAAATTCTCACCATGTCAGTTAATACTTAGTTGGTAACCTTTAGCGTTTATTACGGTCTTACAACGCCTTCCCATGGAGTGAACCAAGTTTTTTAGTTCTGCAGCTGTTATGATCTGAAACCAAGATGGAATTATTGCTTCTATTAATTGGATTTTATTGCTGGGTTGCTTCTGACCAACAAGTTTCTTTAGTCGGCTCCATAGATTTTTGATGGAGTTAAGAGGTCTGGGCTATTCCCAAGCCATTCCAGCAGTGGAATATGATTATCTTGAAACCACTTTTTGCACACAGCAGCAATATGACATGGAGCTGAATCCTGTTGAAATAGAAATGCTTCATTATCTTGGAAAAGATCACGTGCGGAAGGCTTCAGTTTGGGCTCAAGTATTTCATTAATGTATTTTTGGCCATTTATATTCCCATTAATCACGCAAATTCTGCCCACACCTTTTGATGTCATACAACCCCAGATCAAAACATTAACTGGGTGTTTCACGGTGCATGTAATGCAATCAGGATCAAATCTTCTCCGATTCTTCTCCTTAAGTATTTTATGCCATCACTACCAAACAGGGAGATTTTGGTCTCATCACTCCAAATAACACTGTGCCATTGTTCCGCTGTCCAGTTAACATGGGTTTTAGCCCAGTTTAATCTTTTCAACCTTTGTTTGAGAGATAAAAATCGTTTTTTTCGTGAAATTCAAGCTTTTAGACCAAATTCCTGAAGTTTGCGCCGAACAGTCCTTGCATTCAACTTCACATTGCATTGTGCCATTTCATCTTGTATACACCCAGATGATTTTCTTCTGTCACCTAGGAACAGTTTCTTAATTCTTCTATCATCACTTGCTGTTGTGCACCTTTTCCTGCTTTTACCAGTCTGGTTTTGTAGTGACTGAGTCTCCTTATACTCTTCAAAAATTTAGAAATGCCAGCTTTGGTTAAGTTTCCACCAATTTTTCTTCTAATTTCTTAATAACTGAAGCCTTGTTCACTTAATAGTATTATTATACATCGCTTTCTGGGTGACCAGTTGGCTCTTTGCGCCATCTTTTTAATTTTATTACGTTTTACAAGCTCACTAAATGAAAGAACACACACACACACACAAAAAAAAAACCCAACCAACTTGGTAGCAATCACACAACACACTGACAAATGTCCTCTCAGCTCCAATACATGATATCAATAACTAAATCCTACTGTGACCTTTGCTTTATTGCCAAAGCAAGATGACACCTGATTGGCTCTCTAAGCACTCATGCTCACTGGCTATATTTAAATGAAAGAAAGCTACTTCATATCAACCTAAGCAAGTAGTGCTTCCTTTTTCTGATTATTTGGCTATAACTTTTCATAGAATACAGATAATTGAACAAACGTTGTTGCATTACATTCTTGATGAAATTATCTTTCCATTTATATATAAGTTTATGGTATTGCTCCAAACAAAACGTGGTGTTATGAGCCATCAAACCTCAAAAATACACTTTTCCCAAAAGGTTTCAACAATTTTGGCCACTACTGTATTTCTTGTAAAAAAAAAAAAGGGGGGGACGGATATCAAGTCCATACTTTTTACTCATATTCCTTCAAAGTCCCCCGATGTGTCAACAATAGACTATTGTGCCTTCGGACTGCAAAAACGAGAGCTTCCTAAAACGCAAACCTAAAACAATTATTGGACTTTGGAAAGCAGTGGAAGAGGAGTGGAATAAAATACCACTCCCAATTTTAAGAAATGGCCTGTTATCTTGCAAATCTAGATGCAAGTTCGTAGTCCCGAGAAAGGGCTCTCAGAACATTTAAGAAAGAAATTATTTTATTATAAAGATTTATTATATTGCTGGAAAATCGTTCTAAAAATGTGTGAACATCATCTGTATATATCTATTCGATTACTTATGTAAATTGTTTGATACTCAATGACTTTTCGTATTAAATCCTTGGATAAACTTATTTGTGCTTCAAATCGTTGACTCTGTACATCAAGTGGCAGCTGGAAAAAGCAAGATCCCTTTACTTTACGTCGTAAGCAAACATATGAGAAAAATGCAAACCCATGAGAAAAATGCAGATTCTCCATTTACGGAACTATCTTTGAGAGCTGCGAACGGATATTGCAAGGGTAAGACGCAAAAAAAAAAAAAAAAAAAAAAAGAAACACCATCACTTGGACTCAGCAGCAAGGACGCAGCATGAATGTATTCCCACAATTTCCGTTCTTTACCGAAATAGTTTCCAAATCTTTTGCAATCGTAATTAAGCTTTCTATACGAAGAAGTTGCGTGATCAAAACACTAGGCTATCATGGCTGTCGCCATTATCGTCATACTACTTTGCCCTTCAGATGAATACTCAGCCATTACTGGTTTGCTTTCGTTGAGCTACATGCTTAATGGTTTCTCACTTACAAATGACGCCAGTTTTTTGTAGTAAGTTTTCTCGCTGGGTGTTCTCTTTTTTATTTCTTGATTTCGAAATCCTACTGATTTCTGACTCGTAGCTGCACTAAGCCGGTGTTAAACAACGACGGTAAACGCAATATCCTTTGCTAATCAGCAGTTCAAGTTCTGTCAACACTTTTAAACCACTATTCTTCCGAAGTTAAAAAATTTGTAACCCTGAAGAATCTTCAGCTTCCTATTAGAAATTTAATTGGGGCAGTTTCTATGAATTGCAAATGATTGAAAAGCTACTAAAATTGAAATTAGAAATTTGATTGTGTCAGTTCTGTAGATATTAGTGATTGGAAAGTTGCTGTTCAAAAATAGCTGGTTATTGTTACAACTACTGTCTTAAAAAAGCGGCTTGCTACAGCTGCTACATTCCTAGAAAAGACTACTTTTTCTAGAAAGTAACTACTTTCTAGCTACTTTTTTAGCTTTCCGACTTAAGTTAAATGTTCAAATTCTAAAGATGGTCTCTATTCGTAGGTCATTTCAAAATTTCTGCACACTGCGCATGCGCTGCCGGTAGGATGATGCAATCATTGCTGCAGTTGTGAATCAGACATCAGTATACAAAGTTGTGTCTACGTTTACTGGTTAATGTGTTGCTGTTCCGGAAAATTCTGTCTAGGACTGGAGGAAGAAAGTGAGTGAAGTCATATCTCGTTTAGCGACCAGCGATCGATCCAACATTAAAATTGAAACTTTGCGACGAAAATCCCCTACCGTGATTCATAAAGCTTTGTGCGACATTTTTTATGGGGTAAGTGTAGTGGATCGTGACACAGTGTCACGGCGAGCTTCTCGTTTCCGCCAAGATCGTGAAAGCATCGAGGACGACCCAAGAAGCTGCTGTCCATCAGATGCAACGGACGACACTTCTGTGGTTATCGGCAACAGCATTTTGAAAGAAGGTCGATGGAAAACATGTGAAGAGATTGCATATGAAGCAAACATGTCTACCGCTTCGGTTTTCAGAACATCAGAATGTCAGGCCAAAGAAGGCGAGACACGTTTTAAACTGGGGCCATCATTTTGTACGACAACGCGAGGCAGCATGTTGCCCTTACAGTAAGAGACATTCTTGAAAGGTATGGATGTGAAATGCTTCCCCACGCGTAATACAGTCCTGTCGTGAGCCCACCAGACTACACTGACGTGCAAAAATTAAGGACTAGTCGGGTTTTCGAATGTAACGTCGTGCAGAAGTGCTCCACATCGACTCAAATCATACCATAAGATCCCCAAGATGTAAGAATATGGGACAAGTGAGCAAACCCGTCCAAACAAGGATTCCAAAGGATACAAAGGCATTTTATTGAAAAGGTAGCTTCGAGCACAACTAGATAGAAGACAGAAACGTCCATGTGACAGGCGGCTGCTAAGAAAAATCCAGTCTTTAGTAGCAGATATGTTCACCCCTGACTGCGTTGCAGGATTTACAACGTCTGTCCATGCTGAGGACGAGGTTGTCAAGGAGCTGTTGAGGCATCGCGGTCCATTCCTCTTGTAGCGCCAATCGCAGCTGCGAAATCGTTTCTGGAGGCTGGTGACGTGCTGCCAAGCGTCTCCCGAAAAGGTCCCACACGTGTTCAATTGGATTTAGGTCCGGGTACCTTGCGGGCCAATCCATGCGTTGAATATCTTCACGCTCCAACAGCTCTGCGACAGCCACTGTACGATGAGGTGTAGCGTTGTCGTCCATGAAGAGGAACTCAGGGCCCACGGAACCTCTAAACAGAGGCACGTGAGGCAGGAGAACCTTGGTACAATAGCTGACACCAGTGACTGAAACTCCTTGGAAGATGTGGAGGTCAGTACCGCTACCAAGAATGATACCGCCCCTAACGAGAACTCCGCAACCTCCAAACCGGTCCGTTTCGACGATGTTGGAGGTGTGATTGCGTGTTCCCTGCTCTCTCTAGATGTGTATACGTCCAGAATCGCTCATCAGACTAAATCGGCCCTCATCCATAAAGAGAACTCGACCCCACTGCTGATGTGTCCAGTTCTTGTGTTCCTGGCACCACAGAAACCGCCGTCTCCGATGAGCAAGCGTTAATGGCACACACCGTACTGGTCGTCGTGCAAATAGACCACCTTTGTGCAGTCTCCTGGCCACGGTAAAACGCGATAACGGACGTCCAGTTGTCTGTTGCATGTGCCTTGCGATTTCTCCCGCTGTCTGCCGTCTGTCTCTTCTCACCTGTAGGACAATATACCGGTCGTCCACCGCCGTGGTTGCTCGTGGACGACCACTGCTAAAATCTCGGACAGCTGTTCCTGTCGTTTGAAATGCTCTCCAAGCTAGTGAAACGATGCTGTGAGCGATCCCGAACTCTTCGGACACACTAGTCACACTTCGACCTTCTTCCAACTTCTGTGACGTGCCTGCCCCGCAGGACGCACATAATATAAAGGCAGATAGCAGAGAGAACGAACGTCTGCGTAGCTCAGTTGGTAGAGCGACTTGTTCCGGAATAAGAGGACTCGGGTTCGTTCCCCGGCGTGGACCAAAAATGACGGTGAAATTTACTTCGTTATAATGGCGCCCGAACTTCCCGGATGACCCGGCCGTTAAAGATCTCGCAATGGTGTGGTGTTCTTTCCACACCGCGAGACAGGAAAAATAAGAGAATCCCTTCTTCAGCGCTTCGAAAAATAAATGTGTGATGTTGCATTGCACACCCCAGATTGACTGGGAGTTCTCAAGTGCATGTTCTACAGCGGATGGCTGCCTGCAACGATTCATGGTCACGGCTGATCCGTGGGCCATGCCCCCGGCCCTCTTTGGGGGGGGGGGGGTAGATGTGACGTGTTTGCCCCGCAGGACGCGCACGACATAAAGGCAGATAGCAGCGAGAACGAACGTCTGCGTAGCCCAGTTGGTGGACCGACTTGTTCCGGAATAAGAGGACTCGGGTTCGTTCCCCGGCGTGGACCAAAAATGACGGAGAAATTTACTTCGTTATACTTCCCAATGACGCTACCTCGGGTAAAGTCATCCAGATGTCGTCTGCTGGATTGCCTGTTGGCCATATCACACAGTGGCAGCAACTCGACGTCGTTCAAACCGATGAACATCATGCAATGGCTCTCACCGAATTGCTGAGCGTACACCGCCCATGTGCTTTATACCCTTCCGACACTCCCCGCCCCCACGTCATGCTGTGTATATGCGCATCCCTACCGTACCGGACCCTAGTCTATCCTCCTGAGTGGTTTTTCGATCCGTTCTGCCTGCTCGTTCCGCTGTTATGCTAATTTGTCCTCTTCGTCCTTAATGTTTGCACACCAGTGTACATGCCAAGATATTGTAAAAGTAGTGTGCTACAGTAGCAGCGCGACCTTTAACACCCTACTTCTGATCACCGGCAAATATACGAAACTTTCATTTTTCAGGTATGACTCAAGGTGGTAAAAACTTTTGAAGACAGAAAAAGAAAGGAAATTGAGTCAACAACAGAGAATAAGACGAGAGAATAGACTGCACGCTTTTCTCTTCTAACGATACCGCAGGACATATGCTCAAACACAGCCATTACTAAAATGTTTGACTTAAAAAAAAAAAAATGACACACTTTAAGCTCTTTGACAATTAATTCTGCAACTGCCTCTCTATCTACCGTGCACTGCATGATATTTTCAATCCTTATAGTTACATGTTAATTTTTTAGCTTTAAATGTTGTCCATTTTGTTTTGTTTTTTGTTGTTGTTTTGGCGTTTAACCTTTAACTGGCGACGTGGGTCAAAATTACTCCAGTAAAGCGAAACGTTCCGAAAACATTTACTCGACCTCTTTGGAATTTAATATAATTTACTGAATATTCTTAAAATTATGTCTACTTTAAATCTCATATGAATTTAACAGAAAAAGTTCCTATCTTACACCTGTATTATAACATTTGATGTCAAAATAACCCTACGTCGCTTGTAGCGTAATTTTTTTTTCCATTCTCTAGAAAGCAGATACGAATAAAAGTTATCTTTATGATCCTAATACTTTGTATAAATGCGATAACGAAAGTGGCAAACCAAACATAGTTTTATTTACGCTTTCCAACCGTAGGTTGGAGAAGCGTATATGCTCCAGCTTTGTCTGTCCGTCCGTCCGTCTGTCGGCAGGATACTCGCGTAAAAATGGTTCGATTACGATGAAATTTTAGTATGTGGTAGGGGACCACCTGGGGATGAACCTTTGTGAAAATGGACGAAATGGGGTCAAAGGTCAAGGCATAGGAGCGAGATCCATTCCATTGCCCTTCTGCGTCATAACTTGCGTAAATATAGTTCGATGTCGATGAAATTCTAGTATATTGTAGGGGACCACCAGGGAATGAACCCTGTTGAAAATGGGTGAAGTGGGGTCAAAGGTCAGGACAAAGGAGCGGGATGCATTCCATTGCCCTTATGCGTCATAACGTGCGTAAAAATGGTTCGATTTCGATGAAATTTTATTATGTGGTAGGGGAACACCTGGGGACGATCTTATGACGTCACAATCTCGCGCTTGATATGTTAGTGCGCTGTCGCGCCTACTGTCTCATTACGTCACGCGTTGTGTGTGGATCTTATTAAAGTTTTATGACGTCACACTCTTGCGAGCAGATGGTCGCGATTCCCATCTGCCTCATTACGTCGCGTTTTGTGTGCGTATGTTCGTCCGTACGATAACTCGTGTAACAATCGTTCGATTTCGATGAACTTTTAGTATGTGGAAGGGGATGACCTGGGAAGGAACCCTATTGAACGTTAACGAAATGAGGTCAAACGTTAGCACATAGAAGCGGGATCCATTCCACTGCTCTTATGCGTCATAACTAACGTAAAAAAGGTTCGATTTCGATGAAATTTTAGTATATGGTACGGACAACCTGGGGACAAACCCTATTGAAAATGGGCGAAATGGGGTGGACATAGGAGCGGAATCACTTCCATCGCCATTATGCGTCATAACTTACGTAAAAATTCTTTGATCTGGATGAAATGTTAGTATGTTGTAGGAGCCTGTCTATTAAGTGGGCGAAATGGGGTCAACCAATCCTATTGAAAATGGGCGAAATGGGGTCAAAGGTTAGGACACAGGAGCGGAATCTATTCCATAGCCCCTATGCATCATAACTTACGAAAAAATGCTTCCATTCCGACAAAACTTTATCATGTTATTTCGGAGGTATACTGAACCGGTTCTGTAGAATATCATCGAAATGGGTTCAAAGTTCAGAGCACAAGACCGATATTTATTCCACAGCCATTATCCTCATAACTTGAGTAATGATTTCTGGTATGTTGGAAAGCGTATTGTAATCAATGCATTGCATGATTTTACTAACTTGTTTTATAATTTAACAAAAGCTTGAGTCGATAGTTTAGAGCATTGTCATTTTCATGTAGGACTTCCGTCCACAGGGAGTAGAGTTTAGGTCCCAGCCACCTACAGCGAGATCGCCTTTTGGGCAGGACACAGAAACGGAAGGAATGAGAGCAAGTCTAGCGACTTTTGACAGAACAGTTTGTAGTGAGATTAGAGTACAGTAGATGGCGCCACCGTACAAGTACGATATTGCACATAGATGGGTGAGAGAATTTCAGGGAGGACATAGGAAAGGATACCCATTTAACCAGTGGGTCCACCCTGGGGGCCGTCACTTTACGTGCTCGTCCGATGCACGGCGGATATTCAGCGATTGTTAGTAAATCACGCCATCTCTGAAAGATCAGCCCAGGCTAGAACCTGGTGACCCAGCATCGATAATCTGAAACACTAACCACTAAGCCATCCGCGGCTCAATCGTCGATAGTTTAGATTAAAAAGGCACCGTTTATTCGTCAAAAGTATACCTTTTATTCTTCAAAAAGCATAAAAAGCATACCAATGGCCATTAAATGCTGTTTTTTCAGACAAAGCTGGCCATCAGTGCAAACAATGCGTATGTTATATATGAAAGTTTTCCCGAAGTTCAAAAACTTACCAGATTTAATTTTATAAAACAACTTGATGAAAGCCTGATAAAAAAAAAAGCAAAAGCAATTAAAACGACGATGTGAAAACAAGAGATTACCGCGTGACTTACGTTGTGCTATTTACCGGCATCTTAGGAAAAAGTAATGCTGAAGAGCTTCAAGCATCAGGTTAGGGTAGGGTGGGGGGCAATTGAAGAGTAAATGATGTTCCTTGTGCTCAAGAGGTAAAGACAGAAAAACTTTCAAAGCTTGTTCAGACTGCTAAAAAAACGTTCCTGTGGACAGCGCGTCAGAAACTAATACAATTTCTTTTTATTTAAATGACATATTGTCTTAGCAAGCATGTAAATGTAAGAAAGAAAATATTTCTCTAATATCTCAAATTACAGTTTTATTGATAAACATTGTTTTGTGTTTTTCTTTACTGTTTTGATGTAAAATATTGATTTTTAAATTGTTTTATTTATTCTAGAATTTTTTTATTTAATTTCTGCTGTTATTGATTTCGTTGATAGTAGAATATATAAAATTCCCATAATAAAAATTTCAAGTCAATTGCACTTACACAACACAACTTATTCTTTCTTAAAACGTTGGGATCATTTTGACTGTCACCGTGGGCATTATTAGGTAATAAAATGCTACCAAATGTATCAATATCCATCAAATGAAAGGTTTGCGTAAAAACAAACTAGTATTTTAAATTCAGGTTTGAAGAGTAACGGTTATTAAAAAAAGGACACAGTTTTTTTTGTTTTTTTATGTTGCCGTGGCCTAACAATTGAAAACATCAAGTTATATGTAAATGAAGGGAACAAAGGGTAAAATAACACTACGTTATAGAAGGAAAGTAATGGAAATATTTTTTTCGTTTTGGAAATCCGAATGACTTTAGAAAGTGTTGTCAAATAACGGCCTTTAATATAAAACAACATTATCCTAATTTCGTAACTTTTAAAGTGAATTACTACTTCGAAGAGCGGACCAACATAATAGTCTTTTTCCCTAAAATAAAATTTGAAAGCTTTGATAAACATAAGGAGACAAAATAAGAAATATTGAAATCTAAAATAAAACATTCACCTGTCATCATCATTTGTTGGAAGTACTTTTCACATCCAGGAATCATCAGAGGTGGAGGTAGTGGTCGTGGTGGTGGTGGTGACGCTGGATATCCTCCAGGTCCACCAGATCCATGATTCCAAGGATCGGTGTTCCAGCCAGATCCTCCTCCCCACGGCCTTCCTGATCCTCCAAAATTTCCACCCCAAGGACTACCAGATCCGCCTGTCCAAGGGCCACCAGGTCCACTTGACCAAGGGATACCAGGTCCACTTGGCCAAGGGCTACCAGGTCCACTTGGCCAAGGGCTACCAGGTCCACTTGACCAAGGTCTTCTTGGTCCACTAGATGCATTTGTCCAAGGACTACCTGATCGACCAGATCCATTCATCCCAGGCCCTTTTGGTCCACCAAACTCTTCATTTTCATGAGGTCTCAACTGACTTCTATCTGCAGCTCTTGCAGGTGTTCCTCCATTTTGTGTCACGTATACTGACAAAAATGTAAGTAGGGCAACGTTAAAGTAGGGCTTCATCTGGAATGCTTTTCTGGTCTTTGTACTGTGATAATACTCAGGGAAGCGAGATGCATTTTTATTCTGCGGAAGAAAATGATAAAAAATAAAAAAAGTGTTAAAGAGAGAGAGAGAGAGGGAGCGGGTGGGAGAAAAGTACTATTTCTGGTCACAAGGACAATTTTGTAGCGAACAGCACCTGCTTCTATTTCAACCAAGTATACAGTCCCACGTTACTGCAGAATGTCGAAGTCATTCATTTCAGCTGGGATTTTTCCTGTGATACATAACACAATGGATGCGTGATCACTCGAAAGGATCATTGTGTTTATTTCCTTGCTTTCTGTGAATTAAGGTCTCTGCTATTGTTTGAACTAGCACGTAACTATTATGAACATACTTGGAGGACGTTGTGAGTGACTAGATTAAAGCCGGACGCCATCTAGTGGGTTCAGCTGTTTCTAGGCAAATAAGCTGCGCACAATTTTTGGAATTTTCCTTGGAATCAGTTATCAACACGAATGTGAGTCCGTTTGAACATCCACATTCCTCATAATTCAGTTGGTTGTTAGCCTATGATATGTATACATAGCTATTACTTATTCATCATTTCCTGTTTTGTAAACAATTGTACTAAAGTGATTTATAAATAATTGGGTTTTCCGTCATGCAGATTTGTACGTCGACACTCTACGGTGTTTAATTTACATTCCTCGTCAGATAGGATCAAGAGAAAGTACAACATTCACTGAATCCTTCGTGTCTATTACATGTATCTGAGATGTGGTGATTAGTATTTAAAACGAGAACAAAATTGCAGGAATTTCAATACAACGAGTTCGTTAAGTATTTTAATTCCTTCCATTCTATGCCATTATTGAGAAAAAAATTTAAAAGATAATGAAGAGACCGGATCTGTATAAGAACCTAAACGTCATGTGTCAGACTCCATTCTTGCTGTTCAAGCTCGCTTTAATAAGTTCATTGGTCGCGACACAAGCATCAAAATTTAGCCATTACCCAAATGGCAGGCATTGGTGTATCGCAACATTCACTTCCATGCTGCTGAGGGCTCTCCTTCGAGCTTGGTTGCTAACAAAAACTGCAGTTAGGCATTGAAAAGGTAATCAGGCCGAAACGCCAGTAATTCCATATGGAACACTTCCATGCCGAAGTGTTCCACATGGAATGACTACTTAGCAGCCTACCAGTCATGGAAAGTCTCAAGGAAACTCCTCGCATATACACACGCCCACCAGTTCATTAAGGGTTCTGTAACGTGTGATGAAATACTGTACTTCAATAATTCGAACAACCGAAAGTATCGGTTTGACCCAGGTCAACCCGAAATTTCTGAGCCAAATTCGAAACTAAGTTACTGTTTTTGTGGATAATGGAAACTTAAGGGTGTTGGGCACATCGAAGTGGTTACCGATTGACTCGCCATTAGTGCTGACGGCTATTCAGTCCGACCATTTTATGATGCTTTAAAGCTACACCGGAGATTCGTCCAGCAAGACTATGCGAATCCGCATGTCACAGTTCGACTGAAGAAAAGCCTAGAGACGTAGCCCACTCAACTTATAAAAACTGGACTTAGTTCCTTCCAAGTCAAGTTTAATAGAATGCAAGGTTTGATCAACTCGCCTCCCTGTCAGTTAAAAAAACCAGTGACGTCACCGTCCTAACTGGTGAATCTTAAATCCAAACTGAAGCTATGGAAGAGCAAACCATTATACAGTATATCGCAAACAGGGAATAACATTGAGACATAGCAGTCAAAGTTTAAGGCGAGGCACATTTACGTTATACACAGAAGAAATAAACAGCTTTGTGAATATTTCAGTAAGGATGAACCAAGATTTTAATATTAGCTACGCATGTATTAATAAAGTAAAAGACAAGGGAAACGAATTTAATTGCAAGGGTGATTCTGTTTTCTTATAAATTTAAAATAAGAAATAATACAAAGCATGTACTGTTTTATAACTGCCATTTACCCCGAAGAGCTAAAACATTATGGCCAACGCGTCTTTATGCAAATCGAAGCAACTGCAGGAAAACGATGGCACGTGTGAAAGTCATGAAATGGTATAAATAACACTTGGTACTGAGCTCTGTTAATCAGTGTTATTTTTGATCTTCAGATGAGAAAAGCAGGGGAATTTAGCGAGTTTGACAAAAGTCAAATTGTAATGGCCAGAGGACTGCGTCAAAACATTTCCGAGAGTGCAAGGCTTGTGGGGTGTTGTTCTTGGTCACCCGTGGATATTACCTTCAAAAAGCGGTCCAAGGACGGACAAAATTACGAACCGCCACCAAGTTGTGGACGACCACGGCTCTCATCGAAGCTAGAACTGAGTGAAGACTATCCCGTATGGTATGAGCCAACAGAAGGGATGCTCTGGAGCAACCTGCAGGTAATTTGAATGCTAGTGACCCTAGTAACGTATCCCGGCATACAATACATCGAACCTTGCCGAAAATGGGGTTAAGTAGCAGCAGGGCTCTCCGAGTGCCCATGCCAGACTCGGTACACCGTCGAAAGAACGTACAATGAGCATCAAAAATGGACCCTGAGGGATTGGAATAAGTTCGTCTAGTACGATGAATCTCATTTTTGTTCTTGTTGATTGAAGGTTTAACGACCACCGTGAGCAACTCAATGGCCTATAAAAAATCGCCCGTCCCTAATTTAAGGCCACTGGTTCCAGGGAACGGAGAGAACCAGTGCCGTAAGACAAACACAACATCCATGCCTCACCGGGATTCGAACCCGTATCCCTCTCGGACGAATGGTCATCAGCCATCGCTTAGACCACTGCTCTACCAGAACGGCAATCTCATTTCCGGTTGCACCATGTGGACGTCTGGGCACATAGGGGCAGAGTTGGAAACGGGTCAAAAATTTTGGACCCGGACCCGGTCGTCACATAAGCTGTCAACCCGAATATATATCATGATTATTATCAATCCACTGCTGAATGAAGGTATCCTCAAGTTTCTTCCACAATGGACCGTCTTGGGGTAGTCTTCTCCATCCACCCATCTGCCACGTGACCTTCTTCTGAATCTTTTACTGTCCCTTGGAATCCAGTCTAAAACTTCGGTTGTTCATCGGTGTTTCGTTCTCCTGGTAATATGTCTAGCCCATTGCCATTCAGGGATTTTACTGTGTTTACGATGCCTTCCATTCTTGTAAAGTGTATTTTCCTTACCCACGAGCTCCTCTTTTAACCTTTTTTGGCTACACCAAGCATGCACCTCTCCAGGCTTCTTCAGTTGTCTGCAATCTTTGCATGTCTTTTTTAGTTAAGGTCCACCTCTCTGCTTCGTACGTAAGCACTGGAAGGATGCATTGATTAAACAATTTTCTTTTAAGGCATAATGGCATATTGTACTGTGTCATCCAAAAGCTCTTTAACCAAGTTTTGTACGCCACTTAATTCCTTCATCGCTTGATATTTTCTGCCTAAGGTAAATGTAGGAATTGGTTATCTCCAGCTTTTCCCCATCAACTGATAAATCTTCATTCATTGTAAAAGCATTGTACATCAGTTTTGCCTTCTGAAAGTTCATTTTTAATCTCCATTCCTTTACCTTTCTCAGCAAGTCCCTGGATCATACCCTGCAGCTCTGAAGTGTTATTTCAAAGACCTCAGAAGGTTTCTTTGAAATATTTGTTTAATATTCACAAATAAAATGGAAATAAACCCGGGTCGAAATCGGGTCAGCAACATCTTGACCCGACCCGTTTGACTCGCAAGAAATTGTCGACTCGGGGATCCGTTGACACGGTGACCCGTTTTCATCTCTGCATGAGTGTCGTTTACCTGGATTAGTGTTGGCACCAGGATACACTGTAGTAGGGACGGAAATAAGCCAGTGGAGGTAGTGTAATGCTTTGAGCAATGTTCTGCTGGGGAACCCTGGGTCCAGTCATTCAGAAGCGAGAAACTATGACAGCTACCACCTATCTAAACATAATTTAAGACCAGGTACATCCTTTCATGGCAACGGTATTTCACTCCAATAGTGCCTTCTTTCAGCAGGATAATGACCCTTTCCACGTTGCCCGGATTGTTTGAAAATGGTTTGGGGAACACGAGGAAGACCTCCAGGGAATACCCTGGATTCCAAACTCCCCAGACATCAATCCAATAGAGTATCTGGGGTTTGTGTTGGAACAGCAAATCCGATCTGCGGCGTCTCAGCCACGTAACTTAAAATAGTTAAAGGATCTATTGGCAACATGCTTGTGCGAGATACCACAATACACCTTTAGAAAGCTTGTATCGTCCATTACTTGACGGGTAAGGGTTGTTTTGGAGGCACATGGAAGACCAACATCATATTAAGCAGGTAGTCATAAGATTTTGGCTCTTTGGTGTACATATATTTCTTTCCATTTGTGCTGTAAGATTTTAAAGTGGATATGCGAGATTAAAACCCTTTAAGCTGCCGATGTACCTGACCCAAATGATACCTAAAATCTTGTGATATTCCCAAGCAGACCAGCTTATACGAAAATTATACGACAAAACATTTCCTGTCTCACCGCAGCAGTACCAACTATAAATCTGTTGTAGGTGCCAAGTGCTACTTCATAGTACATGGTCTTATAGTCTGAATCCCTTATAGTCCTTTATTCTCTGTTCCATGACCCAAGGAATTATTTATAAGAGTGCCCTTGACATGGATTCCATGCCGTTGAGTATCTCAAACACCTTTTCTGTCATTTCTTAGATATCTTTGGTTTGTCGTCATTTTTAGAGCATTTTAGCGAAAACAAAACTGTCAGAAGGAAAGGATGAATGATTTTGATTGACAAGCTTTTGATGCGCAGGTTCACTTGTTCCAAAGGCATTCGGCATACTTGTTAACGAATATATTCGTTAGAGCTGACTTTAGCGTTTTGCCAACCCCGAGTTAATTCGTTCCAGCCGCTTAAAAGGGTTAAAAAAATAAACATCACATAACGAAAAAAAAAATGGTTATCTACGTTTTCCTGAAAATAAACTTCAGGGTGCAAATTATTTTTATACAGTTCACAAACGACGAACAACCTTAAAGTCACAAATTCATCAAGCACTCCCGGAGGAACTACTTTTTTGAGTGGGTGGAAGTAAAAAATTGCTGCATGGAAGACTTCTCAGCATACAATTGTAAAGTGTTAGAAAAAAATAATTAATACACACAATTGACGTGGATTAGGATCATCAAACAGAAGTCATCGCTCTTTCCATGTTTATAAGTGAGTCACCAAAAAATTGTTATCGGCCGCCACCGGCAATCGAACCCAGGGCCTTCCAAATACGCGCCGGAGTGGTAGCATATCCGGCGTGTAACTGGAAGACCCTGGGTTTGATTCCCGGTGGCGGCCGATAATAATTATTTGGTGACTCACTTATAAACATGGAAAGAGCGATGACTTCTGTTTGATGATCCTAATCCACGTCAGTTGTGTGTATTAATTATTCATTCGCCTCCTAGTTATTTATCCAGTTTCTGTTTACCATCTTTGGTGAATCCCCAGCATTGTGCGGAGCCCCAAGAAGCAACCTGCCATGTGGTTTGGAAGTTAGTCGTATGCGAGTCTGGAGAACTCGAGGCCGCTGTGATGCAGTTGTAGCATGTCAGGCGCGTAACTGGAAGACCCTGAGTTCGGTTCCCGGTGGCGGCCGATGAGGATTTTTTCGTGACTCACTTATAAACGTGGAAAGAGCTATGACTTCTGTTTGATTTTAGAAATAAAATGTGCTGCCGAAAAGAAAATGTTTAGCTTTTGTTTTGTCTGCTTTTAAATTGGAATTCGTTTCTATAATAGTAGCATCGGTAGAATTCAGCAGATTTGCGGGTTTCTAAGTCTTTTTACCACATCGGGTTTCGTCTAAATATTGGAAACAATATTGGTTTTCCTTTAAAGATTGGAAACAATTGAAATTAGTTTCCATAATAGTAGCATCGATAGAATTCAGCAAATCAGCGGGTTTCTAAGTCTATTTCCACATCGGTTTTCCTCTAAAGACTGGGAACAATACATTTCTATTTTGATGCCAGCTGGGAGTTGCTCGTTTCCATTAGGAGGAAAATAACTACTAAACAGGTGGCCCTTTGTTTGTCAAAGAACATCTTATAAAAGCTATTGTCAACGAAATTCATTTAAATCATGCAGTTTTCTACAGAGTTACAGAAAAATGCCCGAACCAGCTGAATGCAGTTTAGTTTTAACCAAATGCTCAATCTTTTGCTTTTAGAAATTAGGTTTGTTAGGGTGATATTTAGTTTGTGCTTGCCTTATTTAAATATTAAGACATCAAACAACAGAAGCAAAAAATACAGATTCAGTAAAATCGCTGCTCAGTATTGTTCAAAAGATAATTCTAACATTGCGCAGGAAAATTAAAATCATTTTGATGGTTGGATAGTCAGAGATGAAAGCTTTTAGCTAAACGTCAAAGTTTATCCGGAGTTCGAATCCTGGTTGACTATCGGTTCTGTGTATGACCCCTACAGCCCTTGTACTGTTTCTTCCCTTCAACCAGTGGCCCTAAATAAGGGACAGGTGGATACTTACAACCTAAGCTGTAAATGGGTATCATTAAACCAGATGCAAAAGATATGTAGTGTAAGGTTGCTTGAACAACAGTCTGACGTCAATCAGATTTCAGCTATTTATAAAGCAAATTGAGATCACGTTTATACTAAATTCGCCTCCAAGCTATTTCAATATTAATGACATACAAGTTAAGGTCGAACGTCTGCTAAATTAGTGTTCAATTCATTTGGATATTTATATCTGGTAAGGTAAAGTAGTCCGTCTTTCGCTTTGACGTACATTCCATTTCGATAACAGCGCCCTGTTCCCGTATTGTAGTGTGTGTGTGGAATGGAATCAGTGGAAGCCAGTGTTGCATTCAGATAATTTTTTCCGGGGGGTAATTACAAATTTGGGGGGGGGGCTGAAACTTGTTGATTGATTTATATACATATAATCACAATTTTGTTATTTATATATACATTAACCCATATAAAAAATATAAATAGAGTACAAAACTTTTCTTATGCTTCTATATCGCAAATGCGAATTCCAAGAAATCTGTACATACAAATGATTAAAAATGTAAAAATGTTATACCTTTGCTTTAATTCAGTAACGCACCACGGATTTCACCACGGGATGGTGTAAAATATTGAAGATGCTAGTAAGATAATGCTGTGCTGGAGAAAATCCCACTTTCCCAACATTAGGAGTGGTAAAAATGTCCTCGCCTTACTACAA
Source organism: Macrothele yani (assembly GCA_039090855.1). Classification (NCBI taxonomy): domain Eukaryota; kingdom Metazoa; phylum Arthropoda; class Arachnida; order Araneae; family Macrothelidae; genus Macrothele; species Macrothele yani. The sequence goes on from CM077026.1 coordinate 119,114,195, forward strand.
ATGTGTTTATGATTATTAAGGAATCATCACAGCGTTACCTGAAAACGTATGGTATAAACCATTCCCCTGCCATTTGGTTTCAGCACCTTTAGATTATTTAGATTAACACACATAGCAAAAAAAAAAAAAAATAAACAACTAACGAAGCTTTTGTATGTGTGGATGACAGTTTGAGGTACCTTGATTTTTTTGTATTTTCTATTTTTGTCAGAGAGCGTAAATCACCCACTCCTAGGGGAAAAAACCCTCTTTTATGGAAACAATTTCGCATAATTTTTTATTGTTAAAAATTAGTTAGCAAATATTTTGCTGTATTAGAAGCACTCGCATCACGTTAACTACACTGAGGCTTAACCGCATACATGGAAAGTCGGCATCCAGAAGAGGGAAATAAAGCTGAATTCCAGCTTTCAAAATACACATGATGATGTATAGCAGTGCAAACATCTCCACTCTGTTGCATTAGGTTTTTATTGCGGAAGTAGTCTGAGTTGTCAGTGCTTGAAAAATCGCTCCTTCAGCGAGGACTGTTTAAATTTTATTGAAGGATGATAGAAATTTCAGACTGAAATCCATGTGGATGTTGTGTTTTTTATTAATAAATTTTCCCTCATTTCCTTAAGTTTTTCCTTTTAATTAATTTCTCTAAATATTCCGATGTAAGCGAAAACAATTAGATTAAATATAAGGGGAGATCAGCCCAAAACCTACGGGGGAGGGCGTTCGTGGATTTTCGGGAGATGGGGGGGCGCTAAGCACTCCCGAAAAGATGCCTGAATATATCACTGGTGGAAGCCAACCTACATAAAACTGTGTTGAAACTAGCAAATTAAAGAAGTAAAGAAGAAAGATGACTCCGAATTTCCGGTTGTGATGAGTGCGTCTTTTGAATCTTTTCCGATGTGGATAAATTTTTCAAAGTTATTTACAATACCATGGAACCGGTTTAAAAAAATCAACCGGATTTCTAAAATCTATAAAACATCCAGACCACGAGTGGATGTTAACGAAATTTAACAAATGGTGCACAAAAAGTTTCTGATAGCAAAAGAAACATGTCAGAGACAAAGATATTTTTAAATCGAACAGTTAACATGACACCGAATTTTCGGTTGTAATGAGCACGTCTTTTGAATTCGTCGTGAAGCAAATTAAATTTGTCAAAGCTATTCAAAGTCAATGGTGTGGAAAACAACCAAACGGTTTCTACAATTGATAAAACATCCAGAAATAAAAACATCTACTTAATTCCACCAGCGGCTAAACAGCATGTTACGAAAACTAACAAATGGCACAAAAAAGTTTCTCATAGCGCAAGGAGTGTATTACAGACAAAGACATTTTCAAAATGAACAGGTTAAAAGAAGAAATATAGAAGGAAACATATTATAAGTCTACTTCCGCTAGCAGAAAAATTTTGCATAATGAAAAATTTAACATAGGCGAAAAATATTCTTCATTGAAAAAGCTATGCTAAGGAAAAATAACTTTTCAAATACGCCTACCAGAAGCAGAGATAGTGAAAAAAAAATGTTTACACCTTTATTCGCTTAGCGGGAACTCTGTATTATTTAAAGCGGATAATGCTCCACATCTCTATTTTAGCGAATGACATATAGTAAAGAAGAAATTTTTCAATAGGGCTTTTAGGAACGGCGTATAGCTGCAAACTGAAGTACACAAACAGCACCTACAGACAGAATAGCGAACTATAAAACTCCTAATATACTAGCCTGAAATATTCTAGTAGGTAAATGGCATCCGTTGTTCAAAGATTTTTTTTTAACACATGTAGAAGCAGAGATATTGAGAAAACTATATCAAGCATTTGCGCCCCTAGCGGCGAAATTGTGCCTTATTTTAGGAAGAAAATACGCACAAAGTGTTTGAATAGTTAGTAGCATCTGACCGAAGAAAAAAGCTTTTCAAATCGGGTTTTTCGTCCCGCAGATATTGCTGCAAACGGAAACGTACACTTACGCCCTCTAGTGTCAGACTTGTGAGTTAAGAAAAATTTGAAATTGTATGAGAAAAAATTCGCAGCGGAAACGTTCTCAAACAAAGAAAGAATTTTTCAAATCGGACTTTTAGAAGCAGAGATATCGACAAAAATAAGACATGCGTGTACGCCCCTGGCAGAAAAGCCATGCATTATTTTAAGAAGAAAGTATTCTAAGAAGGTTTCTCGATGTGAGTGGTATGGGTCCACAAAATTATTTTTCCAGTCGAGTTTTCAGGAGCTCAGAATTTGCTGCAAATACCTCAGAAGCAGAAATTAACATTTATGCCCCATGGTGGCCAAAGCTTTTCTTACAAAAAATTGAAATTATATGCAAAAGATTTCCATTAGGAGCTGTATTCGCTTCAGAAAGAAGTTTTGAAAAAGCAATTTTAGAAGCAGAGATATCGAAGGAAACGCAATTTGCCTTTACGCCCCCTAGAGGAAAATTAAAGAGTAACTTGAAAAAGTGACTATACCTAAAATAGTCTTCGACATAAATGGAATCGAAAGGTAAAAAAAAAAAAAAATTCAGTCGGATGTTTAGAAGAAAGTATATTTAATAAAATGTATTTTGAATTCGATGTCATCTGCATTGACGCCCTCTAGCGGTGAAATTGGGAATCGTAAAAAAAAGAAAAAGAGAAAAATGAAGGATTATCATTCGCGCATTTCAAGCTTCTTAATGCAAAAAAAAAAAAAAAAAAAAAAATTGAACAGGACGAATAGTTTCAAGGATACGGTGCCCACAGACGGACGGATAAATCGGTAACATAAGCCCAATCTTTTGTACAATAGAAGTGCTAAAAAGAGAAATATAGGGGGAAGCAGGATACAATTTTACGCTCTCTAGTGGAAGAATTCTGCATAATGGAAAATTTGAAAATATGGAAAAAGTATTCTTCACAGCAAAAGTTATGCTAAAAAAAATAATTTTTAAATACGTCTCCCGGAAGCAGAGATAGCGATAAAAAGGTTTTGATGTTTACGCCTCTAGTGGAAAAGCTATGCATTATTTAAATAGGATTGTGTGTGTTCTCGATCTTTATTGTAAAGAATGGCATACCGTTAAAAAATAAAATTTTCAATGGTTTTTTTTAGAAGCGGTGATAGGTGGTGATGGTGGTAGAAGAAGTACAGAAACACCACCTAGCGACAGAACTGTGAATTATATATATAAAAAAAAACAAAAAAAACTCCACAAGTGCAAGACAAGTGTTCCATATTGTAAATGGTATCCGGCACTAACAGGACTTTTTTTGAAACCGACATTTAGAAGCAGAGATCTCTAAAAAAATTAGATTAAATATTTGATCCTTCTAGCTAGGAAATTGTGTATTATTTTGGGAAGGAAATACAGAAAAACTATTTTCATAGTTAGTAGTATATGACCAAAAACCAATTTTTTCAATTGGGCATTTAGTCCCGATGATATTTCTCTGAACGGAAACGCAAGCTTTCGCTCTCTAATGGCACATTGGTGCATTAAGAAAAAATTGAAATTCAATGCAGAATATTTTGCTCCGAAAATGCTCTCTGATAACGTACGACCAAATAACTTACTATACCTACTGCGAAGATACTTAGATACTTTTTAATGCCCTAAGTTCTTGGGCGGAAACACCTCCGCCGCCTGCCTGTTTCCGCCCAGCAGTGAATCCAGGTGCCATAGCCTTCGTTGGTAATCGGCGTATATGCGCTCGGCCGTCTACATGATACACTAGGAATCTTGATTCGACAGATCAGGCCACTTTCTTCCAATCATCCACGGTCCAATCTCAATGATCTTGTGCCCATTTCATGCGTTGTTGGCGATGACGTGCATTGAGCATGGGAGCCCGGCTGGGTCTTCCGCTACGCAGGCCCATGCGCAGAAGGCCGCGATGAACGGTGTGCTGTAACACATCGCCCTGGTCACCACTGTTGTAGCTGCGGATGATTTGTCGCACTGTGGCCCTGCGGTCGCTGTGAACAATGCGAGACAGTCTCCGCTCCCCTCTGGAATCAGTGAGCTGCGGACGACACACGGCTGGACAACGGTTCGTCGTATGGCCATCTGTGCACCACTTTTGATACGTACTCACTACACCGACACGTGAATAACCCACAAGCCACGCCATTTCCGAGATCGTAGTTCCGAGGTGCCATGCCATTTCGGAGATCGTAGTTCCGAGGTGCCATGCCATCCCAATTTGTTCTTTATCAAACTCAGATAAATATGCAGCTTTTCCCATTCTGACTCCGAACACTTTACTAACCGAAAGCTGGTCCTCGGGTTGTATATATACTGGTCTGTAAAATTCACCTGCGCCATCGTTCGGTATCCCGGCGCTCTCATTTCTCTAGGCTGGGGGTGGTTATAATATAATGGCTCATTGATGTATGTGTCGATGCGGTGCCTTCATCGACATAAGTTTCTCCTGTAATTTCCAATGTAATACTTCATTGAGGAAAGAGAAATGGTACGTAAAAAATGTTGCCTGCAACAATATCAGAACAGGCCACAAAGCTTCCAATGCTTCGATTTTCCTCCCTAAACGATGGTGGGTGTGATCTTCATCCACTCCCATCTTGTGTCCTCATCCAGCCGTTCTGAAATCAAACAGGGAAGAAGAATCCATTTGCTATTTCGTGACATGGCTAGGAATTCACGACAAAGTTAGGCAGATCTTCTTTTCTTTTTTTGGTGACATTGGAAACGCCGATACATCACCCGATAAAAAAAACAAAAAAACTTTTGATTCATAAAAAGCGAAGGGAAAGGGTGACTGTATTTCATGACTGCGTCAGTCACTCGTTGTGTGACATCTTCTGTATACTCAAAAATGGTATCTGCTTCATTGTGGATTCTTGCTACTTTTGTTCTCGCTATCGAAATAAAAGCGAATGACGATTCTGAGCCTCCAATAGCTGGACCATGCTACCAAAAATGGGTCAAAATTTTATGCGGTAAGAAAAACTAATATATCGATTTTTAAATTTTAAGGGTTCTTATTTTGTATGACGCACCTGTCCAATAGGGAGGAACGAAAACGGCGGTTAAAATACTTTTTTTTATATTAAGGTTTCCAATAGGGGGCAAAAGTTACCTTTTGGGACCAGTATTAAGACTGCAAAATTTTAAATCTCTGTGAAACTTGAAGTGCCGCAAGTAAAAAATCCAAAATTTTCAAGAATGTCTTATTTATTATACATTTAACTCCCTTTAAATAATATTTCGACAAATATAAAAGCATATTTTTCATGTAAAAGTTTACAATTGTCCCAAGAAGGAGTTTATTTGTGTACAATGAGTTTGTTAATGTATCATATTTTTGTTACTTTTTTGGAATTTCAATGGATGCAAGTATTCAATCCAAAACTGATATAAATACTATTCCAGCAGATGTGCGTGTTATAAAAGCAACAGACAATAAACATTCATTACACGATGAACTTTATCAATGTATTGAGATAAATACTACAAACATTCAACAGAATATGGAAAAAAATTAAAAACGCGCTAGTTTAAGAATTTCACTTTCAAAATTGTCGCTTTACTGGATAACCTCCAATGAACTATTAGTCAACACTAACAAATCTAAGGCTGTGATATTTAAAAGGCAGCGCATGAATACAGATCAAGACTTATCGATATACGTATTATGATAATAAAAAATTGATATTTCTGATAACTTTACATATTTGGGAATTTACCTGCAAAATCACTTAAATTGGAATAAACACGTTGATCTAATCTGTAATAAAAGTTCTAGAAATATTGGAATTGTTAGGCACATATTTTCTAACCTTTCTATTAAAACGTTAATTCTATTATACACAGCTGGCCACCCAAAATGCAACACCAAGAAGGACACGAGATAGCAAAGCCAGAGTTACAGGACACTTAACAACAGATAAAAAGATGAAACGATTGAGCGTACAGGCCCGTGCGACTTGCGGAACACACAGACATCAATAGTTCGTGTGGCCCCCATGGCTGGCAATAACGGCCGCTATACGCCACGGCATCGAACGAAAGAGGCTTTGGATGTGGGCTTGGGGTATGTCAGTCCAGGCTACTACCACACGTTGCCACAGTTCATCAGGCGTAGACGCGGGTGGTGCTTGCCGGGCCACTCGGTTGCCGATCAGCGACCAGACGTGTTCGATGGGCGACATATCGGGAGAACAGGCGGGCCACGGCAGCAGTGATACTTGGTGGGCCGTGAAGAATTGTTCCACGATGCGTGCCACGTGCGGGCGCACATTGTCCTGTTGAAACGTGGCCGCTCGCAGATCCTGCAGGTAAGGGAGGACTACAGGCTCTAAAACGTCGGAGATGTAGCGGTGGCTGTTGAGTGTACTGGCGATGCGTACCAAAGGGGTGCGGGTGTCATATCCAATTGCGCCCCAAACCGTAGCGCCAGGCGACAGACCGGTATGGCGATGCACAATGCAGGCGTCATATAGTATCTCACCGCGGTGCCGCCACACGCGGATCCGACCATCGTGGTGTTACAGGCAGAAGCGGGATTCGTCGGAGAAAACAATGTCGTACCATTCCGTAGTCCAGGTGCGGAGTTCAACGGCCCACTGCCGCCGCACTCGCCGGTGGTGTAACGTCCATGGTAATCGGAGCAATGGACGCCGTGCGACAAGTCCCCGCTCCTGCAGACGACGTCGAACGGTACGTGCTGACACAGGTTGTTGCGCAACACACCCTAATTCCTGCGCTAACGCTCGTGATGTGGCAGTGCGAGCCGTCAATGCCCGCCGCACAACGTGCCGGTCCTTTCGTTCGGTGGTGTGCCGCGGCTGCTGTAATCGCTGACGTCGGTCCGTCCGTCCCTCCTGCACCCACCGAATCCATGCTCGTCTCACTGTGGCCGGATGTCGTCCCACACGGGTGCCGATGTCTCGGTACGATAAACCGCTGTCGCGATAAGCCACTATTCGTTCTCTGTCGAACTCCGAAACGTGCTGGAATGACTGCCATATTCTGCGACGAGGCATCAGGAAGCTTCCCACGCACAGGTCCGGCAGCACAACACACTTCCACTACTTGCACCCCGCCTTCTGTGCACCTTTCTCATAGTGCTACTTGGTGGTGTGCCGGGCGCACATGATTTGCATATGCCCTGCAATGCTAATCGTTTGCATGTCCTCTCGCGGGCGACGCATGCTGCGAATTTCAGGCCAATCGGATGCTTCCTTCTTGGTGTTGCATTTTGGGTGGCCAGCAGTGTATCATACATTAGTTCAAAAGCATTTAATTTATTGTATTTCATCATGGGGACAAAGAATGAAATCCAGTATTAAAAAATTACAAGTTTTACAAAACAAATTTATCAGACTAATGGATCTTAAATATGATTCTAACACTAATATGGCGTATCATGCTGATCTTCTCATTCATACGCACGTTAAACCCAATGAATATGGTATATCAAATATTAAACAACTAATTAACTATAACCTTGGACTAAATATGTATAAAAGAATTAAGAATAATATTAATTGTGAAATAATCGATATCCATAGTGTTACACATAAATACGATATCAGAAAAAAGACTCTTATTAAAACATGTAAGCCAAAAACTGAACTGATTAATCAAAGCATAAATTGTCAGGGCCCACGCTATTGGAATCATTTATCTTCTGAAATAACTATAATTAACAACTAAAATTTATTTTAAAAGAAACTAAAAACTTACTTACTTGCACATTAATAATCTTTTTATTATTTAAAAAAAAAGGAGGGGGTTGGGGGGATGGGAGTAAACAACAAGCCCGAAAAGTTGTGGGTGAATAATGTAAAATGAACATTGCTTTCTTATCCTGATACTTCGATTTTCTTCTCATGATCTGTCAAACGCTGGACTCTATTTGATCGCTTGTCTATGGCTTCGGGGTTTCAAGGCTAAGTCAGGTCACCATGTAGGCCTTTTCCTTGATTCTCCTTGCTGTTTCATCATTACCCAGATTGATATGTTAATAATTCTATTAATTGTAGTAATATTTTAAGTAACAGCTAAAAATGGAAATAAATAAGTAAAATAAATAAATATATTGAAATGTTTATATTTTCGCTTTTAAAAATTCATCTCTTACAGAGGCCCCACACACGGCTAAGGACGATTCAATAACTAACTTCACCATTCTTTCAACGGCTTGTGTGTGACATAGATAACAGGGAAAGTCTACTGATGGAAGGCTTTCGTTAGATTGTGCTGTACTTGTTATCAATAGTTTTAGTTCTTCATTACTAATATGCTTGGTCATTGGTGGCTCTGTTACTTTGAGGGCATTCCAAGTGATCATATCAATATAGTCTTTGGCTTTGAAGTTAATAGCTGGAATAACACATTTTTTTATTCCCCTTTTTGTTCCATCCTCGCTTTTAGTAGTCGACTTAGGTCTAGATCTCTCACATGTTTGCGTTGGTAAGTTATCAAGCGCAGCAGAAGGATTCAAATAACCATTTCTTTGAATGACTGGATCAGTTACGTTCCGAAGATGCTCTGGAAGGTAACGGGAATGCTTTATAAGTCTCCATAAGTGCTTTGAGCCATAAATTCATGACGGTTTCAGCTTCATGTGGAAACAGACAGGTGCATATACTTTAAGAATGTATTCTGCCATTGTGCAAAGATTTTCTGGAGGATTTTCTGTCCCCACATACAAACGAAGTATGCCATTTGTCATTGTAAGCCACCTTGAATGTGCAAGTTTTCCTGGTTTCCTCTTAGATATATCATAGTGCACACACCCATAGAGATTGCATGCACATTTCCAAAAAATATTTTTGGTCTGTGCTCGTGCTCATGTCATCCCTAATTTCCAAGGAAGGCAGGTTATTTTCAGTTGGAGACAATTCAATTACTGGTAGTTCCTGACAGTTCTCAAGTTTCTTGCCTATTTCGCCACCAAACTCATTGGTCCCTTTTGTCTTTCCATCCAGAAAACAAAAGAGGTGACGTAAAGACAGTTCATTTGCATGAAATAGACAAATCATCCATTGTAGCGGCTTCCCGACGATTTATTTTCCTAATAAAAAGATGGCACCATTAGTAGCACCAGTTCCATCACATCCTACAGTAGTAAAGTCTAAAGAACGGTATTGTCATTATAAAACTCCACAATGCTATCCTTAATATTCTTTCCAGTACTGGAACGTGGTGTTCTCTCTTTCTTCGATTGAGGTTTAACGACCACCGAGAGCAACTCGTCCCTAATTTAGGGTCACTGGTTCCAGATAAGAGAGAGAGCCAGTGCCGTAAGACAAACACAACATCCATGTCTTACCGGGATTCGAACCCGGCCCCTTTCAGACGAATAATCAGAGGCCATCGCTTAGACCACTGCACCACCGGGGCGGCCAACATGGTGTTACATGCCCCCAATACTTCGATACAGGCTCCTCAATAAGTGACACATGTTCTTCTACAACTGTTTTCCTGTAATATTTGCTCTCACTCTTTTCTTGTACTACAGTTGTGACTTTTCTTCCTTCGAAAAAAAGTCCTTTGTTTGTTGTAGTTAATATGCTCTCCTTGTGGCCTTTTGCACAGTTTTTCCGATTCTTTGATATTTCTGTTCTGACCTTCATTCTATCAATGACTTTACTTTTGTCCTCTTCACTAACGAAGCCAATATCCTGCTGAACTGCAGTTGCAATTGCTGCAGCAGTTCTGTCAGAAATACCAGTTTGATCCCACACTGAAGCTACAGAAGGCAGTTTTATGCGCATTTGTGAGTTTGATACATGTGGTGTTGAAATACGGCATTTTTTACTTCTACTTCCATATCTGTCTCAGAATAATTGTGCTTGTTATACACTGAGTGGCCACTTTATTATAACCACTTGACAGTTTTAAGCAAATGAGCTATGGCTGCAGGCAGTTGCCGCCAGAGGGCGAGGATAGTATAAAAAGGGAAAGCTTAGTGCTTGCGACAGTAGTAGAAGTGATTTTTGGGTGACGAGATGGGTAAAAAATGCGATTTGACGGACTTTCAACGTTGTATGATTGTAGGAGCTCGGGACCATAGAGCGAGTATCACCGAAACCGCCGCATTCGTGAAATGTTCCAGAGCAGCTGTTGTTAAAGTGTTTAAAGACTGGACTGGCAGCCAAAAATCTGGGTCTCTACGTGCAACGTGTGGTCGTCATCGACTAGTGACTGCTCGGGCGGAACAGAGAGTGTCCAGACTGGTAACAGACAACAAAAGGGCAACAGTGCAGTAAATTACAGACCATCTTAATCAAAGATCTCATCAAATGATCTCTGCGCGCACTGTTCGCCGTACACTGCATCGGATGGGATATGGCAGCCGAAGGCCTGTTCGAACGCCTTTGCTGTCTGCAGTTACAAGAGAAAATGTCTGCAGTTCACACAGGAGCACAAGGATTGGACAGTCGATAATTGGAAACAAATTATGTGGTCCGATGAATCACGTTTTCAGTTGCACCATGCCTATGGCCGAGTGAGAATTTGGCGGAAACAGCACGAAAGCATGGACCCCAAATGCATTGCTACAACCCTTTAAGCTGGTGGAGGCAACGTTATGGTTTGGGGAATGATTTCCTGGCATGCTTTGGGCCCTTTAATTCGTGTTGATCAACGTCTGACTGGCACATCCTATCTAAGCCCGATGTGGTACAGTGGTAGCATGTCCGGCGCGTAACTGGAAGACCTTGGGTTCGATTCCCGGTGGCGGCCAATGAGAATTTTTTTCCGTGGCTCACTTGCTAACGTAGAAAGAGCTATGACTTCTGTTTGGTGCAATCAAAATGGGCTACAGAACCTGGCTCACGTATCGTACAACTGTCAGTGTAGTTGAAATTCAATCAGTTGAAATTTGTAGATCAGGTTTAGAGCTTGAAATATGCACCTCCTGAGAAATGCAATGTGGAATTCGACGTATAAAAATCTACTGGCATTTGAAATTGCATTAGAACTGCGGAGAAGAGGTGACGTTGTCGTGCTTAATAGAACCCCATACCATGATGCCTGCCTGACGGGCGGTGTCGCGTTCGCGAACGAAACCGAGATCCGTCGGGTCACCAGGACTTCACCAGACGCAGAACCATCGATGTGACGTACTAGAGGGGTGAAGCACGGGTTAAGACTACAAATCTGCAGCGATACACTCTGTCGGTGTAGCTTAGTCGGTTAGAGAAACTCATTCCGGAGTGAGGAGACGCCATTAGATCTGCGTCACCGACAAATTTGTAAATTTCACAGCCTTCCCAGGAGTCTGTGATAGCAAAAAACGGTGGACCAACTCCATATTAATTCCTTTCCTTACAGGGGGTTTGTAAATAGCTATTGCCTTCATACTTTTGACCAGGTAGTGTATAATGGATGTATTAATGGATGCTGAATGAGAACGTCCACCTGATGCGATAGGAGGTAGAATGTCAATAATTAGCATTTCGTCTTACGTTTTATAAACGAGTCCACAAGCGTCTAAGTCAGAAAAGAAAAGCATTAATGTATGATAAATTACGTACATTCCCGACTTTTGAAAAATGTATGACTACTTTAACTCATCATGTATCTGAATTTAAGCTCAAATTCCGTATGTACGTGTGAGGTATAATTTTTGTATTTTACAGATACTTTCCGAAACGATGTAGTACAGTGCGCCAAAATTATGCCTGAACAAGTAAGACATTTTTTTGTTCTGCCTGATTATATTTCTCATTGTCGAACTGAAATTTTTAAATACATTAAGGTAGCAAATTGTTAGGAACACCCAATAGCAAACAGACACATGTCATCCTCTTTTACGTAAGCGACTATGACATTACAAACGTTTCAGACGTTTGAAATGAGCTGTTTATAGGTCACTGCAAACGATTGAAACATTTGCAGTGAGCTATAAACAGCTCACTGCAAACGTTTCAGCCGTGCCATGTGCAGAACGCAGATAGATGTTATAATATGGGAACGACTCGTGATTTAAGCAACTTTGAGAGAGACATACACTATATTATCAAAAAGTATTCGCACATCACAAAGTTTTTAGACAAATGGTTGTATTATCGCAATTAGTAGTTAGACGGCGCATCTTTGCTTCTTTGAAAGTGGCAACACGCCGAGTCACGCTGGAACTCGGAAAGTTCAGCTGCAATGTCCAGTATGGAAACGTTACTCAAATGACATCCTATGACCAGCCCACGCTGGAACTCCGAAACTTCACGTTCACGTGGCATATCCGCATCAAAGTTACTGATAACACGACAAAACATCTAAGCTTTGTATATGTACATCCCCACCCACAACACACCTTTCTGCGCAACAGATTTTTGCACTTACGCAAATATTTGGCAGTGACAGAATACTTTTGATAATACACTGAACAGCAATTGAATTAGAGACAGCTGGCGTTATGCAAATATGGCGTTGTGGGCGGCCCTGTAAACGGAAACGACATAACGTATGCAGCGATGCGACAATATAAGGAGTGATGCGACGGGAATCAGTATGAGTCGGACGCACTATGGGTAAGACGAAGGACCTAAGTGCATTTCATCGTGGGCAAATTATCGAGGCTCGACGAATGGGTCACTCCATCTCGGAAGTCGTGCAGGCACTGGGATTTTCACGAGCTACTGTGTCACGGGTGCACCGTGAGTACATCGAATCCGGTAAAACCATCCCTGCAAGGGCCAACTGCCGTGGACAACAGCGTGTGGATGTGCGGGGTCATCGTCGGCTAGCTCGCATTGTAACAGCGGATAGACGGGCCACAGTGCAAGAAATCACTCTGCAATTTAACGCTGGTGCACAAAAACGTGTAAGCACCCACATCATCAGAACCATCTCCTCGCTATGGGGTACAGAAGCCATCGTCTCACGAGGGTACCGCTGCTGACCGTACATCACAGGGAGTAAATATTATCATGGGTGCGGGAACATCGCCGCTGGACCTTAGACATGTGGAAAAATTTTGCCTGGACTGATGAGTCGAGATTCACGTTGGTACATGCGGATGGCAGGATACGAGTACGGCGCAAACCACATGAAGCGATGGATCCTTCTTGACAGCAGGGTACTCCTCAAGCTGGTGGGTGAGGCATTCTCGTCTGGGGACTGTTTACGTGGACTGAAATGGGACCCTTGGTACGTGTGACATCGTCCCTCACAGGTCAACGTTACCGGGATATCCTGGACGACCATTTCCTCCCGTTTGTGCGTCTTCAACATTCCACTGGGGACCTCATTCTGCAACAAGACAATGCAGCTCCCGAATTGTATCCGAATGGTTGGATGAACACTACACCGACGTGACCTCGCTTCCTTGGCCAGCTAGGTCACTTGACCTCAATTCCATCGAGCACATCTGGGATGCCATCGAGAGAGATGTTCGAGGCTCTGACCCCCTCCATCAAATCTTCGTGAACTGTGGGAGCTTGTTCAGGGGTTGTGGATCCGCATGGCTTCCCAACGCTTCCGGTGTCTTGTCGAGTCCATGCCGAGACGAATCGCCGCCGTCATCGGGGCGAAAGGTGGTGCTACACGTTGCTAGACAGGTATATCTAATTCAATTGCTATTCAGTGTGTACTGTAGTACTGGGTGCTATTTGGGCAGGAGCAAACATCTAGCAAACTTCCTCAGTTGTGCGAGAACAACTGCATCCAGGATGTTCAATGATCACAAGCGTCGCAATTTTGATGCCCAGACAATGTGATGTATGCGTCAAATGGACAATGAAGCCGAGGTAAGCCTATCGGCGCAATATAATTGGGAGAACAGCCGCTCCGGAGTAGGAAGATGTGGCTTCGAATCCCATTGTCTGGCAGATGAAGGGTGTTTTACTACCCCTAAGGAACCAACTATTGTTTTCTTCTCAATCTACATAGAAACATGACGTTTGGTTTAGATGTGACCTTGATCCTTGAGAAATGCGCGGTTCTGATTTGCCTGATGACTCATTGTAACGTCACCCCACCAGATGGCTGGGCAGGCTAATTCTGTCCGGAAGTAATCTGCGTGTTTTAGTGTGTCGTTGAACGACGTTCAGGATGGCTGTGTATACCGTTGCGGAGAGGGTATTTTAAATGAAACGCTATTGCATAACAGAGTGTGTGAAGGTAACAAGCGTGAATTCCTGGAAAAGGTTGGGGAAAGAAAAACACCAGACAAAAAAAAATATTTTGAAACCACGGCAAAGCAAAAAAAAAATTTTTTTTTGAACCAATACAGTGGCGGACGTCTTCCTTTAGCGGAAAAAAATCGAAGAAGTGCAGCACAGGCTGCTGGCGTCACCTAAAAGTTTGCTACGACGTTTGTCCCAAGAAACTGGGTATTGCGTTTACACCTGCCAAACAGCCGCGAAGAAAGCGTTCCTTCATTCGTACCGTGTGACAGCTGTGATAGAGTTGCAAGAAAAACGTGTGTCTTACTGTAACTGGTACCTGACATTTTTACTCGCAGGCCCTAACATTTTGGATTTCATATGGTTCTCTGACGGAGCATGATTTCATTTGGACGGCTATGCCAATTCCCAAAACTCCAGCATCTGGGTTACAGATAATCCACATGTGAATTGTTACACGAAACCCCATTACATTATGCAAAAGTCAGTATTTAGTGTGTTGTGTCCCGAACCAGAATAATTGGTTAATGCAGACATTTGACGTGGTTCAGGAACATCAAACAGAAGCCATCGCTCTTTTCATGCTTATAAGTGAGTCACGGAAAAATTATTATTGGCCGCCACCGGGAATCGAACCCAGGGTCTTCCAGTTACGCACCGGACATGCTTCCACTGCACTAGATGCAAGTGATCCCCAAAGGACTGTGACCACCTCATTTACCTGATTTGATTCGTCCGTGCAGTGGAAGCATGTCCGGCGCGTAACTGGAAGACCTTGGGTTCGATTCTCGGTGGTGACCAATGAGAATTTTTCTGTGACTCACTTATAAACGTGAAAATAGCGATGACTTCTGTTTGACAGAATAATAGGAGCTATTTTATTCAGGAGCGTAGTAAACTCGGCGTCATATGTAAACATTTTCAGACAAGTTGTGGACCAATTAACCGTCATCGTTTTGACAACGGGGTGCATTTAAGAGGATGGAGCTACGTGCCAAACGTCCCGTGTGAGCATAAGTGAAATTTCTTCTTTCTTCGGTGACCGAGTGATCTCCAAAGGACTGTGGCCACCTCGTTCATCCGATTTGACTCCTCCCGATTTTTTCTCATGGGGATATTTAAAGTGTCGTGCTTACAGCAATTAGCCTCGCACGTTAGAAGACTTGGAAAGCAACATCAGTGCAGTAATTCAAACTGTTGACGAGGACATGTGGAAGACATTCGTTAACACGCAGCTTCGCGTTTGAGTGTGTTTGGATGTCGGCGAAAGACATTTTCAGCATTTATTGAGAATGGTGCTACATTCCCATGAAACACGGTACGTTGTAAATCACATATCATATTTCTAAGTAGAGTGTGCTACAAAATATGACTGTTTTGGAGGAGGGACTTCCTAGTGAAACACTCTGTACATAAAGTGAGTGTCATAGAGCAGTCACGTCACTATTTCCCATTCCTAACGACATACTTGCCACCATTCGTTGACTGTACAAGGTTGATGCTTAACAATAGCCTGTTTCAGTAGTCTAAGGACATAACAGTCCACAGGCGCCGCATCAGATGTTTTCCATGTAACGTTCCTGAAGGAGGAACAGCCTGGATACTCTCCTTGAACTCCATTTCTCGTGAAATCCGACGACAAAACGCGATGGTTGACTCAAACCTTATGTCTGGTGTAACCTCTTCTGGAATTTTTCAATTAAATCGCTTCAAATGACCACTGCAGCCAAACCGACCAAAACTATGAACCCATATGTGAGGGCGATTCCATAATTATTTGCAAAGTTTTTATAAAATACACGGTCGAGTCACATTACTGTGACCACCAGCTAATATACAGAGTAACCGCCGTATGTAGCGTAGACAGCAGCTAGACGGACTAGAAGTGCCTCAGTAAGGTACTGGAAGGTGTTCATAGGTAGGTGCAGCAGTGCTGATTGCAGTGCATCTGACAGCTGCTAGAGGGTGCGTGGTGGAGAATACATAGAGCGAAACACACGATCGATACAGATGCTCAATTGGGTTTAAGTTTGGGCCATTAGGGGGCCAGTGAGGTACTTTGAAGTCTTCATCGTGCTCTTCCAACCACTCTCGGACATTTCTAGCTGTGTGGCACGTCGCATTGTCGTACTGGAAGATACTATCCTCCCCATGGAAGTCAATCATCATGTATGGGCATTCGTGGTTTGCAAGGAGGAATTCATAACGAATTCGTTCCATAATGCCTTCCACAGGTATGAGTGGACTCAGGAAATGCCACGAAAACATTTCCGCCGCCCCGGTGGCGCAGTGGTCTAAGCGATGGCTTCTGATCATTCGTCCGAGCGGGGTCCGGGTTCGAATCCCGGTGAGGCATGGATGTTGTGTTTGTCTTACGGCACTGGTTCTCTCCCTTCCCTGGAACCAGTGACCCTAAATTAGGGACGGGCGACTGCTTATAGCCCATTGAGTTGCTCACGGTGTTCGTTAAACCTCCAGTCAAAAAAAAAAAAAAAAAAAAAGAAAACATTTCCCAGACCATAACGCTGCCCCCACCAGCTTGTGTTCTTCCAGAAATGGTTGAAGAGTGTTTGTTCTCCGATGTTTCACGCCTTATACACCAACGTCCATCCGTTTGATGAAGCAAAAAACATGACTCATGGGAGAAGGCATTCCTTTGCCAATCAGCGGAGGTCCAATCCCGATATTGCCGTGCAAATGTAAGCCTTTTATGCCGATGCACTTTTGTTAGCCTAGATGCAGTGACAATCCGTTGGCATCGGAGCCCCACACGCTGCAGGGTTCGCTGAACTGTCGTTTTATACACATTTCAGTAACCCCTAGTTCATTCGCCCAGTGAGTTGCTCACTGTAGTGTGTCGATCGGCCCTCACGCATCTTCGAAACCGACGTTCACCTCTCACATCAATGGCATTTGGTGCTCCGTAGTTTCCATGTCGCTTATTCGCAATGGTGCCATTTCTCCAATCACAAAGCATTTTAACCACAGCAGCATGCGAACAGTTCACAAGCTGCGCTGTTTCAGAAATACTGCCACCATTGGCTCGAAAGCCGATAATCATCCCTTTTGGCAAATCTGATAAATCGCTTCTTTTATCCATGACAGCAACGAGTGTTATGTTTTCAAATTGCCTACCTTATATACCCTCCAAGCCAGCTCAGGACACGTGCCTTATTTCATTGACTACGCTCTGTTGACGTCAGAAAGTAGGAGGTTGTCACAATAATACGACTCGACTGTGTATATTAATGTAACAACTGTCGGTTTTCAGTATAGTTCCGTTCTTTGACAAAGCACTTAGTCCAACCGTATACGAGCTTCTCTATCCCGTCAAAAGAAAAACGTATTTTTGTTGAAGTGAAACCCACATGCATCCCTTCCCTCAATTCTATGTCCTTAAAGCGTCTTATGGTGGATCGAAATGGAGATAGTCCGAAAGAGGTGAGATCAGGTTTGTCATGAGGATGCTACCATATCTCAAAATTCTCATACAGGAGAGTTTTAACAGTGTGTGGACAGGTTCCTGTAATGTTTTAGGTTAATTGGAACTTTCAAACTGAATATTATCGTTACTGATCGTTAGGTTAGCTTTGCTGTAGTAAATTGTGTTCACTGTGAAACTTCGGACTTCTCCTCAGTCGTAGAGGCTGAAAATCTTCACTAGAATATAACTATACTGTATAACTTACACACTTTTTGCTGGAACCTTCTAGGTATTAAATTAAATCAATGAAAGACTTGTTCAATCGAGCATACAAATACACTATGTGGACAAAAGTGATTGGACACTAAACAGAAAAACGGTATTGTACGATTAGGTCTTCTATTTGCAGAGAATACAGCAGCCACCCGTCGAAGTAAACTGTCCACAAATCCATGGAGTACGGAAAGCGCGATGTTCCACCATTTCGCATTGTGTACATCGACCAACTCTATTACTGAAGAAGGTCGCGTTGGTCTAGATCTTACCAGTCGTTCAAGTTAATCCAATAAGTGGTCAATGGGATTGACTTCCGGGCTCTCAGCAGACCAGTCCATCTCCAAGAACTTATGTTCCTCATACCACTCCATTGTAGCCCTGGAAACACGACAAGTGGCATTTTCGTCCAGGAAGGAACAATCGTCGTGTCCGTAGAATAACCACAACATTGGGAGCATTGAGTTATCCAGATCATCTCTTACGGCACAGAGTTCATGCTATCATGAGTAGCAACCAGTGAATGCACACTATACCAGGTGAAACAGCCCCATACCATAACTCCACCGCCTCCTTGCTTCTCAGTCGGCATTGTTCACTCCGGAAGCAGTCGTTCTTCGGGTAACCGCCAAACCCAAACACGTCTATCCGATCGGAATAATGTGAAGCGGGATTCGTCGGTGCATAACACCTGACGCCATAGCTCCAATGTCCAATTTTTGTGCTGTTGACACCATTGGCTTTATTCGTCTTTGTGATGAGAGGTTTATGGACGGCTGTTCTACCATGATACCCGAGTATATATGGGCCTGTCTTCGAAGTGTCTTGATGGAGACCATAAGATCTATGGCCATCTGGAACTCGTGTGATATGACATGCATTGGTTGGGACCTGGCTTTTGAAATCTCCTTCTGCAGCATCGTCTGATACCTATGTTCCAGTTTCGTGGGTTTTCCAGGGTGAAGTGAATTCCTGAAATGTCCCGTCTTCTTCCATTTGTTGATGACGAAGGCCACAGTCGATTTAGCCACTTGTCTGACATCAGCAATGCTTCTTATGCTGACACCTCCAATTGAGCATCCTATTATAACGCCATTTTCAAACTCGGAGAGCTCTCTCCTGCTAGACACTTTATCAGCAATTGATCTGAGCGTACTCCCGTTGCCGTTTTTAAAATTTATCGACAACGTGTCTGCTGCGGGAGTACGCCATTGCGCCTGCGTAGGGGTGTCCAAACAATCTTCTCCGCTCTTTACAATCAGGAGCATACAAACTTCCACTCGCTTTTTAGCAATGGAGAATTAGATTGCCACCCATATATAACTTTGCCATTGAATATCTCTACAAATTGTGCTTTACAATCTTCAAATGGTTCGTGTAATCTCACATTGTATGAAACAGTATACTCTCCAATCGTTGCATTAATATTGCTCGAAACAATGTTCTCGAAATGTTGCCTGCCGAACATTTTGCACACAATCTCTTATCTCGAGAGTCTCTACTACGTAATTGTCCTTTACCTGAAGTCAGACTGTTACCAAAGTCAAATTTGCCGAGACAAAAATAAGGATATTTCACCATCTCAGAAGCAAATTCCTCACCAACACTGTAGATGTGTATATGTATAGGAGAAAGAAAAGGGTGTATATAATTATTGAATTGCGCTACAGCATTTTAAGACATACCTCAGTGAGTAACAAATTATCAGGAATACCTACCAAATAGCGTGTTGAGTCGACCTTTACCTTCATTCAGAAACAACTTCGATTCAGTGTGGCACGGATTCAACCAGGTGCATATCGTTCTATATGTTCAACCTAATGGGTGTAATTCCGGCCTCATCAGTTGTCGACTCAGAAGTAATTTACATGAAGCCATCACGTGGCTTATTATCAGCTGTACATCGTAGTGATGTGTGTGAAGCTGAAAACAAAAAAAAAATGTTCTCTTGAAATTACTTTTTTTTTTTCAGGAACAAGACGTATTTTACACTTGTGGAGCCAATGAAGGTTTTCGAAATTCTGGTTGGGAAGATATGGGCGAAGATATTTGTAATGCTCCAAATCCAGCACAGGTTTGTAAATCTCATTTGCTTCTCAGTACCCTTTTGCTAATCCGTGGCTCTTCGCTGAGCATCCCTCTCACCAAAACTGAAAACTTTTGCTGACGTCTACGTTTTCAACTAAGTACGCTGATTGATTCTACATGGAAAAAATTCTTATATAACCCGGTAATATTTACTTGTTATTAGAATTATTTCGTGACAGCGTAGCTGAAGATATTTTTTAAAAACATGTGGCGTACTACAGAGGTAAAACACGTGTCAAGACGACAAATCTGCAGCTATACATTCTGTCCGTGTAGCTCAGTTGGGAGAGCATCTTACTCCGGAGGGAGGGAGCGCGGACAATTATTTGTGTTTTTACATTGATGCCCGAATGTAAAAATGGATGTACCGGCCTTTGGGTTCTTCGAAAAATGTGTGATGTTTGTTCCACACATCGTCTGGAATTAATGAAAATTCCTTCTTCGCTTATTTACCGGCCGTTGGGTTCTTCGAAAAATGTGTGATGTTTGTTCCACACATCGTCTGGAATTAATGAAAATTCCTTCTTCGCTTATCTACCGGCCGTTGGGTTCTTCGAAAACTGGGTGATGTTTGTTCCACACATCGTCTGGAATTAATGAAAATTCCTTCTTCGCTTATTTACCGGCCGTTGGGTTCTTCGAAAAATGTGTGATGTTTGTTCCACACATCGTCTGGAATTAATGAAAATTCCTTCTTCGCTTATCTACCGGCCGTTGGGTCCTTCGAAAAATGAGTGATGTTTGTTCCGCACATCGTCTGGAATGAATGAAAATTCCTTCTTCGCTTATCTACTGGCCGTTGGGTTCTTCGAAAAATGTGTGATGTTTGTTCCACACATCGTCTGGAATTAATGAAAATTCCTTCTTCGCTTATCTACCGGCAGTTGGGTTCTTCGAAAAATGTGTGACGTTTGTTCCACACATCGTCTGGAATTAATGAAAATTCCTTCTTCGCTTATCTACCGGCCGTTGGGTTCTTCGAAAAATGGGTGATGTTTATTCCACACATCGTCTGGAATTAATGAAAATTCCTTCTTCGCTTATCTACCGGCCGTTGGGTTCTTCGAAAAATGTGTGATGTTTGTTCCACACATCGTCTGGAATTAATGAAAATTCCTTCTTCGCTTATCTACCGGCCGTTGGGTTCTTTGAAAAATGTGTGATGTTCATTCCACACATCGTCTAGAATTAATGAAAATTCGTTCTTCGTTTAAAAAAAAAAAAAAAAAAAATTAAGTGAGAGATGATGTGACGTACTACAAAGGTAAAGCACATGTCAAGACGACAAATCTGCAGTGATTCATTCTGTACGTGTAGCTTTGTTGGGAGAGCATCTTACTCCGTAGTGAGGGCGTGCGGCTTCGATCGCGTGACGGACAAATTTGTGAATTTCGCTATAAAAAATATGACGCAATATGGTGTGAAGCGGTTTTCCAGCATCATTTATATTGTACATTAATCTCCGTATTCTAGAAAAAAGCTGCCGCTGCCGCCGCCACTGTTTCAGAAATTTCGCGATACCCGTGTTTTCCTAGACCGCAGCGCAAAACATTTATTGAACACAAAATATGAAATTTACATCGTTTGTACAGAATTGTTTGGAGAACACACTGAAATGAACCGCTTATCGATTCTGACGATACTTCAAGAGCTGTTGTATTTCAGAGTTAAGGTAAGCAAAAAAGTGCTATCAATTTGCGTTCCGGACACAGTAACAGCAGCATAATCACGAAACTTTATATGCATGTATAGGGCTATGACCGACGTTTTGCACCTCGTAGCCCTTTTTTACGCTTTCCAACCGTAGGTTGAAGAAGCGTATATGCTCCAGCTTTGTCCGTCTGTCCGCACGATAACTCGCATGCAAATCGTTTGATTTTGATGAAAATTTAGTATGTGGTAGGGGACCACCTGGGAACGAAACCTATTGAAAATGGGGTTAATGGGGTCAAAGGTTTCCATTGCCCTTATGCATCATAACTTGCGTAAATATGGTTCGATTTCGATGAAATTTTAGTATGTGGTACGGGACCCCCTGGGGACGAATCCTATTACAAATCGGACAAATGGGGTCAAAGGTTACGACATAGGAGCGGTATCATTCCGTTGCCCTTTTGCGTCATAACTTGCGTAAATATGGTTCGATTTCAATGAAATTTTAGTTTGTGGTAGCGGACTACCTGGGGACAAACCCTATTGAAAATGGGTGAAGTATGGTTAAAGATCAGGATATAGGAGCGGAATGCATTCCATTGCCCTTATGCGTCATAACTTGCGTAAATATGGTTCGATTTCGTCGAAATTTTAGTTTGTCGTAGGGACACCTGGGGACGAACCCTATTGAAAATGGGTGAAGTGGGATGCCTTCCATCACATCACATCTTATTAACACTTTAACGACCATAACGCCCAAAATGCCCGTATATACAAACGACCATGGCCACCCAAAACACCTGTCTAAAGTGAGTCAGATTTCCTACCCTTACCTGCTCTTCAAATTTGCATGACCTATGAGGCATAAGCAGATGTCACTCTCAGTCACTATTGTTGTTACTAAATAAAGAAGTAAACCAGCAGACACTTTCAGGCGTTATGGTTTTTAAAGTTATAGAAGATTTTTGGGTCATGGTCGTTAAAGGGTTAAAGGAGCAATTCTTGTATATATGTAAATTTTCTTTTGAAAACGGCACCAAGGATTTTGATGAAAGTGGTTAACCTACCGTTTTCTGGTACTAGAAATCGATTTGGCTTGATCTCGACTTTGGAAAAATTCGTTTAGTGGGTTAAATAACCACCCCGAGTTACCACGTTTTTAGCGTCATGGCGCCGTTCTATTAATGTTTCCCATTCTTAGAAATCTTATGACGTCACACTCTCGCGATCGACTCGCGGTTGAGACGTTGGCGCGCGGTCACGTCATCTGCCTCATTACGTCACGCGTTGTTTGTGGATCCTATTAAAGTTTTATGACATCACACTCTCGCGACCATCTGCTCATTACGTCACGCGTTGTGTGCGTATTACGCATTACTTCTATTTTCTTTTAGAAAAAAAGTTAGTTGTGTCAGTTGCTTGGAGTTGATGCGTAGTACAGTATAAGTAGCGGAACGCTGATTTCGCATGTTTTTCCCTTTAAAATTTAAACTTAATACATGATTTTTTTTGTTACATTTTTGAATAGACACTTGATGACGAGCGTACCCGCTGTGCTAAAATATGATTAGTTCATTTTTTACGCTTTCCAACCGTAGGTTGAAAAAGCGTAAATGTTCCAGCTTTACCCGTCTGTCCGCACGATAACTCGCGTAAAAATGATTCGATTTCGATGAAATTTTAGTATGTGGTAAGGGACCACTTGGGGACGAATCCTATTGAAAATGGGTGAAATGGGGTCAAAGGTCACGACACAGGAGAGGGATCCATTCCATTGTCCTTATGCATCACAACTTGCGTAAATATGGTTCGATTTCGATGAAAATTTAGTATGTCGTAGGGAACCACGTGGGAACGAATCCTGTTGAAAATGGGTGAAGTGGGATCAAAAGTCAGGTCAAAGGAGCGGAATGCATTCCATTGTCCTTATGCGTCATAACTTGCATAAAAATGGTTCGATTTCGATGAAATTTTAGTATGTAGTAGGTGACCACTTGGGGAAGAAACCTACTGAAAAAGGGGGAAAGGGAGTCAAAGGTCAAGACATAGGATCGGGATCCATTCCATCGCCCTTATGCGTTATAACTTACATAAAAGTGCTTCGATTGAAACAAAACTTTATCATGTTGTTTCGGAAGTACACTTTACCGGTTCTGTTGAATATCATCGAAATAGGGTCAGTGGTCAGGTCATACGAGCGAGATTTATTCTACAGCCATTATCCTCATAACTTGAGTAATGATATCTGGTATGTTGGAAAGCGTATCATAATCAATGCACTGCATGATTTTACTAACTTGTTTTGAATTTCGATTTAGTTCACGAGAAATTAAATTTTTAAATTTCGCAAAATTCTCTATTTCGCGAAGGAACCCATTTAAAAAAAACGGATATATGGCAAACTATAAATTATAAAGCATCACAATTTTTACAGCATAAAGTTACAACTATCATCGCTCTTTAAAAAAAATTATGAAAAATCATTTTCTGAATTTTAAGCATTTTTTAAAGACGCAAAGGAAAGGAACGAACTGCTTCCTCTGTCTTCAATGGTAATCACACAGGAACGTTCTGGTCCCGTGACCTGCTGCCATGGTGATGCAGCTATTTTTCGCACTCTTTTCTCATTGGGTGAAAGGACAGGCTACAATCAAACTGCTAATGACGCAATGCTTAATGACGTAGCGACGCTTTTATAGTTCGACGTTTTCCGCCGGCATACGTGAATACCTATGTAAATATAGGCTTTAGCCTCGTATATAAAAAGCAAAGAGGGAAAATGCGAGAGTGTTCGAACGCGAATCGTTCGACCACTTCTAAACGACCTAGAGATCTGAAAATTGGCATGCTGATAGGTCTTAACTCGCTAAAAACGAATAAAATGGAAATATCGATGGATATCATTTTCAAATCATCTTGTAGCACATTGCCCTAAATGTGTTCATTTGGTTCAAAATGAAAACACCCAAGCATCTAGTACTTCATTACGTGATTAGGGTCGATATTAGAACAGTGATATTAATATTATTCCTTTTTTTACTGAAATTTTTTGTAAAGGAACAATTGGGCAGGGCATTATACTATATAAAGTAATACGTTTTGTCAGCAGCATCTCTGTTCTGTCTACTCTGTCGGCCCATCCTTAACGCCAAACAGTTCGAATGGTTTTGTTGAGACTTTAGCGCAACAGAACCTGAAAGTTTATACCGAGTCGTAAGACTTGTGAAATCATTTAGTTACTGCAGGTGGGAATTGATTTAAGCAGAGAGATAAACTAATGAAGGAGGGAGTTATAAATCACAACACGAGAGCCAAATTATGTAGCAGATAGATTTAATCATGCAAGATATGGCTGTTAAATAGCAGAACTTTGGTTAAATAAAAAACTTACATTTGAAATTTTTTTATATACTCCCTTTCCGTACAACACACCACGGCAATCTGATCTTCCACTTGCTTCTACTCATTTGGTATGTTCCCTTTGAGAAGCTTCGTCGTTCTCTTCTTTACCGTAGCAACTGACTCAAAACCGGACCCTGGAGTACAGACTTGACTTTAGGTGAGAGAAAAAAATCGCATGAGGCCAAATCTGACGAGTAGACAGGATGTTCGAACACTGTAGTGAGTTTTTCAGCTAAAAATCGCCACATTACGAGCATTGTATGTATGAGCTGGCACGTTGCTCTGGTGAATAATGAAGCCATTTTCCCATAACTAGTGATGTATCACAGAGGTAACGCACATGCCAAACCGGCGAAGTTGCAGCTTAACTGGGAAAGCATTCGGCTCTGGAGCAAAAAAATGCTGGTTCGATTCAGCCACCTACAAATTCTTGTTTTATTATTGGCGTCCGAACATAAAATAAATCTCCTGGCTGTTGGGTTCTTCGAAAAATGCGTGATGTTCGTTCCACACATCGCCTGGAATTAATGATAATTCTTTCTTCTGCAGTGACCTTTTTCAAGCGTGGCTTGCGGTCTGACCAGGAAACCTGCGATTTCGCGCTCCCCCTGCCTTAAAGGGGGATATATGTGACGTCCTATAGTTGTGACGCACATGCGAAGACAGCAAAGTTTCAATGACAAACTCCGTCAGTGGAACTTACTTGGGAAAGCATTCGGCTCTGGAGCAAATGGCTTTTTCGCTATAAACTCTGGGTTCTTTCTTTTGACTCGCTCTCTCAAAGTGACCAGAACGTATTTGTAGTAATGTAGTAATCGAGAAACCACTCTGCCTAGATTACATCTTTAATATCAAAGAAAACAATTAGCATGACCTTACCTTATCTGGACGTCCTAGGGAGCAAATTGCCCGACAGCCGCCTTCGCACTGAAGTCTATTACACGTC
The DNA here is from genome assembly GCA_039090855.1 of Macrothele yani. NCBI lineage: Eukaryota > Metazoa > Arthropoda > Arachnida > Araneae > Macrothelidae > Macrothele > Macrothele yani. Next base: position 119,140,070 of record CM077026.1, read on the forward strand.
CACCTCCATCCCCAAGCTGATGCTCAGTAGTTCATTCTGCCCTGATTCTTACAAGACAACTTTCTTCCGTTTTCGAATTAAAAGAGCCTTCAACGTCTCCTCCGATATTCATTCTAGACAACGCGAACTAAAAAACATATGCAACCGAATTGACCACTGAGGCAGATTACACCTCGAACGAGACACAACATTTTATCGAAAAATTAAGATCCAGCCGTGTTAATCCTTCTGTGCTGCAACTATGCTACTTGGACTTTATTTCCCTACATACCAAATGCTTCCTGTCAACTCAATAATGCGCTCAGGGGGATGAAATTCTGTGTCGGCATGATGTCTCCTGCATTTTTATATACCATGCTTAAGAGGAATATTGCCAAGCCCTCGCTTCTCAACGAGGCAGGTGTATATGCCAGTCCACTACAATATCCGGGCTGCTCCAAGAGATACTACATCGGAATGACCAAGCATTCGTTTAGAATTAGACTCAACGAACATAAAAGAGACACAACAGACGGAAAACTAACCACTGCCTTGTCCAGAAAAGTCAAGTTCAAGTCCACTTCTAAATGGACACTTTAAATAACAAAGCTAAGGGAAAAGCAACGCTTTCTGATGCGAAGGTTTACTCGTTCCAGCCGCATTCGGCCCACTTCTTATACATCGAATGTGTTCCTAAATGACCACTTTAAATAGCAAAGCTAAGGGGAAAGCAACGCTTTCCAACGCGCAAGTTCACTCGTTCCAGCCGCATTCGGCCCACTTCTTATACATCGAATGTATTCCTAAATGACCACTTTAAATAGCAAAGCTAAGGGGAAAGCAACGCTTTCTGATGCACAGGTTCACTCGTTCCAGCCCTATTCTGCCCACTTCGTATACATCGAATGTATTTCTAAATGACCACTTTGAATAACAAAGCTAAGGGGAAAGCAACGCTTTCCAACGCGCAAGTTCACTCGTTCCAGCCGCATTCGGCCCACTTCTTATACATCGAATGTATTCCTAAATGACCACTTTGAATAACAAAGCTAAGGGAAAAGCAACGCTTTCTGATGCGCAGGTTCATTCGTTCTAGCCTCGTTCGGCCCACTTCTTAGACAGCGAATATATTCCTAAATGACCACTTTGAATAACAAAGCTAAGGAGAAAGCAACGCTTACTGATGCGCAGGTTCACTCGTTCCAGCCGCGTTCGGCCTACTTCTTAGACAGCGAACATATTCGTTCGAGCTGATTTCAACCAATTTTTCCAAATCCGAGTTAATTCGTTCCAGTCGGTTAAAGGGTTAATTATTAAAATTGCACTTCAAGAAAACGTTAATAGTTTTAGTTACAGCTTTTTAATTCTTCATTACAGTCAAGCAGTCAGTAATCGAAATTCGCAACATGTTGATAGGAAATATAACTTCCACAATAACGTAATACATTTCAATAATCACTCTAGAACCAGCTCAAACGGTGAGTATAAACTATCTCATAACAATATTAGCATAAACTTCAGCTGAATTTTAATTTAACGGGAGTTGGTAAACACAAAATTAGCTTAACGAAACTCCTTAAACGAAATCCAGTGAGTGATCACTGAATTTTGACCACGTACCTCATACTTCGTAGGTCCTCCTTTCGACCTCAGTACAGCAGCTATCCATAGTGACATCGATTGAATAAGATCCAGAAGCAGTTGGGAGCTATGGCAAACCACGCTGTGTGTAATGTGGGCTTCATTGCAGCTATGGAAGTGATTGGTGTACCCAGATGCTTGATATGCCGTTCCACAGTGTCCCATAAGTGCTCTATGGGATTTATAACAGGGGAGTTTGGAGGCCAATCGATATGCTGGAAGTCTGAACTGTGCTTTTCAAACCACAGTGTCTTCGCGCATTGTCATCTCGGAAAACACTGTCTCTATTCCGGGAAAAGTGTAACATTGTTGGATGCACAGAGTCAGACAGCAATTCAAGATAGTGGAAACCAGTCATACGTTTTTCCACATGCGTCAGAGGGTCCAAGTTCCTGCCAAGTAAACATGTCCCACACAGTACAACCGCCTCGACCGGCTTGCACTGTGGAGACTATGCAGGATGGAACGAGCGATTCATGTTGTGCGCGCGAAATATGTGCACCACTATCTACGGAGTGAACTAAAAACGGGACTCCTCAGACGAGTCTACTTTTCTTCCAGTCATCCCACGTTCAACTCGCACGACCTTTGCACCAAGCGAGTCTTTTGAGCCGATGTACTGTGGTTAGGAGAGAATGTCGTCGGGCTTGCCAGCCGTTATAGCACATACCGGCAAGGGTGCGACACATGGTCATGACAGACATTGTTCCGGATGACTTTTGTTGTATTGGGTAGTCAACTGTTGAACAGTACTGCGTCTGTTTGCCTGTACGAGTCATCGGACCTGGTTGATGTCTGTTGTATTGGGTAATCAACTGTTGAACAATACTGCGTCTGTTGCTCTGTACAAGTCATCGGACCCGGTTGATGTCTGTTGTATTGGGTAGTCAACTGTTGAACAGTACTGCGTCTGTTGACTTGTACGAGTCATCGGACCCGACGCTCACCTCTCACATAAACCTTTCGCTGTCATGTACAGTTTAACATCCGGGTCGTTGTTTGACCATTTCACGTCAGGCACTTTAACTACGACGGCTCGCGACTGCCCACTAGTTCAGCAGTTTGGGAAATTGAGGCACCCGCTCTTCGAGTTCCTACAGCCTGTTCTTCCTCAAAGTCCGATAAACCCTCCGTTTACCCATCATGCTTCGAATTTTAGTACTTGCTGCTCCACTCACACCTTAATATGTTACATCTGTTGATTAATCGCGCCCTCTCGTTATTCATGTGGTCAACGGGCCGCATCGACTTTTGATACGGGTGGATATAATTCAGTGATCACTGCGTGTGTATTCTAACGCAAGTCACCCTAACGCAAGTCAGATTAACTGACGACAGCTCAATGAAAGGCAGCCTGAAGCAAGAAAGATCTCACAGCTGGTAAGCCAGATAGCCAGCGAACATACATTGAACACAACATCCTTATCTCATCATTTTACATACGTCACTCGAACATTGATCTCAATACTTGTTGCCAAACAGAGATTGGGGCGAGAGAGAAAATGTAAACGTTAAGTTTAGAAATTGCCTAAGGAGAATAAACCAAATTTACTTAGAGACAGGAAAGAAAGAGCAAACTTATATTAGAATATACACGGTCGAGTCACATTATTGTGACAACCAGCTAATATCCAGAGTAACCGCCGTGTACAACGCGGACAGCAGCTAGACGGCCTGGGAGTGACAATAAAGCGCTGGAAGGTGTTCACAAGTATGTGGAACCATGCTCTTTGCATTGTATCTGACAGCTGATGGAGGGTGCGTGGTGGAGGATCCATAGAGCGAACAACATGATCTAGGTGGTCCCACAGATGCTCAATTGGGTTTAAGTCTGGGGAATTAAGGGGGCAAGGAACGTACTTTGAAGTCTTCATCGTGCTCTTTCAACCGCTCTCGGACAGTTCTAGTTGTGTGACAAGTCGCACAGTCGTTCTGGAAGATCCCATCCGCCCCAGAGAAGACAATCAGCATGTATGGGTGTACTTGGCTGCAGGGATGGATTCATAACGAATTCGGTCCATAGTGCCTTCCACAGGTATGAATGGACCCAAAGAATGCCACAAAAACATCCCCCAGACCATGACGCTGCCCCGCACCAGCTTGTGTTCTTCCAGCAATGGTTGAAGAGTGTTTGTTTTCCGATGTTTCTCGCCTTATATGCCAACGTCCATCCGTTCGATGAAGCAGAAAACGTGACTCATCGGAGAAGGTAATCGTTTTCCAATCAGTGGATGTCCAGTTCTGGTACTGCCGTGCAAATGCAAGACTTTTCTGCCGATGCACTTTCGTTAGCATGGGTGCAGTGACCATCTGTTTGCATCGGAGCCCCATACGCAGCAGGATTTACTAAACTCTCGTTTTAGCTTATTGTATGTTTAATTTCTTTTTTTGCTGTTTTCTTGATAACATATCAAACTTCAGAATATGTTTCACAGCAGCACCAATTTTCACTAGCTTCTAATAAGTTGAAAGTTTCCAAAATGTGGATGTTACTCTCATCATTGCCTCTCAGAAGGGAAGGAACACTCATGAAAAAACATTCACATATTCTGGTTTCTTAAGGACACAAAGCAACTTCCAGCATTCACTCTTCCCCTTTTGGTTTTCAACAAGCACGTGTTTGTCGGCCTCGACGCCTTTTTTTTTCAATTTCTTCAATATTAAGTTCGTTCATATTAAAAACTAATTCATTAATTCCGACACGACAGGCAATGGAACAGGATGTTAGCGCGTCTAACGAAAACCTCTGAATGCCCAGTGCAAAATATGCGATGTCAGAAATAACTCTGAGTCTGACAATGTGACACGCGGCTGGTAAAAGAGTGAATCGGCAGAGAAGCAAGCTGCAGTCGTATGCCTGTACATTGCTCCGGTCAATCGCACTGAAAACAAACGCAAAGGAAATAGTGTTTTACGATATGGTATTTTGGTCGGTGGAAATCTTTGCTTTAAGAAAGACATGGCAATATTTTTGTATTGCAACAATTTTTTCACTCTGCTGGCACCAGCATCGAGCACAAAATTCCACAGTACGCATTTTTCTTTAAAATATATTTTCTTCTTTTCAAAAGTAAAAAGGAAATAAAACCGTTTCGAGATCGGGTCAGGAACACCTTGACTCGACCCGTTGACCCGTGACCTGTTTCCATCTCTACCTCGCATATTGCATTCGCCCAAATCACAACCAGAAATAAAGAACCAATAATTACACGAAGACCATGAAACCCCGTAGCCACAAAAAATACCGACCCATATTATAGTTCAGAATGTAAGCAACTTTTTGACTTACCTGTCTACGTGTGCTTTAAGTTTCATCTCGTTTTGTGCATTCCTTCATGGTGAGGCATTTTCTGTGTCGAGTAGTGCATTAATCCTTTAACGCCCATAACGCACAGAGCGCCCGTACGTACAAAGGGCCATAGCCACACGAAACGCCTGTCTAAAGTGAGTCAGATTTCCTGCCCTTGCTTGCTCTTCAAATCTTTTCGACGTATGAGGGACCAGCAGAAGTCACCCTTGGTCAATATTGTTGCTATTAAACAAACAAATTAACCACCTCAGTTTCGGGCGTTATGGTATTGAGAGTGATACACGATTTTGGGGTCATAGTCGTTAAAGGGTTAAACGATATATCATATCAGACGGTGAGAGATCTTTTGCTAGTATGAATGATCTTGTCTAATTTTTTTCCGAGAAATAATACCAGTTTTTTTTTCAAGTTCTAACTGTCTTTCCTTTTTCTTTCTTTCTTTCTTTTCTCTATTTTTTTGCAGAGTTGTTCGAACATGATTCACTGCTGGAACAAGAAGATGAATGAAACAGTAGACCAGGTAACAGGTGATTTCCACTTTTAGTGCACAAAACATTTTTTAATTAGAATGTAATTTCTACTTTTAGTGCACAAAAAATGTATTTTCTGTAACTCACAACGTAATAATAATTACTTGAAATGAGTTTTTGCTGCTAATGAAGTTTGCTCTGCTAAGATATAAATGCTACGCGCGTTGACCTTTCCTGACATGAAGATAGCATCGTCATCTGAGAACAACCAGAAACCCATTATCACTTTCTATACGTTGCAGGATACCTCTCGCAGGTAACTGATGGCGTGGGATATCATTAGCTTAATCTTTGGAAAGAGTTAGATAACTCACGACGTGGGATATTGTTAGCTTAACCTTGGGCAAGAGTTAGATAAGAATAAGCTAACGAATATGGGGATATCGTTAGCTTAATCTTTGGTAGACGTGAGGTAACTCACGACGTGGGTTATCGTTAGCTTAATCTTGGGCAAAAGTTAGATAACTCACGACGTGCGATATCGTTAGCTTAATCTTGGGCAAGAGTTAGATAACTCAAGACGTGGATATCATTAGCTTAATCTTGGGCAAGAGATAGATAACTCACGACGTGGATATCAATGGCTTAATTTTGGGCAAGAGTTAGATAACTCACGACGTGCGATATCGTTAGCTTAATCTTGGGCAAGAGTTAGATAACTCACGGCGTGGATATCATTAGCTTAATCTTGGGCAAGAGATAGATAACTCACGACGTGGGTTATCGTTAGCTTAATCTTGGGCAAGAGTTAGATAATTCACGACGTGGATATCGTTAGCTTAATCTTGGGCAAGACTTAGATAACACACGACGTGTGATATCGTTAGCTTAATCTTGGGCAAGAGATAGATAACTCACGGCGTGGGATATCGTTAGCTTAATAATGTGCAAGGGCTAGACATTGAATGCTACACATTTTGATCTTTGGTCGTTCTTGAGTTACTCTTCGTACTGTGGCTCATGTATGTTTAGATTTGTCGTCGTTATAATGAGCTTCCGGGAAAATGGCTGAGAAAGCCTCACGTATGTTTTCCACGATTTCATCACTAACATCAAGTCGGTCTCTTAGTGGACTAACGTAAGTACGCAGTTTCTCAGAGAATTTCTTCTACAATTTTCGGAAGCCGTCGTCCAAAAATGCGTCATTCCAAAGGCAATTCCTACGCAATGCAATGGGGGACTTTGTCTCAAATAGCCAGCCGAAGCTCAGTGGCTTTTCTTATTTGTGTGTGTGTGTGTGTGTGTGTGTGTGTGTGTGTGTGTGTGTGTGTGTTTATTTTGTGGGTTGGCTATTTTGTACATTATCCTTTTTAACACCATCCGATGGGAACACTTGCAGATTCATAACATCTATGGGATTGCCTTGTCTAACAGTACGCATCGCTTTGACACTGCTATTCATTATGTTAAAGTTAACAGCCGAAACCTCATCGAGACTTTGGCCAAAGAAACTCTGTACTGGTTAATTACGTGACACAATCATGAACTAGTTCGCAGTTTCAATGATGAGATGGACAATTTCAGTGTTGAAATATAACAGAGAACCTCCGTCATAGCGTAGTTGGCAAAGTCGCTATGAGCTGTATGGGAGGCGGTCGTGTCTGACGGGTGTTTGAATTCCTCTCCTGCCGGCCATCTAGTCTGCAGTTTTTCCGATGTTTTCCGTACGCTCCCTGTGGTTGGGGACAGGAATGCGTAGATGGTTCTCTGTGAAGTTGGCCTCAGACGCACTTTGTCCTTCCCTGTATGCAGCAGAGGAATGACAAGCCGGCTGCATTAATATATCAGTAGCCGTCAAGGACGCACAGTCGTCTTTGCGGGTCTCAACCCGCCGTAAGCTGACGAGAGGGATAGCAGAAAATTTTGTAGCATGCAACTTGTCCTTAAACATACTGTAAGATAGTGTTCCATAGCCTCTGGTCACTGCTGGCTCTATTTTTGCCGTGGGGCAAGGGATGAAGAGGAGGCTAATAAAAATTTCGGGGATGAAAAATGGAATTTTGGTAAGTGTTGTTATTTGTATTACATCAACTTTTGCTGCTGGGGCGATAGGAAGCTGCCACAAGAGTGAAGTCCCACGTAGAAGTATACCTAAATACAACTTTGATAATTCAATCAATGTGGTAAAAGGTTGTTTCAAATTCATTTAGCAATAGAACCACAGGTCAGCTGCCTTTCAGTAGAAATTTTAAGACAAACAGAATTACATCCTTTTCTAATGAAAACCAAATGAGTTACGGAATTTGTACAGTAAAAATTAATCAAGATGGCAACACTTTTCAAGTACGGATCATCATGTAGAAAAATGAAGGCCGCCCTTGCCCAGAGGAAGAACTTAAGTGTCGTGTTTTATGTAGCAGTCAATATGGATTTCCGTAAAGAAATCAGTACTGAGAAGCAGTAGTCGATCTGAAGTAGCTGGAGTAGCCGATTCTGTCCGAATGACGTTATTTCAGTTTTTTTTTGAGGAAGTTCAATAGGCACCAAACGTACGTTTTCCAGAAGAACATGTTGGTCTTGTAGATACCAATGTGATACATTATGGGCACTCACTTGGTGTTCTAAGAATCACGAATACTTTATATAATTACTCATAATTTTTCATTTACACGTCTACTTCTTTTGAAACACATCATTCATAATCCCCATGCATAATGATAGTACATTTGACCTCTCCATCTTGTTAATGCTCCTGAAAAGCTCTGGGCGAAAAAATTGTTGTTCCTAAATTTTTAAAAGACTATATTTACTGCTTCGTTTGTTACGAAGCATTACTTTTCGAGATACACAACTTCTCATCGCTGATAGGTCTCATTTCTTAGGGAGGATAAACTCACGTCTGTTTAGTAGAGGTCGTAGATAAAAACGCATTTCTTCATTTGAGGTCTTATCTCAGGTGGGATAAATGCGTATCTCGTTAGCAGATATCGGTCTCTCATCCTAGGTGGAATAAATTCACGCTTATTGAGAAGTCATATCCTAGATGAGATAAGTGTACGGCCTCTTAGTAGACATCCATCTCACATCCCAGATGAAGAAAGTGCACACTTCTTCAGTAGCAGTCAGTCTCACATTCCAGATGGGATTAGTTCAAACCTCTTTAGTAGAGGTAAGTCTCGTATGTTAGATGGAGAAAATACTTATGTTAGATGGAGAAAATACTTATGTTAGATGGAGAAAATACTCCTTCTTTCAGTGGCAATCGTTCTCATAGCTCTTACGGGATAAATACACTGCTCTTTAGTAGACGTTATATCTAAGCGAAATAAATACATACCGCTTTTGTAGACGTTGGTCTCCCACCCAAAAAATGATAAATACACACATTTCCGGTGGATGTTTCATGTTCCAAATACAGAAAGTACACGCTCCTTTAGTAGAGGACTTATTCCAGATGAAATAAATGCGCATTCTCTTATTAATAGCCGATGACTATTGAAGTATTTCTCCCATTTCAGTTTGTTCGCCAATTTCAAGCGAGCTTGATATTACAAATTTTGAAGATGACAATCCGATTTTTGGTGTAAATGTGACAAGGATGGTAAGTCAGATATAATCCGAAAACTTGAAAATTTCATCATCCTGGAGCGGGATTCGAATCCGCGTCTCTCAGATAACACCCGGGTATGCTAACCACTACACCACCCTGAACGACCAAGTCCCAAGTTTCCGATTAATTTGAATATAACCATGAGCTTGATATATTCTTTCATGAGCTTGATATAGTTGAGACTTTTGTTTTGATGATTTAGCTGTACTCCGTTCTTTTGACTGGTTTTGAAGCAGCATAGCGAGCTCGATGTAATCGTATTCGTTCAACAGTACATTTTTCCATATGTAATTATACCTAAAACTGTAATTTTTGTTACGGAAAATAACTAATTTCACAGTTGTGTTTCGAATACTAAGACAACAGCGTTGAAATTTCCAAAATCGCAGTACTAGAAAATGAGACATCATAATGCAAAGTTTCAAGAGTTAACCTGCAATCATAACACTGCGTAATTTTTTGTTTTTTATTAAGAAACAGCATTTGCAGTCCTGGTGGAGTATTTGTACAAGCTTTGGCTTACGACCATCAGCCTGCGATGGGCCCGGGTTGAAATCCTGGTGAGACATGGATGTTGTGTTTGTCTTACGGTACTGGCTCGTTCTCTTCAGTAGAACCAGTAGCCTTAAATTAGGGACGGACGACGGCTTATTGCTCGATGGGTCTCTCACGATGGTCGTTAAATCCCCTTCCCAACCCAACTGCCTCCAAAAAAGGAAAAGTGTTTGAATTCCAAAACTGCACCAATATGAGTTGAGATATCACTATGCAATGTTTAAAGAGTTAAGCTCACTGCTCAGAGCACTACTGTCTCGCGGCGACTGAGGACAAGTGAGCAGTGAGTGGTAGCAGCACTGTGTATTGGCTACATGGGAAACAGTGAAAACAGAGAGGATGTTCATACATTTTCAGAACGTTTTTGATAAGAAATTGCAGAAATAGAAAGAAGTTCAAAGAATTGAGACTGGCAAGAGCGTGTTAGATGAACACAAAGGAAGCCTGCAGTTAAATACGTATTCGTATCGTATACGAATAGGTACCGTCGCTGCCCTGGTGGCGCAGCGGTCTAAGCGCTGGTTTGTGACCATTCGTCCGAGATGGGTCCGGGTTCGAATCCCTGTGAGGCATGGATGTTGTGTTTATCTTAAGACAGCGGCTCTCTCCCTTCCCTGGAACCAGTGGTTCTACATTAGGGATGGGCGACTACTTATAGCACATTGAGATGCTCACGGTGGTCGTTAAACCTTCAATCAAAAATAAATAAATATCGGCTGCTAAGAAAATGGCGCACATAAACAAGCTGTTGATATGAGGTTACGTTTTTTCTCTTTACACACAGAAATATTCGTATTGTGGAATTAAAAAACGCTGTGACAATCACAGAATTAGCATTTCTAAATGAAAAATGAGAAATATTACTAATAATAGAGGGAAAGCTGGTCAAGCATTGCTTTTAACAGGTAGAAAAACACCGGAAAGAATATTCAAAGAAGGTAAGTATTTTTACGACTATTTCAAAAGTAAGGTCTGTGGTCTTAAAAGTAAATCCACTGTTCCAAAAAGCAATCGACTGTAAACAAAGTAATAAACAGAGAATCTGTTTATAACTTTGAATCTGAAACAACAACAACAAAAAAATATAGTGTTAGCTGCCTTTTGCCTAGGCACATGATGAGTGTAGAACACCGTGTAGACTTCTTTATGAAAGTAACCCAGCAGGAGACAGATGAAAATTTGTTGTGGCAATCGATGAAGCATGGACCTACCTAAACGACTGCAACAAAGAAAGGGCGAATTGATAAAGAGAAACAGTACACCAATTATGTAGAATATAGTAACGCTATACTAGTGATCCGATTTATTGGCATAGGGAAAATATATACATAAGCGTTTCCAAGCTTTCGCACATCAAGCTTTCGAGTCAACGAACATAAAAGGGACACAGAATACGGTAAAGAAGCCACGGCGCTATCCAGAGAAGTCAAATTCAAGTCCGCTACTCCTGTGTGGAATGACATAAAGAAATTAGCTAGCTACTCTACCCCTAAATGTACAGCCATTATGAGAAACCTTGGAAATCATTACCAACCGCCATACTTGCAACGATAGCGTCTCACTCGAGTTGCCACGAATTTGGAATCAGTTCTGCAAGTGACGCCCCTCCCTAACAGGATGCCGCGTGTACAACCAACGTGATACCTCGTATCTTTAAATGAATATAACGTCGTATCTATTTATTGTCAAGTCAAGTCACCACGTTCAAATTGTTAAAGCGTTCTATTATTCAGTTTGCAGTTTCTGTCTAATTTCCTTGAAAAAGCCATTTGGTTGACGTGCGAAATCTTGGAAACGCTTTTGTATACTTTTCTACGCCAATAAATCAGATCACTAGTATAGTGTTACTATATTCTAAAGAAAGGGCGATTTACTATCACAGAAGAGCAGAATAAGGCTTACAAACTTGTTTCCAAGAATCCAAAGGAAGTTACAGTAAAGGATTCATGGTTATTACTGGTTTCTCGTGCAATGGGAAATGCAAGTTAAGAATAGTTAAAAAGAATATCAAAATTCAATTCTACATATTATCAAAATAATGTTTTAACTCTTATATTTAAAGAGGAAATACCATTCCTTTATTCACAGAGCCTTCAAAGAGTAGAACTCCATCAGGACAAGGCTACCAGTCATACATCTAAATCTACCACTCTATTTTTTGAAAAAAGTGAAAAAAAGAAAGAGTGGGGTATGAAGTCTATACATTTTGCTCATATTCCTTCAAAGTCCCCTAATAAATCACCAATGAACTATTATACATTCGGACTGCTAAAAAGATTGACATCAAATCTATACCTTTTGCTCATATTCCTTCAAAGTCCCCTGATGTGTCACCAATGGACTATTGTGCCTTCGGACTGCTAAAAAGACTGGTATCAAGTCCATATCTTTTGCTCATATTTCTACGAAGTCTTGTGATGTGTCACCAATGGACTGTTGTACCTTCGGACTCCTAAAACGAGCGCTTTCTAAACGCAGACCTAAACAACGATTGGACTTTGGAAAGCAGAAGAAGAGGAGTGGAATAAAACACCACTGCCAATTTTAAGAAACTCCCTGTCATCTCGAAAATCTAGATGTGGGTTCATAGTCCAGACAAAGGGCTATCAGATAGAATATTTAAGAAAGAAATGATTTTATTTTTAAATATTAATTATATTGCTGGAAAATCGTTCTAAAAATGTCTGAACATCTTCTGTAAGACACTTTTGCGTTGTTAATGGCATTTATATTTGCCTTCTATGTATTTGTGAAGAACAATTTCTCTAGGAGGACTCTTTCCCATCGATATCTAAGATGTTCTCTGAAGCACTGGAACTTGCGACCCATATCCGTACCTGGATAAGAAATGGTCATTGAGGCCGCGGGAAAGCATCGGATTAAGCGAAAATTTTAACGTTATTCAGATTTCTAAGTTATATCTGATTAGCTTCAGTTGGCTGCAACTTCGTTGTCCTAGGTTGTGCAACGATAGCAGGCTCGAATGGAAATCGAGAGATGCATGTTCGATTCCTGCTCCAGGGAACATGTACAAAGATACAGTGTTAAAGATTTTATGGTAGGTTGCACCAAAAAGTGGTGCTACACCAGCTTTCACCATTTTCTTAGAAAAGATACACCATTCTATGGTGCAAAGTAAACCCAACAACATGGTGCAAACTTGCACCATAATATGGGGCAAATTTGCACCATGTACCATAGCGTGGTGAAAAGTTGAATCTCGTTGTTGGAATTTGTTTGCACCACAGAATGGTGTATCTTTTCTCAGAAAGTGGTGCAGCTGGTGCAGCACCACTTTTTGGTGCAAGCTACCACAAAGTTTTCAACAGTGTATTTTAAGTGCCAGTGAAATTTCTCATTTGTCTTTGATAATATCAAAAGTTTTTCAATCAGCGAAAGTTTTTTTTTCTCTCTTTTCAGATGTCAGAAGATTATATTTACCCAGCAGATTTTTTCGTAAGTATTCCAAGAAAATGTGATGATGATCATGCATACTTTTGCATTGTAGAAGCAATATTAATGGCCCATTTCAGGTTGTACATTGAATGTTGTGTGTGATATTCATGTCATTTTATAACCTAGATTTCCTATAGTTTTATGAGCATTTCTTTATGAAAGGTCATAAGCATATGGCCATTATTTAAAATTAGTTAAAAGCAAATAATTGCACACAAAGAAAAGGAGGTTTAACCTATAAAATGATAAGTATCGTGTTTATAGCCTTAACCAATTTATTATCTTATGTTAAAACTGATAAAAAGTAGCGTTTATTGCGCTGTCAAAAATGAATGCATGCTCTTATACTGCTTCGAAATACGATGCAAGCCACTCGTAATGTTAAATTAGCATGGAAATGTTTGAGTGTACCTCGGATTCGTTATTTCTCGTTAAAGATTTTCTAACTGAACAGCACATTACTTCCCTGAACAGCTTATAAATTTTGGCAAAGCTGACAGTGAGTCAAGAAAAATAAATGATAAAACGTTTATTGAAAAAATGTGCAGATAGTGAATGTAGTGTATATGTTGGAGATGCACTTGGAATAGCGAAAGAGGTTGTAGATTTAGATGAATCGACGAATAAGTGTTGTAGCCATCTGATTGAAATTTATTTGTTGATTGCAAGAGCTTGTTATTAAGCGTCAACGGTAGGACTTGATGATTATAGTGTATTGGTGCCCTGATATTCCAGGGCGTGTAAAATTAACAGTTGACATTAATTTCTGACGTAACGTTTTCCCGTTTCTAAAGAGTTGATCGTGTGACGTAACGCGTCTCTGGCGTCACATCAGAATGATTTGGATGAGATCACGTCACGCCAGCAGCTGTGAATAATCGGTCTTTGTTGCTATGACAACAAAGCAAAGCAATGCACGAGTGCGCTGTGCTCGCCAAAATGAGGCAAACGTTCATATGTTCAGACAAAGGAAATTATATTATTTTAGATTGTATATAATTCAATAGAACTGCCAGCATGGGCGAGAGCATTGGTTATGGATTTAACCGAAATCACTTGTAAAATCTCTATCACGGAGACACTAGGGACAAAAGTTTGATTTTCCATATTTTTGAAATTTAATAAATGACTGACGCCATATTTCCACTGTTTGAAACGATTTTATTAAATTCAACTAATAATCATTGCACTGTCTCTTGTACATCCCTACCCATTTTTTTCTTCGATTGCTTCTTTTTTCGGACATACTGATAATGACAGAGTGTCTCTAATATAATACCGAAGGTGTCTATAAAAAAGCTTAAGATTTGAAACAGCAGCATCAGTTTAATAATGTGTTAGCTGAGAATGTGGTTAAGAGTGGTTAATCATGTAACGTGACTGAGTTTTCATTTGCGATTGATGACAGCTAATTGCCGCCCCGGTGGCGCAGTGGTCTAAGGCGCTGGCCTCTGATCATTCGTCCGTAAGGGGTCCGGGTTCGAATCCCGGTCAGGCATGGATGTTGTGTTTGTCTTACGGCACTGGCTCTCTCCCTTCCCTGGAACCAGTGACCCTAAATTAGGGACGGGCGACTGCTTATAGCCCATTGAGTTGCTCACGGTGGTCGTTAAACCTCCAATCCAAAAAAAAAAAATGACAGCTAAACCCTTATAGTAGGAGAGATTTGCTAAATGAAATAGCTTTAGGGTTTTTCTGTAAGTTCATTTTACGGAACCTAGGTCAACTGATAGTCATAGGCGCCCATAGCTTAATTTGTAGGAGGGGTCAAACAGAAATTGTAGTGACAAATGACATTTACAAACATCATACCAAATTTCTACTGTGCCTTCTTGTCATTTAACCGTTTTTACCACACTCTCGATGCATAAATTTAATTGGAAAACAGAAAACATAAAATCTACATAAAAAAGATGGATAAATTAATTCTTACAGCATGCTAGGAGAATAAGAAAATTTCTTTGTCGTTCTTCTCATCTTTTTGTCCATTTGGGTAACATGCAGAGAACGCCAGAGATCAATCAATTGATCATCAAGAAGGTAAAAACACCCTCAGGACAAATTCCTGGGAAAAGCTTTCGAACGATATTTGCCCAGCGGTGAATAGCTGCTGCAGAGGTGGTTTTTTTTTCATTTATTCGCCTTTCATAATTTCCATACTGTATGTATGTATGGTGTTTTCTAACATGCATTGGAAAATGTCATTGCTACTTTGTACTATAAATTTCCGTTTCTCGACTGAAAATTCCCAAAGTTTTTCCTATTTTTACTGCATACATGCGCAACTAGAAGTTCAACAGAAAAATTAGCAATCAGCGTTAGTGCTATCATGGAAATCTCTGCAGTACCTTCCGCGAACAGAAAGGGCATGATACAGTTTCCATGAGAGGGCAAATGCCTTCTCTTGCCCCCTATATGGGCCCCCATGCTGCTAATATCTACCGGTATCGTCGCTTTTGGGGCAGGTACCGAAAACGTAGTTTTTGCCGCCACTTCTTTACCGAAATCTCAAAACAGGTGTATGTATAGTGAGGACAAACAAGTGTTTTTGTACAAATTTTGAAGATGACAATCCGATTTTTGGCGTAAATGTAACAAGGATGGTAAGTCAGATAATATCCGAAAACTTGAAAATTTTCATCATACTGGAGCGGGATATTTTCTAACTTACCATCCTTGTCACATTTACGCCAAAAATCGGATTGTCATCTTCAAAATTTGTATTAATGGCGTAATCCCGTATTTCTTTCGTGAAGTGTTTTTGTTTTTAGGTAAAAGCTTTAAATTTGTTAACTTTCCTTCACACTTTGCCCAGGCTTTAGATTGGAAACTTTTACACTCATAAGAAAACACTGGCATGTTAAAAAGTTATATTTTTTCGTTTACTTATTTTTTATATATTTTTTTATTTTTTACGTGTGTTTTTTTTCACCTATTTCTCAAGAATTCTGTGAATTCTTTTAACATCTTTTATGCTATTATATTTTTGTTTTTGCTGAAACTTTTTATATGAGATAGCTTTTGGAGGAATGTTTTAATATCATGGATTTAACACGGACACTTGAAACTTTAACTGCTAAAAAGGTCTCTCAGCGTGACGGAGGTCTATCTCTAAGAGGAACCAAAGTAACAGTAGCCGCATAAGTTACGGCTTTTAACACTGCCCGCAAACGCGACGGACGGCAAAGCGTCTACTTTGGTTCTACCCTCCAGGTCTCCATTGTTAATATTCAGTTACAGAAAGGCAAGAAAGGATTCTCGGTGTCGAGAACAATACCAATTCCTCATTAAGCATGAACATATTTTAAAGAAAATTATGATTTATTCGGATAACCAAAACACTAACTATGTTGGCGTGCATATCCACGCGTAGCAGCTCAGGGTCATTTCTGGCCACCTCGAGGTACACCCTCCTTTCCCTCTAGCTTAAGGTGACCAGACTTCCTCATTTTCTGTGGACAATACTCAATTTCATTGCTTCGTCCTCAATTTCATAAAATCTGATTCGAAACATCAAATGTCCTCAGTTTCTTTTGTTTTTGTTTTTGTTTTTTGGATTAAGGGCTTAACGATCACCGTGAGCAGTCGCCTCTTGCTAATTTAGGGCCATTGGTTCTAGGGAAGGGAGAACGCTCCTGCCGTAATACAAGCGCAACATCCATGCCTCACCGGGATTCGAACCGGGACCCATCTTGGACGAATGGTCAGAAGCCATTGCTTAGACCACTGTGCAACCAATTTAATAATGTCCATATTTTTTGAAATTTCCCCAAAAAATTGAAATAGGAAAAAGTGTGCTAAACCAAAGTCGTAAAACTTAATTGAATCTACCAAATGCAATCAAATTTAGCGTCAGTTACTTATTTAATTGCAGGAAAATGGGCTCATAAAAGTTTGGAACTATTTTCTGAAGCGGATGAATTTTTTCTTGAATTAAGTTAGAAATCTCGCAATAATAATGGGAAACATGCCGAAGTGTCGAACAAAGTCATTTCGATAATCGTGGCATTAATTCGAAAAGTATTATACGATGATAAGTATTATATATTTACTATTGTATTTATTTTTTATTATTTTTTGGATAAGTATTTCTACAATGGGGAATAAATCTCATCTTTTCAGCATCCACTTTCCTGCATTCAAATAAGTAATTCATGCTAAGATTTCATTGAGAGTCCTATAACCAACTTTTGTTCAGTACAGTTTTTCA
This sequence comes from Macrothele yani, assembly GCA_039090855.1. NCBI lineage: Eukaryota > Metazoa > Arthropoda > Arachnida > Araneae > Macrothelidae > Macrothele > Macrothele yani. Next base: position 119,157,301 of record CM077026.1, read on the forward strand.
TTACTGTTTCCTCAAGTGAAGTTATCGGACTTGAAATATTCCTTCTCATAGAGATAACATACAGGTATTCGTTCATATATGTACACTCAGTGTATGGTAATTTTCTGGCTAGAGATATTTTTTCTTGTACAGAATGAAATTTCCGTACAAAATCAAAATGCAGCTTTGTTTGTACGTGCTGCCCCCTATGAGTAGCATTTAAAATTTTACAGAAGTAATATTCTACATGATAGTATTTTATTGCTATTTTATACTTATTTCACATGAAAATCCTCCTTCAGATTCATCGTATTTTTCCCTTTGAAATTCGACAATAATGGTACAATTGAAAACATTCTTCGCTAATCTTCGGTTTTACCATAACGTGTCAAATGTTGTCCTCAATAATGTACTCATGTTGAAACCAATTCGTCCTCAATTTTGCATTGAAATTGAGGACAGCAAGTTATTTTGTTCTCAATTTCGTTCTCAAAAATCTGGTCAACTTACTCTAGCTGGCCTTCGGGAAGTGACCTTCTTCCACTCCTATTTCTGGTTTCTTCTCCCCGATGCTCCGCGTTTCCTACAGCAAAATCACCTTGCCTGGAAAGGTTTTTGGTTAACTCCCTGTGTTGGCATGGATGCACGTTTCCAAGAATGCAAATAGCGCCTTCAACATTTCATGTCACAGTTTTGCACTGAGTTTTGTAAATAAAAAGAAACAAAAGAAAGTTTGTCTTGCAACAATAAAATTCTTGTATGCATCTTTTAAAGATTTTCTAATTTCCATTAAATCCAAAATATCTGTTTTTTTTTCAGGCATGCAGAGATAAAATACAGGGAGATACAATATGTGGTAAAATGGATTCATCCTGCAAGAGAAAAATAGGTGATTGCAGTAGCGGAGGAGGATTTTTCGGGTAATGAAATCAAAAAGGACAATCATGATATGAAAACACAGCGGCTTTTAAGAAACTTGTTAACTTGTTCGTTGCACACTAAATTGTTTTGTTATTCACTGAAATTAACGCACACTATCAAGCATTCCATAAATACTTTGTGATTCTAGATCAATGCGAAATTTCCATACCTTTCGTTTCTTGCGTTCTTTCGGTTGTATTTCTTCTAATAAATGAAACTTCAAAAAATGGTGTGGTTATGAATTGTTCCTATTTGCAATACTTCTTTCTGCGATTATTGAGTGTTTTTTTTGCGAGGTTTAACAACCACCACGAGTAACTCTGAGGGATATAAGAAGTCACCCGTCCCTAATATAGGTGCACCGGCTACCGGAAGTTGTGAGAGTCAGTAGCATCATGCGTCATCCAGGACTCGGGCCCGGCTTCCTCTACTAGCCAGAAACTGACGCCACTGACCAATTGACAACCAGGTCTGTGAATGGTATTCTGATTACAGAAACGAGGTTCTTCAGCGGATTTCGTTTTTTTTTTTTTTTGCGTCAGGATTTTTATCGAGATCGATGCAACACTGAAAATATTTTCGGAGATTAAGTAAGAGAAGATGGTGCCCCCATTCAAGTCCCCAAATCCAACGCTTCATCTCAGCTACCATTTCAGGGTCTTTGTGTTTTCCTTCAAAAATGCTTCCCCCCCCCCCCTTTTTTTTTTTCTAGGTTTAAATTTTTTATCGCATTTTGCTTTATAATACAGGTAAAAATCCCTGGAAATTAAGTGCTATGTCTTGTACAAAATTTTACTCACATGTCTGACTGAAATTTTTAATTTTATTAATTAAACGGAACAAAATTCAATATTTTTATTAATTAAATGGGACTTATCAACACATTTCGGATACCTCTCTGCGCGACTATTACGAAAGCGAATGAATAAAATTGGGAGACGTCTCGGTGCAGCATACTACCAAGAAGTGTGAATAGTTTTCGGATACCTTTCTGTACAACATATTACCAAGGTATATACCCCAAACTTCGTATTCTTCTCTATGAAACATAGTACCAAGGCGCGTAAATAAATTTCGGGCACTTCTTTATGCAATGTGAATAAACTTCGGATACTATTTTGAGTAACAAGTACCAAGACGAATTAATAAACTTCGGATACTACTCTGTAGAACAAGTTCCAAAACGTAGGAATAAACTTCGATTACTACTCTGTAGAACAAGTACCAAGACTTAGGAATAAACTTCGATTACTGCTCTGTGAACAAGTACGAAGACGTATGAATAAACTTCGAATACTTCTCTGTACAACAAGTGCCAAGCCGGCCGCGGGTGGCCTAGTGGGCAACGTTCGTGACTGCCGCGGGAGGGACCTCAGGTTCGATCCCAGGCAGGTACGAACGCTCGATCCACTAAATATCCGCCGTGCGTCGGATGGGCACGTTAAGCCGTCGGACCCCGGGTACTGGCCCCCGGTAATAAATAAGGGCGTCTCCTCCCCCTTTCTACTTCGCTTCCGTGTCACTTTCCTGTCGGGCACTCTAGCCCAATTTCTAAGGGTTGTTTAAGACCTGGGGTCAGACACTCCCTTCCTAAAATCCTCTAAATATGATATGATATGAAGTGCCAAGCCGTATGAATAAATTTCGGATACTACTCTGTGCAACAAATAACAAGACGTATGAATAAACTTCGGATACTACTCTGTGCAACAAGGACCAAGACATATGAATAAACTTCGGGTACTAATATGTGCAACAAGAACCAAGACGTATGAAAAATTTTCGTTTGCGCTGTGTGCAATGCTTTTCCAAGAAGTATGAAGAAATTTCGGATACTACTCTGTGCAACAAATACCAAGACGTATAAATAAACTTTCGTTTGCGCTGTGTGCAATGTATTTCCAAGACGTATAAATAAATTTCGAATACTACTCTGTGCAACAAATACCAAGGCGTATGAATAAACTTTTGTTTGCGCTGTGTGCAATATATTCTCAAGGCGTGTGAATAATTCTGGCACACTGCTGTTTTAAAAAAAATATTTTCTTGCTTGTTACTAAACTTCGGATACTATTAAAAATAAATATACAACACTATTGTTGGGCACAATCACAGTATTTCCTTTCTTACTCTGAACATTTCAAGGTAATATAGTCTCTTTCATTATTCTCGCATTTCTTCAGTAATTTGTACGGTACAACGCAATTTTATCAGTTCTTCAAAATATCCGTACATTTCAATTTCTACGAATGTGTTTTAATTTTTATACGCTGTGTAAATATCCGTACAATTATTTTACTTTAAAATTTCCAACTGTATTCATTCTTTGCTACATTTCTTTAAAATTTCCCTATGGTAAGGGATCTGTTGATGTATTACCTCCACTTCACTAGTGTTTCCGTATGTTTCCTGCACCTATTTCCCTATTCTTCCATTTCTTAAAAATTTCTATGTAATGGCAGCCATTTATTTCCTTATCTTCATTACGTTAAAAACGAACAGGTGCTGGGTGTTGTTTCAGTATTCTACTCTTTTGATTAAAATGCCATATGCCTCTATTTAATGAATCTCTCACCTTTCCAAAAGTTCAATGTGCTATGATTCTTGTTACAGTATTCTCTCAAGTTCTTTAAAATTTACAAGTGGTAGGGCCAATATTTCTCTCCGCTTTAAATTTTTATTGCTACATTATTCCATGCATTTCTTCATAATCCTCATGCTGTATGGGCTATAATTAATTATTCTCCCACTTTTCCAAGATTTCCTTTGATATGGTGGCCTTATTTCTGTGTGAAGCACAGGGCAAAATTATAATACCCACGGTAGGCGCATAGCCATTGGTCAACTAGGAAGAAATGTTCTTTTGCGCCCGGAACTAAGATAGATTTGCGAGATTTATGTTGAGTATTTTAAGAAGACAGTGTCTGACTCTAGACCTTGTACAACCCTTAGAAGTAGGAAGCCAGGAGATTTGGGCTAGACTGCCCGACAGTAATGTCACACGAAAGCGAAGTAGAAATTGGAAGGAATGCGCCCTTATTTATAACCGGGGGCAAGTACCCGGGATCCGCCGGCTTAACGTGCCCATCAATGACAATGAGTATTTACTTTTAAAAAATTAGATAATTTTAATAAGTGAAAAAGCCTAAAAAATACGAGCCGCGGATGGCTTAGTGGTTAGCATCAATGCAAAGTCCTCAGGTTCGAACCTGGGCTGACTATCAATGCAAAGTCCTGAGGTTCGAACCTGGGCTGATCTTTCAGAGATGGTATGATTTACAAACAATCGCTGAATATCCACCGTGCATCGGACGAGCACGTTAAGTGACGGCCCCCAAGCTAGACCCACTGGTTAAATGTTAAATCCTATGCCCCCCCCCCTGAAATTTTCTCATCCCTCTGTGTGCAACATCGTACTTGTACGGTGGCGCCATCTACTGTACTCTAATATCACTACAAACTGTTCTGTCAAAGTCGCTAGACTAGCTCTCATTCCTTCCGTTTCTGTGTCCTGCCCAAAAGGCGATCTCCCTGTAGATGGCCGGGACCTAAACTCTACTCTCTGTGGACGGAAGTCCTACAAGAAAATGACAAAAATACTGTGTGGCCTAAAAATCCACTAAATTAGCCCCAAATTTAAGTCAGCGGGTCAAGACTGCGCTATCATAGAGCTCTTATCCTGCCCATCCAACGCACTGAAGATATTTAGTTGTTCGTACCTGCCTGCGATCGATCCTTTTCCGTGGCAGTCACGAACGTTGATCCTCTAACTAAGAACGAATCCTCATCACTTGTTCCGAGAGTAATGCGCCAAGTTTTGGTTTTAATTTATATTTTACTATGTTCAAAAAACAATGTTTAAACACATGTTTCTTGTTAGATATTATTTCCACTATTGTCCGTAGAATATGAGTTTCATTAACTTTAATCATTGCTATTAAATACGTAGGCTGATCAAGAAACTTTCCATGACCTTTGGCAACGGATTAGGGATACGTAAATCAGCATCTCCCAACGTCACTATATTCGTCTGATATAAGGGTATGGTTTGGCACAGGAGTTTCAATAAAATCGCAGTTTCTGGAGAACAGAATCTGGTGAAAATGACGACGCGCTTAAAAATACGGACTCACTCGAAGATACGCAAGGTGGTTATGTTGGTTTGTGCTTTAAACCGTGTTTTAAAATATACCACACTAGAGCTGTTATAAATTTTGTGGTAGGTTGCTCCAAAAAATGGTGCTACACCAGCTGCACCACTTTCTGAGAAAAGTTACACCATCGTGTGGTGCAAAAAAAATTTTTGGTGGTAGTTTGCCCCAAAAAGTGGTGCTACACAAGCTGTACCCCTTTTTGAGAAAGGTTGAACCATCGTGTGGTGCAAATAAAACCCAACGACATGGTAAATCCTTGTACCACAGTGTGGTGTATCCTTGAACCATAAAGTATACAAAATCGCACAATGTTGCTGGGTTTTGTTTGTACCACACGGTGGTGTATCTTTTCTAAGAAAGCGGTGCAGCTGGTGTAGCACCACATTTTGGTGCAACCTATCACAAAATTTTTAACAGTGTAGGGATCACGTGTTTTATGGTGCTTACTGTTTCTTTTTCGTTTATTATGCGTTAATTGCCTGTTAACACAACATGTACTATTTCATTTATCACATTCAAAATACGAGTATCATTTTGTAACTATTTAATGTACTTTACTTAGGGATAAACATTTTAGTTCTGCAATGAAAAAATTGGTAATTTTGGTACTGAAATCTTCATATTGGCAGTTAAGTAGTTACACTATAACATAATAAATGCATGGCTTTATTTGCGCTGCCAGGTTTGTCATGAGAGATGTAAGCAGAAAAATCCAACAATTTCGCTATGAATTTAAATAGCAACGGGAGAGAAAATAAATTTGGGTTTTTTTCCATAGATGGATTTACCTATTGGTCACGGTTAACTCGTTTTCTAGAGAAGTAAACAACTTATTCAAGTGACATCTCGTGTTCTTAATGTCTTGGCATTGAGGAAGATCAAAAATAAATAAGAGACATTGATCATGGAAGTACAATTTTATGTAAATATCGTGGCATACAAATGAAGGGAAGAAATGAAAATAATTTATATGACATGAATTGTGACAAATGGTATTATTCTTTTACTTTGGTACATTCACAACCAGATGGAATCTCAAAAGTGTCATAATCTCCAGTCCATTTGACGGAGTCGTAAGTGATTAACTCAACATACTGAAATTTCTGGGTACACCTCCTTCGTGACGTCCTGGATGACAGGTGGGAGGAACTCCATTTTCTCTTGGGACAGCGAGAATGTTCTCTCCTGCGGTAAAAAAAAGAGAGATTAAAATATCATCATCATCATCATTGTCAACCATTATCAATGCACTGCTGGACGAAGATCTCCCCAAGTTTCCTCCACAACGGTCTGTCTTGTGCCAGTCTCCTCCATGTCACTCCCGCATACTTTCGAATTTCATCCACCCATCTTCCATGTGGTCTTCTTCTGGGTCTTTCCCTATCCCTTGGAATCCAATCTAAAATTTCGGCTGTGTCTGTCCTTCTGGCAGTATGTCCAGCCCATTGCCATTTCAGGGATTTAACTCTGATCATGATGTCTTCCACTCTTGTCATTTTTCGGATCCACGAGTTCCTCTTCTTATCTCTTCTGGTTACACCAAGCATGCACCTCTCCATGCTGCTTTGAGTTGTCTGCAGCCTTTGTATGTCTCTTTTAGCTAAGGTCCACGTCTCTGCACCATACGTAAGCACTGGAAGGATGCATTGATCAAACACTTTTCTTTTAAGACATAATGGCATATTGCTCTTCAAAATTATGCTGTTTCTTCCAAAAGCACTCCAGGCAAGTTTTGTACGCCGATTAATTTCTTCATCAATGTGACCCTCACTTGATATCTGCTGTCCAAGATAAACGTACGTGTCTGTTATCTCCAGCTTTTCTCTGTCAATCGATAAATCTTCATTTCTTGTAAAAGCATTGAACATCACTTTTGTCTTCTGAAAGTTCACTTTTAATCCCACTTCTTTACTCTTGTCAGAGTATGATCCAGGAACTTGCTGACAAGAGTGAAGATTAATATATATATATATATATATATCCTTCCAATGACAGTGATGAGGTGAAAAGTGCGAGGTTAATCAAAAGTTAAAGGAGATTTGTGAATTAAACTGATACTACAAGCGACAGCAGTCGACCAACGTTAACTCATCATAACAGCAATGAGGCAAGTTGGTACACGCATCGTGCAAAGCAACACGCCAGTCTGGCTCCGGAGGTGAGTGTGTAAACATGGACGTCCCTTTTTTGTAATTAAACCACTGTCGAACAGCCAGCCGTAATAAGGTTTATAATGTTGCAAATGCTTTAGGTTCGTGTGCTTTCCATATTGCTTGTTGAAACAACGGTCACTTAAATAAACAATAGCACTTAATTCTGTCGAAGGTTGTTCGAAAAACAATATTTACATAACAATCCAATTATTCTTTTATTTCCTTTCCGTCAGTCAATGTACAGCTTCATAAAAACATCAGCACAAGTTCTCTTTTAATAACCTCAAACGTTTTTAGATTAAATCGCATTATCAATCTCTACATTAAACCTATGCAGCGTAAAGATCATAAAGGTAACACGTGGCCCACATTCTGGCAGTAAATAATCTTTCGAAGTGCCACCACAACACACATCTTCACACTCGACGTAGCTTCTTATTTAACTTTAATTCACTGTCAGTCGCTGTCACAAAGTATAAAAAAATTGGAAAAGTGGAACCGTAACCGTAAATGAGAAATACAGTGGAACCTAAATTAACGGGCACCTCCGAACAGTGGTACCCGCAACGGTAAGTTTCGGTTGGAGCAGAACAGCTGCTGTAGGATTAACGTTAATGATAACCTCCGAACAACGAAACCTCTTAACAGCGGTTAACGGACACCCTAGTCAGTTCCGAAAGAGATCTAATAGACAACTTGTTCCTTAGGATTTTACGTAGCTCCTACAGTACTTCGGCGGTATGGATAGGAATGAAGAATATAACTAAAGGAACTGTTTCTCGGACAAGATAGGTTAGATTACGGCGAGTACAATGGTGTGCTTAAGTGAAAAGAACGGTGTAACGCCCATGGTGTGCTTAAGTGAAAAGAACGGTGTAACGCCCATGGTGTGCTTAAGGGAAAAGAACGGTGTAATGTCCATGGTTTGCTTAAGTGAAAATAACGGTGTAACGACCATGGTTTGCTTAAGTGAAAAGAACGGTATAACGCCTGTTGTGTGCATAAGTGAAAAAAACGTTGTAACGCCCATGGTGTGCTTAAGTGAAAATAACGGTGTAACGCCCATGGTGTGCTTAAGTGAAAAGAACGGTGTAACGCCCATGGTGTGCTTAAGTGAAAAGAACGGTGTAACGCCCATAGTGTGCTTAAGTGAAAAGAACGATGTAATGTCCATGGTTTGCTTAAGTGAAAAGAACGGTGTAACGACCATGGTTTGCTTAAGTGAAAAGAACGGTATAACGCCTGTTGTGTGCATAAGTGAAAAAACGTTGTAACGCCCATGGTGTGCTTAAGTGAAAATAACGGTGTAACGCCCATGGTGTGCTTAAGTGAAAATAACGGTGTAACGCCCATGGTGTGCTTAAGTGAAAAGAACGGTGTAACGCCCATGGTGTGCTTAAGGGAAAAGAACGGTGTAACGCCCATGGTGTGCTTAAGTGAAAAGAACGATGTAATGTCCATGGTTTGCTTAAGTGAAAAGAACGGTGTAACGACCATGGTTTGCTTAAGTGAAAAGAACGGTATAACGCCTATTGTGTGCTTAAGTGAAAAAAACGTTGTAACGCCCACGATGTGCTTAAGTGAAAATAACGGTGTAACAACACCCATGGGATGCTTAAGGGAAGTGAACGGTGTAATGACCATGATGTGCTTAAGTAAACAGAACGGTGTAACGCCCATGGTGTTCGTAAGTGAAAAGAACGGTGTAACGCCCATGGTGTGCTTAAGTGAAAAGAGCGGTGTAACGCCCATGGTGGGCTTAAGTGCAAAGAACGGTGTAACGCCCATGGTGTTCTTAAGTGCAAAGAACGGTGTAACGCCCATGGTGTGCTTAAGTGAAAAGAACGGTGTAACGCCCATGGTGTTCTTAAGTGAAAAGAACGGTGTAACGCCCATGGTGTGCTTAAGTGAAAAGAACGGTGTAACGCCCATGGTGTGCTTAAGTGAAAAGAACGGTGTAACGCCCATGGTGTGCTTAAGTGAAAAGAACGATGTAATGTTCATGGTTTGCTTAAGTGAAAAGAACGGTGTAACGACCTTGGTTTGCTTAAGTGAAAAGAACGGTATAACGCCTATGGTGTGTTTAAGTGAAAAAAACGTTATAACGTCCATGGTGTGCTTAAGTGAAAATAACAACGGTGTAACAACACCCATGGGGTGCTTAAGGGAAGTGAACGGTGTAATGACCATGATGTGCTTAAGTGAAAAGAACGGTGTAACGCCCATGGTGTGCTTAAGTGAAAAACGGTATAACGCCCATGGTGTGCTTGAGTGAAAAGAACGTGCTTCATAAAAACATCAGCACAAGTCCATGGTTTGCTTAAGTGAAAAGAACGGTATAACCCCTATGGTGTGCTTAAGTGAAAAAACGTTGTAACGCCCATGGTGTGCTTAAGTGAAAAGAACGGTGTAACGCCCATAGTGTGCTTAAGTATAAAGAACTGCGTAACGGCCATGGTGTGCTGAAGTGAAAAGAACGTTGTAACGTGCATAGTGTGCTTAAGTGAAAAGAACGGTGTAACGTTCATGGTGTGATTAAATAAAAAGAACGGTGCAACAACCATGGTTTACTTAAGTGGAAAGGACGGTATAATGCCTATGGTGCGCTTAAGTGAAAAGAATGTTGTAACGCCCATGGTGTGCTTAAGTTAAAATAATGGTGTAACAACGCCCATGGTGTGCTTAAGAGTAGTGAACGGTGTAACGACCATGGTGTGCTTAAGTGAAAAGAACGGCGTAACGACCATGGTTTGTTTAAGAGAAAAGAACGGTGTAACGCCAATGGTGTGCTTAAGTGGAAAGAACAATGGAACGGCCATGGTGTGCTTAAGTGAAACAGTGTAACGCCCGTGGTGTGCTTAAGTAAAAAGAACGGTGTAACGGTCATTGTGTGCTTAAGTGAAAAGAACTGTGTAACGCCCACGGTGTGCTTAAGTGAATGGAACGGTGTAACGCCCATGGTGTGCTTAAGTGAAAAGAACGGTATAACGCCCATGGTGTGTTTAAGTGAAAAGAGCTGTGTGGAGCCCTCTTTACCACTACGTCTCTTTATGAATATATTTGCAATCCATCGAGAGTCATCACAGTTTAGTTTTGATTAGATCGACTGCAGACTAGATACTGTCACTTCTTTATTCTGTTGATGCCTGTAAGGAAACTGACCTGGTCCGATGCAAAAAATCACACACTTGAAAATACTCCAGACGTTTCTTTGTAATAGTAACACTCCAGTGCTTCAATTCAATTTTACTCCGCAGCTGGAATTAACGTAGTGCAATGAATGAGAGATTTGCATATTTTAGTATTTTCCCATTCTTCCGACTTGGACTCTTTACGTGTGTTCAGCTCGACTACTATTGTACTTCCCGTGATACGCCTCACGGCACCATCTGCGCAAAGACCCGAGGTCTTCCAAAACTGTTCCGCTCACCTTACAAGGACCCAAGGACGTCTCTCCTCGCTTCAGATCAAAGACCGTCTACTTAAAATAAACCACGTCTTTCTCCTTACTAGAAGAAGTTCTCCTCTCCTCATTGTGTTCCGGAATTAATCCCTAAGTAGTTTGGCTCTGTAAACTACCCTTAAGTGTGCGTCTCTCTCTCATTCACACACCCTGAAGCGAGAATTCCTTATCCACCAGTTTCAGTACAATACTTTGGCATACTATCGCGATAACTCCTCCAAAACAGCTGTTACTAGCAAGGCATTGATGCTACAAGATTTCTAAAAGTACCTGTGGTACCTGGTACCAGCATGTTACCAGCACACAGATCCTTTAATTTTTTTAGTTTACGTGGTTGAGCCGCCGCAGATCTGTTTTGCTGTTCCAACACACAGATTCTCGCTTGGATCAATGTCTGGGGAATCTGGAGGCCAGGGCAATACCTGGAAGTTTTCCTCATTTTTCTACTAAGAGAAGGCACTACTGGAGTGAAATACCGTTGTCATTAAAGTATGTACTTGGTTTGCAATGATCTTTAGGTTGGCTGTAGATTTTATAGTTTCCTGCAAATGAATGACTGGGCTATGTTTTCCCAGCAGAGCATTGCCCAGAGCATTATACTTTCTTCACCGGCTTGTTTTCGTCCCACGGTGTGTCCTGGTGCCGACACTTCTCCAGGTAAACGACGCACACAAAGCCGTTCGTCCACATGGTGCAACAGGAATCGAGATTCATTGGACCAGACGACTTCATTCCAATCATTCAAGGTCAAGTTTTAATGTTAGCTTGCTCATTGTAGATGCTTTCGAAGGAGAATTGGAGTTACCATTGGCACTCGAAGCGGAAGGCGGCTACGCAACATCATTTTCAGCAGGGTTCGATGTACTGTGTGTTGTGGTACATGACTCTTGTGTGTGCGAACCGAGGTTAGCATGAGCACTCGGATCGGCCTGCGGCTACGCAGCCTCATTTTCAGCAGGATTTGATGTACTGTGTGTTGTGACAAGTTACTCTCGTCACCAGCATTCAGATTACAGGATAGTTGTGCTCCAGTATCCCTTGTGTTGGTTCGTACCGTACGGAATAACTTTCACTCCCTTCTAGCATCAATGAGCCGTGGCCGGTCCACCTTGCCGGCGGTTTGGGATTTCCCCTCCTCGGACCACGTTTTGAAAGTACTGACCGTGGGGACCCCACGACTCTTGCCGTCTCGGATATGCTCTGACCCAGTCGTGTAGCCATTACAATTTGGCCTTCGTCAAACTCCCTTAAGTCCGCTGCCTTTACCATCTGACGAACAATAATAATATTGATTAACGGAGCTCAGTATCAGGTGTTATTTACACCGTTTCATGATCTTCACACGCGACGTCGTTTACCTAAAATTGCTTCTATCTGAATAAAGAAGCGCTGGTCATAATATTTTGGATCTTTGGTGTGTATTAGACAAATTACGGTTCTTCCTATGCAATGGTTCATGACGACTTAAAACAATGGAAACTGTGAGCTAATGGTGTCAGAAAAAAAATTGACCAATCGTCACAATCAACGGTATGGGAATTTCCACCTAGTGTTTTAGCTTTGAATAAGAACTATGTTTATTTGGTGACCAGACTTGAGTGCCCCATTGTGATCCGAAAGCAAGCGATAAAATATGGGGTTCAAATACCATTTACCCCGAGAAAAAGGTTTCAAAAGTGTCCCCCCTCCCAGTCGAAAAATTCTTGTTAGCTTTATTTTGTGCTATGCATGTGCCTATTTCGGAACATTATCAGGAGCAAGAACAAAGTGTTAAAATCACAACGTATGCATCAATGATCAAAGACAATCCAAAACCAGTAATCCTCAACAAAGGAAGATAACATTTGTCAAAAAGTGTTATTTTGCACCCCAATAATGCTCACCCCAAACAGCCGCTGTAACCGTGGCCTCAATTAAAAATTTCAAGTTTTAGATTCTGTCTGACATATCCACATTAAAAGCCGGTATTTTACACCAACCCATTTTCGTCATTTCGGTGCACCTGAAGAATTTCGTAGTCGTCGGTTTGGGAAATGACGCAGAGGTGAAAGCAGTGGTGCATACATGGATTCAAGGACAGCCGAAGGACAGCCGAAAAAATTCTTCAAGAGTTTGTGGACATTTTCTCTCCCAAGTACAATTCTAACCTGACAATGTTTACATAAACACGCTGCTGGAATTCTAATTTTTTAGCATTATAGTATACAAGGATAATTTCAGAAGTTTCGCACATTCTGGATTACCTCTTGAAAAACAAATTTATTTCACAACATACCTTTACAGGCCTTCGAAGTAATTTCCATGTTTCTTTATGACAGCGACCCAACGTTTGGGCAAGTTTTGTATTTCAGTCAAAACACTTCCATTGTTGAGGCGTCGGATTATTCGGGTCACCTCATTAGAAACATCCTGAATCGTACTGAATAGTTTCCCGCAGAGTGGCTTCTTCAGTTTTGAGAACAAGTCATAGTCTGATGAGCTCATATCAAGACTGTATGTCGCGTGGGGAAGCAAGTACCATCCATACTTTTCCAGAATGTCTCTTACTGTACACGGGCAGCATGTGGCCTCGCGTTGTCATGCAGAATGATGATACCAACTTCGAGCATGTCGGACCTTCTTTGGCGAATCTTTGGGCGCAAAACATTTTGCAGAAACCTTCTGTAATATTTCGCTGTTACAGTGGTCTCCTTGGGCACTCTTATCTGTTGCTATCACTCCAACGTTGTCATAGCCCATAATCATCATCAGCTTAACCTTCGATTGTTGGCGGCGGAATTTTTTCTGGCGAGGTGATTGTGGATGTTTCCACTTAACGGACTGAGATTTCAGTTCTGGTTCAAAATCTCGTATCCAGGTTTTGTCTATAGCAACAATTCTGTCCAAAAACTGCTCGCCTTCTGTCTCGTATTGCTGAAGCAATTCTTCTGCGATCCCATTGCGAACTGCTTGCTGCTCTTCACTCAGATTATGCGGAACCCATTTGGCAGCCAGTGTTCTGTAATGTTTCAGTTAGGATTCTGAAAGCTGAAGCAGTAGACATGTTTGCTTCATATGCAGTCTCTTCACATGTTTTCCGTTGATCTTCCTCCAAAATGCTGTTGACGATAACCACAGAAGTGTCGTCCGTTGCATCTGATGCTCCGATTCTTTCCCAATCTTGGCGGAAACGAGAAGCCCAAAGTGATTCTGTGCTACAATCCACTACACCTAACCCTTCACACAAAGCTTTATGAATTTCGATATGGGGATTTTCCTCTCAAAGTTTCAATTTTAATGTAGGATCGCTGGTAGTTACACGAGATCTGACCTGACTCACTTTCTTCCTACATTTCTAGGCAGAATTTTTCGGAACAGGGCCAAACAGACAGCAAACGTAGACACAACTTTGTATACTGAAGTCTGACTCACAACTGGTGCAACTATTGGAGCGATTGCATCATCTTACGGGCAGCACCTGCGCAGCGTGCAAAACTTTTGGAATAACCTAAGTATGTATTGTCTAATAAAACAGTACAGTATTTTCTGACAAACGCATGTATGCTGTATTACCCTAAAGATCAGCAAACTGTTACACTAAGTCTACGTATTGTCTAATGAGAACAGGGACAAGAGAGGCTCTATCACTATGATTATACATTCCTTTAAAATTTTTGTCTTTTTTTATTCTTCCTTTGTTTATCGGAGGCTCCAGGAAGGAACCTTTTGGGGTTATCTACGTTAACGATCGAAAAAGAAATTGCCTGAAACATAGATTTGAAGATACTTATTGTTAATTTTGCGAACAATAAAGCACGCAAAATAAAATTTTAATTTACATTGGACCAGTAAGTAAACAGATATACAGGGTGATCCGTTTGAGTAGGGATAATTTAAAAGTGCTATGGTATGGCTTGTAACAGATATAATAAATCAATATTTGGCAGAAATTACCTTTAGGAATGGGAGTTTGTCTAACATTTTACATGACCCCCTTGCGGATTCGGTAAAGATCATACCGTGTGCTCAGTTCTTGCCATATGTTTTCTAACATCTGCGGAGTGATTTGTGCGAACGCTGCAGAAATGTTCACCTTCAAGTCATACAGGCTTTGAGGCCGTTATGAGTAGACGATGTCCTTCACAAACCCCGGGAGTAAGGTCCGGGGAGTTTGCAACCCAAGGAATTGGGCCATCGTGGCCACACCAGTTGTCATTGATTGTGTTGTTGAAGAAGTTATTCACTTTCAGTCAGCAGTGGGGTGGGGCACCGTCTTGCGATAAAATGACGTCGTTTTCCCGTTGTGGTACCAAGAAGATCGTTAGCATGTCCAGGTATGGTTTTGATTGTAGTGTCCTCAGAGAAGAAAAAAAAAGACCTTACAGATGGTGGCGACTCACCCCGCAATACCTTGGGGCTAGAAAAAATGGGGCAAGAACTGAGCACCGGGTATGAACTCTGCGGGGTTGCAAAGGGGATCATGCAAAGGCCTAGACAAACTCCTATCCATAAAGGTAATTTCAGCCAAATACTGACTTTTGGCTGAAATTATCTTTATGGATAGGAGTTTGTCTAGGAGTTGGCATGATCGATAGATCCCTACCCAAACGGATCCACCTGTAGATTCCGTTAGTTTCTCCCTATTTAGTTTGCATTGCATTTTTGCATTTTGAAAATACTGAATTAATATACTATGTTTAGGCACACAAATGAATAACAAATTTTGGGTGCTTAAGGCTGATTGATTGCTTAAGGCGCCAAGCACGTTAGCACCGGCCCTGTCGGCGATACCTCAAGAAACCGTCTGAGGACTTTCTTTCATTCTGAATAGCCCAGAATGGCGGTCATAAGATAGATTTACTCAGGCCACATTATACTGTCTCCTTCACCATCGCATTTATGTAATTCCTCGGAAATTAAATCACTCCTTTCTCACCTACATGTCTCATATTTTCAATACATGAAGAAAAACCCTTAACTTCGAAATATTAGGCGATAAATACGAATACGATTTTGTTTAATATTCAATACCTCTGTTACATGACCTTTTCTTATAAGCATTGCTCTTTTCAGAACAGTTTGATTTAGCATTCTTTCAGATAAAATATTCATTAATTTTTGTTTGTTTCAAATTTCTTGAATTCAGAGGAAATAGAGAACTGTGAGATTTATTTAGTAAATTTCTAGTTGCATCATCTATTTCATGATTGGAAAAAGACGCTGTAGCGATTGCCTCAAAGTTGCAACGGATTTAAAAGTATCGTGTACTTTTGATACGTGTAAAAGATTTAAAAGTATCGTGTACTTTTGATACGTGTAAAAGATTTAAAAGTATCGTGTACTTTTGATACGTGTAAAAGATTTAAAAGTATCGTGTACTTTTGATACGTGTAAAAGATTTAAAAGTATCGTGTACTTTTGATACGTGTAAAAGATTTAAAAGTATCGTGTACTTTCGATACGTGTAAAAGATTTAAAAGTATCGTGTACTTTTGATACGTGTAAAAGATTTAAAAGTATCGTGTACTTTTGATACGTGTAAAAGATTTAAAAGCATCGTGTACTTTCGATACGTGTAAAAGATTTAAAAGTATCGTGTACTTTTGATACGTGTAAAAGATTTAAAAGTATCGTGTACTTTTGATAATGTGAAAGACAAAATTTATCGCATAATGATAAAAAAAAACCGTATAAATTAATTGCATAATCTAATTAAAAAAAGTGATAGAAACTACAGTGAATTATCGGAACTAGCGCATAATTACACATGAAATTGAAAAATGTATAATCGAGGTTCCACTGTGTTTGCAAATGCAATGTTTGGTGTTCTGTGAAGGTAAAACTCTTCTTACAAAATCCAACAGGTCTATTCACGGAATTATAAAGGGCAATAGATTTCATCTTGACTATGAGAAGCTCATACGCAAAGCCAACAGTATTCTTTACCTAGATGATTTGAAATGCTAAATTTTCTTTGGAAAAACATACATTATTTAACTGCAGAAATGCACACGCATTTGCGAACTTACTTGCATGTTATGATTGTCACAAGCTGCCAGTAGTATTCATTATTTATTATATATTTCTCTTCGCCATTTGTATTGTTCATGATGCGTGGGTAGTCAACGTTTCGAGAAACCTCGCAAGATAACGCACTATTGTCTTCAGGATTGGCTTGTCGAAGGGTCCTAACAGGCTGTTTTGTAGTGGTCCAATGAAAATAGCTGTGTAGCAAAGCTGGATTTTTCTTCAGTATTCTTCGTATAATGTTCCTGGAAATAACAAGAGACAAACAAGTTTAGAAAATGTGAATTGATTTTAAAACTGAAGAGATAAGATTTATAAAGCAAGGAAGTAAATAGGGAAACGGGGGTACAGTTTGTGGTGTTGTTTAAAAACGGATTATATATTAATAAAATATCTTGCTATGAGAACTAAATCGGGTATTTATGTGCGCTCGGTTTCTGAGTGGCTAGAATCCCGGTTTCTAATTAATAATATGAGCTGGACCAAGGCCTTCTAGAAAAAGCAAGGCCATGACAGCAGACAGATGCGTTCCCTCTTTTAGTGACGTCACGTGAAAACCAAGGTTTCCAATTGGTTTCCAACGCTGTGGTGTGCGACGTTAAATGCAAAACAGAAGTATCAGTCAGTGGAACATGAGAGTGACGTCATAAACGGAGGGAACTAATCTCTCTAACGTTATGGCCTTGTATTTTCTAGACAGCCTCGGCTAGACCCAGGTAGGGATCGTGATAGTGGAGGAGGAACACATTGCACGAGGTACTTGTTCTATGGAGCTTTCCCCCTCATTTCTGATTAAACGTTGCCCTAAATTAGGGGATGAGTGATTTTCTATGCCCATGGATACTAAAGGAGGTCGTTAAGTTTAAAAAAATGAGATCGTGTGCTACGATAAAGTTTCTTCAGTTTCAGTTCATAAGATCTTTCGATTTCGATCAAATACCTTGACTAACATGAGCTCAAATTTTTCGGTATAATCCAATTAACTAATTTCAAAACATTTGAAAAATAATAAACATATAACCACAAATGCACGAAAGAAATTTTGTAAAGCTGAGTTTCAAAACTGATTATATGAAAACTTCAAATGGAAAGTGAACATCTTTTTCTCTTGCGTTCCGTACGCCATAGATCTACGTTTACAGTAATCGAAATTCAGTTGCACATTCTAAAAACTGGAGGACCGACATCCGATCTATCTTTTCACATAAAGGAGAAAAAAGATGAATCTTGGAAATTACGATGAATGTTATTCCCAGTAAATTATACATTGGAACGTAATTAACATAGCAAGTCTTGTTTATCTCTTGGAAGTGTATGAGCAAAGTATAACATGAAAATCTTTAAGAAAATCATAAATGCTAACAAAATTTCATGCTCTCATCTTGGCAACGTTTTTACCAATTACATTTCGATGTTAAACAAAAACCTTGAACTCGGGTGCAGCAAAGAATATCATAACTTCCCAAGTCTTTTGCATATACTTTTAAAGTTCCCTTTCCCAAGATTGACAACAGACAAATTATTACAGGAAGTTACCAAAAGCAATATTATATAATGATACTCTGAAGTATTACAGGAAGAATGCTTATGATGCCAGCCCTTGAACAGCCCAACAGAAATGAAAACAGGGGACTTTGGTTAGTTGTCGTAATAGGAAAGATTCGCAGAAGTGAATAGAGAGAGTGAGTTGCTATCTATATACAGAAGAAAGGAAAGCCAGAAGGCATTGGGTCAGCAGTCTGGAGGTGTCTGTCACACATCCAGGACATCATAGTTTCTAGGTTTGACGGATTTGGCTGAAACTTTACAACACCAGGCAACTTACTACAACAGATGATCTAGATAAACTCACCTCAATAAATATTCCATGAGATCTTCTCCACCACGATCCATTTCGTTCGTAACTCACTTTTACGAGTGGTTTATAATTTCACGCTGCTGCTCAACAATGCAGCCAGCTTTAGCATCTTTTCCAGGAGGTGTTAGAATTGGGCAGAGACTGATGCTACTCTGGACATTGGGCGTGTTGAAACAGAATTTTGGTAGCAGGCTTTTACTCCCCTGATCCATTTGTTCGGATGTTTTTTCCTTGAAGAACTTCTTGAGCTGATGTATGAAATCACATTTATTATACGTGAACCCTGTCTTCTCAAGTGTCGTCTGCGAGTCCACTTTGAAGCTCCATCGTCCACCCTGTGGACTCTTGTTCGGCATCACTTTGATTTTTTTCTTCTGGAACACAATTCACGCCACTCTGTACAAGCAGAAGTGAGTACTGGTCAAGATAGCAACTTTTACAGCACCACCTCTGGCAAGTAGTAAAGTAGCTTCTCTCATAGAGTTAAAAGAAAGCAACTTTTACAGCACCACCTCTGGCAAGTAGTAAAGTAGCTTCTCTCATAGAGTTAAAAGAAAGCAACTTATACTATAAGGCTGTATGAAGAGATAAGGTAGGGTGAAATAAGGTGTGATGAATACAGTTTACACTGCAGGAACAAAACATTTTGGCCTCCTTATCTGACGTTTGGATTGTTTCCGAGGCGGAGTTACACACTATGTGGTTAGTGGTTTAGGCAACGCTACCATTGATAAGTAAAGTGACAGTCGTAGCTGAAATGGTGGTTCTAATTGGTGAAGAATAAGATTTGATTTCCTAGGCCATTGATTACAGAGCGAAGAGGACAGCACCAGGAAACTTTTCCGGTTTTTCAAGGACTGATGTGGTTAAAGTGGACCGAGAGTTTATGGAAAGAGGCGCAATGCATAACTATGAAAAGATCCGTAACGATGTTGGACCGTTACAGCAGCTCAATGCACGAGGTAAAAGGCAGGTTGGCCATATTTTACAGAACAAAAGGCATGCTATTTTAGCACAGATGACCATAGTCTCTAACCAGGAATCACAGTAGAGTGTTTTTTTTTTTTTTTTTTTTTTTATTGAAGGTTTAACGACCACCGTGAGCAACTCAATGGGTTATAAGCAGTAGCCCGTCCCTAATTTAGGGTCACTGGTTCCAGGGAAGGGAGAGAGCCAGTGCCATAAGTCAAACACAACATCCATGCCTGACCGGGATTCGAACCCGGACCCCTTACGGACGAATGATCAGAGGCCAGCGCCTTAGACCACTGCGCCACCGGGGCGGCACAGTGGAGTGTACCCAAAGCTATAGCGTAACGATCCTTCCAACGTATGGGCTTAAGGTGTAAACCCATGATCGCAGGTCGTTATTGGCGACAAGAAGTGTAGTATGCCAAATACATTGTGAGTGGATCGTGGATGATTGAAAGAAAGTTATTTTCTCTGATGAATCACGTTCTCAACTTCATTGAGTATATGAATGGTGCGGACATGCCGAACAGGTGCGGACCATGCCCTGTAAGCAGAAGTAAGTACAAGATTTCGTAACCCTACTGATACAGACATGTAGCGGGTATGTAATGCTCTGGGAATAAGTCCGTTGATATTAGTGGGAGGAAACCCGAACGCCACCGCGTACCTGTCCGTCACTTTAGAGCAGGTACATCAATTTAAGATGACAGTATTTTCAGACCGATATGAGGACACCGCGCCGTATTACGAGATCAGTATCGTCCAGGATGTTTCCCAGGAGCACCAGGATTACTTCGTTGTTCCGCCATGGCCGTTTACATTATCAGACTTGAAAATAATTGAACATATACCGATAAGCCATTACATTATGACCACCTACCTCATAAGCTGTGCGAACCTCCTTTAGGCCGCAAAACAGCGGCCACACGGCGAGACATCAATTCGATGAGGTGGCGATAGGTATCCTGGGGTACCAAGTATCATAAATTCAACAGCAGGTCCTCCAGTTACCGTACATTTCGAGGTGGTGGTGATTTAGCGTGAATCCGCTTTTCTAAGTCAAACCACAAATGTTCGATTGGGTTCATGTCAGGTGAATTTGAAGGCCAGGGCATTAACAGAAAGTCACCAGCATGTTCCTCGAACCACTCCTTGATGATTCTTACAGTGTGGCATGGCGTATATCCTGTTGGTAATGGATATCTCCAACGAGGAACACAGTTGCCATAAATGGATGAATCTGGTCCGGAACGATGTTCAGATACTGACAGCTGTCAGGGATTGTGCTATTGGGATAATGGGGGCTAAAGTGTCACAAGAAAAGATCACCCACAGCATAAGACCAGCATACGGCTAGGCTGTGGTGATCTTAATGGATTAGCTCATCAGTGTATTTGGAACCATATGGATTGCCAACTACGTATTATGGATCCGCCACAGTGGAAGCTGGACGATCTACGGGCAGTACTTGTACGAATATAGTACGGCATACCAGTGCAAAGCTTTCCGGGACTAGTAGAGTTCATGCGTCTTCTCATGGCCGCAACATTCACTGCATAATGGTTTGTTTTTATAGTTTATGTACAGATGCAGTAGCTGTAGTTTGTTAGTTAGCTAGTTAATTTAGTTTGATAGGAAAAGAGTCTCGGAGGACCTAACGGAGATAATCACCAGGCTTATTCACGGGTATAGAAAAAAGAATATAACATGTGATAACACAACAATTTATGAACACAACAATGAACAAACAGGTACAAAACGGGTTCATGAAGACGATATTAACAATATAAATTACACACACACACACACACACACAAACCAGGCGGACTGCGCAATCTGAAAGACACCAATACACCTGAAGGAAGAGCAAAACAAACGACATGGTATATCGATAGGGATGGAGTTTTTTTTTAATTGGAGGTTTAACGACCACCGTGAGCAACTCAATGGGCTATAAGCAGTCGCCCGTCCCTAATTTAGGGTCACTCTTTCCAGGGAAGGGAGAGAGCCAGTGCTCGAAGACAAACACAGCAACCATGCCTCACTGGGATTCGAACCCGGACCCTTTTCGGACTAATGATCAGAGGCCATTGCTTAGACCAATGCGTCACCGGGACGGCATAGGGATGGAGTAAATATATAACGCTAGAATGGTACGGTGCTCTGCTGGAACACTGGTGAGTAACGGTGGCTTGAACGAAGTATATAGTGGTATGTTAACAGCAAGAAAAGCATTGAAATGAAACAAAAACTTTACAGCAAGAAAAACATTGGAATGAAACAAAAACTTTACAGCAAGAAACGCATTGGAACGAAACAAAAACTTGTTTACTTAAAAAAGACGATTGGACTGTCTTTGGATTTTTGCTAACTCTGGTGTCTCGGACATTATAGTCGTCTATGGGTTAGCTGACTGTTTGAAGAGGCAAACTTCCCTAAAGATAAAAATTCAAGTTATTATTCCGTCAAAGTTTAATAAAATCATTACGGTCGTGCCTTAAGACCTGTTTCAGCTAGCGTTCAGTGATTTGTTAATCTTTAGTTAAAAGTTTGCTTAAGCCACATTTTACTACTGTGCAACTAATATTTTCTTGTCTGTCAACCGATACGTCTTTTGCTGCACTGATTTTCTTGTTTTTTCATTAAAGAATCCCATCAAACAACTGATTGTCAACCGAGACCTGCTTTATGACTCCCGATAAGAAATTAACATTTGTAGTGTTCTCAAATATAGTGAGTTCATACTATGACTGTCACTCAAAAGGAAAGAAAAATACACTTTCGTTAAATGTCGTGTTTACGAAAACAAGTATTCTGAATACCTTAGAATCTAATTCTCCAAAGAAAACAATACCGGTCGAAAATTTTACAGCAATTCAATTTCACCTCAAAATCAAAGCGACATACGCATTGAGCTCCTACATGAGGATAAAAAGTTCCACTGTATCACTTAACGTTAAACAAGATCTCTTCCGCTGCTGCCTCTCCACTGCTATTTAGATGCTTACTTAACTTACATAGTCCCCTTTCACAACTCTAACCGTAATGGTTCATACGAAGCAACCATATCAACTTCCTTGTTGAAACATTGTTCTAAGAAAGCAAAATGTGTCTTTGAGCAAAACCATTAGCAAATAAATTCAATCAACAGAGCATTTAATCCATAAATATGCCAGTAAAACAAATAACTTACCAATTAACTCACTCACATGAGACAAGTGGTAACTCGCTTCAATAATATTCGGGTTATGTTTGAGCTTTAACCCTTTAACCCTCTGGAACTAATTAACTCGGGGTTTGCAAGAACGTTCGAACGAATATACTCGCTGTCTAAGAAGTGGACCGAACGCTGCTGGAACGAGTGAAGCTGCGAATCAGAAAGCGATGCTTTCCCCTTAGCTTTGTTATTCAAAGTGGTCATTTAGGAATATATTCCCTATGAAGCGGGGCGAACGTGGCTGAAACGAGTGAACCAACGCATCAGAAAGCGTTGCTTTCCCTTTAGCTTCGTTATTCAAAGTGGTCATTAAGGAATATATTCGCTGTCTAAGAAGTGGGCCGAACGCTGCTGGAACGAGCGAGCAGTTTTTGGACACGATTGTTGCCATAGACGAAATTTGGATAAGAGATTTTGAGCCAGAACTAAAATCTTAGTCAGCTCAGTGGAAACATAAAGAATCACCTCACCAAAAAAAAAAAAAAATTCCACCGCCAAAAATCGAAGGTTAAGCTGCTGATGATTATGGCCTATGACAAGGTTGGAGTGATAGCAACAGATAGAGTACCCGAGGAGACCACTGTAACAGAGGAATACTACAGAAGGTTTCTGCAAAATGTTTGCACTCAAGGATTCGCCAAAGAAGGCCCGACCTGCTAGAAGCTGGTTTCATCTTTTGCACGACAACGCGAGCTCTCACGTTACCCGTACATTAAGAGACATTCTGGAAAAGTAAAGATGGAAATTGCTTTCCCACGCGCCATACAGTACTGACATGAGCCCACCAGACTATGACTTATTCCCAAAACTGAAGGAGCTTCTCCTCGGGAAACTATTCAGTGCGATTCAGGATATTTCTAATGAGGTCTCCCGAGTAATCCGATGCCTCAACAATGAAGGTGTCCTGACTGGAATACAAGACTTGCCTAAACGTTGGGCCGCTGTCATAAAGAAACATGGAAATTATTTCGAAGGCCTGTAAAGGTATGTTGTGAAATAAATTCTTTTCTTAAGAGATAACCCACAATGTGCAAAACTTTTGAAATGACTCACATAAATCCATTTCTTCAGCTTCATAAGAATAATTATCAATCATTGCTTTTCTACGAAATAGAGGGTTTTTAATAATATAATCGCTGTCTGTCACAATTTCCAAGATTTGTTTTCTGGAAAACAAACGAAGCCGTTTTTTCCCAAACACACAAGTCTAAACATCAACATGGTTAGAATTATTTTAGAACAGTTTCAAGATTCACTTTTTATTTCGAATTACATTTGAAATAAAAGTTGCTTAAGATACTTACGAAGGATAGTTCGGAACCTGTTCACAAAAGGTTTGGTTATCAGGGCACTGGATTTTTAAAGATCTGGAACTCTCTTCTGGTCTGTTGGAATCGGGATCAGTATCGCACAAAACGCAGTTGAAACGGAGAAGCATGATGTAACATAACGCCTGAAAAGAGAATAAAAAGTAAGCAAACAAAAATTGTAAAGCTTTTAAAGAATCACAGTCTTGAGAAGCTACGGTCTGACACGTTTCAAAACAAGCTGCTGAAGTAGCTTGGATGATTACAAGAGAGTATCAGCTTTTAGATTATAATGAATAAACTCTTTTCTAGCTGTTAAGCTAATTATAGTGAATAAAGCTTTTAACTAAGCTAGTAATGTTTTATAATGCTTCTACTACTGAATTATATGCTTGTACTAAGCTTCTAATAGTGAATTCAAATGGTTGTTGTTACTAGTTAATTAAGATCATGAATAAAGTCTCCTGCTAGTAGTGTAGTAAAAGTATTGAACAAACTTATAACTGGTAGTAATGTTGTAGCAGTAATTAGGATGAATAAAGTCTTAACGCTGGTTGTTAATGATAATCAACTAATAACATAAACCTAACAGCCAGACAGAGATCTGACAAAAACTATGAATTGAGAAAGACGTACTTACGACAAAGCTCTTTTATTATATAACTCTGGAATCATCCAACGCACACACACAACTCGTTTCACAATAATGAAGAATCAAACTAATCACATAGAACGAAGCTCTCAATACAACAACAAACGCTCTCCGTACAACAACAAACGCTCTCCTTGGCTATCGTTGAACGCGCCTATTTATACTGGCTACCACCACGTCATGACTTACACTCATTGCCAGATCTCATTCAGCTGGTGAAATAACATCTCGTTCAGTAAGAAGATAATTTACATAGTAAAATAAAATAACCAGAGATAGTAAAATCAAAAGGAAAGTGAATATAGAGTATACGTTACATCAGCACCAGATGAATATAAGGGTTGTTCAGTAAGTAGTGAGGCTCTTTGGCTGGGGTGCGTTTGCGCTTCTTAATTTTGTCAATGGGTGGCACTAGTGTACAGGTGATTTAAAGGCTGTGCAACTGCATTGCAGCTTATTTGTTACGGAAGCCGTGTAACATGCTGGACTAATTTTATTGTTCTCTTGTAGAGCATGGATACATCCAAAGTTGCTCAACGTTATTCTTCGGTTGGATTTTACTGAAGCATCCACACGTGCAATTGTCCTCACTGAAACAGCATGACGTCACAACACGTCATGCTGTTTCAGTGAAGACAATTGCACGTGTGGATGCTGCAGTAAAGGCCAACCGATGAATCACGATCCGAGAACTGGCGAACAGTGTGGGTGTGAGCATCGGAACTGTCAATACGATCACGCATTCGCTCCTTCAATATCGTAAGGTCTGCGCCACGTATTTACCGTCTGTCCAATGAACAGATGAGTCAACGAATGGGACTCTCGTTACAGCATCTGTTCCGCTACCATGAAGAAGGTGAAGATTTCCTGCTACGCATTATTGCTGGGGACGAAAGCTGGTGTCATCATTTCGAGCCACAGTCAAAATGGCAGAGCATGCAGTGGAAACATCCATCATCGCCACCGCCGAGGAAATCACGGTCCACTATCTCCGCATGCCAGGTGATGTTAACCCTGTTCTTTGACCATTTTTTTTATTGGAGGTTTAACGACCACCGTGAGCAACTCAATGGGCTATATGCAGTCGCCCGTCCCTAATTTAGGGCCACTGGTTCCAGGGAAGGGAGAGAGCCAGTGCCGTAAGACAAACACAGCATCCATGCCTCACTGGGATTCGAACCCGGACCCCGTTCAGACGAATGATCAGAGGCCATCGCTTAGACCACTGCGCCACCGGGGCGGCGTCTTTGACCATGGAGGACTATTGCTTTTTGAATGGATACGAAATGGATCAACCATAATGCCGAACGATATTGCCAAACTTTTTAATGAAGCTTCGACGCCGCCCCGGTGGCGCAGTGGTCTAAGGCGTTGGCCTCTGATCATTCGTCCGTAAGGGGTCCGGGTTCGAATCCCGGTCAGGCATGGATGTTGTGTTTGTCTTACGGCACTGGCTCTCTCCCTTCCCTGGAACCAGTGACCCTAAATTAGGGACGGGCGACTGCTTATAGCCCATTGAGTTGCTCACGGTGGTCGTTAAACCTCCAATCAAAAAAAAAGAAGAAGCTTCGACAAGCCATCAGAAACAAGGGACATGGCAAGTTCACTCAGGGTATTGTGCTTCTACATGATAACATCCGGCCGCATACGGTAGTTACTATGCAAAGGACATTGGAGCGCTTTAGCTTGGAATTCCTTCAACATCCGGCGTATAGTCTTGACCTAACGCCCTGCAATTTTCACATTTTTGGAACTATGAAAAAATTTCTCAAAGGCAAACGTTTCACTTCAGATGATCAGATGTGTGTGAAGCTGTAGATAAATGGTTGTATCCTTCTATGCCGCAGGAATACAACGGCTTGTGCAGCGATGAGATCGCTGTCTAAATGCTGGCGGTGATTATTTTAAGGTATGTCATGTTTTGACTCTTTCAGAGAGAAAGTCTCACTACTTATTGAACAACCCTTATCGATGAAAGTGACAAAAATAGAAGAGAAGAAGAAGAATGGTGGCGAGCACAGAATCAACTAGTTCCTGAGTTTGTGAGTAAGCTACATTTTGAAAATTGACTCAAGCGGAACTGAGCCGCCTCTGCTTAATAGAAAAGGCACATGAAACTAAGATGCTGATCGTCGAGTCATTTCGGAGAAAACCCGTAACGGTCGGCCGTCGTTCGAAACGAAACCAAGTCAACTTGTGACAAGATCTTCCTGACCTTCTCTGGACAACCGGTTTCAACCCTCCCTAGAGCTTGGCGTCGAAGGAAAACTTCTGGACTTGATAGGATTAACGTTTACGTGCATATGAGTGCAAAGCAGGCTTGAGACGAGCCGATTACGAAGTGGAGCCTGTGCGCAAACCGGGCTCGTGCGGCATAATATTTCGGCGGTTCGAAAGATTTTCTGTGATTTAACATAGGAGATTTTTCCTGCACTTTCTGGTTGATGAAGAAAATTCTTCCGCAATAACATACGTCTGTGTGGGGAGTGGAAAAATCGGGAATGCCGTTTATTCCGAGCTTCGGTAGCAAATGCCATAGGTCACGCGTTAGTCGATTTCTGCGGAGATGGGGAAAAGCTTCTTCAAGAATTATGATACTGTTTAGAAGATTGCATGCCGCAGGAATTTTGCATCTACCTCCACGTGACAGTTCCCTGCCAATTTTATTGAGAAACATACGTAGATTACTGCGCCACCCGATCTCATCCGGTCTCCCAGAGCATTTCAGGAAGAAACGGACGTTCAAAGAAAATGGTCTACAGAAACAGATTGAAGTCCCTTTCTTACTCCCCAGTTGAAAAACTCATCGGTTAATTAATTGCAGGGAAAGGAGAGAGAGTGGACTTCTGAAAGAAGAGATTTTTTTTTCATTAATGCCTAAATATGTTATTCATATAATAAACGAAGACGTAGCTCTTTCCACGTTTAAGCAACACATAGCAACCGAAAAATTGTTATTAGGTCACCGCTGGGGATCCGAATCCCCGATCTTCCGATATCTAGCCGAGCGCGTTAGCCTTACATCACGGTGGCCAACAATCCACGGCGCTATGTGTGTTTTTCTGTCAGCTTCTGACATTATAAATATGTAAGATGGACTCAGCTACTGAGACGTCTCCATCTGGTGGGCATTAATGGCACTGGTTATATATTAATTATAGCAGTTAAATCCAAAGGGCGAGATCCAAAGTGAATATCCTCCAAATACGTGTCGTCAGTGAATAAACAAGACATCGCTCAATTTTTCGGTTGCTATGTGTTGCTAAAACGTGGAAAGAACGATGTCTTTGCTTATTCATCGTTCTTTCCACGTATTTGGAGGATTTTCACTTTATTCATATAAGTTATAGTTTCCGTGCTCATTTGGGGACGAGCTCTGGCTTACAATATAAAATGTGGGCACAGGATGACATTCTTCGGGCTCGATCTCTTAAACTTGAGCCGAACTCAGCACTGATGCCGACGACCCAATGCACAGCCGTAGCGCTGTTGACCAGGGCTCTTTTTCTTGAGTGACAGCTATCTCACAAGTGAGAAGTCTTACCTACACTGAGCCTACTATTCAGAAAAAATGGATGAATGTCGTGTGCGCGGTACTACGTCTAACGGATACCAGTGTTAGACAAACGAAAAAGGAAAAAGGATTGATTGTCATTCCAAAAAGACATTGCTATTAAGTCCGTTTGTTTCTTATGCATTCACCTCCGCGCCGGTAGAGACTGTTCAGAACTTACATTAAGACTATTTGCACGTGCTTTGCGTGAGTAATGAGAGCCAGGCCAAGCTCATTTTTAAATGTGTTATGCCCGTGTTCCAATTAATGATTATCAGTGTAAATAAGTAAATAATGAAATATCTCTGTGCTTGCAATATGCCAAAGCGATTTATTTCCAAAAAAATTAATAAATAACAAAATAAGGAAAAGTTTTTTTACCATATTCAGCTTGTTCATTTAATAAGAAACTTGATTGCCAGCCCCGTATTGTGTTTGACATGTTCTCGTGATATGTTTAGAACAGTTATCAAAAGCAAAATAAATAAATATAGAGAAACGCATGATCTCTATTTATCTGCTTGTATTTATTTTTAAAGTTCTTGTTCTTTGTTTGAGCAACTCAGCTAATTTCTCATATTTTTTATATAAACATTTGGAAATAAAATCTATGTGGATATTTTTATAAAATCACAGGCTAAACTTATTTTTGAAAATACTATTAGTATTTAGCAAAATAATATTTCGGTTTCCTTTTTCATTTGCTGATAAGCAGTTACAATTGCTTTTTAAAATATACGTCCAATCTCGTAGTTTATCTTTTTGCCCTTTTTTACGCTTTCCAACCGTAGTAGGTTGAAGAAGCGTATATGCTCCAGCTTTGTCCGTCTGTCTGTTCGTCCGCACCATAACTCGCGTAAAAATGGTTCGATTTCGATGAAATTTTAGTATGTGGTAGGGGATCACATAGGGACGAATTCTATTGAAAATGGGGGAAATGGGGTCAAAGTTCAGGACATTGGAGCGGGATCCATTCTATTGTTCATATGCGTTCATAACGTACATAAAAGTGCTTTGATTGCAACAAAACTTTAACATGTTGTTCCGGAGGTATACTGAACCGGTTCTGTTGAATATCATCGAAATGGGGTCAAAAGTCAGGAACGAGCCACAGCCATTATCCTCATAATGTGACTAAAACGCTTCTATTGAAATAAAACTTTAATATGCTGTTCCGGAGGTATATTGAACCAATTCTGTTTAATATCATCGAAATGGGGTCAAAGGTCAGGGCACAGGGACGAGATTTATTCCACAGCCATTATCCTCATAACTTGAGTAATGATTTCTGGTGTGTTGGGAAGCGTATCATAATCAATGCATTGTTTTTATTTTATGCATTGTTTTATTTTATTTCCCTCCTGACAATAGAAGAGATGTGCCCCTCCCACGTCTGATCTCTTCACGCCTGCCTCCCCCCCCAAATAATTTGGTGAAATCTGCGCCTCTGGCTCCTTCCTTTGCCTCTTTTCATAATTATGACTAACGCTCAAAACTTTAAGCCCTCTTTAAATAAACTCACAAGTAGTATTTAAAAAGATCCCATGTTTTACCGGTGCAACATGAACTGATGCTTTCTCTCGGGCCGAAGTTCTAACAATATCTATCTTGAAAAGCTTCTGTAAGACTTGGCACAATACTACGCAGAATGTTTTGAAATCAGAATCTTGGAGCGTGGAACTTCAAAACCAAAATTCGGTAGCGTTATAAGAATTACGTGCTTTTTCAATGCGAAATCAGAATTGTGATAGAATATCATCAAAGAAGGGCTGTACCTCAAAGTGAAGGTAGAATTCCATGATCACATCGCACAAGTACAACAACACACGTATTAATCAACGGTGAAATATATAATTAGGAAGTGTACAACTCTACTTAACATCAGGAGCAGGTTTTTATAACTCCCA
This sequence comes from Macrothele yani, assembly GCA_039090855.1. Taxonomy (NCBI): domain Eukaryota; kingdom Metazoa; phylum Arthropoda; class Arachnida; order Araneae; family Macrothelidae; genus Macrothele; species Macrothele yani. The sequence goes on from CM077026.1 coordinate 119,187,443, forward strand.
CAGTTCACTGATTTTTTGACGTTTAAAGATATCGGTGTGGTACTTCAAAATCAAAAGATAAACACTTGTTTTACTGTATCCAGTTTTTTCACGTGCATGATAATTTCACTTGGATCATACATGGCTTACCTTACGTATATTTCAAGCATTTTGTTCATTTGCCGAAGACGGTGTTGGAGGTATATCTTACAGAAATTTGACAGATTTTCCGGTGATAGTGTGAGAAGAAAATCGATTAACTCTATTTAGTAGAGATTTGTTTTATACCTCCTGAGATGCCGCTCTAGAGATTTGAACTAACTTTCGTTTTATCACACCGGAATTAAATCTCCGTACTTTTTTCATCTGAAAAAAAAATACGACAAATTTTCAATTTTTTTTGCCATGTATAGCAGGTGAAGTTTCAAAATCTATGCTAAGAGAAATTGTTTCATTTGTCTGAAAGAAACATTTGTAATGTTCAGTTTTGAAAAATAATATTTCTAATATTTGTATAAAATCGTGTGTATTTTTATGTTATAAACGCTATATTTTTATAAATTAAGTTCAGCAATAGATTAAGCAAATATTATGCATCTCATTCACCCTCCCCTTCTTTTGTGAATACTGAAGAATCAAATTACTTATCAACAAAATTTGAGGTACATTATACTCAAAAACTGGCAACAGCAGCTGTTAGAAAGAAGGAATAATATGTGAGATCGAATTCTTACGTATAATGAGCGCATCCTTAGGAAGAAGTCTGAAGACCGCATTACAGTACATTAAAGATGTTTTATTTCACACAAAGATATTTTAAAGTGTGTATTCAATAACTTTCTGAAAACCGAATGTTTCTTAGCGGCTTGATCACACGTCGAGCCCGATGCGTAAGGAAAATGTTTACATCAGCTTGTATTAACAAAGATATCATAATAAATGTGCCAAGATAAAACTGCGGCACGACGTAGGAGATTTTGCACGAGAAAAATCTGGAACATGCATGGAATATCAGAGCTGTAAAGGGATGAAATCATTTTTCTATTCGACAAGTACGACCATCGTGTTTCAAACATTCACAAACATTCACTTTAGGTTAAATTTTTCATTAAGACGAGTTTGGAGATTTGCCGACAATTTGGACCATAGTGATAACTAACCCATTAAACCAGAATCTGCATTATAATACACTGCTGGACAATTGCTAAGGACGGATCATAAACGGCTATATAGCGCATAAAAAGTAAGTGTATTTGGATGCCAAGTGAAATAAAATAATGTCAGAATGCCAGGACATTACAAGAAAGACAATTTATTGTGCTCTGAAATCCAGAAGGCTTTGGAACGTGTTCAAGGGACAAACGGGCCATTTTGTGCAGAATACGTTAACGTGAAAAAATGCAATTACCGTCCGCAGGCGTTCCGGCGTAAGATGTCAATACGGGATATGGCCACCATGGAGGGCGATGCAAGATTCCACACGTCGTGTCATGCTTTGCACAACATTATCAAGCAGCTGTTGGGGTAATTTATTCCATTCCTCTGTCAGTGCACGGATGAGGGTGTCATTGTTTATTGGAAGGCATTGGCGACCAGCAAGACTCCTCCACAAAGCATCCCACACATTTTCAATGGGATTCAGATCTGGAGAACGTGCTGGCCATACGAGGCGTTGAATATCCCCGCTCTCAAGACACTTCTGGACAGCGACTGTTCGATGACATGTTGCGTTGTCGTCCATGAAAATGAATCTATCACCGACAGCACCACGGAGCATACGAACATGAGGTAGCAGAACATCTTTAATGTATCGTTGGCCAGTCATAGTCCCAGTTGGAAGCACATAGAGGGACGTACGGCCATTGATCATGATGCCAGCCCATACCATGACACTACATGTCGGATATTGGTCCCTTTCCTGTATGTTTGCTGGACAATATGCAGTACCACTATCACGCCAGATCAGTTGTCGTCGACAATCAGACGATAGACTGTATCTACTCTCATCTGGGAAGAGGACAGCAGACCAGTCGTTATCAGCCCAATTGCGATGTTGATGGCACCATTGAAAAGGGGCGGTACGGTAACGTCTGGACAATGGGATGCACACAACAGGACGGCGGGCGTATAGTCCTCCTTCATTCAAACGTCTGGCGAAAGTTTTTCGGGAGATCCGCTTGCCAGTAGCAGCCATAAACTGATTTGCTACCTCACTAGCTGTGCTGCGCTGGTGTCTTTTTGTTGATAGCACTATGTACCGATTTTCTGCAGGTGTCGTACTGCGAACACGACCTCTCCCGTGACGTTTGCTACACTCTCTATTTGTTTGAAATGATTTCCAAAACCTTGAAACAACACTGTGGCTGACGTCGAACTCCCTGGCAACATCTGTTATTTTTCGCCCTTCTTCAATCTTGCCAATAATAAGGACACGCGTAAAATCATCTAGGTGATGTCGGGAAGACATACTGAAAATTTCAAGTTCGTCAATTGATTCTTTCCCTTTCAACTTTGTGTTTGAACTACAACGGTCAATACGCGTCAAATCCTTTATATCTCTTGTCAGCGCTATGCGTCACGAACAAGTTCGGCAATCCAAAATTTGCATACGCACAACACGTCTTACTGTATCCCGCACTTATGCTATTTTCCACATTTTCCTGCCTTTCATTTTATGGTTGCTATCGGTGCTATTGTCAACTGTCCTTAGCAATTGTCCGGCAGTGTATAAGGAAAAGACATACTGATGAATGCCAGTATATTACTACACCCCGCGGAAAGAAAATTTTGCGTCTTATTAAAAGATCGGAATTAAAGTCGAAAACAATGTTGAGATGGTTGCAACTATTCGATGATGATAGGAGCTTTCCAGTTAGACCCATAAAATGAGATATATCGTGGCTAGAAATGATAGGGAGAATGAACGCATTTTTATAAGCTTTTAATTCTTTTGAGATCCATTCTTAGTCCGCAAAAATACCAAAACACTACTCTCTGTACTCAGTACGTGTAGGAAAAGTCCCAACTTGCAATTCGGAGGAAAGCACATATTCATAAATGTCACACTGTGTTTTGTAGGGTTCTTAACTATTTGAAACGTATGCAACCTTAGGAACACTTCATACGATTTTGAGAATACTACCTCTTCTTATTTACTCACCGGAAGTGAAACAAAATCACTGAAATAAATTTGAACAATTTACCTACAGTTCTTTGATTTTCCAATTACATATGCACTAAGTCGGATTAACGTAAGTTAGTAAGCAGAAAACTTGACTAACTCCAAACACTAAATATACACAGCCGAATCACATTATTGTGACCACCTCCTACATTTGACGTCAACAGAGCGTAGCCAATGAAAGAAAGAATGTGTCCTGAGCTGGCTTGGAGGGTATACGCGTATCAGGTTTCTGTGCTATAGGCATTTTGAAAACATATCACTCGTTGCGGTCACGGATAAAATGAGTGATTTATCAGATTTGCAAAAAGGGATGATTATCGGCTTTTGAGCTAAGAGTGGCAGTATTTCTCAAACAGCGCAGTTTGTGAACTGATCGCGTGCTGCTGTGGTTAAAGCGTATCGTGATTGCAGAAATGACACCATTGCGAATAAGCGACATGGAAACTGAGCAGCACTATATGCCATTGGTGTGAGAGGTGAACGTTGGCTTCGAAGATGCGTGAGGGCCGATCGACACACTATAGTGCGGCAACTCATTGGCCGAATGAACCAAGGAGCTACCGGAAGTGTGTCTAAAACAATAGTTCAGAGAACCCTGCTGCGTATGGGGCTCCGATGCCGACGGATGGTCACTACATCTATGCTAACAAAGGTGCATCGGCATAAAAAGCTTACATTTGCACGCCAGTATCGGGATTGGACCTCCTCTGATTGGCAAAGGAATGTCTTCTCCCATGAGTCACGTTTCTTGCTTCATCGAACGGATGGACGTTGGCGTATAAGGCGAGAAACATCGGAGAACAAACACTCTTCAACCATTGCTGGAAGAACACAAGCTGGTGGGGGCAGTGTTATGTTCTAGGAAATGTTTTCGTGGCATTCCATAGGTCCACTCATACCTGTGGAAGGCATTACGGAACGAATTCGTTATGAATTCATCATTGCAGACCACGAATACCCATACATGCTGATTGCCTTCCTTGGGAAGGAGGGGGATAGGATCTTCCAGTACGACAATGCGGTGTGTCACACAGCTAGAAATGTCCGAGAGTGGTTGGAAGAACAAGATGAAGACTTCAAAGTACCTCTCTGGCCCCCTAATGCCCTAGACGTAAACCCAATTGAGCATCTGTGGGGCCACCTCGATCGTGTGTTTTGCTCTACGTATTCTCCACCACGCACCCTCCAGCAGCTGTCAGATGCACTGTAGTCAGCATGGCTCCATATACCTGTGAACACCTTCCAGCACCTTATTGAGTCACTCCCAACCCGTCTAGTTGCTGTCCGCGCCACACGGCGGTTACTCTGGATATAATAAGCTGGTGGTCACAATAATGTGACTCGACCGTGTACACCTCGAATACGCAGAATTCAAGTAAACTCAGTTTCAGTCTAATACAGCTTCCTCCACTACACTTTTTGGCTGCTGTTTCAACATTGTATATCTCTCGTTCTTATCTGTCAACACCTCAAGATTATTACCAACATCATTCCGCGAGAGAGAAGATATGTTAAGGTTGAAAACGCTAAAAGAGAATGAACTCAAATTTACATAGAAAAACCAATTAAAATGAAAGTTCATTTAGAGTAAACATCCTAGTCTCACCGTAATAAGTCATTTTAAAGCAGAACTATTGGTATTAAAGTAGGTAATTTCGTTCCGCATAAAGCCATTTTTGCATTCACATAAAAAATGCATCCTTCTAGTTCTTACTTATAGATCTGAGACTGAGCCTTTACTAAAAAAGATATTCTATGGTTGTGGCCAGTTCTATGAAGCTTGGAGAATGCATGCTTTGTGTAATCCAGCAAGATTGGAAAAGGAACTCGTGTATCAGGAAAATGAGAGGAGTAGATGACATCATGATCAAAATTAAGATTCTCAAGTGACAGAAGGTTGGAAATATTGCTAGATGAACTGACCACCATAGAACAATTGGAATTCTAAAAGGGATACGAAGGGATAGTAAATGACTCAGAAGAATACCGTATGGGAGATGTTATCGGAAGGGATTACTCGATAGAAAATTCTATTAGAAAGAACTTCAGACCGTCATCAACAGGAGATTAAGAATGGTTGTTGCTGTTGATGACGATGATGAAATGCGTTTTAAGAAACTAATCAACACTGCTCCCTTCCAGCAAAAACAAGCTTGCAAGTTAGGTTTTTTGTTTCTGACGACGCATTAAATCACATCAGTAATGGTATTTCAGACAAACATTTGTCTAGGTATAAAAAACTGCACTTGGGGTACCATTTCCTGTTACCTAAAGATTTCAGTTCGTTTCCGAGGCAAACTTTTAAAACGAACAAACGAAAAAGAAGTGCCTCAGATGTGCAATATGTAGAAAAGTTGCTAATAGGGTTAAAACAAATATTCTGAATTTTTACATCTTGAAAGAATGAATGATGATAAGAGAATTTATTCACTTCAAATAGCAGGAAAGAACTATAGATGAAGGCAGAGGAAATCATGACAGAATCAGATTCAGGAATTCCTGAAAAAGTTATCCTGTAAGAAGTACCAAAAGTCTTGTATAAGACGCGTGATGGATAAGAGGGGACCTCGAGCTGTGTGCTAAGATCGTTGTAAATGCAAACATTTCATGCATCAGCAGTAAGTTTAATCTGATGCCAGCAGTAGTGTTGATTTGGAAGATAAATTTGCTTTGGTAGCTGACCTCTGAATATCAAGGAAGGGCTTAGAGATATGTGTTTGGTATACAAATAAGTTTTAAAGCGTTTTTTGTGTGACATATACGGCTAATTTACATATCCAACATTCCCCCGCGTTGTTGTCATGTGACCGTAACTGGTCCAGAGTATAAAATGTGACACAGAAGTTTGCCCAACAGTCAACCGCACTTGCACATCGGTAGGTGAAAGATGGCCAGCGATACTGCATTTATTCGACACTGCATTCGTTACGAATTGCATCAAGGAAAAAGTGCTGCAGAAGCATGTGCATCGATATGCTCTGTTCTGGGGGAGAATATTGTATCGAAAAGCACGTGTGGGTTTTGGTTTAGACGGTTTAAAGCAGGTGATTTTGATGTTAGCGATCGAGAACGTAGCGGTGTCCCGCAGAAGGTTACACATGAGGAACTGCAAGCATTGCTGGATGAAGATTCGTCTCAAACGCAAAAAGAACTAGCTGAAGAACTGGGGGTAACTCAAAAACCATTTCCAATCGTTTACGCGCAATGGGAAAAATTCAGAAGGAAGGAAAATGGGTGCCACGTGACCTGAGCCAGAGGAACAAGGATGAGCGTGTCATGAAGTATTGGAATCTGTTGAATAAACAACACAGAAATCTTTCCTGTGGAAAATCGTTACGGGTGATGAAGTGGATATGACGTCACCGAAACGCAATATTACCTCCAGGAAAGTTATGCTGTGCATCTGTGGGATATGAAATGTGTGCTCCATTGAACTATTGGAACAGAGTCCAGCTGTTACTGCTGATCGATACAAGCACAAATTGCTGCGATCGAACAAGGAAATTTGTCGTAAACGTCCATTCACAGGCAAAGGATTACGTTCCGTGAAATTACTGCATGACAGTTTTAGGCCGCATGTCGCGAAATCAGTCAAGGAAACGTTATTGACGCTTGCTTGGCTGGAAAGTCTTGGAGCACCCGGCGTATAGTTCTGACATAGCCCCTTCAGACTATCATTTGTGCCAATCGGTGCAACACGGTTTGTCTGCTGTACGGTTCCGGACATGTGACGAAGTGCAAAACTGGGTTGACGACTTCATCGCGTCACACGACGAAGTATTCTTCATGGCTGGAATCCGTCAGCTCCCAGACCGATGGCGGAAGGTGATAGATAATGACAGCGCATATTTTGATTCGTAAAGGTATTGTTGTTTTTGTCTTAAAACGATTTAAAACGTATTTGTTCATCTAATAATATGTATGTAGATACCACGTCCATTGATACAAAAGGAAGAAGGGGGATTGAAAATTTTGTGTTCCTGCGTACAATGAGGAAGAGCTGTTGAGTTAGTGTCTTAACGCAATGATTGCATGCAAAGGTAAGAGTCTGATTTATAAGCAGATTCGTTGCTTCTGCTGAAGGCCCCAGACTACAGTGCTGTGCACTACGGTGGATGACCATTGCTTTGGAAGAATTCGATCATAGGAATAGCAGCAGAAATCTGCGAGCAAGTAAAAACACGGAGAGCAATTGAAGAAAACTAGGTTACTCGCTTACTGTCGATAAAACCACAGAACGTGCTAGTTCTGTTGCAAGTCGTCTCTTAACCACAGTTCAGTTTCAAACAGACCTCATAGTGTCACAAGTAGTCTACCTAGCCGAAGTCTATGTCATCTTCTAACGCTGTCTTCGGAAAGGAGGCGAAGTGTCGGAACAGAAACAAAGGAAAAAAACTAGTAACCATCATTTTCAAATAAGCCCGCACATTACATCGGAACGTTTCAGAATAGGACGGAATTTTCCTTTCGTATCTTAATGGAAATTTTCGGTATTGCTCGCTGAGAATATTTTTCATGGATTCGACTTCTTTCCAAAGCGATGTTCACGCGTAAAGTCAAAGTCACTTGCTTCAGTAGCTTACTTTATTGCATCATCAGAACAGCAAGCTCTTGACACGAACTGATTTTCGTGCTTCCAGTACTACTGCTTTGAAATTGTTCATTTAAATATTGTTTCGGAAATGTCTATTGAGGAAAATTTATTAATCAAAGGTGTGCAAACAAGACATTGCATTTGTCACGAATACTACAACGATAGTGAGATGAAAGAAGTGTGGGATGAAATACTAGAAAATCTCACTGAATCTACAAAGCATGACTTTTATTATTCTTTTCGCATCTAATAAGAAATGTGTGTAGTTTAAAAATGCGAGTGCACAAGCAAAACAACGAGGCATTTATTTATCACTGAGTGGATAACGTTATTATACTTTATTTTTATTTTAGAGTTTAGTTATCAGTGTCATTTTATTTTATGTTCATTCTGGTGCACTGTAAAAAATTCTGAAATTCACGAGCCACTTTCCGTGACTTCTTTCGTGAATCAACGAAGCATATTTTTGGTACAACCTTTTCTGCGAAATGACGGGAAAAACTTTGAATTTTACAGATTTTTCGTACGCCAGAATAATTCTGAATTTTCAGAAACCTTTCCGCAGTTCCTTTTTTACTCTTTCCAACTGTACAGTTAAAGAAGCGTATACGCTCTAGCTTTGTCCGTCTGTCTGTCCGTCCGTCCGTATGTCTGCACGATTACTCACGTAAAAATGGTTCGATTTCGATGAAATTTTAGTATATGGTACGGGACCACCTGGGGAGGAACCCTATTGAAAATGGCGAAATGGGGTCAAAGGTCAGGACATAGAAGCGGGGTCAATTCCATTGCCCTTATGCGTCATAACTTGCGTAAAAAAGGTTCGATTGCGACAAAACTTTATTATGTTGTTTCGGAGGTATACTGAACCGGTCCTGTTGAATATCATCGAAACGGGGTCAAAGGTTAGGACACAGGAGCGAGATTTATTCCACAGCCATTACCCTCATAACTTGACTAAAATAGCTTCTATTGCGACAAAACTTGTCGTTCCGGAGGTATACTGAACTCATGTCGTTCCGGAGGTATACTGTCGTTCCGGAGGTATACTGAACTCAATGTCGTCCCGGAGGTATACTGAACTCGTTCTGTTGAATATAATCGAAAAATCGAAATAGAGTCAAAGGTCAGGTCACAGGAGCGAGATTTATTCCACAGCCATTATCCTCATAATTTGCGTAATAACTTGAGTAATTATTTCTGGTATGTTGGAAAACGTATCATAATCAATGCATTGCATGATTTTACTAACTTGTTTTTACGGTTTCCGACCGTAGGTTGAAGAAGCGTATATGCTCCAGCTTTGTCCACCTGTCTGTCTGTCCGCTCGATAACTCGCGTAAAAATGTTTCGATTTCGATGAAATTTTGGTATGTGGTACGGGACAACCTGCGGACAAATCCTATTGAAAACAGGAAAAATTGGATCAAAGATCAGGACACAGGAGCGAGGTCAATTCCATCGCACTTTTGCGTCATAACTTATGTAAAAATGCTTCGATTGCAACAAAACTTTAGTATGTTGTTCCAGAGGTATACTGAACCAATTCTGTTTAATATAACCGAAATAGGGTCAAAGGTCCGGGCACATGAGCGAGATTTATTCCACAGCCATTATCCTCATAACTTGGGTAATAACTTGAGTATTGATTTCTGGTATGTTGGAAAGCGTATCATAATCAATGTATTGCATGATTTTACTAACTTGTTATGTTAATGGGAAAACTCCGTTTTCACTTTTTCCGTATCCGTATAACGAAAATTAGCAAAGATTCACGAAAATACTCAGGGGTTTGCTTAACTGTCAAATTTCAATTGTCCGTTGAAGTATTTGATTTTGAAGTTCTGTAGCGAGATCTGATATTGTGGATAGTATATCGCATGGTTACTGTGGCACAGGATAATTTTTCTCCTCTTCCCCATTTTGTGTACCAGCTATTATATATTATGTTACCGTAAGAAACCGGGTACTTAATTTATTGTACAGGTGATTGTACGATGTCTATGTATAATTCTGTTGAGTCCCTAAGACAAAAGCTATATAGCTATCAAAAGTAAATTTTATATTTAGAAGTTTTGTGAAATAATATTATAAAACAGTACATTACACCTCCTCTTAAAGATAATTGAAAGTCGCGGTCAGTTTAACTGAAACTCCAAATCCTTCTGTTGCTTCGAAAAATCACGATGAATAAAATACGTACTTTATAATAAGACCTCCTATAGAAAAAATAAAACGTATTCAAAGAAATAATAAGCTCCAATAGAAAATAAAATGACTAAATCATTCGCATTAATGAAAAAAATCATCATCGCTCAATTAGTTTTGCCCTGAACGTGAGTCGGATTTCTGTGACTTTCTGGCTCAGTGGTTAAGACGCACGGCTTCAACTCAAATGACTGGGCTCGAACTCCACCACAGGCGTAATTGGGTTTTCTCGCGTAAGGGCTGAAATATTCAGCGTGTTGGATTTTGCGAAATTTCTGTCGAAATACGGAAAAATTCGAAACGGTCTTTTCCGAAATAAACGGAAGTACTGACTACGGAAAATCTGTAAAAATACGGAAGTTAAACATAAACGGGAACATTTAAAAACGAAAATTCCGTTAAAGGACGGACACTTACCGGCAAATTTGCTGCACGTTATTTTAAGAAATTTTCCGCGAATTCACACCACTTATTTTTTACAGTGAATGCTGCTATTTTAAGACCACAATTTTTTCTATAAAAACAGATGTTATTTCATCATATTTCCACATATATATTTTCACTTTATTGAGTTTCACCTTTATATGCTGATCATCTCATTTTCCCAGACAAACACGCTTTCTGGTGAACTGAAGTACTCTGTGGAACTTTCTCCAATGTTGAAATCTATAAGTGCCGCATTGAAAAACCAAGAGACGCTTTGAGATTCCTGCCTGTTGCCCAATCAAAAATCTCAAAGTGTCTCTTGGTTTTCTAAGTCACAGGGCTGACACAAGTGTTTGTCGTCTTCTCGTAGAAAATTATGCAAGCAGGGTTTTGCTCAGTTTAGGTTGTTTGCTAAATAAACAATTTATTAATACATCAGTTCTGTTAAAAAGATAATGTAACATTTGTCATTATATACTGAAGTGCCAAAAGTCATGGGATACCAGTATGCAACTTCTTAACTAGCGCTGCTATTTTGTAAAGGCTTCGACGCATGCCACGATTTTTATCAGTTGCGGGGTGTAATCTCGAGAGTCAGGTTGAACAACCGCCAGCAGGATTATGGCAAGCCGACGTGAGTTATCGGAATTTGAACGAGGTATGGTACTGGGAGCCACACGGATGGTACATTCAATTTTCAAAGATGTGCGAACACTCAACATTCCTCGATCCAGGTTGTCACGTGTGTACCGAGAATGCTTCGCGGAACATTACCACTCACAGTGGACAGCCCAGTGGCCGAACACGGATGCTGAATGACCGTGACCAGCGGCGTCTGACCACGATTGTCCATACTAACAGACAAGCGACACTGACTCAAAAGACATTCACATTCAATGCAGGAGGTATCAGAGACATATTCATCAAGTCAGTGCAGCGTAATTTAGTGCCGATGAGATATGGGAGCAGAAGACAGACCAGAGTGCCTTTTTAACACCACTAAATCGGGTACAGAGCCAAACCTAGCCCTGGAAGACTGGCAACATGTAGCGTGGTCCGATGAGTCACGCTACCAGTTGTTACAAGCTGATGGCAGGGTTTGGGTGTGACGCAGACCCCATGAGGCTATGGACCCAAGCTGTCAACAAGACACTGTGCAAGCTGGGGGTGGTTTCATGCATGTGTGGGGTGTCTTTACGTGACAAAGTTTAGATCACCAGGTTCTCGTAAACGCGTCATTAACCGATAATCGCTTTGTTGCTCTGTTGGTTGACCATTAGCAGCCCTTCATGGACTTCATGTACCCCAACAACGATGGGATTTTCCAGGCGGACAATGCACCATGTCACCAGGCGCAAGTTATCCAAAATTGGTTCGAGGAGCATTTTGGACAGTTCCGACGGATGGTGTGGCCACCACGTTCGCCCGACCCGAACCCAATAGAGCACTTATGGGACGTGCTGGAAAGGCCCATTTGCACCCAAGATCCTGCAGCTACAAATAACAGGGAACTATGAGCGGTTTTCCAGACGGCATGGCTCAACGTCTCTCCAGAAGTCTTCCGGCCACTTGTGGAAACGACGCCACGTCGAGCTGCGTACTAGGTACGTATCTCGTGACTTCTGGCACTTCAGTGTAGTACGCGCAACGCCACTTCAGCGTGGTAGACGTCTACCGAATGAATAATTCAGATTCCGTCTGTGTAGTTCGGATCCAGTGTGCGGACAACATTCCATCCCATTCCGATAGGTATCGACGCTAAAAGTTGGTACCCGTTCCGATCTGTTTCGACGTAATGTGTGGCAATCTTAAAGCCTTCTCGAAATGCTTATGATGACTCTTTTTGACACAGTACTTCTTTACATCTTCAAAATCGATTGCCGTCGAAAGTAGCAGCAGCCTCATTAGGATTCTCAGCCGGAATTGCAGCATTTTGGGTGTCCAGCCTCTTGCTGGGGAATATTCATTCGTATGACATTACAGATCGTCAAGGTCTCTTGCCGCCAAATGGAGCTGTGCCCACCTTTAAGATTCTCAACTGGGAATACATCAGATTTGGTGGCCAGCCGAATGCTCGGGAAAATATAAATCACAGGGATGCGGTCAGAGGCCCACCCCGATTTTCGGGGACACATCCAAGCATTTCCGGTACGTTCGGGGAAAGTGCTGCAGAAAATCGGAATTGGAAGGACGGCAACGACGACTTGCCCTTCGCACAGGGCAGACGATTAACCAGTCGAACCAAGCAGATGGTGCATGATTTCTCTCCTACATATACGTAATTCAACTGCGGAACTTTGTTGATACACTGTAGAAAATAAGTGGTGTGAATTCATGGAATTTTTCTGAAAATAACGGGAAGAAAATTTACCGGTAAGTGTTCGTCTTTTAACGAAATTTCCGTTTTTTAAAGCGCCCCCCCCCCTTTTTTTTAACTTCCGTATTTTTAAAGATTTTCCGTAGTCAGAAATTCCGTTTATTTAATAAAAGTCCGTTTCAGGTTTTTCCGTATTTATCCAAAAATTTCCCAAAACTGAAGATGTTGAATTTTGTTCCTTACACCAGGTAATCCTGTCGCAGGGGCGAAACTCGAACTCACGTCATTTCGGTTGGTTTAACAGAAAACGCACGTCTTACCCAGTAAACCAGAAAGACTCGGTAACTTCAGTCACGTTCATATTAAAACTAATTGCGCGTAGAGGATTTGTTTTTACCATTAATGTGAATGATTTAGTCATTTCATTTGCTGTTAGAGCTTATTATTTTTTTAATAAGTTTGTAATGCTTTCATTTTTTTCTGTAGGAAGATTTATACAAATTAAGTATTTTTTCATCGTGATTTTCCAAAGCAACAGGATGCTTTGGAACTTGAGATCTTTTCAAAACTGACAATGACTTTCAATTATCTTTAAGAAAAGGTGAAATGTTCTGTTTTTGTACAGTAAGGTTTGCTCATCCCACCTTCCTCGCAGACTAACGATCGTGACGTCACTGAGTGACATCATCGTCCGAACATGTGAATCGTAGATTATCAATAGACAGTAAGGCTTGCACATCCCGCCTTTCTCGCAGACGAATGATCGTGACGTCACTGAGTGACATCACTGTCCTAACATGTGAATCGTAGATAAGGTCAATAGACAGTAAGGCTTGCACATCCCGCCTTCCTCGCAGACGAATGATCGTGACGTCACTGAGTGACATCACCGTCCTAACATGTGAATCGTAGATAAGGTAATAGACAGTAAGGCTTGCACATCCCGCCTTCCTCGCAGACGAATGATCGTGACGTCCCTGAGTGACAGCACCGTCCTAACATGTGAATCGTGGATCCGAACTGTAGCTATGGTGAAAGATGTCAACAATTTTTATAACTCAAACACAGAACAAAAGTTCATGTAAAAGCATATTTACATTAAATACAGAAGAAATTCACAGTCATGTGAATATTTTAATAACGCTGATTTCAAAAATATCTCCCACACATTTTTGTTGCGTAAGGTTACGATGAATGTTAGAAACACGAATTTTCTGAAAAGGGCGTTGTATTTACTTTATCGGAATTACGATGCATAAATCTGTGATATGAAAATAAATGTATAATTATTTTCCATAATAAAATTAGTGCTTATAATTACGTATATCCATTACAATAAGATTTTTTTATGAAAATAATAAAAAAATATTCCGTATATTATCGTGAACTTCTTTCTTTCATGTTGGGTGTCGTCAGGTTGTAGGTAAAAAAAGCGGAACGATACAGTGGAAGTCGGGAACTACTTGAAAGCGTTCTGATTTGGTAGTGCAGCCGAATTCCATTAAGAGGAACAGGAAAAGCATCTCGGCAACATTCCCCAGATTTTTTAAATTAAAAATTGAAAACAATATGCATTAAAATATCCGGTATAATTTATGAAGATCATTCCAGCTGGTTTACAAATAATAATTTCGACAGCTACTATGGTGCAGATATAAACAATCGAGGCAGTCTTACGATGGCGATTTGAACAGTGACGTCACAAAGTAATCACCGGAAGTGCAGGACGAGCATAACCTTGTTATCTACTGACCTTGGTTTTTGTAGTATTATTTCATAAAACCCCTAAATATAAAATTTACTTTTGATAGCTGTAATAGCTTTTTTCTTATTCATGAGATGTGCTATCCAAATATCCGATACCGCTGCAGAACTTCAAAATCAGATCCTTCGTACAGACGACTGAAATTTAACAGTTAAGGTGGATCTACCTAAAATCTTTGCCTTGCATTTCCAATGGGCAAACTTCTGTAGTCATTTTCTTTACAATTAATGCGTTCCCAAGGATGAAACTTTTAACATCGATAAAAATAACTTCATGTTATAGCCTAGTATACTTAGTAATTTCCAAAACGTAACCATAATTATATTAAAAATCAATAACATTTCCTTTGGTAGTGTTGAGACCAGAAAATAGATGGCGCAACCGGTACATGGATGACGTCAGTAGACAAACAAATGTTGGATTACTTAATCATTTTTTTTTTTTTTTGATTGGAGGTTTAACGACCACCGTGAGCAACTCAAATGGGCTATAAGCAGTCGCCCGTCCCTAATTTAGGGTCACTGGTTCCAGGGAAGGAGAGAGCCAGTGCCGTAAGACAAACACAACATCCATGCCTGACCGGGATTCGAACCCGGACCCCTTACGGACGAATGATCAGAGGCCAATTACTTAATCATGCTTATGTTTTAGAAAATATTAAGTATACTAGGCTATAATATGAAGTAATTTTTATTGATGTTCCAGATTTTCATCTGCCGCCCCGGTGGCGCAGTGGTCTAAGCGATGGCCTCTGATCATTCGTCCGAACGGGGTTCGGGTTCGAATCCCGGTGAGGCATGGATGTTGTGTTTGTCTTATGGCACTGGCTCTCTCCCTTCCCTGGAACCAGGGACCCTAAATTAGGGACGGGCGACTGCTTATAGCCCATTGAGTTGCTCACGGTGGTCGTTAAACCTCCAATCACAATCACACAAACACAGATTTTCATCCTTGGGAAAGCATTATTTGTGAAGAATATGGCTACACAAGTTTGCGCATTAAAAACACAGAGCAAAGATTTTAGGAGGATCCACCTTAATCAAACAAGTATTCCCAAGAACCGCTCCTGTAGCCGGAAATTTCTCGTCATATGGATACGGAAAAAGTGAAAACGCAGTTTTTCTGTTAACATATGAAAGGAATTGAGGAAAGGTTTCTGAAAATTCAGAATTTTCTGAACTTATGAAAAATCCGCGAAATTCAGGTTTCTTTCGGTCATTTCGCGATAAAGGTTGTATCAGAAATATGCTTCGTTAATTCACGAAAGGAATCACGGAAAGTGCTTCGTGAATTTTTGAATTTTTAAAGTGTATTGAGTAAAAATGAATCTTTCCTAGTTAATGCATTTAGAGGGTGACGTACGCAACCAGTGCTTTCTCGCATTTCCAAAAAGATGAGAAAATTTGCCAAGTCAGATATGCAAGACAGCTCTATTCCTGCCACTTACAGCATATGCTGGTTAAGTGATAACAGCAGTATAGGAAGTACAGTAGAGTTTAGGTAAAGATTATTAAAGCTCTGATCCAACGATTTCCCATAGGTGAACGATTAGAGTGATACTTGTCCCGTGTGAAACATGGCTGCTGATCATTGGTCCAGCAGGGGTCCGGGTTCGAATCCCGGTGAGGCATGGATGTTGTGTTTGGCTTACTGCACTGGCTCTCTCCCTTCCCTAGAATCAGTGGCCCTAAATTAAGGACGGGCGACTGCTTATAGCCCATTGAGTTGTTCACAGTGGTCGTTAAACCTCCAATAAAAAAAAAGCATTGTAATAATTATAATATCAAGAAAAGCGACGTTAGTTCACAATTATTTTATTTTTTCGTGTCAACGAAGGTCTCGCTGGGCTCCTTGGTCGCCTTGGTCGCCATGAAAAAATAAAGTTATTGTGAACTAACAGTTTTCTTGATATTATGGATTCTTGTTTTTTTTTTTTTTGTTAAGAAAAAAACAACCTTCGGGGTCTTTTGCCTTTTCTAATGACAGCGACCTTAAATTACAGATGAATCACGGGACCAAATCATAAAAAGATTAAGTAAAAAAAAAAAAAAAAAAAAAAAGAAGGGCTACCGAAACCCTCAGAAGAGCAAAATTAATGAACTCGATGTTGGCCGCCCCGGTGGCGCAGTGGTCTAAGGCGTTGGCCTCTGATCATTCGTCCGTAAGGGGTCCGGGTTCGAATCCCGGTCAGGCGTGGATGTTGTGTTTGTCTTACGGCACTGGCTCTCTCCCTTCCCTGGAACCAGTGACCCTAAATTAGGGACGGGCGACTGCTTATAGCCCATTGAGTTGCTCACGGTGGTCGTTAAACCTCCAATCAAAAAAAAAAAAAAAAAAGAACTCGATGTTGAAATCAGGAAGGCAGCTAGCTCGCTGCGGAGGAGAAAAAGTATAAACAAAATACAAATCACACCTGTTTGCAAAACGGAAAGTGAAAGAGCAAAGGGGTCAAAAATAACAGATTTGCAAGTGAAACCACGTGAAATAATTTAAGTAATAGGAATATAAATCAAATTTTGGGAAAGTTACCAAGGACGTCGTCGTGAATCTGTTATAAAAAACGCTTCAAGCAAGAACATGAATCTTCTGCGTTTGAGCCTTTTTTCATTTTTTTCACGTGATATTCGTTCAAATTATGGAGGGAAACTACCAGTGCAGAGCACATGCGCTAGAGAAGTTTTTCCTTATCGCTCGCCGAAGGCGTTACTGTCATTCCTGGTACTTCCAGATAAAACATTTTTGTTGAGTGGACTAATTGTATCTAGCCTGTTTTTCAATCAGGTGCCACTTGTGAAAACAGGGAAGTCGCACAAATGCTGGAATTTCCATTTATGTGGTTTTCTCAGCGTAATGAATGTGGTAACACAGTCACTTATTCACTTAGTTTCCCTTCCGCCCGCTTTTACACACGTCTGTGAGTGCGACTTTTTTGGTCTCTCAGAATTACGTAACTGTAACTCAGGGTTAAGTAGCAGTTCATCGCTCTGCAAGATGACGCAATTTCATAACGTTACTTCAAAAACGAGATTTTGTCGTAATGCAAATGAAAATGCACTCCGTGACTTAACAGCTGTGTTTGTTGTTTGAAGAACAAGTGGGTAAAACAAACAATTCTGGAAGTATTCTTTCTCTCTTCATCTCACTTTATCCTATGTCGCTTGCTTTATCTGTACGTTCCGTATTTACTTAGGTGGCAGCGATGGAATAAAAGGATGCTAACAAACATTCGGCCTTTTATACCTCTTGAGCAACTCATGACTGTATACTACTAAGCACAAATTGCTATTACGATTAGAGTTGTTATTTACTATCATCCAACGATGATTTTTTGCCTTCATAACATTACGAGCTTTTCTTTTTTTTTATTGAAGTTTAACGACCATCGTGAGCAACTCAATGGGCTATAAGCAGGCACCTGTCCCTAATTTAAAGCCACTGATTCCAGGGAAGGGAGAGAGCCAGTGCCGTAAGACAAACGCAGCATCCATGCCTCACCAGGATTCGAATCCGGACTAATCATCAGAATACATCGCTTAAACCACTGCGCCACAGAGGCGGCCTCAATGGGCTATTGTCCCCCGCCCCCGAAAAGAACTCTGAATGCAACACAGCATTCTCTCGCAGTGTTACATTCAGAGTTTTTTTTCCGGGGGAGGGGCAATTACAAAGTTTGGGAGGACTGGAACTTGTTGATTGTTTATATATATGTAATCATAATTTTGTTCTTTACATATACGTACATTAATACATATAAAAATTTTTAAATAGTGTACAAATTTGTTCTTATGCTCATATATCGCAAACGCAAATTACAAGAAATCTACACATGCAAGCGATTTAATGTAAAACTTTTAGTTTAATTCGGTAATGCATCACGGATTTCATCGTGGGGTAGTGCAAAATATTGAGGATGCTAGTAAGGTAGATCACTCCCCCCCCCCCAAAAAAAAAACAATAAAAAAACAACATTAGTAGTGGTAAAAATGTCTTCGCCTTACCGCAAGCGTGTTTCTGATTATTAAATAATCATTACAGTGTTACCTGAAAATGTATGGAGTAAATCATCCCCCTGCCGTTTGGTTTCAGCCCCTTTAAGTTATTTAGATTAGCACATCGTATTTAAAAAAACGAACTTACTAACCGTTTAAATGCAAGTCTGAGGTACCTTTCTCTCTCTTTTGTCACAGAGCGCAAACCATTCACCGCCCGGGTGAAAAAAAACTTTTTATGAGAACAATTTATAATAATTTGCTATTGTTAAAACTTAGCTAGCAAATATTTTGTTGTACTGGAAGCATTAACGTCACGTTAGCTATGCTGAGGGTTAACAGTATGCATAGAAGGTCGGCATCCAGAAGACTGAAATAAAGTTGAATGCCAGCTTCCGAAATATGATGATGTATTGTAGTGCAAACAGCATGTCGTTGGTAATTACAAATCCACGGTAAACTTAACTATAAAAAAAAAGTGTTAAAAAATTTACAGAATTGTGAAATATAGCTGGTTTTCTTGTTTGCTCCTCTTGCATACATGATCAAGATCAACTGGTCTTCTGCCCTCCTGCTTTTTATCCAGAGAAAGTATTAAGTATTTCTGGTAGGACCTCATAACAGATTTTTAACATATGACAATTGTTCCATTTAATAAATAAATTTATAAAAGCATTCTCATCTAGAGCAACAAATTTTTCTCTAGAGTATATATTTTCCCTAGAGTATACATACTTTCTTTTTATAAACTACTGATAGGAGGCTGATAGGTCTGTAGTTTCCGAGATCCTCAATGTCACCTTTCTTATGTAGCAGGATCATTGTAGCGGTGTTCCAATCCTCAGGAATCTTTCCTTCATTAAGGCATCGAGTGAAAATTTGGGCGAGTACTGTTTCGATTTCTCCACTTGCTTCTTTTATGATGTCTACAGTAATTCCATCTTCTCCTGGAGCTTTTCCTCGCTTCATGTTCTTGATTGCATGTGCAACTTCTGCTGGAAGGACTGGAGGAACTCTGGTACTGGTATCTTTCATGATGTCTGGAGTGCATATATCATCCCTTTCATATAATTTGGAGTAGAAATCTTTCACTCTTGTCAAAATTTCGCCTCTATTTCTTGTTACAGAACCATCTTCTTTTCTCAGTGCCATAATCTGTTTTCTTCCCTTACTGAGATGTCCCTTTGCTATCTTTAGGCTTTGGTTGTTTTCAATTGCTTTCCTCACTAGTTCACAGTTGAATTTCCTTACGTCTTCAGTGATACTTTTTCTTACTGTCTTGCATAGCTCTATATATTCCACTTTGGAAGTCACATCTTCTTTAGTTGTCCTCATCTCTCTTCTTTTTTGCATCAACATTTTGGTTTTTCCTGATAATTTGTTCACATGCAACTTGTTCTTAGACCCAGCTAATTTTATTGCTGTTTCCATAAGAGCTTTGGTTACTTTTTCTGTTAACTTCAGAGATGTCCACTTCTTCCGATGTTAGGCCTTCTAAAGCAGAGAACCTGTTCTTCAGTTCTAACTTGAAGGTATTATGGTGTTTTTTAAGGTTGGTTATGTCAATAGATTTTGTTTGTCTTATGAGCTTGCCACGTTCAAGTTTAGTGTTGAGGTGCATCTTACATCTCACCAATCTATAGGTCACTACCTGTGTTGAACTTGTTTAGCACACTGCAGTCTTCTATGACGAATTTTTTGTTACACATAATAAAATCAATTTCACTTGTCGTCCCATTTGGATGTCTCCATGTCCATTTCCTGTGTGGCTTTTTCTTGAAGAAGGAGTTCAAGATGAAAAACCCTTCTGCCTCTGCAAACTCAACGAGAGTATTTCCACGCTGGTTTCTGTTGCCATGACCGAATTTACCTACTGAAGTTTCATTCTGTTGCCGTTGCCCTATTTTTGCATTGAAATCTCCCATAAGTTCTTTCACACCGCTTGAAGGTAGCACTAGACATGGCTCAACCGAGAGAACAAGCTGGATTCAGGAGTGGCTACAGCACAATAGATCATATCCACGTGCTGAGAGAACTAATTGAAAGAGCGAGGGAATATGAACTTCCATTGTGCATGGCTTTTATCGATTATGAAAAAGCCTTTGATTCGGTGAAACCATCAGCAGTTACAATGGCTCTGAAAACCTGCGGTATTGAAGATGCATACATTAATATTATTAATAACATCTATGAAAATGCAAGTGCAAAGATTAGGCTGTTTGAAAATACAACACACGTAAAAATTGGAAAGGGAGTGAGACAAGGTGACACCATATCTCCGAAGCTCTTTAATGCCACATTGGAGGGTGTTTTTCAGTCGCTGAGCTGGGAAAACAAGGGGATAAAGATTAATGGAGATTATCTAACCCACCTTCGTTTTGCTGATGACGTAGTCATTTTTGCAACTACCCCATCAGAGCTGCAGAGTATGATCCAGGAACTTGCTGACAAGAGTAAAGAAGTGGGATTAAAAATGAACTTTCAGAAGACAAAAGTGATGTTCAATGCTTTTACAAGAAATGAAGATTTATCGATTGATGGAGAAAAGCTGGAGATAACAGACACGTACGTTTATCTTGGACAGCAGATATCAAGTGAGGGTCACATTGATGAAGAAATTAATCGGCGTACAAAACTTGCCTGGAGAGCTTTTGGAAGAAACAGCATAATTTTCAAGAGCAATATGCCATTATGTCTTAAAAGAAAAGTGTTTGATCAATGCATCCTTCCAGTGCTTACGTATGGTGCAGAGACGTGGACCTTAACTAAAAGAGACATACAAAGGCTGCAGACAACTCAAAGCAGCATGGAGAGGTGCATGCTTGGTGTAACCAGGAGAGATAAGAAGAGGAACTCGTGGATCCGAAAAATGACAAGAGTGGAAGACATCATGATCAGAGTTAAATCCCTGAAATGGCAATGGGCTGGACATACTGCCAGAAGGACAGATCATCGATGGACAGCCGAAATTTTAGATTGGATTCCAAGGGACAGGAAAAGACCCAGAAGAAGACCACATAGGAGATGGGTGGATGAAATTCGAAAGTATGCAGGGGTGACATGGAGGAGACTGGCACAAGACAGACCGTTGTGGAGGAAACTTGGGGAGACCTTCGTCCAGCAGTGGATTGATAATGGTTGACAATGATGATGATGATGATGATACATACTTTCATAACTACTTTGTTTTCAGAGCTACGTTTTTTAATGAAAATGTTATTTATTTATTTAAAAAATGTAGCTCTGAAAACATTGTGTGTGAAGTCCTTTATGGCTCTAATTAACAATGGAAATTTCGCTTTTTTTAATTTTTTTTTATCGAGGTACTGTTTACATTAGTGGCGGAATTGACTCTTCGGATTTAAAAGTATATGCCGATGACAGTTTTAATGTTTAAAACTAAGGAAATAATAAAAAACTCAGTACGCGTACAATCTTAACGCTACTGAGACATGAATGACCATGCGGATGCGTTTTTTTTATTATAATATTTTCCCTCATTTCTTAATTTTTTTAAACTAATTTCTCCAAATATTCAGCTATAAACGAAAATAATTTGACTAAATTTAAAAGCGTTTGGGAGGGCTAAACACCCCCGAGAAGATGCCTGAATACATCACTGGTCATCCATCCCTAATTTAGGGCCACCGGTTCCAGGGAAATAAGAGAACCAGCGCCGCAAGACAAACACAACATCCATGATTCACCAGGATTCGATCCCGGACCCCTCTCGGATGAATAATCAGAAGCCATCGCTTGGACGGGGGCGGCTAACAGTTTTCTTTCTGCTGTCTCTTCATGCTGCTCCGCACTGGTTGGACTTTTCTCAGAGCATAGTTCATTACGTTGTCTCCTTTATGTACACTCAGTAAACAATTTAGCCGCCCCGATGGCGCATTAGTCTATAAGCGCTGGACTCTGATCATTCGTCCGAGATGGGTATGGGTTTGAATCCCGTTGAGGCATGGGTGTTGGGTTTGCCTTACGGCACTAGCCCTATCCCTTCCCTGTAACTAGGGGCCCAAAGTTAGAAACGGGCTTATAGCCTATGGAGTTGCTCACGGTGGTCGTTAAACCTCCAATCAAAATAATTAAAAAAGTGTAGACAATTGATTAGGAACATTAGCCAATTTTATGCAAATAGGCTGATACGTCATCCTTTGTCATCATGTCTCTACGGCTACATAATCAAGTGAAGGCAAACACTCCCAGTTGTAGTTAGAAATACATTACTTATGATTACACACTAAGTGGACACTTTATTAGGAACAGTTGACCATTTTATGCAAATATATACATCATCTTTTGATGTCACGTCCCTATAGCTCAAAATCAAGTGAACCCTCACATTAGTAGCAGTTCGGAATACATTGCTGAAGATTATAACATTATACAATGAGGTTCAAAAGAAAAGGAGATATAAAACTGAGCTTGACTATAAATTACTTTGAGACTGCAAAAGAATTACATCCTTTCTCTGCGAAATTTTATGTTAAAACCAACCAGCGACCAGCATCAAAGAATGTTAAAACCAACCAGCGACCAGCATTGAACTTCAAAGATTTTAAGGTTATGTTATGTGGCGACAATGGAATCCTCTAACAAATTATCTACGTTTTTTTTTTTTTTGATTGGAGGTGTAACGACCACCGTGAGCAACTCAATGGGCTATAAGCAGTCGCCTGTCCCTAATTTAGGGCCACTGGTTCCAGGGAAGGGAGAGAGCCAGTGCTGAAAGACAAACACAACATCCATGCCTCACCGGGATTCGAACCCGGACCCCTTTGGGACGAATGATCAGAGGCCAGCGCCTTTGACCACTGCGCCACCGGGGCGGCCGTTATCTACTTCAAAGCACCGTCTTGTTTTATTATAAATTGCTTGACAGACTGCGAAGTGTTTCCGAAAGTGAAGAAAAGCTCAAAAGATCAGAGGTGACACTCAGAACAGATAATGCCGCCCGGTGGCGCAGTGGTCTAAGGCGTAGGCCTCTGATCATTCGTCCGTAAGGGGTCCGGGTTCGAATCCCGGTCAGGCATGGATGTTGTGTTTGTCTTACGGCACTGGCTCTCTCCTTCCCTGGAACCAGTGACCCTAAATTAGGGACGGGCGACTGCTTATAGCCCATTGAGTTGCTCACGGTGGTCGTTAAACCTCCAAACAAAAAAAAAAAAAAAAAAAAAAAGAACAGATACGTAACAACGACTCTACTGCGTCCGAGGGGTACGAAACGTTGGCTTCTAATAAATGGGTCCGGGTTTGAATCCCGGAAGAGGCACTGACGCTGTGTTTCCCTTACGGCACTGGTGCTTTACACTCCATGGAACCAGTGGCTCTAAGTTAAAAACTGGCGACCGCTTACAGCCCATAGAGATGCTCACTTTTATTATTATACCTTCCTGTCCCATCACAAAGAAAAAAAGAATAATAAGCCATGCTAAAATTCCGCGAAAGCTCCTTTCGCATTTCACTGTTCTCGAGTGCATGCTGAATTCACTGCTTCAAATCATAGATCTCTTCAGATCTATGTTCTCTGCTGCATGACCCAAGTAGTGGATTTTTAGGAAGGGAGTGTTTTACCCCAGGTCTTAAACAACCCTTGGAAATAGGAAGCTGGAAGAATTGGGCTAGAATGATCGATAGGAAAGTGACACGGAATCGAGGTAGAAAGGGGTAAGGCGATGTCCTTATTTATTACCGGGAAACCAGTATCCGGGGTCCGACGGCTTAATGTGCCCATCCGACGCACGGCGGATATTTAGTGTTTCGAGCGTTCGTACCTGCCTGGGATCGAACCTGAGGTTTCTCCGTGGCAGTCACGAATGTTGACCACTAGGCCATCCGCAGCCCGAATTCACTGCTTCATCTTTAAAGTATCCCTTATCTTATTTGAGGTAGGTGATCTAACATTAACTTTGTTTTTATTATGTAGCGTGACGTTTCAGTAATTCATGATCGCCAGGGGTCCCAAATTTGTACTCGTCCATGACGAGCCAAAAATTATAGTTGACGAGTGATGCTACAACGCAAGCATTTTTTTTAATTTCCAGCCAGTTAAACCCACCGGTTTTAATCGTTGTCATGGAATTTTTTTAAAATTTTCCTGCTTTTCTCCCGTAACGTGCGTCAGAAAAAGAATGTAATTAGTCATTATATATGACTAATCACATTGTTGCTCCACATTTTTGAGAATACGCTAGTGTTTTGCTTTAATTCTTAAAGCAGCCAAAGTACCTGAACCATATAGTGCCCAAAATGTTCTGCCCTTTTCAGACAGAAATGCTCGCAAAGCAACCAGAATTACGAAAACAACGCAAAACGATTCCTTTCGCCCACTCATCCCTGCGGTACGGACCATAAACCTGTCATTCGTGAGAAGATATCCCCTCTAGTCCTACATTCTCTGCTGCATGACCCAAGGCATGATGGGGAAGGGAAAGTCCCTCTGACACGAACATCATGCTACTGGGCAGAATAAAGTGACTGAAACACATCTCTCACTCACCTTTTGCAGTTTGGTCGCCATTGTTATAGCCCTTTTAGCAGGTAATTAGTCAGAAAGGATTAGTGTCAATTATCCTCGTAAATGACTATTTTACCACCCCGATGGCGCAGTGGTCTAAGCGATGGCTTATGACCATTCGTCCGAGAGGGGTCTGGGTTCGGATCCCGTGAGGCATGGATGTTGTGTTTGTCTTACGACACTGGCTCTCTGCCTTCCCTGGAACCAGTGGCTCTAAATTAGAGACGGGCGACTGCTTATAGCCCATTGAGTTGCTCACGGTGGTCGTTAAACCTTCAATAAAAAAAATAAAAATAAAAAAAATGACCGTTTCCTTTGAACAACAAAGCTAAGGGGAAAGCAGCGTTGTGATATGATAAGTCAAACATGCTGTTTAATGCACGATCAATGACGAGGTGCCGCCCCGGTGGCGCAGTGGTGTAAGCGATGGCCTCTGATCATTCCTCCGAACGGGGTCCGGGTTCGAATCCCGTGAGGCATGGATGTTGTGTTTGTCTTACGGCACTGGCTCTCTCTCCTTCCCTGGAATCAGTGACCCTAAATTAGGGACGGGCGACTGCTTATAGCCCATTAAGTTGCTCACGGTTGTCGTTAAACCTTCAACTGAAAAAAAAAAAATGACGAGGTCCTTAAAACCACGTGGCACCGGATTACAGCGCATTTAATTAAAAGACATTTAAAATAAACACATATATTAAAAAACACTCATTAGATATTTCGAACTCCTAAGGAAGAGTGACACGCATCGAAAGATTATGTGGCGCTTATACAGTATATAAAAGGTGTTGCCAAAAAACTTTTACAACATAAGAATGATAAAAAATATTACGTGAAGGTAGGAGGGTCTTTTTTTTTTTTTTTGATTGAGGTTTAACGACCGCCGTGAAGAACAACTCAATGGGCTATAAGAAGTCGCCCGTCCCTAATTTAGGGCCACTGACTCAAAGGAACGGAGAGAGTCAGTGCCGTAAGACAAGCACAACATCCCTGCCTCATTGGGATTCGAACCCGGACCGATCTCAAACGAGTGATTAGAAGTAACCGCTTAGACCACTGCGCCACCGGGGCGGCAAGGGTCTTAAAGGATTTGAGTCAATGTTCATTGTCTCCAGAGTCAAGTTCGGCTGAGGAAACTCCTGTGGCAACTGTCAATAAGGATTTCCAGGCCTGAGAAATGTTGGTAGGCATGTCATCGTTACACCAAAGGTTGGCCAGTTTATAAATAAATAAATTTTCAGTAAACCGGATGTAAGCCTTGCTAGTGTTAATAGAAACGGCAACAGTATCTTTTCAAACGGGTCGGTATGATCCTCCAGCAACAAGGCGAGACACAGCAGTGGATGAAAAGTGCATCTTTACATTATATTTGTGTTCAGAAAGACGCACTTTGAGATTTCGAATGGTAGAACAGATACAAATCTTCGAGAGGTCCAAGTCCAAAGGTTCCCAAGGAAATCGGTATACTCCATAACGTTCTGACTGGGCGACTGGGTCACTATCCTTGCAAATCAAATCAGAAGCAGCGTTTTCTTATGCGTAGGTTCACTTGCTTCAGTCTGTTTTTAGAAAGCGAATATATCCGTTGGAGCTGATTCCAGCCCATTTTGCTAACCCCGAGTTAACTCGTTCCAGCTATTCTGCTAATACTAACAGCTGTACCAGGAGAACCAGCCAACTGCCCGGCGTCCTGAGCTGTGCAGGTGGGGTGTAGAAGGGCTTGAACGGTGGGGCCAAAGAATATCTAACGAGAAGAAGTTAAGGCTCCGCGAGACGTAACTAGCGCAGCCATATCTTCAAGGAAAACACGCAGTGCACAGAAGCCAACATACAGGCTGATGCCGGAGCATACTGCGCATGCGTATTTCTGTTGACTTCAATTATTTGGGTGAAGAACAGTCAGTCGTCAGCCGAGCTACTCAGACTCACAGCACGTGATTGTAACCTTCTCGGTAGCATAATGACTTCGCAAATCGGATATGTTAGTTTTGTTACGCCAATCGGGTTAGTTAAGGCTTTTGTTTGTTCTTCAGAAACATTTTCAGTAATGCCAAATACTAGGGAATGTCTGCATTTTTTACGGATCCTTAGGCCTAACCGTAATATTTGCTGAAATTTAATTTAAATAGTAATACTAATGTTTGTAACGTATACTCTAGATTCAGTTTCTTTTTGATTTTACTATCTCTTGTTATTTTATTTTCCTATGCAAATTATCTTCTCACTTAACGAGATGTTGTTTCTCCCGCTGAATTATATGTGGCAACGAGTGTAAGTCATGACGTGGTGGTATGCAGTATGTATAGGCGCGCTCAAGTATACCAAGGAGCTTCGTTTTATATGTGATAGGTTCTTCCTGATTATTGATATGCGATTTACCTACTTTTCTACGATATTACGATAGTACGAAAGTTCGGGCTATCAGTAGTTGTGTTATTTTGGAGTGTGTATTTGAGTAATACCAGGAGCTCCCCAATAAAAGGTTAAAAGTGAGTACGTTTTCTTAGTTCATTTTATTGTCAGACCTCTGTCTGGCCGTTAAGTCTATTTCATTGAGTGTTTACGTTAAGTTCAGGGAATATTGTGTTTACCGCTCTAATAAGGAGCCTTCAAGGTACTAATGTACTAAAACCGAAGTTCATCATCATCATCATCATTGTCAACCATTATCAATCCACTGCTGGACGAAGGTCTCCCAAGTTTCACTCCACAACGGTCTGTCTTGTGCCAGTCTCCTCCATGTCACTCCCGCATATTTACGAATTTCATCCACCCATCTCCCATGTGGTCTTTTTTCTGGGTCTTTTCCTGTCCCTTGGAAT
The DNA here is from genome assembly GCA_039090855.1 of Macrothele yani. Taxonomy (NCBI): domain Eukaryota; kingdom Metazoa; phylum Arthropoda; class Arachnida; order Araneae; family Macrothelidae; genus Macrothele; species Macrothele yani. The sequence continues at coordinate 119,215,247 of CM077026.1, forward strand.
CCAATCTAAAATTTCGGCTGTCCATCTATGGTCTGTCCTTCTGGCAGTATGTCCAGCCCATTGCCATTTCAGGGATTTAACTCTGATCATGATGTCTTCCACTCTCGTCATTTTCGGATCCACGAGTTCCTCTTCTTATCTCTCCTGGTTATACCAAGCATGCACCTCTCCATGCTTCTTTGAGTTGTCTGCAGCCTTTGTATGTCTCTTTTAGTTAAGGTCCACGTCTCTGCACCATACGTAAGCACTGGAAGGATGCATTGATCAAACACTTTTCTTTTAAGACATAACGGCATATTGCTCTTGAAAATTATGCTGTTTCTTCCAAAGTTCTCCAGGCAAGTTTTGTACGCCGATTAATTTCTTCATCAATGTGACCCTCACTTGATATCTGCTGTCAAGATAAACATACGTATCTGTTATCTCCAGTTTTTCTCCATCAATCGATAAATCTTCATTTCTTGTAAAAGCATTGAACATCACTTTTGTCTTCTGAAAGTTCATTTTTAATCCCACTTCTTTACTCTTGTCAGCAAGTTCCTGGATCATACTCTGCAGCTCTGATGAGGTAGTTGCAAAAATGACTACGTCATCAGCAAAACGAAGGTGGGTTAGATAATCTCCATTAATCTTTATCCCTTTGTTTTCCCAGTTCAGTGATTGAAAGACATTTTCCAATGTGGCATTAAAGAGCTTCGGAGATATGGTGTCACCTTGTCTCACTCCCTTTCAATTTTTATGTGTGTTGTATTTTCAAACAGCCGAATCTTTGCACTTGCATTTTCATAGATGTTATTAATAATGCTAATGTATGCATCTTCAATACCACAGGATTTCAAAGCCATTGTTACTGCTGATGGTTTCACGGAATCGAAGGCCTTTTCATAATCGATAAAAGCCATGCACAATGGAAGTTCATATTCCCTCGCTCTTTCAATTAGTTCTCTCAGTACGTGGATATGATCTATTGTGCTGTAGCCACTCCTGAATCCAGCTTGTTCTCTCGGTTGAGCCATGTCCAGTGTTACCTTCAAGCGGTGTGAAAGAACTTTAGTGAAGATTTTATAAACCACTGATAGGAGGCTGATAGGTCTGTAGTTCCTGAGATCCTCAATGTCACCTTTTTTATGTAGCAGGATCATTGTAGCATTGTTCCAATCCTCAGGAATCTTCCCTTCATTAAGGCATCGAGTGAAAATTTGGGCGAGTACTGTTTCAATTTCTCCACTTGCTTCTTGTATGATGTCTATAGTAATTCCATCTTCTCCTGGAGCTTTCCCCCGCTTCATGTTCTTGATTGCATGAGCAACTTCTGCTGGGAGGACTGGAAGAACTCTGGTACCTTTCATGATGTCTGGAGTACATGTATCATCCCTTTCATATAGTTTGGAGTAGAAATCTTTCACTCTTGTCAAAATTTCGCCTCTATTTCTTGTTATAGAACCATCTTCTTCTTTTCTCAGAGCCATAATCTGTTTTCTTCCCTTACTGAGATGTCCCTTTGCTATCTTTAGGCTTTGGTTGTTTTCAATTGCTTTCCTCACTAGCTCACAGTTGAATTTCCTTACGTCTTCAGTGATACTTTTTCGTGCTGTCTTGCATAGCTCTATATATTCCACTTTGGAAGTCACATCTTCTTTAGTTGTCCTCATCTCTCTTCTTTTTTGCATCAACATTTTGGTTTTTTCCTGATAATTTGTTTACATGCAACTTGTTCTTAGACCCAGCTAATTTTGTTGCTGTTTCCATAAGAGCTTTGGTTACTTTTCTGTTAACTTCAGAGATATCCACTTCTTCCGATGTTAGGCCTTCTAAAGCAGAGAATCTGTTCTTCAGTTCCAATTTGAAAGTATTATGGTGTTTTTTAAGGTTGGTTATGTCAATACATTTTGTTTGTCTTATGAGCTTGCCACGTTCCAGTTTAGTGTTGAGGTGCATCTTACATCTCACCAATCTATGGTCACTACCTGTGTTGAACTTGTTTAGCACACTGCAGTCTTCGATGACGAATTTTTTGTTACACATAATAAAATCAATTTCACTTGTCGTCCCAATTGGATGTCTCCATGTCCATTTCCTGTGTGGCTTTTTCTTGAAAAAGGAATTCAAGATGAAAAATCCTTCTGCCTCTGCAAACTCAACGAGAGTATTTCCACGCTGGTTTCTGTTGCCGTGACCGAATTTACCTACTGAAGTTTCATTCTGTTGCCGGTGCCCTATTTTTGCATTGAAATCTCCCATAATTATCTTCAAGTGCTGCTTACCTTTATTATTTAGATGACGAATTTCCTCATAAAATTCTTCAATTTCTTCTTCAGGATGACTTGTGGTGGGTGCATAAGTTTGAATAATCTGAGCCTGGTATCTTCTCGATAGTTGGATAACGAGTCGTGCAGCTCTGTCAGAGGAACTTTCAACTTCTACCACTTTATCCTTCAGTTTCTTGTTTATTATAAATCCAACACCACTAGTTCTGCCAGTATCTGTCCCACGATAATAGAAGAGATGTCCACTTTTCAGTTCAATGAGATCTTCTCCTTTTCTCCTTACCTCACTCAGCCCGACGATGTCCCACTTGATCCTTTGTAGTTCCTCTTCCAATTCAAGAAGCCTTGAATCAGAAGATAGGGAGCGTCCGTTGTAGGTAGCCAAGGTCAGCATCAAATGGCAGCCTAGTCCGGTCCTCCGGGGATTCTTAGCACCCTCTGCCTTCATGTCGCACTGGCCGCTGCCTTGGCCAGGTACATTCCAGCTGCCGGAGACTGAGGGCCAAGATTTAAGTTGTAGAGTCATTTGGAGGTGTTTGGCCATAACTCACCACGCTGGCCAAGCGGGTTGGTGAGTGTGGGATAGCATTTCCTCTGATCCCGATGGTATAGTTATACCGCTATTTGCGGTCGTCAGAGCCCCTTTAGTGGGAACAGGATGCACCACGAGAAGGCGGGGTTGACATTTGTCAAGGAGAGGCTGTGATGTTACGCATCACCTGACCTTACATCCCAAACCGAAGTTTTATTACTGATATTCAAGATAATGAGGAACGCTGAGTAAAAATAAATTCCATATTCTTGGAATTTATTGCACGTGCGTGTCTTACCTAAACAAACTCTAGCACTTTGAAGATTAAGCATACTTTAGCTACGTCAAGTAACCTTTCAATAACCCTAACGGGACTTAACGTAAGCTTTCCTGCACTACACGTCCAGCCGGAGAATTTTATTCATTATATGTTATTGGATATTTTTCTCACCAAAATAAGGGATGGGCGGGATATCAGAAAACAGCGACAACAACAACAGAACTGCTCTAAGCAAATTGTCATCAGATCGAAGGTAACCATCGTGGATCAAAGAAAAGATTCACTGCCGTAGTCCCCCCCTAACGTGTTTTTCTCCTGAATGTTAACTTTCCCTCAGAGCATATTATCTCTTAAGATGTGGTGGCGCTGTTGCCGCCTGTTTTACGTTATCTCTATGAGAGTTGACCTTCTTTAAGCGTTAGATATTCTTTGGTGGGGCCCAGTCCTAGAATATAGAACAAAGAGCGCGCACGCAATACGTTAAGGTTGGGAAAGGGGTATGTCACGGGGGACTGGAGAATTCTTGAAGTTGATGGGGAGGGCTGTTTTGTTACTGAGGAGAGAAATGCCAAAATCTCTTCTGATTAGTGACATTTTCTGCTGACTGGTGGACAAGTATCATACTTTTTGTCCCCTGATGATCGCTAATAAGATTTATTTGGAACGGGAATTTATTTTATCTGTAGCTATTTGGAAGGAATTCATAAATCTACATTTTGAGTTAAAAGTTATTCGTATGTGAAAGAGGGGGAAAAATACCTGCAGAAGAAAACATCTCCTTTTTAAATGTCTGCTTCGTTTCACGAAATGCTGCCGGTTAATTTTGTTGTTGAGCCCCACACCACTTACCAAAAGTTCACCTTCCAGCTGCTGAACAGCTTCTCAACCTTTCTCATATTTGCTTTATTTCGAGACATTCGCATTTTTGAATATTATGCAATTTAAGCTCGCTGATAGAGAAGAGATATACGTTAGAAAAAGGGTTTATTAGCTCATGCCATTATCTTCTTTTATTTATATATACACTCTAAAATTTCCATCGAATTGCACCTGTGCAGGATGATTATTAATTTAGAATGTGGCTGTCCCCTATATCTCCTTTGATCACACTGTCTTCCATATATAGTACACTATTATATCCCAGTGCTGGATGAAGATAGTACACTATTATATCGCAGTGCAGTACACTATTATATCGCAGTGCTTGAATAGTTTTGCAATCTTGAATATATGCGCTGATTTCTCTAATAGGATTATTTAAAGGTCCCATAAAATTTCATTGCAGCTACGGTTTGCTCGATTTCTCAGTTTTACTCTATTTGCTTCATCAGAATCAGTGGCAAAATGCTATAATGTTGTTTTCCTCTATCAATCGGTTGAGTATGATAATGACATGTTTTCCCATTAACCCCGAGGGCTATGTCTGGCAAGACGATTCTTAACACAACATTGAAGTTTTGTTAATGCGGATTTTCTGTGTCACATATGAAGTTCCGGATGCACTGTGGAAACTCCAGTGTGGTTGGAAAAAACCACTTGGGTTCTTTGTGATAATTTCTTTTGAACTGATCTCCATCTGGTGTTTTAGCCACAGTGATCAGCGAATTGTGAAATATTAATTCCGCATTTATTATTTTACGGTTTTATGTGTAGATACATCCTGTTCATTTATCTTCTACCTTGATTCAACATTTCATCTTTCTCTGCTTCTTAGTGATCTGTTTTTTTCTCCTCTCTGCAGTTCTTTTTCGTTGCTTCAGCATCTCGCTGTCCCTCCTTCAGCCTCATCTTCTCTGGCAGGTATTTTCGCATGCTAATATTTGTCGTTCATTAAATTAAATATAGTTAAACACCTAGGAAAAAATCCAATTACCTACCTTTTCAAAAGCATTACTTCGTTCAAGCGTGTGTGTCTCTTGCTTTATCAGCGGCGTAACTTCGGATTTTGGGCCCTGAGGCAGAAGCTCAAATTGGAGCCCCTATCCCTTCAAGGACGGGAATGTTAAAAGGCGTAAACTTAGTAGTAAATTACTAAGTATTGCGGAATAACTTTTATGTACAGTGTACTGTATATATATACACACAGTCGAATCACATTGTTGTGACCACCTCCTACTTTGACGCCCAAGAGCGCGTAGCCAATAAAAGAAGGCACGTGTCGTGAGTTGGCTTGGAGGGTATATAAGCTGCGCTGTAGGAAATCTGAAAATTTATCATTCGTTGCTGTCATGGATAAAAGGTGCGATTTATCATATTTGTAAAAAGAGATGATTATCGGCTTTCGAGCCAAGAGTGGCAGTATTTCTTAAACAGCGCAGTTTGTGAGCTGTTCACGTGCTGCTGTGGTTAAAGTATATCGTGATTGGAGAAATGTCACCATTGCGAATAAGCGACATGCAAACTGCGGAGCACCACGTGCCATTGGTGTGAGAGGTGAACGTCGGCTTGGAAGGTGCGTGAGGGCCGATAGACACACTACAATGGAGCAACTCATTGGCCGAATGAACCATCGGAACCTTACTGCGCATGGGGCTCCGATGCAGACGGATGGTCACTGCACCTATGCTAACGAAGGTGCATCGGCAGAAAAGGCTTACATTTGCACGATAGTATCGGAATTTGGACCTCCGCTGATTGGCAAAGGATTGTCTTCTCCGATGAGTCACGTTTTCTGCTGCATCGAACGGATGGACGTTGGCGAATAAGGCGAGAATCATCTAAGAACAAACACTCTTCAACCATTGCTGGCAGAACACAAGCTGGTCGTGGCAGCGTTATGGTCTGAGGAATGTTGTCGTGGCTTTCTCTGGTTCAACTCATACCCGTGGAAGGCACTACGGACCGAATTCGTTATGAATCCACCCTTGCAGACCACGTACACCCATACAGGCTGACTGTCTTCCCTGAGTCGGATGGGATCTTCCAGAACGACCATGCGACGTGTCACACAGTTAGAAATGTCCTAGAGTGGTTGGAAGTGTACAATGAAGACTTCAAAGTACTTTCCTAGCTCCCAAATTCCCCAGACTTAAACCCGATTGATGATCTATGGGACCACCTCGATCGTTCTGTTCGCTCTATGGATCCTCCACCACGCACCCTCCAGCAGCTGTCACTGCAATCAGCATGGCTCTACATACCTGTGAACAGGTATGTAGAGTTACTCCAGGCCCGTCTAGCTGCTGTCCGCGCTGCACATGGTGGTTACTGTGATTATGGTCTGGGGAATGTTTTCGTGGCATTTTCTGCTCCATCATCTTCATCCTTCTACTGCGAGATGAAGGTCTCCTCTAATATCTTCCATAACACTGTCTTGAGTCGGTCTTCTCCATGTCGCTCCGACATGGTTCCGAATTTCATCTGCTCATCTCCCACATAGACTTCTGGGTCTTTTCCTGTCTTTTGTCATCCAGTGTAGTATTTCAGTTGTCCAACGGTGGTCAGTTCTCTTAGCAACATGTCCAACCCATTGCCATTTCTGCGATTTTACTTTGATCATGACGTCATAACTCCCGTCAATTTTGTGATCCAGGAGTTCCTCCTCCTATTCTTCCTGACTATACCAAGCATGCGCTGCTTCATGCTTCTTTCAGTATTTTGAAGTCTTAAATGTTTTCTTAGCTTCTGTTCCATAAGTAAGAACTGGAAGGATGTATTGATTAAACATTTTTCTTTTAAGGCATAATGGTAAATTGCCCTTGAGAATTGTACTGTTCCTTCCAAATACTCTCGAGCCAAGTTTTATACGCCTATTAATTTATTCTTCGCTTGAGATCTGTTGTCCAAGGAAAATGACGGCATCGTTAGCTCCATCAACCGATGCCGTCATTTTATATATATGTAAATGTAATATGATACAGGAAAACGTTTAAATAATCGACTGTGACACAGTCAATTACATTGACAATTGCTCTTTCGAAGAGTCTTGAGGAGGGATATTTTTGCACACGGACGTTTGGAAAGTGTGCTTTGTCTGCCTTGATGCAAATATTTCTCATTTTGCACAAAATATTTACTCACACGGGAGAGATTAAGACATTTTCATTTCCCCCATATGTTTTAAGTTTTTACAACTTATCTTCCTTCTCTGCAAGTGTCATAGACACAAATGCAGCATCCAATAATTTTAGATTCCGGTAGTTTCAGAGCCGTTTTAGACGCATTCTGACATGTCATCATGCATTAACAAAATAAATATTTTCTATTTGTATGTGGGTAGCCGATATTCAATTTAAAAGAAGTAAAGAAAAAATTACCTGATATCTATGGAGAACATCAGAATTTATTTATTTATTACTTCGAAGTGTAATGACCACCCTGAGCAACTCTGAGGACCATAAGCAGTGGCCCCTCCTTAATTTAGAACCACTGGTTCCAGGGAGGGAAGAGACCTAGCGGTGTAAGTCAAGCGCACCACCAGGTGCTGGTCAGTTGCACTCAAGAAACTGCAAAAGGGTCAGCTGCACTCAGAGTCTATGACGTATAATATAATTTAACTTTCTTTTTTAGTTGTATTTCTCTATGTAAATTTTGAGTTCATTCTCTTTAAGAATTCCTTCTTTTTTTTTAATTGAGGATGTTTAACGACCACCGTGAACAATTCAATGGGCTATAAGCAGTCGCCCGCCCCTAATTTAAGGCCCGAATTCGTTCCATGAAGCCCGTAAGACAAACATAACATCCATGCCTCACCGGGATTCAAACCCGGACCCATGTCGGACGAATAATCTGAAGCCAGCGCTTAGACCACTGGCTTAAGCTCTTTAATCTTAACGTTATGTTTTTCTCCCTCACGGAATGATGCTGGCAACAATCTTGGCAGCCCCGGTGGCGCAATGGTGTAAGCGATGGCTTCTGAGCATTCGTCCGAGATGGGTCCGGGTTCGAATCCCGGTGTAGCATGGATGTTGTGTTTGTCTCACGGCACTGGCTCTCTCTTTTCCCTGGAATCAGTGACCCTAAATTAGGGACGGGAGACTGCTTATAGCCCACTGAGTTGCTCACGGTGGTCATTAAACCTCCAATAGAAAAAAAAAAAAGCAGTCTTGAGGTCAGAATACGTGACGTGCGTGTGTTAACAGATAAGAACGAGATATATGATATTGAAGCAAAGAATAATGCAGTGATAGCACCGTTTGTGTGGAATCGCTGGAACGTTGTTCAGCAGAGAGCATCTTATGCCGTAGTGTTTCTGTTCTGTCCACTGGTTTTTCACATTCCCCCTCTAGTAAGCTAGGGCTGGGCGAGTGTAGTCGATTACTGTATTTGTCTCCCTTCCTGAGTGCAACTGATCCATCAAATAAGGATTACAGAATGAGGTGAGTGCGACTGACCCATGCCTGCACCACCCATGTCTTATTCTGGGGATCAGCTCAGGGGCCTAGTCAGAAAAATTCTGACCCCTCGGCCATGGGGTCTGGTAGCGCCACATCTTTCCCGAGAAATAAATAAAAAATAGGGATTTTTTTTTTCGTTAACTGAAATAATTGTGTTTCTGATTTTGATAAAAAAAAACTGACATGTTGCTACGTATTAAGCTTGGACATTCATTCATTTTACACAGACAATGAATGAATATTTTTTTAAATTTTACATAAAATTTAAAAAATATTCTTTGATGGATTAAAAACATCAGGTTTTGAATTATCCTATTCTTTTAATTTGATAGACATAATTTAGAATTTTTCCTTTATATCGATTTTGCGACTCTTGTCGGATTTTTCATAACAATTACATTTTTGAAATTCCTACTTGATTTCTCACGGACGCTTGAAGAAAGGGTTTTTAAATTTTTGCTAGGCGGTATAGCTTGCGAATCACGAAGTAAAAAATAATGAAGGTGGCAACCTTCGTTCACTTAAAAATTAAAAAGAAAGAAAGCAAGAAGCAACATTTTTTGAAGCTCTTTCTGTTTGCACCACATTTAAAATTGAAAGTTAAGGAGCGATTTGCTCCGACAAAAGTTCGAAGACCTTGTTACGCATTCTACAATAGTGAACACAAATAAATACTTACCAATGCCGCAACAACCATTCTAAGCGGTGAATTTCTGTAGCTTGTTGTTTCGTAGGTGAAAGCCATCGGTGGGATGATGCTCTTTTGCAATGCTGAAATTTCACGCAAATTGTCCTACAAATACACGACAGAAAAGCGTGTTTTCCCTGACAAATCACTAAGCAGGAATTAATTGCTGGTCTTTGCCGTTCTTAGAGCTAACTCATCATTTTTCTTTCTCGCTCTCACTCTTTATCACTCTTTTTTTTTTTTTTTTTTACCTTCTAGTGCGGCAACTCCCGGCGATTTGCGACCTCCTGGTAATACCCAACCAGCCAACAGCATATCCCCTCGTAACAGAAAACGGAAAATCCCACATGTCGTTCTTTCTTGTAATTTTGCTTCTCTTCGTGTTTGTACCCGGGCGTTTCTTCCAAAATTACTTTCTTAGGTGGATTACAGCCCTAGGAGGCTTCTTTTTTCTATTTGCATCTCCCCCCCCCCCGTATGTGTGTGAGAGTTAAAGAAGCAAACGAATACGCAGCGATGCTTCACTTTTTTCCCGTTCTTAGAATTATTTTATCCCGCGGATGCCGGGTAACACGCAGCGGGAAGGATAAAAATTGCTGCGTATGTCATTGATTTTAATTGGTAGACAGCACAGTACGACTAATTTAAAAACCCTTTAAAAATGCTGCCAAGGTCTCATAAAAGCGATGAGGAAAATAAATAAATAAATAAACGAGGAACTCGATTAAGAAATATTAACAGATTTTCAAGGAAAGAGATTGCATTTTGTATAATTTCAATCATACGTAAAATAAACGCATGGTCCTTTAATTTGCTAGACATATCCTTTTTGCGGATTTTTTTGCGAGCGTATGCCTTAATGTATTTTAATAAAATATATAATGGACGACCACTTAATACTTTGGATATCTAACCGAAAAAAAAAATGTATTCCCAGTAAAGTTTTATGTTATTTTTGAACTTTGCCTTTTTAAGAGAAATGGTTGAAATTTTTGTGACCCAGTTTTTGCAGAAGGTTTTTACTCTTTTACCTACCTCCCTGAGTAGCCGAGTGGTCAGAGGCGTACTTATTTGGTTAGTCATCCGTGCTCGGCATGGGTGCTGTACTTACGTTATGCAGCTTTCCATATCCCTTACCTGTAACCAATAGCCCTAAGTTAGAGACGGGAGGCTATTTATTCACCTAAAGTTGCTCATGCTGTTTGTTGAATCCTAATAAGAAAAAGAAAAAATTCTTACAGAAATTTTTAAGGGTAATGGCATTTCTTTTTTTTTATTGGAGGTTTAACGACCACCGTGAGCATCTCAGATAAGGAGTCGCTCGTCACTAATTTAAAGCCATTGGTTTACAGGAGAAAGGAGAGAACCAATGCCGTGAGACAAACAAAACATCCATGCCTCACCGGGATTCGAACCCGCACCCATCTCAGACGAATTGTCGGAAGCCAACGCTTAGGCCACCGCGCCACCAGGGCAACGGTAATGTCATTGCACTTCTGAAAAGATGCATCTGTCGTGTGATTAACACTTTAAACGGCGGATGTACCTGAAAGAAACGTACCCAAAATTTACTGCGTACCAATGTTTAACAAAAGCTACGGCAAAATAAATCCTTCCACGATCTCAGCAGCACCGACCATAAACCTTTAATGGGTGATGAATGCTCGCTTCTAGTTATTCTCTGTTCCATAACACAAGACATGATGAAGAAGAGATAGTTCCTCTGACACGGAAATCATGCCACTGGGTATAGAAACAAGTTGCTCAAACATCTTCTCTCCTCTTTCTTAGATTCATCGCAATTGTTACCGTCTTTTCAGAAGGTACTTCATTCAGAAAAGATTAGTGTCAGTCATTATCCTAGATGACCACTTTGAATATCAAAGCTAAGGGGAAAGCAACGCTTTCTGATGCACAGGTTCACTCGTTCCAGCCGCTTTCCTCCCGCTTCTTAGAGAACGAATATGTTCGTTTGAGCTGATTTCAGCCAATTTTGCTAACACCGAATTCATTCGCTCTAGCCAGTTATTTAATAGAGCTTCCTCATTTAAGGTATCTTGTTTAGAGAAGGATGTCAGCCAAGTTTATACTTTTGGTCCATTTTATTTTGAAATAAATTTATACCTTTTTGTTGTTGTTGCTGCTGTTGGTTGCATCTTAAACGCTCTCATGAGTTTTAAAGTCTAAGAGATTCTGTCAACTCCTATTTAGAGTTTCTGTTAAGAATCAGAAGAGAAGAACAACCTGTCTTTCATTTATCACTCAAACAAAGACCAGCAGTTTGAGCGTCGCAGTACTGGGAAAAATATGAGTATCAAAAACGAACTGATATGGCATTTTCAACAAAAACTTAGGGAAAAGAGTACCGTATAGTAATACAGTGTGCTTATCTGAACGAGATCGAGTACCGATCAGTTATAAAAAAACAACATACGGCTGATTTTAATAGAAATCACCGGGAAATTCCTTGCACTGGCACGAGGCGGAACCATGCAATACAGAAAGCAGATATAGCGAATTCATGCTGATCTGTTCTGCCGAAATCCGATATAGAAAACATATGAATGATTATGAAACCAGAATATTGTTTCATTATATTCAGGTAACCGTTTAAGTAAAAGAACTGAATTCACTGCACTTGAAAAAGCTTAATTTACAGACTAATCTTGATGAAATTCAGTATGCTGCCCCGTGGCGCAGGATTATGAACATTCGCCCTAGTTGGGTCCGGGTTCGAATCCCAGTGAGGCATGGATGTTTGTGTTTGTCTTTCGGCACTGGTTCTCAATGTGTTATTTGATCAACACTGGCTCTCTGTGTACATTGGTCATTTAACATACGGTAAAAACCATCTTTGATATGTATTTGTTGATGTGAAACATCTGTATCCTTTCTATGTCTGCTTGTTTGTCATGTCTCTGTACCACCAGGTCCAATAAATCCTTTTTTAAACACTCAAACCAAGAAACAACAAAAAATAAATATGAAGGAAACTATTCCAGTTTGTTTCATTGAGCAGGGTTAACAGTTTTTCAGTAAACTGAAAGTGCATCGGCAACATCCTTGTAGGTTTGATGATTGTCTGACTCAATCATTGCCAATATTTCTTCACCACACTTTTCAGAAGGGCGTCCAGAACGAGGATTATCTTTAAGTGTCCTGTTATCCAAACGAAACTTCACGAACCAATCTATACTTCGATTCACCCTAAGATGACATAGAAGGGGAAGATACGTGAAGCCTATCGCCGCGACTAAAAGTAGTTCACAACATTTTCCGTGAAAACCAACGCATAATTATACTTTATATTGTCTTAGCTGTTTACTTATAAGTACATATAGTTATTTTAGACAAATCTAAAAATGATCTATTTTCAGAAATTAAGTTTTAAAATTAGTCCAACACACATCTGCGTAAATATTCAGTGTTTGGGAGACAAGAATGCCAATGAGTTGATGGAGGGAAGTGATTGACAGCAGCTAAAAGCAGGACACAGTGGGGAGTGAGGCGGATGAACATAACTCTAGGCCGTCCTCGGAGGCTCAGTGAGTGCGTAGGCTCTTTTACCTTAAACTGCAGTGTCATCTTAGGGTGAATCGAAGTATAGGCATGTTCATTCACTTTGACAGCCCCGTATACATAAGTCGCGTGTACCTCGGTGTACCAATAGCCCCAGCAACCCCTGCATTGGGCGCGGGAGGGGGGGGGGGTTGTCAGGTCTGAAAGCCCCTCTAGCCTGAGCAGAAAGATTTTGCAAAGTTTTTGGCGGAAATTTCATGTTATTAATATGAACTTCTCTAAATAAGTAAAATATTAAGAAGATTTGAGGCCCTTTTTTAAAATATTAAGAGGATTTGAGGCCCTAGCAGTAGTTCCTATGCACGTATATTAACAACCGAATGTGAAAGAAATATCAGTTCAGTTAAATGAAATTTTTTATACCAATGTCGATAAGGTATCATATGTATTCCAGTCGTTTGACCTAATAGGGTGTGAAAAACACTTTTCGCATTCAAAACCACCTGAATCCTCCTTTTTTTTTTTTTTTTTTTTTTGATTGGAGGTTTAACGACCACCGTGAGCAACTCAATGGGCTATAAGCAGTCTCCCGTCCCTAATTTAGGGTCACTGGTTCCAGGGAAGGGAGAGAGCCAGTGCCGTAAGACAAACACAACATCCATGCCTGACGGGATTCGAACCCGGACCCCTTACTGACGAATGATCAGAGGCCAGCGCCTTAGACCACTGCGCCACCGGGGCGGCAATCCTCCTTGGAATGGACGCATACAAATCCTGGATGGTGGTTAGTGGGATGTTACACCATTCTTAATGCAGAAACTGCTCCAGTTCCTTGAGAGATGCAGGAAGAGGAAAACGGGATCTTACTGTGTTTTCCAACACAGAGAACAGTGGTTCGATGATGTTTAAATCTGGTGATTGGGGAGGAGGTGAAAGTGAAAGTGATAGTAAAAATCTTCATTATCTCCACATACATGGAAAATTTTCACTATCACTCTCGCCCTTTGGATTTAATAGCTATAATTTAATAGCTTGTGCCTTTAAGCCCCACCAGATGGAGACGTCTCAGTTGCTGAGCCCATCTTTACGTATTTGTGAAGTCAGATGCTGACACATAAACACACATAGCGCCGTGAATTGTTGACCACCGTAGCGTAAGGCGAACGCACTCGGCTGTTATCGAGAGCTCTGGGGTACGATCGCAGTGGTGTCCGGATAACATTTTTTCAGTTGCTGTGCGTTAACTAAAGGAAAAACATGGAAAAGGCGAAGCCTTTGTCTATTCTATTCAGATTAAGGAGGCCAACGAAGGTGTGAAAGTTTGTCCTCGTGTTCTTCAAACCATGAATGGGCATTCCGAGCTCTGTGAGCTGAGGCGTTATCATCTTGATAGATGGCATCCTCCGCAGGAAACCGTGCCTGAGCCATTGAATGGACTTGCTCGGCTAAAATGGTTTCATACGCCCCCCCAGTCATCCGTCCTTTCAAGGGGATCTGCTGAAAACCAAAATATGACCGCCCAGAGCATGACAGATTCACCACCATGCTGCACTGTTGGGAGCAGACAGTTTGGGTTGTGCTCTTCTGACGCTGTTCTCCACACGTAAACACGTCCTACGGTGGGAAATAGTGTGAAAGTGGATTCATCCGACCACATTACACGCTTCCATGCATCAGCAGTCCACGTTGTATGCTCCTGTCACCACTGCCGTCGCCGTTGTACATACATTCACCAGGGTCACCAGGTTTTGCAGTAGCAGCTCTGCCATGAATATCTTGTTTACGCAGTTCCCTGCGCTCTGTTTTCGTTGATTCTGATATCTGCAGATGTAGATTGAGCTCCGCGCTAATTTTCGGCGCGTGGTTTTCTTATTACGGTAACAATCCTCTTTAATGCTCTCCTGTCTCTATCAGTCAGGGTCGTTTTCCGACTGTTCTTATGTTTCACAGAGGAGGTTTCACCACGAACACGGTATGATGTCATGATGCTAGACACAGTAGGTCTCGACACCCTCACTACCCTGGCGACAGTTGTCACGGAGGCGCCAGCTAGCCGGACACCAACAATTAGCCCTCTTTCGAAGTCCGTTAGGTCGCTCATTTCGTCGTCCCCCTGAAAGAAATTTGGCAACAAGACACTTTAAATGCACTTATATCAGATCAGATCATATGTAGAGGATTTTAGGACGGGAGTGTCTGACCCCAGGTCTTAAACAACCCTTAGAAATAGAAAGCTAGGAGATTTGGGCTAGAGTGCCCGATAGGAAAGTGACACGGAAACGAGGTAGAAGCCCTTAATTATTACCGGGGGCTAAATGCACTTATCATATCATTCATTTGTAGAGGATTTTTAGGAAGGGAGTGTCTGACCCCAGGTCTTAAACAACCCTTAGAAATAGGAAACTAGGAGATTTGGGCTAGAGCGCCTGATAGGAAAGTGACACGGAAGCGAAGTAGAAAGGGGGAGGAAGACGCCCTTATTTATTACCGGGGGCCAGTACCCGGGGTCCGACGGCTTAACGTGCCCATCCGTCGCACGGCGGGTATTTAGTGGATCGAACCTGAGGCCCTTCACGTGGCAGTCACGAACGTTGCCCACTCGGCTACCCGCGGCCTAATTAAATGCACTCATTTTTTTCTCGTATGTAGAGGATTTTAGGAAGGGAGTATCTGACCCCAGGTCTTAAACAACCCTTAGAAATAGGAAGCTAGGAGATTTGGGCTAGAGTGCCCGATAGGAAATGACACGGAAGTGAAGTAGAAAGGGGGAGGAAGACGCCCTTATTTATTACCGGGGGCCAGTACCCGGGGTCCGACGGCTTAACGTGCCCATCCGACGCACGGCGGATATTTAGTGGATCGAGCGTTCGTACCTGTCTGGAATCGAACCTGAGGTCCTTTCCGTGGCAGTCATGAACGTTGCCCACTCGGCCACCCGCGGCCCCTTAAATGCACTTAAACAGGACCTTGAGGTTCTAAACAAAGTTATTACAACTAAAAACTGGCGGATACCCGTTGTGTATTGCGATGTACACAGCTGCATTAAAAGTCACGTCTCTGAGCATGGTGTTTCACATTATTCCATCCAACTCCTGTAACTACGCATCCTTCAGAATATAATAATCTAAAATACATTCTTCTTAGAGGTTTTTACTGCTTGCAAATCGTTGTGTCTTGCTGTTAAATGTGTTTTTGTATTCAAAAGTAAATAATTTAAGAAGTTATTTTTCTGTGCCTCGATTCTTAACTTTTACTTACTTATTTCCTTACTTATATTCTATATTTTCGTACAGATCGGAAAAGATCTTTAGACATTGGAAATTCCTTGTTTTATGT
Organism: Macrothele yani; assembly: GCA_039090855.1. NCBI lineage: Eukaryota > Metazoa > Arthropoda > Arachnida > Araneae > Macrothelidae > Macrothele > Macrothele yani. Next base: position 119,231,205 of record CM077026.1, read on the forward strand.
GTGGAATCGTGAGGCACTTCAAAGAGGATGGACTTATATATATTAAATAATACAACGTAGTTTGTCACAAATATTTATTTTTTCAAGCCGACCATGGTTTCGTTGGGTATTGACCTAGCTTCATCAGAACGAATGGCACGTAGATATTAAAATTGTATACGACATCATAAATGGTGTTTACAGTCACGTGTTTTGGTTAGATGCTTCCACGCGCTTGATAGAAATGGGGTGAATACCATGTCATTAACAAGTTGCGAAGACTTCTGGTATACATGGAAGGCTTCCGAAATATCAAGTTTGGTGGTTGAATCTGGCTTGTCAATTAGTTTTGCTTCTTCAAAGAGAAATTTATGGTCCTTTTCGTATCAGTGTTTAGCCATCGATGAATTCTTTAGGTCACAGTTCCGAATGTAGGTCTTGCGCTCCTTCAATCGAAAACACAAGACTCTACGGGTCTGTCCTATATACGAAGCGCCACATTCACATGGAATTTGGTAAATTCCCCACGAGGTTTTGTCTTCAACATAGTCCTTTGATCCTAAAAATCTCATTTTGTTTGTGGGTTTAAAAATCACCTTAAAATTAAAGGTTTTGAGAATTTCTGTAATTTTGAAGGCAATGTCACTGGAAAATGGAATAATGGCAAAATTATCTCGCAATGGGCTCGTCACAGGAGTTAACGTGGAGACAGGCTTCGTAGCGACCCCGCGGGGTCGCTACGCCTCCGTGGCCGAGTGGTACGAAGTGTTGGCCTCTAATCACTCGCCCAAGATGGACGTAGGTCCGAATTCTGGATGGGGCATAGATAGTGCGTCTTCACCAGTGAACTATCGCACCCCCGTCCTAGAACCAGAGGTCTAAAATTACGGAAGGAAAAAATTAAAAAATTTGAAACAACAATCTAAATTAAGGACGAAATGGTCCGGACTCCCCCTTGATGGGGATTGAGTAGGAATTTAAAGCACTGTATATGTATATACAGTATATGAGGCTTTCACCAACGACACAAATCTATCGACCCGCCTTTAAGAAATTCCGAGGACCCCTTTTAGGAAATCCATGACCTTTAAGAAATTTCTGGTTACGCCACTGGTCACAGGTCACAGCTAGGGTATACTTGGGTGTGTGTCTTTCCCCTCTCCGAAAGTGCTTCATTTTTTTATGTGTTCTGTTAAAATGCGACTTCCGTTCGAAAAGAGCTTTAGTTTAATGAAAATGCATACTTTCGAATTTCATCCACCCATCTCCAATGTGGTCTTCTTCTGGGTCTTTTCCTGTCCCTTGGAATCCAATCTAAAATTTGGACTGTCCATCGATGGTCTGCTCTTAAGGCTGTATGTCCAGCCCATTGCCATTTCAGGGATTTTACTCTGATCATGATGTCTCCCACTCTTGTCATTTTCCTGATATACGAGTTCCTCTTCTTATCTCTCCTGGTTACACCAAGCATGCACCTCTCCATGCTGTTTTGAGTTGTCTGCAGCTTTTGTATGTCTCTTTTAGTTAAGGTCCACGTCTCTGCACCATACGCAAGCACTGGAAGGATGCATTGATCAAACACTTTTCTTTTAAGACATAATGGCATATTGCTCTTGAAAATTATGCTGTTTCTTCCAAAAGCTCTCCAGGCAAGTTTTGTACGCCGATTAATTTCTTCATCAATGTGACCCTCACTTGATATCTGCTGTCCAAGATAAACGTACGTGTCTGTTATCTCCAGCTTTTCTCCATCAATCGATAAATCTTCATTCCTTGTAAAAGCATTGAACATCACTTTTGTCTTCTGAAAGTTCATTTTTAATCCCACTTCTTTACTCTTGTCAGCAAGTTCCTGGATCATACTCTGCAGCTCTGAAGTGGTAGTTGCAAAAATGACTACGTCATCTGCAAAACGAAGGTGGGTTAGATAATCTCCATTAATCTTTATCCTTTTGTTTTCCCAGTTCAGTGATTGAAAGACATTTTCCAATGTGGCATTAAAGAGCTTGGGAGATATTGCGTCACCTTGTCTCACTTCCTTTCCAATTTTTATGAGTGTTGTATTCTCAAATAGCCGAATCTTTGCATTTGCATTTTCATAGATGTTATTAATAATATTAATGTATGCATCTTCAATACTGCAGGATTTCAAAGCCTTTGTAACTGCTGATGGTTTCACCGAATCAAAGGCCTTTTCATAATCAATAAAAGCCGTGCATGATAGAAGTTCATATTTCCTCGCTCTTTCAATTAGTTCTCTCAGTATGTGGATATGATCTATAGTGCTGTAGCCATTCCTGAATCTAGCTTGTTTTCTCGGTTGAGCCATATCCAGTGTTACCTTCAAGCGGTGTGAAAGAACTTTAGTGAAGATTTTATAAACCACTGATAGGAAGCTGATAGGTCTGTAGTTCCTGAGATCCTCAATGTCACCTTTCTTATGTAGCAGGATCATTGTAGCGTTGTTCCAATCCTCAGGAATCTTCCCTTCATTAAGGCATCGAGTGAAAATTTGGGCGAGTACTGTTTCAATTTCTCCACTTGCTTCTTGTATGATGTCTACAGTAATTCCATCTTCTCCTGGGGCTTTTCCCCGCTTCATGTTCTTTATTGTATGTGCAACTTTTGCTGGGATATAAATAATGTTAAAAAAACCCTTTAATTCGAACTTTTTTTCGTTTAATTCGAAGAAAACCCCATTTTCGTAATCTCATATTTTCAACAATTACCTTTTAAAATAGGTACGTGCTGTTCTGGATGAAGTTCCGAGTTCTGGATGAAGCAACAAATTAAACCTGAAACTATAGCCAACGGCTTCGGAAAAGCAGGCTCCCAGCACTCCAATGATGTATCTCAACTACATCAAGGTATTGGCGGCGAGTAGATCATACCCACTGTGGAGTACTGGGAAGACGTAGGCCGTGATGTACCGTATGCTGCTTTTGTCAGCGTTGATGACAATTTAGCTATTTGTGGTGAGATCACAGATGATGAGATCTTGACTGATGTTATGAATAAGACCTGCTGTGTATCTTCAGATGAAAAACTGGAGCTGTCAGAATTTCGTGAAGAGCGCTTTCCAAATTCAGTAGAAGCCTTGGTTCACCTCCAACAGTTAAGGAAGATTGTTGAGTGACAGCAGAATGTGACTGTCTATTTCATTCAGGAATTTACACTTACCCATAACACAAATTCTAAGAAGGAAGCCAAAATTTCACGTTTTTTTATAAAAAAATTTGTAAATTTACCGTACTGTACTTCTTTTTGTACGTTATGAATAAAGATGTTGTTCTTTACAGTACTTGAATGCGCCCATATTCAAACTTGCCTAATTCGAATTATTTTTGTGGTCCTTCAGCTTCGAATAATCCAAGTTACACTGTACAAGTTATTAGTTTTCTGTAGCAATTATTTCTTCTTAAAGCCAACCATTATTGCCGTAAGTAGGTTTTCTTACTGCGTGTTGGTTTTCTGCAACATAGATCAAAACCTTTACAAGAAGTTTCACAGACTTCACATAGCTTTAAAATCTTTTAAATTTTGAATATTTCTACATGTATGTTTTCTTTTTGCTTATATACTTTTCTGTCAGCCATACTAGCTCCCAAACCGAAATTCGATGATTTGATACTCGAAGAAAAATACCCGTAAATAATTTTTTCACCATTGGAAGAAGACTTTAAAATAAAAATAACCAAAATCTGTGAGTTCCCCGCCTTAAAAAATTTTTTTTTTTAAATGCGTCAGATAATCCTTAATGTTGCTTTTAATATTTGCAGTTTACTTCTACTGCGATTGAAATCAATCATTTAATTGAAATAGGAACTATGCAACAAACGCACGCACATCATCGATGTCCAATAGCAGAAGTCGAACCAAGAACTAGGCGGTAGAATTCTCGTTGTTTGCGAATTAAAATAAAGAAAAAAATGTGCATACATCATTTATGCCGTAGGCAATGTTTTCATGAAAACCAGTGAGCTGAAGCGGACAGCAAGGAAAACCAAAAATCTACAAAAGAACCGGGTTGCGTTAGCGGCTGTGATTGCTCACGTGGAATTCTAGGTCCCGATGAAACCGCTCAACTAAGCCGGCTCGCCAAACATTGTTAAAGCCAATGTTGTTAGGAAGTCATATGTATCTGTGGTTACGTCGATGAAATTTTCGTTAGTAAAACATGCATTTTCTGAAATAAAATTTCGAATAAAATTCTTAAGGTATTATCTTCTCAAATACAAATCTTAAAATTTCGGGCAAATTAATTTTTAAATCAGAATATCAGAATTACAAAAACTTATGTTGGTATAGTGCTGCCATCTTCTGTAATAAAAGTGAAAAATAGTGTGCATGATGGTTTTATTTGTTTTCCTGATGGTGTTATTTGTGAAAAATAATGGCCTTATTTCTTTTGGGTTTTTTTCGGGGGGCTAAGCATCCCCGAAAATCCATGAACGCCCTTCCCCGTAGATTTTTGGGGCGATCTCCCTTTATATTTAATCTTATTGTTTTCGTTTATAGCTGTATATTCGGAGAAATTAATTAAAAGGAAAAACTTAAGAAAATGAGGGAAAGTATTATAATAATAAAAAACAACAGCATCCACATGGACTTCAGTCTGAAATTTTTATCATCCTTCAATAAAACCTTAAACAGTCCTCGCCGAAGGGACAGTTTTTCAAACAGTGACAACTGGAGCTAATTCCGCAATAAAAACCCAATGCCACAGAGTAAAGATGTTTTCACTGCAGTACATCATCATATTTTGGAAGCTGGCATTCAGCCTTATTTCTGTCTTATGGATGCCAACTTTCCATGTATACGGTTAAGTCTCGATGTAGCTAACGTGATGCTAGTGCTTCTAATACAACAAAATACTTGCTAATTTTTAACAATAGCAAATTATGAGAAATCGTTCCTATAAGAAGAAGTTTTTTTCCATGGCGGTGGGTGATTTACGCTATGCGATAAAAAAAAATAAAAAAAAATATGGCAGCCCTCCCGGTTGGTTGCCATATTTTCGGCCGGTGGGCCTAATGCTTACTCAGAAAACGAAAAAATAAAAATTAAATATAAATTTGAACTTCAATATTTTGTAGAAGAAATGCAAATAATGCTAAAACGACAACACCTCTCTACCACTTTGCCGGCTTCGAAAGATACAAATTTACGTAGCAAATGGTATGTTGAGCCAAACCCCGTTTTGTTACAACGCATTCCCCTCTCTGGAGTTCCTAATTTAACTGCCGTCCCCGTCTCTTCGGACTGATATCCTTTATCTCAGGCCACTTTATCCAATTCTAGGTGATAATTCAGTACAATCTAATCAAATTTGCTATCATTGAATAATAATATCTGAATTCCGTCTAATGGGTGTAAAACTAGTAGAAATACATAAAACGAGCTTTCGCCAGTCCCGGTTGGCTTCTTCAGGTAGGCATTAGTAAAAGCAGTAAACAGAATCTCAAAAGATCTACAAAAGGCAAATTAAAACATGAATACAACAGAGAAATGTATGAGATGGGGGCACAGTCACAGAACCGTCAGAGGTGGGGTCTCGTGCATTCCTTCGAATGTTGGTGCTCACGTGGTATGTCAAGGAGGTGAAACCATGCGTCAGTTATAGCCATGGTGATATCCTGGTTACAGGCATTTTGGTGAGTGAGAATCTCGACGGACTCACTCAACGCTGTAGCTTTCTGGATTTCGTATGGAGCAAACGTGGTGCTCCTTTTGCATTAAAAAATCTTGAAGCGGTTTATAAAAAATGTCATTAAAAATCGTTAAAGACGTTCTTGAGCGTCTTTAGGGACACTCAAGAACGTTTTTCAGCCCTACAACTTCCGAATGCACATACGCATAATCCTCGGTAGTAGAGGGATAACGACGTTGTAAGATCCGATGGCTAGCCATAACAATCCATACAGCGCGTACGCATTATAAAGCTGGTCGTGCGCATATCAACCTAGTCAGGGGCCGCGGGTTACCTAGTGGGCCACGTTCGTGAATGCCATGGAGAAGACCTCAGGTTCGATTCCAGGCAGGTACGAACGCTCGATCCACTAAAAATCCGCCGTGCGTCGGATGGGCACGTTAAGCCATCGGACCCCGCGTACGCCCCCCCGGTAATAAATAAGGGCGTCTTCCTCCCCCTTTCTACCTCGCTTCCGTGACACTTTCCTATCGGGCACTGTAGCCCAAATCTCCTAGCTTCCTATTTCTAAGGGTTGTTTAAGACCTGGGGTCAGACACTCCCGTCCTAAAATCCTCTACATATGATCATTTGATCAACCTTGTCAGATATGCTAGTAAAGCAAGCAACTTCTGTAAAACCAGCTTTTCCTGTGATAAAAAATTAACCTCACGGTCAAATTCGCTACATGATTTTTTTTTCTTTTTTTTTTTTTTTTTTATCGTGGTCGGGTTATGTTAAAGAAAAGGTACTGGGCAAGTAGCAAGAAATAAGACTTATTAAAGAAGAGTAAAAGGAATTCTGAATTCATTGGTTCCTGCTTCAGCCATTGTCATCCATAGAAATTGTATCCATTCAAGCTCATTACTTTTTCCAGCACAGTCAACTACACTGCTGGTCCCCCAAAATGCAACACGAAGAAGAACACGAGATAGCAAAGTCAGATTTACTGGACACATAACAACAGATACAAAGATGAAACGATTGAGCTTACAGGCACGTGCGACTTGCGGAACACGCAGACATCAATAGTTCGTGTGGTCCCCATGGCTGGCAAACACCGCCGCTACACGCCGCGGCATCGAACGAAAGAGGCTTTGGATGTGGGCTTGGGGTATGTCGGTCCAGGCTGCTTCCACACTTTGCCACAGTTCATCAGGCGTAGCCGCGGGTTGTGCTTGCCGGGCCACTCGGTTGCCGATCAGCGACCAGACGTGTTCGATGGGCGACATATCGGGAGAACAGGCGGGCCACGGCGGCAGTGACACCTGGTGGGCCGTGAAGAATTGTTGCACGATGCGTGTCACGTGCGGGCGCGTGTTGTACTGTTGAAACGTGGCCGCTGGCAGGTCCTGCAGCTAAGGGACGGATACAGTCTCCAAAACGTCGGAGATTTAGCGGTGGCTGTTGAGTACCGGCGATGGTTCCCAGAAAGGTGCGGGTGTCATATCCAATTGCGCCCCAAACCCTAACGCCAGGTGACGGACCGGTATGGCAATTCATAATGCAGGCGTCATACAGCCTCTCGCCGTGGTGCCTCCACACGCGGATCCGACCATTGTGGTGTTGCAGGCAGAAGCGGGATTCGTCGGAGAAGACAATGTCGTGCCATTCCGTAGTCCAGGTGCGGCGTTCAACGGCCCTCTGCCGCCGCACTCGCCGGTGGTGTAACGTCAATGGTAATCGGAGCAATAGGTGCCGTGCGACAAGTCCCCGCTCCTGCAGACGACGCCGAACGGTACGTGCTGACACAAGTTGTAGCGCAACACACCCTAATTCCTGCGCTAACGTTCGTGATGTGGGGGTGCGAGCCTTCAATGCCCGCCATACAACATGTTGGTCCTCTCGTTCAGTTGTGTGCCGCGGCTGCCGCAATCACCCACGTCAGTCCGTCCGTCTTTCCTGCACCCACCGAATCCATGCTCACCTCAATGTGGCTGGATGTCGTCCCACACGAGCGCCGATGTCTCGGTGTGATAAACCGCTGTCGCAATAAGCCACTGTTCGTCCTCTGTCGAACTCCGCAACGTGCTGGAATGACTGCCGTATTCTGCGACAAGGCATCAGGAAGCTTCCCACGCACAGGTCCGGCAGCACAACACACTTCCACTATTTACACCCCGCCTTCTGTGCACCCTTCTTATAGTGCTTCTCGATGGCGTGCCGGGCGCAGATGATTTGCATATGCCCTGCAATGCTAATCGTTTGCATGTCCTCTCGCGGGCGACGCATGCTGCGAATTTCTGGCCAATCGGATGCTTCCTTCTTGGTGTTGCATTTTGGGTGGCCAGCAGTGTAGTTTCTTACGAAGTTTCCGCAAAAAATTTTGTAAAGTCTTTTGCTCATGCTAGAGGCCCCTTTTAACCACGATCCCACCCTCCCGCACTGCGGGGGTTGCGGGGGCTGTCAGTACGCCCCTGATCAAGAGCTATTTAAAACTGTATTGTATTTGCTTGGGTAGCTGATAGATTAACATACCAATCTTTAATTTTGCGATATGTTCCAACTCCTAAGAAAAAAAGAAAAATCACAATGCTGAAGCCATGCATTCAAGGGGAGGAATTTAGGGTCCAAGTCCCCCCTCCGAAATGTTTAAATATGCATCTTATAGATAGATAGTTTTTTTTGCAGTAGCACAAACATTACTCTTGAATATGTCGCAAAATGAATGCATTTGAACCAATGCATTAACAGTTATTTTTTTAAATCTCACTATGGTTCTGTATTATTGTTGTCGTTTTTTTTTCACTGTCCAAGTGTTAGTGATTTGTGATACGAATTAGTGATTTAGTGATTTTTAAGACGAGTTAGTGGTTTGCGTGAGCAATTAGCGGTGTATTTATGGTTACATATTTTACATTTCATAACATGAGAAAACATCCAGGAAGTGGGAGATTTCTTCGTCGAATCTCTATGGGGAGATAGGGAATGGGGCGGGGGAGCGAGACATTTTTGGTGAGGGACTGTCTTTCCAAACACCCGTTTTAGTGTTTAAGGGACTGTTGCGTAAGAAGTCATTCTGTAAAATTTTAAGCAACTCCTAAAAGGAGTAAATAAATAGCTCTTTTTCTCTGTGTGTTCATGGAAATAGAAAAACAATATATTGCATGTACAATACATACATATGTGCGGGTATAACACACACACGCGCGCGCGCGCACAATAATATGCAATTTTTCTGGAGTTCCTCCAAACAGAAATTCTGGATGCCTTCCTGCGAAGCGTAGATTTACATAGTTTAGAGAATTAAATCGAACTGCTACACGTCTTCATAAAATGCAGTGGTGTGCCCGGAGTAGAGGGGGGGGTAGGGTTGTGTTAATCCGTCCCAATAGGAACCTTCCGTTATTTCAAAAATATAGTCAGTAAATGCATTCGTAACACAAATATTCAAAATATATTGTCAGTAAATGCACTTATAACACATTCAATCGCACAAAAAAAAAAAAAAAAAATCATTCCTCCGAAAAAAAAATTTCACACCCCCGAAAAAAAATTTCGTAACCCTCTTTTCGAAAAAAATTCTGGGCCCGCCACTGACTACCTGGGTGTATATCCATTTCAAAAAATTTCAAAGATAAATAGACATTTTAGAGCGAATGAAAACATCCTTCCTAATTATATTTTTTTCTGTGCTACAGTTTATCCTTGCCTACGCATTGTTTTGCCAACAGCTACCAGAAGAAACATTCATTTTTTCCAACCCGAATGATTTCGGCCGCAATCGGTTCTGAGTTTTGTAGTTCCATCTCCATTCTGCATTCCGTAGGAGAAATGAGAAATTTTAAGTATTCGATTTATCAGCGAGGAACCATAAGGAAACTGTATTTTGAAGCGGATACAATGGGCAAAAAACTGAACTGTAAGAAAGTGCGGGCTTGCTCCGACGGTCACAGGTCACGGCAAGGGTACATTGGGTAGGGGGACGGGTCTTTTTCCTCACCGAAAGTGCTTCATTTTTTCATGTTTTCTGTGAAAATGCGACTTTCGTTGGAAAAAAAAAAAAAAGCTTTAATGAAAATATATCAACTTACATGGTAGAAAAAAATGCTTTAATATTTTTCTTCTACTTTTCATTAACTTTTATTTTGTCTTGGACGATTTCGAAACCTCTTTCCATTTTTTATCTCCCCCTTCCCCCGCTCCAGAAAAAAGATTCGATGTACACCTATTAAGTACAGTATCAGTTTGAATCAATGTAACCCCTGGGAAATACCAGAAAAATTCAACCAGAATTACTAATACTAAACGAAACTCGTCGGAATCGATGGTAATATTTTTTTTTTTTTTTTTTTTGGAAATGATAAACTCATATGAAACAACAAATTTAAACTTCATTTGATTGACAAATTCATTCAACCACTTCAACAGAGACAATAGTCCATGTTCGTGATTTTTTTTTTGACTGATTTTTAACGACCACCGTGAGCAACTCAATGGCTATAAGCAGACAACATCCATGCCTCACCGGGATTCGAACCCGGACCCTTCACGAACGAATGATCGATCATAAGCCAACGCTTGGGTTATAAGCACTTACCCGTCCCTAATTTAGGGTAACTGGTTTCAGCGAAGGGAGACAGCCAGTGCCGTAAGATAAATACAACACCCATTCCTCACCGGGATTCGAACCCGGTAGACGAAACCCGTCGGAATCGACGAACAGTTTTTTTTTTCCCGGTAGACGAAATCCGTCGGAATCGACGATTAGTTTTCTTTTTTTTATGAAAAGAATAACCTCATATGAAAAGTTTATTTATATCTTTACATAATGAGAAACGTTTTACCTACGTGAATAAACTGGATCGAATGAATGTTAAATTGTATATCTACATCACACAGTCCAACGGCATAACGCAATCAGGTCTTCGAGTGTTCGCTGTTCCGATAAGAACTTTCAAACAAATTCCTGCTAGCGTTGTTTTGCACAACGGTTCGCTGAGAAGAGAGAGACTTCGGACTTTGGAGTATCTGAGTCCCTCCATACGCCGCCTTCAACAGCGCGTGAGTCAACCGCACGCTTCTCCCATGGACTTTTCATGGGAAATGTGCCGCCCCACAACGCCCGAACCGTTGCCCCAATCTCATTTTTCTCTTCCACTGGCATATCTACATGGTAAGACCTTTATTTTGATACCTCAACCTCAACCATATCTTTACGTTCATCCGTTCTCTCACAACTGGTCTTACAGTAAAAAACCTTATAGAATTAATATATAGATTATTTCTTATATTACATATAGAGCCATTGTAATTCTGATAAGTAGAATACTGTTTCTTTTTAAATAAATTTGAGTAACAGAATTTCTACACACCCGTCGTTTTTTGTTTTGTTTTCTGTTGTTGTTGTTGTTTTTCTTTTTTTTTTTTAAATAACTGCAGAGAAAGCAATTAGGTGGAACTTTTATTATAGTGCTGCCATCTTTGGGTATAAATTAAATATATTTGTTTATCCATAATGCAAGCCATTAGTTTACAGCAGCAATTATTTCTTCTTAAAGACAACCATTATGGACGTAAATAGATTTTCTTACTTCGTGTCGGTTTTCTGCAACATAAATTGAAACCTTTCTAAAATAAATTACGAAAAAGACCACATGTAACTCTAAAATCTTTTAAATTTTGAATATTTCTACATGTATGTTTACTTTTTGCTTATATACTCTCTTGTCAACTATATTATCTCCGTAGCCAAAATTCGATGATTTGATACTCCAAGAAAATATTCGTAAAATTTCTTTTTCACTGTTGGAAGAAGACTATGAAATAAAATAACCAAATTGTGTTAGTGCCCCGCCTAAAAGATTTTTTTTTCGAATGCTTTAGAAAATAGTTAATGTTGCTTGTAATATTTGTAATTTACTTCCCCTGCGATTAAATTAATCGTTTTGTTTCATAAGGTTTCCCAGTCGCTGGATTCGAACCCAGATATCGGGGGAAGAACAAACCTTATTTATCCTCAAACAGCGCGTGTTCTTTCCGCGATATCTGGATTCAAATCCCGTGACTGGGCATCGGTGTTTATTTATTTATTTATTTTTTTTATTTTTTTTTTTTTTTATTGAAGGGCGGGAGGAACACACATTATTTGAGAATTAAATTAAAGAAAAAATGATTGAATACATCATTTATGCAATAGACAATGTTTTCACGAAAACCAATTAACTAAACCGGACACTTGGTAAAGGAATAAACCGACAAAAAAATCGGATAGCGCCAGCGAATCCTCACACGAAATTTTTATTCTCGATGTAACCGCTCGGCTAAGCCGACTCATCTATCATTCTAAAAGTTACCTTTGTTATGAAGTCATATGTAAGTAACTGGTTGCGTCGGTGAAATTTTCATTAGTATAACATATATTTTCTCAAATGAAATTTCAAATACAATTCGTAATGGTATATTTTCTCAAATACAGATCTTAAAACTTCGGTCAAATAAAATACTAAAATCAGAATATTTGAAATCACGGAATTATTATTATGGGTATAGTGCTGCCATCTTCTGTAATGAAAGTGAAAAATAGAGTAAATATTACAATTCATGATGGTTTTATTCACAAAAATACAATACAAATACGTGTAACAACCACAAAGAGGGGCGGATTGGCGGTCGCAAATGGTCCGTTCAGATGTAGTTTTGCGGTACTGTTGTATCACAGCTGTAAATAACTTTTTTTTATTTAAGAAACAAAAAAAAGTACTGTTACTCTGGAAACAGTGGCAAGCATAGTACCGGTGGGAGAGGGGGGTAAAAGTGCGCCCGTCGTCCTTAAATTGAAGTGGGTGTTGGAAAAAAATTTCATCTGCCCATGCCAAGATTTTTACTGCAGAAAAATTGTACAGCAATATTTCTGTTTTGGACAATCACAGTTAGAAATTTCAAGATATTTAAATATTGTTGCAAACTCACTTAATCGACGTGGAAAAAGCGAATAACCAGGTTTAAATCACTAGTTTAGTTGATTACGTATGTAATTGCGCTGGAGAAGCTTCTAATTTTGGATACACTTAATATTTATATTTGTTTAAAATTTTCTGTTAAGAACGCTGAAGTAAGAACATTAATTTTTTTTTTTTTTTAGTTGCGTATATAGCCTTTTCATGTTTGACAGATTGTAAAATAATCTTGATTTTCATACCTTTGAGCTTCCCGTTCTTAAATTTTGAACTATGTGGGCTGAAATTTCAGCATATATTTGAGAGAGAGAGAGAACTGCTACTACCAAAATTATATTAGAGGTGTACCAAAAATCCTTTCGCATAAGACATGATTTTTAAATTTAAATAAATGAAAAAATACAGAACTTTTAAACTGTAAAATTTTCTATTTGTACTGCAATTTATGTAATTTTTCTATTGTGGACAATCACAGTTAAAAATTTAAAGATTTTTAAATATCGTGGCGAACAGATTCCTCATTTAGTGATCATATATTCGTATGTGTTTCAATTGCAAAACGTGCTTTTATGCTGCGGTTATGTATTGTAAAGACACCTTACTAAATAACGTAAATAAAACATTTTGCAACTTCATGTTGAAATGATATCTCCGTAAATGCCTTCATCTACAGCATTTGTCAGTTATCACAAGGAGCGTAGGCTGCGTAGGTAAATCATTTCCTGGGAAAGGGATCGTATATGAAAAATCCCGCAAATTATCTTACATTTATTTCAAAATAAGTTCTTGATATTATTGGCTTTCACTCTGAATTTTTTGTTGTCATATAGTGGATAATATATCCCATAATGACAATTATCTAGCATTGTTCTGCAACTTTATCAAACATGGGTGAGTATTTTCACTACTTTTAATGAAGTAGTGAAATTTTTTAGCCCTGTTCAGTTCTCACCCCAATGCTGTTAACATACGTAGATTGTTGTGCCTCCCGATTTTTCCTGATGCCGCGGGCCCCTGGAAACATTTCAGGATAAAGTGAATGGTCAAAGAAATTATATATGTATATAGATAGACATCCCTTCTCCACTCCGCAGTTGAGAAAGACATCGGTTAATTGCACGGGGAGGAAGGAATGGAAGTTTGTAAGATGATATTTTTTTAATGCCTAAACAGATTGATCATAGTTTTCGGGCTCGTTCGGGCCCTGGCCCAATCTTGCAATATAAAATTCGGGCTCAATCTTGCAATATAAAATTCGGGCTCAGGCTGACATACTTCGGGCTCGGACTCTTAAAATTGAGCCCGAACTCAGCTGTTATGAGCACAGCACTAATGCCTCCTACAACCAACGGGAGTAAAATAAACTACCCCCACCCGGCCTCCCGCAACATACGTTACATACATTCTCGTTCCTCAGCTACTAAGTGAACCCAGAAGTTCGCAAACACACATGGCCCATCGGTTGGAATTCTAACAGTTGCCTGCTGAGGGGATTTTTTCCCGTAATTCAAAATAGAAGTTTTTTTTTCCCCGTTTGTTATAATTACGTTATGTGTATTTCATTAAAAAAAAACAGTGTTGTGGTTCACTTGTATGTTTAAAAGAACTGAACTGAAAACATTTTTACGAAAGTAAGAAAGAAAGAGGCAAAATATACGGAAGTGGCCCACCGAAAAACGTCCTAGTGAGCCAATTCGCCAACCTGACCACAACTTATCTATGCCCCAAACGTGAGCGAGAAGAGGTTCGGCGTTTTTTTTTTTTTTTTTTTTTGGATTGGAGGTTTAACGACCACCGTGAGCAACTTAATGGGCTATAAGCAGTCGCCCGTCCCTAATTTAGGGTCACTGGCTCCAGGGAAGGGAGAGAGCCAGTGCCGTAAGACAAACACAGCATCCATGCCTCACCGGGATTCGAACCCGGACCCCTTACGGACGAATGATCAGAGGCCAGCGCCTTAGACCACTGCGCCACCGGGGCGGCGGTTCGGTGTTCAACTACGAACTAACTTCTTTCGCGAATACAGATGCAAGTTTTTCTTAGGTTTTTCGCTCCTTTTATTAATTTACGTCACCGTCGAAAAATTTCTCCACACGGTGGCGCACCAAGGATTTCTTTATGGTGGACGTCTGCTCCCAATATTTCCAACGGAAAAAAAAATTTCGACCCTATTTCCCCAGCAAATAAAGATTTCGTATACAACAGAATTGGCCCACTGATTGAAAAAAAAAAACAAAAAAACATCCAAACTTTCAAAAACAAGCTTTCATAACCATATTTCCACGTACGCATATTTTGGCGGAATTTTTCACCTCAATACGAATTTAGCGAGCGGCAGGATTTAAAGAGGAGTTCATTCGGTCCAGAGCATCTGGTTATAAGCGGATTTCACACTTTGTATACCCAAGAAAGATGAGAAGAGGATCTTGTGGATAAGGAAAATGGCAGGAGTGGACGACACCCTGACCAGAGTGAAATAATTGAAATGACAATGGGCTGGACATGTTGCCAGAAGAACGGACCACCGATGTATAATACAACCGGAACATTAGACTGGATTCCGAGGGACAGAAAAAGACCCTGCAGTAGACCCCATGGGAGCTGGATGGATGAAATTCGAAAGCATGCCGGAGTGGCATAAAGGACACAGGCTCAACACACACAATTGTGGAAGAAACTTAGGAAGACCTTCATCCAGCAGCGGTTTGATAATGGTTAACAATGTTGATGATGATCATATACTTTGTTGTGAAGTAATGGGCGAGGGTGCAGATTGACCATAACTCACCATATGTTGCTTACTGGGTTGGAGAGTGTGGAATATCATTTCCTCTAATACCGGTTGTACAGTTATACTGCTATTTGTGGATCGTCAGATCCCCTTTAGTGTAAACAGGATGCATCACAATAAGGCAGGTTTGCCGTCCCGATGGCACAGAATAAGTTCTTGATATTATTAGCTTTCACTCTGAATTTTGGGTGGTCATATAGTGGATAGTACATCCCATATATGAACTTCCATTTTGCATGGCTTTTATCGATTATGGAAAAGCCTTTGATTCGGTGAAACCATCAGCAGTTACAATGGCTCTGAAATTCTGCGGTATTGAAGATGCATACATTAATATTATTAATAACATCTATGAAAATGCAGGTGCAAAGATTCGGCTGTTTGTAAATACAACGCACATAAAAATTGCAAAGGGAGTGAGACAAGGTGACACCATATCTCCGAAGCTCTTTAATGCCACATTGGAAAATGTCTTTCAATCACTGAACTGGGAAAACAAAAGGATAAAGATTAATGGAGATTATCTAACCCACCTTCGTTTTGCAGATGACGTAGTCATTTTTGCAACTACCACTTCAGAGCTGCAGAGTATGATCCAGGAACTTGCTGACAAGAGTAAAGAAGTGGGATTAAAAATGAACTTTCAGAAGACAAAAGTGATGTTCAATGCTTTTACAAGGAATGAAGATTTATCGATTGATGGAGAAAAGCTGGAGATAACAGACACGTACGTTTATCTTGGACAGCAGATATCAAGTGAGGGTCACATTGATGAAGAAATTAATCGGCGTACAAAACTTGCCTGGAGAGCTTTTGGAAGAAACAGCATAATTTTCAAGAGCAATATGCCATTATGTCTTAAAAGAAAAGTGTTTGATCAATGCATCCTTCCAGTGCTTGCGTATGGTGCAGAGACGTGGACCTTAACTAAAAGAGACATACAAAGGCTGCAGACAACTCAAAGTAGCATGGAGAGGTGCATGCTTGGTGTAACCAGGAGAGATAAGAAGATGAACTCGTGGATCCGAAAAATGACAAGAGTGGAAGACATCATGATCAGAGTTAAATCCCTGAAATTTTTTTACCATCGATGGACAACCGAAATTTTAGATTGGATTCCAAGGGACAGGAAAAGACCCAGAAGACCACATGGGAGATGGGTGGAATGAAATTCGAAAGTATGCAGGAGGGACATGGAGGAGACTGGCACAAGACAGAACGTTGTGGAGGAAACTTGGGGAGGCCTTCATCGAGCAGTGAATTGATAACGGTTGACCATGATGATGTTGATGACATCCCATAATGGCAATAATCTAGCATTGTTCT
This sequence comes from Macrothele yani, assembly GCA_039090855.1. Taxonomy (NCBI): domain Eukaryota; kingdom Metazoa; phylum Arthropoda; class Arachnida; order Araneae; family Macrothelidae; genus Macrothele; species Macrothele yani. The sequence goes on from CM077026.1 coordinate 119,247,889, forward strand.
GCAACTTTATCAAACATGGGTGAGTATTTTCAGTACTTTAGCTAAAGTAGTAAAAAATTTTTAGCCCTGTTCAGCCCCCACCCCAATGCTGTTAACATACGTAGATTGTTGTGCCTCCAGTTTTTTCCCGATGCCGGGCCTCTCGAAACATTTCAGGATAAAATTAATGGTCAAAGAAACTATAGAAATAGATAGACATCCCTTCTCCACTCCGCAGTGGAGAAAGACATCGGTTAATTGCATGGGGAGGAAGGAGTGGAAGTTTGGAAGAGGAGATTTTTTTTAATGCCTAAACAGATTAATCATAGTTTTCAAGCCCAGTTGGGCCCGGGCTGTATTTGCAAATATAAAATTCGGGCGGGCTAGGGTTGACATACTTCGGCCTCGGGCTCTTAAAATTGATCATGAACTCAGCTCTTATGAGCACAGCACTAATGCCTCCTATAATCAATAGGAGAAAAATCAACCCCCGTCTCCAGCCAATTCCTTGGGGAATACGTATATCTTGTACACATTCCTGTATCTTGTACACATCCCTGCCCTCTCGCAACATGCGGTACATACACTCTCGTTCCTCAGCTACTAAGTGAAACCAGAAGTTCGCAAACACACATGGCCCATCTATTGTAGTTGGGATTCTAGCAGTTGCCTAGTGAGGGGATTTTTTCCCTAGTTCAAAACAGAAGTTCTTTGCTTGCTATAATTACATTATGTGTATTTCGTTTATAAAAAAAGTGTTGTGGCTCAGTTGTGTGTTTAAAAGAACTGAACTGAAAACACTTTTAAGAAAGTAAGAAAGAGGCAAAATATATACGGAAGAGGCCCACCGGGAAATGTCTCGGAGTCCCGGTGGGCCAATCCGGCCCTGGATGCTGGGATGTGAAGGACAGATTAGACAACAGTTTTTTCCTTTTGAAAGAGGACTTTTAAGACTTTGGCCTCTTTTTATTTCCAGATAAACTTCTTTGGCTGATTATACTGTTTTACATAAATTTCGTAATATTAGTTACGGTGCTTTTGCAGTTTTATACAAATATTTACTGTTTATGATTTAAACTGTCATTTGATCCTGCTTTGCCAGACTGCGGGCTCCATGTGAGCCTGGGCTCCGGGAATCTGTCCACTTTTTCTCTCCCATTGTTGGGGACAGCCTGTTAGTAAGGACACAGATCTTCATTGTGTGATTACAGAATTACTTTTATACTTTCAAAATGCTTGAGAATTAGACCAAGTTATACAGAGAGATGATGGTTAAGAAATAGGGGCGCAGCTGTAATGATAATAACAAGCAACAGAGATCAGCAGTAATAAACAGAAAAACAGAATTTGTAACATTTGTTGTCATGAGCGAAAATTTTAAATTTCATCTTTTTCGTGAAACATCATGGAAGATTGTGGTAATCAACTCAGCTGTTCGAGTGAAATACATATCGTGTTTCAGGGATTTTCACACACATACACATACACCAGGAACACCCCTGCAACATTCCATAGAAAATCTCGGCACCTCTCTGTTTGAAGGTACAGAATAGTAAACAGGAGTATAGTTAGCGTTCACATGAATTTCTCAGCTTCACTTTGAGGTATCTCCTACGGTAGTATGCAGTGTCGGTTGGACCATCGAGGCAACCAAGGTGGTCACCTCGCGCCCCACGCCTCATGGATCCCTCCATTTTAGGAAATAAAAACAAAAAAAAACATTAGATAGATTTCTTTATATTTATTAATATTATTATTTTAAGTTTTGGGGCGCAAGGCCCTTAAGCAGGGGCGGATTGGGCTACCGGGACACCGGGACACCGTGATTTTCATTTTCACCGTGTAGAAAAAACTGAACTGTAAGAACTGCGTACTTGCTCCGACAGTCACAGGACACGGCAAGGATGTATCGGGGGGGGGGGGGGGGGGGGGGGCTTTCCGCTCTCCGAAGATTCTTCATTTTTTTTTTATGTTTTCTGTGAAATGAGACTTTTGTTAGAAAAGAAAAAAGCTTTAATTTAATGAAAATGCATGAACTTACATTAGGAAAAAAAAAAAAAAAAAATTCATTAACTCTTATTTTGTTCTGGAGGATTTCGAAACCCCTTTCCGTTTTTTATCTCGCTCTTCTCCCGCTCCCGAAAAAATATTCGATGTACACCTATGAAATACAATATCAGTTTGAATCGCTGTTAGCACTGGGAAATGCCAGATAAATACAACCAGAATTACTAATATTTTTTCTTATATTACATTTAGAGACATTGTAATTGTCATAAGTAGAACACAGATTTTATTAAATAAAATCGAGTTGTACTTATGAGTTCTACTTACTTTTTTTTTTTTCCTGCACTCCTGTCGTGTGTTTTTATTTTTTATTTTGAAATAACTGCTGAGAAAGGAATTAGGTGGAAAATTTTATTGTAGTGCTGCCATCTATGTGTATAAATGAAATATATATGTTTATCCATAATAATAGTAATTAGTTTTCAGTAGCAAGTATTCTTAAAGCCAAGCATTATTTCCGTAAGTAAGTTTTCTTCAATATAGACTGAAACCTTTCTAAAACAAATTATAAAAAGTTGTACAGACCATATGTAGCTTTAACAGTGGCGTACCCAGAAATAATTTCTTAAGGGGGGGGGGGGTTCCATGGATTTGGTTCATTGATGAAAACCTCATATATACATACATATCGCTTTAAATTCATACTCAATCCCTCTCGGGGAGGGGGTCCGGATCCGAGGATCACACCCTCTTGGCTACGCCTATGCGCTTTAAAATCTTTAACAACATTTTGAATATTTCTACATGCTTACTTTTTGCTTATATACTCTCTTGTCGGCTATATTAGCCCCGTAACCGAAATTCGATGATTTGATACTCCAAGAAAAATTATCCGTACATAATTTTTTGCCACTGTTGCAAGAAGACTTTAACATAAAAAAATAAAAATAACGAAAATCTGAGAGCTTTAATTTTTGTTATCCAATACTCTAGAGAATATTTAATGTTGCTTGTAATATTTGTAATTTACTAACACTGCGAATGAATTTAATCGTTTAATAGAAGCAGGAACTATGCAACAAAACAATGGACACCACCGATGTCCAATAGCAATATTCGAACTCAGAACTAGGGGGAAGAAAATTTGTTGTTTATGAATTAAAATAAAGAAAAAAAGATGCATGCATCATTTATGCCGTTGATATTGTTTTCATGAACAACAATGAGCCAAACCGGACACCTAGAAATGGAATAAGTCTACAAAAGAACCGGTTCGCGCCAGCGGCCGTGAATGCTCACATGGAATCTGCGGTCCCGATGTATCCGCTCAGCTAAGCCGGTTCAGCATTTCTTTCAAAAGCCAACATTGTTATGAAGTCATATGCAAGTAATTGGTTATGTCGATGAAGTTTTAACATACATTTCCTCAAGTAAAATTTCAAATACAATTCCTAAAAGTACATTGCCTCAAATACAAATCTTAAAACTTCGGGCAAATAAAATACTAAAAAATTATAATATTAGAAATTACGGAACTTTTATTTTGGTTTAGTGCTGCCATCTTCTGTAAAAAAAGTGAAAAAATAGAGTAAATCTTGCAGTACTGTTCATGATGATTTTATTCACAAAACGACAATACAAACACGTGTACCACAAGCAGGGGCGCTGACTTCTCCAAATTATTATTAAGAGGGGGGGGGGGGGGGGCGTGAAGAAGTTAGACGTGAGAGGGGCATGTATCTTCCATTGCCAGAAGGAAAAAAAAAAGGGGAGCAAAAAGATAAACTATGAGATTCGACGTATATTTTAAAACACAATTGTAATTGTTTATCAGCAAATGAACAAAGAAACAGAAACAATCTTTTGATGAATATTAATATTTTAAAAATAAAAGTCAGCCTGTGATTTTATAAAAATACCCAGAAAGGTTTTATTTCCAAAGTTTAGTAAAAATTCAGAAATTAGCTGGGTTACTCAAACAAAGAACAAAAAGCTCAAAAAAAATAGATAAATAAAAGGCGCTAGAGATTATACGTTTCTGTAATTTATCTATTTTATTTTTGATAATTGTTTTCAGCATTTACCACGTATCGTAAGAATATGTCAAACTCTATTAATACGAGGCTGGGAATCCAGTTTCTTATCAAATGAGCAATGCTGAGATTGAGAAAAAAGTTTTTATTCATTTTGTTAGTTATTAATGTTTTGGAAATAAATCGCTCGGTCCACCTTATGAGGCTAAAGCTATTATTTAATTAAACAGGATCAAAAATATTGGGTGGTCACTGACCCCCCCCCTTCAGTAAAATTATTGGAGGGGCAAGATTCACCTTGCCTCCTATAGTCGGCGCCTATGAAATATTGCGTACCGTAAGGACCGGATGAAACTTTCGCGAGGCCCGGAGCAAAACATCGCATGAAAAATATCCGTAAAGAACACACACGAAAACTGTTATGAAGAAAATTAATTATCTCAAATTCTGAAACACCATTTGTTTTAAGGTATCCCACTAAGTTGAAAAGGTCGTTTTGGGTCACATTTCGTAAAAATGCGTTCATTTTAAAGCCCCATTCTTTAAGATTCCAAAACTGCCTTTGTTTCTTGTCTACGAAAAATAGATACAGAGTTATCTAAACCCACGTGTCAAACGAACGAGATGTGCCACTTGAAAGACTGGAAGTTGAAAAATAATTAGGTTAGTCTTACTATTTGTGTATAAAACTATAGTAGAAAATAACAAAATTGTTTCTACTACATTTTATCCAATAATTAACAGAAACATGGAGAACTAACCCCTTGACTGGGCATGCCACCCTCGATGTCGACAAACGTGTAATTTCCCGTGATTCCACATTACTTCCTTTTAGCAGACGACGGGAGCAGCAAACCGAAGTGCATCTTTGGGCGGTGGTGGGAACAGGGCCGTAGCTAGAGGTATTGGCGCCCGGGGCGAGCAGTAAAATTGGCGCCCCCTGCCCCAGTTCAACTGGAACACGGGACGGTGTCAGATTTTATTATATACCTGTTTGCAGATACAGCACAATACCTGTATAATAAAAACATTGCGATTTTTATTGTTATTTGCAATTATTGTCCCGTATATAATATGCTAATTGTATGAAATAGTAACAAAATGGTAATTTTTTATATAAAATATTACTCATAATATACTATTTTTTTTAAATAACTTATATACGTAATCCTATGCAATAGCTTGTGGTGATTATATGAGCTTCAATAGGGATTGTAGAAGAAAGAAAAAACATTGTACATAGTTTGAATGAAGAATAATTTTCATTTATAATTAATTGCTACCTCAAGTGCTTATGAACAACTTGAAAAATATGTACAATTAGCATTTGTTTAAAATTATGCTCAAGCCTTAACAGAAAGATTCTGTATTTACAAATGCACCTTTCGAGCTTTAAAAGCAGCAAAATCATTTATTATTTGATCATATTAATATTTTAAAGCAATATCTTTTTCTATTGACAGTATTGCCAGGCGCGTTAATCTGGTCACCATTTTATCCTTAAAGCATAATGAAGTTCAAATTTTATACATTTTTTAATTACGCGTATAAATTAATTTCACATTTTTTTTACATTTATAAAAAAATTCTACGTCTCGATGGCGCCCCCTCCGACTGAATCAGGACTGAATCACTTCTTTTTCACACGTTGAACTGCATTGTCACGCCCTTTGACAGTCCGAGAAAATACACTCAGATACGTCACAGATACAATACACTGAAGTTTCGGAACGGATGAAAACAAAATGCTGAATTGACAGTTTTAAGCACGGAGGAGTTTAAAAAATGAAAAAAACGATAATTATCCTTTACTAGGAACTTGCTGACAAGAGTAAAGAAGTGGGATTAAAAATGAACTTTCAGAAGACAAAAGTGATGTTCAATGCTTTTACAAGAAATGAAGATTTATCGATTGATGGAGAAAAACTGGAGATAACAGATACGTATGTTTATCTTGGACAGCAGATATCAAGTGAGGGTCACATTGATGAAGAAATTAATCGGCGTACAAAACTTGCTTGGAGAGCTTTTGGAAGAAACAGCATAATTTTCAAGAGCAATATGCCATTATGTCTTAAAAGAAAAGTGTTTGATCAATGCATCCTTCCAGTGCTTACGTATGGTGCAGAGACGTGGACCTTAACTAAAAGAGACATACAAAGGCTGCAGACAACTCAAAGAAGCATGCAGAGGTGCATGCTTGGTATAACCAGGAGAGATAAGAAGAGGAACTCGTGGATCCGAAAAATGACGAGAGTGGAAGACATCATGATCAGAGTTAAATCCCTGAAATGGCAATGGGCTTGACATACTGCCAGAAGGACAGATCATCGATGGACAGCCGAAATTTTAGATTGGATTCCAAGGGACAGGAAAAGACCCAGAAAAAGACCACATGGGAGATGGGTGGATGAAATTCGTAAGTATGCGGGAGTGACATGGAGGAGACTGGCACAAGACAGACCGTTGTGGAGGAAACTTGGGGAGACCTTCGTCCAGCAGTGGATTGATAATGGTTGACAATGATGATGATGATGAAGTACCTTACTTTCTGCTGCTCTAAATGTTTTCAAAAGTTACATTCGCAATTCAACTGGCACTCGAACCTCCAACATTTCGGTTAAAAGTAATACTTAAATCTGCCTTATACATCGTATTATAATCTATTCATATTTGAATTAGGTTATCATAAGCGGACACACTGGACAAAAATTGAAACAGCAAAAGAACCGGGTAGCGCCAGCGGTCATATTCAACAAGAATGCAATTTGTTTCGATGTAACCGCTTAGCTAAGCCGGCCCAACGGAGTTTCTCTCTTGACTGTTATTAGATATATTTCATTGATTATAGTATGTGTGTGGAAGTATTACTGTCATACTCGTGCTATTTTTCGAACCTCAAATATCTGTGGAACGAAGAAACCTACATTCATTTCAGCTATCGTGCTGCCATCTATGCACACTAATTAAAACTAAATGCAAATGTTTCCAACTTCAATGGTGAAAGATTTTACGACTGCTTTTTTTCGAAACACCGAAATATAAACGGAATAAAACGATTGACAGTAAATAATACCGTGCCACATCCCGTTAGTACTTAAAAATTGTAGTCCATAAATTTTGAAAACTGCTGCTGTAAGGAGGCAGATCTTTATCGTGTGATTACAGAATTACTTTTATGCTGTTAAAATGCTGGATAAATAGAAGTTATATAGGGAAATGTTGATTACAGGATAAAGGGAACGGCTGTAATCACAATAACAACCAACACAGACATGAACAGTTAAACAGAAATGAAAAGAGAGAAAATTTTAAATTCCATCTTTTTAATTAAACATCGTAGGAAGTTGTGATGATCAAATTGGCTGTTCGAGTGAAATACATAGCGTGATTCAGAGATATATGCTCACACACTCCGACGCCCCTCCGAAATGTCTGTACATAGCCCCATAAAAAATCTCAACACCCCTCTATTTAAAGGTATAGAGTAGCTGTCAATAGCAGTTAGCATTTACATGAATTTCTCAGTTTTACCTTAAGGTACCTTCTACCGTATACAGTAATTAATTTTTATTTTTGAATTCTATGTAAATATCAGTCTAATGTTTCTATTTTAGTTTTTCTTGTTTAAATTTTTTCTTGAAGTCACTGAAACAAATATCTCTTCATTTTGGTATTCTACAAATTTTTGGCAATAAATGCTCCTAAATAATTTCAACATGCACAATTCAGATTGTCCTTTATTTCGAAAGGAAAATGTAAACATAGCGTTCAGAAGTTTTGTGAAAATATTAATATCTACTGTTTCAAAAACCCATGCAGATACTTTAGTTGCTTCTGTCCTGCTTACGGAAACATTTAGACATGAGAGAATAAAAATAAAAGTAGCACAAAAACGAAGTAAACCATTTCTGTTTTTGGAAAAAAAAATCCCATTTTAATCATCCTTAACTAAAAAAAATCAACAGTTCTTTTTTTTTTTTTTAAGTTCACCCCAATTCTGGTTTTAAGGTTAAAGCCAAAATAGTTCACCATAAAAATTTTCAGTCTTCGAAAAATTTGCGTTTTCTCTTCCCCGCAAAGAATTTAATACTCCCCAAACTTCACCCGCACCTCCCTCCTAATTTTAATTTTCTGGATATACCCCATGATTGAACGATATTGAGGCAATAACTATTGCCTCAATATCCAATAAATACTAAAATGAAGAGATGTCATGATTGAACGATATTGAGGCAATAAATATTCGTTTCAGCCCACGACAGACGTGTTTAAAAGTGGGGACTAAATATTTGTGAAGGTAAAAAATACCGTTAGAGATGGTGGCTATCCGGACTTAGAGCGTATTGAGTTTCGCCTACTCACCAAACGCCTTAAGAAGAAAAAAAAAAAAAAAAACTTTAGAAGGCGGAAGTACCCAACCTGAAGCGCCATGGGCAGGCTGTGTTTGTATATTTGCAATTTTTTTTTCGGTAATTACTCATTACTGGGATATATTTTACTACACGGCAGCAGCTAGAATGTGGCTATATAGAGAGGCCTCAGGAAGTCCCTCCCGCCTGCAAGGTAAGCAAGCTGCATTCCCCTCTCTGGAAATTGGACGTTGTGAATTTTCTGAAATTTTATTTTCAGTGATTTATACTTTCAAATTTCATTAAAAGCATAAACATTAAACACTATCACTTAGTTATTCGTGCATTGTACATTAAAAAAAAAAAAAAAAAATGAAATCGGTCAACTCTGGTCCCGTGCGCCACATGGGCACCGGACCAGAGTTGGAGACGGGTCAAAAATCTTGGACCCGACCTGGACAAATCTGCTTTAAACTATAAATTCGAATATGTCATCATCGTAATCAACCATTATCAACCCACTGCTGAATGAAGGCCTTCCCAAGTGTCTTCAACAAGGAACTCTCTTGGGCCAGTCTCCTCCATCCACCCATCTCTCACGTGGTCTTCTGGGTCTTTTTCTGTCCCTTGGAATCCAGTTTAAAATTTCGGTTATTCATCGCTGGCCCGTTCTCCTAGAAATATGTCCAGCCCAATGCCATTTCAGGGAATTTACTCTGATCACGCGATGTCTTCCACTCTTGTCATTTTCCTTATCAACGGGTTCCTCTTTTTATCTTTCTTGGTTGCAATAAGCATCCATCTCTCTATGTTTCTTTCATTTGTCTGCAGCCTTTGTAAGTCTTTTTTAGTTAAGGTTTATGTCCCTGCTCCGTACGTAAGCAATGGAAGGATGCATTGATTAACCCTTTAACGACCATAACGCCTAAAACGCCCGTATGTACAAACAGCCTTAGATGCCCAAAACGCCTGTCTAGAGCGATTCTTCAAATTTTCTCGACCTATGGGGGATCAGCAGGTGTCACCCCCCAGTCACTATTGTTGTTATATAAAAAAAAAAAGTGAGACAGCAAACAGTTTCGGGCGTTATGTTGCTTAGAGTCATGCAAGATATTTGGGTCATGGTCATTAAAGGGTTAAACACTTTTCTTTTAAGACATAATGGCATACTGGTCTTAAAAATTGTACTGTTTCTTCCAAAAATTCTCCAAACAACTTTTATTCGTCGATTAATTTCTTCATCAATGTGACCTTCGACTGATGGAAAAAGCTGGAGATACCTACATTTTTCTTGAATCTGCTGTCCAAGGCAAATGTAGGTATCGGCTATCTCCAGCTTTTCCCCATCAGTCGATAAATCTTCATTTCATGTAAAAGCATTGTAATTCAGTTTTGTCGTCTGAAAATTATTTTTCAGTCCCATTTCTTTACCCATCTCAAAAAGTTTGTGGATCATACTCTTCAGCTCTGAAGTATTATTTATATTACTTCTGAGTGAAGAGTATGATCCACAAACAACTCCAGCTCTGATCATTGGGGCTCGTCAGGCTGTTTGTTAGCCTTTTCCCCTGGTTCCCTTGCCACATTATATCGCAACGATTTGTTATACAGAATCTGTTGCAGTGCTTCATTTTATTTAAAACTCAAAGATTATAGTGTTACTTTGGTGCGTTGTAATTATTATTTACTTTGGTTATGCTCCCTGTAGTGAGATTTTTGATTTATTAGTTATGAAGTGTTGGCACCCTCTTCTTGTCAGATTGTGTGACTTAATATTTATTTTAGTATGTAACTTTTTGAAAATGTTACTTTCGTTAGTATATATTTCATCATGTTTTGCCTTAATGAAAATATGGTGTTATTTGCAAAAATCGAAATGTATGGAAATAGTTATACTTTTGAAGTTTTGTAATAGTTATACTTTTGAAGTGCTGCAATTTTTTAGTTACTTTGATTAACTGCGTGCAACCGTTGATTTCTATGATATGAAAAGCCTGAGTTCATTCATTCTGTTTGGACATTTATATTACTATTGGTGTTACAGTATTTTGGATTTTTGTTGTTTATTATGATTGTAGATGTAGTCTCGGGTCGGGTGTGTATGGACTTAATTCTGTTTTGTTGTGGTGTGGAATAAATAAATAAATAAATAAATAAAGTCCTTTGAAGGCCTCTTTGAAATATATTTTTTTTCCTTTCAAAAATAAAACGGAAATAAAACCGGGTCGAAATCGGGTCAGGAAGACCTTGACCCGACCAGTTTGACCCGCAAGAAATTGTCGAACCGGTGACCCGTGTCCATCTCTGCACCGGACTTGTTGCCCGTAAGGCATGGGCGTCAGTGCTTCAGGATCAATTTTAAGAGCCTGAGCTCGAGCCCGCGCCCGAAGTATTTCAGTCTGAGCCAGTCTACTCACACCTCTCCGACTAAGCCTGCTGGATCACCTGCTTCGGGTCGCCCTGTCAAGTCTTCCAAGCCAGTTATCTAATTCCTGCCTCTTGAGGAATTTTCCGCACGCCTACACATGAATGTGTTTCCGGACACTCCTCTCCCTTATAACGAATTGCACGACTTTGCTTGTGCCAAGACTCTTCTTCCTAATTTACCCACCTATGTCAACCGATTTGAAGGTCGCTACCCAGCAGTTGAGAATCAACTGGCACAACTGTTAACTCTTTACAATACTATCAAGAGTCCATCTGCCGAGGATGCTGCCACTCAGAAGTGCATCCAACGGCGGTACAACGATTTCCGTTCCCATTTGGAAAAGATTGTCACTGCCACTAGAGACATGGCACTTTCACTGTGACTTCCTTGAATTGTCGCGGGTTCGCGACACCAGTGTTGAACTCCCTCGTTTATGAGGACATTTCTGCCGCTGGTGGAGATGTTCTCCTTCTCCAGGAAACTCACTGCTCTGCTGACACTCCCACTCACCTATGGAGACGCTGGCCGTACACCTTTTACCACTCGTATCGCCTCTCGCGGTATGGTGGTATAGCTGTAGGTGTGCGCCAGCGGTTTTTGACTCAGCTGACTTCTATTTCTGTGACAAATTTACACCTTGATTTTCTTCAGTGTTTTACCTTTTGTGTGCATAATGTTACTTTTCATATCTTTAATGTATATATTCCCACTGATGAAATATATGTTGCTCATCTTTTCAGTAATATTCGTGCAGCGATTGCAGCGATTCCTCCCGGGGATTATTTCGTTCTTGGGGGGATTTTAACTGCACGCTGCAGCCTTCTCTTCACAGAAATTCGTCTTTTGGCGAATACCGCATGAATTTAGTTTCACAGCTGACTCAGCTCCTTGATGATTTTCATCTTGTCGATTCCTTCAGACGGCTAAATCCTGATTCCATTTCCTTTACGTGGTGTAATCCGCCGACGTTTGGTTCTACTGCTGCGCGGTTGGACCGAATATATGTTTCTACTTCCTTACTCCCTGCTATCACTGCTGCTCGACATTCACCTACTGTTTCTTCCGACCATTCTGCCGTTTCACTATCAATTTGCGTCTTTCCTGCACCTTCATCTACGCGTCGTCATTGGACGTTTGATGACACTCTCTTGCAAGACCGTTCCTTTTGTGAGGAAGTTGAGAAGTTCCTTTCTGATCGTAAGCTGCTGCTCACAACGACCCCAAGCGCCTTGCGTTTGTGGCTTGATGTCAAACGGGATCTTCTCTTGCTCGTTCGTCAACTCTCCTTTACTATTTCCACCACTCGCTCGATGGAGGTGAGTAACCTACGAGGACTCCTCTCCGCGACGCCAATGTCTGACCCGCACTACGCCTCCGTCCATGATGAACTTCATGCCTGCCTCAAACCGTTTGCTCAGCAAGCAGTCTGTCGTCTTCGGCTCCTACGTATTTCACCATCGACGCATTCTTTCGAAGTCCTTTCGAAGATGGAATCCATGCGACGAACGTCATCTTCCATCAGACATCTCCGATTGCCTGATGGCACTGTTACTGGCAATACAACTCTCATCTGCTCTCATGTCCGTCACTTCTTTCAGGAGAAGTTCCGAGCGGTTGCGCAGGGTTCTTCTTTTTCTTCCTCCTCTTTTCTTTCTTCTCTCCCTCAGGTCCCGTCTTCTCTCTGCGCCCCTCTCATTGCTGATTTTTCTTTGCCTGAATTGAGAGAGGCTTTTGCCTCCCTCAATCTTCACTCTTCCCCGGGACCTGATGGCCTCCCGCTCTTGTTCTATCGGGCCTTTCTTCAGTCACTCCTGCCTTTTCTCTCTGCCGCTTATTCGTGTGCTCTTTCTTCTCCTGCGCTTCCGCCGGAATTTACAGTTGCACATGTCATCCTCCTGCCGAAGAAGGGTGACCTTCTGGACTTGTCGAATTGGCGCCCCATCTCTATTCTCAACCTGGACTACAAATTCTTCACTAAACTCCTTTCTCGCCGCCTAAATTCTGTTCTTCCGTTCCTCATATCCCCCGACCAGACATATACCGTGCCTGGTCGTTCTATTTCTAACAATATCTCCTTTCTTCATAACCTTTCCTTTCTTGCACTAAAACATTCCGAACCCTTAGCTTTGTTTAATCTTGACCAGAAATCCGCTTTTGATAACGTCTCTCACGCTTACCTTTCTGCCGTATTAACTCACTATGGTTTTCCTCCCGCTTTTGTTTCTCTCATTCTTAGCCTCTACCGGGGCGCCCATTTGCACGTTCGAACGGCCACATTTTTGACGGCCCCGATTCCTTTTCGATCTGGCATCAGACAAGGTTGTCCATTATCAGGACAACTCTTTGCTCTCGCCTTTGAGCCCTTTTTGATTGCAAGTCGGGCGTCTCTCTTACCTGCGGTGGGACCGATTGTCTCTAGTACTCGGCATCACCGTTTTCTTGTCTCTGCTTACGCAGATGATGTTACCTTTTGTCTTCGCCGCGATGACCAATTTGATACTCTTCTTGCCACTTATGAACAGTATGCTGCTCTCTCTGGTGCTGCCCTGAATATTCAGAAAAGTGCTGGCCTGTGGTGTGGTTCTTGGAGAGGCCGCACTGACTCGCCGTGGGGAGCAGTGTGGTCCTCCTCGACCCAAAAATTTCTTGGAGCTCATTTTGGACACTCCTTTACCACAAGCAACGTCACTTGGCAAGCTCTTCGCCCACGACTTCATCGCACGGCTGGTTTTTGGCGATTTACGTTTTCCTTTTCCTCTTACTTTCAACGTGCTCAAATTGTTCATCGATATCTTCTCTCACAATGCTTCTATCCTTGGGATTCCTGTGTGTTTAAATCGCATCATTTCTCTGCCATCAATAGTATTTTCACTTCAGTGATATGGTCATCTAGACATTGGATTTCTGCTGCAACGCTTTCTCTGCCAACATCATTTGGTGGTCTTCACTTCCCGGACGTCAGAACATATTATCGAGCTCACCGAATCGTCTCCTTCATTCGTCTTCTCCTTTCGCCCTCCCCTGCACTTTCTTCTACCCTGAATACTCTTATTTCTCTTCATGATCCATCCTTCACTTTCCTCCTTTTTCTTCGGATGGATTCATCTCCTTCTACTTCTAAACGCCTCCCACCACTTCTTATCGACGCTCTAGCGGTATTTCATTCTCTCCCGCTACTCCGCGCTCCTCCCTCTACCACCCTGGACCTGCTTGCAGAACCTCTTTTCTTTTCCACTCTGATTCATCCACCCGATCAACCATACTTTCTTTTCCCCTCTTGGTTCCGCTCAGGAATTCTCACTGTCGAAGCTTTATTAACTTCCGATTTGACCTGGAAACCCCTCTCTTCTCTTTTCCCTGACCCTTCTTCCACCTTGGAAGAGGAGTATGACCTTCTTCGCTCCGCTCTCCGTACCCTCTTCCCACTTCTGGTTTCTGACACTGGCCTTATTTCTGTCTCTGGACCGAGCCTCTCTCTTCCTTTCTTCCTTCCCTTTCGGGACTCTGTTGCTCCCATTTCTTCTTTTTTCACTGCCTCTATCTATGCGATCCTTCGTGCGCCCCTCACTTCTCCGCATGGTCTTCCTGATGCTTCTCCTTCTCTTCTGCTGCCTATCTGGTCTGCCTCTTTCTCTCCCCTTTCTACCCCGTTAGAGCGAAACATCCACTGGCGGTTTCTTCACCGCCGCCTTCCTGTTCCTTCTTCTCTCTTTCACATGTCTATTTCTTCTACTTCTCTCTGCTGCTTTTGTGGTGTTGAAGGTGATGTTCCTCATGTCTACTGTCACTGTCCCGTTCTCCTTCCACTTCTCAATACTGCCTTTCGTCTTGTAGGGACCATTTGCTCCAGAGACATCCCTTTTCAAGCGTACGAGTGGCTATTGCTTACCAAACATCCCCCGGCTATTTTGCCGGATGCCTGTGCCTATCTCTTCGTACTTGTGAAACATGTCGTTTTTCTTTATCATCAATCTCTCCGCTCTCCTGCTACCACACCTAGTATCCTCTCTGCTAGCGCGGCCTTACGGTCGATTTTTAGGAATCGCATCGTGTCTCGACTACGCCTGGAGAACTTCGCTGCTTCCACCCCTCAATCTCAAGCCTCTTTCCGGTCAACCTGGGCGCAGGGGACCGGTTGGTTCGAAATCACTGGATCTTCCATTCATCTTTCTTTCTGATTTTTTGTTTTTTTCCAGCTTCGAAGATCTGAATGCATGAGTCGAGATTTTGTGTTCTCTCTTCCTGGTGCTTCGTCACAGCGTCTACTAAGTGTTTGTCATGTAACTGCTTCTGATTTGTATTGTAGGGGTTTTCTGCAATTTTTGTGTAATTCGTGTGCATGTACCGTGTTGTATTTGTTTCTTCGTTGCACCTGTCCTTAATACTTATTCTTCACTCATGTGTCTGCTTTTTCTGCCTGTACCTTCATTGAGTTGTGCACCGTGTATTTGTTCTCTAGGAGCAATACGAGAGGTATTGCCCTGCGATACTTTGTTCTTTCTGTTTTTTCTTGCTGCATTGTGTTGCATCTTTTAATTTATACCTTATTTCTGTCTTGCATTTTCACATTCTTTGACGTCATGTATTTTTTGCTCGTCCCATGTCGTTGTTTTTTGGACCGATGCAATACTGCACGGCTTGCTGTTTGTATTTTGTGTATCCTTGTGTTTCACTTGGGGAGTTCGCCCAAGTTTCCACTATGTTCTGTAATACTTATCATGTTTTTGTCACATATCGTGTGGTTTCCTGGATTGTGGGAACTTCTGTACCTTTATCGTAGTATATGCTTTTGTTGTGTTTTACATGTTCCCTTCTTTTTGTGCACTGCGTTGTACAGCCATGTTCTTGTAAATATATTTACCTGTTGTTTTGTGCTCTGCTTTCACTCTGCACGTCATCACATGCTTTATTAATTAATCATTACTTTTGCTTGTGCATCATCTTCCTCAAGCATATATTGTTCCTTCTTAACGATTTTAACATTTTGTCATCCTTAGTTGACTGTCGTATCACATTCACCTGTAAAATTTCATCAGTATCGCTCATTGTTTTGTTGTTTATTTTGCCATATGTGGTACGCCTGTATTCCCTATGTTTTTGCCAATAAAGTATATTTTGAACTAACTGCTGTAATATACAGTATATATCCAGTGCCGTTAATGCCCACCAGATGGAGACGTCTCAGTAGCTGAGCCCATCTTACGGATTTATGATGTCAGAAGCTGACTTAAAAATACACATAGCACCGTGGATTATTGGCCACCGTGGTGTAAAGTTAACGCGCTCGGCTAGATATTGAGAGTTCCGTGATTCATTTCCACGGGGGCGGCTGAAAACAATTTTTCGGTTGCTATGTGTTTCTGGAACGTGGAAAGAGCGATTTATTTATTCATATAGGAATAAACAATTTTATTATAATACATTTTGAAATACTTTGAATACTACTTTTGCACACGACAGACTTTTGCAAAAAATGCTGATAATGTACACTTTTCTGAAGCTTCTCAATGCTTGTGAATTTCAAAAATTTTAAAGATGGTTTAATACACCAGTCTTCCAATATGCTTATGTTTATAATTTGCTTTCCTAAATAAGCAATACAGTCTATGAGAATGAGATGGTAACTAAAGAAAGAAGTGTAAAAAACAACAAACCTTTCAGATAGAAAGTGCAAGAGAAAGTCATTGAAGAATAATTAAGAACTTCGCTGTGCTCTGATAGCGTGACGTACAAGTTGCTAAACTTGAGGAAAATTGAAAAGTCATTTTTATTAATTTGGTACTCCCTCTCTCACCAAGTTTCTTTGTCTCGAAACGCGATATCATCTTGGCGGAAACGATGAATCAAACGCTTTCGTCTACATCGAGCAATCACAGCGAGCCTTCTGTTGGGTTTTGTCATTATTTGCGCACAGCGTACAAATTTTTTTTTTTTTTGTAACCAAATTTACAGGTTTATGATTTAAACAGAAATATAATCATGTTCAGATATTTTATATCGTTAATCGTTCATAATATATTTTTGATCGGTAATTTTAGTCCAGACTTAACCTTAGCTTAAAGATATCGTTCATTTTCGCTGAATTCTGTCTGAAAAAGTTTCTGGAAGGTTTCATTATCAATATTTCTCCCTTACTGGAAAGTTATTCTCATCGAATTGCTCTCCAAAATCAACTTTAAATTCAATTCTCCGTCAAGACTTAATTTCGACGAAAAAGATTAAGAATGAACAAAGATAGTTCGTTGTTATTTACGCTTTCCAACCGTAGGTTGAAGAAGCGTATATGCTCCAGCTTTGTCCGTCCGTCCGTCCGTCCACACGATATCTCCTGTGAAAATGGTTCGATTTCGACGAAATTTTAGTATGTGGTAGGGGACCACCTGGGGACGAACCCTATTGAAAATGGGCGAAACACGGTCAAAGGTCAGGACATAGGAGCGGGATCCATTACATTGCTCTTATGCGTCATTACTTGCGTACAAATGGTTCGATTTCGATGAAATTTTGGTATGTGGTAAAGAACCACCTGGGGACGATCCCTATTAAAAATGGGCGAAATGGGGGTGGGGGACAAAGGTCAGGCAGGGCATCAGAGCGGGATTTATTCCATTGCCCTTATGTGTCATAACTTGCGTAAAAATGGTTTGATTTCGATGAAATTTTAGATGTGGTAAGGAGCCACTGGGGACGAACCCTATTAAACATGGGCGAAATGAGGTCAAAGGCCAGGACACTGGAGTGGGATCCATTCCATTGCCCTTGTGCATCATAACTTACCTAAAAATTCTTCGATTGCGACAAAACGTTATCATGTTGTTCCGGCGGTACACTGAACCGGTTCTGTTGAATATCAACGAAATGGGGTCAAAGGTCATTGCAGAAAAGCAAGATTTATTCCACAGGCATTGTTCTCATAACTTGCGTAAAACTGCTTCTATTGCGACAAAACTTTAGTATTCCTGAAGTATACTGAACCGGTTCTGTTGAATATCATCGAAATGGGGTCAAAGGTTATTGCACAAAAGCAAGATTTATTCCACAGGCATTATTCTCATAACTTGCGTAAAACTGCTTCTATTGCGACAAAACTTTAGTATTCCTGAAGTATACTGAACCGGTTCTGTTGAATATCATCGAAATGGGGTCAAAGGTCATTGCACAAAAGCAAGATTTATTCCACAGCCATTATTCTCATTACTTGCGTAAAACTGCTTCTATTGCGACAAAACTTTAGTATTCCTGAAGTATACTGAACCGGTTCTGTTGAATATCATCGAAATGGGGTCAAAGGTCAGGGTACAGGAGCGAGATTTATTCCACAGCCATTATCCACATAACTTGAGTAATAATTTCTGGTATGTTAGAAAGCGTATCATAATCAGTGCATTGCATGATTTTACAAACTTGTTTGTTCGATTTTACTTTACACGAATCTTCTACTAAAACGATAAACCATCTGTTAGAGGACTGCGCGGGGATCAATTAGGAAAGCCAGGTCCGGCTCGAGCCCGTCGCTACTCATATTTTCCAGTTTAAGGCCAGACCGGACCCGTTTTACACCGGTGAGCTATTACATTATGATCACCTACCTAATAAGCTGTTGGACCCTATTTAGCCAGCAAAACAGCGGCCACTATGCGAGGCATCAATCAATTCGATAAAGTGGCGATAGGTATCCTGGAGTGTCTGGTACCATAATGTCAGCAGCATGTCCTCCAGTTCCCGTACATTTCTGGGAGCGGGGTGATTTAGCGCGGACCCGCTTTTCCAAGTCAAAATACAAATATTGGATTGGGTTCCTGTCAGGTAAATTTGGAGGCCAAGGCATTACCTGAAAATCAAAAGCATGTTCCTCGAACCACTCCTTGACGATTCTGGCAGTGTGGCATGGCAAATTATTGGCTATGCTACACTGCCAGAATCGTCAAGTAGTGTGACATGGCGCATTAATGGCCATGCCACTCTCGTCAGCGGGGAACACAGTTCCCATGAATGGGTGAACTCGGTCCGCCACGATGTTCACATACATGACAGCTGTCAGGGTTTGTGCTGTTGGGATCACAATCTACAAGTGCATCGGGATCACAATCGTCCAAACAGTGCATCAAGGTGCCACAGCCACCGTTGGCGATCGGCGTATCCCGTCTACGTGATGCACCGGGAATCTTGATTCTTCAGACCAGGCCACTTTCTTCCAATCATTCACAGTCCAATCTCTGTGATCTTGCGCCCGTTTTTTGACGATAGCGTGCAGTGAGCATGGGCACCCTGCTGGGTCTTCGGCTACGCACGTCCATACGCAGAAGGCTGCAATGAACTGTGTGCTATGACACATTGCCCTGATCATCATTGTTATAGCTGCGGGTGATTTGACGCACTGTGGCTCTGTGGTCGCTGTGAACAGTGCGCGACAGTGTCCGTTCCTTTCTGGCACCAGTGAGCTGCGGATGACGCACATCTGGACGACAGTTCGCGTTTAGCCATCTGTGCACCACTTTTGATACGTACGCACTACAATGGCACGTGAGCAACCCACAAGCCGCGCTGTTTCCGAGATCGTAGTTCCGATACGCCGTGCCATCACAATTTATCTTTTATCAAACTCCGATAAATCGGCAGCTTTTTCTATTCTGACTCCGAACACTCTACTAACCGAAAGCCGGTCCTCGGGTTGTATATATACTGCTCTGTGAACTTAACCTGCGCCACCGTTCGGTCTCCAGGCGCGCTCATTTCTGTAGGCTGAAGGTGGTCATAATGTAATGGTTCATCGGTGTATACTTTGATCAAACGTTTTCCGCTGTTTATTGGAAATAACGCAATGCTTCGGAGCAACGGACTAACGAGACTTCCGAATCTCAGCTAATCATTAGCAATTCAACTGGACTTCAACCCAGAACTTTAAGGTGATTCCACCTAAAATCTCTGCCTTCTGTTTCCAATGGTAAAATTTCTTTACATATTTTCTTCGCAGTTTATGTATTCCCAAGGATGAAAATTTGCACATCGATAAAACTAGCTTTAAGTTATAGCATGGGATACTTAATACTTGGTAAAACATAACCGTAATTATATTAAAAATCAATCATTTTTCGTTGAGTAGCGTTCAGACCTGTTAATAGATGGCGCAACCTGTACATTGATGACGTCAGTAGACAAACAAATGTTGGATTGCTTAATTATGGTTATGTTTCAGCAAGTATTAAGTATCCCATGCAATAACTTAAAGTTAGTTTTATCGATGGGCAAATGTTCATCCTTGGGAATACATAAACTGCGAAGAAAATATGTAAAGAAGTTTTACCATTGGAAACATAAGGCAGAGATTTCAGGTGGAACCACCTTAAAGCATACATGACATCGCGAGAACCAAAATCACGTGATCATATATTTATAACCTGAGAGTTTCGAATTGTTTTCTTCATTCGACTGTGTTTGTCGATTTCGGAGTGACTGCGTTTGCTTTGATTGTGTTTTTTGATAACTTTATATGAATTTATTTAATAATCATTCTGGCTGTAGTTAGATCGGCCCTTGATTTTTGTGTTTTTCAATCATGTGAGTTTCAATTAAATGTTTTTCGCTTTGAGAGTAGCTTGGGAGCTAATCGCTCAGTTTAGGAGTAGTTTATTGTGTCGCTTCAGTCATACGATCGGGCAATATTTTCCCTGCTAATAAAGTTAATATTCGCTGTTTTCTTAATAGTGTTCTTCGGAATTCTTGAAGCAGAACACAATAAAAAATGTTGTTGATAGCCGGGATGCTAACCTACTAGAGGCAGTCTTTTCTGTTTTTGCCCATTAACAAGAAGGCGAAGCAATATTTTGTAGTGATTGAAAATTGGAAAAGAAACTGGCGAGGAGAAATATCTGCAAGTGCAGTTGTGACCAGATGTTTCATTTTTATTCCACAAGTTACACTTTTCCTTCGAAAGTCAGTCGCTACGAGCAACAACGTCTGATTGACGGAGGATGGCTCAACAGGTCCAACGAATTGGTAAAAACCGAACGGAATTTCACCGTAGTCTTACGAAAGATATCGAGCGGAGTTCTTCAGCTTAGCACGACTGAGACGAAGACTGCTTTCTTCCGCTGTCAGCTGGAAATTAAAATCGAGAACAACATAATTCAGTGCGTGGTCGTTAGGACGCCAGCGATAATTTTCATCTACAAAGACTTTCCGCAGGTGAGCTTGACTCAAGAGCAGAGTGCAGTGATTGACAAGTTCGTCTGTGCCAGTCAGAACTCCTCGGAACCAAAAGCATGTTTTCAAAAAAATCTTCGCACCATGAAATACTGCAAGAAACTGAAGATTATTTTACCATTATCAAATTTTCAGGATTTGAAATTCTGGTGGAGGTTTTTCAACTCCCCCGCAAAGGAAGCTTCCGAAGAGTCACTTCCGTGCGAGACGAATTTTTCCAAGTGCATCTGCAGAGCTCAGGAAATATTTACAAGTAAGTTTTTTTTGTTTTTTGAGGATAATCATTATATAATGCCTATTTCTATGTCATCATCATTAGTGTTCTGTTTCTTGACAGGTACAACGGTATCTCAGGAAGTCCTCTTCCTCCAGTTTCCTCTGTTACTTGCTTCATCCATTTCTTGACAGTTTCCTGTGCCCATTACACGTATCATCAAGCATCATCAGCCGTTTCCTTTCTCTTGGTAGCTTTCCTTCAATTCTTTGCAATACTTCATCATTGGTAATTTTTTCAGTCCACTTCATTTTCTCCATTCTTCTCCATTTTAAATGCTTTCTACATTTCGTTCTTGTAAGTAATTCTTCATATTAAGACAGGCTACCAAAAATGAATCATGTTCAATTAACCAGAAACTAGATGCGGGTGGACTTCAGATTATCAGCTCTTCAAGTAGTTTCGCGTATCACTCCGCTTTGCATACATAAGGTTTACGCACAACCACCATCAAGGGGCAAGGAAACTAGCTCCACGGATGCATTTTATGCTGAAAGTAGTAATAATTTAAACCTTTTAATGACACGGATGTTTTATACGAAGGAAAGCGGCTTCTTAAATAAAAATGTAGAATAATAAATAATACAGCCGCATTCTTTTGACGTAGAACTATGTCTTATGGTACGATACACATTAGAGATGGACGGGGCCAAGGAGGTTAGAATAATACTTCTGGAGGTCTTTTAACCGTGAAGCCGCAATGTGTGGGAATTTGCCATTGCTTACATGATACCTATGTAATTTCATCTGTTCGTATTTTGGAATTGCGTGGGGTTTGGTTGCAGAAACCGTCTTAATATCAAACTGGAATGAATTATATACTTCTTACACGAGTGAAGTTTACAATTTTAACGTTATGCTTTGTTTAGAATTCGCACCAATGTTCGTGCATTTCAATTCTAAAAAAATGGGAAGGAGCCTCAAAATACAGTAATTAAGAATTTTATAAATCCAGCATTTGCTTACACATTGGCAACAAGTTACGATGCGAAATTGGAAACATTCGCGACGAAAGAAGGCGATTCGGCCAACACAAAATGCATTGCAAGAGCCTTGAAAACCATCAGCTTTTCCACTTTTAGACGGCCGTCGCTCGCGGTTATAGGCTTCACACAAAGTGGTACTGCTCCATTAACAAGGGCATCTCCAGATATCTTATTCTAACCTCCTTGGACGTGACATAATTCTGTGAGCGATTTCAACTAGCAATAACTCCGGGATTATTGGGGGCGTGGCAACAGCTCTCGTAACGTTTGATGGCGTATTGATGACATTTAGTGGCAAGAATAAGTGGTGGGGTCGGGGGATCAGTGGCATTTGCTGACATCGCGCCGAAGTGGATGGTCATTTTTGTGCTCTGCGCTGCGAGTATACTTTTTGTTTTCGTTTTCAATACTTCTGAGCTAAAGGTGATTGAACATTGATTTTAGTATGTAATTCATGTTAAAACAGTGGACTAGTGTGAATTAAAAAAAATACAATTGCAACTGTTAACGATAAGAGTAGATGGTACTGTAACTGTACTTTATTATTTTTTTCGCACATTTGTAGAATTAGCGGGGAAAAAACCAATCAAAATGCCACGAAAATGTGAAGTTGAGTGCAGAAAGGAGTTGCGGAAACTGAAAAGACTGTCAGAACAAGAAATTTTTGAACCCAAGAAACAAGAACTCCCAACGCCGAGCGCTACAAAGGCTATCGCGATCCAAACGAGTGCGTCAAAGTGAACCCATCCAGAGCAGCTCTAGCGTTCCGGTCGACGTCGCGTAGCCAGTGGACGTTCATATGAACTCAGATATTGACTGGTGTCAAATAAAGGAGCCGGATTACGTAAAGCTGACGACTTATAAAAATATTTATGAAAAAGGAACAGTGGAATTTCAGAAAAAAATCATCAACAACGAGTTTGATCGAGTATGCGACGTCTGCGTCTTCCACTGTGTGTTTTATTCACGATCTTATCATAGACACAAGTCAGGGCATACGTAGTTCTACATTTAAACACAGCAAGAGAATCCACTTCAGCCTCATCGGGGTTTTTTTCTTCGAGGAGTTATTACAGTTCCTCAAAGGACTTTGTATGGTTTTTAATGAGAAGAGAAGAGTTGATAATCGAAAATCCACCCGTTAAGAGCGATCTATAAATGGGAAATTTTGTGTATTCTTCCGATTGCAAACGCTTTCATGTAGTTCCCAAGTTCTGGTATATCGCTACGCCATGTTTACATAAAGCCGTCTCACACCCATCAGCAGCGAGCAAAGAAACTAGTTCACGACGCACTTTATGCGGAGTTCTTCTTAGAATAATAATAGTCGCTCTAATGACTGCCAGTATTTTTTGAAAGGAGGGAATTCGGAAGGTATATATATGTATGATATAGAAGTTGTATTATTTTCATTTGACTACTCCTAAAAGAATTTACTATTTTAATTATAAATCGATTTGTTAATTTCTGTACTTTGATTCCCTGAATACGTGTTATTTTGATGATACCAATTAAGTATATAGTGTCACAAATCGGTCCAAAAATTTCTTTTCTCCAAAGGTAATAACATACCGATATTGTATGCAAATTATTGGTGTACTGTTCATATAAAATTCATGGATATCATAACCACCATCAGAAAAGATTTCTAGTTTCGCGTGTGGTGCAGTTTGTCTAGACTTATCCCGTTATATTATTGTTCAACATTTCCTTTGTGTAAAATAAGCCTTTCTTTTTGTATTAAAAAAACATGTTATTACATCGTCCAAATTAATATTATTTTAACAAATACGTATTCTGCATGAAAGGGGGAGCTATTTTCTTTGCTCCTTGATGGTGGGTGTGCGCAGGCCTTATGTAAGCAAAGCCCATTGATACGTGGAACTGCTTGAAGAGCTGATAATCGGAAGACCACGTTAGGGTTTCCTAAGTTGTGTTTTTTTTTCATGGACGTACGAAGTCATTTTGTGTTTACACTCACATATTCCGACTGTCTTGCATGCCAAAACATGCGCAATATAAAGTACAGAAAGAAATACAATACGCTTATGAATCATGGCAGCCATCCTGCCAGGGATTGAGGCTCTTTATTCCCACCCAGCTGCAGATCGCGTACAGTGCAACAGCCAATGGACAAAAATCGAGCAGGTTATAATAAATAGATCAGATCATATGTAGAGGAATTTAGGAAGGGAGTGTCTGACCCCAGGTCTTAAACAACCCTTAGAAATAAGAAGCTAGGAGATTTGGGCTAGAGTGCCCGATAGGAAAGTGACACGGAAGCGAGGTAGAAAGGTGTAGGAAGACGCCCTTATTTGTTACCGGGGGCCAGTACCCTGGGTCCGACGGCTTAACGTGCCCATCCGACGCAGGGCGGGTATTTAGTGGTTCGAGTGTTCGTACCTGCCTGGGATCGAACCTGAGGTTATATCCATGGCAGTACCGAACGCTGACCACTAGGCCACCTGCGACTCTTATAGTAAATAAAAAGCGGTTTTTTGTCTAAATGGCGTCATTTAAGGCTCTACGAGACCCGCCATCTTGTATTGCTGCCTTCTCTTGTTAACCAACGGGCAAGCGTATTTCACAAATTGCTCGGGCAATTTTGCACATTTTGGAACACCGTTTGTGGCTAACGCAAGATATATGATAAATAAAGTGTTTCCTGGTTTCAGAATTTTTATTGACCTTTCCCTTCATTTTTTATCTGCAGCAAAAGTCGTACCCAGGCGTCTTCCATAGCTTTATTAATTAATAAAAAATACTTAAAAGTCCAAAATGAAAATCTGAAACCAGGGAACTCTTTATTTATCATAGATCTTGCGTTAGCCACAAACGGTGTTCCAAAATGTGCAAAATTGGCTGAGCAATTTGTGAAATACGCTTGTCCGTTGGTTAATAAGAGAAGGCAGCAATACAAGATGGCGGGTCTCGTAGAGCCTTAAGTTGGCGCTGATAACCTTCTCCGTGGCGTTTTTGCCTACCTAGGTAGTAATCTTTACTTAATTCGAACTAATCCCTACAAGCAGATAAAAACACTAATGCAGGATTATCTTAGTAGTTTCCAACTTCCCAAATGTTGTATGTGTGCGAGAGGAAGGTTGGTGTACGGAGTAGGTACCGATTCATCCTTTCCCATTTCATCCTCTGATCAAAATCATGCCGTTTCATCCTCGGGTTTTAACGGGTATGGCGATTCGTCTCCAGCACACAGTGGCCCGGGAAGTATTCCCAGTGGAGTACGGTTTAAACCGGTTCACGGCGGGGAGTCCTTGAGTCGAGTCCTTCACCTGACATAACAAGTTGATGAGTATAATGATTGCACAGTGGGCCGCGGGTGGCCTAGTGGGCAACGTTCGTGACTGCCGCGGAAAGTACCTCAGGTTCGATCCCAGGCAGGTACGAACGCTCGATCTACTTAATATCCGCCGTGCGCCGGATGGGCACGTCAAGCCGTCGGACCCCGGGTACTGGCCCGCCGGTAATAAATAAGGACGTCTTCCTCCCCCTTTTTACTTCGCTTCCGTGTCACTTTCCTATCGGGCACTCTAGCCCAAATTCTAAGGGTTGTTTAATACCTTGGGTCAGACACTCCCTTCCTAAAATCCTCTACATATGATCATTTGATTGCACAGTGGTTCTATACCCTTTGGAAACAGTAATTCTGGAAGATGAAGCATTTGCTATTTTTCTACAGCAATTTTGGAAGCGGATGCACTTGCTATTTTTTTACGTTTGCATCACGACGTTCAGGTATTTTTTCTTGTAAACGTGTAGCAGAAGTCGTATAATATGAGTGAAGTGGAGTTTATCGAAACCAAGGTGGCCTGCTTGCATTACTTTTCGACAGGCGGTCGTATACGTTAAATAACACTAACAAAGGCTGGATTTTCCGAAATGCTGATTGCAGTGGAACTTTACTTACGAGTTCAGAAAATAAGGTATTGTCTGAAGGAAACCACACTTGTAAACCTAATGTAGCTAAAATGGAAGTAAAAATATAGGTCGCAAAGTGTAAGAAAAGGGCCCGCGAAGAGCTCACGCCTAGAAGTCAATATGCGGCTAAAAATCTGAGAAAAACTAAATAACGAGTAAATAACACGAACTCAAATAACAGTTTATTAAGCGACTGCGAAAATGTAGGGGGGGGGGATAGGACGAATCGCCACTCCTATTACATCCCGAGGGTGAAACGGCACGATTTTGAGCAGAGGATGAACGGGAAGAGATGTATCCGTATACATCCAATGCTGTGAGGCACAGGAGTTCTCCAGTGATAGCAAATGTATTATTGAGGTCAAGACAACGCCAACCAACCGCAGGAAAACCCCAATATTTGAAGTCCAGAGAATGCCAATGACGCGATTCTGTATTGACAGGATTTTCTACAATTGACAAGATCCAATACTACCAAATTATTGTGATAAACGATGCCTACATTTAATCGTTCATTATTTTCCTGAAATGAATTATATTTTACCAAAATAAAAAAAAAGTAATTTCCCAAAATAATAGATAATAATTTGCGAAACTAATTAGTTAATTACTCATTCAGTATTTTTGTAAAATTCATGTATTTGTGGAAATGTAATTAGGCAGACAATTAATTGAATATCTTAACCGAATTTCTTTAGTTCTGAACAGCGCAAAATAAATCTTTAACTTAAATGTCAGTTCCTTTTTCTGATTTTATAGGATTGACAGTAATACTGCGTATGGGTTGACCGACATTATTAGACCAATATTAAGCCTGTAAGATGTACTTCTTGGTAAATGCGGCAATAACTTTCTTCATGCCGGGTATACCACACGCGGGAACGTACTGGAGGGGGACAGGGAGTTTTACATCTAGCCTGGCAATTGGCAGGTTTGAGGGAACGGAGACTAAGATAAGAGGATAAACACTGAGTTATTGGCAAACAGCTGCTGACATCTGGTTTTACCAGGATGCTTTCGAATTTCCCCCTTCGTATCCCCAGAAACACTTCTGGGTTGACCACATCGCCTACGTATCCACTCAGAATACAAGAAACCCAAATTACTGGTTGATGACAAAATACAGAAATCATTGCATAAAAACTGCTCCCGATTAAGCTATGTGCATATTGAATCCTGTTTTTCAGGTTTACGTGGTCGTTTCTCTACTGCATGATTTGAATTTCCTAGAATTGTGGAATCTGGAGAAAAATCTGTGCGTTATTCGAAGCGAAAAATGCATTATAACGAAGTAAATTTCTCCGTCATTTTTATCCGCGCCAGGATTCGAACCCGGGTCCACTCATTCCGGAATAAGTTGCTCTACCAATTGAGCTACGCGGACGTTTTATTCTGATTCCTACCTGCCTTTATGTCGTGTGCGTCCTTCTGGCAGGTACGTCACATCTCCTGGTACGTTACATCATCTCCCCCTTATTTTTCCTTTTTTTTTTTTTTTTTTTCGAAGTGCTGCTCTTATTTTTCCTATCTCGCGGTGTGGAAATAACATCACACCAATGCGAGATTTTGAACGGTCGGGTCATCCGGATAGTTCGGGCGCCATTATAACGAATTAAATTTCTCCGTCATTTTTATCCGCGCCAGGAGGATTCGAACCCGGGTCCCCTCATTCCGGAATAAGTTGCTCTACCAATTGAGCTACGCGGACGTTTTATTCTGATTCCTACCTGCTTTTATGTCGTGTGCGTCCTTCTGGCAGGTACGTCACATCTCCTGGTACGTTACAGCATGGAAAGGTATTAAACGTAAAACAGATTTGCGCCATCTACCGGAAAATGTGCACGATTTGTCATCCTCATGATTATAGTTGTGGTGATATCGCATCTACAGATGGAAGAATTACAGGTAAATATAAATATGTACATATAAACTGATTTATAGTGCGCTTTTATGCTTTTAGAGGAAATGAAGATTTATCGATTGATGGCGAAAAGCTCGAGGTAACCGATACCTCCATTTACCTTGGACAACAAGTACCAAGCTAATGTCACGTTCACGAGGAAATTAATCGGCGTATAAAACCTGGCTGGAGAGCTTTTGGAAGAAACAGCACAATTTTCAAGAGCAATATGCCATTATGTCTCAAAAGAAAAGTGTTTAATCAATGTATCCTTCCAGTGCTTACATATGAAACACAGACATGGACCTTAACTAATAAAGACATACAAAGACAGCAGACAACTGAAAAAAAGCATGGAGAAATGCATGTTTGGTGTAATTAGGAAAGATAAAATGAGGAATAGTGGATAATTAAAATTACAAGAGTGGAAGACTTCATGATGAGAGTAAAATCCCTAAAATGGTAATGGCTGGACTATTTCCAGAAGAACAGACCACCGATGGACAACCGAAATTTTTGACTGTATACCAGGGACAGAAAAAGACCACATGGGGAATGAATGGATGAAATTCGAAAGCATGCTTGAGTAACATGCAGGAGAGTGGCTCAAGACAGACTGTTGTGGATGAAATTTGGGGAGACCCTCATCCACCAGTGGATTGATAATGATTGACAATGTTGATTATACACAGTCGTATCAGAATACTATGACCACCCCCAGAATCACAGTGTACCAGCTCAGGAGCGTCACAAGGTCTGCCACACGGAGATATGAGTGGCCGGCCAGAACAGATGAGCCATAGTGCGTAACGTGAGCACAATGGGCAGAGGTCGTGATTTGACGGACGTTCAAAAAGGAATGATCATCGGCTACCACCCCAAGGATGGAAGCATCGCAGAAACAGCACACTTCGTGGGCTGTTCGGGAGGTGCTGTACTGAGGGTGTACCGAGAATGGAACATTGGCACGCCAAGTACCTCCCGACGTGATAACTGTGGAGCCACACAAGCCATCGATCCCAGAGGAGAACGTCGACTGGTAAAGGGCAATCGACGCGCAACAGTGCAGCAATTGACTACGTAAATGAACGCTGGCGCACCCAGGTACGTGTCCCCGACAACAGTAGAGCGAATCCTGTTACGCATGGGTCTCCGTAGTAGACGCTGCGTCAAGACGCCCATGTTAATCCTGGTCCATTGGCAACGACGCCTGCAATTCGCATGAGACTACAGTCACTGGACAGTGGAAAAGTGTTGCCTTTTCCGACGAGTCGAGGTTCCTACTCAAGAGAAGTGACGTGCTGTGGCGGATATGCCGTCAGAAACACGAGAACCAAAAAAACTATGGCACGCTTGACAAGTACAGGCCGGCAGTGGCAGTGCGCATGTCTGGGGGATGTTTTCCTGGTATGACCTGCGACCGCTGGTACCACTGGATGGGTCTCTGAACGCCAATGGATACCTGTCCATCCTCGTTGACCACATGCATCCCTTCATGTTGGATGTTTACCGTGGTGGTAATGGTGTCTACCAACACCACAATACGCCCTGTCACGTCGCTAAGGAAGTGGGTGACAGGTTCCAGGAACACGACAGCGATGTCTCCGTTTTCCCTTGGACGGCAAAATAGCCCGACCTCAAACCCATAGAGCACTTGTGGGACTATTTGGATAGACAGGTTCGACGTGCCAACCCACAACTACGTTATCTGCGGGACCTCCGTGCTCTGCTGCAGTCCAAATAGGCACATGTGTCTCGGAAAACCTTCCATGGCCTTATTGCGTCCATGCGTATGTATATATACATACAGTATATTCTATAAAGATACCTAAGCAAAAAAAATATACAAAAATAATTTTGACTCACACCTAGTACAACATAGAAAAGGTTATGTATCTACCTGTGTGAGTAAAAGGAGAAAAGAAAAAAAAATAAAATAAAACAACTGAATGTAGAAGGTGTCGAGAATACTGAGCCTTGGCTTTATCAAGGACCAGCAAAAACTCTGCATTTTCTCACTTCCACAAAGACCTAGTTGGAAATGGGTTTCTGCAAGGCCATAGATGCAAGTAACATTCCCACCTAAAATAGTTTAAAATATATATATATAAGTCATGTCCTCCGTAGAGTAGCATGACCTAGCACTAGTTAACAATTTCGCTTGCATCCATTAACCTTCATGGCCCGACCCATGCTCTTCATCTGTTACTATTAAACAGAGAGAAGAAGATTAAAGAGAACTCAAGCTGTGAGAGTGACATAATAAATAGAAATGATTTTCAGCTATAACGAAATTCCAAGTTCGTTTGAGAGAGAATTTAAACCTGAAAAACAAATTTTACATTGCAATTAAAAAAGGAAATGTTAATTTATAACGAACAGATTTTTGAAAGAAAACTTGAGTCTAAAACCCCCTACTCTACAACTTATGACAGCACGAAAACGAGAATAAGTTAAAGATAATAATTAACTAAAGAAAACTTTGTGAAAGTTATATACCTTAAACAGTTAGTTGCAATATGTACAAAGTATTTCAGCTGAGCTTTAAGTGCATAATTAATTAGTTATTAAGAACTTAACTACTTTGAAAAAACAGCGCATAGACAGCGCATAGAAAAGGAACAAGCTTAGCCATCTTCTGTTCCTAGGTACCACAAAAGACGCTCAAAGTTACAAAGAAAAGTAAGAGTTAAAACCCGCATAAATGTTAACAGACAAACCAATGCTTAAAAGCTGAAAAGCTAAAAAAATACAGAGAAAAGGTACATGAAGTACTAACATTGAACTTATAAAACCTAGAGCCCAAAAACAAGGAAGAGAGCTTACCTCTTGTGTTACAAAAACTTTTCTCCTCACAAGAGGAGAACATGGCTGACCTCTTCCGCCACTCCCTAGACGCTGGGGGGCAGTGAGGGTGGGGCTGATGGCCTCCTCATACAGCAAGAAACCAACGCGCGGAGATTTTAACCAGAAAAAAATATAAACTTAAGACTGTGGATCTGTATGATCAGAATGAGCAGAACCAACTCTCCAGAACACATGAGAAATATTACAAAACACACGAGCAGTCCATTCAATAATCCCTGCATGCATTAAATCACCCCAGTGAGCTTCCACAGACCAATCAGAATCCCATCAATTTCAATGTTGGCTCCACTATCTCCAGCATAGCCATCCCAGTGATGAACAACCAGTTTTCCCCTTTATTTGCCTTTATTTTCCCTTATAAATATATTACATATATACTGCCTATATACTGCGGTACCGTGACAGTCCATCTGACAACCTAGACGTCTACTAAGTGACTAACGGGTGGGTAGTATTTAGAACGCGGATAGTCTGGATCACAGAGGTGGAGAGACAAGGGTCCAACTCTCGTGGTTAAGACACAACCCTAGTGGTCGGACATTAAACTACAATATCGTCTGTCACGTGATACGGTGCTAATGGCTATATTAGTACAGTAGCACCGCTGAGAGAGTTGTAAACTCGGGCCACGAATGGCCTAATGGTAAACGTTTGTGACTGCCACGTTCGAACCTCAGGTTCGATCCCAGCAGGTACGAACTCTCGAACCACTAAATATCCATCGTGCGCTGGATGGGCACGTTAAGCCGTCGAACCCTGGGTACTGGCCACCCGGTAATAAATAAGTGCGTCTTTCCCCTCCCCCCACCCCTTTCTACCTCGCTTCCGTATCACATTCCTATCGGGCACTGTAGCCCAAATTTCCTATCTTCCTATTTCTGAGGGTTGTTTGAGACCTGGGGTCAGGCACTCCCTTCGTAAATTCCTCTACATCTGATCTGAGTTGTAAGCTCTTGAAAAAAAAAAAAGGCATGCTGTTACGGTTCGACGTTTTAGTTCGATGTCCGTCCACTGGCGAACATCGAACTAAAACGGAGGTTTAACGACCACCGTGAGCAACTCAATGGGCTATAAGCAGTCGCCCAACCCTAATTTAGGGTCACTGGTTCCAGGGAAGGGAGAGAGCCAGTGCCGTAAGACAAACACGACATCCATGCCAGAGCGGGATTTGAACCCGGACCCCTTACGGACGAATGATCAGAAGCCAGCGCCTTAGACCACTGCGCCACCGGGGCGGCCTATTGAGATCTTCGGGGCCAAATTGTTGCCATGAGTCTCTATGGAAGATTAACCTCTGAGACTCTTGCTCTGTGGTCTGGACAATGTGGTGATTCATGTCCCGGGTGGAACGGAGCCGGACTGCGCGAGATTTCATCACGCTACTCAGAACTGAGCGCAATATAAACCTTATGAATTGCTTATTTCTGAAATTTTCCATTAAACATTTTCGGACCGCGGTTGACCACAGGTAACTGAAACCGCGAGAAGCGAGGCCGCGGATAAGAGGGGACCACTGTACCGTGAAAAAAGACCAGCACATGCCCTTGATATAGATAAACTACGACCATTCTTTGTAAATTTGTAATATGCAAGGTGTAGTAAGTTTATAATAAAATGTAAATACGCAAAAGGTAGAAAAAGTTTTACTTTTTTTATTAAGTAATTTAAGTTAGGATTTCTACGTAATTTAAGCTAGGATCACTTTCTCCAACTTGTAAGGCGAACTATTAAATTTATTCTTCATTGTGAAGACTAAATTTTCTTACTTCTGTTGTTTCCAAGAGATTTTCTTAACCTGCGCCATTTAAAGCTGTTTAGTCGCCTCGGTGTCTAAGTGATTTAAGGCGTCGAGATGGGTCAAAGTTCGAGCCCGGAGTGAGGCTTGGGGGTGTGTGTTTGTGCAACGGCGCAAGCTATCTCTCCATTCGCTCAAGCCAGTGGCTCTAAATTAGGGACGGGCATTGCTTAGTGCCGTCAGACTTGCTCATGGTGTTAGCTGAACCCTAAAACAAAGGAAAAAAAAAAAAAAGGTTTTTATGTACATTAAAATAAGCCTAAAAGTACTCTCGGACACTCAAGATGTACTTTTGATTTTTATTTAGAAATACTGCATGTTTTTAGAATTTTCTTTTGTTTTTTTTATTGAAGGTTTAACGACTACCGTGAGCAACTCAATGGGCTATCAGCAGTCACCCGTCCCTAATTTAGGGTCACTGGTTCCAGGAAACGGCGAGAGCCAGTGCCGTAAGGCAAATACAACATCCATGGACGAATGGTCAGAAGCCAGCGCTTTGACTACTGCGTGGGCGGTATTTTTAGATTAATGGAATACCTTATTATTTGTACCATTGTTGATTTAGAAAAAAAAATGTGGTTGATTGTTTTGTATACTTATATGGCTTATTGTTTTTTACAGTCACATTACTATTATGGTTTCAAACACAAAGCCCCCGTTAGTTCAACTTGAATTAAATTTTGTGCGTTTTTTAGTGATTGGATTAGAGGTTTTGGTCCAAGAAAACGATGAAATGCATAGCACGGACATGGCCGAGAAATGTCTTCCTGAAGATCAAGAGCAATGCTTATTTCCTTCTCATCTTGATGAAGATGTTCCATTTTGTGAGTACCTCGGCCAGGAAGATGGTTCATTGTCTCCTGATTATACAAACGTGTACACAGAAACCGTAAGACAGAGTAAGTTTATATTTCTGACGTTAACATGCGCATCATGTGTTAGATTAATGATACTATTACTACATATATATATATTTTATCACAATTACAACGTTTTGTTGCTTTTAGACACACAGATCCACCCACTCTAAGTTCCATCTCAACCAGAAAAACCTAGCTCGTGATTTAGTTTTAAATAAAAAATTGCCTTTGTAGGATTGTGTAAAAACAACTCGGGAAAAAAACCTTTAAAAGTTTCAAAAGGAACTATGAATTTGGTTATTTTTATTACTTAATATTTTTATTTTTATTGCTAATTGTTTTTATCTTGTTTTGATTATATTACAATCTAACTGTTAGAGTAATTTTAAACAAAGTATGTTACGTAATTTTAAACAAGTATGTTAAGTATGTTATGTTATGCACCCACACCACAAGTCATCCTGAAGAAGAAATTGAAGAATTTTATGAGGAAATTTGTCATCTAAATAATAAAGGTAAGCAGCACTTGAAAATAATTATGGGAGATTTCAATGCAAAAATAGGGCAACGGCAACAGAATGAAACTTCAGTAGGTAAATTTGGTCACGGCAACAGAAACCAGCGTGGAAATACTCTCGTTGAGTTTGCAGAGGCAGAAGGGTTTTCATCTTGAACTCCTTCGTCAAGAAAAAGCCACACAGGAAAACGACATGGAGACATCCAAATGGGACGACAAGTGAAATTGATTTTATTATGTGTAACAAAAAAATTCGTCATAGAAGACTGCAGTGTGCTAAACAAGTTCAACACAGGTAGTGACCATAGATTGGTGAGATGTAAGATGCACCTCAACACTAAACTTGAACGTGGCAAGCTCATAAGACAAACAAAATCTATTGACATAACCAACCTTAAAACACCATAATACCTTCAAGTTGGAACTGAAGAACAGGTTCTCTGCTTTAGAAGGCCTAAGATCGGAAGTAGTGGACATCTCTGAAGTTAACAGAAAAAGTAACCAAAGCTCTTATGGAAACAGCATCAAAATTAGCTGGGTCTAAGAACAAGTTGCATGTAAATAAATTATCAGGAAAAACGAAAATGTTGATGCAAAAAAGAAGAGAGATGAGGACAACTAAAGAAGATGTGACTTCCAAAGTGGAATATATAGAGCTATGCAAGACAGTACGAAAAAGTATCACTGAAGACGTAAGAAAATTCAACTGTGAACTAGTGAGGAAAGCAATTGAAAACAACCAAAGCCTAAAGATAGCAAAAGGACATCTCAGTAAGGGAAGAAAACAGATTATGGCACTGAGAAAAGAAGATGGTTCTGTAACAAGAAATAGAGGCGAAATTTTGACAAGAGTGAAAGATTTCTACTCCAAATTATATGAAAGGGATGATACATGCACTCCAGACATCATGAAAGATACCAGTACCAGAGTTCCTCCAGTCCTTCCAGCAGAAGTTGCACATGCAATCAAGAACATGAAGCGGGGAAAAGCTCCAGGAGAAGATGGAGTTACTGTAGACATCATACAAGAAGCAAGTGGAGAAATCGAAACAGTACTCGCCCAAATTTTCACTCGATGCCTTAATGAAGGAAAGATTCCTGAGGATTGGAACACCGCTACAATGATCCTGCTACATAAGAAAGGTGACATTGAGGATCTCGGAAACTACAGACCTATCAGCCTCCTATCAGTAGTTTATAAAATCTTCACTAAAGTTCTTTCACACCGCTTGAAGGTAACACTGGACATGGCTCAACAGAGAGAACAAGCTGGATTCAGGAGTGGCTACAGCACAATAGATCATATCCATGTGCTGAGAGAACTAATTGAAAGAGCGAGGGAATATGAACTTCCATTGTGCATGGCTTTTATCGATTATGAAAAAGCCTTTGATTCGGTGAAAACATCAGCAGTTACAATGGCTCTGAAAACTTGCGGTATTGAAGATGCATACATTAATATTATTAATAACATCTATGAAAATGCAAGTGCAAAGATTAGGCTGTTTGAAAATACAACACACGTAAAAATTGGAAAGGGAGTGAGACAAGGTGACACCATATCTCTGAAGCTCTTTAATGCCACATTGGAGGGTGTTTTTCAGTCACTGAGCTGGGAAAACAAGGGGATAAAGATTAATGGAGATTATCTAACCCACCTTCGTTTTGCTGATAACGTAGTCATTTTTGCAACTAGTCCATCAGAACTGCAGAGTATGATCCAGGAACTTGCTGACAAGAGTAAAGAAGTGGGATTAAAAAATGAACTTTCAGAAGACAAAAGTGATGTTCAATGCTTTTACAAGAAATGAAGATTTATCGATTGATGGAGAAAAGCTAGAGATAACAGAACACATACGTTTATCTTGGACAGCAGATATCAAGTGAGGGTCACATTGATGAAGAAATTAATCGGCGTACAAAACTTGCCTGGAGAGCTTTTGGAAGAAACAGCATAATTTTCAAGAGCAATATGCCATTATGTCTTAAAAAGAAAAGTGTTTGATCAATGCATCCTTCCAGTGCTTACGTATGGTGCAGAGACGTGGACCTTAACTAAGAGAGACATACAAAGGCTGCAGACAACTCAAAGTAGCATGGAGAGGTGCATACTTGGTGTAACCAGGAGAGATAAGAAGAGGAACTCGTGGATCCGAAAAATGACAAGAGTGGAAGACATCATGATCAGAGTTAAATCCCTGAAATGGCAATGGGCTGGACATACTGCCAGAAGGACAGATCATCGATGGACAGCCGAAATTTTAGATTGGATTCCAAGGGACAGGAAAAGACCCAGAAGAAGACCACATGGGAGATGGGTGGATGAAATTCGAAAGTATGCAGGGGTGACATGGAGGAGACTGGCACAAGACAGACCGTTGTGGAGGAAACTTGGGGAGACCTTCGTCCAGCAGTGGATTGATAATGGTTGACAATGATGATGATGAATGATGTTACGTAGGAGTCATATGCTAAGAATATAATGTTTTATTTAAATGCCGTTATGTCATATTGTCCACTTATGATGACGCCATAAACAAGATGTTTTGCTTATTTTGTTTTGGGGTTTGATATCAACTACGACCATCCCATAGGGTTCTAAGGAGACGCCCGTTCCTAATTTAGGATCCCTATTCCAGAGAACGGGAAGAGCCAGTGCCGTAAGTCAAACATATCAGCCATGCCTCATTTGGGACCAGGGATGTAGTTTTATTACTAATTATTTTTATCAGCTTTCATTAAAATTGTTTAATTAGAGCAATTTAAAATAAAAAACAAGTTAGTAAAATCATGCAATGCATTGATTATGATACGCTTTCCAACAAACCAGAAATCATTACTCAAGTTGTTATGCAAGTTATGAGGATAATGGTTGTGGAATAAATATCTCTCATGTGCCCTGACCTTTGACCCCATTTCGATGATATTAAACAGAACCGGTTCAGAACATCTCCCGAATAGCATGATAAAGTTTTGTCGCAATCGAAGCTATTTTTACGTAAGTTGTGACTAGACTTGGAATTTTCATGGGCAAAAATTTGATTAAATATGGGCAAAAATATGGGCAGCAACATACCTTTTACGGGGAACACAAATACACGCTAACGTAAAAAAGTGAATTCCAGCATTCTAATGCTCGAAGATACATGTTATTAACGAATTAATGCTACGCTTACTAAAAGGAATTCAATTTAATGACATTCAATATTTCAATGCTCTGAAATAGCAGATTTTGTCTATTTGGAGCCAAAATTGTTTTATAAATGGAAAATGACCTTTCTACTGCTACAGATATCAGTGGTGCATACTTTGTTTTAATTCTGAAGTCGACATTTGGACAAGTAGCAAACTTTACAACATCAGGATTTTTTGATAGGCTGACTTCGAGCTTTCTATTTCAGCAAATCCACTTTTTAAACTGATCTTCTTTAGAAATGTTGGCTTTTTCTAACTGTTTGATATGCATTGGAATGTGCTTAAAGCTGTACGCTAGAAAGAGCTCATTTTCAAGGAGATTAGCATTGACAATCTGTTGTAGTTTTTTTATGGCTTCTGCTTCTTCAGAATCAAGAGTAAGAATAAATTATTTAATTTTTGTAAACTTTTCTGAAAGAAAAGTACAGCACTCAATCCATGTTCCCCATTTTGTTAAAACAGGAAATTTGGGAAGACACAAATCTGTTACTTCTCTGTACCTAACAATACGACTAGGTGCTTTTGTGAGGACCTTTTTTAGTTCAAATATAAATTGATTCGCAACAGAATACTCAGCACGAATTGCTTCACTCACTCTATGGAGTGCGTGGGCAAGACATGTCACATGGTTTAAGCTTGGAAACAAAACTTTCAATTTATTGATACCTGACAGCATGTATGATGCTTGATCTGTTACCACTTCGTATACGTTTTCATAATTAATTCTCCCAGCCATAATTTTCTACAAGCATCCAGGAAACTCTGCATTATTGTTGTAGAATTAGTTTTTTCCAATTCATACTTTTTAAGCAGCATGGCCTTTGAAGGCTCTCCAGTTAGAGGTTGAACTAGAATACTGAGGACATATCTTTGGCAGTCATTTGTTACTTAATCCAAAATAAAAGTTACAGGGTGCTGCCCAATTACCTCTCTGATTTTGTTAACAGTGAAATCAAATATTGGCTTCACATAATTCTTCCTTGAAGTGCTTTCAGAAGGTACTGATTTTTCGGTCCATTTTCCATGAATTTAATTATTGCAGGGTGTTCAACTTTATTTAAAGGTACGCCTGCCTTTAAAAATGCAGATGCTAAATCTTGATTAAATTCATTTAGTGAATTTGCCTTATCCTGACTATTTTGTAAAGCATTAGAAATACTTGGTTGTCTAGAGGTAGAGAGATTTACCTGCTTTATGTGCTTACCTCCTTTTATATGTTGCTCAGTGACATCCTACTGGTGCTTTTTTGTTTGTCTGATAGTAACATTACAGACACTACACCTCAGTACACTTCCATCTGTTTCTATAAAATCATTTTTAAAAATTTTTGCTAAAGCAAATAACTTATCTTTTGGTACTTTTGGAATTTTGCAAAATTCATACACTCATTTTTAAGATGCGCGGTGCAGCTCCAAACGGTATAAAGGCAAGTATGCAGCTGACCGCGATCATATCGCACTGTGAGGTTGAGTGAAAATGTCGCGGCGGGATAGAACTGACTTGGAGAAAGGAAAAATTGTTGAGTGTTATATTAGTGGGTTGTCCATAAGAGAAACCGAGGGGCGTTTAAACATACCCAAGTCAACTGTTTTGGATGTACTGAATAAGTGGAAGACACATGGCGTGCCTGAAGCAGCAAAACGTACCGGCAGGCCAAAGAAAATCAGTGATAGAGGACGTCGAAGCCTCAGGAGAGTCATTACAGTTAATCCACGGACTACTGCACAAGACCTCAGTGTACAGGTGAGTAAAAATGCTGGAACCTCGGTATGTACACGTAACATTCGCAGAGAACTTCATTCCATGGGTTACCTTGGTCGTGTGCTCATAAGCCTTTCATCTCTTCTCGGAATGCTACTCGTCGTTTAGCATGGTGTAAAAAACATTTGTCGTGGACCGTAGATCAATGGAAACGGATTCTATGGACTGAAAAATCCAGATACACGATCCATCAGTCTAATGGCCGTGCGTGAGTATGGCGGTAGCCGGGGTAACGCTATTTACCACGGTGTATTGATCCTACGGTGCAGTTTGGAGCTGGCAGTGTACTCGTATGGGGGTGTTTTTCGTGGTATTGTCCCTGCCCATTGGTTATCGTGGACAAACCTGGTAACCAGCACGTCTACCTCGATATACATGTATATTCTGTACAATTATGCCTTACCAACTCTGTGGCAATACTATGGAACCGAGCCTTGTTGGTACTAGCAGGATAATGCACCGACTCATAAAGCAAGGACTGTTACGGTGTGGTATGACGATAATTCCGTATCGTGTGTGGACTGGCCAGAACAGAGCCCTGATCTTATTCCCATAGAGAACTTATGGGATGAATTAGAGCGCCGAATAAGAAGTTTGGAATCAAGGTCTACTACTAAGTAGCGGTTAGCGGCCGCATTATGTACTGAATGGAAGCACATACCTATCGCTGTGTTCCAAAACCTTGTCGAAAGCATGTCTCGAAGGGTCAGTGCATGTATTATGACCAAAGGTGGACAGACACCGTAACAATGTATGTTAATAAATGCTATGGTGTGTTTCTCTTCTAGGTGTCTGGTGACTTTTGTCAATATAGTGTATGTTCACTAGTGTGTTGTTAGGTATGAAGGTATTCTATGATGCACAGCCCGGTTGAAAATTTGCTGTGAGCACGTGACACCTGCAGAAGGTGT
Organism: Macrothele yani; assembly: GCA_039090855.1. Classification (NCBI taxonomy): domain Eukaryota; kingdom Metazoa; phylum Arthropoda; class Arachnida; order Araneae; family Macrothelidae; genus Macrothele; species Macrothele yani. The sequence continues at coordinate 119,287,894 of CM077026.1, forward strand.
AATATGCAGAAGACTGTGGAACTTTTGGTTGAGAGGAACCGGCTATAGCGCGTCCGAATATATCCATTGTTTCCGCAAAACTAAGTATTGAAGGGAATATCGGTTTCTTTGAAATCCCTTTAGCCTCCTCAATAAGCGTCCTCAATAAGCCTCCCTGTGACGTATAAACTATAAGTAAAAAATGCTTTTTATTTCCACTCAAGCATTTATTTATTGGTATCTGCCTTCACCGCAAAACCAGTGACGTTCAAAGGAAAATAAACATTGCAGTGAAAAGCGCGCGCTGTGTTAAGTCTATGGGAAGTCAACTTACTTTCCCTTCCCTAAACCATGTAGGAAAAAATCCGCTATCTCAAAACCGCGGTCACTTTTAGACAGTTGGAGATTCATTCTCAGTGCCAGTAACAAAATAGATAACTCTCTTCAAGTGCCGAAGGTTTTAGGAAGAGAAATATCAAGGAATAATTACGGCGCCGTTCGGCGTCATCGGCCCTTGGGCTAAGTATCGTATGACGCCGTTCGGCGTCGCGCGGCAGTGAAAGTGTTAATACGTAAGTACCAATGTTTTCTTGTGTGTGTGACCGCTACTTATGAATCGCTTATGACTCTTATGAAAGAGTCTTCGGACTGGGCTTTTCTCATTTTGACCCTAGAAGAAAGCTTAACCCTTTTGCCACAAGTTCTTTACGATCTCTCTAGCTGCCAGTGGTTTTTCTTGCAAGAAGGAAATCACTCACCCTGAATTTTTTTATTAGCGTATTAATTATAAGAGCTTCTGGAATTTTTGGTGGGAATTATGCATAACGTTCCGCGCTGTTGTTTTGTTGGTTCTAAGCTCTAGTACATTGCCTATGCAGCGCACTTCTACTTTCAATTTAAACTGTGATTCTTGTTTTATTTTCTATCTAGCTCCGTTTGAGACCAAGTTTCCGGAAGTGGGACTTCTTGATCCATACTCTGGACATCAAGATAAAGTTATTGCAAGGAGAAGACGCATGAAGGCAAGAAAGAGACAGATGAGAATCGCCAAAGAAAAGATGAGGGAAGATAGGGCTTTGATTAGAGAACAGAGCTCTAATTTCAATCTTGCTGATCCTCAGCATTTTCTAAGAGAATCTTGAAGAACCTGCGCAAGAAAGGTGACATCTGGGCAGATGCAACTTACGACACGTGTTCCAAAGTAGACAAGAAAGAAGCCAAAAAAAGAATTGCTAGAAAACGCGAAAAGGACAAAAGGAGAATCAGAGAAAATTTCTGCATCAAAGAGGCTATGTTCGAATATGACTAGATAGCTACTGTCACAAAGCATTGTAAATTATATATTTTTATATATATATATGTACACACACACACTCGTTTTAGTTGGAATGATCATGGTAGGATAACTGAGGCATGTTTTAGTTAGAAATCTCAGGCTAGTACGTGTTTTAAATACTTATATCGTAAACTTTGAAACTGATAAGCTAATTCAAGTTCTAAATTCGTTTATGAAATCTAAGCATGCTGAGACTTGTATATTTAAGAAGAAATCGCTGCATGTATTTAGCAGAAATAAAAACTTTTCACGTTCTGAAATGCACTCGACTTTTGTATCCTTGTATCGGTCTCCAAGTTTTCAATGATCCCTTCTTGAAATTGAAGAGTGTGACGTACGGGTGCATGCAGTAATTTAATTTTCCACTTTGGTTCTTTGTTCATATTTAAATAACGTTACTTCTTATCTTTTCTTGATTTAACGGCAGGTCACCCAAGGGCATACGTTTCGGCAATTTCTAGCAAACAGTCAAGTTAGTCAGATACAGTGTAATTTGTCCAATTCAAACGTTTTTAACTTGGTTAATTTAAATTTTTCATTTGGTCTCCTGAATTTTCTATATTAATAATGTTAAAAAACCCTTTAATTCAAACTTTTTTTTTTGTTTAATTCGAAGAAAACCCCATTTTCGTATTCTCGTATTTTCAACAATTACCTTTTAAAATATGTACGTACTGTTCTGGATGAAACAACAAGTTAAACCTGAAACTATAGCCAACTGCTTCGGAAAAGCAGGCTTCCAGCACCCCGATGATGAGTCTCAACTACATCAAGATAATGGTGGAGAGGAGATCATACCCACTGTGGAGTACTGGGAAGACGTATGCCCCCATGTACCGTATGAGGCTTTTGTGAAAGTTGATGAAAATTTAGCTGTTTGTGGTGAGCTCACAGATGACGAGATCTTGGCTGATGTTATGAATAAGAAGACCTGCTTCAGATGAAGAACTGGAACGACCAGAAGTTTTAGAAGAGCGACTTCTAAATTCAGTAGCAGCCTTGGCTGACCTCCCAACCAAGGCTGCTACTGAATTTGGAAGTCATTCTGCTGTTGAGGGACAGCAGAATGTAAGTGACTCTCTATTTCATTCACTCGATAAACTTGAGGAATTTACACTTACCCATAACATAAATTCTAAGAAGCAGGCCAAAATTTCACGTTTCTTTTATAAAAAAATTGTAAATTTACCGTGCTTTTCCTTTTTTTTGTATGTTATGAATAAATATGTTGTTTTTTACAGTACTTGAAGTGCCCATATTCAAACGTGCCTAATTCGAATTTGTCGATAATTCGAATTATTTTTGTGACTTCAAATTATCCAAGTTACCCTGTATAAGGTAAAACTTGAGCAATGGGTGCAGCATGTGTGATTCAGCTATCGAGCTTGTGACTTGTTCCTGTTTTGTCAACATACCTTAATTTAGAAGATGTGAATCCGTTTATTGGTGTAAATATGACATGGATGCTAAGTCAGATAATATCCGGAAACTAGAAAATGGCGTCGTCCTGGAGCGGTAATCGAACCCGCGTCTTCCGGATAGCGCCCGAGTATACTAACCACTACACCACTTAGAACGACCAAATTTCAAGTTTCCGATTAATTTTAATATAACCATCACAGACTGGGCCGGTTCTGGGTTGTTAGCCGCCTGCGTGCCACAGATAATTGGCCGCCCATGCCAATGCGGATCGAGTACAAGTAAATATGCTATTGGATTCCTAACCTAACCCACGGCACGTGGGGAAGATTTTCTTTTCACTGTTCTATATAGTTGACAGGGGTACAAGCGTACAACGTACAAATATTCTATAATAATAACACAGCACCGTATGCACTTATTTTTTTTAATCTATATTCAGAACAAAACCGTTCGAAAATATCCCAATCACACAGACACTGAGACAGTGACACATTGCACATAAGTACCATAACTTAACAAAATGTATTAGTAGAAGTTCAATCTATACATACATATATTTGAATACCAAATTACGTGGGAGATAGGCAATGTATATTAGGACAAAGTCCTCTATAATACTGTTACACACGTAGTATATGAATTTCGAATAGACAAGTTGACTTCAATGGTAATGGAATATTTATAGTTGAATTTAAGAATATTTCTTTATGTACAGTATATATACATTTAAATGTTGAAACCTCACATAGGTTATATTTAGTGAGACATAAAAACGGCAATGAAGCAAATGGAGCAACACGTATTGCGCTCAACTTACTCCGGTTTCAATCCTTCTGGCTTGCAATCGATCATGCTTCTTGTCTGGTGTTGTACCACATCATTAAAGGTATTCCACGTTCAAAGTTCAACACAAATACGAACATGAGCACAATTCTACAAGAAAGGGGGTGATGAGTTAAAATAATTTTGAGATCACTGTCAAGACTAGATTACGTTGACTCAGCCAGAATTTCAGCAGTTGAAACATTTCGCTGTTTTATGCCAAGCTATTATGAAGTATCCAAATTAAAAGATTTAAAAACTTTAAAAACTTTAAAAAAGTCAACAAGTCCCTCCTCGCTCGTCCGGACATGTTTCTGACAATACTGTGCCCATCTTCAGCGGTCGGTTGTAAGAGACACCAATATGCTTTTATTGTACTGATTAGCTCCCTGTCACCAGTCGACTCATCGCTCATTGGTCCTGTATCCGTGCGTAGGTTAATCATGTGATTTACAACGTTTTGCTATTGTTGCACCATCTCCATGGATACATACATACAAAATATATGTATGTATCCATGGAGATAAAAATGCACTCTTCTTGCTTTCTTACTTGCCAATTCGTCAATTACATCTGATAATTCCAAACTTTCACACAATACCTTCTGTATAGCCAACAGTCCTAGATAACTAAACCTCTCATGAGTCATTGACGTTCTAAAATATGTCTTTACAAGTTTGGGTTTCGAAAAACTCCTTGCACCTGATACTACATTAACTGGTAATATCAAAAGAATTTTCAAAGCTATAAACAGATTAGGAAATGATGACATTAAGTTGTTTTTTATTATATATGTTAAGTTTTTTTAACGGTCTGCCCCATCTGCAATTCCACTGCTCAAAACTCTATACGTTATCAGCTCATTGTAGAGTTCAAGATCATCAGTATTCTTAAAACCTTTGCTTCCTTTGTTAATTAGAAGGGAAACGTCTAAATCAAAGCAAGATTTTTAAATTTCCTCTTTAAAAATCTTGAAATTTAGAAAAGAAATTTAAATACATTATGGCATTCCTGCAGATTTTCAAACCTTTCCTGAAAGGAATTTAAGACTGTATCAACAATCGTTAGGTAAAATTGTATTCTGAACAATTCTTGTGTATTCGTGATAGATTCATCAGGACTTTCATAATCAGAAAGGCGAACTTTAGACCTACTCCTTACAACTGGATATTCTGCCTCCACATGTACACTATCTACCAACAAGTAATTGAACACCTGTGATAGCAAAGGAAAACGAAGTTTATTCACCTTCAATAGTTGGTGGAGCCTCCACGAGCGGCGATTACAGCTGCGACCCTCCGGGGCATACTCTCAACCAGGCGTTGTACGACGGCTAGCGGTATTTTCTTCCACTCGGCTTAGAGAAGACAGGTCAGTTCCTTCACCGATTTCGGACGGTGGGGGCACCCCTTAAGTCGACGCTCCAACTCCTCCCAGAGGTGCTCGATAGAGTTAAGGTCCGGGCTCTACGCAGGCCAGTCCATTCGATTTACCCCATTTTCAACATACCAAGCCAGGGTGGACCTCGCAACATGACAGGCAGCATTGTCGTCCTGAAAGTAACATGGGTCCACACCGTAAAACTGCCACAACGTAGGAGGAAACGCATGGTCATCCAAAATGGTGCAGTAGGTCTCGGCGTTGAGTCTACCAGGAATTGCGACCAAGGATCCTGTGCCATACCAGGAGAAACATCCCCATAGCATAATTCCACCGCCGCCGAACTTCACAGTTGGCACAACACATTCCGGCAGGAGGCGCTCTCCAGGCAGACGCCAAACCCAGACCCTGCCATCCGAACAATAGAGGGTGACCCTTGATTCGTTGCTGCAGAGAACTTGTTTCCACTGTTCAACGGTCCACTGTCGACGTTCTTTGCACCACGTTAGCCGAGCAGCGCTATTGGACTTGGTGATCAAAGGCTTGTGGGCGGCAGCACGTCCATGATAACCTAGCAGATGGGCTTCCTTACGGATGTTATTCATCAAAAGAACCCTCCGGGATGCCTGTTGAAACTCCTCGCGGATGTGGCCCATCGATTTGGTGCGGTTCTTCCGAATTTCTCTGGCCAGCACCCGTCGGTCTCTAACTCCCAGTTCTGTGGGTCTGCCGGGTCGGGGCACATTCCGACAGTCACCTCTCATCTTCCACTTGCCAATCACGTAAGCCACTGTCGACTTTGGGTATTTCAACTAGCTGGATATGTCACGTATGGATCGGCCGTTTCTGTGATACCCGACGATTACACCTTTTTCGAAATCAGAGAGCTTCGAACTGCGTGGCATCTTGCATGCGACTGGTTGCGTTGTTGTTTCCCATACGATATTTAACGGCGGCTGCCGTGATTGTATCAGGACCGCAGATATCGTCGATTTCAGGGGTGTTCAATTACTTGTTGGTAGATAGTGTACTTCTGCATCCCTAATATATTTACTAAATGCCTCATCAGATCTGGCTGCACTGGAGAATTTAACAAGCTCACTCAAAACATTAAAAGATTAATTTATGTTGGATTGAGGGCACTGGAGCATTTTACTTACAAGAATAATTTTTGACAGAAAAGCGTTCCATATAATGATTGAGGAAATGAACTTAAAAGACGCAATTCGATCTAACAAACATTGAGCTGTATGTTTCGTTTTCATGTCTCTGGAGTTGTCGTCTGTTAGATCATTTATTCATGACTTCCCTAATTGCAATCTCAGAGGTCGCACTGCTTTTATTCTACTCTCCCACCTTGTATAACTTAGAGATTTCAGTGATAATCCATTGATACTACGCTTAAGTATTTCTAACCTGTAAAGGGATGCAGAAAAAATGTGTACAATTCTTCGATAATGTTAAAAAAATCAACTGTTTCCAATGTTATTTTGACAGCATCATTTATAACTAAATTTAATGAATGGGATACGCAAGGTACAAAAACGGCTCTAGGATTTATACTCCTAATATTCTTCTGCAAGCCATTTTGCTTACTCCGCATATTTGCCACGTTATCTTACCTCTGTCCACGCATATCTTGAATATCTAGTTCATAATCTGTCAAGAGTTCACTTAGAAGATAATTACATAATCTTTCCCCCGTAGTGTCTGGAACCCGATAAAACCCAAGAAATAATTCTCTTACTGCAGCATCAGAATTTTCAATATTTACAATTCTAACTACAAATGCTATCTGTTCAATATGACTGGCATCTGGCGTGTAGTCGAGAATTACCGAAAAATATTTTGCTTTCTTCAAATTCCTTGTTTTTTTATTTTATGCCACTTGTTCAAACAGATATGATTTCATTTTGAAAATCATGGCCAAAGTAATGAGGCATATGACTTTAAGCAGGTTGATATTTCTTATGCTATCGACATGTTGTGAGATAACGGGGTCAAATTTTGCTAAAACTTCTATAGCCTTTAAAAAGTTCCCAGTGTTTGCTTCATATAATTTATCATTTTCACCCCTGAAAGCTAAACACTGCCCTGCTAGAAACTGAACAATTGCAATGATTTTCTTAATAATGGCTCGCCACCGTCTTTTGAAAAAAAAAAAAGTTCCCAGTGTTAAAAAGTTCCCAGTGTTTGCTTCATATAATTTATCATTTTCACCCCTGAAAGATAAACACTGCCCTGCTAGAAACTGAACAATTGCAATGATTTTCTTAATAATGGCTCGCCATCGTCTTTTGAAAAAAAAAAAAGTTCCCAGTGTTAAAAAGTTCCCAGTGTTTGCTTCATATAATTTATCATTTTCACCCCTGAAAGCTAAACACTGCCCTGCTAGAAACTGAACAATTGCAATGATTTTCTTAATAATGGCTCGCCATCGTCTTTTGAAAAAAAAAAAGTTCCCAGTGTTAAAAAGTTCCTAGTGTTTGCTTCATATAATTTATCATTTTCACCCCTGAAAGCTAAACACTGCCCTGCTAGAAACTGAACAATTGCAATGATTTTCTTAATAATGGCTCGCCATCGTCTTTTTTAAAAAAAAAGTTCCCAGTGTTTAAAAGTTCCCAGTGTTTGCTTCATATAATTTATCATTTTCACCCCTGAAGGCTAAACACTGCCCTGCTAGAAACTGAACAACTGCAATGATTTTCTTAATAATGGCTCGCCATCGTCTTTTGAAAAAAAAAAAGTTCCCAGTGTTAAAAAGTTCCCAGTGTTTGCTTCATATAATTTATCATTTTCACCCCTGAAAGCTAAACACTGCCCTGCTAGAAACTGAACAATCGCAATGATTTTCTTAATAATGGCTCGCCGTCGTCTTTTGAAAAAAAAAGTTCCCAGTGTTAAAAAGTTCCCAGTGTTTGCTTCATATAATTTATCATTTTCACCCCTGAAAGCTAAACACTGCCCTTCTAGAAACTGAACAATTGCAATGATTTTCTTAATAATGGCTCGCCATCGTCTTTTGAAAAAAAAAAGTTCCCAGTGTTAAAAAGTTCCCAGTGTTTGCTTCATATAATTTATCATTTTCACCCCTGAAAGCTAAACACTGCCCTGCTAGAAACTGAACAATTGCAATGATTTTCTTAATAATGGCTCGCCATCGTCTTTTGAAAAAAAAAAAGTTCCCAGTGTTAAAAAGTTCCCAGTGTTTGCTTCATATAATTTATCATTTTCACCCCTGAAAGCTAAACACTGCCCTGCTAGAAACTGAACAATTGCAATGATTTTCTTAATAATGGCTCTCCATCGTCTTTTGAAAAAAAAAAGTTCCCAGTGTTAAAAAGTTCCCAGTGTTTGCTTCATATAATTTATCATTTTCACCCCTGAAAGCTAAACACTGCCCTGCTAGAAACTGAACAATTGCAATGATTTTCTTAATAATGGCTCGCCATCGTCTTTTGAAAAAAAAAAAAGTTCCCAGTGTTAAAAAGTTCCCAGTGTTTGCTTCATATAATTTATCATTTTCACCCCTGAAAGCTAAACACTGCCCTGCTAGAAACTGAACAATTGCAATGATTTTCTTAATAATGGCTCGCCATCGTCTTTTGAAAAAAAAAAAAAAAGTTCCCAGTGTTAAAAAGTTCCCAGTGTTTGCTTCATATAATTTATCATTTTCACCCCTGAAAGCTAAACACTGCCCTGCTAGAAACTGAACAATTGCAATGATTTTCTTAATAATGGCTCGCCATCGTCTTTTGTCATATTCAAAATACCGTTGTTGTTTTTTATCAATTGTACAACTGTTGTCGAGGCGTGTTTTTAATTCATACCACTTTTTACAGTTTTGCATATGTTCTACACTCGGTTCATGCCGCTATAAATGAGTAGCTAAATGTCGCCAATCTGAAAACCCCTGACAATATGTTAGTTTGTTTTGTTTTAAAGCAAACAACTTGCAACAAAAGCAAAACACACTTTTGGATTTTGTGGAATAGATTGACCGAGCTCTTTGAACGTTTTCACCGTTAGATAAAACTCGCGTTGCCAACGCTAGTCTAGAATAAAAATTCTGAAAATGGTGGCTTCGGAAATGTACCGCCGAAAGAGGCCGCTCCAGCCGCCCTTAAAATTTGGCCGCCTCCGCGCATGCACGCACTGCACACCTACCAGAACCGGCCCTGATCACAGAATTCGCTAGTCGAAGTAACCGGCTTTCATATATAGCGAATCTGGAGGTTTTGTTCGTCGTCCTGGAGCGGGAATCGAACCCACGTCTCCCAGATAGCGCCCGAGTGTGCTAAACACTTCACCACTCAGAACGGCAATCACGGGAATGAATCCTGTGATGGAATATAACCATCACAGGATTCATTCCCGTGATTGCCCGGAGGCGCCGAGTATCAATGAATGAATAACGGGATTACATCATTGTACGATACAAATTTGGAAGATGTGAATCCGTTTATTGGAGTAAATATGACATAGATGTTAAGTCAGATAATATCCGAAAACTTGAAATTTTTTGCTGTCCTGGAGCGGGAATTGAACCCGCGTCTCGCGGTGGTGTAGTTGTTAGCATACGCCGATGCTATCCGAGAGACGCGGTTCGATTCCCACTCCAGGACGACAAAATTTTCAAGTTTTCGGATATTATCTGACTTAACATCCATGTCATACTTACACCAATAAACGGATTCACATCTTCCAAATTTGTAGTGTACAATGGTGTAATCCCGTATTTCATTCATTGATACCGCAATTTCTTCGACTCCAGGTTATTGGTGTTAGCAAAAGCTTTGTTTGCTATATTTGCCTTGCCATGATTGTTAATAGTTCTTTAAGTATTCAATATCTGCTTATTTCGTTACTTCGAAGTGTACAAGCTTCGACTAGGCACGGACAATAAATTGTAAGCGATCATTATTTCATTCATTCATTATTTCTTGTCTTGTAGTGATGGACCATTCGTGAAAGATTCGTTCTCAGCGAATGACTATTCACCGTGAATAGTGGGTGGCTTACCATTTACTGTGAATGATCAACCAATGGGCTATTACTATGACACACACTGGAGTCGCAGCGTGCTTAACCTTTTTGACAACTTGTTTATAAACTGACCCTTCGATGAAATGTATCTTTCGGTTCAGTGACCTATAACGAAGTAAATTTCTCCGTCATTTTTGGTCCACGCCGGGGATCGAACCCGAGTCCACTTATTCCGGAACAAGTCGCTCTACCAACTGAGCTACGCAGACGTTCGTTCTCGCTGCTAACTGCCTTTATGTCGTGTGCGTCCTGCGGGGCAGGCACGTCACAGACCCTTCTGTGAAAAGAAAATTTCCATCAAGTTACCTTTCGGTGAAATTAACCTTTTGGACTAACGATTTTCAGACTAATGATTTTCGGCCTGATGATTTTCGGCCAAATGATTTTTGGTGAAGTGATCTGTCGGTCAAGTGAACGATACTCCATTACTTCCCCTAACAGATTTTATGTTTCGGCAACACCGGCAGTACGTCAAAGCCACATAAAATAACAGTAAACGTGATAGAAGAGATCTTTAGGAAACTTCCAAAAGATAATAAGTACATCAAAACTTAAGAGACAAGGTCATAGAATCCGTGAGAATGGTGCATATCAAAGATATTTAATCATGCCAAGCTTTTGCTTTCCAACGGGAGGCTTTATCAAGACGAACTTACACTAAAACAACAATCCGTTTGGAGTTTAAAATAAGACAACAGCACGCGTAGTAAACGCAAACACTTATGACGTATTACGAACGCGTGAGTTGTTGTTAACCATTGCATGTGTCCAATGTTCACGTTACGCATCATGCGATATATTAAGTAATATTTCATATTAGTCTCAAACTCAGAGGCTGCGGAAAAGAACTACTTCTAAGGGAAATATGATAAGGGAGACTCTTGAGATTATAACAAGAAGCGGTGTCTGCAATGATGGGATATCGTATGAACTGCCGTCTCCCTGAATCCGCAGCCTCTGAGTTTGAGACTTATATGAAATATCACTTGATACGTTGCATGATGTGTAGTGTGAACATGTACCCATGCAATGGTTAACAACAATTCACGTGTTCGTAATACGTTTTATGTGTTTGTGCTTAATACGCGTGCTGTTGTCTGATTCTAAAATCCAAACGGATCGTTGTTCTAGTGGAAGTTCGCCTTTATAAAACCTCTCGTTGGGAGGCGAAAGCTTGGCAGGATTAAATATTTTGATATACACCATTTTCACGGATTACACGCTGAGTGGCCACTTTATTATGACCACCTGACAGCTCAGTGCTTGCGACAATACTAGAAGTGATTTTTGGGTGACGAGATGTTTAAAAAATGCGATTTGACGGACTTTCAACGTGGGATGATTGTAGGAGCTCGGAGCCATGGAGCGAGTATCACCGAAACCACCGCATTCGCGAAATGTTCCAGAGCAGCTATTGTTAAAGTGTTTAAAGACTGGACTGTCAGCCAAAAAACTGGGTCTCTACGTGCAACGTGTGGTCGTCATCGACTTGTGACTGCTCGGGCGGAACGGAGAGTGTCCAGACTGGTAGCAGGCAACAGGCAACAGAAGGGCAACAGTGCAGCAAATTACAGACCATCGTAATCAAGGATACCCTCAAATGATCTCTGCACGCACTGTTCGCAGAACACTGCGTCAGATGGGATATGGCAGCCGAAGACCTGTTCGAACACCTTTGCTGTCTGCAGTTAACAAGAGAAAAAGTCTCCAGTTCGCACAGGAGCACAAGGATTGGACAGTCGATAATTGGAAACAAATTATGCGGTTCGATGAATCACGTTTTGAGTTGCACCATGCCGATGGCCGAGTGAGAATTTGGCGGAAACAGCACGAAAGCATGGACCCCAAATGCATTGCTACAACCCTTCAAGCTGGTGGAGGCAACGTTATGGTTTGGGGAATGTTTTCCTGGCATGCTTTGGGCCCTTTAATTCGTGTTGATCCACGACTGGCTCATCATATCTAAACATCGTTGCGGACCAAGTGCATCTTGTCATGTGGATGGTTTATCCCAGTGGCGATGGCTACTTTCAACAAGATAATGCGTTCTGCCATAGTGCTCGTATTGTACAGGATTGGTTTCAGGAACATGTCGGTGAGTTTACTTTGCTCAGGTGGCCCCCACTATCTCCAGATCTCAACCCCATTGAGAATTTGTGGGATGAAGTTAAACGAGCCATCAGACAGCTGGATCTACAACCCTGCAATCTCACACTCCGGGAAAGTGCTATTCATCAAGCATGGTCTCAGATTCCACAAACCACCTATCAACATCTCGTGGAGTCCATGCCACGAAGTATCGACACAGTATTAAAGGCAAAAGGTGGTCCAACGAAGTACTGAGGGGGTGGTCATAATGAAGTGGCCACTCAGTGTATAACCTTGTTGTCTCCTTAGCGATAGAAGAGATTTACGTAGGTCTCTTATGCTGATTTCCTTCCCTGGCTGTTAGTAGTAATTTAAATATTCAAAGAGTAGAAATACACGATCTACGTAGTTCTTTAAAAACACTTAGCTAAGAATTGAGCTAAAACGCTATGTCTTACTTAAGAAATATAAAGAGCCATACGTGGGAACAATGCATTTTGCCTGTCGAAATTTTCAAGGACAAACACGTTGTAAAATCGAAATATTAGAGATCTGTACGGTCTATATACTCTACTGAAAAATCGGTTTATGGTACGCCAGTTTATGATAGTAGACAAAACAATGTTTAGTGGCGCAAAAAAAAAAGGAACAAAAAATAGTGTTAGATTTGCAGAATCAACGCAATTCGGCAGCCAGACACTTGACGGTGTGGTTAAAGGTAACAATCTGCTGGAGCTATTTAACCTCTGATGCTCCGAAAAGAAACCCAAGGACGGCAAAGAAAAAAAAAAAAGGAGCAGTGAATTCATTTCACTCCGTTGGCTTCTTTCTTTTCGTGCGATTTCCTGAAAAGCTATACTTTCCGCTCCAGGAATCCTTTCTCCAATTGACTACGAACTTTGCTCTCCCTATCAATCAATACCAATCACCGATTCGCTTGGTCACTCAAGTGTGTCGGCAGAAGTAAAGGGATACAATTGCAATGGGCAGAAAGGGAGTCACATAGCACTGGTAGATTTCTCAATGATGTTTGATGACCTACAATTACGTCACCACAGCAACTGATCTACAGCTACGTGAGCGATCATCCCTCCCGACTAAGCGGTTGCCATGATCAAGTTAGAAATATCACAGTTCGTGCTATTTAGGGAAACCTTTCTCACGAAAACTTTTCGATGTTTGAATAGGTCCTTGCAGTCGCTATGTTGTTAGACTTTTAAAATATTAAGTAAGCACACAGTGGTGGAGGTGAGAAAAACCTACATAATTTTGAACGTACGAGTGGAAATGAATTGAGATGCGTATTTATAGGAAACAATTCTTGTTTTAAATGTAAAGATTTCCTATTGTCTACTAGCCAGAGATAGTGCCGCATTTCTAAATTGGATATACTGGTTACAAAGTAGGGAAAAAGCCAAAGACATAAGTAAAAACACCATCTTCACGTGCCATTCAGGATTCGCACTTGCTTCCAGGTTACTTAAGGCTAGAGATGGGAGGAAATCACGTCCACAGTTGGAAACGGGTCAAAACATTTTTGACCCGGACCCGGACATCACATAATTGGACCCGACCCGGACCTGACCCTGACAAATCTGCTTTGAACTAAAAATTCCCATATATCATCATCATCATCATTGTTAATGATTGTCAACCATTATACATCCACTGCTGGATGAAGATCTCCCGAAGTTTCTTCAACAACAGACTGTCGTAGGCCAGTCTCTTCCATCCACCCATCTCCCACGTGGCCTTTTTTATGTGTCGTTTCCTGCCCCTTGGAATCCAGTCTAAAATTTCAGTTGTCCATCTGTGGTCCGTTCTTCTGGCAACATGTCCAGCCCATTGCCATTTCAAGGATTTTACTCTGATAATTATGACTTCCACTCTTGTCATTTTCCTTATTCACGATTTCCTCTTTTTAGCTTCGTTGGCTACACAAAGCGTGCATCTCTCCATGCTTCTTTCAGCTGTCTGCAGTTTTTGTATGTCTTTTTTAGGTAAGGTCCACGTCTTTAGTTCGTACGTGAGCGTTGGAAGGATGCATTGATTAAACACTTTTCTTTTAAGACGTAATGGCACAGTGCTCTTAAAAATTGTACTGTTTCTTCCAAAAGCCATCCATCAAAGTTTTTTACGCCAATTAATTTCTTCATCAATGTGACCTTTTTAAACACTTTTCTTTTAAGACATAATGGAACATTGCTCTTAAATAATTGCACTGTTTCTTACAAAAGCTATCCAACAAAGTTTTTACGCCAGTTAATTTCTTCATCAATGTAACCTTTTTAAACACTTTTCTTTTAAGACATAATGGCACATTGCTCTTAAAATTGTACTGTTTCTTCCAAAAGCTGTCCAACAAAGTTTTTTACGCCAATTAATTTCTTCATCAATGTGACCTCTTTAAACACTTTTCCTTTAAGACATAATGGCACATTGCTCTTAAAAATTGTACTGTTTCTTCCAAAAGCTCTCCAACGAAGTTTTTTTACGCCAATCAATTTCTTCATCAATGTGACCTTTTTAAACACTTTTCTTTTAAGACATAATGGCACATTGCTCTTAAAATTGTACTGTTTCTTCCAAAAGCTGTTCAACAAAGTATTTTACGCCACTTAATTTCCTCATCAATGTGACCTCTTTAAACACTTTTCTTTTAAGACATAATGGAACATTGCTCTTAAAAATTGCACTGTTTCTTCCAAAAGCTCTCCAACAAAGTTTTTTACGCCAGTCAATTTCTTGATCAATGTGAAGTTTGTTTGATATCTGCTGCCCAAGGTAAATGGCGGATTTGGTTATCTTAAGCATTTCCCCATCAATCGATAAATCTTTATTCCCTGTAGAAGCATTCTACTTCAGTTTTGTCTTTTGAAAATTTATTTTTAATCCCATTTCTCAGCAAGTACCTGGATCATATTCTACAGCTCTGAAGTATTATTTCAAAGACCTCTAAAGGGTTGTTTGAAATATTTTTATCTTTTCAGAAACAAAACGGAAATTAAACCGGGTCGAAATTGGGTCAGGAACAATTTGACCCGACCCGTTTGACCAGCAAGAAATTGCCGACCCGGTGATCCATGAACCATTCCCATCTCGGATAACGTCACAGTTATTTTGTCAGCATTACTGAAAAATCACTGTCACCGTTATGACCAGTTACAAAATAGGAACAATTCCAAGTTCACTGATAAGAATATCACCGTTAGCCGCGTCCGAGAAATGCTTGGGTTCCAAAGTCGCTGTCACGTCGTAGTTTCACTTTCCATGCCATCATATTTAAACAATTAGTCTCCTTTTCTGTTGGAGCATCATAGAGGTCGATAGTGATGTGAGTTTTATTTCATTCTCTCCCTTTTTTACCCTCTTTCCAGATACTTTTTATTCTGGCTTCCGCTGTGCGTTCGCTCGTAAACAAAGATTTAAAAGCAAGCTGATTGTAACAGAGATTTTGTCTCTATTACAAGCGAGACGGTGGCTCTATTCTGTTACTGCTCTGTCACCCCTGTCGTAAACGGTAATTTTGTCACTGTTACAATTAAGACGATGACTCACACGTCTGACTGCTTTACAGCTCCGTCACCCCTATCTCAAACAGTGATTTTGTCGATGAAAATACTCCAAATATGTGGCGACAGTTAATAAATAAATACATCGCTCTTTCCACGTTCCAGAAACACACAGCATCCGAAAAATTGTTTGTCAGCCGCCGCTGTGGAATTGAACCAACAGAACTCTCGATATCTAGCCGAGCGCGTTACATATACGCCACGGTGGCCAACAATCCACGGTACTATGTGTATTTTCAAGTCAGCTTCTGACATAAAAATACACATGTCAGAAGCTGACTTAAAATACACATAGCACCGTGGATTGTTGGCCACCGTGGCGTATTTGTAACGCGCTCGGCTAGATATCGAGAGTTCTGTTGGTTCAATTCCACAGCGGTGGATGAAAAACAATTTTTCGGATGCTGTGTGTTTCTGGAACGTGGAAAGAGCGATGTATTTATTTATTGATTTTGTCACCGTTTAAAATTACCGTTACTTCTGTGGAACCGTCACCGTTGTCACACTGACAGGATCACTGTTAAACCCTTAAAATCAGTTTTATTGAAGGCCTAGGTGCCAACGCTCTGAACTACCCGATCAAACACCGGTTTTATTTTTCAACGAAAATTAACTTTGCAAATTGACTATAACGCAACCGCCAAAAGCCTTTAAATTTTGAGCTCTTTCACTTTGTCTTTCGAATTTTCATTTCTAATTCTTCTGCCCTAGTGGTGCAGTGGTCTAAGTGCTGTCTTCTGGCTGTTCGTTCGAGAAAGCCTCATTTCGAATCCCGTTTGAGGCATGAATGGTGTGCTTGTCCGACGGTACTGACTCTCTCTTTTCTGGAATCAGTGGCTCTAAATTAGAGACGGTCGACTGCTTATAGCCCATCGAGTTGCTCACGGTGGTTGGTAAACTCCCAAACTAAAAAAAATATTTCTAATTAGATGTTTGTCTAATAATTCTTGTTTTTTATTAAGGGAACAACAGGGTTTTGATATTTCCCTGTTATCCCGAAAGAAATACGGGACTACGCCATATAATACAAATTTTGAAGATGACAATCCGATTTTTGGCGTAAATGTGACAAAGATGGTAACTGAGATAATATCCGAAAATTTGAAAATGTTCATCGTCCTGGAGCGGGACTCGAACCTGCGTCTCCCAGATAGCGCCCGGGCATGCTAACCACTACACCAGCCAGAACGACCAAATTTCAAGTATCCGATTAATTTGAATATAACTATCACATGATTAGTGGTTAGCATACCCGGGTGCTATCTGGGAGACGCAGGTTCGAGTCCTGCTCCAGGACGATGACATTTTCAAGTTTTCGGATATCATCTGACTTACCATCCTTGTCACATTTACGCCCAAAATCGGATTGTCATCTTCAAACTTTGTATTATATGGCGTAATCCCGTATTTCTTTCAGGATTTATCTGCTTCTCCGGGCAATCACGGGACAGGATTCTTAACCTCCAGATTCGCTAAACATGAATGCCGGTTGCTTCGGCTAGAGAATCCTGTGATGGTTATATTCAAATTAATCGGAAACTTGGTCGTTCTGGGTGGTGTAGTGGTTAGCATACCCGGGCGCTATCTGGGAGACGCAGGTTCGAGTCCCGCTCCAGGACGATGAACATTTTCAAGTTTTCGGATATTATCTGACTTACCATCCTTGTCACATTTACGCCAAAAATCGGATTGTCATCTTCAAAATTTGAATTTCCCTGTTATTTTATGACTTAAGGGGGTGTTAATCCCGTCGCTCGTCAATAGATTTTAATACATGTGGTGGCTTTGATTCCACTCATACAATTGTTTATGGTAGCATCAGTCAAACAGATTTGGAAGTTTTCATCACCAGTCGTTCCTCATTATCTCAGGTTGGCGCAAATGAACACGTAGCATTATTAAAATAAAATGCAGGTTGTTAAATAAATGGTTCTTAATAAAACCACACGAACATAAGGACGGTACAACATATATAGAAAAATCAAAATTTCGATATGCTAGCGTTCTCCTCTTACTGAGGGAAACAACACCTCAGGACACCAAGGAAAATCAGTCTGCTGGCATCGCCTTCAAAAAAGCGAACCCCTGTCTCGAAATCGCTTCTTGGTTTTCAATTCACCATTCTTTCGCAGGTGTCAGCAGCCACATAAACAAAACGTCATGTAGCTACAATGCTTTAAAAGCGTGACCGAAAAGCACTTAGCTTTCCCCTCTTCGCTCAATGTTGCTCCGCTGAGCGGTTGTTTATGTAAACACACAAGTTCTCTCTCTCTCTCTCTCTCTCTCTCTCTGTTTTTTATGATGGCTGTTCGCATCATTACATTTCCAACTGGGAAAATTTCTGAGGAATAATTTGGCTGACCTCTTCTATTCCAATAATTTTTTTCTCATCCACGTGTTTCCTTTACGGAATTTTGAAGTTCAATGATCATGTAGGAGATCTCGAAGCCTCCTTCGTTAGAAATTTCTTTGAAGGAGGAAAGGCTATTTATACATACCTTCTCACACCGTGATCCTAAGGCTGCTGTGACGCGCTCAAATAACACATCACACAGCAAAAGCTATGTGTTTAATTGTGTCGGTAAACTAGTTTTCAATGTCCCAATTTTTTCTCCGTTGGTCTATCTTTAGGAACTCAGCATGGATAACACATGTAAAAATAACATCGTTTGTAATTCTGCCCCCCCCCGTCCATCATCAATAAGAATTTTCATCTAAACCAGGTTCATCGTGAATAATTTGACAAACAACATCAAAACACTTCGTTTCCCTATACCCAGAAAAAAAAAGGAATGTGATCATTAAAGGGGTTAAGAGCCAAAAGAAAAAACCACATAGAGTTGCTTTCCATTTAAATAGTGGCGGCTCGAGCCCCTGAGAATGTAACGCTCTACAATTTATGGATGATATGAAATCTCCCTCCTCCACCAGCAAAGACTATGGAATTTCGACTTAACGAGTTTTCCCTCACAAAAGACGGGGGTAAATGTCAATAAAGGGAAAGAAATCAAGAGAAACCCAGTTTTCCTCAATTCATCATCATCATCATTGTCAACCATTATCAATCCACTGCTGGACGAAGGTCTCTCTAAGCCTCTTCCACAACGGTTTGTCTTGTGCCAGTCTCCTCCATGCTACTCCCGCATACTTTCGAATTTCATCCACCCATCTCCCATGTGG
Organism: Macrothele yani; assembly: GCA_039090855.1. Lineage (NCBI taxonomy): Eukaryota > Metazoa > Arthropoda > Arachnida > Araneae > Macrothelidae > Macrothele > Macrothele yani. The sequence goes on from CM077026.1 coordinate 119,306,722, forward strand.
TCTTCTTCTGGGTCTTTTACTGTCCCTTGGAATCCTATCTAAAATTTCGGCTGTCCATCGATGGTCTGTTCTTCCGGCAGTATGCCCAGCCCATTGCCATTTCAGGGATTTAACTCTGATCATCTCGTTATTTTTTCACTCTCGGTATTTTTCGGATCCATGAGTTCCTCTTCTTATCTCTCCTGGTTACACCAAGCATGCACCTTTCCATGCTGCTTTGAGTTGTCTGCAGCCTTTGTAAGTCTCTTTTAGTTAAGGTCCACGTCTCTGCACCATACGTAAGCACTGGCAGGATGCATTGATCAAACACTTTTCTTTTAAGATATAAAAGCCTATTGCTCTTGAAAATTATGCCGTTTTTTTCAAAAGCTCTCCAGGCAAGTTTTATAGGCCGATTAATTTCTTCATCAATGTGACCCTCACTTGATATCTGCTATCCAAGATAAACGTAGGTATCTGTTATCTCCAGCTTTTCTCCATCAATCGATAAATCTTCATTTCTTGTAAAAGCATTGCACATCACTTTTGTCTTCTGAAAGTTCATTTTTAATCCCACTCCGTTACTCTTGTCAGCAAGTTCCTGAATCATACTCTGCAGCTCTGATGGGGTAGTTGCAAAAATGACAACGCCATCAGCAAAACGAAGGTGAGTTAGATAATATCCATTAATCTTTATCCCTTTGTTTTCCTAGTTCAGTGATTGAAAGACATTTTCCAATGTGGCATTAAAGAGCTTGGGAGATATGGTGACACCTTGTCTCACTCCCTTTCCAATTTTTATGAGTGTTGTATTCTCAAACAGCTGAATCTTTGCATTTTCATTTTCATAGATGTTATTAATAATATTAATGTATGCATCTTAAATACCGCAGGATTTCAAAGCCATTGTAACTGCTGATGGTTTCACCGAATCAAAGGCCTTTTCATAATCAATAAAAGCCATGCACAATGGCTTTATTGATTATGAAAAGTATATTCCCTCGCTCTTTCAATTAGTTCTCTCAGTACGTTTATATGATCTATAGTGCTGGAGCCACTCCTGAATCTAACTTGTTCTCTCGGTTGAGCCATGTCCAGTGTTACCTTCAAGCGGCGTGAAAGAACTTTAGTAAAGATTTTATAAACCATTGACAGGAGGCTGATAGGTCTGTAGTTCCTGAGATCCTCAATGTCACCTTTTTTATGAAGCAGGATCATTGTAGCGTTGTTCGAATCCTCATGAGTCTTTCCTTCATTAAGGCATCGAGTGAAAACTTGGGCGAGTACTGTTTCAATTTCTCCACTTGCTTCTTGTATGATGTCTACAGTAATTCCATCTTCTCCTGGAGCTTTTTCCCGCTTCATGTTCTTGATTGCATGTGCAACTTCTGCTGGGAGGACTGGAAGAACTCTGGTACTGGTACCTTTCATGATGTCTGGAGTACACTCCGCAATTATATGCGAATATATGAATTATTATTCATTTTGTTCATCTTTTTATTGCCTTTGATTAAATTTACCGTCTTTTTTGACATTGGTGGTTAAATTTACCACCGCGTATTCGAATATTAAGCCTAATATTTTGTGGAATATACGGATTTATTAATCTGCGACCACTTGTGGAGAACACATATTCTGATTTTTGGATCATCTAAAAATTGTCCGAGAACAAATTCTAGGTTCTGAAAAAGAAAAAAAAACTTTATTTATTTACTGGAGTTTATTTTAAAAATACGTTTCGATTCATTTTCGTATTTTTAGTGGGAAATATTTTTGCGGTGTTCCTGTTCAATGTACAATCAGTCAGTCGCCGTCTTCTGAAGATCTGAAATATGAATTATTTGCATCCGAATTAATTAAATTACTCTACGTAATTTGTAAAGAGTTTATGAAATGCGAAAAGGTATAAACGATTGCACATAGAACAGGCTTCGTTTTTATGCTTTCCAAACGTAGTTAGAAGAAACGTATATGTTCCAGCTTCGTCCGTCTGCCTGTCGGTCTGTCCGCACGATAACTCTCGTAAGAATGGTTCGATTTCAATGAAATTTTTCTATGTGATAGGGGTATTGAAAATGGGCGAAATGGAGTCAAAGGTCAGGACATAGGATCGGGACACATTCCATTGCTTTTATGCGTCATAACTTGTGTAAAAATGGTTCGATTTCGATGAAATGCTAGTATGTGGTAAGGAACAATCTGGGGACGAACCTTATTGAAAATGATCGAAATGGGGTCAAAGGTCAGGACATAGGAGCGGAATCCATTCCATCGCCCTTATGTGTCATAACTTACGTAAAAATGTTTCGATTGCGCCAGAACTTTATCATGTTGTTTCGGAGGTGTACTGAACCGGTTCTGTTGAATATGATTGAAATGAGGTCAAGGGTCAAGGCACAGGAGCGAGATTTATTCCACAACCATTATCCCCATAACTTGACTAAAAATGCTTCGATTGCGACGAAATACAATGCGTTGTTCCATAACGACTTTGGAAGCAGTTCCGCCAAAAAATGTTAGTTGTCAGCAATTGCGGGCATTGCGCATGCATGATATTCGTTAGCCATTATTTTCGTACGATAACTTCCGTGAAAATTACCCGATTCTATTATTATGGGATTTTTAATTATAAAACGGATTATGTGCGGTAGCTCTGGATAATAGAAATAGGTAACACGGGCACAAAGAGCTTTAATTTTATAACATGTGAACCTCAAACGTTATACCACAGTTTAGTCCCCTCAAAGCCAAGGCATTTTCCTATGATTTCTGGTATGTTGGAAAGCGTATCATAATCAATGCATTGCATGATTTTACTAACTTGTTTTATTTTCTCCCCAAAGATCATAAATCCTAAGGATTTTTCTTCGGATTTCTTTTTACTTTTACTTGGATCCTAAGGATTTTACTTCAATGCATTAAAAACATAGATCGTCTTTGAACGATAGTCTAATAATTTTAAAAGATGACGGATATTTACATAGTTAAAAAGATTATAAACCCATAAGCACTTTCGGGTCGACAGTCGTACCCGTCTTCAGATGGAGGAGAGCTTCTGCTGCTAGTGTGATCCCATATATACGTCTGAGTATGATGTGCCAAGTATGGAGCTGCGCCGCAAGGGTGTCGTACTGTTGCCATCATTTCATGGCTAAATCACAAAACAGACCAGCTCCATGTGGGAATATGGAAAACAGGGTGCAAAAATATACAGAATATATGTATTTGTAAACGACTTATTACAGCTATGAAGGGATGTAAGGTCAGGTGATGCGTAACATCACAGCCTCTCTTTGACAAATGTCAACCCCACCTTCTCGTGGTACATCCTGTTCCCACTAAAGGGGCTCTGACGACCGCCAATAGCGGTATAACTATACCATCGGGATTAGAGGAAATGCTATCCCACACTCACCAACCCGCTTGGCCAGCGTGGTGAGTTATGGCCAAACCCCTCCAAAATGACTCCACAACTTAAATCTTGGCCCTCAGTCTCCGGCAGCTGGAATGTACCTGGCCAAGGCAGCGGCCAGTGCGACATGAAGGCAGATGGTGCTAAGAATCCCCGGAGGACCGGACTAGGCTGCCATCTGATGCTGACCTTGGCTACGTACAACGGACGCTCCCTATCTTCTGATTCAAGGCTTCTTGAATTGGAAGAGGAACTACAAAGGATCAAGTGGGACATCGTCGGGCTAAGTGAGGTAAGGAGAAAAGGAGAAGATCTCATTGAACTGAAAAGTGGACATCTCTTCTACTATCGTGGGACAGATACTGGCAGAACTAGTGGTGTTGGATATATAATAAACAAGAAACTGAAGGATAAAGTGGTAGAAGTTGAAAGTTCCTCTGACAGTGCTGCACGACTCGTTATCCAACTCTCGAGAAGATACCAGGCTCAGATTATTCAAACTTATGCACCCACCACAAGTCATGCTGAAGAAGAAATTGAAGAATTTTATGAGGAAATTCGTGATCTAAATAATAAAGGTAAGCAGCACTTGAAGATAATTATGGGAGATTTCAATGCAAAAATAGGGCAACGGCAACAGAATGAAACTTCAGTAGGTAAATTCGGTCATGGCAACAGAAACCAGCGTGGAAATACTCTCGTAGAGTTTGCAGAGGCAGAAGGGTTTTTCATCTTGAACTCCTTTTTCAAGAAAAAGCCACACAGGAAATGGACATGGAGACATCCAAATGGGACGACAAGTGAAATTGATTTTATTATGTGTAACAAAAAATTCGTCATCGAAGACTGCAGTGTGCTAAACAAGTTCAACACAGGCAGTGACCATAGATTGGTGAGATGTAAGATGCACCTCAACACTAAACTCGAACGTAGCAAGCTCATAAGACAAACAAAATGTATTGACATAACCAACCTTAAAAAACACCATAATACCTTCAAATTGGAACTGAAGAACAGATTCTCTGCTTTAGAAGGCCTAACATCGAAAGAAGTGGATATTTCTGAAGTTAACAGAAAAGTAACCAAAGCTCTTATGGAAACAGCAACAAAATTAGCTGGGTCTAAGAACAAATTGCATGTGAACAAATTATCAGGAAAAACCAAAATGTTGATGCAAAAAAGAAGAGGGATGAGGACAACTAAAGAAGATGTGACTTCCAAAGTGGAATATATAGAGCTATGCAAGACAGTACGAAAAAGTATCACTGAAGACGTAAGGAAATTCAACTGTGAACTAGTAAGGAAAGCAATTGAAAACAACCAAAGCCTAAAGATAGCAAAGGGACATCTCAGTAAGGGGAAAAACAGATTATGGCACTGAGAAAAGAAGATGGTTCTGTAACAAGAAATAGAGGCGAAATTTTGACAAGAGTGAAAGATTTCTACTCCAAATTATATGAAAGGGATGATACATGTACTCCAGACATCATGAAAGGTACCAGTACCAGAGTTCTTCCAGTCCTTCCAGTAGAAGTTGCACATGCAATCAAGAACATGAAGCGGGGAAAAGCTCCAGGAGAAGATGGAATTACTATAGACATCATACAAGAAGCAAGTGGAGAAATCGAAACAGTACTCGCCCAAATTTTCACTCGATGCCTTAATGAAGGGAAAATTCCAGAGGATTGGAACAACGCTACAATGATCTTGCTACATAAAAAAGGTGACATTGAGGATCTCAGGAACTACAGACCTATCAGCCTCCTATCAGTGGTTTATAAAATCTTCACTAAAGTTCTTTCACACCGCTTGAAGGGGACACTGGACATGGCTCAACCGAGAGAACAAGCTGGATTCAGGAGTGGCTACAGCACAATAGATCATATCCACGTACTGAGAGAACTAATTGAATGAGCGAGGGAATATGAGCTTCCATTGTGCATCTCTTTTATCGCTTATGAAAAAGCCTTTGATTCGGTGAAACCATCAGCAGTTGCAATGGCTCTGAAATCCTGCGGTATTGAAGATGCATACATTAATATTATTAATAACATCTATGAAAATGCAAGTGCAAAGATTCGGCTGTTTGAAAATACAACACACATAAAAATTGGAAAAGGAGTGAGACAAGGTGACACCATATCTCCGAAGCTCTTTAATGCCACATTGGAAAATGTCTTTCAATCACTGAACTGGGAAAACAAAGGGATAAAGATTAATGGAGATTATCTAACCCACCTTCGTTTTGCTGATGACATAGTCATTTTTGCAACTACCCCATCAGAGCTACAGAGTATGATCCAGGAACTTGCTGACAAGAGTAAAGAAGTGGGATTAAAAATGAACTTTCAGAAGACAAAAGTGATGTACAATGCTTTTACAAGAAATGAAGATGTATCGATTGATGGAGAAAAGCTGGAGATAACAGACACGTACGTTTATCTTGGACAGCAGATATCAAGTGAGGGTCACATTGGTGAAGAAATTAGTCGGCGTACAAAATTTGCCTGGAGAGCTTTTGGAAGAAACAGCATAATTTTCAAGAGCAATATGCCATTATGTCTTAAAAGAAAAGTGTTTGATCAATGCATCCTTCCAGTGCTTACGTATGGTGCAGAGACGTGGACCTTAGCTAAAAGAGACATACAAAGGCTGCAGACAACTCAAAGCAGCATGGAGAGGTGCATGCTTGGTGTAACCAGGAGAGATAAGAAGAGGAACACGTGGATCCGAAAAATGACAAGAGTGGAAGACATCATGATCAGAGTTAAATCCCTGAAATGGCAATGGGCTGGACATACTGCCAGAAGAACAGACCATCGATGGACAGCAGAAATTTTAGATTGGATTCCAAGGGACAGGAAAAGACCCAGAAGGAGACCACATGGAAGATGGGTGGATGAAATTCGAAAGTATGCGGGAGTGACATGGAGGAGACTGGCACAAGACAGACCGTTGTGGAGGAAACTTGGGTAGACCTTCGTCCAGCAGTGGATTGATAATGGTTGACAATGATGATGATGATGATATGTATTTGTTATAGTTCACATATTTAACAAGAAATATTATGTAAGTTCATAGCTGTAATAAATCGTTTCCAATGGAAACGATTTATTACAACTATGAAATTACAATGGAAACGACTTATTACAGCTATGAACTTACAAAGGAAACGACTTATTACAACTATGAACTTACAATGGAAACGACTTATTACAGCTATGAACTTACAATGGAAACGACTTATTACAACTATGAACTTACAATTGAAACGACATGTTACAACTATGAACTTACAATGGAAACGACTTGTTACAGCTATGAGCTTACAATGGAAACGACTTATTACAGCTATGAACTTACAACGGAAACGACTTATTACAGCTATGAACTTACAGCGGAAACGACTTATTACAGCTATGAGTTTACAATGGAAACGACTTATTACAGCTATGAACTTTCGTATTCCAATGGAAACGACTTATTACAGCTATAAAATTACATAATATTTCTTGTTAAATATGTGAACTATAACAAATACATATATATTCTGTATATTTTTGCACCCTGTTTTCCATATTCCCACATGGACCTGGTCTGTTTTGTGATTTAGCCATGAAATGATGGCAACAGTACAACATCCTTGCTACGCTGTTCCGTATATGGCACGTCATCACACCGAGACATGCATGTGGGAGCACACTAACAGCAGAAGCTTTCCTCCATCTGAAGACGGGTACGACTGTCGACCCGAAAGTGCTTATGGGTTTTTAATCTTTTTAACTATGTAAATATCCATCACCTTTTAAAATTAAACTATCAAGCAAAGACGGTGTATATTTTTAATGTATTGTATACAGAACGAAAATTTCACTAGGATTTTACTTCACTTTACCACCTCTCAAGCTCTGGAAGAAATTAATCGTTTCAAAGAAGAATGGACAAAATTTAAGGATTACGAAATTCACAGTACAAAGAACAAAAATAAAAGCACAAATTTAATTTAGCTAATTGATCGAACAAATCTCTTGAAAAAATACGGTATCAACCAGATAAGAGTTCTTTCTATTATTGGTCACCCTATAGGAACTGAGGAAGAAAATTCACTCTCTCTTCTAAACAGTTCCTCCTCGGTAACTAACATCAGGAAGAGTGACTTACATCAGCAAGAGTGAATGTCCCTCAATGGTAGTAAGCATGCACTACTGTATCTGATAGATTTCATGCTGCAGACAATGACTGTTTGATACAAATTTGGAAGATGACAATCCGATTTTTGGCGTAAATGTGACAAACATGGTAAGTCAGATAATATCCGAAAACTTGAAAATTTTCATCGTCCTGGAGCGGGACTTGAAACCGCGTCTCCCAGAAAACGCCAGGATATGCTAACCACTACAATACCCAGAACGACCAAATTTCAAGTTTCCGATCAATTTGAATTTAACCATCACAGGATTCGCTAGTCGAAGCAACCGGCATTCATGGTTAAATTCAAATTGATCGGAAACTTGAAACTTGGTCGTTCGTTGTGGTGTAGTGGTTAGCATATCCGGGCGTTTTCTGGGAGACGCGGGTTCGAGTCCCGCTTCAGGACGCGGTATTATTACGGATACACTGTATGAGATAGACAAATTTGGTTGAGCACATAAGTAAGAGCAAAGACTAAAGTTTTTTCTACCTCATTACAAAAGCTCAATATGCGCATATGTTTTTTGCGAGTAGAACATCTAGCCGAAACTCCAGTTCCAACCATGTGCGCTGCAGAATGTTCTCAGTAATGGTCGAAATGGCATTGTTGATCCTCGATTTCAGGTCATCGATGTCCCGCAGCTTTGTTCGATACACGATATCCTTCACATATACAAAAAGTCATGAGGTGTGACGTTGGGAGAACGGGGTGGCCATGAAATTGGACCATCCCGTCCAATCCAATTCCCAGGGAATGCTCTGTTTAAAAAGTCCCGAACGTGCCGTCCCCAATATGGTGGCGCACCGTCCTGTTGGAATATTACACTTTGTTGAAAGTTCTCCAACTGTAGCATAACATGCTCACGTAAAACATCCAGGTAAACATCTGCCGTCACTGTTTCCTCACTGAAAAAACAAACGGTCTAAGGACTCGGTTATGCATAACACCGCACCACACGTTCACTTTAGGACTGTCTCTCGCAAGTTCCATAAACGCATGAGGATTTTCAGACTCCCCAAAATCCTGACATTGTGTCTGTTTAACTGCCCAGAGACATGAAAAGTTGCCTCATCCGTACAAACACGTGTGAGAAACTCGGGATCTTCACTCAGTCTATCCAGCATCATTACTGAGAACTCTTTTCGTCGTGGTCTATCGTTCTCCTCAAGTGCTTGTAACAGTTGCCCTTCGTATGCATATAAGGGTAGATGTCTATTTAGCACCCTGTCTACCGTGGACTGGAGCATTTGTAGTTCTTTGGTGGCAGAACGGACGTATTTGGGTTTCGTGAAAATGAATCACGAGCACGTTCGATGTCTTCATTCGATGTTCGTGGACGGTCACTACGATCTTGATCCAACACGGACCCATTCTCCATGAATTTCTGGTGCCATTGGCGGATACTAAGACAAGACAGCGGGGTTATATTCCCATACTTAGTCCTGAAATGTCTTTGCGTTTGGGAATCAGATTTGGGTTCGATGAGCCAAGCGACGCACTGCGCTCTCTCTTGTGTGGACCACATTTTTATAGAGCAGCACCTTCTACGTCAGTGAGGGACCTATTACAAAAAACAAACAAACTATAATGTCAATTAAAACCTTGATATTTACATTATATTATACAACAAATACCATGAACTTACATAGTACAGGATGTCCGTAATAAATGTGGAAAGTTGTAAAGGGACTTTGTGGACACCCTGTACAGATACAATATGCAGAGTAATGACAGCCAAAGAGGTAAGGAACACATGATGAGATTTGTAGATACTAATGAACGTATTTATTGACACAAATTAATACTTACTGTGGGCAGATCTATATGACGTAAAACTACCTTGACTGCGAATGACATCTTCGTATGGAGTTGTACAGCAGTTGAGTAGATACATGCGTAGTTTCTCGCCAAGCCTCTTTCACCTGTTCCCACAGAACAGCCGTGTTCTCTGCTAGTTGCAGGTAGGAATATAAATAATGTTCAATCATTGCACACAAATTCTCGATTTAGTAGAAATCCGAAGATCTCCATGGCTAAGGTTTTGTGTTCACACCACGATGGCATTCAGAAGAAATCCCTGCGGTATGTATGCGGGCGTTATCATGCTGAAAATGTCGTTCCCCCAGTAAGAAAAGATTCCAGAATCGGAGCGAGCATAGCAGCGCGCAATCATGTCGTCGTTGATGAACACCCACGATGAACGACGACCGTAATTGGTCGGTCTCCACATCATTACACTAGCAGAGCGTATAGTACGGCTTCCGAAAGGGATCTAGGTTCTTTTTTTTTTTTTTTTTTTGATTGGAGGTTTAACGACCACCGTGAGCAACTCAATGGGCTATAAGCAGTCGCCCGTCCCTAATTTAGGGTCACTGGTTCCAGGGAAGGGAGAGAGCCAATGCCGTAAGACAAACACGACATCCATGCCTCACCGGGATTCGAAACCGGACCCCTTTCGGACGAATGATCAGAGGCCATCGCTTAGACCACTGCGCCACCGGGGCGGCGATATAGGTTCACTGAGTGCACATGTGGTTACCGCAAGTATATGTGCCGATAATCGATCCCAGATCAGCAGGAAAATTCATCGTTGAAGATCATCAGAAGCCATTCAGTAACCTAGGTGAAGAATGGCCCCGAGTGGTCCCTTCCGGACCACTTGATTCCAAACGCTTTTTCCTATAAGCAGAGGTCAATGGCAATTGACGTAATGGCCTATATTCAATACGACCCCCTACCACCAGTCGGTTTGCAATGTTTCGGCAGGAAACGAGCTGACAGCCAGCTTGGCTGTCAGTGCTGTATGACCCTGTCGCCGGATAAAACTATCATCCGTCGTGCTCCACTGCCAATTTTACGAGTATTCTGATCTTCCCGCAGCAACTCTTGATAACATCGGTGCACTATTCTATTGTTACGACCCACACGTTTCGATACACGACGAAGCAACCATCCCGACACAGAAAGGCTAATAATCCGCCCTCTGTCGAAGTCACTGAGTTTTTCCTTCACTGGAACACACAGATCTCAGACAGAAGCCTGTTAATGTCCTCACACGTGCGTTGGTTTGAACTCTGGATTCTTAAGTTTGCGCTTATATCAGCTAATGCTTCCGCTTGGTTGATTCTACATTTTAATTACAGTAAACTCCCGTATAACCAGAAGCTCGACCCCAGCGGAAACCCTCGTTAAATCAGCTCTTGGGTGAAAATTCTCACCATATAAAAATATGCGTACGTGATAATATGCGTGTACGTTTAAATTATATATCCATAACAACAGGATACATTTGAAAGCTTTGGTTTATTAACTGCCTAATTACTATAGTTAATTAACGAAACCTTTCAAGTGTAATCAATTTGACGGCCACGTGAGTGTAATTACACAACAGACAGAAAAGGAAACCACTACCGACCCTCCCAATGCTGCGCTCCCAGCACACTCATTCCATTACTCTCCTATCCCTTTCTGCAACTGTCCCCCACAAATTCACTTTAATGTGCGTGAGCCATTCTATCATCTTTTTGCTTAGGAGCAAATGGCCTGTTTTTAATTATGCTGACGCGTAACACCCAAGTCTCTTGCAAAAACTCGCTTGTTTAGCATCCGATATTCTTTCCCATTGGTTTCCTGTAAACATTTTCCCACTACCATCCCGTGTAGAAATGGAATTTTGCACCCTGGGTTTTCTTCGTTTCGGGGTTTAAAAGCCGTAAAGAGCAACTCACAGGGCTACAAGCAGTCACTCCACCCGAATTTAGGACTACGGAAGAGGTAAGAGATAGTGGCCTGAGCCAGGTGCACCAATGTCCATGCCTTCGCTGAGTCCATCTCGGAGGACTTGCCAGAAACCTACGCTTCTGACAACTAGACCATAGGTTTGCCATTTTGCCCTATGCCGACAAAAGGAGATACTGTGCTTATCACATGTCTCTTCATAGTATTCGATCTATATGCAGTGATTGTTGGTAAAGAGAAAAAATTAGGAACCGATTCTGTCGCTTTCTAGTAATGCACCTGTTTCTTCAGAAGTTTCTTCCAGAACTTTCTGTATCGAGCCGGTCTCCTCCATTTCACTAAGAAATGCCTCCGAATTCCGCCCACAGGTCTTCTTTCGAGTCTTCCCATGTCCCTTTAAGTCCAGTCTAGCATTTCATTTGTCCAGTGATGGTCAGTTCTTCTAGCAATATGTCCCGCCAATTACCAATTTAGGAGTTTTACCTTGATCATGATGTCATCAACTCCCGTCATTTTCTTGATACATGCGATACTCTTCCCTCTCTTGCCGGTTACGCCATGCATGCATCTGTCCATGCTGCTTCCTTTAGTTTGCAGCCTCTGGATATCCTTTTTGTTGAGTTTCATGTTTCTGTTCCATAAGAATAAATGGAAGGACGCATTGACTAAATACGTTTCTTTTAAGACATAATAGTAAATTGCTCTTGAAATTTGTACTGTTTCTTCGAAATTCTCTTCAACCAAGTTTTAGACTCTATAATTTCTTCTTCCATGTGGCCCTTTCTTGATATCTGTTGTCCAAGGCGAATATAGGCATCGGTTACTTCTAGAATGGCTCCATGAATCGCAAAATCTTCAATTCTTGAAAAAGCATTGCGCATCAATTTTGTTTTTTGCAAGTCCATTTTTAAGAATACTTCTTAATTCTTGCCAGCATGCACCTGGACCATACCTGCATAATAACTTTATGTTTCATGAAAATACTATTATCATATGCTTTTAAATTTTTTCTAACAATGTCCACATTTTGATGTTAATGTGATAACGGTTTTTATTTCATGTTTGAAATACACTGGCGGAAAGTGAAAAAATAACACCAAGAAGGAATTGGCAGACGATCATGAAATTTAGATATGTTAATGAGGTCAAGTTTACGTAGGTGTGATGTTAATTTCGGGACCAACCGGTGAGCGCTTACGCCACAGCACGGCATAATATGCAAATTATCGTCGGTGGTATTTAAGGAGTACGGCGAAGTGAATGTAATCAGTCGCGGCGTACGGACACGTGCGAAGACCCTGAAGAAGCTGCAATGCCTGGACATGGAAGGCATGTAAGATTTCAGCAGTTATCGGACTTTGAGCGAGGTCATCTAGTCGGACTCCGCGAAGCCGGGTGGTCGTATCGTCGTATTGCGGAGCGAATTGGACGGAAAGTATCGGTAGTGGTACGATGGTGGCGTAGATGGTCCGAGGCACATTCCCACACGAGAAGACGTGGAACCGGGAGTCACAGACGGACTGATGAGCGGACCGATCGACGCATAAAAAGAGTGGCGTTGTCAAGCAGAACATCCACTGCGACGCAAATCCGAGCTGCCGTTGCACCTGAAGTGACTGTGCGAACAATCCGTAACCGTCTACTGGATGCAGGACTACGTGCACGTGTGCCTCTGGCATGTGTACCTCTGACTCCAGCCCACCGTCAGGAACGGCTGCAGTGGTGTCGCCAACGTCTGCACTGGAGAACGCAATGGCGATCTGTCGTGTTCAGCGATGAAAGCAGATTCTGCTTGGGAGCCTCCGATAGGCGTATGCGTGTTCGCAGACGCACAGGGGAGCGTCTCCACCCTTCTTGCATCCGCCAGCGACACACAGGGCCTACACCTGGTCTCCTGGTGTGAGGGGCGATCAGCTATCACTCCCGTACACAACTAGTGTTTGTACCGGGTACGTTAAACAGCACCTCCTACATCAACAACATCATTCAGCCCGTTGTTGTGCCATTTGTAAGGTCGGTCCATCGTGGTGTTTTCCAGCAAGATAACGCACGCCCACACACGGCAGGTGCAACGCAACATGCACTTCAGGGTGTAAGACAACTTCCATGGCCTGCACGTTCACCGGATTTGTCTCCCATTGAGCACGTGTGGGATTTTATGGGACAACGACTTATCCGGTCTCCACGGCCAGCCACGACCATCCCCGATTTACGCGTCCAGGTTGAGGATGCTTATAACTCAATAACCCAAACTTACATCCAACATCTGTACGACAGACTCCATGCCAGAAAGCACAGTGTGACGCAGTTCATGGCGGTTCAACCTCGTACTAACCATGTTACATGGAAATGTTATTTTTCAGTTTACTAGCAAATACAGCTGTATTTTGCCATAATGTTTTGATTACGTTATCCTCTGTATTCCGTTATTATGCTGTATAAATTTCGTTGGTATCAGACGTCTCCTTTTTGGTGTTCTTTTTTCACTTTCCACCAGTGCATAAATGGTTGGATTCTTTCAGACATAATCAAACACGGCAAAGAAGCCAATTTTGTGTTCTTTTGTTTCGAGTTCAACGATTATCATGTGCTGGGTAATTGTTTCCCTATCATTTATTCATTATTTCCACACGTTAAGAAAGCGTTTGCCATAGTTTATTCCCTTTGATTTTTTCCTTTGACGAAAATTAAAATAACTCACAAGAAAATAAATGCAACCGCTTTCACAGCACGTATCCCTGTTCATTTACGCTGTTCGAAGATTAATTGCAGAGAATAAAGTTTACACCAAAAGGAAAAGAAAAAGATTATTTAAAATGCTTTCCTGGTCGCAAACTTTGAATGTATGCTGTGTCTCCTTTTGAAAAATTTAAATGTTTATGAAGTGTACGCTCTGCACGTAATTATTCATCACTTTTTCGTTTCTCACTCATGAAAACAAAAATATCTTAAATATCTTAAACACAGCTGCATCAAATGAGGAATAATGAAAAACACCAACTAAACCACTCACTATTACACCAGCCATTTTGAGACAAAATTTTCCAGTCACCTGTAATCTACTCGTTGAAGTATTTTGCCCCCACTCAAGTTGAATTGCTTTATTAAACTGAACCATTTCCACACACGACCGTTAAAAACTTCTCCAGCTAAATCTCATAATGTCATGCTAGTCATGTCCTGCGAGTGATGAATATTCATTGTGAACTTTCCACTTGTTCACAGGAAATTGTGGACCGTTTATCCAAGACATGAATCTCGATAAGAGAAGCCTCGAATGAAAAAACCTTAGAGGTTATGCAAGGTATATCAATATTCGGAACCGAATATGTACTTTTATGAAAAATTTAAAATGAGGTGGTGCACTTTTTTTATTCCGTTTAATGGAAAAGATTACAGTAGAAGTGCGATCATTTTTCACAGAGCATATTAATGAAAATTATTTAAAATGGAAAACGGGAAAGTTTCTGACAAGGGAAGTTTAACGAAATTTATTTATTTATGAATACAGAAGGTAAAGACTCGCAGAAAGCTTTCAACTTGATTTGTTTAAACAAGAATGAACGAACTGCGTATAGCCATATAAATCTACAGAAACTTGTAAATTTACTGTAAGACAAGAGAATGACTTTTAGCTTGAAAAACGGGAGTTACCACCGTTTTAACTTTCTAATGTTATATGATAGAAGGCTGAATGCAGTTAATTCAAACGGCGACTTAACTAACATTATTAGCTTATTTTCCGTGGAATCACTTCTTTCAGAAAACTGGAAAGTTTTTATCGTCCTGCAGCGGGAATCGAACCCGCACCTCCCGATTTCCGGTCGAGTATGCTAGTCATTACTCTACCCAGAAAAAGGAAATTCCAAGCAACTGAAGATAGATATCTGAGAACATTCAGATTTGCGCTAGTCGAAGCTATTCTTGCTCCATCGTAGCGTCTCACGACTGATGAAAATTTTCAAAGAAGTGATTACATGGAATACAGTGAAAATAGGCCAATAATATTCGTCAAATCGTCGTTTGAATTAACCACATTCAGCCATCAGCATTACAGTGCCTACCATGTATTTATGAAGAATTATTTCTTCGGGGAAATTAGTTACCCAATTGTATATACCTTATATGATAGAGATTATCTAGTCTGTGAACGACAACCTAAATCAAATATTTTAATTTTGGGGGCAATTAAAAACATTCGTGCCGTTTTGGAGACGCAAACCCAAAAAGGGACGTACCTGCAGAAGCTTGTAGATTTGCTGTAAGACACAGAATTCTGTTGTGTTACAATTCTGTGAGACAACAATTTTCATAAAACTTTTATAAATTCTGCAAGACAACTTATAATTCTGTAAAACAATAATTTTATAATATTGTCTTACAGAATAATTCTGTAAGACAGTTTTATAATATTCTGTAATATTAACATAAATATTCAGTAATTTTATATTTATGAAATATTAATAATTTTAATAATTATAATCGACAATAGTTTATAGTATTATAAATTTATATTCTAATTAATAATTTTAATAATCATTATATTGATGTATAAATCATAAAATATTTAATAATATGAAATTATTGAATATATTTATATTTTTAATTATAAATATTAATAATTTTAATAATTACATGAGACAATAATTTTATATTATTATAAATTTAAATATTAATAATATTCAATAATTCTACAAATTTATAAAATATTCAGTAGTTTTATATTGTTTTGTAATAGTATCATAAATATGCAATAATTGTACGATATTCTGTAATAATAATAAAAATAATAATTATATATGTAAATTATAATATACATTTCAATAATTTTATAATATTCTTACAGAATATTATAAACTATTCTGTAATGAGAAAATAATTTTATAATATTCTGTAAGACAATAATTTTATAATATTCTGTAAGACAATAATTTTTTATAATCTTTTATAAAATCCGTAAGACAACAGAATTTTGAACACGCAAACCGAAAAAGTGACGTATCTATAGAAGCTTGTAGATGTACTGTAAGACATACAATGACTTTCAGCTTTTAAAAAAAAGAGAGTAACAGCAGTTTTAGCTTTCTAATATAAAAATTATCTGGTTGATGCACGACAAACTAAACCGAATATTCTAATTTTGGGGGCAACCAAAAATATTCGTGCCATTTTGAATGCGCAAACCGAAAAGTGGCGCAGGTGCCGAACGAGGAAAGAGATACGAAGCTAGAAGGTCGTCATTAATGGAGTAGGTTTTTTTTTTTTTTTTTTTTTTTTTTTTTTTTTTGATTGGAGGTTTAACGACCACCGTGAGCAACTCAATGGGCTATAAGCAGTCGCCCGTCCCTAATTTAGGGTCACTGGCTCCAGGGAAGGGAGAGAGCCAGTGCCGTAAGACAAACACAACATCCATGCCTGACCGGGATTCGAACCCGGACCCCTCACGGACGAATGATCAGAGGCCAACGCCTTAGACCACTGCGCCACCGGGGCGGCAATGGAGTAGGTTACCGGTACATGTCTGATGCGGCTGTACGTGTACGTGTCGGTGGAAATCGTGGGTAATATGGAACCTTCGCAGACGGTAATGATGAGATGTATGTTCTACGAGTATAAATTGGGCACAAACTTGGAAGAGGCAACGAAACGGATATGCATTGCATTTGGGAACGGCCTGGTAAGTGAAAGAACTACCAGAAACCAGTTCCAGAAATTTCGTTGTGGCGACGAATTTTTGAATGATGCCTTACTCAGTTAAAGAGCATAGGCGCTTGATGTTGACCTGATTAGCATCGCTATTGAGGAAGACGCCAAGCAACCGTGCCACGATATTTCCAGAAATTTCTGTGTAAGTGCGGAAACTGTTGGCTTCCAATTACATGCTATAAGAGGGCCGCGGATGGCCTAGTGGTCAGCAATTTTGTCTGCCACGGAAAGGTCCCAGGATCGATCCCAGTCAGGTTCGAACAAATAGATATCCGCCGTGCGCTGGAAGGGCACGCTAAGTTGTCGCACCCGGGGTACTTACTGGCTCCCCGTCAATCCGTCAGATCCTGTATCCCGAGTACCGCCGCGAGGTTAAAAAGAAGGCAGTCTGTTCCTCCCTCACCTCTTTCTCTTTCTCTGTCCCCTACTACTAGTGTGTGCTTTGACGTTGTGTGACGTCAGTCGCTTCCGTGATATACACCAGTGGCTGTAGCTACTGACTTCTCCCTGTCTACCAACTTTCTTATCGTGAGCCTCTAGATTCCATCTAACGTTTCCCTACTTGGTTCAAAAACCAGTTTCAGACGAAGCTAGTCGAGCCTTTCATGAATACTCACTGGATTTAAGGCAGGCAAGACTTTATTGTCTTGAATTTCTACTGCGGTGGTGATTCCAGTGAAAATTTGTAGCCAGAGTATCGTCCTCCCTCCAGACCGGGTTGATACATTAAATGATGGACATTTGGGCATATAAGCCATGGGAAAGACATACAGACAGAGCTCTTGGGTCCCACATTATTTGTCAGATGCCATCAAGAAACAGAGGTTAGCAGCATGCATGTCGTTGCTCTCACGTCAGCTCGAGGAGCAACTTTCTCAATCGTGTTCTCACCTGCGATTAGAAGTGGGTTCAGTATCATAACTTGGAAACGTAGCCGACACTGGTTGTCACGAAGTGAACCAATACGGTATACCAGTAAGCCATCTGTGCACACACGCAAAGTTTTTTCTGTATGTGTATGGTGGACTGTCAAGAGCATTATGAGCTTCTCCGGTATGGAAAAATCATCACAGCGGACCTGTACTGTCAGCTGCAACAGGTTTAGCATGCACTGGTTCGCCAGGATGCTGCATTAGTTAATCGGAAAGATGTGCTGTTTCTACAGAGCAGTGCCACACACCACGTAGCGAACGGGGACTCTGAGAACCATGAAGCGTCTTGGATGAGAAACTTTGTTATGTTAAACAACATATTCCCCAGACATCTCTCCCTCGAATTACCTCTTTTCCGTGCATTAGACAGCCAAATCTAAGGGCAGAGTTCCAAAATGAACAACAAATCCGAAGTGCACTGGATTCCCTTTTTTTGTATCGAAGGACGCCGCGCTTGGTCATCAAGTAATCCACGTGCTAGTTTCCGGCTGGAAAAAGTTGGGGCCACAATCGAGGATTATTTTGAGGAATATAGGTACGTTTTTTTTATTTGTGCTCAGTTATCTAAGAGTTTTCTACAACGGCACTAACTTCTTTGGGTACCTAATACTTGCAGTTACTTAAATACTCGTATTTCATCCAAGCTTCATCCGCTTTTAATGCGTACTATAATACATATATACAGTCGTTGAACACCTACCTAATAATGGGAATAACCATTATTGGCCCAGATGTCAAAGACGAGACGGCGTGGCATGGACGTAATGAAGCCCTGATAGGTTGCCCGAGGCACACGTGCCCATTCGGACTGCAACAGAGCACGGTGGTCTCGGAGATGATGTGGTTGGGGTCAGTACATCGAACCTGTCGATTCAAATTGTCTCACAAGTGCTCTATGGGATTGAGGTCGGGTGATTTAGCTTGGCAAGGGAGAACGAAGACATTGCTGGAGTGTTCCTAGAACCAGTCGCGCACCCCTTTAACGCCGTGGTACGTGGTATTGTCCTGTTGGTAGACATCATCACCACCAGGGTAAACGTCCAACATGAAAGGATTCATGTGGTCAGCGAGGATGGACAGGTAGCCATTGGCGTTCAGGGATCCATCCAGTGGCACCAGCGGTCCCAGGGTATACCAGAAAAACATCCACCAGATATGCAGACTGCCACGGCTGGCCTGTGCTTGATCGACAAGGTTTTACGGAAGTTGGTTCTCCTGAGTCTGATGTCGAATCACTTCTTTGGAGTAGAAACTTCGATTTCTTTGAGAAGGCAACCTTTTCCCACTCTTCTGCTGTCCAATGAAGGTAGTCTCATGCGAATTGCAGGCGTCGTTGCCGACAGCGTCTTGACGCAGCGTCAACTCCGGAGTTCCATGCATAACAGAGTTCGATCTACTGGTATCGGGGGCACGTACCTGAGTGCCCCAGTTTTCGTTTGAGTGGTCAATTGCTGCATTTTTGCGCGTCGGTTGCCCTTTACTAGTGGACGGAGGTGACGTTCTCCTCTGAGATCGATGGTCTTTTGGGCACCACAGGTATGACGTCGGGAGGTACTCGGTGCGCCGGAGTTCCACTGTTGGTACACCCTTACTACAGCACCAGACAGCCCATGAAGTCTGCTGCTTCTGAGATGCTTCCACCCTTGGCGAGGTAGCAGGTGATCATTTCTTTTTGAACGTCCGTCAGATCACTACCTCTGCCCTTGTGCTCACGTTATGCGCTATATCTCAACAGTCCTGGCCGGCCGCTTATGTCACCGTGTGGTTGGCCTTATCACGTGCACTCTGTGACTCGCTTGATCGGGTACACAGTGATTCCGGGGTGGGCATATTATTCTGATACGACCGTGTAACTTTCTTTTTAGCTCCTGTATCTATGCCAAATGTAGTGTTCTTAGTTAGTTATGTACAATTACGTGTGAAGAAAAGTCTGTACCCCTAGAATATTGCATTATGTGAATAAAAATAACTTTGTCTGAAACGTTCCGTAGCGTTTATGTAATGCTCCGGATAGCTAAACACCAATAGTTCTTAATTAAATCTAATTGGTTGAAAGGCCAACTGAAGAAGAAGTCTTTACTTACGAAATCTTCAACGTTTGTTTAGTCCTTAAGGCACTTTAAGAAGTTAGAACATATCATCATATCACCCATAAAGCGTAACAGTCTTCAAGTATAGCAAACTTGGTAACAGGTTAATCCTTTAACGACCACAACCCCCATAACGCCCGTACATACAAACTGCCATAGCCACCCGAAACGCGTGCCTAGAGTGAGTCAGATTTCCTACCCTTGCCTGCTCTTCAAATTTTCTCAACCTATGAGGGATCAGCAGGAGTCACATTCAGTCCCTATTGCTGTTATTAAACAAAGAAGTGAACCAACAGACAGTTTCGGGCGTTATGGTATTTGGAGTGATAAAAGATTTTTGGTTCATGGTCGTTAAAGGGTGAATGCTGTAATCTCGAAGCAATAAAAGAACCGACTTCCAACAAAATTCCAGCCTCAAAAATGAGAGACTCAGAACATCAGACAAACAACTCCAAATGGTTACCGTGAAAGAGCAAGTTTACGTAGATCAACTAGAAAGCATCGAACTACAACCAGCTAGAACGCCAACCAGCGCGTGAGCCGGCGAACATACACATTAATCATAGTTAACGTTATTTTAAATACACCACATTCGGAATACTCAAGAAACGCTTATAGCATAGGTAATCCGTTTATTTTTGAGGTGTAATATGCATACAGATTCGTTCACTAGACTGCTTTTTGATTCGGACACCGCTAAACATCTAGTCATTATGTCTTCTAAAGGTCTGCACGGGCCGGGCCGGCACGTAAAGCCCGAGCCTGGTCCAGACCGCGGGTCGAGTCGGGCCGATTTGAAGTTTATACAACAAAGCAACGGGCCGGGCTTTTCCCCAGATACATACGGCCGGGCCGGGCCTTTTTCCAGACACATATGGCCGGGCCGGGTCGGGTCGCGCCAAGTCGACCCATTCTTCTTATCGCAATGGTAAAGAAAGAAAAAAAAGGTAGTGTTTCCCGATTTTCTGGTCTGTTTAACTGTTTTGCTGGCTTTACTTACTTCCATGACATAGCCCAGAGCGAAATCACAGAGGCGAGAAGAGCCACTCACAGTGTTTTTACCATCTGTAGGTATTGAGATGGTAAAAACACTTTGGGGCTTGTTAACAACAAAAAGATTCGACCCTTAGCGAGTGTGTGTGTGTTGCGTAGAATGTGGGATGGAGGACGTTTGCAGTGGTGTGTGTGTGTGTGTGTCTGTGTGTTTGTGTGCGTACGTGTGCGTGTGAGAGAGCGATAGAGAGAGAGAGTGGGACGACAACGATTGCTTCTCGTATCCCTAATCAGTATAGGGATTGACTTTTGTGGTGTTATCGCTTGCTAGTTCAGAGAAAGGGAGATTTTGAAAGCCCTTAGTCTTCTTTTTTTCTCTCTCTTTAAAGGGTATATTCTTCGATGAGTGCCAAAGTTCAGCTAACACTTTTAAGCTACATTCAACTAAACATTTTTAATAATATCTTATTTCATCATTTAATTTTCGCAATATAATGAAATACAATAGAAATAAATAAATAATTCAAAATGGCACATAACCGGTTGGGCCGAGTGTTGATATTTGAAATGAGCCGGACCGGGCCGGGCCTTAAACGCACGGGCTTGGACCGGACCAGGGTCACCAAATAGGTCCCGTGCAGACCTAGTCTACTGTTTACCATTGACTTGGAAAGGCCACCCAATGGAGAGCGAAAGCTTGGCGAATCTTTATGCAAATTACACCATAAAAGTAAACGGATTTACTACGCTATAAGCGTCTCTTGAGTAGACATAGTTATTATTTCTGTCTTTCTCACGCGTCATTCAACCTCCGACCTCAATGCAGTTGCCACAAGACATTCAGTCGAGTGAGAAAATGTTAGCGTTAAGTTATAAAAATACTTAAGGGAGAACGAACCAAAATTTCCATAGATACAGGAACTAAAAAGTAAAGTTATATTAAAGTATACGTTACACGCCCTAAAATAGTTCGTGGCGCACGACGGAGATAACGCACGTGTCAAGACTGCAAATTCGCAGTGATAAACTTCGTCGATGTTGCTTAATTGGGAAAGCATTTGGCTCAGAAGCAGAAGGGTTCGATTCCGTCACCGACAGAATTCGTGTTTTTTACATTGGCGCCCGATTGTGGAAATGGATGTACTGCCCGTGAGGTTCTTCGAACACTGTCGAATGTTCGCTCCACAAATTCTCTGGAATTCCTTCTTCTTCAGCTACTTTAAGCGTGGTTGTCGGCTGACCCGGAAACTAATGATTCTATCCCATCTCTGTCTCAAAGCGGGAGGGGGGAATATAACCTATATGACGTATTACAGATGTGACGCACATGTCAAGACGACAAATTTGCAGCTATAAATTCCGTCGGTGTAGCTTAAATTGGGAAAACATTCGGGTTCGGAGTAAAAGCATGCGGGGGGACTTGATTTGTGTTTTCACAAGTTTACAAATGCTGTTTGGATAATTACAGCCTTAATGAGTTCCTTACCAGAAATGAGATATGAGAAGACCAACACATCTTTTGAGAACGGACGTTTAATTTCGTCAATTTTCTAAATCTTTCTCAGATTCTTTGGTTTACCTATGACGAAGGTTTAGGCAAAATATTCGCTTAAAAATCAATGAAAGCGTTTTTTTGTCAAAAAAATACAAAACTTATAAATATTAAAGATAAAAAACCATTCTTGTGGGAACTCCATAACATTTCGACGAAAGTTCTTGCAAATAGCAAACTGTTAGCAATGATTTTAATTATTCAAATTAAAACTCATGGACGCTTAGAAATGCGAGTGAGTCAACATTGTGATATTTATACTGTCTCCTTGCTGTCGAAAGTCAGCTCTATAAATAATAATTAATCGGTGACTTTGAGAGTCTAGCTTCGTTTTCCGCGCGAAACTTTGAAGTTGTGTTTGTTCTTCGGACTCGGAACATTACCTCCAGTATTTATATTAGAAGTATATTTCCTTCGTGCGGTGTTCACGATTTTATCGTTGTGAAATACACTGCAATAAATTATATGGAAATTCAGATTATAACTTAATGGGCGGGAAAGAGAGGAAAGATATTTCATCACCCAGAAGTATGATCGGTTTCGGGTAATAAACTCACGAGATTGCCTTTACGATGGCTTTAAAATAATGGCAGTCACCTTTTCTTCATAAACACACAAAGATTTTCCGCAACAAGAGTGGCTACAACGAGACCCTTTTTATTATCCAGCCAACCTCACAGAACTTAACTTGATAATTTCATAACGTCCAAGTTTTCTTTTGAAAGGCTGATATTAAAGTCTAACTACGAAGAAGTTAAATATGCCTTAGAGACTTTCAGAAATATAAGAGCGATGGATTACATACAACATATTGATCAAAATATTCCGATGTTCGAGAAAAAGACATAAAAAAACTCAGACACTGCTGATCATGCTCAAAGAAACTAG
The DNA here is from genome assembly GCA_039090855.1 of Macrothele yani. Taxonomy (NCBI): domain Eukaryota; kingdom Metazoa; phylum Arthropoda; class Arachnida; order Araneae; family Macrothelidae; genus Macrothele; species Macrothele yani. The sequence goes on from CM077026.1 coordinate 119,330,204, forward strand.
AAAACTATAGACCCATAAGCTTGTTGTCTCACGTACAGGGGTTGAGCAGAATAAGGTGAACAGCTAGGAAAAGAAGGTTCTATATACCTAGTAGGGTGTGGAACCATCTTTGGCATTCAAAACCGCCTGAATCCTCCTCGGAATGGAAGCATACAAATTCTGGATGGTGGTTAGAGGGATGTTACGCCAATCTTCATGCAGAAACTACTCCATGTACTTGAGAGAAGCAGGAGGAGGGAAAACGGGACGCAGACCATAATCCAGACCATTATCCAGACCATAATGTTTAAGTCTGGTAGTTGAGGAGGCTAAGGAAGGTATGAAAGTCCGTCCTCTTGTTCCTCAAACCGTGATTGGACATTCTGAGCTCTGTGAATTGGGGCATTATCATCTTGATAGGTGGCATGCCCTGCAGGAAACAATGCCTGAGCCATTGGATGGACTTGGTTTGCCAAAATTGCTTCATACGCCCTGCCAGTCATCCGCCCTTTCAAGGTGATCAGGGGACCTGCTGAAAACCACGATACGACCACTCAGAGCATGACAGAGCAAGCGCCACCATGCTGCACTGTTGGGAGCAGATAGTATAGAACAACCATCACCATGCTGCACTGTTGAGAGCAACATTCTTTTTCTCGGTGTTCACAATATTCTGTCCAACCCCTGTACGCCCGTTAGCTCTGACCGTTAGTTACGGAATGCAGGACTGAGGTAATCGTTATCATTACCTATTCACTGGTTATCAACCTTAAAGCTGCATGTGGCAAAAAAAAATCACGCGAAATTTAGTTTTTCTAACGCTGCTGTTTCGAAAAGTTAAGGGGTGGAAGGTTGAAACTTGTTTTTTTTAATGGGACTCTATAAACTATCTAATGATGTATTATTTATTACTCTACGGTTATTGGTTTCGAGGATATAAACGTTCGAAGTGTGACATGTTTTCTTTGTATCCGTTGTCTCGATCCAGTGCAGAGAAAGACGTAGTTCTATGTCAAAAAATCCTCCCCGAAACTGGAGTGGTCATGACTGTGTCCAGGAGTGTATGACAACCTTCAGTATCTGCAACGTGCTTTGGAAGGCGTCCACTCGTGGAGACAGGGGTAGTCAATATGATCTAGCCTGTGATTATGTAAGAACCCTTCGACATGCCTACGTGTGCTACGGGACACATCCGCGCTTGCGGGGACATGGGTGGTCTTAATGCTCTAGCCCAGTAGTGCCTATGCACTGAATTAAAAAATAATAATTCTTCTAAAGAACAATCTCCTACCAAGCTCTTATTACAAAAGTTTATGGAAAGCAGATTATTACCATTCAACGTATTTTGACAATTTCTCATTTTATGAAAATTTGTGTTTAATTATCTTTGTCTCTCAGAATACTTCATGTCTGGCACGTCGTTTGTTTTGTTATTCCCGTATACTTAATATAATTTTTGTTCCGTAGGTAAACATTTTCTATTCCCAACTGTTAACAAGTTAGTAAAATCATGCAATGCATTGATCATGATACGCTTTCCAACATACCAGAAATCATTACTCAAATAATGAGGATAACGGTTGTGGAATAAATCTCGTTCCTGTGTCCTGACCTTTGACATCATTTCGATTAAGTTCAACAGAACCGGTTCAGCATACCTCCGTAACAACATACTAAAGTTTTGTTGCAATAGAAGCATTTTTAGTCAAGTTATGAAGATAATGGCTGTGGAATAAATCCCATTCCTCTGCCTTGACCTTTGACCACATTTTGATGATATTCAACAGAATTGGTTCAGTATACCTCCGGAAGAACATACTAACGTTTTGTCGCAATAGAAGCACTTTTAGTCAAGTTATGAGGATAATGGCTGTGGAATAAATCTCTCTCCTGTGCACTGACCTTTGACCCCATTACGATGATATTCAACAGGATTGGTTCAGTATACCTCCGGAACAATATACTACAGTTTTGTCACAATAGAAGCATGTTTAGTCAAGTTATGAGGATAATGGCTGAGTAATAAATTGACCCAATTTCGATTATATTCAACAGAATTGGTTCAGTATACCTCCGGAACATCATACTAAAGCTTTGTCGGAATAGAAGCATGTTCAGTCAAGTTATGAGGATAATGGCTGTGGAATAAATCTCGCTCCTGTGCCCTACCCTTTGACCTCATTTCGATGATATTAAACAGAGTTGGTTCAGTATACCTCCGGAACAACATGCTACAGTTTTGTCGCAATCGAAGCATTTTTACGTACGTTATGATGCATAAGGGCAATGGAATGGATCCCACTCCTATGACCTGACCTTTGACCCAATTTCACCCATTTTCAATAGGGTTCGTCCTCAGGTGTCCTCTACCACATACTAAAATTTTATCGAAATCGAACCATTTTTACTCGAGTTATCGTGCGGACGGACGGACAGACAGGCAGATGGACAAAGTTGGAGCATATACGCTTCTTCAACCTACGGTTGAAAAGTGTAAAAAACTATGTATACGGAACTTCACTTAGCTGTAAGAAAGATTTGCGCATATCTAAAGGGAAAGTCGGTGTAAGGAGTAAAACGAATAGCATAAAACCGAACAAACTTTCTCAAGGAACAGAACTCTTTTTATGAAATGCGTTAATGGAAACGGAGCTTCATCCAAATGAGAGCTCCGCAGACAATTTCCGGCGAGACCGTGTTTCAGGAAATTCGAGTCTTTTGAGATTCATTTTCAAGACATTTACATGATGAAAGGTTTTTCCAGAAAATGTCGATTTGGTATGCACAGAAATAACATGGTATTACTTGGGGCATGGAAATGACTATTTCAGGAGGTAACTGGGAGACTCCTCTGATGTTAGACGAGTGAATTAAAAATCTTCCTATGAAATTCGATTAAATATACATATAAAGGATAGACCTTGCTCTTTATCGTAGCAATGTTTTTGACGAGCTGAAGTTTTGGGATCCGAAGTTTTTAGCACATCTCAGGTGATTACAACAAGCATTTTTCATTTTCATTTCTGCGTTGTTCCTCCTGATATTTTCAAAAATAGATTCCAGTTCTTCACCAAAAAACTGATTTTACTTGGAATCTTCCAGTCAAATTTTTCTACGCTTTTGTCTTTTCATTTTTTGATTGAGTTTTATTGCTGTGTTGTTGCATTAATCCATCATCTCCACTGAAATATTAAGTTGTTTCAGTGGTTTTATGATACTTTCTGTCTTTGTTTAACAAGAGGTGTGTTTCACAGCGTTGATGTCATTAGAATGTCAACACTAACAATTTTATCTATAATTTTCGCAAAAAAGAGTTATGTGGATTGTACAATAAACTAGCCATGTGTTGTATTTTAACTTTCTTACGCTTTCCAACCGTACGTTGAAGAAGCGTATATGCTTCAGCTTTTTCCATCCGTCTGTCGGCACGATAACTCACGTAAAAATGGTTCGATTTCGATGAAATTTTAGTATGTGGTAGGGGACCACCAGGGGACGAACCCTATTGAAAATGGGTGAAGTGGGGTCAATAGTCACGCCATAAGAGCGGGATCCATTCAATTGCCTTTATGCGTCATAACTTGCGTAAATATGGTTCGATTTCAATGAAATGTTAGCATGTGGTAGGAAACTACCTGGGCACGAACCCTATTGAAAATTGGCAAATTGGGGTCAAAGGTCAGGCAGGGCATAAGAGCGGGATTTATTCCTTTACCCTTATGCGTCATAACTTGCGTAAAAATGGTTCGATTTCGATGAAATGTTGGTATGTGGTAAGGAACCACCTGGGAACGAAACCTATTGAAAATGGGTGGAATGGGGTCAAAGCTGAGGACATAAAAGCGGGATCCATTTCATTGCCTTTATGCGTCATAACATGCGTAAATATGGTTCGATTTCGATGAAATTTTAGGATGTGGTAGGGAACCACCTGGGCACGAACCCTATTGAAAATAGGCGAAATGGGGTCAAAGGTCAGGCAGGTCATTAGAGCGGGATTTGGTCCATTGCCCTTATGCCTCATAAGTTTCGTAAAAATGGTTCGATTTCGATGAAATTTTAGTATGTGGTAGGGAGCCACTGGGGACGAACCCTATTGAAAATGGGCGAAATGGGGCAAAGGTCAGGACACTGGAGTGGGATCCATTCCATTGCCCTTGTGCATCACAACTTACCAAAAAATGTTTCGATTGCGACAAAACGTTATCATGTTGTTCCGGAGGTATAGTGAACCGGTTCTGTTGAATATCAACGAAATGGGGTCAAAGGTAATTGCAGAAAAGGAAGATTTATTCCACAGCCATTATTTTCATAACTTGCGTAAAACTGCATCTATTACGACAAAACTTTAGTATGTTATTCTTGAGGTGTACTGAACCGGTTCTGTTGAATATGATCGAAATGGGGTCAAAGGTCAGGACAGATTTATTCCACAGCCATTATCCTCATAACTTGAGTAATAATTTCTGGTATGTTAGAAAGCGTATCATAATCAATGCATTGCATGATTTTACTAACTTGTTCTCTTTTGCTTTTGTTTTCAAAGTTAAAATAAAAGTTGCTCTGTCCAGTCATAAGAACTTTCTCAAACCTTAATTGGTACCTTTTGAGTGTTACATTATCATGATCCGACTGAATAAAAATTCTTTTACCTTTTTATCAGCTAGAATCTATTAACTCGGAGCTGATTAACTGGGATGAAATCAGTTGGAGCAAATATATTCGCTCAAGATACAAACCTGCACTGCAAAGCGAGAAAAACTGTTTTCATATAGCTTCACGTAACGGTATGCCGAAGAAATAAAAAAAAAGTGGGAGAAAGAAAAACGAAAAAGGATAGTTTTATCTTATTAATTTTCTTTCTTTTTTTTGAAGATAATACAGATAAATTTGATTAAAATCCGTGGGTCTAAGGTATGTCGGTCATAGGTCAGACCTAATTTTGACGGTTAAGAACCATGCGCGCTTTTCACCCAAAAATGCCGTTAGGATCAAAGATGGAAACGGGTCACAGGCCAACGGGTCAACGGGTGGACAATTTCTTGCGGGTCCAACGAGTTGGGTCAAAATGTTCGTGACCCGATTTTGACACGGTTTTATTCCCGTTTTATTTTTGAAAAGATAAAAATATTTTCCAAAGAAAAATGCACGTTGTGGAATTCTGTAGTCGATACTTGGGCCCACGGAGTGAATAATGATTTGCCATGCAAAAATATTGTCGTCTCTTTCTTAAAGAAACGAAGATTTCCACCGACCGACATCAGACACACCCACACCATATCGTAAAAAGATACTTCCTTTGCGTTCTTTTACAGTGCGATTGTCCAGAGCAAGGTACAGGCAAACGCCATTCGCCCGTTTCTCAGCTGATTCACTCTCTCCTTGCGAAGTTCACTGTATGACTAAGAGGTCCTTTTCACATCGCATCTTTTATATTGAGCATTCAGAGGTTTTTGATTGATGTGCTAACATCCCGTTCCCATGACAAATCATGTCGAAATTGACTCCTTATTTGTTAATATGGATGGATTTAATATGAAGGAAGTTGAGAAAGGCGTAGAAGCCAACAAATGTGTGCTTGTTGAAAACGACAAGGGTAAGAGTGAATGCTGGAAATATACGCCTCATTAAGGAACCGGCGAATAATTCTGTGTTGTTTGGTGTTGCTTGTTGTTTAAAATGTGGAAAGTATATAATTACAAAGAAAGATGTCGACGGTGTATTAAGAGATTATGGGACCAAAAATCTAACGGACTATGTGAAAGTATGCGCACCTCCATCAAAGCGTGGAAAGAGCGAACAATCTAAATATATTTAAAAAAATACATTTGTGTAATCGTAAATAATGATTCCCATTTGTAATATACTTACGGTCATGGTCAGAGTCAGCCATTACTTCTGGATTACGCAAAATAGTGGCACTAAAAAGGCACTGAAATTTAGCAAGTAACGAATTTTTTTTTTTTTTTTTTTTTTTTTTTTACTTGAGGTTTTTTTTCATTTTCTAATTTTTCTTTTTAGTATGTTTTGGATGCAGCTTTTTGGAGTGTAGTTTATACTCGAGTTTGGTCTTTTCTTGGACTGCTTATTTCTAAAAAGTTTTTCCTAGTTGGTTTGCTCAGAATTTGTATGTTTTGGCCCAAGTGGAGTTCTAAGGACGATGAAAGGATTGGAGGTCAGCTCAGATATTTTAAGTCCTCCCGCTCGGTTAGGCTAGCACCCTTTCCCATAGTGTATGAACTCGCTGGCAAAGGTAATCTAAAGTTATGAAATGACAAACGTTGTTTGACATGTAAATCTGCAGATCCTAACCTGTATTCTTCTGTTGAGGATAATTGCTCCAACAAGTTTTGCAAAGCCTACAATACCATCTATAAGCTCACCTGTACTGTCTGCAACCTTAGCTATATTGGCCAAAGTAAAAATCCTCTTCATCTTAGGATAAATGGTCACAGGTCTCTAGTAAACAAGTTCTCTAATTCAGGAGTGAACCCCTCCACAAACGCCAACCAGTACTCTACCTTTGAATTAGAGCATTTCCATACTCATGGTTTTGACAAAGTGAAAATAGAGGTACTACATATTATCCCTGACCTCTATGCTCGGCTAGAAACTGAATCCCTTGAAATTTTGCAGCATCAGTCTCTTTATCCCTATGGCCTTAATTCCACTCTATCTGACAATAAGCATAATCAGCATAAATTTTCAATTCGTGAACTCTTCTTTCTTGTTAATAATAAGAGCTGCTCTAGAGGTAATAGAGGACAGAGGTTATTTCGCACATCAAGCAAAGTTGATTTTGCTAACTTGCTAAAAACTCTGGAATGCTTTAAAACTGGCACTAATTTTGTTAAAAATACTTACAAAATTCTCAAGTCCTTCAAGCACTCTGTCCTTAAATGTTTTTTCAAATTCTGGAATGAAACTGCTGACCATGTTGATAAGCATGTTTTTGCTTTGGTTCTGGACATTCTTAAACATATTCTTAAAGATAAAATTTCTCTTAAAGAATTTTCCAGTAATTTTGTTACCATCAGGTTCCTAAATAAAGCCTACGATAATCTCAATGTAAGGAAGCTGTTCTACAATAATGCAATTTTTTTTCCCATCCACAGGCACCAGTCTATTGTAAGTTTTAAATATGTTAAGACCTTAGGGTCAATAGTTAAAAACTACAAACTTAACTCTTCGAGCTACATTCCTGTAATTACTACTTGTTCTTGTGATGAACATAAAGAAACAGTTCACTATGATAAGAATTACAACCATATTATCACCGGAAACTTGAGTTTTGTTGAAAATGAAAAGCTTAGGAATTTATAAGAGTATGGCTCTAAATTCAGACCTTCCTTCACAATTTCCAAAGAAAGGATTCTTGAGAGCTTCACTCAAGATGTAAATAAGTACATCGTAAAAACCAGTTTAACGTACAATCAGCCTATTGAGGCCTTCGCAGAATGGAAATATAATATAATCAATAGCTTCACCGGTGAGTTGGCAGGTCTGGACTTTTGTTTCGACAGAAATCTCTTTTTCTCTGGAGAAGCTAAAAGGTCACTCTCCAAACTACAAGGCCAATTTATCTTTACCACTACGGATAAAGCTAGCAATAATTTTGCAATTATCTGTAAGAAGTTCTATTTTGAATTGTTAACTATGGAACTCAATAATAGAGTAACATACGAGCCCGTAAGTTATTCTACCAAGCAGTTAGAAAATCGGTTTAAGGCATTCTTCAAGAAACTTAAAATTCCACAAACTAGAAGATATGAGCCTGAATTTCCATTTCTTTTTGCAACGGTTAAGTTTCATAAGGATCCTGTGAAGTTCAGGTTCATAGCTAGTGGAGTAAGGAGTCATAAAAAAAAATAGATCTTGCTTTTGAAGATGTCTTAAAGAAGGTTTTGAAACACATTAGAAACTGTTCTAACTTGATGTACAGAGAATTTTGGATAATTAATAATAATGCAGAAGTAATTTCTACTATACTCAAAGTTTGTCCCCTAGATATTAATAGTTATGATTTTGAAAACCTATATACTAATCTGCCTCTATCAGATATAATCACTACCTTTAAAGAGCTGTATGCAGAATTTAAACTTAACCAATTTGTTGATGTAGGAACTTGGAACTCTTATCTCAATTGCTGCATAAAAAATAACCATATCTTATATAATAATACTCTCTATAAGCAAGTGAACGGTATTCCAATGGGAACATCAACGTCCACGAATATCGCTAATCTATTCCTGTTCTTTAAGGAATATAAATTCATTAAAAATCACCCCACCTGCTCAGATAACTACCTCTACACTTTTAGATATATTGATGATCTGCTGTGTATCAATAATTCAGAAGTTATAGAGAGTGATTTTGATAATATCTATCCTAGCTCTCTTAACTTATGTAAAACCAACCACAGTAATCAGGAACTTGAGTTCCTAGACTTAAGCATTAAGCTCAACAGAGGTAACCCATCTATTAGCCTCTTTGATAAAAGAGTTAATTTTCCTTTCAAAGTAATTAAATATCTACACTGGAATAATAACATTTCAACCAAAGTAATTGAGAATGTACTAATTTCTCAGGTCCTAAGAATTTCAAGAATTTGCAGCAACAATTTGGACTTCAATTACCACATTAATATACTATTAGAAAGTTTTCTAGAGAACGAAATTCCTTCTTCTTTCATCAAAAGAACTTTAAGAAAAATTATTCTGAATAATAGAGTAAGGTTGGCAGATCTGCTTTAATTTTCTACACAGTTAATAATATGATTCTGACCAATCAAAGCCGTAAGGAAGTTGGCTAGAGGATGCCTATTAACTACCTAAAGGAACCTTAGTGCTATGGATATGACGGTCCTATTAAAACAAAAAATTAAATAATATAAACAAAATCACAAAAAAAAGCTTAAAAATCTGTTTATAAAAGAAAATAAAAACAAATAAAAAAGAAAACTAGTTATTCATCACTAGGATAGCTATACTAAAAATAGTAAAACCAACATTAAAATTAATAAGATTCTGATTAATCTATAGAAGCTCACTAAGGTGATTTAATACATGCAAAGATTATTAAATAAACTGCTCGTGTATTTTATAATATTTCTCATGTATTCTGGAGAGTTAATTCTGCTCTTTCTGATCATACAGATCCACAGTCTTAAGTTTATATATTTTTTTCTCTGGTTAAAATCTCCGCGCGTTGGTTTCTTGCTGTATGAGGAGGCAATCAGCCCCACCCTCACTGCCCCCAGCGTCTAGGGAGTGGCGGAAGAGGTCAGCCATGTTCTTCTCTTGTGAGGAGAAAAGTTTTTGTCACACAAGAGGTAAGCTCTCTTCCTTGTTTTTGGGTTCTAGGTTTTATAAGTTCAATGTTTGTACTTCATGTACCTTTGCTCTGTCGTTTTTTAGCTTTTCAGCTTTTAAGCATTTGTTTGTCTGTTAACATTTTTGCGGGTTTTAACTCTTACTTTTCTTTGTAACTTTGAGCGTCTTTTGGGGTACCTAGGAACAGAAGATGGCTAAGCATGTTCCTTTTCTATGCGCTGTCTATGCGCTGTTTTTTCAAAGTAGTTAAGTTCTTAATAACTAATTAATTATGCACTTAAAGCACTGCTGAAATACTTTGTACATATTGCAACTAACTGTTTAAGGTATATAACTTTCACAAAGTTTTCTTTAGTTAATTATTATCTTTAACTTATTCTCGTTTTCGTGCTGTCATAAGTTGTAGAGTAGGGGGTTTTAGACTCAAGTTTTCTTTCAAAAATCTGTTCGTTATAAATTAACATTTCCTTTTTTAATTGCAATGTAAAATTTGGATTTCTTTTGCATTGTTTTTCAGGTTTAAATTCTCTGTCAAACGAACTTGGAATTTCGTTATTGCTGAAAATCATTTCTAATTATTATGTCACTCTCACAGCTTGAGTTCTCTTTAATCTTCTTCTCTCTGTTTAATAGTAACAGATGAAGAGCATGGGTCGGGCCATGAAGGTTAATGGATGCAAGCTAAATTGTTAACTAGTGCTAGGTCATGCTACTCTACGGAGGACATGACTTATATATATATATTTTAAACTATTTTAGGTGGGAATGTTACTTGCATCTATGGCCTTGCAGAAACCCATTTCCAACTAGGTCTTTGTGGAAGTGAGAAAATGCAGAGTTTTTGCTGGTCCTTGATAAAGCCAAGGCTCAGTATTCTCGACACCTTCTACATTCTGTTGTTTTATTTTATTATTTTATCTTTTCTCCTTTTACTCACACAGGTAGATACATAACCTTTTCTAAGTTGTACTAGGTGTGAGTCAAAATTATATATGTATTTTTTTGCTTAGGTATCTTCTTTATAGAATATATATATATCATCATCATCATCATCATTGTCAACCATTATCAATCCACTGCTGGACGAAGGTCTCCCCAAGTTTCCTCCACAACGGTCTGTCTTGTGCCAGTCTCCTCCATGTCACTCCCGCATATTTACGAATTTCATCCACCCATCTCCCATGTGGTCTTTTCTGGGTCTTTTCCTGTCCCTTGGAATCCAATCTAAAATTTCGGCTGTCCATCTATGGTCTGTCCTTCTGGCAGTATGTCCAGCCCATTGCCATTTCAGGGATTTAACTCTGATCATGATGTCTTCCACTCTCGTCATTTTTCGGATCCACGAGTTCCTCTTCTTATCTCTCCTGGTTATACCAAGCATGCACCTCTCCATGCTTCTTTGAGTTGTCTGCAGCCTTTGTATGTCTCTTTTAGTTAAGGTCCACGTCTCTGCACCATACGTAAGCACTGGAAGGATGCATTGATCAAACACTTTTCTTTTAAGACATAATGGCATATTGCTCTTGAAAATTATGCTGTTTCTTCCAAAGCTCTCCAGGCAAGTTTTGTACGCCGATTAATTTCTTCATCAATGTGACCCTCACTTGATATCTGCTGTCCAAGATAAACATATGTATCTGTTATCTCCAGTTTTTCTCCATCAATCGATAAATCTTCATTTCTTGTAAAAGCATTGAACATCACTTTTGTCTTCTGAAAGTTCATTTTTAATCCCACTTCTTTACTCTTGTCAGCAAGTTCCTGGATCATACTCTGCAGCTCTGATGGGGTAGTTGCAAAAATGACTATGTCATCAGCAAAACGAAGGTGGGTTAGATAATCTCCATTAATCTTTATCCCTTTGTTTTCCCAGTTCAGTGATTGAAAGACATTTTCCAATGTGGCATTAAAGAGCTTCGGAGATATGGTGTCACCTTGTCTCACTCCTTTCAATTTTTATGTGTGTTGTATTTTCAAACAGCCGAATCTTTGCACTTGCATTTTCATAGATGTTATTAATAATGTTAATGTATGCATCCTCAATACCGCAGGATTTCAGAGCCGTGGTAACTGCTGATGGTTTCACCGAATCAAAGGCTTTTTCATAATCGATAAAAGCCATGCACAATGGAAGTTCATATTCCCTCGCTCTTTCAATTAGTTCTCTCAGTACGTGGATATGATCTATTGTGCTGTAGCCACTCCTGAATCCAGCTTGTTCTCTCGGTTGAGCCATGTCCAGTGTTACCTTCAAGCGGTGTGAAAGAACTTTAGTGAAGATTTTATAAACCACTGATAGGAGGCTGATAGGTCTGTAGTTCCTGAGATCCTCAATGTCACCTTTTTTATGTAGCAGGATCATTGTAGCGTTGTTCCAATCCTCAGGAATCTTCCCTTCATTAAGGCATCGAGTGAAAATTTGGGCGAGTACTGTTTCAATTTCTCCACTTGCTTCTTGTATGATGTCTATAGTAATTCCATCTTCTCCTGGAGCTTTCCCCCGCTTCATGTTCTTGATTGCATGAGCAACTTCTGCTGGGAGGACTGGAAGAACTCTGGTACCTTTCATGATGTCTGGAGTACATGTATCATCCCTTTCATATAATTTGGAGTAGAAATCTTTCACTCTTGTCAAAATTTCGCCTCTATTTCTTGTTATAGAACCATCTTCTTTTCTCAGAGCCATAATCTGTTTTCTTCCCTTACTGAGATGTCCCTTTGCTATCTTAAGGCTCTGGTTGTTTTCAATTGCTTTCCTCACTAGCTCACAGTTGAATTTCCTTACGTCTTCAGTGATACTTTTTCGTGTTGTCTTGCATAGCTCTATATATTCCACTTTGGAAGTCACATCTTCTTTAGTTGTCCTCATCTCTCTTCTTTTTTGCATCAACATTTTGGTTTTTCCTGATAATTTGTTCACATGCAACTTGTTCTTAGACCCAGCTAATTTTGTTGCTGTTTCCATTAGAGCTTTGGTTACTTTTCTGTTAACTTCCGAAATATCCACTTCTTCCGATGTTAGGCCTTCTAAAGCAGAGAATCTGTTCTTCAGTTCCAACTTGAAAGTATTATGGTGTTTTTTAAGGTTGGTTATGTCAATACATTTTGTTTGTCTTATGAGCTTGCCACGTTCCAGTTTAGTGTTGAGGTGCATCTTACATCTCACCAATCTATGGTCACTACCTGTGTTGAACTTGTTCAGCACACTGCAGTCTTCGATGACGAATTTTTTGTTACACATAATAAAATCAATTTCACTTGTCGTCCCAATTGGATGTCTCCATGTCCATTTCCTGTGTGGCTTTTTCTTGAAAAAGGAGTTCAAGATGAAAAATCCTTCTGCCTCTGCAAACTCAACGAGAGTATTTCCACGCTGGTTTCTGTTGCCGTGACCGAATTTACCTACTGAAGTTTCATTCTGTTGCCGTTGCCCTATTTTTGCATTGAAATCTCCCATAATTATCTTCAAGTGCTGCTTACCTTTATTATTTAGATGACGAATTTCCTCATAAAATTCTTCAATTTCTTCTTCAGGATGACTTGTGGTGGGTGCATAAGTTTGAATAATCTGAGCCTGGTATCTTCTCGATAGTTGGATAACGAGTCGTGCAGCTCTGTCAGAGGAACTTTCAACTTCTACCACTTTATCCTTCAGTTTCTTGTTTATTATAAATCCAACACCACTAGTTCTGCCAGTATCTGTCCCACGATAATAGAAGAGATGTCCACTTTTCAGTTCAATGAGATCTTCTCCTTTTCTCCTTACCTCACTTAGCCCGACGATGTCCCACTTGATCCTTTGTAGTTCCTCTTCCAATTCAAGAAGCCTTGAATCAGAAGATAGGGAGCGTCCGTTATAGGTAGCCAAGGTCAGCATCAAATGGCAGCCTAGTCCGGTCCTCCGGGGATTCTTAGCACCCTCTGCCTTCATGTCGCACTGGCCGCTGCCTTGGCCAGGTACATTCCAGCTGCCGGAGACTGAGGGCCAAGATTTAAGTTGTAGAGTTATTTTGGAGGTGTTTGGCCATAACTCACCACGCTGGCCAAGCGGGTTGGTGAGTGTGGGATAGCATTTCCTCTGATCCCGATGGTATAGTTATACCGCTATTTGCGGTCGTCAGAGCCCCTTTAGTGGGAACAGGATGCACCACGAGAAGGCGGGGTTGACATTTGTCAAGGAGAGGCTGTGATGTTACGCATCACCTGACCTTACATCCCATATATATATATATATATATATATATATCATCATCATCATCATTGTCAACCATTATCAATCCACTGCTGGACGAAGGTCTCCCCAAGTTTCCTCCACAACGGTCTGTCTTGTGCCAGTCTCCTCCATGTCACCCCTGCATACTTTCGAATTTCATCCACCCATCTCCCATGTGGTCTTCTTCTGGGTCTTTTCCTGTCCCTTGGAATCCAATCTAAAATTTCGGCTGTCCATCGATGGTCTGTCCTTCTGGCAGTATGTCCAGCCCATTGCCATTTCAGGGATTTAACTCTGATCATGATGTCTTCCACTCTTGTCATTTTTCGGATCCACGAGTTCCTCTTCTTATCTCTCCTGGTTACACCAAGCATGCACCTCTCCATGCTTCTTTGAGTTGTCTGCAGTCTTTGTATATATCTTTTAGTTAAGGTCCACGTCTGCACCATACGTAAGCACTGGAAGGATGCATTGATCAAACACTTTTCTTTTAAGACATAATGGCATATTGCTCTTGAAAATTATGCTGTTTCTTCCAAAAGCTCTCCAGGCAAGTTTTGTACGCCGATTAATTTCTTCATCAATGTGACCCTCACTTGATATCTGCTGTCCAAGATAAACGTACGTGTCTGTTATCTCCAGCTTTTCTCCATCAATCAATAAATCTTCATTTCTTGTAAAAGCATTGAACATCACTTTTGTCTTCTGAAAGTTCATTTTTAATCCCACTTCTTTACTCTTGTCAGCAAGTTCCTGGATCATACTCTGCAGCTCTGATGGGGTAGTTGCAAAAATGCCTACGTCATCAGCAAAACGAAGGTGGGTTAGATAATCTCCATTAATCTTTATCCCTTTGTTTTCCCAGCTCAGCGACTGAAAAACACCCTCCAATGTGGCATTAAAGAGCTTCGGAGATATGGTGTCACCTTGTCTCACTCCCTTTCAATTTTTATGTGTGTTGTATTTTCAAACAGCCGAATCTTTGCACTTGCATTTTCATAGATGTTATTAATAATATTAATGTATGCATCTTCAATACCGCAGGTTTTCAGAGCCATTGTAACTGCTGATGGTTTCACCGAATCAAAGGCTTTTTCGTAATCGATAAAAGCCATGCACAATGGAAGTTCATATTCCCTCGCTCTTTCAATTAGTTCTCTCAGTACGTGGATGTGATCTATTGTGCTGTAGCCACTCCTGAATCCAGCTTGTTCTCTCGGTTGAGCCATGTCCAGTGTTACCTTCAAACGGTGTGAAAGAACTTTAGTGAAGATTTTATAAACCACTGATAGGAGGCTGATAGGTCTGTAGTTTCCGAGATCCTCAATGTCACCTTTCTTATGTAGCAGGATCATTGTAGCGGTGTTCCAATCCTCAGGAATCTTTCCTTCATTAAGGCATCGAGTGAAAATTTGGGCGAGTACTGTTTCAATTTCTCCACTTGCTTCTTGTATGATGTCTACAGTAATTCCATCTTCGCCTGGAGCTTTTCCCCGCTTCATGTTCTTGATTGCATGTGCAACTTCTGCTGGAAGGACTGGAGGAACTCTGGTACTGGTATCTTTCATGATGTCTGGAGTGCATGTATCATCCCTTTCATATAATTTGGAGTAGAAATCTTTCACTCTTGTCAAAATTTCGCCTCTATTTCTTGTTACAGAACCATCTTCTTTTCTCAGTGACATAATCTGTTTTCTTCCCTTACTGAGATGTCCCTTTGCTATCTTTAGGCTTTGGTTGTTTTCAATTGCTTTCCTCACTAGTTCACAGTTGAATTTTCTTACGTCTTCAGTGATACTTTTTCTTACTGTCTTGCATAGCTCTATATATTCCACTTTGGAAGTCACATCTTCTTTAGTTGTCCTCATCTCTCTTCTTTTTTGCATCAACAAAATATATAAATTAAGTTTCGAATTTATAGTTCAAAGCAGATTTGTCCGGTTCAGTTACGGGTCCGGGTCCGAAATTTCTGACCCGTTTGCAACTCTGGTTGGGATGCGAAGTCGATTTTGCATAGAGGAGCCGATGTACAAAGACTTGGGTGGCGTGCGTGGGTGTGCGTGGGTGTGTGAGACAGAGAGAGAGAGAGGGAGAGAGATTAAAAATTAGCATTTTAACGATAAAAAACCATGAACGTTTTGCACCCAAAAATACTGTTAATAGCTTCAAAGTCAATCTTCACTAGGGCCAGCAAAGTACTCAGGCCCGGGTAATGATTGTGTTAAATGCAGAAAAAAAAATCGTGGTTCGGAAAAAATTTCAGCGAAAGGTCCCGTCTCGAATTCTTCTCGCTCGAATGTTCACAAAGAACGAATGGCAGCGGTCAAGGACGGCTTTTGCTCTCTTCCTGGTAATAAAGAGCATTTAGGAAAACGTCGTTTGTTAAAGAAGACAGAAAGCACGAGTCATTCAGCAATGAGAAATGATTTAAGCAAAGTAAGTGAAGGCCTCGTCGCTGTTTTGAGTGACGTGGACGGGAGAAGAGCAGAAAGTGTGTCACTAGCATTGTGGCAATTGTCTTCCTTTTTTTTCAGCTCGTACCTTTCATTTTCACTAAATAAAATGTGTGAATACAAAAGTCGGAAGAAGAGAGAGAGCGCAGGATGCTAAAGTAAGAGTGTCAAGGACCTCGACGCCCTGTTTCACTCGAGTTTCGCACCATCTGCTCCTGCAATGCTGGTTTTCAATTTAGAAAAAAAAAAAAAAAAACCAAAACAAAACGGTATGAATTCTTTACAGTTAGAAAGACAATGGAATTGGATCAAGTGTTTTTAATTTTTCTACTTTTGTTATCCCTTTTTTTTTACTTTTTAAAATCTGGTGTTCCTTTGACCCCCAGAGACAATGCCGCAAATTTTGAAATTAAAATACGCTGTAAATATAAAATGTTAACCACAAGTTTTACAAATATGACAAAATTAAGATGCTTTATTTTCTTTCTCTAAAAATAAAATCCACAGGAAACGATTTCTTAAATTATCATCATCATCATATGTTTAAACTGTTGTTCTCTGAGTATCAGATGTTAGTTTCTCAATGCTAGATCACCTGCTAAATCAAGTTGCGACGTATATCTCAAATCTAACCTTCCTTTCGAGTTGCTGTAGTTTCATGCAAATTTTGGTTTCTTCTTGCTAATGCTTTTCGGACTTAACGGCGCATTATTTCTCCCGACGAGTTTTCAAAAGTTGACATGACTGGAAGTGAGTAAAGGTCAATACACCTACTAAATCAAGTTACGACGTGTATCTCAAATTTAGCCTTCCTTTCGAGTTGCTGTAGTTTCATGCAAATTTTGGTTTCTTCTTGCTAATGATTTTCGGACTTAACGACACATTATTTCTCCCGACGAGTTTTCAAAAGTTGACACGATGGGAAGTGTGTAAAGGTCAATACACCTACTAAATCAAGTCGCGACGTGTATCTCAAATTTAGCCTTCCTTTCGAGTTGCTGTATTTTTATGTAAATTTGGTTTCTTTTTGTTAAACGTCTTTCTGACTTAACGGCGCATTATTTCTCCCGACGAGTTTTCAAAAGTTGACGTGAGTCAAAGGCCAATATATCTATGTGAAAAGTGTGCGATGAGCAGAGAACGTTTTACGAGGTGTGACGAGAGCGAAATAAGAGCACGCTAAAAGCGAACAATAAGATTATAAGTGCTGATTTCCGTGCAGATTGATTGTCAACGAGAGTGATAAGTTGCAAGAAGACAAACACTGAAGTGCCAAAAAAAAAAAAAAAAAAAAAACTGGGATACCTCTCTAATGCCGCGTTGGTCGGATAACAGCAGTAATACGACGGGACATGGACTCCACGAGCTCTCTGTAGTATTGTGGAGAGAGTGCACACCATGCTTCCTGAAAACCTTTTCACAATTCCGTAATATTTGCCGGTGGAAGATTCCCGGCATTGATGGCTCGTTGAACAGCATCCCAAATGTGTTCGATGGAGGTTTTAATCTTGCGAACGAGGGGGCCAAGTTAGGATGCTAAACTACAGTACATGGAATGTTACACCAGCAATAATCAGGAGAATGGAATGGATAAGTGGACGTGTGTGGTGGTCGTTGTCGTGTTGAAACAGGTCGCACCCGTCGGAGTGATTGCATGACATGAGTGGGTGCAAATGATCTCCAAGGATGGTTACCCAGCCTCCACCGGTCAGAATAGTCTGAAATCGTACGCTGAATCCTAATGCATACCAGCTGAAAACACCCCACACCATAACAGAGCCACCGCCAGCCTGCACTGTCCCTTGCAGGCATGCTTCGATTCATTGCTCGTGGGGTTGCCGCCACACACGGAGTCGGCCATTGACCCGAAATAGTTTGTACCACGATTTCTCGGACCAGGCTATACGTTTCCAATCATCTTGCGTATTATGCGAGAGCGAGCTACTTCTTGATAATTAGTGCCTTCAACGTTGTTCTTTCTTAATTAGCCAATGAAATGAATAAAGTTGGAGGTTGAAGTAGTCAGCAATCTATTCTTTTGATTCTTGTCACTTGACCGTTACTATCTAATACCGTTCAAGAGTGTATTTAAGGTTGGCATATTGCAGCTCACAAATTTTACAACGTCTAAGTGGAATAAGTTGAAAAGTGACATTTTAAACCTTATAGCTTCACAGTAACCAACCCTATGATTTCACAAAGCGTAGTGTTTTTATTTTTACAACTATGTCTTTAGAAGTTGACTTAATCCGCCAGGCCTTTTCTATTCTGCATTCTATCTGTCTCCCGTTTGATTTCTTTTCAGCTCCCAGTTTTCTTCTACATTTTACCTTGAAGTTTCTGAGAACGAGAGAATCGGCATGACGCTCGCTTGTGAGGAAAATTTTATTTTATTTATTCACTCGCGTGAACACGGCACAAAGATGTAATTTTGATTTCTTTTTTCCAGTTTCGGGGTTTAGCGACCATCATCAGTACTGCAAGGGTCATAAGAAGTCGCTAAATTTGTTTGCATTCCTTTGAAGATTACATCGTCAACAAAAGTATATCAAAAATGAGGCACTTTAAACATCTAATAGACGGTAGCTAAAAACAATTTTTCTAACTTTCTGCTTTTGTTTACCTTTCACTTATGCAAATTTAGGTTACTTCTCGTTACGCTTTCTGTACCGAACGTAGGATCCGAACTCCTATGAGGTTTACTCCTTTTTTGCTACGATGGGCAATCATTCAAGTCATGCATAGTGATACATACCTACTGCCGTACCTGTAATATCCGAACATCTGCATATCCACAAATAATCTTTACTTAAAGAAAAGTTAATATGGTGCACTGAAGTTTTTGTTTTTTATGATGGCCTGTAGTCTTCGTGCAAAAATCCATCATTTTTACTTTTTAAATGTCCTCCGATAGGATTTGGCCTCTAGCCTTCGGGCAATTTATTTTTGTAAATGTCCGCCGATATGCAGGCTTCTAGTCTTCCTGAATTAATCCACCATTTCTATTTTTGTAAATGTCCACCGATATGCAGGCCTCTAGTCTTCCTGAATTAATCCACCATTTCTATTTTTGTAAATGTCTGTCGATATGCAGGCCTGTAGTCTTCCTGAATTAATCCACCATTTCTATTTTTGTAAATGTCCGCCGATATGCAGGCCTCTAGTCTTCCTGAATTACTCAACCATTTCTATTTTTGTAAATGTCCGTCGATATGCAGGCCTCTAGTCTTCCTGAATTAATCCACCATTTCTATATTTGTAAATGTCCGCCGATATGCAGGTCTCTAGTCTTCCTGAATTAATCCACCATTTCTATTTTTGTAAATGTATTTTGTAAATGCAACACGTACAGCGTATGTGCCTAGTTGGTGATTACAGACATTCGAAGCTCTCCGTCGCGAAGACAACGATGTAGAATTTTGAACAGCGTTCAAGTGTAAAATTTTGTGTTCTGCTCGGAAAATCTCTCGCTGAGACTTTTCAAATGATTAAGTCAGCGTACGGTGAGAGTGCGATGAGTCGAACTAGAGTTTATGAGTGGCATCGACGATTCGAAAGCGGGCGACCGAGTATCGAGTATGATGAGAGGTCAGGATGACCTTCAACATCCACAACGGATGAACAAATCGCCATTGTCAAAGAAATTGTGAAAAATGACCTTCGAAAAACTATTGCATTGATTGCAGAAGTTTCCAGCATCTCAGTTGGAAGTTGCCATGTCATTTTAACAGAGAAACTGGGCATGCACCACGTGCGCCAACAAATTGTTCCTAAAAACCTGACACAAGAAAAAATGGATGACCGCATGCAAGTTTGCGGGGATAACATCGATGCAGTGGATTCAGATCCGGATCTCTTGAATCGATTGATCACTGGCGATGAGACTTGGTGCTTTCTGTACGATCCCCAATCCAACCGACATTCAAAAGTGTGGGAATCACCGTCGTCACTACCACCAAAGAATTTCAAGGCTGACCGCTCCAAAGGAAAGGACTTGTTAACAGTTTTCTTCGATTGCCAGGGGGTCGTACACAAGGAATTCCTTCAACATGGTCGTACAGTCCCTATAGAAGAGTACGTCAACGTCCTGAAACGTCTCCGAGAATCAGTGAGACGCAAGATACCCGATCTTTGGAAGATCAACTCGTGGGTGCACCATCACGATAATGCGCTAGCTCACAGATCCCTCATAGTATCCGATTACGTGTCCAAACATCAAATTCTCGTTCTTGCACAACCAGCTTATATAGGTTTGCATGATTTGAGGCAATGGTGAATTGCGTTCTGGGATGATAGTCGTTTTCAGAGCTTTCTTGTCACTTTCTGTCAGTCTATGAGGCTGACCCGGTGGTTTTTTGCAGATTTTGCACTATTCCTCTTTCATTTGCGTGTGAAATCACCAAGCATTGACTTAGGGATCTCCAACGCTGCTGAATTTACGGAGAGTTTGCTTACGAAGCACTGATTATATTATCAGTCTGCGCTGGAAATACACCCTGATTCATAAAGAAACGTACAGTTTCCAGATGCTGTAAAACAGTAACAGTTGAAGACACGGGCCACAACTGCAAACCTTTAGGTAGATGTACTCATAAAGTTGGTGTCCCGCTACTGATGGAAGTGACGTAGGCGATAGCGCGCGCGTCACGTGACCAGTCGTTCAAAATGGCAGCATCCGCAGTGGAGAAGGCGTTTTGTGTTCTTGAATTGAGCAAAACGGAATCTGTAACTGTTGTGCAATGGCAATTTCGATCACAATTCCGAAAAGAACCTCCAACCAGAAAATATATCTACAATTCGCATAAAAATTTTGAAACAACAGGCTGTTTATGCAAACTTAAAAGTCCTGGACGACCGCGTGTATCGGAAGAAGTCGTCAATAGTGTTTGCACCGCCATTCAACGAAGGCCGGAAAAATCAACGCGAAGAGTGAGTCGTGAAGTGCAAATTTCACAGCCCACTGTCTGGAGAATTTTGAGAAAGAAGCTCAAAACGATTCCATACAAAGTGCAGATGTTGCACTTTGTCGAACATCTTCGTCACCGATGCATTGGACGTGCCGCGGACTACAACATACCACTGACCCAATGGCCACCCAGAAGTCCTGACTTAACACCTTGTGATTTTTTCCTGTGTGGGTACGTAAAGGACAAGGTATTTGCCCCCTCCCCTTTCTGTTGATTTAGCGAAGCTGAAACAGCGTATCACAGCCACTATCACTGCACTTGATTCAGATATCTTACCTCGCATTTCGCGGAAATGGATTACCAGCTCGATGTGTGTCGTGTGACTAAGGATGCACACATAGAACACCTGTGACTGTCTCTAAAAACTTGAAACACTCCCCTACAATTATTGTTACAGGTAATATAAAATATCTGACATTGTTCTTGTTTTATAGTGCGTTGAAACTGTATACTTCTTTATGAATCACCCTGTATAATAAGTAACCTCTGTTGACTGAGGTATCTTGAATTTATATTCATGCTATTGTGTCATCAAGCCCCTGCGAGCATATTTATAGTTGAATATACGACGTGGTGCTACCGTGGGACCAAGTTCACCATCGATTGAGGGTTGTCCGAATATTAACGGTAGGACAATGCACACGAACTGTACAGCTAAATGCTCTGGTTAATTAGGCCCTTTCCTCACGTCAATATTCACTATGGTTACGAATATACTATCATCTATGCAGACAAATCATTGTTATAGGATTTATGAAATGTCTATTAAGTCTATAAGACTAGTTGTACCGGTACAAAGTGTTCGACTGTGATATTTCGAGAAAAAAATCCTGACTCCGAATTTCTGACTTAAAAGTTTCTTCAGTGACTCTCTTTTTAAAGTAGTATGCTTTTCGAGTGCTATTTTAACATACAGACAAAACGTATTGTTACTTGTGTCTTATTCTAAATTGATAAAGTAATTTAATTTCTTATATCTATTATATCTAACAGGAAATTCAAAAGCAGCGATGAACGTGAAACGAATATATTTTGTTTAAGATGCATCATGACATGACGTCAGTGGAAGTTGCACGTCCACGCGTCAGGAAGCCCGGAAGTCTCCAGGTAAATTCAACAATTGCGAATTGTCCTTGGGAAATGTTTCAAGCTCGTCCAACGGGATGTAACGCTAGTCGATTTACCTTCAGCGAAACCACGTGAAGTGAAATAAAGAACCACACATTCCACGGATGTGTGGCTTAAAAGCAGCTCACGGGATGCAGACAATTGTTTTCTGTGTGAGAGAAAGTCAAGGTTTTTTTTTCATCCGATGGGAGTCGAGGGAAGGAAAGCAGACCGCTTGTGTTTGCCGTACAGGCCGTGTCATGCGCATAAATACTGAATGTAACTGCAGACTTTTACGCAATGATCGACATTTTACAGCTGTCGAGAAATGTGTCCATTATGTCAATGAAGGACAACTCAGAGCATTTTTTACAGTGTATTAAAATTAAAAGCAGAATGAACACAAAATTGTGTGTTTCTGTTGTTCACAGCATCGAAAAATCTTCAAATCGTAACAGTGTTTTTTAAAAATAAAACGCGAAGGTTGACTTGACTTAAATTACACCATTTCCTCTGATGAAATAAGTATTATCATATTAGACATGATGCTGTAAGAGCAAGGTCAATGATCAATAGTCAAGCATAATTTTAGGTGCTGATGTTTAAGTGAACAAAATCGGCATTCCCTGAAATCCCAATGGACCACAGATACGACTGATAATCACCATGAGACTGCAGGAACTCATTCATTCTCTTGCAAGAAAGATGAATGCATTTTCTCACGGAAAATATCCATACGCTATTTTTTTCCGACTGGAGCCTTCCTACTGGGAACATTTACTATATTCCCTTAATTATTTTATTTTATTTATCTCAAATCACACACAAATGCTTCTAAACCCTCAATAGTTATTTTACAACTCTTGATGTATTTAAAAACACTCCAAGTTTATTCGACCGGAATATCTATTGATGCACCCTCTAGAAAGTCGTTTGACGGTTGACAACTGAAGTCCAAAATTCCCTTCTTAAAAATGTTATTGTTAAAATCTTCTTAAATAGTATAACTATACTAGCAATCCGAATTTCTTGGTGTAGCATAGAAATCAAAGTTCCCAAGCTTTCGTACATCAACCAGATGGCTTTGTCAAAGAAGGTAGACAGCAAACTGCAATATTCCCTTAATTTTTTATTTAATTTATCTCAAATCACACATAAATGCTTCTAAAACCTTATATTACAACTCTTGATGTGTTTAAAAAACTTAATGTTTATTCGACCGGAATATCTATTGATGCGCCCCTAGAAAATCTGACAGATAAACACATATAGCGCCGTGGATTGTTGGCCACTGTAGCGTAAGTCAAATGCACTCGGTTAGTTATCGAGAGATCTGGAGTACGATCCCAGCGGTGTTTGGATAACAATTTTTCGGTTGCTGTGTGTTAATTAAAAAAAACGTGGAAAGAGTGATGACTTTGTCTACTCACACTGTACCCCCGTATTTGGAAGATGTTCACTTTCGCTAGAAACTCATTTGATGGTTGGCAACTGAAGTTTGCTGTAATACCTTCCTTGACAAAGCCATCTGGTTGATGTGCGATAGCTTGGAAACTTTGTTTTTTATTCTACACCAAGAAATTCCGATTACTAGTATAGTTAAACTATTTAAGTATAGTTGGTGTACAGTTCCTTGTTATTTAATTAGTTAAAACCTTCTGTCAATATAACCTCTGTTAGAATCCTCAAGAAACGCATTTAGCATATTAAATCCGTTTATTTTTATGACGTAATGAGCACAAAGATTCGTCAAGCTTTCGCACTCCACTGAGAGGCTTTTTCAAGACAATGGTAGGCATAAAAATGCAGGGAATTGGAACACGTAAGGAACAAAGGTGAGTTTTAAAAATAACGTGGTTGACATCACGAGCATATTACATTAAATTTTAGCACCGTAATCTCTTCTTTTAATAACGCATGCCAAATCATTGGTAGCTCAGTAGAGATCATATCGTTGCATCCTACTTTACTGGAGAGGATTTCGACAGTTTCCCTGATGGCAGTCCCTTTAAAGTTCGTGTAAGGAGTAATTCTTTTAATACTATTCCATACTGGAGCGGCCGATGAATGCATGACTTCTCTGGCGAGGGCTGTATTCTGCATGTACTGGTTGACATTTCGCACGTGTTCTTTACATCTAGTGTCCAAGGATCGCTTTGTCATTCCGATATATGTATTTTCCATGTTGTCAGGAATATACCACCAGTATAGCGTACACACCTGTCTCTTTTCTTTTTCACACTGTCTCTCCTTGCAACTTGATACTATATGTTATAATGGTGTCAGGGACTTCATTGCTATTAATATGTAGTATTTACGTAACAAATTCTTTAACCAATATGCAAAGCCTGGGACATATGTGATGGATCTTGCGTATCTCATTGTCTTACTAGGTGATTTTGTTACTGCTGACATTATACGATTTCTTACAGATCTGTGTATTCTGTCCATTTCATCCTTCTTATATCCAGCCTTTAGACTTTTGCTATAAAGAAATATTATCAGTTTCCTTGTTATTTAGGTAGTCGGGTTTGCATACGTTATACTCTCTATATAACCATGCTCTGAAGGCAGAAAGCCCAAAAGCGTACAAACTTTCTGCCTTTAGGGCATGGTTGTATAAAGTATGCAAACCCGACTACCTGAATAACAAGGAAACTGATAATATTTATAGCAAAGGTCTAAAGGCTAGATGTAAGAAGGATGAAATGGACATAATTCACTATGGCAATCCGAAATGCAAAAGGTCAGTCACTCAGTCACATCAGAACCGAAACCCAATATCCACGGTGAAAAAGTACTTCTCTGTATCTGGTGAGACTTGCAAGGTGTGGTGTACCATAAGTTTGAGACTTGCAAGGTGTGGTGTACCATAAGTTTGTGACTTGCAAGGTGTGGTGTACCATAAGTTTGAGACTTGCAAGGTGTGGTGTACCATAAGTTTGAGACTTGCAAGGTGTGGTGTACCATAAGTTTGAGACTTGCAAGGTGTGGTGTACCATAAGCTTGAGACTTACAAGGTGTGGTGTACCATAAGTTTGATACTTGCAAAGCGTGGTGTACCATAAGTTTGAGACTTGCAAGGTGTGGTGTACCATTAGTTTGAGACTTGCAAGGCGTGGTGTACCATAAGTTTGAGACTTGCAAGGTGTGGTGTACGATAAGTTTGAGACTTGAAAGGCGTGGTGTACCATAAGTTTGAGACTTGCAAGGTGTGGTGTACCATAAGTTTGAGACTTGCAAGGTGTGGTGTACAAGATAAGTTTGAGACTTGCAAGGTGTGGTGTACCATACGTTTGAGACTTGCAAGGTGTGGTGTACCATACGTTTGAGACTTGCAAGGTGTGGTGTACCATAAGTTTGAGACTTACAAGGTGTGGTGTACCATAAGTTTGATACTTGCAAGGTGTGTGTACCATAAGTTTGAGACTTGCAAGGTGTGGTGTACCATAAGTTTGAGACTTGCAAGGCGTGGTGTACCATAAGTTTGAGACTTGCAAGGTGTGGTGTACCATAAGTTTGAGACTTGCAAGGTGTGGTGTACAAGAAGTTTGAAACTTGCAAGGTGTGGTGTACCATACGTTTGAGACTTGCAAGGTGTGGTGTACCATAAGTTTGAGACTTGCAAGGTGTGGTGTACCATACGTTTGAGACTTGCAAGGTGTGGTGTACCATAAGTTTGAGACTTGCAAGGTGTGGTGTACCGTAAGTTTATTCCTCCAGGTCTAACCGAGACTGTGAAACACTAC
Source organism: Macrothele yani (assembly GCA_039090855.1). Taxonomy (NCBI): domain Eukaryota; kingdom Metazoa; phylum Arthropoda; class Arachnida; order Araneae; family Macrothelidae; genus Macrothele; species Macrothele yani. Next base: position 119,356,004 of record CM077026.1, read on the forward strand.
AACCGTGAATTGCTGCTTTTGAACGAGGAACTGCAATAGAAACAACTATTTTTGGTATATGGACGTCAGAAGATGATTATCGTGAACGAAACCGCGACTCATGTCGTTTAGATTTTGTTTCGAAGTTTAACGACCACCCTGAGCAACTTCATAGCTATAAACAGTCGTCCATCCCTAACACAGGCCACAAGCTCCAGGTAAGAAGAGTACCAGGGCTTCAAGACTAACACAACATCCATGCCCCATGCCTCACCGGGTTTCGGACCCGGACACCATCTTGGAAGAGAGGTAAGAAGCCAGCGCATAAACCACTGAGCCACCGGAGCGGCCAAATATCGTTGCAGTGAGTCATGAAACCATTATGTAAATTGGGTTGGAGGTTCTCCTTCATGTGACGTACTCCCCACTATTAGACCCATCGGGTCTTCCACTTGTTTTTCACGACGCAATATTCTTGTTCTGCCAGAGGTTTGCCTATCATGAAGGCTTCTAAAAATGTATCACTTAATTCATCTCATCGAAACCACGATCGTTCTTTCAAGACGGCATTCGCCAGCCACAGGATAGATGACACAAGAATATAGCTCGTGGTTGCCCATATTTCCATGAAGATTAAATACGCCAGCTACTGGACAGATGACACAAGATTATAGCTCATGGGGGCACAAACGTCTACAGTAATTAAATGAGCCAATCAGTGGACAGATGACACAAGATGGGGGAACATATTTCCATGATGATGAAATGCGCCAGGTACTGTATAGATGACACAAGATTATGGCTCATGGATGACACAAGATTATGGCTCATGGTGGAACATATTGTCCTTCTATGATGATTAAATGCGCCAGTTACTGTATCATCATCATCATCATTGTCAACCATTATCAATCCACTGCTGGACGAAGGTCTCCCCAAGTTTCCTCCACAACGGTCTGTCTTGTGCCAGTCTCCTCCATGTCACTCCCTGCATATTTACGAATTTCATCCACCCATCTCCCATGTGGTCTTTTTCTGGGTCTTTTCCTGTCCCTTGAATCCAATCTAAAATTTCGGCTGTCCATCTATGGTCTGTCCTTCTGGCAGTATGTCCAGCCCATTGCCATTTCAGGGATTTAACTCTGATCATGATGTCTTCCACTCTCGTCATTTTTCGGATCCACGTGTTCCTCTTCTTATCTCTCCTGGTTATACCAAGCATGCACCTCTCCATGCTTCTTTGAGTTGTCTGCAGCCTTTGTATGTCTCTTTAGTTAAGGTCCACGTCTCTGCACCATACGTAAGCACTGGAAGGATGCATTGATCAAACACTTTTCTTTTAAGACATAATGGCATATTGCTCTTGAAAATTATGCTGTTTCTTCCAAAAGCTCTCCAGGCAAGTTTTGTACGCCGATTAATTTCTTCATCAATGTGACCCTCATTTGATATCTGCTGTCCAAGATAAACATACGTATCTATTATCTCCAGTTTTTCTCCATCAATCGATAAATCTTCATTTCTTGTAAAAGCATTGAACATCACTTTTGTCTTCTGAAAGTTCATTTTTAATCCCACTTCTTTACTCTTGTCAGCAAGTTCCTGGATCATACTCTGCAGCTCTGATGGGGTAGTTGCAAAAATGACTACGTCATCAGCAAAACGAAGGTGGGTTAAATAATCTCCATTAATCTTTATCCCTTTGTTTTCCCAGTTCAGTGATTGAAAGACATTTTCCAATGTGGCATTAAAGAGCTTCGGAGATATGGTGTCACCTTGTCTCACTCCCTTTCCAATTTTTATGTGTGTTGTATTTTCAAACAGCCGAATCTTTGCACTTGCATTTTCATAGATGTTATTAATAATATTAATGTATGCATCTTCAATACCGCAGGATTTCAGAGCCGTGGTAACTGCTGATGGTTTCACCGAATCAAAGGCTTTTTCATAATCGATAAAAGCCATGCACAATGGAAGTTCATATTCCCTCGCTCTTTCAATTAGTTCTCTCAGTACGTGGATATGATCTATTGTGCTGTAGCCACTCCTGAATCCAGCTTGTTCTCTCGGTTGAGCCATGTCCAGTGTTACCTTCCAAGCGGTGTGAAAGAACTTTAGTGAAGATTTTATAAACCACTGATAGGAGGCTGATAGGTCTGTAGTTCCTGAGATCCTCAATGTCACCTTTTTTATGTAGCAGGATCATTGTAGCATTGTTCCAATCCTTAGGAATCTTCCCTTCATTAAGGCATCGAGTGAAAATTTCGGCGAGTACTGTTTCAATTTCTCCACTTGCTTCTTGTATGATGTCTACAGTAATTCCATCTTCTCCTGGAGCTTTCCCCCGCTTCATGTTCTTGATTGCATGAGCAACTTCTGCTGGGAGGACTGGAAGAACTCTGGTACCTTTCATGATGTCTGGAGTACATGTATCATCCCTTTCATATAATTTGGAGTAGAAATCTTTCACTCTTGTCAAAATTTCGCCTCTATTTCTTGTTATAGAACCATCTTCTTTTCTCAGAGCCATAATCTGTTTTCTTCCCTTACTGAGATGTCCCTTTGCTATCTTTAGGCTTTGGTTGTTTTCAATTGCTTTCCTCACTAGCTCACAGTTGAATTTCCTTACGTCTTCAGTGATACTTTTTCGTGTTGTCTTGCATAGCTCTATATATTCCACTTTGGAAGTCACATATTCTTTAGTTGTCCTCATCTCTCTTCTTTTTGCATCAACATTTTGGTTTTTCCTGATAATTTGTTCACATGCAACTTGTTCTTAGACCCAGCTAATTTTGTTGCTGTTTCCATTAGAGCTTTCTTTACTTTTCTGTTAACTTCCGAAATATCCACTTCTTCCGATGTTAGGCCTTCTAAAGCAGAGAGTCTGTTCTTCAGTTCCAACTTGAAAGTATTATGGTGTTTTTTAAGGTTGGTTATGTCAATACATTTTGTTTGTCTTATGAGCTTGCCACGTTTCAGTTTAGTGTTGAGGTGCATCTTACATCTCACCAATCTATGGTCACTACCTGTGTTGAACTTGTTTAGCACACTGCAGTCTTCGATGACGAATTTTTGTTACACATAATAAAATAAATTTCACTTGTCGTCCCAATTGGATGTCTCCATGTCCATTTCCTGTGTGGCTTTTTCTTGAAAAAGGAGTTCAAGATGAAAATCCTTCTGCCTCTGCAAACTCAACGAGAGTATTTCCACGCTGGTTTCTGTTGCCGTGACCGGATTTACCTACTGAAGTTTCATTCTGTTGCCGTTGCCCTATTTTTGCATTGAAATCTCCCATAATTATCTTCAAGTGCTGCTTACCTTTATTATTTAGATCACGAATTTCCTCATAAAATTCTTCAATTTCTTCTTCAGGATGACTTGTGGTGGGTGCATAAGTTTGAATAATCTGAGCCTGGTATCTTCTCGATAGTTGGATAACGAGTCGTGCAGCTCTGTCAGCGGAACTTTCAACTTCTACCACTTTATCCTTCAGTTTCTTGTTTATTATAAATCCAACACCACTAGTTCTGCCAGTATCTGTCCCACGATAATAGAAGAGATGTCCACTTTTCAGTTCAATGAGATCTTCTCCTTTTCTCCTTACCTCACTTAGCCCGACGATGTCCCACTTGATCCTTTGTAGTTCCTCTTCCAATTCAAGAAGCCTTGAATCAGAAGATAGGGAGCGTCCGTTATAGGTAGCCAAGGTCAGCATCAAATGGCAGCCTAGTCCGGTCCTCCGGGGATTCTTAGCACCCTCTGCCTTCATGTCGCACTGGCCGCTGCCTTGGCCAGGTACATTCCAGCTGCCGGAGACTGAGGGCCAAGATTTAAGTTGTAGAGTCATTTTGGAGGTGTTTGGCCATAACTCACCACGCTGGCCAAGCGGGTTGGTGAGTGTGGGATAGCATTTCCTCTGATCCCGATGGTATAGTTATACCGCTATTGGCGGTCGTCAGAGCCCCTTTAGTGGGAACAGGATGCACCACGAGAAGGCGGGGTTGACATTTGTCAAGGAGAGGCTGTGATGTTACGCATCACCTGACCTTACATCCCAGTTACTGTATAGATGATACAATATCATAGCCCATAGGCTGCGCATACTTCCCTGATGATTAAATGCGCCAGCTACTGGATAGATGACACAAGATTATGGCTCATGAGGGCATTTACTTTCATGATGATTAAATGCGACCTCCTTGCGAAAGTACGATATCTATTTGACTGAGCGAAGGACACTTATGTTTAGACCTGATACTAATTCCTTAAGAAAGAAAAAAGCAAATGAGGAATAATTGAAAACTGCATGTTCGAATTTCGTTTCGTAATGGTAGAACTGAGTCGGTTCAATCTACCGGGTGTTCATAAAATACGTATCTTTTTATTCTCAGTTCTCTGGAAAAGCGAGGAATTGTTATTGAGGGTATGGGAAAACGATTTAACGGGGAACAATTAGTTCAAAACTGCTCCGTTAGGGGAACAATGGCGCTGCAGAAGCAAGAAAAGAAGATTCACATGCGTGAATTTACTGGCCATTGAAAGCGCAAACGTTTTAGGACAAAATCTGCTCAATATGCTGGCCGTCACAAGAGATTACGCTTGATGCACAGCAGTAGCATCATTGCTGAAATCCAAGAAGTTCACATGAAAAGTTTTGTATGCAATTTGACAAGATTCGTCTGGATGGATAAAAGCAGCCTTGATCATGCTGCCGGTAGTTATTATGGCTCTTACCAAAAAGAAATGCTCTTCTGGTAAAATTTTATGATCAAAATCAGAGTAATGCCAATAGTACACGACGCCATTATCGAAGAATCAATAGATTGAGCAGATGATGCCTTACACCCACGGCGTTGAGTAGGATGGTACGGATATTCAAAGACACTGTAGAACTAGGAATAGCGTCGGGAAGGGGACGCCTGTCGGTTTCTGAAAATATCGTGGATGAAGTCGCAGCTGTGAGTGCCGACAGGGCAGCAAGACGGAACGCACTCTGACGCATCAGTACCAGAGTGGTGGTCCGACAGTTACATTTTCCATGATCAATCCTCCATAGTGCTGCGGTCTACCGTGGGATGGTATCAGGACGAATACGTATAATGCAAGAACTGCTACAGAGCGACAAGGAACAACGCTCAGACTTCGTTCTCCGATTCCTGGACCGGATGGAGACAGACCTGTGGTCTTGTGCTATCATGAGGTCAGATGAGGCGCGTTTCACTATTACTGGGACTGTGAACTCGTTGATCTGTTGAATATGGAAACTGCACGACCGACTTCTATTCACGAAAGCTCTGTAGTCAGTTCATATGTGACTTCAGAGCGGATTTCATCATTGGACCATTTTTCTTCGAAACCACCACGCCCGAGGGGCCACACGGTCACAATAACCAATTAAAGATACTGCGCTCTTCTGCGACAACATGTTATTCCCACTTTTCAGGAACAGGGATAGCAATTTTTGGACCCTACCATGTTCATGCAAGACGGTACACCACCACATGTCGGTCGATAGATGAAAGAATTGCTCAGTCGAGCAGTCGGCAATGAATGCATAATTTCTTGAGGGTTTCCGCAGTCCTGACAGGCCCCTCACCTGACGTTACTGCTTGTGATTTCTGGCTCTGGGGATACCTGAAAGACAGAGTTTATCGGGACGATATACATTCTTTATCAGACCTGAAAAGGAGTATCAGAAGTGAAGTTGCCAACATCGAGCGCAACATGCTGCCAGCAGCCGTACCACATGCCATTTTTAGTTTCCAGCATGTCATCTCTGCGGATGGCTGTCCTTTCCAGCATGTTAACCCTGCTGGAAAGGACAGCCCTCGATATCTAGCCGAGCGCGTTAACCTTACAGCACGGTGGCCAGCAATCAACGGCGCTATGTGTGTTTTTCTGTCAGCTTCTGACATCATAAATCCGTAAGATGGGCTCAGCTACTGAGCCGACTGCATCTGGTGGGCCTTAACGGCACAGGATATATATCAATTATAGCAGTTAAATCCAAATTGAAAATCCTCCAAATACGTGGCGTCAGGGAATAAAGAAAGACATCGCTCTTTCCACGTTTTAGCAACACATAGCAACCGAAAAATTGTTATTCGGTCACCGCTGGGGATCCGAATCCGAGATCTCTCGATATCTAGCTGTGCGCGTTAGCCTTATACCACGGTGGCCACGAATCCACGGCACTATGTGTATTTTTCTGTTAGCTTTTGACATCATAAATCCGTAAGATGGACTCAGTTACTCAGACGTCTCCCTCTGGTGGGCACTAACGGCACTGGCTATATAACGGTCTCTGATAGATATCGAGAGATCTGGTATTCTGATCCCCAGCGGTGACCGAATACCAATATTTCGGTTGCTGTGTGTTGCTAAAACGTGAAAATAGCGATGTCTTTGTTTATTCTCTGGCGCCACTGTATTTGAAGGATTTTCACTTTTAATTCACGTACGCGTCTGCTCTGTGTCATCAGCGCCACCGTTCTGCAAGCGCTGCAATTTAGAACTAACTCCCTTCCCTCCCAGCGAAATAATTTTCCACGGCACCTACGAAGTTTCGTCGCGATATTTCTATTTCTCGCTTTTCTAAACACCTGAAGAGAGGGATTCGTATTTTATAACTACACGTTACAATGAAGATAACATAGTTCATATGCTGCAGATTTCTGACCCGTGTGTGGTTTTTTGCTCTTGCAAAGTCACGGAAACAATACACCGTAACAAATAAATGCTGTGAGTTCATGGAAATTTTTTGAAAACAACGTGCAACGAAGTTGCCTGTAGGTGTCCGTCTTCTAACGGAATTTCCGTTTTTTGTAACTTCCGTACTTTCGCAAATTTTCTGTGGTCAATAATTCCGTTTTCTTCAGAAAAGTCCATTTCAGGTTTTTCTGTGTTTATACAAAAATTTTGCACACCTAAGTTTTCAGCCCTTACATCAGAGAATCTTTTCGCGTCGGTGAGACTCCAACCAAAGTCGCTCGGTTTGGCTCAAAAGAAGTAGCGCGTTGTAATATTTGAGACAAAAAGACTCAGAAGTCAGGTTCAAGATAAAACCGTAGTTGCGCGATGATGACATTTATTTTGTCATTAATGAGAATGATTTAGTCATTTTGTTTTCTGTTGGACCTTATTTTTTTCTTGAATAGGTTTGTGATAATTTTATTATTTCTTTTTTATGGAAGAACTAATCACAAATGAAGTATTTTTTTCAACGTGATTTTTCGAAGCAACAGAATGCTTTGGAACTTGAGATCTTTTAACTCTCAATGTCTTTCAATCATATCAAGTTGGAAACTGGAATAATATTCCATGTGTTTCCAACTTGATATTTATTCATTTGCTGGTGATCTGAATTAGCACTACGATGAGACTCGTTTGTTTCGACTGGTGCAGTGAAATAAAAATGTCTGACGTTTCAGATTAATGCCTCAGTTGCTTGGAACTTCACTGTCCTGGGTGGTGTAATGGTTAGCATACTCGAGCGCAAATCGGGAGATGCGGGCTCGATTCCCGTTCCAGGACTATGAAATTTTCAAATTTCTGTGGTATGTTACATGGAAAGAACAGCTTGATTTATGTCTTTCAATCTTCTTTAAGAAAAGGTGACATGTACTGTTTTATAGTATAATTTCACAAAACTCCTAAATATAAAATTCACCCTTGATAACTATAATAGCTTTTGTCTTAAGGATAACTTGATAACTACTTTAGCTTTTGTGTTAAGGATAACTTGATAACAATAATAGCTTTTGTCTTAAGGATAACTTGATAAATATAACAACCTTTATCTTAAGGATAACTTGATAACTATAATGGCTTTTGTATTAAAGATAACTTTATAACTATAATAGCTTTTGCATTGAGGATAACTTTATAACTATAATAACTTTTGTCTTAAGGATAACCTGATAATTATAATTAATTTTGTCTTAAGGATAATTTGATAACTATTTTAGCTTTTGTGTTAAGGATAACTTGATAACTATAATAGCTTTTGTATTAAGGATAACTTGATACATATAACAGCTTTTGTCCTAAGGATAACTTGATAACTACAATGGCATTTGTCTTAAGGATAACATGAAAACTATAATAGCTTTTGTCTTAAGGATAACTTGATAACTATAATAACTTTTGTCTTAAGAATAAATTGGTAACTATAATAGCTTTTGTCTTAAGGATAACTTGATAACTATAATAGTTTCTGTCTGAAGGATAACTTGATAACTATAATAGTTTTTGTCTTAAGGATAAGTTGATAACTATAAGACATGTAGCTTTTGCCTTAAGAATAACTTGATAACTATTATAGCTTTTGTTTAAAGGACAACTTGATAACTATTATAGCTTTTGTCCCAAAGATAACTTGATAACTGTAATAGCTTTTGTCTTAAGGACTCCACAGACTGGTACATAGGCATCGTACAATCACCTACCTGTACAATAGTTAATGTTATGTTTGGAGGTTTAACGTTAATATGGTTTAACAATAGTTAATGTTATGTTTGGAGGTTTAACGTTAATATGGTTTAACAATAGTTAATGTTATGTTTGGAGGTTTTTCCGTTAATCATCATCATCATCATTGTCAACCATTATCAATCCACTGCTGGGCAAAGGTCTCCCCAAGTTTCCTCCACAACGGTCTGTCTTGTGCCAGTCTCCTATATGTCACTCCCGCATACTTTCGAATTTCATCCACCCATCTTCCATGTGGTCTTCTTCTGGATATTTTCCTGTCCCTTGGAATCCAATCTAAAATTTAGGCTGTCCATCGATGGTCTGTTCCTTCTGGCAGTATGTCCAGCCCATTGCCATTTCAGGGATTTAACTCTGATCATGATGTCTTCCACTCTTGTCATTTTTCGGATCCACGTGTTCCTCTTCTTATCTCTCCTGGTTACACCAAGCATGCACCTCTCCATGCTGCTTTGAGTTGTCTGCAGCCTTTGTAAGTCTCTTTTAGCTAAGGTCCACGTCTCTGCACCATACGTAAGCACTGGAAGGATGCATTGATCAAACACTTTTCTTTTAAAGACATAAGGCATATTGCTCTTGAAAATTATGCTGTTTCTTCCAAAAGCTCTCCAGGCAAGTTTTGTACGCCGATTAATTTCTTCACCAATGTGACCCTCACTTGATATCTGCTGTCCAAGATAAACGTATGTGTCTGTTATCTCCAGCTTTTCTCCATCAATCAATAAATCTTCATTTCTTGTAAAAGCATTGAACATCACTTTTGTCTTCTGAAAGTTCATTTTTAATCCCACTTCTTTACTCTTGTCCGCAAGTTCCTGGATCATACTCTGTAGCTCTGATGGGGTAGTTGCAAAAATGACTATGTCATCAGCAAAACGAAGGTGGGTTAGATAATCTCCATTAATCTTTATCCCTTTGTTTTCCCAGTTCAGTGATTGAAAGACATTTTCCAATGTAGCATTAAAGAGCTTCGGAGATATGGTGTCACCTTGTCTCACTCCTTTTCCAATTTTTATGTGTGCTGTATTTTCAAACAGCCGAATCTTTGCACTTGCATTTTCATAGATGTTACTAATAATATTAATGTATGCATCTTCAATACCGCAGGATTTCAGAGCCATTGCAACTGCTGATGGTTTCACCGAATCAAAGGCTTTTTCATAATCGATAAAAGCCATGCACAATGGAAGTTCATATTCCCTCGCTCTTTCAATTAGTTCTCTCAGTACGTGGATATGATCTATTGTGCTGTAGCCACTCCTGAACCCAGCTTGTTCTCTCGGTTGAGCCATGTCCAGTGTCACCTTCAAGCGGTGTGAAGGAACTTTAGTGAAGATTTTATAAACCACTGATAGGAGGCTGATAGGTCTGTAGTTCCTGAGATCCTCAATGTCACCTTTTTTATGTAGCAAGATCATTGTAGCGTTGTTCCAATCCTCAGGAATTTTCCCTTCATTAAGGCATCGAGTGAAAATTTGGGAGAGTACTGTTTCGATTTCTCCACTTGCTTCTTGTATGATGTCTACAGTAATTCCATCTTCTCCTGGAGCTTTTCCCCGCTTCATGTTCTTGATTGCATGTGCAACTTCTGCTGGAAGGACTGGAAGAACTCTGGTACTGGTACCTTTTATGATGTCTGGAGTACATGTATCATCCCTTTCATATAATTTGGAGTAGAAATCTTTCACTCTTGTCAAAATTTCGCCTCTATTTCTTGTTACAGAACCATCTTCTTTTCTCAGTGCCATAATCTGTTTTCTTCCCTTACTGAGATGTCCCTTTGCTATCTTTAGGCTTTGGTTGTTTTCAATTGCTTTCCTTACTAGTTCACAGTTGAATTTCCTTACGTCTTCAGTGATACTTTTTCGTGTTGTCTTGCATAGCTCTATATATTCCACTTTGGAAGTCACATCTTGTTTAGTTGTCCTCATCTCTCTTCTGTTTTGCATCAACATTTTCGTTTTTCCTGATAATTTGTTCACATACAATTTGTTCTTAGACCCAGCTAATTTTGTTGCTGTTTCCATTAGAGCTTTGGTTACTTTTCTGTTAACTTCAGAAATATCCACTTCTTCCGATGTTAGGCCTTCTAAAGCAGAGAATCTGTTCTTCAGTTCCAATTTGAAGGTATTATGGTGTTTTTTAAGGTTGGTTATTTCAATACATTTTGTTTGTCTTATGGGCTTGCTACGTTCGAGTCTAGTGTTGAGGTGCATCTTACATCTCACCAATCTATGGTCACTGCCTGTGTTGAACTTGTTTAGCACACTGCAGTCTTCTATGACGAATGTTTTTGTTACACATAACAAAATCAATTTCACTTGTCATCCCATTTGGATGTCTCCATGTCCATTTCCTGTGTGGCTTTTTCTTGAAGAAGGAGTTCAAGATGAAAAACCCTTCTGCCTCTGCAAACTCTACGAGAGTATTTCCACGCTGGTTTCTGTTGCCGTGACCGGATTTACCTACTGAAGTTTCATTCTGTTGCCGGTGCCCTATTTTTGCATTGAAATCTCCCATAATTATCTTCAAGTGCTGCTTACCTTTATTATTTAGATCACGAATTTCCTCATAAAATTCTTCAATTTCTTCTTCAGCATGACTTGTGGTGGGTGCATAAGTTTGAATAATCTGAGCCTGGTATCTTCTCGAGAGTTGGATAACGAGTCGTGCAGCTCTGTCAGAGGAACTTTCAACTTCTACAACTTTATCCTTCAGTTTCTTGTTTATTATAAATCCAACACCACTAGTTCTGCCAGTATCTGTCCCACGATAGTAGAAGAGATGTCCACTTTTCAGTTCAATGAGATCTTCTCCTTTTCTCCTTACCTCACTTAGCCCGACGATGTCCCACTTGATCCTTTGTAGTTCCTTTTCCAATTCAAGAAGCCTTGAATCAGAAGACAGGGAGCGTCCATTGTACGTTAGCCAAGGTCAGCATCAGATGGCAGCCTAGTCCGGTTCCTCCGGGGATTCTTAGCACCCTCTGCCTTCATGTCGCACTGGCCGCTGCCTTGGCCAGGTACATTCCAGCTGCCGGAGACTGAGGGCCAAGATTTAAGTTGTGGAGTCATTTTGGAGGGGTTTGGCCATAACTCACCACGCTGGCCAAGCGGGTTGGTGAGTGTATGATAGCATTTCCTCTAATCCCGATGGTATAGTTATACCGCTATTGGCGGTCGTCAGAGCCTCTTTAGTGGGAACAGGATGTACCACGAGAAGGCGGGGTTGACATTTGTCAAGGAGAGGCTGTGATGTTACGCATCACCTGACCTTACATCTCCGTTAATATACGAAAGGAATTAAGGAAAGGTTTCTGTAAATTCAGAATTCTCTTGGCGTACGAAGAATCCGTAAAATTCAGGTTTCTTTCCAGGTTGTGTCAGAAAATGTGCTTCGTTAATTCACGAAAGGAATTACGGAAAGAGGGTCTTGAATTTCAGAATTGTTTTTACAGCGTAAGCATCAGGTGACAACAGACTAAATATTCATATTAATAAAGCGCATCATCATCATCATCATCATTGTCAACCATTATCAATCCACTGCTGGACGAAGGTCTCCCCAAGTTTCCTCCACAACGGTCTGTCTTGTGCCAGTCTCCTCCATGTCACTCCCGCATATTTACGAATTTCATCCACCCATCTCCCATGTGGTCTTTTTCTGGGTCTTTTCCTGTCCCTTGGAATCCAATCTAAAATTTCGGCTGTCCATCTATGGTCTGTCCTTCTGGCAGTATGTCCAGCCCATTGCCATTTCAGGGATTTAACTCTGATCATGATGTCTTCCACTCTCGTCATTTTTCGGATCCACGAGTTCCTTTTCTTATCTCTCCTGGTTATACCAAGCATGCACCTCTCCATGCTTCTTTGAGTTGTTTGCAGCCTTTGTATGTCTCTTTTAGTTAAGGTCCACGTCTCTGCACCATACGTAAGCACTGGAAGGATGCATTGATCAAACACTTTTCTTTTAAGACATAAAGGCATATTGCTCTTGAAAATTATGCTGTTTCTTCCAAAAGCTCTCCAGGCAAGTTTTGTACGCCGATTAATTTCTTCATCAATGTGACCCTCACTTGATATCTGCTGTCCAAGATAAACATATGTATCTGTTATCTCCAGTTTTTCTCCATCAATCGATAAATCTTTATTTCTTGTAAAAGCATTGAACATCACTTTTGTCTTCTGAAAGTTCATTTTTAATCCCACTTCTTTACTCTTGTCAGCAAGTTCCTGGATCATACTCTGCAGCTCTGATGGGGTAGTTGCAAAAATGACTACGTCATCAGCAAAACGAAGGTGGGTTAGATAATCTCCATTAATCTTTATCCCTTTGTTTTCCCAGTTCAGTGATTGAAAGACATTTTCCAATGTGGCATTAAAAGAGCTTCGGAGATATGGTGTCACCTTGTCTCACTCCCTTTCCAATTTTTATGTGTGTTGTATTTTCAAACAGCCGAATCTTTGCACTTGCATTTTCATAGATGTTATTAATAATATTAATGTATGCATCCTCAATACCGCAGGATTTCAGAGCCGTGGTAACTGCTGATGGTTTCACCGAATCAAAGGCTTTTTCATAATCGATAAAAGCCATGCACAATGGAAGTTCATATTCCCTCGCTCTTTCAATTAGTTCTCTCAGTACGTGGATATGATCTATTGTGCTGTAGCCACTCCTGAATCCAGCTTGTTCTCTCAGTTGAGCCATGTCCAGTGTTACCTTCAAGCGGTGTGAAAGAACTTTAGTGAAGATTTTATAAACCACTGATAGGAGGCTGATAGGTCTGTAGTTCCTGAGATCCTCAATGTCACCTTTTTTATGTAGCAGGATCATTGTAGCGTTGTTCCAATCCTCAGGAATCTTCCCTTCATTAAGGCATCGAGTGAAAATTTGGGCGAGTACTGTTTCAATTTCTCCACTTGCTTCTTGTATGATGTCTATAGTAATTCCATCTTCTCCTGGAGCTTTCCCCCGCTTCATGTTCTTGATTGCATGAGCAACTTCTGCTGGGAGGACTGGAAGAACTCTGGTACCTTTCATGATGTCTGGAGTACATGTATCATCCCTTTCATATAATTTGGAGTAGAAATCTTTCACTCTTGTCAAAATTTCGCCTCTATTTCTTGTTATAGAACCATCTTCTTTTCTCAGAGCCATAATCTGTTTTCTTCCCTTACTGAGATGTCCCTTTGCTATCTTAAGGCTTTGGTTGTTTTCAATTGCTTTCCTCACTAGCTCACAGTTGAATTTCCTTACGTCTTCAGTGATACTTTTTCGTGTTGTCTTGCATAGCTCTATATATTCCACTTTGGAAGTCACATCTTCTTTAGTTGTCCTCATCTCTCTTCTTTTTTGCATCAACATTTTGGTTTTCCTGATAATTTGTTCACATGCAACTTGTTCTTAGACCCAGCTAATTTTGTTGCTGTTTCCATTAGAGCTTTGGTTACTTTTCTGTTAACTTCCGAAATATCCACTTCTTCCGATGTTAGGCCTTCTAAAGCAGAGAATCTGTTCTTCAGTTCCAACTTGAAAGTATTATGGTGTTTTTTAAGGTTGGTTATGTCAATACATTTTGTTTGTCTTATGAGCTTGCCACGTTCCAGTTTAGTGTTGAGGTGCATCTTACATCTCACCAATCTATGGTCACTACCTGTGTTGAACTTGTTCAGCACACTGCAGTCTTCGATGATGAATTTTTTGTTACACATAATAAAATCAATTTCACTTGTCGTCCCAATTGGATGTCTCCATGTCCATTTCCTGTGTGGCTTTTTCTTGAAAAAGGAGTTCAAGATGAAAAATCCTTCTGCCTCTGCAAACTCAACGAGAGTATTTCCACGCTGGTTTCTGTTGCCGTGACCGAATTTACCTACTGAAGTTTCATTCTGTTGCCGTTGCCCTATTTTTGCATTGAAATCTCCCATAATTATCTTCAAGTGCTGCTTACCTTTATTATTTAGATGACGAATTTCCTCATAAAATTCTTCAATTTCTTCTTCAGGATGACTTGTGGTGGGTGCATAAGTTTGAATAATCTGAGCCTGGTATCTTCTCGATAGTTGGATAACGAGTCGTGCAGCTCTGTCAGAGGAACTTTCAACTTCTACCACTTTATCCTTCAGTTTCTTGTTTATTATAAATCCAACACCACTAGTTCTGCCAGTATCTGTCCCACGATAATAGAAGAGATGTCCACTTTTCAGTTCAATGAGATCTTCTCCTTTTCTCCTTACCTCACTTAGCCCGACGATGTCCCACTTGATCCTTTGTAGTTCCTCTTCCAATTCAAGAAGCCTTGAATCAGAAGATAGGGAGCGTCCGTTATAGGTAGCCAAGGTCAGCATCAAATGGCAGCCTAGTCCGGTCCTCCGGGGATTCTTAGCACCCTCTGCCTTCATGTCGCACTGGCCGCTGCCTTGGCCAGGTACATTCCAGCTGCCGGAGACTGAGGGCCAAGATTTAAGTTGTAGAGTCATTTTGGAGGTGTTTGGCCATAACTCACCACGCTGGCCAAGCGGGTTGGTGAGTGTGGGATAGCATTTCCTCTGATCCCGATGGTATAGTTATACCGCTATTTGCGGTCGTCAGAGCCCCTTTAGTGGGAACAGGATGCACCACGAGAAGGCGGGGTTGACATTTGTCAAGGAGAGGCTGTGATGTTACGCATCACCTGACCTTACATCCCAAACATAAACGGATTTAATACGCATATAGCGTATTAAATCCGTTTATTTTTGTGGTGTAGTAAGCACAAAGATTCGCCAAGCTGTCGCACTCCACTGGGAGACTTTTTCAAGGCAATGGTAGACATAAAAATGCAGAGAATTGGAACACGTAAGGAACAAAGAAGATTTTTGAAAATAACGTGAATAACATCACTAGCATATTACATGAAATTTTGTCACGTAATTACACTGCGCGTCGCGACGTGTTCCCGTCTTTTAATAACGCATACCAAACCATTGGTAGCTCAGTAGAGATCATATCATTGCATGCTACTTTGCTGGAGAAGATTTCGACAGTTTCCTTGATGGCAGTCTCTTTAAAGTTCGTGTAGGGAGCAATTCTTTTAATACTGTTCTATACTGGAGCGGTCGATGAATGCACCATTTCTCTGGCGAGGGCTGTATTCTTCACGTGCTGATGAACACTTCGTATGTGTTCTTTACTTCTTGTTTCCAAGGATCGCTTGTCATTCCGATATATATCTTTTCCGTGTTGTCAGGATATACCAACGGTAAGAAAAGGGGAATGTGTAAGCTATACCGTTGGTATATCCTGACAACACAGAAAATATATATATATCGGAATGACAAAGAGATCCTTGGACACTAGATGTAAAGAACACACACGAAGTGTCAACCAGGACATGCAGAATACAGCCCTCTCCAGAGAAGGCATGCATTCATCGGCCGCACCAGTATGGAATAGTATTAGAAGAATTGCTCCTTACACAAACTTTAAAGAGACTGCTATCAGGGAAACTGTCGAAATCCTGTCCAGCAAAGTAGCATGCAATGATATGTTCTCTACTGATGTACCAGTGGTTTGGCATGCGTTATTAAAAGACGGGAACATGGTGCTAAAATTTCATGTAATATGCTAGTGATGTCACCCACGTTATTTTCAAAAAATCATCTTCGTTCTTTACGTGGTCCAATTCTCTCCATTTTTATGTCTACCATTGCCTTGAAAAAGCCTCCCGTGGAGTACGAAAGCTTGGCGAATTTTTTTGTGCTGACTGCACCACAAAAATAAACGGATTTAATATGCTATATGCGTTTCATTATTATTCACGTCTGGTGTATTTAAAATAAAGCTAAATATTTATACCGCACATGAGGATTAAGTCCGTAGATATTACAAGTAGTTTGTTCATTGGCCAAGCACTGAATTTTAACCGGTACTTACACTGTCACACTGTAATTTTGGTGTTCCTTCTTTAGCAGGGCTTTGTGATCATACAAATCCTCATGTGAAGTGAAACTAACGTTTGATAATCGAAAATTACGGCATTTTATTAATTTTTATCTTACGTCCTCTTATTTTGTTTCATGCTTTAGAAAGTATTTATAATGGCAGAATGCGGCAGCGCAGAGTAGTTAAGCTAACGGTGTTTGCAGTAGAAGATACCGTTTTCTAATAAATCTTTCGCTTATGACGCGTTTAAGAAGAAGTGACGTCAAATTTCTGACCTAAAGAAGTGAAGGTTAGTTGGTTCTTATGATATTTTTAAAAGACACTGTGAGTGGTTAAACGCTTCATGTCACGTTACGATCACACATGTGATAGAAAGTACCAATTATTTAATTGAACGGTTGTTAACACCGAATTACGTAAGTAGCATGAGTAAATGTTTGCTGCATGTAATAGCCTCATTAGCATGTCATCTGGCGTGCTTCAGGATCGCTCATGTGCTTTTGATTATCAATCATGAATCTTTACACAAATTGCCATGAAAAAATAATTGCTTTTAAATGCATGCAAGTTTCGAAGGCGTAAAGGAAATGACGTCAAATAGATGCAGTTCCCCCGCTAAAAGGGCAAATAATTGTATGGTGTTAGCTAAACAAAAAATGCATTTTTATACAAAAAGTAATAACGTGCTGTTTGATGCCACGATGTACACCGAAGAGCCAAAATATTAAGAGCACCAGTCTAATAAGATGTTGGTCTTCTACGTGCTGCCAAAACAGCTCTTACCCGGCGTGACGTGGAGGCAATAAGATTTTTTTTAAGGTGTCTTTTAGTATTTGGTATCAAAACGTTAGCAGAAGATCTTTAACTCTTGTAAGTTACGTGCTTGAGCTGCCACAGATGGGATTTTCTGCTTCAATACAAACCACAGATGGGATTTTCTGCTTCAATACAAACCACAGATGGGATTTTCTGCCTCAATACAAACCCCAGATGGGATTTTCTGCTTCAATACAAACCACAGATCGGATTTGTGCTTCAATACAAACCACAAATGGGATTTTCTGCTTCAATACAAACCACAGATGGGATTTTCTGCTGCAATACAAACCACAGATCGGATTTTCTGCTTCAATACAAACCACAGATGCTCGATTGGATTCATGTCTGGAGAATTTGATGGCCTAGCAGACACCTGAAAATCTTCCTCATGTCCCGCGAACCATTCTATTATCTTTAAATGAATGAACGCACTACTAGAGGGGAATATCGTTGCCATTAAAGAATGTATAACTGGTCTGCAATGATGTTGAGTAGGCTGGAGCGAAAAAAACTAAAATTGCATAAGCGGTAACGGGTACCCATCAATAGTTGTGTATTAGGCCCACTAACATTTACGTGAACATTTTTTTTTTCGGAAGTCGTTTTCAGTGCGCGCATTAGGCCTAAAGTTTGAAATTTTTGCTTAAATTTGTGATTTTTCAATTTTTTTCCTACGAGTTAAATTTGATAAACAGTTTGTTTTTAAGTTTCAGTAATAATTCAATCCTATTTCGACGCTTTAAGTTACGGTAGTATTATAAATTTGAAAAGTACATAATCCCGCCCAAAATTACTAAAATATGCAAAACATCTGATATTTTGACCCAAATGCGCAGACTAAAGATGTGAAAACTAACGGTAGAGAAAAATGTAGGTTGTTTTCAAGGTCTTTCTCTAGCATTTTATCACTAACCAAAAATTGTTTATCAAATTTAACTTGTAGGAAAAAAAATGTTGAAATATCAAAATTTAAGCACAAATTTCAAACTTTAGGCACGATGCGCAGACTGAAGATGACTTCCAAAAAAAAAAAAAAAATTCACGGAAATGTTAGTGGGCCTAATCCAAAACTATTGATGGGTACCCGTTTCCGCTTATGCAATTTTAGTTTATTTCTCTCCACCCTAATGTTGAATTATTTGGTAGACTTCATAGTTTCCGGCACCTGAATGACTGGTCTCAGGGTTTCCCTTCTTTGACATTGCCCATTCATTATACTTTTTCCACTGGCTTGTTTTAGAGATTTAGAAATTACACTGGCGGAAAGTGAAAAAAAAAACACCAAGAAGGAATTGGCGGACGATCATGAAATTTACATATATTAATGGGGTCGAGTTTACGTAGGTGTGATGTTAATTTCGGGACCAACCGGTGAGCGCTTACGCCACAGCACGGCACAATATGCAAATTATCGTCGGTGGTATTTAATATTTAAGGAGTACGGCGAAGTAAATGTAATCAGTCGTCGGCGTACGGACACGTGCGAAGACCCTGAAGAAGCTGCAATGCCTGGACATGGAAGACATGTACGATTTCAACAGTTATCGGACTTTGAGCGAGGTCGGGTTGTTGTATCGTCGTATTGCGGAGCGAATTGGACTGGAAGTATCGGTGGTGGTACCATGATGGAGTGGATGGTCCTAGGAACATTCCCACACGAGAAGACGTGGAACTGGGAGTCACAGACGGACTGATGAGCGGACCGATCGAGGCATAAGAAGAGCGGCGTTGTCAAGCAGAACATCCACTGCGACGCAAATCCGAGCTGCCGTTGCACCTGAGGTGACTGTGCGAACAGTCCGCAACCGTCTACTGGATGCAGGACTACGTGCACGTGTGCCTCTGCAGGACTACGTGCACGTGTGCATGTGTACCTCTGACTCCAGCCCACCGTCAGGAACGGCTGCAGTGGTGTCGCCAACGTCTGCACTGGAGAACGCAATGGCGATCTGTCGTGTTCAGCGATGAAAGCAGATTCTGCTTGGGAGCTTCCGATGGTCGTATGCGTGTTCGCAGACGCACAGGGGAGCGTCTCCACCCTTCTTGCATCCGCCAGCGACACACAGGGCCTACACCTGGTCTCCTGGTGTGGGAAGCGATCTGCTATCACTCCCATGCACAACTAGGGTTTGTACCGGGTACGTTAAACAGCACCTCCTACATCAACAACATCATTCAGCCCGTTGTTGTGCTATTTGTAAGGTCGGTCCATCGTGGTGTTTTCCAGGAAGATAACGCATGCCCACACACGGCACGTGCAACGCAACATGCACCTCAGGGTGTGAGACAACTTCCATGGCCTGCACGTTCACCGGATTTGTCCCCCATTGAGCACGTGTGGGATTTTATGGGACAACGACTTATCCGGTCTCCGCGGCCAGTCACGACCATCATCGATTTACGCGTCCAGGTTGAGGATGCTTGGAACTCAATACCCCAAACTTACATCCAACATCTGTACGACAGATTCCATGCCAGAATTGCACAGTGTGACGCAGTTCATGGCGGTTCAACCTCGAACTGATCATATTACACGAAAATGTTATTTTTCAGTTTACCAGCAAATACAGCTGTACTTTGCCATAATGTTTTGATCACGTTATCCTCTGTATTCCGTTATTATTCTGTATAATTTTTGTTAGTATCAGACGTATCCTTTCTGGTGTTCTTTTTTCACTTTCCGCCAGTGTATGTAGAGGATTTTAGGAAAGGAGTGTCTTGAACAACCGTTAGAAGTAAGAAGCTAGGGATTTTGGGATAGGGTGTAAAGCAGAACTGTCACACGGAAGCGAGGTAAAAAGGGGTAAGAAAACGCTCTTATTTATAACCGGAGATCTAGTACCCGGGATTCTGATGGCTTAACGAGGCCATCCTATGCATAGCGAAAATTTAAGTGATCAAGTGTTCGTATGTGCCTCCAATCGGTGATGAGACTTTTCCGTGGCAATCACAAACGTTGACTGTCCCGGAAAAGTCTCATTGGGTTTCTCCTAAATGACTTTCAAATCCGTTCAACGTTTTTTTCAGACATCGTACGCTTAGCATATTTACCAGTCATCAGTAATAAACTTCCGGTTTCTCTGAGTTGCTTTTCCCATTTAATGGACATGCAAGTTGGGACATTTGCTGTCTCTCTCGAAGGCTGTACTCACGGCGAAAACTGCGATGTACAAGCGTCACGGACTTCAGTTACGCAAGCGGTAGCACACAAAACACCTTCTGCTGCGGAGTGCACATGGCGACTGATGCAGAAGCTATCTACTTTTACCGCAATCTGGCAGAAGTATATAGCTTCTGAGCATGCGCTGTACGCCCAATCTCGCCTGATTTATAAATTTCACAGCTGCTTTTTGCAATGGCGCCCACCTTCTGTCATTTAAACTAATACAAGAGGCATCATGAAAGTAATGCCTCCTCCTTAATAACTTTGGAAATTTTTAAGTGATTTTAATGAAACTGCACTGACATGTACTATGATATGTTACCAACGTAAGAACAAATCTTTTTCAGAATCGGAAATAAAGATCATGAATGACAGAGAAAAGCAGCGAGCCGTAATTAAATTCCTGGAAAAAGAGGGATGTGAGGCTCCAGAAATCCACAGAAGACTCCTGGCGATGTATGGAGCTGTCACAATTGATATCAGTAATGTTCGAAGATGGACGAAGAGGTTTTGAGAGAAAGAAAGTTCAGTGCCATACAAACAACGGAGTAGAAGACCAGCAACTGCAGTGACAGATGCCAACAGGCAACGAGTGAAAGACCTCATAACAGCTGATTGTCGTGTCACCATCCAGTAGTTTGCTGATGCAATTCATAGTGGTCATAGTGCTACGGCAACATTAATTAGGGATCTGGTCTGCAGAAATATTTGTTCGAAGTGAATCGCAAGAAACCTAACCCGTGAAAAATGTGAGCAAAGTGTGGACATGTGCCGGAACCTCTTGGACTGCTATGCGAGGGAGAGTGAGGTGTTTGTTAATAATGTTGTGACGGGGGATGAAACCTGGGTGTCCTTTCATGACCCAGAAACAAAACGTGCGTCAATGGAATAGCACCGCAGGTCTTCACCTCTACCGAAAAAGGTGAAAACAACTCCTTCCGCAGGGAAAGTGATGGTAATAATATTCTGGGACAAGCATGGTGCCATTTTGACTGATTTCCTTGAACGGAGTGTAACAATAAACAGTTTTGTGATGCAATTCTTGTGTAGACGTGATGCATTTTGTGTAGACAATGAAGAAACTAAAGTAAGCTATCAGAAGAAAAAGACGTGACATTCCACTTCATAGTGTTGTTTTACACAGTGATACCGCATGTCCCCACACCTCGATGGAGACTTCACAGGCAATTGCCGAAATGGAGTCGACGGTGATGCCCCAAACCCATTACTGTCCTGATTTGGCTCCCTCAGACTTTTTACTTTAGCCTCTTTGGAAAACACACTTCGTGGGGATCGTTTCGGCGATGTGACAGACGTTAAACATTCTGTGAATTCATGGGTGCAACGACTTCCTCAGGAATTTTTCCAAAATGGATTTTACCAATGGGTTCAAAGATGGCAGAAATGTATAGAAAGTGATGGACAATATTTTGAATAGGCTAGCATTATTAACAATATGTCCAAGTATTTTGCCATCAAGTTTCACATTTTTGCTGCTACAAATAAAAATCTTATGAGGGACGAGGCATTACTTTCAGAATGCCCTTTGTATACTTTGTATGTTACGAATTTTTTTTATTACATTTCTAAGCGGAACACCTGGTACGTTGTCTCGAAGTGTAAATATTCTTTGCAGAACCTAATATCGTTTTCCATTCTATGCACCATGTTGACTTATCGAGGAAAATTACTGCAATTTTAAAAGTTTGTCATTCTCAGAAGTTCCCCTGATAAGCATGAATTTTGTTTTAAATTTGCACCTGAGTTCTTATCGAAGTTCGCATTGGACGGATAGCACCCAATTTCCGGTTTGGTGGATAATACCGAGGTTCTTAATGGATAAATGGCAAAGACATTCTTAATGAGGGGGAAATATTCGATTTCCACATACCAGTGACATCTAAATCATGTGTCGTATTCCGCGGATAATATCACACCACTAAAGAATTCGAGGTATCACAAGAATACTGAAGTTAATATCATATATCGAGTGCGACAATATTGTAGTCTTGGTTGCACCCAAGATCTCAATATCGTGTTTCGGCGTATAAAACGAGACTTTGTTCTGAAGTTCAGGCGTCATCGTATGCGCTACATCTACTTATCTATTGATTGATCAATGATATTTCTCAAAGAGAAAAAAATATATAGATGCACATTGTGCCTTAAATTCGGACGTGATCGGAACACCAGAAACGCAATATTATTTTTATTTCGAAAGCGTACGAAATTTAATATTCCGTCAATAAGAAATTGTTTAAAAGCTGTTAAAACAGACATTTCCGTTCGGCAGAGACGTCACCAAAATCGCCGTGACTAATTTGGAGTGGCAGCTATTCTACGTCAATAGCGTCCCCTCACGACCCCTCAAACATCCGTGTGAGCGGTATTCACCTCTGATTTTGCAAAGCCGCCAAGACTACAACGGGTGCACCTTATCTATCTCGCGACGATTATACCTTTGAAACAGGTCGCTGCCGTGCCTGGTACGATTGGCTGGTAAAAATCGTGATGACAGCCGGCGGAGCTTGCCGTTTAAGAACAGCAATGACAAGCAGCTAGCGAAGGCATTTGTTTTATCGCTTTGTCACCTCTCAGTTGTATAGCTCAACTGAATTCAAATCAGTTATTGCTTTCAATTATTATGCTTATTTTAATTTATGTTTTGGATTGAAATCGAAAGCTCTTTTGGTTCCTGATTTCAGTCGGACTCTGAGAAAAAGCAGCGAACGATAAATCACGCCGCAAGCATCACTCTTACTTGGCACACTTGTGTAACCTTTTTTTTTCACCTTTGCGTATTAGATTCTTCAACTGGTCGCTCGGAGAGAAGGAATACGGGTACCATCAATTCCTAAAAAATAACCTGATAAAATTCAGCTTCTTACCGAAAAGGAAAAATGATGGTTATCTCATTTTCTCTTCTTTTTGAAAATCTCTGAAACGTTAAAAATATAGTTACATAATTGAAGACACTAAGTATGCTTGTTCTAGCTTCCGCTTATATATTCAGAATCGACTGATCTATGAACGAAGATAAGAAAACAGAAAGCTATAACCCATTCGACTTGTACTCCATATCGACTTATAAACCGAACAAGTTAGTGAAATCATAATCTGCATTGATTATGATATGCTTTCCAACATACCAGAAATCATTATTCAAGTTATTACTCAAGTTATGAAAATAATGGCTGTAGAATAAATCTCGCTCCTATGCCCTGACGTTTGACCCCATTTCGATGATATTCAACAGAACCGGTTAAGTATACTTCCGGAACAACATGATAAAGTTTTGACTAAATCGAAGCATTTTTACGTAAGTTATAACGCATGAGGGCGATGAAATGGATCCCGCTTCTATGTCCTGACCTTTGACCTCATTTCGTCCATTTTCAATAGGGTTCATCCCCAGGATCCCCTATAACATACTAAAATTTCATCGAAATCGAACCATTTTTACGCGAGTTATCGCGCGGCCGGACAGACAGACGGACAAAGGTATGGCATATACGCTTCTTCAGGTTACGGCTGGAAAGCGTAAAAAATACCGTAATTTGAATTTTATCAGAAAACAGTAATTTCCTCTTTCCTTCTTTTTTGTTTGTTTACCTGTTTCAAAGTTTCACGACCACCGTAAGCATATAAGGCATAGGGGCTCACCCATCCCTAATTTAGGGTCCCCGTTCTTAGTTAGACGGAAGGGCCAGCACCGTGAGACGAGCGCAGTGCTGGAACCACATCCGGGGTTCAGATGATCAGTCACATGACCTCACCTATAACCACTCGGGCTCTGATGCGGCGATGCAAAAACCGAATGTTTCCCACTCAGTAAAAAAATTTAAGTGTTTCACAATGATAACTTCGGTGCACAACAAATGTGCAAATTTAAAACAAGTACATGCTTACCCAAAGATCTCTCAAGAGAACACAAAGGTCCACTTATACCCTTGTAGCTTTTTATTTATTATTTTTCTTTTTGCTTTATTGAAATTTAAACTGTTTTACAAGCTGCTATTTCCATATACACTGAAGTGCCAGAAAAACCGGTACACCAGTCTAATACTTGGTAGGTCCCCCACGGGAGCGCAGTACTGCAGAAATACGACGGGGCATGGACTCCACTAGCTTCTGGAAATATGCTGTAGGCAATGCACGCCATACTACCTGCAGAGCGTTCCCCAAATCTGGTGTATTCCGAGGTCTCGGAGTTCTGTGTTCGATAACGCGTTGCATGGTATCCCGAATGTGTTCTATCACGTTCTGATCTGGGGACTTGGGTGGGAATGGCAATACCCCAAACTCAGATAAATGCTCCTCTAACCATAATGTGGCGTTTCGACACTTGTGTGGAGGTGCATTGTCCTGTTTGAACAGGCCCAACCCATCAGCATGAATGCAGGACATGAACGGGTGTACCTCGTCAGAAAGGATGCGCACATAGCGTTGGCCTGTCACATACGTTTGTAGACATACCAGGGATCCCAGTGAAGTCCAGCTAAACATACCCCATGCCATTACGGACCCCCCACCAGCCGGTATAGTTACATGTTGACAGACGGGATTTATGGAGTTTGCGCCACACACGAATCCTTCCATCTGCCCGATACAGTTGGAAACGCGACTCGTCAGACCAGGCTACTTGTTTCCAGTCATCAAGCGTCCAGTGGCGGTGTTGCCGTGCCCAAGCGAGGCGCATAGCTCTGTGTCGTGCACCCATCGAAGGGACTCGAGTTGGACGTCGGCTCCCAAAGCCCATATCGTGCAGGGTACGTTGCACAGTCCGGACGCTGATGCTTGTTGAGGCTCCAGCATTGAATTCCGATGCTACCTGCGAGAGTGTTGCCCGCCTATCGCGTGAAACTATTCTTGACAGCCGACGATGGTCACGTTCACCCAATGTCTTTTTACTGCCACACTGCTATCTTAAGTTGGAGGTTTTGCCGGAATTCTTGTAGTCGCGGTACACCCTTGCAATGGTCGTTAGTGAAAATCCGGAACTTCGTTTCTACCTCCGAAATACTATGGCCCATCTCACGAGCGCCAACTATGACACCGCGTTGAAAATCGCTTAAATCGTTATTACTTGTCATTCTCATACCGAAAACAGCTCTGACAGCTGGCAAGGATGTCTATCGCTTTATATACGCACTGCGGACGCATCCGAATACGCGCATAAGTGACGTTGCTATGTATTTTGCATAAGCTCGTCTGTACCAGTTTTTTCTGGCACTTCAGTGTATATATATATGACACTTCATGGGTTGGATGTTACCGTTGGCGATAACAGCATCCAACCCATGAAGGGCCATGGGTTGGATGCTTATGAGCATTCATGTTTCCAGTCTCTTTTCATGTTTTATTCTTCATTCATTCTTATTCTTTTTGTATTTTAATTTTTAAAAAGTTACTTTATATATATAAACTGATGTGCAATGCTTTTATGCTTTTACAAGAAATGAAGATTTATCGATTGATGGGAGAAAAGTTCGAAGTAATCGATACCTACATTTACGTTGGACAACAGATATCAAGCAAACGGCACGTTGATGAGGAAATTGATCGGAGTACAAAACTTGGCTGCAGAGAGCTTTTGGAAGAAACAGTACAATTTTCAAGAACAATATGTCGTTATGTCTTAAAGAAAAGTGTATAATCAATGCAGCCTTCCAGTGCTTACACCTGGAGCAGAGACATGTACTTTAACTAAGAAAGACATAGAAAGACTGCAGACAACTCAAAGACGCATGGAGAAATGCATGCTTGGTATAACCAGAAAAGATAAGATGAGAGACTAGTGTATAAGGAAAACGACAAGAGTGGAAGACATCATGATCAGAGTAAAATCCCTGAAATGGCAATGGGCTGGATATGTTGCCCGAAGAACGAACCACCGATGGAAAACCGAAATTTTAGTATGGATGCCAGGGACAGAAAAAGAAAATCTGTTAATTTGGAATCAGGATTTTTTATAGACAACCGGAATCGTCAAAAGGGAAGTTTGATTTTCGTAGGCTTTATGATTTTTGCAATGCGTTTAAATACGTATATTATAATTTGTAACGCTTTTTAGCACGTCTTTTGTAAAAAAAGATCGTGCTTATGTTACCGGTTTGTCCGTCCGTCCGTCTGTACCCCCGCTATCTCTGCAACTATTAGTCCGATTTAACAAATTCTTTTTGCATTCGGAAGCTTGAAATATGAGAATGATGATCCTTTATTTCGTTTTTTTTTTTTACAATGTGCAATTTCGCCGCTAGAGGGCGTAAATGCAGATGATGTCGAATTCAAAAATACGTTTTATTCCACATATTTGCTTCTGAACATCCGATTGAAAAAATTCTTTTATCTTTCGATTCCATTTATGTCGAAGAGTATTTTAGATATAGTTACTTTTTCAAATTACGCATAGATTTTCCGCTAGGGTGCGTAAAACTAAATTCCATTTTTCCCAATAACTCTTCTTCTAAAACTCCGATTTGAAAAATCTTTGCTTCAGCGGCTGCACCTCGTGATGAAAAATGTTTTGCATATAATTTGAAATTTTTGGTAAAGAATACTTTAGCCACCAGGTGGCGTAACTGCTAATTTTTGTTTTTGATGTATTTGCCATAAAATCTGAGCTTCTAAAATATCGATTGAAAAAATTCTTTCGTGGACTGATGCCACTCACATTGATAAACGTTTTTGAAATTTTTTTCTGAAAATATTCCACAGTTTCTCCGCCAGGGGCGTAGATATATATTTTATTTTTGTCAATATCTCGACTTCTAGGATTCCGAAGTGAAAAATTCGTTCTTTGTTGGATAGTGTTTTCAGTGCGACACATTTTTCATATAATTTCAAAATTTTCAAGTAATTCATAGACTTTCCGCTAGGAGGCGTGGAGGTAAATTGGGTTTCCCCTCTATATCTTTGCTTCTAAAACCTCCGATTTAAAAAATTCTTTCTGCACCGGATACATCTCCTGATGGGAAACCGTTTGCACATAATTTCTAATTTTTGTAAAAAAAATAGTTTGGCCGCCGGGGGTCGTAAACCTTAATTTACGCTTCTGATGTATTTGCAGCAAAATATGAGCTTTTAAATTCTGGATTGAAAAAAACGTCGTTTGTAGACCTATGGTACTCATGTAGAGAAACCTTTTAGAAACATTTTATTCTTAAAATAATGCATGGTTTCTCTTCCAGGGGGCGTAGATGTATATCTTATTTTTGTCAATATGTCTACTTCTAGAAGTCCGATTTGAAAAATTCCTTCTTTATTGAATAGTGTTTCTAGTGTGACATGTTTTTCATATAATTTCAAAATTTTCAAGTAATTCGTAGACTTTCCGCTAGGGGGCGTAAAGGTAAATTGCCCCCCTCCCTACATCTCTGCTGCTAAATCTCCGATTTGAAAAATTCTTTCTGCACCGGATACAGCTGCTGATGGGAAATCCTTTGCGCATAATTTCGAATTTTTGTAAAAAATGGTTTGGCCACCAGGTGGCGTAAGTCTTAATTTCCGCTTCTGATGTATTTGCAGCAAAATATGAGCTTCCAAAAGCTCGATTGAAAAAAACGTCGTTTGTAGACCAATACTACTCATGTCGGCAAACGTTTTAGAAACATTTTCTTCTTGAAATAATGCATGGTTTCTACGCCAGGGGGCGTAGATGATTTTTTTTTTTTTTTTTTGTCAATATCTCTACTTCTAGGAGACCGATTTGAAAAATTACTTCTTTGTTGGACGATGTTTCCAATGCGAAATGTTTTTCCTATAAATTCAAAAACTTCAAGTTAATCATAGACTTTCCGCTAGCGAGCACAAAGGTAAATTGCGTTTTCTGCGTTATTTCTGCTTCTAAAACTCCGATTTCAAAAATTCTTCCTGTATCGCATACAAGAGCTGATGAAAATTATTTTTCACATAATTTCTAATGTTTGGTAAAGAATACTTTAACCCCCAGGGGGCATAAGTGTTAATTTCTGCTTCTGATGTATTTGTAGCAAAATCTGGGTTCCTGAAAACTCGACTCAATTTTTTTCCTTGGACCGATACCGCTCATATGGAAAAAAACCTTTTGGAATACTTTCTTCTTAAAATAATGCATGGTTTTCCCACCAGGGGACGTAAAGTCACATCTTATTTTTGTCGATATCTCTGTTTCTAAGAGTCCGATTTGAAAAATTCTTTCTATGTTGGAGAGCGTTTTCGGAGTGAAATGTTTCTCATATAAATTCATGTTTTTCTTAACGCACAAGTCTGCAACCATAGGGATTAAAATCCCTATTGAAAAACTTCTTTGTTCCGTCAGATACTATTGTTTTCCATTCCGGTTCCATTACTTTGAATAGCTTAGATAAATTTAATTTGCGTCAGAACGGATTTATGAGACGTGCTTATTACACCCGAAAATTCGGTGTCATCTTTCTTGTTTTTCTTTTACCGCTGATTCAACCGTATGTAAATCATTATTAAGGAACATCAGTATTTAACATTTTGAAATTTTATTTATACGGGTTTTACATTTATACATTTTTTAAGGCTATCCCTTAGAAAAACGAATAATCGAAGTTCCACTGCAACGTGTAAAAGTGCTTAGAAAAAAAAAAGGAAGAGAAAAAAAAATGAAAGAAAAGAAAAGAAGAGAAAAAGGGGGAAAAAAAGAAAAGAAAAGAAAAGGGGGAAAAAACAAAAGAAAAAAAGAACAGAAAAGAAAGGAAAAGAATGACACCCATGTTATGTTGTCCTTTTCTATAATAAGCGGAAATTCCACTTTCTTTTCTCAGCAAACTGCGAAAAAGTTTCCTCTGCGCTGGTTTTGTCCATTTGCTGGAATTTTTTCTCTTTGTCTGACGGTTTAACGATCACCTGGAGCACCTCAGTAGGCAATATGCAGTCGCCCGTCGCAACATAGGGCCACTGGCTCCAGGGAAGGAAAGGAACCGCTGCCGTAAGACATACGCATCATCCTCACTTAACCGCGATTCGAACTCTGGCCCTTCTCAGACAAATTATAAGAAGCCAGCACCTCGTACCACCCGGTTTCTCTGGGATCAGCAACTTTAAATTTTGGATGAGGACTCTGTATTGCTTTAGCTGCTGATGGCATTTTTAAATTCCCAAACGAAAACAAAAACAAAAAAGCCCGGCCATAAATCCAACCCGGGCTTTTTTCTATTATTGGTTTAATTATTACATGTAATTATAGTATTATTTGCTTTTTTCTAGTATTAGGGAAAATAAGATCACGATAATTTGTAGTAGTGCTCAGAAAAGAAAAAAGGAAAAAAAAAAAAAAAAAAAAAAAGAAAGAACGAAGCGGATATTATGTTGTTCGTTTTTACAACACACGGAAAATCCACTTTCTTTTCTCAGCAAACTGCGAAAAAGTGAAATAAAGCCACGAAAACTTTCCGCCTTTTTGCAAACTCTCTCACGACTGAATCCTTTCACCTTCCGGAAAATTTTGTTGGGAAATGCGGATGACATCACTTAATTTTGTTTAAATCCATTAGGAAAAAAAATTCTCTGTTTCGGCATTGAAAATAATAAAAAAATATACATATATATGTGTGTGTGTGCACAGGAAACAGCGTTCGTGGATGGACTTCACTTGGCTAACTTCCGGCAAAGCGAAGGGGAACCGCCTACTACGTATTTCCGTCGCTTGAAAATGAGGTCTCCACGCACTCTTGCTGCACGGGGAGTTCGCCCGGAGTCATTTCCAACATCACATCCACAACTCGCAGAGCACCGGGAAGTTGAAGATAACGAGTGTCAGCTTGGTCCGAAAAACGTGATGCGCGTTGTACATATGCTTTAAAACAAAAGAGAAACAAAGCGAAAACTTCCAGTATAAAATGCGATAAACCTATTTGTGCATGGAAACAAAGAATTGGTATATTTTGATTGCTTTAGATTCTATATTGTTCCTGTTTTTCATACGGAGTCAATAACCCCATCAATTATTATTACCTTTCTTGAAAGTTTTAGAAAAACGTTTCCTTCAAAGACAAATATCAAGCTGAAATTCCGTATGCTGTCTTCAAAACTATTTTTGATTTGAACATTTGGATATTAACTCCAAGCAGTACTTGAACGAATCAGTGTTTAATTGAGAACATACACACAAAAGAGAAGTGGAAAATTTATCAGCAAATTTTGTTCTGTATGAAAAGTGTTTAACTACGCAAGAAAGTATGCTGCCTATTTGAGAAAGAGGTAAAGAACAGTGTTCTACAATTAGTTCCAACGCAATCACTATTGGTGAAAAATTCAAACGACTTATCTTTCTGCTTGAAATCTGCTATGGGAATTCTCAGCATAGAAATATGGATTAAAAAATATTGTTACCTTTAAAGAAATATCTGTGCCAAAACTCAAAAGTGATACTATCAAAAATTTCAAATTTCGCGAATCAGTTGATTCAAAGAAGCCTCTGCGTATTAAGGAAAACCTGAAGTAAGTCTTCCTCTCAGTCTGTTCTGGGTTGGAAATATTTGACAGCAGCAGAGGAAATGGATTTTTAAGAGATTCCTTTGTGCACATCTTGCGTATTTTGCATTGCAATAAAAAAAGCAAGTCGGAGAAACGTAAAGCAAATAAAATGCAAAGGACGTAATTATTCTCATTTCCCTAATAACACTGAAATCTTAGCGTCTGATAAGTGCACATATATGATAACTATGGCCCGGTAAGTTTCGGTGTTAAGTGAACATAGCCAAAATGGTTACCATTAATTTCAGACTTAACACGAAGAACTCCTCAGTAAAGAATACGAGCTACATTTTAGTTATTTTAAAAATCATTGCCAGTACTTTGCTTTGGCTACAAAATGTTTCATGTCAAGAATACGGAACTACACTTGTATTGAAACAAGGAATTGTTATTGGAAGAATCATGAAAACATCTAACGGACGTGATTTCTATGCATTTAGGGGAATACCGTATGCTACGCCACCGATAGGAGTTTTACGATTCAAGGTAAGATTTCAATTAATACCCTCATGGATTGCATTTATTAACAGTATATGTTACCCTATGTTTATTTTGAAATTCGATACCATGTTCAAGATATTTCTTTTAAATGTTTTCTTTAGGTGCTGCAAACGTTTACTTATTTGAGTATATTAACACAAACCATCCCGTTGTTAACTTCCTTTCCTTTAATCAACAGCCCATGCTGTAAGGTTACAATTTCTCTTTTAACGTTTTTTTTATTAGCAAGCAGTTCATAACGTCCTTCATACCACCATCTTAGATTCCTTAAATTTAAATTAAAAACAAGGAACTGTACAACAAAACATAAAATAGTAAAATTTAATAGTATGTAGTTTCTGTCTATTTTCCTTGAAAAAGCCACCTGGTTGATGTGCGAAAGTTTGAAAATATCTATTTATATTATTAAGCCAGTAAATCGAATTATTAGTACAGTTTTACTATTGCATATTTGGCATACAGTTCGTCATTATTAATTTATGTTTGCTATTTACCGAGCAATGTGGAACGTATTTTAGCAGTTTCTGCCTACCTTTCTTGAAAAAGCCATCTGGGTAATGTACGAAAGTTTGGAAATGCTTATTTATATTCTGACGCCAATAAATAGGATTACTAAAGTATAATTTTACTATTTTATGTATAGTTGATGTGCAGTTTCTCGTTATAAATTTATTTTTTCCATTTTACGAGCAATGTGAAACGCGTTTTAGCAGTTTCTTTCTACCTTTCTTGAAAACGCCATCTGGTACGAAAGATTGAAAATGTTTATTTATACTCTTATGTCAATAAATCGGATTACAGGTATAATGTTACTATTTTATCCTTAAATTTACCTGTTCATTTAGTTCTGAGACAATCTTCTAATTTTTTTTTCTTAAATTAAGTTCTTACAAAAAAGATTTTGGGTCCCTTACGACAGCAACAAAATAACGTTCAAAACGTTTAATAAACAAAACATATTTCATCTTAAAATAATTTGCGCGTAAAATTTCATGTACATCCCTTAGTTTTTTAGCTTTACAGTAACTTACCTGACGGATTATATTCTCTTTAATTTCTTCATCTTTAAACTTGAATTTTCGTTCCCAAATGACTTCAAATGCTGAGTGACTTAAAACTGAATAACGTATAATCCCAGCTTCATAGCTCTACACCAGATTTGCATCCATTTAATGTTAAGGATATTTTAGATTTCAGAATTGTAATTTTGATGGTTTATACATAATTTCATTCTCTAAAATTCATTTCTTGTCATTGTTTTTCAGACATAAATTAATTGATTTATTACAACAGATGTGCTATGTGTGATTTTAACTGCATTTCTCGCATAATTTTTCAAGAAAAAAAATGATGCTCCAAGTAAATTTTACGAGTGCGATAAATACTGTATTTACAAATTCTTTTCTGTCATCTCCATTTAACTTAACAAAAATTGAAAATTAACCCAAGCTGTCCGTAAGGGAAATAATTTTATTTTAGCTTGAAAAACACAAGTTTCTGAAAATTAATTTTTTAAACTGTATTTTGCGTCAAAACTGTGCACGCACTTTTTTTTACTTTCATAAAAGAACGGAATCTGGTTTAGTTCAAGAGAAGAATTCAACATGATAACATTAATGAATAGTTTCTCTACGTTTGTGTTGGCAGAATGATAAAATACGGTGATGATTATAGTATTTCATTATAAAAATGTTTTGCTTTAAAAAAATTAAATGAACTGACTGTTTCTGCTTAGTAAATGAACAAATAAACTTTTCAAGATGAAAATCAAAAGCAACATTAATACATGTGTATATCGTTATCATCATCATCAACAACAACAACTATTACCAGTCCACTGCTGGATGAAGGTATCCCCAAGTTTCTTCCACACATATCTGTTTTGAGTCAGTCAGTCTCCTCCATGTCAATACGAACATCTACTACATAGTATTCTTCTGGGTCTTTTCCTCTCCAGTCCCTTGGTCCAGTCTAGAATACTATGTTGTGGATGTTTTGATAAAAAATACTACATTGGATACCATGTAGTTGATGTTTGAATGAATAATACTATGTAGCAGATATAATCATCTGCTATATGGTATTCTTCTGGGTCTTTTCCTCTCCAGTCCCTTGGGTCAGTCTAGCATGTAGCATCTACTACGTGGTAGTTTTCTGTGTATTTTCCTTTCCAGTGTCTTCTAGAGTGCATTTAATACCTCTAGAATGTTATGTAGTAGATGTTTTGATGAAGAACACTATATGGTAGTCTTCATTGGAACATCTACTGCACAGTATTCTTTTGGGTATTTTTCTTTCCTGTCATTTGGAATCCATGTGACGTATATTCTCAGCTAACTTTCATTTATTTTTATTTACGTTTCCTATGTAAATTTGAGTTTGTTCTCTTTTATACTTTCCAAACTTAACATTATGTCATTTCCCTCAAACGAGAATACGGTTGGCAACACACTGGGGTCGGAACAAGAGTGACGTATGTGCGGCCGAATAAGAACGATAGATAAAAAGGCAATGCAGCTGTTGTTTAAAGGAGATGTTGGATGCTGAACGCTAATACTTCGCTTGATACACGACTGCTTAAATTGCCGTTTAAGTATTTGTGAAGAATACGTGTTCTACGTTAATAACAGTGTTGTGTTTTTTGCGTCTGTTAATCTGAGTTAACGTGATCTCACCTTGTTGAAGTTCAAATGATCAAGTGTCTACTGACAGCAATAAAGGATTAGCTGTAAGTAACAACTGCCTGACTTTATTTGAGCGACTCGTATTTCACTGTAAGTGAAGTTTTGATTTATGCAGAGTTTAAGTAAGGTAGCTAAACACAAACGCTACATCCAATTTAGTGTTTCAGTTGTCCAATGATTGTCAGCTCTTCTATCAATATGTCCAGTCCACTGGCATTTCGGGGATTTTATCCTCTTCATGATGTCTTCAACTCTTGTCATTTTCCTGATCCATGAGTTCCTCTTCCTATCCTTCCCGTTTATGCCGAGCATGCATCTCTCCATGCTTCCTTCAGTAGTTTGAAGCCTCTGGATGTATTTTCTAGTTAAGGTCCTGTAGCGTAAAAGCCTTTCCGACTTCTACGCTGTTTTAACACATAAATACACTAGGAAATAGTTCCTGAATAAAAGAAAACCTTAACGGCCAGACGAAACAATAGAAGTCAACTTACGGAAAAGCTTTATTCAGGCTGTAGAAGACACTTCCATAACTGAACGATAACATTACAATGTGCTCCACACACCACACATGATCACAACACTCCTTTCAAAAATCATCAGTTTGCAACACAACGCTCTTAATAATCGCTCTCGTACAACGCTCTTAATAATCGCTCTCTTCAACGCCCTCAAGCAATAGATCAGTCGTCGTTTTCATCTCTTCCTCTTATCAAGATCAGACATACGTCACGTGCATTCAACCTCAATTGTGTTGCCAAACGTATTCGTTTGAGGGAAAAGATATTTCGTTAAGCGTGAAGAATACTGAGAATAAACTCAAGATTTACATAGGGAAAGAAACTAAAAAAGGAAAGTTAATCTAGAATATACGTCACAGTCCATATTCTCTGATACATAAGTAAGAACTGGGAGGATGCATTTATTTAAAATATTTTTTTTAATCATTTCATTTAAGCTGCCGTTTTTGAACCAAATGGCACCTAAAATTTTCAGCTCCCCCAAACAGAAATGTTTACATAGTGGCGTGGTTTTATGAAAGCTGTGGTAAAACAACTTCTACCCCCTTCTTTCACCACAGCAGTACCTATCATATAAATCTGTTACGGTGATAAGCGTCCGCTTTTAGTCCTTTAGTCTCTGTTCCATGACAGAAGGCACAGTAAGGAAAGGTTAGTCTCCCTGACGAGGCCAACATGTCAATGTGTAGAAACACGTGTCTCAAACATAGTCTCGTTCCTTTCTTAGGTTCATCGCCATTATTATCTCTTTTAGCAGGTAATCGCTAATAAGGGAAGGGTGTCGATCATCTCCTAAGTTGGCCATTTTGAATAACAAGGATAAGGGTAAATCAACGACGCAGGTTCACTTGTTCCGGCAGCTTCAGCTTACGTCTGAGATAGCAAATATAGGATAGAATAAAATAGCAAATCACAATTAAATATTTATTTTAACTGACGAAGCCGAGCAAACCCTCCACAAAACTATAGTAGATGTCAAATTAATTAATAAATTGCGAATAAACGTTACCATTTTATTCTATCTCAATATCGCAAGTTTTGTCGTCATAAAATACATAAAAGCGAATATATGAGTTCAAACTGATTTCAGCTCATTTTGACGACCTCGAGTTAATTTGTTACGGCCGGTCAAGAAAAAAGGACGTAATGGTAAATTGCTCTTGAAAATTGTACGGTTCTTCCAAATCATCAAGCTTTGAAAAATCCGTTTTATCGGTGTATACAGATAAAGTCAGCAAGCAAGCTTTCACCATCAAACAGGTGGCTTCGTCAGGTTTACCATCTAAAGCAAACTTGCTTTAAATGGTAATACCAGACTGAAAGCAAGAATACTGCAATGGTAATACTAGTATAGTGCGTCGCATAAATATAGAGACAGAACAAATTCTCGAATAAAAAAGAAACAACAACAAGCTGAAATGTACACCTCACATTTGTAACAAAAATAGCATAGGACACGCAGCTGCACAATAGTTTGACGGAAACATAACAATTCCAACGCAAAGTACAAGAAAAAACCAGAAATACGCTGTCTCAAAAATATAAAGACTTACTAGTTATGAGCACCTCCGGTACGAATAGTGGAGCCGTTGTTCCGAATAACACTGAAAACCCGATTGGACATGCTGTCCACCAAGTGATGTAAGTGTTCCGGACGCAGTGCGTACCAGTTTCGGTCAATCTGCTCTTTCAATGTCACCACACTTGAGAACTGCCGTCCATTCGCATACACATCACGAGCTAGGATACCCCAGAGGTTCTCGATAGGGTTCACATCTGGACTGAGTGCTGGCCAATCCATTACGGTCACATGATGAGTGTTAAACCAGCTTTTCGTTGATGCAGACCGATGGATAGAGGCATTGTTTTGGTGGAACAGTTAATCAACACCCTCTAGAGTTTCGGCAAACGGTAGAAAGCGGCTGCTGAGTATGTCCTGATACGTTTCGGAGTTTTTCCTGTCTTGCAGAAAAGCGATATCCATTGTCACATTGAACGCTAAAGCTCCCCAGACCATCACAAATTCCCATTCTTTCTGTCTCCTGAAGTAGGTGCGTGCGTAAATCATGCCAATAGCAGTTCCAACCGTCAGGGCCGTCCAGGTTGAACTTTTTCTCATCGGAGAAAATAGTTGTGATCCGCTCGTCCGTCCAGTGCATGTGGCTGCTTGCCCATAACAATCTAGCTTCCTTGTGGCGCCGCTTGAGGTGTGGCAGACGGCACATTTTACGGAGCTCAATGTTGCAACTTACCTTGATTCGTCTATGAACTGTGTCCTTTCAGACGGTGACTCCAACAGTCCGAGAAACTTGACGTAATGATAACCTTTGGGATGAAACTAAACGCATGATGGCACAATCATCTCGTTTGGTTGTTAATCGAGGCCTTCCAGGCCGTTTTCTGGCAGTTAACGCACCGCGTTTCGATAAAGTCTTATAAATGTCTGCCATACTCCTCCCCATGGCTTTACCAATTTTCGCTACAGGCAATCCATCTGATCTCAGTCTCCAAATATTCTGCACCTCCTCAACAGAAAGTTGACTGTTGCGTGGCATTTCGGAAAATGAATGTCTGACGGCAGGTCCGCTGTCTTTTGTAGGCTGGGCCGAATTACGGCCCATGCGCGTGCGTACAACATGCTAATTTGTTGTACATATCATTTGCATTGTAACGTACCAGGAGATGTGACGTACCTGCCAGAAGGACGCACGCGACATAAAGGCAGATAGGAATCAGAATAAAACGTCCGCGTAGCTCAATTGGTAGAGTGACTTATTCCGAAATGAGGAGACCCGGGTTCGAATCCTGGCGCGGAAAAAAATGACGGAGAAATTTACTTCGTTATAGCATGTGGCTACTTTACACAGTTGTCTTTATATTTATGAGACACCTAAAATTACACTATTTCAGTTTGTGGTGTTCTTTTCACACAATGCGGTCATCTCGACAGATCGAAACGTTTGTTGTAGGGTTATGTCTAATTAAGTACCACTTCAGCTTCCTACCTATATTCGCATTGCATTCACGGCGCAAAGTCGACTGTCTGTATATTTATGCGACGCACCTTATTACCATCTAAAGCAAGTTGCTTTAGAATTTGTTTTAATGGTAATACCAGTGTTGCCATATGAAGCAAGTTGCTTTAGATGGTAATACGGTACTACATCTAAAGCAAACTTGCTTTATATGTAGTTAAAGCAAACTTACTTTAGATGGTAATACGGTGGTACTACATCTAAAACAAGCTTGCTTTATATGTAGTTAAAGCAAACTTGCTTTCGATGGTAATACTACCTGACGAAGCCACCCGTTTGGTGGTGAAAGCTTACTTCTTTACTTTATATGTATACATTCATGAAACGAATTTTTCACCGTTTTTCTTGTCATTTCCGGTGTATTTACTTATTGTTTATTAATATTCATAAGGCATTGTTCCGATTAACAGTTATCTTCCCTGCGTATGTGTTATAACGTAATGTCTTTTTCGTGAGCAAGATTTTTGTTACGCTATGTCTAAAACCATGACTAAGGAATGTTGAACTAAATAAGAATACGATGCAATAGTTTACGGCCGGACGAAACATAAACAGAAGTCAACTTACGATAACCTTTTATTGGTGCAGCAATACTTCAGTAGATCCAACTTATAACACAGCAGGTAAACTTCACATTATTCTTAGTAATCGAACGTCTATACACACGCATCCACCTGAGCAACTGTTGTATCGTCCTTTTTATCCATCGTTCTTATCACATTCATACGTCACTTTTTCTCTGACCTCAAATGTGTTGCCAACCTTATTCTCGTGAGAGAAAGAAGATATCACGTTAAGTTTGGAAGTACAAAGGAGAACAAACTAAAATTTACGTAGGAAAAGCACCTAAAAATGAAAGTTATTTCAGAATATACGTCACAGTGTATATATACGTGTGTATATATGTATAGATCTCAGGAACTACAGACCTACAGACTTATCAGCCTCCTATCAGTAGTTTATAAAATCTTCACTAAAGTTCTTTCACACTACTTGAAGGTAACACTGGACATGGCTCAACCGAGAGAACAAGCTGGATAGAGGAGTGGCTACAGCACTCTAGATCATATCCACGTACTGAAAACAAAGAGCGAGGGAATATGAAGTTCCATTATGCATGGCTTTTATCGATTATGAAAAAGCCTTTGATTCGGTGAAACCATCAGCAGTTACCACGGCTCTGAAATCCTGCGGTATTGAAGATGCATGCATTAATATTATTAATAACATCTATGAATATGCAAGTGCAAAGATTCGGCTGTTTGAGAATACAACACTCATAAAAATTGGAAAGGGAGTGAGACAAGGTGACACCATATTGCTCAAGCTCTTTAATGCCACATTGGAAATGTCTTCCAATCACCGAACTGGGAAAACAAAGGGATAAAGATTAATGGAGATTATTTAACTCACCTTCGTTTTGCTGATGACGTAGTCATATTTGCAACTACTCCATCAGAGCTGCAGAGTATGATCCAAGAACTTGCTGACAAGAGTAAAGAAGTGGGATTAAAAATGAACTTTCAGAAAACAAAAGTGATGTACAATGCTTTTACAAAAAATGAAGATTTATCGATTGATGGAGAAAAGCTGGAGATAACAGACACGTACGTTTATCTTGGACAGCAGATATCAAGTGAGGGTTACATTGATGAAGAAATTAATCGGCGCATAAAACTTGCCAGGAGAGCTTTTGGAAGAAACAGCATAACTTTCAAGAGCAATATGCCATTATGTCTTAAAAGAAAAGTGTTTGATCAATGCATCCTTCCAGTGCTTACGTATGGTGCAGAGACGTGGACCTTAACTGAAAGAGACATACAAAGGCTGCAGACAACTCAAAAAGTATGGAGAGGTGCATGCTTGGTGTAACTAGGAAAGATAAGAAGAGAAACTCGTGGCTCAGAAAAATGACAAGAGTAGAAGACATCATGATCAGAGTAAAATCCCTGAAATGGCAATGGGCTGGACATACTGCCAGAAGGACAGACCATCGATGGACAGTCGAAATTTTAGATTGGATTCCAAGGTACAGGAAAAGACCCAGAAGAAGACCACATGGGAGATGGGTGGATGAAATTCGAAAGTATACGGGAGTAACATGGAGGAGACTGGCACAAGACAGACCGTTGTGGAAAAGCTTTGAGAGGCCTTCGTTCAGCAGTGGATTGATAATGGTTGCCAATGATGATGATGACGATATGTATGTATGAATCTGTTATTAACAAATACTGTAACTACTAACGAAATGCATTAAGGTATTACATTCAAGTAAAATCTCTTCTTCAACTGAAAATACATGTTATCTCCAATCTGTTGCTATATAGCGTTAACATCTTAAGTTTGAAAACACGATTTTTAGAGCAAAATTTAATTTTAATATTTTGTTTTGTTTCTTGGTTTACCGACCGCTTTGGCCAACTCGTAAGGCCATAAGTAATCGTCTGTCCCCATTCTGAGGCCACTAGTTTCTGAGATGGGGGACAGCCAGCTCCACTGGACAATGAATGAACAAGCCTGATTCGGGCCCGGGAAAACCTCGGACGAATAGGTAATGGCCAGCAACTGAAACCACTAGGCCATCGGAGAGGCTGAAGATAATTGGAGAGTACTTAGTAAAAACGTAACTTGTAATATCCTTACTGTTATGTTTTTCGCATATTTTCTTCGTAGCTTGTTACCTACTTATCTACTAGCTTCTAAGCATTAGCACACTTGCATGTTGTGTCATGCGGCAATAACAGGTTACATGTTTTACTTAGAGCTAAAAAATTTGGAACTTAAAAAAAAAAAAAAAAAAAAAAAACTTTAGAGGTATCAATGAATAAAATACGGGATTACACCATTGTGCAATACAAATTTGGAAGATGTGAATCCGTTTATTGGTGTAATTATGACATGGAAGTTAAGTCAGATAATATCCGAAAAATGGAAATTTCGTCATCCTGGAGAGAGAATCCAACCCGCGTCTTTAGGTTTTAGATATTATCTGACTTAACTTCCATGCCATATTTATACCAATAAAACTATTCACATATTTCAAATTTGTATTGTACACTGGTGTAATCCCGTATTTCATTCCTTCAAATCTGCGACTCCGGGCAATTACGGGAATGAATTGAAAACCCTCCAGGTTCGTTGTATATGAATGCCGGTTGCTTCGACTAGCGAATCATGTAATGGTTAATTCAAATTAATCGGAAAATTATAACTTGGTCGTTCTGGGTGGTTTAGTGGTTAGCGTGCTCGAGCGCTCCGTGAGACGCGGGTTCGATTCCTTCTCAAGACGACGAAAATTTCAAGTTTTGGGATTTTATCTGACTTCACTTACATGTTATATTTACACCAATAAACGGATTCACATCTTCCAAATTTAGAGAGATATTTACAAAAAGCTACAATAAAGATTCCACACTGAAAATAAATTCATAAGCGCTCTGAAATGCACAAATGTTGCCTTTGTGTTAAAAATGTTTTGATGGGATTTTTATCTTGGAAACCAAATTCCACAGGTGATGGCATATTATGGAGTGCCGTGAAACCGGAGGTCTTCAAGTTGGTTTTCAATTGTACATGAGTCATACAAGAGTGTGTAATTTCTCCATTTTTTTTGAAGTAAGCAAGGTGTCATAAAGGTATCATATGCGTATTCTCATTTTGCAATATACTCTCCATGTGTCCACCCCGACACTACGCATTTTCCTAACCGGTGCACCATGTTGGTTGTTTGGATTCTTCTCAGTATATTTGGATCGACAGCAGCACAAGCATCGGTAGAATAAATTATCAACGTTTATTTACAATTAAATGCTTTATTATACATCGACTAAATTTTCGCAGAGCGTTTGGCTCGGCTTCATCAGAACGAATGGAGCGTAAACATTCAAATCATTGTGACATCATCAGAGTTCTAACGGTCACGGAATTTGATGAATCGTTTCCACGCGCTTGAAGAAAATTGCGTTGACGCCATGTCATTGACAAGCCGTGAAGAATTCCAGTATGTGTGGAAAGCTTCTAATATATTAAGCGTGGTAGTCGAATCAGGTTTACCAAAACAAAACCTATGGTTATTTTCGTGACAGTGTTGGGCTATTGATGGCTTCTTCAGTTCATAGTTCCGTACGTATGTCTTG
The DNA here is from genome assembly GCA_039090855.1 of Macrothele yani. NCBI lineage: Eukaryota > Metazoa > Arthropoda > Arachnida > Araneae > Macrothelidae > Macrothele > Macrothele yani. The sequence goes on from CM077026.1 coordinate 119,397,743, forward strand.
TGTTCCTTCATACAGAAACTTAAAGCCCTGAGGGTCTGTCCTATATATGAAAGTCCACTTTCACAAGGTATTTGATAAATTCCCACGGAATTTATGTCTTCAACGTAGTCTTTTGATCCGTAAAAATTCATCTTGTTTATGGGTTTGAAAATAACCATGAACAAACCCATAAACAAGATGAAGTTTTACGAATCAAAAGACTACGTTGAAGACATAAATTCCTGGGGAATTTATCATATGCCTTGTGAATGTGGACTTTCATATATACAGTAGCGAACAAAAGTATTTGGCGACCCGATTCTGCTGGACCAAATCGGGTCATTTTGGGATGTGATATGTGTTGAATTGTAAGTTACAATGCCGCGTAGTTTGTATTTCACTCAGAGCGAATTTGTTGTTCGAAATGGGCCATATTCAAGAGTCGCCAATTATTACCCATTAGTTTGCTGCATGTATTAATGTTTTTCTTGTGATATTTGTGGGTTTTGTGATGTGTAGTGCGATAATAAGTCAATCTTAGGTTTTCAGAAATGGGTAAAAAGGCGGAGATCCCTGTTGGAGCTCGCCAGGCGGCCATAAACATGATGGAATCCGGAATGCGCGTCACCGACATTGCGAGGGCCCTGAAGATCCGATGCCAGTCCATTTCAGCTATCCTGCAACGTTATAAGAAGACTCGGACCGTCGAGAACAGTCTGCGATGTGGTAGGCCTCGTTTCACTACCTTGCGTCAGGATAGACGCATCCTCCGTCGATCTCGTGCTGATCCCACCTTGACTGATGTGGACATCGCCGCCGAATTCCGCGACAGCGACGATCTGTCTGAACGTCAGACGAATGACCATCTCCCGTCGTCTCATTGCTGGTGGATTGAATGGAAGACGCCGTGCCAAGAAACTACTCATCGTAGTCAAGAATCGACGAGCCAGAGTCGCGTTCGCGCGCCATCATCGACACTGGACCGTGGAGGACTGGAGTAAGGTGTTTTTCACCGACGAGAGCAAGTTCAACTTGTTCGGAAGTGATGGCATCCGATACGTACGACGTCCGTGTGGCCAGAGATTAAACACCCAGTTCATTCATCCAACTGTCAAGCACGGAAGAGGATCGCTGATGGTTTACGGCGCCTTCTCTCGCAATGGAATGGGCCCCATCATCAAGACTGACGGAATAATTACCGGCCAGAGCTACACGAACATGCTCATCAATGATGTCTTCCCATGGGCAAACCAGAACATGCCACCCGGATGGATCATGCAGCAAGACGACGACCCGAAGCACACCTCCACAGTAACGCAGGCAGCCTTTCAGCAGCAACAGGTCACACTTCTAGACTGACCAAGCCAATCTCCAGACCTCAACCCCATGGAGCACATGTGGGAGGAGCTGGTGAGACGATGTGCGAAGAAAACCTGCCGGAATAGGGCCCAGAAGCTCGACCAGCTGTCTGCAGAATGGGCGCGAATTCCGCAGGTCACCGTTGAGAAGCTAGTGGACTCGATGCCGGCCTGTTGTGCAACTGTTATTAAGTCTCGTGGTCATCCCACTAAGTCGTTTTCTTGTACTTGTTTTCTGTTATCGTTGCATTAAATGAATGTGATACACACCTACTTTGTTGGTCAATTCGTATGATCTTTGCGATTAAGCTCGGTATCTGATCTGTGTTATGGTTTCCGATCCATCTGCATATGAGTCATGTTTAAAACTAAAGAACACATATCATATCCCAAAATGACCCAATTTCGTTCAGCAGAAAAAAATGTTATGGCAGAAAAAGGGTTTAGCGAAATACTTTTGTTCGCTACTGTAGAACAGGCCCACAGGGCTTTGAGTTTCTGTGTGAAGGAAAACACAGGACTTACGTACAGAACAATGAACTGAAGAAGTCATCAATAGCGCAGCATTGGCACGAAAATAACCATAAATTTTTGTTTGGAAACGCTACGCTTAGTGATAAACCTAATTCGACTACCGAGCTTAATATATTAGAAGCTTTCCACATACACTGGAATTCTTCACGACTTGTCAATACATGACGTCTTCGCCATTTCCTTCAAGCGCGTGAAAACAACTCATCAAAATCCGTGACCGTCAGAACTCTGATGATGTCACAATGATTTGAATGTTTACGCTCTATTCGTTTTGATGAAGCCGAGCCAAACGTTCTGCGAAACTATAGTCGATCTTAATAAAGCATTTAATTGTGAATAAACGCATAAAGGAAGGATATATAGAGAAGACACTGGCTGTATTAAGATGAAACTCATGACGTCATGAAGTCGACTGCAGCGCACCAGTGACCTAAAACAGAACTACAGTTGATTGTCAGCTGGTTTCCCAGGTAACACCCACGAACCACGTGATTTTTGTCCGTTAGTGTCATGTTCTTTACTTTGACTGTTGACTTTGGCTTGCTACCCGGCAGTGTCGAAGATTCTTTTTGGTTTTCATTTCCTCTAGCGTTCTAATAAGTGATATTATTTTGCTTATTACTTACTGATCATATACTTTTCCTTACAGAATTCATAACTTTTGGGTTTTTACGTGTCTGTTGTTCATTTGATTGTTTCTTCCATACCCACTCTGCTTCACTTTCAATTCTAATTTGTATTCAATTGTCATCTGCTTCGACATCTACGTTATTTGCTTCGTTAGCTTTTTGGCTTATCTTTTTTTTGCTCGGTATTTGTGCAGCCTGTATTTCCATAATTGGCCAACATATGTGAAAATTATTTTCCATCTTCGTAATTTTTTTGTTATTTCTGAAGTAAAGGCATGTCTTCCAAGATGGTGCGGTGGCGCTGCTGTCGCCTGCTCTGTATTGCCGTAGCAACTATTGCCGACGTCACGGGGTTACGTCACATTTTGCTTCTGTATTAGGTCCGTGGGGGCGCCACTTTCTATGGGAGGAGTTTCCATGGGCTCCTATGTCTGTTTCCACTCTATAGATCGTTCCTTTATGAATAAACGTTGATAATTTATTCTAACTCACATCACAAGTGTGTAGTCTTAAATTATATATAACAAGCATCGGTAATTCTCCCCCTGAGATGATGAAGACCTTGGATTTTTACAGTGTGCTTTCAGGAATTACCAAAAATGCAAAATCCAGCATGTTAAGGGGAGAAGATTTGGTGTTCGTACGAATGTACTATTTATTTTTTCAGAATGCCATTTTTCAGACTCACAGATTTCATCACCGGTCAGTCTGACAGATTTCTGTGTGCTGGCAGGAAACTTGACGATTCGAGTGTCTTCACTTACAGAAGTGCAAATACATCTAGGCTTGTCGGCGACAGATTATGTCTCTTTAAATGTCTTCACCAATTTCCCAACGGCACTATGCGTTATTGGATTATTTGCCTGGCATTAAGTTCGTCCGTCACTTTACTCGGGGTCCATATACTAAGACCACTAAGAAGGACTGTCTTCAACCTGTCATCCAGTTTAATACCATTTTTTTCTGCAAAGAAAATCATATGTAGCGGAAAAACCCATTAGTTCCAGATTTTTCAGACACCCTGTATTTATTGATGCATGATGCCAAAATCAAGAGTAGTGGTTTATTTCAAAGGAATTTCCTCGTGCGGAGGATGTTCGAAATAAACTGATGTACAATCCAATTGTTGGAGGGAAAAAGTGACTTGCGGAATATCTTGTTCAGGATAAATGCAATATGCATGAAATTCGAATTGAGTGCATAAAATAAGCAAAGACATCGCTCTTTCCACGTTTAAGCAACACATAGCAAACGAAAAATTATTATTCTGTCACCGCTGGGGATCCGAATCCCAGATCTCTCCATATCTAGCCGAGCGCGTTAGCCTTACACCACGGTGGCCAACAATCCACCGCGCTATGTGTGTTTTTCTGTCAGCTTCTGACATCATAAATCCGTAAGATGGGCTCAGCTACTGAGCCGACTGCATCTGGTGGGCCTTAACAGCACAGGATATATATTAATTATAGCAGTTAAATCCAAATTGAAAATCCTCCAAATACGTGGCGTCAGGGAATAAAGAAAGACATCGCTCTTTCCACGTTTTAGCAACACATAGCAACCGAAAAATTGTTATTCGGTCACCGCTGGGGATCCGAATCCCAGATCTCTCGATATCTAGCTGTGCGCGTTAGCCTTATACCACGGTGGCCACCAATCCACGGCGCTATGTGTATTTTTCTGTTAGCTTCTGACATCATAAATCCGTAAGATGGACTCAGTTACTCAGACGTCTTCCTCTGGTGGGCACTAACGGCACTGGCTATATAACGGTCTCTGATAGATATCGAGAGATCTGGTATTCTGATCCCCAGCGGTGACCGAATACCAATATTTCGGTTGCTGTGTGTTGCTAAAACGTGAAAATAGCGATGTCTTTGTTTATTCTCTGGCGCCACTGTATTTGAAGGATTTTCACTTTTAATTCACGTACGCGTCTGCTCTGTGTCATCAGCGCCACCGTTCTGCAAGCGTTGCAATTTAGAACTAACTCCCTTCCCTCCCAGCGAAATAATTTTCCACGGCACCTACGAAGTTTCGTCGCGATATTTCTATTTCTCGCTTTTCTAAACACCCGAAGAGAGGGATTCGTATTTTATAACTACACGTTACAATGAAGATAACATAGTTCATATGCTGCAGATTTCTGACCCGTGTGTGGTTTTTTGCTCTTGCAAAGTCACGGACCAATACACCGTAACAAATAAATGCTGTGAGTTCATGGAAATTTTTTGAAAACAACGTGCAACGAAGTTGCCTGTAGGTGTCCGTCTTCTAACGGAATTTCCGTTTTTTGTAACTTCCGTACTTTCACAAATTTTCTGTGGTCAATAATTCCGTTTTCTTCAGAAAAGTCCATTTCAGGTTTTTCTGTGTTTATACAAAAATTTTGCACACCTAAGTTTTCAGCCATTACATCAGAGAATCTTTTCGCGTCGGTGAGACACCAACCAAAGTCGCTGGGTTTGGCTTTTTTTTACGATGTACAACTTCGCCGCTAGAGGGCGTAAGTGCAGATGATGTCGAATTCAAAAATACGTTGTATTCCACATATTTGCTTCTAAACATCTGTTTGAAAAAATTGTTTTATCTTTCGATTCCATTTATGTCGAACAGTATTTTAGATATAGTTACTTTTTCAAATTAAGCATAGATTTTCCGCTCGGGGGCGTAAAAGTAAATTACATTTTTCCCGATAACTCTTCATCTTAACATCCGCTTTAAAACTTTTTTCTTCAGCGGATACATCTTTTGATGTGAAATCTTTTGCACATAATTTCTAATTTTTGGTAATGAATACTTTGGCCACCAGGGGGCGTAAGAGTTAATTTTTGCTTCTGATGTATTTGCCATAAAATCTAAGTTTCTAAAATATCGATTGAAAAAATTCTTTCATGGACTGATGCCACTCACATCGATAAAACTTTTCGGAATATTTTCTTCTTAAAATAATCCACAGTTTCTCCGCCAGGGGGCATAGATGTATATCTTACTTTTGTCAATATCTCTACTTCTAGGAGTCCGATTTCAAAAATTCTTTCTTTGTTGGATAGTGTTTCTAGTGTGACGTGTGGTTTATATAATTTCAAAATTTTCAAGTAATTCATAGACTTTCGGCTAGGGGGCGTAGAGGTAAATTGCGTTTCCCCTATATCTCTGCTTCTAAATCTCCGATTTGAAAAATTCTTTCTGCACCGGATACAGCTGCTGATGGGAAATCCTTTGCACATAATTTCTAATTTTTGTAAAACATGGTTTGGCCACCAGGCGTCGTAAGTCTTAATTTCCGCTTCTGATATATTTGCAGCAAAATATGAGCTTTTAAAATCTCGATTGAAAAAAACTCGTTTGTTGACCGATACTACTCATGTCGACAAACCTTCTAGGAACATTTACTTCTTGAAATAATGCATGGTTTATACGCCAGGGGGCTTAGGTGTATATCTTATTTTTGTCAATATCTCTACTTCAAGGAGTCCGATTTGAAAAATTCTATCATTGTTGGATAGTGTTTCCGATGCGAAATGCTTTTCCTATAAATTCAAAAATGTAAAGTAAATTATAGACTTTCCGCTAAGGGGCACAAAGGTAAATTGCGTTTTCTGCATTATTCATATGGTACGACAATCCCAAACGCAAAATGCACTGGGAGGACCCCGGTGATGCAACGACTTCGACTCCGAAACGCAATATTCACTATAAGAAAGTTCTGCTGTGCATCTGGTGGGATATGAAGAGTGTGCTCTATTATGAACTATTGAAACGGGGTCAAACTGTTACTGCTGATCGCCACAGGCAGCAATTTCTGCGATTGAACCAGGAAATCTGTCGAAAACGTCCATTTACAGGCAAAGGATTACGTCCTGTGAAATTACTGTATGACAACGCTAAGCCGCATGTCGCGAAATCAGTCAAGGACACGTTATTGACCCTTGGGAAGTTTTCGAGCACCCCGCGTGTAGTCCCAACATACCTCTTCAGACTATAATTTTTTCCGTTCGATGCAGCATGTCTGCTGTACGGTTCCTGATATGTGAGAAAGTGCAAAAATGGGTTGACGACTTCATCGCGTCACACGACGAAGTATTCTTCATGGCTGGAATCCGTCAGCTGCCCGACCGATGGAGGGAGGCGATAGATAATGACAGCGTGTATTTTGATTTGTAAAGGTATAATGAAGCAAATTACTCTGTCATTTTGGTCCACGCCGGGGATCTAACCCGAGACCTCTTATTCTGGAACAAGACGTATCTTCTCGCTGCTATCTGCCTTTATGCCGTGTGCGTCCTGCGGGGCAGGCACGTCACATCTCCCCCCGAAAGAGAGCCGGGGGCATGGCCTACGGGTCGGCCTGGACCATGTATCGTTGTAGGCAGCCATCCGTTGAAGAACGTGCACTTGAGAACTCCCAGTCAATCTGGTGTGAGGAATGCAACATCACACACATTAATTTTTCGAAGCGCTGAAGAAGGGATTCTCTTATTTTTCCTGTCTCGCGGTGTGGAAAGAACATCACACCATTGCGAGATCTTTAACGGCCGGGTCGTCCGGTAAGTTCTGGCGCCATTATAATATAGTAAATTTCTCCTTCATTTCGGTCCACGCTGGGGATCGAACCCGAGTCCTCTTATTCCGGAACAAGTCGCTCTACCAACTGAGCTACGCAGACGTTCGTTCTCCCTGCTATCTGCCTTTATGTCGTGTGCGTCCTGCGGGGCAGGCACGTCACAAAGTCATTGTTGTTTTCTCTCAAATTACATGTTGCGTTGTTTTAAAATGCTTTAGAACTTATTTATACACCTAATAGCAGAGTATTCTGCTCAAAACGAAGACTTCCTTTAGTATTCGCCCAACTACGCTACCTCAGAAAGGTGTTGCCTGTTCTTTAGATACATAAGTTTCATGCCAGGCTACATTATAACATTACGTACACAATGTTTTTTAAATTTCACCATTTTTCTGAATATTCACTTTATGAAACTTGAAACGTTCCTATTAATGAGCTCCAAGGTTTTTTATTATTCACACATTGGCGGTAAAAATGAAACAGTAGCTCTTATCTCACGCTTGTTTCGAATGAATGATTCAAACATGATACCTATCTTTGAGAATAATTTGTAAAGTAAATTTCAAAGCACAATGAAAATATATGCACCCCTTTCATATACACTTTTTTAAATCTTTTTTTCTTTATTTCTTAATATAAGAGAATTGTTCGAATATGATGCCTAAAAATGCTTTGTATTCTAATTTCATTTTCGGAGAAAATATAACGCCTGCATTACATCAAAGACCATAAATTGCCGCTTATTAACGTTTATTGCTCCAAAAATGGAGAAAAATATAACTGAAAACCAGCAACGATCCCCGTGAGACTAGAAGCCATTCTCGTAACCACGCCTACGTTGTGAGTGACACCCATATTTTTATTTTTATCATCCAACAAAACTGATTTAATTATTTATTGTTTTTAAATACGATGCGATTTTGGTTAATTATAGTTTCCGGTTCTGAAAGTGAAATGGATCAGTATGAAGGGAAGATTTACTACAGATTGGAGTTCCGCATGGGATTAAAACCCATGAGTGATTTCCCTTCAGAATCCTAATGTATTACGATGTTTCATGCTCGTTGGAGTCATTAACTTTTCCCATTCAGCAGCTGTGAACGGTTCATGAAAGCTGGGCATTTGTCGTTTATGTGAATGTCATATTGCATACAAAACCAAAAGAACAGACAAGACCTTTCTGAGGTAACGCATTTGAGCGGATACTAAAGGAATTCTACTTTTTGAGTTTAATTCTTTGCTACATAAGGCTAGCTCTCAAACAATTTCAAATAACCGCGGTAAATAATTCGCTTCTCATAAAAGTATAAAAATCCCCGATTTTCTGATGGATCATGTGTGCCGTAAGGAAGAAACCATTTAAAGGAATGATTTCTGATATTTTTGCTTTGGCAGTTACTGTGGCCGAGCCCGAGGCCCTGACTTCTGACCTCTTGTCCGAGATGCAGCTGGTCTACAGTCCAAGATGAGGCACGGGTGGTGTGCTTGTCTGATGGTCCTTTCCTGGAACCAGTGTTCCCAAATTAAAGACAGGAGACTGCTAATAACTAGCCCTCAGATTACCTCGTGATGGTCTAAGCCTTTATACACGACTGTTTGTAAAAATTGCAACACCACGAAGGACTGCTGGTATTGGCTTGGAACTTACAAGGTATGTACAGCAGGTTAGGACATGCAAATGATTAAAATATCAGTGAAAGTTCACTTACAGTTTCGGAACAGCACTTTCTGAACTATCCAATCTTAGGAATAATGAGCTGCCTCAAACGAGATGTTGCAATCAGTGAAGAGCCGACACTGAGTCGGAAGAGTTTTTCTGGTGTCTCACTATGCCCCGTCGCCGAAGAAAGTCGCAATATGAACACCTGACGGACTTTGTGCGAGGAAGGATTGTTGGGATGAGAGAAGCTGGATTTTCTTTGCGCGAAATTGCCACTCGTAGGAGACAAATCGCCATTGCAGTGATGCGAAAGGGGTTTCAGTGGTCAAATAAGGCTCGGACGCACAGAAATCAAGGAAATGGATCGCGAAACCGCACGACTGCTCGCAATTACAGACACCTCAACCACATGGCAGTGGTCGGTTGCATAGCAATATCCACAGTGCTAGGGCAGCAATGGAGCCCTTTCACAGGTCAGGCCTTGTCCTCCAGCATAGTCTAACGTCGTCTGCTTAGCAGAGGATTGGTCTCTCTAGCAGCTCATTGCTGCGCATTCCTTCGACACTCAACCACAGATGCTTCAGGCTGCAATGGAGTCTCTAACACAGACATTGACGCGCTGATTAGCATGGCATCAGGTCGTGTTTTCTGCTAGTCACGATTCAACTTGATGCACAATGATGGTCGCATGCGTATTTAAAGATATCGTGGCGAACGACACCTTGCAGCGTTGTTTTGGTTTAACACCAAGCGTCATAGTTTGGGGTGACATTGAGTTCAATTCGCGATCTCGCCTGTAACAAATTCAGGCAAACCTCAACAGCCAACGACACATCAGGAATGTATTAGAGGCAGTGTTGCAGTGATTCCCTTCCTTCAGATGATTCGGGACGCCATTGGGTTCGATTCGCGATCTCGCCTGAAGCGAATTGAGAGAAACCTCAACAGCCAGCGATACATCAGGGATGTTTTAGAGGCAGAAGTGATACCCTTCCTTCACAGTTGTAGTGATACCCTTCCTTCAGATGGTACGGGACGCTTTTAGGTTCAATTCGCGATTTCGCCTGAAACGAATTGAGGGAAACCTCAACACCCAGCGATACATCTGTTTTACAGGCAGAAGTGATACCCTTCCTTCAGAGTTGTCCTGGCGCTATACTCCAGCAGGACAATGCTCCTCCACATCTGGACTGGAATGTTCATGACCTCTTCCGTACACGGCAGATACTGCTTTTACCCTGGCCTGTGCGTTCGCCGGATACGTCTCCCATCGAACATGTCTGGGGCATGGTAGCTAAAGGACTGGTCCGTCAAGGGCCTCAGTCAGTCGTCACAAATGAACTTTGGGCTCGCATAGAAGCTCAATTGACGGCGTCAGTCGTCACAAATGAACTTTTGTCTCGCATAGAAGCTCAATTGACGGCGTCAGTCGTCACAAATGAACTTTGGTCTCGCATAGAAGCTCAATTGACGGCGTCAGTCGTCACAAATGAACTTTGGTCTCGCATAGAAGCTCAATTGACGGCGTCAGTCACAACAAATGAACTTTGGTCTCGCATAGAAGCTCAATTGATGGCGTCAGTCGTCACAAATGAACTTTGGTCTCGCATAGAAGCTCAATTGACGGCGTCAGTCGTCACAAATGAACTTTGGTCTCGCATAGAAACAGCCTGGCAGGTTATTCCTCAGGACGATATCAAAAAACCTCTTCCATTCAATTCCATGCAGCGTGGAGGCTGTTTTTGTTGCTCGAGATGACGTCACACGATACTGAATTTTGAAGCGACAAAATCTTATACAGCTCTACAAATCTAATCAGTTATCTCCTGTAACATGAGGAATCTGGGATATACAATTTCATTTGAATAGCGTGATTCTTCCTTGGTGTTGCAATTTTAACAAACAGTGGTGTACAAAACAAATGCATTGCCACCAAATTATAACAAGTTAGTAAAATCAGGCAATGCATTGATTATAATACGCTTTCCGACATAGCAGAAATCATTACTCAAGTTATTACTCAAGATATGAGGATAACGGCTGTGGAATAAATCTCGGTCTTGTGCGCTGACCTTTGATCCCATTTCGATTATATTCAATAGAACCGGTTCAGTATACCTCCGAAACGACATCATAAAGTTTTGTCGCAATCGAAGCATTTTTACGTAAGTTATGATGCATAAGGGCTATGGAATAGATCCCGCTCCTGTGTCTTAACCTTTGACCCCATTTCGCCCATTTTCAATAGAATTTGTCCTCAGGCTGGCCCCTACGATATACTACTACCATTTTATCCAAATCGAAACATTTTTACGTAAGTTATGACGCATAATCGCGATGGAAGTGATTCCGCTCCCATGTCTGACCTTTGACCCCATTTCGCCCATTTTCAATAGGGTTTGTTGCCAGGTAGTCCCCCACCACATACTAAAATTTAATCGAAATCGAACTTTTTTACGTTAGCTATGACGTATAAAACCATTGCAATGGATCCCGCTTCTATGTCCTGACCTTTGACACCATTTCGTTCACTTTCATTAGGGTTCCTTCCCAGGTGTTCCCCTACCACATACTAAAATTTCATCGAAATCGAACGATTTTTCCGCGAGTTATCGTGTGGAAGGACATACGCACACAACGCGTGACGTAATAAGGCAGATGGGAATCGCGACCATCTGCTCGCAAGAGTGTGACGTCATAAAACTTTAATAGGATCCACACACAACGCGTGACGTAATGAGACAGATGGCGTGACCGCGCGCCAACATCTCAATCGCGAGATAGTGACGTTAAAAGATTTATAAGCATGGGTAACATTAATGGGGCGATGCCATGACACTAAAAACGTGGTAATTCGGGGTGGTAAACACATTTTCCTATAGTCGAGACCAAGCTAAATCGATTTCTAGTACCAGAAAACGGTAGGTTAAGGCTTTCATCAAAGTCCTTAGAGCCGTTTTCAAAATAAAATTTACATACATACAAGAAGTGCTCCTTTAATAATATGGGATAAGGACGGTGGAATGGATCCCGATCCTATGTCCTGACCTTTCATCCCATTTCGTCCATTTTCAATAGGGTACGTCCCCAGGTGGTCCCCTACGACATACTACAATTTCATCGAAATCGAACCATATTTACGCAAGTTATGATGCATAAGAGCAATGGAATGCATCCCGCTCCTATGTCCTGACATTTGACCCCACTTCACCCATTTTGAATAGGGTTCATTCCCAGGTGGTCCCCAATGCATACTACAATTTCATCGAAATCGAACCATATTTACGCAAGTTATGACGCATAAGTGCAATGAAATGCATCCCGTTCCTATGTCCTGACCTTTGACCCCACTTCACCCATTTTAAATAGGGTTCTTTCCTAGGTGGTCCCCTACCACACATAAAAATTTCATCTACATCGAACTATATTTACGCAAGTTATTACGCACAAGGGCAGTGGAATGGATCCCGCTCCTATGTCGTGACCTTTGACCCCATTTCGTCCATTTTCAATAGGGTTCGTTCCCAGGTGGTCCCCTTCCACATACTAAAATTTGATCGAAATCGAACCATTTTTATGCGAGCTATCGTGCGGACAGACTGACGGACAAAGCTGGAACATATACGCTTCTTCAACTTACGGTTGGAAAGCGTAAGACACTGGTTTTGGAGAGTACTTGAATGTGCTTATCCCAACAATTAACTAGTTTCCCCCGGTGCATTTCTAACACTTGCTTTTCATTTTGCAGTGCAAGATGGCAGGTATGACCACCGACATGGAAGTATTCAATAACGTGCTGTAAGCAGTGTGGAAGGAGAAACATTTCTGTGGTGGGTTAGAACCCTGGTTTGACGGCCATTCGCTTTGCGGTTATCCCTGGGTTTTCCATTGAGTATCGCGGCTTGAGGACGCGAATGAGTGAATAATTCCTTATGACGTCATCCATGAACGCCCTCTTTCCACAAGCATTGAGCAAACCACCCAATCTGGTATAACATGGTTGTGAAACCTCCACCACAGCTTGTTTCTGAGGACGATACGACGCACCTTCTTGGTCTGTGCATGCTAAATAAGTAAGCTCGTTAGTATGCCATCTCTTAGAATCGGGATGGGCAATCCTGTCGCCAGTCGTAATAAGTGGCGAATTGGCCATGAAAGAGTGGTCAATTTGAGTTTGCCAGCTCCCCCAGTAAAATAAACTTTTCTCCGATGGATATGCTGTTGTAACTCGATATTTCCTGGATATGATTTAAAGCATTCCACTTTCTGAATAAGCCACTGACTCCACACTTCCATCCAATACTCCCCCCCCTTTTCCATACGCCCCATTTAATTGCTGCCTTTAGTTTGAGTCTAGACTCGACCTTGAACGTGTTATAGCGTAAAAGTATTTTCTACTTCTACGTTGTTTTAACACATCAACATACTAAAAGATAGTTCCTAAACGAAAGAAACCTTAACGGCCAGACGAAACATGTAAATAACAGAAGTCAGCTTACGGGAAAGATGCTTTATTCAGGATGTAGCACACACATCGTAACATAGCATATTGTAGTGAACGCTCCACACACCACACATTATCACAACACTCCTATCAATAATCAGTTTACAATCCAACGCTCTCTCTCTTACAGCGCTCTCAAGCACTAGCTAAATCAGTCGTCGTTTTTATCTCTTGCTCTTATCAAGATCAGGCATACGTCACGTGCATTCATCCTCAATTGTGTTGCTAAACGTATTCATTTGAGAGAAAGATATCACGTTAAGAGTGAAGAATAACATAATAAACTCAAGATTTACATAGGGAAAGAAATTGAAAAGGAAAATTAATTTAGAATACAGTGCGACATCTGATAACACGCATTTTTAATCGTGTGTTTATACCTGTTTCGTACGTACGATTTTCAAAATTTTCTTTGATTTACAAAAATAAATAAATAAATAAATAAAAATAAATGCACGTAGGCTCAGTTCTGATTGAGTTTGGAATGTAGGACTACGTTGGCAGATTGGAAAGTTGAAATGAGCTAGTAGAGTATGGTTTCAAAGCGTTTATTTAATTTGTTATACCCAACACAGGTCTGTGATATGAAAAGTAGCTTACATAATTTTTACAAATAATGCTGGTTTCATTGCGAACACAGAGTTCGAGATGGGGCGGGTAAGAGTTCGATCGGTGTGTTGAATTTCTGTTTGGTGGCGCTGCTTTCAGGCGTTCTCGATACTCTCTAGTTCGTTGGGCTGCAGTCTTCTTGGCTTTTTTATTTTCTTGGATATTTAACGACCACCGTGAGCAAATCAATGAGCTATAAGCAGTCACCCGTCCATAATTTGGGTCACTGGTTCCAGGGAAGGGAGAGGGCCATTGCCGTAAGATATACACAACATCCGTGCCTCACCGGGATTCGAACCCCGACCTCTTTTGGAGAGTAATCCGAGACCATGGCTTAGACCACTCCTCCACAGGGGCGGCCTTCTTGGGCTTCTTACATTCCTCATCACTTGCTTTTACCTCTTGCGTTCATTCTGCAAATTCCGCGGCATGTCGAAAATGTTAACCCGTTCACACGAAAACAATTTTTAAAAAATTCAGTTTAAGCCACTGAGATATATTCTTTATGTATTTAATAGATCTCGTGGAGAGATTTAAAACGATCTCACGCACAGTCGTTTTGCACTCACGGTTGTCCAGATAAACCGCGATATTGTCAGAAGGTTCACAAGAAAACAATTTCTAAAATGTTTAGTTCAAACAACTGCGAAATGTTCTTCATATATTTGAATAGATCTCGTCGAGAACTTTAAAACCATACCACGCACAGTCGGGTTGCGCTCACGGTTGCCAGATAGACTGAGTCAAACACGGCGCCACACCCAGAAATATTGCATCATATCCTCCGTGCGCAGTGTGCGAGGGGATCATCGCACACACGATGTATTGCGCAGTACCCTAATAGGACTCCATGCTGTTTACGAATATGCATACACGATTAGTGTGCGGCATGTTTTTTTTAACGCTAATGATTTGAATTGGGACCTATTTTTTGTCACAGACGGTCGGCCGTAAGTCGCTCCATACTATCCGTGGAGTTAGACGTGGTCCTACGTCCAAAACTTTCCGGTGTGTCTTATCCGTGCAATCAGTGCATATGAATAAGTACTGGGAAACTCAGTTTGACAGTTATATGGGCAGTGGAACGCACAGGATCTGAGCTGATCCTTCTGAATAACCGTCTGTATTAAATCTTTGTTACATCAAAATTTACGTAAAAACTCAAAGAATGTTTTGCTTTCCAGTGAAAAATACTTTCCCCTTTTTTAACTCGTACCTTCTTTCGCCATGAACACTTAAAAAAAATTATACAAAAATTAGCTACACCATCCGGGGAAAAAGGCCCGAATTTCATGCAAATCCTAGCACAGAGGGTTAAGTAAATGGTTCCATTTTCACACCAACCATGGCAAATAGGTTAACCTTTTAAGGTAAGACATGTCACTTATGCCATTCCTGCAACACAATATAACAGGAGGGACCTCCACTTCCTGACGACTTGCACTGGGCTGCGTCGTCTTTCACCAAACGCCAGGCATTGTTGATAGTGGGCCGACATCCATCAGTTTGGATTAAAGAAAAATGTCACGTCATCTTAAAATGAGAACTGTTTTTTTTTTCTGGAAGCCTATGGTGTTGTGAAGATGAAGTGACGGTCATTCTGATTCAGGTGCTCGTCAAACGACACAGTATACAGGATTAGCACGAGCTGTGATTTGCATTTCCAAGAGTTGCGACGTCTGGTCTCCTCTGATACGTATCCCAGGCATTTTGGCATCGTGGTGCATCATCGATGACGTCCTGCAACTTTTTGAGTTTCTTTCATTGCAAGAAAGCCTGGAGCTGCGTCATATATTCCTTCCCACATGTCCTCTGAGAATGTCGATTTTTTTTTTTTTTGATTGGAGGTTTAACGACCACCGTGAGCAACTCAATGGGCTATAAGCAGTCGCCCGTCCCTAATTTAGAGTCACTGGTTCCAGGGAAGGGAGAGAACCAGTGCCGTAAGACAAACACAACATCCATGCCTCACCGGGATTCGAACCCGGACCCCTTACGGACGAATGATCAGAGGCCATCGTTTAGACCACTGCGCCACCGGGGCGGCAGAATGTCGATTGTCAGCGCGGAAGTGTTCAGCAAGTTTTTCAGATTTGCAGCCCATCCAACAGGCTTGGGGCCGAGTAGGGAGTTATTTGCTCACTAATTCGCAACCTTCACACAAACTGCAGCTCGGCTTTTATGTGAGGCATGGTGGGTCGTGACACATGACAAGCAACAGCATGCAGTATGTGTCGCGAAGCATGTGGTTTTGACTATTTTGTTAATACCCTGGAATTTCTGTGTAAAATAAATTTGCGGTTTTTAATTTTAAGTGTAATCATGCTTTACATATCCCTTTTCACTGTAACTGTAATCATGCATTACTTGCCCGTTTTTAGTGTAACTGTTTTCATGCCTTAATCGATTTTTTTCATCGTAACTGTAGCGATTCCTTACTTATTTTCTTTTGGGATTTAACGACTACCATGATCAATTCATAGTGCTATAAGCAGTCTCCCTTCCCTGATTTAGGGCCACTGGTTCCAGGGAAGGGATAAAACTAGCGCCATCCAAGAAGAACACAAACCAAGTAAGCTTCATCCGGAAGTGGAACCCATGCCCCGCTCAGACGAATGGTCAGAAGTCAAAGACTCAGACTACTCGGCCACCGAGACTGCCAATGTTTTAGTTGCCTCGTTTTACTGCAACTGCAGATATGCCTTATTTGGTCCTTTTCACTTTAATTGTAATATTGCCTTATTTTCCCCTTTTCAATGTAACTGAAGTCATACCTTAATTCTCTCCCATCACTGTAAGTGTAGTCACATCTTATTTGCCTCTTATACTACAAATATAGTCGTACCTTACCATACCATTTCCACTGTAATTGAAGTCGTGTCTTACGTGACTCTTTCACTGTACTTGTCATGCTATATTTGGCCTTTTCACTGTACGTGTAGTCATGCCTTAATTAACCCTTTTCAATGTAACTCTAATCGTGCCTTACATAACCCTTTTCTCTGTAAGTGTAATAATGCCTTACTTAACGCTTGTGACGTATATTCTAAATTAACTTTCATTTTTAGTTTCTTTACCGATGTAAATTTTGGGTTTGTTCTCAGTTATACTTCACAACTTAACGTGACATCTTCTCTCTCAAACGAATACTGTTGGTAACACATCTGAGGTCAGAGTGAACGTGCCGTATGACTGTATGAGATAAGAACGATAGATAAAAACTACGATATAACAGTTGCTCGTGTGTGGTGGATAGGTGGATATGTGATATGTGAATTACGTTATTCCTTGAAGTGTGATATCTGATCTATTGATATAAAGCTGGAATAAAGCCAATTCCCGTAAGTTGACTTCTGTTTTAATGATTCGCCTGGCCGTAAATATTCATCTAGGAATTATTTCATCGTATGCTTATTTAATATTTTAGAAATAACGTAAGAAGAACGAAACAATTTTAGCACGAAAAGAAATTACGTTATACGCTTTCCAATCTAAGTGTAATCATGCCTTACGTGACCCCTTTTTACTGTCACTGTTGTCACGCCTTGCTTGTCTCTTTCACTGAAAGTGTAGTAATGCCTTACTTAAACCTTTTCACTGTAACTATAGACACGCCATTCTTGACTCTTTTCCCTGTAATTGTATCCTTGCCTTACTTGGCCATCTCATTGTAAGTACAGTCATACCTTATTCAAACTTTTTCACTGTAACGGTAATCATGCTTTACTTGATCCTTTCACTATAAGTGTAGTCATGCCTTATTTAACCCTTTTCAATGTAACTGTAATCGGGCCTTACGTGACCCTTTTCTCTGTAAGTGTAATAATGCCTTGTGACGTACCTGCCAGGAGGACGCAAACGACATAAAGGCAGATAGGAATCAGAATAAAACGTCTGCGTAGCTCAGTTGGTAGAGCGACTTGTTCCGGAATAAGCGGCCTCGGGTTCGAATCCCGGCGTAGACCAAAAATGACGGAGAAATTTACTTCGTTGCAGCCTTACTTAACGATTTCCACTGTAAGGGTAATCATGCCTTACGTGACCAATTTTACTGTAACTGTTGTCACGCCTTGCTTGCCTCTTTCACTGAAAGTGTAGTAATGCCTTACTTAAACCTTTTCGTCATGCCATTCATGATACTTTTCATTGTAATTGTAGCATATCCTTTCTTGGCCATCTCACTGTAAATGTAGTAATGCTTTACTTAAACCTTTTCGTCATACCATTCTTGACTCTTTTCACTGTAATTGTAGCATTTCCTTTCTTGGCCATCTCATTGTAAATGTAGTAATGCCTTACTTAAACCTTTTCGTCATGCCATTCTTGACTCTTTTCACTGTAATTGTAGCATTTCCTTTCTTGGCCATCTCACTGTAAATGTAGTCATACCCTACTCAAACCTTTTCACTGTAACGGTAATCATGCCTTACTTTACCGTTTCTCGGTAACTGTAGTTATACATTACTCATTTGTAAACCTATCGTGTCTGTGGGTTTTCATCTGATTCCAACAAATTCTTCTAGGTGACACAATTTTAATGTCAGTGTACACACCAGAGGTGCACCTTACTCCCATGATTAGACATCAGTCAAATTATTTTACGTTAAAAATGTACAAATTGTGAGATTTCTGTTTGCTTTCAAAACGGAAATAAATTTTAGAATAGAGAACTGCTCGATTTTTGTACAGCATAAGAATATGGTTGTGTTTTTTCTAGATTTCGATGTATAGTTGCAGATTTCATTAATAACTACCGCGAAATTTTGTCAGACTTCATAGTATTGTGCACCGAGCTTATTTTATGCATTCTAACAGGAGAATTATATTAAAAGTTACACCACTATAAGTCGAAAATGCAGCAAGAGCATATTTTTCATAAATTCTTCAGCAGGGGAATATTGCTCAGTCAGGGTTTTATGTCCTTACTCCACGTAATACAAATTATAGAATGTATTTTCAACAATCTTCCTACATCACTTTGTGTATCTGCTGAGTATACATTATCCGTCACGCACGAATGTACAGAATTCGGAGAGTCTTTCGCAATTTGCGTCTTTTGTCTTCATGACTGTATTTGGATCTTTTTTCACGCCCTGTTGTTCCCGGAACTCGATTCTTTGTTTAAGAAACATTCACTACTTATTCGGCATTGTAGAATTCGCCCTTGAACGGCTTCATATCAATTAACTTTCTAATCAGAGTATCTTAGTTTTAGCGACTACCCACCATAAAAATCTAGGTTTTTCCCCTATTGTGTACTCAATAGAACTTATGCAGCTATTTCTTATCCTACGAGGATAATAGTCAGTGGTGACATTGTTCCAATACCAGCCTGCGGTTTCTGCTGATTTTCATGGAGGTATCATGCTTACCTTTCGTAACGCATTGCAATAATCTCCACATACTATGATATCTATCTTGGCAAAACTCCCGCTCAGTTTTATTGTTAACCAGAGCTGGAGTTAAGTTTATCGCTTTTTTTATTTGCTTGTGTTGTTGACAGAGCCTATATGTCAAGGACAAAGGAGTTTCTGATAATCATCTACGCCAAATCCTTTGTAATTTGTTTCGGAGATTTCCCTTTTGAAAGAACGGCGCAGTTAAGAATTTTGAATGCTTCTCAAGTAATTAAGAAAATATAAGGGCAAATACTTCGTACTTTTTCGAATAGCACGTGCAGCAAGATATCTGTGATTAATATGAACCACAGAATCACGGTAGTTTTGACTATATGCGTCTTTCTCGACAGTAATAAAATATGAATCGTAGCGAAATTTGGCTCTAGACAATCACAAGGGTGATTACCTGCTCTCTAAGAGAGCTTTCAAATTCTGTAAAACACGATATCGTAGACCAAAAGTTACCAATCACCCTCATTAAAACACTTGCGATTCAGCTTTTCTTTCTGTTTTGAGATCAGATTTTAGCTTGAGCATGCGCAGATGGAATTTTATAGCTACATCATATTTCATCGGTGTCAAGGTCGTTTCTTACAACTAAATCTGAATAATAAATAATAATAATAAATATTGTTTTTGAAAAACTACACAGGCGAAATATTTACGCCGCCATAGTTTAGTAAATGTTTTCTTTTAGCAATCACCTCATAATTCTTCTTTCATTAGTTTTACGACAACAACATTCACTAATCCATTTACCTAAGTACCGCTCAATGTGAGGAATCAGTAAACCTTATTGTTTGTTGTTATGAACTAATTCACTTAGAATATACAGAACCGTGGCTCAGTATGGACGCGAGTGACGCGAATATATGCAATGTATTGTACGTAAATAAATGTATACTCACGAATCACTCGTTTTATTTCACACCCACTAAGATCTTGACATGCTTGTGCTCTCTAGATTTTTATATTTATAGTTATGCTTCAACGAAGATTTTTTCAGTACGACCTCTTGAATTTTTAAACATATCGGTGGTTTTTCAAAGATGATCTGTGTACATTAAGGTTATTGTTAAGTGCCGGAGAATTATTTCGACGCTATTCGAATTTAGCTTTAATTTTCAAAACAGTATAGCATATAATTTGCACACTCTATGACGCTAAACACACTTATTTCAACTTAAAATTATGCGCACATCTTTTGGAAAAAAAATGGTACTATTTCAGCTTGTCTGTCAGTCCGTCTATCACTGGACGTAATGCGAAACTTTTAAACTGTTAAAGTCAAAATAATGTTTTTCAGCACTTTCTGACACCCAGTGTTTTCACAAAGCTGTGCAAGCTTATATTTCTATCTCGATGATATTTGAAATTTCTCGGTACCGATTAAAAAGAGCCTTTTGATGTAAGATTCTGTAACTTCAGGCATGAACAGTATGTTCAATAGTGTTTTAGGTTTCACACGTAAAAGTAAACTGAAGAGCAATTTAATTACAGACAGCTGGCGTTATGCAAAAATGGCGCTGTGGGCGGCCCTGTAAACGGAAACGACATGATGTATGCAGCGATCCGACAATATAAGGAGTGATGCAACAGGAATCAGTAAGAGTCAGACGCAGTATGGGTAAGACGAAGGATCTAAGCACATTTGATCGTGCGCAAATTGTCGGGGCCCGACGAATGGGTCACTCCATCTCGGAAGTCGTGCAGGCACTGGGATTTTCACGAACCACTGTGTCACGGGTGCACCGTGAGTACATCGAATCCGGTAAAACCATCCCTGCAAGGGCCAACTGCCGTGGACAACAGCGTGTGGATGAGCGGGGTCATCGTCGGCTAGCTCGCATTGTAACAGCGGATAGACGGGCCACAGTGCAAGAAATCACTCGGAAATTTAACGTTGGTGCACAAAAACGTGTAAGCAGCTACACCATCGAGAACCATCTCCTCGCTATGGGATACAGAAGCCATCGTCCCACGAGGGTACCGCTGCTGACCGCACATCACAGGGTGTAAAGATTAGCATGAGCGTGGGAACATCGCTACTGGACCCTAGACATGTGGAAAAATGTTGCCTGGACTGATGAGTCGAGATTCACGTTGGTAGATGCGGATGGCAGGATACGAGAACGGCGCAAACCAAATGAAGCGATGGATCCTTCTTTCCAGCAGGGTACTCTTCAAGCTAGCGGGGGTGGCATTCTCGTCTGTGGACTGTTTACGTGGACTGAAACGGGACCCCTAGTACGTCTGACATGGTCACTCACATGTCAATGTTACCAGGATATCCTGGACGACCATTTGCTCCCTTTTGTGCGTCTTCAAGATCCCACTGGGGACCTCATCCTGCAAGAAGACAATGCACCGTGCCATCGCTTCCGAATTGTATCCCAAATGTTTGATGAACACTCCACCAACGTGACCTCGCTTCCTTGGCCAGCTAGGTCACCTGACCTCAATCCCATCGAGCACATCTGGGATGCCATCGAGAGAGATGTTGGAGGCACTGACCCCCTCCATCAAATCTTCGTGAACTGTGGGAGCTTGTTCAATGGTCGTGGATCCGTATGGCTTCCCAACGCTTCCGGTGTCTTGTCGAGCCCATGCCGAGACGAATCGCAGCCGTCATCAGGCCGAAAGGTTACTAGACAGGTATCTCTAATTCAATTGCTCTTCAGTGTAAATAACGTACCAAAATGTAAAGTTGACTTATAAGCAATCGTAAGATTTAACTTTATATTTACGGGAATTACTAAAATGGAACTTTTTTTTTCCGGTGTTGTCAAATTTCGGGGGAAGCACAAACCCCACGTCAAGACTGAATCAAATGAGTATAGGTGTGGCTACTCGTGCGTAATACCCAGCCTTTCTCACCGTGAACAATGTTCTCAAAGAACTTTTTTCCGTTGTTCCACTAATGGTGCACCATGAAGTTGGCACTGCATGCAAACAATTAGTAGTGGATTAATCACAAGTTTTAACTGACACGTAAACCAAGCAGTTAACCTCAAATTCAGCTATTTAGCTGATAATAAACATAGCATACATAGTAACAACATTAAGCTATCTCGTTGACCGCTTGGGATCTCGCTGATAGCTCTGCAGACTCAATAATTTAAAAGATATCAAACATAATAACACATAAAGTAGCGACATTAGCCTATCTCGTCTGCCCTCTGTATCTCGCTGATAGCTGTCCTACCTAACACACGTCGCTCTCTGCACAATCTTGTTTTATTCAAGTCTTCATGACTTGATTTATTACCATTGTAATTTAAACAAATAAGCTCTTGGGAGGTCCGACTTGAAACTCAGTGCAGAAAGTTTAACAAGCTGTAACCAAAATCTATATCAGAGGAAGCTACAAAATATCAGAAATTCTTACTTTTCTTCTGCCGTCACTGTGTGTTTGCATTTGAATTGTTTTCACTTCTAAAACTCTTGGATGAATGGTCATAGCCGCTCTGCTGGCGCAGGCTTATGACCATTCGCCCGAGACGAGTCCGGGTTCGAAGCATGGGTGTTGTGTTTGCCTTACGGCACTGGCTCTCTCCCTTCCCTGGAACCAGTGACCCTAAATTAGGGATGGGCGACTGCTTATAGCCCATTGATTTGCTCACGGTGGTCGTTGAGTCTTCAATAAAAAAAAAAAGTCGTGATAAGCCAGCGCTTATCGTTATCAGTTATTTTAAAAATGCTTATCTTATCGCTTATCACCATCAGTTATTTTGAAAGTCTGCGCTTAGAGCACTGCGCCACCAAGGCGCAGTGCGGCGCTAGTCTGGACTGTTAAAGTTATTTTAAAAATCTGCGATGTCGGATGATATTGTCCTCAGGTCTTCTGATCTTCCTGGTGCTATTTACTATAATAATAATAATAATAATACAATAATGAACTTAAAAAAATTAAATTATTAAAATTAATAAAGATGACTCATAATGAACCGCGCCCTATCCCACATTGGGCCAAGACTGCGCCAGCCAAGGCTGTTTGCACAAGAGTTAGAAAACTTAAGGGGTGAGCCCAGAATGTTTCAAATGAATAAGCAGGAAAGCCTAAATAAACGCTACAAAGTCCGCCTAACTAATTTTGAACTGAGATATTTACCAAACAAGGATAGATGCAAAAAACTTAAAATGAGTAAAAACATTTATACGAAAAAACTTTGTGTATAAAAAAACTTGATAAGTATAAAAATAACTTTTAGAAAAACGAAATTAATTTTGAATGGGGATTTCTCCCCACTTACGAGGCACAAAAAGGACAAGCTTAAGAGGAGAATAGTGTCACTTTGAAGAGCTCAGGCATTTCTTGAGCTTGAACGTTTTACTATTTGGGGCCATAACAATTTTTTTGTATTTGATTCGAAGTCATATTTTATAATTTTTGTTAGCTTCAAACTTCTGTACCCGTGGCTACAAATTTTCTGCGTGCTTCCCAACTTTTTTTATGCAAATTTTCCCAGTAGGTAGCGAACGTTTGGCGTTTATTAGAAAATTAAAAAAAGAATCTTGAGATTCTTTTAACGGGATAAGTTTGACCTTTTGTCAATAGATGCTCACTGAGACCGAGAAATAGGTGATATTTTTCTAGTTAAGATGAACAAAGAGGAGAAACAAGTATTAATACGGTGTATAACGACCACCGTGAGCTACTCTAGGGGTTATAAGCAATCGACCGTCCCTAATCTATTGCCACTGGTTCCAAGAAAGTATCAGAGCCAGTCCTGAAAGGCAAACACACCACCCATGCTTCATCAGGGACTCGACTCCGGGACCGTCTCGGACGAGCGGTTATAAGTCAACGTATAGACTCCTGTGCCACCGATTGGGCCGCGGATGGCCTAGTGGTCAACGTTCGTGACTGCCACGGAGAGACGTCAGGTTCGATCCCAGTCAGGTACGAACGCTCGAACCACTAAATATCAGCCGTGAGTCGGATGGACACGTTAAGCTGTTGGACCCCGGGTACCGGTCCCCTGGTAATAAATAAGGGCGTTTTCCTCCCCCTTTCTGCCTCGCTTCCGTGTCACTTTCCTATCTCGCACTATAGCTCGAATCTCCTAGCTTCCTATTTTTAAGGGTTGCTTAAGACCTGGGGTCAGACACTTCGTTCCTAAAATCCCCTACATACAGTAGAGAACAAAAGTATTTGGCGAAACACTTTTTCGACCATAATTTTTTTTCTGCTGCACCAAGTCGGGTCATTTTGGAATATGATATGTGTTATTCAGTTGTAAACATGACACATATGCAGATGGATCGGAAACCTTAACACAGATCAGGTACCAAGCTGAATCGCAAAGATCATACAAATTGACCAACAAAGTAGGTGTGTATCACATTCATTTAACGCAACGATAACAGAAAACAAGTGCGAGAAAACGACAAAACAATAACTGATACCTAGTGGGATAACCACGAGACTTAATAACAGCTGTACAACGGGCCGGCAACGAGTACACTAGCTTCTCGACTGTGACCTGCGGAATTCGCGCCCATTCTGCAGACAGCTGGTCGAACTTCTGGGCCCTATTCCGGCAGGTTTTCTTCGCACATCGTCTCTGCAGCTCCTCCCACATGTGCTCGATGGGATTGAGGTCTGGAGATTGGCTTGGACAGTCTAGAAGTGTGACCTGTTGCTGCTGGAAGGCTCCCTTCGCTACTCTGGAGGTGTGCTTCGGGTCGGGTCGTTGTCTTGCTGCATGATCCATCCGGGTGGCATGTTCTGGTTTGCCCATGGGAAGACATCGTTGATGATCAGGTTCCTGTAGCTCTGGCCGGTCATTATTCCGTCAATCTTGATTATTGGGCCCATTCCATTGCAAGAGAAGGCGCCGTAAACCACGAGCTATCCTCCTCCGTGCTTGACAGTCGGCTGAATGAACTGGGGGTTAAATCTCTGGCTACACGGACGTCGTACGTATCGGATTCCATCACTTCCGAACAAGTTGAACTTGCTCTCGTTGGTGAAAAGCATTTTACTCCAGTCCGCCGCGGTCCAGTTGCGACAACGGCGCGCGAACGCAATATTTCTCGTCGATTCTTGACTGCGATGAGTGATTTCTTGGCGGGGCGTCTTCCATTCAATCCACCAGCAATGAGACGACGGGAGATGGTCATTCGGCTGACGTACAGATCGTCGCTGTCGCGGAATTCGGTGGCGATGTCCAAATCAGTCAAGGTGTGATCAGCACGAGATCGACGGAGGATGCGTCTATCCTGACGCAAGGTAGTGAAATGAGGCCTACCACATCGCGGACTGTTCTCGACGGTCCCAGTCTTCTTATAACGTTGCAGGATAGCTGAAATGGACTGGTGTCGGATCTTCAGGGCCCTCGGAATGTCGGTGACGCGCATTCCGGATTCCATCATGTTCATGGCCGCCTGGCGAGCTCCAACAGGGATCTCCGCCTTTTTACCCATTTCTGAAAACCTAAGCTTGACTTATTATCACACTACACATCACAAAACCCACAAAAAATCGCAAGAAAAATATTAATACATGCAGCAAACAAATGGGTAATAATTGGCGACTCTTGAATATAGCCCATTTCGAAGGACAAATTCGCTCTGAGCGAAATGCAAACTACGCGGCATTGTAACCCAGGAATCAACACATATCATATCCCAAAATGACCCGATTGGTCAAAAAATTGTTTCGCCAAAGACTTTTGTTCGCTACTGTATGATTTGTGCCACCGAGACGGCTTGCAGTGATTCAAAGAATGTCACAAATTGACTGCAAGTCATAAAAGTATGCGTTCTCAAACTATTGGGGATATTTTCATCATAATTTCTCATAAAGTGTGAGTGCTTAAGCTTGGTTTAACATAGCATAGTATTTTGTAAAATAATGCCTTTAAATTCATTTTTATTCATCACTTTTTACACAAGTTTCTGAGCTTAAAATAGAATGTTTTTGTTAAAAGTGTGGCAGTCAGCAACATCTTTTGCATGTTTAACTTTAGCGCGTTCGAACTGTATTTATCTAGCGGTGAAGTTCTTTTCTATGCAAAACATGCACTTTTTGCATTTGAAGTTATCTGTGCTCCGATAACGCAGACAACGTTACTTTCGCAACCATGGAAGCATTCGTCGAGCTCCACAAAAACATGCCTGCTGGAAAAAGATAAAGTAAGAAACATAGAAAAGAAAGAAAAATGCTGAAAAAAAGTAGGGGAAAAAAACCTGCTCCCACATAATCATTTCACAAGAGCAGAGCAGTTCCGTTTCTTTCACCCGACCTCCTTGTAATATTGTTTTCCCTTCCCCGTCTGTCTCTTAGAGAAGCCTGTCGTCATTCTCATTTCCGTTCTCCCCTAAATATATAGCTCAAGGATACAAGCTGTTTATTTTTAGATTCCTAACATTCGGCATTTTTTCTTCCTCCCTCATTCTTACCACAACAATTCTTTATACCTTAGGAGGTTAAGTATCGCTTTACGAGAGCAAAAGCCGTATTATACCCCCGAAAAACATTTACAATATATTTTAGCGATGCGAAAAATATTATTCGTTACAGTCGGAGCATTGCACATAATTATTAGTTCTATGCGTAAGTTCCCAACGATTTTTATACATGTTTTGAATGTTTCCCATGCCACACAACCATTGAGCCACGGTAGAATGATTTACGTTTAACTCTGTTGCCAGTTGGTCGACGGGGCGGAATTACCATCTACATGTATAAGATCTATGTTCTGCTTCCCCTTCGGCCGTGCGCTACCCTGCTTGTCCTCCATGCTACAATCACCGCTTCTGAACTTCACAAGCCACTCAGGACAAATACAAACACCAACAGATTTCTCGCGGTATGCCGAAAAAGATACACTATCGTGCTTCTCCAGTGGTTAAGCCTTCAAACATACACAGTCCAGTCAAAACATTATGACTAATGTAAGAAGGAACAATATCCAGGAGCCAGATGGAGTGTGTAGCTGCATATGCAAATTATGTAAGGCATTTAAAAGGACACGAAATCGCGGACGGCATGCAGATTTGCTGAAAAATGGGTCAAGGACGTGACCTAACAGAGTTTGAAAAAGAAATGACTGTTGGCGACCGACTGAAGGATGATAGCATTAGAAAGACGGCCGATATTGTGAGCTGTTCACGTGGTAAAGATGTTAAAGTGTTCTAGGAATGGAGGGAAACCGGAAAGACTTGCAGGAACCGAGGTAATAACGGACGCCCATGGAGCATTGACGACTGTGGGCGTCAACGGCTATCCCGGCTAGTACGATCCAACAGACAGACCAGAGTGGAATAGATGGCCAGAGCATTTAATTCAGGAACATCAAGAGGTGAATCACAGACCACTGCTCTATATGGGTCTCTAGAGTCGCCTTCAACCCAAGGTATTCATGCTAGTGTCCAGACATCGATAATTACGGTGTGGATTTGCATCTGTGAGGAGCTATCAGATAATCGAACAGCGGCAGAAATTTTCAGACTATCACGTTTTCTGCTTTATTGTGTGGATGATTGTTGGAGAGTACAGCGAAGCACTGCTGACAGAAATCATCCAGACACGATGCTCGAGAAGAAAGGAGAACGTGGTGCCAGTGTGCTAGTGGGGCAGGAAGTCATTGGGAGCAATCATCCCCTCCGATTGCACGATGAACGCTTCAAGTTGCCTATCCACTATGAAGAATCAGGTGCTCCCATTTATGATGACTGTCTACCTTGACGGCATGGGTTGCTTCCAGCAAGATAATGCCCCTTGCCATGTAGCCATGCGTGTACGGGAATGGTTCTAGAAGCATTCCAGTGACTTTAGTTTACTGTCCTGGCCACCATACTCTGATATGATTCACCATTCATGATGACTGTCTACCCCAATGGCATGGGTTGCTTCCAGCAAGATAATGCATCTTGCCATGTTGCTATGCGTGTGCGAGAATGGTTTGAGAAGCATTCCAGTGACTTTAGCTTATCATCTTGGCCACCGTATTCTGACATGATTTACCATTCATGATGACTGTCTACCCCAATGACGTTGCTTCCAGCAAGATAATGTACCTTGCCAAGTTGCTATGCGTGTGCGAGAATGGTTTGAGGAGCATTCCAGTGACTTTAGCTTACTATCCTGGCCACCATACTCTGATATGATACACCATTCATGATGACTGTCTACCCCAATGACATGGGTTGCTTCCAGAAAGATAATGCCCCTTGCCATGTTGCTATGTGGGTGCGAGATAGGTTTGAGGAGCATTCCAGTGACTTTGTCTTACTATTCTGGCCACCGTACTCTGATATGATTCACTATTCATGATGACTGTCTAACACGATGACATGGGTTGCTTTCATCAAGATAATGCATCTTGCCATGTTGCTATGCGTGTGCGAGAATGGTTTGAGGAGCATTCCAGTGACTTTAGCTTATCATCTTGGCCACCGTATTCTGACATGATTTACCATTCATGATGACTGTCTACCCCAATGACGTTGCTTCCAGCAAGATAATGTACCTTGCCAAGTTGCTATGCGTGTGCGAGAATGGTTTGAGGAGCATTCCAGTGACTTTAGCTTACTATCCTGGCCACCATACTCTGATATGATACACCATTCATGATGACTGTCCACCCCAATCACATGGGTTGCTTCCAGAAATATAATGCCCCTTGCCATGTTGCTATGTGTGTGCGAGATAGGTTTGAGGAGCATTCCAGTGACTTTGTTTTACTATTCTGGCCACCGTACTCTCATATGATTCACCATTCATGATGACTGTCAACCCCGATGGTATGGGTTGCTTCCAGAAAGATAATGTCCCTTGCCATGTTACCATGCGTGTGCAAGAATGGTTTGAGGAGCATTCCAGTGACTTTAGCTTACCATCCTGGCCTCCGCACTCGCCGGACACCAATACCACTGAACATCTGTTGGACTATCTTGACCAACAGGTTCGACGTATGGATCCACCACTGATTACTCCTGCTGATCTGCGGGAAGCTCTGGTGTCTACACGGTATAGCATCCCTTCAAGAAAAGTTCAGAAGCCTCATTAAATCCATGCCACTTCGTATATTTGCAGTATTGGCTGCAGGAGGATGTCATAGCTCATGCTAAGAGGCAGTCATATTTGTTTGACTGGACTGTGTATATAAATGATTCAACATTCGACAGACAATATGCTGCGCGGATCTAAATGAGCAGTATTGTACGTATTTGCAGAAGCGCACTGTTAGGTACACCGGATGTCACAGCACAATGTGATCATGACAGAAACTATCCGAATAAAACAGATATTACGAAATTTCCATAAAAGTGGACAAAAATGAAATGTTTTCAACTGGTGGAGTTTGAACGAAAGTGAGTCGTGCAAAACTTGCGAAATCGCATCCGTAATTTCAATCAGTCATATGTACTATTATTTATTGAAGATTCTCACACACGGCAGCGTAATCTGTGACGTACTTCAGAGGTGACGCACATGTTAAAACGACAAGCTACAATTATACCGAATGATCTCCCAATTAAGCTACGCTCTTGTCGGCGTAAGCTTAATTGGGAGATCATTCGGTTCCGGAGTAGAAAGATGTAGTTTCTAGTCTCGCCACCGGCTGATAGAGGGTTTGAATTTGACATTGACTCCTGAACTTATCCGAACGAGAGTCAAGTCTTGTCTATAATGTCTGCTCAAATTGCCGTAGTCTAAGCGATGGCTTATGACCATTCGTTCGAGAAGGGTCTGGTTTCGCATTCTGGTGAGGCATGGATGTTGTATGGTACAGGATCTCTACCTTCTTTGGAACCAGTGACCCTAAATTACGAACGGGCGACGGCTTGTAGCCCATCGAGTTGTTCACGGTGGTCGTTAAACGTTCACTAAAAAAAAAAAAAGGGCTATCATCGTTGCCTGTAAAATCTCTTTTTAAGGGTCTGGGTTTGTTTCCAATTCTTGACCTTTCGCCTTGTTGTCTTTTTCCACAAAATAAAAGTAACAAAACACTTCATCTCGTAACTTACTAGGGCGTTTAAAACAAAATATTTGGAAAGGCATAGTTGCACAACTCGCATACAAAATATAAAGTTAATTCATCCACGCGTAAGACCAAACTTTTGTGTTTAGCATTACGCTTTGTGCTGAGCTCTATTATGGAACCCTACAGCGACCTTGTATCATATTAAAATGCTATTATGGTCACCGTTTTTCACACACACGCACATATTTATTATATCTTCAAATTATAATTCTGTACCTACTAAATAACTACAAGATCTCTTGTGTTTGCTTTTCTCGAGCTACTCAAGAGAAAAGGGAATTCTGTTCAAATATACTGTATTTGCTTCTGTATTTATTATCGGTGTGCAAATAAGAGAATGCTGATAACTGCCATGTTTGCTAAACGTTTGCATGGAAACCATCGAAGCCCGTCGGAAACATATCGTTCTCACCTCTCTGCGGCCTCTCGTCAATCATGCATTACTACAGAACCAACATAGACACAATAGCATGCATTGTCATGCAATTAAAGGTCTTCAATTTCCGCTTCCTCCTGTATGGAAAACGCTTACTTTGCGAGAGAAGCCTCTCCTATGAGTAAGATAAATGACCGCGACGTGACAGTAACGTGGTAGAGAGGCTGCTCGATAATTTCTCACTATTAACGAGACCTCTAGATTCTCGATGAGCAAACCATCGTCTTGCCCCTTTACTTAGGTGATCGAAAGAATGTTTCTTTTCACAGGGTTTAAATCCTTCAAAAAAGTCTTCAAAACTAAGCAAGTAGTAAGTTTTTGGGGGAAATAGTTGATATTGCAGTAGTATTGGGGCGTACATTTTAAAAAATATCTAATTGGTGATAACGCGTAGAATTCGGGAAATTATACATAAAGCGCAAAAACCTATGGTTAATATTTTAAAATATATATTAAGAAATAACTATATTAATTTATACCCACTGCCTTACCATTAATATTCGGATACCTGCTTGCCTAGAAACTCCATTTACAGAAATGTGCTGAAACACTTAGCCCGTAGAACTACCAAGAGTCTTTGTACAATATTTTCATTCAATTTTTTTTTTGTAAATGCCTGCAGATACGTTCTGCCATTCGGCTTTCAAATGCCTGCAGATACAGTAATACTAATTCATTCTGAATTTCTGAAAGATCAGAATTTTCCGTGAACCCTTTTTTTTTTTTTTTTTTGAATGGAGGTTTATCGACCACCGTGAGCAACTCAGTGGGCTATAAGCAGTAGCCCGTCACTAATTTAGGGTCCTGGCTCCAGGGAAGGGAGAGAGCCAATGCCGTAAGACAAACACAACATCCATGCCTCACCGGGATTCGAACCTAGACCCTTCTCGGACGAATGGTCATAAACCAGTGCTTAGGCTACTTCGCCGTGAACACTTCAGCTTTGTTAGTTGGGCGATATCTTCTTCCTCGCACACAGTCATCCAATTCGTCCCTGAGATTCTGTATAGGGTTCGGGTCGGGACTCGAGACTGCATTGTAATGAATAAGTGGTGTGAATTTGTTGCAGCGGAAATTCTTCTAATTTCGGGCATATTGCTTCAGGTAAAGAAATACCCAGATTCGAAATTTAATTTCCTAATTAATTATATTAATTAATTAACATAATTAAATAGTCATTTTAAATTAGAGCAATACCTGATTGGGTTCGCAGGTGGGTATTATCCCGCCCTAGGTAGCATAAATATTTGCTGCTTTCTTTTTACTTGTTTTGTCTTCGCGTGGGAAATAGATCGGATAGCAAACGTCAATCTAAGTGCAAAATTTCACAATACGAAGCGAAAGGTATTTTCATTGCCAGTCATTTGCAAAGAACCAACATGGCAAATTACATACTACAGCTTTAGTTCACAATAGATCAGTAGCGATTATACGGTGAAAGTCCAAGAAAGGAGCCCTGCCTAAGTCGGTAAGAAGGTAAAACTTATGTAATAACTGTCACCCAGTCTATGTGTCGGGGAAACATAAATCAGGCTGACGAACGTGCATTCGAACATACTTAAAAATTTAGAAGGATGATCTAGGATAGCCTGATAATAGAACCCCAAAACAGGGTAACAGTTAGGGCCAAATAAATGTTAAAAGGGCTTAGCTCGGCAGATAGCCAACTGGCCAGAAGAACATCTGTTCGAATTAGCCACTGGTCAGCGTCCAGTGGACGGCGGACCACTAGTACACAAGGGGGAAACCCTCCAGGAACCAACAAAGGCGAGGGTGACATCTCGAAGAGGTGAGAACACGTCTATAGGAGTTCAGCAGAAAGCGAAACCTGGGAGAAAATAAAAACGGTAAACGAGGAGAAATCGGGGTTGGTTGTTGGTTGTTTGTCTGCTGGCAAAATGCTTGTCCATGCGTGGGTCAAAAAGTCGGACTCACAAATTTCGTAATATGTTCGGTGCCATTGGAAGGTAGCGGTGGAAAAGAAGCCAAGTTTACGGTAGAAGCTGTACCAGTATCAGGGGAACTCAGAATAAGTTGTCGTGCACCATTCGAATAGTCCAATCATAATCAACACTGTCACTGCACGATTTAAAATCCAATAAAACAAGATTGCATTAAGGGTTCATTACATTAAAATATGTTATTTACAAGTTAAAATCTACTAGATCCTTCGGGCCGTCAAACGTGCCCATCTTCAGGTAAAATGCAAGGGAGGTATACAGACAGCAGGGACTTATATACAGTTGGTTGCTGGTGGGTGACGCAAAAAAGCCATCCAAGGGCATGCTCAAAGAATTAGAGTCTTAAAGGATTGAGGTGGGCAACTCCACTTCCTATGGCAATGTTGAGTAACAAGGGCTCCCGGATTGTGTTTTATCCACGGAAGAGCTGTGTTTTATCCACACTCCGTATCGTTTAACGACACGGGATAGAAAGATCCATCATCAACTCCTGGGACAAAAAGACAGCAGAAGATGCAGGATAAGACATCATCCAAATATTTCAATCCCTTGTATGCTAAGTAATAATTTAAATTCGAAATGAAATATTATTGCTCACTTCGTACTAGTTGGATTGTTAGGAAATGTTACTATGAATCTTAGGCTTAACCGTAACCATTTTTACAGTGTTGTTTCAAAATAGCTTAATCTGGTCCCACCATTAATTTGTACATAAATTAAGAAATATGTTAAAATAAATTTTATATTTGTTTCTTTAAACAAACGTATTTTTCTTCTCTGTTGCTGTGAAAATGAGTGTGAGTGTTGGGTACTGGTTTATGTCTAGGTAAACAGTTTTCTTGCTTTTGAAGGTACCACGATTTAAACACGATACAGAAATGTTAGTTTTAAAACTTAATTTCTTTGCGGCATATGAGTTCTTGCGACAACCTCGTAAGAACTCGTATGAAACGAAAAGAGTATAGGTCCCAACGATGAAACTGAGTTGCCTATTCTAGGAAACCCAATGTCATTGTTGCCACTTTAGATGATCAGAATTAATTAACAAAATTTATGCCCGCAAGTTCCGAAACGGGACTTGACGCGGCATTAATTTCACGAAAAATTCCTGAAAATAACGTGTACCAAAGTTGCCGCTACGTGTTTCCTCCTTTAACTAAATTTTCGTTTTTAAAAGTTCCCGTTTTTTTTAACTTCCGGATTCTCACAAATATTTCGTGGTCAGTACAATTCCGTTTATTTCAGAAATGTTCGTTTCTGTTTTTTTTTCGTATTCATACAGAGATTTCGCAAAATCGAAGAGCCTCGGACATCTCTCTCGATGGCATCCCAGATGTACTCGATGGGATTGAGGTCAAGTGACCTAGCTGGCCAAAGAATCGAGGTCACGTCGGTGGAGTGTTCATCCAACCATTCGGATACAATTCAAGAGCGATGACACGGTGCGTTGTCTTGTTGCAGGATGAGGTCCCCAGTGGGATGTTGAAGACGCACAAACGGGAGCAAATGGTCGTCCAGGATATCCCGGTAACGTTGACCTGTGAGGGACGATGTCACACGTACCAGGGGTCCCATTTAATTCCACGTAAACAGTCCCCAGACGAGAATGCCATCCCCAGCAGCTTGAAGAGTACACTGCTGGCAAGAAGGATCCACCGCTTCATGTGGTTTGGCAAGAAGGATCCACCGCTGTACTCGTATCCTGCCATGCGCATGTACCAACGTGAATCTCGACTCATCAGTCCAGGCAACATTTTTCCACATTTCTAGGGTCCAGTGGCGATGTTCCCGTGCCCATGGTAATCTTTGCACCCTGTGATGTTCGGTCAGCAGCGGTACCCTCGTGGGACGATGACTTCTGTACCCCATAGCGA
Organism: Macrothele yani; assembly: GCA_039090855.1. Lineage (NCBI taxonomy): Eukaryota > Metazoa > Arthropoda > Arachnida > Araneae > Macrothelidae > Macrothele > Macrothele yani. Next base: position 119,432,250 of record CM077026.1, read on the forward strand.
GGAGATGGTTCTGGATGGTGTGGCTGCTTACATGTTTTTGTGCACCAGCGTTAAATTGCCGAGTGATTTCTTGCACTGTGGCCCGTCTATCCGCTGTTACAATGCAAGCTAGCCGACGATGAACCCGCTCATCCACACGCTGTTGTCCACGGCAGTTCGGCCTTGCAGGGATGGTTTGACCGGATTCGACGTACTCACGGTGCACCCGTGACACAGTGGTTCGTGAAAATTCCAGTGCCTGCACGACTTCCGAGATGGAGTGACCCATTCGTCGGGCCCTGACAATTTGCGCACGATCAAATGCGATTAGATCATTCGTCTTACCCATACTGCTTCCGACTCTTACTGATTCCTGTCGCATCACTCCTTACATTGTCGGATCGCTGCGTACGTCATGTAGTTTCTGTTTACAGCGCCCCCCATAGCGCCACATTTGCATAACGCCAGCTGTCTCTAATTCAATTGCTCTTCAGTGTACAAGGTTGTATATATTATCGGTAATGTCTGGAAATCTGTACATTGCCGAAAATATAACGTCAAAGTATGAATCGCTTAACAATTCACACATTTCCTGGGCATTCTATGCAATGCCGAAAGGCAAATAGGCAAATCATAAAATACTCCCGCCAGTGATTGTATTTTTTTTTTTGACGTGGATACGTCTTTAAAATCGGTACCAAGGAAGTACCCTCTTAGGAAACTTGGCGGACGTAATTTCTTACGATTGATCAAATGCTTATAATTTCTAAATTATAACAAATAGCTATCATCTAAAAACTGACATAAAAAGAGTAATAACCAATGATTCTAAAAATATCAACTCCAAAGGTCATGAGCATGCGCGGGGAGAAGGGAGAGCTTCCGCCATTTTGGGGTCGAATACGCTGAGACAAGCGCCTTGAAATCAGTATAACTCGAGATCCCGTTGACGTAGGATCGGGATATTGGTCTCAAACGATTAGCCTGAATGACATCTATCTAAAAACCAATAATATGTAATAAGTACTTTATAAGTTATAAGTGATAAACGAAAAAATATTGGTGAGAAAATCAAAATGTCTAAATATCTGAAGCATAAGTCTGACTCAAAATACTACAAACGTATATCAGAAAAAAGAACTCGAAAAGAATCGAGTAAGCCCAAAACGAATAATGTAGAACGATGTAGGGCTTATAGACAGAAGAAGAAAGCCGAAGCGGCGCAACGCGTGGATTCACAACCAAGCACTTCTACAGCTGGTACATGTCAACCAATGGACTACTTGGCCGTGAGTGACACTTGGATGGATGATTCTAGTCCCATACATTTGTCCAGTTTCGAATTGAAGGCGAAAAGAAATAGGGCAATAGCCCAACACAAACCATTCACTTCCAAAAGTACTACTTCACCCACAAAACGAACGGCTGGGGGAATTGCCATTTGCAGAGACCTCAATAGCCTAACAGATCGCCAAGCCGTAAATGTCTCAGTCAACAACAGATTGAGAATTGAAGATGATTATGAGTGTGACATGTGTCTAGTTGATGTGACAGAGTCTTCTCAAATTTACTTAGTTCGGTTTATATTCATCCCAACGTTTCACAAGCATCACTATGGGTCTTCATGTTCCGGATTCTATGCGATTACTTTGAAAACATCAAGAAAATCATACCGAGTATGGTAGCGGATGCCCAAGTGCCTATCATTCTCACTGGTTACTTTAGCATTGATGTGCAACAAAACAACAACTTACTCAAGTTCATGAAACACAATTTCGGCTTGACTTATATAAATTCTCCACCAACTACCTTAGGCAATACTTGTATCGACTTAACCTTTGTACGAAACATAGATGTGAATTGAATGCCATATGTTTGTTATTTCACATATCATCGCCCTTTAATAAATAAAATTATAGTATAACTGCATTATTCTTTCATTTATCAACCGACTTCTACCTCAAACCCTTTACTGTCAAACACGTGTCCACGTAAATAAAACTTGCTGGTGTGTCCCGGACACAGCCAACCCCCATTTTGTTTCACGTGGCGAGTCACGTGAGTTTCAATGCTCGCATTAAGCGCCACCTATGACTTTTTTTCACCTGGCGAAGCACGTGACGTTCGGTTCAAGCGGACAGTATTTAGCATTATCGCCATTTGCATTCCTGTCTGTGTTCGGCAGTGACGAAACACGAGAATTCCAATTTGCGCAGCAGACGTTAGCCCATACTGTGTTGTATGAGAATGGCAGAGCAAAGTGTGGTGTCAGGAAGAGAATCACCTCATGTTGACACGCAACGACGATTCTGCGAAGAATTATGAAAAGTGTGAGCCAATGCTGCTAAAAACAGTGTTTGCTTTTCACGAGAACAAATCCAAAGGTTTGGCTTCTAAAGGAGGATTATGTATTTTTCGTGTTACAAAAAATATTGCCGTCTCTTTCTAGAAACCAATAAGATTTTCACCAGACCGACCATACCATATTGTAAAGCGATACTTCCTTTGCGTTGGTTTTCAGTGCGATTATCCGGAGCACGATACAGGCAAACGCCTGTATCACGTGGGTGTGATTCATTCTCTCACACCTCCTTGCGCCACATTGTAAGACTGAAAGTTACTTTACACATCGGGTCTTTTGCATTGGACATTGTGACGTATATTCTAAATTAACTTTCCTTTTAAGTTTTTTTTTCCCTTATGTTAATCTTGAGTTTGTTTCTCAGTTATACTTCACACTTAACGTGATATGTTCTCTCTCAAACGAATACTGTTGGAAACACAATTGAGGTAGAATGAACGTGACGTATGCCTGTTATGAGATAAGAACCAGAGATATAAACTACGAAACAACAATTGCTCGTGTGGAGTGTGGAGCGTGGTTGATACTGATTTGTAATGTGAAGTGCTATATCTTTGCTGGAGAAATAAAGCCAGTTTCCGTAAGTTTGACTTCTGTATTAAATGTTTCGCCTGGCCGTTAAGGTTTAATTTAGGAACTCTTTCATCGTATGGTGATGTTTTTAAAATAACGTAAGAAGAGCGAAAAAGAATCAGTACAAAAGACATTTACGTTATAACATTCATAGGATTTCGTTTGACATGCTAATAATACATCATTCCATTGCATGTCGTGTCGGAATTAATACCTTTGTTAATGGGGATGAAATTAATATTAGGGAAATTGAAAAAGGCCTCGAGGCTAAGGGATACGTACTTGTTGAAAACAAAAAGGAGAACAGTGAATGCTGGAATTTGTTTCGTCTCATTAAAGAACCCGAATATATTTCACAACAACACCAATTTTTCACAAGCTTCTGATGAGTTGAAAGTTTCCAAAATGTGAATGTTGATTTCATGAGTGTTCCTTCTTTCTTAGAGGAAATGATAAAATCAACATTCAAATTTTGGGGAAACATTCAACTCATCACAAGCTGCTGAAAATTGGTGTTACTGTGAAACACATTCTGAAGCTTGATATGTTATCAAGAGGACAGCAAAACCTGAAGTTAAGCATACACAACAAGTTCCCTAATTTAAAAATTTTGACAGTAGCGCCATCAGAATGAAGTGGAACAGCCTTAACATTACAGCCGAGGGACTTTCTGACTCTCGCAGATGTGTTTGAAAACAAGTGTAAAACAGTTAGGTTATGTGAAGAACGACTGTTTCAATACTTTCTGTAAATGTAAATGCAGTATATACAAAGTTTCGATTTTATAGTCCAAAGCAGATTTGTCCAGGACAGGTCAGGATCGGGTCCAATTACGTAACGTCCTGGTCCTGGTCCAAAAGTTTTGAGCCGTTGCCAACTCTGATTTCTTTGCGATTGCAATACTTTCTGACGCATCAGTATGATAAACTAGACAAAACCCGTCGGAATTGAAGGTAAGTTTTTTTTTTGTTTTAAATAATGAGCTGATGTGAAAAAACAAATGTAAACTTTATTTGATTGACAAATTCATTCAACCACTTCAGTAAAGACATGATTTTTTTTTTGTGACTGAAGATTTAACGACCACCGTGAGCAACCCAAAGGGCTTATAAACAGTCACCCGTCCCTAATTTAGGGTCAGTGGTTCCAGGTGAAGAAGGGAGCCAGTGGCGTAAGACATCAATGCCTCACCGGGATTCGAACCCGGATCCTTTACGAACGAATGATCATAAGCCAACGCTTGGGCTATAAGCAGTCGCCCGTCCCTAATTTAGGGTCACTGGTTTCAGGGAAAGGAGAGAGCCAGTACCGTAAGACAGACATAACATCCATGCCTTATTGGGATTCGAACCCAGTAGACGAAACCCTTCGGAATCGACGAATATGGTTTTTTTCCCCTGTAGACGAAACCCGTCGGAATCGAAGATAAGTTTTTTTTTTGTTTTTTCTGAAAAGAATAAACTCAAATGAAACGTTTATTTACATCTTTACATAATGGGAAACGTCTTACCTACGTGAATAAACTGGATCGAATGAATGTTAAATTGTATGTATACATCACACAGGCCAATGGCACAACGCAATCAGGTCTTCCGGTGTTCGCTGTTTCGATAAGAATTTTCAAACAAATTCCTGCTAGCGTTGTTTTGCACAACGGTTCGCTGAGAAGAGAGACTTCGGACTTTGGACAATCTGAGTCCCTCCATACTTCCGTTTTCAATAGCGCGTGAGTCAACCACAGGCGATCGGATGTCAACCGCACGCTTCTCCCATTGACTACATGGGAACTTTGCCGCCCCACAACGCCCGAACCTTTGCCCCAATCTGATTTTTCTCTTCGACTGGCACATCTACATGGTAAGACCTTTATTTTAACACCTCCGTTTTCTCACAACTGGTCTTACAGTAAAAAAAACCTCATAGAATGAACCTATAGATTTAAAAAAGGAGGGGGTATAATTATGACAAAGTAAAAATGTGAAATAATTTTTTTTTCCAAGGATTGTAGGCAAAGTGAGAGCAGAGCTTCAAAACCATGCTGTTTGCAGGGTCCCGATAATTCTAAATCCACCACTGTAAAGCATCCATTTCAGAACATGGCATGAAAATATCTGTCAGGAAGAAAAACTAAAATGTTATTAAAACGCGTTAATTTTTATTCGATTTCCTTGTTAAGAAAAAAACATAGCAAGAAAACAGACTAACAAAGATTACCACCAAGGAAGCAAAACCAAAAGCATGAAAGGAAGCAACAGATCTTTGTGCCGTTTCGCTGAGTAATGATTCTTTGTGTAGAAACCGCTCCGTGTTTTCTACGATGAACGACTGGGAATGATGTCAAACAGACGCCGGCGAAAAATGATGATGCATTTTTTTTTAAATAAAAGCCGGATGAATTTACAGGTTTGTTCAAAGGAAGTCATGCTATGTGACTGACCGATTACTGAAGCTCACTTCCTTTTCCACCGCAGAAAGAGCTGACACGTACAAACGAGCAGATAGGCATCGGAATGCACAAAATCCCTAAGCGAATTCACTGGATAAATCTACCTTATAACCGCATTCCTCGCGAAGCATATAAACATTAACAAACTATGCGTACAAATGCGAAACGATTTATACTTAGCAATTCGGATATAGAATATTCAACGCGAACGGAATATTAACTCTGAATTTGCTTGTAACACATACTGGTAATCAATGTCCAACCTCTAAGGAAACTTCAACATTTCATTGCCGTGCCCCAGTGGCGTAGTGGTCTAAGCGGTGGCTTATCACCATTCGCCCGAGAAGAGTCTAGGTTCGAATCCTCGTGAGGCATGGATGTCGTGTTTGTCTTAATGCACTGGCTCTATTCCTTCCCTGGAACCAGTGGCCCTAAATTAGGGATGGGCGACTGCTTATAGCCCATTGAGTTGCTAACGGTGATCATTAAACCTTAAATCAAAAAAAAAAAAAAATCATCTCCCTGGAGCGGAAAACGAACCCGCATCTCCCGATTTCCGCTCGAGTATGCCAACCGTTACACAACCCAAGACAGTGAAGTTCCAAGCAACTGAGGCTAATAAAACGTACTTTAAGAATCTGAGCATCCTGAGATTTTCGCTAGTGAAGCATCATTGCTTCTTCTTAGCGTTTTCACTGATTTAGGAAATCTGGAGATGCGGGTTCGATTCCAGCTCATGGGCGATGAAATTTTCAAGTATTCTGAGAGGTGTTACATGGATGACCGTATGTGTTACAAGCAAATTAAGAATTCATATTCTGTTTGCTCTGAATGTTTTACCAATTTCCCATGAATTATGAGAAATATTTCTTCCATCATTAATCAATTCGGATATACACTGGCGGAAAGTGGAAAAAGAACACCAAGAAGGAATTGGCGGACGATCATGAAATTTACATAGGTTAATGGTGTCGAGTTTACGTAGGTGTGATGTTAATTTCGGGACCAACCGGTGAGCGCTTACGCCACAGCACGGCATAATATGCAAATTATCGTCGGTGGTATTTAAGGAGCACGGCGAAGTGAATGTAATCAGTCGTCGGCGTACGGACACGTGCAAAGACTCTGAAGAAGCTGCAATGGCTGAACATGGAAGACGTGTACGATTTCAGCAGTTATCGAACTTTGAGCGAAGTCGTCTAGTCGAACTCCGCGAGGCCGGGTGGTCGTATCGTCGTATTGCGAAGCGAATTGGACGGGAAGTATCGGTGGTGGTACGATGGTGGCGTAGATGGTCCGAGGAACATCCCCACACGAGAAGACGTGGAACCGGGAGTCACAGACGGACTGATGAACGGACCGATCGACGCATAAGAAGAGCGGCGTTGTCAAGCAGAACATCCACTGCGACGCAAATCCGAGCTGCCATTGCACCTGAGGTGACTGTGCGAACAATCCGCAACCGTCTACTGGATGCAAGACTACGTGCACGTGTGCCTCTGGCATGTGTACCTCTGACTCCAGCCCACCGTCAGGAACGGCTGCAGTGGTGTCGCCAACGTCTACACTGGAGAAACGCAATGGCGATCTGTCGTGTTCGGCGATGAAAGCAGATTCTGCTTGGGGGCCTCCGATGGCCGTATGCGTATTCGCAGACGCACAGGGTAGCGTCTCCACCCTTCTTGCATCCGCCAGAGACACACAGGGCCTACACCTGGTCTCCTGGTGTGGGGAGCGATCAGCTATCACTCCCGTACACAACTAGTGTTTGTACAGGGTACGTTAAACAACACCTCCTACATCAACAACATCATTCAGCCCGTTGTTGTGCCACTTGTAAGGTCGGTCCATCCTGGTGCTTTCCAGCAAGATAACGCACGCCCACACACGGTACGTGCAACGCAACATGCACTTCAGGGTGTGAGACAAATTCCATGGCCTGCACGTTCACCGGATTTGTCCCCCATTGAGCACGTGTGGGATTTTATGGGACAACGACTTATCCGGTCTCCGTGGCCAGCCACGACCATCTCCGATTTACGTGCTCAGGTTGAAGATGCTTGGAACTCAATACCCCAAACTTACATCCAACATCTGTACGACAGACTCCATGCCAGAATTGCACAGTGTGACGCAGTTCATGGCGGTTCAACCTCGTACTAACCATGTTACATGGAAATGTTATTTTCCAGTTTACCAGCAAATACAGCTGTATTTTGCCATAATGTTTTGATCACTTTATCCTCAGAATTCCGTTATTATGCTGTACAAATTTCGTTGGTATCAGACGTCTCCCTCTTGATGTACTTTTTTTCACTTTCCGCCAGTGTATTTCTACAGAATTTGGAAAATGTTTAGTAATGAAAGTGAACGACATTGTTATACATTCCATTTTAGTATACAGTAATGTTTCAATTGATTAATTGCAAATTGTCTTAATAAACATACACTGCTGGCCACCCAAAATGCAACACCAAGAAGGACACGAGATAGCAAAGCCAGATTTACTGGGAACATAACAACAGATACAAAGATGAAACCATTCAGCTCACAGGCCCGTGCGACTTGTGGAACACGCAGACATCAATAGTTCGTGTGGCCACCATGGCTGGCAATAACGGCGGCTACACGCAGCGGCATCGAATGAAAGAGGCTTTGGATGTGGGCTTGGGGTATGTCGGTGCAGGCTGCTTCCACACGTTGCCATAGTTCATCAGGCGTAGGCGCGGGTGGTGTTTGCCGGGCCACTCGGTTGCTGATCAGCTACCAGACGTGTTCTATGGGCGACGTATCGGGAGAACATGCTGTCCACGGCAGCAGTGACACCTAGTGGGCCGTGAAAAATTGTTGCACGCATGGAACTACTGATGGGAAATGTTTCTCATATAATTTTAAAAATTAGTAAAGAATAGTTTGGACACCAGGGGGCATAAGCTTTAATTTCTGCTTCTGATGTATTTGCAGAAAAACCTGAGCTCCTGAAAACTCGAATGAAAAAACCCTTTCTTGGACCAATACCGCTCACATCGAAAATTTTTTGAGAATACTTTCGTCTTAAAATAATGCATGTTTTTTTCCGTCAGGGGGCGTAGATAAATATCTTATATTTGTCGATATCTCTGCTTCTAAGAGTCCGATTTGAAAAATTCTTTCTTTGCTGGAGAGCTTTCCCGCTGCGAAAGAAATATTTCTCATATATTTTCAAATTTTTCTTAGTGCACAAGTATGCAACCAGAACGCGTAAGTTCAAGCTTCCGTTTACAGCAGTATCTGCGGGATTGAAAACTCGATTGAAAAACTTCTTTCTTCGGTCAGATACTATTGTTTTCCATACCGGTTCCATCGACTATGGATTGCTTTGATAAATTTTATTCGCATTAGAAAGAATTCAAAAGTCGTGCTCATTTTTCACCCGAAAATTCGGTGTCATCTTTCCTGTTTCTTGTAGTAGGAAATTCTATTTTCCAAACTATTTTTTTTTTAGTTTAATTGCCAAGATCGCTACTAGATTGTTTTTTTACCTCCCGAGACCAATAATTTACATGCCCGAGGCATCTCGAGCATGGCATTTTTCAAGTCCTGTTATGAATAAGGTTATATATCCACAAAGTTTAAGAAAATTTTAGTAATGGAAGGGAGATTCTTCCAATAACCTTGTAGGTTTTGGCTTATCACTCTGGAGGTGTGACTTGGGACATCATCCACTTGCAGCAATTCCCGCTTCCCATTGATGAGCTCTGGGTAGCTCTGGGGAAAAGCGTCATTGACCCGCTGCAGTTTTTTTGGCATAAAGTTTTCCACGCCACTGCCTTACCACCTGCCATAGAGTACCAGTGCACAGGACGCTCACAATTACACCAAATGCATAGCAGGACTTTCTTCTCGAACCGCCATGTTGGCACAATTTGTTGCGGTTCTTTGCGTGGTCCCAGAAACTGGCTCCCATCAGTAGATATAGCAGGAATATCCCACTTTTCATCTCCTGTGGTGATACGTCGTTACAACCTATTAGCCGTCCTATGCGCTGGCTTATGACCATTCGTCCGAGATGGGTGCAGGTTCGAATCGCAGTGAGGCATGGATGTTGTGTTTGTCTTACGGCATTGTTTTTCTTCCTTCCCTGGAACCAGTAACCTTAAATTAGAGACGGGTGATGACTTATAGCCCATCGAGTTGCTCACGGTTAGAGATGGAAACGGGTCACGGGTCAACTCGTTGACAGTTTCTTGCGGGTCAAACGGGTCGGTTCCGATTTGGACCCTGTTTTATTTCCGGTTTATTTTTGAAAAGAAAGGAAAACAAAACATTTTAAAATAAAATGCGTACTGTGGAATTTGTGCTCGACGCTGGTGCCAGTGGAGTGAAAAATGATTTGTCGTATTGCCGTCAATATGGCCGTCTCTATCTTAAAGCCAAGAAGACTTCCACCGATCAACGATACCATATCATAAAACGGTACTTTCTTCGCGTTGGTTTTCAGCGCGAATGTGCGGAGGAAGATACAGGCAAACGCCTGTCGCCTGCTTCTCTGCTGATTCACTCCCTCACACCCCGTGTGCCACAGTATAAGACTGAGAGTAACTTTTTACATCGCATCTTTTGCATTGAGCATTCAGAGGTTTTCGTTTGATGTACTAACATCCCGTTCCGTTGCATATCGTGTCGGAATTAATGCCTTATTTGTTACAATGGATGGATTTAAAATTAAGGAGATTGAAAAATGCTTCAAGGCCAACGAATGCGTTCTTGTTGATAACGTATAACGAAGAAAATTTCTCCGTCATTTTTGGTTTACGCCGGGAATCGAACCCGAGTCCGCTTATTCCGGAATAAGTCGCTCTACTAACTGAGCTACGCAGACGTTCGTTCTGACTGCTATCTGTCTTTATGTCGTGTGCGTCCTGCTGGCAGGTACGTCACATCTCCCCCGCCCCAAAGAGGGCCGGGGGCATGGCCCACGGATCAGCCGTGACCATGAATCGTTGCAGGAAGCCATCCGCTGTAGGACGTGCACTTGAGAACTCCCAGTCAATCTAGTGTGTGGAATGCAACGTCACACACATTTATTTTTCGAAGCACTGGAGAAGGGATTCTCTGATTTTTCCTATCTCGCGGTGTGGAAATAACATCACACCATTGCGAGATTTTGAACGGTCGGGACATCCGGATAGTTTGGGGGCCATTATAACGAAGTAAATTTCTCCGTCATTTCTGTCCACGCCAGGATTGGAACCCGAGTCCGCTTATTCCGGAACAAGTCGCTCTACCAACTGAGCTATGCAGACGTTTGTTCTGACTGCTATCTGTCTTTATGTCGTGTGCGTCCTGCTGGCAGGTACGTCACAAACGATAAGGTTTGGAACAGTGAATGCTGGAAGTTGTTCCGCTTCGTTAAGAAAGCAGAAAATGTTGCACAGCAACTCCAATTTTCACAAGCTTCTGATGAGTTGAAAGTTTCCAAAATGTCAATGTTGATTTCCTGAGTGTTCCTTCCTTCCGAGGGGCAACGATAAAATCAATATTCAGATTTTGGAATCTTTGAACTCGTCAAAAGCTGGTGAAAATTGATGTTGCTGTAAAACATATTCTGAAGTTTGATATGTTATCAAGAAAATAGCGAACGCTGAAATGAAACATACAAGTTACTTAATTCAAACCTTTCGACAGCAGCACAATCAAAATTTAGTGGAACAGCCTTAACATTACTGCGGAGAGACTCTTTAACTCTGGCAGATGTGTTTGAAAACATGTGTAAAACATCTGGGTTATGTAGAGAACGACAGTTTCAAAACTTTCTGTAAGTGTTTAAATTATACGTTTATATGACTTCTATATAACCTACGATACCCACTGCGGAGAGACTTTTTGAACGTCCTAAATTCATAATTGCATACATGTATGTAATTATAAATTGAGTTTCGAATTTATAGTTCAAAGCAGATTTGTCCTGGTCGGGTGCAATTATATTACATCCTGGTCCAGAAGTTTTGTCCCGTTTTCAAATCTGCTCACGGTGGTCCGAAAATACCCTCGCCTCCTCCATAAAACGAAAACTATCGTCCTGTAAAATTGACACCAGTCTGTGGCAGAGAGCTAAATGTTGTGCCACTTGCTGGAGTATTAATTCATGGAGAACCATTCGACCTCGCATGGAGGAGAACAAAAGCTGGTGCAAGAGATGAACAATGATGGATTCGGAAGACCCCTTTTCAGCTGCCAATCTTCGTGTATTGGTACTTCTTCAACCTACGGTTGGAAAGCGTAAAAAAGGAGTTTTACTGCGTTTAAATCTTTTTTACGCTTTCCAAACGTAGGTTGAAGAAGCGTATATGCTTCAGCTTTTTCTGTCTGTCTGTGTGTCCGCACGATAACTTGCGTAAAAATGGATCGATTTCGATGAAATTTTAGTATGTAGTATGGGATAACCTGGGAAGGAAACCTATTGAAAATGGGTGAAATGGAGTCAAAGGTCAGGACATAGCAGCGGGATTCATTCCGTCGCCCTTATGCGTCATAACTTACGTAAAAATGCTTCCATTGAGACAAAACTTCATCATGTTGTTCCGGAGATGTACTGAACCGGTTCTATTGAATATCATAGAAATGGTGGCAAAGGTCAAGGCACATGAGGGAGATTTATTCCACAGAAATTATCCTAATAACTTGATATATACTTCTATTGCGACAAAACTTTAGCATGTTGTTCCGGAGATATACTGAACCAATTCTGTTTAATATCATTGAAATAGGGTCAAAGGTCAAGAGCGAGAGTTGTTCGACAGCCATTATCCTCATAACGTGAGAAAAATGCTTCTATTGCGACAAAACGTTAGTATGTTGTTCCGGAGATATACTGAACTAATTCTGTTGAATATCACCGAAATGTAGTCAAAGGTCAGGGCACAGGAGTGATATTTATCCCACAGCCATTATCCTCATAACTTCAGTAATGATTTCTGGTATGTTGGAAAGCGTATCATATTCAATGCATTACATGATTTTACTAACTTGTTTCCAATAATGGCGTAGGATCACCCGAACAGCACACTTATCGACCTCCATCGTTTGCTCACCTTGTAACGCAGTTTGGCTATTTGCTAAACACACGTCACCCGCCTCGTGTGTTCCACGTACCCAGTCGATGCTGGTGCCTGTTTCGTACAGGAATCGATTCCTAATATCATGTGCAGCTTAAAACGATATGAAATTAAAAAGATGTGAACTTGAAACGATATGAATTTTTGACTCACCCTGGTACGCTATTATTCCGTGATTTATTTTATAATATTCGGCCTCTCTATCGTGAGAAAAAGTTAAAACAGAGATTAGAATTCTGCAAGACGCACAGGAATGTGAAACGAACACTTGTAATTTTTCATTACATTCCTCAAATATCCAGCGTAGAGCATTTCGTTATTTTAATAACAACCATTTTCATATTGCATCAATTAAACAGCACTGCTTAAAAATAATTCTTGAGGTTAAGCGGAAGGTCTTTCCAGGTGCCCCCAACAGGAGAACCCTTGTTTACACGCACAGCTAATCGGCCAAATTAGCATAATTACAACTCCCTCTGTGCTCATCGTGATGGGGTTATAATAATCATCAAATCGCGGGCTCAGGGAGGTTTTAGTAGCGGAAACGTACAGGAGCCTCAGAGGGCCCAGGTTACATTGAAGAAAATGTTATTACATGCATGTCGTGCTGGAAAACAAAATTACGCCTCATTATTCATTGCAAGTAGATGACATTTCAGCGAACGGGGTGGGAACAACGTCACGTATCCTACAATGTCTTTCATGAGTTGAGAACACGCGATTACTTTTTTTACTGTGAATGGAAATAGTAATTAAAAGCCTCCCTTCTTCTTCTTTAAGTTTCGATCTTGGGTTTCCATGGGGAGTTGTCGACAGTTTGAATTTTGCGAAGTTTCTGTGACTTTGTTACTTCCTTTCAATTTCCCCATGTCGGAGACATTTTTTTTTTTTGCAAATTAGCGCCTTTGGGGTCGTTTTCAACTTCTGTACCTTGTTGTCTAAAAACAGAAGATCAGGTCTGCATATTTGCTTGTCCATGATAGTGATTGTGAAGAGTTTTTGAAGCTCATTTTTGCTACACTGTAGGAACAAGATAGTAAAATAATGCAGTTCATTGATTATGATACGCTTTCCAACATACCAGAAATCATTAGTTATTACTCAAGTTATGAGGATAATGGCTGTGGAATAAATCTCGCTCCTGTGCCCTGACCTTTGACCCCATTTCGATTATATTTCACAGAACCGGTTCAGTATACCTCCAGAAAAACATACTGAAGTTTTGTCGCAATAAAAGCATTTTTAGTCAAGTTATGAGAATGGCTGTGGGATAAACCTCGCTCCTGTGCCCTGACCTTTGACCCCATTTCGATGATATTTCACAGAACCGGTTCAGTATACCTCCAGAAAAACATACTGAAGTTTTGTCGCAATAAAAGCATTTTTAGTCAAGTTATGAGAATGGCTGTGGGATAAACCTCGCTCCTGTGCCCTGACCTTTGACCCCATGTTGATGATATTAAACAGAACTGGTTCAGTATATCTCTGGAACAACATGATAAAGTTTTGTTGCAATCGAAGCCTTTTTACGTAAGTTATGACGCATAAGAGCGATGGAAAATATCCCGCTCCTATGTCCTAAACTTTGACCCCATTTCGTCCATTTTCAATAGGGTTTATACCCAGGTGGTCCCCTACCATATACTAAAATTTCGTCGAAATACAACCATTTTTACGCGAGTTATCGTGCGGACGGACGGACAGACTGACAGACAAACGGACAATGCTGGAGCGTATACGCTTCTTCAACCTAAGGTTGGAAAACGTAAAAAATGAATTTCAAATTTATAAAATATCCTACTAATTCTCAAAGCTGCTTTCTCGTAAGAAACGAAATCTTTCCAACTTAGAATTTAGGAGAAAGTAGCAAAAATTATGGAAGATATTTCAGTGGTCAGTATTACACTGAAGGGCCAAAAAAACTGGGATACCTTTTTAATACCACATTGGTATTCCTCGCGATCGGATAACAGCAGCAACGCGACAGTTCATAGACTCCACGAACTCTCTGTAGTACTGTGGAGACAGTGCATACCAGGCTTCCTGAAGAGCGTCCCACAATTCCGTAATATTTGCCGGTGAAGGATTTCTGGCATTGACGGCTCGTTGAACAGCATCACGACGGGGCATGGACTCCACGAGCTCTCTGTAGTACTGTGGAGACAATGCACACCATGTTTCCTGAAGAGTGTCCCACAATTCCGTAATATTCGCCGGTGGAGTATTCCCGGCATTGATGACACGTTGAGCAGCATTCCGATGGCGTTTAAATCCGGCGAACGTGGGGCCGGAGTCAGGATGCCTAACTCCGTGGAATGTTCCTTCAGCCATTATCGGCCGACTGTGGACGTGGTGTCCGGTGACGCATTGTCGTGTTAAAAGGGGTCAAACCCGTCGGACTGCTTGTATGACACGAACGCGTGCAAATGATCCCCGAGGATGGTTACGTAGCCTACCCAGGTCAGAACTGTCTGCAGGCAAATGAGGGGTTTTAATGCGTGCCAGCTGGAAGCGTCCTACGTTATAGCAGATCCTTTCGCTAGACTACACAATCTCATGTAGGCATGCTGGATCCATAGCCTCGTGCGGTTGTTGCCACATCCGGTGTCGGCCATCTGACCGAAACAGTTGATACCGCGATTCCTCGGACCTAGGCTACACGTTTCTAGTCATCTTGGGTGCAATGGAGATGTTCCAGAGCGCAGGTGAGGTGCACGGCCATGTGTCGTCAATCAGCAATGTGACCCCGAGTGGGCCGTCGGCTCCGGAACCCCACAGAACACAGAGATCGTTGTACTGTACGAACGCTAATGCTACAACCAGCCTCAGCATTGGATTGCGTTGTGATTTGCTGCAATGTTGCACGCTGGGTGGATGTTATAATGCGTTCCAGGAGTCGCTGCCGACGATTGTCTCCTCATGTCAAGTTGGAACAATACAGGCTGGTGGTGGCTCAGTGATGGTCTGCGGACATTCGCCCGAATCTTTACACCGATTCATGTCCGGCATATATTTCCGTGGCAATGGCATATTACAACAAGTTAGTAAAATCATGCAATGCATTGATTATAATACGCTTTCCAACATTACAGAAATCATTACTCAAGTTATCACTCAAGCTATGAGAATAATGGCTGTGGAATAAATCTCGGTCTTGTGCCCTGACGTTTGATCCCATTTCGATGATGTTCAACAGAACCGGTTTGATATTCCTCCGAAATAACATGATAAAGTTTTTGTCGCAATCGAAGCATTTTTACGTAAGTTATGATGCATAAGGGCTATGGAATAGATTCCGCTCCTGTGTCCTAACTTTTGACCCCATTTCGCCCATTTTCAACAGAACTTGTCCACAGGCAAGACCCTACAACATACTAACATTTCATCCAAAGCGAAGCATTTTTACGTAAGTTATGACGCATAATGGCGATGGAAGTGATTCCGCTTCTATGTCCTGACCTTTGACCCCATTTCGCCCATTTTCAATAAGGTTTGTCACCTGGTGGTCCCCTACCACATACTAAAATTTAATCGAAATCGAACCTTTCTTACGTTAGTTATGGCACATAAAAGCAGTGGAATGGATCCCTCTCCTATGTACTGACCTTTGACCCCATTTCGTTCACTTTAAATACGATTCTTTCCCAGGTGATCCCCTACCAGGTACTAAAATTTCATCGAAATCGAACGATTGTTGCGCGAGTCATCGTGCTAACGGACACAACGCGTGTCGTAATGGGGCAGATGGAAATCGCGACTATCTGCTCGCCGCAAGAGTGTGACGTCATAAAATTTTAATAGGATCCACACACAACGCGTGACGTAATGAGACAGACGGCGTGACCGCGCGCCAACATTCTCAAACGCGAGATTGTAACGTCATAAGATTTCAAAGCATTGGCAACATTAATGGAACAACGCCATCACTAAAAACGTTATAATTTGGGGAGGTTATTTGACCCCCTAAACGAATTCTTCTAAAGTCGAGATCAAGCTAAATCGATTTCCAGTACCATGAAACGGTAGGTTAACGACTTTCATCAAAATTATTAGAGCCGTTTTAAAATAAAATGCGCATACATACATACAAGAATTGCTACTTTAAGGTGGATGTCAAGTAACTTTGCTTCCTATACTTCCAATGGAAAAACTTCTGTACACATTTTCTTCACAAATAATGCGTTCCCAAGGATGAAAATTTGAACATCGATTAAAATATCTTCATTTTATAACTTGCAATACTTTATATTTTCAAAAACATAACCATAATTATGCAATTCAACATTTGTTTGTCTACTGACGTCATGAGAATACAGGTCGCGCCATCTTTTTTCTGAACAATTAAAGCCTTCACAAGGATGAAAATTTGAACATTGATTAAAATAGCTTCATTTCATAACTTGGAATACTTATTATTTACTAAACCATAACCGTAATTATGCAATCCAACATTTTTTTGTCCACTGACGTCATCAAAGTACAGGTCGCGCCATCTTTTCTCTGGGTTCAACACCAACAAAGGAAAAGTTATTGATTTTTAATATAACTATGGTTATGTTTTAGAAAATATTAAGTTTTCCAAGTTATAATATGAAGTTTTTTTAATCGATGTTCTAATTTTCATCCTTGGGAACACATTAATTGTGAAGGAAATGTGTACAAAAGTTTTTGCATTGGAAGTATAGGAAGCAAAATAACTTGACGTCCACCTTAATAATATGGGATAAGGGCAATGGAATGGATCGCAATCCTATGTCCTGACCTTTGACCACATTTCACCCATTTTCAATAGGGTTCGTTCCCAGTCGGTCTCCTACCACATAGTGAACTTTCATTGAAATCGAACCATATTTACGCAAGTTATGACGCATAAGGTTAAAGGAATGATTCCACTCCTACGTCGTGACCTTTGACACCATTTGTCCCATTTTCAATAGGGTTCGCCCCCAGGTGGTCCCCTACCACATACTAAAATTTCATCGAAATCGAACCATTTTTACGCCAATTATCGTGCGGACAGGCGGACGGACAAAGCTGGAGCATATACGCTTCTTAACCTACGATTGGAAAGCGTAAACAAGATAATTACCGGTCCCATAGGTCCCGCATGGTTACAAGGCCATAGTGTTCTGCGTGGTTACAAGGCCATTGTAGTGGCTTTGAAACGCTTCAGTGATCACCTAGAAGCCCGGATTCAAACCTCATCGAACACCTTTGAGATATCTTTTTTTTTTTTTTTTTTTGGATTGGAGTTTTAACGACCACCGTGAGCAACTCAATGGGCTATAAGCAGTCGCCCGTCCCTAATTTAGGGTCACTGGTTCCAGGGAAGGGAGAGAGCCAGTGCCTTAAGAGAAACACAACATCCATGCCTCACCGGGATTCGGACCCGGACCCCTTTTGGACGAAAGATCGGAGGCCATCGCTTAGACCACTGCGCCACCGGGGCGGCTCTTCTTTGAGATATCGTCGAACAGGTTGTTCGGGCACAAGTCCCGTCGGCTACGAACCTGAACGAATTATGGACAGCTTCGGAAGAGGTATGTCTCGCAATTTTATCAGAACATTTTCGTAAGCTCGTGGAATCCATGTCTCGTCGTTTGGCCGCGATCATTTAGAAAAGAAATGGCACAACGAGTTACTAGGTAGGTATCTCTAATTGAATGGTATTTTAATGTATCATGCACACGAAAGTTTGTGCATTTTAATCTCCTTGTATCTTATACACTATCGAACAAGCGTCGACTAAAACAGTGTTCCGCATGTTGTTCATTCTGTTTCAGCTTTTGTGTTCCTCATCTTTATTTTAGACACAAGTTCATTTGAAAATAGAAAATTAAAACAAAAGCGGCGAGAGCAGCTATTACTGTACGTTTTTGATCTCCATCTCACGATTCCTTTCCCCCTTTGCCTCTCTCAAACTCATTTCCTCTTTTGACTCACCTTAGGTATTTCGAGACGACGCCTTTCATTCACTTATCTGATTTCTAGGAAACGGAAAGTTCGTCGATCTACTTTATGTACTGAGCATATATATATATATATATATATAAACGGAAAAGTCCCGTGTAGAAAAGAAGCCCAAACATCCTTGGCATTCGCTTTGCACTTTCCGACATTAAGAACTCAAACTTGACACGTCTTCTATTTTCAGTCTAAGTATATTTGGTAAGACTATACTGTGACATATTCTAGATAAGCACATTTACGGAAATTTCAGGCTCTTTTCCCGTATCGTACACGCCTCTTTAAAGAGAAAGGTTATTGATTTATATCCAATGGCATACAAAATCCCAACCCATGAAATTATTTTCCTAGCTTAGACTTTCAAATTGGTCAGGAGGGTAAAAAAACGTGACATGAAAAAAATCATAGATCAACCTTGAGAAGAAAGAAATGTTGCAGTTGGAGAAAGAAGGGCGAGAACAGTAAATTCAGCATCTGTAGGGCGCTGGCAACAGACCAAAGGTCGGAGTCGGAGTCCAGTGTTACAAAAGTAGAAGTTGCAAGCAAAGCAAACGTTTTACTTAGCAGGATTATATCAGCAGAGTTTTTTTCTGTTCCTATTAAACCTGTTTACAAAACGTCAGCTAGATGTACAACGTCTTAATATTATATGAGCTAGAGGAAGAGGGCAAAAAAAAAACGCTTTTGCGTATGACTAGATAAACAAGTCATGGTTAGACATGTTTAATATCCTTTCCAAAGATCTACTGACCACATGAAACCAATTTGAGGAGAACGTAGCACGAGTGATGCCACACTTTGAAGTAAAATGCTACCGTTTTCTGATAATAATCATAAAATTGCGGTTACCATGAAGAAATACACAAGATGAGTCATTATAAACACTGCCAGCCTAGGGAAATGAGGGCGCCTGGAGACCGAACGAGGGCGCAGGTGCACTTCACTAAGAATTATACACTACTGGCCACCCAAAATGCAACACCAAGAAGGACACGAGATAGCTAAGCCAGATTTACTGGACACATAACAACAGATACAAAGATGAAACGATTGAGCTTACAGGCCCGTGCGACTTGCGGAACACGCAGACATCAATAGTTCGTGTGGCTCTCATGTCTCGCAATAACGGCCGCTACACGCCGCGGCATCGAACGACAGAGGCTTTGGATGTGAGCTTGGGGTTTGTCGATCCAGGCTGCTTCCACACGTTGCTATAGTTCATCAGGCGTAGCCGCGGGTGGTGCTTGCCGGACCACTCGGTTGCCGATCAGCGACCAGACATGTTCCATGGGCGACATATCGAGAGAACAGGCGGGCCACGGCAGCAGTGACACCTGGTGGGCCGTGAAGAACTGTTGCATGTTGCGTGCCACGAGCGGGCGCGCTTTGTCCTGTTGAAACATTGCCGCTGGCAGGTCCTGCAGGTAAGGGAGGACTACAGGCTCCAAAATGTCGGAGGTGTAGTGGTGGCTGTTGAGTGTACCGGCGGTGCGTACCAGAGGGGTGCGGGTGTCATATCTGATTGCGCCCCAAACCCTGACGCCAGGTGACGGACCGGTATGGTGATGCATAATGCAGGAGTCATACAGTCTCTCGCCGCCGTGCCGCCACACGCTGGTCCGACCATCGTGGTGTTGCAGGCAGAAGCGGGATTCGTCTGAAAAAACAATGTCGTGCCGTTCCGTTGTCCAGGTGCGACGTTCAACGGTCCACTGCCGCCGCACTCGCCGGGGGTGTAACTTCAATGGTAATCGGCGCAATGGGTGCCGTGCGACAAGTCCCCCTCCTGTAGACGACGTCGAACGGTACGTGCTGACACAGGTTGTTGCGCTACACACCCTAATTCCTGCGCTAACGTTCGTGATGTGGCGGTGCGAGCCGCCAGTGCCCTCCGCACAACATGCCGGTCCTCTCGAACGGTGATGTGCCGCGGCTTCGGCAATCGCTCACGTCGGTCCGTCCGTCCCTCCTGCACCCACCGAATCCATACTCGCCTCATTGTGGCTGGCTGTCGTCCCACACGAGCGCGGATGTCTCGGTACGATAAACCGCTGTCGCGATAAGCCACTATTCGGCCTCTGCCGAACTCCGAAACGTGCTGGAATGACTGCCGTATTCTGCAACGAGGCATTAGGAAGCTTCCTACGCACAGGTCCGGCAGCACAACACACTTCCACTACTTACACCCCGTCTTCTGTGCACCTTTCTTATAGTGCTTCTCGGTGGCGTGCCGGGCCCGCATGATTTGCATATGCCGTGCAACGGTAATCGTTTGCATGTCCTCTCGCGGGCGACGCATGCTACGAATTTAAGGCCAATCGGATGCTTTCTTCTTGGTGTTGCATTATGGGTGGGTATCAGTGTGTGTGTGTGTGTGTGTGTGTGTGTGTGTGTGTGTGTGTGTGTGTTGCGTTTTTTACTAAAAAAAGTTGCGTTTCACTCACTCGAGTTGAATCATTTTACTCCACTCTGTGGATGGTCGTGTACGTATTTTTGGCGCACACAACAAGACCTATTCGATCCATCTTGCATGATCTCCACACTGCAAGCCGATGAAGACGGTTGCATGATATGTGGCATGCTTACCTGGCAGGAACTTGGTCTCGTGGTGCATGTGGAACAACGGAACAACACATGACTGGTGCCCACTATCGCAAATTCCTTCCTGACTCTGTACAACCAGCAATGTTGCAGTTTTTCTTGAATGGAGACGATGTCTTCCAAGATGACAATGCACAGAGCCACGGGTCCAATGTTGTGCAGGAATAGTTTGAGGAACACAGTTTAAAGTTACTGCAGATCGATTGGCCTCCGAATTCGTACGATAGCAATCCCATAGAGCACTTGTGGAACAAGATGGAACGGCATACCAGGCGTCTGTATATATAAATCACCTGCATACCTGCATTGAAAGCCGCGTTATTATATAAAATATGTATATAACTTTTTATATTTCATCCTTTTTTGAGGCACGTAAGTCCACTCGGCTAACACAACTTGAAATAGTACCTGAATTCATCCACACACGTGTCCTTATAAGAGTAAGGTATAAATTAGTTTCATCAGCGAGTGGCGAAACCAAAGCTGATTTTTCTCTGCAGTCTCGTTATCTCTAATTGAAAGGGATACTGTTCACTCCTTACCGTCGGAATATCTCTGCCTTGCAGTCCGATGCAGAATGTAAAAAAAAAAAAAAAAAAAAATGCTTTTCAGGTATCTCCTGCCGGTCAATGTCATGCATCGCGGCTTACCACAAACTACAAACATCCGTTCTTGACGCGGACTGAAAAACCACGGTCCCCGTTTCCGCCGAAAAAATGCTCATACGTATATCTTATCGAAACCCATGGGTGAGTCAATCTGTCAATTTAAGCGCCACTGAAGACCCTAATCCCTACTTTTTTCTCTTACCTGCTATGTATCCGCTGACACCAACACGAGAAACGCACTGAAAAAATTAACACAACGTATTTTGATATCCATATTAGCGTATACCTCGATTGTACTCAGCTTATTTTAATCAATCTACCCTCTCAACGTGTTTACAAGGGTTTCTAATACCTTGTTTCGTAGCAGCAGTTATGTTTGGACCGTTTTCGTTTTCGTGGAAACAGCAGAAAATGGCGAAATAAATACGATACCTTCTCTTCAAAAGTGAAAATGAAAATATATTTGCATGTTTAAATATGGAAATGATCTCAAAATCCTACAGTTATTATGGAAGCATACGTCACGCAGTCTGAAAAGACAGCTAAAATAATACTGACTTAGAGGAATCATCAAATTATTGATACGTTATCATGGAATTCCGTATCGGTCATTATTATAGAAATGAAATACTGAAGTGATGTTGAGGGACCCCACAAACCAGAGAGGAAAAAGTATTGTGAGTTTCATTACAATTTGGGATACAAAAGTAGCGAATGTAATTTTTTGCAAAAATGGAGAATATATCTATTGACTGGAAAGCAACTTTTCAGAAGTAGATAGCTACTTCTACAAGGTCCGAGATGTGCTTCGGTTCGAATCCCAGTGAGGCATGGGTGTTGTGTTGGTCTTACGGCAGCTCTCTTTCTTCCCTGGAACCAGTGGCCATAAAGTAGGGGCGGGCAATTGCTTGAAGGCCATTAAGGTGGTCATTAACATCCCTTACCCTCCAAAAAATGGAAAAGGGGAAGATAATCATTTCTTGCTCTCCGTGCAAGCGGTATAATAAAGAATTAGCACACACCGATGCTTTATAACGCTGCTTGTAGGTGGAAGGGCAATTTTCTCCACATTTAGTGAGAGCCAAAATTTATCACCACATTTCCACAAATGTGTTTCTGGGTATGGTTAAGCGCCACTTTTTTATGTGATCTTTTATAAAATTAAATGTACACTGAGTGTCCAAATTATTTTCACCACCTGGTTAGTACGTTGTTGTGCCACCTTTCGCTTTTAACACTGCTTCAATTCGTCTTGGTATCATCATCATCATCATTGTCAACCATTATCAATCCACTGCTGGACGAAGGTCTCCCCAAGTTTCCTCCACAACGGTCTGTCTTGTGCCAGTCTCCTCCATGTCACTCCCGCATATTTACGAATTTCATCCACCCATCTCCCATGTGGTCTTTTTCTGGGTCTTTTCCTGTCCCTTGGAATCCAATCTAAAATTTCGGCTGTCCATCTATGGTCTGTCCTTCTGGCAGTATGTCCAGCCCATTGCCATTTCAGGGATTTAACTCTGATCATGATGTCTTCCACTCTTGTCATTTTTCGGATCCACGAGTTCCTCTTCTTATCTCTCCTGGTTACACCAAGCATGCACCTCTCCATGCTTCTTTGAGTTGTCTGCAGCCTTTGTATGTCTCTTTTAGTTAAGGTCCACGTCTCTGCACCATACGTAAGCACTGGAAGGATGCATTGATCAAACACTTTTCTTTTAAGACATAATGGCATATTGCTCTTGAAAATTATGCTGTTTCTTCCAAAAGCTCTCCAGGCAAGTTTTGTACGCCGATTAATTTCTTCATCAATGTGACCCTCACTTGATATCTGCTGTCCAAGATAAACATATGTATCTGTTATCTCCAGTTTTTCTCCATCAATCGATAAATCTTCATTTCTTGTAAAAGCATTGAACATCACTTTTGTCTTCTGAAAGTTCATTTTTAATCCCACTTCTTTACTCTTGTCAGCAAGTTCCTGGATCATACTCTGCAGCTCTGATGGGGTAGTTGCCAAAATGACTACGTCATCAGCAAAACGAAAGTGGGTTAGATAATCTCCATTAATCTTTATCCCTTTGTTTTCCCAGTTCAGTGATTGAAAGACATTTTCCAATGTGGCATTAAAGAGCTTCGGAGATATGGTGTCACCTTGTCTCACTCCCTTTCCAATTTTTATGTGTGTTGTATTTTCAAACAGCCGAATCTTTGCACTTGCATTTTCATAGATGTTATTAATAATATTAATGTATGCATCTTCAATACCGCAGGATTTCAGAGCCGTGGTAACTGCTGATGGTTTCACCGAATCAAAGGCTTTTTCATAATCGATAAAAGCCATGCACAATGGAAGTTCATATTCCCTCGCTCTTTCAATTAGTTCTCTCAGTACGTGGATATGATCTATTGTGCTGTAGCCACTCCTGAATCCAGCTTGTTCTCTCGGTTGAGCCATGTCCAGTGTTACCTTCAAGCGGTGTGAAAGAACTTTAGTGAAGATTTTATAAACCACTGATAGGAGGCTGATAGGTCTGTAGTTCCTGAGATCCTCAATGTCACCTTTTTTATGTAGCAGGATCATTGTAGCGTTGTTCCAATCCTCAGGAATCTTCCCTTCATTAAGGCATCGAGTGAAAATTTGGGCGAGTACTGTTTCAATTTCTCCACTTGCTTCTCGTATGATGTCTATAGTAATTCCATCTTCTCCTGGAGCTTTCCCCCGCTTCATGTTCTTGATTGCATGAGCAACTTCTGCTGGGAGGACTGGAAGAACTCTGGTACCTTTCATGATGTCTGGAGTACATGTATCATCCCTTTCATATAATTTGGAGTAGAAATCTTTCACTCTTGTCAAAATTTCGCCTCTATTTCTTGTTATAGAACCATCTTCTTTTCTCAGAGCCATAATCTGTTTTCTTCCCTTACTGAGATGTCCCTTTGCTATCTTAAGGCTTTGGTTGTTTTCAATTGCTTTCCTCACTAGCTCACAGTTGAATTTCCTTACGTCTTCAGTGATACTTTTTCGTGTTGTCTTGCATAGCTCTATATATTCCACTTTGGAAGTCACATCTTCTTTAGTTGTCCTCATCTCTCTTCTTTTTTGCATCAACATTTTGGTTTTTCCTGATAATTTGTTCACATGCAACTTGTTCTTAGACCCAGCTAATTTTGTTGCTGTTTCCATTAGAGCTTTGGTTACTTTTCTGTTAACTTCCGAAATATCCACTTCTTCCGATGTTAGGCCTTCTAAAGCAGAGAATCTGTTCTTCAGTTCCAACTTGAAAGTATTATGGTGTTTTTTAAGGTTGGTTATGTCAATACATTTTGTTTGTCTTATGAGCTTGCCACGTTCCAGTTTAGTGTTGAGGTGCATCTTACATCTCACCAATCTATGGTCACTACCTGTGTTGAACTTGTTCAGCACACTGCAGTCTTCGATGACGAATTTTTTGTTACACATAATAAAATCAATTTCACTTGTCGTCCCAATTGGATGTCTCCATGTCCATTTCCTGTGTGGCTTTTTCTTGAAAAAGGAGTTCAAGATGAAAAATCCTTCTGCCTCTGCAAACTCAACGAGAGTATTTCCACGCTGGTTTCTGTTGCCGTGACCGAATTTACCTACTGAAGTTTCATTCTGTTGCCGTTGCCCTATTTTTGCATTGAAATCTCCCATAATTATCTTCAAGTGCTGCTTACCTTTATTATTTAGATGACGAATTTCCTCATAAAATTCTTCAATTTCTTCTTCAGGATGACTTGTGGTGGGTGCATAAATTTGAATAATCTGAGCCTGGTATCTTCTCGATAGTTGGATAACGAGTCGTGCAGCTCTGTCAGAGGAACTTTCAACTTCTACCACTTTATCCTTCAGTTTCTTGTTTATTATAAATCCAACACCACTAGTTCTGCCAGTATCTGTCCCACGATAATAGAAGAGATGTCCACTTTTCAGTTCAATGAGATCTTCTCCTTTTCTCCTTACCTCACTTAGCCCGACAATGTCCCACTTGATCCTTTGTAGTTCCTCTTCCAATTCAAGAAGCCTTGAATCAGAAGATAGGGAGCGTCCGTTATAGGTAGCCAAGGTCAGCATCAAATGGCAGCCTAGTCCGGTCCTCCGGGGATTCTTAGCACCCTCTGCCTTCATGTCGCACTGGCCGCTGCCTTGGCCAGGTACATTCCAGCTGCCGGAGACTGAGGGCCAAGATTTAAGTTGTAGAGTCATTTTGGAGGTGTTTGGCCATAACTCACCACGCTGGCCAAGCGGGTTGGTGAGTGTGGGATAGAATTTCCCCTAATCCCGATGGTATAGTTATACCGCTATTGGCGGTCGTCAGAGCCCCTTTAGTGGGAACAGGATGCACCACGAGAAGGCGGGGTTGACATTTGTCAAGGAGAGGCTGTGATGTTACGCATCACCTGACCTTACATCCCCGTCTTGGTATGGATTCTATTAAATGTTGATAAATGGCTTAGGGTCAATTAGTACAAATGATATAAATTGCACCCTCCAGCTCTTAAAGATCTAATGGTAGCGTATCCAGCTGTCTGATGCCCCTTTCGACTTCGTCCCACAAATGTTCCATTGGATTGAGATCCGGTGATTGAGCGGGGTCAGTGTAGCAGGGAAAAGTCTTCGTGATGCTCCTTTAACTATTCGCATACAATGTGAGTATTATTACATGGAGCATTGTTCTCCTGGAGGTGTCCACTCCCCGTGGGATAAACCATCAACATAACTGGGTGGGCTTCAAATCATGATCAGGTCAAAACATATGTAGAGGATTATAGGAAGAGAGTGTCTGTACCCAGGTCTTAAACAACCCTTAGAAATAGGAAGTTAGGAGATTTGGGCTAGAGTTCCCGATAGGAAAGTGACATGGAAGCGAGGTAGAAAGGGAGTGGAAGACGCCCTTATTTACTACCGCTGGACCAGTACCTGGGGTCCGACGGCTTAACGTTCCCATCTGACGCACGGCGGTTATTTAGTGGTTCGAAGGTTCATACCAGTCCGAGATCAAACCTGAAATCCCCCCCCCCATGGCAGTCACGAACGGTGACCACTAGGCCAACTGGGTGGACTTGATCGGCAACGATATTTAAATTCCATTGGGCGGTCAGATATTGATCTATAGGAATAAAAGGGCCTAAACACTCCCACAAAAACATTCCCCAGATCATAATGCTGCCTCTGCCAGCTTGAATAGTAGTAGGCACTATGCAAAATGGATCCATGCTTTCGTGCTGTTGTCTCTATATCCTTACTCTTCAGTCTGCATGGTGTAGTTCAAAACGTGATTTATTGGACCACATTACCCTTTTTACATTCATTTACTATCCAACTTTTCTGTTCCTGAGCGAACTGGACACGTTTTTTCTTGTTCGCTGCAGATAGCAATGGCTTACGGACAGGCCATCTGCTTCTGTAGCGCGTACGATGTAATGTGTGGCGAACTGCACTTTGAGAAGTTTGTCCTTGATTCAAGATTATCTGTAATCTGACGACATGTTGCCCGTATATTGGACTGAACAAGTCGGTCTACTCTCCACTCAGATCGAGCATCCAGTGGGCATTGATGACCACACGTCTTGCGCTCAGACCAGGTTGCTTTATTTGTTTGACTGGTGGTCCAGCCTCTATAAATTTTGACAACGGCTGCTGCCGAACATTTCACAAGTGCAGTCGTTTTGCTAATGCTCGCACCAATGCTTCGAGCGTCCACAA
This sequence comes from Macrothele yani, assembly GCA_039090855.1. Classification (NCBI taxonomy): domain Eukaryota; kingdom Metazoa; phylum Arthropoda; class Arachnida; order Araneae; family Macrothelidae; genus Macrothele; species Macrothele yani. Next base: position 119,459,614 of record CM077026.1, read on the forward strand.
TTATTCCACGTTCAAGGTCCATAAGATCGCGCCTTTTACCCCTTATTTCTTACACAATGTATTCCATCAATATCTGTGGGCCCTCAGCGTTCTATAATTGTCTGGTGGAGTGCATAATGATTCAGTAGCTCAGTGAATATGTTCAGCAGGAAAAAGGGAATGAGGAAGTTAATGGTTCAGTGTTTGGCTGGATTACACAATCTAAGTCAAGTCAGTTATGAAATTATAGGGAGGGCATATTCAGTCCCCTATAACCAATAATGCTTCAAGGCCTCTGGAAATACCTGGATCTGTTCACTAACTTTTTTACGCTTTCCAACCGTAGGTTGAAGAAGCGTAAATGCTCCAGCTTTGTCCGTCTGTCTGTCGGGACGATAACTCGCGTAAAAATGGTTAAATTTCGATGAAATTTTATTATGTGGTAGAGGACCACCTGGGCACGAATGCTATTGAAAATGGTTGAAATGGGGTTAAAGGTCAGGACAAAGGAGCGGGATCCATTCCATCGCCCTTATGCGTCATAACTTACGTAAAAATACTTTGATTGCAATAAAACTTTATCATGTTGTTCCGGAGGTATACTGAACCAATTCTGTTGAATATTATTGAAGTGGGGTCAAATGTCAGGGCACAGGAGCGAGATTTATCCCACAGCCATTATCCTCATAACTCGACTAAAAATGCTTTCATTGCGACAAAACTTTAGTATGTTTTTCGGAGGTATACTGAACCGATTTTGTGTAATATCATCGAAATGGAATCAAAGCTCAGGGTACAGGAGCGAGATGTATTCCACAGCCCTTATCCTCATAACTTGAGTAATGATTTCTGGTATGTTGGAAAGCGTATCATAATCAACGCATTGCATGATTTTACTAACTTGTTATAAAGATGCGCACTTTGTAGCGTAAGTTTCCGCTACAAGCTACTGTTACAACTATATTTTTCGATTTGTAGCGATGCTACATACAAAGCTACTGTAAAAGCCTCATACTACATTGAAGCGCTGCTTCCAATCACTGAATATATCTAACGCCAAGTTCGATTTCGTCCGATTGCTCTTCACTTTTTAAACCACTTATTCTTTATTGATGAATACATTTGAATCAAAATTAAAGAAAAAAGACTATAAAATTTCAAGTCGAATTCACACCTTTAATTTTCAGTAACTCCAGGATAGATTCGCCTCATGCAGCTATGCAAAACATATGGTAAACAGTTGCTTTGGGTTCGATTTTCGGTTGAGACGCAGGAGTCATATTTGCACTGTCCCTCAATGCAGCAAGGAAACAGCCTTGCACAGTTTCATGTATTCCTGACTTTGAAACGATTCTGTGCCCTTTGAATTCGCCGACGGGCATAAGCTCTGATTTCTTCTTGTGCACCCGACATGTCGATTACGACCTACGGATTGAAATAAAAAATTATGTTAACAATCTGCTTGTAATAGAAAAGTTTACTCTCTATCATAAATTAAGTACCACAAAGTTGGAGCAAATCCAAAAAAGATTGAGACTGAGCATTTAAAGAGGAAAGGGAAAAAATGGGTTACAGATGGTTGCGACATTTTAAGCAAAGCATTCCTCTTTGTAGTGGCGTCAGTAGCATTCGTGCTATAACGGATTGTTTTCTAGGAAATACAAAATTACTACGCCGGCTCAACTATTCTTAATGAAAGCTTTTTTCCTCGTGTGTAGGCTTTACTTTCTTCTTACACTCACATTGCGTCAGAATGGAAACGTAAGCTTTGCGGATGTGAAGAGAAGAAAACTGATTTTAGAAGAATTCACGCTGTAAAGTAGAATAAGATCGATTTCGAACCTCCGAGTTTGAGAAAAAATTTAACACTTTTCAATGATGTCTATATGACGATTAACTTTAAATTGCAGTAGCGGTAAATTTAACGTACTTATTTACTTCTCTGCTAATGTTGGTAATGAACTTTCTGAGTATATATACGGGAGGTCATCACAAAAATTCTGCACATTGTCAATTTTTGAGAAACGTGAGAAATAACGGGCGAAAACGTACCTTATTGCCGTTCAATGTACTCCCCTTCGCTGCTAATGACATTTTGCCAGCGGTGAGGTAGGTCCTGGATGTCCCGTAGTACGCCATCTTGTTTAGCTGTCGTATCACTCGGGTCACGTCTAATGACAGTTCGTCAAGCGATTCGTAAAGGTTGCCACGGACCGATTTTTTAACTTTGGGAAAAGATGAAGGTCGGGTGGACTGAGATCAGGTCTGTATGGTGGATAGGATAAAGATTCCCAGCCATATTTCGACAAAAAGTCCCGTACCGAAGCTGCACCGTGGCACGATGCGTTGTCATGCAGCAAAATCTCTCCAGCTTCCAACAAGTTGGGGCGCTTTTGACGAATTTTAGTCTTAACTTTGTCCTCAGAAAGAAACTGTGCTTCGATCAAGAGTTCCTTCTCCACAAGCTTCTTGCAAGGCATTGTGGATCTGTGTCGGAGTTTATCCCCGTAGAATTTCTATTTTCACGTACGAGCGCTGGTCTAACGCTGTGACTCGACCTGAGGAGCTGCATGCTTCCATTTCCAAACGCTCCCACGTCCAACAACACATGATAGCGCGTCGTTCTGACACCACCACTGCGCTGCTGAGAGTTTGACCTTTACATGACGCAATCATTTTCCGGATTGCATTATTCGCGTCTGTTTTAGATTAACGTGTGCAGAACTTTTGTTATCACCCTCGTATTATTTCAATAAAGATCACAACCGCCAGGATAAAATAATCTGCATTTACTATTTAACGAACTCTTCCTTTTCATTGTTCCACTCAGGGGGAGATCCATTGCTCAACATCTCACAGTTTTACAAGTGCTTATATTCCTTCGCTGATCACATACATTGCTCAAAATAATTAGGGGGGGCATGTGACTTTGGCGACGTTATGCAAGCCAGTCGGGTGATATCTTAACGAAACGCGAAAAACGCAAATCGACTGTAACATAGTCAGCCGAATCATCCATATTCTTATACAAATTAGCGTATGTAATGTCAGAATGCATAAATCCCATGTTGGATAAAAAGAAGATTTTCCGAGAGCTCCCTTATTCTCTCGCGTTTTTAGTGGCCTTTCTTTTCTTGAAGTTTTCGGTTCGAAAAATGCCTCAACAGCATGATTTACAGTAATCAACGCCATGAAGAGCTATTGGCAGGCTGGAAGCATGTTAGAGACAGCTGGTGGTAGCAGAAGCCATTGGAAAGCCACGAAATCTGATTTGGATACTGTGGACTAATTCTAGGATACGGGAAGTGTTAAAAAAAGGCTAGATTAAGGCCGTCCACGAGCAACTACAGCAAGGGAAGACCGTTATCTATTGTCAACAGCTTGTCGGAACAGGCGGCAAAATGCTACTCAGTTAGAGCGAGAGCTTTTCGTGTCAACAGGACGCAGGTTGTCAATTCAAACTATCCGCAATCGCCTTCACAGTGGTGGCCTTTATGCACGCAGACCAATGGTGTGCGTTCAGTTAACCGCGCACGACACCGTACGACACCCCCTTGTGTGTGTCCATTAACCGCACCACACCAATGGTGTGTGTCCATTTAATTGCACCACACCGTACGGCCCGTACAAATTGGGCTGAGGTACATCGTGGTTGGGGTCACGATGAGTGGAGTCAAGTTCTCTCCTCTGACGAGTCGAGATTCAGTCTGGAGTCTGACAATGAACGAGTTCTTATATGGAGGGAAGCCGGCGCACAAAATAATCCAGCTGTTGTGCTGGAAAGATCACATTACGGCGGACATGGACTGTTGGTATGGGCAGGTTTACGTATCGGTAGACATACTGACTTGCACGTCATCCAAAACGGCAGTCTGACGGCCCAGAGACAAAGAGACGAGATTCTCAGACCCATTGTCATGCAGTAGCGTAACTAGAAATTTATTGGGGGGGGGTCCATGTATTCGGTTCATTGGTGAAAGCCTCATATACGCATATTTATCATTTTTAATTCTTACGCAATCCACCTTTGTGACGTACTACAGAGGTAAAGCACGTAACAAGACGACAAATCTGCAGCGATACATTCCGTCCGCGTAGCTTAATTGGGAGAGCTACTTACTCCGGAGTGAGAGGACGCCGATCCTCGTCATGGACAAATTTGTGTTTTCACAACCTCAAGGGGGAGGGGGGGGTACGGACACGAGCCCCCTTGGCTAAGCCTCCGTTGTCTTCCCGTACTCTACAGCCGTCGGTGATTCGTTCCGTGGGCGATAACTCTCGACCTCATTGAGTTTGGCTAGTGGACAGCACGCTCCAGGAGAAGGAAATAAAACTTACGGAGTGGAAAGCATGCTCTCCTGACTTAAATCCAACTGAGTAGAGAGGGACACACTTGGTAAATTCATTACAGATCGACCGACACCTCCGTTGACTCATCGTTAATTGTTGGGTGTCCATATTGAGGAATGGCGGAGGTACCCCTAACGCCTCCTCCGTAACTTCACCAACTCCATGCCATCCACTTGAGCAGCGTTCTTAGCTGTTCAAAGGGATCGCACACCCTACTATAGGTCAGTCACCGCCTTCAAAAAGTCCTTTTTTCTCGTTGTATAGGTTTGCATATTGTATAGCTTATCGCATCATGTGCGTTAATTGATAATATTGTAAAAAATTCGTAAATGTGCTTTTTCCTACCCATGTTACTGAATATTCTAAAGTATCTTACACAAAAATAATATTTTACGTTCAGTCACGCATGATTTTCCTTACGACATAGAATGGTAGCCAACATTTTGGATACTTTTTGAAAACTCATGTTTTGCAAATTTGTAGGCTTATAGGATATGTTATGTTTCATTAAATGTAAATGTTTATATGGATATATCAATTGCAAGATAATTTCATGCTGAATTCAATACGAAAAACAGAATTCAAATATCGGCAGTACAAAAACAGCTATGTTTACTTTGGTCTAAAAAAACAAGGTATTATTCAGCTAAGAAGCGGAATGTAAGTGCAGACGCTGCTAGCGAATCACAGTCCTTGTTTTGGGGACCAATCAAACGGCAGTAACCGCGGTTACACCATTTGTCAATTTGGGGAAAGTCAATTTTGCCGTTTGTTCTGTAGAAGAAAGACGATTATCGGTGAAAGTGAAGCGCAATTGGACATTGTGTACACACTTTTAGTATTTCTTGAAATTTAAAGTGTACATAATGAATAGAGCAATGACGGCAAAGAAAAGAGTTGATTGGGCATCCACAAAAAGAAGCAAGATTGTTGTATTGCGTGAATTGAGTCTTTGCTATGCTGACATTGCAAGGCAAGAGGTGGGACAGGGACGACATCTGGAATGCAAAAGTTGTGTTTACGTAATCTGGAAAAAAGTCACTGGAAACGAAAATAAGATATCGTATTTGGTAGTGATGGGTGAAAATATGAGACGTCAAGTGGGAGAAGAACTACATTTCGACTGCATGGAGGCAAATATAAAGCACCCAACCAGCGTTATGATTTAGGCAGGTATGGCAGCAGATGGTGTTGGCCGCGTTCATATAATCGACGCACGTAGAACGCAAAAAAATTAAAAAATACATTGACACCACCCTGGAACCAAAGCTCCTAGCTTTCATCTGGTATCTGTATCCAACAATACACTATTTCTTTTTCAGCAGAACTCAGCTTTCTGCTATACATCACAAATATGAAAACAATGGTTCACAGCAAAGATCATTTTATTGCTGGCCTGGTAAAGAAAGCAGACCTGACTTGAACTAGATAGAAAATTTCTGGCACTGTTTGGAAAATTTCGTATGAATGAGATGCCCATCAAATAAAAATAATTAAAATGAGGGTTATAATTGCTTCCTGGCACCACGTATTACCAAAGGCAGAGCTTCAAACACTTGTTGGCTCAAGTGTTGTGCAGAGCTTTAAACACTTGTTGGCTCAGGTGTTGTGCAGAGCTTCAAAGACTTGTTGGCTCAATTGTTGTGCAGAGCTTGAAACACTTGTTGGCTCAGGTGTTGTGCAGAGCTTCAAACACTTGTTGGCTCAAGTGTTGTGCAGAAGTTCAAACACTTGTTGGCTCAAGTGTTGTGCAGAGCTTGAAACACTTGTTGGCTCAGGTGTTGTGCAGAGCTTCAAAGACTTGTTGGCTCAATTGTTGTGCAGAGCTTGAAACACTTGTTGGCTCAGGTGTTGTGCAGAGCTTCAAACACTTGTTGGCTCAATTGTTGTGCAGAGCTTGAAACACTTGTTGGCTCAGGTGTTGTGCAGAGCTTCAAACACTTGTTGGCTCAATTGTTGTGCAGAGCTTCAAACACTTGTTGGCTCAGGTGTTGTGCAGAGCTTTAAACACTTGTTGGCTCAGGTGTTGTGCAGAACTTCAAAGACTTGTTGGCTCAATTGTTGTGCAGAGCTTCAAACACTTGTTGGCTCAAGTGTTGTGCAGAGCTTCAAAAACACTTGTTGGCTCAGGTGTTGTGCAGAGCTTCAAACACTTGTTGGCTCAAGTGTTGTGCAGAAGTTCAAACACTTGTTGGCTCAAGTGTTGTGCAGAGCTTCAAACACTTGTTGGCTCAAGTGTTGTGCAGAACTTCAAAGACTTGTTGGCTCAATTGTTGTGCAGAGCTTCAAACACTTGTTAGCTCAAGTGTTGTTCAGAGCTTCAAAAACTTGTTGGCTCAAGTGTTGTGTAGAGCTTCAAAGACTTGTTGGCTCAGGTGTTGTGCAGAGCTTCAAACACTTGATGTCTCTGTGCTGCTATTTTAAACAATAAAGGCTACAATACTAAATACTGATAGCACATTGTAATCGTAAGTACCTCATACCATTTTATCGCATTGTAGTGTATATTTATCATGATTGCATTATTCGAAGCGTAACTTTTTTTTTTTTGTATTGCAGATATTTGAATTTTGTTTTTCGTATTGAATTTAGAATTAAATTCTCTTTCAATTAATATTTAGCGAAACATAACATTTCCTACAAGCCTGCAAAGTTGCAAAACATTGAAATTTCCAAACGTGTGCACAATTGTGGCCAGTACTGTATCTTCCTCCCTTAATTCTTTCGATCACTGTAGATCTTAATGACTTTTATACCAATATACGCTCCAACAACAACAACAACAACAACTTTCGTACATAAATCTGTATACCTCGACAGCACCACATCAACTACTGCTACAATTACCCCTGTATACATCCAATCTAATCATTATACATCGATGAGCCATTTCATTATGACCACCCCCAGCCTAGGTAAATAAGCGCTCCTGGAGACCGAACGGTGGCGCAAGTGAAGTTCACAGAGCAACATGTATACAACCTGAGGACAGGCTTTCGGTTAGTAGAGTGTTCGGAGTCAGAATGGGAGAAGCTTGATAAAGGACAAAATGCGATGACACGGCTCCTCGGAACTACGATTTCGGAAACGGCGCGGCTTGTGGGTTGTTCACGTGCCACTATAGTGAGTACGTATCAAAAGTGGTGCACAGATGGCCAAACGACGAACCGTCGTCCAGCCGTGAGTCGTCCGCAGCTCATTGATGCCAGAGGGGAGCGGAGACTGTCGCGCATTGTTCACAGTGACCGCAGGGCCACAGTGCGACAAATCACCCGCAGCTACAACAGTGGTCAGCAGGGCAATGTGTCACAGCACACAGTTCATCGCATCCTTCTGCGCATGGGCCTGCGTAGCCGAAGTCCCAGTCGGGTCCCCATGCTCACTGCACTTCATCGCCAACAACGCATGAAATGGGCCCCAAAATCATCGAGATTGGACCGTAGATGATTGTAAGAAAGTGGGGTCTATCGAAACAAGATTCTTGGTGCATCGCATAGACGGCCAAGGACGAATACGCCGATTACCAACGGATTCTATGGCACCTGCATGCACTGTTGGGCGGAAAAAGGCTGGCGGCGGCGGCGGCGGCGGTGTTACTCTGTGGGCGATGTTTTCTTGGCACACTTTAGGCCCCATTACTCCAATAGCACAATCCCTGACAGCTGTCAGGTATCTGAACATAGTTGCGGACCGAGTTCACTCATTCATGGAAATTGTGTTCCCTGCTGGTGATGGCCATTACCAACAGGATAGTGTGCCATGTCACGCTGCCAGAATCGTCAAGGAGTAGTTCAAGGAACATGCTGGTGACTTTCTGTTTATATACTGGCCTCCAAATTCACCTGAAATGAACCCAATCGAACATTCGTAGTTCGACTTGGAAAAGCGCGTTCGCGCTAATTCACCATCACCCGGAAATGTACGAGAACTGGAGGATCTGTTGTTGACATTATGGTACCAGACACCTCAAGATACCTATCGCCACCTCATCGAATCGATGCCTCTCTGAGTGGCAGCTGTTTTTCGGGCTAAAGAGGGGTCTTATAGCTTATTAGGTAAGTGGTCGTAATGTAATGGCTCATCGCTGTATGTTTCTCTGACTCACTGCTGGTTTTGCCAAATTTTAAAGTTCGTATGGGAAATAATGTATGGTTCAGTGAGAAAATGTTTAATGAGATGTAACTAAATTTACATAAAAAAAAACAGAAACTGAAAAGAAAGGTTATATGGAGATGTATGTATATGTCACATCTCTTATAATGAAAATGCGTGTTTTTCCAGATTATTCGTGGATTTTATGAGTGGGTTATAGATATCAAGCAGATACCACGAAGAAATTCATGAAGAAATTCACGAAGAACTCTGTAATAATGTTATTTCAGCAGAAATTATTTGATAACGAAATTTTATATTTAATGGACGAACTCAGCGTGGAATTCACTTTTGCAAAGAAAACCTACATTTCGCGTGCGATGTCGAAAAGATGTCATGTTCGCGTCATATTTGGACCGTATCTCCGCCTCGTGGAAGCTTGTCTAGTTTTCAGTCATACGCATTCTGCTCGCTGCATCGGTTGATCCGCGAAATAAGGTTGTAATCGGATTATCGAACAAAATCCCGTAAGATGAGAGACACAGAAAACAGTTTTCATGTTCCCGCTTGTTGCAGCACGTACTTTTGTTCTGGCGGAATACAAAGGAAAGTGTATGAATTATCAGCTAAAAGCATCTCACTAAGAGGCGCATCACATTCGTGTCATTGATTAAAAAGCAGGGCGAAAGTAAGCCAGCTATTTTCTTTTTTTTTTTTTTATGATTTTTAGAATAGATTACTGTTTACTACCAGAACAATAAATGCCGCAGATGTTTTCCATATACTCGTTTTGACAGTAACAATTCAGTCAAATTCTATCGATTGGCCGAAATATCTGCTTCCTGTATTTTTTTTTCTGGTAAAACACTTCTTAAAATGCATTTTAACTTAGTACGATTTTAAAACAACTACCGAGATATGTATATAACACTTTGCTTTGATAGATGCATATTACAAGGGTATATACAGTACATTATTCATCTAAACGAGTTTCCCGTATGTCATCTCCATAAGTTTCTCCAACAACGTATTGAGAGAAAACAACAAAGCTTCTTTAGGCGGTTGTGACAAAAATAGCACCTGCATTAGAGGTCTGCGCTGGACTTATTTGGAGAGCCCGGCTCAGCCCGGCTACGCCCGGGCCCGTCAATTGCAGCTATTATTTAGGCCTGACTCTGCCCGCGATGTGTCATTTCGTATTATTTTGTCTTCCTATTGTATTTTATTAAATTGTGAAAATTAAATAATAAAATGAGATATTATTGAAAATATTTAGTTAAATGTAAGCCAAAAAATATTAACTAAACCTTGGCAATTATCGAAGAATATAACCTTTAAAGAAAGAAAAAAAAGTACACAGCTTGCTCAAAATCTCACTTTCTCTGAACTAGCAAGCGGTAACACAACAAAAGTCAATCCCTATGGGGATTAGGGACAGGAGAAACAACCGATGCCTCCCCCTCTCTTACACAAGCACACCCCACCCCCCTGTAGACCCTCCCCTCCCACTCCACAAAACACACACTAGCTCTGGGTCGAATATTTTTGTTCTTAGCAAGCCCCAAAGTGTTTTTACCATCTTAATACCTACAGATGGTAAAAACACTGTGAGCACCTCTCTTCGCCTCTGTGATTGCGTCCTGGGCTATGTCACGGAAGTAAGAAAAGCCAGAAAAACTGTTAAAGAGACCAGGAAATTGGGAAATACGATCTTTATTTTTTTCTTCATCATTGCAATAAAAATTATGTGTCGACTTGGCCCGGGGCGACCGTAAGTGTCTGGGTAAAGGCCGGGCCAGACCCTGCCCGTTACTTTGCCCTCTAAACTAAAAAAGCCCGGTCCGGCCCGTTCGGACATCTAACCTGCATATCACGGTTAAGTCCGTAGGTTTTGAAATACGATCAGGGATGTAGACAACAGATGATGTAGGAATTTCATTAGTGGTTGGATTTTATTCTAAGATGTACACGGGATTGTACAAGGTGTGATCAAAAAGTATGTAACCTGGATTTACTGAAAAAAGTACAAGATTTACAGATTTAGAAGTTAATCGCCTTTGAAGTAGTCCCCTTCTGAAGCGACACACGTAACCCAACGCTGTTTCCACTGATCGAAGCATTTTTGGAAGTCATCTTCTGAAACAGCGTAAAGGTGCTTCGTCGCATTCTCTTGTATCTTCTCGATTCTTGAAATATTTTCCCTCTCAAGTGGGATCTGATTTTTGGGAAGAGAAAAAAGTAGCAGGGAGAGAGATCTGGCGAATAGGGTGGCTGTCCGACTTGTGCGATGCGGTGCTTAGCAAGAAACTGCTGTATAAGTTGTGAGGCATGGGAAGGCGCGTTGTCACGGTGGAGTTGCCACTCGCCATTCTCATGCAATCGCGACCTTTCGCGACGAATTGCGTCCCTCAAACGCCGCGGAGCTTGACAGTAGTACTCTTTGTTCTTCGCCTATGGCGCCATCTGGAGAAGAAAAGTGTAAGTAAAATGAGTAAAACTGTATGTGATTTCATGAAAAACCCGGTGTCATTCTGATCATTTCTACGCAAACCGCGTTGCCTTACTCTCAAAACTCCGCGAGTTATTACGTTTTTAAAATGTGCAAGACTTTTGGATCACCCGGTACGTTGTTTCAGAAATACTGCCACCCTTGGTCCTACAGCGGATAAATATCTTTTTTTGTAAATCTGATAAATCGCTCCTTTTATCCATGACAGCAACGAGTGATATGTTTTCACTTTGCCTACAGCACACCTTATATACCCTCCAAGCCAGCTCACGGTACGTGCCTTCTTTCATTGGCTGCGCGCTGTTGACATAAAAAATAGGAGGAGGTCACAATAATGTGACTCGACTGTGTAGTTCATTGATCCGACAAATTTTAGTGGTAGCTTCTGCCCTTTGCAATATTATGAGTGCCGATTGCTGTATTTTCTCAATTAGCTTTATCAACGAGAGCCGTAGGATATCCATGCATTCTAGTTATTTCATTAATTTCCTTAAGCTCAATCTGTCGTAGTCTGTAGGTGGAAGAGTGGCTATATGCTCGGCGAACCATGAAGTACAGTGACGACATCTTATTTATTAATGGGTAGGCAGAAGACATTGGAATGAGCACAGAACACGACTAACGTTTATCCTCAAGCGGGTGGAGACATTCAGTAGATAACAGACTCGCTGACGAGGCTCGTATCGTCACCGAATGGTTCCCGGAACATACCGACGAGTTTTCTTTACTATAGTTGCCTGAATAACCCTCGGATTTAAACCCTATAGATCATTTCTGGTATGATACGGAACTCACTGTTTGCTCAGAGACTGTACCTCCGTCGGATTCGTAGTAACTGGGCCACTCAATCATTTCCTCGTGGTACAACGTTTTTGCACAAAAGCCTTTCAGTATCTCGATGTTCCTTGTCCCGATTAATCCAGGTTCTTCTGCTGGCCAAGGGTTGCATATCACGGTTCCAGGAAGGAATGTGTATTTGCAGTATGGCATGACATATCCGATGATTTTTTCATATTTGCTCTGACTGCAGTCATTTTAGAAATTTTTAAAATTCTGACATTTAGAACTCCCTGCGGGAAAAATCATGAACCTTATTAAAAATATAAGTAAGCTGTTCTTTCGATGCATTTGCATTTTAATGAAGATCATAATGAGGGTATTTTAATGTTATACTAAACAAAAGAGTAAGTTTTGAAAATCTTAGAAGGGAAAGAAAAAAAAATCGTTGGATGTGCATGAATAGACAAAGCAATTACATTATCATTTTCTCTTTTCACAAAATGCGCTAAAAATGTTTTATCGATCAAGTAGCGACCAAATGAAAGAGGCTGTCTAGACAATATCTTTTTTCTTTTTCTGAGGGAATAAATTTAAAAAAGATCAATAAAGAAATATGAGAAGGTATAGAAATCGATGACCAAGGCGACGAAGAATTCAAATTCTGCTCTGCTGCAGTCGTCTTTTCTTTAAAAGTAAAATATATAAGTAAATTAAAAGGCAAAAACAGACATCATCTACAATATTTTTGACGAAAATTCATAGAATATCCGCAAAATATTTCATTTCTAAGCTAATTGCATATTCCCTTATCGTCTTCTCAATTGAAAACTGCATGTACCGTCAACGTCGATGTAGCACACTATTTGGCATTCCAGTCAATGTGCTTTATTTATTTTCAAAAATTAGTTTTTAGGAACGCAAACAATTCTTTAAGAAGAAGATATGTTTATCTAGATCTCGCGCCCAGACAGAAAAAAGTTTCATTTCTGTTATGATAATTTCCTGAAAGCCATCCAAAATTTGCTTAAATATTCGATAAAAGTGTAACCAAAATGTACATCAGTGGCATTAAAATGCATATAAAGACCACGCACTCTTTCGTTTATAAGCAGTAGGCTCTCGAAGAGGTATAAGAAATCTAATTATACTCCTAGTCAGCCTAAGAGTGTACTGTTCTTAAAGGTGGGATAGCCTTACCACGATCACTCCGTGGAAAGCAAGAATGATATCAGTCCGCGTTACAGTGCACCTCTGATGTTTCCTTTCTGTCAAGCAATTACTCTCGCACTATCCCCCTTCTCTCCACTCTCACACACACCTTTCATCACACAAGCAATGGAGATTGTGAATGGAGGTCAGAACTTCTTACCTTACTTCCTGTTTAACAAACCTTCTCCTCGAGCTTTCCCGATTGTCAGTTTATTGTCTCTGTGTTGTGAATGTTAGAAAATGTCTTCAAGCACCACTTTCCTCCTCTCCAAGTTATTTCCCAGTTGTACAGAAGCAACCGAAATTGCGAGGCTCTTGATTGGGTAACTTCTCATTTCAAATTTATTTCTAAAAACGCTCTGACATTTGAAAATTTGTTTTAGATAAAAATTTTCCTGATAAACTGCTGAACAAACAAAAATGGATTCTGAGCAATAATTCTGCTACCGTTTGCCCTAAACGCTAGGCACTTCGTAGCGCAGTAACTGTTACTTAATTTCCTTAGTGATACACTCTTACATTGACTCGGAGTACAGTTACTTGTCCTTTTTCCATTCCCCAACTCTGTTTTGCGCGCTATTATCTATTCTTGCTTATAAAACTTTCTTCTTTTTTTGATTGAAGGTTTAACGACCACCGTGAGCAACTCAATGGGCTATAAGCAGTCGCTCGTTCTTAATTTAGGGTCACTGGCTCCAGGAAAGGGAAAGAGCCAGTGTGACGTAAGGCAAAAAACAACATCCATGCCTCAGCGGGATTCGAACCCGTACCCTTCTCGGACGAATAGTCATATGCCAGCGCTTATACCACTGCGCTACCGCGGCCTTATACAGTAAAACGTCATCTGCTGTCTTTCCCAAAAATTAAACGTAGATAACATCAGGAAGCATTCGAAATTGAGACGGAAAACGTTATTGTAAATATGATAAAATGTGCTTTCCAAAATGCTTTATGAATTTTACGGAATAAAAAAATGTTCTCTTCTTTTATAAAAATATTTAAAAGAAACTAACAATGCTAAATTATGCCAGAATTTTTCTCTTTCTGTAAATCAATTATTACTAGCAATAAACACGCGTTAACGAAAGTTGCCGTGGCCTCATCACCAAGCAATCAAATGTTCACCGAATGCCCCAGTTATTAAGGAGAATGAATATTTTGGATAGTATGTTGTCTTAAAGTTCAGTTTGACGAGATCTTTCTTTGGTGTTTCCTTGAATATTTTTCTACTTGAGATAATATTAGGTTAATGCATACGTTCAGGCCGTTTTTTTCGCAACACTACAGGAATGTATTACAGCAAAAGGGAAAACGGAGTCAATCAACTATGTATCCCCCCTCCCGTTTACGATGGTGTCCCAACGTTTGGGTAGGTCTGCAGTGCTGCGAAGAGGTCATCAAGGAAATTCCGGAGATCAACAATGGTGCGAAGAAGACATCAAGAGAATCTCTAGAATTCTGAGATGGTGTCCCAACGTCCGGATTTTGCTGCAAAGAAGTCATCAAGGACATTCTGGAGATCAACATCCTTGTTGAACGTTCTGCCACAGAGTGCATTCGACAGAGATCGGAACAGGTGAAAGTCTGAAGGTGCGAATTCTGGGGAACCGACCGCATGTGGAAGGATCTCCCATTTCATTTCCTGAATCCATTTTGGTCATGTTTATACTGTGAGGGCGTGCATTTACATGCTGGAGAAGGACACCGTGGCACCGATGTGGCCGTTTCTGTTGAATTGTTCTCTCCACACGGCGGAGTTGCTCACAATAAAGTGCAGCGTTGATGGTCCAATTCCTCGGCACTATTTCCCAGTGAATAATGACTTCCATGTCCCACCAGACACACAACATGATTTCGCAGGTCATGTTTTGGACGTAGTGTGGGCATCTTGTTTGGGCTCAGCTATTCCTTCCGATGCCTGAAATTTACGTACAGGCACCATTTTTCATCTCCGGTAGCAATACGTGACAGAATGTGTTTGTATTGCTGAGAACATTCGCGATAATGGGCGAGAAGGAACCACATATGGAAACACGCTTATTCTTGTTGTCCTCGGTGAGAGTGTGAGGAACCCAAAACTCCGATTTCTGGACCTTTTCCGTACGTTTCAGGTATCGCACCACTGTGGCCTTATCACAGTCCATCTCAGTGGCCAATTCGCGTGTGGTTTGACGCGGATCCAAGTGGTATAACGAAGTAAATTTCTCCATCATTTTTATCCACGCCGGAGATCGAACCCGGGTTCCCTCATTCCGGAATAAGTCGCTCTACCAATTGAGCCACACGGACGTTCGTTGTCGCTTCTATCTGCCTTTTTGTCGTCTGCGTCCTGCTGTGCTGGGCAGTCACGTCACATCTCTCCCCCCCGAAAGAGGGCCGGGAGCATGGCCCACGGGTCAGCCGTGACCATGAATCGTTACAGGCAGCCATCCGCTGTAGAACGTGCACATGAGAACTTCCAGTCAATCTGGTGTGTGGAATGCAACGTCACACATTTATTTTTCGAAGCGCTAAAGAAGGGATTCTCTTATTTTTCTTATCTCGCGGTGTGGAAAGAACATCACACCATTGCGAGATCTTGAACGAGTCATCCAGAAAGTTCGGGCGCCATTATAACGTAGTAAATTTCTCCGTCATTTTTGTCTACGCCGGGGCTCGAACCCGGGTCCCCTCATTCCAGAACAAGTCGCTCTACCAATTGAGCTACGCGAACATTCGTTATCGCTGCTATCTGCCTTTATGTCGTGTGCGTCCTGCTGTGCTGGGCAGGTGCGTCACAGTGGATGAGATGGTTCAAACGATTCTCATCAAAGTGAGAGGCTGACCTGAGCGTCGAGAGTCGTTGAGGTCAAAATTGCCACCTCGGAAACGCTCAAACCATTTGCAGGCAATCCTCGGAGAAATAGCATCCTCTCCATACGCAGCTCACATTTGTCGAGTGGCCTCGGCGGATGTGGAGCCCTTGTCAAACTCGAAGAGGAGCATGTTTCTGAAATGTTCATTCCTCTCTACTTGGCACTCCATATTTCCGGATCTGAAAACCAAAAAAACATTAGCCACAATCAAACAACGCAATATGATTTAGATACACGATATTACTGCCTATGTTGTGATATACAACTGGTCATTCGCACCGTCACTACTGACCTGGGAAACACTCGTGAAATAAAACGACATGAACTTAAGCATCAATCCAATAATTGGAAGGACCTGGATGTGTCATGTTTCCTTTGTGATTTGATCTGGACCCTCGAGTTGCTCACGATGGTCGTTTTACCCCAAACAAAAATAAAATAAAATGACCTCAATTTAGGGACGGGTGACTGCTAATAGGTTCATGGTCAATTTTAGGACTACAAATGAGTTCATGGCAAATTTTAGGACTACTAATAGGTTCATCGTTAGTTTTAGATCTACTAATAGGTTCGTGACCAATTTTAGGACTACTAATAAGTTCATGGGAAATTTTTGCATTACTGAGAGGTATTTGGTCAATTTGTGCACTACTAATAGTTTCAAGGTCAATTGTAGGACTACTAATTGGTTCAAGGTCAATTATAGGACTACTAATAGGTTCAAGGTCAATTGTAGGACTACTAATAGGTTCAAGGTCGATTGTAGGACTACTAATAGGCTCATGGTCAATTTTATGACAATTTATAGGTTCATGGTCAATTTTACGACAACGTATAGGTTCATGGTCAATTTTAGAATAGCTAATAGGTTGCTGGCAAATTTTAGGACAACTAATAGCTACAGGGTCAATTTCAGGACTACTACTAATAGGTTCATTGTCAATTGTGGGACTACTAATAGGTTCATGGTCAATTTTACGACAACTTATAGGTTCATGGTCAATTTTACGACAACTTATAGGTTTATGGTCAATTTTGGGACAGCTAATAGGTTACTGGCAAATTTAAGGACTGCTAATAGGCACAGGGTCAATTTCAGGACAATTACTAATTGGTTCAAAGTCAATTGTAGGACTACTAGTAGACTCATGGTCAATGTTACGACAATTTATAGGCTCATGGTCAATTTTATGACTGCTAATAGGTTGTTGGCAAATTTTAGGGCTGCTAAATAAGTACAGGGTCAATTTCAGGACTACTACTAATAGGTTCATTGCCAATTGTAGGATTAATAATATGTACAGGGTCAATTTTAGAACTACTACTAATAGGTTCGTGGTCAATTTTAGGACTGCTAGTAGGTTCATGGTCAAATTTAGGACTGCAATAGGTTCATTTTCAGTACTGCCGAGATGAAAGGGAAAAAGTAATTATTTTGCCGTAGCTTTCGTAAAATCATGCAGCGAAGACCAACTGGACCATCAGGGCAGCGGCTTTCAATGAGTCCCCGAAATTTGGAAAATAAAAACAAAATCATTTCGGTAGAATTTTTCATATTTATTGCTTTTTAAGCTTCGGGGGGCGCGCAGATTTTAAAAAGTCGTTTTTTTTATTTCTTCATTTTTTAGTATATGGTGCTCCATTTTCAAATAGGTTACAGCCCAGCATCGTACAGACACTGATATTTGCAGATTTCAAATAACTATTATAACCACATTAATATTTTCAGCATTCGCGAAATAGCAAGGTATATGTATTTAATAATTTGTAACTTCTTACTTTCATATATTTAACAACTTGTGTGCAAACCAGATACTTTAATTTAAAAAAATAGGAAATAATAATATCAAAGTTGTTTTATGGCTATATATAGAGATAAATTGTTCAGTAATTTTAGAAAACAGTTATGGAAATTTGAAAAACAAAAGAAAAATCAATTTACATATATCAGCCGTGTATATTTGTCAGTTACTCCAGCTTGTATAAAAAATCAATCACTAAAACATGTAACAGCGGAAAAACTATTTATACGAATTTATTTTAAAGGGATCCTTATTGTTTTGCTATGCAAAAATATTCACTACGGAAACTAATTGAAGTTATGTTTAACATCATTTTATGAGGAAGTTTTTATAAGAATCACAATACAACCTCATTCCCTCTTAACGGAAAGAAAGTCGTAGATTTTAACACTTTTTACTCTCTCTCTTTCTGAACTTTCAATCCATATTATGGCCTTATTCTTAAGCTTACGAAGCAAATGCTTCTTTGAGATATCATTAGGTGTACCACTAAATTTTAAGTCATTTTTTGTGTGTCGTATACTGCTAATTTATATATCCGACATTCCCCCGCGTTGTTGTCATGTGACCGTAACTGGTCCAGAGTATAAAATGTGACACAGAAGTTCGCCCAACAGTCAAAGACACTTGCACATCAATAGGTGAAAGAAGATGGCAAGCGATACTGCATTTATTCGACACCGCATTCGTTACAAATTTCATCAAGGAAAAAGTGCTGCAAAAGCATGTGCATCGATCTGTTCTGTTCTGGGGAAGAATATTATATCAAAAAGCACATGTGAGTTTTGGTTTAGACAGTTTAAAGCAGGTGATTTTGATGTTAGCGATCGAGAACGTAGCGGCGCCCCGCAGAAGGTTGCACATGAGGAACTGCAAGCATTGCTCGATGTAGATTCGTCTCAAGCGCAAAAAGAACTAGCTGAACAACTGGGGGTAACTCAAAAACCATTTCCAACCCTTTACGCGCAGTGGGAAAGATTCAGAAGGAAGGAAACTCAATGCCACATGACCTGAGCCAGAGGAACAAGGATGAGCGTGTTTGAATCTGTTGAATAAACAACACAGAAAGTCCTTACTGTGGAAAATCGTTATGGGTGATAAAAAGTGGATATGGTATGGCAATTCCAAAAGCTAAAAACACTGGGTAGACCCTGGTGAAGTAACGACTTCGACACCGAAACGCAATATTCACCCCAAGAAAGTTATGCTGTGCATCTGGTGCGGGATATGAAGGGTGTGGTCTATTATGAACTATTGGAACAGGGTTAAACTGTTACTGCTGATTGCTACAAGCAACAATTGCTGCGATTGAACCAGGAAATTTGTCGGAAACGTCCATTCATAGGCAAAGGACTGCGTTCCATGAAATTACTGCATGACAACGCCAGGCCGCATGTCGCGAAATCGATCAAGGAAACGTTATTGACGCTTGGCTGGGAAGCTTTGGAGCATCCGGCATATAGTCCTGACATAGCCCCTTCAGACTATCATTTGTTCCGATCGATACAACATGGTTTGTCTGCTGTACGGTTCCGGACATGTGACAAAGTGTAAAAATGGGTTGACGATTTCATCACGTCACACGACGAAGTATATTCTTCATGGCTGAAATCCTTAAGCCGCCCGACCGATGGCAAAAGTTGATAGGTAATGACAACGGATATTTTGATTTGTAAAGGTATTGGTGTTTTCTCTTAAATTACATGTTGTGTTGTCTTAATACACTTTAAAATTTATTTGTGCACCTAATATTTTTTTCTTTTTGATAGTCTTCTTGTGTGTGTTCTTTACGGGCGACATTTTTCACTCAATGACTTTATTAAAACACCAGATTTTTTTTCTAGGGCCAGCCATGGAATTTTGCTAGCCCCCCCCCCCCCTATGAAATATCGTCCCCAATCCCAGCAAAGGCTCCATCCGGCCATGCCTGCTGCTGTGTGAACATTTCTGTTTGGGAACCGCAGAAAATTTTGGTCCCCTTTTGGTTCAGGTACATTGGGCGCTTAAAGGGTTAAAACGTGTGCATCATTGCTAATAAATTGTTAAAAAGATGTGTCGATGCCTTACGACAGCAGGTGAGAATCGTTGAAAACGTGAACTTTGATGCGCAAAAATGAACAGAGAGTTAGTTATCTCACGGTACGTGCGGTGTTGGACAGCAGAAACACCACCCACGAAATAATGTCCTGCTGTTTCGTAGTGGCTAAAGCGTATGTCTCTTAGAGTGATGTTAGTGGGTGCCATCAACAGCTAAGTTGGTCGTAAACGGCGCTCCATTGTCAGTGCGGATTAGAGGCAATGGCGCGTGACCCCAAAACGCATCAACAGTCTCCATGACGACCTGCATGACCTAATATTTCCCTACCGGCATTCGCGAACAGCCAGAGAGCTGGCCATGCAGAAGATGAAAATAATGTAATACAATTATGTCACCCTGCTTAAGTCACGCAAGTCTCCTGTTTTATGCATGACACGATTCTGTTTACCCTTCACTGTGTTATCACATGAGGGTGTAATTGCAGTTCGAATGCATATGTACCGGACCGGTCCAAGTATGTATTTATGGACCCAGTAGCTTATTAATGAGAAGTACATGCAAGAAAATTGTCACGTTTAACACTCGTTCACATAACGAAGCGCATAAAAAAAATATACTTATTTTTTATAATTTCAAAGGTTGAGATTAATGACCGTTAAAAACGCGAAAGACAACTTAAAAAGATCGCCCATTGTTCATGTAGAAAGGGAACAAATAATAAGCAGTATCCTGTGGGGTCATCGTAATGTCAGGTCAATTTGAGGGCCTCTTATATGCATAGGCATCCAAGGCACCCAAACCCTCCCCCAGAGGTGACAGAATATTTTTTTCATATAGCCATACTGCAAAAATATAAATTTTGTGGAGAATTTTACCGTTTGTTAACACGTCTTTTGTAAAAAAGATCGTGCTTATGTAACCGTCGGTCTCCCCGTCCATCTGTGGACACCATATCTCTGCAACTATTAGTCCGATCTGAAAACATATTTTTGCATTGGGAAGCTTGCAATGTGCGAATGACGATCATTCATCATCTTTTTTTTTTACGATGCACAATTTCGCCGCTCGAGGGCGTAAATGCAGATGATATCGAATTCAAAATGCATTTTGTTCCATATATTTGCTTCTAAACATCCGATTGAAAAACAATTTACCTTTCGATTTCGTTTATGACGCAGACTATTTTAGATGTAGTCACTTTTTCAATTTACGCATACATTTTCGGCTAGGGGGCGTAAAAGTAAATTGGGTTTTCCCCGATATTTCTGCTTTCAAATATTTCGATTTGAAATTTTTTTTCTGCAGCGGATACAGCTCCTGATGGAACATCTTTTGCATGCAATTCTTGATTTTTGGTAAAAATGGTTTGGCCACCAGGGGGCGTAAGAGTTAATTTCTGCTTCTCATGTATTTACAGCAAAATCTGAGCTTTTAAAGTCTCAATTGAAAAATTTTGTTCGTGGACCGATGCCACTCACGGCGATAAACCTTTTCGGAATATTTTATCCTTAAAATATTGCAGGGTTTCTCCGCCAGGGGTGTAGATGTATATCATATTTTTGTTAAGATTTCTGCTTCTGATGGTCCGATTTGAAAAATTCCTTCTTCGTTGGATAGTTTCCGGTGCGACATGTTTTTCGTATAATTTCAAAATTTTCAAGTAATGCATCGACTTTCCGCTAGGGGGCGTTAAGCTAAATTGCGTTTCCCTCGATATCTCTGCTTCTAAAACTCTGATTTGAAAAATTCTTTCTGTATCGGATACAGCTCCTAGTAAGAAATCGTTTGCATATAATATTTGATTTTTTGTAAAAAATGGTTTGGCCACCAGGGGGCGTAAGTCTTAATCTCCGATTCTGATGTATTAGCAGAAAAATCTGAGCTTCTAATATCTCGGCTGAAAAAAATCGTTCGTGGACCTATATTACTTACGTAGATAAATCTTTTCGTAATAATTTCCTCTTAAAATATTGCATGGTTTCTCCGCCGTGGGCGTAGAGTTATATCTTATTTTTGTCGATATCTGTACTTCTAAGAGTCCCATTTGAAAAATTCCTTTTTGTTAGACAGCGTTTCCGGTGCAAAATGATTTTCATATGATTTCCAAATTTTCAAGTAATTCATAGACTTTCCGCAAGGGGGCGTTAAGGTAAATTGCGATTCCCCCGATATCTCTGCATCTAAAACTCTGATTTTAAAAATTCTTCCTGTATCGCATCCAGTTCCTGATGAGAAATTCTTTGCATATAATATCTAATATTTGGTAAAGAATGCTTTGGCCCCAAGGAAGCGTAAGTGTTAATTTCTGCTTCCGATGTATTTGCAGCGAAATCTGAGCTCCTGAAAAGTTGATTAAAAAATTCTTTCGTTGACTGATACCTCTCAAATCGGAAAACTTTTGGGAATAGTTTCTTCTTAAAATAATGCATGGTTTTCTTGCCAGGGTCGTAGATGCATATCTTATATTTGTCGATATATATATTCTTCTAAGAGTCCGATTTTAAAAATTGTATCTTTGTTGGAGAGCATTTCCGCTGCGAACCATCGTATTCCCTAGATCTTGCACCTACAGACTGACACCTTTTTCGATCTCTTCAGAACAATTTCGCTGGAAAAACCTTCGATGATATTGAAGATGTCCAAACTGCATTGCAAGATTTCTTTGACTCCGAAATGGGGGAGTTCCACAGAAGAGGAATTCAGTTTCTACCAGAAAGATGGCAAGAGGTCATAGATAATATAGGCATTTATGTAAAAGGATAAAGATGTTATTTATTAGAAAAATTGTTTTTCTTCTGTGTTAAAAAAATGGGCGGAAATTTTGCACACACCTAAGATTATTCTGACGTCATCTCAAGTTGCTGTAAGAAGCTTAAATACTGTACAAGTGATTTACCCGAGTTTTTTCAGTTAAAGTGAATACGATGTTACGTCATTTTTTAGTCCTTATAAGAATCGTTTAAGTGAAACTTAGACTCTGGAGATGAAGCCGTTGTTGTCAACATGCAAGAGTTAGCAGTGGCATCACTTTATACAGACTGACTGACAAGTGCAATGCATCCGGGTAAGTGATCAGTTTCGTAATGCATCTGGATACTGCAAAAGACCGCTGCTTGACACTCGCTGCGACACGGTTATATCCTAGCAAGGCTAACCCACCGTGATCCAGTTTATCACCACGGAAGTCGTCAGGCTAGCTGAAACCTTTTAACTCACGGATGCTGTATACAGAGGAGCCTGTTTAGCACTCTGTGTGGTGTTAAAATGCTGGAGAGAATTTCGAGACGGAAGTTAAAGGATAGCAGACCTTCAACGAATCTGGTCAATGTCACCGTGCCATCACATAGGAAACTCTTGCCATGGTGGACTGTAAAGTCAGGGAAATCCGCAGTGACATTTAGAAAACTAGCTCAGGAGCTACACATCAGCAAGACATCCATCAGCTGTATCCCCACGATCATCTCGGGTATCGGAAGTTGCGTGTACAATCGGTTTCAAAGCATTTCTGTACGGAACAGAAAATATAACATACGGGTGCTGCGTTGGAACCACGTACACGCTCTCAGCAGGAGAGAAACGAGTTCCTGCCGCGAATTGTCGCCAGCATGAAACTTGGTGACACCATATCAAGTGAGCAACGAAAGACATGAGCATGCCTGTGCAAGTAACCTACATCGTTAACACCAAAGAAAGGTCATGTCTTCGCTTGTTCAGGCAAGGTCATCCTTGCCTCTTGCTTTAACCCTTTAATGACCATGAACCAAAAATCTTGTATTGCTCTAAATACCATAACGCCCGAAACTGTGCATTGGTTCACTTCTTTGTTTATTAACAGTAGTAGTGACTGAGGGTGACTCCTGATGACACCTCATAGGTCGTGCAAATTTGAAGAACAGGTAAGAGCAGGAAATCTGACTCCTTCTAGAAAGCTGATTTGGGAGGATATGGTTCTTTATATGTACGGGCGTTTCGGGAGTTATGGTCGTTAAAGGGTTAATTAGAAGAGTCCAGTACGCATTGTTTGGTTACCTCGTGGTGCAACTATTAACGCTGAGAGGCACTTATGACACTGTACATAGACTCTGTCACGCCATCAAAACAAGCAACCAGGCATACTGACATGTGATATCGCTTTGCTGCATGACAACGAACGGAGACAAATCCCCCATCGGAGCGCAGCAGAGTCTCTGAACCTCTTCTACAGAGAAACTCTTGCCCATCCTCCCGAGAGTCCCGATCTGTAGCCACGCGACTTTCGCGAGTTCAAACAATGAAAATTTTCTGAAGGGCGAAGATTCACGTCAGAAGAAGACGCCTGGGAAGCTTCTTCTTCTGATGTTTTCAGGGTTTCCCAGCACAGGACTGGTTCATCCAGTAGCCGCCCTCCATCTGTGCGGGAGAAATCCAAAAAGTTGTGCAGTGAGGGTACACATTTCTGAACACACTAGGTGAGTACGTATAGATATACATAGCACATCAACCGTGTCCCTTGTACTTTAACTGCATCTCTCTGCAGTGAAACCTAACAAAGAGACATTGAAACGCAGCCTTGTTCTACTTGAACGATCTTTTACACCGAAGAGCCAAAACATCATGACCACCTGACTAATATGATGTTGGTCTTTTTCTGTCCCTTGGAGTCCAGTCTAAAATTTCAGTTTTCCATTGGTGGCCTCTTCTTCAGGCGACATGTCTAGCCATTTCCATTTCAGTAATTTCACTCTGGTCATGATGTCGTCCACTCCTGTCATTTTCCTGATCCACAAGTTCCTCTTCTTATCTTTCCTGGTTACACCAAACATGCATACCTTTCAAATATAACAAATTACATTCACCAAATTAGGCACTAAGATTTTTTTAAGAACGTGAGGACAGAATGTCACCATGTTCATCCGTATGTGAAAACCCTATCATTATTTGAAAAATCCTTTTCGCGCTGAGAAACCTGTGTGACGTATACTGTAATTTGACTTTCCCTTTTGGTTCATTCTCATTAAACTTTTTCCGAACTACATTTTCTTTCTCGCTTAATATTTTGTGGAAACCTGCGTTGAGGTCAAAAGTTGTATGACGTATGTTAACAGGACAGATAAAAGTGAGTTTTACGATTATATGATCCCTCCCTCGTTAGAACTCGGCTAGATTGTGAGACTGATATAATTATGTTGGAGAGAGATTGAGTAGAAAGTTCGATTTGCGTTGAAACTGTAGATTAGAATTTTACTTTGAATGTTACGTTTCATTGATATTAAAGCTTTAAATTATTGTTGAGTTATAAGCAGTTGCGATATTCCGCTATGAATGAGATAGTCGATTAATCACGTAGTGAATACTTATCGTGTTACGTGCTGCGACTTATCTTGCTATGTGCTAACAACCTGCGGATTATGAGTAACATATGCTAGAGGTAAATAAAGTCAAAATCTATAAGTAGCTCTTGGTTTCACTGAATCTCTAGATGCATTCTTGAAGCTACATTACTGTGCTTAGATAAGGACATTTCCAGCTATTAAGTTTTAAGCTATTCGGAGTTTCAACTAAGACGAATCAGTTACGATAATTCAGCAAGTTTTACAGACAATCCGCTTACTTCAACAGATGTTAAATTTTAGCCTCTGTTCCTAATACTTCAGAGTAGGTTCATATTGGAGTAGTAGTTAGAACCTACAGACAAATGAAACAACGAACTAAAAATATTATATTTGGACTGTGAGAACCCTGCATTTTGACCTTTTTGCAATGTGCAACTTCTCTGCTAGGGAGCGTAAGAGCTGATACTACTGAATTCAAAATATTTTGGTCCTAGAAATTCTTTCCCTTCCTTCTATACAGCTTAAAACGAAAAGCATTTTGCGAACAGTTTATTCATCAAATAATACTCAGTTTTCTCGCTAGAGGATGTATCTACATATTGTTTTTCCTCATATGTCTGCTTTTAAAATAGTTATTTGAAAACATATATCATCTGCTTGGCATAGCGGTCATATCAAGAATGTTTTGCTACCAATTTTTGATTTTTCATGAAGCATAGTTTTGCCACTAAGTGCATGATTCTGTTTATGGCCTATTTCCTAAAACGTCAAGTGAAAAATATATTTTTTGGTCAAATACCACTCCGTAAGCAAAATATTTTGACCATATTTTCGGGTCAAAATATTATACAGTTTTTCATCTACAGAGCGCACACATATATCTTATCTTAGTTTTTCCATGTCTCTGCTTTAAAATGAGCGATTTAAAAAGCTCCAGATTTTGGTGAAAGCTATTTTCCGTATAATTTCTTATTGTAACGAAAGATTCATCCTCTGAAGGGGATAAGTACATACAATATACTGACATAAGTAACCGGCACGCTGTCGGTCCACCTTTGGCCTTAATGCATGCACTGACCCTTCGAAGCTCGAAGTGGTTGGGTTTTGAGCTCCGTGATTTTCGTTGCTATAAGGTGTTTATTGAGTGTTTTAGTTTCTGTGGTTGCGCGCATCTTCAAGTTGAAGTTCTACACTTTACGTTCGTGTATCTCCCAGGTTGGTGAGTGCCATATTTTCTCATTATTCACTGCTTTATTTTTCAATCAAGCTGGTCTTTTTTCGTTAAAGTCTCGCCATTGCTTCGATGGCGGAGGCAGACAAGGGTGACGCCCACATCCTTATCTTGGCAGATCAGCCAGCTTCCTCTTCTTCTTCTACCGCGGCAGATCCTGCTCAGCTTAATGAGGTGGCTCCCGAGCGTCATTGCGACGTCATGGACACCTCTTCTTCTCCAGCTATAACTTCCACCAAGTGCGGTGGTGCCAAGTCTCCTATCTACATCTCAACAGATGATGACGTATCCGTTATCAGCAATACTGAGCTCACAGCTTCTATTTCTCATCAACTTTTTGATCCGCCCTCACTGCTAGGGGCCGCTTCATCGAATTCTCGACACATGTCTGCCCAAGCGTCCTATGCTTCTGCAACTTCTGGGGTCCTCACACCCCCAGTTTCATCTGCTATGCCTTTTCCTGAATCCTATGTCACTGTCGTCACTTCTACTGCTACAATTGACATACCAGAGGATTCCCGAGCTGGTCACCTTTTTCCCTCCACTATGGAACGGGGCGTC
Organism: Macrothele yani; assembly: GCA_039090855.1. Taxonomy (NCBI): domain Eukaryota; kingdom Metazoa; phylum Arthropoda; class Arachnida; order Araneae; family Macrothelidae; genus Macrothele; species Macrothele yani. Next base: position 119,486,332 of record CM077026.1, read on the forward strand.
TATTTTGATGCGCTTCCCGACACTAAGCTGTGGCAATATAGCCGAGCCCTGAAAACTATCTTAACAAAGGATGCAATAGACTTTGTAGCTCGAAAACCCAGATCTGTCTTGGACTATTTTAAGGATAAAGCGCATGCTGACCAGGTCCTTACGGAAGGTCTAACCATCAATGACGTGCATCTGTTAGCACAACTTGTTGCGCACCGCCCGGTGCAGGTGACCTTCTACCCCGTACCACCAGAACTATCCGACGCTGCACTCTGACTTGCTCAGCAGGTACGGCAGAGTTGTTGGCTCCATAACAATTCTCTCTGCGGCTCCCAGAGACCCTGAAGACAAATCGATTCGGGGTTTCCGCCGTATTGCTCGAGTCCTCTTTTCATCTGTTGCTCAGCTGAAAGCGGTTCCGAATGTTTTGCACATCCGCTGTGGGCAGCAACGCCGAAGAGTTGAGGTAATCACTTCACAGTATTGCACTATCTGTCAGAGCGAAAGTCACATAAGGGCTCAGTGCCCACGTGCCTCCCTGCAAACAGCTCCACACACTACATCTTCTTCTACTTTGTCCACCAACGCTTCACAGACTTCTTCCTATTCGAGGAAAGTCGCGGAATCAAGATCTTCCAAAAGTCAGCTTACTGCCATTGGTCAACAATCGACTTTGATGCCTCCACCTCCTGCTGATCCTAAGAATTTTCCCAGGCTTCCAAAATCGACTCCCCTAGTACTTTTACAACCACTGCTGATGTACATGTTGACCACTTCTCAGCTTTTACCGTTAGCTCCATGACACGAGTCACAGGTAACGCTTCGGGTTCAGACTCTCCAGACGATCATGAAGCTTTTGTGGTTGCTGGAAAACGCAGTGGTGCTACTCACCCCAAAACGAAGAAGTCAAAGACTCTGGCGTCTCGAAGATCATCTCGCTCTTCTACCCGCTCATCCACTCGCTCCGTCAGCTCTCGACGACCGTTCTCCAGGTCGCCTCTACACACTTTCTCTGAGACAGCATGTGAGGGTGCTTTTCCCTCACTAGATGAATTCACAACTTTTCTTGCTGAAAATGCTTTCCCTGCTGAGCCTCTGCCATACGAGGACGTGCTGGATTGCCTTTTAGGGTCCTCTAGCCCTTCCTCAGCACGCACTTCCATTCAGCAGTATGAAGCAGCTCTTCCACAAGTGCTGGTTCAATTACACTCACTTGAAAACACTCTTCGGCGCACTGCGGACGAGGTCCCGTGGAGTGCTTGTTTTCTCCGTCGACTCCACTCCATCACTACAGCCAGTCAATTCCTACTGCATCCCACAACTAACCTAGACATTCAAGGTGGTATCACTTAATTGTTGTGGTTTTGCGACACCTCTTGCGAATGCGCTGGTACGAGAGGATCTTGCTCCGCTGAATGCTGATATATTACTTCTGCAGGAAACAAACTGTACTTCCACCACCTCTGACAAACCAATATATATAAATTGTAACTTCTCATTGTACAGAATCATGTATATAGGTCGTTTCACGAACCATAGACATCTGTAAACTTTGTCGTTTTTACAGTATATTCTTATCTTCAATTCCTGATTCAAATGTGTAATTTTACTTTTCAACTGTGTAAATTTGTGTTCTCCAATATTCACTGTGATGAGTTGTGTCTTCTCTCTGTATTTTCAGAGATTATTTTTTCTTTTGTATTCTCAGGAAAATTATTGTATATAACTATTTTTCATATCACCGTTGTATGTAACATGTAGTACCGCGAGCCACATTCATCTGTAAATTTTTCATCATCTGTCTTTCGAACTTTTGATTTCATGTTTGTCTCCTTGATCACCTGCAACCTCCTGGTTTTCCAGGTCACCCACAATGTATCACCTTTTGGTCAGAACTTTTTTTTTTCATCAATATTGTGTAAAATGTATACTCTATAGTGCTCATCATTCTGGATTGATTTTACTCTCTGTTTTACCAGAGATTCATGTTGCCTCGCCAGATTTCTACTGCACTTAACTGTTGTCATGCAAACGTTGCACCGAATCCTGCAATTAACGTAGCGCAAGCTGCACATTCTGTTAATTTCTCATCACCTGTCTTTTGAATCTATGTCTGCAAGCTCGAATTCTGTATTATTCCTTGCTTCAATACTGTGCAAAATTAATATTGTATAACGCTCTTCAAGCTGAATTGGTCCTATTCTTTGCTTTGTCAGAGACTTTTGTTGCCTCAACAGACACTCGAGCGTAATTAACCGGTTTTTTTACTATCATCAATGTACAAAGCCGTGTAAATAAGCAGTAGCGTAAGCAACAAGCATCTGTAAATATTTTTTTTGTCATACATCATTTGAGATGATTTATTCAAGCACATCTCCTGTATCTTTCTTCTAATAAATACTGTGTGAAAACTGACCCTTCGAGACATGCTTTCGACAAGGTTTTGGAACACAGCGATAGGTATGCGCTTCCATTCAGCATATAATGCTGCTCTAACTGTTGCTTAGTAGTAAGCCTTCGTTCCAAACTTCTTATGCAGCTCTCTAATTCACGCCATAAGTGCTCTATGGGATTAATATCAGGGCTCTGTGCTGGTTAGTCCACACACGAAACGGAATTATCGTCAAACCACGCCGTAACAGTCCTTGCTTTATGGCTCGGTGCATTATATTGCTGGTGCCAACAAAGCTCGGTTCCATAGTATTGCCACAGAGTTGGTAGGGCATAATTGTCCAGAATATCGAGGTAGATGTGCTGGTTAGGTTTGCCCAAGATAACCAATGGGCCGGGACCATACCACGAAAAATACTCCCACACGAGAACACTGCCAGCTACAAACTTGACCATAGGAATAGTACACTGTGGTAAATAGCGTTCACCCGGCTGCCGCCATACCCACACACGGCCATTAGACTGATGGATCGTGTATCTGGATTCATCTGTCAATAGCACCCGTTTCCATTGATCTACAGTCGACGATAAATGTTCTGTACACCATGCTAAACGACGATTAGCATTCCGAGTGGAGATGAAAAGCTCATGAGCAGCCGCACGACAACGGTAACCCATGGAATGAAGTTCTCTGCGAATGGTACGTGTACATACCGAGGTTTCAGCATTTTTACTCACCTGTACACTGAGGTCTTGTGCAGTACTCCGTCGATTAGCTGTAACGACTCTCCTGAGGCTTCTACGTCCTCTACTACTGATTTTCTTTGGTCTGGCGGTACGTTTTCCTGCTTCAGGCGCGCCATTTGTCTTCCACTTATTCAGTACATCCAAAACAGTTGATTTGGGATGCTTAAACGCCTCTCGGTTTCTCTTATAGACAACCCACTAATATAATACCCAACAATCTTTCCTTTCTCAAAGTCATTTCTCTCCCACCGCGGCATTTTCACTCAACCTCACAGTGCGATATGATCACGGTCAGCTGCAGGTTTTTTTATACCGTTTGAAGCTGTGCCGCGGATCTTAACAACGCAGCGGATCCATTCATTTGCTTTTTAAGCGGTGTCCGGTGACTTTTGTCAGTATAGTGTATTTGTGTTTACAACATATTTTCAGCACTATCTGTAACTCTAAAAAGGTGATTCAAGAAGTCTTTCATTTGGTTATATCTCAATATAGAAATAAATTAAACTTTTTCCAGAAAGCTAACCTTATATGATATTATAAAAACTAGTATGCGAGCGAATGTTCGTTCAGGTGGAAATTTTAGTGTTATTATGTTCTGCTTCCGTATGTATTGGATGAGTTTACTTAACTTAAAGAACGTCTATTTTCGCGCGAAAATATTTTTTTTCTTGTTGATAGACAAATTATGCGCAACAGAACAGATATAAATTAAATAATTTTTTTTCGGAAATATCTTGACATGTCCATGCTTCATACACCATCTCTAAATTCATGTGAGTAGTACTGAACAGATATACAGATATTTTGCTACTACTGGGAAACTTTCAAGTTCATAGAAACAAATTTCAAGATTTTCTTTGGCTAAATATTTAACTTGTGTTATTCTAAGACGTGAAGTAACTTTGTGAAGGACCCTTTCCTTACCAGTCGATATTTCAATATTTGAGTTAGTTGATGATATGAGTTTGTTTAAGCAAATCCTCAGGGTTTGCTCTGAATATTTCACTAATTGCAATTTTCCTCCGCCCAAAAGTCTTCAGGAAAGAGAAGTGGCTTTTCATGTCGTCATATTGCAGTTCATGACCATTCTGCAAGGAAGACAGTCAAAACACCTATCAATTTATATAGACTGCTGAAATATATAGGAACTTACATAATAATTAAAACATTTATGAACACATTCATATTGCATCATTTTGTCAACCATTAATCCACTGCTGGATGAAAGTCTCCCCAAGTTTCTTCCACAATTATCTGTCTTGAGCCTGTCTTGTCCTTGTGACTCCGGCATGCTTCGAATTTCATCCATCCATCTCCCATGGGGTCTTCTTCTGGGTCTTTTCCGGGTCTTTTTCGGTCCCTTGGAATCCAGTCTAAAATGTCGGTTGTCCATCTGTGGTCCGTTCTTCTGGCAACATGTCCAGCCCATTGCCATTTCAGGCATTTTACTGTGATCATAATGTCTTTCAATCTTGTGATTTTCCTTATCCACGAGTTCTTCTTATCTTTCCTGGTTACACCAAGCATGCATCTGCCTATGCTTCTTTCAGTTGTCTGCAGCCTATGTATGTCTTTATTAGTTAGCGTCCATGTCTTTGCTCCATATGTAAGAACTGGAATGATGCATTAATTAAGCACTTTTCTTTTAAGACATAATGGTAAATTGTACTTGGAAATCGTACGGTTCCTCCCAAATGCTGTCCAATGAAGCTACGCCTATTATCGGGTTGGTGCTAATAAAATGACCGGTGCGAACGAGCAGTAGAGAAGAGCCCCCACCACAGCCGAATGGAACCACCCACAGGTGTTGCGGGTATTACGTCACAGAGTTACTATAAATACACTGCTGGACAATTGCTAAGGACGGATCATAAACGGCTATATAGCGCATAAAAAAGTAAGTGTGGTTGGATGCCAAGTGAAATAAAATAATGTCAGAATGCCAGGACATTACAAGAAAGACAATTTATTGTACTCTGAAATCCAGGAGGCTTTGGAACGTGTTCAAGGGACAAACAGGCTATTTTGTGCAGAATACGTAAACGTGAAAAAAAATGCAATTACCGTCCGCAGGCGTTCCGGCGTAAGATGTCAATACGGGATATGGTTTCCATGGAGGGCGATGCAAGATTCCACACGTCGTGTCATGCTTTGCACAACATTATCAAGCAGCTGTTGGGGTAATTTATCCCATTCCTCTGTCAGTGCACGGATGACGGTGTCCTTGTTTATTGGAGGGCATTGGCGACCAGCAAGACTCCTCCCCAAAGCATCCCGCACATTTTCAAAGGGATTCAGATCTGGAGAACGTGCTGGCCATACGAGGCGTTGAATATCTTCGCTCTCAAGACACTCCTGGACAGCGACTGTTCGATGACATGTTGCGTTGTCGTCCATGAAAAGGAATCTATCACCGACAGCACCACGTAACATGCGAACATGAGGTAGCAGAACATCATTAATGTATCGTTGGCCAGTCATAGTCCCAGTTGGAAGCACATAGAGGGACGTACGGCCATTGATCATGATGCCAGCCCATACCATGACACTACATTTCGGATGTCGGTCCCTTTCCTGTATGTTTGCTGGACAATATGCAGTACCACTATCACGCCAGATCAGTTGTCGTCGACAATCAGACGATAGACTGTATCTACTCTCATCTGAGAAGAGGACAGCAGACCAGTCGTTATCAGTTCAATTGCGATGTTGATGGCATCATTGCAAACGGGCGGTACGGTGACGTCTGGACAATGGGATGCACACAACAGGACGGCGGGCGTATAGTCCTCCTTCATGCAAACGTCTGGCGACAGTTTTTCGGGAGATCCACTTGCCAGTAGCAGCCATAAACTGATTTGCTACCTCACTAGCTGTGCTGCGCCGGTGTCTTTTCGTTGATAGCACTATGTACCGATCTTCTGCAAGTGTCGTACTGCGAACACGACCTCCCCCGTGACGTTTGCTACACTCTCCATTTGTTTGAAATGATTTCCAAAGCCTTGAAACAACACTGTGGCTGACGTCGAACTCCCTGGCAACATCTGTTATTTTTCGCTTTTCTTCAATCTTGCCAATAATACGGCCACGCGTAAAATCATCTAGGTGATGTCGGGAAGACATACTGAAAATTGCAAGTTCGTCAATTGATTCTTTCCCTTTCAACTTTGCGTTTGAACAACAACGGTCAATACGCGTCAAATCCTTTATATCTCTTATCAGCGCTATGACGTCACGAACAAGTTCGGCAATCCAAAATTTGCATACGCACAACACGTCTTACTGTATCCCGCACTTATGCTAATTTCCCCATTTTCCTGCCTTCCATTTTGTGGTTGCTATCGTTGCTATTGTCATCCGTCCTTAGCAATTGTCCGGCAGTGTAGCTAGCACGTGCGGGAAGAACAAGGTGTAGGCGTGGTTTATTTCGACGTAACGCGGCTTGCAAAGGAAACATGCAGACACTGGATTTGAGAGTCATCTTTCTGTTTGAATTTAAACTGGGCCATTCTACAGAAATATCCACTCGAAACGTTAACAAAGCGTTTGGGAAGAATACAGCCAACGAACGAACCATTCGGCGATGGTTTGTGAAGTTTCGAAGCGGAGATACGGACCTGGAAAACGAACCACGTGGCAAAACGAACCACGTGGTCGCCGACCTGGTGCTGTTTCTGACGATGTTCTGTTACGTGTGGTGGAAGCTGACCACCGAAACACGTGTAGTGATATAGCGCCAGAGGTAGGTGTCCACCACACGGCAGTTTTCATCGGAGTTTCTTGGCAAGAGGCCAAACCATCACTAAAGAACGTTCTCGTGCTGAAGTACACTATATGCACCAAAAATTGCTGCAGAAACAACCGGCATTGGTCAACAGACATGGTGTTCTTCTACTCCAGGACAACGCTTGCCCTCATGTCGCACAACGAACGATGCTGACACTAAGTACCTTGGGTTATGAAACACTGCCTCATCCTTCCTATTACCCAGACTTGTCTCCGACGGACTATGATCTGTTTCGTCGCTAGGATCACTTCCTGTCCGGGAAACAGTTCACGGCAGACAATGAGGTTCAACGTGCAGTTGATTTCTTCTTCGGATCCCTGCCATAAGACTTTTTTCCTTCCGGGATCATGGACTTGGCGGAAAGGTGGCAACTATGTTTCAATGTCGAGGGGGATTATTTTGCCTTGGTAAGTTGTCCTACTTTTCCGTTCTCGCCGTCCACGTGTGGTGGTCCTTTGCCGGACATTTAATTAGCCGCAACCAATCGAATATCTTCTTCGATGTGGCCCTTGCTTGATATCTGTTGTCCAAGGTAAATGTAGGCATCGGTTACCTCGAGATTTTCCCCATCATTCGTAAAATCTTCATTTCTTGAAAAATCACTGTACTTCAGTTTTGTCTTCTGAAAGTTCATTTTTAATCCAACTTCTTTACTCTTATCAGCAAGTGTGTTCATGGCTTCTTTCCTCACAGTAGCGAAATTTCACTATTTCAAGTCGTTTATACATTAAAGAGCTGCGCAAATCGTTTAAACATCTTTATATTTCAAATAGTATAACTACAGTATACTAGTAATCTGAATTTCTTGGCGTAGAACATAAATCAATTTCCAAGATTTCGCACATCAACCAGATGGCTTTTTCAAGGAAGACAGACAGCAAACTGCAATTTGCTGTCTGCTAGTTAGTTATACTATTTTAAGTGTAATTGGTGTCCCTTGTAATTAATCAATCTTTATATTTATTAAACTATAAATATGTATATATTTCATATACATATTTATTGTTTAATAAATACAAAGATTCGATTTGCGGAGATATTTAACATGTAAACGATTTTAATGAGCGAAATTTCGCTACTGGGAAAGGAATGAAGTCATCAGCACACAACTTAATATACTTCTATTTACACATACTTAGTTCGTCAGCGATTATTTCAGCAATATTCTTCTGCTGAAAAATATTTAATTCTGTAATTCTCAAATTAATCCAATCTTACAGCTTTTATTCAGTGTTTAGCGATGAAATCCCTGGCCAACGAACAGGATGTCCGTAATTACAGTTTACATGTTAATGGGCGCTCCGAATTATTGCTCAGAATGACTTCAAATTTGATATGAGAATTCTTAAGGCAATGGAATTTCGTTTAACTGAAAAACAAAAATTAATCCCAAAACTTGCCTAGAGGCAGAAAAGTGAATTTTTATTACAGTAGAGAAAAAGACAAAAATACAAAAAAGTTACTGTATAGAAGCCGTGTTTTGTGCTTACACACAGCTTGTTTGATATGCTGTCCTTCGTTTCGTACAAGATGTTGAAATCGCCAGATACCATACTCAAACACAGCTCGACGTGTTTTACTAGAAATGCTGTGGATATAGCGCTTAATGCTTCCCTTGAACTCTACCAAGTTTGCTATGTAATCATAGTAGACGATGTTCTTTGAATGTCTCTGATGCCAAAAGTCGTACGTGTTCAAATCCAGTGAGCGCGCTAGTGAAGTTGTAGAAAGCTAGCACTCGGTTTTTCCTTCATTGGTAAAATGTGCCTACAACAACTGCTTAACAGGTGCTGTTATGCGAGGAGGAGCACCATCCTGCATAATATGTGAGGAGGAGCACCATCCTGCATAATATGTGAGGAGGATCACCATCCTGCATAAAACTATTGAATCATCTGGTTTGCCATAAGAGATGGATATCGCTGGCAATTGAAAGAGCGTGTAACGATACCCGCAGGACCGAATTCCTCCAAAAAAGAAGGGTCGAACGACGTTTTTCTCTGTAAAAACCATAATGTGTCAAAATATACTTTATTGGAAAAAACATAAGGGGATACAGGCGTACCACATATGACAAAATAAACAACAGAACAATGAGCGATACTGATGAAATTTTACAGGTGAATGTGATACGGCGGTCAACTAAGGATGACAAAATGTTAAAATCACTAATAAGGAGCAATACATGCTTGAAGAAGATGTTGCACAAGCAATAGTAATGATTAGGATATTACAGCATGCGATGACTTGCACAGTGAGAGCAGAGCACAAAACAACAGGTAAATATATTTACAAGAATATGGCTGTACAACGCAGTGCACGAAAAGAAGGGAACATGTAAAACACAACAAAAGCATATACTACGATAAAGGTACAGAAGTTCCCACAATCGAGGAAACCACACGATATGTGACAAAAACATGATGAGTATTGCAGAACATAGTGGAAACTTGGGCAAACTCCCCAAGTGAAACACAAGGATACACAAAATACAAACAGAAAGCCGTGCAATATTGCATCGGTCCAAAAAAACCAATGACTTGGGTCGAGCAAGAAATGCAGGAACTTGTATGAAAAATCATAGGTAAGAACAGAAAACCCTCCGCCGTGCAAGACAAAACACAATTGAAACAACACAAAACAAAAAGAGACATAGATACCCGGGGCAGTACAAGTAGAACACCCATAGATATCAAACACCACACGCTCCGGTGCAAAAGGCAACAAGAAAAAAAACATCAAGGGTCCAAGAGTCTACACGCCTTGAACACAAACAAAATCTTAAAGCCCACAAGGCACAATGCGATGAGGGAAGTACAATAAACAAGACATCAAAGAATGTGAAAAAATGCACAAGATCTCAACCGATGCATTCAGTAGGTCGAAGCTGGGAAAAAACAAACCAATCAGAAGGAAAGATCAATGGAAGATCCAGTGATTTTAAACCATCCGGTCCCTTGCGCCCAGGTAGACCAGAAAGAGGCTTGAGATTGAGGGGTGGAAGCAGCGAAGTTCTCCAGGCGTAGTCGAGACACGAGGCGATTCCTAAATATCGACCGTAAGGCCGCGCCAGCAGAGATAATACTAGGTGTGGTAGCAGGAGAGCGGAGAGATTGATGATAAAGAAAAACGACATGTTTGACAAGTACGAAGAGATAGGCACAGGCATCCGGCAAAATAGCCGGGGGATGTTTGGTAAGCAATAGCCACTCGTACGCTTGAAAAGGGATGTCTCTGGAGCAAATGGTGCCTACAAGACGAAAGGCAGTATTGAGAAGTGGAAGGAGAACGGGACAGTGACAGTAGACATGAGGAACATCACCTTCAACACCACAAAAGCAGCAGAGAGAAGTAGAAGAAATAGACATGTGAAAGAGAGAAGAAGGAACAGGAAGGCGGCGGTGAAGAAACCGCCAGTGGATGTTTCGCTCTAACGGGGTAGAAAGGGGAGAGAAAGAAGCAGACCAGATAGGCAGCAGAAGAGAAGGAGAAGCATCAGGAAGACCATGCGGAGAAGTGAGGGGCGCACGGAGGAGCGCATAGATACAGGCAGTGGAAAAAGAAGAAATGGGAGCAACAGAGTCCCGAAAGGGAAGGAAGAAAGGAAGAGAGAGGCTCGGTCCAGAGACAGAAACAAGGCCAGTGTCAGAAACCAGAAGTGGGAAGAGGGTACGGAGAGCGGAGCGAAGAAGGTCATACTCCTCTTTCAAGGTGGAAGAAGGGTCAGGGAAAAGAGAAGAGAGGGGTTTCCAGGCCAAATCGGAAGTTAATAAAGCTTCGACTGTGAGAATTCCTGAGCGGAACCAAGGGGGAAAAGAAAGTATGGTTGATCGGGTGGATGAATCTGAGTGGAAAAGAAAAGAGGTTCTGCAAGCAAGTCCAGGGTGGTAGAGGGAGTAGCGCGGAGTAGCGGGAGAGAATGAAATACCGATAGAGCGTCGATAAGAAGTGGTGGGAGGCGTTTAGAAGTAGAAGGAGATGAATCCATCCGAAGAAAAAGGAGGAAAGTGAAGGATGGATCATGAAGAGAAAAAAGAGTATTCAGGGTAGAAGAAAGTGCAGGGGAGGCCGAAAGGAGAAAACGAATGAAGGAGACGATTTGGTGAGCTCGATAATATGTTCTGACATCCGGAAAATGAAGACCACCAAATGATGTTGGCAGAGAAAGCGTGGCAGCAGAAATCCAATATCTAGATGACCATATCACTGAAGTGAAAATACTATTGATGGCAGAGAAATGATGCGATTTAAACACACAGGAATCCCAAGAATAGAAGCATTGTGAGAGAAGATAGCGATGAACAATTTGAGCACGTTGAAAGTAAGAGGAAAAAGGAAAACGTAAATCGCCAAAAACCAGCCGTGCGATGAAGTCGTGGGCGGAGAGCTTGCCAAGTGACGTTGCTTGCGGTAAAGGAGTGTCCAAAATGAGCTCCAAGAAATTTTTGGGTCGAGGAGGACCACACTGCTCCCCACGGTAAATCAGTGCGGCCTCTCCAAGAACCACACCACAGGCCAGCACTTTTCGGAATATTCAGGGCAGCACCAGAGAGAGCAGCATACTGTTCATAAGTGGCAAGAAGAGTATCAAATTGGTCATCGCGGCGAAGACAAAAGGTAACATCATCTGCGTAAGCAGATACATGAAAACGGTGGTGCCGAGTACCAGAGACAATCGGTCCTACCGCTGGTAAGAGAGATGCCCGACTTGCAATTAAAAAAGGCTCAAAGGCGAGAGCAAAGAGTTGTCCTGATAATGGACAACTTTGTCTGATGCCAGATCGAAAAGGAATCGGGGCCGTCAAAAATGTGGCCGTCCGAACGTGCAAATGGGCGCCCCGGTAGAGGCTAAGGATGAGAGAAACAAAAGCTGGAGGAAAACCAAAGTGAGTTAATACGGCAGAAAGGTAAGTGTGAGAGACGTTATCAAAAGTGGATTTCTGGTCAAGATTAAACAAAGCTAGGGGTTCGGAATGTTTTAGTGCAAGAAAGAAAAGGTTATGAAGAAAGGAGATGTTGTTAGAAATAGAACGACCTGGCACGGTATATGTCTGGTCGGGGGATATGAGGAACGGAAGAACAGAATTTAGGCGGCGAAAAAGGAGTTTAGTGAAGAATTTGTAATCCAGGTTGAGAATGGAGATGGGGCGCCAATTCGACAAGTCCAGAAGGTCACCCTTCTCCGGCAGGAGGATGACATGTGCAACTGTAAATTCCGGCGGAAGCGCAGGAGAAGAAAGAGCACACAAAAAAGCGACAGAGAGAAAAGGTAGGAGTGACGGAAGAAAGACCCGATGGAACGAGAGCGGGAGGCCATCAGGTCCCGGGGAAGAGTGAAGATTGAGGGAGGCAAAAGCCTCTCTCAATTGAGGCAAAGAAAAATCAGCAATGAAAGGGGCGCAGAGAGAAGACGGGACCTGAGGGAGAGAAGAAAGAAAAGAGGAGGAAGAAAAAGAAGAACCCTGCGCAACTGCTCGGAACTTCTCCTGAAAGAAGTGACGGACATGAGAGCAGATGAGAGTTGTATTGCCAGTAACGGTGCCATCAGGCAATCGGAGATGCCTAATGGAAGATGACGTGCGTCGCATGGATTCCATCTTCGAAAGGACTTCGAAAGAATGCGTCGATGGTGAAATACGTAGGAGCCGAAGACGACGAACTGCTTGCTGAGCAAACGGTTCGAGGCAAACATGAAGTTCATCACGGACGGAGGCATAGTGCGGGTCAGACATTGGCGTCGCGAAGAGGAGTTCTCGTAGGTTACTCACCTCCATCGAGCGAGTGGTGGAAATGGTAAAGGAGAGTTGACGAACGAGCAAGAGAAGATCCCGTTTGACATCAAGCCACAAATGCAAGGCGCTTGGGGTCGTTGTGAGCAGCAGCTTTCGATCAGAAAGGAACTTCTCAACTTCCTCACAAAAGGAAAGGTCTTGCAAGAGAGTGTCATCAAACGTCCAATGACGACGCGTAGATGAAGGTGCAGGAGAGACGCAAATTGATAGTGAAACGGCAGAATGGTCGGAGGAAACAGTAGGTGAATGTCGAGCAGCAGTGATAGCAGGGAGTAAGGAAGCAGAAACATATATTCGGTCCAACCGCGCAGCAGTAGAACCGAACGTCGGCGGATTACACCACGTAAAGGAAATGGAATCGGGATTTAGCCGTCTGAAGGAATCGACAAGATGAAAATCATCAAGGAGCTGAGTCAGCTGTGAAACTAAATTCATGCGGTATTCGCCAAAAGACGAATTTCTGTCAAGAGAAGGCTGCAGCGTGCAGTTAAAATCCCCCCAAGAACGAAATATTCCCCGGGAGGAATCGCTGCAATCGCTGCACGAATATTACTGAAAAGATGAGCAACATATATTTCATCAGTGGGAATATATACATTAAAGATATGAAAAGTAACATTATGCACACAAAAGGTAAAACACTGAAGAAAATCAAGGTGTAAATTTGTCACAGAAATAGAAGTCAGCTGAGTCAAAAACCGCTGGCGCACACCTACAGCTATACCACCATACCGCGAGAGGCGATACGAGTGGTAAAAGGTGTACGGCCAGCGTCTCCATAGGTGAGTGGGAGTGTCAGCAGAGCAGTGAGTTTTCTGGAGAAGGAGAACATCTCCACCAGCGGCAGAAATGTCCTCATAAACGAGGGATTTCAACACTGGTGTCGCGAACCCGCGACAATTCAATGAAGTCACAGTGAAAGTGCCATGTCTCTAGTGGCAGTGACAACCTTTTTCAAATGGGAACGGAAGTTGTTGTACCGCCGTTGGATGCACTTCTGAGTGGCAGCATCCTCGGCAGATGGACTCTTGATAGTATTGTAAAGAGTTAACAGTTGTGCCAGTTGATTCGCAACTGCTGGATAGCGACCTTCAAATCGGTTGACATAGGTGGGTAAATTAGGAAGAAGAGTCTTGGCACAAGCAAAGTCGTGAAGTTCGTTATAAGGGAGAGGAGTGTCCGGAAACACATTCATGTGTAGACGTGCGGAAAATTCCTCAAGAGGCAGGAGGTAGATAACTGGCTTGGAAGATTTGACAGGGCGATCCGTAGCAGGTGATCCAGCAGCCTTAGTCGGAGAGGTTTGAGTAGAGTGGCCAGATTGTCGCCGTCGATTCGTAGAGCCGCGAGGAGGTTTGGCATCCCTTTTGTCAGGACGGGTCCGGAGATAGCCCTCCGTCCCATCACTCATCGCTTGGTCGCTGACGCTTTGATAGGCTGTGTCATCAGCGGTCGAGGTCTCGGTATAAGACTGGTCAGTCGCAACGGATTCAGCAACTGCTGTAGGGTCCGCAGGAACACAAAAAGATGTTGAAGATTGTAAAACTGGGTAGTGTTCCTCGGAGAGAGAAGGTGGGACAACAATTGGCGTAGAGGTTGCCACCGAAGGTAGGTTGTTCGCAGGAACCACCGTCGGTAACGGAGCGATACTAGGATCTTGATGAGAAGGCGTCGGATCTTGATAGACGGGCGAAACAGACTTTGGTGGAGCAACTGTACACTGCTTGTAGTAGTGACCAACCTGGTGACATTGACTACAATGGAATTCCATCAGGAACTTTATTTGCCTGACCTGATCCTCGCACCGAACAGTGAAGTGTGTTGGAAGCCGTTCGATTGCTTCTTGTGATGGAAATATGACCCTCGCAACACGGCGAGCACCTTGGATCGACGCATGTCGTGGATCACGTAATGGGTCGTTTCGGGCAGCAAGATGCGTTTGTATGCCTCCAACTACCCGACCAACCGAAGATAAGACAGCATACAGCATGAGATCTGTCACTTCAAACGGGACCGGGTAGAATAAAACGTTAATGGGTCTTTGGCCCACCGGTTCTGCAGAAAGATGTCTATCACCAATGGTGAGCCCAGATGTTAGGAGAGATTTCGCCATTTCAGCCGTGGTCAGATAAACGACCACAAGTCGTCCTCTACGATACATTTGCGGAATAGATTCAGATGGGAACCGCTGTGCAATGGCATCTGCATATACTCGCAAAGGAGTGTCTGGAAGGGCTTCGAAATGGACGCCTTTTGCAAGATTCTCAGTAAATGCCGTGCCAGCTGGAGAGCTGGCTGGGATATTAAGCACGATATTATTGCCAGCTTGGGAAATGAAAGATTTCAGCTTTTCAGCGCCAACATAATTATTCTTGGATGCTGGACGAGAGACTTTGGAGGCTGCAACAGAAGAAAACGAAGGTAATGACACGTTGGGCTCGGCAGTGCTAGAAGAGGCTGCATTTCCAGTGATGTCCATTGCGTCATCATCGATAGCGGAAGCCAGGAGATGTGACGTAGCTGGGGAAGGCAAATTGGCAACGCCACGAGCGGACGCTTGCGTGGCAACACCCCCATCTGGGGCATCAGAAAAGGAAGAGAGATTAGGGCTATCACTATCCCTACCGGAAGTCGCCATCTGTAATGGCGGCGCCCAGTAGCGAGCTTGGCCAGCTCGGTCAAACGTAAATAAGATGAAATACAACAAAATAGGCACTCACCGCGCTCGAAACGAAGCAAAATGAAAGACGATACCTTTTTACTTAAGGTGAACGTGCAATTAAGGAGCTAAGAGTCCAATAACACACCCAAATTACAAGAAAATCGCGGAGCAACAACACGCTGCTCAGTTAAATCCAAAGGGAGAGATCCAAGGTGAAAATCCTCCAAATACGTGGCATCAGTAAATAAATAAATACATCGCTCTTTCCACGTTCCAGAAACACATAGCAACCGAAAAATTGTTTTCAGCCGCCGCCGTGTAAAGTTAGCGCCCTCGGCTAGATATCGAGAGTTCCGTGATTCATTTCCACGGCGGCGGCTGAAAACAATTTTTCGGTTGCTATGTGTTTCTGGAACGTGGAAAGAGCGATGTATTTATTTATTTACTGACTCCACGTATTTGGAGGATTTTCACCTTTTT
Organism: Macrothele yani; assembly: GCA_039090855.1. Taxonomy (NCBI): domain Eukaryota; kingdom Metazoa; phylum Arthropoda; class Arachnida; order Araneae; family Macrothelidae; genus Macrothele; species Macrothele yani. The sequence goes on from CM077026.1 coordinate 119,502,179, forward strand.
ACTTTGGTAGTTGAATTTTTGAATTCTTGAACATTTATCAAACACCTTTCGCAGCAGTTAAATACTAAACAACATTACGATTTCGGCGCTATTCAAGACAAATATTACAATCCCGCAGTATGCAAGACACATTTTTCCGTATTTTGAAGCATCAGCCCGAGTAGTGAAGGAGTTTCTACCACGGCAAAAATTTTTTTTACATTACTTAAAGAAAGGTAGGTGCATTATCAGTTACGAAGGTCGTCCAAAAAGTAACGAGACGGAGGTCATAGCACCAAAACAAACCCACGCAGAAAAATGCAGCTGCCTGAGTCATCTGCAAGGTCAGTCACATGACGACGCATCGTTGCAGCGCTCCGTTAGTTCATTCTTGTAGTAGACGGCGTAGAGTTCAGATGGGTTTCTGTAATCCAGTATGGATTTAAAACTGGAGCAAAAGACACCTATAAAATTTTCCTTCCGTTCGAACGAAACCGCCACAGAAACGCACGAAATGATTAGAAAGTCTGTAAGGAAGATGCTTTGTCCCGTGCAAGAGTTTTTGAGTGACACAAGAAATTTATGAATGGTGAAGAGTGTCTGGAAGATGCACCACGCTCCGGTAGGTCTTCGACATCGACTACGGAGGTTAATGTCAATGCCATCGAGGCACACCGAGAAGACCTCCGAATGACCTTGAGGAGGTTGCTAATGTGATGAAGATGTCTGTTGGTCCTGTTGATGATGTGAGAAACTGCTTGTGGTATTGAAAAATTGCTACAAAGTGGATTCTCCACTTGATCACGGAATAACACAAGGTAAATCGTGTTATCACTTGTCGCCAATGGCTACGACGCGAGGCACACTTTTGGGATCGAGTCATCACATGTGATGAAACATTTTTTCACCTTTCACCATTTCGCCCCAGAAACAAAACAACAGAGCACCCAGTGGAAGTACCTACAGAGTTCCGGATCCAAGAAAGTAAAGCTTCAAACAAGTGCAGGGAAGTCCATGCCCCTAGTTTTCTTCGATAAAAAGGGAATTGTGTAAAACCACATTGTTCCACTAGGAAAAACCGTTACCGGTGCCTATTATTCTGAAGTTCTCAAAGGTGCTCTAAAGAGAAAAAACTTCCCCCAAATTCCCAGAATATACACAAGCCAGCTCGATTTTGCATCAAAATAATGCCCCTGCACATCGTGCTTTGCTTACTCAGAAGGTTATACAAGATCTTGGTATCGAAACGGAGGGGCACCCTCCGTATTCCCGGACTGGTGCCGTGTGACTTCCACCTATATCCTGAAGTGAAAAAAGCAACTTCCTGGGCGTTGGTTTGCATCAAATACTGAACAGAACAATACTGTGATGGGTAACCTCAACCACATGTTGAGGAAGGCCTTCAAACACGCCTTCTAGAAGTAGATAGAAAGATGCATTAACATAAAGGGAGAATACTTCGAAAGGATGTAAGTGTAACTATGTTTACTGCATTACACTTCTTCCCCATGTAAAATCAGTCTCGGTACTTTTTTGAACGATCCTCATATTATAGCGTTTCTTTTCAGCGTAAAACATTTTTCTAACACACGTTTTCAAGCGTGTTAGTAATATTTAAAAAAAATTAATTAGTTTTATGAACTTACACCATGGAGCCGCTTCACCATGTAAGGTGCTATAACACTTTCCCAGTTCTTTCTACCGGAAACTTGAAAACAAAACATAACAGCTATTTTGCTATAAAACTGCTATCAAACAGTACTGAACTTATTTCCGCTAACACAACTTGCTATAATCGCTCAAATACACAATTTGAATAAGATCAAATCTTTCGTCTGAAAATTCACGTAGTTTCGCATCTATTTATCGCACTAGCTTTTTTCTTTCCAACTTAATTTACGTCACTGATACATTGGAAAATTGTGATGGGAACTGGTTTCGGCATACCGAAATTGAAGCAATATGTCTGACGTTAATGTTTGCAACAAATACGATTTGCGAAAATTGCGGAATCTTCATATTTTACTTATCTGGACAATAACCGCAGACTTAACTGCAGAATATATCATCAAGAACCATGGGTTCAATTTCCGTAGGTGTCTGTTGCAATTTCAACTATATTGCCCCATTGCAGTCTGTTCATTGCAAAGTTACTCAGTTCTTGAAGAGTTCCATCGCACCAGTCTTTAATTTCGTCAGCCCACACACGATGAGGGCGTCCTCTTGCGTTTCTTCCGTTCATTAAGCCGAAGACCAATGTCTTTATCTTTCTGTCATTTTCCATTCAGCAGATGATTCCAAATAGTCTTAGTTTTCTTTGTATAATTTGTTTGGAACAGGGTCTCCTTTAGTTGTATTCTTCTGCACACTTCTTCATTTCTTATCCTCTGGGTTCATCCGATTCGTAAGATTTTACGATAGCACTTTCTTTCAAAAGCAAGTATCTTTCTCTCTGATTACTTTGTCAATGTCCAGGTCTCGCATCCATATAGCATGCTACTGAAGATGCATGTTTGGAGAATGCTTAACTTAGTTTTGAGGCTAATAGCCCTGCTCTTCCAAATTTTATCCATGGCTTTTAACAGTGTTACAGCCTTTGCAATTCTAGTTGAAATTTCTTTTTTGCTGTATAAGTAATATGTCATACAGCTTCCGAGATAAGTGAATTCTTCCACATTTTCAATTTCATTGCCTTCCTGAATGATCTTTTTCTTGAAATATCTTTTGTGGCAAAATACCAGAATATACAGGGTGATTCAGAACTCATGGGACAAATTTTAAGGGGTGGTAGAGCACACTGCAACAAACATCTTTTGTATAGGAATGTATGGGCGTAAGTGACGCGTTGAGGTACAAACACAAGAAATATACATGAAAGGAAACATAAATTGTGTACTTACAGCATCGTTGAAAAGTGCTTTTTTACAGCAATGTTTACAATAATTGCCCAAAATTGCGTCCATCAACAGTAATACATGAGTAGCAGCGTCGACGGAGTGACTGGCGTACAGTTTCAAAGATGCCAGGTATTTCTCGCACACGTGCAGCCGCAACGGATATTCGAGCGACGGGGTCCTCAACAGTGTCAACTAGAGTCTCGTAAACGAGAGCCTTCAGATGTCCCCATAAGAAGTAAATGAAAGCTCGATAAATCGGGCGATCGGGGTGGCCAACGGACTGGTCCACCACGGCTAATCCATGGCGCCCCAAAAGTAGCATCCAGGTAATTGCGCACATTAATGCTGAAATGGGCTGGCGCCCCATCATGCTGAAACCAATCCTCATCGGACGGTCAGTGTTGCATCTTGGAGCAATTCTGGTAAAACCTCTTCCATAAAATTACGATAACATCCGCCATCGAGTCGCGTTGGTAGTAAATATGGGCCAAGGCAGATGCGTAATGTGCAAGCCACCTACTGCTCTCTACCGGCAACAGTAGACGCCAATCACTCCGTCGACGCTGCCACGCATGTATTACTGTTGGTGGACGGAATTTTGAGCAATTATTGCAAACATTGCTGTAAAGAAGCACTTGTCAACGATGCTGTAAGTATACAATTAATGTTTCCTTTCATGTCTATTTCTTGTGTTTGGGCCTCAACGCGTCACTTGGGCCCATACATTCCCATACAAAAAATGTTTGTTGCAATGTGCTCTACCACCCCTTAAAATTTTTCCCATGAGTTCTGAATCACCTTGCATATAAACAGGATATTCGCAAAATAGGGCGAACACGAAGTATACGTGTTGATTAACATAGAGATTGAACATCATTAACTCGTGACATGGATTGCAATCTATACGTGAAATCGGTGCAAATAAATTGGGAACAGTCGCTCGGAGAAGTTTAGGTCATATTTTTACGAAATGAAGCTTTAACCTCTTTGTATGAAGAAGTCTGTTCCTGCCGCCCCGGTGGCGCAGTGGTCTAAGGCGTTGGCCTCTGATCATTCGTCCGTAAGGGGTCCGGGTTCGAATCCCGGTGAGGCATGGATGTTGTGTTTGTCTTACGGCACTGGCTCTCTCCTTCCCTGGAACCAGTGAGCCTAAATTAGGGACGGGCGACTGCTTATAGCCCATTGAGTTGCTCACGGTGGTCGTTAAACCTCCAATCAAAAAAAAAAAAAAAAAAGTCTGTTCTAATCTTCTTGATTCAAGTAGGACAGGAGAATTCCATAAAATACTCAAGACAAAAGAAATCCACAAAATAATGGAAACCCATGCCATATGTATTGATAAATATGGCATAGGGGCATTATTAACTTGCATTGTGGGGGTACTCCATGTGAAATTGGTACAAATAAATTAATAACAGTTACCCGGAGTGTACTACGCCATTTTTATAATCGGTACTTAAAAGTTTCTTGAATGAAGAAGGCAAGAGTGTGTTCTCTCCTTAGCTTAATTTAAAGAATCATACATTATAGATTGATTGCTATTAAATCAAATGATTTTACAGGGCTGGAAAGTGTTGAACTTCGTTTTTATATCACTCAAACAATAACTTGATACATCTAGTAATTTGGAGGACGCGCTGCTGTTCGAGGAACAATGTCCGAACCATAAACCTGGCCCCTTTACACTGAAGAGCAATTGAATTAGAGACAGCTGGCGTTATGCAAATGCAGCGCAGTGGGCGGCCCTGTAAACGGAAACGACATGACGTATGCAGCGATCCGACAATACAAGGAGTGATGCGACGGAAATCAGTAAGAGTCGGATGCAGTATGGGTAAGACGAAGGATCTAAGCGCATTTGATCGTGGGCAAATTTTCGAGGGCCGACGAATGGGTCACTTCATCTCGGAAGTCGTGCAAGAACTGCGAGTTTCATGAGCCACTGTGTCACGGGTGCACCGTGAGTACATCGAATCCGGTAAAACCATCCCAGCAAGGACCAACTGTCGTGGACAACAGCGTGTGGATGAGCGGGGTCATCGTCAGCTAGCTCGCATTGTAACAGCGGAAAGACGGTCCACAGTGCAAGAAATCTCTCGGCAATTTAACGCTGGTGTACAAAGACGTGTAAGCAGCCACACCATCGAGAACCATCTCCTCGCTATGGGGTACAGAAGCCATCGTCCCAGGAAGGTACCGCTGCTGACCGCACATCACAGGGTGCAAAGATTAGCATGGGCGCGGGAACATCGCCACTGGACCCCTAGACATGTGGAAAAATGTCACCTGGACTGATGAGTCGAGATTCACGTTGGTACATGCGGATGGCAGGATACGAGTACGGCGCAAACCACATGAAGCGATGGATCCTTTTTGCCAGCAGGGTACTCTTCAAGCTGGTGGGAGTGGCATTCTCGTCTGGGGACTGTTTACGTGGACTGAAATGGGACCCCTGGTACGTGTGACATCGTCCCTCACAGGTCAACGTTACCGATGTATCCTGGACGACCGTTTCCTCCCGTTTCTGTGTCTTCAACATCCCACTGGGGACCTCATCCTGCAACAAGACAATGCACCGTGCCATCGCTCACGAATTGTATCCGAATGGTTGGATGAACACTCCACGGACGTGACCTCGCTTACTTGGCCAGCTAGGTCACCTAACATTAATCCCATCGAGCACATCTGGGATGCCATCGAGAGAGATGTTCGAGGCTCTGAATCCCTTCTGTCAAATCTTGGTGAACTTTGGGAGCTTGTTCAGGGGTCGTCGATCCGTATGGCTTCCCAACGCTCCCGGTGTCTTGTCGAGTCCATGACGAGACGAATCGCCGCCGTCATCAGGGAGAAAAGTGGTGCTTCACGTTACTAGACAGGTATCTCTTATTCAATTGCTCTTCAGTGTAAGCATGCACCTTGTCCCTTTAAAAGTGTGAGAACCCATTGGCGGCAATTCTACAATACAGTCATTTGCAAAAGTTTAAGACCACCTGTCAATTTATTGAAAATCAAGATTTTAAAAGAAATAACCAATTACTAGTCAGAGATATTTGAAAACATTACGCCACGGATGAATACTTACGTTTTTTATAACACAAAAAGACCGAAATCAGTACTTTGTGTGGTTACCTTTGTTTTTTATAACGGACAGAATATGATGTGGCATTCTCTCAATGAGGGATTTGCAGTAGTCACTTGAAATGTCTTTGCACCACACGTACTTTATCGCGTCAATCAAAGTTTCGGAACTTGATGGCGGCTTTTCTGGTACATTAAGATGGTCCACAAATTTTCGATTGGGTTAAGGTCGGGACTATTACCGGGCGAGTCAAGCACAGTTATGTTTTTCCTCTGCAGGTCGTCCTTTACTGTCTTTGATCTGTGACATGGAGCACCATCATGCATAAAGATTGTGCATCTGTGCACTTGCATATGAGTTAACAGCTTCTCACATAACATTTCCACGTAAAAAGGACCAATCATAGTAGTGCCTGTCGCCAAAAAGAATAATGAAGCAGTACCGGTTGCTGACATAGCACCCCATATCATCTGACTAGGCGGATGTCCCAAGATGCTAACGCTGTATTTTTCATCAAACCTTTTGCCTTTTGGTCGTCGAACACGTGCTTCACGTGATTGCAATTAACGCACAGTTGATTCGTCGGAAATAAGAACTTTCCAGACAGAAGTTAGTCTAGGTTTATGTGCAGGTTTATATGACTTTAATCCAAAATATTTGCTAAGACATCAGGAAACAGTGCTGATTCTAATATCAGATCCTTTTGAATGTGGAAAGGTCTTGATGTTCTTACACGAACTCCTCGGAGAACACCTTATGGTATTGTCCGCACGTGGGGTTGTTTTCCTTGGACGTCCACTTCACTTTCGGTCTCTACATTCACCTGTATCTCGATATTTCATGATCCTATTATGAATAGCAGTCTTGTTCACATTCACCTTTCTGCTTATGTCAGGTTCGGAGTATCCTTCATGATATAAAGTCTCTATTTATGCCCTCCGAGAAGCAATGACGCTTTTTTTTTGCCCATTTTTCGCTATATAGAAAATATGTACAAAACCTCTGAGTATGAAAACCAGAAGCCAACTGACGCTTGCACGCTTCCTTCAACTCTATCTACAGCTGCCGCTGTAGGATGATGCAACACCGGCAGGAAGTTGAGTAATACAGACAGTAGCTGACGCAATCGGCAGAAATCTCCGAATACCAACAGGTGGTCTTAAACGTTTGCAAATGACTGTACAATAAAATGATCTGCCACAAGGAATTTCACGGCATCTCTGCTGGGGTAAAAAGTTATAGTCCTTCATATTGTTGTAAATGCTTAGGAATTTCTTGCGCAGGCAGGTATCTGAGTTGTTTGGGGCCATTGACCGTGTCCCTTCCCTAGAACCAGTGACGCTAAATTACTGACGGGTAAGTGTTTATAACCGGAAGAATTGACCATGGTGGTCGTTAAACCCCGAAGACAGAAATCATTTCGGCGAATTATATTCTTTGTGAAAAGGAGAAGAAAGGCGCTTTTGCTACGATTAGCATCATAAAACGCCTCTAACTTGGAAGTGTGTTTGTTTACTGGCTGCGAAAGAAAAAGGAAAGAACCAGTAAACGGTGACCACGTGACGTATTTACCCGTTTCGGAAAAAGGAAAGTGTGGAAAATTCTGCAGGTGTGCGATGATATGCTTCCTTTTTTTCCCATCTCCACTGCTAACGATTTTGGAAGCAGTACAAAAGAAAGGGAAATGGTTGTTATTGAAGTAAAGAGAAGAATAGACGCTTTTGGAATAGCAAAGAATCGGAATGAATAGCGCAAGCTGTGATATGCAGTAGATGTTTGAATAAGAGATAAAACCGTTTTGTACATATTTTGTTTATGACCAGTTTCGAGCTTCGGAATTTCATTAATTTCCAACAGGCAAAGAGCTTTGGTAGTCCAGAAGCGTAACGAGGGCTTTTTCTATTTATTTAAACTGTACGTTCTCTCTTCAGTGAATTGAAGTATTAGACAACTTTAAGAGAGAAAACACATCGCCGGGCGTGACGGCAATGTCTTGACAAATGTCATGACAAGTGCTTTTTGTTATACCTTTGACTGTATAATTGCTGCCCCGAACTGTTCCTGCCCAATGAAATATTTCTTTATAGGAGTTTTAGTATTTTAAAGACCTGGTATTTTACAGGTCTCTGAAATAGGTCTTATTTTTATTGGTTATATTTAATTCTATTGGTTTCATTTCGGTGTTTTAAACAAATGACTAGGTGATGCCGACAACAAATTTAAGAAGTTTGTGACGTACCTGCCAGCAGGACGCACACGACATAAAGGCAGATAGGAATCAGAATAAACGTCTGCGTAGCTGGTAGAGCGACTTGTTCCGGAATAAGCGGCCTCGGGTTCGAATCCCGGCGTAGACCAAAAATGACGGAAAAATTTACTTCGTTATAATAGCGCCCGAACTATCCGGATGACCCGGCCGTTCAAAATCTCGCATTGGTGTGATGTTATTTCCACACCGCGAGATAGGAAAAATCAGAGAATCCCTTCTCCAGCGCTTCGAAAAATAAATGTGTGTGACGTTGCATTCCACACACCAGATTGACTGGGAGTTCTCAAGTGCACGTTCTACAGTGGATGGCTGCCTGCAACGATTCATGGTCACGGCTGACCCGTGGGCCATGCCCCCGGCCCTCTTTCGGGGGGAGATGTGACGTACCTGCCAGCAGGACGCACACGACATAAAGGCAGATAGGAATCAGAATAAACGTCTGCGTAGCTCAGTTGGTAGAGCGACTTGTTCCGGAATAAGCGGCCTCGGGTTCGAATCCCGGCGTAGACCAAAAATGACGGAGAAATTTACTTCGTTCTAAGTCTTAGTAATGTTTTAAGTTATCATGTGTGATGCAAATAATCTAAAAATGTGCTTTGGTGATTATAATCAATTACACAGATTTTTTTTACTTGACAAAACTAAGTTCTCATTTGAATGCTGATGTCTTCTTGGTTGCACCTGATCTCAAACATGAATTCATTTTTTGGTCTCGTCCTGAACGTTTGCGCCCAAAATTGGTTATGAAAAACTTCTGATGTGACTACCTTCCAGATACGCAACATAACTGTTCATTACTCGTGGCCGACAAGCTTAGAAATTTGTTTGCAACGCCACGCACAGGATCAGACTGCAGTATTCGGGTTCGCACACTGCATTTAAGACAATTAAGTAGAGAATAGGACTAGAGAGCAAATTTTCAGACTTATTCAAATATTTAGTTATATAACTGTAGGATAATGCGAACAGATCCCAAACTGATTGCATTAATATAGAGAATAGTTATACGTATTACGTAACTTTACTCAGAATCAAATTAAAATGCTTACATCCGTTAACTAGTTAAGCACGCCATTATGTCTTAAAAGAAAAGTGTTTGATCAATGCATCCTTCCAGTGCTTACGTATGGTGCAGAGACGTGGACCTTAACTAAAAGAGACATACAAAGGCTGCAGACAACTCAAAGAAGCATGGAGAGGTGCATGCTTGGTATAACCAGGAGAGATAAGAAGAGGAACTCGTGGATCCGAAAAATGACGAGAGTGGAAGACATCATGATCAGAGTTAAATCCCTGAAATGGCAATGGGCTGGACATACTGCCAGAAGGACAGACCATAGATGGACAGCCGAAATTTTAGATTGGATTCCAAGGGACAGGAAAAGACCCAGAAAAAGACCACATGGGAGATGGGTGGATGAAATTCGTAAATATGCGGGAGTGACATGGAGGAGACTGGCACAAGACAGACCGTTGTGGAGGAAACTTGGGGAGACCTTCGTCCAGCAGTGGATTGATAATGGTTGACAATGATGATGATGATGATGATTTATACCGTTACGCCCCAAAGCGCCATACTATTGAACAAATATCACTTTACGAATTTAGATGGTAGGATATCAGGCAACTGTCCGACTACTCGGAGGTAAACCTTAGAATTTAGAATAATTACTTTTGAATTATTAACCGCCGAAATCTTAATTATTGGTCAAGAGAATTTTGCTTACAAATATAGCCAATAAAAAATATAGATTCCTCTACCAATCATAAATTACTTATTCGCTTCAGGGATGGCGCGAGACAATTGACATTTAATTAATTAACATAAACCGATAATCAAAATGATGAAGAGGTCAATCTACAGAGGAAGAGAAGGAGGGTGTCAAATTGGCTCGCCCTTTTTTAGTTAGCTCTTAGGCTCAATTTATCATTAGAGTTTAACGATATTTCATTGGCATATGCTGTTCGACTTTAAACAGTACTCAGACTTTGAAAGTCTATTTATTGGCTCACAGGAGCCATTTTACGCGGCCCTTTTTAGACTTTATACTTCAGCCCGTCAGTTACAGACTTCCAACCTTTAGTCGGGGAGTCTAAGGCCGAGCATTAAATGCCCCGGTACGTTCCGTATCCAATTTAGAGTTTCTACCGCTAGCCGTAGGTAGTCTAAAGTCGAGCATTGAAAGCTCGGTACGTTCCGTAATTAGTTTAAACTGTCTGCCTCTAGCCGGGGTCAGTATAAGATTGAGCGTTAAAGGCTCGGTACGTTCCGTATCCAATGTAGAGATTTTACATCTAGCCGGAGGCAGTCTAAAGTCAAGAATTGAAGGCTCGGTACTTTCCGTATCCGGTTTAGATTTTCTACCTCTAGGCTGGGGTAGTATAAGATAGTGCGTTGAAGTCTCGATACGTTCCGTATCCAATGTAGAGTTTCCACATCTAGCCAAAGGCAGATTAAGGTCGAGCATCGAAGGTTCGGTACGTCCCGCATCCAATTTAGACTTGTACCTCTAGCCGAGGGCAGAGTAAGATCGAGCTTTGAAGGCTCGGTACGTTCCGTGTCCAATGTGGAGTTACTACATTTAGCCGGAGACAGTCTAAGACCGAGCATTGAAGGTTCGGTACCTTCCGTATCCGGTTTAGACTTTCAACCTCTAGCCGGGGTCAGTATAAGATCGAGCGACGAAGGCTTGGTGGTTTCGTACCCGCTTTAGATTTTCTACTCGTAGTTCGACTAGGTTTAAGGTAGAATATCTAAGGCCCTGTACGTTCCCTGCCCGTTTTCGACCTTCTACTTGGAGCTAGGTCTGTTGATTTCGGCTGTGAGAAATGAATGCACCTATCCCGTGATGCATTTTCAAGTATTTCTTTTCCTTTGTGATATTCGCCCCGCTTTATCCTCTTGAGTGAAACTAAAGCAACTGAAAATGTCAGAGAGTGAAAATGAAAATTTCGTTTCAAAGTTTGAGAGTTCAGTGTTGAGTTATAGCTGGTAGTGGTCAGGAGAGGAGAGACGAATATCTCTGCTAAAATATCAAAATGAGATGCCACTTAAAAATACGCATTTGGAGGAATTCAACTTTGGAGTTTCAATGAAATTTTCTTTTTTTTTTTTTTTTCAAAATCAAATCTTGATTTACTTCATCTGCTAATTTAAATTAGTTGCATGGAGAGGAAACATAAACAAAATCCAATGTCACAAACCGTTTTTGATTTTGCGAGTCGAGAAGTTTTTTTTTTTTTTCATTTTGATACGATTAGCAGACTGCCAAAATTTCCAGCCTAGGTCCGACATACGCATATGTCAGATTGGGCCAGAAGTTTTTGGACTGGGGCAGTCCTGTGGAGATTTCTGTCAAGCACTGTGCATTCTCCAATCAGAATACAAGCAAGGTGACCACTCCGACAATAGGATTACGCAGATGACAAAAATCGCGTTTTCTAACTGGTATTCCTTACTGCCTATGCTTCTAGTTTGTTCGTTTATGCGGTTCGCATCTTCCGTTGGTAACATTTCGCGAACCCTGTTATTTACTCCGGCAGCTAGCAAAGGTAAAAAAATGAAAAATGATTGTCCCCCGTCAGCGGTTCATGACGTCACGAACTTCGAGGGCAATAAACTGATGATCCTTCTGGAAGCATTGAAAACAAAGAGCGTTTTGTATCGCAGAGTGAATCACGGGCGCATGGCTGAAGTAGCCATGAAGTGGACAAAAAACCGAAACTAAAAGTTATGTGTAGCTTGATTGTGCTCGCGAACCTTGAATCGAAAATGAATGCCCTTGCTCGTCGCAGATGAGTTACGATTCAAGGTTGGCATGCCTCACACAATGGTCGTCGAAAGGAAGACCATTTCGGGACACCAATCAGTATTAAATAATACCCACCTGTCCTAGGAAAGGGTGAGTTATGGGCGCCCTTAGCTGAAAGCCAAGTGGAATCATCAGGATTCCGAAGCGGAATGAGCGAGAAGAGATGGGGTCACCGTCAAATGGAGGAATAGCTCTGCCTATTTATTTCGCGCTCAGCAGCTATTGTTTCTCTTTCCGACATTCAAATTTGTCCACCATGCATGACAAAGCAGTTTGTCAATGCGCCGCTACCGTTTTGTGCTCGTATATAGCTGTGCGAAGAGATACCGATTCTGTAAAACAAACAAGTTATACACTTTCTGACTATTTCATTAGATACGCTCTAACATTAGTGTGGTCCAGTATTTTAAACAATACTTGCGTGAGGAAGGATTCAATGAACAGAAGTTGAAATTGACATAACGTAAAAATACAAAGGAATAAAACATCAATTATTTATTAGATTTTATGTAACTGAGAGATAAAAGTTTGAGACCATTCTCTACTGAAATAGTGATGAGGCTTGTTAATAATGTCTTATCTTAATAACTTTTAAAGTAATTGGCTAAATGATGTTGATTTTAATAAATGTATTGTTAATAATGGAACTTTCATTTCAATAATACTAAATTTTAATCTGTTAATAATAAGATCCTTTCATTTTAATAATGTTTAGAATGCTGAAAATATGTTGTAACCATTTATTGAGAGCGAATATTTCTTTGTCTATTGGAGGTGCCAGTAAGTCTCCCTAAGAAGCTGATGCTGACTGGGACCGTTTGATGGTCAGATTTCAAGGTACGCGAGACGCCGAGGTTTATGGGCATAATTTTTTATGGCCGGTGTCGTGCTGTAGGTAGAAAGAGTATGACGTATACTCTAAATTAACTTTCATTTTTATTTGCTTTCTCTATGTAAATTTGAGTTCATTTTCTTTTAGCGTTTTCAGCCTTAACGATATATCTTCTTTCTCGCCGAATGCGGTTGGCAACAATTCTGAGAACGCATTCACGTTGACAGATAAGAACGGGAGATATATAATGCTGAAGCAGCAGCCAAAACGTGTGCGGTGGAAGCTGTTTTTGCTTGAAGTTTTGGGTATTCAAGCTGCGTTGCTATACTGTATAGTGAGTGTTTAAAGTTACGAGTTTTTTGCTTACTGACTTACGTTAATCAGAGTTGAAAGATTAGTACTATTGTGATTAGTTACTTACGTATTTTTGGAATGTTCGAGTAAAGTGCTCACACGATGTTGATGGAATAAAAACAGTGAACAAACAGTACGTAAGTCTTTCTGAAAAATTGAGTGCCTTTGTTTCACTTCGTGAAAGAGAGAGTGTAAATAAGAAAGGGTAGTATTCTCAAAATCTTAAGTATTGTTTGTTCTCAAGGATACAAATAGTAAAGAACGCTACAAGTGGTAGAGGCTGCACGCGTGAAGTTTTGGACCCGACCCGATAACAACCTGATAAGGATTTGTTTCGTCCAGCCTGAAAACTCTGAGTCATTTTCCGGCACGACTAAGATGGGAACCATTGCAAAAATGAACCCAACCCGACCCGAACAGAAGAAATTTTGTTATAAAGCCTGATTGTTTTGTGTCCGCGCTATTTGAATACGATTTCAACTGATGCGCCAATGTGGTCAGAGAAGCATTTTCCGGGCGATAAGTTGTGTTATTATTATTTTGCTAAACGCAGGAACGGTTGTTTTTGATTTTTTTGCCTTAGTAAGATTACTTGAGTATCACGTGAGAAGAGGAAAATACGCAGGATACTGTTCACTCGAGTGAACAAGTCCCTTTTTTCTGTAAGAAATTGTTAATCAAGTCCAGGTTTTTCTCTTCGATCTACAGTGCGTTATTTTTAGCACGTCTGTAAAAAAAGATCATTCTTATGTTATCCGTTTGTCCGTCCGTCCGCCTGTGGACACCATATCTCTGTAACTATTTGTCGGATTAGAAAAATTCCTTTTGCACTGGAAACCTGAATTATGCAAATGATGGTTCTTCATTTCCTTTCCTTTTACAATGTACAGTTCCACCGCTGGAGGGCGTAAATGCAGATGATATCGAATTCAAAATACATTTTATTCCATACATTTGCTTCTAAACAACCGATCGAAAAAAATATTTTACCTGTCGATTCCATTTACACCAAAGCGAATTTTAGATATAGTTACTTTTTCATGTTATCCGCTAAATAAAATAAATTTCGCTTTCACTGATGTCTCTAACTTTAAACTTCCGATTTTGAAAATACTCTTCAGCGAATACAGCTCCTGATGGGAAATCTTTTGCATATGATTTCTAATTTTTGGTAAAGAATAGTTTGACCACCAAGGGGCGTAAGTGTTAATTTCTGCTTCTGATGTATTTGCCACAAAATCTGAGCTCCTAAAATCCCTATTGAAATAATTCGTTTTCGGAATATTTTTTTCTTAAAATATTGAAAAAAAACCCTTTGGAATATTTCTTCTTAAGATATATGGCATGGGTTCTCCGCCAAGGGGCGTAGATATAGTTCTTATTTTTGTCAATGTCTTCTCTTCTAATTATCCGATTTGAGAAATTCCTTCTTTATTTGATAGAGTTTCCGGTGCGACATGTTTTCCCATATAATTTCAAAATTTTCAAGTAACTCATAGACTTTCCGCTAGGGGGCGTAAAGGTAAATTGCGTTTCCCCCGATATTTCTGCTTCTAAAACTCCCATTTGAAAAATTCTTTCTGCACCGGATATAGCTCCTGATGGGAAGCTTTTGAAAGTATTTCATAATTTTTGGTAAATGTGGTTTGGCCCCCAGAGGGCATAAGTCTTAATTTCCGCTTCTGATGTATTTGCAGCAAAATTCTATCTCCTGAAAACTCGACTGAAAAAATTCTTTCCTGGACCGTATTTCAATACTTTCTTTTTAAAATAATGCATATTTCCCCTGTTAGGGGGCGTAGATGCATATCTTATATTTGTCGATATCTCTGCTTCTAAGAGTCCTATTTGAAAAATGTTTTCTTTGTTGGAGAGCGTTTCCGCTGCAAAATGTTTCTCATATAATTTCAAATGTTTCTTAACGTACAAGTTTGCCACCAGACGGCGTAAGCTCACGATTCTGTTTACAGGAATATCTAGGGGAATAAAAGACCGATTGGAAAACTTTTTTCTTCGGTCAGACAGTACCTTTTTCCATACCGGTTCCGGTAACCTTGAATAGCTTTGATAAATTTAATTCGTGTCAGAACGTATTCAAAAGACGTGCTTATTACACCCAAAAATTCGGTGTCATCTTTCTTGTTCATTTTACATATACATTATTGTTGCACCAAGGTCTACAGCTCCTAAAAGAATTGGTAGGGCAGATCCTGTGCTGAAAATGAGTTTTAAGATGGGATTGGATGTTAAAAGGAATATTGTTAATGTAAGCAACGGAATAGTTGTTACTCTAAAAGTCATTTATTTTAAAATGCAATAAATCCATTGTTAAGGTTGTCATTTCCTGTGTCATGGTCCTAGTTAAATCTTAGTTACTTTTACTCTCATCGAATTTTGGTCCTTTGTATAAATGATTTTTGTATCAACAGTCATTTTAGGGTCCCGTTTCCCATTTATAACGAGGATCCTGTGCACAACAGAAAAAATACTGCTGATGTACTTCCCTTTGTAATGTAAATTCTACAAATTTATTGGAAATGCTAGTCTTTAATAACACGAAAAGAAAATGAATTTCGGAATTAACGAGTAGAAATAATTAAATTGATATGAGCATAAAATTCATCTTGGTAAATTACCATATAGTAACAAAATGCCTTTTACAATCGCAAGCTTCAAATAAGTTCTTCTTTCTTCGAATATCCTCCACGCCGTACCAAAACTTCTTTCGCTGCTTGCACTTGAGGTAGGGATTGAGATAACACACTTAGTGATCCTAAGTAGTTGTGGGCACTGGCTTGAATTTAACTTCCACCGTGATAATAAATCAGTATGACTTTTGTCATAAGGTAAAATCAATGTAATGAGCCGATTTAATGAATCTTTCCTCTTTTGTACTGATATCCTCCAAGTCACTGAAATTATTTTTACTCTTCTTTACGAGTGCTTGCTGGGCAGATTGCTATTGATACACTTTCTTGTAATAAGCCTGTATCTCGCGCAGGTCTTTTTTAGCTGCCTCCACATGTTGTAACATTCTCAGCTGTTAGAAAGATGGTTAATTGCTCCCAACAGCATTTAGCTAATAAACACGACGTATATCAATGATCAGAGCCAGGTTTTGAGACTTATTTCCAAATTTCTGAAAAGTCCTTAATTGATATGCAAGATATGCATCAATGATCAGCGCCGGACTTTGAGACTTATTTCCAAATTTCTAAAAATTCCTTAATTGATATCCAAGACATACATCAGTGATCAGCCCCGGGCTTTGAGACTTATTTCGAAATTTCTAAAACGTTCTTAATTGATATTCAAGACATGCATCAGTGATATGCGTCACGCTTTGAGACTTATTTCCAAGTTTCTGAAAAATCCTTAATCGATATCGAAGGCATGCATCAGTAAACAGCGTCGGGCTTTGAGACTTACTTCCAAATTTCTTAAAACGAATTTCAACAAAGAGAAACTGTTATGGAAAACAAAATGATATAAAGGCCTGATTTCTATATGAAATGATTAAAATGCTGGCCCGTACCGAAGAAACAAATTATGTTGCTTGTGTCTTCACGATAACCATAGAGGAACGTTCTGGTCCTGTGACGTGCTGCCATGGTGACGCAGAGAATTTGTAATGTATATGTTTTGTTGGTAAAGCTATCTTAGTTGTTTGAAGTGGACGTCAAGTACTTTTGCTTTCCATATTTCCAATGAAAAAACTTCTGTACACATTTTCTTCACAATTAATGCGTTCCCAAGGATGAAAATTTGAACATCAATTAAAATAGCTTCATTTTATAACTTGGAATGCTTAATATTTTCTAAAACATAACCATAATTATGCAATCCAACATTTGTTTGTCGACTAACGTCATCAAAGTACAGGTCACGCCGTCTTTCTTCTGGACAATGAATGCGTTCGTTCCCAAGGATGAAAATTTAAACATCCGTTAAAATAGCTTCATTTCATAACTTGGAATACTTAATATTTTCTAAAGCATAACCATAATTATGCAATGCAACATTTGTTTGTCTACTGACGTCATCAAAGTACAGGTCGCGCCATCTTTTTTCTGGTTCCAACACCACCAAAGGAAAAGTTATAGATTTTTTATATAGTTATAGTTATGTTTTAGAAAATATTAAGTATTCCAAGTTATAATATGAAGTTATTTTAATTAATGTTTAAATTTTCAACCTTGGGAACACAATAATTCTGAAGGAAATGTGTACACAATTTTTCCATTGGAAGTATAGGAAGTAAAATTACTTGACGTCCACTTTAACGGTTTAGAATAACGGTATACGGTTTACGGAAATGCTTTTTGGACAGCTTTGGTTTTCCTTAGTGGTAAATTTAGTAAGTGCTATAAGTTCAAACGACAAAAGTCCGACCTTCCAAAAATTAACGACGGTAAAAAAAAACCTCTGAAATTTTGGAATAACAAGCCTTATTTGCTTAGACATGCGATAAAAATTGAAATTTATATGAATTTTCCAGTTTTTATTTCATGTGATATATTTGGAGATCGGGCTGCAGGGCCCGAGCGCTACTCTGGAAAAGAGCGTAGCGAGCCTAGAGGCGCAGCTCCTAGTTCTATAATAAAAAAAAAACACTGTGAAAATCATAAAATTAGCATTTCTAAATGTAAAGTAAACACTATTATTAATAATAGAGGGAAACATCTTTAAGCATTGCTTTTAACCAGAAAAAGAACACCAAACGGATATTCAAAGAACGTACCTACTTTTAAGACTATTTCAAAAGTAAGATATCTAGTCTTAAAAGCAAATCCACCGACCAAAGAACAATCGCTATGTCCTTAAAAATCTCTATATCAACTGTAAACTAGGTAATAAACAAAGATTCGAATCTGGAAAAAAAAACCAAAAAAAAAACCAGCATAATCTTCATCCCCTTTTGCCTAGGCACGTGGCTGAGCGCAGAACACGTTGTAGATTTACTTATTAAAATCACTTAGCAGAAGACAGATGGAAATTTACTGTGACTATGATGAGGTATGGATCTACCTAAACGACTGCAACAAAAAAAGGTTGAGATACTACCGTAAAAGAGCAGGAAAAGGCTTACAAACTTAGTTCCAAGTATCCAAAAAAATTTGAGTAAAGGATTCGTGATTATTGCTGGTTTCTCGTACAATGGGAAATTAATGTTAAGAAAAATTGAAAATAATGTTAAAATCAATTCTACATATTACCAAAATAATGTTTTAACTTCTACATTTAAAGAGGAAATACCATTCCTTTATCCACAGAGCCTTCATAGAGTAGACTTCCATGAGGATAAGGCTACCAGTCATACATCCAAATCTACCATTCCATTTCTTGAAGAAATGAAACAACAGACGAGTGTAAATTTTATACCTTTTACTCTATTCCTTCAAAGTCCCCTGATGTGTTACCAATGGACTATTGTGCCTTCGGACTTCTAAAAAGAGCTCTTTCTAAACGCAGACCTAATTCAATGATTGGACAATGGAAAGCAGTGTAATAGGAGTGGAATAAAATGCCATTACCAATTTTAAGAAATCCCCTGTTATGTTGGAAATCTAGATGTAGATTCATATTCAGAGAAAGGGCTATCAGATAGAGCATTTAAGAAAGAAATAATGTTATTTTAAATATTAATAATGTAGTTCTAAAAATATGTGATGCTCCTCTGCAACTCTAAAATTTTTCTGTCAGCCTAATCTTTCTCATACATTTAGTTCATACAGGAATGAAGATACAACAAATAATTTGGAATGTGACATCGTCATACGAATGAATGTAGGCATTGCGTCTCTTTAATTTTCATTTCTATCTCAGAAATCTCCATTTCAGTCTTTATATCCTATACATAGGGTCAGCTTAATTTCAATAAAACATTAATTGTGGCCTTCAATTTATAAAAGTTTTTCAACTCCAGGTCTTGTTTGAAACAAAAGTTCTAGCTCGTTTGAAACAGATTTAGCAGTATTAATGTCGCTACGACATATAAAGCTGGATGAAGCATGCAGATAAAGAATAGTCAAAGAAATTGTTTTATCAAACATACTTACTCGCTACGATAAACAGGAGACAAACTTTAACCTTTCTTGCTGCTAACAAGACAAGACAAGTTAAGCTATAAAAGGTTGTCTCGTTCTGTTAAAAAAAATGCAGCACTGCCGATTTCAAGAAAATGTTAAATCCCAATATCGAGACGTTCAATAATACCAAACAGAAATCATCGCTCTTTCCACGTTAATAAAACAGTCTCGAAAAAATTCTCTTCGGACGCCAAAGGGAAACGAGCCTAGGGTCTTCCAGTTACACGCCGGACATGCTACCACTGCACCACAGCGGCCTCGAATTCTCCAGACTCACATATGGTTAACAGCCTAACTACATGGCAGGTTGCTTCATAGAGCCCTGCACAATGCTGGGGATTCGCCAAAGTTGGAAAGCAGCAACTGAACAAATAACTAGGAGGCGAATGGATAATTAATTCAAACACTCGACGTGGATCAGGAAAACCAAACAGAAATCATTGCTCTTTCCACGTTAATAAGAGAGTAAATAAAAGAGAAATTTTCCGAGACTCTCTTATTAACGTGGAAAGAGCGAGACTCTCTTATTAACGTGGAAACAGCGAGACTCTCTTATTAACGTGAAAAGAGCGAAACTCTCTTATTAACGTGGAAAGAGCGAAACTCTCTTATTAACGTGGAAAGAGCGAGACTCTCTTATTAACGTGGAAAGAGCCAGACTCTCTTATTAACGTGGAAAGAGAGAAACTCTCTTATCAACGTGGAAAGAGCGAAACTCTCTTATTAACGTGGAAAAAGCGAGACTATCTTATTAACTTGGAAAGAGCGAAACTCTCTTATTAACGTGGAAAGAGCGAGACTCTCTTATTAACGTGTAAAGAGCGAGACTCTCTTATTAACGTAGAAAGAGCGAGACTCTCATATTAACGTGGAAAGAGCAAAACTATCTTATTAACGTGAAAAGAGCGAGGCTCTCTTAATAACGTGGAAAGAGCGAAACTCTCTTATTAACGTGGAAAGAGCGAGACTCTCTTATTAACGTGGAAACAGCGGGACTCTCTTATTAACGTAGAAAGAGCGAGACTCTCATATTAACGTGGAAAGAGCAAAACTCTCTTATTAACGTGAAAAGAGCGAGACTCTCTTAATAACGTGGAGAGCGAAACTCTCTTATTAACGTGGAAAGAGCGAAACCCTCTTATTAACGTGGAAACAGCGAGACTCTCTTATTAACGTGGAAAAAGCGAGACTCTCTTATTAACTTGGAAAGAGCGAAACTCTCTTATTAACATGTAAAGAGCGAGACTCTCTTAATAACGTGGAAAGAGCGAAACTCTCTTATTAACGTAGAAAGAGCGAGACTCTCATATTAACGTGGAAAGAGCAAAACTCTCTTATTAACGTGAAAAGAGCGAGACTCTCTTATTAACTTGGAAAGAGCGAAACTCTCTTATTAACATGTAAAGAGCGAGACTCTCTTATTAACGTGTAAAGAGCGAGACTCTCTTATTAACGTAGAAAGAGCGAGACTCTCATATTAATGTGGAAAGAGCAAAACTCTCTTATTAACGTGAAAAGAGCGAGACTCTCTTAATAACGTGGAAAGAGCAAAACTCTCTTATTAACGTGAAAAGAGAAAAACTCTCATATTAACGTGGAAAGAGCGAAACTCTCTTATTAACGTGGAAAGAGCGAGACCTTTTTAACGTGGAAAGAGCGAGACTCTTTTTAACGTGGAAAGAGCGAGACTCTCATATTAACGTGGAAAGAGCGAAACTCTCTTATTCACGTGGAAAGAGCGAGACCTTTTTAACGTGGAAGGAGCGAGACTCTTTTTAACGTGGAAAGAGCGAGACTCTCATATTAACGTGGAAAGAGCGAAACTCCCTTATTAACGTGGAAAGAGCAAAATTCTCTTATTAACGTGGAAAGAGCGAGACTCTCTTATTAACGTGGAAAGAGCAAAATTCTCTTATTAACGTGGAAAGAGCGAGACTCTCTTATTAACGTGGAAAGAGCGAGACTCTCTTATTAACGTGGAAAGAGCGAAACTCTCTTATCAATGCGGAAAGAGCGAGACTCTCATATTGACGTGGAAAGAGCGAAACTCTCTTATTAACGTGGAAAGAGCGATGATTTCTGTTTGTTGTTCCTGATCCACGTCAAGTGTTTGAATTAATAATCGTTCAATAATAAATCACATTTTCTCTATAATATTCAGCATGAGATGCTAGTTTTCCCTTCCGATACTTGTTTTGCTTGCAGAAGGTCTTTGTGTTAGCACCTCGTATACTTTTTGTGTATTTCGTAACGATCATGTTCCATCAAAACTTCATCTATATGTTTCGTTGCATTTAGATGAAGTTCGTTTCTGCTTCCTTTCTGAACCGTGGTTCGCGGGGCCCTTTGAGCCATTGAAGCCTTTGTGGCGATAAAATATTGTTTATCAACTAACCAACCATTTTTTTTGAAAAGCCATATATATACTTTTAAAGAATGCTACAGTTGAGTCTTTTTGTTATTGCAATGAAACTTACTTGCAAAAACAGTGACGTGACGTGTCCTTTTCAAACAATGTTGTCCGCTACATTGTTACAAATGTCTGCTTGTATGTGTATGGTATTCCAAGGACGCGGATGAATCTAATTGCCTCCAAATGAAAGTACAGGCTTTCGTTCAGGAGAAAAAAAAATAAGGTCAAGTCTGTGAACTTACGAAGATTAAGCTGTACCGTGTAACTTATGAATAGATTAGATGGAGTGGAAAAAGCTGGGAATTTAACCTTTTTCTGAAATTGTAAATTTTTTGCATTTCCAAACTGTATGGGTTAGTTAGTTGCATTTTGATTTAAACTAAAGTTGTTGAAAGATTGATTTGACTTGATTTCCAAAAAGAAAAAAAATTAAAAATCATTAAAAATCTGTGTAGAGAAATTCAGAGAGCGGTTGTTTTAGAAAATGCTTTCGTTTCCCTGCTGCATGTCTCTCTACGACTGTTGTAATTACCCGATGTAGAGCATAATTTTTTCTCGATGATTTGCCTTAGGAAATTATACAATCACTCAATATTTAAAGTAGTAATACAATAATAATTCTGTATCATTGTTTTTGTGACTTTAATTTAAAATCTTTTTAAGAATGGGTGTTCTTATGTACATCTGGTGTCTCTTCACTAAATATTTTCTAATTTATCTCCACAAAGTTCCTTCTGACGAGCTGGTAAAAGTTGACAACCTGACAGTGGGTCAAAATGCAACGTAGATATGTTCTGAGATAAGAGCACAGTGTGAAGTCTTGATACGAGCAGGTAGCAAGCGGTTCTTGTAAAAAACAAACTGTATTGAATGCGCAGATTGTCATTCGAAGAGAGACAAGTCTTAACGTTTGCTGTGAGACATCTTTGATTGAATTCTATTCATTGCGATTTGTTACAAAAGACTT
This sequence comes from Macrothele yani, assembly GCA_039090855.1. Lineage (NCBI taxonomy): Eukaryota > Metazoa > Arthropoda > Arachnida > Araneae > Macrothelidae > Macrothele > Macrothele yani. The sequence goes on from CM077026.1 coordinate 119,524,870, forward strand.
GTTTATCGCAGACCTAACGTGCTTAAATAAGAATAAAGTGGAAGTAACTTTCATTTAGTTGAATTTTGTAGAGATGGACTGGAAATTACGCCACAGTTGCTTTGTCCTCTTTTAAACAAGTGATAGAAAATAAGAGCTCCAAATTCACCGATAAGAACGTAACCTTATTCAAGCAATGCTTGGGGTTCAAAATCACTGCGACGTCACAGTTTCGGTTATCATGTCCCCATAACTAAACAATCTATCTCCTTTTCTGTTCAAGCATCATAGAGGTCGTTAGTGATGTGAACTTTCTTTCAGTCTCCCATTTCTCCCACGCTTAAGATAGCTTTTGTTTTGGATTTCGCTGCGCGTTCGTTCGTAAACAAAGAATTAAAAGCAAGCTGATGTAAGAGCGATTTTGTCACTATCACAAGCGAGACGATGACTCACCATTCCTTTCCTTCTCCGTCACCCCTGTGGCAAACAGTGTTTTTGTTACTGTTACAATAAAGACAGTGACTCGCAGTATCGGCTTCTTTACAGATCTGTCACCGCTGTCGTAAACGGTGACTTTGTCAACGTTTAAAGTCACAGTCATTTTTGTGGAACTGCCACTGTTGCCAGTAAAATCACTGTTAAGCCTATCTCCAGATTTTTTAACTTTGGCCGTAATAATGAAAGTGATATTCATGTCTAGTTACGATTTTCAGTAGCAATACTAACGACTGAGAATAATGTGGGTATCAACAGAAAGTAAGACTTGAAGTTAGACCTTTAAGTCAACTTAACGCAAAGTCAATTAAATAAACCGAATGCCATATACACTGAAGAGCAATTGAATTAGAGATACCTGTCTAGTAACGTGTAGCACCACCTTTCGTCCTGATGACGGCGGCGATTTGTCTCGACGTAGACTCGACAAGACACCGGAAGCGTTGGGAAGCCATACGGATCCACGACCCCTGAACAAGCTCCCACTGTTCACGAAGATTTGATGGAGGGGGTCAGAGCCTCGAACATATCTTTCGATGGCATCCCAGATGTGCTCGATGGGATTGAGGTCAGGTGATCTAGCTTGCCAAGGAAGTGAAGTTACGTTGGTGGAGGGTTCATCTAACCATTCGGATACAATTCGGGAGCGATGGCACGGTGCATTGTTTTGTTGCAGGATGAGGTCCCCAGTGGGATGTTGAAGACGCACAAACGGGAGTTAATGGTCGCCCAGGATATCCCGGGAACATTGACCTGTGAGGGACGATGTCACACGTACCAGGGGTCCCATTTCAGTCCACATAAACAGTCCACAAATGCCACTCCCACCAGCTTGAAGAGTACCCTGCTGGCAAGAAGGATCCATCACTTCATGTGGTTTGCGCAGTACTCGTATCCTGCCATCCGAATGTACCAACGTGAATCTCGACTTATCAGTCCAGGCAACATTTTTCCACATGTCTAGGGTCCAGTGGCAATGCTCCCGCGACCATGCTAATCTTTGCACCCTGTGATGTGCGGTCAGCAGCGGTACCCTCGTATAACGATGGCTTCTGTACCCCATAGCGAAGAGATGGTTCTGAATGGCGTGGCTGCTTACACGGTTTTGTACACCAGCGTTAAATTGCCGAGTGATTTCTTGGACTGTGGCCCGTCTATCCACTGTTACAATGCGAGCTAGCCGACGTTGACCCCGCTCATCCACATGCTGTTGTCCACGGCAGTTGGCCCTTGCAGGGATGATTTTACCGGATTTGATGTACTCACAATGCACCCGTGTCACAGTGGCTCGTGAAAATCCCAGTGCCTGAACGACTTCCGAGATGGGGTGACCCATTCGTCGGACCCCGACAATTTGCCCACGATCAAATGCGCTTAGATCCTTCGCCTTGCCCATACTGCGTCCGACTCTTACTGATTCCCGTCGCATCACTCCTTATATTGTCGGATCGCTGCATACGTCATGTCATTTCCGTTTACAGGGCCGCCTACAGCGCCACATTTGCATAACGCCAGCTGTCTCTAATTGAATTACTCTTCAGTGCATATCTTTGGTGTGGTGTGGTGCAGATTTTATGGCACACTGTTCATTACTCTTTCTTTCATATTTGTGTGAGTAAATTGGAGCTTTGGTTATGTACTCCGGTACGGTTTTGCTACTACCAGACCAGGTTTTTTTTGTTAGTACTGGTCAAACCTACTCCGCTTTGTTGCTCCTCAGAGACATGGTGAAGGATACGTTGATTGCGATGAATCAGAGCTGAGCCTTCAATACGCGATGTATAAGTAATTTATTTACATAGAAAGCCTTCAGCAGTGAATTGATTTAAGCCTCGTCACAAGTATGATGAGAGTACAATATAGATGATACAACACAACGGTTCTTGGTCTAGCAGTATGCAAGCACGATAAGAGTTCAGCACAGTTCTGTACTAAATGTGTGCTTACATATTGCATTGAGAATTTATCATGCAGTATAACTGGAATTAGTTATTTTCAAGCATGCAGGACTTCTCAGGTGGAGGACGTAGGCAGACCGCAGCCTGGTCTTTAAAATTCTATTATACTACTGCTTTACCCGCAGGTAATGTCTCGCATACTCTATTCCCCTTAACCCGCAGGTATGCTCTCAATAATAGCTAGTCAGCCGCAGCCGATTAGCCTTCGTACTTGTAGTGCGATGACGACCGTTCGACGCCTATGTTTCCTATCCGAAAGACAAGTAGCTCACACAAGTTCGTTATGACTCCTTTCCCCGTTCAAAACTGCGCAGCCCGGACCTTGTACGACCAATAACATGCGCGCACGCCTTTTTAGCATAGGCCATGTGGAAAACATCTTACGCTGCTCCGCCTCTGTCAAGCTACCAACAAACGTTTTCCGCTAAGTGAAGGTCCCCATACTTGTGAACTTCTGGCTCAATGCAGAATTCACCAAGGAAAGAATTCCCGGCCCCCTTCTTCTCTCCGTGGGACCCTGACACACAATATGACCGACTTGTTGTCGTCTTCCCTCTTACAGGGCAAAAATGGCGTTCCGCCTACCATTTAGGATTTTTTCTATTTTTCCTGTACTAAACATTTTCACATATATTTTACGTCATAAAACCCAATAATGGTTTTATTTTTAATATCATCATCATCATCATTGTCAACCATTATCAATCCACTGCTGGACGAAGGTCTCCCCAAGTTTCCTCCACAACGGTCTGTCTTGTGCCAGTCTCCTCCATGTCACTCCCGCATATTTACGAATTTCATCCACCCATCTCCCATGTGGTCTTTTTCTGGGTCTTTTCCTGTCCCTTGGAATCCAATCTAAAATTTCGGCTGTCCATCTATGGTCTGTCCTTCTGGCAGTATGTCCAGCCCATTGCCATTTCAGGGATTTAACTCTGATCATGATGTCTTCCACTCTCGTCATTTTTCGGATCCACGAGTTTCTCTTCTTATCTCTCCTGGTTATACCAAGCATGCACCTCTCCATGCTGCTTTGAGTTGTCTGCAGCCTTTGTATGTCTCTTTTAGTTAAGGTCCACGTCTCTGCACCATACGTAAGCACTGGAAGGATGCATTGATCAAACACTTTTCTTTTAAGACATAATGGCATATTGCTCTTGAAAATTATGCTGTTTCTTCCAAAAGCTCTCCAGGCAAGTTTTGTACGCCGATTAATTTCTTCATCAATGTGACCCTCACTTGATATCTGCTGTCCAAGATAAACATACGTATCTGTTATCTCCAGTTTTTCTCCATCAATCGATAAATCTTCATTTCTTGTAAAAGCATTGAACATCACTTTTGTCTTCTGAAAGTTCATTTTTAATCACACTTCTTTACTCTTGTCAGCAAGTTCCTGGATCATACTCTGCAGCTCTGATGGGGTAGTTGCAAAAATGACTACGTCATCAGCAAAACGAAGGTGGGTTAGATAATCTCCATTAATCTTTATCCCTTTGTTTTCCCAGTTCAGTGATTGAAAGACATTTTCCAATGTGGCATTAAAGAGCTTCGGAGATATGGTGTCACCTTGTCTCACTCCCTTTCCAATTTTTATGTGTGTTGTATTTTCAAACAGCCGAATCTTTGCACTTGCATTATTTAATATACTGTACTCTTGGTCACATTATATCATCCCAGAGGCACTTACAGGTTTGTAGAAAGATCATTCGACGTACTGTGATGGCGCGACTTGGTCATGGAAGCAAATTCCCACATCGAGTACCTTTGTTAACAGCACTTCAGCAGGCTGTGAGCTGCAATAGGCAAATGAACATCGCCGTTGGAGTTTCAACTACGACACGATGACGGGAGGTTACGTTTGGGGCTTAGGACACACGAGGTTATGGATCCCAACTGCTATGTCTGGGTGTTGGTGGTAGAAGCGGGGTGATGTTCGGAGGTTTGTTTATATGGTGACCTTGGACTCATTGGGATCATCATCACTGCACTAGTTGACGTACTCGCCGATCAGCTGTTCATTGTCATCCGTTTCCCACAGCAGGATGCCTTTTTTCACCACGACAAAACCCAGGCATATCGTATCAGTTTGGCCATGTGCTGCTTAGAGAAGCGCTCCAAGAAATTCGCAACCCTCGAGTGGCCTGTTCGCTCTCCTGATATGAATCCAAACTGGAGCGATGCATTCGAATCCCAAAACCCACCACCGGCATTTCCCTGCGCTTTAACCCTTTAGCCGGCTGAAAAGAATTAACTCGAGGTTAAAACAATGAACTGAAATCAGATTGAATGAATATTTTTGCTGTCTAAGAAGAGGGCGGAACGGGCCTAGAACGAGTGAACCTGAGCATCACGAAATGTGGTTTTTCCCTTAGCTTTGTTATTCAAAGCGGTCATTTAGGGAGGTAATTTACGTTAATCCTTCCTGACTGATGGCTTGCTAAAAGGGCTACTGTATAACAATGATGACGAACCTGAAAAAATGAGAGAGAATATGATTGAGCCACTTTTTTCTGCCTAAAGCCATGATGTCCGTGTCAGGGAGACTGTCCTTTCCCTATTATGCCTTGGGTCACGTAGCACAGAATAAAGACATAGAAGATAGAACTTACATCACCAATGACAGGTTTACAGTCGGTACTACTGAGATGAGACAAAGAAAATAATGTTTTTGGTGTGACTTTCACCAAAACAGTTACTTTCCTCGTAAGTATTTGTTTTTCGACCGGTATGCGAATATTTCTGTTTGGGGAGAGCAGTCCCCCTGACAGGTACATCGTGGCTGTAGGTAGAAAGAAGATTTGGGATTCATTTAGTTCAGTTAGATAGATCACTTAAAGGGTACAGCTGTCGTGGCATTGTGTGCAGCAACAGCATCCAAATGTTTCGAATACCTGGAACAGTCACGTGTTACTGCTGTTGTGAAGTCGAAAGGTGGGTCCACGTGATTGCCTTTTTGTGTGTAATAAATTGTCCTTTCACCGTGTTTAGTTTTGTTTTCTAATACTCTGCGTTGCAGATATTTCATTGAAAATTTGTGTTATTCTTTATCTGTTTGAAGGATCCACTGTTATTCCCTGGATGGGCGGGGACACTGGACGCTAGAGATTACAGGCATGCTTGCCCACAGTGGGACACACAAGGAAGGCTTATAGGAGACGAAGATTGCTTATTCGTGAACGTCTTCACTCCTGGCTTACCGGTAAGACAGAAGTTTAAAATAAAAATACCACTTTCTATGAAATGTGTTTGTATACTAGCTACTGTATAATGGATTTTACAATGTTTCAGATGTATGTTATTTCAGAAAACAGCTTGAACTGCTCAGGTACGCAAATGGAATACTACAAGGGTTTAGAATTTCCAACCGAAAAAACCTGTTCGCAGAACTAAAAGAGAGTCAGTAAGAAACAGCATTATACCGTAGAAAAGAACTGGATAAAGTCAAATTAAAAAAAATGTGTAAGGAACTAAGATCTTTGTATGATTCCTCAAAACTTGACAAAGCACCTTCTGGGAGTAGACAAAGCACCTTTCAAATAAATAAAAAAAGATGGGAGGAAAAAAATAATGATGAATAAGTGATTATTAATAAAACGTTAGGGATTTCTAGATTTTGATCATTTCAGCTATACAGGGTGCATAGAAAAGTCCCTTTAGTCTGGAATAACTTGCGAACGGAGAGAGGTACGGTTATGCAAGTGAGATAATGGTACAGTAAAGCGACTACGCTCAATCGAATGCAACCAATAGCAGCGTCCCTAGTGGCCAAATGTGGAAGTTAGCCATTGCAAATCGAAAACGAAAAGAGATAGAGCAAAATGTCCAATTACGAAGTTGTAGAGCATTAATGAATTAGTACAAAACGACATTTGTTTCACACGGATAAGATAAATTGTCGCCTGAATACCCTAAAATGTCCGAAATCGATGCGCGACCTTTTGCGTGAACGTTTGAAGGGAACCGGCATAGGTATGAACAAATACACACAATTTATTACATAAATGCGCATTTATGTCAATACAGTTTGATGACGTCAGACAAAACAAAAACAAAAAAGGCAAACTGGCGCACAGTGATAAAAAGTTAATGTCGAGTAAATTCGAAGAGTTTGCCATTGCCCACGATACACATTTGTATTCGTGAAAGTAACTCTGCATGCACATTTCTTAGCATGGAAGGTGTCACACTATTGCAAGCATCTGTAACACGACGACGTAGATCCAGCAGACTTGTAGGCGCTGTTGCATACACCTGATTTTTTGCGTAACCCCAGAAATCCAAACTCGCCATTCTCAAACAGCGTACGTAGACTTAAACTTCTGATCAGGGTGCATTCTGCTACTGGTTTTTATATCGTAGGTACGGTACAACGTAACAATCTGCATTTGCATACGGCTACATTTGCGAAATGTGAATATGCAGATTCGAATCGTCGCGCATCGATTTCGGACATTGTAGGGTATTCAGGCGACAATTCATCTTATCCTTGTGAAACAGATGTCGTTTTGTACTAATTAATTGATGCTCTACAACTTTGTAGCTGGAAATTTTGCTCTATCTCTTTTCGATTTTCAATTTGCTAACTTCCGCATTTCGCCACTAGGGGCGCTGCTATTGGTTGCATTCGATCGGGACATAGTCGCTTTACTATACCGTTATCTCACTTGCGTAACTGTACCTCTCTCCGTTCGCAAGTTATTCCAGGCTAAAGGGAACTTTCCTATGTATTCTGTATACGTATAAGAAGCACGGACAACTCTTCTTCGAAAAAATTAACTGCAATTTATGCAATCAAATCACAATTTGGTAACATTTCACAAAATCTCTTTAGTAGATAGTAGGAAAGGTAATTTAATTCTCTAATAACCACTCAAACATAGAGGGGTTTTATAAAAATAGTAGAAACACTTAATGTTCGTATACAACTTTTCCTTAATAAGCTGCAGGAGCAACAGGAGCTTTCAGAACAAAAACAATTCGACCTGGAATATACTTTAAAACTCATGCACATATGATAGTGGAATTTGGGGCCATTCTTCATGCAAATTATTTTCCAACTATGCCAGTGACGTTGTAGTTGGAAAGTATGATCTGATCTTTCGCTCAAGATATTCCCACAAATATTCAATAATATTGATGTTTGTAGATTGAGGCGGCCAGAGTAGCTGCTGTATCTAATCGCAGTGCTCTGCAAACCACAACTTGACACATTTCGTCCAATGTACGGATGCATTATCTGCTTGAAACCAGAAACGGTCATTAGGTAAGACTTCCTGCTATAATATTGGATGCATGTGGTCCCCAAGAATGGAATCGTAAGTTCCATATTGTGGCACGACTCTGCAGAATAACCATGAGAAATGCCATGACATATCACCCCACAGCATCACGGATCCAACTCCATGCTTCACAGTCAGGGTGGTACGCTTCTGCATGTTTTCGCTAGATGTTTCCACTCGTGGGAAAAAATGTAAATCGCAATTCACCAGGCTATCACTATAGAGAGGAACAGAAACGTATTTTAAAAATTTTCAGCTAAATTTATTGAACCATTACTTATACCATTCCATTCCTCATGCCACTCCATTGTAGCCCAAGAAACATTACAAGTGGCATTGTCGTCCTGGAAGAAACAATCGTCGTGTCCGTAGAACTGCCACAACGTTGGGATCATTGAATTATCCAAGATACGTATCTTTAAACAGCACAGAGTTCATGAATCCGTGAAAAACAACTAGTGGACTAACAGCGTACCAGCTGAAACAGCCCCATGCCATAACTCCACCGCCTCCCTGCTTCATAGTTGGCACTGTATACTCCGGAAGCAGACATTCTCCGGGTAACCGTCAAACCCGGACATGTCCATCCAATCGGAATAATGTGAAGCGGGACTCGTCGCTCTATAACACCTGCAGCCATTGCTATAATCTCCAACTTTTGAGCTTTTGACATCATCGTAGCTGCGTTTAATTATTTCTATTTGTGATGATAGGTTTATGGGCGGCTGCTCGGTCATAACACCCAGTGCATGAGCCTCTTTTCGAAGTGTCTTGGTGGAGAACATAACATCTTTGGCCATCTGGAACTCATGAGCTATGGAGGTGCATTGGCCGGGACCTGGATTTCCGGATCTCTCTCTGCAGAACCCTCCGGTCCCTGGGTTGCAGTTTCGTGGAAGAGGTGAATTCCTGCAATGCCCCGTCTTCTACCACTTGTTGATGACAAAGCTCATAGTCAACGTAACCCTATATGACATCAGTAACGCTTCTTACGCGCATACCTACAACTGAGCAGCTTATTATAATACCATTTTCAAACTCTGAGAGCCCTCTCCTGTTAGCCATTTTATCGGCGATTGATCTGAGCGTAATCCCGTTGCCGTTTTTATAACTTATCGACCACGTGTCTGCTGCTGCAGCACAACATCCTGCGCGGGTGTGTCCAATTTCTTTTGTCCACACTGTTTATGTCCAATATTTGTTTTCACCTGATCACCATTTCTACTGTGGCAACTTATGTCCGCCGCCTCTGTGGCGCAGTGGTCTAAGCGATGGCTTATGATCATTCGCTCGAGTTGGGTCCGGGTTCCAATCCCAGTGAAGCATGGATGTTCAGTTGTTTGCCTTACGGCACTGGCTCTCTCCCTTTCCCTGGAACCAGTGACCCTAAACTAGGGGCGAGAAACTGCTTATAGCCGCCCATTGAGTTGCTCACAGTGGTCCTTAAACCTTCAAAAAAAAACTTATGTCCCTAAGTAACTGGAAGATACTAAAACACCTTGTCTCAGAATTTTTTGAAGGCCCCAGCAAAATGCATGTGAGTACGTTAAATTCAAAAAACGTTATGTAAATTTTTTTCAGCGTAAAGTTCGCAAAGGAGCGCCCAAGTGGCACTTTACATGAGGCCCCAAACATGCCTTGAGTTGGCGCTGCTCACATAGGCCCTAAAATCCATGCATGTCGGAGCCATAGATATTTTCAAAAATTTAGAGATATGTGAGTTCCCTCATTGCTTTGTTACATCACGATACATTTCTTTGAGGTGGATAGATTACTTTCGTTCCGGTCTTCTGGTTCTCTCTCTTTCCTAGACAGCAAGCTACTTACTGAAAATTACCATCACATGGTCACCGGAGATTTTTAACAGTCCCACTACAAATTGCTTTGTTGTTTTAAGCAATGCCTCTGCATCACAAACGAAATCTCTGAATCATCAACTTCAACCAATTGCTATCGTAGCCTAGTATGTCATTGCAGTAGAAACTATCTCAGCGCCTTTCTTACACGTTTCTTTCAGGCGGCATGAATTATAGTAAAGATTTTCAGGATGTAAGAAACTATCTCATCGCCTTCCTCTTACATGTTCCATTCAGGCGACATGGCTTAGTAAAGATTTTCAGTATGTACTTAACAGTTACACGTACTCGTTTTCCACAGAGACACTCACAAACTTCTCGATATTCTTCATGTAGCCATCAGACTCTCACAACTTTTGGTCCTATACGTCCAAAGCGATTTCCAAGACTCTTGCATACTTCAAGTGATATGATGTGCCACATAAGTCGTTTTCAAGATGGTCATGTTGAAAATTGCTCTGAGACTTCCATATTTTATTTGTTTGCTTAGAATGAATCAGTCTGTTGTTACATGAATTTCAAAAGATTTTAGAATTAATTCATTTCCAAGTAGGGAATGTTCAAAATAGGTCTTTTTGTCGTCAGAATAGAAAGTCGTCTTAAGACATTATCTGGTGTTAGTACATTGGCTAAGTGTTTCACTGTTACATCGTTTTACTGACCTACGCAGCGATTAGTACATTGCAGTCCAAAGGCGCTGTCTAAATGAGTTAATTGCTTTTCGAAGTGTCAGAGAAACGCGGAAAAGAAAAGCATAGATGCTAGGGAGAGAAAGTGACAGAAGAGTCGAGAGAAGGTCGGACACAAAAGGTTTTCTGAAGACTAGAAAAATGGTTAGGAAAGATGGTTTCTAAACTGGGAAACGTGAGTGATAAGAAAATGAAATAGATGAGAAATTAGGTAAATCTTGCAGATGATAGGTGGAAAGTAAAGTAAACATAATTAATTCAGTAACTAAGATAATTTCAGGAGAAACCAATAAAGAGAATTAGATAATAATAAGGAACAGATTTAATACCTCAACTGCTTTTAATACTTTCTTTGTGATATACTTTTTCATTCACAACGAGCTGTAATTAGCTTAAACATCGAATCCAAAACGATGGGAAGTAGAAATCCCGTCAACAGCTAGAGGCTTACACTATTGAAAGGCTTTAATATTTGAGAAATATTTGTTTTTATTGAAAACTCACAATAAAAAACATGTTCGCTTTTATTGTGGCATTTTGCTTTTCAAATATTAAGGCATGGGTAACCTCGTATGTTATGATGATATGTGATGAAAATATAATCTGAAATTTTTTAAACTGACATATCATTTTATAAGGTATCGGTTTGAAAATCTACTGGGCGCTCCGGTGGCGAAGTGGTCTAAGCGATGGCTTCTAAACACTCGTCCGAGATTGAGTCTGAGTTCGAATCCCGTGAGGCATGGATATTGTGTTTGTCTTACGGCACTGGCTTTATTCCTTCCCTGGAACCAGCGGCCCTAATTTATGGATGGGCCACTGCTTATAGCCTGTCGAGTTGCTCACGGTGGTCGTTAAACCTCCAATAATAAAAAATTAATTCTCTTGCGACGATGAAATGGTTCAAATATCCATCCGGTGGCCCAGTAGTCTAAGCGCTGGCTTATTATCATTCGTCCGAGATAGGTCCGGGCTCGAATCCCGAGAGGCATGGATGTTGTGCTTGTCTTACGGCACTAGCTCTCTATCTTCCCCGAAACCAGTGGCCCTAAATTAGGATGGGCGACTACGTATAGCTAATCGAGTTGCTCACGTTGGTCGTTAAACCCCCAATAGAAACAAAAAATAAATATATACCGGGTATTTCAGAAATGTTGGTCATAAATGAAAATATAGGTAGTACTCATCGAAATAAACAAAAAAGTCTTAGGTAACTAGGACGTAGAAGTCTTTTCGTACTTCTACGTTATTTCAAAAACATAACCATAAGATGAAATAGTTCCTAAATAAAACCTTAACGGCCAGACGAAACATGTAAACAACAGAAGTCAAACTTACGGAAAAGATGCTTTATTCAGGATGTAGCCAACACATCGTAACATAGCATAGCATATTGCATTAAACTCTCCACACACCACACAGCTCTTAACACAGCGCTCTACAACACGACGTTCTCCAGCAACACTACTCCAAGCAACGCTCTCTTTAACAACGCTCCGCCAAGCAACTGTTTAGTCGTCGTTTTTATCTCTCGTTCTTATCTTATCTCAGGCATAAGTTCATTCAACCTCAATTATGTTGCCAACAGTATTCGTTTGAGAGAACAGATATTACGTTAAGAGTGAAGTATAACTGATAATAAACTCAAGATTTACACAAGGAAAGAAACTAAAAAGGAAAGTTAATTAAGAATATACGTCACACAACATAGGTCCGGAAACGAACAGTTTCTGAGATAATTGACATTTTATTGCAGGGTTTCCAGAGGTACTGCAAAGTTGTTTTTCCCCAGCTGTCAGTTATTTCGATAGTATTTGCACTTCTCAGGAAGAAATCGGGAGGGCTGAATTGTTTGAGGGACCGGTTAGACCCCAAACTTGCCCCACGGTGTTTTGAAGGTAAGCACCCTACATGACACTTCTGCCCGCATTTGTACGTGTTGCTTACCGTTTTAACATCATGCAGGGTTACCAGATGTATCGTTGGTTTCGTATTTCTGGAATTTGTTTAGCTCCTGCGGGAGACATCTCAGAATCATTTGCTCTTTGGGTGAAAGTTGGGACCCTCAACCCACACCCTCCCAAAAATCATCCCCTTCACTGTCCCGCAGAATATCAAAGTATTCCTCGTGTGTGGTGTTTTACTCCAAGAACTGGGGTGGTTTGTTTTTTACCTTGGGGGGAAGTTGAGGGGGCACTTTCGGGGAGGGGAAAGTGCTTTGTTACATCACGGAGAATTTCAAGGAATTCATAACTGGATCACGTTGAAGAAAGAAATCCAAAAAAGGAGTAGAACAATTGTTCTCTACTTCAATGGTGAATTTAATGGAAGAGTACTGATTAGACATAAAGTCGGCAAACTGAAGCAAATCCTTCCTGGGGTAAGTCCAAAAAAGCAAAATATCGTCGATGTATCTAATATAGAAAGAAGGTTTGTTCAGTGACAGCAGTATTGCACTTCATTTTGCCGCCCCGGTGGCGCAGTGGTCTAAGCGATGGCCTATGATCATTCGTCCGAACGGGTCCGGGTTCGAATCCCGGTGAGGCATGGATGATGTGTTTGTCTTATGGCACTGGCTCTGTCCCTTCCCTGGAACCAGTGACCCTAAATTAGGGACGGGCGACTGCTTATAGCCCATTGAGTTGCTCACGGTGGTCGTTAAAAATCCAATCAGACAATCAGACAGACAGAGGCACTTCGTTTTTTATTGCATTACTTTCATTTGGTGTCGTGAGATAGCCATCGATACTCTTTTTCTCGCTCTCAGTGATTTAAGTTATGTTATCTATAAAGGAACACGCTTCCTGAAATTGTGTTTGAGTGCTTTTCATGCTGTGATATTAAACAATGAACGTTATAAAACCTTCTTCCGTTCTTTTATTAATAGTCAGCTGGTGGTTTTTCTCCCGTCACGTATCCTGTGATGATTTTCATTCACGGTGGCTTCTTTGAAAGCGGGTCTGCAAATATGTACGGACCGGAGAAGCTCATGGACAAAGGAGTCATCCTTGTAACATTCAATTACAGGCTTGGAATTTTAGGTACGTATAGAAAATGTTTGATATTTATTTGCAACACACGCGACGGCTTTACTTTGGTGAAACTTTGGAATGACATAATTTCGTTGAAGATTGTGTTTAAAAATTTTGGCTAATAAATGCGATCGTACATTGCCCGGCAAGTCAAATAAAGCCCGATAAAAAATAATGAGCTTTACATTACTACATAGCGTTGCGGAAGAGGTCATTAATGACAGGGAACAGTTGGCCGATTAGGCTTCTGAGAAATTCTGTGCGTTGGGCAGGATACGATATCCGGATGCTATCTTGTAGGATGGTGCGCCACCGCATCTGTCTTTTTTTCAAAAACTGGATAATGGCACTATACATTTTAGCTAATAGATGCTGGTGACCATTACAGAATGGTCATACCAGGGGCGTAAATTCATGCTCTGAGGAACGTAAAAATAAAAATACTCAACGCGTTAATAAATTAACTGAATAAAAAAAAAGAAGTTACATACTTCAGTATTTTCTTCTTTTAAAAACATAATTAGCTGCATACAGTATTCCGCGTAGTTTATCAGGGTACAGAGTAACCTACTTTTTGAAGTATGTACCTCTCACATGCATGAAAAGAATTATCCGAAACAGTCGAGAGAGGCATATAAACAATATGCGGATATGCCTAACCTCCGTGACCATTCCGGATATGCCATAGGGACGAAGAACTATAAGCGGTCATTTGTTCTGTGTAGAAGTACATTTGAGTGTTTAACCTTGAACGAAATTCTTCCAAGTCCTACTCCGAAAAACCTATTTCTCTTGTTATTTATTTCGAGAACACACTTTTCCCGTTATGTTCACGATCTGACGCTCATTCGTTCTGTGGTCGTTCGTTTTTCATTCTGCCTTTCTGCTAGATGCCATGATGTCGGCTTTCATACTTCCACCTTTTACTTGTAAAACGTAAAAGTTATGTCAGAAAACAAAAATTATGTAAAATGTCAATGCAAATTTAGTGCATCATGGGGCATAACCGAAACTCATTTATTTCAAGAATGGCTTTTAAAAGAACTTTTTGAGAGGTATAAGAAAAAATAAACATTCTTTCTTTTGTCCCTTTTTCTAATCAGTGTGGGTTTATTACAATCATGGGTAGTTGTGAATTCTTAACATTTTTAATATATGTTGTTTTTTCCAGATTTTCCAATCACAAAATATTATGATGTGCTTTTTATGGATTTGTGAGAGATTTCGTTTTTTTTTTTAAAAACCCTTGCTGCTACTGTTTAAATAAAATATTTATGGCATTCGGGTTTTCTATGTGATCTAGTCACAATTGCTAAAGATCGCAAATACTTTGTGTAATTTTTTTTACACCAAAAGTTTGTCAGCAATTTCTCCAAATTAAAACATCAACCTAACTGCTTGGCATGTTTGTCTGGTGGCGCTGGATCTGTACACTCCCAGGAGCCAATGGCCCTAAAATAAGCCCATTTCTCTCCTGTCCCTTTGGTATCCAGTGTACTATTTCAGTTATTCAGCCGTGATCAGCTCTTCCAGCAATATGTTCCAACCATCGTTACTTGACAGTCTTTACTTTGATCACGATTGTTTTTTAGAGGGGTGGAGATATTAAATTCCCAAAGATTGGATGCGTAATTAAAAAGATAACATCATCCCAATTACTCGGCACGCAGTAGAAAAATGTTTGTGGCTAGCCTTCATTAATGGCAGAAAAATGTAAGCTTCACAATAAAATAGAACAGAGTACTTCACACTAGCAATAATAGAATCATATACAGACCTGAGTTGTATGCAAAAAAATGGTATTTAATTATAACACAAATGATGACAGGAAGATATCCATTAGATGTAATGAGTCGACACGTAGATGCTCTCTCGCTGTAACAAAGGATGTTTCATACAGACGCCAACTGACGCCATATTTGCTGAAAAAAAGATCACTTCAGTCTCGCACGCACAGTCACTTTGCTAGTAAACAAAAATACGTTCATAGCATCATGGAGCGTACCAGAGTTTACAGATTAGGAACATCCCGCGTAATACAGTTTTGCTTCCTTTATTAAAGGAGCAGTTCTATTTGGTAAAAATACACACGCAGAACTTCCCCAACATACAACCGCGCACATGCAAAGACGACGGCACACACCACACAGAATAATTCTCCTCTCAATCTCGCTTACGTCACAGATCAAGAGAGAGAGAGAGAGAGAGAGAGAGAGATAGGTGCCCCCACGTGACGTTTCAAGGCACCCGTAACTGCTTTCGTATGTGGCAATTAATTTGGAGCGCTGTAAAAATCCCGTCTGACGATATGCGTTTTTTATTCTTTTATCGCTGAGAGGCTACGATTCCAACAACGATGTTATCAAATGTTGTTATTTTCGCGATCTATGAGTTCGTCTTCAAATTCTGGTGGAGCTAGATTTGTACATTCCCCGGATCCAGTGGCCCTAAAATAAGAACGGACGACTGCTTTTAGCCCATTTTCTCTCCCGTCCCTTTAGTATCCAGTCCACTATTTCAGATATGCAGCAGTGATCAGCTCTTCCAGCAACATGTTCACATCGTTGTTACGTGATGGTCTGTACTTTGATTACGATGTCATCAACTGTTGTCATTTTCTCGATCTATGAGTTCCTCTTTATATGTTGTTTGATTACACCAAGCATGCTTCTCTTTGTGCCCCTTTGAGTTAGTTGTCCGTAGTCTCTGTACGCCATTTTTAGTCAGGATCCATGTCTTTGATTCATAAGTAAGAATTGGAAGAACGCATTTCGTGAATAGGAACATTTTATATAAGACCTATTGGAAAACTTTCTTGAAAATAGTACAAATTCTTCCAAATACATCTCAGCAAAGTTTCGCGCTCCTGTTGATTACTTTTCTATATCTGTTATTCAAGGTAGATGTAGTCCCATCAGTCTTCACTTCTTGTAAAAGCTTTGCATAGAAATTGTGTTTCCTGTGAGTTCATCTCTTTTCTCTTGTCGGCCTGAATTTCAATCTGCAGCTTGCAAGTGCCTCTCTCTTCAGCAAAACCTGTGCGGGTTAAAACATCTCTATTAATCTTTATCCCCTTGTTTACCCAATTAAATGAAAAACATTCTACAAAGTGGTATTGACAAGCATAGAAGGTACATGTAGTGTCACCTTGTGTCCTTCCCTTTTCAATTTTATACCGGCTGTGTCGCCGAATTGTTCATTCTTTGTACAACAGCCGTCCCATGAAATCTAAGAGTAAAATCGCCCAAAATGAAGAAATATAAATACAGAAAAATATATGTTATTCTTTCTCAAAATATCTTCGCTCGGATGATATACAACGGTCCTATCGTTCAGTCCAGTTTTCAAAGCATGTGGCGAAGGCATTTTGCTGCTTTAGCGACCCCTGTACAGCTTGAATAACGTCACAGTGTTGAATGTTGCGCCACTGAACTTCTCCTTCATTGTGGGAAACAGCCAGAAATCGCACGGGGCGAGGTCAGGACTGTAGGCAGGTTATGGCATGATTTCAATACTGCATTTCGTAAGAAACTGTTGAACACAAGCAGCATGGTGTAGGGTCCATTTGCGCTCCAGTTCCGGTAGCTTAATCGTTATGTGTCGTCGCAGACGCTTCGTGACTGGAATGTAATACTCAGCATTGACGGCAATTTGTGGAGGAATGGCATGCTGGTAGACTACACATTTATGATCAAAGAAATATATCATCATCACCTTCCCAGCTGATTTGGTTTGGCGGACTTTTGTCGGAGGAGGTGAGTCTGTGCGTTTCCAGACACTCGTTGCGCGCTTCGTGAGGGGGTCGAAATAGTGGACCCATGTTTCATCGAATGTTATTACTGGGTTTAGAAAGCTTGAATCCTTTGCAATCATTTGTTTCCACTCATGCCATACTTGAACTCTGGCTAACAATTGTTCTCTCGTCAGGTGATGAGGTACACATCTAGAAGAAACACGATGCAGCAGTTGTTTGTCGCGTAGGATGCGCAGTGAAAATGCTTTCGAAAAATTAGTTGACGCCTCTGTTTTCACACGTCATTCGTCGATCTTCTTGCAGGATTGACCAAACAGAAATAAACAGGTGGGTAGTTACACCAGATGATAACGATTCGTGTGAAATTCCGTTTATTTGGCGTAATAAGTAGTAAACAGGCGTGCGAGCTTTCGCCACCAACGGGTGGCTTCTTCAAGTTGAAATAACGTCTAAAGAATATGCAAGATCTGAATGCAACATAACAATAAACAGAAAACTAAGTACAACGCTAGAAGGTGAAGTATGCCTCGTGCAGGCGGGTGAAGGACATGGGTTAGCTGCGTGCTGTACGTAGAAACATGCGCCATGCGAAAGGTAAGTCAAATGAAAGTTCTTCATTGCACGTGATCGGGTTGGTTAAGATCTCAATGAATTCCCTTATAGCAGTGGTCTTGGGATTTGTGTAGGAGGCAACTTTCTTCATGTTGTCCCATTGCGGAGTGGCTGAATGGGTTGCGACTTCTTTCGCTAATGCTATATTTATTCTTCCCGCTTCAACGTCTCTCTTGTGTTCCGCTAGTCTCACCTTGAAAGAGCGCTTTGTTATGCCCACATATTATTTCATGGATCCGTCGGGATAGATAAGCGGTATAGAATAAACTCCGGCGTCTGAAAGATCTGTGTTAGTGTTCTTTTTTGAGATGAGAATTGTGTCAAGTGGTTTAGGTCCTCTTACTTCGATGTCAAGTCCATATTTTTGGAGCGAGTTCTTCAAAAAATAAGCGAAATGTTGTATGTAGAGGCAGGATCTAATGTAGCGAAAAGGGCTGTCACGTGTCCGGTTGTCAGGGCTGTTGGACTTTATTTTTGCCCTTTCAATAATCGCTTAAATCTTCTGTGCATCGTATCCTGCTCTGGTTGCAAGGGTTCATAAATCATTGAACTCTTTCAGGAGTGTAGGTGGATCGGAACAGTGTGTGAAGGCACGTCGTGCCCTATGTCAAAAAACGGCCATTTTATGTACTATCGGACACGATGAGAAGGGCAGCATCACGTTCTGGATGTGCGTTGGTTTGTAGTAGACACTTGTTATTGACCTTCCTTGTGGTGCCTTTTTGATAAGCACATCAAGGAACGGAAAGGTGCTGTTCCATTCCTGTTCCATCGTGAAATTGATGCAGGGATGCATAGCATTGAGGTGGTCGAAAAAACGATTGAGATCAACAGGGTCATGAGGCCAGATGAAGAATATGTCATCTGCATATCTCATCCCTGTTGTTGGGATCAGGGTTTGAGCGCTGAGGATTTTTGCTTCTGGTGGCCGAAGGACAGCTTCAGCAAGCACGGCTGATAGTGCTGATCCCATAGGGACTCCTTTAGACTGTTTATAAATTTGGTCTTTGAAACAGAAAAAATTAGAGTCTGTGATAAGTTCAATAAGTTGGAATATCTGGAGGAGCGAGTCTTGTTGAAACAAGGCAGAAGTTTCTAGTGCTTGTTTAAGATTTCCAATGGCCTCAAAATTCGGGATGGATGGGTACAATGATACTACACTAGCGTGCACAAATTAAGGACGAGACGGTTTTTCGAATGTAACGTCGTGCAGAAGTGTTCCACATCGACTCAAATCATACCATAAGATCCCCAAGATGTAAGAATATGGGACCAGTGAGCAAAACCGTCCAAACAAGGAATCCAAAGGATACAAATGCACTTTACTGAAAAGGTAGCTTCGAGCACCACTAGGCAGAAGACAGAAACGTCCATGTGACAGGCGGCTGCCAAGAAAATTCCAGTCTTTAGTAGGGGATATGATCAACCCTGACAGCGTTGCAATATTTACAGCGTCTGTCCATGCTGAGGACGAGGTTGTCAACGAGCTGTTGAGGCATCGCAGCCCATTCCTCTTGTAACGCCAATGGCAGCTGCGGAATCGTTGCTGGCGGTTGGTGACGTGCTGCCAAGCGTCTTCCGAGAAGGTCCCACACGTGTTCGATTGCATTTAGGTTCGGGGACCTTGTGGGCTAATCCATGCGTTGAATATCTTCACTCTCCGACAGCTCTGTGATATCCACTGTACGATGAGGTATAGCGTTGTCGTCCATGAAGAGGAACTCACGACCCACAGCACCTCTAAACAGACGCACGTGAGGCAGGAGAACCTCGGTACAATAACGGACACCAGTGACTGAACCTCCTTAGAAGATGTAGAGGTCAGTACGGCTACCAAGCATGATACCGCCCAATATGAGAACTCCGCCACCCCCAAACTGGTCCGTTTCGATGACGTTGGAGGTGTGATTGCGTGTTCCCTGCTCTCTCCAGATGTGTATATGTCCAGAATCGCTCGTGAGACTGCATTGGCTCTCAACCGTAAAGAGAACTCGACCCCATTGCTCACGTGTCCAGTTCTTGTGTTCCTGGCACCACAAAAACCGCCGTTTCCGATGAGCCGGCGTTAATGGCACACACCGTACTGGTCGTCGTGCAAATAGACCACCCTTGCGCACCCTCCTGGCCACGGTAAAACGCGATAACGGACATCCAGTTGTCTGTTGCATGTGCCTTGCGATTTCTCCCGCTGTGTGCCGTCTGTCTCTTCTCGCCTGTAGGACAATATACCGGTCGTCCGCCGCCGTGGTTGCTCGTGGACGACCACTGCTAAACTCTCGGACAGCTGTTCCTGTCCTCTGAAATGCTCTCCAAGCTCGTGAAACGATGCTGTGAGCGATCCCGAACTCCTCAGCCACACTAAACATAACTTCAGAACAAAGGTGTATATCCTGTCATGGCAACAATATTCCCCTGTAGTAGTACCATCGTTCAGCGGTATACTGCGCCTGGCACACTTCCTGTTCTTGAATGGTTAGAGGAACAGTTTTATCTGAAGGTTAGCGGAACACGAGGAACACTTCTAGCCTGTCCTCCAAGTTTCCCAGACATCAATTCAAGCATCTGTGGATTGTTTTGGAGCTGCAAATCCTGTCTGCTGGATTTGCAGTTCCAATACAAACGAAGCTTAGACACAACCACGTGTCTTACTAGAGATAAAAGATCCGCTGGTAACGTGTTGGTACCAGATACCGCAAGACACCTTTAGAAACATTTTCATCTCGCCAGGTAAGAGTTGTTTCGGTGACTTGTTTAGGACCAATATCATGTTCCACAGCTGGTCATACTATTTTGGCCCTTCGGTGTATACACCAAGTGGCCACTTTATTATGACCACCTGACAGTTTTAAGCAAATGAGCTACGGCTGCACGCTGCTGCCGCCAGAGGGCGAGGCTAGTATAAAAAGGGAAAGCTTAGTGCTTGCGAGAGTAGTAGAAGTGATTTTTGGGTAACGAGATGGGTAAAAAAATGCGATTTGACGGACTTTCAACGTGGGATGATTGTAGGTGCTCGGAGCCATGGAGCGAGTATCACCGAAACCTCCGCATTCGTGAAATGTTCCAGAGCAGCTGTTGTTAAAGTGTTTAAAGACTGGACTGTCAGCCAAAAAACTGGGTCTCTATGCGTGCAACGTGTGGTCGTCATCGTCTAGTGACTGCTCGGGCGGAACGGAGAGTGTCCAGACTGGTAACAGACAACAGAAGAAAGGCAACAGTGCAGCAAATTACAGACCATTTTAATCAAGGATCCCCTCAATTGATATCTGCACGCATTGTTCGCCGTACACTGCAGTGGATGGGATATGGCAGCCGAAGGCCTGTTCGAACACCTATGCTGTCTGCAGTCAACAAGAGAAAACGTCTCCACTTTGCACAGGAACACAAGGATTGGACAGTCGATAATTGGAAACAAATTATGTGGTCTGATGAATCACGTTTTCAGTTGCACCATGTCGATGGCCGAGTGAGAATTTGATAGAAACAGCACGAAAGCATGGACCTCAAATGCATTGCTACAACCCTTCAAGCATTTGGGGGCAACGTTATGGTTTGGGGAATGCTTTCCTGGCATGCTTTGGGCTTTTTAATTCGTATTGATCAACGTCTGACTGGCACAGCATATCTAAACATCGTTGCGGCCCAAGTGCTTCCTGTCATGTGGATGGTTTGTCCCAATGGCGATGGCTACTTTCAACAAGATAATGCTTCCTGCCATAGTGCTCGTATTGTACAGGATTGATTTCAGGAACATGCCGGTGAGTTTACTTTGCTTAGGTGGCCCCCACAATCTGCAGATCTCAACCCCATTGAGAATTTATGGGAAGAAGTTGTACAAGCCATCAGACAGCTGGACCACAAACCTGCCATCTCACACTCCTGGATAGTGCTATTCATCAAGCATGGTCTCAGATTCCACAAACCACCTCTCAACATCTCGTGGAGTCCATGCCACGAAGAATCGACGCAGTATTAAAGGGAAAAGGTGGCCCAACGAAGTACTGAGGGGGTGGTCATAATAAAGTGGCCACTCAGTTTATATGATAATTTTACACTACTAGTTATATCATAATGCTGCTTAGGTAATTACAATATTTTTCTTAAGAAATAATGTAGAATTCTCAATTGCAGTTTACCTGGAGAGAATTTTGAACATATATGTAGAGAAAGTAATATGCAGTTTATTCATTCGCTTCCCATACATCTCTTTTCAGGTTTCATGAGCACAGGGGATGCAGTGACAGCAGGTAACGGCGGTCTTAAAGATCAGCTCATGGCTATCCGATGGGTGAGAGAAAATATCGAGAAATTCGGCGGGGACCCGAATTCGATAACGCTCTTTGGTCAAGGTGCCGGCGCAGCCAGCGTCTCGTTGCACATTATCTCTCCTCAAAGTCAAGGTAATTTTTGAATGAATAAAGCTTGCCATTTTATTTCTCTAAGCGCACAGTACACAGAAGTTCATTCTGCATCTATTCAATTCTTCTATAATTCGCAAGTCAGTGCGCTTTCTGTTGTGCCAGGTTCGTGCGTTGATATTTTACCGTGTCGAATTTGCATGCTTCTGCATGTAAGTCTGAGGAAAAGTATGAAATTCCAGAAGTCTGTCTACTACAAGTATCTGAGACTTGCAGAACATGATCAAGTATATTATGCTTAAAGCCCGGATGTTCAAGCTCTAAAGACCTACAAAACATCAAGTAATTAGGTGTTAAAATATTCAGAAATAAGCGCTAAAATGGATAAAATACGCTTTCAAAATTGCAGAGAACTTTACTGTAGGATTCATGTACATTTTCGGATCAGAAGTGTCCGGACACTTACCTATCCACAAATTTACTGTAACAGAAAAATAATCAATATCGAGTTGACCACCCATATCTGCTATCACAGCCTCCACTCTGTTGAGTAAGCTTTCCGCTGGATTTTCGTACGTTGTTACGGGTATTGTCTTCCATTCTGACATAAAAACATTCGTAAGGTCAGTCACCCATGCAAGGTGGTTCGCCCTGGCTCGTAGTGGCCTTTCCAATTCATCCTAAAGGTTTTCCATGGGGTTCAGATTGAGGTTCTGTGCAGGGCAGTCACGTTGATGCACACCCATGCTATCAAACCATTCTTGCGCGGACCTCACTTTGTAGGCGAGGGCATTTTCTTGATGATAAAGCAAAGTACTTTCACCTAGGCCGGAGGCCAGACAGGGAAGTTTGGAGGGGTGATTGATGGTAAAGCAAAGTGCCTTCACCTAGGCCCGTGGCCAGTCAGGGAAGTTTGGAGAGGTGATTGATGGTAAAGCAAAGTGTCTTCACCCAGGCCCGTGGCCAGACAGGGAAGTTTGGAGGGGTGATTGATGGTAAAGCAAAGTGCTTTCACCCCGGCCCGTGGCCAGACAGGGAATTTTGGAGGGGTGATTGATGGTAAAGCAAAGTGCCTTCACCCAGGCCCGCGGCCAGACAGGGAAGTTTGGAGGGGTGATTAATGGTAAAGCAAAGTGCCTTCACCTAGGCCCGTGGCCAGACAGGGAAGTTTGGAGGGGTGATTGATGGTAAAGCAAAGTTCCTTCACCCAGGTCTGTGGCCAGACAGGGAAGGTTGGAGGGGTGGTTGATGGTAAAGCAAAGTGATTTCACCCAGGCCCGTGGCCAGACAGGGAAGTTTGGAGAGGTAATTGATGGTAAGGCGAAGTGCCTTCACCCAGGCCCATGGTCAGACGAGGAAGTTTGGGGGGGTGATTGATGGTAAAGCAAAGTGCCTTCACCCAGGCCCATGGCCAGACAGGGAAGTTTGGAGGGGTGATTGATGGTAAAGAGCAAAGTGTCTTCACCCAGGCCCGTGGCCAGATAGGGAAGATTGGAGAGGTGATTGATGGAAAAGCGAAGTGCCTTCACCAAGGCCCGTGACCAGACAGGGAAGTTTGGAGGGGTGATTGATGGTAAAGCAAAGTGTCCAGACAGGGAAGTTTGTAGTTGTGATTGATGGTAATGGAAAGTGCCTTCACCCAGGCCCGTGGCCAGAAAAGGAAGTTTGGAGGGGTGATTGATGGTAAAGCAATGTGCCTTCACCCAGGCCCATGGCCAAACAGGGAATTCGGAGGGGTGATTGATGTAAAGCAAAGTGTCTTCACCCAGACCCGTGGCCAGACAGGGAAGTTTGTAGGTGTGATTGATGGTAATGGAAAGTGCCTTCACCCAGGCCCGTGGCCAGAAAAGGAAGTTTGGAGGGGTGATTGATGGTAAAGCAATGTGCCTTCACCCAGGCCCGTGGCCAGACTGGGTAGTTTGGAGTTGTGATTGATGGTAACGCAAAGTGCCTTCACCCAGGCTCGTGGCCAGACAGGGAAGTTTGGAGGGGTGATTGATGGTAAAGCAATGTGCCTTCACCCAGGCCCGGGGCCAGACTGGGTCGTTTGGAGTTGTGATTGATGGTAACGCAAAGTGTCTTCACCCAGGCCCGTGGCCAGACAGGGAAGTTTGGAGAGGTGATTGATGGTAAAGCAAAGTGCATTCACCCAGGCCCGTTGCCAGACAGGGAAGTTTGGAGGGGTGATTGATAATAAAGGTACGGCAAAAGATGTAAAACATGTCGTACGAAAGATAAAAAGAAATAGGGCAAAGGATTTAAAGAGGCCGCGCCAAAGATAGGAAGTGTTCGGCCACTGGACTGTAGTTTGAATTGCTAGGACGGGTAAGAAAGAAATGGAGGCTGCCCGACCTGGGGCAAAATGGCATGCCCGACCTGGGTCAAAATGGCATGCCCCACCTGAGGCAAAACGGGGACTTCCCGACCTGGACTTTCTTTGGTTACAGGCCTGTCCTCACCTACCTGCTGCCATAACTTTGTAAGCACCGAGTTGTTGAAAATGTCATTATAGGTCTTTGGGTTAAGATTTCCGGGCATTGGAACTAGAAGACCCATCCCTGAATCATGAAAACCTGCCCTAGAACGCGCCTTTCTGTTCTTTTAGTGAAGCGTGGACTAAACGTTTCTCTTTTGATTGGAAGTGGATTCTTTTGAGTACAGCCATTCTGTAACGATGGAGAGATCTTTAACAAGTGTTTTCCCTATTGCACCACAAAGCTCATGTTAAGAATCAAATCCAAAAAATGATGATTTCGTTCTTCGAAGTGCTGTTGTAGAAAATTGTCTGGATATATGCAAACTATGCGCTAAATGTGAAATTATGCTTGCATTCCTTAAATATGCAAAACAAGCATTTTACTTGAACATCTGGGCTTTAGTTATAATGAAGGCACTTTTTTTCTCTAGGGTTTAATGACTGCCGGGCGCACCTTTGGACTATAAGCAATCTTTCGTCCCTCATTTTGGGCCAGTGGTAACAGGGAAGTGAGTGACCCAGATCCGTAAGAGAAGCATAACATTCATGCCTCACCGGAATTCGAACCCGGACCCATCTCGGACGAGTGGTCAGAAGCCTTCGCACTAAAGTTAGTGCTTACTTCAATAACACAGTCCTGCCCAAATACAAGGCCCAGTTAGCCTTAGATCTAATCGAACTTCTCCGAAATAAATGATCTCGAGATGCGATAAATGACAGTTTTATTAGTATCATATTTTTTATATGAAATAGCAGGAATTTAAAACGTCAAATCCTGAAAATGAACAGTTATCACGAAAAGTGCTTGAAGATTTGTCTTATTAGATAGTATGCACCCACAGTCGACATGTTAAATTACACTCACGGACAATGAAATTTGTGCACCAAGAAGGAAACAACGGATTGAACTGAAATTTTATGGACGTAATGATACAGATGAGTGATACATATGATAGAAAAAAAAACAGATCTGTAGGACAACTGCAGAGGGATCTGTGGCACGCAATCCAGTCATCTTCAATAGCGCGTCGCACCGCCTCGTGCGGCGATACATGCTGCAATACGGTCCGACGTGGAGGCGAACATACGCCTGATATTTTCCTGCGTCAGACTGGCACACACGTGTTGGACGGTGTGCTGCGAATTCCGGATAGTGCTGCACGGCGGCACCTGGCGTTTCTGCTAGTCCCACACACACTCGGTAGGGACATGTACGGGGAGCGGGTAGGCCATGGAAGTGTCTGGACATAACGTAGGCAGTCCTGAGCAACCCGAGCCGTGTGCGGGCGGGCATTATCCTGCTGGTATAGCGTACCTGGAATCCAGGTCAGAAATGGGAGCACAAGGGGCCGTAGGATCTCATTCACATACCGCTGGCCCGTCAATGATCCACGTACAATTACTAGAGCCGATCGGGTATCGTAGGTAATGACTCCCCAGATCATAATGCCTACAGTGGGGAAGGTGTGACGCTCGATAGCGAGGGGTAGAGATTGTGACGTTGACCTGGGACCTCTACACCCGGGCACGATGATCATCTGTCCCCACAACGAAGCAGCCCTCATCGCTAAACACCGCACGTCGCCAGTCTGTGGAGTTCCACGTCGCTCTGGCCTGGCACCACTGCAAACGGAACCGTCGATGTTCTGGTGTTAATGGCAGCACACGTAAGGGCGCTGGGATCGCAGATTCGTTTCAGCGAGGCGTTGGGAAATGATTCGTGGGCACACAGGAGATGCTACTCTGCCTGTATAGTGAACCGGGTCCACGTGGGATCCGTTCGTGCCTGGCGTATGATTCGTCAATCCTCTCTACCGGTGGTCCTCTTGGTCCATCCGGAGCCACTTCGCTGTGAGGCAGTGCCGTCATGTGTCCACTGATCTCAACACAGTCGGACAATATGGTCAGAATCGCCCACGTGGTGGGTTAAACGGCGCGTCTACAACCTGCGTTTTCAGCCCGATGACCTGGGCTCTCTCAAAGTCCGTAAGTTGCGTAAATCGACGTCTCTGGCATCTACCCGGCATTCTTGTCACTCTGTACTCTCGCTTATGCTTACGTCAGCCAGTTCGTGCTTGCAGCGCCACCACAGTGTGTGCGGTCATGCGTAATCGCACTAAACGTGGATCATTTGCACATCAGCACGAACCCTAGCTATTTGTAAAGTTTCGCTGTTGTAGTATGTTTTCTTCTAGGTGCGCAGTTTTCATTGTCCGTGAGTGTATTTGGATTTCCCAATCCGTCCCTCACAATCAGGGACGGGTTGGAAATACCAAATCAGGCTGGAAAATTTCGGCTTTTAGTCCACTATAAAAATCCATATACCTAAAAATTCATGCATCACAGAGGGTAAGTCGAAGGTTTTGCAATATTTGGATCATTTTATGTCTTGATACATACCTTTACGACGAAAGCTGACGAGAATTCAAAGTATAGGCCATCGTGTTGCGTCGTTTATAGCCATCTGTCTACCAGTTCTTCGATTCCGCGGCAGTACCAGTAGTAGTCCTTCGAGGCGAAGAACTCCTTCACCCCAGCTGCCACCTGCTCCTGGTTGTTGAAGTGCCTCCCGCGAAGGAAGTGGGACATGGATCGGAACAACTAATAATCCGACGGGGGCAAGGTCCGGACTATATGCTGAGTGTGACATCAGTTCGATGCTCTAAAGTTCCTGGAGCTTTGCCCGAGCCGTTCGCGCGTTTTGAGGCTGAGCGTTGTCCTGCTATTGGAGAGCGCGCTTTCTGTTCACCAGTTCGCTACTTCTCCTCCAAAACGGCATACACCCGCTCCAGCTGTTCAGAGTAGAAGTTGGCGTTGATGGTCTGACCATCTGGAAGAAATTCGTAACGGATTATTCCCTTGAAATTCCACCAGACGCAGTGCATCACCTCATACACGAAGCGTCCACGTTTGGCAAGATGTTCAGAAAGCTTGCCCGTGCTCAAATACTGCCGTTTGTGTGTTACGATTACGGAAATAGACCCACTTTTCGTCGCAGGTAACAATTCTCTTGTGGAAACATACATTGAGCGGGTTTTTTAGGAGTTTCGTGCACACTTACAATCCGGCGGTTTGCTTCAGCTGGCGTCAGTTCGTGAGGGACAATGCGGCAGCTCCTATAGAGCTCGCTAAGATCCTGAAGGTGATGAACCACGGTGGTCTGTGATATGCCCAGCTCGCCTGATAATCTCCGATTTCAGGGTGTCGGATTTGCCTCTACGGCCTGGCGCACATCATCAGAATCCACAGTTCGCTGACTACCTGATAATATCTGATCGTCGAGGTTTCTGTCACCTGAGCGAAATTCTTGAACCATCTGGTTGTGGTGCTGTGGTCCACCGAACTTTCCCCTTTCTCATGACAAATGTTTCGCGTTGCTTGAGCAGCGTTATGGTCAAGTTCAAACTCGTCCCTAACGCTGCTGAAGCAACAAGTTCCCTAATTAGCCGGTTGTGACTATTGTGAGGTGCATGAAACATGCATAAACATGGTGTAATGGGTGCAACTGTGAACCATTCAGGTTGTTTTTTTGTTTTGGGTTTTATTGGAGGTTTTACGACCACCGTGAGCAACTCAATAGGCTATAAGGGTTCGCCGGTCCCTAATTTAGGGTCACTGGCTCCAGGGAAGGGAGAGAGCTAGGGCCGTAAGACAAACACTGCATTCATGCCTCACTGGGATTCGATCCCGGACCCCTTTCGGACGAATCATCAGAGGCCATCGCTTAGACCAATGCGCCACCGGGTCGGCTCATTCAAGTTTAATACCACACCGTGGGGCATAATTGCATCATGTTTCTGCATATTTCATTAATCACACAATGGTTTACCTTTCCCTAAAAAATGGTGCAGGTAGTGTAGCACCACTTTGTGGTGTAAGCTACTACAATTTTTTTAACAGTGTAAGGACTGCATTAACCAAATTTTTGCATTACGAATGATGATTGAAAAGTCTGTTGCCTTCATAGATTTAGAGAAAGGTTAGGATACTTCTGTGGGAGGTCTTGAATAAATATCGTATAACATGAAATCTGCTTCGCCGCCCCGGTGGCGCAGTGGTCTAAGGCGATGGCCTCTGATCATTCGTCCGAAAGGGGTCCGGGTTCGAATCCCGGTGAGGCATGGATGTTGTGTTTGTCTTACGGCACTGGCTCCCTCCCTTCCCTGGAACCAGTGACCCTAAATTAGGGACGGGCGACTGCTTATAGCCCATTGAGTTGCTCACGGTAGTCGTTAAACCTCCAATCAAAAAAAAAAAAAAAAAAAAAAGAAATCTGCTTATTAGTGTGAAACCTATGTATGCTGGCGGTAGAGCATGTGTATGAGTAAATGGTGTTTGGCCGAAATGGTGTTTTATTGGTTCAGGAGTCAGACAAGGTTGTGAGATGTCACCATGGTCGTTTATGGATGCGTGCATGCGTGATGCCAAAATAGACAATACTGTATACTGGCCTATGTTGTAATAATATCCGCGTGTGCAGACTGCGGTGTGCTGACGAAAGAGTCCTGTTGGCAGAGAGTGAAAGCAAGTTGCAGAGTATGCTAGCCCAGATGTACAAAGTTTGTATGAATTTCAAACTGAGTGTAAATAAGGGAAAAACTGAAGTTATGGTTTTTGAGAGAGGAACTGTTCTGTTTGTACTGAATGCAAAATGAGTCTTAATGGCACAGAGATTGGCCAGGTGAATGAGTTTGGATATTTGGGAAGCACGTTTGACAGAGAAAACAAATTAGATAGTGAAATTAGTTGGTGAGTGAACTCTTCATTAAAAGTCATAGCTGCTTTAGGAGGATTTCACAGGAATGATGGGTTATCAAGAGTCCCAAATGGCTGCGTATGAAAGTGTAATTGTTCCTACTCTGATGTACGGCAGTGAAACCTGGGTACTGCAAAAGAGACATCGAGTTGTTTGTGGGCAGAAGAGATGCGTTACTTATAGGGGATTTGCGGCATGACGCGTTCTGATTGCGTGAGGAAAGAAGATATGTCGCCTATGTGTAATGTGAAACAAAACGTTATTAGTAAGGTGGAGACAAATATTCTTAGTTGTGAATGGAATACGGGATAACACCATATAATACAAATTTAGAAGATGGCAATTCGTTTTTTGGTATAAATGTAACAAGGATGGTAAGTCAGGTAATATCCGAAAACTTGAAAATTTCGTCGTCCTGAAGTGGGAATCGAACCCGTGTCTCCCGGATAGCGCCCTACTATGCTAACCACTACACCACCCAGAACGACCAAGTCTCAAGTTTCCGATTAATTTGAATATAACCATCACAGGATTTGCTAGTCAAATCAACCGGCATTCATGTTTAGTGAATCTGTAGGATATCGGTATCTGGAATCGATCCCGCGTCTCCCAGATACCCGGGCGCTGTATGGGAGACGCGGGATCGATTCTCGCTCCATAGCAACGAAACTTTCAAGTTTATGGATATTATCTGACTTACCATCCTTGTCACATTTACACCAAAAAACGGATTGTCACCTTCAAAATTTGTATTCTTAGTTGGTTTGACCATGATGAAAGAATGAGATGCTTACTAAGGAAATTTATTCAATCCAAGTGGCAGGAAAGAAGGATCGAGGAATGCCAAGGAAATTGTGGGAGGACCATACATGAGGTAAAGACGAGTATAAAGTGAAAAATGTCTTGTGTGAGGTCTGTGATGGATGTCGGAGAAGATTGAGCTGTGTGCTGGGATTGTTGCAAATACAGCCGTTTGATACATCAACAGTACGTAAAATCTAGTTCATTTATTTTTCTACTTTAATCTGACAGATGAGCTTTATTTAGGAGCTAATCTCTGAATCTCAGAGAAAAGCTTAGTGGTATGTATGTATGTGTAAAGATTACAGCAGCAAAGCAAAAATATGAAAAAGTGTTCTAAGAAATATCTGATTGCGGTCACCATCATCCTAAAACAAACTCTTGGATGTGTATACCAATAAGCATTCAATATTGGCAGAAGTGCGCTTCACTGAACATTCAGTATTGACACAAGTATGTATCAATGAACATACAATATCGACAAGGAAAAGGAAGTGATCAAACAGCACGAAATAAGTGCTTTGTAAATGCTCTTTTATGTTTTATAGGTCAGGGAAAATTTCTCCTTTAAATCTGTTAGCAATCAATATATTATAACTGCTTTGTGTTACTGCCAGTCCTTCACAGAACAATTCTTAGAAAGATCATAAGGAATTAGTTTAATGTTTTGTGTCTGAAAATGTTCCTATGCGACTTTGCAGGCAAGTTCCAAGTTGTTTGCGGCCAGTGGCGGCCTCAGGTGCGGTCATACCGGACAACCGCCTAGGTCCCCGGGACCAGAGGTGCCCCACACCGCCGTCAATTAATTAGTATTTTTTGCCTGGCGTCACCTAAAATATTGTAATTGTAGTTCACGATCATATACAAATAAATGAACAATTTTAATATTTGTTTACTGCTTTGAATTAGTGACATCAAAAAGTTACTCTGTTAGAATTTCTTTTATTTTTTTGGTCAGAAGCATTTTTTCAGCGGGAAAGTTGTGGATTTAATTTTGAATTTAATTTTTTTCTTCAAGATATTTTTCATAGAAGTTTTGCCGCAATTTCGGGTACAAGTAGTGAGTCGCAATGTACTCGCTCTACTATCCATAGAAAACAACGTGGCATCTACTCTGGACTATAGCGATTTTATTGAAGACTTTAGCCGCAAGAAAAGTCGCAGAATTCTTCTTTAAATAATAGACTTATCTTATAAGCTATCCTTGTTCATTTAGTACCAGGTCATTTTGGAACAGGTAATATTTTGGATTCCTAACTATATTAATAAACAGTGTATTGAAGTACATCATGTTTATTTCATATAAATCAATACCACAATTCCTGATTAAAAAAAAAATTGTTTTGGGGTCACATTCACCCCAAGTGGTTTGTATGAGAAAAAAAAGCGAGCAACAGGTTTACGGTCAGAGTAAGCAATATATAATTTTTTTACGTATCATCATCATCATTGTCAACCATTATCAATCCACTGCTGGACGAAGGTCTCCCCAAGTTTCCTCCACAACGGTCTGTCTTGTGCCAGTTTCCTCCATGTCACCCCTGCATACTTTCGAATTTCATCCACCCATCTCCCATGTGGTCTTCTTCTGGGTCTTTTCCTGTCCCTTGGAATCCAATCTAAAATTTCGGCTGTCCATCGATGATCTGTCCTTCTGGCAGTATGTCCAGCCCATTGCCATTTCAGGGATTTAACTCTGATCATGATGTCTTCCACTCTTGTCATTTTTCGGATCCACGAGTTCCTCTTCTTATCTCTCCTGGTTACACCAAGTATGCACCTCTCCATGCTGCTTTGAGTTGTCTGCAGCCTTTGTATGTCTCTTTTAGTTAAGGTCCACGTCTCTGCACCATACGTAAGCACTGGAAGGATGCATTGATCCAACACTTTTCTTTTAAGACATAATGGCATATTGCTCTTGAAAATTATGCTGTTATCCAAAAGCTCTCCAGGCAAGTTTTGTACGCCGATTAATTTCTTCATCAATGTGACCCTCACTTGATATCTGCTGTCCAAGATAAACGTACGTATCTGTTATCTGCAGCTTTTCTCCATCAATCGATAAATCTTCATTTCTTGTAAAAGCATTGAACATCACTTTTGTCTTCTGAAAGTTCATTTTTAATCCCACTTCTTTACTCTTGTCAGCAAGTTCCTGGATCATACTCTGCAGCTCTGATGGGGTAGTTGCAAAAATGACTACGTCATCAGCAAAACGAAGGTGGGTTAGATAATCTCCATTAATCTTTATCGCCTTGTTTTCCAAGCTCAGCGACTGAAAAACACCCTCCAATGTGGCATTAAAGAGCTTCGGAGATATGGTGTCACCTTGTCTCACTCCCTTTCCAATTTTTACGTGTGTTGTATTTTCAAACAGCCGAATCTTTGCACTTGCATTTTCATAGATGTTATTAATAATATTACTGTATGCATCTTCAATACCGCAGGTTTTCAGAGCCATTGTAACTGCTGATGGTTTCACCGAATCAAAGGCTTTTTCATAATCGATAAAAGCCATGCACAATGGAAGTTCATATTCCCTCGCTCTTTCAATTAGTTCTCTCAGTACGTGGATATGATCTATTGTGCTGTAGCCAGTCCTGAATCCAGCTTGTTCTCTCGGTTGAACCATGTCCAGTGTTACCTTCAAGCGGTGTGAAAGAACTTTAGTGAAGATTTTATAAACTACTGATAGGAGACTGATAGGTCTGTAGTTCCCGAGATCCTCAATGTCACCTTTCTTATGTAGCAGGATCATTTTTGCGGTGTTCCAATCCTCAGGAATCTTTCCTTCATTAAGGCATCGAGTGAAAATTTGGTCGAGTACTGTTTCGATTTCTCCACTTGCTTCTTGTATGATGTCTACAGTAATTCCATCTTCTCCTGGAGCTTTTCCCCGCTTCATGTTCTTGATTGCATGTGCAACTTCTGCTGGAAGGACTGGAGGAACTCTGGTACTGGTATCTTTCATGATGTCTGGAGTGCATGTATCATCCCTTTCATATAATTTGGAGTAGAAATCTTTCACTCTTGTCAAAATTTCGCCTCTATTTCTTGTTACAGAACCATCTTCTTTTCTCAGTGCCATAATCTGTTTTCTTCCCTTACTGAGATGTCCCTTTGCTATCTTTAGGCTTTGGTTGTTTTCAATTGCTTTCCTCACTAGTTCACAGTTGAATTTTCTTACGTCTTCAGTGATACTTTTTCTTACTGTCTTGCATAGCTCTATATATTCCACTTTGGAAGTCCCATCTTCTTTAGTTGTCCTCATCTCTCTTCTTTTTTGTATCAACATTTTCGTTTTTCCTGATAATTTATTTACATGCAACTTGTTCTTAGACCCAGCTAATTTTGTTGCTGTCTCCATAAGAGCTTTGGTTACTTTTCTGTTAACTTCAGAGATGTCCACTTCTTCCGATGTTAGGCCTTCTAAAGCAGAGAACCTGTTCTTCAGTTCCAACTTGAAGGTATTATGGTGTTTTTTAAGGTTGGTTATGTCAATAGATTTTGTTTGTCTTATGAGCTTGCCACGTTCAAGTTTAGTGTTGAGGTGCATCTTACATCTCACCAATCTATGATCACTACTTGTGTTGAACTTGTTTAGCACACTGCAGTCTTCTATGACGAATTTTTTGTTACACATAATAAAATCAATTTCACTTGTCGTCCCATTTGGATGTCTCCATGTCCATTTCCTGTGTGGCTTTTTCTTGAAGAAGGAGTTCAAGATGAAAAACCCTTCTGCCTCTGCAAACTCAACGAGAGTATTTCCACGCTGCTTTCTGTTGCCATGACCGAATTTACCTACTGAAATTTCATTCTGTTGCCATGACCGAATTTACCTACTGAAATTTCATTCTGTTGCCGTTGCCCTATTTTTGCATTGAAATCTCCCATAATTATTTTCAAGTGCTGCTTACCTTTTATTATTTAGATGACAAATTTCCTCATAAAATTCTTCAATTTCTTCTTCAGGATGACTTGTGGTGGGTGCGTAATCTGGTATCTTTTCGAGAGTTGGATAACAAGTCGTGCAGCTCTGTCAGAGGAACTTTCAACTTCTAAAACTTTATCCTTCAGTTTCTTGTTTATTATAAATCCAACACCACTAGTTCTGCCAGTATCTGTCCCACGATAGTAGAAGAGACCACTTTTCAGTTCGATGAGATCTCCTTTTCTCCTTACCTCACTTAGCCCCACGATGTCCCACTTCATCCTTTGTAGTTCCTCTTCCAATTCAAGAAGCCTTGAATCAGAAGATAGGGAGCGTCCATTATACGTAGCCAAGGTCAGCATCAGATGGCAGCCTAGTCCGGTCCTCCGGGGATTCTTAGCACCCTCTGCCTTCATGTCGCACTAGCCGCTGCCTTGGCCAGGTACATTCCAGCTGCCGGAAACTGAGGGCCAAGATTTAAGTTGTGGAATCAATTTGGAGGGGTTTGGCCATAACTCACCACGCTGGCCAAGCGGGTTGGTGAGTGTGGGATAGAATTTCCCCTAATCCCGATGGTATAGTTATACCGCTATTGGCGGTCGTCAGAGCCCCTTTAGTGGGAACAGGATGCACCACGAGAAGGCGGGGTTGACATTTGTCAAGGAGAGGCTGTGATGTTACGCATCACCTGACCTTACATCCCTTTTTTTATACCGATGTATATATATACATAAGGGATTATTCAGATTGTTTTATGTTATTGCGATTGCGAAGGGCCCCGTGAAGAGCCATCGCCCGGGGCCGCCACTGTTTGCGTCAAAATCCAAAGAGAAAAGAATATCTTAGATTTTCACTAAGCTCAAATGCCGAAGTCTTTGTTTTTGACGCTATTGTCAGATATAAAAATCATTTGTGTTCAGAATATTTGAGAATCTGGCTAAAAGAAACAAAAAGCTGGAAAAATAATAAATAAATAAAACCGAAAAAAAAAAAAAAAGGTCTCAAATGAAAATTCAAGGTATCCCACTTTCCGTTTCCATTTTTCTTTTTCAGACAGTAAGCGATTTCAAACTCCAAGCTTTAGAATGTCATAAAATTAATGGTTGCCCACTAGTGTTTTGAATGCAACCTTCACCTGCTTTCATTGGTAAGATCTTCGCATTGTGTTTCGAATTTTAGCAGCGTATCTGTTTAGAAAGATACAGGTTGTTGATTGTTAGTATTGTGCTGCCATCTATTGCTTTCAGCTCGAAATGTTTCCCCAGAAAATGATAGTTTTGAGGTTTTTATTATCTCTTTCTTTCTTTGAAGTGCAATTATTAAAATGTTCATCTGCTTTTGTCTCCCCTGGACGGTGTGATCCCACGCTTAAATTCTCAACTTCTCACCTTTTGCTGTTCTGCCTACTGATGACCTGATGGATGTCACTGTTCAGTGATAGCTCAGTAACAACTATGAATATGTGACAACATCCTTCTCCTTATACAGGGTTACAAGGAAAGTCAGTGATCAGTCCAATATCTCACGAACTATGGCAGTTAGCGATTTACTTCTTGTGCAGTTGTATAGGAAACCCCTATTGCGCATACAATAATACCACAAAGGATCACCTCGCCCCTTGGGGGGGGGTTGAGGGGCTATTTCGACCGCCTTTTGCAGATAGGGCAAAAAAGTCAATTACAAACTATCAATAGTTCAGCGAGGCAAAAATAGTACATAAATGTTTTTGTCCCATAACAAAAGATGGAAGGGCACTCTCCAAATGCGAAAAAAGCGGAAAGCTGCTTGAGTCGCTGTGTCCGAAGCATATTTGCATGGATTTCAAATGTGCTTTCTGTTCCGTCGTCAGAATATAAAAATGATACGAGTGGTCGGTATGCCAAGATTTCGTGAATCAGTGACGAGAAGACGAAAGCTTTGCCATGTATGCAAGTCGATTAGATGTGCATACAGTTTTCCTATTGGATGAGTGTTTCTCCTTGTCTCAGTGTATTTTTGACTGTATTGGACATCAAAGTCTGATATTGAATATGTCAAGGAACTGCGTTTTATTTCAGAACAAGAACTGTTGATAAGGTTTAAAGGAAAACCTTTCCTTTGTTCATTCATTTACTTAGAACTTACCAGTTTAGATAAGTTCTAAGTAATAAGCTCTTGTCTAAATACTCTGTCGTTGCTTCCGGATGTTGTGATTTTCTTGGTGCCGCATTCCCGGTCTCCTTCCATCTTTTGTTATGGGACAAAAACGTTTTTGTACTACTTTTGCCTCGCTGAACAAGTTTGTAATTTACTTTTTTACCCTATCTGCAAAGGGGGACGAGATAGCCCCATCAATCCACCCAAAAAGGAACGTGAGGGGATTCCTCGTGGTGTTACTGTGTGCGCCATAGGATGTTTCCTATACAACTGCACAAGAAGTAAATCGCTAACTGCCATAGTTCGTGAGATATTGGCCTAATCAAAGACTTTTCTTGTACGCTGTATATATGTATAGGTATATATACCATTATGTATATATTTTGCTATATTTGATTATAATGTAAAGTAACATGCTTAAGAAGAATATTTTTTGGATTTCAGGTCTTTTCAACCGCGCCATATTACAGAGCGGATCGGGATTATGCGACTGGGCCTTAGAAGAAGATCCACGTGCGTACGCCCAGGGACATTGGTCAACGTTTGGGTTGTCCTGTCGATTCGTCTTCTGTTCTTATAGAATGTGTAAGAAACAGGCCTGTTGGAGAAATTCTCAAAGTTCAGAGGGAGGCCAAGGTAAAAGCTAAACATTCAAAATGGTCATTAGCTTCTGGGTTTCTCCTTCTACTATTCATTGTTTCATGAATTACAAATGCTATCAAACTATGGTGGCACCATTAAACCAGATAACTAATTTTACATAACCACTAAATCTTCTGAATACCTCGTACTAACAAAACTTTAAGCAGGCTATGCAGCTAAATCTCCTGAATACCCCGTATTGACAAAACTGTAAACAGGCTATGCATGAAAACGTATCCGATTCACAGAAAAATGCATATCAGGATGGAGATTAGACGACATCTCGCTCAAAGCTCCAAAAGTTAAGTTGGTATTTCCCTTCTTAGAATTTACTAACACAGACAGAGGCGTAGCTAGACATTTCCAACCTGGGACAAATAAAAAATATTATGACATTTTTGGACAAAACAATATTAGCATCTCACCTCAGCGTTATCTCTATGAGGAAGGTACAATCCGATTGAATTAGAGTACGTATGGCTTTTCACAACTACTTCGGATCTTCGTACTATATTAAATGGACCGAACGCAGCTGGAAGTCTTGGTCAAAAGTCCCATGGGCATAGGCAGTTGCGTCTAAATCTTTTCTGTGGGCGTAAACCATACAAGAAATTTGCTAGGTGCCTTGCCTGGAAGTCGTGGTTCACAGTCGTAGTAATGAACAAATAGCCCCCAGAGAATCTTCAACAATGTGCGTAATATTCCTCTCTTGCAAAGTGCGTACAATCGTACCTTCATTTTCGAATGTGATCAAATAACATAGAACAGGATGATTGGATGGAATCAAAGACGCATACGCCACTTTCGAAAATGATTGGTGGAAAGTTGAACCATAACATAATGTAACTTATAATTGCACCACACTGTTGGGTTTTCCATGTACCACATCTTAGTTACCTTTCCTCAAAAGCTGGTGCTACTGGTTTAGTACCACGTTTCTGGTGCAACTTACCACAACAGTTTTAACAGTGTATGAGGATCACAAGACCCGCGCTCTTTCTGTTAGTCAATCATCAGATAAGGCAAATACAGTATTTACAATTTAAGAAGACACGCTCAGCAAGCATTCAGCACACGCTCAGCAAGCATTCAGCACACGCTCAGC
Source organism: Macrothele yani (assembly GCA_039090855.1). Classification (NCBI taxonomy): domain Eukaryota; kingdom Metazoa; phylum Arthropoda; class Arachnida; order Araneae; family Macrothelidae; genus Macrothele; species Macrothele yani. Next base: position 119,562,732 of record CM077026.1, read on the forward strand.
AAGCATTCAGCACACGCTCAGCATGGATACCGTTTTGAAATCCCGGTAGCGATGAGAAACAGCAGGGAGAGGACTATATGCCTCCCTAACTCCTGAGTTTTTCAGACGAGGTTGACGCTGGCCACTCTTGAGTTACGACTGTTAGAGATTACTTGCTGAGATTACCTGTATGCCACTGCGGTGTTAGTACTTTTCACACACACACAGTTTTCAGCTTTCTCTCTCTCTCTCTTTGCAAACAACGTGTAGGTCTGTAGTTCAGCTGTATCGGAGCAGGCGACAGCAGTAAGTAGCAGATTGTAATGGACAGCGTTTACTTTCGCTTGAGTTCAATGCCAGACTGGCTACTTTTGTTTTAAACCGAATGTCGGATTGTGAGACACAAGGTTTAACCCTTTAACGACCATGGCCCCCAAATCTTGTATCACTCTAAATACCATAACGCCCGAAACTGTCTGCGTTGGTTCACTTCTTTGTTTAGTAGCAACAATAGTGACTGAGAGTGACACCTGCTGATCCCTATTAGGTCATGCAAATTTGAAGAGCATGTAAGGGTAGGAAATCTGACTCACTCTAGCCAGGTGTTTCGGGCGGCTATGTATGTACGGGCGTTTTGGGCGTTATGGTCGTTAAAGGGTTAACCCTTTCAGTCCTGAATTAACTGAGGCAGTGAATTTTTAGAAATTTATGGTTTGGTACATAGCGTCGGACCTGTAATAACAGTTTTTGCTTTCATAGAGTGAATTATATACACTGACGGAAAAAATCCCAACACCAAGAAGGGGTTGTGTCAGATAAACGACAGTTGGTAGGCGGTGAAAGTACATCTGTAAGATGTACATCTATGCAAATTTCGCGCTCGGCGCATACGTGTGGCGCTAGTAGCGCCCCTCGGAACATGCAAAGCAGGTTTGCTGTAAATACGCGCTGTAACGTTCGTGAGCGTTAGTTATCGTTGAGATTCGACGTAGTGTGTTGATGTTAGTCAAGAATGTCTTTAAGAAGACGAAGAAGCCATTATCAACAGCTCACGGAGTTTGAACGAGGTCGTGTAATAGGGCTACGAGAAGGTGGATTTTCTTTCCGCAATATTGCAGAACGACTTGGCAGGAATGTAGCCACTGTGCATGATTGTTGGCAGCGGTGGTCAAGGGAAGGTACTGCCTCAAGAAGACCGGGTTCCGGCCGGCCACATGGCACTACTGAGAAGGAAGACCGCCGTGTACGGCGTATGACCGTGGCGCATCGTACCGCGTCTGTGGCAGCAATTCGAGCTGCAATTGCCACCACAGTGACACAACGAACTGTTACAAATCGGTTACTTGAAGGACAGCTACGAGCCAGACGCCCTGTAGAGTGCATTCCACTTACTCCAAACCACTGCCGTTTGCGACGTCAGTGGTGTCAAGCTAGAGCTCATTGGAGGACGGAGTGGAGATCTGTTGGGTTTTCTGGTGAAAGCCGGCTCTGCCTGGGTGCCAGTGATGGCCGTGTGTTGGTTAGAAGGAGGTCAGGTGAGCGCCTGCAACCAACCTGTCTGCTGCCAAAACACACTGGACCAACACATGGAGTTATGGTCTGGGGAGCAATTTCCTATGACAGCAGGAGCACTCTCGTGGTTATCCCACGCACCCTGACAGCACAGTTGTACGTCGGTCTGGTGATTCAACCTGTTGTGCTGCCATTCATGAACATCATTCCAGGGGGTGTTTTCCAACAGGATAACGCTTGCCCGCATACCGCTGTTGTAACCCAACATGCTCTACAGAGTGTCGACATGTTGCCGTGGCCTGCTAGATCAGCAGATCTTTCACCAATCGAGCACGTATGAGACATCATTGGACGATAACTCCAGCGTCACCCCCAACCAGCATTAACCGTCCCTGTATTGACCGACCAAGTGCAACAGGCATGGAACTCCATCCCACAAACTGACATCCAGCATCTGTACGACACAATGCATGAACGTTTGCGTGCTGGCATTCAACATTCTGGCGGTTACACCGGTTATTAATGTAACAGCATTTCACATTTAAAATGGCTCTTCTCGCGCTTACAATAAGCTGCGATCTTGAAACCTTAATCGATTAAATATGTTACCTATACAAATGTATTGCCGCCATTTCATTCCTCCACAACTATTTTTTCGTGGTGTTGGGATTTTTTTCCGTCAGTGTATTATGTCATAGTGTGTTGACTAGTGGTACGCAGAAGTAAAGTTATGACCGTAGTGAAAAGAAAATCAGAAATTAAATCTAATTATTTATTTTGCTTTGAGTGGAATTATACAAAATAATTCTTTTTCTCATTACAACAAAGAAAGACCTTGCAGCAAACACACTTGGAATGAGGTTTAGATTGTATTTTTTTCAGTGAACACATTTCGTATCTTCCCCTGTTAGAAACAAGTTCGGGCCAATGCGATCCAAGGTTCTACAGACGAGCATCTTTTGGCACAGAGAAATTTTGTTTTCTACGTTTCGTTTGACCCTGGAGAGGAGATCCTTTCTGGATATGTCGTCTACGTTTCTTTGGAGAGCTGGTACCTAAAGTTATGAGACCTTGCGTAACAGATCTCTTGAAATCCAAGTATGTAATCTGCCCAGTCAATTCTTTGTAAATGACGAATGCATTTACAGCAGTAATCTCACATCATATATATAGGCATATATTTGCAATCATATATAATTCGAAGTATGTCTACGTCCTGGCGCTACTTCTGTGCACCACAGAGTTTTATTAGTGTCACAAAGCGTATTATAAAATAACAGACCAATATGTAACATTCAGATGACTTTCGTAAGTGTATATAATCGAACCCTAAATTCCTAGACCATGAAACCACAATACACCGCAACATACAGAAAAACAAACTTACGGGTACTACTCAGATTCCAGTATGTCTGTCACCACATGCACGCATCCATTATAAACGGTTTCGCACGTGAACGAGGCAAGTTTGTATGCCGAACCATTTTGTAACCGAAGTACAAACTTCTTTATAACGGTACTTGGGCATTCCGTCCGGCAGTCATGATGTTTTCAGTCCGTAAAGGCAAAAAGACCAACGTGGTACTCTTAAGTACCATCAGGGCAGAAAGGGTAAAATGATTGAAATAAGCATCTTTATGATCGAAAGAGACAAAAAATATAGAGAGGAAATTTAGAGTGAAAATATATTTAAATTTTGAGAGGAAATATATTTTAATGAAGCGCATATAAAATGCAAAGTATGAAATATGAGAAAAATCTGAATTTTCTTAATTTCGTTTTTTCAAAGCTTTTTTTAATTTATTTTTAATTTATTTTATTTATTTTTCTGTTAGCGTATTCGGTCACTTCAAATTGACTATTTATTTTATCTTGAAGTAATCCGGATCCTTCGAAATTGTACTATGGAATACGACTGACAGTTAAGAAACTCATATCAAATGTCATCGAACTTAGCAACATGGCTGGCATGTTGCAAGAGACCACGATTTTATTCTTCTCATTCTCATTTTTCCACCTGACCTTACATTTCAGTTTAAACGCCTACAGTTACCTGTTTGTCTCAGTTCAGCCATGAGTACCAACAAGACATAGGTTCAATCGTTAAAAGCTGTTTAACGAAACCTGCCAAACCCATGCTTTTCCCATGACCAGGTTCATGTTGGTTGCTCCAGATTTGGTAAAAATTAAAATCTCTTCTTCTTGGATCCAAATGGAAGAACACTCCACGTCGTTGACTAGAGTCTTTTGAAGGTTAAACTTACTTCCGCTTCGGAAGAACTGTACATTACAGTGATCAAAATATAATGGAAATATGCAGATGTTTTTAATATTAATACTTCAAATATACTCCTGTTTGTGAAAATTACAGCATCAAGAAGGAATCATGCGATTCGAATGAAATTTATACCACACATTACTAATATGACTGTACATAAGTGATTTAATTTTCAGAACAATACAAACATTTTTACCTGCAAAATCAGTATCTTGTGAAGCCTCCGCGAGCTGCAGTTAGATCTTCTAGATGGCGTGGCATTGAATCGAAAAGGCATTGGATTGTGTCCTGGGTAATTGCTCGCCAGGCGGCGTGTATGCGAGTCCACAGATCATTGGTACTGACCGCTGGAGGACTTTGATGGGCCAGCTGCCGAGTGACCATATCCCAGACATGTTCAATAGGCGACATGTCTGGCGAATGTGCAGACCAGGGAAGAAGCTATATCTGCTGTGCTGCGAAGAGGTGTTGAACATTCCTGGAAACATGTGGTAAGGCATTGTCCTGCTGGAATATAACGCTAGGAGCGCTCTGAAGGTAGGGTATGCCTTCTGCCTGTACGACGTTCCAGATGTAGCGGTCGTTGTTGAGATTGCCCTCAAGCCGCAGCAGCCGAGATTGCGAATGGTACCCAATGGAAACCCACACCATCATACTTGGCGTTCGGCCCGTAGGACGCTCAAGAATGCGTGTTGGAAGAAGGATCTCATCACAATACAGTCTAATGCCTATGCGACATCATGGTAGTCCAAGTTGAATCGGGACTCGTCCGAAAACTCGACACGTTGCCAATCAGCATGCCATTGTCGGTATTGAAAACCCCATTCCAGCCTGAGGCGTTCATGTTCAGGGTCAAAGGAATCTTCCGGAAAGTGATGCGTGCAACCAGCCAGTCCTTTCTGCAGCAGACGGCGTTGAACTGTGGAGACAGACAATACCACACCTCTTGCAGCGCTCCACTGTTGTACCAACACTTGCGAAGATGCGGAACGATTCGTCACTGCCTTGTGGACGTGGTGTCGGTTATCCCTCGCGCTGTCGTCACACTTCTCGGTCCACTGCCAGATTGTCGATGCACCTGGTTCTTCTCGATCCACTGTCATGGCGTCATGTCTCTTCCGAGACGAAATGTCGCGGTACGAAGATCCACCTTCAGGCAGACCAATCATTCGTCCATGTTCAAACTCTGTCGTATGGTGACAATGGGCCCTTCGTCATCGCCGATACATTACCGAATCCTGGAGACCCTTTTACAATGAAGAGCAATTGAATTAGAGACAGCTGGCGTTATGCAAATATGGCGCTGTGGGCGGCCCTGTAAACAGAAACGACATGACGTACGCAGCGATCCGACAATATATGTAGTGATGCGACGGGAATCAGTAACAGTCGGACGCAGTATGGGTAAGACGAAGGATCTAAGCGCATTTGATCGTGGGAAAATTGTCGGGGCCTGACGAATGGGTCACTCCATCTCGGAAGTGGTGCAGGCACTGGGATTTTCATGAGCCACTGTGTCACGGGTGCACTGTGAGTATATCTAATCCGATAAAACCATCCCTGCAAGGGCCAACTACCGTGCACAACAGCGTGTGAATGAGCGGGGTCATCGTCGGCTAGCTCGCACTGTAACAGCGGATAGACGGGCCACAGTGCAAGAAATCACTCGGCAATTTAACGCTGGTGCACAAAAGGGTGAAAGCAGCCACACCATCCAGAACCATCTCTTCGCTATGGGGTACAGAAGCCATCGTCCCACGAAGGTACCGCTGCTGACCGCACATCACAGGGTGCAAAGATTAGCATGGAGCGGGAATATCGCCACTGAACCCTAGGCATGTGGGAAAATGTTTCCTGGACTGATGAGTCGAGATTCACGTTGGTACATGCGGATGGCAGGATACGAGTACGGCGCAAACCACATGAAGCGATGGATCCTTCTTGCCAGCAGGGTACTGTTCAAGGTGGTGGGGGTGGCGTTCTCATCTGGGGACTGTTTACGTGGACTGAAATGGGACCCCTGGTACGTGTGACATCGTCCCTCACAGGTCAACGTTACCGGGATATCCTGAACGACCATTTGCTCCCGTTTGTGCGTCTTCAACATCCCACTGGGGACCTCATCCTGCAACAAGACAATGCAGCTACTGAATGGTATTCGAATGGTTGGATGAACATTCCACCGACGTGACCTCGCTTCCTTGGCCAGCTAGGTCACCTGACCTCAATCCCATCGAGCACATCTGGGATGCCATCGAGAGAGATGTTCAAGGCTCTGACCCCATCCATCAAATCTTCGTGAACTGTGGGAGCTTGTTCAGGGGTAGTGGATCCGTATGGCTTCCCAACGCTTTCGGTGTCTTGTCGAGTCCAATCGCCGCCGTCATCAGGCCGAAAGGTGGCACTACACGTTACTAGACAGGTATCTCTAATTCAATTGCTCTCCAGTGTACAACCCTCTGTCAGCGATGCACTGCTTGTGTGTATCCTGAACAGTCCTCTCTTTATACCCCTCACTCGACTGTTCAGAGGACACTTTCGGGCCCAGACATGCGCAATGGCACTGCACTTCTAATCATTTGCATGACCTACGTTGCTCTGCATATCCTCTAAGTCTCACGTAAATGCCATCATTCCTTCATGGTGTTGCAATTTTCACAAATAGTAGTTTATTCTAGATTCATAATAAAGAAATATATACTTGAGCCCCATTGTGTCAGCACAACTACAGATTTTATTCTTTCTCTTTAATTTAATTTTTTATTACTGTAATGTAAATTGACTAAAGGTTCCCGTACAATATAGCCTAATCATAATTTCATGAAAAACTAGGAAAACACTGGCCCAAAAGCTAATTAATACACCTTTTGTTAAACCTGAGCAACGCTAATTAATTGTATCAATTAATTAAATTGAATAGACTATTCGGCAGAACATTTTGATTACTGTCGTGCTAAACGGAAGTCAAAAATTTAACATAAGCAGTAAACACCAGGCATTTCTTTTCTAAACGACCATGCAAATTCTTTATGAATAACGCAAAGGATAACAGTCGTTGTGACGTGCTATGGAGGTGAAACACGTGTCAAGACGATAAATCTGCAGTTATACATTACGTCGGTGTAGCTTAGTTGGTTAAAGCAACTCACTCCGGAGCGAGGAGACGAGATTTCGATCTTCGTCACCGACAAATTCTTGTTTTCACATTGGCGCCCAAACGTAAAAATGGATCTATTGGCCGTTGGGAACTTCGAAAAATGTGTGATGTTTGTTCCACACATTGTCTGGAATAAATAAAAATTCCTTCTTCGCCTCAAAAAAAAAAAAAAAAAAAAAAAAAAAAATTGAGAAGGCGGTGATGTAACCAGAGTTGGAAACGGGTCAAAAATTTCGGACCCGGACCCGACCCGGACAGATCTGCTTTGAACTATAAACTTGAAACTCAATGTATATATATATACATATATATATAAACGTAATATATACATTCATCCCAATAACCGCTTGATATTTAATAACTGAAATCCTTTCTTAATAATAAAATTTGGTTACTTGCTAAATTTTAGTGCCATTTTTATTGCCACTATTTTGCGTACGCCAGAAGTAATGGCTGACTATGACCGTGACCGTGAGTATATTACAAATGGGAATCATTATTTACGATTACACAAACGTATTTTTTTAAATGTATTTAGATTTTTCACTCTTTCCACGCTTTGATGGATGTGCGCATATACTTTCATATGGTCCGTTAGATTTTTGGTTCCATTATCGCTTATTACACCGTCGACATCTTTCGTTGTAATTATACACTTTATACATTTTGAACAAGAAGTAAGACCGAACAACACCGAATTATTCACCGGTTCCTTAAGGAGACGAAACAATTTCCAGCATTCACTCTTCCCCTTGTGGTTTTCAACAAGCACGTATTTGTTGGCCTCTAGGCCTTTCTCAACCTCCTTAATATTAAATCCATCCATATTAACAAATAAGGAGTTAATTTCTACATGACATGTCATGGGAACGGGATGTTAGCACATCAATCGAAAACCTCTGAATGCTCAATGTAAAAGATGCGATGTGAAAAGTAACTCTTAGTCACACAGTGAACTTCGCACGGAGAGAGTGAATCAGCTGAGAAGCAGGCGAATGGCGTTTGCCTGTACCTTGCCCTGGACAATCACACTGTAAAAGAACGCAAAAGAAGTATATGGTGTTGGTGTGTTTGACGTCGGTCGAGGGAAATCTTCGTTGCTTTAAGAAAGAGACGACAATATTTTCGCATGGCAAATCATTATTCACTCCGTGGGCACCAGTATCAACTATAGAAATTCCACAACGCGCATTTTTCTTTGGAATATATTTTTCTCTTTTCAAAAATAAAATGGGAATAAACCGGGTCAAAATCGGGTTTGGAACACCTTGATCCGACCCGTTGGACCCGCAAGAAATTGTCGACCCGTTGACCCGTGACCCTTTTCCATCTCTGGATGTAACCTACCACAGAAATGAAGCACGTGTCACAAATCTGCAGCAATACGCTCCGTCGGTGTACCTTAGTCCGTTAGAGTAACTCACTCTGGAGCGAGGAGATGCGATTTCAATACCTGTCACCGACAAATTTGTGAATTTCACATCGTTCAATAATTCAGCAGTACATCATCATCTTATGTTACCGATGAAAGCAAAAGAAGTGTCAGTAGTTTCACTCTGACGATTATGTACAGTGATCGTTAAGAACTTTTGCAGTTGCCGCTTTTTTGCGCGAATGATATCAACTCCTTAAGGTTTTGGGTTAAGCATCTCAGTAGCTATATAGATGCCTTTACTTTTAGCTACAAGTATTGTTTCACATTTCCTTCACTGTCCATTTGCTAACTGAACATCCATTGCATTTGCATTCTCGAGCCTAGGCAATAAGAAATCCTTGAATATGAGCTAAATAAGTGAGTGCCAATCCCAATTTGAAAAACGGTAACTCCGGAAACCATAAAGGTGCATTTTTGCAATGCATGAAATAATTACAATACCAAAAGACCAAGCTGAAGATATGTTTTTTTTATTTTTTTGAAGTATTTCATTTTAGTGCAGTGCATTTATATGAAGTCCCAATGGGCATGTTTTATGCAAACATTTTTTAGAAGTGTCACTCTTTCTTTTATTTTGTAATAATATACGTAACAAATAATGATTTCCTTTTGAATTTCATTACTGATTATCATTTTTTCGTTTAGGTCTTTGGCAAATTTCCATTGAGAGCCGTTCCCGTAGTTGAGAAATTTGGGAATAACAGATTTCTCCCAGATTATCCGTCACACCTCTTCAGTGCAGGAAACTTTAGAAGGGTTCCAATCATAGCAGGAATTAACAAAGACGAAGGAGCATATTTTTATCCGTGTAAGTATGAATATTCTAAGTTTAGATCTCCTGTACATGGCTTCAAACTTTAAATTCACCAGAATTAAAAAACAGCAAAGACAAATTCGGATCACTGAAGTGAGAACATTTCAGAAGAAAGTTTGAAATGTCCCAGTCATTCGTCCTAGGTGCCTTACGGGGGAAGCCTAAGGGTCATGTTTTATACCTGGGTTTTACAAGAGTTTTTAGATGAAATCGAAATCGAAATAGGTTGTTCTTCCAGCACAGGAGAGAAAAAATTTCTTGAGCACATCATGTTCTTGTACACATCATCGAGTTGTTTACCCAGTACAGACACAGTGAGGCTGCGGGATGATAGTCGTTTTACGGAATATGTTTATGTTTCCAACTATTACCTTAACATGAAACTTCACTGCAAAGCGCTACAACAATCTAAGATTAAGGTTTAAATTGCCGAAATAAACTTGTTTCAACGTAAAGCTCACTGAATTACTTTAGATAAATCCCGGATAGCTACGCAATGTATACTTAAATCCCGGATAGCTTTGCAGTGTATACTTAATTAAATATAATTAACTAACTAAGCACTAGGAATAATAACGGCCAGATGAAAGTTAAATAAATCGTACAGGTCCATTCTTTTATTCACATTCGTCAGGAATAGGTAGCATGGCAAATGCTATGCTTAATCAAATAATTTGGTAACAGGACATATCATCTGAGACCCAAATCCTCTCCCTTTCTCTCTCTCTTTTTTTCTCTCTCTTTCTATCAGTACTTGCTCCGTTCCATTGCCCACTTCCTTCGCGGGCGGCACTTCAACAACCAGGAGGAGGTGGCAGCTGGGATGAACGAGTTCTTCGCCTCGTCGAACAAGAACTGGTACAGCCGCGGAATCGAAGAACTGACAGACAGATGGTTAAAGACTGTGCAACACGATGGCCTGTACTTTGAATGCTAGTTAGCTTTCTTCGTAAAGGTACTTATGAAGACATAAAGTGATCCAAATATTGATCACTTTATGTCTTTCAAAGGTGATCCCCTGTATATGATCCAGAAACAATATAACAATCCAAAGAATGGGGACACAGTGGTTACCCACGCCCAAAGAAGTTCAAGACAAGAAGAAACCAAGCAAGGTGTTGTCGTCTGTCTTCTGGGACAAAGATGGAATTTTGCTTGTAAATTACTTGGAAAAGTGTGCAACCATCACGGCAAAGTACTACATCTTACCTCTCGACAAACTGAAGCAGTAACTGGTCTCCAAAAGTCGAGGCAAGCGTTCTAAAGGAATCGTGTTCCTTTAAGACGATGTGCTACTGACAAAGCGGCCATTATAGAGCAGAAATTGGCTGATCTTCACTTTAAATTCTGAAACGCCCGGCCTACTCACCTGATTTGCCGCCCCGGTGGCGCAGTGGTCTAAGCGATGGCCTCTGATCATTCGTTCGAAATGGGTCCGGGTTCGAATCCCGGTGTGGCATGGATGTTGTGTTGTCTTACAGCATAAGCTCTCCCTTCCCTGGAACCAGTGACTGTAAATTAGGGACGGGCGACTGCTTATAGCCCATTGAGTTGCTCACGGTGGTCGTTAAACCTCCAATCAAAAAAAAAAAAAATGTGCTCAAAACGGCGTAAGCAAATGACCGACAGACAAGTCAGACTCTAAAATAAGAAAGCGTGTAAACATTCAGTGAGAACGTAGGTGTATACTCAGATTTGTGAATAACCTCAAATCAAATTAAATCGTCCCAAATCGTCTTATGCATTTCAAAACAGCAACTCTTATAATCAGCTTTAGCATACGTCATTACACTTTGTCTGTTGTTTGGGTTGCCCAAAAATCCGTCGAGGGAGGAAATGTGCAGTTCAGATTGCAAAAAGCGTTTAACGAGAATAAAACCAATTTACACAAGAAGATAGGAACTGAAAAGAAAGGTTAAATTACAGCATAAGTTACAAGGCGTCTCAGTAGAAAGTAAAGCACAATTCATTAACATGTATAAGATATCCTGAAGTTTGAATTTTTTTTACGTAATATTACTTATCGAGAAGCGTAGGAGAATGGAAAGGTTGCTCAGGTTCGTAAACGTAGCTGCTAAATGCATCAGTGATAAGTTGGACTTCCGAAAAGAAGGATCAATGAAATTCCAAATGGTTGCTAATAAGCTTCCCAGGAAAAAAGAGGCCTTATTTCTGCCTCTTATGGAATACTTGTGCAATGTAGACAAAGAAAAGATATAGATAAATAGCCGCATCTATGGCCAAGTAGTCTCAGGTGCTGGACTCTGACTATTTTTCCGAGATGGGCCCGTTCAGTAGCCCTGGATGATGTGTGGGTAGTGTGTTTGTTCGATGGTGCTGGCTCTGTCCGCTCCCTGGAAAAGTATGCGCACGGGGAATGCTCAGAGAACTGACTCAGGAACACCAAAGAAACCGAATGGGCCTGTCCTTGTAAAATGTCTCTCGGTATGCGTGTGAAAGAGAAGACATGCTTAAGTGGATTGTTACCGGGGACGAATCATGGGTGCATAAGTCATAAACAGTTGTTTAAAAAATACTAAGTGAGATATTAACTTGAAATACAACCGAATTAAAGCGTGCTTCAACTAATCTGTATCAATGCCTGCTACAATTAACCTGCATCAAAACGTGCTTGAATGCAATGGAAACATCCCTCTTCCCCATCAACCAAAAAATTCCGAATTCGGCCATGAGCAGAGATTGTTATGCGTACAGTGCTTTAGGATTCTGAAGGAATGCTGTTAACCCATTTCCAGAAGCGAGGTGAGAATGTGAATACTGCACCGTACTGTGAAATTGTGCTGATGCTTCGGGATGCAATTCGAAACAAAAGTCCGTTAGTACAGACTAGAGGAGTGCTTCGAGAATTCGAAACAAAAGTCCAGGAGTACAGACTAGAGGAGTGCTTCGGGATGCCATTCGAAGCAAAAGTCCAAGTTTACAGACTAGAAAAGTGCTTCGGGATGCAATTCGAAACACAAGTCAAAGCCTACAGACTAGAGGAGTGCTTCGGGATGCAATTCGAAGCAAACGTCCAAGCCTACGAACTATAGGAGTGCTTCGGGAATGCAATTGGAAACAAAATTCCAGGCCTACAGACTAGAGAAGTACTTCGCGAATGCAATTGGAAACAAAAGCCCAAGCCTACAGACTAGAGGAGTGTTTCAGAATACAATTCGAAGCAAATGTCCAGGACTACAGATTAGAAGAGTGCTTCGGAATGCCATTCGAAGCAAAAGTCCAGGCCTACAGATTAGAGGAGTGCTTCGGGAATGTGATTCGAAGCAAAAGTCCAGGACTACAGATTAGAGGAGTGCTTCGGGATGCCATTCGTACCAAAAGTCCAGGCCTACAGTCCAGAGAAGTGCTTCGGGAATGTGATTCGAAGCAAAAGTCCAGGACTACAGACTAGAGGAGTGCTTCGGGATGCAATTCGAAACAAAAGTCCAGGCCTACGGACTAGAGGAATGCTTCGGGATGCAATTCGAAACAAAAGTGTAAGCCAACAGACTAAAAGAGTACTGCTCTATCACGGCAATGCCACGCCTCATACGGCACGATTTACCCAACATACATTTTAACAACTAGGCTGGGAACTTCTTGAACATATGCCTTACACCCCTGATGTAGCCCCGGATGATTATCACATGTTCGTTCCGCTAAAAACTGACCTTCAGGACCAATCTTTCGCGAAAACAAAGAGGTTCAGAGTGAAGTTCGAAGTGGATGAGACATCAGACGCAAGATTTGTATGCTGCAGTTTTCGAATTGGTGGAAATTAAGTTGAGAAATAAGGGGAAGTGTAAAGGTAATAATAAATGTATTTCAAGATAGTATCTAACTTAATATTTTTTAAATAACTGCTTGTGACTTATGCACTGACTTCCCCTCGCAGATTTAGATATCCAAGACACCTACTAAACCTTAAACAAAAATAGCATTTGATAACCGATGCTACAGGACAATGATAGATTGACAGACCACCACAAGTGAAGTTTTGCAATCTAAATATGTGATTGAGTCTAGAAATACCCCAAACAGACTGCAGATAGACAGTGGTTAATTGCACTTGACTCAACGTTTCTAACTAGACAAGAAGCAGACCACAAAGGGGAAAGAGAGCACTAAACTACGACAAGTTGGGATATATTCATTACAAATTTAAGCGAGCAATTAATTTAAATGAAGTAGTTAAAGTAGTTTATATTTAAACTAAAGTTCTCTTTGATGCAAGAGTTCTGTGTGAGTTTTATGTATTGCTATTTAATATCAATTCATACTCTTCTCTGTTTTAACAGTGCTCCTAAACAACTACAGAGATCCTCTGAGAGAAAATCCGAGTTTCTTGAGAACAAACCTCATCCCCAAATTCATCATGACTACTACAAATATTCGTGGAAATGTGGATTCTGTTTCAGAAACTCTCATTTTTGAATACTTCAACAGAGTAAAGCATGGCAATGTTACACAAGTCATTCAACCATTTATAAATGTAAGTAAGAAATAAAGCTTCATTCACACGTCTTTTAGATGTATATTAATTGGCCGCTTTGGGTCGTGCAATTTGTTTTTTTAAATAAAATGAAACAAACTTTATTTTGAAATTTTCATACATGTTAGGTTGGAAGTCTTGATATTTCATAAAGCAACAGAAGTAACAAAGCGGAGAGCATCATAACAACTATTTAGCAGTATTTTGAGCGTGTTGGAAGAAATATTTTTAGAAGCTCCTGTTGTTCAAAGCCTGATTATTAATATCACTAAAGAAATAAATTTTTTCGTTTCTTTCGCTACCTAAATGATAACGATTAGAGCCCTGAAATCTTGGGTCACTCGAAATACCGTAACGCTCGAAACTGTCTGATTCCCCTTCCAGAATTTATCCCCTTCCCTTTACAAGCTAATAAAAGAAAGAATAGTGCCCGGTCACCAGACGAAACTTCCGATCTGTAGCCTCGATGAACAATGACCTTCAGAAGTTTCCCAGGGGCGATTACTGAATTCTTTCACGGAGAAGGTATGCGATGTCATGAGAGTAAATAATATTGTCCCGGGAGGTACCAACGCCTGCTTAACTCATTCGTTTAGAGAATCTCGTGTCTGAGTGGGTATTCTGCTTATCCCGTAGACCCTGTGAAATTTCAAAGAATAGGTGTGGATAAGAAATCCTATTCCTTCTAGACGGGAATTTTCGGGCGGTCTAGATAGTTTGGATGTAAGGCCGTTTCGGGCAGTCCAGGTAGTTTATGGGTAAAGCTGTTTCGAGCAGTCTTCTTAGTTTGGATGTAAAGCCGTTTCGAGCAGTCTACGTAGTTTGGATGTAAGGCCGTTTGGGTCAGTCTACGTAGTTTGGATGTAAGGCCGTTTCGGTCAGTCTACGTAGTTTGGATGTAAGGCCGTTTCGACCAGTCTAGGTAGTTTGGGTGTAGGGCCGTTTCGGGCATTATGGTCGTCAAAGGGTTGTAAAGGATCATTTAAGACTTAAGGCTTACGCAAAAAATCATCATTGTCAGATTAAAATTGCATAACCTCCCCAGTGGTACAGTGGCCAAAGCTCTAGCTTTTAGCCATTCGTCCTAGATGTGACTGGGTTTGAATACCATTGAGACATGTATGTTGCATTTGTCTTACGGCACTGGCTGTCTTCCTTTCCTGATACTAGTGATCCTAAATTAGGTATAGGAGACTGTTTATAATCCATCGAGTTACTCACGGTGGTCGTTAAACTTCCAATAAAAAGCAATTGCATAGCAGTACATATACACAGTTTATATAAACTCTATGTTCAAAAACATTGCTTATATACGACATAGCCATGGCTCATACAGGTATGAAAAGGCGCACGTCGCCTGGAAAACAACATAGACAAGCACAAACAGTATATGTGCCGGCCGTACGCCAGAGCTCAGTGGCTTTTAACGTGGCACAGTCATATCATGCAATTCTAGCAGCGAGTCAGTTCAGAAAACTGAAAGCAACACCAGCTCCATAACGGTTCGTCTGAATCTGAAGGGAATGGGTTTCTGTGGCCAAACAGTCGCACGCAAACCTAACATCAGCGAGATCAACAGCAAGAGTTGGTTAGAAAGGTGTAAAGCTCAGCGCCAGTGGATTATGGAGCGGTAGAAACGCGTTCTCTGGGGTGACGAATCTCGCCTCCCCATCTATCTGGCAGGACAGATGAGTCCGGATGTGGAGAATGACAGGCGAGCGCTACTTGTTCGCCTGTATATTGTCCATTGTGGTCTGATACATTAGCGCACCCAGAAATTTCTCAATTTGCCCGTGCGCCATGGTACACAGAATTTTCCCAAGGTGGGGGTAGAGCCCCTAAATTTACCGGGAAAAGTAGTCAGGTGCTATAACAATTAAGAAGGTTGACTTTTGTACATTTAGTCTTATCCAGTTACTAGTAATGTTACAGTACAATAAAGTTAAATGATTAGAAGAAGCAGTAGATCAAATTCTTTTCCTGGTTAAATTTTTCTAAATTTATTTAACAGAACTACTCCCTTATAATTATTATATGTTATAATTATACGGTACATGATTAAGAATATGTAGATCGCGTATCGTGACTTTTTGTTTCAAACTTCTACATAATAATTTTCCGCTCTATCAGCCCAAGGGGGTGACTCGAACCCCATCAGCCACCCCCGTGAGTGCGCCACTGGTCTGAAAGAGGAGGCATGATGCTCTGGGCCTATTTTTCATGGTTTGGGTTGGGCCCCGTAGTTCCAGTTCCAGGAATTCTTAACGCTTGTGCATGACATTGTGGAAAATTTTGCGTTTCCAACAAAGTGGCTGCAGTAAAGTGAAGGCTTATGGACGCAGGCGTTGGTTGTTCTTTAGTAACAGGAAAATGCCTCCGTAAAAAAAAAAAAAAAAAAAAAAGACGCAGTAATAATTTGACGAGATGGGTGTAGAAGAACGTGACTGACCTGCACAGTGCCCCGATCTCAACCCACAAAACCATAGAACTACTTTGGGATCAATTTGAACGCCGACATTTGTGACGTGCCTGCCCCGGAGGACGCACACGACATAAAGGCAGATAGCAGCAACAAGGAACGTCCGCGTAGCTCAATTGGTAGAGTGACTTATTCTGGAATGAGGGGACCCGGGCTCGAGCCCCGGCGTGGACGAAAATGACGGAGAAATTTACTTCGTTATAATGGCTCCCGAACTTTCCGGATGACCCGGCCGTTCAAAATCTCGCAATGGTGTGATATTCTTTCCACACCGCGAGAGAGGAAAAATAAAAGAATCCCTTCTCCAGCACTTCGAAAAATAAATATGTGTGATGTTGCATTTCATACACCAGATTGACTGGGAATTCTCAAGTGTACGTTCTTCAGCGGATGCTGCCTGCAAGGATTCATGTTCACGGCTGACCCGTGGGCCATGCCCCCAGCCCTCTTTCGGACGGGGGGAAGGGGGATATGTGACGTGCCTGCCCCGCAGGACGTACACGACATAAAGGCAGATAGCAGTGACAATGAACGTCCGCGTATCTCAATTGGTAGAGTGAGTTATTCCGGAATGTGGGGACCCGGGTTCGAGCCCCGGCATGGACAAAAATGACGGAGAAATTTACTTCGTTATACATACTTGAAATATGCTCTTGTAGCGGAACGGAAGTCAGTTCCAACAGCCAAGTACCAAATTCTAGGGCATTCCCAGCGGGGTCAAGGCTGCGAAAGCAGCAAAAGGTGGACCAAATCGATGTTGAAAAATCGATATTAATTGCTTTATATAATTATTACCAAATCGATATTAATTGCTTTCCTATTACAGGGAGTTTGTGAACAGCAAGTGTCCAGATATTTTCCCCCATGTAGTGCATGCATCATTCCGATTACTCATTCCTTCAGAAACCCCTTGAAACTAAAAATCAACCACATTTTAGGGTTTAATCTTTTCGTAGAATTTTGCTCCCTTAGACTTAATTGGTATCAGAGTGACGCCTCCCAGATGGCGTAGTGGTCTAATTGCTGTCTTATGATCATTCGCCCGAGATCGGTCTGGGTTCGAATCCCGGTAAGACATGGATGTCGTGTTTGTCTTACGGCATTGGTTCCCTCCTTTAATTGGAAATGGTGACCCTAAATTAGGGACGGGCGAATTCTTATAGCCCACTGAGTTGCTCAGAGTGATTGTTAAATACCCAATAAAAATTCGCAGTGACGCAATTATTTTGTGCATATTATTATTTTTTGTCATACACAGTATATTTACGGCGGATTATATTTGCAGTTCTCTTAACATAATAACCGCAGGTGTTTGTCAAAACCTGAGTGTTAACAAAGATTCTGGATGCTTTACTTTTCCGCTAATTTCCCGTAATTACCAAATTTTTAGATTATCTGTCTTACTGATGTAATATACACTGGCGGAAAGTGAAAAAAGAACACCAAGAAGGAGACGTCTGATACCAACGAAATTTATACAGCATAATAACGGAATACAGAGGATAACGTGATCAAAACATTAGGGTAAAATACAGCTGTATTTGCTGGTAAACTGAAAAAAACATTTCCATGTAACATGGTTAGTACGAGGTTGAACCGCCATGAAGTGCGCCACACTGTGCAATTCTGGCATGGAGTCTGTCGTACCGATGTTGGATGTAAGTTTGGGGCATTGAGTTCCAAGCATCCTCCACCTGAACGCGTAAATCGGGGATGGTCGTGGCTGGCCGTGGAGACCGGATAAGTCGTTGTCCCATAAAATCCCACACGTGCTCAATGGGGGACAAATCCGGTGAACGTGCAGGCCATGGAAGTTGTCTCACGCCCTGAAGTGCATGTTGCGTTGTACGTGCTGTGTGTGGGCGTGCGTTATCTTGCTGGAAAACACCACGATGGACCGACCTTACAAATGGCACAACAACGGGCTGAATGATGTTGTTGATGTAGGAGGTGCTGTTTAACGTACCCGGTACAAACACCAATTGTGTACGGGAGTGATAGCTGATCGCTCTCCTTACCAGGAGATCAGGTATAGGCCCTGTGTGCCGCTGGCGGATGCAAGAAGGGTGGAGAAGCTCCCCTGTGCGTCTGCGAACACGCATACGGCCATCGGAGGCTCCCAAGCAGAATCTGCTTTCATCGCTGAACACGACAGATCGCCACTGCGTTCTCCAGTGCAGACGTTGGTGACACCACTGCAGCCGTTCCTGACGGTGGGCTGGAGTCAGAGGTACACATGCCAGAGGCATACGTGCACATAGTCCTGCATCCAATAGACGGTTGCGGATTGTTCGCACAGTCACCTCAGGTGCAACGGCAGCTCGGATTTGCTTCGCAGTGGATGTTCTGCTTGACAACGCAGCTCTTCTTATGCGTCGATTGGTCCGCTCATCAGTCCGTCTGTGACTCCCGGTTCCACATCTTCTCGTGTGGGAATGTTCCTCTGACGATCTACACCACCATCGTACCACCACCGAAACTTCCCGTACAATTCGCTCAGCAATACGACGATATGACCACCCGACCTCGCGGAGTCCGATTAGACGACCTCGCTCAAAGTTCGATAACTGCTGAAATCGTACACGTCTTCCATGTCCAGGCATTGCAGCTTCTTCAGGGTCTTCGCACGTGTCCGTACGCCGACGACTGATTACAATCACTTCGCCGTACTCCTTAAATACCACCGACGATAATTTGCATATTATGCCGTGCTGTGGCGTATGCGCTCACCGGTTGGTCCCGAAATTAACATCACACCTACGTAAACTTGACCCCATTAACATATGTAAATTTCATGATCGTCCGCCAATTCCTTCTTGGTGTTCTTTTTTCACTTTCCGCAAGTGTAAGTTACATGACTCCCTAATTGAGCATTGTTTCTGTATCTTTGTATCTAGATGTCTACGGATGCGATGTACGTGGCTTGTAACGATATTACTTTGCGTACGTACTCTGCAAGTGGAGCGCAAGTGTACATGTACACATTCGAATACCGTGGAGAAAACAGTATGGTTGAACTTAATTACGGACCTCAAATCGCCTACTTTGATCCTGGTAAGTTTTTATTGAATAGTAACACTATTGAATATCATACTTTAGAAGTTTTAAAGTGTATGCATATACAATGTAGCTTATTAAGCAAGACCTGCGCCGCAGTTCTCTCAGCTGTTTTTTTTTTCGTGACAAATGAAACTGTTTCAGATCTGAGTGAAGAACAGGAATTAATTGTTCATTGATTCCAAACACTGATCCTGCAAGACAGCAGTTTTTATTGTTTAAACGTATGATCATATTCATATATGTTAGCTGCGTACAGCAAGCGTGGATGAAGGGATACTTCCTTTAATCCAATGTGGATTGCCTAAAACATCATAAAGCTCCAGTTCTTTAAGATAATACATTTAGATCATTGCCTCTTTCAGTAATGAACACATAGAGAGAAAAAGAGCAATTTCTTCATGCTCTTTAAGATTTTTTCCCGACTTTTGAGAAAATTTTACAAAACGATTTCTTGAGCGATGGCCTCTTGGACACTACAACAGGTGCTTGGTAAGGTAGACCCTCACCAAAAATGTCTCACATCTCTATAGAGATTCTATGAAGAAATCTTCCACTTCCTTGATGTCTTCTGTCATAAACTGTTGAACAAGTAACCAGAAATACACCACTAATTGCTCACATAAATCGCCAACTCGTACCCAAATATCGCGAGGGTGGGGCTACTGAAAACATACGAGGAGTGTCCGATAAGTATCAGGATTTTTATTCCTATAAATCACAGGAGAGAAACAAATAATACAGGATGCATAAATATGTTACTCACATATGTAATATAGTGGTACGTACAGTCAGACATTTACCCACGTATTCGTGCACAACGCATTTCCTCCACCAATCAACAAGTCTGTTCATTCCAGTTGTGAAGAAATCAGCAGGGGTTTTGCAAATCCATTGAAGGACATCCGCTCGCAGATCGTCAATGCTCTCATAGTTGTGGCCACGAAAACTATCCCTCAAGGGACCAAAAACATGAAAATCGGAAGGTGCCAAGTCCGCACTGTAAGCAGGGCGCGGAAGAACGGTCTTCCTCTGTTTTGTGATTTCTGCTTGCACTGTTTTAGTAATATGCGGACGAGCGTTATCATGCTGAAGCAACACTTGATTGTATTTTAGTGTTGGCTGTTTGATACGGATACGCTGCTCAAGCTTTCCCAGTGTCTTTACATAGGCTTTCGCATTTATTGTTTCATTCTTTGCCGAGTTCTCAACCAGAAGCATTCCGTGTTTTCCCCAGAAGACAGTAGCCATGACCTTGGACGCTGACGAACGAACTTTGAACTTCTTTGACGGAGGCGGATTAGGATGACGCCATTGTATACTTTGTCGTTTTATCACCGGTTCGAAGTGATGAAGCCACGTTTCATCGCCTGTGAATATACATCCCAGGAATGCGTCTCCCTCCTCATCTTAGCACTGTACTAGTTCATTGCAAATGTCTGGCCTTTGGCATTTATGAACCGCTTTAAGCATTCCGAGTATCCATCTGGCTCAGATCTTCCTATAGTTGAGATGTTCATGAATAATTCGTCCAACAGAATCTTTACTGATTCCCAATTCCATAGCAATATCCTGAATACGAATGCATTGTAAGCTTTAATCAAATCGTCAACCCGTTTAATCGCTTCATCAGTCACTGCCGTGTTAGGACTACCTGACCGTACCTCATATTCTAGGCAATCGTGGCCAGCTTTGAACTTCGTAACCCATTCAGAAACATTGGAACAAGACATACCCGCATCACCATACACCGTACTAAGTCTTCTTGTAATGTCCACGGCCTGTACACTTTATGTCGTTAAAAATGTCACTATTGCTCGCTGCTCGAACTGAACACTTAACGTTGCCGCCATTGTTTTTGACTCGAACTGAACACTTAACGTTGACGCCATTGTTTTTGATCGACAGCGCCACCTAATATTAGTTTTATCAGTCAAAAACTGATAAAACTAATGCTTTTTTGCTGCGCTTCACTGAAAGTAGTCTAAATAGTTTCACGGATACATACGATCATACACACGGTTTCGTATCGATAGGAATAAATATCCGGATACTTATCAGACACCCTTCGTACTTGGACACTGAAAAAAAACCCACACAGAATTAAAGTGAGACTTAAAAAAATAATTGTTATGGTACGACATATTTAAAATGCTGGCCCATTAAACCACTTTTCATCTTTCACCCTGGGTCATTATGCTTTACTTTCTTCCTACCAGAACCCAGCCCGATCACTGCAGACCTCTTCGTCAAAGCATAAATATTTGCCTCAATTTAATAATCTGCAAAAGTACTTGTTCGAATGCACTGGTTTTACGATTATCCATGAGTATCGTTTGTGCAACCAGAAAATAAAAAGCTATCTATTTAAAATAGATATTAAAATATTTCGAGGGAGTCCGGACCCCAAGCTCCCTCTGGATATGTGCCTGTCTTCCGGCACTGGTAAACTAATTTAGGGTCACTGGTTCCTGCCCTGGAACCAATGACCCTAAATTAGAAGCGGCCGACTGCTTATAGCCCATCGAGTTGCTGATAATGGTCCTTAATCCTTCAAATGATTTTGTTGTGAATTGTGTAGATGGCGATATTTCAGATCTGCATAAAATTAATCCATTTTCGATAAAAATCTATGCCGTGTTATCAAATAAACTGCCAGTTTCAATGCATGAATGTCCCCTCAAAACGTACCCCGTTATATTATCAAATAAACTGCCAGTTTCAATGCATGAATGTCCCCTCAAAACGTACCAAATCATGTTATCAAATAAACTGCCAGTTTCAATGCATGAATGTCCCCTCAAAACGTACCCCGAAAACTTTTAATTCAATTCGAGTTGGTACAAAGTGTTTGCTTACTCAAAGTACATGAACTATCCTCAACTTAAAGTACACACATTTTAATTGGTTCATCAGAAACACGGTAAACTTTTGATTCAGCGCTGCTTATCAGCCTGGCGGTAGCTTAAAATTAGAATTATTCTGTATCTTGCAAATGTTGCTATAAGGAAGAACATTAGCTTTGCAGTAATTTTTTCACTTCTTTTAATATGGCAGATGGACATCAGCTAAACGTTAACATAGCATATGGATTTTGAGACACAGGCATCTTACTTGGGGGTTCTGTTCCTGGTGATACTGGTACAGCACTTAAATACTTGCTTTTGGTTTGTGCAAAACGCATTCGCTTCCGACGTGTTCAACTCTCAAAGATGCGCTGATATCTTTGTCGGTGTTGTACTCTATTTTAAGTTAACATTTTGAGAACTGTTAAAGCAAAGAATGAAGCGGGTCTTGTATTACATCGCAGCCAAATATTAAAAATGGTTAAAAACTGTCTGCAATAAATGGCAATTCAGATGTGTGTTAAAAGAACGGTAAATAATTAATGAGAGCAAAGCATTACGAATTTGAAATATTTTTTGTGGGTATTTGTTTTTACGTCAGCTGCTTAAAATTGCAAACTATGTGTTTACCTAAACTAGGGCAGGGATATATTAATCAAATACAAAAAACCTTACCGTAAAATATTAAGTTATGAGTATGAAGGAGAAAAGGTCTTGTGTGAGACGTGTGAGATGTCAGTAAAGCACGAGTTGTGTACCGAGATCGCTCTAAATAGGAACGTTTGATATATCAACAGTAAGTGAAGTCCAGTTCCATCACTTAAACGTTAATATTGCAGATGGATTTTGGGGAGCTAACTTCTGAATCTCAGGGAACAGCTTAATACACTCATCTTCAAAAAATTTGTTGCACCCAGAAGGACGTGTCGGATTGCAATGCTATTCGGGAAGAAGGTAAAGATTATCAGGAACAATAAATGATTAAACATTGAGGCTGATATGGGCAATATTTATTGAGCTACACGTCAATAAATTGTGTCTCTCAGTATGGCGCCGGGCCGCCATGTTTGCTCACACAGCACGCCAGACGTCTCGGCATCGAGTTGTACAGGTTCCTAATGGCGTCCTGCGGTAATCCATCTCATGCAACTTGAATCTATTCACGCAGTTCCTGCAGATTGTACAGTAGGGGTGGAGTGTGGATAGCGCGTCCATTAGCATCCCACACATTTTCAATCGGCGATAGGTCTGGTGATGCGGCTGGCCATGGCTGAGTATCAATGCCTTGGAGACTAGCTCTCGAGACAGCAGCAGTATGCGGACGAGCGCTGTCCTGTTGAAAAATCGCTCCGGAGTGAGCGTTAAGAAAAGGTCGGGCCACTGGTTGCAGGACCTCAATCAAGTAACGTTGGGCTGTCAAAGTGCCTGTAATAAACACCAAAGGGGATCTCGAATTCTTTTATTTATTTATTTTGCCACACTACACCATTCACCACACAATCAAATCACAGATACAATTTCTGTACCAAAAATTATGGATCAATTACAAATCGCACCATATGCTAACACAAAAGAAATACAGTAGATATATGTAAAAAAAATTAATACAACACATAAATGTAAAAATATGAATGCTAATACAACTAATACAAACACATAAAACATCAAGCATGCAAATACAAATATTATACAATAATATTATACATATATTGAAAAGTATAAATGAAGTAATAGGAAATACAAAAACACGTATGATAATATGAATACAAAACACGTATGATAATATGAATCGTACGAAATTGCACCCCACACCATGACACCAGGCTTTCTGGACTGTGACACTCGACAACAAACCGTTCATCTTGGCGCTGACCACGGGGCCTCCACACACGGATTCGTTGGTCATCTCTCCTAAGACGAAAGCGGGACTCATCACTGAAGATCACCTGCCGCCATTCTGAGTGGCTGCTTGACAGTCTGGCGCGACGCCATTGCAGTTTTTGACGATGACGCAATGGTGTTAAGAACAGTCGTCGTAAAGGTCTGCGTGATTGTAGTCCTACGTCGTGCAGCCGTCTGCGAATGGTGCTGGCACAAATTGGACTGTGCCTAGAGGGCATCACTGCTCGCTGAATATACGCAATCGTGACTGTCGGGTCACTCCGCGCATGTCGGACAGCCCGACGATCCTCTTTCTCCGTGGTTCGTCTAATTCTCCCATACCCTTCTGTCGCTGCTGCGTGCCTTGTTCTATCCACTGCTGCCAACAGCGTGCTATGGAGATATCCGCACGACCAGTATGGCGCGCAATATGGTGATAATGATAAGATCATCCCACTTCCCGGAGTCCGACGATGCGACCCCTCTCGAACTCCTCCAACTGCTCGAATTGCTTTCGAACTTTTCTTCGAGGCATACCTCACTTGAAAAGGATACAACCAACACAACATCACGAGTCAGAATGGCAAGCACGCGCAACTGGACGACCTTGCCAGTCAAGTACAGCGCTACGACCCTTCCTTGCTGGCGTCACATTCGCTGCCGAGCGTCATACTTGAATCATTTGCATGTCTCACGATGTCTAACCTACCACCAAGTTTCATTCCTGCCAATTGCTTCCTTCTGGGTGCAACTTTTATTTTGACGATGAGTATAAAATGCATGTCTATGTTGCGGCCAAAGCCCGAAGTCTAGTCACTTCGCGAAATGACCAGCCACTTCTAGATTTGGCCAGCTCATGTGGCCAAAGCCCGAAATGTACAATAATTTACCAGTACTTCCGGCTTTGGCCAGCCAGTTCTAGATTTGACCGTGAGAAACTGGCCAAAGTTAGTAATTATCTTTACGTCGGTGATACTATGTGGACCGAAGGTGACGGCTTGGTGGGTAAGAATTTCACAGTACTGCCCGTAGGGATACAGGTCTCAGGCGGTCTCTAAGAAGATTTCCTTGGGCCGAAAAAAAAATACATGAGCTATGTAATCATAAGCATTTTCTCAAAAGTGTACAAATCACATGAAACAAATAAAAAACTGATGATCTTAACACAATGATCTGTTTTATACTTTTACTTGCTTATGCAGTTTGACAATATAATGGCATGTATTTTATAACACGTAATTATGATAGTAGAACAAATCACTTCAAAGAGATGATCTTACCTGTGTGGAAATCTGTTTAGTTTTACTTGTTTGTGCAATCTGAGCGCACTCTCCACTTTGAGCAGCGACTGACATGAGATTAGTGCGTTAAAAACAGTAATAATACAGTTGAAAAACTAACACGCCGCCCGCTGGATCAATGATACCGCGTATGAATTACGTCGAAGTGACAACTCGGATTATACTGAACAAAAGAAGGCAACAACGTTCTGCAACCAATCACGGCACGTGATCTCAGACAATCCAATCAAGTCGGTGGTAGAGCACGCAGCTACACAGCTCCTCAAAAGTTCTAACACTTTGGCCAGTTTTTGAAGGCCAAATCTAGAACTGGCCGACCAAAGCCCGAAGTACTGTTAAATTATTGTATATTTCATGAGCTGGCAAAAGCTAGAAGCTGGCCTTGCTTCTCATTCACGAGGTTTTTCTATTTTCAGCTGCGGACAAAATTATGCATTGACGCTACTAATCTAAAATATCGCAGAGCTCACAACAGTTTATTTCGGAATTCCTCCACCTTCTAATCCCATACTCATCTCTATTTTTTTTTTGAGATTTAAAGTCCATCGTGAGCAACTCTGAGGGCTACAAGCAGTTACCCGCCCCTGATTTGGGGTTATTGGTATCAGGAAGGGAGTGTAGACCCACCTTGCCGGCTTCTGGCTTCTGACTATTCGTCCAAGATGGGTCCAGATTCGAGATTCGCTAAGACATGGGTGTTGTGTTTGTCTCCCGGCTCTGGCTCTCTCCCTTCCCTGGAGCCAGTGGCCGTAAATTAGGGATGGGCGGCTGTTCATAGCCCATCAAGTTGCTCACGGTGGCAGTGAAAGCCCCAAACAATAAAAATAAAAGACCCAGTTCTTAAGCTCTTTTATTTACTAAATGACGCGACCGACCTACTTTATGCAGAGCATACTTATTTAATAATAGTTTTTCTACGTGGTATAATTTGGAGTGCCCATGCCTCTCCCAGAAGACTCGACCTGCTCGGGAGAACGACGAGAAGAACCCTGAGACCACTGCGCCATCTGATGACTTATGTTCGTTTCAATCTCTTTGGACTATAACCACCGCTCAGAAGCTTCACTCACAACGTTACAACGACAGGTTATTCACTTGAGTTGCCAAAACATTTACAATATGCAGCATAAAAAACATGCTATTTTTAGTACAGCTCAGGTTTCCGTTGCCATGACAAATCATAGCCAAGAGAGATTTTACATCTAATTTTACCTTTATAAAGATAAAAAAATGTATGAATTTCCGCTTTAACAAAGAGTAGCGTCAAGCTC
This sequence comes from Macrothele yani, assembly GCA_039090855.1. Lineage (NCBI taxonomy): Eukaryota > Metazoa > Arthropoda > Arachnida > Araneae > Macrothelidae > Macrothele > Macrothele yani. The sequence goes on from CM077026.1 coordinate 119,589,234, forward strand.
TGGTTTAGTGTATTGTAAAATATTAATGCAAGCCAATATTGCAAATGATACACTTCCATATATACGCATAAACTGAAATGAAAAAAAAAAAAAAAAAAACCTTAAAAACTAGGTTACCTCTCTAATACCGAGTAGGTCATCCTCGCGATCGGATAACGGCAGCAACGCGACAGTTCATGGACTCCACGTGCTCGGGTATGAAACGATTGGTCGACAAACAGTTGGTCCACATAACGATTGGCCGATACACGATTGGCCGACAGTAACGATTGATCGACATAACGATTGGTCGGTGTAACGATTGGTCGACAGTAACGATTGGTCGACAGCACGTTTGATCGACATAACGTTTGGTCGACATTAACGACTAGTCGATATAACGATTAGTCGACATTGGTCGACATAAAATGGTCAACGGAAATTGTAAAAAAAATTTGAATAAGTGCAAACAGTTTGGCGGTAAATTGCTCCACGGGGAAGTTGCCACACATCTTTCAGCAACCCGGAAAATTGCCACACACAGAAAAATTGCCCCACCGGAAAATTGCCACATGGTTTTCATTAAGGGGACGAGCACAAATCGCCGTTCGTCCGAGAAACGCTTTGAATGTGTGGCAAATTTCCGGTGGGGCAATTTTCCGAGTTTCCGAATTATGTGTGGTAGTTTCCCAAGATGCCTATACCTAAAGTGCCCCGGGGCCCTTTCGGAAATAACATCGTTCAGAAGGCCCTCTATATAGATTTCACTTACAGTAAAAAAGATGACACGGGTGTCTATTTGGAAATAATATGTTATAATGCTGTACGTTCTGAAAAAGATATTATTTCCAAAAAGGAACGTTACGTTTTGAGAGGTGAGTACGTTCTTAGAGGTACCGCTGCGAATGTAAACGATAATCCTCTGAACCAATGGTTATCTCCACGAATCGTTATGTCGACCAATCGTGCTGTCGACCAGTCGTTAGGTCGACTGATCGTTATGTCGACCAATCGCGCTGTCGACCCATCGTTACTGTTGACTAGTCGTTACGGTCGACTGATCGTTATGTCGACCAATAGCGCTGTCGACCGATCGTTACTGTTGACTAGTCGTTACGGTCGATTGATCGTTATGTCGAACAATTGTTATTCGACGAATCGTACGACACCGCACGTGCTCTCTGTAGTACTGTGGAGACAGTGCAAACTATGCTTCCTGAAGAGTGTCCCACAATTCCGTCATATTCGTCAGTGGAGGATTCCTGGCATGACGGCTCGTTGAACAGCATCCCAAATGTATTCGATGCCGTTTAAAACCAGCAAACGAGGGGCCAATCCAGGATGCCAAACTCCGTGGAATATTCCTCCAGCCATAATCTGGCAACTGTGAATGTGTGCGGTGGCGCATTGTCGTGGTGAAACTTTCACCAGTCGGAGTGGTTGCATGACATGAACGGATGCAAACGATCTCCACACTCGTCTCGCACCCTGGAGTTTTCCCTGAGTTCGTGTAATTCAGGTATACCCTTGAAGTTGTTGACCGTGTAAATCCATATTTCATTGTAATTTCCTAGATGGAGTTACCCATCTCCCGGGCGCCGACTATCATACTACGTTCGAAATCGCTTAATTCCTGATGAGCTGCCATCTGAACTTTGATCAGATCATATGTAGAGGATTTTAGGAAGATAGAGTCTGACCCCAGATCTTAAACAACCCTTAGAAAGAGGAAGCTAGGATTTTTGAGATAGAGTTCCCGATAGGAAAGTGACACGGAAGCAAGGTAGAAATGGGGAGAAAGACGCCGTTATTTATTACCGGAGGACAGTACCCGGGGTCCGACTGCTTAACGTGCCCGACGCATAGCGGATATTTAGTGGTTCGAGCGTTCGTACCTGCTTGGGATCGAACCTGAGGTTCCTCCGTGGTAGTCACAAACTTTGACCACTCGGCCATCTGCGCCCAACTACCTGAGATCGTTAAGATATGTCGCTATATACACTGAAGAGCAATTAAATTAGAGACAGCTGGCGTTAAGCAAATGTGGCGCTGTGGGCGGCCCTGTAAATGGAAACGACATGACGTATGCAGCGATCCGACAATATAAGGAATGATGCGACGGGAATCAGTAAGAGTCGGACACAGTATGGGTAAGACGAAGGATCAAAGCGCATTTGATCGTGGGAAAATTATCTGGGCCCGACGAATGGGTCACTCCATCTCGGAAGTCGTGCAGGCATTGGGATTTTCACGAGCCACTGTGTCACGGGTGCACCGTGAGTACATCGAATTCGATAAAACCATCCTTACATGGGCCATCTGCCGTGGACAACAGCGTGTGGATGAGCGGGGTCATCGTCGGCTAGCTCGCATTGTAACAGCGGATAGACGGGCCACAGTGCAAAAGTCACTCGGCAATTTAGCTCTGGTGCACAAAAACGTGTAAGCAGCAACACCATCCAGAACCATCTCCTCGCTATGGGGTACAGAAGCCATCGTCCCACGAGGGTACCGCAGCTGACCGCACATCACAGGGTGCAAAGATTAGCATGGGCGCGGGAACATCGCCACTGGGCCCTAGAAACGTGGAAAAATGTTGCCTGGACTGATGAATGAAGATTCACGTTGATATATGCGGATGGCAGGATACGAGTACGGGGCAAACCACATGAAGCCATGGATCCTTCTTGCCAGCAGAGAACTCTTCAAGCTGGTGGGGGACTGTTTACGTGGACTGAAATGGGACCCCCTGGTACGTGTGACATCGTCCCTCACAGGTCAACGTTACCGGCATATCCTGGACGACCATTTTCTCCCGTTTGTGCGTCTTCAAATTCCAACTGGGGACCTCATCCTGCTACAAGACAATGCACCGTGCCATCGCTCCGGAATTGTATCCGAATGGTTGGGTGAACACTCCACCGTCGTGACCTCAATCCCATAGAGCACACTTGGGATGCCATCGAGAGATATGTACGAGACTCTGACCCCCTCCATCAAATCTTCGTGAACTGTGGGAGCTTGTTCAGGGGTCGTGGATCCGTATGGCTTCCCAACGCTTCCGGTGTTTTGTCGTGTCCATGCCGAGACGAATTGCCGCCGTCATCAGGACGAAATGCGGGGCTACACCTTACTAGACAGGTATCTCTAATTCAATTGCTCTCTCATCAGTGTAAGTTTAAAGTAAATAATTATTGCAACAGAACTAACTGAAATTTCTACATCATTTCACAACTTTACCCTTTCCGAAAAGACGACGTTCGATCAAAATAAACAAAATAACCAGATGAAGAATTACTCTAAAAGCTGCACTTTCGTACGCCAGACAATTAAAACGTATTAATCAAGGGCACTGCTTCTAGATGGTTATATTCTTCTCTCGTATAGAAAGTTACTGTATATATTGATAGCATAGCTAATCTAATACTACAGTGCAGTTCTGCAGTTCTGGTATTGTAAAATTTAATTTATTTGAAACAAAGCACCACGATGTACATGCATTTGTACTTTTCTAAAAAACAAATGTAAACGCATAACATAAGTATTTATATTTCATATGTGATACCTTTTTTATTTTTAGGTGTTTCTCACGGAGACGAGCTTTTGTACTTGTTTAACATAGAGGATGTAGTGAAACCGCCGTCTTTACTAGACAATTTAGTCAGCGGACGGATGATTTCCTTATGGACGGATTTTGTAAAATTTGGGTAAGTGATAAATTGCGAGAATAATGAATGCGCCCATGTTAGTGATGCTCCATACATAACGTAAGAATGGTTAAGTGCGTAGATACGTCATCAATCTCTGCACAATACTAATTCTCAGTAAATAAACGCACTAAGAGAAGCAAGCACGCGATCCTCTGTGTTTTACTTTTTCCATCTCCTTCCCCCTAAAAATATTTTTGCAGTTACAATTTTTTTTCCAAAATACGTTAACTAATGTTACCAGTTGTGCTCTCAAAGCACAATTTTATCCTTCAGCGGTCGAGATGTCTGAGGCTCTGACCACTCATCCGAAATCGGTCCGAGTTCAAGTCCAAAATGCGTCATGAGTGCTGTGCTTACTTATTGGTGCTGGCTCTCTCTCTTCCCTGGAACCAGTGGCCCTGAATTAGGGTCAAGCAGTTGTTTATAGCCCTAAGGGTTGTTCAAGGTGGTTACTAACTCCTGAAAGAAAAAGCAAAAAAAAGTATAATTTTGTCTACCAAATGGAATATATCCTGAATTCCGGATAAAATATATCTTGTATACTTTAATATATATTTTGTCAAAAGAACGATTTTTTCGTCGCAATTTCGAGTCAGGCATCTCCGTGACTCTTCTGAGCTGGTATCTGAGCATGTTCAGTCAGACATTATTCTTGGAGGTTTCTATGAGTGGGTCATATTCTGTTGATTTGAATCACCGTCATTTATCGTAGAGTGACAAAGTGCTCCCTCGCTGTTGTGACTTTCAGCAGTTGATGTCAAGTGCTACAATTGTGAGCACCGTAGTTCATATTCAGAAATGTTCCATCACTCCTGGTTAGTTTGAAAAGAAACTGAAAATCAAATTACTGTGTAGACTTGTTCTAGACTTTAAATCGCAGGCAATTCGGGAAGATAAGAACACGGAATGGGGTCAAGATGTTCAGTTTCGAAACCATCCACGAGAATGTTTCTGCCCAACAGTGCATCCAGGTGTCATGGCCTCCGTTGGTAATCGGCGTATCCGCACTCAGCCGTCTGCGTGATGCACCAGGAATCTTGATTCGTCAGACCAGGCCACTTTCTTCCAATCATCCACCGTCCAATCTCGACGATATTGGGCCCATTTCATGCGTTGTTGGCATAGGGTGACCCGGCTGGGTCTTCGGCTACGCAGACGCATGCGCAGAATGCTGCGATGAACTGTGTGCTGTGACACATTGTCCTTATCACCACTGCTGTTGCTGCGGGATATTTGTCGCACTGTGGCCCTGCGGTCCCTGTGAACAAAGCGTGACAGTCTCCCCTTTCCTCTGGCAACAATGAGCTGCGGACCACACCCGGCTGGATGATCTTTCGTCGTTTGGCCATCTATGAACCACTTTTGATAGGTACTCACTACATCGGCACGTGACCAACCCACATGCCGAACCATTTACGAGATCGTAGTTCCCATGCACCGTGCCACCCCGATTTGTCCTTTATCTAACTGCGATTAATCGGCAGCTTTTCCCATTCTGACTCCGATCACTCTCCTAACCGAACACTCTACTAACCGAAAGCCGGTCATCGGGTTGTATATATACTGCTCTGTGAACTTCACCTGAGCCACCGTTCGGTCTCCAGGCGCGCTCATTTCTCTAGGCTGGGGGTGGTCATAATGTAATAGCTCATCAGTGTATACATACATTAACCAGAAAGCAATTTATTTTGAATTTCAAGAAAACATTATGCCTCCAGGGCCGAATTCGTACCTGGCCCACGCATTGGCGTCTCACACTTTGACAAATCGTAGGAAACATCAAAAAAACCTTAACTGGGTAAAATATCGAAATAATGAATCACTGCTGGCCACCCAAAATGTAACAACAAGAAGGAAGCATCCGATTGGCCTGAAATTCGCAGCATACGTCTCCCGCGAGAGGACATGCAAACGATTAGCATTGCAGGGCATATGCAAACCATGTGCGCCCGGCACGCTACCGAGAAGCACTATACGAAGGGTGCACAGAAAGCGGGGTGTAAGTAGTGGAAGTGTCAACACACTTCCAGGGCCTGTACGTAGGAAGCTTCCTGATGCCTCGTCGCAGAATACGGCAGTCATTCCAGCACGCTTCGGAGTTTGACACAGGACGAATAGTGGCTTATCGCGACAGTGGTTTATCGTACCGAGACATCGCCGCCCGTGTGGGACGACATCCAGCCACAGTGAGGGGAGTATGGATTCGGTGGGTGCAGGAGGGACGGACGGACCGACGTGAGCGATTGCCGCAACTGCGGCACACCGCCGAAATGGAAGACCAGCATGTTGTGCGGCGGGCATTGACGGCTCGCACCGCCACATCACGAACGTTAGCGCAGGAATTAGGGTGTGTTGCGCAACAACCTGTCTCAGCACGTACCGTTCGACGTCGTCTGCAGGAGCGGGGACTTGTCGCATGGCACCCACTGCTCTGATTACCATTGACGTTACACCACCGGCGAGTGCGGCGACAGTGGGCCTTTGAACGCCGCACCTGGACTACGGAATGGCACGACATTGTCTTCTCCGAAGAATCCCGCTTCTGCCTGCAACACCACGATGGTCGGACCCGTGTGTGGCGGCAGCGCGGCGAGAGATTGTATGACGCCGGCATTATGCATCGCCATACCGGTCCGTCTCCTGGCGTTATTGTTTGGGGCGCAATTGGATATGACACCCAGATCCCTCTGGTACGCATCGCCGGTGCACTCAACAGCCACCGCTACATCTCCGACGTTTTGGATTCTCTAGTCTTCCGTTACCTGCAGGACTTGCCATCGGCCACGTTTCAACAGGACAATGCGCGCCCGCACGTGGCACACATCGTGCAACAATTCTTCACGGCCCACCAGGAGTCACTGCTGCCGTGGCCCGCCCTTTCTCCTGATATGTCGCCCATCGAACACGTCTGGTCGCTGATCGGCAAGCGAGTGGCCCGGCAAGCACCACCCACGGCTACGCGTGATGAACTGTGGCAACGTGTGGTGGCAACCTGGACCGACATAGCCCAAGCCCACATCCAAAGCCTCTTTCGTTCGATGCCGCGGCGTGTAGCGGCCGTTATTGCCAGCCGTTGGGGCCACACGAACTATTGATGTCAGCGTGTTCCGCAAGTCGCACGGTCCTGTAAGCTCAATCGTTTCATCTTTGTATCTGTTGTTATGTGTGTCCAGTAAATCTGGCTTTGCTATCTCGTGTCTTTCTTGGTGTTGCATTTTGGGTGGCCAGCACTGTAGAACAAAAATCTTGATCATATTAAAAAGTTAGATAATGAGCAAATAAAAAATGTAAACAAATGAGTTTTGAGCAATAAAAAGTTCGAAATGTAGAAGAGGACTGATATATTATTAAAAAAAAGCTCCAGTGTTACCACTGAAAAATTCCCTAATAGAAAGGTTATATCTCGGCGTTCATGCTGAATATTTTTAAGATACAAATTTATTTCCTGCTAGAATAGGAAGTCCGTGAGCGATATCGCTTTTTTTGGGCTGGCTTGGGAGAAGATGGCTCCACTGGTCGCTTCCAATTAGGAAAAGCTCCGGTCCTAAACGCTGAAGGCACCTCCGAAAGATGATCCCGGAACGAAGAATTTTGACACCTCTGGGGTGTGGGTATTCTGCAGTTTTTAAGAGGTTTCGAAAGGATGATGAAAAGTGTCCGGTGAAGCACAGTAGGGGGCACTTCTTTTTTTCGTGGCATGATAATTGTTGTGGGAATCTATGCAGTCCGGCCGCAACGTGAAGTCCACGTCGAATCCTGGAGGGCAGAGAGCAGGTTGACGGCGACGAATGTATGCGACAAAGGTTGCTTCAAAGGCTTTTCAACAGGCAAGGTAGGAGAGTGAAACGTCGGCGTTCTACGGAGATTCTCAGAAATAGAAGCAAATGACAAGGCAGAATACGTCTGCAGCCTTACAGGATTAGCAGTCGAAAACGTAGCAGCAGATAATGATGATAGGTTAGAAAACACAGACGTACGTTAGGTGGACAATGAACTGAAACACCTGCGCAAATAGCACCCTACGTGTCACGCTGTTGTACGCGTTACTTGGTGGCTAGCCTGCATCTAATTCGCGGTCGATCAACGAGAACGGAATGCAAAGTTCGAATTAGCAGAACAGTATAGAGCAGCTGGATGTCAAAAAGTGCTATCCGCACAACATGATGGGAGGCATATCTGAGTTTCAAAGAGGACAAATTGTTGGTACATGTCTCGCCGGTGCAAATATGTCCAAGACAGCAAGTCTTTGTGGTGTATCGTGAGCCACGGTATACAGGGTCATGTCGGCATACCAGCAAAAGGAAAGAACCACACCCAATAGGAGTAACTGTCGAGGTAAGAGGAAGCTGTCTGACAGGGAAGTCCGGGTGCTAACACGGATGATATCCAAAAACATAAAACCACAGCTTCCCAACTCACCGCAGAGTTGAATACTCACTGCGATTCACCTGTTTCCATTAAACCTGTTGGTAGGGAGCTTCACCGGGTCAACATTCATGGTCGTGTTGCTATCCCTAAACCCTGGGTCACCAGTGTGAATGCCAAACGTCAGTTGCAATGGTGCCAGCAGCGCAAATCATGAACGTTGGACAAAGTGAAATGTATATTGTTCTCCGATGAATCGTCCTTCACTGTATTTCCCGTAACCGGGAGAGTTTAGTCCCTCACAGGCTCACCACTTGGACTGTTTATTGCCCTCAGTGAAGCACGGAAGTGGGTCGGTGATGGTTTGGGCCGTAATATCGTGACAGTCTGTATGCTCGTTGATTGTTCTTGAGGGGCACATCACTGCTAAGGACTATCAGACAATTCTGGAGGGCCAAGTGCACCCAGTGTTTCAAACATTGTACCCTGACAGTGGTGCCGCGTATCAGGATGATAAAGCGCCGACACACGGAGACAAACTTGTGAAAGAATGGTTTACTGAGCATGAAAGTGAGGTTGAACATCTGTCATGGTCTGCAGAGTCACTGACTTGAACATTACTGAGCCACTCTGGGGTGTTCTGGAGAAGCGAGTCAGGAAACGTTTTCCACCACCAGCATCATTTCGTGAATTAGCCCCTTTTCTGCAAGAGGAATGGCTTCAAATCCCTCTGGTCACTGTACAGGACTTGTATCGGTCCTTCCCACGACGAACTGCAGCTGTATTGGCCTCCAAAGAGGCCCTACAGAAGAGAAATTTTTCCGTGACTCACTTATAAACGTGGAAAGAGCGATGACTTCTATTTGATGTTCCTGGTCCACGTCAACTGTGTATTTATCATTCATTCGAAATTAGTTTTATTACAATGCATATTTCAACAGCTGTCTTTCATCCAGGGGTTAACAGCTCCGTTGTGAATAAATTTTAGCGTAAATTTAAGGGTGAAAGAATTTTAAAAATCCACTCATAATTGAATGTAACGGATCAAACCATGCTCAAAGCGGGGTGTTGTATTAGATAACTATATTCATTTGGTCCTCTGGTCGTCTACTGCGCAACAGTATTAGTACAACATCTTTGAATAGACGCGTTTTCTAAGTCTACCCATAATTTTGGCTCATGAAATACCGTTCTGATCTATGAGCCAGTACAGGTAAATCGTTGTTTGTTTTAAGTTAATGTGGGTGGAACACGGATTACGGAACTTCTTTGCCGAAGAATAGCTTTGTGCTTTAGTCTGTACGAGGATAAGGGTATGATGTTGATGGACCATCAAAACTGTTACTACTGCCTTCTTCAAGATTACAAATGGGGGGGGGGGTAGGCCCTACCAATGCACCTTTGGCTCCAATCTTTATGCTTAACCGTAGTTAGTTTAATTTATTTATAACAACGTGCTCAACCCAGATGCACATATTTCACTGAAGTAGACAGAAGTTTGTTTTGTCATTTTAGAGCAAACGCCCAAATGTATACAAACAGAAGGAAATGCCATTTTTAAAAACAATAACGTTTCCGACATACATGTATAATATAAAGCTCAAATGAAGTTAATAATTCTTATTTAATAAGTACCAAAATATACAGGGTGCATAGGAAAGTCCCTTTAGTCTGGAATAACTTGCGAACGGAGAGAGGCACAGTTATGCAAGGGAGATAACGGTATAGTAAGGCGACTACGACCGATTGAATGCAGCCAATAGCAGCGCCCCTAGTGGCGAAAGGCGGAAGTTAGCCCTTGCAAATCGAAAACGAAAAGAGATAGAGCAAACTTTCCAAGTACAAAGTTGTAGAGCATCAATTAATTAGTACAAACCGACATTTGTTTCACACGGGTAAGATAAATTGTCTCCTGAATACTCTACAATGTCTGAAATCGATGCGCGACGATTCGAATCTGCATATTCACATTTCGCAAATGTAGCCGTATGCAAATGCAGATTGTGACGTTGTACCGTACCTACGATATAAAAACCAGTAGCAGGATGTACCCTGATCAGAAGGTTAGGTCTACGTACGCTGTGTGAGAATGGCGAGCTTGGATTTCTCGGGTTACGTAAAAAAACAGGTGTATGCAATAGCGCCTACAAGTCTGCTGGATCTACGTCGTCGTGTTACAGATGCTTGCAATAGTGTGACACCTTCCATGCTGAGGAATGTGCATGCAGAGTTACTTTCACGAATGCAAATGTGTATCTTGGGCAATGGCGAACTCTTCGAACACACTCGACATTAACTTTTTATCACTGTGCGCAAATTTGGCTTTTTGTTTTGTCTGAAGTCATCAAACTGTATTGACATAAGCACGCATTTATGCAATAAATTGTGTGTATTTGCTCATACCTATGCCTGTTCCCTTCAAACGTTCACTCAAAAGGTCGCGCATTGATTTCGGATATTTTAGGGTATTCAGGCGACAATTTATTTTATCCGTGTAAAACAAATGTCGTTTTGTACTGATTAATTGATGCTTTACAACTTTGTAATTGGAAAATTTGCTCTATCTCTTTTCGTTTTCGCTTTGCAATGGCTAACGTCCACATTTCGTCACCAGGGACGCTGCTATCGGTTGCATTCAATCGGGGGTAGTTGCTTTACTATACCGTTATTTCACTTGCATAACTGTACCTCTCTTCGTTCGCAAGTTATTCCAGGCTAAAGGGACTTTCCTATGCACTCTGTGTATTTGTTCTTTCCAAACAATCCGGACAAAGAGAATACGAGAAATAATATGCCATTTCTCAAGTGGTTCACCGGAAAATATCGTGGTGTCCAGGTGGGATAATCCGGCCTCTGGACCTGTCTTTTATTATTACAATTATAGCGACGACAAATGTCGGACGTAAACGAGTATACAGTCAGACCAATAGGCAAAGACACTCGTGTTTTACGTATGCTTAGATTGCTTCCGATAGGTTTGTAATGGAATTCAGGCAATAAGCAATCCGAAGTTATTGAGGAATTGCTGGTCGGTAATAACTGCGTAAAGTTGAAATTTCAAGGTAATACAATAAGCCATCTATAATTTCAAAATTTGCTGACCGCCCCTGCAGTAAAGGGTCTAAATGAACATCTTAAGTTCCATTTAATAAATGGTTGTAAATATACTCAGAATCACGGTCATTAGGCAATTCTTCAGCAGTCTCTTGCCGAGAGGCAATTTCTGCAATCGTAAATCATGATTGAGGTTCATTATTGAAAATTTTCTTATACTTAGTACATGAACACCTTAAAAAAGCATCAGAAAGTTTATTAGATTGTTTACTTTGATAAATAATGTAAATACACTGCCTGACAGAGAATATGCCACACCACGAAGACGTGAACGCAGCGCCGTGCAAATTGCAGGGTGGATACACCCGTACAAATTATGCAAATGATTGCATTTGCAGGCCGAGGATACACCCGTACAAATTGCATTTGCAGGCCAATCGCACGAACGGCGTGCGGGATATAAACGGACCACCAGCCAGTGAAGCCGTCGGTCAAAACGTCATCACGGCCGCGATAGTTGAGTTGTTCTGCTGTAAACGTGAATAACGTTAAGATGACACCGTACGCGATTTCGTCAAACGGATGAGTTCACGAGAGGTGTCGTCGTAGGACTTCGTGCCGTCGGATGGACCTTGTGTCGTATTGCGGAAGAGACGCAACGTGATGCCATAACCGTCGGTCACATTTGGAGACAGTGGTCCCAGGAATGATCTGTGCATCGTCATAGGGGGACCGGAGCATTGAGATGGACTTCCGAGCGCGCCGATCGTCGCATCCGACGTCATACCATAGCGGACCCACAGGTCACAACTGTGCCACTTTGCAGAGCGTACGGGGAGGCTTGCATGCTCCGATATCAACGCGGACATTGTCGTGCCGATTGGCTGCGTTTGGTTTGCTGTCTAGCCGTTCGTTGCGAAGGCGACCCTTAACAGCGAGCCATCGTCGTCAACGCTTGGCGTGGTGTCTCTCCCGAGCTGCGTGGTATGTCGAATGGTACAGTGTGGTGTTCAGCAACAAATAGCGGTTCTGCCTCACCACGGATCATCGCCGTGTGAGTGTCTGGAGGTGACGTTGCCAACGGACGGATTCCTCCGCTATTGTGGAGCACCACAAGGCTCCGCAACGTGGAATCATGGTGTGGGGTACTTACTATCAGCGCAAACAGTCGCTCACCGCTGCTACGCATTACGGGAACACTGACTGCACACAGCTATGTTGACGAGGCGCTTTTGCCTGTAACACTACCGTATCTGCAGGGCATCCCAAACGCTGTTTTTCAAAAGGATAACACCCGGCGGTATACCGCTCGGATCAGCCTGAATGCATTACACGGTGTGCGCATACTTCCGTGGCCAGCACGATCCCCCGACCACTCGCCCATCGAGCATCTGTGGGAAACGATTGGACGTCTGTGGAGTACCCTTCCACCCGCAAAATGAAGATAAACTATGGACTCGGATGAACACCACATGGTATTCCAAGACTCTGTTCGGACTCTCATTGTCTCGATGCCACGTCAGATTCAACGCTGTATCGCTCAAAATGGAGGAAAAACTCCTTATGGATCATCCTGTATATTCGCCCCGTAGTCTATATGTGACAATTAAATCATTTGTTCAGGACCTACTTGGCCGTCTGTGTGTGCAGTTTGGTCTGTTTTCAAGCATTCCTCCATGGTGTGTCATTTTCTGTGTCAGCCAGTGTAATAAATTTGGTATTTTAATATGAACTCCCAACGGAGAAGTCTCTTTGACAATTTTATTTGTCGTGCCCAAATGTTGGGGAGCAGAACGATGTGTAACGGTCATTACTTTTAATTGATTAAGGAAGCTTTCGAATGTTTTCAAAGAAAAACAATTAGACAGATATTCACTTTCTGCTGCTGAATAGTTACGATCAGCTTTGGGAAAATTCGGGAAACATATGCAATGAGATGATTATTTTGAGAAAATACCTACCCAAAACCAACATCAGAGGTATCTGTATATATCTCAAAATGTTGTGTATGGTCAGAAAATGGCAAACACAGTATTTGAAATGAGAGAGATTTCCAGTTTTTTTTTTAATTGGAGGTTTAACGACCACCGTGAGCAACTCGATGGGCTATATAAGCATGTCGCCCGTCCCTAATTTAGGGTCACTGGTTCCAGGGAAGGGAGAGAGCGAGTGCCGTAAGACAAACACAACATCCATGCCTCACCGGGATTCGAACCCGGACCCCTTACGGACGAATGATCAGAGGCCATCGCTTAGACCACTGCGCCACCGGGGCGGCAGATTTCCAGTTCCTGAAATGTGTTGCTCGCTGCTGTCATCCGAACATGCTTCTTAAATTGTTTTTAATAGCATATAAGGTTTACATAATATAGTAAAATTCGGCACAACGTGTTGGTACTATGCTGTCATGCCCGAGAATCCTGAAAGTTCCTTCGCAGCTTTTGATTGAAGAAATTCAGCGAAACCCCAAAGGGTCTTTACAAACCCTTGTGGTGCAATTTTTAGTCACAGATAGGAAAGCTTGTCCCTTCCAAAAAACAGAATTCAAAGAAAAATACTCAAGCGCTTGTGAAGTGCATGAACACATTCAAATTATAATCATTCCCCAAATAGCAAAGTGGTGATCACAATATTTGAAGGTAATTATTAGCACTTACTCTCATTGTCAATAATTTGTTCCTGAACTGTGGGCAGTTTACCACCCCAATAAAACTGTACAGAAGTTATTAAGTCTGTAGAAAATGCTTGTGATTCGGAGATCCAAATCCGGTTTGTTGTAGTAGCGAGTACCAGATATCTCTCTTTTCAAATGCCCAAAATAGTTGAAACACAGGGGTTCATATCTGGTGAATACGAATGGTGAGAAACTCCATCTAACTCGTTTGTTCAATGAAAGGCCAAACAATGCGGACCATGTGGGGGCGTGCATTGTCATGTAAGAAGACAGGTCGATGTACATGATACCGCTGTACTCATGCAGGAAAATGCTCTTTAGAAATTACTGATACGGCTTCGATGTCATGGTGATGTTTTTTTTTTGATTGGAGGTTTAACGACCACTGTGAGCAACTGAATGGGCTATAAGCAGTCGCCCGTCCCTAATTTAGGGTCACTGGTTCCAGGGAAGGAGAGAGCCAGTGCCGTAAGACAAACACAACATCCATGCCTCACCGGGATTCGAACCCGGACGCCGTTCGGACGAATGATCAGAGGCTATCGCCTTAGACCACTGCGCCACCGGGGCGGCGGTGATGTTCTCATTACAGGTCTTCGAGAAAGACACACCGCGAACATCAATGCCAGTGTTCAGTAAGATTTTATGGTCATAAGACTCTGCATGGGGTAAAGACGACACTGAAGTGCAGGGACGCTCCGGTGGCGCAGTGGTCTAAGCGATGGCCTCTGATCATTCGTCCGAAAAGGGGTCCGGGTTCGAATCCCGGTGAGGCATGGATGTTGTGTTTGTCTTACGGCACTGGCTCTCTCCCTTTCCTGGAACCAGTAACCCTAAATTAGGGACTAGCGACTGCTTATAGCCCATTGAGTTGCTCACGGTGGTCGTTAAATCTTCAATCAAGAAAAAAAAGAACTGCAGGGATAAACCAAGGCCTTCTAGAAAACACAAGGCCACGACATTAGAGAGATGGATTCTCTCGTTTAGTGACGTCATGCGGAAATCAAGGCTTCCGATTAGTTTCCAACGCTGTCGTGTGTGACTTCAAACATGACATCGACATATCAGTCCACGTAGCATGAAAGTGACGTCACAAACAGAGATAACTCATCTTCTCAATGTCATGGCGTTGTGTTTTCTAGAATGCCTTGGTTCAACCCAAGATCCTGATTGATGTCTTTTCCTTGGTGCATACAATTCTACAAAACTTTCATCTTCAAAGCATTTTCATTCTTCTTCTGCGAACACCCTAATATTGCGACGTTAACATGCGAGGTTACTCCGTGCAACTTCGTAGCCGGATTCCTTCTGTATCGTGATAAGTGTGTGCGGCACCCACATCACTAATTTGCCCGTTAGGCATAAATCTTATGTCAGCACCGTATAAACCGTTGTATGGAGATACCTAGTTAGTTCAGTGTGGAAAGGTAATTGGTGTGTACTCAACCTACAAGACTACTTTTAGGGCTCTTCGATGAGTCCTTTTGGCTTCTTGTGTGGAAGTCGAAATCGGTAGAATGCATCTTGGAGCATCTTTCGGTGATGTCCTGCATCCCATTTATTCAACTGTGCAATGCCGTTTTCTTGAGGACATCATGACCTGCTGCTCTTCGCATAAGACTTCGAGTCGCGTTCTCTTAATACGTGAATAAGACACAAAACATACATTATCTACCAACAAGTAATTGGACACCTGTGATAGCAAATGAAAACGAAGTTTATTCACCTTCAATAGTTGGTGGAGCCTCCACGAGCGGGGATTACAGCTGTGACCCTCCGGGGCATGCTCTCAATCAGGCGTTGTACGACGGCTAGCGGTATTTTCTTCCACTCGGCTTAGAGAAGACAGGTCAGTTCCTTCACCGATTTCGGATGGTAGGGGCACCGCTTAAGTCGACGCTCCAACTCGTCCCACAGGTGCTTGATAGGGTTAAGGTCCGGGCTCTGCGCAGGCCAGTCCATTCGATTAACCTCATTGTCACCATACCAAGCCATGGTGGACCTCGCAACATGACAGATGGCATTGTCATCCTGAAAGTAACATGGGTCCACCCCGTAAAACTACCACAACGTAGGAAGCGCATGGTCATCCAAAATGGTGCAGTAGGTCTCGGCGTTGAGTCTACCAGGAATTGCGACCAAAGGTCCCGTGCCATACCAGGAGAAGCACCCCCATAGCATAATTCCACCGCCGCCGAACTTCACAGTTGGCACAACACATTCCGGCAGGAGACGTTCTCCAGGCAGACGCCAAACCCGGACCCTGTTATCCGAACGGTAGAGAGTGAACCTTGATTCATCGCTCCAGAGAACCTGTTTCCACTGTTCAACGGTCCACTGTCGACGTTTTATGCACCACGTTAGCCGAGCCGCGCTATTGAACTTGGTGATCAAAGACTTATGGGCGGCAGCACGTCCATGATAACTGAGCAGATGGGCTTCCTTGTGGATATTATTCATCGAAAGAACACTCCCGGATGCCTGTTGAAACTCCTCGCGGATGTGGCCCATCGATTTGGTGCGGTTCTTCCGAATTTCTCCGGCCAGCCCCCGTCGGTCTCTAACTCCCAGTTTTGTGGGTCTGCCGGGTCGGGGCACCCTCCGACAGTCCCCTCTCATTTTCCACTTGCCAATCACGTATCCCACTGTCGATTTTGGGTACTTCAACTCTCTGGATATGTCACGTATGGATCGGTCATTTCTGTGATACACGACGATTACACCTTTCCCGAAATCAGAGAGCTTCGAACTGCGTGGCACCTTGCATGCGACTGGTTGCGTTATTGTTTCCCACACGATATTTAACGGCGGCGACCGTGACGTGTATCAGGACCGCAGATATCGTCAATTGCAGGGGTGTCCAATTGCTTGTTGGTAGATAGTGTATAAGAAAACACACTGTTCTTCCACCGTCACTGAACGTTTTAAATGCTTCATGGTTTTGTTACACATTTCCTTAGCTAATTTGTGGGCTTGAACTATGTCAGACGTACGTACTACATAACCAGCGACCATCGCCTATGTTGCCACTTCGATGTCCGAAGTGTACGCCAATAAAAATGTTTGAGTAGATTGTGAACGGCCTAATATAATACGAAACAAATATGACTTGAGCAGGAATCGTTCCACTGTGTGTAGACCCCAAACATTTCATCTGAATCGGCCACCCAGAAATTCCATCAGACTTAACTTCTAAAACAGAAACGCTTCATGAATGAATTGCATTCTCTTTCGTTACTACCTTTTCTACTTTGGAAAACACTGAGCTATTATAAATTTCTAACAATCCAACATTACCTGCATCCCGTAATTTTCACAATTCTTACAAAAATTAGTGGCCAAATGTTATTGTCCTTACCTTGTTGAAACTGATACGCATGATCTAAGAATAAAATGCAATGAGAAAGTGCAGTGTGTGTGTGTTTCTTCGATGTCAGCCGAATTATATATATTTTTTTCGTTTTCATTTTTCAGAGAAGTACCACAGTATGTGAACTACGAGTACCCAAGATGGGAAGCTTACAAACCAGAGACCCAAGTTTATTACCGCATAGGCCGCGATCTGAGACCAGAGTCTTTCTACCGACAAAGAGCGGTGGACTTGTGGACGAGACATCTTCCAGCTTTAGCCAGCATGACGACACCAACAAACAGTCCCCTCGTACAGGACCAGAAAGCTGAAAGCCTCTACAGGACACTCGCCTGGGCAATGGTTGCTGTATCCATTGCACTACTTGTGGTTGTGATCGTCTTGCTCGTGGTTCTGTACAATCAAAAAAGGAGCCAGAGTTTCAAAGCCAGCCCAGAAAACCAATCTCGTCTTTCTGGCTCCACGCTATATTAGAAAAAAATTCAAAAACAGAAAGAAAAGTTGAAGAGAAGTATGAGAATACTTTAAACAAGCTGTCATGAAATGAGGAAATACAAACTTCGTACTCCACTGAGCTTTGTAGAGTACAAGAGAAACATATTTTAAGATGAAATGTTCTTGTAAATATCACATTTCAGCTCAATTACCAATTAGTTGCAGTCATTGTATCTTTCGTAGCTGTGCAAGTACATGGATGAGCTCCGTCTCGGGAATACATTTAATCACGATAAAGAAAGAATAGGAAAGTACATATGGTAGCCATTTGCTCTCTCATTTTTGTTTAAAAATAATCACACGAACTGCTACTGTTTCAAAACAAGGACTATAGCAAACTCTAGTCAAATAGAAAATATGTTCTGGAAACCAGTAATGGGTGTGCATGCAGTCAATAGCATAAATTGCGCAGCAAAAGGATGTTTTATCAAATATGTAGTTGTTCATATCTACAGCTCTAAGCACTGCTGAGAAAGAATCCATCGTATCATCGTTAAACGAACAACATTTCGTTCGGAAAACGCAAAATACGTTAATGCGTATGATGAAAATGACGATGTTACCGTCATTAACGAAATATTTTATCAAATAGCATCAGAATGCATCGCCAATAATTTGATAGAGCAGTAATTACTTTCCTTGAGTGTCCTGCATAATATTACATGCTACAATATTTAAAATTTCGTTGGAGGAAACAATAATTCGTTTTTAAACAAAATATTAAGATATGACGTGGTAAGATTCACGTTAAAAAGAATGAATGCATGAGAGAATTTTTTATTGATAATTACACAAACATCACTGTAGATTACTCATTAATGCCTAAGTAATTTGGGCACCTGTTTCTTAGCAACAATTTCACCGTTAGGTGTGTGTTCCAAAGTTTTATAAGAAAGACTGCCTTAAACGATCATTTAAGGAGTGCATTTATATGTCTCGGACATTAAACGTTCACCGTCCAAAACAAAAAGTTAAATAATTCTTATACAAACTTTACGCTGGTTGTTTCTGAAAGAAGACAGAATTTTTAATTTATTTTGAGGTGCTGTGAAGTCTAACTATCGTAGCATCGCATCGCCATATATTCATTACTTTGTTGTAAGCCAAGTTAAAGAAAGAAGCTCAAGAAGTCCGAAACACATATCCTCAAAACTACAGTTCTGAAACTGTGCACCTACTTCAACGTGTGAACAAACATTCAGCTGATTCTTTAAATTGTGATATACATGAGATAAATATCACTTGAGAGGAAAGCATAAAGCATTCATTACTTTGCGGGTTTTTAAAAAAGAACGAAACGAATCACTTTGTGCATCAGAATGAAAGAAATTCGGAAATGAGAGAAAATATTCGTATTGTATGTTACTTAACAGATAAGGTATCAGTTGTTCATATAAAAAAAATTAAGACGGCTAACATCATGATCGAACACCGAATAGAAATGCGTTGCAAGAAACGCAAACCATTTGTCAGATAATAATACAAATCAGTTGATCTGTCAATTTGCCGCCGTGTGCCTTGCTATGAAGAAGAAGCACAGTACTTAACGTTTAAATTGTGCTTTAAAAGGACATTGATTCTTTTCTTGTAAAACACAATATGAGTTAAGGAAAGGTGGCAAAAAATTAAAGTAGGTGACATGTGTTCTTCAAGACACTTTGAAACGTTCCTGGAAGTGCTTTCTCTCTCCTCGCTTTTCTCATGGAACTTATAAGTGAGATAACAGCGCTGTAAAAGTGTGATAGTGATCACTTTAATTCCATTCAATAGTTAAGATGTATAACAAGAGCAGCAGAAAAGGGATTCATAAAATCTTTGTTAGATTCGATGCCGCCGTTCTTTCCTAAAAGTTATAGAAAACCATGGGTATATACTTTTAAAAATCAGATCTAAATTTTGCAAACAGGAAGTTTGTAAAAGCTTTGTATTTGGGAAAATATTCGTACCGTACTCCCAAATAGACAACTGGACATCTGATTGCGGGAGTATATTTTCTTCATTTTTGGAGCAGTAGAACAATTTTGAAGAATCAAGAGATGAGGTACATGAGCTCTTGGAAAGAGAGAAGGTTCCAAACAGGAAGGCAATACACAGCTCATTAAAAAAGCATTATTATTCAATTTTAAGAGTATTGATTGTTATAGCCAAATAGTTCTTCACTTCATCTTTGACAACACGGCAAATAACCACGCAGAAGTGGTTTCTTTCTGAAAACGATGCATTCTTACAGAAAGAAATTACTTAGTGAAGCATCAAATATGTCGCCTTTGGATCTTACGAAATTCTTCTGAGTTCCTCTGTTTCATGTCTGACAACCATACACAGCTGTACATATATAAAATTTAATTTACAGGTATATCGTTTGTTTCCAAAATTATTTGTTTATAATAATTTGTTTTATGAAATGGAAAAGTTCACTCTATTAAACAAATAACTTTCTTCTGTAAATTTCTTCTTCTGTCCTTGAGTTTAATAAAAAATCGATTCTACGAAGGTAAAACTATAAATCGAAATTCATCTAGCTGATGTGCTGAAAATTTACTCACAAAAAAGTTCTTCACAATCGTCTCGATAGTAATATCTCTGATCTTGCTAAAATTCCTAGAAATATGTGTTCTGAATAAATACATATTCCTATGACAAATACACACGAGTTCAAGTTGCATAAATGGATGCCATGTTAAGTTAGATTGTACTGATGGTAAGTGCGTGTTATCGACCGTTTTTAACTGTGAAAACAATGCATTATTCGTAACTCTCCGAAAGGATGATATACAGAAGTGAACTAGATCTTTCTTGAGCATCTAAACTTATTCAAAAAAGAAAGATGTTGCTAGGTTTTTTCATTATTTTTGCATTATTGACACAGATACGTGATTTTTACAATTTACAGCACATTTTAAATTCCCATGACTATGTTTACATTTAGAAATTGTCACATGGAATAAAATAATAATCTGTATTCTTGTTTGTGAATTTTTGTGAGTGTACCTCATACACACTGAAAGTCAAAATACTCGGTAATAATTCTTAGCATCATGGTATAGATAATTACTTTTTGCTTGGTTTTAATAGAATTATTGCTTTACCTTTTTGCACTTATAAGCATTTAAAATACTGTTTAAAAAACAGAACATATTTCAGAATGAATTAAATACATTTCTATTCAGTTGCTGGAATTATTCCCTGTGAGAAATGTCATATGTCGTAAATGATATCCGCTATTAAATATATTTATGGTATTTATTATCATAATAAACACAGATGAAATATCTTTGTTTCGTGAGCAGCTTCATTGTTACCATGTAAAGGGCAGTTCGGGTATTTACTAGTAAATTCAGATTGAATTAAAAAAATAACGAAAGCTGGTAACATTTAAAAATAATGAAAGCAGAAATAAAGTGCTCAAATTGTCTGGAAAATGGATTTTTAATCCTTGATGTTTTGCACATAGTACTGCCAAATACCGGCTGTTACGTAGAGTCCATAACCGCGTGTGACGTATATTCTAGATTAACTTTCCTTCTTTAGTTTCTTTCCCTAAGCAATTCTTGAGTTTATTCTCAGTATTCTTCCCGCTTAACGAAATATCTTTTCCTTCAAACGAATACGTTTGGCAACAGAATTGAGGTGGAATGCACGTGACGTATGCATGTAATAAGATAAGAACGGGAGATAAAAAGCGACGACTGATCTGTTGTATGAGAGAGGTGTTGATATTATTGAGAGCGATTATTGAGGTGTGTTGATAAGAGCGATTATTGAGAGCTATTATTGTGAGTGATTATATTGAGCGTTGTTAAGAAAGTGCTGTACGAGAGAATTGAACAGTGTTGAGATAAATGTGTGGAGAGTGTTGTGATTCCATTCCGAATAAAGGACTGTTTCCGTAAGTTGACTTATGGTTATATGTTTTGTCTGGCCGTTAAGGTTTATTTCATTTAGGAACAATTTATTAGTATGTTGATATTTTAAGTTAGCGTAAAGGTACAAAACTACTTTTACGCCACACGCGATAAAAATTATGTAGTACTTACATACCATTAAGTTGTTATCTGAGATTTAGATGTCGCTCCTCAAAGCAAAATCATCCACCATATCAAAGTTAGAAATGGTTCTAACGTACCTATCTTAGAGGTGAGGCACTTGTACAAGTTATAAAAACGGCAAGTTACCTTTGTGTTGCTTAGTCGGATACAATTAAAATGAGTCATCACTCATTACATATAAAAAGAACAAACTGTATTCTCGAAAAAGAAAATATGGTACATGCAATATTTCACAAAATACTGTCTGAAAGATTCCAGTGATCTAAAAGAAAAACAAGCTTTGCATTCGTCTCAACGACAGCATCGCCACTTTGTGGCTATTTCACAGGAGGAATTGGCTCAAGATTAAACACTTATTTAATTATTTCACGATTAGCTCCAGAAACGTACAACAGCTATTAATTAACAGAATAGCACAACAAGGACGAAGCTTGTGGCTTAGCAGGAAACACCATCTCATTGCTACTGCTGATGATGTGATGTCATATTTTGAAAGAACATGCAACGCAAAGATCAAAATGAACCAAGCCCTAACACTTTGTCGGTGTAGTTCAATCTGTAGAATACCCGACTCCGAAGAAGGAAGATTTTGGTTCGGATCCCATCACCAGTAGAAGCAATTTCACTATACTTAGTATTGGCATATCAAACGTTTCTGTTTCTAGCGATCTTGTAGCACAACTCAAAATTTCACTGACAGATATCACACTTTTCACAGTCATTTTATACAAACCTTATTTTTCATCCTTCATTTTGCTTGCATCACGTCCTGCCATGAATTTCTCAGCCTTCGTTCTTCTTTTCACTTTTGCCACCTTAGATAAATAATTTCTCTAAGTTTCCACCTCTCTGCTCAATCTTTCAACTGACAAAACCATCTAGGAACTTTTCATCGCCCCCCTCATCCGCCTTAGTAACGACATTTTGCATTATATTACACATCTGCAGTACATCTTCGTACAGTATATAATTAGAACGAGTCTTGCTACAAACCTCTGGAAAGCCGCCCCGGTGGCGCAGTGGTCTAAGGCGCTGGCCTCTGATCATTCGTCCGTAAGGGGTCCGGGTTCGAATCCCGGTCAGGCATGGATGTTGTGTTTGTCTTACGGCACTGTCTCTCTCCCTTCCCTGGAACCAGTGACCCTAAATTAGGGACGGGAGACTGCTTATAGCCCATTGAGTTGCTCACGGTGGTCGTTAACCCTCCAACAAAAAAAAAATAGAAAAAAAAACCTCTGGAAAGTAGTACATCTCTAATGCACACAAACAACTCCCGTCTCTCTTCTGCAGCACTCAGGTTTCACTACTGCACATGAGAATAGCTACAACTACCCTTTCTTATGTAGTATTCGGGACAATATTTTTGAATGGATGAATTTATTAACGGACTTTTAGTAAAAGCAGAGAAAAAAAAACTGAGTCCCCGATTCCTTAATAAACCTCTCGAAATCCCCAATAATACTGTAATTAATTAATAATAAACATATTTAATTGCTTTTTAAGCTTTTAATTCTATTCAATGTTTCTGAATGATTTCTATTATAGTAACTTGCATTGATGTGAACGTCTACCTTATATGTATATTTCTATATGTCCATGCAGCCTTTGCGCAGGTCAGTGAACAATATACTACTTTTCATGTCTCCGGATGAGGTGTTCGTGCATTTGTGTTTTCTTTCTTGGAATTTGCCTAACTAAATCACGGTCGAGTCACATTATTGTGACCACCAGCTAATATCCAGAGTAACCGCCGTGTGTAGTGTAGCCAGCAGCTAGACGAGCTGGTAGTGACTCAATAAGGTGCTGGAAGGTGTCCACAGGTATGTGGAGCCATGCTGACTGCAGTGCATCTGACAGCTGCTGCAGGGTTCATGATGGACGATCCATAGCGCGAACAACGCGATCGAGGTGGTCCTCAATTGGATTTAAGTCTGGGAAATTAGTTAGCCAGGGAAGAACGTTGAAGTCTTCATCGTCCTTTTCCAACACCTCTCGGAAATTTCTAGCTGTGTGACACGTCGCACACTCGTGCTGGAGGATCCCATCCGCCCTAGGAAAGACAATCGGCATGCATGGGTGTACGTGGTTTGCAAGGATGGATTCATAAGGAATTTGGTCCATAGTGCCTTCCACAGGTATAAGTGCACCCAAAGATTGCCAGGAAAGCCTTTTCCAGACCATAACGCGGCCCTCTTAGCTTGTAATCTTCCAGCAGTGGTTGAACGTCGTTTGTTCTCCGATGTTTCTCGCTTTATACTTCAACATCCATTCGTTCAACGAAGCAGTAAACGTGACTAATCGGAAGGCAATTCTTTGCCAATCAGCTCCGATACTTCCGTGCAAATGAAAGTCTTTTCTGTCGTTGCACCTTCGTTAGCATTGGTGCAGCGACCACCCGTCTGCATCGGAGCCCCATACGCAGCAGGTTTCGCTGAATTGTTGTTTTAGACACACTTCCGGTAACCCCATGGTACATTCGGCCAGTGAGTTGCTCTACTGTAGCTTGTCGATCCGCCCTCACGCAACTTCTAAGATGACGTTTACGTCTCACATCAGTGGCACGTGGTGCTCCGCGGATTCCACGTCGATTTTTTTATTAGAAGTTTAACGACCACCGTGAGCAACTCAATGGGCTATAAGTAGTCTCCCGTCCCTAATTTAGGGTCACTGGTTCCAGGGTAGGGAGAGAGCCAGTGCCGTAAGACAAACACAGCATCCATGCCTCACCGGGATTCAAACCCGGACTCCTTACGGACGAATGATCAGAGGCCATCACTTAGACCACTGCGCCACAGGGGCAGCGTCGCTTATTTGCAATGGTGCCATTTCTCTAATCACGATATGCTTTGACCACAGCAGCACGCGAACAGTTCACAAAGTGTGCTGTTTCAGAAATACTGCCACCCTAGGTCCGAAGGCCGATGATCATCCCTTTTTGCAAAACCGGTTAAATCGTTCCTTTTATCCATGACAGCAACGAGGGATTTGTTTTCAGATTGCCTACAGCACGCCTTATATACTCTACAAGACAGCTCAGAACACGTGCCTTCTTTCATTGGCTACGCGCTTTGACGTCGAAATAGGAGATAGTCACAATAATGTGACTCGACTGTGTATATCATCATCATCATCATTGTCAACCATTATCAATCCACTGCTGGACGAAGGAATCCCCAAGTTTCCTCCACAACGGTCTGTCTTGTGCCAGTCTCCTCCATATCACCCCTGCATACTTTCGAATTTCATCCACCCATCTCCCATGTGGTCTTTTTCTGGGTCTTTTCCTGTCCCTTGGAATCCAATCTAAAATTTCGGCTGTCCATCGATGATCTGTCCTTCTGGCAGCATGTCCAGCCCATTGCCATTTCAGGGATTTCACTCTGATCATGATGTCTTCCACTCTTGTCATTTTTCGGATCCACGAGTTCCTCTTCTTATCTCTCCTGGTTACACCAAATATGCACCTCTCCATGCTGCTTTGAGTTGTCTGCAGCCTTTGTATGTCTCTTTTAGATAAGGTCCACGTCTCTGCACTATACGTAAGCACTGGAAGGATGCATTGATCAAACACTTTTCTTTTAAGACATAATGGCATATTGCTCTTGAAAATTATGCTGTTTCTTCCAAAAGCTCTCCAGGCAAGATTTGTACGCCGATTAATTTCTTCATCAATGTGACCCTCAATTGATATCTGCTGTCCAAGATAAACGTACGTATCTGTTATCTCGAGCTTTTCTCCATCAATCGATAAATCTTCATTTCTTGTAAAAGTATTGAACATCACTTTTGTCTTCTGAAAGTTCATTTTTAATCCCACTTCTTTACTCTTGTCATCAAGTTCCTGGATCATACTCTGCAGCTCTGATGGGGCTAGTTACAAAAATGACTACGTCATCAGCAAAACGAAGGTGGGCTAGATAATCTCCATTAATCTTTATCCCCTTGTTTTCCCAGCTCAGTGACTGAAAAACACCCTCCAATGTGGCATTAAAGAGCTTCGGAGATATGGTGTCACCTTGTCTCACTCCCTTTCCAATTTTTATGTGTGTTGTATTTTCAAACAGCCTAATCTTTGCACTTGCATTTTCCTAGATATTATTAATAATATTACTGTATGCATCTTCAATACCGCAGGTTTTCAGAGCCATTGTAACTGCTGATGGTTTCACCGAATCAAAGGCTTTTTCATAATCGATAAAAGCCATGCACAATGGAAGTTCATATTCCCTCGCTCTTTCAATTAGTTCTCTCAGCACATGGATATGATCTATTGTGCTGTAGCCACTCCTGAATCCAGCTTGTTCTCTCGGTTGAGCCATGTCCAGTGTTACCTTCAAGCGGTGTAAAAGAACTTTAGTGAAGATTTTATAAACCACTGATAGGAGGCTGATAGGTCTGTAGTTTCCGAGATCCTCAATGTCACCTTTCTTATGTAGCAGGATCATTGTAGCGTTGTTCCAATCCTCAGGAATCTTTCCTTCATTAAGGCATCGAGTGAAAATTTGGGCGAGTACTGTTTCGATTTCTCCACTTGCTTCTTGTATGATGTCTACAGTAATTCCATCTTCTCCTGGAGCTTTTTCCCCGCTTCATGTTCTTGATTGCATGTGCAACTTCTGCTGGAAGGACTGGAGGAACTCTGGTACTGGTATCTTTCATGATGTCTGGAGTGCGTGTATCATCCCTTTAATATAATTTGGAGTAGAAATCTTTCACTCTTGTCAAAATTTCGCCTCTATTTCTTGTTACAGAACCATCTTCTTTTCTCAGTGCCATAATCTGTTTTCTTCCCTTACTGAGATGTCCCTTTGCTATCTTTAGGCTTTGGTTGTTTTCAATTGCTTTCCTCACTAGTTCACAGTTGAATTTTCTTACGTCTTCAGTGATACTTTTTCGTACTGTCTTGCATAGCTCTATATATTCCACTTTGGAAGTCACATCTTCTTTAGTTGTCCTTATCTCTCTTCTTTTTTGCATCAACGTTTTCGTTTTTCCTGATAATTTATTTACATGCAACTTGTTCTTAGACCCAGCTAATTTTGTTGCTGTCTCCATAAGAGCTTTAGTTACTTTTCTGTTAACTTCAGAGATGTCCACTTCTTCCGATGTTAGGCCTTCTAAATCAGAGAACCTGTTCTTCAGTTCCAACTTGAAGGTATTATGGTGTTTTTTAAGGTTGGTTATGTCAATAGATTTTGTTTGTCTTATGAGCTTGCCACGTTTTTTTTGTATATATATAGAGATAGAGTATATGTATATGTATATATATATATAAATATATGTTATACATATACTGTATATAGAGTATATACTATGTATATATATATGTAAGGTCAGGTGATGCTTAACATCACAGCCTCTCCTTGACAAATGTCAACCCCACCTTCTCGTGGTGCATCCTGTTCCCACTAAA
Organism: Macrothele yani; assembly: GCA_039090855.1. Classification (NCBI taxonomy): domain Eukaryota; kingdom Metazoa; phylum Arthropoda; class Arachnida; order Araneae; family Macrothelidae; genus Macrothele; species Macrothele yani. Next base: position 119,616,343 of record CM077026.1, read on the forward strand.
GGGGCTCTGACGACCGCCAATAGCGGTACAACTATACCATCGGGATTAGAGGAAATGCTATCCCACACTCACCAACCCGCTTGGCCAGCGTGGTGAGTTATGGCCAAACCCCTCCAAAATGGCTCCACAACTTAAATCTTGGCCCTCAGTCTCCGGCAGCTGGAATGTACCTGGCCAAGGCAGAGGCCAGTGCGGCATGGAGGCAGAGGGTGCTAAGAATCCCCGGAGGACCGGAATAGGCTGCCATCTGATGCTGACCTTGGCTACGTATAATGGACGCTCCCTATCTTCTGATTCAAGGCTTCTTGAATTGGAAGAGGAACTACAAAGGATCAAGTGGGACATTGTCGGGCTAAGTGAGGTAAGGAGGAAAGGAGAAGATCTCATTGAACTGAAAAGTGGACATCTCTTCTACTATCGTGGGACAGATACTGGAAGAACTAGTGGTGTAGGATTTATAATAAACAAGAAACTGAAGGATAAAGTTGTAGAAGTTGAAAGTTCCTCTGACAGAGCTGCACGACTCGTTATCCAACTCTCGAGAAGATACCAGGCTCAGATTATTCAAACTTATGCACCCACCACAAGTCACGCTGAAGAAGAAATTGAAGAATTGTATGAGGAAATTCGTGATCTAAATAATAAAGGTAAGCAGCACTTGAAGATAATTATGGGAGATTTCAATGCAAAAATAGGGCAACGGCAACAGAATGAAACTTCAGTAGGTAAATTCGGTCACGGCAACAGAAACCAGCGTGGAAATACTCTTGTTGAGTTTGCAGAGGCAGAAGGGTTTTTCATCTTGAACTCCTTTTTCAAGAAAAAGGCACACAGGAAATGGACATGGAGACATCCAAATGGGACGACAAGTGAAATTGATTTTCTTATGTGTAACAAAAAATTCGTCATAGAAGACTGCAGTGTGCTAAACAAGTTCAACACAGGTAGTGACCATAGATTGGTGAGATCTAAGATGCACCTCAACACTAAACTCAAACGTGGCAAACCCATAACACAAACAAAATATATTGACATAAGCAACCTTAAAAAACCCCATAATACCTTCCCGTTGGAACTTAAGAACAGATTCTCTGCTTTAGAAGGCCTAACATCGGAAGAAGTTGATATTTCTGAAGTTAACAGAAAAGTAACCAAAGCTCTTATGGAAACAGGAACAAAATCAGCTGGGTCTAAGAACAAGTTGCATGTGAACAAATTATCAGGAAAAACCAAAATGTTGATGCAAAAAAGTAGAGAGATGAGAACAACTAAGGAAGATGTGACTTCCAAAGTGGAATATATAGAGCGATGCAAGACAGTACGAAAAAGTATTACTGAAGACGTAAGGAAATTCAACTGTGAACTAGTGAGGAAAGCAATTGAAAACTACCAAAGCCTAAAGATAGCAAAGGGACATCTCAGTAAGGGAAGAAAACAGATTATGGCACTGAGAAATCATGGTTCTGTAACAAGAAATACAGGCGAAATTTTGACAAGAGTGAAAGATTTCTACTCCAAATTATATGAAAGGGATGATGCAGACATCATGAAAGGTACCAGTACAGTGTTCTTCCAGTCCTCCCAGCAGAAGAACATGAATCGGGGAAAAGCTCCAGGAAAAGATGGAATCAAGAACATGAAGCGGGGAAAAGCTCCAGGAAAAGATGGAATTACTGTAGACATCATACAAGAAGCAACTGGAGAAATCGAAACAGTACTCGCTCAAATTTTCACTCGATGCCTTAATGAAGGAAAGATTCCTGAGGATTGGAATAACGCTACAATGATCTTGCTACATAAAAAAGGTGACATTGAGGATCTCAGGAACTACAGACCTATCAGCCTTTTATCAATGGTTTATAAAATCTTCACTGAAGTTCTTTCACACCGTTTGAAGGTAACACGGGACACGGCCCAACCGAGAGAACAAGCTGGATTCAGGAGTGGCTACAGCACAATAGATCATATCCACGTACTGAGAGAACTTATTGAAAGAGCGAGGGAATATGAACTTCCTTTGTGCATGGCTTTTATCGATTATGAAAAAGCCTTTGATTCGGTGAAACCATCAGCAGTTACAATGGCTTTAAAATTCCTGCGGTATTGAAGATGCATACATTAATATTATTAATAACATCTATGAAAATGCAAGTGCAAAGATTCGGCTGTTTGAAAATACAACACACATAAAAATTGGAAAGGGAGTGAGACAAGGTGACACCATATCTCCGAAGCTCTTTAATGCCACATTGTAAAATGTCTTTCAATCACTGAACTGGGAAAACAAAGGGATAAAGGTTAATGGCGATTACCTAACCCACCTTCGTTTTGCTGATGACGTAGTCATTTTTGCAACTACCCCATCAGAGCTGCAGAGTATGATTTAGGAACTTGCTGACAAGAGTAAAGAAGTGGGATTAAAAAATGAACTTTCAGAAGACAAAAGTGATGTTCAATGCTTTTACAAGAAATGAAGATTTATCGATTGATGGAGAAAAGCTGGAGATAACAGATACGTACGTTTATCTTGGACAGCAGATATCAAGTGAGGGTCACATTGATGAAGAAATTAATCGGCGTACAAAACTTTCATGGAGAGCTTTTGGAAGAAACAGCATAATTTTCAAGAGCAATATGCCATTATGTCTTAAAAGAAAAGTGTTTGATCAATACATCCTTCCAGTGCTTACGTATGGTGCAGAGACGTGGACCTTAACTAAAAGAGACATACAAAAGCTGCAGGCAACTCAAAGCAGCATAGAGAGGTGCATACTTGGTGTAACCAGGAGAGATAAGAAGATGAACTCGTGGATCCGAAAAATGACAAGAGTGGAAGACATCATGATCAGAGTTAAATCCCTGTAATACCAATGGGCTGAACATACTGCCAGAAGGACAGACCATCGATGGACAGCCGAAATTTTAGATTGGATTCCAAGAGACAGGAAAAGACACAGACGAAGACCACATGGGAGATGTGTGGATGAAATTCGGAAGTATGCGGGAGTGACATGGAGGAGACTGGCACAAGACAGACCGTTGTGGAGAAAACTTGGCGTGACCTTAATGCAGCAGTATATTGATAATGGTTGACAATGATGATGATGATGATGATATATATATATAGCTGGGTTCACTGAACCATATATATACGTATATATATAATGAGCCGGACATGTTGTCAGATAAACGGGCTATCCATGCATAACCGAAATTTTAGACTGGATTCAAATGGACCGAAGAAGACTATACGGGAGATGGATGGATGAAATTCGGAAGCATGCCGGAGAAACATGGAGGAGACATGCTCATGACGAACATTTCTGGAAGAAACTTGGGGACACCTTCGATACCCTTCATTTGGCACTGGATTGATAATAGTTGGAAATGATGATGACGATGATGATATAAACATATACCCCGATGAGATATAAACATATACCCCATGTTTTCTATAGCTTTCCTAAAAGCTATAGAAAACATGGGTATATACTTTTAAAAATCAGATCTAAATTTTGCAAACAGGAAGTTTGTAAAAGCTTTGTATTTGGGAAAATATTCGTACCGTACTCCCAAATAGACAACTGGACATCTGATTGCGGGAGTATATTTTCTTCATTTTTGGAGCAGTAGAACAATTTTGAAAAATCAAGAAATGAGGTACATGAGCTCTTGGAAAGAGAGAAGGTTCCAAACAGGAAGGCAATACATAGCTCATTAAAAAAGCATTATTATTCAATTTTAAGGGTATTGATTGTTATAACCAAATAGTTCTTCACTTCATCTTTGACAACACGGCAAATAACCACGCAGAAGTGGTTTCTTTCTGAAAACGATGCATTCTTACAGAAAGAAATTACTTAGTGAAGCATCAAATATGTCGCCTTTGGATCTTACGAAATTCTTCTGAGTTCCTCTGTTTCATGTCTGACAACCATACACAGCTGTACATATATAAAATTTAATTTACAGGTATATCGTTTGTTTCCAAAATTATTTGTTTATAATAATTTGTTTTATGAAATGGAAAAGTTCACTCTATTAAACAAATAACTTTCTTCTGTAAATTTCTTCTTCTGTCCTTGATTTTAATAAAAAATCGATTCTACGAAGGTAAAACTATAAATCGAAATTCATCTAGCTGATGTGCTGAAAATTTACTCACAAAAAAGTTCTTCCCAATCGTCTCGATAGTAATATCTCTGATCTTGCTAAAATTCCTAGAAATATGTGTTCTGAATAAATACATATTCCTATGACAAATACACACGAGTTCAAGTTGCATAAATGGATGCCATGTTAAGTTAGATTGTACTGATGGTAAGTGCGTGTTATCGACCGTTTTTAACTGTGAAAACAATGCATTATTCGTAACTCTCCGAAAGGATGATATACAGAAGTGAACTAGATCTTTCTTGAGCATCTAAACTTATTCAAAAAAGAAAGATGTTGCTAGGTTTTTTCATTATTTTTGCATTATTAACACAGATACGTGATTTTTACAATTTACAGCACATTTTAAATTCCCATGACTATGTTTACATTTATAAATTGTCACATGGAATAAAATAATAATCTGTATTCTTGTTTGTGAATTTTTGTGAGTGTACCTCATACACACTGAAAGTCAAAATACTCGGTAATAATTCTTAGCATCATGGTATAGATAATTACTTTTTGCTTGGTTTTAATAGAATTATTGCTTTACCTTTTTGCACTTATAAGCATTTAAAATACTGTTTAAAAACCAGAACATATTTCAGAATGAATTAAATACATTTCTATTCAGTTGCTAGAATTATTCCCTGTGAGAAATGTCATATGTCGTAAATGACATCCTCTATTAAATATATTTATGGTATTTATTATCATAATAAACACAGATGAAATATCTTTGTTTCGTGAGCAGCTTCATTGTTACCATGTAAAGGGCAGTTTGGGTATTTACTAGTAAATTCAGATTGAATTAAAAAAAATAACGAAAGCTGGTAACATTTAAAAATAATGAAAGCAGAAATAAAGTGCTCAAATTGTCTGGAAAATGGATTTTTAATCCTTGATGTTTTGCACATAGTACTGCCAAATACCGGCTGTTACGTAGAGTCCATAACCGCGTGTGACGTATATTCTAGATTAACTTTCCTTCTTTAGTTTCTTTCCCTAAGCAATTCTTGAGTTTATTCTCAGTATTCTTCCCGCTTAACGAAATATCTTTTCCTTCAAACGAATACGTTTGGCAACAGAATTGAGGTGGAATGCACGTGACGTATGCATGTAATAAGATAAGAACGGGAGATAAAAATGTTGTATGAGAGAGGTGTTGATATTATTGAGAGCGATTATTGAGAGCTATTATTGTGAGCGATTATGATGAGCGTTGTTAATAAAGTGCTGTACGAGAGAATTGAACAGTGCTGAGATAAATGTGTGGAGAGTGTTGTGATTCCATTCCGAATAAAGGACTGTTTCCGTAAGTTGACCTCTGGTTATATGTTTTGTCTGGCCGTTAAGGTTTGTTTCATTTAGGAACAATTTATTAGTATGTTGATATTTTAAGTTAGCGTAAAGGTACAAAACTACTTTTACGCCACACGCGATAAAAATTATGTACTACTTACATACCATTAAGTTGTTATCTGAGATTTAGATGTCGCTCCTCAAAGCAAAATAGTCCACCATATCAAAGTTAGAAATGGTTGTAACGTACCTACCTTAGAGGTGATGCACTTGTACAAGTTATAAAAACGGCAAGTTACCTTTGTGGTGCTTAGTCGGATACAATTAAAATGAGTCATCACGCATTACATATAAAAAGAACAAACTGTATTCTCGAAAAAGAAAATATGGTACATGCAATATTTCACAAAATACTGTCTGAAAGATTCCAGTGACCTAAAAGAAAAACAAGCTTTGAATTCGTCTCAACGTCAATAACTCGCAGCTAAAACAGTGGTTATCAGGGAAATGTGTCTAAGCACACAGTTTATCGCAGCCTTCTGATCATGAGCCTGCGTAGCCGAAGACACCTACGGGTACCCATGATCACTGCACGTCATGGCTAACAACGCACAAAACGGGCCAAATTTAATCGAGATTGGACCGTGGATGATTCGAAAGAAAGTGGCCTGGTTTGACGAATTAAAATTCCTGGTGCATCACGTAGACTGCCGAGCGCGGATATGCCGATTACCAACGTAGGCTGTGACACCTTGATTTAGCCCGAGCTGACCTTGTGACTGGTCAACATCTGATGTCATGCCACAGCTTGTTTTTTCTTATTTTGGTGCTGTTGGTGTTTGCAGGGACGGCTGTTCATCCAGCTGTTGCCCCGAACGGGGATAACTGGTTTTCCAGTTATTTGGGGAGCGGCGCCCCCACGGCCCGAGCTCACCTTGTGACGGAGTCCTTTTCGTTTACTCATGACCGATCACATCACCGAAGGGACAGCTGTTCATCCAGCTGATGGGGGATGGCGTCCCCACGGCCCGAGCCGATTTTCTCTTATTGTTTTGTTTTTTCCGTCTTTCGTTCATATCTTGACATGTACCCGCCTCAGTTGTAGGCTGCTGAGGTTGTGATGAGGCGCCAGCTCTGGGTTTTCTTCCTCGTTCTCTTCCCTGTCTTTTCTCTTTTTTGTTGCATTTTCTGTTTTTTTCTGGGGCTGGTTAGCTTAGACCTACCTGCATGTTTGCCGTGTGCGGTGACCCGTGCAGGTGGAAATGAGGATGCTGGAGGCTGAGGTATTTGGGGGCCGGGTTGTTGTGTCTCCATATGCCAACACTCCTCTTTGCCCTCTGCTTCACCCTAAACGGGAGGCTGGGAGCTAACCCACTTCTGGTCAGGAAGTCTGTGGCCGAGTTGCGTCCAGACTTTTAGCGGCTTGTGTCGTTCTGTTCGGCTGGGTGAGTTTGGGGGTAGGGTGGGCATGCCAAAGGGGTGTTCTCCGGGCACGGGAAAGTCTGGGTGCACGCTGAGCGTGTGTCTGCCCTACCAACTTGCTATATCCGCTGCCTATCCCTAGAGACGTGTCCTGCGTCCTCTTGGGCTTGCGGACCTCCGGCTCTCCCTCGTTGGGCTCGGTAGTGGGTGGGGAGGTCGGCGGATGAATCTTCTCTCTACTTTATGGGTTCCAAAGATACTTCCCATGGTGCGACACCAAAGCGTCCAATGGAGGATGGGATTATCCCTTCCACCAAGAAACTTGTCTCTGACACTTGCCATGCTCTGTTTCTCTTGATTCACTCTGTCGACCCTTTACAACCTTTGAGTGCAAAGAGCCCCTTCTGGATCAATAAGGCTCTTCAGGCCGCTGCTGGCTCTCCGCGCAATGTCAAGAAGCTTCCTTCAGGGGATCTTCTTGTCGAAACCTCTCATTCCAGACATAGCACCACTCTGCTTACCACGACCGCACTGTTGGGTATTCCGGTTCAAGTGACACCGCACGGCTACTTGAATTCCTCTCGAGGAGTGGTCACCTCCAGCGACTTAATTGACTGCAGCGATGAGGAGCTACTTGCCGAACTAGGGGAACAACATGTCACTGGGGTTCTCCGGATTCTGTTTCGGCGAGATGGGAAACTTGTTCCATCTCGCAATATCATCTTAACCTTTGACTCCCCAACCCTGCCGACTTCCATCAAGGCAGGGTACTTACATCTTGACGTTCGACCCTATATACCCAATCCCCTCAGGTGCTTCAAGTGCCAGCGTTACGGACACTCCCAGCAGTCGTGTCGTAATGTGGCTAAGTGTGGTCGCTGTGGTTCTGCGGATCATCTTTTGCTGGAATGTTCGGCAGCTTCTGAACACTGCACTAACTGTGATGGTGCGCACTCTGCAGCTTCTAAGCAATGTCCCAAGTGGGTAGAGGAGCAGGCGATTCAACGTCTCAAGACCATTGAGCATCTCTCCTATCCAGAGGCCAGACGGCGGATCGCCCCTGGGCCACCAGGTCGACGTTCGTATGCCTCAGTGGTGGTCCAGAAGGCTACTGTTGCTGTCCAGACTGAGGCTCACATCCCAGCGCGGTGTCCCTTCGATTTCGAGGACGTCGTTGCTGCTGGATTGGAGACACTTCAGTCTCGCCGTCTTGACTCCAAGGCGACATCCACCCCGTTGCCGAAATGCTCCTCTGCCAGCACCGGGTCCCAGGTTCAGGGCAAATCGAAGCTGAAACCCGATCCGGTGAAACCGGGCGCATCCTCACCGAAACACACCTCTAACACTCAGAGTCGGGCAAAGCCTAAAAAACACACGGGGAGTAAGCACAACCCTATCTTACCCCCTGACCCTGCAGACGGCCTGGAGCTCATGGATTCTGAGACGTATTATGAGGCGTCTTAGTCGTCTCTGCATTTTCTTTCCTTTTTTTTTTTTTTTTCGCTTTATGGCTGAAAGGCTTACTGTCTTCGCATACACCTGTGTGCGTGTGTCTCCAGGGAGACGAAGATTCGCACGGCGGACACTCTTTCGCTGCGCCGATACTCTATTTTTCGTAACGATCACCAGGACGGCGTTATCGCCTGCGGAGGAGTGGCCGTCGTTGTTCCTCATGGTGTCCCTGTCACTGCGGTTGCCCTTCGGACGACTTTGCAGGCGGTGGCAGTGCGACTATCTGTGAACACTCTGCTCACGGTGTGTTCCATCTACATACCACCAACTGAAGCTGTAGGCCTTTCGGATCTGGAAGATTTAGTTGACCAGCTGCCGCCTCCTTTCTTCATCTTGGGAGATTTCAATGCACACAATCCGTTGTGGGGTTCTGCCACTCGTGACTCCAGGGGCCGTGTTGTTGAGTCCCTTCTCTCCAACACGTCCCTCTGTCTCCACAACATCGGGGCAGTCACTTACTTTCATGAACCCACCCGCTCGTACTCAGCCATTGATCTGTCCTTGAGTTCGCCATCGTTATATCCTGACTGGTCCTGGAGCGTGTTCTGATGATCCCCTTGGCAGTGATCATTTTCCCATCTTTCTCCGTCTAGCAGGTGACGGGTACCGTCATCCTACTCGCCCTGCTAGTTGGGCTATCGATCGCGCCAAGTGGGACTCATTCACGGCTTCAGCGACCATTACTCCAGACATGGTGACCTCGGGTACGATCGATGAAGCTGTTGCGGCGGTTACGGATTGTATTGTGCTAGCGGCAGACTTTACCATCCCTAAGTCTTCGACTAAACTTCCACGTTGTCCGCGACCTTGGTGGAATCTCCACTTGCAAGGCAGCTCGTCAGGCCCAACATCGGGCTTGGGGTAGGTTTCGTCGGTACCCCACCGACGCGAACCTACTTGCTTTCAAGAGAGCCAAATCTTACGCGCGTTTGGTCCGTCGTCGTAGCCAACGGGAATCTTGGATACGATACGTATCCGGGATTACCACCACTACCAGCTCTAAGATCGTTTGGGACAGGATCCGCAAGATTCGGGGTAAGTACCCTTCTGGGGAAATCTCCATTCTTGAGAGTGGTGGAGGAACGGTTGCTGACGCTCAGGGTATTGCTGACTGTCTGGGCGCCGCATTTTCTTCGGTGTCCAGCAGCCGCAATTACGCTGCTTCGTTCCGGCAGGTACAGCCGCGGCTTGAACGGTCCAAGGTTTCCTTTGGCCCGTTTTCCGCTACCGATTATAACAGCCCGCTGACTGCCGTCGAACTGAAGATTGCCCTGAATCGGCCCGCCCGAACATCTGTCGGACCGGACAACATCCATTATGAAATGCTGAAGCACCTTTCTCCGTCCTCTCTTGAATGTCTGCTGGTCCTGTTTAACAGGATCTGGCACGAGCGTGACTTTCCCGAATCTTGGCGTACTGCCATTGTCGTTCCTGTTCTCAAACCTGGTAACGATCCCGCTAACCCGTTGAACTATCGACCAATTGCTATGACGAGCTGCCTCTGCAAAGTTCTAGAGCGCATCATCAATTTTCGTTTCGTTTTTTTATTTGGAATCACGTCACCTTCTTTCACCTCATCAGAGTGGTTTTCGGAAATTCCGTTCCACCTCCGATCATCATCTTCGCCTTGAGACATCTGTCCGGGAGGCGTTTGTCCGGCGTCAGCACATGGTCTCCGTGTTCTTCGACATGGAAAAAGCTTACGATCGAGCCTGGAGATACGGCATTCTCCGTGATCTGCGTGACTGCGGATTGCGGGGAAATTTGCCAACCTTCATTGCCGGATTTCTCCAGAACCGGATGTTCCGTGTGCGCGTCGGATCGACCCTCTCTGCGTTATACCCACAAGAGCAGGGTGTCCCTCAAGGCTCCATTCTTTCTGTGACATTGTTCATCCTTCGTGTAAATCATATTTTCACTCTACTTCCTCCGTCGGTTCGTGGCTCCATGTACGTGGATGATCTGCAGATCTCTTGCGCATCTGTCAACATGCGCACCATTGAGCGGCAGCTGCAGTCGGCCATTAATAAGATCTCTACCTGAGCCTCCCGCAATGGATTTGGCTTCTCTACCCAGAAGACCGTTTGCGTGCATTTTTGCCGCAAACGGGGTCTTCACCCGGACCCTAACCTCCGTCTGGGGTGTTCTACCATCCCTGTGGTGTCAGAAGTCCTGTTCCTTGGGCTAACATTTGACCGCGCACTCACCTTCCGACCTCACATCCAGTCTTTAAAGGTGAGGTGCACGAAGTCCTTGAGTATCCTGAAGGTCCTCTCTCGAACATCTTGGGGGCTGACAGGTGCTCAATGCTTCGCATTTACCATTCTCTGATTCGGTCAAAGTTAGACTTCGGTTGCATAACGTACGGTTCGGCACGTCCTTCCGTGTTGCGGCCTCTGGATCCTGTCCATCACCAGGCTCTGCGGCTATGCACTGGTGTTTTCCGTACCTCTCCCGTGCATAGCCTGTGTGTCGAGGCCCATGAACCGCCGTTGTGCATCCGACGTAAGCAGCTGTCTCTTCAATTCTTCACCAAGTTGAAGTCTCTTCCTGATCATCCACTGCATGGCTCCATTTTCCAACCACAATGTGTCCGCCTATTCTCACACCGGCCTTCCTGTGTTCCGACGTTTGGGATTCGGTTGTCGACCTTGGTGCGCGATGCTGGTCTAGACTTGTCGAGGATTGGTTTGACCCGGTTCTACAATGAACCGCCTTGGCAGCCGGTTCAAGCAACGGCTGACCTTTCCCTTTGTGTGTGGCCAAAGTCTTCCACTCCTGCTCTGGTGTACCAGCAGCTCTTTGCCGAGATACTGTCTCTCTTCCCGGATTTTGTGCCTGTATTTACTGACGGGTCGAAATCCGGTGAGGTTGTTGGATCCGCATTCGTGTGTGGCGATGCCTCCCATGCTGAGAGGCTTCCGCCTGAATCCACCGTCTTTTCGGCAGAGATGCGTGCGGTACACCTCGCTTTGTGTCACATACAGTCTAGATCTCATCGTCGCGCTTTGATTTGCTCCGATTCCCAGTCCGTCATCCAAGTTTTATCTTCTCCAGAGGACACGGACTCTCCTGTCATCCGTGCTGTCCGTCGTCTTCTTGGAACTTTGGAAGGTGCTGGATTCCTGGTCCGATTCTGTTGGGTTCTGGATTCCTGGTCCGATTCTGTTGGGTTCCTGGCCATGTTGGGATCCGGGGTAACGGGCTGGCAGATCTTTCTGCCAGGTCTGTTTCCTCCATGTTGCCAGCTCGGCTGCCACTGTCTTTCCGTGATTTTAGACCTTTGATCCGGACATTTCTCCTGGACGAGTGGCAGTCCCTGTGGTCTCAGCAGAGCAGCAATAAGCTGCATTCTCTCAAACCACGGATCGGACTATGGAAGTCTAGTTTGCGGAAGAACCGTCGTGAGGAAGTTGTTCTTGCACGTCTCCGCATTGGGCACTGTCGTTTTCCTCACCGCTTTTTGCTGTGTGGCGAGAGTGTCCCGGTGTGTGAGGCGTGCGACTGTCGTCTCACTGTCCTTCATGTTTTGTGTACTTGTGTTCGGTTTTGTGATAATCGTTTTCGTCATTTTCACTCTCATCTGTTGGACGAAGGAGCAGCTACGCTGCAAACCATTATTGGCGAAGCCTGCGACATGAAAGCAGTGTTTTCGTTTTTACAAGATATTGACTTTTTTAAACTTATCTAGCTTTTAACTTGTTCACTATCATATTTCATTTTTACCACATCAGCCTGTTTTTAACCTTGTGTACGTTTTTTATTGATTTTGTTTTGTTTTGATGTCTTTTGTTTTGATGTCTTTTGTTTGGCGCTCTTTGGCCAACCATGGCCCTTGCGCCATTAACATCAATTAACCAACCAACCTAACCACCTTGATGTACTGTTGGGCGGAAACAGGACGGCGGTGGCCGTGTTATGCTGTGGGCGGTCTTTTCTTGGGACATTTTAGGTCCCATTACCGTAAAAACACAATCCCTGACAGCTGTCATGTATCTGAACATCGTTGCGGACCAAGTTCACCCATTTATGGTAATTGTGTTACCTGCTGGTGATGGGATGGTCATTACCAACAGGATAATGCGCCATGTCACACTTCCAGAATCTTCAAGGAGTGGTTCGAGGAACATGACTTTCTGTTCATGCCCTGGGCCCCAAATTCGCCTGACATGAACCCAATCGGACATTTGATGTTCGACTTGGGAAAGCAGGTTAGCGGTAAATCACCAGCACCCCAAAATCTACGGGTACTGGAGGACCTGTTGTTAACCTTATGGTATTAGGTACTCCAGTATACCCATCACCACCTCATCGAATCAATGCCTCGCCGAGTTGCCTCTGTTTTGCTGGCTCAAGACGGGTCCTACAGCTTATTAGGTAGGTAGCCATAATGTAATAGGTTATCGGTGTATATATAAAATTTCGCTCGTCCAAGTGTTCAGGAGATAAAGAGAGGATTCCTGATGATGAAAACTGTGCTTCGATGATCCTTCTACATAAAAATTTGGACATTGAGGATCTTAAGAACTACAGACCCATCATCCTCTTCCCAGTTGTGTACAAAATGTTCTCTAAGGTTTTTTCCAATCGCTCAAAAGAAACTCTGGACATGGGTCATCCAAGAGAATACGCTAGATTTAGGAGTGGTTACAGCATTGTGTATGATATCCATGTACTGATAGAAGCGATTGGAAGAGGAGATGAATATGAACTCCATTATGAATAGCTTTCTGTGATTATGAAAAGGTTTTCGATTCGTAAAATCATAAGCAGTTATAGTGTCTTTGAAAGTTATAGTGTCTTTGTCTTTGAAATCCTGCGGAACTGAAAATGCATACATCAATAGTATTAATAACATCTATGAAAATGCAAGAAGGTTCAAATGTTCGTAGGCGTAGCAATTATAAAAATTGGAAAAGGAGTGAGACAACGTGACATGATATCTCCCAAAGTCTTCAATGGCACATTGCAGGATGTTTTTCAATCACTGAATAAGGAAGACAGGGGGATAAAATTAATGAACATTACTTAAGCTACCTTCGTTTTCCTGACCACATATAATCATTTTTACAATTACCTCTACAGAACTGCAGATTATTGTCCTGAAACTTGCTAACTGGTGTGGATTCAAAAATAAACTTACAGAAAAAGTTATGTACAGCGGTTTTTACAAGATTAGAAAATTCAGCGATTGATGCGAAAATATAGAAGTAACCGATGCCTATATTTACCTTGGACAACAGACATCAAGCAAGTGTTACATCTAAGAGAAATTAAAATGCTTAAGAAACTTGGCTGAAGAGCTTTTCAAAAAGACTGTACAATTTTCAAGTGCAATTTACCATTATGTTTTAAAAGAAAAGTGCTTAATCAATGCATCCATGCAGTTCTTATGATCTACACATGGACATTAACTAAAATAAACATGCAGAGGCAGCAGATAAGAAGCCTGGAGGGATGCATGCTGGTTATAATCAAGAAGGATTGGAAGAAACTCATAGATGAAGAAAATGAGGAAAGTTGATGATATCAAGTTAAAATTCTTGAAATGGCAATGTGCTGGACATATTGCCAGAAGAACCAACCACCGTTGAAAAACTGAAATACTTGAGAGGATTTCAAGAGACAGGAAAAGACCCAGAAGACGACCAGAGATGGGAAAATGAAATTAGAAAGCATGCTGGAGTGATATGGAGGAGACTTGCTGAAGACATTTGTGGAAGAAACCTGGGGAGATCATCCAGCAGTGTATCGTTAATGGTTGATGACAGTGGTGATATATGAATATGTATAAAATGTGTGGTTAGGTGCGTTATTTTCAGAAATCAATGTGGATATATGTATAGTACATACTGAACAGTCTAACTTGGTGCTGTGAATGCCGCAAAAGATCGTACTTAGAAAAGACAAACCTGTTAACACATTCGTCTCAGTAGATTTCCAAAATGTCAGCACGGTAACACAGAACGCTTTTCACACGTCTGCGTTCTTACCTGTCAGTTCATAGGAGTCAAAGAGTCCAGCCTGTTCTCATCCCCACCCGCTGACACTGTGACCTTTTTCATCCCGTTTTTATTTTTAGTAAACATTAAACAAGGCACAGCGACCGTACTTCATTGAAGCCAACTCTATTCATTTCGACAGGGTGCCATTATCGGAGCACAACACCGTTTCTTCTCCTTGCCCAAATAGAAATTTGAACGTCCTTTACTTTTTTGATGGGTGTTAAATACCATTGTTGCTTTGTTGAATGTGATTCTCTTTTTTCCCCACCACAGTTGCAGTTAATATGGGGATGGAACCTCCTGACTTTGCCATTCATCTGCGAGATATTTGATATGACATCAGAGCTGAGATTGTTAGTTCCGTTCTCACATTATCGCATATAATTGTCTCCTTTATTTAAGCAAGAGCAGGTGGTTCACGACACAATACAGAAAATCGAAATAAAATAGAAAAAAAAATATGCCTGTGAAAGAAACTTCCCCTGAAACATAAACTCCCCTCTTGGATAAATACCTGACAGTCTGTGCAATACGGTGCTCTTGTAACTACCTGCTGGGCAATCACAACTCGAGATGTGGACCCACGTCGTAGTCGCAGTCATTTTGACCGTTTCTCTATCTCTGGATGTGAGTGAGGGTAAAGGACATCCTGAATGTGCCGAATATTTCACCAACATGCACAAAATTTTAAATGGTACGTGTTTTTTAAGATATTTTTACCACTGAATTGAAAAAGAGTTCGCAAATACTAGGATATCACACTTTTTCGGTTGTATGCTGTTTGGTGTATTCGATTGGTGAGGTTTTAATTCTTTTATAGGCAGACTTCGACACCCAATTGCAAAACTACTAACAAAAAATATGTATGATTAAAAAGTTTATGAAATAGTATAAAGAAACAACAACGGTATTTTATAAATATTTTATTTTTCGTGTAGACCAATTTTGCTGAGAAGGAACCCAATGAAACCTTGGTCCATACAAAAAATAAAGTATTTGTGAAGTAATGTTTTTCTTAATATTATATTCATCACATTGACTGCAGTCTTCAATTTGTAGAAAATGAAGTGTTACTACACCAAGCGAATCTGCAAATGGTGTTGTAACAAAGATATTTTGTTTTCCCATGATTTCGCCTGCCTGCTGGAGGATTCTTAAAGGCAAGTTGCGTTAGACAAATATAGAATCCGCTTGTGGCTTAAAAGTAAAATCCGGAGAACAGAACTAGATTTAAAATAATATAAACATAGCAACTGAAATATATGAATTTGAGATAGTCATTAAATGGATGTAATATTGACGTAGTCAGCGGCGGACTGGGTCTAAAAATATTGGTTGCCAGGAGATAAAGAGGGCTCACCACAACCATAAGGCTATCATTGAATTTGTATAAGAAATAAATAACATTTTCAAAAAATACATAAGTGGGAAAAAACCTTTGCGAAATAAATTTATATATTTTTAATAATTACAGTGCTCATATATTGTACATATTGCTGGCAGTAAACTGTACAATATAGTGAAGCTCCAATATTATTGCATGCAGTAATAATATTGGAACTTTTATTATATTTTCAAACCACTGAAAGGTAATTAACATTTTGTGTGTTTTGAATACATCAATTTTGAGTTTTAGTAATCTATGGTTGACGTTAACTAGTATTGCTGGCAGTAAACTGTACAATATAGTGAAGCTCCAATATTATTGCATACAGTAATAATTATATTGGAACTTTTATTATATTTTCAAACCACTGAAAGGTAATTAACATTTTGTGTGTTTTGAATACATCAATTTTGAGTTTTAGTAATCTATGGTTGACGTGAACTAGTATTGCTGGCAGTAAACTGTACAATATAGTGAAGCTCCAATATTATTGCATACAGTAATAATATTGGAATTTTTATTATATTTTCAAACCACTGAAAGGTAATTAACATTTTGTGTGTTTTGAATAGATCAATTTTGAGTTTTAGTAATCTATGGTTGACGTTAACTAGTAGGAAGAATATGTTCTATATATCATTAAGAACGTGTTCAACTCTTGAGATATTTCTACTGTTTTCGTCTGCTCCTTGCTTTTCGTATCCACTACCAAATGGTGACTTTGAACGAGCCACGATCGAGAAGTGTTTTGTAGGACTAAACTGGGTTAGAGAAGGCCCAACAATTATTAAGAATAATAATGAGGTTATTGCTGTGATTGAAACACAAGACCTTACAACGAAGTAAATTTCTCCGTCATTTTTATCCGCGCCAGGATTCGAACCCGGGTCCCCTCATTCCGGAATAAGTTGCTCTACCAATTGAGCTACGCGGACGTTTTATTCTGATTCCTATCTGCCTTTATGTCGTGTGCGTCCTTCTGGCAGGTACGTCACATCTCCTGGTACGTTACAACCTAGCTGAAGTGATTCTGAAATTCGTCTCAGTACAACGCCTTTCGCATTCGCTAGAAGACATGGCAATGATTTGCTAGAAGATAAAGCAATGATTTGCACACATTGTTCAATGTTTAAGGAGGCCCACTTCATCAGGGACCCACTTGCCGTTGGACAAGGTGACACCCTGGCCAGTCCGCTACTGGACGTAGTATGATACAACTAAAATATCAGGTCACGGTATTTATCTCGAAGACAGTACTTGTGGATGGTGGAACTCCAAGGTGTTGGTAGTCGATCGTCACACCATCGCTGCAGATGTCGGGTTACGTGAGAATTTCTATACTCTATTGCTGTGACACTGAATGTGGTGAACAAGGCAACCAGTTTTCTTTCTTTCCAGAGTGGAACGGTTGCGCTGTATAATACGAGTACTTCTTTTGCTTCTTTGCTAAAGTAGTTGTTCCTCACCCCTCTCGTATGTTCGTTATACCGCGCATGCACAGATACTCTTTGTCGTCCCGACGGAAGATTTTCTTGAAGAATCCG
The DNA here is from genome assembly GCA_039090855.1 of Macrothele yani. NCBI lineage: Eukaryota > Metazoa > Arthropoda > Arachnida > Araneae > Macrothelidae > Macrothele > Macrothele yani. The sequence goes on from CM077026.1 coordinate 119,633,670, forward strand.
GGTAATTGAGGGGAATGGTATAAATCCCTGCAGCACAGCCATCGTCTGAGTCATTGCGACTTGTAGCTAATAATTTTCCAAAACGTCTTGGTGGCTTGCGTGCAATTTCAGTTTCACTTTCTGTAGCATAGAAAGATTCTATGAAACATATAGCTACCTGCCTCCAAAATTAATGTCCACTTTTCTTGTACTGTTTTTCATTAGGCAACTTTTCACCTTCTGAGATTCCTTTCTTAAGGATATTGGACAAACCTCTGAGATTCCTTTCTTAAGGATATTGGACAAACCTCTGAGATTCCTTTCTTAAGGATATTGGAAATTTCTTCATTTTTGAATCTCTCAGTGGAGTACAGAATTCGGGCACTGCGCATTCAATATCGGAATTTGTGTTTGGGGATTTAATGACCACCCGTGAGCAACTCGATAGGCTATAAGCAGTGGCCGGTGTCTAATTTAGGTTCACTGGTTCCAGTGAAGGGAGATAGAAACTGCCATAGGAAAACACAACATCCATACCTCGCCGAAATTCAAACCCCGACCCATATCGGAGGAATTGTCAGAAGCTAGCGCTTAGGCCACTGCGCCACCGTGCCAGCCATATCGGAATACAGCGGTCTTGTAAGATCTCGGGTATATGGAGTTCGGCCGGATAATTTTGGTTTTTCCTGCTGGTTTGTAGTACCCCTAAATATCTAAGGAATGGCTACAATATCTATAGAAAAGGCATTTTCTCTCTTTCTTCTAAATCCACTGTACAAGCAATATTAATTTGCGCACTGTTGATCAAGCTGAAAGAAAATAAATATTAGTTAGTTTTATTCACATAACCCAGACTTTCGCTGTTAATGAATCTTTTAACATTATATAACATAAAAGAGACGCAGAAACAAAATAATAGTCGAGATATCAAAGATACTGTCTTTTGAACTCTCTGCTGTCGAATTTCAGTTTAAGATGTAAATGTTGTCCTGAAGGTTCTGCAACCTTTTTTTGTAGCCAGTGGCTTTGCGTTCGGAGAGGGAGCACTCTAGAACAGGCGTAGTCAATATTTATTTCTGGCATTTTAAAACGACACGTTTTCGAGTGACAAGGACTACCAATCTATAAAAAGCACTCCCGTGGACAATTTTAATACCAGGTGTTGGAGGAAATGCATCAAGCCTTCGTTGCGCTGAGCCCAGATCTTAAGAGCTTATGGATTTTACTTTCTCTAACAGCCCGCGGAGTTGATATGCATCTCGAATGAGAGAACAGGAGAAGAAAATGTTTCATTCCTTTAATATTGGGTTGATGCATAATGCATGCCGGTTTTTTTTCACAGCACTACAGGAATGAATTACATCAGAACGGAAATCAGAATCAATCCACTATATATTCTCTCCATTGTTTACGATAGTATCACAACGTCTAGATAGGCCTGCAATGCTATTCTTCAAAAAACGTGCAAGTTTTGCTGCAAAGTCATCAAGGAAATTCTAGAGATCGACATCATTGTTGAACGTTCTGCCACGGAGTGCATTCGACAGAGATCGGAACAGGTGAAAAGGCGACATCTGGGGAATAGGCAGGATGTGGAAGTATCTCCCGTTTCATGTCCTGAATGGCCATTTTGGTCATGTTTGCACTGTGAGGGTGTGCGTTATCATGTTGGGGAAGGACACCATGGTGCCGATAGGACCGTTTCTGCCAAATTACTCCCTCCACACGGCAGAGTTGCTCGCAAGAGAGTTCAGCGTTGATGGTTCGATTTCTCGGCAGCATTTCTCAGTGAATAATGCCTTCCATGTCCCATCATACACACAACATGATCTTCGCCGGATGAAGGACATGTTTTGGACGTGGTATTATCGTCTTGTTTGGGCTTAGCCAATCCCTCCGAAGCCTGAAATTAACGTACAGGCGCCACTTTTCATCTCCAGTAACAATACGTGACAGCAAGGGCTTGTGTTGCTAAGACATCCGCGATAACTGGCAAGAAAGGAACCCCATATGACAACATGCTGATTCTTGTTGTGCTCAGTGAGAGTGTGTGGCACCCAAGACCCCAATTTCTGGACCTTTCCCATACGTTCCACATGTCGCACTACTGTTGCCTGATCACAGTCCATCTCTGTGGTCAATTCACGTGTGGTTTGATGCGAATCCAAGTGGATGAGATCGTTCAAACCATCTTGATCAGAGTGAGATGGACGACTTGAGAGTGGAGAGTCGTTGATGTTAGAATTGCCGCCTAAGAACCGCTCGAACCATTTCCGGACTGCCTTCGGAGCAGTAGCACCCTCCATATACACAGCACAAATTTGTCGAGTAACCTCGGCGGCTGTGGATCCCTTGCTAAACTCGTAGAGGAGCAGATGTCGGAAATGTTAATTCCTCTCTACTTGACACTCCATACTTCCGGACATGAAACCAAAAACCCATGAGCCACAATCACACAACGCAATATGATTTAGATACACGATATTACTGGCTACATTTTGCTATACAACTGGCCATCTGCATCGTTACTACTGACCTGAGAAACAGTCGTGAAATAAAACGGCATGAACTTATGCATAAACCCAATACTTCGCACAAATGAAAGAGGTAAAACATAAACAAATGCCATGTTCTCCACTTCAGAATAGATGAACGCACAGAAAAGTAAAATAGAACGACTTAGCATCTAGCACTTCTGATTGCGTTGAATCATGGGTTTAAATTACAGATTCACTCTTTCTGATAGACATCTACAGCTGGAAAAATAAGTCATGAGTTCGTCTCACAACAGTCGACAAATTTTGTTACCAAGTGCGGAGAAAAAAACCTTATTATTTCTAACAGATATATAACTACATAACTATGTTGGGTGCTAAAGGTGTCACGTCGTCACTAAGTGATTGATTGACTGAAGGTTTAACGACCACCGTGAGCAACTCAATGGGCTATTAGCAGTCGCCCGTCCCTAATTTAGCGTCACTGGTACCAGAGAAGGGAGAGAGCTAGTGCCGTAATACAAACACAACATCCATGCCTCATCGGGATTCGAACCCGGACCCCTTTTGGACAAATGATCAGAAGTCATCTCTTAGACCACTGCGCCACCGGGCGGCCATCACTAATTGTAAGACACCTGGAGCTGGAAAAGATTTGTTCACGAGACTTCACAGTAGTGGTGGGCAGATTTGGTCCTTTACGAGATCCAGACCTTTCAGATCGGGTCACTAAAGTGATTCGTTTGAAGGTCTCGTTCGTTGGAAATAAAAAGTAGTGTGAGGTATCTCCCTGTTGATGACGGTTGGTGTATGTTCATAAAGTTAGCAGTTGTCTAAAAATTAAATGTTTTACAGTGGTGTGTGACGATCTTTATAGTTAATTTTTTTTTTTTTTTTTTTTTTTGATTGGAGGTTTAACGACCACCGTGAGCAACTCAATGGGCTATAAGCATTCGCCCGTCCCTAATTTAGGGTCACTGGTTCCAGGGAAGGGAGAGAGCCAGTGCCGTAAGACAAACACAACATCCATGCCTGACCGGGATTCGAACCCGGACCCCTCACGGACGAATGATCAGAGGCCAGCGCCTTAGACCACTGCGCCACCGGGGCGGCTTATAGTTAATTGATTCACTCTATAGCAGTACAAATACTGCCTTTCGTATTTATCAATATATATTTCGAAATAAATATTAACGAATACGAGCTACATATTACAGAACAGCAAGTGTGGTCAGAGTTCTAAGCTGGTGTCTCCATTTTGCGAGTGAAACCGTAATGAAAAAAATCAAAATGTGGAAAATATAGAATTTAAAAACTGAAATATATCTTCATTTCACTGCGAGCTATTACATAAAACCGAAGATAAAATGGTTATAAGATAGTTTTAGTAACACGAAACATTTTCGATCCAGTAACTAATCAATGGGAAATGAAAAACCAGCTACGACCGAGTAACGAAAGGAATTTTTAAGACCTTCGGATCCACGGATCTTTTGGAGCTTTCGGGTCCAAAAGATCAGAACCGACTAGGCCAAGAGAGGATTCGAAAGATCCAAAGATCTACCAGTCGGTTCTGATCTTTCCTCTTCTTATCTCTCCTGGTTACACCAAGCATGCACCTCTCCATGCTGCTTTGACTTGTCTGCAGTCTATGTATGTCTCTTTTAGTTAAGGTCCACGTCTTTGCACCATACATAAGAACTGGAAGGATGCATTGATCAAACACTTTTCTTTTAAGACATAATGGCATATTACTCTTGAAAATTATGCTGTTTCTTCCAAAAACTCTCCGGGCAAGTTTTAAACGCCGATTAATTTCTTCATCAATGTGACCCTCACTTGATATCTGCTGTCCAAGATAAACGTACGTGCCTGTTATCTCCAGCTTTTCTCCATCAATCGATAAATCTTCATTTCTTGTAAAAGCATTGAACATAACTTTTGTCTTCTGAAAATTCATTTTTTATCCCATTTCTTTTCTCTTGTCAGCAAGTTCCTGGATCATACTCTGCAGCTCTGATGGGGTAGTTGCAAAATGATTATGTCATCAGCAAAACGAAGGTGGGTTAGATAATCTCCATTAATCTTTATCCCTTTGTTTTCCCAGTTCAGTTATTGAAAGACATTTTCCAATGTGGCATTAAAGAGCTTCGGAGATATGGTGTCACCTTGTCTCACTCCTTTTCCAATTTTTATGTGTGCTGTATTTTCAAACAGCCGAATCTTTGCACTTGCATTTTCATAGATGTTATTAATAATATTAATGTACGCTTCTTCAATACCGCAGTATTTCAGAGCCATTGTAACTGCTGATGGTTTCACCGAATCTAAGGCTTTTTCAAAATCGATAAAAGCCATGCACAATGGAAGTTCATATTCCCTCGCTCTTTCAATTAGTTCTCTTAGTACGTGGATATGATCTATTGTATTGTAGCCACTCCTGAATCCAGCTTGTTCTCTCGGTTGAGCCATGTCCAGTGTTACCTTCAAGCGGTGTGAAAGAACTTTAGTGAAGATTTTATAAACTACTGATAGGAGGCTGATAGGTCTGTAGTTTCCGAGATCCTCAATGTCACCTTTTTTATGTAGCAGGATCATTGTAGCATTGTTCCAATCCTCAGGAATCTTCCCTTCATTAAGGTATCGAGTGAAAATTTGGGCGAGTACTGTTTCGATTTCTCCACTTGCTTCTTGTATGATGTCTACAGTAATTTCATCTTCTCCTGGAGCTTTTCCCCGCTTCATGTTCTTGATTGCATGTGCAACTTCTGCTGGAAGGACTGGAAGAACTCTGGTACTGGTACCTTTCATGATGTCTGGAGTACATGTATCATCCCTTTAATATAATTTGGAGTAGAAATCTTTCACTCTTGTCAAAATTTCGCCTGTATTTCTTGTTACAGAACCATCTTCTTTTCTCAGTGCCATAATCTGTTTTCTTCCCTTACTGAGATGTCCCTTTGCTATCTTTAGGCTTTGGTTGTTTTCAATTGCTTTCCTTACTAGTTCACAGTTGAATTTCCTTACGTCTTCAGTGATACTTTTTCGTACTGTCTTGCATGGCTCTATATATTCCACTTTGGAAGTCACATCTTCTTTAGTTGTCCTCATCTCTCTTCTTTTTTGCATCAACATTTTGGTTTTTCCTGATAATTTGTTCACATGCAACTTGTTCTTAGACCCAGCTAATTTTGTTGCTGTTTCCATAAGAGCTTTGGTTACTTTTCTGTTAACTTCAGAGTTATCCACTTCTTCCGATGTTAGGCCTCCTAAAGCGGAGAATCTGTTCTTCAGTTCAAACTTGAAGGCATTATGGTGTTTTTTAAGGTTGGTTATGTCAATACATTTTGTTTGTCTTATGAGCTTGCCACGTTCGAGTTTAGTGTTGAGGTGCATCTTACATCTCACTAATCTATGGTCACTACCTGTGTTGAACTTGTTTAGTACACTGCAGTCTTCTATGACGAATTTTTTGTTACACATAATAAAATCAATTTCACTTGTCGTCCCATTTGGATGTCTCCGTGTCCATTTCCTGTGTGGCTTTTTCTTGAAAAAGGAGTTCAAGATGAAAAACCCTTCTGCCTCTGCAAACTCTACGAAAGTATTTCCACGCTGGTTTCTGTTGCCGTGACCGAATTTACCTACTGAAGTTTCATTCTGTTGCCGTTGCCTAATTTTTGCATTGAAATATCCCATAATTAACTTCAAGTGCTGCTTACCTTTATTATTTAGATGACAAATTTCCTCATAAAATTCTTCAATTTCTTCTTCAGGATGGCTTGTGGTGGGTGCATAAGTTTGAATAATCTGAGCCTGGTATCTTCTCGAGAGTTGGATAACAAGTCGTGCAGCTCTGTCAGAAGAACTTTCAACTTCTACAACCTTATCATTCAGTTTCTTGTTTATTATAAATCTAACACCAATAGCTCTGCCAGTATCTGTCCCACGATAGTAGAAGAGATGTCCACTTTTCAGTTAAATGAGATCTTTTCCTTTTCTAGTATTAAAAGAAATCCGTCTTGTTGCACGATGATATTAATTCAGCTAAAAAATGAAATCTATATACAGTTTAAAAACACATGAGCACTTTCGGTGTCACATTGACACCTTCATCAGATGTAATTTCACCATGTGGCTACATGCTGGTTTTAAGTACGTGGAGTAGATGCATCATGGGAAAGGTAATGTCAATGTCACATGATATACCAGAAAGGCATAGTTAGCCAATGATCACTTAACAGAAGCAATTGCTATTGTGCTGTCCTTCCCAACAAGATTGCTCCAAGGTTCAGGTAAAACATAAGGATAATAGTCATTACAGCAACGTGTATTATAAGCCGAAATATATAGTATACTTCCTTATATACTTCCTTGTTATTTGCAGAAAGCCTCTATATTTCGGCTTATAATACACGTTGCTGTAATGACTATTATCCTTATGTTTTACCTGAACCTTGGAGCAATCTTGTTGGGAAGGACAGCACAATAGCAATTGCTTCTGTTAAGTGATCATTGGCTAACTATGCCTTTTTTTGATTGTCTTGTTATCTGGTATATCATGTGACATTGACATTACCTTTCCCATGATGCATCTACTCCACGTACTTAAGACCAGCATGTAGCCACATGGTGAAATTACATCTGATGAAGGTGTCAATGTGACACCGAAAGTGCTCATGTGTTTTTAAACTGTATATAGATTTCATTTTTTAGCTGAATTAATATCATCGTGCAACAAGACGGATTTCTTTTAATACTAGTATTCATGCACGAATTATAGTGTCTGCCGTTCTCCTTTTCTCCTTACCTCACTTAGCCCGACGATGTCCCACTTGATCCTTTGTAGTTCCTCTTCCAATTCAAGAAGCCTTGAATCAGAAGATAGGGAGCGTCCATTATACGTAGCCAAGGTCAGCATCAGATGGCAGCCTAGTCCGGTCCTCCGGGGATATTTAGCACCCTCTGCCTTCATATCGCACTGGCCGCTGCCTTGGCCAAGTACATTCCAGCTGCCGGAGACTGAGGGCCAAGATTTAAGTTGTGGAGTCATTTTGGAGGGTTTGGCCATAACTCACGACGCTGGCCAAGCGGGTTGGTGAGTGTGGGATGGCATTTCCTCTAATCCCGATGGCATAGTTATAGTTATACCGCTATTGGCGGTCGTCAGAGCCCCTTTAGTGGGAACAGGATGTACCACGAGAAGGTGGGGTTGACACTTGTCAAGGAGAGGCTGTGATGTTAAGCATCACCTAACCTTACATCCCAAGGATATATATATATATATATATATATATATATATGATATATATCAATCATCTATTTCTGATCTCTCTCTCTCTCTCTCTCTCTCTCTCTATATATATATATATATAGATAGATATATGAATCCGGGGATATATATATAACCTCCTCGGATTCACGGATCTTTTGGTTCTTTCGGATCCACGACTCGAGAACCGAAGCGTAAGACCAGTGACTGGGACAAGCGAACGGTGAACGATTTCGTTCTCAGCAAACGAAATCTTCTAGAACTACTGACAGGATTTTAGGATCCGAGGGATGATATGCAACGGTCCCATCATTCAGTCCACTTTTCAAAGCATGTGGCGAAGACATTTTGTAGCAGCTGCTTTAGCGACCCCTGTACAGCTTGAATAACGTCGGCATTTGTGTTGAATGTTGCGCCAAGGAACTTTTCTTTCATAGTTGGAAACAACCAGCAAATCGCACGGGGCGAGGTCAGGACTGTAGGCAGGCTGTGGCATGATTTCGATACTGCATTTCGTAAAAAACTGTTGAACACAAGCAGTCACATGTGGGCGGGCGTTATCATGGTGTAGGGCCCACTTGTCCAGGTCGCAGACGCTTCAAGACTGAAATGTAATACTCAGCATTCACAGTAATTTGTGGAGGAACGGCATGCTGGTAGACTACATATTTATGATCTAAGAAAATTATCATCACCTTCCCAGCTGATTTGGTTTGACGGACATTTTTCGGAGCAGGCGAGCCTGTGAGTTTCCATACTCTCGTTACGCGCTTCGTGAGAGGGAAGGGAATAGTGGGCCCATGTTTACCCAAACGATAGAAAAATTTTATTGCACAACGCATTTCACTTCTTAACTGAATCACTCACCTCCATAGCTGTATCGCAAAAGGCAGACGTACCTTAAATAACTGCGCAATAACAAAACCAGAATTGTCTGCCACAGCTGATTATTGTTGTCATAGATACTTCTTTAATTCAGTTAGTCGTCTGCGTGGTTATTTTTCTCCTTCGTACTGTTGCCAACTCAGAAAACATACTCTCAATTTTTATGGAACGGCTTTTGTACATACGCCGTCACGTGCTCTTATTAATCATTGCGATGACCACGCTACAGTTTACAGCAGAGGGTGGGAAAGGCAGAATTTCGTTACTTTTCATGGATCATATTTTGAAACTTGCCTCTTTACTTCGTGAAATGCAAGTTCATGAGCTTTATAACAAAATTATAAATTCTCTGAATATTATTTATTCTTTACGTTTCTAAGTGCATATAATTCTAAACAGAGCAAAGAAGGCAAGGAACAGAGGAAAACAAAGCTAACTAGACCCTTGAGAAGAAGAAGACACAGTAGCAAATGTCAGAATAACTGTAACACTTTGAGTTCGGTAACGAAAGGCGTTAGAGGTAACTGGTACACTTCTGTTCAAAATGACAAAGTGATGCACATAAGGAAAGGAGATTTATATATGCTGTGGAGTACAGTGTGTCACACTTCTGAACATAAACTAACTAAGATAATTTCGCATTATAGAAAAATCAAACCACAGTCTTTCATAGGGAATATAATTTCCCCGAACAGATATACGAACTTTTTTTTTTTTTTTTGGTTGGAGGTTTAACGACCACCGTGAGCAACTCAATGGGCTATAAGCAGTCGCCCGTCCCTAATTTACGGTCACTGGTTCCAGGGAAGGAGAGAGCCAGTGCCGTAAGCCAAACACAACACCCATGCCTGACCGTGATTCGAACCCGGACTGCTTACGGACGAATGATCAGAGGCCAGCGCCTTAGACCACTGCGCCACCGGGGCGGCTATACGAACTTCACAGGGCCGAATCATATTTTGAATGAGAGTATCCACAAGAGAATGTAGGATTAAGTACCATTCTTCCAGAATAAAATACCCTAAGTCCTGTAGATCTGTAGGAAGACGGGAGCGGGCAACAGTTTGTCAACCTAAAATGACACACACACACGATAAATCGGGTTAAGATCTGATGATAGTACCAACCAATCTGTATGTACAATGTCTTCGCTTTCAAGATACTCATTGATTTTTTTTTGTTTTTGATTGAAGGTTTAACGATCACCATGAGCAACTCAATAGGCTATAAGCAGTCGCCCGTCCCTAATTTAGGGTCACTGGTTCCAGGGAAAGGAGAGAGACAGCCCCATAAGACAAACACAACATCCATGCCTCTCCGGGATTCGAACCAGGACCCCTCTCAGACGAATGATCAAAATCCATCGCTTAAACCACTGTGCCAACGAGGCGGCTGCTCATTGATCAGCGAAGTTCTTTGCGATCGGTCATTGTTGTTTATTAACAGGAAATAAGGACCCACTGCTCCTCTAAAAAGACAAACGTCAGAATCCAGGGTCTGCAAGCGATATCGGGCAGCAGTTAACTCTCTTCTAGTTTTTCTGGTTATCACGTGAAGCGTCGAACGCGCGTTAATAGAGATTCTAGCTCAAACCATTATTTCAAGACCTCTGAAACAGGCCAGAATCCCAATGAATAATGGACTGATATCATCACTCTTTCTCGCCATATGAATGTTCTCCGAGAATCTAGTTGGAAACAGATTCTTCCCTTATCGCTACAGAGTATGCGCAGCCATTCTTGATGAGTCTAATGAACATCTTGACCACACCATTTGAAGTGGGCTCTCCTCTGGGATGCACTCGATGGAGCAAACACAACACGCCGTCTTGCATACAGCTTACTCTCATAAAATCTTCGATATGTGGAGATCTTACTGCGCTCCTGTGGCGCAGTGGTCTAAGCGATGGCCTCTGATCATTCGTCCGGAAGGGGTCCGGGTTCAAATCCCGGTGAAGCATGGATGTTCTGTTTGTCTTACGGCACTGGCTCTTTCCCGTCCCTGGAACCAGTGACCCTAAATTAACGACGGGCGACTGCTTATAGCCCATTGAGTTGCTCACGGCGGTCGTTAAACCTCCAAACAAAAAAAAATCTTACTATCATAAAATCTTCGGCATGTGGGGATCTTACTCTCATAAAATCTTCGGTATACAGTCGCCCAGTTGCGGTAGTGAGCGTTTGGGCCAATTGACGTGCCTTGTTGCTTGGATTGCGTCCAACAGTAACACCAATAAGCCAATTTGTCGAGCAGAAATGACGCTCCGATGTCCTTGCCCAAGTCTTCTCCGGATGCTTTAAGTAAACTGAAATGGTCTCCAGAGGCGGAAGGCAACGGATTAATCTGCATTGAATCATCTAGCCGCTTCAGCTTGAGACTGTCCTGAATCTAATCTTCCTATCTCTGAGACACAGTGACGTCTTTTCACTACACCTGACAGTGCATACCACAAGTCTGCCTAAGTATTATGTACCACTCGCGCATATACTGAATCCACTTGTGTATGGTATATGCTATTATTGCTGTTTTGTGTCTTCTATTGCGTCGTTTTTCGTTTACTGACAAGATCATTTGCTGCTATACTTAACTGGCTTCTTGTGTACGATTTACCTCTGATTTTGGGACAGAGTTTCTCTGTTAACCATGGTTTTGGGATTGTTGTCTTAAATCTGAGCCCCAGTGAAGTATAATTAAAATATTTTAATGAGCAAAAGCGGTACCTAGCCGACGAAGTACTGACACGAGTGTAATTCTGAAGAAGAATAACAAACTGTCTGTCACGTGAACAATTCGAGACCACTCATGTTGGTTAAAAAATAAATGCCGCATTTGCAGGCGTTCAGAAGCGCGGCCTTGTAGTTAATGGCTGAGTTGGGCCCTCGTTTGAGTTACGGATGATGGTATTAGTGGTACACAGTGTCCTTGTTAAGTAGTGATACAAAACTTATTATATAAAAAAAACTGCATTTCGAATTGTCACTTACGCAGATTCAAAAATAATCTCCCTCCAACTCAACACAAAGGCTAAATCTTTCGTACGGGTGTTCGAAGGCATGAACCGGAACCTCCTTCAGTCTGTTGGTTACATCTCGTTGGATGTCCTCAAAGTCGCTGAAGCGCCCTTTTTTCAAGGCACACTTCACCTTTGAGAAGTGGAAAAATAGTCTACGGGAGCCAAGTCTGGGGAGTAGGGTGGATGTTCGATCACACAAATTGACTTTGAAGCTAGAAACTGCTTCACAAGTAGCGCACAATGTACGGGCTCGTTGACGTATGCAGCACACACCCCTATAAAATTTCCTCTTGTGCACACCTTTTTTCTAAGATTACCCTGGCCGTTTAATTACCAACACCAAGCTGGTAAGCGAGTAGAGTAATGGTAAGTAGCCTGTCATGGGCATAACTTTCGCTAGCCTTTACTTCATTTTTATTTGTCCGTGCAGAAACTGGACGTCCTGTGCGTGGTTCATCATCTTTGGACTCCTCCCATTTTTAAACGTTGAAATCCAGTAAAACACCTGTACAGATTCGACAGTCCTCGCCGTAAACTTTATTTCGGGTCTTGGTACACTTCCGTGGCAGTTTTCTCTAATTTTCAGTAAAATGTTATTAAAGTGCTTTGCTCCATTACACATCTTGTGACACGCTCCACTCACACAGTCTTAAACCAAAGATGAACACACGAAACTGATGCTTCACCCGACTCGAAAGTTACTTCTGCGATTACAGCACACTCTGGTGCTCAAAATTATAAACATGTTTTTTACTTTTATTCAAAGGGCTGCCACATAAAAGATCAGTCATATTACTTAACACGCACACTGAGTATGTTTGACCTCCGACTCTAGATCTCTCTACTCCATGGAACAAGTGATCCCATTAGGAAATGGTTTCTGAAAATTCAAAATTAAAATAAAATAAGAAATCCATTCAAGTAAAACCTCAAGTACTCCCGCGAATCACTAATGTTACCGGAAATTTAAGTCATATGGATACGGAAAGAATTTTGCGGTTAATATACGGAAGGAATTGCGAAAAGGTTTCTGAAAATCAAAAATTTTCCGTTAACACTTCTTAAAAACTACAATTTACCGTTAATATATGAAAGAACAACTTTAAACGTTTCTAAAAATTCAGAATTTTCCGTTAACAGCTCTTAAAAACAATAATTTACCGTTAATATATAAAAGAAAATGCGGAAAGATTTCTAAAAATTCAGAATTTTCCGTTCACACCTCTTAAAATGACAATTTACCGTTAATATATGAAAGAAAATGCGGAAAAGTTTCTAAAAATTCAGAATTTTCCGTTAACACTTCTTAAAAACGACAATTTAGCTTAATACGAAAGAAAATGTAGAAAGTTTTCTAAAATTTTAGAATTTTCCTAGTGTACGAACAATCCGTTAAATTAAGGTTTTATTTCCGTTATTTCACGGGAAGAGTTTCATCAGAAGTACGCTCCGTTAATTCACGAAAAGAATAACGGAAAACGGATCGGGAATTTCAGGAATATTTTTACCGTGCAGCATACGCTATTTCTGATCGGCAGATGCGGGTTCGATTCCCTTTTCCCCGCTGAAAGATTGCTACGTAGAAAACAGTAAAGTGTACGGACATTTGTATGCCTAAAATGATTCCCACCTTTAATTTGGGGCAATTGATTCAGAGAAAGGGAGTTTGCCTCACCGAAGACAATCGCGTCACGCACGCTTCATCCACGACCAGAGCCCGGTCCGAGCCGGGATAGTAGGCCAGAAACCCATACGTCTAACAATTCGGTCAACGCAGAGGTCGGAATGACCTATGGGTGATGCGTTTGTCCTATGCCGCTGGGTGTGTCAGTTCTTTGGAAAGATTAATCGTAAAGGGGGAGAGACTATTTGTAGTCGTAGGTAATCGATGAGGATCATGAAATTTCATAATAAACTAACGAAAAAAATATGAATTTGTTTTCTTGTGGGTAATTCCAAATTATTATTCACTGCTACGTATTCTTAAAGCACATTGTGTTGGAAAATGATTCCAAACGATGATGCTCTGGAGTAAGCAATGCGTATGGGAGAGTCTGACATATTACGAAGGCAAAGCATGTGCAGCGATACATTCTGTCCATGTAGCTTAGTTGGGGGCGCAAATTCGATCTCCGTCAAAGGCAAAATTTATGTTTTCACATTGGCGCCCGAACGTAAAAATTAATATAATGGCAGTTGCCTAGTTGGGAGAACAACTGACTAAGGAGTGGCAAATTTGTGTTTTCAGTAGTTTGACTTTTAGAGGTTTTTTTGAAACACACGAAGGCAAATTTTAAAATCAGTTTTGAATATTGATGCGCAATTCTTTTTGTTAAAACCTATTGTGCTTAACTGAAATTTTGTGCAATAACATATTTCGATGAAGAGTTAAAAGCATTCTTAACTCTCTCTCTCTCTTTCCTGCAAAATACTTATTTAATTACCTTCTTTTTTATTTCAGAATCCGGAAGTGAGGCGCCGGAATGCTACCATAAGATGATGGCAGAAGTAAGAAAAACTTATGAGTGAAAATAAATAGCTACATATCGGTTACAAAATCAATGTACAACATGGAAATGAGGTTACATGAGTTTTTACTGTGAGATTTAAACGTCAAACCAGATGCAATACTTACAGTAAATGCGGGAAAGAAGTGGAATTGCATGTTTCAAAAGAGCGACTAACAGCATCTTATTCGCTGACAATAATCTTACACCAAAATCAAAACAAAACAAAACAGGTAGGCTTCCGATTGAGCCGTCAGTTAGGAACGTAGGACTACGACTTGCAGATCGGAGATTTGAAATGAGCTAGTCGATTATGGTTTGAAAGCGTTTATTCAATGTGTTATAGCCAACACAGGTTAGTGATATGAAAAGTAGCTTACATACGTTTTACAAATAATGCTGGATACATTGTGAACACAAAGCATATCGACACACGAATCACTCAACGTGGTGCTCTGCGTAGGATCGGATGAACGTTTCCAGCTCGTCGAAGGAGGTACCGAGATTGACGTAAACGGACACGAGTAACGTTTTTGCATTGTTGATATATGCTACGGACATATCACCATAGGTATCGGCATATTTGAATATTTCACCGAACCTTTGCTTTCGTTCATTCTGTGAATTCCAAGGCATTGTCGAAAATGTTAACCCGTTCACACGAAAACAATTTTTAAAAGTTTTAGTTTAAATCACTGCGCTTTGTATATTTGAATAGGTCTTGTTGAGAGCTTTAAAAAGATACCACGCACAGTAGATTTGCATTCACGATTGTCCAGATAAACCGCGACATTGTTAAAAGTGTTCACAGGCTCACAAGAAAACAATTTTTAAAATGTTCAGTCCAAACCACTGAGAAATGTTCTTAAAATATTTGAATACATTTCGTCGATGGTTTTAAAACGATACCACGCACAGTTATGTTGCGCTCACAGTTGCGGAGATAAAGTGAGTCAAATGCCGCAATTCACCCAGAAATATTGCTGCAGCATCTTCCCCGCGCACAAGGAGTTGGTACTCGGCGAGGAATGGATACTACAGGATTTCTAAACGCGTCTTGTGGTATCTGGTGACAAAACGCTACAAGGGGATCACTTAAATCTTGTAAGTTAATTGTTTTAGCCTCCGCAGGTTAGATTTGCAGTTCCAACACAAGCTGCAGATGCTGGATTCGTTTGATTTCTGAGGAATTTAGAGGCTAGGCAATACCGAAAAGACTTTCGTATGTCCCGCAAACCATTCGTGAACAATTCGAGCTGTGCGGCATGGCGCATTATCTTTCAGAAAGAAAGCACTACTACAGGGAAATATAATATTACCATGAAAAGATTTACTTGGTCTGTCATAACGTTTACGTAGGTCTACCACCTACGTAAGCATTATGGTAGACCAGGTAAATCCTTTGCAATCATGGTAGACGTCATGGCTTCGTGCATACACTGACGGAAAAAAAATCCCAACACCAAGAAGGGGTTGTGTTACATAAACGACAGTTGGTAGGTGGTGAGAGTACATCTGTAAGATGACGTCTATGCAAATTTCGCGCTCGGCGCATACGTGTGGCGCTAGTAGAGCCCCTCGGAACATGCAAAGCAGGTTTGCTGTAAATACGCGCTGTAACGTTCGTGAGCATTAGTTATCGTTGAGATTCGACGTAGTGTTTTGATGTTAGTCACGAATGCCTTTAAGAAGACGAAGAAGCCATTATCAACAGCTCACGGAGTTTGAACGAGGTCATGTAATAGGGCTACGAGAAGGTGGATTTTCTTTCCGCAATATTGCAGAACGACTTGGCAGGAATGTAGCCACTGTGCATGATTGTTGGCAGTGGTGGTCAAGGGAAGGTACTGCCTCAAGAAGACCGGGTTCCGGCCGGACACGTGGCACTACTGAGAGGGAAGACCGCCGTGTACGGCGTATGGCCGTGGCGCATCGTACCGCGTCTACGGCAACAATTCGAGCTGCAGTTGCCACCACAGTGACACAAGGAACTGTTACAAATCGGTTACTTGAAAGACAGCTCCGAGCCAGACGCCCTGTAGCGTGCATTCCACTTACTCCAAACCACTGCCGTTTGCGACATCAGTGGTGTCAAGCTAGAGTTCAATGGAGGACGGAGCGGAGATCTGTTGGGTTTTCTGGTGAAAGCCGGTTCTGCCTGGGTCCCAGTGATGGCCATGTGTTGGTTAGAAGGAGGACAGGTGAGCGCCTGAAACCAACCTGTCTGCGGCCGAGACACACTGGACCTACACCTGGAGTTATGGTCTGGGGAGCAATTTTCTATGACAGCAGGAGCACTCTCGTGGTTATCCCACGCACCCTGACGGCACAGTTGTACGTCGGTCTGGGGATTCAACCTGTTGTGCTGCCATTCATGAACAGCATTCCAGGGGATGTTTTCCAACAGGATAACACTTGCCCGCATACCTCTGTTGTAACCCAACATGCTCTACAGTGCGTCGACATGTTGCCGTGGCCTGCTAGATCACCATATCTTTCACCAATCGAGCACGTATGAGACATCATTGGACTACAACTCCAGCCTCACCCCCAACCAACATCCCTGTATTGACCGACCAAGTGCAACAAGCATGGAACTCCATCCCACAAACTGACATCCAACATTTGTACGACACAACGCATGAACGTTTGCGTTCTTGCATTCAACATTCTGGCGGTTACACCGGTTATTAATGTACCAGCATTTCACATTTAAAATGGCTCTTCTCGCGCTTACATTAAGCTGTGATCTTGAAACCTTAATGGATTAAATATGTTACCTATACAAATGTATTGCCGCCATTTTATTCCTCTACAACTATTTTTTCGTGGTGGTGGGATTTTTTTCCGTCAGTGTATGAATGACTGGATCCAAAGTTTTCCAGCAGAACATTGCTGAAAGCATTGCAGTTCCCCCACCGGCTGTTTTTGTTACACGGTGAATCCTGGTGACAACACTTCCCCAGCTGAATGATACACACGTACCCTGCCATCCACATCGTGCAACAGGAAACGAGATTCGTCGGACCGGACGACCTGCTTCGAATAATTCA
This sequence comes from Macrothele yani, assembly GCA_039090855.1. NCBI lineage: Eukaryota > Metazoa > Arthropoda > Arachnida > Araneae > Macrothelidae > Macrothele > Macrothele yani. The sequence continues at coordinate 119,650,874 of CM077026.1, forward strand.
AAGTCAAATTCTAATGCTGGCGCCCATCGCAGACACTTTCGACGGTGAACCAACGTTAGCATAGGCCCTCGGAAGGGCCTGCAGGTACTCAACCCCAATTTTCAGCAGAGATCGATGTACTTTGTTTTGTGACACATTACTCTTGTCATCAGCATTCATGTTACCGGTGAATCGCTCACAGTATCCCTTCTGTTGGCTCGCACCATATGGGATCGACTTAGCTCACCTCTAGCATCGAACGGCTGTGGTCAACCCACACGGTGCCGGCGGTTCGTTTTCTTTCGATTCACTTTTTGACAGTACTAATCACGGCTAACTGTAAACACCCTACAAACCTTGCTGCCTAAGAAATGCAGTGACCCAGTCGTCTGGCCCTTACAGTTTGGCCTTGGTTAAACTCGCTAAAGTCTGCTGACTTTCCCATCTGAAGGAGAAGAATAACACTGATTAAGAGTTTCTTGATCTCAAATACTACAGCCTTGTGACGATTATATATATTAAGATAATACAACGAAGTTTGTCACAAATATTTAATTTTCAAGTTGACCATGGTTTCGCTGGGTATTGACTTAGCTTCATCAGGACGAATGGCACGTAAATATTCAAATTGTATATGACATCATAAATGGTGTTAACAGTCACGTGTTTTTGGTTAGATGCTTCCACGTGTTTGATAGAAATGGCGTGGATGCCATGTCATTAACAAGTTGCGAAGACTTCTGATATATATAGAAAGCTTCCAAAATATCAAGTTTGGTGGTTGAATCTGGCTTGTCAATTAGTTTTGCTTCTTCTATGAGAAATTTATGGTCCTTTTCGTAACAGTGCTTAGCCATCGATGACTTCTTTAGGTCACAGTTTCGAATATAAGTCTTGTGCTTCTTTAATCGAAAACGCAAGGCTCTACGGGTCTGTCCTATATACGAAGCTCCACTTCATATAGAATTTTATAAATTCCCCACGAGTTTTTTGTCTTAAACATAGTCCTTTGATGCTAAAAAGTTCATTTTGTTTATAGGTTTAAGAATCGCTTTAAAATTAAAGGTTTTGAGAATTTTTGAAATTTTGAAAAACTTTAATAATTTTTGCCATTATTCCATTTTCCCATGACATTATCTTCAAAATTTCAAAAATTCTTAAAACCTTTCATTTTAAAGCGATTCTTAAACCTATAAACAAAATGAACTTTTTAGGATCAAAGGACTATGTTGAAGATAAAAACTCGTTTGGAGTTTATCGAATTCCATGAGAATGTGGCGCTTCGTATATACGACAGACCCGTAGAGCCTTGCGTTTTTGATTGAAGGAGAACAAGACCTACATTCGGAACTGTGACCTAAAGAATTCATCGATGGCTAAACACCGATACGGAAAGGACCATAAATTTCTCATAAAAGAAGCAAAACTAATTGACCAGCCAGATTCAATTACCAAACGTGATATTTTGGAAGCTTTCTATATATATCAGAAGTCTTCACAACTTGTTAATGACATGGCATCCACCCCATTTCTATCAAGCGCATGGAAGCGACTAACCAAAACACGTGACTATAAACACTATTTATGATAACATATACAATTTGAATATTTACGTGCCATTCGTCCTGATGAAGCTAGGTGAATACCCAGCGAAATCATGGTCGACTTGAAAAAATAAATATTTGTGACAAACTATGTTGTATTATCCTAATACTGATTAAGAGAGTTTAGTGTAAGGCAAGTTTTATAACATTTCTTGACATTCACACCCCCGTTGTGTACTTACAGTTGCCTTAATTTGCATAAAGACGCGCTGGTCACAATGTGCTAGCTCTCTGGTGTATGTACCTGCCTATCATCACGGACGAAGCTAGCTGTGTGTTCCTCCCGTTTTTGTAATTTTCTACCATATCCACATCAACTAACAAACTCAGCAGTAAGAATTATTTATTCAATAACAATGTTGCTTAATTTCTTTGATTTTAATTAAGTGGTACTGTATTTCTTAAAATCTTTGGAGAATTATGTTTACTTGAAAATTCTTTGACAGATGGACGGCATTAGGGAAAGAATGAAGTCTGCCACATCTCAGGCGGAAAGAAGAGCAATTAAGGTAATTATTATTTATGTATATAATACATTATTGATCGTATTCAAGAAAGTGCGTAGTAGATGATACAAAATACCTATTACCTTTACAGCTATAGACACAACTGTGTTTGCCTGGCCCGACGTTCTGCGTCGTTGTCGTTTAATATGATGAAACCTTTCATTCCCCACATGATCTCTGTCACACGAATTTTTCTTTGGACGACCACAGAGATAATTCTGATTACCAAACGAATTCCATAGACCATTGTAGTTAGAACTGGCTCACACCCCGTGCCATTCACGGGCTCCCTGATTTCTCGTATCGTGCGATAGCAGTTAGCTTAGTTCTGATTTTGGCCACCTGATAAAAGTAGATGGCGCTGCAAGTACTGAATGACGTCAGAGCGTTACGTCTCCTTTTATGAAATTACTCTGCAATTTTATTCCTTTTTATGAAATTGCTCTGCAATGCAAACAAATTAAATAAAGCGCGACATAACACCTACGTAACAGAACAAACGTCGCAGACAGTTGTTCTAGCACGTGCGTGTTCCCACAGACGAAGTCGTTTGTCTTACTAACCTTATTTTATTTTTCTCTTTAATTTACGTATCGTGCGATAGCGGTGAATTTAGTTCCGATTTCGGCCACCGGATAAAAGCAGATGGTGCTGCAAGTACTGAATGCCGTGATGGCTTTGACATTAGAGTGCTAGGGACAGACGTAGCCTACTATATTTGTTTTAAGTCACTTTAGGCCACTATTTTGCCATAATGTCTATAATTTCAACTGGAACTTCAGCAAAACATTTCATAAGCTATTTTTTGTTGTTTGTTCGGTGGTCTAACGATCACCATGAACAACTTTAAAGTCTATATGCAATCATCTATCTCTAATTTCGTGCAACTGGTTTCAAGGAAGACGAAGAGCTGACGCCAGCAGACAAGTGCATGATCCATGCCTCGACAGGTTGCTAGAGCTAGGACTTATCTCGGAAGAATGATCCGACGCCAGCGCTACTGCTTACTGAGCTCCCGGAGTGGCGTTCATAAGCATCACCGCCTGACAAGTGATCAGAGACCCTGAATTCTGACTAACGCCAGAACTAAGTCCTGATGTGATTTCCAGATAAGTCATGGGCTTGGTTTTGTTCCTTTCTTTGAATCAACGATCCTAAATCAGAAAGGGACGACTGCTTATAATCTTAGTTGTCACGACGACCGTCAAATATACTACCGTTTCTTTGAAACAACAACCTAAATCAGAAAGGGCCGACTGCTTATAACCTTAGTTGTCACGAAGACCGTCAAATACACTACCCTTTGTGAAAACACTACCGTTTCTTTGAACGAACGATCCTAAATCAGAATGCGACGACTGCTTATAACCTTAGTTGTCACGAAGACCGTCAAATACACTACCGTTTGTGAAAACACTACCGTTTCTTTGAACGAACGATCCTAAATCAGAAAGCGAAGATTGCTTATAACCTTAATTGTCACGAAGACCGTCAAATACACTACCGTTTGTGAAAACACTACCGTTTCTTTGAACGAACGATCCTAAATCAGAAAGCGAAGATTGCTTATAACTTTAATTGTCACGAAGACCGTCAAATACACTACCGTTTCTTTGAACGAACGATCCTAAATCAGAAAGGGACGACTGCTTATAACCTTAGTTGTCACGAAGACCGTCAAATATACTACCGTTTGTGAAAACACTACCGTTTCTTTGAACCAATGATCCTAAATCGGAAAGGGACGACTGCTTATAATCTCTGTTGTTACGAAGACCATCAAACACACTACCGTTTGTGAAAATTGATTGCAACACCAAGAAATAATCTGGGGGTGCTTTGCAATGTACAGTAACTGGAAGTCTCAGTTACATTGCGCATATAGTGAAGCACCGCCAGAAATCAGGTTACCGCACATGAAATGGTATGAAGGAAACTCTAGACATGTGCAAAATAAACTTTATTAACCAAACTAATCAGCACTAGCAGCAACACTCCTTTGCGAACGGGGAAAAAAAACTTCTGTACGCCGTGGTTTGAAAATGTCGAGCATTGAGATGCAACAAACTAATAGATTGTGGTTTCATCTGATGTTTCATTGGCAAAGCGATTTACCCTGTAGAAATGCGTCCAGATGTTTGAAAAAGCGATAGTCTGTAGGCGACAGATCAGGTGATTAAGGCGGATGACTTAAGGTTTCGTATCTCAGCTGCTGTAGGTTCTGGATTGTCTGGCGTGAGACATAAGGTCTCGCGTTATCGTGGAGAATTATGGTCGTATGACGACTGAATGATGCCAGGCGTTTTGTGGACACTTTTCTACGCATAATATCAGGTTTTTACCATACCTCTCAGCCTTGATGGTTTTACCCGGTTGTAAGAAACACGAGTAGATCACACCACGTGCGAACCAAAAGTCATTGAACATCGTCTTTCTGGAACAGAGTGCCGGCTTTGAGAAGTGTTTCGAGGTTTCACCGCGGTCAAACCATTGCGTCGCAGATCGACGATTTTCATATAGCCTCCATTTCCCATCACGTGACGACGCGTTCCAAAATCTAGCACGAAAAAAAGCGCAGTGCAATTCAGAATAAAAGGAGAGGAGTGCTAATGTCAGGAGTTGTGCTCTTCCACAACAACGCGCGGCCACACTCGGCTGCACGCAGAGAGGTACAGCCAGTAAATGAGAAGTACAGCCAGTAAATCGTCGTGTTTTGTGCTATACCGTCAACTTATATGGGATCAGTTTATCCATCGTCTTCACTTTGCCTACAGTTAAATGCCGGAAAATGCTTACATAGTGTACTCAGAGTTGTTCTTCAAGTTCTCTTTTCGTTTGACGTGCATTGGATTCAAGCAACAAAGATATTTCATTGAATTCATACATAAATATGTAGGCAGTTTGGATATCAACCTTCGCTGGGCTTGGAAGAAAACAAGCAATGAAATATTTTATTGTATACGAAACATACTTACAGGTCTAGGCTACTTCTCAACATAGTCACCCCCTAAATTGAGGCACTTCTCGTACTGAGGTTCAAGCTTTGGTATCCCTGCACCAAAGAGGGTTGCCGCCTGGGAGCTTAGCCACGATAGGATGCCAGTCTTCAACTCCTCATTGTCGTTGAAGCGTTGCGATCCCAAAAAGGTTTTCATGTGGGTTTAGAGGAGATAACCTCTCAGTGTCAGGTACTGGATATACGAAGGGTAGTTGAACACCTCCCAACTAAACTGTTCTAGCAGCGCTATTGTGCGTGGCAGCCGTGTTTGGCCGCGCGTTGTTGTGGAAGAGCACAACTCCTGACATCAGCATTCCTCTCCTTTTATTCTGAATTGCACTGCGCTTTTCTTCGTGCTTCAAAGTACCTCTCTTCCGTTACTGTGGTTCCATGAAGTCAGCCAGAAGCACTCCTTTTCGACCACAGAAAATGATTGCCATCAGCTTCTTCAGCGAAAACATTTGTTTTTAATTATTGAGCTTATTTGGTGAATGTCTGTGCATCCACAGCTTTGATTGCTCTTTGCGTTCGACATTCACGAATTGAACAGACATTTCATCCCCCGTCACGATATGGTCAAGAAACGCATCCCCAACTTTGCTGTGACGCTGCAAGAATGTCAAAGCTGATTCCATTCTTTGAATTTAGTTCACAAGGTAAGCATTTTTGACACCCATCTGACACAAAGCTTATGGTAGCCTGGCCTACCTGTAATGATCTCGTACAGAACAGTTCGAGAAATTTGTGGAAAATCACGCAACAGCTCTGATATTGGGAAGCGACATCCTTCGCGCACTTTTCGATCAACACTTTGAACAAGCTCATCAGTCACCACTGATCGCCGATCTTGATCCTCTTCATCATGCACGTCTGTTCGCCCATCTCTAAATTTTCTACATCACACTCTCACACGTCCTTCACTCATAAAGTTCGGACAGTACACGAATTTCACAGCTGGCGGAAGCATAGATGGCGGTACTCATGTTTACTCATCTGTACGACACTGAGAATGCCAGGTGGACGATTGCATGGCGCGTGGAGAGGACAAGAATCACGTGATGCTATGGCGCATGCGCGAGTTGGCTGAAGCATCCTACACACATTGCAACGGAGGTTGAAATCCGAATAGCCCTCGTACAATTGGATGGCTTTTACATATAAATCAGCTTGCTTATGTATATTTTCCATGGCACCTGAACACACTGCTGTCTAACTTGAGATACATTTAAGAGCAGCTAAACACGTGAATTCAACCCGCACCGATTAATTAGTCGTCATTCCAATGTATGGTATCACTGCATTAATAAAAACGGAATATCTAGCTCGAGGAGGAAATTTCGGTAACATTCAACCTCCTTTCGGGCGAGTGGCTATGTGAAACGGAGAACGAATTCTCCCTTTCTTAGAACCAGTGGCTTCAATTCAAGAATAGTGACCCTCTATAGACTTGAGTGCCCAAGGTGGTGCGTAAACCCCTGAACAAAATACATATACGACCCACGTTTAAAGCTCGAGTCTTAAACCTATTAAGAGGCAGAAGCATCTAAGCCAAACAGTGGGCAAATTATTCTGTGCTCCCCGAATAGAAATATTTACGTAGCAGCCGGGTTTTACGAAAGCTTCGGCAAAACAATTCCGTTCACCATCTCATCTATGCAGTACACACCATAACCTGATACGGTTCCCTAGTAGTCCTTTATTCACTGCTGCATGACCCAAGACATGATGGAAAGGGCTAGTACTTCTGGCACGGACGTCATGTTACTGGGTAGAAACAAGTGACTCAAACAAATTATGTATCCTACAACGAAGTAAATTTCTCCGTCATTACTGTCCACGCCAGGATTCGAACCCGGATCCCCTCATTCCGGAATAAGTCACTCTACCAAATGAGCTACGCGGACGTTTTATTCTGATTCCTATCTGCCTTTATGTCGTGTGCGTCCTTCGAGCAGGTACGTCACATCTCCTGGTACGTTACAATCCTTTCTTAGGTTCTGCACCATTATGATAGCCATTTTTAACATGTAACCAGTCAGAAAGCAATAGTGACAGTCATCCCTTTAAATGACCACTTTGAATAACAAAGCTAAAGGAGAAAGCAGTGCGATCTAATGCGTAGGTTTACTCGCTCCAGCCGCATTCGGCCAACTTCTTAGACAGCAAATCGTTCAAGCTGATTTTAACCCATTTTGCTAATTCCGATTTAATTCTTTCCCGCCGGCTAAATGGTTAAGACTTTTTCCAGCTCTGTATTAAAAACATACAGTAAATAAAAGATTAGGTTTTTAGTTGTGGTGATAGTCATTTAGCTGCCAAGAACACAAATTGTAGATATTGACTCAACAGAATTTTGCTATCATTCGATACAAAGAGTTGCTTTGTCAGTTTTTCGACTATTTGTGATTGCAGCAATTTTCCTCAACGAAGGTAGTGAAATTCGACGGACTGATATGAGGTTTTGTTTCTATCGCAGATCATCATCATCATCATTGTCTACCATTATCAATCCACTGCTGGATGAAGGTCTCCCCACGTTTCCTCCACAACGGTCTGTCTTGTGCCAGTCTCCTCCATCTCACTCCCTCATACTTTCGAATTTCATCCACCCATCTCCCATGTGGTCTTCTTCTGGGTCTTTTCCTGTCCCTTGGAATCCAATCTAAAATTTCGGCTGTCCATCGGTGGTCTGTCATTCTGGCAGTATGTCCAGCCCATTGCCATTTCAGGGATTTAACTCTGATCATGATGTCTTCCACTCTTGTCATTTTTCGGATCCACGAGTTCCTCTTCTTATCTCTCCTGGTTACACCAAGCATGCACCTCTCCATGCTGCTTTGAGTTGTCTGCAGCCTTTGTATGTCTCTTTTAGTTAAGGTCCACGTCTCTGCACCATACGTAAGCACTGGAAGGATGCATTGATCAAACACTTTTCTTTTAAGACATAATGGCATATTGCTCTTGAAAATTATGCTGTTTCTTCCAAAAGCTTTCCAGGCAAGTTTTGTACGCCAATTAATTTCTTCATCAATGTGACCCTCACTTGATATCTGCTGTCCTAGATAAACGTACGTGTCTGTTATCTACAGCTTTTCTCCATCAATCGATAAATCTTCATTTCTTGTAAAAGCATTGAACATCACTTTTTGTCTTCTGAAAGTTCATTTTTAATCCCACTTCTTTACTCTTGTCAGCAAGTTCCTGGATCATACTCTGCAGCTCTGATGAGGTAGTTCCAAAAATGACTACGTAATCAGAAAAACGAAGGTGGGTTAGATAATCTCCATTAATCTTTATCCCTTTGTTTTCCCAGTTCAGTGATTGAAAGACATTTTCCAATGTGGCATTAAAGAGCTTCGGAGATATGGTGTCACCTTGTCTCACTCCTTTTCCAATTTTTATGTATGTTGTATTTTCAAACAGCCGAATCTTTGCACTTGCATTTTCATAGATGTTATTAATAATGTTAATGTATGCATCTTCAATACCACAGGATTTCAGAGCCTTAGTAACTGATGATTATTTCACCGAATCAAAGGCTTTTTCATAATCGATAAAAGCCATGCACATTGGAAGTTCATATTCCCTCGCTCTTTCAATTAGTTCTCTCGGTACGTGCATATGATCTATTGTGCTGTAGCCACTCCTGAATCCAGCTTGACAAACACTACGAATATTTTTACTGTGAATAGGAGAATAAGTTTTCTAGCTAAATCACTAAGAGTAGCAATTATAACTTTTTATGCATAGGCTTTGTCATACAGTATCTGGTGACATGAGAAAGACTTTTTTTTTGTTACATATATTGTGTAATGGCCTACAGCTTTACATATGCATCTAAAATAAATCCCAATTCGTACGATTAGAAAGAAGACGCATCTCTAACATTTCGGTCATGGAGTTAACAAACAGCTAACTCTTGACAAAATGGAACTGTTCAGAATATAATAAAGTAATTACATATGAGATCAAGAAGTATCCGACCGTATTTTCTCTCCCAAACTCGACAGAACACGGCGCAAAGACTCAGGACTCCTCAACCTTGGACGTAAGTGCGCATGCGTGAATTTTTGCTATGCTGTCGGCTGGGTCATCTGGTGCCTGGAAGTTAAGGTTTGGGTTGTGAACTTCGTACCCGTCGCATTCTCACCGCAGTGACTCATCGAGTTGAGCAGAGGATCCGCATAAAATTTTGCCACAAACACGGCCACGTATAACTTGAAACAATTCCAATGATTAGAACGGTGATATAACTATGGGTGCAACACAAATCAAAGAGTGGCATCGGCGCCTCAAAGATGGATGAACGTCTTCTGAGAGTGATGAGCGATCAGGAAGGACCTCCTGAGTAGAAATTCCGAAATTTTCATTTTTATTTTTATTTGTCACATCAAAATACATGTCATATTCATACTATTATAACAATTGGTGATTGTTTAGGCAACTGGGAAGAAAGAGGAATGAGACCATTTGGCCTGACATATTTCTCTTCTCACCGAAGGGACGATTATAATTCATTAAGACAAAGACAAACCAACATGTGATGAACAGTGAAGAATATATTACAGCGAAATATATAAAAGAAAGTTAGTATTAGTTGCTCCCTCCCCATTACCCATCCCTCCGTAGTCCAACTCCCTACCATTCACCTTCAGTCTGTAATTTTTAGTGCCAAAACAAGCAAATTGTCAATACTTTGTTTTCAATTTTACGATATCGGAAAGTAAGGTACAAATTCGAAATCTCCATCCTTATCTAATATTAAAACAACTTTTCAAGGCCCTGATGCTCAACTAAAAATATGATATTATTTTTCGTATAAGGTCATATAATGTTTTGTTTACATGATCTTATACTAATATACTAGAAAGAGCGTGCTGTAAACAAGGAATACTACCATGCAGTTCTCCGTCGCTTATGACATGCGGGGCTGCGTGAGAGACATGCACTGTGGCAACAAAGGACTGGGACCTTCACTGCACAATGACCATTCCCCCACGCATTTGCCTTACCTTACTTAAGGCCTTTTCGGTCAAACATCGGATCCTACAAGTAAGGCAGGTCCCATACTCTCCAGGTATGGTTGCTTGATACTTCTGGCTGTTAAAAACGCCTATGAAGGAGAGAATATTCGAAGACACAGAGAAGTTCAAGAAGAATGTGACGCAGCTCCTATTTCCTACTAAAAGTAAGTAACCTGTTGTCGAGTTGCCTTCAAAGTAGGCACCTTCTAGCCGACGTAGTACCTATTTAGTCTCTAAAAGTGATTTAAAAAATGCTATGATCAGTGGGCAGGCCACTGGAACAAGTGTGTAGTTCCAGAAAGTGCCGACTTTGAAGACACCTAGAACAGCAACACCATAGTTTTCTTAGATTTTTTACCTGTTCCTAGATCAGATACTATTTTATCAGACCTTGCATATAGTTAATTTGAATACACTGAGTGGCCACTTTATTATGATCACCTGACAGTTTTAAGCAAATGAGCTATGGCTGCACGCTGTTGCCGCCAGAGGGCGAGGCTAGTATAAAAAAGGAAAGCTTAGTGCTTGCGACAGTACTAGAAGTGATTTTTTGATGACGAGATGGGTGAAAAATGCGATTTGACGGACATTCAATGTGGTATGATTGTAGAAGCTCAGAGCCATGGAGAGAGTATCACCGAAATCGCCGGATTCGTGAAATGTTCCAGAGCAGCTGTTGTTAAAGTGTTTAAAGACTGGACTGTCAGCCAAAAAACTGGGTCTCTACGTGCAACTTGTGGTCGTCATCGAATAGTGACTGCTCGGGCGGAACGGAGAGTGTCCAGACTGGTAACAGACTACAGAAGGGCAACAGTGCAGCAAATTACAGACCATCTTAATCAAGGATCCCCTCAAATGATCTCTGCACACACTGTTTGCCGTACACTGCATCGGATGGGATATGGCAGCCGAAGGCCTGTTCGAACACTTTTGCTGTCTGCAGTTAACAAGAGAAAACGTCTCCAGTTCGCACAGGAGCAGATGGATTGGACAGTCGATAATTGGAAACAAATTCTGTGGTCCGATGAATCACGTTTTCAGTTGCACCATGCCGATGGCCGAGTGAGAATTTGGCTGAAACGGCACGAAAGCATGGACCCCAAGTGCATTGCTACAACCCTTCAAGCTGGTGGAGGCAACTTTTTGGTTTGGGGAATATTTTCCTGGCATGCTTTGGGCCCTTTAATTCGTGTTGATCAACGTCTGATTGGCACATCATATCTAAACATCGTTGCGGACCAAGTGTGTCCTGTCATGTGGATGGTTTATCCCAATGGCGATGGCTACTTTTAACAAGATAATGCGTCCTGGCATAGTGTTCGTATTGTACAGGATTGGTTTCAGGAACATGCCGGTGAGTTTACTTTGCTTAGGTGGCCCCCACAATCTCCAGATCTCAACCCCATTGAGAATTTGTGGAATGAAGTTGAACGAGCCATCAGACAGCTGGATCCACAACCCTGTAATATCACACTCATGGAAAGTGCTATTCATCAAGCATGGTCTCAGATTCCACAAACCACCTCGTGGAGTCCATGCCAAGAAGAATCGACGCAGTATTAAAGGCAAAAGGTGGCCCAACGAAGTACTGAAGGGGTGGTCATAATAAAGTGGCCAATCAGTGTATATGATCCTTTGATCTTACAGACCACAGAAACAATATATGTAGTCTGTGACGTACTACAGGGGTGGCGCACACATCAAGCCGAGAAGTAACTGCGATAAGCCCTTGCTGCCGTAGCTTAATTGGGAAAGCATTCAACTCCCGGGTAGAAGGATGTAGATTAGAGCGCCGCCACAAACAGAGAGAGGGTGTAAATTTCACATTAGTGCTCGAACATAAAAATAGGTCAACTGGCCGGTAGGTTCTTCGAAAAATGTGTGTGTGATGTTCCTTCCACACTTGTTCTGGAATAAGTAAGAATTCCTTTATCAACGATTCGAAAAATGTGTGATGCTTCTTCCACACATAGTCTGGAGTTAATGATAATTCCTTCTTCTACAGAGAGTTACTTTAAGCATTGTTTAAACTGCGGTTTCGTGTCCCCGAGTTTCTAAAGGAGGGGGTGGGGTGGGAGTGGTATATCTGAAGTACTACAGAGGTGACGCATATGTCAAGACGGGAAGTAGCAGTGATAAGCTCTTATCGGCGCCCCTTAATCGGGAAAGCATTCCGCTCCGGAGAAGATGGATGTGGGTTCGGATTTCCTCATCGGTAGTGAGAGGGCTGTGTATTTCAGAAGTCCGACTTTAAAATATTTAGAGACTTCTTTGACGCATTTCCCTGATTTAGCGTCATTCTTTAAACCACACGACATAATATAAAGGCATTTCTTCTTCACGTAGGGGGGGGATAGAAAAGTTGCAATTAAAATCTGATCCGAGTTATAAAATTATAAAAGAAAAAACTGCGGTCTTACTTACTAGGAAAACAAAATGATGACATGATAGATTTACCAGATAAAAGAGTTACTTCATTGTAATAGAATTGCAAAGAATGGCGCAACGAGCATGCAATTCGAGCGGTTGCGGATTTGAGTACGTAAAACACTTCAACATCAGATGAACTACGGAATATATACAGTATTACTCTACATTTTATACTTTCTTGCAGCACTCGTTCTCCCGCAATATGTTTTTTTAAAGTGCGGCAATACATCTTTCTGTACATATCCAATTAAAAGCGATACGGTTTGAAATATGCAAACTCTTCTCTCGCTAAAGCGTGAGAAATATTTGTCTTTTTGATCTTTTACCACATTGTCGAATGATTTAGCGTAATTTATATTAATTAGAATTGAAGTTAAATCTTGAATTATTTGTTACTAAGGGAAATATTTTGCTCTTCTAGGATGAAATGAGAACCAAGATGAGATCTTTACCTGCAGAACAAAAGGAAGAAATGAAGGTAACAGAGGGTTTTGCATTCATCAAACCTTCCATTATATGCATCCCAAAGTGTTGTTGTCACTAAAGTACAGTTGTTCTACGGAACCATAGAAATTTATTGCCTCAAGGCGCGAATTCTACGCCAATGAGGAAAGCAATTTTTCTTTCACGCGATTTTTATGTTTCAACTTGGAATTCACTGGGTTGATCAAAACCTTTATGCCGCATAACTTCTCATTAAATAACCATGAAGTCTTTCTCATTTTTTTGCTGGCTCATTTTTTGCATGACGCTATTGTGTCACAAATAGCTCTTCGAACATGAAACTTTCGCAATTAAGAAGTATATGTTATTTCTTCCATCTACTTTTATTCTTTGATTTCAGTTTAAAAAATTCGAAGACAAACCGAAGACATTCCACAAAGACTATTTCTTACATCAAAAATAGATTTTTCAGTAGTGAATTCAGTTTTGTTTTGACATGGTCTTAATGAATTCGTTGTTAAATTTGTAGTTTTATGATACCAGTTAAAGACAAAAGCATGCTTCGAACCAAATCATTTTCACTTTCGCACCGGAATTTTCCATAATGTCCATTTTTAATTAATTTAAGGTACGTCTCGGAGTCAACGTACAGAAAGACAACGTTATCTTTCTATACTTCAACCTACATAAAGATAACGTTATCTTTCTATACTTCAACCTACATAAATATAACGTTACACAAAAACTAGTGTTCTTCCAGATAATGCACATTTTAAATCCAAGCGTCATATCAAACGACAGTTTCTTCCCGAAGGGTGGAATAGCCTATGCAGAAAAAATCCCAGACTAAGAGTTCGACTAATAATGTGTTTTTCATATCCTCTAACTTGGTAGTTTGTTCAGTTCTAATGGTCTGCTTTTTATTTAAAGTACGCATACTTGTTTTATAAAAACATTCCCAGTTGTTTTGGTTTTTTCGTTATCCGGTATTTAAGCGAGTGCTAAGGAGTTTTTTGACAGGAAATTGAATATTGGAACTTATTGCTTCATGATTTGTAAACAAAAACGTATTGTAAAATTGCTTTAGTTGTCTTGATGAGACTAGAATATTTTGTTTTTATTTAGAGGGGATCAGGGACTTGTCAGGCAGTATTTCAGCCTTTTTACCTGGCCCGTTGCTGTACATTTAATTATTACTAACATATAATATTTGATTCATATTGACAATTGATATTAATTTTCATTGTAATGAATTTTGTTTGTGTGCAGAATTTGGAATTTATTGTGAAAGTTTTGGTGACTTGTCGTATTTTGTGAGTTTCATTGGTGAATTTGTTTACTTTATTTGCATAATTAGTTTAATGATTGTGGCACATATTGTATTGTTACTGAGTATTATATCACTTTTCTATAGTATTGCACAGGAGAAATTTTATAAAATAAATAACTAAAAATAAGAATTAACAACATTGTATTTTGGAGTAGTTCCAATGCCGATGTCATATGCTCTTTAGGTTACTTCTTTTTATCTTTTTGCTGTTTCGGGAGAGGTAAGACGTTCAGTATGAGACATCTAGGTTGTTGGGAAGGCTCACTGACGTGAAGATCTGATGATGCAGAGGAGCACCAGGCACAGGTTGACTGTAATGAAAAGTTCATGATCGGAAGCAGTAAGCTCAGACAGTTTTAAAAATATCCCAGCTTGAAAAATTAGCATTCCATCTAATTTATGTAGAAAAATTAATCACCGTACAATAGGTTATCTTCTCTCAGTTAGTATCCATACAGTAAGTGGAAGGATAAAAATGTAAATGCTTCTTACAAAGGAGAAATTTCAATGCGCAGTAATTTTCCAGACAGTGTAGTCTTCTAATACCTTATTGGTAAATAACTGCGAAGTGTGGTACAAGCCAATCTCATTAAGACGATCTTATTTACTACGATTGGTCAACACTTCAGGGGAGAAGATATCGCAGAACAGTTGACAATGGATTTTGCTTTTTAAATTCATCGGTTCTAAACCTAGTTGTGACATTTAAGAAATCTGTTGCACCCAATCTTTGTGGTGTGTATCGTATTACCTCGCTGTTATAATTCAGAATAAGAGCAGATAAAGTCTAGATTTTTTGAACATGTGCGACATCCACGCCTTACAAGATTTCGGACCTATGCAACAAGTCAACATTTTGTCTTCAGGAACTACTGCAGTGCTGGAAATGGAAATTTTGAAGTGCTGGTATGCTCATATTTATCTAAAATTCACCCCGGAAAAAGTATCTATCTCACAAAATCTCCAAAACTGAAAAAGTATAAAAAATCCCCGGAAGAAAAGCTCCTTCGTGTGAAAATGTAATTTACAATTCCGTGGAATATTATTGCACCACAGATCAGAAATGATGGCGGTGGATTTCAGTTGGTTGCTTTATGGATCCAGCGGGCACTACTTATGCTACACTGAGGACTGGGGTTAGATGAGGAGTCTATACCCCGGGACCAACGGAATAACGAGACTTCTGAACCTCGGCTAATCTTTAGTGATTCAGATGGACTTGAAGCCAGAACATTTAAGGTCCCGACCCGAGAAGACAGTCCAATTCCAACAGAGAATTTCATGAAGTACAACAAAATCGGGCTTTCTGCGAGTATTTTCTGTGCGTTCACGCCCCTTATTTTCTACAGTGTATCTACTAAGAGTTTTTATCCGTTTTCCCGGCTTTCGTCCAGAATTTTTCGGCTAGAAAGCGCAAACTGAATTTCATGTTTCAAGAACTTCTAATCACATAGTTAAAAGCAATGACATAAATAGTGGCAGTGACATAATGGTGGCTCCGCAACCAGAATGAATATTCAGTCTTAAATTAATAGCAATCTCAACACCCTAAAAAAAGCGAAATAGAGTAAGTTTATACCCATCGCTACAAAACTAAAATTCAAATTTTTGTTTTTATTTCATTACTCCCAATTCTTCATTCTATGAGGAAGCTCCTTAAATTGAATATATTATATTACCGAAAGAAGAAAAGTTACAGACATCTTAAGTGGGATGATCTCGGGCTTGCGCAAGGTTTGATCATGCGCTATGGGTAGATTCATTTCCATCATTTGAAGCATTGAACTTATACAGTAGCTCAAGTGTACATCACTCCACCACCGTTTATGGTTCCCACACATCTATTTCTCAAGCACACGGAGAACGTAAGGTTTCTACACTATCTACCAACAAGTAATTGGGCACCCATACAATCGACGATATCTGCGGTCCTGATACACGTCACGGCCGCCGCCGTTAAATATCGTGTGGGAAACAACAACGCAACCAGTCGCATGCAAGATGCCACGCAGTTCGGAGCTCTCTGATTTCGAGAAAGGTGTAATCGTCGGGTATCACAGAAATGGTCGATCCATACGTGACATATCCAGCGAGTTGAAGTACCAAAAATCGACAGTGGCCTACGTGATTGGCAAGTGGAAGATAAGAGGTGACTGTCGGAATGTGCCCCGACCCGGCAGACCCACGAAACTGGGAGTTAGAGACCGACGGGTGCTGGCCAGAGAACTTCGGAAGAACCGCACCAAATCGATGGGCCACATCCGCTAGGAGTTTCAACAGGCATCCGGGAGTGTTCTTTCGATGAATATCATCCGTAAGGAAGCCCATCTGCTTGGTTATCATGGACGTGCTGCCGCCCACAAACCTTTGATCACCAAGTCCAATAGCGCTGCTCGGCTAACGTGGTGGAAAGAACGTCGACAGTGGACCGTTGAACAGTGGAAAGAGGTTCTCTGGAGCGACGAATCAAGATTCACCCTGTACCGTTCGGATGGCAGGGTGTGGGTTTGGCGTCTGCTTGGAGAACGCCTCCTTCCGGAATGTATTGTGCCAAATGTGAATTTCGGCGGCGGTGGAATTATGGTATGGAGGTGTTTCTCCTAGTATGGCACGGGACCTAATGGTCGCAATTCCTGGTAGACACAACGCCCAGACCTACTGCACCATTTTGGATGACCATGCGCTTCCTACGTTGTGGCAGTTTTATGGGGTGGACCCATGTTACTTTCAGGATGACAATGCCGCCTGTCATGTTGCGAGGTCCACCATGGCTTGGTATGGTGACAATGGGGTTAATCGAATGGACTGCCCTGCGCAGAGCCCGGACCTTAACCCTATCGAGCACCTCTGGGACGAGTTGGAGCGTCGACTTAATTGGTACCCCTGCCGTCCGAAATCGGTGAAGGAACTGATCTGTCTTCTCCAAGCCGAGTGGAAGGAAATACCGTTAGCCGTCGTACAACGCCTGGTTGAGAGTATGCCAGAGAGGGTCGCAGCTGTAATCGCCGCTCATGGAGGCTCCACCAATTATTGAAGGTGAATAAACTTCGTTTTCCTTTGCTATCACAGGTTCCCAATTACTTATTGGTAGATAGTGTATATTTAAGAATGCGCGCTCTTATATCAGGCACAAGAAAATCATTTCTGTACTTCCCACTACTAAATTTAGTGCATGTATGTGAATTCCAGGTAAAAATAAGTGCCAGTATGAAATACTAGAAAAAAGAAGTGCTGGTGTGAAATACTAAGAAAAATGAAGTGCCAGTATGCCATACCAGCCCATTTCGAGCACTGGGTATCAGACACAAACGTACTGCGATTTTTCAGTCGCTTACAATTTTAACTGAAAGTACTGTAAATCTACGAGCAATTTACGAATGATCAGACTAAATTTATTTCTTATCTAGTTTATACTAAGCAGTTAATGAGCATTGAAATCCCGTTACTTTTTCATTATCATTTGTACTGTTTAAATGATTGACTTAAACAAGTAGCATAACAATGATAAGAGTTTTTTTATTCTGTCATCTCACAGAAATGCAAGCAGCAAACGAAAGAATTTGTAGATTCTCGTATGTCTCAACTCGGATATCCGGAGCCTTCTGAAGCTTGCAAAAAGGTTCTTGAAGAGAAAGCAAAGAAGTTTGATGAACCCGAACCTCAGTGATTTACAGAATTGGCCGCTGTTAAGGAAAACAAGTTAATAGCGTCAGAAAGTGTATACCTTCTCAATGGCCTTTGAATTTCCTTTATTTGAGATTTCATTTTTGTCAAATAAGCTGCATATATATATGGTATTGTAACTCAAGTTAAAAACTATTAGTTTGAATAAAAATTGGACGATTATTGTGAGCAAAGCCACATTACGTAAATCCTGACTGAATTCTTCTGAGCGTAGATCTAATTGCATACATCGCATAGTTTTTTTGTTTTGTTTTTTGGACTGGGGGTTTAACCACCACCGTGAGCAACTCATTGTTCTATAAGCAGTCTCCCGTCCCTGATTTAGGGCCACGGGTTCCAGGGAAGGAGAGCCAGTGCCGTAATACAAACACAACTTTCATGCCTTACGGAAATTTGACCTCGGACGAATGGTCATAAGTCAGCGCTTAGATCAATGCGCCATCGTGGCGGCAAATATGAGTTTGAGTAAGAGGTATTTTTTTCTTGTTTTTTTTTTTTTTTATTGGAGGTTAAACGACCACCGTGAGCAACTCAATGGGCTTTAAGCAGTCGCGCGTCCCTAATTTAGGGTCATTGGTTCCAGGGAAGAGAGAGAGAGCCAGTGCCGTAAGACGAAAACAACATCCATGCCTCACCGGGATTCGAACCCGGACCCCTTTCGGACGAATGATCAGAGGCCACAGCTTAGACCACTGCGCCACCGTAAGAGGTATTTGATTAAAATTTAGGAGAACCTATAATTTTTCGCTATTTTAACAATATTGCCCTCTTTTCTCATTCTCGTTTTCTATTTAGTAAGAAGGTTATTATATATTTGAAGCTAGACGTGTTAGCCGCCCCGGTGGCGCAGGCTTCTGAGCATTCGTCCGTAATAAGGGGTCCGGGTTCGAATCCCGGTAAGGCATGGATGTTGTGTTTGTCTTACGGCACTGGCTCTCTCCCTTCCCTGGAACCAGTGACCCTAAATTAGGGACGGGCGACTGCTTATAGCCCATTGAGTTGCTCACGGTGGTCGTTAAACCTCCAATCAAAAAAAAAGCTAGACGTGTTAACTTGAAGATTCAAGTGGAAATTGTTAAAGATGAAAATTGAGGATAGAAGGGGAAATTCGATGATACCGAATACTCCTTGTATCTTCAGTTTTCATGTTTAACGAATCTATCGTTGCACTTTATCTTTTTACTTTTCTCCTTTTTTTTTTATAAATCTCAGAATAACCTTTATTCTCGACAGAATATCTCTTCTACGTATTTTCAGAGACAATAACTTAGCTGCCGCCCCTGTTGCGCAAGTGGGCTAAGCGATGGCCTCTGACTATTCGTCCGAAAGGGGTCCGGGTTCGAATCCCGTGAGGAATGGATGTTGTGTTTGTCTTACGGCACTGGCTCTCTTCCTTCAATGGAACCAGTGACCCTAAATTAGGAACGGGCGACTGCTTATAGCCCATTGAGTTACTCACGGTGGTCGTTAAACCTCCAATATAAAAAAAAAACTCTCTTTTTAACAAAAATCTTAGACCTGCTACATAGTTTGATGGACTCATAGTTTGAGACTTTTGTTTCAAGTACTCTGTCATACCATTTTATTTCCATTTGATTTTATCTTTTCCTGCATTGAACTTAGAATAAGGTTTATCAAGACTGAATATGTCTTCTGTTTACAGCGACAGCAACCTTTCTTTCTGTTTTATTTCGTAGTTTGTAAATTCCGTTACTTTCTTTTTTTAAGTTTTTGCTACATTTTTAAATTACCCTGCCACCATTTATGTCATTGTTTTTAACTATGTGTTTAGAAGTTCTCAAAACATGAAATTCAGGTTGCGCTATCTAGCCCAAAAACTATGGACAAAAGCCGGGAAAATGCATAAAAACTCGTAGTAGTGAATTAACAGAAGATTTCTGAAAATGACGTGCAGCAAAGTTGCCGGTAGGTGTCAGTCTTTTAGCGAAACTTCTGTTTTCAAAAGTTACCGTTTTTACGCTTTCCAACCGTAGGTTGAAGAAGCGTATATGCTCCAGCTTTTTCTGTCTGTCCGTCTGCCTGTCTGCCCGCGCGATAACTCGCGTAAAAATGGTTCGATTATGATGAAATTTCAGTATGTGGTCGAGGATCACATGGGGACGAACCCTATTGAAAATGGGTGAAGTGCTGTCAAAGGTCACGACATAGGAACGAGATCCATTCTATTGCCCTTATGCGTCATAACTTGCGTAAATATGGTTCGATTTCGATGAAATTTTAGTATGTGGCAGGAGACCACCGGGGACGAACCCTATTGAAAATGGGTGAAGTGGGGTCAAAGGTCAGTACATAGGGGACGGATGCATTCCATTGTCCTTATGCGTGATAACTTGCGTAAATGTGGTTCGATTCCGATGAAATGTTAGTATGTCGTAGGGGACCACTTGGGAATGAACCCTATTGAAAGTGGACGAAATTGGGTCAAACGTCAGGACATAGGATTGGGATCCATTCCATCGCCCTTATCTCATACTATTAAAGGAGCAATTCTGTTATGTACGTAAATTTTATTTTGAAAACGGCTGTAAGGAATTTGATAAAAGTCGTTAACCTACCGTTTTCTGGTACTAGAAATCGATTCAGCTTGCGACTTTAGGAAAATTTGTTTAGTGGGTAAAATAACCACCCCGAATTACTACGTTTTTAGTGTCATGGCGTCGTCCCATTTATGTTGCCCATGCTTAGAAATCTTATGACGTCACACTCTTGGGATAGAGATGTTGGTGCACGGTCACACCATCTGTCTCATACGTCACGCGTTGTGTGTGGATCCTATTAAAGTTTTATGACGTCACACTCTTGCGAGCAGATGATCGCGATTCCCATCTGCCTCATTACGTCACGCTTGTGTGCCTATCTCCGTCCGCATGATAACTCGCGTAACAATCGTTCGATTTCGATGAAATTTTAGTATGTGGTAGGGGAACGCCTAGGAAGGAACCCTGTTGAAAGTGAACGAAATGGGGTCAAAGGTCAGGACATAGGAGCGGGGTCCATTCTACTGCTCTTGTGCGTCACAACTAACCTAAATAAGGTTCGATTTTGATGAAACTTTAGTATGTGGTAGGGGATCACCTGGGGACGAACCCTGTTGAAAATGGACGAAATGGGATCAAAGGTCAGGATATAGGATCGGGATCCATTCCATCAACCTTAGACAAAACTTTATCATGTTGTTCCGAAAGTATACTTTACCGGTTCTGTTAAATATCATCGAAATGGGGTCAAAGGTCAGGTTACAGGAGCGAGATTTATTCTATACAGCCATTATCCTCCCAACTTGAGTAATGACTAGAGTAATGATATCTGGTATCTTGGAAAGCGTATCATAATCAATGCATTGCATGATTTTACTAACTTGTTTATTTTAACGTCGGTATTTTTGCAGATTTTCCGTAGTCAGTAAATCCGTTTATTTCAGAAAAGTCCGTTAGAAGTTTTTCCGTATTTATACAAACATTTTGCAAAATCTTAGTCGCTGAATTTTTCTGCCGTTATACCAGAGAATCCTACCGCACCAGTAGTACTCCAAGCGACGACTTTTGGATTGGCCCAACAGAAACTGCGCGTCTTAACAAAAAAAACTCCGCTTTTTTTGTGATTAATGCGAGTGATTTAGTCATTTTCTTTTCTTTTGGAACTTATTATTTTTCTTAATAGGTTTGTAATAATTTTAACTTTTCTGTAGCAGGACTTATCACAAATTAAGTATTTCTTTTTCATCGTGACTTTTCGATGCACACCGAATTCTCTGGAATTTGAGCTCTTTTTAAACTAACAATGATTTTTAGTTATCTTTAAGAAAAGGTGAAATGTACTGTTTCATAGTATTATTTCACAAAACTCCTAAATATAAAATTTACTCTTGACAATTGCTATAGCTTTTGCTTAAAGGGGTCCAAAGGCTGAGACATACATACCGTACAATTATCTGTACAATAAGTACCCGATTTCTTACGGTAACACAATATAGAATAACTGGTGCACAAAATGGAAAAGAGGAGAATAAATATCGTGTTCCACAATAACCAAAATTTATGCGATATACTATCCATAATATCCGATCTCTCTACAGAACTTCAAAATCAATTCCTTCGACAGACGATTGAAATTTCACAGTTAATCAAACCTTAAGTATTCCAGAGAATCGTTCCTATTATCAAAAATCTCTTGTCGTATAGATACGGAAAAAATGAGAACATTACATTACCACAATATATAATAGATGGTGCACATAATGGGGGAGAGAAGAAATAGCCAGTGAAAAATGACCAAGATTCATGCGATATGCTCTCCATAATATCCAATCTCTCTGCAGAACTTCAAAAACAGATACTACGACAGACGATTGAAATTTAACAGTTAATCCAACCTCAAGTGTTCCCACGAATCGCTCTTATGTCGGACATTTCTTGTCATATATGGATGCGGATAAAGTGAGAACGGAGTTTTTCTGTTAATATACGAAAGGAATTGCGGAAAGGTTTCTGAAAATTCAGAAATTTCTGTTAAGACATCTTAAAAAAGTCAATTTATCGTCAATACGAGAAAGGAATTGTGGAAAGTTTTCTGAAAATTCAGAATATTCCTGGAGTACGAAAAATCCGTGAAATTCAGGATTTTTTCCGTAATTTCACGCAAAGGGTTGTATCAGAAATATGCTTAATTAATTCATGAAAGGAATCACGGAAAGTGGCTCGTCAATTTCAGAAAACGTTTTGTAATGTAGTGTTTGCGTAAATGGCATGAAGAGCGAATCTACTGTAAAAACTCATTGGGCAAATCAGAAGACATGCTAATACTACAGATCGCATGCTAATACTAACGGTACTGGGGTACAAGCACTCCCCTTCAGCTAAACATAATGCCTTCTGTTCAACCTCATTCATTCCTCACGATTCCTGTTTACGCTTCATTCATTCTTCACGATCCCTGTTCACACCTTATTAATTTCTCACGATTCCTGTTCACACCCCATTCATTGCCCCCGATTCCTGTTTAAACGGCATTCATTCTTAACGATTTCTGTTCATACCTCATTCATTCTTCATGGTTCATGTTCACACCTCATTCATTCCCCACGATTCTTGTTCACCACTCATTCATTCCTCGCTATTCCTGTTCGCACCTCATTAATTCTTCACGATTTCTGTTCACACCTCTTTCGTTCCTTACGATTCCTGTTCACACCTCATTCATTCTTCACGAGTCCTGTTCGTACCCCATTCATTCCTCATTATTCCTTTTCAAACCACATTCATTGTTCCCTTTTCCTGGTCACACCTCATTCATTCCCCACGATTCCTGTTCACACCTAATCGTCTGCCACTCGTAATTATCTTCCGGTCTACTGCTTTGATGTCAGGGTCTCTAGACTTGCCCTTCGTCATTTCCGCTTCTTCCGGTAAGTGGCATACAGCCCTTGGATAAAGTGACCAGACATGCAGTGCAACACTGTTTTGAGGACAAAATTGCATCGTGTCCCCAAATTTTGGGACGCATAAATACTCATACTAAATACGCAAACATTTTTGTCATAAAACTGTATTGTATCACTAAGTGTAGCACTGCAGGGGCATTTTTAGTCGGCCTCTGTAGCGCAGGGTTCTAAGCGATGGCTTCTGACTATTCGCGCGAAAAGGGTCCGGGTTCGAATCCCGATGCGACATGGATGTTGGTGTTAGTCTTATGACACTATATCTCTCTTTAAATGGCCCCAAATTAGGGAGGACGACTGCTTATAGCCCACTGAGTTGTCTTCGTTTGTCGTCTAAACCTCAAACAAACATAAATATCTTTAAAACATATATCATGTTGAATATTGGCAATTTGTGCCAAAAAAGCAGAGGGGGTTTGAATACAATATACTCTGCAAAAGCCAAATAGATTGCGCAAAACTCATGCGCTGAATTAGGAGCAAGATGCGTAATCGTTTTATTTCTCTGAAGAAAAAACTGCATGGAGAATGTTCTCATTTCTTAAAGTTTTTGGTGAAATTCAGAAACAAGAAAGATGACACCGAATTTTCGGGTGTAATAAGCACGTCTTTTGAATCCGTTCTGATGCAAATTAAATTTATCAAAGCTATTCAAAGTCAATGGAACCGGTATGGAAAACAATAGTATCTGACGGAAGAAAGAAGTTTTTCAATTGGGTTTTTAATCCCTCAGATATTTCTGTAAACGGAATCGCGACCTTACGACCTCTGGTTGCAGACTTGTGCCTTAAGAAAAACATGAATTTATATGAGAAACATTTTGCACCGGAACCGCTCTCCAACACAGAAAGAATTTTTCAAATCGGACTCCTAGAAATAGAGATATCGACAAAAACAAGATGTGACTTTACGTCACTTGGTGGGAAAACCATGCATTATTTTAGGAAAAAAGTATTCTCAAAAGGTTTTTCCTAATGAGCGGTATCGGTCCAAGAAAAAGAAAATTAGTCGAGTTTTCAGGAGCCCAGATTTTGCTACAAATACATCAGAAGCAGAAATTAACACTGATGCCCCCTGGTGTCCAAACCATTCTTTACCAAACATTAGAAATTATGTAACAATATTTTCCATTAGGTCTTGTATACGATACAGGAAACAATTTTGAAATCGGTGTTTTAGAAACAGAAATAACGCAGAAAACGTAATTTACCTTTGCGCCCCCAGCGGAAAGTCTATGATTTACTTCAAAATTTTGAATTTATAGGAAAAACATTTCGCATCGAAAACATTATCCAACAAAGAAGGAATTTTTAAAATCCGACTTCTAGAAGTACAGATATTGACCAAAATAAGATATACGCCTACGTTCCCCTGGCGTTGAAACCATGCATTATTTCAAAAAGAAAATGTTCCTTAAAGTTTTGTCAACATGAGTACTATCGGTCAACAAACGACTTTTTTTGCAATCGAGATTTTAGAAGCTCATATTTTGCTGCAAATACATCAGAAACGGAAATTAAGACTTACGCCACCTGGTGGCCAAACCATTTTTTACAAAAATTAGAATTTAAGTGCAAAGGATTTCTCATCGGGAGCTGTATCCGGTGCAGAAAGAATTTTTCAAATCGGAGATTCAGAAGCCGAGATATAGGAGTAAAAGCAATTAGCGGAAAGTCTACGAATTACTTGAAAATTCTGAAATTTTATGAAAATCATGTCACACTGGAAAAACCATCCAACACAGAAAGAATTTTTCAAATCCGACTCCTAGATGTAGAGATATTGACAAAAATAAGATATGCATCTACGCCCTCTGACGGAGAAACTGTGGAATATTTTAAGAAGGAAATACTCCGAAAAGGTTTATCGATGTGAGTGGCATCAGTCCCCGAAAGAAGTTTTTCAATCGATATTTTAGGAGCTCAGATTTTATGGCAAATACATCAGAAGCAAAAATTAACGCTTACGCCCCCTGGTGGCCAAAGTATTCTTTACCAAAAATTTGAAATTATATGCGAAATATTTTCCATCAGGCGGTGTATCCGCTGAAGAATATTTTTTCAAACCGGAGATTTAGAAGAAGAATTTTCGGGAAAAGTGTAATTTAATTTTACGCCCATTGCGGAAAGTCTATGCGTAAATTAAAAAAAGTAACTATATCTAAATTACTCTTCGACATAAAAGGAATCGAAAGATAAAATAATTTTTTTAATCGGATGTTTCGAAGCAAATATGTGGAATAAAACGTATTTTCGAATTCGACATCATCTGCATTTACGCCCTCTAGCGGCGAAATTGTACATCGTAAATAAAAAACGAAATGAAGAATCATCATTCGCATATTTCAAGCTTCCCAATGCAAAAAGACATTTTCAAATCAGACTAACAGTTACAGAGATATCGTGGAAACAGACGGACAGACAAACTCGTAACGTAAGCACGATCTTGTTTTACAAAAGACGTGCTAAAAATGCAGTCAAAATTTGTTATTACAATCAGCATGTTGTCAGGTGGGCCAACCTAAACTATTTTTGAGCACATTTTTCATTAGAAACCTGACATGCATTTGACAGGGTTCAAATTTTGAAATCATTTGGGGCTGTGGCGGATCCAGAAGTTTGCTTTAGGAAGAACGGTTGCTCTGGTCTGAAAAAAAGAATTGATAGAGAGACTTTGTTGAAATGTGTGCGTGTGAGAGAGAAAAGTTTTAAATCACAAAAGGGGAAAAAACAAGTTAGTAAAATCATGCAGTGCATTGATTACGATACGCTTTCCAACATACCGGAAATTATTACTCAACTTATGAGGATAATGGCTGAGAATAAATCTCGCTCCTAAAACTTGACCTTTGACCACATTTCGATGGTATTCAACAGAACCGGTAAAGTATACTTCCGAAACAACATGATAAAGTTTTGTCTGAATCGAAGCATTTTTACGGAAGTTATAACTCATAAGGACGATGGAATGAATCCCGATCCTATGTCCTGACCTTTGACCCGATTTCATCCATTTTCAATAGGGTTCGTCCCCAGGTGGTTCCCTATCACAAACTAACATTTCATCGAAATCGAATCATATTTACGCAAGTTATGACTCATAAGGGCAATGGAATGCATCGCGTTCCTATGTCCTGACCTTTGACCCCACTTTACCCATTTTCAACAGGGTTCGTTTCCATGTGGTCCCTACAACATACTGAAATTTCATTCAAATCGAACTATATTTACGCAAGTTATGATGCATAAGGTCAATGAAATGGATCCCGCTCCTATGTCGTGAACTTTGAGCATATTTTGTCCATTTTGAACAGGGTTCGTCCCCAGGTTGTCCCCTACCACATACTAAAATTTCGTCGCTATCGAACGATTTTTTTGCGAGTAATCGTGCAGACGGACGGACAGACGGGCAAAGCTGGAACATGTACGCTTATTCAAACTACGGTTGGAAAGGGTAAACAACTCAAAAATGAGCACTATTTTCCTGGCATTCAACTGTCTGCTTTGTGAGGAAACAAGCTCTGTGCTTTTTAAAATATCATGTGTGTATAGAATCTTTCGAAATAAATTTGAGCCCTTCTATTCGAGTGGCTTAACTTACAGAAAAAAATCCAGCTTGAATCACGGAATTATTTCTAAGCAATATGACAGGTCATTCCTCTTTAAGATATTCATTGATTCTTTCCCAGTGCATGATTCACACTCGTTTGGAAAGGAACTTCCATTTAATTCAAGTCATTCCTGCGTCATTCATTTATAAGCTACTCATTTTCTTTGTTGCGCCATTTTTTCTAGCATTTTACTGTCAAAGGGGTTATGGAAATATTTCATTAAACAATAATTGTATCCAAAAGTATTGCGAGATCCATAAAACCTTGTACAAAATATTTTCTACTACAATTTTATGCACAAATAGTAAGACTAACCTAATTATCTCACAACTTCCAGCCTTTCAAGTGTCACTTCCTGTTTGTTTGACACCTGGGTTTAGATATTCCGATTGCTATAACTCTGCACCAATTCGTCGTAGACAAGAAACAAAGGCAGTTTTGGAATCCTAAAGAATGGGGATTTAAAATAAACGCATTTTTACAAAATGTGAAATTTGGCTTAAACTGACCTTTTCAACGTAGTGGCATTAAGGTGGACGTCAAGTAATGTTTCCTATACTTCCAATGGAAAAACTTCTGTACACATTTTCTTCACAAATAATGCGTTCCCAAGGATAAAATTTGAACATCGATTAAAATAGCTTCATGTTATAACTTGGAATACTTAATATTTTCTAAAACATAACCATCATTATATTAAAAATCAATAACTTTTCCTTTCGTGGTGTTGAAACCAGAAAAAAGATGGTGCGACCTGTACTTTGATGACCTCAGTAGACAAACAAATGTTGGATTGCATAATTACGGTTATGTTTTAGAAAATATTAAGCATTCCAAGTTATAAAATGAAGCTATTTTAATCGATGTATACATTTTCACGGAAACGAATTAATTGTGAAGAAAATGTGTACAGAGGTTTTTCCATTGGAAGTATAGGAAGCAAAATTACTTGACGTCCACCTTAACTCAAGGAACATATCACAGACATAGAGATTTTTACACCTAACAGTTAGAAGAGCAGATATAGAGAAAAACATTATCTATCTACACGACCTCTAGCGGAAGAATTTTGAATAATGCAAAAGTAGAAAATATGTGAAAGATATTCTTTACAACAAAAGCTACATCAAGGAAAAAATAATTCAAATACGTTTCTTGGAAGCAGAGGCAGTTAGAAAAAGATATTAACATTTCTGCCCCCTAACGGGTAAACTGTTCACTATTTTAAAAAAGATAATATTTCCCATCTTTACTGCAAAGAATGGCATAAAGTGAAAAAATATATTTTCCAAAAAGGTTTTAGAAGCGGCATCAAACAGAAGCACACACACACTAACATCACCTAGCTCTAGAACTATGAAAACCCCACGAGCAGAGGTAAAGTGTTCCACAAAGTAAATAGTGTACGGCGTTTAAAGAACTTTCATATCGGGTTTATAAAAGCAGATATATTAACAAAAAGCGATAAGACATTTGCGCCCATAGCGGGAAAATTGTGCACTATTTTTCGCAATAAGTGTATACAAAATGTTTTGGCAGTTAATAGTATCTGAACGAAAGACTATTTCTTCAATTGGGGTTTTTAGTAGCGCAGATTTTGATGTTAAAATGCTGCAAACGGAAACCTGAAATTATGCACTCTTAATGGCACACGTGTGCGTTAAGGAAAATTTGAAATTATATGCAAAATATTTTGCACCTGAAATGGTCTCCGACAAAGATTTTTTTTAAGTCGAACTGTTAAAAGTGAAGATATTGACAAAAATAAAATACCCATCTACGCCCCTGGCAAGAAAAATAATACATTATTTCCATCACATGGTATTATTCAAAAGCTTGTCGTAGTGAGTTGTATCTGACCACGAAAGACTTCTTTAAATTCAGTTTTCCGAAGCACAGATATTGCTGCAAATATGCCAGAAACAGAAATATACACTTACGCTCCCTAGTGACCAAACCATCCTTTTAAAAAACTGAAATTATATTCAACAGATTTCACACCAATAGTTCTATTTAATGCAAAAAGAATTTTTCCAATCGGAATTTTACAAGCAGAGTTATCACGCAAATCAAAATTGAAAGTTACGCCTCCTAACGGAAAAACTATACATTACGTGATAAAGAAACTGTACCCAACAATAGTCTTCGTTGCAAATGGTATCCAAAGGAAAAAAGAACGTTTTTAATCGGATGTTCAGAAGCAATTGTATTGAATAAAATGTATTATGAAGTCGATAGCACCTGCATTTACGCGAAGTTGTGCATCACACACACAAAAAAAAAAAAAAAAAAAAAAAAAGCAAGGATCATCGTTTTCACCTTTCAAATTTCCCAATGTAATAATGATTTTTAAAATCGAACTAATATTGGCAGAAATAGCTTATCGACAGACGAATGGACTGACGGACGGACAAATTGAAAACATAATGACGATTTTTCTACATGATACAAACAGTCGATGCATTGGAAAACATAAAGGTCACAAGGATGAAGAAAGCACGGCATACGAAGTTCAAGGCCATGCAAATAATTTATGCTTTCCAACCGTAGGTTGAAGAAGCGTATATGGCCCAGCTTTGTCCGTCTGTCTGTCTGTCCGCACGATAACTCGCGTAAAAATGTTTCGATTTCGATGAAATTTTAGTATGTGGTAGGGTATAACCTGGGGAGGAACCCTATGTAAAATGAACGAAATGGGATCAAAGGTCAGGACATAGCAGAGGGATTCATTCCATCGCCCTTATGCGTTATAACTTACGTAACAATGCTTCGATTGCGACAAAACGTTATCATGTTGTTCTGGAAGTATACTGAACCAGTTCTGTTTAATATCATCGAAATGGGGTCAATGTTCAGGACATAGGAGCGGGATTCATTCCATCGCCCTTATGACTCATAACTTCCGTAACAATGCTTCGATTGCGACAAAACGTTATCATGTTGTTCCGGAGGTATACTGAACCAGTTCTGCTTAATATCATCGAAATGGGGTCAAAGGTCAGGGCACAGGAGCGAGATCTATTTCACAGCCATTATCCTCATAACTTGAGTAATAACGTGAGTAATGATTTCTGGTATGTTGGGCAACGTATCATAATCAAGGCATTGCATGATTTTATTAACTTGTTTTCTTTGCTATTTAGGGTGTAATTTCGGCACAGTGGGTTTTCGATGGAGCAACATGAACCAGCATTACCATCAGGTTCTAAAGGAAGTATCCGGGAAAAAGAGAAGCATCTATTTCAAGCTTAAAAAAATCGAAAAAACGCTTAACTAATCGTCCAGGTAGTCCTCATTGGAACTGATGACCTTGTTCCACCTATCTACGTGTTGAAATAGACCATTGCGATAGAAGACTGGCGAGCGGGAGTTGAAGAAGTCATCCATGCAAAGTTTCACATCATCGTTATTAATAAAGTTTTATCTCAGTCTTGACGAAGGTATAACATACACCACAGAGCTGCACTAATGTATCATACCACACATTACATATATCTTTCATATTTTGCAAACCACACATACGTCATTTAGATCTGACCTCCAGACGGTTGCCAAATAACATTCTGTGAATGAGAAAATATAACGTTAAGGTTAAATCCCTTAAAGAGAACGAACTCAAAATTTGCATAGGGAAATAAACTAAAGATGAAAGTTAAATTACAATACACGTCATAATGTAGATATGTAACTAAGGGGGAAAGAAGTGATTTACTTTCTGAGGGATTACATAAATACAACGCTCAAGGAGACAGAGTAATACGGCCTGAATCTGTAGGTCACGTAAATGCCACGCTGGGCCACACTTTCTGTAACACGGCGTGTTATCGATTGGAAAAGTTCCCGGATGGTGCTAACTATGCGTAGTTGAACTGTTGTGACGTACCTGCCGGCAGGACGCACACGACATAAAGGCAGATAGCCGTCAGAACAAACGTACGCGTAGTTCAATTGGTAGAGCGACTTATTCCGGTATGAGGGGACCGGATTCGAGCCCCAGCGTGGACAAAAAATGACGGAAAAATTTACTTCGTTATATTGTCCAAAATACGTCGACAACAGCATGGGGTTGTGCAGAGGTATTACATCATCTGCCTGTGAAGTCCAGTACATTGCGGAAAGATTTCGGGGTAGAACAGTCCAGGGCAATATCTAAACACCTCATAGGAGCTGTCTGGTTATGTTCACAGGGTGCGTTGGGCAGGCGTTATCTCCCTGAAACTGGGCATAAAGGATACAAAGAAGATATTGTAACAAAACGGGCTACAACACCTCATCGAAGTACCGTGTGTTCTCATTTTCCCACTGGGATTATAGTGGGTAGAAGGCTGGTGAAACTGATAGCACCCTAAATCATGGCACCAGGCTGAGGAGCAGTACTAGGCTCATGGATGGCAGCACAAGCAGCGTGGCGATGACTTCGTCCCTAGAAGCGTAATCGGTGAGCGTCAGAGCTGACACAGAACAGACACTCGTCGCTGGAAACAACCTGTAGCATTCCTCCCGCCATGCATGTCCGGTACGTTACCACTGCATGTCTAGTAATGTCTTGTGCATTACGTGGTATAACGAAGTAAATTTCTCCGTAATTTTTGTCCAAGCCGGGAATCGAACCCGAGTTGTCTTATTCCGGAAAAAGCCGCTCTACCAACTGAGCTACGCAGACGTTCGTTCTCGCTGCTATCTGTATTTATGTCGTGTGCGTCCTGAGGGGCAGGCACGTCTCATCTCCCCCCCGAAAGAGGGCCGGGGCATGGCCCACGGTCCCACCGGGACCATGAATCGCCGTAGGCAGTCATCCGCTGAAGAACGTGCACTTAAGAACTCCCAGTCAATCTGGTGTGTGGAATGCTACATCACACACATTTATTTTTCGAGGAGCTGAAAAAGTGATTCTATTCTTTTTCCTGTCTCGCGGTGTGGAAAGAACATCACACCATTGCGAGAACTTTAACGGCCGCGTCATCCGGGAAGTTTGGGCGCCATTATAACAAAGTAAATTTCTCCGTCATTTTGGTCCACGCTGGGAATCGAACCCGAGTCCTCTTATTCCGGAATAAGCTTGCACGAATAAAGCGGCGCGTGTCCTATGTAAGCAACGTTGATTAAGCTCTTTTACCTGCGCAAAAGAAGAAATTTTACGTTGTTTTAATACTGCGTATTATTTTTTTCAATGGGGTATAAATTAGACATTGCGCCTTTTAACTTACGATTAAAGAAAACATCATTATCGTAATGTTGGTGTATATGACATAACTGAAGGGAAACGTCGCTTGTCCTACGTGTAAAATACACTGGCGGAAAGTGAAAAAAGAACACCAAGAAGGAATTGGCGGACGATCATGAAATTTACATATGTTAATGGGGTCGAGCTTACGTAGGTGTGATGTTAATTTCGGGACCAACCGGTTAGCGCTTACGCCCCAGCACGGCATAGTATAAAAATTATCGTCGGTGGTATTTAAGGAGTACGCCGAAGTGAATGTAATCAGTCGCGGCGTACGGACACGTGCGAAGACCTGAAGAAGGTACAATGCCTGGACATGGAAGACGTGTAAGATTTCAGCAGTTATCGGATTATGTGCGAGGCCGTCTAGTCGGACTCCGCGAGGCTGGGTGGTCGTATCGTCGTATTGCAGAGCGAATTGGACGGGAAGTATCAGTGGTGCTACGATGGTGGCGCAGATGGTCCGAGGAACATTCCCACAAGAGAAAACGTGGAACCGGGTGTCACAGACGGACTGATGTCAGCAGACGATCGACGCATAAGAAGAGCGGCGTTGTCAAGCAGAACATCCACTGCGAACCAAATCCGAGCTGCCGTTGCACCTGAGGTGACTGTGCGAACAATCCGCAACCGTCTACTTGATGCAGGACTACGTGCACGTGTGCCTCTGGCATGGGTACCTCTGACTCCAGCCCACCGTCAGGAACGGCTGCAGTGGTGTCGCCAACGTCTGCACTGGAGAACGCAATGGCGATCTGTCGTGTTCAGCGATGAAAGCAGATTCTGCTTGGGAGCCTCCGATGGCCGTATGTGTGTTCGCAGACGCACAAGAGAGCGTCTCCACCCTTCTTGTATCCGCCAGCGACAAACAGGGCCTACACCTGGTCTCCTGTTGTGGGGAGCGATCAGCTGTCACTCCCGCTCACAACTAGTGTTTGTACCGGGTACGTTAAACAGCACCTCCTACATCAACAACATCATTCAGCCCGTTGTTGTGCCATTTGTAAGGTCGATCCATCGTGGTGTTTTCCAGCAAGATAACGCACGCCCACACATGGTACGTGTAACGCAAATTGCACTTCAGGGTGTGAGACAACTTCCATGGCCTGCACGTTCAGCGGATTTGTCCCCCATTGAGCACGTGTGGGATTTTATGGGACAACGACTTATCAGGTCTCCACGGCAAGCCACGACCATCCCCTATTTACGCGTCCAGGTTGAGGATGCTTGGAACTCAATAACCCAAACTTACATCCAACAGCTGTACGACAGACTCCATGCCAGAATTTCACAGTGTGACGCAGTTCATGGCGGTTTAGCCTTGTACTAACCATGTTACATGGAAATGTTATTTTTCAGTTTACCAGCAAATACAGCTGTATTTTGCCATAATGTTTTGGATCACGTTATCCTCTGTATTCCGTTATTATGCTGTATACATTTTGTTGGTACCTTAACTTAATGTTTAAAATCTTTCCGAGTACCTTAACTTAATGTTTAGAGATAAAGTCCCCTTCTTGGTATTCTTTTTTCAATTTCCGGCAGTGTATATTTCTGCTTCGGTTGCTTGCATTCTGCGTGATCTAGTTGCATGAAATTCGTATTTCACACTCTAAGTAATGTCAAAAAACATTTTAATGTGGCCATTTGTTTATTCCTAAGAGAAGTTGCCGAGAAGAAAATTTTTAATTTTGGAAGTTCTTCCCGCAGTATTATGAGTTCGTAATAGCTACGAAACGGGAGAAAAAATAAGTAAAATTAAATATGATAGAAAGATATTCCCTCTTCATATAATTTAGAGTTTAGACAATTACAAATCTCGAAGATGAAAAGTTTCGGAAAAGAAACACGAGTTAGCAAACCATCTGTAGGTTTAACCAGAAACCTTCACTTCAGAGCCATTCATACTCTGGTAAATGACGCAAGGATCTAGTAAATATTAAGTCCCTCAATTTAATATTTAGATATCAAATAAGTGAACAAGGTTACTAGCTAACTATGTTACCCTTAAAATACTAAAACAACTCTATTATTTCAAGAGAAAGATTAGAAAAGGAGGTGAGAATCCTAGATTGAAACTGCAAGTCACGGTAAATGTGACAAGGTTCTAGTAAAAACTGAGTACCTTAACTTAATGTTTAGAGATAAAGTAAATGCGAAAGGTTGCTAGCTAGCTATCTTGCACTTAAAATACTAAAACATGTGTATCATTTCAAGGAGCCGCCCCGGTGGCGCAGTGATCTAAGCGATGGCCTCTGATCATTCGTCCGAACGGGGTCCGGGTTCGAATCCCGGTAAGGCATGGATGTTGTGTTTGTCTTACGGCACTGGCTCTCTCCCTTCCCTGGAACCAGTGACCCTAAATTAGGGACGGGCGACTGCTTATAGCCCATTGAGTTGCTCACGGTGGCCGTTAAACCTCCAAACAAAAACAAAAAAAAAATTTTCAAGGAAAACATTATAAAAGGTGGTGAGAAGCCCAGACGAGTTGTGACAGATTCTTGACGTACGACACTGAACTTCAAATGTCGCCCGGTTAACTTACAGTTTTCCAGTCTATGTATCTTAAAGGTCTTTGGCTGGAAGACAGAAATGACGTCACGGGTGGTAGGACCACTACGAAGAGGCGGAGTGCAATCGAAGGTGCGTAGATAGGCACAGGAACAAGATAGCGGCGAGGCAGCGGGTAAGGAACGCTGAGAGATGAAGAGCACTGAGTCAATGCAAGTCACGAAGTTTACCGGAAAAGGAACCAATAGTGAGCGAGGGATAGTTCGAAAGATATCAAAAGGAGAAGTGCACGAACAAAATACGTACTTACAGGACGATACATGTAGCAGGGAAGAAACAGGCGAACTTCATAAGTCAGGGAAACGTACACACACGAGGCATAACTGACTTAATCCGTAGAACCTTGGCAGAAATGCAGGAACAAAATAGGGGTGTGAGCATCATAGACAGACTATCTCATGGTGCTCTAAGCTAGACTGTGGACGATTTTTGGAAGGGGTCGGGGCCCGGGGTCAAATGGGCCCCATACAAAATTTCCATAAAATCTACAATTTTTGATTTAGGACCACCAATTTTGGTATAATATTTCCATGGAACTATAAGTTAGATCGTACACAGTTTTTGGAAGGGGTCGGTGCTCGGAGTCAAGGCGGGTCCCATACGAAATTTTCGTAAAATCTACAGTTTCCAATTTAGAACCACCAAATTTGGTATACTATCTCATGGTACTCTAAGTCAGACCGTAGACAGTTTTCGGATGGGGTCGAAGCACGGGGTCAATAAACCCTCATACAAAATTTTCGTAAAATTTCCATTTTTTTACTTTTAAGAACTACAACACAATTTAGCACTCCAATACCCGATCCAATTTCCATTTTTTTACTTTTAAGAACTACAACACAATTTAGCACTCCAATAGGTAAACAAAAGGATGATCAATACTAATGTCAAGTCGCATGCACGCGGCATGACATAGGTACATTGTATTTCAGTGTCGCGGGTTTCTCAGAAACGCACGCCAGATGTACGGCAGTTTTACAGATCTCTCCTCGAAGGTAAGTATTTCCATCACTCTTCTTTTTTTCTTTTTTTGTTTCGTAAAAGTAAAATTGACTAAATCAATTTCTTTTCTCTTTTTCACATTTGCAGCCATCCCGGCTAATTTTTTTTTTATTTGGCAGAAATATTACTCCATCAGATAGTCATTGGCAGTGGCTGGTATGAATTCAAAGTATTCCTGCTTTTCACACGGACAACTCTACGTCGCCGGCTCAAGGGTTGGTAATCTAAAAATCCGTACATTTTTGCTCCCAATGGAAAACCAAAAATATTGTTTACCAAAAGGCAATAACCTAAATGAACTCAAACAAATTTACTCGAGAATTACAGGAATATCTTTTTCATTCATTAACTTTCATCCGCTAAACTTGGTGATTCCACGAATAGTAATATTTACCCGGGATATACCGGGTACCCCTGCTAGTTTATCTACACTGGTGGCCACCCAAAATACAACACCAAGAACGAAGCATCTGATTGGCCTGAAATTCGCAGCATGCGTCGCCCGCGAAAGGACATGCAAACCATTAGCATTGCAGGGCATATGCAAATCATATGCGCCCGGCACGCCACCGAGAAGCACTATAAGAAGGATGCACAGAAGGCGGGGTGAAAGTAGTGGAAGTGTGTTGGGCTACCGGATCTGTGCGTGGAAAGCTTCCTGATGCCTCGTCTCAGAATACGGCAGTCATTCCAGCACGTTTCGGAGTTCAACAGAGGACGAATAGAGGCTTATCGCGACAGAGGTTTATCGTACCGAGACATCGGCGCCTGTGTGGGACGACATCCAGCCACAGTGAGGAGAGTATGGATTCGGTGGGTGCAGGAGAGACGGACGGACCGACGTGAGCGGTTGCCGCAGCCGCGGCACACCACCGAACGACAGGACCGGCATGTTGTGTGGCGGGCATTGACGGTTCGCCCCGCCACATCACGAATGTTAGCGCACGAATTAGGGTGTGTTGCGCAACAACCTGTGTCAGCACGTACCGTTCGACGTCGTCTGCAGGAGCGGAGACTTGTCGCACGGTGCTCATTGCTCCGATTACCATTCACGTTACACCACCGGCGAGTCCGGTGGCAGTGGGCCGTTGAACTCCGCACCTGAACTACGGAATGGCACGACATTGTCTTCTCCGACGAATCCCGCTTCTGCCTGCATCACCACGATGGTCGGATCCGCGTGTGGCGGCACCGCGGCGAGAGACTGTATGACGCCTGCATTATACATCGCCATACCGGTCCGTTGCCTGGCGTTATGGTTTGGGACGCAATTGGATATGACACCCGCACCCCTCTGGTACGCATCGCCGGTACACTCAACAGCCACCGTTACATCTCCCACGTTTTGGAGCCTGTAGTCCTCCCTTACCTGCAGGACCTGCCAGCCGCCACTTTTCCACAGGACAATGCGCGCCTGCACGTGGCACGCATCGTGCAACAGTTATTCTCCGGGCACAGGTGTCACTCCTGCTGTGGCCCGCCTGTTATCCCGATATGTCGACCATCGAACACGTCTGGTCGCTGATCAGCAACCGAGTGGCCCGGCAAGCACTACCCGCTGCTACGCCTGATGAACTGTTGCACCGTGTGGAAGCAGCCTGGACCGACATACCCCAAGCCCATATCCAAAGCCTCTTTCGTTCGATGCCGTGGCGTGTAGTGGCCGTTATTGCCAGCCATGGGGGCCACACGAACTATTGATGTCTGCGTGTTCCGCAAGTCGCACGGGCCTGTAAGCTCAATCGTTTCATCTTTGTATGTGTTGTTATGTGTCCAGTAAATCTGGCTTTGCTTTCTCGTGTCCTTCTTGGTGTTGCATTTTGGGTGGCCAGCAGTGTATAAAGGCTATTTCTTATTCTGATCCGCAGTAAATCACACTTGTTTCGGTATCAAATAAATTGAAACAAAGTAATTGATTCGTTTTTATTCTATCATTTCATTTTTATTTGGTACTGAACTAAAAATTACTGATTTAAATTAGAAAGCAAAATCAGCCGTTGTATGTTGACGCTCAAAATGTTTCAATCCTTCTGTTTTGTGGAAACCGTCAAATGGAATAAGAAAAAGTGACCATATAAAATTTGCTCCTCTATATTTAAAACCCAGCCTTTCATGTTTATGACATCACCACGAAGACGCCATTGTTAAGGTCACACGCAAAAAATTTCACTTGCGTTGAACGGATACGTACTTTCCCGTTTGTTTTCCAATAGGAGATAAACGGACACTTATCAGAACTCAAAGCTCATAAATGCTAACTCACCTGGTCACGAATGTCAAAAATGGGGAATAATAGATGAAAGCCTGATTTGTTTCCCAATTTTTAATTTCATTCAAATCATAGTTGTTTACAAGGACGTATTATTCCGTCTCCGTGTTTAAAAAAGCAGCAGGTGTTTAGGAAAGAGGAAATGGAAGTGCAATTTCTTTATCTGAAGTGGGAGTGCAGAAGGTGGGGCGAATTCTAATAAATATTAGAGAGATCTGCGGGTATAATCATGAGTTCCATGTTTAAAGAGAGACCACTCAGAAAGATGTGTTTCCCTCGCGTTGTAGCTCTGATTCTGATTGATGTTTTCTGCACTCAAGTAGGGAAAGGATTCGAACATCCTTGCAAACAATATTTCCAAAAAGTGAACAAGGTGATCAAGGGTAATCTATTTACTTTCCTTCAGGGTATGAGAAAAGTCCTAGGGTACCTGAACCCGAATTAATTTCTTCATTAGGTTGTCGCAGATTTCTCCTGAAACGACGAAATGCAATGTGCTAGTTTTCATTTCAAATTGTATTTCAACTGGAACTTTTTAGCTTTGTTGGCCAGTACGGAATGTAGCGGTTGACACAGACCCACTTGCATGAACGCCAAAGGTATGATTTTGCATGTAACAAAGATCGACAGGGTTCCCTAACACTCTTTGTAGATAATTTTATCTTCCCAATGCTAATATCGAGTGATTCAGATGTCTACATTTATTTAACATATTTCATTATTGGCGTCACTCATAACCAGAGAGAGCCACAGTCCCGTACATACTAAGTGGAATTAAATCATAGCGACAAACAGTAGGGTTTACTAATTCCTGACATTGAGCGGTACTTAGGTAAGTGAATTAATTACTGTTATAATCACAAAAACAATGAAAGAAAACATATGTCATAAAAGTAAATATTTACTAAACTATGGCGGCGGCAATACACTGGCGTGCAAAAACTAAGGGCGAAACGGTTTTTCGAACGTAACGTCGTGCAGAAGTGCTCCACATCGACTCAAATCATACAGATCCCCATGATGCAAGAATATGAAACAAGTGAGCAAAACCGTACGAACAAGGAATCCAAAGGATACAAATGCACTTTACTGAAAAGGTAGCTTCGAGCACCACTAGGCAGAAGACAGAAACGTCCATGTGACAGGCGGCTGCCAAGAGAAATCCAGTCTTTAGTAGGGGATATGATCATCCCTGACTGCGTTGCAGGATTTACAACGTCTGTCCATGCTGAGGACGAGGTTGTCAAGGAGCTGTTGAGGCATCGCGGCCCATTCCTCTTCTAGCGCCAATTGCAGCTCCGGAATCGGTGCTGGCGGCTGGTGACGTGCTACCAAGCGTCTCCCGAGAAGGTCCCACACGTGTTCGATTGGATTTACGTCCGGTGACCTTGCGGGCCAATCCATGCGTTGAATATCTTCATTCTGCAACAGCTCTGAGACAGCCACTGTACGATGAGGTATAGCGTTGTCGTCCATGAAGAGGAACTCAGGACCCACAGGACCTCTAAACAGACGCACGTGAGGCAGGAGAACCTTGGTACAATAGCGGACACAAGTGACTGAACCTCCTTGGAAGATGTGGAGGTCAGAATGGCTACAAAACATGATACCGCCCCAAACGAGAACTCTACAACCTCCAAACCGGTCCCTTTCGATGATGTTGGAGGTGTGATTGGGTGTTCCCTGCTCTCTCCTGATGTGTATAAGTCCAGAATCGCTCGTTAGACTAAATCGACCCTCAGCCGTAAAGAGAACTCGACCCCATTGTTGATGAGTCCAGCTCTTGTGTTCCTGACACCACAGAAACCGCCGTTCCCGATGAGCAGGCGTTAATGGCACACACCGTACTGGTCGTAATGCAAATAGGCCACCTTTGTGCAGCCTCTTGGAAACGGTAAAACGCGATAACGGACATCCGGTTGCCTGTTGCATTTGCCTTGAGATTTCTCCCGCTATCTGCCGTCTGTCTCTTCTCGCCTATAGGACAATATACCAGTCGTCCGTTTGAAATTCTCTCCAAGCTCGTGAAACGATGCTGTGAGCGATCCCGAACTCCTAAGCCACACTAATCACACTTCGACCATCTTCCAACTTCCCAATGACGCGACCTCGTGGAAAGTCATTCAGTGTCATCTACTGGATTGCCTGTCGGCCATATCACACGGTGGCAGCAACTCGACGTCGTTCAAACCGATGTACACCGTGCAATAGCTTTCCCCGAATTGCTGAGCGTGCAACACCCGTGTGCTTTATACCCTTCCGACACTCCCGCCCCTCCCCTACGTCATGCTGCATGTATGCGCATGCCCTACCGTACCGGACCCTAGTCTATCTACTGAGTGGTCTTTCGGTCCGTTCTGCCTGCTCGTTCCAATATTATGCTAATTTCTCCTCTTCGTCCTTAATTTTTGCACACCAGTGTAGTACAGGGTGTCTCACTCGCTACCGAACCCAGCATTTCTTTAATAATTTTAAAACCAATGAAGATACAACAAAATTTGAAGTGGATTTTCCTCATGTCGTGCGAAATGGGATGACATCTCAACATATACTGGAATCGGTCACTATTTTCGTCCAGACAGCATGGAACCCGGCGCACCATATTGCAAAAGTCCTTGCCAGTACGTCCGTCGTCACTGCCTGAATTTCTTCGATGATGTATGCTTTCAAATCATCTGTGGTTCGCGGTTTCTTTTGGTAAACTCTCCCTTTTAGATATCCCCCATAAATAGTAATCAGGAGGCGTCAGATCGGGCGAGCGTGGTGGCCATAGACTCTTCGAAATGAGGCGATCGCCGAAAAAGGACTGAATTTCGGACATACTGGTGTGATGTGTGTAATGTCGCTCCATCACGCTGGTATATCCAATGGAGAGTTCTTCGTCGTGAAATTGATTTACAAAGCTGTTGAAGTTTTCCATATATGCAGCTGTTGTGATGGTTGTATCGAAGAAGGTGGGACCAATTATGCAGCGCCGAGTCATGCCACACCAAACACCATTTTTTTGTGAATGAAGGAGTTCTTCATGTATCGCGTTGGGGTTACCTCTAGCCCAAATACGGGTATTTTGAGAATTGACGTATCCGGACAAGTGAAACCACGCCTCGTCCGAGAACCACGTGTAGTCCAGAAAGCCCGGATTTTCCTGAAGAAATGTCTGAAACTATCGACAGAATGTCACTCGTATCACGTGGTCAGCCTCTTCCAGTTCGTGGACCACAGAGATAAGGTACGCATGAAGCTTCGCTTTTTTCACAGCACGTTGACAAGTGCTTTTCGACAACCCTGTTTCCTGTAACAGCCGGTGAAGTGACTTCCTGGGAGACGCAAGTAGTCGGCCCTTTGCACTCAGGATCGTTTCCTTGGACATTTGTGGACGACCTCCTGCATGGTCGTCTAATAAAGACTCCTTGTTTCCAATTTCTTCGGCAATGCCCAAATGGTGGACTTGCTCGGCGGATGTCTGCCTGCAAACCTCTCCAGGAATTGCTGTTCACAAGATTTTATCGATTCTGTTTTCCAATTAGTGCGAGCAATATACACTCGCTCCTCCAGAATATGCCGATACGTTTTCACACGTACGCGAGCAGTAAAGAGCACGAGCATTCACTATCAACAACCGTATTGTGTAGACACGCTCAGCGAAATGGCATACTGTATTGTGTATACACGCTCAGTGGATGACTGGCCACCCTTAGGGATGTGTCTGCCACTAAGGTGCACTCCGGCTGGCTGGCGGACAACGTCGAGTTCAATGCTGTCTGGACGCAAATGGTGGTCCCTTCCAGCACATGTTGTGATGGCATCCCATTTCGCACGAAATGAGGTAAGTCCACTTCAAATTTCGTTGCAATATCTTCATTGGTGTTAATATTATTAAAGAAATGCCGGCTTCTGTATTTTTACTGTTTATTTTTTCAAAAAAAATATTTATTATTATCTATTGTTCAAGTTTAGAAGAAAGTAAGAAACGACGCTGTCACCGATCAAATGTGATGCAGCTACGAAAGCCCATCTGCGCATGCGCAAGCTATACTGTAACCACAAGATAGAAAGAAAAGCTGAATTACAACTGTGTTAGTGAGTGGGATTGGCAACTTTTGGTGTAGAGTATCTCCAGGTTACACCCCTATCGTGTTATACATCATTTTAAAGCTACCATCAATAGCAGGTAACCATCTTGGGGGGAGAGCCAAAGGTTTGCTGCGACCCTACGTTCTCATAGCATAAAAAATGCGTTTTCGTAATGGTTTTTACCACATTTAGCTGAAGTCCTCGTAACTTACGCAGATTGAAATGAGATACTTTTAGGTTTATGTAGAAAGTGATTTTTTGAAAATTTTGAAGGCAATGTTGAAACAACGAGCAAACCTCTCTCGTAACAGATGCAAAACAGAAATCAGCATGGGGAATTAATTACCTAGGTTTATGATTTTTTTTTTAATTTTTTAAAACCCTTCTTTAAAATGGAAAAGTTGTATCACCTCTGCACTGCAATACTTTTAAGAAATTCAAATTCTTTTTTCCAAGCGGTCATTTTCTGCATATATATGTACAAGTACATGCAAAACGGAATAAGGTTTTGTTTCCAAGGGTGAATGGTCTTATCATGTGGAGCTGAAGAAACAGCAAAAGACTTACGATGACTTGTGTCTACGAGAGATCCTTTCAAGTAGGATATCAGGACGTCAAGAAACGGCAGGCAGCCATAATTTTGAATTTCGTAGCTAAATTATAAGTGAGAATCGATGAAATTAATAAGATCGACTACTTTAGGAATTTCAGAATATTTACCATACCAGATAATGAATGCGTGGTCTATATATGGTATAGTTGAGTCACATTTCACGAGCTCTGAAAGAATTTCTTCAAAATGGCGCACAAAGATTTCGCATAAAATAGATGACAGCGGAGTTTCCATGGATGGTCTTCCTTCTGTTCATAAAGTGATAATTTCGAACGAAAATTACAAAATTTCAAAAATTGTCAAAACTTTAAATTTCAGGGTTATTTTAAAACCATAAATAAGATGAATATTTTGAATGAAAACACGATGTTGAAGTTATAATTTCGTGGAGAATTGTTAAATCCCATGTGAATGTGTTTATTCGTGCATAGGGTAGACACGTCGTCGGGCTTTGTGTTGTTGATGCAAAGGACACAAGATTTACATGCGTACATTGGAACTAAAGGAATCGTCAACAGCTAAACACTGTCATGAAAATAATCGTAAATATTTATTTGAAGAAGTTAAACTTATCGACAAATCGGATTCAACAATCAAAAGTGCGTTGGGAGCTTTTCATACATATCTAAAAATTATTTGCAACTTGTCGACGCCTTACTTCATTTCTATGAAGCGCGTTAAAGCAGATTGCACATATCGGTGACAGTAAATGTGATTGATGTCATTGGAGTTATTTGACTGTTTAAGTGCAATTCATTCTGAGGAAACTGGACCGATACTACCGTCGACAAGAAAACAAAATTCTTTGTGACTAAACATTAATTTCTTTATTCTTATGGGTGGCATTATTTATAAGCATAAATTGCTTAAAGCAGTTTTGAATGATATTTATTCAATTTAAAGACCGCTTGAAAGTACCTTTCTGTTTTGTTTTTTATATTCATGGAGCAAATCAAACGCTTCTATCATCAGTTTATTTGGATTGAATAACATTTAAGTTGCGTTGAGAAAAAATTGAATCACGGATAGTGTTGCATTGCTTATTATATGCATTCCATTTCGGAAGAAAGCAATAAACCCTCGACCTTTTGTTTTCGAAAACAGATTTCAAACATTGTAATCACAAGAAACTTGTTTGACAAAGTTTGCTGGGAAAATTCATTGTCTTAGAAAATGGTAGTAAAATATATAGCTTTTCGTTGTAGTGAACTATAGCTGGACTAAACTGGTGTAATCATAGGCAATATTCATCCCGAAATGCTTGTACATCTAAGTCATTTAACTTCAGACGAATTCTGAACAAATATTATTGTTTTTTCAGATACCGATCCATCTGAGCGCCCGGACTGCTATAAGAATATGACAGAAATGGTAAGTTTTTTACTCTCATTGCGCGTGTGTTTGTGTGTTGGGTTTAATGATCAGCATGAGCAACTTACCCCGATGAGCCATTGTATTATGACCACCCACAGCCTACAGAAATGAACTTGCCTGGCGACTGAACGATGGCGCAGGTGATCATGATCATATGTAGAAGATTTTAGGAAGGGAGTGTCTGACTCCAGGTCTTAAACAACCCTTAGAAATAGGAAGCTAGGAGATTTGGGCTACAGTGCCCGATAGGAAAGTGACACGGAAGCGAAGTAGAAAGGGGAGGAAGACGCCCTTATTTATTACCATGAGCACCAGTACCCGGGGTCCGACGGCTTAACATGACCATCCGACGCACGGCGGATATTCAGTGGATCGAGCGTTCGTACCTGCCTGGGATCGAACCTGAGGTCCTTTCCGTGGCAGTCACGAACGTTGCCCACTTGGTCACCCGCTACCCGATGGCGCAGGTGAAGTTCACAGAGCAGTATATATACAACCGGAGGACCGGTTTTCGGTTAGTAGAGTGTTCGGAGTCAGAATGGGAAAAGCTGCCGATTTATTAGTTCGATA
The DNA here is from genome assembly GCA_039090855.1 of Macrothele yani. Taxonomy (NCBI): domain Eukaryota; kingdom Metazoa; phylum Arthropoda; class Arachnida; order Araneae; family Macrothelidae; genus Macrothele; species Macrothele yani. The sequence continues at coordinate 119,695,638 of CM077026.1, forward strand.
AAGGACAAATTGTGATGTCACCGCGCCTGAGAACTACGATCTCGGAAACTGCGCGGCTTCTGGGCTGTTCACGTGCCGCTGTAGTGTGTACGTATCAAATGTGGTGCTTAGATGGTCAAACGACAAACCGTCGTCCAGCTGTGTGTCGTCCGCAGCGAATTCATGCCTGAGGGAATTGGAGACTGTTGCGCATTGTTCACATCGATCGCAGGGCCATAGTGCGACAAATCACCAGCAGTTACAACAGTGGTGATCAGGGCAATGTGTCACAGCACACAGTTCACCGCAGCCTTCTGCGCATGGGCCTGCGTAGCCTCAGACCCAGCCGGGTTCCCACGCTCACTGCACGTGATCGTCAACAACGCATGAATGGGTCCAAGATCTTCGAGACTGCACCGTGGATGATTGGAAAAAAATGGCCTGATCTGACGAATCAAGATTCCTGGTGCATCACGTAGACAGCCGAGCGCGGATACGATGACTACCAACGGAGGCTATGGCACCTGGATGCCCTGTTAGGCGGAAATAGGCTACAGGCGATGCTTCCTTCGATCACTCCATTAGCCTAATAGCACAATCCCTGACAACTGTCAGGTATCTGAATATCGATGCGGATCAGGTTCACCCATGGCAACTGTCTTTTTGACACATTGATCGGCTTGGAAAACCGGGTTCGCGCTGAATCACAACCAACCCTGAAATGTACGGGAACTGGAGGACCAACTGTTGAAGTTATGGTACCAGATGCCCTAGGATACCTATCGCCCTCTCATTGAATCGATGTCTGGCCGCTAAATGGGGTCATACAGCTTGTTAGTTAGGTGGTCATGATGTAATGGGTTATCGGTGTATATTCATATAAGCAGTCGCACGTCCTTAATGTAGTGTCATTAGTTCCAGCGAAAGGAAAGAGAAAGCGCCAAAAGACAAACACGGCCATCATGGTTCATCTGTAATTCGAACCTTGGCCCATATGATACCAATACCAAAAAGCTGACGCCTTAGATCACTTGGCTTCCACAACGGAGTAAACATTCTCAACAAAACAAACTATGAAGGAGATGGTTTTGTTACCAACAGTTTGCTGCATACAGGTAACTTAGACCTGATTTCTAAGAGTGTAAACGAGTTGAAGCATGATTGCTGAAATAAAAAGGATTGGAAATTTTGAAAGAGGAACATAGCTCAAACAAGTTTTGTATGATCCGAGGAGAGCTACAATGGTGTCGAAACTTAAATTCCGGAAGACGTTCGGAGAAATAAAAAGGAAAAAACGTGACAGAAAGTAAATACATTTGTTATGTATAGAGACACAACCTCATAGGTAATAAACAATTTATGACAACAGACAAATGCGCACACGTTTTGCGTACGCAAGATTACATCCGCAAATTTCACCAAAGTGAGATGTAAGAATGTTTCCTAAATATGTCATAACAAAGAATGTGATCACCTTATGTGGATAGACAACCCTCACAAAGACGATATATACACTATCTACCAACAAGTAATTGGAAACCCTTGCAATCGACTATATCTGCGGTCTTCATATACGTCACGGCCGCCGCCGTTAAATATCGTGTGGGAAACAACAACGCAACCAGTCGCATGCAAGATGCCACGCAGTTCGGAGCTCTCTGATTTCGAGAAAGGTGTAATCGTCGGGTGTCACAGAAATGAGCCGATCCATACAGGACATATCCAGCGAGTTGAAGTACCTAAAACGGACATCGGCCTACGTGATTGGCAAGTGCAAGATGAGAGGTGGCTGTCGGAATGTTCCCCGACCCGGCAGACCCACAAAACTGGGAGTTAGAGACCGACGGGTGCTGGCCAGAGAAATTCGGAAGAACCGCACCCAATCGATGAGCCACATCCGCGAAGAGTTTCAACAGGCATCCGGGAATGTTCTTTCGACGAATACCATCCGTAAGGAAGCCCATCTGCTCGGTTATCATGGACGTGCTGCCGCCCACAAGCCTTTGATCACCAAGTACAAAAGCGCTGCTCGGCTATCGTGGTGCAAAGAACGTCGACAGTGGGCCGTTGAACAGTGGAAACAGGTTCTCTGGAGCGACGAATCAAGGTTCACCCTCTACCGTTTGGATGGCAGGGTCTGGGTTTGGCGTCTGCCTGGAGAACGCCTCCTGCCGGAATGTATGGTGCCAACTGTGAAGTTCGGCGGCGGTGGAATTATGCTATGGACGTGCTTTTCCTGGTATGGCACGGGACCCTTGGTCGCAATTCCTGGTAGACTCAACGCCGAGACCTACTGCACCAATTTGGATGACCATGCTCTTCCTACGTTGTGGTACTTTTACGGGGTGGACCCATGTTACTTTTACGGGTGGACCAACATGACAGGTTTCAATGCCACCTGTCATGTTGCGAAGGTCCGCCATGGCTTGGTATGGTGACAATGGGGTTAATCGAATGGACTGCCCTGCGAAGAGCCCGGACCTTAACCCTATCGAGCACCTGTGGGACGAGTTGGAGCGTCGACTTAAGCGATGCCTCCACATTCCGAAATCGGTGAAGGAACTGACCTGTCTTCTCCAAGCCGAGTGGAAGAAAATGCTGCTAGTCGTCGTACAACGCCTGGTTGAGAGTATGCCCCTGAGGGTCGCAGCTGGAATCGCCGCTCGTGAAGGCTCCACCAACTATTGAAGGTGAATAAACTTCGTTTTCCTTTGCTATCACAGGTGTCCAATTACTTGTTGGTAGATAGTGTACTAATCACCCGGTTTTTGATGAATTCTGATGCAACACAATTCCATTCTTGCATAAGAGTAGTGCGTAGCTCGGTGAGGGTTCTGGGAGGGGGTTGACCAGCTGCTGCGTATCATCCCAGAGCATCCTATTCATGTTCGATAGGATTTATGTCCGGAGACCTGGATGACCAGTCCTTACAGCGAATATCATCTCTCTGCAGGAAATGTTTGACAAGCTGAGCCCTGTGCAAGCGAGTGTTATCAAAAACTATTGCCTGGCAATGGTCACTAATCACGATGGCCACTTCCGTACCTCTAGATGACGCAACAGGAAACGGATGGTTGAGAGCGACGAATGTCGCCCGAGAGGCTCTCACGATCACTCGATTCTACCCAAATGCCTGGCGATACGGCTACTTCAACAACCGGCCTGTCACAGATCACTTATTCGTCCTCTCTCGATCTCGCTCGACTGCTCATATTGAGCACAGATTCGACGTCATCTTTACAGTCGCTGAAGGTTAATGCAACCGTAATCCGCTGTCACAATTGTCACTGCGTGCGCCTTTTGTTCTTGATATACCCTCCTCGATGCGCCATTGATGTGCGTTTTGGCGGACTACTATTTCGTTAGAATAATAATAACAACGTTTCGCACAATAAAAGGTTTATTATACATCGACTATAGTTTCGCAAAGCGTTTGGCTCGTCTCCCTCAAAACGTTGTTATTATTATTCTATCTTAACACAGCAAGCTTAGTAGTCACAAATTATATATACTATTTCGTTATCGGTCGTTATTTTTTAATCATTTGCATATTCGGTTCTAAGGTACTTGCAAGCGGAGTTTCATCAGGATCAAACGACTTTCTCGGGGTTCTTCGTTTAAGAGTGTATTCTAACATTGCCTTTTCCAGTTTGTGAAAAAAAAAAAATACAGGAATGCGTATAAAAATGGATTACATCCTTGAAATCATTATCCTAGCATGCTACCACAATGCCCGAGTGATTCCATGTGCTGGCTTCTAATCACTCGTCCGAGATGGGTCCGAGTTCAAATCTGGTTGATGCATGGAAAGTATTGTAGATTTGCCTTACAGTTCTGGCTTTCCCCTGTGCCCGGATACGTTTGCCCTAAATTGGGACTGGAAACTGCTTATGGCTCGCCCTCTGAGTTGATCATGTTAGTCATTAAATACCCAAACAAAGAAAGAAAAAAGAGGTTAGGGTTGTCCTCTTTAGGGCGGGGAGTTCAATGATTACCGTGAGCAACCAAATAGGCTATGCGAGCATTCGTATGTACACTAATTTAGGGCAACTGCTTTCAGGTAAGGGAGACAACCAGTGTCGTAAGTCAAACACACCATCCATGTCCTCATCCAAGATTCAAACCCTGACAGATCTCTGGTGAAGCAGTCAGAAGCCAGCGATAAGATCACAGCGCCCCGGGGCGGCTAGGAATCACCTGTTATTTTACGAACATCAGAAAGCTTACCTTAAACTGCAGACCAGTTTTGTTTTGTTATTATTCCAACAAATGTGGACTGATTATAGGCATAGTTATAGGCTACGTAATATAGTGTTCCAAGTAATATAGTCTTTTGCAAATAAAATAGTGCTTTCTCCTCTAGATCCAGAGTGGACAGATGTTTCTTTAAGCTCCCGAGCTGCCGCGTAAAAGGCAGTAGTTGGAATTGGCTCGATAGTAGACCTTTCCCAGATCCTTCAGTTTTTTTTTTGTTTTTTTTTTTACTAAAATGTCCTTTTAAGTAGTTTAAATTACTAGTTAGTGTCCTTGTTTACCTCGTTAATGAATAAACTAAACTAATGTCCATAATTACTTCTCTTTAAACATTTTCTCACTGAACGGCACATTACTTTCACAAACACCTTGTACGTTTTGGCAAAGCTGACACTGACCCAGACAAAAATAAATAGAATAAGTTGAATGAAAAGATCTGGATAGTAAGGATATGTTGGCAATTTTGTTGTAATAGCCAAAGAGGTTTAAGCTTGTTGTGCATATTTATGTGAGTCGACGAATAACATATTGTGGCACTATGATAGAAGTTTATATATTGATAAAAGGACTTGTTATTAAGTGTCAGCGAATAAATTACCACTTTTTGATCATAGTGTATTGGTGACCTGAACTTCCAGTATGTGGTGAATAAGCAACTGATGTTAAACATAAGTGCTGATCCTTTCACCCTGGCCGTTTATTCATGTAGTTAGTTCTCTAGAATGTGAGATATATGTTCAACGAATTAATCAAGTACATTAGTGTATTTCAGTTTCCAACGAGTTAAGTAATGGCACTAACCAGTCAACTCAACTGCTGAAAACAGCGTTCAAGAAATAAAATCACTACAAGCCATTCTAGCTCTAACTGGTGATGTATGTGATCTTCTCAAGTTCTTTCTCTTCCATTTTACTATCTTCAGGATTGCAGTGGTTAATTAGCAACTACTGTGTTTCTTTTAAACAAGAGTAATGTATGATTTATTGTGTTGAAGATATTATGTTGCAGAATAAATCATATAAGATTTTAGATTCGCTATTTTTAATATTATTCTCTGGTTTATATCAATAGTAAATGTATTTTTTGACAGACCAATTTTCCTGTATACATTCTAGGGTACCATAGCTACAACTTTGTCAGAACGCTGTTTATTGTCAACTTCGGCAGGCACAGGCCTGTTTGTCAGCTGTTTCATTTCTAGCCTTACACAGCTGACACTTGCTGTTTTTACTGTTCTTTTCAATCCTTTCCCTACCGATGTTGGTTTGAGGTAGCTATGTAATAAAACAGTCCACCCACCTTAAGAACCGAAATCTCAGTAAATAAGTCGCAAAAACACAATATTTTACTGTGGTTTCACGGTAGGAGAACAATGAACAATAACACTTGCCTAAGTTTATTCTTGGGTTCCACCTCAGGAACTCCTCTAAAGAACTTGCAATCAGCAAGACTCTCTCACCGAACAGCAGGTTTAATACAAAACTCAAACCCCGATTTCCTCAATATATGTTTCTTCTTCGCATGACCTCAGCAAAAATAATCGGCAGCTTTATAGCAAGTAATCCAAAATTTTTGTGAAAATGTCCCGTATATAGAAAGTGTCTATAAATGAAGTATGCAACTTTACTATGCTATTAAAATACGATAGAAAAAAAACTGACTTCAAACGTCAAGAGACGTGGCAGTTGTTAAAGTTTGTTAAGTCAGATGATAGATGGCGCCAGGTGTCTCATGTAATAAAAATCTCGTCAAACACGGAATACAACAGACATGGCTTTCCCAGTGAAGAAAGCAGCGTGTGTGTTTTGGTTTGCGAAAAATTTAAGTTCAGCGTAAGTTCAGAACGGAGGAGACAGTTGCCGATACGAAGGAGCATCGAACAATGAGTAAATAAAGTCTTGAAAGGCAAAAGCACTGGGAGACCTTCCATTTCGGACGAAAAGGTGGAAGGCTTATTTATCTTAGGATCCTGAAGAAGTCCGCCCGCGTCGCCAGTCGTGAACTCGAAATACCGCGAGCAACGGTTCACAAGGTTGTACATAAACTTCTACGCCTATATGCATGTAAAGTTCAATTAGAGCAAAATCTTCGACCAAATGATCAACCACGTCGAAAGCATTTACGGTAGATATGCTTAATCGCATTGACGAAGACCCCACACTCTTTTCATCGATCTGTTTCAGCGATGAGTCGACATTTCATGTTTCTGACAAAGTGAATAAACATAACGGCCGAATCTGGGGCACGGAAAATCCCCATGTGGACGTAGCACTCAAGAGGGACAGCTCGATGGTTAATGGCTGGTCTGGCCTCAAGGAAGACAGAGTGACAGGGCTCTATTTCTTCGCTGAACCAACCGTTACTGGTATAACGTACCTGAACATGTTAGAACAAATCGCAATTCCCCAACTGCAGGATGTTCAAGACATCATTTACCAGCAATTTGGAACACTTCCGTACTAGTCCTTGGATGTACGATGATCTTTAGACCATCATTTTCCAGGGCGTTCGTTTGGTCGTGGGGTCCGACCGCAATGACCATCCCATTGTCCTGATATTAACCCATGCGATTTTTTCTTTGGGGCTTTATTAAGAACACTGTGTATAAGAAACAGGTTACAACTATCACTGAGCTCAAAGAACGCATTACACCAGCCTTCCTTCAAATTAAACCTGGCATTCTGCAGAGAACTGGGTGGAACTGGACTATCGTTTAGACATCCTGCGAGCAGCCACCGGACCACACGTGGAGATCTACTTGCATTTTGAAAAAAAAAATCACAGTTACCATGTGTTTTGACATTAAAAGTAAGTTGTTATTTATTGTAGTTTTTTTCAATAGCATACTGAAGTTGTATTCTTCAGTCATCCACACCCAGTATATCAAGGTAAGACATATTTCCCTTTTTACATTCGTCCCGTTTGCAGCTAAAGAGTTTAATAATGCAAGAAATTCATACACGCACGTCTCATTCTGTGAAGTACAGGCCGTTGTTTTCTATAGTCCGTGGTAAATGTCCCACAAGAACCACGATCCCACAGCGGTACCGCTCGGGAGGTTTAGAGGACAGAAACACTCAGACTCTGTATTCCACATCCCCCACTGAAGGGAAGTGACGTCCTAGTTGGTAATGGATCACGAAGAGAAACAGGTGTTGTATGATGGTGCAAGGTCCGTACGGTATGAAGGATGGCGTAAGGTCCGTGCTGTAAGGAAGATGGCGTTGAGTCCGAACTGTATGAAAGGTAGCGTAAGGTCCGTGCTGTATGGAAGATGGCGTTGAGTCCGAACTGTATGAAAGGTAGCGTAAGGTCCGTACTGTATGAAGGATGGCGTAAAGTCCGTACTATATGGAGGATGGCGTAGGATCTCAACCGCTTTTAATTCCTGTAGGTGTCGGCTGACTGCTGTAGCGGTATGACTTGGGCATTATTCACTTGCAGCAACACCCACTTCATATTGATGACCGCTAGGAAGCTTTCAGGCACAGCATTATGGACCCGCTGCAGTTGTTGGGCATACAGGCTCCCGTCCACATCCGGGTCATCTGACACGTCTTCCTCGGGGACAGGACCTTCACGATACCACCAAATTCACAGCTGCATTTTCCTTTGAATCTCCTTTTCACTACTGGCTGTGCTTCCTTGTGATAGGTGAACATGGAAATATCCACTCGCACAGCATGTGATGATACGACGCCAAAACCTATCAGTACGTGGATTTGACAGCAATCTGTGAAAAGAAAGATATGTTGTTCCGCTTGCTGAGGTGTCGATTTGTGGGGCTCTATTCGATGGCGCCTGGAGGATAAGACAATCTGGTGCAAGTTAAGAACGATGGTGAATTGGAAGGACTTCATCTCAGCTGCTAATTGTCTTTTACTGGTACGGAATTTCTGTGCCACAGCTTTAACAAGGGTGTCAGTGGCTCTAGTCGTTGGACGTCCTGACCTCGGCATGTCTTCGAGATTTATGTGCTCAGGCATTTAAACGCGGGAGCCATTTTCCTGCAACGCTGCTGTCAACTATTTCCTCAGCCACAACTACACACAAATTTCTCTCGCTGCTTCTTGGGCGTTTAAACCTTTTTGTGATTGATGAAATAGAAGCACTCGAACACCAAGTTTATCGACTTCCATCCTTTGCCACTGATGAAATAGAAGCACTCAAACACCAAGTTTATCGACTTCCATCCTTTGCCATTGATGAAATAGAAGCACTCGAACACCAAGTTTATCGACTTCCATCCTTTGCCACTGATGAAATAGAAGCACTCGAATTCCAAGTTTATCGACTTCCTCTGCTCATCTTATAACGCAATGTGGCTCCGTGTTGAACGCACGTAATCGTTGTATACGGTCGAAGCCGGAGCGCGTACTTCACAAGAATGGAAGCCCAACATTATATGTAGTTCGTAACCAGACGAACGCTTTACTCACTTAGGTGTTTACGGAAATGTATTTCCAAAATATCATTTTCCAAGCTGAAAAATAATATTAATGCTCAAATATCGTTTTCGTAGTACTGAAAAATAACTTTAGTAATGATGTAGAAAGTTCAAAGAACTATTTGCTGAGAAAATATAATATATGCTATTTTGGAACAGCATAACCTTAGTTCGAAATAATTATCTTGTTTCACGTGACATTTGATATATTTTAGATAATTAACGGGAAATCTAAAATCGCATATAAAAACTTGATTTCCAAAAATCATAAAATCCCTGAAATGGCTACCCAGGTAGCAGAGCCTTGCAATTTAAAGTAGGCCCAATACTGAGCCACCGTCTTCTATTCCTAAAAGATGGTGGCTCACTGTTGGGCTTACGTTAAATTTCAAGGCTGTACTATCTGGGCAGGTGGCTTAAGCTGTCGCTTGGCTAACGAAAGTTTCAGTGCAAACCACTGTTTCAGGTAACAAAAGAAAGGGAGACTAAATTTTCTTATTTGATGTCACGGTAAATGTAAAGTGAACTTCAGTAATTTACATTATGATGAATTGGAAGTAAAATTTTTAAACTGATATTATGGCAAACAGAAAGTAAACTGTAGCAATTGACCGTATGGTTAATGGATAGTGAATATTCGCAGTTCATGGCATGGTGAATTGAAAGTGAAGTTTAGGAACTGATAGTTGTAACGTACCAGGAGATGTGACGTACCTGCCAGCAGGACGCACACGGCATAAATGCAGATAGCAGTCAGAATAAACGTCCGCGTAGCTCAATTGGTAGAGCAACTTATTCCGGAATGAGGGGACCCGGGTTCGAATCCTGGCGCGGATAAAAATGACGGAGAAATTTACTTCGTTATATAGTATAACAAATGGAAAGTAAACTGCCACAATTGACAATATGGTTAATGGAAAGTGGGTTTTCGCAATCCATGGTAAGAAGAATTGAAAGTAAACTTTACTTATTAATAGAATGGTGAATGAAAAGTAAACTTTCGTAATTCCTATTATGGCAATGCTTACTAAGAAAATCTTTTTAGCCCAAGTGGCAGGAAGGAAAACCAAGGAAGTCATGGGAGGATCAGATTCAAGAGTGTCTGCACGAGAAAAGGATTATGAGTATGAAGTATAGAAGATCTTGTGTACGGCTTGTGATGAATGTCAGCGAAGCCCGATTTGTACGTCAAGGTCGCTGTAAATGGCGAAGTTTGATACGGCAACAGTAAGTAAAAATTATCTGATGGTTTGTATTTCTTTTTGGAGCTAACATCTGAATCTCAGAGAACATCTTAGGGATATGTATATATACGTACATGTATGTGCAAATGGAAAGCAAACTTTCGCCATTGATAGTATCGTGAATGGAAAGTAAATTTTGCTAAATGATAGTACAGTGAATTGAATATAAACTTTCAGTTTCAGGATTTCTGATATTTTCCATTGCTGCAGCGTTTTCTTGTATAAAAATCTTTTCTAACAAAGAATTCGTTTTTAGTTGAAAGAACTGAAGGAAATTGGAGTAAGATTCCATTCAGCTCCGGAAGAGGAAAAAATGCCTCTATGGGTGAGTTTCTTAAACAGAAAAATTTTGCATCCGATTTGATCACCAAATTAGGAAACCAGTTAAAGTTATGTTCGTAATTTTCATTATTACAAATAATGAGATTTTGCTGTTTACAAACACTGGTCACTACAAAAGCAACGCGACAATACTATTCACATTCTACACAAATTTTATGAATTTCTTTTTTTCCAATAATTTCATTTCATGACCTTTACAAACGAGCAACTGAAAGGATTTTCTCCAGTGTGATTTCATACTATCATCGAGGGTTCTTAAAATTCTTTTCAGATAGGTTTTTGAATAATACTTCCGGCGCTTTCAGGATCTCCCGTGACGTCACACAAAGTATATTCACTGAAGTACCAAATTATTATAAATACCCAATACTAATCAGACAGGTACGTACCAACTATGACGTACCAACTATGACGCTGAGATAACTCTGTAAGCAGCTCACTGCAAAGGACTCAATCTTGTACAAAGCGTAGAGAGCAGCAATATCTTATAAAATACTCGTGAATTAAGGTGGATTAACCTAAACGCTCTGCCGTATTTTTCCAATGGCAAAAACTTCTGTAGACATTTTTTTCACAATTAATGCATTCCCAAGGATGAAAATTTGCATATTGACGAAAATAACTTTATTTTATAGCCTAGTGTACTTAATATACTGTATATGTTACCCATAATTACACTAACAGATGGCACCACATGTACATGTGACTTCCAAAATACAATCAAGTCGCATTTCCTTTCAGTAATTTTATCAATTATTGGAACAAAATCTACACTCGATTCTAACCATGCGATAGACTGGAATGCTTAAAATGATTTCAACAACTTAGATTACATTTTCTGATAATAATTTAGTTAAAAATGTTACCAGGTACTGCTGATTTTTAATTCCGAAATAAACATGCAAGCTCGCTGCAACATTTTAAGTTAAATTTTTATCTGAAAATTTAATCTTAGTGGCTCAAATTATTCTAAACATTCCGGACTACAGTAGGGAGAGAGTCAAATTTTGATTCCATTCTGAAAATTAATGGAGAAATGCGACGTGATTGCATTTCGTAAGTCACATAGGCTTGTGGCGCCACCTATTGGCAGATCTCTACGTTATCAAAGAAAAAGTATGGATTTTTAACGTAATTATTGGTATGTTTTAGCAAATATTAAGTATATTAGGCTACAACATAGAATTATTTTTATCAATGAACAAATTTTCCTTTTTGGGAATACATTTATTTTGAAAAACCTACTTTTGCCATTACAAACGTAGGGCAGAGGTTTTAAGTGGAACCACTTTAAACGACTCTCAAACAGGCATGATATTGGACGCTAGGCGAGAAGGAGCAAGCATCTCAGAAACGGCAAATCTTCTCTGCTATGCAAGAACAACTCAAACGTACAATGAGTTCTGCACAAGAAACCAAGCTAGCATTCAGCGTTCTTGCTGCAAGCGGAAACTAGTGGTCGATATGCGAGGAGAATGGTGGTTAGAGAGGATTGTATGAGGCAACAAACGAGCTCCATTGCGTCACGTATCCACGCAGTACAACAGCAGCATGTGGAGGAGAATTTTAGCATACAAAGACAGCCGCACAATGTCGCGAATGGGCTGTAAGGGCAGGTGTTTCTTTCTTGTATCATTCATCTCCGCTACAAACCGAAAAATGCATCTCCAGTGTGCACAGCAACACCGAAGGCGTATCTTATGGATTGGAAAAAGGTCGTTTGGTTCGATGAATCACGCTTACAATTAATGCTAGCCGATGGACGGGACAAAATATGGCGACAGCAGCACGATTTGATAAGTGTTTAACAGGACCAGCTGATTGTGCTATAACGAACTGAGATCTGTTTTCATGGCCGGTATTTCGTTCCTTAATACCTCAGGAACACCATTTGGATGTCACGTGATATGTTAACATCACTGATAATTATTCACACTGTAAATGTGTGCACTGTTTTCTGATAAAAGGACTACTTCCAGCAGAACAATGAGCCATGTCATAAGGCCCGGAGCGTTACATACTGGTTCCAAAAAGACAAGTTACTTCAAAGTGCAAAATGACCCGCACAATTCCCAGATGTAAACCCAGCTGAACCCTTGTGAGATGAGATTGAGAGAACCATTCGTAACAGAAATCCTCCTCCAGAGGGCGACCGGCAATTGAAGGGATTATACAATCAATGGGCAAAATGTTACAGACACCTACTACATAGTGTGTTGGTCCTCTTCCAGTGCGTATAACAGCTTGAACACGTCCAGTCATCTACTCTATCAGATCCCGGAGGTGTACCAAAATGCCTAGCACGCCTATTGCAGCATTGTCCACAACACCGCCCGAGTCTTCGCTCTAGTATTCATGAACCTCATATGTCCCTCTCCCATGCATCCCAGAGATCATCCACGGGGTTTAAATTCGGGTACCTTGGAGACCACTGCATGGTTCTAAACCCCAATGAGTGTTCCGGAGGTATTATTCCTAGGGGGTTGTGGCCCACTGATGATGCGCATTGTACTGCTGAAACAGACGATCCGCCGCAGAATGCGCGAAGGCCATGAAACTGTGTAGGTGATTGGCCAGCACATGCTGGTAGCACGCAGGGGTTAATGACCTCTCCAGACACACTAGCACATTTAATGGATTCAATGAGAAGGTTCTCTAAACTATCACAGAGCCAGCAGCGTCTTGAATAGAGACGACCTGGCACGACGGGACCATGGACACATGCTGTCGAAACATCATCCACACCCTCATTCAGCTCAGCACAGCTGAAAACGGGATTTATCTAACAACACGATGCGGCACCCTTTTCCAGCGGTCAATTTCGATGTTCATGGCACAAGACGAGGCGCAATGTCCGATGAAGAGCAGGCAAAAGTGACACACGAGTAAGGCGTTGTTTCGCGAAGCTCAGGGTATGCAACATGCGCAGTACGGTTCGGTATGTAAAAAAAAGGAAAGGGATTTTTAAACAACAAGTCTGCCTACGAGCATCCAGTAGCCATTGACGACCAAACGCCTTTCGCTCAGGCCCGGTTTTTTAACTGGTGGTCCACTCTCTGTAAACTTTAACAACTAGTTCCCTCGAACATGTCACATGTGCAGCCGTTTTGCTAATGCTTGCACCAATGTTTCGAGCACCCACGATCATTCTCCGTTCAAAGTCTGCCAGATCGCGTCTGTTACCCTTTATTTCTTACACAATGCACTTCATTAATCTATGCATACCTTCAGCGTTCTGTTTTTATATCGATTCAGCCATCTTGCGTCGGCGGCACCTGCGGGATAGCTACCGTGCATAAAATGGTTTAGTTGTCTTAGTAATTTGGCCACTCAGTGCATATTTTTTGATCGACTTGAAACAAACTGATACGGAAATTATTTTGCACAAAGCATTAGCATCAGGAGATTCTCCTGAGTTAAACAATGTTTATGAAGCCTATATGTATATTTACACGCTAATGAACCCACAATATCTTACTATATTTTTCTGATAAGCATGTCTTAAAAGAACCCTAAGAGAATTGAATGTAAATGAAGTATTTTTAAATCAAGTTTTATACGCTTTCCAACCGTTGGATGAAGAAGCCTATATGCTCCAGCTTTTCCCGTCTGTCTGTCTTTATGTCCGCATGATAACTCGCGTAAAAATGGTTCGATGTCGACGAAATTTTAGTATGTGGTAGGGGAGAACCTGGAAACGAACCCTATTGAAAATGGACGAAATGGGGTCGAAGGTCAGGACATAGGAGCGGGATCCATTCCAACTACCTTATGCGTCATAACTTACATAAAAATACTTCGACTGCGACAAAACTCAATCATGTTGTCCCGGAAGTACACTGAACCGGTTCTGTTGAATATAATCGAAATGGAGTCAAAGGTCAGGGCACAGAAACGATATTTATTCCACAGCCATTATCGTCATAAATTGACTACAAATGCTTCTACTGCGATAAAACTTTAGTATGTTGTTCGGGAGGTATACTAACCAATTCTGTTTAATATCATCGAAATGGGGTCAAAGGTCAAGGCACAGAAGAAAGATTTATTCCACAGCCACTATCCTCATAACTTTTTTTTTTTTTTTTTTTTTTGATTGGAGGTTTAACGACCACCGTGAGCAACTCAATGGGCTATAAGCAGTCGCCCGTCCCTAATTTGGGGTCACTGGTTCCAGGGAAGGGAGAGAGCCAGTGCCGTAAGACAAACACAACATCCATGCCTCACCGGGATTCGAACCCGGACCCCTTACGGACGAATGATCAGAGGCCAGCGCCTTAGACCACTGCGCCACCGGGGCGGCCCTCATAACTTGAGTAATGATTTCTGGTATGTTGGAAAGCGTATCCTAATCAATGCGTTTTTCGCTTAAAAAGTAACTTGTTTACTTTTTAAACGAAAAACGGGAAGACAAGTATTATGGGACTTTTTTTTTCTGTCAGTAAAAGAAAACCAATGAAAGCAGAAAAACATTTATTATTTGGTATTCTATTTTGTTGTAATTATTCTTCCCACTGTTTTTAACTTGGATTGTTTTTCAGGTGAAGTACCTGGAGACGTGGAAAAATATGACTGAGGTGCAGAAGCAAGAAATAAAGGTAATAATCGATAAAACGTCTCGCACAGTAGCTGCTGTTTGATATTTCCTAATTCCCAAAATTACATTAATAGAAGCGTAACGTTATTTTTTAATATACCACAATATGAATACTCAAGAAACGCATACAGCGTGTTAAATCCGTTTATTTTTATGGTGTAATAATCACAGAGATTCGCCAAGCCTTCGCACTCCACTGGGAGGCTTTTTTAAGGCAATGGCAGACTTAAAAATGAAAAATAAAGAGAACAAATTGCGCTCAAAACGTTTTTCATAGCAGAAGGAACATACCAAAGACAAGGGGAATTTCAATAATATTTATGTCTATCATTGCCTTGAAAAAGCCTCCCAGTGGAGTGCGAAAGCTTGGTGAATCTCTGTGATTATTATATAATAAAAATAAACGGTTTTAATACACTGTATGCGTTTCTTGAGTATTCTAGCGTGTTGTATTCAATCTTTTGAAATACAGATTTCAACTGTTTTTGTTATCATATATGATAAATAGTGGATCGTGAGCTCACTAAAGTATGACAGAAACACAGAAGTAACTCCAAGTAAAGTCTGCGGAGGATCATATTTTATTTTATGCGTAGCACAGTTGGAGACTTTACACTGCTTAACAACTAGCAGCATGAACGTTGACTTGATAGCCCATGATAACAACATCACTGTCAAAAAAGAAAGATGACACGAAATTTTCAGTTGTAATGAGCGCGTCTTTAAAATCCTTCCCGACGCGAACAAAATTTTTCAATGTTATTTATAATCAATAGAACAAATTAAAAAAAAATCAACTGGATTTCTACAATTGATAAAACATCCAAAAACAGAAACAGCTACTTACTCTCACCAGAGGCTGAAAACTATATAATGAAAATTAACAAATTGCGCTCAAAACATTTCTCATAGCAGAAGGAACATACCAGAGACAAGGGGATTTTCAAATCAGTTTGTTAGATGAAATGTAGATGAAAACATGATATAAATCTGCTCTCCGTAGTGGAAGAATCTTGCATAGTGAAAAAGTTGAAAATGTGCGAAATGCATTTTTCATAAGCAAAGGGAAAAATAATTTTTCAAATACGTCTCCTGATATCACAGATAGAGGAAGAAATATTTTCACATTAACGGCCCCAAACGGGGAAATGTATATTATTTAAAGACTATAACGTTCTCCATCTCTACTGTTGCAAATGCTATGCAGGAAAAAAAGAAAAAAGAGAGAGAGAGAGAGATTTTTCAATAGTGTTTTTAGGAGCGTAGGAACAGCGGCATACAGAAGTACACAAACACCACCTAGCGACAGAACTGTGAACTACAAAAACTCAACAAGCAAAGTGTTCCACAAGGCAAATGGTATCCGGTGTTCAAAGAGTTTTTTTAATCTGACATTTAGAAGCAGAGATACCGAGAAAAAGTTTGCGCCCCTAGCGGAGAAATTGTACATCATTTTGAAAAGGAAACACACAATGTTTCCATAGTTATTAGTATCTGACAAAAAAATTCAATCGGGTTTTTGTTCTGCAGATATCGCTGTAAATGTGCTGTAAACTGAAGGTAATCTTGCGCTCTCCAGTGGCACGCTTGTAGAAGAAAAGATAAGTTAAATTAAATGCAAATTGTTTCGTACCAGAAACTCTTTTCAATGAAGAAGGAATATTTTAAGTGGGATTCTAAGAAACATAGATATCGACAAAAATAAGATATACATCTACGCCACTG
This sequence comes from Macrothele yani, assembly GCA_039090855.1. Lineage (NCBI taxonomy): Eukaryota > Metazoa > Arthropoda > Arachnida > Araneae > Macrothelidae > Macrothele > Macrothele yani. The sequence continues at coordinate 119,712,226 of CM077026.1, forward strand.
GTGAAAAAACTATGCGTTGTTTTAATCAGAAGTGTTCTTAAAAGGTTTTTCGTGGTAAATGGTATCGATCCACGAACTAATTTTCTAAATCGAGTTCTCAGAAGAGCAGATTTTTTTCCAAAAGTTGTTCGGAAACTCAAAAAAAGAAAAAAAAAAGAAAAAAAAGAAAAAAAGAAAAAAAGACACCAATGCTCCCTGGTGAGCAAAACATTCTCTACCAAAAATGTTAAATTATATGAAGGACATTTCCCACTTGGTGCTGTACATGCGATGCAGAAACAATTTTCCAAACAGGACTCTTAGAAGCAGAGATATCGGGAAAATTTAAATTTACTTTTACGACCTATAAAAGAAAACATATGCACTTTTTGAAAAAGAAACTGCACGTAAAATGATCTCCTTCATAAATGGTATCGAATGGAAGAAATAATGTTTTTAATCGGATATTTAGAAGCAATTGCTCGTATATTGAATGAAATGTATTTTGAAGTCGGGAGCATCTGTATTTACGTTATTTGGTGGTGAAGTTGCGCATCGTAGAAGACCCGGAAAGCAAGGATCATTGTTCTCACATTTGAAACTTCCAAATGGAAAAAGAATTTTTCAAATCGAACTAATAGTTGCAGAGATATGGTTGAATCCACAGACGGACAAAGTGATAACATAAGCACGATCTTTCTTTCAAAAGACGTACTAAAAATTTACAACATTGAATGTAAAACATTGGCAGACATACAATAAGAAGGATGACACCAAATTTTTGGTTGTAATGAGCACATCTTTCGAATGCTTTCTGATGCGAATTCAATTTATTAAAGTTATTCAAAGTCAATGCCACCGGTTAAAAAAATCACAGCCGGATATCTGCAATTGATATAACATCCAGAAATGGAACCAGCTACTTATTTCCACAAGCGGCAGAAAAGTATGTTACGTAAATTAACAAGTGGCGCACAAAACGTTTCTCACAGTAGAAGGAATACCGGAGACAAACAGATTTTCAAATCGAACAGCCAAAAGAAGAAATTTAGAAGGAAACATGATAAAATTCAACGCCTTCTAGAGGGAGAATTTTGCATAACGGGAAAGCTGAAAATAGGCGAAAAATAGTCTTCATGGAAAATCTATGCTAAGAAAAAAGAACTTTTCAAAGACATTTCCCTGAAGCAGAGATAGCGAGAAAAAGATATTGAACTTAACGCCTCCTAGTGGGAAATCTGTGCATTATGTAAAGAAGATAATGCTCCACATCTCTATTGCAGATATGGTGCCCACATAGTGGTGACGGACAAATCGGTAACATCAGCACGATCTTACTGTATTAGCACGTCTTTTGTAAGAAAAGATCGTGGTTATGTTATCGGTTTGTCCGTCCGTCCGTCTGTGGATACCATATCTCTGCAACCAATTGTCTGATTAAAAAAATTCTTTTTGCCTTGGGAATCTTAAGATATGTGAACGATGATCTTTCATTCCATTTCTTTACGACGTAAAATTTCGCCGCTAGAGGGCGTAAATGCAGATGATAACGAATTCAAAATACATTTTATTCTAGATATTTGCTTCTAAACATCCGATTGAGAAAATGATTTTACCTTTCAATTCCATTTATGTCGAAGAGTATTTAGTTATGCATGAATTTTCCGCTAGGGGGCGTAAGAGTAAATTACATTTTCCCCGATATCTCCAACTCTAAAATTCCGATTTGAAATTTTTTTCTTCAGGTGACGCAGATACTTATGGGAAATCTTTTGTATATACTTATAATTTTCGGTAAAAAATGGTTTGCCCACCAGGCAGCGTAAGTGTTAATTTCTCCTTCTGATGTATTTGCCACAAAATCGGAGCTTCTATAATCTCGATTGAAAATTTTCTTTAGTGGACCTATGCCACTCACGTCGATAAACCTTTTCAGAATATTTCCTGCTTAAAATAACGCATAGTTTCTCCGCCAGGGCGTAGCTGTGTATTTATTTTGTAAATATCTCTGCTTCTAATGGTCCGATTTGAAAAATTCTTTCTTTATTGGATAGAGTTTCCGGAGAGACATCTGTTTCATATAACTTCAACTTTTCTAGTAATTCATAGACTTTCCTCTAGGGGGCGTAAAGGTAAACTTCGTTTTCCCTGATATTTCTGCTTCTAAAGCTCCGATTTGAAAAATTCTTTCTACATCGGATACAGCTCCTAATAGGAAATGTTTTCATATAATTTTAAATATTTGGTAAAGAATAGTTTAGCCAACTGGGGATGTAAGTGGTAATTTCTGCTTCTGATGTACTTGCAGCAACATCGTAGCTCCTGAAAGCTCAACTGAAAGAATTATTTCGTGGACTGATACCACTCACATCCAAAAATCTTTTCAGAATACTTTCTTTTAAAATAATGCATGTTCTTCCCGCCAGGGGGTGCAGATGCGTATCTTATATTTGTAGATATCTCTGCTTCTAAGAGTCGGATTTGAAAAATTCTTTCTTTGTTGGAGATCGTTTCCGCTGCAAATTGTTTCTCATATAATTTCAAATTTTTCTTAACGCACAAGTCTGCAGCCAGAGGGCGTAAGTTCATGATTCCGTTTACAGCAATATCTGCTGGGTTAAAAATCCGATTGAAAAACTTCTTTCTTCGGTCAGATACCACTGCTTCCCGTACCGATTTTATTGACTTTGAATAGCTCTGATAATTTTAATTCGTGTCAGAACGATTTCAAGAGACGTGCTCATTACGCCCGAAAGTTTGGTATCATCTTTTTTCTTTTCTTTTTCTTTTTCTTTTTCTTTTTACAAAAGACGTGCTAAAACTGACGTGAGCTAGGTGCATAATTATTACTCTTATAATATTTACAAGGTCCCCGTATTTATATCAGTTGGCTTGACTTGACTAACTGCTGGTCATAGCCCGAAAGAAGGAAAACTCATTAGAATACAAAAATGCATGGTTCAGCATGGAAAGCATAAAGAGAAATAAACAAAATTTAGAAAATGTAAGCAAATGGGGAAAGTTTTAAAAAACACTATATATCACACGTATTATGAAACCAGACGCAGCAAAATAAATTCAACTAATGACTCTGGATTATTGGTAAAAACTGAATTTTAGTAAATTTATGATTGAATAAAATGAACTTTAACGATAAATGATTATTAATTCTGTTTTAGACTTAACTGGCTTTGATAGCGTGAGATAAGATAATTTACATTTGAAGAAACTGTTTAATAGGCATTTGCGTGCTGACTCTGAGCCATAAAGTACGATTAAGATAGAAATCATGATTGTCTGCCCATCAATTATTGGCCATTTCGATGAAAGGGGATCCAACCAAGCTTCAACAATGTTTTCCCATTGACCAAAGCAACATGAGGTGTTAGGCTGTCCTGGTGGAAAACTCCGCCCTTCCGGTTGACTATTTACGGATGTTTGGCGTAAAGTGCCGCCTTCAGCTGGACCAGCTGGGATCAGGACTATCCGAATCGGTCAGCTGGTTGCTCGACAGCAGTTGGCATTACAAGAGTCTTCTCCAGTCCCACCATACACCCAGAGCATTGAGAATGAGAACGCCTCTGGAATGATTAATGGCGATTCATCTTGCTTTCTCTACGATATTTTCGGCTCCACATTAGCGTACACCATTGATTTCTCAACACCAAACACAATGCATTTCACAAAGGAGTCGTTTTCCTGTAGTTTGAGCAGTGAATCTCAAACAGATGTGCGATTGAGAACATATTTCTCATTCAAACCTTGCGATACCCAAACATCAAGAGGATTCACATATCCAAGCTTTGCCAAACGTACGGCTGGATGTTTGCACAATTGCTCGTGTCGAATGGTGTGGGTTGCTTTTGATTAATGCTTAGATTTTGTCGTCGTTATTTTGCAGCAGCCCTTCCAGAACGAGGTTCATTGGTGAATGAGTAATCTACACGTCGGAACTTTGCAAATACTACGGGCAGAGTTGATAGCTTGCGGTATTCTTACTATACACAACACATACCTTTTCATGCATTTGTATCTCCATTTTGCGCTTCAGATAGAAAAACCTGATTAACCGGCGAGAATGATCCTTAATGTCTCTCGTTTTCAATCCTAGGTCAAATGAACCCAACAGAACCGAACACATATTATATAGAAATGTCGGAACCACGTCTATCAAAATACACTGTTGCCTACTGAAAATGCAGCACCAAGAAAGACCTGAGATATCGAAGTGAGACTTATATGGTACACTACTTACGATACAAGACGTAAATCATTAGAAATTCAGACCTTCAAGTCATGTGAAACACACAACACTCAACACCTGGCGTACCCACCGCGAGCAGAAATAACAGCCCGTACATGGCGCGGAATCAACAGGAAGAGGTTTTGCATGCTGCACTGCGGAAGTTCATTCAATGCTGTCTCAATTCGTACCCAAAGTTAATCTTGAGTAAGTAGCGGAGGAGCCGGACGGGCCAGGCGTCGAGCGACCATATCCCACACTTGTTCAATGAGCGACAAATCAGACGAACGCCCTGGCCTAGGAAGACGTAGCACATGTTGGGCATCCAGCAGCTGTTAGGCATTCCGGGTCATACGCGGTCAGACATTGTCCTGTTTAAAGATGAGAACGGGAATTGTCTGCAGATATGAAAGCACTTCAATCTCCAAAACTCCCGCGACATACGGCTGTCGGATCAATGGTCCTGCAATGGAAGCAGGAGCGTGAATGTAACCCAACAGTATCCCTCACCAGAGGTCCCGGGATCATGCCTGTATGACGCTGCACAATGCATGCCTCCAAGACCTGTTCACCGCGGCGCTGCCGTACACGGATACGTCCATCATGATTCATTAGGTTGAACTGCGACTCGTCGGAAAGCCCTACGGGATTCCTTTTCTCATCCCAGTGTCTACGTTCTTGGCCGTCGTCTGTTGCTTCAACTTCTTGGGAATTCGAAGCAAAACACTTCTTTGGAAGTCCAAGCAACGGACAGTGAGCGACGTGGCCTCTAAGAAGCAAACTGCGTCGGGCAGAGCTTGTGGTCAATCCTTCCTGGGACAAAGACTTCCACTGTTAAGCTAACTTTCGTGACGTGGCTTGTCGTTCCGTTAACGCCATACGCTACAGGTGACGATCTTCGCATGCGTTCGTTAGTCGCTGGGCTGCAGACTATTTACGTCTGTGCGTCAGACCTTCCTCGTCTCACTAACACCATATTTACGTCAGTGTGCTCGCGTTTCGTTCAACGTGAGCAGAAATGTGGCGGAAAGAAAGTTCGCCATCTTGGAGTCCAACACATCGGCCTCTCTCAAAGTACGTCAGCTGTACATACGGTGCTCGGCTGCTGCGGAGAGGCATACTCAGTTACTACAACAACCTCACTGCCACCATTTCTTCGAATCTACTATGGCAACTCGCCCTGCGCGTCCTGCTTTTGAACCCCGTGTGGGACAGCTATGAGAGCGTGGCTGGCAAAAGTCATTTGCCTGTGCACTGAGTAATCTTTTGCACCTCATTACGTTACTTACACATCCTGCGAATTTCAGTCCGATCACGCACGTTTTTTTTGTTTTTTTATTTTATGTTGCATTTTGAACAAACAACAATGTATTTAAATATCATGTGTTTACAATAGAAATTTAAAATTGGTACAAAAAGAGGTTTTACCTAACCGAACAACACATATTTTTCTTGTGTCTGCTATAACAACGTATTTCAAACCACTGTACGCACCCAGTTGATTCGAACATTTCTTTGAACAAAATCGCCAAAGGACAACAACAGAAAAACTGAAATATGTAGTGAATGAGACATTTTCTTTCATTAGTTTTGTTATGCTGATAATTCTGCGAGTCTTTAAACATGCAAGCTTTTAGATGCTAAGAGCCTTTTCCTACAGCAGGAAATGAAAGCTCACTCAAAAAAATTAGATGTAACAAAAATGGGTAACGGAAGTAGTCAAAACATTGATGAAGTCTGAGTTTTGACTGCTGTCTCATGAATTCAGGTAGCAACAGTTAATTTCATTGTTATTCAACAGTATACGTTACTATCTGCGAACGATATTTCATCACGTTTTACATAAACGTAATAATATGTCATTGTAATGTATGAAAATTGCGATAATGTGATGCTAAATGTGATAGAAGTTATTACAAAAATGCATTTTGATGGTGTAGTCACTGAGCCACCTGGGTTGATTTTCTCAAATATCTCGAAAACGATAGCGAATTTTGACTTTCTCTCGACACCGGATGTTGATAAAAGCTTATAACCTAATTTCTTTTCGTGTAGAGATCTTGTCGTTCTTACGTTATTTCTAAATCATTAGATATGAATACGATGCAATAGTTCCTAATTGAATTATTACTGCCAGACGAATCATAAAACAGAAGTCAACTTACGGGAATTCTTTTATTGGTCCCAACATGAATTTCAGTAGCACTCCACAATTTTAAGGCAGCAGATATCAGATTACATTATCTAATAATTAAACGTCTACAAACACTCCACCACACATCCACAACAGCAACTGTTATCTCGTCCTTTTCATTCTTATTAATAGCATAAATTATACAGCATAAATTTATACCATAAATTATATAGCATAAATTTATAGCATAAATTATATAGCATAAGTTATATACAAGTAGTACCAGCGTACTCTCTCGATTCTTTTAAGACTCGATTTGTCCGCAAGTTGAGTTTCGAATAAGAATTAAGATATTTGCAATTAACAAACTCTTATTGCGTCTCAGCATTATTTAGTTTTGAATTTTTATTATTTTCATTCCAGGACTGCAGGGATGAAGTTTTTCTCTTTGCTGCATCCAGAATCGATGAAGGACCATCAGGGTATTGCAAGCGTTTTCTTAAAACCATAGAATAATTCAAAGACGAAACCGGTGAAGACACTGAAGTGGAATAACATCTGCAGACAGAATTTGGCGTTTCATATCTCCTCAATATTTTACTATTTGTTGAAAGTGTTTTATTGTTTCGAAGCTAACAATAAAGTATCTTGCACTTTATAATATAAATGTTGTTTTCTGGGTTTGTTGTTTTGGATTCTAACGTTAACTTCACTTCAAAATACTTAAAGCTAAGCTTGGCTTGTAGAGTTAGGGTATTAACTTCACTTCGAAATGTTTAAAGCTAAGCTTGGCTTGTAGAATTAGTGAATTGACTTCACTTTGAACTACTTAAATTAGTTTAGCTTGTAGACTTAGTGAATATAATTTAAAATACTTAATTCAGTTTAGTTGAAGACTTAGTGAATTAACTTCACTTCAAAATACTTAAAGCTAAGTTTGGCTTGCAGACTTAGTGAATTAACTTCACTTCAAAATACTTAAAACTAAGTTTGGCTTGTAGTCTTAGGGAATTAATTTCACTTCAAAATACTTAAGTTAGTTTAGTTGTAGACTCAGTGCATTAACTTCACTTGGGTAACGGAATAACTCTCAATCTTTCTTGGCGTTACTGAAAACTTAGTCATACTGTACAGTAATGACCAAAATTGTGGAAACCTTTTGGAAATAGTGTATTTTTGAAGTTTGATGGCTCATAACACCACTTATTTTTGGAGTAATACCATAAAATTTAATATATATATGGAAAGATAATTTCATCAAGAATGTTATGCAGTTATAAAGAAAAAAAGGAAAACACATGGAATAAATGAGGCATACAAAAATTCTCACCATGTCAGTTAATACTTAGTTTGGTAACCTTTAGCTTTAATTACGACCTTACAACGCCTTCCCATGGAGTGAACCAAGTTTTTTAGTTCTGCAGCTGTTATAAATTGAAACCAAGATTGAATTATTGCTTCTATTAATTGGGTTTTATTGCTGGGTTGCTTCTGACTAACAGGTTTCTTTAGTCGGCTCCATAGATGTTCGATGGGGTTAAGGTCTGGGCTATTCCCACGCCATTCCAGCAGTGGAATATGATTATCTTGAAACCACGTTTTGCACACAGCAGCAACATTACATGGAGCTGAATCCTGTTGAAATATAAATGCTTCATTATCTTGAAAAAGAACATGTGCGGAAGGCTTCAGTTTGGGCTCAAGTATTTCTTTAATGTAATTTTGGCCATTTATATTCCCATTAATCACGCAAATTCTGCCCACACCTTTTGATGTCATACAACCCCAGATCACAACACTAACTGGGTGCTTCACGGTATATGTTATGCAATCAGGATGCAAATCTTCTCCGATTCTTCTCCTTACGTATTTTATGCCATCACTACCAAACAGGGAGATTTTGATCTCATCACCCCAAATAACACTGTCTCATTGTTTCGCTGTCCAATTAACATGGGTTTTAGCCCAGTTTAATATTTTCAACCTTTATTTGAGAAATAAAAATGACTTTTTTCGTGGAATTCTAGCTTTTCAACCAAATTCCTGCAGTCCGTGCCGAACAGTCCTTGCACTCAACTTCACATTGCAATGCGCCATTTCATCTTGTATACACCCAAATGATTTTCTTCTTTCATCTAGGCACAGTCTCTTAATCCTTCTGTCATCGCTTGCTGTTGTACACCTTTTCCTACCATTACCAGTCTGGTTTGGTACTGACTGAGTCTCCTCATACCTCTTCAAAAATTTAGAAATGCCAGCGTTGGTTTAAGTTTCCACCAATTTTTCTTTTAATTTCTCCATAACTGAAGCCTCATACGCTTAATAGTACTATTAGGTCTGCAACTTAAGTATCGGCCCTAACCGCAAGCAATCATAGAACGGTGGCAAATGCAAATAGCTGTGTGCGATAATGGCTGATTGTAGCGCCATTCAACAGCTTTCCAGGCAGCCGTAACCGCTCACAGCTGTGGTGACAGAAGGGACGAAAGTTGACCGTGAAAGCAATGTCGTTCGAGAAGCCACATTTGAGGCACTGCCTCTTGTTGGCGTTTCAGCTAAAAAATAGTGCCGCGGAAGCCCAGCAAATGATCTGTGCTGCTTTGGGTGAGGCTACTGTGTCCTACAGTGCATGTGAGAAGTGGTTCCAGCGGTTTAAACAAGGAAATTTCGATCTCCGTGATGCGGAACGTCCGGGACAGCCACAGAAAGTTGATGATGAGGAATTAGAACAACTGTTGGACGCGGATCACTGTCGCACACAGTCACAGCTCGCCCAGGAACTCGGAGTGAAACGACAAGCCATTGCAAAGCGCCTGCACAACCTTGGACGGATTCAAAGGAGGGCCGTTTGGTTCCCCACCAACTCACAGCTGCGAACAAGTCTAGGCGCTACGATGTTGCTGTGTCCTTGCTCTCCAGATTCAAGAACCAGGATTTCCTCCACAAGATTTTGACCTGTGATGAGAAGTGGATCCTCTGCGACAATCATAAGTGGTGCAAATCGTGGGTTTATCCAATTCAGCTTACCACCAGTACCGCCAAACCGAATATCCATGCCAGGAAGTTGTTGCTGTGCATATGGTGAGATCAGTGCGGTGTCGTGCACTATGAGTTGCTCGAACCTGGTGAAACGGTCAATGCTGAGCGTTATTGTCAGCAACTCACTCGTGTGAGTGACGCACTGGAGGCGAAAAGGCCGTAAACTGGCAAGGTCGGTTCTGTTGCTTCAAGATAACGCGCTTCCTCAAACCGCGAAAACGACTTTAAACACGATCACCCACCTGGAATGGGAGATTTTTTCCCACCCGGCGTATTCTCCAGACTTCGCCCCGTCGGATTATCACCTCTTTCGCTCCCTGCAACATTACCTGAGTGACACGCAGTTCACTTCTGTCGAGGAGGTCCACACAAGTATTGATGACTTTATCAACTCAAAACAGTCCTCTTTTTTCCGCAGGGGCATTCAGCAGCTCCCTGACCGATGCCTAAAATGTATTCATTACGAAGGGAATTATTTCTCTGATTAGGTACGTATTTGATTTGCTGTAATGTGCTGTCAACGTGTCGTGCCTCTGGCCGAGAATTAACTTGCACACCTAATATTTTACATCGCTTTCTGGGTGGCCAATCAACTCTTTGAGCAATTTCTTTAATTTTATTACATTTTACAAGCTCACTAAATGAAATAACACAAAAAATCCTCAACCAACATGATAGCAATCACATAACACACTGACAAATGTCCTCCTCTCAGCTTCAATACATGACATCAATAGTTGAATCCTACTGTGACCTGATTCGCTCATTGCCAAAATAAGATGACACCTGATTGGTTCTCTAAACACTCATGCTCATTGGCTAAATTTAAATGAAGGGAAGCTACTTCATATCAACCTAAGCAAGTTGGGCTTCCTTTTTCTGGTTATTTAGCTATAACTTTTCTTAGGATACAGATAATTGAACACACTGTGTCGTATTACATTCTTGATGAAATTATCTTTTCATTGATATATAATTTTATGGTATTACTCTAAAAAAGGTGGTGTTATGAGCCATCAAACTAAAAAAATAGACGTTTTCCAAAAGGTTTCCACAATGTTGGCCTCTACTGTAGATATCGCTCCTCGAGACGATGGCCACGGTTCGGTAACAATATACGTAAGTCAGTTTACAAGTATCCAAATTTCTTTATTCGGTAGCCAAAGTCCAAAACCGACAAGTCTGCTATAAATAAGTTTTTCACACTATGCTAAACACTCTTCAGTCAACGATGTTTCACAAAACGCATTACACTTTTCACTAAGGAACGGATTTTTAGGTGTTAAAAACAAAAAATACTACTTTTTTGTGCAAATAATAATTACAAAAATATTTTGGAAAACTGAAATATATTTTCTTCAACGATGATCTAACTACTTATTTTATGTGATAAAATGGCTAATTATTTTCTATGATAAAAAAGCTACTTATTTTCTGCGATAAAAAAAGCTATTTATTTCCTGTGATAAAATCAGTTCTCAACTTGCTAATCATTGGATGGAAAATGTGCTTAGGATTTTAGGATTTGCAGTGGACAATAAATGTCATCTTTAAAGTTCGTATCGCACATCAACGCCTATTTTCACGAAACAATGACCGATATCGAGAAAACGATAGTTCCACATCACAAGAAGTCCAGTAAACCTTGCATATTTAGGAGGGGATGTCACTAACACTAAAACAGTAAATTTCGCGTGCAAGTTGACCTTGTAAAACCAGAGCAACTCTACACATAATTTGAAATACAGTGGTTTTTTTTATAACACACACAAATTTGTTTTCAACGACTTCTACTTTTGAACCCGAAAATGCGTTAAGATTCTTTTCAACATCCTTCTTTAATTGTTTGTTACTGTTTCTAATTTTTTTTTTGTGATACAACAGACTTAAATTAGCAGATATGTATTCCAATTATCTTTTCAAATCACTTATTCGAAATGCTTGGGTCCAAAAATGTATCAGATTCGAATTTTTTCTGTGTGGGGAGCATTTGCATCCGGTATACTTATAATTATGACATGGTTTGGGAGTGGAATAAAGTCTAGACACTAAATCCAGATATGTTTCAAAAAATTAAAATCTTTTGTGAACGATTCGTTTGATTAGAACGAATCAGCAGACTAAGTCGTTTGCAAACGATTCTTCAATGAAAATAATCGATTCTGCAAATGAACGTTTTCTCTCAAACAATCTGTAACGAGTACTCTCATTTAATTTTCCTTTTTGATTTCTGTTATCTTATGGAAATTTCGTATATTCTTCTTAAGTAGTTTTTGATCTTGACGCTACATTTTTTCCTTGGCTGAATGTTTTTGTGGCAACCTGACTTGAGGTCGAAAGTTCAATGGTGTGTGTTAACGAAACAGATAAGAGTGAGCTTACGATTGTAAGACTCTCACTCTCGTTACAGGACACTCGCTCATTTTAGAAGTCGGCTAGATTAAGAGATCGCTTTATTGCCTTGGCGATAGATGTTAAGAAAGTTTAACCTACCTGCTAATCATTAATTCTTTCTCGTTGAATGTTGTGCTTGTTGATATGGAAGTTGAGTGTATAAAATATTACAGAAGTATTCAGTATATTTGAAAATCTGTTGTACATCGCTGTCGAAATATTGGATTATGAAGTACACGGTGGGTTCTGTTTTGGTTCAGGGTCGAATCCAGAAGCTTTCCTTACAAGGGGTTTGCTATGGTTTTAAAATAAGTTTATAGAGAGATTTTGTGGTAGGCACACACGATCACGCAGACGCACATAAACTGGCAGAGCTGCCCCTCCCTAGCACATTGCACCGTTTTTCAGAAATGTTTTCATCAAAACTATTGTACTAAATTTTTAAACTACAAATGGGGAAAGCAACTAAAAAATCAGCACAGTTTTCCTGGCGTTCAATTGCCTTCTTTGTGATAAAATGAGTTCCATGTTTTTTAAACACCAAGTCTGGACAGAATATTTCAAAATAACTTGAGCCCTTCTGTTCGAGCTGCTTAATTCATTTAAAAAAATGCAGCTTGAATCATCGAATCATTTTTAAGCAATATTACCGGTAATTTCTCCTTAAAATATTCATTTATTCTTTTGTAATGCATGATTCCAACTTCGTCTGAAAGGAACTTTCCTTTACCTCACTTCATCAAGTCATTCCTGCACCATTCATTCTCTTACTGGCGATTTTCTCTGTGAAATCTGTGGAAATATTGCATTAAATGAAGCTCATCCATTGATTTTCATGATCAGTCAAAATCTCTTTTCCCTTTCGCTCCCAACTTCCTCTGTTTCTGAAACTCCAGTTTTTGTTCTCTCTCTCTCTCTCTCTCTCTCTCTCTCTCTCTCTCTCTCTCTCTCTCTCTCTCTCTCTCTCTCTTTCTCTCTCTCTCTAACCCTCTCTTTCTCTCTCTTTCTTTCTCTCCCAACTTCCGCTGTTTTTGAAATTCCAGTTGTTTGTTCTCTCTCTCTTTCTCTCTCTCCTATCTATATTTCTCTCTCTCCTTCTCTCTCTCTCTCTGTCTCTCTCTCTCTCTCTCTCTCTCTCTCTGAAGCTAGAACAGAACATTTAATTTTCAAACACACAGCAAATTTTTATTTTAACATTTACGAAAATCTGTGAATGTTTTACTATTATTGTACAAAATTAAATACATTAATTATTTACGACTTGGCCACTTAAAAAGGAAAACTTTCTTTTCGTCTCTCTCCTGTGCATGGAGACAGGATTGAACACGAGACTCCATATTTCGGAAAGGTCGCACCACTTACTCCGGATTAATCGCTGCTACTGCTTCGCACATGTTGTTATGCCTCAAGGGTTGTCGGCTTGTATTGGAACACCACTGATTTGAGATACCCCCAGAGAAAGAAATCAGGGGTGTTAGGTAAGGAGATCGCCGTGTAAATCCCGCAATCTCCAAAGAATAACTCAATTTTAGCCATACTCTCATGTGATGTATGGCAAGTTGCCCCATCTTGTTGGAAATATCCAGTGTTAGCTCTTCAGGGTGCAGTTGATGAACGAATACCTGAAAATTTTTCCATGTAGACGTCTGTTGTGACCGTATCCTGAAAAATGAGCCTAATGATCGCCGACGTGACAGACACTCCAATTTTTGTGTGTGAAATGGTTTCTCGATAAACGCGTGAGGATTTGCCGCTGCCTACATACGCGTTTCTAGAATCAATCATGCTAGATGTAATATCGATCTACGCACTGGAAATCATGTGTTAGTTTTATTTCTAATGATACTTCAAATAATTGAGTCATAAAACAATCATCGTAAGATGTATCGAAATATCTGTGACCACTGGAAGCATATGGGAAGAACTTTATGTACACATTATCTTGGTGTGCAGGTAACTATTGCAAAATTATGTAAAATCGCCACCAAAGATGTTTGGTCACAGAATTGTCCTGGTTCCTGTCAGCTTATTTGATAGTACCGGCAAGAATGATTCTGTCTGACTCCAACATAATGTTTCGTTTGGAGTGCGCCCTATATTCATTAATATCAGAGAAAGTTAGTATTAATAAACATCTTGTATATGATATCATAAGTTAAAATTATTTCTGTTTGGTCAGTGTTTCTGGGTAGGCTTTGAACTTTTTGCCAGTTTTAAGCTAGCTGTTAATGAGAGAGGGGAGATGACCATTTCCTGGTGTGCTTCATATGTTCGGAGAAAACAGCATTACTGACCGTTTCCTCCGTAGGATGTATATGAAGTTCAGCTAGATAATCAATTTATTATTCTGAAAATGATTTTATCACTTAGTGTTTGCGTACAAAGAGTTCCTAGCTTTTTTACAACTGGTTTTAACGAAATATTTCACACAAGGACGGTGAATATTGCAATAGTGAGGATTCAGCAACTTTTCGGATGGTCCAAGAGAAGAGCTGATTCCATCAGTAGTGTCACTCACTTGTCTTAGAGAAGGAATAAAAACGGATGTAGCCCTTGAAGGAGGAAGATTGGGTATTACTCGGTGCAACGAGCAGTGTTTTCGGCTCTCCGAATAAATAGGGGTATATTTTACTGATCTCCAAGATGGGACCTCGACGAAAGAATTAAGCAGCAAGTGGGAGCTTGGCAGAGAAGTAACAGAAGAAAACGCCTGAGAGAATAAGCAAGAATAAACCAATGTGTAAATAATAAAAATGATAATATATATATAACATAAAAATCTGGACGAGGTAACCCGTGACCATCTTTATATGCTACGCTGAACATAATGTTCCACTGCAGAAGAGGGAATTCTCAAAAGTAGTAAAGATAGAAAATTAGTTCTAATACACCCCAAAACCAAATAATATGATCTAAATTCCGTTTAATGGTTGTAAAACAAGCAGAAATACATAAAACAAGTTAGTAAAATCACGCAATGCTTTGATTATGATACGCTTTCCAACATACAAGAAATCATTACCTAAGTTATGGGGATAATGGCTGTGGAATAAATCTCGCTCCTGTGCTTTAACCTTTGACTCCATTTTGATGATGTTAAACAGAATTGGTTCAGTATACCTCCGGAACAACATACTAAAGTTTTGTCGCAATAGAAGCATTTTTAGTCAAGTTATGAGGATAATGGCTGTGGAATAACTATCCGTCCTGTGCCCTGACCTTTGACTCCATTTCGATGATATTCAACAGAACCGGTTCAGTATACCTTCGGAACACCATACTAAAGATTTATCGCAATCGATGCATTTTTACGTAATTTATGACTCATAAGGGCGATGGAATAGACCCCGCTCCTATGTTCTGATCTTTGATCCCATTTCGTCCATTTTTAATAGGGTTCGTGCCCAGTTATCACCTAATATATACT
Organism: Macrothele yani; assembly: GCA_039090855.1. Taxonomy (NCBI): domain Eukaryota; kingdom Metazoa; phylum Arthropoda; class Arachnida; order Araneae; family Macrothelidae; genus Macrothele; species Macrothele yani. The sequence goes on from CM077026.1 coordinate 119,727,442, forward strand.
AAAATGTCATCGAAATCAAATCATTTTTACGCGAGTTATCGTGCGGACAGGCAGACAGGCATACAGACATACAACGCTGGATCACATACACTTCGTCCCCCTACGGTTGGAAAGCCTACAAAAACGAGCTTTCGCCAGTCCCGGCTGGCTTCTTCAGGTAGGTGCTACTTAGAAAAAGCTACGAACATCTTAGCACGTCTCAACAGATCTACAAAATTCAAATTGAAACATGAATACGAGACAGAAATGTATGAGATGATGGTACATTCACAGTTGGGAGGCTCGTGCATTCTTCGGGACGTTGGTGCTCACGTGGTATGTTAAGGAGTTGATATCATACGTCAGGTAGGACCATGGTGACATTCTCATTAGAGGCATTTCGGTACCTGAGAATCCCGATGGACTCGCGTAACGTTGTAGCTTTCTGGTTTTCGTATGGTGCAAGTCGGGTAACGCTGTCCCAGAAGCCTGTATGGAGTGGACGACTCGGGCGAGGGCTGTGGTGAACTTCCCTCTTCTGACATCCCGTTTGTGCTCAGAGATTCTGATCTGAGTCGACCTTTTCGTCATCCCGATGTATTGTTTAACTGTTGAATCAGGTTAGGTCAGAGGTACTGCATATACTCCAGCTTCATGAAATAAAGGCTCATCCTGATGCGAGATGAAGATGGCAGCAATCGACTTAGGGCTTCTGATTCCGGTATCGAGTACAAATTTATTTAGGCTGTTTTAAAGGAAATAAGACATTCTGGGGATATAAGGCACTGGGCTTACAAACTGGAGAGGTGGCGGCGGTACTTGCAGGCTAGGATGCATGCTGAGCGCCTTAAAAGCTGCTTTTTGGATGATTGCCTCCACTTCAGCTAAGTTAAAGCCCCATGTTACTGCAAGATTCTTAAGATTCTGGATCTCCCGGTCGCAGGTAGTTCTGTCTGGAGATAGCTCGGAAGCCCTCTTGGCTAGGGCCCTGAAGAACGCGTATTTGTGTGAAGTCGGTCCAACAGACAAAGAGGGGATGGATTTTGCAAATGCGTCGGCTTACACAAAACTTCGGTAGGGAAACCTCCACTTGGTACTCGCTTAGCACGCACATATAAAAAGGTAGAGCACCATTCACTTCATGTTCCATGGTGAACTTGATGTCAGCATGAGCTTGGTTTTTATTCTTGAGGAAAGCCTGGAGTCTTGTTTCGCCGTGATGCCATAAAAAAAAACACATCGTCTGTTTATCGCCACCGCAATTGTGGGGCAAAAGCGGGTACGCTGAGCAGGTGTTCCTCCAGCGGTCGTAGAACTGCTTCAGCGAGCACTGCCGATAAAGACGAGCCCATGGTTACTCCTTTCATTTGCTCGAAAATCCTGGATCCTAAGGTAAAGAAATTAGAGAAAGTGGCGATATCAAACAGGCCAGCAATAGATAGCAGTCATCGCTTGAGGAGAAAAAAAGCCCCGAGCTTGCAATATAATTTTTTAGGTTCAAATTGCCTCATTCATCGGCACCGAAGGCTACAGCGCAATAACATCAAAACTTCCCATGATGTCAGTTGGAACAATATTTGCAGTCTTCAGCCTAGTAACGAAGTCTCTTGAGGATAGCAAAGCATTTGCAGAAGCAGAAAGGAAAGGCTGTAGAAAAGACTTAATTGGTCATGTTAAAGAACTGGTCGCCTGAATGAATTCGTCCAGCTTACCGCTTTTGTACCAACATTGTGGTGGAGGTATGCAGACGATGTGTTTTTCTTACAACAGCACGGTGAAACAAGGCTCCAGGCTTTCTTGGAGGAGATAAACCAAGCTCATGGTGACACCAAGTTCATCATTGTGACGTGAAGTGAATGCGCTCTACCTTTCTTGGACGTGCGTGTTAAGCGTGTGCCAGGTGGAATGTGATCATGTGTAGAGGTTTTTAGGAAGGGAGTATCTAACCCCAGGTCTTAAACAACCCTTAGAAATAGGAAGCTAGGAGATTTGGGCTACAGTGCCCGATAGGAAAGTGACACGGAAGCGAAGTAGAAAGGGGGAGGAAGACGCCCTTATTTATTACCGGGGGGCCATACCCGGGGTCCGACGGCTTAACGTGCCCATCCAATGCACGGCGGATATTTAGTGGATCGAGCGTTCGTACCTGCCTGGGATCGAACCTGAGGTCCTTTCCGTGGTAGTCACGAACGTTGCCCTCTAGGCCACCCGCGGCCTTGTGCCAGGTGGAAGTTTCGCTACGGAGGTTTTCTACAAGGCGACGCATTTGCAAAATCCGATCCATCCCTTTGTCTGCTGGACCGGCTTCACACAAATTCGCTTTGTTCCGCGCCGGAGCCCAGCGGACTTTCGAGCTCTCTTCATACCGAACTACCTGCAACCAGGAGATCCAGAATCTGAAGAATCTGGCAGTGACATAGGGCTTTAACCTTTAACCTCGCTAAAGTGGAGGTAATCATCCAAAGAGCAGCTTCTAAAGTGTTCTGCATGCATCCTAGCCCGCAAGAATCGCCGTCATCTCTCCAGTTTGTAGGCTTATATCCCCAGTATGTTTTATTTCCTTAAAAACAGCCTAAAGTGATTTGGATTTGATATTGGAATGAGAAGCCCTAGGTCGATTGCTGCCATCTTCACCTCACATCTGTATGAGCCTGTACTTCATAAAGCTAGGGTATATGGAGTCCCCCTGACTTACCCTTATTCAACAGTCAAACAATACATCGGGATGACGAAAAGGTCGATTCAGATCAGAATCCCTGAGCACAAACGGGACGTCAGAAGAGGGAAGCTCTCCACACCCCTTGTCCGAGACGTCCTTTCCATACCGGCGATCCCCTGCTGGGACAGCGTTACCCTACTTGCTCCATATGAAAACCAGAAAGCTACAACTTTACGTGAGTCCATCGAGATTCTCACGCACCAAAATTACAGTACGAGAATGCCACCATGGCTATACCTGACGTATGGTATCACCTCCTTAACATACCACGTGAGCACCAACGACGCAAGAAATGCACGAGCCCCCACCTGTGACTGTGCCATTATCTCATACACTTCTGTATCGTATTCATGTTTTCTGCTTTTACTAAGTAGTAACTACGTGAAGAAGGCATCTGGAACTGCGGAACGCTCGTTTAGGTATTTCTGCTAGTTTTACACCCATTAAACGGAATTCAAATCTTGTTATTTGGAGAGAATTCTTATTTAGCTAGTAATTCGTTCTGCTCATCATCGGAGGAAAGCATAGCTAATACATCGATGCTGCTAAACTATATTAGAAAAGAAAACCTTTTTGTATCGGCTGTTCACGAGTGACGAAAAATGAGTCACATACGTGAATGTTACTCGACAAAGAGCATGAAGCAAGCAAGGACGACCCCCACAAAAGGTCGTTAAGCCACATCTTCATGGACGGAAGGTGATGCTGAGTTCTGGTGGGATTGTCGCGGTGTGATTCACTATGAACTTTTACCGTGGAATCATCACAGAGGACGTTTACATCCAACAGCTGGAACGTCTCTTTGCTGCACGGCAAGAAAAGCGCCCAACGTTGATTAATCGTCATGGAGCTGTTTTCCAATATGGATAACGCTCGTTTACATGTCGCCTTACGGACCCAGCAAAAACTTCACGAGCTGGAGTGGGAAATATCTTTGCCCCCTTTATTCTCGAGGACCTTGCCCAATCGAACTTTCATCTCTTCCGGTCTCTGTCGAATTTTCTCGCTGAGAAAAACTTTGCTAATGACGATGATGCGAAACGTCATCGTCATTAGCAAAGTTTTTCATGAATGACTTCTTCAACTCCCACTCGCCAGATTTCTATCGCAATGGAATATTTCAACTCGTAAATCGGTGGAACAAGGTCATCAGTTCCATATTGAACGATTAGTTTAAGTGTTTTTGTACGATTTCTTAAAGCTTGAAATGCATTCTTCTCTATTTTCCGGATACTTTCTTTGCAACCTGATAAAACTGATTCGTAATGTATTTTCAATTTTCTTCAATTCGTACTCTTAGGGATTAGTGACGTTTTTGTCCAAAGGATCATTCGATTGAGCGGGTACGGACGGCACTTTGAAATATGTCTTTGTTAGTAGACAGAAACAAATATCGTGGTATTGGATTGTGTAAAAATACTCTTGGTATTTTGGCTTTAGATGCCGCAGGTATCTATTTTAGAAGTTAATTTCTATTGCCTACATACAATATCTACGTACATAATCAGAATAGTAAGATTTCAACACGTCTACATAATAAGAGCTCGGCATGATTGGTTCATTTGCCTTCATTTATCGTAGAACTGAACATGGCAGACAGTAAGGTTCACAATCATCATTCAATGCTTTAGGATCAAAGCCCGTTTAAGCAACCAGTAGATTTTATTAAAAGATCTCTGCCTTAATCGACACTAACGCACTAAACGCCTTTAAATCTACCACCACTTTCCGAAAATTCCCGTCTACAGTGCGCAGGATTTCCTACCACACCTGTTCTTTGAATTTACACGGCCTCTGCAGGATTGTCAAAAGTCACCCTTCGCCACCATTGTTGTCACTAAAACAAATAACTAAAACAGGCGTTGCTATCTCTCGGGGCGATATTATTTACTCTCATGACATCGCGTGGTTTCTTCATAGGAGAATGCAGTGATCGCCTCCGGCAAACGTCTGAAGCTCAATGAACATCAAAACTACGCATCGCGGTAATTCTTCAGTTTACTTCGGACCTAGGTTTTGTACACTTTTTTCACGCTGCATGGAATATTAAGCCCTATAGAACATGAAAGTGAAGTCCTTATGTGGTGCTGAGGCATATTTTCAGCACGTCTTTTGTAAAACAAGATCGTGCTCATGTTGTCGGTTTGTCCGTTCGTCCGTCTGTAGACACGATATCTCTGCAACTATTAGTTCGATTTGAAAACTTCTTTTTGCATTTGGACGCTTGAAATATACAAATGATGATACTTCATTTCATTTTGTTTTACGATGTACAATTTCGCCGCTAGAGGGCGTAAATGCATATAATGTCGAATTCAAAAATACATTTTATTTCACATATTTGCTTCTAAACATCCGATTGAAAAAAAATATTTTATCTTTGGATTCCATTTATGTCCAAGAGTATTTTAGGAATAGTTACTTTTTCAAATTACGCACAAATTTTTCGCTAGGGGGCGTAAAAGTAAATTACGTTTTCCCCCATATCTCTTCTTCTAAAACTCCGATTTGAAAAATGTTTCCTTTAGAGAACACAGTTCCTGTTGGAAACTCTTTTGCATATAATTTAATTTTCGGTAAAGAATACTTTGGCCACCAGGAGGCGTAAGTGTTCATTTTTGCTTCTAATGTATTTGCCATAAAATCTGAGCTTCTAAAATCTCGATTGAAAAAATCTTTCGCGGACCGATGCCACTTACGTCGATAAACATTTTCGGAATATTTTCTTCTTAAAACATTCAATGGTTTCTCCGCCAGGGGGCGTAGATGTAAATCTTATTTTTGTCAACATGCCTGTTTTAATGGTTGGATTTGAAAAAAATATTTCTTTATTAGATAGAATTTCCGGTGTGACATGTTTTTCATATAGTTTCAAAATTTTCAAGTAATTCATAGACTTTCCGCTAGGGGGCGTAAATGTAAACTACGTTTCCCTCTATATCTCTGCTCCTAAATCTCCGATTTGAAAAATTCTTTCTGCACTGAATACAGTTCTTGATGGGAAGTCTTTTGCACATAAATTCTAATATTTGTAAAAAATGGTTTAACCACCAGAGGAGGTGTGCTTAATTTCCGCTTCTGATGTATTTGCAGCAAAATACCAGCTTCTAAAATCTCGATTGAAAAAAAAAGTCGTTTGGGGACCGATAAAACTTATGTCGACAAACCTTTTAGAAGCATTTTTCTTAAAATAATGCATGGTTTCTACGCCAGGGGACATAGATGTATATCTCATTTTTGTCAATATCTCTCCTTCTAGGAGTCCGATTTGGAAAATTGCTTCTCTGTTGGATAGGGTTTCCGATGCGAAATGTTTTTCATATTAATTTAAAATTTTCAAGTAAATCATAGACTTTCCGCCAGGGGGCGCAAAGGTAAATTGCGCTTCTGTGTTATTCCTGCTTCTAAAATTCTGATTTGAAAATTTCTTCTTGTACGCATACTACACCTGATAAAAAATATTTTTCATGTAATTTCTAATGTTGGTAAAGAATGGTTTGGCCACCAGGGGGCATAAGTGTAAAATTCTGCTTCTGTTGTATTTGCAGCAAAATCTGGGCTCCTGAAAACTCGACTAAAATTTGTTTTTTCTTGGACCGATACCTCTCATATCAAAAAACCTTTTGAGAATACTTTCTTCCTAAAGTAATGCATGGTTTTCCTACCAGGGGGCGTAAAGTCACATTTTGTTTTTGTCGATATCTGTGTAAGAGTCAGATTTGAAAAATTATTTCTGTGTTGGAGAGCGTTTCCGGTGCGAAATGTTTCTCATATAAATTCATATATTTCTTAATGCACAAGTCTGCAACTAAAGGGCGTAAGCTCACGATTCCATTTACAGCAATATCTGCGGGATTAAAAACCCTATTGAAAAACTTCTTTCTTTCTTCAGATACTATTGCTTTCCATACCGGTTCCATTGACTTTGAATAGCTTTGATAAATTTAATTTTCGTCAGAACGGATTCAAAAGACGTGCTAATTACACCCGAAAATTCGGTGTCATCTTTCTTGTTGCTGTTTTTTTTTACGGATTTTTAAAGTTTGGATTACTTTTTGCTCCGCTTAGTGCTTACCAACCTTACCAACGCAAGTGATTCAGCATTTTCATACTAGAGCTTTACCTCCTACCTAGGTGTTGTAGACCATGCCGCTGGGCAAAAGCAATTGCATTTGTTCTTATATGCAGATGTCTTTGTTTATTAAAATATACATATTGAAATAAATATAAACGTTTTTAAAGAAATGTAAACTTTGTAGTATATATTTACAGATCTTGCTATTTAATGAAAAATTGTTACGAGTTCCTTAGGTAATAGAGGGAGGGTACACCACTGCTACGCCCAATCGACAACAGCAGCCTGCGCAGTGGTGAGCTGAATACGAATAAACTGGTGTCGTGGGTGACGTACGAGAAGCCACCGCAAAACGAATTTCAAAATGGCGCAAACAGACAGGTGCGATCCTTCGAAAAAAGTTCGCTTCCAGGCCGAGAAGTAGAAAGCATTTTAATTTCTCCTTTTTGTTGTAATTTGTCCCACGCATTCAGCGACATTTGAAATGCAAATTTTCCTCATCCAGAGAAATCTGTCGATAAGAAGTAGAGCAGCACACTATTGAAATCACACACCATGCCGCTAGGCAAAAGGAATTGCAGCAGTTGACGAACAAGAAACCGTTTCGACGAACTCAGAAAGCGTGAACGTACAGCCAGCACAAAGGTCCGATGTCGACGAATTGGAAGAATTTCCTTGAGTTGACAAAGCCATGCTAAACAATAAAGACAACCTCTTTTACAATTGGAATACACAGCGTCAAGAAAAGCGCTACTCCAACGTTACATTAAAACGCCGCTAACTGCTCGGAAGCTCTAAAACCTCTTGCACGGAAATGCCGAATCACTTGCGATGGTAAGCACGACGCGGAGCAAAAAGGAGTCCAAACTTAAAAAATCCGTAAAAAAAAAAAAAATATGCCTCAGCCCCACATAAGGACTTCACTTTCATGTTCCATAGGGCCTAAAATTCCATACAGCGTGGGAAAAGTCTACACAACCTAGGCCCAAGATAAACTGAAGTACAACACGCATCGGAAGTTTCAAATTCACGAAAGTCAGACCGGTCACTGATCTAAATTTTGTGAATTTGTAAAGCAGATGGGAGAAATTCTAAAAGGAGCAGCAGATAGTTTCGGGCATTATGGTATTCTGAGAGACACAAGATTTTAGGATCTTGGTCGCTAAAGTGTTAAACGTTTGCTTCTGACGAAGATTTCTTGCTGTTCTTCGGTGTGAATTATGGAACACAAGAATTTATCATATATTAAATTGTATAACTTTGAACAATCAGCATGCGTTGCAGCATCGTCTTTAGTTCACTGCTCATCATGAAATATCTCACCAAAACATTTGAAAATTACTTTTGTCCGGAACGGAAATCGAACTTTCATCTCCGGTTCTCCATTCGAGAATGTAGAGCAAAGCTGAAGAAAAGTCCGAGTCACATAAGTGGGTTGCAAGCGTTTTTCTCTAGATGCTGATGCGCGCACAGTTTTTTCTCCGAGAGTGTTACCGTGGGAAAGTGCTTCTTACGAGTTTCTTGCGTACGTGCCCATTCCTGAGCATCCGGAATTCTTTCCCAAATTGCTTTTCTTTTTTACTTCTCAGTGTTAAATTTAGAGGTCACATTAAACAACACAACTTGTTTACAAATAAAGTTTTGATGAACATAGATAGCACTAGAAACGTTGATCATTTAGTTTTCACTGATCATTTAGTTTTCAAATGTGTATTTTGTGAGAGCATTTAAAAAAATGAAAGACTGCAGCCAAAAAAAAAAAAAAGCTAAAAAGGTTTTCAGTGAGGGAAAAGTGAAAAAATGAACATTTTGTCGCAGCTCGATGCTAACCCATGATCACAGACTGTTGTAGCAGAGAAACTCGGAATTTCCAAGTCAACATTGTGTACCATAGCGCAAAAATACAAAGGAAATTTAAAGTGAAAGCCGTGCATCACATTGTGGGCAATTTTCGAGAAAGAGGAAATCTATGAAATCATCGTCCCTGAGTGGGTTGATAAACGCTCTTGTCACTTAGTTCGAACAAACACGGGCTAGTAATTTGTCTATTAGTGGATCACTTCTGAAGGAAGAAGCAGTTCATCTTGCCCAGCTACTTCAAATAAAGGAATTCACCGCATCAAATGGATCGACTGATTGTTTTAAGCAAAGACATAACATAGTGTATGGAGCTCTATCCGGCGAAAGCAAAAGTGTTGATTCCGTGACGTCACAAACGTGGAAAAATGAGAAGATACCACAAATTATTATTGAAGGGTACATGCCGTGTGACATTTTGAATCCTGATGAGACTGGGCTGTTTTATAACCTGCAGCCAGATAAAACACTGTTTTCGAAACGACACCTGCCATGGAGGAAATAAATCAAAAAGCAGAATCATTGTTTTTCTAGCTGCCAATGCAGACGGGTCAGAAAAATTACAGCCATTAGTTATAGACAAATTTGCTTCGCCACATTGCTTCAAAATGTGAAATCTTTGCCCACCAAAATGCGAAGCAAATGAAAAGGCGTGGATTACCACAGCTTCATTCAAAAATTATGTAGAAGCCTTGGATGCTCAGATGCAGGGAAGAAAGAGAAACGTCCTCTTATTCATTGATCAGTGTACTGCGCATCCTCAGGTACACAATCTGAAAAAGGTTCAAGTCATTTTTTCCCCAGAAAATTGTACAAGTGAATTGCAACCGGTGGATCTAGGTGTCATTAGGTCTTTTAAAGCCCATTATCGAAAGCTTATCATGCCAAAAGTACTTTGTGTTATCGATGCAAAGGGTGATGCATCTTAATTTAAAATTAACATTCTCGATGCAATGCATTTCGTGCGACAGTCGTTAAATGCAGTTACGGCAGATACCATTAAAAGCGCTTTAACAAAGCAAGCTTTTCAATTTGCGAACAAGAAGAAAGTGGGGTCCAATACCGAAAATGCTGCTGATAATTTTGCGGATGACGATCTTGAAGAATGGAATGAAATTGCCTCATCAGGTATTGTGTTTTCCGATTACGTTGAGTGTGACGCAAATGTGCATACCTGCCAAATGCAATCCCTTTCTGATGTTTTGGATGAACAGATCGGACAAATGCACCAAATCCGGATGAAGAAGATGAAGCAGAACTGAAAGTTAGCTGCTTTAGTGATGCTGCTAGCGGTATATGTGCTAAAAACTACTAGATGCACTTCGTTATTACTGATGACATTTTTCATGTACTTCATAAAGTTGAACCTGTAATTTATAAAGCTAAAGGTTCAGAAAAAATAAGAAATCATCTCTAAAGCATTTCTTTTCCACATTGTAAATAGGTAATCAACACATATTCTGTTTTTACAAGTTAATTAAGTACTAATTGATGTTCTGTATCAGGCAATTTATAATACCGAAATCATTACAAAAAGCTAAATGCTCGGAAAAAGATCAACTATCGTATTTGTCTTTCAATTTTAAAGTACGCTTAAACTTTGGCGCTACATATTGAAGTCTAATACGTATCTACGAATTATTTATTTAATATGCAAAGTAAACGCGTACGTACAAGTTTGATAATCAATTTCATAATTAAAAGTACTATACATAATTTAAATTTCACTGAATGAAAGAGAACTTAGCTGCTTACTAGAGCTGAGTTCGGGCTCAATTTATAGAACCCGAGCCCGTTCGAGTCCATGTTATATCAGCCCGAGCCCACCTGAGCGCCGAATTTTATATTTCAAGATAGAGCCTGGGCCCGAATGTGCCCGAAAACTGGCTAACCTGTTCAACCATTAATTAAAAAATATACATCTCCTTTTCCACACTTCAATTCTCTCGTCCTCCTTCAATTAACCAATGTATTTCTCAAATGAGGAGTGGAGAAGGGGCCTCTATCTATTTTTACAGTGTAACTGTACGATTTTCTTTGACCGTTCATTTTCACCTGAAGTGCTTCGCGCCGCCAGCCAACCAAAACGATTGGGCGGTGCTGCAATTGTATTTTGCTCAAATAATGCTAATATTATCGTGCCATAACACTCTGCAATATGTACGTTGCTAAATAGAATTAGCAGGGAGCTACTGCGTGGAAATAGGGGGTAAATTATCGTCGGCATGCTATCAACTATCCAATATCTATAGTTCTGAGAAAAGCTTTTTGTTCTCTGCAGAAACACACTAATGCGCGTTTTATGGCATTTTCTACCCAAGACAGGAATAAATAGTCATCTCGAACGCCCACTCCCCAACCAGAACCAGTTGCCGAGGAATTCCCTTTACCAACTATAAAGTGTCTCATTTGTTAAATCATATAAAATCACATTTACATATATAAAAAAAATATCTCGCTGTTCTTCTCCCTAAGAGCCCGAGCCCGAATCGCAGTAAATACTCTACAGTGCGAGCCCCGATTCAGGCCCGAGCTCTGCTTCGGGTTTTCGGGCTCAGGCTCACCCCGTCTCAGCTCTGCTGCTTACGTATTCTATTATGAACACTAGCTTAATTTCAATGTTTCATTCGAATGGCAATCTCGATTTACCGAATTCATCGATTTTACGTACAAGACTGTTGGTCCCTTGAAGTTCGGTAAATCGAGGTTTGACTGTAATTGATAGTATGGTGAATTGAATGTAAACTTTTCAGTTTCATGATTTCTGATATTTGCCATTGCTGCACCGTTTTCTTCTACAGAAAACTTCCCTAACAAAGAATTAATTTTTAGATGAAGGAACTGAAGGAAATTACAGAAAGATTCTGTTCAGCTTCTGAAGCAACTGAGACGACTCCATCTGGTGGGGCTTAGCGATACAAGCTATTTAATTACAGCTAATAAATCCAAAGGGCGAGAGAAATGGTGAAAATCTTCCAGATATGTGAAGATAAAGTAAATAGACAAAATCGCATTCAAGTAATACCAGAGAAATTAAATAACTTCTTTCCCACCTATTTGTCTACACGTGTAGTACGTTTCGTCTCATTTCGTGGAATCTTTCGTGGTATTGCATTTTCTTTCTCGAGTAGTGTACCTGTGTATTTTCCAATCACTTACAAAGATTGTTTATTCATTAATTTCTCTGTAGATACTCATGTAAAATATTTATGTGCATGGTCTCCGCTGCAACGCTATGTTTCTTTCCGAAATCCATGAGATGTTATATAGCACAGCAAACCAGATTTCGTAAAAATTTTACTTATATTCATAACAATATTCCATAAAGGCTATTTCTTATTCTGTTTCTTAGCAAATTACTCTCGTTTACATATCAAATACACTGGAAAAACTAATTCATTCGTTTTGATTTTATCGTTTTACTGTTACACCGCACCGAAATAAAAAAAAAATTAAATTAAAAAATTAAAAAACGTCGGACATTGCCGCTCAGAAAAGTTCTGATCTTTCTTTTTTGTGGAAACCTCCAAACAGAACGAGGAAAATCACCATATAAAATTTACTCTACTATATTTAAACACAAGCCTTTCATTTTTATTACATCAGTGCGAAATGGCCATTGTTAAGATCATACGCAAAATCTTCCTCTTGCATTGAACGGATGGTTTTACGTTGACTTCTGACAAGTAACCGTTTATTTCCAATAGGAGATAAACGATCATTTGTCAGAATTCCACGTAAAACCCGTAAATGCTAACTCACCTGGTCATGAATATTTAAAATTTGGACGAATAGATGAAAGCCTAATTTGTTTACCAGTTTTTATTTTAATTAAAATGATAGGATTTTACTAGATCGCATTATTTCGTTTTACGTGACAACCGTGTTTAAAAAGCAGCAGGTGTTTGGGAAAGAGGAAACGAAAGTCCGATTTCTTTAGTTCAAGTGAGCGTGCTGAAGCTGGGGAGAATTTCCATAAATATTAGAGAGATCTGTGGGCATAATCACGTGTTCTATGCTTAAAAGGAGACCTCTCAGCAAGATGTATTTTCCTCTCGTAGTAGCTCTGTTTATGAGTGCTGTTTTGTGTACTGAAGGACGGAAAGAACACAAACACCCTTGCAAAGAATATTTCCGACAATTGCAAAAGGCCATGATAGGTAATCTATTTACTTCTTTCAGGGTATGAGAAAAGTTCTAGGGTACCAGAAACCGAATTAGTGTCTTCATTTGGCTGTCGCAGATTTCTTCTGAAACGACAAACTATAATATATATATACACACAATCGAGTCATATTATTGAGACCACCTCCAACTTTTCGCGTAGCAAATGAAAGAAGCACGTGTTGTGATTATGATCATGATCATATGTAGAGGATTTTAGGAAGGGAGTGTCTGACCCCAGGTCTTAAACAACCGTTAGAAATAGGAAGCAAGAATATTTGGGCTACAGTGCCCTATAGGAAAGTGACACGGAAGCGAAGTAGAAAGGGGAGGAAGACGCCCTTATTTATTACCGGGGGCTAGTACCCGGGGTCCCACGGCTTAACGTGCCCATCCAACGCACGGCGGATATTTAGTGGATCGAGCGTTCGTACCTGCCTGGGATCGAACCTGTGGTCCTTTCCGTGGCAGTCACGAACGTTGCCCACTAGGCTACCCGCGGCCCGCACGTGTTGTGAGCTGGCTTGGAGGGTATATAAGGTGTGCTGTTGGCAATCTGAAAACATATCACTCGTTGCTGTCATGGATAAATGGAGCTATTTATCAGAGTTACAAAAAGGAATGATTATCGGCTTTCGGGCCAATGGTGGAAGTATTTCTGAAACAGCGCAGTTGGTGAACTGTTCGCGTACTGCTGTGGTTAAAGGGTATCGTGATTGCAGAAAAGACACCATTGCGAATAAGCGAAGTGGAAACAGCAGAGCACCACGTTCCATTGATGTGTGAGTTGAACGTCGGCTGCGAAGGTGCGTGAGCGCCGATCGACACGCTACAGTGGGGTAACTTACTGGCCGAATGAACCAGGGGGCTACCTGAAGTGTGTCTAAAACGACAGTTCAGCTAACCTTGCTGCACATGGGGCTCCGATGCAGACGGATGGTCACTGCACCTATGCTAACGAAGGTGCATCAGCAGAAAAGGCTTACATTTGCACCGCAATATCGGAATTGGACCTCCGCTGATTGGCAAAGGGTTGCTTTCTCCGACGAGTCACGTTTTCTGCTTCATCGAACGGATAGACGCTGGCGTATAAGGCAAGAAACATCGTGGAACAAAGAACTTTAAACAATTGGTGGAAGAACACAAGCTGGTGTGGACAGCGGTCTAGGGAACGTTTTCGTGGCATTATCTGGGTCTACTCATACCTGTGGAAGGTACTATGGACCGTATTCGTTATGAATCCATCCTTGCAACCATACATACTGATTGTCTTCCCTGGGGCGGATGGGATCTTCCAGCACGACAATATGACGTATCACACAGCTAGAAATGTCCGAGAGTGGTTGGAAAAGCACGATGAAAACCGCAAAGTACTTTCCTCGTCCCCTAATTTCCCAGACTTAGAACCAATTTAGCATCTGTGGGGCCACCTCGATCGTGTTGTTCACTCCATGGATCCTCCACCACGCACCATCCAGCAGCTGTCGGATGCACTGCAGTACGCATGGCTCCATATAGCTGTAACACTTTCCAGCACCTTATGGAGCCACTCCCAGTCCGTCTAGCTGCTGTCCGCGCTGCACATGGCGGTTGCTCTGGATATTAGCTGGTGCGCACAAGAAGTTAATACAATATAGCAAGCAAAAAACGAAGAATAGCACCTTATTCTTAAGGGCAATACTGGTGCGTACCGTGGCTTTTCATATTCCGTATAAGGCATGATAAGTCATAACCCCACGGAAGCATTCCCAAAGCCACACATTGCAGAACCAGAAGAACGAAACAAGATAGCGAACGACAGACAGTTCGCCTCGAGGCAAAAGAGAGTTGTTCGCTATCTTGTTTCGTCCTTCTCCGACGAACCGAGGATTCCGAGGAGATACCTTAATTCGTCGTTAAGGGCAACATTCTTCCGCTTTCCAATTACGGTAATCCCATGCGCACAGGAGCGTCGATGCCGATGAACCTGAATTAACATGGGCGCCTTGACGCATCGTCGACTCCTCAGACTCATGAGCAACAGTGTTGGCTCTACTGTTATTCCCCCAGCGTTCATTTCCATAGTCAATTGCTGCATTGTTGCGCTTCGATTGTCCGTTAAAAGTCGACGTTCTCCTCTGTGGTGGATGGCCTTTGGGGCTTTACAGTTATTACGTCGGGAGATACTCGGTGCGTCAGCGGTCAATTTTCGGTACAGCCTTACTACAGCACCTCGCGAACAGCTCAAGACGTCTGCTGTTTCCTGAAATGCTTCCACCCTTGGCGCGGTAGCCGATGTTCATTCCTTTTTTAACGCCCGTTAAATCTCTACCTCTGCCCGTTGTACACATGTCAAGCACTATGGCTCATCTGTCCTGGCCGGCCACTTATATCTTCGTGTGTTCGATCTTTTCACGTGCACTCTGTGACGCCAATTATGTTGAGGGCTGTTCCTGTTGTGTATATATACACTGCTGGCCACCCAAAATGCAACACCAAGAAGGAAGCATCCGATTGGCCTGAAATTCGCAGCATGCATCGCCCGCGAGAGGACATGCAAACGATTAGTATTGTAGGGCATATGCAAATCATGTGCGCCCGGCACGCCACCGAGAAGCACTATAAGAAGGGTGCACAGAAGGCGGGGTGTAAGTAGTGGAAGTATGTTGTGCTGCCGGACATGTGCGTGGGAAAGCTTTCTGATGCCTCGTCGCAGAATACGGCAGTCATTTCAGCACTTTTCGGAGTTCGACAGAGGACGAATAATGGCTTATCGCGACAGCGGTTAATCATAACAAGACATCGGCACCCGTGTGGGACGACATCCAGCCACAGTGAGCCGAGTATGAATTCGGTGGGTGCAGGAGGGACGGAAGGACCGACGTGAGCGATTGCCGCTTTCGCGGCACACCACCGAACGAGAGGACTGGCAGGTTGTGCGGCGGGCTTTGACGGCTCGCACCGCCACATCACGAACGTTAGCACAGGAATTAGGGTGTGTTGCGCAACAACCTGTGTCAGCACGTACCGTTCGACGTCGTCTTTAGGAGCGGGGACTTGTCGCACAGTGCCCATTGCTCCGATTACCACTGGCGTTACACCACCGGGTCCAATATTCAGCGAATTGTGGGGGCTGTACAAGGGACTCCTGTGTCCTTCATAACCATTTCCAGAGAGGCGAACACGCAGTTTCGACTGCCCTTACGTTTTCTGCCGTTAACACCTGACCATTGTCGGTGTCGATTGCAGTGATGTCAGCAGCGAACAACATGGAATGCTACTGACTGGTGACGTATAGTGTTCAGCGACGAATCCTGCTTCTGTATGGGAACGGGTGATCACCGTGTCAGAGTGTTGAGGACCGCAGGCGAGCGCCACAATCCCAATCTCACTGTACAGTGGCACACGTCCTGAACTGCAAGCGTGATAGCCTGGGGAGCCATGGCCTATTACAGCCGACCTTCTCTCCTAGTTATTCGAGGGACGTTGACAGCCCAGCTCTACGTACAGAAGATCCTGCGGGCCCATGCACTGCCTTTCCTGGCAGCAGGGGGGGCGGAGCTATTTTCCAACAAGATAACGCCCGTCCGCACACATCTAGGGTTTTCCAGAACTGTCTACGTAATGCTTCGACGCTTCCGTGTCCCGCAAGATCGCCTGATCTCTCGCCCATCCAGCATGTGTTGGACTAGATGGGACGCCAGCTTTCTCTATGCCCTAGTGTTCGTGATTTAAAGCGTCAGTTGCAAGAAGTGGGGGCCAATCTGTCCCAGGATAACATACGGCGTCTCTTGGACTTCATGCCGGGCAGTATCAGCGCATATATCTGAGCACGAGGCTGTCCGACGTCATACCAACACTGACTGGAATGTGTACCTTATGTCCGCGGGAAGTCGTCCTGTTGGTGTGATATAGTAATCACTTCGGCTCTCGGTACGTTACATCTCACTGCTAAAATCTCATTTCAATCCAACGTCTCCTTCTTGGTGCGCAGACTTTTATGACAATGAGTGTAATATTCAGCGATTGTGTAATAGTATACATATTGTTGAGTAAAAATGAAGTTAACTTGAAAGAAATACGGGATTACGCCATATAATACAAATTTTGAAGATGACAATCCGATTTTTGGCGTAAATGTGACAAGGATGGTAAGTCAGATAATATCCGAAAACTTTAATATTTAAATCGTCCTGGAGCGGGACTCGAACCCGCGTCTCCCAGAAAACGCCTAGGTATGCTAACCACTACACCACCCAGATTAAAATTGATCGGAAACTTGAAACTTGGTCGTTCTGGGTCGTGTAGTGGTTAGCATACCTAGACGTTTTCTGGGAGACGCGGGTTCGAGTCCCGCTCCAGGACGATAAAATTTTCAAGTTTTCGGATATTATCTGACTTACCATCCTTGTCACATTTACCCCAAAAATCGGATTGTCATCTTCAAAATTTAAATGAAGTTAACTATTTTTGCGTCATTTCATGATAGAGCATTCAAAAATTACATTTCACCAATGATTTTGACTACTTCCGTTCCGCCGAAATTTTATGCACGGGAGTTACTTTACTGTTCTGCAAAGATGCAAAGCATCAAAAGAGTGATGTAATTTGTGCTCCAGAATGTCAAAGAGCAAGAGCCTTGTGCCGGTAATTACAAATGCTATGTTAGCATTGAAACTGAAGTCATTTTACGCGTGTCTCGTTATTACTGCTCTAATCGTCTGCCCCGTATCTTTAATTTCCAAATCCTACTCATCATCCGAGTTAAAATAATTAAAATTCTAAGCCTACATATTGGCTATAAATAAACTTTGATAATTTTGAAGATGACAATCCGATATTTGGCGTTAATGTGACAAGGATGGTACGTCAGATAACATCCGAAAACTTTAAATTTTTCATCGTCCTGGAGCGGGATAAACTTTGATAGGCACGGTCAGTACCCGAAGAAGAAAAATAATAAGACTTATGACGTATACTGTAATTTAACCTTTAGTTTTAGATCCCGTCTTACGTAAAATATGGTTTATTTTAGTTAAACATTTTTTAATCCGAATGCTACATGTTCTCTTTCTGCGACTTTGTACTGTAGGAACCACGATAGAAACGTCAAAGCGCTATTACGCAGTTGAAAGCAAAAGACAAATGCGAAAGTCCTCATTCTTCGAAAGGCTATGTACTGTATGTATCTGTCCAAAAGGCAATGTGATTATAAGTCTTCAAAGTAATGGTATCTTAGTGATTAGAATCTTAACTCATAGTTATCAGCTTTTGAAGCTGTGTAAATATCGATACACGTTTAATCAACAAGCATCTATGTTAAGTTATTCCGAGGATGATTGTTCGTAAGTGTTCTGAAATGTGGCGCAAGGACAGCAGCTCACAGAGTGTTAGCAACACGCTACTTTTGCAGCCACAACAGCATGACTACCCTTCCTCACCCTCCTTACTCTTCGGATTTGGCCCCCTTCGACTTCTTTCTGTTCCCGAGGATGAAGCTGAAGCTCAAGTGTCGCCATTTTGAAACCGTGGACGAGATCCAGTGCGAATCGCAGACGGTGCTTGACAGGATTCGCGAACAGGACTTCCAGGGAGCGTTCCAACAGTGACAAAAAAAAATCGTTGCCCAAGGAGGCTACTTTGAGGGAGATCATAGCCAGACTTAAGTAACGTAAGTATTTTGGTGTATGTCGGCCTAGTCTCGGAACTTTTTAATCGGAACTCGTACGTATTTGCATTTGTCTAAACTCTTTAGGCATCGTACAGCACGTAAGTAAAATACAGGTCACACGTTATCAAAATTTCGTAGACTAGAAAACTCGCGAAATATACAGGAATAAAAAATCAACGTGTGATCACAAGGAAGTTTTTGTCGACCTCAGTTTTGGTGTGTTTTGACTAGTTTTATCAGGGTGAATGGCACGTAAGTATTCAAATTACTGTAACATCATCAACGGTGTTGAAGTCATGGATTATTATCAGTTGCTTTTACACGCATCATGATAGAAATGCTGTGTATGCCACGTCGTCAAGTTATAAAGAATTTTGATAAAAATAGAAAGCTACCAAAATGTAAATCTTTATGGGTCCAGTTGACAGTAAGATTAGCTTTTTTAATAGAAATCTTTGCTAATTTTTACGACACGGTTTATCAATCCAGGCCTTATTTAGTTTAAAATTCCGTAAGTTTTGTTTTCCTTCAATCAATAACACTAGGCTTTATTTGTCTACACTATATACGAAAAGTCACATTCCCATAGGATTTCGTATATTCCACAGGAGTTTATAACTTCAGTATGGTCTTTTGATAAAGAAAATCAATTTATTCATGGGTTTAAAAATATCTCTTTGAAATTAAACTTTTTCAGAATTTTTGAAATTTTGATGGCGATGTCAAAACAACGGCAAACTTCTCTCGTGATGGATGCACAATAAAAATCAACGTGGAGACTGACCTAGATTTTCGAAATTTTTTAAGAGCCTTTTTTAGAATGGAAGCTTTGAGTCTCCTCTGCATTGCAATACATTTGAGAAATTCAAATTATGTTTTTCGAACGGTCTTCATCTGCATATATATGTACATATATGTACATGTAAAAGGGGATACGTTTTTGTTTCCAAGAGTGATTGGACTTAGTCGGTGAAGCTGAAGAAACAGCAAAAGACTTACGATGACTTATGTCTACGAGAGATCATTTCGAGCGTGATATTAGGACATCAAGAAATGGCAGACCACTATAATTTTGAATTTCGAAACTATATTATACGTGAGGATCAATGAAATTAATATGTTCGACTAATTTATGAATTTCAAAATATTTTCTATACCAGGTGATGAACGCACTGTCTATATATCGCATAACTAGGTCAAATTTCACGAGATGAGTCAGAATTTTTTCAAAATGGCGAACATGATATCGCATGAGATATATGACAGCGGAATTCCCATGGGTAGACCGTCCTTCTGTTCATAAAGTGATAATTTTCGAACGAAAATTATATTTCTTAACATTGGTTTCTCTATTCCTATAATAGGTGGCCTTCTTTATGAACTTAAATTACTTAAAACATTTTTGAATTATATTTATCCAATTTAAAGACCTCTTGAAAGTGTTTTTCTGTTTTCCTTTATATTCGTGGACAAAATCCTATGCTTTTATCATAACTGTATTTGGATTGAACATCAGTTAAGCTGTGTTGGAACAATAATGAACCACGGAAAGTGTTGCATTTTTTAATTCATGCATCCCATTTCGAAAGAAAGCAATAAACCCTTGATTTTGTTTTTCGAAAAACAATTCAAACAGACAAAGTCATCGCTCTTTCCACGTTTTTCTTTAATTAATACACAGCAACCGAAAAATTGTATTTCGACACCCTGGGATCGAGCCCCAGGTCTCACAATAACTAGCCGAGTGCGTTCGCTTTACGCCACGGTGACAACAATACACGGCGCTATGTGTGTTTACCTGTCAGCATCTGACTTCACAAATCCGTAGAAATGGGCTCAGCAACTGAGACGTCTCCATCTGGTGGGGTTTAACGACACAAGCTATTAAATTATAGCTAATAAATCCAAAAGGCACGAGTGATTGTGAAAATCTTACAAATACGTGGAGACAATGTAAATAAACAAAGTCATCACTCTTTCCAACATTTTCTTTAATTAACACACTTGGGGTTTGATCCCAGCTGCTTCGAAATACAATTTTTCGGTTGCCGTGTGTTAATTAAAAAAAACATTGCCACCCCGTATTTGGACGATTTTCAACAATTCAGACATTGCAATCACAGAAAAATTGTTTGACGAAGTTTGTTGGTAAATACAAATTTTGAAGATGGCAATCCGTCTTTTTTTTTTTTTTTTGGTGTAAATATGACAAGGATAAGAACCGAACCAGCGTCTCCCAGATAGCGTCCGGGTATGCTATCTGGGAGACGATCGCATACCCAGATTTTTTCAAGACTTGAAATTTTCAAGTTTTCGGATATTATCTGACTTACCTTCCTTGTCATATTTACAACAGAAAAAACCAATTGTCATCTTCAAAATTTGTACTGAATGGTGTAATCCCGTATTCCATTCATTATTTGTTGGTATAATCAATTGTTTTTAAATACGGTTTTCAAGTATATCGCTTTTCAATATAGTGAACCATATCTTGACTAAACTGATGAAATCCTAAGCAATATTCTTCAGGCAATGCGTGTTTATCTATTTCATTTAATGCCGGACTAATTCTGAGCAAATATTCGTTGTGTTTTTTCAGATGCTGATCCAGCTGAGCTGCCGAATTGCATCCACAACGTGACCGAAACGGTAAGTTTTTGCCTCTCATTGAGCTCGCTCGTGTATTTGGAGGGGAGGGGGTGTTGGCTTTAATGATCATCTTGAGCAACCTATATGGATATAAGCAGTCGCACGTCCTTAATGTAAGGTCACTGGTTCCAGGGAATGGAAAGAGCCAGCGCCGAAAGACAAACACGGTCCTCATGCCTCATCTGTAACTCGGGTATCGCCATATACCAGACCAACAGCCAAAAGCCGACGACTCAGATCACATGGCTTCCATGACGAAGGGAAAATTCTCAACAAACAAAACTTAAAGATGTTGAAGGAGGTACTTCTGTCATCAGCGGTTCGCCGCATGCAGGCGACTTACACCTGACTTCTGAGAGTGTAACCGAGTTGAACCATAATCTCTGAATGAAGTACACTATCGACCAACAAGTAATTGGACACCAGTGATAGCAAAGGAAAACGAAGTTTATTCACCTTCAATAGTTGGTGGAGCCTCCACGAGCGGCGATTACAGCTGTGACTCTCTCTGGCATACTCTCAACCAGGCGTTGTACGACGGCTAGCGGTATTTTCTTCCACTCGGCTTGGAGAAGACAGGTCAGTTCCTTCACCGATTTCGGAATGTGGGGGCATCGCTTAAGTCGATGCTCCAACTCGTCCCAGAGGTGCTCGATAGGATTAAGGTCCGGGCTCTGCGCAGGCCAGTCCTTTCGATTAACCCCATTGTCACCATACCAAGCCATGGTGGACCTCGCAACATCACAGGTGGCATTGTCATCCTGAAAGTGACATGAGTCCACCCCGTAAAACTGCTACAACGTAGGAAGTGCAGGGTCACCCAAAATGGCACAGTAGGTCTCGGCGTTGAGTCTACCACGAATTGCGACCGAGGGTCCCGTGCCATACCAGGAGAAACATCCCCATAGTATAATTCCACCTCCGCCGAACTTCACAGTTGGCACAATACATTCCGGCAGGAGGCGTTCTCCAGGCAGACGCCAAACCCAGACCCTGCCATCCGAACGGTAGAGGGTGAACCTTGATTCGTCGCTCCAGAGAACTTGTTTCCACGGTTCAACGGTCCACTGTCGACGTTCTTTGCACCACGTTAGCCGAGCAGCGCTATTGGACTTGGTGATCAAAGGTTTGTGGGCGGCACCACGTCCATGATAACCGAGCAGATGGGATTTCTTACGGATGGTATTCATCTAAAGAACACTTCCGAATGCTTGTTGAAACTCCTCGCGGATGTGGCCCATCGATTTGGTGCTGTTCTTCCGAATTTCTCTGGCCAGCACCCGTCGATCTCTAACTCCCAGTTTTGTGGGTCTGCCAGGTCGGGGCACATTCCGACAGTCACCTCTCATCTCCCACTTGCCAATCACGTAGGCCACTGCCGAATTTGGGTACTTCAACTCGCTGGATATGTCACGTATGGATCGACCATTTTTGTGATACCCGACGTTTACACATTTCTCAAAATCAGAGAGCTCCGAACTGCGTGGCATCTTGCATGCGACTGGTTGCGTTGTTGTTTCCCACACGATATTTAACGGCGACGGCCGTGACGTATATGAAGACCGCAGATATCGTCGATTGCAGGAGTGTTCAATTACATGTTGGTAGATAGTGTAGTAATGAAGATTTTGAAGGAGGATCAAAGCTCAGTTTTAAAACAGGAGTACACGGCATACGGCACAGAGTCGAAGTTGTCCCTCGGACACGTTTTGTATGATCCGAGATGAGCTGCACTGGCATCCAAAGTTCGGAAGGCAATCGCAGGAATAACAAGTTAGTAAAATTATGCAATGCAATGATTACGATACGCTTTCCAACGTACCAGAAATCAGTACTCAAGTTATGAGGTTAACGGCTGTGGAATAAATCTCGCTCATGTGTTCTAACCTTTGTATGAGGATAACGGCTGTAGAATAAATCTCGCTCATGTGTTCTAACCTTTGACCCCATTTCGATTATATTCAACAGAACCCGTTCAGCATACTTCCGGAACAACGTACTAAAGTTTTGTCACAATGGAAGCATTTTTAGTCAAGTTATGAGGATAATGGCTGTGGAATTAATATAGCTTCTGTGTCCTTATCTTTGATCCCATTTCGATGATATTCAACTGGACCGGTTCAGTATGCCTCCAGAACTACAAGATAAAGTTTCGTCACAATCGACGCATTTTAACGTGAATTCTGACGCATAAGGGCAATAGAATGGATCCCGCTCCTATGTCCTGATAATTGACCCCCGTATCGCCGTTTTCAATAGTAGTTCGTCCCCAGGTGGTCCCTTACCACATAATAAAATTTCATCGAAATTGAATCATTTTTAAGCAATCATTAACACTTGTGTAACATCATATTGACTCATGATTTTTTCGTTCGCAGTGCTGTGACTTGTTTCTCTCTCTCTCTCTCTCTCTCTCTCTGTGTTCACAACAAACTTCGTAAGCATGCGCTCTAACTATTTTCTGTGTCATCAAAATCCCTATATATGTTGCGTGTCGTTGTACTCTGATGCCATTCAGTGGGCGACCTGATGAAGATCACTAATGTAATCGAAAGATCTTGTGTTTTTACCTATCATATGTTTTAAACTTGTAAATACTGTTTTTAATTTGATTAAATGTGTAAGTGCTCTTCATCATTTAGTCAAAGGCGGTCATTGAACATGTTGCCTATCGTGTTATGTATGACAGAAGTCTACTCCCATACGAATATCGCTTCTAACACAAAATTCATCTTCAGTCTGTTGGAACCTGTGGAAATATGGTACTGTGACTTTTACTTAGTCTCTTTCCAGTATACTTATATTGCTTTCACTTTGGTATGATGAGTACGGAAACGACGTTTTTTAAATAACGACGCAAGATAGGAATTGAGATGACGCACCTTGGTTTTTTGAATAACTGCAAACAACTATAGGTTATACCTAATTTTTTAACACTGACAAGATTTGCTGTTTCCAATCAAGACATATGTGTATTGAGGCTGTCAGAGACCAAGAGACTAAATACCGCAATTCGTTTGAAACGAACCTACATAGATTACCTTGTACGTCGGGCTTACTCACTACATGGACAGTTCACAAGAACATATCATCCTATTACTGTTGATCATTCACTGAGTATTTTGCATGCTCTTATAAAGAGTGAAACTGAATCACAGAACAACCATCGTATGACTAAACTCCGTGGCCTGGTGGCTTTGGAAATCCAATCTCGACCCACTCGTTTTGAAAGACCTAACCAACCAAACGGGCATGAGCCCAGAATGTATGTTGACTTAAGCTCTAGCGAGCTTTCGGATGTTCAGAAGAACGCTCTGGAAAGGGGATATAAGTTTTGCTATCCGAATACTAGACCGAATCTATTTCAACTTATGCCACAAGCTGAAAAAGCATCATACGGACATTGCCTGCAGAAAACCAGGATGACGCAAGAACTAAATTTGTCAAGTCGCTTCGGCATGGGTCCGCCCTGATCCAACGAGATTCACACCATGGCGCTACCACGACATTGAATCAAAGTCAGGCCTACAAAGAGGAGAAGCGTCAAATATGTGAATTACAAAAACACACTAGCTTGGCTATCATATCCGACGACACATCGAATAGGATAATAATCTTGGACCATGATACATACCACCTAAAGATACTTGAAACTATAGAACCAATTCCGCATACAATTTTGAGATTTGATCCTGTCGCAACAACCGTTGCGTCCGTCGCGAAATTTGAAGAATCATGGCCCTTTCTATTTATTTTATGTGTGATTATCTTGGCTGTTGTGAGGTCGGGCAACGTGTTTTAGTTTGTTGGGTTTGATTTTTTTAGAAATCCCTTTTATTTTGACAATTTTACCCCTAAATTTAATCGGTTCTTATATCAAACTAAAATAGCAGAAACCCACAATTCTCTGGTCTCAGTAGATTAATTAGTGATTTTCTTGTTGCTTGCCCTTGACGAAGCCAACAGAGTGTCAGTCATTAATCTGCTTCACTGCATTCTTTTGTTCTTTAAATTTCCATCGTTTGAAGCTGGCCTGCTTCGGGTGGTTGGAAAGTGGTGATTGTTGTTCTTCTTCTCGTTCCCCGATTTTTTTTGTTCAATATTTGCTCTTTAGTTTCACACACACACACACACATATATATATATGAGTTAACTGTTATATGGTAAGAATACTATATAGTATTTTCAGTTTTGCACCTCTTTTGTATTTGTTCATTCGCAATGGTGATTAATATGAGTCCAAGATATGTTTATATTCTAATATTGCCTTTTCCAGTTCATTAAAAAATATTGAAGAAATGTAAAAAAAGAAACTGGATTGCATTCTTGAAATCAGTGTTCTAGCATGCCACCACGGTGGCTGAATGATACGATGTGCTGGCTTCTAATCACCCGTCCGAGATGGGTCCGGATTCAAATCCTGGATGAGGCATGGAGGGTGCGTTTTCTTTACAGTACTGGCTGCCCACCACCCCTCCTCAAAAACGGTAGCCCTAAATGAGAGACTGGCTACTGCTTATCGGTCCACCTTTGAGTTGCTCGTATTAGCCGTTAAACCCACAAACATACAAAACAAGAAAGATGACACCGAATTTTCGGGTGTAATAAGGTCGTCTTTTGAATCCGTTTTGACGCAAATTGAATTTATCAAAGCTATTAAAAGTCAATGGAACCGGTAAGGAAAACAATAGTATTTGATGGAAGAAAGAAGTTTTTAAATCGGGTTTTTAATCCCTCAGATATTGCTGTAAACGGAAGCGTGAGCTTACGCCTTCTGTTTGCAGACTTGTGCGTTAAGAAAAACATGAATTTATATGAGAAACATTTCGCACCGGAAACGCTCTCCAACACAGAAATAATTTTTCAAATCGTACTCTTAGAAACAGAGATATCGACAAATATAAGATAAATAAGATGTGACTTTACTCCCCTGGTGGGAAAACCATGCATTATTTTAGGAAGAAAGTATTCTCAAAAGGTTTTTCCATATGAGAGGTATCGATCCAAGAAAAAAAAATTTAGTCGAGTTTTCAGGAGCCCAGATTTTGCTGCAAATACATCAGAAGCAGAAATTAACACTTATGCCCCCTGGTGGCCAAACTATCTTTACCGAACATTAGAAATTATGTGAAAAATATTTTCCATCATGTCTTGTATGCAATACAGGAATAATTTTTCAAATCGGAGTTTTAGAAGCAGAATTAACACAGAAAACGCAATTTACCTTTGTGACCCCTAGCGTGCCGCCCCGGTGGCGCAGTGGTCTAAGGCGTTGGCCTGTGATCATTCGTCCGAAGGGGTCTGGGTTCGAATCCCGGTGAGGCATGGATGTTGTGTTTGTCTTACGGCACTGGCTCTCTCCCTTCCCTGGAACCAGTGACCCTAAATTAGGGACGGGCGACTGCTTATAGCCCATTGAGTTGCTCACGGTGGTCGTTAAACACCCAATCAAAAAAAAAAAAAAAAAAAAAAAGACCCCTAGCGTAAAGTCTATGATTTACTTGAAAATTTTGAATTTATAGGAAAAACATTTGGCATCGGAAACACTATCTAACAAAGAAGTAAATTTTTAAATCGGACTTCTTGAAGTAGAGATATTGACAAAAATAAGATATACATCTACGCCCCCTGTCGTAGAAACCATGCATTATTTCAAGAAAAAAATGTTCCTCAATGGTTTGTCGACATGAGTAGTATAGGTCGACAAACAACTTTGTTTTCAATCGAGATTTTAGAAGCTCATATTTTGCTGCAAATACATCAGAAGCCGAAATTAAGACTTACGCCACCTGGTGGAAAAACCATTTCTTTTACAAAAAATTGAAATTATGTGCAAATGATTTCACACCAAGATTGGTATCCGGTGCAGAAAGAGTTTTTCAATTCGGAGATTTAGAAGCAGAGATATAAGGGGAACGCAATGTACCTCTTCGCCCCCTAGCGGAAAGTCTATGAATTACTTGAAAATTTTGAAATTATATGAAAAAACATGTCGCACTGAAAACACTATCGAACAAAGAAGGAATTTTTCAAATCGGACTCCTGGAAGTATAGATATTGACGAAAATAAGATATGCATCTACACCCTCTGGCGAAGAAACTGTGGAATATTTTAAGGAGAAAATATTCCAAAAATGTTTATCGATGTGGGTGGCATCAGTCCACGAAATCATTTCTTCAATCGATATTTTAGAAGCTCAGATTTTATGGCAAATACATCAGAAGCAAAAATTAACACTTACGCACCCAGGTGGCCAAAGTATTCTTTACCAAAAATTTGAAATTATATCCAAAGTATTTTCCATCAGGAGGCGTATCCGCTGAAGAAAAAAAATTTCAAATCGGAGTTTTAGAAGAAGAATTATCTGGAAAAATGTAATTTATTTTTACACCCCCTAGCGGAAAATCTATGCGTAATTTGAAAAAGTAACTATATCTAAAATACTTTTCGACATAAATGGAATCGAAAGATAAAATAATCTTTTCAATCGGATGTTTAGAATTTTTGTATTTTTTGAATTCGACATCATTTACATTTTTGCCCTCTAGTGGCGAAATTGTACATCGTAAAAAAAAACTAAATAAAGGATCATCATTCGCATATTTCAAGCTTCCCAATGCAAAAAGAATTTTTCAAATCGGACTTATAGTTGCAGAGATATCGTGGGTACAGACGGACGGACAAACCGGTAACATAAGCACGATCTTTTTTTACAAAAGACGTGCCAAAAAAGCTTAAGAATATCCTTAAGGAACACCGTGAGCAACACAATGGGCCATACAAACAGCCGCCTGTACCCTAATTTAGGGCCACTGCTTTCAGGGAAGAGAGAAAACCAATGCCGGAAAGCAAACCACCACCCCTGCCGCACCCGAGATCAAACCCTGACCCATCTCGGAGGAGACAGTCAGAAGCCATCGATTAGATCACTGCACCCCGGGACGGCTGAGAGTCACCTGTTATTTTACAAACATCAGCAAACTTATCTTAAACTGTAGACCATATTTTTTTTTATTATTACTCCAACAGATGTGGACAATCAATCAACCAACATCCTGTACCGATAACTGTACCTATAATCAGCAGGTATAGTTAGCGGCACAAGATGTTGGCTGTTCCCAGTAATGCACCGATCAGACAAAACATTAAAACCACCTCTGCGTCCTGTAAAAAACCGCGCATGCAGTCAATCAGTGTCACGTGGTAAGGTTGCGAATGATATGTATAATACCTAGGATAAAGCTCTCTCATGTGCCACCGATGGCCTAGTGGTTAACGTTCGTGATTGTCACGGAGGAAACTCAGGTTCGATCCCGTGCAGGTACGAAGGCTCGAGCCACTAAATATCCGCCGTGCGTTGGATGGGGATGTTAAGCCGTCGGATCCTGGGTACTGGCTTCTCGGTAATAAATAATGGCGTCTTCCTCCTCCTCTCTACCTCGCTTCCGTGTCCCTTTCCTATCGGGCAATCTAGCCCAAATCTCTTAGCTTCCTATTTCTAAGGGTTGTTTAAGACTTGGGGTCAGATACTCCCTTCCTAAGATCTTCTACATATGATCTGATCTGATCTGCTCTCTGAGTCAGTATTTCCTTTCGTCTCAACATGGGAAAACAAAAGGATTTACTTCATTTCGACAAAGGCTAGATCGTAATAGCAAGACGCTTTGGTAAGGGCATCTTTTCAGTTTCATGATTCCTGATATTTGCCATTGCTACAGTGTGCTCTTGTACTGAAAACTTTCTAAACAAAAAACTCATTTCCAGATGAGAGAAATTAATGAAATTAAAGGAAGATTCAATGCAGCTTCTGAAGAAGAAAGAATGCCCATCTTGGTGAGTTCTAAAATTTACTTCTAAGTAGAGCACTTTTGTTTCCAATTTGATGACCGAATTTGGGAACCAGTTAAGATTATGTGCATTTTCATTATTAAAAATCATGTTATTTTGCTGTTTACAAACACTGGATGCTGGATAAGGATCGCCATGATACTATTCACTTTCTACACAAATGTCATGAATTTATTTTTTGTTCATGTATTTTTCATTTCATTACATTTACAAACGAGCAGTTGAAAGGTATTCCCCAGTGTGCTTTCATACCATCATGGACGGTCCTTAAAGACACGTAACAGACAGTTCCTTGCGAGCTCTTTGAATATTACTTCCGGTACTACCAGGATATCCCATGACGTCACACAAAATATATTAACTAAAGTACCAAACTTTGGGAAATACCAAATAGCAAGCAGACATGTGCTCTCCTTTCTTACGTATGCAACTTTGCCGCTGAGATGGCTCTATAAACAGCTGACTTCAAAGGACACAGGCTTTTGCACCAAGCTTAGAGAGCAGCAATATGAGAAAAACTCGTTAATTAAGGTGGATTCATCTAAACACTCTGCCCAATGTTTCCAACTTCTGTTGACATTTTCTTCGCAATTAATGTATTCCCAAAGATGAAAATATGCACATTGATAAAAAGAACGTTATATTATAAACAAGTATACTTAATATATATGTTACTCATAATTACATTAAATATTAATAACCTTTCCTTTGGTAGCGTTGAGATCTGTTAATAGATGGCGCCACATGTGCATGTGACTTCCGAAATACAATCACGTCCCATTTCCTTTCCATATTTTTATTAATTATTGGAACGGAATCCACATTTGAATCTAACCGAGCGTTAGTCTAGAATGTTTAGAATGATTTGAACCAATTAGATTAAATTTTCTAACAATAAGTTAGATGAAAATGTTAACAGGTACGGCTGATTTCGAATTACAAAGTAAACAAACGAGCTCAATGCAGCATTTTCAGCTAAATCCTTATCGAAAAGTTAATCTTAAGTAGCTCAAATCATACCAGTCTACATCATGGACTCAGTGTTTGATTCGATACTGAAAATTAATGGAGAAATGCAACATGATGGCATTTCCTAAAGCACGCGTACTTGTGGCGCTATCTATTGGCAGATAGATCTCAACGCTATCAAAGGAAGAGTAATTGATTTTTTAATACAATTAGGGTTAAGGTTTATCAAATATAAAATATACGAAGCTATAACATAGAATTATTTTTATCAATGTGAAAATTTTCATCATTGGGAGTACATTAATTGCGATGAAAATGCCTACTGAAGTTTTGGCCATTCGGAACCGTAGAATAAAGTTTTAAAGTGGAACCACCTTAAGCAACTCTGAAACAGGCATGATATTGGACGTTAGGCGGGAAGGGACAAGCATCTCAAAAACGGCAAATCTTCTATGCTATGCAAGAACAACCCTATTGTACAATGAGTGGTGCACAAACAACAAAACAAGCTGTCAGAGGTCTTCCTGCGGGAGGAAAGGACTGATCAGTGTTAGAGTACAACGGTGGCTGGAGAAGATTTTGCGATGTTACAGACCAGCTCTATTGCGTCGAGATACCTGTAGTCTTCACGGTTATGCAAGAACAAATGTATCAAGCGTGTACAATGAGTGGTGCAAAAACAACAAAACAAGCAGTTAGCGGTCTTCCTGTGGGAGGAAACGACTGATGCTCAACGTTAGAGGACAATAGTGGCTGCACAGGATTGTGCGACGTAACAGACCAGCTCCATTGCGTCAAAAAACCCACGGTGCTTCTCAGCTATGCAAGAACAACTGCATTGAACGTGTACAATGAGCGGTACACAAACAACAAAACAAGCAGTCAGGTGTCTTCTTGTGCAAAGAAACGACTGGTCAATGTTAGAGGACAATAGTAGCTGCACATGATTGTGCGACGTAACAGACCAGCTCCATTGCGTCAAAAAACCCACAGTGCTTCTCAGCTATGCAAGAAGAACTGCATTGAACGTGTACAATGAGCGGTACACAAACAACAAAACAAGCAGTCAGGTGTCTTCCTGTGCAAAGAAACGACTGGTCAATGTTAGAGGATAATAGTAGCTGCACAGGATTGTGCGACGTAACAGACCAGCTCCATTGCATCAAAAAACCCACAGTGCTTCTCAGCTATGCAAGAAGAACTGCATTTAACGTGTACAATGAGCGGTACACAAGCAACAAAACAAGCAGTCAGGTGTCTTCCTGTGCAAGGAAACGACTGGTCAATAACAGAGGACAATAGTCGCTGCAAAGGATTGTGCGACGTAACAGACCAGCTCCATTGCGTCAAAAAACCCACAGTGCTTTTCAGCTATGCAAGAAGAACTACATTGAACGTGCACAATGAGCGGTACACAAACAACAAAACAAGCAATCAGGTGTCTTCCTGCTCAAGGAAACGACTGGTCAATTTAGAGGATAATAGTGGCTGCACAGGATTGTGCGAGGAAACAGACCAGCTCCATTTCGTCAAGAAACCACAGTGCTTCTCGACTGTGCAAGAACAAACTGTATTCAGGGTGTACAATGAGTGGTGCACAAACAACAAAACATGCAGTCAGAGGTCTTCCTGTGGGCAAAAACAAGTGGTCAATGTTAGAGGACTATAGTGGCTGCAGATGATTGTGCGAGGTAACAGACAAGCTCCATTGCGTCAAGAAACCCACAGTGCTTCTCGACTATGTAAGAACAACTTATCTAGGGTGTGTAATGAGTTGTGCATAAACAATAGGGAAATTGCGGCTGGAGAAGATTTTACGAGGTAACCAACGACCTCTCTTGCGTGCAGTATTCGCGCAGTACAACAGCAGTTTAGAGAAAAGAATTATAGTATACACATACATCCGCACACTGCCGCTAATGGATTGTAAGGGCAAGTGGTCCCTTTGTGTATAATTCGCCTCCTCTGCAAGCCGACAAATTCATCTCCAATTTGCGCATCAATACCAAAGGCAGACCCTTAAGGATTAGAAGAAGGTCGTATGGTTTGATTAATCACGCTTACAATTAATACTTGGAGATGAGCGGAAGAGAATATGGCGACAACAGCACGATTTGATTGTTCTCAACTTCCTAGTTTTAATAGGACAAGCTGGTGGAGGTGGTGTAATGAACTGAGATCTGTTTTCATGGCGGGAATTTCGTTCCTTAATATCTCTGTAACAGCATTTCGTATTGATAATTATTCACACAGTACATGTGTGAGCTATTTCCTGATAAAGAAAACTACTTCCAGCAGAAACAATGAGCTTTTCCACACGCACGGCCCGGACCGTTACATAGTGGTTCCAAAAGGACAAGTTATTTCAAAGTGCAAAACGTCCCCCACAGCTCTCAGATGTGAACCCAGTTGAACACTTGGGAGATGAAATTGGGAGAACCATTCGTAACAGAGATCCTCCCCCAGAAAATTGAAGGGGATTGTACAATCAATGCACAATACATTAGAGATAATACTGCGTTGCTCCTCCTCTAGCGCGAATAACAGCTTGAACACGATGAGTCATCGACTCTATCAGATCGCGGAGGCATACATAAAGTGATGCTAACCACGCCTATTGCACCTTCGTCCACAACTCAGTCCAAGAAGTAGGTCCAGGATTGATGGGTCTGATATGCTCCGATCCACATAATCCCAGACAGCTTCCATGGGGTTCACATCCACGTGGCTTGGAGGCCACTGGGTGGTTCAAAACTTAGATGAGTGTTCCCAGAGATATGCTTGGGTGGTTGTAGCCCGGTGGGGCTGCGCATTTTCCTGCTGAAACAGACAATCGGCCGCAGGATGCGCGAAGGACATGAAACCATGCAGGTGATTATCCAGAACATGCTGATAGCGCGCAGTGGTTAAGGACCTCTACAGACACACTATGGGACCTAATGTGTCTCGTGAAAAGGCTCTCCAAACCATCGCAAAACCACCACGGCCTTGAACAGAGCTAACCTGGCGCGACGGGGTTCATGGATTCATGCTCTCAACACCACACCCGCACACTCTTTCAGCTCAGACGGGATTCATCTGACCTCACGACGCGGTGCCACTCTGCAAGGTTCCAATTTTGATGTTTCCAGCACAAGGCCAGGCGCAATATCCGATGATGAGCAGTCAACAGTGGAACACGAGGAGGGCGTCGACTCCTGTAACCCAGGGTATGCAGAGTACGCTGTACAGTCAATTGTCGCTGCTTGGGCCTTCGACCTTTAACCTGGATGTGATTTCCTCAGCCTTTGCTAAGAGGTCGGTCTGTACGAGCCTAGAAAGCGTACGCTGACTCCGGTCATCCATGGCGTATGGTCGGCCATCGCTTGTCCTGTGGGCGTTGATACTGTAGTCGATGATATGCTTGCGGTACGTCCGTGATACGTTTGCCCTCGAATAACCTACTCCGGTGAAGGAATGCCCAATCTGCCTTGCGCCAGCAACGTCTCAACGATTAAAGTTGCTCAGATTACCACGTTTACCCATGTTTGTCAATTGAGATACACTGTTGGGAAGTCGCCTATTTATCGCCTGCGTTCGGTTTTGTCTGTTACACTCCGCGCGGTGGATGGCCATGTCAGCTTTCCCCCACTCATATCTCTAATGTTTTGACTACTGATATACACTTTATTGACAAAAGCCACTGGACACTGTGACGTGCTTGCCGTGCAGGACGCACACGACATAAAGGCAGATAGCAGCGATAACGTACGTCCGCGTAGCTCAGTTGGTAGAGCGACTTATTTCGGAATGAGGGAACCCGGGTTCGATTCCCGGCGTGTACCAAAAATGACGGAGAAATTTACTTTGTTATAACACTTAGAAGAGAAACACAACATAGCATTTATTGACATACACTAGCATGTTGTCGGTCCACCTTTGTCCTTAATGCATGCACTGACCCTTCCAGACATGCTTTCGACAAGGTTTTGGAACATAGTGATAGGTATGCACTCCCATTCAGTACATAATGCTTCCTCTAACTGTTGCTTAGTAGCAGACTCCGGTTCCAAACTTCTTATGCGGCGCTCTAATTCATGCCATAGGTGCTGTATGGGATTAAGATCAGGGCTGTGTGCTGGCCAGTTCACACACGATACGGAATTATTGTCAAACCACTCCGTAACAGTCCTTGCTTTATGTCTCGGTGCATTATCCTTCTGTTACCAACAACGCTCGGTTACGTCTGATCACGTTACCCCCAATACTTTTGTTCCTGAGCAAATCGTAAGCAATTTTTCTTGTCCGCTGCAGAAAGCAATGGCTTACGGGCAGACCATCTGCTTCGGTAGCCCATACGATGTAATGTGTGGCAAACTGTACGTTGAGAGGCCATCTAACTTGGTTCCTGATTCACATTATTTACATTATCTGTAATCTGAGAAAGTGCTGCCAGTCTTTTGAACCAAAACAGTCTGCCTACTCTCCGCTCAGCTCGAGCATCCAGTAGACGTGGGCGATTACACGCCTTGAGCTCAAACCCTGTTTGTTGACTTCTGGTCTGCTCACAGTAAATTTTAATAACTGCTGACTCGAACATTTCACACGTGCAGCCGTACGATCATTTCATGTTCAATGTCCGTCAGACCGCGTCTTTTACCCTGTGACGTACCTGCCAGCAGGACGCACACGACATAAAGGCAGATAGGAATCAGAATAAGACGTCTGCGTAGCTCAGTTGGTAGAGCGACTTGTTCCGGAATAAGCGGCCTCGGGTTCGAATCCCGGCGTAGACCAAAAATGACGGAGAAATTTACTTCGTTATAATGGCGCCCGAACTATCCGGATGACCCGGCCGTTCAAAATCTCGCATTGGTGTGATGTTATTTCCACACCGCGAGACAGGAAAAATCAGAGGATTCGTTCTCCAGCGCTTCGAAAAATAAAAAGGTGTGATGTTGCATTCCACACAGCAGATTGACTGGGAGTTCTCAAGTGCACGTTCTACAGTGGATGGCTGCCTGCAACGATTCATGGTCACGGCTGACCCGTGGGCCATGCCCCGGCCCTCTTTCGGGGGGAGATGTGACGTTCCTGCTAGCAGGACGCACACGACATAAAGGCAGATAGGAATCAGAATAATCGTCTGCGTAGCTCAGTTGGTAGAGCGACTTGTTCCGGAATAGGCGGCCTCGGGTTCGAATCCCGGTGTAGACCAAAAATGACGGAGAAATTTACTTCGTTATAACCCATTATTTCTTATGCATCAGTCTCTGAATGTCTTCAGCGTTCCCGTTTATACCGATGCAGCAATCTTGCGTCATCAGCGTCTGTGGGATAACCACTTTTCATAAAATGGTCTGGTGTTCATAATAATTTGGTTGCTCAGTGTAGATATGTTTGGACATAAAACAAGCATATACAGAAATTACTTTGCACAGAGTAGCAGCATCAGGAGAATCTCCTGTGCTGAACAGTGTTTATGAACTCTTTACGTGTACTGGTATTGTACACTAATGATCCCACAATATAAGTGCTATATTCTTCTGATAAGCATATCTGAACAGACCTCCTAGAGAATTAAATGTGTATGAAATATTTTTAAATGAAACTTCTTACTTCTTAAACGAGAAACATGAAGACAAATACTATGGTTCTTTTCCTTTTCTCTCAGTAAAAGTGAAACAAATGAAAGCAGACACATATTTATAATTTGGTATTCTGTGTAGTTGTCATTATTTTTCCCACTGTTTTTAACTTGTGTTGTTTTTCAGATGGAGTTCATGGAGAAGTGGAACAATATAACTGTTGAGAAGAAGAAAGAATTGAAGGTAATAAGCGATAAAACGTCTCGCACACACTAACTGCTGCTCAGTATTTCCTAATTACCAAAATTAAATTAATAGAAGCGTGTTGTATTCAAACTTTTGAAATACATATTTCAATAGATTTGTTTATTTTATACTTTGTATAATAAACAAGGATCTCGGTCGCATTAAAGTAAGACAGAAACACAGAAGTAAATTTAAGTAAGGTCTCCGGATTAACGTATTTTATTTCACGCATAACACAGTTCCAGACTTTATAGCGCTGAACAAAGTACACACATGATCGTAGACTTGATGGCGGATGACAACAAATTCCCTATCAAACAAGAAAAATGACAGTAAATTTTCGGTTGTAATGGGCCCATCTTTTAGATACATTTCAGCATGAATAAATGTTTTCAAATTTATTCATGGTCAATGGAATCGGTTAGAAAAAAAATCAACTTGATTACTACAATCGATTAAACATCCAAAAATCGAAACAGATACTTACTCCCTCCAGCGGCAAAAAGGTGTACTACGAAAATTGACAAATTGCATACAAATGGTTTCTCATAGCCGAAGAAGGTATCAAAGAAAAAGAGATTTTTCAAATTGAACAGTTAAAAAACGAAGTACAGAAGGAAACATATAACTCTACGCCATATACCGGAAGAATTTTGCAAAATGGAAAATTTGAAAGTAGGCGAAGTGTATTCTTCATAGGAAAAGCTATGCTAAGGAAAAAGAAATTTTCAAATACGTCTCCTGGAACTAGAGATGCAGAAACAAAGCTTCGGGACTTAACCCCCCCCCCCCCCTCCGCGGAAATGTACATTTTTTAAAGAGGATAATGCTCTAAATTTTTGTTTTAGCAAATGATCCACAGCAAAAAAAAAATGTTTTCAATAGGGTTTTTAAGAGCGGAGATAGAGCGGCAAACAGAAGTACACAAACGCCACCTAGCGACAGAACTGTGAGCTACAAAAGCTAGCAGAGAAGTTGCGCATTATTTTGGAAAGCCAATAAACAGACTATGTTTTAATACATAGTTAGTAGTATCTGACCGAAAAAGATTTTCGTTTATGGGGTTTTTGTCCAGCAGATATATTTCAGCAAATGTGCTGTGAACCGAAGCCGTATAACCTTACGCTTTCTAGTGTCACACTTGTGCAAGAAAAAATATGTAAAATTACATGCAACATGATTCGTACAAGTAACTCTTTCAGATAAAGAAAGAATTTTTCAAATCTGACTCTTAAAAGCAGAGATAGCGGCAAATAAAGGAATACATTTACGCCCCAGGAGGGAAAACTACACACTATTTAAATCAGAAATATTCTTAAATAGTTTTTTACGGCGAATGACATTGGTCCACGAAAGGATTTCCTAAACCGAGTTTTTTTTTCTAAAAATACATCGGAAACTGAAAAATACACTTTCGCTCCCTGGTTTGCACAACATTCATTACCAAAAATGATATATTGTGTGAAGAAAATTTCTCACAGGGAACTGGATCCGATGCAAAAAGAATTTTTCATATCGGACTTTTAAAAGCATAGGTATCGGGGAAATCGGAATTTACCTTTACGCCCCCTATATAGAGGAAAACAAAGACGGAAACGAGTCTCGGGCCAACGGGTCGGGTCAAGGTGTTCCTGACCCAATTTTATTCCCATTTTATTTTTGAAAAAAGAAAAATATATTCCAAAGAAAAATGCGTGTTGTGGAATTCTGTACTCGATACTGGTGCCCACAGAGTGAATAATGATTTGCCATGAAAAAATATTGTCGTCTTTTTCTTAAAGCAACGAAGATTACCACCGACCGACGTCAGACACACCGACACCATATTGTAAAAAGATACTTCCTTTGCGTTCTTTTACAGTGCGGTTGTCCAGGGCAAGGTACAGGCAAACGCCATTCGCCTGCTTCTCAGCTGATTCACTATCTCCGTGCAAAGTTCACTGTATGACTAAGAGTTACTTTTCATATCGCATCTTTTAAATTGAGCATTCAGCGGTTTTCGATTGATGTGCTAACATCCCGTTCCCATGACATGTCATGTCAAAATTAACTCCTTATTTGTTAATATGGATGGATTTAATATTAAGGAGGTTGAGGATGGCCTAGAGGCCAACAAATACGTGCTTGTTGAAAACCACAAGGGGAAGAGTGAATGCTAGGAATTGCTTCGTGTCATTAAGGAACCGGTGAATAATTCTGTGTTGTTTGGTCTTGCTCGTTGTTGAAAATGTGGAAAGTGTATAATTACAAAGAAAGATATCGACGGTGTAATAAGAGATTATAGAAGCAAAAATCTAACGGACCATATGAAAGCATGCGCACCTCCACCAAAGCGTGGAAAGAGTGAACAATGTAAATACATTTAAAAAAATACATTTGTGTAATCGTAAGTAATGATTCCCATTTGTAATATACTCACGGTCACGGTCATAGTCAGCCATTACTTCTGGATTACGCAAAATAGTGGCACTAAAATGGCATTAAAATTTAGCAAGTAACCAAATTTTATTATTAAAAAAGGATTTCAGTTATTAAATATCAAGCAGTTATTGGGATGAATATATATATTACGTTTATTACGTTTATATGTGTATATATATAAATTGAGTTTCGAATTTACAGTTCAAAGAAAATTTGTCTGGGTCAGTTACGCGTCCGGATCTAAAGTTTTTGACCCGTTTCCAAATCTGGAGGAAAACGTATGCATTTTTTGAAAACGAAACTGTGCCTAAAATAGTATCCCTTATAATTGCTATCAAATGGAAGAAAGAATGTCTTTAATCGGATTTTCACAGGCAATTGTATTGAATAAAATGTATTTTGAAGTCTGTAGCATCTGCATTTACTCCCTCTGGTGGCGAAGTTGTACATGGTAGAAAAACGGGACTTCAAGTATCATCGTTTTCACATTTCAAACTTCCCAAAGCAGGAAGGATTTTTCAAATCAAACTAATAGTTGCCGAGATATGGTCTCCATAAAGACGGGCAACGTGATAACATAAACACGACCGTTTCTTCAAAAGCCGTGCTAAAAATTGCCAGCATACGATATAAAACATTCGCACACATAGGCAAACTGAGATCAGCAAGGTGCGTAATTACTCTTGCAATATTTGCAAAGTCCTCGTATTTATATCAGTTAGCTTGGATTGACTGACTGCCGGTCATAGCCCGAAAGAAGAAAAAAATCCCGGAAATCCAAATGTATGGAAAGCATAAAGAGAAACAACGAAAATGTACATAAGTGAAAGTTAAAAAGGCAGTCCCGGTGGCGCAGTGGCCTAAGCGATGGCTTCTGACTGATCAGTCGCATTTTTCGAACTCCTGCCAGTATTAGAAGTTTCGTGTGAAGTTTGTGGTTTTTTTTTTTTTTGCGTTTGTTCTTTGACAGTTCGTGTGTTATTACCTGAGTTCCTTCCTCGCAAGTAGTGAGGCGTACAAGCTGTACGTGCTTATTTTTCGTTTTTTGCCTGTTCTTGAGTGTTGCAAGCTGCAACGCTCGAGCCGCGAGGTTAGTAGCCGGGCTGGCTACTACCTCCACCAGCATGAGTGCCATATACCCGTCTATATCTCCTTCCTCTGCGCTTTCTTCGTCGTCTGTATCTTCCGTGACCACCATGAATGGTGTTCAGTCAAATAGTGTTGTGGTTTCGTCGCCAACTGTACCGCTGGTTACAAATTTGCCGGAGGCTGGGTCAGAGGTACCCAGCTCTTCTATTCCTGTGTCTCGTTCGTTCGCCGCGGCTGTGAGTGCGACTTCTACTTTACATAGTGCTTCTGTGTCTTCGCGACCAGAGTTTACACGTGTTGCTTCCGCTTTAAGGATAACATTACCACTCGACTCTCCTCAAGGTAAGGAACTTTCGTCTGCCTTACTTTTAAGTGTATTTGTTCCTGCTCTGCGCCACACCCCCTCCCCCAATATTTAAATGCTATTTCTAAAGTTGTACCCGGAGAAAGCATTGTGTCTATTATCCGCTTGGGAGGGGGTGTTGTCGTGCACTTCACTCATCAACAGGCAGTGGACAAAATCCTTGCTTTTGGCTTGGACATTGGTTCCGTACATCTCCAACCAGTTGCAGCAGCTCAAAGACCAGTGACTGTCACCTTGTCTCCAGTACCCACAGCTGTGCCTGACTCGGTATTAATTGATGCCCTTAACACCATGGGGCGAGTGGTTGGTACCACAAAGTACCTCCCAGCTGCTGCTCGCGACTCCCCCTGAAACATGTTCAGGGCGGTCGTCGTCAATACAGAGTCATCTTTCCAACCCCACAAGCAATAGTTAACCGGCCAACCACCCTGGAACTCATAACTGAAACCCGGACCTACATTTTCAATCTGTTTGCTGGCGTTCAGTGCTTCCGATGCAAGGGTGAAGGTCACCTTGCATCGGCATGCCCACATTCCACAGCTGCTACTGTTCCAACTCAATCACTTGATGCTGCTGTTCCAGCGGGGACTCTGCCCACCGCTCCGGATTCTTCCCCCACCCTCCCCACTCAATCTGTTCCAGCTGCCGATCCTGGTTCCACCTCTGTCGTATCACCTCCAGTGGTCCGTGTTGCTTCGGCATCCACTGACCTGCAGGAATTTCCCCCGTTGCCAGCGTCTGAAGGGGCCTCCACCCCCAAGGTTCAGCGGACCAAGAGGCAAAACTCCCCTGGCTCAGCGAACCGTCGTGCGAGTTCCTCGGACCGCCAGAAATCCAGGAAGACGGCTACATCCTCGTCACCTTCACCTGGACCGGCTCCTGTTACTTCTTCAGTTTCCATCTACAACCGTTTTACCTGTTTGCCGAACGATGATTCCATGGACGTTACCGATCCCGATTCTGAAGAAACTTTATTTGCTGAATCTGATGACGACTCTCCTGCCCCCTCTCTGGTTGACATCACCTCTATGTTTGCTGACATTGAGGTGCCCTTAACTCCCCTCTCATTCACAGATCTGTATGCCTTGATTGCTCGCCCCAGACGGGCGAAATTGATTACTCTCCCTTGTATAGCAAGTAAACTCTCTCACCTTCCGGAGATGCTAACCCAACTGACGTTCCTGCATGAGTTCTTATTAAATGTTGATCTGCCATCCGGGACAGAGCAGTACGCTCGCCGGTTGGCGTATTTACTTAAAGTTTTGAAGGCAGAACTGGAAGGTTGGATGCAGCCGCCCCAGTGATGCCTTCCCTAAATGTGCTCTGCTTTAACTGTAGAGGCCTTGCGTCTTCAGCCGCGAATGCTTTGGTCTTCGAGGACGTTCGTTTCCTGAGGACAGATATCCTCCTCTTCCAGGAGACGAACTGTTCCTTGGCGACCGGGTATTCCTGCTGGAGACGCTGGCCCTACGCTTTTTATCACAACTACCGGACGCACATTGGGTCCGGTACAGCGATTGCATTCCGTACTCGGTTTCATTCTCTTCTTTCAGATATCGTTGAGTCACAGAGTCTGCTGGGCTCCTTTCAAGGTATCTCCTTTAGTTATCTTTCCCGTCGTTTTCATGTTTTCAATTTGCATATGCCACAATCATCGGTTGATGCTGATGCTCTTCTTTCGCATTTGATTTCCCTTCTTTCCCAAATTCCTCCTTCTGAAATCGTTCTTATTGGTGGTGACTTCAACTGCACTCTCCAACCGGGTCTTGACCGTGATGGTTCCGGGGAGAGTCGCCTTAACCTTTCCTCCCAACTGTCTCAACTAGTTAGTAATTTTTGTCTCATTGACGCATTTCGTACCATCCACCCTCTGTCCCGTGAATTCACATGGTTTCCTCCGGCCGCCTTAGCGCATGCTGCGGCTCGTCTCGACCGGTTTTATGTTTCTAGTTTCCTCCACTCCTCCCTTGTTGAAGTAACCCATCATCCTTCTGTTTCCTCCGACCATCGTCCTGTTCTTCTGGAAATATTTTTGTCCTCTTTCTCTGTCCCCCCCCTCCCCGGTTTGGTCTCTCGATGATTTTCTCCTTTCCGATCCCACGTTTCAGGCCGAAGTTCGTTCGATTATTTCTTCATCCATTTCTGAACTTCCTCTCACGGTTGACCCAGCAGCTCTGTGGCTTTCCACCAAACTTTCTATCCTATCGTTTGCACGTCAGTTCTCTTTTTTCGTCCCGTTTTCACCGCTTTCATGATTTAACTATTCTTCACCGTAAACTACAGTTCCTTTCTCCTTCAGATCCATCGTTTGCAGCTCTTCAATCACAACTTCATAGCATTCTATCTTCCTTTGCTTCTTCGTCTCTTACCCGGTTAAAGTTTTCCAAGTTACATTTTCATGATGACCCGTTTCAACACCTTCGACATCTTGAATCCCACCGTGCTCTGAGTTCCAACATTTCTTTTCTCTCGCTTCCAGATGGCTCAACTGTTTCTGATCCAGTGCAGATCTGTGATCGAACTTTTCAGTACTTCACTGATCGGTTTCGATTGCGGGTCCTGCCGCCTGCAGAGAATTCTCCATTATTATCACATCTTCCTCAGGTCCCGTCTTTTTTTCCCCCTCCTTGGTTTCACCGATCTCTCCCTCGGAGGTTCGTTTTGCCATTTCTAGTCTGAATGACCGCTCCGCCCCTGGGGCTGACGGTCTTCCACTCTTTTATAAAACCTTTCTTCCTGCTCTGCTTCCTCTTCTCGTTGCTTGTTTCAACTCGATCTTTTCTTCTTCGACTTTCGTTTCTTCTGACTTTGCTTTTGCTCTTCTCCGCCTAATTCCTAAAACTGGTAATCTTGGTCTTCTATCTAACTGGCGCCCCATCTCGATTCTTAACACCGACTACAAGATCTTTGCAAAAATTCTGGCTCTTCGCCTTAACCCTGTTCTACAATTTATTATTCATCCTGACCAAACTTATGCGATCCCTTCCCGTTCGATTGCAACTAACATCACTACCATCCGTGATTTACACTCTCTTGCTTCCCGTCTTTCTGAACCTCTTGCTATTTTTAACCTAGATCAGAAACAAGCATTCGATTCTGTCCATCATTCTTATCTTTTCTCTGTTCTTCGTCACTTTGGCTTTCCTTCCCTTTTCTGTCAGGCACTTTCCAATCTATATTCCCATTCTTACTTTCGTGTTCGGACCTCTTCTTTTATGACGGCTGCTATTCCTTTTGCAAGCGGTATCCGGCAGGGTTGTCCCCTGTCGGGTCAACTGTTTGCCCTCACGTTTGAACCACTTCTTATTTCCCTTCGATCTCGTTTGCTGGCAGGCATTCCGCGTGGTGTGGCCTCCACGGCACCATCGCGTGGTTTTGTCGGCCTATGCGGACGACCTTACTCTTTTTTTGCGTTCCCAACAGGCTTTTGGTGTTGTTTTATCTACCTATACTGAGTATGCTTCAATTTCAGGTGCGGCCCTTAATACCTCTAAATCTGTTGGCTTGTGGGCTGGCTCGTGGTCGTCCCGCGGCGACCGCCCTTGGGGTGCCGGTGGTCGACCACGGTCATCAAACTTCTTGGAGTGTTCATCGGGAACCAGGTGGCGGTTGCTGCCGCCACTTGGTCCCCTTTGGTGCAAGGACATGAATCGACGCCTTGCCCCTTTTCGCCGTTTGAAACCGTTTCTTTCTTTTTTTAGCAGGTCGCATCTTCTTTCCGCTTTTCTTCTTCCGGCCCTTTCTCATACTTGGTTTGCTCATTTCCCTCCTCCCCTCTTTCTTCGTCACGTTCAATGTCTTTTTACAAATTTTATTTGGGATGTCGTACATTGGGTTCATCGATCCACGCTTGTCCTTCCGGTTTCTTTTGGTGGTCTTGCCCTTCCGGATTTGTCCCTTAAATCGAACGCTTTCCATCTCCAACATTTTTTGAGGATTTTTCCCTTCCTTGCGGTTCTTCGATTACTATAATTGACACTTTGCTCTTTCCACGAAGTCCTTTTCTTTCTCTAGCTACTTTTATCCGCATGGACCTCTTTCCACTCATTCCCAATCACTTTCCCGCTACTTACCGTACCGTTTTCTCCCTCTGGCACTCCTTATGTCCAGTCCGCCTCCCCCAGCTTCGACTAACGATCTCCTTGCGGAACCACTTTTCTTCTCCTCTGCCCTTCGTTCTCCAAATTCTCAGTACCTGAACTTCTCCACTTGGTTTGCAAGTGGCGTCGTTCAGGTTTCTCAACTTTTTGATTCTTCTCTTCACTGGAAATCTTTTGATCGCCTTTCCCCTCTGTTACTTGATACCCCTCAGCATCGTGCACAGTTCTGTCTTATTCAATCCTGTCTTATTCGTCTTTATCCTTTACTTGTCAATTCTATTGGCCTCATTCAGTCTTCCGCCCCGTCGCTCAGTCTTCCCTTTCTTCTCTACTTAAACGATTCTCCATTTTTACCCCATCAAGTTACAACCAAGCTTCTTTATTCGCATTTTCTTACCAATTTCACAGCTCCATTAGCAATTCCTTCTGTTTCAGCTACAGATCTTCCAGGTACATGGAGTGATCCATCGACTTCACTGGCTTCCCCGAAAGCCCGGGACATTCATTGGCTGCACCTACACCGTCGGTTGCTCACTCCGCGTACCCTTCATCGTTTTCGTCATTTGGCTTCCCCGCTTTGCTTCTTTTGTTCTACACTTGGTGATGTGTCACATTCCTATGATTCTTGTCTGGTGTTGCAGCCCTTGTTTTCGATTATGTTTTCCCTTCTTTCCAAAGTTTGCCCTTGTCCTCATACAATGTTCCATTTTTATTTCCTCCGACGCCATTCTCCCCCTGTAGATGTCCACAGTTCTGTTTGTGCATTCATCATTCTCCAAGCGAAGTTGACGATTTATTTGTTTTACCACTCAAGCGTGGATCGAGCTTCTCTCCGGCGTTATCATCCGGCCCGGGTGTTTTTGTGCAGGAGGTACCGATCATCCATCAGATCGGTCCTCCAACTTGAGTATGACATGGCGCGGGTTCGGCAGGATGTGCCTGCCTTTTTCTCTCTCTGGTCTCCATATTTGTCATGGTTTCATGTTTCTGCAGGCATTATTGCTCTCCTCCCATAGCCAGAGTTTATTATATTTATATTTATTTATTTTTTATTGGTGTTTTTTTGTTTAGTGCATAATTTTTGTACATACCGTAGATCTGTGTCAGTGGGTTAGTGTCTCCTTTAGTTTATCTTCTTGTTGCTTTCCGTGCACACACATTCCCGTTAATTTGTTGTCGGTAGCGTTTAC
This sequence comes from Macrothele yani, assembly GCA_039090855.1. Taxonomy (NCBI): domain Eukaryota; kingdom Metazoa; phylum Arthropoda; class Arachnida; order Araneae; family Macrothelidae; genus Macrothele; species Macrothele yani. The sequence goes on from CM077026.1 coordinate 119,772,330, forward strand.
TGACTTTTTCTTTTCTTTTATTTTTTTATTTTCCGTCGGCCTCAAGCCGTTGGTCGACAAACTTTTTTGTGTGCCGGCTAAGCGTTTTGGTATTTTCTGTTTATTGTTTACTGTTACCAAGGTGTTTTATGTTGTTTTGTTGATGTTGATTGCATTTTTGCTGTGGCATGCACATTGTCTGATGTGTTTTTGTTTTGTTTTTTGTTGCTCAAGTGTCGGCTTTTTTTCTAGTTTGCTTTTGGTGTCGTTCACCTATTTTATATTTATTACTCGTCGGTTTCACACAGTTTACTGTCGCACGGTTTTGTGTTTAATGTTGTGGTTGTTTTTATTTTTTGTTTTAACTTTTTTTTCTTGCTGAACGGGTACTGCTGGCGCGTGGTACCGAGGGTTTTTTTGTGTGTTGGTTCTGAACCTTACCGACGTGTTTCTTGATTTTGTTTGTGTAATCGGTGTTTATTTTTGTGGTTAGTGCTGTGCATACAGTGCGAATTCACTGTTTCGACCCGAATTTATTTGGTGGTGATGCTTGTCTGCAAGTTTAACTCCTGTGTTCTTTTTCACAAAGTTTTCATGGTGTTATTTGTGTATTGTGCATTCTTTATTGTGTTCATGGTGCTATTTGTATATTGTGCATTGTGTGTTAATTTCTTGGTGATATTTGAATATTGTGCTTTGTGTGTTGTGTTAATGGTACGGGGTGTTAGTTTCTAGTAGTGGTTGTTTTTTCTCTGTGTTGCTGTCGGTCTTACTGACCGAGATACGCTTTAAATGTAAATTTTTGTTGTTCGTCGGCTTACAGCCATTTGTCAACGCATTTCTCCGAACTACCAGGTTTTGTTTTTTCGGCTGCAGCTTGTTGTCGGGCCGTGTGTGTGTTTGTTTTTTTTCCCTTGACAGTTTTGACAAACTCGGCTGACTTTTCTTTACCGCCTTGCTTCATTAGTGGTCTGTCCTGTATGTATTGTTTGTTGTGCAACTGTTTTCTTTTTATCTTGCCGTGTGTTATTCTTCAACTTGCTCTGATGTCGTCTGCTTCTTCCTGTAGAGTACTCTGTTTATTGCGATATTGATTGTGTGTTGTTATTGTCGTTGCCGGTGAGTTATTGTGCAATTTTTTTTTCCCGGTGAAAATTTGTGTTTGTATGTTGTCTTTTTTTGTAAATAAATGCTCTTTTGAAGTTCTGACCATTCGTCCGAGATGGGTTCGGATTCGAATCCGTTGAGGCATGGGTGTTGTGTTTGTCTCACCGCACTAGCTCTCTCCTTTTTCTGGAACCAGTGGCCCTAAATTAGGGATGGAAGATTGCTTATAGCCTATTGAGTTGCAAACGGTTGTCGTTAAACCTCGAATAAAAAAATACATTATACGTCACACATGTTATGAAACCAGATACAGCAAAATAAATTCAACAAATGATACTGTGTTATTGGTAAAAATACAATAGATACTTTAGCGAGTTTATTATTGATGAAAATGAACTATCTAAGATTAAGGTTTAATGATAATTAACTCTGCTTTTATACTTAACCAGCTGTTGTAACGTGAGATAAAATAATTCACAGTTCAAGAAACTCTTAGACACCCTGCGTGCTGGCTGTGAACCATAAAGCACAATTAAGATAGAAATATCGGTTGTCTGATAATCGATAACTATTGGACATTCCGATGAGGGCAGATTCCAGCCAAGCTTCAACAATGTTTTCCTACCAACCAATGCAACATGAGGTTTTAAGTTGTCCTGGTGGAGCACTTCCGGTTGACGATTTCCGGATGTTTGCCATCACGCACGGACTTCACAACTGTCCCAACTGGAATGAGTACCTATCAGAATTGGTTGGTCGACAGCAGTTGGCAATACAAGTCTTCTCCAGTCCCACCATACACCCAGAGCATTGGGATTCAAAATGCCTATTGGAAGATTCACGGCGGCTCAACTTGCTTTCTGCATTATCTTTTCCGGTCCACATTAACGTACACAATTCATTTCTCAACACTAAACTCAATGCATTTCACAAAAGAGTCGTTTTCCTTCCGTTTGAGGAGTGAATCTCAAGCAGATATGTGGTCGAGAACATTTTTCTCACTAAACCCTTGCAGTACCCAAACATTAAGGGGATTCACTATCCAAGCTTTACCAAATGTGATGCTACGGTGTCTTCAGTGTCTGCACAATCGTTCTGGCCGAATTGTGTGGGTTGCTTTTGGTTAATGCTTGGATTTGGTCTCCGTCATTTTGCAAAATGTCTTCCAGAACGAGATTCATCGGTGAGTGAGTTATCTCCACGTCTCAACTTTGCAAAAAACTAAAAAACTACAGGCAGAGTCGAAAGCTTGCGGCATTTTTATTATACATAACGCATACCTTATCATGCGTTTGTATCTACATTTTCCTCTTGAGATAGAAAGGCCCAATCAACCGACGAAAATTAAACCTTCATGTCTCCCGTTTTCAAACGCACGCCAAATGAACTCACCCAAACCTCACAAGCCGTACTCCTATTATATAGACGTATGGGAACCTCATCTATCAAAATACACTGCTGCCTGTTGAGTATGCAACACCAAGAAAGACCTGAGATATTAAAGTGAGGCTTATATAGTACACTACTTATGATGCAAGACGTAAGTGATTAGAAGTTCCGACCTTCAAGGTATGTAAAACCCACAATACTCAGTACCTTATGTACCCACCACGAGCAGAGATAATGGCTCGTACATGGCGTGTGATCAACTGGAAGAGGTGTTGCATGCTGCACTGCGGAAGCTCGTTCAATGCTGTCTCGATTCGTACCCAAAGTTCATCTTGGGTAACTAGCGGCGGAGACGGACGAGCCAGGCGTCGAGCGAGCATACCCCACACTTGTTCAATGGGCAAAAAAATCAGGAGAACGCGCTTTCCTAGAAAGACGTGGCACATATCAGGCATCCATCAGTTGCAAGACATTCCACGCCACACATTGTCAGGCATTGTCCTACTTAAAGAGGAGAACGCGAACGTCTTCAGATATGGCAGCACTTTAGTCTACAAAACTTCCGCGATACGCAGCTGGCTCGTCATTGGTCCTGCAATGGAGACGGGAACGTGAATGGAACCCGACAGCATCCGACACCAGAGGGCCCGGTGATGGGCCCGTGTGACGCTGCATAATGCATGCCTACAAGATCTGTTCACCACAGCGCTGCCGTACACGGATACGTCCATCATGGGTCATTAGGTTGAACCGAGGCTCGTTGAAAAACACTACTGGCTGACATGAATCACCCCAGTGCCTACGTTCTTGTCCTTATTGCAGCCGCGACGTCTGAGGTTCAGCAACAGAGAATGTCCAAGCAACGGACATCGTGCGACGAGGCGTTTTTGGAGCAAACAGGACAGAGCTTGTAGGGGATACTTGATGTGATACAGACTACCACTGTTTTGCTAACCCATGGGGCGTGGCTGTTCGTTCCCCCAACGCCATACGGTGGAGATGATGGTCTTCTCGTGCGTTCTTCTATCGCTACGCTCTACTCATTCCCGTCGGTGCGTAAGACATTCCTCTTCTCACTGACGCCATATTCACATCACTGAGCACATGTTTCATCCAACATGAGCAGCAATGTCGCAGAGGGAAAGCTCGCGCCGCCCCGGTGGCGCAGTGGTCTTAGAAATGGCTTCTGATCATTCGTCCGAAAGTGGACTGGGGTCGAATCCCGTGAGGCATGGATGTTGTGTCTGACTTACTGCACTGGCTCTCTCCCTTCTCTGGAACCAGTGGCCCTAAATTAAGGACGAGCAACTGCTTATAGCCCATTGAGTTGCTCACGGTGGTCTTTAAACCTCCAATAAAAAAAAATAGAAAAAAGTCCGCCTTCTTGCAGTCCAACGCAAAGTCCGTCAGCTGTCGATACGTTTCTCGGCTGCTGAGGAGGTGCATACTCAGTTACTACCACTACCCTACTGCACCATTTTCCGCGAATCGACTATGGCAACTTACCCTGTGCATTCTGCTTTTGAACCTCTTGCGATACAGCTGTGAGAGCGTGTCTGGCGCAAATCATTTTCATGAGCACTGCTTAATCTTTTGCACCCCTTTACGTGACCTACCCATCACAACTGTGAGAGCGTAGCTGGCGCAAATCATTTTCATGAGCACTGCTTAATGTTTTGCCCCTCTTTACGTGACCTACCCATCACAGCTGTGAGAGCGTAGCTGGCGCAAATCATTTTCATGAGCACTGCTTAATCTTTTGCACCTCTTTACGTGACCTGCCCACTACAGCTGTGAGAGCGTAGCTGGCGCAAATCAATTTCATGAGCACTGCTAAATCTTTTGCACCTCTTTACGTGACCTACCCATCATGAGAGTTTCAGTCCGATCTCACACGGTTTTTGTATGTTGCATTTTTAACAAACAGTATGTAAATATCACGTGTTTGCAACGGAAATTTAAAATTGGTGCCAAAAGATGTTTTACGTAACCAAACAAGGCATTGTTTTTTCTGTGTCTACTAAAAAGCAACTTATTTCAAAACACTGTCCGCACACAGCTGAATCAAACACATTCTTGAACAAAAACACTAAAGGACAGCAACAGGAAAGCTGAAAATACGCAGCGAATGAAACTATATTTTGCAATTACTTTTACTATGATGATAATCCTGCGGGCCATTAAACATGCACGCTTTTGGATGCCATGCAATGTTCCCCACAGCAGCAAAGAAAATCCCATGCAAAAAAATCGATGTAACAAAAATGAGTAACGGAAGTAGTTAAAAGAATTGTTGAAGTCTGAGTTCTGAATGCTGTCCTATGAGCTGAGGCTGCAATAGTTGATTTAATTTTAACTCAGCAATATATTTTACTAAACTATTGACGAACGTTATTTCATCACGCTCTGCATAAACGTAACAATATCTCATTGCAATCTACGTAAATTACGATAACCTCATGCTACATGTGATATAAGCCATTACAAAAATGCATTTTGATGCTGTAGTCGGTGAGCCACTTAGGTTGATTTTCTCAAATACCTCGAAAACGGTAGCGAATTTTGGCTTCCTCTCGACAACTGCTATTGATGAAAGGTTTAAAAATATGTTCGACGAAGGGTAACCTGCAGATTTCCTAGACCAAACGTTACCAGTCCCTTTCACTAACACACTTGCGATTCAGCTTTTCTTTCTACCTTCAGGTCAAATATTAGATTGCGCATGCGCAAATGGACTTTTGTAGCTACACCACATTTCAGCGGTATCAGGGTCGTTTCTTATTTTCGTCTAAATTTGAATAATAATAATAAATATTGGTTTTGAAAAATAAACAGTCGAAATACTTACTATTGCCGCCTGTGTAGTTTAGTAAATATGCACTTTTATAACTTACATAACTTTTTCATTGGTTTTAAAAAATTAACGTTCCTTCATCCACCTACTTTTGTGCCGCTCAGTGCCAGGAATTAGTAAACTTTATTTTTTGTTGTTATGATTTACTTCCACTTACAATATGTACCGGACTGTGGATCGGTGTGTTCCTGAGTGACGAGAATAAATGCAATGCGTTTTACGTAAATAAATGTATGCTCTCGAAACACTCGTTTTGTTTCACACCCACAAACACCTCGGCATGCGAAAAACGCATATCATAAATTACCTACAAAAAACTACCAGAGTACTCTCTCAATATCTTTAAAATACACGATTAGTTCCCAATCTGAGTTTATTTATAGTTCTGTTATTTGCAATTAACAATTCATTATATTACGTCTTAGCATAATTTAGTTTCGAATTTTTATGATTTACATTCCAGGACTGCACGGCTGAAGTTTACCGCTTTGCTGCATCCAGAGTCCACGAGGAACCATCAGAGATTTGCAAGCGTTTGCTTACACTCATGAAATTATTCGAAGCCGAAACTGGTGAAAACCGTGAAGTGGAATGAGCTTTACCGACATAAATTTGCGTCAAGAAGAATAAAATGGCAGCTGTCTAAGCATGTAGAAAACTACCCAAAACGTACAATTAGAACTTTACTACTAAAAGGCATATAATATTTTAGCCAGGGCAGACAAGGTTCCAGCACTGTACTTGCGTTACATTGATGATATTTTTGTCGTTTGGCCACATTCTGGTGATGCTTTGCTTTCTTTTAGAAGCCTTTTGTCGTCTAAATATCCTACTATTAACCTGACGATAGAATGGGAGAAAAATTTTAAGATCCCTTTCTTGGACCTTCTAATCACCAGACATGTTAATAAGGATTTTTGACTTTTGAAGTGTATCGGAAGGCCGTTGGTTCTTTTGATATCATTCCACACGCCTCTTTCCACCCGGCTAGATATAAACTTGCAGCTATTCGGGCTTTGGTGAATAGAGCGTATACCCATTCCTCGTGCATTGCTGCTCGGAATAAAGAACTTCTTTTTATTAAAACCATTGTGATGGAACATGGGTATGGTGTTGGTATTGTGAAAAAGTTGTGTGCTCGGCATAGGAGAAGTAATTCGTCTTCGTTGTGTGTTGAGCGCGAGCAGATTACTTATGTGGGATCAATGTCTTTCTTTCCACCGGTTACAAATGCATTACGGAGAGTGTGTAAAAAACACAAAAAGATTTTGGTGATGTGGCCTCTAACCTTCGGAGCATGCTTAGGAAGGATCGTGAGCCCAAACCCATCCAAGAACAGTGGGGCGTGTACTGTGTGCCCTTGAAGACCGACGTTGCTGCTGCTCCTAATTCATGGTACATAGGATCCACTCTTCGTAATTTAGGAGTTAGAGTGACTGAACATCAGTACACTGTAAAGACTGGATCTACTACTACTGCCCTTGCACGCCTGGTTAAGTCTGGAACTCATCTGCCCTCATGGTCTGAGACTTATTTATTACTTAGGACCAGAGGTAGGTATATGACTCTCTTCGCCGAAAGTTTGTATATTGACGTTTTTAAGGACGTATGCTGTAACGATGACTTACCTGCACATGTACATGCACCGTGGATTCGCTTATTTAATTTTTTATGTCGTGCGAAGTACCCTACTGCGGGGGTTGATAACGGACCCTGTGCTTATTTTTCACTTCGGTGAATACGTATTTGTAATCTATTTGGCGTTTTCTTTCTTTGCTTTGTTTCTCGCTGTAACCGAGTTGTGACGCGGATATCATGTCACTCACCGGGATCGCTGTTGTCTTCGGGACTATCTATATATTAAGTGTGTGTTTTCTCTTAGCGCCAGTTCTTTTAACCTGATGACGCACAGGGCGCCTGTTGCGAAAGATCTTGTTTTTACCTAATATGCCTTTTAGTAGTAAAGTTCTAATTGTACGTTTTGGGTAGTTTTCTACATGCTTAGACAGCTGCCATTTTATTCTTCTTGATATTTTTAGCATGTAACTTTTATGATTGATAAATTTGCGTTTTATATCTCCTAAATATTTTGCCTTTCTTGAAAAAATTTTATTGCTTCAAAAGTATTAATAAAGTACTTTGTACCTTATAATATATATGTTATATTTTGGGTTTCTTGTTTCGGATTTTTACACTACAGTAACTTTGCTTCAAATTACTTAAAGCTTAGCTTAGCTTGTACATTTAGTGAATTAACTTCACTTCAAAATACTTAAATAAGTTTAGCTTGTAGACATAGTGAATTAACTTCTCTTCAAGACACTTAAAGCTAAGCTTAGCTTGTATACTAAGGGAATTAATTTCACTTCAAAATATTTAAATTAGTTTAGCTCGCAGAATTACTTAATTTACTTCCCTCCAAAATACTTAAAGCTAAGCTTGCTTGTAGACTTAGAAAATTAATCTCACTTCAAAATACTTAAATTAGTTTAGCATGTAGAATTAGGGAATTAAATTCACTTCGAAATACAAAATATTTAAATTAGCTTAACGTGTAGACTTAATGAATTAACTTAACTTCAAAATACTTAACTTAGTTTAGTTTTACAATTAGTGAATTAACTTCACTTTAAAATACTTAAAGCTAAGTTTAGCTTGCATATTTAGGGAATTAATTTCACTTCACAATAATTAGAAACTAAGCTTGGCTTGTACACTTAGAAAATTAACTTCACTTCAAAATACTTAAAGCTAAGTTTAGCTTGCATATTTAGGGAATTAATTTCACTTCACAATAATTAGAAACTAAGCTTGGCTTGTACACTTAGAAAATTAACTTCACTTCAAAATACTTAGATTGGTTTAGCTCCCAGAATTACTGAGTTAACTTCACTTCAAAATACAAAATACTTAAATTAATTTAGCTTGTAGACTTAGTGAATTAACATCCCTTCAAAGTACTTAAAGCCAAGATTGACTTGTAGACTTAGAAAATTATATTCACTTCAAAATACTTAAAGGTGAGCTTAGTTTGTAGTATTGGTGAATTAACTTCACTTCAAAATTCTTAAATTAGTTTAGCTTGTAGATTTAATGAATTAACTTCACTTCAAAATTCTTAAATTAGTTTAGCTTGTAGACTTAATGAATTAACTTCACTTCAAAATACTTAAAGCCGAGCTTAGTTTGTAGAATTGGTGAATTAACTTCACTTCAAAATACTTAAATTAGTTTAGCTTGTAGACTTAATGAATTAACTTCACTTCAAAATACAAAATACTTGTATTAGTTTAGCTTGTAGAATTAGCGAATTAACTTCTGTTGGGTACCAGAATAATTCTGAGTCGTTCGTGTTGTTACTGAAAACTTAGTCATACCCTAGATATCACTCTTCGAGACAGCGGCCGGGGTTCTATAATAATATACCTAAGTCCGTTTACAGGTATCCAAACCAGTTTCTTTATTCGGTAAACAAGCACGGTCAAAGTCCAAAACCAACAAGTCTGCTGTAGACAAGTCTTTTACAATAAGCTAAATACATTTCAATCAATGATGTTCAAAATATGCGTCACACTTATTACAAGGGAACGAATTTTTGGGTGTTAAAAATGGAAAATAGTATTTTCTATATGTAAATAGTTTCAAAAGTATTTGCATAAAGCAGGAGAATATTTGCTAAAAAACAAAAATATATATTTTTGAACGATTATCTAACTACTTATTTTCTGTAATAAAAAAAGCTACTTATTTTCTGTAATAAAAAAAGCTACTTTTTTTCTGTATTAAAGTTAATGCTCAACTTACTAATCATTTGATGGAAAAGGTAATCTGGAGTTGGAGTGGACAACAAATGCCATCTCTAGATTTTGCATCGCAAATCTATGCCTATTAACACGAGACAATAACTGATATGCCGCCCCGGTGGCGCAGTGGTCTAAGCGATGGCATCTGATCATTCGTCCGAAAGGGGTCCGGGTTCGAATCCCGGTGAGACATGGATGTTGTGTTTGTCTTACGGCACTGGCTCTCTCCCTTCCCTGGAACCAGTGACTCTAAATTAGGGACGGGCGACTGCTTATAGCCCATTGAGTTGCTCACGGTGGTCGTTAAACCTCCAATCAAAAAGAAAAAAAGCAATAACTGATATCAAGAAAGCAATAGTTCCACATCATGTCTAGTAAACTTTGCATGTTTAAGAGGGGGATGTCTCTAACACTAAAACAGTACAAATATACTACATCGCAATTCGAATTTCTCGGTGTAGAATATAAATCAAAGTTTCCAAGCTTCCGCACATCAACCAGATGGCTTTTTCGAGGAAGGTAGACAGTAAACTGTAATCTGAATAGTAGAACTCTTCAACAATATAGAACGCTTCAACAAATTGCAAACAAACTGAATATAGAACGCTTCAACAAAAAATCAAACTGAATATAGAACGCTTCAACAAATTTCAAACTGAAATACAGAACGCTTCAACAATATAGAAAGATTCAACAAATCGTTGAAGCTTTCTATTATTAAGTTTGAAGTTTCCGGTCTACCTTCCTTGAAAAACCCATCTGGTTGATGTGTCAAAGCTTGAAAAGTTTGATTAATATTTTATGCTAAGAAACTCGGATTACTAGTATAGTTATACTATTTTAAGTGTAATTGGTGTACAGTTCCTTTTCATTAATTACTATTGGGTTGTCGGAAAAGTCACGACGTATTTTCGCACCCGATGGCGGTTGGGTAGTTTTGGAAGTACTAGAGGCATGCGCAGCTCTGTTAGTGCTATGGCATTCGACAGGTGCCAGTTCCAGCTTCAGTCTAAAAGGAATAGTGAGTGATTTGGTTGATTTCGGAGATTTGACATCAAGTTGAAGATTAAGACCAAACTGTTCATTTTCGCCATATTTTACTGTTTTACTTCCGTAAAGGGAAGAACGCGCGTCAAACTTGCGAAAAGTTGCGTAAAGTGTACGGTGATAATGCTCTACAAGAACGTCAGTGCCAGCGGTGGTTCACAAAATTCCGTGCTGATGATTTTGACCTCAACGATGCTCCTCGGTCGGGGAAGCCCATCGAGGTTAATAACCAAATCAAGGCATTGATCGAGTCAAACCCACGTTACACGACACGAGAGATTGCTGACACATTGCACATCCATCATTCAAGCGTTCACGACCACCTGAAGAAGCTGGGATACGTAAGCAAGCTCGATGTATGGGTTCCTCATGAGCTCAAAGAAGCTCAATTGACGGCGCGTATAAACATCTGCGATATGCTCATTAAACGTGAGGAAAACGATCCTTTTTAGAAGCGAATGATAACTGGTGACAAAAAGTGGATTATGTACAACAATGTGCTGCGCAAACTGTCTTGGTCCCGACGTGCTGCTTCGCCTCAAATGACATCCAAAGCAGACATTCATCAGCGGAAGGTTCTGGTCGCAGTGTGGTGGGATTTTAAAAGTGTCGTGTTTTTCGAGCTTCTACCACGGAACCAAACAATCAATTCGAATGTGTACTGTCGGCAAATGGACATTTTGAACGAATCCATCATCCAGAAACATCCAGAGCTCGTTCATCGTAAGGGTGTTGTGTTTCATCACGACAACGCGATACCACACACAAGTTTGATCACCCGCCAAAAATTATTGGAGCTTGGGTAGGATGTGTTGCCACACCCAGCATACTCGCCTGACTTTGCGCCGTCATACTTCCACTTGTTTCGCTCTCTTCAACAGTCCTTGCGTGGTATAACGTTAAATTCAGATGAGGCTGTATATCAGCACGTTGTAAAGTTTTTCGCCACGAAAGACAGGTCCTTCTATGAAGGAGGCATTCTGCAGCTCACTAAAAGATGGCAAAAGGTTATCGAACAAAACGGGCATTATATCATTGATTGATCTTTGTTCTTTCTATCAATAAATGACCTTTGCAAAACATCACTAAAATACGTCATGATTTTTCTGACAACCCAATAAAACACTCAATTTCGCGTGCAAGTTGTCCTTTTAAAACCTGAGGAACTCTGCAAATCATTTGAAATCCACTGGGTTTTTTTCATTAACATATGAATTTGTTTTTTATGGCTTTTACTTCTGAGCCCGAAAGTGTGGTATGATTCCTTTCAACATTAATTAAAACACTCGACGTGGATCAGGAACACCGAACAGAAATCATCACTCTTTCCACGTTGGTAAGTGAGTCTCGGAAAAAACTTATCGGCTGCCACCGGGAATCGAACCCAGACTGGAAGACCTTGGGTTCGACTCCCGTGGCGGCCGGTGAGAATTTTTCCGAGACTCACTGATTAACGTGGAGATAGCGATGATTTCTGTTTGGCCTTTCAACATCCTGATCTTTTTAAATTGTTTCAGACAATCGCGAAGCATTTCAAAAATCAGGCCTTAGCTCCTTAAAATTAATAAATTTTGCAGGATATGATTACCTTTGACGTAAGTGTTTTGTAGTAATTTTTATCGATAACCAGGGCAATCATTTTAATTATAACGCACGCATTTGTGTTTTACGCAATAAAGTGAAATAATTTTTGTTTATTCCTGGCAAGCGGCGACGCGACGTGCAGACTTCTAAATGCCTCGTCTTGTTGGCAGTTGTCAACTCATGCGGCAGCCACATGTCCAGCTTTTAGACTTTACCCAGCGCAACCAGACGCGGAACAACTGTCATGTTGTGGACACCTACCTCTGCCGTTATCTCACGAAACGTTTTTTGGAAGTCCGGTGCAGCCACACGTCACAGAACATCGTTAGAAACACCAAATATCGGCGACCACGTGCTTTGTTTTGCAGGTCCGTATCTCCGCTTTGAAACTTCAGAAACCATCGCCGAATGGTTCGTTCGTTCGCTGTTTTCTCCCCAAATGCTTTGTTAACGTATCGAGTGGCAATTCCTGCAGAATGGCCCAGTTTAAATTCATACAAGAAGATGACTCTCAAATCCGGCGTCTGCATATTTCCTTTGCAAGCCACGTTACGTCCAAACAAACCAAGCCTGAACCTTGTTCTTCACACACGTGCTAACTATTTATAGTAACTCTGTGACGTAATACCCCAACACCTGTGGGTGGTTCCTTTCAGCTTTGGTGGGGGCCTGTCTCCGCTGCTTTTTTGCGCCTGACATTTCATTCGCACCAACCCAATAGAAAGAAAAGCAAAGGTATCACCGTGATATTTCAATTGTATGAATCTTTCTTGCAAAATAGTTATGATGTCTAAAAGATGAAAGTAAGATTCAACTTTGTAACGCATCGTTAGATCGTCAAAAGGCTCGTCATCTCCTTCATACGTGAACTGTTTGCTCCCCCTTTCCCCTTTCATTTCGCCCGTAAGGGGGCGAATGCACCTGCGTCTGCTGTGGACAAGCGCGCATGATCCTATCGCTTCCTTTCATATAAGCAACGCTAAAAGGATAAACAACCCAACTCTTTTCTCTCTGAATAATTTAATAGGAAAGACGTCCTTTACAAATAGAATAGGTTGATTTCTCCTTTTTCCGCTTCTCCGCTGCAAAAAAAAAAAAGATAATTTTGTCGCCCCCCAGAAAACGCCGCCCTGTGCGGTGGCACACTTCACACATGCCTTACGCCGGCTTTGACTTAACGGCAAAAATTAGTTGATTCTTTTCCCTTGAAAGTGCATGTTTTAAACTGAAGACCTTACGGAATTGTGGGCTAACCCACATTTTGTAAAAAACATTGTTGCGGTCGCCGGGGACACACATTCAGAGATAGACCGAATGGTAGAATATTCCAATTGGTAACTAGGAATAACAGTGAGTTAGCCCAACCTCTAGGGCAACTAGAGGGTCATATGTCATGCTACGTTGGTGATTAGCTCATTGTTGCAGTAAGGTCTTCAATTGTTTCATGCGGAGGGTCCGCTATTTGCAGGTAAATATGCAGAACCATATACACTATATTGACAAAAGTCACCGTCCTTGCTTTATGGCTCGGTACATTATCCTGCTGGTACCAACAAGTCTCGGTTCTATAATATTGCCACAGAGTTGGTAGGTCATAATTGTCCAGATTATCAAGGTAGACGTGCTGGTTAACAGGTTTGTCCACGATAACCAATGGGTCGGGACCATACCACGAAAAACACGAGTACACTGCCAGCTCCAAACTTGACCGTAGCAACAGTACACAGTGGTAAATAGCGTTCTCAAAGCTGCCTCCATACCCACACACGGCCATTAGACTTATGGATCGTGTATCTGGATTCATCAGTCCATAGGACCCGTTTTCATTGATCTACGGTCCACGCTAAATGTCCTTTACACCATGCTAAACGGCTAGTAGCATTCCGAGTGAATATGAAAGGTTTATGAGCAGCCGCACGACCACGGTAACCATGGAATGAAGTTCTCTGCAAATGGTACGTATACATACCGAGGTTCCAGCATTGTTACTCAGCTGTACACTAAGGTCTTGTGCAGTACTCCGTTGATTAGCTGTAACGACTTTCCTGAGGCTTCGACGTCTTCTATCACTGATTTTCTTTGGTCTGCCGGTGCGTTTTGCTGCTTCAGGTACTCCATGAGTCTTCCACTTATTCAGCACATCCAGAACAGTTGACTTGAATATGTTTAAACGCCTCTCTGTATTTCGTATGGACAACCCACTAACATAACACCCAACAATCTTTCCTTTCTAAAAGTCACGTCTCTCCCACCTCGACATTTTTACTCAACCTCACAGTGCGATATGATCGCGGCCAGCTGCAGGCTTGTTTTTATACCGCTTGCAACTATACTAAGGATGTCAACAACGCGGCGGATCCGTTCATTTTCCTTTGAAGAGTGTACGGTGACTTTTGTCAATATAGTGTATATGGGATGAGTCAAAAGTCGCAGGACGCCATTACGTATCAGAAACGGGAGTGAAAATGCAATATCTGAATACCCCAGCCAAACATCGGTGAGGTAGCCTATCTTTTAACCTATTTCAGGAGCATTTCCGCCATCTTGAAATCCGCCATATAGTATCAAGGTCAAATTCTTTAAATGCTAAGGTGGTCATGTTGCATATCAAACAAGACTAGAATTTTCTCAGAAATATGTTGCCGCAATCAGATTTGACACATGTGCTGTGGTTTACAAGTTATCAACACAGAAAGTTGAAATAACAACCTCTAAATTACCCTGTGATGCGCAGTTATTTGATGTGTTCAATGTGTTGTCCCTGTTGCTGAACACAGAGCTGATGACGCTTGATCCAGTCGTTAAGCACCGCACGAGAATAATGGGGGAAATACGGTTACGGGCCTCAAGAATGCGTTACAAAAGGTGGTCTTTGTCGCAGATTTTCTCAGTATACACCTGGTGTTTTAGATGACCACACAGATAAACGTCGAGTCCTGTGAGATCTGGAGATCTTGGTGGCCATTCCACAGAACCACGCCGGCCAATGCAATGACCAAAGAATTAAACATCTAGCCATCAAACAGAGGTCATCTCTTTTCCACATTTATAAGTGAGTCACGGGAAAATTCTCATGGCCGCCACCGGGAATCGAACGCAGAGTCTTCCAGTTACACGCCGGATATGCTTCCACTGCGCCACAGCGGCCTCGAATTGCTCCAGACTCACATACACCAACTGCCAAGCCAATTTGGCAGGTTGCTTCTTGGAGGCCCGCACAATTCTATAGATTCACCTAAGATGGTAAGCAGCAACTGAACAAATAATCAGAAGGCGAATGAATAATTAATACAGACAATTTGACGTGTTCTAGGGACATCAAACGGAAGACATCGCTCTTTCCACGTTTATAAGCGAGTCATGGAAAAATTCTCATTGGCCGCCACCGGGAATCGAACCCAGGGTCTTCCAGTTAAGCACTGGATATGCTTCCACTGCACCGCAGCGGCCTCGAATTCCTCCAGGCTCACACACACAAACTGCCCTTGGAGCCCCGCACAATGATGGGTATTCACCAAATATGGTAAGCAGCAACTGAACAAATAATTAGAAGGCGAATGATATACCTCTGTTTGATGTTTCTAGTCCACGTCAAATTGTCTGTATTAATTATTCAGTCGCCTTCTAATTATTTGTTCAGTTGCTGCTTACCATCTTTGGTGAATCTCCAGCATTGTGCGGGCCTCCAAGAAGCAACCTGGCAAATTGGCTTGGCGCTTAGTGTATGTCAGTCTGGAGGAATTCGAGGCCGCTGTGGTGCAGTGAAAGCATATCCGGCGTGTAACTGGAAGGCACTGGGTTCGATTCCCTGTGGCGACCAATGAGAATTATTCCGTGACTCACTTATAAACGTGGAAAGAGCGATGACCTCTGTTTGATGTTCCTAGTCCACGTCAAATTGTCTGCAATAATTGAACATTTAGCCGTTGACTAACAGTTGTTCCGCAGTGTGATGGAGCCCCATTTAGCCGTTGACTAAACAGTTTTCCCTTCCCTCCTGAATGAAGATGGCAGTTGCCATCTTCATTTAGGAGGGAAGGGAAAACTGTTTTCTGTAGCACTTCCAGGCTGCGCTGAGCATTTGGTTTATTATCGACAAAAATATGTCCGATTACATGCCTACCCCATAATCCACACCACACCGTACCCTTTGCAATACCAACGATGTTGGATGGTTCCGCCCAGTGAGGGAACCATCCAGTCACTCCAGTACCTGAGGTCCTTACGGTTAACCTCACCACTGACACAAAAATTGGCTTCGAAACTGAACAAAATGCCCTGCGCGAATAAGGGATCCCATTGATGTTGGTCTACAGCGCAGGCGCAGAACGTGACACGTTATCAGCGTCATCCTTTGATAGTTGCTTTTGCATCTGGATCTGGAACGGATGATAGTGAGCGGTGTGAAGAATCCGTACAATACCTGACTGGCTGATACCACATTCTGCTGCGAGACGTCGTGTTCTACGTTGTGGACTCTTTGCAAAGGATGTCAAGACCATCGTTGAGGTTTCCTCGTCAGTTGCAGTTTTCGGTCGACCACTATGTAGTTTGTCGTCCACAGTCCCAGTTTCTCGGAATTCGGATATCAGGTATATAACAGTGCTGTGTGAAACTGGTGGTCTTTCTGGGTGTTTGCTGTTGAAGTCGACCAGTACGTAGTTTGCCGTCCACAGTCCCAGTTTCTTGAAATTTGGATATCAGTTATGTAACTGTGCTGTGTGAAATTGGTGGTCTTTCTGAGTGTCTGATGTTGAAGTCGACCACTACGTTGTTTGTCGTCCACAGTCCGAGTTTCTCGGAATTTGGATATCAGGTACGTAACAGTGCTGTGTGAAACTGGTGGTCTTTCTGGGTGTCTGTTGTTGTAGTCGACCAGTACGTAGTTTGTCGTCCACAGTCCCAGTTTCTTGGAATTTGGATATCTGTTTATGTAACAGTGCTGTGTGAAACTCGTGGTCTTTCTGGGTGTCTGTTGTTGAAGTCGACCACTACGTAGTTTGTCGTCCACAGTCCCAGTTTCTCGGAATTTGGATATCAGACACGTAACAGTGCTGTGTGAAATTGGTGGTCTTTCTGAGTGTCTGTTGTTGAAGTCTCAGGTTACGATATGGCAGCTGCGTTCCCCAGATATTAGGATCAAAGCAAAACCTCTCCTCTTTCGTCGATGCCAACTTCAGTTTCCTGCAACAAACAATGTTTATTGCAACTTTCACTGTTGATAACGTGTGAACTAGGACAGATATGTCAAATCTGATTACGGCAATCAATTTCTGAGAAAAATCTGTTCTTGTTTGGTACCATTTAAAAAATTTGATCTTGATCCAATATGGCGGATTTCAAGATGGCGGTCATTTCCGGAAATAGCCTAAAAGATAGGACCCCCTCACCGATTCTTTGCTGGGGTATTCAGATATTTCATATTCCTTCCTGTATCTGAATAGAAAGGTGTCCTGCGACTTTTGACTCACCCTGTACTTTGGGATTAGGAATCATAAAACTGGGTATTAAATGGAACTGTCTGCCATTCTGGAGTATCTGATAAAAAGGCTTTTACTGTATTAGATTAACATAAGAGGGATAAATGAAGCATAATTCATGGATGATTTTGTACCAAAAATGATTGTCCCTTCTCTTAAGGTGTGTCATAACGCTGAATGTCTGTGAATTCTGCTTTTGGACTGTTAACAACACAGAAGAGGTAATTAACAGTCAAACAACTCGATGGAGTGATTGGAGTGCTGCAATCTGGGATGAGAGTATGAGATGTTGAAACACCTTTTCATTCACTCCGAAGTGTGATAGTTCTTTTAAATGTTTTTTTTCTTTTTCTAAAACAAGGAGTACAAGTACATTGATGGAAGTACAGGTTGAGCATCACCTATTCGAAATGCTTGCGTCCAAAAGTGTATCAGATTCGGATTTGTTTTTTGTTTACGGATAATTCCATACAATATACTTACATGCTGGTCACAAAAAATTAGGGATATTTTATGAAATAAAGACTGCTGTATCTGACTCAAGTAACATGTAATGAAATAACATCAGTGAGGCTATGTAACGCAAATGATAAAGAGTAAGTGTGCATTTACAAAAAACAATTTATTGTGAAATTTCTGCACACCATAAAGTATCACTGCAATATAGACAAAATAGTAAATTCGCGAAGTGTCCATACCTCTGAATTTCATTACCCGGTAAAACTAGCTCTGTGTCGAAGAAAGTCTTGACTAATGTATATGAACTCACGGTGTCTGAGTACGATTTAGTGTTGCTAAATAAAATCTGCCATTTATTTACACGCAAAATAAGTTCAAAACAAATGAGGGCGAGGTCTTTCAAGGTTCACTATGACCCCAATATCAGGCCGAATGTACAAATGAACACAAGCACGATGACATATATAAATTCACAGATCACCCATAATGCAACGCAACACCTGATGTTAAGGTTTACCACTGACAAAAGTAAAACACACCAAAATAAATAAATTAAATTACACACATTACATAGTTGGTACGTCATCATCATCCCTCGTTGAACCTATCCCTCATAAGTAAACGCCACGGTATCGCAATAAGTGACGGATAGTCATCGTTACAACAAATCGAAGAACGTCTGTAAATACACAAGCTCTCCGCAAAAAGCAAAGTGGCTTTATTTGATTCAGAAATCAAGACTATGGACTGTTCCCATTGGGTTTATGTTCTTTTAGTGCCACAGTTCTAGCCAACAAAGTTGAAGACATTCCTGAACGTGCGGCGTACTTGTTCTCCAACAGTCTCACACCCAGAGTGCGCATAGTCGAACCAATATAGATTTTGTCACACACCTCCGGAGAAGTAGAACTGAGAGGCGCACAATAAACACCATGTCTGTTAAAACTTTTAAACTACAAAAAAAAAGCTACATTTTTAACTTATTTGTGTTTTAACATGTAAATAAATGTCAGCTTTTATTTAGCAACACTTTAAAGGTTTTAAATCGTGCTGAAACAGCATGAGTTCATATACATTTGTATAATCAGACCGAATTCGTCTCATATTCACTTCACCTGCTGAAGGTCTTGACACCTACGAGAACGTACTTGCAATGACACTCTTTATGAACGTCTGGTGCAGCTCGTCCCATATTGAAGGCAACACGTTACGGAGATCTGCCAGTGTACTGGGGAATGGAACGTGGTTATCCAGACGTCGCTTTACAGCGTCCCAAATCTTCTCAATAGGGTTAAAGTCTGGATAAATCGGATACAGCTACAGCGATTCAATCCCATGGTTTTCCAGCTCCTAAGCACGCTCCATGTACAATGGCTGGTTAAATTGTCGTCAAGACACTAAATCCATATATGTTTCAAGAAATTAAAGTCACTCGCGAACGATTAGTTTGAGAAGGACGAATCAGCAAACTAAGATGTTTCCAAATGCTTCCTCGATGAAACGAATCGATTCTGCAAAAAGAAACGTTTCCCCTCAAATACAGTAATCTGTAACGTATACTCAAATTTAATTTTCCTCTTTGTTTTCCGTTATCTTATGTAAATTTTGGTTTATTCTTCTGAACAATTTTCTGATTTTGACGCTACAGTTCCTTTCTCGCTGAATGTTTTTGCGGCAATCTGACTTGAAGTCAAAGGTTGAATGACGTATGCTAACGAGACAGATAAGAGTGATATTTGCGCTTGCATGATACTCTCGTTAGATGACACTCGCTCTTCTTTGAAGTCGGCTAGATTAAGATCTCGTTCTTTTGCTTTGGAAACAGATTTTAAGGGAGTTTAACTTACCTTTAATGATTAATTTTTGAATATTAAATGTAGCGCTTGTTGATGTTAAAGCTGAGTTTATAAAAGTCTTGAGAAGTATTCAGTGTATTGAGAATCTGTTGTATCTCGCTGTCGAGATACAACAGTTTCTCGATCATGTATCTCGTTTGCTACGATTCTAAATCTCAATCTGTTGTATCTCGTTTGCTATGGTCTTAAACACTTGATAGAGATATTTTGTGGAAGGGACACACACACGCAAACTGGCAGAGATTACCCTCCCTGGTATTGCATGGCTTTTTCAGAACTTTTTCCATCAAAACATTGTGCAAAAATTTTTAAATCACAAAGTGGGAAAACCATATAAAAAATCAGCACTATTTTCCTGACGTTCAATTGCCTGCTTTGTGATGAAATGAGCTCCGTACGTTTTAAACACCAAGTCTGGATAGGATCTTTCAAAATAAATTTGAGCACTTCTACTAGAGTGGTTTAATTTAGTAGAAAAAAATCCAGCTTAAGCAATATGACCGGTAATTCCTCTGTAGTGTACTGCTGTCCAAACGTAAGGACGAACCCTGTTTCGAAAGGTTACCTACACAAATTCAGACACAAACAGCTTGTGATAATTTGCATAACTGGGGAGATTCAGTAAAAAGCCAGTGCACATACAAAACACCGAATCGCGCGCACAGAGGTCACATGGTATCACTTAAACGGATAAAAGAGAAAAGAGCGCGATAGGACACATGCGTTCAAAAGAGAATCTGGTCGTAAAGACATAAAGGTGCGAAAGTACAATTTACGTTTTGTCTCAAGTACTTTATCTAGATTAACCCGAGGAAGATTTATGGAGAAGCTGGAACAAGGCCGCCGAGTAAGTGATGTTGCCAGGTAGTTTGCAATCGCGCATAGTGTGGTATCGAGACTCTGGGCGGCGTTTTTTTTTTTTTTGATTGGAGGTTTAACGACCACCGTGATGGGCTATAAGCTCAATGGGCTATAAGCAGTCGCCCGTCCCTAATTTAGGGTCACTGGTTCCAGGGAAGGGAGAGAGCCAGTGCCGTAAGACAAACACAACATCCATGCCTCACCGGGATTTGAACCCGGACCCCTTACGGACGAATGATCAGAGGCCATCGCTTAGACCACTCCGCCACCGGGGCGGCCTAGGCGGCGTTTCAAACCAATGGAATGTGTTCTAGATGCATACTAGGTGGTCGCCCTTGCTTGACTACGACGCGCGAAAACAGATTTTTAGTTGAAACAGAAAGACGTAATCTCCGCACTACGGCTGGTCAGCTTACAAGTCGCCTTTATTCCAGCAGAGGCATGCAGATATCCCGACAAACGACGACAAGACGTCTGCGACGTATAGGGATGTATTCCCAAAAAGAACTGTAGTCTGCGTCCCTCTATCTAGACTTCAATGTAGCGCACTTTTCCAGTGGTGCCGTGTCCATAGAAATTGGACACATCATGTACTTCTCACAGATGAGAATCTTTCCAGTCTGTCCCCGGATTCTAGAAGTCAGTTGACCTGGCGTGAAAGTAGCACTGCCTATCAGCGCGAGAATGTGCAGGAAAGGGACTGATACGGAGGTGTCGGGGTCATGGTGTAGGGGCGGCATCATGATTAATAGATGTACCGAGATACAGAGGCTGAAAAATGGGATTATGAGAGGAGAACGATATTCGAAGTTGTTCTACCTCATTTTCGTTTATTCCGTGTTTCTCTAGGCAAAGCCTTAGTTTTCATGGATGACAACGCGAGATCTCATCGTACGAGAGCAGTGCAGATACATTTTGAGCCCAAGGATATTCATCGCATCGACTGGCCAGCACACTCCTCGAACCTCAATCGCATCGAACACGTCTGGAAATCCATGGGGTGACGCATTAGTACCTGACCGCTCCCTCCAGAAAACAAGCAGGGCCTCATCCGTGCTCTGAGGGAGGAATGGGTCAATTTCCCTTAGGAACTCCTGGATCATTTGGTGCTCAACATGCCATGATATTGTGAGAGCTGCATTGCAGTTCGAGGTGGACATGTTCCATACTGAAATATCTCTCCGCCTGGTTATCAGTAAGCACTGTACAACTAGGGACTCAAAGCCGGACCTCTGAAAATTGGGCCACCATGTGAAGGAAGGGTAAAGTATTCAAAACCAGAAAAAGCTGCAAAGCCCCTTTAAATAACCTGTAGACTTTATTAAAAGGTCTGTTCTTCTGTTTTACCTGTTGAAGAATTCTTGTCCGCCCATGTGGCGCAGTGGTCTAAGCGACGGCATATAACCTTTCGTTCAAGTTGGGTCCGGGTTCGAATCCCGGTGAGGCATGGATGTTATGTTTGTGCTACGGCACTTGCTTTCTACATTCCCTGGAGTCAATGGCCCTGAATTACGGACGGGCGACAGGCTATGACGGGAGACTGAATTAGGGATGGGCGAGGGGGGCCCGATGGTAAACTGAAAACCGTCTAAGCACGATATATGAGAGGATAAGTTAAAATACTTTATTACAATTAAATTACAAGTGAAATCTTTCGGACCCCGCCTGCAGGGTTCATCTTCAGACTAAAAAACAAATGGAACAAGGTCTCCAAAGACGCAGTTTTTTTAAGTATACCGCGACGGAACGAATCATGATGTGCGCATGTCCACAATTAAATCGAACGTTGTCATAGTGATTTGAGATACATTTAAAAGTTGTAACATATGATAATATCAGCATTACAATACCGATAATTAATATAAGTGTACATTACAATACCACTGCAATTTGAAGGAAAGATGTAATTATTAAAATATACAGGTAAGTCTTTCAGTCCAAAATAAAGTTCCAATATGAGGAGACACTTTTAGTGATGTCACGTAGAGTCTCAGAGCTACAACTCCAGTGCCAATCTCCACGGGAACGGCATGAACATAGGTCTTTTGTCGTTACAGCAGACAGAGTTCATTGTATTAATGTAAAGGCTCTCAGTAGCTGAGATTTAGATGAAGGGGCGGGGAGAATAGAAGTGTTTTCCCATACTGGTTGGTGAGTTCCGTTAAAAACTTGCCGGACTAATGCTGTGGAAGTTGCACCAGTTTTAATGTCATATTAATGTTTTGACAATCGTACTTTGAGAGTCCGAGCTGTGAAGCCAATATAGCAAATATCCTCCTCATTGGTAACACTTAAGAGGGATTTTATAAATGCCATCCCTATGTAGGTCTTCTGGTCTATCCCGGTCCTTTCTGATGACTGAAAATAGATTCCGAGTCCTGAGTCCCAAGTTAATGCCAAAAGGTCGACAAGCCGATTGAAGGGAACTGGAAATGTTAAAGCTAAACGATATTGAACCCACGAATCTGAATGAGGGAGATTCACGAAGTAAGGAAGAAGAATGTGTTCGAAGATATCTCCGATTCATACGTCCAATTAACTGCTTGGAGAAGCCAAATGACGTAGCAATGTCCTTGATAGTATGAAGTTTGACATTTCGAATGGCAGGAGTAGAAGTGTGAGTGTAAGCCCTTTTGGCCAGAAAGGAAAAACCGGAAACTTTATAAAAGGTAGGATGGCTAGAATCATTCGGAATGAGAATGGGAAGTGAAGAAGGTTTTCTATAAACAGTAAAAGAGATAGAAGAAGAATTACGAGTAAGAAGGAAATCCAGAAAGGGGAGCCAACCATTAATCTCAACTTCAGTGATAAATTTCAATGAAGGATAGGAGGAAGAAAAGGAATTGGCAAACTATTCTAATTCTTAGAGGGTAGAGGGCCAGAAGACTAGAATATCATTCACATACCGCATGTGATTTAATCCGGCATGTGAACAGAATCCTAGTTTCGAGCTCCAACAGGACTTCGGCGAGAAGAGGTGAAAGTGGCGACCCCGTAGGGTCCCCCGAACATTGACGATAAGTTATATTGTTAAACCTAAAATACGATTCCAAAATCTGAGTATTTATGATGTATGTGGATGATATTCTATTCTAGTCTTCTGGCCCTCCACCCTCTCAGAATTAGAATCGTTTGCCAATGTTCGCTGAGAGCCTTTACATTGATAAAATGAACTCTGTCTGCTGTAGCGACGTTGTAGTGGTGCATTGAACTTAAGTTAATTATGGGCATTGTAATGCTGATATTATCATATGTTACAACGTTTAAGTGTATCTCAAATCACTATGACAACGTACGATTTAATTGTGGACATGCGCAGATCATGATTCGTTCCGTCGTAGTATACTTTTAAAAACTGCGCCTTTGGCGACCTTGTTCCATTTGTATTTTAGTCGGAAGATGGACCCTGCAGACTGGGTTCGAAAGATCTCACTAGTATTTTAATTTATCATCTCATATATCGTGCTTAGACGGTTTTTAGTTTACCATTGGATTTTAGCACGAGACGTACAGTGTTAGAACCTTAAATCAATAAAACAAATCTTGCTGTTCTTCGGTGTGAATTACGGAACACAGAAAGTCATCATATTAAAGTACATAACTTTGAACAATAAGCCAATAAGTTTTCGTTGCTACATCGTCTTAGTTCACTGTTAATCCTGGACCATACCCCTTTAGTTCACTGTTAATCCTGGACCTGTAAATCGGTATTTCATGATAAGCTCTTTCGTGTAAAAGAAATTAAAAAATATTTAATTTATGTTAAAATGTTTGGGACTTAAGAATCGCTTCATGGTAAAAGTGACTCGTAGTAATAGTTTTAGCATTATTGGGGTTTGACTGTATATAAATTCGCAAAAGCCGAAAAAGAAGCCGCCCTGCCATTTCATCATTAACACAGAACATATACAGTATAGTTCAGAAAAGGTAGTATGTTACAACTCTCGTAAATTCCGTAACTGAACAAAGTGCGCCCATGCGATTTCTACAACCTACTGAATATTTATGCTTCTTGAGTAAACGAATTAATTTAAATTTAAATCATTCGTTCGTGAAGGGTCCGGGGATTCGAACCCTTCACGAACGAATGATCATAAGCCAACGCTTAGGCTATAAGCCCCGTCCCTAATTTAGGTTCACTGGTTTCGGTGAGGCATGGATGTTGTGTTTGTCGTTCGCCAGATCCAGTCGCGTAAGACATACACAACATCCATGCCTCACCGGAATATGAACCCGGTAGACGAAGCCCGTTGGAACCGACGATTAGTTCATTTTTTTTTTAAATAATAAACTCATATAAAAAGTTTATTTACGTCTTTACATAATGGGAAACGTCTTAAGTTCGTAAAAAAACTGGATCGAATGAATGTTAAATTGCATGTATACATCACACGGTCTAATGACACGACGCAATCAGGTCTTCCAGTGTTCGCTGTTCCGATAAGAAATTTCAAACAATTTCCTGCTAGCGCTGTTTTGCACAACGGTTCGCTGAGAAGACAGACTTTGAACTATCTGAGTCCCTCCATACCTCAGCTTTGAACAGCGCGTGAGTTAACCGCAGACAATCGGATGTCAACCGCACGCTTCTCCCGTTGACTTTAGATGGGAACTTTTCCGCCGTACAACGCCCGAACCGTTGCCCCAATCTCATTTTTCTCTTCGACTGGTACATCTGAGTGGTATGACCTTTATTTTGATACCTCAACCATATCTTTACGTTCAGCCGTTATCTCACAACTGGTCTTACAGTAAAAAATCTTATAGAATTAATATATACAATAGATTGGTCCCAGGTAACACATACAACTTGAATTCATACATTGGTCGTGGTTAACACGTACATCTCGAATTCAGACAAATACAGTATTGTGCGTCACAGGATACAAATATTATGCAATACATTGAAAGCATCGAAGTACAGATCGAACATGTGATACAGTATGCCAGATTTGCAAATAACAGAGAGAGTCAGTGCCGAAAGACAAAAACAGACATCCATGCATCACCGGGATTCGAACCCAGACCCCTCCTTTGGTGGAAGGATCAGAAGCTATCGCTTAGACCACTGCGCCACCGGAGTAGCGATATCACGTTAAGTTTAGAAAGTACAAAAGAGGACAAACTCAAATTTGCATACGAAAAGGATCTAAAAATGAGAGTTAAATTAGAATATACGTCACACGGCCTTAAGCGAGTTTGACAGATTCCAAATTATAATGACCAGACCACTGGTTCATTGCGTTTCCGAGAGAGCGTACTGTGTTATTTATACCTGTCAGCCGTGGTTAAGTCCTTCAAAAAGTGAGAGAAGTGAAAAACAACGAACCGTCGGAGAGGTGTGGGCCGAACGTAGAGAAGGCTGTCCCGTATGTTATAAGCCAACAAAAGGAAGACTGTGGCACGATTCTCCTGGGATTTGAATACTGATGACAGGGTAATGTGTCACAACACACAATACATCGAACCCTGCGGAAAATGTGGCTGCGTAGCAGCAGGCCGCTGCGAGTGTCCGTGCCAACCTCGGTTCTCCGTCGAAAGCGCCTACAATGGGCAGGCGATCATCCAAACTGAACCTTGGGAGAAAGTACGTTCCGATAAATCTCGTTTCCTGTTGCACCATGTGGACGGCCGAGTAGGTGTGCGTCGTTTATCTTTGGAAGTGTTAGCACTTGGATGCACCGTGGGGCGAAAACAAGCTGGGGGTGGAAGTGTAATGCTTTGGGAAATGTTCTGCTGGTAAATACTGGGTCTAGTCAGTCATGTGCAGGAGACTATGACGTCTACGGCCTATCTAAACATTACAGCAAACCATGTGCACCCTTTCATGGCAACGGTATTCCTCTCTAGTAGTACCTTCTTTCACTAGATAATGCGGAATGTTACAATGCCCGGATTGTTCGAAAATGGTTTGCAGAACATAAGAAGACTTCCAGATAATATCCTGGAGTCCAAATTCCCCAGACATAAACCCATCGAGAATCTGGGATTTGTGTTGGAACAGCAAATCCTAGCTACTGCAGCTCAACCCATGGAATTTAGAAGAATTAAAGTATCTGCTTTGTTGGTACCAGATACCACAAGACACCTTTAAGAGTCTTATGGTCATTCATGTGCAAGAAACGATGCCGTCTACGACCTACTTAGACATTACAGTAGATCAGGTACACACTTTCATGGCAACGGTATTTCCTCTATAGTAGTGCCTTCTTTCACTGGATAATGCGGAATGTTACAATTCCAGGATTGTTCGAAAATGGTTCGCAGAACATAAAAAGACTTCCAGGTAATGTCTTGAAATCCAAATTCCCCAGACATTAATCCAATCGAGAATCTGGGTTTTGTGTTGGAACAGCAAATCCGATCCGCTGTAGCTCAATTAACATCTTGGTACCAGACACCACAAGAAGCATTTAAGTCTTGTGGTGTCCATATCCATGCCACTCTGGGTAAGAGCGAGCTGTTTTGGGGGGCACGTGGAGGATTCAGACCGTATTAGGCAGATGATAAATATATTTTGACTCTTCGATATTCAAGTATTGTAAAGAAATGAACAAAGAAATAACCTTCGAAAGTAGTTTTACTACGAGGGTCATTTCAAAAGTCTTGCACACTGTGGGTTGTCTCTTAAAAAACGAATTTATTTTGCAACATACCTTTACAGGCCTTTGAAGTAATCTCCATGTTTCTTTAATGACATCGGCCCAACGTTTAGGCAAGTTTTCTATTCCAGTCAGGACACCTCTATTGTAGGGGCGTCGGATTACTCGGGTTGCCTCATTAAAAACATCCTGAATCGTGCTGAATCATTTCCGGCTGAGTGGCTTCAGTTTCAGTTTTGGGAACAAGTCATTGTTTGGTGGGCCATGTCAGGACTGTATGGCCGGTGGGGAAGCAATTCCCATACATAGTTTTCCAGAATGTCTCTTACTGTACGGGCAACATGTGGCCTTGCATTGTCGTCCGAAATGACGACACACGCTTCGAGCATATCGGGCCTTCGTTGGCGAATCTTTGGGCGCAAAACATTTTGAAGAAACCTTCTGTAGTATTCCGCTGTTACAATTGTCCCCCTAGGGCACTCTGTCTGTTGCTATCACTCCAACGTTGTCATAGGCCATAATCATCATCAGCTTAACCTTCGATTGTTGGGGGCGGAATTTTTTCTTGCGAGGTGAATCTGGATGTTTGCACTGAGCGGACTGAGATTTCAGTTCTAGTTCAAAATTTCGTATTTTGGCTTCTTCTAGAGCAACAATTCTGTCCAAAAACAGCTCGCCTTCTGTCTCGTACCGCTGAAGCAATTCTGCCATCCCTTTGCAAACAACTTGCTGCTCTTCACTGAGATTATGCGGAACCCATTTAGCAGGCACTTTTGTCTTCTGTAATTTTTCATTTAGGATTCTGAAAACCGAAGCGGTATACATGTTTTGTTTCATATGCAATGCCTTCACATGTTTCCCGTTGATCTTCCTCCAAAATGCTGTTGACGATAACCAAAGAAGTGCTGTCCGTTGCATCTGATGGGCGCCCGTGCTGCCCCGGTGGCGCAAGTGGTCTCAGCGATGGCTCGCGATCAATCGTCGGCGAGATGGGTCCGGCTTCGAATCCCGGTGAGGCATGGATGTTTGTCTTTGTCTTTCGGCACTGGCTCTCAATGTGTTACTTGATGAACATTCGCTCTCTGTGTAAATTGATCATTTGGCATGCTGCACGCCATGTGTGATATGTACTTGTTGGTGTGAAATATCTGTTTCCTGTCTATGTCTGCCTGTTTGTCATGTCTCTGTATCACCAGGTTCAATAAATCATAAAAAAAAGAAAAAGATGGTCGGCCGCTTCTTGGATCGTCTTCGATGCTTTCCCGACCTTGGCCATTATGCTACGACCCACTACTACCCCAGAAATGTCTACTCTAACCCCAGAAATTTCACACAAAGTTTTATGAATTTCGGTAGGGGATTTTCCTTTCTAAGTTTCCAATTTTAATGTAGGATCGCTGGTCGCTACGCGAGATATGACCTGCCTCACTTTCTTCCTCCATTTCTAGGCAGAATCTTTTGGAACAGGAACAAATTACCCAGCAAACATAGACACAACTTTGTATACTGAAGTTTGACTCACAACTGGCACATCGATTGGAGCATTGTATCATCCTTCGGGCAGCGCAAGCGCAGTGTGCAAAACTTTTGAAAGATCTACGTAGTTTAGATATAATTTCCAAGTTTCAGGAGATGTTAATGTACTAGAACAGGGAACTAAAGTCGATCCAACATCAAAATGTAAATACTGAAAAGACTATATCTGTGTTCCTTCCATGCAGTCACGAAGATTATTTATTCTTTAATTTCTGTGAAGACACTCATA
Source organism: Macrothele yani (assembly GCA_039090855.1). NCBI lineage: Eukaryota > Metazoa > Arthropoda > Arachnida > Araneae > Macrothelidae > Macrothele > Macrothele yani. Next base: position 119,801,116 of record CM077026.1, read on the forward strand.
CTAAATTTCTTTGTATGGTGTTAGGTACCAGAGTTGTTTCTAAAATCCACGAGATGTTATGCCCACAAAACCATATTTCTGTTTTAAAGGTTTATCTGTCCAATGACCATTACGCATGTCATTCACCCACTGCGGGGGAGGGGGTCTTTGAATAGCTGAAAATCACGTTTATTCTGGCATCAAATAGACTGAAAAAATCTGACTGGCTCGTTTTTATTTTCTTCTTTTACTGTTAACTCACACTGAAATATAAAATCAAGATTTAAATTAAAAAAAACCAAACTCTAAACATTGATGCTCTGACAGCTCTGATTATTTTGTTACGAGGAAACCGCTAAATAGAATAGGAATAGTGACCAAATAAGAACTCTTCCGCAGTTTTTCAAAATCAGTCTTTCATTTTCGTGGCGTCGATTTGAAATGGCTATTGTTCAACTCATACGCAAAACCTTTCTCTACCACACAACGGAAATTTGCTTCTACCCTTCTATTCTGATACGAGATAAACGAACCATTATCAGAATTCAGCGTAAACTCCGTAAATATTAAGTCACCTGCCACCAGGAATATCGCAAAAGTGGAAGAATGGATGAATGCCTCATTTATTTACCACTTATTCATTTCCTACAAATGATAGTTGTTTACAAGGTCATATTATTTCGTTTCACGTGACAACCATGTTTAAAAAGCAGCAGGTGTTTAGGAAAGAGGAAATGAAAGTGCAATTTCTTTATCTCAAGTGAGATTGCGGAAGGTAGGGTGAATTCTCATAAATACTAGAGAGATTCATGGGTACAATCACAAGTTTTATGCTTAACCGAAGATCACTCAGCAAGATGTATTTTCCTCTCGTAGTAGCTCTGTTTCTGAGTGCAGTTTTGTGCACTGAAGGAGGGAAAGGAGACAACCATCCTTGCAAAGAATATTTCAAAAAAATGAAGGAGACCATTGAAGGTAATCCATTTACTTTTCCTTCAGGGTATAGGCAAAAAGTGCTGACGCACTTAAGTAGCCGAATTAATGTCTTTACCCGTTTGTCGCTAGTTCCTTATGAAACGACGATCTATAATAACTCGAGTTTTTGTTTCAAATTAGTATTGATAACTGGGACGTTTTAGTTTTGCAGGCCAGAACAAAAAATTGCGGTTGGTTCAGCATTCTTGAGGAAATTCTATGGATATATTGATCGCATGTTTCCTAAACCTGAACTTTAAATTTTACCTTTTGTTACTTATTACGCATCTAGAAACTTCTATTTTAAACTAAACCAAGGACAACTGAGACTGATCCTCACTTATAAACTAAACTGTTCTGACTTCCTGGTTCTGAGGATTAGGAAGTGAAATTAAAAGTGCATCCAACTAAACTCTCATGCCATATATGCCATATTTTTGAAAGACAAACAGATAATTTTTTTGTTTCTTTGGGAGTTAAAATTCTTGGATGGGAATGGGTTACCTCTTATAGCTTCAATGGGTTGACCAGAACTGGAACGTCGATTTGAGGACAAAATTACACAATGTTCCCAAATCTATGGGCAGTATGCAGTTAATGTTCGCAAACTTGAGGACTGTACATAATCAGACTCGAAGACCGCCTGTAACGTACCAGGAGATGTGACGTACCTGCCAGAAGGACGCACACGACATAAAGGCAAATAGGAATCAGAATAAAATGTCCGCGTAGCTCAATTGGTAGAGCAACTTATTCCGGAATGAGTGGATCCGGGTTCGAATCCTGGCGCGGATAAAAATGACAGAGAAATTTACTTCGTTATAATGGCGCCCGAACTATCCGGATGACCCGACCATTCAAAATCTCGCAATGGTGTGATGTTATTTCCACACCGTGAGATAGGAAAAATAAGAGCAGCACTTCGAAAAAAAAAAAAAAAAAACCCTATGTTACATCTCGCAATGGTGTGATGTTATTTCCACACCGCGAGATAGGAAAAATAAGAGCAGCACTTCGAAAAAAAAAAAAAAAATAAGGGGGAGATGATGTAACGTACCAGGAGATGTGACGTACCTGCCAAAAGGACGCACACGACATAAAGGCAAATAGGAATCAGAACAAAATGTCCGCGTAGCTCAATTGGTAGAGCAACTTATTCCGGAATGAGTGGACCCGGGTTCGAATTCTGGCGCGGATAAAAATGACGGAGAAATTCACTTCGTTATACGCCTTGCTTGAAGATGGCCTTCCCCACCCCAAATTTGTTAACAAACGAAAGTGCATCGCCGATCATTTACGTAGGCTATTTTACAAATTCTCTTTTTAAAATCGCATATGAATGTTTCTTCTTAACAAAGCACTGAGAAGAATATTTAATTATTTTTCCTATATTTAAATAAAACATTAACGCATCAGTTACAAACTACAACAATTTTAATTGTAAGAAAAGTATATTTATATAAATTTTGATGGCATTAAAGTTTTGAAATTCACCTTGAATTATCATTATCAATAGCAGAAAACAAATTTTGACGCTACCTGTTCTTAAAAGTCCAGTTGACGTGCTTTCATGGCAGCAGTCCTTAACGACATCGTGAAAATCAAGTTCTTTTACAAGTTCAACATCTGCAACAAGACTGGCCAAACTGTTGGGGCTTCTCAAGATAATTATTTCTTCTTAAGAACACTGAAATACCTTTTACCTGATATATCAGAAGTCATCATACGCAGGAAAATTCTAAACGCGTTGACCGCGTTAGGAAAGAGTGAACCACACTGCTTCTCACAAGGTATTTTCAGGAATTCGCCTTGCCCCCACAACCCAGCGCATTAATTTGGCCAAGTCGGAAATCCCCCTCCACCTCCCCGATTATTCCACTAAGTGTTATGTTACATCTCAAAATTTCTATTTTAAACAGATTTTTCTTTTAGAATGTTGGCGATTTGTATCAACAACGCAGAGATTAGATGAAGAGAACAACACATGTAGCAAAAGGGAAGTATTCTACTTTAAATGCATGTGCTGATATAAGAACGAGCTGTTTCTCTAAAGAAGGAACTGATTATTGAATTTCCTCATTTTGTGAAAATCTTTTGTGGAAATTAGAACAAGTAGAATTTGTTTTTACGATAAGCATTTTGGCAGGTGAGCACAACGGAAATTATTTTTAAGCGACATTTCCATTAGAAACGTAAGGAGTTTTTCTTTGTAAATTCTAAACTTGTAGACATTTTTCTAAACTTGAAGATATTTGAGGAGAAAAACAAAAAATGCTTCCCCAAAGATACTGCATGTCTTTGAAGACAGTACACTGAATTTGAAGACTGTTCTCAAGAGTTCGGGACCTTTTACCGCAAGTCAACAGGTAAAACGATGATATTTCTGATGATATTTTTCATTACAATCGTAAAAAACTAGCGATAAATTAAGAATTTGGGGACATTTGAGAACAAAAATCAAAACTCGAGGACACTTTGCTACCCCAAAGTCACTAGATGTTTATGGTGAGAGTAAGCTAAATTCGAGGACTGTTCTCAAGAGTTCGGGACCTTTTACCGCAAGTCAACAGGTAAAACGATGATATTTCTGATGATATTTTTCATTACAATCGTAAAAAACTAGCGATAAATTAAGAATTTGGGGACATTTGAGAACAAAAATCAAAACTCGAGGACACTTTGCTACCCCAAAGTCACTAGATGTTTATGGTGAGAGTAAGCTAAATTCGAGGACTGTTCTCAAGAATTCGGGACAGCTTAGCTGTAAGAGGTAACCATTGTAAATTTAGTTTAAAGCTTTATAATGAGAGACAGGGCTGCAAGGCGAACACGCCGTCTATGCCTTGCCCCCAGGAGTGTATCCCAGGGTTGTAAGGCGAATATATACCACCAATGCTTTGCTGCCTGGAAGTTTAGCCGAGGGGTGAAGGGCGAACAGACCATCTGTGCTTTGCCCGAGAGTCTAGCCCAGGGCTGTAAAGCGAACACGCCATTTATGCTTTCCCCCGGGAGTCTAGCCCAGGGGTGTAAGGCGAACATGCCACCTGTGTTTTTTTTTTTTTTTTTTTTTTTTTTTTGAGGTTTAACGACCACCGTGAGCAACTCAATGGGCTATAAGCAGTCGCCCGTCCCTAATTTAGGGTCACTGGTTCCAGGGAAGGGAGAGAGCCAGTGCCGTAAGACAAACACAACATCCATGCCTGACCTGGATTCGAACCCGGACCCCTTACGGACGAATGATCAGAGGCCAGTGCCTTAGACCACTGCGCCACCGGGGAGGCCCACCTGTGCTTTGCCTGGGAGTCTAGCCCAGGGCTGAAAGGTGAACGGGCCATATATGATGTGTTCCCATGAGCCAGACAAATGAGTAGAGTCCAGCGCTTCGTACCACTTGGCCACAATGGTTCCTAGGAATTTCAGAATTGATCTTCACAAATATATTTTCAGTTTCGTTTCAGTAGTTGCCAGAGTTAAGCATGGTGAGTACAGTAGCAGTTTTCTAATCAGACGTCGCAGTTTTGTTTGGCGACCCCGTCGGCAGAGTATTCAGAAGAGCTTTTTCTGGCCAATCATCCAAAGCTTTAGTTCTGAATAAGGTGCGAATAGTGTACCTTCCCCACGGTCCTAGCCCTTATCTCTCTATTGGACCAGCGACTCAAAATTAGGAATGCGTGAATCACCCTAGCTTTGCATACGCACTGTGGTCGTTCAAACCCCACGCCCAGTTATAACCACAGTAGTTTTCTTCGAAATGCGGTAAAACCTGCTTATAACGATGAGTTTGGAACCGACGGAAACCTTCGGTAAATCTAAATCCGTGTTTGTAAATTTTCACCAAGTAAAAATATTCATACGTGATAACATTCATACACGTTAATGTTATAGATCCATAACGATTGAATATACCTGAAAGACTTAATTAACTGTAGTAATAATGTAGTTCATTAGTTTATCCTTTTAAATATACTCACCTTAACGGTTTGGTGAGACTGATCGCTATTTAAATACACTACACATATTAAGCAAAAGTAACGCCGATCCTCCCAGTTCAATGCTCACAATTCCAGGAATTTTAACAACAACGCTACACAATTCCAGAAAATTTTCAACTCTGCTGACATGTTACAACAAAGGTATAGATAGCCTCTTAGGCTGGAGGGCGGAGAGAGTCTCTTCAACAACTCGCTTGTTGAGCATTTGATTGCTCTCTCCACTGTTTTTCTATCAATATTCTTCCACTAGCCCAATAGGATTCCCCTGCACTGTTGTAATTTCGTCCTGTATGGCGCCATGTCGATTCGTCCATTCCTACCTCGTTAAATGCGGCGTTTCATTAAACTTCATTGCATTGCATATGAAGAGCGCTTATCTTATAACGCTTCATTCTTAACCCTTTAAGTGGCCGATGTATCTGAACCAAATTGTGCTCGAAATTTTCTGCTGTTCTCAAACAGAAATATCCACATAGCGGCCGAGTTTCATGAAAGCTACGGCAAAAAAGTTTTCACCCTTCCATCACATGAGGGCTTATCATAAACCTGGCAAGAGGGATTAAAACTTCCTTCTAGTCCTTTATTTTCTCCATGACCCAAGGCATGATGGAAAAGTGCTAGTCCCCCTCACATGAATATCATGCCACTTGGTAGAAACAAGTTAATCAAATATCTTCTCTCGCCTGCCTTAAGTGCGTCGCATAGCCCTTTTAGCAGGTAAAAAGACAGAAAGGATTAACGTCAATATGAAAGTATAAGCGTCAGATAACCTTTTTAGCAGGTAATGTCAGAAAGGATTAGGTCCAGTCTTCCCCTAAACAGCCACTTTAGATAATAAAAATAGTAACGCTTTCTGAATACGCAGTTCACTCGTCCGAGATACGTTTTGCTGATTTAGACAACGAATATATTCGTTCGAGCTTATTTCAGTCAATTTTGCTAACCCCGAGTTAATTCGTTCCAGTCCGTCAAAGGGTTAAAAAGCTCATTTTTGTTCAAGAAGTGAAGAATTCTTACTGCATTTGTCCAAACTCTAAGGCATAATACATCACGCAACCAAAATATGTGATATGTTGTCAAAAGCTGTAGACTACAAGCATTGTGAAGTACTCGTACATTGGGAAAAATATCTACTTAAGTCACAATGATTTTTTTTGTCCACCGTATTTTAGTTATGCTTTGGGTAATTTTATCAGGATAAAAAGCACACAAATATTCAAATAGCTGTGATATCATCAACGGTGTTGACCGACACGGTTTTTGTCGGTTATTTCCACGTTTTTGATGGAAATGTTGTGTATGCCACATCGCTGATATAAGTTGTGAAGAATCTAAAACTGTATAATTTCCTTTGCCTAAACGTTTGAACGTTTGCTCCACTTTAGTGGCCTAGAGGAAAGAGCGTTTGCCAGTTTTGATTGTCAAATCGCTGCCTCAATATAGTTTTTATATCATTGTAATGTTCATGAAGCATACTTTTACATTAGGGCATCGCAAATAAAAAGAATACTTGATTATTAAAGTTACCCCGCATATCTTATTTACCCTCGTCATTATCGACAAACTTTACCAAATTTTAATATAAATGGAAAACATCAATATTTACCAGTGAATATGGTTTATCGATCTACAAATAGGAGTTTAGGATTAATTTAATGACCCTGTTTAGCTATTGACGACTTCTTTAATTCGGAGTTCCGTATGTAAGACTTGTACTGCTTCAATATGGGTTTACTCTTAATACGCAAAACCACATTCCCCAGGAATTTATAACTTCAATATGATTCAAACAAATTGATTTTATTCATGGGTTTAAAAACCACCTTTAAATTAAGTTTTCAGAATTTTTTGAAAGTTTGTTGGCAATATCACAAGAATGCGGAAGAAAGGCAAATTTCATTCAAATAGATGCCGAAAGTTTAGAGAGCCTAATCTGTAAAGAAAGTGCTGTATTTTCTTTGTACTGCAATACTGTATTCTAGAGGAATTAATAACTTCAACATGATCTTTTGATCCAAAAAAATTCATTTCACTCATGTGTTTAAATATCACTTTTTAAATTAAGTTTTCCGAATTTTTGAAATTTTGTTGGCAATGTCATGAGGAAACAGAAAAACGGTAAACTTCATTCAAATAAATGCCAAAATTCTGGAAGGACTGCATTTACTCTAATACAGTATTCTCCAGGAAATATTAACTTCAACATGGTCTTTTGATCAAAATTTGTTTTATTTTATTCAAGGGTTTAAAAATAACCTTTAAATTAAGCTTTCAGAAATTTTGAAGTTTTGTTGGTAATGTTACGAGAAAATGGAAGAACGGCAAACTTCATTCAAATAGGTGCCGACATTTTTAAGAACCTTCTCTGCAATGGAAGAGCTGTATTGATTTGTACTGAAATAATTTTAGGAAAATCAAGCGCATTTTTCAAAGTATTCATCTAAATATTTTAAAATAATCCTTTTGCCGGAGGTGAGATTCAAACCCACGTCTTCCTAGTCCGGAGGGGTTTTTCTCCTAACTGACCAACGCCGGCAGACTTATCGCTCCTTCATTGACTCATACGTGACATCATTGATACGTCATCTACGTCACGTCACGTAGTATTTTACATCATCCCACCCCCACCCCCACCTTAGAAAGGGAGTAGGGTACAAAATGGCTCTTTTCGGGTCAGCCGACAACCATGCTGGAAGGACCATCTCATTGCAGAAGAACTAATTTCATTAATTACGTGCATTGTGTGGATGACTCATGACACAATTTTTTTAAACCCAACGGCCAGGAAATTTCCTTACGTTTGGGTGCCAATATTACGTATTACTTTCTCCTGGTGGTGGGATTCGAATCTACGTCTTCCCATTCCAGAGCGACTGACCTCCCAATTGGCCTAGGCCCGCAAGCCTATCGCTGCTTCATTGTCGATTTGACTCATGCGTCACCTTAGTAGTAAGTCATCTGCGTCATGTGATTTAGTAGTATGATACAACATGTACGGTCGTATCAGAATAATATGACCATCCCCGGAATCACAGGGTACCCGTCTAGACGCGTCACAGATTGCACGTGACAAGGTCGACCGCACGGAGATATAAGCGGCTGATCAGGACAGATGAGCCACAGTACGTTACGTGAGCACAATGGGCGGAGGTAATGATTTGACGGACGTTCAAAAAGGAATGATCATCGGCTACCGCGCCAAAGGTGCAGGCATCTCAGAAACAGCAGACTTTGTGGTCTTTTCGCGAGGTGATGTATTAACGATATAGCGAGAATGGATCCCTACCCCACCGAGTACCTCCCGATGTCATAAATGTTGATCCTGAAAGGTCATCACCTCCAGAGGAGAACGAACGTCTCCGAACGACTGGTAAAGAGCAATCGACGCGCAACAGTACAGCAACTGACCATGCAAATGAGCGCTGGGGCACCCAAGTACGTATCCCCGGTAACAGTAGAGCGAACCCTGTTACTCATGAGTCTTCGGAGCCCATGTTTACCCAGGTCCATCGACAACGACGCCTGCAGTTCGCATAAGGCTACAGTCACTGGACAGTAGAAGAGAGAAAATGGTTACCTTCTCCGATGAATCGAGGTTTCAATTCCACAGACGTGACGGGCTGTGGTAGATACGGTATCAGATACACGAGAACTAACACCCGGGCAAGCTTTTCGGTCAAGTACAGGCCGGCGGTGACAGTGTGCACGTCTGAGTGATGTTTTTCTGGTATGACCTGGGACGGCTGGTCCCACTGAATGGGTCACTGAACGCCAATGGCTACCTGTCCATCCTCGCTGACCACATGCATCCCTTCACTCTGGACGTTTACCCTGGTGGTGACAGTGTCTGCCAAAGGACAATGCGCCGTGCCTCGTCGCTAGGGGGGGGGGATGGGGGCGTGACTGGTTCCAGGAGCACGACAGCTATATCTCCGCTCTCTTTTAGCCGGCGAAATCGCCCGACCTCAATCCCATAGGGCACATGTGGGTATATTTGAATAGACATGTTCGACGTGTCGACCCACAACCACGTCATTTCCGGGACCTCCATGTTCTGCTGCAGTCCGATTGGGCACGTGTGCCTCGGGCAACCTTCCAGGGCCTGATTGCATCATTCCACGCTGTCTCGCCACTGTCATCCTGACCAAGGGATGTTTTTCCCCATTATTAGGTAGGTAGCCATATTATTCGGATACGACTGCGTATATGTGCCAAATTAAATGAAACTAGATATCGTGCGCAACATGATATATGGAAGGACAGAAGGCGCTAATTTTTTTGGCCAACAGTTCTTGGACTTGGCATGTGGAGGTGAAGAAACTGAAAAAGGTTTAAGAAAAATTGTAGCAACAAGAAATTCTTTTGAGTGTGATAACATGACGTCTACAAATGGTAACAACTACACTGTTTTCATTCTTCGGTTCCCATAGCTGAATTGTTTGTGTGGATAAGTAGAACATATATGGTTTTACTAATGTAGAAATTTCCGAATATTTACCTTTTTAGAGAATAAATGTATGATCTATATATTTTATGCGTAAGTCAAATTTCACAAGAAAGGAAAGTGGTTTTTGAAATTGGCTCGCATATGCTTCCCATAAGATAGGTGACAGCAAGACTCTGAAACGTAGGACTTTCGTCTTTTTACAAAGTCATAATTTCGAATCAACCAACTATTCCCAAATCTTTTAATTCTAAGCTGATTTTAAACCCGCACGGATAAAGTGAACGTTTCTGAATCGAGAAACCGTGATGAAGATATAAATTCGTTTGGAATCAAATAAACTCCTGTGAATGTGATCTTTCGTACAAAGTATATAGAGCAGAAAGTAGGGCCCCATGTTATTGATTGAAAGAGCACAAGACTTGCCTATGGAACTGTACACTCAAAAAGTCGTTTACAGCCAAACTGTCCTAAAAATAATCATGAACTCGATTTGTTTTTGTTCCGAGGGATTGATAACCAGCTTAAGCAACCCAATGAGCAGAAGTAGTCTCCCGTCCCTTATTTGTAGCCACGGGTTCCAGGGAAGTGAAAAAGCCAGTGCTGTAAGGCAACCACCATTGCCCATACCTCACAAGCCCGTGTGCACTCAGAACAAGGCGTTCTAGAAAGTACACTGAAGTGCCAGAAAAACTAGTACACCAGTCTAATACTTGGTAGGACCCCTACGGGAGCGCAGGACTGCAGAAATACGACGGGGCATGGACTCCATTAGCTTCTGGAAATATGACTCCACTAGCTTCTGGCAATGCACACCATACTTCCCGCAGAGCGTTCCACAATTCGGGTGTATTCCCAGGTCTCGGACTCCTGTGTTCGATAGCGCGTTGTATGGCATCCCAAATGTGTTCTATCACGTTCAGATCTGGGGACTTGGGTGGGAATGGCAACACCCCAAACTCAGATGAATGCTCCTCTAACCAAATTGTGGCGTCCCGACACTTGTGTGAAGGTTCATTGTCCTGTTGGAACAGGCCCAACCCATCAGCATGAATGCAGGACATGAACGGGTGTACCTCGTCAGAAAGGATGCGCACATAGCTTTAGCCGGTCACAGACGTCTGTACACGTACCATGGGTCCCAGGGAAATCCAGCTGAACACACCCCATACCAGAACGGACCCCCCACCAGCCGGTACAGTTCCCTGTTGACAGGCGGGATCCATTGCTTCCTGATGTTTGCACCACACACGAATCCTTCCATCTGCCTGCCCGATACAGTTGGAAACGCAACTCGTCAGACCAAACTATTTGTTTACAGTCATCAGGTGTCCAGTGGCGGTGTTGCCGTGCCCAAGCGAGGCGTATAGCTCTGTGTCGTGCACCCATCAAAGTGACTCGAGTTGGGCGTCGGCTCCCAAAGTCCATATCGTGCAGGGTACGTTGCACAGTCCGGACGCTGATGCTTGTTGAGGCTCCAGCATTGAATTCCGATGATACCTGCGTGAGTGTTGTACGCCTATCGCGTGAAACGATTCTTGACAGCCGACGATGGTCACGTTCACCCAATGTATTTTTACGGCCACACTGGCATCGTAGGTTGGAGGTTTGGCCGGAATTCTTGTAGTCACGGTACACCCTTGCAATGATCGTCCGTGCAAATCCAAACTTCGTTTCTACCTCTGAAATACTATGGCCCATCTCACGAGTGCCAACTATGACACCGCGTTGAAAATCGCTTAAATCGTTATTACTTGTCATTCTTATGCCGAAATCAGCTCTGACATAGGCAAGGATGTCTATCGCTTTATATACGCACTGGCGGACGCAACCGAGTACGCGCATAGGTGACGTTGCTATGTATTTTGCATAAGCTCGTCTGTACCAGTTTTTCTGGCACTTCAGTGTATAAGGCCATGACATTTGAGTGACGGGTTCCCTCCGTTTGTAACGTCACTGTTATGTTACACAGTCAGATACGACGGTATCGTGCTTGACATTAAACACGCCAGCATTGGAAACCAATCGGAAGCCTTGGTTTCCGCTTTACGTCACCAAAACAGGGAACTCATGTCTGTAATGTCAAGGCTTTGTATTTTCTAGACGGCATTGCTCAGCCCTCAGATCTTCGAGCTACCCACGCGTCAAAATCAAGTTTTCCGAAGCTAATCTAATCGACAAACCGCATTTAATCATCAAGGATGATGCTATGGAACATCTTTTTTAATATCAAAGTTTTCCACAAATTGTCAACGACATGGCATCCACCGTATTTCAATTATGTATTGGGGAAGCGGGATGATTTAACGACATCAATGATCACCTCGTACGGCTATAAGTAGCTGCCCATCTCCAGTTAGGGCCGATGATTCCAGGGAAGTGAGACAGCCATTGCCACATGGACAGCACACAACCTGTACCTCACGGGGGTCTCAAACCTGGGCCCACTTAGACGAATGGTGAGAAGACAGAACTTTGAGCACTGGGCATCAGAGTCAGCAGTCTATTTAGGCCAAGCGCTTATATGCAACTAACAAAAATCCGTGAACTTCAATGCCGTTGATTATGTCAACGGTATTTAGCTTCATCATTCTGATGAAGCAGATGAAGCTATTCCAAAGCACAGTGAACCACCCCGATGGCGCAGTAGTCTAAGCTATGGCTTCTGATCATTCATCCGAGATGAGTCCGGGTTCGTATCCCGGTGAAGCATGGATGTTGAGTTTGTCTTACGGCACTGGTTCTCTCCCTTCTCTGGAACCAGTGACCCTAAATTAAGGACGGGCGACTGCTTATAGCTCACTGAGTTGCTCACGGTGGTCGTTAAACCTCCAATCATAAAAAAAAGGAGAGCGAAACTGCTGCCGACGATGAAATGAAATTCATTGTGACTAAACTTTGATATCTTTGTTCCTATAGGTGACACGATTTAGGAAAGTAAAATTCTTAAAGAATTCTTGAATAACGTTTCACGAATTTAGAGACCTCTTCAAAGAGTGCTTTCTGCTTTCTTTTAAATTCTGGAACATATCTCACGTTGTCATCATTAATTTATTTCTATTAATTATTTATCAGTCAGATCCATTGAGAACAATTCGAATCGCGTAAAGCTTTGCATTATTTGCTTTAAGCATTCTGTTTCGGAAAAAAGAAATAAACACTCGATTTGTTCGCACTCACACAGATTTTAAACATCGCAATAAGATATAGATTGTTTGTCAACGTTTTCTGGTGAAACCAACTGTTTTATAAAAGCGGTCCTCAAACAAATCGCTATCTAGTGCAGTGAACGATTTCTCGATTAGATTGCTAGTATTCTAAGCAGTATTTTCTCGAATAGCATGTGTATCAACATCAAACAAAGATCTTCGCTCTTTCCACGTTTATAAGTAAGTCACGGAAAAATTCTCATTTACCGCCTCCGGGAGTCGAACCCAGGGTCTGCCAATGAGAATTTTTTCGTGACTCACTTATAAACGTAGAAACAGCTAAGATCTTTGTTGGATGTTCCTGGTCCACGTTAAATGTCTGTATTAATTATTCACCCGCCTTCTAATTATTTCTTCTGTTGCTGCTTACCATGTTTGGTGAATCCCCAGCATTGTGCGAGGCTCCAAGACGCAACCTGCCAAATTGGCTTGGCAGTTAGCGTGTGTGAGTCTGGAGGAATTCGAGGCTGCTGTGGTGTAGCGGAAGCATATCCGGCGCGTAACTGGAGACCCTGGGTTCGACTCCCGGTGGCGGCCAATGAGAATTTTTCCGTGACTCACTTATAAAACGTGTAAAGAGCGAAGATCTTTGCTTGATGTTCCTGGTCCACGTTAAATGTCTGTATTAAGCATGTGTATAATGTTTCTTTAAATTCAGACCAATTCTGAGCAAATTCATCTTTTTTTTCAGCTGCTGATGCATCTGAGCTCCCGAATTGCTATAACAATATGAGTGAAACGGTAAGGAAGGGTTTACCCTGAAACTTTTATTTTTTATATAGCGCTTTAAAGATCACCATGAGTCATATATACGGCTGTAAACAATCACAGATTCATAATTTAGGGCCACTGGCTCTAGAGTATTGAAACAGCTAGCGCCGTTAGACTAACACACCATTCAGGCCTCACCCGGAATTCGAACTCGATCTCATCTCGGACCAAAGGTGAGGAGCCAATGTCTCAGGTCACTCGGCTTTCTTAACACATCATTAGCCTAACACACCACTAGGACCTCACCTGGAATTCGAACTCGATATCATCTCGAAACAATAGTGAGAAGCCAATGTCGCAGCCCACTCGGCTTTCTTAACACACCATTAGCCGAACACATCATTCGGGCCTCACCTGGAATTCGAACTCGATCTCATCTCTAAACAATGGTGAGAAGCCAATGTCGCAGCCCACTCGACTTTCTTAACACATCATTAGCGTAACACACCACTCGGGCCTCACCTGGAATTCGAACTCGATCTCATCTCGAAACAATGGTGAGAAGCCAATGTCGCAGACCACTCGGCTTTCTTAACACACCATTAGCCGAACACACCATTCGGGCCTCACCTGGAATTCGAACTCGATCTCATCTCGAAAAAATGGTGAGAATCCAATGTCGCAGACCACTCGACTTCTTAACACACCATTAGCCTAACACACCATTCGGGCTTCACATGGAATTCGTGATCGATCTCATCACGGACCAAAGGTGAGAAGCCAGTGCCTCAGGCCACTCGGCTATCTTAACACACTATTAGACTAACACACCACTCGGGCCTTACCTGGAATTCATACTCGATCTCATCTTGGACCAATGGTGAGAAGCCAATGTCGCAGACCACTCGACTTTCTTAACACACCATTCGGGCTTCTCATGGAATTCGTACTCGATAGCACCTCGGACCAATGGTGAGAAGCCAATGTCGCAGACCACTCGGAGGATAAACCTCTCAACGAAAGAGACATAGTTTCAGACGTTGAAGGAGGTGGTTCTGTCAATAGCAGCTTGTTGCATGCAGGTTACTTTGAGCTGCCTTCTGAGAGTGTAAATGAGTTAAATTATAATCACTGGAAATCTGTAATGCGGATTAGTGCTCTTGTTTAAAATAGGAGCGCATGGCTTGCGGCATAGGGGGCTATAAGTGTGCCTAGCACACGTTTTGCATGATCCGAGAAAGATGGACTAGATGAAGAGCTAAACTCTTAAAAGGAGATTCATTTTCCCCTGCTGCTGAATCACCACAGTATGCAAGTCGGTGGCTACATTGATAATATAAGAACCCCTAATATTAATGATGATATACTTTTAATCAGAAATTTTTGACCTATAGTTGAAATAGGTCTTCGCAATTTTTGTTCCTATGTCATAATTAATATACAAGGACGTTCTTTCTTAATGCTCAGTAGAGAAGCCTCCGCACTAGCAACCGTCAAGAAAGTACTAAATAGTATTTGCAGAACTAAATAAACGTGCTCACTTTATGTGCTTAAGAGTGAGTGCAAGAAACTACGTAAGTTGAAAACACTTATGGCATAGTATAGGTCATCTGGTCTTTCAATTTTCAAAAATTCAACTTTGTTACTCACCCGTTCTAGTTCTCTGCGTTGTTCACAGAAGAAGACGATGCAGGAGATGGATCGATGAAACTCGAAAGCACGTCGGAGGCAACATATGTGAGAGAAGACTGGCTCAAGACAGAAAGCTGTGAAAGAAATTTGGTGGGATAATAGCTGTGAAAGAAATTTGGTGGGACCTTTATCCAGCATCGGATAGTTGACAAATGGTTGATAACAACGACACAACGGTTGAATAATGGTTAACCATATACACGAGTATACTTCAAGATCATATGATGAGCATGCATATCATAGCCTCTCCTTGAAAAATTTCAACCCGGCTTTCTTGCAGTGCACCCTGTTCATCATTTTTGCAACTACCCCTTCAGAGCTTCAGAGTATGATCCAGGAACTTGCTGACAAGTGTAAAGAAGTAGGATTAAGAATGAACTTTCAGAAGGCAAATCGATTGATGGGAAAAAGCTGGGAACAACCGTGATTTCTAAAATTATGTGAACATCCTCTGTATTAGCCTCATTAATTCTGTGGGAAATATTTGTTTTTCAGTGATCAAATTCCTGTTATTGTTACAGCGATTACCAGAATCTCGTTTTTCAAATGGCCAACAAAGTCAAAATCACAGGGGTTCACATCCGGAGAATACGGAGGATGAAACATCTCCACCAGACTGTTCGGTGGAATGAACACCTGAACAGACCGGGAGTTCTGCGACTGAGTGCTCCCGTGAAAGAAGATAGGTCGCTTGTAAATGGACGATGTCATCGCTCTGCCCACGTTATTTTATAAACAACGCATAGAAACTGAAAAATTGCTGTTCCGACACCGCTGGTGGATCGAACCCCAGATCTCTCGATAACTAGTCGAGAGTTTTTGCATTTACACTACGGTGGCAACAATTCTCAGCGCCATACGTGTGTTTACCAGTCAGCATCTGACTATATAAAATCCGTATAGATGGGCTCAGCAACTGAGATGTCGCCACCTGGTGGCATTTAACACAACAACTATTTAGTTGGTGCTGATAAATCCAAAGGGCAATAGAAATGGTGAATATACAGGGTGTCCGAGAATTATTGGACACATTACAAAATTATGTACAAAAAAAACCTATGAGCATTGTCTGTTTTTCTATGTCACTTATTACTAACACGGTTTCTATATTTTTGTTTTGCAGAATTGTTATTCCCAGAATCCGATAGATGGCGCTAGGTGTGGCCTGATGAGGAATGTATGAGAAATGCGCAATCAGTAGTCATGTCATCCGTACAGCAGAAGGTGATGTGTGTGTTATGGCTTGCGGAATTAAAGTCTGTCATTAAAGTTAAAAGACGGTACCGTTTAGAGTATGGTTGTAGTCCTCCGTCAACGAATTCAATTAAGAGGTGGATGAAACAGTTTAAGGAAACTGGCAATGTGGAACATTGTGGAGGAGCCGGTAGGCCTAGCGTCAGCGGTGAGACGGTTGACCAAGTTAATGAAAGTTTCCGACGAAGCCCCAGGAAATCCGTTCGTAAAGCAAGCAGAGAACTGTGCATTCGGAAATCGACAGTTCATGATATCCTGCACAAGAAATTAAAGTTTCATGCTTATAAAATGCAAATAGTGCAAAAGGTACAGATAAATGATCACACTCTGAGAAACGATTTCGTTGTGGATATGCTGAATCGAGTGGAAAACAACGAAAACTTTCTCAGTACTGTCATTTTTCGTGATGAATTCACATTTCATGTATCAGGTATTGTTTGACTTCGTAAACTATGTTTTGTTTGGATATCGGGCAGTGAACCGCCTCATGCTGCTATTGAACTGGAACGTGACTCTGCAAAAGTTAATGTGTGGTGCGCCCTATAAAAAAGAGAAGTGATTTGCCTTTTCTTCTGCGGAAAAACCATAAATGCTGGCATTTACTTGGGTATGCTCGAAAATTTCGCTATACCCCAGATCAAAAGATATGACGTCGTTTTCCAACAAGACTTGGCGCGTCTCCACATTGGTCAATGTGTGTACGTAAGTGCCTGAATGAGCATTTCCCCAACAGATGGATTGGGCGTGGTAGACCCGTTCCATGTCCTCCTTGCTCTCCTGATCTAACTCCATTGGATTATTTCATGTGGGGTTATGTGAAGGATCGTGTCTATCAGATGCCTTGTATTGATTTGCAGGAACTCAAGCTGCGTATCACAGCTGCTATTAATTCCATAACTCCTCAGATGCTTGCCAATACATGGCATGAAATTGAGTATCGCTTGGACGTACTACGAGCAACCAAGGGATCTCACATCGAAATTTATTAACTTGTGTAGTTACATTGTAAGTTAGTACAGTCAGTTTCTTTCTATGTGTTTAATGCTTTGTTTTATATAATTTCGTAATGTGTCCACTAATTCTCGGACACCCTGTATATCAAATACGTGGAGATAATGTAAATGTACCATGTCATCGCTCTGTCCACGTTATTTTATAAACAACCGCATAGCAACTGGAAAAATTGTTGTTCCGACACTGATGGGATCGAATTCCAGATCTCTCGATAACTGGTCGAGTGCGTTTGCATTTACGCTACGGTACCAACTTCGTAGTTTTCCAGTTGCTATGCGTTGTTTATAAAATAACGTGGACAGGGCGGTGACATCATCCATTTATTAATACATTATCTCCATGTATTTGATGAATATTCACCAGGGCGCTTGTGTATAAGGTCGCGCTGCTCATGGAGGGATACGCTCCTTTAGAAACGATTTATACAGCTCCAAACTCTCAGTTATGTTCTCATGATACTTCTTCCTAAAAGCCACGTCGTGAATAGCCATGCCAACGATCAGTAATATTTTACGCTCATGAAACCCTACACTGGATAAATGCGCCGCAGGAATACCGGGTTCAACTCGAGACCGCGTCTGATGTCGATCCCAGGGTGCGTAAAATTCCACCCAACTTCCATCTAAGCAGAGGAACCTTATGAAAACTCTACTATGACGACGATACCACATAAGGTTACTCCATGCAATTTCTCAGCGGAATTTTTTCTTTGTCGTGGTCAGTGTGAGAGATACCCACGTCACTAGTTTGTTCATTGGGCACAAATCTTACACCTGCATGGGATAAACCTTTATGTGATGGGAAAACCAAGCTGCGTGGAAAGGTCACTCATACCCGCTTTATACGACTGCTGTAATGCGTTTATTGGGTTCTTCTACCCCGGAAGCCTAAATCCTTCGACAGTATCTTGGAGCATCTTTGGGTTATGTCTTGACTTCTTTCTATTCTTTCATCCAATTGTGCACCGCCGTTTTCTTAAGGACAATTTAACCTATTGCTGCCCACAAAAGATTGTAGCACCCCCATTGAACAGTGCCTCAAGACACAAAACTTCGAAAAGAACCGGTTGTTCTTGCATTGTAACTGATCGTCTGAGATGTACTCCCTCGTTATTGCAACTTTCACTATCCAATAGGTAGGCACGAATTTAGTACTAGGTACGTACTAGAGGTTTACACGGGCCTTATTTGGTGAGTCAGGCCCTGCCCAAGGCCGAACTTTTAAGGCCCAGCCAGTTCCAGATATTAGACAAGAGGCCCGACCCATCAATTGCAGCTATTATTTAGGCCCCTTCCGGCCCATGATGTGCTAATTTTGTATTACTTTGTCTACCTTATTGATTTTATCGTGAAAATCAAGTAATGAAATGAGATATTATTGGAAATATTTAATTATATGTATGCCAAAAATTATTAACCAAACTTTGGAAATTATCGAAAAATATAACCTTAAAAGGAGAAAGAAAATGATTTAGCGCTGTCAAAATAAATTTTCAAACTACAGGGGACTTACGAAAAAATCTTGCAATTTAGTTAGCGTATACATAAGACGAAATTAAAACAAAAAAAGCTCTTCTTTGAAATGCTTTTAATTCCTAGTCTAAAGACTAGTGTGACATACTACAAAGGTGAAAATATGTGTCAAGACGACAAATCTGCAGCGAGTCATTCTGTCTTCGTAGCTTAGTTGGTAGAGGGACTTACTCCGGAGTGAGGCGGCGTGGCTTCTATGTACGTCGCGGTAAAACTTGTGTTTTCACACTAGTTAATTAATAAACTTGGAGTTTTAATAAGATTAATCTATTCAATTTTTATTTAAACTCCGAGTAAACGTTAGCACATTAACATACTTGATTGCAGCAGGAAACATTTTCTCTTATGCAGTATATAATCAGGAAATTTGGACGAACTTGTAGCAGCAGAAACGCATTTATAACTCTTAAGATGACATATTTCAGATCTTTAACTAAAACAATTGTTGCACTTAATGCACTGCACGAAGTCTTTCGGCCGGATGATTTTTGCATTGGCAAGCAGTTTAAAATTATCCCAAATATCACTTTCCCCGCTTGCATTATTTATTACCTTGGCAACGTACAATGGACGCTCCCTATCTTCTGATTCAAGGCTTCTTGAATTGGAAGAGGAACTACAAAGGATCAAGTGGGACATCGTGGGGCTAAGTGAGGTAAGGAGAAAAGGAGAAGATCTCATCGAACTGAAAAGTGGACATCTCTTCTACTATCGTGGGACAGATACTGGCAGAACTAGTGGTGTTGGATTTATAATAAACAAGAAACTGAAGGATAAAGTAGTAGAAGTTGAAAGTTCCTCTGACAGAGCTGCACGACTCGTTATCCAACTATCGAAAAGATACCAGGCTCAGATTATTCAAACTTATGCACCCACCACATGTCATCCTGAAGAAGAAATTGAAGAATTTTATGAGGAAATTTGTCATCTAAATAATAAAGGTAAGCAGCACTTGAAAATAATTATGGGAGATTTCAATGCAAAAATAGGGCAACGACAACAGAATGAAACTTCAGTAGGTAAATTCGGTCACGGCAACAGAAACCAGCGTGGAAATACTCTCGTTGAGTTTGCAGAGGCAGAAGGGTTTTTCATCTTGAACTCCTTCTTCAAGAAAAAGCCACACAGGAAATGGACATGGAGACATCCAAATGGGACGACAAGTGAAATTGATTTTATTATGTGTAACAAAAAATTCGTCATAGAAGACTGCAGTGTGCTAAACAAGTTCAACACAGGTAGTAACCATAGATTGGTGAGATGTAAGATGCACCTCAACACTAAACTTGAACGTGGCAAGCTCATAAGACAAACAAAATGTATTGACATAACCAACCTTAAAAAACACCATAATACCTTCAAGTTGGAACTGAAGAACAGGTTCTCTGCTTTAGAAGGCCTAACATCGGAAGAAGTGGACATCTCTGAAGTTAACAGAAAAGTAACCAAAGCTCTTATGGAAACAGCAACAAAATTAGCTGGGTCTAAGAACAAGTTGCATGTAAATAAATTATCAGGAAAAACGAAAATGTTGATGCAAAAAAGAAGAGAGATGAGGACAACTAAAGAAGATGTGACTTCCAAAGTGGAATATATAGAGCTATGCAAGACAGTACGAAAAAGTATCACTGAAGACGTAAGAAAATTCAACTGTGAACTAGTGAGGAAAGCAATTGAAAACAACCAAAGCCTAAAGATAGCAAAGGGACATCTCAGTAAGGGAAGAAAACAGATTATGGCACTGAGAAAAGAAGATGGTTCTGTAACAAGAAATAGAGGCGAAATTTTGACAAGAGTGAAAGATTTCTACTCCAAATTATATGAAAGGGATGATACATGCACTCCAGACATCATGAAAGATACCAGTACCAGAGTTCCTCCAGTCCTTCCAGCAGAAGTTGCACATGCAATCAAGAACATGAAGCGGGCAAAAGCTCCAGGAGAAGATGGAATTACTGTAGACATCATACAAGAAGCAAGTGGAGAAATCGAAACAGTACTCGCCCAAATTTTCACTCGATGCCTTAATGAAGGAAAGATTCCTGAGGATTGGAACACCGCTACAATGATCCTGCTACATAAGAAAGGTGACATTGAGGATCTCGGAAACTACAGACCTATCAGCCTCCTATCAGTAGTTTATAAAATCTTCACTAAAGTTCTTTCACACCGCTTGAAGGTAACACTGGACATGGCTCAACCGAGAGAACAAGCTGGATTCAGGAGTGGCTACAGCACAATAGATCATATCCATGTGCTGAGAGAACTAATTGAAAGAGCGAGGGAATATGAACTTCCATTGTGCATGGCTTTTATCGATTATGAAAAAGCCTTTGATTCGGTGAAACCATCAGCAGTTACAATGGCTTTGAAAACCTGTGCTATTGAAGATGCATACATTAATACTATTAATAACATCTATGAAAATGCAAGTGCAAAGATTAGGCTGTTTGAAAAATACAACACACATAAAAATTGGAAAGGGAGTGAGACAAGGTGACACCATATCTCCGAAGCTCTTTAATGCCACATTGGAGGGTGTTTTTCAGTCACTGAGCTGGGAAAACAAGGGGATAAAGATTAATGGAGATTATCTAACCCACCTTCGTTTTGCTGATGACGTAGTCATTTTTGCAACTACCCCATCAGAGCTGCAGAGTATGATCCAGGAACTTGCTGACAAGAGTAAAGAAGTGGGATTAAAAATGAACTTTCAGAAGACAAAAGTGATGTTCAATGCTTTTACAAGAAATGAAGATTTATCGATTGATGGAGAAAAGCTGGAGATAACAGACACGTACGTTTATCTTGGACAGCAGATATCAAGTGAGGGTCACATTGATGAAGAAATTAATCGGCGTACAAAACTTGTCTGGAGAGCTTTTGGAAGAAACAGCATAATTTTCAAGAGCAATATGCCATTATGTCTTAAAAGAAAAGTGTTTGATCAATGCATCCTTCCAGTGCTTCGTTATGGTGCAGAGACGTGAACCTTAACTAAAAGAGACATACAAAGGCTGCAGACAACTCAAAAGAAACATGCAGAATTGCATGCTTGGTGTAACCAGGAGAGATAAGAAGAGGAACTCGTGGATCAGAAAAATGACAAGAGTGGAAGACATCATGATCAGAGTTAAATCCCTGAAATGGCAATGGGCTGGACATACTGCCAGAAGGACAGATCATCGATGGACAGCCGAAATTTTAGATTGGATTCCAAGGGACAGGAAAAGACCCAGAGGAAGACCACATGGGAGATGGGTGGATGAAATTCGAAAGTATGCAGGGGTGACATGGAGGAGACTGGCACAAGACAGACCGTTGTGGAGGAAACTTGGGGAGACCTTCGTCCAGCAGTGGATTGATAATGGTTGACAATGATGATGTATGATGATGTATTCTCCTGTGGCATTTTTTTCGGCAATTCTTTTGATTTCTTAAATTCCATGGTAAAAGAAATTATATTTGCAACTATGAGTACATGAGGACATCGCTAGGAGTCTGCTACCGATAAGTTTCCAGAATGAAATGCCGCTGCCGCAGGAGGGTAATAAATTGTCCCTTTCTTCGAACTAGCGAGCGGTAATACTGCAAAATTCAGTCCGTATAGCAACTGGGGATAGGAGAAAAATCAATGTCGTACTCTCCCCCCCCCCTCCTCTTTTCTCTCTCTCAAACACCACCACTGTGCAGACGTTCCCGGTCCTCCACTCCACACTGAAGACACAATCGCTCGGGCTTGAAAATTTTTAGCAACAAGCCCTAAAGTTTCTCGAAATCAGAGACCACAGCCTTGTGACTATTATAAACTGAGTGGCCAATTTATTATAAAACCACCTGATAGTTTTAAGCAAATGAGCTATGGATGCACGCTGTTGCCGCCAGAGCGCGATGCTAGTATATAAAAGAGAAAGCTTAGTGCTTGCGACATTAGTAGAAGGGATTTTGGGGAGACGAGATGTGTAAAAAATTGCGATTTGACGGACTTTCAACGTGGGATGATTATAGGAGCTCGGAGCCATGGAGAGAGTATCACCGAAACCGCCGCATTCGTGAAATGTTCCATAGCAGCAGTTGTTGTTAAAGTGTCTAAAGACTGGAATGTGAGCCAAAAACTGGGTCTCTAGGTGCAACGTGTGGTCGTCATCGACTAGTGACTGCTCGGGCGGAAGGGAAAGTGAAAAGACTGGCAACAGACAACAGAAAGGCAACAGTGCAGCAAATTACAGACCATCTTAATCAAGGATCCCCTCAAATGATCTCTGCACACACTGTTCGCCGTACACTGCAGCGGATGGGATATGGCAGCCGAAAGCCTGTTCGAACACTTTTGCTGTTTGCAGTTAACAAGAAAAAACGTCTTCAGTTTGCACAGGAACAGAAGGATTGGACAATCGATAATTGGAAACAAATTCTGTGGCCCGATGAATCACGTTTTCAGTTGCACCTTGCTGATGGCCGAGTAAGAATTTAGCGGAAACAGCACGAAAGCATGGACTCCAAATGCATTGCTACATCCCTTCAAGCTGGTGGGGGCAACGTTAAGGTTTGGGGAATGTTTTCCTGGCATTCTTTGGGCCCTTTAATTCGTGTTGATCAACGTCTGACTGGCACATCGTATCTAAACATCGTTGCGGACCAAGTGCATCCTGTCATGTAGATGGTTTATCCCAATGGCGATGACTACTATCAACAAGATAATGCGTCCTGTTGTAGTGCTCGTACTGTACAGGATTGGCTTCAGGAACATGCCGGTGAGTTTACTTTGCTTAGGTGGCCCCTCAATCTCCAGATCTCAACCCCATTGAGAATTTGTGGGATGAAGTTGAACTAGCCATCAGACAGCTGGATCCACAACCCTGCAATCTAACACTCCTGGAAAGTGCTATTCATCAAGCATGGTCTCAGATTTCACGTATTTTTAACATTTTAATACGCGTACTACAAATGGTAAAAGCAGATTGTGTGCATCGCATCGCCTTTGTGATTACTCCCTATGTCACAGAATTAAGTAAAGCCAGCAAAACAGTTATACAGACCAGGAAACCGGGAAACTCGGCTATTGTCTTTCTTTACCGTTGTGATAAAAAGCATTGGTCGACTTGGTCTGACCTGGCCCGGCAATAGGCGTCTGGGAAAAAACCCAGCCCAGCACGTGCAGAACTCTAGTGTGAAATATGCAAACGATAAATATCGTCTGTATTGCCACTAAAGGTTTCCGAAATGTATATCCAAATTTAACTCTTAAAAATTATAAGATCAATGAAATAGCGAGTGCACTAAGCTGTCACTTATTTTTGGAATGGAATGTGTAAATAAAATTTTAGTGCAAATCATTGTTTAACTTCACGAATAGCGCATGTGAGAGTGATGCTGAAGGAAAGTGAACTTTCTGAATTGATTTTTCATGACTTCTAATATTTTTCATTATTGCAGAGTTTGCTAGCACAGAATACTTTTGTAACAAAGAATTCATTTTTAGATGAAAGAATTGAAAGCAATCAAAGAAAGACTACATTCAGCTTCTAAAGATGAAAAGAAAGGCATCATGGTAAGTTTAAAAATACACTTTCTAAATAGGAAACTTAATTAATTTTAGTGTGTGTGTAACTTAAGTTTCTTTGTTCATAATGTGAATTATTGCATTGCAAAGAACGTGATTATACACTGAAGTACCAAAAGTCATGTGATACGTACCTAGTATCGTGTAGGACCTCCTGTAGCCTGGCGACGTGCAGCAACTAGACGCGGCATCGATTCCACAAGAGGTAGGGAGACTTCTGGGGAGATGTTGAGCCATGCCATCTGAACAGCCGCTCACAGTTCACTGGTATTGGTGTAGGATCTTGGGTGTGAATGGACCTTTCCGCCACGTCGCATAAGTGCTCGATTAAGTTAATGTCGAGTGAACGTGGTGGCCACACCATTCTTTGGAACAGTTCACAATACTCCTGGAACCCGTTTTGGACATCTTGGGCCCGATGAAATGGTGCATTGTCCGCCTGGATAATCCCATCGTTGTTGGGGAACATGAAGTCCATGAATGGCTGCAAATGGTCACCCAGCAAAGTAACAAAGCGATTACCCGTTAATGGCGTGTTTACGAAGACCAGAGTATTCAAAATGTGCCACGTAAAGACACCTTTCACATGTATGGAACCAGCACGAGCTTGCACAGCGCCTTGTTGACAACTTAGGTAAATCGCCTCACATGGCCTGCGAATGATGAAGAATCCTCTATCGTGGTCCGATGAGTCACTCATCGTACCACGCCAAATGTTGCCTGTCTTCCAGGGTGCAATTACCACGCTCACGAGCCCAGGAGAGGTGCTGCATCCGATGCCGTGGTGTTAACAAAGGCACTCTGGTGGGTCTTCTGTTCCCATACCCTATAGACGCTAAATTACGCTGCACTGACCTGATGGATATGTCTCTGGTATCTCCTGCATTGAACTCAGATGTTATTTGAGCCAGTGTCGCTTGTCTGATAGCATGGACAATTCTGTTTAGACGACGATGGTCACGGTCATTCTGCAACCGCTGTCGACCAATGCGGTATCCGGGGTTGGAGGTAAAGTCTTCCGTAGGGTATTCACGCTACACAGGTGACACCGTGGATTGGGGAACGTTAAATATTTGCCCAATTTCGGAAATTGAATGTATCATCCGTCTGGCTCCCACTACCATGCCTCATTCAAATTCCGATAATTCACTTCCCTATGTCATAATCCTACTAGCGCGATTGTTCAACCTCACTCACGAGATTACACCTCGCAACTGACAAAAATCGTGGCATGCATGCATGGAAGTATATATATATGTACACTGAGTGGCCACTTCATTATGACCACCTGACAGTTTTAAGCAAATGAGCTATGGATGCACGCTGTTGCCACCAGAGAGCGAGTCTAAGGTAAAAAGGAAAAGCTTAGTGCTTGCAACATTAGTAGAAGTGATTTTTGGTTGGCGAGATGGGTAAAAATGTGATTTGACGGACTTTTAACGTGAGATGATTGTAGGAGCTCGGAACCATGGAGCGAGTATCACCGAAACCGCCGAATTCGTGAAATGTTCCAGAGCAACTGTTGTCAAAGTGTTTAAAGACTGGACTGTCAGTCCAAAAACTGGGTCTCTAAGTGCAACGTGTGGTCGTCATCGACTAGTGACTGCTCCGGCGGAACGGAGAGTGTCCAGACTGGTAACAGGCAACCGAAGGGAAGCAGTTCTGCAAATTACAGACCATCTTAATCAATGATCCCCTCAAATGATCTGTGCACGCACTGTTCGCCGTACACTGCATCGGATGGGATATGGCAGCCGAAGGCCTGTTCAAACGCTTTTGCTGTCTGCAGTTAACAAGAGAAAACGTCTCCAGTTCGCACAGGAGCACAAGGATTGGACAGTCGATAATTGGAAACAAATTATGTGGTCAGATGAATCACATTTTCAGTTGCACCATGCCGATGGCCGAGTGAGAATTTGGCGGAAACAGCACGAAAGCATGGACTCCAAATGCATTGCTACATTCCTTTAAGCTGGTGGAGGCAACGTTATGGTTTGGGGAATGTTTTCCTTGGCATTCTTTGGGCCCTTTAATTCGTGTTGATCAACGTCTGACTGGCACATCGTATCTAAACATCGTTGCGGACCAAGTGCATCCTGCCATGTGGATGGTTTATCCCAATGGAGAAGTTGAACGAGCCATCAGACAGCTGGATCCACAACCCTGCAATCCCACACTCTTGGAAAGTGCTATTCATCAAGCATGGTCTCAGATTCCACAAACCACCTAGCAAGATCTCATGGAGTCCATGCCACGAAGAATCAACGCAGTATTAAAGGCAAAAGGTGACCCAACGAAGTACTGAGGGGGTGGTCATAATAAAATGGCCACTCAGTGTGTATATATATATATATATATACAGTAGCACGCTATTCAAATGAAATTTATATCACAGATTTCTCAAGTTACAGCAGATACCTGGTTACATTTGTTGAGCTAGAGAATATTTTTTCGCTTCAAAACTCAGCATCGTGTCAAGTCACCTCAAGCAACAATAACAACCTCTTCTCGGCGTGGCATTCAATGGAAAATACTTTTGATTGGCTCTAGGGAATAGCCGCTAGGCTGCTTCTATGCGAGAACAGAGTTTATTTCTGGTGTCCGACCGAGGCGCTTGACTGGCAAGACGCTTAGCTACCAGGTTCCAGAATTTTCGATTTTAGACACATCTGGCGAGCGTGAAGGTCAGGGAAGAATAGGTAGCTGGTGTGCATGGTAGACGTCTTGGGTATTCTGGACCAAATGTGACATAGCATGGTCCTGCTGGAATATAGCGCCGGTACAACTCTGAACGAAGTGTATCACCTCTGCTTCTAAAACAGCCCTGATGTAGTCGTTGGCTGCGAGGGTTTCCTGAATTCGCATCTGGCGAGATCGCGAATTGAACCCAATAGCGTCCCAAAACATGAAGCTAGGCGTTAGGCCGGTGTGAAGCTGCAAAGTACCGTTCACCACAATATCTCCGAACATGTATGCGGCCATTATGGTGCACCAAGCTGAATCCTGAATCGTCAGAAAATATGACCTGTTGCCAATCAGCACGCCAATGTCTGTGTTCGACACCCCAATGCAGCCTGAGGCGTCAGGTGGTTGAGGGTCTCAGAAATACGCAACAACGGGCTGCTAGCGACTACTCCTCTTTTAAGAAGAGAACGCGGAACTGTACTGGAGGATAAAGCCTGACCGATGATAGTACTCCACTACTGCGGTAACACCGCGGACGTCGCTTTGTAATCAGTCACTGCAATGCGGTGGAGGTGTTTATCATCTCGTGCAGCCGTGCAGTTTTGTGGTCCATATCCCACATTGCTGTGGGTCCGAGCCTCATCTGTTCATTGATGCCACGTTCTCATCACTGTAATGGCGTTTCGTCTCGTACGAGTGGAAATTTTGGCATCACTGTAATGGCGTTTCGTCCCGTACGAGTGAAAATTTTGCCATCACTGTAATGGGAGTTCGTCCCGTACGAGTAGCAATTTCGGCATCGCTGTAATGGCGTTTCGTCCCGTACGAGTAGCAATTTCGGCATCGCTGTAATGGCGTTTCGTCCCGTACGAGTGGCAATTTTGGCATCACTGCAATGGTGTTTCTTCCTGTACGAGTGGCAATTTCGCGGCAAGAAATTCCAGCTTCTCTCATCCCAACAATCCTTCCTCGCTCAAAGTGCGTCATGTGACCATAATGCGACCTTTTTCGGCGACAGGGTACAGTGAGAAACAAGAAACACCCTTTCGACTTAATGTCGGTTCTTCACTGGCTACCACTCGTCGTTTGGGGCAGCTCTTCATACCGAGGACCGGACAGTTCAGAGGGCGCTTCTAGAAAATTATATACGCATTTAAATTGACGCTTTAATCATTTGCATGTTCTTACCTGTTGTCCATATCCTGTGAGTTCCAAGCTAATACGTCGAGTAGTTCATGGTATTGCAATTTTCTCAAACAGTAGCGTATAAGTACTGAACTTCATCCTGATTTTAAAATTATGCAAGAAATTAAATAATGTTGAATCAAAGTTAATGTTTTTTTAGTGGACACCTTTGGTGCACTGTAATATTATTTGTGAAAATATGTTTTTGAAATGTTCTGGCTTATAAATGTTCTTTGCACAGAGTGATTTCCAAAATAATTTCAGATGTTGATCAATGTTTATATAGCGTTTATGTATGCTTATACATTAAGGTGGACGTCAAGTAATTTTGCTTCCTATACTTCCAATGAAAAAACTTCTGTACATATTTTCTTCACAACTAATGCGTTTCCAAGATGAAATTGTGAACATCGATTAACATAGCTTCATTTTATAACTTGGAATACTTAATATTTTCTAAAACATAACCATATTTATGCAATCCAACATTTGTTTGTCTACTGACGTCATCAATGTACAGGCCACGCGATCTATTTTCTGGTTTCAATACCACCAAGGCAAAAGTTATTGATTTTTAATGTAATTATGGTTATGTTTTAGAAAATATTAAGTATTCCAAGTTATAATATGAAGTTATTTTAATCGATGTTCAAATTTTCAGCCTGGGAACACACTAATTGTGAAGGAAATGTGTACAAAGGTTTTTCCATTGGAAGTATAGGAAGCAAAATTACTTGACGTCCACCTTAACGCTAACCCACGAGGTCTATATTATATTTTCCTGAAAAAAATATCTGAATAACAGAAATCTAAGAAAATGAAAGATAAATAAAATATTTTCACATCAAGATTTTTACTTCTCAAACGAAAAAACAGGAAAGGAAGAATTGTGGTCTTACTTTTCCTCTCAGTAAAAAGAAAAGTTATGAAAGCAGACACATTTTCAAAATTAGTTATTCTGTTTAGTTGCCATCATTTGTTCCACCCTTCTTAACTTGTGTGTATTTATAGGATGAACTCAAGGGAAAGTGGAGAAGTATACCTAAGGAGGAGCAGACAGAAATAAAGGTAATTCTCAAAAAAACTTCTCAGAGTCTAGCTGCTATTTAGCGTTTCCTTCTTACCAAAATTATATTAACAGAAACGTGTTGTATCGAAACTTGCGGAATACGGATTTCAACTGCTCTTTTATAATATACGATGACCATCGGCTCGTGATCACGCTAAACTAAGATAGACGCGCTGAAGTAACTATAATTTTGATCTTCAGTCACAGATTTACATTATTCGTAACATAAAGACTAAACACAGCTTAACAACTAGTCATATAATAATAAACTTGACAGCGTACCATAATAAATCCACAATAAAAAAAATCAACAGCATGGAATAGAGCACATTTGCAGTCGTTTTAAAACTGACGTCAGGAAAGAGCTTAATCCGTTCTTTTAATTTACAAGGTTCGGGTATTTTTACAAGTTAGCTTCACTTGACTGACTGCCAACCATAGAACTAAAGCCCAAACACTCGTGGAAGTTCATGTGTAACATTCAGTACAGAAAGCGTAACAAGAAGCTAACAAATTTACAAAAGTGAAAAATCAACAAAAAACGAAATGTTAAAAAGGCAGTATTCCTCACATGCTCTTTTCGTGAAACCAAATGCAGCGAAATAAATTCGAATTCAGTTGTCTGACTTACTGGCATAAATGGATTTTTAGAGACTTTGTGATTGATTGAAATTAACTTACTAAGTGTAACGATAAATTAAAATTTTAAGGTTACACTTCACTGATTTCGATAGCATGAGATTATACGATAATTCATACATGAAGAAATTTTGTTGAACAGTCACTGTGCGAGCTGACTCCGAAACTTACTTGTAAAGTACGGGTATGATAGAAATCTCGATTATCTGAAGATAGATTATCGGACATTCCGACGGCGGGAGATCCCAGCCAAGTTCCAACAATGTTTCCTAGATGACCAGTGCACATGGTCTGACGATGTCTTGGAGGAAAAGAACGCCATTAAATTTGAGCATTTGTGAAAGTTTGTCCATTTTTTATTTTTGATCGGAGGCTTAACGACCATCATAACCAACTCGAGCCGTAAGACAAACACATCATCCATGCCTCACCGGGATTTCAATATGGACCCATCTCGGACGAATGTTCAGGAGCATTTAGGCCACTGCACCACCAAATGGACAAATGTTTGTCATCAAGTGCGTTGCTGTTGTTTGAAGATTTAAAGAATTATCTACTGGATGACGAAAGGAGACAGTATCTCAAATACTGCAGGCGTCGAGGGCTGCTGTAGTAAAGGTGTGACTGGAACGGCCTGTACGCAGGCGCACATCCTCTCATCATGGTGGAAAGGACAGGTCACCACCTACTCATGATCATGGTGAAAAGGACGGATCACCACCTATTCACGATCATGGTCGAAAGGACAGATAACCACCTATTCATGATCATGGTGGAAAGGACAGATCACCACCACCTATTCATGATGATGGTGGAAAGGACAAGTCACCACCTACTCATGATCATGGTGGAAAGGACGGATCACCACCTATTCACGATCATGGTCGAAAGGACAGATAACCACCTATTCATGATCATAGTGGAAAGAACAGATAACCACCTATTCATGCTCATGGTGGAAAGGACAGATCACCACCACCTATTCATGATGATGGTGGAAAGGACAGATCACCACCTTCTCATGATTATGGTGGAAAGGACAGATCCCCACCTACTCATGATCATGGTGGAAAGGACAGATCTCCACCTATTTATGATAATGGCGGAAAGGACAGGACACCACCTATTTCACGGTCATGGTGGAAAGGACAGAACACCACCTATTCATGATCATGGTGGAAAGGACAGATCACCACTTATTCGTGATCCTGGTTAAAAGGACAGATCACCACCTATTCGCGATCCTGGTGGAAAGGACAGATCCCCACTTATTCGTGATCCTATTGGAAAGGACAGTTCACCACCTATTCGTGATCCTGGTGGAAAGGACAGTTCACCACCTATTCGTGATCAAGGTGAACGCACAGCTTTTTTATTTGTTCGTTTGGAGATTTAACAACCACCGAGATCAACTCAATGTGCTATAAGCAGTCGCCTAATTTCTGGCCGTTGGTTCCTAAAGCAGTCGTCTAATTTCTGGCTATTGGTTCCAAAAGCAGTCGCCTAATTTCTGGCTATTGGTTCCAAAAGCAGTCGCCTAATTGAAAACAGCCAATGCCGTAGGAGAAGCACACTACACAGGTCTCACCTGGGATATGTACCCAGACCCATCTCATACCAAGAGTCAGCTGCCAGAAATTTATCGTTTCGTTACACGCAGCAACTCGTAACACAAGGGCTGGTACCGATCCCAACACTCACCCAGAGCATTCATTACCTGCTTAGGATTTAGACTGCATCTGCAGTGATTAGTGGAGTCTTATCCCACTTGCTTTAAGATCTTTTCCGCCTCACGGTTGGGTACATAACCAAATTTTCACTACCCGCCGCCATTTTTTTCATAAATGAGTCCGTTGTCTTCCGCTTGAGCTGTCAATCGCAAACATACCGGCTGGCAAAATCCTTTTTCTCACACAAATCTTGCGGTACCGATTCATCAAGGAGATTCACATATCCAAGTTTAGCCAAATGTAATTCTACGGTGGGACTGGACGACTTCACTGTCCACACAATTGCCCGATTCGCATTGTGTGGATTACTTTCGATTAATGCTTTGACTTGGTCTTCAATTTCAACGGGCCTTCCAGAACGAGGTTCACCGGTAGAGAGTTATCTTCAAAAATAAGTTTTGTAAAGCGGTACTGACGCAGTGGAACTCGTACGTTATTTTCAACATACACAGTACATACACTGAGTAGCAAATTATTATCACCAACTGGTTAGTACGTTGTTATGCCACCTTTCCCGCTTAATACTACTTGAATGCGTCTTGGTATGGACCTTATTATATTGTCGTAAGTGACTTGGTGTATATTAGCCCAAATGCGATGAATTGAAGATTCACCAAGATTCCTCCAGTCCTTGAAGATTTGACGGTAGAGGATCCAGCTGTCTAATACCCCTTCCGACTTCATCCCACGAATGCTCCATTGGATTGATATCCGGTGATTAAAAAACCAATACAGCAGGGAAAAGTTTACGTGATTCTCTTGTAACAATTCTTGTACAATGTCAACACTATGATATTGATAATTGTCCTGCTGAAAGTGTTCATCTCCAATGGGATAGACCATCAATGTAACTGGGTGGACTTGGTCGGCAACGATATTTAAATAACTTTGGGTGGTCAGACGTTGCTTCACATGAATCAAATGGTCAACTACTCCTACGAGAACATGCCGCAGACCATAACTTTGCCTCCGCCAGCTTGAAGAATAGTGACGATACAAGATGGGCACATGCTTTCTTGCTGTTTTCTCTACATTCGCTTTTTTCCATCTGCATGAGGTAGTTAAAAACATGATTTGTCGGACCATATTGCCCTTTTCACCCATTTACTCTCCCATCATTCTTGTGTTTCCGAGCAAACTGGTGTCGTTTCTTCTCATTCGCTGCAGATAGCAATGGCTTACGGACAGACCGTCTGCTTCTCTAGCCCCTACGATGTAATGTGCGGCGAACTGTATATTGAGAGACCATCGGACTTTGTACCTGATTCTGTAATCTGATGAAGTGTTTCCTGTCTGTTCGACGGTGCAAGTCTGCCTAATTCCTTCAAAGCTGCAGCATCCAGTAGTCACTGACGACAACACGCCTTACGCTCAGATCCGGTGATTTGGCTAGCGGTAACCTTTATGTAAACTTTAACAACTGCTGCCCTCGAACATTTGCAAAAGTGCAGCCGTTTTGCTAACCCTCGCATCAAATCTTCGATCATTCCACGTTCAAAGTTCATAAGATCGCGTCTTTTGCCCATTATTTCTTGCACAATGCATTTCATTAATCTCTGAATGCCTTCAGCGTTTCCTTTTTATACCGATTCGGCCATGTTGCGCCAGCAGTATTTGCCGGATAATTACTTCGCATAAAGTGGTCATAATAATTGCCATTCATTGAATATTTTTTGCCGTATCCGTCGTTACCCCTTGAGATAGAAAAACATCATGAAATAACGAAAATGAATTTTATTATTTTCCATTTTCACTCCTACGCTAAATGAACTTAACTAAACGCATCACCCCGAAATATCATTATACAAACGTGCCGGAACATCACCCCTTAAAATATGTTAATATCATGTGTCTGAAATGGATATTAACGTATAACGTTAGTGCCACTGCCATCTATCGCGAAATGCAAAAAGAACACAACCCAACAACACATTCTTGATCTCAAAGACGATTATACATAAGATAATATAACGTAGTTTGTCACGAATATTTATTTTTTCAAGTCCACCACGGTTTCGCTGGGTATTGACCTAGCTTCATCAGGACGAATAGGACGTAAATAAATTATATCTAGTTCAATGTACACCTTACGTGCCATTCGTCCTGATGAAGCAAGGTCAATACACAGCGAAACCATGGTCGACCTGAAAAAATAAATATTTGTGACAAACTACGTTGTATTATCTTAGTACCAACAACACATTATTTTGTTGTCTTCTAATAATCTTATTTCAAATCGCTGTACAAATCTTATAATGATTATTTCGAATCGGACAACAAAAGGAGAACTGAAAGTACATTTCGGACGAGACTCCTTTTTAACAAGTCTTTTGGGCCGCCCCGGTGACGCAGGATCTAAGCGCTGGCTTATGACCATTCGTCCATGAAAGGGTCCGGGTTCGAATCCCTTTTTTTGATTGGAGGTTTAACGACCACCGTGAGCAACTCAATGGGCTATAAGCAGTCGCCCGTCCCTAATTTAGGGTCACTGGTTCCAGGGAAGGGAGAGAGCCAGTGCCGTAAGACAAACACAACATCCATGCCTCACCGGGATTCGAACCCGGACCCGTTCGGACGAATGATCAGAGGCCATCGCTTAGACCACTGCGCCATCGGGTCGGCACATGGATGTTGTGTTCGTCTCACCGCACTGGCTCTCTCCATTCCCTGGAACCAGTGGCCCTAAATCAGGACGGGCGACTGCTTATAGCCCATTGAGTTGTTCACGGCGGTAGTTAAACCTTCAATCAAAAAGTAAATAAATGTCATTTGGAAAAAAAAATAGTGCTCATTTTATCACTTTGGCCTTCCGTCTGTGTAACAATATGTCTGGAACTATTAGTCCAATTTGAAAAACACTTTTTGCACTAGAAAGCTCAGAATGTGAGAATGATGATATTTGCATTCCGGTTTTTTCCCGTTGCAAAACTTCGCCGCTAGAGGGAGTAAATGCAGATGATATCGAGTTCGATGTACACTTTATTCCTTATATTTGCTTCTAAATGCCCGATTAAAAATTATTTTTCTTTTTGATGCCATTTATAACAAAGACTT
Organism: Macrothele yani; assembly: GCA_039090855.1. NCBI lineage: Eukaryota > Metazoa > Arthropoda > Arachnida > Araneae > Macrothelidae > Macrothele > Macrothele yani. Next base: position 119,835,843 of record CM077026.1, read on the forward strand.
TTTTAAATACATTCTCTTTTTCAAGTAGTGCATAGATTTTCCGCTAGGGAGCCTAAATTTAAATTGCATTATCCTCGATATCTTTGCTTCTAAAGATCCGATTTGAAAACTTTTCTGCATCGGATAAAACTTCCAATGGGAAATGTTTTTCATATAATTTCTAACCTTTGATAAGGAGTGGTATGGCTACCAGGGGGCGTAAGTGTTTATTTCTGCTTCTGATGTAGTTGCAGAAATATCAGAGCTTCTGAAAACTCGATTAAAAGGATTCTTCCATGAACCGATACCACTCACCTCGGTAAAACTTTGAAGAATACCTTCTTAGAACAGCACATATCCCCCCCCAAGGAATGATGTTTATCTTATTTTTGACGATATCTCTATTTCTAAGAGTCCGATTTGAAATTTATTTTTCTTCTTTATTGGAGAGAATTTTTAGTGCAAAGTGTTTCTCATATAGTTTCAATTTTCTTTTAAACCACAAGTATGTCACTAGATGGCGTAAGGTTATTTTTCCGTGGTTACGTTTTATATCTGCAGGATTAAAACCTTGACCGAAAAATTCTTTTTTGGTCATATACTACTGACTATGAAAATTCTCTGAGTGTATTTTCTTCCCAAAATTATTCCTAATTTTTCCGCCAGGGGCGCAAATATTTGACTGTTTTTCTCAATATCTCTGCTCCTAAATGTGCGATTTAAAAAGTCTTTTAACACCGGTTACGGTTTACCGTGTGGAACACATTAGGTTTTGTTTGAGGAGTTTTCTAGTTAACAGTTCTGTCGCTAGGTGGTGTTTGTGTACTCCTGTTTGCATCCGTAACTCGGCTTCTAAAAGCCTGTTGAGAAATTTCTTTTTTTACTGTATGCCATTCGCTACAATAAACGTGGGAATTATTATCCTCTTTTAATAATGCATAGCTTTTCTGCTAGGTTACATAAAGGGCGAAACTTTTTTCTTGCTACGTATGCTTCCGGGAAACGTATTTGAAAAGTTATTTTTTCTTAGCATAGCTTTGTCCACGAAGAATACTTCTCGCTATTTTCCAAATTTTCCTTTATGCACAATTCTTTAGTTGGAAGGCGTAGAGTTATGCCATGTTTCCTTCTATATCTGTTCTTTTAACTTTTCGATCTGAAAATCTCTTAGTCTGTGATACTCATTCTGCTTTTGGTCGCCATTTGTTAATGTTTCATAACATTTTTTTAGCCGCTGGTGGAAGTTAGTAACTGTTTCTATTTCTGGATGTTTTATAGATTGTAGAAATCCGATTGATTTGTTTTTCTCAACGGTTCCATTGACTTTGACTAACTTTGATAAATTTTATTCGCGCCAGAAAGGATTAAAACAAGGAAGATGACACCAAATTTTCGGGTGTAATAAGTACGTCTTTTGAATCCGTTCTGACGCAAATTCAATTTATCAAAGCTATTCAAAGTCAATGGAACCGGTATGGAAAACAATAGTATCTGACGGAAGAAAGAAGATTTTCAATAGGGTTTTTAATCCCTCAGATATTGCTGTAAACGGAATCGTGAGCTTACGTACTCTTAGAAACAGAGATATCGACAAAAATAAGATATGACTTTACGTCCCCTGGTGGGAAAACCATGCATTATTTAAGGAAGAAAGTATTCTCAAAAGGTTTATCCACATGAGCGGTATCGGTCCAAGAAAAAAAATTTTAGTCGAGTTTTCAGGAGCCCAGATTTTGCTACAAATACATCAGAAGCAGAAATTAACACTTATGACCCCTGGTGGCCAAACCATTCTTTACCAAACATTAGAAATTATGTGAAAAATAGTTTCCATTAGGTCTTGTATGCGATACAGGAAGAAGTTTTCAAATCGGAGTTTTAGAAGCAAAAATAACGCAGAAAACGCAATTAACCTTTGTGCCCCCTAGCGGAAAGTTTATGATTTACTTAAAATTTTTGAATTTAGAGGAAAAACATTTCGCATTGGAAACATTATCCAACAAAAAGGAATTTTCCAAATCGTACTCCTAGAAGTAGAGATATTGACAAAAATAAGATATACCTCTACGCCCCCTATCTTAAAAACCATGCATTTTTTCAAGAAGAAATTTTTCCTAAAAGGTTTGTCGACATGAGTAGTATCGGTCAACGAATGACTTTTTTCAATCGAGATCTTAGAAGTTCATATTTTGCTGCAAATGCATCAGAAGTGGAAAGTATGACTTATGCCACCTAGTGGCCAAACGATTTCTTACAAATATTAGAAATTATGTGCAAACAATTTCCCATGAGGAGCTGTATGCGGTGCAGAAAGAATTTTTCAAATCGGAGATTTAGAAGCAGAGATATAGGGGGAAACGCAATTTACATTTACGCCCCTAGCGGAAAGTCTATTAATTACTTGACAATTTTGAAATTATATGAAAAACATGTCACACGGAAAACACTATCCAACAAAGAAGGAATTTTTCAAATCGGACTCCTAGAAGTAGAGATATTGACAAAAATAAGATATACATCTAAGCCCCCTGGCGGAGAAACGGTGGAAGATTTTAGGAAGAAAATATCCTGAAAAGGTTTATCGATGTGAGTGGCATCAGTCCACGTAAGAACTTTTTCAATCAATAATTTAGAAGCTCAGATTTTATGGCAAATACATCAGAAGCAAAAATTAACACTTACGCCCCATGGTGGCCAAAGTATTCTTCACGAAAAATTCGAAATTATATGCAAAAGATTTTCCATCAGGAGATGTATCCGCTGAAAAAAAGATTTTTCAAATCGGAGTTTTAGGAGAAGAGTTATCGGAAAAAATGTAATTTACTTTTACGCCCCCTAGCGGAAAATCTATGCGTAATTTGAAAATGAAACTATATCTAAAACACTCTTCGACATAAATGGAATCGAAAGATAAAAGCATTTTTTCAGTCGGATGTTTAGAAGCAAATAAGTGGATTAAAACGTAATTTTGAACTCGACATCATGTGCATTTACGCCCCCTAGCAGCAAAATTTTGCATCGTAAAAAAGAACGAAATAAAGGATCATCATTTGCATGTTTTGAAGCTTCCGAATGCAAAACGAATTTTTCAAATTGGACTCATAGTTGCAGAGATATTGTGGGTACAGACGGACTGACGGACAAACCGATAACAGAAGCACGATCTTTTTTTACAAAAGACGTGCTAAAAAACGCGCATTACAACCGAAAATTTGGTATCATCTTTGTTGCTTTTAGTTGATTTCAATACTGTGTAATGTGAATTCTGCTGACCTTTAAAGGTGCATGCTTTTACTTTAGAAGCACGATTAGTCCTCAAGCTAAATTTCGAATGAGGCGTAAAATATTTTTATTTAATATACCATCATTACATGTTAGTATAATTGAAATTTTTGAATTCCTATTATTTTTCTTCTAGGACTGCGGGAAACAAGTTCATGAATTTGCGTCCTCCAAATTGGGTGAAGAACCACCACAGGAGTGTAAGGATGCTATGGAGAAAATGAAGCAGAAGTTCAAAGAAGAAACTGGTGAAGATGTTGAGGTGGAATAAGCTTCGTCAACGTATTTTTTGAATTCTATATCTCGCTCGATATTATTCCGTTGATTGAAATGATTGAAAGTTATGAACTCCATTAAAAGTAGTAATAAAGTGTTAAAAAACGTTAAAAGACAAGGTGAATTAATTTGTATTACAAAGTTGCTCAATAAATTCTTGATAATAGTGATTTTTTCGAGTGTTCCTTCTCACACCATTCATCCCTGCTTATTTGAATTTTTAAGTCAATTTCCCAGATTTTAACGTCTACAAATCTAGAGCATGTGGCGAAAAAAACTTTAGTAAATATGTTAATCTAAACCCTCACTCTCATGAAAATTTAAAGGTCAAACTATGGTATTTCGGAGAGTGCGAAATACAATGGTATGTAAATTTGGGGTTCCACTGTCTCGTATGCCTGGCAAGGATAACTAACTTTTATTAAACTTTTATTAAAACTATGAAGTGAATACAGTGCTGGAAAAAAATATTAGCATACTTGATATGTTTGGAAAAAAACCCGGAGAAAAATGGTTAGATTTTTTTGTTTTCTGAAAGCAAAAAGATATGTGCACATAGGTAGGAATAATATTACCAGAATTTTCGGACCTAGACGGCAAAACGTGGTCTAGGAGTTCCAATATGTCGTTTACTCATGAAAGCACACTAGAACGAAAATTTGAAAAATTATCAAATAAGAGCACCAATAAAGAAAATTCTACTTATCAAAGTGAGGACTTCTTTACCGATAACGAAGTAATATCTGACCTTTCTGTTTTTAACTCAAAGAAATTCAAAAACGAATTTTACGTTACAATTCAAGTTTCGCAACTTCAAAAAAGATACCAAAATTCCAATGTCGTTGCGTCAGTTGGAGAGTCCCTGACAAAAAGCGATCTAAGCATTGATGAAAAAGAAACGATTAGACATTGTGTCAGCCGGGTAATCATTAAATTCCTTTCCACCATTTAAACCCAATCTCAACAATAAAGAGTATAAAGCTCTTGTGACGTACCTGCCAGCAGGACGCACAAGACAAAGGCAGATAGTAGTCAGAACAAACGTCCGCGTAGCTCAATTGGTAGAGTGACGTATTCCGGAATGAGGGGATCCGGGTTCGAATCCTGGCGTGGACAAAAATGACGGAGAAATTTACTTCGTTATACTCTAATGGAATTACAGTCAAATCCTGATTTCATCATTACTAAAGCCAATAAAGGAGGACGAGTTGTTATTCTAGACAAAAAACATTATGACGCAGGTGTCGAAAAACGTATTTCCAACGGACCGTATGAAGAAATAAAAAATGATCCGTCGGAGAAACATTTAAAAGAAGTTCGGAAAGTGGTAACAAGTTACGTTATTCTTGACCAAAGCTCAAAAAGTTATATGAAACCCTCATATGCCCGTTTTCCGCGCTTCTATGCACTTCCGAAGATACACAAGATTGGCGTCCCTTTCCGTCCCATTGTCAGCAACATCGGCTCTGCTACACATAAGTTGGCTAAATTTCTATCTTCGAAACTATCCCCCTTAGCGACTTCTTCAAACAAAACTGTTGCAAAAAATTCCATTGAATTTGCCAATCTGCTTAAACGACATCCATGCAACGATCAGTTCATGTTATCCTTCATTGTGAAATCCATGTTCACAAGTATCCCAGTGAATGGAACCCTCGAATCATTGAAAGCAAGACTCATTGAACATCATTTCAGCCAATCGGAAGTTGAAGAAATTTTGAGACTGGTGGAAATTTGTATCAAACAAAACAGTTTTCTTTTTCGTGAAGATTTTTCCAACAGAATGAAGGCCTTGCAATGGGTAGCCCACTGTCGCCTGTTTTATGCGAAGTCTACATTGAGTCACTTTGAGAACACTCATTCAGCTCTTTACATTCGACCTGTGGATTCGATATGTAGATGATACCTTTGTCCTCTGGAATGGCAGGAATCCGGAGATACCTAAATTAGTTCAACTTATCAATTCAATTGATCCTCATATACAGTTCACATGTGAGACTGAAAATAATGGCTGCTTACCATTCCTGGATGTCCTTGTGACACGCTCTGAAGGTTCCTTGAGTACAACAGTTTACCGAAAACCATTCGCTGTTTCTTTACCCCCACGTGCAAAATCAAATCACCCATGGAAACAAAAAGTTCTGCCTTCTACACATACGTATATCGTGCAATACACATATGCTCATTTGAGGATTCCTTATAGAAAGAGCTTGATTTTCTTAAACGGTACACAGAGGATATACACGTTCCGTCATAGATAAAGCTTTCCAAAAATTCAGGAATGCGAAGCCATTCTGCTCACTCACGCCGGTAGACAACTCAATACGACAGAATTGGGCAATTATCCCATTTGCTCCAGAGATTTCCTTCGGAAATTCCAAAATTCTCAAGAGTTTTAATTTCAATGTTATTTTCAAACCCATAAACCAGATACATTTTTTCGGATCAAAAGATTACATCAAAGACATAAATTCCTTTAGAATTTATCAGATACCTTGTGAATGTGGACTTTCATATATAGGACAGACCCGTAGGGCTTTAAATTTCCGTGTGAAGGAACACAAGACCTACGTACGAAATTGTGAACTGAAGAAGTCGTCTATAGCCCAGCATTGTCACGAAAACAACCATAAATGTCTGTTTGGAAACGCTACGCTCATTGATAAACCTGATCCAACTATCAAGTTTAATGTATTAGAAGCTTTTCACATATACTTTCACTGCTTGTCAACGACATGACGTCGATTCCATTTCTTTCAAGCGCGTGGAAACAACTCACCAAAAACCGTGACCGTCAGAACTCTGCTGATGTCACAATGATTTGAACGTTTACGCTCCATTCGTCCTGATGAAGCCAGAAGCTCTGCGAAACTATAGTCGATGCTAATAAAGCTTTTAATTGTGAATAAACGTTGATAATTTATTCTTAATCAACACCACAAGTGTGTAGTCTTGACTTATATATAACACTTAAAAAATTTGGAGGCAGATTTTAGTACCTTGTTTGAAGAATTTCCAAATGAAGAATCTGAATGGCTTTTGAATCTCTTTGAAAGAAACGTCAAAATGAAACACTTTCCAATCTCTCTTCAAAAAGAATTAATTGACCTAAAGGAGAATACTGTTTTAAAAACCCAATTTCAGCTAAATTTGGTACACAGCTGGTGGATGGATTTGAAAAATGAATATCCGAATTTGGCAAATACAGTGATCGGTGCTCTATATCCTTTGGGATCTACATACCTATGTGAAGTTACTTTTTCTGCAATGACGGAGATCAAAAATAAAAAAAAACAACAAGTAGGCTGCACTTGGAGTCACACTTAAGGATTGCTGTTTCACAAAGAGTGAAAAAAATTTTTTTCTGAAATTATGCAGGGCATTCAGTCACACCTTCGCATTAAAGATTATAACTGTTCAAAATAATTATTATTCAGATATCGAATTTATGTAACTATTTTCATTTTAATTGGATTTGAATGATCATGTAATTGTAATGTCATCACTTTTGTGTGATTCAAATTTAGTCATTTCATTGGAATTAATTGTGTTTGAAGAAGGATCTGCATAGCTGTGTAACAAATTCAGAAATTAAATTTTGCGGAAAATATGCAAGTAAGTTTCTTTTAAGTTTGTTTAATTATGTGCATATCTGCGTTAATGTTTTATATACACTCACGGGCAATGAAATTTGCGCACCAAGAAGGAAGCATCGGATTGAACTGAAATTTTATGGACGTAATGTAACAGATGAAGGATACACATGATGGTAAAAACAAAGCTGCAAAAAAATTACAGAGGGATCTGCGGCACGCAGTCCGGTCATCCCCAGTAGCGCGTCGCACCGCCTCGTGGGGCGATACATGCTGCAATACGGTCCGGCATGGAGGCGAACAAACGCCTGATGTTCTCCTGCGACAGACTGGCTCACACGTGTTGGACAGTGTGCTGCAAATTCCGGATAGTGCGGCAGGGCGGCACCTGGCGTTATAACTGGTTCCATACATTCTCGATAGGGGACATGTCCGGGGAGCGGGCAGGCAATGGAAGTGTCTGGACATGACGTGGGAAGTTCTGGGCAACTTGAGCTGTGTGCAGGCGGGTATTATCCTGTTGGAATAGCGCACCTGGAATCCCGGCCAGGAATGGGAGCACATGGGCCGTAAAATCTCATCCACATGCCGTTGAGCCGTCCTTGATCCACGTACTATTACTAGAGCTGATTGACTATAGTAGGAAATGACTCCCCAGACCATAATGCCTGCAGTGGGGAGATGTGGCGCTGGATAGCGAGGTTGAGATTGTGCCGTTGAACCGGGGAACTCCACACCCGGACACGATGATTGTCTGTCCCCAAAACGAAGCGGCACTCATCGCTAAACACCACACGTCACCAGTCTCTGGAGTTCCACGTCTCTCTGGCCTGACACCGCTGCACACGGAGACAGCGACGTTCCGGTGTTAATGGCAGCATACGTAAGGGTCACTGGGATCACAGACTCGCTTCCGCTAGGCATCGGGAAATGGCTCGTAGGCACACAGGAGCCGCTACATCTGCCTGTATAGTGCTGTCCACTATACAGGCAGATGTAGAGGCTCCTGTGGAATCTGTTCGTGCATGGCGAACGATCCGTCGATCCTCTCTACCGGTGGTATTCCTGGACCGTCCGGAGCCGCTCCGTTGTGTGGCAGTGCCATCACGTGTCCTCTGCTCCCAACACAGTTGGACGATATGGTCAGAACGATCCACATGGCAGGCAATACGGCGCGCCAACCACCGAGCGGTTTTCAGCCCGATGATCTGGCCTCTCTCAAAGTTCTTAATTTGCGTAAATCGACGTCTCTGGCGCCTACCCGTCATTCGTGTCGCTCTGTACTCTTGCTTGCGTTAGCCGGTGTTTTTCCCTTTCATGGGGCATCGACTGTACGACGGTTTATAAGGCTGCCAGTCCGAGCTAGCAGCGCCACCACAGGGTGTGCGGTCATGCGCACTCGCACCAAACGTGGATCATTTGCGGATCAGCATGCACTCCAGATATTTGCAAAATTTTTGTGTTGTAGCATGTTTTTTTCTAGATGCGCAAATTTCATTGTCCGTGAGTGTATATATACTCACACATACAATCTTTATAGTGTATGTATGTTTAGCATATGTACACACAAGGGATGAAAGAAAGGGGTTGTCGCAAATGCAGAGGTACTTTATGAAAAAGTTTGAAGACCACCTCATTAAGGGATATAGTGTGCTCCATGAGAAGTCTACCCAAGCCATAACAGGGCCACCGTCGCCTTGAACAGGGCTGACATGGCACGACGGGGCCATGGTCTCATGCTGTCGACGCCACACCCACGCCTTTCCGTCAGCTCGGTACAGCTGAAAATGGGATTCAGTTGACCGTACGACGTGGCGTTACTGTGCAGAAGTCCAGTTTTGATGTTCTTGGTAGTAGGCGAGGCCTAATTTCCGATGACGACCAGTCAACAATGGCACACGAGTAGGGCGTGGCTCCTGTAGCCCAGTGTATGTGACGTGCGAGGTACAGTTCGTTCTCTGACGCTGATTGGGCCTTCGGCTTTTAACTTGGATGTGATTTGAGCTGCCTTTGCCAAACGGTCGGTCCGTATGAGCCTGGATAGTTTACGCCGATTCTAGTCATCAATGGCGTTTGGTCAAAAACGCTTGCTCTCTGGGAGCTGGTACTTCCTTTGAGGGTAACACTCACGGTACACCCTTTATGCTGTTACCCTCGAAAAACCTGGGGTTCTTACAACTTGGGCGATAGAAGGACCCACCTGTCACGCGCAGGCAATGCGCCCATGATCAAAGTTTCTCAGATCACTAGGTTTACCCATGTTTGTCGATTGTGGTTCAGTGTTGGGAAAGTCTTCCGTAAGCCTATGAATCGCCTGCTTTCTGTTTGGGCCTGTTCCACTCTGCGGCGTGGATGCCCATGTACCCTCTCCATCACCCCCATCTCTAATGTTTTGTCTAATGACTGAACACAAGCACGTGCACTGAAGAACAATTGAATTAGAGATACCTGCCTAGTAACGTGTAGCACCACCTATCGCCCTGATGACGGCAGCGATTCGTCTCGGCATGGACTCGACAAGACACCGGAAGCGTTGCGAAGCCATACGGATCCACGACATCTGAACAAGCTCCCACAGTTCACGAAGATATGATGGAAGGGGGTCAGAGCCTCGAACATCTCTCTCGATGGGATGGAGGTCCGGTGACCTAGCTGGCCAAGGAAGCGAGGTCGTGTAGGTGGAGTGTTCATACAACCATTCGGATACAATTCGGGAGCTGCATTGTCTTGTTGCAGGATGAGGTCCCCAGTGGGATGTGGAAGATGCACAAACGGAAGCAAATTATAGTCCATGATATCCCGGTAACGTTGACCTGTGAGGGACGATGTCACACGTACCAGGGGTCCCACTTCAGTCAACGTAAACAGTCCCTTGACGAGAATGCCACCCCACCAGCTTGAAGAGTACCCTGCTGGCCAGAAGGTTCCATCGCTTCATGTGGTTTGCGCCGTACTCGTATCCTGCCATCCGCATGCACCAACGTGAATCTCGACTCATCAGTCCAGGCAACATTTTTCCACATGTCTAGGGTCCAGTGGTGATGTTCCCGAGCCCATGCTAATTTTTGCACCCTGTGATGTGCGGTCAGCAGCGGTACCCTCGTGGGACAATGGCTTCGGTACCCCTTAGCGAATAGATAGTTCTGGATGGTGTGGCTGCTTACACGTTTTTGTGCACCAGCGTTAAATTGCCGAAGGATTTCTTGCACTGTGGCCCGTCTATCCGCTGTTCCAATGCGAGCTAGGCGGCGATGACCCCGTTCATCCATACGCTGTTGTCCACGGCAATTGGCCCTTGCAGGGATGGTTTTACCGGATGCGATGTACTCACGGTGCACCCGTGATACAGTGGCTCGTGAAAATCCCAGTGCCTGCGCGACTTCCGAGATGGAGTGTCCCATTCGTCGGGCCCCGAGAATTTGCCCACGATTAAATGCGCTTAGATCCTTCGTCTTACCCATACTGCGTCCGACTCTTACTGATTCCCGTCGCATCACTCCTTATATTGTCGGATCGCTGCATACGTCATGCTGTTTCCGTTTACAGGGCCACCCATAGCGCCACGTCTGCATAACGCCAGCTGTCTCTAATTCAATTGCTCTTCAGTGTATATGACTAATAATAAATAGTTATCTTCTAAATAAATTGAATACATATTTCTTTTGTAAGCCAAATGGTTGGATAAAAATGAAATTTGAATTTTTTTCCTTTCATTTCACTGAATAAAATCAAAAGACTTTGAATGCAATGTCATTAGAAAAAGCAAATTATTTCGCTGCGGTACCTACTGAAGTTAGTAATTTGGAAAGTAGCGTTTGTCAGACTTTATTTTAAAATATTCAGATGCCAAACAAATTAAGGGGGTGAAATATTTCATTATGTGCTGGCTCGATATGTGAATAATGAAGTCCGATTTTTGGTGGCGTGAAGATCAAGGAAACAGGGTGAAAGGAACTACTTGTTATAACAAAAAATATGTTTTTCATCCCATATTATAAGTGCAAAAGAAGAAGAGTATGGGACAAAAGAAAATGAATACTTTTGCTGAGTTACATCTTATGTTTGTTATTCATTTGTTTTATACTGTATCTACTGGTATTTGTAACACAAATGCCAGTAGATACAGTATAAAACAAATTTATTAGTGTTGAGTTAAACACCTTGTCTTCCTTTAATCAAAAGGAAGAAATTAATAGGGTATAATAAACTATGTAGATTAGCATTGTAATTAAACTGTTGATATATCTAGTCTGCAACTAAAGTAACGATCCGTTTTTTGGCGTAAGAAAATAAACATACATTTTACCAAGCTTTCGCTCATCGGCTGATGGCTCTTTCATGGAATACAACATAGAACCGACTGAATACTAAAACATTGTAATTTAAATGCCGCCCGGGTGACGCAGTGGTCTAAGCGATGGCTTATGACCATTCGTTCGAAATAGGTCCGGGTCCGAATCCCGATGACGCATGGATGTTGTGATTATCTTACAGCACTGGCTCTGTCCCTTCCCTGGAACCACTGACCGTAAATTAGGGACGGGCGATTGCTTATAGCCCATTGAGTTGCTCACGGTGGTCATTAAGCTTGCAATGAAAAAAATCTTAAATTTCATTAAAACAATTTATATTTAAATTTTAAGGTTTTAGCATTGAGTTGGTTCAATGCTGTATGCCTTGAAAAAAAGCCATCCACAAAAATTTTAATTGTTGAAATTTTATTAAAAAATATTTACATTTCAATTGCAACGTTGTAGTATTCAGTTGGTTCTGTCATCAACAACCATGGGTACAAATCCCGTAGGTGCTGGATGGATGCCAAGGGATATCAGATTTCATTTGTCTTACATTGATTCTCACCCGGCACATCGACATTCATCTGGTATACGGGGACAAACTGGGGACGCGGATCCAAAGACGAGGAGCGTCTGAGGCCGACTTCAGAGGGAACCAACTACGCATTCGCATCCCCAAACACGGGGACTCTGCGGAAAACCCCGGAAAAACCTCAGACTTGATGGCCGACAGGACCGGGGTTCGAAGACACGTCAAAAACGTCCGCCTCACCTACAGTGAATAGCGACTTAACCAACTGCGCTATACCGGTGGTACTTGGTTCTGTAGAGAGGACATAAATAAAAAAAATGTTTATTTAAAAATCTGTGATAGGTAGAAACAAGAGGTTTGTGGCATGGGACATTGAAACTAACAGAAATTTTTCTTACATTGTTAATACAGAGGCTGAGTTGAACGTTTTGCAATATTTGTATGAACGCATGTGCTACGGCGGGTATGTCACGTGTTTAAACTAATTCAAGTCGCGCACTGCAGTCAGTCGAAAGGGATATAAAGTGGTAGTCTTTAATGTGAACAGCATTGCATGTCGTCGGTTTGTCTTTGGTTCGGACGCCTAAAAGATGAACAGCCACAAACGGCTAATTAGAAAACGTTTGTTTTATTAGTTTGAAGTAGGCCATAATGCTGCTCAAGCAACAGGAAACATTTGCCATGCGAAAGAGGAAGGTTCCGTAGACCACAGAACGGCAACCAGATGGTTCAAGAAATTTTGCTCAGGTGACAGAAACCTCGACGATCAGCCAAGGTCAGGTACGCCGCGAACCGTGGATTCGGAGGCCGTGCGCCAGGTCGTAGATGCAAATCGGACAACCAGCAGTCGGAGATTAACAGGAGAGCGTAGACCACCGTGGTTCGTCACCTTCAGGACCTCGACAAGGTCTACAAGAGCTGCTGCATTGTCCCTAACAAAACGTATGCCGGCTAAAGCAAATCACCGAGTGGAAGTGTGCACGAAACTCTTAGAAAACCCGCGCAATGTACGTTTCATCATGAGAATCGTTACGTGCGATGAAAAGTTGGTCTGTTTCCGTAATCCTAACACACAACAGCAGAGGTTGAGCCCTGGCCAGCTTCATGAACCTATTGCCAAACGTGGGCGCTTCGATCACAGGGTGATGCTCTGCGTCTGGAGGAATTTTGAAGGGATAATCCATTACGAATTTGTTCCAGATGAGCGGACCGTCGACGCCATTCTGTATTCTGAAAGCTGGAGCGAATGTGTGCCGTTTTGGAGGAGAAGTTCCCGGCGCTGGTGAACAGAAAGTGCGCTCTCCTACATCAGGACAACGCTCGGTCTCATACCGCTCGAACGACTCTCGCAAAATTCCAGGAACTTGAGGATATCGAACTTATGTCACACCCAGCATATAGTCCGGACTTTGCCCCGACAAATCATTACCTGTTTCTGTCCATGGCCCTCTTCCTTTGCGGGTGACACTTCAACAACCAGGAGGAGGTGGCAGCTGGGGTGAAGGAGTTCTTCGCCTCGAAGGACAAGAAATGGCTCACCCGCGGAATCGAAGAACTGGCAGACAGATGGCTAAAGACGGTGCAACACGATGGTTTATACTTTGAATACTCGCGAAAGACAGCTTTCGTCGTAAATGTATGTATGAAGACATAAAATAATCCAAATATTTCAAAACCTTCCACTCACCATCTGTATGAGAACATGTAGTCAGTATTCAATTTCTCCCCATGTTTTTCCTAATATATCTTTGGAGACTGGCAATAGAATCTGTAATCCTTATTTTCAAAGTGTCATCGTTTGACACTAATATTGAATAGAATTTACCTTTGACCCAAGCCCACAGGTAAAAGTCTAGGTGTGTCATGTCATGTCACCACTGCGCCCGATGCTGGACCAACCGTTCCATTCTATTTGTTGGAAAATGTCGTACTGAGGAATTTTTGAGTAAGTAATCCTCCATGTGGTGTACCAACATCCTGCTGGAAAATTACCCATGGTTCACATTCGCCCAACTGAGGTGCAACAAAAGTCTCCGTCATGTCTAGGTACACATTTGTGGGGAGTTCACATAAAAAAAAGAAAGATCCGATGACTGTCGAGCACGAAACCACACAAAATATTAAATTTTGGGCTGTCCCGCTGTTTTTCAAAGACAACATGGGAATTTTCCGATATCGATACGCTTACATTATGCCGATTTACTTCATCAGAGGTATGAAAGTAGCCTCATCTGAAAACGAAAAACACACACGCTACAAGTAATTGTTGCTGTCATCGACACCTTGTAAAATCTCAGTACGGGGGTCCCAACAAACGTTGTGTACACTGTCGATTTTTCAGAAAAGTGTGAAGTAACGGGAAAAAAATACCATATTTCCGTTCAATGTACTCCCCTCCGCTGCTAATGACAGCTTGTGAGGAAGGTCTTGAAAGCCCCGTAGTACGCCATCTTTGTTCAGCTGTCGTGTTACTCGGGTCACGTCCAATGACAGTTCGTCCAGCGATTCGTAGCGGATGCCACGGAGCAAATTTTTTTAATTTGGGAAAAGATCAAAGTCGAGTGGACTGAGAGCAGTCTTATACGGTGGGTGGAATAAAGTTTATCAGCCTTATTTCGACAAACGTCCCCGTTCCGACGCTGCACTATGACACGATGCGTTGTCGTGCAGCATGATCCCTCTCGCTTCCAAAACGTTGGGGCCATTTTGACTAATTTTCGGTCTCAACTTTGTCCTCAGAAAGTCACGATTATATTGTGCGTTGACATTTTGACCTATTGGAACGCGATCAGAGACCACAACACCCTGGGCATCGTACGCAAAAATCATCATTTACTTCACTTTGGATTGTTGGCGACGACACTTTGAGGGGCGTGGGGAACTTGGATGCTTCCATTACGCTGATTGTGACTTCAGTTTCGATTCAAAATCACGGGTCCAAGTCTCATCAATTCCGACAATTCTGTTCAGGAAGGTGTCGCTCTCCCTTTGGAACTGTGGAGGTGATTCTGTGCGATGCTCACTCCGGCTGCCTTCTGCTTGTGGGGGGGTCTCACAGCGCTTGGCGATTTTCTTTTCCCCAGTGAGTCGGTCAAAATCCGATGAGCAGACATGGTGGACAAATTTCCCTGATGAGCAATCTTCTCGACTGTCATACGTCGATTCTATTCGAGAAGCGTTGCAACAATGATGGCAGATATTTTGTCTGTTACCATTTGAGGTCGTCCTGAGCGGTGATGATCTTCGATGCTGCTTCGACCCTCCCGAAAGCGCGTTGCCCAGCAAGAAATTGTGCTTCATTCAAGAGTTCCATCCCCACAAACTTCTTGCAAAGCAGTGTGGATATGTGTCGGAGTTTCCCCCCGTATACTTCCTGTTTTCACGTACGAGCGGTGGTTTAACGCTATGACTCGACCTGAGGAGCTGCGCTCTTCCATTTCTACCCCCGTCTATATATCAAATCATAGCACGTCGTTCTAACGCCACTGCGTTGCTGAGAGTCTGACCTTGACATGATGCAATTACTTTCTCGATTGCATCATCCGCTTCCTTTTTAGATTAACGTGCGCATAACTTTTGTTATCAGCCTTGTAGAAAAAGCAACAGTACATGGGTAGTCTTCCACGTGCGAGGCTTGAACAATCTGCTTTTTGTAAACATACAAACAAAGCCTTTTGTGTAAAAAATTTTTCAGTATAGTACAGGGGATTCCAAGTTCAGACGAAGCTCGGCTGGTGGATTTCGAGGGACTGCATACGAAAGCTCTGCGCACTGCAACAACAGTTTCTTCAGCAACACCCTGTCGGCCCGTTCGTTTTCGGTCATCAACACTTCCTGTCTCCTTAAACTTTGATTAACAAGCTGTTATGATTTTATCAACAGGTGGTGGATGTCCGTACTCTCTTCTGAAATTACGCTGAACAATTGTAGGTAATTTGGTCTCGTGCCTTTTCCAGCACAAACGCCATTTTGACTTCTTGGGCTGGCAGAGCCACCTACTTATTACTCAGCATGCACTTACAACAACAACAACAAAACCTGTGTCAGTTAACTTTGCATACCAGGCTGTTATACTTTTATGATCAGGTGGTGGCCATCCATACTCTCTTCTGAAATTACTCTGAACAATTATAGGTAACTTGGTCTCGTGGTATTACAGGACACACTGCGTCTTTTCCTGCACAAAAGCCGTTTTGACTTCTTGGACTGGCAGAGCCACCTAATTGTTACTCAGCATGCACTTACAACAACAACAACAACACAAAACTACATTAGTTAACATGCATCGTGTCATAAACCGTTTATTTCTAACTATCATAGCTTTTTAAATAAAATCATTCTTAATGAGGGAAGGACTTTATGTACATCCTTTGTATTGTATGTCTCAATGCGTCGATGAGGGAACGCTTTGCAAAATGTCTGTTTCAAAACCCAATAAACTGAGAGTTATTTTAGATCCTGATTGCCATAGCTGAATTACATATTCGAAACCTTTAAAAGAATGTTGAGTAAAAAATCCAATTAATACTAAATTATGCGTTTCGTACGTTGTTAATGTTGAGGCAGAACAGTAGAACTGCATAATGAAATATATTTCTTATTTTTTTCAATTTCCATGAAGAGATGATATGGTAAAATAACTGCTTACCATTACTATATTATTCATTTTATATCTTATTTTAAGGAAAAAATTCAAGAATGAAGTGTAAGAGAAACTACTTCTTAATACTAAACTATTTTTAATCCTCTTTGTGTTAAAGAGAAGCGTGGTACGATAATGGAATATAATTATTGTAATAATATATCGTGAGGCGTAACAAGGAAGTCACCAGGAAGTAGGAGCATTTGCTGACTGCTGCTGGATTGCGAATTTCTGTCCTTGCAGCGACTTGAATATATCAAAAACAACAAGAAAATCAAGTGAGCACTGCGCAAAAACTGACGCAATGCCTAACACGAAACAGGTTGCTAAACAGGAAACGTAATCGCAAACAGAGTTGCAAACTTTCTTCGTCTGAAATTCAGATTACAGCAGCTCCATGACTGATGATTTTCTGCACGAAAAATCACAATTCTTTGTTATGTTGTTCATGGGAAATGACAAAATGATTCGCTCGTATCTATTATCAAGTTGCAACTGTACTTCCGTTCAGCTTTTTATTTAGTTTTGTTTCAGAACTCTTTTTAGGAGAAAGTAAATTATTCTTTCACGTTGTATGCGACCATAAAACTAAAATATTTTGAAAAATAAATTATGTCTTCAAGTCTTAGGGCACAAGCCGCTCATTCACTGCACGTCTTTTGCAAAAAAAGGGCATGCTTGATTTATCGGTTTGTCCATCCGTCGGTCCGTCTGTAGAGCCACCATATTTCTGCAACTACTGTATTAGTATGATTTGAAAAACTCTTTTTGCGTTGAGAAGCTTGAAATAGGCGAATGATGACCCTTTATTTCGCTGTTGTTGTTTTTTTACGATGTACAATTTCGCAGCAAGATAACGTAAATGCAGACGATATCGAATTCAAAATGCATTTTATTCCATATATCTGCTTCAAGACATCCGATTGAAAAAAATTCTTTCAGCTTTCGATTCCATTTATGTCGAAGAGTATTTTAGGTATAGTCACTTTTCAAGTTACCCATACATTTTCAGCTACGGGGCGTACAAGTAAATTGCGTTTTCCCTGATATCTTTACTTCTAAAACACGTATTCGAAAAAAAAATATTCAGTGCAATTATTAAGATCATGGGAAATATTTTGCATATAATTTCCAATTTTTGGTAAAGAAAGCTTTGGCCACCAAAAAGCGTAAATGTCAATTTTTGCTTCTGATTTGTTTTCCACAAAATGTGAGCTCCTAAAATCTCAATTAAAACAATTCGATCCTGGACCGATGCCATTCAGATCGATAAACCTTTACTGAATATTTTTTTCTTAAAACAATGCATGGTTCCTCCGCCTGGGGGTGTAGATGTATATCTTATTTTTGTCAATATCTTTACTTCTAAGAGTCCGATTCGAAAAATTCCTCCTTTGTTGGATAGCGTTTCCAATGTGAAATGTTTTCTATGTACACTGGCGGAAAATGAAAAAAGAACACCTAGAAGGAGATGTCTGATACCAAAGAAATTTATACAGCATAATAATGGAATACAGAGGATAACGTGATCAAAACATTATGGCAAAATACAGCTGTAATTGCTGTTAAACCGAAAAATAACATTCCCATGTAACATGGTTAGTACGAGGTTGAACCGCCATGAACTGCGTCACACTGTGCAATTCTGGCATGGAGTCTGTCGTAAAGATGTTGGATGTAAGTTTGGGGTATTGAGTTCCAAGCATCCTCAACCTGGACGCGTAAATCGGAGATGATCGTGGCTCGCCGTGGAGACCGGATAAGTCGTTGTCCCATAAAATCCCACACGTGCTCAATGGGGGACAAATCCGGTGAACGTGCAAGCCATGGAAGTTGTCTCACACCCTGAAGTGCATGTTGCGTTGCACGTGCCGTGTGTGGGCGTGCGTTATCTTGCTGGAAAACACCAGGATGGACCGACCTTACAAATGGCATAACAACGGACTGAGTGATGTTGTTGATATAGTAGGTGCTGGTTAACGTACCCCGTACGAACACTAGTTGTGTACGGGAGTGATACCTGATCGCTCCCCACACCAGGAGACCAGGTGTAGGCCCTGTGTGTCTCTGGCGGATTCCAAAAGGGTAGAGACGCTCACATGTGCGTCTGCGAACACGCATGCGGCCATCGTAGGCTCCCAAGCAGAATCTGCTTTCATCGCTGAACACGACAGATCGCCATTGCGTTCTCCAGTGCAGACGTTGGCGACAGCACTGCAGCAGTTCCTGACGGTCGGCTGGAGTTTGAGGTACACATGCCAGAGACACACATGCACGCGTAGTCCTGCATCCAGTAGACGGTTGCGGATTGTTTGCACAGTCACCTCAGGTGCAGCGGCAGCTCGGATTTGCGTCGCAGTGGATGTTCTGCTTGACAACGCCGCTCTTCTTATGCGTCGATCGATCCGCTCATCAGTCCGTCTGTGACTCCCGGTTCCACGTCTTCTCGTGTGGGAATTTTCTTCGGACCATCTACGCCCCCATCGTACCACCACCGATACTTCCAGTACAATTAGCTCCGCAATACGACGATACGACCACCCGGCCTCGCGGAGTCCGACTAGACGACCTCGCTCAAAGTCCGTAACTGCTGAAATCGTACACGTCTTCCATGTCCAGGCATTGCAGCTTCTTCAGGGTCTTCGAACGTGTCCGTACGCCGACGACTGATTACATTCACTTCGCCGTACTCCTTAAATACCACCGACGATAATTTGCATATTATGCCGTGCTGTGGCGTAAGCGCTCACCGGTTGGTCCCGAAATTAACATCACACCTACGTAAACTCGACCCCATTAACATATGTAAATTTCATGATCGTCCGCCAATTCCTTCTTTGTGTTCGTTTTTCACTTTCAACCAGAGTAATTTCAAAATTTTGAAGTGACTCACAGACTTTCCGCTAGCTGGTGTTAAGGTAAATTGCGTTTTCTTTGATATTACTGCTTCTAAAACTCCGATTTGAAAAGTTCTTCCTGTATCGCATACAGCTCCTGATGGGAAATTTTTTGCATGTAATTTCTAATATTTGGTAAAGAATGGTTTGGCCATCAAGGGGCATAAGTGTAAATTTTTGCTTCTGACGTATATACAGCAAAATCTGAGCTCCTGAAAATTCGACTGAAAAAATTCTTTCCTAGAGCGATACCGCTCACATGGAAAAACCTTTTGAGAATATTTTCTTCTTAAAATAATGCATATTTTTTCTGCCACGGGGAGTAGACGAATATCCTATATTTGTCGATATCTCTGCTTCTAAGAGTCGGATTTGAAACATTTTTTGTTCGAGAGCGTATCCGTTGCGAAATGTTTCTCATATAATTTTAAATTTTTCTTAGCGCACAAGTCTGTCTGCAACCAGAAGGCGTGAGTTCACGACTCCGTTTACCCCAATATCTGCGGGATTATAGGCCAGATTGAAGGACTTCTTTCTTCTGCCAGATACTGCTCTTTCCCACACCGGCTCCATTGACTTTGAATGGCTTCGATAAATTTATTTCGCGTCGGAACGTATCCAATAGACGTGCTCATTACACTCGCAAAATCGGTGTAATCTTTCTCGGTTTTTCGTTTATTAGGTGCGCAACTGAATTCTCGGCTCCTAAACGCAAGCAATCATAGAACGTCACCAAATGCAAATAGCTGTGTGCGATAATGGCGGATTGCAGCGCCATCCAACAGCTTTTCAGGCAACAGTAACCGCTCACAGCTGTAGTGCCAGAATGTGCGAAAGTTGACGGTGAAAGCAATGTCGTTCGAAAAGCAGCATTTGAGGCACTGCCTCCTGTTCGCGTTTCAGTTAGAAAAAAGTGCCGTGAAAGCCCAGCAAATGATGAGGGCTGCTTTGGGTGAGGCTTCTGTGTCTTACAGTACCTGTAAGAAGTGGTTCCAATGGTTTAACAAGAGAAGTTTCGATCTCCGTACTGCAGAACGTCCTGGACAGCCACAGAAAGAAAGTTGACGATGAGGAACTGGAACAACTGTTGGACGCGGATCCCTGTCGCACACAGTCAGAACTCGCCCAGGAACTCGGAGTAACACGGAAAGCCATTGCAAAGCGGCTGCACTAGCTTGGACGGATTCACAAGGAAGGCCGTTGGGTGCTCCACCAACTCAGGGCTGCGAACAAGTCTAGGCGCTACGATGTTGCTGTGCCCTTGCTTTCCAGATTCAAAAAGAAGGATTTCCTCCACAAGATTTTGACCTGTGATGAGAAGTTGATCCTCTACGATAATCCTAAGCGGCACAATTCGTGGGTTTATCCAGGTTAGCCTACCACCAGTACCGCCAAACCGAATATCCATGCCAGGAATTTGTTGCTGTGCATATGATGGGATCAACGCGGTGTCGTACACTATGAGTTGCTCAAACCTGGTGAAACGGTCAATGCTGAGCGTTATTGTCAGCATCTCATTCGTGTCAGTGACGCACTGGAGGAGAAAAGGCCATTCACCAGCAAGGGCAGAAGGTCGGTCATATTGCTTCAGGATAACGTGCGTCCTCACACCGCGAAAACGACTTTAAAAACGATCGCAGTCCTGGGATGGGAAATTTTGTCCCACCTAGCGTATTCTCCAGACTTTGCCGCTTCGGATTATCAGCTCTTTCGTTCCCTGCAATATCAGCTGAGTGATGCGCACTTCACTTCTGTCGAGGAGGTCCACACAAGTATTGATGACTTTATCAGCCCGAAACAGCCCTCTTTTTCAGCAGTGGCATTCAGCAGCTCTCTGACCGATGGCTGAAATGTATCCAACACGACGGGGATTATTTCCCTGATTTGGTACGTATTCGATTTGCTATAATTTGCTGTCAACGTGTCGTGCCTGTGGCAGAGAATTAAGTTGCACACCTAATAGATTGGAGATTTAAGGTATCATTACTTTATTCACTGGTTTCCAAAATTAACGTGACAAACACAAAATCATGAATACAACAAAATCCGTGCGACTGAGTTTAATGGCAGTTGGTACGAACATCCATCCATCCATAACGCATCAATACATAACAGAAAAGAAATAGTACCACCGCATTAGGCGCATGACAGCATGGCAGTCCAAAAGTGATGCAGCAAGCGAGGCGGATTTGGAGAGGCTAATAGGGAGTGTGGTTAGCACGAACACAACAATACAGCTTGCACAATGAGCCCTCATGCTTTTTATAAAGCTCTGAATAAGAGTTTGGGGCAATAAGCGCCACCCGAGGTAGCACATCCTTGCAATTTAGCGTTGGTTCAACACTGGGCCACCGTCTTCTATTTCAAAACGACGATGGCTCAGTGTTGGGCCTATGTTAAATTGCAAGGTTATGCTGCCTAGGACTCCTCCACTAAGGAACGTCAGAGTCCCACGTGGGGACTTCCGGCTAGCAACTGCTCTT
Source organism: Macrothele yani (assembly GCA_039090855.1). Classification (NCBI taxonomy): domain Eukaryota; kingdom Metazoa; phylum Arthropoda; class Arachnida; order Araneae; family Macrothelidae; genus Macrothele; species Macrothele yani. Next base: position 119,857,822 of record CM077026.1, read on the forward strand.
CCCAGGGCGTCTAAGTCATCGAATCCCAGATCCCTCGACAGCTAGCCAAGTGCGTTCGCTTTCCGCTACGGTGCTAATAATCCACGGCGCTATGTGTGTTTATCTGTCAGCATCTGACTTCACAAATCCGTAGGGATTGGCTCAGCAACTAATACGTGTCCATCTGGTGGGGGTTAACGGCACAAGCTATTTAATTATAGCTAATAAATCCATAGGGTGAGAGAAATGGTGAAAATCTTCCAAATTCGTGGAAACAACGTAAATAGACGAAGTCATTGCTCTTTCCACGTTTTTCTTTAATTTACACACAGCAACCAAAAAATTGCATTTCAACACCGCTGGGATCGAACCCCAGATCTCTCTATAACAAGGAGAGTGCATTCGTTTTAGGCTACGGTGCCAACAAACTAGTGATAGTGTTCTATCGATAATAGCTAGTTATCGCGAGATCTGGAGTTCAATCCCAGCAGTGTCGAAATACAATTTTTCGGTGGCCGTCTCAGGCATGCGCTATCGTCGGGTTAAGCTTCGGACGATCTCGCGGGCCATTCAATACTGTGAATATCCTCACGCTCTGAATATTCGTGGACTAACTGAGCCTTCTGGGTACGGGCAATATCGTCCATGAAAAGGAACTGAGGGCCGACAGTTCCCTGTGAAAAGCTATACACAGTGCTGTAGGAGGTCATTCCTGTTGCGTGCAGTAGTTAGGGTGTCTCCTGGAAACACGTGGAACGGAGTCGTCCATCTAACATGATACCAGCCCAAGCCAGGTGTCATTCACAATCTTAGCGATCAATTTCCCTAGTGTTGAAGATTTCAACACTAGAAGATTTCGACTTCCCACCTCTCACTCGAAGTGTACATACGTTGAGAATCCGTGTTTAGGCTGTATAGTGACTCACCACTGAAGAGAACACATGCCATTGAACAGGGGTCTAGCGGTAATGTTGTTGGGCCCAATTCAGACGCACCATTCTGTGAGATGCCGCGTGTTGGATTCAGACCACTGGTCTTCTTGCATGTAGATCTCTCTCGTGGAGACTTATGTAATCTGTTTGCATCGATATCGCAGTTCAGAAGACATTGCAGAAGAGAGCTCCTGCTAGAGTTGCTTGGCTCTCGTCACCGTATGGCCGCGAGCTGTTATAGACAAATACCGGTAGTCATGACTTTTTCCCGTCCAATTTCAAATACCGGTCAACTGCGTCCTTGTCCCTGCCTTCTGATTATTGTTCCAGTTCTCCATAACTCTCTCCAGAAACTGGAAAGCACTTGCCTAGACGTATTCAGCCATTTTGCTACCTTAGCTCGTGATTTCCCTGCTTTCAGTCTTCTGATGCTCTCCACCGTAAAGATTCTTGTGAGGTGGCAAGATGGCTGCTCCACTCACCGTTCAACTCAAGCTTCAGTTGCCGCACCCAACTTAAAACAACGTTCATCAAGATTCTTTGCTTTCCATGACGTACGGTCGTTATGTGCATATTTCCATAGAATCTAGCACAATGTTGCTTGGGTACGTCCACTTAGCGTAGTACACATCTCTTGAAAAATCTTTAAAATACCAAAATAAATATTTATCCAATATATTGATTTTCCTTGATTTTTGGGGTAGTCATACAGGCCATCAATAAAACATTCCATCATCGGAGATTAGTCATATAGCTCACCAATTTTTGAGGTATTCATATAGCCCATCAAGGAAAATAATTAGTTACACAATATATAGATTTTCCTTGATTTGATTTATGTTTTTCAACAACTCATTTACGTCAGTGGAAAAGGACTCATAAACCCTAAGTACACCTTGTATGACATTTTAAAAATAACAATTCTCCTCATTCTTTATCAACAAACCAAAATGCTTAAGTTTGTATTATACCTAGACTGATTTTGGTAATGGCATTCAGCATTAGTTATTAGTTTAATTTGAATTAAAAAAATTATTTTCTTCAGTTTGAAAAAGTGCTGATACATGTCATGTCTTTTGGTATAACAATGATTGTGCCAAGTTGTGAAAAAATTATTTCCGCATTTTTAGACAAAAGTTAAAGACTAACCTACTTTTGCATTCCATTTTCCCTTTATTTAGCTATGTAGATGCCACAATTTTTCGGTACCTCTCGCCATCTATCGGGTAACCTGAGGATTTCATTTGCCCAGAAGTTTGCAGGTTTTGTCGGAAAGAATTTGTCGAGATGCCTTTAGGTAACCTCCAAAGAAGTGAAGTTCTTCAAAGACCTGAATAAATGAAAATCTGACGGCGCAAGTTCGAGTGTGTGAGACAAAAGATCCAAGTCAGCCTCCAACGATATTTTTCTGATGACTAAAGTAACATGAGATCCGATGTAGTCTAAGTGGTAGACATTGTCTTTACTGCTGAACGTTTCCGGACGTTTGTCATTGTAGGGGTGGAGATACCATTTGCTAATTATTATGGACCATCTTCAATCTTACTGCTTCAAGTTCCCCTGCGGGAAATACTTAACCACACAGCACAATAGAGATGAGGTTCGTTCCGAATTAACTACCCGCCAAATTTTTTGATTTTCTTTTAAATTAAACTGCACTGCTGGCCACCCAAAATGCAACACCAAGAAGGACACGAGATACCGAAGCCAGATTTACTGGACACATAACAACAGATACAAAGATGAAACGATTGAGCTTACAGGCCCGTGCGACTTGCGGAACACGCAGACGTCAATAGTTCGTGTGGCCCTCATGGCTGGCAATAACGGCCGCTACACGCCGCGGCATCGAACGAAAGAGGCTTTGGATGTGGGCTTGGGGTATGTCGGTCCAGGCTGCTTTCAGACGTTGCCACAGTTAATCAGGCGTAGCCACGGGTGGTGCTTGCCGGGCCACTCGGTTGCCATCAGCGATCAGACGTGTTCGATGGGTGACCTATCGGGAGAACAGGCGGGCCACGGCAGCAGTGACACCTGGTGGGCCGTGAAGAATTGTTGCACGATGCGTGCCACTCGTGGGCGCGCATTGTCCTGTTGAAACGTAGCCGCTGGAAGGTCCTGCAGCTTTCAAATGCACTCATTTTTATCACGTAGCTCATTCTCGAAATTAACAAACAGTATCTAGAAACTTTATATAATATATACTCACACGACAGCACAAAAATTTTCTATGCTAAGTATCTGCGGAACTCAATCACATTCCTGTGAGCTGCTTTTCCCAGATAAAAACTACTAATACAATTGACGACATGGTTAACGGTTTACTAGTGCGGCAAGTAGCGAAGGTCATTCAACAGTAGCGAAGGTCATTCAACAGTAGCGGGGGTGGAAATCATGAAAGACACACTTACATTCTTCAGCACAGTGCATGTGTCCTGGAATTACCCGCCAAGCTTGTTCGATAAGAGTCTCTACATAACGAACAATCTTGAGATGTAATTCAAGGTTTTAAGGTTTGGATTTAGAGTAGGATTACTTTGCAGTACATTTTTCGCGTAAATCCTAAAAAAGTAATAAAATTATTTAAATATCGTAATTTATCTAAAACTTATAATAGAAAGTTGTCAGGAATCGAAAAAAATCTGAAATTCGCGGATGTGTATGATATTCGCGAAATTACAGAAACACTCCTAAAATTTCCGAAAAACATCGCGGAAATTGGCGCCGCGAAAACAATTACTAGCCAACTTATAGTTCATCGAGTTTGTGACGAACTACAGAGGTGAAGCACGTGTCAAAACGATAAATCTGCACCGACACATTCCGTCGGTGTCGGTTAGAGCAACTTACTCCGGAGCGAGGATATGCGGATTCGATCACCGACAAAGTCCTGTTTTCACAGGTTGGTCAAGGAGGTCGTTAAAACCTCAAAAATAAAAAATAAATAAAAATAGGAAGCAAGGAGAGTCACAAAACTTATTTAATGTTGATGAAGACAAGGATGTGGAATTCTCTAGAAGAATCGTGAAATGTTCAGATACTTTCACTTAATTGTAAACTAAGGGCTGTTTTGTAACAGGCAGATATACCTCGACACATTTAGAGAACGTGGATAAATCGGAAGAATTTTTGAGAATAAGGAAAGGAAGCTGTTTCCGATAACAGTATTTTTTAAATCCATTTCTTATTGAATATACTGTAAAATTATTTCCATACATTCGTACCTCAGTGTACACTCTGTACTACAGTGTTACAGCACTATGTACGTATAATATTGTCTTCGCTGTGTAAAGTTTTTCAAAAGGACAACATAATTAATGTTTTAGGAGCCAAAAGCTATTTACGATCTTTTAGTTTAATTGTGCTGCATAATTTTACATATTTCAGTCCGTATTTAGCTTGTTAATTAGATATCAATAACACGAACTGCCTTTTCACCGAACACAGTTTTTGATGCCTGCGATGTTAGTGTTAACGACGTTCAATTGTAATAAGGACTTTATTACTACCGTTTGGATTTCTATAATTTTTACGTGTTGTCAGACCCCTAAAATAGAAGAAAAAATTACGTCTGATACTTATTTGCGTGTAGAATATTCTTTCTTAATTGCTGTTTGTTCCTATTATTAATAATGCATTCTATTGTTATTTTGTTCATTCTATCTTGGCAAAAATTCAGCACCGTCATCTGCATGTTATTGCGATACTGCGGTGACCTCTTGTTTTTTTAGGGGGGGGGCAAAGGAAGTCATAAACGCAACTCACACACATAACATGCAGATTTCATAAGCTCATTTTCCTTTTAAGGAGGAAAGTTCTAAAAATGGCACCATTTCTGTGATGACAAATAAAAATGACTTTGGGCGCTTCTCTTTCCGTGAACGCATTTAGATTGTGATGCAAAACGAAGCTGTTTTGTAAAGATGCTACAAACGACAGACTGCATTCATAATTTTTAATGAAACACTGACTTTTTCCTTCTTACCTTGGAAGCTTGCAAATAAATCGAAAATTCTTAATCTGGTAACAGCTAAATTGGAAAAGTGCTTGTTAAAAATGATTGAAATTTGGCGTGGAAAAATTTCATTTACCTTTCTTAAGGTACACGTCTAGTAATATTGCTCCCTATACTTCCAATGGGAAAAAATTCGGTACTATTTCCTCAGCGAAGAAAGATTTCCCAAACACAAAAATTGGACCACTAATGAAAAACATCCTAACTTTGGTTGTGCAATCGGTGCCTTTTGCAAAGTACTTTCCTGAAATATTTTAAACAAGAAAGATGACACCGAATTTTCGAGTGTAATGAGCACATCTTTTGAATCCGTTCTGATGAAAATTAAATTTATCAAAGCTATTAGAAGTCAATGGAATCGGTATCGAAAACAGTAGTATCTGACCGAAAAAAGAAGTTTTTCAATCGGATTTTTAATCACGCAGATATTGCTGTAAAAGGAACCGTAACCTTACGCCCTCTGGTGGCAGACTTGTGCGTTAAAAAACTGAAATTATATGAGAAACATTTCAAAGCGGAAACGTTCTCCAAAAAAGAAACAATTTTTCAAATCCGACTCTTAGAAGCAGAGATATCGGTAAAAATAAGATATGCATCTACGCCCTCTGGCGGAGAGACCATGCATAATTTTAAGAAGAACATATTTTCAAAAGGTTTTTCGATATGAGCGGGACCTTTCCAGGATATAATTTTTTCTGTCGAGTTTTCAGGAGCTTAGATTTTGCTGCAGATACATCAGAAGCAGAAATTAAAATTTTTCCCCGTTCGTGGCCAAACTGTTCTTTATCAAATATTACAAATTATTAGATATATGGAAAAACATTTCCCATCAGGAGCTGCATGCAATACAGGAAGAATGCTTAAAATCGGAGTTTTAGAAGCAGAAATAACGGAAGAAATGCAATTTACGTTAACGCAACCTACACAAAAGTCGTTGAGTAACTTCAAAATTTTGAAATTTTATGAATAACATTTCGCACAGGAAGCGGTATCAAACAAAGAAGGAATTTTTCAAATCGGACTCCTAGAAGTAGAGATTTTGAAGAAAATAAGATATACATCTACGCCTCCTGGTGGAGAAAGCATGCATTATTTTAAGACGAAAATATTCCGACGCGGTCCACAAACGAATACTTTTAAATCGAGATTTTAGAAACTCAGATTTTGCTTCAAATTCATCAGAACGGCAAATTAACACTTATACCCCCTGGTGGCTAAACTGCTCTTTACTTAATTTTTTTTACCAAAAATTAGAAATGGTATGCAAAAGATTTCCGATCAGGAGCTGTATCCACTGAACAGAGAAATTTTGAAATCCGAGTTTTAGGAGCAGAGATATCGGGGGAAACGCAATTTACTTCTACGCCCCCTAGCAGAAAGTCTATGAATTACTTGAAAATTTTGAAATTATATGAAAAACTTGCCGCACCGGAAACTCTATCCAATAAAGAAGGAATTTTTCAAATCGGATCATTAGAAAGCAGATATATTGACAAAAAAAATGTTAAACATCTACTCTCCCTGGCGGAGAAATTATAGAATATTTTAAGAAGAAAATATTTTAAAAGGTTTATCAACGTGAGCGGCATTGGTCCATAAACGAATTTTTTCAATTGAAATTTCAGAAGCTCAGGTTTTTTGGTAAATGCATCGGAAGCAGACATTAGGATTTACACACATTGGTGGCCAAACCATTTTTTGCCAAAAAATTAGACATTATATGCAAAAGAATTCCCATCAGGAGCTGTATCCGCTGAAGAAAAAAATTTTCAAATCGGAGTTTTAGAAGTAGAAATATCGCGGAAAACGCAATTTACTATTAGGCCTCCTAGCGGAAAAACTATGCTAACTTGAAAAAGTGACTATACCTAAAATACTCTTCGACATAAATGGAATCGAAAGGTAAAGGAATTTTTTCAATCGGATGTTTAGAAGCAAATATATGGAATAAAATGTATTTTGAATTCGATATTAGCTGCATTCACGCCCTCTATCGGCAAAATAGTACATCGTAAAAAAAAATAAAATAAAGGATCATCATTTGCATGTTTCAAGCTTGCAAATGCAAAAAGAATTTTTCAAATCGGACTAATAGTAGCAGAGATATGGTGTCAACAGGCGGAAGGAAGGACGGATAAACCGATGACATAAGCCCGATCTGTTTTACAAAATACGTGCTAAAAACAATAACTTGACTTTGATATAGAGTTAAGGAAAAGTGGCGCCACTTGTAAGCAAGTATCATAGCTACATCGAAGTAAAGTTATTGATTTTTAAAATACACTCACGGACAATGAAATTTGCGCACCAAGAAGGAACCATCGGATTGAACTGAAATTTTATGGACGTAGTGATACATATGAATGATACACATGATGGCAAAAACAGAGCTGCAGGACAATTACAGAGGGATCTGTGGCTCGCAGTCCGGTCATCTTCAATAGCGAGTCGCACTGCCTCGTGCGGCGAAACATGCTGCAATACGGTTCGGCATGGAGGCGAACAGACGTCTGGTGTTGTCCTGCGGCAGATTGGCCCACACGTGTTGGACGGTGTGCTCCAAATCACAGATAGTGCGGCACGACGGCAGCTGGCATTTCAACTGGTCCTACACATGCTCGATAGGGGACATTTCCGGGGAGCGGGCTGGCCATGGAAGTGCCTGGACATTACGTAAGAAGTCCTGGGCAACCCGAAGCGTGTGCGGGCGAGCAAAAACTTGCTAATATAGCGCACCTGGAATACCGGCCAGGAATGGGAGCACCTGGGACCGTAGGATCTCATCCACATACCGCTGGCCCGTCAATGATCCACGTACTACTACTGGAGCTGATCGGCTATCGTAGGCTATGACTCCCAAGGCCGTAATGCCTACAGTGGGGGAGGTGTGGCGCTCGATAGCGAGGTTTGGATTGTGTCGTTGACCCGGGGACCTCCACACCCGGACACGATGAACATCTGTCCCCAAAACGAAGCGGCACTCATCGCTAAACACCACAGGTCGCGAGTCTGTGGCGTTCCACGTTGATCTGGCATGGCACCACTGCACACGGAGCCTACGATGTTGCGGTGTTAATGGCAGCACACGTAAAGCGAGCTGCGATCGCAGATTCGCTTCCGCGAAGCGTCGAGAAATGGTTCGTGGGCATACAGGAGTAGTTAGATCTGCCTGTATGGTGAACAGGGTCCCCGTGGGATCCGTTCGTGCCTGGCGCACGATCGGTCGATCCTCTCTACGTGGTACTCCTGGTCCGTCCGGAGCCACTCCATCATGTGAAAGTGCCGTCACGTGTCCACTGCTCCCAACGCAGTCGGACGGTATGGTCAGAACGATCCACGTTGAGGTCTATACGGCGCGCCGACCGCCCTGCCGTTTTCATCCCGATGATCAAGCCTCTCTCAAAGTCCGTAATTGCGTAAATTGACGTCTCTGGCGTCTACCCGTCATTCTTGTCACTCTGTCCTCTTGCTTCATGAGGCATCGACTACACGCCGGTTTATAAGGCTGCCGGTTCGTGTTTTCAGCGCCACCACAGGGAATGCGATCATGCGCAGTCGCACCAAACGGGGATCATTTGCATACCAGCACGCACTCTAGTTATTTGCAAAGTTTCGCTGTTGTAGCATGTATTCTTTTAGGTACGCAAATTTCATTGTCCGCGAGTATAGTTCAAAAAGGTTTTTTGCAAAAAAAACACCGATTGTTCAATCTAAGTTTGGATGTTTCTTATCAGTGGGTTTATTTTGTTGTATGGGAAATCTTTCCACACTGAGGAAATAGGGTCAATTGTTTTTCCATTGTAAGTATAGGGAACAAAATCACTATACCTCCACCGTAAAGCAAGTACCAAAATCACGTGTTTCATGTTTTCAATAAAGAAAAAATATGTGTTCTTTTTTTAACTTTTTAATACGACGTGCTGGCCTTGTTTCCTCAGAATGATTCTTAACATGACCTAAATATTAAACCCTTAAATTGTCTATAACGAAGTAAATTTCTCCGTCATTTCTGTCCACGCCAGGATTCGAACCCGGATCCCCTCATTCCGGAATAAGTCACTCTACCAATTGAGCTACGCGGACGTTTTATTCTGGTTCCTATCTGCCTTTATGTCGTGTGCGTCCTTCTGGCAGGTACGTCACATCTCCTGGTACGTTACATCATCACCCCCGTATTTTTTTTTTTTTTTTTAAGTGCTGGAGAAGGGATTCTTTTATTTTTCCTATTTCGCGGTGTGGAAATAACATCACACCATTGCGAGATTTTGAACGGTCGGGTCATCCGGATAGTTCGGGCGCCATTATAACGAAGTAAATTTCTCCGTCATTTCTGTCCACGCCAAGATTTGAACCCGGATCCCCTCATTCCGGAATAAGTCACTCTACCAATTGAGCTACGCGGACGTTTTTTTCAGATTCCTATCTGCCTTTATGTCGTGTGCGTCCTTCTGGCAGGTACGTCACATCTCCTGGTACGTTACATGTCCTTCTTGCACCGTAACTGGGCGCGAAATGACAAATTTTTTTGGGTAGTATCATCCTTGGCAACTTGTATAGAGACAGATATAAAAAATTATCGTAAAGTAATAATAATTAAACTTCAAATAGCACTGACATTTAAACGTACAAAACCATATTGCCATAAATTAACTTTTTACCGACTGATCCTCATACTAGTATAGCAGATAGCCTTTGAGCACGTGTTTGATATTAGAGCGTACTCTGTCGTGGCATTGTTTAAAAATGGAATCTTACTTCGCCTGCAAGTATAGAGATAAAGAATACTAATAAAATATTTTTGTGTTTCCATGTGCTCATTGATCTTTCGTATATCTCATTATGAACCCATTAATCTAGATATGAGTGAATCGTTTTTGCGTTTCATTTTCAGATTCCAATAATCTAGATACTAATGGATTTTTTCTGGGGCTCTATGCATCGATGGTGTTCTTTTAGTGTCGTGTATACAGATTCATTTAATCTAGATATCATCGTATTATGCTTTTTGTCAGTCACTGAGACGATTTAGTTCTCTTTGGGTCTGGTATTCACGATCGCTTCGTAAAAACATTATTGGATATTTTACCAGTAGTTATGTGTTGATTTAACACATTTTGTATCAATCTGTATCTTCTTTTGTACACCTGATGATGAAACGATATAATAGTTTCGAAAGCGCTAGTGTGTTTTAGCGAAAACTAAAATATTTCTAAACGTGCCTAGACGGTATGAACTTTATTCTATGAACATAAACCAGTACTTAATCAATCTCACCGAGTGTATGACTTCGTAAAATCATCATATCTTACAAAGTACATCACTTGGGGATATTTAATACATTGAACATCTATTGTTTAAGATAATAAAGAATTACTTTTGTGTCTATGTGTTGTTTACAGTTGCATTCCTTTTGTATCTCGTATGAATAATCTTTTTATCTAAAAATTAGTGGATTGTGTCTCTTTATGTTCGTATTGCTGATCTTTTAGGGTAGACATTCATTCATTTATTTCGGGTCTCCATGTGTTGATTGCATTCTTTTTGTATCGCGCATTGGGAATCCATTAATCGAGATTTATGGAAACTTTTTGCGCATCTGTGCACTTATTGGATAATTTTTGTACCTTCTATTATGAATCCACTTATCTAGATACTAATGGATTTTGTTTTGCTGCTCTATCTCTTGATATCGTTCTTCTTGTAACCTGTGTTCTGTACCACAAATCCCATATTAGTGGATTCTTTTTGTATCTCTATGTGTTGATAAGATTCTTTCTGTACATCTCTTGATTAGATTATTTTTTGTACCGTATTCTAAATTGTTTAATCGAGATATTATAATGGACTCCTGTTTTGTCTCTATATGTTAATTACATCCTTTTTTGTATATCTCTATGTGTTAATTAGGTTCGTTTGGTGTCTATGTGTTGATTAGATTATATTTGTTTATCATATTTAACATCGTTCAGTCTAGATATTAATGAACGCTTTTTGTGTTTCTGTGGTGATTAGTTCCTTTCTGTATATATCTATGTGTTGATTAGATTATTTTTGTTTATCGTATTTAAAATCGTTCAGTCTAGATATTAATGAACGCTTTTATGTGTTTCTGTGTTGATTAGTTCCTTTCTGTATATATCTATGTGTTGATTAGGTTATTTTTGTATCTGTTTATGTGTTAATTAGATTATTTTTGTGTACAGTATTCAAAATCCATCAATCAAAATATTAATGGATTTTTTTTTTTGTGTCTTGATGTGCTCATTAGATACTTTTCTACGCTTCTTGCGGTGATCAAATTCTTTTCCTTCTCGCAGTACGTTTATTTGGTTATTTTTGTGCATCGTATTTACAAAATCCTTCAATCGAGGGTTGTTTTTAGTGCTTTATGTGTTTATTATAACCTTTATGTATATTGTGTTGATTAGATTATTTTTATAAGTTATATATATTTCTACGTTTTGATTAGATGGTTTTTATATATCTCTATGTGTTGATTAGGTGATTTTTGTGTATTGTATCAAAATCTTTCGATAGAGGATTCTTTTTGCGTCTCTATGTGTTGATTGAAAATTTTTGTGTTTGGTATTCAGAATCCGGCAATCTAAATATAATGTATTCTTTTTGAGTTTCTATAGATTTCCGTTTATGATACCATCAAAGATCAGCGAATGACAATTTTTTTTACCAGTGACGGAAGATTTTTTTTTTTGTATTTATGATGTATCAACAAACATTTCGAGGAAATTCCACCACCATTAGCTATTGTAAAAATCTAGAACGTTAAAATTTAAAATCACACCCCAATGTCTGATGCTCTCGCTTCTGCTCGTTCGTCCGAGTGGGGCCGGGGTTTAAGTCGCGGATGTGGCATGGATTGTGTGGCTGTCTGACGACGTTGGCTCTTTCCATTTTCTGGAAACGCTAGTCCCATGAATTGGGAACGGGCGACTGGTTACATTATTCCAAGTTCTCATATCCATATGATACGAACTGCACGAAAGTAAAAAAGTGCATATGCTAAGACGTCGCACAATAGCTTCATACTCTTGGTTTGAAAACAACAGATCTACAGAGGGTCAGTCGATAGTTTTGCAATATTTGCATAAACGCATGTGCTGCGGCGCGGCAAGTAGTTTACGCGCTCAAACTACTTCAAGTTGCGCGCTGCAGTCAATCGAAAGGGATATAAGGTGGTAGTCGTTGCTGTGAACAGTATTGCATGTAGTCGTTCTGTCTGTGGCTGAGACGCATAAAAGATGAACCGCCACAAACGGCTAATTTGGGAACTTTTTCTTTACGAGTTTGAACTTGGTCATAACGCATCTCAAGCAACACGAAACATTTGTCATACGAAAGAGGAAGGTTCCATGGAACTTAACCAGATCCTTCAAGAAATTTCGCTCGGGTGACAGAAAGCTCGACAATCAGACAAGGTCAGGCAGGCCGCGAACCGTAGATTAGGAGGCCGTAGAGCCAAATCAGACAACCAGCACTCGGAGATTATCAGGCGAGCTGGGCATAGCATGGACCACGTAGTTCATCCCCTTCATGACCTTGGCAAGGTCTACAAGAGCTGCCTCGCTCATGAACTGGCGCCAACCAAAACAAACTGTCGAGTGTAAGTGTGAACGAAACTCCTAGAAAATCCGCGCGATGTACGTTTCATCACGAGAATTGATACGTGCGACGAAAAGTGGGTATATTTCCGTAATGCTAACACACAATGGCACTGGTTGAGCCCGTGCTGTCTTCCTGAATCTGTTGCCAGATGTGGACGATTCTAGCTCAAGGCGTCTGGTGGAATTTTGAGGGGATAATCCATTACGAATTTGTTACAGACGGTTGGACCATCAAAGCCAAATTCTACCCTGAACGCCTGGAGCGGATGTATGCCGTTTTGGAGGAGAAGTAGCCGGCACTGGTGAACAGAAGTCTCGCTCTCCTACAGCAGGGCCACGCTCGGCTTCATACCGAGCGAACGACATACGCAAAACTCCAAGAACTTGAGGATATCTAACTGATGTCACACCCAGCATAAAGTCCGAACATTGCCCCGTCGGATTACTACTTGTTCCGGTCCATGGCATACTTCCTTCGCGGGCGGCACTTTAACAACCAGAAGGAGGTGGCAGCTGGGGTGAATGAATTCTTCGCCTCGAAGGATAAGAACTGATACTTCCGCGGAATCGAAAAACTGGCAGACAGATGGCTAAAGACGGTGCAACGCGATGGCGTGTACTTTGAATGCTCGTCAGCTTTTGTCGTAAAGGTACGTACGAAGACATAAAGTGATCCAAATATTGCAAAACTTTCCACTCATTCTCTGTATAAGGCGCTATCTTGGGAGTAGAACTAGTTGATACGGAGGAACAAAATCAGTAATTCTGAGGAAAGGTGTGACTGGAACATTCTACTTAACGACAGAAACTTTAGATATATGTCGTCTGATGTCACAAATAGTCAGGAGGTAAAACTGCAGATGAAACGTATTAAATTGCAGATCTAACGGTTCAAGGTCAGTGTAGTTGTGCAGACATTCCGACACCTCTTGCTTGCGGTGAAATGGTTCCTTCTGCAGTAGTGTCTTGTACGGCGGCAATGGGTAGTAAAACGATGGAGAAATATGTATAATATGATCAGATGAATCACGTAATTCATTTTGACGCAGGACTACGTCTAACCCCGCGGATAGTATGGGGCGACTTACGGCCGACCGCCTATGACAGAAATAGAGCCCAAATGAAATCATTATAGCGTTAAAAATACGTGCCGCACACTAATCGTGTTAGCATTTTCGTAAACAGTATGGAGTCCAATTCGCGTATTGCGCAATACATCGTGCGCGGGAGGCTACTCTCGCTCCCTGTGCGCGTGGGAGATGATTCAATATTTCTGGGTGTGCCGCCGCGTTTGACTCTGTCTGTCTCGACAACCATGAGCGCAACACGGTATCGTTTTAAAGCACTCGACGAGATCCATTCAAATATATGGAGATCATTTCGCAGTGGTTTGAACTGAACATTTTAAAAATTGTTTTCTTTTGAACCGATGAATATTTTTTGAAAATATCACGGTTTATCCAGGCAACCGTGAGTGCAAAACGACTGTGCGTGATATCGTTTTAAAGCTCTCGACGAGATCTGTTCAAATATATAAAGAATATGTCGCAGTGGTTTAAAAAAGAAATAAAATTTGTTTTCTTGTGAACGTGTTAATATTTTCGACAACGCCGCGGAATTCGCAGAATGAACGCAAACAAAAGTGGAGAAAACCAAAACGAGAGGCAAGAGCAAGTGATGAGGAATGTAAAAAGCTCAAGAAGACCGAAACACGACGTTGGGTATTTCGTGTACCGATCTGCTTTGTGTTCTCAATGTATTCAGCATTATTTGAAAAAAATTGTGTAAACTACTTCATATCATAGACCTGTGTTGGCTATAACAAATTAAACAAGCGCTTTGAAACCACACTCGACTACCTGACGTGAACTCTCTGGTCTGCAAGTCCAAACTACGTTCCAAACTGACGGCTCAATCAGAACTGAGCCTACTTTTATTTCTTTTACTACTGGATGGCTTGAGAAGGAAACACCATGAATCAGTCGACATTGACGCGTTCCTGCGCTTCGCTCAAACTGCCACCGGTGAACTTCTTTACTGGGGAAATTTTCTTGGAATAACGTGTGTCTCCATTCATTATTTCTTACCCTTCTGTTATCTCGTGGATGCATATTCTATATTACCAGGCCAGTTCCATATTACCATACTACCAGGCCACTTTCTTCCAATCATACAAGCTCCAATCTCGATGATTTGGGACCCATTTCATGCGTTGTTGGCGATGACGTGCAGTGAGCATTGGGACACGGCTGGGTCTTCGGCTACGCAGGCTCATGCGCAGAAGGCTGCGATAAACTGTGTGCTGTGGCACACTGCCATGCTCACCACTGTTGTAGCTGCGAGTGATTTGTAGCACCGTATCCTTGTGGTTGCTGTAAACAATGCGCGACAGTCTCCGCTCCCCTCTGGCATCAATGAGCTGCGGACGAAACACGGTTGGACGATGGTTTGTCGTTTTGCCATCTGTGCACCACTTTTGATACGTACTCAATACAGCGGCACGTGAACAGCTACAAGCCGCGCCGTTTCCGAGATCGTAGTTCCCATTCTGACTCCGAACACTCTACTAACCGAAAGCAGGTACCCGGGTTGTATATATACTGCTCTGTGAACTTCATTTGCGCCACCGTTCGGTTTCCAGGCGCGCTCATTTCTCTAGGCTGGGGGTGGTCATAATGTAATGGCTCATCGGTATAATGGGAAAATTCTTTTAAAAATTATACTGTTTTTTCTAAATGCATTCCAGCCAAATTTTACGCGCGTACTTCGTTCTTCTTCGATGCGGCCCTCGCTTGATATCTGTTATCTAAGGTAGTTGTAGGCCTGAGATACCTCTATATTTGTGGTATCAACTTATAATTCTTCACTTCTTTCGAAAGCATGGTTTATCCATTTTGCTTCCTGTAAGTTCACCTTTAGTCCCCCTGCTTTACTTTTCGCAGAAACTTCTTGGATCATACTCTGAAAATTTGAGAGGTTATTTGCAAAAATGTCTGAGTCGGCAGTAAACCGAACGTTGGTATACAGTCTCCACTAAGCTTTATTCCTTTGTCTTCCCAGATCCATGATTGAAAGACTCTCCCTCTCTCTCTCTCTCTATCTCTTGCTATCGCTCTGTCTCTCTCTCTCTCTCTCTTGCTATCGCTCTGTCTCTCTCTCTCTATCTCCATTTCTCTATCTCTATCTCTCGCTATCTCTCTTTCACTCTCTCTATCTCTCGCTATCTCTCTCTTTCACTCTCTCTATATATATATATATTTCTCTCTCTCTCTCTCTCTCTCTCTCTCTCTCTCTCCATCTCTCTCTCTCTCTCTCTCTCTCTCTCTCTCTCTCTCTCCCTCCCTGTATACATATATAGTATTAGGCCTTGTAGCAGAATCGCGGCGACGGGCGACGCACGTTGCAAATTTATTTTGGTCCTGCAGACAAAAACGACATCCCCAGAACCCTATTAAACCATCTTGCAGGCTCCCTATCATACAATCATAGATGCAAGTTTTCCGCCTTTCAAAATTTCCGAAAACGGAAGTTAGGCGTAGTGAAGATTTCTTCCGTAATCGTAATTCTTTTTCTCGCAAAAGACGATGCACGTCGCAGAAATATTTTGTACTCATCCCCGTAGAAGAATTGCGGCAACGGCGGACGTACATCGCAGATTTATTTTGTACTCATCCTTGTAGAAGGATCGTGGCGACGTACGTCGCAGCTTTATTTTGTACAGAACCCCGTAGCAGAATAGCGGAGACTGCGGACGTGCATCGCAGATCTATTTTGTACTCATTCCTGTAGAAGAATCGCGGCGACGGGAGACGTACATCGCATATTTATTTTGTACTTATCCTCATAGAAGAATAGCGGCGACGTTCATCGTAGGTTTATTTTGTACTCATCCCCGTAGCAGAATCTCGGCGACGGCCGACGTACATCGCATATCTATTGTATACTCATTCCTGTAGAAGAATCGTGGCGACGGGCGACGTACACTGCAGGTTTATTTTGTATTCATCCCTTTAGCAGAATAGCGGCGACAGCCGACGTACATCGCATATTTATTTTGTACCCACCCTCGTAGGAGAATCGCGGCGACGGCCGACGTACATCGCAAATTCATTTTCTACTAATCCTCGTAGCAGAATCGCGGCGACGGCCGATGCACATCGCAGATTTATTTTGGTCCTGCAGACAAAAACGACATCCCCAGTATCCGATTAAACTATCTTGTAGCCTCCCTAAGATGCAAGTTTTCCGCCTAACAAAATTTCCGGAAATGGAAGTTAGGCGGAGTGAGGATTTCTCCCGTAATCGCAATTATTTTTCTCCCGACGTTCTCTCGATGCTTGAAGGGAGGATAACTTGATATAGTTGTTAAATATCATTTTATTGCATGAATATTTGTGTTTTGGTTTTAAAATGGGGCAACAGTTTTCGAAAACGAAAGTTTGACGGAACACAGTATTCTTGAATTCTTTTTCTTGCGATATTCCCTCAGCTCTATATGGTCATTAAATATCATTTTATTAGATAAATGTTTGTATTTAAGATTGAAAATGGAGGAAAATTTTCTGAAAATGAAAGTTATACGGAGCGAAAATTTATCCCTCTAATAACCCTACACCCGCTGTGCTTCTGTATTATTGTTTAATCATCATTTAATTACATAAATGTTTGCGTTTGAGATGGGAAATGGAGAAAAATGTTCCGAAAACGGAAATAGAACGAACGGAGCGAAGATTTCTCCTCTTATGACAGTTTTATCCTAGTGATGCCTCTGCGCTTTATTGCTGTTAAATATCATTTTATTGCATAAATCTATGTATTTCAGCTTGAAAATGCTGGCAAAATTCCAGATACAGAGGACCATAATGTTCTTGATTCTAATTAACATTGCAATTGCTGTAGTACCTAGTTTAGACATTTTTTTAGGTAGAAAAATATGTCTCTTCATTTTTTTTTCCACATCTAGTAGTTATTTTGCTTAGTGACGATCCGCAGATTTTGTGGCACCATGATATCTGTCGCAGACTGACCAGGAACTTTCTGATATGGGGGACTATTAGGAAAATAATCCCGTAGAGATGGCTTCCGAAATCGAATATATAATTTCAAATGCAAAGCAAAAAAGAACAAAATTAATAGGAAGACATTCACATCACCTAGTTAGAAGGTAAAGAAATAGTTAGAAGAAGAAAAAATAGAAAGAATAGTTTAGAAGAAAAGTAGCGGAAAATAATACTTAGAAGGTAACGAAATAGAAAGAAATAGTTAGAAGGTAAGAAATAAAAATCCGCGCCGTGTGTTTGTTTTGGTTGCAGTTATCTTCAAAACGAACCTTTTGTGACAAATACGGTTGCAAATATATGAATAACTTCCCTCTAGAAAAATTTCCGATGACTATTATTACAGGAGGTGATACACAAAATGCTTTTCCCGGAACTGAATAGCGAAATTGTTCCTCAAAGAAAGCCGACAATGTGTGTATCATCTTTTTCACAAACTGTGCAAATCCATATTTTTTTCTCATTCAATGTACCTAACATTACCAAATTCCGTTTTACATTTTTTTCCGAAATTTTCGTATTGTGAACATTTGTGTGTGTCCGTGTGTGTGTGTGTGTGTGTGTTTCCTTAAGCATGTCTGTTGTATGCACATTCCCAAGTTAGCAAATTTTTGAAAAAAAGGAAGGGAAATTAAAATGTTACGTTTAATATAAAATGACTTGGGTATCTTTCAATATAAATGACTCGGTCATATTTCAATATAAATGACTCGGGCATTTTCCAATATAAATGACTAGGGCATCTTTCAATAAAAAATGACTGTGGAATCTTTCAATATAATGACTTGGGCATCTTTCAATATAAATGACTCGGGCATCTTTCAATATAATGACTCGGGCGTATTTCAATATAAATGACTCGGGCGTATTTCAATATAAAGGACTCGGGCATCTTTCAATATAAATGACTAGGGCATCTTTCAATATAAATAACTCGGGCATCTTTCAATATAAATGACTAGGGCATCTTTCAATATAATGACTTGGGCATCTTTCAATATAAATGAATAGGGCATCTTTCAATATAAAATGACTGTGGAATGTTTCAATATAATGGCTTGGGCATCTTTCAATATAAATGACTCGGGCATCTTTCAATATAATGACTCGGGCGTATTTCAATATAAATGACTCGGGCATCTTTCAATATAAACGACTAGGGCATCTTTCAATATAAATGACTCGGGCATCTTTCAATATAAACGACTAGGGAATCTTTCAATATAAATAACTCGGGCATCTTTCAATATAAATGACTAGGGCATCTTTCAATATAAAATGACTGTGGAATCTTTCAATATAATGACTCGGGCATCTTTCAATATAAATGACTAGGGCATCTTTCAATATAAATGACTAGGGCATCTTCCAATATAAAATGACTGTGGAATCTTTTAATATAATGACTTGGGCATCTTTCAATATAAATGCATAGGGCATCTTTCAATATAAATGACTCGGGCATCTTTCAATATAATGACTCGGGCGTTTTTCAATATAAATGACTCGGGCATCTTTCAATATAAACGACTAGGGCATCTTTCAATATAAATGACTCGGGCATCTTTCAATATAAATGACTAGTGCATCTTTCAATATAAAATGACTGTGGAATCTTTCAATATAATGACTCGGGCATCTTTCAATATAAATGACTAGGGCATCTTCCAATATAAAATGACTGTGGAATCTTTTAATATAATGACTTGGGCATCTTTCAATATAAATGAATAGGACATCTTTCAATATAAAATGACTGTGGAATGTTTCAATATAATGACTTGGGCATCTTTCAATATAAATGACTCGGGCATCTTTCAATATAATGACTCGGGCGTATTTCAATATAAATGACTCGGGCATCTTTCAATATAAACGACTAGGGCATCTTTCAATATAAATGACTCGGGCATCTTTTAATATAAATGACTAGGGCATCTTTCAATATAAAATGACTGTGGAATCTTTCAATATAATGATTCGGGCGTATTTCAATATAAATGACTCGGGCGTATTTCAATATAAAGGACTCGGGCATCTTTCAATATAAATGACTAGGGCTTCTTTCAATATAAATGACTCGGGCATCTTTCAATATAAATGACTAGGGCATCTTTCAATATAAAATGACTGTGGAATCTTTCAATATAATGACTCAGGCATCTTTCAATATAAATGACTAGGGCATCTTTCAATATAAAATGACCGTGGCATCTTTCAATATAGAATACCCGGGCATTTTTCGATATAAATGACTTGGACGTCTTTCAATATAAGTGACTCGGACATATTTCATGTTTCAAAATTCAACATATCAAAAATATCATTCTCTTAGCCTATTAGCTTTCTGTGCTTACATCTACTTTCGTTATTGGAAAGCCTTTCGGTGATTTGATGCGGGCATTTTCTTTTCTTTTTATTCCGCGACACGTTTGCCGGAATTGAACAAAGATACGGAACTGTAACAATGAACAGGATACAAGGAACATCCTTACATCTGCGTCACACGAACAGGATGAAAATCAGTCAACCTTGAATACGCATTGCGAATAAAATATAATGCTTTTATTCTGTGCGAATAACTGACGTACTTTGCCGCCCCTATTTCTTTTCGGTATGATTTCTGTCATAGTATCACTGATACTCCTTTGCTTTACAATATCTTCCTGTTCTACGATTGATTTTGAAATATCTGAGAAATGTGGCCCCTATTTTAGCGATATGGAAGATATTTACTTAGAAGGTAAGCAATGACACTTGCAAATTACGGTACTAAAAATTAATGAATGCAAACTATTACTTGTAAGGCGGGGAAATTAATTTTGCACATTAGTAGTCAGCAGGGGAAAAAACGATAATGAAATATTAAATACGAAGTGATCCTTTCTTATATGCAAAGGAAGTGATTTTAGCATCCCATTCATTTAAGCCAAAATTAAATTATGGAAGCATTTTATAAAAATCCTTGTTAATTTGCAAATCCCATGTACCTTAAATATTGTACGCAGGTCATCCTGCATAATTTTAAATTTTTGATTTCGAGAAAAAGAACCGAAACCTATATACACTCTGAAGTGCCAAAAGTTATGGGATAGCAGTATGCACATTTTTAACTAGCGCTGCCGTAGTATAAAGACTTCGACGCACTCCACGATTTTTATCAGTTGCGAGGTGTAATTTCGTGAGTCAGGTTGAACAACCGCCAGTAGGATTATGTCAAGCCGACGTGAATTATCAGAGTTTGAACGAGGCATGTTAGTGAAAGCCAGACGGATGGGACATTCAATATCCGAAGTTGGGCGAACATTCAACATTCCTCCATCCACGGTGTCACGTGTGTACCGAGAATACCTCATGGAAGGCATTACCACCCACCGTGGACAGCGCAGTGGCCGACCACGGATGCTGAATGACAGTGACTAGCGGCGTGTAACCAGGACTGCCCATGCTAACAGACAAGCGACACTGGCTCAAATTACATCCACATTCAATGCAGGAGGTACCAGAGACATATCCATTAGGTCAGTGCAGCATAATGTAGCGTCCATGGGGTATGGGAGCAGAAGAGTGCCTTTGTTAAAACCATGACATCGGACACAGCGCCTCACCTGGGCTCGTGAACACGGTGATTGGAGCCTAGAAGACTGGCACCATGTGGCGTGGTCCGATGAGTCACGCTTCCAGTTGTTACCAGTTGATGGTGGAGTTCGGGTGTGGACCAGACGTCATGAGGCCATAGACCCAAATTGTCAACAAGGCACTGTGCAAGCTAGTGTTGATTCCATACATGTGTGGGGTGTCTTTACGCGGCACGGTTTGCGTCCTCTTGTCCTCGTAAACGCGTCATTAACCGGTAATCGCTTTATTGCTCTACTGGGTGACCATTTGCAGCGCTTCATAGACTTCATAGTGCATTGTTCCAGGCGGACAATGCACTATGTCATCCACCCCAAGTTGTCCGAAATTCGTTCGAGGAGCATTTTGGACAGTTCCGATGGATGGTGTGGCCACCACGTTCGCCCAACATGAACCCAATAGAGCACTTATGGGACGTGGTGGAAAGGTCCATTCGCAGCTAAGATCCTGCACCTACGAATATCAGAGAACTGTGGACGGCTGATCAAGAGGAATGACTCAACATCTCTCCAGAAGTCTTCCCTCCACTTGTGGAATCGATGCTACGCTGAGTTGCTGCATTTCGCCGGGCTAGACGAGGTTTTATATTAGGGATATATCCCATGACTGTTGGTACTTTTGTGTACATTACGTATGACTGACATGCAACTGGAACGCAGGAGCTGATAGTGATAGGGTTAGGTAAATTGTAAATAATGTGATTAAATGGCAATCTATTCAGCGAGAAGATAAAAACATTTCTGTCTGAATAAGATTAAAACAAAGAAATGCACCTTTTGTTGAGAAAGCATATTTATACTTTACGAATCAATTGCAGATGGAATGCCAGTCGCCCTGGTGGCACAGTGGTCTAAGAAATGGCTTCTTATCATTCGTCAGAGACGGGTCTGGGTTTGAATCCCAGTGAGAAATGGATATTGTGTTTTCCTTACGGCACTGGCTCTATTTAGTAGTAAAGTTCCATAGTGGCTCGTGATTACCTTCCGGGCATAATCTGGATAATGCCGTAGCAGAGGAAGTCGTCTTAAATTGTTTGGTAGTGTTGAAGAAGTGGATAAAGAAGTGCATAAAATCCATCAGGAACAGTAGAAAACCTTCTCGAACGGGATCAAGGAGCGGATAAGCGGTTATAAAAAATTGCGTGTGGAAATTCAGGTAGATTACACTGAAAAATTATTGCTAAAAATATTAAAGATTCACTACGAAACTGCCTTAATGGTTTGATTTTCTCTCGTATTTAGTTGAAGCAATTTGAAAGGTCAAGTAGCTTTCCGAATGATAATATCATTTTGACGTAGAACTACGTCATTCTCCGCGATGGGTAACATCGGGAGTACGGATGTAACGAAAACATGTCACACTTTGAACGCTTATACCTTCCAAACTAATACTCGTAGAGTAATAAATAATACATCATTAGGTAGTTTATAGAGTCTCATTTATAACAAAACAAGTTTCAACTCTCCACCCATTAACCATTTGATGCAGTAACGTTAAAAAATTAAGCTAAATTTCGGGTAACTTTGTTTCGTCGCACGCCGTTTTAAGGTTGATAACTAGTGAATAGATAATGATAGCGATGACCTCAGCCCGCATTCCGTAGCTGACAGTCAGAGCTCATGGACGCATGTGATAAACCGAAATAAAGTGGATTTTAAATTTATTTATTTTTAGATTAAAAAAAAAAAAAAGATTTGGTAACAAAAATTTAGAAACACCGCGAAAATCCAGGGAAAATTACTTTAAGAACCGATGAAAGTTGAAGAAACTGCTAGAGGAGAACGAGAGGAATCGGAAAAGGCCCGCTAAGTCATCAATCAAAAGGTCACGGGAATGTAAGAAGCGTCACAAGTGCGCGCGCCAGTATGTGTTTTACCTGAGTTCGACTCTAGAGCCAAAACCTGCCACTTCAATTACACAAATTGAGCCTGAACAGCAAGAACAGATGGAGATTGATGTCATCGATCCAAATTTTCAAATTCTCACACCGAGTATGGAACCAATGTATATCACAGTCTTCACAACTTTGCTGAATAATGAACGTTTAACGTCTCAAACCTTTACAACGCTGACGCATTCTGAATCTAGACAAAAACAAGAGCAACAACAAGAACACAACATTAGGCCCGAGACATATCGCCAAATTTATAAAAAGGCAATGGAGGAGTTTGAAAAATTGTTTCTGAAGAACGATTTCTTCAGAAAATTTTTAGCTATAACTATTGACAACGATGATACTACGCCTTCTATTTCTACTAACATTAATTTATAATCAGCATAAATTATTATGAATTATATATAGTATAAGTTGCTTTTAAGTATATAAAGTAAAACATTTCCTTCGTTTTATTTCTTAAACATTTTATATCTGAAAAAAAAATCAAAGGGACACAGTAGCAACTGTCCTTCGCTGAATGCTTTAAGGCCACAATCTACAACGTAAGGCTACGTCAACTGTCCTTCGCTGAATGCTGTAAGGACATAGAACTAATGAGATAGTGTCATGAAATAGTGACAGTCGGCGTAGTTCGACGTTGTAGGTTACGGCACAGTTGTTACTATCCCCCTTTGATTTTTGTTTTTCAGTGAATTGTTATAAAAGACATAAAATGGCACACTGTACGAACTAAATAAGATGAAACTTACCACATATGTAGAGAAGCAGGTGAGAAAAATCCGATTTAATTTTCCATGAATTACACGAATGTGATGAACGAGGAGACATTATAGTGCAACCGAGTTGTATAACTTCCATACCGGGCTATAACTTCGGTAACACTGCATGGCATCACGTGGAAAAGTTATCGGGTGGTCTCCTAAGGTGACGCCGATTTTGCGTCTTTGACCTCTGTCCGTTATTGATCAACATCGCGAGAAGGTCCTAGAATGGAGTTAAGTCGCCTCCGATGACGTCCAAACACGTTCTCTGTTGAGGAGAAATATGGGGATCCCGTTGTACAGAAAAGCACCTAGACAGTCTGCTGTCTGCTGAAGCCTGGCAGTGTGCGGAAGGGCATTATCTTGCTGAAACTGGGTATCAGTGATGCCACGGAGCCACAACAGCCAAACTGACTGCAGTACTTCATTTACGTATCGTCGTTCTGTCATTGTACCTGCTTTGCTAACGAGCGTTGAAAGTATATTGAAATTGATAGCTCCCCAAATAATAATCCCGGGTTCAAAATTCTTGTGACGCTCACGTATGGTAACAAGATTATTCTGGCGATCAAGTTGTTTCCAGACATTCAATCGGTGGCTGTAGGCTCTGAGACAGAAGCGACGGTCGTCGTTGAATACGACATAAGTCCTTTCGTCTTTCCACGCATGTCTAGTATGGAGCCACTGTAATCTTGTGCGACGATGTGTTTCGTGGATGACACTTGTCGCAATAGCTGTCGAGAGAGCAAACCTGCTTCAGGAACTGCGATTCACAGTCAGTGTCGATAATGGATGTCCATGTTTGCCTATACATCCCGCCGAGTGTCGTACGCCGTATGCAATTATATGCAAATGCCACTTACATGTATGCAATTGCCACTTATTGTATGCAGTTACCACTTACTGTCGAATGAGGCCATCGAGGAGTTACGACATCCACCTGCGTGATCCAGTCGCTGTACGGCCACGCAGGCTACCTTCCTTCATCTACTGTGGCGACATTTGACCAATAGTTGTTGTATTCAGATGCGTTTCCACCGCAGTTTTAAGAGCCAATTAGCTGTATGTTGTATTTTTAAGGGCCAACTAGCTGTATGTTGTATTTTTAAGGGCCAACTAGCTGTATGTAGCATTCCCTTAATTCCTTTACAACTAAACATCTCAAGGTACCGTCGTGATGATAGGATTGCCGATGATGTTGCCCAGGCATGTTCACTCTTTACACTCTCTTTTGCAACAAAGATTAAACCGATGCAGTGGGCCATACTTTGAAGTGTGGACGACAACATTTAGTTTCGTCTAGCAGATTAGGCGTTTTATCTCCGTCACTTATCACGTGATTGGTTCACAGTCATTTCCATAAACCAATTATCGGCACAATGACAAGTTCTTCCTGGGGTGGCATTATTCTATGTTGAGCCACGAAGCTTGGTTAAGCGGATTAAATAAAAATATAACTTGCAGTGATTGCTTCGCATGGAAATATGAGCCTATTTGTCTTTCTTTTCCGAGAATGTGTTATGAAAGAAAACTTTCCATAAAATACTGTGTCATTTGTGTTACTGAGCCGTAAAAGCTGAAACAATACTTAATGTGTTTATTAAAACTAACATTTGTTATGATTTTTATGAAAAAATATGATAACTACTTGAAATAATTTTGCATGAACTTTAGCTTCATAAAGTACGTTATTAATAACAAATGAAAGTTTTATCTTCCATTACACATTTTGAATTTTCAGGAAGGCGCAATGCAGAAATGATGCCTCAGTGTTACCAGGATTATCTTCAGATGGTAAGCATGTTGATCCTTTAAAGAACATTTACAACCAATCAAAGTTCAATCGGCTGGGATTTATTTTGGTTTACAAACGGTGGTCACGTGCAGAAGCTTCAGAAGCTGTGAGTTATTGCGTGAGTGTTGTGCTTTTTTTGACGTTTGATGTAGACTTACGAAGAAGATAACTCTTGGGGTGATGCGTTTAACCTGCAATGAAGGCAAATGTATTGACATTTTCCGGTTAGTCAGTTTATCTTTTCAAGCTACCCCCAAAGCATACAATCATAGCACAGATTATGTTCACATGTGACCCTTGTCAAAGTAAATAAACCTTGATATGATACACTTCTTCTTCTTCTTCTTGGGTACTCAGTCCAGGGATTGGTTGTTTAGTAGATGTACTCTGTGTCTCCACCCCTCTCTATTCTTCGCCGCTATCATCAAGTCATAGTATGTCCTGGCATTACTGTATTGGGGTAGATGTGCCACAAAACTAGTCCTTGACCGCCCTCTTCCTCTCTTGCCTTGAATTTTTCCTTCCAAAACTTTCAGAATCGAGCCTCCATGGCTCAATGTGTCCCAACCATAACATTATTTTTCCCTTTAACATGTTGGTCAGATTTCCTGGATTCTCCCAGTCTCTCCAGGCCCTCCTCATTAGTTTTTCTATCGAGCCAACTTATTCCCTCTATTCTTTTACAACTAAACGTCTCAAATGCCTTCAGCCTTTTAACTTCCTTATTAGCCAATATCCAGGTTTCAGAGCCGTAGAGAGCTACTGGCCAAACATATGCTATTAAAATTCTCTTCCTCAATTTCCGATCTATATTTCTGGCAGTCAGTAGCACATGATTCTTTAGAGCTAAAGGCCGTTTTTGCCATCCCCAAGCTCATTCTAATTTCCTTTTTCTCATCTCGCATCTTCAGTAATAATTTGACCCAAATAGCGAAATGATTTAACTTGTTCGATGAATTGTCCTTCAATTTTAAGGAATGCCTGTTCTAGATTCTTCCCTATTGCTATTAGTTTTGATTTATTTTCATTTATCTTTATTCCATAGATAATATCATTTTGTGTATTTTTGACATCATGCGCTGTAATGATTTGGCTGATCCTGAAACTATTGCCTGGTCTGCCGGAAACCTGATGGCCCTACTTCTCTCTCCATTAACAAAACTCCTTCATTGGAGCTCCCTAAGGCCTGTTCCATCATTATTTCGACATAAATACCAAACAGACCAGGTGACAACAAGCATCCTTGCCTAACACCTTTATTTATTGAGACTGGATCCGCCATTCCCTCTTGAATTGAAATCAATGCTTCCTGATTTCCATAGAGATTTTTGAAAGGCTGGATACTGTTATCATCTTTGCCGAGTCTTCTTAGGATTGGAAAACGTTTTGTCCAAGGCATTCTCATAATCAGTAAAACGTACGTAGACTCTGCATATGATACATTGATAATACGTAAATCATGGGATGCCTACCTATAACAGATAGACTCACTTTTCGTCGGGATAAGGGCTGTCATATGGTCAGGTATTGAGTCTTCTAGGTCATGAAAGCGTTCCACAGATATCTCCACCCATGCTTGCTGCACCGCCGCCCATAATTCACCGTCATTCCTACGTGGAGGATCGAAAGCTCGAAAGGACCTTTCCATAATATCTCAATATAATTTTCCACAGGATTCATGTCCGGTGAACGCGAAGGCTATTCCGGGTAGGAAACTTCTGCGGAATGCTCTTCGAACCATGTTCTAGTGCCCACGGCTATGTGGAGAAGCACGGCATTCTTCTGGAAGAGTCCATTACACTGTGGTTGCATGACGACAATGAATGGATGCATATGGACTGTAAGGATAGACACGTAATGTGGAGAAGCACGGCATTCTTCCGAAAGAGTCCATTACACTGTGGTTGCATGACGACAATGAATGGGTGCATATGGACTGTAAGGATAGACAAGTAATGTGGAGAAGCACGGCATCCATTCATTGTCGTCATGCAACCATTACACTGTGGTTGCATGACGACAATGAATGGATGCATATGGACTGTAAGGATACCACAAGTAATGTGGAGAAGCACGGCATTCTTCCGAACTAGTCCATTACACTGTGGTTACATGACGACAATGAATGGATGCATATGGACTGTAAGGATAGACAAGTAATGTGGAGAAGCACGGCATTCTTCCGAAAGAGTCCATTACACTGTGGTTGCATGACGACAATGAATGGATGCATATGGACTGTAAGGATAGAAAAGTAATGTGGAGAAGCACGGCATTCTTCCGGAAGAGTCCATTACACTGTGGTTGCATGACGACAATGAATGGATGCATATGGACTGTAAGGATAGAAAAGTAATGTGGAGAAGCATGGCATTCTTCCGGAAGAGTCCATTACACTGTGGTTGCATGACGACAATGAATGGATGCATATGGACTGTAAGGATAGACAAGTAATG
This sequence comes from Macrothele yani, assembly GCA_039090855.1. Taxonomy (NCBI): domain Eukaryota; kingdom Metazoa; phylum Arthropoda; class Arachnida; order Araneae; family Macrothelidae; genus Macrothele; species Macrothele yani. The sequence goes on from CM077026.1 coordinate 119,885,972, forward strand.
TGGAGAAGCACGGCATCCATTCATTGTCGGCATGCAACCATTACACTGTGGTTGCATGACGACAATGAATGGATGCATATGGACTGTAAGGATACCACAAGTAATGTGGAGAAGCACGGCATTCTTCCGGACTAGTCCATTACACTGTGGTTACATGACGACAATGAATGGATGCATATGGACTGTAAGGATAGACAAGTAATGTGGAGAAGCACGGCATTCTTCCGAAAGAGTCCATTACACTGTGGTTGCATGACGACAATGAATGGATGCATATGGACTGTAAGGATAGAAAAGTAATGTGGAGAAGCACGGCATTCTTCCGGAAGAGTCCATTACACTGTGGTTGCATGACGACAATGAATGGATGCATATGGACTGTAAGGATAGAAAAGTAATGTGGAGAAGCATGGCATTCTTCCGGAAGAGTCCATTACACTGTGGTTGCATGACGACAATGAATGGATGCATATGGACTGTAAGGATAGACAAGTAATGTGGAGAAGCACGGCATCCATTCATTGTCGGCATGCAACCATTACACTGTGGTTGCATGACGACAATGAATGGATGCATATGGACTGTAAGGATACCACAAGTAATGTGGAGAAGCACGGCATTCTTCCGGACTAGTCCATTACACTGTGGTTACATGACGACAATGAATGGATGCATATGGACTGTAAGGATAGACAAGTAATGTGGAGAAGCACGGCATTCTTCCGAAAGAGTCCATTACACTGTGGTTGCATGACGACAATGAATGGATGCATATGGACTGTAAGGATAGAAAAGTAATGTGGAGAAGCACGGCATTCTTCCGGAAGAGTCCATTACACTGTGGTTGCATGACGACAATGAATGGATGCATATGGACTGTAAGGATAGAAAAGTAATGTGGAGAAGCACGGCATTCTTCCGGAAGAGTCCACTACACTGTGGTTGCATGACGACAATGAATGGATGCATATGGACTGTAAGGATAGACAAGTAATGTGGAGAAGCACGGCATCCATTCATTGTCGTCATGCAACCATTACACTGTGGTTGCATGACGACAATGAATGGATGCATATGGACTGTAAGGATACCACAAGTAATGTGGAGAAGCACGGCATTCTTCCGGACTAGTCCATTACACTGTGGTTACATGACGACAATGAATGGATGCATATGGACTGTAAGGATAGACAAGTAATGTGGAGAAGCACGGCATTCTTCCGAAAGAGTCCATTACACTGTGGTTGCATGACGACAATGAATGGATGCATATGGACTGTAAGGATAGACACGTAATGTGGAAAAGCACGGCATTCTTCCGAAAGAGTCCATTACACTGTGGTTGCATGACAACAATGAATGGATGCATATGGACTGTAAGGATAGACAAGTAATGTGGAGAAGCACGGCATTCTTCTGGAAGAGTCCATTACACTGTGGTTGCATGACGACAATGAATGGATGTATATGGACTGTAAGAATAGACAAGTAATGTGGAGAAGCGCGGCATTCTTCCGGAAGAGTCCATTACACGGTGGTTGCATGACGACAATGAACGGATGCATATGGACTGTAAGGATAGACAAGTAATGTGGAGAAGCACGGCATTCTTCCGAAAGAGTCCATTACACTGTGGTTGCATGACGACAATTAATGGATGCATATGGACTGTAAGGATAGAAAAGTAATGTGGAGAAGCACGGCATTCTTCCGGAAGAGTCCATTACACTGAGGTTGCATGACGACAATGAATGGATGCATATGGACTGTAAGGATAGACAAGTAATGTGGAGAAGCACAGCATTCTTCCGGAAGAGTCCATTACACGGTGGTTGCATGACGACAATGAATGGATGCATATGGACTGTAAGGATAGACAAGTAATGTGGAGAAGCACGGCATCCATTCATTGTCGTCATGCAACCATTACACTGTGGTTGCATGACGACAATGAATGGATGCATATGGACTGTAAGGATAGACAAGTGATGTGGAGAAGCACGGCATTCTTCCGGAAGAGTCCATTACACTGTGGTTGCATGACGACAATGAATGGATGCATATGGACTGTAAGGATAGAAAAGTAATGTGGAGAAGCACGGCATTCTTCCGGAAGAGTCCATTACACTGTGGTTGCATGACGACAATGAATGGATGCATATGGACTGTAAGGATAGAAAAGTAATGTGGAGAAGCACGGCATTCTTCCGGAAGAGTCCATTACACTGTGGTTGCATGACGACAATGAATGGATGCATATGGACTGTAAGGATAGACAAGTAATGTGGAGAAGCACGGCATCCATTCATTGTCGTCATGCAACCATTACACTGTGGTTGCATGACGACAATGAATGGATGCATATGGACTGTAAGGATACCACAAGTAATGTGGAGAAGCACGGCATTCTTCCGGACTAGTCCATTACACTGTGGTTACATGACGACAATGAATGGATGCATATGGACTGTAAGGATAGACAAGTAATGTGGAGAAGCACGGCATTCTTCCGAAAGAGTCCATTACACTGTGGTTGCATGACGACCATGAATGGATGCATATGGACTGTAAGGATAGACACGTAATGTGGAAAAGCACGGCATTCTTCCGAAAGAGTCCATTACACTGTGGTTGCATGACAACAATGAATGGATGCATATGGACTGTAAGGATAGACAAGTAATGTGGAGAAGCACGGCATTCTTCTGGAAGAGTCCATTACACTGTGGTTGCATGACGACAATGAATGGATGTATATGGACTGTAAGAATAGACAAGTAATGTGGAGAAGCGCGGCATTCTTCCGGAAGAGTCCATTACACGGTGGTTGCATGACGACAATGAACGGATGCATATGGACTGTAAGGATAGACAAGTAATGTGGAGAAGCACGGCATTCTTCCGAAAGAGTCCATTACACTGTGGTTGCATGACGACAATGAATGGATGCATATGGACTGTAAGGATAGAAAAGTAATGTGGAGAAGCACGGCATTCTTCCGGAAGAGTCCATTACACTGAGGTTGCATGACGACAATGAATGGATGCATATGGACTGTAAGGATAGACAAGTAATGTGGAGAAGCACAGCATTCTTCCGGAAGAGTCCATTACACGGTGGTTGCATGACGACAATGAATGGATGCATATGGACTGTAAGGATAGACAAGTAATGTGGAGAAGCACGGCATCCATTCATTGTCGTCATGCAACCATTACACTGTGGTTGCATGACGACAATGAATGGATGCATATGGACTGTAAGGATAGACAAGTGATGTGGAGAAGCACGGCATTCTTCCGGAAGAGTCCATTACACGGTGGTTGCATGACGACAATGAATGGATGCATATGGACTGTAAGGATAGACAAGTAATGTGGAGAAGCACGGCATCCATTCATTGTCGTCATGCAACCATTACACTGTGGTTGCATGACGACAATGAATGGATGCATATGGACTGTAAGGATAGACAAGTGATGTGGAGAAGCACGGCATTCTTCCGGAAGAGTCCATTACACTGTGGTTGCATGACGACAATGAATGGATGCATATGGACTGTAAGGATACCACAAGTAATGTGGAGAAGCACGGCATTCTTCCGGACTAGTCCATTACACTGTGGTTACATGACGACAATGAATGGATGCATATGGACTGTAAGGATAGACAAGTAATGTGGAGAAGCACGGCATTCTTCCGAAAGAGTCCATTACACTGTATTTGCATGACGACAATGAATGGATGCATATGGACTGTAAGGATAGACAAGTAATGTGGAGAAGCACGGCATTCTTCCGGAAGAGTCCATTACACTGTGGTTGCATGACGACAATGAATGATGCATATGGACTGTAAGGATAGACAAGTAATGTGGACTGTTCAGAGACGTATTCATCTAGGCGTACCAGCGATCCCAACCTGTGCCGATTGAATACACCCCAGACCATAACTGAGTCCCCGCTTGAACAGTTCCATGTTGATAATATGTCGCGCTCATCACTTCATGCGGTTTCTCCCAGATCCGCACTCTGCCGTCTGCGCGAAATAACTGCAAACACGACTCATTTGTTTCGCGACGGTATGTTTCAACCATAAATAATTTGAATGTTTTACACCAATACATTTACCGCCGAAATTATTATTAACAGGACACAATATAAACTTATTATTGAAAATTAATGCTATAAATTATGTCTTTATTCTCTCCTATTTCTCATATTTAATTATTTTTATTATAAATTCAATGAAGCAGCATATTCTGCTTAAGCGTCGGGATCTAAAGTATTTCATTTATCGAAATGTAAATCATTGCTCAAGTGAAAACAGTATGGTCTTTTGTTTTTTGATTCTTTTCCCTATAGTTAATTCAAATTCGTTGAAAAAGAAACATAGGTGTATAATACGTTTTAAAGCGTTTTTAGAAAACAACAGTACTTTTACGAATCAAAATATGCGCCGTCGTTATCTATCACCTTCCGCCATCAGTCGGGCAGCTGAAGGATTCCAGCCATGAAGAATACTTCGTCGTGTGACGCGATGAAGTCGTCAACCCATTTTTGCACTTCGTCACATGTCCGAAACCGTACAGCAGACAAACCATGTTGCATCGATTGGAACAAATGATAGTCCAAAGGGGCTATATCGGGACTATACGCTGGGTGTTCCAAAACTTCCCAGAAAAGCGTCAATAACGTTTCCTTGACCGATTTCGCGACATGCGGCCTAGCAATGTCATGCAGTAATTTCACAGGACGCAATCCTTTGCCTGTGATGGATGTTTCCGACAGCTTTCATGGTTCAATCGCAGCAATTGTTGCTTGTAGCGATCAGAAGTAACAGTTTGACCCTGTTTTAATAGTTCATAATAGAGCACAGCCTTAATATCCCACCAGATGCACAGTAGAACTTTCTTGGAGTGAATATTGCGTTTCGGTGTCGAAATCGTTGCTTCACCGGAATCTGCCTAGTGTTTTTTGCGTTTAGGATTGTCGTACCATATCCAGTTTTCATCACCCGTAATGATTTTATACAGGAAAGACTTTCTGTGTTGTTTATTCAACTGATTCAAACACTTCATGACACGCTCACCCTTGTTCGTTCCTCTGGCTCAGGTCATGTGGCACCCATTTTCATTCCTTCTGAATCTTTCCCATTGCGCGTAAACTATTGGAAATGATTTGTTGAGTTATCCACAGTTGTTCAGCTAGTTGACTTTGCATTTGAGACGAACCTTTTTGCAGCAATGCTTGCAGTTCCTCATGTGACACTTTCTGTGGGGCGCCGTTACGTTTTCGGTCGCTAACATCAAAATCACCTGCTTTAAACCGTTTAAACCAAACCTCATTCGCGCTTTTCGATACAACATTCTCCTCCAGAACAGAACAGATCGATGCATATGCATTTGCACCTATTTTTCCTTGATGAAATTCGTAACGTTTGCAGTATCGAATGAATGCAGTATCACTTGCCACCTTTCACTTACCGATGTGCAAGTGCGTTTGACTGGTGGGCAAACTTCTGTGTCACATTTTATACTCGGGACCAGTTACGGTGAAATGACAAAAATTCGGATTAATGCCGGATATGTAAATTAGCGATATACGTCACAAAAAAACGCTTTAAAACATATTTGTACACCTCATACATTCTGCGTCAAAAAGTAGTCGTACCCTCAAGGGAGCAACCGACGGGAATGAAACTTGGTGAGTAGGTGTGACATAGCAAGATATGCAAATGTTTGAAGCATCACGCTCGGCCGCGCATGTGACGTAAGCAAGGGCGGTTCGTAGAGCTGTACCTGACCGGTTATATAAGGTCGTCCCGTTGCGCGCGCTTGCCATTCTTACTCGTGCTGTGGTGTTGGTTGCATCCTTTGCAAGTGAAGTATGCCTCGGAAAAAAGTTCGGAAGCAATTCGAGGAGATGGAGGAGTTCGAGAGGGACCGTATAAGTCGGGATACGGGAAGAGGGATTGTCTTATCGCCTTATTGCGTGCCATACCAGTCGTGCGTTATCACCATAGCGCGCTGTTGATGGCAGTGGATAGAACAGGGCTCACTGCAAAAAATTGACTGTAGATTTTACGGTTTTAAACCGTTTTCCAGGGTGCCAACACAAAACCGTAAAACCTACAGTTTTATGTAGTGTTGGAGCAAAGCTATAGCTTTGATGTCATGCTGTGGCGTTGGAGAAAAGCTATAGCTTTGCTCCAACACTACATAAAACTGTAGATTTTACGGTTTTGTGTTGGCACCCTGGAAAACGGTTTGAAACCGTAAAATCTACAGTAAATTTCTTACAGTGCACGCAGCAGCGACAGAAAGCGCATGGGAGACATAGACGAACCACGGAGAACGAGAACCGACGAGTTGTCCGACATGCAAGGAGTGACCCAACAGCCAGGATTGCGGATATTCAGCGAGCAGTGGTGCCCTCCATACATCGTCTGATTATTGACAACACCACTGGCAGACTGCTGAACGACTTAGGACTACAAGCACGTAAAGCGTTACTACACATGCCCTTAACAACAATGCATCTTCACCAAAGACTGCAATGGTGTTGATCCAGACTATCATGGAGCCACTCAAAATGGCAGCGTGTGATCTTTAGTGACGAGTCTCGCTTTTGTCTGGGAGGAGACGACCAACGAATTCGTGGGTGGAGGTACTGTGGTCAGCGCAAAGATGAATGTTTTGTTGTCGAGCGTCACACGTCCAGAAGGCCTGATGTCATGGTGTGGCATGCAACTGTTTACGATGCCAGATGCCCTTTGGTGTTCATTACAGACACTTTAACAGTCCAACGTTACGTTAATGAGGTCCTGAAAGCAGTGGCCATACCTTTTCTGAACGCTCTCTCCGGTGCGAGTTTCCAACAGGACAACGCTCGTCCGCATATTGCTGTTGTTTCGAGAGCTTGCCTTCAAGGCACTGACACTCTGGCATGGCCAGCCACATCGGCAGACCTATCGCCGATTGAAAATGTATGGGATGCTATTTGCGCGCTTTCCACACTTCACCCCTACAGCACAATCTGCAGGAACTGCGTGAGAAGATTTAAGCTGCATGGGATGGCATGTCGCAGGACACCATTAGGAAGCTGTACAAGTCCATGCGGAAACGTCTAGCATGTTGTGTGAGCAAACATGGAGGGCCCGACATCATACTGAGAGACACTACCTATTGGCGTGTAGCTCAATAAATACTGCCAATGTTTAGTCATTTATTGTTCCTGGTAACCTTCTTCCCGAATAACATTGCAATCCAACACGTCCTTCTGGGTGCAACTAGTTTTTTGTTGTAGAGTGTATAAAAGTTCGTTTAACATATTACTGGAAATTTGTGTTTAATATGAAATAATAAAATTCAGAGTTTTGCAGTCCCAGGGTATTGTTCAACGAATGGATGAAGCATCGGACAACGAAGAAAGGGACAGAATTGTGGTAAGTAGAAAAACTTTGTTTATAAAGTGGTGATATCACAAGAGAACAAGCAAGATATATAGCGCCAAGTATGATGGGCCAGTCATTTAAATTTTTCCAGTGCGAAGAATGTAATAAAAATCGAATTATAGAAAACGGGAAAATCAAACAAAGGCGCAATGAGTTTACGCCCATAGTGCAAAAACTGCGCGTGATTGAACATGCACAATTAGAGCAGCTTTCTTCACTGTGATTGGAAACAATCACACACGAAGACGATTTTCTCCACCGGATGCCTAAAATAGATAAATTATTTGAACGTTATCAAATAGAAGCCATTGCTCTTTCCACGTTTATAAGTGAGTCACGGGAAAATTCTCATCGGCCGCCACCGGGAATCGAACCCAGGGTCATCCAGTTACGTGCCGGACATGCTTCCACTGCATCACAGCCGCCTCGAAATTCTCCAGACTGGCATACGACAACCTGCTAAACCACTTGGCAGGTTGAACATCGCAAAATGCTGGGGATTCACCAAAGATGAACAGTAGGAACTGAGCAAATAACTAAAAGGCGAATGAATAACAAATACATAGTTGACGTGGATTAGGAATGTCAAATAGAAGTCATCGCTCTTTCTACGTTTATAAGGGAGTCATGAAAAATTCTCACAATTAGAGAATGTTTCCGTGACTTACTTATTCGAGAATTTCGAGGCCGCTGTGGTACAGTGGAAGCATGTCCGGTGCGTAACAGGGAGACCCTGGGTTCGATTCCCGGTGGCAGCCGATGATAATTTTTCCGTGTCTCACTTATAAACGTGGAAAGAGCGATGACTTCTAATTGATATTCCTAATCCACGTCAACTGTGTATTTATCATTTGCACGTTGAAATATAAGAGTAACCCTTATCCCTTAAAGTGGCCGATGTATCTGAAACACATGATTCCGGAAATTTTTTGCGCCCCAAATAGTGATTTTAATATAAATACAGGGATTTAGAAAAATGCTGCAAAACAATTCTTTTCTCCATCTTTTCACTTCTATACCTTTATTCTTTGCCCTTTTACACAAGGCATTATGAGGAACAGATAGTAGCTCTGATTCGAACATCATGCCATTGGGTAGAAACAAGTGATTCGAAAATCTGCTCTCTCCTTTCTTAGGTTCATCGCCATTATTACAATTTATTTAGCAGGTAATCAGTTAGAAAGTATTAATGCCAATCAACCCCCTAAATCTCCACTTTGAGTAACAAAGCTAAGCTTTTTAATACGCTGGTTTGTTCGTTCAAACCGCGTTCGGGCCATTTCTCAGACAGAAAATGTATTCGTTTGAGCTGATTGCATCCCATTTCGGTAACCCCCTACTTAATTTGTTCCAGCCGATTAAAGGATAAATTCTAGCAGATATCATTTTTGTGCTTTCGTTTTCAAGAATAATTGAAAATTCATTGAAAATATGTCATATGTTTAATTTCAACTCTCCCCTTTTGTAATTTCCCCTGAGCAGAAGACGTGATGGGGTTCAATGTGTCTAGGTCCCACTCAAGCCCCCAGTGTACCGAATAATCAGGGAACAATGAACGACGACGAAAACCACAAAAGGTTTAAAGCCTTTCTAACTGCAAATCGCAAAGTATCTTGAAAAGGCTAAAACGCAGAAAAGGCAGAAGGGGGAACAAGTTGTTCTGACAGGAAAGTGTACAAGAAAAAAGTTCGGAAAATTTTAAAGTCGTAAAGTATACGGTTTCCGTCAAGATGGTGAAGTTTTAAGCTGCACTACATACATTACCTACGTGTTAGCACTTCCAAAAGCAATCAAAAGCGGAAAAGGGGGAAAAGCCAAGAAAAATGGGAACTTAAAGGGAAAAATAAAGCATTGAAAAGAAACTACGTGACAGACAATTTTTCACTCAAATGCTTAGAAATGTGGCCTTCTATTTTACACTGATGGAAAAAAAATCCCAACACCACGAAAAAATAGTTGTAGAGGAATGAAATCGCGGCAACACATTTGTATAGGTAACATATTTAATCGATTAAGGTTTCAAGATCACAGCTTATTGTAAGCGCGAGAAGAGCCATTTTAAATGTGAAATGCTGGTACATTAATAACCGGTGTAACCGCCAGAATGTTGAATGCAAGCACGCAAACGTTCATGCATTGTGTCGTACAGGTGCTGGATGTCAGTTTGTGGGATGGAGTTCCATGCCAGTTGCACTTGGTCGGTCAATACAGGGACGGTTAATGCTGGTTGGGGGTGACACTGGAGTTGTCCTCCAATGATGTTCCATACGTGCTCGATTGGTGAAAGATCTGGTGATCTAGCAGGCCACGGCAACATGTCGACACTCTGTAGAGCATGTTGGGTTACAACAGCGGTATGCGGGTGAGCGTTATCCGGTTGGAAAACACCCCTGTAATGCTGTTCATGAATGGCAGCACAACAGGTTGAATCACCAGACCGACGTACAACTGTGCCGTCAGGGTGCGTGGGATAACCACGAGAGTGCTCCTGCTGTCATAGGAAATTGCTCCCCAGACCATAACTCCAGGTGTAGGTCCAGTGTGTCTCGGCCGCTGACAGGTTGTTTGCAGGCGCTCACCTGGCCTCCTTCTAACCAACACACGGCCATCACTGGCACCTAGGCAGAACCGGCTTTCATCAGAAAACACAATAGATCTCCACTCCGTCCTCGAATCAGCTCTAGCTTGACACCACTGACGTCGCAAACGGCAGTGGTTTGGAGTAAGTGGAATGCACGCTACAGGGCGTCTGGATCGGAGCTGTCCTTCAAGTAACCGATTTGTAACAGTTCATTGTGTAACTGGGGTGGCAACTGCAGCTCGAATTGCTGCCGCAGACGCGGTACGATGCACCACGGCCATAAGCCGTACACGGCGGTCTTCCCTCTCAGTAGTGCCACGTGCCCGGCCGGAACCCGGTCTCCGTGGCTACATTCCTGCCACGTCGTTCTGCAATATTGCGGAAAGAAAATCCACCTAGTTCAAACTCCGTGAGCTGTTGATAATGGCTTCTTCGTCTTCTTAAAGGCATTCTTGACTAACATCAACACCCTACGTCGAATCTCAACGATAACTAACGCTCACGAACGTTACAGCGCGTATTTACAGCAAACCTGCTTTGCATGTTCCGAGGGGCGCTACTAGCGCCACACGTATGCGCCGAGCGCGAAATTTGCATAGACGTCATCTTACAGATGTACTCACACCGCCCACCAACTGTCGTTTAACAAACACAACCCCTTCTTGGTGTTGGGATTTTTTTTTTCCGTCAGTGTATTTACTTATTTAGTCTATACCGAAGTAAATTTCTCCGTCATTTCTGGTCTACGCCGGGAATCGAACCCGAGTCCGCTTATTTCGGAACAAGTCGCTCTACCAACTGAGCTACGCAGATGTTTATTCTGATTGCTATCTGCCTTTATGTCGTGTGCGTCCTGCTGGCAGGCACGTCACATCCCCCCCCCGAAAGAGGGCCGGGGGCATGGCCCACGGGTCAGCCGTGACCATGAATCGTTGCAGGCAGTCATCCGCTGTAGAACGTGTACTTGAGAACTCCCAGTCAATCTGGTGTGTGGAATGTAACGTCACACACATATATTTTTCGAAGCGCTGAAGAAGGGATTCTCTGATTTTTCTTATCTCTCGGTGTGGAAATAACATCACACCATTGCGAGATTTTGAACGGTCGGGTCATCCGGATAGTTCGAGCGCCATTGTAACGAAGTAAATTTCTCCGTCATTTTTGTCCACGCCGGGGTTCGAACCCGAGTCCACTTATTCCGGAATAAGTGGACTCGGGTTCGAACCGCGGCGTGGACAAAAATGACGGAGAAATTTACTTCGTTATAAGTCTTTTTTGCAAACTTTTCTCGCCTTGTTCAAAACTGCGCTTGCGAACGCCACGGACACGTAAAGTTTCTAAGTTCTTGGACCTTTCCGTAGCATTTACAGCATTTTTGTACAATTCGAAAACCATTTTTTTTTCAAATAAACAAAACTTTAAGCCCAATTAGCTATAGGATGTCTTGGCCATGTTTCTAAGGGATTTTTTTCTGGTACGCTTTCTAGAATATACTTTGGTATTTCTTTATATACTTGGTCATTTATGTCATAATTAACAAGAGCTTCCCTCAAAAGAGGATTCGGGTGATCCCTGGATTTTCATGGGTACCTCTTTGCTAATTCATACCTATTGTAATGAATAGAATTTAAATTCTGAGGGTTAAATTTCAAAATGCACTATTTTTTTTTCTGTTTTATTTTTTTAAGCAGACATCCCATACCGAATGATCAGGGTGTAAGGACCGCTGAGTGCGAAACAGCTGGAGTCGCGAATAAGGCATGGTTAGCGTGCGGCTAGTCCTGCGACGTGTGCCAGGCTCCCACTCGGGAAACATTGAAGAATAGAAACAAGACATTCGTATAGCCTTAAATGTTCATAGGAGTTATTCACCTCCCTCCCCCCAATATGCCTGCATACTAAGATAACAATTTCAAAGGAGCAAACACTTTATAAAATGTGGGTCCATCTTTCGCCATCGCAATAGCAACCAATCCTCATGACATTGACGCCAAAGTTTTTGAAAACATTTGGGTGGTAATTGTGGTATTGATTTCCAGACATCCTTCCGTAAAGCGTCGAGAGCTTCGAGAAATCGTTCCACAGATGCTCAGGTGGGTGCTATCAGGAGAGTGAGACGGAAATTCGAGGGTTGTGCACACACTGGAAAACTCCTCCAACCAAGGCTGTGAATTTACAATCTATTCCCGATGGTGGTGGAACAGAGAACAAACCCGTCCTGGATATCATTGTACCGGCCCTCCAAAACATTCTTCGCGTCCCACATGAAACTAGCAAGCTACTGCTGGGGCTTTATGACTACACTATACTGTTTGTGAAGATACTGTTTGTGAAGATACTGTTTGTACTATACTGTTTGTACAGTGTAATCATAAAGAAGAATGACAAGAAGGACTGCTGGTATTAGCTTGAAACTTACAGAGGATATGTACAAAAGGTTGGGACATGCAAATGATGAAAATATCATTGAAAATGCGTATCAAGTATCGCAGCAGCGCCCTCTGAACTGCTCGGTCTTGGGAATAAAGAGCTGGCTCAATCGAGATGTTGCAATCAGTACAGAGCCGACATAGAGTCGAAAGGGTGTTTCTTGTGTCTGTCTCACTTTTCCCAGACACCAAAGAAGGTTGCATTATGAACACCGGACGGACTTTGAGCAAAGGGAAGGATTGTTGGGATGGGAGAAGTTGGATTTTCCTACCCCGAAATTCCCACTCGTATGGGAGGAAACACCAGTACAGTGATGCAAACGTGGCGCCTGTCGACAGATGAGCCTCGGACGTAGAGAAATCCGGAAAATGGACCCCAAAATGGCACGATTTCACGGGAAGACTGCCACCTCTACCGCATTGAAGTGACTGTTCGCACAGCGATATTCACGGTCTTAGCGCAGCAATGGAGCTCTGTCACAGGTCAGGGTTTCTCATACAGCGCAGTTCGACGTTGTCTGATTAACAGAGGACTGGTCGCTAGCACCCCATTGATGCGCATTCCTTTGACCCCCAACCACAGACTGCAATAGGATCACGAACACAGACACTGGTGCGCTGATTGGCAACAGTTGTGTTTTCAGCAAAGTTACGATTTAACCTGTTGGTCGCATACGTGTTCGAGGGCATCGTGGTGTACGATACCTTACAGCGTGCACTCTACAACGTCATGCCTGGCCAACGAAAAGCGTCATGGTTTGGGGTGCCACTGGGTTCAATTCGCGATCTCGCCTGACACGAATTGAGGGAATCTTCAAAAGCCAATTGCCATGCTTTGGGGCGCCACTGGGGTTAATTCGAGATCTCGCCTGATACGAGTTGAGGGAATCTTCAACAGCCTAGTGTCATCGTTTGGGGCGCCACTGGGTTTAATTCGAGATCTCGCCTGACACGAATTGAGGGAATCTTCAAAAGCCAATTGCCATGCTTTGGGGCGCCACTGGGGTTAATTCGAGATCTCGCCTGATACGAGTTGAGGGAATCTTCAACAGCCTAGTGTCATCGTTTGGGGCGCCACTGGGTTTAATTCGAGATCTCGCCTGTTACGAATTGAGGGAATCTTCAAAAGCCAATTATCATGGTTTGGGGGCGCCACTGGGTCCAATTCAAGATCTCGCTGAATACGAATTGAGGGAATCTTCAACAGTCAATGGTCATGGTTTGGGGCGCCACTGGGTTTAATTTGAGATCTCGCCTGATACGAATTGAGGGAATCTTTAACAGCCAATTGTCACAGTTTGGGGCCCCACTGGGTTCATTTCGCGATCTCGCCTGATACGAATTGGGCGAATCTTCAACAGCTAATTTTCGTGGTTTGGGGCGCCACTAGGTTCAATTCGCGATCTCGCCTGATATGAATTAAGGGAATCTTCAACAGCCAATTGTCATGGTTTGGGGCGCCATTGGGTTCAATTCACGATCTCGCCTCATACCAATTGAGGGAGCCCTTAACAACCAGTGACACATCAGAGATATTTACAGACAGAGGAGATGCTCTTCCTTCACAGTTATCCTGGCGCTATAGTCCAGCAGGACAATGCTCGGCCATATATGTGCCGGAATGTTCAATACCTCTTCAATATAAAGCAGATACTGCTTCCTCCCTGATTTACATAGTTGTTGGATATGTCTCAGTTCGAACATGTTTGGTACATGATAACTAAGCAACTGGCCAGATGTGTTCGACATTTACTGGACAGACACGGTAACGTCTCTGCCAGTTACCACAAATGAACTCTGGTCTCGCATAGAAGCAGCCTGGTAAGCTATTCCCCAGGACGATATCAAAAACATCTTTCAATGAATGCCACGCCGTACAAAAGCGGTTATTATTCTTCGAGGTGGATTCACACGATACGATTTCGAAACGAAAAATTTTTGTACAGTTCTATAAATGTAATCAGTTATCTCCTGTAACACAAAAAATATGTATTATAAACTTCTTTTGAACTGCCCGATTCTTTCTTGGTGTTGAAATTTTCCCAAACACTGGTGCACATAAGGAAACAGGGTGCGATAAGTGAAAATGTACACATACTCCAATTAAAAGTTTACGTGACGTCTAACCAGCCTTGTGTACAACCAATGATTAATAGTCAAACTACTGTATGGTCCAATTTTGAGAATCGTTGTCGCCCCTACTTATTAATTATTAAAATGTCTGCTGTGTTTGTGTGCATGTGCGTTCTGAGGGGTTTGAATGTCTTAGCGCTGTCATTTTCAATATTCTCCGCTGGTTACCTCCCTGTTGTAACATGGAAATGGTGTCATTTTTCAATATTCTCCGCTGGTTGTCTTCCTTTTGTACCAAGGAAATGCTGTCATTCGTCAATATTCTCCGGTGGGTAGCTTCCCGTTGTAGCAAGGAAATGGTGTCATTCGTAAAGATTCCTGTTGTAACAAGAAAATTGTGTCATTCGTCAATATTCTCCGATGGTTAGCTTCTGGTTGTAACAAGACAATAGTGTCATTCGGCCATATTCTACGCGAATTAGCTTCCGATTATAACAAGTAAATGGTGTCATCTGACAATATTCTCCGCTGGTTGTCTTCCTTTTGTACCAAGGAAATGGTGTCATTTGTCAATATTCTCCACTGGTTGTCTTCCTTTTGTACCAAGGAAATGCTGTCATTCGTCAATATTCTCCGGTGGGTAGCTTCCCGTTGTAGCAAGGAAATGGTGTCATTCGTAAAGATTCCTGTTGTAACAAGAAAATTGTGTCATTCGTCAATATTCTCCGATGGTTAGCTTTTGGTTGTAACAAGACAATGGTGTCATTCGGCCATATTCTACGCGAATTAGCTTCCGATTATAACAAGTAAATGGTGTCATCTGACAATATTCTCCGCTGGTTGTCTTCCTTTTGTACCAAGGAAATGGTGTCATTTGTCAATATTCTCCGCTGGTTGTCTTCCTTTTGTACCAAGAAAATGGTGTCATTTGTCAATATTCTCCGCTGGTTAGCTTCCCGTTGTAGCAAGGAAATGATGTCATTCGGCTATATTCTGCCCTAGTTAACTTCCGGTTATAACAAGTAAATGGTGTCATTTGTCAATATTCTCCACTGGTTAGATTCCTGTTGTAAAAAGGCAATGGTGTCATTCGTCAATATTCTCCACTGGTTAGCTTCCTGTTGTAACAAGAAAATGGTCGTTCTGAAATCGTTTTCGTTGCTGTTCAAAATTTGCTTTATGTATAGCTACGATTTTTATGTTTCTCCACAATCTTTAAAACGTTATTTTTATGTGTTAACACAAGCACAGTTTTATTAAACATGTCTCATATAACACATAGACTATGATTTACTATAATGAACGCTGTTTTATAGTAATATTTTATTTCTCAGGATGAACACCAGAAGAAGATGAAAAGCGAAATAGAAATCTACAAGGTAATTTAAACCTTCCCTCTTGTTCCTCATTTTTTTCTTTTACAGTTACTCAAATTTTTGTTTTTTGTATTGCGGAAAGTTAATTAAAATGTGCGACGTGGCATGACCTAAATGGCGTACTACTGCGATGACGTGTGACTCAAATCGACAATATTACATCGATGAGTCTACCGGCATTGTTCGGTTGTGAGAACAGCCGCTCCGGAGTAGGGAGACATGGTTCCGAAACACTACCAACAAAATGTTATATTTTATATAGGTGCCTTCACGAAAATGAATCTCCTTGGCGTGAGGTTCGGAAATTTGTATGATGAATCTTCCACAAAACCTCTTAAGGACCACGTATTTTTGTTAAGAAATGAAGCAATATGCACTGGATATACTCAACAGTTTTGACCGGATGTTTTATATCTTCTGCCAAAGTCGATAGATGGCGACATACTCAAAACATGAACACCACAGCACATTTAAGGAAATAGGGGGTCCTGGAGGATGGGCAGTATTTGGGGGCCCCAGTATAAGTGGCACATCTAGGATTCCACTATGGGTGGAGGAATAAAAATACCCAGGAGAAATCATTCCCAAAATGCAGAGGGTGAGTCGAAAGTTTTGCAATATTTGAGTCACTTTATGTCTTTACACGTACCTTTACGACGAAAGCTGACTAGCGTTCAAAGTATAAGCCATCGTGTTGCACCGTCGTTATCCATCTGTCTGCCAGTTCTTCGATTCCGCTGCGGTACCAGTTCTTGTCCTTCAAGGCGAAGAACTCCTTGACCCCATCTACCAACTCCTCCTGGTTATTGTAGTGCCATCCACGAAGGAAGTGGGCCATGGACTTGAACAAGTAATAATCTGACGGGGACAAGGCCCGGACTACATGCTGGGTGTGACATCAGCTCGATGACCTCAAGCTCCTGCAGTTTTTCCCGGGTCGTTCGCGCGATAGGAGGCCAAGCGTTGTCCTACTGTAGGAGAGCGAGCATTCTGTTCACCAGTACCGGGGTTTTCTCCTCCAAAACGGCAAGCAACCACTGCAGATGTTCAGAATTGAGGTTGGCGGCGTTGATGGTCCAACCGTCTGGAAAAATATCGTAATAGATTGTCTCCCAAAATTCCACCTGACGCAGAACATCACCTTGTGCTCGAAGCGCCCACGATCAACAAAAGATTTATTAAGATAGCCGGGCTCAACCACTGCCGTTGTATGTTAGAATTACGGAAATTGACCCAATTTTCATCTCACGTAACAATTCTTTTGATGAACCGTACATCGCGCGGGTTTTCTAGGAGTTTCGTACACACTTCCACTCGGCAGTTTGCTTCAGCTGGCATCAGTTCATGAAGGACAATGCGTCAGCTCCTGTAGGCCTTGCCGAGGTCCTGAAGGTGACCAAACACCGTGGTCTCTGATATGCCTAGCTCGCCTGATAATCTTCAATTTCTGGTTGTCGGAAGTTTCCTCTACGGCTTGGAGCACAGCCACCGAATCCACGGTTCGCCACCTTATTGAGCTTGGCTGATCGTCGAAGTTTTTGTCACCTGAGCGAAATTTCTTGAACAATCTGGTTGCAGTGCTGTGGTCCAACGAACTTTCGCATGACAAAGGTTTTGTTTTGCTTGAGCAGCGTTACGGCAGAGTTCAAACTCGTAAAGCAAAAGTTCCCTAATTAGTCGGTTGTAGCAGTTCATGTTTTAGGCGTCCCAACCAGAGACCGAACGACGACATGCAAAGCTGTTCACAGCAACGACTACCACTTTATATCCCTTTCGAATGACTGCAGTGCGTGACTTAAACTAGTCTAAACACGTGACATATCAGCCATAGCACATGCGTTTATGCAAATATTGTCTTAAATATATGAAGAAGCCATAAAAAATATCCCAGCCGTATTGAAGTGTGTATCCCAAATGTAAAATTGCATGATGGTTGAAAAACGGATAGCTGTTCAGTTCTGTTTTAAATCCACCCCACCCCCCACCCCCTATCTCCAGGGGTGTTCATCTTGTCGAAATTATATTACAGTAGCGGGAAATATAGTATGATCAAAATATCATGATTAAAACGAATTTATAATCGATGACAATTTCTACCTAATACAGATGTGTGCACTAAAACACGCCTGTAATGCTTTCGACATTGCAAGGCTGAAGGACAATAGATGGACAAAAGTTATACTGGAGTGGCGGCCATATGAAGGTAAAAGATCAGCTGAAAGACCTGAATCAGAATAGTCAGATAATATAAGGAAAACAATTAGAATTCTTTGGCACTAACAAGTTCAGGTTATAAATAGATGGAAAGAATTGGGAGCAGAGCCCAACATAAGACTAGTGGGGGCCCTGGGCAGAAACAACTTGGGGTCTTCCAGTCCCGGGCATGAATCATACTCCAAATAAATTAACAATGGTACTTGCGTATTAAGGAAGCAACCCTGGTGATTCGCGCAATTATTCTATAATTGCGCGTATAATTGTATAAAGTACAATAAGTACTGCCTTAATACACAATTACTATCTACTTTAATAAATGTTCAAAAATTCTAAATTAGAAGTACAAATTTTATCTCCAGTCGCTGACACAGAAGTACATGAACTCACTTTCTATTAATCGTAGTGGGCTTTGCTTGTCTTCTGTAAGCCAAATCAGTAATCAGAGAGCTAAATTTTTCTTCTTCTTCTGAGCGAGTTATTTTCACGTCTTCATATTCTGAGCGAGTTATTTTCACGTTCTTCATATTCTGAGCGAGTTATTTTCACGTTCTTCATATTCTGGGCGAGCTATGTTTACGTTCTTCATATTCTAGGCGAGCTATTTTCACGTTCTGCATATTCTGAGCGAGTTATTTTCACGTTCTTCATATTCTGAGCGAGTTATTTTCACATTCTTCATATTCTGAGCGAGTTATTTTCACGTTCTTCATATTCTGAGCGAGTTATTTTTACTAAAACATTTTTCTGCCCACGATGTGGTATAAACCTCAAACATGGGTTAGTAAAAACATTTCTTTAAATATCCATGTTATTTTTTTAAATAAAACGGATTTAAACAAATGTAGCCCGCCGAATTGCCATCTTTCAAATGGATATTATTAATCGATTTTTTGAAGCAACATATCGATGCATATTTGCGCTCATTGAAACTTAACTGGTGCACGCCGCCGTTTTTGCTGCCCATAATAATAAACATTAAACGTTTGTGCGCCGCCCCGGTGGCACAGTGGTCTAAGCGATGGCCTCTGATCATTCGTCTGAAAGGGGTCGGGGTTCGAATCCCGGTGAGGCATGGATGTTGTGTTTGTCTTACAGCACTGGCTCTCTCCCTTCCCTGGAGCCAGTGACCCTAAAATAGGGACGGGCGACTGCTTATAGCCCATTGAGTTGCACACGGTGGTCGTTAAACCTCCAATCAAAAAAAAAAAAAAACATTTGTGCTTAAATTGAGGCCCCCCAGTCCATTGGGGGCACGGGCCCTGTGTGCCCTTTGATTGGGAGATACTTATAGCCAGAAATATCTATAAAGGGTTTGAAAGAAAAGAAGGAATGCTTTTGGAAGATTTGAGGATGGACTTGGTTAGACTATAGTTTTTGCGGATTCCTAAAAACACGGAAATAAATTGAAATTGTTTTTACAAGGCAGTATCTTATAGTTTTTGCTGTGTTATCTGCAAAAAAAACAAAAAAATAAAAAAAATGTAGAATTCTGTCAATTCTTCAAGCATCCTACATAATTCTATGGTCCCTTGAAAATGCGGGTCCTGGGGCTGCAGCTCCTCTCTTAAATGGGCTATGATTGAAACTTATGTAAAATTAACAAATACTATAACTTAAGCATTTCTCACTTTTAATAACACTAAGAAAAATTGGTTAAGTAATTAATACTTTAGTATGTACAGGAATGAACGTAAGAATCAGATATCTCCAAACCTGACGATGATAAGTACTCATAGTCACTCTCGTTGCATTGTGAATCCCTATCAGAGAAACACATATGAGTCATTCCATTATGACCACCCCCAGCCTAGAGAAATGAGTGCTCCTGGAGACTGAACTGTGACGCAGGTGAAGTTTACAGAGCAGTATATATACAACCCGAGGACCGTCTTTAGGTTAGTAGACTGTTAGGAGTCAGAATAGGGGAAACTGCCAATTTATCAGAGTTTGAGGAAGAATAAATCGCAATGACACTGAGCCTCGGAACTAAGACCTCGGAACTAAGACTTCGGATCTAAGACCTCGGAACTAAGACCTCGGAACTAAGACCTCGGAAACGGCGCAGTTTGTGGGTTTTTCACTTGCTGCTGTACTGAGTACGTATCACAAGTGGTTCACAGATGGCCAAACGACGAACTGTCATCCAGCCACGTGTCGCCCGTAGCTCTTTGATGCCAGAGGGTAGCAGAGACTGTCGCGCATTTTTTATAACCACCACAGGACCACAGTGCGACAAATCACCCACAGCTACAACAGTGGTGATCAGGGCAATGTGTAACAGCCCACAGTTCATCGCAGCCTTCTGCGCATGGGTCTGTGTAGCTGAAGATCCATCTGAGTCCCCATGCTAACTGCACGTCATCGTCCACAACTCATGAAATGGGCCCAAGATAATCATTGGGCTGTGGATGATTGGATGAAAGTGGCCTGGTCTGGCGAATCAAAATTCCTGGTGTATCATGTAAACGGCTGTGAGCACGGATACACCGATTACCAATGGAGGCTATGGCACCTGGATGCACTGTTGGGAGGAAACAGGCCAGCGGCGGTGGTCTTTTGCTATGGCCAATGTTTTCTTGGGACACTTTAGGGCCCATTATCCCAATAGCACAATCCCTGACAGCTGTCAGGTATCTGAGTATCGTTGTGGACCAAGTTCATTCATTCATAGCAACTGTGTTACCTGTTGCTGATGGCCATTACCAACAGGATACTGCGCCATGCCACACTGCCAAATTCGTCAAGGAGTGGTTCGAGGAACGGAACATGCTTCTGACTTTCTGTTAATGCCCTGGCCTCCAAATTCACCTGACATGAACCCGATGGAACGTTTGTGGTTCGACTTGGAAAAGCAAGTTTGCTCTGAATCACCACAATCCCGAAATGTACGCGAAATGGGGGATGTGCTGTTGACATTATGGCACCAGATACCCCGGCATACCTATCACCACCTGATAGAATCGATGCCTTGCCGAGTGGCAGCTGTTGTGCAGGATAAAGGGGTTCCTACAGCTTACTAGGTCGGTGGTCATAATGTAATGGCTCTGTAACGTACCAGGAGATGTGAAGTACCTGCCAGAAGGACGCACACGACATAAAGGCAGATAGGAATCAGAATACATGTCTGCGTAGCTCAGTTGGTAGAGCTACTTGTTCCGGAATAAGCGGCCTCGGGTTCGAATCCCGGCGTAGACCAAAAATGACGGAGAAATTTACTTCGTTATAATGGCGCCCGAACTATCCGGATGACCCGACCGTTCAAAATCTCGCATTGGTGTGATGTTATTTCCACACCGCGAGATAGGAAAAACATGAGCAGCACTTCGAAAGAAAAAAAAAGAAAAATAAGGGGGAGATGATGTAACGTACCAGGAGATGTGACGTACCTGCCAGAAGGACGCACACGGCAGATAGGAATCAGAATACATGTCCGCGTAGCTTAATTGGTAGAGCAACTTATTCCGGAATGAGGGGACCCGGGTTCGAACCCCGGCGCTGATAAAAATGACGGAGAAATTCACTTCGTTATAGCTCTTCGATGCATTTCACAAGCAAAAAAAAAACTGTTATAAACTTAAAATAATCTCAACCTCTGGGAACAGAAAACAAAACGGTCTTCCTTCTAAAGAGAAAACAATATTTACTACGATACTGAACCTACCCTCATAACTCTTTCAACTATCCTATGTTCTCTTTCCTTGTAGCTCAAACTTTGAACAAAAAAATTCCATCTAGCTTCCCCAAAACGTGCCGTCCAGTTTTCACAAAAAGCGTCATTTATTTTTCTAAACGTACATATCATCATCATCATTGTCAACCATTATCAATCCACTGCTGGACGAAGGTCTCCCCAAGTTTCCTCCACAACGGTCTGTCTTGTGCCAGTCTCCTCCATGTCACTCCCGCATATTTACGAATTTCATCCACCCATCTCCCATGTGGTCTTTTTCTGGGTCTTTTCCTGTCCCTTGGAATCCAATCTAAAATTTCGGCTGTCCATCTATGGTCTGTCCTTCTGGCAGTATGTCCAGCCCATTGCCATTTCAGGGATTTAACTCTGATCATGATGTCTTCCACTCTCGTCATTTTTCGGATCCACGAGTTTCTCTTCTTATCTCTCCTGGTTATACCAAGCATGCACCTCTCCATGCTTCTTTGAGTTGTTTGCAGCCTTTGTTTGTCTCTTTTAGTTAAGGTCCACGTCTCTGCACCATACGTAAGCACTGGAAGGATGCATTGATCAAACACTTTTCTTTTAAGACATAATGGCATATTGCTCTTGAAAATTATGCTGTTTCTTCCAAAAGCTCTCCAGGCAAGTTTTGTACGCCGATTAATTTCTTCATCAATGTGACCCTCACTTGATATCTGCTGTCCAAGATAAACATACGTATCTGTTATCTCCAGTTTTTCTCCATCAATCGATAAATCTTCATTTCTTGTAAAAGCATTGAACATCACTTTTGTCTTCTGAAAGTTCATTTTTAATCCCACTTCTTTACTCTTGTCAGCAAGTTCCTGGATCATACTCTGCAGCTCTGATGGGGTAGTTGCAAAAATGACTACGTCATCAGCAGAACGAAGGTGGGTTAGATAATCTCCATTAATCTTTATCCCTTTGTTTTCCCAGTTCAGTGATTGAAAGACATTTTCCAATGTGGCATTAAAGAGCTTCGGAGATATGGTGTCACCTTGTCTCACTCCCTTTCCAATTTTTATGTGTGTTGTATTTTCAAACAGCCGAATCTTTGCACTTGCATTTTCATAGATGTTATTAATAATATTAATGTATGCATCTTCAATACCGCAGGATTTCAGAGCCGTGGTAACTGCTGATGGTTTCACCGAATCAAAGGCTTTTTCATAATCGATAAAAGCTATGCACAATGGAAGTTCATATTCCCTCGCTCTTTCAATTAGTTCTCTCAGTACGTGGATATGATCTATTGTGCTGTAGCCACTCCTGAATCCAGCTTGTTCTCTCGGTTGAGCCATGTCCAGTGTTACCTTCAAGCGGTGTGAAAGAACTTCAGTGAAGATTTTATAAACCACTGATAGGAGGCTGATAGGTCTGTAGTTCCTGAGATCCTCAATGTCACCTTTTTTATGTAGCAGGATCATTGTAGCATTGTTCCAATCCTCAGGAATCTTCCCTTCATTAAGGCATCGAGTGAAAATTTGGGCGAGTACTGTTTCAATTTCTCCACTTGCTTCTTGTATGATGTCTATAGTAATTCCATCTTCTCCTGGAGCTTTCCCCCGCTTCATGTTCTTGATTGCATGAGCAACTTCTGCTGGGAGTACTGGCAGAACTCTGGTACCTTTCATGATGTCTGGAGTACATGTATCATCCCTTTCATATAATTTGGAGTAGAAATCTTTCACTCTTGTCAAAATTTCGCCTCTATTTCTTGTTATAGAACCATCTTCTTTTCTCAGAGCCATAATCTGTTTTCTTCCCTTACTGAGATGTCCCTTTGCTATCTTAAGGCTTTGGTTGTTTTCAATTGCTTTCCTCACTAGCTCACAGTTGAATTTCCTTAAGTCTTCAGTGATACTTTTTCGTGCTGTCTTGCATAGCTCTATATATTCCACTTCGAAAGTCACATCTTCTTTAGTTGTCCTCATCTCTCTTCTTTTTTGCATCAACATTTTGGTTTTTCCTGATAATTTGTTCACATGCAACTTGTTCTTAGACCCAGCTAATTTTGTTGCTGTTTCCATAAGAGCTTTGGTTACTTTTCTGTTAACTTCCGAAATATCCACTTCTTCCGATGTTAGGCCTTCTAAAGCAGAGAATCTGTTCTTCAGTTCCAACTTGAAAGTATTATGGTGTTTTTTAAGGTTGGTTATGTCAATACATTTTGTTTGTCTTATGAGCTTGCCACGTTCCAGTTTAGTGTTGAGGTGCATCTTACATCTCACCAATCTATGGTCACTACCTGTGTTGAACTTGTTCAGCACACTGCAGTCTTCGACGACGAATTTTTTGTTACACATAATAAAATCAATTTCACTTGTCGTCCCAATTGGATGTCTCCATGTCCATTTCCTATGTGGCTTTTTCTTGAAAAAGGAGTTCAAGATGAAAAATCCTTCTGCCTCTGCAAACTCAACGAGAGTATTTCCACGCTGGTTTCTGTTGCCGTGACCGAATTTACCTACTGAAGTTTCATTCTGTTGCCGGTGCCCTATTTTTGCATTGAAATCTCCCATAATTATCTTCAAGTGCTGCTTACCTTTATTATTTAGATGACGAATTTCCTCATAAAATTCTTCAATTTCTTCTTCAGGATGACTTGTGGTGGGTGCATAAGTTTGAATAATCTGAGCCTGGTATCTTCTCGATAGTTGGATAACGAGTCGTGCAGCTCTGTCAGAGGAACTTTCAACTTCTACCACTTTATCCTTCAGTTTCTTGTTTATTATAAATCCAACACCACTAGTCCTGCCAGTATCTGTCCCATGATAATAGAAGAGATGTCCACTTTTCAGTTCAATGAGATCTTCTCCTTTTCTCCTTACCTCACTTAGCCCCACGATGTCCCACTTGATCCTTTGTAGTTCCTCTTCCAATTCAAGAAGCCTTGAATCAGAAGATAGGGAGCGTCCGTTATAGGTAGCCAAGGTCAGCATCAAATGGCAGCCTAGTCCGGTCCTCCGGGGATTCTTAGCACCCTCTGCCTTCATGTCGCACTGGCCGCTGCCTTGGCCAGGTACATTCCAGCTGCCGGAGACTGAGGGCCAAGATTTAAGTTGTAGAGTCATTTTGGAGGTGTTTGGCCATAACTCACCACGCTGGCCAAGCTGGTTGGTGAGTGTGGGATAGCATTTCCTCTGATCCCGATGGTATAGTTATACCGCTATTGGCGGTCGTCAGAGCCCCTTTAGTGGGAACAGGATGCACCACGAGAAGGCGGGGTTGACATTTGTCAAGGAGAGGCTGTGATGTTACGCATCACCTGACCTTACATCCCATATACGGATCCAGATATCAGGAAACTTGTGAAAAAATTCGAACGTATATTTACGGCTCTAAGGCTTACTGCAAGGGTATACCAAAACGTGTGTATACGCGGCCGGGGCTTAAAGGGTTGATAAAATTCCCTCTTCTAGAATGAGCTTGTTCTTTGAACATTATTGTCGGCTGACTCGGAACCCGTGATATTGTGGCACCGCCTTTCTCAAGGAGGATGATGTAACTTAACACGTGACGAAACGTAGGAGACGTACTACTGCGGTGATGTAAAAGCAAATCGGCAGGGTTGCAAAGATAATCCTACCGCCGTCGTTCAGTTGGGATAACAGCTGCTACGTAGTAGGAAGACGTGGTTCGAATCATACCACTGGCCAAACCGTTTGATGTTATTGTATAAAGTGCTGACGGATTTCGAATTCCATCCGGTCATCTCATCTAACTCGTAAATCGCATTGCTTATCTTCTGCAGAGATGCGTTCAGAAAGTGTACAGGTATACAAGTCCTTTCCATGAAATGTTGTGCACCTGCGATATTTTTGAGATTGCAAATGTTTTATATTCCGTTCATGTTACGACGTATTTATTTGCAGTTCAATGGTGCATTTGTATACTGTTCTTCTTCGTAAATTTGAAAGGTTAATACACTCAACTTTAATTTTGAAGGACTTTTGACATAATTTCAATGATATCTAAATTATTCCAAAGTAAATGAAAATTGCATTGCTGCAGTTGCTCAATTACAACACTAATCTAGCTTAGCCTGATATATATCTTTCATAACAAAGCACATCACTGTCGCTACGTCCCAAACAATCGAATAGTAGAAAGAGGGCTTGTGAGCTTACAGAGTGAAAAAGAATTTCATGAATCGAATGGAATGACGTTGTAGCCCAAATGATGCCATTTTGAGGGTTTGTAGATTAAGGGGGAAAATGGTCTTAATCTTTCCATATAACACTAAAAGGTCATGCATTGCGCTCCTCCTTTCACTATAGAAACATGTGACGTACTACAGAGGTGAAAACATGTGTCAAGACGACAAATCTGTGGCAACAGATTCTGTCTGCGTAGATCAGTTGGGAGAGCGATTTACTCCGGAGTGAGGGGGCACACATTTGATGTCGTCGCGGACAAACTTGTGCTTTCACAAACGCTACTGCAAATGTCTGACAAATACCTGCATTAACTTGATGAAATTGACGTGTGTGACTGAATCTGAAAGGATGAAACCGCAATAGTCTGTTCAGAATCGTACATGCTATTGAGTATGGCATATACAGCGGTTGGGCAGAATAATGTAAACACCGCGCTCAGAGACGTGACTTTTAATGCAGCTGCATACGTATTAATACGTAAAGGTGTCCACCACGTTTTGGCTGTAATAGCTTTATTTTGAACCTCAAGGTCCTGTTTAAGTCCAATTAAAGTGTCTTGTTGCAAAATTTCTTTCAGGGTGACGAAGAAATGAGCGACCAAACGGACTTCAAAAGAGGGCTAATAGTTGGTAGCCGGCGAGTCCTCAGTGACAACAGTCGCCAGAGCAGTAGGAGTATCGAGAATTACCGGCTGTAGCGTCAGAGCAGCGTACCGTGTTCGTGGCAAAACCGTGTTTTAAAGCGGCGAGAAAACGATCCTGACTGATAGAGACAGGAAACCATTAAAGAGGATTGTTTCCTTTGAAAGAAGACAACGGCGCCGAAAATTAGCGCCGAGCTCTATCTGCATATCTAGACCCCCGTATAAAATAAATACTGCGCAGGGAACTGCATAAACAAAATATTCATGGCAGAGATGCTATTACAAAACCTCTGAAGACCCCGGTGAATACAAAACGTTGACGGCAGTAGCGCCAGGAGCATACAACGTTGACTGCCAATGCACGGAAGCGTGTAATATGGTCGGACGAATCCACATTCACACTATTCCCAACAGCAGGACGTGTTTACATGTGGAAAACACAATCAGAAGCGTGCAACCCAGACTACTGCTCCCATAGTGCAGCGTGGTGTTTGTTCTGTCATGCTCTGGACGGTCATATCGTGGTTTTCAGCATGTCCGCTGATCACCTAGAAAATACGTTGACTGGCTGGGCGAATGAAACCATTTTGGCCAAATCTATCCAATGGCTCAGGCATTGTTTCCTGCAGGGGATGCCATCTACCAAGATGAAAACTCTCAAATTCACAGAGCTCGGAATGTCTAATCATGATTTGAGGAACATGAGGACAAACTTTCACACCTTCCTTATCCTCCCCAATCACCACACTGAAATATCATTGAGCCACTGTGGTCTGTGTTGGAAAACAGAGTAAGATACCGTTTTCGTCCTGCTGCATCTCTCAAGAACCTGGAGCAGTTTCTGCTTGAAGAATGGTGTAACATCCCACTAACCACCATCCAGGATGTGTATGCGTCTATGCCAAGAAGGTTTCAGGCAGTTTTAAATACCAAAATGTTATCCCACACCTTGTTAGGTACGTAAAACTTTCTTTTCCTAGGTGTTCACATTATTCTGTCCAACCCGTGTATCTTGCACTCCATATGCATTTCTTGTTCTAATACCTCATCCACTGATCTTTGCGTTTTCTGCAGACTGATTGACAGCTTTGTATAGTTTTCGTAGTTTTACACTCAGATATGTGGTTTCTTCAAATGGAATAACAAATTCTTTCAAGTCACATCGTGACAGTGGACCTTTTCGAAAATTTACACACAGACATACGGTTTCTTCGAATAACCACTCCTTTATAGATAAATGATGAGAATAGATGTGTTCGCAGACCAACACGCAGATAGACATACAGTTTCCTCACATCGAATAGCCACAATATTTCGATGGGGGTACATTAGACCTGTTTTCCGACCATCGCTGTCACCCGGAAAAGTACAGTGTTACCTCTTTTTTGTACAACTTCATCATTAGCACGCATTTTAATATTGCGAGACCACAATTTTCATTACAGCTACCAACAAAACTGCCAATACTTAAATCTTATCAGCTTCATACCAAAAGCAGAAGTATGGGTACGCTGCTTTCTGTGCCATTCTTAGAGACATGTTCGATAACTTTGCTCTCTGTGTAGCGAGGGTTTAGAGGTGCAGCATTTTGACAATTCTTCCGAGATGAGCCGGGATTTGAGTACTGTGTGAGGCATAGTGGGTGATCCAATCTAATGGAGCAGGTTCTGTTCGTGCCCTGGAACTAATGACCCTAAATCAGGGATGAGCATGTGCTGTGGTAGTTAAATCCTAAGTCAAAATGATATTGAGCACTTTCAATAATTCATTAAGATTCCAGATAAATTGAAGTAGCTTCAACTGCGACTATACTTTACATGAAACTTCTCTGAATTGTTTAAATTTATAACTGCTTTTACTTTCTGTTTCAGTCATGCGTGGATTCAGTTAAAGATTTCGTCTTATCTGAAATGCCTGAAGGACCCCCGGTAGATGCGCAGAAGAACTAGAAGTTAACACCAATAAAGTGAAAAACAGAATAGAAGAGTTGTTAGCCTGACGCGAAACAACAGCACTGAAGACATCACGGAACTCGTACTTCGAGCTGCTGTACCTATAGCAATCAGTTCATATAGTATGAAAATTTTGTGAAGGCATGAATGGAACAAAATCATTTCGTGTGTTATCTTCATTGCACAACGCTATTAAAGCACAAATACAATGTAATGCATTTGATGAATACTTCATTTCATTTAAAGTTTTTTAACCGTAAATCTATTGCAAGTCTTACTGAAAACAGGATAACGACTTATCTACTACAGTAGTAAATCAGAATGGCTGTCTGTTTGTCTGTAGCTACGTTAACTCATCTGGAAAACCCGGTACACACTTCAGCATCACCAAAAACCAATCGTGCACCAAATTATGAACATGCCGTTTTATGCACGATACAATGACGAGAATGACATTTAAAAACTTTTAATGACAAGTCAAAACCAATTTCATTAGTACTTTCGGTCCTACTTTAGGACCATCCTCAGATGAAATGAACACGACCTAGAGATCTCACAGGTTAATATAACATGCACATTGCCAGATTACCGGATACGCATGATTAAAGTTCAACACACTATTGGCGTAAGCAATTAATGACTTATGAAACAGAGTCAGCATTCACGGTGAAAGATAGGGTTGTGACGTCCAGACTCTATGAGGTTCTTCCACCCGATACAGGTTCGAGAACCTCATCATTGCAGCACCGGTCCATATTCTTAAGAATTAACAAACTCTCTGTTAATCTCTTTGTTTATTTACAGAGAGTTTATTAATTCTTAATAATATGGACCGGTGGTGCAATGATGAGGTTCCGGTATCTCTTTTGTTATTCCACTACTCTCTTTGTTATTTACAGAGAGTTTGTTAATTCTTAAGAATATAGAGTCCCTTCCTTCTGAGCGGCAATGATGAAACATCATTCACATTTTGAAAACTTTCAACTCATCATAAACTTGTGAAAATTGGTGTTGATGTAAAACGCATTCTGGTGTTTGATATGTTATCCAGGAAACAGCAAGAAGTGAAATAAAACAAACAACAAGTTGCTTAATTCAAACATTTTTATTGTAGCGCCATCAAAAGTAGGTGGAACAGCCTTAACAAAACTGCGCAGGGACTTTTCGACTCTCGCAGATGTGTTTGAAACATTTGTCTTGCAAATAAAGGACGATGGTTTCACTACTTACTCTAAGTAAGTGAGTAAATCATTGCTTTTTATAATATACCTGAAGTGCCAGACAAACTGGTACAGACGAGCTTATGCAAAATACATAGCAAC
Source organism: Macrothele yani (assembly GCA_039090855.1). Taxonomy (NCBI): domain Eukaryota; kingdom Metazoa; phylum Arthropoda; class Arachnida; order Araneae; family Macrothelidae; genus Macrothele; species Macrothele yani. The sequence continues at coordinate 119,915,875 of CM077026.1, forward strand.
GTCACTTATGCTCGTACTCGGTTTCATCCGCCAGTGTGTATATAAAGCGATAGACATCCTTGCCAGCTGTCAGAGCTATTTTCGGTATGAGAATGACAAGTAATAACGATTTAAGCTATTTTCAACGCGGTGTCATGGTTGGTGCTCGAGAGATGGGCCATAGTATTTCGGAGGTAGAAACGAAGTTCGGATTTTCACGGACGACAATTGCAAGGGTGTACCATGAGTACAAGAATTCCGGCAAAACCTCCAACCTACGATAAAAGTGTGACTGTAAAAAGACATTGGGTTAGCCTGACCATCGTCGGCTGTCAAGAATCATTTCACGCGATAGGCGTGCTACACTCTCGCAGGTATAATCGGAATTCAATGCTGGAGCCTCAACAAGCATCAGCGTCTGGACTGTGCAACGTACCCTACAAGATATGGGCTTTGGGAGCCGACGCCCAAATAGAGTCCCCTTGATGGGTGCACGACACAGAGCTATGCGCCTCTCTTGGGCACGGCAACACCGCCACTGGACACTTGATGACTGGAAACAAGTAGCCTGCTCTGACGAGTCGCGTTTTCAACTGTATCGGGAAAATGGAAGGATTCGTGTGTGGCGCAAACCCCATGAAGCCATGGATCCCGCCTGTCAACAGGGAACTGTACCGGCTGGTGGGGCGTCCGTAATGGTATGGGGTGTGTTTAGCTGAACTTCCCTGTAACCCCTAGTACGTCTGCAAACGTCTGTGACCGGCCAACGCTATGTGCGCATGCTTTCTGACGAGGTACACCCGTTCATGTCCTGCATTCATGCTGATTGGTAGGGCCTGTTCCAACAGGACAATGCACCTCCACAAAAGTGTCGAAACGCCCCATTATGGTTATAGGAGCATTCATCTGAGTTTGGAGTTTTGCCATTCGCACCCAAGTCCCCAGTTCTGAACGTGATATAACACATTTGGGATGCCATGCAACGCGCTAACGAACACAGACCTCGGAATACACGCGAATTGTGGAACGCTCTGCAGGAAGTATGGTGTGCATTGCCTACAGCATATTTCCAGAAGCTAGTGGAGTCCATGCTTTGCCGTATTTCTGCAGTCCTGCGTTCCCGTGGGGGACCTACCAAGTATTAGACTGGTGTACTTGTTTTTCTGGCACTTCTGTGTATACATTTGTGTGATTTCCATATAACCTAAGATACCTACTGCGGAGAGGCTTTTGAACTCCGTATATATGCATTATAGTTCAAAGCAGATTAATCTGGGTCGGGTCCGGGTCCGTTACAGATCCGGGTTGGGTCCAAATATGCGACGTTCGGGTCCGGTTCGGGTCTGCGTCCAAATTTTTGACCCGTTTGGAACTCACATTCAGATCTGTAAGGTAAAAAGTATTGGATTTTTTTTCTCACGAAGAACTCATGTTTACCAGAACTGATCTAGCTACGTTCTAACAGATTTCGTTTCAAGTCATTTTCCTCTTCTCGCAAAGAAGATAAAGGAGTTTTACAGTTTTATTGACGGAATAACAAAGTAACCCAAACAGTATGAGCTTCTGAGACAGCTTTAACGTCGTTTAATCACACGACCTTACCCTTCAAGAAGCCTCATTGAAACGTATATTCCTGTTTTGGGAGCCTGTCGAACTATTAAAATTTTAGAGTTAGTTTTCCCGTTGTCGCGAATGCGATAATACGAGAGCCTCTTTAATTTTCGTACTAAAACCAGATACAAATCCTATCTTCTTCCGAGAAAGTTTTAACGTCGTTTAAATCGACGTTACGTATAAATAAGCACAATTCTAACGTTCTCTTATTTTCAAAATACAATATGTGGACAAAAGTGATTGGGCACACCCAATAGGCGAAGGGTGTGCTCTTGCAGCAGACGCATGGTCTATAAGATAAAAATACGGCAATGGGAGTACTCTCAGATCAATCGCTGGTCTCATGTCTAGCAGGAGAGAGCACTCCGAGTTCCAAAAGGGTGTTATACACGTCGAGTCACATTATTGTGACCACCTCCTACTTTTGATGTCAACAGCGCGTAGTCAATGATAGAGAGCACGTGTCGTGAGCTGACTTCGAGGATATATACTGTTCAAGGTGTGCTATAAGCAATCTGAAAACACATCACTCGTTGCTACCATGGATAAAAGGAGCGATTCATCAGATTTGCAAAACAGGATGATTATCGACTTTCGGGACAAGCGCGGCATTATTTCTGAAACAGCGCAGTTTGTGAACTGTTCGCGTGCTGCTGTGCTTAAAGTGTATCGTGATTGGAGAAATGGCACCATTGCGAATAAGCGACGTGAAAACTGCGGAGCACCACGTGCCATTGATGTGAGAGGTGAACGTCGGCTTCGAAGGTGCGTGAGGGCCGATCGACACGTTATTGTGGAGCAACTCACTGGCCGAATGAAGCAGGGGGCTAGAGGAAGTGTGTCTAAAACGACATTTCGGCGAACCCTGCTGCGTATGGGGCTCCAATGCAGACGGATGGTCACTGCACCTATGCTAACGAAGGTGCATCAGTAAAAACGGCTTACATTTGCATGGCAGTATCGGAATTGGACTTCCGCAGATTGGCAAAGGATTGCCTTCTCGGATGAGTCACACTTTCTGCTTCATCGAACGGATGGACGTCGGCGTGTAAGGCGAGAAACATCGGACTCTTCAACCGTTGCTAGAAGAACACCAGCTGGTGGGAGCAGCGTTTTGGTCTGGGGAATGTTTTCGTGGCATTCTCTGGGTCCTCTCATACCTGTGAAAGGCACTATTGACCGAATTCTTTATGAATCCATCCTTACAGACCACGTACATCCATATATGCTGATTGTCTTCCCTGCGGCATAAGGGATCTTCCAGAATGACAATGCGACGTGTCACACAGCTAGAAATGTCCGAGAGTGGTTGGAAGAGCACGATGAAGACTTCAAAGTACTTCCCTGGTCCCTTGATTCCCCAGACTTAAACCCAATTGAGCATCTGTGGGACCACCTTGATCGTGTTGTTCGCTCTATGGATCTTCCACCACGCACATTCCAGCAGCTGTCAGATGCAATGCAGTGAGCTTGGCCCCACATACTTGTGAACACCTTTCAGCACGTTATTGAGTCACTCCCAGCACGTCTATCTGATGTCCGTGCTGCACATGGTGGTTACTTTCGATATCTCTAGTGGTCACAATAATATGACTCGACCGTGTATTAGGCATCTCAATTAGATATATGAGCATACGAAGCACTGCTGATGTAAGACAGGTCACTAAATCGACTGTAGCCTTTGTCCTCAAAAATGGGAAGAAGACGGAACTCTGCAGGAATTCACGTCGCCCTGGAATATTCACGAAATCGCAACACAGGGACCGGAGTGTACTGCAGATGTAGATCTGGAAAAACAGGTCCCTACTGATTCATGCCATAGCAAATGAGTTCCAGATGGCCACTGATGATATGATCTCCACCAAGACACTTCGAAGAGAGGACATGCATGCTGGTTTAATAGGCAGAGCACACGCCAATGAGCCACTCATCACAAATACCGAACAGTGGCCCATGCTCTCGAGAATCACGGCCGAGCAACAGCCCACGAACCCAACGAAGGTGTGTTGCGAATTCTTGCAGCATCCTGCTTGTATTAAGTCCGAAGCATGTTCAACGGGATTCACGTGGTTGATGACACTGGCCACTCCTTATGTACGACATTCACTTCCTGGAAGTGCATAGTCACCAGACTTGTAGAACTACACTGGTGTGCAAATATTAAAGACGAAGAGGAGAAATTAGCATAACAGCGAAACGAGCTGGCAGAACGGACCAAAAGACCACTCAGGAGATAGACTAGGGTCAGGTACGGTAGGGAATGCGCATATATGCAGCATGACTTAGGGGGCAGGGGGAGTGTTGGAAGGGTATAAAGCACACAGGCGGTGTACGCTCAGCAATTCGGTGAAAGCTATTGCACGATGTACATCGGTTTGAACGACGTCGATTTGCTGCTACCGTGTAATATGGCCAACAGGCAATACAGTAGACGACATCTGGATGACTTTACCCGAGGTCGCGTCATTGGGAAGTTGGAAGAAGGTCGAAGTGTGACTAGTGTAGCCGAGGAGTCCGGAATCGCCCACAGTATCGTTTCACGAGCTTGGAGAGCATTTCAAACGACAGGAACAGCTGTCCAAGAGTTTAGCAGTGGTCGTCTACGAGCAACTACGGCGGCGGACGACCGGTATATTGTCCTACAGGCGAGAAGAGACAGACGGTAGACAGCGGGAGAAATCGCAAGGCACATACAACAGGCAACTGGACGTCTGTTATCGCGTTTTACCGTGGCCAGGAGGCTGCACAAAGGTGGTCTATTTGCACGACGACCAGTACGGTGTGTGCCATTAACGCCTGCTCATCGGAGGCAGTGGTTTCTGTGGTGCCAGGAACAAAAGAACTGGACACATCAGCAACGGGGTCGAGTTCCCTTTACGGATGAGAGCGTATTTAGTGTGACGAGCGATTCTGGACGTATACACATCTGGAAAGAGCAGGGAACACCAATCACACCTCTAATATCGTCGAAAGGGACCGGTTTGGATGTGGCTGAGTTCTCGTTTGGGGTGGTATCGTGCTTGGTAATCGAACTGAGCTTCACATCTTCCAAGGAGGTTCAGTCACTGGTGTCCGCTATTGTACCGAGGTTGTCTTGCCTCACGTGCATCTGTTTAGAGGTGCTGTAGGTCCTGATTTCCTCTACATGGACGACAACGCTACACCTCATCGTACAGTGGCTGTCGCAGGGCTGTTGGGGATTTAAGATATTCAACTCATGGATTGGCCCGCAAGGTCTCCGGACCTAAATCCAATCGAACACCTGCTCTGGAGACATTTGGCAGCACGTCACCAGCCGCCAGCAACGATTCCGCAGCTGCGATTGGTGCTACAAGAAGAATGGGCCGTGATATCTATCCGAGAGCGTTAACTTTACACCACGGTGACCAACAATCCACGGTGCTATGTGTATTTTTAAGTCAGCTTCTGGCATCATAATTCCGTAAGATGAGCTCAGCTACTGAGACGTCTCCAGTGTTGGACATTAACGGCACTGGCTATATATATTATAGCAGTTAAATCAAAAGGGCGAGATCCCAAGTGAAAATACTCCAAACACGTGGCGTCAGTAAATAAATTAATACATCACTCTTTCCACGTTCCAGAAACACATAGCAACCGAAAAATTGTTTTTCAGCCGCCGCCGTGGAATTGAATCACGGAACTCTCGATATCTAGCCGAGCGCGTTAACTTTACACCACAGTGGCCAACAATCCACGGTGCTATGTGTATTTTTAATTCAGCTTCTGACATCATAAATCCGTAAGATGGACTCAGCTACTGAGACGTCTCCATCTGGTGGGCATTAACGGCACTGGCAATATATAAAAACAATTTTTCGGTTGCTATGTGTTTCTGGAACGTGGAAAGAGCGATGTATTTATTTATTTACTGACGCCACGTATTTGGAGGATTTTCAACACACGCACAATTTGTGGTGGGCTAAGAACGGGCACCTCTTAATTGTAAACAATGGTCAGGTTGAAGTGGTCACCCCCCCGACTTAACGTCGACCTTAACCAACCCTAGTGAAAAGAAGTGGTGTTAAAAAGATCGTTGCCTGTTTGGATTTTAATGACAATGCTGCTGAGGCTGTTGCCATTATTAAGCAAGTATCAATACTTACAGCGGTTCACATGATGAATAAATCACAGAATGCAATTTCAACAGAGAGCTTAAAAAAACGTTTTCTTAAGTGTAAATTTTTGGTAGATGCTACTCTTCAAGAAGGGAATTTACCTCTCCTACATCCCTCACCTGAAGGAATGATGGAAGATGACTTTTCTAATTTCGTAAACTTTGATAATGACTTAGAGAGATATCTGATAGTGAAATCCTGTAAAATGAGATTATAGAACATGATCATCATCATGTGGATATTGGAGTATCTTCTCATGCGGAAGCGAATAATGCATGCAGCGTTTTAAGACCCTTTTCTGGAAAATAAGAATAATCTGGACTTCTCCGCACATTATAAACTGAAAATTCAGGTAACAAATTTATTATATTCTGAAAAAAAGCAATGTAAAATAACTTATTAATTTACCAAACCGAGGATAATATACTTACATCACTATATACCGTAATGTACTTTACCAAATTGTACGCTATTATATGTACACAACTGTACTGTATGAAATTTTAAGAGCCGTTATAAAGCAACATTTCTCTTAGTACAGTATTTACCCGTTCTTTAAACATTTTCTCTTCACTACGTATTTACGTAGTTATACACTATATTGACAAAAGTCACCTGGCACCCCTTCAAAAGCAAATGAACAGATCAGCTGTGTTGTTAAGATGCGCGGTGCAGCTGCAAACGGTATTAAAACAAGCCTGCAGTTGACCGCGATCATATCGGGATATCGGGCTGTGAAATTGAGTGAAAATGAAGCGGCGGGAGAGAACTGACTTTGAGAAAGGAAAGATTGTTGGGTGTTATATTAGTGGGTTGTCCATAAGAGAAACCGAGAGGCGTTTAAACATACTCAAGTCAACTGTTTTGGATATACTGAATAAGTGGAAGACACATGGCGTGCCTGAAGCAGCAAAACGTACCGGCTGATCAAAGAAAATCAGTGATAGAGGACGTCGAAGACTCAGGAGAATCGTTACAGCTAATCGACGAAGTACTGCACAAGACTTCAGTGTACAAGTGAGAAAAAATGTTGGTACCTCGGTATGTACACGTACTATTCGCAGAGAATGTACATTGCATGGGTTATCGCGGTCGTGCGGCTGCTCACAAGCCTTTCATCTGCACTCGGAATGCAACCCGTTGTTTAGCATGGTGTAAAAAACATTTATCGTGGACCGTAGATCAATGGAAACGGGTCCTATGGACTGATGAATCCAGATACACGATCCATCAGTCTGATGGCCGTGTGTGGGTATGGAGGCAGTCGGGGAAACGCTAGTTACCACAGTCTACTGTTCCTATGGTCAAGTTTGGAGCTAGCAGTGTACTCGTGTAGGGATGTTTTTCGTGGTATGGTCCCGGCCCATTAGTTATCGTGGACAAACCTGTTAACCAGGACGTCAACCTCGATATTCTGGGCAATTATGCTCTACCAACTCTGCGGCAAACCGAGCCTTGTTGGTACCAGCAGGATAATGCGCCGAGCCATAAAGCAAAGAATGTTACGGTGTGGTTTGACGAAATATCCGTATCGTGAGTGGACTGGCCAGCACAGAGCCCTGATCTTAATCCCATAGAGCACATATGGGATGACTTAGAGCACGTCATAAGAAGTTTGGAACCAAGGTTTACAACTAAGCAACAGTTAGTGGCAGCATTATGTACAGAATGGAAGCGGATACCGATCGCTGTGGTCCAAAATCTTATCGAAAGCATGTCTCGAAGGGTTAGTGCATGAATTAAGGCCAAAGGTGGACCAACACCTTACTAATGTATGTCAATAAATGCTATGTTGTGTTTCTCTTCTAGGTGTCCGGTGACTTTCGTCAATATAGGGTACGCACTGTACTTGAGTTCGTATGTAAACGCAGTAGTATGTGAATTTATTTGGAGAGATTCCGAATAATGGAACATCATGGTAATTGGAATATTTTCTTATAACAAATACGCTATTCCATTAAGCGGGTTCGACTGCATTTCCTTTAATGCCTGGCAGACAGGAGGACATGGCAAGAAAAGGAGGACATGCCCTCTAAAAGCCGGACGTCGGTCACCCTGACCATGAGCAACTTAACCGGATATAAGCCTGTTCCTAATTTAGGACCACTTGTTCCAGGAAAGAGAGACGGAGAGAAACAAAGCCAGAGCCGGCTTTTTATTTCATTAGTTAAGGGAAAATATCCTGGTCACGGCTCTGCATTGGCAGGTTTAAGACTGTACTCCTAGATCAAAGAAAGACAGTCCATCTCTCAAAACAAAGACGAACTTGTTAAATGATCAGATGGCGAAGTCCACCAAGTAAAACCAAAGACACGGAAATACAGGATGCCCATGAAGTCTTTCCCGCATTACAAAAATTAAAATAAAAACATCAATGTAAGTTAAAATAAAATGGTTGGCAACATAGTATAGCAGCACTCATAAAGTTTGTTTTCTGTTCTTTGATGACCGCTACTGCTAAATAAGAGGATCATTTCATCGATAATGGCTTCCATGCAAGAAAAGGCGACGTGCGTGTTGTGGTTCCATGAGGCCAAATTGGTGGTTAGAGTCCAGTGTGATTTCAGAGACGAGTACAGACGATCACTACCGGACGAAAAAAGCATAAAAGCTTGGTATGAAAAAGTTCGAAACGACGGTTAGTGTTGGCGATCTCCCCCGAGCGGGCAGACCACCAGTTACACAAAAGACAGCTACAGCTGTTGAGGAGACATTTCTGCGAAGCCTCAGGAAATCCATTCGTCGTGCTTCACTGGAAACTAGGATTCCCCGTGCCACGGTTCACAAAATTTTACGCAAACGTCTTCATCTGTATGCTTATAAGGTACAACATCGTTCAAGCTCTTCAGCCTGGTGACCGGCCTCGCCGCGTTGCATTTGCGACGGAGATGTTGCAGCGCATAAGCTCATGATAGGGATTATCTGCCCCGTGTCTGTTTCTCAGATGAAGCCTTCTTCCACGTCTCTGGTACAGTAATTAGGCACAATGTGCGAATCTGGGGATCCGAAAATCCCCAATATATCGTCTAACAACAGAGGGCTAGCCCGAAAGTGAACGTATGTTGCGGCCTGATGCATGACAGAATCATCGGACTCTTCTTTTTTTACAGACCCCACGGTAACATGTAACGTTTACCTGGACATGCTGGAGCTTTCTGTAGCACCTCAGTTGCGTGCACTCAATCCTTCGGTTATTTCTTAATAAGACGGTACCCCATCACATTGGTCAATAACGGTTCGTTAGCTCCTGAATGCCACATTTCAGGACAGATGGATTGGTTACGACGGTCCCATGACAGGGCCACCTCGATCACCCGACATAACCCCTCTAGACTTTTTCCTGTGGGGTTATGTGAAAGACAAAGTTTACTCTAGCAGTGTTCTGGATGTCGAGACGTTGAAGAGCAGAATAACGGACGTCATTGGTTCTGTCTCTGCTGAGATGTTAAACAAGACATGGCGTGAAATCGAATATCGCTAACATGTCCTACGGGCCACAAATGGCGCCCATGTAGAGGTTGGCGCAAATGAGAATGGAAACATTGCTCGTTTTCAATGTTTCCATTCTCATTTGTTGGACGACGGCGCTGCAACGCTGCAGAAGCTGTTAGACGACCACTGCGATACATTCGCTTTTTTCCTTTTCACAACATATTGACTTTTTTAAACTTACCTAGCTTTTACACTTTTAATCGTTCTCGTTTTTCACTTTTACCGCATCAGTCTGATTTTAATCATCATACCACGTTTTTAAACTTGTTTCTTTTATTGTCTTGTGTTTGGCGCTCTTTGTCCAAACATGATCCTTGCGCCATAAAAATGCACCAGCCAACCAACCAGTCAGCCCCAGTACCAAGTGCATAGGAGGCGTTAACTCTTTATCATTCGTTTGAGATGGATCCGGGCCCTATTCCCTCGTGTGGCATAGATGGCATATTTCTCTCACGTCGCTGGCTGTCTCCGCTGCCTGGTACCAGCAGTCCCAAATTAGAGACGGGTGATTGCTTATGGTCATTTCACACTGGCCTTTGAAATGCTCGTGGTGGTCGTTATTAAAATTTGGTGAGAATGTTAATCCCACCGCTCGTCAATAAGTTTTAATACATATGGTTGTTTCGATTCCATTCACACATGCTATTGTTTATGGTAGCGTCGGCCGAAACTGGTTGGCACTCATCATCACCAGCCTTTGCAGATTACACCAAGTCGGCGCAAATGAACATGTAACAATATTGAAATAAAATGCAGGGTATTATATAAATGGTTTTAATAAAACACGCGAACAAAAGGATGATACAACATATGTAAAAATATTAAAATTATAATATGCTGGGGTTCTCCTCTTACGGAGGGAAACAATAGCTCAGGACAACAAGCACAATCTGTCTGCTGGCATCTCCTTTAAAAAAGCAAACCCTATCTCCAAATCGCTTCTTGGTTTACAATTCATCGGTGTCAGCAGAAACAAACAAAACGTAATGCACTAACATGCATTAAGTGCGTGTTCAGTCGGCACTTAACCTAATGGCAACACGTTATCACCGCTTTGCTCAATTTTGCTCCGCTGGGCGGTTGTTTACATAAACACACTCTTTTTTTATTTTCGCTTTCCAACCGTAGGTTGAAGAAGCGTATATGCTCCAGCTTTGTCCGTCCGTCTGTACGCACGATAACGCACGTAAAAATCGTTCGATTTCGATGAAATCCGACGATGGTAGGGGACCACCTGGGGACGAACCCTATTGAAAATGGGTGAAGTGGGATCAAAGGTCAGGACATAGGAGCGGAATCAATTCCATCGCCCTTAGACGTCATAACTTGCGTAAATATGGTTTGATTTCGATAAATTTCACTTTGTCGTAGAGAACCACCTGGGGACGAACCCTATTGAAAATGGGTGAAGTGGGGTCAAAAGTCAGGACATAAGACCGGGATGCATTCCATCACATCTTATTAAAGGAGCAATTATTGTATATATGTAAATTTTATTTTGAAAACGGCTCTAAGGATTTTGATGAGGGTGCTTAACCTACCATTTTCTGGTACTAGAAATCGATTTAGCTTGATCTCGACTTTAGGAAAATTTGTTTAGAGGGTTAAATGACCACCGCGAATTACCAAGTTTTTAGTGTCATGGTGTCGTCCTATTAATGTTATCCATGCTTAGAAATCTTATGACGTCACACTCTAGCAATTCAGATGTTGGGGTACGGTCACGCTATCTATCTGTCTCATTACGTTACGCTTTGTGTGTGGATCCTATTAAAGTTTTATGACGTCACACACTTGCGAGCAGATGGTCGGGATTCCCATCTCCCTCATTACGTTACGCGTTGTGTGCATATGTTTGTATAACTCGCGTAAAAATCGTTCGATTTCGTTGAAATTTCAGTATGTGGTGGGGGAATACCTGGGAAGGAACCCTATTGAAATTGAACAAAATAGGGTCAAAGGTAAGGACATAGAAGCGGGGTCTATTCCACTGCTCTTATGCGTTATAACTAACGTAAAAAGGTTCGATTTCGATTAAATTTTAGTATGTGGTAGGGGGCCCCTCTGGGGACAAACCCTATTAAACATGGTCGAAATGGGATCAAAGGTCAGGATATGGCAGCGGAATCACTTCCATCGCCATTATGCGTCATAACTTACGTAAAAATGTTTCGATTTGGATGAAATGTTAGTATGTTGTTGTAGGGGCCTGCCTGGGGACGAATCCTATTAAAAATGGGCAAAATGGGGTCAAAGGTTAGGACACAGGAGCGGGATCTATTCCTTAACCTTTATACATCATAACTTAGGTAAAATTGCTTCGATTGCGACAAAACTTTATCATGTTATTTCACAGGTATACTGAACCGGTTTTGTTGAATATCATCGAAATGGGATCAAAGGTCAGGGCACAGGAGCGAAATTTATTCCACAGCCATTATCCTCATAACTTGAGTAATGATTTCTGGTATGTTGGAAAGTGTATCATAATCAATGCATTGGATGATTTTACTAACTTTTTTACGCTATCCAACCGTAGGTTGAAGAAGCGTATATGCTCAGTTTTGTCCGTCTGTCCGCACCATAACTCACGTAAAAATGGTTCTATTTCGATGAAATTTTAGTATGTGATAGGGGACCATCTGGGAACGAACCCTATTGAAAATGGGGGAGATGGGGTCAAAGGTCAGGACATAGGATCGGGATCCATTCCATCGCCCTTATGCGTTATAACTTACGTAAACATTCTTCGATTGAGACAAAACTTTATCATGTTGTTTCGGAAGTATACTTTACCGGTTCTGTTGAATATCATCAAAATGGGGTCAAAGGTCAAGTCATATGAGCGAGATTTATTCTGCAGCCATTATCCTCATAACTTGAGTAATGATTTCTGGTATGTTGGACAGCGTATCATAATCAATGCATTGCATGATTTTACTAGCTTCTTGTTTATGACTGCTGTTCACATCATTACAATCGTTAAATAAAAAACAAATAGTTAATAAAAAGTAGAAGAATAGCCTGAACTGCACGTCTTTGTTGACAATCTCGTTGCTTTTAATCACAGAAAATATTGCACTAATATATTTAAAAATATAATTTTAAATATGTATTAATGTTTATATTTCTCTCTCTCTCTCTCTCTCTCTCTCTCTCTCTTTGCATGTGATTTTTTGACGCCAGGCAATGAATTCGAATTATTACTATATTTTTATTTTTGCTATGGGGTTTATCGACGATGAGTAACTCTAGGGACAGTCTCCTTTCCCTAATTTGGAGCCACTGGTTACTGGCATGAAACGGATGCCGAGCCATCCGTCGCCCATGCCCATCTCGGACGATTGATCCGCCGCCCGAGCCTCAGACCATTCGCCCACGGGGCAGGTTTTGCCGATAGTCACACACACATACATCCAAAATGTATCAAATTATATAACCCAGTTCAATAGAAAGCCTCCTGCAGCACTCTAAATGTCGTAGATGACCGCACACCGAGCAGGATGTCATGCAAAAAGTAAGAAAAAGAAAAAAAGAAGCACTTGTTACTCTTTTTTTTATCCTTGAAAATGTTTCTAAAAAAACAGTGTGTAATAATGAATGATTATGGAGGAAGGAATGGTTACGGAGGAAGGAAACATAAAAAAGTATTGTTAAGTAATGAATGACTGCAAAAGAAGAAAACAAGTTGACCATTTCACGCTACGCCAGTTTGCGTCGAAGCTGAAAAAGAAAAAGAATAACTTCCTTCAGCATCGATCAACGCTTTTCCTTTTGTTTTTGGCACCATGATGTGAAAAAAATGACCTTGGAAATTACTAAATAAAAGAAACCTCCTGATTGAAATTTCCCGAGAGAACAAAGCTATAAACGTACATAAACTTTGTATCTGGGAACTGAAGACCACTTACCCACTGGCGATCACTCATCATGGACAAGCGAATCCTCTGCATTTTCATTATTTTCAGCGCATCCTGCATTCATGCCGATGACGATGACGAAAATATCGATAAAGATGACCCGTGCTACCCATACTTTTTAGAGATGAGAGATATTTACCGAGGTAAGGATTATACGTTAGTTTTATTTAAATAATCAATTTAACAGTGATAGGCTCTGAAGTTTAGCGAGAGCGCGATCGCAAGGTCAAAAAATCAGTCATAATCATGAAAAAGAAAATACAAAAATTGCTCTTGGTTTTCCGTAGAATTCATTCAATCATTTTTCATTTCATTTATTTTTTCATTTTGGGGTTATGTTTGACCATGTTACATTTCAAAATGAATTTTATAACATATAATATTAAGAAAAAAAAACCATATATAATATGTATACTTATGTACAAGGTAACCATATTGAGTAAAAGGCTATATATACAGGGCGTCAACAAAATCTCTTTACAAATTTGCAGTATTATTGCGGATACACTGCATGAGATAGATAAATGTGGTTGAGCACATAAGAAAGAACAAAGATTAAAGTTGTTTCCAGCTCATTACAAAAGCTCAATATGTGCACCATGTGTTGCGCGTAGAACATCTAGCCGAACCTCCAGTTCCAACCATGTGCACTGCATGATGTCTTCAGCAATGGCATTGTTGATCCTCGATTTCAGGTCAGCGATGTCCCGCACCTTTGTCCGACACACGATATCCTTCACATATCCATATACAAAAAAAGTTTAGAGGTGTGACATTGGGGGAACGGACTGGCCATGCAATTAGACAATCCCGTTCAATCCCCTTCCCAGGGAATATTGTGTTTAAAAAGTCCTGAACGTGCCATCCCCAATGTGGTGGCGCATCGTCCTGTTGGAATGTCACGCTTGGTTGAAGGTCCTCCAACTGTGGAACAGCATACTCACGCAAAACATTCAGGTGAACATCTGCCGTCACTGTTTTCTCAGTGAAGAAAAATGGTCCAAGGACTCGGCTATGCATAACACCCCACCACACGTTCACTTTAGGACTGTCTCTCGCAAGTTCCCTAAACGCATAAGGATGTTCAGACCCTCAAATCCTGACATTGTGTCTGTTTAACTGCCCAGAAACATGAATAGTTGCCTCATCCGTAAAACAAACAGGTGGTGTGAGAAACTCGGGATCTTCACTCAGTCTATCCAGCGTCGTTATTGCAAATTCTTGTCATCGTGGTCTATCGTTCGCCTCAAGTTCTTGTAACAGTTGCATTTTGCATGCTTATAAGCGTAGGCTACCATGGACCGAGGTATTTGTAGTTCTCTCAAAGAAGAACGAATAGACTTCTTCGGACAGTGAAAATGAATCACGAACACTTTCGATGTTCGTGGGCGGCCACTGCGATCTTGATCCAACACGGATCCAGTCTCCATGCATTTCTGGTGCCATTGGCGGATACTAGGATGAGATGGTGGGGTTTTCCCATACTTAGTTCGGAAATTTCTTTCCGTTTGCGTATCAGATTTTATTTTGATGAACCGAACGACTCACTGCGATCTCTCTTGTGGAAACCACATTTTTATAGAACAGCACCTGCTACGTCAGTGAGGGACGTATAACAAAAAACGATAATGTCAATTAAAACTTTGATATGTACAGTATATTATGCAACAAATACCATGAACTTACTTAGTACAGGGCGTCTGTAATAAATGTGCAAAGTTGTATACAGAGTATGTGGACACCCTGTATATATATATATATATATAACTTTTTCAACAAATGAAGATTTATCGATTGATGGAGAAAAGCTGGAGATAGCAGACACGTACGCTTATCTTGGACAGCAGATATCAAGTGAGGGTCACATTGGTGAAGAAATTAATCGGCGTACAAAACTTGCCTGGAGAGCTTTTGGAAGAAACAGCATAATTTTCAAGAGCAATATGCCATTATGTCTTAAAAGAAAAGTGTTTGATCAATGCATCCTTCCAGTGCTTACGTATGGTGCAGAGACGTTGACGTTAACTAAAAGAGACATACAAAGGCTGCAGACAACTCAAAGAAGCATGCAGAGGTGCATGCTTGGTGTAACCAGGAGAGATAAGAAGAGGAACTCGTGGATCAGAAAAATGACAAGAGTGGAAGACATCATGATCAGAGTTAAATCCCAGAAATGGCAATGGGCTGGACATACTGCCAGAAGGACAGACCATCGATGGACAGCCGAAATTTTAGATTGGATTCCAAGGGACAGGAAAAGACCCAGAAGAAGACCACATGGGAGATGGGTGGATGAAATTCGAAAGTATGCAGGAGTGACATGGAGGAGACTGGCACAAGACAGACCGTTGTGGAGGAAACTTGGAGAGACCTTCGTCCAGCAGTGGATTGATAATGGTTGACAATGATGATGATGATGATGATGATATATATAGCTTGAGTACATAGTACTCGGGCTAATTCCCTTAAAGTACATAGTCAAGCCAAACGCCCAGCAGATATAAAATTTACGCATGTGATCTGTTTAATAATTTTCTACTATTAAATTTTATATTTTGTTCGCAAATATTTTTAGTTGCTTTCGAAAATAATTGTAGTTATTAATATGTGTTAGTTGACGAGGTAGGTCATTCCATAACACCAATCCCTGGTAATCAAATCTTTGTTGGGTTAAAGTGTTATGCATTGATAATAAAAATGTAGTTCTGTTTCTCGTTTGATAGTGGTGACCCACAGTGTTCAGCTGAATTAAATGTTGATACCTATTCTCTTTTATTTCTTTAGACATAAATCCTAATAATCATAATTTCTCAATATCTAAAAATGCATAGATATTAATCCGTACCCTCATATTCAAATTAATTTCCCTAAAATTATTTAAAATTCAGACCATCCTATTTTGTAATGATTTTAATTTATATAAATTAGTCTTAGTAGTTTGACCCCCTACTAATAAACAATAAGTCAAACATGGATAAATCAGACTGTAATACAGCATTTTCAATGTCTTAATTGTTAAATTATTTGAAATTCTCGTAATTAAATCCAATACCCCAGCATTTACAATATTTTGAATATCAATATTCGATTTTAAATTATCTTGAATTATTATTATTCCAAAATATTTAATATTATTTACTATTTTCCAGGTACAAAAACATTGAGCCACCATCTACTTTTCCCACAAAGATAGATGGTGGCTCAGTAATTTGTCTATCTCGCTTTTTAAAAATCATAATTTTATTTTTCCAATATTTAAACACAGAAAATTTGTATCTAGCCATTCCATCAATTTTTCAATAAATTTATCGTATTTTATTTTTGCCTCATTTATATCTGCACTCGTAATCATAACTGTGGCATCATCCGCAAATGAAATTAAATCCTTATTAGGTTCAATATTTAAAAAAAATTACAAACAGTAATGGTCCCAGAATTGAACCCTGCGGTACTCCTATTTCATTAATTAATTAGTGCGATGTTGTTTTATTAATCTGTTCATACTGTTTCCTATTATGTAAGTAGTCCTCTAATAAATTGTAATATTGATTTCTTATTCCATTATTATAGAACTTATCCAGAAAGAAATATATACAGAATATACAGTAAATATATGACTATATCTTTCCTATGAACGTAGTTCTTTTAAAAGATCAAGAATTATTCTCCTTCCAACGAAATGTGTATTAAAGCGTACTTGTTTCCCTGAATTTTTTTTATTTTAATTTCGGGTCATCTTTCAGTTAACCCTGTGCTGAGAAAAGCAAATGCAGGTCAGACAAAGCACTTTTATTAGAAAGAAAAACGCCGCTCAACTCCGCAGTTTCTGAGGCGTTAACTTCTGAAATTCCTTCTGAGGTGGTTCCGGGTTCGCGTCCCAAATGTACAATAAATAATGTGTGTGTGTGTGTGTGTGTGTTACTTCTCTGAATCTGTTCCGTCCCTGGCGCCAGTAGCCCTAAATTACATTGTAAAAAAGTAAGTGGTGTGAATTTACAGAAGATTTTTGAAAATAATGTGCAGCAAAGTTGCCGGTATAAATGTCCTTCTTTTAACGAAATTTCCGTTTTTAAAAGTGCCCGTTTGTCTTAACTTCCAGATTTTCCGTAGTCGGATATTCCGTTTATTTCAAAAAAGTCCGTTTTAGGATTTTCCGTATATATATATATATAGGGATTTTGCATAATCTAAGACGCTGGATTTTTCAGCCCTTACATCCGGGAATCTTTGTACACCGGTGTAACCCAAACCGAGGTCGTTTGGGTTGACTCAAGAGAGAAACCACACGCCTTAACCACTAAGACAGAAAATCTCGGAGATCACATTCAAGTTCAAGATAAAACTATTTTAGCGATGATTTTCTTTCTTTTTTTTTTTCTTTGTCCTTAATATGGGTGAATTAGTCATTTTACGCCACCTACCAAATAAGCTATTGGACCCGCTTATCCCGCAAAACAGCGGCCACTCGGCAAGGCATATATCCAATGAGGTGGCGATAGGTATCCTCGGGTATCTGATACCGTAATATAAAAACAGGTCCTCCAGTTCCCTTACATTTCGGGGTGGTAGTGATTTCGCGCGAACCCGCTTTTCCATGTCGAACCACAAATGTTCGATTGGGTTCATATCAGAGGAATTTGGAGGCCAGGGTATTAAAAAAAATCCCTAGCATGTTCCTTGAACCACTCCTTGACCATTCTGGCAGTGTGGCGTGGCGCATTATCCTGTTGGTAACGTCCATCACCAGCAGGGAACACAATTGCTATGTATGGGTGAACTTGGTACGCAACGATGTTCAGATACCTGACAGCTGTAAGGGATTGTGCTATTAGGATAATGGGGCCTATAGTGTTCCAAGAAAACATCGCCCATAGCATAACACCGCCGCCGCCAGCCTGTTTCGGCCCAACAGTGAATCCAGGTGCCGCTGGTAATCGGCGTATCCGCGCTCGGCTATCTACGTGATGCACCAGGAATCTTGATTCGTCAGACCAAGCCACTTTCTTCCAATCATCCACGTTTCAATCTCGATGATTTTGGGCTCATTCCATGCGGTGTTGGCGATGACGTGCAGTGAGCATAGGAACCCTGATGCGTCTTCGGCTACGCAGGCTCATGCGCGGAAGGCTGTGATAAACTGTGTGCTGTGACACATTACCCTGATAATCACTGTTGTAGCTGCTGGTGATTTGTTGCAGTGTAGCCCTACGGTTGCTGTGCACAATGCGCGACAGTCTCAGCTCCTCTATGACATCAGTGAGCTGCGGACGACACACGAGTAGACGACAGTTCATCATTTGGCCATCTGCGCACCACTTTTGATACGTACTCACTACATCAGCACGTGAACAACCCACAAGCCGCGCCGTTTCCGAGATCATAGTCCCGAGGCGCCCTGCCATAACAGTTTGTTCTTTATCAAACTCCGATAAATCGACAGCTTTTCCCATTCTGACTACGAGCACTCTAGTAACCGAAAGCCAGTCCTCGGGTTGTATATATATATACTGCTCTGTGAACTTCACCTGCGCCACCGTTCGATCTCCAGGCGCGCTCATTTCTCTTGGCTGGGGTTATTTATAATGTAATGGTTCATCGGCGTATTTCCCGTTGGAGCTTATTAATATTTTTGAATAGGTTTGCAATATTTTTTTTTCTGTAGGGGGACTTGTCACAAATTAAGTACAGTAGAGCACCGATTATACGTTTCTCTATTATATATTTTTATCATTTATACGTTGAACTTCTGCAGTCCCCGCAGACTTTGATAGGCGCTAACGTTAATTTATTTCAGTTATACGTTATTTGTCAGTATGTAAGATTTTTGTATGCGTTTTCATTTTCTGGCGAAAATGGAAAATTCCTTTTTAAAATTCCGTTCTAGTGTAGGAAAACTGATCATATGAATATTTATGGACCGTATAAAATTGCAGTTTGTTTTATTTGTTAGTATGTAAGATTTTTGTATGCGTTTTCATTTTCTGGCGAGAAAGCTGAGAAGAGTAACGAGAACTACGTGCTCTTTTTACTGTAAACTTCCGTTTCTTATGTTACCTTAATCGCTGCCACAGGCATCTAGTGAGGAGGACAGAGATGTGTCGAAGACCCACTCCCATAAACCGGGTGTCGGACATTTTCCCACCGACAAGATGCCCACCGGACATTTGCCCACTGGACACAAGCCCACTGAACTTAAGCGCACTCAGCACAGTAAATTTAGGAATAATCGCTACCATATTTTCGAAATTTAAGCGTCATGACCTACTTTGATTTGGGGAGACTGTGCACACCCGCCGAAATTTTATTTTTGTATGCCGTGTGACCCAACGCACGTTTGGGACATGATGTACACCCACCGGATTTGTACACCCTCCAAAATTTTTAATTTGTATGCATTGTGACCCAACGCACGTTTTGAAAAAAAAAATCGAACTGTCTCAAATTTAAACTCTCCCAAATTTTCAAGTGCGTTGTTCGTCTATTGATAGCGTTGTCTAATAATTTAAGTTTGAACTTTTTGAACCCATAAGAAAGCTGATATATATTAGGTTAGGTTTGGGGTAGCCCCTTCAAATTTCAACAATTCTAAAACAAAGTGCAATTTTATACGGTCCATAAATATTCATATGATCAGTTTTCCTACACTAGAACGGAATCGTCCTCCGACATTACGTATTATCTACAAATCATCTATACTGGGCAGGTGTCTGGGTGGGCAAGTGTCCGGGTGGGCAACTGTCCAGTGAGCATACATCCGGAGGGGAAGTGTCCAGTGGGCTTCAGTTCGGAGCGCCTGATAAACCACTACATCGTCTTTATAAGAAGAGTGGGATGGAAGCAGTGTCTTCTTATTTGCGATACAATTCTTCCTTTGCGCAAAAATGGATCTCTGTAATTAGTGTGACCTTCGCACTTTGACTTAATGTTCGGGGATCTTTGCCAAACTTCTTCTATGGAAAAATTAGCTCCTTCAGCATACATTATGTTCTGCTGTTTGTCTTAGAGGTTCCTGTTTTCTCCTTCTCTTCAAATCAATGTGGCTTCTCGTAAGAGAAAAGCCCTGTTACTAAGCTAGATAAAACGCAAAATTTAAAGCAAGTGGTGAAAATCTTCCAAATACGTGGAGACAATGTAAATAGACAAAATCATCACAAATAGACACGTTTATCTTTAATTAACACACAGCAATCGAAAAATTGTTACCCGGACAACGCTGAGATCAAACCCCAGATCTCTCGATAACTAGCCGAGTGCGTTCGTGTTACGCTAAGATTTTCACTATTTACTCTCGCCCATTGGATTTATTAGCTATAATTAAATAGCTTGTGCCGTTAAGCACCACCGGATGGAGACGTTTCAGTTGCTGAGCCCATTCCTACGGATTTGTGAGGTCAGATACTGACAGATAAATACACATAGCGCCGTGAATTGTTGGCCACCGTAGCGTAAGACGAACACACTCGGCTAGTTATCGAGATATCTGGAGTTCGATCCTAGCGGTGTCCGGATATCATTTTTTCAGTTGCTGTCAGTTAATTAAAGATAAACGTGGAAAGAGCGATGACTTTGTCTATTTATAGCAAGTGGATGACGATTCGTATTTAACAAAGCTAAAAAAAAACTTCATATGCCTATTTCCACGCTGACAACTATTATTTCCAAACGGAAAGAAAATGAGGAAAATGAAAGGCGATTACATCAAAGAATAATGTTCTGTTGGTAGCAAGTGCATCAAACGGTAGTCGGTAAAGTCCACCTCAGGAAAACTCCACATTTTTCAGTCAGGGACCGTGCACAAATTGCAGTTTACACAAAATATCGAATGTGAGGGAGATTTCCGGGGTCACCCTTTCCATTTTCACGCTGTACAAGATGCAGCCGTACAACGAGCACAAATATAAGGGCGAAATTTCCTGGGTCGGCATTTTTTTTTTTTTTTGTAGTGCAACCTACAAATGTTTTCCACTTTTATCATAGTCTATAGTAACAGGCTGACACGGTGGGGGAAATTTCCGGGACCGTCATTTCAACTTTTACCGGGGTTTATAGTAAAAATCAGTCTTATAATTCGCTGGACGGGGTGGGGAGAAAAATTTCCGGCGTCGGCATTTCGACTGTTACGCAGTTTGATGTAAAAAACGGTCTCACAAGTAGCTGGGTGGAGTGGGGGAAATTTTGGGGTATGCATATCAATTGTTACCGCGATTGTTAGTAAAATCTACCTTACAATTAGCAGGCTGACACAGGGAGAGGGAAATTCCGGGGGTCGGCGTTTCGTTTTTCACTGCAGTTTGAAGTAAAAAATGGTCTTACAAGAAGCAAGATGGGGTGGGGAAAATTTTCGGGATCACTATTTCCGTATTCCCAGCAATTTTTAGTAAAAAACGGTTTTACAATTAGCAGGATGGGGTGGGGGAAATTTTCGGGGTCGGCAGTTCGACTTTTACGCAGTTTAAAACAAGACGAAGCCGTACAAGTAGCACAAATATGTGGAGGAAAATTTCCGGAATCGGCAGTTTTTCTTCCATCGTGCTCATGTTTATAACGTTTACGTACATGTCAAATTATTAATATTGCGATATTACTCAGGCAGAACATATTATTATGTTTAACGTCTAGGCACTCTTAAAAGTTTTCATTCCGCCATTCCCATATTCCTAAATTTACATAACAAGTAATGTCAATTATATTGCGCTCTTACTTATGCACCATACATCAATTAATAGGCCGTAGGCCTAGGCATTTTTAACACTTTTTTCTTCTCCTATGTGATAATCTTAAAGTTTATAAAAAAGTCAAGTTCATAACTTTGATTTTTTACTTAGGCATTCAATATTAATTACTAGGCCTTCGGCCTAGGTCCTTTTTACAGTTTTTTATTCTACCAATGTCATATTAATAAAGCTTACATAACAAGTCAAGGTAATAATATTGTGTTTTTACTTAGGCACTAAATATTATTTCATAGGCCCTAGGCCTGGGCCTTTTTAACAGTTTTTACTACACCGTGCTGCCCGCAGAGTTTGGGCACATGAACATGCCAATTGGAGAAAAAATGAATGGAGCAATGTTTTCTTCTCAGACAAGTCACGCTTTACTGTTCATCCTGACAATAGGCGACTCATCATTTGGAGAGAACGAAGTACTTGTAGCAACCCGTTATTTGTGCACGAAAGTGTTCGATTTGGAGGAGGCGGAGTGATGGTCTGTGCCGGTATCTCTATCAATGGTTAAACCGACTTGTACATCATCAGAAGTTGAACACTTACTATTCAGCGGTATGGGGGATGAGATCCTCAGACTCTTAGTCGTCACATATGCTGCAGCAATTGGAGATGAATTCATTTTCGTGGACGACTTCTTGTTTGACGAGGGAATCGTCCGAATGGATTGACCAGGATGTTCCCCAGACATGAACCCCATCTAGCATGTCTGGGACGTTTTGAGGAAAAGGTTTGCTGCTTGATTAACCCCTCCACAAACAGTCTAGCAATTGGAAAGTGCTCTTCTGCAGGAGTGGGACGGAATTCCCCAATCCCTCATAAATACTTTGATTGACTCCATGCCTCACAAGTGTGCAACATTGCTCTCTGTCAGAGGAAAAAATGTACTTTTATTTTCATTTTTATGATATGTTCATAAATATGCATATTTACGTCCGTCTCCTCAAAAATTATTAAATTTAAATTACTAAATGTTTCGGCCATATTTTTCCTCTCCCCAGCAAAAACACAAGTGCTGGGAAACTGCTGGCCACCAGCTGGCAGTGATGGGTCACTGCTGGCTGAAATCTGCCGCTCACGGCCCGGTAGTGGTCCGTTGGTGGCAGCGCTATCAGTTGGCGAGCCATTGATGGTCCTGCAGCATCGCCGCGAATTGTGGGCCATCAAGTAAGTGCCACTAGTGGCCCGTTGCTGGCAACCAATGCAACCCCCAACAGCAAGAGGAAGCAACGGGACTGCGCATGCGCAGAAGCTAAACTTGATGTGTCTCTCATGGTACCAGTTAGTTGAAGACGACGCTATCGCCATTGTGTTATTTTAGTGGATGTTAAGAAAAAAATCCATATGTGGAGAGGCGAATTAATTTCCTAATGAAATTTTACGTCGACGAAGATATCAGATTAAGCCGTGAAATACTAGATTACAGCCATGAAATACACCCACTTCATTCCCATGAATAACAATTCATGGAATGGAGTGGATGAATAACAAGAAAAAAAATTTAACCTCTTGAAACAAATATCCTGGAAAACCATTAAAACAACGTTTGTTGGAAAAAAAAGAATTATACGCTTACAAAATTTATTAATTATTTGAAAGAAAAAAAGCGACGCTATGTGGTGTTCTCATCCATGGGTTGAATACACAAGACTGGGAGGAATTCGCTTCTAAAAATAACGAGAAATAAAATAAAATATCTTTTACTCTTTAAAACAAATGTAGCTTCCGACAACGGTAAGGAAAGACACAACGTTAAAAATGTAACAGAATGTGACATGAACCCGGGTAAATATATATTAATTCAACAATCTCTTTTCAAAAAGGCAAGAACAGTACAAAACTTTGGAAAGCGACTCTAAGTATGTACACGCCTTGAAAATGAGTGAAGTTCCCTTAAGGTAAAAAAAAAAAAAAAAAACTATCGTTACGTTGAAAAAATAAATTTATGAATTATATGAAACTGACTTTTATGAAAAATACTCCACAATATTGTAAAATGAAAGAGGGAAGCATTCGGATACACATTATGTACGAAACAGACAGTTCAAACATACGCTCGAGCGTGGCAAATTTGTCCGGTCGGTAGAGAGCACAGCTGTCACACGAACGGCCCAGGTACAAATCTACTCAGATGCCAGCGGGCGCTTTTCCGGTCTGTTGAAAAAATTTCCCCAGCGCCGTGCGTTATTTCACAATCTTCGTATGGGTAGAAAAAAAAAATTGTAGCTTTGGGAAACTGCGGTTGTCCTTGCTTTTTTTTTTTTTTTAATTATTATGGCTACTACTGGGAAATTGGCGGACAAGATTCGGCAAGCCACCAGTTACGTCACGTGGTTGCTGGCTGCCACTAACGGCACGCTAGCCGACCACATTAGGCTAGCCATCATTTCTGGCACGTGCTTGCAGGGCCACTGAAGGGCCTCTTGTGGCAGCTACTGCCTGTGATGGACCACTGATGGCCCTGTTGTGGCATATGACAACTGATGGGGTGCCAACTGTTGGCCAGCTGTTGGCCTGAACTGCTGGCCTTTCTGTTAGCCGCCCGGACATTTTATTGACGGTTCGGCAGCGGCAACATAGTGCTGGCAGTGCTGGCCCAGCAAGACTGTTTTTGCTGGGTCATAATATGTCTGTAGTTTCTATTCTAACCTCTGAAGTTTTCCGTCACTCTCAGTTTTCAAACAAAACTACGATATCCTAACCCCTGAAGTTTTCCGTCACACACAGTTTTCACACAAAACTACGATATCCCCTAATTGTTTTGAGCAGTGTAGATAACGTATGATTTCTCTGATTCTGTTAGAAAAATAACTCCGGTAATGAACAGCTCACAGAAATGTAACTTTTTTTTCACCAATAACAAGGTTTTCCATTCGTTTCAAAAATTAGGACTTTGTTTTAGAAAAAGTTTCAAAAATTAGCAAAACGTGTACTTGAGTTTGAAGGGATATCTTCACTGCATTAAATTTGAACGGAAAAATTTTTTTTCATCGAAAAGCTGTTCTCAAAGATTTCCCGTATGTTTTTCGGAACCGGTCACAAAAGTTTGATACCCCGTGAGTAAAAATATACTTTAATTTTGAACGATACTTCAGCTACTGCAAAATCAATTTGGAGGTTTGTTTTAGCAACTTGGTAAGCATGAAAAATAATAATGCCAAAACATGTTTAGTTTTGTAACGTACCAGGAGATGTGACGTACCTGCCAGCAGAACGCACACGACATAAAGGCACATAGCAATCAGAATAAAACGTCCGCGTAGCTCAATTGGTAGAGTGACTTATTCCGGAATGAGGGGATCCGAGTTCGAATCCTGGCGTGGACAGAAATGACGGAGAAATTTACTTCGTTATAGTTCTTAGTAAAACTATCGTCTGCATACCTTAAAATACCTAATTTCTGATATAATGTTTTGCCTATTTGTCATAAGACGCGTCCGTTCCCCCTTAAATATTCGATGGCAGGCAGCTTTCTTTCGCACAGTATGTATGCTCAGTTTTTTATTTGATATGATACACATTACCTGCTTCTTTACCTATCATAATCATAATCTGATTTGTGTTCGATATTAGTACTGCAGTTGTTCTAGGCTGGATCTTCATTTCCTTTTACAAACTCGTTTCTTGTATTTCAGACGCAGAAGAAAATGAAGAGCTTCCAGCTTGTTTCTACGAAATAATAGAACCGGTAAGGTTTATAATATTCTTATCAGCTTATCTCACTTTTAATTATTATCATTTATTTATAAGTACTTATGCGGTACAACAGCATTGGGTTCCGAGAAAAGCTGTTTTGTTTGTTTGTGGGTATAACATGAGTGATTAAATGTCTCCCGTCCCTATTTTTTTTTATTGGAAGTTCCAGGGAAGGGAGACAGCCAGCGCCGTAGAACAAACAAGACATCCATGCCGCAACGGGATTCGAACCTGGACCCTTCTCGGACGAATGGTGAGTAGCCGTCTCTTTGACCACTGCAGCACCGAGGCGGCGTCCCTAATTTATGGCAAGTAGTTCCAGGGAAGGGATGGACACTGTGCGGAAAGGCAAACTGACCATCCATTTCCCACTCAGGATTCGAACCCTGACCTACTCTTGAACAAATATAGGAGCCCAAGTTTCGAAGCATTTAGCCATCGGGCTAACTGCTACGCAATTTTTCTTTTATCAGTAAAAAAACGATGTTTAAAACGAAATAGTATTTATTTATTTATTTATGAACAAAAGTTTCTGTGATTTCTAACAAAAGCGTTACTTCCCAGATTTCCATCGATTATTTCTGCAAGAAAGAGATTTAATGCAATGTAAATGAAGCACAATACTGGATTACTTTTCTGAGACGTAATCATTCGCTTTTTCACCTTATAATATCTTGCAGAACCAATTGAAACAGATTTCCCACGTTAATCTACAATCGTTCGAATCTGATAAAGGAAACGTCGTGATCATTCTACACACGGAAATCATCTGAATAAGTTTTCTATATAGGTAATGAAAATTTTGACGAGAAAGCTTTCTTAACGGTGTTTGTATGTTACTGACTGAGAGACCTTTCCCTAAGACTTTAAGTAATACAAAATATTAAAAAGTGATTTAGAATCAGCGTCAAAAGCTCCGTAGGAATTACATACTACCCCAAGAGAAACAAAATAGAAGGTCCAAATTTGTTGAGGAGTGTTATCAACGCCACAGGGAGAACAGAAATCGCATCATATTAAAAGTGTATAATAGTGATGAAAGTTAAAACAGAGGTGTATCTGTTGATAAGATAAAATCCTTATATGACATCAGTAGAGTACGATTTAATCACATCATTTAGTGAAAATTACAAAAGAGGCCAGCAGCTCTTACTGGTGGTGTGAGGTGCTAACAACCATCGTAAGCAACGCTTAGAGGTATAAAGGTTACCCTTATCTAATTTCGGGCCATTGGTTCCAGGAAAAAGGCAGAGTTAATGCTATGTATGCCTAATTCGGATCTCTGTTCCGCGCCCATATCGGACAAACGGTCAGAACTCAGCACCAGATATGCCTAATCCGGGTCTCGGTGCCGGACAAATCTCGAACTAATGGTTAGAAAAAAGGCCAGGTATGCCTGGTCCGGATTTCGGCCCCAGTCCGATCTCGGACTAATGGTCAGAAAAAGGCCAGGTATGCCTGACCCTGGTTTCAGCCACAGGCCGATCTCACAAGCCAGTGCCAGGTATGCCTAATTCAGAAGTCAGTGCCAGGTATGCCTGATCTGGGTTTCGGTCCCGGACCCATCTTGGACTAATGGTCAGAAGCCAGCGCCAGATATGCCTGATCAGGGTCTCGGCCTCGGGCCCAATCTCGGACTAATGCTCAGAAACCAGCTCTGCACACCACTCGTCCACCACTTGTTAACAAGTAGAAAATCCAAGTTACAGAGAGAGCTTTGTCATCTTTAATATCACTGGATAACATCCTGATAAAAAAATAATATAAAAGTGTGTTAGCCCCGCCGGCAGGTAGAATCAGATTTACTGATATTATCACCGAATAAGACACGGTAACGGAAAATTAACCCAGCAAACTGCCCTGTTAGCATTCAGCTAGAATTTTCTGAGGAAAATTTCTCAACAGTCCTCTTGAGTGAACTCAACAAATCCTACTCCTGTCGTGGATGACGTCATCCGTAATAAGGATGAGCATGTAAACGTCTGAAAGTTAGCACCACAAAAATATCATGGCGTTGAAACCGTTTCCGTAGTCCTGAATGGCAATGAGTATATAATCGAAACAGTTTGCCACTCCAGCTGCTTACAAGTGTAATGGTTGTAAATACAAGAAACTCTTATTCAATCAGTCATTACAAGAGAAGAAAGTAAATAGAACTAAAGTTGTTTTTAGTTTGTTTGGGGATTTGCCATCCCTCAACAAGTATGTATTATGAGCAGGAACAGTCTTTCACCACAAACGTAGGGCCGATGATTCCAGGAAAGGGATAGAGCCAGTGTTGTAAGACTAAACCATCGCCGATGCTTCACATCTGGACTCGAACTCAAGTCCACTCGGACGAACGGTCAGTGGCCAGCTCTTAACCACTGCGGCACAGAAGCAGCTAAGTTCTCCATATGCCAATTGTTGATGTTAGGAAAATCGCTTTTCGTTAAAATAAAATCTTCATTAAGGGAATGGAGCCATATTATACTGCCTAATATGAGGACTCCTTTCAAAATAGCTAAACACTCATTGTCATAAAAATCCGCGCACCAATAAACAACCGTGCGATTAACGCGAAACTCGGCGAATAGCTACTGGGAGGACAGACATGCAAATCATTAAAGTTTCGAGCGATTCCCCATGCCTCCGCATCCAAGACATGCGCTGCAATCACAATCCTTGGGGCTTATAAGACGCCGCGCAGGGAACTCCACATGCGTGCCGAAGTGCTCGGTAAGAGTCAGATGAGATCTCTGAGCGATAGACATGCCGAGAAACCGCCGTAGATGCGGGTACGGCAAACTGATGGAGTTTGAACGAGGCCGTGTCGTCGGGATGAGAAAGGCAGGGTGGCCGGCACGCAGCCGCCTCGGTGGTGCAGTGGTTTAAGCGATGGCTTCATGTATTCGTCCAGAAAGGGGTCCGGGTGACGCATGGATCCCGGTGACGCATGGATGTTGTGCTTGTCTTATGGCACTGGCTCTCTGCCTTCCCTGGAACCAGAAGTCCTAAGTTAGGGACGGACGACTACTTATAGCCCAACGAATTACTCACGGTAGTCGCTAAGACCTCAATTAAAAAAAAAAACAGTGGCCGGTGCGCCGAAACTGCCGCCATTTGAGACGGTCGGAGAGTATGGTGCGATCGTCTTGGAAGCAATAGACACGTGAAGGCACCCAGACACGGCGGACTTACTGTGTAAGACCCAGACACACCACCAGAAGAGAGGACTGTGCGATCGTGAGAGTGCCACGCACTTATGGAACGAGGTCGTTGTTCAATATCCAGAAACATGTGGTGTCTGTTCAAGAAACATGTGGTGGCTGTTCCACCCTTCTTGCATCCGCCAGAGACACACAGGGCCAACACCTGGTCTCCTGGTGTGGGGAGCGATCAGCTATCACTCCCGTACACAACTAGTGTTTGTACCGGGTACGTTAAACAGCACCTCCTACATCAACAACATCACTCATCCCGTTGTTGTGCCATTTGTAAGGTCGGTCCATCATGGTGTTTTCCAGCAAGATAACACACGCCCACACACGGCACGTGCAACGCAACATGCACTTCAGGGTGCGAGACAACTTCCATAGCCTGTACGTTAACCGGATTTGTCCCCCATTTAGCGCGTGTGGGATTTTATGGGACAACGACTTATCCGGTCTCCACGGCCAGCCACGACCATTCCCGATTTAGGCTTCCAGGTTGAGGATGCTTGGAACTCAATACCCCAAACTTACATCCAACATCTGTACGACAGACTCCATGCCAGAATTGCACAGTGTGACGCAGTTCATGGCGGTTCAACCTCGTACTAACCATGTTACATGGAAATGTTATTTTTCAGTTTACCAGCAAGTACAGCTGTATTTTGCCATAATGTTTTGATCACGTTATCCTCTGTATTCCGTTATTATGCTGTATAAATTTCGTTGGTATCAGACGTCTCCTTCTTGGTGTTCTGTTTTTCACTTTCCGCCAGTGTATGTTCCAGCAATCCTAGAAGTTTTGTCGTTGATGCTGTTATAATAGTCAAAGTAAGTTTAAGTAACTGCACGTCCCATTACAGCAGCCTTTGCATGAAAATCTACGCAATCCATTTTTGCTTCGAAGAATAACTGCTTGGAAACGCATCACTATACTAGTAATCCGATTTATTGGCTTAAAAATATGTAAATAAGAGTTTCCAGGTTTTGCAAATCAACCAAGTGGCTTTTTCAAGGAAGACAGGCAGAAACTATCTTCCTTGAAAAGGCCACCTGGTTAATGCGCGAAAGCTTGAAAGCGCTAATTTTATTTTACACCACTAAATCGGATTACTAGTATAGTTTTACTACTTTCTACATAATTGGTATTCACCGATAAGTCATTACATTATGACCACCCACAGCGTAGATAAATGAGCGCGCCTGGATACCGAACTGTGGCGCAGATGGAGTTCACAGAGCAGTATATATACAACTCGAAGACAGGGTTTCGGTTAGTACAGTGTTCGGAGTCAGAATGGGAAAAGCTGCCGATTTATCGGAGTTTGATAAAGGACAAATTGTGGTGACACGGTGCCTCGGAACTACGATCTCGGAAACGGCGCGGCTTGTGGGTTGTTCACGTGCAGCTGTAGTGAGCACGTATCAAAAGTGGTGCACATATGGCCAAACGATGAACCGTCGTCCAACTGTGTGCCGTCCGTAGCTCATTGATGCCGGAGAGCAACGGAGAGTGTCGCGTATTATTCACAGCGACCGCACGGCCACGGCGCGACAAATCACCAGCAGCTACAACAGTGGCGATCAGGGCGATGTGCCACAGCACACAGTTCATCACAGTCTGATGCGCATGGGCAGCCAAAGACCCAACCGGTTCTCCATGCTCACTGAACGTCATCGCCAACAACGCATGAATTGGACCCAAGATCATCGAGATTGAACCATGGATGATTGAAAGAAAGTGCTTGTACTGACGAATCAAGATTCCTGCTGTATCACGTAGACGGCCGAGCGCGGATACACCTATTACCAAAGTAGGCTATAGCACCTGGATGTACTATTGAGAAGAAATAGGCCGGCGGCAGCGTTTGTTATATTGTGAGCGATGTTTTCTTAGCAAACGTTAGGCCCCATTATTCCAATAGCACAATCATCATCATCATCATCATCATTGTCAACCATTATCAATCCACTGCTGGTCTCCCCAAGTTTCCTCCACAACGGTCTGCCTTGTGCCAGTCTCCTCCATGTCACTCCCGCATATTTTCGAATTTCATCCACCCATCTCCCAAGAGGTCTTCTTCTGGGTCTTTTTCCTGTCCCTTGGAATCCAATCTAAAATTTCGGCTGTCCATCGATGGTCTGTCCCTCTGGCAGTATGTCCAGCCCACTGCCATTTCAGGGATTTAACTCTGATCATGATGTCTTCCACTCTTGTCATTTTTCGGATCCACGAGTTCCTCTTCTTATCTCTCCTGTTTACACCAAGCATGCACCTCTGCATGCTGCTTTGAGTTGTCTGCAGCCTTTGTATGTCTCTTTCAGCTAAGGTCCACGTCTCTGCACCATACGTAAGCACTGGAAGGATGCATTCATCAAACACTTTTCTTTTAAGACATAATGGCATATTGCTCTTGAAAATTATGCTGTTTCTTCCAAAAGCTCTCCAGGCAAGTTTTGTACGCCGATTAATTTCTTCATCAATGTGACCCTCACTTGATATCTGCTGTCCAAGATAAAGGTACGTGTCTGTTATCTCCAGTTTTTCTCCATCAATCGATAAATCTTCATTTCTTGTAAAAGTATTGAATATCACTTTTGTCTTCTGAAAGTTCATTATTAATCCCACTTCTTTACTCTTGTCAGCAAGTTCCTGGATCATACTCTGCAGCTCTGATGGGGTAGTTGCAAAAATGACCACGTCATCAGCAAAACGAAGGTGGGTTAGATAATCTCCATTAATCTTTATTCCTTTGTTTTCCCAGTTCAGTGATTGAAAGACATTTTCCAATATGGCATTAAAGAGCTTCGGAGATATGGTGTTACCTTGTCTCACTCCCTTTCCGGAGAGCCTGCTGTTCATATTGCGTACCAGATACCCCAAGATACCTGTCGCCACCTCATCTCATCAATGACTTGCCGAGTGTTCGCTGTTTTGCGAACTAAAGGGGGTCCTACAACTTATTAGGTACGTAGTCATAATGTAATGGCTAGTCAGTGTATATTTCCTCGTCATTAATTTGCAACTGCAAAACATTTCATAAGTTTTTTGGGAAAAAACAAAAGTTCCTCAGGTTCTGCTCGTCACATTTCCCAGTCAATATAATCAAAAAAATTTTTGAAGCCAACTTGATCTAATCTATGCACTGTTACTTTACGCAATCACATGATAGTTGTAGGATGTACACATATAATACTTGATGCAAGATTTTTCTATCCGCTTATTCAGGATTTTGGTTTGCAATATTTCTATCTGTGGAAATAGCAATTTAACCGTGTTACTATCTTTGTATGTAGAAATTAGAATGCTCATTAACAGCTTTCCAAATATTAATTAAAATACTCATTACTTTACAGATTGCGAGAAATGAGACAAAGCTCTCTGATACTGAGGAAACAGAATTCGATGTAAGTTTTTCCTTTTTCCACGCTTTTTAAATACGTTTATCATAATGATGGATAATTCGACTGCGACTGTAATACGCGCCATGCGTCCGTCGTATGCAAATCAGAAGGACGACGTCATCCTGTAATGTTTTATTAGTGTAATTTGGGACTGTAGATATTGTTAACACCAACATTACTTCACTGTAAAGCACTTTCCGACTTATTGTAATTCTGCTGCAGGAACTAACTTCTCCGTAGAATTGAACTTATTGCTCCTCATATCTTAACTAAATGCTAAAGGCAAACTTAGGCACTGCTCTGACGACTAGGGAAAATAACAAGTCATGCACTTTTAGGTTAACCTTCTATTGGTTCTTGAGACGTATTCACGACCGGCATAGCGCAGTTGGTTAAGTCGGTATGCACTGTGTGGGAAGCGGTCGTTTCTGACTGGTGTTCGAATCCCGGTCCTGCCAGTCATCTAGTCTGCGGTTTTCCTGGGTTTCCCGCAGACTCCACGTTTTGGGGACGCGAATGTGTAGATGGCTCCATCTAAATTCAGTCGCGGCCGCAATTTTTCCCTTAGCCGTATGCAGTAGAGGAATGACAAGACGGCTGCAATAATGTGCCAGTAATCCTCAAGGCCGCCTTGTCGTCTTAGTGGGACTCAGCCCTCCCTGGGCGAACGAGATAGAGAGAGAGAACTGTAGAATGGCAAGCCGGCGGCATTAATCCTCAAAGGCGCATTGTCGTCTTAGAATCGCAAGCCGGCGGCATTGATCCTCAAGGGCGCATTGTCATCTTTGTGGGACTCAACCGTCACTCAACCCTCAATGGGCGACGAGATAGGGAGAGAGAACTGTAGAATGGTAAGACGGCTGCATTCATTTGCCTAAAGGGCATTGTCGTCGTAGAATGGCAAGCCAGCTGCATTAATCCTCAAGGGCGCATTATCGTCTTTGTGGAACTCAACCATCACTCAACCCTTCATGGGCGGACGAGATAGAGAGAGAGAGAACTGTAAAATGGCAAGCCGGCTGCATTCATTTGCCTAACGGGCATTGTCGTCGTAGAATAGCAAGCCGGGTGCGTTAATCCTCAAGGGCGCATTGTCATCTTTGTGGGACTCAACCATCACTCAACATTCCATGGGCGGACGCGATAGGGTGAGACAACTATAGAATGGCAAACCCGATGCATTAATTTGCCAGTAATCCTCAAGGGCGCATTGTCGTCTTTGCGAAACTCAACCCGCCATGGGCAGACGAGATAGAGAGATAGGTATTCAGCGCCACAAAACAGGATGCACTTCGTATGTACTTAATAAATGGTTGCTTCAATAGCTGGAAAATTCAATACTCGAAGTACCAAATAATATCCAAGTCACATTTACTCAAAAACACCTTAAGGCTTCAATATCAACGAAGTGTAACTTGAAAGAATTTGTCAATAACAGATAGTCTAAGCTCTGTAAACATCTCTCTACGACGCAATTGCAACTATCTCATAACCTAGCCGACCTCTAACGAAAACCCTGATACATCGTAAACATCACTAAACAACACCCCATTTCGATGTTATTAAACAGAACCGGTTCAGTATACCTCCGGAACAACATACTAAAGTGTTGTCGCAATATAAGTATTTTTACATAAGTTGTGACGCAAAGGGGCGATGGAAAGCATCCCGCGCTTGCGCCCTGACCATTGACCCCATTTCGATGATATTAAACAGAACTAGTTCAGTAAATCTCAGGAACAACAGGTTGAAGTGTTGTCGCAATCGAAGCATTTTTACGTAAGTTATAATGCATAACGGCGATGGAATTGATCCCCTCTTATGTCCTGATCTTTGATCCCATTTCATCCATTTTCAATAGAGTTCCTTCCCAGGTTGTCCCCTACCACGTATTAAAATTTCATCGAAATCCAACTATTTTTACGCGAGTTATCTTGCGGAAAGACGGACATAGCTGGAGCGCTGCCCCGGTGGCGCAGTAGTCGAAGCAATGGCCTCTTATCACTTGTCCGTAAGTGGTCAGGGTTCGAATCGCGGTGAGGCACGGATGTTGTGTTTGTCTTACGACACTGGCTCTCTCCCTTCCCTAGAACTAGTGAACCTAAATTAGGGACAGGCGACTGCTTATAGCCCATTGAGTGTGCTAACGGTGGTCGTTAAATCTCCAATAAAAAAAAAAAAAAAAAGAAAAACTGGTACAGACGAGCTTATGCAAAACACATAGCAATGTCACCTATGTGCGTACCCGGTTGCGTCCGCCAGTGCATATATAAAGCGGTAGACATCCTTGCCAGCTGTCGGAGCTGTTTTCGGCATGAGAATGATAAGTAATAACGATTTAAGCGATTTTCAACGCGGTGTCATAGTTGGCGCTTGTGAGATGGGCCATAGTATTTCGGAGGTAGAAACGAAGTTCGGATTTTCACGGACGACCATTGCAAGGGTGTACCGTTATAACGAAGTAAATTTCTCCGTCATTTCTGTCCACGCCAGGATTCGAACCCGGATCCCCTCATTCCGGAATAAGTCGCTCTACCAATTGAGCTACGCGGACATTTGTTCTGACTACTATCTGCCTTTATGTCGTGTGCGTTCTTCTGGCAGGTACGTCACATCTCCTGGTACGTTACACCGTGACTAAAACGATTCCGGCAAAACCTGCAACATACGATACCAGTGTGGCCATAAAAAGACATTGGGTGAACGTGACAATCGTCGGTGTCAAGAACCGTTCACGCGATAGGCGTGCATCACTCTCGCAGGTATCATCGGAATTCAATGCTGGAGCCTCAACAAGCATCAGCGTCCGGAGTGTGCAACGTACCCTGCACGATATGGGCTTTGCGAGCCGACACCCAACTCGAGTACCCTTGATGGGCGCACGACACAGAGCTATGAGCCTTGCTTGTGCACGGCAACACCGAAACTGGACACTTGATGACTGGAAACAAGTAGCCTGGTCTGACGAGTCACGTTTCCAACTGTATCGGGCAGATGAAAGTATGCGTGTGTGGCGCAAACCCCATGAAGCCATGGATCCCACCTGTCAACAGGGAACTGTACCAGCTGGTGGGAGTCCGTAATGGTATGGGGTGTGTTTAGCTGAACTCCACTGGGACCCCTGGTACATCTACAAACGTCTGTGGCCGGCCAACTCTATGTGCGCATCCTTTCTGACGATATACACCCGTTCATGTCCTGCATTCATGCTGATGGGTTGGGCCTTTTCCAACAGAACAATGCACCCCCACACAAGTGTCAAGACGCCACATTATGGTTAGAGGAGCATTCATCTGAGTTTGGGGTGTTGCCATTCTCACCCAAGTCTCCAGATCTGAACGTGATGGAACACATTTGGGATACCATGCAAAGCGCTATCGAATACAGACCTCGGAATACACCCGAATTGTGGAACGCTGTGCAGGAAGTATGGTGTGCATTGCCTACAGCATATTTCCAAAAGCTAGTGGAGTCCATGCCCCGTCGTATTTCTGCAGTTCTGCGCTCCAGAGGGGGACTTATCAAGTATTAGACTGGTGTACCAGTTTTTCTGGCACTTCAGTTTATGCTTCTTCAACCTACATTTGGAAAGCACAAAACATATGGAAGTGATTTTCTCCGAAGCATTGTGGCTGATGATGAGAATTGGGCTACCCGTTATGACCCAGAAATGATAAATGTATCACTGGAAAACTGACACCCTTCTTCTCCTGGGGCGAAAAAAATCAAAACTTAAATTTCTGCCGGTAAGTGCATACTCACTGTGTTTTTGAGCTACACAGGCATTATTCATCAGGAGTACATGGTCAACGGTACGGCTATCAACTCTGAGAGCTATGTGCATACCTTAAAAAAGTTTAAGCGAAGAATGAACCACGTGCATTGGGAAAAGGGCCAATAATTCTGCCACATAACGCCAAACACCCCACCAGTGCTTTCATTTCAGAGGCATGCAAAAAATTGGGTTTAACCCTTTAACTGTCTGAAACGAATAAACTCGGGGTTAGAAAAATGTGCTGAATTCAGCTCGAACGTAGTCTAAGAAGTGGGCCGAAAGCGACTGGAGCCAGTTAGTTTGCGCATCAGAAAGCGTTGCTTTGCTACTCAACGTAGTCCTTTAAGGGGACGATTGACACTAATCTTTCTGACTCATTACCTGCTAAGAAAGCTATAACAATGGTGGCCAACCTGAGAAACCACTTGTCTCTACCTAGTGTTAGGATGTCCGTGTCAGGAAAACTACGCCCTTCTCGATCATGCCTTAGGCCATGGAGAAAAGAAGGCATGATCAGCACTAATGTCAGTGAGAGGTTTGTGGTATGTACTGCTGAGATAAGAAGGGGAAAAAACTGTTTTATCGTAGCTTTTGTAAAACCAGGCCGCTTAAAGAGTTAAAGTTTTTTAACACTCTAACTACAGCCTAGATTTGGCGCCATCCGGCTTCTGGTTGATTTCGGCTCTCAAGAGACATCTGAAATACACTCAGTTCACCTCTGACGAATGTTTAAAATGGTGTATCTGTATTCAGCGTGAGGAGGACTATGTAGTAAAATAACACATGTGAACTGAAGGGGAAATTTTGAGCTTTGTTCTTGTTTTGTTTCAATTTGATACCTTGCCGTTGCACTTTTATGTAAATACGCACGCATTACTCTTTCAACATCCTCTGTACTTCATGGGTTCTCCTTTCGCCAGCAGAATAGCCGCCACCGGATATGCAATTACGGGCATTCCATTCCGCGGCTGATCCTTTACTGCCAACATTCCTCCAATATCCTTCATTTTCTTACACAACGACGAACAGTGCTTATGCCCAAAGATCCAAAACCATTAACTGCCACTAATTTAGCGTGAATTTCTTTGGGAGGTACATTCTCATGAGTTAAAATCTATATGGCTGATCGTTGTTTTACATCCGTCAAAACAGTCGAAAAAAATCTTCTATTTAAACACAATCCAATATGAAAAAATATATGTACGAAGTTCTGTTACACAGTAAAATGCAGCTAATGGCACAAAGAATCGTTTGACGTCTGAATGGTTGTTAGGCAACAAGTCATGCGCAAGGCACTTTCTCGGAGGAACAAGCCTCTTATATTGAATACGCCTCGTATTAGGTAGGTTGTTTTATTAGGTGTATAAATAGGTTTTAAAGCGTTTCTTTGTGTGACGTATACCGCTAATTTACGTATCCGACATTCCCCCACGTCGTTGTTATGTGACCGTACCTTGTCTAGAGTAGAAAACGTGACACAAAAGTTTGCCCAACCTTCAAACTCACTTGCACATCGGTAAATGAAGTACGGCAAGCGAAACTGCATTTATTCGACATTGCATTCGTTACGAATTTTATCAAGGAAAAAGTAATACGAAAGCATGTGCAACGATCTGTTCTGTTCTGGAGGAGAATATTGTATCGAAAAGCAAGTGAGAGTTCTGATTTAGACGGTTTAAAGCAGGTGATTTTGATGTTAGCGATCGAGAACGTAGCAGCGCCCCGCAAGAGGTTGCACATGAGGAACTGCAAGCATTGCTGGATGAAGATTCATCTCAAACACAAAAAGAACTAACTGAACAACTGGGGGTAACTCAACAAACCAATTCCGATCATTTACGCGCAATGGGAAAGATTCAGAAGGAAGGAAAACGGGTACCACATGACCTTAGCCAGAGGAACAAGGATGAGCGTGTCTTGAAGTGTTTGAATCTGTTGAATAAACAACACGGAAAGTCCTTCCTGCAAAAAATGGTCACTGGTGATGAAAACTGGATATGGTACGGCAATCCCAAAAGCAAAAACACTGGGTAGACCCCGGTGAAGTAACGACTTCGACACCGAAATGCAATATTCACTCCAAGAAAGTTCTGCTGTGCGTCTGGTGGGATATGAAGGGTGTGCTCCATTATGAACTATTGGAACGGGATGGAACTGTTACTGCTGATTACTACAAGCAACAATTGCTGCGATTGAACCAGGAAATCTGTCGAAAACGTCCATTCACAGGCAAGGGATTATGTCCCACTTATCCTCTGCCTGCAATGTATGTCCCCATTGCCATGCAGTGCATTGCAACTCTAGGGAGCATGTCGCGAAATCGGTCAAGGAAACGTTATTGACGTTTGTCTGAGAAGTTTTGGAACATCGGGCATATAATCCCGACATAACCTCTTCAGACTATAAATGCAACATGGTTTGGCCGCCCCGGAGGCGCAGTGTTCTGAGCGATGGCCTCTGATCATTCGTCCGAAAGGGGTCCGGTTTCGAATCCCGGTGAGGCATGGTTGTTGTGTTTGTCTTACGGAACTGGCTCTCTTCCTTCCCTGGAACCAGTGAATCTAAATTAGGGACGGGCGACTGCTTATAGCCCATTGAGTTGCTCACGGTGGTCGTTAAACCTTCAAAAAAAAAAAAAAACAAAAAAAAAAAACATGGTTTTTTTTGCTGTACGGTTCCGAACAGGTGACGAAGTGCAACAATGAGTTGATGATTTCATCGCATCACACGACGAAGTATTCTTCATGGCTCCGTCAGCTGACCGACCGATGGCGGAAGGTGATAGATAACGGCGGCGCATTTTTGGATTCGTAAATGCATTTTTGTTTTCTCTCAAATCACATGTTGCGTTGTTTTAAAACGCTTTAAAACTTATTTGTACACCTAATAATTGAATAAACACTCAGTGTGATTTGGCATTACCCACACTGACGGCGTCAGGTACAACAAACAACATCTGCAAAAAGTTGTCCTTAGGAGAATCAAATATTCCTTAATTTTTTAAGCGGACGATAAACCTGAAACAAATGTTGCCTAAAATTTTCTTCTATTCCCAAACAGAAATGTTCACATAGCGGCTGGGTTTTACGAAATCTATAGTAAAACAACTCCTTTCCACCTATCGTCAGAGCACAGGCGACCGCAAACCTGTCACAAACCTTGTTTCTCTGCTCTATGACTCTAGAAATGACGAGCAATGTCTAGTCCCCCGTTGCACGGTGATTATGCTACTGAATAAAACAAGTGATTGAGACACGTTTTCTCCCCATCCTTGCTTAGGTATGTCCCCAGTGTTGCAACCTTTTTAACAAGTAATCAGTCAGAAATTATTCGTGTCAATCATCCCTCTGAACGGCCACTTTGAATAACAATACTAAGGGAGAAAGTAACGCTTTTTGATGTGTAGGTTCACTCGCTTTAGCTGTGTTTGGCACAGTTCTTACACAGCGAATATATTCGTCAATTTTATTTAAGCCCATTTCGCAAACCCCGAGTTAATTCGTTCCAACCGATTAAAGGGTTAAGAAGAACGCAAAGTCAAGAATGACTTTCAAGCCTGATACTGCTGTCGTTTGTGAAAGATGTTCTGCGTCAGTTAAAGGGGGCCTTCTACGGTTTACAATGATGTTACCACAGAAGTACATACATATCATTAAGCTTTTATCTGAAATTCAGATGTTAGCTCCCCAAAGAAAGACCATGTGCCAAGTACATCA
Source organism: Macrothele yani (assembly GCA_039090855.1). Taxonomy (NCBI): domain Eukaryota; kingdom Metazoa; phylum Arthropoda; class Arachnida; order Araneae; family Macrothelidae; genus Macrothele; species Macrothele yani. Next base: position 119,955,525 of record CM077026.1, read on the forward strand.
TTTAACAGATAGAACTTGAATTTACTTTCTGTTAGTGTATCAAATGTCTCCATTTACAACGATCTCGGCACACAGCTCGAGTTTTTTAACATCCATCACACGCCACACACAAGACCTTTCGAACTTCATACTGATAATCTTTTTCTCAAGCAAACGTTCCTGAATCTGGTCCTCCCATGATTTCCTTGGTCTTCCTCCACCTTACATTACACATCTGCAACACATCCTGATTCCTCACGTGATCAGAGCGCGTCTTACTACAAATATCCCCGTAAGGGACGCAACTCCTCAGGACACAAACGACTCCCATGTCTTTTCTGCAATACCCAGTGCCGTACATCAGAGCAGGAACAATTGCACTTTCATACACAGCCATTCGAGACTTCCTTGAGAACCCATCAGACCTGTGAAATCCTCCTAACGCAGATATGACTTTCAATGAAGAATTCACTCGCCTACTAATTTCTAATTTCGCCATCTAATTTATTCTCTCTGCCAAACAGACTTCCTAAATATACAGACTCATTCATCTGGTCAATCTCCATGCCATTACCTTGCATTCAGTTTGCACAGTTCCTCACTCAAAAACCATGACTTTGGGTTTTCCCTTATTTACATTCGATTTGAATTCCATGCAAACTTCGTACATCCGGGACAACATACTCTGCAACTAACTTTTACTCTCGGACTGTGCCATCAGCATAGAGCAATCTACACACATACATATCACCAAGACATAAACCAGTATTATCCATTTTGGCATCACGCATACATGCATCCATAAATATATTAAACAGCCAGGGTGATATCCCGTGCCATTATCTTGCATTCAGTACGAACATTTCCTCGCTAAACCGTAACTTCGTTTGTTTTTTTTTATTTATATTCGGTTTGAATTTACACAACCTTGCCTGACTCCTGCACCAAAGAAAGCCATTTTCGGTAAAACACCATTTACTAGTACACATGCTCTACTGCCAGCGTAAATGGCTTTCAAACTATTAAGTAGATTCCCAGTAATACCATATTTATTCAAGAAGTCATACGACAAAAAAGGAGAATTGATTTTATATTTACGTAGACCAGCGTTTCCTAACCTTTTTTGACCCAGCGAGCTCCAGTCAACATTATATTTTTACCGCGAACACCATTCAATATTTTATTGTTATCGCGAACCCCTTTCAACATTTTATTGTTACCGAGGACTCCTCCGCAAATGACGCCTTGTGGGCATAGATAGTCCTCATCTGCCGTAAATGAAAAGCCAAACTTAATATAATCTTCACTGTATTTATTTTCTTTAGTACTAGAAGTAGTGCTAATATTTTGAACATTTTTCAACAATGTTTCGGAAATTTTGACAGTTGAATGCGTTTTACGGGATGTCAGGACATCGTTTTGGGGCGCATTTGAAGAAAGAATATCCTTCTTTTCCTCCTCATTACCACGTTTTACTGTGGTTCCAGTCTTCACCCAGTGATACATGATTTCACAGTAAAAATTACTTGTGGAAGGTATTTCCACCTTGAAGTTTAAATTTTTCATAAGCTCCTACAACCCCAATTCTACCTTAACGATATACAGACTTTCGATGCTCTGAGAGTTCCGGTGAACAACAGCAGCACGTGCGCATTGTGCTAGGTCATCTCGCTCATTCATGTAAGAACGCGTGTCCCAAACATTTGCAGAAAATAATTAAACTGTTAATTCAATTCAACTTATTTGCGGTTTAAAAATATATATATTGTAACTTTTTGGAGAGGCATTATGGAAGTTTTACCGCGACCCCCTTGGAACACCTTCTGGGATTCGCGAACCACCGAACGGGAACCTCTGGCCTAGACCATCAAAGTGAAACAATTGCAACAGTAATCGCAGGGGTATTTTTTTTTTAAATCTAAAATTGATATTAGTGTTAAAGTACCCAAGATCAAGAACCATAGTGGTGGTTACTCAGGGACTAATGTATACAACATTCTAGTGCCTTACTACTCTTATAGTAAGGGCCGCGAGTGGCCTAGTGGGCAGCGTTCGTGACTGCCACGGAAAGGGCCTCAGGTTTAATCCCAGGCAGGTACGAACGCTCGATCCACTAAATACCCGCCGTGCGTCGGATGGGCACGTTAAGCCGTCGGACCCCGGGTACTGACCCCGCGGTAATAAATAAGGGCGTCTTCCTCTTCCTTTCTACTTCGTTTCCGTGTCACTTTCCTTTCGGGCACTCTAGCCCAAATCTCCTAGCTTCCTATTTCTAAGGATTGTTTAAGACCTGGGGTCAGAAACTCCCTCCCTAAAATCCTCTGCATGTGATCATGTGATCATGCTCTTATAGTAAGCAGTTTCTCCTTTTCTTTGTTTCTATCTGTGAGTGCACGAACGCTCCCTATGACTTCTACCTTCAGATTCGTGAAAATGTATTACTAATGAAGTAAAATTATTTGTGTCCTCCCCCTCCACTTAGAAATTAAGTACACCGGGCAAAAAATTAGTCACTCCTGGCAGAATGTACCTAATAACTGGTGACGGCGCCTCTTGTTTTGATAACATCATGAATCCGGTGTGGTAGGGACTCCACGAGGTTATGGATGTATTTAACATCAATTTGCAGTAATTCGTGCGTCAATTGGTCCCGAAGTTCCATCAGAGTACGTGGGTGTCTATCACAGATTTTCAATTGGATTTAAATCTGGGGATTTGGGGGCAAGTCGAGGTGAGACTGTACTGCTGATAGCTCGTGGGCCACTTAGACAATGTTTTAACCTTGTGCACTCGGCAATTGCCTTCTTGGAAGATCGGAGTGGCAGTGTGATGCTGCTCTTGGAGATGTGGGGCAAAGGGCATCACTTCGTCGTTCAGAATGCGGAGGTACGCAGGCTGGTTCAAATTCATCGGCACTGCAACGAGAGGGCCCATTTCGTGGTACGAAAACATCACAGATCCCCCTCCAGCTTGAACAATACCTTCGACACAATCAGGATAAAAGGCTTCATTGGGCCTAAGATGCAGTCGTCGCCTTCCATCATTGGAGTACAAACAAACACGTGACTCATTGGGCGTACGATGCACTCGTTGCCTTCCATCATTGGAGTACAAACAAAAACGTGACTCATTGGGCCTACGATGCACTCGTTGCCTTCCATCATTGGAGTACAAACAAAAACGTGACTCATTGGGCGTACGATGCACTCGTTGCCTTCCATCATTGGAGTACAAACAAAAACGTGACTCATTGGGCCTACGATGCACTCGTTGCCTTCCATCATTGGAGTACCAACAAAAACGTGACTCATTGGGCCTACGATGCACTCGTCGCCTTCCATCAATGGAGTACAAACAAAAACGTGACTCATTGGGCCTACGATGCACTCGTCGCCTTCCATTATTGAAGTACAAACAAAAACGTGACTCATTGGGCCTACGATGCACTCGTCGCCTTCCATCATTAAAATACAAACAAAAACGTGACTCATTGGGCATACGATGCACTCGTCGCCTTCCATCATTGAAGTACAAACAAAAACGTGACTCATTGGGCCTACGATGCACTCGTCGCCTTCCATCATTGAAGTGCAAACAAAAACGTGACTCATTGGGCCTACGATGCACTCGTCGCCTTCCATCATTGGAGTACAAACAAAAACGTGACTCATTGGGCCTACGATGCACTCGTCGCCTTCCATCATTGAAGTACAAACAAAAACGTGACTCATTGGGCCTACGATGCACTCGTCGCCTTCCATCATTGGAGTACAAACAAAAACGTGACTCATCGGGCCTACGATGCACTCGTCGCCTTCCATCATTGAAGTACAAACAAAAACGTGACTCATCGGGCCTACGATGCACTCGTCGCCTTCCATCATTGAAGTACAAACAAAAACGTGACTCATCGGGCCTACGATGCACTCGTCGCTTTCCATCATTGGAGTACAAACAAAAACGTGACTCATTGGGCCTACGATGCACTCGTCGCCTTCCATCATTGAAGTACAAACAAAAACGTTACTCATTGGGCCTACGATGCACTCGTCGCCTTCCATCATTGGAGTACAAACAAACACGTGACTCATCGGGCGTACGATGCACTCGTTGCCTTCCATCATTGGAGTACAAACAAAAACGTGACTCATTGGGCCTACGATGCACTCGTTGCCTTCCATCATTGGAGTACAAACAAAAACGTGACTCATTGGGCGTACGATGCACTCGTTGCCTTCCATCATTGGAGTACAAAAAAAACGTGACTCATTGGGCGTACGATGCACTCGTTGCCTTCCATCATTGGAGTACAAACCAAAACGTGACTCATTGGAGTACAAACCAAAACGTGACTCATTAGGCCTACGATGCACTCGTCGCCTTCCATCAATGGAGTACAAACAAAAACGTGACTCATTGGGCCTACGATGCACTCGTCGCCTTCCATTATTGAAGTACAAACAAAAACGTGACTCATCGGGCCTACGATGCACTCGTCGCTTTCTATCATTGGAGTACAAACAAAAACGTGACTCATTGGGCCTACGATGCACTCGTCGCCTTCCATCATTGAAGTACAAACAAAAACGTTACTCATTGGGCCTACTATGCACTCGTCGCCTTCCATCATTGGAGTACAAACAAAAACGTGACTCATCGGGCCTACGATGCACTCGTCGCCTTCCATCATTGAAGTACAAACAAAAACGTGACTCATTGGGCCTACGATGCACTCGTCGCCTTCCATCATTGAAGTACAAACAAAAACGTGACTCATAGGGCCTACGACGCACTCGTCGCCTTCCATCATTGGAGTACAAACAAAAACGTGACTCATCGGGCCTACGATGCACTCGTCGCCTTCCATCATTGGAGTACAAACAAAAAACGTGACTCATCGGGCCTACGATGCACTCGTCGCCTTCATCACTAGTACAAACAAAAAACGTGACTCATTGGGCCTACGATGCACTCGTCGCCTTCCATCATTGGAGTACAAACAAAACGTGACTCATCGGGCCTACGATGCACTCGTCGCCTTCCATCATTGAAGTACAAACAAAAACGTGACTCATTGGGCCTACGATGCACTCGTCGCCTTCCATCATTGAAGTACAAACAAAAACGTGACTCATTGGGCCTACGATGCACTCGTCGCCTTCCATCATTGAAGTACAAACAAAAACGTGACTCATTGGGCCTACGATGCACTCGTCGCCTTCCATCATTGAAGTACAAACAAAAACGTGACTCATTGGGCCTACGATGCACTCGTCGCCTTCCATCATTGGAGTACAAACAAAAACGTGACTCATTGGGCCTACGATGCACTCGTCGCCTTCCATCATTGGAGTACAAACAAAAACGTGACTCATCGGGCCTACGATGCACTCGTCGCCTTCCATCATTGAAGTACAAACAAAAACGTGACTCATCGGGCCTACGATGCACTCGTCGCCTTCCATCATTGAAGTACAAACAAAAACGTGACTCATTGGGCCTACGATGCACTCGTCGCCTTCCATCATTGGAGTACAAACAAAAACGTGACTCATCGGGCCTACGATGCACTCGTCGCCTTCCATCATTGAAGTACAAACAAAAACGTGACTCATTGGGCCTACGATGCACTCGTTGCCTTCCATCATTGAAGTACAAACAAAAACGTGACTCATTGGGCCTACGATGCACTCGTCGTCTTCCATCAATGGAGTACAAACAAAAACGTTACTCATTGGGCCTACGATGCACTCGTCGCCTTCCATCATTGGAGTACAAACAAAAACGTGACTCATCGGGCCTACGATGCACTCGTCGCCTTCCATCATTGAAGTACAAACAAAAACGTGACTCATTGGGCCTACGATGCACTCGTTGCCTTCCATCATTGAAGTACAAACAAAAACGTGACTCATTGGGCCTACGATGCACTCGTCGCCTTTCCCTCATTGGAGTACAAACAAAAACGTGACTCATCGGGCCTACGATGCACTCGTCGCCTTCCATCATTGGAGTACAGACAAAAACGTGACTCATTGGGCCTACGATGCACTCGTCGCCTTCCATCATTGGAGTACAAACAAAAACGTGACTCATTGGGCCTACGATGCACTCGTCGCCTTCCATCATTGGAGTACAAACAAAAACGTGACTCATTGGGCCTACGACGCACTCGTCGCCTTCCATCATTGGAGTACAAACAAAAACGTGACTCATTGGGCCTACGATGCACTCGTCGCCTTCCATCATTGAAGCACAAACAAAAACGTGACTCATTGGGCCTACGATGCACTCGTCGCCTTCCATCATTGGAGTACAAACAAAAACGTGACTCATCGGGCCTACAATGCACTCGTCGCCTTCCATCATTGAAGTACAAACAAAAACGTGACTCATTGGGCCTACGATGCACTCGTCGCCTTCCATCATTGAAGTACAAACAAAAACGTGACTCATCGGGCCTACGATGCACTCGTCGCCTTCCATCATTGGAGTACAAACAAAAACGTGACTCATTGCGCCTACGATGCACTCGTCGCCTTCCATCATTGAAGTGCAAACAAAAACATGACTCATTGGGCCTACGATGCACTCGTCGCCTTCCATCATTGGAGTACAAACAAAAACGTGACTCATCGGGCCAAATGACTCGTTTCCAACCCTCCACAGCAAAGTTTTGGTGCCTCTTAGCCCCTTGATAACGTGCGACTTTGTGACCTGCTGTTAAAAGAGGCCTTTTCCGTGGTACTCTGTTCCAGATGTCTATCGCATGCAGTTCTCGTTGCAATATCCTTTTGGAAATTGGTTGCAGTGGACTTTTATTGACAGTTTGGAGCAATTGTTGCCCGGTTTAAAACCGATTTGCAGTTACCAGACGCGAAACATGGCGGCGGTCCCTGTTGATGAGAATCGTTTCCGGTCACAATTACGTCACCGATTTTCAGTTGACTGCGAACTACACCACTGGACAGTACGCCTTTGACACACTAACAAGTTGGGTGACTTCATTCCCTTTGTGTCCTCGGGAACGGCCAAACATGATGGCTCGTTTTTGACATTCAGTAACGTCTGTTTTACGACCCATATTGCAGACTGAAAGTTCATTTTTAATCCCACTTCTTTACTCTTGTCAGCAAGTTCCTGGATCATACTCTGCAGCTCTGATGGGGTAGTTGCAAAAATGACTACGTCATCAGCAAAACGAAGGTGGGTTAGATAATCTCCATTAATCTTTATCCCCTTGTTTTCCCAGCTCAGCGACTGAAAAACACCCTCCAATGTGGCATTAAAGAGCTTCGGAGATATGGTGTCACCTTGTCTCACTCCCTTTCCAATTTTTACGTGTGTTGTATTTTCAAACAGCCTAATCTTTGCACTTGCATTTTCATAGATGTTATTAATAATATTAATGTATGCATCTTCAATACCGCAGGTTTTCAGGGCCATTGTAACTGCTGATGGTTTCACCGAATCAAAGGCTTTTTCATAATCGATAAAAGCCATGCACAATGGAAGTTCATATTCCCTCGCTCTTTCAATTAGTTCTCTCAGCACGTGGATATGATCTATTGTGCTGTAGCCACTCCTGAATCCAGCTTGTTCTCTCGGTTGAGCCATGTCTAGTGCTACCTTCAAGCGGTGTGAAAGAACTTTAGTGAAGATTTTATAAACTACTGATAGGAGGCTGATAGGTCTGTAGTTTCCGAGATCCTCAATGTCACCTTTCTTATGTAGCAGGATCATTGTAGCGGTGTTCCAATCCTCAGGAATCTTTCCTTCATTAAGGCATCGAGTGAAAATTTGGGCGAGTACTGTTTCGATTTCTCCACTTGCTTCTTGTATGATGTCTACAGTAATTCCATCTTCTCCTGGAGCTTTTCCTCGCTTCATGTTCTTGATTGCATGTGCAACTTCTGCTGGAAGGACTGGAGGAACTCTGGTACTGGTATCTTTCATGATGTCTGGAGTGCATATATCATCCCTTTCATATAATTTGGAGTAGAAATCTTTCACTCTTGTCAAAATTTCGCCTCTATTTCTTGTTACAAAACCATCTTCTTTTCTCAGTGCCATAATCTGTTTTCTTCCCTTACTGAGATGTCCCTTTGCTATCTTTAGGCTTTGGTTGTTTTCAATTGCTTTCCTCACTAGTTCACAGTTGAATTTCCTTACGTCTTCAGTGATACTTTTTCTTACTGTCTTGCATAGCTCTATATATTCCACTTTGGAAGTCACATCTTCTTTAGTTGTCCTCATCTCTCTTCTTTTTTGCATCAACATTTTGGTTTTTCCTGATAATTTGTTCACATGCAACTTGTTCTTAGACCCAGCTAATTTTGTTGCTGTTTCCATAAGAGCTTTGGTTACTTTTCTGTTAACTTCAGAGATGTCCACTTCTTCCGATGTTAGGCCTTCTAAAGCAGAGAACCTGTTCTTCAGTTCTAACTTGAAGGTATTATGGTGTTTTTTAAGGTTGGTTATGTCAATAGATTTTGTTTGTCTTATGAGCTTGCCACGTTCAAGTTTAGTGTTGAGGTGCATCTTACATCTCACCAATCTATGGTCACTACCTGTGTTGAACTTGTTTAGCACACTGCAGTCTTCTATGACGAATTTTTTGTTACACATAATAAAATCAATTTCACTTGTGGTCCCATTTGGATGTCTCCATGTCCATTTCCTGTGTGGCTTTTTCTTGAAGAAGGAGTTCAAGATGAAAAACCCTTCTGCCTCTGCAAACTCAACGAGAGTATTTCCACGCTGGTTTCTGTTGCCATGACCGAATTTACCTACTGAAGTTTCATTCTGTTGCCGTTGCCCTATTTTTGCATTGAAATCTCCCATAATTATTTTCAAGTGCTGCTTACCTTTATTATTTAGATGACAAATTTCCTCATAAAATTCTTCAATTTCTTCTTCAGGATGACTTGTGGTGGGTGCATAAGTTTGAATAATCTGAGCCTGGTATCTTTTCGAGAGTTGGATAACAAGTCGTGCAGCTCTGTCAGAGGAACTTTCAACTTTTACAACTTTATCCTTCAGTTTCTTGTTTATTATAAATCCAACACCACTAGTTCTGCCAGTATCTGTCCCACGATAGTAGAAGAGGTGTCCACTTTTCAGTTCGATGAGATCTTCTCCTTTTCTCCTTACCTCACTTAGCCCCACGATGTCCCACTTGATCCTTTGTAGTTCCTCTTCCAATTCAAGAAGCCTTGAATCAGAAGATAGGGAGCGTCCATTGTAAGTAGCCAAGGTCAGCATCAGATGGCAGCCTAGTCCGGTCCTCCGGGGATTCTTAGCACCCTCTGCCTTCATGTCGCACTGGCCGCTGCCTTGGCCAGGTACATTCCAGCTGCCGGAGACTGAGGGCCAAGATTTAAGTTGTGGAATCATTTTGGAGGGTTTGGCCATAACTCACCACGCTGGCCAAGCGGGTTGGTGAGTGTGGGATAGAATTTCCTCTGATCCCGATGGTATAGTTATACCGCTATGGGCGGTCGTCAGAGCCCCTTTAGTGGGAACAGGATGCACCACGAGAAGGCGGGGTTGACATTTGTCAAGGAGAGGCTGTGATGTTACGCATCACCTGACCTTCAATGCTTTTACAAGAAATGAAGATTTATCGATTGATGGAGAAAAGCTGGAGATAACAGACACGTACGTTTATCTTGGACAGCAGATATCAAGTGAGGGTCACATTGATGAAGAAATTAATCGGCGTACAAAACTTGCATGGAGAGCTTTTGGAAGAAACAGCATAATTTTCAAGAGCAATATGCCATTATGTCTTAAAAGAAAAGTGTTTGATCAATGCATCCTTCCAGTGCTTACGTATGGTGCAGAGACGTGGACCTTAACTAAAAGAGACATACAAAGGCTGCAGACAACTCAAAGAAGCATGGAGAGGTGCATGCTTGGTGTAACCAGGAGAGATAAGAAGAGGAACTCGTGGATCCGAAAAATGACAAGAGTGGAAGACATCATGATCAGAGTTAAATCCCTGAAATGGCAATGGGCTGGACATACTGCCAGAAGGACAGATCATCGATGGACAGCCGAAATTTTAGATTGGATTCCAAGGGACAGGAAAAGACCCAGAAGAAGACCACATAGGAGATGGGTGGATGAAATTCGAAAGTATGCAGGGGTGACATGGAGGAGACTGGCACAAGACAGACCGTTGTGGAGGAAACTTGGGGAGACCTTCGTCCAGCAGTGGATTGATAATGGTTGACAATGATGATTGCAGACTAAATTCAACACACACGTTGCGCTTCACCCCTGCATGAGACGGAAATGATCCTGTAGAACACGTCAGTTCTCTTTATCTCGCACAAATGCTATCACGGCGCCCTCTGTGCAACCGGTAACTTCCTACTGTCATTTCTGTTAGAGGTGACTAATTTTTTTCTCCGTTTTGTTTAGCTTGTGAAATGTGGTCATCTGACAATTATATGCTTTTACTCTGGGTAAAGATGTTTTGCTTTTTCGTAGTCAGTAGCGGACCCAGAGATTTTCCAGTGGACGAGGTACGTGGGCCTTGGCTGACAGAATTTCCCCAAAGGGGTGACCCCCCTAAATTTACCGGGAAGAACAGACAGGTGTCATAACAGTTAAGAAGAAGGTTGACTTTTGTAAGTTATATTTATTCTTATCCAGTTACTAGCAATGTTACAGTACAAAACAGTTAAATGATTGGAAGAAGCAGTAGACGAAATTATTTTTCTGATTAGATTTTTCTAAATTTATTTAACAGAACTACTTCCTTATAATTATTGCATGCTGTAGGTATATGTTGCATGATTAAGAAAAATATAGAGATAGCGTATCGTGATTTTTGTTTCAAATTTGGAGGTAATAATTTTCCGCTCTGTGAACCCAAGGGGAGCCCTCCCCTTGGGTGCGCCCCTGCTCATAGGTGAACATGGTATTTTTATAGAAACAATGTTCCACATACCGCTTGCGGAAAGTAATACACAATGGCATTTTGATCCTATTCATCGACATATTCATTTAAACTAGTTAGTGTCTCCAAAAAACCTCAATAGATGGCAGCACGAAACTATAACGTAATTATGGAATGAAAATATTTGTGAAAATTTGTTATTAAAATTGCGTAACTTCTGTCTGTCTCCTAGATAGGTAAAAATTGTATATGAAGTTGAAAATAACTCATGTGATTTTAAAAATAAAAATCATATTTTCTCACAAAATGACTCAAATGTAGCTGTCATGTGAAGTAAAATGCAAAATTTGATTTTATATTGAAACAAGTAAGATGACACCGAATATTCAGTTGTAATAGGCATGTCTTTTGATTCCTGTAGATTTTCTGATATTTTTTTGCAGTATGTCGCACTGTAATAGAAATCTTATGTTGTCTTCAATTTTTTTCCCGTTTTATCAGGCCTGTGTTGATGAAATCTTAGCGTTCCAGATCTCCAAAATGACTCAAGATGTACCTGAAGACTGCAAAAAAAGGGCAAAAGATACTTAATGGAATGGAAAATCTGCGTGACAAATTTGTATCTTGCGCCCCTTTTGTAATAAATCATTGCATTTGAAATAAAGAAAGAATGAAAAAAAAAAAAAAAAAGGAAAAGAAAAGCTCATTTACATCACGGGTGTAATTAATGAAAACCGGTGGGGAGCCAAAACATTTTGTATGACGTTAACACGACCACTTGTGAAGAAGAAAGTGTGTCATATGTAATACGTCCTGTTTTAAAGTATTCAATGAAAAAGAAGCAACAGTTTAATTTATGAATGCTTATTTCTTTATTAAGTATTCTGAGGCTTTCAGAAAGAAGATAATATTTGCATCTTTGACGCCTGTTGTTACTCACATTAAAATGCAACTGCTATGAAAAAATAAAGGTCAAACATTTCAGGCGAAATAAGCAAAATATCTGTGAGAAAACTGAAGTATAAGGATATAGCATAGCGACGAAAGCTTTGTAAGCAAAAATCAAATACACACTGAGTAATAAAAACTTTGCAACTCCGAGAAGGAATGGACAAAAATCTGTTCAATTAGCGAGCAGCAGGGCCGTATAGCTACCGGGGATAGGAGGCAGTGAGGGCTTTTGCCCTCCCAGAAAAGGCATTGCAAGGGTGTAAATTCATGCTCTGGGGGATATAAAAATAGAAATTGTAAATAAAAAGGTAGGGGGGGTATACCCTTCAGTATTTTCTTTTTGCAGACTTTAATTAATCTCATACAGTATTTCCATGCAGTTACACAGGGTACAGAGTAACATATACTGTGAGGTCTGAACATCTGATATCCATGAAATGAAATTTCCAAGACAGTGAATGGATGCATAGAAAACAAAATACTGATATTAACCCCATGAACTTTCCGAACATGTTGGGTTGAAGAGGTAATTAATCATTTGTGCTTTGTCGCAGAAAGTTTCATGAGTGTTAAACCTTCAGGGTACTTTTTCCAAGCCCAACTCCTAAAGCTCCTTCCCAGAAACGCCAAATTTTGAAAAATATTGAGGGAGCTCAGAGACGTGAGTTACGATTTTATAAAAAAATCTCATAAACCCTCTTTTAGATACTGATATTTACTTTCATACCACCGATATGACTGCGGATAGTATATAATAAATAGAAAGCTAAAAAAATAAATTGGAGAACTTCAACTGATTCTTTTCGTGTGAATATAAGGAAATTATATACCTGGAAAATACAGATCATTACAAGCCGCGAACTGTCGGCATCCCCACTCACCAGTACTCAGTGTATCTAAACGACACTTCGTTCTCTTCCATTCTCACGTGAGAATCCTGGCATTGAGATTGGAATTCTCAACTCCCAGTCCCCACCCCATTCACTGCCAGACGAGACGTCAGATTGCCTGGTGGCTATCTTGCCCAGGAGAGCGATTAGAAGGGGTATTGCAAGTATTTCTCACAACGCTGCAAGAGAATACACAAAAAGAAGCACCACGTGGGAAAATAAAAGATTCTATTTTTAGGCTTCGTTTGAGAACTCAGAGAAAGAGGTTGGATTTTGAACGAGGAGAAACGACGATGGTTCATGTTGCTTCGAATCACCTAAGTGTTGTAAATTATATGCAAATTTTATATTTGAACTCAAAAAGGATAAAATAGATATTTGAAACTCGTTTAGCCTTGTTACTTGAAACATACATTCTATACTTATGTTTTCCATAATACAAGATTAAATATTTTGATAAAATAATTTCCCTAAAACTTTTAGTTTAGTCGTTGATAATATAGTAGTAATCGTAATAAAACATGACAAATTAATGGGTGGGTTCGGGCTCCACGGACCCACGTATGTTGACGCGCATGCTCCTTCCTGTCGTTGCGTTCACTATCCAATACTCATTCGTTCTGCGCTAGGTTGTTTTTCGTTCTTCATTTTTGTAGTGTGTTGTGTTGTCGGCGTTGACATAACGTTTGCGCTTTACTTGGTATTTACAACCTGTGGTTTTTGGGCATTTACCTAATTTTTACATATTTTAATAATATCTTGTCAAAAACCGGAAGTGCTGTTTTTGACCGATCATAAAACTTTCCTATAGGGGCGGTGTGTGAGAAAATAAAAACCAAGCATTATTTGAGGGGCGGGGGGTCGAAGAGGTGTAGTTTCAAGTCTCGCCCTTTCAGTGCTTTCAGTGCAGAAACTTAATTTAGAGTCATTTGCAAAATTTTAAGATCACCTGTTGGTATTAGGAGATTTCTGTCGATTGCGTCAGCTACTGTTTGTATTACTCAACTTCCCTATTGGTGTTGTATCATCCTACTGCGGCAGTTGTTGATAGAGTTGGAAAAAACGTGCGAGCGTCAGTTTGTTTCTGGTTTTCATGCTGAGCATTTTGTGTACGTATTTTCTATATAGCGAAAAATGGGCAAAAAAAGCGCCATTAAGTGTTACTCAGAGGGCACAAATAGTAACTTTATATCATAAAAGAAACAAAGATACTCCGAACGTGAGATAAGCCGAAAGGTGAATGCGAGCAAGACTGCTATTCATAATGCGATCATGAAATATCGAAGTACAGGTGAATTTAGCAACCGAAAGAGAAGTGGACGTCCAAGGAAAATAACCCCACGTGATGCCAATACCATAAGGCGAATCATTATGCGTTCTCTGAGGAGTTCGTGCAAGAAAATCAAGGTCTTCCTACATTGAAAAGGGTCTTATATTAGTATCAGCGCTGTTTTCCGACGTCTTAGCAAAGATTTTGGATTAAAGTCTTATGAAACTGCACGTAAACCAGAATAACCTCTGTCAAGAAAAAGAAGCGACTCCAGTCTGAGAAGCGTCGTCAATCGTGGACTGCTGAAAATTGGAGTCAAGTTCTTTTTTCCGATGAATGCACTGTGGGTCAATTTCAATGATGTGAAGCACATGTTCGACGACAAAAAAGGCGAAAGGTTTGATTAAAAGTATACCGTTAGCAACTTGAGACATCCGCCTAATCAGATGATATGGACTGACATGTCAGCCATATCATGAAGCTGTTAACTCATATGCAAATACACAGATGCATAATCTTTATGCATGATGGTGCTCCGTGCCACAGATCAAAGACAGTAAAGGACTACTTGCAGAGGATAAACATAACTGCGCTTGACTGGCGCGGTATTCGTCCCGACTTTAACCCCATGAAAAATTTATGGACCATTTTAGAAGACAATGTAGCAGAAAAACAGCAATCAAATTCCCAAGCTTTGATTGACGAGATGAAGTACGTGTGGTGCAAAGACGTTTCAAGTGACTACTGCAAATCCCTCATTGACAGTATGCCACATCGTATTCTATCCATTATTAAAAACAAAAGTAGCCACACAAAGTACCAATTTTGGTCTTTTTGTGTTCTAATGAATGTAAGTATTCATCTGTGGTGTCATTTTATCAAATATCTGTGAGTAGTAATTAATTGCTTCTTTGAAAATTGTATTTGAACATTTTTGGTGCTGATGGTGGTTTATGACGTTTCCACTGCATGCTGTCTTGTTTAGTGTCTGAGTTCCAATGGAGATGCCACGTCTCATCACCAGTCACAATGCAGGAATGGAAATCATCTGGATTTAGGTTAATGCGGTCAAGTTGAACCCTATTTGCTTCAACATGATCATTCTTCATCTCAGGTATCAACATTCGAGGAACTCATTTGGCACAGAACTTTGACATCCCTGTGTCTCCCATGCAAGATGGTCCAAACACTGTCGGTACTTAACTTCAGTTCCTCAGCAATATGTAAGACACGGATTCGCCAGTTTGACATCACCAGGTCGTCCATTTCCTGGCACATTTCATCCGTGGTTACCTCCACTGAGCTTCCGCGCGAGATTCGTTTTCGAACGAGTTTCTGTCACGTTTAAAAAGAGCAGTCGTCTTTTGACTGCCGTATATGATGATGCACCGTCGGCGTAAACACGGGTCATATGTTCATGAATAATGTGTGGCGTTTTACCTTCTTTCGTCAAAAATTCAATTGCCGCCCGGTTCCGCAATTTCGTCTGACCCTCGTCCATTGTCACCCCATAGAATTCAACGCATTGTTGCGCCGTCTCAAATACTGGCACAGTGACGTGGCGTGGCTATTATATAACTGAAGGATGATGCAATACTGGAGTCAGCCACCAACCACTACTTTCATTGTCACCTTATGGACTTTAAAGCACTGTGGCGCCATCACAGTTGCTGACACTGCGAAATGGCGTGGCTGTTATATAACTGAAGGATGATTAATTAATACTTAATACAGGCATTTGACGTGGACTAGGAACATCAAACAGATGTCATCGCTCTTTCCACGTTTATACGTGAGTCACGGAAAAATCCTCGTATTGCATCATCCTTCAGTTAAGGATGATTAATTAACGCTTAATACAGACATTTGACGTGGACTAGGAACATCAAACAGAGGTCATCGCTCTTCCCACGTTTATAAGTGAATCACGGAAAAAATTCTCGTATTGTATCATCCTTCAGCTAACATCAAACAGAGGTCATCGCTCTTTCCACGTTTATACGTGAGTCACAGTAAAATTCTCGTATTCCATCATCCTTCAGTTAAGGGTGATTAATTAACGCTTAATACAGACATTTGACGTGGACTAGGAACATCAAACAGAGGTCATCGCTCTCTCCTCGTTTGTAAATGGACTTTAATGCAGTGGGAACATATCCGGCGCGTAACTGGAAGACCCTGGGTTCGATTTCCGGTGGCGGCCAATGAGAATGTTTCCGTGACTCACTTATAAACATGGAAAGAGCGATGACCTCTGTTTGATGTTCCTAGTCCTCGTCAAATATCTGTATTCATTATTCATTCGCCTTCTAATTATTTGTTCAGTTGCTGCTTACCATCTTTGGTGAATCCCCAGCTTTGTGCAGGGCTCCAAGAAGCAACCTGCCAAATTGGCTTGGCAGTTAGTGTGTGTGAGTCTGGAGGAATTCGAGGCATCTGTGGTGCACTGGAGGCATATCCGGCGCGTAACTGGAAGACCCCAGGTTCGATTTCCGCTGGCGGCCAATAAGAATTTTTCCGTGACTCACTTATATATGTGGAAAGAGCGATAACCTGTGTTTGATGTTAACTGAAGGATGATGCAATACTTTGCAATACTTGAATCAGCCACCAACCACTACTTTCGTTATCACCTTATGGACTTTAATGCACTGTGTGCCGTCACAGCAGCTAACACAGCAACGTGGCGCGGCTATTATATAACTGAAGGATGATACAATACCTTGCAGTACTTGAGACAGCCGCCAAACACTACTTTTAAGGTCAGGCTTAAAATTTATTGAACACCCTCGTAGATGGCACGGGCAGGACGTGTGTTTTCCAGTACGTTGCCCTTAAAATTCTAAAAGCAAAAGCTTTGTCGGAGTTTGGATGGGAAATGATTTTCAACGCGAGAAAGCCGGTGTGCCAGTATTTTAGTAATCATATATTGTTGGCTGTTTAAGATCCTATGCGTCATCTGTAGAATTTTGAAAAAAACGTTTCATTGCTCTTGGAGTCTAGTGTGCAACACAAGTTAATCATCCCCACGCATTTTTAGTAGCCCTCAAATGATACGAATAGTAATACATTTAATAGTCTCACTACAGTATTGTTGCTCGCTTTGTTTAGGCTGGAGTACCTTAAAACACACATAAATTTTGATTAAAGTTAATTAAACAGTTTTTTTTTTTTTTTTTTTTTTTGTGTAAATATGACAAGGATGGTAAGTCAGATAATATCCGAAAACTTGAAAATTTCGTCGTCCTGGAGTGGAAATCGAAACCGCGTCTCCCAGATAGCGTCCGGGTATGCTAACAACTACACCACACAGAACGATCAGTCTCAAGTTTCCGATTTACTTGAATATAAAAATTACAGGATTCACTAGTCGAAGTAACAGGCATTCATGCTTAGCGAATCTGGAGGTTAAAGAATCGAACGCGCGGCTCCCAGATTCGCTAAACATGAATGTCGGTTGCTTCGACTAGCCTGTGATGGTTGTATTCGAATTAATCGGAAACTTGAGGCCTGGTCGTTCTGGGTGGTATAGTGGTTAGCATACCCGGGCGCTATCCGGGAGACGCGGGTTCGATTCCCGCTCCAGGACGACGAAGTTTTCAAGTTTTCGGATAGCATCTGACTTACCATCCTTGTCTTATTTTAACCAAAAAATAGATTGTCATCTGCAAAACTTGTATTGCATGGTGTAATACCATATTCCATTCACGAAAATAATAATTTTTTAACGCAAGCAAATATGAACGATTTGGATCCTGATCTCGGGCTATATAAACAAAATGCTGAACTGTTGGGCTCCAGGTTGCAAGAATGGAGTCTTTACCGACTTAGTACAAGTATAACTGTATACAGAAATAGTGAACGCAAATTTGTTACATTTGTCTCACATGATGGGCGACTGATTTTCTGTAATGAAGTTGCCGGTTTGGTGGCAGGTTTAAACTTTATCCCTGGCTCACCAAATTGGAGGCTCTTTATACACAGATGAGTCGTTACATTATGACCACCTACCTTATAAAGTGTAGGACCCCCTTTAGCCAGCAAAACCACGGCCACTCGGCGAAGCATCGACTCGATGAGGTGGCGATAGGTATCCTGTAATATCTGGTACCATAATACCAACAGCAGATCCTCCAGTTCCCGTGCATATCGTGATGGTGGTGATTTAGCGCGAATCCGCTTCTCCTAGTCGAACCACAAATGTTCGATTGGGTTCATATCAGGTGACTTTGGAGGCCAGGGCATTAACAGAAAGTCACCAGCATGTTCCTCGAACCACTCCTTGACGATTCCAGCAGTGTGGCATGGCGCATCTTCCTATTATTAATGGCCATCAAAAGCAGGGAACACAAGTTGCCATGAATGAGTGAATTTGTTTTGCAACGATTTTCGGATACCTGATAGCTGTCAGTAATTTTGTTATTGTGATAACGGTGCCTAAAGTGTCCCAAGAAATCATCGCCCACAGCATAACATCACCGCCGTTGGCCTGTTTCCACCCAACAGTTCTTCCAGGTGCTACAGTTTCCGTTGGTAATCGGCGTATCCGCGCTAGGCCGTCTGCATGATGTACCAGGAATCTAGATTCGTCGGACCAGGCCACTTTTTTCCAATCATCCACGGTCCGATCTCGCTGATCTTGGGCCCATTTCATGCGTTGTTGGCGATGACGTGCAGCGAGCAAAGGGACCCGGCTGGGTCTTCAGCTACGTAGGCCCATGGAGAAGGCTGTGGTGAACTGCGTGCTGTGACACATTACCCATGTAACTAAATTTTTTAAGAAATTTGGTACGAAGACTCTCGCCCAGTGAGGACCATGAAATTCCAGGGGGTGGGTGGTCCGGACTCCCATGCAACCTATATTCTGCCCAGGGACGCGCCAAGCAAGTGTTCAACATGTGCGAAGCGACCGGGAGCCATCTTACGATGGCGGCAGGGCGCCTCAATCAAATTTTACGGTAGATAAATTAATGCCGGGAGCCATCTTACTCAGACGAGAGGGCGCTTCAATCAAATTTTACGGTAGATAAATTAATGCCGGCAGGACGCTTCAATCAAATTTGAGAGTTGATAAATTAATGCCGGGAACCATCTTACGGCGGCGGCAGGGCGCCTCAATCAAATTTTATGGTAGATAAATTAATGCCGGGAGCCATCTTACTCAGACAAGAGGGCGCTTCAATCAAATTTTACGGTAGATAAATTAATGCCGGTAGTCATCTTACTGTGCCGGCAGGACGCTTCAATCAAATTTGAGAGTTGATAAATTAATGCCGGGAGCCATCTTACGGCGGCGGCAGGACGCCTCAATCAAATTTTACATTTGGTAAATTCATGCCGGGAACCATCTTACGGCGGCGGCAGGACGCCTTAATCAAATTTTACATTTGGTAAATTCATGCCGGGAACCATCTTACGGCGGCGGCAGGGCGCCTCAATCAAATTTTACATTTGGTAAATTCATGCCGGGAGCCATCTTACGGCGGCGACAGGACGCCTCAATCAAATTTTACATTTGGTAAATTCATGCCGGGAGCCATCTTACGGCGGCGGCAGGACGCCTCAATCAAATTTTACATTTGGTAAATTCATGCCGGGAGCCATCTTACGGCGGTGGCAGGATGCCTCAATCAAATTTTACGGTTGATAAATTAATGCCAGGAGACATCTTACAGCGCCTGCAGGACGCCTTAATCAAATTTTACTGTTGATAAATTAATGTTAGTGACGCGAGAGAAGTTAAGAAAACGTTTTAGTATGAAAAATCCCAATGGCTCGCGACACGTTAATTTTTTTAGTAAAAATAATTCATTATACAGCTGTATAATACAATAGAAAATGACTTGAAACCAGAGAATAATTTTTATTTTGTTCAGTAACGGTTACCGCTGGCAAAGGACTAACAATTATTTTTCTAATTGATTTTTTTAAATCTTGAAAATTTCAGCATTCATGATATGCGACCTTGGGGCAAATATGATGGAAAAATACAGCGGACTTAAGAAACTTTTATACATTTTATGTACTTTGTGTACTAAATAACAACGAAAAAATTTCTCTACAAATTGTGAACATTTTCAGCATTGTTCAAGAAATACGAATATAGGCTTTCTTTACTGAATTTCCTTAACGTTGGCAAATTCTAAAGAGAGAGCTTCCAGCATTAACCTAAAACCGTGCTGTGAAAGAAGGTGTGAAAATAGGATCGAGGCAATAAGGGTAACTAGGACTTGGGTACAGTTTGGATGTAATCAACGATACATATTAGCGCTCGTACAAATCTTTTAGGGACAGTGATACACGCAGAACGTCCGGGACATCCACTGAAAGTTGACGATGAGGAACTGGAACAACTGTTGGACGCGGATCCCTGTCGCAGTCAGTCAGACCTCGTCCAGGAACTCGGAGTAACACGGCAAGCCATTGCAAAGCGCCAGCACAAGCTTGGACGGATTCATAAGGAGGGCCGTTGGGTGCCCCACCAACTCACAGCTACGAACACGATGTTGCTGTGTCCTTGCTCTCCAGATTCAAGAAGAAAGATTTCCTCCACAAGATTTTGACCTGTGATGAGAAATGGATCCTCTACGATAATCCTAAGCGGCGCAAATCGTGGGTTTATCCAGGTCAGCCTACGACCAGTACCGCCAAACCGAATATCCATGCCAGGAAGTTGTTGCTGTGCATATGGTGGGATCAGCGCGGTGTCGTACACAATGAGTTGCTCCGACCTGGTGAAACGATCAATGCTGAGCATTCTTGTCAGCAACTCATTCGTGTGAGTGGCGCAATGGAAGCGAAAAGGCCATACACCGGCAAGGGTAGAAGGTCGGTCCTGTTGTTTCAGGATAACGCGCTTCATCACACCGCGAAAACGACTTTAAACACGATCACCGACTTGGGATGGGATATTTTGTCCCACCCGGCGTATTCTCCAGACTTCGCCCCGTCGGATTGTCACCTCTTTCGCTCCCTGCAACATCACCTGAGTGATACGCACTTCACTTCTGTCGAGGAGGTCCACACAAGTATTGATGACTTTATCAACTCGAAACAGCCCTCTTCTTTTCGCAGTGGCATTCGGCAGCTCCCTAACCGATGGCTCAAATGTATCCAACACGACGGGGATTATTACCCTGATTAGGTACGTATTCGATTTGCTATAATTTGCTGTCAACGTGTCGAGCCTGTGGCCAAGAATGAAGTTGAACACCTAATAGATTTTTAAATATTTTTTTTTTCAGGTATATATGAAACAATTGCGTTTTATGAAAACTCTTAATTTACGAGAAATAGAAAATGTTGTTGCTAAAGGTATTTATTTCATATAAAAATTAATAAAAATTGAAAAATATTCTTAGACAAGGGGCGGAAAATCTGGGCTGGCACACGGGCTGCAAATGCTCTTGGCGCGCCCCTGCTTCATCCGCCCATGACTAAATCATGGAACCCCCCCCCCTTAAAAAATTTCTGGCTACTCCACTGAACCCCTCGCTCCTGTGATTTCTTCAAACTCTTGCCAATAACTTGGTTACTGGCTTCAGCTATCGTTCATTTTCTTTTTCTTTTACACGCTTTCCCACCGTTGGTAGAAGAAGCGTACATGCTCCAGCTTTGTCTGTATGTCCGCACGATAACTCGTTTGAAATTTAAAATGGGCGAAATGGGGTCAAAGGTCAGGACATAGGAGCGGGATCCATTCCATCGCCCTTATGCGTCATAACTGAAGTAAAAATGCTTCGATTGCAACAAAACTTTATCATGTTGTTTCGAAGGTACACTGAACCGGTTCTGTTGAATATCATCGAAATGGAGTCAAAACTCAGGGCACAGGAGCGAGATTTATTCTACAGCCATTATTCTCATAATTGGACTAACAGTGCTTCTATTGCGACAAAACTTTAGTATGTTGTTCCAGAGGTATACTGAACCAATTCTGTCTAATATCATAGAAATGGCGTTTAAGATCAGGGCACAGGAGCGAGAGTTATTCCACAGCCATTATCTTCATAACTTGAGTAATGATTTCTGGTATGTTGGAAAACGTATCATAATGAATGCATTGCATGATTTTACTAACTAGTTTTCTTTTAGCTGTTACTAATTTCAAAGCTTATGTTCGCAAAAGAAAGGAACTTAATAGATTAAATGCATAAACAGAGAATAAGCCTTACGGGAGTGATTGGAAACGCGACCGATTCTTAAATCAACAATTTAAAAAAAGAAAGAGGAGGTCTTTAGAACAGACATTTGGCGATAGATGGCACCACGAAACTACGCTCGTCTGTTCCATCTGTGAATTTTTCTTATTAACACCCTGGCCGCAGTAGATCCATTGCGGGCGGAGGACCCCTCAAACAAACTTTTCCTTCTGAAATTGCCAAGATGGTAAATAATTACAGTATTTATTTTTGATAAATTACGGTAATAAATGCACAGATGTTCGTAAAGGTTTTATAGCGATTAAAATTTTGCTGTGCATTTGGAGATTGAATGTTCTGTTTTAGCTCCAGAGAGGAAGAGAGACGAGAGAAAAAAACAAAACAACTAGAGTTTCAGAAACAGAGCATAAGGGAAAAGATATTTTGGCTAATCATGGAAATCAGGGCGTATATAGATTTTTTATTTTCAAGTGGAAACAACGAAAACTCGTTTTTCAAATTCACCAGAACAAAATAAAAGTTACTGAAAAATAAAAGAAAAAATGAAAGCATTTTTTCTAATGTACAATCGTGGCCAAATGTTCTGCACTAGTAGACCAAAAGTCAATTTTTTATGTTTGAAGTCAACTTATACAGACAGCGTAATGGTTAGGTCAGGAATACATATTATACATCATTTTAAAGGAAATCGTATGCTGAATTCTAATATTTTTACAAAATGTTATTACCAGTAATAGAAGTGAAGTTACAAGCGTCTAGTCATAAAAAGCAAAAAATAGTGGAATTTGTGAAATTAGTGTACAATGCATTTAACGCAAAATTACTGTACAGTAAATTCAGGACACTTGAGATAACTTACCAGCAAGCAAAATACGCTTTAATATTTAATTGGATAACTAGAGTTACTTAGTAACAAAGTGCACCTTCTTGGCTTGAAACTAATGAGCTTCTCTAGATGTGTATTGGCGATAACAGGCGCCATACCGCCCTTACAGACTCAATTAAAGACTTTAATTGAAGACTTAATTGAGTCTGTAAGGGCAGTATGGCACCTGTTAGCAGCAATGGATAACTGGAGAAGCTCATTAGTTTCATGACAAGAAGGTGCACTTTGTTACTAACTAACCGTGGTTATCCAATTAAATACTAAAGCGTATTTTGCTTGCTGGTAAGTTATCTCAAGTGTCCTGAATTTACTCTATAGTAATTTTACGTAAAATGCAATGCAAACTAATTTCACAAATGTTGATGCATTTTTATTAAATTACATAAATCATTTTTTTTTCTAATGTAAGTCTCAATTTAACCAAAAATGAAAAATTTCGGAGGGGACTAAGGCCCCTTGCCCCCCTCTCCCCAATATTCTCCTGATAAAAGGTAATGGTGTGAAGTGATGGAAAGCAAACCTACTCATTTTGATGTAATATTTCTACAAACTTCCGAGACAAAATGGCCAAATGAATGGCTAAGGAATGACTTGATGAAATGAAGTAAAATGTAACTTACTTTAAAAGGAAGTGAGAATAATGCATAGCGAAAGAATAGAAGAATATTTTCAAGAATTTTTGGATAATTCAAGCTGGAATTTTTTGAATTAAATTACGCTACCCGAACAGATAGGTCGAATTTATATTAAATTATTATATAAAATTACATTTAGACTTGACATTTAAGGTGGAGTCTAATGATTTTGATATACTTCCAATGTGAAAAATTTGAACCCTATCTCCTCAGCGAAATCAAAAACTCTACTTCGATGCAGTTGCATATGCGCCCATACCTTAGTTTTCAGAGGGGGGGAGCAAATAGAAAGCGTAATTACGAATAACATATATGTACAAACACCATATGAACTTTCCATAGTGCCTTCTTGTTATCTTATCATTTTTACCACACTCTCAACGCATTAATTTAATTGGAAGTCAGAAGGACCAAAAACTACATAAAAGAAAGCAAACAAAATGTTGGTACAATAAGAAAATTTCTTTGATTTTCTTTTGGGTATTCCATCTTTCGGTCACTTGTATCCAGTGGCGGATCCAACGGGGACGACCCCCTCCTCTAAACCCTAACGAAGTTTTTACGTTTAAAGTAGCGAAGATCGTAAATGATTAACTTTGCCTATTTGTTTTCAGTTTTTCTAAAAAGAAAAAAAAAATGTAATGTGTAATTTTACTACGGAATTGGATTTATAAGCGATGGGTACTGATCGTTCGTCCGAGATGGGTTCGGGTTCGAATCCCGGTGAGGCATGGATGTTGTGTTTGTCTTACGGCGCTGGCTCTCTCCCTTCCCTGGAACCAGTGGCCCTAAATTAGAGCCGGGCGACTGCTTATAGCCCATTGAGTTGCTTTCGGCGGTCGTTAAACCTCCAATAAAAAAAATTGGATTTAAAATGCGTATTACATTTATTTAGCTTCAGTAAAAAAAGAAACAGAATGGAATAGAATTGAAAGAGAGAGAACAAAAGATAAAAGGAAGAGAGGGACAGCGGGGGGAAGGCCTAAGGATATTCTTTGTTAATTCTTTTCTATTGTTATGTTGTCTAGCGTCTGTAACGCCTCGAAAGAGTCTGTGAAAAATTTAAAACAAACCTGAATCCATAATTTAAACCTACTCATTTTTCTCATGAAAGTTAATGTGTCTCTAAATTGTTATTAAGATAGTAGTATATTCTGAACTATCATAAAAACGGAAACTTTTTCACTTTCTATTAGCTTTTGGTAATTTTAGTGCTATAAAATTTTCGCATGTAAAGATTAATAATGTCGTACAAATTCCAAGCTGTTTAAATTTGGTAATCGTCGAATATTACGAAGCACTGTTTACTTGGTTTCACATTACGTGCTCATTTAACAAAAGTTTTCAGTTCTTCAAACGAGATAAGAACTTTGTTTCTCCAAAGAAAAACTAAGTTCTCTTCATCTCATTTTTGTACAAGTGTGATTGTAACACATACTGAGTTCTCTACTGTGTCTACATTCCTTCATTGGAGTTTTCATTCATGTAGCTAAAGTAACTGATATCAGAACTTCTTTCTCTCTCCTTCTTTACGTTAATTTCCAATGGACGTAGAGTTTCGATTTTTCATCACCAATGAAAAGATATCGAAAATGATCCTTTTTGTCGCCGTCGTGCAGAGTAACAACAAAACAAGGGGGAGGGGGAAGAGCAGAATTGCAGTTACCGTGTTTTATGTGGGTTGTCGGAAAAGTCATGACGCATTTTAGTCATGTTTTGCAAAGGTCATTTATTGATAGAAAGAACAAAGATCAATCAATGATATAATGCCCGTTTTGTTCGATAATCTTTTGCCATTTTTCAGTGACCTGCAGAATGCCTCGTTCATAGAAGTAACTGTCTTCCGTGGCGAAAAACTGTACAAGCTGCTGATTTACAGCCTCATCTGAATTGAACGTTATACCACGCAAGGACTGTGGAAGAGAGCGAAACAAGTGGAAGTCTGGCGGCGCAAGGTCAGGCGAGTACGCTGGGTGTGGCAACACATCCCACCCAAGCTCCAATAATTTTTGGCAGGTGATCAAACTTGTGTGTGGTCTCACGTTGTCGTGATGGAACACAACATCTTTACGATGAACGCGCTCTGGACGTCTCTGGATGATGGATTCGTTCAAACTGTCCAATTACCGACGGTACACATTAGAATTGATTGTTTGGTTCCGTGGTAGGAGCTCGAAAAACACGACACCTTTAAAATCCTACCACACTGAGACCAGAACCTTCCGCGGAAGAATTTCTGCTTTGGATGTCCTTTGAGGCGAAGCAGCACGTCGGGACCAAGACCGTTTGCGCAGCACATTGTTGTACAAAAACCACTTTTCGTCAGCAGTTATCAGTCGCTTCAAAAAAGGATCGTTTTCCTCACGTTTAATGAGCATATCGTAGATGTTTATAGCGCAATCAAATGAGCTTCTTTGAGTTCATAAGGAACCCACACATCGAGCTTGCTTACGTATCCCAGCTTCTTCAGGTGGTCGTGAACGCTGAATGGTGGATATGCAATGTGTCTGCAATCTCTCGTGTCGTGTAACGTGGGTTTGACTCAATCAATGCCTTGATTACGTCGTCATCAACCTCTGTGGGCCTCCCCGACTGAGGAGCATCGTTGAGGTCAAAATCACCAGCACGGAATTTTGCGAACCACCGGTGGCACTGACGTTCTTGTAGTGCATTATCACCGTACACTTTACGCAACTTTTCACATGCTTGACGTTCGTTCTCCCCTTTACGGAAGTAAAACAGTAAAATATGGCGAAAATGCACAGTTTGGTCTTCCATCTTCAACTTGATGTCAAATCTCCACAAATCAACCAAATCGAT
This sequence comes from Macrothele yani, assembly GCA_039090855.1. Lineage (NCBI taxonomy): Eukaryota > Metazoa > Arthropoda > Arachnida > Araneae > Macrothelidae > Macrothele > Macrothele yani. The sequence continues at coordinate 119,982,027 of CM077026.1, forward strand.
CACTATTCCTTTTAGACTGCAGCTAGAATTGGCACCTATCGAATGCCATTGATAACAGAGCTGCGCATGCCTCTAGAACTTCCAAAACCACCCAACCGCCAACGGGTGCCAAAATACGACATGACTATTCCGACAACCAATATTTACCGTTTTTATGACTAAACTGTGTGTTAATTATGTTTGGGCTGAAGTCAGGCGTGTATCTACTTTAATGTATGAGAATGTGTCAGGTGGAAACCACTAAATTTTTTTTTTATTAAATTAAGCAACTCCGAATATAAGGGCTTGGGCTTCATTTTGAAGAACTTCATTCAGACGTAGTATGTGCCGATTTCAAAAAAGGATAAAGTTCATTTCTTCGAGAAACGCGCAATCGATCACACTGAAAAAATTGTGATTTTTCACCTATTGCTAGCAATCGTTAAGGTATTTAACGATTTAACATTCCTGGAGCAAGTAAAAGTGTTTTAAAGGCCTTGCAAAGGAACGCCAGGTAGGAGTTGCACTGCCAATACGTACACAGTCGAGTTATAACGAAGTAAATTTCTCCGTCATTTTTATCCGCGCCAGGATTCGAACCCGGATCCCCTCATTCCGGAATAAGTCACTCTACCAATTGAGCTACGCGGACGTTTTATTCTGATTCCTATCTGCCTTTATGTCGTGTGCGTCCTGCTGGGAGGTACGTCACATCTCCTGGTACGTTACATCATCTCCCCCTTATTTTTTTTTTTTTTTTCGAAGTGCTGGAGAAGAGATTCTCTTATTTTTCCTATCTCGCGGTGTGGAAATAACATCACACCATAGCGAGATTTTGAACGGTCGGGTCATCCGGATAGTTCGGGCGCCATTATAACGAAGTAAATTTCTCCGTCATTTTTATCCGCGCCAGGAATCGAACCCGGATCCCCTCATTCCGGAATAAGTCACTCTACCAATTGAGCTACGCGGACGTTTTATTCTGATTCCTATCTGCCTTTATGTCGTGTGCGTCCTTCTGGGAGGTACGTCACATCTCCTGGTACGTTACAGAGTCACATTATTGTGACCACCTCCTACTTTTGAGGTCCACAGCGCGTAGCCAATGAAAGAACGCACGTGTCGTGAGCTGGCTTGGAGGGTGTATAAGGTGTGGTGTAGGTATTTTGAAAACACATCCCTTGTTGCTGTCATGGATAAAAGGAGAAATGTATCAGATTTTCAAAAAGGGATGATTATCGGCTTTGGGGCCAAGGGTGGCAGTATTTCTGGAACAGCGCAGTTTGTTAACTGTTCGCGTGCTGCTGTGATTAAAATGTATCGTGATTGGAGAAATGGCACCATTGCGAATAAGCGATGTGGAAACTACGGAGCACCACGTATCATTGATGTGAGAGGTGAGCGTCGGCTTCGAAGGTGCGTGAGGACCGATCGACACGCTACAGTGGAGCAATTCACTGGCCGAATGAAACAGGAGGCTACAGGAAGTGTGTCTAAAACGACACTTCAGCGAATCGTGCTGCGTATGGGGCTCCGATGCAGACGACGGTCACTGCATCTATGCCAACGAAGGTGCATCGACAGAATAATCTTACATTTGCACGGCAGTATAAGAATTGGACCTCCGCCGATTGGCAAAGGATTGCCTTCTTCGATGAGTCACGTTTTCTGCTTCATCGAACGGATGGATGTTGGCGTATAAGGCGAGAAACATCGGAGAAGAAACACTCTTCAACCATTTCTGGAAGAACACAAGCTGGTGTGGACAGCGTTATGGTCCCGGGAAGGTTTTCGTGGCATTCCCCGAGTCCACTCATATCTGTGGAAGGCACTATGAACAAAATCCATTATGAATCCATCCTTGCAGACCACGTACACATTTACATGCTGATTGTCTTCCCTGGTGTGGATGGGATCTTCCATAACGACAATGTGACGTGTCACACAGCTAGAAATGTCCGAGAGTGGTTGGAAAAAAGACTGGTTGAAGACTTTAAAGTACTTCCCTGGCATCCTAATTTCCCAGACTTAAACCCAATTGAGCATCTATGGGAGCACTTCGATCGTGTTGTTCGCTCTACAGATCCTCCACGACGCACCCTCCCGCAGCTGTCATATGCACTTCAGACAGCATGGCTCCACATACCTATGAAAACCTTCCAGCACCTTATTGAGTCACTCCCAGCCCGTCTAGCTGCTGTCCGCGCTGCACAGCGCGGTTACTCTGGATATTAGCTGGTGGTCACAATAATGTGACTTGACCGTGTATAAAGTATATCTAATAAATCCTTCCATAATGTCTTCTCCTCCCTCCTTTTCATACCCGAAAAACCGCCCCTCTAGAGTAAGCTTCCAGATTCGCCCCTGCTTGTATCCCATGAGTCATAAAATCTCAGTGATCAATCAGTCAGTCACCAAGAAGAAAATAATATTCACAATACAAAGTTCTGTAAAAAAACTTCAGGAGATATTTCTCCAGCGGTGAACGGGCACTGCACAGGATGGTACTGTTCATTTCTTTGACTTTCATACTTTTCAATTCTGTGTGTTAGCACGCAGTGTTCTAATATTCGATGGGAGATTTCATTAGCGCCTTCTACTAAAAATTTTCGCTTTTCTACTGGAAACTTCCATCGTTTTTCCTGTTACTCCGTACACACGCATCCAGAATTTCAACAGAATTAGTAATAAAAAGTATTGTTATCATGAAAATCTGTGTTGGACCTTACAAGAACAGAAAGGACATGGTTAGTCTTCCAGGGGAGGGCAAGTGCCCCCTCTTTCCCCCTATATGGACGGCCATGTGTAGTTGCTATACTTGCTTACAAATGGCACTACTCTTCCTCACCACCTCATCTAGGTAAAGATATTGATTTTTAATATAATGCAGGGACAGTTTTTGAAAAAAACACTGATTGCACAATTTAAGATAAGACGGTTTTTTGTCAGTGGGCCAATTTGATGTACGGAAAATCTTGCTTCGCTGAAGAAATGGGGTCGATTATTCCCATAAGGAGTATGTTTACTGGACGTCCCCTTTAAAAAGGAAGGAACTCTTTTCCTTGTAAAGCAGGCAATTGAACGCCAGGAAAATAATGCACATTTTTCAGCTTCTTTACCCACTTTATGATTTAAACATTTTGCACAGTATTTTAATGGAAAAATAGTGTCGACGCCAGCCACTCAGAACTGGGGGCCTACGTATGATTGGGGGAGCGGCACAGATTTTTAAGTGTTTCGCAGAAATTCAGTAAAACAAAATTCCGTTCATATGCATTTCACCCGATTCTGATGATGTTATTCCTGGTAAAAAGAGTTTTCTCTGCCCCGGTGGCGCAGTAGTCTAAGTGATGGCGTCTAATCATTCGTCCGGAAGGGGTCTCGGTTCGAATCCCAATGAGGCATGGATGTTGTGTTTGTCTTACGGCACTGGTTCTCTCTCTTCCCTGGAGTCATTTGCCCTAAATTAGGGACGGACGACTGCTTATAGCCCATTGAGTTGCTCACGGTGGTTGTTAAACCTCCAATCGAAAAAAAAAAAAAAGGGGTTTTCAAGTGAATATTGTACGTAGTATTTATTCAATGTTCAAAGGACGTTCCATAAAAACTGAGAGTAATCTTTTTTTAGTTGGCAACAGTGCGAAGGGGGGAAATGACCACTCAGACGACTAACTGAATTGAGGAAGTATCGATGGCAACAGTTATTAGCCGCGGCAGACGATTCTGGTTTTGTTATTTCGCACTTGTTTAAGGTACGTCTCCATTTCGCCATACAGCTATGAAGGTGAGTGATTCTGAGTTAAGAAGTGAAATGCGTTCTGCGATAAGATTTTGCTATCTTTTGGGTAAAACGGCTCCAGAAACAGTTAATTTAATGAAAAAAGCTTACAAAGATAAATGTTTGGGTGAGTCAACGATTTTTAGATAGCGTCACGATTTCAAACAAGGGCGTTTGTCGGCAGAACTCGCTCCTAAGCCTGGTCGACCTAAAAGTGTTCTTACGGAGCGTATTGTTAACACTGTTTTGGGCAATCCAGTCAAGAAGATCGACGAATGACGTGTGAAGACATAGCGGCGTCAACTAATATTTCAAAAATGTCGGCATTCCGCATTCTACGCGACAAATTTCTGCTTCATCGTGGGTGTTCCAGATGGGTACCTCATCACTTGACGAGAGAACAATTGTTAGCCACAGTTCAGGTGTGTCATGAGTGGAAACCAAATATTGCAAAGGATCCAAACTTTCCAAACACTGTAATATCTGCCGATGAAACGTCAGGTCCACTATTTCAACCCCTCACGAAGCGCCCAACGAGTGTCTAGAGACACACAGGCTCGCCTCCTCCGAAATAAGTCCACCAAACCAAATCAGCTGGGAAGGTAATGATTATAATTTTCTTTGATCATAAACGTGTAGTCTACCAGCATGCCGTTCCTCCACAAGTTACTGTCAATGCTGAGTGTTACATTCATTTCAATCTTGAAGCATCTGCGACGACACATATCCATTAAGCGACCGGAACTGGTTGGAAAGCGGTTTCTACATCATGATAACGCTCGCCCACATGTGGCTGCTTGTGTTCAACAGTTTTTTACAATATTCGGTATTGAAATCATGACGCAGCTTGCTCATAGTCCTGACCTCTCCCCGTGCGATTTCTGGCAGTTTCCAACAATGAAGGAGAAGTTCCGTGGCGCAATATTCAACAGAGATGCAGATGTTATTCAAACTGTACAGGGGTCGCTAAAGCAGCTTCAACAAAATGCCTTCGCCACGTGTTAAGGAAAGTGGGCTGAACGATGGGATCGTTACAGATCATCCGAGGGAAGATACTTTGAGAAAGAATAACATATATTTTGCTGTACCTATAGTTCCTCATTTAATGTGATTTCACTCACTTGCCCGTCGAATATGCGTTACCAACAGTGATACTTGAATGATAGCGTCTCACTCGAGTTTCCACGAATTTCGAACCAGTTCTTCAAGTAACGCCTTCTCCCTTCCAGGATACCGCGTGTACACTGGACAACCAACTGCGACAGCTCGTATGTTTAAATGAATATTACGTCGTATCTACGTATTTATTGCAAGTCACCGCGTTCAAATTGTTAAAGCGTTCTAGTATTCAATTTGCGGTTTCTGTCTACCTTTCTTGAAAAAGCAATCTGGTTCATGCACGAAAGCTTTTAAATGCTTATTTCTATATTTCTATGCCAATAAATCGGAGCACTAGTACAGTTTTACTAATTTCTACATCGTTCACATTGCTGAACATTTTCTGGGGCTATTTCAACATCGCTGCGACTGCGAGTCACGACTTCCAGCTACAGTACCACATTAAACGACTTCCGGTTCGCTTAATGTGGTACTGAGGATCCGAAGACCTGAACAATTGGAAAAAGCCGTCGAAACAGTCACTATGGCATAGAAAGGACTCGCTCAAAACGAAAAGTTGTGGAAGCAATTAGCGGAGACCTTCATCCAGCAATGGATTGTTAATGGTTGATAACGATGACGATGATATACACTACATTGAAAAAGTCATCGGACAGCCTTTCAAAAGCAAATGAACGGATCCGCTGCGTTGTTGAGATGCGCGGTATGGCTGCAAACGGTATAAAAACAAGCCCTGCCTGCGATCATATCGCACTGTGAGGTCGAATGAAAATATCGCGGCAAGAGAGAACTGACTTTGAGAAAGGAAAGATTGTTGGTTGTTATATTAGTTGGTTGTACATAAGAGAAACCGAGAGGCGTTTAAACATACCCAAGTCAACTGTTTTGGATGTACTGAATAAGTGGAAGACACATGGCGTGCCTGAAGCAGCAAAACGTACCGGCAGACCGAAAAAATCAGTGATAGAAGACGTCAAAGCCCAAGGAGAGTCATTACAGCTAATCGAAAGAGTACTGCACAAGACTTCAGTATACAGGTGAGTAAAAATGCTGGAACCTCGGTATGTACAGTGTACGCGTTCAATTCAATGAGAACTTCATTCCACGGGTTGCCATGGTCCTGCAGCCGCTCATAAGCCTTTCATCTCCACTCGGAATGTTACTCGTCGTTTAGCATGGTGTAAAGAACATTTATCAAGGACCGTAGATCAATGGAAACGGGTCCTATTGACTGATGAATCCAGATACACGATCCATCAGTCTGATGGCCGTGTGTGGGTATGACGGCAGCTGGAGGAACGCTATTTACCACAGTGTACTGTTCCTACGGTCAAGTTTGGAGCTGGTAGTGTACTTGTGCGAGGGTGTTATTCGTGGAATGGTCCCCACCCACTGGTTATCGTGGAAAAACCTGTTAACTAGCACGTCTACCTCGATATTCTGGATAATTATGCCCTACCAACTCTATGGCAAAACTATGGAACCGAGTCTTGTTGGTATCAACAGGATAATGCACCAAGCCATAAAGCAAGGACTGTTATGGCGTAGTTTGACGACAATTTCGTATCGTGTGTTTACTGGCTAGCACACAACTCCGATCTTAATCCCATAGAGCACCTATGGTATGAATTAGAGCGCCGCATAAAAAGTTTAGAAAGTAGGCCTACTACTAAGCAACAGTTAGCGGCAGCATTATGTACTGAATGGAAGGGAATACTTATCGCTATGTTCCAAAACCTTGTCGAAAGCATGTCTCGAAGGGTCAGTGCATGCATTAAGACTTAATGCTATGCTGTGTTTCTTTCCTAGGTGTCTGGTGACTTCTGTCAATTAGTGTATATAGGTGAGATACAACTGTATATAATAGAAATATATGGGGGAAGGGGGGCTCAATATGTTTTTGGTTTTCCCGGGCGCAGAAAATGCCTAATTACAACACTTCATCATCATCATCATTGTCAACCATTATCAATCCACTGCTGGATGAAGGTCTCCCCAAGTTTCCTCCACAACGGTCTGTCTTGTGCCAGTCTCCTCCATGTCACTCCCGCATATTTGCGAATTTCATCCACCCATCTCCCATGTGGTCTTTTTCTGGGTCTTTTAATGTCCCTTGGAATCCAATCTAAAATTTCGGCTGTCCATCTATGGTCTGTCCTTCTGGCAGTATGTCCAGCCCATTGCCATTTCAGGGATTTAACTCTGATCATGATGTCTTCCACTCTCGTCATTTTTCGGATCCACGAGTTCCTCTTCTTATCTCTCTTGGTTATACCAAGCATGCACCTCTCCATACTTCTTTGAGTTGTCTGCAGCCTTTGTATGTCTCTTTTAGTTAAGGTCCACGTCTCTGCACCATACGTAAGCACTGGAAGGATGCATTGATCAAACACTTTTCTTTTAAGACATAATGGCATATTGCTCTTGAAAATTATGCTGTTTCTTCAAAAAGCTCTCCAGGCAAGTTTTGTACGCCGATTAATTTCTTCATCAATGTGACCCTCACTTGATATCTGCTGTCCAAGATAAACGTACGTATCTGTTATCTCCAGTTTTTCTCCATCAATCGATAAATCTTCATTTCTTGTAAAAGCATTGAACATCACTTTTGTCTTCTGAAAGTTCATTTTTAATCCCACTTTTTTACTCTTGTCAGCAAGTTCCTGGATCATACTCTGCAGCTCTGATGGGGTAGTTGCAAAAATGACTATGTCATCAGCAAAACGAAGGTGGGTTAGATAATCTCCATTAATCTTTATCCCTTTGTTTTCCCAGTTCAGTGATTGAAAGACATTTTCCAATGTGGCATTAAAGAGCTTCGGAGATATGGTGTCACCTTGTCTCACTCCCTTTCCAATTTTTATGTGTGTTGTATTTTCAAACAGCCGAATCTTTGCACTTGCATTTTCATAGATGTTATTAATAATATTAATGTATGCATCTTCAATACCGCAGGATTTCAGAGCCGTGGTAACTGCTGATGGTTTCACCGAATCAAAGGCTTTTTCATAATCGATAAAAGCCATGCACAATGGAAGTTCATATTCCCTCGCTCTTTCAATTAGTTCTCTCAGTACGTGGATATGATCTATTGTACTGTAGCCACTCCTGAATCTAGCTTGTTCTCTCGGTTGAGCCATGTCCAGTGTTACCTTCAAGCGGTGTGAAAGAACTTTAGTGAAGATTTTATAAACCACTGATAGGAGGCTGATAGGTCTGTAGTTCCTGAGATCCTCAATGTCACCTTTTTTATGTAGCAGGATCATTGTAGCATTGTTCCAATCCTCAGGAATCTTCCCTTCATTAAGGCATCGAGTGAAAATTTGGGCGAGTACTGTTTCGATTTCTCCACTTGCTTCTTGTATGATGTCTATAGTAATTCCATCTTCTCCTGGAGCTTTCCCCCGCTTCATGTTCTTGATTGCATGAGCAACTTCTGCTGGGAGGACTGGAAGAACTCTGATACCTTTCACGATGTCTGGAGTACATGTATCATCCCTTTCATATAATTTGGAGTAGAAATCTTTCACTCTTGTCAAAATTTCGCCTCTATTTCTTGTTATAGAACCATCTTCTTTTCTCAGAGCCATAATCTGTTTTCTTCCCTTACTGAGATGTCCCTTTGCTATCTTAAGGCTTTGGTTGTTTTCAATTGCTTTCCTCACTAGCTCACAGTTGAATTTCCTTACGTCTTCAGTGATACTTTTTCGTGTTGTCTTGCATAGCTCTATATATTCCACTTTGGAAGTCACATCTTCTTTAGTTGTCCTCATCTCTCTTCTTTTTTGCATCAACATTTTGGTTTTTCCTGATAATTTGTTCACATGCAACTTGTTCTTAGACCCAGCTAATTTTGTTGCTGTTTCCATAAGAGCTTTGGTTACTTTTCTGTTAACTTCCGAAATATCCACTTCTTCCGATGTTAGGCCTTCTAAAGCAGAGAATCTGTTCTTCAGTTCCAACTTGAAAGTATTATGGTGTTTTTTAAGGTTGGTTATGTCAATACATTTTGTTTGTCTTATGAGCTTGCCACGTTCCAGTTTAGTGTTGAGGTGCATCTTACATCTCACCAATCTATGGTCACTACCTGTGTTGAACTTGTTCAGCACACTGCAGTCTTCGATGACGGATTTTTTGTTACACATAATAAAATCAATTTCACTTGTCGTCCCAATTGGATGTCTCCATGTCCATTTCCTGTGTGGCTTTTTCTTGAAAAAGGAGTTCAAGATGAAAAATCCTTCTGCCTCTGCAAACTCAACGAGAGTATTTCCACGCTGGTTTCTGTTGCCGTGACCGAATTTACCTACTGAAGTTTCATTCTGTTGTCGTTGCCCTATTTTTGCATTGAAATCTCCCATAATTATCTTCAAGTGCTGCTTACCTTTATTATTTAGATGACGAATTTCCTCATAAAATTCTTCAATTTCTTCTTCAGGATGACTTGTGGTGGGTGCATAAGTTTGAATAATCTGAGCCTGGTATCTTCTCGAGAGTTGGATAACGAGTCGTGCAGCTCTGTCAGAGGAACTTTCAACTTCTATCACTTTATCCTTCAGTTTCTTGTTTATTATAAATCCAACACCACTAGTTCTGCCAGTATCTGTCCCACGATAATAGAAGAGATGTCCACTTTTCAGTTCAATGAGATCTTCTCCTTTTCTCCTTACCTCACTTAGCCCAACAATGTCCCACTTGATCCTTTGTAGTTCCTCTTCCAATTCAAGAAGCCTTGAATCAGAAGATAATGAGCGTCCGTTATAGGTAGCCAAGGTCAGCATGTAGTGAATATTATTAGGATTATAAAAAATCACTTTACAATCTTAGTTTCATTTCAAAAACTCGTCAATTTTAATTTGTGCTTTAGATTTCTGCTCAATTATTCCTAGAGTACAAGCTAATTTAACAAGTGAGTTTAAAATATCGCCATCCTGCGAGTTTGCTTCAAGAATTACCTTAATGCTGAAAAACACTAATTCCATTTTTTTTGGTCCAGTCAGTGTCTAAAATATTAAGGTTAACCACAATTGAATCATGGTCCGAAAAAAACAGGAAAGGTATTCTCGCACAGCTTGTAAGAGGCGGCACATGAAGTATGTTTTGTGTTCCAGTAGGTAGGTTGATTTAGTAACATGCACTCAATGGGCGAAACGTTAGAAATCGAAGTGATGGGCAGTTTACATGAGCATCCCCTGTACAGAGTGATTCGATAAATAGGCCGACAGCAGAGCTTCCCAACAGTGTATCGAACAGGGGTAAACGTGGTGATCTGAGTGACTTTGGTGGTGAACCCATTGTCGGCGCAAGATAGATGGGTCATTTTATCGCCTAAGTTGTAAGAACCCTAGAGTTCACGAGGGCAACCACATCAAGGGTGTACCGCCAGCATACCATCGACGGGTGTACCAGCATCCTGGGAGAAAGCAGTGGTCAACCACACGTCATTGGTAACAGAGATCGACGTATACTATCCAGGCTGGTACAAACCGAACGCTTGGGAACGGTGGCCCAAATCACATCCAGGTAAGATGTCGGAGGCCGAAGCAGTGTCACTGAGCAAACGGTAGGGCGCACGCTGCACGTTCTGTTGGTACGAAATGGGTGAAAGGTCAGGTGTCCTACAATAGTTATCTAAAAATTGTTGGCGATCAAGTCCATCCTGCAAAGTTGGCTTTTTATCTATGACCAGATTGTTTCGTGGAAGACAACGCCACTGTCATTCGCGCAAGATGTGTTCAGTAGGGCGGTCCCGCGAGCATGAGCGCGACTTTCACCATCTTTCTTGGCCACCACAAATCCGGATCTGAACCCCATTGAGAATGTCACTGACATGTCAGAAAAACAGATCCGGCAGCAAATTCCTCTCCCGTCAAACCCAGTTAAGGGACTCCCTGGTGAATGCTTATTATGCCGTAGACGTAGGTGCACTGCAACACCTTTTGGAATCCTTGCCAAACTGCATGCGTGCTGTCATTGAGGATAAACGACGCGTAACCCGGTATTGAATAAAAGTTTCTAATTCAGTGGCCGGTATGTGTACGAAGTGTAATCAATATGTTGAGTGAATACGAGAAAAAATGTTTTTATACAGCACAAACTATGTGAAAACGCATTGAACCGCATCCTTCCGCTCCGTAGCCGAATGCTCTGCCAATTAATTGACACCGACGGAATTTATCGCTGCAACTCTGTCGTCTTGACATATGCTTCACGTCTGTAGTGCGTCATCGCTACGAGCATTAATACTTACAGCCTCAATTACTTTCGAGGTTTTCCCCTTCTGAGCACATATACATACACTTGTACCACAGCACTTCCGCCATTGTGTCGGAAGCTTGAAATGTACGAATGATGACCCTTCATTTTATTTTATTTTTAATATGTACAATTTCGCCGTTCGATGGCGCAAATGCAGACGATATCGAATTCAAAATACATTTTACTCCATATCATCATCATCATCATCATTGTCAACCATTATCAATCCACTGCTGGACGAAGGTCTCCCCAAGTTTCCTCCACAACGGTCTGTCTTGTGCCAGTCTCCTCCATGTCACTCCCGCATATTTACGAATTTCATCCACCCATCTCCCATGTGGTCTTTTTCTGGGTCTTTTCCTGTCCCTTGGAATCCAATCTAAAATTTCGGCTGTCCATCTATGGTCTGTCCTTCTGGCAGTATGTCCAGCCCATTGAAATTTCAGGGATTTAACTCTGATCATGATGTCTTCCACTCTCGTCATTTTTCGGATCCACGAGTTCCTCTTCTTATCTCTCTTGGTTATACCAAGCATGCACCTCTCCATACTTCTTTGAGTTGTCTGCAGCCTTTGTATGTCTCTTTTAGTTAAGGTCCACGTCTCTGCACCATACGTAAGCACTGGAAGGATGCATTGATCAAACACTTTTCTTTTAAGACATAATGGCATATTGCTCTTGAAAATTATGCTGTTTCTTCCAAAAGCTCTCCAGGCAAGTTTTGTACGCCGATTAATTTCTTCATCAATGTGACCCTCACTTGATATCTGCTGTCCAAGATAAACATACGTATCTGTTAGCTCCAGTTTTTCTCCATCAATCGATAAATCTTCATTTCTTGTAAAAGCATTGAACATCACTTTTGTCTTCCGAAAGTTCATTTTTAATCCCACTTCTTTACTCTTGTCAGCAAGTTCCTGGATCATACTCTGCAGCTCTGATGGGGTAGTTGCAAAAATGACTACGTCATCAGCAAAACGAAGGTGGGTTAGATAATCTCCATTAATCTTTATCCCTTTGTTTTCCCAGTTCAGTGATTGAAAGACATTTTCCAATGTGGCATTAAAGAGCTTCGGAGATATGGTGTCACCTTGTCTCACTCCCTTTCCAATTTTTATGTGTGTTGTATTTTCAAACAGCCGAATCTTTGCACTTGCATTTTCATAGATGTTATTAATGATATTAATGTACGCATCTTTAATACCGCAGGATTTCAGAGCCATTGTAACTGCTGATGGTTTCACCGAATCAAAGGCTTTTTCATAATCGATAAAAGCCATGCACAATGGAAGTTCATATTCCCTCGCTCTTTCAATTAGTTCTCTCAGTACGTGGATATGATCTATTGTGCTGTAGCCACTCCTGAATCCAGCTTGTTCTCTCGGTTGAGCCATGTCCAGTGTTACCTTCAAGCGGTGTGAAAGAACTTTAGTGAAGATTTTATAAACCACTGATAGGAGGCTGATAGGTCTGTAGTTCCTGAGATCCTCAATGTCACCTTTTTTATGTAGCAGGATCATTGTAGCATTGTTCCAATCCTCAGGAATCTTCCCTTCATTAAGGCATCGGGTGAAAATTTGGGCGAGTACCGTTTCAATTTCTCCACTTGCTTCTTGTATGATGTCTATAGTAATTCCATCTTCTGCTGGAGCTTTCCCCGCTTCATGTTCTTGATTGCATGAGCAACTTCTGCTGGGAGGACTGGAAGAACTCTGGTACTGGTACCTTTCATGATGTCTGGAGTACATGTATCATCCCTTTCATATAATTTGGAGTAGAAATCTTTCACTCTTGTCAAAATTTCGCCTCTATTTCTTGTTATAGAACCATCTTCTTTTCTCAGAGCCATAATCTGTTTTCTTCCCTTACTGAGATGTCCCTTTGCTATCTTTAGGCTATGGTTGTTTTCAATTGCTTTCCTCACTAGCTCACAGTTGAATTTCCTTACGTCTTCAGTGATACTTTTTCGTGCTGTCTTGCATAGCTCTATATATTCCACTTTGGAAGTCACATCTTCTTTAGTTGTCCTCATCTCTCTTCTTTTTGCATCAACATTTTGGTTTTTTCTGATAATTTGTTCACATGCAACTTGTTCTTAGACCCAGCTAATTTTGTTGCTGTTTCCATAAGAGCTTTGGTTACTTTTCTGTTAATTTCTGAAATATCCACTTCTTCCGATGTTAGGCCTTCTAAAGCAGAGAATCTGTTCTTCAGTTCCAACTTGAAAGTATTATGGTGTTTTTTAAGGTTGGTTATGTCAATACATTTTGTTTGTCTTATGAGCTTGCCACGTTCCAGTTTAGTGTTGAGGTGCATCTTACATCTCACCAATCTATGGTCACTACCTGTGTTGAACTTGTTCAGCACACTGCAGTCTTCGATGACGAATTTTTTGTTACACATAATAAAATCAATTTCACTTGTCGTCCCAATTGGATGTCTCCATGTCCATTTCCTGTGTGGCTTTTTCTTGAAAAAGGAATTCAAGATGAAAAATCCTTCTGCCTCTGCAAACTCAACGAGAGTATTTCCACGCTGGTTTCTGTTGCCGTTGCCCTATTTTTGCATTGAAATCTCCCATAATTATCTTCAAGTGCTGCTTACCTTTATTATTTAGATGACGAATTTCCTCATAAAATTCTTCAATTTCTTCTTCAGGATGACTTGTGGTGGGTGCATAAGTTTGAATAATCTGAGCCTGGTATCTTCTCGATAGTTGGATAACGAGTCGTGCAGCTCTGTCAGAGGAACTTTCAACTTCTACCACTTTATCCTTCAGTTTCTTGTTTATTATAAATCCAACACCACTAGTTCTACCAGTATCTGTCCCACGATAATAGAAGAGATGTCCACTTTTCAGTTCAATGAGATCTTCTCCTTTTCTCCTTAATATTTGTTTCTAAACATTCAATTCAAACAACCCTTTTACCTTTAGATTCCATCCATGCCGAAGATTATTTCAGGTATAGTAACTTTTTCCAAATTACTCATAGATTCTCCGCTAGTGGGCGTAAAAGTAAATTGCGTTCCCTCCGATATCTCTGTTTCTAAAACTCCGATTTGAAAACTTATTTCTGCAACGGATACAGCACCTGATGGGAAATGTTTTGCATACAATTTCTAATTTTTGTTATGAAATGGTTTGGCCACCAGAGATCGTAAGTGTTCATTTCAGCTTCTGATGTATTTGCAGCAAAATCTGAGCTTCTAAAATCTCGACTGAAAAATTCCTCGTGGACCAGTAATGCTCACATCGATAAACCTTTTCGGAATATTTTCTTCTTAAATTAATGCACGGTTTCTCCGCTAAGGGGGTAGATGTATATCTTAATTCTATCGATATGGGAATCTCCAGGAGACCAGGAAACGTTGAGGTGATGATGAATGAAGATAATGCAGAGCAAGTGAGACTATACAAATACCTCGGTAACATAATCCAAGACAATGGAAAATGTGACATGGAAACAAAAGAAAGAATTAATAAAGGCATATATGCATTTTACAACAAGAAAAACATGTTTCGTAAGAAAATGAATAAAATTTTAAAGAAAAGGCTTACTAAGTGCTATATTTGGAGTACAACTTTATATGGAGCAGAAACGCGGGCAAGCGGGACAAAAGCAGCTAAAATGATGGAGGCATTTGAAATGTGGTTATGGAGAAGAATGGAAGAAATAAATTGGATTGAAAAAATTACCAATGATGAAGTGTTGCAAACAGTTGAGGAAGAAAGGAATATTCTAAAGACCATAAGAAAGAAAACATGACTGGATAGAACATGTGCTAAGAGGAGACAGCTTATTGAAAAGAATGTCAAACAGAAGTCATCGCTCTTTCCACGTTTATAAGTGAGTCACGGAAACATTCTCATTGGCCACGGGGAATCGAACCCAGAGTCTTCCAGTTACGCGCCGGACATGCTTCTACTGCACCACAGCGTCCTCAAATTCCCCTAGACTCACATACGACTAACGGCCAAGCTACTTGGCTGTAGAAGGGAAAATTGATAGAAGGGAAGATTGATAGAAGGGAAAATTGAAGGAAAGTGACCAAGAGGAAGGAGACGACGAATGATGCTTGATGATATCATGGGCGCAGGAAGCTATCAAGTATTGAAGGATGAAACAAGCGACAGAAAAACTTGAGGAAGAGAACTTGTTGAGTTACCGTTGGACCTGTCAAAAGACAGAACACTAATGATGATCTCTGCTTCAAAGATTCGGACTTGAAAAATTCCTTCTTTGTTAGAAAGCGTTCCCGATGTAAAATGTTTCTCATACAGTTTCAAAATTTTCAAGTAATGCATGGACTTTCCGCTAGGGGCGTACAGGTAAACTTCGCTTTATCCGATGTCTTGGCTTCTAAAACTCCGTTTTGAAAAATTCTTTCTGCACCGGATAAACTGTTAAAAATTGGTACTTAGAAATAAGCAAATTATATTTGTTTGTGAGTACATTCTGGGCTTATAATAGCTCCGAGTACTTGTGTCTCATTTTTGGTAAAGACATGTACTCATTTTTGAGTACATATATTTCAAATGTATGCACTTTAACTTCATTCAGTTTTTGTACCCTTTCGGGCAGGGCACAGAAACTACAGAAAAATGAAATCAGAGGAGCACACTAGATGGCGCCACCGTACGATTTTGCACATAGAAGACAGAGAAAAGTTAGGTGGGATTTAGGAATAAACACCTTTGTATGCAACCGGGATATTTCTACCCGGGGGCCATCACTTAACGTGCTCGTCCGATATTCAGCGATTGTCAGAAATTCACACCACCACTAAAGGTGTGAACCTGGGGTACCTCCATCAGCACTCTGAATCTCTAACTACTAAGCCATCTGCGGTTCGATTTCAAGTTTGAAATACGTGTACTGCATACATACTCTTTTATTCATAGAATCAAGTGGAAGTATATTATTCAATGGCACATCTGGGATAGTAGATATACTCGTTGTCACATGATCGGCAAATGGGCAGTCAATTCTATGGCAAATATAGTGATGAAGCGACAATATGTTATTTATGAGACTGAAACAAATATAGTTAATGTAAAAACGTACACAAATATATTTTATGCATTATTAAATTACTTGTGATCAGTGACTTTGTTGTACTAATTATTTATGTGTGTCACTTTACACATTTATTAAACAATTTCTCTTGAAATCTATAATATCTAAAATGACGTAATACGAGATTATATTTATATTTATTGACGCAGTTATTTGTAAGTACGTATGGTTACTTATATTTGAACATGTCATGTACTCGTTTACGATACGATTGTACTTAAAAAAACCGAGTAGGTTCATGTTTTCATTTTTAAGCATATTTTTTTAACAGTGTGATGGGAAATGCTTTGCATATAATTTCTGATATTTGATAACGAATGGTTTGTCTTTATGGGGCGTAAGTATTAATTTCTGCATCTGATGTATTTGCAGCAAAATCTGAGCTCCTGAATACTCGATTGAAAAAATTATTTCGTGTACCGATCCCACTCACATCGGAAAACGATTTGAGAATACTTGAAGAAATATCCGTGAAGAATAGTTTCCGACTTTTTTCAACTTTTCCGTTACGCATTTTTTCCCCGCTAACAGTCGTAGACATATTGTTTCCTTCTATATTTCTCCTTTTAACTGTTCGATTTGAAAATCTCTTTGTCTCTGGTACCTTCCTTGTACTATGAGAAACTTTTTGTTCGCCGTTTGTTAATTTTCATAACATGCTTTTTAGGCGCTGGTGGAACTAATTGCATAGATATTTCTATTTCTGGATGTTTTATCGATTGTTGGAACCGGTTGATTGTTTCCCAAACGAGTTCCATTTATTTTGAATAGCTTTGATAAATTTAATTCGCGTCAGAACGGATTTAAAAGACGTGCTTATACATCCGAAAATTCGGTGTCATCTTTCTTGTTACAGTTACATTTGGTGTCCTCGATGGGGACAAATCGCTGAGGAAATCAAATACTCCCAACGTTCAGAGTAGCAACAACTATTTTCCCTTTCATCACTTGATTCAGTTTACAATAAAAAATTTCATGGAGCAGATTGGAAGAGTAAGGTGGAAGACGAAGTATTGGAATGGATATATTCGCCAGAATTTTGGCGGGTGGAGATTCCATTATGGCATCTCGCATTGTCGAAGTAAAAGAGCCATCCGTTTTTCCATTTCTGCGGTATTTTTCACTTCACTGCTTCTTGCAGACGTTTGAAAATTACTTCGTATAAAGTTACGTTAACCGTGAAACCTTTTGGAAGAAATTCTGTGAGAACAAGAACTTCCTTGTCTGAGAATGTCAGCAGCATGCTCTTCACTTGTGATCACCATTTTCGTACCTTCTTTGGTGTTGGAGATTTGGTTGTTTGTCACTGGAAGCTCTGTGCTCTCGTTTCAGTGTCGCACCCCTAGATGCATGACCCATCCTCATTTACCATCTTGGACAGAAACGATGGGTCTGCAAACGGAACATCAAACAACTCGGAGAAAACATACACACGAATTTCGTTCAGCTCAGCAGTGAGCAAGCGTGAAACTAATTTAACGCTGATACGTTTCATTTTCAACTTCAATCAAAATCGGTTGAATGGTATTGGATGATAAGCCTGCTTCTTCCACGAATTGCTAGTTATTGCACGACGAAGATTGGAACGGATACAGTTGTGATTTATGTTGCATTCATTTCGCACACTTGAAGAACAATCACTCCTTTCTTGATCTTCAGGAAAGAAGTTTCCTTCACGAAGCCTTCAAAACCATTCAAATACTGGACCACGACACCATCAATTCCATACACTGTTTGCAGGTCTTCAAAAGCGTCTTTAGCGGAGTTGCTGAGTTCGCAAAAATTTCATATTTTCTCGTTGCTCAAACTTCGATTATGTCCAGAATGGGACGAAGCTCATCCACAACGCGTGACGACTCAACCAGTTCCCAAACTCTCGCCTGCACTCTGCTCTTTCTCGTAACTTTCTGTTCACTTTTGTTACCTTTTATCCATTATCTCGGAGCCCTCGGCTTGAAGGCCCTTTGAGAGATGTAAAGTAATTACATAGTCTGAGATAATTTTTCTCTCACCGTGCTATAGATTGTTGAGACTGCATCAGATTATTGGTAAAATGAAATTCTTATCTGAAAAACCTTCCCTCATGTACAATGGTCGATTGCCCAGTGTGGCGTGCCTTCCACGCAGGACGCACATGAAATAAAGGCAGATACCAGCATTCGTCCGCGCAGCTGAGTTGGGAGAGCGACTTATTTCGGAATGAGGAGACCCGGGTATGATGTCCGGCGTGGACAAAAATGACAGAGAAATTTGCTTCGTTATATTGGCCCCCGAGCTTCAAGAAGGAACTGGCCGTTAAAGTTCTCGCAATGGTGTGATGTTAGTCCCTTCTTCAGCGCTCCGAAAAATAAATGTGTGTGATGTTACGTTCCACACACCAAAATTAACTGGGATTACTCCAATGTACGTTCTTCAGCTGCCTACAGCAACACGTTGTCCCGGCCATACCCGTGGGCCATGTCCCCGGCCCTCTTTCGGGGTAGAGGAAGAGATGTGATGTGCCTGCACCGCAGGTCGCACATGAGATAAAGGCAGATACCAGCATTCGTCCGCGCAGCTCAGTTGGGAGAGCGACTTATTCCGGAATAAGGGGACCCGGGTTCGATGCCTGGCGTACACAAAAATGACCGATAACTTTACTTTGTTATACTTGGGTAGTGTTTTAGAACCTTTATTAATTATAATTAGGTTTGTAGAAAATGGCATTGAGCGCTTTAAGAGCTGTAAAGTAATTACGTAGTCTGATATCATTTTCGTTCACCGTTCTATAGATGGCTGAGACTACATCAGATTATTAGTTTAATACAATTTTATCTAAGAAACCTCCCATATCGTACAATGGTCCATTATTGCTCTGAATATTGGTTTAGAACCCTTTCTAATGATAATTAGGACTGCTGATATGCCGTTAGTGGCTGTCGTAAACCTTCCCTTTTGCTGAGTGCAAGGTAGCGACGAAAAGGGACCTACTGTGTTCTATTACACCAATGCGCCATTACAGTACGAGCACCCCCAGCCTACAGAAACGAGCGCGCCTGGAGACCGACCGGTGTCACAGGTGAAGTTCACAGAGCAGTATAATACAACTCGAGGACCGGCTTTCGTTTAGTAGAGTGTTCGGAGTCAGAATGGGAAAAGCTGCCGATTTATCGGAGTTTGCTGAAAGGCAAATTCTGATGGCACGGCGCCTAGGAACTACGATCTCGGAGACGGCGCGGCTTATGGCTTGTTCCCATACCGCTGTAGTGAATACGTATCAAAAGTGGTGCACATATGGCCAAACGACGAACCGTCGTCCAGCCGTGTTTCGTCCGCTGCTCATTCACGCCACAGAGAAGCGGAGACTGACGCGCATTGTTCACAGCAACCGCAGGGCCACAGGGCGACAAAAGACCCGCAGCTACAACAGTGGCAATCAGGGCAATGTGTCACGGCACACAGTTCATCGCAGCCTTCTGCGCATGGGCCTGCGTAGCCAAAGACCCATGCGGGTTCCTACGCTTACTGAACGTCATCGCCAACGACGCCTGAAATGGGCCCAAGAGCTCGAGATTGACCATGGATGATTGGAAAAAGTGGCTTGGTATGACCAATCAAGATTCTTCGTGCGTCACGTAGACGGCCTAGCGCGGATACGTCGATTAACAACGGAGGCTATGTCACCTGGATGCACTGTTCGGCGGAAACAGGCCGGCGGCGGTGGTGTTATGATGTGAGTAATGTTTTCTTGGGACAGTTTATCCCTCATTTTCCCAATAGCACAATCCCTGACAGCTGTCAAGTATCTGAGCATCATTGCGGACCAAGTCCACTCATTCATGGCAACTGTGTTCCCTACTGGTGATGGCCATTACCAACAGGATAATGCGCCATGCCACACTGTCATAATCGTCAAGGAGTGGTTCGAGGAACATGCTGGTGACCTTCTGTTAATGTTCTGGCCTCAAAACTCACCTAATATGAACCCAATCGAACATTTCTGGTTCGACTTGGAAAAGCAGGTCCGCGCGGAATCACCACCACCCCGAAATGTACGGGTACTGGAGGACCTGCTGTTGACATCATAGTAGCAGATACATACAAAGGCTGCAGACAACTCAAAGCAACTCTAAGAATTTACCATAGTTGTAAAAGATATTTTTTTCATCGATAGAATATCTTTCTTCCTTGGCTATTTCTGCCTTTTTCCCGAAAAAAAAAATATCCTCCGAAAGAACAGCGTAACATAAGCCGAGTTTACAGAAAATGTCCGTAAACCAGGTCTCATGTTGAAAATAACTTAACAACAATGGCTGAAAAAAAGAGATAAAGTTAAGATGGCATTCTCTTGATAGATATAAATACACTTATTACGAAGCGTTCCAATGTTAATTGTAAGTTACAAAATTTATTACAAAAATAACAAGAGATTGATATATTCTATACAGGCTTAGTATACCCCAATTTGTACCCTTAAGATCATTTTGCCATCAGAGCCCAAACTACATCGTTAAGAAATTTTTATAGTGGCAGTAACGTCAGCAGATCCAGGTTTGCACTTTTTATCTCAAAATTCAGCCCTCTTGCTTTGCTACAGAGATTAATTTTCTGATAGCTGCATGTTTCAGAATGAAACACAACAGACACTCCAAGAAAAGCGGTGGTCCGGCACTGAAATTCCACGAACACTGTCATTGCGATCCACTGATAAAAATAGCGCTCACGATTGCATTTGATCTCAATTTTAAGAACCCTATGTTAATTTTAAGTTATGGAATTTGTTACAAAAATCAAAAGAGATGGATGTATTCTATATAAGTTTACTATACGCCAATTTGTCCCCTTAAGGTCATTTTGCCATGAAAAACCAAACTACATCGTTACGAAATTTTTATAGTGGCAGTAACGTCAGCAGATCCAGGTTTGCACTTTTTATCTCAAAATTCAACCCTCTTGCTTTGCTACAGAGATTAATTTTCTGATAGCTGCATGTTCCAGAATGGAACACAACAGACACTCCAAGAAAAGCGGTGGTCCGGCACTGAAATTCCACGAACACTGTCATTGCGATCCACTGATAAAAATAGCGCTCACGATTGCATTTGATCTCAATTTTAAGAACCCTATGTTAATTTTAAGTTGTGGAATTTGTTACAAAAATCAAAAGAGATGGATGTATTCTATATAAGTTTACTATACGCCAATTTGTCCCCTTAAGGTCATTTTGCCATGAAAAACCAAACTACATCGTTACGAAATTTTTATAGTGGCAGTAACGTCAGCAGATCCAGGTTCGTACTGTTTATCTCAAAATTCAGCCCTCTTGCTTTCCTACAGAGATTAATTTTCTGATAGCTGCATGTTCCAGAATGGAACACAACAGACTCTCCAAGAAAAGCGGTGGTCCGGCACTGAAATTCCAGGAACACTGTCATTGCGATCCACTGATAAAAATAGCGCTCACGATTGCATTTGATCTCAATTTTAAGAACCCTATGTTAATTTTAAGTTATGGAATTTGTTACAAAAATCAAAAGAGATGGCTGTATTCTATATAAGTTTACTATACGCCAATTTGTCCCCTTAAGGTCATTTTGCCATGAAAAACCAAACTACATCGTTACGAAATTTTTATAGTGGCAGTAACGTCAGCAGATCCAGGTTTGTACTTTTTATCTCAAAATTCAGCCCTCGTGCTTTCCTACAGAGATTAATTTTCTGATGCATGTTCCAGAATGGAACACAACAGACACTCCAAGAAAAGCGGTGGTCCGGCACTGAAATTCCAGGAACACTGTCATTGCGATCCACTGATAAAAATAGCGCTCAGGATTGCATTTGATCCTAATTTCAAGATTCCTACATCGTAGCAAGTTAATCTTTATCCTTATACTCTAATGTAAATAATCTTTATTTTAGAAATGTATCTTTTTATTACGTAATTATGTCTATACTTATTTTTATTATTATTATTATTATTATACTAAATGTAAGACCGATTCATTATTATAATTTGCGCTCATGATTAAGTTTGATTTCAGTTTTCAAGACCTCTACATTGTAGCTTGTTAATCTGCACTATCCTACTCTGATAACTAAATCATTATATTACAAATTTGTCTCATGATCTCATATTTATATTTGTATTTATTGTTATTCTAGTAAATATAATATCCACGATTTCATTGGTTTTCAATTTTAACACCCCTACGTTTTAGCAAGTTAATCTGCTTCATTCTATTCTAAACATACTTAGTAGGGGAGGCACAATGATATGCATCATACCGTCCAAAGCACACAGCGAAATAAAAATTTTAAATATTGAAATTTGAGTTTAATATCTATCATACCGTCCAAAGCACACAATGTGAAGTTTCGCATTAAAATATGAACACGCTTTTCGTTAATTGTGTTATTCAGGTTTTGCTAACAAATTTAAATAAAACTTCTTCGTAGGTTCTTTTTTCCGTTCTTAAAAATATTCTTGTAAATGTATTGCACGACCTATACAGGGTGCGCTTTTTAGTTTTTTTTTTATTAAGTTTTCCAGAGAATATTTTTCACTGCGTTGTTATTTGACGTTTTCTTGGATGTAAATTTCTTTGTACAATAAATTTTTATTCGGAATACAAATACTTAATGTCATGATGTAATTGCACTAAGAGATAATGTATTTTTTTACTAAATACATTGACTGCTGTGTTGGGATTTAAGACCTTTACGTTATAAGTGGAGAATTTTCATTGCTGTGAAATGCTTTCGTGGGAAATTCTGTAAGTGCGTATTATATGTTCTTTACATGTTGGGAGAGTGGGTATTTTACTTGCACTCCAAACGTGATATGTCGGGTTGATATTCCTGATACTGCAAACTTCTGTACAATAAATAAGGCTTGTGTATGATATGTGTAGTTATATGGATGACTAATCATCTATTTGAAATAAATAATTCACTTAATGGCTGACATTTCCTTGTATTTGTTATTTACTTTGACTCTTTCTCTTGTGTAATATAAATGCTTTCTTATTATGAAAACGGTAGGCGATAGTGATCAATTCCAAATATGACATGCATATACGTAATTTTCGCTGTCTTTTTCTGTTTGCTTTGAATAATTAGCGATTTTCAGCTATATTTATACATTCAGAACAATTAAATTTCAACAATGTAACTTGAGCTTTACGACTGAACAATTAATTGTGTGAAACCCCTTCGGTCATTGTCTCTTTCACCGTGCCTTACAACAATGAATACATTGTTAGAACGTCTTTTGAATCAGAAGAGATGACACCGAAATCTCTGGTCCCTTGCATGTTTTTCGACAAATGATTTCTTAATATTCCCGACAAGAAAAACATACAAATTTTGAAGATGACAATCCGTTCTTTTGTGTAAATATGACAAGGATGGTAAGTCAGATACTATCTAAAAACTTTAAAATTTCGTCGTCCTGGAGTAGGAACAGATACCACGTCTTCGAGATAGCGTCCGGGTATGCTAACCACTACACTACCCAGAATGACCAAGTCTCAAGTTTCCGATTGAAATCTGGAGGTTAAGAATCCTATCCCGTGATTGCCTGGAGGAGCAGATAAATCATGAATGAAATACGGGATTACACCACACAACACAAATTTTGAAGATGCCAATCCGTTTTGTTTTTTTTTTTGTGTGTAAATATGACAAGGATGATAAGTCAGATAATATCCGAAAACTTGATAATTTCGTCGTCCTGGAGTGGAAATCGAAACCGCGTCTCCCAGATAGCGTCCGGGTATGCTAACCACTACACCACCCAGAACGATCAGTCTCAAGTTTCCGATTTACTTGAATATAAAAATTACAGGATTCACTAGTCGAAGTAACAGACATTCATGCTTAGCGAATCTGGAGGTTAAAGAATCGAACGCGCGGCTCCCAGATTCGCTAAACATGAATGTCGGTTGCTTCGACTAGCCAATCCTGTGATGGTTGTATTCGAATTAATCGGAAACTTGAGGCCTGGTCGTTCTGGGTGGTATAGTGGTTAGCATACCCGGGCGCTATCCGGGAGACGCGGGTTCGATTCCCGCTCCAGGACGACGAAGTTTTCAAGTTTTCGGATAGCATCTGACTTACCATCCTTGTCTTATTTTAACCAAAAAATAGATTGTCATCTGCAAAACTTGTATTGCATGGTGTAATAACATATTCTATTCAAGAAAATAATAATTTTTTAACGCAAGCCAGCAAATATGAACGATTTGAATCCTGATCTCGGGCTATATAAACAAAATGATGAACTGTTGGGCTCGAGGTTGCAAGAATGGAGTCTTTTCCGACCTAGCACAAGTATAACTGTATACAGAAATAGTGAACGCAAATTTGTTACATTTGTCTCACATAATTTGCGACTGATTTTCTGTAATGAAGTTGCCGGTTTGGTGGCAGGTTTAAACTTTATCCCTGTATAATGAATTAGCTTTATTTGCTTTCCGCTAAGCTAATTATAATGACTAAGCTCTTTCTACTGAGCTAAGTATAATGCTTCTGCTACTGAATGATATGCTTGTACTAAGCTTCAAATAGTGAATTCAAATGGTTTTTGTTACTAGTTAATTAAGAACATGAATAAAGTCTCCTGCTAGTAGTGTAGTAATAGTATTGAACAAACTTATAACTGATAGTAATGTTGTAGCAGTAATTAGAATGAATAAAGTCTTAACGCTGGTTGTTAATGGTAATAAACTAATGACATAAACCTAACAGCCAGACAGAGGTCTGACAAAAACTATTAATTGAGAAAGACGTACTTACTACAAAGCTCTTTTATTATGTAACTCTTGGTCATCCAAAGCACACACACACAACTTGTTTCACAATAATGAAGAATCAAACTAATCACATAGAACGACTCTCTCTTCTTCACAACAACAACGCTCCTCTAGTATAACAACAAACGATCTCCCTATAACAACAAAAGCTCTCCTTATAACAACAAAATCTCTCCTTCGCTATCGATGAACGCGCCTATATATACTGGCTACCACCACGTCATGACTTACACTCATTGCCAGATCTCATTCATCGGGTGAAATAATATTTCGTTCAGTAAGAAGATAGTTTACATAGTAAAATAAAATAACCAGAGATAGTAAAATCAAAAGGAAAGTGAATATAGAGTATACGTTACACCTGGCTCACCAAATTGGAGGCTCTTTATACACTGATGAGTCGTTACATTATGACCACCTACCTTATAAAGTGTAGGACCCCCTTTAGCCAGCAAAACCACGGCCACTCGGCGAAGCATCGACTCGATGAGGTGGCGATAGGTATCCTGTAATATCTGGTACCATAATACCAACAGCAGATCCTCCAGTTCCCGTGCATATCGTGATGGT
Source organism: Macrothele yani (assembly GCA_039090855.1). Taxonomy (NCBI): domain Eukaryota; kingdom Metazoa; phylum Arthropoda; class Arachnida; order Araneae; family Macrothelidae; genus Macrothele; species Macrothele yani. The sequence goes on from CM077026.1 coordinate 120,007,601, forward strand.
GGTGATTTAGCGCGAATCCGCTTCTCCTAGTCGAACCACAAATGTTCGATTGGGTTCATATCAGGTGAATTTGGAGGCCAGGGCATTAACAGAAAGTCACCAGCATGTTCCTCGAACCACTCCTTGATGATTCCAGCAGTGTGGCATGGCGCATCTTCCTATTATTAATGGCCATCAAAAGCAGGGAACACAGTTGCCATGAATGAGTGAACTTGTTTTGCAACGATTTTCGGATACCTGATAGCTGTCAGGGATTTTGCTATTGTGATAACGGTGCCTAAAGTGTCCCAAGAAATCATCGCCCACAGCATAACATCACCGCCGTTGGCCTGTTTCCACCCAACAGTTCTTCCAGGTGCCATAGTCTAAGTTGGTAATCGGCGTATCCGCGCTAGGCCGTCTGCATGATGTACCAGGAATCTAGATTCGTCGGACCAGGCCACTTTTTCCAATCATCCACGGTCCGATCTCGATGATCTTGGGCCCATTTCATGCGTTGTTGGCGATGACGTGCAGCAAGCAAAGGGACCCGGCTGGGTCTTCGGCTACACAGGCCCATGCAGGAGGCTGTGGTGAATTGCGTGCTGTGACACATTAACCATGTAACTAATTTTTTTAAAAATTTGGTACGATGACTCTCGCCCAGTGAGGACCATGAAATTTCAGGGGGTGGGTGGTCCGGACACCTGTGCAACCTATATTCTGCCCAGGGACGCGCCAAGCAAGTGTTCAACATGTGCGAAGCGACCGGGCGCCATCTTACGATGGCGGCAGGGCGCCTCAATCAAATTTTACGGAAGATAAATTAATGCCGGGAACCATCTTACTCAGGCGAGAGGGCGCTTCAATCAAATTTTACGGTAGATAAATTAATGCCGTCAGGACGCTTCAATCAAATTTGAGATTTGATAAATTAATGCCGGGAACCATCTTACGGAGGCCGCAGATCGCCTCAATCAAATTTTATGGTAGATAAATTAATGCCGGGAGCCATCTTACTCAGAAGAGAGGGCGCTTCAATCAAATTTTACGGTAGATAAATTAATGCCGGTAGTCATCTTTCAGTGGCGGCAGGACGCTTCAATCCAATTTGAGAGTTGATAAATTAATGCCGGGAGCCATCTTACGGCGGCGGCAGGTCGCCTCAATCAAATTTTACATTTGGTAAATTCATGCCGGGAACCGTCTTACGGCGGCGGTAGGGCGCCTCAATCAAATTTTACATTTGGTAAATTCATGCCGGGAGCCATCTTACGGCGGCGACAGGACGCCTCAATCAAATTTTACATTTGGTAAATTCTTGCCGGGAGCCATCTTACGGCGGCGGCAGGACGCCTCAATCAAATTTTACATTTGATAAATTCATGCCGGGAGCCATCTTACGGCGGTGGCAGGATGCCTCAATCAAATTTTACGGTTGATAAATTAATGCCAGGAGACATCTTACGGCGCCTGCAGGACGCCTTAATCAAATTTTACTGTTGATAAATTAATGTTAGTGACGCGAGAGAAGTTAAGAAAACGTTTTACTATGAGAAATCCCAATGGCTCGCGACACGTTAATTTTTTTAGTAAAAATAATTCATTATACAGCTGTATAATACAATAGAAAATGACTTGAAACCAGAGAATAATTTTTATTTTGTTCAGTAACGGTTACCGCTGGCAAAGGACTAACAATTATTTTTGTAATTGATTTTTTTAAATCTTGAAGATTTCAGCATTCATGATATGCGACCTTGGGGCAAATATGATGGAAAAATACAACGGACTTAAGAAACTTTTATGCATTTTATGTACTTTGTGTACTAAATAGCAACGAAAAAAATTTCTCTACAAATTGTGAACATTTTCAGCATTGTTCAAGAAATACGAATATATGCTTTCTTTACTGAATTTCCTTACCGTTGGCAAATTCTAAAGAGAGAGCTTCCAGCATTAACCTAAAACCGTGCTGTGAAAGAAGGTGTGAAAATAGGATCGAGGCAATAAGGGTAACTAGGACTTGGGTACAGTTTGGATGTAATCAACGATACATATTAGTGCTCGTACAAATCTTTTAGGGACAGTGATGCAGGCAGAACGTCCGGGACATCCACGGAAAGTTGACGATGAGGAACTGGAACAACTGTTGGACGCGGATCCCTGTCGCAGTCAGTCAGACCTCGCCCAGGAACTCGGAGTAACACGGCAAGCCATTGCAAAGCGCCAGTACAAGCTTGGACGGATTCATAAGGAGGGCCGTTGGGTGCCCCACCAACTCACAGCTACGAACACGATGTTGCTGTGTCCCTGCTCTCCAGATTCAAGAAGAAGGATTTCCTCCACAAGATTTTGGCCTGTGATGAGAAATGGATCCTCTACGATAATCCTAAGCGGCGCAAATCGTGGGTTTATCCAGGTCAGCCTACGACCAGTACCGCCAAACCGAATATCCATGCCAGGAAGTTGTTGCTGTGCATATGGTGGGATCAGCGCGGTGTCTTACACCATGAGTTGCTCAAACCTGGTGAAACGGTCAATGCTGAGCATTCTTGTCAGCAACTCATTCGTGTGAGTGGCGCAATGGAGGCGAAAAGGCCATACACCGGCAAGGGTAGAAGGTCGGTCCTGTTGTTTCAGGATAACGCGCTTCATCACACCGCGAAAACGACTTTAAACACGATCACCGACTTGGAATGGGATATTTTGTCCCACCCGGCGTATTCTCCAGACTTCGCCCCGTCGGATTGTCACCTCTTTCGCTCCCTGCAACATCACCTGAGTGATACGCACTTCACTTCTGTCGAGGAGGTCCACACAAGTATTGATGACTTTATCAACTCGAAACAGCCCTCTTCTTTTCGCAGTGGCATTCGGCAGCTCCCTAACCGATGGCTCAAATGTATCCAACACGACGGTGATTATTACCCTGATTAGGTACGTATTCGATTTGCTATAATTTGCTGTCAACGTGTCGAGCCTGTGGCCAAGAATGAAGTTGAACACCTAATAGATTTTTAAATATTTTTTTTTCAGGTCTATATGAAACAATTGCGTTTTATGAAAATTTATAATTTACGAGAAATAGAAAATGTTGTTGCTAAAGGTATTTATTTCATATAAAAATTAATAAAAATTGAAAAATATTCTTAGACAAGGGGCGGAAAATCTGGGCTGGCACACGGGCTGCAAATGCTCTTGCCGCGCCCCTGCTTCATCCGCCCATGACCAAATCATGGACCCCCCCCCCCCTTAAAAAATTTCTGGCTATTCCACTGAACCCCTCGCTCCTCTCTCAGGGCAAAACTCAGGGCACAGGAGCGAGATTTATTCTACAGCCATTATCCTCATAATTGGACTAACAATGCTTCTATTGCGACAAAACTTTAGTATGTTGTTCCAGAGGTATACTGAACCAATTCTGTCTAATATCATAGAAATGGCGTTTAAGATCAGGGCACAGGAGCGAGAGTTATTCCACAGCCATTATCTTCATAACTTGAGTAATGATTTCTGGTATGTTGGAAAACGTATCATAATCAGTGCATTGCATGATTTTACTAACTAGTTTTCTTTTAGCTGTTACTAATTTCAAAGCTTATGTTCGCAAAAGAAAGGAACTTAATAGATTAAATGCATAAACAGAGAATAAGCCTTACGGGAGTGATTGAAAACGCGACCGATTCTTAAATCAACAATTTAAAAAAAGAAAGAGAAGGTCTTTAGAACAGACATTTGGCGATAGATGGCACCACAAAACTACGCTCGTCTGTTCCATCTGTGAATTTTTCTTATTAACACATTACCCTGGCCGCAGTAGATCCATTGCGGGCGGAGGACCCTCAAACAAACTTTTCCTTCTGAAATTGCCAAGATGGTAAATAATTACAGTATTTATTTTTGATAAATTATGGTAATAAATGCACAGATGTTCGTAAAGGTTTTATAACGATTAAAATTTTGCTGTGCGTTTGGAGATTAAATGTTCTGTTTTAGCTCCAGAGAGGAAGAGAGACGAGAGAAAAAAACAAAACAACTAGAGTTTCAGAAACAGAGCATAAGGGAAAAGATATTTTGGCTAATCATGGAAATCAGGGCTTATATAGATTTTTTATTTTCACGTGGAAACAACGAAAACTCGTTTTTCAAATCCACCAGAACAAAATAAAAGTTACTGAAAAATAAAAGAAAAAATGAAAGCATTTTTTCTAATGTACAATCGTGGCCAAATGTTCTGCACTAGTAGACCAAAAGTCAATTTTTGATGTTTGAAGTCAACTTATACAGACAGCGTAATGCTAAAGTCAGGAATACATATTATACATCATTTTAAAGGAAATTTTATGCTGAATTCAAATATCTTTACAGAATGTTGTTACCAGTAACAGCAGTGAAGTTAAAAGCAAAAATACAGCGTCTAGTCATAAAAAGCAACAAATAGTGGAATTTGTGAAATTAGTGTACAATGCATTTAACGTAAAATTACTGTACAGTACATTATTGAAACTTGCAGGACACTTGAAATAACTTTACCAACAAGCAAAATACGCTTTGATATGTAATTGGATAATCACGGTTTCTTAGTAACAAAGTGCACCTTCTTGGCATGGAACTAATGAGCTTCTCTAGATGGCTATTGGCAATAACGGGCGCCATACGGCCCTTACAGACTCAATTAAAGACTTTAATTGAAGACTTAATTGAGTCTGTAAGGGCAGTATGGCACCTGTTAGCAGCAATGGATAACTGGAGAAGCTCATTAGTTTCATGCCAAGAAGGTGCACTTTGTTACTAAGTAACCGTGGTTATCCAATTAAATACTAAAGCGTATTTTGCTTGCTGGTAAGTTATCTCAAGTGTCCTGAATTTACTGAACAGTATTTTTACGTTAAATGCCTTGTAAACTAATTTCACAAATTCTACTATTTTTTGCTTTTTATGACTAGACGCTTGTACCTTCACTTCTATTACCGGTAATAACATTATGTAAAAATATTAAAATTCAGCATTAATTTACTTTAAAATGATGTATAATATGTATTCCTGACTTTACCATTACGCTGTATAAGTTGACTTCAAACATCAAAAATTTGACTTTCACTCTATTGGTGCAGGACGTTTGGCCACGATTGTAAGTTGATGCATTTTTATTAAATTACATAAATAATTTTATTTTCTAATGTAAGTCTCAATTTAACCAAAAATGAAAAATTTCGGAAGGGACTAAGGCCCCTTGCCCCCTCCCCCAATATTCTCCTGATAAAAAGTAATGGTGCGAAGTTATGGAAAGCAAACCTACTCATTTGATGTAATATTTCCACAAACTTCCGAGACAAAATGGCCAAATGAATAGCTAAGGAATGACTTGATGAAATGAAGTAAAATGGAAGCTCCTTTCAAAGGAAGTGAGAATAATGCACAGGGAAAGAATAGAAGAATATTTTCAAGAATTTTTGGATAATTCAAGCTGGAGTTTTTTTAATTAAATTACACTACTCGAACAGATAGGTCGAATTTATATTAAAATATTACATAAAATTACATTTAGACTTGACATTTAAGTTGGAGTCTAGTGATTTTGCTATACTTCCAATGTGAAAAATTTGGACCCTATCTCCTCAGCGAAGAAAGATTTCCCATACATCAAAATTGACACACTGTTAAAATACATCCTAACTTAGATTGTACAGTCAGTGTTGTTAGCAAAAAGCTTTCCTGAACTTGATTAAAAATCAGAAACTTTACTTCGATGCAGTTGCATAGGCGCCCATACCTTAGTTTTCAGGGGGGGGGGGCAAACAGAAAAAGCGTAATTACGAATAACATATATGTACAAACACCATATTAAATTTCCATAGTGCCTTTTTGCTATCTTATCATTTTTACCACACTCTCAGCGCATAAATTTAATTGGAAATCTGAAGGACCAAAAACTACATGAAAGAAAGCAAACAAAATGTTGGTACAATAAGAAAATTTCTTTGAATTTCTTTTGAGTCTTCTGTCTTTCGGCCACTTGTATCCAATGGCGGATCCAGCGGGGGGCGACTGGGGCGATCGCCCCCTCTCCTAAACCCTAACGAAGTTTTTACGTTTAAAGTAGCGAAGGTCGTAAATGATTAACTTTGCCTATTTGATTTCAGTTTATCTTAAAAAAATGTAACAAGTAAACTTACTACGGAATTGGATTTAAAAGCGATGGCTACTGATCGTTCGGCCGAGATGGGTTCGGGTTCGAATCCCGGTGAGGCATGGATGTTGTGTTTGTCTTACGGCGCTGGCTCTCTCTCTTCCCTGGAACCAGTGGCCCTAAATTAAGGCCGGGCGACTGCTTATAGCCCATTGAGTTGCTCACGGTGGTCGTTAAACCTCCAATAAAAAGAAATTGGATTTCAAATGCGTATTACATTGATTTAGCTTCAGTAAAAAAAGAAAGAGAATGGAACAGAATTGAAAGAGAGAGAAAGAGAGAGAGAAAAAGATAAAGGGAAGACAGGGACAGCGGGGGAAAAAGCATCAGGATATTCTTTGTTAATTCTTTGCTATTGTTATATTGTGTAGCGTCTGTAACGTTTCGAAACAGTCTGTGAAAAATTTTAAAACAAACCTGAAACCATAATTTAAACCTAATCAATTTCCTCATGAAAGTTAATGTGTCTCTAAATTGTAATTAAAATAGTAGTATATTCTGAACTATCATAAAAACGAAAACTTTTTCACTATCTATTAGCTTTTGGTAATTTTAGTGCTATAAAATTTTCGCAGGTAAAGAATAATAATATCGTAAAAATTCCAAGCTGTTTAAATTTGGTAATCGTCGAATATTACAAGGCAATGTTTACTTGGTTTCACATTACGTACTCATTTAACAAAAGTTTTCAGTTCTTCAAACGAGATAAGAACTTTGTTTCTCCAAAGAAAAACTAAGTTCTCTTCATCTCATTTTTGTATAAGTGTGATTGTAACACATACTGAATACGCTAGTGTGTCTACATTCCTTCATTGGAGTTTTCATTCATGTAGCTAAAGTAACTGATATCAGAACTTCTTTCTCTCTCCTTCTTTACGTTAATTTCCAATGGACGTGGAGTTTCGTTTTTTCATCACCAATGAAAAGAAGTCGAAAATGATAAATGATCTTTTTTGTTGCCGTCGGGCAGAGTAAAAACAAAACAAGGGGGAGGGGGAAGAGCAAAATTGAAGTTACCGTGTTTTATGTGGGTTGTCGGAAAAGTCATGACGTATTTTAGTCATGTTTTGCAAAGGTCATTTATTGATAGAAAGAACAAAGATCAATCAATGATATAATGCCCGTTTTGTTCGATAACCTTTTGCTATCTTTCAGTGAGCTGCAGAATGCCTCGTTCATAGAAAGGCCTGTCTTTCGTGGCGAAAAACTATACAAGGTGCTGATCTACAGCCTCATCTGAATTGAACATTATACAACGCAAGGTCTCCTTCCACATACTAAAATTCCCTTTGAAATCGAACCTTTTTTACGTTAGTTATTATGCATAACAGCAGTGAAATGGAACCCGCTGCTATGTCCTAACCTTTAACCCCATTTCGTTCACCTTCATTTGGGTTCCTTCCCAGGTGTTCCCCTTCCACATACTAAAAGGTTCATGGAAATCGAACGATTTTTACGCGAGTTATCGTGCGGGCGGACATAAGCACACAACGCGTGACGTAATGAGGCAGATGGGAATCGCGACCATCTGCTCGAAAGAGTGTGACGTCATAAAACTGTAATAGGATTCACACACAACGCGTGACGTAATGAGACAGAGGGCGTGACTGCTCCCCAACATCTCAATCGCGAGATTGTGACGTCATAAGATTTCTAAACATGGGTGACATTAATGGGACGACGCCATGACACTAAAAACATGGTAAGTTGGGGTGGTTATTTAACCCACTAAACAAATTTTCCTAAAGTCGAGGTCAAGTTAAATTGATTTCTAATACCAGACAATGGTAGGTTACCGACTTTCATCAAAATCTTTAGAGCCGTTTTCAAAATAAAATTTACATACATACAAAGATTGCTCCTTTAATACACTGCTGGCCACCCAAAATGCAACACGAAGAAGGACACGATATAGCAAAGCCAGATTTACTGGACACATAACAACAGATACAAAGATGAAACGATTGAGCTTACAGGCCCGTGCGATTGAAGAGAGAGAAATAAGTGGAAGTCTCACGGCGCAAGGTCAGGCGAGTATGTTGGGTGTGGTAACACATCCCACCAAAGCTCCAATAATTTTTGGCGGATGATCAAACTTGTGTGTGGTCTCGCGTTGTCGTGATGGAAAACAGCATCTTTACGATGAACGAGCTCTGGACGTTTCTGGATGATGGATTTGTTCAAACTGTCCAATTACCGACAGTACACAATCGAATTGATTATTTGGTTCCGTGGTAGGAGCTCGAAAAAGCAGGACACCTTTAAAATCCCACCACACTGAGACCAGAACTTTCCGCTGCTGAATTTCTGCTTTGGATGTCCTGTGAGGCGAAGCAGCACGTCGGGACCAAGATCGTTTGCGCAGCACATTGTTGTACACAATCCACTTTTTGTCACCAGTTATCAGTCGCTTCAAAAAATGATCGTTTTTCTCACGTTTAATGAGCATATCGCAGATGTTTATACGCGCCGTCAAATGAGCTTCTTTGAGTTAATGAGGAGCCCACACATCGAGCTTGCTTACGTATCCCAGCTTCTTCAGGTGGTCGTGAACGCTTGAATGATGGATGTGAAATGTGTCTGCAATCTCTCGTGTCGTGTAACGTGGGTTTGACTTGATCAATGCCTTGATTTGGTCGTCATCAACCTCGGTGGGCCTTCCGGACCGAAGAGCATCGTTGAGGTCAAAATCACCAGCACGGAATTTTGCGAACCACCGCTGGCACTGACGTTCTTGTAGAGAATTATCACCGTACACTTTACGCAACTTTTCACAAACATGACGCGCGTTCTTTCCTTTTACGGAAGTAAAACAGTAAAATATCGCGAAAATGCACAGTTTGCTCTTCCATCTTCAACTTGATGTCAAATCTCCACAGATCAACCAAATCGATCACTATTTCTTTTAGACTGCAGCTAGAATTGGCACCTGTCGAATGCCATAGCGATAACAGAGCTGCGCATGCCTCTAGTACTTCCAAAACCACCCAACCGCCATCGGGTCCCAAAATACCACATGACTATTCCGACAACCTATATTTACCGTTTTTATGACTAAACCGTGTGTTAATTATGTTTTGGCTGAAATCAGGCGTGTATCTACTTTAATGTATGAGAATGTGTCAGGTGGAGACCACTATTTTTTTTTTTTTTATTAAATTCACCAATTCCGAATATAAAGGGCTTGGGCTTCATTTTGAAGGACTTCATTCAGACGTAGTCTGTGCCGATTTCAAAAAAGGATAAAGTTCATTTCTTCGAGAAACGCGCAGTCGATCACACTGAAACAATTGTGATTTTTCACCTATTGCTAGCCCTCGTTCAGGTATTTAACGATTTAACATTCCTGGAGCAAGTGAAAGTGTTTTAAAGGCCTTGCAAGGGAACGCCAGGTAGGAGTGGCACTGCCAATATGTACACAGTCGAGTCACATTATTGTGACCACCTCCTACTTTTGAGGTCAGCAGCGCGTAGCCAATGAAAGAACGCACGTGTCGTGAGCTGGCTTGGAGGGTGTACAAGGTGTGCTGTAGGCATTTTGAAAACACATCACTCGTTGCTGTCATAGATAAAAGGAGAGATTTATCAGATTTTCAAAAAGGGATGATTATCGGCTTTGGGGCCAAGGGTGGCAGTATTTCTGGAACAGCGCTGTTTGTGAACTGTTCGCGTACTGCTGTGATTAAAATGTATCGTGATTGGACAAATGGCACCATTGCGAAAAAGCGATGTGAAAACTACGGAGCACCACGTACCATTGATGTGAGAGGTGAGCGTCGGCTTCGAAGGTGCGTGAGGACCGATCGACACGCTACAGTGGAGCAACTCACTGGCCGAATGAACCAGGATGCTACAGGAAGTGTGTCTAAAACGACACTTCAGCGAATCGTGCTGCGCATGGGGCTCCGATGCACACGGACGGTCACTGCATCTATGCTAACGAAGGTGCATCGACAGAAAAGGCTTACATTTGCACGGCAGTATCGGAATTGGAGCTCCGCCGATTGGCAAAGGATTGCCTTCTCCGATGAGTCACGTTTTCTGCTTAATCGAACGGATGGACGTTGGCGTATAAGGCGAGAAACATCGGAGAACAAACACTCTTCAACCATTTCTGGAAGAACACCAGCTGGTGTGGACAGCGTTATGGTCCCGGGAAGGTTTTCGTGGCATTCCCCGAGTCCACTCATATCTGTGGAAGGCACTATGAACAAAATCCATTATGAATCCATCCTTGCAGACCACGTACACCCTTACATGTAGATTGTCTTCCCTGGTGTGGATGGGATCTTCCAGAACGACAATGTGACGTGTCACACAACCAGAAATGTCCGAGAGTGGTTGGAAAAGCCCGATGAAGACCTTAAAGTACTTCCCTGGCATCCTAATTTCTTAGACGTAAACCCAATTGAGCATCTATGGGACCACTTCGATCGTGTTGTTCGCTATATGGATCCTCCACGACGCACCTTCCAGCAGCTGTCATATGCACTTCAGACAGCATGGCTCCACATACCTGTGAACACCTTCCAGCACCTTATTGAGTCACTCTCAGCCCGTCTAGCTGCTGTCCGCGCTGCACATGGTGGTTACTCTTGATATTAGCTGGTGGTCACAATAATGTGACTTGACCGTGTATAAAGTATATCTAATAAATCCTTCCATAATGTCTTCTCCTCCCTCCTTTTCATACCCGAATAACCGCCCCTCTAGAGTAAGCTTCCAGATTCGCCCCTGCTTGTATCCCATAAGTCATAAAATCTCAGTGATCAATCAGTCAGTCACCAAGAAGAAAATAATATTCACAATACAAAGTTCTGTAAAAAAACTTCAGGAGATATTTCTCCAGCGGTGAACGGGCACTGCACAGGATGGTACTGTTCATTTCTTTGACTTTCATACTTTTCCATTCTGTGTGTTAGCACGCAGTGTTCTAATATTCGATGGGAGATTTCATTAGTGCCTTCTACTGTAAATTTTCGCTTTTTCTACTGGAAACTTCCATCGTTTTTCCTGTTACTCCGTACACACGCATCCGGAAGTTCAACAGAATTAGTAATAAAAACTATTGTTATCATGAAAATCTGTGTAGGACCTTACTAGAACAGAAAGGACATGGTTAGTTTTCCAGGGGAGGGCAAGTGCCCCCTCTTTCCCCCTATATGGACGGCCATGTGTAGTTGCTATACTTGCTTACAAATGGCACTGCTCTTCCTCACCACCTCATCTAGGTAAAGATATTGATTTTTAATATAATGATTTTGCAGGGACAGTTTTTGCAAAAAACACTGATTGCACAATTTAAGATAGGACGGTTTTTGTCAGTGGGCGATCTTGATGTACGGAAAATCTCGCTTCGCTGAAGAAATGGGGTCGATTTTTTTCCCAAAGGAAGTATAGGGAGTATGTTTACTAGACGTCCACTTTAAAAACCAAGGAACTCTTTTCTCTGTTAGGCAGGCAATTTTTTTTTTCTTTTTTTTTTTTTTTTTTGATTCGAGGTTTAACGACCACCGTGAGCAACTCAATGGGCTATAAGCAGTCGCCCTTCCCTAATTTAGGGTCACTGGTTCCAGGGAAGGGAGAGAGCCAGTGCCGTAAGACAAACACAACATCCATGCCTCACCGGGATTCGAACACGGACTCCTTTCGGACGAATGATCAGATTCCATCGCCTTAGACCACTGCGCCACCGGGGCGGCAAAGCAGGCAATTGAACGCCAGGAAAATAATGCACATTTTTCAGCTTCTTTACCCAATTTATGATTTAAAAATTTTGCACGGTCTTTTAATGGAAAAAGAGTGTCGACGCCACCCGCTCAGAACTGGGGTCCTAAGTATGATTTGGGGGGAGGAGGGAGGCGCAGATTTTGAAGTGTTTCGCAGAAATTCAGTAAAACAAAATTCCGTTCATATGCATTTCACCCGATTCTCATGATGTTATCCCTAGTAAAAAGAGTTTTCTCTGCCCCGGTGGAGCAGTAGTCTAAGTGATGGCGCCTGATCATTCGTCCGGAAAGGGTCTCGGTTCGAATCCCGATGAGGCATGGATGTTGTGTTTGTCGTACGGCACTGGTTCTATCCCTTCCCTGGAGTCATTTGCCTTAAATTAGAGACGGACGACTCCTTATAGCCCATTGAGTTGCTCACGGTGGTCGTTAAACCTCCAATCGGAAAAAAATGAGTTTTCAAGTGAATATTGTACGTAGTATTTATTCAATGTTCAAAGGACGTTCCATAAAAACTGAGAGTAATCTTTTTCGAGTTGGTAATACTGCGAAGGGAGAAAATGACCACTCAGACGACTAACTGAATTGAGGAAGTATCGATGGCAACAGTTATTAACCGCGGCTGACGATTCTGGTTTTGTTATTTCGCGGTTGTTTAAGGTACGTCTCCATTTCGCCATACAGCTATGAAGGTGAGTGATTCTGAGTTAAGAAGTGAAATGCGTTCTGCGATAAGATTTTGCTATCTTTTGGGTAAAACGGCTCCAGAAACAGTTAATTTAATGAAAAAAGCTTACAAAGATAAATGTTTGGGTGAGTCAACGATTTTTAGATAGCGTCACGATTTCAAACAAGGGCGTTTGTCTGCAGAACTCGCTCCTAAGCCTGGTCGACCTAAAAGTGTTCTTACGGAGCGTATTGTTAACACTGTTTTGGGCAATCCAGTCAAGAAGATCGACGAATGACGTGTGAAGACATAGCGGCGTCAACTAATATTTCAAAAATGTCGGCATTCCGCATTCTACGCGACAAATTTCTGCTGCATCGTGGGTGTTCCAGATGGGTACCTCATCACTTGACGAGAGAACAATTGTTAGCCACAGTTCAGGTGTGTCATGAGTGGAAACCAAATATTGCAAAGGATCCAAACTTTCCAAACACTGTAATATCTGCCGATGAAACGTCAGGTCCACTATTTCAACCCCTCACGAAGCGCCCAACGAGTGTCTAGAGACACACAGGCACGCCTCCTCGGAAATAAGTCCACCAAACCAAATCAGCTGGGAAGGTAATGATTATAATTTTCTTTGATCATAAACGTGTAGTCTACCAGCATGCCGTTCCTCCACAAGTTACTGTCAATGCTGAGTGTTACATTCATTTCAGTCTTGAAGCATCTGCGACGACACATATCCATTAAGCGACCGGAACTGGTTATAAAGCGGTTCCTACACCATGATAACGCTTGCCATTATGTGGCTGCTTGTGTTCAACAGTTTTTTACAAAATTCGGTATTGAAATCATGACGCAGCTTGCTTATAGTCCTGACCTCGCCCCGTGCGATTTCTGGCAGTTTCCAACAATGAAGGAGAAGTTCCGTTGCGCAATATTCAACAGAGATGCAGATGTTATTCAAACTGTACAGGGGTCGCTAAAGCAGCTTCAACAAAATGCCTTCGCCACGTGTTAAGGAAAGTGGGCTGAACGATGGGATCGTTAAACATCATCCGAGGGAAAATACTTTGAGGAAGAATAACATATATTTTGCTGTACCTATATTTCTTCATTTAATGTGATTTCACTCGCCCGTCGAATATGCGTTACCAACAGTGATACTTGCAATGATAGCGTCTCACTCGAGTTTCCACGAATTTCGAACCAGTTCTTCAAGTAACGCCTTCTCCCTTCCAGGATACCGCGTGTACACTGGACAACCAACTGCGACAGCTCGTATGTTTAAATGAATATTACGTCGTATCTACGTATTTATTGCCAAGTCACCGCGTTCAAATTGCTAAAGCGTTTTAATATTCAGTTTGCGGTTTCTGTCTACCTTCCTTGAAAAAGCAATCTGGTTCATGCACGAAAGCTTTTAAATGCTTATTTCTATATTTCTATGCCAATAAATCAGATCACTAGTACAGTTTTACTAATTTCTACATCGTTTACATTGCTGAACATTTTCTGGGGCTATTTCAACATCGCTGCAAATGCGAGTCACGACTTCCAGCTTCAGTACCACATTAAACGACTTCCGGTTCGCTTAATGTGGTACTGAGGATCCGAAGACCTGAACACTTGGAAAAAGCCGTCGAAACAGTCACTATGGCATAGAAAGGACTCGCTCAAAACGAAAAGTTGTGGAAGCAATTAGCGGACACCTTCATCCAGCAATGGATTATTAATAGTTGATAACGATGACGATGATATACACTACATTCAAAAAAGTTATCGGACAGCCTTTCAAAAGCAAATGAACGGATCCGCTGCGTTGTTAAGATGCGCGGTATGGCTGCAAACGGTATAAAAACAAGCCCTGCCTGCGATCATATCGCACTGTGAGGTCGAATAAAAATATTGCGGCGAGCGAGAACTGACTTTGAGAAAGGAAAGATTGTTGGGTGTTATATTAGTGGGTTGTCCATAAGAGAAACCGAGAGGCGTTTAAACATACCCAAGTCAACTGTGTTGGATGTACTGATCATTTCGAGATGGATTGAGAAAGGAAAGATTGTTGGGTGTTATATTAGTGGGCTGTCCATAAGAGAAACCGAGAGGCGTTTAAACATACCCAACTGAACTGTTTTGGATGTATTTTGTAAGTGGAAGACACATGGCGTTCCTGAAGCAGCACAACATACCGGCAGAACAAAGAAAATCAGTGATAGAGGACGTCGAAGCCGCAGGAGAGTCGTTACAGCTAAGCACAGGACCTCGGTGTACAGGTGAGTAAAAATGCTGGAACCTCGGTATGTACAGTGTACACGTGCAATTCACAGAGAACTTCATTCCACGGGTTGTCATGGTCCTGCGGCCACTCATAAGCCTTTCATCTCCACTCGGAATGTTACTCGTCGTTTAGCAATGTGTAAAGAACATTTATCAAGGACCGTAGATCAATGGAAACTGATCCTATTGACTGATGAATCCAGATACACGATCTATCAGTCTGATGGCAGTGTGTGGGTATGACGGCAGCTGGGGGAACGCTATTTACCACAGTGTACTGTTCCTACGGTCATGTATGGAGCTGGTAGTGTACTCGTGCGAGGGAGTTTTTCGTGGAATGGTCCCCACCCATTGGTTATCGTGGACAAACCTGTTAATAAGCACGTCTACCTCGATATTCTGGATAATTATGCCCTACCAACTCTGTGGCAATACTATGGAACCGAGTCTTGTTGGTATCAACAGGATAATGCACCAAGCCATAAAGCAAGGGCTGTTACGGCGTGGTTTGACGATAAGTCCGTATCGTGTGTGGAGTTTCGACAAGGTTTTGGAACACACCGATAGGTGTGTTCCAAAACCTTGTCGAAAGCATGTATCGAAGGGTCAGTGCATGCATTAATATTAATGCTATGTTGTGTTTCTCCTCTAGGTGTCCGGTGACTTTTGTCAATATAGTGTATATAGGTGAGCTATAACTGTATATAATAGAAATATATGGGGGGAGGGGGGGGGCTCAATATTTTTTCGGTTTTCCTGGGCGCAGAAAATTTCCCAATTACACTTATGTAATGAATATTATTAGGATTGCAAAAAATCACTTTACAATCTTAGTTTCATTTCAAAAACTCGTCAATTTTAATTTGTGCTTTAGATTTCTGCTCAATTATATCTAGAGTACAAGCTAATTTAACAAGTGAGTTTAAAATATCGCCATCCTGCGAGTTTGCTTCAAGAATTACCTTAATGCTGAAAAACATTGATTCCCATTTTTTTTTTTTTTGGTCCAGTCAGTGTCTAAAATATTATGGTTAGCCACAATTGAATCATGGTCCGAAAAAAACAGGAAGGGAATTCTCGCACAGCTTGTAAGAGGCGGCACATCAAGTATGTTTTGTGTTTCAGGAGGTAGGTTGATGTAGTAACGTGCACTCAATGGGCGAAACGTTAGAAATCGAAGTGATGGGCAGTTTACATGAGCATGCCCTGTACAGAGTGAACCGATAAATAGGCCGACAGCAGAGCTTCCCAACAGTGTATCGAACATGGGTAAACTTGGTGATCTGAGCGACTTTGATGGCGAACCCATTCTCGGCGCAGGATGGATGGATCATTTTATCGCCTAAGTTGTAAGAACCCTAGGGTTCACGAGGGCAACCACATCAAGGGTGTACCGCCAGCATACCATCGACGGGCGTACCAGCATCCTGGGAGAGAGCAGTGGCCAACCACACGTTATTGGTGACAGAGATCGACGTATACTATCCAGGCTGGTACAAACCTAACGCTTGGGAACGGTGGCCCAAATCACATCCAGGTAAGATGTCGGATTCCGAAGCAGTGTCACTGAGGAAACGGTAGAGCGCAAGCTGCACGTTCTGTTGGTACGAAATGGGTGAAAGGTCAGGTGTCCTACAATAGTTATCTAAAAATTGTTGGCTATCAAGTACATCCTGCAAAGTTGGCCTTTTATCTATGACCAGATTGTTTTGTGGAAGAAAACGCTACTGTCATTCGCGCAAGACGTGTTCAGTAGGGCGGTCCCGCGAGCATGAGCGCAACTTTCACCATCTTTCTTGGCCACCAAAAATCCCGGATTTGAACCCCATTGAGAATGTCACTGACATGTCAGAAAAATAGATCCGACAGCAAATTCCTCTCCCGTCAAACCCAGTTAAGGGACTGCCTGGTAAATACTTAATATGCCGTAGACGTAGGTGCACTGCAACACCTTTTGGAATTCATGCCAAACCGCATGCGTGCTGTCATTCAGGATAAACGACGCGTAACCCGGTATTGAATAAAAGTTTCTAATTCAGTGGCCGGTATGTGTACAAAGTGTAATCAGTATGTTGAGTGAATACGAGAAAAAATGTTTTTATACAGCACAAACTATGTGAAAACGCCAACTTGCCGGTGATGCTAATTGAACCGCATCCTTCCGCTCCGTAGCCGAATGTTCTGGCAATTAATTAACACCGATGGAATTTATCGCTGCAACTCTGTCGTCTTGACATATGCTTCACGTCTGTAGTGCGTCATCGCTACGAGCATTAATACTTACAGCCTCAATTACTTTCGAGGTTTTCCCCTTCTGAGCACATATACATACACTTGTACCACAGCACTTCCGCCATTGTGTCGGAAGCTTGAAATGTACGAATGATGACCCTTCATTTTATTTTATTTTTAATATGTACAATTTCGCCGTTCGATGGCGCAAATGCAGACGATATCGAATTCAAAATACATTTTACTCCATATATTTGTTTCTAAACATTCAATTCAAACAACCCTTTTACCTTTAGATTCCATCCATGCCGAAGATTATTTTAGGTATAGTAACTTTTTCCAAATTACTCATAGATTCTCCGCTATTGGGCGTAAAAGTAAATTGCGTTTCCTCCGATATCTCTGCTTCTAAAACTCCGATTTGAAAACTTATTTCTGCAACGGATACAGCACCTGATGGGAAATGTTTTGCATACAATTTCTAATTTTTGTTATGAAATGGTTTGGCCACCAGAGATCGTAAGCGTTCATTTCAGCTTCTGATGTATTTGCAGCAAAATCTGAGCTTCTAAAATCTCGACTGAAAAAATTCCTTCGTGGACCAGTAATGCTCACATCGATAAACCTTTTCGGAATATTTTCTTCTTAAATTAATGCACGGTTTCTCCGCCAAGGGGGTAGATGTATATCTTATTTCTATCGGTATGGGAATCTCCAGGAGACCAAGAAACGGTGAGGTGATGATGAATGAAGATAATGCAGAGCAAGTGAGACTATACAAATACCTCGGTAACATAATCCAAGACAATGGAAAATGTGACATGGAAACAAAAGAAAGAATTAATAAAGGCAAATATGCATTTTACAACAAGAAAAACATGTTTCGTAAGAAAATGAATAAAATTTTAAAGAAAAGGCTTACTAAGTGCTATATTTGGAGTACAACTTTATATGGAGCAGAAACGCGGGCAAGCGGGACAAAAGCAGCTAAAATGATGGAGGCATTTGAAATGTGGTTATGGAGAAGAATGGAAGAAATAAATTGGATTGAAAAAATTACCAATGATGAAGTGTTGCAAACAGTTGAGGAAGAAAGGAATATTCTAAAGACCATAAGAAAGAAAATATAACTGGATAGAACATGTGCTAAGAGGAGACAGCTTATTGAAAAGAATGTCAAACAGAAGTCATCGCTCTTTCCACGTTTATAAGTGAGTCACGGAAAAATTCTCATTGGCCACGGGGAATCGAACCTAGAGTCTTCCAGTTACGCGCCGGACATGCTTCTACTGCACCACAGCGTCCTCAAATTCCTCCAGACTCACATACGACTAACTGCCAAGCTACTTGGCTGATAGAAGGGAAAATTGATAGAAGGGAAGATTGATAGAAGGGAAAATTGAAGGAAAGTGACCAAGAGGAAGGAGGCGACGAATGATGCTTGATGACATCATGGGCCCAGGAAGCTATCAAGTATTGAAGGATGAAACAAGCGACAGAAAAAACTGGAGGAAGAGAACTTGTTGAGTTACCGTTGGACCTGTCAAAAGACAGAACACTAATGATGATATATAGCTTGTGGGACGCCAACACCAGAAAACTAATTATAAATATAATGATCCGATTTATTGGTGTCTAAAGTAAGAAATCACACAAATTTCACTCCGCAAGCTTTCCTACAATTTTGATTCTATATTCTCTATGTAACCGCCTGATGAAGCCGTCCGTTGACGGAGAAAGCTTGCGGAGTGAAATTTGTGTGATTTCTTACTTTAGACACCAATAAATCGGATCATTATATTTATAACTAATGATGATCTCTGCTTCAAAGATTCGGACTTGAAAAATTCCTTCTTTGTTAGAAAGCGTTCCCGGTGTAAAATGTTTCTCATACAGTTTCAAAATTTTCAAGTAATGCATGGACTTTCCGCTAGGGGCGTACAGGTAAACTGCGCTTTATCCGATATCTTGGCTTCTAAAACTCCGTTTTAAAAATTCTTTCTGCACCAGAAAAACTGTTAAAAATTGGTACTTAGAAATAAGCAAATTGTATTTGTTTGTGAGTACATTCTGGGCATATAATAGCTCCGAGTACTTGTGTCTCATTTTTGGTAAAGACATGTACTCATTTCTGAGTACATATATTTCAAATATATGCACTTTAACTTCATTCAGTTTTTGTACCCTTTCGGGCAGGGCACAGAAACTACAGAAAAATGAAATCAGAGGAGCACACTAGATGGCGCCACCGTACGATTTTGCACATAGAAGACAGAGAGAAGTTAGGTGGGATTTAGGAATAAACACCTTTGTATGCAACCGGGAGATTTCTACCCGGGGGCCGTCACTTAACGTGCTCGTCCGATATTCAGCGATTGTCAGAAATTCACACCACCACTCCAGGTGTGAACATGGGGTACCTCCATCAGCACTCTGAATCTCTAACTACTAAGCCATCTGCGGTTCGATTTCAAGTTTGAAATACGTGTACTGCATACATACTCATTTATTCATAGAATCAAGTGGAAGTATATTATTCAATGGCACATCTGGGATAGTAGATATGCTCGTTGTCACATGATCGGCAAATGGACAGTCAATTCTATTGCAAATATAGTGATGAAGCGACAATATGTTATTTATGAGACTGAAACAAATATAGTTAATGTAAAAACGTACACAAATATATTTTATGCATTATTAAATTACTTGTGATCAGTGACTTTGTTGTACTAATTATTTATGTGTGTCACTTTAAACATTTATTAAACAATTTCTCTTGAAATCTATAATATCTAAAATGACGTAATACGAGATTATATTTATATTTATTGACGCAGTTATTTGTAAGTACGTATGGTTACTTATATTTGAACATGTCGTGTACTCGTTTACGATACGATTGTACTTAAAAAAAACCGAGTAGGTTCATGTTTTCATTTTTAAGCATATTTTTTTAACAGTGTGATGGGAAATGCTTTGCATATAATTTCTAATATTTGATAAAGAATCGTTTGTCTTTATGGGGCGTAAGTATTAATTTCTGCATCTGATGTATTTGCAGCAAAATCTGAGCTCGTGAATACTCGATTGAAAAAATTATTTCGTGTACCGATCCCGCTCACATCGGAAAACCTTTTGAGAATACTTGAAGAAATATCAGTGAAGAATAGTTTCCGACTTTTTTCAACTTTTCCGTTACGCATTTTTCCCCGCTAACAGTCGTAGACATATTGTTTCCTTCTATATTTCTCCTTTTAACTGTTCGATTTGAAAATCTCTTTGTCTCTGGTACCTTCCTTGTACTATGAGAAACTTTTTGTTCGCCGTTTGTTAATTTTCATAACATGCTTTTTAGTCGCTGGTGGAACTAAGTGCATAGATATTTCTATTTCTGGATGTTTTATCGATTGTTGGAACCGGTTGATTGTTTTCCAAACGGGTTCCATTGACTTTGAATAGCTTTGATAAATTTTATTCGCATCAGAACGGATTTAAAAGACGTGCTTATTACATCCGAAAATATCGGTGTCATCTTTCTTGTTACAGTTACATTTGGTGTCCTCGATGGGGACAAATCGTTTGTCGCAATCACTGAGGAAATCAAATACTCCCAACGTTCAGAGTAGCAACAACTATTTTCCCTTTCATCACTTATTTCAGTTTGCAATAAAAAATTTCATGGAGCACATTGGAAGAGTAAGGTGGAAGACGAAGCATTGGAATGGATATATTCGCCAGAATTTTGCCGGGTGGAGATTCCATTATGGCATCTCGCATTGTCGAAGTAAAAGAGCCATCCGTTTTTCCATTTCTGCGGTATTTTCCACTTCACTGCTTCTTGCAGACGTTTGAAAATTACTTCGTATAAAGTTACGTTAACCGTGAAACCTTTTGGAAGAAATTCTGTGAGAACAATAACTTCCTTGTCTAAGAATGTTAGCAGCATGCTCTTCACTTGTGATCACCATTTTCGTACCTTCTTTGGCGTTGGAGATTTGGTTGTTTGTCAATGGAAGCTCTGTGCTCTCGTTTTAGTGTCGCACCCATAGACGCATGACTCATCCTCATTTACCATCTTGTACAGAAACGATGGTCATCTTGGACAGAAACAATGGTCATCTTGGACAGAAACAATGGTCATCTTGGACAGAAACAATGGTCATCTTGGACAGTGAGCATGGTCATCTTGGACACTACCATCTTGGACAGTACCCTCGTGAACAGTGAGCAAGCGTAAAACGAATTTGGCGTTGATACGTTTCATTTTCAACTTCAATCAAAATCGAATGAATGGTTTTGGATGACAAGCCTGTTTCTTCCACTAGTTGTTAGTTATCACACGACGAAGATCGGAACGGATACAGTTGCGAATCTCATTTATGTTGCCATCATTTCACCTACTTGACGAACAACCACTACTTTCTTGGTCTTCAAATAACAAGTTTCCTTCACGAAGCCTTTAAAATCATTCAAATACTGGACAACGACACCATCAATTCCATACACTGTTTGCCGATCTTCAAGAGCGTCTTTAGCGGAGTTTCATATTTTCTCGTTGCTCAAACTTCGATTATGTCCAGAATGGGACGAAGCTCATCCCCAACAGGTGACGACTCAACCAGTCCCCAAACTCTCGCCTGCACTCTGCTCCTTCTCGTAACTTTCTGTTCTCTTTTGTTACCTTTTATCCATTGTCTCGGAGCCCTCAGCTTGAAGGCACTTTAAGAGATGTAAAGTAATTACATAGTCTGAGATAATTTTTCGCTCACCGTGCTATAGATTGCTGAGACTGCATCAGATTATTGGTAAAATGAAATTCTTATCTGAAAAACCTTCCCTCACGTACAATGGTCGATTGCCCTGTGTGACGTGCCTGCCACGCAGGACGCACATGAGATAAAGGCAGATACAAGCATTCGTCCGCGCAGCTCAGTTGGGAGAGCGACTTATTTCGGAATGAGGGGACCCGGGTACGATGTCCGGCGAGGACAAAAATGACAGAGAAATTTACTTCGTTATATTGGCGCCCGAGCTTCAAGAAGAACCTGGCCGTTAAAGTTCTCGCAATGGTGTGATGTTGTTTCCACACCGCGAGACAGGAAGAAAAAGAGAATCCCTTCTTCACCGCTTCGAAAAATAAATGTGTGTGATGTTGCGTTCCACACACCAAAATGAACTGGGATTTCTGCAATGTACGTTCTTCAGCTGCCTACAGCAACACATTGTCCCGGCTATACCCGTGGGCCATGTCCCCGACCCTCTTTCGGGATAGAGGGAGAGATGTGATGTGCCTGCACCGCAGGTCGCACATGAGATAAAGGCAGATAGCAGCGAGAGCATACGTCTGGCTAGCTCAGTTGGGAAAGCGACTTATTCCGGAATGAAGGGACCCGGGTTCGATGCCCTGGCGTACACAAAAATGACGGATAACTTTACTTTGTTATACCTGGATAGTGTTTTAGAACCTTTATTAATTATAATTAGGTTTGAAGAAAATGGCATTGGGCGCTTTAAGAGCTGTAAAGTAATTACGTAGTCTGAGATTCTATAGATGGCTGAGACTACATCAGATTATTAGTTTAATACAATTTTATCTAAGGAACCTCCCATATCGTACAATGGTCCATTATTGCTCTGAATATTGGTTTAGAACCCTTACTAATGATAATCAGGATTACTGACATGCCATTAGTGGCCTGTCGTAAACCTTCCCTTTTGCTGAGTGCAAGGTAGCGACGAAAAGGGATCTAATGTGTTCTATTACACCAATGCGCAATTACATTACGAGCACCCCAAGCCTACAGAAACGAGCGCGCCTGGAGACCGACCGGTGTCGCAGGTGAAGTTCACAGAGCAGTATAATACAACCCGAGGACCGGCTTTCGTTAAGTACAGTGTTCGGAGTCAGAATGGGAAAAGCTGCCGATTTATCGGAGTTTGATAAAGGCAAATTGTGATGGCACGGCGCCTAGGAACTATGATCTCGGAGACGGTGCGGCTTATGGCTTGTTCCCGTACCGCTGTAGTGAATACGTATCAAAAGTGGTGCACATATGGCCAAACGACGAACCGTCGTCCAGCCGTGTTTCGTCCGCTGCTCATTCACGCCAGAGAGAAGCGGAGACTGACGCGCATTGTTCACAGCAACCGCAGGGCCACAGGGCGACAAAAGACCCGCAGCTACAACAGTGGCAATCAGGGCAATGTGTCACGGCACACAGTTCATCGCAGCCTTCTGCGCATGGGCCTGCGTAGCCAAAGACCCATGCGGGTTCCTACGCTTACTGAACGTCATCGCCAACGACGCCTGAAATGGGCCCAAGAGCTCGAGATTGACCATGGATGATTGGAAAAAAGTGGCCTGGTATGACCAATCAAGATTCTTGGTGCATCACGTAGACGGCCTAGCGCGGATACGTCGATTACCAACGGAGGCTATGTCACCTGGATGAACTGTTCGGCGGAAACAGGCCGGCGGCGGCGGTGTTATGATGTGAGTCATGTTTCCTTGGGACAGTTTATTCCTCATTTTCCCAATAGCACAATCCCTGACAGCTGTCAGGTATCTGGGCATCATTGCGGACCAAGTTCACTCATTCATGGCAACTGTGTTCCCTACTGGTGATGGCCATTACCAACAAGATAATGCGCCATGCCACACTGCCATAATTGTCAAGGAGTGGTCCGAGGAACATGCTGGTGACTTTCTGTTAAAGTTCTGGCCTCCAAACTCACCTGATATGAACCCAATCGAACATTTCTGGTTCGACTTGGAAAAGCGGGTTCGCGTTGAATCACCACCACCCCGAAATGAACGGGTACTGGAGGACCTGCTGTTGACATCATAGTAGCAGATACATACAAAGGCTGCAGACAACTCAAAGCAGCATGGAGAGGTGCATGCTTGGTGTAACCAGGAGAGATAAGAAGAGGAACTCGTGGATCAGAAAAATGACAAGAGTGGAAGACATCATGATCAGAATTAAATCCCTGAAATGGCAATGGGCTGGACATACTGCCAGAAGAACAGATCGTCGATGGACAGTCGAAATTTTAGGTTGGATTCCAAGGGACAGGAAAAACTGAGTGGATGAAATTCGAAAGTATGCGGGAGTAACTTGGAGGAGACTGGCACAAGACAGACCGTTGTGGAAGAGGTTTGGAGAGACCTTCGTCCAGCAGTGGATAGATAATGGTTGACAATGATGATGATGATGACCCCAGGATACTTATCGTCACCTCGTCGAATCGATGCCTCGCCGAGTGGCCGCTGTTTTGCGGGCTAAAAGGGGTCCTACAGCTTATTAGGTAGGTGGTCATAATGTTATGTCTCATCGGCGTATACTCTAATATATATCGATTATATTCTAATATAATTTATTAAATCCTGTTACATTCTCGGCAATTAGTATTTCCCAGTATCCACGTAACAGAAGTAATGTAACCGAAGAAACTTTTAGAGTGACGAATTATTTTTAAACAACTGCGAATGTTATTAAACTGCTTTTAACTCCTATAGGTGCCCTGATCTTCAATTCAGTTAACTTGCTAGATCAATCATTTTTACTTACAACAGCTAGCACATCTGTGCTAAAAATTAAAGGGATTATCGAACTTTACGCGTGACGAACAAACTTCCATTCTTTTTTTTTTTTTTTTGATTGGAGGTTTAACGACCACCGTGAGCAACTCAATGGGCTATAAGCAGTCGCTTGTCCCTAATTTAGGGTCACTGGTTCCAAGGAAGGGAGAGAGCCAGTGCCGTAAGACAAACACAAAATCCATGCCTCACCGGGATTCGAACCCGGACCCCTTTCGGACGAATGATCAGAGGCCATCGCTCAGACCACTGCGCCACCGGGGCGGCAAACTTCCATTCAATAACAGAAATTATTTCTTATTTAGAAATGCGCTTTTAAAATGCGCATTCCTTCGCAATTTGTGCGTATTATATTATTAAAACGCAAACTTGTCCGGAAAATTTGTAAAATGTTTAAAATATAGCAAAGCACGACGGGAAATAATTAGGCTATAATGAATATCCAATGGAGATTTCAGAGTGTTACTCTGCAGTGTGGGCGCTAAATCGACCGCAAGTTAAAAAAGTGCTGACATTTTGAACCATTATGTATAAAGGTGTTCAAATGAACAGGTACGAAACGTCATAAGAACGTAACCGTTAACATATTTGCCTATGCCGCTATGGGAGAACGTAGCGACACATCTAGGGATGCGATTGGAGTCGCCGGCGTGGATCAGAGCATGCGCGAGCGCCCGCATGCGCAGGAGAGACTCTTATAAAGAGCGCCGTCCAATTGACGCTGCAGTGCTTGTGAGGACAGGATGGCGTTCACATTGCAAAATCTGACGATTGAGGAACAGCAAGGCGTTATCCGATTTCTGACAGCGGAAGGTGTTAAACCGGCCGCTATTCATCGCCGGATGGTGACCTATATGGGGAAGACTGTGTGTCCGACAAGCCAGTGAGAAAATGGAGTGCTCGTTTTCGTGCAGGCCGTGAGAGTTTGGTTGATGACTCGAGACCAGGCCAGGCAAACACAGTCATCACGGCCGATCTCATCGACAAGGTGGAAGACCTAGTGAGAGGTGATCGGCGTGTCACATTGCGAATGTTGGCGGTAAAGGTGGATGTCAGCGTTGGAACAGTGTGGACAATTGTTCACGGCAGGTTGCGTTATCGGAAGGTGTGCGCGCAGTGGGTTCCGAAGCAGCTCACCGACCAGCAAAATGAACTGCGTATGGGGCTAGCACTTCAACATCTGTTTCTGTATCATGAAGATCCCGTTTTCCTGGAGCGGATCGTCACAGGTGATGAGAGCTGGTGCCATCACTACGAGCCAGAGACAAAGCGGGACAGCATGCAGTGGAAGCATGTGTCGTCACCTCCCCCTAAAAAGTTCAAAGCCGTGGCGTCAGCAGGCAAGGTGTTGCATACCGTCTTTTTCGACGTCCAAGGTCCACTACTTGTTGAATTCCTCCAGCACAGACGAACCATTAACTCCGATGTGTACTGTGAGACACTCCGAAGCCTACGCAGGTCCATCAAGAACAAAAGACCGGGGCTGCTCACGGAGGGTGTGGTTCTGCTCCATGATAACGCGCGTCCACACGTCTCCAGGGTCACACACGCAGAACTGGCCAAGTTCCAGTGGGAGCAGCTATATCATCCGCCCTACAGCCCGGACATGTCGCCCTGCGATTTCCATGTGTTTGGTCCTCTGAAAAAACATCTGAAAGGGAAGCGCTTCCACTCGGACGACGAACTCAAGGACGCTGTGCAGGACTGGGTCTCGTCACGGCCACAAGAATTCTGGGAACAAGGAATCCTTCGGCTCGTTAATCAATGGGATCGTTGTACTACGGCCTATGGTGTATACTTTGAATAAAGTCTTCATTTATAGCCACAGTGTCGTTTCGTACCTTTTCATTTGAACACTCCTTGTAATAACCGTACGAGAAAAATATTTTTTTATTAATTCTATTTGACCTTCAGAGTGAGAGATTTAAAACGGTAATCACGGGTTTAAAAGAGAATGGGTAAGTCATATATGTTTTCAGGTGTAATAAAGGCGTTCTCCTTTTTCAATAGATGAGCCGTGCGAAAACTGAAACTGCGCTCCAAATAGCATGAATACCTGTCAGCAGGCAAATTATACCCCAGTATATGTGTGTCAGAAGGGTTAAAAGCCATTATCAGAGGACGCGCATCCCTAAGTTCCTAAACTCTAATTTTCCCACGGCGCGAAAGATCTTTTTCTTTTTCCAGACACCGTGTTTTTGTGGTCTTACTTCCTTTCTCCTCCAAGTGGAAAGTTCTCGAAGTCGCGCCCCAGTCGGTTAGACAAAACAGTGTCGTTGAAGTCCGTCTCTTACGTAACGGATCCCGGCTAAGCTTCATCTGTGAATGGTTTAGAACAAAGCGGGAGTTGCCTTTTCTCGCAACAGATTGACCGGACTGTTTTTTCATTCTCTGTTTGCATTCCATTTTCAAGGTTGTTTACGAGAGGGCCATTTAGTCTCCAAGTACATTACTTTCACTTTATGACCAGCAAGATAAATAAGCTTCACCGTCTATTGAATCCTTATTCCTCTCACTAGCATTCCCAACATTTTACCCATTCCTTGGCTGCTATATGCTTAATTTGCTGCTCATGATATCACATGCGGCACATTACCATATCGAGTATTTTTTGGTTCTTCCGTTTTCTTTTTTTTTTTTTTGTCTTACTGAACTTATTTCTTAACACACAGAGAAAACATCAGGTGAACTTTTTGTGGTTACCTGATTCTATTTCCAAATTCTCGTTGATATTATGCGGAAACGCAACCAGACAGTATAAACAACATTAATATATGTCCAATGTTCTCAGGTTTTAAGAATATTAACTGGCGGAAGGTGAAAAAAGAACACCAAGAAGGAGACGTCTGATACCAACGAAATTTATACAGCATAATAACGGAATACAGAGACTAACGTGATCAAAACATTATGGCAAAATACAGCTCTATTTGCTCGTGAACTGAAAAATAACATTTCCATGTAACATGGTTAGTACGAGGTTGAACCGCCATGACCTGCGTCACACTGTGCAATTCTGGCATGGAGTCTGTCGTACAGATGTTGGATGTATGTTTGGGGTATTGAGTTCCAAGCATCCTCAACCTGGACGCGTAAATCGGGGATCGTCGTGGCTGGCCGTGGAGACTGGATAAATCGTTGTCCCATAAAATCGCACACGTGCTCAATGGGGGACAAATCCGGTGAACGTGCAGTCCATGGAAGTTGTCTTACACCCTGAAGTGCATGTTGCGTTGCACGTGCCGCGTGTGGGCGTGCGTTATCTTGCTGGAAAACACCACGATGTACCGACCTTACAAATGGCACAACAACGGGCTGAATGATGTTTTTGATGTAGGAGGTGCTGTTTAACATACCCGGTACAAACACTAGTTGTGTACGGGAGTGATAGCTGATCTCTCCCCACACCAGGAGACCAGATGTAGGCCCTGTGTGTCGCTGGCGGATGAAAGAAGGGCGAAGACGCTCCCCTGAGCGTCTGCGAACACGCATACTGCCATCGGAGGCTCCCAAGCAGAATCTCCTTTCGTCGCTCAACACGACAGATCGCCATTGCGATCTCCACTGCAGACGTTGGCGACACCACTGCAGCCGTTTCTGATGGTGTGCTGGAGTCAGAGGTACACATGCCAGAGGCACACGTGCACGTAGTCTTGCCTCCATCTGTTGTGATTTTTGTTACAAAAATCAAAAGAGATGGATGTATTCTATATAAGTTTACTATACGCCAATTTGTCCCCTTAAGGCCCTTTTGCCATGAGAAACCAAACTACATCGTTACGAAATTTTTATAGTGGCAGTAACGTCAGCAGATCCAGGTTTGCACTTTTTATCTCAAAATTCAGCCCTCTTGCTTTGCTACAGAGATTAATTATCTGATAGCTGCATGTTCCAGAATGGAACACAACAGACATTCAAGAAAAGCGGTGGTCCGGCACTGAAATTCCAGGAACACTGTCATTGCGATCCACTGATAAAAATAGCGCTCACGATTGCATTTGATCACAATTTTAAGAACCTATGTTAATTTTAAGTTATGGAATTTGTTACAAAAATCAAAAGAGATGGATATATTCTGAATGTTCGTACAACTTCGGAAAATGAATATTCCATCCGTCTGGCTCCTACTAGTACTACTACCACGCCTCGTTCAAACTCCGATAATTCACTTCAGCTTGCCATTACCCTACTGACGGCTGTTCAACCTGACTCACCAGACTACACCTTGCAACTGATAAAAATCATGGCGTGCGTCAAAGCATTTATACGACGGCAGCGCCAGTTAAAAATTTGCATACTGCTATCTATGTCTCTCTCAGCAATATTTTCTTGGGGAACTTGGACCCATTATGCCTGTAGAGCGAACTCTGACAGCTGCCACGTACCTGAATATGATGGCTGACCAAGTACACGCCTTTATGGGGACTGTATTCCCTAGCGGAAATGGCGTTTTTCAACAAGACAATGCTCCATGGCACCCTGCGACGAAATTCAGGAATGGTTCCAAGAACAAAGAGAGGTATTCCATATATTGTCACCCCCATCCCCCATTTTTTGGACATAAATCCTGTCGAGCATTTGTGGATTCAGTTGGAGAAACGGGTACGAGCATCAGCACTCCAACCACGTAATTTTCGGGAACTGCGCGATGTTCTGTTGCAGTTATGGTATCTACCAAATATCAAGAAGCATCTACTAATATCTCGTTGCATCTATGCTTCATTGGGTCAAAGGTGCTTTGTCGTTAAGAGGAGGACCTATATCAAATTAGTTGGAAATTTCAATTCCTGTGAGAAAATTACAGAGAACAGTTGTGGAGTACAATCGAATGGTGATAACGCATGAGCGGGAAAGGAGAGTTAGTATTTCCTGCAATTGTATCGATTGCCTCTTTTATCTGTCTCATTACGACACGCGTTGTGTGTGGATCCTATTAAAGTTTTATGACGTCACACTCTTGCGAGCAGATGGTTGCGAGTCCCATGTGCCTCATTACGTCACGCGTTGTGTGCGTATATCCGACAGCACGATAACTCGCGTGAAAATCGTTCGATTTCGAAGACATTTTAGTATGTGGTAGGGGAACACCTGGGAAGGAACCCTATTGAAAGTGAAAGAAATGGGGCCAAAGGTCAGGACATAGGAGCGATATCCATTCCTCTGCTGTTATGCGTCATAACTAACGTAAAAAATGTTTGATATGGATGAAATTTTAGTATGTGGTAGAGAACCATCTGGGGACACACTCTATTGAAAATGGGCGTCATGGGGTCCAAGGTCAGGGTATAGGAGCGGAATCACTTCCATCGCCATTATGCGCCATAACTTACATAAAAATGCTTCGATTTCGATGAAATGTTAGTATGTTGTAGGGGCCTGCCTGGGGAAGAATCCTATTGAAACTGGGCGAAATGGGGTCAAAGGTTAGAACACGGGAGTGGGATCTATTCCATAATCCTTATGCATCATAACTTATGTAAAAATTCTTCGATTGCGACAAAACTTTATCATGTTATTTCAGAGGTATACTAAACCGGTTCTGCTGAATATCATCGAAATGGGATCAAAGGTCAGCGCACAGGAGCGATATTTATTGCACAGCCATTATCCTCATAACTTGAGTAATGATTTCTGGCATGTTGGAAAGCGTATCATAACCAATGCATTGCATGATTTTACTAACTTTTTTGTTTTGGTGCCTTTCCTTCCCAAGATACCCAGTTTTCCCGCAAGAGGGTAAAAATATTTTCATTTGTTTTTCTCGATATCTCTGCTTTTAAAAGAAAAATTTAATAAAATTCTTTAACAGCGGGTAACACCTTCGGGATACTTTGCATGTACTATATTTTTGTTGTTGTTGTTGTTTTCAATTCCCCGTCTTGATGCTACGTTGTGCACTGTTAAAATTTGGCACTTAGAAATAAGCAAAATGTAATCGTTTTTGAGTACATTCTGGGCTTATAATAGCTCCGAGTACTTGTGTCTCATTATTGAAAAAGACACGTACTCATTTTTGAGAACATACAGGGAATCAATTGTGAGTATATTTGGTATTTCTAATTTGAAATACAGTATGTGTACTCATTTTTGAGTGCATATATTTGAAATATATGTACTCAAAAATGAGTCTAGCGATTCGAGCAGGATAGTTTGTAAGTGAGAGAGCACACTAGATAGCGCCACCGTACAAGCTACTCATATATCGAGAATATCTACTCTGATCTGCTACTGTTTCCATACCTTTAAAAAGTTAAGAAACTTTGATGAAGACTTTCGAAATCAAAGTTACTGGTAATAAAAGATAGAAACAATGCGAGAAAGTTCATTTGAATGAGGCGTTATTGTAATGATTAACTATTGAACTGAACTTTGGCTTTCTCATAAATTGGCCGATGATGAACTTTCAAGCC
This sequence comes from Macrothele yani, assembly GCA_039090855.1. Taxonomy (NCBI): domain Eukaryota; kingdom Metazoa; phylum Arthropoda; class Arachnida; order Araneae; family Macrothelidae; genus Macrothele; species Macrothele yani. The sequence continues at coordinate 120,038,697 of CM077026.1, forward strand.
AAGAAATTCTCGGTTTTACTTGGATCTGAAGATTTTTCATGTTTCAGTGGGGAACTTCATCGTTAAAGAACATGACATAATATTTGTTTAAGAAATATTAGTCGAAAGGCATCATCAGTAGATAAGAAAAGAAAAGCAACGAGGTTGAATACAGTGTTGCACGATAATAGGAAAGAAGCATTGCTATATCGATGACATTTATAACACTGATAAAACAGCTATATTTTATAATCCAAATCCTAAGAAGGCTATGAAATTTAAAGGTAAGAAATGCACAGGGAGAGGAGGACTTCTAAAGAATCACCTGGCTGGCTTAGTTCGCGTCAATATGTCTGGTATGGGCAAGAGAAAATTGTTAGTTTTAAGAAAATTTATAAGTTTACCACCAGGAATCGTGGACACATATACTATTTTTCTGCATATATTGGCTTCTAACAGTCCAGTTTGAAACATTATTCCTTTGTCGCAAAACGTTTATGGTGCAAAATCTGATGCATATAATGTAATTTCCATTTTTTCTTAGCGCACAGGTTTGTCAACGGAGGGCGTTTTTCACGCTTCTCTTTACAGCATATTTCTTATGTGTAAAACCCTATTAAAAATCATTTTTACGCTTTCCAACCGTAGGTTGAAGAAGCGTATATGCTCCAGCTTTGTCCGTCCATCCGTCTGTCTGTCTGTCTGCACGATAACTCGCGTAAAAATGGTTCAACTTCGATGAAATTTTATTATGTGGTAGGGGACCTTCTTGAACTTGACGTGTTTTGGCGAGCTCCAGAAAGTTGGAAGTTTTTTGTGTTAATTTAACTAGTTCTGCAGTTCTTACTAACCTGAGTTGTATGTAAGTGTTTCATCTTCCATCCGAGAGCTCCTGGTCATTGGTAAGTCATTTTCAAGCATAATATCTTCATTTTTCCATCCTTCTCGGCGTTTGTTTACATTCGCCAGCAATGCAAATGGCGGCTTCCGGTTCCTCCGGCTTCCTGGGTCTTCAACAGGAAACGCCTCTTATTCTAGATACGTCACTCACCGTCAGTTCGGCTGGGTCTTCACCCCTTTCGCCCAAGATCGAGTGGCCAAAAACATACGTCAACAGGAGAAAACAATTATAGTACAGTGCTTCCGGCAGTTCAGGAATCTTCTTCTTCAGCACGGAAACATTCAGTTCCTGGGATGGAAACATTCAGTTCCAGAAAAATATGAGTGTCGTGGATAAGACTTCGACTATTTCTAGTCCAAATTGGTCTGCATCCACTGAAAAGTTTCATTCTCCACCATCGACTGCCAAGAGCTTCGCGCAAGCCCTCAACCCAAATGCAGCGCCTGCTCGTACTTCTTTCACCAATTCGGCTGCACAACAAAGTCGTCCAAGAGCTTATGTTAACATTGCACTGGATTCTGAGCCAGCAGACAATATCAATCTTTGAAAACCAGGACTGCGCTGTATGAGGCTCTCCCTCAGAGCCCGATACCGCAGTATCTAACTGCAGTTGAGCATCTAATCCCCAAAGAAGCCATTGAAGGAGTTACCAGATGCACACGAGGCATCTCAGTTCTCTTTTCAGATAAATGCTATGTTGATTTAGCGCTCAAACAGATTATTACGATCAAATGTCGATAACTTTTCGGAGCCAGCTTGATGTTTAAACTCGTATGGATCACGTTCTATCCAGTACCTTTAGAGGTGCCAGGTTCTGCTTTACCACTAGCGGTGTCTCAGTGGTGTAAGGTTCTGGGCGAAGTTCAGAGAGTATCAGATGCTCCACGTGGTTCCACACATAAGCATGTCACAGGCCATAAATGGCAAGTTCGTGTGGTCTTCCCTTCGGAAGAAAATAGAAGAACATTTCCAGATCAAGGGGCAGTAAGAATAGATAATCATATGTATGCCTTTGGGATTTATTCAGAAGAATATTGTAATTATTGCCGGGCTGCAGGACATTTAAAACCCCAATGTCCAAATAACCATTCTTCGGTTGAGCAGCCTCCTTCGCTTCCTGCTGATCAATCTGTTGCTCCTCCTAGCGCTGCAGATACCATCCTTGATCTAGCACAACAGGCACATCCGCCTTCTTTTTCAGTCGAGGCGATGCAAGTTAAAGTTCCATCTTCGGGTGAATCTGTTCAGCTTCCTACTGACTCTACTCCTGTCAACACCATTCAAGACCCCCTCCTGTGGAGGACGGTGTCACTTCTGCTACATCCAAGGGTGAACCCCTAGATACTTCAGTATCCATGGAAGCTGATGTGGAAGAACCTGCACTCACCATCAAACGTAGCGGTTCGTCGCCCTAGCAAACTGAGAGTAAACGTTCTCGAGTCTCGCTCTTGTTTCAGACTCTTCCTGCCACTGATGATGCTAGTGCTGAAATTGTGGACCAAAAGGTGACTGCGGATCCCGCTTCATCTTCACGCTCAGCTCCTTCGCAACAACTCCTGGAATCGGGTAATTTCATGGAAACGGATTCTGTAATGCTTCCGATACTATCACACCCTTCGTGTCTCAAAGGACCTCTTCCGCTTGAGGCTCTCGCGACTGTACTCTCGGCGTAAAAACTTCACAACAGTGAGAATCGCCCCATCTTCACTTCCGAATTTTTCCAGAAGTAATCAGGAGACCTGGTTGCTGGTCACCTTCAGCTACAGAACTGTATGGCTTACCTGAAAGAGCATAGTTCTACATATACGTTTGTTACACCTGCACTGCGTTCCCGTTTCGAGGCAAGGATAAAATAGTACTTCGATTTGGCGGAGAAGCAGCTGTGCGACTCGTCCCATGACGCGCCAAATTAACTTTGCTTCTTTTAATTGTCGCGGGTGTTCCAACCCTTTTTCAAATTCCATTACCTTTGAAGATCTTTCTTCCAATTTACCAGATGTTCTTTTTTTGCAGGAAACTAATTGTACGAATACTACCCCTTTTCATCGTTGGAGAAAGTGGCCATACAAGTTCATGCAGTGCTATGGCTCTCAGCCGGGATCCGGTGTCGCCATGGCGGTGCATCAAAAACTTTCCTTTACTTTTTCTACATTTCTAAAACCGCCAGTAGACCAGGTATCTTCCTGGCACTCCGGCTGTTGATATCTGGCGTTATTTTTCACCTTTTCAATTTACATATGCCGATGAATAATGCTGTTGCCCGAGACTTAATTGAAAATCTCATCCAGTACGTTTACCGTATTCCCTCAACAGATGCCATCATCGTTGGGGAGATTTTAATTGTACTTTAGATTCAGACATGGATCGCCTTTCCTCCAGGGATTACCGTTCCACTGTCATTCAGACTTTAACTTCTTTTTTACAAAAAGCCTCTTTACTTAATGTTTACCGAAACCTCCACCCTTTCACACAGGTTTTTCTTGGCGGACGTCTGGAGCTCGAGCTCCCGCGGCAGCGAGGCTTGATCGATTTTATGTCTCCACACATTTTCGTTCCAAGTTTCGTTCTGCTCACTATTCCGTCTCCACCTCTTCTGATCATGATATTAGTTACATTTCTCTCTCCTTGCCTGATCAATCCCACCCGAAATTCCGGTCGTGGTCTCTACCGGAAGATCTTCTACTTGATTCAAATTACTGTTCCGAAAAATTACTATCATCTTGTAATCTGCTGTAGGTGCCCTGAGGATGTCACTGTTACAAGTGATCCAGTGCTCATTCAACAGTCTGTTTCAAATAATTTCTATCAGCGTTTCAATCCTCCTGTACTTACTTTTGATCCCACTTCCTCTCTTTTTTCACAACTCCCTCAGATTCCGACTTTTCTCTTTTCTTCACTTCTTTCTGCGATTTCCTCTGATGAACTGTTGCATTCTCTTACTGCTCTAAATTAGCATTCCGCTCCCGGTCTTGACGGTCTCCCGGCTGCTTTCTACCGTACTTTTTCTCCTCTCCTTCCACCTTTATTACTTGAATGTTTTAACGCTTTTCTCTCGGGTCATAAACTTCCTTCTACTTTCCCGGTTGCCTCGATTCGATTATTACCTAAGAAAGGAGATCTGCTCAGTTTAAACAATTGGCGGCCAATCAATATATTAAATACAGATTATAAAATTTATACAAAACTTTTTGGTTCTCGATTAAATCTGGTTCTTCCGCATATCATTTTGGGTGATCAGACGTATTCCATTCCGGAGCGTTCCATTCATGAGGCCATTCTTCTAATCCAACAACAGGTGTTCTTGGCTGAGCGACGTACCGAAGCTCTGGCGGTGTTCTCATTAGATCATCGTCAGGCGTTTGACCGTATCTCACATCCGTATCTTCTCCAAACACTTCGTTCCTTTGGCTTTCTTGAATCCTTTTGTTCTGTTATCCTAAACTTATATTTTGATTCCTTTGTCTACATTCGCACAGCAGCGCTTCTGACTAATGGCATCCCTTTCGGTGCTGATATTCGGCAGGGATGTCCTCTTTCTGGTCAGCTGTTTTCGTTTGCATTCGAACCTTTTTTAGTTCTTTTGCGGAATCGCCTTGCTCCATCTCCACTTTCCCTTACCCCTACTGAGCGTCATCATGCGTTCGTGTTAGCGGCTTATGCTGACGATCTCATTCGAAACGATACTATGTTTCAACTTCTCAATTCTCTTTACTCCGACTATGCGAGAGCATCCGGGGCAGCGCTGAACACCACCAAGTGCACTGGGCTGTGGTGTGGGTCTTGGAGCTCCCGCATTGATCGGCCCTGGGGCGCAACTTGGTCTAACATCAGTCAGCGCTTCTTTGGGATCTCAATTAGTAGGTCATCTATCCTGTCTCCTTCCTCTAGTTCTGCCCTCCTTGAATCTTTTCTTCATTCTCTCTCGAAGTGGAGGCGCGTTCGGTCTTGTCTATCGGTACGAGGTCGGGCTCGCGTCGTTTCCACCTTTCACATTTCCTTACTTCTTTACTTCTGGAGTACTCAGGCCGTTCCGGGCTCTTTCTTGGATGCTATTACTTCAGCAATTTCTGATTTCCTTTGGCCAAGTCGGCAATGGGTGTCACCGAGGATTCTGACCTTGCCAGGGACGTGGGGAGAAATTGCTCTCCCTGATGTCCATTTGAGATATAAAGCCACCAGAGTTGGATTCATGCTCCGTCTGCTCTTCCCTCCCTATTCTGCTGCGTGCTGCACATTGGATGCAATTCTTGCTCCGAGGAATGCGCGTCTAACGTTCATCCTTCTCCTTAAGATGGACAAGCTCCAATTTACACCTTCAAGACTACCTGTTGTGGTACGGGACGGGTTACGCTTCTGGCGAGAACTCCCTTTAACACGAATTCCACCTAGTTGTGTTCAAGATCTGCTGGAGGAGCCACTTTTCTACTCGTCCGTCGTTCATCAGCGCACCGGGGAGTATTTCTTTTTCAGACTGGATTTCTGCAGGAGTCCTAACTGTGGCTCAGCTGGTTGGTCCGGATCTGCGGTAGCTCCCACTGACCAGACTCTCTACTCGCATTCCTAATACTCAAGCGAAAGTGGCTCGACTTATTCTTTTGCAAACCCCAATCTCTAGTCTATTTCCTACATTGGTGTCGCAACTTGGTCTTGCATATTATTTTTCAGTTTCCCTTGCATTGCCGTTCTCCCTTGCCACGCCGGAAGGCCCTATTCTTGTCCATACCCTTAAACCCAGCTCCCTTTATCATCATTTGCTGGTAGATTCTGCATTTCCAGTCTCGATGTCCAATGTTCCTCACAGGGTTGTTCAATTTGTGTGGGCTGCTCCTCACAAAACGTTCGGTCTCCCTCCGGAACGTGAACTCCAGTGGCGTTTCTTACTAGACCGCCTTCCGAGCCCTGAACGTCTTGCTCGTTGGTGTCTGTTGCAATCTCCGGATTGTCCTTTTTGTTCAATTATTGGCGACACTCCTCACATTTATAATGATTGTTTAATCCTCCAACCACTTTTTCAGTTTCTGAATACTTTGCTTTGCTCCGTTTGTCCTCTTTTCCACACACAGTTCGATTACAATTTCCTTGTTCCATATAAGCCATTTGTTCCTCATAAACCCAATATCTGTTCTTATTTTTTTATCCTCGCTAAATTAGTTATTTATCAATATTGGCAGTGGCTACGCGACGCTCCCAGTCTTCCGTCTGTGGGGCAGGCTGGCGAGGCCCTTCGATGTATTTTTCGTGAATCTTTGGTCACGCGACTAGCGCAGGAATTTACCTTTTTTTCCAGACTAGCAGACCGGCTTGTTGGTTAGAAAGAGTGGACCCCCTTGACTCAATGGTTTTATGTACGAAATGGTTCTTGTCGGCTCCTCGTGTAATCCCGTCTCTTTTTTTTTTTTTTTTTTTAGTTGTTTTGCCGCACTTTCTCCTCCCGCGTTTGAGAGGGCACTGTTTTACCTCATGGCCTTTCGCCAAGCTGATTTGCCGGGTGGTTTTTTTCAGTGCTTTTTAGTGTTTCCTTAGTGTAATTTTGACATTTTTTCATCCCTGAGTGGTTTTTGTTACTTATCTGTCTTGTCTGCAACCCATCACTGTTAGAGCGTAATTTGTGTTGGTTGTTATCTTAAAGTACATTATACTGAAATGCCTTTTGCTTTACGGTTTAACTATGCTCCGTACTTCCGGTGATTGTCCAGTAACATCTTGTTTGTTATGTTACATCCTTCACATGTTTCGGTATATGTGTGTGTTTTGTATTTTAACTAGTTTGTCTCACGATTCAGAGCCCTCTGGTTTTTGTGCATTATCTGCGGCACTACGAAAGTGTTATGTTAGGTAGTCAAGATTGACTAATCCAATTTTTGTCATGGGTGCCTTACATACACAGTGCGTCAAAGAATTTTTAAGACTGGGTCTGTAAAATGAAAGAGAAATAAGAAATTATAATTTGTTTTGGTTTGTCATTCAAAATAAGTCCCTCCGTCTTCAATATACTCTGGATCAGCGATTTAATAATGATTCGAATGCCTGTTCCAGTTCACTTTGCGGAATTGCCTCCAAAGCACGCGTCGAAGCTGTTTGTATGGTCGAAATATCATAAATAAAACCCCACCCATTTAACGTCATTTTAAGTTTTGAGAACAAAGAAAAGGCGCAGGGAGCTAAATCAGGCGAATACGGTGGATGATTCAACACACAGACGTTATTTTTCGCCAAAAATCCACGAACAAGAAGTGAGGTGTGACTGGGTGCATTATCGTGCAACAAACACCAACTGTTTTCATCTCGATATTCTGGACGAATGCAACGAATTCTGCCCATCAAACGCCTCAAAACATTTAAAAAAACTCACCAGTAATTGTTTGTCCACTTGGAACAAATTCTTTGTGAATAATACCCTTACTATCGAAGAATGTAATGATCATTGTCTTTATTTTTGATGGAACTTTTCTTCTTTTTTTGACTTGTGGCGAGTTTATTGACTTCCAGTCGGCACTTTGTCACTTTGTTTTAGGATCATATTGCAAACACCATGTTTCATCACCAGTAACAATCGATTTTAAGGAGTTTGGATAATTTTCAGCGGCTGAAAGGATGTCTCTGCAATGTGCACTTCTCCTTGATTTCTGTTCATTGGTTAACGTGTGTGGAACCAATTTAGCACAGACTTTTGTGTTGCCCAAATCTTCATGCAGGATGGTTCGAATCGTTCCTTCGTTGATGTTTAAAGACTCTTCCATCATTCTTAGTGACGCACATCGATTGTTTGCCACGAAATCACGCACTTTTTCAATAATCTCAGGTGTGCTAGATGAACTTGGTCTTCCGGTATGCCTATCATCTTCTAGCGTCTCTCTTCCATCTAAAAAACGTTTGTGCCACAGGAAAACATTTGATCTACTTAAACAAATCTCACCATAAACTTGTTTCATCATTTGGTAAGTTTCCGAGACACTTTTACCAAGTTTTGCGTTAAATTTAATAACAGCCCTTTGTTCCATCTTAATAATTCAACATTGAAAAAATTTTACTTCTCTAATGAACGGCCGTTTCGTTTAAGTTACTTTAACAACTGCGCAGTACTTTTGGCAGAAAGCAAGCAGATGGTCACGGTTTATAACGCATTCGCGATTACACTGGTGGCGTCACCGTAGGCTGAAATCTAGCGCCAGTCTTAAAAATTCTTTGACGCACTGCGTATGTTTTCTGATTTCTTGTTTTATTTTGTTTCCGTGTACTGGCTCTTTTAGCTTTAATTGTATGTAATTCTGTGCCAATGGTTTTGTTTTTCAATAAACTAGGCATAGTAATATGTATGCAGTTTTTTTACCTAAAAGAGAGTGTTTATGCTGGTGTAATTTTGACATTTTTATCCCAGGGTGTGTTTTTGTTACTTATCTTTATTGTGTTCAACGCAACATTTTTTGAGCGTAATTTGTGTCGCTTATTATATTAATGTTTATCATAATGAAATGCCTCTTGTTTTGAGGTTCACTACGCTCTGTGCGTCTTGTAATTCGTTCAGTATCATCTTGTTGGTTATGTTACGCCCTTCACATGTTTCGGCATCAGTGTTTGGTTTGTATTTAACTAGTTTGTCACAAGATTCAGAGTTTTTTTGTGCGCATTATCTGCGGCACCAATAGTGTGTTATTTTTGATAGTCAAGATTGACTACTCTATTATTTGTCATGAATGCCTTACATATGTTTTTTGTTTTTCTTGTTTTATTTTGTTAGCGTGTAAGGGTTCTTTTAGCTTTAATTTTTATGTATTTCTGAGCCTATTAGTTTTCTCAATAAACTAGACATGTTAACATGTCTACAAGTTTTACAAAGGGGACCACTGGGGACGAACCCTATTGAAAATGGACGAAATGGGGTCAAAGGTCAGGACATAGGATCGGGATCCATTCCATCGCCCTTATCCCATACTACTAAAGGAGCAATTATTGTATGTATGTAAATTTTAATTTGAAAACGGCTCTAAAGATTTTAATGAAAGTCCTTAACCTACCGTTTTCTGGTACTGGAAATCGATTTAGCTTGATTTCGACTTTAGGAAAATTCGTTTAGTGTGTTAAATACCCCCCCCCGAATTACCACGTTTTTAGTGTCGTGGTGTCGTCCCATTAATGTTACCCATGCTTAGAAATCTTATGACGTCACACTCTCGCGATTGAGATATTGGCGCGCAGTCATGCCATCTGTCTCGTTTCGTCACGCGTTGTGTGTGGATGCTATTAAAGTTTTATGGCGTCACACTCTTGCGAGCAGATGGTTGCGAGTCTCATGTGCCTCATTACGTCACGCGTTGTGTGCGTATGCCCGACCGCACGATAACTCTCTTGAAAATCGTTCGATTTCGATGACATTTTCGTATGTGGTAGGGGAACACTTGGGAAGGAACCCTGTTGAAAATGAACGAAATAGGGTCAAAGGACAGGATATAGGAAGCGGGATCCACTCCACTGCTCTTAAGCGTCATAACTAACATAAAAAATGTTCGATTTCGATGAAATTTTAGTAGGCCTATGTGATAGGGGACCACCTGGGGACAAACCCTGTTGAAAATGGGCGAAATGAGTCAAAGGTCAGGGCATAGAAGCGGAATCACTTCCATTGCCATTATGCGCCATAACGTATGTAAAAATGTTTCGATTTCGATGAAATGTTAGTATATTGTAGGGGCCTGCCTGGGGACGAATCCTATTGAAAATGGGCGAAATGGGTTCAAAGGTTAGGACACAGGAGCGTTATCTATTCCATAGCCCTTATGCATAATAACTTGTGTAAACATTCTTCGATTGCGACAAAACTTTATCATGTTATTTCGGATGTATACTGAACCGGTCCTGTTGAATATCATCGAAATGGGATCAAAGGTCAGGGCACAGGAGCGATATTTATTCCACAGCCATTATCCTCATAACTTGAGTAATGATTTCTGGTATGTTGGAAAGCGATCATAATCAATTCATTGCATGATTTTACTAACTTTTTTGTTTTAGAGCATTTCCTTCCCCAAATAATCCAGTTTTTCCGCAAGAGGGTAAAAATATTTTATTTGTTTTTCTCGTTATCTCTGGGTTTTTTTTTATTTCAATTCCCCGTCTTGATGCTGAGTTGTGTACTGTTAAATTTTGGCACTTAGAAATAAGCAAAATGTACTCGTTTTTTAGTACATTCTGGTCTTATAATAGCTCCGAGTACTTGCGTCTCATTTTTGAAAAAGGCACGTACTCATTTTTGAGAACATACAGGGAATGAATTGTGAGTATATTTGGTATTTCTAATTTGAAATACAGTATATGTACTCATTTTTGAGTACATACACTGGCGGTAAGTGAAAAAAGAACACCAAGAGGAAACGTCTGATACCAACGAAATTTATACAGCATAATGACGGAATACAGAGAATAACGTGATCAAAACATTATGACAAAATACAGCTGTATTTGCTGGTAAACTGAAAAATAACATTTCCATGTAACATGGTTAGTACGAGGTTGAACCGCCATGAACTGCGTCACACTGTGCAATTCTGGCATGGAGTCTGTCGTACAGATGTTGGATGTATGTTTGGGGTATTGAGTTCCAAGCATCCTCAACCTGGACGCGTAAATCGGGGATGGTCGTGGCTGGCCGTGGAGACCGGATAAGTCGTTGTCCCATAAAATCGCACACGTGCTCAATGGGGGACAAATCCGGTGAATGTACAGGCCATGGAAGTTGTCTCACACCCTGAAATGCATGTTGCGTTGCACGTGCCGTGTGTGGGCGTGCATTATCTTGCTGGAAAACACCACGATGGACCGACCTTACAAATGTCCCAACGGGCTGAATGATGTTGTTGATGTAGGAGGTGCTGTTTAACGTACCCGGTACAAACACTAGTTGTGTACGGGAGTGATAGCTGATCGCTCCCCACACCAGGAGACTAGGTGTAGGCCCTGTGTGTCGCTGGCGGATGCAAGAAGGGTGGAGACGCTTCGCTGTGCGTCTGCGAACACGCATATGGCCATCAGAGGCTCCCAAGCAGAATCTGCTTTCATCGCTGAACACGACAGATCCCCATTGCGTTCTTCAGTGCAGACGTTGGCGACACCACCACAGCCGTTCCTAACGGTGGGCTGGAGTCAGAGGTACACATGCCAGAGGCACACGTGCACGTAGTCCTGCATCCAGTAGACGGTTGCGTATTGTTCGCACAGTCACCTCAGGTGCAACGGCAGCTCGGATTTGCGTCGCAGTGGATGTTCTGCTTGACAACGCCGCTCTTCTTATGCGTCGATCAGTCCGCTCATCAGTCCGTCTGTGACTCCCGGTTCCACGTCTTCTCGTGTGGAAATGTTCATCGGACCATTTACTCCACCATCGTACCACCACCGATACTTCCCGTCCAATTCGCTCCGCAATACGATGATACGACCACCCGGCCTCGCGGAGTCCGACTAGACGACCTGGCTCAAAGTCCGATAACTGCTGAAATCGTACACGTCTTCCATGTCCAGGCATTGCAGCTTCTTCAGGGTCTTCGCACGTGTCCGTACGCCGACGACTGATTACATTCCTTTCGCCGTACTCCTTAAATTCCACCGACGATAATTTGCATATTATGCCGTGCTGTGGCGTGAGCGTAAGCGCTCACCGGTTGGTCCCGAAATTAGCATCACACCTACGTAAACTCGACCCCATTAATATATGTAAATTTCCTGATCGTCCGCCAATTCCTTCTTGGTGTTCTTTTTCACTTTCCGGAGTGTATATTTGAAATATATGTACTCAAGAATGAGTCTAGCGATTCGAGCAGAATAATTTGCAAGTAAGAGAGCACTCTAGATGGCGCCACCGTACAAGCAACTCGTATTTTAGCATGTACAATTTTGCACATAGAAGGTAGGGAGAAATTAGGGTGTGGGCTTAGGAATGAACACCTTTATTTGTAACCGGGGGCCGTTACTTAACGTGCTCGTCCGATGCCCAGCGGATATTCAGCGATTGTTAGAAACTCACACCACCACGCCAGGTTTGAACCTGAGGTCTCTGCATTAGCAGTCTGAATCTCTTACCGCTAAGTCATCCGCAGCTTGATTTCAAATTTGAAATGATCAAATGATCATATGAAGAGGATTTTATGTAGGGAGCTGACCCCAGGTTTTAAAAACCCTTAGAAATAGGAAGCTTGGAGATTTGTGCCAGATTGCCCGATAGGAAAGTTACACGGAAGCGAAGTAGAAAGGGTGAGGAAGACGCCCTTATTTATTACCGGGGGGCTGTTCACGGGGTCCGACGGCTTAACGTGCCCATCATACGCACGGCGGATATTTAGTGGATCGAGCGTTCGTACCTGCCTGAGATCAAACCTGAGGTCCTTTCTGTGGCAGTCACGAACGTTGACCACTAGGCCACCCGCAGCCCGATTTCAAATTTGGAATACGTGTAGTTCACACATACTCATTTATTCATAGAATCAACAGGAAGTATATTATTCGATGGCACATCAGGGATAATAGATATACTCATTGTCATATGCTGGGCAAAAAATGTACAGTACAATTTTATGACAAATATAGTGATGAAACGGCAATATATTATTTATGAGATTGACACAAATACAGTTAATGTAAAAACGTACACAAAGATCCTTTATGCATAATCAAATTACTTGTGATCAGTGACTTTGTTGTACTAATTATTTATGTGTGTCAGTTTATTCATTCATTAAATAATTTCTTTTGAAATCTATAATATCTAAAATGAAGTAATACGAGATTATATTTATATTTATTTACGCAGTTATTTGTAAGTACGTATGGTTACTCATATTTGAGCATGTCATGTGCTTTTGCAATACGATTAATACTTAAAAAAAAAACGAGTAGGTTCAGGTTCTGATTTTTCAGTAGATTTTTTTAACAGTGTGTTACTACGTATTTTTGTTTGCGATTGCACCTCCGCTCCTAAAAATGCTACGGAAAATTTTCTTTTACTCTATGCCATTCATTGCAGTAAAGATTGGTAACATTTTCCTGTTTACCACTTTTCGGTGGGAGTAAATGTCGGAATCGTCTTTTCGTTACCTCTGTTTTATAAAACGTATTTGAAAAGTTCAAAGCCTAAAGATAGCAAAGGGACATTTCAGTAAGGGAAGAAAACAGATTATGGCACTGAAAAAAGGAAGATGGTTCTGTAACAAGAAATAGAGTCCAAATTTTGACAAGAGTGAAAGATTTCTACTCCACATTATATGAAAGGGATGATACATGTACTCCAGACATCATGAAAGGTACCAGTACCAGAGTTCTTCCAGTCCTCCTAGCAGAAGTTGCACATGCAATCAAGAACATGAAGTGGGGAAAAGCTCCAGGAGAAGATGGAATTACTGTAGACATCATACAAGAAGCAAGTGGACAAATTGAAACAGTACTCGCCCAAGTTTTCACTCGATGCTTTAATGAAGGAAAGATTCCTGAGGATTGGAACAACGCTACAATAATCATGCTACATAAAAAAGGTGACATTGAGGATCTCCGGAACTACAGACCTATCAGCCTCCTGTCAGGATTTTATAAAATCTTCACTAAAGTTCTTTCACGCCGCTTGAAGGTAACACTGAATATGGCCCAACCAAGAGAACAAGCTGGATTCAGGAGTGGCTACAGCACAATAGATCATATCATCATATCCACGTACTGAGAAAACTAATTGAAAGAGCGAGGGAATATGAACTTTCATTGTGCATGGCTTTTATCGATTATGAAAAGGCCTTTGATTCGGTGAAATCATCAGCAGGTACAATGGCTTTGAAATCCTGCAGTATTGAAGATGCATACACGAGTAAAGAAGTGTGATTAAAAATGAACTTTCAGAAGACAAAAGTGATATTCAATGCTTTTACAAGAAATGAAGATTTATCGATTGATGGAGAAAAGCTGGAGATAACAAACACGTACCTTAATCTTTGACAGCAGATATCAAGTGAGGGTCACATTGATGAAGTAATTAATCGGCGTACAAAACTTGCCCGGAGAGCTTTTGGAAGAAACAGCATAATTTTCAAGAGCAATATGCCATTATGTCTTCAAAGAAACGTGTTTGATCAATGCATCCTTCCAGTGCTTACGTATGGTGCAGAGACGTGGACTTTAACTAAAAGAGACATACAAAGGTGCAGACAACTCAAAGGGCCATGGAGAGGTGCATGCTTGGTGTAACCCGGAGAGATAAGAAGAGGAACTCGTGGATCCGAAAAATGAGAAGAGTGGAAGGCATCATGATCAGAGTTAAATCCCTGAAATGGCAATGGTATTGGTATTGGTAACTGTGGGTACCAAAGTGGTACCCAGTTTATTGCTATAACGAAATACAAACATAGGAGATTCATTGAAAGTTGCAGTACAGAAAACAAAAGTGCGACAATGTATGTATATCCACGATGCAGCACAAAGTTACACAGAAAGGAAATGAATATGCACACGAACAATGAATGGCATATCGGCATGTCAAACGATATGAATAACACATGTGCACAAGTATATGAAATGTACTATGCCATCATAAATCATCCGAACGGAACTTAAATGTGGTTAGAGCGCAAAACATTATTGAGTAACTCATCAACTTTATAAAAATAACAAAGGTACCAAATGTACCACTTTAGTAATCCGCGATCGAGGGAAAGCACTAACACAGCAAAAACTCACAAGTATAGAAAATTTAAAAAACAAGTCACAAATTCAGGAAACAACAGATAAGATAATGATAAAGAGATACTGGGGAGCTCACACAAGTAACGAGACCGGTTATTCGTGAAAACACAGCAAAAACACACAATTATAGCAAATTGAAAATACATTACTTGTGAAACACAGTAAAAACACACAAATATAGCAAATTTAAATTACATGGAAAACAGCAGAATCAACAGGCACTAAGTCTACAAAAACCAGAGAATCTGCGAACGGGTTCGCTAATCTCCTAGCATTAAGAGAACAGAAAATGATCGGTTTGGGGAAGTGAGCTAAAGGTCATCGGCAAGAGGAAATGAGGTATCACATATATGTATTTAAAGCAGCTTTTTAGGAAATCCAAATATTCATATAAAAGTAGAATATCACTTAGGGAAAACTGTGCATATGACGACTAGAACCTGTTAATAAACTAAATCAACCGGATTTCTGCAATCAGTAAAAGTAGAAATAGATATTTAAAATGAGTCATGAAAATTAGCAAATAATGCATAAAAATTTATGCAAAATGGATTTTCAAATCTAACTGTTTGAAGATGAGATATAGAGGAAAGAGCGGCATACGTTTACGCCGGCAGCGGAAAAGTTTTGCGTTGCTAAAGAAAGAAACGTGGGCCAAATACTGCTCGTAGTGAAGAGTATCATACCAAAAACGAATTTTTCTGAAGAATTATTAGAATCATATAAACTCATTCAAAAGAAATATGCATTGACGCATCCCGGAAGGAAGAATTTAAAATAATGGAAAAGTAGAAAATATTTCAAATGCATTCTTCGTGGCTAAAGCTATGCCAAAAAAAAAAAAATTAACTTTTCAATTCATCATCATCATCATCACCATTTTTTTTTTTTGATTGGAGGTTTAACGACCACCATGAGCAACTCAATGGGCTATAAGCAGTCACCCGTCCCTAATTTAAGGTCACTGGTTCCAGGGAAGGGAGAGAGCTAGTGCCGTAAGACAAACACAACATCCATGCCTCACCGGGATTCGAACCTGGACCCCTTTCGGACGAATGATCAGAGGCCATCGCTTAGACCACTGCGCCACCGGGGCGGCTCATCATCATTGTCAATCATTATCAATCCACTGCTGGACGAAAGTCTCCCCAAGTTTCCTCCACATCGGCCTGTCTTGTGCCAGTCTCCTCCATGTCACTCCCGCATACTTTCGAATTTCATCCACCCATATCCCACGTGGTCTTCTTCTGGGTCTTTTCCTGTTCCTTGGAATGCAGTCTAAAATTTCAGCTGTCCATCGATGGTCTGTACTTCTGGCAGTATGACCAACCCATTGCCATTTCAGGGATTTTACTCTGATCATGATGTCTTCCACTCTTGTCGTTTTTCTGATCCACGAGTTCCTCTTCTTATCTCTCCTGGTTACACCAAACATGCATCTCTCTATGCATCTTTGAGTTGTTTGCAGTCTTCGTATGGCTCTTTTAGTTTAAGGTTTATAATGAATAAAGTTCTCCGCCTGGAGGTGTAGTGCAGGAAAACTTACGTTAAGTCACGTTAGGGTTATTGGAAGGTTACTTGACGTAGCTAAAGTGTGCCTAATCTTCAAAGTGCTAGAGTTTGTTTAGGTAAAACACGCACGTGCAATAAGTTCATTGAATATGGAACTTCTTTTTGACTCAGCGTTCCTCATTATCTTGAATTTCAGTAATATAACTTCGGTTTTAGTACATTAGTACCTTGAAGGCTCCTTATTAGAGCAGTAAACACAATATACCCTGGACTTAACGTAGACACTCAATGAAATAGACTTAACGGCCAGACAGAGGTCTGACAATAAAATGAACTAAGAAAACGTACTCACTTTTAACCTTTTATTGGGGAACTCCTGGTATTATTCAAATACACACTCCAACAAAACACAACTACTGATATTCCGAACTTTCGTACTATCGTAGATAAATCACATAACAATAATAATGGAAGAACCTATCACATATAAAACGAAGATGCTTGGTATAGTTGAGCGCGCCTACCACCTGGGGACAAACCCTATTGAAAATGGGTGAAATAGGGTCAAAGGTCAGGACATAGGAGATGGATCCATTCCATTGCATTTATGCGTCATAACTTGCGTAAAAATGGTTCGATTTCGATGAAAATTTAGTATGTGGTAGGGGGGCCACCTGGGAACGAACTTTGTTGAAAATGGAAGAACTTGGCCCAAAGGTAAGGACACAGGAGCGGAATCCATTCCATCGACCTTATGCGTCATAACTTATTTAAAAATGCTTCGATTAAGACAAAACGTTACCATGTTGTTTCGAAAGTATACGTAACCGGTTCTGTTGAATATCATCGAAATGGGGTCAAAGGTCATGGCATAGGAGCGAGATTTATTCTACAGCCATTATCCTCATAATTTGTGTAATAACTTGAGTAATGATTTCTGGTATGTTGGAAAGCCTATCATAATCAATGCATTGCATGATTTTACTAACTTGTTTTTTCTGGGTTTAACAACAACCATGGGGAACTCATATGGCTATAAGAAGTCGCCAATCCGTGATTTCCGATTACTTGTTCCAGGGAAGAGACAGGTCCAGTTCCTTTGGCCATGCACACCACCCATTGCTCATCCGGGGTTGGGACTTAGTCTTAGCTTGGAAAAAATTCAGAAGCCTGCGCCTAAGACTACTGCACCATCGGGACGGCCATTTTGGTAGTACGAGTATTTGGTTAAGATACAAGTGTGTTTGCATACAGAACACAGTTTTCCCTATTTTTGCATACACGATCATTTAAAAAAGTTCCTTTGCCCGCATACTCTTACCATGTACCCACGAAAAGTGCCTTAGTTCCGTTAAACCTAAAAAAATAGTGCCTTAGCGCCCCTAAGGTGCGCGAAGCCCCTTCCATATCATTGATGCTGATGATGTTGTTCTGATTTCAGAAAGCCAAGAAAAATTAGAAGATATCCTTACTGAATTGCATTAAACAAGGAACAAATATGATATGAAAATCAATTTTAGTAAAACAAAACTAATGGTAATGGGAAGAAAAAGGGAAACAGTCCAAATGAAAATAGGAAGCCATGACACAGAACAAGTAAAAAAAATCAATTATCTAGGCTCAATGATCACTGAAGATTTTGGCTATTTTGAAATCATAAAACACACAATAAATAATGGATGGATAACAATGGGCATACTAGAAAAAATATGGAGAAACGAAAGACTAAGCAAGGAACTGAAACTAAAGATATATCAAACAGTAATAATTGCCTCAGTACTCTATGGCTGAGAATGCTGTATCTTAAAAAAAGGAAATGGATAAACTCAATGCTTTTGAAACAAAATGCCTAAGGACAATCGATAGAACAAACTAGACACAAGGAAAAACAAATGAAAAAGCCAGAGAAGAACTTAACTTCAAAGAAACAATACTTACAGCACTAAAAAAAGAACCAAGTAAGCTGGTTTGGACATGTTTCAAGAATGAACCCAGAAAGACTACCAAACATATTATTTGATGCTAGAATTGAAGGACAGCCAGTAGAGGAAGACCAAGAAAGAAGTGGATGGGCAAAATTAAAGAGAGTTCCTACTTAAGGTCTGTAACACAAAAGGACAGCAGACAGAAAGAAATGGCGAAAATTCGCCTTTGAGGAACTCAATCAGCCATAGACGAAAGAGAAAATAGAAGATATTAACTAGGATTTATGAGCGTTCTAAAAATTCAAAACCTTTGAAACCTGCAAGTATTTTTTGTAAACCTAAAACTGTTTCATGTTTTATTGCGTGTAACACAAGTGCTGACATTGTAACTAAAACGAATGTCCTTGTTTTATACCAATACAAAGTACTACAAACAGGGACGTCGCTACACTTTGAAATCAGGATGAGCGACGGGTGGGCTAGTATTACTTTTTCCGGGGCAACTTTAATAGCAACTTTATTTAAGAAACACTAAGGAAAGTATTTTTAATGCTTTTTACTAAAGTCTACGAAGGTATTTGTGTAGCATCTCCTGCCCCTCTTGGATACATACTCATTAATTTTGGAACTGTTTCTGCAGTTTTTGAAATACAAAAGAATCAAAAGTTTGGAGTCATTTTTTGATAATGTTAAGTACATCCGTTTTTAATGAAATTAATAAAACCTAAAGAGTTACATATACATATAGTAAACATGACACACTGCCATCAGCACCTGCATAACACCGTCATTAAAAGAAAATTTCCTGCCTAGGAAAAAGGTCTTAAAGCAAATCTTTTCCTGGATTAGGGTTGAGTGGAAATAAATCCACGCAAACAATACCTTTCCTTTCATTAACTCCTTTCCTTCAACCCAGCGACCTTGTCTTCCACTCATCTCTTCCAAAGCAGTCGTCAGCAACGTCCTGCTTCCTCAGTGTCTTAAGGCAGACTTAAGAGCGCTGGTATAGCTTTTGACTCCACATTCCGTGTTGGTATTTCCTGCATAGTAGCACAGACAAAAAGTAATAGCCCTTACTAATGACTTCAGTGAATTCCTATTCACCCTCTTCATTTGCCACTGACTGATCATACTAACTTGAGAAAAGGCTTAAATTGAGGATTTGGACAAATGGAGAGGAACTGAATGTTCATGGACTTGAGGATGTTACTTTGATAACCGTTCTATAGAGAAGGAAAACCGCACTTCCTATGAGAGACACGTAGGGATACACGACGAACACGGGAGTCATTGTTCCTTGGCAAATTGCAGATTATGTTTTAAAGTTAAAAAAAATATATATATGGCACATCTTCAACTGGGTGAGCGGAAGAGTGGCCATGACAATTGGATACATACTCATACTCAGGGTGGCTAGAGCCCTCCCTCGCATCCCCTTGTCGACGTCCTTGACTTCAAAAGACTTACGACAAAGTTAATCATATCGGGCAATTATTTTTCTTTTAGGGAATGAACGCCAGTCTGAGTCGCGATCTACGCAAAATACGTAACTACCGTGAAAAAATACCTAACGACCTTTTCCGATTTATGAAAAAATACAGAACGTAAGCAAATAAATAGTAACAATTAATAATTTTCCCAAGAAAAAGCCAAACTACTTAAATTATTTACTCCTGAATATAAAAATCATATTTAATATAAGGGCAAGGCCACAATGCTTCGCACATAGTAAATTTTTTTCTCCTCACACTTATAAAAAATTATAAAGATCTATGTTTCTTCGTCCACGTACAGAACACGTTTTTGTTCATTATATTCTAAAGGATACGTAATTATGTTCAAATAACTGTCATACATAAAAACTTATCCTTATGATTTAAAAATTTCATTCATTGGACTGATGTTTCTTTCACATACTCTTATGCGAAAAGGCGCTTTACGTCATCTAAAAAGAGTAGCTGCTCATCACTGATGCTGATGACGGTTATAATTTCAGGAAGCCAAGAAAATTTAGAAGATATCCTTACGGAATTGCATTAAACAAGAAAAAAATATGATATGAAAATCAATTTTAGTAAAACAAAACTAATGGTAATGGGAAGAAAAAGGGAAACAATCCAGATGAAAATAGGAAGCCATGAGACAGAACAAGTAAAAAAATCAATTATCTAGGCTCAATGATCATTGAAGATTTTGGCTATTTTGAAATCATAAAACACACAATAAATAATGGATGGATAATATGGAGAAACAAAAGACTAATCAAGGAACTGAATACCAGCTACGATATGTGATAGGTTCTTCCATTATTATCAAATTGTTCATGGTTTTATATAAAACCATGAAAATGATATCTAAATATTTTACTTATTGAAAAAATATACGAAAATTGCTTTTCATCTTAATACTTTACTCAAAGCTGAGGTCAACAATTCCTGGCTATTACCTATTTTTTCTTTAACCACCTTCACATGAAGTTTCCGCAAAACATTTTTAGAATCTTTTGCCGATGCTGGAGGCCCTCTTAGACGCGAGCCCCCCTCCGCTCCCCCAATGCCGAAGCGATCTGTACGCTCCTGTTTATGAGTGTCTTTAAGTAAATCAGAATCGTGTAGTGTAGTATTTTGTGTCTCAATAGCCAGGAATTTAGTTAGCCAAAAAGTGCATGCTAAGCAGGGCCGTAGCTGGGAGGGGTTTATACGGTTTAAACCCTTTCCAAAATGTTTAAACTGTCTCAAAAATAAAAAAAATTGTTTTAGGAATTTAATAAATTTTTGTAACGAGCATACCATATAAGTCGGTATTTGAAAAATGGGAGTATTAAATAGAAGGGTTTCGTGTGTCAGTAAAATGTGACAGAGAAAAAAATTCCACGTATGTATAACGCGAACTTTGAAAATTAATTTTCAAATTTAGAACTCTCCTCCCCTTCGAAAATTTGTTCTGGGTATGGCCATGACGCTAAGTACCCGAATGTGAGTTAAATTTAGTCTAAAATTATTTGAATATTCAGTGAAAAATATTGACCATTTATTAAATGCATTAATCATGTAAACGCATAATTTGAAATCTTATTTTTAAACACTGAAGCTACCAGCTAATACGTATTTTTTTAATTATGGCTAAAAAGTCAGAAATGGTCAAAAAAGATTAATTACTTTCTATGTATCGCATCATGAAGCATTAAATTGAAAGGCTAAATACACAAAAAATCCGACTTTTGCATCAAAACATTTGTTGAAAATTTGTTACCTTCAATTCACTATACATATTAAGTTCTGTATTTTTATATACACTTCACCCTATTTATTATTAGACTGATGCTTTATCCTTAAAAATGTAATTTACAATTTAATCCTAATACCAACAACAGCAACAAAGTAATAAACGAGTAAGATGACACCAAATTTTTGGTTGTAATAAGTACATCTTTTGAATCCTTTCCAACGCGAATAAAATTTATCAAAATTATTCAAAGTCAATGGAAAAGGGTTAGAAAAAAAAACCAGATTTCCATAATTGATAAAGCATCCAGAAATAGAAACAGTTTATTACTTTTACCCGCGACTGAAAAGGATGTTACGAAAATTGACAAATAACGCACAAAACGTTTCTCATAGCAGAAGGAAGTATCAGACACAAAATATCCAAATTATCACACA
Source organism: Macrothele yani (assembly GCA_039090855.1). Lineage (NCBI taxonomy): Eukaryota > Metazoa > Arthropoda > Arachnida > Araneae > Macrothelidae > Macrothele > Macrothele yani. Next base: position 120,060,386 of record CM077026.1, read on the forward strand.
CACACACTTCAATAAAGAAAGGCGGGGATAGTATAAGTTTACACGAACGACATGGTGTTTATAATTCCCTCTGTGCTCCGTGGATGATTCCGTACAACCCAAGCAGTATATAGGATCCACGAAACGAGCGTTGCATTTTCGTCTATCTGAACATAAATATGCAGCGAAAAATGGCACTATGGGACCCTGCGTTGGCACGCGTTTTACCCTGACTGGAACCAAGCGAGTATTCTGTCTACGCACTGTGACATTCCATCATTACTATTAGCTGAAAGTATGAGTATTTATTCCAATAGGAATAAATACTCATACTTTCAGCTAATAGTAATGATGAAAATGGCTCGTTCAAGTTCGCACTACCCCGTCTGATGTTAGTACTTGTGTGCATCATTGATTTCTACTTCTGTGTGTTTAATGATAATATTCTTACCTGCACCATATTCATATAATTTTTGATCTTTATTTATGACGAGGTGTAGTGGGTGGTTAACAATGATCCACCTAATCAACATTTTTTGGTTTCACCTACCGTATAATTTACTTCAGTGACTAGTTGTTGACTTCTTACGCGTATTCCTTGCTACCTGGTGCACCTCATTAGCGTGACTTTTTTTTTTTTTTTTTTTTTTTTGATTGGAGGTTTAACGACCACCGTGAGCAACTCAATGGGCTATAAGCAGTCGCCCGTCCCTAATTTAGGGTCACTGGTTCCAGGGAAGGGAGAGAGCCAGCGCCGTAAGACAAACACAACATCCATGCCCGACCGGGATTCGAACCCGGACCCCTTACGGACGAATGATCAGAGGCCAGCGCCTTAGACCACTGCGCCACCGGGGCGGCAGCGTGACTTCTAGTGTATATATTAGGTGTGCAACTTAATTCTCGGCCCTAACCGCAAGCGATCATAGAACGTCGGCAAATGCAAATACCTGTATGCGATAACGGCCGATTGCAGAGCCATCCAACAGCTTTCCAGTCAACTGTAACAGATCACAGCTGTAGTGACAGAAGGGACGAAAGTTGACGGTGAAAGCAATGTCGTTCGAGAAGCAACATTTGAAGCACTGCCTCCTGTTTGAGTTTCAGCTGAAAACCAAGTGCCGCGGAAGCCCAGCAAATGATCTGTGCTTCTTTGGGTGAGGCTACTGTGTCCTACAGTACGTGTAAGAAATGGTTCCAGCGGTTTAAGCAGGAAAATTTCGATCTCCATGATGTAGAACGTCTGGGGCAGCCACAGAAAGTTTACGATGAGAAACTGGAACAACTGCTGGACGCGGATCCCTGTCGCACACAGTCAGAGCTCGCCCAGGAACTCTGAGTAACACGACAAGCCATTGGAAAGCGCCTGCTCAAGCTTGGAGGGATTCACAAGGAGGGTCATTGGGTGCCCCACCAAATCACAGCTGCAAACAAGTTGCTGTGTCCTTGCTCTCCGGATTCAAGAAGAAGGATTTCCTCCGCAAGATTTTGATCTGTGATGGGAAGTGGGTCCTCTACGATAATCCTAAGCGACGCAAATCGTGGGTTTATCCAGGTCAGTCTACCACCAGTACCACCAAACCGAATATCGTGGGATCAGCGCGGTGTGGTGTCGTACAGTATGAGCTGCTCAAACCTGGTGAAACGGTCAATGCTGAGCGTTATTGTCAGCAACTCATTCGTGTGTGTGACGCAATGGAGGCGAAAAGGCCATACAAGGGCAGAAGATCGGTCCTGTTGGTTCAGGATAACGTGCGTCCTCACACAGCGAAAACGACTTTAAACACGATCACCGACCTGGGATGGGAAGATTTTGTCCCACCCGGCGTATTCTCTAGACTTCTTCCCGTCGGATTAAAACCTCTTTCGCTCCCTGCAACATCACCTGAGTGATACGCACTTCACTTCTACCGAGGAGCTCCACACAAATATTGAAGACTTTATCAACTCGAAACAACCTACTTTTTTCCGCAGTGGCATTCGGCAGCTCTCTGACAGATGGCTCAAATGTATTCAACACGACAGGGATTATTTCCCTGATTAGGTACGTATTCGATTTGCTATAATTTGCTGTCAACGTGTCGTGCTTGTGGCCGATAATTAGGTTGCACACCTAATATACTGTATATATGTGGAGCAGGATATGTCTGAAGATGGGAACACGGTATTCCCGAAACGTCTGAAGGGAGTGTAAATATGGTTTTTAACTCTTAATTAAAGTTTTTAGTACTACTGAGTTAGCTGTGTACTTGCTGATTCGAGTTGATTGCGTGTGTGACGGTTTTTGTAAAAATTTCATCAGACACAAAAAATTTCAAAATCAGACAGTTCAAAGAAAAAATATAGAAAGAGAAACATGATATAATTCTACGCCTTATAGCGCAGAATTTTGCATAATGGAAAAATTGAAAATAGACGAAAAAAATTATTCTTGGAAAAGGCTATGCTAAGGAAAAACAGCTTTTCAAATACGTATCACTGAAGCAGTGGTAGCAGGAAAAAGGTTTTCCTCTTTACGACCCCTTGCGTGAAATCTGTGCGTCATTTAAAGAGGATAATACTCCACATCTGTATTGTAGGGAATGGCATACAGTAAAAGAGAAATTTCTCAACAGAATTTTTAAAAGCGGAGATAGAGCTGCAAACAGACGTACACAAACACCACCTAGCGACAGAACTGTACACTATAAAACTCCTCAAATACAAGTGTAAGCTGTTTTACAAGGTAAATTGTATTCGGTGTTAAAAGTCTTTTTAAATCGCCCATGTAGAAGTAGAGATATTGAGAAAAACAGATTAAACATTGACGTCCATAGCGGCGAAATTGTGCGTTATTTAGGGAAGAAGATACACACCAAGGGGTTTCCGTAGTTAATAGTATCTGACCAAGAAAGAATTTTTTCAGGCGGATATTTAATCTCGCAGATAATGCTGTAAACGAAAACTTCAACTTACACCCTCTAGTGGCACACTTGTTTGTTAAGATAAATTCGAAATTACCTGAGAAACATTTCGCACTGGAAATTCTTTCCAGCAAAGAAAAGAATTTTCAAATCGGACACTTAGAAGCAAGCATATCAACAAAAATATGATATACTGTACATCTACGTGACGAAAAAACTATAAATTATTTAAGAAGAAATGTCATCTCAAGAAAGAATTTCTTTTTGTTTTTTGTCAGTCCGATATATTTAGAAGCAAATGCCGAATAGAATGCATTTTAAATTCGGTGAAATTTGCATTTACCCCCTCTATTCACAAATTTCCGCATTGGAAAAAACTGATAAACAATGATCATCATTCTGGCATTTCAGGCACTCCAGTGAAAAAAGAATATTTTTCAAATCGGACTAGTTGCAGAATTAGGGTGTGAGCAGACGGACGGGCAAAGCGGCACTAAGAAAGTACATTTTTGTTTCAAAAAACCTACGAAAAATATGTAAGTAATTTTTCAGTGAGCTCTGCAGTTTATTTACGCGGAAGAGGTGATTTGTGAAATTTTCAGAATCTTAAATTCCACTCCCACCGTTTACTGTCACTAAAAGCAGCTTCTTGTTTTGTACGATGTGGGCCTGCAACACTGGGAGGCAATGTCGTAGCTGGTAAAGAAGGGAAAAATACTTCAGATAAATAAAAAACACTGTGTTTCGTTTCTACAGGAAAAAAAGCCCCTTAAAAGTTAGGGTGATGCGCTGATATAAAGGCGACAAGTAAGATGAAAAGGGAGGCAGGGTAAATTTGGAAAAACCGCATCTTGTTCTTTTCTGCTGTAGAACGAAATAAAGCAACAGAACGCGCAGAAACATTTTTTCCTCACGGCTATTCAATATTTAAAATTTTAAAGCAGCACCACAATTAAACCGTCCACCCCGCTAGAGAAGGCGCCTCGATGCATTGAATACCGAGGTTATTTGAATGATTTAAATCTACACTCACGGACAATGAAATTTGTGCACCTAGATGAATACATGCTACAACCGCGAAACTTTGCAAGTAGCTAGAATCCGAGCTGGTATGCAAATCATATACGTTCGGTGGGAGTGCGCATGACCGCACTCCCAATGGTGGCGCTGCAAACACGAACCAGGAGCCTCATAAACCAACGTGTAGTCGATGCCCCATGAAAGCGAAAAGCAGCGACCGACGCAAGCAAGAATACCGAGTGACAAGAATGCTGGATAGATGCCAGAGACTTTGATTTACGCCACTTACGGACTTCGAGAGAGCCTGATCATCGGGCTGAAAACCACAGGGTGGTCGACGCGCCGTATAGCCCGCCACGTTGATCGTTCTGACCATACCGCCCGACTGTGTTCGGAGCAGTGGACACGTGACCACACTGCCACACGGCGGAGTGGCTCCGGACGGACCACGAGGACCACATCGACGGATCGTGCGCCAGGCACGAACGGATCCCACAGGGACCCGGTCCACTGTACAGGCAGATGTGGCAGCTCCTGCGTGCCCACGAACCATTTCCCGACTCCTCGGGGAAGCGAATCTGCGTTTCCAGTGCTTTTTACGAATTCTGCCATTAACACCGGAACATCGCCGGCTGCTTGTGATCTGGTGCCAGGTCAGAGCTACGTCGAACGCCACAGTCTGGCGACGTGTGGTGTTTAGCGATGAGTACCGCTTCATTTTGGGAATTGATGATCATCGCGTCCGGGTGTGGAGGATCCCGGCTCAACGGCACAATCCCTGGCTCGCTATCGAGCGCCACACCTCCCGCACTATAGGCATTATTGTTTGGGGAGCCATTGCTTATGATAGCCGATCAGCTGTACTAATGGTACGTGGATCATTGACGGGCCAGCGATATGTGGATGAGATCCTACGGGCCTCTTGTGCTCACATTCCTGGCCGAGATTCCAGGTGAGCTATACCAAAAGAAGAATGCCCACCCGCACATGGCTTGGGTTTCCCAGGACTGCCTTCGTCATGAACAGACACTTCCATGGCCTGCCCGCTAGCCGGACATGTCCTATCTCGAGCATCTGTGGGACCAGTTGAAACGCCGGCTCACGCCGTGCCGCACTATCCTGGATTTGTAGCATACCGTCCAACACGTGTTGGCCCGTCTGCCGCAGGACAACATCAGGCGTCTGTTCGCCTCTATGCCGGACCGTATTGCAGCATGTCACGAGGCGGTGCGATACGCTATTGAAGATGACCTGACTGCGTGCCACAGATCCCTATGTAATTGTCCTGCAGCTCTTTTTGCCATCATGTGTATCATTACGTCCATAAAATTTCAGTTCAATCCGATGCTTCCTTCTTGGTGAGTAAACTTCATTGTCCGTGAGTGTAATTCAGATGAAATAATGCTTCAGACAAATGTACTTTAACGTTTGATTTCTGAGTGAAATACTTTCATGTTTCGATAGAACATCGTAAATATCTGATACTTTCGTTAAACATCAAAATTGAGAATTGAATTTTTTATAGGCGTTTCTGTAAAATAATAATATTCCGGTAAATCCACACGACATTGTTTAATTATTATAGTTATTTCGGACGGCCTATGAAATTTTTTATGTTGTTACTCACGGACAATGAAATTTGGGCACCAAGAAGGAAGCATCGGATTGAACTGTAATTTTGTGGACTTAATGATACAGATGAACGATACATATGATGGCAAAAACAGAGTTTCAGGACAATTACAGAGGGATCTGTGGCACGTAGTCCGGTTATCTACAATAACGCGTCGTATCGCCTCGTGCTGCGATACATGCTGCAAGACAGTCCGGCATGGAGGTGAACAGACGCCCGATGTTGTCCTGCGGCAGACTGGCCCACACGTGTTGGACGGTGTGCTCCGAATCCCGGATAGTGCGGCACTGCGGAGGCTAGCGTTTGAACTGGTCCCACACATGCTCAACAGGTGACATATCCGGGGAGCAGGTAGGCCATCGAAGTGTCTAGACATGACGTAGGCAGTCCTGGGCAACCCGCGCCTTGTGAAGGCAGGTATTATCTTGCTGGTATAGGGCATCTGGAATCCCTACAATGAATGGGAGCTCATGGGGGAGTAGGATCTCATAAACATACCGCTTGCCCGTCAATGATCCACGTACCACTACTATGCGGATCGGCTATCGTTGGCAATAGCTCCCCAGATCATAATGCCTGCCGTGGGGGAGGTGTGGCGCTCGATAGCAAGGTTGAGATTGTGCCGTGACCCGGGAAAATCTACACCCGGACACGATTATCATCTGTCCCCAAAACGAAACGACACTCATCGCTAAACACCACACGTCCCCAGTATGTGGCGTTCCAAGTCGCTCTGGCCGTTCGCCACTGCAGACAGAGCCGGCGATGTTCCGGTGTTAATGGCAGCTCACGTCAAGGGCGCTGGAATCGCAGATTTGTTTTCGCGAGGTGTCGGAAAATGGTTAGTGGTCACACAGGAGCGGCTGCATTTTGCTGTATAGTGGTCAGGGTCCACGTGGGATCAGTTCATACCTGGAGCACGATCCGTCGATCCTCTCTACCGGTGGTCCTCCTGGTCCGGAGCCGCTCCGCTGTGAGGCAGTGCTGTCACGTGTCCACTGTTCCCAACACAGTCAGACGGTATGATCAGAACGGTACACGTGTCGGGCTATACGGCGCGCAGACCACCCAGCGGTTTTCACCCCGATTATCGGGCCTCTCTCAAAATCCGTAAGTTGCGTTAATCGGCGTCTCTGGCGTCTATCCGGCATTCTCGTCACTCTGTACTATTGCTTGTGTCGACCGATGCTTTTCGCTTTCATGGGGCAATCGACTACACGCCAATTTATAAGGCTGCTGGTTCGTGCTTGCAGTGCAACCACAGGGCGTGCGGTCATGCGCAATCGCGCCAAACGTTGATCATTTGCATACAAACACGTTCTCTAACTATTTGGAAAGTCTCGCGGTTGTAGCATGTTTTCTTCTGGGTGCACAAATTCCATTGCCCCCGAGTGTATATCGGTGACGGAGCAACACACAACAGAAAAAGAATGTCATAGACGCACGAGGAGGAAACATGCGCATGGCAGTCCAAAAGTGATGTAACAAGTGCCACGTATTTCCAGGGTATAATAAGAATTGTGACTGTTCCGAACAGCGATAAAGTTCGAACAAGCCTTTTGCTGTTTACAGAACTGTGAATGAGAGTTTGGGACAATAAGTGCCAAACTCTCTAACCGAGGTGCTGTGGAGTTTTCGGAAGGGTCACAGGAGGTTCTGCCAACTTGCAATTGCTCTTCCCATGACATCCAAGATATGCTCTGTCGGGTTTGGTTCCGGAGATCTCGCGGGCCGCTCCAACCTAGGAATATCCTCACTCTCCAGGTTTTCGTCGAGTAGCCGAACTCTCTGGGGACGGGCGTTATCACCCAAAAAAGGAACGGGGGCCACAGCTCCCATGAAATGCCTTATATAGGTGTCTAGAATATCATCCTTGTAGCGTGCAGCAGTCAGGGTGCCACCTGAAAATACCTACAGTGCCGTGCGTCCGTCCAATATGACGCTAGCTCAAACCAGGAGTCTTCCACCACTAATGGCGGAGGGAAGATTTCGGCTTCCTGCATCTCTCCAAATGTACACGTCAGAAATACGTCAGAAATACGACTTGTCATAGAAGAGAACACATGACCGTTTATTAGGGGCCCAGAGGTGATGTTGTCGGGCCCAATTCAGACGGGTCTTTTTGTGTTTTTGTGAGATGTGACGAATGGGATACAGACCACTGGCCTTCTTGCATACAGACACCTCTCTCGTGGAATCTTCTGTAAATTATTTGTTTCTATATCGCTGTTCTCGTAGCAGAGAACAACTCTACAAGAGTTGCCTGCCTGTTGACTTTCTGTGGTGGGCAGCTGTTAGAGGAAAATATCGGGCGCATTGACTTTTTGTTGCTCGTTAGCGTCATTGTCTGTGCCTTCTGATTACTGTTCCCATATCCTGGAATTGTCTCCAGAGATTAGAAACCACTTGCCTCGACGCGTTCAGCCATCTTGCTGCATCAGTTTGCGAGTGCCTTTACACTGTTAAAAATGTTGTGGTAGGTTCCACAAAAAGTGGTGCTACACCAGCTGCACCATTTTCTAAGAAAAGATACACAACTGTGTGGTGCAAATAGAACCCAAAAATATGCTGCAACTTTGCACCACGATATTGTACAAGTCCGCACTACATTATGATGCAAGGTTGCATCACATTGTTGGGTTCTGTTTGCACCAAACAGTGGTGAATCTTTTCTCAGAAAGTGTTGCAGCTGGAGTTGCACCTGTTTTTGGTGCAACCTACGACAAATTTTTAACAGTGTATTCCAAACTAACGATCGCTCTTCACCGTAAAAAGTCTTCTAAGTCCTGGTGCGGAGCCATTCTTCCACTCACAGACCAACTCTAGCTTCAGTTGCCGCACCCAGCTCAAAACAACATTTATCAAAGTCACGTGCGAGCTAGATCGATGTCATATGATCATTTACATATTCTTATGCATGTTGCTTGGGTACGTCGACTTACTATTTCCCTTTGAACATATTTCTGAAAAATCTTTACAGTTGATCGTCTCGTTTTCGATAGATTCTCGAATTTGTATTTCTTACGTTAGTTATGGACACAGTGTAATTTATAAACGTAGACGCTGCCATTCTCAAAAGGATTAAATATGAAGCACTGTCAAGTTCATTTGAAAACTTGCGCCTTGATTTCAGCAAAAAATGGTGGACTTTTTATTTTTTCCAGAATGTAACTAACCACATCAGCTTTTGAAGCTGTTAGAAGTTTTACTCCCCTAGTTCGCGCCCACGGGTTTGGTGACGGATGAGAATCAGAACCATGACCCAGATGAACGATGAACTACACATAGTCTTGTCTGCGTCATTCATGTTTCATCTGGAGCGGAGTCCGGTTTCCACTCACAGATGAGACATGAATGATGCGTGTTTCTTACAGTGACTGGCTCTGTACTCTCCTTGGAACTAGTGTACACGAATTAAATATTACCAACTGCCTATAACCTTCAGAGTTGATGACGGTGGTCGTTATCCACACACCTGGAAAAAAAGGCAAGACTGAGTAATTAAGCATACTAATAAATACATTATTACTCGGTTCATTTGTGTGAACAGCAAGAAAAAATCTTTTGCTTTTGCAGCTTCGGCGTTTCTTGACAAAAGTCAGTAATGGTGCATTACTGCGCTCCTATAAAGGTCTACGCGAGTGCTGCATTAACCTCGCTGTTCTATCTGATGATGTGGTAAGTGTTACCTCGAAAGTGCTAGTGGAGGTTTTAATTTGAAAATATATTTCATCTTTTAATTAAATATCGTACATAGACGGTGGTATTTGTTTTGTATTTTGTGGTAGGTTCCACCAAAATGTGATGCTACACCAGCTGCACCGCTTTCTGAGAAAAGATAGACAAATTTGTGGTGTAAACAATACCCAACAGCATGGCGCAACTTTCCATCACGTTATGGTACAAGGTTGCACAATGTTGTTTTGTTTGCACCACACAATGGTGTATTTTTCTTCAGAACATGGTGCAGCTGGTGTAGCATCACATTTTGGTGAAACCTACCACAAAATTTTGAACAGTGTAATCAGTCATGCTCAATCAGTTCAATCTGAATTAGTTCTAAGCAATTAATACAATATTACTCAGTTTATTTGCACAAGCAGACAGAGAAAAATCGCTGTACCTCTAAAACTTCAACGTTTGCAATTAAAAGTCATGGGGGAATTTGTTGTTAAAACAACAGTAGTTTTGAGGAAAATATCAATCTAAGAATAGCCATCCTATGCACAAAAGTATGTACTTCCTTTGGAGGAAATCACTGAAGTGGAATTCTTGGTACAAACATTATAATGTATAAGCAAATGCTCATGTTCGAGTAAGATAGATTCAAATTATGTACGTAATAAATTCTCTGGAAGAAATGAGGTGAATTAGAAATGTTATTTTTGAACAACTTGACAGAAAGTTTGATAATCTCTGGTGAAATTTGGAAAGGTTCTGAAGCAGTGTTCAAGTTTTAAGCTGAGGAAATCAGGTGAGTTTTGAAAAGTTCGGAAAGGAATTATTCGTAATAAATAATGCATCTCACACGAATGAAAAATTACTTTTTGAGACCTAATATTGGTTATTCTGGAGATGAATAGTGTTTTTGTGATAGCTTTTATTTTGTATCATGCAAAGTGATGATTGAAGTCGGATTATAACTAAATAAAATTGACAAGACAAGATACAGTAAGTCTTATGAGAATAAATACATGTAGAAATTTTTCCAACTTTTTGATTTTTTAATTACATAAAAACAAATTTACAGTGTAGTTGTTCTTGTTTTTTTTATATAGGAGGACAGATGCTTCCAAGTGAGAAAATTTAGACCATAATTGTGAGCGGGTCTGAATTATATTTGAAGAAAGATGTCTCTCGCCTTTGCCAATTTTTTGCATTTCTTCCGTAGTTTAAGGAACCTATATTTTTCGATGGAGTTCCTGTAATTTTGGAAACGGAGTTTGAGTCTTCTGAGTCCTGGAAAAGAAAACCAGAGAGAATAAGAGTGTCTTGCACTTAAACTGTAGTGTTGCATCTGTGATATATAATGTATTACAAGCGCAATGTAAATAAAGAGTAATGAGCGACAACATACACTATCGAGGATACAGATACGCCGTAACCAGGGCATCATAGATTCAACAGGATTAAACTTTGTTAGGCATTTCGAATATGGTGAGTTTAAATCATCTCCCCTCTCCTTAGCTTTTATTAGGAGACGGTACCTTTTTTCCCGATTCCGTGCAGCTGCGTTCCGTACGAAGATATCGCCGAATTCGATTTTATCGCTTTTTACTGCTATGCGAGGGAGTACCAAGACATTCTCACATCTTCAGTGTAAAACATGGGTGTAGATGTGGGGGTCAAGCAAAGGTAACGGTATTAGAGAAAGCAATTAAGATATTTCCGCGCTTTTCTGGGATGAGCTGGGGAAGAGCAGGGAAAGGTGGGGTCACGACTGGCCAAAACAGGAGGAATGACAAAACGCAGGGGATTCGGGTCGATGCTCGAGAAGTGAGCGGTTGGAACGATTTTCCTCCGGCTTTAAATGATGGTGGGGAAACAAGGCAAAGTTTCCCCGCCATCATTTAAAGTCGGAGGAAAATCGTTCCAACTGCTCATTTCTGTTTTGGAAAGTTCAGTGCCGAAGAGTAAGACCGGACAGAAAGAAAAGCCGGGAAGAGAAAACTTGATAACATGATGCAGCGAGATAACTGAAGAGCCGCTTTGATAGAGAAACAAATCGACGTGTTAATAACATAGTGAAACCCAAACAAACCAGAATAATACTTGAAACATCTTACTCATTGATTCACAGAATACACATATTCATCACTGCAAGGGGAAGAATCTTAATTTTAGCAGATGTTTGATTTATTTGTTTCGTCATTAAGTTTAGTGTGTATTTGTTATCACCAACGGCATGCTGTTTGCACTGCAATACATTATTATATTGTGGAAGCTGGTGTTCAGCTTTATTTCACTCTTCTGGATGCCGACTTTCCGTACATATAGTTAAGCCTCAGTGTAGCTAACGTGACGTTAGGGCTTCCAATACAACAAAATATTTGCGATACTTAATTTTTAACGATAGCAAATTATTTATTCCCATATTTGTTTTTCCTGGCGGTATGTGGTTTACACTCTGTGACAAAAAAGGAAATCCAGGAATTTCAAACGATTAATTAGTTGTTGTTTTTATACTACTATGTGCTGTATAATAATCTAAATTATAAGTGGCGGGGAAATGGTTTACAGCATACGTTTTCATGTAACACTGTAATGATTCCTTAATAATCAGAAACACGCTAGTAGTAAAACGAAGATATTTTTGCCACTCCTAATATTTGGGAGGGACGGATTTTCACCAGCACAGAGCTATCTTCCTAGCATCCTTAATATTTTACACCACCTCATGGTGAAATACGTGGTGCATTACTGAATTAAAAAAAGATATAACAGTTTTAAATTTTTAATCGCTTGTATGTGTAAATTTCTTGGAATTTTCATTTGCGATATACGAGCATAAGAACATTTTTCCACTCTATTTAAAATCTTGTTATATGAATTAACGAATATATAAAGAACATAATATGTATTAATGTATATAAATAACATGATATGCGTTAATGTATATAAATAACATGATATGCGTTAATGTATATACATAAATACCATGATATGTATTAATGTATATGCAAATACCAAATAATAACAGGTTTGAGCCCCCTCAAAATTTGTAATTGCCCCCTCGAAAAAAATTCTCTGAATGCAACGCTGGCTTGAACAAACTAGCCCAACTTATTTCGTGTTCCCCATTTGTACAGCCGTGTTCTTAATTTAAGTCGTCAACAGTGATCTTCCAGTATAAAGGAATACACAGTGTTTTTTTTCAAACTCTGTCTAGGCTAACCGCATTTTTTTCGCAATCCTCGAAAAGGACTCATGCTCGGCAATCATTCGTTTAAAAAAATTACCTAGACCAGCACGTACTGGCCGTAATTCTTCATCTAGTCTAGTGAATACGGTACAAGGACAAAACGAACTGTCAATATATTTTTTTCGTTATATTTTTGACTGTTCAGATGATTGGGACGATGACAACGTTTCATACAACTGAATGTGAATTGGGCCTGAACCTTAGTAGTTTTATGTTATGTTATGTTATGTTATGTCTGAAGACATAGCAATTGCCTTGTGGATTCCTAGCGGGATGGTCGCACGCTGGTGTGGTCTCCCGTGAGTGGTCTGTCGTGGTAGTGCTTTTCGTCGTCGTCGGCTGCGTGTTTTGTTCTGCGATTAGATAGTTTCTGGGTTACCAGTCTATATGAATCAGTCCGTTTAGGGGATCTTTTAGCAGATAAGCTTTTTCCAAAGCTCTATTAAAATTTTCCCGAATCCACTTTTTTCCTTTTCAGCTCATCGTAAATACTTCTAGGATTACTAACACTGATGTTGTAGAGCTACAAACAGCCTGACACCAAGAAAGGTGATGTCGTTTCCCATTCCTTATTTCCTTCCAATGGAATTCGACAGTCAACTGAGAAGCCGGGTCCATGGAGATCCAGGAGAATTAGAAACCTTCCTCCGAAATTATGTAGTAGTATCCAGAAAAGAACCAGAAGAACAAGAAGAAGATTGGTAAGTGAGAAGATTTCCTACTCTGTGCCTGAGGAAATTCGAGGCACGTCATCTGACACACATACAGATGACTCTTCTTGTACACTGAAGAGCAATTGAATTAGAGATACCTGTCTAGTAACGTGTAGCATCACCTTTCGCCCTGATGACGGCGGCTATTCGCCTCGGCATGGACTCGACAAGACACCGGAAGCGTTGGGAAGCCATACGGATGCACGACCCCTGAACAAGCTCCCACAGTTCACGAAGATTTGATGGAGGGGTCAGAGCCTCAAACACCTCTCTCAATGGCATCCCAGATGTGCTCGATGGGATTGAGGTCAGGTAACCTAGCTGGCCAAGGAAGAGAGTTCACGTCGGTGGAGTGTTCATCCAACCATTCGGATACAATTCGGGAGCGATGGCACGGTGCATTGTCGTGTTGCAGGATGAGGTCCCCAGTGAGATGTTGAAGACGCACAAACGGGAGCAAATGGTCGTCCAGGATATCCCGGTAACGTTGACTTGTGAGGGATGATGTCACACGTACCAGGGGTCCCATTTCAGTCCACGTAAACAGTCCCAAGACGAGAATGCCACCCCTACCAGCTTGAAGAGTACCCTGCCGGCAAGAAGGATTAATCGCTTTATGTGGTTTGAGCCTTATTCGTATCCTGACATCCGCATGTACCAACGTGAATCTCGACTCATCAGTCCAGGCAACATTTCTCCATATGTCTAGGGTTCAGTGGCGATGTTCCCACGCCCATGCTAATCTTTGCACCCTGTGATGTGCGGTCAGCAGCGGTACCCTCGTGGGACGATGGCTTCTGTAACCCATAGCGAGGAGATGGTTCTCAATGGTGTGGCTGTTTACACGCTTTTGTGCACCAGCGTTAAATTGCCGAGTGATTTCTTGCACTGTGGCCGGTCTATCTGCTGTCACAATGCGAGTTAGCCGACGATGTCCTCGCTCATCCACATGCTGTTGTCCACGGCAGTTGGCCCTTGCAGGGATGGTTTTACCGGATTCAATGTCCTCACGGTGCTCCCGTGACACAATAGCTCGTGAAAATCACAGTGCCTATACGACTTCCGAGATGGAGTGACCCATTCGTCGGGCACCGACAATTTGCCCACGATCAAATGCGCTTAGATCCTTCGTCTTACCCATACTGCGTCCGACTCTTACTGATTCCCGTCGCATCACTCCTTATATTGTCGGATCGCTGCATACGTCATGTCGTTTCCGTTTACAGGGCCGCCCACAGCGCCACATTTGCATAACGCCAGCTGTCTCTAATTCAATAGCTCTTCAGTGTATATCTGCGCCATTTGCAAATATGATATCTGCGCAATTTCCAGATATCCTTTGTAAAACGCCTGTGCAATTTCCAGGCAACTTTACCCAAGAGGAAGATTTTATAGAAAAATAGACCTGACACGGCTTCGGCGTCAGGCTATTGCAAAGAATTTGGTGTGAATCTGCGTCAGTCTGCTGAAAAAACCGGACCTTTTCGGGGCCGAGTAATTTTTTTAAGAAGGCAGTTGCTATATCTGCTATGCAGCTGAAGGAAACACAGTTTCCACAGACAAGAACACAAATTCACACGAGTAAAGGTAGAATTTACATTAAAAAAATTGAAACACATGAGAGGTGAGTGCAAAAAGAAGCTGTGCATAACAACCTTTCAGTGCACAATAAGGATCAATTTCAAACATTGCATGAGAGACAGCTAAGCTCAAAACTGAAGGATGCAATAAATGACACAGAATTAATGAAAAAAGACACAAATAAATACCTCCGTAATATTAGTTTCTTACACAGAGGACAAAAAAAATTGCCATTAAAAGCAATTCACGAAATTCTGTGCTAAAACAAAGAATTGAAAATCATCGCATGAATTTCCAGACCAAAAATGTTGTAGAGAAATCGAATGCTGACATTGAAAAATACTAAGGTGATAATGCTAAATAACTCAATAAATTGTGTATGTAGGAAAATACAAGAATAGATAAAGATACCATTAGTAACTCTAAAAAAAAAGTAGTAAATTATTTCACTGGAAGATTAAGTAAAGGAATTAAAGAGGCAGAGAACAAGGCCGAGTATGATACTGCTCATTTGCATTACGCAAATAACATTACAGTGAACACTGCTATTGACAAGGTACAAAATGAAATGCCGGTGGCAAATGCTAATTCCACTACTAAGCATTACACCAATGAAACAAATGTTAAAATCAACCTCACTGAACTAGAAAGTACGCAAGTGCAAAATCTTGAAAGCTGTGAAAAACACAAGAAACTCAGCAATGAGGAACGTAAAAAATTAAAACCCAAGGAGATTAATACTGAAGGTCCAAAAATCTTCCTTCGGTACCCAAAATGGAATTCTTAATTAATAAAGTTAAGGAAACGCAATTTGATACATTTTCCATGCAAAACCAAAAATAGAGTAAAACTGTAAAAAAAAAAAAAAATTTAGCTGTGGCGGACAACAGCCTGAAAACATGTTAGCATAATTAGCTGCTAAGATTATCAAAGTAGGCAAAGCTAAAACTACTAACGCTGCTACTGAAACCCAAGCATATTATAAAGCAGACAACTTCCAGCTGCAAATAGAAATAAATGATATTATTGATACGTTTGACAAAAATAAAGATGACAAACAAAAAAATGAAGCAAAAGCAAAAGGCCTTTTAAGGGCATTTCTCATTTATTGTAAGATAACTTCAGTGACTGGAAAAAAAAAAAACAAAAGGAACCTATTAAAGGCACTGCTTATTTTTCTGAGGAAGAAATCATGTTGACTGCAAAAAATGGTCTTAATATTCTAATTTGGAACGCGCAAGGTATCAAAAGACAGCATAGAGAATTTATAGCCTACTTAAATTATAAAAAGATTGACATTGCGTTAATTAATGAGTCCTGGTTAATAGACACAGTTAAATTCAAAATTCTCAACTATAAGGTTTATAGGAAAGATAAAACTACCAAAAGTGGTGGAATTTTGATTACTGTTAAAGACAGTCTAGAGCAAAGTGAAGCAAATGTAACACAGAGGATGGCATGGGAGAGAACTCAGTAATTATTAAAACTAAAAGCAACCCGACCAAATTTACGGCAATTCACAATAATCCAAATTACGCTATTACCAGAGAAGCTCTAGATAAACTATTTCAAGAAGAAATTCCCACTGTTATAGCTGGGGATTTTAACAGCAAACATCGCGTTTGGTTCTGTCCCAGAGCTAATCAAAGCGGAAACAATATTTTCAGATATCTTTTAAATAAAAACATTGATTTGGGGGCACCATCGGAACCCACCAGAACGGCGTTAAGAGGAACTAGCAATGTACTAGATTCTGCGCTATTTAAGAATAATAAGCATTACTATGAGATTTACACTGCAGCAGCGCTCCTCTCTGACCACAATCTCGTTTATTTTAAGCTTTTCTCTGATAAAACTGTGACGGTACCACCCAGAATGGTCAGTAATTTAAAACAATTTGAAGAAAAAATTAACTTAGTGCCGCCACCTGACATTGGAGACTGCAAAAGTTAAAAAAAATTGATAATGCTGTTGAGATCTTTAACCTCGCCATTAAAAAAATTATGGAAGAATGCCAAACTCCTGCTAAAGAACAAAACAATCAGTACAATTTACCTAAAGAAATTTTGGATATTATTAAGGAAAAAATAGATACAGAAGCAAATGGCAAAGAACAAAAAATAGAAAGTTCTATGACCTTTATTGCTCACTGAACAGGCAAATTAAAAGAGAAACTAGAAAATTCGAAAATGGTTCATAGGGTCTTAGATGAAGCTCATTTTGACTACTCTGAAGACTCTGAAAAAAAAATAATAGGACCCTTTGGAATTTTACGTCGAAGTTCGCAAAATAAAAATATAAAATTAATCTCACCACTCCAAACAAAAGATGGGACGTTGGTACGAACCGACGAGGAGAAAGCTGAAATATTTGCAAAGTCGCTTGAAAAACAGTTTAAAATAAATGATATTCCGGACACTAATGTAGCCCTTTAAAATGCAAAAGGCTATGTACTCTTATTTTAAGCATGCTGAGGATATTAAACATTCTGGAATTATCGCACAAAGTGCTCAGCTCTGTGAAGAATTTACTAGTATAAAAAAAACTGTGGTGACATCCCCATCTAAAATCTATCAGAAGGGTACTAAAAAAAAAAAAAAAAAAAAAAGAAGCGGCATAGAAGGCGAAAGCCCAAAGTGGCAAGTGCTACGACCTTCTCTTAGGTCCTCAAGCCCGACTCAAGTAGCAGAAGTAGGACAGCATCCAGACTGTAATAATAAGAAAAAAAAATTAAAAAAACGGCCCTTTTAAGAGCCGAAAGAAATTTGTTTCTCCTAACTTTGAAAACCCACTGCCTATTAGTGACACCAAAGTAAGGTTTCATATTAGCAAACTCAGGAATAAAAAGGTACCTGGTAAAGATGGTATCAATAACAAAATTATGAAAAAATTACCGGATGAATATGTGCAAACCCTTACAAAAATTTACAACAAAGCTATTAAATTAAATTACTTCCCTAATGAATGGAAGTCTGCAGAGGTAATTTTATTTCCCAAACCCAGTAAAAACCCGGCTATACCAGAAAACCACAGAACTATTTCGTTGCTCCCAACTATGGGAAAACATTTTGAAAAAATTATTCTTATTAGAATGCAACAATTCTGTGAAGAATACTCAATTATTCCATTTATTCAAGTAGGTTTTCGATATAAACATCCCACGGTGCATCAGCTCTCTAGAGTAACTAAAAGACTCGCTGAAGAAATATTAAAAACAGAACACACAGCGGCCATATTTTAGGATGCTGCTAAAGCGTTCGAAAAGTGTCTACATGAGGCAAATATTTATAAACTAATAGCACATGACTTTCCACCTTGGGTTATTCATATAATCAAGACATACCTTGACAACAGAACATTCTATGTAAAAATTAATTGGAAGAAATCAGCAAAAAAAATAATTGAAGCATCAACAAAAAAAATTGAAGCAGGTGTTCCGCAGGGCAGTATACTCACACCTACGCTATACTCTATTTTTACATCAGACTTTCCCAACTTTCATAATAGGAATCTGACTACAGCTTTATATGCTGACGACACTGCACTAGCTTATACTTACAAAAATAAAAACCAAGCAACATTTATGCTGCAATAGAGTATAATCCAGGAACTTGCTGACAAGAGTAAAGAAGTGGGATTAAAAATGAACTTTCAGAAGACAAAAGTGATGTTCAATGCTTTTACAAGAAATGAAAATTTATCGATTGATGGAGAAAAGCTGGAGAAAACAGACACGCACGTTTATCTTGGACAGAAAATATCATGTGAGGGTCACATATCAAAGAAACCCTGGCGAAAGAAATAAAACTCAGAGGGTGTCTCTAACCCATAATAAAAAATAAAAAAAAAATTAATCGGCGTACAAAACTTGCCTGGAGAGCTTTTGGAAGAAACAGCATAATTTTCAAGAGCAATATGCCATTATGTCTTAAAAGAAAAGTCTTTGATCAATGCATCCTTCCAGTGCTTACGTATGGTGCAGAGACGTGGACCTTAACTAAAAGAGACATACAAAGGCTGTAGACAACTCAAAGCAGCATGGAGAGGTGCATGCTTGGTGCAACCAGGAGAGATAAGAAGAGGAACTCGTGGATCCGAAAAATGACAAGAGTGGAAAACATCATGATCAGAGTTAAATCCCTGGAATGGCAATGGTATTGGTATTAAATGGACGATGTCATCACTCTTTCCACGTTATTTTTTAAACAACGCATAGCGACTGAAAAATTGTATTCCGGCACTGCTGGGATCGAACCCCAGAACTCTCGATAACTAGTCGAGTGCGTTCGAATTTACGCTACAGCGCCAATAATTCTCAGCGCCATGCGTGGTTTATCAGTCAGCATCTGACTACACGAATACGTATTGATGGTCTCAGCAACTGAGATGTCGTCATCTGGTGGCATTTAACGCAACAGCTATTTTAATTGTAGCTGATAAATTCAAAGGGCGATAGAAATGGTTAATATATATCAAATACGTGGAGACAATGTAAATGGACGATGTCATCACTCTTTCCACGTTATTTTTTAAACAACGCATAGCGACTGAAAAATTGTATTCCGGCACTGCTGGGATCGAACCCCAGAACTCTCGATAACTAGTCGAGTGCGTTCGAATTTACGCTACAGCGCCAAATTCGAACGCACTCGACTAGTGCCGGAATACAATTTTTCAGTCGCTATGCGTTGTTTAAAAATAACGTGGAAAGAGTGATGACATCGTCCATTTACATTGTCTCCACGTATTTGATATATATTAACCATTTCTATCGGTATTGGTATTGGTAACTGTGGGTACCATAGTGGTACCCAGTTTATTGCTATAACGAAATACAGACATAGGAGATTCATTAAAAGCTGCAGTACAGAAAACAACAGTGCGGAAAGTAAGTATATCCACGATGCAGCACAACGTTACACAGAAAGGAAATGAATATGCACACGAACAATGAAAGACCTAACGGCATGTCAAACACTATAACACATGTGCACAAATGCATGAAATGTACTATGCTATCATAAATCAACCGAACGGAACTGAATTGTGGTTAGAGAGCAAAACAACATGGAGTACCTCAGCAACTATATAAAAATAACAAAGGTAACAAACGTACCACTATAATAATCCGCGATAGAGGAAAGCACTAACACAGCAAACACTCACAATTATAGGTAATTTAAAAACAGGCACAAATTCAGGAAACAACAGATAAGATAATGATGAGATAATGAGGAGATCACACAAGTAACGAGACCGATTAGTTGTGAAAACACAGTAAAAACACGCAATTATCGCAAATTTAAAATACATTACTTGTGAAACACAGCCAAACACACAAATAAAGCAAATTTACAATACATGACTTGTGAATCACAGTAAAAACACACATGGAAAACATCAGAATCAACATGCACTAAGTCTGCAAAACCAGGGAATCTGCGAACGGGTTCGCACATCCTCTAGCATTGAGAGAACAAAAAGTAATCGGTGTGAGGAAGAGAGCTAAAGGTCATCGGTAAAAGGATAGAAGGTATCACATATATGCTACTCAAGGAGCTCCTTCAAGGAGGCGAGACGGCGCGTGTAACGTCTCAAAAAAGGCTGATACCGAGGATCGGTGGCACACAGAGATTTAGAAAGTGACACATAAGCTTCGAATTGCGATGCCGCTGCATACAGGTCCAGATCAGGTGGGTGAAGGAATTCTTCAGAACCAACAATCGTACGTGCAGGTTGAAAAAGACGTAAAAGTTGCTGTCTGGACTGTGGTCCAGGAACTGGAGGAAACGTATCAACTGCCTGTAGAACCGCAGCATCAGAGAGAGGATTGACAGGACCTGAGCGGAGAAGCATACTGTTTGAAGAAACATCAGGTGGAGAAACACCGGAACCGGAAACCTCGGGAATACCAGATGAATCCTCAGAATGTGGCACAGAAAGGAGTTTTAACTTTTTCTGTTTTACAGCGCCTGTGGAAGTTCCAATCCGCTTCGAAGAAGTAGCTGATGCGGATGTATCCATTAGTGGATCAGGCTCACCTCCCAAGTCAGGAGACGAGGAAACGAACGTCGCCGAAGAAGCAGTGCGTAGCTGAGCTGCCTTAGTGGAGACTGGTGCAACAGCCGAGGCTTCAGGAAGATGTTGCAACAAGGGTATGGTAGACAAGGTTGTAAATGGAGATCCGATATCCGAGAGGCTAGGAGAAGAGCCAGACGGCCGATCCGCCAAACCACCACTCAACACACCCGGATCGGAACACTCCGCTGTAGACACATCTGTAGTCGAAGACAACTCTGTCAATCTTGAAGGTGGATGCACAATCGTACGGGTCGGGAGAGGAGGAAAGGCAGCATTGTCCGTGACGGAAATGTTCGTCTGACGGAGAAACGAAGAATTCGCGTCAGGCAAACTACCGGTAGTGGGGATAGTAGAAAGACCAATGTGGTCAGCAGTGGGATGCGAACTTGATGAACGTCCACGTCGAACGCGGTCACACAGGAGGCAGTGGTGTGATTTTGTGTTAAACAGTGTGTACAATAGTGAGTAGTGAAAATCTTGAAACTGTACGTTCGTGCGCCAATTGCAACAGTAGCTTCTGTAGGGCAATCCGCCAAGGCTTTCTCGGTGGGAAAGACGACCAATAACTAACGGCGAGGTCCTGTAGCATGTGCAAATCGAGTTCCGCGGGGAGCGTCAGAAAGGCGACGGACCTTGCCAACAATTTTACAAACATGACTGACAAGGAGAGGAAGTGCAGTATCCGGCACTTCCTGTGGAACAGGATAGAACGTGATGCTCACCGGTCTCTTGGAAAGAGGCGACGGGATGAGATGGTTTGTCCCAATCGAAAGTCCGTTAGCTAGAAATAAGTCAGCATCCTCCTTGTAATTGAACTGTACCGAAATACCCCGAGGAGTACGAGAAATTCCTGCAATGGACGCAGACGACACATGTACAGAGAGGGCTTCCATGTAGCGTGGCAATGGAGTATTTGGTAAAGCATGAAAGAGCACACCTCTATCCAGGAGGTTATGGAACTCACGGCCAATCTGTGAATTGTCATCAATCGTTACCTTCACCTTGTGGTTGGATATCTGAATAATAGGTGTTGCTTGCAAAAGACCATCTGGTTGAGAGGAATCGGATGTAGAAGTAGCGCCTCGTTGCACTTTAGAGGCAAATGACATCCTCGGAAGAGAAGTCTGTTCGGATCCGGCAGGCACAGAAGGCTGTGAGGGAAGAGAAGCACAGGCCGAAGGCAAGGCAGTAGAATCAGTAGTTCCCATGGAGGGCACCGAGACAGATGCAGGAGCTGAAGAAGAAAGCGCAGCCAAGTCCAGTGAAGGCACCGGTGCAGGAGTACTAGAAAGCTGGGAAGGCAACTGAGCAGACACATCTGAGGACGAGAGTATGTTAACTTCCATGGAAGTGGGAAGTGTGACGTGACGTGCATCCGCCACGCCCATAGATGATAACGAAATACCGGAAGCCGCCATGTTGGCAGCTTCCAAACGTAGACAAATGAGCAAACGATAAGAAAACGGATGAATATGAACTAATATGAGGATGAGAACGCTAGAAAAGTAGTTCAAAACGTACATAGTACCTTTAGACAGTCGGGCCACGCAACAGGTGAGTGAGGGACAAGGTATTCCACACTAAAACGCATAAAATATTGGAGCCACCAACACTACGTCTATCACGAACGAGCAATGGGCTGGACATACTGCCAGAAGGACAGACAATCGGTGCACAGCCGCAATTTTAGATTGGATTCCAAGGAACAGGAAAAGCCCCAGAAGAAGACCACATGGGAGATGGGTGGATGAAATTCGAAAGTATGCGAGAATAACAGGGAGGAGACTGGCACAAGACAAACCGTTGTGGAAGAAACTTGGGCAGACCTTCATCCAGCAGTGGATTGATAATGGTTGACAATGGTGATGATGATCATGACTATGTGGATAAACTGGGGAAATACTTCCTAGACTGGAAAATTAAAATTAACACTGATAAAACCCAAGCAATTATGTTCTCACGCAAAACATACAATTATAATCCTGACTTCGAAATTGAATTGTGTGGACAAAAAATACATTGGATAAAATATGTTAAATACTTAAAAGCCTTATTATGGATCACAATCTGAATTAGAACAAGCATATCAAAGAAACCCTGGCAAAAGAAATAAAACTCAGAGGGTGTCTCCAACCCATAATAAAAAGTAAAACGCTCAGCAAAAAAAAAAAAATCATTGCTATGGAGAGCCTACTTCAGCCCTGTTATCACTTATGGCTGCCCTATCTGGGGTAACTGCAAAAAGCAGCAAAGAAAGAATATTACCTCGTTTCGAAATAAAACCCTGCGTATGATGATTGGACTTGATGGAAGATCCTCAAACAATGCTATCCGTAGCATGTTAAATATTATTTCTATTCATTATACAATGTATGAACTAGCAAAGAGTTACTATAAAAAAGCTAAGGATCATCACAAACTTCTTGTCAGAAAGGCCCTTAATTAAACTGTTAGTGATACTGGCAGCTTTGGCCGAAAGCTATTTTGAACAAAGTTCTAGAGAATAACCCAATTCGCAGCTACTCTTGTAGAAAAAATAATAATTGGGATTAAAGCCTAGAGCGCATTCTTCACACGTGTGACGAAAATAATCTGTTAACAAAAAGTACCAATCTCTCTCAAGCCAATGGGAAAAATTCTTCTTCTTGATTGGCTCCTGAGTACGAAGTCAAATAGTTGACTCCTACCAGAACACTGAGCAAACGGCAAATTTTGATTTATCAAGTGCCTAACATCTTAATTTGAAATTTAATATAACATCTTTGCTTTGTGTGAGAACTGGTTGTTCCTCTGGAAGTTTGGTTTCTTTGTGTGTGCTGTCTGTTACTTTTCAGGTTCCTCCTTCCCTGTCCTTTCTGCGGTTGCTGCGGCTGGATGTTGGTTGCTGATGCTATTGCTCGGAGTGTGATGCTGCTGCAGGTAAGTATGTAGGTTAGTTTATAACTTCATTACTTAACGGGAAACCATATACTCCTTGCACTCTAATTCTTCCGTACTTTTCCTTCATCCTATCTTATCAGGGCACTCTGTTCCCATTTCTTTAATTCTTCCATTTTTCACCTGCCAAAAGGCGCAGCGCGCTGTGGGCCCAGGTCTCTAAACCTAAATTAGGAAACATTTATTGATTGATTGATTCTGAAGACATATCACTCGTTGCTATAATAGGAGCAATTTATCAGATTTGCAAAAAGGGATGATTATCGGCTTTCTAGCCAAGGGCGGCAGTATTTCTGAAACAGTGCAGTTTGTGAACTGTTCGCGTGCTGCTGTGGTTAAAGTGTATCGTGATTGCAGAAATGGCACCATTGCAAAAAAGCGACGTGGAAACTGCGGAGCACCACGTGCCATTAATGTGAGAGGTGAACTTCGGCTTCGAAGGTGCGTCAGGGCCGATCGACACGCTACAATGGAGCAACTCACTGGCCGAATGAACCAGGGTCTACCGGAGGTGTGTCTAAAACGACCGTTTAGCGAACCCTGATGTTTATGAGGTTCCGATGCAGACGGATGGTAAGTGCACCCATGCTAACGAAGGTACATCGGCAGGATAGGTTTACATTTGCACGGCAGTGTCGTAATTGGACTTTCTCTGACTGCCAAAGAATTGCCTTCTCCGATGAGACACGTTTTCTGCTTCATTGAACGGATGGACGTTGGCGTATAAAGCGAGAAGCATTGGAGAACAAACACTCTTCAACCATTGCTGGAAGACAACAAGCTGGTGGGGGCAGCGTTATGATCTGGGGAATGTTTTTGGGGCATTCATTGATACCCGTGGAAGGCACTATGGACCGAATGCGTTATGAATCCATCCTTGCTGACCACGTACACCCATACATACTGATTGTCTTTCCTTTGGAGGATGGGATCTTCCAGCACGACAATGCGACGTGTCACACAGCTAGAAATGTCCGAGGTTGGTTGAAAAAGCAGGATGAAGGCTTCCAAGTGCTTTTCTGGCCCCCTAATTTCCCAGACTCAAACCCAATTGAGCATCTGTGGGACCACCTCGATCGTGTTGTTTGTTCTATGGATCCTCCACCACTCACCCTCCAGCAGCTGTCACATACACTGCAGTCAGCATGGTTCCCCATACCTGTGAACACCTTCCAGCACCTTATTGGGTCACTTCCAGCTCGACTAGCTGCTGTCTGCGCTGCACACGACGGTTACTCTGGATATTAGCTCGTGGCCACAATAATGTGATTCAACCGTGCATATATTTTGTATGTTTTTTTCGTTAATTATACAGTACGGATTTTTTTTTACAACTTACTTGTGGCATCCATTTTAAACTGTATTTAATCCAGTTTACTTGGCAAATCTTCGCTACGGAAGTCCTCAAGAAGTTTTTTCAGAATTTTTGTTAATATTTAATTTATTTTGACGTTTTCCTAAATATAACAAAACGTGTGCCAAAGAGAGATCCAGCTGCTCAGCGTGAAACTTCAGTCATGGAGACTCTTAACTCTATCAATTGATACATCATAGGGTTGAAAAGAAAAATAATTAAAATTTATACTCACCATTTTCCTCCTGGGTGGCTGACTTTAGCAACGCTTGAAAGGATGGCACTAGCAATCGTGACTTGACAACAATATGTCTTATGGCATTGTTGTTCTTTATGAAATTCGCCATTTCTTGTCCTAAACTTTCCTCACAGTCATGTTGCACATATACCTTGAATAATTCTGTAAAAAAATAAATAAATAAAGCGGTTGCTTCTTTGTTGCTTCAGAAATAATAACGACAATAAATGAGCTTTTTTTATATCATCATCATCATCATCATTGTCAACCATTATCAATCCACTGCTGGACGAAGGTCTCCCCAAGTTTCCTCCACAACGGTCTGTCTTGTGCCAGTCTCCTCCATGTCACTCCTGCATACTTTCGAATTTCATCCACCCATCTTCCATGTGGTCTTCTTCTGGGTCTTTTCCTGTCCCTTGGAATCCAATCTAAAACTTTCGGCTGTCCATCGATGGTCTGTTCTTCTGGCAGTATGTCCAGCCCATTGCCATTTCAGGGATTTAACTCTGATCATGATGTCTTCCACTCTTGTCATTTTTCGGATCCACGTGTTCCTCTTCTTATCTCTCCTGGTTACACCAAGCATGCACCTCTCCATGCTGCTTTGAGTTGTCTGCAGCCTTTGTATGTCTCTTTTAGCTAAGGTCCACGTCTCTGCACCATACGTAAGCACTGGAAGGATGCATTGATCAAACGCTTTTCTTTTAAGACATAATGGCATATTGCTCTTGAAAATTATGCTGTTTCTTCCAAAAGCTCTCCAGGCAAGTTTTGTACGCCGATTAATTTCTTCACCAATGTGACCCTCACTTGATATCTGCTGTCCAAGATAAACATACGTGTCTGTTATCTCCAGCTTTTCTCCATCAATCAATAAATCTTCATTTCTTGTAAAAGCATTGTACATCACTTTTGTCTTCTGAAAGTTCATTTTTAATCCCACTTCTTTACTCTTGTCAGCAAGTTCCTGGATCATACTCTGTAGCTCTGATGGGGTAGTTGCACAAATGACTATGTCATCAGCAAAACGAAGGTGGGTTCGATAATCTCCATTAATCTTTATACCTTTGTTTTCCCAGTTCAGTGATTGAAAGACATTTTCCAATGTGGCATTAAAGAGCTTCGGAGATATGGTGTCACCTTGTCTCACTCCTTTTCCAATTTTAATGTGTGTTGTATTTTCAAACAGCCGAATCTTTGCACTTGCATTTTCATAGATGTTATTAATAATATTAATGTATGCATCTTCAATACCGCAGGATTTCAGAGCCATTGCAACTGCTGATGGTTTCACCGAATCAAAGGCTTTTTCATAATCGATAAAAGCCATGCACAATGGAAGCTCATATTCCCTCGCTCTTTCAGTTAGTTCTCTCAG
This sequence comes from Macrothele yani, assembly GCA_039090855.1. Classification (NCBI taxonomy): domain Eukaryota; kingdom Metazoa; phylum Arthropoda; class Arachnida; order Araneae; family Macrothelidae; genus Macrothele; species Macrothele yani. The sequence continues at coordinate 120,087,128 of CM077026.1, forward strand.
TACGTGGATATGATCTATTGTGCTGTAGCCACTCCTGAATCCAGCTTGTTCTCTCGGTTGAGCCATGTCCAGTGTCACCTTCAAGCGGTGTGAAAGAACTTTAGTGAAGATTTTATAAACCACTGATAGGAGGCTGATAGGTCTGTAGTTCCTGAGATCCTCAATGTCACCTCTTTTATGTAGCAAGATCATTGTAGCGTTGTTCCAATCCTCAGGAATTTTCTCTTCATTAAGGCATCGAGTAAAAACTTGGGCGAGTACTGTTTCGATTTCTCCACTTGCTTCTTGTATGATGTCTACAGTAATTCCATCTTCTCCTGGAGCTTTTCCCCGCTTCATGTTCTTGATTGCATGTGCTACTTCCGCTGGAAGGACTGGAAGAACTCTGGTACTGGTACCTTTCATGATGTCTGGAGTACATGTATCATCCCTTTCATATAATTTGGAGTAGAAATCTTTCACTCTTGTCAAAATTTCGCCTCTATTTCTTGTTACAGAACCATCTTCTTTTCTCAGTGCCATAATCTGTTTTTTTCCCTTACTGAGATGTCCCTTTGCTATCTTTCGGCTTTGGTTGTTTTCAATTGCTTTCCTTACTAGTTCACAGTTGAATTTCCTTACGTCTTCAGTGATACTTTTTCGTACTGTCTTGCATAGCTCTATATATTCCACTTTGGAAGTCACATCTTCTTTAGTTGTCCTCATCACTCTTCTTTTTTTGCATCAACATATATACACATATATATATATATATATATATATATATATATATATATATATATATATATCAGGTGATACGTAACATCACAGCCTCTCCTTGACAAATGTCAACCCCGCCTTCTCGTGGTGCATCCTGTTCCCACTAAAGGGGCTCTGACGACCGCTAATAGCGGTATAACTATACCATAGGGATTAGAGGAAATGCTATCCCACACTCACCAACCCGCTTCGCCAGCGTGGTGAGTTATGGCCAAACCCCTCCAAAATGACTCCACAACTTAAATCTTGGCCCTCAGTCTCTGGCAGCTGGAATGTACCTGGCCAAGGCAGCGGCCAGGTCGACATGAAGGCAGGGGGTGCTAAGAATCACCGGAGGACCGGACTAGGCTGCCATCTGATGCTGACCTTGGCTACGTATAATGGACGCTCCCTATCTTCTGATTCATGGCTTCTTGAATTGGAAGAGGAACTGCAAAGGATCAAGTGGGACATCGTCGGACTAAGTGAGGTAAGGAGAAATAGAGAAGATCTCATTGAACTGAAAAGTGGACATCTCTTCTACTATCGTGGGACAGATACTGGCAGAACTAGTGGTGTTGGATTTATAATAAACAAGAAACTGAAGAATAAAGTTGTAGAAGTTAAAAGTTCCTCTGACAGAGCTGCACGACTCGTTATCCAACTCTCGAGAAGATACAGGCTGAGATTATTCAAACTTATGCACCCACCACAAGTCATCCTGAAGAAGGAATTGAAGAATTTTATGAGGAAATTCGTCATCTAAATAATAAAGGCAACTTGAAGATAATTATGGAAGATTTCAATGCAAAAATAAGCCAACGGCCACAGAATGAAACTTCAGTAGGTAAATTCGGTCACGGCAATAGAAACGAGCGTGAAAATGCGCTCATAGAGTTTGCAGAGGCAGAAAGGTTTTTCATCATGAACTCCTTTTTCAAGAAAAACCCACACAGGAAATGGACATGGAGACATCCAAATGGGACGACAAGTGAAATTGTTTTTTATTATGTGTAACAAAAAATTCGTCATAGAAGACTGCAGTGTGATAAACAAGTTCAACACAGGTAGTGACCATAGATTGGTGAGATGTAAGATGCACCTCAACACTAAACTCGAACCTGGCAGGCTCATAAGACAAACAAAATGCATTGATATAACTGGCAGAACTAGTGGTGTTGGAAAAACACCATAATACCCTCAAGCTGGAACTGAAGAACAGATTCTCTGCTTTAGAAGGCCTAACATCGAAAGAAGTGGGTATTTCTGAAGTTAACAGAAAAGTAACCAAAGCTCTTATGGAAACAGCAACAAAATTAGCTGGGTCTAAGAACAAGTTGCATGTGAACAAATTATCAGGAAAACCCAAAATGTTGATGCAAAAAAAGAAGAGAGATGAGGACAACTAAAGAAGATGTGACTTCCACAGTGGAATATATAGAGCTATGCAAGACAGACAGTATGAAAGACAGTATGAAAAATGTATCACTAAAGACGTAAGGAAATTCAACTGTGAACTAGTGAGGAAAGCAATTGAACACAACCACAGCCTAAAGATAGCAAAGGGACATCTCAGTAAGGAAAAGAAAACAGATTATGGCACTGAGAAAAGAAGATGGTTCTGTAACAAGAAATAGAGGCGAAATTTTGACAAGAGTGAAAGATTTCTACTCCAAATTATATGAAAGGTATGATACGTATACTCCAGACATCATGAAAAATACCAGTACCAGAGTTCTTCCATTCCTCCCAGCAGAAGTTGCACATGCAATCAAGAACATGAAGCGAGGAAAAGCTCCAGGAGAAGATGGAATTACTGTAAACATCATACAAGAGGCAAGTGGAGAAATTGAAACAGTACTCGCCCAAATTTTCACTCGATGCCTTAATGAAGGGAAGATTCCTGAGGATTGGAACAACGCTGCAATGATCCTGCTGCATAAAAAAAGTGACATTGAGGATCTCGGGAACTATAGACTTATCAGCCTTTTATCAGTGGTTTATAAAATCTTCAATAAAGTTCTTTCACACCGCTTGAAAAGGTAACACTGGACATGGCTCAACCGGGAGAAAAAGCTGGATTCAGGAGTGGCTACAGCACTATAGATCATATCCTCGTACTGAGAGAACTAATTGAAAGAGCGAGGGAATATGAACTTCCATTGTGCAAGGCATTTATCGATTATGAAAATGGCCTTTGATTCGGTGAAACCATCAGCAGTTACAATGGCTTTGAAATCCTGCGGTATTGAAGATGCATACATTAATATTATTAATAGCATCTATGAAAATGCAAGTGCAAAGATTCGGCTGCTTGAAAATACAACACAAGTAAAAATTGGAAGTGGGAGTGAGACAAGGTGACACCATATCTCCCAAGCTCTTTAATGCGACATTGGAAAATGTCTTTCAATCACTGAACTGGGAAAACAAAGGGATAAAGATTAATGGAGATTATCTAACTCACCTTCGTTTTGCTGATGACGTAGTCATTTTTGCAACTACGCCGTTAGAGCTGCAGAGTATGATCCAGGAACTTGCTGACAAGAGTAAAGAAGTGGGATTAAAAATGAACTTTCAGAACACAAAAGTGGTGTTCAATGCTTTTACAAGAAATGAAGATTTATTGATTGATGGAGAATAGCTGGAGATAACGGACACGTACGTTTATCTTGGACAGCAGATATCAAGTGAGGATCGCATTGATGAAGACATTAATCATTGTACAAAACTTGCCAGCAGAGCTTTTGGAAGAAACAGCATAATTTTCAAGAGCAATATTCCATTATGTGTTAAAATAAACGTGTTTGATCAATGCATCCTTCCAGTGCTTACGTATGGTGCAGAGACGTGGACCTTAGCTAAAAGAGACATACAAAGGCTGTAGACAACTCAAAGCAGCATGGAGAGGTGCATGCTTGGTGCAACCAGGAGAGATAAGAAGAGGAACTCGTGGATCCGAAAAATGACAAGAGTGGAAGACATCATGATCAGAGTTAAATCCCTGAAATGGCAATAGGCTGGACATACTGCCAGAAGGACAGACCATCGATGCACAGCCGAAATTTTAGATTAGATTCCAAGGGACAGGAAAAGATCCAGAAGAACATGGTAGAATGGTGTAAGCAATTCGAAAGTATGCGGGAGTAACATGGAGGAGACTGGCACAAGACAGACCGTTGTGGAAGAAACTTGGGGAGACCTTTGTCCAGCAGTGGATTGATAATGGTTGACAATGATGATGATAATGATATAACATAAAGAGTACAAATTTTGAAGGTGACTATCCGATTTTTGGCGTAAATGTGACAAGGATGGTAAGTCAGATAATATCCGAGAACTTGAACATTTTCGGATATTATCTGACTTACCATCCTTGTCACATTTACGCCAAAAATCGGATTGTCATCTTCAAAATTTGTAATATATGGCATAATCCCGTATTTCTTTCATGAAACATAAAGAGTGCTAAAATTAAAAAGTTGCGTATACCTCTGATATGACTTTTCGTTTGAGTTTGTGGGTCCTTATGTAAGTTCGGTTTCTTCTCGTTAAACTTTTTAGCACGTCGTTTGTAAAAAAAAGATCGTGCTCATGTTACGGTTTGTCCGTCTGTCTGTCCATCTGTGGGCACCATACCTCTGCATCTATAAGTCTGATTTGAAAAATCATTTTTGTGTTGGGAAGCTTTAAATGTGCGAATGATAATTCCGTTGTTTTTTGTTGTTGTTTTTTATGATACACAATTTCTTCGCTAGATGGCGTAAATGCACATGATATCGAATTCAAAATGCATTTGATTCTATATATCTGTGCTTCGAAACACCGGATTGAAGAAATGTTGTACCATTCAACGTCCAATTGTGTCGAAGACTAATTTAGGTATAGTCACTTTTTTAAGTTACGCACAGATTTTCCGCTAGTGGTCATAAAAGGGAATTGCGTTTTCCCCGATATTTCTGCTTCTAAAACTCCGATTTGAAAAATTCTTTCTGCGCCGGATACAACTCCTGATGGAAAATCTTTTGCATATAACTTCTAATATTTGACAAAGAATGACATGGCCACCAAGAGGCGTAAGCCTAAATTTCTGCTTCTGATGAACTATCTGAGCTCATCAGAAGCAGAAATTTAAGTTTACGCCTCCATTTTTTCAATCGAGTTTTCAGTAGCTCACAAAATCTGAGCTCCTGAAAACTCGATTGAAAAAATTCTTTCGTGTACCGATACCGCTGACAAAGTAAACCCAATTGTAATACTTTCTTCTTAAAATAATGTATGGTTTCCCCGCCAGGGGGCGTAGATGCATATCTTACATTGGTTGATATCTCTGCTTCTAGGAGTCTGATTTGAAAAATTCTTTCTTTGTTGGAGAGCGTTTTTGCTGCGAAATGTTTCTTATATAGTTTCAAAGTTTCTTAACGAACAAATCTGCAACCGGAGGGCATAAGTTCACGTTTCCGTTTACAGCAACATCTGCAGGACTAAAAACCCGATAGAAAAACTTTTTACTTTTGTCAGATACTACCGCGTTCCGTACCGTTTCCATTGACTTTCCACAGCTTTGACAAATTTAATTCGCGTCAGAACGCATTCAAAGGACGTGCTCATTACAACCGAAAATTCAGTGTCATCATTCTTGTTTTTGACTTAACAGCTCATTATTTTAAGCTTTCTAAGTTTGCCATCACTGACAGTGAGATGGAGTTTCATTGAGCGTTATCACTGAATGTAGCAAATGTGCAGAGGTGAGATAACAATCTATTAAGGATAAGCGTATTTTTGATAAAGCAATTTGCTAACGTAAGTTTATTTTTGAGGCGACGACTTGGTAAAACGTAGTGTATTTTGATAGAGCCATTTGAAATAGCATATTGTTATAAACGTATGTTAAGATTTCGATGTTTTGTGCCTAATAGATGACTTGAAGCTATTAAGTATATTTTCTGACTAGAGTGATAAAGTTATAGTGACCGAAAATAAACGTGAACTCATGTCAGTGGCTTGTATTGATTCATTCCTTACTTTAGTTGTTAGTGTTTTTTATATTCACAAGTGTTGAGTAACATTTTTCCCATTCACAGTCAAAAGTTCATAGCTGATGAAAACATTACAACTATAGCTCCAATGTTTCTTTTATGAAAAATATTATTATTAATGAATGTAGAAAATACTGACAGCCAAGGTAAGCAATGAATCAACATGAGCCAGTGACGTAAGTTCACGTCTATTTTCTGTCACAGGCACTTTATCACTCCAACCAGAATATGTACTTCTGGCTTCAAATCGTCTGTTCGTCACAACACATCGAAATCTTAATATGCATCTACAACAATTCGCTATATCTATCAAAATGGACTTCTATCTGAAACGTATTCTCAAATACACTAAAGTACCAAAAGTCATCGGTTATGTACCTAGTATCGTGTAGGACCACCTCTGCCCTGCGAAGTGCAGCAACTCGACGTGGCATCAATTCCATAAGTAGCCGGAAGACTTCTGGAGAGATGTCGAGCCTTACTGTCTAAACAGCGGCTCAAAGTCCCTGTTATTTGTAAGTGCAGGATCTTGGGTGCGAATGGACATTTCCACCACGTCCCATAAGTGCTCTATTGGGTTCATGTCGGGCGAACGTGTTGGCCACGCCATCCGTCGGAACTGTCTAGAATGCTCCTCGAACCTATTTCGGACAACTTGGGCCCGATCACATGGTGCATTGTGCACCTGAAAAATCCCATCGTAGTTGGGGTACATGAAGTCCACGAAAAGCTGCAAATAATCACCCAGCAGAGCAACAAAGCGATTACCGGCTAATGACAAGTTTACGAAGACTATAGGACTCAAACCGTGCTACACGAAGACACTCCACATATGTGTGGAACCTCCTCCAGCTTGCACAGTGTCTTGTTGACAGCTTGGGTCCATGGCCGCATGGGGTTTGCGTCACACCTGAACCCTACCATCAGCTCGTAAGAACTGGTGGCGTGGCTCATCGGACCACGCCGCATGTTGCTAATCTTTCAAAGTCCGATTACCGTGTTCAGGGCCGAAAAAAATACCCGATGGACGCTAAATCACGCTGCACTGACCTGATGGATATGTCTCTGGTACCTTTTGCGCTGAATGTAGATGTTGTTTGCGCCAGTGTCGCTTGTCTGTCAACATGGGCAATCGTGATCAATAACCGCTGGTCACGGACATTCAGCATCCGTGGTCGGCCACTGCGCTGTCCATGGTGGGTGGTAATGCCTTCCTTGAGGTATTCTCGGCACACACGTGACACAGTGGGTCGCGGAGTATTGAATGCTCGCATAACTTCGGAAAAGGAATTGGATGGGTTATAAACAGTCGCATCCTTAATTTAGGGACAGTAGTTCCAAGGGAAACGAGAAAGCCAATGTCGTAAAACAAGAACAAAATCCATGCCGCAACCGGGATTCGACCCAAGCCCATTACTTCCCGGATTGGCAATTTAAAACCGTCCATATAATCAGTGACGCCTAACACGTAGGGGGCAGTGGAGCACGTAGCATCAAAGTTAAAAAAAAATCTTATTAAGTACACCTTTTTTCATGCAGTTTTTAAGTTTTCGTTTTTAATTTCTTATGCTTGCACCAAAAGAAGCATCTGCATGTCTTAGGGATTCTCCCGATGTCACACATATGTTTTTTACCCAGTTAAGCAAACTCAACTGTTAGCCTAGAACGCAAAGTAAAGATGTTCTCTTTCCCACCCTTCAAAGTGTCCTATTTAACAGAGCCTATCCCTTTTTTCTCATCCGCTTGAAAACATTTGTGTCACGAACTGTTCCTAGAAAAAGTGCATCACGCACACACACACACACACACACACATACCGGGTGATCGAAATTAAAGTACCCATATTCAACGCTGTCTAAAGAGATATTTAGCATTCCAAATGCAACCAAATTTCGTATGGTAATATTTCACTATATGATGATGACATTTCCGCTAAAAAAGATGATACGGACACTCACAATTATGGAACTTGTGGCACTGCAAGCAAAGAAAAAGCAGTTCATTTTCACAAGTACACGTGTTACAGCCAAGTTCTGGGTATGAAAGTGGCCACAACAGCTGAATGTCATTCTTTTCAGCTACGATGACCATTACTATGCCGGAACACGCGTTCTTTGTGAAGCTGTTTTATGAAAACAACGGCAATGCTGAGGCTCCACTTCGGGAATTTCGCTGAGGTAAAAAATTACTGCGACGACCATTGACACCACAAACTCTCAGAAGAATGATCACTCGATTCAACGAAACCGGACATCTAAGAGTTAACCTGGTAGAGAGCGCAAACCTATCACTTCACAAATCGTCGAAGATGTTGCCACAGCTATTGTTGAATAGTCAATGAATAATTTTGCGGGCTCCAGTAGTGCACGTGAGGTGTCACGACAGTTGCATTTATCCTACGGCACAGTGTGGCCACCTCGTGATCTGGATCTCAATCCTTGTGATTTCTGGTTGTGGGAACACTTAAAAAGTGTGGTTTATCAAAGACATGTTGCAAATTTGGCAGCCTTGAAAGACAGTACCACATTGCATGTGAGAAGCATCACAGAGGATCATCTACAGTAGGCCGTTCAACACAGTGGCTATCGCCTTCAGGTTTTACATCTACAGAATAGGGACCACATTGAGCTGTATCCCTTGCATTCCCAAGGTGAATATCCCTGTACAGCATGAGTTACTTGTACAAATAAAATATCTGCGCTTGCAAATTCACAAGTGCCATAGTTGTGAGTTGTGGTGCTGTTTCTTCCTCTTTTCTTTTTTATGGAAATGTCTTCCGCATGTCCTGAAATGTTACCAATTACCATACCAAATTTGGTATGTATATATATATATATATATACAGTATATACAGTGCTCATGAACAACGTAAGGATTTTCGTACCCCCAGATGCGGCAGTTATGTCTATTTACTTTTTCGCACACATGAAATGTTGACTCGTCTGAAAAGTATACCAGATCTAGGAATATGTCGTCGGCATCAATTTTGCCCAACATTATCTCCGGAAAATCTTGTACGAGTGTAAATCCAACCTTTTACGGAGTACTCGATGCGCTGTTGTTGGTGGGATGCCTAGTTTCACACTAGTCTCTCTAATGGATTTCTCGGACTTCTCTGAAATGGTTTTCGAATCCGTTCATCCCTTCTCTCAGATACCGTACGTTTAGAATGTTTACCAATGATCGGTAAAAAAACTTCCCGTTTCTCTGACATAAGTTCCTTGTCCCACTTGATAATGACACGTAAGTCTGGACGTTGTACGGGTAAGTCTGGAAGTTGGAAGCGCCGAAAACGACGCTGTACAAGCGTCATCGATTTCAATTCTGCGAGAGGTAGCACACAAAACACCTTCTACTGTGGACATGACGACAAGACATGGCGACTGATTCAGAAGCCATCTACATTCACAGATAGTGAAATTTGCGCACCAAGAATGAAGCATCGGATTGAACTAAAACTTTATGGACGTAATAATACAGATGAAGGATACACATGATGGCAAAAACAGAGCTGCAGGACAATTACACATGGATTTTTGACACGCAGTCAGGTCATATTCAATAGCTCCTTGTGCGGTGATGCATGCTGCAATACGGTCCGTCATGGAGCCGAACAGGCACCTGATTTTGTCCTACGGCAGACTGTCCTACACCTCTACCTCCAAATCCCGAATAGTGCGGCACGGCGGAAGCTCGCGTTTCAACTGGTCCCACAGATACTCGATAGGGGACATGTCCGGGGAGCGAGCAGGCCATGGAAGTGTCTGGATATGACGTACGCAGTCCTGGGAAACCCGAGCCGTGTGCGGGCGGGCTTTGTCTTGCTGGTGTAGTGCATTTGGAATCCCCGCCAGATATGAGAGCACATGGGGCCGTATCTCATCCACATGCCTCTGACCCGTCAATGATCCACGTACCATTAGTAGAGCTGATCGGCTATCGTAGGCAATGACTCCGAAGACCATAATGCCTACAGTGAGGGAGGTGTGGCGCTCGTTAGCGAGGAACAGATTGTGCCGTTGACGCGGACACCTCCACACCCGGACACGATGATCATCTGCCCCCAAAACGAAGCGGCACTCATCGCTAAACACTACACGTCTGCAGTCTGTGGCGTTCCACGTCACTTTGGCCTGGTACCACCGCAAACGGAACCGCGATGTTCCGGTGTTAGTGGCAGCATGAACACGTAAGGGGCGCTGGGATCGCAGGTTCGCTTCCACGAGACTTCGGGAAATGGTTCGTGGGCACACAGGAGCTGGCACATCTGCCTATATAGTGGACAGGGTCGCAGTAGGATCCATTCGTTCCTGCCGCACGATCCGGCGATCCTCTCTACCGGTCCGTCCGGAGCCGTTCCGCTACGTGGCAGTGCCATCACGTGTCCACTGCTCCCAACACAATCGGACGGTATGGTCAGAACGATCCGCGGTTTTCAGCCGAATGATTAAGCCTCTCTCAAAGTCCGTGAGGTTCGTTAATCGACGTCTCTGGCGTCTACCCGGCATTCTTGTCACTCTGTACCCTTGCTTGGCTTTCCGCTTTCATGAGGCATCGACTACATGCCAGTTCGTGCTTGCAGCGCCACCACAGGGTGTGCGGCCATGCGCAATCGCACCAAACGCGGTTCATTTGCATAGCAGCATGCATTCTAGCCATTTGCAACGTTTCGCGGTTGTAGCATGTTTTCTTCTAGGTGCGCAAATTTCACTCTCCGTGAGTGTACTTCTGCCTCATTGCGGCAGAAGTAGGTAGCCTTTGTGTATGCACTGGCAGCCCAGATTCGCCAGGTTTATGAATTTCACAGCTGGTCTTTACAATGGCGCCCACTTCTATCATTCCAATTAGTATTTGTATGTTACGATTTTTTCTTTTTTGTACGTCTAAGCGGAACACCCAGCAGTCGTTCGGAAAACGATGGCCAATAGGGAGGGTAAAACTGAAACAGACATGCTCCTAGCACACAACCTTGTTTTACTCGAAATAGGCGCCTTGAGCAGCTACAAAACTCTGCCAGTGAGTGACAAGTGTTTCAATGCGGGCTCCCGCATTGTCACTCACTGTCACTCACTGGCAATTTCGGGCTCCTCTCGATTTCCGAAGGTCCTGTCCCTGAGGTAATTACTAAAATGAATTAATAGGTGGAAATCGGTAGATGGTGTGTCAGTTGTGTAGGCTGGATATGGAAGAATTTCGAACCTCAGTCTGTGTCATTTCTATTTCGTCATTTGTGGTCTCGATTATCATGGTGAAGGATAGGTCTCTTCCTGTTCACTAAAAATGGCTGTTTGAAACACAACTTCTGGTGATTTTGGTCAATTTCTTCACAGTATATGACTGAAATAATACTTTCACCAACGTTCAAGAACCCGTAGTGTACGTATGACACCGTGGACAGTCTACTACCCTGTTAACAAAATCTTCTTTGACGTCAGCCTTGGTATATCCATTGCGGTTCTTGTATAGCACCCACTTTTCCTCACATGTTACAATGCAGTCAAATAGGGGCTCCTTTTCGTTGTGAAGCAGAAGATTACTGCGCATCTCAAACTGGTGTTGTTCCTGATGTTCCGTCAGCTCGTGTGGGGGACCCACGTATCGAGCTTCTTGTCCTTACCAATTTGGTGGAGATGTTCGGAAATGGCGGACACCGACACATTGTACTCTTTCGCGAGTTCTATGACTGGGACAGGAGGATTTGCCCCCACATTTTCTTTCAGATCGTCTTTATCAATGACCGATATTCGTCCTCGGCCTTCCTCATCTTGTATACTCTCGTCACCGGAACGAACCTCCAACCACCGACGAACAGTACGTTCAGATGTTGCCCCCCCCCGCCCTTTCCCATGCCTAGACCACATTACAGTAGGTTTGTGCAGCATTACAACCCAGTTTGAATTCCTGAAGAAGATTCATCCGCAGCTCACTCCTTCCTAGCATGTTGCACAGTAAACGAACAGGAATGAGTGCAGTTCAACAGATTGTGGCGTGTATGTGGCGTCTGAGTCGACCTTCAACTCCTAGGAATGGCGCTGCGAGCGGGTTGGTCTGCAATCATTGTAGGCGAGTTGAATGTGACACCTCAGAAAATCAGCCATTAATTTCGGGATAACCTGATATACAATGGTGTGCAAAAGCATTGTATAACCTGCAAAAACCATGAATTTTTAAGTTTAACTCTTTTTTAACTGACTAATTTGCATAGTCATAATATCGTTTACATGTCATTAGATGCGACATTTAATGGAGATTTCAAGAATGTTTTAGTTTTTCCTGTAGCTACTTCTTTTCTTAAGATATGACATAAATATAGCTGCGTATCAGTTGTTACAGCCAATTATATACATTATTTTACTTGACTGGCTGCTTAATAATGCTATCCTAATCCTACTCCAGGATTTATGAGGGTTGGTGCAGAGATACTAGAGCATTGTCCCAAGGGGCCGGGGTGGCCTAGTGGGGAACGTTCGTGACTGCCACGGAAAGGACCTCAGGCTCGATCCCAGGCAGGTACAAACGCTCGATTCACTAAATATTCGCCGTGCGTCGAATGGACACGTTAAGCCGTCAGACCCCGGCACTGCCCCCCCCCCCCCGGTAATAAATAAGGGCGTCTTCCTCTCCTTTCTACTTCGCTTCCGTGTCACTTTCCTATCGGGCACTCTAGCCCAAATCTCCTAGCTTCCCATTTCTAAGGATTGTTTAAGACCTGGGGTCAGACACTCCCTTCCTAAAATCCTCTACATATGAAAAAAAAACCAGTAGAGCATTGTAGTGGTCGCTTCTTGTTGTTATTAAGGTATAATTTGTTTACATTCTCAAAAATGGTTAAAACTGCGGAATTGTCCACAGTGCATAGAGTAAAAATAATTGTTCTGCATGAACAGGGACATTCTATAAGACAAATCTTGAAGGTCATGGTTTGGAGCTGCATGTGTACACATGGCGCTGGAAACCTCCATATTGTCAATGGCACGGTAAATGTCCAGAAATGCATCTGGATATTAGAAAACAAGATGCTACCATCATCTAGAGGACATTATGCCAGCAACTTTATTTTTCAAGATGACAATGCTCCCTGTCATCGTGCTAAAGTAGTGAAAAAGTGGTTTCAGGAAAAACAAATGTTCAGCATCTTTATTGCCCACCATTGTCACCGGACTTAAACCCGATAAAAAAATTTTTGGTTCACAGTGTCGTATCAACTATCAGAAAAGAAGCCAGCATCCAAAAATTCAACTCATTGAAGATGTAATTCAAATTTGGAATCGTATTGTTTCACACAATCTTTTAGAAAACCTTGTTCACAGTATGCCAGCAAGATGCAAAGCTGTGATTAAAGCTAAAGGTTCGTTAACAAAATATTAGGTACATTATATAATTTTGATTCATTATACACTGACGGAAAAAAATCGCAACACCACGAAAAAATAGTTGTAGAGGAATGAAATGGCGGCAATACATTTGTATAGGTAACATATTTAATCGATTAAAGTTTCAAGATCACAGATTAATGTAAACGCGAGAAGAGCCATTTTAAATGTGAAATGCTGGTACATTAATAACCGGTGTAACCGCCAGAATGTTGAATGCAAGCACGCAAACGTTCATGCATTGTGTCGTACAGGTGCTGGATGTCAGTTTGTGGGATGGAGTTCCATGCCTGTCGCACTTGGTCGGTGGTCAATACAGGGACGGTTAATGCTGGTTGGGGGTGACGCTGGAGTTGTCGTCCCATGATGTCCCATACGTGCTCGATTGGTGAAAACTCTGGTGATCTAGCAGGCCACGGCATCATGTCGACACTCTGTAGAGCATGTTGGGTTACAACAGCGGTATGCGGGCGAGCGTTATCCTGTTGGAAAACACCCACTGGAATGCTGTTCATGAATGGCAGCTCAACAGGTTGAACCACCAGACCGACGTACAACTGTGCCGTCAGAATGCGTGGGATAACCACGAGAGTGCTCCTGCTGTCATAGGAAATTGCTCCCCAGACCATAACTCCAGGTGTAGGTCCAGTGTGTCTCGGCCGCAGACAGGTTGGTTGCAGGCGCTCACCTGGCCTCCTTCTAACCAACACACGGCCATCACTGGCACCCAGGAAGAACCGACTTTCATCAGAAAACACAACAGATCTCCACTCCGTCCTCCAATGAGCTCTAGCTTGACACCACTGACGTCGCAAAGGGCAGTGGTTTGGAATAAGTGGAATGCACGCTACAGGGCGTCTGGCTCGGAGCTGTCCTTCAAGTGACCGATTTGTAACAGTTCGTTGTGTCACTGTGGTGGCAACTGCAGCTCGAATTGCTGCCGCAGAGGCGGCACGATGCGATACGGCCATACGCCGTACACGGCGGTCTTCCCTCTCAGTAGTGTCACGTGGCCGGCCGGAACCCGGTCTTCTTGAGGCAGTACCTTCCCTTGACCACCGCTGCCAACAATCATGCACAGTGGCTACATTTCTGCCAAGTCGTTCTGCAATATTGCGGAAAGAAAATCCACCTACTCGTAACCCTATTACACGACCTCGGTCAAACTCCGTGAGCTGTTGATAATGGCTTCTTCGTCTTCTTAAAGGCATTCTTGACTAACATCAACACACTACGTCGAATCTCAACGATAACTAACGCTCACGAACGTTACAGCGCGTATTTACAGCAAACCTGCTTTGCATGTTCCGAGGGGCGCTACTAGCGCCACACGTATGCGCCGAGCGCGAAATGTGCATAGACATCATCTTACAGATGTACTCTCACCGCCTACCAACTGTCGTTTATCTAACACAACCCCTTCTTGGTGTTGGGATTTTTTTTTCCGTTAGTGTATTTCTGTATTAGATGTCATTTCATTCCGCATTAATTACAGAAACGATTTATTGCTGTAAATCTAAGTATTGGATAAACGATCCTTTTCATAATAATTTCGACTTGGTCATGATTTTTGTAAAACATCTTAAGAGCATAAGTAACTACAGAAAAAACTAAGACATTTTTGAAATCTCCATTAAATTTTGCATCAAATGATATGTATAAATGGTGAAATAACTATGAAAATTAGTTAGTTAAAAAAGAGTTAAACTTAAAATTCCACGGATTTTGCAGGTGATGCAACACTTTTTTGCACACTACTGTATGTACATATATATAGTAAATGTGTGAATGTGTGTGGGTGTGAAAAGAAAAAAAAGGAACAAAACAGATACAGTGCGTAAATCGAGTTATACACTGAAGTGCCAGAAAAACTGGCACACTAGTCTAATACTTGGTAGGTCTCCCACGGGAGCGCAGGCCTGCGGAAATACGACAACGGGGCATGGACTCCACTAGTTTCTGGAAATATATTGTACGCAATGCACACTATACTTTCTGCAGAGCGTTCCACAATTCGGGTGTATTCTGAGGTCTCCGATTCCTGTGTTCGATAGCGCGTTGCATGGCATCCCAAATGTGTTCTATCACTTTCAGATCTGGGGACTTGAGTGGGAATGGCAACACCCCAAACTCAGATGAATACTCCTCTAACCATAATGTGACGTCCAGAAACTTGTGTGGAGGTGCATTGTCCTGTTGGAACAGGCCCAACCCATCAGCATGAATGCAGGACATGAACGGGTGTACCTCGTCAGAAACGATGCGCGCATAGCGTTGGCCGGTCACAGACGTTTGTAGACGTACCACGGTCCCAGTGAAGTCCAGCTAAGCACACCCTATACCATTACGGACCCCCACCAGCCGGTACAGTTCCCTGTTGACAGGCGGTATCCATGGCTTCATGGGGTTTGCGCCACACACGAATCCTTCCATTTACCCGATGCAGTTGGTAATGCGACTCCTCAGACCAGGCTACTTGTTTCCAGTCATCAAGTGTTTAGTGGCGGTGTTGCCGTACCCAAGCGAGGCGCATAGCTCTGTGTCGTGCACCCATCATGGGGACTCGAGTTGGGTGTCGGCTCCCAAAGCCCATATCGTGCAGGGAACGTTGCTCAGTCTGGACGCTGATACTTGTTGAGGATCCAGCATTGAATTCCGATGCTACCTGCGAGAGTGTCGCGTGAAATGATTCTTGACAGCCAACGATGGTCACGTTCACCCAATGTTTTTTTACGGCCACACTGGTATCGTAGATTGGATGTTTTTCGGAATTCTTTTAGTCACGGTACACCCTTGCAATGGTCGTCCGTTAAAATCCGAACTTCGTTTCTACCTCCGAAGTACTATGGCCCATGTCGCGAGCGCCAAGTATGATACCAGGTTGAAAATTGCTTAAATGGTTATTACTTGTCATTCTCATACCGAAAACAGCTCTGACAGCTGGCAAGGATGTCTATCGCTTTATATACGCACTGGCGGACGCAACCGAGTACGCGCATAGGTGACGTTGCTATGTATTTTGCATAAAGTCGTCTGTACCAGTTTTTCTGCCACTCCAGTGTATATTTAACGCTAACCAGAAACGTCAGTGACATTTTTCACCGACAGCGTGTACAAATTGAAAAGTGTTCGGTGGCTGCAAATGCTGTCTTATGCACGTGTATCCGACACCGTAAGGTGGCTAGCGATAGGAAGACTATAGAAGCATACGAGTCTCAGGCCCAAGTCGCAATAGACTTGAATATGAAACGCACCGTGATTTCCCTGTGATTACAACAATTCGATAACACCAATGAAGTGTCAATAAGGCCTGGTCAAGGTTATCTAAGGCATACAACCACTCGTGATGACCGTTCTGTCGCCTTAACAAAAAACCGCCGTAAGTTCTATATAGCCCGGTAATTCTCTTCTTGCCGCCGGAACTACGGTGCCAAGCTGACTCAGAAATTGAAAAAAACAATATGTTGATGCCTGTGAAAACCTTATGCGGCACTTTGAGGCAAAATATGAAGGTTTCTTATAGAGAATTCTTACTGGAGATGAAACCTGGGTACGTTACCATCAGCAAGAAACCAAGAGAGCGAGCAAAGAATGGCTCTATCCCTCCTCATCGAAAACCGAAAAAGTTATGCACGCAGCCAACTGCAGAGAAGGTTACGCCGACTCTCTTTTGGAATGAACGAGGCGAAAGTTTAGACCACTACATTCCCAGATGAAACACTGTAACCAGAGACACGTATGCAGGTCTTATCAGGAATTATCTTAGATCTTCCATCAAATTTGAACAACGTGGACTTCTGAGTACTGCTGGCTTGTTGCAACCTAACAACGCTCGGCTCCATACTGGCTCCGTGAAACGGTTGCAAACATGCAAGACCTGCAGTTCGAGTGTTTTCCGCATCCACCGTATTCATCAAAACTTGCTTCAAGTGATTACCATATCTTTGTACCATTCAAAGATTCGGTGGGAGGAAAGACTTTCAGGTCCGATAAAGAGGTACAGCAGGTGGTGCATGAGTTGTAGCACACGAGATCGAAATAATTTTGTTTTCTATAGAAATATATGCGCTTTATAAGCGCTGGAGGACTTACGCCAAATAGAGATTACATTGAATATTACACAAAATGGATATTACATTGAATATTACACAAAATGGATATTACATTGAATATTACACAAAATGGATATTACATTGAAAACTGATACAGATGAATACCATTTTTCTTAAATAAATTGTAAGAAAAAATTATTTAAGGTTTTCAGTTGAATCTCTCTTACACAATGCACGGCGTGGGAAGATGCTATTGCTTCTGGCTAGATAGGATACACCTGCATAAAGCACACGTTTTTCGCTAGGATACACCTGCATAAAGCACACGTTTTTTGCTAGGATACACCTGCATAAAGCACAAGTTAGCAGAGATTTCGTCACACAATTAATAATCATTTTATTTTTGTATTGAAATAGTAGAATCAACCCAAGAATATCTAATTAGCCTGAATGAAGGAAGGCCGTTTCACAAAGAAAGTACCCTTACCTGAAGGGAAAACAATCATTCCAGCTGGATGATGTTCCCATGAGATAATCCTATCAACAGTGAGAGGGAGTAGGGTTTGTATTGCATTGGCTAAAGAGCGTGGGAATGGTGAAATTCCTACCGTATACTCCAATATAAAATAGAATTTGCTAGAAATATCATCGAGTCAGAATTATAGATGAGCCAAACTGATACTCAAAAGTAACAGTGATTTTCAAAAGTGGCTGAAATCACAGTTAACCTGTTCTTTCACATCCGTCCCAGGAACGTAATAGCAGAATCGGGTAACGTTACAACGGGAATGTGAGCGTGCTGTCATTTGAGCATGCATATGAGTGTTTGTCTCTGCCATAGATGTACTATTGGCTGACACAGACTACAAAATTATGATTTTTAGTTTTCTGATTCAGAAAAAGATACGGACACAGAGCACATACCAGACAGAAATTTCGGTTCTTACGTAGTACCACCGTGTAATAAAGTCAGAAAATCAGATTATGCAAAGCGGTTAAAATACCGGATGATTTTTTTTTTTTGCAGGTGATGGGGATGGGGTGATTAGGGAAATTTATGGGGAAAGAAATACTTACAATCAAGTAACACATTTTGTAAGTAAAGCGAGAATTTAGTTCCAGCAAGTCATTACCACCCTATGGAAGTGATTTCCCTGAAGGTTCATTTAATGACTTGCAAATTATATAGATGCATTAACACAGACCTAAATTAGCAGTCAATAATTAACATTAGAATTGTAGACCGCGCCTCAGTGCCGAGTTGAGAGAAAATAATGTAAATGGTATTACAGCAGTACATTTGAGCCTTACAGCCGTGTGAACGTCAAAATACAAAAAAAAACTTACATTTCTTTTATTTAGACATCTAGCAAACAGTTATACGTGGTGATTGTAAACTCCTTCAACAAAACAAGAGGGGTGATAGTACGCATCAAGATGAACAATATTTGCAATGGAACCTAAGGCCGTATTCCACCCCTAGTGCCAGAAAAGTGCACGTTCGAAAATTGTCCAGCAGGCACACGGAGTTCCAACCAGTGGATGAGAAGCACAAGATGCAAATTAGGTACGCTGAACACGTGCGTAGACGATGAGGAACAAACATTTAAAAACGCAGCCAAACCCTTTCAGCGATATTACGGTGCGAACATCACATGAGAATTGACGTATTCATGGAGGGCATGAAGGACTACACATACGATGACCTGGCGGATATGCATCGGTCATTTTCAACAGTCACAACCTGCACGCTAGGGGTCAAGAAAATCCACACATCACGGATCGTCGGAAACACCAGCAAAGAAATTGGCGTCAACATCTGGGCAAGCATCCTTATTGATTGTCTGGTGGGACCTTACCTTTTGCCAGAACGTCTGACCGGCGCAGCGTACCGTGTGTTCCTGGCGCAAGTGCTTCCCGGTCTGTTGCAGGATGTTCCGCTCACTACTCGGAGGGACATGTGGTTTATACATGATGTGGCCCCAGCACACTTTGCCACCGAGGTACGATACTTCCTAAATGCGACATATCCCAGGTGGTGGATCGGACGCGATGGACCTGTGGCTTGGCCTCCACGCTCCCCGGACATTACTCCACTGGACTTCGTCTTCTGGGGACACATGAAAACATTGGCGTACGAAACACCTATGGATTCTCTGGGAGATCTAGTTGCGCGAATCGCTGTTGTTGCGGACAAGATCAACACCACACCGGGTGTCTACGTGAGGGTGCAACAGACCTTCATTCGCCGGTGTGGGCTGTGCAACGACGCCCCTGGACTACAGTTTGAGCAGCTCCTTTGAGTCTTTCTCTGATGCGATTAGAATTGTGCAACTCATAAATTAGGTATGTCACTTTCTTTTCACTGCTGAAGGCTCAACGTGAATATGTAACTTTACTCTTTTTTGGCACTAGGAGTGCAATGCGGCCCTAGCTTCCATTGCAAATATTGTTCGTCTTGATGTGTACTATCAGCCCTCTTGTTTTGTTGAAGGAGTTTACAACAACCCTGTATTTTTATTTTAACAGAATACCAGTATAATTCTGAAAAAAAAATTAAAATTTAATTCAGTTTCTAAAGGCATCCACCCCTTCCGAAAAGTAAACGAGAAAAACTTAAATTTGAATACAACAATGTACTGGAAATCTAAGACGTTTAGTTTAATCCTTGGATAGTTTTTTCAGTGAATCTATTGGTAGTTTTAGTTTAACTCTTGGATGATTCGAAACAATATTTTTTTTTCTTAACGATGAGACATTTCGATCATCTATGACGAAGTGCACTCACCCGAGAATGAAGTAACAGGAAATTCACAAATTCAGCTGACAAGCAATGCTCTAAAAATATCGCAAATTACAGGTAGCAGGGACATTGGCAAGCAGCGGGAGTACAAATCACAACAGCAGGTAGCGAGTAACAGAAGCAGAATTCACTTGGTAACAGTTAACATGGCGCTGTGGTACAATACGAAGAATATGCTGAGTAGCAGTGACAGAGTGAGGAACGTATATCCTGTTGGCTGGTACAATCACTACAGGAGCATTTTAAGCAACAGGCCCAGGGTGCCAGATTTAAGAAGGCGCCAAGCTGGAAGGTTTTTTTAAGAATATTTTAGCACCACCACCCCAGAAAAGTTTTGCTTGGGTAATTTTACAAAATTTGTTAATTTTTGAAACTTGAATTATTTGTAGTAGTCACACCATATGCGTAGACGGAGAGTATTAACTGAGCAAGAGTTTTTAAGATTATGGATTATTTTATCAGTAATTTAGGAAACAGGAGGAAATCATATGAAGTTGTTCTGGAAAGGTTCGAACTTTTCAGGGATTTGAAAGAGGTCAGTGCACGTGACAAAGAGGCTAAATCAAATACATTTGTTCATAGGTACCAAAGAGACTTAGAAAACTTTCTCAGCAACAAATATCTACATTCTCGGTCATATATGAGTGCCAAAGACTTAAACACAACACCGAATATGTACACTTTCATCATTGAAAACAATGTTCACGGTACATTTATTTCCAAGCTCAGAAATAGCCTTGAGAATGTTTTTAATCTTACTAGTCCCAAATTGTTCTGCTGAAAGATCATTTTCAGCAGTCTCAAGAATAAAAAATTAAAAAGGACGTTATTGGGAGAAAAAAGTTTAACTCAGTGATGATAATATATGTAGAAATGGACATAACTTTGGCTATCGACTACTCTTCAGTAACTGACGATTTTGCTCATACAAACGCCAGTAAAAAATCCGATGATCATGCCATAATTATGGTGAAATTAGATATTGGGTGGAAAAGGGGGAAATGACGTAAATGTAAACCAAATTTTTTTTTGCATCGTGAGTATTGAATAAGATCATTTTAATATTTGCTCTTGCCCACCTTGCTAACACTCCTGGTCTCATTTCTACTCTCTCTGGTACACTTCCTCTACCCTACTTTCTTTCTCTTCCAAATTCTACTCTTCCTGTTCATGCTCCCATCACTCGTTCTCTCTACCAATACTTTCTTCTTAATTCTTCCCCTCCATGCCCCATTGATCTATTCCCTCCATCAGCACTATCACAAACTTGGATTGGACTGCTCTTTCCTAGCTCATCAATCATCCTGTAGAATCCAATATCCAATGGCTATTTCTTCACTCTCGACTTCCAGTTCCAACCATCCTGCATCAAATGAATTTCATTTCTTCACCACTTTGACCTTTCTTCTCATCACATGACACAGTTCTCCATACATATCTCCACTGACCAGTTTTCTTACCGTTGTTCCATCTTATGTCCTCCTTCGCTCAAAACGTGTGCCCAAGAAACCATAATCTCTACAATTATCAATTTCTTATCCAACCGACTGCACCAGCTCATTATACCCCAGCTTGCTCATATTCATTTGTTCTAGTTAAATATCTCATCTACAGACTCCATTGTGGCCTCTCCACTAATTCCAACATTATCTCCTTACAACAAGCAGAGTACCACCTTCTCCACCATTTCCAAAACAGATGTATCGCTCGATTACAAGCTGACCATTCCGAAGCTAAGCGAACTGGGACCGCTCAAACATTTGATAATACCTGGCTCTCACATCACAATTGGCTCTCTATCATCAATGATAGAATCTCCTTCCGAAGAATCTAATCCAGCATCTATCTCCACCAACCTAATTACCTTTTCTATGATACACTGTGAACTTTTTCACATATCGTCGTTCACACATTTTCTTAGTGTCACTCAAAGAACTCTATGTATTCTTATCATATTTGTCTCTACAATTTGCATCTCTTCTGTCAATCGCTGATATTTTAGAATAATTGTAAATACGTCTTTCACTGTAAAAACATCTTTCAGAAAAACATTGTTGAGCGGAAGCGCCATCTTGTCTTGTGCCCATATCATCAGAGACACTTCGTCCCTGAATTACTGTTACTTAAGGTTTTCAGTAGCAATCGCTATCTGTAACTTTTCGACAATAGTGATCAAATCCCAGGTAGTGACATATCACTCATCTCTAGTAAGAATGGTTGGGGATAATGAATAGAGTAAAAGTGGCGATAACTCTGAGACCGCAGAACAGCATCTGTTCAATGTTCCTCTGATTCTTGTCCCGTTTCCAAGGAGAGATGTCTTCCCTTTATCCCTCCGGATACTTAACACCCCTTTTCCTGGAGCACAGACGAGTGGGCTGGTATTCATTTTACACACGAGTCGGAATTTAGTCCATAAACGTATTCTTGTCGGCATTTTATCTAGAAGAAGCACGGAACTCGTAATAATCCTCCAGTCAATATCGTACGGTCTGCTCATGTGGAGTCCAATTATGTTCAAAGACAGCACACCACTCCACGTTTTCGCAGCAGGCAATGTAAATGCTGAACTCTAAAGGTTCGAGTTCCTACGGTCCTAAGCCAAACTTTTTTGGCAGCCGTTGAGCTAGTTTTCTCTTAACGGATGATAACTCTCGTCCACACAGGACTCAGCTTGTTGACCGATTTCCTGCAAAACTAGAATATTATTCAACGTATAGACTGGTCAGCAAAATCTCCGGACATGAACCCCATAGAGCAAGCCTAAGATGCTCTAGGAGGATACGTAACAGCTTATCAGCCTCCTCTGAGAACGCTTCCCGAGCTACGCAACGCTCTCATTGAAAAATTATATTCTGAAATTCTTTGGCTCCAAAGTTCATCAACAATGTGATGTTGAGAATGTATCGTCATTCTAACAAAGTCTGTAATAGGTGACAACATTCCTGATTAAGGCAATGCATCTTACATTTTATTTTATTTTTTGTATATGCGGATATAACCCTATATACGTAAAATGTGTTCAAACTAATAAAAACAGGTTATAAAATTAATCGTAAAATACATTGATAAAGCACTTTTAAATTTGCAAATAATTACAAAATGGATTATACAGAAATTAGATTCACATAATGGATTATACAGAAATTAGATTCACATAAATCTTACCAACTGATCCGGAAAATGTTTCCTTGATGTACTGGATGATTGAGGAGCAACTGTTGTGTGTGAAAGAATCAAACATAACTAGAGTGACCTGCGTAAGTGGTACGGAGCAAGGAATATATCGTCTGCTATCGATTCCGCCATGCACAACTAAAAGAATTTGAAAAAAATCAGGAAGATCGCAGATTCAATTCCATTTAATATCTTATGTACATATATGCACAGAGATTTTAGTTATGAAAATCTGTAAGGACATCCAGTTAGAGCCACGAGTGCAATTTCCACTAAGGGAACAAGGGGGGGGATTCCACTAGTGAAACAAAGGAAAGCAGCCGGCGCAGTCTGCGGGGGCTCTTTCTAAGTTACCCAAAAAAGTAGCTATTTACATATTTATCTCAGTGTAAATATATAAATTTTAATGATATATGTGGCTTTTGAGGTATACACCTTGTTACTCTAATTTATGAACATAGAAAAGCATGTATAAATACTTTCTAATATTTCCAGTGGCTTCCAGTTCATTAAGGAATCTGTTAATTCTTTTTCTGTTTTTTGATTACAGGTTTGACGACCACCATGATCAATTCAACAAGCTATAAGCAGTCGCCCATTTCTAATTTAGGGTCATTGGTTCCAGGGAAGGGAGAGGGCCAGTGCCGTAAGACAAATACAACATCCATGCCTCACCGGGATTCTAACCTGGACCCATTTCTGACGTATGATCAGAGATGCCAGCGATTAGACCACTAATGCACCGGGCCGGCCTATAGTAATTCTTTCGTCCAACTTGACAGTTACTTTTTTTCTCTTCTTAGTTTCTAAATTCAAGAAAGTTCTTCGGTATACGAAGTCGCTGTTTTCTGCCACCTTTTTAAAGCGCTTGAACAGCTGTAAGATATTCGGTGTCTTTTATTCAAAACAGTGGTCAAGTCACTATTCCATCCTTCAACGACTTTATTTGTTCGATGTCGTCTTTTGTAACAGTTCCACACACTAAATTCATTAATGACTTTTCCAGCCACCGGGTTACAAAAAACGTAAATTTCTTGAAATTTCGAATTTTCTGATGTTTCGTCTTGGACGCATAAGCAGCCATCTACCACAACAACAACTTTTTCTTCAGTTTCACCAGAGGGACAATTTTCCACTTTTAATAGAAGTTCCGTCTATACATGCATATATTTGAACAATAAAATACGTGGGAGATAGGCAATGTATATTAGGACAAAGTCCTCTATAATACTGTTACACACGTTGTAGTATATGAGCTCAGAAAAAGACAAGTAGACTTCAATGATAATGGAATATTTATATCTGAACTTAAGAATATTTCTACATGTACAGTATATTTACATTTAAATGTTAAAAGCTCATATAGGTTATATCCAGTGAGACATAAAAATCAGCAATGAGGTATATGGAGCAACACATATTGCGCTCACCTTACTCCAGCTTCATTCCCTCTGGTTTGCAATCAATCATGCTTCTTGTCCGGTGTCCACTGTTGTACCACATCATCAAAGGTATTCAACGTTCAAAGTACAACATAAACGCAAACATCAGCACAATTCTGAAAGAAGGGCGTGATGATTTAAAATAATTTTGAGACTATTGTTAATACTAGATTGCGTCGACGCAACCAGAATTTCAGCAGTTGAAACATTTTGCTTTTTTATGCCAAGCTATTATGAAGCATCAAGATTAAAAGATTTACAAAAGTCAACAAGTCCCTCCTCGCTCTCCCGGACATGTTTCAGGCTACACTGTGCCCATCTTCAGCGGTCGATTGTAAGAGACATCCATATGCTTTTATTGTAATGATTACCATCCCTGTCACCAGTCGACTCAGCGCTCATTGGTCCTGTATTCGTGCGTAGGTTAATCATGTGATTTACGACATTTGCTATTGTTGCACCATCTGATGTTCATTTTATGTAATTTTATTATTCATCGTTGTTGGAAGAGACATTTTCAATAAATTTAGTTTTTATGTACTTTTCTTCAGTTTCTTTTTCTTTTGTTATTATGTATCGCCAGCGAAAGGGCAATTCAAGAGGTGTTTGTTCATTGCGATTAAATCCTCTGGTTTTTTCTATCACAACGGACTCAGAATAAAAAATATTTTTATGTGTGTTATGCGTAGTATATATTTTTACATTTTCCCACACGGGGATAAAATTATTATTAATGCAATATGTAATAAGAGATGTTCGTTGTTCACCCTTTTTCTAATTTCTCTTGTATTCTTCCATTCTTGTTTTAGTCGTCTTTTAGTACTACCTATGTAGATGTTATCAATATTACCGGTATCGTTATTCTTCGTGGGTATACCGTATGCACCTGCTCTACTGCCGAGAAAAAATAATGGACAATTACCCTTCCTTTACATTCTGCTTTGTAAACATCATGTACGTATTAACTATTCAGTATACAGAAAACACTCTTATGTGCCAGTAATTATACCAAATGATTCAATCCACCTAAACATTATAAAGAAGCTGCATTTCATTCATTTATTAGAAGAGCTGTTTCCCATACGTCAAATAGAAGTTTAGAACAATAAGAAATGAAATGGATATAGGAACAGCCACAGGCATTTGGATATGATAAAAGATATATTTGGAAGATGTATAGAAATTATAAAACCAATATTAACAGACCTAAGAGTGAAAATAACGTTGAGAACATCACACAGATTTGCGTGCGTTTACCATATATACAACAGTTAAGCAGCATTTTAAAAAAGGAATGTAATAAAGTGAATATAAGATTAGCCGATATTGTAATCGATAACAACAAATTCCTTACCGCCGATTACAGTAATAACACAATTATGCATAGAGCAGGTGTATACGGTATACCCACGAATAATAACGATACCGGTAATATTGATAACATCTACATAGGTAGTACTAAAAGACGACTAAAAACAAGAATGGAAGAACACAAGAGAAATCGGAAAAAGGGTGAACAACGAACATCTCTTATTACATATTGCATTAATAATAATTTTATCCCCGTGTGGGAAAATGTAAAATTATATACTACGCATAACACACATAAAAAGATTGTGTATTCTGAGTCCGTTGTGATAGAAAAAACCAGAGGATTTAATCGCAATGAACAAACACCTCTTGAATTGCCCTTTCGCTGGCGATACATAATAACAAAAGAAAAAGAAACTGAAGAAAAGTACATAAAAACTAAATTTATTGAAAATGTCTCTTCCAACAACGATGAATAATAAAATTACATAAAATGAACACCAGATGGTGCAACAATAGCAAATGTCGTAAATCACATGATTAACCTACGCACGAATACAGGACCAATGAGCGCTGAGTCGACTGGTGACAGGGATGGTAATCATTACAATAAAAGCATATGGATGTCTCTTACAATCGACCGCTGAAGATGGGCACAGTGTAGCCTGAAACATGTCCGGGAGAGCGAGGAGGGACTTGTTGACTTTTGTAAATCTTTTAATCTTGATGCTTCATAATAGCTTGGCATAGAAAAGCAAAATGTTTCAACTGCTGAAATTCTGGTTGCGTCGACGCAATCTAGTATTAACAATAGTCTCAAAATTATTTTAAATCATCATCCCCTTCTTTCAGAATTGTGCTGATGTTCGCGTTTATGTTGTACTTTGAACGTTGAATACCTTTGATGATGTGGTACAACAGTGGACACCGGACAAGAAGCATGATTGATTGCAAACCAGAGGGAATGAAGCTGGAGTAAGGTGAGCGCAATATGTGTTGCTCCATATACCTCATTGCTGATTTTTTTGTCTCACTGGATATAACCTATATGAGCTTTTAACATTTAAATGTAAATATACTGTACATGTAGAAATATTCGTAAGTTCAGATATAAATATTCCATTATCATTGAAGTCAACTTGTTTTTTCTGAGCTCATGTACTATAAAAACGTGTGTAACAGTACTATAGAAGACTTTGTCCTAATATACATTGCAATTTTCCACTTGTTCTACTCGTGGGAAGCACTGAAAGTCATTATTTTACAGTAATTATTTTAACAACAATTATTTTGCGGTGCTGAATTTATTTAAAAGAAAAAAACATGATTCTTGTCAGAAATCTTAGTTGCATCACAGTTGGACTTAATAATCGTATCGCAGTGGTGGAAGCCATCGCAAAAGCGACCGGAGTTGAAATGGTGGCAAAGGCGACCGCAAGGGGGAAGAAGTGTGGAGGAGAAAGTAGAGAGATTGCGTGTTGACCACCTGGGGTCTACCCAGCCTAAATAACTTTCTAAAATAAAGAAATTTTAGGATGTCACTTAAGATTGTGTGACATTCTCAAATTTCTTTATTTTTCCAGCTTAAATATTTGCACTTTTGGGTAAACAATTTCCTCAAAGGTGGCCCTGTAATGTATTATTTATTATAAAATAGCCATTTAATTGTTGTTAATTTACATTTATCTAATTTTCTCATAAATTAATTTAAATTCGTGGTTGTGCTTATCTACTATGGAGACGCGAACTGAATATTCATAAATTCATTTACCTGTTCACAAAATATAAATTCCTAAACTTGAATTTAGCAAAAGAGTTTTCGAGCTTAGTATCGTAGTCCCGATTCTTAATTTAATCACTCTCAATGATAAATATGGCCAAGTTGCACAATCTGTCTTGCGACATGGCGCTTAGAAGATAGTTTTTCATTCGCTTAAGGGCAGAAAGAAAACGATCCGCAGAAAAACTTTGGCGATTGGTAACTTCAAATAAAAGCACAAAGTAATTTCTAAGTTTGAGAATGCCGATTTCAAACCCCAGTCACTAAGCCCGTATACCGCCCCTGTGGTGCAGTGGCTGCTTCTGACCATTCGTCCGTGTTGGGTCCGGGTTCGAATCCCGGTGAGTCATGGATGTTGTGTTTGCCTTACGGCACTGGCTCTCTCTCCCTTTCCTAGAACAAGTGAACCTAAATTATGGACGGGTTACTGCTTATAGCGCATGGAGTTGCTCACGGAGGTCGTTAAACCTCCAAAACAAACAAGCAAAAAGAGCTCGTACATACCTAGAAGCGTACTAATATTTCCATCCTTGCAAAACAGGTAAAGCTGTGTTAATTTATTTTCAAGAAAATTGCCGTCTATATCAATTGATAAAATGGGACAACACACAATTTGCTCCTGAAATGAAAATAACGAATCTTTACTCATTTCAATGTGCTGAAAACGAAATTGAGAATAAAATTTATTGATTGGCTCTTGTTTAGAAGAGACTCAATCCGCAACATATGGCGTCATATTGCATCAGTCTACTGATGTCCTACACACCACCCCCAGTAGGTATTGCATCACTGACGCAATGCAGTTGACTCATGACATTGCTGGTGTAAGATGATGGAATCATTAGCATAAACTGTGGTCTCGTAGGGTGAACAAATGTTTGTGCGACTTCCTGGGTTACCTACACTCCCAATCATCCTGAGCCATATAAACAAGTGATTTCTGCAGTGTAAATCCAGCAGTAGTGATGCTTCGTAATTGTGTTAATAATCCTAATAATTTTTGTCATGTTTGTGGAGAAGTGACGTTTACAAGCCAGAAAAGGGCAATCACTCTGATAATGAAAAAGGCGTGTCAGCTTTATTGCGGATATAAGATCGGGGGCCAGGACAAGGCATGGGCTCCAAACATATGCTGCGGTACGTATGCTAGAAATCTTCCGAAGTGACTCATAGGCAGTGAATTGTCGATATTGTTTGCTGTTCCTACGGAAGGAACCAAGGAATCGTGCAAAGGACTGCTACATTTTCAGAATACTACCTCTTTTGGGAACAACGAGGAAAACGAAGTGGACAATAGCGTACCCGTATGTACCATCTGCTATTTGACCAGTTCCTGTTCCCGAACCTCCGAAAAAATTTTCCGTCGATTCAGAGGACGATCAGGGCAGAGGCGACCTAACCTCAGGTACTCCTGAGCCTTCGGCGTCTAGTGATAAATCATATGTCGGCTATGGTGGGTCACATGCGCCACACATTTGCATACAAGAAGAACTGAACAGTCTAGTTTACGATCTGGAGCTGTCCAAGGCCAAAACAGAGTTACTGGTATCAAGACTTCTACCATGGAATCTTCTCAAGGAAAATGTCCGAATGACTTCGTTTCGCACTACTTATGAGCAGTTTGCGCCACACCTCCGAAAGAAAGGTAACCATGTGTTCTGCTACGATGCAGATGGTCAGATGAATGCCCTTCGAATCAACCATAACGTGCACGAATGGTGACTATTCATAAACTCATCGAAATTGGCTCTCAAGGCGCTGTTGCCGCATAATCGAAACTAGCTTCCATTTGTTGCAGTCGGACATACTCTGTCTGCATTAAAGAAACCGACGGAAACCTAAAACAGCTATTGGACTGTCTTCATAATAGCAAGTACGGCTGGAATCTCTATAACTTGGAGATAGTGCTTGTGCTGATGGGTCTGCAGTTGGGATATATGAAGCACTGATGTTTTTTGTGTGAATGGAACACCCTTGCTAGGAATTTACACTGTGTGAAGAGAGACTGGCCTGTGAGGAAATCTCTGAACGTAAGAGAGAAGAATGTGCAACACCCAGCACTGGCAGAAATGCGCAAAATATTGCTACTGCCACTACACATCAAGTTCGGTCTGTTAAAAGACTTAGTAAAAGCCATCGGCCCAACTGGATCAGCCTTAAAGTACCTGGCTGACGAATTCCCTCGACTAAGCGAAGCGAAAATTAAAGAGAGTGTTTTTATAGGTCCTCAGATCCGAGAGCTCTTCATTAAAGAGATGTTCGACAACATGCTACGCGGTGATGAGGAAGAAAAGCTTGGATACGTTCCGTCTGGTATCAAGTAACTTCCTCAGAAATGTCAGGGTAGAAAAGTAAAATTAAAACTGACTGAGGGCATGTTGTCCCTGTATCACAAACTTTTTTTTTCTTTTGGTTGGAGGTTTAACGACCACCGTGAGCAACTCAACGGGCTATAAGCAGTCGCCCGTCCCTAATTTAGGGTCACTGGTTCCAGGGAAGGGAGAGAGCCAGTGCCGTAAGACAAACACAACATCCATGCCCGACCGGGATTCGAACCCGGACCCCTTACGGACGAATGATCAGAGGCCAGCGCCTTATACCACTGCACCACCGGGGCGGCATCACAAACTTGGCTGCAATATGTTCTTAAAGATACATTTGCTCCATTCTCACTTCTTGGATTTCTTACCCGACAACTGCATCATGGTTAGGGATGAGCACGGTGAAGTTTCCATCAGGAAATCGCAACGATAGAGAAAAGATACCACGGAAAGCGGTCCACTTCTATGTTGACTGATCACTGTTGGACGCTCGCTATAGATGACCCTGAGAAGAAATACACTGAAGAGTAATTGAATTGGAGACAGCTGGCGTTATACAAATGTGGCGCTGTGGGCGGCCCTGTAAACGGAAACGACATCACGAATGCAGAGACCCGACCATAGAAGGAGTGATGCGACGGGAATCAGTAAGAGTCGGACGCAGTATGGGTAAGATGAAGGATCTAAGCGCTTTTGATCGTGGGCAAATTGTCGGGGCCCGACGAATGGGTCGCTCCATTTCGGAAGTCGTGCAGGCATTGCAATTTTCACGAGCCACTGTGTCACGGGTGCACCGTGAGTACATCGAATCCGATAAAACCATCCCTGCAAGGGCGAACTGCCGTGGACAACAGCGTGTAGATGAGCGGGGTCATCGTCGGCTAGCTCGCATTGTAACAGCGGATAGACGGGCCACAGTGCAAGAAAGCACTCGGTAATTTAACGCTGGTGTACAAAAACGTGTAAGCAGCCACACCATCCAGAACCATCTCCTCGCTATGTGGTACAGAAGCCATCGTCCCACGAGGGTACCACTGCTGACCGCACATCACAGGGTGCAAAGATTAGCATGGGCGCAGGAACATCGCTACTGGACCCTAAACATGTGGGAAAATGTTGCCTGGACTGATGAGTCGAGATTCACGTTGGTACATGCGGGTGTCAGGATACGAGTACGGCGCTAACCACATGAAGCGATGGATCCTTCTTGTCAGCAGGGTACTCTTCAACCTGGTGGGGGTGGCATTCTCGTCTTGGGACTGTTTACGTGGACTGAAATGGGACCCCTGGTACGTGTGACATCGTCCCTCAAAGGTCAACGTTACCGGGATATCCTGGACGATCATTTGCTCCCGTTTGTGCGTCTTCAACATCTCACTGGGGACCTCATCCTGCAACAAGACAATGCCATCGCTCCCGAATTGTATCCGAATGGTTGGATGAACACTCCACCGACGTGACCTCGCTTCCTTGGCCAGCTAGGTCACCTGACCTCAATCCCATCGAGAGAGATGTTCGAAGCTCTGACCCCCTCAATCAAATCTTCGTGAACTGTGGGAGCTTGTTCAGGGGTCGTGGATCCGTATGGCTTCCCAACGCTTCCGGTGTCTTGTCGAGTCCATGCCGAGACGAATCGCCGTCGTCATCAGGACGAAAGGTGGTGCTACACGTTACTAGACAGGTATCTCTAATTCAATAGCTCTTCAGTGTACAAGCGACAGGCAACGTGTCGTCGGACCTCGAAGCCGACATAAACCGGTACATGTGGCAACTACGTATAAGAAATTACTGTGGATTTCTAACAAACCGTAGCTAATTTTTCATTTTCTTTGTCATATTCTTGTTCGCACCTCGAACTATGCAAGAAATAATTAATTTAATCTTGGGGGCAAAACTGTTGTAAAAATTTGCTGTACAGTGCAATTTGTCTTGGAACTACCAATCATTTTGTGAGTTTTCTCAAAAATGATTCCTAGTTCCAAGACAAATTCACTGAAAGTTCAGCAGATTCACTGAAAATGAACTCAGTTTCAGCAGATTCACTAAAAATGAACTCAAAAATGTTTTTGATAACTTCAGTTCAATTGGTCGAAAGTAGCATGAAATGTTTTGACGCGAAAGCCATTCGTACATCTCAAAAGCGTTTCATGCAATTTCACACTTTTTTTTTTTCATACTACGTTTGTTTACCCTCGATTCGTGCGTATCCATTTTCAATTTTTTCTGCTGCTAGAGAAATCGCGAAAAAGGACTGACAAATCAGAAGGAAAAATAAAATGTTCGAAAACACCCAGTTCATTTCGTTTACGCAGTGAGAGGAGGAGTGATATTTCACCAGAATCAGATTTTCTTTTAGTTTAGGCTGGTTAAGACGGGGATTGTGGCTGAGGAAGAACTTGATTACCCTTCCCGAAGGGTAAACTACAATATACAGCAAACATCACCAATTAACAGGACAGTTTCCAGAAGCATTTCTCTTTGAGACTCAGGAAGGAATGGTTCTAACACAGATGCTTTTCATTGGGTGGGAGTAGTATGAAAGTAATTTAGAGCAGTGTAGACCTGTTAAGTACGTATTAAACTTAAATAATGAAAAGCGTAGAAAGCGTGAATCATTCTTACGCCTATCACCAAAAGAAGGCTAAATTGTTTTAACTGATCCTTTCAAAGCAAGTACATCGATAAGAACTCGAAAATTTGGAGTATTAACAACAGCATAAACAAGAAATATGACACCAAATTTTCGGGTGAAATGAGCACTTTTGGATCCGTTCTGACGCAAATTAAATTTTTCAAAGCTATTCAAAGTCAATGGAGCCGGAATGGAAAACAATAGTATCTGACCGAAGAAAGAAGTTGTTTTTCAACCGGGTTTTTAGTATCTCAAATATTGCTGTAAACGGAATCGTGAGCTTACGCCCTCTGGCTGCAGACTTGTGCGTTAAGAAAAATTTGAATTTATATGAGAAACATTTTGCAGCAGAAAAGCTCTCCAACAAAGAAGGAATTTTTCAAATCGGACTCTTCAAAGCACAGATATGGACAAATATAAGTTATATATCTACGCCCCCTGGTTGGAAAACCATGCATTATTTTAGGAAGAAAGTATTCTCAAAAGGCTTTACAATGTGAGCGGTATCGGTCCAAGAAAAATATATTTTAGTCGAATTTTCAGGCGCTCAGATTTTTCTGCAAATAAATCAGTAGCAGAAATTAACACTTATCCCCCTGGCGGCCAAACCATTCTTTACCAAATATTAGAAATTATATAAAAAGCATTTTCCATATAAAAGCATTTTCGATACAGAAAGAATTTTTCAAATCGGAGTTTTAGAAGCAGAAATATCGAGGAAAATTCAATTTACCTTTGCGCCCTCTAGCGGAAAGTCTATGATTCAGTTGAAAATTTTGAACGCATACGAAAAGCATTTCGCATCGGAAACACTATTTAACAAGAAAGATGACACCGAATTTTTGGTTGTGATAAGCACGTCTTTTGAATCCGTTTTGACGCAAATTTAATTTATCAAAGCTGTTCAAAGTCAATGGAACCAGTATGGAAAACAATAGTATCTGACTAAAGAAATATTCCGTTTACAGCAATATTTAGATATTGCAGTAAACGGAATTGTGAGCTTACGCTCTCTGGTTGCAGACTTGTGCGTTAAGAAAAACATGAATTTATATGAGAAACATTTCGCATCGGAAACGCTCTCCAACACAGAAAGAATTTTTCAAATCGGAATCTTAGAAACAGAGACATCGACAAAAATAAGATGTGACTTTACGTCCCCTGGAGAGAAAACCATGAATTCTTTTAGGAAGAAAGTATTCGGAAAAAGTTTATCCATATGAGCCGTATCGGTCCAAGAAAAAAAAAATTTAGTCGAGTTTTCAGGATCCCAGATTTTGCTACAAATACATCAGAAGCAGATATTAACACTTACGCCCCCTGGTGGCCAAACTATTCTTTACCAAACATTAGAAATAATGTGAAAGATCTGTTTCATCAGGTCTTGTATGCAATACAGGAAGAATTTTTCAAATCAGAGTTTTAGGAGCAGAAATAACGCATAAAACGCAATTTACCTTTGTGCCCCATAGCAGAAAGTCTATGATTAACTTAAAAATTTTGAATTTTTAGGAAAAACATTGCGCATCGGAAACACTATCCAACAAAGAACGAATTTTTCAAATCGGACTCTTAGAAGTAGATATATTGAGAAAAATAAAATATACATCTACGCCCTCTGGCAGAGAAACCACGCATTATTTCAAGAAGAAAATGCTCTTAAAAGGTTTGTCGACCTGAGTAGTATCGGTCAACAAACGACTTTTCTTTCAATCTAGATTTTAGAAGTTCATATTTTGCTGCAAATACATCAGAAGCGGAAATTAAAACTTACGCCACCTGGTGGCCAAACCATCTTTTACAAAAATTAGAAATTATGTGCAAAGATTTCCCATCAGGATCTGTATCAGGTGCAGTAAGAAGTTTTCAAATCGAAAATTCAGAAACAGAGATATTGGGGGAAAGCAATTTACCTTTACGCCCCCTATCAGAAAGTGTATGATTTTCTTTGCTACAAATACATCAGAAGTTTTGAATTTATAAAGAAAACATTTCGCATCGTAAACACTATCCAACAAAGAAGGAATTTTTCAAATCGGACTCCTAGAAGTAGAGATATTGACAAAAATAAGATATACATCTACGCCCCATGGCGGAGAAACTGTGGAATATTTTAAGAAGAAAATATTCCGGCAAGGTTTATCGATGTGAGGGGCATCAGTCCACGAAAGAATTTTTTCAATCGATATTTTAGAAGCTCATATTTTATGGCAAATACATCAGAAGCAAAAATTAACTATTACGCCACCTGGTGGCTAAAATATTCTTTACCAAAATTTAGAAATTATATGCAAAAGGTTTTCCATCAGGAGGTGT
The DNA here is from genome assembly GCA_039090855.1 of Macrothele yani. Classification (NCBI taxonomy): domain Eukaryota; kingdom Metazoa; phylum Arthropoda; class Arachnida; order Araneae; family Macrothelidae; genus Macrothele; species Macrothele yani. Next base: position 120,122,112 of record CM077026.1, read on the forward strand.
ATCCGCTGAAGAAACAATTTTCAGATCGGAGATTTAGAAACAGAGATATAGGGGAAAAGCAATTTACCCTTATGCCCCCTAGCGGAAAGTCTATGATTTACTTGAAAATTTTAAAATTATATGAAAACATGTCACACTGGAAACACTATCCAACAAAAAAGGAATGTTTCAAAACAGACTCCTAGAAGTAGAGATATTGACAAAAATAAGATTTACATCTACACCCCCTGGCGTAGAAACCATGCATTATTTCAAGAAGAAAATGTTTCAAAAAGGTTTGTCGACATTAGTAGTATCGGTCAACAAACGACCTTTTTTTTCCAATCGAGATTTTAGAAGCTCATATTTTGCTGCAAATACATCAGAAGCGGAAATTAAGATTTACGCCTCCTGGAGGCCAAACCATTTTTACAAAAATTAAATTGGAAATTATGAGCAAAGGATTCCCCATCAGGAGCTGTATCCTGTGCAGAAAGAAGTTTTCAAATCGAAGATTTAGAAGCAGAGATATAGGGGGAAACGCAATTTACCTCTACGCCCTCTAGCGGAAAGTCTATGAATTACTTGAAAATTTTGAAATTATATGAAAAACATGTCACACTGAAAACACTATCCAACAAAGAAGGACTTTTTCAAATCGGAATATTAGAAGTAAAGTTATTGACAAAAATAAGATATACATCTACGCCTTCTGGCGGAGTAACTCTGCAATATTTTAAGAAGAAAATATTCCGAAAACCTTTATCGATGTGAGTGGCATCAGTCCACGAAATAATTTTTTCAATCGATATTTTAGAAGCTCAGATTTTATGGCAAACACATCAGAAGCAAAAATTAACAATTACGCCCCCTGGTGGCTAAAGTATTCTTTACCAAAAATTAGAAATTATATGCAAAAGATTTTCCATCAGGAGATGTATCCGCTGAAGAAAAATGTTTTCAAATAGGAGCTTTAGAAGAAGAGTTATCGGGAAAAATGTAATTTATTTTACGCCCCTAGAGGAAAATATATGCGTAGTTTGGAAAGGTAACTATATATAAAATACTTTTCGACATAATTGGAATCGAAAGATAAAATAATTTTTTCAATCGGATGTTTAGAAGCAGATATGTGGAATAAAACGTATTTTTGAATTCGACATCATCGGCATTTACGCCCTCTAGCGGCGAAATTGTACATCGTAAAAAAAAAACGAAATAAAGGATCATCATTCTCATATTTCAGGCTTCCCAATGCAAAAAGAATTTTTCAAATCGGACTAATAGTTTCAGAGATATCGTGAGTACAGACGGACGGACGGATAAGCCGATAACATAAGCACGATCTTTTTTTACAAAAGACGTGCTAACAAAGAAGGAAATTTTCAAATCGGACTCCTAGAAGTAAGAGATATTGACAAAAATAAGATATACATCTGCGCCCTCTGGCGTAGTAACCATGCATGCTTTTAAGAAGAAAATATTCCTAAAAGGTTTTTCGACATGAGTGGTATCGAAGCTCATGAGAGATTTTAGAAGCTCATATTGTATTACAAATACATCAGAAGCGGAAATTAAGGCTTACGTCCACTGATGGCCAAACCCTCTTTTACCAAAAATTAGAAATTTTATGCAAAGGACTTCCCATCAGGAGCTGTATTTGGTGCAGAAAGAATTTTTCAAATCGGAGTTTTAGAAGCAGATATATTGGGGAGGGGGGCGCAATTTACTTTAACGCCCTCTAGAGGAAAGTCTATGAATTACTTGAAAATTTTGAAATTATATGAAAAACATGTCACACCGTCACACCGGAGACTCAATCCAATAAAGAAAGAATATTTCAAGTAGGACCATTAGAAGCAGAGATATTGACAGAAATAAGATATACATCTACGTCTTCTGCCGGGGAAACCATGCAATATTTTAAGAAGAAAATATTCCGAAAAGGTTTATCGACGTGAGTGACATCGGTTTACGAACGAAGTGTTTCAATCTAGATTTTAGAAGCTCAGACTTTGTTTCAAATACATCAGAAGCAGAAATTAACACTTAGAGTTCTGGTGTCAAAGTATTGTTTACCGAAAATTAGATATTATATGCAGAAGAGTTTCCCTTAGGAGCTGTATCCGCTAAAGAAAAAATGTTTCAAATCGGAGTTTTAGAAGAAGAGATATTCTGGGAAAACGTAATTTACTTTTACGCCCCCTAGCGGAAAATCTATGCCTAACTTGAAAAAATAACTGCACCTAAAATACTCTTCGGCATAAATGGAATCGAAAGATAAAATAATTTTTGTAGTCAGATTTTTCGACGCAAATATGCGGAATAAAATGTATTTTGAATTCGATATCATCTGCATTTACGCCCGTAGAGTCGAAACTGAATATCGTGAAAAACAAACAAAATGAAGGATCATCATTCGCATATTTCAAGCTTCCCAATGCAAAATTAATTTTTCAAATCGTATTAATAGTTACAGAGATATGATGTCTACAGACAAACTGATAGACAATCCGATAACATTAGCACGATCTTTTTTTCACAAAAGACGTGCTGAAAAAATATATTACTACGTAATATGAAAAAGTAAAATATCAATTCACCATACTAAAAAAAATGGGTCACTTTAGGAAATGGTTTGTTTCATTCCAAACCAAAACAAAACTAGCAATCCGATTGCACATTTTCGGGGTCCCTCAAGCTTTGGGGCCCTAGGCACGATCCTAGTCGTAAATCCACAAATGGGCCTATTTCGAACGAATTGTCAAAGTCCAGCACCGCAGACCTCTCCGCAACTAATTGGGATTCAACGGCTGCACTTGCAGAATCAATCTCAGAAACTGCAGTTGGTTAATGTTCTTCTCTTGCCGAATCTTCAACATTTTGTCTAATTTGCTTAAATCTATTTTTCGCTTTCCAACCGTAGGTTGACGAAGCAGATATGCTCCAGCTTTGCCCGTCTGTCTATCTCTCCGCACGATAACTCCCGTAAAAAATGTTTCGATTTCGATAAAATTTTATTTTCCAAATTATTTTCTATTGGAATTATGGGTCCTACATATAATTTATTCAAAAGTTATTTATCAGCTAGGAAGCAATACACTGCGATTGATATGACACGGTCCACAATGGGAGGTGTAATTTCTGGAGTGCCGCAAGGTTCGGTCCTTGGTCCTATAATATTTAATTTGTATATTAATGATCTCTTTACAGTGGTAAAAGATAATGATTTAATTTTATTTGCTGATGATGCAACAATCTTATTTAAGGGTAATAATACTTTAGATTTTACATCCAGAATAAATGCACAACTTGTGTTGGTGACAAATTGGTTAAATAGCAATGAATTGATTATTAATGTAAACAAGACCAAGGCTATGATCTTTTCGAAACTACAAATACTGCAATCTATGAGTGACGTGGTGGTCTTGAATGGAGTTAAAATTGATTTTTTGAATAGTCATACTTACTTGGGAGTATTGATTCGAAATTATTTGAAATGGAATATGCATATTGACAACCTGACTAATATAATATCTAGAAACATTGGGGTAGTTAGTAAGACTACGATAAATTTGTCCCCTAAAATAATGATACTTTTATACTACACACTAATACAGTACAAACACATATAAATTATTGTATACTGACATGGGGGCAAACAACACAATATAACTTAAAAAAAAATACAGGTTTTACAGAATAGATATATAAGATTAATAGACCTAAAAACTCTGAATTATTCTATACCTAATTTTACCTTCAGGTCAGAAGTAAATCCCAATAAATATAATATACTTACAATAAAACAATTATTTAACTACAATCTTGGTAAAATAATGTTCAGAAGAATTAAAAATGATTTATACCATGACTTAATATAATTAAATATTCGTACTCATACTTATGAAACCAGGAACCGATCAACACTCATACCTAATTTCCCTTGGACAGAAACAATTAAAATGAATATTAATTATTCGGGTCCAAAACTTTGGAACTCCCTGCCTTATGACATAAAATCTATTAACAATTTTGACCTATTTAAAAAAAATTCAAGCATTACCTTATTAACAAGTCTCTCAATTAGTGTTGAGTTGACCTGATCTGGTCGCTGGATTGATTTCACGGCTTATGAATAGACCTTGCATCTATATACACTCATGTATTTATTTAATCTTTCAGGTATATTCAATGTGCTTTGTGCTTTTGACTTGTCTTTTGTATTGTTATTTGTTGTTCTTGTCCTTTTTTTTTTTTTTTTAGTACTAGGGGTGGGAGGGCTATGCCAGGCCTAACGGCCTTTTTCCCTCCTCCTCCTCCTGGTTGCTACATTTCTTGTAATTGATTATATTGTTTGTATTTTGAATTGTAATATGTGGCAACTGAAAAATGAATAAATGAAAAAAAAATGAAATGAAATGTGGTAGGGAAACAATTTGGGGACAAACCCGACTAATAATGAGCGAAATGGGGCCAAAGGTCAGGACTTAGGAAGGGGATTCATTCCATCGCCCTTTTGCGTCATAACGTACGTAAAAATGCTTCGATTGCAAAAAAACTTTTTCATGTTGTTCCGGAGGAATACTGAGCCAATTCTGTTTAATATCATCGAAATGGAGTCAAAGGCCAGGGCACAAGAGCGAGATTTATTCCACAGCCATTATCCTCATAACTTGAGTAATGATTTCTGGTATGTTGGAAAGTTTATCATAAGCAATGCATTGCATGATTTTACCAACTTTTTTTTTTACAACGAAACACGCTTGCAACTGACAATACGTCACCACCGAAGGCTTTCTGAAGTATTTCATACACATCTTTCCTCGATTTGCCTTATATTCACTTTCAGTCAAGCATGCACCAATCCTAAGTAAAAATCCTTTTTCTGTCAGTTACGTTACTGGGGTACCCAGTCGATGGATTACATTGAAATGCTTAGAGTGCACACGGTGTAAATGATAAAAAACAAGTTAGTAAAATCATGCCGAGCAATGATTATGATACGCTTTCCAACATAACAGAAATCATTACTCAAATTACTACTCAAGTTAATGAGGATAATGGCCGTGGAATAAATATCGCTCCTGTCTCCTGACCTTTGACCCCATATCGATGATATTCAACAGAACCGGTTCAGTGTACCTGTGGAACAACGTGATTTAGTTTTGTCGCAATCGAAGCGTTTTTACGTAAGTTATGACGCATAAGGGCAATGGTATGGATCCCGCTCCTATGTCCTGACTTTTGACCCCATTTCGATGATATTCAACAGAACCGGTTCAGTGTACCTCTGGAACAACGTGATATAGTTTTGTTGCAATCGAAGCATTTTTTCGCAAGTTATGACGCATAAGGGCAATGGAATGGATCTCCTATGTCTTGACCTTCGAACCCTATTTCGCCATTTTTAACAGAATTCGTCCCCAGGTGGCCCCTAGCACATACTAAAATTTCATCGAAATCGAAACATTTTTACGCAAGTTATGACTCATAAGGGCAATGGAATGGATCCCACTCCTATGTCCTAACCTTTGACCCATTTCACCCATTTTTAATAGAATTCATTCCAAGGTGATCCCCTACCACATACTAAAATTTCATCGAAATTGAACTATTTTTGCGCAAGTTATGAACTAAAAGGGCAATGGAACGGGTCCCTCTCCTATGTCGTGACCTTTGAACCCACTTTTTCCCATTTTCAATTGGGTTCGTCCCCAAATGGTCCAGTACAACACACTAAAATTTCATCGAAGTCGAACCATTTTTACGCGAGTTATCGTGCTGACAGGCAGCCGGACTGACAGAAAGGCAGACAGACTGACAAAGCTGGAGCATATACACTTCTTCAACCTACGGTTGGAAAGCGGAAAAAAATAACGTAGTTTAGCAGAGAGCATATTTCAAGATATACTGTGGATTTTTTCAAATCTAAGAGATTTGTGGCTGAATTTGTGACAATTAGATGACGCGCTGGTTGAGGAAATGTATTATTGATTTCGTAAATACCTTTGTTATCTCTCAGCCTTTGGACTTTTGCTGCGTTGTATAAAAGTATATAATAATTAAGATTTCAGATGCGTGAAAAGGTAAGCTTTCCGGGTCAACTTCAATAAGCCTTAAACAGAAAATTCTATAAAAAAGCACTATGTATGTTGTGCTGTTGGTTGTTAAAGTTCGGGGACGGACCGGTTACGGGAAATTGAAGTCCACTAATTTGAGATAAGATATGTAGTGCTTTACACGAAAATTAAGTTTAGAATAGTTGCAAACAAAAAACTTTCAATATTAACTATTATTCCATCGAAGAAAAAAAATGCATCTACTCACATATCGTAAACCTGCACATCAGGTCTGGGCAGTTTTTACGTAGGTAGTCCCAATGTTCTGCTTCGATGACAGGTCTTGGTTGTAATCTGTCAGCTGGGTTTGATAGGTATAAGCTGACGTGAAAGGAATTGTAGTTTTCCTTTCAGGTTTTCCGATAATGCTCTAATAATATTGCTAGAAATATACCCATACTCTAGGTGCATATTTTTTATGTTGCAGAAGCTCAGCAAAAGCGTTTGAAATCTTGGATTCCTGTAAAAAAATTAGCAAAAACTTACATTGAGAATAAATAACATCCACAGTACAACTAATAATTAAACCTTATTGTGAAGTATTACGAGGATTTATGAAGGGGAAATTCTATAAGAACACTATGTTGTGTTTATGGCTGTTTGTCCATGGAGGGGCCGGTTAAGAGAAATTATACTCCATTGATTTTCGGTCACTAGTTAGTCTATGGAAGTGGCAGACTCACTGCCATCAGACAAATCTATTACACATGCCGCACCTGAGGGTCGGAACTATCTCGGAAGAATGCAAAGAGCCAGAAATTTAGACCACTGAATCACCAAAGCGGCCTAATCAATCGTGGATCAAAGAAAAGCTCCCATGCCGTAGTCCTCTAACGAATTCTGTTACTGAATGCTTGCTTTCCCGCAAGGCACATAAGCTACCAAGATGTAGGGGTGCTGTAATCGCTTGCTTTACGTTATCTCAACGGGAGCTGACGTCCTTCACGTGCAGCTTTATATTCTTTGCATTGGGCAATGGTCCTTCGAGGAGGGTCACACTAAGAGCAAAATTCATATTCAGTTTGTTACGAATTTTCCTTCATTATTTTTAATATAATGATGGTGGCTAATGAGACCCATTAATGATTTGATTAATTAATGCGTTGGCTCTGATTGGGTTTTGAACAAAGGAAAAAGAAAAGTTCCAAAGTGAAGCAGCGACCGCCCAAAAGGCTTTGTCGCTGCTCGTGGAATCCCGAAGGCGACGGAAACAGTCGTAATACAGCCATGGGGTGGGGATCTAGACTAAACAAGGAGGTCGGGAACGTCAGTTACAGGACAGATTTATGGGAGAGGTTGCAGTTTGGGCCAAGAAATGTTCGTATAAGTGTAATAATACTCAGAGACCGACTAATGCCTTTTACATTCCCAAGTATTCTTGTGTCCTAGTGTACATGGGAGCGGGGGTGACAGAAAAGCAAAGGGCTCTACCGAATAATTGGAATCAACGGAAGAAAGAAAGAAGGAATTGCTTTCTGATACAAGAGAAGAAAAGTAACTGCACGTTTGGTTCCGATAAAGAGTGGAGGAGAAGTTTGCCTGATGCAACATCATGTAAAGGCTGCGGATTGCCAACTGTGAAAACAGAAGTTTGTTCGCAGCGGACATCGAATCCGTGTCCCCTCAATCCGGAGTAAGTCACTCTCCCAACTGAACTACGTGGACAGAATGTCTCGCTGAAGATTTGTCGTCTTGACACATGTTTGCACCTCTGTAGTAAGTCACATCATCTCCCTCTTAATTTTTTTTTTCTTTGAAGCGAAGTATGAATTTTTCATTAATTCCAAACAATGTGTGGAACCAACATCGCACATTTTACGAAAAATATAACGGCCAGTGGATTCATTTTGCACAATCCGGCGCCAATGGGAAAACACAAGTTTGTTCGCGAAAGGCATCGAAGCCGTGTTCTCTCACTTTGGAGTAACTCGCTGTCCCAACTGAGTTACGCGGACAGAATGTCTCACTGCAGATTTATCGTCTTGACACATGTTTTCACATCGATAGTACGTCACACAACCTTGGCCCGACACCGCAAGTCTCCACAAGGGCAAACGATTCGCCAGCGTCAATGGTATGACGGAGCTGCAAATGACCAGGGGTTGAAATCGTTCCCCTTTGCATCAGGAAGTTCCAATCATCTGAGAAGCAAGGAGACATCTTCACGGTTTGAGTGTCAAGCGCTAGCTCGGGGTAGCGCTGTTGTTGACCGATGCTTAGTTTCTTCGGAGAACATCAGGCGGGGCTTTTAAGTGATACCCCCACGCTTCAGCAGCCGGACCAGTGAAAGTGTATGTGGTCTGTGAGCTGGCACGGAAGTGGTGGTGTTGTATTATTAATCATCAAAAAGACCGTAAGAAGCATTCTTTGATTTTTAAATGCCGGATGTTTATTGTTCAGAAGTACGGCCTCTCAGGACAGAAATACATATTCAGAAGACCTGTAACAAGACGTTTGAGTGACTGTCCAGAAATCGCTCTTGGGACAGTGTAATCTATTATAATTTTCCAAATTTGGTCGAAGTGACATGTCAATAGCCATGATTCGGCGTAATTCATCAACGTATATAAATTATGTAAATATGAGTGTCTGAATTAAAGTGTCTTTATGTGCCGGCAATCCTAGTAGTTGATTCGTGGATGATCTTGTAATAGTTAAAGTAAGTTACTGAAATGCATGTCACATTACAGCAGTCTTCGCGAGAAAACCTATCCAATCCTTTTATTTTGAAAAATAACTGCTCAGAAACACATAAATTGGTTGTGCGCGTAGGAATTTGGTGTTAATTGATGCACCAAGTTAGATACAGTGCTTTACTTACAGGTTCATCCGGGGCTCCAATTTTATGCAGAAAAAGCGGCGTATGCTGAGCTCAGTGATCTTATCTGCATTCAAGTGCTCCAGCACTGACAGCCCTAGGTCGACAGGAAGTTCCATATAATTGAAGTTGATGATGCGAAGATACTTTTGAGACTTGAGGAAGCTCTTGACGCTCTCTAGGATCTTACAGCACTCTCGTGGTTCTGACAGGGTGGAAGCTTTATCAAGAGTCAGAGAATCAAGCTGACAGTGTCGCTGTAGTAGATACAGGAAAGCCCTTACTTTTAGCTGCAAGCCAATAACATTATATCTGAATCTTTTGAAAGTGAATTCCACGTGGCTGAAAAACTTCCCATACCTATAAAAAGAAAATGCGCCTTTAGCGTTTGATAGAAACCTAAAACCCTGAAAAATAAAATTTAAGGTCAAAATCAAAGTTAACGGGTACTGTTTACATTGCACTCTTTGTTGAAATCTACATACGATCTACAGAAAATACATAAAAGCGTCACTGATCAAAACTTAAAAACCAGAGGTCGATTAAAGAGATAATCGAGGTTGTTTCCCCCTGTTTTGATCCATCCCATATTTTCCCAGGCTTTTAAACTTTATCATTTTGTTTTGTTTTGGATAAAAAGTTATTTGTGCAAAATAAATTTCGATGCAAAGTTTTTTGTACGAACTGGATCACACAAGGTACTTCTTGGGAAGGATTTTGTATTGAGTCATATCACGGTAACTAGTAAATCAGGCAGGTATACAGAATTTCTGCTTGGGAGGGGGTGAAGAAAAATTTCATATACAGTGCACAAAAGAATCAAGGGGAAAATATTGTGAAAATGATCCGCGACTGATGTTGTTGAACGTAAAATATTTTTATGTAGCATACAGTATAGAACATTCAGTAACATGGGTAACAAATAGCCTATCAGCAAATTTTTGTGCAATATATATATATTTCTTTGATTGGAGGTTCAACGACCACCATGAGCAACTCAGTCGCCCGTCCCTAATTTAGAGCCACTGGTTCCAGGAAAAAAAGAGGTCCAGTCAGAACCGTAAGACAAACACAACATCCATGCCTCACCGGACCTATCACGGACGAATGACCAGAAGCCATAGCTTATACCGCTGTGCCACGGGGACGGCTGTAATATTTTTCATTTAATACACACGATGCGTTGTGCCATACAGCAATACGCATATTTGTATAGCAAGAAAAAATGATTTTTTTGAAGGTGGTGTGGGGAACTCTAGTAGGGTGTGTGGTCCCCTAGAACGGGTAAGATCGCTGCGCACCTGTATGACATAAAATTGATTAGGTTCCCGAGGTTTCGGGGGTATTTTTGCTACACCCCTTAACGAGGGCAGCCTCCAGTTCACGAACAGTGAAATCTTGCCGAGTTGCAATGCGCCTGACAAGTGCGTTCCAGGCATACTCAATTGGGTTTAAGTCAAGAGATACTCAATTGAATTCAAGTCAAGAGATACTCAATTGGATTTAAGTCAAGAAATACTCAATTGGATTTAAGTCAAGAGATACTCAATTGGATTTAAGTCAAGAGAGCATGCAAGACACTCTATAAACTCGATTCCCTCATCTTGAAGCATGTTGTCCACCAACCGAGCACTATAGAGTTGAGCGTTATCGTCCATGAAAAGGAACGAATCACCGATGGCTGCAGTATACGGCAATAGGTCTGAGAATCACCGATGGCTGCAGTATACAGCAATAGGTCTGAAAATCACCGATGGCTGCAGTATACGGTAATAGGTCTGAGAATCACCGATGGCTGCAGTATACGGCATGACAATAGGTCTGAGAATCTCGTCTGTATCTCTCGGTCGTTTCGGATGACGTACAAATCTATATATCTGCCCAGACCACCAATCCATGTCCGCCATAATCGGATGTTTCCTGCACAAAAGCTGGGTTACTTCGCATGTGTCAGGTTCCCTTCAAATAAGAACTCGTCGATTCTCTAAGTTCAAACTAAATTTTGACTTGTCAGAGAGGAGAACATTACTCCAGTCGTCCTGTCCCCAATCACAATGCTCCTCAACGCAGTTTCTACGAGCCATATGGTTGTAGAACGGTTAAAGGGACGCACTCCATTGGTCTACATACATAAAGGCAAACTTGAAGAAGTCGATTGCGGTTTGAGTTGACAACCTGAGTTCTGATGACAAGGGAAACTCTCGCTGGAGCTGAATAGCATTACGCCGCCTGTTCTGACGGGCTGTTAACAGTAGATAACGGTCGTCTTTTGCTGTAGTTGCTCGTAGATGGCCTTGACCTTGTTATCTTCATACACTTTTTGTATCCTGGAATCGTGTTCACATTCAGAAAATGACACTTTGTGAAACTCCAATGGCTACAGCTACCACTCGCCATGTCTGATCTGGATCCAGCTTGACAAGAAACACTCCACGAGGTTGATACTCATAAATCATGCTGTTGAGATATTGTTCGAACCGAAGATTTCAAGTAACGAAATAAAAGAATAAGGTAGCTCCCGGAAAACCTTTTTTTTATACCGTTCTATTGAATAATTTATGCATTCTGACGCCACAGAGGTTAATTTGTATAAAGATATGTATGATTCGGCTGTCGACTTGCCTTTTCTACGTTTCGGTAAGGTATCACACTATTTGCTTGCATTAGGTCGCTAAAGTCACAAACTCCTCTAATTAATTTGAGCAGTGTACATAAGTGTGTGTATACACACACATACATACTATGTGTGTATACACACACACATACAGGGGTTGAACAGAATAATATGAACACCACGTTCAGAGAGTGACTTTTAATGCAGGTGAGTACGTCGCAACACACAAAGGTATCTACCACTTTTTGGCTGTAATAGCTTTGTTTAGAATTCAAGGTCCTGTTTAAGTGCATTTAAAATGCCTTGTTGCAAAATTTCTTTCAGGGTGACGACGAAATGAGCCCTAACGTACTTCAAAAGAAGGCTAATTGTTGGTGGCCGGCTAGTTGGTGCCTCCGTGACAACACTCGCCAAGGTAGTGAGGGGTATCAAGAGCTACTGTGTTTAGCGTCATGACAGCATACAGTGTTCGTGGTAAAACCTCGTCTGCAAAATCCAAGATCGGCCGGAAAACGACCCTGACTGATAGAGACAGGAGAGCATTAAAGAGAATTTTTACCCGTAATAAGAAGACCACGGCGCTGAAAATTAGTGCGGAGCTCAATCTGCATCTCCAGACCCCAGTATCAACGAAAACAATACTAAGGAAACTGCATAAACAATAGATTCATGGCAGAGCTGCTGCTGCAAAACGTTTGATGACCCGGGTGAATGCACAATGGCGACGGCAGTAGTGCCAATGGAGCTGATGCATAGAAGCGTGTAATGTTGTTGGATTAATCCACATTCACACTGTTCCACACCACAGGACGTACGAGGGGATGCTGAAAAATTCTGGACCTAACTTACTTCCTCTAATTGTAGCATTATTTTTCACTGCAGCTCGAAATAATGCTCTTTTGTATTGTAAAAAGCCAATTTTTATACTAATAGCTTTTTTTTTAAATGTTTGACGTCCTGAACTGAATCATGTCAATGCAAAGTGTTGAATTTTTGAATATGGAGCTCCGAGCTGTCATGAAATTCCTGTGCCTGCGGAAGAAAACTGCAAAGGAAATCTATGAGTGTATGACGCAAACATTAAGTGACAAGTGCCCTTCATATTCCACTGTGAAGAAATGGTGTGCCAACTTTCAGCATGGAGATTTTGAGACCGAAGATGAAGCAAGATCTGGAAGGCTTTCAACAGTGACCACACCCGAAATTGTTGATGACCATGCTCATGACTTGATTTTATCAGATCGGTGAATCTCGGCCAAAACAATAGCTGTTACGCTGGAGATATCCAGGAAACGTGCTGGGTTATAATTCATAAATATTTCGATATCCAGAAGATGCCAGCGTAGTGGGCACCCAAATGTTTGAACGCCGATGAGAAACGAAAACGAGTAGACACTTCCAAGTAGGTTCTGTAGCATTTTGAGAGATCTGGTAATAATTTTTTGTAGCGACATGTCACTGTTAATGAAACGTGGTTACATCACTACGATCCAGAGACAAAACAACAGTCCTTGCTGGGGCGGAACTTGGGTTCTCCACGACCGAAGAAATTCAAGACACAAAGGTCTGCACGAAAGGACATGGCAACGGCTTTTCGGGATTCGAAAGGCGTTTTATTGACTGACTATCTCCCGAAGGGCCAAACAATAAAGGCTGAATACCATTCCAACTTGCTGCGCCAATTAAAGCAGGCGTTAAAGAGAAAATGGCGAGGAAAACTGCGGAAAGGTATTCTTTTTTTGCAGGACAATGCGACGGCTTACAACGCTGTGGTTTAAGCGCAAAGACCATCACATCTAGGGTTTAAGTGGAAAGACAAACCTTAACCTTAAAAAAGTTTTGAAAGGGATGCATTTTTCGAATGATTTGTAGATGATATCAGCAGCAGAGCAGTATTTCAGAGTTCGGACTGTAGAAGTTTTTTTGGAAAAGTTAAAAACTCCAGAAATACTGTGCCAAGTGTTTCGAACAGTTCGGACGATTGCAGAACGCCATCAAAAGCGTACAACCCAGACTGTCTGCTCCCAACAGTGCAGCCTGGTGGTGGTTCTGTTGTGCTCTGGCTGGTCATTTCGTGGTTTTCAGCAGGTCCCCAGATCACTTTAAAAGGATTGATGACTTGCAGGGCAGCCCGTATGAAACCATTTATGCCGACCAAGTCCATCCAATGACTCAGGCATTGTTTCCTGCAGGGGAAGCCATCTGTCAAAATGATAACACTCCAATTCACAGAGCTTGGAATATCCAATCATAGTTTGAGGAACATGAGGACGAACTTTTACACCTTCCTTGGCTTCCCCAATCACCAGACTAAAACATCATCGGGTCACTATGGTCTGTGTTGGAAAACAGAGTAAGATCCCGCTATTCTCCTCCTAGATCTCTCAAGGACCGGAAGCAGTTTCTGCTTGAAGAATGGTGTAACATCCCATTAACGACCATCCAGGATTTGTGTGCGTCCATTCCAAGTAGGATTCAGATGGATTTGAATGCCAAAGGTGGTCTCACACCCTTGTAGGTACCTTCTTTTCCTAGGTATTCACATTAATCTGTCCAACCGCTGTATATATGTGTGAGTTGGTGCAATGCATTATTTTTCTAATTCCATTAACAGATACAGTGCTGGAAAGAACTTGAAGGCCAATCCCAATATCGCAAACTCTAGAGCACCAGAGGAGAGTACATTATGCAAATGACACGGCATTGACGTGAGGCAGAGAGGAATGTTTCTCGCTAGTAATAATTGTTTTAATACAGAATTTGATCATTTTCGGATACTATACAGCTTGGGAACAAATATAAGGCCAGCCGTTTATTCTGACGTCATAGCCGAAATAGGCAAATTTCATCTTGCTGGAATCCTAGTGTCGCATGTCGTGAATCCTTGTATGCAGTTGGTTGAGAAATGTATGTAAGCTTTACAATGCTGAAAGCGAAACAATTATCGAAGACTGAGTCAGGCGAAATTTTTACTTTCAAAGAACGTAGAATTAATGGACGTTACATTACACAGCTATGAGTAGATTAAAGGTTTTTACAGATGCTTTTCTGCAGGATCCCGGAAATTATGGCAAATAAAGACTCACAGGAAGGCCATTATCTTTTACCTCCCATCAGAAGCGAGCCATTTTCTCCAGGTGTGTCATAAAAACCAGTCGTCATTGCAAATTAGAAGTGATTTATGATTATCTTGTTCCAGCCAAACGGTGCCTAACGTGTTACTGAGAAATCCGAACAGTCGGCATTCAAAAATAAATATACAACCAACTCTCACAGAAAAAAGCATAAGGAGTGTCGAGTTGCGTTTGCGAAAAAGCATCGGACTCTTGGCATTAAATGAGAGGATGTGTTTTCCAATGAAAAAAGTTTAATTCAGACAGTCCGGACGGTTATCGGTATTACTAGCATGACTTCCATCACGACAAAGCTTACTTTTCAAAGCAACAATACGGTGGTGATTCTGTGATGATTTTCGCAGCACCTAAAGGAACTACTCCACTTGCTTTTCTGCCGCCAAGCACAAATCATGAAACTTATCAGAGTATATTGGGCAAACATTTGTTGACTGAAGTACCGCTCATTACTTCTAGGGACTACGTCTTCCAACAGGAAAATGCTTCGATTCAAGTGTCTGCTTCCATAAAATCATGATTAGAAGCCAATGACGTAAAGTTATTTGACTGGCCAGCTAGCAGTCTATAGTTGAACCCCATAGAAAATCTGTGAGGCGTATTGGCTCGCGAAGTACACAAAAATAGTCAGCAGCATAAGAACAAAGGGGATCCAATCACAGCTATTAAACGAGCTTGGCAAAACGTTCCCCAAAGTATTTTTTACGGGACTTATGATTATCTGATTACACGAATGATCCAAATCATCGGGAAATGGTGGCAAGTTTCTTCATTATTAATTTATTTTAAGCCCTTTAACGACTATAACCCTTAAAACGCCCGTGCATACAAAAGGCCATAGCTACCCGAAACGCCTGCATAGAGTGAGTCAGATTTCCTCCCCTTGCCTGTTCTTCAAGTTTTCTCGACCTCTGAGGGATCAGCAGGAGTCACCCTCAGTCACTATTGTTGTTATTAAACAAAGAAGTGAACCAAAAGATGGTTTCGGGCGTTATGGTGTTAGGAGTGATAAAAGATTTTTGGGTCATGGTGGTTAAAGGGTTAACCAAAATCCTTACTGGCCATATAGTTTTTTCCATGATATATTTATGAGGAAATTACGAAAACAACAACATGTCTCACACAATGTTGCAATTCAGCATTAAATTACTTTAGGTTGATTTCTTGTATATTTTGCTTTTTGAACTCATGTATCTGCACTTCATTAATAACTCTGCGAAATGAATGAAATACGTGATTACACCACTGTACAATACAAATTTGGAAGATGTGAATCCTTTTCTTGGCGTAAATATGACATGGATGTTAAGTCAGATAACATCCGAAAACTTGAAAATTTCGTCGTCCTTGAGCAAGAATCGACCCCCTGTCTCCCGGCTAGCGCCCAAGCGTGCTAGCCAATTACACCAGCCACAACGACCAAGTTTCAAGTTTCCGATTAATTTGAATATAACCACTGCAGGATTCGCTAGTCGAAGCAACGGCATTCATATATAGCGAATCTGGATTACATCATTGTACAATAGAAATTTGGAAGATGTGAATCCGTTTGGTGGTGTAAATATGACATGAATGTTACATTACAAAATATCCGAAAACTGGAAGATTTCGTTCTCCTGGAGCGGGAATCGAGCGCGCCTTAACCTTCAGATTCGCTCTGTATGAATGCCTGTTGCTTCGACTGGCGAATTCTGTGATGGTTATATTCAAATTAATCGGGTGAAAAGGTTAGCATACTTGGGTGCTATCCGGGAGACGCGGGTTCGATTTCCGCACCAGGACGACGGAATTTTCAAGTGTTCTAATATTATCTGATTTAACATCGATGTCATATTTATACCAAGAAACTCTGCGTAATGTTGTGCATTCTTCCAGTCGCCTTGAAGGTTTTTTCCAGTACCTCAGGGAGAAAAAATTATTTCATCACGCTTTTTAAGATTTGTTTAAAAATTTTCTAAACGACTTCTTGTTTGTAATAGTACCGAATCGTTACGTATACATTTTGTGCACTGCTTATAATCTTATAGATAATTCAATGCAAGTTAAGAATTTTGTAGAAGACTATTTTACACAAAAACAAAGATCATCGAATTAAACATCCAAGTGGTTTGAACGCGCACAGCGCTTCAAGGTCACCCCTGTTTAAAACAGCTTGAACACGTGAGAATCGTTCTCTCTTTAGTGCTGGGAAAGCAGTTTGACCGCATCAGGCGCTACTACCCTGATTGCTTCCTAAATCGGTTTGCACAAGTGGAATGCATTCACTATTATCTTGGAGATAAACTGCTAGAACGCACTGTGCGCAATTCTAACGCAGGGGCAGTGGTTTTATCTGCAATACCTATTTTGTGCTCAAAGGCTGTTTCCCCAGTCGCCCTAATTTACTTTCTTTCAAATGAAAGTCTCTTTTGCACAGGCGTGGATTGTACACTTCTTGTGTTTAGAGAGCATAATTTTACAGGTAAACCGAACATTGCTTTCGCATAGGAAAAGTACCATTCAGTTTTCCTTGGGCAAAAAAAAAAAAACATTTCTGTCCCAAATTTTTAAAGTGAAGTTAATTTCACTTCGATAAGTGAAATTAACTTCACTTTCAAAATTTTTTGTTTTCGTTTTTGTGAAATTTAACAAAGGTTCCGCATGTGATGAATACATCTGATTATGAAAGTGGGTTATTAATACATCCGATATCACTACATTCCATAAATACTGTACAGAACTAGTCTTCGGACATGCCATGGGTATATATCTACACTGCTGGCCACCCAAAATGCAACACCAAGAAGGACACGAGATAGCAAAGCCAGATTTACTGGACACATAACAACAGATACAAAGATGAAACGATTGAGCTTACAGGCCCGTGCGACTTGCGGAACACGCAGACATCAATAGTTCGTGTGGCCCCCATAGCTGGAAATAACGGCCGCTACACGCCGCGGCATCGAACGAAAGAGGCTTTGGATGTGGGCTTGGGTTTAAGTCGGTCCAGGCTGTTTCCACACGTTGCCACAGTTCGTCAAGCGTAGCCGCGGATGGTGCTTGCCGGGCCACTCGGTTGCCGATCAGGGACCAGACGTGTTCGATGGACGACACATCGGGAGAACAGGCGGGCCACGGCAGCAGTGACACTTGTTGGGCCGTAAAAAATTGTTGCACGATGCGTGCCACGAGCGGGCGCGCATTGTCCTGTTGAAACGTGGCCGCTGGAAGGTCCTGAAAGTAAGTACAGGCTCCAAAACGTCGGAGATGTAGCGGTGGCTGTTGAGTGTACCAGCGATGCGTACCAGACGGATGAGGGTGTCATACAGTCTCTCACGTCGGTGCCGCCACATGCGGATCCGACCATCGTGGTGTTGCAGGCAGAGCCGGGATTCGTCGGAGAAGACAATGTCGTGCCATTTCGTAGTCTAGGTGCGGCGTTCGACGGCCCACTGCCGCCGCACTGGCCGGTGGTGTAACGTCCATAGTAATCGGAGCAATTGGCGTCGTGCGACAAGTCCCCGCTCCTGCAACGACGTCGAACGGTACGTGCTGACACAGGTTGTTGCGCAACACACCCTAATTCCTGCGCTAACGTTCGTGATGTGGCGGTGCGAGCCGTCAATGCCCGCCGCACAACATGCCGGTCCTCTCGTTTGGTGGCGTGCTGCGGCAGCGGCAATCGCTCACGTTGTTCCGTCCGTCCCTCCTGCACCCACCGAATCCGTGCTCGCCTCACTGTGGCTGGATGTCGTCCCACACGGGCGTCGATGTCTCGGTACGACAAACCGCTGTCGCGATAAGCCACAATTCGTCCTCTGTCGAACTCCGAAACGTGCTGCAATGACTGCCGTATTCTGCGACGAGGCATCAGGAAGATTCCCACGCACAGGTCCGGCAGCACAACAACCTTCCACTACTTACACCCTGCCTTCTGTGCTCCCTTCTTATGGTGATTCTCGGTGGCGTGGCGGGCGCACATGATTTGCATATGTCCTGCAATGCTAATCGTTTGCATGTCCTCTTGTGGGCGACGCATGCTGTGAATTTCAGGCCACTCGGATGCTTCCTTCTTGGTGTTGCATTTTGGGTGGCCAGCAGTGTATATTACTTTTTGTTTTATGAGTTGCGTAATTCCAGTTCGGTACACTGTGAGAGCTCCCTCGATTAACGAAAACTTAAGATAATTACCAATATTTTATAGCGGACTAGCTAAATACCATTTCTTTGAACGTGATGATATTAAAATTAAGTTGACATACAGATGATATACACTGAAGTGCCAGAAAAACTGGTACAGACGAGCTTATGCAAAATACATAGCAACATCCCCTATGCGCGTACTCGGTTGCGTCTGCCAGCGCGTATATAAAGCGATAGACATCCTTGCCAGCTGTCAGAGATGTTTTTGGCATGAGAATGACAAGTAATAACGATTTGGCGATTTTCAACGCGGTGTCACCGTTAGCGCTCGTGAGATGGGCCATTGTATTTCGGAGGTAAAAACGAAGTTCGGACGACCATTGCAATTGTGTACCGTGACTACAAGAATTCCGGCAAAACCTCCAATCCACGATACCAGTGTGTCCGTAAAAAGACATTTGGTGAACGTGACCATCGTCGGCTGGCAAGAATCGTTTCACGCATTAGGCGTGAAACACTCTCGCAGATATAATCGGAATTCAATGCTGGATCCTCAACAGGCATCAGCGTCCGGACTGCGCAACGTACTCTGCACAATATGGACTTTGGGAGCCGACGCCCAACTCGAGTCTCCATGATAGGTGCACGACACAGAGCTATGCGCCTCATTTGGGCACGGCAACACTGCCACTGGACACTTGATGACTGGAAACAAGTAGCCTGGTCTGACGAGTCGCATTTCCAATTGTATCCGGCAGATGGAAGGATTCGTGTGGGGAGAAAAAACCCAGGAAGCCATGGATCCCACCTGTCAACAGGGAACTGTATCGGTTGGTGGGGGGTCCGTAATGGTATGGGGTATGTTTAGCTGGACTTCACTGGGACCTTTGGTACGTCTACGAACGTCTACGACCGGCCAACGCTATGTGCGCATCCTTTCTGGCGAGGTACACCCGTTCATGTCCTGCATTCATGGTGATGGGTTGGGCCAGTTTCAACAGAACAATGCACCTCCACACAAGTGTCGGAACTTCACATTATGGTTAGAGGAGCACTCATCTGAATTTGAGATGTTGCCATTCTCACTCAAGTCGGCAGATCTAAACGTGATAGAACAAATTTGGGATGCCATGAAACGCGCTATCGAACACAGGAATCCGAAACCTCGGAATACACCCGAATTGTGGAACGCTCTGCAGGAAGTATGGTGTGCATTGCCTACAGCATATTTCCTGAAGCTAGTAGAGTCCATGCCCCGTCGTATCTCTGCATTCCTGCGCTCCCGTGGGAGACTTACCAAGTATTAGACTGGTGTACCAGTTTTTCTGGCACTTCAGTGTATATAGTATACAGTTGAAATGGCCATACACTGCACATTTTGTGCTCTTTTGGGAAGCATGCCTGCCTGACTTATTCTGCCAGACGACATATAAGCAATGTTGTTCATAACTGTAGATTTAAAACTTCGAGCCTACACGAAACAAATCAAAGTACGTCGTTACTCTTCACTTTCATCGTTAAAATATTAATGGACGACAGAAGAAAATAATAACAGAAAGCAGAACAAAATACGTTGTTACTTTCAGCATAAATGTAAAAAAAACCTTGCTTTTAAACAATTTCGTTCGAAACTGTACATTTAAAAGTTAGCAAGTCAGATGTTTGGAAGCGTGTGCAAAATTGTGTTGCCATTGCGAATATCTCAAGGGGGAAACGTTTTTCTTTTTCAAATTTCAATTACTATGAAAATTTACCCGCGTATTTATATTTATTGCAGTCACTTTACCACTTATATGGCGTCACCGTTGCTTCGGTGAAAATGAATGGTGGT
This sequence comes from Macrothele yani, assembly GCA_039090855.1. Classification (NCBI taxonomy): domain Eukaryota; kingdom Metazoa; phylum Arthropoda; class Arachnida; order Araneae; family Macrothelidae; genus Macrothele; species Macrothele yani. The sequence continues at coordinate 120,142,732 of CM077026.1, forward strand.
AATTTGATTTTAACTCAAAAAAAAAAAAAAAAAACACTTACATGACGTCACCGTTGCTTTGGTGAAACCGAATGTTGGTAATTTGATTCTGACTCGTAAAAACCCACTTATGTGACGTCAAAGTTGCTCCGGTAAAAACGAATGTTGGTAATTTGATTTTGACAGAATAAACCTTGACATTCGATATGTCAAACGATAATATAAATGCTTAAATGCAAAGCATATTATGATAAAGTGCTTTTTACGTGATTTTTAAGGTTTTTTGCTAAATAAATTCAGAACAAATAAATTTAGAACAAAATATATACTGAGCAGGTCAACTCAAGTCATTCAAAAATTAGAGTGGGGCTTCAATGGCTCGATCATTGCAAAACGTCCTGGCGTTATCAAAGCTGGGTTATTTAAAAAACCCATTTCGACCCACTTAAAGTTGTCGTAGGGAAAAATCCTTTCTTAGTGCGTCTCTGTGTTGTAAAAGGAACATTCCTACCAAATATAAAAGTTCTAAGTTCAGTAGTTTCTAAGATTCGGTGATGAGTCAGTGAGGGCTTTCAGTTTTATATGTACAGATTAAAAATCTTAATTAAATGTACGTATTATTACTTAATCGTATTTCAGAATTGTAGGTACAAAATGCTGAAATATTTCTATCACAATAACTTTTTTAAGTGTACCACTTATTTCAGAAAACGGGATTTTAAGTGTATGATTTGAGCTGAGAACTACATTCTTGGCATGCATGCTTGGCAATGCGTTGAACTTTAATTGAACTTTAATAAACTGAAACTTCATTAAATGAATGATGAACATTGTCTTGGACATATTTCTCTTACAGAAATTTATGCGATTCGGCTCACAGGAGTCGACATTTTTAATCTCAGAGCATGCTCGAAAACAAAATACCCAGTGACTTTTACACACTAAGCTTCTTCACAATAAAAAATTACAAAAATATTTGGCATTGTTATTTGTTATCCAGTAGAATAGTAATAACAACGGTTCGCACAATAAAATGTTTATTATACATCGAGTACAGTTTCGCAGAGTGTTTGGCTCGGCTACTTCAGGACGAATGGAAGCCAAACGCTCTGCGAAACTATAGTCGATGTATAATAAACATTTTATTGTGTGAACCGTTGTTATTATTGTTCTATCTTAACACCGCAAGCTTTGTAGTCATAAATTAGAAGTTATCCAGTAGTAAGCTTTTGAATAAGTTTGATACTGCTCGTTTTTCATTTTCCTCATGCTTGTGAGTAAATCTAAACATATTACGGGCCACAAAAAAAAACAATTTTTTTTATTTTTGTTTGTGGGAATTAAGGATCAATTCATTTATTTTGCTCAGCCAAAAAAAAAAAAAACAGTTACAGAAATATCAGTTGAAACAATGCACAGCAAGGAAGCAGGTGTGTGTGTGGGGGGGGGGGGGGGGAGCCAGCCAGGTCTGACAGGGTCCCATGCTCCCTAGGCTAGTTTTACACTGAGGTCAGGAGTTGTAATTACAAACAAGAGTATCATAGTAACAAAACAAAACAAAACAAAAGGTAATGATATATGAGCAGATAATAAACATTACAGATTATACCATTGAAAAAGCAATTTACATCACGATATCAAGTTGTAATATTAGTCATAGTTCCCATCCACTGTAATCATTAATTTGAGGAGCTGCAATTCATTATAAAGTTTTTTAGGTTTTTTTAAAACGGTTAAAAGTATTTAAAAAAGTTAGTTCCGTAGGTAATGAGTTACAGTAGTGTGGGCCAATGTAATTTAAACTTTGCTTCATGGTCTCAGTTTTCGGTTGAATTGACCGAATATGTGATATTGTGCGTGTGTCATGTGTGTGTGTATTTGGGGTATAATTTGTATGATGTCAGCGTGTAAATTATTCTTAATGCGTTTGAACATAAATTTCCCGATATTGAAGTAATATAATTGGTTAATCGTAAGAATGTTATATTTGTTTGGAAAAACTCTTGTGGTGTTATATAGTGTTAGTTAGTTGTGCATTTCTATCAAATTTTAGGTCAATTAATCTTATATATTTGTTTTGAAGAATTTGAAGTTTTTTGAAATTATATTTAGCTGTCTGTCCCCACGATAAGTAGCATAATTAATATGAGTCTGAAACATGGTATAATATAAATGAATTAGTGTTTTATTGGTAAGGTTTGTAAATACCAAGCTGATAACTCCATTGTTTTTAGACAGTTTGAGAAGAAGAGAGTCCACATGTCGGTTCCATCTAAAATCCCTGTGTAGGGTAATCCCCAAATAAAGTAAGGAGTTAACCTCTTCTATAGTTGTACCATTAATAGATAATGTGATAGAAGGAGGTTGTGAAATATTTTGTTTTGAGAAAATTAAAGATTTTGTTTTTATACTATTTATAATTAATTCATTGAAATTTAGCCAATCTGAGATGTTATTAAGTTGAGTATTAATAATACTAGTAGTGTCAGTCGTTTAATTAAATGAGGTGAGTATGGTTATGTCGTCTGCATAGAGAGGAAGGTCTACATCACTTATTGAAATAAAGATATCGTTAATGTATATACTGAAAAGTACAGGTCCCAAAATTGAACCCTGTGGAACACCAGTTGGTATGAGTTGAAGAGTGGATTGATGTTGGTTAATTTGTGTATATTGTTGCCTATCTGATAAATAACTTTTAAAAAGAGAATGTTCATTGTTTCTAATTCCTATCGTGTGTAATTTGTGTAGTACGATATTATAGTTTATGGTATCAAAAGTTTTGGATAGGTCTAAAAATAATGCGATGATATATAAGTTGAGTTCAAAATTATATTGGACTGTTTGTTGTAGGTATAATAAGGCTGATTCTGTTTACTTTCCAGATTAAAAACCATGTTGATTTGGATGGATGATTTTCAGATTATGAATCTATGAGATTAGTCTATTGTAAATCAATCTCTCCAAAATTTTAGCAAAATTGATAAATTGGCTGTAGGGCGGTAGTTGTTTGCATCGTTTATTGATCCAGATTTATATTTTGGGATTATTTTTGTGATTTTAAGAAGACCGAATGTAACGTCGTGCAGAAGTGCTCCACATTGACTCAAATCATACCATAAGATCACCAAGATGTAAGAATATGGGACAAGTAAGCAAAATCGTCCAAACAAGGAATCCAAATGATACAAAGGCACTTTTTTGAAAAGGTAGCTTCTAGCACAACTGGAGAGAAGACAGAAACGTCTATGTGACAGCCGGCTGCCAAGAGAAATCCAGTCTTTAGTAGGGGATATGATCACCCCTGACTGCGTTGCAGGATTTACAACATCTGTCCATGCTGAGGACGAGGTTGTCAAGGAGCTGTTGAGGCATCGCGGCCCATTCCTCTTGTAGCGCCAATCGCAGCTGCGGAATCGTTGCTGGCGGCTGGTGACGTGCTGCCAAGCGTCTCACGAGAAGATCCCACACGTGTTCGATTGGATTTAGATCCGGGGACCTTGCGGGCCAATCCATGCGTTGAGTATCTTCACTCTCCAACAGCTCTGCAACAGCCACTGTACAATGAGGTGTAGCGTTGTCGTCCATGAAGAGGAACTCAGGACCCACAGCACCTCTAAACAGACGCACGTGAGACAGGAAAACCTCGGCACAATAGCGGACACCAGTGACTGAACCTCCTTGGAAGATGTGGAGGTCAGTACGGCTACCAAGCATGATATCGCACCAAACGAGAACTCCGCCACCTCCGAACCAGTCCCTTTCGATGATGTTGGAGGTGTGATTGCGTGTTCCCTGCTCTCTCCAGATGTGTATACGTCCAGAATCGCTCGTCAGACTAAATCGGCTCTCATCCGTAAAGAGAATTCGACCCCATTGCTGATGTGTCCAGTTCTTGTGTTCCTGGCACCACAGAAACCGCCGTCTCCGATGAGCAGGCGTTAATGGCCCACACCGTACTGGTCATCGTGAAAATAGCCCAGTTTTGTGCAGCCTCCTGTCCACGGTAAAACGCGATACCGGACCTCCAGTTGTTTGTTGCACGTGCCTTGCGATTTCTCCCGCTGTCTGCCGTCTGTCTCTTCTCGTCTGTAGGACAATATATCGGTCGTCCGCCGCCGTGGTTGCTCGTGGACGACTACTGCTAAACTCTCGGACAGCTGTTCCTGTCGTTTGAAATGCTCTCCAAGCTCGTGAAACGATGGTGTGAGCGATCCCGAACTCCTCGGCCACACTAGTCACACTTCGACCTTCTTCCAACTTCCCAATGATGCGACCTCGGGTAAAGTCATCCAAATGCCGTCTACTGGATTGCCTGTTGGCCATATCACACGGTGGCAGCAACTCGACCTCGTGTAAACCGATATACACCGTGCAATAGCTTTCACCGAATTGCTGAGCGTTTACCCCACCCGTGTTCTTTATACCCTTCCGACCCCCCCAACGTCATGCTGCATATATGCGCATGCCCTACCGTACCGGACCCTAGTATATCTCCTCAGTGGTCTTTCGGTCCGTTCTGCCTGCTCGTTCCGCTGTTATGTTAATTAATTTCTCCTCTTCGTCCTTAATTTTTGCACACCAGTGTAAATGAACAAGTAGGGAAAAAAATGTAGAATTAGTAAGAATCACAAATTGATATAAACACTGGAGATATCACATCAATGGTAAAAAAATTGAAATGAACTAGGTTAATCAACTGGGAGTAAAATGTACTACCAATAGCAACGTAGGATATTATGATACAAATGAAGTCCGAGCAGAAATAAAAAAAGAAATAATAATAATCCACGTGTTGATTCAATGACATATTAATCCCAGAACTATGTTATGCGACCATCGAAGCACCGCTGGAGCAGCAGTCATTAGTGATGACATACCATCCCACCATTTCATTACCAGTTTGCGATGCGTCACCAGACGTAGACGAACCCCCAAAAAAACCGCAGTTTTCAATCCTGATCCAATGAGTCCCCATCACTGCCAACCACCGCACTGCCTTAACATAAAACTATGAAAACATCGAAACTTTACAAAAGTGTGAAATGCAAGTGAATTAATGTAATTTCACCATAAGACAAAAACTAAAATATTAATAACCTGTCATTCACAAATAACAAATTTCAGCACTTCTCTAAAGAGACTAGCAGTAACCAAAACAATGCAATAACCAGCACCGATGAAGACCCAAACAATGACACCGCTCGTGTCCAGAGCGACATAGTCAATAAAATTAGGTAAAACATGTGTATGAAAGACACGACACACAGCAACAGAGAAACACAGTTTAGAGCGTCGTAACATTAACATTTGAAACACACAAGCACCTACTCCTCAGAATGCACGAGGCATAGTTCTCTCAGTCACCCTTCCTTAATTTGAGACTGCTGATTCCTGTGCAGTGCGATGTGCCTGCACCGCAAAACGCACATGAGATAAAGTCAGATAGCAGCGAGAGCATACGTCCGCGTAGCTCAGTTGGGAGAGCGACTTATTCCGGAATGAGGGGACCCGGGTTCGATGACAAAAGTGACAGAGAAATTTACTTCGTAATATTGTCGCCCGAACTTCAAGAATGACCTGGCCATTAAAGTTTTCGCAGTGGTGTGATGTTCTTTCCACACCGCGAGACAGGAAAAAAAGAGAATCCCTTCTTCAGCGCTTCGAAAAATAAATGTGTGTGATGTTACGTTCCACAAACCACCAAATTGACTGAGATTTCTCCAAAGTACGTTCTTCAGCGGATGGTTGCCTACAGCGACACATGGTCCCGGTTGACCCCTGGGACATACTGAAGGCCCTCTTTCGGGCGGGGGGGGCACCGCAGGACGCACGTGAGATAAAGGGCAGCGAGAGCATACGTCCGCGTAGCTCAGTTGGGAGAGCAACTTATTGCGGAACGAGGGGACCCGGGTTCGATGCCCGGCGTGGACAAAAAGGACGGAGAAATTTACTTCGTTATACAAGGTCAAGCTCGTGTTATATGTTTTACACTTCGCCAGCATTCAAAAACCTTGACTCATCTCGGAAGATTGATTTGTAGACAACGCTTCATACCGATCGGCCACTGAGAACGATTTTTGATTTCCTTCCTATTTTCTTAATAACTGTTTCATTTCTCAATCTCAATAGATTTGAAAACTGCTTGGTTGCTAAATTAAAACGAAATTATTACTTATGTAACATATTTTAGAATTATATAATAAAATGAAATATTCAACGTACACAATTTCAAAAGTATGTTGAGTGTATTAGTTTTTATTTTTAATCTCTTGCTGATATTAACTGAAGGAAACATCTTATATTCCATAAGTTCTACTCACAATATACTAATTGTTACCAAAACATTAATCTGCGGCGCCATGCTTAAGAAATCTAGCATGCTCTTAGTCGGCGCTTATAATCCGGCTTCAAGCAAGTTACTAAACCGCCAGTTCAGTGTCATGCAATGATGCCGACCTTAAAAATGTGTAACAGTTTCACGGTTAATGACCGGTTTTCGCGCTGGCGGATTTTTTTGCTTTCGTTCGTGAAATTACATCCGCTTTTGAAGTGGCTTTTACGGATTCCATGGGCGTTTTTAAAGCGGCTGAATCAGATTTCGTTAGCCACTCAGGGGCTAACGAAATCTGATTTTAGAGTATATTTAGAGTATATTACTAGGGGTATGCAAAAGTTTCCGCCGTTTTAAGGAGAAAGGAGACAGGAACAATCCGGAAACCAGTGCACATTTATTCAACGAAATATTGGTCCTTAGCATCAATGACCTTTTGCTATTTTTCAGGCAACAAATGAATGCACCTGAGATAGAAGGACTCGAGTTTTGAGCTGAAGAACGCAGTGATGAAATTTTCCACCTCTGGAACTGTGGTTGGGCGATCTGAAACTTGTATTGCTATTTGTGGTAATCACATTCCGCTATCGTACCATTTTTTCTGGTTTATCTGATATCGTTTCACCCTATAGTTTACAGATTTTTTTAAACGCCCAAAATTTGGGGGCATTTAGTTCTTTTGTGTTAACGCAAATGCTTATTGCTTCAACCTTTGGTTTTGATGTGTGCGTCAACAATGAGGTAAGTAGTCATACATTCTAATACGAAAAACCAAAGAGATCGGATAGACAGAGATTTACCTCACTAACGTCAGAGGCTCACACTTTTTATCGTAGTTGCTGAGAAAAGATAAGAGGAAGATAACTTTTAACACTCGGTTGTAATGAGCTTACCTTTTGAAAAGAGTGTGAAAGTACGCTAAACATAATTCTAAGTCATTTTCTTAAAGATATGCAATCAGCAGATTTCAAACAGTAAAACAGAATCTTGCGCCATCTTGTCAGAAAAGTTTGAACTAGAAAAATAAATTGTAGCTGTCACAGCAATCGAAAGTAAAAAAGGTTTTGAAAACAGGAATTTTATAAGCAGTGAAAACAAAAGTTTGTCCGAGACGGACATCGAATCCGTGTTCCCTCACTCCAGAGTAAGTCGCGCTCCCAACTGAGCTACGCGGACAAAATGTCTTTCTGCAGATTTGCCGTCTTGCCCCATGTTTTCACCTCTGTAGTACGACATATTATCTACCTCTTATTTTTTTTTAAGCGAAGTAGGAATTTTTCATTAATTCCAAACAATGTGTGGAACAAACATCACACATTTCTCGAAGAACCCAACGGCCAGTGGATCCATTTTCCACAATCGGGCGCCAATGTGAAATCACAAGTTTGTCCACAACGGGCATCGAACCCGTGTTCCCCTCACTCCGGAGTAAGTCGCTCTTCCAATTGAACTGCGCGAACAGAATGTCCCGCTGCAGATTTGTCGTCTTGGCACATGTTTTCACCTCTGTAATGCATCATAAAGCAGAGCGTAGTAAAAATTACAAATGTTGTAAAATTATGAAACTTAGAAATAAAATGTGTCGCATTTTATGAAATATAAAAGCTGGAGTGCGTTTGCAAACGAAAAATAAAAAAGGTGGAGTACGTTATAAAACCGAGAAAAGTCACGAAATGTTTGAATTAGTTACATCATCTCATTACAAAAAGTATCAAATAAGTGGTTTAGAAGAGAATATATAATTCTCAGTCCGAATATAAGATGTCATTCCCTTTCTGGAAAACGGGTATCAGATAATATGTGTAGTTCGCCTAACTAAAGAACACTGATCTTATTGACATCAATGAGACCCGTGGTTTTTCTTCATTTGGAAGGACTTTAGATTATTTTGAACAAGGATACCGCCACCAGATGTACACGAATCTTCTTAACGTATCAGTCAAAAGCGGGGATTTGGTTTGAAAGCAAATTCATATTTACGCCAAATAATGGTAATCTTTTACATCATAAAAGCTTCTGAAATGCGAAAACAGTTGCGTTTAATTCCATTTTTAGACTGAAAAAGTAACTTTTAAATTAGACTCTTTAGAACTGCTATGTAACGCAAAATGCAAATATGAATTTGCATTACTAAGTTTGTGCTCCCTGGAGGGAAAACTTTGAATTGGCATAGCGAAGTTTTTTTTTTATTCAAGGTTTCACGACCACCGTCAGCAACTCAATGAGCTACAGGCAGTCTATCGCTCATTCCTAATTTAGTGTCACTGGTTCCAGGGAAGAAAGAGAGCCAGTGCTGTAAGACAAACACAACGTCCATGCCTCACCGGGATTCGAACCCTTCACGGACGAACGGTCATAAGCCAGCGCTTTGACTACTGCGCCACCGGGATGGCCCCAAAGTACAAAATAAATGAGATGTTTTTCTAATTTTCGCAGTTAGAGAATGGAAAGTGGATATTTGTAATACTACCCTTAGACGTTTAGATATCATTCTTGATTTTTGAAGTTTTGTTATTACTTTCCACTTCAGACTCATAATCAAGACAAATTTAAATTCAATTGCATCGTATTGCCTACAAATAGATAAGATGTATAATAGCATATTATCTGAAATATAGAGAAAACGAAATATTTTCGTATGTTGCCTACTAAGCAGTTTCATTGCAGCGTTTTCCCATTATTAAGTCGTTATTCCTAAAATATTTCTTTTCTTACGGATTCCTCTCTCGAACGTTTCATTGTTTTGCAATGAATAACTAGGTTCTACAGAACAAACATTTTTCGTTTTTCTTTAATTATAGCTTAGAAATGAATGAGTGCGATAATTCAAAATAAGAATCCAGTTTTTATAGATGTAAATGGGTACATCTGCAAAGCTTTCAGTTGCCAACGGGTGACTTTTTCAAGTCACAAGAACAACGTATACACTAAATAGTGTACAAAATAAATAGGGCACAGATGTTTAAATCAAATAAACAACGGTCCCTTGTTAACTCTGGTGTATCCACAGTATTTAACTCTATACGAACGCCATTTTCTGTAATTGCTTTTTATAGGGAACAAAACAGTTTCCCTATATCTTGTTTCTATTTTTGACCATCTGACACGAACAAAGACGACTGCGTGATAAAAATTTGGTGATTATTATTCTTATGACCCAAAATGACCTGTTTTATTTCGGAAGTGTCATGCCTGATTTTCCTGTCATCATGAATGTCAATGCAGCTAAACGTTCGAGAAATCAACAATTGGAACTCTAAATTATAAAATTCCTCTTCAAAATCTCAGATTACTTCTAAGAAAAGAAAAAGACGAAACTATTTTTTTTTCAGAATGAGAATCTTAGTAGATTTTATTTGGGCTTTCCTCCCTGCTTGAAACACAGCGATGAGAAATTGCATACATATATATATATATATATATATATATATATATATATATATATATATATATATATATATATATATATATATATAATTAATATTACAAAAAAGAACTGCCATTTAATTTAATTTCATTTATTATCTGCCTTTATTTTATTTTATTTTATTTGCATTATTTTTCGAGATTATATAGGCAATCCATGACTTTTTTCATTATGGTCTGTGCATAATAATTTTCATATATCTCGAAATTTTATCAAGAACTATTCCAAAATTTTATTTGTATATTTCCGAGATCAGCGAATTGTTTTCAAAGAAAGACCTCCCGGCATCTCAAAAGGACATGTTTTCATGAAACAGTTTATCCCACCAATCAAAGTACTTTATAATTTTTTTCTTTGGAACATTTTTGACAGTCAGTTTTCAGTAAGCGATTTTTTAAAAGACCAGTGTTTGATTTCATGCCGTAGCGGATTGGTTTCCGAAGTGAAGGCGATGAGACCGATGTATCACAACGGATTATTGTATCTAGATCTGCAAGTTGAAATAATAGAAAGAGGCAAGAGCTTTTCGCGAACAAAGACAAAGCGATAATATTTTCGATACAATCGTGCAATTAAAAATTTACCGTTCAATGACAGCCTGTACTTTTGCACTGTACGCAGAATACCTGGGATGCGCAAATCTGAACCTCTGCTTCCGCCACAAGCTAGGACAGCCGAGAGTGGGAAGCCATTGGCGACATACGACAGACGCGATGCTCCTGCTTTTCTGGTCAAGGTAAGAGAATATGTTTTCTAAGGCAGCATCAGGCAGGTACTCCCAACCGAGGCCAACTTTGCTTACAGCATCCTCTTCGTCTTCATTTGGGTCGTGCGGCTGGAATGTTTTATCTACATCCTCTTCATCTTCCTGTATCCGGGCTCTTTTGCTCGGCAAAGCCATAATGCACTCAACGATACGCAAATGAATGAATCACACACGAAGGCAACTAAGAACACTATGGGTACTAAATATATTCCAGATAATCTTCGAAGAAACCAACAATGGGATGACTAAAACATTCTTTGTCTTTCCAGTCCTGTTGCAAAACAAATGTGGTGTGCTAAACAGCTAACGACTAATGTTCAAACACTTTGTTTTGCGAGCATTTAACGGTATATACTAAGAGTGATCGTTGAATCACAGCCACCCTTGTTCATAATGCAAAACCTCCGAAAAATTGAAATTTAGTCACCCGTAAACAGTGGGGCAGCTCATGAGAGCTCAGAACAAGAGGCGTAACTATGATTAAAATTGAAATTAAAACTTGTGCACCAGTTTCTGGTGCAGTTCTTTGCACCACGCCTTGTCAATTTCTATTTACAGAAGCTGTATATTATATGCTTCGCGAGTTTCGATAGCTTTCTCAAATTTGCATTTGTTCCTTCAAATGTTAATGGGATGTTAGTTGCTCACATTCGATAATGAAGGTGCTGTCGTACATACGTTGCAAGGTAATGCTGTCGTACATACGTTGCAAGGTAATGCTGTCTTTCATATTGTTGAAAATTCTCTGGAGCTGTTCGGTAATTACTGCACCTGCAAGCCACGACTGCCAGCTATTAGGTGTGCAACTTAATTCTCGGCCCCAAACCGCAAACGATCATAGAACGTCGGCAAATGTAAATAGCTGTGTGCGATAATAGCTGATTGCAGCGTCTTCCAACAACTTTCCAGGCAACCGTAACTGCTCACAGCTGTACCGACAGAAGAGACGAAAGTTAACGGTGAACGCAATGTCGTTCGAGAAGCAACGTTTAGGTCACTGCCTTCTGTTCGCATTTCAGCTGAAAAATTGCCGCCGAAGCCCAGCAAATGGTATGTGCTGCTTTGGGTGAGGCCTCTGTGTTCTACAGTACGTGCAAGAAGTGGTTCCAGCGGTTTAAGCAGGTAAATTTCGATCTCCGTGATGCAGAACGTACGGGACAGCCACAAAATGTTGACGACGAGGAACTGGAACAACTGTCTGACGCGGATCCCTATCGCACGTAGTCAGAGCTCGCCCAGGAACTCGGAATAACACTGCATGCCATTGCAAAGCGCCTGCACAAGCTTAGATGGATCCACAAGGAGGGTCGTTGGGTGCCCCACCAACTCACAGTTGCGAACAAATCTAGGCGCTACGATGTTGCTGTGTCCTTGCTCTCCAGATTCAAGGAGAAGGATTTCCTCCACAAGACTTTGACCTATGATGAGAAGTGGATCTTCTACGATAATACTAAGCCGCGCAAATCGTAGATTTATCCAGGTCAGCCTACCACCAGTACCGGCAAACCACATATCCATGCTAGGAAGTTGTTGCTGTGCATATGGTAGGATCAGCGCGGTGTCGTACACTATGAGTTGCTCAAACCTGGTGAAACGGTCAATGCTGAGCGTTATTGTCAGCAACTCATTCATGTGATTGACTCAAGGGAGGCAAAAAGGCCATACACCGGCAAGGGCAGAAGGTCGGTCCTGTTGCTTCAGGATAACGCGCGCCCTCACACCGCGAATACAACTTTAAACAAGATCACCTACCTGGGATGGGAGATTTTGTCCCACCCGGCGTATTCTCCAGACTCCGCCCCGTCGGTTTATATCCTCTTTCACTCCCTGCAACATCGCCTGAGTGATACGCACTTCACTTCTGTCGAGTAGATCCACACAAGTATTGGTGAGTTTATCAACTCGAAACAGCCCTCTTTTTCCGCAGTGGCATTCGGCAGCTCCCTGCCCAATGGCTCAAATGTATCCAACACGACGGGGATTATTTCCCTGATTAGGTACGTATTCGATTTGCTATAATTTGCTGTCAACGTGTCGTGCCTGTAGCCGAGAATTAAGTTGCACACCTAATACATTCGGTCCACCTGATGTGGTACCGTAGGTCCAAAGTCGAAAGCACTTGGGAAAAGCAATCACGGTTTGATTGAGTTTTCCTTATAGAAATAACAGATGACATCGCGTGTGACACTAAATTTGTTCTGACGAGAAGTGTATATTTATGCGTGTGTGATGCCCTGAGACGCATGGGTTTAAGCATTGGTCCTAAATGAGAGCAAGTGACTGCTTATAGCTAATTGATTCCTCATGATGATCATGAAACCCCCAAACAAACAAAAAAAGGCACCTATGCCGAAGATAAAAATGGCATTCTGAAAGTAATGCCTCGTCCCTCATAAGATGTTTATTTGCAGCAGCAAAATTGAGAATCTTGGTGGCAAAATACTTGGACATATTGTTAATAATGCTAGCCAACTCAAATTATTGCCAATCACTTTCAATACATATCCGCCATCTTTGAACCCATTTGTAAAATCCATTTTGGAAAAATTCCTGAAGATGTCGTTTCACTCATGAGTTCACAGACAGTTTAATGCCTGTCACATCGTCGAAACGTACCCCACGAAGGGTATTTTTCAAACGGGAAATCAGGCGACAGTCTGAGGGATCCAAATCAGGATTGTAGGGGGGATGAGCATCACAGTGCACCCCATTTTGGCAATAGCCTGTGAAGCATTCATTGATGTGTGGGGACTTACGTCATCATGGTGTAAAATAATACTATGAAGTGACATGTCACGTCTTTTCCTTTTGATAGCTTCTATTAGCTTCTTCAATGTATGCTCGTAGTGAGCACTGTTTATTGTGGCAACTGCTGGATTGTGACACGGCGATCAGCTGTGATGAGGTTTTTCACTCTTTGCCTGTTGGCATCTGTCACTACAGTTGCGGGTCTTCCACTCCGTTGTTTTTACGACACTGAACTTTCTCCCTCTCGAAACCTCTTCATCCATCTTCGGACATCGCTGATATCGATTGTGACAGCTCCAGGAGTCTTCTGTGGATTTCTGAAGCCTTACATCCCTCTTCTTCCAAGAATTCAATTACGGCTCGCTGCTTTTCTCTGTCATTCATGATCTTTATTTCCGATTATGAACATTTTTCGTTCCCACATTGGCAACCTATCATAGTATATATCAGTGCAGTTTTATTAAAATCACTACGAAATTTCAAAAGTTATTAAGGAGGAGGTATTACTTTCAGGATGCCCCTTGTAGATAGACACATGGTCCAGTGGCGTTGTGGCCCAGGATCTGTCCTTTGATAGTTTTTTCAAGAGGGCCCAGTTGAGTCGTGTGCTGTGTGTGCTGTGTGTGCTGGCCTTATGGCAATGGTCCTCCCCAATCCCTGGAATTGTGGATGACGGACAGCTTATATCTTTTAGAATTACTCGCGGTGGTAGTAAAATCACAGGAAAATAAAGATGGAGACCACAAAATTTTGTGTCCTCCATCGCAGAAATACCTCTGCTCGGGACATTTCAAAACTTTGTTATTTAAGTGTTTATAATACATATTGTAAGGGTTTAGGTTTGTAGATTGATTCGTTTGAACAACAGTCACTTAAACACTAAATGTTTAAAAGTTACACTAAGATAACCACTAACGATTACATGATCTATACAGCAAAATATGGAACTAATAATACATACATGGGCAGACTGCCAAGATTGGCACACCGGGAAATTTCACTGTGAACTACTCCAGAAATGGCCCACTTTCATTTGGTCTGGATTCTTTGGAACGATTGATAATTATTTTGGTACTTAAGATGCCGTACATTTCGGTTAATTGGGCCTTTGGGTAATCGGGACAGCCGTGTTTTTCACACAGATCTCGAAGAACATCCCAAATTAGCTTTTTGTGATAAAGTTCCTTTTAATTGGGCCAAAGGGCACTATCCCCGATGTGTTCCAATTTACCAGAATCTACTGCAATCGTTAACTTCATTCGAGCTCTTCCGCGGTTGCCGTGAAATGACATAGCAAAATTCTTTGTACTTTTGTGGGGAGAGTGTCGTTGTTTCAGGCACGCCGCTATAAATTAATTAAGCTGAAACTAACTACTGTTAGACGTAGATCTCTGGATTTGGAGCGCAGGTTTTTTGGTGGGCTGTACCTTACCTTTTTAACCTTGAAGAAGACCCTAGCAACTATTGTTATAGCCCATCATCTCCACCGCTTTATCCACAAATACATACAGAGCACAAAGAGTTTAGCACAAAGAGTTTCTCACTCAGAGATATTCCGATACCCGTGTCCCATAAACATTTATCTTAAAAGAAACAAAGATTTTACCCGGCAAAATCACAAGTGTTGGGAAACTGCTGGCCCCCAGCTGGTAGTGATGGGTCACTACTGGCTGAAATCTGCCGCTCACGGCCTGGTAGCGGTCCGTTTGTGGCAGGGCCATCAGTTGGCAGCCATTGATGGCCCAGCGGCATCGCATTGAATTGCGGGCCACCAAGCAAGGGCCACTAGTGGCCGTAGCCGGCAACCGATGAAACCCCAACACCAGGTGGAAGCAACGGAACTGCGCATGCGCAGAAGCAACACGTGCTATGTCTCTCGTGGTACCAGTTAGTTGTAGACGACGCTATCGCCATCGCGTTATTTTAGTGGATGTTAAGAAAAAAACAAAAAGCATAGGTAGAGAGGCGAATTAATTTCCTAATGAAATGCCACTTCAACGAAGATATCAGATTAAGCCATGAAATACTAGATTACAGCCATAAAATACACCCACTCCATTCTCATGAATAACAAGAAATAATTTCTGTGTAATCTTGTAATCTTTCGTTTTAACATTCACTAAACTGCTTGAAACAAAAGTCCTGGAAAAACATTCAAAAAGCGCTATGTTAAAAAAAAAAAAAAAAAAAAAAAAAAGAAGAAGAATTATACGCGTACAGAATTTATCAATTATTTGACAAAAAAAAAAAAAAAGCAACGCTCTGTGGGTATAATGTATTTATCTATGGGTTGAATACACAAGGCTGGAGGAATTCACTTCTGAAAATAACGAGAAGTAAAATAAAATATAGTTCCTCTTTAAAACAAATATAGCTTCGGACTGCGGAAAGGAAAGGTAAAATGTTAAAAATGTAACAGATTGTGACATGAACAGGTAAATATATTAATTCAACAATCGCCTTTCAAGACGACAAGGACAGCTCGAAACTTTGGAAAGCGCCTTTAAGTTGGCACACTCGTTGAAAAAGTAAAGTTCCATTAAGGTAAAAAAAAAAGCAATTGTACTTTGAAGAAATAAATTTATGAGTTATATGAAACTGATATTTATGAATACCTCGAAATATTGTAAAATTAAATAGAGCACCATTCGTTACACATGATATTTATGAATACTTCGCAATATTGTAAAATTAAATAGAGCACCATTCGTCACGCATTCCCGAGAAAAGAGGGTCAGCTTCAAGCCATGCTCGTGCGTGCAAAATCAGTCAAGTTGGTACAGAGGTCAGGTCCGAAAAATTTCCGCAACGCAATGCTATAATGCAAAAGTTTCGTAAGGCGAAAAAAAAAGTAGTTGTAGCTTTGGGAAATAGCGGTTTTCCGTTATTGTTATTTTTTTATGGCTACTGCTGGGGAATTGGCGGAGAAGATTCGCCAAGCCAGCAGTTACGTCACGAGATTGCCGGCTGACACTGCCAGGAAACTAGCGGACCACATTAAAGCTAGCCATCATTTATGACACGTGCTTGCAGGCCCGCTGAAGGGCCACTTGTGGCAGCTACTGCCTATGATGGATAACTGGTGGCACTGTTGTGGCATATGACAACTGATGGGGGTGTCAACTGTTGGCCAGCAGCTGGCCTGAACTGCTGGCCCTTCTGTTGGCCGCACGGGCATTTTATTGACGGTTCGGCAGCGGCAAAGCGGCAACATAGTGCTGGGCCATTGCTGGCAATGCTGGCTGCTAGCAATGACTCAGTGCTGGCCCAGCAAGACTGTTTTTTTCTGGGTACCAGCTCTCTTCATGGGTCAAAATAATGAATAGACTTTAAAAAAGGCAAAGAGTCGTTACCAATATCAATGCGCAATAGGCGAACAGTGACAAAATAAATAAATAAAAAAAATGTTTCGGAGAATTGCTATGTACAGGGTGTCCCACTCGCTACTTTACCCAAGTTAGTATTAATAAGCCAAAAATATCTTCTTTTCGTGCTTTAAAACGATACACATTTAAAATAACAACTGTCTCACATGATTAAAAACCTCTCCACTATGTACACCTAAGTCATTGGCAGTAAGTTTAATACAGTCAGGTCACAAAGTACAAATAAAAGATGATAGGTTAAAAAGGCTAAAAGATGATAAGCTAAAAAGGCAAGATCTTTCGAGCTCCCACTGGAGCTCATTCTCAAGCCATAATGCCGTGTGTACCCTCAGATACACGCACTTATATAGAGAAGTTAACGTCACGTTGTCCTGACAACATAATGCTGTGAAGTTATAAACAGGCTACACCACTCTCAGGGAACAACACGCATTTTAAATTTTGAGATGTTAAACAAGGTAATTTGTAAAGATATAATTGCACACATTATACAATGCAGTGACAGTAATAATGAATATATAATTATCAATGTAGGTCAAATTTTAAGTACATCACGTGTCATCAAAAGTGTTAGATCGATATATATCTTCATGAATAGGCGCTGGCATAGTACGTATGAATTGTCTCCATGATGAAGGTATTATTGTTCGTAAATCCTCATCTTTTCTTTAAGGTATCCGTACACCTTTGCAGAGGATGTTATAAAATTATTTGAAATTTGTTTTCTTTTCTGCATTTTGTTGAGAAATATGGCTAAAAACATGAAATAACATATAACAAAAAAGAAGTTTTATTTTTTCCTACGTTTTTAGCTCGAAATATAGGTAGAAATAGCAAACAATTAATACTTCATCAAATCATGATAACTCAGATTCAAAACAAATTAATGTATTTTCATTTCTGTAAATTTTATTTTGACGACATTAACCTCCTCTAGGGAATAGGCTGTTCTCATCATCACATCATTGCCCAGTCATTTTAAAAAATGTAAAAGTTAAATTACTTATTTTTTTTTGGTGAGGCTTTATGACCACCGTAAGCAACTCAATGGGCTGTAAACAGTCACCCGTCTATAATTTTGGGTAACTGATTCCAGGGAAAGGAGAGAGCCAATGTCATAAGATATGCACAATATCTACGCTTCACCGGGATTCGAACGCGGGCTGGCTTGGACAAACAGTCATAAGCTAGCGCTTAGACCACTGCGCCATTGCGGGGGGGGAGGCCTAAAGTACTGTTTGAAACACAAGATCGGAGCGAATTCCTTCACATACCAGAAAAAAATAAGAAAATAAGAAAAATCAAAGGTTATTAGATCATCTAAGAAGATACGAAATCAGAGGATTCATCCGGAGATATACCAACATGTCGTAAAGTAGCGCTGGACTTCCATTGCTTGAAAACTTTGTGACGTGCCTGCACCGCAGGACGCACTAAGATAAAGGCAGATAGCAGTGAAGTACATGTCTGTGTAGCTCAGTTGGTACAGCGACTTACTCCGAAGTGAGTAAGTCGCTCAGACGCTTGTAAAATAACACTTCTAAAAATTCTTGAAGTAGAACAAATCTTAAGAAGAAAATCTATGGTGATACCCATATAAATGTCCACTGTACTTGAACCAAATGTTGCTTAAATAATCTGCGCTCCCTAAAACAGAAATGTTAACATAACTACAGCGTCTTGCGAAAACTACGGCAAAACATTTCCTTTCCCCTGCTCAGTACCAACCAAACGACGAAGTACCGAAACATTATAACCACCTGCCTAACATGACGTTGGTCCTCCACATACCTCCAAACAGCTCTTACTCGGCGAGACACGGACGTTAAAATATTTCTAATAGTGTCTTGTAGTATCTGGTACCAAGACGTTTTTGCTCGGCGAGACAAGGACGTTAGAATAATTCTAAAAGTGTTTTGTGGTATCTGGTACCAAGAAGTTTTCAACAGAACCTTTAAGTCTTGTACGTTACGTGGTTGAGCCGTCGCAGATCGGATTTTCTGTTCTAACACAAACCACACATGCTCAATTGGATTGATATCAGGGGAATTTGCAGGCCAGGGCAATACCCGGATGTCTTCATTATGTTTAAGGAGCCATTCTCCAAGAATCCTGGAATTGTGGCATCGTGCGTTATCCAGCTGAAAGAAGGCGCTGCTAAAGGGGCATATTGTTCCTATGAAAGGTTGTTCTTCGTCAGCACTGATGTTCAGGTAGGTGGTAGACGCCATAGTTTCCTGCGCATGAGTGATTAGACTCAGGGGTTTCCCAGCAGGGCATTGCCCAAAGCATTACACTTCCTCCATCGACTTGTTTTCGTCTCACGGTGCATCCTGGTGCCCACGCTTTCCCATGTAAATGACGCACCCTACCGTGGCCATCCACAGGACGCAACAGGAAGTAAGATTCGTTGGGCCAAACTCTTCTCTACAAATCATTCAAGGTCCAGGTTTGATACTTGCGCGCCCGTTTTAGGCACTTTCGACGGCGGACCGAGGTTAGCATGGCCACTAGGAGCTGCCTGCGGCTACATAGCCCCATTTGCAGCTACGCTCGGTGTTACTGTATACTGTAACATACTGTATTACTCCCGTCACTAGCATTCAAATTACCATTGAGCTGCGCCACATAACATGTTCTATTGCCTCGTACCATATGGGATAGCATTCTCTCATTTCTAGCATCGATGATACGTGGTTGGTGCACACCTTGCCAGCGGTTCGTCGATTTCTATCCTCGGAGCTCATTTTATAGGTACTTAATCACTACAAGTCTATTATAAATCAACACCGTCCCGAACGAACCTGATGCTCGGCAGCTCGTTCTGTCCCGAAGAATACAAAACAGCTATCTTTCGTTCTCGAATTAGAAGGGCCTTCGCCGTCTCCTCTGATATCCATTCTAGACAACACGAAATTGATAGCGTCATCGCATTGGCAACACATGCAGGATACCCATTGAATTAGATATATAACTTTCTCCAAAAAGGCAAGGTCTGACGTTCTAATTTTCCTGTGAAGCAGCTTTGCTACTCAATTCCCTACATACCAAATGTGTCTTACACACTCAAGAATGCCCTCAAGATGAACTACGGTATCGGCATAAGTAAGGTCTCTTGCATCTTTTTATACTATGCTAAAGAGAAATACAGGAAAACACCCCTCTTTCCAGCGAAGCAGGTGTTTATGCGATCCCTTTACAATATCCGGACGACTCTAAACAGTACTACATTGGAATGACCAGGTTTTAGTTTAAAATCAGAGTCACCGAACGTAAAAAGGACAGAAAATACGATAAGGTAATCACAGCCCTATCCAGAGAAGTCAAATTCAAGTCCCCTACTCCTATATGGGATGATATAAAAAAATTGGCTACCTACTTTTATCCTAAATGTAAATCCATTCGGGAAACCTTGGAGATCATTGATACTTGTAATGTCTTACTGGAGTTGCCACGAATTTGGAACCAGTTTCAAGTAACGCTTTCTCCCTACCAGGATATCGCGTGCACAACCAAAGTGCTGCCTCGTGTTTTTAAATGAATATAACATCCACAGAGAATGGAGAGACAGAGCGTGCACAAGCCAGAGTTATGGAAATTGGTGGGCGGGGGAAAAGAACGATAGCAGAGCACCGTCGGCGCTTTATGGAACTAAACCCCACGTGCTCTCTGACGTAACGTCCCTACTGTAACGCTCATAATTCGAAATTGGTTACTTTGCTTGTTATTACTACCGTTACCACTGTGTGATTCTGTGATTATAACAACGCTTTTCGTTATTTCGTAGAAGTTATTTTCGGCGGATAATTATTTCATCTTTTATATGTAGGAAATCTTTGTCTATTTTTTCAACTGTTAAAAATCGATATAAGTAAAATTTATATCAGAGTAGAGCCCTTACTGTATTTTGTTTTTCGTAATTCCATTTGATCCTTCGGGCAGATGTTTACAGATGTTTGATTCGTGATACAATTATGTCAGTTTGTTACTTTTTATTTGCCATTGCTTTGATATTTTTCCGTTGTTTATTTTCAAATTCCGGCAGTAGTATGTTGCGTTGACGAAGGTCTGCATTTTGAGAACGAAAGCTGCTACAGATTTATTAGTTTCTTTTAAGTCAGAGTTAGTACTTTATTTCTCAGTATAATTCCCGACTGCAAAGTGCTGTTCTTACGATTAAGAATATACGCCTAATTCCGTTGCACCTACCGCAAAATTCCTCTTTCAATCACGCTACAGTGAACCTAACCAACTCAGGAAGTAAGGAAAATGGCTGCTCTCGCAGGGAAGGAAAGTCGAGAGAGACATTTGTAAACAAGTGGGAGGAGCGTAGTTGTGACGTCACTTTTAGTTCTCATTAACAGGCCGTGGTGCCGCCAACGTCTATGTGAGTTTAACATTATGCTGTTGCCATCTGACAAAGTGGAGAATTTCCTTTACGATCTTCTAGAGTGCACACTCTGTACCTCTCTTCTCTGTGATAACATCTCATCTATTTAATGTCAAGTCACCGCGTTAAAATTGTTAAAACGTTCTATTATTCAAATTGCAGTTTGTGGCTATCTTCCTTGAAAAATCTATCTGGTTGATGTGCGAAAGGTTTGAAACGATTTGTTACATATTTTTATGCCAACAAATCGGATTAGTAATATAGTTTTACTATTTCCGCTTAAAACCGCTAACTTTTCCATCTGTAGAACAAAAATAAGACTGATTAACAAAGCTCAGTATCAAATGCTTTTGGCACCGTTCCATACCTTTACACACGGCGTCGTTTACATGCTGTTGTTTCGATATCAATAAAGACGTGCTGGCCATAATATTTTGGCTCTTGGGTGTACATCTATCACTAATGATAAACGCTCCCTTCTAGTCCTTTATTCTCTGCTGATGTAAAAGTTCTATTCCTCCTGTCGCGGACATCCTGCAACTGGATAGAAACAAGTGACACAAACGTCATCTCTCTCTGCTTTCTTGGTTTCGCCACCGTTCGTACAGGTACGTTCAGCAGGTAAAAAAGTATTAGTGTCCATGAATTACCTAAATGGCCACTGCGAATGTCAATGCTAAGTAAAACTCAATGCTTTCTGACATGCAGATTCATTCTTTCATGCCTATTTCCGCCCACGAATATATTCGTTTGAGCTGATTTTAGCTCATTTTGCTAACCCCGCATTAATTCGTTCTTGTGAGATAAAGAGTTAAATTGGATGACCAGCCCACCCTGGAACTTGGAAAGTTCACGTCCACGCGGCATATCGGCTTTAAAGTTATTGATAACACGACAGAACATCTCAGATTTGTTCACGTACCTCCCCACTCACAGCCCACTTTACTGTGCAACCGCTTTTTGCACTTATGTAAATATTTAGTAGTGTCTGAAAACTTTTGATCATATCGTGAATGTATACTGACATCTAGTTAGTTATATGGTCACAAGTGACGGCTAAACCAACGGAACATTGGTGAGGCATAGAAAGAATGAAATTATCCAGTAATTTTCGGGGAGATTCTCTGCCACTCCTTGTTTAAGGTATGCCCTAGCTGCCGAAGCGTCGTCAGAGAAGACGGGTAGGCTGCAACAGGTATACCAGAAATTCTCAATGGGGTTCGGATCCAAAGAACGCAAATTCCAGTCCCAGCTCTCGATGTCATCGTACGATATCATCATGAGGAAGGACATATCTCCAACTTCTGCGACGTAGGGCTCAACTTTAGGTCGTAGGATCTCATCTCGACATATGGCGGCCGTCAGGGGACCACTCCAAATGACGAAAAGTTTTGCACTACCGCCATTGCTCATGGCCACTCAAATGAGTATTACACCACTACTGAAGAATCTTTTTCTCCATGGAACATTCTGTGTTCCTCTTTCACACCAGAGAAATACGAGTCGATTATAGAATTGCCGACGGAATCGCTAAAGTAAAGGAGCGTCACTACTCACGGTTCGAGCCACGATAAACATCAGCGGAATATCCAGGGATGATATCCAGGATATCCTACATACATAACCATCAGCGGAATATCCAGTGATGATATCCAGGATATCCTACCCACATAACCATCAGCGGAATATCCAGTGATGGTATCCAGGATATCCTAGCCACATAACCATCAGCGGGAAATCCAGTGATGATAACCATCAGCGGGATATCCAGGATATCCTAGCCACGATAACCATCAGCGGGATATCCAGCCACGATAACCATCAGCGGGATATCCAATGCCGGGATATCCGGTGATGCGTAGAGAGAGAGAGAGAGAGAGAGACACGCCCACCTTCCGTCCCCGGGAATACAGTCCTTTTTGGTGTAGCTGATTCTGTATGATCTGTTTGGATACGTGTCTTCCTGTGATAATCATCATCATCATCATCATTGTCAACCATTATCAATCCACTGCTGGACGAAGGTCTCCCCAAGTTTCCTCCACAACGGTCTGTCTTGTGCCAGTCTCCTCCATGTCACTCCCATATACTTTCGAATTTCATCCACCCATCTTCCATGTGGTCTTCTTCTGGGTCTTTTCCTGTCCCTTGGAATCCAATCTAAAATTTCGGCTGTCCATCAATGGTCTGTTCTTCTGGCAGTATGTCCAGCCCATTGCCATTTCAGGGATTTAACTCTGATCATGATGTCTTCCACTCTTGTCATTTTTCGGATCCACGTGTTCCTCTTCTTATCTCTCCTGGTTACACCAAGCATGCACCTCTCCATGCTACTTTGAGTTGTCTGCAGCCTTTGTATGTCTCTTTTAGCTAAGGTCCACGTCTCTGCACTATACGTAAGCACTGGAAGGATGCATTGATCAAACACTTTTCTTTTAAGACATAATGGCATATTGCTCTTGAAAATTATGCTGTTTCTTCCAAAAGCTCTCCAGGCAAGTTTTGTACGCCGATTAATTTCTTCACCAGTGTGACCCTCACTTGATATCTGCTGTCCAAGATAAACGTACGTGTCTGTTATCTCCAGCTTTTCTCCATCAATCGATAAATCTTCATTTCTTGTAAAAGCATTGTACATCACTTTTGTCTTCTGAAAGTTCATTTTTAATCCCACTTCTTTACTCTTGTCAGCAAGTTCCTGGATCATACTCTGCAGCTCTGATGGGGTAGTTGCAAAAATGACTATGTCATCAGCAAAACGAAGGTGGGTTAGATAATCTCCATTAATCTTTATCCCTTTGTTTTCCCAGTTCAGTGATTGAAAGACATTTTCCAATGTGGCATTAAAGAGCTTCGGAGATATGGTGTCACCTTGTCTCACTCCTTTTCCAATTTTTATGTGTGTTGCATTTTCAAACAGCCGAATCTTTGCACTTGCATTTTCATAGATGTTATTAATAATATTAATGTATGCATCTCCAATACCGCAGGATTTCAGAGCCATTGCAACTGCTGATGGTTTCACCGAATCAAAGGCTTTTTCATAATCGATAAAAGCCATGCACAATGGAAGCTCATATTCCCTCGCTCTTTCAATTAGTTCTCTCAGTACGTGGATATGATCTATTGTGCTGTAGCCACTCCTGAATCCAGCTTGTTCTCTCGGTTGAGCCATGTCCAGTGTCACCTTCAAGCGGTGTGAAAGAACTTTAGTGAAGATTTTATAAACCACTGGTAGGAGGCTGATAGGTCTGTAGTTCCCGAGATCCTCAATGTCACCTTTTTTATGTAGCAAGATCATTGTAGCGTTATTCCAATCCTCAGGAATTTTCCCTTCATTAAGGCATCGAGTGAAAATTTGGGCGAGTACTGTTTCAATTTCTCCACTTGCTTCTTGTATGATGTCTACAGTAATTCCATCTTCTCCTGGAGCTTTTCCCCGCTTCATGTTCTTGATTGCATGTGCAACTTCTGCTGGAAGGACTGGAAGAACTCTGGTACTGGTACCTTTCATGATGTCTGGAGTACATGTATCATCCCTTTCATATAATTTGGAGTAGAAATCTTTCACTCTTGTCAAAATTTCGCCTCTATTTCTTGTTACAGAACCATCTTCTTTTCTCAGTGCCATAATCTGTTTTTCCCCTTACTGAGATGTCCCTTTGCTATCTTTAGGCTTTGGTTGTTTTCAATTGCTTTCCTTACTAGTTCACAGTTGAATTTCCTTACGTCTTCAGTGATACTTTTTCGTACTGTCTTGCATAGCTCTATATATTCCACTTTGGAAGTCACATCTTCTTTAGTTGTCCTCATCACTCTTCTTTTTTGCATCAACATTTTGGTTTTTCCTGATAATTTGTTCACATGCAATTTGTTCTTAGACCCAGTTAATTTTGTTGCTGTTTCCATAAGAGATTTGGTTACTTTTCTGTTAACTTCAGAAATATCCACTTCTTCCGATGCCTTCTAAAGCAGAGAATCTGTTCTTCAGTTCCAATTTGAAGGTATTATGGTGTTTTTTAAGGTTGGTTATGTCAATACATTTTGTTTGTCTTATGAGCTTGCTACGTTCGAGTTTAGTGTTGAGGTGCATCTTACATCTCACCAATCTATGGTCACTACCTGTGTTGAACTTGTTTAGCACACTGCAGTCTTCTGTGACGAATTTTTTGTTACACATAATAAAATCAATTTCATTTGTCGTCCCATTTGGATGTCTCCATGTCCATTTCCTGTGTGGCTTTTTCTTGAAAAAGGAGTTCAAGATGAAAAACCCTTCTGCCTCTGCAAACTCTACGAGAGTATTTCCACGCTGGTTTCTGTTGCCGTGACCGAATGTACCTACTGAAGTTTCATTCTGTTGCCGTTGCCCTATTTTTGCATTGAAATCTCCCATAATTATCTTCAAGTGCTGCTTACCTTTATTATTTAGATCACGAATTTTCCTCATAAAATTCTTCAATTTCTTCTTCAGCATGACTTGTGGTGGGTGCATAAGTTTGAATAATCTGAGCCTGGTATCTTCTCGAGAGTTGGATAACGAGTCGTGCAGCTCTGTCAGAGGAACTTTCAACTTCTACAACTTTATCCTTCAGTTTCTTGTTTATTATAAATCCAACACCACTAGTTCTGCCAGTATCTGTCCCACGATAGTAGAAGAGATGTCCACTTTTCAGTTCAATGAGATCTTCTCCTTTTCTCCTTACCTCACTTAGCCCGACGATGTCCCACTTGATCCTTTGTAGTTCCTCTTCCAATTCAAGAAGCCTTGAATCAGAAGATAGGGAGCGTCCATTGTACATAGCCAAGGTCAGCATCAGATGTCAGCCTAGTCCGGTCCTCCGGGGATTCTTAGCACCCTCTGCCTTCATGTCGCACTGGCCGCTGCCTTGGCCAGGTACATTCCAGATGCCGGAGACTGAGGGCCAAGATTTAAGTTGTGGAGTCATTTTGGGGGGGGTTGGCCATAACTCACCACGCTGGCCAAGCGGGTTGGTGAGTGTGGGATAGTATTTCCTCTAATCCCGATGGTATAGTTATACCGCTATTGGCGGTCGTCAGAGCCCCTTTAGGGGGAACAGGATGTACCACGAGAAGGCGGGGTTGACATTTGTCAAGGAGAGGCTGTGATGTTACGCATCACCTGACCTTACATCCCCCTGTGATAATACTAAACAGGAATTGTAGACGTAAAATTATTTACAGCGATCAAGCATACCACTCTCCTCGCATTTTAAGTAAGTGTAGCTGCATTTTACATGAGATGGAAAATTTACACTGTTTGACATTGAAATTGATCCATACACAAGAAATCAACACGCAAACGGGAGGTGTGTACAGGCAAGTGATTTACAAAATTTGTTCCAGTATGCTACTTATCGGATGAGATGTGCAAGCGATAAAAAGACAAACTCTGGCTGTTGAAGCATATCGCACCAGA
This sequence comes from Macrothele yani, assembly GCA_039090855.1. Taxonomy (NCBI): domain Eukaryota; kingdom Metazoa; phylum Arthropoda; class Arachnida; order Araneae; family Macrothelidae; genus Macrothele; species Macrothele yani. Next base: position 120,169,202 of record CM077026.1, read on the forward strand.
TGCTGCAGACAGTACGGAACAATGCAATGGGGTGCTGAGGTCTGCAAAACATATCCAAGAGCGAAAGGTACGACTGTAAACTTCCTCTCCAGCACTATCACTAGTTGTTCGCCTTTGAATGAGGAAGGATCGCAGGCCTACGTGATGCTGGTTCGTCGATTCGTGGCCAATGTGCATCGGGATGCTAGAACATTTGGAAGTTGTTGGCAACAGTGATTCCAAGAAGGCCCGACATCCACTGGAGCTACTAACTGATGCAGTCATACAGGTGACTGCACACATCCACTAGAGCTACTGACCGATGCAGTCATATAGGTGTCCGCACACATCCACTGGCATATTTGTCACTTGGTAATTGCGAAGTTAATAGCAACTGTAGAAAGTATTAGGTGGGCTGTAGTAGCGAATATTAGGTTTGCTGTAGCAGAAATTCTGTCGACTGCCATTGACCGTAAGATATCTCCGAGTTCGGCAGGTGTACTGTTGCAATAAAGTTGCATTGCGACAGAAATGACATTATGTTTTATTTATCGATGAGTCCTGATTCTTCCTTGGTGCTGCCTATCGTCGAGTCCACGTGTGGCGACGACATGTCCTCCGACAGGATCCAGTCGTTGTCAACGAACAACACACTGCTGGTCAAATAGGTATCGTCGTATGGAGCGCCATTATGTAGTTACGATAGCTGCTCACCTGAGATATGCATAACGGGCATGGTGATAGGCAGGTTGTTGGCTCTTTTCAGCCAGTGTTGCTCTTTCTAAGTGGTGTACGGAGCCCTTTTTCTGAAAAATAAGGCTAGGCTACAGACCACTAACATTTTCCAAGGGAATGGCTCATATTCTTCGTCGGCCGGCAAGATCTCCGCACACAATACCCATCGCGCATGTATGGGACCTCACTGGATGATACTCGCAGAGCTCTCCTATGTCGTCCCGGAACGTCGCTGAATTATATGACCAGGTAAAAGTTGATTGGTCTCAAATATCCCAGACGCTAGTATATCCACGACATCAGACAAAGGCTCAGATTGAATTCAAGGTCATTCTCTGTCCTCGAATGTTAACATACGTAACCGTGTAGGAAAAAGAAGCAGGGTGAGTGGGAGTTTGCAATGGATTCTCTATTATTTAAAACGGTTCTACGTCAATTCGTCGCGTGCGTCAATTCGTCGACTGCGTCAATTCGTCGACTGCGACGATTCGTCGCGCGTCAATTCGTCGCCTACGTCAATTCGTCGCGCGTCAATTCGTCGACTGCGTCAATTCGTCGCGCGTTAATTCGTCGCGCGTCAATTCGTCGACTGCGTCAATTCGTCGCGGACAAATTCGTCGACTACGTCAATTCGTCGCGTTTACAGATTTTGGTTACATACAAAACGAATGCAGGAAAACGTACGATTTCGAACGTCTTGCTCCCTGATCAAATTTATAAAGTTTGGACACGCAGACAGGATAGGAATATTACGTTTTTCTTTGGCACTAAAAATATTAGACGGTAAACGGTTTTTGGAACGGATCAGGGCCCGGTTGGTCAGAGCTCCCCATATACAAAATTTTCGTAAAATCTACATTTCAAAATTGCCTTTATTCTTCAGTAAAATAACATTTCTATGTACATGACAATGGAATTCTGCCAATAAATACAGCGGTATATACATCAGCTGGAAAGTTCCAGTGAAACGTAAAACAAAATATTGTTAAAATCATAAAAAAAATATTTCGCCACGTAGGGCGAAGGAGAGGCAGACAATAAAGCACGAGCGATACAAACGAAAATGTTTACCTACAGTATTGTAGACAGGGCAAGATATGATTCTATACTATGCACAAATTCCAATTAAGCATTACTACCATACTAAAGATTAAACATTAGGTACTAATTCACAGAAATGCAACAGTGATGCTACATTCAAAATTTACAACATATGTACAGAAGTATTCAGTGACAAGGGGAAATAACGCTAAATGTACTCAGAAGGGCATCTTGTTACATTATATTATACACACAGTGACTAATATTTTAAAAAAATATTCAACATAATGAAGGGGACATTGCGTGGGCAGTAAACTGTGCAGAAGGAAGAATTATATACAACAACATAAAACCCAACATTATCGAAGAGAACATGGGAAACATGGTGAGCTATCTTCAATGGCACATTAAAACAGAAAAATCACAAATAGCGAAGCACCAAAATTAATACGTAAAAACATGATTTGTTACAGTGAACGTGGGCGACAACATAAATCCCACTTATAGGTTGAGATGTAACTGCAAATTGTGGATATGGAACCACCCAGCCGATTGGGCACAAGTGGATTGAAAAACGCTATCGGTGTTTGTTGAGGCAGCACGAGAGTGCTCCATTTGGAGGCGAGTGGTTAACCGTGCTAGGAAGCGTCTCCGAATGATAGCACTTGCCTCCTGAGGAGGTGGAATAAGAGCGGGGAAGCGTTGTTGAAGATGGAAAGCATAGACAGTGAACTTCACAAGAAGAAAAATATAACGGCACACAGGAGGCAAGTGAGTAGGTGGATGCTTTGTTTGGAGTAGCCAAGCATATGCAAGAAATGGTAACGATCGAGCACAAATTCGATCAGCAAGACGAAATGCTGTGTTTAGGACTGGCAGGAGAACGGGGCAGAATAGGTATTGATGTTGGACGTCGCTGACTTCAGGGCAAAAGGAGCACTGCGGAGAGGTGAGAAGGGTCATGCGAAACAGTACTGATGGGGCGGGGAGGCGAAGGTGAAGAAATTGCCAATGGACATTGAGTTCAAGAGGGGAGGAAAGGGGGAGGTAGATGCTGTCCAGATGGCGGGGAGAAGAGAAGGAGGAGCAGAATGAACAGAAAGTGGAAGTGCGGGAGGGGAAAGAAGAAGCCAATAAAGAGAAGAGGAGGAGAGAGAAGTAACTAGAACCGGGGAGCTACGAATGAGGAGAAAGAACGGTAGGGAAAGAGGAGCAGAGGGGACCGAGAAGAGACCATCAGGTGAAGCGAGGAGTGGAAAGAGGCTCCAAAGCGCTGTGCGAAGAAGAAGATATTCGTTAGCAAGAGTAATGGTTGGAGATAGAAACAGGGAAGAAAGAGGTCTCCAGGTTAGATCAGAAGTTACGAGAGAACGGACAGTTATCACACCAGAGCGGATCCAATGAGGAAAGTAAAAGTAAGGGAGGTTAGGAGGGTGAATAAGAGAAGAGAAGAAGAGAGGTTCATCTAGGAGATCAAGAGTTGAAGAAGGAAATGAACGGAGAAGAGGAAGCGAACGAAAGAGAGAAAGGCCCTCTCGCAGGACAGGAGGGAGGTGGGACGGGAGAAGAGAGTATGCATCCATCTTCAGAAACAGTAGGAAGGTGAAAGATGGGTCACGGAAAGAAGCTAGAACATTCAAGGTAGTGGTAAGGGACGGAACAGTTGAAGTGGCAAGGCGAATGAAATGAATAATGCGATGAGTTTTATAAAGGAAAGCTGGATCAGGAAGCTGGATGCCACCCAAAGAGGCTGGCAGATGAAGCGTGGCAGGTTTAACCCAGTGATGTGAAGACCAGATGACGGAAGTTGAGAGGCGAGTGATGGTCATCATTTGTGACACGGGCACAACCGTCGACATCCAAGAGTATTCGCATAGAGAGATAAGTTGTCGACGAACAACGGCTGCTCGTTGACGGAACGATGTGAAAGGGCGGGCCTTACTCCAGTAGGCAGCAGTCCGTTGTATCCGGGGAAGAAGAGCAGTCCAGGTGGCAGATGCAGAAGCCAAGGGCAATCCGACATACGCACCGAGGATCTTCTGTGTAGTGGCTGTCCACTGCGCACCCCAAGGAGCATCAGTGCGGGCAGCCCATGCCCCGCACCATAAGCCAGTACTTTTAGTGGCATTCAGCGCTGCTCCAGATAATGCAACATACTGTTGATATACAGAATACAGGCGATCAAATTGAGATTCATCCCGGACGCAAAAGGTCACATCATCAGCATAGGCGGTGAAAATTATTCGATGATGACGAGTACTAGCCACTGTCGGCGGTAGGACATCCAGGAGTGATCTTCGGGCTGCTAACAGGAAAGGCTCAAAAGCGAGAGCGAATAGCTGGCCGGAGAGCGGACATCCTTGCCGGATGCCTCGCTTAAACGGAATTGGAGCGGTTAGAAATGTGGCCGCTCGAACATGGAAACTAGCTCCCTGATAAAGGGCCAAGAGTGCGGAAGAAAAGGTAGGAGGAAAGCCAAATTGTGAAAGGACAGCAGAGAGGTAAAAATGAGAAACGTTATCAAAAGCGGACTTTTGATCCAGATTGAGGAAGGCAAGAGGTTCACAAAAAGAGCGAGCGAGGAAGTGAAGATGAAGGAGAAGAGAAACGTTAGTGGAAATAGTCCGACCAGGCACAGTGTATGTCTGGTCAGGAGAAATAACGAAAGAGAGAACAGAATTAAGGCGACGGGATAAGAGTTTTGTATAGAACTTATAGTCAGTGTTTAGGATGGAGATAGGGCGCCAGTTTCCAAGATCCAAGAGGTCACCCTTCTTAGGAAGGAGGATGGTGTGTGCCAAAGTAAAGTCGGGCGGTAACGCAGGAGAGGAAAAAGCAGACGAGAAACACGCAGACAGAAAAGGCAGAAGGCACGGTAGAAAAGCACGATAAAAGGACAGAGGAAGGCCGTCAGGTCCAGGAGCGGCATGAGGATTGAGAGTAGCGAACGCCTCGCGGAGTTCGCGAAGAGAGAAAGGAGAGAGTAAAGAAGTAGATAAAGTAGAGGGGACCTGAGGAAGAGAGGAGAGAAGAGGAGAAGCTAATGAGGATGAAGACTGCGTTACCGCACTGTACTTGGCGATGAAATACTGTCTGGTGAAAGTGCATAGCTTCGATGGGTTCGAAGTGATGGAACCATCCTGGAGGCGAAGATGACGCAAAGATGTAGCAGAACGATGTTGAGATTCCAAGGCGGTTAAGTAATCGTGAGAATCAGCTGTAGGGGAGAGATGCAAGAAATGCATCCTGCAGGCTGCATCGGATGCGCGAGGAAGAAGCAAAGCATGGAGATCTGCCAGATAGCCGGGGTATTGCGGATCATCAAGAGAGAGCATCGACAATAGAGCACGTAGATTCGCAATTTTCATATCGCTCTCATTCCGAGAGGCATGGGAGTAGCGCCGTACAAAAAGGACCAAGTCATGTTTGACACTGAGCCACAGTTGCATCGCGTCGGACGTAGTATCAAGAAGGGGCTCACGACTTCGGAGGAACTCACGCACAGCAACACAAAATTGTTGATCATCCAGGAGCGAGTCCGGAAAAGTCCATACTCGTTGAGTTCTTGAAGGTGAAGGCGAAACACACACCGACAGACTGACAATACTGTGGTCTGAAGCGGCGGAAGGATGATGGGCAGCAGCTGCGATCGACGGGAGAAGAGCAGTCGAAACATAAAATTTATCCAACCGTGCTGCCGTAGTGCTGCCATGGATGGAAGAGCGCCAGGTAAAAGAGATTTCCGACGGGTGTAGATGCCGGAACGCATCAACCAATTGAAAATCATCAACTAGCTGGGAAATCTGTAATACACGTTGTCTGCGGTATTCTCCAACGGTTGAATTGCGGTCAAGGGCCGGCAACAACGTACAATTGAAATCTCCGCCGATGAGAATGTATTCAGACGGTGGGATGCATGACAGCTCTGTACGGAGTGTGGAGAGAAGATCAGGTAACAGACGTTCATCACAGGGGACATATATGTTAAAAACATGATAGGTCACGTTTTCAATGCAAAAGACAGCGACCTGGAGGTTGTCCACATGTAAGGCACGAATCACTGGCGTCGAAATCAGAGGGAGTAGGCGGTGATGGATCCCAAGTGCAAGGCCACCATTCCGTCCAACTCGATAAGCATGGTGAAAATCGTAGGGCCAAGCCCGCCAACGAGAGAACAAAGTGGTAGCAGAGCAATTGGTCTCTTGGAGCAAGAGAAGATCTGCGTGTAGAGGCGCCAAGTCCTCATACACTAGAGCATTTCTAGGAGAAGCAGAGAACCCTCTGCAGTTAAGTGTGACCACCTTGAATCGGTAGGTCCTTCCCAGGTCGACACGCACGTGCGCTGGAATCTGTTATTTTCTTCGCTTGCTTCTTCATTCTGTCAACACTAAATTTGAGATCGGGATAGGAAAGCACAAGATTTCGATACACAGATATCACACTAGAAACTTGGGTTAGAACAGTAGGAAGATCAAGCAAATGACGTGCAACAAACTGATTAAAGAATCTAGGATGTTTATGAGAGCATAATACTTCATATATTTTATGAAGAGAAAGCGGACCTACCGGTATATCCGCCTTCGCTTCAGCTAGGTATCGGAGAAAAGAATCTAGGGAAAGCACTGGGGGTGGAGTCTTAGAACCTGGAATCACAGCAGGGTGTCGACTTGTTCGTGGCGAAGTACGACGTTGAGAGGAGGAGCGGGAAGATGAGTCAACAGAACGACCTCTTGCAGCACCGATGCGAGGAGGGAGCGGAGTCTGCGGAGCACTCCAGGACTCCCGTCGAGCAGGCTTGCTGGTAGTTGTAGGGTCAGAGTGATTGCCAGAAGTGTCACTAGCAGTAGGGCAGTCCATGTCAGTAACTGTACTTGGAGTGTCTTCATCCGAAGGAAGATGAAGGTCAGCAGTCAGGTTAGCTGGAGCTGCAAGGTACGTGGGCGGAGCTGTCGGTACCAGATGAGGAAAGTCCTCTGTCAACAATTGTGGGGCAGGACCCCGTGGAGGAAGGCCCGATGGCAGAGCAGGTTGAAGTTCTGAAGACACCTCTTTAGAAACGGTAGGGGTGGACGACACAGGGCTGTCACGAGTGACGTTTGGTCCCGAAGACTGAGGTACAGCAGGGCGGCGGAAGCACTCACTACGTTGATGGCCATACGCCTTACAAGTCTGACAATGAAAGGAGGTTAAAACGTCGATGCGTCGGATTTGATCTCCACATTTTACAGTGAAGAGAGTAGGAAAAGACTTCATATGTTCATCCGAAGAGAATACTACTCGCGCAACTCGTCGGGCACTTTCAATCGAACGATCATCCTCGTCCTTTGGAGCAGCGGAGTGTGTGGTAATGTTACCCACAACACGACCGGATTGCATAAGAAAAGCACAAAAGCATAGCATCTGTGACTTCAGGATGTACTGGGTACATCGAGACCGTTACTGGTCTCTGGGCGACAGGCTCAGGAAATAATTGGTGATCACCAACAACCAGCCCAGTCTGTAAGACAGAGGTAGCATCTGCCGCATGAAAAAAATAAACAATGACAATCTGCCCTCTGCGCGACATATGGCGTATCGCTGAACGGAGAGAACTTTTGTTTTAGAGCAGTTGAGTACATTTTGAGTGGTGTGTCTGGCAGCGCCTCAAAGCACACACCCAACTCAGTAGCCGTGGTGAAAGAGGCACCTGCTGGAGAATCCACTGGAATTTCGAGCACAACCTCATTACCAGAGCGACGGACATGAGGTTTTAAAGCTGCGGCTTCCGCTCGCATGGAATTAGACTTGGGCTGAAGCCTTTGGGAAGTTACCGCTGAAGAATAGGAACGAGGAGCAGTAGAAGTGGAGGTTGAAGGCAGAGGAGCACCGCCATCCATTGAAGGCAGAGGAGCATCGCCATCCATTGAAGGCAGAGGAGCACCGTCATCCATAGTGTCCATGACGTCAACTGTCACTATATGAGAAGCAGCTGGGGCAAGAGCTGTAATAGTGACGTCAGGAGGAAAACGATACGCCGCCAACGGTTGACGTCGACCCGGAGGGCAACGTGACAGTTTTCAATTCAGAACCACCAAATCTGGTATACTATCTCGTGGTAATTCAGAACCACCAAATCAGGTATCCTATCTCATAGTACTCTAACTTAGACGGTTGTCGGTTTTTGGAACGGGTGAAGGCCCGGGGAGTCAGAGCTCCCCCCCGTACATACAAAATTTTCGTAAAATCTAGTTTTCATTTCAGAACCATCAAATTTGGTATCATGAAACTCTAACTTAGACGCTAGACGGTTTTTGAAAGGGGTTGGAACCCGCGGGATCGGCAGCCCCCCCCCCTCATAAAAACTTTCGTAAAATCGACAGTTTTCATCTTAGAACCACCAAATTTGGTATACTATCTTATGGTACTCTAACTTAGACGGCAGACCGTTTTTGGAACAGGTCAAGGCCCCGGGGGTGAGAGCCCCCACATACAAAATTTTCTTAAAAACTACAGTTTTCAATTCAGAACCACCTAATCTGGTATACTATCTCATGGTACTCTAACTTAGACGCTAGACGATTTTTGAAGGGGTTGCAGCCCGGGGGTAAGGGCCCCCTCATATAAAAATTCGCAAAATCTACAGTTTTCAATTTAGAACCACCAAATTTGGTATACTATTTCATGGTACTCTAACTTAGACGCTAGACGATTTTTGAAGGGGTTGCAGCCCGGGGGTAAGGGCCCCCTCATATAAAAATTCGCAAAATCTACAGTTTTCAATTTAGAACCACCAAATTTGGTATACTATCTCATGGTACTCTAACTTAGACTGTTGTCGGTTTTTGGAACGGGTCAAGGCCCGGGGAGTCAGAGCTCCCCCCCCCCCCTACATACAAAATTTTCGTAAAATCTAGTTTTCATTTCAGAACCATCAAATTTGGTATCATGAAACTCTAACTTAGACGCTAGACGGTTTTTGGAAGGGGTTGGAGCCCACGGAGTCGGACCCCCCCCCTCATAAAAAATTTCGTAAAATCGACAGTTTTCGTCTTAGAACCACCAAATTTTTTATACTATCTTATGGTACTCTAACTTAGACGGCAGACCGTTTTTGGAACGGGTCAAGGCCCGGGGGTGAGACCCCCACATACAAAATTTTCTTAAAAACTACAGTTTTCAATTCAGAAACACCTAATCTGGTATACTATCTCATGGTACTCTAACTTAGACGCTAGATGGTTTTCGGAAGGGGTTGGAGCCCGGGGGTCAGATCCCTCCCCCGAATAAACACTTTTTCATAAAATCTACAGTTCTCAATTTAGAACCACCAAATTTGGTATACTATCTCATGGTACTCGAACTTAGACGCTAGACGGTTTTTGGAAGGGGTTGGAGATTGCGGGGTCGGAGCCCCCCTCATAAAAAATTTCGTAAAATCTACAGTTTTCATCTTAGAACCACCAAATTTGGTATACTATCTTATGGTACTCTAACTTAGACGGCAGACCGTTTTTGGAACGGGTCAAGGCCCGGGGGTCAGAGCCCCCCACATACAAAATTTTCTTAAAAACTACAGTTTTCAATTCAGAACCACCTAATCTGGTATACTATCTCATGGTACTCTAACTTAGACGCTAGACGGTTTTTGGAAGGGTTGGAGCCCGGGGGTCAGACACCCCCCGAATAATTTTTTTTTTTGTAAAATCTACAGTTTTCAATTTAGAACCACCAACTTTGGTATACTATCTCATGGTACTCTAACTTAGACAGTAGACCGTTTTTGGAACGGATCAAGGCCCGGGGGGTCGGAGCCCCCACATACAAAATTTTCTTAAAAACTGCAGTTTTCAATTCAGAACCACCAAATCTGGTATACTATCGCATGGTACTCTAACTTAGACGCTCGACGATTTTTTGAAGGGGTTGCAGCCCGGGGGGTAAAGGCCCCCTTCATATAAAAATTCGCAAAATCTACAGTTTTCAATTTAGAACCACCAAATTTGGTATACTATCTCATGGTACTTTAACTTAGACGGTCGACGGTTTTTGGGACGGGTCAAGGCCCTGGGGGTCGGAGCCCCCGCCCCGCACACACACACAGACATACAACATTTTCTTAAAAACTACAGTTTTCAATTCAGAACCACCAAATTTGGTATCATGAAACTCTAACTTAGACACTAGACGGTTTTTGGAAGGGGCTGGAACCCCGGGGTGAGAGCCCCTCCCCCTCCTCATAAAAATTTCGTAAAATCTACAGTTTTCAATTTAGGACAACCAGATTTGGTATACTACTAATGGTTATCTAACTTAGACGGTAGACGGTTTTTGGAAGGGGTCGGGGCCCGGGTCAAGGTAGCCCCATGCAAAATTTTCGTAAAAAGTTTCGTTTTTTACTCTTAAGAATACCCTATTTACGTTCTAAGGCGCTCTTTGGCCCTTTGAGGGCCTTGCACCATAAACCATCAACCAACCAACCAACTAACCAACCTACGGTCTAAGTTAGGGACTGTAGATAACAATAAAGTGCAAAAATATGCGTTTAATGGTGTATTAAAAACACAAATCTATATAGTTTAGCTTTCACTACCATTGAACGGCTTATCAGAAAGAAATATAATGTAATGTAAACAGAGAGTTCCAGATATTCAAAATTCAAAACGGTAAGAAAAAGATTATCAATGCCAATGTGAAGTCGTATGCATGCGACATCACATAGGTACATTGCATTTCTGTGTCGCGGGATTCACAGAAGCACACGCCAGATGTACGGCAGTTCTATAGATGTCTCCTAGAAGGTAAGTATTCCCATTCCTTTTTCTTTCTTTTTTGTTTCGCAAAATTAAATTAACTAAATCAAAAAATTTAAAATAAGTTTACTGGAAAATTGCAGGAATATCTTTTTCATTCATTAACTTTCACCCGCTGAACTTGGTGATTCCACAAATAGTAATATGTACCTGGCAAATAACTGGTATCCCTGCTAGTATAAATTATATTAATGATTTATTTGCGTCCAGTTCAATCTAGTATGTCCATAAGAGCGTTTGGGGCCGTATGAAAAATACATTTCAACGTGTGCCGCTACGGCGGCGGAGTGATCTAGGCGCTGGCTTCTGACCACTTGTCGAGAAGGATCCTGGTTCAAATCCCGGTGAATCATGGACGTTGTGCTTGACTTCTGGCACTGGCTGTCCCCCTTCCCAGGAACCAGTGGCCCAAATTTGGGAATGTCCGACTGCTTATAGCCCACTGAATTGATCACGGTGGTCGTTAACCCCCCCCCCCCCCCCCCAAAGATTGCGACGTGTCCATTGCTATTTGTTGTGGACCGTACAAAAAGTATGTTTTTGATATCAACGTGTCCACTTCCATGTAGGCTGGCCATAAAATGTTAGGGGACCGTACAAAATTGCACTTTTGCTTTCACCTTGTCAGCGCTTCGGTATATGGTTGAAGTATACGTATATATAGTTGGGCCATTTCAGCACGTAGTTTGGTTTATATAGAAAATCAAGATAATGTTACAGTTTTACTCAACTACAACACATTAATCCCGAAGGCTATTTGTTGAAATCTTTAATCCGCCGTGCTCATATTCACAACGTTAACATAACATGTCAAGTTATTAATGTTGCAGTTTTACCCTGTCACAAAACTTTAGTTACAAGACCTTAGGCGTAAACTTTTTTTTTTTAGGAATTTTTAGTCCGACGTATTCATAAGGTTTCGATAACATGCCAAGGTTATGGTACTGCGTTTTGACTGAGGCACAAAAATTAATAAACAGGCCTTAAGCCTTTTTATCAGTTTTCAATCAACCGTGCTCATATACATAAAATTTTCAGAGAAAGTCAAGTTTACTGTGTTGCGCATTTACTCGAGTACAAAACTATAAACAGCCATTAACTTTCACCCGCTGAACTTGGTGATTCCTCAATTCATCCATTAACAAGTCTTTTAAGTGATTGTATGCTATGGTCATATTGATAATGTTTGATGACAAGTCAGGTTATTGATGTTGCACTTATTAAAAGACTTAAAAAGGTGTAGAGGCTAGTAATTATTATTTGAAGTCTAAGTAAAAGCTCATTTTTAACTTGACTCGTCATGAAATCCTTGTGAATATGGCATTTATTTTATTTTGTACATTTTACAAAGCGTATGCATTTTTTTTGGCATTTGTTTTATTTTGTGTTGTACTTGTTACATAGCGTTTCGCATTTTTGTAATGCTTGTGACTTGTGATTGCATTTTGAATTTTTATTTGTTTCACATTTTGGATTGCATTTTGAATTTTTATATGTTTCACATTTTGGATTACTTTTTGACATTTTATGTTTTTGACATGCTATTTTGAAAATTTTGACTTTTTTAATTCTGCGTTGTGTTTTACATTCTTGCATCTTCGGCGGAATTACATTCTGAAAAATTCAAATACAAGTTAGTAAAAGGTATAAATCAATAGTGAGAAATACCAGCACATTTTAGTAAAGGGTAGAATTATATGAAATTCCTCTTAAAATGTCCAGCATGTTAACATTGTCTCTGTGCACCAAAGAAGTTTGAATTCCTTTTTATCTTGCCAGCGTTTCTCTTCTGGGTGGATTTGTTGGAATCTGTGCTATCACTCTTTCGATTTTAGCTATAGTTGTTCTCTGCTCTTTCGCAATTTCACTGATTATTTCGTACAGTCACAGTTTTTTCTCTCCCAGAATTGTATTCCAGCATCTGTCTAATCGTTCAAGTTCGTTTTGTGTTCTGGGAAAGCCAAATAAATTGTTTTCACTAACTGACCAAATTGTTGGCAGGAACAGCGGAGGGCTTCTGCTTGGATTGTTTCTTCTGCTTCCACGAAATTTTCCAAGAACATAATTTTCCTCAAACCACTGAACTACAGAATCTGCATATTCTAGTAAAATTGATTTCACTTCTTCAAAAGCAGCTGGAATTTCATCAGATGAAAAAAATGCGAGTGCTTGCAAATGTCTGACTTTGAGAACAAACTCACTGTTTTCCTTATATTCCAAGGCTATGCCAGAGAATGAATATTCCTCAGCACATTTTTTTCCGAGATGAAACCAACATTTGTGTGTGCTGCTTCCAAATTCCTTTTTAGCAGCATTATAACGGTAGCTATTTCAAAATCTATTATTATGCGTATATTGTGGTGCAAGCTGAATATCATAGTCCTTTTTTTTTTATTGGAGTTTTAACGACCACCGTGAGCCACTCAATGGGCTATAAGCAGTCGCCCGTCCCTAATTTAGGGTCACTGGTCCCAGGGAAGGGAGAGAGCCAGTGCCGTAAGACAAACACAACATCCAAGCCTAACGGGATTCGAACCCGGACCCCTTACGGACGAATGATCAGAGGCCAGCGCCTTAGACCACTGCGCCACCGGGGCGGCTATCATAGTCTGATGCATAGTCTTGTAAATCCTACAAAAATACTTTATAATAGTATTATATTATTTATACTTGCTGGAAAGTAACCCATAAACTAGTGGGACAAGTCTGTGCATCTCTGGATTCGTTTCAACCATAGCATGAATGGAACATAATTGCCTAAAAAGGGGTTGGACAAGTTTCAAATGTCCCATCCATAATCCAGAGGGGTGCTTCTTTAAGCTTTCGTAAATTATTCTCTGTTAAAAATAAAATAATTCTTTGATGTCCAAATGCGCTATCTCTGCCAAGAAATTTTGCACCATCTTCTGCTGTAAATTTATTGGGGCATCGATCCGTTCTGAAGTCGTAGGCTCCGCAGGCATGTCTTGGCATGTCTTCTCTTTTATACAACTTGCCTTAGTGCATCCATATTAGGCATGTAAGCTGCATTTACTGTAGCCATTGACGTTGTCACGGTTTGAATAATTTGTGCAGGGGCTTCGTCCGTATTTCTCGCTTGTTCTTTTATCTGCGCTCTTGCAACAGCAACATCACTTTTCTCCGGTATTGGAGCATGATTATGTGGTTTCTCATTGCGCATCCTGTGTTCATCTCCAATAAGAATAATACTAGCAAAGCCAGTACAATTTCCATAATATCTTTCAATACAGTGACAATACCGTAAATCACCTCGCACTCTGTTATGGCAAAATAAATAACCTTTCCATTTCAGGAAATCATTTTCTTTTTGTGAATTAACTATTTATGTTGCATTCTTCATCTGCATAGTGCCTTCGGAAAACAATGCACTTTCTCTTTCCAAAATATTTAGAATGATATATTTCCACTATTATCACTTGACAACGCACAACAAAGGTTTCAACAAGCACGTTCTCTGTTCTCCAGTCAACTACGAACTAATGAGCAACCATTCAATAAAACAATCAGAATACAGACAATCACGTGAAGCTTGTTCCTCCAGTTAGGGTTTAAGCGAAGTTCAAGATTTTCGTACCTGCGGTCACAAGAAGTGGTTAATTTTAAGGATCGGCATCTTATCTTTTGTTTTTCCAAAACGCAGAGGTACATGTATTTCACAGCTGGGACGCTATAGGCGGGGGATCAACAGATGCGAAGAACCCGGGAGCCAGGTTCCGGAGGCGGCAGCAGGCGCGGACTGGGCAGCTGTACTCTGGGCCGGTAGGCGTCATGCTAATTCTCAAAAATAAATTCAAATTTTTTGTGTTGCACCATGCGTATGAAAGAAAATTGTTATACTGAAAAGACAATTTGTTTACCCCGTAACATATTAAACGAAACCTACGTCCCTACGTGCCAAATGATCTGTAAGCCAAACACAGTTTTTCATGCAACACCTTCCCCGACTTTCTAAGTTCAGATCTGTCTCGTTCGACTTATTTCCTGTACCGCCCCTCTCTTTCGCTAATTGCAGTTAATTGCCGTGAAATTGGTGTTTTACGTTGGGGTGTATTGCCGCCTGTCCCGAAGACTATAGTGAAAGCGGTGAACCCCAGGGGAAAAGTATTCCATCAAAAGCAAAAGAAATCCAATGCGAGAGCAAAACTTTGTTCGTTGGCATTACATCCAAGCAATTTAGGCGAAGTAGGAAGTGTGTTTTTCTACTACGACACCAGAAGATTGTCGCGAATGCTCAGGCAATTACGATACAGATGTGTCCTTAAGACTTCTCTTTCAAGACGTCCAAAGGCCGGCACTAGGGGATGGGGAGGGATACAGTGCGGATGCTCTTTTTTGTTGCAGTTAGAAATTCTTAAGCTCATTCTTCCTTAAAACTTTGTCTGGCTACCAGTAAGTACTGTCTCATGCCTCAACCCTTGCACAGATTTGTTGTTTTTGTTTTCATTCTTTGAGTTAACAGCGGGAAAATATCTGAACTGCGTTGTTTCAGTTGGAAATATTTTTTTTTACTTCAGCAACAGGGCTTCACGTATAATTGCAAAATACTTCGATAGAATAAACATACCTTACATAAAGAGTTTGCATGAGAAAATAGATTAATAATAAGGAAAATATTCTAAAACCAAAAAAAGAAATTGCGGAACCGAGAAAGCTAGGTAGAGGAAACAAAAGGCTCTAAGAAAACGTTCATATTTAAAGAAACCTGTAGCCGCTTAATGAGTAAGTGGTATAACTCAATACAAAATCATGTGCTGTATTTGAAAAAAAAATTAGAAGCAAGTAGGCATCGTGACTGTCCACAGTTTCCCCTTTTCATCCTGTCGATATTACAACCACCACAGAAAAGAAAAGAACAAAAACATAACAAAAACACCCATACAAAGTAAAATGCCCAAAACATAAAAAGAAGTAACCACACAAAATGAAATGCCCAAAACATTAAAAAAACTGGAACCACACGAAACAAAATACTCAAAACATGGTAAGAAATTCTGTTTAAAGCACAATGAAGGTATACGACAGGAGAAATATATGTTTTTAAAACTTAATACAAGTGTCAAAACTGAAATAAAAAGAAAGAAAAAAGAAATATTCCAAATTTCATTGTTACTTTAGATATTTTGACCTGTTGACATTTCGTAAATTGTACTTACACTCGGTCAAAAAATATTACTTACAAGGACTCTTTAGTAACTTTTAATCGCTGTGGTCGTATTTATAAGGTTTGCATAACAAATCAAGTTAATAATGTTGCGCTTTCACTTACCGTCTCCCGCTAAGTTAGAGTTTTATGACGCAAAATTTGGTGGTTCTGAATTAAAAAATAAAGATTTTAAGAAAATTTTGTATGTGTGGGGGGGGGGGTCTTACCCCCGGGCCTTGATCCGTTCCAAAAACCTTCTACCGTCTAAGTTAGAGTACCATGAGATAATATACAAAACTTGGTGGTTCTAAATTGAAAACTATAGATTTTACAAAAGTTTGTGTGTAGGAGGGGGGTAACCACCCTTGCCCCGACCCGTTCTGAAAACCGTCTACCGTTTAATTTAGAACACCATGATAGAGTATACCAAATTTGGTAGCTCTAAATTGAAAACTTTAGTTTTTACGAAAAATATTTATGGGCGGAGGGACTCTGACCCCGTGCCCGACCCGTTCCAAAAACCGTCTACCGTCTAAGTTAGAGTACCATGAGAGAGTATGCCAAATTTGGTGGTTCTAAATTGAAAACTGTAGATTTTACGCGGCATTTTTATGAGGGGGAGGGGCTTTACCACCGGGATCCAACTCCTTCCAAAGACTGTCTACTGTCTAAGTTAGAGTACCATGAGATAGTATACCGAATTTGGTGGTTCTGAATTGAAAACTGTAGATTTTACGAAAAAGTTTTTATTCGGGGGTGGCCTGACCCCCGGGTTCCAACCCATTCCAAAACCCGTCTGGCGTCTAAGTTAGAGTACCGTGAGATAGTATACCAGATTTGGTGGTTCTGAATTGAAAACTGTAGTTTTTAAGAAAATTTTGTATGTGGGGGCTCTGACCCCCGGTGGCCTTGACCCGTTCCAAAAACGGTCTGCCAACTAAGTTAGAGTACCATAAGATAGTATACCAAATTTTGTGGTTCTAAGATAAAAACTGTAGATTTTACGAAATTTTTTATGAGGGGGGCCCGACCCCGCGGGCTCCATCCCCTTCCAAACTAGCGTCTAAGTTAGAGTACCATGAGGTAGTATGCAAAATTTGGTGGTTCTAAATTGAAAACTGTAGATTTTACGAAAAAGTTTTTATTCGGGGGGTCCGACCCCCGGGCTCCAACCCCTTCCACAAACCGTCTAGCGTCTAAGTTAGAGTACCATGAGATAGTATACCAGATTAGGTGGTTCTGAATTGAAACTGTAGTTTTTAAGAAAATTTTGTATGTGGGGGCTCTGACCCCCCCCCCCGCCTTGACCCGTTCCAAAAAGGGTCTGCCGTGTAAGTTAGAGTTCCATAAGATAGTATACCAAATTTGGTGGTTCTAATATGAAAACTGTAGATTTTACGAAATTTTTATGAGGGGGTAGACCCCCGGGCTGCAACCCCTTCAAAAAACCTTCTAGTGTCTAAGATAGAGTACCATGAGATAGTATACCAAATTTGGTGGTTCTAAATTGAAAACTGGAGATTTTACGAAAAAGTTTTTATTCGGGGGGTCCGACCCCCCGGGCTCCAAACCCTTCCAAAAACCGTCTAGCGTCTAAGTTAGAGTACCATGAGATAGTATACCAAATTTGGTGGTTCTAAATTGAAAACTGTAGATTTTACGAAAAAGTTTTTATTCGGGGTCCGACCCCCGGGCTCCAACCCCTTCCAAAAACCGTCTAGCGTCTAAGTTAGAGTACCATGAGATAGTATACCAGATTTGGTGGTTCTGAATTGAAAACTGTAGATTTTACGGAAATTGAGCTCCGTGAGTTTTGTTTGAATAACAAGTATTTAGGCTACTAGGATTACTGAGTTTGTGTTTACCTCCACTATAAAGGTTTGGTGATTCGTTTCGGACATCTCCCGAAGTGGTGAGTGCTTTTTTTCGTTTCTTATCGTCGTGTTTATAATTCCTACCGAGCTGGTAGAAGCCTAGTTATCTCGGCGCCATTAAAATGGCGTCATCCGGTGGTGTTGTCAACCCTGACATCACTTCCGGTGATCTCGGCACTTTGCCCAGCGGTGGCGTTGTCACGTTGCCCTCCAGGTCGACGTCAACCGTTGGCGGCGTATCGTTTTCCTCCCCTGACGTCACTATTACAGCTCTTGCCCCAGCTGCTTCTCATATAGTGACAGAAGACGTCATGGACACTATGGATGGCGGTGCTCCTCTGCCTTCAACCTCCACTTCTACTGCTCCTCGTTCCTATTCTTCAGCGGTAACTTCCCAGAGGCTTCAGCCCAAGTCTAATTCCCTGCGAGCGGAAGCCGCAGCTTTAAAACCTCATGTCCGTCGCTCTGGTAATGAGGTTGTGCTCGAAATTCCAGTGGATTCTCCAGCAGGTGCCTCTTTCACCACGGCTACTGAGTTGGGTGTGTGCTTTGAGGCGCTGCCAGACACACCACTCAAAATGTACTCTACTGCTCTGAAACAAAAGTTCTCTCCGTCAGCGATACGTCATATGTCGCGCAGAGGGCAGAGTGTCGTTGTTTATTTCTTTCATGCGGCAGATGCTACCTCAGTTTTACAGACTGGGCTGATTGTTGGTGATCACCAATTATTTCCTGAGCCTGTCGCCCAGAGACCAGTAACGGTCTCGATGTACCCAGTACATCCTGAAGTCACAGATGCTATGCTTTGTGCTTTTCTTATGCAATCCGGTCGTGTTGTGGGTAACATTACCACACACTCCGCTGCTCCAAAGGACGAGGATGATCGTTCAATTGAAAGTGCCCGACGAGTTGCACGATTAGTATTCTCTTCGGATGAACATATCAAGACTTTTCCTACTCTCTTCACTGTAAAATGCGGAGACCAGATACGACGCATCGACGTTTTGACCTCCTTTCATTGTCAGACTTGTAAGGCGTATGGCCATCAACGAAGTGAGTGCTTCCGCCGCCCTGCTGCACCTCAGTCTTCGGGACCAAAAGTCACTCGTGACAACCCTGTTTTCTCCGCCCCTGCCGCTTCTAAGGAGGTGTCTTCAGAACTTCATCAACCTGCTCTACCATCGGGCCCTTCTCCACGGGGTCCTGTCCCACAATTATTGACAGTGGACTTTCCTCCTCTGGTGCCGACTGCTCCGCCCACGTTCCTTGCAGCTCCAGCTGACCTGACTGCTGACCTTCATCCTCCGTCGGACGAAGACACCCCAAGTACAATTACTGACATGGACTGCCCTACTGCTAGTGACTATTCTGGCAATGACTCTGACCCTACAACTACCAGCAAGCCTGCTCAACGGGAGTCCTGGAGTGCTCCGCAGTCTCCGCTCCCTCCTCGCACCGGTGCTGCAAGAGGTCGTTCTGTTGACTCATCTTCCCGCTCCTCCTCTCAACGACGTACTTCGCTACGAATAAGTCGACATTCCTGCTGTGATTCCAGGTGCTAAGACTCCACCCCCAGTGCTTTCCCTAGATTCTTTTCTCCGATACCTAGCTGAAGCGAAGGCGGATATACCGGTAGGTCCGCTTTCTCTTCATAAAATATATGAAGTATTATGCTCTCATAAACATCCTAGATTCTTTAATCAGTTTGTTGCACGTCATATGCTTGATCTTCCTACTGTTCTAACCCAAGTTTCTAGTGTGACATCTGTGTTTTGAAATCTTGTGCTTTCCTATCCCGATCTCAAATTTAGTGTTGACCGAATGAAGAAGCAAGCGAAGAAAATAACAGATTCCAGTGCACGTGCGTGTCGACCTGGGAAGGACCTACCGATTCCAGGTGGTCACACTTAACTGCAGAGGGTTCTCTGCTTCTCCTAGAAATGCCCTAGTGTATGAGGACTTGGCGCCTCTACACGCAGATCTTCTCTTCCTCCAAGAGACCAATTGCTCTGTTACCACTTTGTTCTCTCGTTGGCGGGCTTGGCCCTACGATTTTCACCATGCTTATCGAGTTGGACGGAATGGTGGCCTTGCAATTGGGATCCATCACCGATTACTCCCTCTGATTTCGAAGCCAGTGATTCGTGCATTATATGTGGACAACCTCCAGGTCGTTGTCTTTTGCATTGAAAACGTGACCTATCATGTTTTTAACATATATGTCCCCTGTGATGAGCGTCTGTTACCTGATCTTCTCTCCACACTCCGTACAGAGCTGTCATGCATCCCACCGTCTGAATATATTCTCATCGGCGGAGATTTCAATTGTACGTTGTTGCCGGCCCTTGACCGCAATTCAACCGTTGGCGAATACCGCAGGCAACGTGTATTACAGATTTCTCAGCTAGTTGATGATTTTCAATTGGTTGATGCGTTCCGGCATCTACACCCGTCGGAAATCTCTTTTACCTGGCGCTCTTCCATCCATGGCAGCACCACGGCAGCACGGCTGGATAAATTATATGTTTCGACTGCTCTTCTCCCGTCGATCGCAGCTGCTGCCCATCATCCTTCCGCCGCTTCAGACCACAGTATTGTCAGTCTGTCGGTGTGTGTTTCTCCTTCACCTTCAAGAACTCGACGAGTATGGACTTTTCCGGACTCGCTCCTGGATGATCAACAATTTATGTTGCTGTGCGTGAGTTCCTCCGTAGTCGTGAGCCCCTTCTTGATATTACGTCAGACGCGATGCAACTGTGGCTCAGTGTCAAACACGACTTGGTCCTTTTTGTACGGCGCTTCTCCCATGCCTCTCGGAATGAGAGCGATATGAAAATTGCGAATCTACGTGCTCTATTGTCGATGCTCTCTCTTGATGATCCGCAATACCCCGGCTATCTGGCAGATCTTCACGCCGTGCTTCTTCCTCGCGCATCCGATGCAGCCTGCAGGATGCATTTCTTGCATCTCTCCCCTACAGCTGATTCTCACGATTACTTAACCGCCTTGTAATCTCAACATCGCTCTGCTACATCTTTGCGTCATCTTCGCCTCCAGGATGGTTCCATCACTTCGAACCCATCGAAGCTATGCACTTTCACTAAACAGTATTTCACCGCCAAGTACAGTGCAGTAACGCAGTCTTCATTCTCATTAGCTTCTCCTCTTCTCTCCTCTCTTCCTCAGGTCCCCTCTACTTTATCTACTTCTTTACTTTCCCCTTTCTGTCTTCGCGAACTCCGTGAGGTGTTCGCTACTCTCAATCCTCATGCTGCTCCTGGACTTGACGGCCTTCCTCTGTCCTTTTACCGTGCTTTTCTACCGTGCCTTCTGCCTTTTCTGTCTGCGTGTTTCTCGTCTGCTTTTTCCTCTCCTGCGTTACCGCCCGACTTTACTTTGGCACACATCATCCTCCTTCCTAAGAAGGGTGACCTCTTGGATCTGGGAAACTGGCGCCCTATCTCCATCCTAAACACTGACTATAAGTTCTATACAAAACTCTTATCCCGTCGCCTTAATTCTGTTCTCTCTTTCGTTATTTCTCCTGACCAGACATACACTGTGCCTGGTCGGACTATTTCCACTAACGTTTCTCTTCTCCTTCATCTTCACTTCCTCGCTCGCTCTTTTGATGAACCTCTTGCCTTTCTCAATCTGGATCAAAAGTCCGCTTTTGATAACGTGTCTCACTTTTATCTCTCTGCTGTCCTTTCACGATTTGGCTTTCCTGCTGCCTTTTCTTCCGCTCTCTTGGCCCTTTATCAGGGCGTCAGTTTCCATGTTCGAGCGGCCACATTTCTAACCGCTCCAATTCCGTTTAGGCGAGGCATCCGGCAAGGATGTCCGCTCTCCGGCCAGCTATTCGCTCTCGCTTTTGAGCCTTTCCTGTAAGCAGCCCAAAGATCACTCCTGGATGTCCTACCGCCGACAGTGGCTAGTACTCGTCATCATCGGATAATTTTCACCGCCTATGCTGATGATGTGACCTTTTGTGTCCGGGATGAATCTCAATTTGATCGCCTGTATTCTGTATATCAACAATATGTTGCAATATCTGGAGCTGCGCTGAATGCCACTAAAAGTACTGGCTTATGGTGCGGGGCATGGGCTGTCCGCACCGATGCTCCTTGGGGTGCGCAGTGGACAGCCACTACACAGAAGATCCTCGGTGCGTATGTCGGTTTGCCCTTGGCTTCTGCATCTGCCACCTGGACTGCTCTTCTTCCCCGGATACAACGGGCTGCTGCCTACTGGAGTAAGGCCCGCCCTTTCACATCGTTCCGTCAACGAGCAGCCATTGTTCGTCGACAACTTATCTCCCTATGCGAATACTCTTGGATGTCGACGGTTGTTCCCGTGTCACAAATGATGACCATCACTCGCCTCTCAACTTCCGTCATCTGGACTTTACATCACTGGGTTAAACCTGCCGCGCTTCATCTACCAGCCTCATTAGGTGGCATCCAGCTTCCTGATCCAGCAGTCCTTTATAAAACACATCGCATTATTCATTTCATTCGCCTTGCCACTTCAACTGTTCCGTCCCTTACCGCTACCTTGAATGTTCTTGCTTCTTCTCGTGACCCATCTTTCACCTTCTTACTGTTTCTGAAGATGGATTCATACTCTCTTCTTCCGTCCCACCTCCCTTCTGTCCTGCGAGAGGGCCTTTCTCTCTTTCGTTCGCTTCCTCTTCTCCGTTCATTTCCTTCTTCAACTCTTGATCTTCTATATGAACCTCTCTTCTTCTCTTCTGTTATTCACCCTCCTAACCTCCCTTACTTTTACTTTCCTCATTGGATCCGCTCTGGTGTGATAACTGTCCGTTCTCTCGTAACTTCTGATCTAACCTGGAGACCTCTTTCTTCCCTGTTTCTATCTCCAACCATTACTCTTGCTAACGAATATCTTCTCCTTCGCACAGCGCTTTGGAGCCTCTTTCCACTCCTCGCTTCCCCTAATGGTCTCTTCTCGGTCCCCTCCGCCCCTCTTTCTCTACCGTTCTTTCTCCTCATTCGTAGCTCCCCGGTTCTAGTTACTTCTATCTCCTCCTCTTCTCTTTATTGGCTCCTTCTTTCCCCTCCCGCACTTCCACTTTCTGTTCATTCTGCTTCTCCTTCTCTTCTCCCCGCCATCTGGACAGCCTCTACCTCTCCCCTTTCCTCCCCTCTTGAACTCAATGTCCATTGGCAATTTCTTCACCTTCGTCTCCCCGCCCCATCAGTACTATTTCGCATGACCCTTCTCACCTCTCCACATTGTTCCTTTTGCCCTGAAGTCAGCGACGTCCAACATCAATACCTCTTCTGCCCCGTACTCCTGCCAGTCCTAAACACAGCATTTCGTCTTGCTGATCGAATTTGTGCTCGATCGTTACCATTTCTTGCATATGCTTGGCTACTCCAAACTAAGCATCCACCTACTCACTTGCCTCCTGTGTGCCGTTACATTTTTCTTCTTGTGAAGTTCACTGTATATGCTTTCCATCTTGAACAACGCCTCCCTGCTTTTACTCCACCTCCTCAGGAGGCAAGTGCTATCATTCGGAGACGCTTCCTAGCACGGTTAACCACTCGTCTCCGAATGGAGCACTCTCGTGCTGCCTCAACAAACACCGATAACGTTTTTCAATCCACCTGGGCCCAATCGGCTGGGTGGTTCCATATCCACAATTTGCAGCTGCGTCTCAACTTGTAGGTGGGATTTTTGTTGTCGCCCACATTCACTGTCACAACTCATGATTTTACGTATTAATTTTGGTGGTATGAGGCTCCTAGGTGGAGTCTCCTTTTTCACCCACATGATTCGCTATTTGTGATTATTCTGTTTTATGTGCTATTGGAGATAGCTCACCATGTTTCCCATGATCTCTTCGATTTTGTTGTATTTTAATGTTGTATATAATTCTTTCTTCTGCACAGTTTACTGCACACGCAATGTCCCCTACATTATGTTGAATATATTTTGAAATTTTTTTGTCCCTGTGTATATAATTTAATGTAAGAAGATGCTCTTCTGAGTACTTTTAGCGATTCTCCCCCTTGTCACTGAATACTTCTGTACATATGATGTAAATTTTGAGTGTAGCACCACTGTTACATTTCTGTTTTATGAGAAGCTGCCCTTCTGGGTATGCTTAGCGGCTTTCTTTTTTGTCACTGTATTGTTCTGTACATATGATATGACACTTATGAATTGCATTCTTGTTCGATTTCTGTTTTTTTTTTTTGTAAAGTTGCCCTCCTGGGTCCGTTTAGCGTATTTCTCTCTTGTCACTGCATAATTCTGTGCATATAATAAGTATTTGTGCTTAATTGTTTCTACCATTTCTGTCATATTTCTAAATACTGTTGCACCTGTTAGTTCCTTCTCACCCATGGTCTTTTATGTGAATTAGTACCTTGTGCATATTTAATCTTGAGTATGGTAGTAATACTTAATTGGAATTTGTGAATAGTATAGCATCATGTCGTTTCTTGTCTACAATACTGTAGTATACATTTTCATTTGCATCGCTCGTGCTTTATTGTCTGCCTCTCCATCGCCCTTCGGGGCGAAAATAATTTTATGATTTTAACAATATTTTGTTTTACGTTTCACTGGAACTTTCCAGTTGTTGTATATACCACTGTATTTATTGGCAGAATTCTACTGTCATGTACATAGAAATGCTATTTTTTTATTTGAAGAATAAAGACAATTTTGAAATGTAGATTTTACGAAATTTTTATGAGGGAGGTAGACCCCCCGGGCTGCAACCCCTTCAAAAAACTTTCTAGCGTCTAAGATAGAGTACCATGAGATAGTATACCAAATTTGGTGGTTCTAAATTGAAAACTGTAGATTTTACGAAAAAGTTTTTTATTCGGGGGGTCTGACCCCCGGGCTCCAACCCCTTCCAAAAACCGTCTAGCGTCTAAGTTAGAGTACCATGAGATAGTATACCAGATTAGGTGGTTCTGAATTGAAAACTGTAGTTTTTAAGAAAATTTTGTATTTGGGGGGCTCTGACCCCGTGCCTTGACCCGTTCCAAAAAGGGTCTGCCGTCTAAGTTAGAGTTCCATAAGATAGTATACCAAATTTGGTGGTTCTAATATGAAAACTGTAGATTTTACGAAATTTTTATGAGGGGGGTAGACCCCCCGGGCTGCAACCCCTTCAAAAAACCTTCTAGCGTCTAAGATAGAGTACCATGAGATAGTATACCAAATTTGGTGGTTCTAAATTGAAAACTGGAGATTTTACGAAAAAGTTTTTTATTCGGGGGGGTCCGACCCCCCGGGCTCCAAACCCTTCCAAAAACCGTCTAGCGTCTAAGTTAGAGTACCATGATATAGTATACCAGATTAGGTGGTTCTGAATTGAAAACTGTAGTTTTTAAGAAAATTTTGTATGTGGGGGGCTCTGACCCCCGGGCCTTGACCCGTTCAAAAACGGTCTGCCGTCTAAGTTAGAGTACCATAAGATAGTATACCAAATTTTGTGGTTCTAATATGAAAACTGTAGATTTTCTTCTCCCGTCCCACCTCCCTGCTGTCCTGCGAGAGGGCCTTTCTCTCTTTCGTTCGCTTCCTCTTCTCCGTTCATTTCCTTCTTCAACTCTTGATCTCCTAGATGAACCTCTCTTCTTCTCTTCTCTTATTCACCCTCCTAACCTCCCTTACTTTTACTTTCCTCATTGGATCCGCTCTGGTGTGATAACTGTCCGTTCTCTCGTAACTTCTGATCTAACCTGGAGACCTCTTTCTTCATTGTTTCTATCTCCAACCATTACTCTTGCTAACGAATATCTTCTTCTTCGCACAGCGCTTTGGAGCCTCTTTCCACTAATCGCTTCACCTGATGGTCTCTTCTCGGTCCCCTCTGCTCCTCTTTCCCTACCGTTCTTTCTCCTCATTCGTAGCTCCCCGGTTCTAGTTACTTCTCTCTCCTCCTCTTCTCTTTATTGGCTTCTTCTTTCCCCTCCCGCACTTCCACTTTCTGTTCATTCTGCTCCTCCTTCTCTTCTCCCAGCCATCTGGACAGCATCTACCTCTGCCCTTTCCTCCCCTCTTGAACTCAATGTCCATTGGCAATTTCTTCACCTTCGTCTCCCCACCCCATCAGTACTGTTTCGCATGACCCTTCTCACCTCTCCGCAGTGCTCCTTTTTTGCCCTGAAGTCAGCGACGTCCAACATCAATACCTATTCTGCCCCGTTCTCCTGCCAGTCCTAAACACAGCATTTCGTCTTGCTGATCGAATTTGTGCTCGATCGTTACCATTTCTTGCATATGCTTGGCTACTCCAAACAAAGCATCCACCTACTCACTTGCCTCCTGTGTGCCGTTATATTTTCTTCTTGTGAAGTTCACTGTCTATGCTTTCCATCTTCAACAACGCTTCCCCGCTCTTATTCCACCTCCTCAGGAGGCAAGTGCTATCATTCGGAGACGCTTCCTAGCACGGTTAACCACTCGCCTCCAAATGGAGCACTCTCGTGCTGCCTCAACAAACACCGATAGCGTTTTTCAATCCACTTGGGCCCAATCGGCTGGGTGGTTCCATATCCACAATTTGCAGTTACATCTCAACCTATAAGTGGGATTTTTGTTGTCGCCCACGTTCACTGTAACAAATCATGTTTTTACGTATTAATTTTGGTGCTTCGCTATTTGTGATTTTTCTGTTTTAATGTGCCATTGAAGATAGCTCACCATGTTTCCCATGTTCTCTTCGATAATGTTGGGTTTTATGTTGTTGTATATAATTCTTCCTTCTGCACAGTTTACTGCCCACGCAATGTCCCCTTCATTATGTTGAATATTTTTTAAAATATTAGTCACTGTGTGTATAATATAATATAACAAGATGCCCTTCTGAGTACATTTAGCGTTATTTCCCCTTGTCACTGAATACTTCTGTACATATGTTGTAAATTTTGAATGTAGCATCACTGTTGCATTTCTGTTTTATGAGAAGCTGCCCTTCTGGGTATGCTTAGCGGCTTTCTTTTTTGTCACTGTATTGTTCTGTACATATGATATGACACTTATGAATTGCATTCTTGTTCGATTTCTGTTTTTTTTTTGTAAAGTTGCCCTCCTGGGTCCGTTTAGCGTATTTCTCTCTTGTCACTGCATAATTCTGTGCATATAATAAGTATTTGTGCTTAATTGTTTCTACCATTTCTGTCATATTTCTAAATACTGTTGCACCTGTTAGTTCCTTCTCAGCCATGGTCTTTTATGTGAATTAGTACCTTGTGTATATTTAATCTTTAGTATGGTAGTAATACTTAATTGGAATTTGTGAATAGTATAGCATCATGTCTTTTCTTGTCTACAATACTGTAGGTATACATTTTCGTTTGCATCGCTCGTGCTTTATTGTCTGCCTCTTCTTCGCCCTTCGTGGCGAAATAATTTTATGATTTTAACAATATTTTGTTTTACGTTTCACTGGAACTTTCCAGTTGATGTATATACCACTGTATTTATTGGCAGAATTCTACTGTCATGTACATAGAAATGCTATTTTTTTATTTGAAGAATAAAGACAATTTTGAAATGTAGATTTTACGAAATTTTTATGAGGGGGGTAGACCCCGCGGGCTGCAACCCCTACCAAAAACCGTCTAGCGTCTAAGATAGAGTACCATGAGATAGTATACCAAATTTGGTGGTTCTAAAATGAAAACTGGAGATTTTACGAAAATTTTGTATGTACGGGGGAGGGGTGGCTCTGACTCCCCGGGCTCTTGACCCGTTCCAAAAACCGTCTAGCGTCTAAGTTAGAGTACCATGATATAGTATACCAGATTAGGTGGTTCTGAATTGAAAACTGTAGATCTTAAGAATATTTTGTGTATGGGGGGCTCTGACCAACCGGGCCCTGACCCGTTCCAAAAACGGTCTGCCGTCTAATATTTTTAGTGCCAAAGAAAAACGTAATATTCCTATCCTGTCTGCGTGTCCAAACTTTATAAATTTGATCAGGGAGGAAGACGTTCGAAATCGTACGTTTTCCTGCATTCGTTTTGTATGTAACCAAAATCTGTAAACGCGACGAATTGACGTAGTCGACGAATTTGTCCGCGACGAATTGACGCGCGACGAATTGACGCATGCGACGAATTGACGCGCGACGAATTGACGTGACACCATTTAAAACCTGGAATGTCATTATGAACAGAAACGCGCTTTACCAGTGAATGATTGATATAATAACAACCCAAAAGAAATTACAAAATCAGTTTGAAATGGCATTTGGTTTTTTTATTATTTTACAGTTCTTATTAAACTTTATCCCTAATAAGTTAGTACTATTTTTTTCCCAAAGTTGTTGGTACTGAATTCAGCAATGTTTACGTAAAAGAAAAAAAAATCGGTAGTGCTCATATGCTTATATTATTATCATTTTCTTCCTTAAATGATGCTTCCTTCCTTAAATGATGCTTCCTTCCTTAAATGATTCCCTCTCATTTCATACAGCACCAGATATTCTATTTGGTGCAATTTTTCTTAAGATGAGGTAGGTTTAGAGTATTTCTTTCATTTCCCAGAAGAAATCAGAGGAAGAGCTCAGGAGAATACTTTAATTGGATCCAGTCATCGGTTGCGAGATACTCGTACTTTTTAGAATCCTTTGTGATCATGAAGCACTTACCACTTAGCCTTTAAGACCCCTTCGATGACTTTACTTTGAAGACTGCCTTCTTGACAAAGCAGTGCACATTATTTTTACACAAGAACCCTTATCATTCGCGATATGCACAATTAGGCGAACCGACTGTTTGATCTCATACCTACAACACAAATATTCGTTTAAGGTTTGATTATGTGTGCATACAAACATATAGCACTTTCCTGTTTTCGAATACACTGCTGGCCACCCAAAATGCAACACCAAGAAGGAAGCATCCGATTGGCCTGAAATTCGCAGCATGCGTCGCCCGCGAGAGGACATGCAAACGATTAGCATTGCAGGGCATATGCTAATCATGTGCGCCCGGCACGCTACCGAGAAGCACTATAAGAAGGGTGCACAGAAAGCGGGGTGTAAGTAGTGGAAGTGTGTTGTGCTGCCGGACCTGTGCGTGGGAAGCTTCCTGATGCCTCTTCGCAGAATACGGCAGTTATTCCAGCACGTTTCGGAGTTCGACAGAGGACGAATAGTGGTTTATCGCGACAGCAGTTTATCGTACTGAGACATCGGCGCCCGTGTGGGACGACATCCCTGCACAGTGAGGCGAGTACGGATTCGGTGGGTGCAGGAGGGACGGACGGACTAACGTGAGTGATTGCCGCAGCCGCGGCACACCACGGAACGAGAGGACCGGCATGTTGTGCGGCGGGCATTGACGGCTCGCATCGCCACATCACGAACGTTAGCACAGGAATTAGGGTGTGTTGCGCAACAACCTGTGTCAGCACGTACCGTTCGACGTCGCCTGCAGGAGCGGGGACTTGTCGCACGGCGCCCATTGCTCCTATTACCATTGACGTTACACCACTGGCGAGTGCGGCGGCAGTGGGCCGTTGAACGCCGCACCTGAACTACGGACTGGCACGACATTGTCTTCTACGACGAATCCCGCTTCTGCCTGCATCACCACGATGGTCGGATCCGCGTGTGGCGGCACCGCGGCGAGAGACTGTATGACCCCTGCATTATGCATCGCAATGCCAGTCCGTCGCCTGGCGTTATGGTTTGGGGCGCAATTGGATATGACACCCGCATTCGTCTGGCACGCATCGCCGGTACACCTGTAGTCCTCCCTTACCTGCAGGACCTGCCAGCGGCCACGTTTCAATAGGACAATGCGCGCTCGCATGTGTCACGCATTGTGCAACAATTCTTTACGGCCCAACAAGTGTCACTGCTGCCGTGGCCCGCCTGTTCTCCCGATATGTCGCCCATCGAACACGTCTGGTCGCTGATCGGCAACCGAGTGGCCCGGCAAGCACCGTCCGCAGCTATGCCTGTTGAACTATGGCAACGTGTGGAAGCATCCTGGACCGACATAACTCAAGCCCACATCCAAAGCCATTTTCGTTCGATGCCGCGGCGTGTAGCGGCCGTTATTGCCAGCCATGGGGGCCACACGAACTATTAATGTCTGCGTGTTCCGCAAGTCGCACGGGCTTGTAAGCTCAATCGTTTCATCTTTGTACCTGTTGTTATGTGTCCAGTAAATCTGGCTTCGCTATCTCGTGTCCTTCTTGGTGTTGCATTTTGGGTGGCCAGCAGTGTATGATCATTTATAAAACTTCCTTTTACCAGCCTCTCTTCCCATTCAATAATGAAAACTGTCTTAGTTCCACTAACAAGGAAAACTATAGGAATTCCCGAAGACAATCGTCACGGAACTTTCTGTGGTGGCCAAGCATAAAACCAAAGTAACAGGTGTGAAGTACGGCATTTCGCAATCGCCCGCAATCCCTAGAACATAGCTTATAAAAGTGGGACGCCCGCCTGTAATGCATGCAATCATAAAGTGTCAAACAACTAGATATGAGACACCTAAATGTCGAAAGAGACCACGTACAACACCATTAAGTTGCAAATGTCATATACATACTTCACTCACGTCATGGTAATGTGTTGAGAGAAAGCAGTGATGAAACGGTTTTCTTTTCGACCTTCACCTTGTCATAGACACTCTGCATATCTTGTCCGGAAAACTGTTCGTGAATGCTTTTCCATTTCACTTTGGGGGGTGATGGTTCATAGAAATTCGAACTGCTTGGCACGTTGTGTGCTGGAGTTCCCAGTGTATCACTATGTTCACATAAGGTGCCCGACGTTTCATCACTATCACGAAAAAATGTTTGTCCTTCAGACATGTCAGCGCCTCCAATGACATGCTGCGCCAAAACGCTATACAACTGCCTTGCAAGTCGCCTGTCAATGTACGTTGGAGACGTGTCGTCCGCTTGCTGCGTCACTTCGTTCACCAGTATCTGTACTACAGAATGAGATTTACAAGCCATTGTCTTAAAACACAAAACACAATATTTGTATGCGTACGAACAGGTCCGTGCGCTGTCTCACGCTACTCACGTTTAACAGTCACTGACGTACACAACGTAGGACACCTTCCAGGCATGCGCAGTATCACCCAATCACATCACACTCATATTTACATGTTCTTTGACACTTTATGGCTGCATACATTACAGGCGGGCGTCCCACTTTTAAAAGCCGTGTTCTAGGGTTTGCCGCCAATTGCGAAATGCCGTATTTCACACATGTTACTTTGGTGTCATTCTTGTCTACCACAGAGTCGGGAGATCCGATAGTTTCTCTTGTAAGCATAAAAATAAATGGTGCCTAAGCGCCAGAAAGGCACGTGAAGCCCATGTAGCTCGTTCAGTCCTGTTCGACCGAACTGTTTGTTAATATCCGCAGGTTCGCTAAAAAGGTATTTTAAACTAAACGTTCCGATAGGAAGTATGATGGCAAAACTTTGTCAGTTTGTTACTGACATAGTCTTGCCTTTTTCCTGTTTTTATTTCTTTTAATTACCCCCCCCCCTCAGATCGGTTGCTAGTATTTGCGCTACACCTAGAACGCTGCCCCGGTGGCGCAGTGGTCTAAGCGATAGCTTCTGATCCTTCGCCCAACGGAGGAGGCTATGTTCGAATCTCGGGTAAGGCATGGATGTCTGTATTTGTCTTTCGGCACTAGCTCTCTCTGTTATTTGCAAATCTCGCATAATGTCTCACATGTTCGATCTGTATTTTGATGATTTCAATGTATTACATAATATTCGTACCCTGTGACGTATGGTACCTACTCGTACCCTGTGTACTGTATTTGTCAGAATTCGAGATGTATGTGTCAACCACGATCAACGTATGAATTCAAGTTGTACGTGTTACTTGAGACCAATAAATAATTAAAAAAGCTTAAAAAACAACAACAACAAACAAACCCGCCAAGAACACACACAAGAAAATACATAACGAAGGGCAGTACGATTATTCACGCTATCATGGCACGTCACCACCTGCACCCTCTGGAGAAACCCACAGATGAATGGGGACTTATGAGTTCACAACCCGCGATCCTTCCGCAAGACAACAGCGAAAGAAGGGGAAGGAAACTTGAGATTTCTTCAGGGACGTATCATAGGCTTGAAATACAATTTAGCACAGAAACACCGTGGAAACCCTCCGTTAAAAGCTAAAAGGAAGCTAATCTGTGGATAAGTGTTTTATGAAGGGGGATTAACTCTGTGGTCGAGTCTAATGAAAATTTTATAATATTTTTTTTGTACAGGTTTAATCTGATTCGTTCGAAACGGCAAGGAGACGTCCGGTAGATACGACTCTCCATAGCACCAACATTATTTTCCAGCGATTTAATTGCGTTTATTGTACTTGCACGCATAATGCCATCAAAACGCTCCGAGACTAGGTACATAGCGTGCCAACAAATGGCAGTACGCGGATACGCGAGCAGCGGTCGAGGGCACGGACTTTCATAAGTCATTGTGCCAAGTGGCGTCGTTATGTGAACATCGGGATCTGTGCTACACGATATTTTGTGACCACGTGCAGAACAGAGCTACGATTCCGGTATGGACTGCAAACTAAAGCAGCGAGCGAACATCAAATGCCCCGTCAAACTCGGTGAATCGGGAACGGAGACGCATAAACTGTTGCTGCAGGCTCATAGCAATGAAGCAATGAGTCGTGCGTGGTGTTTTGAGTAGCACTCGCGCTTCAAGAGCGGCAGAACGGCACTGGAAGACGACGGGAGGTCAGGGCGACCGTCCACGAGCACAACCCCCGTAAATGTGGACAGAATTAGGGAACTGGTACATGAGGATCATCGGAGAACCATTCAAGACATTTCTACCATCGTCAATGTGTCAAACGGAATAGTGCAAGAAATTGTGACGTCGGTTTTGAACTTGCACCGTATTACTGCAAACTTCGTGCTAAAGATTCTGAACCCCGAACAGAAGACGCTCTGTGTCGAACTCTGTCAAGATCTTCGTTAGCAGGTGGTGAATTAACCAACGTTCCTGTCGCTGGTCATCACTGGGGCCGAGACTTGGGACTACGGTTACGACCCGGAGACCAAACAACAGTCGTCGCATTGGAAGTGCCCGGCATCTCCACGGCCGGAGAAAGCCTGACAGGTCCGGAGCGCAACCAAAAGCTTGCTCATCGTGTTCTTCGACATTCGTGAGGTTGTGCATCGTGAATTCATCCCCCAGGACCAGACCGTCACCGCAAAATTTTACTGCGATGTTCTGCGGCGTCTTAGGTAAAATATTCGCCGCAAGCGAATTGAAATGTGGCGCAGGGGCGATTTCCTGCTCCATCACGACAATGCAGCACCCGCAACAGCATGACTACTCTTCCTCACTCGCCTTACTCGCCGGATTTGGCACCCTGAGACTTCTTTCTGTTCCTGAAGACGAAGCTCAAGAGTCGCTTTTCGGAAACCATGGACGAGATCCAGCGTGAATCACAGACAGTGCTGGACACGATTCACGAACAGGACTTCAAGGGAGCGTTCCAACAGTGGCAGAAATGCTGACAGCGGTGTATTGCTACCCAAGGAGACTACTTTGAGGGAGATCATAGCCAGACTGAAGTAACGTAAGTACTTTGTTGTATATCGGCCTTTGGAACTTTTTGATCGAACCTCGTATTATACAAAGAATCAAAGAAAATACCACTTAGCAGGATTCTGTGTATTCCAAAGTTAAGTGCGTCGCGATATCAAGCAAAACAAAGAGAGGGAGAGAGAGTAACATAACGTGGATACTGTGTCATCTGATGTTAACGACATCTCAATAATAAACAAAGAATAGGCGAAAATGCAACATAGCTGCATTCTGGATTGTGCGAAGCTAATTGCATCGCAGTATCAAGTCTCAGAGAGAGAGAGAGAGAGAGAGAGAGAGAGCAAAATAGATCGAGATTCTATGTCATGCGATGTTAATTGCATCACGATATCAGACAAAGTCTCGGATAGAATGCAAGAATTCGGTTGTCAGAATTCGGTTAATTGAATTCGGTTAAAGAATTCGGTTAATTGAATCACGATGTTAGACAAAGATCATTGCGAATACAAGGTAGAACAAGACTCTGCCCTCCGATATAAAAATGGGACACGATATCAAAATGTGCTCAGAAGGAAATTATATGTCCTTTGATTGACTCAGCGTTTGCTCTAGGGGACAAATATATCGGGTAAAATGTAGCCTCTTTTCGCAACTTTAGTTCATTCAAATGAAGTTGGAGTACGATAAGTGAGTAGATGATAAGTGTAAGTTTTCCTATACAGCATGGCACCTATAATCGTAAATAAAAAGCCAGTTTGGGAAATCCCCTTCTACCCATAAAGTGAAAAATATTCAAAAACTTGTGACTTGAATAGGTACATTACAGAGCCTAATCATTATGACTATCGCGTCTTCTGGTAAATCGAAGCAACTGCAGGTAAACGACGGAATGGGTAAAGGTCATGAAACGGTATAAATAACATCTGATAATAAGTTCTGTTAATCAATGTTACTCTTGCTCTTCAGATGGAAAAAGCAGCGGACATAAGCGTATTTGATAGATCCATTTCACCAGCCCCCCCCCCCCTCGCAAATTTTAAAATTTAAACAGCCTGATCGTTTGTGCTACGTTTGTGCTCTAATGAACCGCAAAAACTTTCGTTTGTACCACAACGGTTTTTCCGTTATCCGCGAAATAAAGTGGGAGGGGGGCTGTGGAAACGCTAGCTCCCCACCCCGGAAATTTTATGATTAAAATTTCTTATTGTGCTATGTTTGTGCTCGAATGAACAGCAAAAAAATTTTCTTGGGTGCCACAACTGTTTTTCCGTTATCCGCGAAATTAGGTTGTCAGGGAATGCAGAAACCGATGTCAGAACCTCAGAAATTTCATAATTTCACCATGTCATTCGTTTCATCGTTTGTGCTCGAACGAACCGCAAGCATTTTCGTTCGTTCCAAAACCGTTTTTTCGTTATCCACGAAATTAGGTTGGCTGGGAATACCGAAACGGAGGTCCGAACCCCACAAAGTTCATAATTTCAGCATGTCATTCACTTGTACTACGTTTGTGCTCGAATGAACTGCAAAAAATTTTCGTTTGTACCACAACCATTTTTCCGTTATCCGCGAAATTAAGTTGGCAGGACATGCAGAAACGGAAGTCCAAACCTCGATAATTTCATAATGTCAGCATGTCATTCGTCTGTGCTACGTTTGTGCTCGAATGGACCGCAAAATTTTTGGTTTATACCGCAACCGTTTTTCCGCTATCAGCGAAATGAGTTTGACTGGGCATGCAAAAACGGAAGTCCGAATCTCAGAAATTTCATAATTTCAACATATAATTCGTTTGTACCTAAGTTTGTGTTCGAATAAACTGCCAAAATTTTGATTTGTACCTCAACCGTTTTTCAGAGTTTCATGAAACAATATATGGATGGATGTGTGCGGAAACTTCAGTCTCCGCCACAGAAATTTCATAATTTCATCATGCTGTATCTTCGTGAAACGTTTGTGCACAAATGAATCACAAAATGTTCCTTTTTTTATTAATGAAATCCAGCAGACCAAGTGGAATACTTACGAATGAAATTTAAAAAAGTGTTGGAGTTACATGGAAGAGACTGGCTTAATATAAACAGTAGTAGAATGCACTGGGAGAGCACCTTAATCGAGCAGTGGATTGAAAGTAGTTCATAATGATGATGACGGTTTATAAAACAATGACAGCTTGGCATTTTACTGCAGCACTTTTGCTTCGGCTGAATATCTGGCATCCAGAAACGCAGAACAAGCATAGCACCATTTTGTTAGACATAGGGTATCAAAAGAGGAAATGAATGAACTGCTGTTATAGTAGATTTGTGTCAATATTTACGACACTACACCACTGTAAATATTGGTGCAAATCTTGCGCTTTGGGATATATTATTAGCCAAAGTTACAGGTTTTCCAGTTGCAAAAACAGAAGGAAAATTGATAAATGATAAGTTATATTCAGCTAGCTTTTCCTTTTCAAATGTTTTAGAAGAGACTTTTAAAGATTATCAGACGGGAGTTCATATTTCTGAAGTTGATGAATGTGTTAATATATGTGCAATCAGTCAACAAATAATTTGCTTAAGATTATGTTAATCAAATTGTGTCACATTTGTCATAACTGTGTTGATTTTAGCACCCATGAATTGCATGATATGTTGCTGAAAATCTGTGGACACCTGATCAATGTTTTCAGATTTTCATCAACATTATCCACGTTTTTTTTTAAAGAAAAATAAATAAATCGAAGAGATAATAGTGGTCAGTTCAGGAAAGGGTGACGATTCTTCCCTGGAGTGATTTGCTGTTAAACTTTTCGTAAATTTAGATTTCACCTCCCCTGGGTTCGATTTTTGGATCCAGAGAGAAAGTCAAGAAAAAGTTACAGAAATTCAATTTCTCATCTTTTTTTTTTCTTTTTCTCTCTCTCTCTGTTTAATGTACAAAATGAGTGTTTTTACTTTGTTAAGGGATAGGAGAGTAGCAAAGGGCTACCCTCCCTCCGATTCAGTAATTATCATCACTCTGGGGCTAGCCTAGGAATTTTTGATTAAGTTCTAAAAATTAAGCACATAAATTGTGAAATAAGAGTTAGTGATTGCTTTCAAAATTACTCAGCCCAGCAGGAGGGAAATGGCAGTGCACATAAGAAAAAAAAGGGAAGTGATGTAATATTTTGAGTGAAGAGTAGTGTAAATAATTTGTTTTTTCTCTTTCTTTTACCTTTGTTGTGTGAACAAAAATATAGCATTTATATGACTCAGTATCAAAGTTTGATGTCGCACCATGCCAAAGATAAGGTATTGTCATGGCGAAAATTTTAACCTCTGGTGAATTTCAGAAAGACCTGATCAATCTTTCTGTTGGTTTATCAGGGATTAACAAATGCAAAATTTTCTCCCATGACATACGTTAGAAGAAAATTCCTATTTGAAAGGCAGGGGAATTCGTGCGCAAAATTCGCTTGTCTTAATCATAACCAGGAAAACAAAATTTCATGTTAAAGAAAAAAAGAAAAAGAGAATAATATTTGATTTAACTGACTTTGGGGTTTTGGAAATAATTATTTTATCTGTTCTTTTATCGCGATAGGAAAAGGCGAGTAGGTGTGCAGCTCAGAGAATCAAAATTAATTTTACTTTCACATCACGGAATGGGAAAAAAAGGGCTTCTGAAAAAAAAAGTTGTGAGAAAAGGAAATCTTCTTTCAGATCGGCCATTTTAAGGGTCCTGTAGTTGTCGATCAGAAAATGTTGCAGTAAAGCTTTCTTGGGTTGGCGTTGTTCTATTTCTGGGACAAGGTCACAGTCGCACTTAGGAAGTTACTTGGTCCGTACGAGTGAAGGTCAAGAGTTCTTCTCCCCTGGCTGACCGAGGATGCCATGTGCCTGGTAACATTTTTTTTCTCGTTGAGAGTGCGGGACGCTGCAACGATGCTTACGTGTGAAGGTCAGGGGTCACTCTCCAGGAGTGGGAGAGAAATTCCGTTGTGGGAGGAACTGCTGTTGCCATGCAGAGGTCAGCCAATGAGAGGTCAGCAGTCTCAAACATCCCCGAGTGCTTTAGTAAAATTGTGACACACACTCTGGCTCTGGTCTTGGCATTTGAAGGGTTGACGATGTAGAACGCCGATAAAGAGTCATCCCGCCGTCCGGGAACTTTTCCCTGGCAAGAAAAATGGCGGGAAGGCGACAGGCTAAGACGATGTCGTTCGTGGAGAGGACTTAGCCCGAAAAGGGACATGTCTTCTCCCTTATTGATATCCCGGAAAGAGAGGGACCAACACATCTACAGCTTCTCCACTCTGTTGCTACTTCCAAAAAGAGGCCTGCTTCAAAGGCCGGAGAAAAAATAGTTCCATCTCATCCCAAAGTTTTGGAAATGGTTACCTCGGCTATTACCAGTTTAAGGAAACGTGGAGGCTCTTCCCTGCAGGCCATCAAGAAGCACATTTCTGCTAATCACAAGATGGATATTGAAACGGCTCTTCACCATTTCATCAAAAAGTACCCCAAGTCTACAGAAAACAGCGATGCCCTTGTTCAGGGAAAAGGTACCGACTTGGTCAACAGAAGAAAAAAAGACATGGAAGACGAACTGCAGAGACTTTGGTTGTGCCTGGACCGTGAACTCGGGGGGGGAGTTGTGTTGTGAAAAAAAGAAAGGAAAAAAAAAGGGGAACGCCAGCTCAAAGGTAATGTTTTAGTTCATCTCTTTTAGTATTAATACATAAAAGCCCACGCAAGTACCTGAGCTTCGAGCTGAGCATAAGAAAAAAAAGCAAGTTTTTTTGCCTCTGATTGTGGCTGTGTTGTCGTTTAGTTTTCAAAAATAAGATTTATTAGTTCCTCAGGTATGAGTTCAGAAAAGGAAAAAAAAAAAGAAAGGGGAGTTTAAAATGCTTTCATTTATGTTTTTTTTTTTTGTGTGTGTGTGTTGTCATGTCTGGTATTTTAGCAACTCCCCAGGCGCCAGTAAATTTTAATGTATCCGAAAAATTTGGTTTAATGTTTGAGCACAGTGAATTTTGGTGCATCGATTGTAGTTTAGTTGGGCATGTGATAATTGAAAAGCAGTGTTATTGTGATGCCGTGTGTGATAAAATAATTGAAACATTTTTCTTTAGCCTTTTACAGCGTTGAGTTTTTTTTTTTTCTGAGTGAAGATAAATTATGGGATAATTTATATTGGGATTTTGGGAGCATATGTATAGTGTGATGAAATTGGAAACCTAAAGTGCTGTTTACATTCTTGGAGTGTTGAGTGTCGAAATTAAGAGTGTTGGTGTGTTATTTTGAGGACCAGTGTTTTACATGCTCCAGATGAGTGTTAATCTCCCATTGGAAAGGGGTGATCTTAGGGCGAGCCTGGGAACTTGTCCTAAGGCAGAGGGCTCTGAGTAGGGAATTTTCACCAGGATGCGATATGTGCAAAATAGAAGTTAAGGTATTTGGGTTCTCAAGTTTAGTATTTCACAAAAAGAATGAATATCATGGGTTGAGAAGACACACTTTTGCTCACCAGTTCCCGTATTAATTGTTCTTTTCTTTGACCTAAATTTTCTTGTTTTTACAAAAAGAGTCTAAATGTAATTTTAATTTTTCAATAAGGTGAAAATATTTAGTTGGTTATGTAAATGGTCAGTGTTATTATCTGCAGTGCGACCTGCTCATCGCTTTGATACAGAAGAATTTCCTTGCGTTGTGATTTTTCCTGGGATTTGGATGTAGTGTGAGATAAGTGATTTTTTCCTGGGATATATGTGGATAGATAAGTGATTTTTTCCTGGGATATATGTGGATATTGTGATTTTGGGTTTCTTGGGATATAGAGAGATAAATGATTTTCCTGGAATATAGTTGTGTTCGTTCTGGACCGGATGTGCCTGGAGTATTTTGGGTTGAAGTACGACAGGCTCTTGCAGGCGTGGTTGATCAAGGTGGGATTGTGCATTGGTTTGAAAAGGAGGAGCCTTGAGGACGTGGTTTTTTGAGGAAAACTTGTCTTCAAACCCCCCAGTAGTTTCGCTGCCCACGAAGATATGTACTGCCAGCGAGGGTCGGTCGGGCGTTGCTTCAGTGGATGTTGCGGGATCATGTTAGAGAAAATTCTGTACCTGATGATGGGTCGCACTTGAGGATTTTTTCCCTTTTCCTTTGCCTAGGCTGAAATTGGATTCACGACCCAATTTCACGCCTACAGCCTGACTAGTATTTTCTTCCTGTGTTGGTTCTCAAAACCCAGGGTAGTGTCTGAACTGAGAGTATTTGCCTCACCGCTACCTCAGTAATTCACTGCAGGTGTTAAATTTAAGTTTTGTTTTGGTGATTTAAAGTATCTAAATTAATTTGTTTATGATATGCTGTAGTGCTAGGGATGTAAATTGTAAATTCTGGTTGTTAGTGTTAGTGAACATGATATTTAGTTTGGAAATTTAGTTAATTGGTATTTTGAGCTTTTGTTTACAGTATAGAGTTATTAAGTATCTTGAGCTATTATTTGAAGTGCAGAGTGAGGTGATTTTTATGAGCAAGCTAGTGCAAGAAGATTGTTTGAATTTCTGAATTATGTTGATGATGTTATGAATAGTGATAATTTTTAAGTTAGTTAGGGAGGTTTCGTTATAGGTGAAGTAGGTTCATTCAGTGTATTTTCTATAGGTTATGTAATGCTAATTAGTGCTTGTGCTCAGTTTAAATTCTGTTTTGAGGATAATTTACTTGGTTTGTTTACTTGCAGATAGTAGATTTGTTAATGTATAATTTGTAGCTCTTATTATAACTGTAAATTTAATTGAAGTCTTTGAAGCTGGTTTAGGGAGATTGCAGAGTTTGCTAAGGTTGTTCAGGTGCTGTAAATTTAAATCAATAGGTGTACAATTGTAAATTTGTCATTGAGCTAATTAGGTGAGGGAGAAGAGAGTACGTTTCAAAAGAACAGAACTTGTCCACCTTGTGAAATTAAAAAAAAAAGAATCCAGTATTTTTTTTTTTGTGTGTGTAAATTATGTGAATCGTAGTATAATTTTGGATGCATAAAGTCAATGCCTAGTGTTCAAACCAACTGTGTTGAAATATGTCAAGTTGTGCTGTTCATAAGGCCAGTGGCCAAATAGAAAAAAATTTGAGATTCTGTTTTTATACTGCTGTGTGTAAGCAAACAACAAAAAAAGGAATACCACAGCTGATTGTCCACTAAATTACCTTGTAAAGTTTTTAAAGAAAATAAATAAATATAGGCAGTAGCCTTTCAAAAAAATCCAAAATTAGTGCAGTGTGAAAAATTTTGTGTGCTGTTGTCTTCCATGACTTGGTCCCATGTATTCACCTTAGCTTGACTAAGGTTATCGATCCGAATCCTGGTATTATAAGGTATTTCATAACTGCAATTTTTGGCTTGTCCTTTTAAATTGACTTTCACAGCCTCCACAAGTTGTTATTGAACGAGGACATTTTATCCTATGACTTATAGTGACACATTTTCATATACATGCAACAATATTCACTTATTTTTGCACTTTTAGATGACTCAACTCTGCGTGAACACAAACAACACAAACTTTTCAATAACTTCTTGTGGAATGTAAATTTTTAGGTGCATTTTTGTTTAGGATGTTCATGGACTTTATATACTTAGAAAATATTTTTGTTTCAAAATGCATCTACCCATCTCCCAAAGCTTAATTTTATTCTAAATTCAAAATTTTCCTTCAAGTTTACTTTTGGCTATCTATTATAATAAACTTTATACAACGTGGCTGGTTAAGATTACCGCCACAACAGTATTATAATAGTAATGTTTCACTTAATGAG
The DNA here is from genome assembly GCA_039090855.1 of Macrothele yani. Lineage (NCBI taxonomy): Eukaryota > Metazoa > Arthropoda > Arachnida > Araneae > Macrothelidae > Macrothele > Macrothele yani. The sequence goes on from CM077026.1 coordinate 120,210,146, forward strand.
TTGGCGCCAAGTAGATTTACTATGGAAGCGAGAGAATAAACCTGGAGTATGCTCATTAAAAATAATTTATGAAAAAAAAAGGAATTGTATTTCTTGCTTTGTTCAGTTTATGAAATAACGTGTTAAAACATTTTGTAAGCCAGCTACGGTTTCCCTCCTTTAACAGATAGCGGTAAATTATCTAAGTTTCCCAGAAAAGGGCTGGAAGGCAGTAAATTCTTTCAATCCCTTTCAGAGATTTTCTTTCCTCGAAAAAGACCACCAGGAGTAACCAACATTCTTTTTCCCCCGAGGTCTGGCAAATCTCCCCAGCTGAAGGGGCTTAGCGATCTGAAAGAGATACCCTTGGAAAGCACTCGGAAAGGGGATGTGTTCGCCGGCTGAATGTGGGAAGCGGCAGTCCCTCGCGCCAAAATTTATGGGGTTGTTTACGAAATGTGGACTCAGAGAAGCATGCAGGTGTCCCGCGTCTAGCCATCACCCCCTAATAGGGGGTGACGGTCTAGCACATGGTCCCCACGTGCTTTTGGCTGGAAGCAGCCAATGGGATTGCTGGCGTCCTTATCAGCCGTTCCGATTGGTCGTTTTGACCCTCCAAGGTAAAAGAGGTTTCTGAGCGTCCATTTTGATTTTGGAGAGGCTCGGGCTCTGAAAAATTGGCTACTAGAAGAAGGAAGCAAAAAAAAAAAAAAGGCTTGCTGGCGGTTGAGAAAGAAAAAAAATGAGGCAGACTGTCTTCGAAAAGTCGAGAGTGAGGTTAGGTGGCTATCCGCCTCCCGGGAAGCTCCAATTTTCAACATAGGCTACCGACTTGAACCTGAAGCTCACATAGAAAAAAAAACCCACTCATTATGATGCCTCTCCGAGAACAACAGCGATAAGTCCGGTTTTTGAAAACAGCTATCCCTAGCTATGAGGAAGAGCCCTGGGCGACTAGTAGCAGCCGACCCACCTATATGGCAGAGATGCAAAATGAATGGAGACCAGGTTATCCACATCTCTACGAGGAGTAATCCATAAGCCTCATAACCGTCTTCCCCTTCTTACCCTGCGGCATCAGAAAGAAAAAATGGAGGAATGAGAAGTAATTGTCGACAACCTAAGAGTCATACAGGTAACCATTCCGAGAATTCTGAAGATTTTGAAATGAGCCACTTCAACTTCGCTCTTCGAGTGGAATCAGTTTGAAGAACCCCCAAATCGGTCCAGACAGGCCTGCCGAAAATGTTCTTACCAAGAGGAGTCCAGTAATTCAACTACGCACGGCGGACGGAAGAGCCGGACAGTAAAAACAGGTGAAAATAGTGAACCCCACCAACAAAGGTCCTCGGGCTTAATTATGTAAGTTGTCTCTTACTGGGTTTTTTTTATCCTCATAATATGGTTAAAAGTTTTTTTGGATAGGGGAGTATAAATTTGCTGAAAAATTTAAGAGCGAGGCACTATTGAAGGGGCAGAGGCTGTAGCTCACCGTAAGAGTCTAACATTTAACTAGTGTTATAGTTCAATGAATAAAAATATTCTTCAGATAAGAAACTAAAATAATTAAAATCACTCATGATGTTTTGTAATAGCCTCAAAAATCCTGAAAATGGGAGAGGCATGTGAAACCAAGTCTACAAAAACTGGCTAAAATGTATCAACAGGAATTGCTGTGACATAAGAAAAACATTGTAATCTCGAAACACTATCAGTACAATTTTGTTCTTGTATTATCTTTTTTATACCATATTGTTATTATTTAAAAAAATAAATATAGGCATTAGCCTTTCAAAAACCTAATTTTGGTACGAATTGGCAATTCAGTTTTCTTGATGTCTCCTAAATTTCTGAGCAATGGCACTCATCACCCAACGCTCTGACGTTGGCTAGGAAGTCCCTTGGGTGTTGCTAAAATAATGTTAATGTCCTAACAATTACAAAAAAAAATAATTACTGTATAATTGTCAATCCTCATGCTTAAAAACACGAGTTCCAGAAATACGGCCTCTTTGAGTAACAAATATATTACACATGTACCAAAAACACAGTGCTATAGTTATTCCTCGGGTGTGAAAAAAAAACAAAAACTGTTCAGTATTCACAGAAACACTATCACAGGTAAAAACTCATGTGTGCTATAACAACTATGATAACTCAAAGTTTATTTTTATTTTTTGGTTGTTTCAAAATGCATCTACCCATCTCCCAAAGTAAAATTTTAGTCTAAATTCAAAATTTTCCTTCAGGTTTACATTTGGCTATCTATTATAATCACCTTATATAACGTGGCTGAGATTTCCGTCACAACATACACATTAATTTGATATATTTTTAGGAAAAAATGCTCAATTTTTAAACTGTGAGAAATACGTCCTTCTCGTTCTGCGATCAAAATGGGGTAGTTGTACGGCTGGTTGAGGAACTTTTTCATCTAAAAATTATTTAAAAGTTTTATTTTCTAGTTATTTAGGTGAGAAATAAATAAAATAAATAAATACATTCAGGAAATTTCGTTGAGAAAAGTACTGTTTAATTGCAGTGGTAAAAGAGTATCAGGCTCACTCGTTAGTGAAATACTATGATCTCATTCGAAATGTTTCTTCTTACTAAACTTCGGCAGCGGAAAATCAGTCATGTTTTATATCTAGTCTCTCTAAAGTCAGTATGTTTTTAAACGTATCACTGTTAAACCATTGCTTTCTACTGTGTATTTAATGATAATCAGAAAGTGATTTAAACGAACCGTGATTTCTAATTGGAATGTCAGTCACTTATATGTTGATTTATTTCCACAAATTAGACTCTGTATTCAATCCTAAAGCAAAAAGTAGAAAATCCTAAAACGCAAGGTGTGTTTTAATATCATTAGAGAAAGGGTTCCTGTTGACTTTTTAAGAAATTGAACTGATTAAATCGTCACGTTGAATAGAAACGCGTAGGGGAAAAAACAGTCTCGTAGAAAAGAAACGAGAAGGTTTGAAAAGTTGAAATAAACATTCCAAGTTAAAATAGAATGATGCACACATAATGTTCTAGGATCAAGCTACATCAAATGTGCAACATCACGTGGACAGAATTCATTATTCTAAAACAAGGATTTTTGCTTTATACAATGTAAGATATTTGCAATGGTGAAACATATAAGCTCAGTTTAAAAAATTCTAATTTCTGAAAGATGCAAATGCCATTTGGGAATCCGAAGATCTGTATTACTGTTTGAAGCGATGCGATGATAACGGCAACTGTCGATGTTTCCGCCTAAGTATATGCTTTACTTTGGGTTGTCAAGACACTGATTATGTCATTGTTCATATATAAAGGTGAAACCTTTCTGGTTGTAAGTGAATCAATGACGCTGTTCGATTGTTTTAAGAACAATCTGTATATAGTACATGACGTAAAAGGTTTTTTTTCGTGCAGAGATATTGGTTCTACGTTATGTCTAAAACATTTGGATAAGAATACGATGCAATAGTTCTTAATTAAATTTGTATGGCCAGACGAATCATAAGACAGAAGTCAACTTACGGTAATTGATTCTTTATTCCACCACTATATCAATAGAACAACATCTCACTTCGAAATAATAACGTGATTCCCAACCGCCACATATCCATCCCAGTAACTGTTATCTCGTCCTTTTATCTATCGTTCTTATCTCATACATTCATACGTCACATTCACTCTGACCTCAATTGTTGCCGACCTCATTCTAGTTTGAATGAAAAGATATAACGTTAAGTTCGGAAGTATAAGCAGAACAAACTCAAATTTACATAGGAAAAGAAACTAAAAATGAAAGTTAATTTAGATATACGTCACAAGTGTTTCCTCGAAATATTCGAACTGTTTCAATGTTATAAATTTAGTACATTACTCTGAGAGTATCTACGGCAATGCATATTTACCAAAGATTTGTTTTAATGTAATAACAGAAAGGATTCCTGTGCTCTTTTTAAGCGAATTGAACTCATGAAACTTTTTTGTTCTTCATACAGTCATTGTATTCTTACTTTTGTTTACATCTCATCAGTAAATGCTTTTCGTCTTAAAAAGAAGGAATTAAATTGCTACAAAATCAACAGTTTTGTTTTTCATTAAAGTGCGTACAAAATCACGGAGTGAATAAGTGTAAATATGATACCTCCTAAGGATTTTAATTACTAAAGTGGTTCTAATAAACCTTCAAAACCCTATTTTGTCCAAAGAATTTTGCACGATTTCAAAATCAACAGCAGGTGAACAATGTTATTAGAAGTGTGAATGTTTAAACAGTGTAAAAAAGCATCTGGCAAGTAAATTTCTTTGGAATGTAGCAGAAGGACTTATCATTTGTATGACCGGCCGTTGTCAGAGGCTGGTTGAGTGAGTAATGTGTGATTGATTGCGAATCAAATCGACTGCTGTTCCAATAAGACTCTGTTAGCAGAGCGAGGGGAGTTGTTTCTCCCTCAAAAACTTGATTTTTTCTTCTCTTTCGTTTTTCAAAACGAAGGGAAGAAAAATTTTTTTTCATTAATTTGAAAAAAGTGTTTTGGTGCAGTCAGTTCGGACTTAGAAAAACTGTCCTTGTCAGGGCAAAGTCCGAGCTGCGGTCAAAGCACAGTGCGCAACTCTGACAAACGAGCGGGTACGTCGTCGCCGTGCTGGTCCCACTGATCTACGGATCAGTCCAAATCCCGCACTCAACCAGGGTCAGGTGCAGGTTACAGCGGAAGAACCCTAGGGTACCGCTGAGCACTTGACTGTCGAACGTACTAAGTCTGACCGACCAGGGACACAGGTCCCAGGGCTTGCACTCGGTTAGCAACCCGAGTAGAGAGATGGCAGAGGACGCAGGGGCTCAAACCCCCGGTCCAAGTGCGCCCGCTGAGGCAGACTGCGACTTGGCAATTCCGTCGGAATTCGCAAGCGCAGTCAACTCCTTCTTCCAAGAGTTGGAGAGAATTATTGAGAATCCAGCTAATAGGGTTCTGGTTAACACCAGGACCAAGATTAGAAAGATAGCGAACTCGCTACAAGAGGCTTGCACCAAGCAAGTAATAGAAATGAGTCTCGCCCAAGGGAGACTCCAAGAGAGAAGGGAGAGCGCTGGCGCGGCTCCAAAATCGTACGCAGATGCGGTACGAACTAAGCCTACTAAGGGGAGCACGGCCCCAAGGCAAAAAGTGGCTAAGAAGCCAGCCGGGAAGAAGCACGAGAAGAAGCACGTTCTTCTCGTGTACTCCAGTATCAGACAAGGGCTCTCCCTCGTCTGAGGAGGTCAAGGTGGCACTGCAAACACAGATTTGCCCCGCCAAACTCCAAATTGGAGTGAAAAGTGTCAGGAAGGTGAACGGGGGAGGAGTGATGGTGGAATGCTCCTCCGCCCGAGACATAGAGAAACTGGACTCGGAGCTTAAGAGCAACGAAGTGACCAAGGAAAACCTTCGGTAGCGGTTGCCAGCGAAAAGAAACCCGAGGTTCATTATCTATGGGATCAATGAAAACCTGTCAAGGCAACAGGTCGAGCAATGTCTCGTAGAACAGAACCCAGAGCTGGAGGAGAGCAGCCTCCAACTCAAGTTCTCTTTGAAGGTGAAGGGTGGGAAACGCCACTGGGTAGTAGAGGCGGACCCACTAACCTTCAAAAAGTAATGAAGCGAGGCAAGCTCGGGGTGGAATGGTCCGTCCACTCAGTAAGGGAATACTTGAGGGAGGTCCGTTGCTACAGGTGTAACGGGTTCGGGCACTTTGGGCAAGGTGTCCCGAAGAGCAGGATAGGTGTGCCCGGTGTGGGGAAACCGGGCACAAGCGCCAGGAGTGCAGCAACAGCCCGGTCTGCACTAACTGCCTGGCAAATAATAAGAAATTTAGGCGTCGAGTGGATATAGGCCACTCGAGCCTCGGACAAGGAATGCCCAAGAATTGTCAGAGAACTGGCTCTACTAAAAGAACGCACTCACTATGGATAAAAGACCAAAGAGAGGCGTTAAGGTGCTGCAAATCAATCTGCACCATGCAAGGGCAGCAACAACACAGGCCCTGGTGACAGCCACTGAGCAAAAAGCTCATCTACTGCTTCTGCAGGAACCGTTTGGACAGGGGGGAAGAGTGGTGGGCTTCCCTAACTCCTACCGGATCTACCACCCCAGGGTGGAGAAACCCAGGGTGGCCACGGTCGTGAAAGACCCGTCCCTAGCGGTTCTCGAGGTAAAATGCTCCGAGAACGTGGTCGCCCTGGGGGTGGAATGTGGAGTCGAGAAATTCTTAATGGTGAACGTATATAGTTCTCCAGCAGGCGATTTGAGAGAAACGCTGAATGAGCTAATGGCTCTATTAGGGGAATTCCCCAGTCATGAGATAATAATAGCAGGCGATTTCAACGCGAAGAGTCCTCTCTGGGGCCAACAAGAGGAGGATGAACGAGGCCAGCTACTAATGGACTTTGCCAACGCGGCAGACCTGAGAGTCTTGAACGATCCAGAGAGCACCCCGACCTTCCAAGGGGCGAGGGGCTCCTCTTGGATCGACGTGACTCGTCAGAGTCTCACAGCGCAGCCTCGTCCAGGATTGGCAAGTACTGGACGATGAAAGCTGCAGTGACCATCTAGCACTATCTTTCGTTTTGGGATCGGAAAAGCCCATCCGACCCAAGCGCAAAAGGTTCTTAATGAAGAACCTCGACTGGTGGGCTTTTAAAGCCAAACTAACTACCCTGTTGGGGGGTAGGAGGGCAGAAGAGGCCGGAGAAACATCAGACCTCAACTCCCTCTTTGAAGAACTTACCAGTGAAGTCACAGCGCTATGCGAGAGTAGCAGGGGAAACAAAAGGGGAGCCAAGGATCCCCACCCCTGGTGGTCGGAGAAACTAAAAGCTCTAAGGGCGAGAGCTAGGCGGAGTAGGAAAGCTCTGCAAAGAGCGAAAGCTACACCGCAAGACAGGGAGTGCACAGAAATGCACAAAAAGGCTCGTTCAGCATATAGGAGAGAACTGAATTTCTCGAAAATCTCTTACTGGAGAAAACTGTGTGAGTTCCAAACACCGGCAGACCCTTTCGGGATCCCCTATAAGATCTCGAGGGGATCCATCACCGAACCGCTAAAACTGGCAGCGGTCGAAAGGGCAGACGGTAGCCTATCAAAGACTCTTGATAGTACCATAGAGAGTCTCTTGGATTACCACTTCCAAGGAGACGAGGGAGAAGGAGACTCCCACGACAAAAAGAAATAAGGGATGAATGTCGGATCCCACCGGACACTGGTGAGGACCCCCCTTCACAGGAGAGGAAGTGGAGAACGCCCTCTCCAGTCTTAATACTGGCAAAGCACCAGGCAAGGACGGGTTCGACCTCAGCATAGTCAGAGAAATCTACTATGCAAATCCCGGGTATTTTGTGGCGCTCCTAAACGAATGCCTCGGGAGGGGAATCTTCCCAGACTTGTGGAAAACAGCGGTGCTAGTTCTTTTCAACAAGACCGAAAAGAACAAAAATGATCCCGCAGCCTACAGGCCTATCTGCCTCCTCTCAGCGTGGAGCAAGGTGCTGGACAAGCTCATAACGAACAGAGCGCTTAGCTTTCTCATGGAGCAGGGAAAGCTCAACAGGAACCAGTTTGGTTTCCTTCCGGGGCGTTGCGCAACGCAGGCAATTCGCAGCCTCAGAGAGAGGGCAGAGAGGAACAAAGCGGTGGGGCTCCACACCTGCTTCATCTCACTAGACGTGAGGGGGGCATTCAACAGTGTCTGGTGGCCAATGGTTTTAACCAGACTAAAAGAACTTGGCTGTCCAAGGAACTTGTTCTCGTTGATCAGCAGCTACCTGTCTGATAGAAGGGTCGAGTTCGAAGCGGGGAATGGGCAAGCCTCGCGCTCGTACCACAGAGGGTGTCCGCAAGGATCCAACTCCGGACCCATTTGGTGGAATATAGTGGAAGACGCAGCTCTGAATCTAGACCTGGGTCCGGCAGTGGAAATTCAAGCCTATGCGGACGATTTCGTTCTCGTGGTCTCCGCCTCAGGGAGACACGTGATCGAAAGAGAAGCACATAGCGCCTTGGATGTGCTAGACAACTGGAGCAAAGAAAACAAACTTTGCTTTGCTCCTGAGAAGACCACTCTGCTAGCAATAGCTAAGCGTGGAGTAATGAAAACACCACCTCAGTGCAGATTCCAAGGGTGCACTATCAAGGCGGTGCGTGAAATGAAGTACTTGGGTGTGGTCCTGGATCAGAGTCTATCAGGGCTGCCACACCTGAGGCACCTTAGAACAAGGTGCACGGTGATTCTCAATAGATTGAATGGCATGAGGTTATCGGGCAAAACCAAGAAGGCCATCTATCAGAGAGGAATTGAAAGAATTCTGACGTACGCAAGCGGAGCATGGTGGACTCCCACAGTCAGAATGAGGAAGGGGATAAACCAAATCCAAAGGTTGGCGCTACTAGGAATAACCGGTTGTTTTCGCACAACGCCGACCCTAGCACTCCAAGTGCTGGCGGGGTGCGAGCCGGCAGACCTGGTAGTGGAAAGGGAGGCAGCAATGCACTGCCTTAGGTCAGGCGAGGACTCCTACTTACTCGGTGTCCCACATCGAGCCTCCAACATGGAGCTGGAAAGTGTGGATTGGCAGATCCACCCGGCAGAGGAGATTTGCCCACCGTGGGATAAGGAGAAACCCACGGGAGTTGGGCACGAGCTGTTCACGGACGGCTCAAAGTGGAAGGGACAAGTGGGGGCAGGCTTCTGTGCGTTCTCGGATGGGAACGAAGCCACTGCAAGATGCGTGAAATTATCGCAGAACGCTTCTGTCTTCCAGGCAGAACTTCTGGCGATCGAAAAGGCACTCACCTGGGCACTCCCCAGGCGTAGTGACGAAAGGATAAAACTCTACTCGGACAGTGAGGCAGCACTGCAGGCTCTGAGTAGATTCAGGGGAAAAAAACCCCATCGTCCAGAGGATCAAATCCCTCTTGAGGGCAGAGGGAGATGGGGCAGTCAGTTTCCACTGGGTACGAAGCCATGTCGGAACCCAGGGAAACGAAAGGGCGGATCAGCTGGCGAGGGCAGCCACGCTGAAAGAGACGGTTGACGTGCAATGCAGAACGCAGCGAAGGAGTATTCGCGCAGCATTAGCACGACAGACCATGACCGAATGGCAGGTCAGATGGGACACGGGAGAGACAGGCCGGAAGACACATAGAGTGTTTCCAAAGGTCTCGACCAAACGTGCACAAACAAATAAGCTCCTGAATCAGGTACTCAGTGGCCATGGCATCAGCCCTGAATACCTAGGCAGATTTGCCATCAGGAACTGCACTTGTCCCTGTGGAAAGAGAACGGCAAGCATAGAACACTGCGTACTTGAATGCAGTGGCTTCGCCGAATGGAGAAACACACTGATCCCAGGTGTGCAAAGAACGCGAAGATTGGATCTGCTCATCCAATCTTCCGTTAACAGGAGGGGAATAATAGCCTTGGTTGAGAGGCTAACCTCCAGCAACATACCATCTTCCCCAATCAAACGGGGACCGAAACGCAGGAGGTGAACGTGCACACCGAAAGCGAATCGGAAGATGAATGAGGGTAGAAGTCTGTGGGAAAGCAGACGAAGAGACCACCAATGTAAATATTCTGTAAATAAATTTTTTGCTATCTCTTGATGTTGTAAGTCCTAAGCATGAGGACAGTGCATACATGTGTGTAGATGTTTTGAAAAAGAAAATAAAGGGAAATTATTCCCCAAAAAAGTTCGAGGGCAAGGAATCTTCCAGTCAACGATAAAGTAAGAAACGACCTATCCCGCCAGACAGAGCGGGAACCCAGACAAGGTATACTAGGTCGCCTGCCAGCACGTCACCACGGGCTGGTCTCTGGGCCATTGGGGTGGCCAGGGTCCGAACCGGCGTCTCAAGGCAGGATAATTGTCGCAACATGTCAAAATAACATCCAAGGTGCTCAATAAGTCCCCGTGGAGCCAAGACAGATTGGCGGAACGGGACAATGAAATCAGTATATTATCATTTGTATCGTCATAAATTTCGCACATATCGTTGTTCTTTCGACAGACAGCTATGTAATGACCGATCGAATTTATTGAATAATCGCTACCGTAGAACGCAAAGAAGCCTCTTAAGTGAAACTACCTGTTTTGGATCGCCAGTGTTGCAGGTATAGCTTCTAAAGAAATCACATCCTTTGCAAAGTTTGTTGTTCGCACTGATGTGAAATCTGTGTCCACCAGCTCAAAGAGTACATGCATGTCTGAAACTTTGCAGGTATGCTTTACAGTAGATTTACAAACAGATCTATTTGATTTAGGGTAGGTACAGGAGGTCTCAATATCACACAAAGTACAATTAATTTCTTGTTCTAAGTTCTCCAGGTTACCCTTATTAACTCCTTGCAATAAAACTGCACGTGAAGTACGCCTAGTGTTCCAACAACCTCTTCCAGTGTATTTTATGATTTCTTCTATGGACGGAAGTGTTAGTTATTTCTAAATAAATAAAATCTATAATTGATGATAGCCTCTTATGTAACGCAGTAAGCCACTTACCAGCTGCAGGAAGATCTATCTTTTAGTCATCACAGAAAAAATGGATTCCACACTTATAAACGCTTGAATGAAAACACACTAATCTTTATTGTACATCTCCACAAAAAGGTAATAACTCACTGTTCCAGCACGCACACCCTCTATATATCACCGACATTGTTGTTATTCAGTCAAAGATCAACCACTTAGATTATTAACCGAAGTGAGCAGCAAAAGGGGATCCAGGCAACGCTCGCTAGAGCAAACAAATAAAAAAATTTTCGCGCAGCGCTTCTGGTTCAAATGTCGAGGAACTCTGACAGTCATATTTCTTATAATAATTTCTAACAGGATGTTCATAAAATACACTTTCAGCGATATTTTTTGTAGTGGCTTCGGCATTTATCTGAACAATTCCAGCAGGTAAATCTTCAGTAGTGCAGAATGTTCGTAGTAAAACTGCACTCTGCTGATATGTTTTTGTAGTAACCTTAGCTTCAGTCACATCCCTTACAATACTGTAGAGGAGATCATCTTGAATTTATCTTACTTTAGTTTCGTAATGGCAACAGTACACAAAACTACTTGCCAAAAGTTGAACTAGAGAATCTAAGGCACATGTGTTATTGATTATGTAGGATTTCCCACTAAGTTTATTCGGCTTTAAATTCAAATGGCCATTGCCATTTTTCAGAATTCCTATTACCTTTATTCTTGATTCTGAAGAAAAGTTCACTTTTGCGAACTCAGCTTATGGTTCCAAATAGGATTTCCTAGTACGCTTTTTAACGGTAGAGCCAGACCTTTCCCGTTCTCCAACTGTTCATCCTCGGTTGGCCCTTCGAAATAACAAATCTTTTTCTCCCCATGTCCTTCAAGCGAATCTTGAAAAGGAAATGAACACTAAAAATTATGTGGACTGGGGCCTTACAAAATATAAACCTGCGAGCTCCCGTAGGAACATCACCTGTCGAACAAGCAAAGCATTTCCTGGTTTGGGAATCGCTACGATTCGCGTAAGGTGTTTTATATTAGTACATGTATTAGGTTCCGCCGCCCATGTGTTCAACGTTCCGTGACATGCTTCCGTGACTACCCTGCATATAATCACGTGATGCAAATTTGAGATCCTGTAGACGCTACGTGGGAGAAACGAAAGGGAAGAAAAAATAAAAGCTGCTTCCGTGATCAACATCAACATGGATTGTTACAAAAAATATCATCGAGTTTTCCCAAAAATTAAATTATGCTCTTAGAAAAGAAAGAAGGAGGAATTTTTATTTGTTTTTTAAAGAAAAATTACTAACAAAAGAGTCAATTCATTTAAGTTTCTGGCTAGTTTTGACACTAATATTCGTAGGCAGGCGCGACGATACGGGTGGGCTATGGTGGGGTTCAGCCTTTTCGGAATATTTTCTTCTTAAAATATTGCACAGTTTCTCCGCCAGGGGGCGTAGATGTACATCTTATTTTTGTCAATATCTCTACTTCTAGGAGTCCGATTTGAAAAATTCCTTCTTTGCTGGATAGTGTTTTCCGTGTGACATGTTTTTCATAAAATTTCAAAATTTTCAAGTAATTCATAGACTTTCCGCTAGGGGGCGTAAAGGTAAATTGCGTTTCCCCCTATATCTCTGCTTCTAAATCTCCGATTTGAATAATTCTTTCTGCACCAGATACAGCTCCTAATGGGAAATCGTTTGCACATAATTTCTAATTTTTGTTAAAAAATAGCTTGGCCACCATTGGGACGTAAATCTTAATTTCCGCTTCTGATGTATTTGCAGCAAAATATGAGCTTCTAAATTCTCGATTGCAAAAAAAGGTCGTTTGTTGACCGATACTACTCATGTCAACAAACCTTTTAGAAACATTTTCTTCTTAAAATAGTGCATGGTTTCTACGCCAGGGGGCGTAGATGTATATCTTATTTTTGTCAATATCTCTACTTGTAGGAGTCCGATTTGAAAAATTCCTTCTTTGTTGGATAGTGTTTCTAGTGTGACATGTTTTTCATATAATTTCAAAATTTTCAAGTAATTCATAGACCTTCCGCTATGGGGCGTAAATGTAAATTGCGTTTCCTCCTATATCTCTGCTTCTAAATCTCCGATTTGAAAAATTCTTTCTGCACCGCATACAGCTCCTGATGGGAAATCGTTTGCACATATTTCTAATTTTTGTAAAAAATGGTTTGGCCACCAGGTGGGGTAAGTCTTAATTTCCGCTTCTGTTGTATTTGCAACAAAATATGAGCTTCTAAAATCTCAATTGAAAAAAAAGGCGTTTCTTGACCGATACTACTCATGTCGACAAACCTTTTAGGAAAATTTTCTTCTTGAAAAAATGCATGGTTTCTACGGCAGTGGGCGTAGAGGTATATCTTATTTTTGTCAATATCTCTACTTCTAAGAGTACGATTTGAAAAATTCCTTCTTTGTTGGATAGTGTTTCTGATGCAAAATGTTTTCCCTATAAATTCAAAATTTTCAAGTAAATCATAGACTTTCCGCTAGGGGGCACAAAGGTAAATTGCGTTTTCTGCGTTATTTCTGCTCCTGAAGCTCTGATTTGAAAAATTCTTCCTGTATCGCATACAAGACCTGATGGAAAATATTTTTCACATAATTTCTAATGTTTTGTAAAGAATGGTTTAGCCACCAGGGGTCATAAGTGTTAATTTCTGCTTCTGAAGTATTTGTTGCTAAATCTGGGCTCCTGAAAACTCGACTATTTTTTTTTTTTTTCTTGGACCGATACCGCTTATATGGATAAACCTTTTGAAATACTTTCTTCCTAAAATAATGCATGGTTTTCGCACCAGGGAACGTAAAGTCACATCTTATTTTTGTCGATATCTCTGTTTCTAAGAGTTCGTAAGCTCACGATTCCGTTTACAGCAATATCTGAGGGATTAAAAACCCGATTGAAAATTTTCTTTCTTTCGTCAGATCTATTGTTTTACATACCGGTTTCATTGACTTTGAATAGCTTTGATGAATTTAATTTGCGTCAGAATGGATTCAAAAGACGTGCTCATTACACCCGAAAATTCGGTGCCATCTTTCTTGTTTTTTTTCTCTCTCTGATTCTTACCTGTGTACTTACAGGAAAGAACCCAAGGGATCAGTGGCGAACCCAAGGAGGGGGCTTAAGCCTCCTCCAAGGAGATTAAGAATGACGTACGTCACAAATTAAGCATTCAAAAACAGTAGCGTAGCCAGAAATTTTTTAGGGGGGGGGGTCCGCACCCGAGGACCACCCCCTTGCCTACGCCTATGTTCAAAAATATTATTTTACATGTTCAAAAAATTACATAGTGTCTTCTATTACATGGTGTCTTTTCCCCAAAGCTAAAAGGTGATTAAGAGCGACGTACGTCACAAATTAAACATTCAAAAATATTATTTTACATGTTCAAAACATTACATAGTGTCTTTTTCCCAAAGCCCCAAAGAGATTAAGAGTGACGTACGTCACAAATTAAAGGTTCAAAAATATAGTTTCACATGTTCAAAAAATTATATAGTGTCTTCTGTTACATGATGTCTTCTTCCCAAAGACCCAAAGAAATTAAGAGCGACGTACGTCACAACCGTACATAAATTATTGGCATATATATATATAAATATTAATGGAGATTATCTAACTCACCTTCGTTTTGCTGATGACGTAGTCATTTTTTCAACTACCCCGTCAGAGCTGCAGAGTATGATCCAGGAACTTGCTGACAAGAGTAAAAATGTGGGATTAAAAATGAACTTTCAGAAGATAAAAGTGATTTTACAAGAAATGAAGATTTATCGATTGATGGAGAAAAGCTGGAGATAACAGATACGTACGTTTATCTTGGACAGCAGATATCAAATGAGGGTCACATTGATGAAGAAATTAATCGGCGTATAAAACTTGCCTGGAGAGCTTTTGGAAGAAACAGTATAATTTTCAAGAGCAATATGCCATTATGTCTTAAGAGGAAAGTGTTTGATAAGTGCATCCTTCCAGTGGCCGCCCCGGTGGCGCAGTGGTCTAAGCGATGGCCTCTGATCATTCGTTCGAAAATGGTCCGGATTCGAATCCCGGTGAGGCATGGATGTTGTGTTTGTCTTACGGCACTGGCTCTCTCCCTTCCCTGGAACCAGTGACCCTAAAATTAGGGACGGGCAACTGCTTATAGCCCATTGAGTTGCTCACGGTGGTCGTTAAACCTCCAATAAAAAAAAATCCTTTCCAGTGCTTACGTATGGTGCAGAGACGTGGACCTTAACTAAAAGAGACATACATAGGCCGCAGACAACTCAAAGAAACATGGAGAGGTACATGCTTGGTGTAATCAGGAGAGATAAGAAGAGGAACTCGTGGATCTGAAAAATGAAAAGAGTGGAAGACATCATGATCAGAGTTAAATTCCTGAAATGGCAATGGGCTGAACATACTGCCAGAAGGGCAGACCTTCGATGGACAGCCGAAATGTTAGATTGTATTCCAAGAGACAGGAAAAGACCCAGAAGAAGACCACATTTAAGATGGGTGGATGAAATTCGAAAGTATGCGGAGTAACATGGAAGAAACTGGCACAAGACAGATCGTTGTGGAAGAAACTTGGGGAGACCTTCGTCCAACAGTGGATTGATAATGGTTGACAATGACGATATATATATGTAAAAGTGGCTGTATATATATATACATATATATATACTGCCACTTTTACATATATATATATACAGTATATATATTTGTTGGAGGTGGCTGTATATATATATACAGCCACCTCCAACAAAAATTCTTATTATATAAACTATATATACAGTCCCCACCAACAAAAATCTCTGGGTGCGCCACTGCAAGGGATTATTCATTATGGGAATACTATAAAAAGTTCTCATTTTCTTAGTCTTCGGATGTGAAATGTTTTATTTTTTGTTAAATTGCTTTGGCACTTCCTGTTTGGAAATTTCAATAGCCACTGACTGTATAATTTGTTGAAGTAAGTTTCTAAGCTATAATTTTTGTTGAAAGGATATGCTCTGAAGTTATTAAAACTTTAGTGTACTTTTAGTTTCTCTTCTAGGAGGAAAGCAGTTTTTTTTTTTTTTCCTTTTTTTTTTCGCAGTAGGTGTTTCGAATAGCCTTTTAATTTCATGACTAAACTTAACAAATTGATACGGATGTATACGTATTTTTTAATGGCAGGAGATAATTCCTTGAATTTTAAAATGAGATCTTAATGTACTCGAGATCACATACACACATAATTATTGGGTTTGTCAATGTGTAAACTTATTTATTGTTGATTTTTAAAACTTATTAAATAAAAGACTTTAATGTTTCTTATCGATATTCCTGCTCATTATGAATTAACAAAAATGTGAATATTTCGCCAGGAGATATTTTTCAAAGAAGCTAAATGCTTCAAATCCTAATTTTTCTGCATCAGATTTTTTGCATCAGGTAAGCTCTGATAATGGAAGAAATTGTGGTGCTCAGAAACGTTGTGCATGGCAAATATTACGAAAACATTGGATAGAAAAAAATTGAAGGGCTTTACAAAATCTGTGGAGAGCAATTAAATTTATTGTCATTTTTAAACAAATTACGTGAATATGCAAACTAGTAATGAATAGCGCACTATGTATCAAACTGGTGATACGCTGATGAATAGCGTATCACCAGTTTAATATGCAAACTAGTGATGAATAGCGTACTATATATCAAATTGGTGATCTATAAGTGAACTACGACCGTTTGTGAACTACAGTCTGCAGTCTATAAGTGAACTACGACCGTTTGTGAACTACAGTCTACAGTCTATAAGTGAACTACGACCGTTTGTTTTTGGGCGAGAAACAGGCTCCATCTAACGACATGAATTTTAACTAAAAATTTGGAAATGTCAGAATTAAATCGGTACTGGTATTGGTTAATGTACCAAAGCAGGAACCGCCCAGACCCCGCCTGCGAGATCACAGTGACCAATCACAGGAGGAGCGTGAACCTAGTATGTGGGCTAAATTCACGCATGCCGCTCCGGTGGCGCAGTGGTCTAAGCGATGGCCTCTGATCATTCGTCCGAAAGGGGTCCGGGTTCGAATCCCGGTGAGGCATGGATGTTGTGTTTGTCTTACGGCACTGGCTCTCTCCCTTCCCTGGAACCAGTGACCCTAAATTAGGGACGGGCGACTGCTTATAGCCCATTGAGTTGCTCACGGTGGTCGTTAAACCTCCAATCAAAAAAAAAAAAAATTCACGCGTAGCGTGAATTTAGCCTCAGCCGTCCATCGTCGACTGCTTACATCGATGAAGTGAACACAAAAGGCTAAAGACGTGCGTTTGGCACTGAGACACATTGCCTTTATCAGGTGAACAGAGGATGGAGCTCGATAAACGAGCTATTTGAGTTCACCTACGCTACTATTGGAAAAATGGGTTAAACGCGGCAGCAGCGAGACAAATTTCTGCGCTTGCAAGCTAGAAAACAGTGAACAGCAGCACTGCACGAAAATAGTTCCTGCGTTTCAGTGATGCAGATATCAGTCTCGAACACAAATAGAGATCCGGAAGTCCATCGATCATCAACACCGACACCACGTGGGAGCTGTGTCAGCGAACCCCGGTAGTAATACACGACAAATGGCAGCTAAGGTGATGTCTTCCCAATCCATTTTTGTTTATTTGATTGATTGCTTGGAGGTTTAACGACCACCGTGAGCAAATCAATGGGCTATCCCTAATTTAGGGCCACTGGCTCCAGGGAAGGGAGAGAGCCAGTGCCGTAAAACACAACAACATTACATTATCTTACTAACAAAGCTACCCGAAAAACTGAATCATTAATTAACAACGCTAATTTAAAACATAAGTAAGCAGAAATCCATATCTATTAAAGTCCAAGAACATTTCAAAAAGCACTGCAAGAAAAAAGGAAACCAACATCAAGGAATACATCTGAAACATCTCTGCACATCAAAGACACTATCGTCAACCACATTATGTTTCTATATGTAAGCTTTAACATCCTCTATACGTTTATAGTATGTTTCGTAATAAGTGTCTAAAAGTTCAGGAACAGGATTTTTCAATTATCTAATTCAACACGGCATCCAAACGATGTACAATAGCATTTAACTTATACATATTTAACTCGTAAAACTCCGGAGTGAGTGGACATATCTTTTTATTAGGCACAAAAAAAATTTTCAATTCAAAAAGATCCAAAGTTTCGTCATAATCTGGGCAAGATGCAATAAGTTCCATGACAAGACGATACCGTGATGGCTTATCTCTATCTTCGGCAAAATCAGGATCCATAAGAAAAGAAAGATCTACACGAGGGATAAATTCCGGTTGAAGATAGTCTCTAGCTTTGCTCCGTTTTAACGGATCACCACTTGAATCAGTGCTGGGTCGTTTAAATGTCGAAGCTGTACATGAGTTCTCTGCGAGATTCTGTAATGCTACTGAACATTTCTGTAAGTTAGCAATGCCCAAAGTACCAATATTTGATGTTGACTGAATCCTAGGATCCAAAGAAGTCGGCATTTCAATCAATGTCTTCTCTCTCGGCTCGACTGGATGCACCACTAGGGTTTCACAAGTCTCAGCCACGGTAGGAACCAAGTCAGCGACATGTGTAATACCATGTTCTAAATCCGATCTATCTTCAGGTACAACAATTCTTTCCTCATGGGAATCAGACAGACTGTTCCTCAAGGGAGGTCTATGTACATACATGCATTTAGCACGAATGTGCCCTCTTTCATTGCCAACATAACAAAAAATTCCTGTGTAAATATTAAACATGAACCCATGAGAATCCAGTACAATTTCAACCTCTTTAGGACAAGTTTGAAGAGCTGATTCATTCGGGAAGATAACCCGGAGGGTCCGCTTCAACCCACCAACATGACAATAATTTGAAAATTGCGGGGCTTCTATAACTCTATGAACTGGACCCACCACCCGGCTAAACTGAGAAAGAAGAACTATCAACGCAGAATTCGGTACCTCAAGTGGCACCGGAGACAAAGTTACCGTGATCGGTCGTTCACTTGCATAAGCAGGATACAAAATTTGATTATTTATAGAAATCCCTTGCTTTAACAGAAGTTTTCAATCTGCACTATTTATAAACAACACTGATATACCTCGTTTATTACGATCGATTCCTTTAATTGCCTCTCTCGGCACTCGTTCTTCCAAAGCTTTCAAATATACCGGTAACGAAGTCTGTGGTAACGCATGGAAAATAATAGTTTTCTCAGAAAGATCATGAAAATCTTTACATACCTTGGAATCCCTTTCGAAACTGAGACGAAAGGGATTGCCCTGGCACTTAATCTCTGACGCACAACGCTGATCACTCGTATTAGAAGAATTCTCCTTATCAACCACAGACGCCCAACTGCAAGTTTCCGTCTCTATAGAAACACTCTTCTGCATTCCTGTCGCAGAAGAAACTCCTTCAGCAGCAATGCACGAAGACACGCTCTGTTGATTTCCAGAACCGGTTTGACCTGTTGGATTCTTATCTCTTGAGAAACTCGGGTCAATCACCATGGCAACCCTCTCACAGGTCACCGGAGAAACACTCGGTGCACTTAACGATGACTTCTTATCAGTAGATCTCGCTCCACGTCGATCAACATCCTTTCGATGATTACGTGTAACATGGCTGGCAGATATCGCCATTTGCTGAACTCGTCAACGGCAAGCACAACCACAAAATAAAACTCTTCGTATGAATAAACTATAGCACTTAACGCTCTCAAACTTCACCAAAAGAAGCATGGAACATTCATACATACGTCACGCTACTGCAAAACATCCTACGAACGATATTTCAACATAAATACAAGCAAAACTTGGGAGCTTGAAAACACGACACACGACGAAAGCCATATAGCTATGGAGGTCTCCCATTTTTGTTTGTCTTCTGCATAAACTTGTTTTCTCCTCCCGGTGTCATCGAATGGTTCCTATGCAATGACACCCCAGAAGGCGAAACAAGGTGTTTCTCCCTGTCTAAGATTGTTGCCAAATCCACAGGACGATATGCTTTGACGCCGTGACAGGCGATGAAAAGTGCATAATCCTACGTTTTCCTACCACTGGGCACCAGTAGCTGAGGACACACCACGAAGTACAGCCAGTGGCACAAAAAAGGTACCTCGAGTGGAAAGTCATGCTGTACATTTGGTGGAATTGTGAGGGTCCTCAGCACTGGGAACTTGTATAAGATATTCAGACCCCGGACGGAATCTCTATGCGAAACAACCGCCATCCCCCAGCACTCATCAACAGAAAGCGGCCGTGGATACACCTACAGAATGGTCTGCCTGAAACTATAGGAATTGAAAGGGATTGGGATACCACCCCATCTTCTATACAGCTCTGACTTGGCCCCATCTGAATGCCACCTGTTTCGATCCGTGGACTATTTCCTACTAGGAAGGTACTTCGCTTCATTGGTGTATGTGAAATCTCACATCAGATAGTTTCTGTCCTCGAACCTGCCGAGTGGTACCGCCGTGGGAATGTGGCTCTGGTGGAACGTTGGCAAAGAAGTGTAGGACAACGTCCTATACTTTGCAGAATGAGATGAGGATGAATGGCTATTCTGCATCATTCAGCTTTTAGCTGCAAACGGGACGAACTTTTGACTCACGTTCGAATTTCTTCTCTATGTAGACCTTGCTTGATATCTGTTGTTCAAGGAAAATGTAGGTATCGGTCACATCCAGATTTGCCCCATTATCTTCCTAATCTTCAGTTTTTGTAAAAGCACTGTACATGAATTTGTCAAATGTAAGTTCATTTGTGAAACCCTTCTTTGCTTTTGTAACCAATTTCCTGGATCATACACTTTAGCTCTGAGGGGGTACTCCCAAAAATGACTATGTCGTCAGCAAAACCCGGGTTGGTTAAATAATCTACATTAATCGTTTTACACCTTGTCTTCCCAGTTCAATGATTGAAACACATTCTGTAAAAATGGCATTAAAGAGTTTGGGAGATATGTTATCAACTTGTCTCACTCTCTTCCAAATTTTTATAAGTGTTTTGTCCTCAGACAATCGAACCTTTGTGCTTGCATTTTCATAGATGTTATTAATTATTTTTATGTATTCATCTTCAATACCGCAGGATTTCAAAGACATCAGAACTACCGATGATTTCTCAGAATCAAAAGCTTTTTCATAATCAGTAAAAGCCAGGATTTCATATTCAATCTTCCTTTCAATTAGTTCTCTCAATACGTATATGTTATTAATAGTGCAACTGCTGCTCCTGAATCCATCTTATTCTTTTAGTCAAGTCCAATTTTCCTTTAAGTGATACGATAGTGCCTTCCTGAAAATGAAGTGAACAACTGATAGGAGGCTGATGGGTATGCCATTCCTGAGGTCATCAAGATGCAATTTTTTTATGCGTCAGGATCAAAGAAACAGTCTCCCAGTCATCAGGAATTTTTTCTTCTTTGAGGCATGTAGTAAAAATTTGGGCGAGTGCAGTTTGTTTCTCCATTGGCTTCACGTCCAATACCCATGGAAATTCCATTCCCTTCTGCAGGTCTTCAATTCTTCCCTGTTCTATGTTCTTAAGGTGGACGTTGAGTAATTTTGCTTCCTATACTTCCAATGGTAAAACTTCTGTACACATTTTTTTCACAATTAATGCGTTCCCAAGGATGAAAATTTGAACATCGATTAAAATAGCTTCATTTTATAACTTGGAATACTTAATATTTCCTAAAACATAACCATAATTATGCAATCCAACATTTATTTGTCTACTGACGTAATCAAAGTACATGTCGCGTCATCTTTTCAACATAGGGTGCATGTGCTCCGCAAGAATGGTTGTTACACGACTCTGCAGAAGAGCCAATGGCTCTAAGAAATGCCATGATATGGCAACCAACAGCGTCATGGATCCACCTCCGTGCTTCACAGTGAGAAACAAACAGTCGGGTTGGTACGCTTCTGCAGGTTTTTGCCTGATGTGCACTTTACCAATGGTAGAAAATAATGTAAAGAACGATTCACCAGACCAGCTGACACGTTGCCAGTCTTTAGCATCCCACTGTTTATGTGCTTTGCACCGCCTTAGCATGTTTTGTTGCATTGAAGTTGGTAATCAGAAGTTGTGGATTGTAGAACGGTCATTAATACCGGCACGATGGAGTGTTCGATAAAGTGTTATGACGGAAACGGATCATTCCGATTGGTGTTCAACTCTGCGGTTATTCACAGTGCCGTGGTCTTATGCTTCTGTTTTACAGTCTGTGCCAACGTTCGCCTATCTCTATCTGACATCTTCGTATGGCGTCCACAGTTTGCACGTTTCGAGGCAACCCCATATCCTTTTCGATAGGTATTCATAATTTTCGATACAATTCCTCGTGTTACACTACTATTTCTGCATTCTAGTTAGTAGAGCCGCTGGAAGGAGGGCACAAATGATCATGCCTTTTTTTGAGGTCACTGAGATTTGGCGTTGTCGACAATTACTACACAACAGCTGTTTCATCTGCGACTATGGCAACGCTACGTGATAGCCGACATGGTACTGCGCCTTTTTATATAACTCACATCACGTGTGACGTCGTCCCCGTAATTTAGGTACAGCTCATTGCGTGTACTCTAGTCGCAGTCGGTGTTTCCATTATTTTAATAAACCGCTGTACATATATATCTATGTAAATATATATATATATATTCTATAAAGAAGATACCTAAGCAAAAAAATACATATATAATTTTGACTCACACCTATACAACATAGAAAAGGTTATGTATCTACCTGTGTGAGTAAAAGGAGAAAAGATAAAAAAATAAAATAAAACAACTGAATGTAGAAGGTGTCGAGAATACTGAGCCTTGGCTTTATCAAGGACCAGCAAAAACTCTGCATTTTCTCACTTCCACAAAGACCTAGTTGGAAATGGGTTTCTGCAAGGCCATAGATGCAAGTAACATTCCCACCAAAAATAGTTAAAAAATATATATATATAAGTCATGTCCTCCGTAGAGTAGCATGACCTAGCACTAGTTAACAATTTCGCTTGCATCCATTAACCTTCATGGCCCCCTTGTTTCCTTTGTCTTCAGTTTTGCTCTTAAGTATATATATATATATATATATATATATATACGTTATAAAATACAAATACAGAACACTTAACCCACTTACCTCATCAAATGAAATGCGATATCCAAGAAAAAGTATCAAAAATATAAAAAATAACAAATTATATCGAAGATTCAGCTGTCATCATCAGGAAGACCCCAGCTGAATATATGGTCTTTCAAAACGACAGCAAAGGCAGACAAAGTCAATACCTGCTTTGTGGGTCCCCTAGGCCATAAATGGAAATAACGATAAACCCAAGTAAGATAAAAAACAAAAAATACAAAACAAACAAGCAAATAGAAGTAGCAATCCAGAGACACACTAAGAAGCAACAGATAGAATTCCGGATAACACAACAACCCGTGACAGACATCCAAATGATCAGCCATGTAACAAATATGCAGCGGAAGAATGACGCATAACGCCGCGGTTACAGGGAGGTATATAACTATAGTGAGTGACGAGAAAGGTTACAGATAGGTAGATGTTAACTTAGTCTTCAGCCACAAGAGGCCCATCGAGTGGCACTTAAAGAACTAACCATTTAATATTGTAGGGCCATGGTTAGTACAATTAAATATGTAAGGGGACATGTTGTATGCCTTATAAAAATTCTGAGCTTTGGAGTCGTGCAATAGCTGTGAAAATAATGTTTTTACATATTGCAGCGGGTATTCATTTTCCTTCAAGATGTTCCACAACTGTATAAGTTCTTTAATAAGTACATCTACTGTATTGCAAATCTCAAACAGCCTATGAATCCTCGATATGACAAGATTTCTGCAAATTGACCTGGATACACTAGAATGCCAATTTACGTAATAAATGATATGAAACACATAATTTATTCTCTTATCATATAAAGTAGTGATATAGCCGTCCATAGAGTTGCATATCTTCAAATCCAAAAAGTTAATTTGACCGGAGATGACATTAGTTTGCTCCAATGATAACCAAGGAGGATATATGCTTTTAGCAGATACTGGAAAGGTTTCCCAATTAAATGCAATGACGTCGTCAATGTAGCGTAACACGACACCTGTAAGGTCTTTATTTTCTGTGACATATTTCTGTTCATAATAATGCAAATACAGGTTTGCAAGCACACTGGAATACTTAGATCCCATGGGTATTCCATTAATTTGTTGGTATGTGACCACCAACTCTCAGATAACTATTGTCGATACATAGGCTTACCATGTATCTCCAATTGGCATGTGACATATCTGATTTGTCTTCGAATTTCTCATATAACCAGTCACATACCCTGTGCAAATCTTGCAAGTCTATATTAGTAAATACATTTTTGAAATCGTAGGTTGCAATGTGCGTGTACTGTACTTTTTTATTAGATTTCACCATTTCCAGGATTTGTTCGCCATTCCCTGGGGTCTTCCTGATGATGACAGCTGAATCTTCGATATAATTTGTTATTTTTTATATTTTTGATACTTTTTCTTGGATATCGCATTTCATTTGATGAGGTAAGTGGGTTAAGTGTTCTGTATTTGTATTTTATAACGTATATTTGAGCACAGTTTGGTCTGCTGCATCGCGCGTCTGAGTGTGTGCATGTGTTTCTTTGTAATATTTTTTGCAATTTTCGATGTCATTTTTGTGTGTATGATACACGCAGTCTTTTTTGTTTGGAGTTTTAGTGTGAATATATATATATATATATATATATATATATATATATATATGGGATGTTAGGTCAGGTGATGCGTAACATCACAGCCTCTCCTTGACAAATGTCAACCCGCCTTCTCGTGGTGCATCCTGTTCCCACTAAAGGGGCTCTGACGACCGCCAATAGCGGTATAACTATACCATCTGGATGAGAGGAAATGCTATCCCACACTCACCAACCCGTTTGGCCAACGTGGTAAGTTATGGCCAAACCCCTCCAAAATGACTCCACAACTTAAATCTTGGTCCTCAGTCTCCGGCAGCTGGAATGTACCTGGCCAAGGCAGCGGCCAGTGCGACATGAAGGCAGAGGGTGCTAAGAATCCCCGGAGGACCGGACTAGGCTGCCATCTGATGCTGACCTTGGCTACGTATAATGGACGCTCCCTATCTTCCGATTCAAGGCTTCTTGAATTGGAAGAGGAACTACAAAGCATCAAGTGGGACATCGTCGGGCTAAGTGAAGTAAGGAGAAGATCTCATTGAACTAAAAAATGGACATCTCTTCTACTATCGTGGGACAGATACTGGCAGAACTAGTGGTGTTGGATTTATAATAAACAAGAAACTGAAGGATAAAGTTGTAGAAGTGGAAAGTTCCTCTGACAGAGCTGCACGACTCGTTATCAAACTCTCGAAAAGATACCAGGCTCAGATTATTCAAACTTATGCACCCACCACAAGTCATCCTGAAGAACAAATTGAAGAATTTTATGAGGAAATTCGTGATCTAAATAATAAAGGTAAGCAGCACTTAAAGATAATTATGGGAGATTTCAATGCAAAAATAGGGCAACGGCAACAGAATGAAACTTCAGTAGGTAAATTCGGTCACGGCAACAGAAACCAGCGAGGAAATACTCTCGTAGAGTTTGCAGAGGCAGAAGGGTTTTTCATCATGAACTCCTTTTTCAAGAAAAAGCCACACAGGAAATGGACATGGAGACATCCAAATGGGACGACAAGTGAAATTGATTTTATTATGTGTAACAAAAAATTCGTCATAGAAGACTGCAGTGTGCTAAACAAGTTCAACAGAGGTAGTGACCATAGATTGGTGAGATGTAAGATGCACCTCAACACTAAACTCGAACGTAGCAAGCTCATAACACAAACAAAATGTATTGACATAACCAACCTTAAAGAACACCGTAATACTTTCAAGTTGGAACTGAAGAACAGATTCTCTGCTTTAGAAGGCCTAACATCTGAAGAAGTGGATATTTCTGAAGTTAACAGAAAAGTAACCAAAGCTCTTGTGGAAACAGCAATAAAATTAGCTGGGTCAAAGAACAAGTTGCATGTGAACAAATTATCAGGAAAAACCAAAATGTTGATGCAAAAGAGAAGAGAGATGAGGACAACTAAAGAAGATGGGACTTCCAAAGTGGAATATACAGAGCTATGCAAGACAGTACGAAAAAGTATCACTGAAGACGTAAGGAAATTCAACTGTGAACTAGTAAAGAAAGCAATTGAAAACAACCAAAGCCTAAAGATAGCAAAGGGACATCTCAGTGAGGGAAGAAAATAGATTATGGCACTGAGAAAAGAAGATGGTTCTGTAACAAGAAATAGAGGCGAAATTTTGACAAGAGTGAAATATTTCTACTCCAAATTATATGAAAGGGATGATACATGTACTCCAGACATCATGAAAGGTAAAAGTACCAGAGTTCTTCCAGTCCTCACAGCAGAAGTTGCACATGCAATCAAGAACATGAAGCGGGGAAAAGCTCCAGGAGAAGATGGAATTACTGTAGACATCATCGATGCCTTAATGAAGGGAAGATTCCTGAGGATTGCAGCAACGCTACAATGATCTTGCTACATAAAAAAGGTGACATTGAGGATCTCAGGAACTACAGACCTATCAGCCTCCTATCAGTGGTTTATAAAATCTTCACTAAAGTTCTTTCACACCGCTTAAAGGTTACATTGGCCATGGCTCAACCGAGAGAACAAGCTGGATTCAGGAGTGGCTACAGCACAATAGATCATATCCACGTGCTGAGAGAACTAATTGAAAGATCGATGGAATATGAACTTCCATTGTGCATGGCTTTTATCGACTATGAAAAAGCCTTTGATTCGGTGAAACCATCAGCAGTTACAATGGCCCTGAAATCCTGCGGTATTGAAGATGCGTACATTAATATCATTAATAACATCTATGAAAATGCAAGTGCAAAGATTCGGCTGTTTGAAAATACAACACACATAAAAATTAAAAAAGGAGTGAGACAAGGTGACACCATATCTCCGAAGCTCTTTAATGCTACATTGGAAAATGTCTTTCAATCACTGAACTGAGAAAACAAAGGGATAAAGATTAATGGAGATTATCTAACCCATCTTCGTTTTGCTGATGACATAGTCATTTTTGTAACTATCCCATCAGAGCTGCAGAGTATGATTCAGGAACTTGCTGACAAGAACAAAGAAGTGGGATTAAAAATGAACTTTCAGAAGACAAAAGTGATGTTCAATGCTTTTACAAGAAATGAAGATTTATCGATTGATGGAGAAAAGCTGGAGATAACAGACACGTACGTTTATCTTGGACAGCAGATATCAAGTGAGGGTCACATTGATGAAGAAATTAATCGGCGTACAAAACTTGCCTGGAGAGCTTTTTGGAAGAAACAGCATAATTTTCAAGAGCAATATGCCATTATGTCTTAAAAGAAAAGTGTTTGATCAATGCATCCTTCCAGTGCTTACGTATGGTGCAGAGACGTGGACCTTACCTAAAAGAAACATACAAAGGCTGCAGACAACTCAAAGCAGCATGAAGAGGTGCATGCCTGGTGTAACCAGGAGAGATAAGAAGAGGAACTCGTGGATCCGAAAAATGACAAGAGTGGAAGACATCATGATTAGAGATAAATCCCTGAAATGGCAATGGGCTACTGCCAGAAGGACAGACCATCGATGGACAGCTGAAATTTTAGATTGGATTCCAAGGGACAGGAAAAGACCCAGAAGAAGGCCACATTTAAGATGGGTTGATGAAATTCGAAAGTATGCGGGAGTGACATGGAGGAGACTGGCACAAGACAGGTTGTTGTGGAGGAAATTTGGGGAGACCTTCGTCCAGCAGTGGATTGATAATGGTTGACAATGATGATGATCATATAAATATGTATGAGATTACAGATACGTACGTTTATCTTGGACAGCAGATATCAAGTGAGGGTCACATTGATGAAGAAATTAATCGGAGTATAAAACTTGTCTGGAGAGCTTTTGGAAGAAACAGCATAATTTTCAAGAGCAAATGCAATTATTTGATCAATGCATCCTTCCAGTGCTTACGTCTGGTGCAGAGACGTGAACCTTAACTAAAAGAGACATACAAAGGCTGCAGACCACTCAAAGCAGCATGGAGAGGTGCATGCTTGGTGTAACCAGGAGAAATAAGAAGAGGAACTCGTTGATCCGAAAAATGACAATAGTGGAAGACATCATGATCAGAGTTAAATCCCTGAAATGGCAATGGGCTGGACATACTGCCAGAAGGACAGATCATCGATGGACAGCTGAAATTTTACATTGGATTCCAAGGGATAGGAAAAGACCCAGAAGAAGACCACATGGGAGATGGGTGGATGAAATTCGAAAGTATGTGGGAGTAACATGGAGGAGACTGGCACAAGACAGACCGTTGTGGAAGAAACTTGGGGAGACCTTCATCCAGCAGTGGATTGATAATGGTTGACAATTATATATGTGTGTGTGTGTGTGTGTTGACAGAATATACATATTGCAACCAAGCTCAAGGAAGAAAAATAATGTAAAAAAATATCCATTTCCCCAGCCACTTCGAAATTTTAGGGAAAAGCAGTTTGACAATTTTTGCACAAAGTTGAGGGACAGACTAAAGAGCTTCTGAAATTGTAATAAATTGAGAACATTAAGTTGTACCGTAAATTTAAAGTTTTAATGGAATTCGACATATGGTAGCATATCCTATGTTGCTTTCTTTTACACTGTTTAAACGATTTTTGTGTTTATTTAAGAAGAATTAGCCACGAGAAGAAAAAAATCCTCAGTGGTAAAAGATTTCATTACTCGCAATTCAAATTTAAGTACAGAACTGGCAATTAAATTAAAGTGAAAACAGCAACGGCGCTCTTAAAAAATTTTGACAGTAAAAATCTACATGGAACTGCTAGATAAGGCAAAATGAAGTCATATACTGCTCTAGTTATTTACGTGTAATAGTAAAATAATACGGGTTAAAATTTTTATCTGCGGTGCATACGTTAGTAGCGGTGTTGATAACACAGCGCTGTTCATTACTGATAAATACAGAAGGTTGTGAAAACAAGCACTTTTTGCCAGTGGTGGAATATAAATCCACGAGTCTCCTCGCTCCGGATCCAGTTATTCCTCCAACTGAACTACACCAACCTTGGTTTATCGCTATAACTTGCCGTTCTAACACATGCCTCACCTCAGTTGTACGTCATATACTGTATATCTCCCCTACTTCCTAAGAAAGGCGAGGGCACGAAATCGCAGATTTAGAATCTGCCCCAAACCTGGAGTAGCTCGCTGTAGAAAAGGAACTCTTCCTGGGGAGTTTTTAATTTAATCCCTTCATCGCTCATGTACTTTTTATATTAGACCTACATCACTGATTATAGGTTTCAGTTATTTTTTCCGACATTTAACGAAATTACATAGAAAGGATTTGTCAAACAAACAACGAATCTCAATATCACTTCATATTATTTATTTCATAAAACTTTCAGTAATTCTTTCGATTTATTTGTGTATTTATTTTTGTACCACAGGCTTTAGACACATGTAGTAACAGTACATTTCTCATAAGCGGAATTGCACAAATATGAGAGAAGACTACGTAAATAGATAATAAGTTAACATTGACAAATTTTACCTTATTTGCAGAGTCAGCTCCCGTTTCATCAGTTTTAGTTCTCGGAAAACTTTCAAAATACCAGCAGACCCAGTGACGCACTTAGTGTGCGTGGGGAGACTCTCCCCACGAGGTGTGGCTTGGTCCTTCGTGCTTAGTTGTTTGTCATTCGCCACTTATTTTTAAATATATTTGTATATATTTTTAAATGCATATTTTACGAACAATTGGAAACTCATTTTAGAATAGCGGAGATTTTTTGTTGATCGCCCTCCGTTGCTTCCGGTGACGTTTTCCCCAAGTTAGTTTACTTGCATCTTCAATATTTTGGACCACACCATACAAAAACTCCTGTTGCGCCACTGAGCAGATCTTTCATTTTCTAACAAAAATTTGTACCCAACCTGAACATCTAGACTAAAAACAAATATTAGAAAATGTTGGGCGCAACTGAAAATATGTTATCACCTGTCAACCAATATCTGGAAGGGAGTGCATTCAAAAGTCTGTTGCCTTGCAACATCTGCCTGCTGAATTGCAGGCACCGGACTCAATTGGAGGCTAAAGGCTTAAAGAGGTGCCGCGATTGGGAAATCGCAACCCCCTCTCCCGTTTAATCCTGTGAAATACGAAACGTGTAAAGCACGCCGAAACCCTTTCATCATCCGAATGTCAGTAAATGTCATAAATGAATTAAAAAGGGTGTCTGAATATTTCGGATGTTTACTGCAGCTAACAAACGTCAAGATCTGGTAAGATAGTTATACTACAAGCATATGAACGCCTAATTGTACCTGGGATGGCAACAACCATTTAGCATTGCAATTACATATCTCTCGGATTAAACGGGTAAGTCTGTTGCTGAAATGGCAGGAGCCAGTTCTTACTCGGGTGCTTTGAAATTCACATCAAACCCAGTGCCTAAACAAATCTCTTGAGTTTTCTCTACCACACATAAGCATTATGCATGAAGAAGACGAGTGAAAACACAAACATAGAAAAAAACGCCGATAGATTGTTCCTACCCTCGGTAAAAATACCATTCAGAACACCACAGAGTGTGAGAGGCAAGCGATTTTGTTACTCTTATAGTTCGACAATAGTTGTTCTCACGGAAAAAGTACGCACATTCGTCCAGGATCGTTTATCTTCTACGTGAGAAAACACCAAGAATGACCAGTGTTCTGTGCACAACAAGTATTATACTCACCGCTTAATTTGAGTTCGAGTTCCTTTGTTCAGTTATTCATTTCTCAGATGTATTTAGTGGGTTTTCTGATCTCGAGTAAGACACATTCGGACTTGGAATTAAAAAAAAACCGCACAAAAGGAAGGAGAGAGACCCCTTCTTCGCAGCAGCTATTGCTTTAAAGAAATTTAAACAATTCTTTAACGATCTGTTTTAAGGAGAAAAACAGAGCGTTGAATTAGCTTTTCAGTATATTTGTGCGAAATCAATTTTCAAAATTGTAGTTGAAGAGTTTTTCAGAAAACTGAGAAACATGGTGACGGTATCCAGGAAATCCTTAAAAAAAACCCAAAAAAAAACCCCTATAAGTTATATACTGAAGTGCCAGAAAAACTGGTACACAAGTCAAATAATTGGTTGGTCCCCCACGGGAGCGCAGGACTGCAGAAATACGACGGGGCTTGGACTCCACTAGCTTCTGGAAATATGCTGTAGGCAATGCACACCGTACTTCCTGCACATAGTTCCACAATTCGGGTGTATTCAGAGGTCTCGGATTCCTGTGTTCGATAGTGCGTTGCATGGCTTCCCAAATGTGTTCTATCACGTTCAGATCTGGGGACTTGGGTGGGAATGGCAACACCCCAAACTCAGATGAATGCTCCTCTAACCATAATGTAGTGTCCCGACTCTTGTGTGGAGGTGCATTGTTCTGTTGGAACAGGCCCAACCCATTAGCATGAATGCACGGCATGAACGGGCGTATCTCGTCAGAAAGGATGCTCACAAAGCGGTAGCCGGTACAGACGTTTGTAGACGTACCAGGGGTCCCAGTGAAGTCCATCTAAACATACCTCATACCATTATGGACCCCCACCAGCTGGTACAATTCCCTGTTGACAGGCGGGATCCATGGCTTGATGGGGTTCACGCCACACACGAATCCTTCCATCTGCCTGATACAGTTGGAAATGCGACTCGTCAGACCAGGCTACTTGTTTCCAGTCATCAAGTGTTTAGTGGCGATGTTGTCATGCCCAAGCGAGGCGCATAGCTCTGGATCGTGCACCCATAAAGGGGACTCAAGTTGGGCGTCGGCTCCCAAAGCCCTTCGTGCAGGGTACGTTGCACAGTCCGGACGCTGATGCTTGTTGAGGCTCCAGCATTGAATTCCGATGATACCTGCGAGAGTGTTGCATGCCTATCGCGTGAAACGATTCTTGACAGCCGAAGATGGTCACGTTCACCCAATGTCTTTTTACAGCCACACCGGTATCGTAGGTTGGAGGTTTTGCCGGAATTCTTGTAGTCACGGTACACCTTTGCAATGGTCGTCCGTGAAAATCCGAACTTCGTTTCTACCTCCGAAATACTATGGCCCATCTCACGAGCGCCAACTATGACACTGCGTTGAAAATCGCTTAAATCGTTATTATTGTACTTGTCATTCTCATGCCGAAAACAGCTCTGACAGCTGGCAAGGATATCTATTGCTTTATATACGCACTGGTGGACGCAACCGAGTACGCGCATAAGTGACGTTGCCATGCATTTTGCATAAGCTCATTTGTACCAGTTTTTCTGGCACTTCAGTGTATGTGCACCACATAGCTTTAGGACGTTTCCCGGGTGGACCCCCTCAGCGAGGAGGACCATGAAATTCAAAAGGGGTTCCGGACCCCCGGGTCCCCTACCTTCCGCCGCCCATGGTTGAACACCCTTCGAAGAGTTTCTTTTTTGTTTTGTGAACGTACGTTTCAAACCGTTATCGCCGCCCCTGTGACGCAGTGGTCTAAGGCGTTGGCCTCTGATCATTCATCCGAAGGGGGTCCGGGTTCGGATCCTGGTGAGGCATGGATGTTGTGTTTGTCTTACGACACTGGCTCTCTCCCTTCCCTGGAACTAGTGACCCTAAATTAGGGACAGGCGACTGCTTATAGCCCGTTGAGTTGCTCACGGTGGTCGTTAAACCTCCAATAAAAAAACCGTTATCCCGGGAGCTCACAATGGACCTTATTCATGTACGTCAGAAGTGGATTTCTGCGGACCCAACATGGCTGCTGATTCAATGTTTTCGCTATTTGATTATCCCTTACTGTTGGCTAATTTTTACAATCCTAACGTCATGGATTTTGCCGAGGAATTAATAGAGTTATAGGGCGAAAAAGAAGAAATTAATTTCTTAAAAGAACAAATCAAGGTTGCAAAAATATACCAAGCCAATTTTGTGTTCGATGTTTATTTCGCATGACGCAGAAAACCATCGCCGTTAGTCACCATGAAGTTTTTAATGTAGCATTTCTCGTTCACGGTATATTAAAATTTCATGTTCTTATTGTCAGACGTTGGCGACATATCTGAAACATCAAATTGAGTACCTTGTTTTGTAAAACAAAAACATTTAGAAGCTCAGGCAAATACTGTAATAAGGAAACAAACTAGGGTTCGCATGCTAGGCAATCTGCTAAAAAATTAAATGAATGCGTAACATTAAATAAAAGAGAAATTATAGATATGTTTGTTTTATTGTTTGAGGAAAGTAGAACTTTTTTTTTTTTTTTTTTTTGGATTGGAGGTTTAACGACCACCGTGAGCAACTCAATGGGCTATAAGCAGTCGCCCGTCCCTAATTTAGGGTCACTGGTTCCAGGGCAGGGAGAGAGCCAGTGCCGTAAGACAAACACAACATCCATGCCTCACCGGGATTCGAACCCGGACCCCGTTCGAAAGAATGATCAGAGGCCATCGCTTAGACCACTGCGCCACCGGGGCGGCGAAAAGTAGAACTTAATTCGTAATTTACCGATCCAAATATTCCATCAATTTTCTCCTACCCTTTTTTCTGTTTTGAAATTGAAATTCGAAGGAATACAACGAGTTTTCAATTGCCTTTGATTCGTAGTGTCATAATATCCAAAAGTTTTTTCGTTAAAGTGGACAGAACATATTGGAGAGTGCACATCGGAATGGAAATCACTGCATTTCATTTTACACAGACATTCCTTTAATAATTTCGTCTTTTTCAGAGGAAAATTAAGGAATGTTTTTCTTTCGTCTACACAATTTAGGTTGCAGGATTTATTAGCACAAACATACGATGAGCAAAAGTTAGACATGTTGTTAATAAATTTACAAAAAATGCAATTTTCTTGAACCCTTGCAGCGTAACGCCATGTTAAGCAATGGGAAAACGCATGTAAACCAACTGTTGTTGGTTCTCGGCACGCAAAGGCTTTCCCATGATGCAATGCGAGGTGAATAAGGTCCATAGATTTAAAAAAAAACAAACAAACAAACAAACAAACAAACGTGTTTTTGTATGCCAGAAGATGCAATTTTAATCGTAATCGATATTTATTAACAAATTCTGAACCGAAAGAATTTTTTCATAACCGTTTTGTTATGGGTTTTCTGTAGTTGCTTACACAGCATTACAGCAGTTTTAATATTTATATTTACATGTAAACAGAAGGTAATTAATTCATATTTCTATAGCTTTTCGTTAGACTCCTGTTTTTTATTTCCTCTTAAACTGATTTTCTTTCATTTTTTAATGAAATTCATCATGTTTAGAAAATGTGTTTTTTTTTATTGGGGATAAACAATTCATCCCTTCATTAAAAGAAAGAATGGTGTAAATTTGATTTTTCTGTGTCTTTCTTAGAGCACTTGCGGCATATCGTTTAACTTTTTTATTTCGTCGTTGGATTTGGAATTTCACAATAGCTGGGGTTCGAAAATGAGAATCTGAAAGTATGAAATCAAAGTTAAAAATTTCCTGAATAAACTTTATAATACTATGTAGTTATTGAAAGATAAGCTATTTCCCCCAACGTAAGGGTTGCTATCTTATCAAGAATTCAGTTTTGGTACGTTAGGCAAGGCTGTCGTTAGGGGTATATGGTGTGCAAAGACTGGCTTTGATGTTACGGTTGTTAGTGAGTCGGGTTTTCTGGCAACGATCAAAGTCAACGATAAAGGCTTCACCGGGACCGGGGGACGGAAGGTGGCGGGAGTTGCAAAGTTTGCTTTTAATAAATATTGAACTTTGTTAAAAAAAACAGCACTGGCGTTCCGGTTATTTATATCAGTGTTATCCAAAATAAAACAACAACAAAAAGTATTGATCGGCTATTGCTACTTTGTTATAATGCGTAGTACATATTATGTATGGTGGCGCAGTGGTCTAAGCGATGGCCTCTGATCATCCGTCCGGAAGGGGTCCGGGTTCGAATCCCGTGAGGCATGGATGTGTGTTTGTCTTACGGCACTGGCTCTCTCCCTTCCTTGGAACCAGTGATCCTAAATTAGGGACGGGCGACTGCTTGTTGCTCACAGTGGTCGTTAAACCTTCAATCAAAAAAAAAAAAAAAGTACATATTATATATAATTATTAGTTAAGGTCCCCCCAAACAGAAGGGTATGAACTGAACATAAATGCGTTGGCTAGTGGCGTTCAGCAACATGTTTCACACTAATGTGATTATGTAAGTATGATTTTTTTAATTATCTTCTTACAAATCAAATCAGGTTCAAATTGAAATTGTCTTAGTCTTAAAACTCACCTACTTGCCTATTCTGTTAATGTCATTTTTATGTTATTCTCCAAAAAGTTTCACGACGAAACGTTAACTTAAAAAAAAAAAAAAAAAAAAGTGCAAACGATAGGTGGCACACTAGACACTTGAAAGCAGTAAAATAAATTTTAAGTAGCACACTAGTCAGAAAAGGTTTGACATCCCTGACCTACACACTTTGATGGCCTTCATGCATCCTGCAGCCGATATTTTGTTTCAGCAGAACAATGTGTCTCCCACCGGGCCGCAGCCACCCAGGCATAGTTCGAAGAACACTCATCTTAGTTTGAAATTATCCAGTGACCGCCAAGGTCCCCCACATTTAAACCCTGTGGAAGCTCTCTGGGCATGGAGCGGAACATCGGATCCATGAATGCTGGACCAAAATGTCAGGCGGAGTTTTTAACAATGTTGCAACAGGCATGGCTAGCATTACTTTCAGAAACCATTCTGCATCTGGTGGAGTTGACACCTCGTTGTGTACAGGCTGTTATTTGTACTAGAGGAGAATCAACACGCTATTACTTAGGTACCTTTAATGTTTTGCCCACTGAATGCAGTATGGGAACTATGGATACGAATCTCTATGACAAGTAACTTTTTTTTTTTTTTTTTAATAATTTTGCTTACTTATATTTTCTTCTGTTTTTTTTTTTTTTAATAATTTTGCTTACTTATATTTTCTTCTGTTTTTTTTTTTTTAATAATTTTGCTTACTTATATTTTCTTCTGTTTTTTTTTTTTGCTTTCATAAGGCTGTTTATGAATTCTAGTTAGTAACTTCACAAGAGATATCTATTTCTCTCTCTTTAATTTTTTTAAACAATAATTACAAAAATGATGTCTTTCTACTACTCTCCTAGACATTCTCTCAAAGGAATCCTTCGATTTTCCAGAAGTACAAACACTAAATTATGAAAAAAAAAAAAAAAAAAAAAAAAAAAATCATTTTATATAACAAATTTTTAGTGAATTTAAGAAGTTCATATATGTTTATCCAAGTTCCCTAAAATCTTATGGTTGCACCCACCATATATTCTGAGTGCTTAAATATTTAGAGGGTGGGCTTAAAGAAACCCGTAGCTTTGCAGCTGATTGGTGACATTTTTCTCATAAAGGGAAGTGACCATGGATTTGGTTCATCGATGAAAACCTCCCAGAGAAAATTACTCGATGCAGTAAAAAAATACCCAATGCAATTACACTGCCGGACAATTGCTAAGGACGGATGACAATAGCAACGATAGCAACCATAAAATGGAAGGCAGGAAAATGTGGAAATTAGCATAAGTGCGGGATACAGTAAGACGTGTTGTGCGCATGCAAATTTTGGATTGCCGAACTTGTCCGTGACGTCATAGCGCTGATAAGAGATATAAAGGATTTGACGCGTATTGACCGTTGTTGTTCAAACGCAAAGTTGAAAGGGAAAGAATCAATTTACGAACTTGCAATTTTCAGTATGTCTTCCCGACATCACCTAGATGATTTTACGCGTGCCCGTATTATTGGCAAGATTGAAGAAGGGCGAAAAATAAAAGATGTTGCCAGGGAGTTCGACGTCAGCCACAGTGTTGTTTCAAGGCTTTGGAAATCATTTCAAACAAATGGAGAGTGTAGCAAACGTCACGCGGGAGGTCGTGTTCGCAGTACGACACCTGCAGAAGATCGGTACATAGTGCTATCAACAAAAAGACACCGGCGCAGCACAGCTAGTGAGGTAGCAAATCAGTTTATGGCTGCTACTGGCAAGCAGATCTCCCGAAAAACTGTCGCCAGACGTTTGCATGAAGGAGGACTATACGCCCTCCGTCCTGTTGTGTGCATCCCATTGCCCAGACGTCACCGTACTTCCCGTTTGCAATGGTGCCATCAACATCGCAATTGGACTTATAACGACTGGTCTGCTGTCCTCTTCTCAGATGAGAGTAGATACAGTCTATCGTCTGATTGTCGACGACAACTGATCTGGCGTGAGTGTGGCATATTGTCCAGCAAATATACAGGAAAGGGACCGATATCCGACATGTAGTGTCATGGTATGGGCTGGCATCATGATCAATGGCCGTACGTCCCTCTATGTGCTTCCAACTGGGACTATGACTGGCCAACGATATATTAATGATGTTCTGCTACCTCATGTTCGCATATTCCGTGGTGCTGTCGGTGATAGATTCATTTTCATGGACGACAACGCAACATGTCATCGAACAGTCACTGTCAAGGAGTGTCTTGAGAGCGAGGATATTCAACGCCTCGTATGGCCAGCACGTTCTCCAGATCTGAATCCCATTGAAAATGTGTGGGATGCTTTGGGGAGGAGTCTTGCTGGTTGCCAATGCCCTCCAATAAATAAGGACACCCTCATCCGTGCACTGACAGAGGAATGGGATAAATTACCCCAACAGCTGCTTGATAATGTTGTGCAAAGCATGACACGACGTGTGGAATCTTGCATCGCCCTCCAGGGTGGCCATATCCCGTATTGACATCTTACGCCGGAACGCCTGCGGATGGTAATTGCATTTTTTTCACGTTTACGTATCTGCACAAAATGGCCTGTTTGTCCCTTGAACACGTTCCAAAGCCTTCTGGATTTCAGAGCACAATAAATTGTCTTTCTTGTAATGTCCTGGCATTCTGACATTATTTTATTTCACTTGTCATCCAACCACACTTACTTTTTTATGCGCTATATAGCCGTTTATGATCCGTCCTTAGCAATTGTCCAGCAGTGTATTATAATACACTAGGGCTATTCTGAGATTAATAAACAAACAATGTTTAATAATAGCAAGTTGTAGTGATTGAAAAAATAGTACACCTTAGACACGAGGTCTTAGTGAAAGATAGGTTTGCCTCCTTGGGGCACTCTATGGGCAACAATTGCACCCAGAACAGCAACAAGGGCCTCTATTAATTTTGGAGAGGTGCCACCTAGTTCTGTGTCACATTGGTGAAAAGATCCCAACTCGGTGGGTTTTGCTAAGTGGAAATGAAGTTAGCATCTAGGCCTAATTCATTGATCTGACAACAACTTTACTATACATTTATTACATGCCTTTTCTCAATACTTATCAAAAATATTTTCAGACAATGCTTACCTTTTAGTGCCGCTTCTGAAAAACATCACATTTCCAGCATGTTGCTTTTGGTCGCCGCTGCTGCCCTTGCCTTTTGAAAAATAGTGTTCAACTGTTGTGGTCTTTGTCTTGATTTCTCTAATACTGACATTATTGCACAGTTATTTAAAATATTTACAAAAACTCTTGATGAAACAATAAGAACTAAAAAAAAACAATGAATATCCAAGTATTTCAGAAAACAATACCTTCAAAAAATATTGTTTGGGGATGACTGAAAACTTTCAATGCACGCAACTTCCTCTGCAAGCTTTACGCTATCTCAAAATTCCAACACGTTATTGTGTTGCATGTTAGCACAGCAAAAATACACAGATTTCATGAACTAGTAAGAAAGGGACTTGAAAAGGGGGGGGAGAATTGAGCAGGAAAAAGCAATTGGTGGACTGGGACTCTTCATGAAATTGCTCAAAATTTTTCGCCCACTTTCTGGGCATCTTCTGGAGCCAGGTGATATCCTCTCAGATGAACCCAATTCAACCATCACCCATGGAGTGCGAGCACTCTGACATTTCACTATTCATTGGAAGCTGTCCGAGATACATTCTTGCTGGTGCCAAATGTTGGCCAATCTGTCCTAAATTTTTTGTTGATCTTAGAATTCATGACAGATTGGCCAACAGTTGGTGCTGGTAGTAATCACATATCTTGGACAGCTTCCACTGACTAGCAAAATATTGGAGTGCTCGCACTCCACGGGTGATGGTTGAATCAGGTACATCTGAGAGGATATCGCCAGGCTCCAGAAGATGCCAAGAGAGTTGGGTGAAAAATTTTGAGCAATTTCATGAAGAGTCCTTCTCTCACTAGTTTGTGTATTGTGTAATTTTGCTGCGTAATATGCGAGGCAATAACGTGTTGGAATTTTGAGATAGCATAAAGCTTGCAGAGGAAGTTGCATGCAATGAAAGTTTTCAGTCATCTCTTCGAACATTTTGTGCCTGTACTGTTTTTTGAAATATTTGGATGTTCTTTGCGTTTTTTAGGTTTTTAGTCTTTCATCAAGAGTTTTTATATATATTTTGAATAATTGTGCAATAATGCCATTATTAAAGAAATTACGACAAAGACCGCAATAGTTCAATACTGTTTTTTAAAAAGGTAAGGGCAGCAGTGGGGACCAAAAGCAATGTGCTGGAAATATATGTTTTTACAGAAGCGGCCCTAAAAGATAAGCATTGTCTGAAAATATTTTCGATCACTGGGTTTTGTTCCAGAATCCTTAGTTGAATGACCAACTGGAATCGTTAGCTGTTGGCTAATCCTCCACATTGGTGTAGTTACCTGATTAAAAAGGCATGTAATGAAAGTAATTAAAGGACTCTAGTTGTGGGTTATGGTGGACCTACCACACTTGAGAAGGATGGTCCACCATGGAAATAATGTGGAAATGGAAAACGGCGAATGAGAAAGAGATCTCGGCTGAGTGAGTAAGATTGGTGTATGGAATAGTAGCGGTATAAATGGCAAGATGATTGAGGCGATTGAAGAAATGAATAGTATAGATTCGATGTGCTGTGTGTAAGTGAAACCAAAAAGAAGGAAATTAGGAAAGAAGTGAATGGAACTGTGAGTGTGTGGTCTGGAGTATTGGATAATGTGAGGGGATAGGCTGGTGTAGGTGTGATTTTGAGTGAAAAGATGAAGAACAGCTTGATTCACCATAACTTCATAAGTGAGGGAATTCTTTGGATTCATTTGAAAGTGAAACTTTAGAGAATTGTAATTGTTGTAGGTATGCTTCTTGTGACTCGGAACCTTCTGATAAGAACGGAGATTTCTGGAATCAGCTGAAAGCTGTTTTGAGCCAGTTTGGTGCTAAAGAGAAAGTTATAATAGCAGGGGATTTCAGTGCTAGAGTTGGTGTGCAGAATGCAATTTCTGACAATGTTCTGGGCAGGGTTCATTGATTTAAATCAATGAACCCTGCCCAGAACATTGTCAGAAATTGCATTGCTAAATTTAATAGTTATTCACTAAACAAAATCAACTTCATGCTGAAACTACAAACTATTATTTTAGCCATGCATTAAAATACATTTTGTTGTAAATGTGTTTTTTTCCCCCGCAACATTTTTTTCTTTTTGCCATTTCTTAATTGCAACCATAAAGGCATAAGGTAATTCTAAAACTTAACAAAAATGAGATTTGTTCCTTTCCCATGAGATTATAAAGCCCCAGGCACCCAGGATCATTAATCTCCTTTCATGGAAGTTAGAAGTTTGGTGTTGTCAATAGCAAAGGAATCTGACCTTTTGCATTCACAATTGTTCCTTTTCTTGTACATGAACTCAGCAGGAGGATTATTATAGTGTGTTGGTAGTAGAGGGTGATAAACAGGGCTTGAAATATTTCATGCTGGTTTACCAGTAAGACAAATAACTCACTTCTCAGTTGAAAATCAATAGCCCTGCAGGGCTTGCGAGAAAAACAACTTAGTACTAAATATTAAAAGCTAATTGTTTACACGTTCAGTAATATTCTTGAAATTGTAAACATTTTCATTAAATTTTGTATTGCTATCCTAATTTAAATTTTAATTACCATTTTATAATAACCAAACTGTTCTCCCTCTAGAGTAAGTGATGCAAGAATCCTTCAATCTTTTAGAACTGTCAAGTCAAGCATGACTTGACAGTTCTAAAAGATTGAAGTCAAAGTCAAGTCAAACATGTTGTGGTAAGAAAGTGTTTGTGCTACTCGCTGCAAATTTCAATAATAGAGTATTATGAATACACATGTGTGAAGGATACCTATTGAAAACGTGGAAGATAAACCAGGTAACACATGCAGTTGCTCAACCAAGGTAAATTTCTGTTAAGTCAATTGTCGTTATAACCTACGTACATGTCAGTTGAACGCCCAGAAGCTTAGGGACCTAAAGTACTATTTCCAATTGACTTTGTAAGACTGTTAGCATGTGCCAGTGTATAAAGTGTTTTAATATGCCACTACTACTATCTTGAATACTCCTTTTGGGTTACATTTGTATTTCCTGACTGATAATTGTGACATATAATCTGACACGACTTCAACTTGGCTATAATTGGATGTGCTGACACCTGCCGACATATTGAGGAGTGACTAAGTTCAAATAGCTATTTGCGGTTTATTTGTGATCTGGTTAATTATTATTATTATTATAACTAAATATAATGGCAGGTAGAAAAGGAAATGCGGCTTCGAATAAATCTACAGCGGCTGCATCATTTTCTGATAGTACTGGAACTGTAAACATGGACCTCATAATGGTTACCTTGGGTGATATAAATTTAAAAATTCAACAGTCAAATGCTGAAGTTAAACAAGATCTCAGACACTCATTAGATGAGATAAATGCGAAACTGGAACCATTATCAGAAATCAAAAAAGATTTGGCAGAATATAAAAAAATGGTTGACCTTGTTGCAGTAAAATATAAAGATATTTGTAATAGGTGTGAGTCTCTTGAAAGAGATAATAAGCAACTAAATGCAAAACGGAATTTCTTACTAAAGGAGAATGATATTAAACAACATCAAATTCAGAAACTAAACTCTGAAATCAATGAACTAAGTCAATATTACCAAAACAAGAATTTAGAATTACATGGGCTTGACTTAACACTAATCAATAATGAATCTGAGTTGAGCTCTTACATTGGTAAATATGCTGATAAACTTGGGATTACAAATTTTCACCCAACAGATATTGATGTTATTCACCCACTCAAATATGATGCTTTTCGAAAGCCAGATGCAATTGTAATTATACAATTCAAATCTCGAACAGCAAGAGACAGTTGGCTAATCAAGAAAAAGACTGTCATATTGAACTCAGAAATAAATACTACTTTGCCAGCAACAAAAATGTCATATATTAATTTGTTTTGGGCTTGCGCCATATTTTTCTAAATGCTTATTATCAGAGATATCAGGTACTGAATTTGTCATATGCTTTGATGAAGCCCTTAATAAAGTAGCTCAGAAAGGGCAGATGGATTTGATTGTTAGATGTTGGTCTAAGTCATTGAACCAGGTATGTACACATTATTTGAATTCAGTATTTCTTGGCCATGCAAGAGCATCTGATCTCATTGAAAAGTTTCGTGAAGGAGTTTCAGGACTAGATTTAAATAAACTGTTGCAAATTTCAATGGATGGGCCCTATGTTAATCATAAATTTCTGCAAGTTATAAGGGAAGATTTGTTGGCAGAAAATGGATGTGATCTACTTGATCTAGGTTCATGTGGACTGCATGTGGTTCATGGAGCCTTTCAGAGAGGCCATGATGCTACTGACTGGGATTTGAATGATATCTTCACAGCTTTCTATCAGTTGTTCAAAAATAGCCCTGCACGGCGAGCTGATTATGTATCGATAACAGGATGTGAAATTTTCCCTCGTAAGTTCTGCCAAGTCAGGTGGGCCGAAAATGTTGCTGTGGCAGAGCGGGCCATTCAGATTTTTATCAACATAAAAAAGTACGCTGAAGAGACAAATACCTTGCCAAAAACTTCAACATGTGCACGTGTTGCAGTAGCATGTAAAGATAACCTAATCCTTTCAAAGTTTGCATTTTTTTCATCAGTAGCTAATGTTTTAGAACCATTTTTGAAAAAATTCCAAACAGCTGATCCTGTGATTCCATTTCTGTATGACAGTTTATGTGATCTTGTCCGGCAGTTGATGTCTAGATTTATAAGGAAAGAGGTGATAGAGGAATGTGCAATTCCAGAAAAATTGTTTAAGCTTGACGTAAGTGATAAGGTTAACCACTGTAAACTGCAAAATGTAGACATTGGTATTGCTGTTCATGGATATTTGATGAAAAGTAAAACTTCAGAGATTCAGAAAAAGGAATTCAGAGCAGAATGCATGAAATTTTTAGTGGCAACCACACAGAAAATAGTAGAACGAGGTCCCACACACTTTTCTGCTATCAAAGAAGTTTCAAGTCTGAATCCTGAGCTCATAAATTCAAATTCAGTAATTTGTGAAAAAAGAATGTATTTGCTGTTGCATATATTGCATGAAAAAAACAGAATATTTTCTGTTTCAGCAGATCGAGCAAAACAGCAATTTCAACAGTTGTCTAGCAGAGCAAAAACTGAACTGAAGGATGTGTTTTCTGTATTCTCAGAAAATAACCGCCTGGATGCATTCTATTCTTCTTTACTTCAGGATAAAGAACATTTCAAGGAACTGTGGGTGGTTGTTAAATTGGTTCTTACTTTATCGCATGGAAATGCGCCTGTTGAAAGTGGTTTTTCAATTAATAAAGACATGTTGGTTGAGAATCTTCATGAAAAGTCACTTATTTCATTGCATACAGTATACAATGCCATAAAGTCGCATAACGGAGTAGTTTCAGTGCCCATAACTGCAGAATTACTGCAGTATGTGAGGATGTCTCGATCAAGATATCAGCAGGCGTTAGCAGTTCAAAGAGAAAAGAAAAATAAAGAGATACAACTCGTGAAAAAAATCGCAAGGTGTCTGATCAGATAAGTATTTTAGTGCAAAAGAAAAGAAAGTTGTCTCATGAGGTTCTTTTGGAGACAGGAAAAATTGACCAGCAAATTCAGGAATTGTCAAAATTGATGTAACTGTGCATAAAACTAACTAGATTTCAGTGATTTCTTCTAGTATTCAGTGTAAAATTTATTGCAAGGAAGCAGTGACTTATTTTTGTTTCACTTTACATGTGTAG
This sequence comes from Macrothele yani, assembly GCA_039090855.1. Classification (NCBI taxonomy): domain Eukaryota; kingdom Metazoa; phylum Arthropoda; class Arachnida; order Araneae; family Macrothelidae; genus Macrothele; species Macrothele yani. The sequence continues at coordinate 120,253,952 of CM077026.1, forward strand.
TTATAATGTGTTTACAAAAAAAAAAATGTGCGCAGATTTTTTGTTAGCCAGTTAGATCTCAATGATTTTAGAGTTGCCTTTGAACCTCAGTCAGTTATTTTCATATGAGAAAAAAAAAACAAAAAAAATCCCTCTGGGTACAGATAACTTAAAAACAGCAGTATTTCATCATTAGGTATGTTAATTATTCAGCAGGATAAGCCAAGACCATGCTGGTATGTGCAGAAAATTTCTTTTTCTTTGGTGTTCACCAATTTGTATTCCATATTTTTAAAATAAGAATGTAAACTTCTAAAACAAATTATATGACTCAGTAACTTGGGATAGGTATAATTGTAAGTATGTGCAGCATGTAATATGTTTTAGAATCTGTTATGAGTATCACTGTCTTGCATGTCAAAACACTGCATTACAAGAGTTAAAGCTAGTTCAATATCCTGTTATGGAATTGCTTATTCACAAGTTTCTACTCAGCTAACTAAAACAATATTTTAATATTTTGCATGCAAATCTGGGGAAGTATCTAATTAGCCAGTATTTTTTTCTCATTATATGTTGTTAAGCATATTTTCAAAATGCCGTTGCTAACACCTGGAATTTTACTCAAAACCACCTGGAAAACCTGGAAAAGTCGGGGAATTTGATTTCACTAACTGAGTGGGAACCCTGTGTCTAGCAAGGGAAACAATAATAATAAAAAAAAAAAAAACTATTTGAAGCAGTGTCTTTTAAAACTATTATATTTTGTTTTGAATTCAGTAAATTTATATTTTGAATACAGTGTGCTCCAGTTTAATATTTATAATTAATAAAATACAGTAAACAATTCAGTCTTGCTCATGCTGCATTATATTGACACTATTATGCCACACATTCAGATTTTTTTTCACCTGGTTAAAAAGTTCAGCTTTTTTTTTTTTTCTTCATCAGCCTCATGTATGTATTATCCAAGAAAGACATCTCGTAGACTTCTCAGTGGTGTGGCTCTGAGAAGCCCCCTTCCTGGAAGATGGCTGTTGTTGTAAATTCTGAATTTTTATTTTCTGTGGTTTATAAACATTACTCTTGTGCTTCATTATCAGCATAAATACTATATTTATTTGTGTAATGAACTTTTTTTTAACAAAGTGAAATTGAAGTGACCATGCAATTGAACAATGACTGACAAAAAAAAAAAACTTCTCAGGGTAAATCTGTAGAAACAGTTGCACCAATACAGGGCTTGTTGGTGTTAAGGGTCAGGAAAAAGAGAAATGTCCCTTTTTTTTTTTCTTTGAAGAAATATAAAATATGGAAAAAAATTCTGTCCCATTTCCTCAATTGACAAAAGAAAAGAAGGGGAGGATGGAAGTGTGGACCTGTAGTTGCGCAGAAGGGATATCTCTATTTGTAACTTGGTAAGGGACTATATAAGATGTGAAACTGCTGTTAAAAAACTTCTATGTAGTTAATTGCCTGCAAAGAATTTAATGTTGAGGGAAGAGGATGAGGGTGGAAGCTAAATATGCATCTCTCTAGGTGTTGGAAAATAATGCTCAAAATAAATCTTTATGAGAGAGAGAGAGAGAGAGAGAGAGAGAGAGAGAGAGATTTTAACTTTATCCTGTCCATTGTTTTGGGGTTAGTAACAGTAGTTTCATGATGCCTGTGTGTGGCAGAAAAGGGTTGATGGTGTGAATCTGAGGTCTGTTGGTTTTTGAGCAGGGAAGGAAGGGGGTTTGGCTGTTTACTACAGCAAGAAGAGGCTATCTCCGAGCACCAGTGAGTGAGAATACGTGATAAAAGACGGAGAAAAATTAGAACTGAAGAAAGGGAGTAGAAAGAATCAAAATACGACATCAGTAACTCCTTGATGCTGTTATGTAGATGCACAGAAAGGACCAGAATAGTAAAATAAAGTAATTAAATACACTGCTCAGAAGAATCGGGAGAGAAAAAGATATTGTAAAGAAAATCATGCGCGACCCACATTGTTGAACATAAAATACACTATGGCTGGAAATAAAGTATACCAAAAGGTGGCAACCATAATATTCCACAGCCCAGTTTTCACAGGCAGTATGGTGCTTTGTGGTTAAAGGGATACACACCATTGGTCTACGTGCATGAAGGACACCTTGATAAATACGATTACGGATCATTTGAGATGAAAACTTTTGTCCTGTTGCTGCGAGAAGCTCTTGCTGGAACTGAGCAGCATTTTGCTACTTGTTCCGATAGGCTGTTAACAATAGATAATGGTTGTACCTTGCTGTAGTTGTTTGTGGACAAGCTTGACCTTGCCTTTATCGAACACTTTCCATATTCTGGAATCATGTCCATAGTCAGGAAATGACTCTCTGTGACATTCCAATGGCTTCTGCTACCATTCTCTGTGTCTGACCTACTTCCAGCCTGCCAACAGCTCTTCACGCCATTGATTCTGGTAAATCATGCTGCTGTGACATCATTGAAACCGAACTTCAAGAAACCAAATGTCACGATAAACGTGGCAGACCCGGAAAACCTTCATTTTCATGCATTCTGATCTCACAGACACTAATTTGCTTAAGGATACGCATGATTCAGCTGTTTACGTCACACTCATGTTTTGCACTTTTTGGCAAGATATCTCATGATTGGCCTGCATAATGTCGCCAAAGTCACATGCTTCTCTAATTATTTTGAGCAGTATAGTTCATCCACCAATAAAGAACCTGTGACTCAACCACAATTAAATAAATTCAGAGAATGTGATTTTTTAAATATATTTCAAGACGGTTCAGTTTTTTTCAGCCCCTCGCTTTTTATATTTTGTATTTTTATCGTTTTTACTTTTTGGAAGGAAAAAAATTATTGACTAGTGAAGTAAATTAAAAAAGGGAGTGAAAAAAACAAAGAAAAATTTCCGTCAGTATTTGTGGAAAAGGTTAGTTTGTTGTGTAACACTGAGTGCCACCATAATGACCCTTCAGCCTTTCCTGGGTCTGGGCCCTAGCTACACCCCCGGCGAATGAAAGAGAGAGATCCCTGTTGCAAAGTAGCATAGGTACAAAATAAATTACAGCCTGTTACTTACGTCATTAACGTACGGGAGAGGGGCATAAGAATTTCTTCCCCAAGTGTTGAAACCACCTCATCCCATGTAAAAGTCGGAAATAAAAGAGCAATGAGGGGGAAAGAAAGTTAGTTAGCTAGTGGACTAAGGGGGAAGGAACTTAGTTAGCTGGTGGAATCGGGGAAGAGAGGTTCCAAGAAAAAGTTAGCTGATGCTGATGAAGTCCAAACTCCCACCCCACACTCAGGAAGTACTAAAATAAATTCATTCCCTCAAATTGGGCAAATAAAAGCTTTCCGTGTGATACTACACTGATCAGGGGCGGCTCCTGCTATGGGGCTGTGGGGCTGCTCCCCCCCCCGCCCCCTCCCCAAAGCAGTTTTATTTTCATGCCGTACCGAGAGAGAGAAATTTTCTGAACTCAACTGAAAGTTTTCCCTGCATAACACCACTGGGAGCGCAAGGAATGTTGGCGGACTGCGCCAGACTGTGCTGCTTGCAGCCCTGACGGGTGTTGAAACCAACTCATGTGAGAAACTCTGCCTATTCCCACATCAGTTCGTTTCCTTTGAATAAAACTTCCCTGGGGACTGCATTGATGGCAGTCTCGCTAGCACGGGTTGCTTGCGAATGCAGTCTCTCATTGGGTGAGAATGCATCGAAGGGCCTGTGTGCTTTGTTAATTAATACGGTTCTTGTGCTTCCGAATAATAAATAAAATAGGTGAATGAATTAAAATAATGACGAATGTTGAAATAAAGTATTAAATAAGGTATGTTTTGAATGTATTACTCAACCTGTTTTTTTTTTTTTTTCCCTATCAATTTTTGGTTTGTTCCTGCTTTTATTCAACGTAATAATTCTAACACCATCAAACTGTAAAATATTTGTGTTTGCTAATGACAAATACTCAGTTACCGGGACTTTTGCAAAAAAGTTTTACTTATATTTTCTCTTTTGGTAAAAATGGGCATGTGAACAAATTGCGATTAAAAATAGAATTCAGTTTTGGATAAATTGAAAAAAAAAAAAAAAAAAGAGAGAGAGAGAGAGAGAGAGAGATTAATTTCTGCAGCAAAATACTTGCACAAAATTGGTTTCTTCACTTACCAAGCACAAAAAAATTTTTGCTTTTAAACTCACATAACTTTTTATTCACCAAAAATCATTGAAGTCACTCCACTGGGTACAATTTTTTTTCTGCGGCGTCCCTCCTCCCTCTCCAAAATAAGCTACGCATTTCAATTGAGGTAGTGCATTATACTTAATTACTTTGAAAAGAACATTTAATCAGATATCATTGTTTAGAAAATTTACGAAGTAGGTAAATTTTGGAAAACAAATTTTTCTACACTAAATTATTATCATGGTTTCAAAAATAAAACTGGACTGAATATGTTTCCAATACGTTTTTATTAAAGAGAATGCCGGTGTGTGGGTACTGCAATAACTACTCACCGCAAAATTCTGGCAGACCCTTCAAAATTCTACAAAACGTTTTTCATCGCCGTCCAAGTTGCAGTGGTTGGTATCAAGTCAAAGTTTGAAAGGGAGTGTATCAGAAGGAAAATATTTATTGTCATATTTCTACGGGTCACAATGAGACACTTGAGAACGCGCACATGACCTTGAGTGTGTGTCTCCGCTGCCACTGCCACACGCATTACATTTTTTACATTTTTTGTCCTTATATACTGATATATATATATATCATCATCATCATTGTCAACCATTATCAATCCACTGCTGGACGAAGGTCTCCCCAAGTTTCCTCCACAACGGTCTGTCTTGTGCCAGTCTCCTCCATGTCACTCCCGCATACTTTTGAATTTCATCCACCCATCTCCCATGCGGTCTTCTTCTGGGTCTTTTCCTGTCCCTTGGAATCCAATCTAAAATTTCGGCTGTCCAACGATGGTCTGTCCTTCTGGCAGTATGTCCACCCCATTGCCATTTCAGGGATTTAACTCTGATCATGATGTCTTCCACTCTTGTCATTTTTCGGATCCACGTGTTCCTCTTCTTATCTCTCCTGGTTACACCAAGCATGCACCTATCCATGCTGCTTTGAGTTGTCTGCAGCCTTTGTATGTCTCTTTTAGTTAAGGCCCAAGTCCCTGCACCATACGTAAGCACTGGAAGGATGCATTGATCAAACACTTTTCTTTTAGGACATAATGGCATATTGCTCTTGAAAATTATGCTCTTTCTTCCAAAAGCTCTCCAGGCAAGTTTTGTACGCCGATTAATTTCTTCATTAATGTGAACCACACTTGATATCTGCTGTCCAAGATAAACGTACATGTCTGTTATCTCCAGCTTTTCTCCATCAATGGATAAATCTTCATTTCGTGTAAAAGCATTGAACATCACTTTTGTCTTCTGAAAGTTCATTTTTAATCCCACTTCTTTACTCTTGTCAGCAAGTTTCTGGATCATACTCTGCAGCTCTGATGGGGTAGTTGCAAAAATGACTACGTCATCAGCAAAACGAAGGTGGGCTAGATAATCTTCATTAATCTTTATCCCTTTGTTTTCCCAGTTCAGTGATTAAAAGACATTTTCCAATGTGGCGCTAAAGAGCTTCGGAGATATGGTGTCACCTTGTCACACTCCCTTTCCAATTTTTATGTGTGTTGTATTTTCAAACACCGAATCTTTGCACTTGCGTTTTCATAGATGTTATTAATAATTTTAATGTATGCATCTCATCAATACCGCAGGATTTCAGAGCCATTGTAACTGCTGATGGTTTCTCCGAATCAAAGGCTTTTACATAACCGATAAAAGCCATGCATAATGGAAGTTCATATTCCCTCACTCTTTCAATTAGTTCTCTCAGTACGTGGATATGATCTATTGTGCTGTAGCCACTCCTGAATCCAGCTTGTTCTCTCGGTTGAGCCATGTCCAGTGTTACCTTCAAACGGTGTGAAAGAACTTTAGTGAAGATTTTATAAACCACTGATAGGAGGCTGATAGGTCTGTAGTTCCTGAGATCCTCAATGTCACCTTTTTTTATGTAGCAGGATCATTATAGTGTTGTTCCAATCCTCAGGAATCTTCCCTTCATTAAAGCATCGAGTAAAAATTTGGGCGAGTACTGTTTCGATTTCTCCACTTGCTTCTTGTATGATGTCTACAGTAATTCCATCTTCTCCTGGAGCTTTTTCTCCGCTTCAAGTTCTTGATTGCATGTGCAACTTCTGCTGGGAGGACTGGAAGAACTCTGGTACTGCTACCTTTCATGATGTCTGGAGTACATGTATCATCCCTTTCATATAATTTGGAGTAGAAATCTTTCACTCTTGTCAAAATTTCACTTCTATTTCTTGTTACAGAACCATCTTCTTTTCTCAGTGCCATAATCTGTTTTCTTCCTTTACTGAGATGTCCCTTTGCTGTCTTTAGGCTTTGGTTGTTTTCAATTGCTTTCCTCACTAGTTCACAGTTGAATTTCCTTACGTCTTCAGTGATACTTTTTCGTACTGTCTTGCATAGCTCTATGTATTTTACTTTGGAAGTCACATCTTCTTTAGTTGTCCTCATGTCTCTTCTTTTTTGCATCAACATTTTGGGTTTTCCTGATAATTTGTTCACATGCAACTTGTTCTTAGACCCAGCTAATTTTGTTGCTGTTTCCATAAGAGCTTTGGTTACTTTTCTGTTAACTTCAGAAATATCCACTTCTTCTGATGTTAGGCCTTTTAAAGCAGAGAATTTGTTCTTCAGTTCCAACTTGAAGGTATTATGGTGTTTCTTAAAGTTGCTTATGTCAATACATTTTGTTTGTCTTATGAGCTTGCCACGTTCGAGTTTAGTGTTGAGGTGCATCTTACATCTCACCAATTTATGGTCACTACCTGTGTTGAACTTGTTTAGCACACTGCAGTCTTCTATGACGAAATTTTTGTTACACATAATAAAATCAATTTCACTTGTTGTCCCATTTGGATGTCTCCATGTCCGTTTCCTGTGCAGCTTTTTCTTGAAAAAGGAGTTCAAGATGAAATACCCTTCTGCCTCTGCAAACTCAACGAGAGTATTTCCACGCTGGTTTCTGTTGCCGTGACCGAATTTACCTACTGAAGTTTCATTCTGTTGCCGTTGCCCTATTTTTGCATTGAAATCACCCATAATTATCTTCAAGTGCTGCTTACCTTTATTATTTAGATGACAAATTTCCTCATAAAATTCTTCAATTTCTTCTTCAGGATGACTTTTGGGTGCATAAGTTTGAATCATCTGAGCCTGGTATCTTCTCGAGAGTTAGATAACGAATCGTGCAGCTCTGTCAGAGGAACTTTCAACTTCTACAACTTTATCCTTCAGTTTCTTGTTTATTATAAATCCAACACCACTAGTTCTGCCAGTATCTGTCCCACGATAGTAGAAGAGATGTCCACTTTTCAGTTCAATGAGATCTCCTTTTCTCCTTACCTCACTTAGCCCAACGATGTCCCACTTGATCCTTTGTAGTTCCTCTTCCAATTCAAGAAGCCTTGAATCAGAAGATAGGGAGCATCCATTATACGTAGCCAAGGTCAGCATCAGATGGCAGCCTAGTCCGGTCCTCTGGGGATTCTTAGCACCCTCTGCTTTCATGTCGCACTGGCCGCTGCCTTGGCCAGGTACATTCCAGCTGCCGGCGACTGAGGGCCAAGATTTAAGTTGTGGAGTCATTTTGGAGGGGTTTGGCCATAACTCACCACGCTGGCCAAGCGGGTTGGTGAGTGTGGGATCGCATTTCCTCTAATCCCAATGGTATAGTTATACCGCTATTGGCGGTTGTCAGAGCCCCTTTAGTGGGAACAGGATTCACCACAAGAAGGCGGGGTTGACATTTGTCAAGGAGAGGCTGTGATGTTACGCACCACCTGACCTTACATCCCATATATATCATCATCATCATCATCATTGTCAACCATTATCAATCCACTGCTGGACGAAGGTCTCCCCAAGTTTCCTCCACAACGGTCTGTCTTGTGCCAGTCTCCTCCATGTCACCCCTGCATACTTTCGAATTTCATCCACCCATCTCCCATGTGGTCTTCTTCTGGGTCTTTTCCTGTCCCTTGGAATCCAATCTAAAATTTCGGCTGTCCATCGATGATCTGTCCTTCTGGCAGTATGTCCAGCCCATTGCCATTTCAGGGATTTAACTCTGATCATGATGTCTTCCACTCTTGTCATTTTTCGGATCCACGAGTTCCTCTTCTTATCTCTCCTGGTTACACCAAGCATGCACCTCTCCATGCCTCTTTGAGTTGTCTGCAGCCTTTGTATGTCTCTTTTAGTTAAGGTCCACGTCTCCGCACCATACGTAAGCACTGGAAGGATGCATTGATCAAACACTTTTCTTTTAAGACATAATGGCATATTGCTCTTGAAAATTATGCTGTTTCTTCCAAAAGCTCTCCAGGCAAGTTTTGTACGCCGATTAATTTCTTCATCAATGTGACCCTCACTTGATATCTGCTGTCCAAGATAAACGTACGTGTCTGTTATCTCCAGCTTTTCTCCATCAATCGATAAATCTTCATTTCTTGTAAAAGCATTGAACATCACTTTTGTCTTCTGAAAGTTCATTTTTAATCCCACTTCTTTACTCTTGTCAGCAAGTTCCTGGATCATACTCTGCAGCTCTGATGGGGTAGTTGCAAAAATGACTACGTCATCAGCAAAACGAAGGTGGGTTAGATAATCTCCATTAATCTTTATCCCCTTGTTTTCCCAGCTCAGTGACTGAAAAACACCCTCCAATGTGGCATTAAAGAGCTTCGGAGATATGGTGTCACCTTGTCTCACTCCCTTTCCAATTCTTATGTGTGTTGTATTTTCAAACAGCCTAATCTTTGCACTTGCATTTTCATAGATGTTATTAATAATATTAATGTATGCATCTTCAATACCGCAGGTTTTCAGAGCCATTGTAACTGCTGATGGTTTCACCGAATCAAAGGCTTTTTCATAATCGATAAAAGCCATGCACAATGGAAGTTCATATTCCCTCGCTCTTTCAATTAGTTCTCTCAGCACGTGGATATGATCTATTGTGCTGTAGCCACTCCTGAATCCAGCTTGTTCTCTCGGTTGAGCCATGTCCAGTGTTGTCTTCAAGCGGTGTGAAAGAACTTTAGTGAAGATTTTATAAACTACTGATAGGAGGCTGATAGGTCTGTAGTTTCCGAGATCCTCAATGTCACCTTTTTTATGTAGCAGGATCACTGTAGCGGTGTTCCAATCCTCAGGAATCTTTCCTTCATTAAGGCATCGAGTGAAAATTTGGGCGAGTACTGTTTCGATATCTCCACTTGCTTCTTGTATGATGTCTACAGTAATTCCATCTTCTCCTGGAGCTTTTCCTCGCTTCATGTTCTTGATTGCATGTGCAACTTCTGCTGGAAGGACTGGAGGAACTCTGGTACTGGTATCTTTCATGATGTCTGGAGTGCATATATCATCCCTTTCATATAATTTGGAGTAGAAATCTTTCACTCTTGTCAAAATTTCGCCTCTATTTCTTGTTACAGAACCATCTTCTTTTCTCAGTGCCATAATCTGTTTTCTTCCCTTACTGAGATGTCCCTTTGCTATCTTTAGGCTTTGGTTGTTTTCAATTGCTTTCCTCACTAGTTCACAGTTGAATTTCCTTACGTCTTCAGTGATACTTTTTCTTACTGTCTTGCATAGCTCTATATATTCCACTTTGGAAGTCACATCTTCTTTAGTTGTCCTCATCTCTCTTCTTTTTTGCATCAACATTTTGGTTTTTCCTGATAATTTGTTCACATGCAACTTGTTCTTAGACCCAGCTAATTTTGTTGCTGTTTCCATAAGAGCTGTGGTTACTTTTCTGTTAACTTCAGAGATGTCCACTTCTTCCGATGTTAGGCCTTCTAAAGCAGAGAACCTGTTCTTCAGTTCTAACTTGAAGGTATTATGGTGTTTTTTAAGGTTGGTTATGTCAATAGATTTTGTTTGTCCTATGAGCTTGCCACGTTCAAGTTTAGAGTTGAGGTGCATCTTACATCTCACCAATCTATGGTCACTACCTGTGTTGAACTTGTTTAGCACACTGCAGTCTTCTATGACGAATTTTTTGTTACACATAATAAAATCAATTTCACTTGTCGTCCCATTTGGATGTCTCCATGTCCATTTCCTGTGTGGCTTTTTCTTGAAGAAGGAGTTCAAGATGAAAAACCCTTCTGCCTCTGCAAACTCAACGAGAGTATTTCCACGCTGGTTTCTGTTGCCATGACCGAATTTACCTACTGAAGTTTCATTCTGTTGCCGTTGCCCTATTTTTGCATTGAAATCTCCCATAATTATCTTCAAATGCTGCTTACCTTTATTATTTAGATGACAAATTTCCTCATAAAATTCTTCAATTTCTTCTTCAGGATGACTTGTGGTGGGTGCATAAGTTTGAATAATCTGAGCCTGGTATCTTTTCGAGAGTTGGATAACAAGTCGTGCAGCTCTGTCAGAGGAACTTTCAACTTCTACAACTATATATATATATATATATATATATATATATATATATATATGTATGGGAAGTGGCTCTTTCTTCTAGCAATACGTCCATCTCATTGCAATTTCAGGAATTCTGATCATAATGTCTTCCACTCTTGTCATTTGCCCGATCCACGAGTTTCTACACTGCTGGCCACCCAAAATGTAACACCAAGAAGGGCACGAGATAGCAAAGCCAGATTTACTGGACACATAACAACAGATATAAAGATGAAACGATTGAGCTTACAGGCCCGTGCTACTTGCGGAACACGCAGACATCAGTAGTTCGTGTGGCCCCCACGTCTGGCAGTAACGGCCGCTACACGCCGCGACATTGAACGAAAGAGACTTTGGATGTGGGCTTGGGGTATGTCGGTCCAGGCTGCTTCCACACGTTCCCACAGTTCATCAGGCTGCCGTGTTGCCACAGTTCATCAAGGTCATGTACGCCGCGGGTGGTGCTTGCCGGGCCACTCGGTTGCCGATCAGCGAGCAGACGTGTTCGATGGGCGACATATCGGAAGAACAGGCGGGCCACGGCAGCAGTGACACCTGGTGGGCCATGAAGAATTATAGCACGTGTGGGCAAGCTTTGTCCTGTTGAAACGTGGCCGCTGGCAGGCCCTGCAGGTAAGGGAGGACTGCAGACTCCAAAACGTCGGAGATGAAGCGGTGGCTGTTGAGTGTACCGGTGATGCGTACCAGAGGGGTTAGGGTGTCATAACCAATTGCACCCTAAACCATAACGCCAGGCGACGGACCGATATGGCAATGCATAGTGCAGGCGTAATACAGTCTCTCTCCGCGGTGCCGCCACACACGGATCCGACCATCGTGGTGTTGCAGGCAGAAGCGGGATTCGTCGGAGAAGACAATGTCGTACCATTCCGTAGCCCAGGTGCAGCGTTCAACGGCCCACTGCCGACGCACTCGGCAGTGATGTTACGTCAATGGTAATCGGAGCAATGGCCGCCGTGCGACAAATCCCCACTCCTGCAGACGACGTCGAACAGTACGCGCTAACACAGGTTGTTGCGCAACACACCCTAGTTCCGGAGCTAACATTCGTGATGTGGCGGTGCGAGCCATCAATTCCCGCCACACAACATGCCAGTCCTCTTGTTAGGTGGTGTGCCGCGGCTGCGGCAGTCACTCACGTCGGTCTGTCCGTCCCTCCTGCACCCACCGAATCCATACTCTCCTCACTGTGACTGGGTGATGTCCCACACCAGCGGCGATGTCTCGGTACGATAAACCGCTGTCGCGATAAGCCACTATCCGTCCTCTGTCGAACTCTGAAACGTGCTGGAATGACTGCCGCATTCTGCGACGAGGCATCAGGAAGCTTCCCACGCGCAGGTCCGGCAGCACAACACACTTACACTACTTACACCCCTCCTTCTGTGCAGCCTTCTTATAGTGCTTCTTGGTGGTGTGCTGGGAGCACATGATTTGCATATGCCCTGCAATGTTAATCGTTCGCATGTCCTCTCGCGGGCGACGCATGCTGCGAATTTCAGGCCAATCGAATGCTTCCTTCTTAGTGTTGACTTTTGGGTGGCCAGCAGTGTATTTTTATTTTTCCAGGTAACACCAAACATGCATCTCTACATGCTCTTTCAGTTGTCTGCTACATCAGTATGTCTATTTTAGTTCAGGTCCATGTCTGTGCTCCATGCGTAAAAACTGGAAGGATGCACTGATAAATCAGTTTCTTTTAAAAAATTAATGCATCTGACCAAGTTTTATAGTTCGATTATTTTCTTCATAAATGTGGCAATGTGGACATCGCTTAATATCTGTTGCCTAATTTAGGTATCGGTAGCTTTACATTTTTCGTATTCCCTATCAATCGCTAAATATAAAATCTAAATATTCATTTCTTGTAAAAAAAAACGCACACTTTCGATAATTATTATTGTGACCAACCTTAAAAAACACCATAATACTTTCAAGTTGGAACTGAAGAACAGATTCTCTGCTTTAGAAGGCCTAACATCGGAAGAAGTGGATATTTCTGAAGTTAACAGAAAAGTAACTAAAACTCTTATGGAAACAGCAACAAAATTAGCTGGGTCTAAGAACAAGTAGCATGTGAGCAAATTATCAGGAAAAACCAAAATATTGATGCAAAAAAGAAGAGAGATGAGGACAACTAAGAAGATGTGACTTCCAAAGTGGAATACATAGAGCTATGCAAGACAGTACAAAAAAGTATCACTGAAGACGTAAGGAAATTCAACTGTGAGCTAGTGAGGAAAGCAATTGAAAACAACCAAAGCCTAAAGACAGCAAAGGGACATCTCAGTAAGGGAAGAAAACAGATTATGGCACTGAGAAAAGAAGATGGTTCTGTAACAAGAAATAGAGGCGAAATCTTGACAAGAGTGAAAGATTTCTACTCCAAATTATATGAAAGGGATGATACATGTACTCCAGACATCATGAAATGTACCAGTACCAGAGTTCTTCCAGTCCTCCCAGCAGACGTTGCACATGCAATCAAGAACATGAAGCGGGGGAAAGCTCCAGGAGAAGATAGAATTACTGTAGACATCATACAAGAAGCAAGTGGAGAAATTGAAACAGTACTCGCCCAAATTTTCACTCGATACCTTAATGAAGGAAAGATTCCTGAGGATTGGGACAATGCCACAATGATCCTGCTACATAAAAAAAGTGACATTGAGGATCTCAGGAACTGCAGACCTATCAGCCTCCTATCAGTGGTTTATAAAATCTTCACTAAAGTTCTTTCACACAGTTTGAAGGTAACACTGGACATGGCTCAACCGAGAGAACAAGCTGGATTCAGGAGTGGCTACAGCACAATAGATCATATCCACGTACTGAGAGAATCAATGGAAAGAGCGAGGGAATATGAACTTCCATTGTGCATGGCTTTTATCGATTATGAAAAAACCTTTGATTCGGTGAAACCATCAGCAGTTACAATGGCTCTGAAATCCTGCGGTATTGAAGATGCATACATTAATATTATTAATAACATCTATGAAAATGCAAGTGCAAAGATTCGGCTGTTTGAAAATACAACACACATAAAAATTGGAAAGGGAGTGAGACAAGGTGACACCATATCTCCGAAGCTCTTTAATGCCACATTGTAAAATGTCTTTCAATCACTGAACTGGGAAAACAAAGGGATAAAGATTAATGAAGATTATCTAACCCACCTTCGTTTTGCTGATGACGTAGTCATTTTTGCAAAACTACCCCATCAGAGCTGCAGAGTATGATCCAGAAACTTGATCACAAGAGTAAAGAAATGGGATCAAAAATGAACTTTCAGAAGACAAAAGTGATGTTCAATGCTTTTACAAGAAATGAAGATTTATCCATTGATGGAGAAAAGCTGGAGATAACAGACACGTACATTTATCTTGGACAGCAGATATCAAGTGAGGGTCACATTGATGAAGAAATTAATCGGCGTACAAAACTTGCCTGGAGAGTTGTTCGAAGTAACAGCATAATTTTCAAGAGCAATATGCCATTATGTCTTAAAAGAAAAGTGTTTGATCAATGCATCCTTCCAGCGCTTACGTATGGTGCAGAAACGTGGACCTTAACTAAAAGAGACATACAAAGGCTGCAGACAACTCAAAGCAGCATGGATAGGTGCATGCTTGGTGTAACCAGGAGAGATAAGAAGAGGAACTCGCGGATCCGAAAATGACAATAGTGGAAGACATCATTATCAGAGTTAAATCCCTGAAATGGCAATGGGCTGTACATACTGCCAGGAGGACAGACCATCGATGGACAGCCGAAATTTTAGATTGGATTCCAAGGGACAGGAAAAGACCCAGAAGAAGACCACATGGGAGATGGGTGGATGAAATTCGAAAGTATGCGGGAGTGACATGGAGGAGATTGGCACAAGACAGACCTTTGTGGAGTAAACTTGGGGAGACCTTCGTCCAGCAGTGGATTGATAATGGTTGACAATTATGATGTTGTTGATATATTATTATTATTATTATTATTATTATTATTAAACGGACAGCATCAGCACAGGCTCAGTAACTTAGCTTATTCGAAGCGATATCTACAAAATTGAGATGCAGCCCCCCCACCCCTCTATCTCAGCTTATCACAAGCCGCCACTGACACTGATGTTCAAAATTAAGAGAATTTGAACATTTTGTCGAATTTATGAAAAACTAATGGACACGTTTTAATGAAATTTGGTATGGATACACAGTTATATAAGAGAAAAAAACATGCCGTACAACAGTCCTGGTACGCACTCATGATTTTCAATAAGGCTCATCAGCGCAGGAATGTCCAAAATCCACGTTGCAAGATCAAACGTAAAAGGACTCTAATATGGGGTGTGGGTCCCCTCTCACAGTCATACAGCTCTCACAGTGCGACGTCATACTGCAAAACGAGGCAATTGATGAGTCCCTGTGGCAGTCAGTCTCATTCTTGCAGCAACGTAGCTTTCAGCTCCTGTATGGTTCTCGGAGGGGATGGCGAGCTGCAATTGCCCTCCCAAGAGCATCCCAGACATGTTCGATAGGGTTTAGGTCTGGCGATCTGGCTAACCAATCCATCTAGCGAATATCCTCACTTTCAAGATAATCATCGACCAGGTGAGCCCTATGTGGACGAGCATTGTCGTCCATAAAAAGGAACTGAGGGTCAACTGCGCCCTTGAAAAGTCAAACATAGGGCTATAAGATCTCATCCCTATACCTCTCAGCAGTCAGGAAGCCTCTGTCAAACACATGGAGAGGTGTGTGGCCGTCCAACATGATGCATGCCCAGATCATGACACCTCTGCTGCTATAGCGGTCCCTTTCTCGTATGTTGGAGGAAAGGTATCGGGTCCCAGGTTCTCTCCAGATGAAGGTACGTCAAGAATCAGTATCCAGGCTCATTCGTGACTCGTCTGTAAGGAGAATGTTACCCCACTGAAGTCTGGTCCAAGGCTGATGTCTGCACTACGCTAAACACGCTCTGTTGTGTGTTGAAGTGAGCGGGACGCAAACAGCGGGTCTTCTGGCAAAAAGCCCTCTCTCATGAAGTCTTCGGGAAACAGTAACCCTTGAAACTCGGGTTCTAGTGGCGACAGGCAGCTCACGAGATAGCTGTGCAGCTGTAGCTGTCCTGTAGCACCTTGCCGAAAGGGCCAAATAACGACCTTCATTGGCTGTCGTGGCTCTTGGACGACCCTGCCTAGGCCTTCTCGGTATGGATCCGGTGTCCTTAAACTGTTTCCACAAATTGCAGACGACACTGGGTGTTACATTGAGCTCTGTAGCATCCTGCATTTGCAATTGCCCTGCTTCCAATCTTCCAACGATTCTCCACCTCATTCCGTCATCAATACGTTCGTGGCAACTCATTTTACCTGATTGCTGATGAAACTAAACCAACTCCTTAAAGAAATACAACAAATGTTGCTGAGGAGTACGAGCGAACTAATCGCGGAAAAAGCCACGTGTGCTTTTCATGGCCTGCGCCGTCACAGCTCCCGGCCCACATGCACGTGTACACTTACGTATTAGACACTGCAAATTTGCCTTCTTATTCAGCGACATGATTTGTACCTTTGGTTCTGTACTTTTTGTGAAAATCGACAAAATGTGCAAATTCTTTTAATTTGAACACCAGTGTATAATGTTTCTTTTCTACCCTGTTCTCATGAATAAGAACCTGAAATTTTCATTAAACTTCAGTGATTTTTAATCATCAAAAATCTTCTGGTACCTGTGAACTTGGTGGTGACCAAAAGTAATGAAGCAAAAGAAGTATATGGTACATAAAACAGTAATTTGTATTTTATGTACGATTTAGAACAGCAAAAACAGAATAGTAGTCCTTTGGTTGTTTGCTCTTTACTGCACCACTTTTATCTTCAGTAACAGAAAAAAATGGAAAACTAGGGTTGACTGAAGAATTTTTAGAAATCTCAAAGCAGGTGGCCATTAAAAACCATATCCGTGCTGCTTTGAGATTTCATTATTTCATTAAAATTTCATAAAAGTTTGTAAAGAAATACTAAAAAATTCAATAACAGTTGCTCATTTGAGAACACAGAGATGAAAAACAGCTCAGAATTAACAAATGTTTTCAACATCGTGACACTTGACCACTACATGAAAGGGTGTAGTGACTTGGGTTTTGCAGTATGTGCGAACTACAGTGTGACAAGACACCAGAGTGTCAATGGATGCTTTTGTCCCAGAGGATGACTTTCGGTATTACGAACAAAATGCATAGGCGAAAGGCCAGAGTGCAAGTCCTGTAGTTTTACTATTTCTGGAGGTGGACATCAAATCCTTCATTTTTTGGTTACCTTTTTTAGTGTTTTTTTTTCAAACTTTGTTTTTTATATCAATGCTGCTTCAAGATTTCTGAAATTTCTTCATTCAAGCATATATAATATATATTTTTTCTGTTACTGGATATAAAAATCATACAACAAAGCACGAACAACCAAAGTACTACTACACTATCTGTACTGCTCTAAATTGTAGGTAAAATACAAATTACTGTTTTGAACCATGTACTTAATTTGTTTTGTGACTGTTCCTTCTTTCTCTAAGTTTCCATTCATGGATTTTCATCTTAAAACATTGATTCCCGCTTCCAGAGTTCACAACATGGCTAAAGTTTGAGGAATGGTCTATTTATAATTTAAGGTCACGAACATATGTAACTTATGTAAAAAAAAAAAATTCAAATAAGGACAATTGAATGCGATAAAGTGTAAATAATTAAAATGGTACTGTATAATTTAAAGTGTAAACTCACTGTAATAACCTCATTGAACTTTTTCCTAGAAAATCCACATTTATTTAGACACTAAAGTAGTCATTAAAAGCCTTTATTCAAGGCAATATACATAACCACAATGTAAGCTTTTGAAATGTAATCATAAAACTGAGGGGAGACTCAAATTAATTGGCATTCAGACTACTGTGTATGATACTGATTTCATCATCCCATTCCACCAATTTCCTTGGCTCCACGGGGACTAATGCAACTCTTTAAGTTTATTTGACTGTTGCGGTAGCTATCCTGCCATGAGACGCCGGTTTGGGCCTCGGCCACCCCCGTGTTCCAGAGACCAACCCGCGAGGCCTCTGCATGCTAGCGACCTAGCGCACCTTGGTCGGGTTCCCGCTCAGTCTGGCGGGACAAGCTGTGAAATTTTGAGGGTTGACTGGGAGAGTTGTCTATCCCTTGAACTAGCTTGGTTATTTTGGGGAGCCATGTCCTTTTATTTATTTCAAACAAAATTCATATACACAGTTTTATTTCTATATCCTCATGCAGGGACTTACAAAGTTGAGTAGTATGACTAAGTATTTACATGATATTTACACTGGTACTAAGTCTTACCTGATTCTTTCTCTTCTTCCTTGAATCTTCTCTTCACTCGAAGTCCGAGTCGCTTTTGATGTGCACGTTCACCTCTGGCGACTCGTTCCCCTCTTGGTTGGGGAAGATCACGTTCTGCTGGAGGGTTAGCCTTTTCACCAGGGCTATGAGACCCCCTCCTGTTTATGGAAGATTGGATGAGCAGTTCCAATTTCCGGGTCTTCTGTGCTCTCGGGATCCGAGCGTTTCTCCATTCTGCAAGACCACTGCATTCAAAGATGCAGTGATCCATGCTTACTGTCCATGAGCCATAGGGGCAAGAGCAGTTCCTGATCGCAAATCTGCTAAAATATTCAGGGCAGATGCTATGGCAGCTGAGTACTTGGTTCAGGAACTTCTTTTAGTTTTGGCTCATTTGGTTGAGACCTTTGGAAACACTTGATGCGTCTTCCGCCCGGTCTCTCCCATGTCTCACCTGACCTGCCATTTGGTTTGGGTCTGTCGCATCAGTTTCGCACGAACACTCCTGCGTGGTGTTCTGCATTGCCCATCTACGGATTCTTTCAGCATGGCTGCCTTCTCCAGCTGTTCCGCCCTTTCATTTCCTTGGGTCCCGACATGGCTTTGTACCTAGTGGAAACTAACTGCCCCATCTCCCTCTGCCCTCAGAAGAGTTTTGATCCTTTGGACGATGGGATTTTCCCCTCTAAATTTACTCAGAGCCTGCAGTGTTGCCTCACTGTCCGAGTAAAGTTTCATTTCATCTTCACTACGCCTAGGGAATGCCCATGTGTGTGCCATTTCTATTGCCAGAAGTTCTGCTTGAAAGACAGAATTCTGCAATAATTTAAAGCATTCTGCTGTCGCCTCGTTTCCATCCAAGAGCGCATAGAAGCCTGCCCCTACCTGCCCTTTTAGTTTCGAGCTGTCTGTGAACAGCTCATGCCCCACTCCCGTGGGCAAAGCCTTGTCCCGCCGTGGACAAATTTCCTCTGCTGGGTGGATGGTCCAGTCCACCCTTTCCAACTCCATGATGTTGGCTCGGTGTGGAACGCCGAAAAGGTAGGCATCCTTGCCTGACCTTAGGCAGTGCATTTCTGCCTCCCTTTCCACTACCAGGTCCGCCGATTCACACCCTGCACTTCAACTGCTAAGGTTGAGGTGGTGCGGAAGTAGCCGGTGATCCCTAGCAGGGCCTTCCTCTGGATTTGGTTTATGCCCCTCCTCATTTTGACTGTGGGAGACCACCATGCTCCACTGGCATACGTCAGAATCCTCTCTATGACGTGCTGATAGATGGCCTTTTGGGTTTTGCCCAATAACCGCATGCCATTCAGCCTGTTAAAGATCAGCGCACATCTGGAGTGAAGTTGTTTTAGGTGTGGCAGTCCCGACAGATTTTGATCAAGGACCACACTCAGGTACTTCATCTCTCTCACCGCCTTAATAGTGCAACCTTGAAATCTGCACTTAGGTGGTGTTTTCATTACTCCACTCTTAGCTATCACTAAAAGAGTGGTCTTTTCAGGGGCAAAGCAAAGTTTGCTTTCCCTACTCCAATTTTCCAGCACAGCTAGAGCACTGTGCACCTCTCTTTTGATCACATGTCTCCCTGAGGTGGATACCACGAGAACGAAATCATCCGCATAGGCTTGTATTTCCACTGCCTGCCCCAGGCCTAGGTTCAAAGCTGGGTCCGCAACTATGTTCCACCATAGCGGCCCAGAGTTGGATCCTTGCGGGCACCCTCTCTGGTATGAACGCGAAAGTTGCCCATTTCCCGCTTCGAACTCTACCTTCCTGTCAGATAGGTAGCTGCTAATGAGCCGGAACAGGTTGCGAGGACAGCCAAATTCCTTAAGTCGGTGAAGTACCATTGGCCGGTAAACACTGTTGAAGGCCCCCCTCATGTCTAGTTAGATAAAGCAGGTGTGGAGCCCTTCCGCTTTATTTTGTTCTGTCTTCTCTCTTAGACATCGAATTGCCTGCGTGGTGTACTTCTCCGGAAGGAAACCAAATTGATTCCTGTTTAGCTTCCCCTGCCCCATGAGAAAGCTAATCGCTCTGTTGGTAATGAGCTTGTCCAGCACTTTACTCCATGCGGAAAGAAGGCAGATAGGCCTATTGGCTGCTGGATCAGCCTTGTCCTTTCCGGTTTTGTTGAAAAGAACTAGCAACGTGGTCTTCCACAAGTCTGGGAAAATACCTCTCCCTAGGCATTCTTTTAGGAGTGCTACGAAGCACCCGGGATTTGCATAGTAGATTTCTCTGACTATGCTGAGGTGTAACCGTTCTTGCCTGGTGCTTTGCCAGTGTTTAGACTGGAGAGGTCATCCTCCACCTCCTCTCTCGTGAAAGGGGGTCCTCAACCGTGTTTGTAAGGATCCGACGTTCATCCCTCATTTTCTTTTGCTGTGGGGAGTACCCATCTCCCTTGTCTCCTTGGAAGTGGTGGTCCAAGAGACTATAGTGCTATCAAGGGTCGTGGATAAACTTCCATCCGCCATTTCGACCACTGCCAGCTCCTGCGATTCTGTGATGGATCCACGTTCAATCTTGAAGGGGATCCTGAAAGGTTTTCCCGGTGATTGGATTTCGCACAGGCCCCTCCAGTAAGTAGTCTTTGAGAAAATTAGTTCTTTTTTATATGCTGCCTGAGCTTTTTTGTGTGCTTCTGTGTTTACCCGGTCTTGCGAGATTATATGCTGCCTGAGCTTTTTTGTGTGCTTCTGTGTTTACCCGGTCAGGAGAGCACTGCCTTTGCTCTTTGCAGTGCTCTCCTGCACCGCCTAGCGGTTGCCCTTAGGGCTTTAAGTTTTTCAGACCATCAGGGGTGGGAGTTTTTACCCCCCACCTTTAAGTTCCCTGCAACTTTTGCAAAGCGCTATAAACTGACTGGTAAGTTTTTTGAAGAGGTAGTTTAGGTTTGACACCGCTCCAATCTCTTCTGCTTTCCTACCCCCAACAGGGTAGTGAGTTTTGCTTTGAAAGCCAGCCAGTCAAGATTCTGCAATGAGAACCTCTTGCGTTTGGGTTAGGTGGGCCATTCTGAACCTATCTCAAAAGTTATCGCTAAGTGGTCACTGCAGCTTTCGTCGTCCATTACTTGCCAATTCTGAACAAGGCTGCTCCACAAAACCCTAGCAAGGGTAATGTCGATCCACGGTGAGCCCTTCGCTCCTTGGAAGGTGGGGGACTCTGTGTATGTCCTCTTTCATGCAAAAGTTTTCTTCAGTTTTTGAGACCTCATCAATGTCCTGAGTTTTTTTTTTCTTTTCACAATCAAAAGGGACAAAACGGTAAGCATAAAGAAAAAATGATAAACTAAATGAATACAGTAGTAAAATTGTGTTTGTGTGTGTGTGTGTGTTTTTACACAATTTTGTTATTTTTAGCTTGGGAGGCCTAAGCTCGTTAACGTTTTATTTATTTCATGTTTTTTTAAGCTTGCAAAATGCTTCAGAAGCTTTTGTAATTAGGTCAAGAAAAAAATAATAGGTCACCAAAAAGTCCCCAAAAAGTCGAGAAATTTCACTTTGTAAATCTGGTAGACACCTTGTAGTATTACTTCTTTTGATCACTCCATACAATGGAATTTATAGTATTTTGCTTAAAATAATGTATAAGGAAATACTCTCTTCCATATTCTGGCAACATCAGTCATATCATTGTCTCTGACTGTTGTTAATATAACCACCACAAGACTTGACACTGAGATTTTTGAGTTACAATGTTAAAATGAGGTTTGAAAGTAAAGTTAAAGTCGTGAGAAAAAATGTATTAAATATGATGTAAGACTAAAATAGTAAAAGCTTTTAAAATGAAGTGGTAGTTATTTATGCTAATTTGTCTTGCATGTCATACACTGACGGGAAAAAAATCCCAACACCACGAAAAAATAGTTGTAGAGGAATGAAATGGCGCCAATACATTTGTATAGGTAACATATTTAATCGATTAAGGTTTCAAGATCACAGCTTAACGTAAGCGCGAGAAGAGCCATTTTAAATGTGAAATGCTAGTACATTAATAACCGGTGTAACCGCCAGAATGTTGAATGCAAGCTTGCAAACGTTCATGCATTGTGTCGTACAGGTGCTGGATGTCAGTTTGTGGGATGGAGTTCCATGCCTGTTGCACTTGGTCGGTCAATACAGGGACGGTTAATGCTGGTTGGGGGTGACGCTGGAGTTGTCGTCTAATGATGTCCCATACGAGCTCGATTGGAGAAAGATCTGGTGATCTAGCAGGCCACGGCAACATGTCGACACTCTGTAGAGCATGTTGGGTTACAACAGTGGTATGCAGGTGAGCGTTATCCTGTTGGAAAACACCCCCGGGAATGCTGTTCATGAATGGCAGTGCAACAGGTTGAATCACCAGACCGACATACAACTGTGCCGTCAGGGTGCATGGGATAACCATGAGAGTGCTCCTGCTGTCATAGGAAATTGCTCCCCAGACCATAACTCCAGGTGTAGGTCCAGTGTGTCTCGGTCGCAGACAGGTTGGTCGCAGGCGCTCACCTGGCCTCCTTCTAACCAACACACGGCCATCACTGGCACCCAAGCAGAACTGGCTTTCATCAGAAAACACAACAGATCTCCACTCCATCCTCCAATGAGCTCTAGCTTGACACCACTGACGTCGCAAACGGCGGTGGTTTGGAGTAAGTGGAATGCACGCTACAGGGCGTCTGGCTCGGAGCTGTCCTTCAAGTAACCGATTTGTAACAGTTCGTTGTGTCACTGTGGTGGCAACTGCAGCTCGAATTGCTGCCGCAGACGCAGTACGATGCACCACGGCCATATGCCGTACACGGCGGTCTTCCCTCTCAGTAGAGCCACGTGGCCGGCCGGAACCCAGTCTTCTTGAGGCAGTACCTTCCCTTGACCACCGCTGCCAACAATCATGCACAGTGACTACATTCCTTCCAAGTCGTTCTGCAATATTGCGGGAAGAAAATCCACCTTCTCGTAGCCCTATTACACGACCTCGTTCAAACTCCGTGAGCTGTTGATAATGGCTTCTTCGTCTTCTTAAAGGCATTCTTGACTAACATCAACACACTACGTCGAATCTCAACGATAAATAACGCTCATGA
The DNA here is from genome assembly GCA_039090855.1 of Macrothele yani. Lineage (NCBI taxonomy): Eukaryota > Metazoa > Arthropoda > Arachnida > Araneae > Macrothelidae > Macrothele > Macrothele yani. The sequence continues at coordinate 120,276,973 of CM077026.1, forward strand.
ACTTTACAGCGAGTATTTACAGCAAACCTGCTTTGCATGTTCTGAGGGGCGCTACTAACACCACACGTATGCGCCGAGCACGAAATTTGCATAGACGTCATCTTACAGATGTACTCTCACCGCCTACCAACTGTCGTTTATCTAACACAACCCCTTCTTGGTGTTGGGATTTTTTTTTCCGTCAGTGTAGATGCTGCCCCTGCAATTGGCATATTCCTATCAGTTTTCTGAGGAATTATCAAAGCATGCTGTGCAATCTGGAAACCAAGGCAAATGACACTTTATCTTTCCAGTCTTGTCATGTCAGTTCCACATGTGTGCACAATACAAAAGGCTGTGTCCTCTTCCATGGATTATATTATAAAATAAAAACTGTCCTCTGTCATTCTGTTCCAGAAATATATATATATATTTTGGTCATTATTTCCTTCCTCCTCCAAAACATGATTTCCAAGCATATGATATATCAACAGGAATATTATTGGAATATTCCAAACATTTTGCCTACCTCTGAGGTCTGCATATGGAAAAAACATCACATTTCACACACATTATTTGGTCCCTATTGCTGTCTTATCCTTCAGCCTGTGCCTAGCTGTCATTATCCCTGTTCATTTCTACCGGTCTTTGTTTACTCGAGTGTAACAATTATTTAAAATCTCATGAATTATTTAAAATCTCATGATGATAGATAAAACAAAAAAAAATGCAAACACTGAAAATTAAAAAGTTAGATACTACCGGCAAGGTACTGTAGGTCAAGGACAAAATGGGAGTTACGAACGAACGAAGTCTCCTTCAGCAGTACACCAAGTTTTGGTAGAAAAACACACACTCAACACTAAAAGCACAAAAAACTTGTTAAAACTAAAGAGTTTAAAGCTTTGGGCGAAAAACACTGACTGAAAACCTTCATTAAAAACGTTCGAAATTTTTCACCCAACACTTTGGGCATTCTCGGGGACTTGGCAATGTTCCCACAGATGTTCATGGTTCATCTATTACCATTGGAGTGTGAGACTGTTTTTCGTCAGAGATACGTCAAAATCATGCTGGCACCATCGATGGGTTCAACCATTATCTATTTGTTGATGATCGTAGATATGGTAATTTTCTTTGTATTTTCTTTTCCCTCTATTAATACCTCTTCTTTTATGCAATTTTTTAAAGTGTTGTTCAGTTTCCTGCAGAATTAAGTCTTTCCAGTGATTGGATAATGTATTGGGGTCATTATGATTGCATATTCTCTTCTTATTTTTATAAATTAGAATTGATTCTTTCATTCTCAGATGTCTCTCTGATCTTTTATTCCTTTTTAACATCTTAATCTCTTCAGATTTTGGGTATGTTTGGTTATCCACACAGAATTGAACTAAAGCTGTTTTGGCTCCTTTTTTTTCTTTTTTTTTTTTCTTGCCAGTTAGAAATGTGGTGGAATTAACTTTTTTACGGGTCTTATAGAGGTTATTACTCAAAAAGTTGGTGGTCAAATTTTCGAACTAAAGCCTAGTTTGTCATGAGAATACATCACTGGAGTAGTTGCTGCCACTCAGTTGGAAGAGTCCAACCGCAATTATCGTTAATTGTGGTACTTCTTCTTCTTGCTATTTCGACCCCTTCTTCTAGTTTCCTCTTTACTAAGTTTGACTGGTGGGCGATTATTTTTACTGAGTCCCAATTTATGGAGTGTCCACTTGCTTGTATATGTCTGTGTAGCCCTGTTCTGTTACTAGTGTTCCTAATAGCTGCTTGGTGTTCCTTCATTCGGACTTTAATACTTCTCCCTGTTTCTCCTATATAGCTGAGTCTGCAGTTACAGTCGATGCAATATATTACTCCTTCTTGCAATTGGATGTCCACTTATTTCTGCTTTAAAGCTGGCAGGAATTTCTTTAATTTGTTATTTAGATCTGGAGCAAGCCTGATATTATATTTTGCTCCGATCCTCTTCAGTTTTTTGAAAAGTCCCTTGCGGTACATAATTTTGCTGGTGAATTTGAAGTTGTTTATTTCCCGCTTCTTTTTTTGGCACTTGTCTAAATATTTTCTCAGCATATGGGAAGGGGTAATTGTTTTCTGCCAATATTTCTTATAATATTGCCCCCTCCCTCGCTGTTGCTTTGCTCTTCGAAGAATTCCATGCTCAAAGTTCTGAGAATTCATGGGCACGTTATGACCTTGTGAACTGGTTACCAAGATGGCTGTCCTTCTCCCTTCCTTGCTTTTGCCCATTTCTGATTTTTCCCATGTTTACTTAATTAGAATTCAGCAGTTCCCATTTTCCTGTGCACTACTGGCATTTTTTCCAATTCTTTTTTTCTAACGGTTTTCACATCATCACAGTCCTCCCTCCCAAGTTTTTATGACTGTTTCTTTTCAAGTGCTACCTGACAAGAAACCAGTCACTTGAGCTATCTTGCTGAATCCTGCACAGTTAACTGTTCTGGACTGTACCTTTCATGTGATTATGTTAACTGCTACATTCTGTTATTGCCTACTGATTTAGGTAGATACTGATTCGTGCTTACTCTATTGTTGACAAATATTCTGCAATGACTATGAGTTACATGTTTACACTAGTAATTCTATTATGGCTCAGCCAAGTTGTAAAAATATGTACAAATGATGATTTTCGACACTATTTACTAACACTAACTCACACATACTATTACCTACAATTATTACACACGACCACATTGCACTAACACTAATATCAATGATTTTATACTACATACATTACCCTAACACTAATGCTTACATACTACATACATTACACTAACACTAATACCAATGTTTACATTATTACAGACACTAACTACTACACGCTATTAATATGGTTATCCACTCATCTTAATAATCCGTCGGCATTCCCATGCTTTGCTCCTGGTTTGTACTGTACCTTGAAATTGTATTCTTGTAAATACAAAGACCACCTCATCAGTTTCATATTTCTGCCTTTTACATGATCTAGCCAAACTAATGAGTTGCGATCACTCACTACTGCAAAAGGTCGAGAGTCCAAATATGGCTTTAACTTCTCAATAGCCCAAATTACAGCTAAAGTTTCCTTTTCTATAGTTGAGTATCTTCTTTCTGTCTCTGTAAGCTTTCTGCTTAAGTACACCACTGGATGTTCTCCATTTTGGTCTCTTTGGCTCAATACTGCTCCTAATCCAATTCCACTGGCATCGGTTTGCACAAATGTGTCCTTGGAAGGATCAAAACATTTGAGCACACCACCCTTGGTTGATTTTAACTTCAGAGTTGAGAACACCTTTTCACACTCCTCATTCCACTCAATTTTGTCTGGATTTCTTTTTCTCAGCATCTCTGCCAAAGCACTGGAAATGTCTGCATATTGCTGAATGAATTTCCTGTAATATCCAGTAATACGTAAAAATGCTCTGACATCTCTTTTGGTGATTGGGCAAGGTCATGTACAAATTTCGTGAACTTGTGCCTCTTCCAGTGTTATCCCGTCAGGCCCTATGTGAAATCGTAATTTATACTTGTGTTGCCAAATTCACTTTTCCTCGGGTTCAATGTTAGTCCTGCTTCTTTTATTTTACCCAATACTGACTCTATATGGTGCAAGTGTTGGTCCCAAGTTCTGCTGTAGATAACTATGTCGTCGACATAACACTTGGCATAGTCTTCTGTCCCTTTCAACACCTTTGACATTAATCTGAGATACGTTGGAGGGCTGTTCTTTAGACCAAAAGGCATCACAACGAACTAGTACAGTTTATCCGTTGTGGTAAAAGCACTTCGTTCTTTTGCTCGTTCTGTCAAGCTAGCCTGCCAGTAACTTTTGGTCATATCCAATTTAATCAGGTAGTTGCACGTGTGCAAACCACTCACTAACTCATCTATGTTCGGTGTTGGTAAAGCATCTCCCTTTGTAATTGAGTTGAGCTTTTTGTAATTCACACAAAATCTCACGCTCCCGTCTTTCTTGGGTACTAGCACTACCGGTGCAGCATAAAGGGCTCTTACTCTCTTGGAATGATTCCCATCTCCAATATTGTGTCAATTTCTCTGTCGATGATCTCTTTCTTCTCTTTGCTTTACAGGGGTCTCATCCATCAATTCAATATCATGTGTAACCACATTCATTCTCCCTGGTATCTCCTTCAAAATACTTTGATACTTTTGTAGCATTGCTACTAAATCTGCTTGCTGAGCTTGAGAGAGATTCTCTCCAATGTTAAGCTCGTCCAGTTTCTCACCTTTGTCTCTGCTGGGTAGGGCTGGCAAATCAGATCCATTCTCCTCCTTTACGCTTTCATCTCCATAGCATACAGTGCTGATAGCTTCACTCCTCCAATTGTACCTCTTTAACATATTAATGTGATATGTCTGAGGGCAAGGCTCGTCTTCATCTACATTGATGACATATGTGTTCTCAGCCTTTTGGCGAAGTACCTTGAACGGTCCTTCCCATTCCACTTCCATAGCCCTCTTTCTATTCGGAGTGAGCACTAAAACTTCATCTCCCCCACACAACACTCTCACTCTTGCCTTCTTATTGTACCACTTTGCTTGCTTGATTTGAGCATTTGCTAAATTTTTCTGTGCCAATGTCAGTCCTCTTTCCAAATTTTGATTCACTGTGTTTACATATTCTAATAGGTCTAATTTCTCTTCTTCTGATCTTTCAATTTGTCCCCTTAACAAATCAAGTGGTCCTCTCACATTATGTCCAAAAATTAACTCAAACGGCGAGAGTCCTGTGCTCGCCTGGGGTACCTCTCTACATCCAAATAAAATGAATAGCAAGATCTTATCCCAATCATCGGGACTATCCTGACTCAATCTTTTGAGCAAAGATTTCAGGGTTCCTATATATATCTCCACCAGACCGTTCCACTGAGGGGATACACGCTAGAAAATAAGGGTTTAACACCTAATTGTGCCCATAATTCCTGGGTCAGCTTACATGTAAATTGCTTCCCTTGGTCTGAAAGAATTTCCTTTGGAAAACCTACATGGGAAAACATGTCGATCAGTGCAGTTACCACTTCCTCCACCTCAATTGTTTCCAAAGCTCTTGCGTCAGGGTATCTACTGGCATGATCAACCATGACCACTGCATATTTCATGCCTGAATTACTAACATTCAGAGGTCCAACTAGATCCACTGACACTCGAGTAAAAGGCTCCTCAATAATAGGCAAAGGGTGGAGTTTGCTTGGTGCATGATCTCCCCTTTTCTTTACCAACTGGCACTGTGGACAAGTATTCACATACTGGACTATGTCTTTGTACATTCCTGGCCAATAGAAATTCTTTAGCACTCTGTTGGTAGTTTTTTTGATTCCCAAATGACCAGATATTGGTAGGTCATGTACATACATACATATCACTAAGCTGTTCTCTGAGATTCAGAGGTTAGCCCCAAAAAGAAATGTCCTATCAAACTTCTCCATTTACAGCGATCTTGGCATACAACTCGAGCCTCACTGATATTCATCATTACACGCTGTACACAAGATCTTTTATACTTCATACTCATAATCTTTTTCTCATGCAAACACTCCTGAATGTGATCCACCCCTGTCTTCCTTGGCCTTCCTCTGCCTTTCCTTCCTGCCACTTAGGCTAAAAAGATTTTCTTAGTAAGCATCTCTTCACTCATTCTTTCAACATGGCCAAACCACCAAAGCATATTGGTCTCCACCTTACTAACAACATTTTGCTTCACATCACACAACTGCAACACATCTTCATTCCTCACACAATCAGACTGTGTCTTGCCACAAACCCCACGTAACACATTTCTCCAGCACACAAACGACTCCTATGTTTCTTCTGCAGTACCCAGGTTTCACTGCCATACATCAGAGTAGGAACAATTACACTTTCTCATACACAACCATGCGGGACTCTCTAGAGAACCCATCATTCCTGTGAAAACCTCCCATAGCAGCTATGACTTTCAAAGAAGGATTCACTCGCCTACTGATTTCACCATTCAACTTGTTCTCTCTGTCAAACATGCTTCCTAAATACACAAACTCACTCACCTGGTCAATCACAGTGCCATTTATACTTACATTACATTCAGTGCTACCCATTCCTCTCTCAAACACCATAACTTTGGTTTTTCCTTATTTATACTCAGTTTGAATTTCATGCAAACTTCGTGCATCTGAGTCAACATACTCTGCAACTCACTTTTGCTATCTGCCAACAGGACAGTGTCTTCAGCATACAGCAATCTGCACACACGGATATCACCAAGACATAAACCACTATTATCTATTTTGGCCTCACGCACGCATGCGTCCATAAATATATTAAACAGCCATGGTGACATTACACAACCTTGTCTAACTCCTGCACCAATAGAAAACCATTTTGATAAAACATCATTCACTCGTACACAAGCTCTACTACCCACATACATGGCTTTTACACTATTAAGTAGATTCCCAGTAACACCATATTCATTCAATACCTTCCACAAAAGTGTCCTATTCACTCGGTCGTAAGCTTTCTCTAAATCTATGATGGCAGTAAAAACTTTCTTCCCAACAGCCAGATACGTTTCAATCATCGTGCGTAATGCAAAAATCTGGTTAGTGCAGCCTTTACCAGGCATAAAACCACTCTGAACATCCCACACTTTCTCTGATGTAAGACCCCATACTTTTTCAATAACAACCTTACCAAACACTTTCCCTAGCACACTGAGTAGGCTAATACCACGATAGTTCTTGCATTCAGTCTGATCACCTTTTCCCTTATACAAGGGAACAATAATAGCATCCTTCCAATCCTGAGAGACCATTCCTAACTCCCAGCACAACTGGCAAATTTCAGTTAACCCGTCAATTACAGAGTCACCACGACATTTCAACATCTCTGCAGTTATGCCATCAACTCCCGGAGCCTTACCATTCTGAAGAGATTTTAGAGCTTTACACACTTCTTCTCTTGATCCCTCCTGTGCTTTCATCCCTCATTGTGACATCATCTGCATCTGTCTCAGAATCATCTTTGCTTTCTTGATGTAATAACTCACAGAAGTATTCACCCCATCTTTCACTTAACTCATTGGGCTCCCATATCATTTCCCAGATCTCATCCTTCACACAATTTACAACTTTGCTTCCCCTATTTTTCCTGAGTCTCTTGTACCTCCAAAAGGACTTCCTATCTTTCCAAAAAGCCAGTTCATGCCTTTCCACTTTCTCCTTCCTATCTATTCCCTTACTCTGATGAACCAGCTTAGCAGCTTCACGCTTCTTACAGCGATATTCATCCACAGAGACTCTACCTTGCAACATCCCCAAATAGGCTTCCTTCTTTCTCTTAACTGCCTCTTCAATCTCACTATTCCACCAAGCATCACCTCTATTGTTACCCACTATTGTGGTGCCACAGACCTCTTTAGCAGAAGTGACAACACAATTCTTAAAACAAGTCCACTTCTTTTCTACACTGCTGGTTGAGTTCATAGGATATGCCATATTCAGCACATAAGGTAACACTTTAGCACGCAGGTCTGCTTTAATAGCTGCTTATCTCATGCAGGCAATTATGCAACACTTCTGACATTTAGATTGTCCGATTTCAGGTATCATGGATCTAGACCGCAGCTCTTGGAACACTTATGGATAGTTTCTAACCGTAGTTAGTCAAAATCTACACCTAGCTAACTCAACCGCTGCCAAGCACTTTTCTTACGGCAAAATCATCCCACGCAATGACCTGACGTCCTACTCCAGTGAAAGCTATAAGAGAAGAGACCTGCCCAAAACTAACTTCCTGAGTCCTCCCAAACTTTTTTGAGCCCCAGCGAGAGCTTGGCCAATCACGACGACGCATCCGACCCCCGTTGCTGGGCATCCTTCACTCTCCGCCTTCTCAGTTCTCATGATTCACATCTGCCCATTGGCCCCTCCCTCGCTGTTGCTTTGTTCTTCGAAGAATTCCATGCTCAAAGTTCTGAGAATTCATGGGCTTGTTATGACCTTGTGATTTGGTCACCAAGATGGCTGTCCTACTCCCTTCCTTGCTTTTCACTTCAAAATGGCGTTCCATTGCCTATTTCTGATTTTTCCCACGTTTACTTTATTAGAATTCAGCAGTTCCCATCACCCCTGGCATTTTTTCCAAGTCTTTTTTCTAACGGTTTTCACATCACACAGTGTAAAACCAAAATAATCCCTGATGAGGATCAAAGCGTGTAATGGATGATGAGGCACAGTCTTGCATATTGTGCACATGTGCAAAATTGACCAGACAAGGCCAAGGAGTAAGTGCCATTTGCCACCACATTTGCTTATGGTCATCATCATCACTAAGCTGTTCTCTGAAATTCAGAGGTTATCTGCACAAAGAAATACAAACAGGGGATTTCAGAGCTAGAGTAGGTGTGAAGAATGCAATTTCTGACAATGTTCAGGGTAAGTTTAATGATCCTTGTGTGAATGGTAATGGCGGAAGATTATTAGAATTGTGCATTGAGAATGGTTTGTGTATATCTAATACGTTTTTCAACCAGAAGTATTACCACACATATACTTGGGAAAATCGTACTCTTGGTCAAACGAGTGTGATAGATTTTGTTGTCTATGATCAGTGTCTGAAACATTTAGTTGTTTTGACTCAGCATTGACTCCTCGAATAAACAGCAGCAACTGAGCAGTATCAGTAATGTCTGTCGACTCATCAAGAGCCGAGGAACACTGCTCAAAATCATTTGCCATGTTTTTTAATTGGCTGTTGATGTTGCTCCCAATGTCTTCAATTCTTTGAGCAACTGTTCTTTCTGAAAGACTGATAGATTTAAATAAGTCCATTTTCCCTGGACACATTTCTTCTGATGCTACAATCAAACATGATTTAATTAACTCACCATCAGTAAACAGCTTTCCTTCCTTGGCCAACAAATGAGCTGCTCATAAACTGGCTCATTTTATTTTTCATTTTCATGAATAAATCACATTGTGATAAAACATTCTGTTTTAAAGTTTCCAATTTTTCTGATCATTGCTTTCCTGCGAGTTGTGAATATTGTGTCGAGTACTTAGTCTGGTAATGGTGACGTATATTGTACTCTTTCAATACAGCTGTAGTGTTGTTGCACAATAAACACAATGCTTTTTTCATCTAATTCAGTAAAAAAATAATTCACACTCCACTTTGCCTTAAAAGCACAACATTTGAAGTCCACTTTTCTCTTCTCTTCTGGTTTTGACAGTGACATGATGGATATGCAACTGTAATCAAACGAGAACAAAGTGTCACGGAACAGCAGTGCATGTGGCACTGGAAACGCTGCTGAATTATGACTGCATGGATTCACAGCAGAGACCACCGAATGCGAAGCTATAGGAGCACCACATATGGTCATATCTCAGAACTTCTCAACTCGGTGGTCAGCCGTTCTGTTATAGCATGTACTTTGACATTTTAAAGACTGAAATTTTTAAGAATTTGAAAATGTCAAATCCATTTTAGAGCTCACAGGCCATACAAAAAGAGGTGGCAGGCTGGATTTGGCCCCCAAGCCATTATTTGCCGACCCCTGTTCTGGAGTGTTTAAGTCCTAGTATGCCACACTGTCTTATATATTCATAAACTGCAGGTGACTTAATAAATAACGGTGTCCAATACACATTTTGGTGCCTTGAAAGTTAAACCTACTCTTGGATATATTTGAGACACTGATTCCAAATATGGCATAAGTTTTGCCCTATTGGCTCTAGTTTTGGAGATATGGGCATACGCACTCTATATGCTGATTCCACCAGTCATCCATCAAAATTCGGGATCCTACATCTCATGATCTGCTATTTTTCACATGATGTTGACAAATATTGATGCTATTAATATTACTATTTAAACAAGCGCATATTTCAAAATCTTGGATATACATGTATTTGGAAATATTTGAGGTGCAGAATCCACAAATGGCATCAGTTTTGGTGCCCTATCAGCTCTAGTTTTGGACAAAGGGCATACCCACCTTATATGCTGATTCAACTAGTCATCCGTTAAATTTCAGGATCCTACATCGCATGATCTGCTATTTTTGACATGATCTTGACAAATATTGATACTATACACATACTATTGAAACAAGCACATATTACTAAATCTGTATATTTCAACACAGGAGCATATAAAATGACCAGTCATTCAATATATGAGAAACGTCTTTTATAGGACTATTTTTGACATGATCTTGACAAATATTGATACTAAATAACATACTATTGAAACAAGCACATATTATTATATCTGTATATTTCAACATAAGAGAAGCATCTTTTATAGGACTTTCTAGAGTGAGATCTATGAGGACAGTCCCGCTGAAGGTTCCAGCAGTAATCTGCCATCATGTGGATATCCCAGCTATCCTGGTATCTGTCTTCCATAGTTTTTATGTCCTGGTGAAATATTTCACCTTGCTCTTCACTTAAATCACGAAGGTTTTCTGGAAAGTGATCTAGGTGGCTGTGTAGGTAATGGACTTTGATGCTCATATTACAGCCGAGCGTATTAAAATTGGAGAGCATGTCCTCAACTAATTCAGAGTAGTTGTCTGCCTTATGTTTGCCAAGAAAGTTTTTGACAACTAGAACAAACAAAGTCCAGGCACAAGACTAAATATTGTCCATTAAATCTATGAATTATGGATCATTTATAAGCTGCCTTATCCGGGGATCATCGAAAATCCCTGCTTTTAGTTTTACCGTGCTTAGTCCAGGGAATGTACATGATAAATAGCCAAAGCACAAACCTTCTGTATTCAACAGCTTTACAAATTGTTTCATTAGACCTAGCTTGATATGTAAAGGTGGCAGGATGATTTGGTCTCTGCTTACCAAAGGTTCCTGAATGACATTTTGTTCTCCAACTACTATATATTTTCTGAGATGCCACACTTTTCTTATCCAGTGGTCGTGTTTTGCTCTGCTGTCCCAAAGACATATAAAGCACTAATGTTTTGTGTAGCCACTTTGCTGACCAAGGAGAAAGTTCATCATCTTTACGTCTTCACAAATCATCCATTGCTGTTCTTGATACTTCAGGTTTTCCAAGACTAGGGAGATTGTCTCATGCGTCTTTGTCATACTGGCTGAGTCACCAATTGGAATTGAGCCATATCTGTTGCCATTGTGTAAGAGAACACATTTTAAACTCTGCTTGGAGCTATCAATGAAAAGGTGCCATTCATTTGGTATGTATGATGATAGACCCATTTTCCTGAGAAGGCCACTGACATCATTGCAGAACACTAGTGGAGAAAAAGGGCAGCAAATCCCTTTCTCTGCTACTGTAGAATGTAATGTTTCCAGATTAAAGTAAATTATTTTCATTTAACCTGGAGGCCAGCATTTCTGAAGACTCCTTTGAGAGGTTCAGATCCCTGATGAGGTCACTCAGTTCATGTTGGTTAAAAGGTTGAGCACTTGATGAAGTTCCTACGAAATCACTGTCACTTTCCCCACTGCTGTTATCTTGTATGTGATCAGACATGCTTGATTCCTCACCCTCTGGAAGCTTTGGTAGGTGCATGAAAGATGGAATGGGTACCTCATTTGAGTGTGAATGCTGTCTTCTTGCTGAATCGAGGTCAGGATATGTCCAATTGTTTCGATTGATGCCGTTGATGTTGATAAGACAAAAATAAGTCCTCATGGTTGTTTTTAGGTTCCCTCCAGACCATAGGTATTCCAAATTTTAGAGAGCTCCTTTTTCCATTTGTCCACTGCCGTAAATGCTCTGTACAAGTTTTGCATACAATATGGGGGAGTCTACTCACCTTATTTTGGTCTCCAAGCTGAACACCAAAATGACCAAGATATGCCCTCTTCACAAACTCAGAAATAGGTTTCCTACTCTCTTTAATGGGGGTACTCGCCACAAATGTAGCAAAAGACATCTGGATGATTCAAGCAACTTCTTCATGGGGGAAGCCATGGCTTCTACTCAGTCTGCAAACAAAATTAGATCGGATTAGATTATCTGGTTGTATAGTTGTTCACAAACTCCCAATTAGACTAACAGACACTGGCTTTACACTGATAAAATAAAAATATATACTGACTTTACGCACATAAAATAACAATATTTCTGCACATCAGCATATAGGGCAGGTATGCCCTATCTCCAAAACTAGAGATTATAGGGCAAAACTGATGTCATTTTTGGAATTAGCACCCCAAATATATCCAAGAATTAATCTAACTCTGAGGCACCAGAATTTTTTTATTGGGTGGGTGGGGGGGGGCTGTGTAATGTATGTATATGCAAACAAGAAAACATCCGAGTTGAAAATAGAATTATTTGGAGTGCAGTTTAACAACTTTAGTTATTCAGTGATCAAACTTAGGGAACCTGATTTCTCTTTATTTTCACAATTGTCATCCACACAATTTTAAAAAACATGCAATATTTTGATGACTTTTAATACCATTGCATATGTCATATATTTCTACGATGCTACATGCTATATTTTTTTACAATCACAAACGTCTGTCATATTTCATCTTAAGACTAATAACTTAGAGCACACAGATGCAGAATAGGGAAAATTGTTGAAATTACATCTTCCTTGAGTTTTGGATTACGTCTAGAACCTTAAAAGTTCCATTTGGGTAAGGCAATTGATAACCTCAAATTAGGAATTTTTTATCAAAATGCTCCTCATGAATGACAGTTTTCATTAAGCTCAAAGCTTTCACAGATTACTTTTTTTTAAATCACCTATTTTTTGACAGGGTCTTTAGAAACATAAACACTGTAAGATTCACCTTAGTAATTGCTTTGATAGTTCAGCAAAATGTGTAACTGATCAAAGCAACTGATAATAAAACTTAAGCAAAACATAAGCTCAATGTCAATTTCATCACCTACAATATTTATCTCAATAATTTATTTGATAGCTAATCACAAGGCATTAACTGATCGAATAACACCATTTTAAAGAAATAACTGATAGAAAAAACTTATATATCAAATTTGTCTAAATATACCAAATGATATTTAAATAATGTAGACTTATGCTGTTTGGTTAGTTTATCCACGATGATTTCAATAATATCCAAATGTGAACAATCAGATCACTATTTATTATGATTCACCGGAATCATAATTTTTCTTTGCAGCAACTAATGTCATGAACTTTGACCTTCCTCTGACCTGCAGACAGACTGGTTTGAGCAATTGTTGGCAAGAAGTGCTCAGTTGGGGATCTCCGCTTTCTTCCCCTTGTGTCCAGACTTTCTTCCTGTTAGAAGGCTTTGCTTGAACAGAGTTGCCAGAATGAGCTACCTTTGAAGGTTTTTGCTTTGGTCATATGACAATCCTGATTTAGTGTTGCAGTTTGAAAGTGTAACCCTTATAAAAATTTAATATTTTTTTTATTAAAAACTTACAGGAAAAAAAAAAAAACATCCTTTGAAAGGTCATGTATTTAACTATCTTATGACAAAGATCACTGCCAAAGCCCACATTCAGAGGATCTTCTTTCTGTTTGGAGGTAAATGTATAGAACCATATATACTTTGGGCTGAGAAACATAAAACTGTCTATTAAGGGGATTTTACTTTTTTTTTTTTTTTAGTAAAATATCAACATGATGAAATTTCTTGTTTACAACACAAAAAATCTTGCATTATTTATTTTTTCAAGTTGATTGTAAGTGACATTATTTGCTTTGTGTTTCTTGTGTACTAAAATTTTCTTTATTCATTATAGGAAAAATTTCGGGAACTTTTTAATGGACGAAAAGATAAATGGTAAATATTTCTTCCCAGATTATTTTACATTACCATGTCATGCATTATGTAATTTTTGGTTGTAATACACTGCTCAGCATAGAAAATGCCCGCACTAGAAAGTATTTGTCTGCGCATCATGCAAATTAATGGAGTATATATCGATGGTTGAGCTATGTAAGCATTTACGGTTACAAACCAATCATGTAATAAGTGAAAGAGAAAAAAGAGCAAAACTGCTCATCATGGCTGCATTTGGTCGTCTTGACCTACTGTAGGAGTGAAAACCTCTGCATTGGAGAAAGCAAGTGTAAGGAGAAGAATGGCTGGAAAGCATCATTGGGAATCCTCAATTCACACAGACACCTTACCAAAAGCTCCATATTAGGGTTATGTACTGCTAATTGGGCCCAGACTTTGTACCAAGTTGGAAGTGCATCAGGTATGTAACAATTATTAGCTGAATGCAGTGATCAGAAGTAGTGTTGTATATAGTATCACTTCAAATGGAAAAAATTACTTTTTGCAGGAGCACTGTACAAAATGAAGTAGCTTGTAGTGGAAAATTACTGCACAAATCATGCTACTTTAAAAACATAAAGTTAAAAAATCTCCATATTTGAAAACCAACCAAACTGTTAACTTCTTTTTACTTACACCCTTTACTGGCTGAACATACATAATTGCTAATTAAAAAAATCACTTACCAAAAATGATGAAACCCCACAAACACATTTGTGTGAATGTGGGCACAAATTTTTCTCTCATTAAATATGAAATAATTTTTTTTTACCACCTACAAGCAGGACAATAAAGCACCAATATGTGATGATGCTTTATTATACCACTTTCAGGAAGAGAACTAAATGATTATCCTCCTCATTTACATTTCATATAGCAATGTTTTTCTAATATATATTACACATTAAAATGTAGCACAGTTCTAAAAATTTACTGAGGAAATGCAGCGTGTGTTTATTTTTTTATTGACAAGATTTTGTTTGTTTGTTTGGGGTTTAACGACCATAAGTAGTCACTCAACCTATTTAGCGCTGCTGGTTCTAGTGATGGGAGTGAACCAGTGGCATCAGTGAAACACACCATCGATGTGCAACTGTACTTAAAATTCCATTTATTAGGTGTAAATATATACAAGCACAAACATGTGAGCTTTCGCCACCTCACGGGTGGCTTCATCAAGCAAACAGCTCAGTGTGAAATAATTTAATAACAAAAATGTGCTAAGCCTAAGGCCTCGCGCACTTTACAACATACCTAGTATCAAACTGCGGAACACCCAGAAGCGCTCGCCGTACATACATACATATCACTAAGTTATTCTCTGAGATTCAGATTTTGGCTCCACAAAGAAATACAAACTATCAGATATTTGTTACTTACTGTTGCCATATTAAACTTCTCCATTTACAGCCATCTTGACATGCAACTCGGTCTTCAATGACACCCATCACACGCTGTACAGAAGATCTTCTATAATTCATATTCATAATCTTTTTCTAATGTAAACACTCCTGAATCTGACCCTCCCATGACTTCCTTGGTCTTCCTCTGCCTTTCCTTCCTGCCACTTGGGCTAAAAAAATTTCTTCGTAAGCATCTCATCACTCATTCTTTCATCATGGCAAAACCACCGAAGCATATCAGTCTCCACTTGACTAACAACATTTTGCTTCACATTACACAACTGCAACACATCTTCATTCCTCACACAATCAGAACGTGTCTTACCACAAATCCCTGGTAAATAACCCATTTCTCCAGTGCACAAATGGCTCCTATGTCTCTTCTGTAGTACCCAGGGTTTACTGCCATACATCAAGTAGGAACAATTACACTTTCATACACAGCCATGCACAAGACTCTCTTGAGAACCTATCATTCCTGTGAAAACCTCCCAAAGCAGCCGTGACTTTCAATGAAGAAATCACTTGTCTACTAATTTAACCATCCAATTTGTTCTCTCTATCAGACATGCTTTCTAAATACACAAACTCATCCACCTGGTCAATCACTATGCCATTTAGACTTATATTACATTCAATATACCAGTTCCTTTATCAAAAACTTTAACTTTGGTTTTTCCTTAGTTATACTCAGTTTGAATTTCATGCAAACTTCGTACATCCAGGACAACATACTCTGCAACTCACTTTTGCTCTCTGCCAACAGGACCGTGCCATCAGCATACAGCAATCTTCACACACACAGATATCACCAAGACATAAACCAGTATTATATATTTTGCCATCGTGCATGCATGCATCCACAAATATATTAAAGAGCCATGGCAACATTACACAACCTTGTCTGACTCCTTCACCATGCCAAATAGCATGTAATTCAGCAGAAACGTCTTCGTTGCAGGCATTGAGTTTGGATAGGACCTCAATAGTCTCCCATTATGAAGTGGCTTTCGCGTTTAGTGTATGAAGCAATTTTCTTTATCTCATCCTATTTAGGAACAGTAGCGTGCTTTTTAACTTGTCGTGCCAATGCTGTCATTAACCTACCTTGTTTAACATCATGTTTGTGCTCAAGAAGCTTCAATTTGAAGGTAATACCAACATAATATTTTATAGAGTTGTCAGGGTACTGCAAGGAGATGGTGTATACTCTGGCATCCAAAATTGCATTGCAGAGTCTTGATGTGTTGTGAAAAGCTGAAATTGACCTTGGTGCTTGAATTCCGATCCCAAGGCCAAACTTCTTAAGACAGTTCTTGAGATAGTATGTAAATCTAGGAATATAGGGAATGGATCCAATATACCACAGAGGAGGCTTTAAGGTCACAAGAATGCTAATAATAACAGCAGCTTCAGCCTTCTGGATGATGATCCTCTGTGCAACAAAGCCAACAGACAAGGTGAGAGATCTTAATTTACTGATCTCAGAATCATATTGTAACCTGCATGAGGCTTTACCCTTAGCACTTATCATGTTTTCGTTATTCTTTATGTTTTTAAATTGTAAGTAGAACCTCTCATTCTTGACACCGAGCTGTTTGCCTGATAAAGCCACTCGTCAGGTGGTGAAAGCTCGCATGTTCATGCATGTATATATTTACACCTAACTAATGGAGTTTTAAGTATGATTGCACATACTATTATTGGTGTATTCTGCCCAGTGCTATATATATATTTTGGTTTACACCATCAATGGGTGCCTCATCCAGGATTCGAACCTGGTCCTATCTGGATAAATTGTTTGATGCTTGTGTGTCAAACCAGTATGCTATGTGTACAAAAAGCTACACAAATCCAACAACAGAGAAGCCTTCACATCTAATTTTCAAAATATACACATTTTTATCAGTATTTTACATATTTCAACCCTTAAAAAATCTGCAGCTTTGGGAGTAATCTGTTAAAGGATTAAATATGTTGAAATGTGCTACATATGACAATCAGTGCTAAAAGGTACAAAGTTAAATTGTTTGTGCAATTTGCCTCAGTATTTAGCTCTCAGTGACAGATGTAAGAATGTGCATATATAGGCCATTCACAGAATGTGTACCTTTAACTTAACCTAAAGGTAAAAAGTAGCTAAGAAGTAGCGTAAGCTTGCTATTTTCCTGAAAACTATAGTACAGCTAGTTACTTTTCAGAAAAAGTAGTTGTAGCTGGGTAAGCTACTTTTAATTGGTGTGATTTTTTGTAATGTTCTTTTTATTGTCTTTTTTATGAATTTTTTATAATAAAAAAATTCATGAAATATATATAAAAAAATGAAAAAAGAAAAAATTCATAAAAAAGGACAAAAAAACACCTGTTTCTACGAACAAACAATAATAGCCCCAAAAATATCTACACAAAAGAATTATACTTACGACTGATACCTACCAACTCATCCAATAGATGGCGACACATTAGAAACAAATCACCTAACACATACAGATACACAATAGAATTATACTTGCGACTGATACCTACCAACTCATCCAATAGATGGCGACACATTGGAAACAAAATCATCTAACACATACAGGCAGCAAACCTTCTCATCGATTCCCGACATGCAACTCCAAAAACCACATACACGCGAGGAACCCTCGTGTAGGAACAGTGGCCGGAAGATGGCGGTGGTACACCACTGAAAGCGCTCACGGTAACAACGAACCCCTTGTGAGACATCTTCTGACCCGATGAGTATACTCTTTCTACTAAATGCTTTTAATTAATAGTAAATTTCAAACATTTGATTGTGCAAATGAATGAATGTGGAACTGAAAATATAAAACCTAACTGTTTTATTTCTGCAAAATGTTGTATAACTAACCAAAGGTCCATAACGAAGGGACCTCTCGGGCCAGGAGCACGTGCCTCACAGAGCAAACAACGTGCGAAATACTTCGACAATATCAGGTAAAATACCTTAGATATTATGTATATATTAACTGAATAGTTGACATTTATGTATAAATACAAGCAATTCAGGCATATCTGATTGCTAATTTAATAATTTCTGGCGTAATTCCATGTACTATTGCTTCCACAGAATTTATACCTGAGGGACTAATGATCTCACTTAACTTCTCTACAAGAAAGCAGAAGTAGCTTTGACTGGTGAAAAAACCTGTGGGAATTAAGATTCTTAACACTCAGATAATTGGGACTTCATTGTTCTGGGTGGTGTAATGGCCAGCATGATCAAATGGTAATCAGGGAATGTGGGTTCAGTTCCCACTCCAGATCAGTTAATTTTCAAATTTTTTGATGTGATTGATGTCACAAGTTAAACAGAAAATACAAGCAATCCAGGCATATCTGATTGCTAAGTTAATAATCCTTTTCTGCTTGGTTTGGTGTTCAGCTAGTGCTGAAAACTCTCACAAATCACTTATTTGTGGTGGGTTAATAGTTGCCTTTGTTTCTCATTACTGTTACAGCAGTTAACTTACTTCAGGTCTTTATGAATTTGTTTATGTGCCAGCTTTCACAGCAAGATCTAAATTTTATTGACCTGAAAAATGTAGTTGGCTGGTTAGTTTAAATAAGAAAACAATGTGTAGAGGAACACACACACACATAGATTCAAGTAAAAATCATGACTCATCTGGAAAAATGGTTTCACTCTAAGGTACATGCATCATTTAGGTTTCTCTGAGCATAAAAAGCAGGGTCAATGGAAATTCATTGCTTACTGTAAAAAGTTTATGGTCCTTAGGTTGAAGCCATTTGGGATGTGTTAGAATGGTATTCAAATTTTGCACATAGGTAGGTTGATAGATGAGAATCAAATGTCAGCAATTGTTTCTTCTTCCATCTGTAATTGAAAAATCAACACCGCACAGGATACAAAACACATGGTTGTTGGATACCCGAGATGATTTTATACACATATATTCTTGCAAATTATTTTAATTTTTGACTTTTTCGTTTTTAAGATCCAAGAATATTAGTTGCGATATTTGGTCATTTAACCAATGCCGTTGCATGGAAATTGGAACAAAAAAAACATGATGGAAGCAACAACACACAGCACAATTAACTTTGAAAAGAGGCAAATGCGTGCAGCTGCCTGTGTTCTAGTGGGATGTATTATTAGCTGGTTGCCAGAGAGAGAGATTTTCTCTAGCTCTGGGACACAGTAGCAGTCAGCTTCTGAACCATCTAATGCATACGATCCCTACTCCAAAACACTTCCTGGACATTCATTTCGTTCGGACACCCCTCCCCCTCACCTTCTACAAACTCTGGAACTGGGAAAAATATCCAATGTAACTGGCTTTCTATACTGCAACACGAAAAGTTAGATGCATAAAAAAAAAAAGGCAAAAATCTATTAGTTCTTTCAAAAAGTGAATAAAGAGCAAATATCCATAGTTTTTTTCTTTTTTTTTTCAAAAGTGAATAAGGAGCAAAAGTTCTTTTTTTTTTTTTTTATCTTTTTTTTTTTTTTTCTTAGCGTTATTGTAGTTCTGTTATTAGACCTAAAAATATGTAGGAACTACAGATAATCTGTAGTAGTTGGCACCTCTGTGTAGGTAAATTTTTCCATTTGTATTATTCAAAATGTGCTTTGTATGCTATGTTCACCTTTCCTAGATGACATCCACATGGTCCTGTTTTGATGGAGTGAGCAACAGGCAAAATTGGATAAACCTTTTGTTATACCTCAACATCGCTTCAGAGAAGACCTAGGTACTTCAAGTGCAACAGATTCTCTATAGTCTCCACAGAAATTGTAGGTCTGCTACAGAGTATGGGACACTGAGTATTATACAAAAAATAAAATTCACAGTGAAATCATGTTTAATTTCTGTGTGTAATTTGTTTTCATGTTTTTAATACTCCCCATGAGGATCAAGCTGTTCAAGTAGTAGTGCAATTCTGGTTTTCTTTTCAGCAAAGAAATCGCTGTTACTGTATGATTTCGAAAACTTTAGAACTTCAAAAGAACAAGATATAAGTATTTTTGTGAACCATATGCGCTCATTTATGTCACCTGATCATACAGAACACGAGTTTTGTGTTTTCATTGATACACTGCAGGAATCAAATGAAATCATTAGTGACTTAACATCTTCTAAGGTGAGTTAAAGTTCATTGTTATTTATTTCATAAAATGTGCCCTTATTTTAAATTTTCAGAAAAAAATATTTTCTACTTTAAAAGTGATTTTTTGTTTTCATCTCTTTTTTACATTGGATATTATAATTTTTCTAGATTTCATTTCAGTATGCTTTTTCAGAACCTCTAAATGAACATTTAATCATCTGAAAACACTGGTGTAAATCAACATATGGACTTTGTGATGAGCAAGATACCAAAACTTCTAGTACGAATATTTCTGCTGCTATTTATAATGCAACTATGAAATGTGAATAGTAACGCAGAAAGCAGAAACAGTTTAGCTGTGGTAGAGTTCACCACCTCAGAAATCTCTTCTAGCAGTGTTATATATATAAAATATCTAAACTGCAGCACTGAATTATGCTTTTTGTACCACTGTATTTTCCGTATTTAAGATTCTTCTGTAGATTCCTGGAATTCTGTGTTTTTCGGCATCATTTTGGACATTCTTGAAATCGATGCAAAAAGGAAAAGAAGTGTTTTGGGGATTAATGGGGTCAGGGTCGTTTTCCTTCTGAAAACTTTATTCTATCTTCCAAAACGTTTTAAAACGGACAATAAACGGAGTGAACATTTACTTTAGAGTTGTTATTTTTTTTTCTCACAGTGATGGCCCTGACCAATATTGTTGTAAAATATTATTTTATTACGTAAATGTTTATATTTTAGCATGAAACTGTAGGCAATGATTTCCGAAATCGGAAGTCTTTAAGATGACGCAAAGATTTCTGTGTAGTCTTCAGGCATGAGATTCTTTCATGGACTGGAGGAATTTTGCTTGCGGGGCATTAATGAAATCAATGCGCAATGAAACAGAATTTTTTGTGGCTGGTGGTCGAAAATTCGTTTCTGTTTTGATCAGGGAATTATGTTTTTCAAAAACGGATGTTAGACAGAGTGAAGATTTCTTCCGTAACCATAATATTTTTCTCGCAATAGTCCTTCTGCTCAGTATTGTTCTTAAATATATTTTTATTCCATAAATACTTGCATTTTAGCCTAAAAATGTAGGGAAAAGTTTCTGAAAACAAAAATTTCTCTCATAATTGTACACCCCCCCCCCTCGTGATGTTCTTACTACTCTGTGTTTTTGTTAAATGTTACTTTACCCCATAAATGTTTGCATTTAAGGTTGATAAGGGGAGGGAACTTTTCCGAAAATGGAAGTGACGAAATTGAAAAATTTGTAAGAATTGATGGATGGTGTTCAGCAGTGACATAGCTAGAAATTTGTTAAGGAGGGAGTCCATGGTTTTGGTTCATCGATGAAAAGTCTCCCAGAAAGAAAAAAATACTCCAAGTGGGAATAAGCCCAAAATTTTGAAAGTCAACAAAAAGAAAAAAAATTGGAATAGGCAGACCTGAGGACCCCCCCCCCATCCCCACCCTGGCTATTATACCTATTGTTGTTTTCAAAGTTTTCACATTCTCAAAGTTATCTAAAATAGTGAAAGCTTTGAAATCAAGCATTTCATTTATGGTCATTAGGCTGAAAGTTCTTTTAGCATAATGGATATAAAAGTTGTCATCTGGGGCTATTTGAAAAGAAAAACTGTAATGAAGAAGTGGGAAGAGAGGGAATGAAATAATATCAACAGAAAGAAAATGTAAGCAATGAATGCTGTTCTGCTGCAGAATCAACAGTAGACAAATATGGATGTAGAATTTGCTGAGTGAAAGCAACACAAGAGGAAAACTGAGCTAATGTTCTAGCAAGTAAAAAAAAAAACAAAAAAAAAAACTGAGTTTGAAACAGTGTTTTAAAACTATTTTATTTTGTTTTGAATTCAGTCATTTTATATTGTTATTACAGTGATGTGCTCCAGTTTAATATTTATATAAAACACAGTGAACAATTCCATCTTGCTTGTGCTATGTTATATTCACACTTTTTCTCATTGTGCTTTCTGATTTTTCACTTGGTTTAAAAGTTCAGCTTTTTTTGTTTCTTGGTCAGTCTTATGTGTGGTTTTGCTCTGAATATATAAGCTTTCTGTTTTTGTGATCTGAACACAGCACAATTATTTTTTTGTTTTCATTAAATCAGTTCACATACAAGAGTCCCTAATAAAACTCAAGTTCAGCACTAAGAAGTATGAAACTTTAAAACATGCATAAGTTACGTAAGAAACTTTGATTTAAGGGAGCTTTTGACTAATAACTTCAGTCTTCATGAGATGAACGATGATAGTGGTTGCCAGATCCGTAAAGTCTTACACATTATTTCTTTTTTAAAATTGATTTCAGTATTAATAGTATGATGAAAAGGAACCCAGAATTGCAGTTCTTGGAACTGAGAAAAATTTCCAAACTTTTCCAATAGTGTAACGAGGAACTATTAATAAGTGGTGCACTTCATTTGGTGTCTCTCCAAAGAAGTTCAGCAGAAGTGACCTCCAGAGTTAGGGATGCCAGTAAAGTCAGTGTCAGAATTTCCTTTATGGGCATCGTTTTCGTGCTTTAAAAAAAATGGCTGTTGTTGCTGCAGAAAATGCTTCCAATGTAGAAATTTTCACTGGAAGATATTGAGATTAAGATCAGGTAAACTCCAGAAAGATTGATGGAATAACTTTGTCTCTATCATCCAAAGTTAATTTGATTATAAAAAGCTTGGAACTGATGGCTAGATGATATCCAAACTTCTTGAAAATGTTCTTGAGTTTATAGGCAAGAGAAGGATGGTAATGGAATAGCTCCACAGAAGTGCAGATTTTCAAAAGAGGTTTTTCTGGGGCTACTAATTTGTTTTATTTACAATGAAATATGTTACAGGCTCTGAAATCGTGCAGTATTGAAGATGCATACATTAATATTATTAATAACATCTATGAAAATGCAAGTGCAAAGATTCGGCTGTTTGAAAATACAACACACATAAAAATTGGAAAGGGAGTGAGACAAAGTGACACCATATCTCCGAAGCTCTTTAACGCCACATTGGAAAATGTCTTTCAATCACTGAACTGGGAAAACAAAGGGATAAAGATTATTGGAGATTATCTAACCCACCTTCGCTTTGCTGATGACATAGTCATTTTTGCAACTAACCCATCAGAGCTGCAGAGTATGATCCAAGAACTTGCTGACAAGAGTAAAGAAGTAGGATTAAAAATGAACTTTCAGAAGACAAAAGTGATGTTCAATGCTTTTACACGAAATGAAGATTTATCGATTGATGGAGAAAAGCTGGAGATAACATACATGTACGTTTATCTTGGACAGCAGATATCAAGTGAGGGTCACATTGATGAAGAAATTAATCGGCATACAAAACTTGCCTGGAGAGCTTTTGGAAGAAACAGCATAATTTTCAAGAGCAATATGCCATTATGTCTTAAAAGAAAAGTGTTTGATCAATGCATCCTTCCAGTGCTTACGTATGGTGCAGAGACGTGGACCTTAACTAAAAGAGACATACAAAGGCTGCAGACAACTCAAAAAAGCATAGAGAGGTGCATGCTTGGTGTAACCAGGAGAGATAAGAAGAGGAACTCGTGGATCCGAAAAATGACGAGAGTGGAAGACATCATGATCAGAGTTAAATCCCTGAAATGGCAATGGGCTGGACATACTGCCAAAAGGACAGACCATCGATGGACAGCCGAAATTTTAGATTGGATTCCAAGGGACAGGAAAAGACCCAGAAGAAGACCACATGGGAGATGGGTGGAAAAAATTCGAAAGTATGCGGGAGTGACATGGAGGAGACTGGCACAAGACAGACTGTTGTGGAGGAAACTTGGGGAGACCTTCGTCCAGCAGTGGATTGATAATGGCTGACAGTGATGATGATGATGATGTTACAGGCAAAAAAAGGGGTCTTCCAATGGGTTTACCTTTATCACCCTTTTTTCTGAAATATATTTCCAACACATCAAACAAACCATTCTTGTACAGATCTCTAATCCAACCAACCACTTATGCTGATGCAGGTACAGATTGGCTGTCGCAAAAGAGCCCGGGACAATTTTGGAAATGGGCCCGTTCAGTTGTAGTTCTGATGCAGTACTATGGTATCACAACTGAAAATCACTTTTTTTATTTAAAAAACAAAACAAAAAGTACAGTTGCTATGGAAACAGTAGCAAGCATAATACTGGGTGGGTGGGTGGGGGGTGATAAAAAAAGTGCACCTGTCATCCTGAAATTGAAGTGGGTGTTGCAAAAACATTTTCATTGACCCATGCCAAGATTTTACTGCAGAAAAATTGCACTGCAATTTTTCTGTTGTGGACAATCACAGAAATTTTAATATCATGGCAAACTCACTTAATCGACGTGGAAAAGCAAATAACCAGGTTATAATCACTAGTTTTGTAAGTTATGTATGTAATTGCGCTGGAGAAGCTTCTAGTTTTGGACACACTCAATATTTATATTTGTTTAAAATTTTCTCTTAGGAACGCTGAAGAACATTAAAAAAAAAATTCAACAAAATTGCTTATATAGCCTTTTCATGTTTGACAAATCGTAAAATAATCTTGATTTTCATAGCTTTCAGCTTCCAGTTCTTAAATTTTCAACTAAGTGGGCTGAAATTCCTGCAAATATTAGAGAGAGAGAGAGAGAGAGAGAGAGAGAGAGAGAGAGAGAGAGAGAGGGAGAGAGAGAGAAAGAGAGAGAGAGAGAGGGGGACGACAGATAGACAGAATGGGACAGAGAGAGAGAGAGAGAAGACAGAGAAACAAAGTGGGACAAAGAGATAGAGAGAGAGAGAGAGAGAGAGAGAGAGAGAGAGAGAGAGAGCGAACGAACGAACGAACGAACGAACGAACTGTATCCAGCAAAGATTTGAGAGAGTGGGAACTGCTACTACCAAACATCCTTTCACATGATTTGTGAAGTTAAGTAAATAAACAAAAATACAGAACTCTGTAAAATGTTCTATTTGTACTGCAAGTTAGAAACTTAACAATTTGTAAATATTGTGGTGAACAGATTCTTCATTTAGTGATCATATGTGTTTTAATTACAAAACATGCTTTTATGCTGCGGTTATGAATTGTAAAGGCGCCTTACATAAACAATACATTTTGCAACTTCATGTTAAAATGAATCCCCGTAAATGCCTTCATCTGCAGCATTTGTCAGTTATCACAAGGAACGTAGGCTGTGTAGATAGAACATTTCGGGGGGAAAGGTTCGTATATGAACACCACCGCAAATAATCTTTCAGTTATTTCAAAATAAGTTCTTGATATTATTAGCTTTCACTCTGAATTCTATGTTGTCATATAGTGGATAGTACATCCCATAATGACCATTATCTAGCGTTGTTCTGCAACTTTATCAAACATGGGTGAGTATTTTCACTAGTTTAACTAAAGTAGTGAAAAAATTTAAGCCCTGTTCAGCCCCACCCCAATGCTGTTAACATATATAGATTGTTGTGCTTCCTGATTTTTCCTGATGCTGGGCCCCTCAAAACATTTCAGGATGAAATGAATGGTCAAAGAAACTATAGAAATAGATATACATCCCTTCCCCACACTGCAGTTGAGAAAGACATCGGTTAATTGCATGGGGAGGAAGGAGAGGAAGTTCGGAAGAGGAGATTTTTTTTAATGCCTAAACAGATTAATCTTAGTTTTGGGGCTTGAGCGGACTAAGGCTGACATACTTCGGGCTCGGACAGTCTCGAGCTTTTAAAATTGAGCCCAAACTCAGCTTTTATGAGCACAGCATTAATGTCTCCTACAACCAACAGGAATAAAATTAACTACCCCCTCCCCTTCCTTGGGGAATATATAGAATATCTTGTACACACCCTCGCCCTCCCACAACATACAGTACATACATTCTCATTCCTCAGCTACTAAGTGAACCCAGAAGTTTGCAAACACACATGGCATATCTATTGTAGTTGGGATTCTAGCAGTCACACGGTGAGGGGATTTTTTTCTCTAATTCAAAATAGTTTCTTTTCCCCACTTGTTCTAATTACATTATGTGTGTTTCGTTTATAAAAAAAAATGTTGTGGTTCAGTTTTGTGTTTAAAACAACTGAACTGAAACATTTTTAAGAATGAAATAGACAAAATATACGAAAGGGGCCCACTGGGACATTTCCCGGTGGGCCAATCCACCCCTTTGTTGATGACATGTTTATGATTTGGCCTCATCAAAGAGCTGTTACTACGGTTAACCACTTCAATCACTGAAAAGTTCCTTACCATGAAATCCACTAAGAACAGCAAAGAAAGCCAGTGATTCCATTTGTTGGATATTTCCCTCCAAAAGAAAGTGACCATACCATCTCAAGATCTGTCTATCATAAACCCAGTGTAACCATCAATATCCCTTTCAACTCATCCAGCTTTGAAAGTACAAATTTGCTGCAATGAAAGCTTTCATTCATAGAGTCAATATCATCTGCTATAATCCATCATCTCTTAGAAAGGAATATGAGAAAATTTTAAAAACTGCCATTTTGCAGAGATACCCTTCTTCCATGGTCATAAACCTAATCACTCTTAATAAATCAAGGTCAAAAGTTAGTAGTCTCCAGCAAAACTTCTTTGAAAATCTGAATTTCTGTGGATCTATCCCTTACCATCTTTCTCTTGCCTGCAAGCTCAGGCAAATTTTCAAGAAATTTAGATATCATCTGGCCACCAGTTCCAATCCTTCTATCATGAAATTAATTTTGGATGATAAGAGACAAAGTCACCTTCCCTCAAATCCTTCAGGAGTTTACCTCATCCCAATTTCAACATCTTCTGGTGAAAATTACCACATTGGAAACACTTTCCACAGCATCAACAGCCATTTATTGGAACACAAAAATGATGTCCATAAAGGAAATTCTGAAACTTCAATGGCGTCTGTTACTTCGGAGGGCACTTCTGCTGAACTTCTTTGGAGCGACACCAAATGAATTGCCCCATTCATTAATCATTTTTATTACATTATCAGAAAGCTTGAAAATTTTCCTTAGCTCCAAGAACTGAAATTCTGATTCCCATTTCTTCATACCAATAATATGGAAATCAATTTTAAAAAATAAATAATGTGTGCAACTTTACAAACCTGGCAACTACTACAATTGTCATCACTGTCCGTCTGTCACAAGGCTGATGAAGACTGAAGTTATTAATCGAAAGTTCCCTTAAATCAAAGTTTCTTACGTAACTTAAGTGTGTTTTAAAGTGTCATACTTCTTATTATTAGTGGTTGCATGTTTATGTTCAAATTTCATCATGTTAGTTCAGTCCTAGTATTTAAAGCACTTCTGATGCTGCACAAAAGCTTCAGTCAATATGATGCACAAATTTTTATACATAAATAAGTGGCTGTTTTCTAAGATATGAGCCTGAACACCAGCCTACAAATTTATGATCATTGAAGCCTCCCCCCCCACACACACACAGGTAAAAGTGATAGTCATTGTTGCCTACCACAAAAAATAAATAAATAAATAAAATAAAATAAAATACAAAAAAAGGTAGAAAGACTATTGATCATGTTTGTTTCTTACAACTGAAGAAAAAAAGTGGAGATTGTTTTAGGTGTGTTCTTTGACAGCTTCCACTGCAGACAACTTGTATTATTGATCCAAAAGTTTCAAGTGATTCTACATTGTTAAATATTTTGTGGCATATTGCACCAAAAAGTGTTGCTACACGACCACCACCAGCACCTTTTGGGTTTGTGTATATGTATATGTATATCATCATCATCATTGTCAACCATTATCAATCCATTGCTGGATGAAGGTCTCCCCAAGTTCCTTCCACAACGATCTGTCTTGTGCCAGTCTCCTCCATGTTATTCCCGCATACTTTCGAATTTCATCCACTTATCTCACATGTGGTCTTCTCCTGGGTCTTTTCCTGTCCCTTGGAATCCAGTCTAAAATTTCAGCTGTCCATCGATGGTCTGTCCTTCTGGCAATATGTCCAGCCCATTGCCATTTCAGGGATTTTAATGATGTCTTCCACTCTTGTCATTTTTCTGATCCATGAGTTCCTCTTCTTATCTCTCCTGGTTACACCAAGCATGCATCTCTCCATGCTTCTTTGAGTTGTCTGCTGTCTTTGTATGTCTCTTTTAGTTAAGGTCCACGTCTCTGCACCATATGTAAGCACTGGAAGGATGCATTGATCAAACACTTTCCTTTTAAGACACTAGGGCGGCGTCTCTAGGCTCGCTACGCTCATTTCCAGAGTAGCGCTCGGGCCCTGCAGCCCTATCTCCAAGTATATCACATGAAATAGAAACTGGAAGATAAATATTAATTTCAATTTTTATTGCATGTCTAAGCAAATAAGCTTTTTATTCCGAAGTTTCAGAGTTTTTTTACTGTTGTTAATTTTTAGAAGGTCGGACTTTTGTCGTTTGAACTTAAAGCACTTACTAAATTTGCCACTAAGGAAAGCAAAAGCGATCCAAAAAGCATTTCTGTGAACTGTTATGCTAAATCATTAAGGTGGACATCAAGTAATTTTGCTTCCTATACTTCCAATGGAAAAGCTTTTGTACACATTTCCTTCACAATCAGTGTGTTCCCAAGGATGAAAATTTTAACATCGAATAAAATAACTTAATATTATAACTTATAATACTTAATATTTTCTAAACTTAACTATAATTATATTAAAAATCAATAACTTTTCCTTTGGTGGTGTTGGAACCAAAAAAAAGATGGTGCGACCTATACTTTGATGACGTCAGTAGACAAACAAATATCGGATTGCATAATTATGGTTATGTTTTAGAAAATATTAAGTATCCCAAGTTATAAAATGAAGCTATTTTAATTGATGTTAAAATTTCCATCCTTGGGAACACATCAATTGTCCAGAAAAAAGATGGCGTGACCTGTACTTTGATGACGGCAGTAGACAAACAGATGTTGGATTTCATAATTATGGTTATGCTTTAGAAAATATTAAGTATTCCAAGTTATAAAATGAAGCTATTTTAATCGATGTTCAAATTTTCATTCTTGGGAACGCAGTAATTGTGAAGAAAATGTGTACAGAAAGTTTTCCATTGAAAGTATAGGAAGCAAAATGACTTGACATCACCTTAAACAACTGAGATAGCTTTGCCAACAAAACATATGCATAACAAATTCTCTGTGTCACCATGGCAGCAGGTCACTGGACCAGAACTTTCCTCTGTGGTTATCGTGAAGACAGACAAGCCGTTCGTTTCTTTCCTTTGAGTTTAAAAATCAGAAAATGACTTTTTCTTAAAAACATTTTTTTGTAAAAAAGGAATGATAGTTGTAAGTTTATGCTGTAAAAATTGCAATGCGTTATGATTTATAATTTGCCATATATCCACTTTTTTAATGGATCCCATCACGAAATACAGAATTTTATGAAATTTAGAAATTTAATTTCTCGTAAATTAAATCGAAATAAAAAAAAAGTGATGAGGTGCAAAAATTCGGTCATTGTACTACATGCCTACAAAGTTTCATGGTTCTGTTGTTGTTAGTGTGTCCGGAACACGACCTGATAGCACTTTTTTGCTTACCTTAAGTTTGAAATACAATAGCTCTTGAAGTATCGCTAGAATCAAGAAACGGTTTATTTCAGCATATTCTCCAAAATATTCTCTACAAACGATGTAAATTTCATATTTTTGTGTTCAATGCGTTTTGTGCTGTGAGCTGGGAAAGCAAGAGTGTTGCGAAATTTCTAAAACAGCAGCAACGGCGGCAGTTACTTTTTTTTAGAATAGAGAGATAATGGCATATTGCTCTTGAAAATAATACTATTTCTTCCAAAAGCTCTCCAGGCAAGTTTTATGCACTGATTAATTTTTTCATAAATGTGACCCTCACTTGATATCTGCTGTCCAAGATAAATATAGGTATTGTTTATCTCCAGCTTTTCCCCATCAATCGATAAATCTTCATTTTTTGTTTGCATTCCTTGTACGTCACTTTTGTCTTCTGAAAGTTCATTTCTAATCCCACTTCTTTACTATTGTCAGCAAGTTCCTGGATCATACTCTGCAGCTCTAATTCGGTAGTTGCAAAAATGACTATGTCATCAGCAAAATGAAGGTGAGTTACATAATCTCCATTAATATTTATCCCTTTGTTTTCCCAGTTCAGTGATTGAAAGACATTTTCCAGTGTGGCATTAAAGAGTTTCGGAGATAGAGTGTCACCTTGTCTCCCTCCCTTTCCAATTTTTATGGGTGCTGTATTCTTAAATACCCAAATCTTTGCACTTGCATTTTCATAGATGTTATTAATAATATTAATAAATGCATCTTCAATACTGCAGTTTTTCAAACCCATTGTAACTGCTGATGGTTTCACCGAATCAAAGGCTTTTACATAATCGATAAAAGCCGTGCATAATGAAAGTTCATATTCCCTCACTCTTTCAATTAGTTCTCTCAGTACATGGATATGATCTATAGTGATGTAGCCTCTACTGAATACAGCTTGTTTTCTCGGTTGAGCCATGTCCAGTGTTACCTTCAAGCGGTGTGAAAGAACTTAAGTGAAGATTTTATAAACCACTGATAGGAGGCTGATAGGTTTGTAATTCCTGAGATCCTCAATGTCACCTTTTATATGTAGCAGGATCATTGTAGCATTGTTCCAATCCTCAGGAATCTTCCCTTCATTAAGGCATCATGAAAACTTGGGCAAGTAATGTTTCAATTTCTCCGCTTGCTTCTTGTATGATGTCTACAGTAATTCCATCTTCTCCTGGAGCTTTTCCCCACTTCATGTTCTTGATTGCATGTGCAACTTCTGCTGGGAGGACTGGAATAACTCTGGTTCTGGTACCTTTCGTAATCTCTGGAGTACATGTATCATCCTTTTCATATACACTACCGGAAAGTGAAAAAAGAACACCAAGAAGGAATTGGCGGATGATTATGAAATTCACATATGTTAATGGGGTCGAGTTTATGTAGGTTTGATGTTAATTTCGGGACCAACCGGTGAGCACTTACGCCACAGCACGGCATAATATGCAAATTATCGTCGGTGGTATTTAAGGAGTTCGGCGAAGTGAATGTAATCGGTCGTCGGCGTACGGACACATGCAAAGACCATGAAGAAGCTGCAATGCCTGGACATGAAAGACGTGTATGATTTCAGCATTCAGCAGTTATTGGACTTTGAGGGAGGTCGTCTAGTCGGACTCTGCGAGGCCGGGTGGTCGTATCGTCGTATTGCGGAGCGAATTGGACGGAAAGTATCGGTGGTGGTACGATGGTGGCGTAGATGGTCCAAGGAACATTCCCACGCGAGAAGACGTGGAACCGGGAGTCACAGACGGACTGATGAGCGGACCGATCGACGCATAAGAAGAGCGGCGTTGTCAAGCAGAACATCCACTGCGACGCAAATCCGAGCTGCCGTTGCACCTGAGTTGACTGTTCGAACAATCCGCAACCGTCTACTGGATGCAGAACTACGTGCACGTGTGCCTCTGGCAAGTGTAGCTCTGACTCCAGCCCACCGTCAAGAACGGCTGCAGTGGTGTTGCAAACTTATGAACTGGAGAACGCAATGGCGATCTGTCGTGTTCAGCGATGAAAGCAGATTCTGCTTGGGAGCCTCCAATGGCCGTATGCGTGTTCGCAGACGCACAGGGGAGCGTCTCCACCCTTCTTGCAGCCGCCAGCGACACACAGGGCCTACACCTGATCTCCTGGTGTGGGGAGCGATCAGCTATCACTCCCGTACCAGGTACCTTAAACAGCACCTCCTACATCAACAACATCATTCAGCCCGTTGTTGTGCCATTTGTAAGGTCGGTCCATTGCGGTGTTTTCCAGCAAGATAAAGCACGCCCACACACGGTACCTGCAACGCAACATGCACTTCAGGCTGTGAGGCAACTTCCATGGCCTGCACGTTCACCGGATTTGTCCCCCATTGAGCACGTGTGGGATTTTATGGGACAACGACTTATCCGGTCTCCACGGCCATCCCTGATTTACGCTTCCAGGTTGAGGATGCTTGAAACTCAATACCCCAAACTTACATCCAACATCTGTACGACAGACTCCATGCCAGAATTGCACAGTGTGATGCAGTTCATGGCGGTTCAACCTCGTACTAACCATATTACATGGAAATGTTATTTTTCAGTTTACCAGCAAATACAGCTGTATTTTGCCATAATGTTTTGATCACGTTATCCTCTGTATTCCGTTATTATGCTGTATAAACTTCGTTGGTATCAGACGTCTCCTTCTTGGTGTTCTTTTTTCACTTTCCGCCGGTGTAGTTTTGAGTAGAAATCTTTCACTCTTGTCAAAATTTCATCTCGATTTCTTGTTACAGAAGCATCTTCTTTTCTCAAAGCTGTAATCTGTTTTCTTCCCTTACTCAGATGTCCCTTTGCTCTCTTCAGGCTTTGGTTGTTTTCAATTGCTTTCTTCACTAGTTTACAGTTGGATTTCCTTACATCTTCAGTGATACTTTTTCGTACCGTCTTGCATAGCTCTATATATTCCACTTTGAAAGTCTCATCTCCTGTAGTTGTCCTTATCTCTCTTCTTTTTTGCTTTTTTTGCATCAGAATTTTGGTTTCTCCTGATAATTTGTTCGTATGCAACTTGTTCTTAGTACCAGCTATTTTTGCTGCTGTTTCCATAAGAGCCTTGGTTAGTTTTCTGTTAACTTCAGAGATGTCCACTTCTTCCGACGTTAGGCCTTCTACAGCAGAGAATCTATTCCTCAGTTCAATTTGAAGGTATTATGGTGTTTTTTAAGGTTGGTCATGTCAATACACTTTGTTTTGCCACGCTCGAGTTTAACATTGAGGTGCATCTTACATCATACCATTCTATGGTCACTACCTGTGTTGAACTTGTTTAGCACACTGCAGTCTTCCATGACTAATTTCTTGTTACACATAATAAAATCAATTTCACTTGTCGTCCCATTTGGATGCCCCCATGTCCATTTCCTGTGTGGCTTTTTCTTGAAAAAGGAGTTCAAGATGAAAAACTTTTTCTGCCTCTGCAAACTCAACGAGAGTATTTCCACGCTGGTTTCTGTTGCCGTGACCAAATTGTTGCCGTTGCCCTGTTTTCGCATTGAAATCTCCCATAATGATCTTCAAGTGCTGCTTGCCTTTATTATTTAGATGACAAATTTTCTCATAAAATTCTTCAATCTATTCAGGATGGCGTATGGTGGGTGCATAAGTTTGAATAATCTGAGCCTGGTATCTTCTCGACAGTTGGATAACAAGTCGTGCAGCTCTGTCAGAGGAACTTTCAACTTCTACAACTTTATCTTTCAGTTTCTTGTTTATTATAAATCCAACACCAGTAGTTCTGCCAGTATCTGTCCCACGATAATAGAAGAGATGTCCACTTTTCAGTTCAATGAGATCTTCTCCTTTTCTCCAATTCAAGGAGCCATGAATCAGAAGATAGGGGAGTGTCCATTATACGTAGCCAAGGTCAGCATCAGATGGCAGCCAAGTCCAGTCCTCCGGTGATTCTAAGCACACTCTGCCTTCATGTCACACTGGCCGCTGCCTTGGCCAGGTACATTCCAGCTGCCGGAGACTGAGGGCCAAGATTTAAGTTGTGGAGTCATTTTGGAGAGGTTTGGTCATAACTCACCACGCAGGCCAAGCGGATTGGTGAGTGTCGGATAGCATTTCCTCTAATCCTGATGGTATAGTTATACCGCTATTGGCGGTCGTCAGAGTCCCTTTAGCGGGAACAGGATGCACCATGAGAAGGCGGTGTTGTCAAGGAGAGGCTGTATTATCTTGTGCATCACCTGACCTTACATCCCTATATGTATATACACTATCTACCAACAAGTAATTGGACACCTGTGATAGCAAAGGAAAACGAAGTTTATTCATCTTCAATAGTTGGTGGAGCCTCCACGAGCGGCAATTACAGCTGCGACCCTCTGGGGCATACTCTCAACCAGGCGTTGTACGACGGCTAGCGGTATTTTCTTCCACTCGGCTTGGAGAAGACAGGTCAGTTCCTTCACCGATTTCGGACGGTGGGGGCACTCCTTAAGTCGACGCTCCAACTCATCCCAAAGGTACTCGAAAAGGTTAAGGTTCGGGCTCTGCGCAGGCCAGTCCATTCGATTAACCCCATTGTCACCATACCAAGCCATGGTGGACCTCGCAATATGACAGGTGGCATTGCCATCCTGAAAGTAACATGGGTCCACCCCGTAAAACTGCCACAACGTAGGAAGCGCATGGTCATCCAAAATGGTGCAGTAGGTCTCGGCGTTGGGTCTACCAGGAATTGCGACCAAGGGTCCCGTGCCATACCAGGAAAAACACCCCCATAGCATGATTCCACCACTGCCGAACTTCACAGTTGGCACAATACATTCCGGCAGGAGGCGTTCTCCGGGCAGACGCCAAACCCACACCCTGCCATCCAAACGGTAGAGGGTGAACCTTGATTCGTTGCTCCAGAGAACCTATTTCCACTGTTCAACGGTCCACTGTCAACGTTCTTTGCACCACGTTAGCCGAGCAGTGCTATTGGACTTGGTGATCAAAGGCTTGTGGGCGGCAGCACATCCATGATAACTGAGCAGATGGGCTTCCTTACGGATGGTATTCATCGAAAGAACATTCCCGGATGCCTGTTGAAACTCCTCGCAGATGTGGCCCATCGATTTGGTGCTGTTCTTCCGAATTTCTCTGGCCAGCACCCGTCGGTCTCTAACTCCCAGTTTTGTGGGTCTGCCGAGTCGGGGAATATTGCGACAGTCATGTCTCATCTTCCACTTGCCAATTATGTAGGCCATTGTCGATTTTGGGTACTTCAACTCACTGGATATGTTACGTATGGATCGGCCATTTCTGTGATACCCGACGATTACACCTTTCTCGAAATCAGAGAGCTCCGAACTGCGTAGCATCTTGCATGCGACTGGTTGCGTTGTTGTTTCCCACACAATATTTAATGCTAGCAGCCGTGATGTGTGTCATAACCGCAGATATCGTCGATTGCAGGGGTGTCCAATTACTTGTTGGCAGATAGTGTACACACACACACACACAGTTTTCACATTAATGTGACCACCTCCTACTTTTGACGTCAACAGCACGTAGCCAATGAAATAAGACATGTGTTGTGAGCTTGCCTGGAGGGTATATAAAGTATGCTGTAGGCATTCGGAAAACATATCACTCGTTGCTGTCATGGATAAAAGGACCGATTTTTCAGAATTGCAAAAAGGGATGATTATCGGCTTTTGGGCCAAGGGTGGCAGTATTTGTGAAGCAGCGCAATTTGTGAACTGTCCATGTGCTGCCGTGGTTAAAGTGTATCGTGATCAGAGAAATGGCACCTGTGCAAATAAGCAATGTGGAAACTGTGGAGCACCACATGCCATTGATGTGACAGGTGAATGTTGGCTGCGAACGTGCGTGAGGGCCGGTCGACATGCTACAATGGAACAACTCACTGGCCGAATGAACAAAGAGACTACCAGAAGTGTGTCTAAAATGACAGTTCAGCTAGCCTTGCTGCGTATGGGGCTCTGATGCAGATGGATGGTCTCTGCACCTATGCTAACAAAGATGCATTGACAGAAAAAGGCTTACATTTGCACAGCAGTGTCAGAATTGGACCTCTGCTGATTGGCAAAGGATATCCTTCTCCGTTGAGTCACGTTTTCTGCTTCATCAAATGGATGGATGTTGACATATAAGGCGAGAAACATTGGACAACAAACACTCTTCAACCATTGCTGGAAGAACATAAGCTTCTGGTGGCAGCGTTATAGTCTGGGTAATGTTTTCGTGGTATTCTCTGGGTCCACTCATACCTGTGGAAGGCACTATGGACCGAATTCGTTATGAATCCACCCTTGCAGACCACGTACATCCATACATGCTGATTGTCTGCCCTGGGGCAGATCGGATTTTCCGGCACGACAATGCGAATGCGATGTGTCACACAGCTAGAAATGGCTGAGAGTGGTTGGAAGAGCACAATGAAGACTTCAAAGTACTTCCCTGGTTGCCCCAGTTCTCCAGACTTAAACCCAATTAAGAATCTGTGGGACCACCATGCACCCTCCAGCAGCTGTCAGATGCACTGCAGCATGGCTCCACATACCTGTAAACACCTTGCAGCACATTATTGAGTCACTCTCAACCCGTCTAACTGCTGTGCACACGGCGGTTACTCTGGATATTAGCTGGTGGTCACAATAATGTGACTTGATTGTATATGTTAGGGTGATCCACACAGTTATAAGCATGTGTGTAAAAGTTTTGTATTTCTTAATTAACATTTAGAGGTCGCTGAAATGGTTAACTAATTTTAAATAAATCTACCAAAAGTGACCAAGATTTGTCACAGAGTGTTTTTAATGCCTATTGAGTGTGTTTTTGTACCAGATTGCTTGATTTATTTTATCTTTGCATTGGCCGTTTTTGTTACGTCACATCAGCAGCAGCAGCAGCAATGAGCTGGTGTTTCCTGCTAAGCCATGCCCTTAGTTGTAGTTGCGCTGATCATGAAATGATTAAACATTATTATGGTGTGTTTTTACTCATGAATTCTTGAAATGATTGAAAAACTTAATAATTATTTGACTTGAAAAGCTTCTCACAAGAGAGAATTTATATGATGATGTGTTCAGTAACACTCCAGATGAAAACTGGATCAAACTAAATTGTTCTGCCAAACCATTAATATGTCTTAATATATCTGCTTAATGCTAATTCAGATTTGAAATTGAAAACCACTCCCTACAAGCAAGATATTATAGATTTTTGTTTAAATCAACTCCAGAATGAATATCCACAAAATGACTACAGAGAATTGCTGGAGCTCTCGATTATATATCTAGGAGAGGCTCTACCAAGAGGCGTACAAATTTTGCAGCCTGCTGCTGTTCACAGAGCTCACTGGATGGCCTGCTTAATCTATGCATTCAAAATTTTGATGTATCGCACAAAAAAAGTAAAAAAAAAAATCTGAAGGGGCTTTTTCGTTTTGTTCTGTTTGGCCTCATTACCTACATTTGTGCCTAGTTTACAGCAGCAGATGTTATTAGAGCTCCTTTGAGTGATTTTTAATAAGAAAACAAATTCTTTTAGACTGTGTTTTCAATGTGGCAAACAGGGCATTATCAAATCATCTTTGGTATCTCAGTGAAGAACTTGGACTGGCTTTGTATGATACATCTTCCAGTGGAAGAAATAATTAGGATGACTGAAGCTCACAGAGGCAAAGAAGAGTCAGAAAGTCATCCAAAAAGAATTTGATTGGATTTAAATATGTTTGGCACTTCATTAACCCTAAGAGATATGTAACTTTAAACATTATCAAGTTCTTTAGTATTCTTAATCTTCCTACGGCAGTTTGCATTTGCATTAACCTGTAGGGCAATGGACCACTGTGTGATGTAAATTGTTCCTGCTTTGATGTAAACCCTTGTTGCAGTTGAAAATACCCAGGAGGTGTTTGTGTGCTGGAGGGATGCATTGCTTTCTAGGGGACTGTGACAAATGCTTTTTGAATGAAGAGAATGAAGATGCGTTGCATTTCTTAGTAGGGTGAAAACACAAGTTTTAAGGTGGTTTTGCCATGTTGAAAGAATGAGTGATGAGGTGCTCTCTAAGAGAATTTTTTTGACCCAAGTGGTGTTACAGAAAGACAGCAGAAGACCAAGGTAATTATGGAAGAATCTGATTCAGAGGTGCCTGCAAGAGAAAAAGAAGTTAGTATGTAGACATGATGGATGCCAGTAAAGCTTGAGTTTTACGGCATGATCACTATAAAATCTTATATCATCAGTAAAATATGTATTTTTCAGGACTTACTGTTGCTTCCCTTTTTGCGTACTTAATATATTGTCTTAAAAAAAACAGCTTTTAATATTTTTTGTGTGTTTTTGTTGGTCTGTGATAAAATCTATCTTGTAATTGTAAGTGGTATTACATATAATATACTAAGCTGTTTTTTTATAGGTACGAGTGTCGCATGTTAATGCAAATTCAAAAGATGATTGTAATGCAGAAATTATTGCATGTATCCTAAGATTCGTTCAGACATGTAGAAATGCTGATGAAATAATATTGATGTCTAGTAAGAGTCTTCTTTTGTTTAGTATATGATTGCTCTAAATTGTAAATATATAACTGGATGTTGTGTGTATTAGTGTAGTTTTCAAGAAAAGGTTTTCCATATATAAAGAAAAGTTACCATTATTTTTTTCCCATGCCATGTGATTACACCAGGCAACAAATTTTTGCAAAAGCCTTGCCCGCAAAATTAAATTAATAATTTTTTATGGAATTCTAGGTGCTGAAGATGTACACTGAAGAGCAATTGAATTAGAGATACCTGTCTAGTAACGTGTAGCACCACCTTTCACCCTGATGACGGCGGCGATTCGTCTCGGCATGGACTCGACAAGACACCGGAAGCGTTCGAAAGCCATACGGATCCACGACCCCTGAACAAGCTCCCACAGTTCACGAAGATTTGATGGAGGGGGGTCAGAGCCTTGAACATCTCTCTCGATGGCGTCCCAGATGTGCTCGATGGTATTGAAGTCAGGTGACCTAGCTGGCCAAGGAAGCAAGATCACGTCGGTGGACTGTTCATCCAACCATTCGGATACAATTCGGGAGCAATAGCATGGTACATTGTCTTGTTGCAGGATGAGGTCACCAGTGGGATGTTAAATATGCACAAACGGGAGCAAATGGTCGTCCAGGATATCCCAGTAACGTTGACCTGTGAGGGACGATGTCACGCGTACCAGGGGTTCCATTTCAGTCCACGTAAACAGTCTCCAGACGAGAATGCCACCCCCACCAGCTTGAAGAGTGCCCTGCTGGCAAGAAGGATCCATCGCTTCATAAGGTTTGTGCCGTACTTCTATCCTGCCATCCGCATGTACCAACGTGAATCTCGACTCATCAGTCCAGGCAACATTTTTCCACATGTCTAGGGTCCAGTGGCGATGTTCCCGCACCCATGCTAATCTTTGCACCCTGTGATGTGCATTCTACAGCGGTACCCTCGTGGGACGATGGATTCTGTACCCTATAGCGAGGAGATGGTTCTGGATGGTGTGGCTACTTACATGTTTTTGTGCACCAGCGTTAAATTGCCGAGTGATTTCTTGCACTGTGGCCCGTCTATCCGCAGTTACAATGCGAGCTAGCTGACGACTCCGCTCATCCACACACTGTTGTCCACGGCAGTTGGCCCTTGCAGGGATGGTTTTACTGGATTTGATGTACTCACGGTGCACCCATGACACAGTGGCTCATGAAAATCTCAGTGTCTGCATGACTTCCAAGATGGAGTGACCTATTCGTCGGGCCCCGACAATTTGCCCAAGATCAAATGCGCTTAGATCCTTCGTCTTACCCATACTGCGTCCGACTTTTACTGATTCCCATCGCATCACTCCTTCTATTATCGGATTGCTGCATACGTCATGTCGTTTCTGTTTACAGGGTCGCCCACAGCACCACATTTGCATAACGCCAGCTGTCTCTAATTCAATTGCTCTTCAGTGTATATGTGACAATGAAAATTCAAGATGGCTGCGATTTGTGAGAGATCTGCAATAGTTTCTTATACGTACTTTCCACATGTATGGGTAAATATCCTTTTCTACTAAGGAGACAACAAGGTCATATAATCCCATAGTTCACACGGCCCTTGAAAGTCCTTAAAAAGTACTTAAATTTTTTTCAGTGATTTTCAAGGCCTTAAAAGTCCTTAAAAAAGATGCTGATCCTTGAAAAGTCCTTAATTTTTATATCCCTCCGTTTTTTGTTTTTTTTTATCACGATCATATGTAAATGCAATTTTTTCTGTTTCGTGTTTAAAGTGTACTCGATTATGCGATGTAGGTTTGCTTGACCCAACAAACGGAGTGAATGATAGATCAGCGCCAATAGCCTTGGCTGAGGGATTCATTGTGCGCATGCTGTTGGAACTTGGACTTAGCAGCCACTGGCGACTGTTTGTATGAATGACGCATGAACTGCAACTATGGTACGCCGGTGGTTTTGGTTCTGATTCTGACTCGCGTGAAAAAGAACGAAGTGTGAAATAAGGAAGAATAGACAAGATTCAACACTAGATGTGAAGTGAGCAAAATGTTCGGGATTTGTAATGCTTCTGTGGTAGTGTATCTCTGGGGATATTTGTGTATTTGTCTATAAAGGAATAAATGTTGGCCTCTAGTAATCGGAGTAACTTCACAAAGGTAAGATTCAGGCCATGATTTCATACCTACCAGGTTTAATGGGCAAAATATTAGTTTTACGGATTTGGTGATTCTCCGAGATTTTTTTTTTTTTTTTTCCTGATGTCCTGATGTTTTGCACCCACCATTAAAACTTTTTTCTGATCTTAGTTCGAAGGAAGAGGGACCACATCAGTCACGAATTATTTTTCCATTGACACAATTTGGTGCACAGAAAAGGCAATTCAATGCTTGTTGGTACAAACAATTTCCATGGCTTGAGTA
This sequence comes from Macrothele yani, assembly GCA_039090855.1. NCBI lineage: Eukaryota > Metazoa > Arthropoda > Arachnida > Araneae > Macrothelidae > Macrothele > Macrothele yani. The sequence continues at coordinate 120,317,754 of CM077026.1, forward strand.
TAGTGGTTCATTAAACAGTGCTTTTCGTTTTTTGTGCCGTGTTTTCTTAACTAAAACAGTGTCTAAGGTGGAAACTGCCTTTACGAAAATTGGAGTTTGCAACTGGAAAAAATGTTTAGAAAAACTAAAATTACATGAAAAACTCATTGCCATTTTGAAGCCATGGAATTATGGATGAACTACAACACCGTTATAAGTTCAGGTATAAGAAATGTGGAACAACAACTTAAAGGTGCTTCAGTAGAAGAAATAAGAAAGAGGCGGAATTTCTTGAAGAGAGTTATTTAAGTTTTTTTATTGACAGTAAAGCAAGGGTTGGTCAACAGAGGACATGATGAGTCTCATGAAAGTAAGAACAAAGAAAACTTTCTGGAATTTCAGCTTTGACTCTGAACACATTGAAATTCATTGTCTGTCACCTGGTGCAACAATAGGAAGTGAGCATTTTCTCAACCTCAGTAATATGGAATAGTTTTGCAAACTTCATAATATGGACCTTCCTGAAGCAGAAGTTACAGCAGCCAAAAAAATTTTCTAACAAAGAAAAAATACCAGATACATTGCTAGAGATGCTAGGATTACTGCCTTGTGATCTGTTTCCAACTTTATACAAATTGGTGAAAATAGCAGTTACAATTCCTCTTAATTCAGTATGTTGTGAGGCAAAAGTCATACCTTCGTTCAACGATGGGATAAGAACAGCTTTAAGGGTTGGCACTTCTCTCAATTCAAAGCGACGAATGTAAGAAAATCTCTCTAGACTGTGTTTTGGATACATTTTCTTCAAAAACAGAGAGAAAGTTACAGTTATCACACCGTACTTTCAAGCACCAACATGTATGAGGAATATTTAAAAGTACTTTATTTTGACTTTTTAGGGTGCTTAATAATGCTAGAATTTTGCTTTTGATTATTAAAAGTACTTCATTATTCTTTTGTGCATGTAGTATTTTCTTCAGTTAGTGTTTTGTAATATTTTGTTTATTTTCTTGAAGTCAATCAGTGTGTAATAATGATATATTTTATTACAGTAAAAGATAAGGTGCTTAATTTACTGTGAGCAACTATTGATGAGAGATTTTTTCTTCCGGCTCCTCCACGATGTTCCACATTGCCAGTTTCTTTAAACTGTTTCATTCACTGCCTAATTGAATTTGTTGACGGAGGATTACAACCATACTCTAAACGGTACCGTCTTTTAACTTTAATGACAGACTTTAATTCCGCAAACACACACATCGCCTTCTGCTGTATGGATGACATAACTACTGATTGCGCATTTCTCATGCATTCCTCATCAGGCCACACCTAACGCCATCTATCGAATTCTGGGAATAACAATTCTGCAAAACAAAAATATAGAAACTGTGTTAGTAATACATGACATAGAAAAACAGACAATGCTCATAGTTTTTTTTTTTTTTTGTACATAATTTTGTAATGTGTCCAATAATTCTCGTACACCCTGTATAATGGTGAGAGATTGTGTTGCACTAGTAACTCTGATAGAAATGCTTTCTTTTTTATAACATTACTCTCCTAACAAAGTTATCCCTTATAAAGCTTCATTAAAAATAAGTGATAGTAAAATAACTTTTAGGAACAGGAAAAGTTTTGTGAAGGGGCCTTCATATGATGAAAATGATTTTTTATGATTGATGAAAATGGTTTTTTATGATTGATGAAAATGATTTTTTATGATATGATGAAAATGATTTTTTATGATATGATGAAAATGATTTTTTAGGTTAGCTAAGAACTTCATTTATTTACCCCCAAACTTTTGTAGACTAAGTAACTAGATTTTGTATACAACAGATTATCATGACAGCTTTAAGATAAGCATTACCGTATGTCCCTCTTACGGAGTACAAACGTTGCTAAAACGGTTTTTGCTACGTTGCCTAAACGTTTGTTTTCAACGTAATATGCAAAGCAAATTATTTAAAGAACGAAATATAAACGTTGTTCCAACGTTTTGCAACAGCATACTAAAGCCAAAAAAAAAAGTCTTAAAACTGGAATAGAACCTTCGATAAAACATTGTGGTAACGTTTTTTACGACATTTGAAAACGTTGTTTTGACGTAAAACACAAAATATAACAACGTTTAATAGAGGAGATTTTGACATTGCTGTAACATTTACTAAACGTAATACAGAAAGGAAAAGTACGTTGTAAATTCAAAATTTCAGCGTTGATAAACGGTGGTTGAAACCGTTTCCCAACATAATAAAGGAAGGAATATAACGTCTAACTAACGTCATTTAAACGTCGTGAAAACGGTGATACAACGTTATAACAACGGTTGAAAACCCATTGAATCAACAAGACATATTAGCATTTTTAAAACGTGATATTGTGCCGTTGTTTCAACATTATTCCGAACTGGTGTTAAAAAGTTTTACAAACGTTTTTGTACTACTTGGGGCTCTTCTCTTGAAATCCCACCAGTGCTTTCATCTCTCACTATGACATCATCTGCTTCTGCCTCAGAGTTACCTTTGCCTTCATGATTTAATAAATCACAGAAGTACTCAACCCATCTTTCACTTAGCTGATTGGGCTCCCATATCATTTCTCCGACCCTATTCTTTACACAACTTAGGATTTTATTTCCCCTGTTTTTCCTATGTCTTATGTACTTTCAGAATGTTTTTCTATCTTTCAGGGATCGCATTCCTCCTAAAATTCCTAAAATTCCTAATATTTTGTGACCCTCCTTAAATTCCTAAAATTAGACCTAAAATTTGCTATTCATCCTAAAATTTTCGTAAGCTTATTTTTATTAAAAACACAACCGTTATTAACGCCAATAAATTTACCATTACGGTAAGGTAAAAAGACCTGTTATTGTAGAAACACAGCCTATATGCTGTGCTGCTGAAGGGAGGGAAAAATGACGCCATCGAGATGCACTTGCTTCAGGGCGGGCGTTCCATTTTTTTGCCTTCGAACAGTTTTCGAGAGTAACAAGAGATCTAAGGGAAAAAGGGAGGGGTCATTTTCACCCCTGGTTTGCGCTTTGCTGACGAACTCCGTGGCACGCAGAAGATCGTACTTTATTTTTGTACATGCCTTGTGGAACCTCCTCTTTCTGCTGATGTTTTGTTATTGTAAACCGCAGGTGGGTGGAAGCAAAGAGGAAATATGTGGTCTCCTTCCGTAACCTCCGGTAATGACGATGGGATGGTAGCTGAGTATTATCTTGGCAGGCAGTAGAGCACGTGATCATTGACCTTCGATCATGCGTCGGCGACAGCGACCTTCGATGCGCAATATATCTCGGCTCCGACTCGCTTTGACTGAACTTGCGTGAGATGCGTATGATAGTTTCTGGTTTTACGTCTTTTATGGTGTTCTCTGTGCTGTGTGCAGGTTCAGTTCTCTAGTGGTGACCTGCTTTTTTTTTTTTTTTTTTTTTTCCATATCTTCTGACATCCTCGCAGCCAAATTTCGGGAAGTTGTCTGGTTTTGCAATATTGGAACGTGTTTTTGTGCTTCCCTTTCATTTTCTGGTTAGTAATACAAGTGTTTAAGATGCCTAAATCCAAAACGAAATTTCAAGATGCGTGGCTCGCCAAAGAATTGGACGGAGTGAAGTTGAAAGAATGGTGTTCTGCAACTGAAACAATATTTTCTGCTAAGTGTATATTGTGTTCAGAAATTTTCAACATTTCTAATAGTGGCTTTTCACAAGTAAAAGCGCATCATAAAGGAAAAAAACATTTGCAGAAATTTCAAAGTAAATTTCAAAATAAGTCCATCCTGAAAGCCTTTGGAAGACGGGATCTTCAGCCCAAAACAAATATTAGTGAAGTACTGAGTCATGATTTACAGTTGGCTAAAGCCGAAGCATTATGGGCCATGAAAGTTGCTAAGGACAATGTCTTTTGTTTCATGCACTGAAACAGTTGAACTTTTCAAAGAAATGTTTCCTGATTCTGCTATTGCAGCCAAAATGCAACTTAAAGAAAAAAGTTGCTTATGTGATATCACATGGATTGTCAAAATATTTTGAAGAGGATTTGAAAAAAGACATTGCATCTAGTAGCCCAGGAAAGGTTACTATAGCATTTGATGAAACTACAAATACACAAGTGAAATGGCAGTTGGATGTGTATCTCAGGTACTGGTCTTCAGAAATAAATTCAGTTTCTTGCCGATACCTAACAAGCGTTTTTCTGGGTCATGCAACAGCAGATATTTTGCTAAAAGAAATTCTTGATGTGTTATCATCCTTCAATATTTCGTTGAACATAATTATTTGTGTATCCATGGACAGCCCAAATGTAAATAAGTGCTTTTTACGCAAATTCAATGAAGTTGTAAAACAAGAAACAGGCCAGAAATCTTTGGAACTAGGTTTTTGCAACCTGCATGTTGTTAGTAATGCATTTAAAAATTTTTTGACAAGCTTAAATATAGATTTTGACGAATTTGCTACTGATATGCATTACTTTTTAAAGAGTAGTGCTGCAAGACGAGAGGATTATAAATCTGTCGAGGATATAACATTGGTCACTGCCAAATTTCTTTTGCGTCATGTCAGCAACAGATGGTTAACCGTTGGTTCTGTAGCCCAGAGGCTCTTGGATCAATGGCTAAATATTACAGAATATTTTTTAAACTTCTTGCCATCTCAAAAAATATTTGAAAAACAACTGCGCAATTCGGCAAGGTATAAAAGAATTCACTGTTTCCTGAAAAATGAGCTTACTCCTTGCTATTTAGCATTAATTTCATTTTCACACCAAAATTTTGAAAAGTTTTCATTATGTTATCAGAGTGAAGAACCAAAAATACACCAGTTATATTCTGATTTAAATACTTTAATGAGGAATGCTATGGCTCAGTTTATCCAAGATGATGTTATAGCAGGGAAATTTGGAGAAGACCTAAAGAATGTAGATTTTGAAAACAAAAATTCATGGGAAAAACTAGGGGAGTTAGAAGTTGGTATGAAGACAAAAAATCTCCTCAGGAATGTTCAGGAGACCAGGCAGAAATTATTTCTCTTAGATGTAAGATCATCACTAATTGCAACCACAAAATATTTAAAGTCAAATTTGCCGTTCTGCAATCAAAAGCTAAGAGACACAGAAGTTTTAAAGGTAAAAGAACCAAAGAAAGAGTCAACTCAACTTTCAGTCACTGAAGGACTTTCGGAAATAACCAGAATTTCAAGTGTTTTGCATCTTTCTGAGGAACAAATTGATAGAGTAAGAGAAGAGTGGAAACTTTTAAATTGCGATAAGCCAACTCTAGATGAACTAGTGAAATTTTCAGAGGAAGGGCATATTCCAGTGCGGATTGATCATTACTGGCGTAATATATTTAGTATTAAAGACTCTAGCGGAAAAGAAAAATACTCAAATCTTGCTAAACTCATAAAGTCAATTTTAGTTTTACCTCATGGTAATGCTGATGCAGAAAGGGAATTTTCGGTTAACACTGCTCTGTTAAGGAAGGACAAGGCTAACTTAAAAGACTCAACTATAACATCATTAAGAATAGTTAAAGGGGCCATTAAACACTATGGATGTGTAAGTAAAGTTCCCATAACAAGAAATTTGTTAAATAGTGTTTGTGATTCATATAAATTTTATAAAGAGTATGTTGATAAGCTGAAGGAAGAAGAATCAAAAAAGGTAAAAGAAAGGAAGCAGAAAGAGAGGGAAAATAAGGAAAAGCAGCTAGAGAAAAAAAGAAAAGCTGAGTTTGATGACAAAATAAAAGAAAATGATGCAGAAATAAATAGACTTAAAAACGATAAAGAAGCCTCCCTAGCAATAATTCAAGAGGGAACAGAAAGAATGAGAAAAGCTGTAGAAAAACAAAATACTGTTGAAATAGCAGTTGCCTCTAACTTGATCATACAAGGTTCAGCTGAAATAAAGAAAACTGAAAGTAAATTAGTTGTGGTAGAAGCAGAAAAAGATAGGCTAATCAGGAAAAGGTTAAAACAATAATATGAAAAAAGTAATTCAGTGAACAATTGTACATAGTTCTTGGTTTTCAATTACCTTTTTAGGATATTATAATTTAATGTGAAACCTGAAAACTTTACTGTGAAAATCGTGAATTGCTTCTGGTTCAACAGCATATTAATGTTCAAAGTGAAACTTGAATGTGGTAAATATATTTGAATATGATAATAACACGTGAAAAGATAAGAACTGAACATTAGAAGTAAATCATACTTAAACTTTAGACATTAGACGTTATGCAAAAAATTTGGGTGTTAACTTCGACCATATATACTAATGGACTGCACATTGGCAATAGCTGCATCAAAGCATCCATGGCTCAAACATTGGGCACGTCATCATCAGACTCCAAATTTCGTGTAAAAATGCTGTTATGATTACTAATTTACGCTGCAGAACTTCAGTGTTTTCGGTGTATTATGTGAATGCGCCTCATATATAATGAAAACTCTTCAGGTAAGTTTACTTATGAGCTATATACATGCATGATCGGGTTGTTTACATTTTGTGATTTATAATGTGATGAACATTTGCGAAGAATTTGGAACATGCATTCCATTTTTTTTTTCTTAAGTTACTATATTTTTATATCAATAGCTGCAAGTTTCTGGTTAAGTAATTGAACTTTATTGACTTAGGTATTTAATTCGTTTCTTACCCATGAAAAATCATAGAACTTTCTTTACTATATCGCTCAGAGCAACCATAAGCACAGCAGGTGTAACCCATCTTTTTGACTGTTGTCATGTGATTTTATGTTGGAGCCAGAAATTTTGATGTCATGCGCAGTCTATCAGTATATATGGTTGAAGGGTGTGAAGCAAACTCTTTACAATGTATACAAAGTTGTTTTACTAGATGTATACAAATATACATCTAGTTTTTATTGAAATACACTCCTAAAATTTTCCTAAAATTTTTCTAAAAATTCCTAAAATTCCTAAAATTCCTACCTAAAATTTTCCAGAAGTATGCTATGATCCCTGATCTTTGGAAAAGGCAAAATTGTGCCTTTCTTCCTTTTACTTCCTATCTTTTGCCTTACTCTGACAAACAAGTTTTTCTGCCTCACATTTCTTACAGCAATATTCATCCTCAGAAACTCTACCTTGCAACATCCTCAAGTGTGCTTCCTTCTTTCTTTTTACTGCTTCTTTAACCTCAGTGTTCACCAAGCATCACCTCTAAAGTTACCCACTGTTGCAGTACTACAGACGTCTTCAGCAGTAGTGATAATGCCGTTCTTAAAACATGTTCACTTCTTTTCTACATCCCTCTTGCACGCCTTCAATTCATTCAGATGTTTCCTGAGTAAATCAGAGTAACCCTGATGTTCTTCAGACAGCCTTTCAACCTTTATTTTTTTCATCATATGCTTCTTCATATACCTTCTTCCCCAACCAACATTCAGTTTCACCCGTGACACTAACAGGTGATGATCAGAGCCAACATCTGCACCTCTCATGACAGGGGTATCAACAGCTAAGTGTTTCAGACCTGATCATAAACAACAAAATCTATTACACTCTTTAATCCCAGATCACAATTTTTCCAAGTGTATGTGTCGATATACTTGTGGTTGAAAAACGTATTAGATACCCACAATCCATTTTCAATGCAAAATTCAATTAATCTTTCACCACTACCATGCATATCAGGTTCATTAAACTTACCCAGAACGTTATCAGAAATCCCATTCTGAACTCTTATTCTAGCACTGAAATCCTCTTCTACAATAACTTTCTCTTTAGCACCAAACTGGCTCAAAACAGCTTTTAGCTCATTCCAAAAATCATCCTTCCTAACAGAGGGATCTAGATCACAAGGAGCATAAACTACAACAATTACTATTCTCTGAAGTTTTGCTTTCAACCATATCCAGAGAATTTTCTCACTTATCTAGTTGTCATTCATCTTTTCACTTAAAATCACACCTACACCAGTCTGTCCTCTCACATTATCCAACACTCCAGACCACACACTCATCGTTCCATTCATTTCTTAATTTCTTTCTTTATAGTTTCACTTACATACAGCACATCCAATCTATACTTATTAATTTCTTGAATAATCTCATTTATCTTTCCATTTATACCTTTAATGTCCCACACACTAATCTTACTCTCACTCAGCTGAGATCTCTTTGACATACGTCATCTTCCGTTTCCACATTGTTTCCATGCTGGACCGTCCTTCTCAAGTGTGGTAAGTTGACCATAGCACACACTTGAGTCATAAAAGTTCTTTCTTACAGTCATAAAAGTACATCAGTGTGGGTGATCAGCTCACAGCTAATGGTTCCAGTTGGTTACTCCACTTAAGGATTCTGGAACAAAACCCAGTGACTTGTGATTTATTTTAATGTTCTTAGTCATTTTTTACTTTTTGAAGAGCATTGAAATGTTTATTTTTCATATTTGCCTTTTTCTTAAAATTGAGTTTCTGAACATTCTAGACGATAAGGACTTTCAACCTGTGATTTTGTTTTGCAAGAAAAAAATGTGAAAGTGATATTGCTACACACCAATTTGGCTTGTAATGCTCTCATTACTTGTGCCGACAAAACCAAAAATATTGAAGAATTTAAAACAAATCTTCCTCTCAAGAGAATCAAGGTATGTGAGTTTATGAATCTTTTTATTAAAGTACTTGATATAGGTATAGGGAATTTAAAATTAACATTTAACAAATAAACGTAGTTATAGGTTCTGAACACCCAATGGTTATGTAAAGAAATAACAAATGCAGTACTTTCAGTCTGACTGAGATCATTTTATATGTGTATACATACCTGCCAAGTCTTCCAATTTTTTCATAATTTTTACAGAAATGTGTGTTACCTTACGATTTTACGAATGTTCTGGGTTTCTTATGGATTTTAACAAATTTGAGACATTGTTTTGGTTAAGTTTTAAGAAATGTATCATTTTTAAATACTGGTATTTTATTTCTGCATTATTTAAAAGTTGATAACATTGTTTTAGAATAAAGTTTTTTTTTGTAATATTGTTTGTTTGAGAACGTGATAGCGGGGGTGGGGGTTGTCTATCATTCAGTCAGTAAGTTCGTGAAATTTTATAAGCTACTTCTGCCAGGCATTTCCTGCAGTGCAATTTGAACTGTGAGCATGGGACAAAACACACACACATACGCCCACACTGCAGCTCCCCCCCCCGCCCCTCTCTGTGACCCTGCCAACACCAGCGGTTTTGCCATCACATTTTGTTGGCAAGTGGTATAAAAAATACAAAAGGAGCTTATGCGGTTGCCAGAAGCCAAGGAAGGAAGAAAGCCCTCTCAGTCTTTTCATGCTGCAGTTTTGAGTGGGAGCTAGGCATTTTGTGTGGTCCTTTTTTTAAAAAGAAGAACTTCACAAGTCCAAAAGTGGCCAGTGTTTTTAGACTGAGTTCAAGATCAAAAGCTATAATAATGAATAAAAAGCAATATTCATAGCAGTTCAGAGGAAATTATTTATTAGAATTTCCCAACATAAAACAGTCCAACAAAAGAGACAAATATGCTTTTTGTAGTGCATGCATGTATGATTTCCAGATATGCCACAGAGGAAACCATGATATTTCAAAGCATTTAAAATCACAAAAGCATGCGTCAAATGTGAAAGAAGCAGAGGAAAATTCTAAGGTTAGTTCATTTATTCAAAAATCTTATTCTAATACTGCTGATTTAGAGGTCATTCACGCTGAATGCTATTTCACCTCATTTTTGGTAGAACACAATATTGCAATTAATGGTGCTGTTCACAATTCACAGTTGTTCAAGAAGATGTTTCCTGACTCTGAAATTACATACATACATACATACTAGGGGTGTTCAAATGAAAAGGTACGAAACGTCATAAGAACGTAACCATTAACATATTTGCCTATGCCGCTATGGGAGAACGTAGCGACACATCTAGGGATGCGATTGGAGTCGCCGTCGTGGATCGGAGCATGCGCGGGCGCCCGCATGCGCAGGAGAGAGCAGAGGCTCTTATAAAGAGCGCCGTCCAAGGTCCACGACTTGTAGAATTCCTCAAGCACAGACGAACCATTAATTCCGATGTGTACTGTGAGGCACTCCGAAGCCTACGCAGGTCCATCAAGAACAAAAGACCGGGGCTGCTCACGGAGGGTGTGGTTCTGCTCCATGATAACGCGCGTACACACGTCTCCAGGGTCACACACGCGGAACTGGCCAAGTTCCAGTGGGAGCAGCTTGACCATCCGCCCTACAGCCCGGACATGTCGCCCTGCGATTTCCATGCGTTTGGTCCCCTGAAAAAACATCTGAAAGGGAAGCGCTTCCACTCGGACGACGAACTCAAAGACGCTGTGCAGGACTGGGTCTCGTCACGGCCACAGGAATTCTGGGAACAAGGAATCCTTCGGCTCGTTAATCAATGGGATCGTTGTGCTACGGCCTATGGTGTATACTTTGAATAAAGTTTTCATTTATACCCACAGTGTCGTTTCGTACCTTTTCATTTGAACACTCTTTGTACATACATACATATCACTAAGCTGTTCTCTGAGATTCAGAGGTTAGCTCCAAAAAGAAATACAAACTTCCAGATATTTTTACCTATTGTTGTTGTATCAAACTTCTCCATTTACATCGATCTTGACACACAACTCGTGCGTCACTGATATCCATTACACGCCACACACAAGATCTTTTGTACTTCATACTCATAATCCTTTTCTCATGCAGACACTCATGAATCTGATCCACCCATGTCTTCCTTGGCCTTCCTCTGCCTTTCCTTCCTGCCACCTGGGCTGAAAATATTTTCTTAGTAAGCATTTCATCACTCATTCTTTCAACATGGCCAAACCACCGAAGCATATTGGTCTCCACCTTGCTAACAACATTTTGCTTCACATCACACAACTGCAATACATCTTCATTCCTCACGCAATCAGATCGTGTCTTGCCAAAAACCCCACATAAGTAACGCATTTCTCCAGCACACAAACGACTCCTATGTTTCTTCTGCAGTACCCAGGTTTCACTACCATACATCAGAGTAGGAACAATTACAGTTTCATACACAGCCATGCGGGACTCTCTAGAGAACCCATCATTCCTGTGAAAACCTCCCAGAGCAGCTATGACTTTCAAAGAAGAATTCACTCGCCTACTGATTTCACCATCCAACTTGTTCTCTCTGTCAAACATGCTTCCTAAATACACAAACTCACTCACCTGGTCAATCACAGTGCCATTTATACTTACATTACATTCAGTGCTACCAGTTCCTCTCTCAAACACCATAAATTTGGTTTTTCCCTTATTTATACTCAGTTTGAATTTCATGCAAACTTCGTGCATCCGAGTCAACATACTCTGCAACTCACTTTTGCTCTCTGCCAACAGGACAGTGTCATCAGCATACAGCAATCTGCAGACACGGATATCACCAAGACATAAACCACTATTATCTATTTTGGCATCACGCATGCATGCGTCCATAAATATATTAAACAGCCATGGTGACATTACACAACCTTGCCTAACTCCTGCACCAAATGGAAAACCATTTTGATAAAACGCCATTCACTCGTACACAAGCTCTACTACCAGCATACATGGCTTTTACACTATTAAATAGATTCCCAGTAACACCATATTCATTCAATACCTTCCACAAAAGTGTCCTATTCACTCGGTCGTAAGCTTTCTCTAAATCTATGAAGGCAGTAAAAACTTTCTACCCAACAGCCAGATACTTTTCAATCATCGTGCATAATGCAAAAATCTGGTTAGTGCAGCCTTTACCAGGCATAAAACCACTCTGAATATCCCACACTTTCTTTGATGTAAGACCCCATACTTTTTCAATAACAACCTTACCAAACACTTTCCCTGGCACACTCAGTAGGCTAATACCACGATAGTTTTTGCATTCAGTCTGATCACCCTTTCCCTTATACAAGGGAACAATAATAGCATCCTTCCAATCCCGAGGGACCATTCCTAACTCCCAGCACAACTGGCAAATTTCAGTTAACCAGTCAATTATAGAGTCACCACCATATTTTCAACATCTCTGCAGTTATGCCATCAACTCCTGGAGCCTTACCATTCTGAAGAGATTTTACAGCTTTACACACTTCTTCTCTTGAGATCCCTCCTGTGCTTTCATCCCTCATTGTGACATCATCTGCACCTGTCTCAGAATCATCTTTGCTTTCCTGATCTAATAACTCACAGAAGTATTCACCCCATCTGTCACTTTAACTCATTGGGGTCCCAAATCATTTCTCCAATCTCATTCTTCACACAACTTACAACTTTGTTTCCCCTATTTGTCCTGAGTCTCATGTACTTCCAGAAGGACTTTCTATCTTTCCAAAAAGCCAGTTCATGCCTTTCCACTTTCTCCTTCCTATCTTTTGCCTTACTGTGGCGAACCAGCTTAGCAGCTTCACGCTTCTTACAGTGATTTTCATCCACAGAGACTCTACCTTGCAACATCCCCAAATAGGCTTCCTTCTTTCTCTTTACTGCCTCATCAATCTCACTATTCCACCAAGCATCACCTCTATTGTTACCCACTATGGTGGTGCCACAGACCTCTTTAGCAGCAGTGACAATACAGTTCTTAAAACATTCCCACTTCTTTTCTATATCCCTCTCACCAGACTTCAGATCCTTCAGTCGTTCTCCGAGTAAGTCAGAATACCGCTGATGATCTTCAAGGAGCCTATCAACCTTTATTCTTTCTATCCTGGGTCTCTTCCTATTCCTTTTCCTCCAACCAACATTAAGTTTCACTCATGACACTACCAAGTAATGATCAGAACCAACATCTGCACCTCTCATCACACGGGTGTCAACAACTAAGTGTTTTAAACGCTGATCGTACACAACAAAATCTATCACACTTTTTTGACCTAGAGTACGATTTTCCTAAGTATATGTGTGTATATACTTGTGGTTGAAAAATGTATTAGATACACACAAACCATTCTCAATGCAGAGTTCAATTAATCTTTCAGCATTATCATTCACACAAGGATCATTAAACTTACCCAGAACATTGTCAGAAATTGCATTCTGCACACCTTACTCTAGCATTGAAATCCCCTGCTATTATAACTTTTTCTTTAGCACCAAACTGGCTCAAAACAGCTTTTAGCTCATTCCAGAAATCTTGTCTCTTATCAGAAGGTTCCGAGTCACAAGGAGCATACACTACAACAATTACAATTCTCTGAAGTTTCACTTTCAAACGAACCCAGAGAATTCTCTCACTTATGCAACTGTAGTGAATCAAGTTGTTCTTCATCTTTTCACTTAAAATCAGACCTACACCAGCCTGTTCTCTCATATTATCCAATACTCCAGACCACACACTCACCGTGCCATTCACTTCTTCTACCCCAATTTCCTTCTTTTTGGTTTCACTTACACACAGCACATCCAGTCTATACTTATTCACCTCCTCAATCACCTCACTCATCTTGCCATTTATACCTCTAGTATTCCATACACCAATCTTACATTCACTCAGCCGAGATCTCTTTCTCATACGTCGTTTAGAAAGTCCAGGTCGATTCCGTGGTGGACCGTCCTTCTCAAGTGTGGTAGGTCCACCATATCCCACACTTGAGTCATTTTTAATTTTTTTTTTGTCTTTTTAATCAGGTAAGTACATCAGTGTGGGGGTTAGCCCACAGCTGAGGGTTCCAGTTGGTCATTCAACCTAAGGATTCTGGAACAAAACCCAGTGAGTTGAGGTCTTTTCGCCAATGTCACACAGAACTAGCTTGCACCTCTCCACGATTCACAGAGGCCCTAGTTGCTGTTGTGTGTGCCATTGTTACCACGGAGCGCCCCGAGGAGGCAAACCCATCGGTCACTATGATCGCCCGCCTGACTCTGAAATTGCAAAGAAATATTCTTGTGCAAGGACAAAGACCACTGCCATTGTCCGGGAAATGGGCAGTGTGAAGCAAATCAAAATAGTTGAGCATCTGCAAAATACTGCATTCTCTGTAGCCATTGATGGCAGTAATGATAGTGAAAGCAAATTATATCCTATTGTGGTAATCTATCATGATAGTGCTGAAAACAAAACTCAAAGTTGCCTTTTATCGGTTCCAAATATAAATGGAGATACCACTGGAAGAAATGTTGCCAATTTAGTCATTAATGAATTTGAACGTTTTCATATTCCGTTTTCAAATTGTATTGCATTTCGTGCTGACAACGCAGCAGTAATGTTGGAACGGAAAAATGCAAGGTAAGTAGATAGTAGAGGTAGGTCCATAAGCCGGTCGAGCAGTATTGGCTACTCTGTACCACACCCCTGTGACGTCAAAGGTGCAAAGCAGCTAAAGACCGAAGTATTCTGTTTAGTGTTTTACAAGCTTTTGAGAGAAGTACTTTGGGTGTAAAACTTCAAGACTATGGAAAACGCTTAAATAAAATATTTCAGAATATTTTACACTGCATTAATGGAGAGTATCTTCAAATACAAGGCAACAAAATGTATTTCGATTTCCAAAAGAAGTATAAATATATTGAAATAAATGTAATTTGCGCTTAGAAACTTCTTAAAGTAAAAACTAAAATCGCAATAAAATTAATTATCTAAGCAGCTAGTACTTTAAAAATAAATACTGCCGTTCACTATAAACCAACCATACAAATACCTTTGCCGTTTTTTTAAACTAAAGATTAAGAGCTATGAAAGTTGATAAATTTTGTGTTTGATTTTCAGGTGTGTACACGAAATTTATAGTTATTTTCAAACTTTCAGATAAGCGCTGGGTGTTGAATATTAAAAAAATTAATTCATTCTGAGAACGCATTATTCTAGTTACAATAAATAAAAGATCAAATGTGGTGTGTTGTCATACAGATAGCTGCAAAGAGCGAGAAACAAGATCTCTACATTCCAGATAAAAAAGAAATTCCGATGTTTATGTTAAGATGCTGTATATGATTTGTAACATTTAACAATTGTGCGTATATTTCTTCATTTTCAGAAAAACAATTGCTGCATTTTAGGTAACAGAAATGCAAAGAATATATCTTTTTGAATTTGAAGTACCTCTCATGACGAGTTTGTTTTACTTTTGAGAACTTTTGCCCACTTTTATTTTTGAGAACTTTTTGCCCACTGTTTATTTTTATTTTCATATTAATACTGAAGTTTCGATCGTAACTCAGTCATACAATTATTAAAAATTTAATCCTAATAAAAACGCTGAATTTCGGGTGAAGATGTACGATTTTTTCATCCACCTCTGGAAACACCTTTTTGAGTTCCAAAGATAAATGCTTAACTATGTAATGTTTCGCAAGTTGTTCTCTGTGGACTTTCAGGAAAACACTTTCAAATTTTTGAAGAATTTCCATACAAGAACTTGCAAGATACGCATGACCACCTCTGCTGATATGCTTTTTAAAAATATTCTGCTCAAAGTTTCTTTTGCTTTTTTTCACCGTTTTCCTCAGCAATAACAGAAAATCTTTTTTTTTTTCCCCAGCAATGCATTTTTAGATTGTACATTTCTAGCTTTCAAATAATTGATTTTAGCTTTGGTTTTCCAATACTGAAGTTTCAACCGTACCTCAGAATTTATTTTATTGAGCTTTTCTACATATTTTTAATGGTGCAATTTTCTTTCCTTATTCTACAATTTCGACTTTCAAGCTAAATGAAAAGAATCACTTTCAGCTAGTTGTCAAGAAACTGAACTTGCAAATCTGCACTTAATCTGGCATTCTTTGATGTAAAATTCTGCATTACTTCTGACAAAAACTGCTCAGATTTTTTTTTTTCAGCACGTTTTGAGCTTTCTTGCTTTGTGCTTGAAGCACAACAACCAAATATATTAACGTGAGGTGTCACACCTGTTTTCAGGCGAAGTGAGAATTGCAGCATATTAATTCACTTTTTGAATCTCTTTCAAAATCTTCATTAAAATGGGCACAGCATATTTTGGCGTTGTCAGCGTTAAATGCATCTTTTCGTCGACATGAGTTCATCTGGGCTTTTCTCAAACTGTCTTTTGGAATCCGATGAAAATTTAAGTTGGAATCTTTCGATCTTTTGCTGTTGCCACAACACGCAACAGGGCATCAAGACATATCAATTAATGCACAACGCACAAAAAGCTGCTTTGACCAAACATATTAAAAAAAATATTTATCAACTGACTGTTAACTCACTGCAAAAATGTGTATCATTTGCAAAATACTGGACAACAGTTGCTGAAACTTGGCATAAATTCTAGAAAGCACGCGCACCTTAGGCAGGATGTCAGTCTCAACTTTGACCCATTGCTAACTCCGTTTGCACCTTTGACATCACAAAACTCACCCCGCCTGAGGTTTTAAAACTACTAGCTTCGAAAACCTGCTCTCGGACCTACCTTCTATAATCTACTTACCCTGGGAAAAATGGTGTAGCTTCATTTCTGAAAGAACAGCAGCACGAATTAATTTTTATTGGTTGTCCGTACCACCTAATTAATTTAGCAGCAGAAAAAACAGCTTTGACTTTGCCGGTGAACATTGACCAGGTATTGGTAGACATATTTTACTACCTAGAAAAGAGTTCAAAATGTAAAGAAAAATTAAGGGAGTTTTCAAAAGCTTCATGACACAGAAACAAGGAAAATATTGAAGCATGTATGCACACGATGGCTGTCTCTTGGCAAAGCACTAGCCAAAATAATGGATCAGTGGCATCCATTCTTAATTTTTTTCTTGAAGTCAAGAAGAAATCTCAATCTTCATCTTCATTAGTTTGCGAGAACTAAACCATCGTTTGACAATTTTCTGACTATTGCTGCAGCAAAAGTTTTTCACCTGTTTTCCTACTGAATAAAAAATCAATGAAACTTTCTGTGACCTAAGCACCTTCTTCCCCCATCTTCACATAACTTATTACCTGAGATATCGGATCTTTATGACCAAGACCTGATTTACACAGAATCAGGCCTGTCACCCGTCCACATTCTTGAAAAAGTAAATACATTTGTCGCCACTAAATATTAGCAATTAATTTAAAAGTTGATTTAATAAATGGGACATTGTGCGGGAAAAATAGGAAATAATATCTGTTTTTATTAAATCTTAATATAAGTAAGGAAATTCGCAATTAAAACTACAGACGGGTAAGTAAAACACTATTTAATTGTTTAGTATTGCTATTTTTGCATTTTAATTGTACAATTTGTATAATACTTCAAATATCAAGAGATGTTAAGTTATTCATTCCCTTTCAATTTTATTTTTAACAGATGAACATTGTTTAGACTTGGTATACTCAGATTTTTCAGGGGACAAGGTGAACTTCCATGTAGATGATTAATCACTTGTGATGTGTTCAATAATATAGTAGAATAATTCTATTAACAGATGAATGATACTTAGATTTGAGCAAACATGCATAGCTGGATAATTCTCATACTCATAAAAGCACATTATTCAGCTCATTAATTCAAGCATACAGGAGTGACATGCAGGAGACTGGTGCAAGATAGACCGTTGTGGAAGCAATTTAATTTTAAAATCTGATACTTATGAAAATACTCAAAGTTTCTGCAAAGTTTCTTAGTAATGCAAAACCTCTCTCAAGAGGTGTATGGTATATATTGATAGGAAAATAGCACATTTATATTATATACAGGGTGATTCAGCTAAGCGTGTGCAAACTTCTAGGAGGGGTAGGTTGCAAAAAGACAAATCGGAATCACATAGCAATGCAGGGTCAAAAGCACCATTTTCATACAGTAGATGGTGTTGTTCAGCCGCGAGACTGCTCATATATTCTTTCAGGATACCATCATTTGTAAATCGCCTGCAGAGGTAGTAGGATGGCTGAGTTCACGAATGCGGAAATGGCATATATGCACCTTGCATACAGAGCTGCAGACTGCAATGGACGAGCCGTCATGCTACTGTACTACAAACGATACCCGATGAGACGTGCCAAACCACCAAGTGTTTGGACTGCTGCATCAGAGGTTATGCGACACTGGTTCTTTCCAGCGGCTCGCCAGGTGTCGGGAACGATGGGTATGTACTCCTGCCATCGAAGAGAATGTGTTAAGTCATGCAGCAGGCACTCGAAGTGCCAGCATACGAGCAATTGCCCATCGGCTCAGTCTGTCCCAATCCACCATATGGAGGATTCTACATGAAGACCAATTGCATCCATATCATCAGGGTGTCTACTGGTCATGAAAGTCATGAAGAAGTCATGAAATTTAGCAGGTAGTCATGAAGTAATGGAATTGAGTGGGTGGTCATGAATTTTTTTTTTTTTTTTTTTTGTGTCAGTACCTGAATGAAGACAAGTTTGTATACCTAGAAGAAAACACGAACCGGCATCCTTATAAACCAGCATGTTGTCGATGCCCCATGATATATATATATATATATATATTAAAATATATATATCATCATCATCATTGTCAACCATTATCAATCCACTGCTGGATGAAGGTCTCCCCAAGTTTCCTACACAACGGTCTGTCTTGTGCCAGTCTCCTCCATGTCACCCCTGCATACTTTCGAATTTCATCCACCCATCTCCCATGTGGTCTTCTTCTGGGTCTTTTCCTGTCCCTTGGAATCCAATCTAAAATTTTAGAAAATATATATATATATATATATATATATATGAAAATACAACACACATAAAAATTGGAAAGGGAGTGAGACAAGGTGACACCATATCTCCGAAGCTCTTTAATGCCACATTGGAGGGTGTTTTTCAGTCGCTGAGCTGGGAAAACAAAGGGATAAAGATTAATGGAGATTATCTAACCCACCTTCGTTTTGCTGATGACGTAGTCATTTTTGCAACTACCCCATCAGAGCTGCAGAGTATGATCCAGGAACTTGCTGACAAGAGTAAAGAAGTGGGATTAAAAATGAACTTTCAGAAGACAAAAGTGATGTTCAATGCTTTTACAAGAAATGAAGATTTATTGATTGATGGAGAAAAGCTGGAGATAACAGACACGTACGTTTATCTTGAACACCAGATATCAAGTGAGGGTCACATTGATGAAGAAATTAATCGGTGTACAAAACTTGCCTGGAGAGCTTTTGGAAGAAACAGCATAATTTTCAAGAGCAATATGCCATTATGTCTTAAAAGAAAAGTGTTTGATCAATGCATCCTTCCAGTGCTTACGTATGGTGCAGAGACGTGGTCCTTAACTAAAAGAGACATACACAGGCTGCAGACAACTCAAAAAAGCATAGAGAGGTGCATGCTTGGTGTAACCAGGAGAGATAAGAAGAGGAACTCGTGGATCCAAAAAATGACAAGAGTGGAAGACATCATGATCAGAGTTAAATCCCTGAAATGGCAATGGGCTGGACATACTGCCAGAAGGACAGATCATCGATGGACAGCCGAAATTTTAGATTGGATTCCAAGGGACAGAAAAAGACCCAGAAGAAGACCACATGGGAGATGGGTGGATGAAATTCGAAAGTATGCAGGGGTGACATGGAGGAGACTGGCACAAGACAGACCGTTGTGGAGGAAACTTGGGGAGACCTTCGTCCAGCAGTGGATTGATAATGGTTGACAATGATGATGATGATGATGTATTAAAAAAAACATATGTCTTCATCAAAAGCTGATGTTGTGAAGAGGAAATATTTACAATTTTGTGAATCTTCTAAAAAAACAACTGAAACAGTTCAATCCTAAGGAGGACAAACTTGATCACTTCCTGATGAATTTACTACAAAGTGTGAACCATGACTTTATCAAGTTCTTACAGAAACTGCTATGCATTCAATGTAGAACTGCTACATTAAGCAGCGATAATACTGGTCGTCACATATATTTTGTTTAAGTATGCAGGGTGGAGTAGCTAGGTCCATATAATGATATGAAAATACAAAACGAACATTAATTGTAAAAAAAAATTTTTTTTTTAATTTTATTTTTACTTACTCATAATAATTTCGGCATTTTTGTCACTGTTGCAAATCCTCTGCTCGTAGAACGGACATTTGCTTATTTTGATGAGACACTAGATCTGCCTGAACGGAAGATTCTCGGATTAAAAATACTATTTCGAGTTAAAATTCTATACCTTTGTATAGGTGTTTGCAAGGAATGATGATTAAACAATGAAACTTAAAAACCCAAATGAATAAAAGAACACAAAGGAATAAAAGATGGACCCAAACTCAACTCACCACTGCAACACACTTCCAAACATGTTTCGACAAGAATTTTGCCTTCCTCAGTGGAGACAGCAAGGTGTACGTGGGTATCAAGTCCTCGTTGACGATTTTTGAAAGACTGATGTAATGTATCGCTCTGCCTTCAACCTTCGTCGTCGCAGACCATGGACAACTGCGTATCACTGCTCAAGCTGTTAGTGGCGGCATCTATGGCATTATGTTCTTCTCGGTCTACTTTTGCCATTCCGCTCCTGTGATCTTTGAACCTGTGCTTATTAGCCTTTTGTAATAGATTATTTTCCTGTTCAATCAGATATCGCCAGGCATAAGGTAACTCAATTGGTGAATTAGTGTTGCAGCATTTATCTCCAAATTTCTCAATGACCACCGCTTCTGATGTTATGATCTGTCTATGACTCTTGTGTGATGTTATATGTCTGATATTCTCCCAGTCAGGCTTCAATTGATTTTCTATGCAGTGTTGTATCAGAGCTGTTTTTTGGTTTTTTCTTTTGCCAATCTTGGATATGTTCTTTTAATCTCGTAATCATGCGCCTTTTTGTACTTCCGATATAAATGGAATCTTGTTGATTGTTGTCTGTCTTGGTTGGAATGGCATATACTCCTGCTCGATCTAGAATGGATTTTTTGCTATTATCAGAAGATCAGAAGTTAGTAATGAGCCATTATCAATGATGGTTTCTGCAAGATTTATTTCATTCGAAACACATTCTTTCTTTAATATGTTACTTAATGGTGGTAAGTATGGAAAAGAGATGTAAGATTTATATATATATTCTTTTGTTTCATCTGGTTTTGATTATTCTTAAGATTGTTATATATTGAATTAATCAAACGTTTATTGTATCCAAAATGTTCAGCTATATTTTCGATCCATTGTATTTCTGTAAGTTCAAACTCTGCCGTAGAGGAATGCGTTATAGCTCTGTTAATGTAATATTGGAATGCAGCTGTCTTGTATCTCCATGGGTGTGTGGAATCCGATGGTATTAATGCAGGCACGAAATATGGTTTTCGATAAACAGCTTAATCTATGGAATCATGTCTTCTGAATAAATTAAGGTCTAAATAATGCAGATTTTTGTTAACCTCTTCTTCAAGCATTGTCTTTATGGTTGGGTAAGTATTATTGAAGGTCTTTCAACTGCTATGCATGTTTCATGGCAATGCTGCAGTTGAAAGAGGCTTTTCTTTAACAAAGAACTTTTAATTGAAAACTTAGAAGGAGATGCAGTTGTTGCAGAAAAAAGTGTTTACAGTGCAATACAATCGTTAGGTGGTTTGGCTAATAGTGAGAAAGAACTGAATGTGGACCACAAAATCAATGATATTAGCTGCCAAAAATGCTTTATCTAAAAGAGTAGATAGAAGCCTTAAAGAAGAAGAAATCTGACAAAGATGAAGTGGCCAGTCATAAAAGGAGAGCAGTCCAAGAACTAAAAGAACTCAAGGAAAGAATGCTTATAGAAAAGGCTAAGAGGAAGCTGAAGTTCTAGATTCTGAGATAACAAGTTTAGCTAAGATACTTAAACACTGAGTCTTTCACTGTGAAATTTCAGTCTATAAATTTTGTACATTCATAGTTTTTATATTGCCTTAATAAAAACTTGAAAGTTTTTACAGCATTACCATGTTAAAAGAATTTGTGTGTTAATAGATGTAATGATAAATATTTCTGATGATAGCCATACATAATTACATTATTCATGTTAAGCAATTTTAGTGACATAAGAATTACATTCAGCTTTCATCTCAATTGGCTTTCGGGTAGTAGTTAATTAAAAATGCCCCCCTCTGTATAGCCATTTTAGCAGCAATATGATAGCTAAACTATTGTTGCATGGAATTAATTTCAGTATTTGTAAAAATAAAAAAATAAGATGGGATCTCAAGCCAAGGGCACTAGATTATGAGTCTAGAATGGTTGTCATTGTGCCATGCATTGTCGAGAGATCATGAATTTAACTGAAGATGTCATGGAGAAGTCATGAATTTGGTTCATTGGAAATCAGTAGACACCCTGATCATGTGCAGCACGTTCAGACACTAAGTCCTGAGGATTACCCTCAGCGCATTGTATTTGCACAATGGTACCTGCAGAAAAGTGTGGCAGAACCCCAATTTCCTGTTTCTGTGCTGTTAAAAAAATGGAAAATTTCAAACAAAAAAAGGTGGTGCAGAGAAACAGAGGAAAAAGAAGCTCATGCTAGAAAATACGTAATATAATTATACTAGTAATCCGAATTTATTGGTGTAGAATAAAAATCAGTTTTCCAAGCTTTTGCACATTAACCAGATGGCTTTTTCAGGGAAGATTGACAAACAAAGTAAATGACTTCCTGTTAACTAACACAAAATCAAGGGAATTGATATCATTTCTACAGACTGAGTCGAGCACGGGAAGCTTGACTGTTTCAGTTGGGCAAACAGAAACAGCACCCGAAGCCCTAAAGCATGCTGAATCTTCCTGCGCATAAATTAGAAAGAAAGCCGAAGAGGTGGCAAATATTACTCCACTGAATTTGGTGCAGACTGATTTTGTAGAGTAAACCGAAATCCGTGACAACAAAAATTATTTGAAGCATGCTGAATTAAATTCCATTTTTGCCAAGTACTTCGTTTTTGAAAGATCTAAGGTCTTTAACCGGATCCAAATTGTATGCAAAGTAGGCTACTAGCGGAAAAACCCTCGACAAGGACAACTTATTCTTGAGGCCATGCTCGAATAAGTTGATCAGCTTTTTTAATGCGCATCTGATACAACCCCTTATGGGATCTTTTTTTTTTTTTAGACCAAGGCTAACATTTCATAAAAAAAGGTGGTACAAAGAGACAGTGACTGACTTAAAATATGCAAAATAAGTCTTTTTACTGCAAAATGTGCTTATCATTTTCGGAAGCTAAACACATAAATGCATTTGTTAAAGAAATGGCGACTAATGGATGCAAGAAAATACTGATTAACCAGCCTTTTTTTAATGAGGGGGAGTGCGGTCCTTGAAATTATGTGATACAACGGGATCGAGTTTATACGTGGAAAGTATAGGTAATCAACGCAGGAACAGCAGATTTAGAGTTGGTGACGCAGATGATATTCACATGGGTCCGACGTTCTAAATTTAAATTTATTTACTTTTCTCGTAAGCTTTAGATATTTATTTTTGTCCAAATATACGCAGCCAGGAGCAGTAGTGTCTATATTAACATAATTAATAATATATATATATATATATATATGTGTGTGCACGTGCATCAATCTGGATCGCATCGCGCAGGCCGCTTAGTCGTATCCAGTCCAACCCTGACAGTACCCATTTTCACCAATGGTGACAGCAGAGAATTTTGGAGCAATGAGGAAAGCATGAGTGACGTCACTAACAAAACAGTCGTCTTTGAGCTTCATAGAGTGGAGTATGAGAATTACAGCATCATAAACTGAGCAGCCTTTACTTTACTGTATAAATAAGAAATTCCGTATATTTTACCAAAGTTTATGACTACTGCACTCAAGCCATTACTTACTTTTAATTCAAATTTTTTTATACATTATGGAATTCGAGATGTAATTCAAAAACACATAAGGAGTTTATGAGCGTCTGTATCCCATCTCTCCATATCGCCCAGCTCGCCCCCCCCCCCACTGCTCCGCCTCTGGGTTATCGAATTTGGAAAGTGGGACGTTAGCTGCACAAAAGCCACCAGTTAATTTTGGAAGTTCTATTGAGCGATGCATTTCTTGTGCAGTTCTTTTCTCAATTAATTTATCAACACATTTCTGCATTATTTTCGGTTGACTGTTCAGACATACCTTTTTTTATGCAGCTTGCTTGCTAAATGTTTTTCACAATTGTCCTTTCTTGAAAAATCCACTGGTATGCTGCAACACGAAAAGAACAATAGATTTTTGTTCACATGGAACGTTCCCTTGCTGTACTGCTTTCATCTTTCAGATGCACTCATTTTACTTACTTGGTTCATTCTCAAAATTAAAAAACAAAACCTAGAAACTTCATAAACTACTTGCACGAAAGCACAAATTTTCTAAGCTAAGCGTCTGCAGAAGACACTTTTCTGTGAGCTGCTTTCCCAGCTAAAATTACTGACACAACTGACAACATCCGGTTTATAGTTTACTAGTCCGGCAAGGCGCAAAAATAATTCAACAGTAGCGGGATGAAATCACGAAAGACCACGTGTGCACTCTTCAGCAGAGTGCATGTGACCTTGAATTACCCATCAAGCTTATTTGAAAAGAGTATCTTCGTAACGAATCTTGAGAGGTAATTCAAGGTTTAAAGGTCTGGTTTGTACTTTTGAGAAGGATTACTTTGTAGTATATTTTTTGCGTAAATTCTAACGAACGCACTATTAAAATTATTTAATTATAAAAAGTACAGTAATCAAAATATTATAAATTAAGCAAAAATTGGTAAAAAAATCTGAAATTCGTGAATATATTTGATATTCGCGAAATTACAGAAAACCCCCTAAAATTCGCAAAAAAATCGCGTAAATTCGTGCCGCGACAGGATTACTGCCCTAGTTATAAGGTATCAGAACAGGTATATATGACGCTTTTCTGTATACTTTATATTTCAATGTGTCAGACTTTTTAATTACTTGTATATCCAGAAAGGCTAAGGTATCTTGTTTTTCTGCTTCTCTTGTTAACTCTATGGAGTTGTGCACATCTTTAAATTTTTTAGCCAAATCTAATTCTGTGTTGTTTAATTTTAATAAAATGAAGATGTCATCAATGTATCTGCAATAGATTATCAATGGTTCTTTCATTTTTTTATCACTTAAGTGTCAATATCTGGCATTATAATTTCTGCAAATAGAGCTGAAAGGGGTGACCCATAGGTCTTCCAAAATTTTGGAGTCTGAGACATTGGAATATGAAGTACAGAAAATCGTCATATGTACCTGTACTGATACCTTTATAACTCAGTGTTAGAACATCTATAGCACAAGCCACAACTGTTCGTAATTTACGTGCATACAATTATAATTATTATAGGGTGCTTACCTTTTTTACACATTTCCCTGCAAGTTTTATTCCTTTAGTTGTCTTGCTTGGTTCTAGCCTCTCTCTGGTGCGGTGTTCCATTTTCGTCTTCTTTAGGTTCATTCAATGCCCGGCGAATACTCAAGTCCATGAAGTGCACTACATTAATGACTCTAGGTCCCACCAGCATCTACCTCCTCTCCAACCCTTCACACCAGTGTGTAAAACCCAACCTTTGTTCATTGATTGACATTTATAAAAACCCAAATTCCTGAACACAAACCTACTGAAAAACCAACGAACTTAAACTTCCTATTTACATACATACAAAATTCCAAACAAAAATATTAAAAGCATATATGCAACTATTTACACACAACTCATTCCCCTCTATGTCATTCTTTCAATTCCCCCTCCCCAACACCTCACGACAGCTAGAACATTCAGTTACCACACCCAAGCCATTCCCACACAGACTGCCTCAAGTACTTTCTACCATCTCTGGGTCATCTTCAGGAGGCGTTCCAGATGTTTTCTCTCCTGCTACCGGAGTGAGAGTGAGCGACACGTTCGTCTTCTTTGCTCCTGCTCCAACAACACTTACGAAAAACTTCCACCGTGGCTCCATCTTTTATTAACTTTAGTAAAATCTTCATTTTCTTCTTCTGAGTTTTTGGTTTCTTTGTTCAATTTTTATTAATTCTTTCCATTTTTCATTAATGATACTTGGGTCATTATTATTACAAATTCAATATCTATTTTTTGCAATCAATACAGACTCTGCCATGCATAAGTGTCTCTCATTGCAACATGATTTTATTATTTTAATCTCTTCAAACTTTGGGTACGTGTGGTTATCCAGGCAGTATTGTATCAGTGCTGTTTTTGCTTCTTTTTTTTTTTGTGTGCCAATTTTTAATATGTTGTTGTAGGCAATGTTTTAATTGGTTTTTGGTACTTCTAATGTATGATATTGGTGGGATTTCACTTATAGGTATTTCGTATACACCAGCTTTTTCTAAGATACTACAATTTTCAGTGTTATTAATTATCATATCTCTAATTGTTATTACTTTGTCTTCCATCTGAATTCCATATTTATGGCACAATTTAGTGAATTCTGTAGATATTCCTGGAAGGTAAGGTATTGCTCCACCATATTGGAATTGTTTTTTTTTTTTTCTTTTAGGGGAAGATGTATCTTGCATCTTTACTTGTACCTCATAAATCCATTTATTTATTTCTTCAGTAAGAAATTCTTCTTTAGAGGAATGTGTGATTGCCCTTTTGGTTTTTTTTTTTTTTTTTTTTTTTTGCTATTACATTTTTGTGTGTAAGGGTGTGTTGAGCTATATGGTATCAGAACAGGGACATATGTATGTTTTCTATGAACCTTGTACTGCAGTTGGTTATTTTTCTTGATAATCTTAACATCTAAGTAGGGTAAAATATTTTCTTCTTCATGTTCAACTGTCAATTTAATTGTGGGATAGACATTACCAAGTTGTTGAGTTAAAGATTCCAGCTCATCTGTGCCCATTCTGGTCATGATGAAGATACCGTCTATGTATCTGCAGTAAACTAACGGTGGTTCATCCATTGTAGTGATAATTTGTTCTTCTATGCTGTTCATAATTACTTCAGCAAACAGATTTGACCGAGGAGATCTCATTGTGCCTCCGTAATTTTGTTTGTATATTTTCTCATCATATTTGAAGATATTATTTTCATAGATGTATAATAAAATTGCTTTTAACTCTTGTAGTTGTGTGTTATTAAGAGATTGATCCTGTTGTAATTTTTT
The DNA here is from genome assembly GCA_039090855.1 of Macrothele yani. NCBI lineage: Eukaryota > Metazoa > Arthropoda > Arachnida > Araneae > Macrothelidae > Macrothele > Macrothele yani. Next base: position 120,344,758 of record CM077026.1, read on the forward strand.
AATAATAATAATCTCAATTGCTTCTTGCACAGGGTAATTGGAAACAGAGCTTTGACATCCATACTAGCCATTCTATAATCTTTTAGATCCTGGTTTACATTTTTCACTATTTTGATAAATTCATATGTATTCTTTACAGTGTATTGTGTTTTCATAAACACTGGTGCCAAGAAACTGTAAATATTCTTTTCAAGATTAATCAATGGAGAGTTCTTTTTTGACACTATAAGTCTCATGGGGTTATCATCTTCGTGTGTTTTAATTTTAGCAGACATTCATGGAACCCTTGTTCCCATTGGTGGTTTTGTGTTTTTGATCTCACTAGGCAAGGTGCTGTGGTTCCTGATGTTAGCCAAATATCTAACTTGATTATCTGTTGGGTCCTTTTTCATCTCGGAACATTTCAATTCTTCTATTGCTAATTTCATTTTTAGGTTATATTCTACAGTATTCAAGATCACAATTTGGCCTGTTTTATCAGTCTCGCAAAATTTGATATTCTTAGTTGTAAATGCATTTATGGCACCTCTATTCATAGTGATTGTGGAATAGCTTTTTTACGGGTCTTATAGAGGTTATTTTTCATCCAAGTTTGTTGTCAAATTTTCGAACTAAAGCCTAGTTCGTCATCAGGACTATGTCACTGGAGTAGTTGCTGCCACTCAATTGGAAGAGTCCTTGAGTGGCAGCAACTACTCCAGTGACATAGTCCTGATGACGAACTAGGCTTTAGTTCGAAAATTTGACAACAAACTTGGATGAAAAATAACCTCTATAAGACCCGTAAAAAAGCTATTCCACAATTGATATTCTTGTCTTTTAATTTCAACAGTTGATTTTTTTTCATATTTTAACTTCTTTAAATAATAATTTTATTATTTTTTTCATTATATTCCATTAATATAATTCGGAATAGTTTACCACTAAACTCCTCCTTATCCTCATTAGGGATATTTCTGATGATATCTTCAAAATTTGGTATTAATTCATCGTTTTTTGTTATCTTCTGTGGAAATGCATACTTTTTCCCCCTTTGTAACACAGCTCTTTGTAAATAAGTTAGCTCGTGTGATGAAATATTTTGGTAAACTTCATAGTTATTTTCTTTTTGATCATGTCCTGTATGTTGGTCCACAGGTGTATACGAAATACCTACAAGTGGAATCCCACCAATATCATATATTAGAAGTACCAAAAACCAATTAAAAAATCGCCTACAACAACAAATTAAAAATTGGCAAAAAAAAAAAAAAAGAAGCAAAAACAGCACTGATACAATACTGCATGGATAACCACACATACCCAAAGTTTGAAGAGATTAAAATAATAAAATCATGTTGCAATGAGAGACACCTACGCACTGCAGAGTCTGTATTGATTGACAAAAATAGAGATTGAATTTGTAATAATAATGACCCAAGTATCCTTAATGAAAAATGGAAAGAATTAATAAAAATTGAACAAAAAAACCAAAAACACAGAAGAAAATGAAGATTTTACTGAAGTTAATAAAAGATGGAGCCACGGTGGAAGTTTTTTCGTAAGTGACGTTGGAGCGAGTGTGAGGAAGACGAACGTGTTGCTCACTCTCACTGCGGTAGCAGGAGAGAAAACATCTGGAACGCCTCCTGAAGATGACCCAGAGATGGTAGAAAGTACTTGAGGCAGTCTGCGTGGCAATGGCTTGGGTGTGGTGACTGAATGTTCTAGTTGTCGTGAGGTGTTGGGGAGGGGAATTGAAAGAATGACATAGAGGGGAATGAGTTGTGTGTAAATAGTTGTATATATGCTTTTAATATTTTTGTTTGGAATTTTGTATGTATGTAAATAGGAAGTTTAAGTTCGTTGGTTATTCAGTAGGTTTGTGTTCAGGAATTTGGGTTTTTATAAATGTCAATCAACCAACAAAGGTTGGGTTTTACACACTGGTGTGAAGGGTTGGAGAGGAGGTAGATGCTGGTGGGACCTAGAGTCATTAATGCAGTGCACTTCATGGACTTGAGCATTCGCCGGGCATTGAATGAAACAAAAGAAGACGAAAATGGAACACCGCACCAGAGGCTAGAACCAAGCAAGACAGCCAAAGGAATAAAATGTGCATGGAAATGTGTAAAAAAGGTAAGCAACCTTTATAACTGATATCATCCATTAGCCCAAAAATGTAATAGTATTTAAACACTTGTTTTAAAAGGGCCTTTATGCATTCATCAAATTTGCAATATAGAAATGAAGAATTTTTCTTTTTTTTGATTGGGGTTTAATGACCACTGTGAGCAACTCAGTGGGTTGTAAGCAGTCGCCCATCCCTAATTTAGGAACACGAGCTCAAGGGAAGAGATAGAGCCAATGGCATAAGTCAAACACAACGTCCATGCCCCACTGGGATTCGAACCAAAACCCATCGTGAACGAATGGTCAGTAGCCATCTTTTAGTCCACTGCGCCACCGGGGCGGTGAAGAATTTAAATCATCATCATCATCATTGTCAACCATTATCAATCCACTGCTGGACGAAGGTCTCCCCAAGTTTCCTCCACAACGGTCTGTCTTGTGCCAGTCTCCTCCATGTCACCCCTGCATACTTTCGAATTTCATCCACCCATCTCCCATGTGGTCTTCTTCTGGGTCTTTTCCTGTCCCTTGGAATCCAATCTAAAATTTCGGCTGTCCATCGATGATCTGTCCTTCTGGCAGTATGTCCAGCCCATTGCCATTTCAGGGATTTAACTCTGATCATGATGTCTTCCACTCTTGTCATTTTTCGGATCCACGAGTTCCTCTTCTTATCTCTCCTGGTTACACCAAGTATGCACCTCTCCATGCTTCTTTGAGTTGTCTGCAGCCTTTGTATGTCTCTTTTAGTTAAGGTCCACGTCTCTGCACCATATGTAAGCACTGGAAGGATGCATTGATCAAACACTTTTCTTTTAAGACATAATGGCATATTGCTCTTGAAAATTATGCTGTTTCTTCCAAAAGCTCTCCAGGCAAGTTTTGTACGCCGATTAATTTCTTCACCAATGTGACCCTCACTTGATATCTGCTGTCCAAGATAAACGTACGTGTCTGTTATCTCCAGCTTTTCTCCATCAATCGATAAATCTTCATTTCTTGTAAAAGCATTGAACATCACTTTTGTCTTCTGAAAGTTCATTTTTAATCCCACTTCTTTACTCTTGTCAGCAAGTTCCTGGATCATACTCTGCAGCTGTGATGGGGTAGTTGCAAAAATGACTACATCATCAGCAAAACGAAGGTGGGTTAGATAATCTCCATTAATCTTTATCCCCTTGTTTTCCCAGCTCAGCGACTGAAAAACACCCTCCAATGTGGCATTAAAGAGCTTCGGAGATATGGTGTCACCTTGTCTCACTCCCTTTCCAATTTTTACGTGTGTTGTATTTTCAAACAGCCGAATCTTTGCACTTGCATTTTCATAGATGTTATTAATAATATTAATGTATGCATCTTCAATACCGCAGGTTTTCAGAGCCATTGTAACTGCTGATGGTTTCACCGAATCAAAGGCTTTTTCATAATCGATAAAAGCCATGCACAATGGAAGTTCATATTCCTCGCTCTTTCAATTAGTTCTCTCAGCACGTGGATATGATCTATTGTGCTGTAGCCACTCCTGAATCCAGCTTGTTCTCTCGGTTGAGCCATGTCCAGTGTTACCTTCAAGCGGTGTGAAAGAACTTTAGTGAAGATTTTATAAACTACTGATAGGAGGCTGATAGGTCTGTAGTTTCCGAGATCCTCAATGTCACCTTTCTTATGTAGCAGAATCATTGTAGCGGTGTTCCAATCCTCAGGAATCTTTCCTTCATTAAGGCATCGAGTGAAAATTTGGGCGAGTACTGTTTCGATTTCTCCACTTGCTTCTTGTATGATGTCTACAGTAATTCCATCTTCTCCTGGAGCTTTTCCCCGCTTCATGTTCTTGATTGCATGTGCAACTTCTGCTGGAAGGACTGGAGGAACTCTGGTACTGGTATCTTTCATGATGTCTGGAGTGCATGTATCATCCCTTTCATATAATTTGGAGTAGAAATCTTTCACTCTTGTCAAAATTTCGCCTCTATTTCTTGTTACAGAACCATCTTCTTTTCTCAGTGCCATAATCTGTTTTCTTCCCTTACTGAGATGTCCCTTTGCTATCTTTAGGCTTTGGTTGTTTTCAATTGCTTTCCTCACTAGTTCACAGTTGAATTTTCTTACGTCTTCAGTGATACTTTTTCTTACTGTCTTGCATAGCTCTATATATTCCACTTTGGAAGTCACATCTTCTTTAGTTGTCCTCATCTCTCTTCTTTTTGCATCAACATTTTCGTTTTTCCTGATAATTTATTTACATGCAACTTGTTCTTAGACCCAGCTAATTTTGTTGCTGTTTCCATAAGAGCTTTGGTTACTTTTCTGTTTACTTCAGAGATGTCCACTTCTTCTGATGTTAGGCCTTCTAAAGCAGAGAACCTGTTCTTCAGTTCCAACTTGAAGGTATTATGGTGTTTTTTAAGGTTGGTTATGTCAATAGATTTTGTTTGTCTTATGAGCTTGCCACGTTCAAGTTTAGTGTTGAGGTGCATCTTACATCTCACCAATCTATGGTCACTACCTGTGTTGAACTTGTTTAGCACACTGCAGTCTTCTATGACGAATTTTTTGTTACACATAATAAAATCAATTTCACTTGTCGTCCCATTTGGATGTCTCCATGTCCATTTCCTGTGTGGCTTTTTCTTGAAGACGGAGTTCAAGATGAAAAACCCTTCTGCCTCTGCAAACTCAACGAGAGTATTTCCACGCTGGTTTCTGTTGCCGTGACCGAATTTACCTACTGAAGTTTCATTCTGTTGCCGTTGCCCTATTTTTGCATTGAAATCTCCCATAATTATTTTCAAGTGCTGCTTACCTTTATTATTTAGATGACAAATTTCCTCATAAAATTCTTCGATTTCTTCTTCAGGATGACTTGTGGTGGGTGCATAAGTTTGAATAATCTGAGCCTGGTATCTTTTCGAGAGTTGGATAACAAGTCGTGCAGCTCTGTCAGAGGAACTTTCAACTTCTACAACTTTATCCTTCAGTTTCTTGTTTATTATAAATCCAACACCACTAGTTCTGCCAGTATCTGTCCCACGATAGTAGAAGAGATGTCCACTTTTCAGTTCGATGAGATCTTCTCCTTTTCTCCTTACCTCACTTAGCCCCACGATGTCCCAGTTGATCCTTTGTAGTTCCTCTTCCAATTCAAGAAGCCTTGAATCAGAAGATAGGGAGCGTCCATTGTACGTAGCCAAGGTCAGCATCAGATGGCAGCCTAGTCCGGTCCTCCGGGGATTCTTAGCACCCTCTGCCTTCATGTCGCACTGGCCGCTGCCTTGGCCAGGTACATTCCAGCTGCCGGAGACTGAGGGCCAAGATTTAAGTTGTGGAATCATTTTGGAGGGGTTTGGCCATAACTCACCACGCTGGCCAAGCGGGTTGGTGAGTGTGGGATAGAATTTCCTCTAATCCCGATGGTATAGTTATACCGCTATGGGCGGTCGTCAGAGCCCCTTTAGTGGGAACAGGATGCACCACGAGAAGGCGGGGTTGACATTTGTCAAGGAGAGGCTGTGATGTTACGCATCACCTGACCTTACATCCCGAAGAATTTAAATACAACAAAGAAATTGCAAAAATTTATGATCTTATTAAAAAAGTGAAAAAATGCATTACAGAAGCGAAAAAGAGAGAAAAGTAATGCACTTGGAGAGAATGTGGTTGCCATGTGGGGCGAGAATGGGATTGGATAGACATAGTTCATTGTTCTTCCGAGGTATTAGAAGTTAATTCAAAGGTATTTTGTAAATATGTTACTAAAAGTTTTGAACAGGATCTCAAGGTTTTAATTGGGTTTTACAGTTTTTTTGCATTGCACATTTTAAAGATTGAAAGATTTTGGTTTTTTAAGAATCATTTGTGAGTTGTTTTGGCACTTATTGGCAAGCGGAAATAGAGGATTTCAAGTCTTGAAATAAAGTTTGTGTATTAGAACGACTGATGTGTTCAACAGGCAAAGTGAGAAATTATGATATGAAATATTCACTTCTCAATCCACAGCGTGTAGACAGACAATGTGTTAAAAATGTTACTTCAATGAAGTAAAAATTTTTTGAACTCTATTGTGAAATGGTGGGTAACCTTCGGACATATTTATGTTCTGTTCAGAATGGAATTAGGCAACATGCAGTTTGCCAATAGTAAGTTTCTTATTTGTGTACTTTTAAGTTGTAAAATATGTTAAGAATTATATCTGCATGTGTATTTCCTGCTTCTATGATTTTTTCTTTCTTTTTTGAAATCTGTGTAGCAATTGAAAGATAATTTTCATTTGATGATGATAAATCTACCAAGTCTACAGAAGAATTTGGATATCCGAGAGCATTTAAGCCTCTCTCTTTCAGCTCACTGTGGTCATGTTTACCCATCTCCTGGATCAAAAACGATAATTTATTTTGCTGATGAATATTCCGCTTTGAGGTAAGTCTGGGCATCTTAACGTGAAAAAATTTGAATATTAGAACATAATTGTACATAATAAGAAAACATAATAGTACATAATAAGTATTAAAACATGCTTCAGTTGCATAAAAAGTTTCATGTAAGGAAGCTTTCAACTGATAACTTCAGTCAGCTTTGTGACGGATGGATGATGACAATGGTAAGTGGTTGACAGGTCTGTAAAGTTGTATACATTATGTCTTTCTTAAAATTGAATTCCATATTAATGGAATGATAAAGGGAGAATCAGAGTTGCAGTTCTTTTGGGGCAAATATAATTTTTAAATTTCCAGACAGTATAATGATTAATGAATGGAGCAATTTGTTTGCTGTGTCCAAAGATGTTCGGCAGAAATGTCCTCCAAAGTTAGAAATGCTAGTGAAGTGTCAAAATTTCCATGATGGGCATAATTTTTGTGCTCCAATAAATGGCTGTTGATGCTGCAGGGAGTGCTCCCAATGTAGTAATTTTCACCAGATGTTCAGATTGGGATGAGGCAAACTCCGGGAAGATTGAGGGGAGGGGGAGAGGTAACTTTTTTTCTATCATCCAAAATTAATTTGATGATTGAAGGTTTGTATCTGATGGCCAAATGATATATCCAGACATCCTGAAAATTTATTTGAGGTTGTAGGCAAGAGAAGAATGGTAAAGGACAGATCCACAGAAGTGCAGATTTTTAATGGTTTTACTGGAGGATACTGACTTTTATCCTTTATTCATAAAGTGTTTAAATTTTTTTAAATATGGAAGACCGGTACCCACGCAAAGTGGCAGTTTCCAAAATTTTCTTATATCCCTTTTCAACAGAAAAAGGATTATTGCAGGTGATATTAGCTCTGTGAGTAAATGACTTTATGACAGCAAATTTATGATTTTCAAAGGTTGATGAATTGAAAGGAATAATATTGGTAGTTGCATACACAGAGTGGGTTCATGATAGACAGATCTTCTGATGGAATGGTTATTGTTTCTTTGGAGAGAGATGTCCAAAAATTAGATCTACTAGTTCTCTTCACTGTTCATAGTACGTAAATTTAATTTTAGGAAACTTTTTGGTGATTAAGTTAGTTAAATGTAGTTACAGCTCTTTGGGATGATGCCAAATCACGAAAATATCATCAACAAATCTAAGCCAAGTAGTTGGTTGGGTAGAAGTCTTTATAAATATGGTTTGGTCAATGTGTTATAAATAAGTTTCAGCAACAAGAGGGTATACAGGTGATTCCATTAGAAGACAACTTTTTTGCCTGTAACATATTTTATTTTAATTAAAACAGTTTTGTTCTTGAAGTATATGAAAGCAAATCTTTGATTAAGTTACCTGAAGGACATAATTTTGGAACAAGATTTGCACTAGTAGCATGTACAAATAAAAAAATGAGAGTAAAATAAAATCTTTGTAGTTCTAATTCTGATATCATCAGAAAACTACTGTCCTCTAAACGTGCATATGTTCATCATATTAGATATTTCAGCTAGATAATGCTTACCTTTGCATTTCTATCTTGCTTGACTTTACATTTCCTGCATGTGTTTCGGTTGTCGCTGATGTTATCGTTCCAATCGTCTGAATCGGCCACGTGCGGAACTACGATACGCGATTGATCATGAAGTACCGAAGCTTGCTGACAAAGAATGAACTAGGCATTATTAGAACTTTTAAAAAAAAGAAAATCAAATTAGCTAAAGAAGAGATCCAAATAAACTTCTTAACAAATTGCAGGGACCTAAACATTATACCGAAATACTTAAGGATCTCCAATAAACCAATACATGGGAAGGACAAGAAGCTACTAAAAACGTGTCAGAAAAAAAGGCTTAGCGCTGAAATCGTGAGCAAACAAAGACAAATGTACAAAAATTTCATGAGCACGTGGAAAACACTTATTATCGACAACATTTTAACGGAATGTAATGAAATAATAGAATAACAGATTAAAGCAGCAGAGTTATCTACAACGAAGAAACTTAATGCGCTGATAGACGAAATGGAAGTTAAAACCGAAAGAAAAACCGAATACCCCGTTTTTTTTAACCAGTCATCCAGAGAGCTAACATACAGCGAAAAAGCGGTGTTACAAAGGGGAAAGAAATATGCATTCCCACAAAAAACACCTAGGACAGAAGAATACTTTCCAATTTTGGAAAGTATCGTACAGAAGGTACCACCAGGACAGGCTATCGACATGAGGTTCAAACTGTTCAGAATAATGCTTAAAGAGTATAACTGTAAGCAAAAAAAGAACTACAAAGTCGATAAGATGAAATACGACAGACAACAGCTAATTAACCTGAGCAAAGATGTGTCGATCAAATTTTGCGAAGCCGACAAAACCAGGGAAATCGTAATCTTGGACACAGAAGATTATAATTACAAGATGCGAACTGCGATTTCCGAGTTACAATATGAAAGAACAGACAAAGATCCAACTGACAAGCAGCTAGCTTTCCTTGCAAACCTAAGAAACCATAGCAACTTACCTGAAGAAATTAAAAAAGCAAACCCCCCAATGGGAGCGGGGATGCCCTCTATTTTCTCAAAGATTAAAACGCACAAAGAAAATACCCCACTCAGGCTTATTCTGTCAAAAAAAAAAAAAAACTTACCCCTCATTAACCTAGAAAAAAAGATCTACAAATATCTATCCATGAAGATAAAAAAGAGCCAATATACGCTGAAAAACAGCTACAAGTTCATCGAAAGGCTCAAGGTAATTAATCAAAACCTAGAAAATGTAACGATGGCATCAATGGACGTGAAAGCGTTATACCCAAACACACGGGTAGAAATGGCCATTGAGATAATTATGGAACAACTCAAAAGCAGAAAAGATCTAAACATGACCCAAATGAACGAACTAAAAACAACCCTATATTTCATCAAAGAGAATAACATTTTCAAATTTGGAAATAATATATACAAGCAAACGCAGGGAGGCCCGATAGGATCACCGCTGTCAGCCATATACACAGAAGTTGCGATGGCGTACTTAGAAGAAAAAATCATACAAACCATGCAAGAAAAACCAATAATGTAACCAAGGTATGTAGATGATATCATAATCATCTCCAAGCTCAAAAAAAAAAAAAAAAACGGAGCTACAAGAGCTGGCCCGTAAGTTCACGGAAATATGTAATTCAATTGAACTAACGCTAGAATATGAAGAAGACAACGGTCTGCCATTCCTAGATGCGATGGTAAAAAAAAAAAAAAAAAAAAAAAAAAAAAGTTTGAATACTCAGTATTCAGGAAACCTACCTATATACCAGTAATGATACCATACACATCGCACCATCCAAACGTGCATAAAAAAAATAGCGTTATCAACCTCATAAGGAGGGCATACACGCACACCTCTAATAAAAGGCTTAAGAACCAAGAACTGGAATTCATATTAAAGATTGCGCATGATTATGAGTACCCAAATAAATTAATAAAAAGTGGATAAATGAAACAAAAAATAAAATAAAGAATCAGAGGAAGGAAAACCGAAGAAGAAGCAATATGGATAAGGAAGTGAAATACATAGGGGCCTTACCATACATAGAAGGTGTCAGCCAAGCAGTTAACAAGCAATGTGTGAAATACGATCTAAAACTAGGGATGTCTGTGAAGATATTAAAGAATATGACGGTGAACAAAAAAACGGGGAAAATGCTTGAAGAATCGGAAACATACGAAATCCCAATAGCACCCCCCTCCCCCAATATCATACATAGGGAGCACAAAAAACAGGTTAAAAAAAGGCTGAAGCAACATATCACCAACTGGCAAAAAAAAGAGGCAAAAACGGCGCTTGGAAAACAAAACGTTCCCGAAATTCGACGAACTAAAATTGCTAAAAAGAAATAAAAAATCGGAAAAACGATTGAGGATGGAAGAAGCAAATTAATATATAAAAATAAAAATAGAGTATGTAACCAGAACGACCCTATGGAAAGAACTTATTAGACAAGAAAAAGAGCAAAAAAAAAAAAAAAACACAACAGAAAAGGAGGAAAGATAAAGATAGAAGAAAGTAAAGGAAAACAAACTTAACAAGATAGCGTATTATAAAAAAAAAATGTCCAAAGAGGAAACATAGATGGCGACAGGGTAGAAACGATCAAACTGCGTATCCGAGATGAACGAAGAATGGCAATGGGGATTAGCAAACCCCAGTAAGCGAGAACGCACCCACAAGCAAAGGTGCAAAATCGCCACGCTCCTGAAGATGCCCAAAGTTTGGGCGAAAAATTTCGAGCAAAGAAAACAGTAAAAGTTGGTATTAACGGAACCTAATCGAAGTTTAGTGAAGCAAACCTGCATTAAACGAGGATAGCGCCAAGAACAGCTATACCTGAAACAGATGATTGGAACGATAACATCAGCGACAACCGGACCACGTACAGGAAATGTAAAGTCAAGCAAGATAGAAATGCAAAGGTAAGCATTATCTAGCTGAAATATCTAAAAAACTGAGAGATGGAAAAGAGATTCATTGCCTATAGTTCAAAACTGTTTAGTAAATGTGGTGGTGGATAGTAGTTTTCTGATAAAATATTTGGAAGAATTTGCAGTATGAGGATAATTAGAAATCAGGATTTTGCATTTTTGAACCATTTTTTACCAGGTTTGCAGCCAGTGAAAAAATATATTCTACCAGTGGTCTGATTTGTTAATCTTGTTTGAGAAGTTTAATTTGCAGAAAAAGTGTTAAGGGCCCTATAGTAAGGTGAGGAGATATACTCCCCCCCCCAAGTCTTGCAAAGCTGTTTTTTTTTTTTTTTTCTCTAGATAGTCTTTCAACAGAATTCTTGAGTTCTGGTTGAGTCTTTAACTGGGGCACAGTTATTAGTGGGAAAGAAAGAATGAACTTTTTAGTTAAAATTGGCTTTTTCGATAATAACAGAAAACCCAATTTTATTTGCTTTGCAAATAACAAGATAGTTGGTATGCATGAATGATTTGATTTTTTAATGGCATTGGCTGAATATTTTATAGGAAGAGTCATTTTCAGAAATTGCCAACACCACTTTTGCTCTTATGGTTTTTTAAAATTTAATCACTCATTATGAATTAAAGTTAAAAATCAGTACCTTCCAGCAGAATCTCATTGAGAATCTGTTCTTCTGTAGATCTGTCTCTTACCATCCTTCTCTTGCCTACAAGCTCAAATAAATTTTCAAGAAGTCTGGATACCAATCGGACATCAGCTCTAATCCTTGTATCATCAAATTAATTATGGATGATAGAGACAGAGTAACCCTCCTCAATCTTCCTGGAGTTTATCTCATTCCTGTCTCAACATTTAATGAAAATTATGACATTGGAGGCACTTGTGACATCATCAGCAGCTGTTTATTGGAGCATAAAAATGATGTCCATAAAGAGCATTCTTAAACTTCCCTACCATTCCTGACTTTGGAGGACATTTCTGCTGAATGTCTTTGGACTGACAGCAAACAAATTGTCCCATTCATTAATCATTTTTCATTGCACTATTTGGAAACTTTTCTAAGCCCCAAGAAAGCCGCAATTCTGATTCTATTATTATCATCCCATTAATATGGAAATCAATTTTAAAAAAGAAATAATGCATACGACTTTGAATCTGGCTACCACTTACCATCGTCACTGTCCATTCATCACAAGACTGGTGAAGATTGAAGTTGTCAGTTGACAGCTTCCTTGCATTAAACTTTTTGCATTATTTCACCATGTTGCTTTTTAAGTTTTGAAACTAATTTGTCTTAAATTAGATCATATTCAAATCTATGTAATGCTAACCCTCTTATGGTGTTCAAATTGCTTTTTAACCTAACAGGTGCTTGCTCTAGCTCCCACATGGTTAGCTTAATATGCTTAATATTTCCTGAGTGTCTATTTTAATGCTTATTTAAACATATTAAACATAGTTCGTACGCTTCCTGAAAATCCTGGAAATGTCCTAAAATTATGTTACGTGTCCTGGAATTTTATCCATTCCGGCCTTTTTGTCCTTGTGCGATGTTTTGTAGTTGAAGATTTTTCTACTGACATAACTTATGTCTGACAAATTTTCCTCCCCCACCTCCTGCAAAATGCGGGGGTGGGGGAGGGCCGTCGGTTTTCTTGTCTGTTAGGAGGACTGAAGCTGCGTTATGTTAGCATCTTTTGGCATCGTGCTTATATTATCACTTTGTCTGTCCGACCGGGAAGACCATATCTCTAGAATTATTAGTTCGATTTGTAAAGTTCGTTTTGTATTGGGAAGCTTAAAGTGTGAGGATGATGATCCACTTGTCCCGGTTTTTTTTCCGATGCACAACTTCACCGCTGGGCAAATATCATATCAAATTTAAAATGCATTTTATTTCATACATTTGCTTCTAAATATCCAGTTGAAAAAAAAATTTCTTTCGATGATATTTATATCGAAAACTATTTTAATTACTGTCCCTTTTTTAAATAATACATAAATTTTCCACTAGGGGGCGTGATGGTAAGTCGCGATTTTCCCAATATCTCCACTTCTAACAGTCCGATTTGAAAAATTCTTCCTGCGTTGGATACAGCTCTTGAGGGGAAATATTTTGCATATTATATATCATTTTTTGTAAAAAATGGTTTGGCCGCTAGGGGTCGAAAGTGATTATTTTTGGTTCTGACACATTTGCAATAAAATCTGAGCTTGAAACTTGATTTTAAAAAAATCCTCCGTGAGTCGATACCGCTCACTTCCAAAAACTTTTTGAGAATACCTCCTGCTTAAATAGTGCATAATTTTTCTACCAGGGGTGTACACTTATATCTTATTTTTGTCCATATCTCTGTTTCTAGGAGTACGATTTAAAAAATTCCTTCTTTGTTGGAGAACAATTTTGCTGTGTAATGTTTCTCATATAATTTAAAATATTTTTAAACGCACAAGTGCGCCACTAGAGGGCGTAAGTTCATGTTTCCGTTTACAGCAATATCTGCGAGACTAATAACCCGATTAAAAAATATTCTCTTTTGACCAGATGCTACTAACTATGAAAACTCCTTGTGCGTATTTTCTTCCCAAAATAATGCACAATTTTGCCGCTAGGGGGTGCAAATATTTAACCTATTTTTCTCAATATTTGTACTTCTAAACGCCCACTTTAAAAAAATATTTTAATAACAGATATCATTTACCTTATGGAACACTTTAGGTTTGTATTTGAGGTTTGTGGTTCACAATTCTGCCACTAGGTGGTGTTTATGTTTGCAGCCTATCTATGCCTCTAAAAACTCTATTGAGGAATTTCTTTTTTCACTGTATGCCGTTCACTATAATAAAGTTGAAGAGTGAATAAGATTTTTGCTATAATAAGAAGATCCTCTTCAAATAATGTGTACAACTTTTCCCCTAGGGGTTGTAAAGGTCAAAATGTTTTTCTTGCTTTCTCTGCTTCTGGGAGACATATTTGAAAAGTTCTTTTCCTTAGAATAGCTTTTGCTATGAGGAATACTTTTAGCCTGTTTCAACTTTTCCATTGTGCAAAATTCCTCCACTAAAAAGCATACAGTTATATCATGTTTCCTTCTCTATCTCTTCTTATAACTGTTTGATTTGAAAACTTTTTTGTCTCTAATACCTTCCTTCTGCTATGCAAAACGTTTTTTGTGCCACTTGTTAATTTTTGTAACATACTTTTTAGCCACTGGTGGAAGTAAGTAGCTGATCTTTTTTTTTTTTTTTTTATTTTTGCGAGTTATTTTGACCTTTGCTGAAATTTGCTAATGAATGCTTTATATAAAAATTTGTCATAAAATTAGATTCGTTTCTAATATCAGAAACTTAAATGTAGTTGTTTCTTGGTATTTTCTGAGCAAACTAATCACTTTGCATCTTCTATAAGTAGTTTTCTAATCATGCCCAGTTAAATTGCCTTGATCACTTATAAATGCAGTTGTACTCTGAGCCCTTGGATTTAAGGTTTTCCCATTATTCTCTTTCATTTCACGTTGGAAATTTTTGTGCATACTTTGTTTGCTGGTGAGTACAAATTTAAAACATAGCTATAGCATTAATATTATGTTGAAAATTTCTTCCCTGAATAAAATGTAACACAAATACTTATCCCCATTATTATGTGTTTAAGAAATAACAATTCCTTTGGTCCTTTGAAAAAGTTCCAAATATTTGATCTTTCCTTACCCTTAAATTTCCAATGTAACCATTATTTCAAAATAATTAAATATAAATAGTATTTGATATGTTGCTGTTTTCTCCAGGCGGATTTTCAGTGGATTAGGGCCTGACTTTCCTTGAATTTCGCCTGTCAAAACCATCGAATATCTATGCATTCTTATTCCAAGAATGTACTTTCACATACTTACCTTCTTCTTTTTTTTTTTTTTTTTTTGGTTCCTTTTAAAATTCCTTCTCGTCTTTTTTTTTTTTTTTTTTTTTTTTTTGTAGGTATATGCACGGATAACAAACACCCGTGAAAAAAAAAAAAGAAAAAAAAGGGAGTCAAGAATAAGTCAAGTTAATTAAAAATGCATATTCTTCATTCATTTATTCTTGTCACAATTCAAGGCTTGTGATTACCTTCGTTTTTCATCATTTAGCTTCATGCCTTTTCTTTTTTTTTTATTCTCGTGGAAATACAAAGTGTGATATGTCGTCATGAATTCAAATTTTTTTCTCCGTGACAAATTGAGTAAATTTTGTGGTTAGTGTATGTGCATTTAATGTTTACAGTAACGATAATCGTAGTGAGGTAGAATAATGATAGTGCTTGGATAATTGTAGAAAATGTTTTTTTTTTTTTTTTTTTGTACTAATGCTTTAATGAATCGTATTAATCTTTTTTGTAGCATAGTGATTAATTCCATTCATTATTTTAACAAAGAGAAAATTAATATTGCCGTAGGAATTATCATATAATGTATTTAAATTTTTGCATATGGCCAGGGTATCTGTACACTTGGAGAATAAGGAAAAGAAGGAGTTCGTTTTGCAGCTCTCTCTCGTTTTCTTCAATATTACCCTGCTAGGAAATTAAAGTTATAATTGTGTATGAGTATGATATGTAATACTGTATTTATCTAGTGATTTCAGAGTGTATTTCTTATTTTTAACATTGAGAAAGTCGTGAATTCTTTTCAGCCATTTTTTTTTCATTGTTCCTTTGGGTCGCCAGGAAATAAGCGTTTTGTGGAAAGTCGAGAGTAACCTTGTTTTAACCTTTGCCCTTTCTTGTTCAACTTCAGGGATTCCCAGAATTTGCCAAAGGTCAGCCAGCTTAACCTTGACACCTCCGCTGTCAAAACCGGGCGATGCGGGGTTTTTTTTTCCCCCTTATGTGTGGTTGCTAGGGCCGGGTGAGTCTGACGTTTGCATTGTCCAGTGGAGAAGAATGTTCCCGTGCTTTCTCCCCCCCCCTCCTTTGATCTCCCTTCTCTTAGGCAAGGAAAACTTTTCAGCCAATGAGAGCTCACCAACACGCCACGCTGGCGGAGGTTAAGTAGACGTCTGTGGGTCTGCGGGATCCTCTCTCTTTACGGCTCTGCTGCTGGGTGCAGACCATTTTTCCGACTGATTATTTTGTAAGGTGCAGACGCTTGGGTCTGCGTGATCTTGTCCAAAAGGGGCACTTTTTTTTGCCTGACCTCTCCCCAAATTCAGCTTTTCAATTCATCGCTCGCCAAGTGAATCCACCAAAGACTTCGGTGTGCAGAAAAATGAGCGCGGCCTTGCCTCAACCTAAGATACCGAAGTGACCCAAGTCGACGTTCATCAAGCCGAGTGTCCAACACCCTTATGCAACCTGCAGCATGAAGACAGCCGAATAAAAGAGGTTAACAAAAGAAACAACCTTCTCAACTGATGCATGGGGCACCCTCCGGCCATAGCTTGACCCCATGATGACCACCAGCCATTGATTCCCAGCATTCCTGGCCTAAAGGACAGGCGTCTTCCTCCTCAGCAAAGGAAAACAAAAGAAAAAGGGGGGGGTGATGAGACCACAGTGGCCTTCACACAGGTGACACATTTTTGGCCTTAGTGTAGGCACCCCTTCTATCTCCACCAGGACCCTGAAGGCAAGGTAAAGCAAAATTTCCTTTCCATTTTGCAGCCGATGCAAGATGCAAATAGCATGGAATCTTCTAGGAGTTTTTTTAGCCTAAATTAAACATATTTGAGATGGTATGAAATATATTTCGATAATAGAGTTTATAAATCATTGTGCAGGAGGCTAGGGAAGCATTCAATTTTTCTTTATCTCATTTTGGTGAATTTTAATATTCATATTAAGGCTAAGAAAGAAGATTTCTGGAATGAGCTAAAAGCTGTTTTGAGTCAGTTTGGTGCTAAAGAAAAAGTTATAATTGCAGGGGATTTCAATGCTAGAGTAGGTGTACAGAATACAATTTCTGACAATGTTCTGGGTAAGTTTAATGATCCTTGTGTGAATGATAATGGTGAAAGATTAATTGAACTCTGCATTGAGAATGATTTGTGTGTATCTAATACATTTTTCAACCACAAGTATATACACACATATACTTGGGAAAATCGTACTCTTGGTCAAAAGAGTGTGATAGATTTTGGTGTTTACGATCAGCGTTTGAAACACTTAGTTGTTGACACCCGTGTGATGAGAGGTGTGGATGTTGGTTCTGATCATTACTTGGTAGTGTCACGAGTGAAACTTAATTATGGTTGGAGGAAAAAGAATAGGAAGAGACCCAGGATAGTAAGAATAAAGGTTGATAGGCTCTTTGAAGATCATCAGCGGTATTCTGACTTACTCAGAGAACGACTGAAGAATCTGAAATCTTGTGAGAGGGATGTAGAAAAGAAGTGGGAATGTTTTAAGAACTGTGTTGTTACTGCTGCTAAAGAGGTCTGTGGCACCACAATAGTGGGTAACAATAGAGGTGAAGCTTGGTGGAATAGTGAGATTGATGAGGCAATAAAGAAAAAGAAGGAAGCCTATTTGGGGATGTTGCAAGGTAGAGTCTCTGTGGATGAATATCGCTGTAAGAAGCGTGAAGCTGCTAAGCTGGTTCGCCACAGTAAGGCAAAAGATAGGAAAGAGAAAGTGGAAAGGCATGAACTGGCTTTTTGGAAAGATAGAAAGTCCTTCTGGAAGTACATGAGACTCAGGAAAAATAGGGGTACAAAGTTGTAAGTTGTGTGAAGAATGAGGTTGGGGAAATGATATGGGAGCCCAATGAGTTAAGTGACAGTTGGGGCGAATACTTCTGTGAGTTATTAGATCAGGAGAGCAAAAATGATTCTCAGACAGATGCAGATGATGTCACAATGAGGGATGAAAGCACAAAAGGGATCTCAAGAGAAGAAGTGTGTAAAGCTCTAAAATCTCTTCAGAATGGTAAGGCTCCAGGAGTTGATGGCATAACTGCAGAGATGTTGAAATATGGTGGTGACTCTATAATTGTCTGGTTAACTGAAATTTGCCAGTTGTGCTGGGAGTTAGGAATTGTCCCTCGGGATTGGAAGGATGTTATCATTGTTCCCTTGTATAAGGGAAAAGGTGATCAGACTGAATGCAAGAACTATCGTGGTATTAGCCTTCTGAGTGTGCCAGGAAAAGTGTTTGGTAAGGTTGTTATTGAAAAAGTACGGGGTCTTACATCAGAGAAAGTGTGGGATGTTCAGAGTGGTTTTATGCCTGGTAAAGGCTGCACTAGCCAGATTTTTGCATTACGCATGATGATTTAAAAGTATCTGGCTGTTGGGAAGAAAGTTTTTATTGCCTTCATAGATTTAGAGAAAGCTTACGACCGAGTCAATAGGACACTTTTGTGGAAGGTATTGAATGAATATGGTGTTACTGGGAATCTACTTAATAGTGTAAAAGCCATGTATGCTGGTAGTAGAGCTTGTGTACGAGTGAATGGTGTTTTATCAAAATGGTTTTCCATTTGTGCAGGAGTTAGACAAGGTTGTGTAATGTCACCATGGCTGTTTAATATATTTATGGACGCATGCATGCGTGAGGCCAAAATAGATAATAGTGGTTTATGTCTTGGTGATATCCGTGTGTGCAGATTGCTGAATGCTGATGACACTGTCCTGTTGGCAGATAGCAAAAGTGAGTTGCAGAGTATGTTGACTCGGATGCACGAAGTTAGCATGAAATTCAAACTGAGTATAAATAAGGGAAAAACCAAAGTTATGGTGTTTGAGATAGGAATGGGTAGCACTGAATGTAATGTAAGTATAAATGGCACTGTGATTGACCAGGTGAGTGAGTTTGTGTGTTTAGGAAGCATGTTTGACAGAGAGTACAAGTTGGATGGTGAAATCAGTAGGCGAGTGAATTCTTCTTTGAAAGTCATAGCTGCTCTGCGAGGTTTTCACAGGAATGATGGGTTCTCTAGAGAGTCCCGCATGGCTGTGTATGAAACAGTAATTGTTCCTACTCTGATGTATGGCAGTGAAACCTGGGTACTGCAGAAGAAACATAGGAGTCGTTTGTGTGCTGGAGAAATGTGTTACTTACGTGGGGTTTGTGGCAAGACACGATCTGATTGTGTGAGGAATGAAGATGTATTGCAGTTGTGTGATGTAAAGCAAAATGTTGTTAGCAAGATGGAGACCAATATGCTTCGGTGGTTTAGCCATGTTGAAAGAATGAGTGATGAAATGCTTACTAAGAAAATATTTTCAGCCCAGGTGGCAGGAAGGAAAGGCGGAGGAAGGCCAAGGAAGACATGGGTGGATCAGATTCAGGAGTGTCTGCATGAGAAAAAGATTATGAGTATGAAGTATAAAAGATCTTGTGTACGGCGTGTAATGGATATCAGTGAAGCACGAGTTGTATGTCAAGATCGCTGTAAATGGCGAAGTTTGATACGACAACAATAAGTAAAAATATCTGGAAGTTTGTATTTCTTTTTGGAGCTAACCTCTGAATCTCAGAGAACAGGTTAGTGATATGTATGTATGTATGTATATTAAGGCTGAGGCCTTAAAAATTTGAAGAAAGAATATCTTTTGAAAAACACAATACCTGCCAAATTATGTAAAAAAAAATATATCTATCTAGGTTGTTTAAAAGTGAAAATTTAGATTTGTTGTGAATACAAGGAATATATATATAAATTTTAAAAACAGGTTAAAAACAAAAATGGTAGCAAGCCAAAAAAAAAAAAAAAATAGCAAACAAAACAAAAATTCAATGTGAATAGCTAAAAAGACTGGCAGTGCAATGTTTTTTTTTTTTTTTTTTTTTGAGCCTGAAAACTTATCATAATTAAATAATGAGTGTGTAAATATTGTGTATGTGCATATATATGCGTTAGTAAAGAAAAGAAAAATGTTTGAAAACCAACAGTATTAATTAAGGTTAGCTGTGTTCTAAATTTATATGAAATGTTTTTTTTAACTTGAAATAGCAAAATTTACACCATTTTATTTACTTTGTTGAAATATTACTGTGTGGCTCATTCTGCTAACGATAGCACCAAATGTCAAAACAAGCTAAATTTGTATCCAAGGCATAAACCTTTGGAATCGTTTTCCTTATACCCAAATCAAAATTTATTTTGGACTCTAAATACCTTTTGGAAATTTTTGGGAAACTGTGAGAAAATTACGGCTATGATTAGCCGGTGTTGTTAAGAAAGCAAAATTTAAGCTCTCATCATATTTGCCTGAATCATCGTGTTTTTCAAATAAATGTAGCCGAAGTTGGCTTTTCAAACTTGCACACATGAGTCAGTACATGTTTTGTCTTGAATTGCCTGTTCTGTGACACTGCCAGGTGAACAAAATCACCCCTGCAACTGGTAGGGCTTTCCATAGGAAACACTCACTGGGTAAGTATTTTGTCGGTCATTTTCGCCAGCGTACTTCCACTATTTTGATCATGTGCCAAATTTAAGAGTAGTTCGAATATTATTATTTTTTTCTTAGATTTTTCTGGTGTGCCTAAAAGTTTACAAATTTTGGATCAATTTCACAAAATTATTGGGTTTTTTTATCCAAAGACTTTTTCAACCACTTTTATTTAATTATTATATCAAATGAACACACGTTATATATATCATATTTTATGTATTGATTGTGTGGTATATGAAAGCATTTTAAGAGTAATGCCACATACATATGTATTTTTGAGTTTTATGTTGTTGTTGTTTTATTCTGTAATTTGCTTCAATAATTGAACTAAAGCCAAAATGGAAAAATAACAGTTTCTCAAAATCGGTGTAGTATAGTATACAAAAGTTTAGTAGATATTAAATCTGGTCACATTTTCAGTGACAGTTTTGGTATTTCAGTATTTATCTGTGATTCTAAGTTTCTGATTAACTGCAGCGGACAACATTTTTAATATTCTGCATTAAGTTTGCCCAAGCATGTAAGAAGTTGTTTGTTGTAGGTTACAGGTTGAACAGACCTATGGTTTCATTATATTTTAAGTAAGAGCGTTTGGATCTTACGTCCTGGGGAAAAAATCCAAAAGTCCTGGTAAAGTCCTGGAATTTTGTGATTGAAAAAACTTATGAACCATGAATTAAAAGGTCAAAAAAGTTCTTAAAGTAGTTTAGTGGGAATGAGAATAGTAATACACAAGGTGTTCTCGTCACTTTTGTCCTACTTGTTAATTATACATTCTTAAATAGGAGTATCAGTTTCTTTTATAAAAAATATTCAACAATAAAATTTCACAAATTTATTGATCAAATATTTTTTATGTATTACGGTGAGTAAGTCTAGTGACCGAGCATCAGTTCACCTTCCAACTGATTTTAGGTGCAGCAAAGGGGGAAAATGGTACCAAAGAACTTGTGATTTTCCATCCACATAATAGTGGATCAGTCAGGGTTGGTAGTTCTGCATGACCTTTAATAAACCTGTTTAAATCACTGAATAAAGAGCAGGCGGATGGATCATTCCATGTCACCCACCAACTCGGATTTTAATGAAACTTGGCAGGTAGATATACCCGATAAAGATATGGGAAAAACCTGTTTCAGTTTTTTAAACCTCATAGTTTTTAAAATACAGTGCTCCAAAATGTAGCAGAACACCCACTTTCGCAGCTGCGCAGTAGCATGCCACTTTTTACATAACATGCTGTAGTTTGTGTGGTACTGAATTTAGGAGAATGAAACTTTGGAATCACATGGAAAAGGGTCCCTACATATTGAAAACACTTTTCATTTTACCTGAAACACCAGTTAAGTGAGCACCACCTAGTGGTGAAGTGAAAAATTACAGCAAAATTTAGACATTTTTATGGGAGGCTCTGTAGAATATTGCTGTGGCATGAAGGAGATTTTTTTTTTATATTGATGTTTAACACAACCTATAACATAATTGAAAAAAAGTGGTGGTTATCAGCATTTTTTTTTTTTTCTGCGATGGTTAAAATTATCTGAATTTCATAGAGGGCTCTCCTTCAACAGTTCAGCCATTTTGTTCTACAAACCTGACCCACCGTTTTGGATTTTGCTGAAAATTAGCATGTTGGTTTACCTAACAAAGCTGCAAAACACTGCAAATTTTTTATCTTCCACATTCCATAGTTTCCGAGATACAGCACTTGAAAGTTAGGCCTAACCACTCGTTCAACAGCTAACTGATCCTGTTACAAATGATGAAGCATATCATGTGGCAGCTTTTCAACTTAAATCTTTGTGCATGTGTGAGAGAGAGAGAGAGAGATAGTGTGTGTTCATAAGATATAGTTACCATAATTTTCGGACTAAAAGCCGCAGGTGAGAAATTTTGTAATCTTGGAAGCAAAAGTTGCCGTAAGGGCTTCACCGGCATAAGGGCCACACCTGTGAAGTCGTGGTGCTGCTCAGAAAGCTAAATTATCTTCCTTATTTTCATGAATTAACTCACGCCCAACGTGATTATATGTATACTTCAAAGGCTAATTCTGCAACTCAGTGTCGATCTGCTTTATACATTTATTTTTTCATACTGGCAAAAAATTTTATTGATACATTTTTTATTAATCATGCTATGGATGTTATTTGTTTGCCTTTATTAAATGCTTAAAACTATTTATGTAATCAATATAAATCACAGTTAACCTTAAGACTCCCATTAGAATATCGCATTGCTCGTAAAACCGCACAATTGTCTAAATTCCATTCAATGTGGATGTCTGCTACAGGATGGTTCTCTGTTCACCGCAATAGAATCCGTCTTAGAAGTAATTAACTTATAAATTATCGCTTGTAATGCTTTCGATTAATGTTTTCTTTAATAATATGTTCCTTCTATGTTATGCTTTTTTCTCATCTAGAGATGTTTTTGTTAGAATGAAGTTGCGCTTCCTTTTACCAGCTGCCTCGCACGTGTTCGCAGATCTGGCCGCCAACACTTCGAAACAGCGGGGATTTCTCTCTTTCAAGTGGTTTGACCTACTTTAATTTACTGCGCAATGAGCCTTCGCATTAAGTTCTTTTCCAGCTGAAGCCTTCAATTTCCACTATCGTCAGTCAACTAAAAAAAAAAAAAAAAAAATTAAAAAATTAAAATCGAAGCAAAACTCAGGAGCACAAGCCAAGAAACACCTGTATCGCATGCCAGATTAACCAAGAAGAGTGAACAGAATTTGTCCTTCCGTCCCGCCAGTATTGTTTGGAATAAGTCTCTGCTAATGGAATCATCCTGGGGCAGGCTTTTGCATTGTTCATGTTCTTAAGCTTTTGTTCAGGGAAGCGCCCATCAAACCGGTTTCCCCACCCCAGTGAAAATCACCGTTCCTTCCCTTGGTTGCATGGCACCTTCCTACACGATGTATGCTGCAGCCAACGAAAGAGATACGCTGGGCGCGCTATCCACAGAAGCCTCGGACGTCACGCTACTCGGCTGTGTGCTTATGTCTCCATTCCATCCCCCACTCCTCCATGCAAAGGCCATTTGAGTCAGACATTCCTGTACTCCCCCACTTTCCCGCCTAAACCAACATCAGGACAGCGGAGTTATCGTTTAAATAGATGTGTCTAACGTATAAGTAGAAGGGGGGGGGGGACATGATCGCAGTCAAGTTTGTGAAAAAAAAAAAAAAAAGACGTGGTTTGAAAAAATTTACTAAGCATTTGCATGAGAAAAAAAAAAAAAAAAAAAAGGGCGGGAAGAAACAGTCTTGTCGAAAACAAATTCGGCATAAGGGCCGCACACCCGAAAAATTTCACTTTTAGTAACATAAGAGCTGCGGCTCTTGGCCCAAAAGTTACGGTACTCTCACATGCTGAGGGGTAAGAACCTCTGCAAAAATGAAAAGAAATAGTTTGTTTGTTTTTTACATAAAATTTCAACTTTCCAATTTGCTACCCTGTAGGATACCTCGAGAATAATCAAACATGTAATTTTGTTAATAAATTGCTAGCTAGGTAGCAACAAGATCAAACAAAAAAAAAGTTATTTCTTGTATACCATGATTACAAGAATTTTTTCCAGTTTTGGTAAATTTCCAAATCAAATTTAGAGGCTAACTATTTTTAAATGTATTCCTTATAGTTGAAAAAATAAATTCCTATATTCTTAATAACTAATATTTTGGACTCAATCTGCAATTTTTTGCTCCATTTTTTACGATTGACAAAGTGAAACAAAATCAAATAGAAATTTTTAAGCACTGACTAATTTTTAACTACTTTGAAACATTATGTGATATAAATTTTTAGAGTATCAGTGCACAAAGCATCAACAGGAGTAGCCATTTTTAGCATTGCATAAAACACATTTCAACATATCACAAGTTTGCGTTATCAGCTGATTTAATCATCACAAGGGGATGTGGGTAGAGAAAATGTTGAAAAATAAGAACTTTCTGAAATATGTTTCAAAGAATGGAGTTTTATTTTGGGTTTTAAACTTCCAGTCAGAGACGGTAGGGTTTTAAACTGACAGGCAATGATTATTTTTGGTTTGGTTTTCAACTGACAGGCAAGAAATACTGTGTTTAAGAGCTGAAATAGCAGACTGTAGAAGTATTGTGACATTATGTTTTCATCATGAATACTACTATACAACAAAATTTGAGGAACAACAAAAATCATGCTGCAATCCATTTCAAGTTCATAAAAAATCTGTTAGAAGTTCTCTAAGGATGGTCAGTCTATGATTAGCAAAGGAATTTATGCAAAAACATGTTCATGTCAAACCTGGGCAAAAGATCTGTTGTAACTGTAAAAATAGGGCTATGAGACTAGAGGAAGCAAGCTCTGAATCTGGTTTAGACATCACAGCTGCACAGTATGAAAGTGAAAGCACAAGTGACAACAAATTAAAGCTAAAACAGGAATCAGTAGAAAAAGAACAAACACTGGACGAAATCAATATGGGCATGAGTAATATTGGCTGTTGTACTTTGAAGCTGTATTCTGTACCACAGCACAGAAGATTGTCATATCAAAAAAGGAAAATAAAACAAATACAATCAAGTGTTAAACATAAAGTTGCCCGTTTACTTCAACATGATTTTTCAAGCTCTGAAAATGAAGATACCTCTGAGACCAGTGCAGCAAAGCAAAAGGCTAAAGATTTAGATAAGCTTGTGACTCTGATGAAAGAGAAACTTCCCACATTGAACAGACAAAAAAAAAAATCCAAATGCTAACAGTGACACCTCCATCCTGGTCCCAAAAAAGGATTATTGAAACATTTCAGGTGTCAGAATATCTAGTGCGACAAGCAAAAAAACTGATTCAGAAAACAGGAATTATGTCACTACCAGAACCAAGGATAAGGAAAAAACTGAGCAATGAAACATTGCAATTAATTCAGGGATTTTATGAAGATGACACTTCTTCTTGGCAGATGTCAGGAAAGAAGGATTTTGCTAACATCAGAAGAAATCAGCATGTGCAGAAGAGGCTAATTTTGTGCAATCTTAAAGAACTGTATAGCTCTTTTAAACAGCAATATCCTGACAGAAAGGTTGGATGCTGGTACTCATTCAGTATGTGTGTGCACTATACATCAAAATGTTATATTACTTCTGAATGCTGCTCAGTTCAAGGAATCGTATGAAACACTAATGGGTTACATGGTTTGTGACTTGAAAGATCATAACTGAATGCTCAGACACTGCAAAAACTGCTCATCTACAGATAACTTAGCAAATTTTTTGAAAACAAAATTTGAAGTCTATGATGAAAATGATACCATAGAATTCAGTCAGTGGGTATCAAGTGGAAGAATAAAATTAATTAAACAAACTTTAACAATGGAAGATTTTATGCAAATGCTATTGTTGAAGATGGAAAAACTTATCCCACATGCATACATTGTGAAGGAACAATCCAGGTTTCTAAAGGAACTCAAAGAAATGCTTACACCAGACATGGCAATTGTTTTTATGGACTTCAGTGAGAACTACTCATTTGTCATACAAGATGAGGCACACGGCTATCATTGGATATCAGAGGCATGCACAGTTCACCCAGTTATTATGTACACAAGAGGTGAGACACGGTTGCTTAAAATCTCCAATCACTGCTTCTTTTCTGACAATCTGGACCACGATGCTTGTATGGTGTACAGAATTCAACAAACAACAATGCAGTACATCAAGAATAAATATCCAGAACTTGTGAAGGTTCACTATTTTACAGATGGGTGTACAGCACAATATAAAAATTGCAAGAATTTTTTGAATTTGTGCAAGCATGAAAATGATTTTTCAATATCTGCATCATGGTAATTTTTTGCCACTAGCCATGAGAAATCAGCTTGCGATGGTATTGGTGGTACAGTGAAGCAAATTGTAAGCAGAGCAAGCCTGCAATGACCTATCAAAAATCATCACAAGCCTCTAGTTTTTGTGTTGCAAACATAAAAAACATTGAGTTCCACTTTATATCAAAGCCTGAAATTGAAATTGTATGCAAGAAACAACCTATGGGAATGTTTTTTAGAAACATCAGTTATTCTAGGCACCAGGAGTTTTTACTATTTTTGTAGTACAGATGACAAATATTGTAGCACTGAACTTATAAATCGGCCACAGTTGCACACTCAATGCTGTGTAGCATGCATATATGATAACTGGTTTTTTGGTATGATCAGGGATATTAAAAAGGATGAAGACGTGAAAATTAAGTTTATGCATCCACATGGTCCTGCAAAGTCATTTTGCTGGCGCCACTTCATGATGATATATGCTATGTGCCTGCAGCATATATTGTGTACAGTGCAACACCCAATGACGACAGGCATGGTCAGAGCATATTATTTTCATAAAGAAGACACGAAAGCTGTTCAGATTAAGTGGTGTGCAGCACAGAAAAGTTCCCTGCAGTTAGAAAAACTCCCACTGAGGCATGCACCGGAATAAACTGTAGAACAGTGTCTGTTATACGTGTAACTGAATATTATAACATTCAATCAAGGAATGAATAGCAGCTTAATATTAATATGCAGGTAATTATAACTTATTCCACCATTGATTCAGGATAATGCAAATTGTAGTTAATTTTTAAAAACAATTTATTTGTCCTGTGGTTTTTTTACAGCTACTTGAAAAATGGCACTTATTTTAAACATATAATTTTATTTCTTACTCATCACTTCAGTTTCATTAACTGTTAATAACAGCATTTATTCATACTGAGCACTGTGGTTACAGGACTGAGCTTCTTATAGACCTTGCACTTAAATAAAAAATATTTAAATGTTTGGATTTATGAGCCAGCACTGCACTCAGTAACTGTATATGTATGGTACCTTTTAAGTTGAAAACATGTGTACATGTACACATGTTTTCAACTTAAAAGGTACTATATAATAGACTCCACAAGCTGAAACAGGATCAGTATGCTGTTGAACGAGTGGTTAGGCCTAACTTTTGAGTGCTGTATCTCGGAAACTATGGAATGTGGAAGATAAAAAATGTGCAGTGTTTTGCAGCTTTGTTAGTTAAACCTACATGCTAATTTTCAGCAAAATCCAAAACGGTAGGTCAGGTTTGTAGAACAAAATGGCTGAACTGTCAAAAGAGAGCCCTCTATGAAATTCAGATAATTTTAACCATCTGAGGAAATATGCTGATAACCACCTTTTTTTTTTTTTTTTTTCAAATACACTAGCGGAAAGTGAAAAAGAACACCAAGAAGGAATTGGTGGACGATCATGAAATTTACATATGTTAATGGGATCAAGTGTACGTAGGTGTGATGTTAATTTCGGGACCAACCGCTGAGCGCATACGCCACAGCACGGCATAATATGCAAATTATTGTCGGTGGTATTTAAGGAGTACAGCGAAATGAATGTAATCAGTCGTCGGCGTACGGACATGTGCAAAAAGACCCTGAAGAAGCTTCAATACCTGGACATGGAAGATATGTACGATTTCAGCAGTTATCGGACTTTGAGCGAGGTCGTCTAGTCAGACTCCGCAAGGCCGGGTGGTCGTATTGCAAAGTGAATTGGACGAGAAGTATCGGTGGTGGTACGATGGTGGAGTAGATGGTGCGAAGAACATTCCCACACGAGAAGACGTGGAACCGGGAGTCACAGATGGACTGATGAGCGGACCGATTGACGCATAAGAAGAGCGGTGTTGTCGAGCAGAACATCCCCTGCGACGCAAATCCAAGCTGCCGTTGCACCTGAGGTGACTGTGCGAACAATCCGCAACCGTCTACTGGATGCAGGACTACGTGCACGTGTGCCTCTGGCATGTGTACCTCTGACTCCAGCCCACCGTTAGGAACGGCTGTGGTGGTGTCGCCAACGTCTGCACTGAAGAACGCAATGGGGATCTGTCGTGTTCAGCGATGAAAGCAGATTCTGCTTGGGAGCCTCTGATGGCCATATGCGTGTTCGCAGACGCACAGCGAAGCGTCTCCACCCTTCTTGCATCCGCCAGCGACACACAGGGCCTACACCTAGTCTCCTGGTGTGGGGAGCGATCAGCTATCACTCCCATACACAACTAGTGTTTGTACCGGGTACGTTAAACAGCACCTCCTACATCAACAACATCATTCAGCCCGTTGTGACATTTGTAAGGTCGGTCCATCGTGGTGTTTTCCAGCAAGACAGCGCACGCCCACACATGGCACGTGCAACGCAACATGCATTTCAGGGTGTGAGACAATTTCCATGGCCTGTACATTCACCGGATTTGTCCCCCATTGAGCACGTGTTGGATTTTATGGGACAACAACTTATCCGGTCTCCACGGCCAGCCACGACCATCCCTGATTTGCGCGTCCAGGTTGAGGATTGTTGGAACTCAATACCCCAAACTTACTTCCAACATCTGTACGACAGACTCCATGCCAGAATTGCAGTGTGACGCAGTTCATGGCGGTTCAACCTCGTACTAACCATGTTACTTGGAAATGTTATTTTTCAGTTTACCAGCAAATACAGCTGTATTTTGCCATAATGTTTTGATCACGTTATCCTCTGTATTCCGTTATTATGCTGTATAAATTTTGTTGGTATCAGACTTCTCCTTCTTGGTGTTCTTTTTTCACTTTCCGGTAGTGTATGTTATAGGATGTGTTAAACATCAATATAAAAAAAATTATTTCCTTCATGCCACAGCAATATTCTACAGAGCCTCCCATAAAATGTCTAAATTTTGCTGTAATTTTTCACTTCACCACTAGGTGGTGCTCACTTAACTGGTGTTTCAGGTAAAATGAAAAGTGTTTTCAATTTGTAGGGACCCTTTTCCATGTGATTCCAAAGTTTCATTCTCCTAAATTCAGTACCACACAAACTACAGCATGTTATGTAAAAAGTGGCATGCTACTGCGCAGCTGCGAAAGTGGGTGTTTGGTTAAATTTGGGAGCACTGTATTTTAAAAATTATGAGGTTTAAAAACCTGGAAACTTATGATTTTCCCATATCTTTATCGGGTATATCTACCTGCTAAGTTTCATTCAAATCCGAGTCGGTGGGTTACATTTTGCAAAAAAATCGGTGATTTGACATGGCAAAAATGACCAAGCATTCCTGTCAAGCAGTTCTACTGCTCTAAGTGTTTCTTTCTTTGTGAGTATTTCTGCTGATAATGGCTTCATCGGAAGGCATTAGTAGGAAAGAAATATATGTTTCTGATGAGATGAAGTAGTATCTGAGTTGGAAAACCATGTTTCACAGATTCTGCACTGGCCCTAAATTCCTGGAAAAGTCCTAGAATTTGATTTCCCTTTTTTCCAGACCTGAAAAATCCTTAATTTTTCATATTTTTATGAAAGGTCCTGTTATAATCCTGCAATTTTTTTCTTGAAATGAAGAAAAAAAAAAAAAAGGTTGAAATGTTTGGATTGATTACATCGCTTTGTTGTAGCTCGCTGTGGCCTCTGTTCACAATGACATCCCTTCTTTCCATGGAGTGTGGAGACATAATATCATCTCTTGTGGTGCTACAGTGGAAGTTGGTTGAATGCTGTATTTCCAACAACTTCGATTTGTAGTATAGTAGTGGTGCACAGTTGAAGTCACAAAAGCGTGTGGAAACTCTTCCTGTTAGTTCCCAATGGTAATTTCTTCTAGTGTGCACTTTCCTCACTAAAGGAGATTGATATCTGGCTTTCTTATGACAAATGTGCATGGGAATAAATGACTGCAGAATAAGGCATCTTCAGTTCCACTGCAAAATGTTTTTGCATTATGATTATGTGCTAAGTTCCTGATTCATTCATATAAGTTTTATGCTGAACAATTTTACAAGGAAATTTTGCCTCTCATTTGAAATGTAACACACACTCAAGGACACACTGTAACAACAGTGAAACCCATAGGACATCATAAGAATTTTAAATGTGTAGTAAATTTTCAGTCCAATTTGCAAAACAGTGATTCTAGCAAAAATTTAGGCTCATGGAATTTTTTGATAAACTCGTAGAAAAATTCTGGAATTTATTTTCTAGAAACATATAGCCTGGTTTCAGAATTATTTTCTTCATCGTCTAATGAAGAAATAGGAAATGTTCCAGAACAGCAGTCAAACTTTTAAGGTTATCAAAAGACAACGGCATTGAATGGAAGACTGAATCTCAAATTGTCCTGGCCACCAGGCTTTGCATAATATAATTCATCTGACTCGAGCTCCATCGCTACGTGCAAAATCACATATTTGGAATGAGTATTCTACTTTTGTATTATCTTTATGAGCCTCCATAGAAAATATGGCTTTTAAACTACTCCAACTTCGAAGAAAAATGTGTGTATGTCAACTAATGGACTAACTTGTACATATATTGTGATTTAAATCTAGAAGCTTATATTGTGTTATTGTTACTGACTGAAGTTTACATATCACACTATGAATTGACTAAAAGTTTGTGCCATGCACAAAAAGGGCAAAGCATTTTCATGGTTATAGTGCCATTTAAAACTATAACAAGAGTTTTAAGGTTTGATGACAGGGACACTCAGTAAAGAAGTTGAGCACTAGACAAATTGTCAGGCATAAAAAAATTATGCGTTAAATAAGTAGAAATTTTACTTACACTCTACAACATAAACTGTTTCATTCTAGGGTAACTGCCCATTACACCTATTTATGCCTACCAATGCTAGCAAAATATGGACTAAAGGTTTGATTCTTTGTGATGTTGAAATTAGTAACACATTGGAAAAATTTCAGTGTACATTTTTATTTGTAGGTTTGATGACAGAGAGACTTAGCAAAAAAGATAAGTGCAGAACAAATTGTCAGCAATAAGAGAATTATGAGATAGATGGGTAGAAATTTTTAAAATCCACTCTACAGCACAGTTACATTTCAAATATTCAGCTTTACCAAGGAAAGCAGTATGTTGCATTTCTGAAAGGAATGAAGATTTAGGAGTTGTGCACTTATCATATGGTCTGTAAAAAGGAGCACAGCCTTACCTAATACAACTTGTTTTACATCTTATCAACTAGGGCAAATGTTATTAAAAGGGTGTTACAATGTTTGACACATCAGAATAAAAATTCCTCATTCCCCTTTTCCAATTCTTCAAACAAAGGGAACACCTATCTCTACTTCTACATTTGTTTATACAAAGGATATGACCTTTGTTTCATTCATAACCCCCCCCCCTACCGAAAGAAAAAAGAAATGCATTGTTGTAAAGTAAATGGTCCTTACACTAAAAAATAAAAATGAAAAAATAAAAACATACTGGTGAACTTCAACAGCATAAAAGGAGCTATTGATGTGTTAGATAAAATGTTGCTCTCTACACTTCTCATCACTGAAATCAATCCTCCTTGAGAACAAAACTGATTTTATAAGCAAAGACTTGTTTTGGAACATTTGAGTATATTCAAATACATAATCACATTCCAAGAGCAACTACTGCAAGAGTAATTGTGGTTTTACTTCAAGCACTTTAAAATATCATTGGCCGCCATGGTGGTCTAAGC
Source organism: Macrothele yani (assembly GCA_039090855.1). NCBI lineage: Eukaryota > Metazoa > Arthropoda > Arachnida > Araneae > Macrothelidae > Macrothele > Macrothele yani. The sequence continues at coordinate 120,376,628 of CM077026.1, forward strand.
TCTGACTTCTGACCAATTGCCTGAAATGGGTCTTTGTTCAAATCGCAGTGTGGTATGGATATTATGTTTGTCTTTCAACACTGGTTCTCTCCCTTTCCTGCAACCTGTAGCCCTAAATTAGGGATGGGTGACTGCTTCTCGCTCATTGAGTTGCTTTCCGTGGTGGTCATTAAACCCCAAATCAAAAACAAGAAGAAGCATTGTTGCCTTCATGTGACTCAATACCAAGAAGCAAGAAAGAAAGTGCTGTTTTTGCCTCAATACTGACAATAAAAGATCAGTCATGTGTACAATATGTGACAACTTTTTTTGCACAAGAACCAACTTACAAACACCTCGTATAATATGACTAAGGTAAGCGACTTACAAACACTTACCTTAGTCATATTATATAGAGGTTGTACCAAAAGTAATGCAAAAGAGGGCATAACATTTTTATTAACTGACAGGGCTCATTCAAATTGCACACGTTGGTAGAATAACTTTTCCTCTATAGTAACCCTTCTTTTTCATTGCAGGTAAATAATGGATTCCAAGCAGAAGCAACATACCATCATTGAGTTCTTGACAAAGGAAGAGTGCAGGCTGTCCAACATCCACAGAAGGCTACAGAATGTTTACGGAGATGACAGCATTGACAAGAACAATGTGCACAGATGGATTAAGAAGTTTAAAAAAGGGAAAAAAAAACTAGCATTGAAGATAAGCCACACAGTGGAAGACCATCATCTGCGACTACTGACACAAATCTTTAGCTGGTGGATGACTTGATTTGCCTGGAGAGACTAGTTACAATCCGTGAGTTTGTTGCACAACTGGACTGTCGTCACAATGCCATACAGAAGATGGCGGAAGACTTAAGGTATCGAAAAGTGTGTGCAAAGTGGGTACCTCAGCAGCTGACACCCGATTTAAAGGAGAGAAGGGTGGATGTCTGCTCTGATCTGGTGGAAGCATTTGAAGCAAAAACATGGTTTTATTTTTGATCTAGTGACAAGGTATGAAACGTGGGCTTATCTTTATGATTTGGAAATGAAAAATTCAATCCATGGAATGGCGTCACACCTCTTCACCAAGGCGTAAGAAGTTCAAGAGCCAGCGATCAGCACAGAAAGTCATGGTGACTGTTTTTTTTTTTTTTGGAAAGACAGAGGTGTCCTTCACCTTGATTTTCTGGAACGTAGCCATACCATGAGGAGCTTTTTTTTCTTTTTTTTTTTTTTTTTTTTTTTTTTTTTTTTTTTTTTGGAAAGACAGAGGTGTCCTTCTCCTTGATTTTCTGGAACGTAGCCATACCATGAGGAGCTTTTTTCTTTTTTTTTTTTTTTTTTTTTTTTTTTTTTTTTTTGGAAAGACAGAGGTGTCTTTCACCTTGATTTTCTGGAACGTAGCCATACCATGAGGAGCTTAGGGAAGCCATAAAGAGAAAATGACCGAACAAAAATCTGCAGTGAAGTATGCTGGTCAGTGGTCCCCCATCCACCATGCAGCCCAGATCTGGCACCCTCCGACTTCCACCTGGTTCGGTCCAATGAAGGACAGTCTTCAGGGGCAACAGTTTAATGACACAGATGAGGTGAAAGTGGCTATGAAGAAGTTAGTTCAACAGTCCACACCTGAATTTTTTCAAAGAGGATTTGAGAGTTGGGTTCAACGATGGTGCAAATGCATTGCTTGTGATGAAGACTATGTTGAGTAGTACCTTTGTATAGAAAAAGAGTTACTCTAACAACATGTGCAATTTGAACGACCTCTGTCAGTTAATAAAAAGTTTATGCCCATTTTTTTTATACTTTCAATACAACCCTCATAATCGTCATGCTATACTGAAAATAAGTACCTACGAATTATAAAAAATATATATAATGGTGGTAATTTTTTTTAATTTTTTGCAAATCACTTATGGTGCAACACCAATGATGAAGGATGGTGCAACACCAATGATGAAGGTAAAGATAAATATGATAAATTTTAACATATGGTGAATAAATTTTACTTTCAAAGCAAGTCGGTCATTTTAAACTTATATACTTTGTTTGTAGGTGCAAAATAAACACCATAAGGTCAATGAATGAAATATGGGGCTACAGCATTGTACAATACAAATTTTGAAGTTTTGAATCAATTTTTGGGTGTAAATATGACAGAATGGTTCACATCACACATCATCACTAAACTGTTCTGTGAGATTCAGAGGTTAGCTCCACAAAGAAATACAACTACCAGATAATTTTTACTTACTGTTGCCATATCAAACTTCTCCATCTACAGCGATCTCGACATACAACTTGGGCTTCACTGATATTCATCACACGCTGTACACAAGATCTTCTATACTTCATACTCTTAATCTTTTTCTCATGCAGACTCTCCTGAATCTTATTCTCCCTTAACTTCTTTGGCCTTCCTTTGCCTTTCCTTTCTGCCACTTGGGCTAAAAAGATTTTCTTAGTAAGCATCTCATCACTCATTCTTTCAACATGGCTAAACCATCGAAGAATATTAGTCCCTTCCTTGCTAACAACATTTTGCTTCACATCACACCTTCATTCCTCACAAAAAAAAAAAAAAAAACGTAAGTAACACATTTTTCCAGCACACAAATGACTTTTATGTTTCTTCTGTAGTACCCAGGTTTCACTGCCATACATCAGAGTAGAAACAATTACACTTCCATACACAGCCATGCAGGACTCTCTTGAGAACCCATCATTCCTGTAAAAACCTCCCAAAGCAGCCATGACTTTCAGTGAAGAATTCACTCACCTACTAATTTCACCATCCAATTTGTTCTCTCTGTCAAACTTGCTTCCTAAATACAAACTCATTCACCTGGTCAATCACTGCGCCATTTAGACTTATATTACATTCAGTACTACCAGTTCCTTCCTCAAAAACCATAACTTTGGTTTTTCCCTTATTTATACTCAGTTTAAATTTCATGCAAACTTCATTTATCCAGGACAACATACTCTGCAACTCACTTTGACTCTCTGCCAACAGGACAGTGTCATCAGCAATCTGCACACATGGATATTACCAGGACATAAACCACTATTATCTATTTTGGCATCATGCATGCATGTATCCATAAATATATTAAACAGCCATGGTGACATTACACAACCTTGTCTGACTCCTGCACCAATAGAAAACCATTTTAATAAAACACCACTCACTCATACACAAGCTCTACTGGCAGCATATATGGCTTTTACACTATTAAGTAGATTCCCAGTAACACCATATTCATTCAATACCTTCCACAAAAGTGTCCTATTTATTCCATCATAAGCTTTCTCTAAATCTCTGAAGGCAGCAAAAACTTTTCCACCAACAGCCAGATACTTTTCAATCATCATGCATAATGCAAAAATTTGGTTAGTGCATCATTTACCAGGCATTAAACCACTCTGATCATTCCACACTTTCTCTCATGTGATACCCCATACTTTTTCAATAATGACCTTGCCAAACACTTTCCGTAGCACACTCAGTAGGCTGATACCATGATAGTTCTTGCAGTCAGTCTGATCACCTTTTGCCTTATACAAGGGAACTATAATAGTATCCTTCCAATCCCAAGGGACCATTCCTAACTCTCAGCACAACTGACAAATTTCAGTTAACCTGTCAATTACAGAGTCATCACCATATTTCAACATCTCAGCAGTTATGCCCTCAATTTCCGAAGCCTTGCCATTCTGAAGATATTTTAGAGCTTTACACACTTCTTCTCTTGAGATCCCTCCTGTGCTTCCATCCTTCACTGTGATATCATCTGCTTGTGACTCAGAATCACCTTTGATTTCTCAACCTAATAACTCACAGAAGTATTCACCTCATCTTTTGCTTAACTCATTGTGCTCCCATATTATTTCCCTGATCCTATTCTTCACACAACTTACAACTTTGTTCCTCTTATTTTTCCTGAGTCTCATGTGCTTCCAAAAGCCTTCCTATCTTTCCAAAAAGCCAATTCATGCCTTTCCACCTTCTCCTTCCTATCTTTTGCCGTACTCTGATGAACCAATTTAGCTGCTTCATGCTTCTTACAGCGATATTCATCCACAGAAACTTTACCTTGCAACATCCCCAAATAGGCTTCCTTCTTCCTCTTTACTGCCTCTTCAATATCACTATGCCACCAAGCATCACCTCTATTGTTACCCACTATTGTGGTGCCACAGACCTCTTCAGCAGCAGTGACAACACAGTTCTTAAAACATCCCACTTCTTTTCTACATCCCTCTAACAAGACTTCAGCTCCATCAGTTGTTCTCTGAGTAATTTAGGGTAATGCCGATGATCTTCAAGGAGCCTATCAACCTTTATTCTTTCTATCCTGGGTCTCTTCTTATTCCTTTTCCTCCAACCAACATTCAGTTTCACTCGTGACACTACCAAGTAATGATCAGAACCAACATCCACACATCTCATCACATGAGTGTCAACAACTAAGTGTTTCAGACACTGATCATAGATAACAAAATCTATCGCACTCTTTTGACCAAGAGTACAGTTTTCTCAGGTATATGTGTTTATATACTTGTGGTTGCAAAACGTATTAGGTACCCACAAACCATTCTCAATGCAGAGTTCAATTAATCTTTCACCTTTATCATTCACACAAGGAACATTAAACTTACCCAAAACATTGTCAAACATTGTGTTCTGCACACGTACTCTAGCACTGAAATCCCCAGCTGTTATAACTTTTTCTTTAGCACCAAACTGACTCAAAACAGCTTTTATCTCATTACATAAATCTTCCTTCTTATCAGAAGGTTCCAAGTTACAAAGAGCATACGCTACAACAGTTACTATTCTCTGAAGTTTAACTTTCAAATGAATCCAAAAAAGTATCTCACTTATGCAGCTATAGTGAATCAAGTTGTTCTTCATCTTTTCACTTAAAATCACACCTACACCAGCCTGTCCTCCAACATTTTCCAATACTCCAGACCACACACTCACCATTCTATTCGCTTCTTCTATCCCAATTTCCTTCTTTTTGGTTAGACTCACGTACAGCACATCCAATCTATATTTATTCATCTCTTATCACCTCTTTCATTTTGCCATATATACCTCTAGTATTCCATACACCAATTTTACACTCACTCAGTCGAAATCTCTTTCTGATTTTCCAATTCGATTTCATGGTGGACCATCCTTCTCAAGTGTGGAAAGTCCACCATATCCCACACTTGAGTCTGGGTAATTATATCTTTATGTTTTTTTAATCAGGTAAGTACATCGGTGTGGGGGATTAGCCCAAAGCTGATTGTTCTAATTGGTCATTCAACTTTAGGATTCTGAATCAAAACCCAGTGAGTTGGGGTTTTTTGCCAATGTCACGCAGAACTAGCTGGTACCTCTCCAAAATTCACAGAGGCCCTTGTTGCTGTTCTGTATGCCATTGTTCCCACGGAGTGCCCCAAGGAGGCAAACCCATCTCTCACTAAGATCTGACTTACCATTCTGTCATATTTACACCAAACAAACAGATTCAGAACTTTGAATCCGTAGGAGAGTTAAACATTTCCAGTTCATAACTAAAATCCAGTAGATAATTTTACCTGATCACATTTTTCCAGACTGAATCTTGATTTTTTTTTTTACATTGTTTTTAGGTACTATCATGAAAAAAGGAACGAAGTTTGGGGTGGAATTAAAATACGCATGAGCTATGTAACAGATCCAACTAGGACAAGTCTTCCTATTCCAGACTTATATATAGAATAGTAAGAATTAGTTTTGACATTTAGCTTTCTTTTTTTTTTTTTTTTTTTTTTGGCAATTAAAATTTTGTATTGTTTCATTTCTGTGTTGTATGATATGAATTGCATAATATGAATTCCTTGAATATTTTTCATGCTTCCTTGAATGTTTAAAGTCGAGTCCAGTCACTATGGTGAACAGGTTATGTAATTGTGGCTCTCCGTGGTGTTATAGAAAAAAGTGAACAAAGAAGGAATACTTGCTGTTTGTTCTGAAAATATTGGATGTCTGTATAACTTACAAAAGTGCCATATCATTTCTGACAATGTTATAATTATACGTTCATACATTGGTGACTTTTGCTTGGGAGTGCATGACTTCTGTGGTATGCTGTGGAGGCCACATTAGTACTTGAAGATCAAAGAAAAAGTAGGGAATATACAGAAAGAGTGTGTGTGAGTGAGTGATGAAATGAATAATAGTGAAGATTAACAATATATAAATGTGAAGTGCTAGTGTGCTGCCATCTGACATTTCTTGTGAACTAGAATCATATATTTAACATAGTTATTCCTTAGGAATACCGTCTTGAAATTGGATATATTAAACAGACGTGGTTCTGTGGTGGTGTGTTCCAGACTTTGTACTGAATTTTCAAATATATGTTCCTTTGCTCTGGATAAATGACATATATTATAAAATACATGCACTTTGAATGGGAATTCAGGGGGAAATTTCTTGTATTGCCTGTTGAGGATCTACTTGGCTTATATTTATATACCTGAAAATTATTTATGTGACTAACTGGAGGTTACACCTGGGTTTCATTATATTTATGTTACCATTTGGTGAAGACATCTCTTTTGCATGAAAACCATAAGACAGCCATGCTACTGTCTACTTGAAGACTTAGATTGATATACTGCTTTACTACTTGTCTTGAATGTTCTTAATACTATTTATTTTCAGTTCTTCTGCATTATTTGTCACTTTGTGCACTTCATACCATTTATCCGCAGAGTTCTTATATAAACATAGAAAATGAGTGAAACACACAGACTCACATATGGTAAAAGGTTCGTTTAGCGGTAGCTTTCGGTCATCGTACGATCTTGATCACCCGCTATCAACTGGATGGGCTGGTTGCCAGAACAACAATTTGAAGTTGGCATGTGGGAAATGTTGCCAGATTTTAGAAGAGAGATCCAGATAAATGGGATTTGGTGTGGGGTCTCTGAATTGCAGTTTTTGGTGAACAAAATTTCAATGCTTTCTTTGAAACGCAGAGATGCTTTATTGATGAATGGGTTAACTTTTTTAGTTTCTTTCCAAATGGGAACTGCAGAGGTGTCTTCAACAGTTAGTGCAGATGAAGCTGTCTTTGGAAGACCATTGGAAACATCTTTTTTGTGTTCACCAAGTCTTGTATTGACCAAGTCTTGTATACTTCCAATATACACTGAGAGACCAGAGGAAGTTGAAATGGGAATAGCATAAACTCCAAGGGTGTCCAGGGTTGAGACAGGATCCCTGTCTTTAAGCAGGCACATTATTGCAGAAGGGTTTGGTTTCACTGTGAGAGTGTAGTCCATAGTTTTGAAAATTTTACACATCTTATAAGAGAAGGATACATGGAAAGGGATGAAACCAGTGAATGGTGGATTTCCCATTAGTATTGGTGTGAGCACAGACAGATCTTTCAAATGGGAATTTTGGAGGAATTTTTCAGTTGTAAAAGGTGAAAACTAATGGGCTTCAGCAATTTTCTTTATGGTGTAAATTTCTTCATTGAAGGAAGATTCAGTGTTGCAAACGATCTTGGCATGATTAACATAAGTTTTTAAGGCGGCAAATTTGTGAACAGTTGGGGAGTGGGATGAAAATGGGATTATGTTTGCTATTGCAGAGGGTTTTCTGTAGACAGATTTATTGAGATGATTCCCTTGCCTTGTCAGATGGACATCCAAGAAGTCAATATCTTGCTGTGATTCTTCATTGATGGTGAATTTTATTGATGGGAACTTTAGGGAAATCTTTTCAAGAAGAGATTCAAGGTCAGTTCTATTGTGTGGCCAAATTACAAAAATATCATCAACATATCGAAGCCAAATGGAAGGTTGTAGATTGTATTCCACGACTATGTTGTTGTTGTTTTTTCGATATGTTGCATGAAACCTTCAGTCAGAAGTGGAGAGAGAGGTGAACCCATTGGAAGTCCTTCTTGCTGACAGTAATATTTGTTGTTGAACTTGAAACAATTAAGATCTCTCAGAGTTTGAAGGCAGTCATACAGGTCTTTTGTTAGTGAGCCAGAGAGTGATTGGCTTTCTTTGAAAATGAGTTTTAAACCGAGTTCTTATATCTATTAAAAAAAAAAAAAAAATTGAGGGAAGGTAATAGTCATGTCTCATGGAAAGAACAGGGGTGCCTTGAGCACAGGTAAAAATAAAAAATATTCTAATGACTTTGATATGAACTTCATTGGGCAATCTTTAGCTGAAATCAATTCAAAACTTGATTCTATCTCAGAATTTAAAATAGAAATAAGTGAAATTAAACAAAATTATATTCCAGAATTGAGAGATCAGTTAAGAGAGGTTAAGCACTCAGTGGAATTTATGAGTGCAAACTATGATGGGGTTCTCTCAAAATGTATTAGAACAAACTAATGAGAATCTAAAAAAGAAGAGAGTCCTTGCAGAATAAAGGTAAAGAAAATCACAAAAGAATCATCTACTAAAAAAGGAACTGAATGAACTGGATCAAAAGCTGAGCTCATTGATCATATTGGTTTCCTAGCTAATAAATTACAAATTGAAAATTATTTATTAACAGACATTGATATAGTACACCCTTTGCCAACTAAACATAAAAGGCCACAGGATTCAGTTTTAATAGTCCAATTCAAATCAAGATCTATAAGATACATTTGGATGTCCAAAAAAAAAAAAAAAAAAAAAAAAAACTCTGGTCTACAATAATGAGTTACTGCTTAGTTTGCAAGCTACAAGAATTTTTCTGGATGAGAACCTTACTCCATATAACAAGCATCTCTGTTGGCAGGCAAGGACTCTGGTTCAGCAGTCGTGGCTCAAGTATGCATGGACATGAAATGGAACTTTGTACATAAAACAAAATGAAGAAGCTCAAAAAAGAAAAATATTAACTATTGAAGAGCTACAGGAATATATGGATTCACTTTTATAATTAATAATAGATGTGAATGGGAAAGGGGATTTAAATATGAAAAGAAAAAAAAAAAAGGGGGGGGGGGATATGGAAGATTATTATTCAGTTGACAACTTTAATCACATACTAACAACTAATTTGAATAATTTACTAAACAGTATACACATAAATGCAGGATCACTGACTAACAAAATAACTCTACTGGAATTTTTATTACACTCAATTAAAACAGTGATAGATATTGTCTGTATAACTGAAACATGGTTTTCAAATGGGAATTATAATGAACAATTAAATAATTATAATATATTTAATTTAAACAGAAATTACTCAAAAGGAGGGAGGCATTGCAATGTATGTTAATAATAAGCAAGGATTTTACGACTGTTAATAACTTTACAATAATATGAGGCAAATTTTTAATTTTTTTTACAGAATTTTAGTTTCTGGCAGACATAGAGGTGGTTACATTATTTTGGGTTGGGTAGTGACCAGGACTTTCTGATGACTTCTATAATGAAACTTGTCTGAAACTTGTGGCCATGTTCCTAAAGTTACACTTTCTGTTTTAATTTTTTTATTTCAGCCATCTATGATTGTCCACTCCCAAATATTTTTTTTAGGTGCATAATGATTCCCTGGCTTATGCTTTCTGATTTATGATTTAACATAAGTGTACTACAAATTGGGGGACATTTTTCTCAAGCCTGGCACATATTCTGTCTAGTAATGCAAGATTTTTGTTGCCTTCAACAGTCACATGCTGATATGCAGCCACCAGTGGCAATCATTGGGAATGTTAAAAAGAGTCATCGCCACATATGGAAGCCCTTTTTATCAGGAGTGGAATCCATCTGTGGGCACAACAGGTACATGCCCCATTCCAAAAAAAAAAAAAGTGGTTGAGTAAGTATTAGGTGTGCAACTTAATTCTCGGCCCCTAACCGCAAGCGATCATAGAACATCGGCAAATACAAATAGCTGTGTGCGATAATGGCTGATTGCAGCAGCATCCAACAGCTTTCCAGGCAACTGTAACTGCTCACAGCTGTAGTGACAGAAGGGACGAAAGTTGACGGTAAAAGCAATGTTGTTTGAGAAGCAATATTTGAGACACTGCCTCCTGTTCGTGTTTCAGCTGAAAGAAAGTGCCGCGGAAGCCCAGCAAATGATCTGTGCTGCTTTGGGTGAGGCTGCTGTGTCCTACAGTATGTGTAAGAAGTGGTTTCAGCGGTTTAATCAGGAAAATTTTGATCTCCGTGATGCAGAACGTCCGGGACAGCCACAGAAAGTTGACGATGAGGAACTGGAACAACTGTTGGACGCGGATTCCTGTCACACACAGTCAGAGCTCGCCCAGGAACTTAGGGTAACACGGCAAGCCATTGCAAAGCGCTTGAACAAGCTTGGATGGATTCACAAGGAGGGCCATTGGGTGCCCCACCAACTCACAGCTATGAACAAGTCTAGGTGCTACGATGTTGCTGTGTCCTTGCTCTCCAGATTCAAGAAGAAGGATTTCCTCCATAAGATTTTGACCTATGATGAGAAGTGGATCCTCTACGATAATCCTAAGCGGCGCAAATCGTGGGTTTATCTAGATCAGCCTACCATCAGTACCACCAAACTGAATATCCATGCAGGAAGTTGTTGCTGTTCATATGGTAGGATCAGCGCGGTGTCGTACAGTATGAGTTGCCCAAACCTGGTGAAATGGTCAATGCTGAGCGTTATTGTCAGCAACTCATCCGTGTGAGTGATGCACTGGAAGCAAAAAGGCCATACACTGGCAAATGCAGAAGGTCGGTCCTATTGCTTCAGGATAATGCGTGTCCTCACACCGCGAAAACAACTTTAAACACGATCACCGACCTGGGATGGGAGATTTTGTCCCACCTGTGAGATTATCACCTCTTTTGCTCCCTGCAACATCACCTGAGTGACATGCACTTCACTTCTGTTGAGGAGGTCCACACAAGTATTGATGACTATCAACTCGAAACAGCCCTCTTTCGGCGGCTTCGACAGGTGGCTCAAATGTATACAATTCAGCAGCTCACTGACCGATGGCTCAAATGTACTCAATACAACGAGGATTATTTCCCTGATTAGGTACATATTTGATTTGCTGTCAATGTGTCGTGCCTGTGGGCAAGAATTAAGTTGCACACCTAATACAGGGTGATCCATTTAAACCAGTACCATGTGATTTACTTATAACTTTTTTATAAATAACAACAAAATCATACAGTTAGTTGAGAATTATACATGTGATATTGGAGAATCATTTTATCAAAGCAAATGTTGGAATTGTCCTCCATTTTCTTGTAAACACAGTTGAACACGCTGCACCATATTCAGTGATGTCTCATGTAGAGTATGAGCAGTAATATTGCCAATTTCAGTCGTGATTGTTTCACGCAATGCATCCAATGTTTTTGGATGGGTTTTGTAAACTCTATCCTTTAACTAGCCCCATAGAAAAAAGTCAGGGGAAGTTAAGTCCGGAGATCGGGGAGGCCATATGTTTTTTGAAATTAATCTGTCATCAAAGAAGCTGGTTATGAGTTCCATTGAGACTTTCGATGTGTGACACGTAGCGCTATCCTGCTGAAAGTAGCCCTCTGTCAATTCAATGTCATCAAGTTGTTCCACAAATTCATTGAATATGCGGCAATAAACGTTAGTGTTGACAGTCTCAGAGAAAAAAATGGGGCCAATAATTTTCGTAGACGAAACCGCACACCATACACCAACCTTTTGTGAATGCATCGGTGTTTCACACATAACGTGTTTGTTTTCGGCAGCCCAGTATCTGCTGTTTTGCGAATTGATGTAGCCTGACAAATGAAACCAGGCTTCATCCGTAAACCATGTGATGGAGAGAATATCAGATCGCAAATTAAGAAAATTTTGAAACCATTTGCAGTAACTTACTCTCTTTCCCTTGTCCGGTTCCTGCAGGTGATGGATTACGGGCACTTTAAATGGTCGAATAATCGCTTTTTTGCTGCCCTTTGACAAGTTCTGTATGAATATCCTGTCTGTTGGCTTAATCTGCCCAACGATTTCATTGGAGATTGAAGTAAACGTTGCCGAACATTGTCAAAACGCGTTTGGGGCATCGGAGGGTGATGTCTACCGCTACCGCTGAGAAGAGAACCGGTTTACTCCAGTTTTTTTGCCATCGACAGAATTGTTGACTTGCTTGGCACTTTTCGAACTCCAAACTCTCTTCGAAATGCTCATAGCGTTTTGATGACAGAATTGGTTACCCAATACGATTTCACTAAAAAAACACGCTCTGGAACAGAGTACTGCATGTTTCCGAATGCACGCAAGTGAATGACAACGCAACAACAAACAAATCACGAGCTGAGTTACAGTTACGGTTAACAATCTTCTTCACGGTGGCGGTTTTCATTCTCCAGGAGTTGCTGCTTCTATTGAAAAAAGAAGTTCCTTGTGCGATCCCTTGCAAAAATGTAAGGTTTTTTCAGGGTACTGGTTTAAATGGATCACCCTGTACATAAGTGCTTTGCCTCTCGTTTCTTGTTTTCAGACATCACACTTTTCTACATTGGCCCAAACTTTTCAGTGATCCCCACAACAGTACTTCCTAACTGCTGTTTGTGATACACTGTCAGGCAAGCAACCCATTCTGCTAGGTGTTTTTTTTTTTTTTTTTGGAGGAGGAAGTGCCCCATCTCCCCCTTATGTTTCTCCCATGCTTTACCACCCTGTGTTTTTTGGATGATATAAATCTCAGGAATTTTTTACCAGTCCTCTGTTAGATGTGTGCCCTCCCCATTTTTAAATTCTGGATCTGCCCTTGCTTTATTTTTTTGATGCTGTATTTCTTTCTTGTTCTAGCAGATGTCTCCATGCTTTCAGAATATCGACAGGAGAATTATTATTGCAGCATTTCAGCTTAAACTTCTCGATCGCTAGGGCTTCTGATGTAATAATTTGCCTGTATGATTTATGCGATGTAATTAAATTAATATTTTCCCAGTCTGGTTGTAGGTTGTTTTTTAAACAATACTGAATAAGAGAGTTAGAAAAATTCTTGATGTCGACATATCACGCAAAAATTACAAGTGATGGGACGTTTGAATAGTGACTTCTGCCTTCATCAGCCATGGAATGAAACACGTTGCTGATGAAGGTAGAAGTCACTACCGAAACATCCCACCACTTGTAATTTTTATGTAACTTTTGCGTGATATGTTGACATCAAGAATTTTTCTAATGTTTTGTGTGTATTCTGTTTCACTACCAATTATTCTCACTATGAATAAGAGAGGTTTTAAACAATAAAAATAAAAAGAAAGTGATGAAGTCATATAAAGCATTTCCATACTTACCACCTCTGAGTGGCTTGCTTAAGAAAGAATGTACAGAGCATAATATAAGTTTGGCAGAGACTGCTGTTGACAATGGTCAATTATTGACCTACAGTAATAAATTCATCCATACTTGATAAATCTGGTGTATACTTAACACCAACCATTACAGTCGATAATTGTCCAGATCACTTCTACATTGGCAGTACAAAAAGATATCTTCTTACCCGTTTAAAGGAACACCTTCATAACTGGCAAAAGAGGGAAAATGAAACCTCTTTTATTCAGTATTGTGTAGAAAACAACCTACAACCAGACTGGGAAAATATTAATTTAATTACATCGCATAAATCATACATGCAAATTTTTACATCAGAAGCCCTAGCGATCGAGAAGTTTAAGCTGAAATGCTGCAATAATAATTATCCCGTCGATATTCCGTATGCATGGAGACATCTGCTAGAACAAGAAAGAAATAGAGCATCACAACATAAAAAACTAGAAGCCCAAATCAATTAAGTGTTCAAAGTTTCTTGAACTTCAGGAACACAAAGCTATGATAGATGGCGTTACAGATTGAGTGCGCAGAACTCAAAACACCAATGCATTGCGACTCCGAGGTTTCGGGTGCTACATGACTAAGGGTCGGATCTCACTGCAACATCGAGCTTCCAAAGCAGTATAATGTTTTCAAACGATATACTTCCATTGAGAATGACATGAATACATGTCAAAACTGGTCTGGATTTGTATGGCTTGCCAGGAAGTGGATCGATTAGGCTTTTTAAAATTTTTATTAGTTCAGTATTTTTAAATAACATTTCATTCCTTTTTCCTTTTCATCTTTCTGGAATTGAAGAAGCTTGTTCTCGTCTACCTACCATTTTAGATTCATTTGCATAAGAATGTTATCGTTCTTCATTGTACACTTACTTAAAGAATTTCAAATGTTTTTTTATCTTCGTGTTCAACTTGCTGTGCAACATAGTATTGCATACTCAACATGGTTCTGTTTCACATATCTTATTATCAATGTCTTAGCCTAGTCAACCATTTCTGGTATCCCTACATTAGTTATATTAACGTGTGAATCAGCATTATCGCTACTTACATTAAGTAGTATTATTGGAATATACCGTACCACGTATAATGTTCCATTCAAAATTTGCATTTTGAACTTTTACTATTAGATGGAAACCAGTTTCAAGACTGACCACATGACTGACGTAACAGTAGTGGGATTAAAATATCACATGTATGCCAGAAGACAGCAGTCCTTGGCCAATCAGCAAACAGATGGAAACCAGTTTCAAGACTGACCACATAACTGACATAATAGTAGTGGGATAAAAATGTCATGTGTATGCCAGAAGACAGCAGTCCTCGGTCAATCAGAGAACAGCTGGAAACCAATTTCAAAACTGACCGCATAACTGACGTAACAGTAGTGGGATAAAAATATCACGTGTATGACAGAAGACAACAGTTGTTGGCCAATCAGCGACCAGCTGGAAACTGGTTTATACCATTGTCGACAAGCAGCAGTCGGGCATTAATGTAGTCGTAGCAAGTGTTCTCATCTCATTTCATTTTAGTCATGGAAGAGCAGAGAGTAAACATCTGTTTTTGTTGGAAACTTGGGAAATCAGCTACTCTGCTGCCCCGATGGCACAGTGGTCTAAGCTATAGCCTCTAATCATTCATCCAAAATGCGTCCAGGTTCGAATCCCGGTAAGGAATGGATGTTGTGTTTGTCTTACGGCACTGGATCTCTCCTTTCCCTGGAATCAGTGACCCTAAATTAGGGACGAGCGACTGCTTATAGCCCACTGAGTTGCTCACGGTGGTTGTTAACACTCCAATTTAAAAAAATCAGCTACTGGAACTTACGGAATATTAAAAGAAGCACATGGAGACTTAGCATTATCCTGCAGCAGAGTTTTTGAATGGTGTGCATGGTTTCATGGTGAGAGGTAATCCTTTGATGGTAATCCAAGATCTAGGTGTCCCTCCAGTGTGCTGAGAGATTAAAAAATCAAGGAGGTGCAAAATGAGTTAAAGAAAGATTGGGGAATTACGATGAAACTTTTGGCTGTGTCGGGTGTCAGTAAGTTTATCTGTCATCAGATTCTACAAGAGATCTGTGTAACAAAAACTTAATACTATATTAGTACCCTTCATTCTGAATAATTGGCAAAAGGAAGCGTGTTCATTGATCTGTTCCAATCCGCTGGGCACTGCAGCTGAGGATCCTGGTTTTTGATCCAGAATTATTGCAGGAGATGAAACATCGTGCCTGCAGCATGATCCACAAACCAAGTGACAAAGAGCTGAATGAAGAGGTACCCACTCACCATCGAAAACAAAGATGATGCTGATAGCCTTTTTTTATTCAAAAGGTATAGTCCACAAGGAATTCATACCAGTGGTTCAAACAGCAAATCAAGAATTCTACAAGAGAGTCTTACAATGTTTACTCAGCAGTATTCCTCACCATCATCCCCAGTATTACTTGAATTGATATTAAATGTCCGTCATTACTGTTTCACACGTTATGCAAGTTCAGCAATCGGGAGATTGTTAAATGATGTTAGATACGTATGGGGCATAGTATCGGCAATTAATATCAAGAAGCAATGAACTATATATGTACTTACTATATTCGTAGTGGCTGTCGGGGCTTCTTATGAACGCCTGTAATGTGTTTATTCACAAGACATTGCCGTAACAATCCGACTCATTCAAAGAACTTTTTCCAATTGTGAAGTTTAAAAAATAAAATGAATGGTATTGTAAAATCTGCACCAGATAAAATTGAACAAGATGAATTTTTACAATGAAGGTAAAAAATTCTTTTAACAACAACGGAATATGAAACTGCATTTAAACCTTGCCGAATTTTTAAAAAACAAACTAAAATCTTGAAGAGGAAATTATCTTGACTGCGAAGCAACCACGACATCAACGAAACATGAAAATGAATTACAACGTTTGCCGAAATTTTAAAAAACAAAGTCTTGAAAAATAAATATTCATCTTGATTACAAAGCCCAAAGAAATACATCTCCCGACTGCGAAGCCCCAAACTAGTTTCTGCTAATATTCATAGCTATCATCAGTGGTAGGTGCACGGACGTTGTAATTACTGCACTCACTCGCTCAGGTATGCTGTTCAATCCGAATGCATGTTCAGCCCTGTCGTGCAGATATTTGCGCATTATGGTTTGGGTTTTACTGCACATAACTGTAGTGTCGCCATCTGTAGTTAAACAAAATAAACAAGTTTCATTTAGGAATAGAACTATGCACTTGTATTTTTAGGTAATATTTGATGTAAGCTGTTTTATGTTATTGTTTTTCTTCTTGAAATGTTTTTTCTCCTGTTCAATAAGGTACCTCCATGCAAACTGAAGCTCTACTGGACTATTCATGTTACAGTTGTATCTTTTGGTTTTCTCAATGACTAAAGCCTCGGAGGTCAGAATCTGGGCATGTGATCAATGCGATGTTATAATTTTCGTGTTAATCCAATCAGGAGTTACATGATTTCTGATACAATGTTGTATTAATGAAGTTTTTTCATCTCTTCTTGTCCAATTCGTAATATGTTCATTTAATCTAGGTCAAAAATCTTCTACGCGTACTTCCGATATACACTTTGTTTTTTGGTTATCATCTTTAACTGTTGGAATGACATAAACGCCAGATTTATTTAGAATTTATCTATTATTAGTAGTAGTAAGTATTCCTCCATTATCAATGACTGTTTCTGCAATGTTAATATTGTGGTTGTAACATTCTTTTTTTAAAATAGTACTAATAGGAGGTAAGTATGGAAATTTTCCATAATATTGCTTTTTTCTTTTTCAATTTTATTTTCGGAACGATGTATACTGGCTGTAATGTTGTTATATAAAGATTTGACTAATCCTTTATTATATCCAAACTCCTCTGCAGTCTTTTCAATTCATTTTAGCTCTTTGATCTCTAATATTTTATTGGATGAGCGTGTAATGGCTCTTTTAATATAAAAGCGGAACGCTGCAGTCATGTATTTCCAAGGGTGTGTAGAATCCTTTGTGATAATTGCCTGTACATATGATGGCTTCCGGTAAACTGAATATTCTATAACTTCATTATCCTTGTGTATAGAAATATCCAAGAAGTTTAGCTGGCCATCAACCTCAATTTCTTTACTAACCTGTATAGATGGATAACAGCTGTTAAATTTATTAATAAAGTTATCAAGTTCAAGATTGGAGTGCTGCCAAGATAGTAAAATATCATCTACATATCGGAGATATACATATGGTAAGTATGTATTAGAATGATCCAATATACTGTTTTCAATGTCTTGTAAAATAACTTCGGCCAGTAGCCTTGAAATTGGGGACCCCATTGGGGCGCCATATTGTTGTTTATAAATTGTCCCATTAAATGTGAAAAAATTATTATTTGTAACAAACATTAATTTTTTAAACTTCACTGAAAAAGTTCTTTGAATGAGTCAGATTGTTACGGCAATGTCTTGTGAATAAACACATTACAGGCGTTCATAAGAAGCCCCGACAGCCACTACGAATATAGTAAGTACATATATAGTTCATTGCTTCTTGATATTAATTGCTGATACTATGCCCCATACGTATCTAACATAATTTAACAATCTCCCGATTGCCGAACTTGCATAACATGTGAAACAGTAATGACGGACATTTAATGTCAATTCAAGTTATATTATCATAGCCACGTAAAAATTATGTTCATCGCAAGTCAGCGAAATTTGAACAACGATATATCATCCCCAGTTATTGGAATCTGGAAATTGGTTCGTTCTCCAGACCACATTGTCAGTCCAACAGTTCCTGCCTCACCTTCCAATCACTGTGTTGCCACATGTGCCATATTCCCCTGATTTATTATCCTGTTACTTGTTCCTGTTCCCCAGGATAAAAACAAGCACTAAAAGGACCAGTATCATGCAGACATTTCATCTATCCAAACAGCCATGCCAAAAGAACTTGCAAACATTGGAAAAGTGCCTTCCAGAACTGTTTCAGGATCTTCAGAAATGTGGAAAACTGCATGTTGATTCAGAAGTGTGGTATTTTGAAGATGGTGTGCATTAGCTTTGCTTGGAACTGTTCTTCTGTATTTTCATTTGGTTTGAGATTTTAACACTGCAGAGTATTTCTATGTAAGTCATAAAATTGTTTGGACACTCCAGTTTTATTATCTTTCTTTAAGAAGAAGTGAGAATTTGAAAATAATGAGGACATTGCTCTGCAACATGAAGTTTCATCTTTCAACCTTGATTCTAATATGAGTAAGACGTCCATTTAAATAAGTGGAATACATGAAAACATGTTGATACAGTATTACGCTCAAGACAGATGTTTAGAAAACAACAGTACTGATATTGTTGAGGCTGCCATGCCACCATCATTGCAGCATTTTAAAGGGCAAGAAATTTATCTAGATTAATTAAGCAAATATGATTGGAAAAGGTTAGCTACTTAAATCAGATGAAAGAAACTCAGAAGTAGTAACTAGGCATATGCTCCCCACCCCCCAAAATTTGCTGTTCTAATTAAAAACAAACAAAAAAACATAGAACTAGCAGATGTGATGTTCAACACATAAAGTTTTATCTGCTAAAGAAATTCCCTATATATAGTAGATGCATATCTGTTTTATCTGTCTTTAATGTATGTGATCAATGTCCAAACATAATATTTACATGCATATCACTAAGCTGTTCTCTGGGATTCAGAGGTTAGCTCCACAAAAAAAAAAAAAAACAACAAAAAAAACTGCCAGATAATTTTTAACTGATTATTTACTTACTGTTGCTGTATCAAACTTCTCCATTTACAGTGATCTTGACACACAACTCCTTCACTGACATCCATCACATGACGTACATAAGGCCTTCTATACTCATAATCTTTTTCTCAAGTAGACACTCCTGAATCTGATCCTCCCATGATTTCCTTGGCCTTCCTCTGCCTTTCCTTCCTGTCACTTGGGCTAAAAAAATTTCTTAGTAAGCATCTCATCGCTCATTCTTTCAACAATGCCAAACCATGGAAGCATATTAGTTTCCACCTTGCTAACAGCATTTTTCTTCACATTACACAACTGCAACACATCCTCATTCCTCACACAATCAGAGTCTTGCCACAACCCCCGTAAGTAATGCATTTTTCCAGCACACAAACAACTTCTATGTTTGTTCTGTACTACCCAGGTTTCACTGCCCTACATCAGAGTAGGAACAATTACACTTTCATACTGGACTCTCTTGAGAACCCATCATTTCTGTAAAAACCTTCCAAGCCAGCTATGACTTTCAATGAAGAATTCACTCGCCCACTAATTTCACCATCGAATTTGTTCTCTCTGTCAAATATGCTTCCTAAATACGCAAACTCGTTCACCTGGTCAATCACTGTGCCATTTAGATTTATATTACATTCAGTACTACCAGTTCCTTGCTCAAAAACCATAACTTTGGTTTTCCCCTTATTTATACTCAGTTTGAATTTCGTGCAAACTTCGTATATCTGGGACAACATACTCTGCAACCCACTTTTGCTCTCTGCCAACAGGACAGTGTCATCGGCATACAGCAATCTGCACACACGGATATCACCAAGACATAAACCACTATTATCTATTTTGGCATCACGCATCCATCAATATATTAAACAGCCATGGTGACATTACACAAACTTGCCTGACTCCGGCACTAATAGAAAACCATTTTAATAAAACACCGTTCACTCGTACACAAGCTCTACTGCCAGCATACATCGCTGTTACACTATTTAGTAGATTCCCAGTAACATCGTATTCATTCAGTACCTTCCACAGAAGAGTCCTATATACTCGGTTGTAAGCTTTCTCTAAATCTATGAAGGCAGCAAAAACTTTCTTGCCAATAGCCAGATACTTTTCTAATATTTTCTAATTTAGGATACATAATATTGATGTATCCTAAATTAGAAAATGCAGAAAACAAGATAAATTGTGAATTAATTTGGGGCAGTATTCAAATTCTGAAGATACATTAAACTAAAAAATAATATAAGAAAAATGACACTCCAAATTTTTTATTGTGATCAGCACACATTTTGAATACTTTCCCATGCAAATAAAATTTTCCTAAATTATTCATAGCCAGTGGCACCAGTTAGACAAAAAACAATCAACTGGATTTCTGCAATTAATAAAACATCCAGAAATAAAAACAGCTACTGACCTCCAACAGTGACAGAAAAGTATGTTACCAAAATTAACAAATGGTGCACAGGAGTTTCCTATAATAGAAGGAAGATATCAGGGTCAAATAGATATTCAAATTGAGCTGTTAAAAGAAAAAATATAGAAAGAAACATGATATAACTCTATACCTACTAGCAGAAGAATTTTGCATGATGAAAAACTTGAAAATATGTGAAAAGTATTCTTCACAGTAAAAGCTATGTTAAGGAAAATGGGTTTCTCAGATATGTCTCCCATAAGCAGAGATAACAAGAAAAAAGTGTTGACTTTACACCCTCTTGTGGGAAAGCTGTGCATTGTTTAAAGAGTATAATATTCCTCATCTTTATTGCAGCAAATGGCATACTGTAAAAATGAAAATTTTCAATAGTGTTCACACAAAATGTTTTCATAATTTGTAGTATTCAACTGACATCAGGGTTTTTAATCCTGCAGATATTCCTGCAAACATGCTGTAAATGGAAACATGAATTTACACCTTCTAGTGTCACACTTGTGCATTTAGAAAATTTTGAAGTTATATGCAAAACATTTTGCTCTGAAAATCCTCTCCCATAAATAAAGAATGGCAGAAAAACTGTGCTCTAATTTAAGCTGAAGGTATTCTCATAAGATTTTCTAGGAGCGTGGTATCAGCCCACAAGAGAATGTTTTCAGAAGTGCAGATTTTGCTGCAAATATATCAAAGACAGAAATGAATACTTAAGCCTGTGGTGGTCAAACTTTCATCTATGAAAAATTTGAAATTATATGCAGAATGTCTGCCACCAGAAGCTATATCTAATGCAGAAGAAATTTTTTAAATTATACTTTTCGAAATGGAGGTATAAGAGAAATCCCAATTTACCTTTATGCCCCCTAACAAAAAATATATACATTTCTTAAAAAGAAATTGTACCCAAAACAGTGTTCATTATAAATTGTTCTGAAAGAAAGAAATAATTTTCAATCAGATATTTAGAAGCTAATATGGAATAAGATGTATTTTGAATTTGATAGCAGATGCATTTATGCCTCCTAGCAGCAAAGTTATGTATCAGAAAAATACCAGACAGCAAGAATAATTGTTCTCATATTTCAACTTCTCCAAGGCAAGAAGAATTTTTCAAATCAGACTAATAGCTGCCAAGATATGCTGCCTACAGGTAGACAGACAAATTGATACTATAAGCACTTGCTTTTTTTTTTCAAGAGATGTGCTAAAAATGTGAGGAGATTTTTCCTGCATGTAGTCACATTAGGATTTTTGTATCACTAGTAGTGAATTTGGTTGTCTATTAAAATTTCTCTGTTATTTGCATGTCTGAATTACAGTAATGTTCAGCTTATCTAATGCATTTATTCTCACTGTTTCTGATTTTAGATCATCATCTGATATGGTTACAGTCGGACATTCAATACTTAGTGGTAACCATCTGCCAAAAGCTTCCAGTAGTTTATGCTAGTGCTCAAACTTAGTAAAAAAAACAGGATTTTTCTGTTTACAATTTTATAGCTATTTTTTATTGTTATATACTGTTGAAATATGTTATTTGTGGAAATAATTACAAATTTTTGTATATATGCATTAATGTATTTATATCCCTATTTTTGGGATTTTGCAATTGTTAAAGTATTATTTTGCTGTAATTTATTCAAAAATATAAATGATTTTAAGAAATTCTAACTCTTTTGTATCTCCTTTTGTAATAGCTGTTTATTTAAAAAAATGAAATGAAAAAAAGAAAGGAACAGCATTTTGTACACCGTAGAATTATCTGCATTCCATTACATTGTATAGCAGTTATTAGTATGCTGCATACGATATTCAGCAGTCACCTGAAGTAATCATTGGTAAAGTTCCTCTTGTTTTAACTATCATGGGGCCTTTTTGTGACTTCAATAAATAGTGCTGATGTGTTTCACAGATTCCCATTTCATTGTACACTCTTCTGCTTTTTAAGTTCCAAGAAATTGTTTTAATACAACTATTGATTTCTGCAGCTAGAAATTATGTTCATGTTTAAATATTGGAATGCTTATTGTATCTTTTTATACTTAAAGCAGATTTTGCTCAAAATGATTACTGGCTACTTTACAGCAATTGAGAAAGCACACTATTCATTTATTGTGATAGAATCAGATGTTCATAAAATTAAATCAAAGTAGCAACTGGAACTATTGTGTTTGGCAAATAAGAGATTATTTTTGCACAGTGTGTAATTTTGAATTTAGGGATCTAGTAATATTTCGCGCATCCCATGGTTTACGTCTTCTTTTTTCAATTAGCTCCAGTTTCAAACAGTGTTTCGTAGAAACACTTTCTGCTAAGTGTTTTTTTTTTTTTTTTTTTTTTTGATTGGAGGTTTAACGACCACAGTAAGCAACTCAATGGGCTATAAGCAGTCGCCCGTCCCTAATTTAGGGTAACTGGTTCCAGGGAAGGGAGAAAGCCAGTGTCGTAAGACAAACACAACATCCATGCCTGACCGGGATTCGAACCCGGACCCCTTACGGTCGAATGATCAGAAGCCAGCGCCTTAGACCACTGCGCCACCGGGGCGGCTAAGTGTTTCTAAATACTGCATTTTACAGTAGGTAGAGGAAAATGTTTATTATGCATGGCCCCTTAATCGATGTATGCTTGAGTTTTTGCTTATATCTCTGCAAGGTTTTGTGATATCACGCTGTAACTGTGGATTTAGGGGTTTAATAATATTTCGCATCCTATGGACTGTAAATAAGATGGTCATAATTCTTTTTTTATGATCATATTCCACAACTTATAATTCCCTTAATACACCAGTTTCGTTCTTGTATAGCTGCTCAATTTATCTGGACTCTTCGTGTTTTACTGTTAGCAACACCGAATCATTGTATCTGTTCTCGATTAAATGATAAAAATAAAGAAATCGACTTACGCAGTTTAACATTAGCTGTAATTTTTTTCCGTAGCTCACTGTACACATATTTATTCATCCATGCACGGGAAGAATCTCACAAGCTTGGCTCCAAATCTCCCTTCTGGATTTTACTATATGCTGAAAAGAATGCGTGTAAAATAACATACTATTTATATGGAAAAATTTGGAGCAGAATTGGTGCTCAGAAATGTCAAGTCCACGCCATGGTTCATTGCTCTTGGGAGTCTCCAACTTGGGTGGCAATTGTCCCATGTGGACATCAAACCTCATCAGTCCCTGAATTCATCCAGCAGGGGGGAGAGGTGTGTCTCCGAGGCGCGACCTGGTGGATGGTTTCAGAAGAAGAAGAGGAATTTCCTGGAGGAGCTTGCCAACTAACAGGTAAAACACAGCGGGTTTCGTTCGGATCAAGTTCCTTGACGAAACGGGGAGCTGAATAACTCAGAACAGTGATTCTGACCTTTGTGTACAGACTCTTCCATCTTCCATCCCTTGCGGGACTATTTGAACTGCACTAACTGTAGCGCCCGTACAATTCCCTAACCCCCTTCGTTACTACCGATGCCCAGGGAGTGTACGGGCACTCCCCACGTAGTCTTGCCGTGGTGCTACTTACAGTCGTTGGGTTTCCCACAAAATATCTTCAGTCGGCCTGTCTCTGCAGCTGCTGCCAGTGTGAGCATAAAGGGCGACCATCTTCAGAGTGGTTGAGGAGCGGAAGGTGCAGAGGGTTCTGCTGAACAGCTGTCCTACCCACAAAACTCGACGGAAGGTGTTCCACTTCATCCAGCGCACGCACCTACTGCTTCATGTGGCAAACGGCTCTAAAGTTTATAATGAACATGCTTTCACTAGCTAATTATCGTGAATATAGCTTCCTTCAATTATAATGTAATGAATTCAGCTTCTTCTAATGGTTGTTGTGTTATTAATTATGAATAAACTTTCCTGCTAGTAGTGTAGTAATAATAATGAACAAGCTTATAACTGGTAGTAATGTTGTAGTAGTAATTAAGATGAATAAAGTCTTATGCTCGGTTGGTGCGTCGACGAAGCAAGAGGGAGTCTTGGATAAAGTACGTTTCATCGATCAATTCACGTGCCAGTTCAAAAACTGTTTGGGGACAAAAATTCTATGAACTGAGAAAAACTGTACTTACAACAAATTCTTTATTATTGAGACTTCTCGCTCTCACATAAACGAACTCTCTTTATACAGCACCAGCTTTCTGACACATAAACCACAGCTCACTTCGTACAACAACAAACGCTCTCTCTATACAACAACAAACGCTCTCTCTATACAACAACAAACGCTCTCTCTATACAACAACAAACACTCTCCTTCACATAAACCAACGCTCTCCTTCACACAAACCAACGCTCTCCTTCACATAAACCAACGCTCTCCTCAAGGCAGCATTCTTTCGGTGACTCTTTTCATCCTCCGCATTAATTGTTTGCTTAAAAATCTTCCTCCTACGGTTTCGACTACCATTTATGTTGACGACCTTCACATCTTCTGCTCGTCATCAAGCATGCATTTCATTGAAAGGCAGCTGCAGTCTGCAATTAACCAGATAGTTAAAGCGGCGAACAACAATGGTTTCGTTCTTTCTGCTGAAAAGACAGCGTGTGTCCATTTCTGCCGGAGGCGTGGCCTCCACCCCGATCCAGAACTCTATTTGGACCATGCAGCCATTCCAGTTTTGCCGGAAACCAAGTTCCTTGGTTTGACCGTCGACCGTGCGCTCACCTTTCGCTCGCACGTTCGACGACTCCGCACTTCCTGTCTGAGAGCTTTGTCCATCCTCAAGATCCTCGCCTCAGTCTCCTGGGGTGCAGACAGGACTTCCTTGTTCCGTATTTACCATTCTCTCATTCGGTCTAAACTGGATTATGGCTGTATGGTGTATGGCTCTGCGCGTCCTTCCGTTCTCCGGCCGTTGGATACCATCCACCATCAAGCGCTGCGTCTTTGTACGGGAGCCTTTCGTACGTCACCCATTCCCAGCCTTTATGCCGACGCGAACGAACCGTCGCTTCATTTACGCCGTCTGCAGCTGTCTCTTCAATTTTACCTGAAACTTAAATCACTCACAGACCATCCTTTATACGATGCAGTTTTTCATCCCCAGCATGCTCGTTTGTTCGAGATCCGTCCCTCGTGCATTCGAACCTTCGGTCTTCGTATGGCGGCCGTAGCTCGTGATGCAGGGCTCGACTTGTCACTCGTTGGAGAGACCAGGGGCTTTGAGGATTCTCCATGGCATCCTCTAGGTGTCATGGTCGATACCAGCTTTACATCTTTTGACAAGTCCTCAACCCCTGCGTCAGTGTACCAGCAGCTCTTCGCTGAACACCGTTACGTCAATGCAGACTTTATTCCTGTTTTCACCGATGGATCTAAGGCGGCTGGTGTTGTTGGATCCGCCGCCGTCTGCGTTGACGGTTTCTGTTGCCCGCATTCCTCCTGAGGCCACGGTGTTTTCGGCGGAGATGCATGCTGTGTATCTTGCGCTTGTTCACGTGCAGTCGAGCTCTCATCAGCGTGCTATTGTGTACACTGATTCGTTGAGTGTTGTGCAATCATTGTCATCTTTGGATTTCACTGGCCACCCACTTCTTTTTACCGTACGGAGACTTCTTCGTTCTTTGCTCGAGGCTGATGTCCAGATTCGGTTCTGCTGGATTCCTGGGCATGTTGGGATCTCAGGGAACGAGTCTGCCGATGCTGCTGCTAGATCTGCTTCTTCTTTGGTCGTCACACCCTTGCCACTGTTTCACCGCGATTTTCGCTTTCTTGTTCACGATCATATCAGACGAACGTGGCGAAGTCTGTGGGACCAACAGGTGGAGAATAAACTGCACCGTATAAAACCTAACCTTGGAATCTGGAAATCATCGTGTCGCCGGAACCGTAGGGAAGAAGTTGCTCTTGCGCTGCTTCTCCGCATTGGGCATTGTCGCTTCACGCATAGCTATTTGCTGTGTGGCGACGCTGCCCCAATGTGTGAGGCGTGCGACTGTTTACTCACCATCTCTCATGTTTTATGTAGTTGTGTTCGTTTTTGTAGTCATCGGTTTCACTATTTTCAGTCTCATTTACTGGATGACGGCGCAGCTACACTGCAGAAGCTTTTGGGCGACCACTGCGACACTTTCGCGTGTTTTCGTTCTTAAAGCAGATAGACTTTTTAAAACTTATTTAAAAAAAAAAAAAAAAAAAAAAAAAAAATAATAATAATAATAATAATTTATAATGAATATAAAGTATACGTTACAGTCTGTACATTGCACATACCAATTTTCATCTCAGTTGGATGATTCCTACTGAGTGCTACGTTTTATTTATTTACTTATTTATTTATTTTGCAAAATGGGTACATTCCAGAGGAAAAAAATTAAGTGGTCTCACTTTTTGTGAGCCATGATTCTTAATTGCTACATATTTCTTTTTTTTTTTTATGTCTTATAATGAATATGCTTTCACTAGCTAATTATCGTGAATATAGCTTCCTTCAATTATAATGTAATGAATTCAGCTTCTTCTAATGGTTGTTGTGTTATTAATTATGAATAAACTTTCCTGCTAGTAGTGTAGTAATAATAATGAACAAGTTTATAACTGGTAGTAATGTTGTAGTAGTAATTAAGATGAATAAAGTCTTATGCTGGTTGTTACTAATAACACTAAATGAAATAAACCTAACAGCCAGACAGAGGTCTGACAAAAACTATGAACTGAGAAAAACGTACTTACAACAAATTCTTTATTATTGAGACTTCTCGCTCTCACATAAACGAACTCTCTTTATACAGCACCAGCTTTCTGACACATAAACCACAGCTCACTTCGTACAATAACAAACGCTCTCTCTATACAACAACAAACGCTCTCTCTATACAACAACAAACGCTCTCCTTCACATAAACCAACGCTCTCCTCAGGTATCATTGAACGCGCCTATTTATACTGACTACCACCACGTCATGACTTACACTCATTGCCAGATCTCATTCAGCGGGTGAAATAACATCTTGTTCAGTAAGAAGATAATTTACATAGTAAAATAAAATAACCAGAGATAGTAAAAATCAAAAGGAAAGTGAATATAGAGTATATGTTACAGTCTGTACATTGCACATACCAATTTTCATCTCAGTTGGATGATTCCTACTGAGTGCTACGTTTTATTTATTTACTTATTTATTTATTTTGCAAAATGGGTACATTCCAGAGAAAAAAAATTAAGTGGTCTCACTTTTTGTGAGCCATGATTCTTAATTGCTACATATTTCTTTTTTTTTTTTTTTACTAGGCTCTGTATTTTCGAAGAAATCGGAAAAATCTAAAAGAATTAAATTTGCATGATATGATTAACTTTGATGTAAGTGTTTTGTAGTATTTTGTATTGATATAAAACTGGGACAATCATTTTAATTACAACGTGCACGTTTGTGTTACACACAATAAAGGGCAAAATTTTTAAGTTTAACTAGAGTGCACGGAGAAATATTCCTGAGCACACAATACAGCTGACGCTCTTGTGAATCGACCTGAGAGCCGCGGGTGGCCTATTGGGTAACGTTCGTGGCTGCCACGGAAAGGACCTCAGGTTCGATCCACTAAATGTCCGTCGGACCACGGGTACTGGCCCCCGGTAATAAATAAGGGCGTCTCCCTCCCCCTTTCTACTTCGCTTCCGTTTCACTTTCCTATCGGGCACTCTAGCGCAAATCTCCTAGATTCCTATTGCTAAGGGTTGTTTAAGACCTAGGGTCAGACACTCCCTTCCTAAAATCCTCTACATATGATCATATGAATCGACCTGAGGAGTTGGTGGGCAGTTTATGTGCCTACAGGTCCGGATGGAGCTTTTGCCGGGCCCAAGGCGAAATCTGATTTCGGGACCCCGGAGCAAAATTTTATTGCAGGAAATAGTAAATAAATCACATATTTTAATAGCGTCGTTGCGTGAAAAATGTCACATTTTCTGGTGACGACGAATCTGCATCCCACTACTCCGGAGCCGAATGCTTTGCCAATTAAGCTATACCGACGTATTTTATTGCTGTAACTTTTTCATCTTGACATATGCTTCACCTCTGCAGTATGTCATAACGAAAACGATCATAAGGACAAAATGATTATCTTAAAGAAGTATTTACTTTAAGCTTAAGGAAAAGACTATAATATGGATTGAAAGTTCCGAAAGATAGAGAGAGAGAGAGAGTAAAACTGTTAAAATCTACGATTACCTTTCCGGGGAGGTGAGTTTGAGGTTACATTATGACTCTTATAAAAACCCTCACAAAATGACAAAAAGCTACCTGTGTAACGAAAATTTTTGGATTGCAAATATTTTAGTGTAGGAATAATAATAAATTCGTGTAAAAAGTTTATTTTTTTCTCCTGACACATATTTTAGTGATTGATTTTTAATGCAAAGTGAACTAAGTGACAAATTAGTGACTTCTTGAAGTTTTATACGCGCTCATAATGACCTTTTTTTTTTTTTTTTTTTTTTTTTTTTTTTTTTTTCTAGTAATGTTTTTAAAGTCATTGAATAAATGGTCTCTATATGTAGCCCGAAACCAACTTTGATATTGTTCCCTTTATTTCTTTAAATTTAAGTATTTGGTTTGCATACAAATTATTAAATACATTACTGTTTGTGAAAATTGCAACACCAATTTAGAATCGCGCTTTTCAAATGAAATTAACATCACAGATTCTTTATGTCACAGGAGATAATTAACAACATTTGTAGAGCTATACATGAAAATGATTTTTTCGCTTCAAAACTCAATAATCGTGTGAAGCCACTTCGAGCAACAATAACAGCCTTTGGTCGCATTGAATGGAAGAAGTTTTTGACATCGTCCTGGGGAATTGCCTGCCAGGCTGCTTCTATGTGAGAACCGAGTTCATTTGTGATGACTGGAGAAGGCGCGTGAAGAGACAGTCACTTAGTTATCATGTCCCTGACATGTTCGATCGGGGACATATCCGGCGCAAGTGCAGGTCAGGGAAGAAGTAGTATGTGCTGTGCATGGAAAAGATCTTGGACATTACGAGCCACATGTGGCCGAGCATTGTCCTACTGGAATATATCACCAGGACAATTCCGAAGGAAAGGTATCACCTCTGCTTCTAAAACATCTCTGATGTATCACTGGCGGTTGAGGGTTCCCTCAATTCGTATCAGGTGATATCGCGAATTGAACCAAATGGCGCTCCAAACCATAGCACTTGGCGTTGGTCCTGTATGACGCTATAAAATGCACGCTGCAATGCGCCCTTCACCACGATGTCTTCAAACACGTAGGCGACCATGAAGTTGCATTAAGTTGAATCGTGTTTCATAAAAAAAAATCGACCTGTTGCCAATCAGCGCGCCAATGTCTATGTTAAAGACCCCATTGCAGCCTGAGACGTCTGTGGTTGGTCAGAGGAATGCGCAGCAATGGGCTGCTAGCGACCAATCCTCTGTTAAGCAGACGACGTCGAACTGTGCAGGAGGACAAAGCCTGACCTGTGATATTTCTCCACTGCTGCGCTAATACCGTGGATACCTCTGTGCAATCGGTCACTGCCATGCGGTAGGGGTGTTTGTCATCCCGTAAAGTTTTGCGCTCTATTTCCCTGATTTCTGTGCGCCCGAGCCTCATCTGCCCACTGACGTCACGTTCGCATCACGTGTACTGACGTTTCGTCCCGTGCGAGTGGCAATTTCGTGGTAGGAAAATCCAGTTTATCTCATCCCAACTTCTTCCTTGCTCAGATTTCGTCAGATGTTCCTAATGCGACCACCTTCGGCGACAGGTCATAGTGAGACACAAGAAACACCCTTTCCACTAAATGTCGGCTCTTCATTTATTACAATATCTTGTTTGAGGCAACTCTTTATACCCAACATAAGACAGTTGAGAGGGCGCTGCTCAGAAACCGCATGCGTATTTTCACTGACAGTTTAATCACTTGCATGTCCCAACCTGTTGTACATATCCTGTAAGTTTCAAGCTAATGCCAACACTCCTTCATGAAGTTGCAATTTTCACAAACACTATGTATATAAAAGGGCCACAAAATGATGAAATTTAATTTGTTTTTTAGTGAATGCGGAAAATATTAATGTAGTTACAATAATCACTTCAAATCTCAGTATTTGTACGGCGAAGGGCGACAACCGATTCGAAAATGGGGGGATTGGAAACAAAAAAAAGACTTCTTTCTAAGGTAAATGGACGATGTCATCACTCTTTCCACGTTATTTTTTAAACAACGCATAGCGACTGAATAATTGTATTCCGGCACTGCTGGGATCGAACCCCAGAACTCTCGATAACTAGTCGAGTGCGTTCAATTTACGCTACAGCGCCAACAATTCTCAGCGCAATGCGTGGTTTATCAGTCAGCATCTGACCACACGAATGCGTATTGATGGTCTCAGCAACTGAGATGTCGTCATCTGGTGGCATTTAACGCAACAGCTATTTTAATTGTAGCTGATAAATTCAAAGGGCGATAGAAATGGTTAATATATATCAAATACGTGGAGATAATGTAAATGGACGATGTCATCACTCTTTCCACGTTATTTTTTAAACAACGCATAGCGACTGAAAAATAGCTGTTGCGTTAAATGCCACCAGATGACGACATCTCAGTTGCTGAGACCATCAATACGCATTCGTGTAGTCAGATGCTGACTGATAAACCACGCATTGCGCTGAGAATTGTTGGCGCTGTAGCGTAAATTCGAACGCACTCGACTAGTTATCGAGAGTTCTGGGGTTCGATCCCAGCAGTGCCGTAATACAATTTTCAGTCGCTATGCGTTGTTTAAAAAATAACGTGGAAAGAGTGATGACATCGTCCATTTACATTATCTCCACGTATTTGATATATATTAATCTTTCTAAGGGTCTGGCACCCAAAAACTTACACAGAAAAAATAATTGCAAGACATTCTACCGAAAATTATTTTTTCCTAAACTGTGGGTCCCAGGGAGATCGCCCTGGTTGCTCCTATGAGGCAGCCGGCCCGGTGTGCCTACGTTCCTCGACTGACATACACAGCTTCATCTGCACTGGACACAAAAATATCATCACTGAACATTTGAAACTTAGAAACAAAGTCGCCTGATCCGATGAAAACAAGTTCTAGATCCATCACGCAGAAGGTGTCCGTATTTTTCGTTGCGCAGGAGAACAATTGCAACCAGACTGTACGGTTGGAAGGAAACAAGATGGCGGTGAGAAAATGGTTGTAGAATTGTTCTCATGGACATCACTGGGGTCCCACCATTTTCATTAATCCTTCCATCATTACCAGAACAACTTAGGCATCACTTCTAATCAAATGTTGCTCCCTGTGATATCCTGTTAACCGGAGAAGAAATGAAGCGTTCCGTGTAATAAGGCCCTCATTTTGCCCAATGGTGCCGAAATCAAGTCTAAGAATTTGATTTGCTTTCCAATTCCGCCAACACGAATCCCATCGAATATTTGTAGGATGCAGTGATATATATCATTCCCCAGCCGAAGTCAGTCTTTTACTTCTCCGAATTCCCGAACGTCACTCTGTCGATGGTTACTTTGTTATTGTTTTTAAGTGTGCTCGTATATAAGTACACCAGAAGACCGGACTAGGCTGTCATCTGATGATGACCTTGGTTACGTATAATGGATGCGCCCTATCTTCTGATTCAAGGCTTCTTGAATTACAAGAGGAACTACAAAGGATTAAGTGGGACATCGTCGGGCTAAGTGAGGTAAGGAGAAGATCTCATTGAACTGAAAAGTGGACATCTCTTCTACTATCGTGGGACTGATACTGGCAGAACTAGTGGTGTTGGATTTATAATAAACAAGAAACTGAAGGATAAAGTTGTAGAAGTTGAAAGTTCCTCTGACAGAGCTGCACGACTCGTTATCCAACTATCGAAAAGATACCAGGCTCAGATTATTTAAACTAATGCACCCACCACAAGTCATCCTGAAGAAGAAAATGAAGAAATTTAGGAGGAAATTCGTCATCTAAATAATAAAGGCAAGCAGCACTTGAAGATCATTATAGGAGATTTCAATGCGAAAATAAAGCAACGGCAACAGAACGAGACTTCAGTAGGTAAATTTGGTCACGGCAACAGAAACCAGCGTGGAAATACTCTCGTAGAGTTTGCAGAGGCAGAAGGGTTTTTCATCATGAACTCCTTTTTCAAGAAAAAGCCGCAAAGGAAATGGACATGGAGGCATCCCAATGGATGAACAAGTGAAATTGATTTTATTATGTGTAACAAGAAATTTGTCACGGAAGACTGCAGTGTGCTGAACAAGTTCAACACATGTAGTGACCATAGAATGGTAAGATGTAAGATGCACCTCAATGCTAAACTTGAGTGTGGCAAGCTCATAAAACAAACAAAGTGTATTGACATGACCAACCTTAAAAAGCATCATACTGTAATACCTTCAAATTAGAACTGAGGAATAGATTCTCTATTTTAGAAGGCCTAACATCTGAAGAAGTGGACATCTCTGAATTTAACAGAAAAGTAACCAAAGCTCTTATGTAAACAGTAACAAAATTAGCTGTGTCTAAGAACAAGTTGCATGTGAACAAATTATCAGGAAAAACCAAAATGTTGATGCAAAAAAGAAGAGAGATGAGGACAACTAAAGAAGATGTGATTTCCAAAGTGGAATATGTAGAGCTATGCAAGACAGTACGAAAAAGTATCGCTGAAGACGTAAGGAAATTCAACTGTGAACTAGTGAGGAAAGCAATTGAAAACAACCAAAGCCTAAAGATAGCAAAGGGACCTCTCAGTAAGGAAAGAAAACAGATTATGGCACTGAGAAAAGAAGATGGTTCTGTAACAAGAAATAGAGGCGAAAATTTGACAAGAGTGAAATATTTCTACTCCAAATTATATGAAAGGGATGATACATGTACTCCAGACATCATGAAAGAAAGCAATTGAAAACAACCAAAGCCTAAAGATAGCAAAGCGACATCTCAGTAAGGAAAGAAAACAGATTATGGCACTGAGAAAAGAAGATGGTTCTGTAACAAGAAATAGAGGCGAAAATTTGACAAGAGTGAAATATTTCTACTCCAAATTATATGAAAGGGATGATACATGTACTCCAGACATCATGAAAGAAAGCAATTGAAAACAACCAATACCTAAAGATAGCAAAGGGACATCTCAGTAAGGAAAGAAAACAGATTATGGCACTGAGAAAAGAAGATGGTTCTGTAACAAGAAATAGAGGCGAAAATTTGACAAGAGTGAAATATTTCTACTCCAAATTATATGAAAGGGATGATACATGTACTCCAGACATCATGAAAGAAAGCAATTGAAAACAACCAAAGCCTAAAGATAGCAAAGGGACATCTCAGTAAGGAAAGAAAACAGATTATGGCACTGAGAAAAGAAGATGGTTCTGTAACAAGAAATAGAGGCGAAAATTTGACAAGAGTGAAATATTTCTACTCCAAATTATATGAAAGGGATGATACATGTACTCCAGACATCATGAAAGAAAGCAATTGAAAACAACAAAAGCCTAAAGATAGCAAAGGGACATCTCAGTAAGGAAAGAAAACAGATTATGGCACTGAGAAAAGGAGATGGTTCTGTAACAAGAAATAGAGGCGAAAATTTGACAAGAGTGAAAGATTTCTACTCCAAATTATATGAAAGGGATGATACATGTACTCCAGACATCATGAAAGGTACCAGTACCAGAGTTCCTCCAGTCCTCCCAGCAGAAGTTGCACATGCAATCAAGAACATGAAGCGGGGAAAAAGCTCCAGGAGAAGATGGAATTACTGTTGACATCATACAAGAAGCAAGTGGAGAAATCGAAACAGTAGTCGCCCAAGTTTTCACTCAATGCCTTAATGAAGGGAAGATTCCTGAGGATTGGAACAACGCTACAATGATCCTGCTACATAAAAAAGGTGACATTGAGGGTCTCAGGAACTACAGACCTATCAGCCACCTATCAGTGGTTTATAAAATCTTCACTAAAGTTCCTTCACACCGCTTGAAGGTAACACTGGACATGGGTCAACCGAGAGAACAAGCTGGATTCAGGAGTAGCTACAGCACTATAGATCATATCCACGTACTGAGAGAACTAATTGAAAAAGCTAGGGAATATGAAATTCCATTGTGCATGGCTTTTATTGATTATGAAAAGACCTTTGATTCAGTGAAACCAGCAGTTACAATGGCTTTGAAATCCTGCGGTATTGAAGATGCATACATTAATATTATTAATAACATTTATGAAAATGCAAGTGCAAAGATTCGGCTGTTTGAGAATTCAGCGCACATAAAAGTTCGAAAGGGAGTGAGACAAGGAGACACCATATCTCCCAAGCTCTTTAATGCCACATTGGAAAATGTCTTTCAATCACTGAACTGGGAAAACAAAGGGATAAAGATTAATGGAGATTATCTAACTCATCTTCGTTTTGCTGATGACGTTGTCATTTTTGCAACTACCCCATCAGAGCTGCAGAGCATGATCCAGGAACGTGCTGACAAGAGTAAAGAAGTGGCATTAAAAATGAACTTTCAGAAGACAAAGGTGATGTACAATGCTTTTACAAGAAATGAAGATTTATCGATTGATGGAGAAGAGCTGGAGGTAACAGATGCATAAGTTTATCTTGGACAGCAGATATCAAGTGAGGGTCGCATTGATGAAGAAATTAATCGGCGTACAAAACTTGCCTGGATAGCTTTTGGAAGAAACAGCATAATTTTCAAGAGCAATATGCCATTATGTCTTAAAAGAAAAGTGTTTGATCAATGCATCCTTCCAGTGATTACGTATGGTGCAGAGACGTGGACCTTAACCAAAAGAGACATACAAAGGCTGCAGACAACTCAAAGAAGCATGAGGAAGTTCATGCTTGGTGTAACCAGGAGAGATAAGAAGAGGAACTCGTGGATCAGAAAAATGACAAGAGTGGAAGACATCATGATCAGAGTAAAAGCCCTGAAATGGCAATGGGCTGGACATACTGCCAGAAGAACAGACCACCGATGGACAGTCGAAATTTTAGATTGGATTCCAAGGGACTGGAAAAGACCTAAAAGAATACCCCGTGGGAGATGGGTGGATGAAATTTGAAAGCATGCGTGAGTAACCTGGAGGAGACTGGCACAAGACAGACTGTTGCGGAAGAGGCTTGGAGAGACCTTCGTCCAGCAGTGGATAGATAATGGTTGACAATGATGATGTACATAAACGTCTCTTACGCAACGTATACGCTAAATATGTGTTCACGTGCGTCACCACCTGATCTAGGCAAACATTTAAGATTCCTGCTCGTCAGTAATTGTCAGTAGTATTAATCACAATGGGGGGAAACAGAGGATCTTTTGGAGTTCGATAAAAGGCTTACTCTCTGGCTGGAGCTACAATTTTGAAAACTGCAGACTGGATTCTCAGAAAGTGAGATATCTCGGGTCCTTAATCAGTAGAAAAAATAATCGACATTTCTTGTCCAAGAGGCGTAGCTTGAAGTGGATGTTACCTGTTGCATGCTTACACGAAGACTACTGATTTATGCGAAGAACTAGGAATTTCGTCTACAGTGCTGACGAAAACAACGTGACTGGACACTGGAAGAGTAAAATAAAAAATAAAAAAAGTCAAAGGGGCACAGTAGCAACTGTGCCGCAGCCCACCACGTACAACTACGTCAACTGTCAGTATTTTATAGCATTATCTCACTAGACTAGCGAAGGGCAGTTGACGTAGCCCTAAGCTGCAGGTTGCGGCACAGTTGCTACTGTGCCCCTTTGATTTTTCAAATGTCAAATTTTTAAGAAATAAAACGAAAAGAAATGCTTACTTTATTTACTCAAAAGCAACTTATATTATATGTACAATTCATACTAACTTATGCTGATTACAGTATACGCTAATGTTAGTAATGTCACTTTCGTTGGTCCATGGATTTTTGCGTCATTTCTAAATTTTCGCCACCAAATTATTTTGACGTAGAACTACGTCTTTTCCCGCACTGGTTTGGGGGTAACATCTGGGGCACGGATGCAACGAAAACATGTCACACTTTGAAAGCTTATATCTTCAAAACTAATAATCGTAGCGTCATAAATAATATATCATTAGATAGTTCATAGAGTCCAATTTATAACAAAACAAGTTTCATCCCTTAACTCTTCGATACAGTAGCGTTAGAAAGTTAAGCTAAATGTCGTGTGATTTTGTTTCGCCGCACATCATTTTAAGGTTGATAGCTAGTGAATAGATAATGATAGCGATGACCCCAGCCTCGCATTCCGTAGCTGACGGGCAGAGCTAACGGACGTACATGTATGTGATAAACCGAAATAAAGTGGATTATTTATTTTCTAGATAAAAAAAATGGTGACGCGAAAATTTAGAAATTCCGCGGAAATCCAGGGAGAATCACTGTAAGAACCGACGAAAGTTGAAGAAACAGCTAGAGGAGAACGAGAGGGATGCGAAAAGGCCCGCTAAGTCATTAACAGAAAGGTCACGGGAATGTAGGGAGCGTCAAAAGTCCTCGCACCAGGATGCGTTTCACCCGAGTTTGACTCTGGAGGCATAACCTTCTACTTCAACTGCATAAGTTGAGCTTGAACAGCAAGAACAGATGGATATTGATGTCATCGATTCAAATTTTCACAACGAGCATGGAATACCAATGTATATCGCCAGTCTTCACAACTTCGCTAGACAATGACGTCTCAAACCTTTACACCGCCGATGCATTCTGAATCTGGACAAGAACAAGAGCAACAACAAAAATACATTAGGCCCAAGATATAACCCCAAATTTATAACAAGGCAACTAAGGAGTGTGAAAAATTGTTTCTGAAGAACTGTTTCTGATACGTGTGTGATGTTTGCGACCGATAATGGTATTGTTACAACTGAGGCTGCGGATTGGTCGTACTCCGGGTTCTTTTTATGAATATTGCAGGTGAGAGGACTGCATAAATTACTCATGCCAGTCCAAAGAAAATCGGTAGCGTTTAAAACGAGCACAGACTTTTAATATAGATAATTGTTCAAATGATCTCATTGGTAGAAGGTAAAATAATTGACACAAATTTGAAATAACGTTGGGCTGGACTTTCGGGTATTTAACATTATCAAATTGGACTCACCAGCCAATCGCTAACTCATGCAAATTAAGAGTTCCTGAACTGTCGGCCCTGCATTTCAAAAATTTCAAGATCACAAACAGGACTTACTTGGACTCTTGTAATTGGTAATAAATCCAACGTTTTGTGTTTTTAGCTTTATCCTGGGGAGAGCAGGCTTTTAACACACTCTTTTCCGCTGCTACTCCAGGCAACACAATCTCTGTCAGCACACCACTGATGATAATCAGCAACTGATCTTCCACACGGTCTCCCCACCGCTCCTCAGTCGAGGAGGAAGAACGGAGGCCTCTCTGTGAAAAAGATGCCGGCAGGTCCGAAAGCAATAGCAGGACGGAATCAGCTGAAAATGAGCAGACACTCCCTTGGCGAAGTCCGAGGAGGGGGGGGGATCCTGCTCCCTTGGTTCCTCCTTCCACAGCAGCAATGTCCAGGCGGGTCACTTGATATTTCTGGAGCACTTGTGAAGAAGTTGCGCGACTTCGGTCAGTAGTTGTTCGCATGCTTTCAATGAGTGTCGTCTCAAAGATTCGGGCAAAATCCTCTTTATTTTGATATCTGAACATCCCTTTTTCCTTCTATAGTTTTCTTTCGCTTCCTAATTTTTAGTCTCTATCAGCTCGATGCGACTATGAGGCCAGACTCGGCATGTTTTCTGTGTTATGTATAAGGGAACCAGCTCTCGTCCGAGTAATTTCAGCAAGCTCCCTCTTCTCTTGGACGCCTACCTCTGTCCGATGGTACCCAGCAACTACTACTTTTCTTCTCTTACTTTTACCCTCGCTTCCCTGACCCGTCAAAACAAACCACTTGAGAATTTGTTTATTAGCGGCGGGCCACATCACGTGCCGTCTAGAGACAGAGTTTCAGACGCATTTTTGTCTGGGTGAAGGGGCGAAGATTCGGGACTTCGTTCGCAGAATGATTTTTCTTGCGTTAACTCGGCGCTCTAAAAAAGTGTCTCCAAAAATACAGCCTGGGCCATATTATTTTCGTAACAGTATAAACAAGATTTATCTAAAGCCGTACAGAGACACATAGACGTTCTTGAACAAAAATTCCCCGATGCGCATGATTGTGTAAAGTACTTTTAAATATGTTCCACGTGTAAACAATCAATGTCACGTGGTAAAATTACATCGCTGTGTAAATCAAATGGCTACAAATATCCAGACCATCCTCTGAACTTGCTGCCGTTGGATCCCATTACCGTGCGTCTCATATCTCCACGACTGTTAGGTTAAAAAAAAAAAATCAAAGGGGAATAGTAGCAACTGTGCCGCAACCTACAACGTAGGGATACGTCAACTGTCCTTCCCTGAGTACTTTAAGGACGTAGAGTTAGTGAGATAGTGCATTGAAATAGTTACAATTGCCGCAGTTCTACTTTTTAGGTTGCGGACGGTTGACACTGTGCCTCTTTGATTTTTTTACGTAAAAAATAAATAAATTTTAAATCCACTTTATTTCAGTTTGTCACATACGTCCGT
Source organism: Macrothele yani (assembly GCA_039090855.1). NCBI lineage: Eukaryota > Metazoa > Arthropoda > Arachnida > Araneae > Macrothelidae > Macrothele > Macrothele yani. The sequence continues at coordinate 120,415,764 of CM077026.1, forward strand.
TAGCTCTGATCGTCAGCTACGGAATGCGGGGCTGAGGTAATCGCTATCCTTATCTATTCACTAGTTATCAATCTTAAAGCGGCGTGCGGCGAAACAAAATCACGCGAAATTTAGCTTAACTTTCTAACGCTACTGTATCGAAGGGTTAAGGGTTGAAACTTGTTTTGTTATAAATGGGACTCATGTTTTCGTTACATCCGTGCCCCCGATGATACTCCCAAACCAGAGCGGGAAAAGACGTAGTTCTGCGTCAAAAACTCATGCCGTCGGATGAGTTGCGGTGTGCCTTGTTCTGCACCGATGGCAGACAGAAAATTTGGCGGGAACATCATGAAGCAAAGACCCATCTTGCCTCGAAAACAGACTTCAATGAAGGAGGTGGTGTTGTGATATACGGATTGTTCTGTTGATACCTAACAGGTCTCCTGATATTGCTTGAAGATCGGGTGTTCTCCAAGAACTTTCTGAACATTTTTGTTGATCAAGCCATCCTTCAATTTAGAATTTTTATCCAAAAGGTGACGACTGTTTCATAGACGGCAATGTGTTCACCAATGGTTCAGCGAGCATGACAGCGACTTCCACCAATTTCCTTGGCCACCAAAATCCCGGATCTGAACCCCATTGAGAATGTGTGAACATGTAAGAAAAACATATCTGGGAGAAAGAATCCTCTTCCATCAAATAGGAGCCATCAATAGACTATCTGATGAACGCCTGGTATGCTGTAGACGCAAATGTCCTACAAAACCTTGTGGAATCTATGCCAAACCGTATAGTGCTGTAATTAGGGCTAAAGGAGATCCGATCCGACATTGAATAAAAGTTTCCAATTCATTAGCCGGTGTGTGTGTATGTCTGTACACTCTATGAGCAAAAGTATTCTGCCATATAGGAGGACAAAGACGAGCATTTATTAGCAGAAATAAATATACGTAAACGGCTTACGATTGCAGGGAATCTTTTCATGCTTTCCACGGAACGCCGATAGGTCTGTACCGGAAGTTTACTCTATTCCTTATGCAAATCTTCTGCCGGAGCTGTCGTAGCGGAAGATCTTATCGGCCGAGATCGGATTCCAGCAGATCTTCTATTAGATTTAAATTGAGACTGTTGGAGGGCAATCCAACATGTCGATGCCCTGCTCCTCAAACCAAGCCTGGACAGAACTTATAGTGTGCCAAGGTGCTGGATCTTGCTGAAATACGCTGGGATCTGCGATGGAGTACTTCCACAGCGCAAGTAATGCGGATATGTTCAAAATGTACTCGTACTTCACAGCTATTAGGCTGGATGGCACCGAAATCAAAGGATCGAGTCCTTTACTTTCTAAAATAGTATAGCCCACGCGTTCACAAATCTCCTTGAAATGTGATTGAAGGCCCAATGCAGTCTGCATAATAGCGTTCTCCAGGAAAACTCCGCGTATAAATACATCAAATCAAATAAAGGCGTGATTTGCGTGATCCGTCACTCCATATAACCCTCTTCCACTCTTCTGTTGTCCACTTACGGCGAGCAAGACGCCACTGTACCCGTCAATTGTCATTGCCCTGCGGGTTATGTATGGCCTATATGCAGCTGCTTGAGCATAGTAACTGTGTTCATGCAGTTCTCGACGGAATGTTTCAGCGCAAACAGCTATTTAAAAAGCTTGCGTACCAAGCAAAAACACAAGTGTTGGGAAACTGCTGACCACCAGTTGGCAGTAATGGGTCACTGCTGGCTAAAATCTGCCGCTCATGGCATGGTAGCGATGCGTTGGTGGCAGCGCCATAAGTTGGCAGCCGTTGATGGCCCTGCAACATTGCCGTGAATTACGGGCGTCCAAGCAAGAGTCACGAGTTCCTCGTAGCTGGCAGCCGAAGCAACCCCAACACTAGGTGGAAGCAATGGCACCAGTTAGTTGAAGACCAAATCAGAGCCATCATGTTATTTTAGTGGATATTAGAAAAGTAAAAGCCATATGTAGAGAGACAAATTAATTTCCTACCGTAATGCGTCGACAAAGATTACCATCGGAAGAAAGTTGGTCTATATAGATAATTAATGAACTGTAAGAAATAGTCAGTTATTCTCATGTATTTATAGAAACTCATTTTATGACAAAATTCCTGCAATAACACCCGAAGAATCGAGGATACAAACACTACAGCCACGAAACACACCCACTCCATTCCCATGAATAACAAGAAATAATTTCTGAAAACTTAGTAAATGTTTTATTTCTTTTTCTTGGGAGGGTAACCTTATAATATTTCGTTTACATACACTAAACCTCTTCAAAGTCCTGGACAGACATTAAAAAATCGTTTTGTTGAAAAAAAAAATTATACGCATACAAAATGGGTATTTTTGCATGAGGACATTGCTCATCGTGCCGCAGAAGTGATCCTTTTACAAGAAACAAATTGTTCTCCTGACTCTCCTTACTCTCGGTGGAGAGAATGGGAGAATACTTTTCACCACTCGTTTCGCACCTCCTCTCGTGGCGGTATTGCCATCTGTTTACATCGGCGATTTCTACAAAACATCTCTTCAGTCACTATCCACAACACTTACCTAAATTATCTTCAACACCTTTCCTTCATGCTTGACGACAAAGCATATCATATCTTCAATGTCTATATTCCTTGCGATGATTCTCCAACTGAACATCTCTTGACCTCCCTCAATAATGCTCTTCTAATAATTCCGGACTCCTCTAATGTAATATTAGGAGGAGTCTTCAACTGCACTACTGATCTTCAGACGGACCGAGCTCCGAATCAACAGGTCTACAGTGTTTACTAGCTGACTTCACTCTCATGGATGCCTTTCGTTTGCTTCACCCAGACCATCACTCTTATACTTGGCGTTCCGCCAACCCTGCTTCATCTTCAGTGGTAAGATTAGATAGATTTTATGTCTCCTCTGTTCTCGTGCCGGCACTCCAAGGAAGTCACCATCACGCAACAGCCTTTTCCGATCACTTTGCGGTGACTCTCCAAATCAGAGCAAGTATTTCTCGTCCTTCTCGACACCGACGTTCGACGTTTGACAGTACCTTCTTACATGACTCCACCTTCTGCAGCATAGTTCGCAGTTTCTTACATACAAAAATCGACAACATCGATCCCACCCAGAAGACCCTTGGTTTGATACGAAACATCAACTTTTAACTCTCATCCGCCAATACACTTACTCCGCTACAGTCAAACGGAACATGAAGTTGCAAAACATTCGGTCCAAGCTGGCTGATCTCACGCTAAGCCGCCCCGGTGGCGCAGTGGTCTAAGGCGCTGGCCTCTGATCATTCGTCCGTAAGGGGTCCGGGTTCGAATCCCGGTCAGGCATGGATGTTGTGTTTGTCTTACGGCACTGGCTCTCCCCTTCCCTGGAACCAGTGACCCTAAATTAGGGACGGGCGACTGCTTATAGCCCATTGAGTTGCTCACGGTGGTCGTTAAACCTACAATAAAAAAAAATCTCGCGCTAAATGATCCGATGTTCCTGGCTATAAAAGCTAAGGTAATAACCCTCCTTACTCCCATGGCTGCTCAGGCGATCCAACGATTACGTCTTCTTCATCTTACTCCTATAAACAACTCGTATGAGTAGCTCCTCTCTCTCGAAAAAACTCGTCGGGAATCCACCACGATTCGACAAATACGACTCCCCTCTGGGAAGATCACTTCAGATCCTAATGGCATGTGTTCCTTAGTACACGATTTTTTCAAGCAAAAATACGGGGCCAATGACGTTAACGGCGCAGCTTCTGACTCCCCACTTCTTACGTCTCTTCCCCAAGTTCCAAATTATCTACAAAACAATCTAACGAATCCTTTCATTTTGCCGGATCTCCAAACCTCCTTCAAATCTCTCAATCGGAATGCTGTACCGGGACCTGATGGCCTTCCTCGTGTATTCTTTGATGTCTTCTTTTCACACCTACTCCAGCTCCTGCTCCCGGCTTTCAATGATGCGTTCACCTCCTCCAGTCTTCCACAATGCTTCATGCAAGCTTACTTTGCTTTATTCCCAAAATAAGGAGACCTCCTGGATCTTGAACACTGGCGTCCAATTTCATTATTAAACCTCGACAACAAGCTCTACACAAAGCTGCTTTCACACTGCCTCAATACCATTCTACCTCATATCGTTTCCCCTCAACAATCTTATACTGTGCCTGGACGTTCGATCACTGACAATCTTACATTCCTACGTGACCTAATCTTCCTTGCTGACATCCAGTCCGAGCCATTGGCTCTCCTTAATATTGATCAAAAAGCAGCATTCGACAATATATCCCACGTCTATCTTTCTGCAACACTTCAAGCATTTGGTTTCCCTATCTCCTTCATCACCTCACTCCTTTCTCTCTATCAAGGAGCTACTCATCAAGTTCAAACCGCTGCCTTCCTGACAGCTGCAATAGAGTTCTCCAGAGGAATTCATCAGGGATGCCCTCTATCTGGACAATTATTTTCCATAGTTTTTGAACCGTTCTTGCGCCTGACGCACAGACAGTTTATTTATCGGCTCCCTCCTGCAACAGCCAGCACTAGACATCATGAAATTACTTCAGCCTATGCAGATGATGCAACTTCTACATACGTCATGACACCCAATTCTCCACCATTCTTCTCTGTTACCAAGAGTATGTTACCGCAGCATCAGCCTCACTCAACCTTGAGAAAAGCACAGGCCTCTGGTGAGGCACTTGGGAACACCGCCACGACTCTCCCTGGGGAGCCAAATGGTCAAGTACCACCCAAATATTCCTAGGAATTCATCTCGGAACCCCATCGGAGGCCGTACAAACGAATTGGTCCTCTCTCTATACCTCCCTTCTCAAAGCAGCTGGCTTCTGGAGAAGAGCGCAATTTTGCACCTCCCTTCAAAGAGCTCACATTGCTCGCACATACATCTTATCAAAGTGCCGCTATTCCTGGCAAATGTATACCGTTCCTGGCTACAGACTCCGTCAAGTTCAAGCATGTCTTCAGTTGTATGGTCAAAGCATCATTGGGTCAGCTACTCGAGTCTCTGCCTCTCACCTTCACAGGGAGGAATTGTTATTCCTGCAGTAGATCTCGTTTACCGTGCCGCATGGCTTCACTGGTTCTTTCATGTGCTCAATAGCTCCAACCCAGATACATGCACATTACGAAATGTTCTTGCCTCACTGAAAAATCCTTCATTAACGTTCGCCGTCTTTCTTCGAATGGATGATTTCCCAGCTTTGCTACAAAGCCTCCCGGCCGTTTACTGGGAGGCCATAGAAATCCTGAGGTCTCTCCCATTACAGAGAGCACCCTCCTCCTGCACTACGGAGATTCTAAATGAACCACTCTTCTACTCATCAGCTCTTCATTCCTCTGACTGACCATTCTTTGCCTCTCCAGAATGGATGCGTGTAGACATTATTACTGTACGAGAACTTGTGAACCTCAACCTTACATAGAAAGACTTCTCTCGCCTATCTACTCACCTTCGTGATACCGTCTCCTCCCGGACACTCCACACGTCGATAAAATCGTCAATCATCCGTTCATACCCATCTTTGGCTTCTCCTGAAGGAATTCTACAGGTTGCAACAGCACCGCGACTCTTCCCGTTTTTTGTGCAACTCCGTATGAAATCTTTTACGCTTGAGGCATGCTCACAGAAGATGTTGAGTGAAATTCTTCGCACTTGTGCACCTCAGCAACCAATGCCTATCCCTACTGTTCCGTCTGGCGCCTTGACAGCTGTTTGGTCTGCGGCACATCCTCTCCTTGCTGCACCTCATGAGAAGAATGTTCATTGGCTGTTTCTGCATCGCCGCCTCCCCATTCCTCAATTACTACACCGAATGACTCTTGTTGTCTCTCCACAATGTGCCTACTGTGATGTCCCGGCTGACATTGAACATGTCTATTGGTTTTGTCCAGTCTTGCTACCTATGTTAAATCTCATGTTCCGTATTGCACACCATCTTTGCCCAGGAATTCTGAGCGCTGCCTCATATTTTACCCTACTTCAAGATATTCTTCCTGCTTCTTGTCTCCCATCAGTGTGTGTTTATATTTTCACGCTTGTAAAAATAGTAATCTACTCCCATCAACCGACGCATCAGGAAAACTCCACTGTACCTACTCTCACAGAGGCAAGCGAGAAGCTTGTCCATCACTTCACAGCTCGACTAAAGTTCCGTCTACAGTTAGCGCATGAACACGCTGTCAATACAGATATCCTTCCCAACTTCTACAAACTGTGGAAACCATACCTCAGCTGGTTCCAGATTGATGGCCTGAGAGTTTCCTTTACAGTTTGAACTATTATGAATACTCTGTCCTTTGTTGACAATTACATCGTTAATTAACCTGTTTAATTTCCCCTTCTATCATACCCTCAGGAAGTGTATATAGTATAATTTCTTTGCCTACTTGTTCTGAAGCTCATTTGTACATAATTATTCATGACTCACATTCTCATTCTGTACTCTGAGTGTTTAACAAATGCATATTTAAACCTTAGCACCCTCTGCCTTCATGTCGCACTGGCCGCTGCCTTGGCCAGGTACATTCCAGCTGCCGGAAACTGAGGGTCAAGTCTTAAGTTGTGGAGTCATTTTGGAGGGGTTTGGCCATAACTCACCACGCTGGCCAAGCGGGTTGGTGAGTGTGGCATAGCATTTCCTCTAATCCCGTTGGTATAGTTTCCCCGCTATTGGCGGTCTTCAGAGCCCCTTTAGTGGGAACAGAATGCACCACGAGAAGGCGGGGTTGACATTTGTCAAGGAGAGGCTGTAGTATGTTGCGCATCACCTGACCTAATGCAAGCGCAAAGATTCGGCTATTTGAGAATACAGCACCCATAAAAATTGGAAGGGGAGTGAGACAAGGCTACACTATATCTCCCAAACTCTTTAATGCCACTTTGGAAAATGGCTTTCAATCACTGAACTGGTTAAACAAAGGGATAAAGATTAATGGAGATTATCTAATTCCCCTTCGTTTTTCTGATGAAGTAGTCATTTTTGCTAATACCCCATCAGAGCTGCAGAGTATGATCCAGGAACTTGCTGACAAAAATAAAGAACTGGAAAATGAACTTTCAGAAGAAAAAAGTGATGTACAATGCTTTTACAAGAAATGAAGATTTTTGGATTGATGGGAAAAAACTGGGGGTAACCGATACCTACATTTATCTTCGACAATAGATATCAAGTGAAGGTCACATTGACGAAGAAATTAATCTGCGTGTAAAACTTGCCTGGAGAGCTTTTGGAAGAAACAGTATAATTTTCAAGAGCAATATGCCATTATGTCATTAAAGGAAAATGTTTGATCATGCATCCTTCCAGTGCTTACGTATGGTGCAGAGACGTGGACCTTAACTAAAATAGACATACAAAGACTGTAGACAACTCAAAGCGGCATGGAGAGGTGCATGCTTGGTGTAACCAGGAGAGATAAGAAGAGAAACTCGTGGATCAGAAAAATGACAAGAGTGGAAGACATCATGATCAGAGTAAAATCCCTGAAATGGCAATGGGCTGGACATATTGCCAAAAGGACAGACCATCGATGGACAACCGAAATTTTTGATTGGATTCCAAGGGACAGGAAAAGACCCAGAAGAAGACCACATGGGAGATGGGTGGATGAAATTCGAAAGTATGCGGGAATAACATGGAAGAGAATGGCACAAGACAGACCATTGTGGAAGAAACTTGGGGAGACTTTCGTCCAGGAATGGATTGATAACTGTTGACAATGATGATAATGATGATGATATATATCTATCACCATCAACCATTATCAGTCCACTGCTGGATGAAGGCCTCCCCAAGTTTCTCCCACAATTGCCTGTCTTGCGCCTGTCTCCTCCATGTCACTCCAGCATATTTTCGAATTTCATCCATCCATCTCTCATGCGGTCTTCTTCGGGGTCTTTTCCTATTCCTAACACTTTAACCCAACAAAGATTTATTGATTACCAGGGATTGGTGTTATGGCAGAATCTACCTTCTCAACTAATACATATCAATAATTATAATTCGTTTCAAAAGCAACTAAAAAATATTTGCTAATAAACTAAAATATAAAATTTAATAGTAGAAAGTTATTAATCAGACCATACACACTCACCAACCCGCTTGGCCAGCGTGGTGAGTTATGGCCAAACCCCTCCAAAATGATTCCACAACTTAAATGTTGGCCCTCAGTCTCCGGCAGCTGGAATGTACCTGGCCAAGGCAGCGGCCACTGCGACATGAAGGCAGAGGGTGCTAAGAATCCCCGGAGGACCGGACTAGGCTGCCATCTGATGATGACCTTGGCTACGTATAATGGACGCTCCCTATCTTCTGATTCAAGGCTTTTTGAATTGGAAGAGGAACTACAAAGGATCAAGTGGGACATCGTCGGGCTAAGTGAGGTAAGGAGAAAAGGAGAAGATCTCGTTGAACTGAAAAGTGGACATCTTTTCTACTATCGTGGGACTGATACTGGCAGAACTAGTGGTGTTGGATTTATAATAAACAAGAAACTGAAGGATAAAGTTGTAGGAGTTGAAAGTTCCTCTGACAGAGCTGCACGACTCGTTATCCAACTCTCGAAAAGATACCAGGCCTAGATTATTCAAACTTATGCACCCACCACAAGTCATCCTGAAGAAGAAATTGAAGAATTTTAGGAGGAAATTCGTCATCTAAATAATAAAGGCAAGCAGCACTTGAAGATCATTATGGGAGATTTCAATGCAAAAATAGGGCAACGGCAACAGAATGAAACTTCAGTAGGTAAATTCGGTCAAGGCAACAGAAACCAGCGTGGAAATACTCTCGTTGAGTTTGCAGAGGCAGAAGGGTTTTTCATCTTGAATGCCTTTTTCAAGAAAAAGACACACAGGAAATGGACATGGAGACATCCAAATGGAACGACAAGTGAAATTGATTTTATTATGCGTAACGAAAAATTCGTCATAGAAGACTGCAGTGTGCTAAACAAGTTCAACACAGGTAGTGACCATAGATTGGTGAGATGTAAGATGCCCCTCAACACTAAATTGGAACGTGGCAAGCTCATAAGACAAACAAAATGTATTGACATAACCAACCTTAAAAAGCATCATACTGTAATACCTTCAAGTTGGAACTGAAGAACAGATTCTCTGCTTTAGAAGGCCTAACATCTGAAGAAGCGGATATTTCTGAAATTAACAGAAAAGTAACCAAAGCTCTTATGTAAACAGCAACAAAATTAGCTGGGTCTAAGAACAAGTTGCATGTGAACAAATTATCAGGAAAAACCAAAATGTTGATGCAAAAAAGAAGAGAGATGAGGACAACTAAAGAAGATGTGACTTCCAAAGTGGAATATATAGAGCTATGCAAGACAGTACGAAAAAGTATCGCTGAAGACGTAAGGAAATTCAATTGTGAACTAGTGAGAAAAGCAATTGAAAACAACCAAAGCCTAAAGATAGCAAAGGGACATCTCAGTAAGGGAAGAAAACAGATTTTGGCACTGAGAAAAGAAGATGGTTCTGTAACAAGAAATAGAGGCGAAATGTTGACAAGAGTGAAAGATTTCTACTCCAAATTATATGAAAGGGATGATACATGTACTCCAGACATCATGAAAGGTACCAGTACCAGAGTTCCTCCAGTCCTCCCAGCAGAAGTTGCACATGCAATCAAGAACATGAAGCGGGGAAAAAGCTCCAGGAGAAGATGGAATTACTGTTGACATCATACAAGAAGCAAGTGGAGAAATCGAAACAGTAGTCGCCCAAGTTTTCACTCAATGCCTTAATGAAGGGAAGATTCCTGAGGATTGGAACAACGCTACAATGATCCTGCTACATAAAAAAAGGTGACATTGAGGGTCTCAGGAACTACAGACCTATCAGCCACCTATCAGTGGTTTATAAAATCTTCACTAAAGTTCCTTCACACCGCTTGAAGGTAACACTGGACATGGGTCAACCGAGAGAACAAGCTGGATTCAGGAGTAGCTACAGCACTATAGATCATATCCACGTACTGAGAGAACTAATTGAAAAAGCTAGGGAATATGAAATTCCATTGTGCATGGCTTTTATTGATTATGAAAAGACCTTTGATTCAGTGAAACCAGCAGTTACAATGGCTTTGAAATCCTGCGGTATTGAAGATGCATACATTAATATTATTAATAACATTTATGAAAATGCAAGTGCAAAGATTCGGCTGTTTGAGAATTCAGCGCACATAAAAGTTGGAAAGGGAGTGAGACAAGGAGACACCATATCTCCCAAGCTCTTTAATGCCACATTGGAAAATGTCTTTCAATCACTGAACTGGGAAAACAAAGGGATAAAGATTAATGGAGATTATCTAACTCATCTTCGTTTTGCTGATGACGTTGTCATTTTTGCAACTACCCCATCAGAGCTGCAGAGTATGATCCAGGAACGTGCTGACAAGAGTAAAGAAGTGGCATTAAAAATGAACTTTCAGAAGACAAAGGTGATGTACAATGCTTTTACAAGAAATGAAGATTTATCGATTGATGGAGAAAAGCTGGAGGTAACAGATGCATAAGTTTATCTTGGACAGCAGATATCAAGTGAGGGTCACATTGATGAAGAAATTAATCGGCGTACAAAACTTGCCTGGATAGCTTTTGGAAGAAACAGCATAATTTTCAAGAGCAATATGCCATTATGTCTTAAAAGAAAAGTGTTTGATCAATGCATCCTTCCAGTGATTACGTATGGTGCAGAGACGTGGACCTTAACCAAAAGAGACATACAAAGGCTGCAGACAACTCAAAGAAGCATGAGGAAGTTCATGCTTGGTGTAACCAGGAGAGATAAGAAGAGGAACTCGTGGATCAGAAAAATGACAAGAGTGGAAGACATCATGATCAGAGTAAAAGCCCTGAAATGGCAATGGGCTGGACATACTGCCAGAAGAACAGACCACCGATGGACAGTCGAAATTTTAGATTGGATTCCAAGGGACTGGAAAAGACCTAAAAGAATACCCCGTGGGAGATGGGTGGATGAAATTTGAAAGCATGCGTGAGTAACCTGGAGGAGACTGGCACAAGACAGACTGTTGCGGAAGAGGCTTGGAGAGACCTTCGTCCAGCAGTGGATAGATAATGGTTGACAATGATGATGTACATAAACGTCTCTTACGCAACGTATACGCTAAATATGTGTTCACGTGCGTCACCACCTGATCTAGGCAAACATTTAAGATTCCTGCTCGTCAGTAATTGTCAGTAGTATTAATCACAATGGGGGAAACAGAGGATCTTTTGGAGTTCGATAAAAGGCTTACTCTCTGGCTGGAGCTACAATTTTGAAAACTGCAGACTGGATTCTCAGAAAGTGAGATATCTCGGGTCCTTAATCAGTAGAAAAAATAATCGACATTTCTTGTCCAAGAGGCGTAGCTTGAAGTGGATGTTACCTGTTGCATGCTTACACGAAGACTACTGATTTATGCGAAGAACTAGGAATTTCGTCTACAGTGCTGACGAAAACAACGTGACTGGACACTGGAAGAGTAAAATAAAAAATAAAAAAAGTCAAAGGGGCACAGTAGCAACTGTGCCGCAGCCCACCACGTACAACTACGTCAACTGTCAGTATTTTATAGCATTATCTCACTAGACTAGCGAAGGGCAGTTGACGTAGCCCTAAGCTGCAGGTTGCGGCACAGTTGCTACTGTGCCCCTTTGATTTTTTCAAATGTCAAATTTTTAAGAAATAAAACGAAAAGAAATGCTTACTTTATTTACTCAAAAGCAACTTATATTATATGTACAATTCATACTAACTTATGCTGATTACAGTATACGCTAATGTTAGTAATGTCACTTTCGTTGGTCCATGGATTTTTGCGTCATTTCTAAATTTTCGCCACCAAATTATTTTGACGTAGAACTACGTCTTTTCCCGCACTGGTTTGGGGGTAACATCTGGGGCACGGATGCAACGAAAACATGTCACACTTTGAAAGCTTATATCTTCAAAACTAATAATCGTAGTGTCATAAATAATATATCATTAGATAGTTCATAGAGTCCAATTTATAACAAAACAAGTTTCATCCCTTAACTCTTCGATACAGTAGCGTTAGAAAGTTAAGCTAAATGTCGTGTGATTTTGTTTCGCCGTCCATCATTTTAAGGTTGATAGCTAGTGAATAGATAATGATAGCGATGACCCCAACCTCGCATTCCGTAGCTGACGGGCAGAGCTAACGGACGTACATGTATGTGATAAACCGAAATAAAGTGGATTATTTATTTTCTAGATAAAAAAAAATGGTGACGCGAAAATTTAGAAATTCCGCGGAAATCCAGGGAGAATCACTGTAAGAACCGACGAAAGTTGAAGAAACAGCTAGAGGAGAACGAGAGGGATGCGAAAAGGCCCGCTAAGTCATTAACAGAAAGGTCACGGGAATGTAGGGAGCGTCAAAAGTCCTCGCACCAGGATGCGTTTCACCCGAGTTTGACTCTGGAGGCATAACCTTCTACTTCAACTGCATAAGTTGAGCTTGAACAGCAAGAACAGATGGATATTGATGTCATAGATTCAAATTTTCACAACGAGCATGGAATACCAATGTATATCGCCAGTCTTCACAACTTCGCTAGACAATGACGTCTCAAACCTTTACACCGCCGATGCATTCTGAATCTGGACAAGAACAAGAGCAACAACAAAAATACATTAGGCCCAAGATATAACCCCAAATTTATAACAAGGCAACTAAGGAGTGTGAAAAATTGTTTCTGAAGAACTGTTTCTGATACGTGTGTGATGTTTGCGACCGATAATGGTATTGTTACAACTGAGGCTGCGGATTGGTCGTACTCCGGGTTCTTTTATGAATATTGCAGGTGAGAGGACTGCATAAATGACTCATGCCAGTCCAAAGAAAATCGGTAGCGTTTAAAACGAGCACAGACTTTTAATATAGATAATTGTTCAAATGATCTCATTGGTAGAAGGTAAAATAATTGACACAAATTTGAAATAACGTTGGGCTGGACTTTCGGGTATTTAACATTATCAAATTGGACTCACCAGCCAATCGCTAACTCATGCAAATTAAGAGTTCCTGAACTGTCGGCCCTGCATTTCAAAAAGTTCAAGATCACAAACAGGACTTACTTGGACTCTTGTAATTGGTAATAAATCCAACGTTTTGTGTTTTTAGCTTTATCCTGGGGAGAGCAGGCTTTTAACACACTCTTTTCCGCTGCTACTCCAGGCAACACAATCTCTGTCAGCACACCACTGATGATAATCAGCAACTGATCTTCCACACGTCGTCAATTCACCGTGATCAAACCTTTCGGTCTCCCCACCGCTCCTCAGTCGAGGAGGAAGAACGGAGGCCTCTCTGTGAAAAAGATGCCGGCAGGTCCGAAAGCAATAGCAGGACGGAATCAGCTGAAAATGAGCAGACACTCCCTTGGCGAAGTCCGAGGGGGGGGGGATCCTGCTCCCTTGGTTCCTCCTTCCACAGCAGCAATGTCCAGGCGGGTCACTTGATATTTCTGGAGCACTTGTGAAGAAGTTGCGCGACTTCGGTCAGTAGTTGTTCGCATGCTTTCAATGAGTGTCGTCTCAAAGATTCGGGCAAAATCCTCTTTATTTTGATATCTGAACATCCCTTTTTCCTTCTATAGTTTTCTTTCGCTTCCTAATTTTTAGTCTCTATCAGCTCGATGCGACTATGAGGCCAGACACGGCATGTTTTCTGTGTTATGTATAAGGGAACCAGCTCTCGTCCGAGTAATTTCAGCAAGCTCCCTCTTCTCTTGGACGCCTACCTCTGTCCGATGGTACCCAGCAACTACTACTTTTCTTCTCTTGCTTTTACCCTCGCTTCCCTGACCCGTCAAAACAAACCACTTGAGAATTTGTTTATTAGCGGCTGGCCACATCACGTGCCGTCTAGAGACAGAGTTTCAGACGCATTTTTGTCTGGGTGAAGGGGCGAAGATTCGGGACTTCGTTCGCAGAATGATTTTTCTTGCGTTAACTCGGCGCTCTAAAAAAGTGTCTCCAAAAATACAGCCTGGGCCATATTATTTTCGTAACAGTATAAACAAGATTTATCTAAAGCCGTACAGAGACACATAGACGTTCTTGAACAAAAATTCCCCGATGCGCATGATTGTGTAAAGTACTTTTAAATATGTTCCACGTGTAAACAATCAATGTCACGTGATAAAATTACATCGCTGTGTAAATCAAATGGCTACAAATATCCAGACCATCCTCTGAACTTGCTGCCGTTGGATCCCATTACCGTGCGTCTCATATCTCCACGACTGTTAGGTTAAAAAAAAAAAAATCAAAGGGGAATAGTAGCAACTGTGCCGCAACCTACAACGTAGGGATACGTCAACTGTCCTTCCCTGAGTACTTTAAGGACGTAGAGTTAGTGAGATAGTGCATTGAAATAGTTACAATTGCCGCAGTTCTACTTTTTAGGTTGCGGACGGTTGACACTGTGCCTCTTTGATTTTTTTACGTAAAAAATAAATAAATTTTAAATCCACTTTATTTCAGTTTATCACATACGTCCGTTAGCTCTGATCGTCAGCTACGGAATGCGGGGCTGAGGTAATCGCTATCCTTATCTATTCACTAGTTATCAATCTTAAAGCGGCGTGCGGCGAAACAAAATCACGCGAAATTTAGCTTAACTTTCTAACGCTACTGTATCGAAGGGTTAAGGGTTGAAACTTGTTTTGTTATAAATGGGACTCATGTTTTCGTTACATCCGTGCCCCCGATGATACTCCCAAACCAGAGCGGGAAAAGACGTAGTTCTGCGTCAAAAACTCATGCCGTCGGATGAGTTGCGGTGTGCCTTGTTCTGCACCGATGGCAGACAGAAAATTTGGCGGGAACATCATGAAGCAAAGACCCATCTTGCCTCGAAAACAGACTTCAATGAAGGAGGTGGTGTTGTGATATACGGATTGTTCTGTTGATACCTAACAGGTCTCCTGATATTGCTTGAAGATCGGGTGTTCTCCAAGAACTTTCTGAACATTTTTGTTGATCAAGCCATCCTTCAATTTAGAATTTTTATCCAAAAGGTGACGACTGTTTCATAGACGGCAATGTGTTCACCAATGGTTCAGCGAGCATGACAGCGACTTCCACCAATTTCCTTGGCCACCAAAATCCCGGATCTGAACCCCATTGAGAATGTGTGAACATGTAAGAAAAACATATCTGGGAGAAAGAATCCTCTTCCATCAATAGGAGCCATCAATAGACTATCTGATGAACGCCTGGTATGCTGTAGACGCAAATGTCCTACAAAACCTTGTGGAATCTATGCCAAACCGTATAGTGCTGTAATTAGGGCTAAAGGAGATCCGATCCGACATTGAATAAAAGTTTCCAATTCATTAGCCGGTGTGTGTGTATGTTTGTACACTCTATGAGCAAAAGTATTCTGCCATATAGGAGGACAAAGACGAGCATTTATTAGCAGAAATAAATATACGTAAACGGCTTACGATTGCAGGGAATCTTTTCATGCTTTCCACGGAACGCCGATAGGTCTGTACCGGAAGTTTACTCTATTCCTTATGCAAATCTTCTGCCGGAGCTGTCGTAGCGGAAGATCTTATCGGCCGAGATCGGATTCCAGCAGATCTTCTATTAGATTTAAATTGAGACTGTTGGAGGGCAATCCAACATGTCGATGCCCTGCTCCTCAAACCAAGCCTGGACAGAACTTATAGTGTGCCAAGGTGCTGGATCTTGCTGAAATACGCTGGGATCTGCGATGGAGTACTTCCACAGCGCAAGTAATGCGGATATGTTCAAAATGTACTCGTACTTCACAGCTATTAGGCTGGATGGCACCGAAATCAAAGGATCGAGTCCTTTACTTTCTAAAATAGTATAGCCCACGCGTTCACAAATCTCCTTGAAATGTGACTGAAGGCCCAATGCAGTCTGCATAATAGCGTTCTCCAGGAAAACTCCGCGTATAAATACATCCAATCAAATAAAGGCGTGATTTGCGTGATCCGTCACTCCATATAACCCTCTTCCACTCTTCTGTTGTCCACTTACGGCGAGCAAGACGCCACTGTACCCGTCAATTGTCATTGCCCTGCGGGTTATGTATGGCCTATATGCAGCTGCTTGAGCATAGTAACTGTGTTCATGCAGTTCTCGACGGAATGTTTCAGCGCAAACAGCTATTTAAAAAGCTTGCGTACCAAGCAAAAACACAAGTGTTGGGAAACTGCTGACCACCAGTTGGCAGTAATGGGTCACTGCTGGCTAAAATCTGCCGCTCATGGCATGGTAGCGATGCGTTGGTGGCAGCGCCATAAGTTGGCAGCCGTTGATGGCCCTGCAACATTGCCGTGAATTACGGGCGTCCAAGCAAGAGTCACGAGTTCCTCGTAGCTGGCAACCGAAGCAACCCCAACACTAGGTGGAAGCAATGGCACCAGTTAGTTGAAGACCAAATCAGAGCCATCATGTTATTTTAGTGGATATTAGAAAAGTAAAAGCCATATGTAGAGAGACAAATTAATTTCCTACCGTAATGCGTCGACAAAGATTACCATCGGAAGAAAGTTGGTCTATATATGGATAATTAATGAACTGTAAGAAATAGTCAGTTATTCTCATGTATTTATAGAAACTCATTTTATGACAAAATTCCTGCAATAACACCCGAAGAATCGAGGATACAAACACTACAGCCACGAAACACACCCACTCCATTCCCATGAATAACAAGAAATAATTTCTGAAAACTTAGTAAATGTTTTATTTCTTTTTCTTGGGAGGGTAACCTTATAATATTTCGTTTACATACACTAAACCTCTTCAAAGTCCTGGACAGACATTAAAAAATCGTTTTGTTGAAAAAAAAATTATACGCATACAAAATGGGTATTTTTGCATGAGGACATTGCTCATCGTGCCGCAGAAGTGCTCCTTTTACAAGAAACAAATTGTTCTCCTGACTCTCCTTACTCTCGGTGGAGAGAATGGGAGAATACTTTTCACCACTCGTTTTGCACCTCCTCTCGTGGCGGTATTGCCATCTGTTTACATCGGCGATTTCTACAAAACATCTCTTCAGTCAGTATCCACAACACTTACCTAAATTATCTTCAACACCTTTCCTTCATGCTTGACGACAAAGCATATCATATCTTCAATGTCTATATTCCTTGCGATGATTCTCCAACTGAACATCTCTTGACCTCCCTCAATAATGCTCTTCTAATAATTCCGGACTCCTCTAATGTAATATTAGGAGGAGTCTTCAACTGCACTACTGATCTTCAGATGGACCGAGCTCCGAATCAACAAGAACATCGTCCTCGCCTTATCCAAGGTCTACAGTGTTTACTAGCTGACTTCACTCTCATGGATGCCTTTCGTTTGCTTCACCCAGACCATCACTCTTATACTTGGCGTTCCGCCAACCCTGCTTCATCTTCAGTGGTAAGATTAGATAGATTTTATGTCTCCTCTGTTCTCGTGCCGGCACTCCAAGGAAGTCACCATCACGCAACAGCCTCTTCCGATCACTTTGCGGTGACTCTCCAAATCAGAGCAAGTATTTCTCGTCCTTCTCGACACCGACGTTCGACGTTTGACAGTACCTTCTTACATGACTCCACCTTCTGCAGCATAGTTCGCAGTTTCTTACATACAAAAATCGACAACATCGATCCCACCCAGAAGACCCTCCAGTATTGGTTTGATACGAAACATCAACTTTTAACTCTCATCCGCCAATACACTTACTCCGCTACAGTCAAACGGAACATGAAGTTGCAAAACATTCGGTCCAAGCTGGCTGATCTCACGCTAAGCCGCCCCGGTGGCGCAGTGGTCTAAGGCGCTGGCCTCTGATCATTCGTCCGTAAGGGGTCCGGGTTCGAATCCCGGTCAGGCATGGATGTTGTGTTTGTCTTACGGCACTGGCTCTCCCCCTTCCCTGGAACCAGTGACCCTAAATTAGGGACGGGCGACTGCTTATAGCCCATTGAGTTGCTCACGGTGGTCGTTAAACCTACAATAAAAAAAAAAATCTCGCGCTAAATGATCCGATGTTCCTGGCTATAAAAGCTAAGGTAATAACCCTCCTCACTCCCATGGCTGCTCAGGCGATCCAACGATTACGTCTTCTTCATCTTACTCCTATAAACAACTCGTATGAGTAGCTCCTCTCTCTCGAAAAAACTCGTCGGGAATCCACCACGATTCGACAAATACGACTCCCCTCTGGGAAGATCACTTCAGATCCTAATGGCATGTGTTCCTTAGTACACGATTTTTTCAAGCAAAAATACGGGGCCACTGACGTTAACGGCGCAGCTTCTGACTCCCCACTTCTTACGTCTCTTCCCCAAGTTCCAAATTATCTACAAAACAATCTAACGAATCCTTTCACCTTGCCGGATCTCCAAACCTCCTTCAAATCTCTCAATCGGAATGCTGTACCGGGACCTGATGGCCTTCCTCGTGTATTCTTTGATGTCTTCTTTTCACACCTACTCCAGCTCCTGCTCCCGGCTTTCAATGATGCGTTCATCTCCTCCAGTCTTCCACAATGCTTCATGCAAGCTTACTTTGCTTTATTCCCAAAACAAGGAGACCTCCTGGATCTTGCACACTGGCGTCCAATTTCATTATTAAACCTCGACAACAAGCTCTACACAAAGCTGCTTTCACACTGCCTCAATACCATTCTACCTCATATCGTTTCCCCTCAACAATCTTATACTGTGCCTGGACGTTCGATCACTGACAATCTTACATTCCTACGTGACCTAATCTTCCTTGCTGACATCCAGTCCGAGCCATTGGCTCTCCTTAATATTGATCAAAAAGCAGCATTCGACAATATATACCACGTCTATCTTTCTGCAACACTTCAAGCATTTGGTTTCCCTATCTCCTTCATCACCTCACTCCTTTCTCTCTATCAAGGAGCTACTCATCAAGTTCAAACCGCTGCCTTCCTGACAGCTGCAATAGAGTTCTCCAGAGGAATTCATCAGGGATGCCCTCTATCTGGACAATTATTTTCCATAGTTTTTGAACCGTTCTTGCGCCTGACGCACAGACAAGTTTATTTATCCGCTCCCTCCTGCAACAGCCAGCACTAGACATCATAAAATTACTTCAGCCTATGCAGATGATGCAACTTCTACATACGTCATGACACCCAATTCTCCACCATTCTTCTCTGTTACCAAGAGTATGTTACCGCAGCATCAGCCTCACTCAACCTTGAGAAAAGCACAGGCCTCTGGTGAGGCACTTGGGAACACCGCCACGACTCTCCCTAGGGAGCCAAATGGTCAAGTACCACCCAAATATTCTTAGGAATTCATCTCGGAACCCCATCGGAGGCCGTACAAACGAATTGGTCCTCTCTCTATACCTCCCTTCTCAAAGCAGCTGACTTCTGGAGAAGAGCGCAATTTTGCACCTCCCTTCAAAGAGCTCACATTGCTCGCACATACATCTTATCAAAGTGCCGCTATTCCTGGCAAATGTATACCGTTCCTGGCTACAGACTCCGTCAAGTTCAAGCATGTCTTCAGTTGTATGGTCAAAGCATCATTGGGTCAGCTCCTCGACTCTCTGCCTCTCACCTTCACAGGGAGGAATTGGTCTTCCTGCAGTAGATCTCGTTTACCGTGCCGCATGGCTTCACTGGTTCTTTCATGTGCTCAATAGCTCCAACCCAGATACATGCACATTACGAAATGTTCTTGCCTCACTGAAAAATCCTTCATTAACGTTCGCCGTCTTTCTTCGAATGGATGATTTCCCAGCTTTGCTACAAAGCCTCCCGGCCGTTTACTGGGAGGCCATAGAAATCCTGAGGTCTCTCCCATTACAGAGAGCACCCTCCTCCTGCACTACGGAGATTCTAAATGAACCACTCTTCTACTCATCAGCGCTTCATTCCTCTGACCGACCATTCTTTGCCTCTCCAGAATGGATGCGTGTAGACATTATTACTGTACGAGAACTTGTGAACCTCAACCTTACATAGAAAGACTTCTCTCGCCTATCTACTCACCTTCGTGATACCGTCTCCTCCCGGACACTCCACACGTCGATAAAATCGTCAATCATCCGTTCATACCCATCTTTGGCTCTTCCTGAAGGAATTTTTTGCAACTGCACCGCGACTCTTCCCGTTTTTTGTGCAACTCCGTATGAAACCTTTTACGCTTGAGGCATGCTCACAGAAGATGTTGAGTGAAATTCTTCGCACTTGTGCACCTCAGCAACCAATGCCTATCCCTACTGTTCCGTCTGGCTCCTTGACAGCTGTTTGGTCTGCGGCACATCCTCTCCTTGCTGCACCTCATGAGAAGAATGTTCATTGGCTGTTTCTGCATCGCCGCCTCCCCATTCCTCAATTACTACACCGAATGACTCTTGTTGTCTCTCCACAATGTGCCTACTGTGATGTCCCGGCTGACATTGAACATGTCTATTGGTTTTGTCCAGTCTTGCTACCTATGTTAAATCTCATGTTCCGTATTGCACACCATCTTTGCCCAGGAATTCTGAGCGCTGCCTCATATTTTACCCTACTTCAAGATATTCTTCCTGCTTCTTGTCTCTCATCAGTGTGTGTTTATATTTTCACGCTTGTAAAAATAGTAATCTACTCCCATCAACCGACGCATCAGGAAAACTCCACTGTACCTACTCTCACAGAGGCAAGCGAGAAGCTTGTCCATCACTTCACAGCTCGACTAAAGTTCCGTCTACAGTTAGCGCTTGAACACGCTGTCAATACAGATATCCTTCCCAACTTCTACAAACTGTGGAAACCATACCTCAGCTGGTTCCAGATTGATGGCCTGAGAGTTTCCTTTACAGTTTGAACTATTATGAATACTCTGTCCTTTGTTGACAATTACATCGTTAATTAACCTGTTTAATTTCCCCTTCTATCATACCCTCAGGAAGTGTATATAGTATAATTTATTTGCCTACTTGTTCTGAAGCTCATTTGTACATAATCATTCATGACTCACATTCTCATTCTGTACTCTGAGTGTTTAACAAATGCATATTTAAACCTTAGCACCCTCTGCCTTCATGTCGCACTGGCCGCTGCCTTGGCCAGGTACATTCCAGCTGCCGGAAACTGAGGGTCAAGTCTTAAGTTGTGGAGTCATTTTGGAGGGGTTTGGCCATAACTCACCACGCTGGCCAAGCGGGTTGGTGAGTGTGGCATAGCATTTCCTCTAATCTCGATGGTATAGTTTCCTTGCTATTGGCGGTCTTCAGAGCCCCTTTAGTGGGAACAGAATGCACGACGAGAAGGCGGGGTTGACATTTGTCAAGGAGAGGCTGTAGTATGTTGCGCATCACCTGACCTAATGCAAGCGCAAAGATTCGACTATTTGAGAATACAGCACCCATAAAAATTGGAAGGGGAGTGAGACAAGGCGACACTATATCTCCCAAACTCTTTAATGCCACTTTGGAAAATGGCTTTCAATCACTGAACTGGTTAAACAAAGGGATAAAGATTAATGGAGATTATCTAATTCCCCTTCGTTTTTCTGATGAAGTAGTCATTTTTGCTAATACCCCATCAGAGCTGCAGAGTATGATCCAGGAACTTGCTGACAAGAATAAAGAACTGGAAAATGAACTTTCAGAAGAAAAAAGTGATGTACAATGCTTTTACAAGAAATGAAGGTTTTTGGATTGATGGGGAAAAACTGGGGGTAACCGATACCTACATTTATCTTCGACAATAGATATCAAGTGAAGGTCACATTGACGAAGAAATTAATCTGCGTGTAAAACTTGCCTGGAGAGCTTTTGGAAGAAACAGTATAATTTTCAAGAACAATATGCCATTATGTCATTAAAGGAAAATGTTTGATCATGCATCCTTCCAGTGCTTACGTATGGTGCAGAGACGTGGACCTTAACTAAAATAGACATACAAAGACTGTAGACAACTCAAAGCAGCATGGAGAGGTGCATGTTTGGTGTAACCAGGAGAGATAAGAAGAGAAACTCGTGGATCAGAAAAATGACAAGAGTGGAAGACATCATGATCAGAGTAAAATCCCTGAAATGGCAATGGGCTGGACATATTGCCAAAAGGACAGACCATCGATGGACAACCGAAATTTTTGATTGGATTCCAAGGGACAGGAAA
Source organism: Macrothele yani (assembly GCA_039090855.1). Lineage (NCBI taxonomy): Eukaryota > Metazoa > Arthropoda > Arachnida > Araneae > Macrothelidae > Macrothele > Macrothele yani. The sequence goes on from CM077026.1 coordinate 120,437,968, forward strand.
ATACCCAGAAGAAGACCACATGGGAGATGGGTGGATGAAATTCGAAAGTATGCGGGAATAACATGGAAGAGAATGGCACAAGACAGACCATTGTGGAAGAAACTTGGGGAGACTTTCGTCCAGGAATGGATTGATAACTGTTGACAATGATGATAATGATGATGATATATATCTATCACCATCAACCATTATCAGTCCACTGCTGGATGAAGGCCTCCCCAAGTTTCTCCCACAATTGCCTGTCTTGAGCCTGTCTCCTCCATGTCACTCCAGCATATTTTCGAATTTCATCCATGCATCTCTCATGCGGTCTTCTTCGGGGTCTTTTCCTATTCCTAACACTTTAACCCAACAAAGATTTATTGATTACCAGGGATTGGTGTTATGGCAGAATCTACCTTGTCAACTAACACATATCAATAATTATAATTCGTTTCAAAAGCAACTAAAAAATATTTGCTAATAAACTAAAATATAAAATTTAATAGTAGAAAGTTATTAATCAGACCATACACACTCACCAACCCGCTTGGCCAGCGTGGTGAGTTATGGCCAAACCCCTCCAAAACGATTCCACAACTTAAATGTTGGCCCTCAGTCTCCGGCAGCTGGAATGTACCTGGCCAAGGCAGCGGCCACTGCGACATGAAGGCAGAGGGTGCTAAGAATCCCCGGAGGACCGGACTAGGCTGCCATCTGACGCTGACCTTGGCTACGTATAATGGACGCTCCCTATCTTTTGATTCAAGGCTTTTGAATTGGAAGAGGAACTACAAAGGATCAAGTGGGACATCGTCGGGCTAAGTGAGGTAACGAGAAAAGGAGAAGATCTCGTTGAACTGAAAAGTTGACATCTCTTCTACTATCGTGGGACAGATACTGGCAGAACTAGTGGTGTTGGATTTATAATAAACAAGAAACTGAAGGATAAAGTTGTAGGAGTTGAAAGTTCCTCTGATAGAGCTGCACGACTCGTTATCCAACTCTCGAAAAGATACCAGGCCCAGATTATTCAAACTTATGCACCCACCACAAGTCATCCTGAAGAAGAAATTGAAGAATTTTAGGAGGAAATTCGTCATCTAAATAATAAAGGTAAGCAGCACTTGAAGATAATTATGGGAGATTTCAATGCAAAAATAGGGCAACGGCAACAGAATGAAACTTCAGTAGGTAAATTCGGTCACGGCAACAGAAACCAGCGTGGAAATACTCTCGTTGAGTTTGCAGAGGCAGAAGGGTTTTTCATCTTGAACTCCTTTTTCAAGAAAAAGCCACACAGGAAATGGACATGGAGACATCCAAATGGGGCGACAAGTGAAATTGATTTTATTATGCGTAACAAAAAATTCGTCATAGAAGACTGCAGTGTGCTAAACAAGTTCAACACAGGTAGTGACCATAGATTGGTGAGATGTAAGATGCCCCTCAACACTAAATTGGAACGTGGCAAGCTCATAAGACAAACAAAATGTATTGACATAACCAACCTTAAAAAACACCATAATACCTTCAAGTTGGAACTGAAGAACAGATTCTCTGCTTTAGAAGGCCTAACATCAGAAGAAGTGGATATTTCTGAAATTAACCGAAAAGTAACCAAAGCTCTTATGGAAACAGCAACAAAATTAGCTGGGTCTAAGAACAAGTTGCATGTGAAAAAATTATCAGGAAAAACCAAAATGTCGATGCAAAAAAGAAGAGAGATGAGGACAACTAAAGAAGATGTGATTTCCAAAGTGGAATATATAGAGCTATGCAAGACAGTGCGAAAAAGTATCACTGAAGACGTAAGGAAATTCAATTGTGAACTAGTGAGAAAAGCAATTGAAAACAACCAAAGCCTAAAAATAGCAAAGGGACATCTCAGTAAGGGAAGAAAACAGATTATGGCTCTGAGAAAAGAAGAGGGTTCTGTAACACGAAATAGAGGCGAAATGTTGACAAGAGTGAAAGATTTCTACTCCAAATTATATGAAAGGGATGATTTGTGTACTCCAGACATCATGAAAGGTACTAGTATCAGAGTTCCTCCAGTCCTCCCAGCAGAAGTTGCTCATGCAATCAAGAACATGAAGCGGGGAAAAGCTCCAGGAGAAGATGGAATTACCGTAGAAATCATACAAGAAGCAGGTGGAGAAATTGAAACAGTACTCGCCCAAATTTTCACTTGATGCCTTAATGAAGGGAAGATTCCTGAGGATTGGAACACCGCTACAATGATCCTGCTACATAAAAAAGGAGACATTGAGGATCTCAGGAACTACAGACCTATCAGCCTCCTATCAGTGGTTTATAAAATCTTCACTAAAGTTCTTTCACACCGCTTGAAGGTAACACTGGACATGGCTCAACCGAGAGAACAAGCTGGATTCAGGAGTGGCTACAGCACAATAGATCATATCCATGTACTGAGAGAACTAATTGAAAGAGCGATGGAATATGAACTTCCATTGTGCATGGCTTTTATCGATTATGAAAAAGCCTTTGATTCGGTGAAACCATCAGCAGTTACAATGACTCTGAAATCCTGCGGTATTGAAGATGCGTACATTAATATTATTAATAACATCTATGAAAATGCAAGTGCAAAGATTCGGCTGTTTGAAAATACAACACACATAAAAATTGGAAAGGGAGTGAGACAAGGTGACACCATATCTCCCAAGCTCTTTAATGCCACATTGGAAAATGTCTTTCAATCACTGAACTGGGAAAACAAAGGGATAAAGATTAATGGAGATTATCTAACTCATCTTCGTTTTGCTGATGACGTTGTCATTTTTGCAACTACCCCATCAGAGCTGCAGAGTATGATCCAGGAACTTGCTGACAAGAGTTATAACGAAGTAAATTTCTCCGTCATTTTTGGTCTACGCCGGGATTCGAACCCGAGGCCGCTTATTCCGGAACAAGTCGCTCTACCAACTGAGCTACGCAGACGATTATTCTGATTCCTATCTGTCTTTATGTCGTGTGCGTCCTGCTGGTAGGTACGTCACATCTCCTGGTACGTTACAGAGTAAAGAAGTGGCATTAAAAATAAACTTTCAGAAGACAAAAGTGATGTACATAGCTTTTACAAGAAATGAAGATTTATCGATTGATGGGGAAAAGCTGGAGGTAACAGATGCATACGTTTATCTTGGACAGCAGATATCAAGTGAGGGTCACATTGATGAAGAAATTAATCGGCGTATAAAACTTGCCTGGAGAGCTTTTGGAAGAAACAGCATAATTTTCAAGAGCAATATGCCATTATGTCTTAAAAGAAAAGTGTTTGATCAATTCATCCTTCCAGTGATTACGTATGGTGCAGAGACGTGGACCTTAAACTAAAAAAGACAAACAAATGCTGCAGACAACTCAAAGCAGCATGGAGAGGTGCATGCTTGGTGTAACCAGGAGAGATAAGAAGAGGAACTTGTGGATCAGAAAAATGACAAGAGTGGAAGACATCATGATCAGAGTTAAATCCCTGAAATGGCAATGGGCTGGACATACTGCCAGAAGGACAGATCATCAATGGACAGCCGAAATTTTAAATTGGATTCCAAGGGACAGGAAAAGACTCAGAAGAAGACCACATGGGAGATGGGTGGATGAAATTCGAAAGTATGCAGGAGTGACATGGAGGAGACTGGCACAAGACAGACCGTTGTGGAGGAAACTTGGGGAGACCTCCGTCCAGCACTGGATTGATAATGGTTGACAATGATGATGATGATGATATGCCTACATTTTATCTGTTTCTGCACATAAAAAGCAAGTATTCATTTGAACAATAAACCGCTTCCGCCATTTTGGAAACAAAATACAAGGACCATGTAATGCCAGATTACGTTATGTGGCTGAGCGGAGGAAGTTTTCTGATAAGTTTCGTTTATTGCTTAGTTGAAATTAAGATATTTTTTCATGAAATTAAGAAAGGCCTCATTTTTTCTGGGGGCATTTTTTCCTGTTTTCGAAAAGTGAGCGTTTTTTCCGTGGGTGTTTTTTCTGTGGTCATTATTGCCTCATATACTTGTAAAACAAGTACCCCACCTACTCATCAGGAGTCACCAATCGCGACAGTGGCGGAGCTACAGGGAAGCCCAGGTGCGGGGTACCACGATGATGTATGGGCCTCAAAATAACTAGTTTTGCCTTCTTTTTTTTTTTTTTTTCATTTTACTTTAAAAAATAAATAAAAGCGTAGAGTAAAGAGATAGCTACGTTAATTCACTGCTCTGTGTTTCTGGAGCATGCTTTAGCCCAAACTCGTATGTAAGTATTAATGTATTACGTTAAATGCATGCTAACTACAAAAAATACATATTTCAGCAGTAATATGCGTTACTTAACATTTGACGAAACGACACCAGAGCTCAGTGGTCTAAGCGATGGCTTCTGATCATTCGTCCGAGATATGTCCGGGTTTGAATGCCGGTGAGGTATGGATGTTGTGTTTCGTCTTACGACGCTCGCTCTCTCCCTACCCTGGAATCAATGACCCTAAATTAGGGACGGGCGACTGCTTATAGCCCACTGAATTGCTCACGGTGGTACCTCAAATCAAAAAGAAAACAAAAAGCTCAGAGATCGGTGTGTTATATCTGGCAGATGTGTTTAGGATGTATTGAGCATTTCGCTCTTCAATTCGGTATTTATTATGACCGCCCATCTATCCCTTAATTTCTTTTTCCTCAAAGCTATTCCAAGAGCCAGTCACAAAACTTACCGTACGAGTAAAATGGCAATGCGAAAGCTGTTTTATGAGACATGATTGATTTCATCCATGTTCGGACTCTTTCGCCGAACTACGAGTGGTGTAATCGGATGGTATGCAAAAGAAGATTCCACACCGCATGTAGCATAAATATCAATTAAATCAGTATCATAAACTAATCGTATGTAAAAAACGCTACTGCTGTGCCGTGCTTCAGCGACCATCTTTATGAAAGGTCCAACTCGTTATATTTAACAAAGACATTCGCATTTGTAAGTTTCGCCTGTGTTTCAGACTATCGACGATGGGTCCCCAGGTTCAAGCCTGGGCTGATCTTTCAGAGATGGTGTGATTTACTAACAATCGCTGAATATCCGCCGTGCATCGGACGAGCACGTTAAGTGACGGCCCCCAGGCTGGACCCACTGGTTAAATGGGTATCCTTTCCTATACCCCACCTGAAATTCTCTCACCCCTCTATGTGCAATATCGTACTTGTACGGTGGCGCCATCTACTGTACTCTAATCTCACTACGAACTGTTCTGTCAAAGTCGCTAGACTTGCTCTCATTCCTTCCGTTTCTGTGTCCTGCCCAAAAGGCGATCTCGCTGTAGGTGGCTGGGACCTAAACTCTACTACCTGTGGACGGAAGTCCTACAAGAAAATGACGCTGACAATTCGAATTTTTGTAAGTTTCGCCATTTCCTTCCCATCACGGTATCAAAAAATCACTAAATATAAAATTTTGTCCTAACACATATAACAGTATTTTAAGATTTAGGGGCAAAACAAACCACAGACACATACGCCTTAATGCAGAATTCAGTATGAGAAACAAATTTTTATATGCAGGTTAGCAATGTAATTCTCAGCTCAAAACATGCACTAAAAATATTATTTCCTGACTTAAGAGAAACCTAAGAAAGTAATATTTAGAAATATTTTAATGTTGTCTTACTACAATTTCAAAATAAATTTTATTTATGTGAACTTTTACTTAAAATTCATCTATACCACAATATTATTCTACTTACTTCAGTCATTCTGTCAATGGAGACACCGCCTACTCTAATAGCAGAGTACAGTTTTCAACAAAAAAAAAGTCGTAAATTTATAAATGCCTTGGGTACTATATAATTGTAATACTTGCTGGAACTAAATATGTGATGCCAGAAAGGTACATTTATATTATATTTACATATTACAGTCACATCGGATTTATCAATATCCCACTTTAATAACCGAACTGACTTTGTATTCACAGATCCTCATATTACCTTTTTAAGAATGTACCTACGGTACATTTTTTAGAAACGGGAATATGAAGAACTGTTGAGAAAATACCCCTTACTCCTCGATGGGCGTTACTCATGGGCATTTTACAAGATTTTCCAGTTGAACATTACATCTGATTTGGATGATGTTTTTAAATAAAATAATATTTTGCATATTTAGTTTAATAAAATTGAGTTACACAAAATCTGTTCCCTGTATGAGGAAGTAATGCTGGTTTTACAAGAGAAACAGGTGCTCGCTAGATTTGACCCGTTCCACACCGATCCTTAAGCCACATTTTGAAAGACTGTAAATTAAGGTGGTTCCATCTAAAATCTCTGCTTTATGTTTCCAATGGTAAAACTTCTTTACATATTTTCTTCGCAATTATTGTATTCCTAATAATGAAAATTAGCACATAGATAAAGCTAACTTTAAGTTATAGCATGGGGTGCTTAATACTTGCTAAAATATAACCATAACTAAGCAATCCAACATTTCTTTGTCTACTGACGTCATCAATGTACAGGTCGAGCCATCAATTAACAAGTCCGAACATTACTCAAAGAAAAATGATGGATTTTTAATATAATTATGGTTATGTTTTAGCAACTTTTAAGTATCCCATGCTATAACTTAAAGTTAGTTTTATCGATGTGCTAATTTTCATTCTTGGAAATACAGTAATTGCGAAGAAAATACACTGGCGGAAATTGAAAAAAGAACACCAAGAAGGAGACGTCTGATACCAACGAAATTTATACAGCATAATAACGGGATACAGAAGTTAACGTGATCAAAACATTATGGCAAAATACAGCTGTATTTGCTGGTAAACTGAAAAATAAGATTTCCATGTAACATGGTTAGTACGAGGTTGAACCGCCATGAACTGCATAACACTGTGCAATTCTGGCATGGAGTCTGTCGTACAGATGTTGGATGTAAGTTTGGGGTATTGAGTTCCAAGCATCCTCAACCTGGACGCGTAAATCGGGGATGGTCGTGGCTGGCCGTGGAGACCGGATTAGTCGTCTCATAAAATCCCACAAGTGCTCAACGGGGGCAAATCCGGTGAACGTGCAGGCCATGGAAGTTGTCTCACACCCTGAAGTGCATGTTGCGTTGCACGTGCAGTGTGTGGGCGTGCGTTATCTTGCTGGAAAACACCACGATGAACCGACCTTACAAATGGCACAACAACGTGCTGAATGATGTTGTTGATGTAGGAGGTGCTGTTTAACGTACCCGGTACAAACACTAGTTGTGTACGGGAGCGATAGCTGATCGCTCCCCACACCAGGAAACCAGGTGTAGGCCCTGTGTGTCGCTGGCGGATGCAAGAAGGGTGGAGACGCTCCCCTGTGCGTCTGCGAACACGCATACGGCCATCGGAGGCTCCCAAGCAGAATCTGCTTTCATCGCTGAACACGACAGATCGCCATTGCGTTATCCAGTGCAGACGTTGGCGACACCACTGCAGCCGTTCCTGACGGCGGGCTGGAGTCAGAGGTACACATGCCAGAGGCACACATGCACGTAGTCCTGCATCCAGTAGATGGTTGCGAATTGTTCGCACAGTCACCTCAGGTGCAACGGCAGTTCGGATTTGGGTCGCAGTGGATGTTCTGCTTGACAACGCCGCTCTTCTTATGCGTCGATCGGCCCGCTCTTCTTATGCGTCGATCGGCCCACTCATCAGTCCGTCTGTGACTCCCGGTTCCACGTCTTCTCGTGTGGGAATGTTCCTCGGACCTTCTACGCCACCATCGTACCACCACCGATACTTCCCGTCCAATTCGCTCCGCAATACGACGATGCGACAACCCGGTCGGGTCAACTTTTTGCACTCTGTTTTGAACCTCTTCTAATCTGTCTCCGTTTCCGACTTCTTTCTTCTGTCCCCCGTGGAGTTGTGTGCACCCGGCACCATCATACTGTCTTGACTGCATATGCCGATGACTTGACGTTATTTTTACGAACAGAATCTTCGTTTGGAATCTTATTATCAACATATAACGAATATGCCGTAATTTCTGGATCAGCCTTAAACACTGAAAAATGCTCAGGTTTATGGACGGGAGCGTGGGCGACCCGTGGTGACCGTCCGTGGGGGGCCCGATGGTCTTCCAACGTAGTCAAATGTCTTGGTATGCACTTCAGAAAACCGGAGGCTGTTGCTGCTGCAGCATGGAACCCCCTCGTTCATCGAATTAATCGAAGACTTGCGCCTCTCCGTCAGCTCAAACCCTTTCTTTCATTTTTTAGTCGGGCAATGCTACTAAATGTGTTTGTGCAACCGAAATTGTTTCACAGCTGGATTGCTCACCTTCCGCCACCTTTCTTGCTGAATCATCTGCAGAGAACTTTTGTGGACTTCATTTGGAATATTATTCATTGGGTGCATCGCTCCACGCTTTCTCTTCCGATTTCCTATGGTGGTCTCTCTCTTGCTGATATCACTCGAAAATTTCAAGCCTTTCATCTTCATAACTTTCTTAAGATTTTTTCAACGCCTCTTTCTTCAACGAAAACCATTATCGATACTCTGTTCTTCCCCCGGAGTCCCCACCTTACAGTTCAAACTTTTCTGCGAATGGACCTGTTCCCATTCATTCCCAATCATTTCCCTGACACTTACAAGTCTGCACTTACCCTTTGGCGCTCCCTGAATCCTGTCCGACTCCCCCTTCCACTTACCCTTTGGCGCTCCCTGAATCCTGTCCGACTCCCCCCTTCCACTACTAATGACCTCCTTGCAGAACCCCTCTTCTTCTCCTCTGCTATCTACTCTTCTACCTCTTCGTACCTTCACTACTCCTCATGGTTTGCCAGTGGAGTTGTGAAGGTCTCTCAACTCGTTGACATTGATCTCCGTTGGAAACCTCTTTCTCGCATTTCTCCCTTGTTTGCAGATACCCCTGTTCATCGTGCTCAACTTCGGCATATCCAGATTTGCGTTCAGAGACTACCCACAACTTGCCAATCAGAATGGCCTTATTCAGAACTCATCAGCCTCACTCAGTCTCCCGTTCATTATTTATCTAGATGACCAGCCGTTTCTTTCACATCAAGTATCTGCTAAACTCATCTATAAGCATTTCATTACATATTTTACCGATCCAATGCCGATTCCCGCCGTGCCAGAGGCAGAAGTACCAGCAACATGGAGTGATCCACTAACAGCCTTGGCTACTCCAAAGGCAAGGGATATTCATTGGTTACATCTACATAGTCGCTTATTAACCCCACGCACCCTTCATCGTTTTCGGCATCTTACATCGTCACTGTGTTATTTTTGCAATACAGAGGGAGATGTATTTCACTCTTACTCGATGTGCTTGTTTTTACAGCCTTTGTTTTCATTGATGTTTCTTTTGCTTCAGAATGTTTGTGCTTCTTTACATACCATGTTTCATTATAATGTTCTTCGCTCACATCACCCATCTGCTTCATCACACAATTCTGTATGCATTTTTCTCATATTGCAAGCAAAATATACAGTTTATCAGTACTATCATATTAGTGTCGATTGTCCTACCCTTAGACGTTATAACGTGGCAAGACGTTTTCTTTGTCGCAGATACCGTCAGTCTGTGACTGCGATATTGCAGGTCGAGTATGATACTGCTAAGACGAGTAACAGTCTTGACAGTTTTCATGCTAAGTGGTCCCCAAGTCATATCTGGTTTAATACGAATAATGACATTGTAACACTAACCGTGTAACGTCCTCGACATTTTGTTGTGGTCAGATCTCTGTCTTCGTATTGTACTGGAGCGTTTTTTTTTTGTTTTTTTTTTGCACTATGTTGTGAGTATTTTTGTATATTTACGCAGGTTAGTTGCCCGACGAAGTCTTCGGCATAACCTCTTTTTCCATAAATTACTGTTGGGTAATATGTCGTTTTATTTGACTACCTAGTTACGTTTCTCTGTTCAATTTCATAAAGTTAGTGTCTTATGAATTGTTCTGCTTCATTGAGTGTCACGTGAGAGTATTTTATGTTATTACGTTGCACCGTCATGTGCTGTTAAGGTTTTTCCTAATCATTCGCGTTTATAACTGAATTTTGTATTTATTGTTGGGGAAAATTGAATGCTTGAAATTGCTTGCACTGTCTAGCGATAACATAATGGTCTTTTTTCTGCATTATCGAACCCATAGTGGTTAATAAGAATTTTACTATGTCTGAAGTTTTTTCAGTTGTAGTATTTGTCTTTGCAAGCCTATTGTTAAAGTGACAGACTAATTTAGCTATTTAGTTTTTGTCTAGCAATAAGTACTTTCTCTGTATGAAAATGACGGTTTCTTTAAGATAATGTAATGCTCATTTGTTGTAATATCATGCAGTTTTCTGTACTTCTAATTTACTATTCTTCCCTTTGAATTTAGCAACATTTGCAATATATCCTGTACATTGATTTTTTGTATTTATCACATCTGAATGATGAGTCCTTTTTGTTTGTTTGTTGCATCTAATGTTACGAGATTTTTACTCATCTACTTTTTCCGCAACTTGTTGATGAAAAACGTCTGTGTTTATAGATTGAGAAGTAGATGATTTTTGTTTTCAAGTGAAACTGATTCGTATGTACAATGTTTTTTTTTTTTGCGAATTATGTTGCTCATAGTCTCACTTAGCGATATTTTTTCTTTTATGGAATATTGAGGTACTTACAGACAGACAGAAGAACCTATTTTTGTATTAGAAGCAGCGTACCCGCTTTAAGCAGGTTTTTTTTAGAGTTAAGGTTTACGCTTATTTTGTTTCATGATTCTTAATGAATTAATATGTCTGTCGTAAAATATAGTTTTACAGCCCGGCAGAAAAAATCAGTATATCATGTTGTTAGTGGTAGCGTACATGTTACGAGCAAGGTTTTTTTTCCTGGCTTGATGTTTTTTTTCATGAATGACATGCTGAAATATTTTTAACTTTGTGCGGCCTTTGACAATGTTCAGTTTTACAGATTTTGTGTTTTGTTTAATTTTAATGTTCATTATTGTGAATTACCTGATGCTTTCTTTTTTTTTTTTTTTTTTGGCTTTTTGTGGTAGACGGAGAATGTTAAATTGATCTCGTTTCTGTTTTCTGTCATCGTAATTTCGCAATACTGTATGTTTGTTGAGTCTTTTTGTCTTCCGTGTAAAATATGCCAAAATGGCAACAACTGTTCCCGGTGAACTTACTGAAAATATTGTTTATAAGGTTTTATGGCAATAAAGGGATGTAAGGTCAGGTGATGCGTAACATCACAGCCTCTCCTTGACAAATGTCAACCCCGCCTTCTCGTGGTGCATCCTGTTCCCACTAAAGGGGCTCTGACGACCGCCAATAGCGGTATAACTATACCATCGGGATCAGAGGAAATGCTATCCCACACTCACCAACCCGCTTGGCCAGCGTGGTGAGTTATGGCCAAACACCTCCAAAATGACTCTACAACTTAAATCTTGGCCCTCAGTCTCCGGCAGCTGGAATGTACCTGGCCAAGGCAGCGGCCAGTGCGACATGAAGGCAGAGGGTGCTAAGAATCCCCGGAGGACCGGACTAGGCTGCCATTTGATGCTGACCTTGGCTACCTATAACGGACGCTCCCTATCTTCTGATTCAAGGCTTCTTGAATTGGAAGAGGAACTACAAAGGATCAAGTGGGACATCGTCGGGCTAAGTGAGGTAAGGAGAAAAGGAGAAGATCTCATTGAACTGAAAAGTGGACATCTCTTCTATTATCGTGGGACAGATACTGGCAGAACTAGTGGTGTTGGATTTATAATAAACAAGAAACTGAAGGATAAAGTGGTAGAAGTTGAAAGTTCCTCTGACAGAGCTGCACGACTCGTTATCCAACTCTCGAGAAGATACCAGGCTCAGATTATTCAAACTTATGCACCCACCACAAGTCATCCTGAAGAAGAAATTGAAGAATTTTATGAGGAAATTCGTCATCTAAATAATAAAGGTAAGCAGCACTTGAAGATAATTATGGGAGATTTCAATGCAAAAATAGGGCAACGGCAACAGAATGAAACTTCAGTAGGTAAATTCGGTCACGGCAACAGAAACCAGCGTGGAAATACTCTCGTTGAGTTTGCAGAGGCAGAAGGATTTTTCATCTTGAACTCCTTTTTCAAGAAAAAGCCACACAGGAAATGGACATGGAGACATCCAGTTGGAACGACAAGTTGAATTGATTTTTATTATGTGTAACAAAAAATTCGTCATCGAAGACTGCAGTGTGCTGAACAAGTTCAACACAGGTAGTGACCATAGATTGGTGAGATGTAAGATGCACCTCAACACTAAACTGGAACGTGGCAAGCTCATAAGACAAACAAAATGTATTGACATAACCAACCTTAAAAAACACCATAATACTTTCAAGTTAGAACTGAAGAACAGATTCTCTGCTTTAGAAGGCCTAACATCGGAAGAAGTGGATATTTCGGAAGTTAACAGAAAAGTAACCAAAGCTCTAATGGAAACAGCAACAAAATTAGCTGGGTCTAAGAACAAGTTGCATGTGAACAAATTATCAGGAAAAACCAAAATGTTGATGCAAAAAAGAAGAGAGATGAGGACAACTAAAGAAGATGTGACTTCCAAAGTGGAATATATAGAGCTATGCAAGACAACACGAAAAAGTATCACTGAAGACGTAAGGAAATTCAACTGTGAGCTAGTGAGGAAAGCAATTGAAAACAACCAAAGCCTTAAGATAGCAAAGGGACATCTCAGTAAGGGAAGAAAACAGATTATGGCTCTGAGAAAAGAAGATGGTTCTATAACAAGAAATAGAGGCGAAATTTTGACAAGAGTGAAAGATTTCTACTCCAAATTATATGAAAGGGATGATACATGTACTCCAGACATCATGAAAGGTACCAGAGTTCTTCCAGTCCTCCCAGCAGAAGTTGCTCATGCAATCAAGAACATGAAGCGGGGGAAAGCTCCAGGAGAAGATGGAATTACTATAGACATCATAAAAGAAGCAAGTGGAGAAATCGAAACAGTACTCGCCCAAATTTTCACTCGATGCCTTAATGAAGAAGATTCCTGAGGATTGGAACAATGCTACAATGATCCTGCTACATAAAAAAGGTGACATTGAGGATCTCAGGAACTACAGACCTATCAGCCTCCTATCAGTGGTTTATAAAATCTTCACTAAAGTTCTTTCACACCGCTTGAAGGTAACACTGGACACGGCTCAACCGAGAGAACAAGCTGGATTCAGGAGTGGCTACAGCACAATAGATCATATCCACGTACTGAGAGAACTAATTGAAAGAGCGAGGGAATATGAACTTCCATTGTGCATGGCTTTTATCGATTATGAAAAGGCCTTTGATTCGGTGAAACCATCAGCAGTTACCACGGCTCTGAAATCCTGCGGTATTGAAGATGCATACATTAACATTATTAATAACATCTATGAAAATGCAAGTGCAAAGATTCGGCTGTTTGAAAATACAACACACATAAAAATTGGAAAGGGAGTAAGACAAGGTGACACCATATCTCCGAAGCTCTTTAATGCCACATTGGAAAATGTCTTTCAATCACTGAACTGGGAAAACAAAGGGATAAAGATTAATGGAGATTATCTAACCCACCTTCGTTTTGCTGATGACGTAGTCATTTTTGCAACTACCCCATCAGAGCTGCAGAGTATGATCCAGGAACTTGCTGACAAGAGTAAAGAAGTGGGATTAAAAATGAACTTTCAGAAGACAAAAGTGATGTTCAATGCTTTTACAAGAAATGAAGATTTATCGATTGATGGAGAAAAACTGGAGATAACAGATACGTATGTTTATCTTGGACAGCAGATATCAAGTGAGGGTCACATTGATGAAGAAATTAATCGGCGTACAAAACTTGCCTGGAGAGCTTTTGGAAGAAACAGCATAATTTTCAAGAGCAATATGCCATTATGTCTTAAAAGAAAAGTGTTTGATCGATGCATCCTTCCAGTGCTTACGTATGGTGCAGAGACGTGGACCTTAACTAAAAGAGACATACAAAGGCTGCAGACAACTCAAAGAAGCATGGAGAGGTGCATGCTTGGTATAACCAGGAGAGATAAGAAGAGAAACTCGTGGATCCGAAAAATGACGAGAGTGGAAGACATCATGATCGGGTTAAATCCCTGAAATGGCAATGGGCTGGACATACTGCCAGAAGGACAGACCATAGATGGACAGCCGAAATTTTAGATTGGATTCCAAGGGACAGGAAAAGACCCAGAAAAAAGACCACATGGGAGATGGGTGGATGAAATTCGTAAATATGCGGGAGTGACATGGAGGAGACTGGCACAAGTCAGACCGTTGTGGAGGAAACTTGGGGAGACCTTCGTCCAGCAGTGGATTGATAATGGTTGACAATGATGATGATGATGATGGCAATAAAGATATTTTGAAGTTCTCACCATTCGCCCGAGATAGTCGCGGGTCCGTATCCTAGGGAGGCATCGACGTGTATGCCTTACGGCACTGACTCTCTCCCTTACCTGGATACAGTGGCCCTAAATTAGAGACCAGCGACTGCTTGTAGTTCATTGAGTTACTCACGGTGGTCGTTAAACCCTAAATCAGGAAGAAAAAATCACTCATATTTTTGTGCCTGATTGTAAATCCTTCTTGTTTTAGAGCTTTTTTTTCACACACAGGTTTTGTTACTTCGCAAAGACGCTAATAAAAAATTCTTCAGTTTTTTCACTGAACTGAGTTACAAAGTGACCAAAACAGTAAATAGTTCCGAACATATTTTAACGTCTTTTAACAAGGCCTTATTGCTTATGGTGTTTTTAATGTTTCGAAATTGGTTGATGTCTTTAGCAAAAGTACTTGTGGAACGGATAATATGGTCACTTAACAACAGAAATACACAGCTAGGGTCTACATTTGAATGAAACAACTTAGATAATAAGTCTGAACGATTAAATCTAATTCACTTGTGAAAGTCATGCTTGTAGAACAAGAATTGATAGCATCGCCACATAAGCTGCGAATGTTTTTAGCATCACGTTCACAAGATCAAGGTATTTCAGATCGTGTCATTACACTCGTCACAATTTCTACTAAAATTCCAACCGTTACGTTTTCTACATCTTTTAGACCCAAGACATAGTCTTATTTACATTTTAGTTCAGTGTCAGTTTTGCTAAATCGTATAAGGAAATTTGGGGGAAGTGATGCGCAGTTCAGAAGGAAATCCTAACAGAGGAATAACAAAATTTACATAAAAATAGGAACTCAAAGTAATACCAAATTAGACATATATATCACATAATCCTTCCTTAATTTTTGTACCAGACAACTATCCAATTTTGAACTAAAAACGAGCCTTACATTCTTTATGTATTTTCATTAACGTTACATTTGTATCATCGTAACTTTGTTATAATTCCCGTAGCACATTCTTTGAGGAGGACATGTAAGTTTTCCACCACCATTATTTTCTGGGCATACTACACAGTATTCCGTTTGTCAGAATGTATTCCTCTAGCTCGTATGCATTCGAAACTCTTCGACACTTGATATTGGTTAAGTATTTTAACTTCAACCAGGAAATTAACTTTCTAATAAATTGATCACGCAGATGCTTTATTTCTCACAGATTATCTGGAATTAGACAATTTTCTTCTGACAAATTCTCTCTAATATATATGTTTTTAATTTTGCTGTCTATTTCAGTATTAAAGCACCTTTTTCCGGCTTTATATTTTTAAGAGATCATCATGCTGCGGGTCCGAATGTGTACTTGACCCACGCATTTTCGCCTGAGACTATTCAGAATTCATGTAAAAATTACGAACTTGGTCAATTTAGATAATTATTTTTTCTGGAAACTAAACATTCTTCAACATAGAGCAAAGTTAGTCGCTGTCGCAAAATTACATTCAACGATGAATCGCACCTAAGGAACGGCATTTCATTCAGTGAAAATTTGAAATAGTATTGAAAAGCGGGAAAAGGGAAAAACAATCTTAGTAGTAATTTCTAAAATAATCATTTTGTGTAAACAAAAAACAAAGGTTTTGTTTTTGATCGTACAAGCCAAGAAAAAACCAGGTGCAAAAGTAATTACTTCCCACGCGGAGAGAAAACCCATGTGCCACATCACTACTATAGTTGTTTTAAAGAGAGAGGCTCTACTGATGATAGTCGCTTCTGAAGATTAGGTATAGTTCCTGCCTTGGATGTGGATTGAATATTTTTTTTAACGACCACCGTGAACAACTCAATGGGCTATAAGCAGTCGCCCGTCCCAAATTTAGGGTCACTGGTTCCAGGGAAGGAAGAGAGCCAGTGTCGTAAGACAAACACAACATCCATGCCTCACCGGGATTCGAACCCGGGCCCCGTTCGGACGAATGATCAGAGGCCATCGCTTAGACCACTGCGCCACCGGGGTGGCCTTGGATGTGGAAGGCACTTCTGAAGATTAGGTACAGTTCCAGTTTTGGATGTGGAAGGCACTTCTGAAGATAAGGTATAGTTCCAGTCTTGGATGTGGAAGGCACTTCTGAAGATAAGGTATAGTTCCAGTCTTGGATGTGGAAGGCACTTCTGAAGATAAGGTATAGTTCCAGTCTTGGATGTGGAAGGCACTTCTGAAGATAAGGTATAGTTCCAGTCTTGGATGTGGAAGGCACTTCTGAAGATAAGGTATAGTTCCAGTCTTGGATGTGGAAGGCACTTCTGATCAAAGAGACTTGAGGAGCCTTCCATATGCAGGACCGAACCTCGCGATCAAGAATTTTCTGGAAGGAAGAATATTTACAGCGCTTGGGAATGGGCGTCTTTGGATGTTTGAGACGCTTGAAAAAACTGTCCAAAATTTCCGGTGAAGAAGAATAGGTACGCTTCCGCTTCGTGGCACTTTGTTTAATGCAAGCGTAAGTTCAGTCCGGCAAAGAACGCCAAGTCCAAAGTCTATATTTTGGATATCCTAAACGGTAGACAGAAGGTTGAAGACGTGGCACGGAATCTGTAAGGGATGACGTTCGCTTGAGAAAACATCGAACAAGTTGAAGAGTGGAAGGGACGACCGCACTTTGAGGATGATGATGTTACCATTCTATACCTTTGGCGGATTTAGAGTTAGGGGCCGTTTTCACATTCTCGGTTGGGTGCCCTTCACTTTGCCTGGAATCTTTAGAATGTAACCCGAGCATTTTTATTCTATACCACTAATGTATAAAAAGTATTGTAATCGGAAAAACAAACTGACTTCCAGATTTCAACATAAATACCCAATTTGGCCTCCCTGAATATGATTTGTCTATTTTTCATCATCCCGCGCGTGTGCATGTGTGTGGTTTGCTATCGCCATAATTCAAAAGCTATTATAGTTATCAAGACGAAATTTTATACTGAGGTCCTTTGTGATATCTTCGCGGGGAAAAAGTGGCTGAAGTTAGTTTTTTGTTAAGGAAGAAAAATCGGAAATTTTGTGAAGATTAACACTGCAACACAGTAGATTAACATGTGGCTATACATGAAATGGTTAGTATAGTTAGTTTATGGTGCTACTTTTATTGATATTTATGTTATATGTGGTTTGAGATGTGCTGTCCCATGTTGTTAGATTCCACCCCACCGATAGTTAACTTACAGACAGTCCAGATATGGATGAAATCTCTCTTCCTGTGTATCGTAAAACACGTTTTCTAATGACATTTTACTCGCACAAATCTTGTCATTACCTCTTAAACTAAACTTAATGGGCGGGAGGGAAAGAAATTTTAAGTCCAAGATGGGGAATCGCATAAAACACCGAACTAAAGAGTTAAATGTTCATTACATTCTAAGATAGCTGGCCAGAAATAACACCCTAATTTCTAAGCTCAGTTTTAATGTAGTGTTAAGCAATATTACCCTCAAAACAGTGTTTAGTGTGCCTGCAATTAAGCTAATAAATGCATACTTGTAGATGACGTACTTCGATATCCGGGAGAATCATGCTCTCATATCGTCTCAAACTCAAAACAGAAAATTTATTTTTTGCTCTATGAATTTTCTGTATTTTTTTAGCAGCAACATTTTTAAAATGTATAAATCATTGTTTTTGAAGCCCTGCAGCACCGTGGGCCCCTAGGCGTCGTTGGTTTTCCTTTAAAGCCGTCCCAGTTCTGTACTAAAGGTAAAATGATTTATCGGATTCAACAAACGTAGACAATTCTGAAGAAAGAATTAATGCAATCAATGATAGTACGCATAGCAGCACTTAAGAAGAGTCTGAAGAAGGAACCAAGGAAACACAGAACGAACGAAAGAGTTCGCCTAATAAAGCAAATTTCTATGGCAAAGATAAATAGCTGCAAATAGACTCTAGAAAAAATACGAACTTCTTTTACACAGAATGCACACACACACACACCGGAAATAATAACTTTCTTATAACTGTGCAAAAGGAGGTGTAGATGCTTTAAGATGACAAAATGCAGTATTTACAGCTCTGAACTACGCACCAGACGTTGGCCAATTCATGTTCGGAGTCAGGATGGGAAAAGCTGCCGATTTATAGGAGTTTGATAAAGGACAAATTGTGATGGCGCGGCGCCACGGAACTACGATCTCGGAAACGGCGCGGCTTGTATGTTGTTCACGTGCATCTGTAGTGAGTACGTATCAAAAGTCGTGCACAGATGGCGTAAATGACGATCCGTCGTTCAGTCGTGTGTCGTCCGCAGCTCACTGATGCCAGAGGGGAGCGGAGACTGTCGGGTATTGTTCACAGCAGCGACCGCAGGCACACAGTGGTCGCTGCAGATAGAGCCACAGTGATCAACCCACAGACAGCTACAACAGTGGCAATCAAGGCCATGCCTACCAGCACACATTTTGTCGCCGTCTTCTGAGCATGGGCCTGCGTCGCCGAAGTTCCAGCCGGGGCTCCATCCTCACTGCACGTCATCGCCAACAACGCATGAAATGGGGCGAAGATCATCGAGATTGGACCGTCGATGATTGAAAGAAAGTGGCCTGGTCTGATGAATCAATATTCCTGGTGCATTAGGTAAACGGCCGAGCGCGGATACGCCGATTACCAACATATGCTTTGGCACCTGGATGCACTGTTGGGAGGAAACTGTCTGGCCGGCGACGATATTATGCTGTATGTGATATTTCCTTTGGAGAGTTTAGGCCCCTTTTTCCCAATAGCACAATCCTTGATAGCTCTCAGGTATCTAAACATCGTTGCGGACCATTTCGAACCATTCATGGCAACTGTGCTCCTTGTTCTCCATGTCTATTACCTGCTGGTGATAGTCATTACCAACAGAATAAGGCGCCATGCCATGCCATACTACCAGAATCGTCAAGACGTGCTTTAGAAAATATTCTAGTGACTTTCTGCACATGCCATAGCCTCCAAATTCATCTGGCATGAACCCAATTGAACATTTGTGGTTGGACGTGGAAAAGCGCATTCGCGCTAAATCACCACAACTTTTAAATGTACGCGTACTGGAGGACCTACTGTTGACATTACTGTATCAGATAGCCCAGGATACCTATCATCACATCATCGAATCAATGCCTCGACGACTGGCCGCTGTTTTCCAGGATAATGTGGGTTTTACAGCTTATTAGGTAGGCGGTGGCAACGTAAGGGCTCATCGGTGTAGAATGTAGTCAAAGATTCTCACTTCCGTTCGGCGAGTTTCAGTTGAAATCTCGTAAGTACAGAGGACGAGTCGAAAGTTTTGCCATAATTGATCACTAAGTCTTTATACGTTCCTTTACGACGATAGCTGACTAGCATTCAAGGTATAGGCCGTTGTTTTGCACCGTCTTTAACCTTTTGTGTTCCAGTTCTTCGATTCCTCGGCGGTGCCAGTTCTTGTCCTTCAACGGGAAGAACTCCTTCAACCCAGCTGCCTCCTTCTCATGGTTGGAAGTGCTTCCCGCGAAGGAAGTGGGCCATGAACTGGAAAAATAATAATCCGACGGGGGCAAGGTCCAAATTTTTCGTAACGGATTATCCCCTCGAAATTCCAGCAGACGCAGAAACCACCTTGTGCTCGAAGTGCTCACGTTTGGCAATAGGTTTAGGCAGCTCGCCTGCGTCAACCACTGCCATTCTGATTTAGTATTACGGAAATAGACCCACTTTTCATCGCACGTAACAATTCTCTTGATCAAACATACATCGCGCCGGTTTTCTAGGAGTTTTGTGCACACTTCCACTCGGAGGTTTGCTTCCGCTGGCTTCAGTTCGTGAGAGATAATGCGACAGCTCCCGTAGAGCTCTCCGAGTCCCTGAAAGTGACGAAACACGGTGTTCTGTGACATGCCCAGCTCGCCAGATAATCTCAGAGTATTGGTTGTCGGATTTGCCTCTATAGCCTGGCACACATCCCCCGAATCCACGGTTCGCGACCTATCTGAGCTTGGCTGATCGTCGAAATATCTGTCACCTGAACGTAATTTCTTGAACCATCGGGTTGCGGTGATTTGGTTAACGGAACCTTCACCTTTCGCATTACAAATGTTTCGTGTTGCTTGTGCAGCGTTACGGCCGAGGTCAAATTCGTAAAGCAAAAGTTTACTAATTAGCCGGTGATGACTGTTTATCTTTTAGGAGTCCCAACCACAGACAGAAAAATGACATCCAATGCTGTTCACAGCAACGACTACCACTTTATATCCCTTTCGACTGACTGCAGTGCACGACTTGAACTACTTTAAACACGTGACATACCCAGCACATGCTTTTATGCAAATATTGTTGAGCTTTCGACTCATCCTCTGTATATCCGGATTATATAGGAATCTTTAATATAAAATTTGCTATTAATGTTTAGCTTTTGAATAGTTGTGACCCAATTCACGTACACAAAAAAGTGGATACATGTACACACGCAAAAACATAAAAGACGTTTGTGAAGTGAAATGTTTGTATGTCAATCATTTTTATCTAAATGTATTCTTTTGAAACGATTTGAAATGGGATATACAGTATATGCTCAGTTTCTATTTTGCAGATTTTGTGATTTTTCACCCTTTTCAATTTACCTACTCTTCGAATTTTTGGCCCAAAGCATTTATTTGAGCTGACCTGAAATATATAAATGCATAGGCATAATTTGCATTTCTACGTCTTTCCATTTTTTCACTCAAGTTTTCAGTACATGCCTCAGTGAAGGCAATGTGCCCGATGACTTGAACAACGCTACTGCGATCTTGGGACTCAAGAAAGGGGACGTTTGGGAGCTCCAGAACTACAATCAATCTCCTGTTAGTTGTTTCCAACATATCACTGAGGTGCTATCGCGTTGCCTGAAGGAAATTTTGGAAGTGGCTCAATCAAATGAGCAAGCTGGCTTGAGGAGTGACTACAGCACTATATAGATGAATGAATGAATTATGGGATTACACCATTGTACACTACACATTTTAAAGTTGCGAATCCGTTAATTGGTGTAAATATATTGTAACATAAATGGTTAATCAGATGATATCCGAAAACTTGAAAATTTTGTCGTTCGGGAGTGGGAATCGAACCCGTGTTTTCCGGCTAGCGCTCGAGTATGCTAACCACTACACCACCCAGAACGACCAAGTCTCAAGTTTCCGATTAATTTGAAAACAATCCTCACAGGATTCGGTAATCGAAGCAACCGTTATTCATATATAGCGAATCTAGAGGATTAGAATATTTCCCCATATTGCCCGCAGGTGCAGGATATCAATGAATGAATTACGGGATTACGCCATTGTACAATATAAATTCTAAAGTGGTGAATCCGTTTATTGGTGTAAATATGGCATTAATGGTAAGTCAGATAATATCTGAACACTTAAATATTTTGTCGCCCTGGAGCGGGATGGAAGCCGTGATTGCTGTTTTCGTGCTCCAGGACGACGAAAGTTTCAAGTTTTTGGATATTATTTAACTAACCATTTATGTCGTATTTACGCCAATAAACGGATTCACCACTTCAAAATTTGTATTATATAAATTATTAATAGTCTTTGAACACCTGCATTATTGCAGATGCATAAATCAATATTATTAATAGCACCTATGAAAATGCAATCGCAAAGGCTCGACTGTTCGAGGACACCACCCGTATAAAAATTGAAAAGGATGTGAGAGAAGGTGACATCGTATATCTGAAGCTCTTCAAGGCCACGATAAAATGAGTATCTGTCAAGAAGTGAAATAAGAAAACAAAGTGACAAAGAGAAATGAAAATTATTTAACCCATTTTCATTTTGCAGGGAACAGTCATTTTTTCAGGCACCTCCTCAGAGCTAAAGTTCATGATCCAGGAACTTCTTCCCAAGAGCGAAGAACTGGTTTTTAAACTGAACTTAGAAAAGAAAAATACTGAGGCAAAATGTTTTGACCAAATATGAAGATTTGGAAGCCGATGCGGAAGATATAGAAGAAACTGATGCCTACGTTTACCTTGAACAGGAAATATTAAAAGCGAGTGTCACATAGAAGAAAAAATAAATAGGTGCAAAACTCATTTTGAGGGCTTTTTGAAGAAATAGTACAATTTTTAAGCGCAATTTACCATTATGTATTAAAAGAAAAGTGTTTAATAAATGCATACTTCTAGTTCTTACTTATGGATCAGAAACGTGAACGGTAACGAAAAACGCCACACAGAAGATGCACACAACTCAAAGTGGCATGGAAAGGTAAATGTTTGTTTTTACTTCTTTAACGACCACATTAAGCAACTGAATGGGCAATAAAAGTAGCCGATTCCCAATTTAAGGCCAGTGTTTTCAGGAAAGCTAGAGAGCCAGTGCCATAAGACAAAGGCAACATCCATGTCTCACCGGGATTTGAACCCGGACCATTCACTGACTCAGGTGGTCTAAGCGATGGTCATAAGCCATCGCTTAGACCACCTGACCCCATGGCGGCAGTTGACATTTAATGAGGCCAGGAAAGTTAGAAAAAGGTGCACTTGGATTAGACGATGCGCGAGCAATCCTGCTAGGCTGCGACAAATCTTCCACCCGGACAGGATAGGTCCAGGGACCGTCAAAGCTGTGCTGCCCCCATTGGACCAACGCTTCCTACCCCTTTACCATAATATATATGTGTGACGTGCTAATGAACCAGAGTTCTAATTTTGCGACTGCCTGGGAGGAGATCCATTCGCCAGCGCGATGGATTTTGGGGACCGAAGTCCTTTATTGGTATCTAGGCTAAAGTACAAACACATATATGCACTGAGGGTCTCATGCTATGGGAAATCAATTCTGTATTTCAATGGCCCCCAAATAACAATATTTAGAGTTTGAGGACCACCCGATTAAGAGGATGGCGTAGACGCTTAGACTTGAAAGAATAAAAAAACCTTAAAATACTAAAGTTAGAATCTAGAATTCCATTAGTTGAAAACGGGAGAAGGGGCAAGATAAAAATAGAAAGGGTTTTATGAGCCCTCTCACTGAGACGAAATGGTAAGAATGTTTATGTTCTTATTTACAAAGTTCGCAGCACTAGGGCGTGTGTTGCGGTAATGACTCTGGGCCGGAGTCAGTAGGCAAAGTAAAGAAGATGGATAAATGATCCCTACATAAGTTGACCCAATAGCACAAAACACGACGATTTGACCTCTCCTCTTCTGTGTTTAACCGCAACCCGACGAACGACATTTTGAGGGTCCTCGTTACATTCGACGAGAAATGAATGCTGTAGGTACGATAATCGTCGACGTTTGGAGCAATGGTTCAGCTGCGATGAATCCCCGAAATACACTCCGAAGTCGGTATTTCATCCTACGATGACGCTGGTCAATGTTTGGTGGTCCGCAGTTGGAAGGATCCATTCCGCCTCCTTATAACTAGGCCAAACCATCATGGCGAATAGGTGTTGTCAAGAACTTGACATGATACATGGAAACCTGCCCACCAAACAACCTTTATTACTCAGTCGTTATGGGCTTATACTTCGCCATGATAAAGCAAATCCACACGCTGCACACCAGACGATCCACAAGCATCAGCAGTTGAGGTCCAAAACTTTACCTCGATCCGCCTTATTCACCTGATCTATTCACTACGGATTGTCTCTTCTTCAAACCCGTGGGCACCTTTCTACAGGGCAAATCATTTCCCAATCAGACATCAGCTAAAAACGCATTCAATGAGCATATTGCATTCCGAAGCTGGAAAGTGTTTAACTATGACATACCTAAGCTTGTACCTCGTTAGTTTGCTGCTTTTGATAGTAATCACTTTGATCAGAAAATGTTATTTTTTATCGTATTTTAGGAATTTCCATCAATATTTTCCATCAATATTGCAACTTTTCATCTGCAACTACTTAATACATTCCACGTTGAATTTAAATAAAAATAGAATTTTAATTCTGATTAACCGATAATTTAGGAATTCTGCAATCCTGAGTTTTTAGAAATTGCTTAATTTCTCCAATATGTAAATCTACAGATAATTCTCCTGTCAAACGTTTGCACCCTTTTTTTTTTTTTTTTTTTTCTTCATAAAACGGTTTTGCTGATATTGTCTTTAAGGATTAATAACTGTAAGCCTCCGCTAGAACGGCGTAAATGCAGATGTTATCTAATTCAAAGTGTATTTTATTCTATACTAGCTTTTAGCCCGTCGCTTTGCTGACGCTGTTTGTTGGTGTAGGCTTTGTTTATCTAGATAACGGAAGTCAGTGTTAATTGCTTTGTCGGCAACTCATCATGGTTTTCGAGCAGATAAATCCAAGCAAAAGAATAAACTTGTGCTGAAACATATTTGTTTTTGTGTTTACTAACTGCAAGTAGTTTTCTCTTGGATGGGTGAAATATTTGACTGTGAATCGTAAGGATAGGATAAAAAATTATCGTTACTAAATTTGAAGTTAAATTGGCCTAATTGTTTTTAATTTTAGAAAAATTAAGGGAGAAAACATGATATTAAGCCAATGCTTCTTGGTAAACAGTGTTGTGAGTTCACCCATGTGGCGCTAAAATGTAGAAACTTTGATTGCTGCGAAATCTGGAACGTCCAACGTAAGGTTGTCCATGGGAAAAGTAAAAGCTTTGCAAATTTAAGCCAATAACTTTGAGTGACTGTCCTTGAGCCTTAATTATGCTTACAGCGAAGCACGACGCACTGGAATCTGAATTCGTTAAAGTATGAAGGGCACATCAGTAGGAATGATTGGTATTCGGGGAATGAACACATCTAGCCTCGCTGCCTGGCCAGTCATAATTGTACCTTCAACGACGTGCGGTACGAGACGTTCGAAACTATCACTTTAGAAAAACGAATGTTCTCGAGCATTTACATGTACGTTGAAACTTAACGCCAACGTTAATTAATTAAATAAAGAATTCTTATCTCGTAGTATTTGAAATGCAAAATTATACGTGAACTGTAATTTGATGAAGTGCAGTGAAAAGAGCTTGTCGACGCCATCTTGTGAGAATATGGTGAACGTCATTTTTTAAGCATTTCACCACCATAGCTAGACGTTAGTATAAAGTATTTCGAAACTGTAACATCAGAAGTGAATGAATTAACGTTATGTGTAGCTCACTCTCCTTGACGAAAGTGTTAATTAAATTATATAAATACTGTTGTACTACCGAATCAGAACACTTTCAAGTAGTTCCCGATTTCTCGTGTATCGTTCCGCCTTGTTTACATACAACCTGATAACACCCAACGTGAAAGAAAGACGTTCACGATAATATACGACGTTTTTTTTACTAATTTCATCGAAATGAATTCATTGTAATGCAAATAATAATAGGCATTCATTTTACTATGGAAAATAATAATACATTTATTTTCTTATCGCAAATTCATGCCCCATAATTCCGTCGCGTACCCTTCTGAACATACTTTCATTTTCGGAAGAAGGCCATTACGTAGCTGTCTCCAAATCTTTGGCTGCCTCCCGCAGCAATCGCGACCAATTCCACATCGGCAAAATTTATAAAATACGAATAAATACGATCAAAAAATGAGGCGTCAGTCATATCTACTTTGACTTCCAGAACAAAAGTTCTCAAGACTTCGCTTAAAGAATACTTTAGGTCCGGAAAAAAAAAACAAAAAAAAAACGCAGTTCTGTTATTCGTTATATTTCCTTCATAAAATATATTTACAAATAAAAATCGTCATTAAGGCGTGTACTATAACGAAATTCTAAAAATGAAACGTGTAAAATTTGTCGTGAACTGCTTTCCTTCACATTGTGTGTGATCAGGTTGTAAACAAAGCAGAACGACACAGGGGAAATCGGGAACCACGTTTTTCATTTTTGAAATATCTAAAACTCAAAAATTCGAAAATCTAAGCCCGAGGTGTACATCCTCGGTATGTACGCTACCATCGTGCAAAATGTCTGGTTTCTAGGTTGAGTAGTTTATTTGTACCGCGAAGGACAGACACGCACATATACACTTCGTTTTGTTATTTACGTTTTCCAACCGTAGGTTGAAGAAGCGCATATGCTCCAGCTTTGTCCGTCTGTCTGTCCGTCCGCACGATAACTCGCGTAAAAATGGTTCGATTTCAATGAAACTTTAGTATGCGGTAGGGGACCACCTGGGGACGAACCCTGTTGAAAATGGGCGAAATGGGGTCAAAGGTTAGGACATAGGAGCGGGATCCAATCCATTGCCCTTAGGCGTCATAACTTACGTAAAAATGGTTCGATTGCGACAAAACTTTATCAAACTTCCCCGGAAGTATACTGAACCAACTCTGTTTAATATAATCGAAATGGGGTCAAAGGTCAAGACACAGGAACGAGATTTATTCCACAAACATTATCCTCATAACTTGATTAAAAATGCTTCGATTGCGACAAAACTTTATCATGTCGTTCCGGAAGTATACTGAACTATATCTGTTTAATATCATCGAAATGGGGTTAAAGGTCAGGACACAGGAGCGAGGTGTTTTCCACAACCATTATCCTCATAACTTGACTAAAAATGCTTCTACTGTGACACAACGCTGGTATGTTGTTCCAGAGGTATACTGAGCCAATTCTGTTTAATATAATCGAAATGGGGTCAAAGTTCAGATCACAGGAGCGAGATTTATTCTACAGCCATTATCCTCATAACTTGACTAATAGCTTGAGTAATGATATCTGGTATGTTGGAAAGCGTATCATAATCAATGCATTGCATGATTTTACTAACTTGTTATAGATTATTGCTCCTAAATATGCGGCTGAAAAATGTATTTATTTCATTCAGTGAAATTTGCAACGGAGACCAATTTGAATGCAATTCCTTTTTCAAATAATGCATAGCTTTTATTTACTAGAAGTAAACATAAATTGCGTTTCTCTGATATCTCAGCTTCCAAAGGTCAAATTTGAAAACTCCTTTTTACGACGGATACAGATCCTAATTGGGAATGTTTTGCATATAATTTCTAAACTTCGTGACGAACCTTTTGGTTCTGGGGAGCGTAAGCGTATATTTCTGTTTCCGATATGTTCCAGAAATATCTGAACTCCTAAAAACTTGATTGCAAAACATTTCTTCAGATACCACTCACCAAGGAAAGTTTTCTGAGATATTTTATTTTTGTTAATAATGCACAATTTTTTCGTCAGGAGGCGTTGATGTATATCCTATTTTTCTCTGTATCACTGCTTGTAACAGTCGAATTTGAAAAATTCTGCTTTTGTCGGGCAGATCTTCCAGAGTAAATATTAACGTTTTATAATCTCAAAATTTTAAAATCTACTAACTTTACAATATGCTCTCTAGTCTATATTCCATCTACACGTTATCTCTGATCTATCTGCATATTTACAATCTGCAGTTACTATCAGCTCTTTGTTACATTCAAACATTTTGTTTTATCATACTGTGATCCACAGTCAGCGTTGCCAAATAGTAAAAGCTGTTCGGTGAAGTAATATGCTGTTCAGTTAGAAAACGTCTAACGAGAAGTAACTAAATTTACATAAGACAGCAGAAATCGTCCCTCTAGATATCAAAACATAAGACAGCAGAAAATGTCCCAGTAGACAGCAGAATATAAGACAGCAGAAATTGTCCCTGTAGACAGCAGAACATAAGACAGCAGAACATAAGACAGCAGAAATTGTCCCTGTAGACAGTAGAACATAAGACAGCAGATATTGTCCCTGTAGACAGCAGAATATAAGAAAGCAGAAATTGTTCCTGTAGACAGCAGAACATAAGACAGCAGAAATTGTCCCTATATACCGCAGAAACTGTCTCTGTAGACAGCAGAACATAAGACAGCAGAAATTGTCCTTGTAGACAGGAGAATATAAAACAGCAGAAATTGTCCTTTTAGAGAGCAGAATATAAGACAGCAGAAATTGTCCCTGTAGACACCAGAACATAAGACAGCAGAAACTGTCCTTGTAGACAGCAGAACATAAAACAGCAGAAATTGTCCCTGTAGATAGCAAAATATAAGGCAGCACAAATTGTCCCTGTAGACAGCAGAACACACAACAGCAAAAATTGTCCCTGTAGACAGCAGAAATTGTCCCTGTAGACAGCAGAACATAAGACGGTAGAAACTGTCCCTGTAAACAGCAGAACATAAGACAGCAGAGACTGTCCCTGTAGACAGTAGAACATAAGACAGCAGAAATTGTCCCTGTAGACAGCAGAACATAAGACCTGAAATTATCCCTGTAGACAGCAGAAATTGTCCGTGTAGCGAGACTTCACCCGATGACTACACCATTGGCCAAAATTTTGAAAACATTTAGAAAAATTTGTGTTTCACAGGTTTGATGGCTCACAACAACAGTCTTTTTGGAAATAATACCATAAAATTATATATCGTTAGGAAGATAATTCAATGCAGAATGAAATGCCACAAATTGTGTTGAATTATCTTATCTCTATCGAACGTTGTAGCCAAATAACCAGAAAAAGGAAACAAAACTGCCTTACATACTAAGAAGTGGATTTTCTTAAGTCAGAACTGACCAATGAGACTGGTTTTTCTGATTGCCAGCCAGGTGTTATTATGACACAACATGGAACTAATAATGCGTTAGGACACCTCGGTGGCACAGAAGTCTAAGCGATAGCTTCTAATTATTCGTCCGAGATAAGTTCGGGTTCGAATCCCGGTGAGGCATGGATGTTGTGTTTGTATTACGGCACTGGCTCTCTCCCTTCCCTGGAACCAGTAGCCCTAAATTAGGGACGGGCGACTGCTTATAGCCCATTGAGTTGCTCACGGTGGTCGTTAAACCTCCAATAAAAAAAAGTAACATAATAATCTGTGTAGTTAGGTAAAATGAGAAAAAGAGTGAAAGTAATTAATTGGTCAGCTAGGCAGCGATGTAAAATACTAACTTTGTGGGAAGAACGCTACACTTATGAGTAAATCATAAGAATTATCTCATGGTGGTTTGAAGATGAGTGCAAGAACTGTTTGACGCAGACTCAAAGACTTTGATTAAAATTCTAGAGTTCCAAGAAAAAGTCATTTCTATCTCCCAAACAAAGGAGGAAGAGATTACAATAGGCTAAAAAGCCATGTAAGCCTATTGGAAAAATGGGAGAGACTCATATGGAGTGGCGAGACTAAAATTTCTATATTTGGTAGTGATGGAATCAAATATGTAGAAAGAAGAGAAGGAGGTTTGCAGCTTGAATGCATTATAACTTCCATTAAGCATTCAGTTAGTGCTATGATATGGTGTTAAATGGCAGCAAAAGGTGTTGGAATAATTTGTGTGATTAATGATACGTTAAATGGTAAAAAATACATCATTGTTGTAATTGAGGCAGAAGCCTTCAGCTCGTTATCTTTTCTAGGATAATGAAGCCTACATCTGTATTTCAAAAGAATTCAGCACCTTATTATGTTGCAGCTGTGTGCGAAAAGTGGTTTCATGGATATCATACTACACTGCTAAAATGTCCTGTTAATCAGAATCAACCAAAGAGCAAAGCACAATTGTTAGAAGCAATGGTACACTCTTGGTTTCACATTATAACACCTGATGAACTAAAACGATTGGTTCACTCCATGAGACTCCGATGTAAGGCTGTAATTGCGTCAAACGGTTTCCCGACTACTAACAGAAATGTTGGCAATATGTGAAATACGCTTTATCATGATTTTCTGGGGTATAACTTCGTGTAAAAGGCATTTTTTAAAAATAAAGTATGCTGCATTAACTTCTCTTTCTAATGGTATACACAGCCGAGTCACATTATTGTGACCATCTCCTACTATTGACGTCAACAGCGTGTAGTCAATGAAAGAAAGCACGTGTCGTAAGCTGGCTTGGAGAATGCATACGGTGTTCTGTAGACATTCTAAAAACACATCACTCGCTGCTGTCATGGATAAAAGGAGCGATTATCACATTTGCCAAAAGGGGTGATTACCGGCTTTAGGTCCAAGGATGGCAGTATTTCGGAAACAGCGCAGTTTGTGAACTGTTCGCGTACTGCTGTGGTTAAAGTGTATCGTGATTGGAGAAATGGCACCATTGCGAATAAGCGATGTGGAAACTGCGGAGCACCGCGTGCCATTGATGTGAGAGGTGAATGTCGGCTTCGAAGGTGCGTGAGGGCCGATCGACACTCTACAGTGGAGCAACTCACTGGCCGAATGAACCAGGGGGCTACCGGAAGTTTGTCTAAAACGACAGCAGTTCAGCGACCTCTGCTGTGTATGGGGCTCTGATGCGGACGGATGGCCACTGCACGTATACTAACGAAGGTACGTCAGCAGAAAATCCTTACATTTGTACAGCAGTATCAGAATTAGACTTCCGCTGATTGGAAAAGGATTGCCTTCTCCGATGAGTCACGTTTTCTACTTCATTGAACGGATGGACGTTGGCGTACAAGGCGAGAAAGATCGGAGAACAAACGATCTTCAACCATTGCTGAAACGACACAAGCTAATGAGGGCAACGTTATGGTCAGGAGCGTGTTTTTGTGGCTTTCTCTGGGTCCACTTACACCTGTGGAAGGCCCTTTGGACCGAATTCGTTTTGAATCAATCCTTGCAGATTGCAGATCTTATAAACCCATACATGCTGATTGTCTTCCCTCGGGCGAATGGGATCATCCAGCACGACAATGCGACGTCTCACACAGCTAATAACGTCCGAAAGTGATTGGAAGAGCACGTTAAAGACTTCAAAGTACTTCCCTGGCCACTTAATTCCCCAGATTAAAACCCAATTGAGCATCTGTGGGATCACATCGATCGTGATATTCGCTCTATGGATCTTTCACCACTCACCCTCCAGCATATGTCAGATGCTCTGCAGTCAGCATGGCTTCACATACCTGTGAACACCTTCCAGCACCTTATTGAGTCACTCCCAGCCCGTCGAGCTGCTGTCCGCGCTGCACACGTTGGTTACCCTGGATATTAGCTGGTGGTCACAATAATGTGACTCGACCGTGTATTATTGTATTGTATTATTCAAAAAATGACTGATGTTATGAGATATCAAACCTCAGAAATATAAATTTTCTAAAAGGTCCCCACAATTTTAGTCACTAGTGTAGTTTCTACCACTGAAGGATTTAAGGACAGCACAAAGTGACTTTTTCACTTTAATAAGGATGGCTTCCTTTTTTATAGCAATTGAAAAGCCCGAAATAACCTTTTTTCAAAAGCCCCGAATTTTCTAACATCAGATTTATAATAAAAATCGAAGCCGAAACAGTATTACTCAGAACTTTTTCTTGTCTCATCGGGATTCACAAAGAAACAAATTTCGCCCAATAGCGATCGTTGTATTGATCACGCGCGTGCTTTTGTAGCACCGACGCTTAAAATTTTCGATTGGTAGTCGCGTGCTTTTTAGAAATAAGGTAATGGTGGGAAGACAATAAGTATCAAGCGCTGCACTTAACCGATTCTAATAAGGAATGACGAAACGATCGTAATATTTACTCACAATGGAGCAATCAGTTTCTACTGTTTATGAATTCAACGCATCGCTATAAAATAGATTCTATCCAGCGGTAGAACCCCCAGCCTACCATTCTTTCTTTTCTTTCTTATCTTTTTATGTCGTTATTTGGAAATCAGGAAATACCTAAGTTTGACAACAGATATCACAGCGCACCTGCTTTCAATACTCACGCAAATGTTAGACGTGCACGGAAAACGGTGATTTTGTTCCATTCGAATTTAATGCAATCTGAATGTAACATAACACTGGCAGATACTTGCATTCTCTTCACCGTTTGACGCAGCGTGTTATAGAACGCTAGAAGCAATTCCAAGGAAACGTATGGTTCTTTGTGAGAAGATGGGTATGTTTAATAGCTCTGAATTACTTCATTTTCCATATTACAGCGTTAAATGTGCGAATTCTGGAGTTTCAATAATATAATTAAAGTTTGTCCCTTTGCATATACACGGTCGAGTCACATTATTGCGACCACCAGCTATTATCCTCAGTAACCGCCGTGTGCAGCGGGGACAGCAGTTAGACGGCCTGGGTGTGACTCAATAAAGTGCTGGAAGGAGTTCACAGGCATGTGGAGTCATGATGACTGCAGTGCATCTGACAGATGCTGGAGGGTACGTGGTGGAGTATCCATAGAGCGAACAACACAATCGAGGAGGTTCCAGAGATAGATGCTCAATTGGGTTTAAGTCTCTAGAACTAGGGGGCCAGGGTAGTACTTTGAAGTCCTCATCGTACTCTTCCAACCACTCTCGGACATTTCTAGCTGTGTGACACGTCGTGTTGTCGTGCTGGGAGATCCCAACCACCCCAGAGAAAACAATCAGCATGTATTTGTTTACGTGGTCTACAAGGATGGATTCATAACGAATTCGGTCCGTAGTGCCTTCCACAGGTATGCGTGTACCCATGAAATGCCACCAAAACATTCCCCAGACCATAAAGCTGACCCCACTAGCTTGTGATCTTCCAGTAATAGCTACAGTGTTGGTTCTCCGATGTTTCTCCCTTTATACGTCAACGTCCATCCGTTCGATGAAGCAGAAAACATGACTCATCGCAGAAGGCAATCGTTTGCCAATCAGCGGAGATCTCATTACGATACTGCCGTGCAAATGTTAGCCTTTTCTGCCGATGCACCTTCGTTCGCATAGGTGCAGTGACCATCGGTCTGCATTGGATCCAGATACGCAGCAGGGTTCGCTAAACTGTGGTTTTGGACGCACTTCCGGTATCCTCTGGTTCATTCGGCCAGTGATTTGCACAACTGTAACGTGTCGATCAGCTCTCACGCACTTTCGCAGCCGACGTTCAGCTCTCACATCAATGGCACGTGGTGCTCGGAAGTTCCCATGTCGCTTATTCGTAATGGTTCCATTTCTCCAATCACGATACACTTTAACCACAGTAGCACGCGAACAGTTCAGAAACTGTGCTGTTTCAGAAATACTGCCACCCTTGGCCTGAAAGCCAGTAATCATCCCTTTTTGAAAATCTGATAAATCGCTCCTTTTATCCATGACAGCAACGAGTGATAATTTTTCAGATTAGACCATATATAGAGGATTTTAGGAAGGGAGTGTCTGACCACAGGTCTTAAACAACCCTTAAAAATAGAAAGCAAGGAGATTTGCGCTAAAGTATCCGATAGGAAAGTGACACTGAAGCGAGTTAGAAAGGGGGAGGAAGACGCCCTTATTTATTACCGGGGGCCAGTACCCGGAATCCGACGGCTTGACGTGCCCATCCGACGCACGACGGGTGTTTAGTGGTTCGAGCGTTCGTACCTTCCCAGGATCGAACCTGACGTTATCTCCATGGCAGTCACGGACGCTGACCACTAGGCCACCCGCGACTCCACGTTTTCAGAAGATCAGATCAGATCATATGTAGAGGATCTTAGAAAGGGAGTGTCTGTCCCCAGGTCTTAAACAACCCTTAGAAATAGGAAGCTAGGAGATTTGGGCTAGAGTGCCCGATACGAAAGTGACACGGAAGCGAAGTAGAAAGTGGGAGGAAGACGCCCTTATTTATTACCGGGGGGCCAGTACCCGGGGTCCAACAGCTTAACGTGCCCATACGACGCACGACGGGTATTTAGTGGTTCGAACGTTCGTACCTGTCCAGGATCGAACCTGAGGTTATCTCCATGGCAGTCACGAACGCTGACCACTAGGCCACCCGCGGCCCCCACGTTTTCAGGTCAGATAAGATCATATGTAGAGAATTTTAGGAAGGGAGTGTCTGACCTCAGGTCTTAAACAACCCTTAGAAATAGGAAGCTAGGAGATTTGGGCTAGAGTGCCCGATAGGAAAGTGACACGGAAGCGAGGTAGAAAGGGGGAAGAAGACGCCCTTATTTATTACCGCACGTTTTCAGAATGTCTACAGCACACCTGATATACCCTCCAAGGCAGCTCACGACATGTGCCTTCTTTCATTGGCTACGCGCTGATGTATGTTATCCAGGTAAAAAATTCTGAACAAATAATAGAGAGACGAACTTGAGTACCTTTCCTAACGTTTAGAGAAAGAACACGTTTCAGTTTTTTGAGATAAATTGAGATAAAACAATTTGGACCCAGTTATGTTGTTCTAAACATTTTTTTATGTCTGTTATCACGTGTCTGTTGGTCCGTAATTTTAAGAGGAAGTTGATACGGGGATTACTATAATGGAACAAAACATTTTTTTAGCACAAAGTAATTAAATACGACAAAAGTGCGTTCAGCGTTTTGTTTGAATTTAGCGTGTTTAATGCCGCGAAAGTGCGGCGCTACAAGGATGTATGAACCTTTTATTTACCTTTAGCACGTCTTTTGTAAAAAAAAGACCGTGCTCACATTATCAAAAGAAAAGAAATCTTGCTTATGATATTTTATTTAAAAAAGATCGTACTTATGTTGTCCATCCGTCCGTCTGTATGCGGGCATCGCATCTCTGCAACTGTCAGATCGATTTGAAAAATTATTTTTGCATAGGGGAGCTTGAAATGCCAGAACGATGATTCTTTCTTTCTAGGTTTTCTGTAATGTATAACTTCGCCACCAGAGGGCATAAATGGAAATGCTATCGACTTCAAAATGCATCTTATTCAATATAATTGTTTCTAATCATCCGATCAAAAATCTTCCTCGTCTGTTCGATACCATTTATAACGATCACTATTTTGAGTACAATTTCGTTTTCAATTAATGCATAGGTTTTCCGCTAGAGGGCATAAAGTTAAATCGCGATTTCCACGATATCTCTGCTTCTAAATGATCAGTTTGCAAAATTATTTCTGCGTGGTATAGAGCTCTTAGTGGGAAGTGTTCAACTTATAATTTCGAATTTTTGTAAAGAATGATTTCGCCACTAGGGGCGTAAGAGAATATTTTTGAATTTTACATGTATTTGCAGCAATATCTACGCTTCCGTAAGCTCCAATGGAAAAATATTTTTGTGGTCAGAAACGAATCACCACAACAAATTTATTAAGAGTACCATGTGCTGAGAATAGCACATAATTTTTCCTCCAGGGGGCATTGATATGCATCATATTTTGGTCGATATCTCAGCTTCTAACAGTCTGATTTGAAAATGTTTTGCTTCATCGGGCGGCATTTTGGGTGCAAAATGTTTTGCATGTAATATGAAATGCTTCTTAAACCGGAAGTGTGAAACTAAGAAGGCAAAAGTTCACGGGCGTTAGTTTACGTTAGCAGCTTATCTGCGCGTGTAAAAACCCAAGTGAAAAAAAAATCCTTTTTCGTTCTGAAAAACATTTTGTGTACATTTACTGCCAGAAAAAGTGCACAATTTTCCCGCTAGGGGTGCAAATGTCTTATCGGTTTTTGTTAATATATCTGTTTTTAAAGGGCCGACTTAAAAATTATTTCAATGCCGTATACTATTTACTTTGTGGAAAAACATTACGTATATTTGCACGGTTTTGTAGTTCACAGTTCTGGTGCTAGATGGTGTTAGTGTGTATTTTTGTTTGATGCTGTATCTATGTTTCTACTGAAACGTTTGAAAATTTTAATTTGTTATTTTACACCACTCGTTACAGTAAAGATGCGAAATATTACCTTTAAAAATAGTTGATATAGTTCATCCGCTAGAAAGCAGAAACGTCAAAAATCTTTTTCTCGCAATCAATGCTTCTAAGAACGTATTTGAATAATTATTTTTCCTTAATATAGCTTTTGGTGCGAAGAATAACTTTCACATATTTTCTGCTTTTCCATTATTCAAACATTTTCTGCTAGGGGTATAAATTTAAATCACCTTTTCCTATATATCTGTTCTTCTAACAGTTTGATATAAAAATCGCTTTGTCTCTTATAATTTTATGAGAACAGTTAGGTAATTTTCATAACATACTTTTCAACCTCCAGTGGGGAATAAAACTGTTTCTGTTTCGAAATGTTTTGTTGATTGCAGAAATGTGGTTGATTCTGTTTTGTTCGTTTTGTAATGTGTTCCATTGACTACGAATAACTTTGAAATATTTTATTCATCTCGGAAATGATTCAGAAGACGTGCTCATTACAACCGAAAATTCATTTTCATCTTTCTTTTATTTCCTAAAATGGAAAATACCATTCTTAAAATTGAATATGAATGAATTCGCAGAGAAAATAGTCCAGTTGGATTTCATTCGACATTCTCTAAAGATTGTTCAAAGCTAAGCACTGAAGAATCTGAGATCCAAAAATCCCTGGTACTGAAAAAGTCTAAGATCCAAGAACCCTAAGCACTGAAAAAATCTGAGATTCAACCCGATCGCCCATTGGGAGCAAGGTTAGTTTCCCAGATAGGTGCGATCACTAATGCGGATCTCCTTTCTATACACTTTTCCATCGTGCGTTAACTGGATCTTCATTTTTTTTTCTTTTCATGCCATTGTTGACCAGGTATAGTCACTTCTTCTGCAGCATGATTATTCCCACATCTAGGTGGAATGCGTCGTTACGTATCCCCTTTCTATTTTCTCTTTTGCGTCAACAGGAACTTCATTTTTTTTTATTTTATGTCATCCTTGACACAGTACAGTCACTTCTTCTGCAGCATAATCAGTTCTACTTCTAGGTGAGATCGCTGTTACGGATCCTCTTTTTGCACTCTTTCTCGCCTTTGTTTACACGCTCTTCTATTTCGTCTTCATGTCATTATTGGAACAGTTTAGTCACTTCTTCTGCAGTCTGATTAGTCCCACATCTAGGAGGGGTCTCTGTTACGGATCTTCTTTCTCCACACTTTTCTGGCTTGCGTTAACACCCTCTTCAATTTCTTGTGCTTCTTCTTCGTGTCATTATTGACACTGTGTGGGTAGTTCCACATCTATATGGAGTCGCTGTTATGGATCCTCTTTCCCCACACTTTTCTGGCTTGCGTTAACACCCTCTTAAATTTCTTGTGCTTCTTCTTCGTGTCATTATTGACACTGTGTGGGTAGTTCCACATCTATATGGAGTCGCTGTTATGGATCCTCTTTCCCCACACTTTTATGGCTTGCGTTAACACCCTCTTAAATTTCTTGTGCTTCTTCTTCGTGTCATTTTTGACACTGTGTGGGTAGTCCCACATCCATATGGGGTCGCTGTTATGGATCATCTTTCCCCACACTTTTCTGGCTTGCGTTAACACCCTATTCAATTTCTTGTGCTTCTTCTTCGTTTCATTATTGACTCTGTGTGGGTAGTCCCACATCTATATGGGGTCGCTGTTATGGATCCTATTTCCTCACACTTTTTTGGCTTGCGTTAACACCCTCTTCAATTTCTTGTGCTTCTTCTTCGTGTCATTTTTGACACTGTGTGGGTAGTCCCACATCCATATGGGGTCGCTGTTATGGATCATCTTTCCCCACACTTTTCTGGCTTGCGTTAACACCCTATTCAATTTCTTGTGCTTCTTCTTCGTGTCATTATTGACACTGTGTGGGTAGTTCCACATCTATATGGAGTCGCTGTTATGGATCCTCTTTCCCCACACTTTTCTGGCTTGCGTTAACACCCTCTTAAATTTCTTGTGCTTCTTCTTCGTGTCATTATTGACACTGTGTGGGTAGTTCCACATCTATATGGAGTCGCTGTTATGGATCCTCTTTCCCCACACTTTTATGGCTTGCGTTAACACCCTCTTAAATTTCTTGTGCTTCTTCTTCGTGTCATTTTTGACACTGTATGGGTAGTCCCACATCCATATGGGGTCGCTGTTATGGATCATCTTTCCCCACACTTTTCTGGCTTGCGTTAACACCCTATTCAATTTCTTGTGCTTCTTCTTCGTTTCATTATTGACTCTGTGTGGGTAGTCCCACATCTATATGGGGTCGCTGTTATGGATCCTATTTCCTCACACTTTTTTGGCTTGCGTTAACACCCTCTTCAATTTCTTGTGTTTCTTCTTCGTGTTATGATTAACACTGTGTGGGTAGTCCTACACCTATATGGGGTCGCTCTTATGGATCTTCTTTCCCCATACTTTACACTCACTTCAATTTCTTCTTCTTCATGTCATTATTGACCCTGTGTGATGACTTCTTCAGCAGAATGAATAGTCCCACATTTAGATGGGGTCGCTGTTAAGGATCCTGTATCTCCAATCTTCCTTGATTGTGTTAACTTGCTCTTTTATTGTTTCTTTATATCATTGTTGACGTAGTATAGTCACATTCTACGACCTCTTATGTTGTCATTCGTGTCGCAATATCACCGAGCAAGTTTTCAACAAGATAATTCCCGGACACCCACACACGGTATGTCTCTTTTCGGCCTGCGGCCGTAATGTCGACACCCTTCCGTGGCCAACCTGATCACCCGACCTCTAACAATAAAAAATGTTTGGGACATGATGGGACACCACTTACGCCCAGCCCGGAATGTCGGAGAAATGGCCCGCGATTTGGGCACTGTCTGGCATGCTGTGCCTCAGGATGGTATACTTGTACTGAATGCGCCGATGACACGTCGGGTAACTGCTTGTATCCAAGACATAGGTGGCGCTACAACGTATTGACTTGTTCCACTCGTGTAGCTGTTTTATCCGAATAAATGGCCCAGCTGCACTGGAATTGCAATCATTTCCTTTCCTTTATATTTACATTGCACATATCAATTCTCATTTCGATTAGATGATTCCTTCTGGGTGCTTCATTTTTTGTTTTATTTTTTTTGCAAAAAGTGCATTTCACTGCAGACAATTACAAATTAACCGGGCTACGAATTAGGTAGCAGCGCGTAGTTTGAAAAAATAGTGCACACTTTATAATTGTACTTTGTCTGTACACATTCAGTCAAGATATTTCCACTCCAAATCTGTTGGTGAGACTCTAAAAACAAATTTTGTTTCGCACCAGGTAACTCTAACACATCAAGTACGCAAGGACTTTCAAATTTATGTTAAGCTCACTTTTCCCGCTAGATGACGAAAGCGTTTAGATTGTACAAGTGGGGCTGGAAACAATGTTTTTTCTAATGCAAATTTCAAAAGCGATTATCATTGTTTTTTTCTGATTTTTTCCTCCAGGTGCAATTTTTATCTGTGAGGAGCTAACCAATCGCACTAAGTCTGACTTCTGTGATTTGCAGATTCGTATTTTAAACTTTTGCTTTTTTCCAAACAAATTGGACATGATTCCAGGTAAATTTTGTAATTTTTCTGATGCAAAAATTAAGAACTCGATAGAATTTTATACCACGTTTCATGTTGGAAACTTCTATTATTTTCGTTAGAATACTGCAAAAGCAGAGTTTAGTGCAGCAGACATTTTGGTATCGTCTTTCATATTAAAAAACGTTGCCTTCTAAAAAATGATATGGCTGGGTTTTTCTTCCAATACACTAGAATGACCGGTAGAGAAATTATTTGCAATTAAAACTATATGTTGGTATCTTGATGTACATACGGGCTACGTTCAAGCTCTTTTATCTCATCCAGCTTTTCCCGCGTTGGTATCACTAAATGGGCGGTTTTTCAATCACACAGAACATACTTTGCTTCCCCATTCCCCATTTTGTATTATTCATTAAGGTGGTTCGATCTAAAAGCTCTGTGCAATGGTAAAAATTTCCATACGCATTTTCTCCGAGATTAATGTGTTCCCAAAGACGAATATTTGCACATTGATAAAAATAACATTAAATCATAGCATGACATACTTAACATTTGTCAAAACCTAACCATAATTACATAAAAAAATCGATCATTTTCTTTTGGGAAATGTTGAAAAACGCTAATAGAGGGCGCGACCTGAACATTGATGACGTCAGTGGACAAACAAATGCATGGTGACTCATTTCAGAATTAGAAATTAGAAATACTTACAGTTCTGTTGAGATTTGCAGCTAAAGTATTGTCAGAACATTTAATGTGAGAGGCTCAAATCATTCTAAATATATACATTTAAAATTACAACTGTCGCACACGATTAAAAACATCTCTATTATGTACAA
The DNA here is from genome assembly GCA_039090855.1 of Macrothele yani. Classification (NCBI taxonomy): domain Eukaryota; kingdom Metazoa; phylum Arthropoda; class Arachnida; order Araneae; family Macrothelidae; genus Macrothele; species Macrothele yani. The sequence goes on from CM077026.1 coordinate 120,478,320, forward strand.
CTGAGTCATTGGTAGTAAGTTTATTACAGTCAAGTCACAAAAATAACACGTAAAAGATGATAAGTTAAAAAGGCAAGATCTTTCCAGCTCCCGCTGGAGCTCATTCTCAAGTCATAGTGCCGTGAGCACACACAAAAACAGGCACGTATATATAAAAGTTCACGTCACGTTGTCCTGACAACCTAACGCTGTGAAGTTACAAACAAGGTACACCACTCTGAGGGAAAAACAAGCATTTTAAATTTTAAGATGTTAAACAAGTTAGTTCGTAAATATATAATACAACACATTATACTGTACAATGTAGTAACAGTAATAATGAATACATAGTTATCAATGTAGGTCTGTTTTAAGTTAATCACATAGCATCAAGGGCGCTTGATCAATATCATCATCATCATCATCATTGTCAACCATTATCAATCCACTGCTGGACGAAGGTCTCCCCAAGTTTCCTCCACAACGGTCTGTCTTGTGCCAGTCTCCTCCATGTCACTCCCGCATATTTACGAATTTCATCCACCCATCTCCCATGTGGTCTTTTTCTGGGTCTTTTCCTGTCCCTTGGAATCCAATCTAAAATTTCGGCTGTCCATCTATGGTCTGTCCTTCTGGCAGTATGTCCAGCCCATTGCCATTTCAGGGATTTAACTCTGATCATGATGTCTTCCACTCTCGTCATTTTTCGGATCCACGAGTTCCTCTTCTTATCTCTCCTGGTTATACCAAGCATGCACCTCTCCATGCCTCTTTGAGTTGTCTGCAGCCTTTTGTATGTCTCTTTTAGTTAAGGTCCACGTCTCTGCACCATACGTAAGCACTGGAAGGATGCATTGATCAAACACTTTTCTTTTAAGACATAATGGCATATTGCTCTTGAAAATTATGCTGTTTCTTCCAAAAGCTCTCCAGGCAAGTTTTGTACGCCGATTAATTTCTTCATCAATGTGACCCTCACTTGATATCTGCTGTCCAAGATAAACATACGTATCTGTTATCTCCAGTTTTTCTCCATCAATCGATAAATCTTCATTTCTTGTAAAAGCATTGAACATCACTTTTGTCTTCTGAAAGTTCATTTTTAATCCCACTTCTTTACTCTTGTCAGCAAGTTCCTGGATCATACTCTGCAGCTCTGATGGGGTAGTTGCAAAAATGACTACGTCATCAGCAAAACGAAGGTGGGTTAGATAATCTCCATTAATCTTTATCCCTTTGTTTTCCCAGTTCAGTGATTGAAAGACATTTTCCAATGTGGCATTAAAGAGCTTCGGAGATATGGTGTCACCTTGTCTCACTCCCTTTCCAATTTTTATGTGTGTTGCATTTTCAAACAGCCGAATCTTTGCACTTGCATTTTCATAGATGTTATTAATAATATTAATGTATGCATCTTCAATACCGCAGGATTTCAGAGCCGTGGTAACTGCTGATGGTTTCACCGAATCAAAGGCTTTTTCATAATCGATAAAAGCCATGCACAATGGAAGTTCATATTCCCTCGCTCTTTCAATTAGTTCTCTCAGTACGTGGATATGATCTATTGTGCTGTAGCCACTCCTGAATCCAGCTTGTTCTCTCGGTTGAGCCATGTCCAGTGTTACCTTCAAGCGGTGTGAAAGAACTTTAGTGAAGATTTTATAAACCACTGATAGGAGGCTGATAGGTCTGTAGTTCCTGAGATCCTCAATGTCACCTTTTTTATGTAGCAGGATCATTGTAGCATTGTTCCAATCCTCAGGAATCTTCCCTTCATTAAGGCATCGAGTGAAAATTTGGGCGAGTACTGTTTCAATTTCTCCACTTGCTTCTTGTATGATGTCTATAGTAATTCCATCTTCTCCTGGAGCTTTCCCCCGCTTCATGTTCTTGATTGCATGAGCAACTTCTGCTGGGAGGACTGGAAGAACTCTGGTACCTTTCATGATGTCTGGAGTACGTGTATCATCCCTTTCATATAATTTGGAGTAGAAATCTTTCACTCTTGTCAAAATTTCGCCTCTATTTCTTGTTATAGAACCATCTTCTTTTCTCAGAGCCATAATCTGTTTTCTTCCCTTACTGAGATGTCCCTTTGCTATCTTCAGGCTTTGGTTGTTTTCAATTGCTTTCCTCACTAGCTCACAGTTGAATTTCCTTACGTCTTCAGTGATACTTTTTCGTGTTGTCTTGCATAGCTCCATATATTCCACTTTGGAAGTCACATCTTCTTTAGTTGTCCTCATCTCTCTTCTTTTTTGCATCAACATTTTGGTTTTTCCTGATAATTTGTTCACATGCAACTTGTTCTTAGACCCAGCTAATTTTGTTGCTGTTTCCATTAGAGCTTTGGTTACTTTTCTGTTAACTTCCGAAATATCCACTTCTTCCGATGTTTAGGCCTTCTAAAGCAGAGAATCTGTTCTTCAGTTCCAACTTGAAAGTATTATGGTGTTTTTTAAGGTTGGTTATGTCAATACATTTTGTTTGTCTTATGAGCTTGCCACGTTCCAGTTTAGTGTTGAGGTGCATCTTACATCTCACCAATCTATGGTCACTACCTGTGTTGAACTTGTTCAGCACACTGCAGTCTTCGATGACGAATTTTTTGTTACACATAATAAAATCAATTTCACTTGTCGTCCCAATTGGATGTCTCCATGTCCATTTCCTGTGTGGCTTTTTCTTGAAAAAGGAGTTCAAGATGAAAAATCCTTCTGCCTCTGCAAACTCAACGAGAGTATTTCCACGCTGGTTTCTATTGCCGTGACCGAATTTACCTACTGAAGTTTCATTCTGTTGCCGTTGCCCTATTTTTGCATTGAAATCTCCCATAATTATCTTCAAGTGCTGCTTACCTTTATTATTTAGATGACGAATTTTCTCCTAAAATTCTTCAATTTCTTCTTCAGGATGACTTGTGGTGGGTGCATAAGTTTGAATAATCTGGGCCTGGTATCTTCTCGAGAGTTGGATAACGAGTCGTGCAGCTCTGTCAGAGGAACTTTCAACTTCTACAACTTTATCCTTCAGTTTCTTGTTTATTATAAATCCAACACCACTAGTTCTGCCAGTATCTGTCCCACGATAGTAGAAGAGATGTCCACTTTTCAGTTCGATGAGATCTTCTCCTTTTCTCCTTACCTCACTTAGCCCCACGATGTCCCACTTGATCCTTTGTAGTTCCTCTTCCAATTCAAGAAGCCTTGAATCAGAAGATAGGGAGCGTCCGTTATAGGTAGCCAAGGTCAGCATCAAATGGCAGCCTAGTCCGGTCCTCCGGGGATTCTTAGCACCCTCTGCCTTCATGTCGCACTGGCCGCTGCCTTGGCCAGGTACATTCCAGCTGCCGGAGACTGAGGGCCAAGATTTAAGTTGTAGAGTCATTTTGGAGGTGTTTGGCCATAACTCACCACGCTGGCCAAGCGGGTTGGTGAGTGTGGGATAACATTTCCTCTGATCGAGATGGTATAGTTATACCGCTATTGGCGGTCGTCAGAGCCCCTTTAGTGGGAACAGGATGCACCACGAGAAGGCGGGGTTGACATTTGTCAAGGAGAGGCTGTGATGTTACGCATCACCTGACCTTACATCCTTGATCAATATATATGCTCATAAATAGGCGGTGGCATAGTGCGTATAAATTGTCTCCATGATGAAGGTATTATTGTTAGTAAATCCTCATTACAACAATGGGTACCATATAGAATAATGTACATTGCTTCTGTGAATCACATATGACTCTTATTCGCTATGCTTGATAGATGGTATATATCTTCCTATTTGGGATCTTCTTCTTTTACAAATTTCGCCAAAGTTGTACTCATACTGTCTTTGTTGATATCGTATTGGTGCTCCTTACGTCGTACTCCTAATGTTCTTGTAGTTGATCCAATATATACCCTGGGTTCCTGACCCGATGTACTTGGCAGCAATGGTATTTTGTGTACACCATGTCTATTTATACACTGGTGTGCCAAATGTAAGGACGAAGAGGAGAAATTAGCATAACAGCAGAACGAGCAGGCAGAACAGACCGAAATACCACTCAAGAGATAGACTAGGGTCCGGTATGATAGGGCATGCGCATATATGCAGCATGACGTAGGGGAAGGCAGTATCGGAAGGGCATAAAGCACACGGGTGGTGTACGCTCAGCAATTCGGTGAAAACTATTGCACGGTGTACATCAGTTTGAACGACGTCGAGTTGCTGCCACCGTGTGATATGGCCAACAAGCAATCCAGTAGACGACATCTGGATGACTTTACCCGAGGTCGCGTCATTCGGAAGTTGGAAGAATGTCGAAGTGTGACTAGTGTGGCCGAGGAGTTCGGGATCGCTCACAGCATCGTTTCACGAGCTTAGAGAACATTTCAAACGACAGGAACAGCTGCCCAAGAGTTTAGCAGTGGTATTTCACGAGCAAATACGGCGGCGGACGACCGGTATATTGTCTTACAGGTTAGAAGAGACAGACGGAAGACAGCGGGGGAAATCACAAGGCACACGCAACAGACAACTGGACGTCCGTTGTTGCGTTTTCCCGTGGCAAGGAGGCTGCACAAAGGTGGTCTATTTGCACGACGACCAGTACGGTGTGTGCCATTAACGCCTGCTCATAGGAGACGGCGGTTTCTGTGGTGCCAGGAACACAAGAACTGGATACATCAGCAATGGGGTCGAGTTCTCTTTACGGATGAGAGCCGATTTAGTCTGACGAGCGATTCTGGAAGTATACACGTCTAGAGAGAGCAGGAAACACCCAATCACACCTCCAACATCATCGAAAGTGACCCGTTTGGAGGTGGCGGACTTCTCGTTTGGGGCGGTATCATGCTTGGTAGCCGTACTGACCTACACATCTTCCAAAAAGGTTCAGTCAGTGTTGTCCGCTATTGTACCGTGGTTCTCCTGCCTCACGTGCGTCTATTTAGAGGTGTTGTGGGTCCTGAGTTCCTCTTCATGGACGACAACGCTACACCTCATCGTACAGTGGCTGTCGCAGAGCTGTTGGAGAGTGAAGATAATAAACGCATGGATTGGCCCGCAAAGTCCCCGGACCTAAATCCAATCGAACACGTGTGGGACCTTCTCGGGAGACGCTTGGCAGCACGTCACCAGCCGCCAACAACGATTCCGCAGCTGCGATTGGGGCTACAAGAGGAATGGGCCGCGATGCCTCAACAACTCCTTGACAACCTCGTCCTCAGCATGGACAGACGTTGTAAATCCTGCAACGCAGTCAGGGGTGATCATTTCCCCAACTAAAGACTGGATGTTTCTTGGCAGCCGCCTGTCACATGGACGTTTCTGTTTTCTGTCTAGTTGTGCTCGAAGCTACCTTTTCAATAAAGTGCCTTTGTATCCTTTGGATTCCTTATTTGGACGGTTTTGCTCACTTTTCCCATATTCTTACATCTTGGGGATCTTATGGTATATTTCGAGTCGATGTGGAGCACTTTTGCATGACGTTACATTCGAAAAACCGTCTCGTCCTTAATTTTTGCACGCCAGTGTATATGGAATGGGGCCGCTTTCGCACTTTATCATTTCAAAAATGTTTGTTGTTTTAACCCCAAAGGCTAATTTATGTTTTTTACATAAATTATGTAACCGTTGATTCACCATTGGTTGAAAATCCAAAGATCCTACATAACGTGGTTTTAGATGGTCCAATCGTAATGCTGTGGTGACAGCCCTATGTCGTTTCCTAACAAGGTTCCGTACTACATAATCGGAGTAATCTTAACAATACGCAAGATCTTGAATAAAGTGCAGCTCTGCCTGTTGAAGTTTCTTAGAGGAGGTATGTGTGAATGCTCGATTCACATAAAATCGCAAACCTGCCAATTTATACCCAAGGAACCTTATGTTTAAAAGGTGTAAGTACGGGATAACAGTTGGTTTCTTATGTACAGAATAGGTCAATGAATTACTTACAGGATCACGTGTAAGCAAAATATCCAGAAATTGTAATGAATTGCAGCTTTTAAGTTCAATTGAATTAATAGTTGGATAGTAGTCAGATAGTTGTTCTGAAAAATATTTTAACAGTTCGATGGGATGAGACCAAATAATTAGTACATCATCATCGACATAACGAATAAATAGGCCAAGACGAAATGTGCTATTAGAAATAATATTACTTTCGATATCTTGTAATATTGCTTCAGCCAGTATAGCGGGAATTGGCGATCCCATTGGTGTACCTGTCAGTTGTTGATATGTTATATTATTGAAACTACAGTAAGATCGCCTTGCTACTAATTTTAAAGCATGGGAGATGGCATCGATTTCAAGTTGGTGTTGGGTTGAGTGTTTTGTCAGCACGCCTACTATGACATTATGGGCGTTCTCGATAGGCACGCTTGGGTACAATTAGTTCACATCCAGTCAAGCCAAAATGTAAAGCCTTTCAACTTTAAAGTTCCTAATGATATCTAAGGCTTGCCTCGAACTATGTACCACATATGGTGATTTATTAAAATTAGGTTTTAAAAAAATTGCCAATGCCGACTCAAGATTTCGCGTAGATACTTAGGGGAGAGTTGGGTTGCCCTCTTTATGCGTTCTTAACTTTCCGAAGATTTGCTGGGTGTGTGGTCCTAATGGAGGTCCTGCATGTTTTACCAATTGATTCAGGTAAGTATTCTAAATTCCTAATTTTACTCAAGTCCCTTAGTGTAGCCGAGGTTGGATTGTATTTGACTATTTTGATGGAGATTATTTCCAGTGCTTCATTCATTTTTACCAAATAGTCCTTTTTATCCATAATTACAATCTGATTAGATTTATCTGCCGATAAAATCGTAATATGTGGGTTTTTTGATAGATGAATGAGTTCATCACGTTCATATCTAAATTTTTTAGTATCTGCAGTAACCATCGGACGATCCTGTTTTAATGTATCAATCATTTTAAAGCCTTGCTGTTTCCTGCTCCTCGCCAGCGAGCTGTCTGATAATACCCTCAAACGGAGGGATTAATTTAGTAAAAGTGAGCGAGGGTGAGGAATAGTTATACTTGTAACCCCCATTGAGTGCCGTGTTCTGCGTTTGGTTATCACGATATTCATGCTTAGGCTTCGTTTGTACAGCATTATGTACCAAGAGCTTGAGTTCATTTATATGTTGTTCTTGCATAAGATCTTTTGCAAGGAACCTTATTATGGCACGACATAGGGATGACACCACCGCATTACGATTGGACCATCCAAAACCACGTTATGTAGGATCTTTGGATTTTCTACCAGAGGTGAATCAACGGTTACATAATATATGTCAAAAACATAAATTGGCCTTTGGGGTTAAAACATCAAATATTTTTTAAATGATAAAGTGCAACAGCGATCACATTTCATATATAAATAGACACGGTGTATACATAATACCATTGTTGCCAAGTACATCGGGTCAGGAACCCAGGGTATATATTGGATTAAAAGAAGAACATTGGAAGTACGACGTTACACATAATAAAATGAAATTCATTTTATTATGTGTAACAAAAAATTCGTCATAGAAGACTGCAGTGTGCTAAACAAGTTCAACACAGGTAGTGACCATAGATTGGTGAGATGTAAGATGCACCTCAACACTAAACTCGAACGTGGCAAGCTCATAAGACAAACAAAATGTATTGACATAACCAACCTTAAAAAACACCATAATACCTTCAAGTTGGAACTGAAGAACAGATTCTCTGCTTTAGAAGGCCTAACATCGGAAGAAGTGGATATTTCTGAAGTTAACAGAAAAGTAACCAAAGCTCTTATGGAAACAGCAACAAAATTAGCTGGATCTAAGAACAAGTTGTATGTGAACAAATTATCAGGAAAAACCAAAATTTTTATGCAAAAAAGAAGAGAGATGAGAACAACTAAAGAAGATGTGACTTCCAAAGTGGAATACATAGAGCTATGCAAGACAGTACGAAAAAGTATCACTGAAGATGTAAGGAAATTCAACTGTGAACTAGCGAGGAAAGCAATTGAAAACAACCAAAGCCTAAAGATAGCAAAGGGACATCTCAGTAAGGGAAGAAAACAGATTATGGCACTGAGAAAAGAAGATGGTTCTGTAACAAGAAATACAGGCGAAATTTTGACAAGAGTGAAAGATTTCTACTCCAAGTTACATGAAAGGGATGATGCATGTACCCCAGACATCATGGAAGGTACCAGTACCAGAGTTCTTCCAGTCCTCCCAGCAAACGTTGCACATGCAATCAAGAACATGAAGCGGGGAAAAGCTCCAGGAGAAGATGGAATTACTGTAGACATCATACAAGAAGCAAGTGGAGAAATCGAAACAATACTCGCCCAAATTTTCACTCGATGCTTTAATGCAGGGAAGATTCCTGATTATTGGAACAACGCTATAATGGTCCTGCTAAATAAAAAAGGTGACATTGAGGATCTCAGAAACTACAGACCTATCAGCCTTCTATCAGTGGTTTATAAAATTTCACTAAAGTTCTTTCACACCATTTGAAGGTAACACTGGACATGGCTCAACCGAGAGAACAAGCTGGATTCAGGAGTGGCTACAGCACAATAGATCATATCCACGTACTGAGAGAACTAATTGAAAGAGCGAGGGAATATGAACTTCCATTGTGCATGGCTTTTATTGATTATGAAAAAGCCTTTGATTCGGTGAAACCATCAGCAGTTACAATGGCTCTGAAATCCTGCGGTATTGAAGATGCATACATTAATATTATCAATAACATTTATGAAAATGCAAGGGCAAAGATTCGGCTGTTTGAAAATACAACACACATAAAAATTGGAAAGGGAGTGAGACAAGGTGACACCATATGTCCGAACCTCTTTATTGCCACATTGGAAAATGTCTTTCAATCACTGAACTGGGAAAACAATGGGATAAAGATTAATGGAGATTATCTAACCCACTTTCGTTTTACTGATGACATAGTCATTTTTGCAACTACCCCATCAGAGCTGCAGAGTGTGATCCAAGAACTAGCTGACAAGAGTAAAGAAGTGGGATTAAAAATGAACTTTCAGAAGACAAAAGTGATGTTCAATGCTTTTACACGAAATGAAGATTTATCGATTGATGGAGAAAAGCTGGAGATAACAGACACGTACGTTTATCTTGGACAGCAGATATCAAGTGAGGGTCACATTGATGAAGAAATTAATCGGCGTACAAAACTTGCCTGGAGAGCTTTTGGAAGAAACAGCATAATTTTCAAGAGCAATATGCCATTATGTCTTAAAAGAAAAGTGTTTGATCAATGCATCCTTCCAGTGCTTACATATGGTGCAGAGACGTGGACCGTAACTAAAAGAGACATACAAAGGCTGAAGACAACTCAAAACAGCATGGAGAGGGGCATGCTTGGTGTAACCAGGAGAGATAAGAAGAGGAACTCGTGGATCCGAAAAATGACAAGAGTGGAAGACATCATGATCAGAGTTAAATCCCTGAAATGGCAATGGGCTGGACATATTGCCAGAAGGACAGATCATCGATGGACAGCCGAAATTTCAGATTGGATTCCAAGGGACAGGAAAAGAAGACCCAGAAGAAGACCACATGGGAGATGGGTGGATGAAATTCGAAAGTATGCGGGAGTGGCTTGGAGGCGACTGGCACAAGACAGACCGTTGTGGAGGAAACTTGGGGAGACCTTCGTCCAGCAGTGGATTGATAATGGTTGACAATGATGATGATGATATCGATCAAATGCCCTTGATGATATGTGATTGACTTATAATAGATCTACATTGATAACTATGTATTCATTATTAGTGTTACTACATTGTATAATGTGTTCAATTATATGCACTGACGGGAAAAAAATCCCTACACCACGAAAAAATAGTTGTAGAGGAATGAAATGGCGGCAATACATTTGTATAGGTAACATATTTAATCGATTAAGGTTTCAAGATCACAGCTTAATGTAAGCGCGAGAAGAGCCATTTTAAATGCGAAATGCTGGTACATTAATAACCGGTGTAACCGCCAGAATGTTGAATGCAAGCATGCAAACGTTCATGCATTGTGTTGTACAGGTGCTGGATGTCAGTTTGTGGGATGGAGTTCCATGCATGTTGCACTTGGTCGGTCAATACAGCGACGGTTAATGCTGATTGGGAGTGACGCTGGAGTTGTCGTCCAATGATGTACCATACGTGCTCGATTGGAGAAAGATCTGGTGATCTAGCAAGCCACGGCAACATTTCGATACTCTGTAGAGCATGTTGGGTTACAACAGCGGTATGCGGGCGAGCGTTATCCTGTTGGAAAACACCCCTGGAATGCTGTTCATGAATGGCAGCACAACAGGTTGAATCACCAGACCGACGTACAACTGTGCCGTCATGGTGCGTGGGATAACCACGAGAGTGCTCCTGCTGTCATAGGAAATTGCTCCCCAGACCATAACTCCAGGTGTAGGTCCAGTGTGTCTCGGCCGCAGACAGGTTGCTTGCAGGCGCTCACCTGGCCTCCTTCTAACCAACATACGGCCATCACTGGCACCCAGGCAGAACCGGCTTTCATCAGAAAACACAACAGATCTCCACTCCGTCGTCCAATGAGCTCTAGCTTGACACCACTGACGTCGCAAACGGCAGTGGTTTGGAGTAAGTGGAATGAATGCACGCTACAGGGTGTCTGGCTCGGAGCTGTCCTTCAAGTAACCGATTTGTAATAGTTCGTTGTGTCACTGGTGTGGCAACTGCAGCTCGAATTGCTGCCGCAGACGCAGTACGATGCGCCACGGCCATACGCCGTACACGGCGGTCTTCCCTCTCAGTAGTGCCACGTGGCCGGCCGGAACCCGGTCTTCTTGAGGCAGTACCTTCCCTTGACCACGGCTGCCAACAATCATGCACAGTGGCTACATTCCTGCCAAGTCGTTCTGCAATATTGCGGAAAGAAAATCCACCTTCTCGTAGCCCTATTACACGACCTCGTTCAAACTCCGTGAGCTGTTGATAATGGCTTCTTCGTCTTCTTAAAGGCATTCTTGACTAACACCATCACACTACGTCGAATGTCAGCGATAACTAACGCACACGAACGTTACACCGCGTATTTACAGCAAACCTGCTTTGCATGTCCCTAGGGGCGCTATTAGCGCCACACGTATGCGCCGAGCGCGAAATTTGCATAGACGTCATCTTACAGATGTACTCTCACCGCCTACCAACTGTCGTTTATCTAACACAACCCCTTCATGGTGTTGGGATTTTTTCCGTCAGTGTATTTATGAACTAACTTGTTTAATATCTTAAAATTTAAAATGCTTGTTGTTCCCTGTGAGTGGTGTAGCTTGTTTGTAACTTTACAGAATTATGTTTTCAGGACAACGTGACGTGAGCTTTTATATATAAGTGCGTGTTTCTGAGGGTGCACACGGAATTATGGCTTGAGAAAGAGCTCCGGTGGGAGCTCGAAGATCTTGCCTTTTTAACTTATCATCTTTTACGTGACTGTAATACACTTACTGCCAATGACTCATTTGTACTTAATGTAGATGTTTGTAATCGTGTGAGACAGTTGTAATTTTAAATGTATATCGTTTTAAAGCACGAAAAGAAGAATTTTTAAGCATTCTAAATATTCCAGACTATCGCATAGAAAGACTCAAATTTTGATTTCATTCCGAAAATTAATAAAATCCGTGAAAGAAGTCAGCTGTACCTACAGTATTTGTGATTTCATATTCTGAAATAAACCAGCAAACATTTGTTGTCCACTGATGTCATCAATGCACAGGTCGTGCAATGTATTAGCAGGTCTGAACACTACTCAAGGAAAAATTCTTAATTTTTAATATAATTATGGTTACGTTTCAGCAAATGTTAGGTATGCCATGCTATAATTTAAAGTTATTTTTATCAATTTGCTAATTTTAATTTTTGAGAATACACATAATTATGATAAAAATGTGTGCAGAAGTCTTTATCATTGGAAATAGATCGCAGAGGTTTTAGGTGGAGTCTCCTTAATCCTAAAGGAAAGGTACATACGCCTTCAGTTCCTAAACCGCGTGGATCGAGATTTTGGTTTTTCAACTTTTGCTATTCAAGAATGGCCTGCGTCACACGATTCATGATAGAGAATGGGTGCTCCATGGAGCTTCTCGTGATCACGCGTGCGGTGTACCAGCGAGCATCATCATTCTTTAGCATACTGTCAACGGCCTCTGAGATACATAAGCCATGACTTGGTGAACATTCTCCCCAAATATCTATCAATCATTAGTGCTACGTAGCAGCAGACTTTATAGAGTTTTAGCATAATTGTACAGGCCGTATACATTCTGTTAGTTATGGACGAACGCATGCACTATCTGCCAGCAAACGTTATCGTGCTTTCCCGTATTTACCAGAAAGTCAGTGTCACGTGTTTCAAAGTATCACCAAGGAAGAGCTGATATCCCTGAATGAGTATTACTTCTGACAAAGACGTCGATGGAAGATGCAGCCGATATGAACCTAATCAGAGGTATTGACTGCACTTAAGAATAAGATCATGAATATAGCCTGGATCTCTTCACCAGGAATTATTCAAGTTTTACCGCAACACTGAACTGAACAGGATTGCTGTCATTGCATTCTCCAGCTAAGTAGATACACTCCAAAAGAAGAAGCTTCCGACGAGACAATCAGCTCTTGATGTTTTCTATTCGAGGTGGATATTTGCCTTCACCGTTGACACCCCCTGTTAGTTCCTCTTCACTACTCATAAGGAGTTGGCTAAATCTAGCGTGCTTTACCATAATGTTCAAAACTTCCTGGTCCCATGAGTCATAGCTGGATGAACAATCTGTTTAAACTCCTTTATATCATACGTGCGGTGCACTAGCAAACGCATTGTGCTGTAGCATGCTGTCCTGTATATCTGGGTTACATGCGTCATGAAAGGATGGACACTGCGTGTAAAGTTATTTTGACCATAGAGTAAGTGTCTTAACTAACGTATTGTGATCTACCGTGGTGCCCAGAACGTCTGAGTTGCATGAAGTATCGCACGTAAATCCTCTCTATATATAACGCACGAGTCGTGCATTGATATAGTGCTCAGGACGTTCTTATGATATGAGTCATGGCACGTAGATATGGTCTATATGTTCTCATGATCCAACATACTGTGTTTAACGCACGAACCGTGCATTAACGTAGCCTTCAGGACGTTCTTATCATATGAGCCACGGCACGTAGATAATCTCCATATGTTCTGATGATCCCACGTACTATGTTTAACACCCGAGTCGTGCATTAACACAGTCTTCAGGACGTTCTTATCATATGAGCCATAGATAATCTCGATACTCTATAAGTTATCATAAGTTATCCTAGTCGTGCATTACATAATGTTTAGGACGTCCTTCTTATATGAGCCATGGCAGGATGGGCCTTCCCTTTCAGATATTTGTGATCCTTTGTGCAGTGTGTTAACGAACAGTCGTGTGTCAGTGCACTTTCCACGTCGACCGGGTTATATGAGGCATGGCCTGGTAGGTCACACCCCTCTAAGCTCTTTGTGAACGCAAGAAGCATGTGTAAGTGTAGTTATAATGCTTCAGGATAGTGTCCTGGTTGTATTAGTCACATAAGCCGTGGTACAGTAGACACTCATTGTAAACAATTGTTATCTAACGTTCACTGAGTGAGTGGAAGTTAATGCACTGCCCAGTTAGAACGGGTAAAGTATAAGTACAATGGTTGCACAAGTCACCAATCTGCTGTCGGTATTTTCAGTTCTGAACATGTGTTACAGAGATTAACTCTAGCTGATTCTTTAGCAAAACCACGTCAAGCAACAAAACAACGAGTTCCTGAGACGTGTCTTTGGATGGCACATTCTGCCTCAGTTTCTCATAAGCACCCTTCCAAGTGTCTTTCGTAATACACTGGCGGAAAGTGAAAGAAGAACACCGAGAAGGAGACTTCTGATACCAACGAAATTTATACAGCATAATAACGGAATACAGAAAAAAACGTGATCAAAACATTATGGCACAATACAGCTGTATTTGCTGGTAAACTGAAAAATAACATTTCCATGTAACATGGTTAGAACGAGGTTGAACCGCCACGAACTGCGTCACACTCTGCAATTCTGGCATAGAGTCTGTCGTACAATTGTTGGATGTAAGTTTGGGGTATTGAGTTCCAAGCATCCTCAACCTGGACGCGTAAGTCGGGGATGGTCGTGGCTGGCCGTGGAGACCGAATAAGTCGTTGTCCCATATTATCCCACACATGCTCAATGGGGGACAAATCCGGTGAACGTGCAGGCCATGAAAGTTGTCTCACACCCTGAAGTGCACGTTGCGTTGCACGTGCTGTGTGTGGGCGTGCGTTATCAGCTGGAAAACACCACGATGGACCGACCTTACAAATGGCACAACAACCGGCTAAATGATGTTTTTGATGTAGGATGTGCTGTTCGACGTACCCTGTACAAACACTAGTTGTGTACGGGAGTGATAGCTGATCGCTCCCCACACCAGGAGACCAGGTGTAGGCCCTGTGTGTCGCTGGCGGATGCAAGAAGGGTGGAGACGCTCCCCTGGGCGTCTGCGAACACGCATACGGCCATCGCAGGCTCCCAAGCAGAATCTGCTTTCATCGCTGAACCCGACAGATCGCCATTGCGTTCTCCAGTTCAGACGTTGCGGCACCACTGCAGCCGTTCCTGACGGTGGGCTGGAGTCAGAGGTACACATGCCAGAGGCACACGTGCACGTAGTCCTGCATCCAGTAGACGGTTGCGGATTGTTCGCACAGTCACCTCAGGTGCAACGGCAGCTCGGATGTGGGTCGCAGGGGATGTTCTGCTTGACAACGCCGCTTTTCTTATGCGTCGATCGGTCCGCTCATCAGTCCGTCTGTGACTCCTGGTTACACGTCTTCTCGTGTGGCAATGTTCCTCGGACCATCTACGCCACCATGGTACCACCACCGATACTTCCCGTCCAATTCGCTCCGCAATACGACGATACGACCACCCAGCCTCGCGGAGTCCGACTAAACGACCTCGCTCAAAGTCCGATAACTGCTGAAATCGTACACGTCTTCCATGTCCAGGCATTGCAGCTTTTTCAGGGTCTTCGCACGTGTCCGTATGCCGACGACTGATCACATTAACTTCGCCGTACTTCTTAAATACCACCGACGATAATTTACATATTATGCCGTGCTGTGGCGTAAGCGCTCAGCGGTTGGTCCCGAAATTAACATCACACCTACGTAAACTGGACCCATTAACATATGTAAATTTCATCATCGTCCGCCAATTCCTTCTTGGTGCTCTTTTTTCACTTTCCGGCAGTGTATAATTGCTTTCGCGATGGACACGGGACACTTCGACGAACATTCTGTACCGCATTCATTCCTTCTGTTTTCAAGCTGATCATTGTTCAATTATTCTGCCTCGTCCCATATCTCTAGTTTGTAGGCAGAGTAATTGTGTACGTATCGTGAAACCGACGTATTTTAAGCTGCTTAGGATCGTTTTAGTGGAACCCACAGACTAGCTGAGTTGCTGCTGGAAAGTACTTCCGCTGTGTCATTTGTCATAGTCATCAATTATCGTGGGCTATGGCTTCTGTAACGCTTTGCGATTTTTCAGTTGAATGCTGAATTAATTATATTTCTATATTATGCGACAATTTTCATTGCAGAAAGCTACACGTAGATGACTCTGCATTATTTCCTCTCACGAAACTTTCAGGTCCCGTCTTGCTGTAAACAGACAGCGGAGACAGTGACATAAAAAACTTTTATTCGAATGATTAAAAACAACCTCACATTGGCTGCATGCTATATGAACGATTTATACATTTATAGTGGAAACGCATATAATAAAGACATTTGTTCTGTTTTAAATAATAACGTTTTTTCGTCTATTTCTTTTTTAGGCCACCAAAACAGTGCAAAAGTGAGCAAAACTATGCTGATCATCGTTTTCATGTGCATGCTGACTGCCATATGTCAGGATTCTTGGGAATCGTATGAAGATTATTCAGAAGAAGAATCTGAAGAAGAAGAAATTGACTTACATGCAGCTATGGAAGACTTCTGTTGTAAGGAACGATTTCAACTGACTTTTTAACATTTTTGTTCTTGTGTTCTGCTGCCCTCGAGATATATATATATATATATGTCCATTCACATACATGGTAGTTTCTTATACATCATCGGCCGCAGGACGCGAAGTAGCGTGAAAGAGCGTAAGTGATGAGCAAGCACATGCTTATAGAGCGCAGCAGTTAAGGAGATCTACAGACACACTAAGGGACCTAATGTGTCCCATGAAAAAGCTCCCCGTACCATCACATAGCCACCACAGTCTTGAACAGCGTCGACCTGGCTGCACGGCTTCATGCTGTCGACGCCACACCCACACCGGGACTCGTCTTACCACATGACGCGGCACCACTCTGCAGAGATCTAGATTTAATGTTCCCGGCAAAATGCGAGGCGTAATGTCCGATGACGTGCAGTCAACATAAGCACACGAGAAGGGTTTTGGCTCCCGCAATGAGAGCGTCCAAAAGTTTAAATGAGAGCGTCCAAAAGTTTTGTATGAGAGCGTCCAAAAGTTTTGTATGAGAGCGTCCAAAAGGTTTGTATGAGAGCTTCCAAAAGTTTAAAAAGTCCTTAATTTGTCAGTTACTCTACCTTGCACCAAAACGCACCCATTACAACATGGATCAGAGTAAAAAGCTATTTCTACGAATTTATTTTAGAAGGATCCTTATTATTTCTCTACGTAAATACATTCGATGCGAGATTAGTTGAAGTTATCTTTATATCACTTTCTGAGGGAGTTTTCGCAAGAATTACTATACAACCTGAACGCCCTTTCTCCCCGGAAAAAAATTTTGAATTTTAACATTTTTGACTCTCTCTAAAATTCAATCTATATTATTGTCCTTTGCTTAAGCCTAAGGTACCCCACTACGTTCGGGGTACTTTTTTTGAAAAAATGCAAGAATGGGTAATTTTTGTTTTAGGAAGGCTAACACACAAAAACACATAAACGTTGAAAAAATATGATATCAATATAAATTTTCAAGAAATTGGGAAATTTGACAAAGGATTTGAGGAAACATGTCGTTTATGGTAAACGGTCCGAATAAAAAAGTTACAGATATATGATGGCATTTTTTGCATCAGTATATGCGCATGACTATTATCTATGCAGTGAACTAAAAGGTAAGTGATGTTCCTAAACACTGCTGAGATACACTCATTCCTACATGCATTAGTGTGAATTTTTGACAAATTTCTTCACTATGTTGAATGTAAATAGCTATAACTTAACTTTGAACTGAAAAACAGCAAAACCTTTAGTTCATTGCATGCACAACATTATACACTGGCGGAAAGTGAAAAAACAACACCAAGAAGGAATTGGCGGCCGATAATTAAAATTACAAATGTTAATGGGGTCGAGCTTACGTACGTGTGATGTTAATTTCGGGACCAACCGGTGAGCGCTTACGCCACAACACAGCATAATATGCAAATTATCGTCGGTGGTATTTAAGGAGTACGGCGAAGTGAATGTAATCAGTCGTCGGCGTACGGACACGTGCGAAGACCCTGAAGAAGCTGTAATGCCTGGACATGAGAGACGTGTACGATTTCAGCAGTTATCGGACTTAGAGCGAGGTCGTCTAGTCGGACTTCGCGAGGCCGGGTGGTCGTATCGTCGTATTGCGGAGCGAATTGGACGGGAAGATCGGTGGTGGTACGATGGTGGCATAGATGGTCCGAGGAACATTGCCACACGAGAAGACGTGGAACCGGAATTTACAGACGGACTGATGAGCCGACCGATCGACGCATAAGAAGAGCGGCGTTGTCAAGCAGAACATCCACTGCGACGCAAATTCGAGCTGCCGTTGCATCTGTGGTGACTGTGCGAACAATCCGCAACCGTCTACTGGATGCAGGACTACGTACACGTGTGCCTCTGGCATGTGTACCTCTGACTCCAGCCCACCGTCAGGAACGGCTGAAGTGGTGTCGCCAACATCTCCACTGGAGAACGCAATGGCGATCTGTCGTGTTCAGCGATGAAAGCAGATTCTGCTTGGCAGCCTCCGACGGCCGTATGCGTGTTCGCAGACGCACAGGGTAGGGTATCCACCCTTCTTGCATCCGCCAGCGACACACAGGGCCTACACCTGGTCTCCTGGTGTGGGGAGCGATCAGCTATCACTCCCGTACACAACTAGTGTTTGCACCGGGTACGTTAAACAGCACCTCCTACATCAACAACATCATTCAGCCGGTTGTTGTGCCATTTGTAAGGTCGGTCCATCGTGGTGTTTTCCAGCAAGATAACGCACGCCCACACACGGCATGTGCAACGCAACATGCACTTCAGGGTGTGAGACAACTTCCATGGCCTGCACGTTCACCGGATTTGTCCCCCATTGAGCACGTGTGGGATAATATGGGACACCGACTAATCTGGTCTCCACGGCCAGACACGACCATCCCCGATTTAAGCGTCCAGGTTGAGGATGCTTGGAACTCAATACCCCAAACTTACATCCAACATCTGTACGACACACTCCATGCCAGAATTGCCCAGTGTGACGCAGTTCATGGCGGTTCAACCTCGTACTAACCATGCTACATGGAAATGTTATTTTTCAGTTTACCAGCAAATACAGCTGTATTTTGCCACAATGTTTTGATCACGTTATCCTCTGTATTCCGTTATTATGCTGTATAAATTTCGTTGGTATCAGACGTCTCCTCCTTGGTGTTCTTTTTTCACTTTCCGCCAGTGTAAGAAAGATGTATACAAAGTTTCATCAATTTATTTACATACCTTTTGTAGTTATCAGGCTTTCCGTAAAGAGTTCGCGACGAAAATCTCATCCTTCAAAAACACGTTTCAAATGTCCCTTCCCGTTCCTTTGACACCTGGGTTTAGATATTCCGATTGCTGTAACTCTGTATCGATTCTTCGTAGACAAGAAACAAAGACAGTTTTGGAATCCTAAAGAATGTGGCTTTAAAATAAACGCATTTAAGGCACACCAGAGAAAGTGATTCCGTTTTCTCGCTGGTAACAAAACGAGAATGGGCACGGTGGAGGTGTGATCCGATGTTTTCTACCAAGCGCTGGCAAGCTCCCATCAGACTGCTTAACTGCGCATGCTGAAATACCCCTCAGCCATGGAAGCAAGTGATTGGGCTCATGGAATGATGATGTCAAGTTGCACCCAGCTGCGGACGGAAAAACTGAAATGTGTACCTGAAAGGGAGCGCAAGATATTTTCGCTGCCGTTATGGTGCTTCTCAGAACACAACATAACATCTTAAATCGATATGTTTTCAACTTAATCGTCACAATCATAGAATTTTTCATCATATTTTGTTTCTTTGATCAAATAGAATTCCCTGAAAAATGTTGAATACAGCACATGCTCATGTGCTCCTATAAATTAGCACCCACTGTATAAACACAATGTAGGCACTTCAATCATTTATAAATTAAGATTTTCTCACATGATATCGACCATGAATACGTATGCAAGAGAGTTTAGATTTTTCATTTATGCAGTTATTTTTAGACTAGTTAGCTTTCCTTCCTGAAATATTGTCACACTCAAAGGTGCCCGAAGATACACAGATACAAAGAACATTACTGAATGATGGCCACCTACCTAATACCTTTCGCTCTCAGTACAGCAGCTATCCAAAGTCACATTGATTCATTAAGATGCCGGAAGCAGTTGGGAGGTATGGTCAACCAAGCTGTGTGTGATGAGGCCTTCAATGTAGGTATGGAGGTGATTGGTATATTCAGACGCTTGATATGCCGTTTCATAGTGTCCCACAAGTGCTTTATGAGATTGCTATCGGGGGAGTTTGGAGGGGAATCGATATCGTGGAAGTCTGAAATGTGTTCCTCAAACCATTCCTGCACATCGGACCTGTGGCTCGACGCATTGTGGTCTTGGAAGACACCGTCGCCATGCGGGAAAATATGCAAGATTGCTTTGTGTTCAGAGTCAGCAAGAAATTCACAATAGTAGGCACCAGTCATTCGTTGTTCCACACGCACCAGGGGGCCACGTTCCTGACAGGTAAACATGCCCCACGACATACAGCCGCCTCGACGGCTTGCCCTGTGGGGACCATGCAGGATTGATCGAGTGCATCATGATATTTGCGCCGAATCCGAGCACCACTATCCACGAAGTAGAACAAGAAACTCGACCTGTTAGACCAGCATAATTATTACACAGAATTGACGTGGATTAGGAACATCAAACAGAAGTCATCCCTCTTTCTACGTTTATAAGTGAGTCACGGAAAAATTCTCACCGGCCGCCACCGGGAATCGAAACCAGGGTCTTCCAGTTACTGCACCACAACGGCCTTTAATTCTCCAGACTTACATACGACTAACTGCCAAACCACATGGTAGGATGCTTCTTGGAGCCCCGCACATTGCTGGGGATCCACCAAAGATAGAAAGCAGTAACTGAACAAACAACTAGGAGGCGAATGAATAATTAATACACACTATTGACATCGATTAGGAACATCAAACATTTCTAATACACGTCAATAGTGTGTATTAAGGATTAGGGGATTGCACTGGCATTCTCTGGGTTAGACTCACGAAATGAAAAAAATACCGAAAGAACTTCAGAAGTCTGTCATGAAATTTTCTCTTTGAAAGAAGCCAAAGGAAGCATGGATTTATAATCTTGTGAAACAGTGTCAAAATCGAGTTACGAAAGCATCGGATACGTTGAGTTTTTTGCTCCATCAATTTTAAATGGAGAGAGTGGTTTGCTCTAACGAATAAAACTGGATAATATTTTGGTACCAAGGAAAAATTGCTCTATGCTTTCATATTTTATGTCTTTTGTAACACAAATTTAGAACCATTGTTTAACAGGGAGAATTAACCATCTCTTTTCAGCATAACAGTAATAATTAATATAGATCTTGGTACACCACATGCTTATTGTGCCATGTTGGGGTGTACGAATTATATTAATTCTTCCAAATAAACATAAGCAAATAAATATAAGATTACCACCTTTTTATTGGTGAACCAAAAAGTGGTAGTTCAACGCTAAGCAAGCAACAACTTTGTTTCTGACTGAATAAAAATACCATAAAATAATAATCTTGATCATATAATCATTCGTAAAGGATTTTAGGAAGGGAGTATCTGACCCCAGGTCTTAAACAACCCTTAGAAATAGGAAACTAGGAGATTTGGGCTAGAGCGCCCGATAGGAAAGTGACACGGAAGCGAAGTAGAACGGGGGAGGAAGACGCCCTTATTTATTACCGAGGGGCCAGTACCCGGGGTCCGACGGCTTAACCTGCCCATCCGACGCACGGCGGGTATTTAGTGGATCGAGCGTTCGTACCTGCCTGTGATCGAACCTGAGGACCTCCCCGTGGCAGTCAAGAACGTTGCCCACTCGGCCACCTTGATTAAACGTGAGCACGCCACAGGTTTGAATCCCTAAAACATAAATCATAGGGGAATTCTATCTCGATAAATAAAAAATTCCCGTTACCACAACAAAACTTTTAACTTAGTGTGACTATGAATTGGATGTTTTTCTTCACTTCTTCGTCATATTTTCATAACATTCACAGAATAAGAAAAAAAAACATTAAAAAGTTCTTAATGTTTGATTTGTGTTTTTCAGTTAAATCAAAAATGAGGGAATTCATGGTGCATTGTTTGAAGAATTACAACAAAACAGACGTAAGTACCATATTTCACAAATACGAATTTAAAAAAAAAAAACATTTTTTTTATGAAGAATATGAGTTTTTTGAAAATAAAATAAGTGTCGATTTTTTTTTCATTTCATTCGTGGTTCAGAATTTAGTCATTTTTCCATTTTCTTTCCTTTTTCAATTCTGTTCTTGGAATTCCGTGTAAACTGAAATACAGCTTGCAACCTCAATTGAATTAACTGTGACGTGCCTTCCCTGCAGGACGCACATGAGATAAAGGCAGGGAGACATTCTGTTCGCGTAGCTCAGTTGGGAGAGCGACTTGCTCCGGAGTGAGCGAACCCGGGTACGATGCCCGGCGCGGACGAACTTGTTTGTTATAGAGCCAAAGAAAGAACTTCAGAGTAAAGTACTAACCAGGGAGAGCTCATAAGAAAAATCAGATATAGAGGGTGTCCACACATTTTTAGAACGAGATTCCAGCAATATGATTAAAGTTCAAAATAAAATTATTTCTTTCTTAAATGTTCTATCTGGTAGCCTTTTCTCAGGATATGAACCTACGTCTAGACTTCCAAGGTAACAGGGCATTTATTAAAATTGGTAGTGGTAATTTATTCCACTCCTACTCCACTGTTTTCTCTAGTCTAATCATTGTTTTAGGTCTGCGTACAGAAAACACTCTGTTTAGCAGTCGGAAAGCACAACAGTCCATTGGTGACACATCAGGGGACTTTGAAAAAATATTAGCAAAAGGTATAAACTCGATAGCCGTCTCTTTTTTTTTTTTTTTTTTTCACTTTTTCAAGAAATGGAGTGGTACATTTGGGTGTATATCTGGTAGCCATATCGTGATGGAGTTCTACTGTTTAAAGATTGTGTGGATAAAGGAATGGTACTTCCGCTTTAAATATAGGAGTTAGAACATTATTTTGGAGAATTGATTTTAACATTCTTTTCAACTTTTCTTAACTTTAAACCTTTGACGACCATGACCCCAAAATCTTGTATCACTCTAAATACCATGGCGTCCGAAACTGTCTTTTGTTTCACTTATTCATTTAATAACAACAATAGTGACCGAGGAGGACTCCTGCTGATCCCTCATAGGTCGAAAAAATTTGAAGAACAAGTAAGAGTAGGAAATCTGACTCACCCTAGACAGTCGTTTTGGGAGGCTATGGCCGTTTGTACATACGGGCGCTTCGGGCGTTATAGTCGTTACAGGGTTAAATTCCCATTTTTCGAGAAACCAGTTATATTTATGAATCCCTTACTGAAACTTACTCTGGAATCTAGGAACTAAATTTTTAACTCTTTTTCTGCTCTTTTGCAATAGTAAATCGACCATTTTTTGTTACAGTCGTTTTGGCTAAATTATTTTCATAAAGAAGTGCACATCGTGTTTAGCGCTTAAACACGTGCAAAGGCTAAACGTGACGAATTTTATGTTGTTGTTTTTTACAGATTCGAATCTTTGTTTACCTTGTTTACAGTTGATACGGAGATATTTAACGACTTAGTGATTGCTCTTAGTGATTTTCTGTTTTGGAGTTTCTTTTACGACCAGAGACCTTACCTTTGAAACTGTCGTAAAAGTACTTACCTTCTTTGGATATTCGTTTGGTGTTCCTTTTCCATGTTAAAAGCAATGCTTGACGATTTTTCCTTCTATTATTAATAGTAACTAGTAATGCTTATTTTACATTTAGAAATGCTAATTCCATGATTTTCACAGCGTCTTTTAATTACAGTGTAGGGGCGAGAAATTAAGCCCCTATATAAATTGTGTGATGGACTTTAAATCCCATCGATCATTCCGGATATTAATATTTCAGAATAAATATTTCCAAATGTATTACTTGGAAACGAGTGTAACACGTGGTAATGCACCAGACTAGGTGACATTCCGATGTGCCTGTTTGACAGGTCTATTGTATTCACAGAAGGCACAGCTATTGTTCCTGGCCAGAGGGAAATGTAAGCTGCTGGGCACACGTGAGCTAGAGGTCAACGAAGGGATTAGGTGAAGGTCACCGGCAGAAGCACGGGTAGTAGGGGGCAGCAAGAAGAGAGGGGGGGGTCGCTTGCTCTTGGAGGGCTCCGATTAGGGGAGAGAGAGAGCCTCAGGCGAGTGAGGGAGGAGCCAATCAGAAGGCTAGGGAAGTTAGGGGGAAAGACTTCAGGATAGGAACAGAAAAGAAAAAAACGAAGTTGGGACTTCTTTATTCTCATTCCAGTTAGTCCTGGACTAAATACATCATAAAGTTGGGACTAGCTAATCGTCATTCCATTTAGTTCTGGACTAAATACGTCATAAATTTGGGACTAGTTAATCATCATTTCAGTAAGTCCTAGACTAAATACGTCATAACGTTGGGACTAGTTAATCCTTATTCCAGTTAGTCATGGACTTAATACATCATAAAGTTTGGACTAGTTAATCCTTATTCCAGTTAATCTTGGATTAAATCCGTCTAAAAGTTGCGACTAGGTAATCTTCATTCCAGTTAGTTCTGGACTAAATACGTTATAAATTTGGGACTAGTTAATCCTCATTCCAGTTAGTCCTGGACTAAATACGTAATAAATTTGGGACTAGTTAATCCTCATTCCAGTTAGTCCTGGACTAAATACGTCATAATGTTGGGACTAGTTAATCCTTATTCCAGTTAGTCATGGACTTAATACGTCATGAAATTGGGACTAGTTAATCCTCATTCCAGTTAATCTTGGACTAAATACGTCTAGAAGTTGAGACTAGGTAATCTTCATTCCACTTAGTTCTGGACTAAACCGGGAAAAAATAATTATCAATCATCTGATTCTTGGTTTCTGATCCTGACAGAATTGTAATTCGAGATCACATCCGCAGTTATAACATTTTTAATAAAAACAAGCTTTGTTGACTTTAATGTGTCTGATAAGTTTCCTTTCGTCCATTTCTCTAGTATTTTGACAAAATAGCCTTGCTGTGCCTTCCATCACTGGGAATACATAAGATGGATATTGAAGAGGTTTTGGAAGAAGTTTGCAAACCTGAAGTCGACATTCAATTTGGCCCTAAGGTAAAGAAATCCTACTTATGTAAAAGTAATATAAATTTGTAGTCTTGTGTCAAGCAACAAAAGAAGGGAAAAAAAAAAAATAAAGCTAAAAATCACGCTTTCGCGTAACACAACGAATGCATGCTCCAAAATCGTCCCATTTCTACCCAGACAATGAAGTTTTACTAAAATTCACACATCTATACAAACGTTCCTCATAACGTTACTATGAATAAGAGAAAAAGTTACCCTTGTGGATTTTCCAACTAATATGTGAGAATATCTTGTGTGCTATTTGGAATAAAAATATTCAAGGGACAGTCTAAACGACGAATTTTTTTTTCTTCAAAAGTGTTCTAAACAAGGCGTTAGTTATATTTCAAAACGTAGCAGAATTTTTGCATATTTTTCGAATCTCGTCAAAGTGTGACAGAGTACAGATAAAAATGTGAAACAAAAACAGGTAACATAAAGCGTGAAAGGAAATAAGATATTTAAAAGAAACGCCTAGGAATCTGGGAAACGTTTAGATTAGAGAGTTTCACCCAGGTAAAAAACCGTATATGCGAACATTCGCACTTAGGTTTTTACAAAAATGAATAAAAGCAATTAATTGTAAGCATCAGAAAAGGAAACAACACATATGCACTAAAGCAACAATAAAAGTCATGATACACACAACGCAGACATTAAATAGTACAAAATAGTAAAAAAAAAAAAAGGCATACATACAAGGATAACGGAAAAAACATAATGCACGTGCAATTCACAATGCACAAAATACACATGAGAAAAACGAAATAAAATTAAAATTCTTCTAGAAATATTAATAACATAAGCGAAGAAGTAAAATTTCCTTGGAAAAATTTTAGCGAAATCTATGTCACCGCGAATTGAAACTGGCGTGTGAATTTACGTTGAAGAATTTTGTTGTTCCAGCTTAGATCGTCTATATAAGAAATAATTTCAAAGCAAAGAAAAATTGAAAAATAAATTTGTTATATGTATGAAAACACAGGAGGAAAACCTGGTTTCACTCTTGACACAACAATGCTCTACAGAACAAGAGAATTTGATCGTCTCCAATCAAAAGAAATTCAACCCGGAAGATCTCACCAGTATTCCGCTTGCTAAGAAATGAAAATGAGCACGACTTTGGAAATGTGTTGCCACTAAGAATTTTTTTTCTTGGAGGTTTAACGACCACCGTGAGCAACTTGATGGGCTACAAGCAGTCGTCCTTCCCTAATGTAGGGTCACTGGTTCAAGGGAAAAGAGAGCCAGGGCTGTAAGAAAAACACAACATCCATGCCTCACCGGGATTCGGACCCGGACCCCTTTCGGACGAATGATCAGAGACCGTCGCTTAGACCTCTGCGACACCGGGTCGGCCCACTGAGAACGATTACATCAGTTAGTCAGCTCGATATACGGCAACCATCTTTTGTTCGCTAAATTCACCTGTATCTCGATATTTCATAATCATATTGTGAATAGCATTCTTGCTCACATTCACCTTTCTACTTATGTCTCGTTCAAGTATCCTTCATGATATAAAGTCACTATTTGTGCCTTCTGAATGACACTTAATGACGATTTTTACCCATCTTTTGCTATGTAGAAGATGCATACAAAACCTCTCAGCGTGAAATCCAGAAGCAAACTGACGCTCGCACACTTCCCCCAACTCTATCAACAGCTGCCGCTGTAGGATGATGCAACACCGACAGGAAGTTGAGTAACACAGAGTGTAACTGATGCAACACCGACAGGAAGTTGAGTAATACAGAGAATAGCTGGTGCAACACCGACAGGAAGTTGAGTAATACAGAACGTAGATGATGCAACACCGACAGGAAGTTGAGTAATACAGAGAGCAGATGATGTAACACCGACAGGAAGCTGAGTAATACAGAGAGTAGCTAATGCGACACCGACAAGAAGTTGAGTAATACAGAGAGTAGCTGGTGCAACACCGACAAGAAGTTGAGTAATACAGAGAGTAGATGATGCAACACCGACAGGAAGTTGAGTAATACAGAGAGTAGATGATGCAACACCGACAAGAAGCTGAGTAATACAGAGAGTAGCTGATGCAACACCGACAGGAAGTTGAGTAAAACACACAATAGCTGGTGCAACACCGACAAGAAGTTGAGTAATACAGAGAGTAGCTGGTACAACACCGACAGGAAGTTGAGTAATACAGAGAGTAGATAATGCAACACCGACAGGAAGTTGAGTAATACAGAGAGCAGATGATGCAACACCGAAAAGAAGCTGAGTAATACAGAGAGTAGCTGATGCAACACCGACAGAAAGTTGAAGTAATACAGAGAGTAGATGATGCAACACCGACAGGAAGTTGAGTAATACAGAGAGTAGATGATGCAACACCGACAAGAAGCTGAGTAATACAGAGAGTAGCTGATGCAACACCGACAGGAAGTGGAGTAAAAGACACAATAGCTGGTGCAACACCGACAAGAAGTTGAGTAATACAGAGAGTAGCTGGTACAACACCGACAGGAAGTTGAGTAATACAGAGAGTAGATAATGCAACACCGACAGGAAGTTGAGTAATACAGAGAACAGATGATGCAACACCGACAAGAAGCTGAGTAATACAGAGAGTAGATGATGCAACACCGACAGGAAGTTGAGTAATACAGAGAGTAGCTGGTGCAACACCGACAAGAAGTTGAGTAATACAGAGAGTAGATGATGCAACACCGACAGGAAGTTGAGTAATACAGAAAGTAGATGATGCAACACCGACAGGAAGTTGAGTAATACAGAGAGCAGATGATGTAACACCGACAGGAAGCTGAGTAATACAGAGAGTAGATAATGCGACACCGACAAGAAGTTGAGTAATACAGAGAGTAGCTGGTGCAACACCGACAGGAAGTTGAGTAATACAGAGAGTAGATGATGCAACACCGACAAGAAGTTGAGTAATACAGAGAGTAGATGATGCAACACCGACAGGAAGTTGAGTAATACAGAGAGTAGATGATGCAACACCGACAAGAAGCTGAGTAATACAGAGAGTAGCTGATGCAACACCGACAGGAAGTTGAGTAAAACACACAATAGCTGGTGCAACACCGACAAGAAGTTGAGTAATACAGAGAGTAGCTGGTACAACACCGACAGGAAGTTGAGTAATACAGAGAGTAGATAATGCAACACCGACAGGAAGTTGAGTAATACAGAGAGCAGATGATGCAACACCGACAGGAAGTTGAGTAATACAGAGAGTAGCCAATGCGACACCGACAAGAAGTTGAGTAATAGAGAGAGTAGCTGGTGCAACACCGACAAGAAGTTGAGTAATACAGAGAGTAGCTGATGCAACACCGACAGGAAGTTGAGCAATACAGAGAGTAGCTGATGCAACACGGACAGGAAGTTGAGTAATACAGAGAATAGCTGATGCAACACGGACAGGGCCGCCCCGGTGGCGCAGTGGTCTAAGGCGCTGGCCTCTGATCATTCGTCCGTAAGGGGTCCGGGTTCGAATCCCGGTCAGGAATGGATGTTGTGTTTGTCTTACGGCACTGGCTCTCTCCCTTCCCTGGAACCAGTGACCCTAAATTAGGGACGGGTGACTGCTTATAGCCCATTGAGTTGCTCACGGTGGTCGTTAAACCTCCAATCAAAAAAAAAAAAACACGTACAGGAAGTTGAGTAATACAGAGAGTAGCTGATGCAACACCGACAGGAAGATTAGTAATGCAGTGGGTAGCACATGCAATCGACAGAAATCTCCTAATATCAAAAGGTGGTCTTAAACTTTTGAAAATGACTGTAAAACAGGATTCATATGATTAAACGACGCAGCGGCATTCTGTAGATGCCCAGTTTGACGTTCCCGGCACCAGAAGAAGCGTAGTTTCCAATGACGAGCAGATAACAATGGCACACGAGTATGACGTCGGTTTCCGTAACCCGGAGTATACAACATGTGCCATGGCGTTCGTTCGCTGATGCTGCTTGAGCGTTAGCGAACGAATTTAACATGGAGATGATCTATGTCGCCGATTTCAAACGGTCGGTCTGTACGTGCCTGGATAGACAGCGTCGATCCCGGTCGGCAATGGCGTGTAATGCCCCACCGATTGCCCCCTGCGCTTTCATACGCCCATCGATGGTATATCCGCGGTATGTCCTTGATACGATTGCCATGGGAAAGGTTCTTACCACTTCGGCGATAGAACCACCAACTTGTGTTGCACCATTAATGCACACAATTGACGTGGGTTAGGAACATAAAACAGAAGTCATCGCCCTTTTCACGTTTTATGAGTGAGTCACGGAAAACTTCTCATCGGCCGCAACCTGGAATCGAACCCAGGGTCTTTCAGTTACGCGCCGGGCACGTGGTGTGGCAGTTAGTCGTATGTGAGTCTGGAGAATTCGAGGCAGCTGTGGTGCAGTGGTAGCATGTCCAGCGCGTAACTGGAAAACCCTGGGTTCGATTCCCGGTGGCAGTCAATGATAATTTTTCCGTGACTTATAAAAACGTGGGAAAAGCGATGACTTCTGATTAATGTTGTCTTGCACCGACAAAACATCCAAAATCAAAGTATTGACGATCACCACGTTTAACCATGTTCGTCGATTGCAAAGCACTGTTGGGAAGACCTACTATCAGCCTATTTGTCGACTGCTTTCGGCTTGGGTCTGTTCCACTCTTCGTGGGGGATGCCCGTAAAAGCAGGAAGTAAATTAGTGTGTAATTACGTGTTTGTTCTGCTTTATGTCGACATAATCATAATGTCAGTCGTGATTTACACGAGAAACGCGTGACAGAAACATTAAGCAATGCTCCCACTGACTATGATGTTTTTTTACAAAGAATCAGGGGTTGCACAGAATAATGTGAGCACCACGCTGAGAAACGTGACTTTTAATTCAGCTGCGTACGTCGCTGTACGCAAAGGTATCCACCACTTTAAAATACCACAAACCAATAGCTTTTCCATCAATATCTTTGTTTAGAACCTCAAGGTCCTGTTTGTGTGCATTTAAGGTGTCTTGTTGCAAAATTTCTTTCAGGGTGATGACGAAAACAGCGACCTAACGGAATTCGAAAGAGGGCTAATTGTTGGTGGCATGTTAGTTGGTACCTCCGTGACAACAGTCGACGCAATAGTGGGGGTATCGAGATCAACTGTGTATAGCGCCATAACAACATGCCGTGTTCGTGGCAAAACCTCGTCTGCGAAACACACGAGCAGCCGGAAAATTACCCTGCCTGATAGAGACAGGATAGCGTTAACCCTTTAACGACCATAACGCCCGAAACGCCCTTATACCTAAAATATCATGACCACCCGAAACGCCCGTCTAGAGTGAGAAGGATTTCCTGTCCCCATCTTTTCTTTGAATTTACAAGGCCTCTATGGGTTTCGTAGAAGTAACTTTCAGTCATCATTGTCCCTAAACAAATAAGTAAAGCATGCGTTGGTATAAAGTAGGCATTGATTCAAGACTTCTGGAACCTGGTCGTTAAAGAGCTAAAGCGTATTGTTACCCGTAATATGAAGGCCACGGCGCCGAAAATTAGTGCGGAGCTCAATCTGCATCTTCAGACCTCAGTATCAACGAAAACAGTGCGTAGGGAACTGCATAAAAAAGATATACAAGGTAGAGTTCCTACTGCAAAACCTCTGGTGACCAGGGTTAATGAACAACGCGACGGCAGTGGAGCCAGGAGCTTACAACGTAGATTGCCGATGCATGGAAGTGTAAAATATGGTCGGATAAATCCACGTTCACACTGTTCCCCATCGTAGGATGCGTTTACGCGTGGAGATTACCATCAGAAATGTAAAACCCAGACTGTCTGTTCCCAACAGTGCAGCATGGTGGTGGTTCTGCCATGCTCTGGGCGGTCATGTCTTGAATGGATATACGAATGGCAGGGAGTATGAAACCATTTTTGGTCTACCAAGTCCATCCAGTGGCTTAGGCATTGTTTCCTGCAAGGGATGCCATGATAAGACCCCCAACTCGCACAGCTCGGAATAACCAATCACGGTTTGAGGAATATGAGGACGAACTTTCACACCTTCCTTGGCATGCTCAACTGCCATACTTAAACATCATCGGCCACTGTGGTCTATGTTGGAACACTGAGAAAGAGTCCATTACCCTTCTACAGCATCTCTCAAGTACCTGGAGCAGTTTCTGCATGAAACATGGCGGAACATCCCACTAACTACCATCCAGGATTCGTATGCGTCCATTTCGAAGAGGATTGAAGGGGTTTTAATGCCAAATACGGTCCCACACCCTACTAGGTAGGTAAAAACCTTCTTTCCTAGGTGTTCATGTTATTCTGTCCAAACTCTGATGTTATCTTTCATCCACATGGAGTGCGAGAATATTGAATATACAGGGTGATTCATAAAGAAGTACACAGTTTCCAGATGCTGTAAAACAGTAACAGTTGAAGACACGGACCACAACTGCGAACCGTTAGATAGATGTACCCATAAAGTTTGTGTCCCGCTACTGAGGGAAGTGACGTAGGCGATAGCGCGCGTGTCACGTGACTAGTCAATCAAAATGGCAGCGTTTGCAGTGGAGAAGGCGTTTTGTGTTCTTGGATCGAGCAAAACGGAATCTGTAAATGTTGTGCAATGGCATTTTCGATCACGATTTGGAAAAGAACTTCCAACCAGAAAATCTATCTACGATTGGCATAAAAAATTTGAAACTACGGGCTGTTTGTGCAAACTTAAAAGTCCTGGACTACTGAGTGTATCGGAAGAAATCTTCGATAGTGTTTGCACCACCATTCAACGGAGCCCGAGAAAATCAACGCTGGGGGTTAGTCGTGAAGTGCAGATTTCACAGCCCACTCTCTGGAGAATTTTGAGAAAGAAGCTGAAAATGATTCAGATATTTTACGTCGCGTTTAGGCGGAAATGGATTACCGGCTCGTTGTGTGTCGTGTGACTAAGGGTGCACACGTAGAACATCTGTAACTGTCTCTAAAAAATCTTCATACATTCCCCTACAATTCTGTTACAGGTAACATAAAATATCTTGCATTGTTCTTGTTTTATAGTGCATTGAAACTGTATACTTCTTTATGAATCACGCTGTATATCTCTCCGCGAGAAAGCGCTATTTATCTTCACAGGGTGTTCTTCAATTTTTTTAGTAAGTATAGTTTAACTGGAGCTACTCAAGTTTCAGTTTTAATAAAGCTTTCGCCTGACAAATTCAACTCTGTCAAAGCACAGGATATTCACAATTCATTATTTCTCTGAGTAAATATCCTCAAATTCTTGTCTATTTTTCTTAAAAATATGTTATTGTTTTTCTATTCACTTCATATACATTTGTCTCTGTGTTATTTTGCACCATGTTCTGATTGGTTCCGTTTTTTCGAACAGCTCAGGAGATGTATGCAACAAAAGATGAGAGAACGGAATATTACTGATAGAGTAAGTTCGGAAAACTTATTTTTTCAAAATACATAATTATTTCTTCGGGTACTTTTACACATAAAGAAGTCTTCGATTCATAATTCTTTTTGTAAATGAATTTAATTATAACAAAGAGAGAATATAAATGCATGGACGTTAAATAAATAAAGCAACATCCAAACATAAAATGTATCATGTGCTTTCACGTACCAGCAAGTAACTACAAAACATATGAGTCGGATATATAAAAGGAAGACACCAAACATAATA
Source organism: Macrothele yani (assembly GCA_039090855.1). Classification (NCBI taxonomy): domain Eukaryota; kingdom Metazoa; phylum Arthropoda; class Arachnida; order Araneae; family Macrothelidae; genus Macrothele; species Macrothele yani. The sequence goes on from CM077026.1 coordinate 120,510,806, forward strand.
CGAGCACACCACAAACTTAACAACAGCACGGCATTAAGAAAAGTGTAGAAATTCAACTAAGCAAATAGGCACAATATTCAAAAATGAGTTCAATTACAACAAATAAACCATTTAAATGCCTGGTCCTTAAGGCTGTCTTTAATTGAGCGTTAGGGTTCCTCTTCTGCGATAGATGGCGCAAAAATCGCTCCTTGGGAGTGGCTTTTACGTCTTGAAGGTCTGTCCCAGAAATTGGCTTCATCGAATCACTGCAGACCTCGCCATATTCTGAATGGAAGCGGTCTCTCGTTGGTTCCACAATGAAAAGACAAAATAAGCGCTGTTACGTTTTAACCAATAACGCTGTTTGGGGTGCAGTTTAGGATGTAAGCGGAGTTTCTATAGCTCAAATTCAGGGGCTCCCTGCTAATGTACACATTTTCTCTTCAAAAAATGAACGTACAGTAGGATTTGAGATTATTTATACAGAACAAGATTCCAGTCTCACTTTTGGCCCCATTCAGTTATTTCTTTTTGACCCAGATAAATAAAAAGAAAAATCAGACAGAAATGAGAGATTTCGTTTCTCCCAGACAGAAACACTGCTAACTAACATATCGCGACATCTAGCGCCCAAATTGGAATACTTCTGAGTCAGATAAATTGAATTAGAAAAAAATGTATAACATTTTTTTCGGAATAATAACTGTGGCACATATTAGCTATAGGTCGTTTTTATTTGTGCTCAAAATTTCAAACACTACAAAGTAATAGTCTTCGAGAAAATGTGCACAAAAGAATTTGCGTTGCAGATGGAGAAAATTTCTCTTGCACTTGTTCAAAGACATACATAAATGCCCTACCTCCAAATCCGTAATTAAAAGTAATTAAAAATATACAAATATTTATAAAGTAAACTTCTCGCAGATATCAAAATTAAATAAGTTGACCTAATCATGTCTCACTCCATTTTATTAAAGGAGTAATACGCAAAATACTAAAATACCTACAAACTTATAATAATAACACAAATTTTATTCAAAGTACCCCAGACCTAAAACAACACAAACCAATAAAAATTAATATAAATTAAATTATGTCACGCCTAACAAGCCAAGAAAAATACTAAAATATTAAAAGAAAATTAAAATTTAGAAGCTTTCAGAATTAAATCTAGCTTTTCTGCAAACTTAGTATCTAGCCAAAGGCAATGTAATATACTCTAACGCTATTTTTTTATTAATTTTATTTAAGCTTTCCTGTCTGGACACATGTTCAACCTTCTCTTTTAGGGCGGTTTGACTTACGGCGCCACGTCTTTCCCGTCTGTCAAGAACCGTAAGGATTATATACGGGCTACTATAAATCTTTTGAGAGAACTAGCAACCAGAAGGAGTTTTTCAAAGTTACTGAAGTGTGTGCTTCAAACTTTTGAACCTTCGGTTTTTTGATACGGATAATTATATTTGAAAAATATTTTAAAAAAATTAATACAAACTGCTGACACATTCAAATTGAATTTTAAAATATTACATAAATTAAAAAAAATATCAACCAAAATCTACCATAGCAGACCTTTAAGAAAAAGGGAAATGCTATGTACAAAAATGTAGTAGTTTCATTAAACGTTTTATTTTCTGCGCAGCAGGTTTTGCAGGATTATGGGAGCAACTAAAAAAACACAATTTTGCCAAGAGTATACTAACATCTGATTGAAAAGGGAGATTCTGGATTTACACATTCAACTGCGTTCAGCTAGTAGGAGATCTGCATTAATAGCGTTGGTCTGTTGGAGAAGTAGCGGCACTGGAACCAATATGGTACGTAAAACAGAGCTTACATTTATTCAAATCGGAATGATATTTTGACTATGCATATTTATTTTGCTACCACACATAAACAGTAGGAAACAAGATAATCAGATTGATTTATTTGTTTTGTACGAAAAGCTGTTTTGCAAATGTAAGTACAAAATGCACTTGCCCTTTAATTCCTTCAGTGCTGTCTTCATTGTTACCATGTCACACCTCCCAGGGTGGGTTTTTAAATGGGTTGATCATTTAAATTCATCTCACAAGAATTTATTAAAGAATACAATATTCAGATTACATGTGATTCTGTCATGAAGGCACAGTATGTTATAACAATTTCGGTGAATTAATATAAAAATACATAATTTGAGCAAAATTGCATAAACAAATTCTAATACTTTCTTTTGGTGTGAAAAGTTTCAAAGCAGCGTTCTGGATGTAATGGGATGTTCCCACACAGCTTACATTCCCATCTCGTTTCTTTTCTTCTGGGACAAACTCGGCACACTTTACTGGGAAACTTCTTTCCTGTGGCGGGGATATGAGTTGGGAAGTGTCTTTCAGTAAGACGAGCAGATGGGTCTGTTTTTGAGGGTCATCCTCCCTTGAACGATTTCCTTTCATTGCATACTTCTCTAAAAGCCCATGAATGACTTTATGTATAAATTATAGGAGACTGCATTTTTATTTTTTTCTCAGGAAATATTTTGGAGCGAGATGTCTGAATTCTCAGAGTCAGACAGTTCTTCACAAGATTCGTGGTCACCACTGTTGCTACTATCAAGCTCAAATTCACTTTCTGAAAGGCTAATATCCCTTACTGATTCATCTTCTTTTTCCAAGAAAGCACGAATGTCATCAACACATAGTTTCTTTGCTTTTCTTTTGGCCATCATTCAGGGAAACGCTACGCACTGTACAATAGTTTAGGTGTGGTGAGATCTTCACTAAAGAATACCCAAAACCTCCACAAGGGCCACCATAAGCTGATTGGAAAGGTGTGCCATCATTCGGCCAGCATATGAACTTATTTTAAATTAGTAAAATGGCTCCGGAAGTGTTTCGTGCGTGAACGCATTGAGCACTAAACAGACCACGGAAATCTTCCGTGATAGAATAGTATGGGAAATAGAGCTAGCCCCGGAATTTTTCCGGACATTCCGCTTATATTGATTATCATGAAACTTCAATCGCAAGACCAAATGAAATGCTATTTGAGCACCAATACAAGTCAGTTATTAACCGCTCCGGTGACGCACTGGACTAACTGCTGGCTCATGACCACTCGTCCGAGAAGGGTTCGGATTCGAATCCCAGTGAGGCATGGATGTTATGTTTGTCTTACAACATTCCCTGGAACCAGTGATCGTAAATTAGGGACGGGCGACTACTTATAGCCCATCATTGAGTTGCTCACGGTGGTCGTTAAATCTTCAATAAAAAAAACGGCAGTAATTACTTTTTCCCCTATAAAATAGCACTGTTCTTCTTTACTGGCCGTGGATTTTTCGTGACCATGTAAATTGCCATCTTCATATCTTTAATTATATGTAACAATCTAAAAATCCCTTCTCAAACATTCTGTTTAGTGTTTGCTGGTTTCAATATATTGTACTTTCCACTGGGCAGCTTTATTTTCAGTCACTTCAACACAAACTTTTCTTCTGTTTGCAAAATCTACTTTGTTTCCAATACTATTGGGATAGCATCACTAACAGACCTTACTCGAAGAACGTGCTCCCAGATGTCTTCAATAGTTGTAAAGCTTTCACCCTCAGTAATGGAGAACACGTATATAAATCCCTTCCCTAATATGAGGTAGTTGTCACAAATTCAGAAAATTTTCCTGTCATGCTGTATCTAGTATGTCAATTTGATCTATTACATCTAACATAACTTTTTTGCGATACGTATGAGTCTTTGTTGGTTCATAATTTTCAATAAACTCACCATACACGCCTTGAAACGTCAAAGCTGATTTCACTACATCTTTAGTTCCAAGCATTATAACCTTATAGGGATTTGCAGCTGGAATCTTTCGTTTGGACATTTTTGTTTTACGTACTTGTCCTTACTGCAAATCTACCTAGAAGCGAAGCGAAACCAAGTCACGGGATACACGTGCAGATAGTAGTAAACTTTCTGTACGTGATATTGCAAACTGTCTTAATATACGAGTACTGTGTGCAAAGTGTAAAATACCACATGCTGAAAAAAACACTGTAAAATAAAAAAAAGTTTCAGTTGCGTATTTTCTTTTTTTGCCATATATTGGGTAACCGCCGACTTCGTTCACGTGACATTGCCTCGCTCAATGTCACTTCCTGTTTCTTCTCGCCTTCAGATGTCAAAAAGGAGGATTACAAAGACAAACGTTTTGCTATCGTTTAACAAAATCCGCTGCTTAAACGTTTAATATGCTTCAAAAGGCTTTCATGAATGACTGTATGTCCATTGCTGCTGCTATGCAGTGGCGTACGTGTTTCAAAGAAAGATGGGTTGTCGTGTCTGATTGGGAACATGAGCTTCTGCCTTCAACCATATGAAGCCAAGAGATGATAACTACTACTGTAGCAACCATTCAAAACAATTGTAGTACGATTCTTTGTCAACTAACTGTATACTTTTCAGTATCTTCTGGAAGTACTCATGTAATACTTATTGAAGACGTAGGAACGAAACGTGTGTATCCTCGATGTATCCCTCGACTACTTGCGACCGATCAGAAACAAACCCTGGTATCGATTTGGGAGGAATACAAAAGTTCTTTTGTAGAACATGTTAATGGTTTTCTTCGTCGAATAACAGCTTTAGATGAAAGGAGAGAATGGCATTTTAGCCCCTGCACTAAGAGAAGGTTATGAAGGATAAAGGCTTTCAAGACAGCAAAGATCAGAATTGTTAAATCAGTGGTCTTTCCTGTGACAATTCGTAGTTGTGAAAGCTGTACATTTGAGGAAGAGTGAGAAGGTAGGTGCTTTTGATTTGTGAACCTGGAGACGGCTACTTAGAATTCCATGCATTGCAAGAAGAACTAATCAATCGCTACTTGACAAAGTCAAGCCCAACAAAAGCCTGTCATCTTGATCTGCCATCTTAAAAGCCTGCCCCTGCAGACGGCTACTTGGAATTCCATGGACTGCAAGAAGAACTAATCAATCAGTACTTGTCCAAATCAAGACCAACTGCTCCCTTGAGGAATAATGCCAGTAAGAAGATAGTTGTTTTTGATATATGGACCTGGAGACGGCTACTTAGAATTCCATGCACTGCAATAACTAATCAATCTGGACTTGACAAAATCAAGCCCAGCTGCTCCCTTGAGATAGCCAAATCTGATATAAGCAAAAATTCACATATTTGGACATCTAATGCGTGCTAATAATGAGTTTGAAGAATTGATCATGCTCTGCAAGGTAGGAGGAAACAGGAGAAGGTGAATACAGAGAACCACATGGTTGGACGGAATTAAAGACGCTTATGGTATGACCACAGAAGCTTTGCTAGGTCTTGCAGAGAACAGATCAAGATGCCAGGCTTTTGTTCATTGTCACCAAGAGTCAAACACGACTCGAAGGACCTTAACAACTACAAACCAAATGACTAAGCACTCAGAAGAAGTTATATCGTTCCTCTACTGCGAAAAGGGGAGAGAGTGGCAGAAAGCACTGAAATGTCCATGATGATTTGATCACTAAGCCTTTCTTATCGCGGAGGGGCAAGACTAGAAATTAAACCCCATCTCGATTCAAACGTTCCCACTTATACTCGAATCGTACACAGATTTTACTTTCTCATACATCTGTTACCAGAAATTTTTATTATCATTCACTTGCACCTCTGGTTTTTGACATATATTTACTAGAAATTTTGAAAAATAGGTAAATAGAGCAAAAGCCAAGGGTTGTATATATCAAGCACAGCATCCCGCAAAACTGTAGAACGCACAAGAAAGATGACACCGAATTTCGGGTGTAATAAGCACGTTTTTGAATCTTGTTCTGACGCAAATTAAATTTATCGAAGCTATTCAAAGTCAATGGAACCGGTATGGGTAACAATAGTATCTGACGGAAGAAATAACTTTTTAAATCGCGTTTTTAATCCCTCAGATATTGCTGTAAACGGAATCGTGAGCTTACGCCCTCTGGTTGCAGACTTGTGCGTTAAGAAAAATATGAATTTATATGAGAAACATTTCGCACCGGAAACGCTCTTCAACACTGAAAGCATTTTTCAAATCGGACTCTTAGAAACAGAGATATCGGCAAAAATAAGATATCAATCTACGCTCCCTGGCAAGAAAAACATGCATTACTATAAGAAGAACGTATTCTCGAAAGGTATTTCGATTTGAGCAGTATAGGTCCACGAAAGAATGTTTGCAGTCAAATTTTCAGGAGCTCAGATTTTGCTGCAAATATATAAGCAGAAATTAACACTTATGCCCCCTGGTGACCAAACCATTCTTTACTAAACATTAGAAAATATATGAAAAAGATTTTCCATCACGTGTTGTATGCGATACAGGAAGAATTTTTCAAATCGGAGTCTCAGAAGCAGAAATAACGCAGAAAACGCAATTTAAATTTGCGCCCCTAGCGGAACGTCTGTGATTTACTTGAAAATTTTGGATTTATATGAAAAGCATTTTGCATCGGAAGCACTATTCAACAAAGAAGGAATTTTTAAATTTGAACTTTCAGAAGTACAGATATTGGCAAAAATAAGATACACATCTACGCCCTCTGGCATAGAAACCATGCATTATTTTAAGAAAAAAAAGTTCCTAAAAGGTTTATCGACGTGAGTAGTATTGATCCACAAACATTTTTTTTTTCAATCGAGATTTTAGGAGCTCAAATTTTGCTGCAAGTACATCAGAAGCGGAAATTAAGACCTGCGCCCCTGGTGGCCAAACCATTTGTACAAACATTAGGAATTATGTGCAAAGGATTTCCCATTAGGAGCTGTATCCGGTGCAGAAAGAATTTTTCAAATCGGAGATTTAGAATCAGAGATATAAGGGGAATGCAATTTACCTTTACGCCCCTGGCGGAAAGTCTATGAATTACTTGAAAGTTTTTAAATTATATGAAAAACATGTCACACTAAAAACACTATCCAACAAAGAAGGAATTTTTGAAATCGGACTTCTAGAAGTAGAGATATTGACAAAAATAAGATATACATCTACTTTCCCTGGCAGAGAAACCATGCAATATTTTAAGAAGAAAATATTCCGAAATAGTTTATTGACGAGAGTGGCATCAGTCCACTTAAGAATTTTTTCAATCGAGATTTTAGAAGCTCATATGTTATGGCAAATACATCGGAAGCAAAAATTAACACTTACGTCCCCTGGTGGCCAAAGTATTATTTCCCAAAATTAGAAATTATACGCAAAAGATTTTCCATCAGGAGCTGTATCCGCTAAAGAAAATATTTTTCAAATTGGAGTTTTAGAAGAAGAGATATTGGGGGGGGGGGGACGTAATTTACTTTTACTCCCCTAGCGGAAAATCTATGCGTGATTTGAAAAGGTAACTATAGCTAAAATACTCTTCGACATAAACAGAATCGAAACATAAAAAAAAATTTTCAATTGGATGTTTAGAAGCAAATATGTGGAATAAAACGTATTTTTAAATTCGACATCATCTGCATTAACGCCCTGTAGCGGCGAAATTGCATATCGTAAAAAAAAAACGAAATAAATGATCATCATCCGCATATTTCAATCTTCCCAAAGCAAAAGGAATTTTTCAAATCGGACTAATAGTTGCAGAGATATCGTGCCTACAGACGGACGGACGGGCAAACCGATAACATAAGCATGATCTTTTTTTGCAAAAGACGTGCTGAAAACTAGCGCGCGCAGGATCAATGGCTGTTTGATATTGAACGTAACAATAGATACTCTCGGAATAGGGCTTGGAAAAAGTCTGCTAAAGGTTAAGCGCTCAGGAGCAGATGACGAATTGGCTTTTTATTCTTACTGCATAATAAGAAATGTCACAGAGGTTAGACATCCAACATGCTGTTTTATGCTGCTCTATTCGCCATTTTGGACCAGCTCCTTTCATGCATCTGAGGGATCCACAGAACACACCTCACAGAGTATGTTACTCTGTGTCATGGCTAGCTGTCCGGAACACTGCGTGTGGTTAACTAATTCCTTTAGAAAAGAAAATATTGAAGCGGATAACTTTGATTTAGAGCTTTCAGTAAATTTATTAATAGGAGCATTTTTTTTACCACCTCTCCATTCTGGGAGGACAACTGGCTTGCTTCCTTCGGTAGCTACGACGCTGTTAATCACCTTGGTATTGTCTACCAACATGCTATACCTAATGGTCGTACAATTGATGGTTAGTATCATGCAATGCTGGAAATATTTAGGAGAGAATGTTCTTTGTAAGGAAAGTCTGACGTTCAGGTCTAATACGTCTGACGTCTCCCATATGCCTCACAATTTTTGCAAGACGAAGACATCTGTGTTTTCTGCATTCATCTGCAGTCTTGATTTGATCCATGTTATTTTTGGTCATTCCAAAGAACGTTTCTACGTTATTTTTGGACCACCTGAACGTTTCTAACACCTAAAACAGTCCACGCAGCGACGTATTGCTACTGTTTTGAGGACAAAAGGTGTTCCCATGCGTTATTAGGGGCGTGTGTACCGTGAAGTAGTTGTCAAGACATGATCAAACTACTGACGTTGGACGTTACTGTTGCCGTATAGATTTCCCTTTTTTTTTTCATGAATGTGATCCGAGGGCATTATGGTCTTCAGTCAACTGACAGCAAAGTTTTCACAAAACACAATCGTCTGAATCCCATTGTTTTCCCGTGTTTTATAAATAGTTTTCTCGAAAATCGGAGAGAAGGTCGCTCTTGAAGTGTTTACATCGAGATGCAAAAATTAAAAATTTTAGCAATCTGATGAGCAAGAAAGCATAAAAGCATGAAGCTATAAAAATAAAAATTATAAAAAGTAAGGGTAAATTTCCATTTGCAATTAAAAATAATAAAGAAAGATTCATAGATTGCAATGCAATGTATTAAAGATTACAAAATTAAAGCAATATACACAATATATATATATATATCATCATTGTCAACCATTATCAATCCACTGCTGGACGAAGGTCTCCCCAAGTTTCCTCCACAACGGTCTGTCTTGTGCCAGTCTCCTCCATGTCACAATATATATATATATATATATATATATATATATATATATATATATGTTACCGCTAAAATGCAGAAATCAGTTATTCTACATATTATCTAGGTAATGTGCAGATTAACTAGGGTGATCCGTTAAAATGCCGAAAATTGTTGCATTGCTCAAATTACCTAGGTAATCTGCAAATTACCTAGATAATCTGCAAATTACCTAGATAATCTGCACATTACCTACTAGGCACTCGTTAAAGTGAAAATAAGGCTACTTCATTCGCCCGTTTTGATGTGAGCGGCTTCAATACAACAAATTTTGTTAAGTGGTCTTGGTATACGAGAAGAAACTTAAACTTTCCATCTGGTTGAGATTGGTAATCGATGAGAACCACCTGGCATCTGCTGTTGAAATGCGATGAAATAATCGGCTTTACAACAATACCCTTTTTTCGCACTTTTTTTGTTTTTGTTGACAAGGTTCGCATAAATCCAAAAACATTTTTATTTGGACTTGGGTTATGTTTTTATAAAGTGTATTTAACTGCTTGATCATTCTGTCTCTTCCACGGTGGCCAATTGACAAATGAGTAGAATACAATATGTCAAACAATTCTTCGGCATGGACAAACTTTTTCGCACTTTCTCGCGCATATGACAATGGCTCAATGAGTTTTTCACAGCCTTGTACAGTCAACACATCATACCTTTGAATTATTCGATAATCTCGAGATGATTCTTTCTTCTTGGAAACTTTTTTTCGCTTTACATCTTCAATTATGCAATCATACTTTCATTTTGTTATTAAAACACTATTATATTTTGAATCTTCGCTAAAGAGGTTTGCGAAGAATCTTTTCTTCATTTTACTCACCAATTCGGTGCTTGCTTGCATACTAGGAGTTAAATTTATCTGCTTTAAAAAAATCACGACACAAATTCACGCGCTAACAGGCAGAAACGAATTTGAAAACAGAATTAGCTATGCTATGCACTGGCAGCCGACGCCAATTATGAGAAATAAAAACAACCGGCGACGACAAGACGCTGGCGAAACGAAACTAAAAGTGGACGGAGAGGGGGAAGGTGTAGGGAAAGGAAATGAGAGAAACAGGCGAAACCAAACTAAAAGTGGAGGGAGAGGGCGAAGGTGTAGGGAAAGGAAATGGGAGAAACAAACTTTTGAACTTTAACGATACGGAAGCCGTTAATGTGCACATTACCTAGGTAAAATGCGGAAAACTCTTGATTCCGCACGTTAACGGAGCAAATCAGTTAATCTGCAGATTAGCTAGGTAATGTGCACATTAACGGCTTCAGAGCTTTAGCGGTAACATATATATATATATGGAGTAAGTGCCGAAAATTATTAAATTTTTTTTTTTTTTTTGGAGGTTTAACGACCACCGTGAGCAACTCAATGGGCTATAAGAAGTCGCCCGTCCCTAATTTAGGGTCACTGGTTCCAGGGAAGGGAGAGAGCTGGAGTGCCGTAAGACAAATACAACATCCATGCCTGACCGGGATTCGAACTCGGACCCCTTACGGACGAATGATCAGAGGCCAGCGCCTTAGACCACTGCGCCACCGGGGCGGCAATTATTAAAACACGCCATTATATACACAATATGCAAAAAGTATAATACTTTAAATTAAACACACCAGATCGTGAATATTCATGAAACGCTTATGAAGTAGTAAATCCGTTTATGTTTGGGGTGTAATACGTATAAAGATTCGCCAAGATTTCGCTCACCATTGGGAGGAATTTTTAAGTTAATAGCAGACGTAAAATGCAATAAATTAGAACACGAAAGAAACAAAGATAATTTTTTGAAGATAATGCGTGGAATAGTATAATACAAATTGCCCTTTTAACGAACTGTAAAGAAATTGCAATCAGGAAAAAAGTCGAAATCCTCTACAGCAAACTAGCATTCAATGATATGGTCTCTATCGAACTATATCAATTATTTGGCATGCGATATCAAAAGATGGAAACACATCGCCGCACACCCTATTACTGCCTGATAAAAATTCACGTAGTACTGTTAGTGATGTCACCCACGCGATTTTCAAAAATCACCTTTGTTTTTTACGTGTTCTAATTCCCTTCATTTTATGTCTACCATTGTCTTGGAAAAACCTCCCAGTGGAGTGCGAAAGCTCGGCGAATCTTTAGGCGCAATACACCACAAAAAAAGGGGGAATTTACTACGCTATAAGCGTTTATATATATAATACTAATTTACAAAGCATGTGCAACAGTTATATAGAATCATAAAATAAAAATAGCAACACTATTCCGCTGGAAATACATACTATGTAAATGTACATTTGACAGAAAAACCATGAGCGTGTTTCCATTCTCGTAAGCAAGTACTAAAGACAGACAAAGACAAATTTATAACTACAAATGAGCAAAGCAGAATTTAGGCGTTATTTCCCTTGTCACACCCATACACAGAGCAGTAGACTTAAGGTATCGTCTAACATCTCGTCTTGGAAAAAAAGATGGAAAAAATGTTTACAAAAATGATGACAAGGGCTGTTCTCTAGTCATATCCATAGACAGAACAGCGGATTTAAAATCCCACCAAACATCACGCCCTGCAAGAATAAATTTACTTCCTAATAAGCCAATGTAATGTTAAACTCTTGAAGTTTCATGTTCACTCGGCAATGCTACTTCGGATACAGTTTGTCTCAAACAAAAGTTTTATTGTGATGCTCCTGATTAAGACAACTGTCTTACGTTTCTTTTATTTAGATCGTGGTTTCCTTTGATGTTGCTGTATTCGAACTATATTTTTGTATGATGTTTTAACATGATTAAACAAACTAATTCCGACTTTCCTTGCAGGGATATATACGGCCCGAGACTTCTGGAGATGCACCAGCATTCAGCAGATATTGCGATAATCTTCTGGTAAGCGAACATTATCGCATCTTTCGAATGAAAATAAAAAACGTAACAAAGTACGGTCTTATATCAACACTTTTTCATACCTTCATCTGCAAAAGCGATGTTTTCTGCACTATGATTCCAATGAGTTCGTGTCTACGTGCGATACAGAAAATTGTGAAAACGGATGTTCAGGTTTTTTCAATTTTATAATCCTTGGTTTCTCTATAACTGATCTAAACAAATTTGAATTTCATAATATTAAGGTTTCTCCATGATTGTTCGAATCGAATTTGAATGTTTTAACGCTTATACTTCCCTATGATTAGTATAAACGAATTTGAATGTTATAATGCTTAAGTTTCTCTATAATTTGGTCAAAACAAATTTAAATTTAATAATGCCCAAGTTTCTCTGTAAGTTGTCTAAACGAATTTGAGTTTTATAGTGCTTAGGCTTCCCTATAACTGGTCTTAACGAATCAGAATTTTATAATGCTTAAATTTCTCTGTAATTGGTCAAAACTATTTTTTTTTTAATTTTATAATACTTCGGTTTCTCCATAATAGGTCTGAGTGAATTTGAATGTTATATCGCTTATGCTTCTCTATAATTGGCCTAAACGAATTTAAATATTGCAATGCTTAGGTTTCTCTATAACTGGTCTAAGGGAGTTTGAATTTAATAATGCTTAGGTTTCTTTCTAAGTTGTCTAAACTAATTAGAGTTTTATAGTGCTTAGGTTTCCTTATAATTGGTCTACACGAATTTGGATTTCAAAATGTTTAGGTTTCTCTGTAAGTTGTCTAAACGAATTTGTATTTTATAGTGCCTAGGTTTCTCTGTAATTGGTCTAAACGAATTTGAATTTAATGATGCTTAAGTTTATTTGTAAGTTGTCTAAACAAATTTGAATTTCATAATGCTTAGATTTCTCTGTAACTGGTCAAAACTATTTTTTTTAAATTTTATAATACTTCGGTTTCTCCATAATTGGTCTGAGTGAATGAAGGTGAATGTTATAACGCTTATGTGTCCCCATAATTTTGGTTTAAACGAATTTGAATGTTATAATGCTTAGGTTTCTCTGTAATTGGCCTAAACGAATTTAAATTTTTGCAATGCTTAAGTTTCTCCATAACTGGTCTAAACGAATTTGAATTTAATAATGCTTAGGTTTCTCTGTAAGTTGTCTAAACGAATTTGAGTTTTACAATGTTTAGCTTTCTTTATAATTGGTCAAACGAATTTATATGTTTAGGACGAAATCGACTGAATGGAAAATTTATTAGGACCGCGAACTTAGAAATGTATCAAACCACCTTATCATCCGGAAGAGCGGAAATTTATATCAAATACGGTTGCTTAATAGTGTAATATGATATATATACAGGATTTGGACAAAATAATATGAACACTATGTTTATAGGGGTCAATGCTATTCGTGTAGGCTACACTAAGAAAAAAAGTTGTGATTATCATTTGTGTATCTTTTCTTTTCATGTATTCTCTAGATTGTATGCCAGTGTAGTACAAGTTGTATTCAGTAGCTGTTCGTAAGAGCGGTTGGTGAAATGAGTGCCCTGTCAGACTTCCAAAGACGAGAAATCGTGGAGGACCGTTTTGCAGGAGCGTCTGTAACCATAACAGCCAAATTGTTTGGTGTTTCAAGAGCAGCGGTCTCCACAGTTAGGATTTTATGCTTAAAGCATGGCAAGATTTCTTCGGCGAAGAAGAATAGTGGGCGAAAACCGAGATTGAATAAGAGGACCCGTCGAACACTAACAAAGATTCTGTCCAAACAACACAGAACTATTGCAGCAAAACTGACAGCAAAACTGACAGCAAAACTCCATATCCACCTGGAAGACTCTATTTCCACAAAAACAATCCGCAGAGAACTTCACAAATCCAGCACCTACAGAAGAGCTGGAATTGCTAAACCTTCAATCACAGGAATCTACGTTACAATGCAACAAAATAATTATGCCATGATTGAAAATGTGTGATATCGCCCAATGAGCCCTCATTTATATTTTTATCAAGAGTTGGTCGGGTTTACGTATGGAGAACCCCAAGAAAGCGTATATGTCGGAGTATCTGGTTCTACCGTGTTTCCACGAAAATAAGACCGGGTCTTATATTAATTTTTGCACCAAAAGGCGAATTAGAGCTTATTTTCAGGGGATGTCTTATTTTTTCATGTACTACCAACTGTTTTTATTTTTTTTTTCATTCACATTTACTCATTTATTCATGTACAAAAATCTACATTTATTCAAATACAGTCATGTCATCTTCTTCTGGAACATCGTCATACCTCTCCAAACCCCGTATTCCGGCCTGAATTTCTTGCGACTCCATTTCCTACAGAACCATTGACCCCAATCTCTCATATCCAGCAAGAAAGTTCTCCTTAAATGAGCACTTCTTGTCCATGTAGCCTGCTCGTAGTGCATTGGCCACACAGCTGTCAGTGAGTTTATCCCATGAATTCTTCACCCAAGTCACGAAATCTTGCAATCTAGGCTTCACAAGGTTTCCACGCTTATTTCTCTCCATTCTATTTTCAATGTAGTCATTGATTTCCATGCGAAAATGATCCTTGAATGGCTTATTTATTACAATAACAGGAGTCTGGAGATAGGCAGTCATTCCTGCGGTAATCATTATTTGATCTATTCTTCTCTCTGCAAGGAAGTTCTTCATGTCTTAAGCGCGGTGAGTGCTGGCTGAATCCCAGACTAGCAGACCTCTTTGGCCACCTCGCAAAACAAGTGGCAGCATTAAATCGACCCATTTCCTTATAACTTCTTGTGTGCACCAGGATTTTTCGGTTTCAAGAACAAAAATGCCTGAAACACGTTCAATCTTATCTTTCTTGCCCTTAGTGATGATTAGAGGTGGGACTTTCTTTCCATCCAGACGAATTGCCAAAACACAGGTAACACGTGAACTTTCGTAACCAATGGAAGGAATGTAGATTGATGAGGCACCCCTCTGATCAATTGTCGTTTGTGATCCTTGGCCCATAAACACTGCAGTTTCATCCATAGCAATCATGTTGAAGAGTTGGTAGTTAGAAAAAGCCGTAAGATTCTTACCCCGGGAGTCCTCCACGATTCCTTTCTTGTACTCGACGGAATAGCTCCTTCTTTTTGCACTAATCTTTTCTGGGGATCAAAATATTATTCCCTTTAAATCTACCATTAAATGAAGTGTTAATTGAAGACTGTGTTAATTGTTAATCGACACAGGGGTGGCAACAAAAATGATGACAGTTAAGCATGTACGTTCGGCCCCAAAATATTAACTCTCTGATTTTAAAGAATTATTTCAGTCACAGTTGCCAAAACAATAACTTGGACAGGGACGGACCCCTTTTGTAATTCACTGAAGGCGGTTAGAACACTTCTTACTTTTTCTTGGAGTTAGCATATGCCCTCCCCCCTCCCCATTTCTAAAAACACACACTGCCTGTTGATGAATAACTTAATAACTTCTTCACCAAAAAATAGCGTTCACAGGTAAAGTTTCCCACTTCGGATTCCCTTTTCGGAACTGGATATTACAGCTGCCGAGTAAAAGACGGCTTCTTTTCATCTCCCGCAAGCTCTTAAAGACGGCTTCTTTTCATCTCCCGCAAGCTCTTAAAGACGGCTTCTTTTCATCTCCCAGTATTCTCCAGTGATTTTGGCACTCGCTTCAGTTTTTTTAACAGGGATAAGCTGGCTGACTACGGTACTACGTATCGTAACTGGGGCTTATTTTCGGGGTAGGGCTTATATAACAAGCATCCGGAAAAATCATGCTAGGGCTTACTTTCCGGTTAGGTCTTACTTTAGTGGAAATACAGTAGCTGTCAAACATGAGGGTGCATCTGTGGTGATTTGGGTAGAGGCCGTACCTTTGTATTCGACTGGTGCCCATCATTACCGTACATTGTTGTGATACTACCAGCGGATGCTTGGACATTCTAAGTGATCAAATACATCATATGGTCCAAGTGTGTTTTACCAAAAATGACGCCTTTCTTCAAGATGATAATGTGTCCATACGCACAGCCAGGACAATCCGGTATAGGTTTGAGGAGCACAAACATGATCTTCAACATCTGCCTTGGCCAGATCAGTCACCTGACTTGAATGCCATCGAACCAATGTGGGCAGTATTCGAGACCAGAATGAGATTCAGGTTCCCTCCTCCTACATCTCTGAAGCAATATGCTGATGTTTTGATCGACGATAGTACAACGTCTTCCAAGTGTTTCCATAACTTTGCCATTCAAATGCTCATAGAGCAATATTGCTTCACCACGTGCAACTAATCTTCACCGCAACCACGTACGTTTTGTCCTTAGAACCAATTCTTTGGCACACAGTACTCTAGGATGTTTACGTCACCTCAGGCCCTCAGTATCTTGCATTACATACCCCACATACGATTTTTTACGGAGACTTTCTTTACAACCTGATACAAGTGGTTTGGCATGCATTACCACGAGATGGAAAAACGCCACAACCCAGCTTACACTGAAGAGCAATTGAATTAGAGATACCTGTCTAGTAACGTGCAGCACCACCTTTCGCCCTGATGACGGCGACGATTCGTCTCGACATGGACTCGACAAGACACCGGAAGCGTTGGAAAGCCATACGGATCAACGACCCCTGAACAAGCTCCCACAGTTCACGAAGATTTGATGGAGGGGGTCAGAGCCTCCAACATCTCTCTCGATAGCATCCCAAATGTGCTCGATGGGATTGAGGTCAGGTGACCTAGCTGGCCAAGCAAGCGAGGTCACGTCGGTGAAGTGTTCATCCAACCATTCGAATACAATTCGGGAGCGATGGCACGGTGCATTGTCTTGTTGCAGGCTGAGGTCCCCAGTGGGATGTTGAAGACGCACAAACGGGAGCAAATGGTCGTCCAGGATATCCCGGTAATGTTAACCTGTGAGGGACGATGTCACACGTTGCGGGGGTGCCATTTCAGTCCACGTAAACAGTCCCCAGACGAGAATGCCACCCCCACCAGCTTGAAGAGAACCCTGCTGGCAAGAAGGATCCATCGCTTCATGTTGTTTACACCGTACTCGTATCCTGCCATCCGCATTCACCAACGTGAATCTCGACTCATCAGTCTAAGCAACATTTTTCCACATGTCTAGGGTCTAGTGGTGATGTTCCCGCGCCCATGTTAATCTTTGCACCCTGTGATGTACGGTCAGCAGCGGTACCCTCGTGGGACGATGGCTTCTGTACCCCGTAGCAAGGAGATGGTTCTGGATGGTGTGGTTGCTTACACGTTTTTGTGCACCAGCGTTAAATTGCCGCGTGATTTCTTGCACTGTGGCCCGTCCATCCGCTGTTACAATGCGAGCTAACCGGCGATGACCCCGCTCATCCACACGCTGTTGTCCACGGCAGTTGGCCCTTACAGGGATGGTTTCACCGGATTCGATGTACTCACGGTGCACCCGTGACACAATGGCTCGTGAAAATTCCAGTGCCTGCACGACTTCCGAGATGGAGTCACCCATTCGTCGGGCCCCAACAATTTGCCCATGATCAAATGCGCTTAGATCCTTCGTCTTACCCATACTGCGTCCGACTCTTGCTGATTCTCGTCGCATCACTCCTTATATTGTCAGATCGCTGCATACGCATGTCGTTTCCGTTTACAGGGCCACCCACGACGCCACATTTGCAAAACGCCAGCTGTCTCTAGTTCAATTGCTCTTCAGTGTATAATAGCGTGACAAATAACACGCGCTGTCTGTCTTCCAAGTTGTTTTCAAAAAGTGGGATTCGTTTCTTACGTGTTCTTATTCTCTACACTTTATGTTTAATATCGACATTGAAAGAGCCATGAGTGGAGAGCGAAGGCTTGACGACTTGTACTGTCATATTACACCACTAAATAAACAGATTTATACCACACGGTATTACAAAAAACCGTTTCATTGACATAAACGACAGATATTGGCAAACGTGTAGTTGGCAATAACAATAATTCCCACCATAAAATCAGATTTTGTAATAGCTTGTGTCAATTTAATGTGCACTTGTACTTCTTTTAATATGTCTTTTGTAAAAAATGATCGTGTTTATGTTATCACTTTATCAGTCCGTCTTTCCGTACGACTGTGGACACGATATCTCTGCAATTATTAGCACGACTTGAAAATTTATTTTTGCAGTGGCAAGCTCAAAATGTGAGAATGATGATCCCAGCATTTCGGTTTTTCCCAATGCATAACTTCGTCGCTAGAGGGCGTAAAAGCAGATTTTTTTTTTGATTGGAGGTTTAACGACCACCGTGAACAACTCAATGGGCTATAAGCAGTCGCCCGTCCCTAATTTAGGGCCACTGGTTCCAGGGAAGGGAGAGAGCCAGTGCCGTAAGACAAACACAACATCCATGCCTCACCGGGATTTGAACCCGGACCCCTTACGGACGAAATGATCAGAGGCCAGCGCCTTAGACCACTGCGCCACCGGGGCGGCATAAAAGCAGATGATATCAAAATCAAAATGCATTTTATTCCATATTTTTGCTTACAAATATCCGATTCAAAAATTGTTTTTCCTTTCGATTACATTTATATCGAAAGCTATTTTAGATGCAGTCTCTTTTCAAGTAATGAACAGAATCTCTGCAACGGGGCGTAAAGGTAAATTTCGTTTCCCCGATATTTCTGCTCCTAACAGTCTGACATGAAAACTTGTTCCTGCATCAGATGCAGCCATAGATGGAAATGTTTTGCATATAATCTCTAATTTTTGGTAAAGAAAAGTTTCGCAACCAGATGACCTAAGTGTTTGTTTCTGCTTCTGATGCATTTGCAGCAAAATATGAGCTTCTGAAAATCCGATTGAAAAATTTATTTTGTGCACCGATACCGCTCACGTCGGAAAAGCTTTTGAGAATACCTTCAGCTTGAAATAGTGCATAGTTTATCCGCCAGGGGCGTAGATGTATGTCTACATTTTGTCGATATATCTGCTTTTAAGTGTCCGATTTGAAAAAAAAATTCTTTTTTTGAGAACATTTCCGGTAAAAAACGTTTTTCGTATAATTTCAACTTTTTTTAACGCACAAGTGTGCCACTAGAGGGCGTATGCTTACGTTTCCCTTTAGAGCAATATCTGCGGGACTGAAAACCTGATTGAAAACATTGTTTTTCGGTCAGATAATGCTATATAATATGAAAACACTTTGTGTATATTTTCTTTCTAAAATAATCTCAGCTGGGGGCGCAGATATTTTATGACGCTCCGGTAGCGCAGTGGTTAAGCGAAGGCCTCTGATCATTCGTCCGAAAGGGGTCAGGGTTCGAATCCCAGTCAGGCATCGATGTTGTGTGTGTCTTACGGCACTGGTTCTTTCCCTTTCCTGGAACCAGTGGCCCTAAATTAGGGCCGGGTGACTGCTTATAGCCCATTGAGTTGCTCACAGTGGTCGTTAAATCTACAAAAAAAAAATTATCTGTTTTTCTCAATATTTGAGCTTCTAAACATGCAGTTTAACAAATCCTTTTAACAGGGGATACCATTTACTTTGTGAAACGCTTTAGATTTGTACTTGCAGAGTTTTTGTAGTTCACAGTTCTCTCGCTAGGTTGTATTAGTGTACTTCTCTTTGCAGCTGTAACTCTGCTTCTAAGTACCCCATTGGGATACTTCTCTTTTTACTGTGTGTGATTCGCTGCAGTAAAGATGGGGAGTATTATGCTCTTTAAATGATGCGCAGTTTTCCAGATAGGGGCGTTTTGGTTTACAGTTTGTAACCTTTCCCCCTGTATTTCTGATTCCAGGAGACGTATTTAAAAATATATTTTTCCTTAGCATAGCTTTTCCTATGAAGGATACATTTCGCATGTTTTCAGCTTTTTCATTATGTAAAATTCTTCCTTTTCGGAGAGTAGATTTATATCATGTCTCCATCTATATTTCTTCTAACTGCTGGATTTGAAAATCTATTTGTCTCTGGTATGTTCTTTCTGCTATAAGAAACATTTCAAACGCAGTTCGTTAATATTTATAGCATACTTTTAGCCGCTGGGAGTAGTAAGCTGCTTCTATTTCTGGGTGTTTTATCTATTGTAGATATCCATTTGTTTTTTTTATTAGCAGTTCCATTGACTCTGAATAATTTTGATATTTTTTATTCGCGTCAGAAAAAATTTAAAAGACGTTCTCATTACAACCGAAAATTGGGTATCATCTTTCTTGTTCATGTACTTATCAGATTTATAAAAATAATTGTACGTTAACGTGCATTATAGTTAGACTTGCTGGTGTTGATTCGATGCCAGCACTTGTGTGTTAATGTATCAAAAACAGGGAGCATAAGGCCAAAGTTGGACCGACACCGTACTAATGTATGTCAGTAAATGCTATGTTGTGTTTCTCTCCTATGTGTCCGGTGACTCTTGTCAATATAGTGCAGTTTATTTCAGATCTTAGTCTTATTCTAACGTTTTCTCAGTTCATACAAAGAAATTTCATTTATTTCCCTCTAATTCATATTTCACGAGGTGAGTAAACACTCAGTCATCCTTGTACACGCCTCCTGCGCGTTAGATTTGCTTAGACGGAGCTTTGAAAACTGCTGTAAGTAAAGGACTTAGTTTCTTGGATAGTTTAAATTTCATCTGCATGCGCTTTTCGTATGCCAATATGTTTGTAAATTACGTAAGGTGATGTAAATAGAAAATACAAAAACGTTTATATCAAATGAGTTTAACCTTTAACCATCTGGAACGAATTTACTCGGGGTTAGCAAAATTGGCTGAAATAAGCTCGAACGAATATATTAGCTGTCTAAGAAGTGGATGAAATGAGTGAACGTGGCTGGAACGAGTGAACCTACGAAGTATAAAGCAGTACTTTCCGCTTTAGCTTTTTTGTTTAATGTGGTCATTTAGGGAAATGATTGTCCCTACTCCTTTCAGGCTAAATCAAACAAACACATTGGCGTTCTAACCAGCAAAACTTTCACGAAACATTGGTGTTATTGGCAACGTTATGACCTATCTATCTCCAAAATTGATGCTACAGTTGTATTCTACTTTAATTCAAACTCATCTGAATTACTGTATTTTGACCTGGGGTATAACCTCTAAATATAATATTAATAATTTACAACGATTACAAAATAAATTCACTAGACTTCTAGAGTTGAAAATTCAAAACGGTTATTCCCGAAGTTTGACAACCCGATTAGGCCTACATCCTAATGATTTTAATCTCCTAACAATTAAACAATTATATAATTATTACTTAGGAATATTAATGTTTAAGAGAATAAAAAATAATTTTTACCGGGATTTAATTTCACTAAATTTTCACACCCATCAACATTCTACTAGAAACAAAACTAAACTGGTGCCTATAGTTCCACAAACAGAACGTTCCAGAGAACATATTAATTATGCCGGACCAACTTTTTGGAATAGTTTGCCAGATAATTTAACAACCCTAAATAACATTTGTTTATTTAAAAAGAAACTTAAACAATATTAATTACGATCAGCCTCATTGTAATTTTTTATTCCTTCATCTACATAGGTAGCAGCTACTTCATAAATAAACTGGAACATCCTCCGTGTTTACAAGTTCTTAAACTTCAAATTATATATCAATGATAATGATTGTAACTCTTGAATCACTAAACAAGTTAATGTTTGATATTACTGGCAGTCCTAATGCTGAACATAACTATTAGGATTTTTAACTAATCTGGTAAAACCTTAAGTGGTGACGTTTTATTAGGTGCGCAACTTAATTCTCGGCCACAGACACGACACGTTGACAGCAAATTATACCAAATCAAATACGTACCTAATCAGGGAAATAATCCCCGTCGTGTTGGATACATTTGAGCCATCGGTCAGGGAGCTTCCGAATGCCACTGCGGAAAAAATAGGGCTGTTTCGAGTTGATAAAGTCATCAATACGTGCTTGGACCTGCTCGACAGAAGTGAAGTGCGCATCACTCAGGTGATGTTGCAGAGAGCGAAAGAGGTGATAATCCGACGGGGCGAAGTCTGGAGAATACGCCGGGTGGGACAAAATCTCCGATCCCACGTCGGTGATCGTGTTTAAAGTCATTTTCGCGGTGTGATGACGCGCGTTATCCTGAAACAACAGGACCGACCTTCTGCCCTTGCCGGTGTATGGCCTTTTCGCCTCCATTCACTCACACGAATGAGTTGCTGACAATAACGCTCAGCATTGACCGTTTCACCAGGTTTGAGCAACTCATAGTGTACACCAAGGCGCTGATCCCACCATATGCACAGCAACAACTTCCTGGCATGGATATTCAGTTTGGCGGTACTGGTGGTAGGCTCACCTGGATAAACCCACGATTTGCGCAGATTAGGATTATCGTAGAGCATTCACTTCTCATCACAGGTCAAAATCTTTCGGAGGAAATCCTTCTTCTTGATTCTGGAGATCAAGGACACAGCCGTATCGTAGCGCCTAGACTTGTTCCCAGCTGTGAGTTGGTGGGGCACCCAACGGTCCTCCTTGTGAATCCGTCCAAGCTTGTGCAGGCGCTTTGCAAAGGTTTTCCGTGTTACTCAGAGTTCCTGTGCGAGCTCTGACTGTGTGCGACAGGGATCCGCGTCCAACAGTTGTTCCAGTTCCTCATCGTCAACTTTCTGTGGCTGTCCCGGACGTTCTGCATCACGGAGATCACATTTCCCTGCTTAAACCGCTGGAACCACTTTTTACATGTACTGTAGGCTACAGCAGCATCACCCAAAGTAGCACAGATCATTTGCTGGGCTTCCGCGTCATTTGTTTTCACCTGAAACGCGAGCAGGAGGCAGTGCCTCAAATGTTGCTTCTCGAACGACATTGCTTTCACCGTCAACTTTTTTCCCTTCTGTCACTACAGTTGTGAGCGGTTACGATTGCCTGGAAAGCAGTTGGATGGCGCTGCAATCAGCCATTATCGCACACAGCTATTTGTATTTGCAGACGGGCCGAGAATTAAGTTGCACACCTAATAATTTACATCGTTAATATAAATACAATGATATTGGATGGAGCCGTTTCGGCAGTTGATTTGAAATTATAATGATGATTGTCTCTCAGGGCTGCCAATTTTTAGTATGTCTGTTTGACTTGATATTTTTTTTTTTTGATTGGAGGTTTAACGACCACCGTGAGCAACTCAATGGGCTATAAGCAGTCGCCCGTCCCTAATTTAGGGTCACTGGTTCCAGGGAAGGGAGAGAGCCAGTGCCGTAAGACAAACACAACATCCATGCCTCACCGGGATTCGAACCCGGACCCCAGACGGACGAATGATCAGAGGCCAGCGCTTTAGACCACTGCGCCACCGGGGCGGCGACTTGATATTTGTTCCCGTGATTATTGTATTGGGAGAAGAGGGATAGTTAGGCCCATCTGGCCTTTTCCCTCTTTGATCCCTGTTGTTGCGTATCTGCTCTACAATCATTTTCATTTAATCTATGTAATTTTTATGCGACAACTAAAATGAAATAAATGAAATGAAAAGATTTAAAGCTGAAAGAGCTGTAAAAGTTGCGACGAACCTAGGAAAGGGAAAATATCTGAGTCACTTATTTCTGCCCACTGGCATGGTGGCCATGTTAGGGGAATTATCCCTTCCCTATCATGCCTTGGATCATGGAGAAGAGCATGAAGTACTGGAAATTAACAGGTTGTCGAAATACTCTAAGAAGCAGATTGTCGAAATACTCTAAGGAATTTAGGATGTATTCAAAGGAGTTTAGAAGCAAGAGCCAGTCACCCTTGACCGGCTTATGACCATTACTTCTGAGACGTGAAAGGCAAAGAAATTGTTTTACCCTAGCTCTCGTACAACCCGGCCGCTGTGTGAACACTTCTGTTTGGGAAGCGCTACACATTTAGGAAATCATGTGGTTCAGAAACATATGGTTCGAGCCTTAGAAATTCGAAGCCTCTCCGGTGACGCAGTGGTCTAAGCGATGGCTTCTGACCATTCGTCCGAGATGAGTCCGGGTTCGAATTCCGGTGAGGCATGGATGCTGTGCCTGTCTTTCGGCACTGGCTGTCTCCCTTCCCTGGAACCAGTGAACCTAAATTAGGGACGGGAGATAGCTTACAGCTCAGTGAGTTGCTCGTGGTAGTCGTTAAACCCCCAATAAAAATATTCTAAACTGCGATAAGATGCGATGTATCTCCGAAAGGACGTTCTGTGAATGGAGTCGTTATCTGAGAAACAGTACCGGACTGACCGAAGTATTTGGGTGAGTCCAAGGCTCTTCCGGTTTGTAACTGAAATTTTTAATGTTGCGTGAAAGACATAAACTCTCACATCATGCTGGAAAATACAAGCCATCGTTTTCCATAGTCCTTTTCCAATGTTCCACTTGAGTCACGAGCTCATAAATGTTCCAATGGGCTGATTTCGAGGAGAAAAAAATCTCTGATACCAGATTGATGTACTAACATTTGTCTTCATGTGTCACAGTACCTGAGGCGTCTGCATGGGCCACTTCTAACCCTCGTAAATTTACAACGCCACGCATTGATGGAGTAATGAGGCCACGCACTGATGGAGTAATGAGGCCACGCCCTGATGGAATAATGAGGTCACCCACTGATGGATGGAGTAATGAGGCCACGCACTGTTGGAGTAATGAGGCCACGCCCTGATGGAATAATGAGGTCACCCACTGATGGATGGGGTAATGAGGCCACGCACTGATGGAGTAATGAGGTCACGCACTGATGGAGTAATGAGGCCTCGCACTGATGGAATAATGAGACCTCGCACTGATGGAGTTATGAGGTCACGCACTGATGGAGTAATGAGGCCACGCACTGATGGAGTAATGAGGCCTCGCACTGATGGAGTAATGAGGCCACACACTGATGGAGTAATGAGGCCACGCACTGATGGAGTAATGAGGCCACGCACTGATGGAGTAATGAGGCCACGCACTGATGGAGTAATGAGGCCACGCACTGATGGAGTAATGAGGCCACGCACTGATGGAGTAATGAGGCCACGCACTGATGGAGTAATGAGGCCTCGCACTGATGGAGTAATGAGACCACGCACTGATGGAGTAATGAGGCCACGCACTGATGGAGTAATGAGGCCACGCACTGATGGAGTAATGAGGCCACGCACTGATGGAGTAATGAGGCCACGCACTGATGGAGTAATGAGGCCACGCACTGATGGAGTAATGAGGCCACGCACTGATGGAGTAATGAGACCACGCACTGATGGAGTAATGAGGCCACGCACTGATGGAGTAATGAGACCACGCACTGATGGAGTAATGAGAATACGCACTGATGGAGTAATGAGGCCGCGCACTGATGGAGTAATGAGGCCACGCACTGATGGAGTAATGAGGCCTCGCACTGATGGAGTAATGAGGCCACGCACTGATGGAGTAATGAGACCACGCACTGATGGAGTAATGAGGCCACGCACTGATGGAGTAATGAGACCACGCACTGATGGAGTAATGAGGCCACGCACTGATGGAGTAATGAGACCACGCACTGATGGAGTAATGAGACCACGCACTGATGGAGTAATGAGAATACGCACTGATGGAGTAATGAGGCCTCGCACTGATGGAGTAATGAGGCCTCGCACTGATGGAGTAATGAGGCCACACACTGATGGAGTAATGAGACCACGCACTGATGGAGTAATGAGGCCACGTGGCGCTTCCTCAAGTCCAACACTACATCTGACGCGAAAAACATCGTTGAGATTCCATCATTAATTCCGTGGCGTTGCTACATTGTGCATTTCATATGAAGTGAACCCCTAAACAAGCTTTGGATCAGCATTTTAGACTCAGCATTTAACATCTACTCGTAATCACTACAACTCCACCCACACAGATATCTGCAATTCTAAAATCATCACATATTACTATCTGCTTAATCAATGTCTACAATCTGTACTTAATATTATCTGCTTAATACGAATATCTACAATCTTAACTTAGTACTATCTACTTAACCAATCTCTGTGATCTACACTTACTATCTGCTTAACCCTTTATTTACAATGACCCTAAAATCTGGTATCACTCTAAATACCATAACGCCCGAAACTGTCTGTTGCTTCACTTCTTTGTTTACTAGCAGCAAAGGTGACTGACGGTGACTCCTGCTGATCTCTTATAGGTCGTGCAACTTTAAAGAACAGGTAAGGCCGTTAAAGGGTTAACCAATCTCTACAATCTATACTTTGTACTATTGGCTTAACCAATCTCTATCATTTGTATTTAATACCATCTACTTAATCAATTTCAAAAATTTGCATTTAGCACTTGTGACGTACCTGCCCCGCAGGACGCACATGGGATAAAGGCAGATAGCAGTGAGAGCACATGCCAGTGTAGTATAGTGGATATCACTCGGAGCTTGTGATGTACCTGCCCCGCAGGACGCACATAGGATAAAAGCAGGTAGCAGTGAGAGCACATGCCAGTGTAGTATAGTGGGTAGCACTCGGAGCTCCGGAACTGAGAGTTGTGGGTTCGAATCCCACCCCTGACATAAAAATGATGGGGAAATTTACTTTGACATGCACTATCTGCTTAATCAATCTGTATCATTTGTACTTAATACTATCTGCTTAAGAAGTCTGTACCACCCGCACTTCTTATGAACTGTATTTAATATTTTCATTTTACTATGCTATGACCCACTGTCAGCGTTGCCAGATAGAAATATCTCTTCGGGAAAGTAACGTATCTTTCATTGAGAAAATATTTAACCAAGAAGTGACCATCTTTGCATTACAAAACGTAAACTGGAAAGCGCAATTAAATAGAGGAAAAGAAATCAGAAATATGTATGGTGAAAGAAGCGCTGGAACAATTGAAACGTCACGCTTTTAACTAAACTGTATTACAATGTAAATTTGTTCCAGCTTTAAATATGTATTAAAATCATGTGCGATGCTTCTAAAATATTCGGTAACGTTTTTTTTTCCTATTTAGGTTTCCCTGACAAACAGGGACTGGCTGAAGTACTTCTATGTAGTACGTGGAAACGTGTGATCGTTTCTTATCGTATAGGTCACAGCGCAAGAAGGAAGTAATGAACAACGTGAGATGATGCCATCATTACCAATGAATTAGATCACCCCAAATGTTTCTTATGCTTTATATTGTTTCTTTTAATATCGTAAGTAGAATTCCATAATGTCCTGCGCACTATTTGAAATAGAAGTCATGTGTTAAATTTGCACGAAAAATGTTCTCTTCTTTCACAAACTTCAGTGCGATATTAAACTAGATTAAATTACAGACAAATGCTTCAGTGCTGTTCTACCAGAAAAGCCTGTGAGAAAAAATTTAATAAATGAAAAAATTAAATTCAGAATTTTCTGCAAATAAGCCAAGTGGTGTAGTATCTCTATATTTGTGAGATTTACTTTCGTGTAAAACACCATGATTACTGAATTCAGTAACTTGTTGGGTTGGTGCAGAGCAGATGAGGTTTTGTATTTGTAGACTCACGTAGTTGGCTGGTAATTTACAAATTAACACATCGCGCGATGTGAGTTGTAATATGTAAATTTAAAGTGTCAAGGCTGTGGCCTATGTTTCGAATTTCTATTTCTTAGTACAGAATTCTGTGTCGGCTTGATGCATAAGTTCATGCCGTCTTCTTCACCGCACTATAGGAATGTATTACATCAGAAGGTAAAACGGAATCAGTCAGCTATATATTGCCTCCCATTGTTTACAATGGTGTCCTAACATCTGGATAAATCTGCAAGGTGATTAAAAAAAATGTGCAGGCTGTGCTACGAAGAAATCATCAAGGAAATTCTGGACATCAACATCGTTGTTGAACGTTCTGAAACGGAGTACATTCAACAGAGATCGGAACAGGTGATAGTCTGAAGGGCCGATATCTGGGTAATAGCCTGGATGTGGAAGGAGCTTCCTTTTTTTTTTTTTTTTTTTTGATTGGGGGTTTAACGACCACCGTGAGCAACTCAATGGGCTATAAGCAGTCGCCCGTCCCTAATTTAGCGTCACTGGTGCCAGGGAAGGGAGAGAGCCAGAGCCGTAATACAAACGCAACATCCATGCCTGACGGGATTCGAACCCGGACCCCTTACGGACGAATGATCAGAGGTCAGCGCCTTAGACCACTGCGCCACCGGTGTGGCAGGAAGGAGCTTCCATTTCATGTCTTAAATGGCCGTTTTGGTCATGTTTGCACTGTGAGGGTGTGCGTTATCATGTTGGAGAAGGACACCATGACGCCGATGTGGCTGTTTCTGCCGAATTGCTCTCTCCACACGGCGGAGTTGCTCACAATTGAGTGCAGAGTAGACGTTCCTATTCATCGGTAGCATTTCCCGGTGAGTAATGTCACGCTAGATACACAACACGATCATCGCAGGATGGAGGTTATGTTTTGGACGTGGTGTGGGCGTCTTGTTTGGGCTTAAACCATTCCCCCCGATGCCCGACATTCACGTACAGGCACCACTTTTCATCTCCAGTAACAATACGTAACAGAAAGAGTTTGTGTTGCTGAGAACATTCGCGATAACGGGCGAGCAAAGAACCACATATGGCAACACTCTGCGTTTTGTTGTCCTCGGTGAGAGTGTAAGGCGCCCAAGTCCCCGATTTCTGGACCTTTCCCATACGTTCCAGGTGGCGCACCATTGCGGCCTGATCACAATCCATCTCAGCGGCCAATTCGCGTGTGGTTTGACTCACCTCCAAGTGGATGAGACGGTTCAAACGATCCTCATCAAAGTGAGATGGAAGAGCTGAGCATGGAGATTCGTTGAAGTCAAAATTGCCACCTCGGAACCGCTCAATCCATTTGCGAGCTGTCTTCCGAGCGGTTGCATCCTCCCCATACACAGTACAAATTTGTCGAGTAGCCGCGGCGGCTGTGGATCCCTTGCTAAACTCGTAGAGGAGCAGATGTCGGAAATGTTCATTCCTTTCTGCTTGACACTCCATACTTCCGGACATGAAACCAAAAACCCATGAGCCACAATCACACAACGCAATATGATTTAGATACACGATATTACTGGCTACATTTTGCTATACAACTGGCCATCTGCACTATGACTACTGACCTGAGAAATAGTCGTGAAATAAAACGGCATGAACTTATGCATCATCCCAATATATACTGTGTACAGTGGGCAAAAGAAGTATTTTCACGCGGGGCCCGATTTACTCAGAATCGGGTGTTGGGCACAGCACAAGATGAGCCCCTCCCCTCGCCTACATTCTTGAAATAGTAAGTAAATACATTTGTCGTCACTAAATATTATCAATTAATTTAAAAGTTGATGTAATAAATGGGACACAGTGCGGAAGAAAATAGGAAAAAAATATCTGCTTTTATTAAATCTTAATATTAGCAAGGAAATTCGCACTTAAAAATGTAGACGGGTACGTAAAATACTTTGTAATAGTTCAGGATTGCTATTTTCGCATTTACTTATGCAATAATTAAAATATACACAGATGCTAAGTTATTAATTCCTTTTTCATTTTATTTTTAAGCGATGAACAGTTTTGAGGCTTGGTACAGACTGAATTTCTGGGGACAAGATGAACGTCCATGTAGTTGAATAATCATTAATACAGACATTAGACGTGGACCAGGAACATCCAACAGAGGTCATCGCTTAATATATATCAAACACGTGGAGACAATGTAAATGGACGATGTCATCGCTCTTTCCGCGTTATTTTATAAGCAACGCATAGCGACTGAAAAATTGTGTTCCGGCACCGCTGGGAACGAACCCCAGAACTCTCGATAACTAGTCGAGCGCGTTCGCATTTACGCTACGGCGCCAACAATTCTCAGCGCCATGCGTGGTTTATCAGTCAGCATCTGATACACACGGATTCGTGATGCATCTGACTACACGGATTCGTGTAGTCAGATGCTGACTGATAAACCACGCGTGGCGCTGAGAATTGTTCGCGCCGTAGCGTAAATGCGAACGCACTCGACTAGTTATCGAGAGTTCTGGGGTTCGTTCCCAGCGGTGCCGGAACACAATTTTTCAGTCGCTATGCGTTGTTTATAAAATAACGTGGAAAGAGCGATGACATCGTCCATTTAGAGGTCATCGCTCTTTCCACGTTTATAAGTGAGTCACGTGGAAAGAGCGATGACCTCTGTTGGATGTTCCTGGTCCACGTCTAATGTCTGTATTAATTATTCATTCACCTTCTAACTATTTGTTCAGCTGCTGCTTACCATCTTTGGTGAATCCCCAGCATTGTGCAGGGCTCCAAGAAGCAACCTGCCAAATTGGCTTGGCAGTTAGTGTGTGTGAGTCTGGAGGAATTCGAGGCCGATGTGGTGCAGTGGAAGCATATCCGGCGCGTAACTGGAAGACCCTGGGTTCGATTCCCGGTGGCAGATAATGAGAATTTTTCCGTGACTCACTCATAAACGTGGAAAGAGCGATGACCTCTGTTTGATGCTGATTATTCAGCTGTGATTTTTTCAGTAACACAGTAGACTAATTTTAATTATTACATGCATAACTATATAATTCTCACACTCATGAAAGCACATTATTCAGCTCATTAATTCACTTTATTTAGACCCAAGCAATTTTAAAATCTGATACTTTAAAATATGAAATGCTCAAAGCTTCTACGAAATGTCTTAGCAATACGAAACCCCTTTCAACAGGTGTGTAGCATAAAAAAACCTTTTTCCCACCAAATATTTTTTTTCCATTCACAATAATTAAATAAAAAAAGGGTATATGTGTTTTTTGAATTGAGATTCTGGGGCGTCCTAAAATGCAGGGCCCTAAACCCGAGGGTTGCGGGCCTAAGCGTAAATCCGGCTCCGCTTGCACACCAACATTACTTTGCATAAATAAACGTGGAAAGCAACTTTGACGAAATACACTCATTGTCATAAAGTTTCGCGCACCAAGAAAAGACCGTGTGATTAACGCGGAACTCTGCGAATAGATACAGGGAGGACAGGCATACAAATGATCAAAGTTTCGTGTGATTCCACATGCTCGCGCGCCAAAGACCGGCGCTGCAATCGCAATCCTTGGGGCTTATAAGGCGTAGCGCAGGGGACTCGTATTCGTGCTGAAGTGCACGGTAATAGTCAGGTGAGATCCCTGAGTAATAGGCATGCCGAGGAACCGGCGTAGATGGGCGTACAGGCAACTGAGAGAGTTTGAACGAGGCCGTATCTTCGAGATGATAGAGGTTGGGTGGCCGGCACGGCCATCCGGCCGCCATTTGGGCCGATCGGACAGTACGGTGCAATCGTGTGGGGAGAAATGGCCACGGGAAGGCACCCAGACACGGCGAACTGGTTCTGGACGACACAGATGCACCACCAGCAGAGAGGCTCATGAGATCTTGAGAGCGGCACGCACAGGTGCAACGACGTCCTTGTCCAATATCCAGAGACATGTGGCGGCTGTAAAAGGGACTCCTGTGTCCGCCAGAACTATTTCCAGAGGCCTGGAAGAGGCAAATCTGCACTCTCGACGTCCCTTACGTTTTCTGCCATTCACACCTGACCATCGTCGGCACCGACTCCGGTGGTGTTAAAAGCGAGCAACGTGGAGTGCTACGGACTGGCGACATATAGTGTTCATCGAAGAATCCCGCTTATGTATGGGAGCGGATGACTACCGTGTCAGAGTGTGGAGCACCGCAGGTGAGCGCTACAATCCTAACCTTACTGTACCGCGGCACACATCCCGAACTGCAGGCGTGATAGTCTATGGAGCCATCTTGTATGACAGCCGGACTTCCCTCGCAGTGAACCGAGGGACGTTGACAGCCCAGCGCTACGTACAGGAGATGATGCAGCCCTATCTGATGCCTTTCCTGGCTGGGTGGCCGGAAGCATTTCCCAATAAGATAACGCCCGTCTTCACACGACTCGAGTTTCCTAGGACTGTCTACGCCATGCTTCGACGCTTCCGTGGCCTGCCAGATTACTTAATCTCTCGTCCATCGAGTACGTGTGGGACCAGATGGGACACCAACTTTCTCTATGTCCCACTGTTCGTGATTTAGAGCGTCATTTGCAAGAAATGTGGCCAATCTGTCGCAGGATAACATACGGCGTCTCTTTGACTCCATTCCGGACCGTATCACAGCATGTATCCGAGTACCAGGCGGTCCGACACAGTACTAACGCTGACCGGAATGTGTACTGTATGTCCGCGGGAAGTCGTCCTGCTGAAGAAGAAATACATGTACTGTACAACAAATGGAAATCTTATTTTTATATTTTAATTACTTCTGTCCTTGGTATATACCATCTCACTACTAAAATCTCATTTCAATCCGACGCCTCCTTCTTGGTGCACGGATTTTTATGACAATGGATGTTTTTAACCATTTGATTACTTTTATAATAAACATACCCACACGTGTGTGTTTTTTTACTAATCAGAAGAAATACATGTACTGTACAACAAATGGAAATCTTATTTTATCATTCCAAAGAGTGCTTTCACATTAGTAGAGAAAAACAAGAAACTTTCGAAATGAAAAATGTTACTAGTACTTAGCATGCAGGACTTTTGCTTCGATAACAGCTTTTAATTGCCTGGTCATTGATTCTACTAATTTTCTAGTTGTTTCTACCATAAGTTTTAGCTTGAGGGCTTGCCTAAGTTCTATTTTGTTGAAACATTTTCTTTTACTTACTTGGAAATCCAACAAATGCCACAAATTCTCAATAGAGTTGAGCACTGGGAATCGTGGAGATATTTTCAGGTGAGTTTTCACTATATAAAGCAACCACGATTTCGTTACATTTGCTGTATGTTTAGGATCGTTGTCCTGTTGAAAATAGAATTAATCTGCAATTCCCAGTTTCGGTGCACTGGCCATTAAATTACCTTGCAATATATCAGTATATATATATCAATATATCAGTAGTGACCATAGATTGGTGAGATGTAAGATGCACCTCAACACTAAACTGGAACGTGGCAAGCTCATAAGACAAACAAAATGTATTGACATAACCAACCTTAAAAAACACCATAATACTTTCAAGTTGGAACTGAAGAACAGATTCTCTGCTTTAGAAGGCCTAACATCGGAAGAAGTGGATATTTCGGAAGTTAACAGAAAAGTAACCAAAGCTCTTATGGAAACAGCAACAAAATTAGCTGGGTCTAAGAACAAGTTGCATGTAAACAAATTATCAGGAAAAACCAAAATGTTGATGCAAAAAAGAAGAGAGATGAGGACAACTAAAGAAGATGTGACTTCCAAAGTGGAATATATAGAGCTATGCAAGACAGCACGAAAAAGTATCACTGAAGACGTAAGGAAATTCAACTGTGAGCTAGTGAGGAAAGCAATTGAAAACAACCAAAGCCTAAAGATAGCAAAGGGACATCTCAGTAAGGGAAGAAAACAGATTATGGCTCTGAGAAAAGAAGATGGTTCTATAACAAGAAATAGAGGCGAAATTTTGACAAGAGTGAAAGATTTCTACTCCAAATTATATGAAAGGGATGATACATGTACTCCAGACATCATGAAAGGTACCAGAGTTCTTCCAGTCCTCTCAGCAGAAGTTGCTCATGCAATCAAGAACATGAAGCGGGGGAAAGCTCCAGGAGAAGATGGAATTACTATAGACATCATACAAGAAGCAAGTGGAGAAATCGAAACAGTACTCGCCCAAATTTTCACTCGATGCCTTAATGAAGGGAAGATTCCTGAGGATTGGAACAATGCTACAATGATCCTGCTACATAAAAAAGGTGACATTGAGGATCTCAGGAACTACAGACCTATCAGCCTCCTATCAGTATTTTATAAAATCTTCACTAAAGTTCTTTCACACCGCTTGAAGGTAACACTGGACATGGCTCAACCGAGAGAACAAGCTGGATTCAGGAGTGGCTACAGCACAATAGATCATATCCATGTACTGAGAGAACTAATTGAAAGAGCGAGGGAATATGAACTTCCATTGTGCATGGCTTTTATCGATTATGAAAAAGCCTTTGATTCGGTGAAACCATCAGCAGTTACCACGGCTCTGAAATCCTGCGGTATTGAAGATGCATACATTAATATTATTAATAACATCTATGAAAATGCAAGTGCAAAGATTCGGCTGTTTGAAAATACAACACACATAAAAATTGGAAAGGGAGTGAGACAAGGTGACACCATATCCGAAGCTCTTTAATGCCACATTGGAAAATGTCTTTCAATCACTGAACTGGGAAAACAAAGGGATAAAGATTAATGGAGATTATCTAACCCACCTTCGTTTTGCTGATGACGTAGTCATTTTTGCAACTACCCCATCAGAGCTGCAGAGTATGATCCAGGAACTTGCTGACAAGAGTAAAGAAGTGGGATTAAAAATGAACTTTCAGAAGACAAAAGTGATGCTCAATGCTTTTACAAGAAATGAAGATTTATCGATTGATGGAGAAAAGCTGGAGATAACAGACACGTACGTTTATCTTGGACAGCAGATATCAAGTGAGGGTCACATTGATGAAGAAATTAATCGGCGTACAAAACTTGCCTGGAGAGCTTTTGGAAGAAACAGCATAATTTTCAAGAGCAATATGCCATTATGTCTTAAAAGAAAAGTGTTTGATCAATGCATCCTTCCAGTGCTTACGTATGGTGCAGAGACGTGGACCTTAACTAAAAGAGACATACAAAGGCTGCAGACAACTCAAAGAAGCATGGAGAGGTGCATGCTTGGTATAACCAGGAGAGATAAGAAGAGGAACTCGTGGATCCGAAAAATGACGAGAGTGGAAGACATCATGATCAGAGTTAAATCCCTGAAATGGCAATGGGCTGGACATACTGCCAGAAGGACAGACCATAGATGGACAGCCGAAATTTTAGATTGGATTCCAAGGGACAGGAAAAGACCCAGAAAAAGACCACATGGGAGATGGGTGGATGAAATTCGTAAATATGCGGGAGTGACATGGAGGAGACTGGCACAAGACAGACCGTTGTGGAGGAAACTTGGGGAGACCTTCGTCCAGCAGTGGATTGATAATGGTTGACAATGATGATGATGATGATGATATCAGTATATTGTCTAGCATTCATATTACCTCCTTCAATAAAGTCGCCAACTCCATTAAAGGCCCGTACACCCAGAAATCATTACATGACCAGTGCCATTCTTTACAGTTGACCTTTTTTTTTTTTTTTTTTTTTTTACAAGGAAAGTGTTTGCGTCTCGCCATGCATATTTTGTTCCATATCCGAGCCGAATATATTAAAAATGATTTCGTCGAAAATTATAACATTTTGCCAAAAGTCTTCACATGGAGGCAAATAAGCTTTGGTTTGCTGAATAAGCTTTCTAAAACTCAAGTATTTTCTGCCTATTTGCTTCAACGATATCAAGCAAGTTTTTTTCTGAGTGTCCTGCCTCGAATATATGCATCGTAAAGAATATTACGAACATGAGTTTGATTTTCGTGCTGATAGTAACTAATATATTCGAAATCTGACGTATTTGCACGATCTATTCACCAGATGACGACACTAAGTGATCTTAGATGAGTTGTTTATTTCGAAAAACTGATAGGTTAAAACATATTTACAATTAAAACCACGAGATCTTTCAACCTTACGTTAAAGTCATCTTCAGATGGAGGCAAATAAGATTTGGTTTGATGAATACGCTTTTTAAAACTCAAGTATTTTCTGCCTATTTGCTTCAACGATATCAAGCAAGTTTTTTTCTGAGTGTCCTGCCTCGAATATATGCATCGTGAAGAATATTACGAACATGAGTTTGATTTTCGTGCTGATAGTAACTAATATATTCGAAATCTGACGTATTTGCACGATCTATACACCAGATGACGATACTAAGTGATCTTAGATGAGTTGTTTATTTCGAAAAACTGATAGGTTAAAACATATTTACAATTAAAACCACGAGATCTTTCAACCTTACGTTAAGGTCATCTTTAGCTAGAGGCACCATTAAAAGATATTTACAAGGAACTTCGTTATAAATACTGTCTAGGTAAGAGTTTAAGTGACGCAAATACAAGTGTGAGGCGTAGATAATTTTACAACGACAAAGCTTGCAACGATGACACCCCTTGTCAAATCTCGCTGCCATGGCAACATATTATGTGAATATGCTCTTTTAAGTGCAACGTTTATTATTTTTTGATAATAGTAATGCTTTTGTATCTCACTCAGTTGTTACTTTCATATTAACTGTTTTAATGTTGTAATTCTATGTTGTTTTTGCTCTCTGTTTTATGGTATTTTAAGGGAGGGGATTATGAAGGAGGGTGGTGAGGGTGTAGGGAGAGGGGGGATGTAATACTTGTTTTGTTTTTACTGTTAAGGACTATATTTTGTAGGGAGTTTCTTGGGGGGAGGGGGATGGTAAGAAATTCCAGGTTTTACTCAGACACATGTGTTCTGCGCAGAATTATCTACGCCTCACACTTGTATTTACGTCACATAGACTCTTATCTAGACAGTATTTATTACGAAGTTCCTTGTAAATATCTTTTAATGGTGCCTCCATCTGAAGATAAATTTAACGTAAGGTTGAAAGAGCTTATGGTTTTAATTATAAATATGTTTTTAACCTATCATTTTTACGAAATAAACATCTTATCTAAGATCACTTAGTGTCGTCATCTTCTGTATAGATCGTGCAAATACGGAAGATTTCGAATATATTAGAATATTACGAATACTTTGATAACTTACTATGCTGACGGCATCAGTAGCCAACTCTCGAGCACTTATGGAGGGCTTTTTTGGTACTTTACTAAAGATGATACTAGACGGAATCTGTTGGAATCGATGGTTAGTTTTTTTTGTTTTTGTTTTATTTTTGGAAAATAATAAATTCATATGAAACAACAAATGTGAACTTTATTTGATTGACAAATTCATTCAACCACTTCAGTTAAGACAATAGTCCAGGTTTGTGATTTTTTTTCTGTTTTTGACTGAAGGCTTAACGACCACCGTGAGCAACTCAATGGGCTATAAGCAGTCGCCCGTCCCTAATTTAGGGTCACTGGTACCAGGGAAGGGAGAGAGACAGTGCCATAAGACAAACACAACATCCATGCCTCACCGGGATTCGATCCCGGACCGTTCACGAACGAATCACGAAAAGCCAGCGCTTAGACCACTGCGCCACCGGGGCGGACAGGTTCGTGTGGTGAGGCGGAAGTCCACTCATCTCGATCGTGTTCAAAAATTCAACTGGATCGCGCACTCTTTCACTCTCATCTTCAGTCACAACTGTGTTTGTAAATGTTGTTGGCGTGAGAATCGCGCTGCAAATACTCGTCCGTCGTTGGAATCGACAGTTAGTTTTTTTGTTGTTTTTTTTAAAGAATAAACTCATAAAACAACAAATGTAAACTTTATTTGATTGACAAATTCGTTCAACCACTTCAGTAAAGACAAGTCCAGGTTCGTGATTTCTTTTTTTTTTTTTTTTTTTTTGACTGAAGGTTTAACGACCACCGTGAGCAACTCAATGACCTATAAGCAGTCTCCCGTAATATTTTCACTAACAATTGTCAGCGTAATGTTTATTTACATCTTTACATAATGGGAAATGGCTTACCTACGTGAATAAACTGGATCGAATAAATATTAAATTGTATATATACATCACACAATCCAACGGCATAACGCAATCAGGTCTTCGAGAGTGTTTGCGGTTCCAATGCAAAGAGCTTTGATAGGAATGCCTGCTAGTGTTGCTTTGCGCAACGGTTCGCTCAGAAAAGATGACTTTGGACTGTGGACTATCTCAGTCCCTCCATGCTTCCGCCTTCAACAGCACGTGAGCCAACCGCACGCTTCTCCCATAGACTTTAATGGGAAGTTTGTCGACCCACAACGCCCGAATCGTTGCCCCAATCTCATTTTTCTTTTCAACTGACACATCTAAATGGTAAGACCTTTATTTTGATACCTCAAATATATCTTTACGTTCAGACGTTCTCTCACAATAGGACCTAAAGTAAAACACCTTATAGAATTAATACATAGATTCTTCCGCCGACCTCCATCCAGCTTCTTCAGACACACAGATTGGAATGTATCCTCTGTACTACCACTTTATTTTTTATTTTGTACTACGTATCGAACGCTAGAAAAATTCAACTTCTTACCAACTTCGCGATAACTTAAATCACAGTCATGAAGAGATATAATCCTCTTCCATCGCAATGGAAAAACTCACACTTTTTCGGAGCCATGACAGCTGAAACTAACTACGAGTTAAACTGCCGCTCCAAAGATCGTATAACACGTCTTTTAAGCCGCTTAGTCAACAGCTAAAGATAAACGCTTTTATTTTTCACCAACCACAACTTTCGTACGATTCCACTGCTTAATTAATGCACATTAAATTTATCATTTCTGTTGTATGTTCACAGTAGGATATTTCGTGAAGACAGTTTTACACTATCAAAAACTGTACTTCACCTAACGCTTGCCTGAATTCACTTGCAATTTTGACCGTTCATTGCCTAGTAATTACGCAATTTTTTTATTTTTTTCATTGGAGGTTTAACGACCACCGTGAGCAACTCAATGGGCTATAAGCAGTCGCCCGTCCCTAGTTTAGGGTCGCTGGTTTCAGGGAAGGGAGAGAGCCAGTGCCGTAAGACAAACACAACATCCATGCCTCACCGGGATTCGAACCCGGACCCCTTTCGAACGAATGATCAGAGGCCATCGCTTAGACCACTGCGCCACCGGGGCGGCTTACGCAATTTGATGCTGAAAGGTCACCAGGTAATGTCGCTTAGTACACTTTAAATCTTAATTTCGTAGTAGACTCCTCTTTATTAAACAAGTTAGTAAAATCATGCATTGCATTGATTATGATACGCTTTCCAACATACCAGAAATCATCACTCAAGTTATTATTCAAGTTATGCGGATAATGTCTGTAAAATAAATCTCGCTCCTATGACTTCATCTCTATGATATTCAACAGAACCGGCAAAGTATACTTCCTGAACAACATGATAAAGTTTTGCCTCAATCGAAGCATTTTTACCTAAGTTATAACGCATAAGGGATGGTGGAGGTGATCCATCTCCTATGTCCTGACCTTTTACCCCATTTCGCCCATTTTTAATAGGACTTGTCCCCAGGTAGTCCCTTACCACATAGTAAAATTTCATCGAAATCGAACTATTTTTACGCAAGTTATGACGCCTAAGGGCAATGGAATGGATCCCACTCCTATGTCCTGACCTTTGACCCCATTTCGCCCATTTTAAATAGATGTCCTCCCCAGGTGGTTCCTTGCCACATACTAACATTTCATCGAAATCGAACCATGCTTACTCCAGTTTTGACGCACAAGAGCAATGGAAGGAATCCCGCTCCTATATATTGACCTTTGACACCATTTCGCCCATTTTCAATATGGTTTGTCCACAGTTTGTCTCTTACCACATACTAAACTTTCATCTAACTCGAACCATTTTTATGCACGTTATGACGCATAAGGGTGGTGGAATGGATCCCGATTCTATATCGTGACCTTTGACCCCATTTCACCCAGTTTCTATAGGGCTCGTCCCCAGGTGGTACCCTACCACATACAAAAACTTCATCGAAATCGAGCCATTTTTACGCGAGTTTTCGTGCGGACAGACGGGCAAAGCTGGAGCATAAACGCTTCTTCAACCTACGGTTGGAAAGCGTAAAAAACGCACTCTATCTGCCACAGTCAATTTGCCCATTGTGAAGTACAAGTAGTTTCTAATGAAGGACACATGTATGTTACAGGCAGATGGATGTTAAATTAATCAAGCACGTTTCTTGCAGAACACTTCACAATTACATCGCCCTTGAACGGGAACCGAACCCGCAGCTCCCCATTACATTCGAGTATGTTACCGTTACACTACCCAGAACAAGGAGTTTCCATCCAACTGAGGATGTTTATCGGAACTCAGATGCATGTAACGCCGCCGAAATGTCATTATTGTCACTCTGGTCCGATATTACAAGCACTGCGAGTAATCCTTAGTACAAAAAAGAGATGATACTTACGACGGGTTTGTCCAGCAATGATAAAAAATGGTGAGAGTGGAAAGCCCTATTTAGGAAAGGAAATGATGATATTTCGCATTACAGCACCACAAAAGCAGCTTCTCTCAGAGATAGCAAGGTGACTTTATGTTGCAGAGATGCTGCGTTTCCGGGAACAGTTTTTCATTAAATAAAACCCTATTCGGCCTTTTCAGCTTCGAGAAATAAGCAAAGGAAGGGTGAGGAGGGAAAGAGTAGTTTGTTGTTCCAGGAAACATCCTTAACCCAAAATGATGGATCGGTCAAAGAAATGCGCTATAATATTGTTTTTTCTGATTCGTCAGCTGAGGTACATGAAACTGTTTCGTCGTGAAAAGACTGAATGCAAAAGCAAATATAAATAAAGAAAAGCTTTTCAGGTCTGAGTCAGCTTGTGGAAAAAGAACGTTATCTGAAAAACAAAAAGGGTTTTTGAACTAATTAAAAATTATGTGAACGACGCAAGAAGAAAATAAGTTGTGCCTGAGTTCAGGAGGGCGTATTTCCTTGCATTTCAAATTTCTATAAGGCAGCAAGGAACTTAAATTCTGACATAAAACATATCCATTTCTGTACTATGTATATTCTTAGCACGAACCTAGTATAAAGTCTGATTCTAGTTTTAATTTCAAATTCTCAGGAACAGTATTTCTTCTGTTTCCATGCGGTATCTAGAAGAAGATTTTTCTGTAGATGTGCATAGCAAAGAGGTTGTGACATTTACTCTGACAAAACAATTATTTTAGTACAAAGGCCATTCCATAAAAAACTGAGAGTATTTTTTTTGAGTTGGCAACAGAGCGAAGGGAAAAGTAACTACGCAGACGACTAACTGAATTAAGGAAGTATCTATGGCAACAGTCATTAGCCGTGGCAGATGATTCTGGTTTTGTTATTGCGCAGTTGTTTAAGGTACATCTGCATTTCGCCATACAGCTATGGAAGTGAGGGATTCTGAGTTAAGAAGTGAAATGCGTTGTGCGATAAAATTTTGCTATCGTTTGGGTAAAACGGCTCCAGAAACAGTTGATTTAAAGAAAAAGCTTACAAAGATAAATGTTTGGGTGAGTCAACGATTTTTATTTATTTATTTATTTATTTTATTTCCATTTTTAGCTGTTACATTAAATATTACTACAATTAATACAATTATTAACATATCAATCTAGGAATGCTGAAACAGCACGGAGAATCAAAGAAAAGGTCTACATAGTGACCTGACTTAGACTTGAAACCCCGAAGTCATAGTCAAAGAGTCAAATAGAGCCCAGCGCTTAACAGATCATGAGAAGAAAATCGAAGTATCAGGATTAAACAGGCAATGTTCGTTTTACATTATTCACCCACCACTTTCGGGCTTGTTGTTTACTCTCATCCCCCTTTTTTTAAATAATAATATTATTAGTGTGCAAGTAAGTAGCTCTTCAGTTTCTTTTTAAATAAATTATAATCGTTAATTGTAGTTATTTCAGAAGGTAAAGGATTCCAATACAGTGGCTCCTGATAACTTATGCTTTGCTTAATCAGTTCAGTTTTTGGCTTACATGTTTTAATAACAGTCTTTTTTCTGGTATCGTATTTATGTGTAACACTATGGATATCAATTATTTCACATTTGATATTATTCTTTATTCTTTTATACATATTTAATCCAAGGTTATAGTTAATTCTTTGTTTAATATTTAATATACCGTGTTTATTAGGATTAACGTGCGCATGAATGTGAAGAACAGCATGATATGCCATATTAGTGTTAGAATTCTATTTAAGATCCATTAGTCTGATACATTAGTTTTGTAGAATTTATAATTATTTGATACTTGATTTCGTTGTTTGTCCCCATGATGAAAGACAATCAATTAAATGCGTCTGAACTAATTTATAATGTAATAGATTTTAAGTTTTGATAGAAAGGTTAGAAAATATGTGATTACCAATTCCTATGTTCCTAGAAATTTTATTACAGATTAGATGAACGTGTTTATTCCATTTTAAATCATTCTGCAAGTAAATTCCCAAATATGTAAAGTTATCTGTAATATCAATTTTTTTGTTATCATAATATATCTGTAAGTCTTGATCTGTATTCATGCCCTGCCTTGTAAATACCACAGCATTAGATTTGTTAGTATTGACTAATAGTTCATTAGAGGTTATCCAGTCATAAAGTTTGTGTATTTGATTATTGCAAAGGGATATGATCTGCTGTATATTACCACCCTAAAATAGAATAGTAGTATCATCAGCATATATAGATAAAATGTCATTAATGTAATTATTGAATAAAATAGGGCCAAGTATTGAGCCCTGAGGAACTCCTGAGGTAATACTTCCCATAGCTGTATTGCATTCGATTTGTGAAGTAATTGTTAAGTAAAATTAAAGAGATGCCTCTGATGCCTATATTATTTAACTTTCTGAGGAGAATATCATGATAAATGGTATCAAATGCTTTTGTGAGGTCTAAAAATAATGCTAATGTTATTTTCTTATTTTCGATTTTTTTAAATATAATTTTGCAAATATACTAAGGCCGATTCAGGGGATTCATCAGGTTGAAAACCGTATTGATTGCTACTAATTATGTTGTAATTTTGTAACGATGATATTATCCTTCTATAAATTATTTTTTCTAAAATTTTGGCAAAAACTGAAATATGTGCTATGGGCCTGTAATTATTCACGTTATTTAAATACCTTGATTTATACACTATCTACCAACAAGTAATTGGGCACATGTGATAGCTAAGGAAAACGAAGTTTATTCACCTTCAATAGTTGGTGGAGCCTCCACGAACGGCGATTACAGCTGCGACCATCCGGGGCATACTCTCAACCAGGCGTTGTACGACGGCTAGCGGTATTTTCTTCTACTAGGCTTGGAGAAGACAGGTCAGTTCCTTCACCGATTTCGGACGGTGGGAGCACCCCTTAAGTCGACGCTCCAACTTGTCCCAGAGATGCTCGATAGGGTTAATGTCTGGGCTCTGCGCAGGCCAGTTCATTTGATTAACCCCATTGTCACCATACCAAGCCATGGTAGACCTCGCAACATGAGAGGTGGCATTGTCATCCTGAAAGTAACATGGGTCCACCCCGTAAAACTGCCGCAACGTAGGAAGCGCATGGTCATCCAAAATGGTGCAGTAGGTCTCGGCGCTCAGTCTACCAGGAATTGCGACCAAGGGTCCCGTGCCATACCAGGAGAAACACCCCCATAGCATAATCCCACCACCGCCGCCGAACTTCACAGTTGGCACAATACATTCCGGCAGGAGGCGTTCTCCAGGCAGACGCCAAACCCAGACCCTACCATCCGAACGGTAGAGGGTGAACTTTGATTCGTTGCTCCAGAGAATCTGTTTCCACTGTTCAACGGTCCACTGTCGATGTTCTTTGCACCACGTTAGCCGAGCAGCGCTATTGGACTTGGTGATCAAAGGCTTGTGGACGGCAGCACGTCCATGATAACCGAGCAGATGGGCTTCCTTACGGATGGTATTCATCGAAAGAACACTCCCGGATGCCTGTTGAAACTCCTCGCGGATGTGGCCCATCGATTTGGTGCGGTTCTTTCGAATTTCTCTGGCCAGCATGCGTCGATCTCTAACTCCCAGTTTTGTGGGTCTTCCGGGTCGGGGCACATTCCGACAGTCACCTCTCATCTTCCACTTGCCAATCACGTAGGCCACTGTCGATATTGGGTACTTCAACTCGCTGGATATGTCACGTATGGATCGGCCATTTCTGTGATACCCGACGATTACACCTTTCTCGAAATCAGAGAGCTCCAAACTACGTGACATCTTGCATGCGACTGGTTGCGTTGTTGTTTCGCACTCGATATTTAACGGCGGCGGCCGCGACGTGTATCAGGCCCGCTGATATCGTCGATTGCAGGGGTGTCCAATTACTTGTTGGTAGATAGTATATTTAAGGCTAGATGGCACCATGATTTCAAAAAAGTGCGTTTGTCGGCAGAACTCTCTCCTAGGACTGGTCGACTTGAAAGTGTTGTTACGGAGCGTACTGTTAACACTGTTTGGACAATTTTGCAAGAAAATCGAAGAATGACGTGTGAAGACATAGCGGCGTCAACAAATAATATTTTAAAAAAATTCGGCATTCAGCTTTCTACGCGGCAAATTACTGCTGCATCGTGTGTGTTCCAGATGGGTACCTTATCACCTGACGAGAGAACAATTATTAGCCAGAGTTCAGGTACGTCATGGGTGGAAACAAATCAGTGCAAAGGATCCAAACTTTCTAAACACAGTAATAACTGCCAATGAAACATGGGTCCACTATTTCGACCCGCTCACGAAGCTCGCAACGAGTGTCTGGAAACGCACATGCTCGCCTCCTCCGAAAATGTCTGCCAAACCAAATCAAATGGGAAGGTGAGATGATGATAATTTTCTTTGATTGTAAAAGCGCAGCTTACCAGCATGCCGTTCCACCACAAATTACTATCAATGCTGAGTAATACATTTCAGTCTTGAAGCTTCTGCGACGACGTATATGATGGGCAAGGGGACACCATATACCATGGTAACGCCCTCCCACATGTGGCTGCTTGTGTTCAGCAGTTTCTTACGAAATGCAGTATTGAAATCATGCCACAGCCTGCCTACAGTCCTGACCTCGCCCCGTGCGATTTCTGGTTGTTTCCAACAATGAAGGAGACGTTCAGTGGCGCAACATTCAACACAGATGCTGACGTTATTCAAGCTGTACATGGGTCGCTAAATCAGCTGCCACAAAATGCCGTCGCCACATGCTTTG
Source organism: Macrothele yani (assembly GCA_039090855.1). NCBI lineage: Eukaryota > Metazoa > Arthropoda > Arachnida > Araneae > Macrothelidae > Macrothele > Macrothele yani. The sequence goes on from CM077026.1 coordinate 120,555,588, forward strand.
AAAAGTGGACTGAACGATGGGACCGTTGCCATATGACCCGAGGGAAAGTACTTTGAGAAAGAATAGCATATATTTTACTGTACTTATATTTCTTCATTTTGCGTGATTTTGCTCTCAGTTTTTGTGGGACGGTCGCTGTACAAATCTGTTTTAGCTCGAAGTAATGCCTCCAGAAGTACCGGGAACCTGTAATTAAAGTTCACATTACGGGTGCAATTATTCCTCGGAATGACTTTACGTTTGGTATACGGACTTCTGAGGGCATAAATTTTTTTTATCGAAAAAACAAAAATTAGCTCTGAATCTTTCATCCAGGAGGATAGGTAATGCAGTAATAACTTGTAACAATGATTTACACCTGCTGCCACCATCCAAGTACGCAAATTACAAGTGCAGACTGTGCCCTATGCTTGGAAAGAAGCTGCTATAAAAACAGGCATCTGAAGAATACATTACCTTACTGAAGGTGAGTAGTCAACGTTTTGAAATGCGATAATTCTATCACTAAATGTTCATATACTTCTCCAAAGGGTGTTTCACCAAAATAACAGCAGTAACTTAACAGTACTGCGTAAGTTCAGGACGTTGAAGCGCTCAAAACCTGGGCTAGTCTCTCGATTAAAGTTGTGCACGCAGTACTTTCTGATCCTGAAATTGCAGGAAAATTTTCCTAGATAAAGTCGAATTTTGGATTTCTGCTTGGTGCTATTACTTTCTTGCAGAAGTCAGCAGAGTTATTAGTGCATTAAACAGATTTGATGAAGAAAGTTGAGAATGACCTAGTCATTGTGACTCGAAAAGTGGGAAAGGCTCTGCAAAAGAATATTGAGGAAGTTTTTACAAAATGTGTATGAAAAGCTGTGATCACTTGCAGATGTGGTATCGGGTGAGAAACTTTTCCCTTGGTGAAATTTCAGAAGGCTTTGAACGAAGTGATAGTTTATTTCAGACATTCTCCTGTGGTAGAAGTGGAAGGCAGCTTTTTAATGCTAAGGCAGCCTTTTAATGTTTAAGGCTTTGTTTTAATGTTTAAGGCTTTGTTGAAGTGGAAGGCAGCCTTTTAATGTTTAAGGCTTTGTTTTAATGTTTAAGGCTTTGTTGAAGTGGAAGGCAGCCTTTTAATCTTTAAGGCTTTGTTTTAATATTTAAGGCTTTGTTGAAGTGGAAGACAGCCTTTTAATGTTTAAGGCTTTGTTTTAATGTTTAAGGCTTTGTTGAAGTGGAAGGCAGCCTTTTAATGTTTAAGGCTTTGTTTTAATATTTAAGGCTTTGTTGAAGTGGAAGACAGCCTTTTAATGTTTAAGGCTTTGTTGAAGTGGAAGGCAGCCTTTTAATGTTTAAGGCTTTGTTTTAATGTTTAAGGCTTTGTTGCCAGACAATAGAAAACCGCCTTTTAATGTTTAAGGCTTTGTTGAAGTGGAAATCTGCACTTTTAATTTTTAGGTTCAAGTAAAGTTCTATGAACTGATAAAATAAAAACTTTCAGTTGAAGTTCATGGCAAACTAAAAATATTTAAGGGTTTTTTTTTAGTTAAATTCAAATTTTCAGTTTGGCACAGGAACTGTCAGGAAATGTAAATTTAATGTTTATTCCTTTGTTTTGTTTTCATTTATAAATCTGGGCATTGTTATTAATGTTCAAAAAAAAGTCAGTTTGGCACAGAAACTGTAAATAGCTACATTGTATTTTTAAGGGTTTTTTCTTTTTTTTTTTTTTTTTTTTTTTGGCCTTGTAAGGCATGTTTTTGGGCAATGAATTTTTAATTTGGCACTGAAACTGTAAAAAGCTACATTGTATTTTTAAGGGATTTTTTTGTCTTGTAGGGCATGTTTTTTGGGCAATGAATTTTTTATTTGGCACAGAAACTGTAAAACAATTAATTTGTATTTTTAGATTACTCTTTGTTTTCCTTTATAGAAGATGCGTTCGACAGTAAAATAAAGAATTTCAATTGGCAGATTAAGAGTCAACACAATAAAATACATTTTTCTGATTCTTTTTGTTTTGTTTGATGAATCTCTCCTTTTTTTAAATTAATTACTGGGTGTGTGCAAAAGTTCTACCTGTTTTTGTAATAGATGCAAATTGCGATCGGAGTAGTTACGTCACCGATGACTCTGCGATGCCGAAATTTCGGCCAATAAAGCGTAGAGCATTAGAGCATATAGAGGCACTACGTTTGTCCAAATAAGTCATTTGTGACGGAAATTACGGACGGTGTAACATGGCATGCGATAAGAAGCACATTAGGCATTGTTTACTGTACGAGTTCAATAAAGGCAGCACTGCAGCCGCGGCTTGCCGCAACATCTGTCAAGTGTATGGAGAGGATACAGGTGAGAATAGCACATGTCGCCGTTGGTTTCGGAAATTCCGGGACGGAGACAGAAGCTGTAAAGGTCAACCACGTCCTGGTCGTTCATTCGTGGTTTCTGACGAGGATGTGGACCAAGCCATAACAAATGACCCACATCCAACCGTTTAGGTATTAGCGGAAACGTTCTCGGTACACAGAACAACGGTCGAAAGACGGATGCATGCTGTTGGGCTCATCACCAAGCTCGATAATTGGGTTCCACACCAGCTTTCTGCAAAGCAACGAGAGGAGAGAATTTGTACCTGTGTTTCTTTGTTTTCTCGTCCTAGAAATGAACCGTTTTTGGGACGAATTGTAAAGAGCGATGAGAAATGGGTACTGTACCATAATGTAAAGCGTCGATGGACTGTGTGCCAAGGTGCGGAGCAGTCCATCGACGGGGTGCGGACAGTCCATCTTTTTTGGGATGCAGTCCTCAAAAGGAGGACTGCATCCCAAAAAGTTTTGTTGAGTGTTTGGCGGGATGTCCAGAGAATAATCCACTGGGAGGTGTTGGTACCTAACCAAAAGATAAATACAGACCTCTACTGTCAACATTTGGACAGATTGCGAGAACAACTGGCATCGAAGCGGCCAGTACTCGTCAATCGCAAAGGCGTGACCCTTCATCATGATAACGCCAGACCTCATGCTGCTTTAATCACTAGGCAAAAATTACTAAGCTTTGGTTGGGAAATGTTTCCCCACCCGGCGTATTCCCCAGACCTGGCACCTACGGACTAACACCTTTTTCGATCGTTACAGAACGTCTTCGCTCTCCAAACGTTCGATGATGTGGACGACGTGAAAGCGACATTACATGATTTTTTTACTCTAAAAACACAGGAGTTTATCCGGCGTGAGATTCACCTACGCATAGACAGATGACAAGAGATCATATATGTGAAATCTCAAGAAAGTTATTTGTTGTGTTCTCCTCCTTTCTTTGTAGCCTACAATACCGGGTAGAACTTATGCCCACACCCAATAGTTTGCTAGAAAATTAGTGTGAGTTTGTTATGACATTTTGTTTTACTTTATAGAGCATCTTTTTTAGTTTTTTTGGGTCATAACTGCATTTTTATATGGCGTGCGATGTCTTCGTGACATATACATAGTTGTATCAGAATAATATGACCACCCGCGGAATCACAGTGTACCCGCCCAGGCGCGTCACAGAGTGCACGTGACAAGGTCGACCACACGGAGATATAAACGGCCGGCCAGGATAGATGAGCCATGGTGCGTAATGTGAGCACGATGTCCAGAGGTAGTGATTTGACGGACGTTCAAAAATTAATTATCATCAGCTACAGCACCAAGGGTGGAAACATCTCTGAAACAGCAGACTTCGTGAGCTGTTCGCGAGTTGCTGTAGAAAGGGTGTACCAAGAATGGACCGCTGGCATACCTAGTACTTCCCGACGTCGAAACCGTGGAACCCCAAAAGCCATCGACCATAGAGGAGAACGTCGCCTCCATTGACTGGTAAAGGGCAATCGACCGCAACAGCGCAGCAATTACCACGCAAATGAACTCTGGGGCACCGAGCCACGTGTCCCCGCTAACAGTACAGCAAGCGCTGTTACTCATGTATCTCCGGAATCGACGCTGCGTCGAGCCGCCCATGTTAACCCAAGTCCAACGGCAACGAAGCCTGCATTTCGCATTTGACTAGCGTCATTGAAGAGTGGAAAAAGGTTGCCTTCTACGACGAACTGAGGTTTCTACCCCATAGAAGTGACTGGCAGTGGGGTGATACGGCGTCAGACACACGAGAACCAACACCCTGTCATGCTTGGGGGTCAAGTACAGCCCGACGGTGGCAGTGTGTATGTCTGGGGGATTTTTCTTGGTACGACCTGCGACCACTGGTACAACTAGATGTGTACCTGAACGTCAATGACTACCTATCCATCCTCGCTGACCACATGCATCTCTTCATTTTGGACGTTTACCCTGGTGGTGATGGATTCTACCAACAGGACAATGCGCCCTGCCATGTAACTAAGGGGATGCACGACTGGTTCCAAGGACACGAAAGCGATGTCTCTGTTCTGTCTTGGCGGGCGAAATGGCCCGACCTCAATCCGATGGAGCACTTGTGTACTGTTGTTTGTGGGACTACGCTTGTTGGTCAAGTACAGGCAGACGGTGAAAATGTGTATGTCTGGGGGATGTTTTCTTGGTACCCCCTGGGACCACTGGTACAACTGGAATGGTCCCTGAAATCCAATGGCTACCTGTCCATCCTCCCTAACCACGTAAATTCCTTCTTGTTGGACGTTTACTGTGGTGGTGATGGTGTCTACCATTAGGACAATCTGCCATGTAGCTAAGTGGGTTCGTGACTTAGCTACATGGCAGATTGTCCTATTGGTAGACAATCTGCCATGATTGTCTACCAATAGGACAATCACAACACGACAGCGATGTCTTCGTTCTATCTTGCCCGGCGAAATCGGCGGACCTCAGTCTTATAGAACATTTGTGGGACTATTTTGATCGACAGGTTCGACCCACAATCACGTCATCACGACCCACAATCACGTCATCTCCGGTATCTCCGTGCTCTGCCGCAGTCCGAATGGGCACGTGTGCCTCGGGCAACCTTTTAGGGCCTCATTGCGTCAATGTCACGCCGTCTCGTTGGTGACATTCGAGCCAAAAGTCGTTACTCCCATTATTAGGTAGGTTGTCATATTATTCTGGTACGATCGTGTATATAATCAGCTCGGTATGCACCTGAAGTGGAAGGTAAAGTTGCGTCGAACAGCTACACGATGCGAGTAGTCTCGCGTTTCTTTCAAACGCAATCCTAATTTGCATATCCCGGCTTACCTGCGGCGAAAGTAAATGCATGAGAGTCTACAAAGAAGCGGAATTTCCATGTTCGCTAATTTTCAGTTCATTATTTTACACACTTGGTACGTTTTTGTAGATTATTCTTAAAGTTTGAGCGCAAGTGTTATAACGAAGTGAAATTCTCCGTCATTTTTATCCTCGCCGGGGTTCGAACCCGGGTCCCCTCATTCCGGAATAAGTTGCTCTACCAATTAAGCTACGCGGACATTGATTCTATTGCTATCTGTCTTTGTGTCGTGTGCGTCCTTCTGGCAGGTACGTCACATCTCCTGGTACGTTACATCATCTCCCCCTTATTTTTCTTTTTTCTTTTCGAAGTGCTGCTCATATTTTTCCTATCTCGCGGTGTGGAAATAACATCACACCAATGCGAGATTTTGAACGATCGGGTCATCCGGGTAGTTTGGGCGCCATTATAACGAAGTAAATTTCTCCGTCATTTTTATCCGCGCCAGGATTCGAACCCGGGTCCACTCATTCCGGAATAAGTTGCTCTACCAATTAAGCTACGCGGACGTTTTATTCCGATTCCTATCTGCCTTTATGTCGTGTGCGTCCTTCTGGCAGGTACGTCACATCTCCTGGTACGTTACAGTGTATTTAAAGAAAATGACATTTTCGTCACATTGATGAATATAAATCTTTCGAGAAAGACGCATCTCCTCGGAACGTTACGTGTTGATATTTATTCGAGTAAAAATAGCCTTGCTACGATATTACTACTTACTTGTACCATTTGGAAGAAAACATCATTTAGAATACGCTGCGTTAAAATGGTGCAACAGGCATTTCATTGAATGAAATAACGGTCCCATCTCGCACCGATGATTCTTTGCTAGTTGATGTGTGTAAACCGTTCTATAAATTAAGTATTATCGGTACATAATCCCTGCGGCTGCTGCTGTGTGTGTGTGTGTGTGTGGTTGAGTGAGTTTCCCGTTAGCTCTCTCACAAACATCCAGAATGTTAACGAATGTTAATTGTGATTCCACTTATGGCGTGGATTTACATCGCTAGTGCAATCACTAATGAGTGTGAAACTGTAATGAAATTCCACGGCAAAGTCTATCGGGAGTTTTCTCACTGTACGATCGTAAAAAGTCACAAATAAACGAAACTACTCTGAATGAAAGGCGTATACCATTTTAACGGTATACGCCTTTCATTCAGAATTATTCTCTGGGGTTTTACGTAGGTGGGTGTAATTAAGTAGTAGATTATTTGCAGACGAACAAACCTCATCTAATTGTCTGAGTTGAGAGAGAAAGCTGATCATTCAGATGAAGATGTTCTCCTGGTGATAGTGGAACGAGTTCACAAACCTAGAAATGATGATGTTATCGACCTTCAATGGATAATCCTGCCACAAAATTCGCGTACAAAAAGTCCATAATATCGTGCCTGAAAGTCAATGAAGTCAAAGCCGGATTTAAACATTCTAAGGCCCTAAGCGCAGTTTGAAGCAGAGGCCCCTTTTATTAGCGATATCAAATTGGCTAGAATGCATGTCGGAGTGCGATAAAGGAAACATCTTAGTAGTATGATTGCAATTTTAAACTATTTTATGTCACACTTTCGTTTTGGAAAGCGTGTCGTTTATAACCTTATAACTGAGAGACTTTAAATAAATGATGTAAGGCTAACGCGCTCGGCTAGATACCGAGAGATCTGCGATTCAATTCCCCAGCAGTGGCCGAATAACAATTTTTCGGTTGCTGTGTGTTGCTGAAACGTGGAAAGAGCGATGTCTTTGTTTATTCACTGACGCCACATATTTGGAGGATTTTCACTTTGGATCTCACCTTTCGGATTTAACAGCTATAATTAATATACATTGAGTGGCCACTTTATTATGACCACCCTTTGAGTATTTCGTTGGGCCACCTTTTGCCTTTAATACTGCGTCGATTCTTCGTGGCATGGACTCCACGAGATGTAGATAGGTGGTTTGTGGAATCTGAGACCATGCTTGATGAATAGCACTTTCCAGGAGTGTGAGATTGCAGGGTTGGGGATCCAGCTGTCTGATGGCTCGTTCAACTTCATCCCACAAATTCTCAATGGGGTTGAGATCTGGAGAATGTGGGGGCTACCTAAGCAAAGAAAACTCACCGGCATGTTCCTGAAACCAATCCTGTACAATACGAGCACTGTGGCAGGACGTATTATCTTGTTGAAAATAGCCATCGCCATTGGGATAAACCATCCACATGACAGGACGCACTTGGTTCGCAACGATGTTTAGATATGATGTGCCAGTCAGACGTTTATCAACACGAATTAAAGGGCCCAAAGCCCTTGATTTCATGCCGATGGCCAAGTGAGAATTAGGCCATCATGCCGATGGCCAAATTCTCACTTGGCCATCGGCATGGTGCAACTGAAAACGTGATTCATCGGACCACATAATTTGTTTCCAATTATCGACTGTTCAATCCTTGTGCTCCTGTGCGAACTGGAGACGTTTTCTCTTGTTAACTGCAGACAGCAAAGGTGTTCGAACAGGCCTTCGGCTGCCATATCCCATCCGATGCAGTGTACGGCGAACAGTGCGTGCAGAGATCATTTGAGGGGATCCTTGATTAAGATGGTCTGTAATTTGCTGCACTGTTGCCCTTCTGTTGTCTGTTCCCAGTCTGTACACTCTCCGTTCCGCCCGAGAAGTCACTAGTCGATGACGACCACACATTGCACGTAGAGACCCAGTTTTTTGGCCGACAGTCCAGTCTTTAAACACTTTAACAACAGCTGCTCTGGAACATCTCACGAATGCGGCGGTTTCGGTGATACTCGCTCCATGGCTCCGAGCTCCTACATTCATCCCACGTTGAAAGTCCGTCAAATGGCATTTTTTACCCATCTCGTCACCTAAAAATCACTTCTACTACTTCGCAAGCACTAAGGTTTCCCTTTTTATACTAGTCTCGCCCTCTCGCGGCAACAGCGTGCAGCCATAGCTCATTTGCTCAAAACTGTCAGGTGGTCATAGTACAGTTGCCACTCTGTGTATATTCAGTGCCGTTAATGCCCACCAGATGGAGGCATCTCAGTAGCTGAGCTCATCTTACGGATTTATGATGTCAGAAGCTCACAGAAAAACACACATAGCGCCGTGGTTTGTTGTCTACCTTGGTTAAGGCTAACGCGCTCGGCTATATAACTCGGGTTCGATTTCCCGGAAATGGCCGAATAACAATTTTTCGGTTGCTGTGTGTTGCTAAAACGTGGAAAGAGCGATTTCTTTGTTTATTCGCTGACGCCACCTATTTGGAGGATTTTCACATGAGAGAATTTATTAAGTCTGATTGATCTATAAATATCACAGATAGATCAGATAACTTTTCTGGCCCTAATGAATCTCTAAGTAATTTTTTACCTTCTTCAAAACTGAAACGGACCTTTCACGGCTGGCATTCGTTATTGGCATTGTCAAAAAAAAATCAATATTGTTTGGACATTTGGAAAAGTTGACTGTAGTCCTCCATCGTTAAGGCATTAATCATATCCGTGAGATTGCTGACACATTCTTCCTTAATGAATTTTAAAAGCTGAAAATAATAGGTGGCGCAGTGGTCTAAGCGATGGCCTATGATCATTCGTCCGAAAGGGGTCCGGGTTCGAATCCCGGTGAGGCATGGATGTTGTGTTTGTCTTACGGCACTGGCTCTCTCCCTTCCCAGGACGCAGTGACCCTAAATTAGGGACGGGCGACTGCTTATAGCCCAATGAGTTGCTCACGGTGGTCGTTAAACCTCCAATCAAAAAAAAAAAAAAAAGCTGAAAAATTTCTTCTTGAAACTGGTCTATGTCCTCCTTTCCATGTCTTCATCAGTTTTAAAGCAGATACTCACACTTCGTCACCTGTCATCTGAAATTCGGGGAAAAAATAGCAAACATGCTAGTAAGTCTTCATATATTTCTACTCTACGGCGAATTTCAGAGGCTAACATGTCACATACAATGTAAGATGAAATTTTCTCTGCCTTGCAGAACAACTTCATTTTCTATAGCCTCATCAAAAACCGTTTTCCTTTTCTTCTGTCGACATTTTTCATCTCTAAATTTATGGCTATCGGTCAAAGTTTGGGCGTCGCCTTCGATGGATTGCACATTATTTCTCAAATTTATGACTGATTTTAGCGAATTCACATTTCAAAATTGCCTTTATTCTTCAGTAAAATAACATTTCTATGTACATGACAATGGAATTCTGCCAATAAATACAGCGGTATATACATCAGCTGGAAGGTTCCAGTGAAACGTAAAACAAAATATTGTTAAAATCATAAAAAAAAAAATTATTTCGCCACGTAGGGCGAAGGAGAGGCAGACAATAAAGCACGAGCGATACAAACGAAAATGTTTACCTACAGTATTGTAGACAGGGCAAGACATGATTCTATACTATGCACAAATTCCAATTAAGCATTACTACCATACTAAAGATTAAACATTAGGTACTAATCACAGAAATGCATCAGTGATGCTACATTCAAAATTTACAACATATGTACAGAAGTATTCAGTGACAAGGGGAAATAACGCTAAATGTACTCAGAAGGGCATCTTGTTACATTATATTATACACACAGTGACTAAGATTTTAAAAAAATATTCAACATAATGAAGGGGACATTGCGTGGGCAGTAAACTGTGCAGAAGGAAGAATTATATACAACAACATAAAACCCAACATTATCGAAGAGAACATGGGAAAACATGGTGAGCTATCTTCAATGGCACATTAAAACAGAAAAATCACAAATAGCGAAGCACCAAAATTAATACGTAAAAACATGATTTGTTACAGTGAACGTGGGCGACAACAAAAATCCCACTTATAGGTTGAGATGTAACTGCAAATTGTGGATATGGAACCACCCAGCCGATTGGGCCCAAGTGGATTGAAAAACGCTATCGGTGTTTGTTGAGGCAGCACGAGAGTGCTCCATTTGGAGGCGAGTGGTTAACCGTGCTAGGAAGCGTCTCCGAATGATAGCACTTGCCTCTTGAGGAGGTGGAATAAGAGCGGGGAAGCGTTGTTGAAGATGGAAAGCATAGACAGTGAACTTCACAAGAAGAAAAATATAACGGCACACAGGAGGCAAGTGAGTAGGTGGATGCTTAGTTTGGAGTAGCCAAGCATATGCAAGAAATGGTAACGATCGAGCACAAATTCGATCAGCAAAACGAAATGCTGTGTTTAGGACTGGCAGGAGAACGGGGCAGAATAGGTATTGATGTTGGACGTCGCTGACTTCAGGGCAAAAGGAGCACTGCTGAGAGGTGAGAAGGGTCATGCGAAACAGTACTGATGGGGCGGGGAGACGAAGGTGAAGAAATTGCCAATGGACATTGAGTTCCAGAGGGGAGGAAAGGGCAGAGGTAGATGCTGTCCAGATGGCTGGGAGAAGAGAAGGAGGAGCAGAATGAACAGAAAGTGGAAGTGCGGGAGGGGAAAGAAGAAGCCAATAAAGAGAAGAGGAGGAGAGAGAAGTAACTAGAACCGGGGAGCTACGAATGAGGAGAAAGAACGGTAGGGAAAGAGGAGCAGAGGGGACCGAGAAGAGACCATCAGGTGAAGCGAGGAGTGGAAAGAGGCTCCAAAGCGCTGTGCGAAGAAGAAGATATTCGTTAGCAAGAGTAATGGTTGGAGATAGAAACAGGGAAGAAAGAGGTCTCCAGGTTAGATCAGAAGTTACGAGAGAACGGACAGTTATCACACCAGAGCGGATCCAATGAGGAAAGTAAAAGTAAGGGAGGTTAGGAGGGTGAATAAGAGAAGAGAAGAAGAGAGGTTCATCTAGGAGATCAAGAGTTGAAGAAGGAAAAGAACGGAGAAGAGGAAGCGAACGAAAGAGAGAAAGGCCCTCTCGCAGGACAGAAGGGAGGTGGGACGGGAGAAGAGAGTATGCATCCATCTTCAGAAACAGTAGGAAGGTGAAAGATGGGTCACGGAAAGAAGCTAGAACATTCAAGGTAGTGGTAAGGGACGGAACAGTTGAAGTGGCAAGGCGAATGAAATGAATAATGCGATGTGTTTTATAAAGGAAAGCTGGATCGGGAAGCTGGATGCCACCTAAAGAATCTGGCAGATGAAGCGTGGCAGGTTTAACCCAGTGATGTGAAGACCAGATGACGGAAGTTGAGAGGCGAGTGATGGTCATCATTTGTGACACGGGCACAACCGTCGACATCCAAGAGTATTCGCATAGAGAGATAAGTTGTCGACGAACAACGGCTGCTCGTTGACGGAACGATGTGAAAGGGCGGGCCTTACTCCAGTAGGCAGCAGTCCGTTGTATCCGGGGAAGAAGAGCAGTCCAGGTGGCAGATGCAGAAGCCAAGGGCAATCCGACATACGCACCGAGGATCTTCTGTGTAGTGGCTGTCCACTGCGCACCCCAAGGAGCATCGGTGCGGGCAGCCCATGCCCCGCACCATAAGCCAGTACTTTTAGTGGCATTCAGCGCTGCTCCAGATAATGCAACATACTGTTGATATACAGAATACAGGCGATCAAATTGAGATTCATCCCGGACGCAAAAGGTCACATCATCAGCATAGGCGGTGAAAATTATTCGATGATGACGAGTACTAGCCACTGTCGGCGGTAGGACATCCAGGAGTGATCTTCGGGCTGCTAACAGGAAAGGCTCAAAAGCGAGAGCGAATAGCTGGCCGGAGAGCGGACATCCTTGCCGGATGCCTCGCTTAAACGGAATTGGAGCGGTTAGAAATGTGGCTGCTCGAACATGGAAACTGGCGCCCTGATAAAGGGCCAAGAGTGCGGAAGAAAAGGTAGGAGGAAAGCCAAATTGTGAAAGGACAGCAGAGAGATAAAAATGAGAAACGTTATCAAAAGCGGACTTTTGATCCAGATTGAGAAAGGCAAGAGGTTCAGAAAAAGAACGAGCGAGGAAGTGAAGATGAAGGAGAAGAGAAACGTTAGTGGAAATAGTCCGACCAGGCACAGTGTATGTCTGGTCAGGAGAAATAACGAAAGAGAGAACAGAATTAAGGCGACGGAATAAGAGTTTTGTATAGAACTTATAGTCAGTGTTTAGGATGGAGATAGGGCGCCAGTTTCCAAGATCCAAGAGGTCACCCTTCTTAGGAAGGAGGATGGTGTGTGCCAAAGTAAAGTCGGGCGGTAACGCAGGAGAGGAAAAAGCAGACGAGAAACACGCAGACAGAAAAGGCAGAAGGCACGGTAGAAAAGCACGATAAAAGGACAGAGGAAGGCCGTCAGGTCCAGGAGCGGCATGAGGATTGAGAGTAGCGAACGCCTCGCGGAGTTCGCGAAGAGAGAAAGGAGAGAGTAAAGAAGTAGATAAAGTAGAGGGGACCTGAGGAAGAGAGGAGAGAAGAGGAGAAGCTAATGAGGACGAAGACTGCGTTACCGCACTGTACTTGGCGATGAAATACTGTCTGGTGAAAGTGCATAGCTTCGATGGGTTCGAAGTGATGGAACCATCCTGGAGGCGAAGATGACGCAAAGATGTAGCAGAACGATGTTGAGATTCCAAGGCGGTTAAGTAATCGTGAGAATCAGCTGTAGGGAAGAGATGCAAGAAATGCATCCTGCAGGCTGCATCGGATGCGCGAGGAAGAAGCAAAGCGTGGAGATCTGCCAGATAGCCGGGGTATTGCGGATCATCAAGAGAGAGCATCGACAAAAGAGCACGTAGATTCGCAATTTTCATATCGCTCTCATTCCGAGAGGCATGGGAGTAGCGCCGTACAAAAAGGACCAAGTCATGTTTGACACTGAGCCACAGTTGCATCGCGTCGGACGTAGTATCAAGAAGGGGCTGACGACTTCGGAGGAACTCACGCACAGCAACACAAAATTGTTGATCATCCAGGAGCGAGTCCGGAAACGTCCATACTCGTTGAGTCCTTGAAGGTGAAGGCGAAACACACACCGACAGACTGACAATACTGTGGTCTGAAGCGGCGGAAGGATGATGGGAAGCAGCTGCGATCGACGGGAGAAGAGCAGTCGAAACATAAAATTTATCCAACCGTGCTGCCGTAGTGCTGCCATGGATGGAAGAGCGCCAGGTAAAAGAGATTTCCGACGGGTGTAGATGCCGGAACGCATCAACCAATTGAAAATCATCAACTAGCTGGGAAATCTGTAATACACGTTGTCTGCGGTATTCTCCAACGGTTGAAATTGCGGTCAAGGGCCGGCAACAACGTACAATTGAAATCTCCGCCGATGAGAATATATTCAGACGGTGGGATGCATGACAGCTCTGTACGGAGTGTGGAGAGAAGATCAGGTAACAGACGTTCATCACAGGGGACATATATGTTAAAAACATGATAGGTCACGTTTTCAATGCAAAAGACAGCGACCTGGAGGTTGTCCACATGTAAGGCACGAATCACTGGCGTCGAAATCAGAGGGAGTAGGCGGTGATGGATCCCAAGTGCAAGGCCACCATTCCGTCCAACTCGATAAGCATGGTGAAAATCGTAGGGCCAAGCCCGCCAACGAGAGAACAAAGTGGTAGCAGAGCAATTGGTCTCTTGGAGCAAGAGAAGATCTGCGTGTAGAGGCGCCAAGTCCTCATACACTAGAGCATTTCTAGGAGAAGCAGAGAACCCTCTGCAGTTAAGTGTGACCACCTTGAATCGGTAGGTCCTTCCCAGGTCGACACGCACGTGCGCTGGAATCTGTTATTTTCTTCGCTTGCTTCTTCATTCTGTCAACACTAAATTTGAGATCGGGATAGGAAAGCACAAGATTTCGATACACAGATATCACACTAGAAACTTGGGTTAGAACAGTAGGAAGATCAAGCAAATGACGTGCAACAAACTGATTAAAGAATCTAGGATGTTTATGAGAGCATAATACTTCATATATTTTATGAAGAGAAAGCGGACCTACCGGTATATCCGCCTTCGCTTCAGCTAGGTATCGGAGAAAAGAATATAGGGAAAGCACTGGGGGTGGAGTCTTAGAACCTGGAATCACAGCAGGGTGTCGACTTGTTCGTGGCGAAGTACGACGTTGAGAGGAGGAGCGGGAAGATGAGTCAACAGAACGACCTCTTGCAGCACCGATGCGAGGAGGGAGCGGAGTCTGCGGAGCACTCCAGGACTCCCGTCGAGCAGGCTTGCTGGTAGTTGTAGGGTCAGAGTGATTGCCAGAAGTGTCACTAGCAGTAGGGCAGTCCATGTCAGTAACTGTACTTGGAATGTCTTCATCCGATGGAAGATGAAGGTCAGCAGTCAGGTCAGCTGGAGCTGCAAGGAACGTGGGCGGAGCTGTCGGTACCAGATGAGGAAAGTCCTCTGTCAACAATTGTGGGGCAGGACCCCGTGGAGGAAGGCCCGATGGCAGAGCAGGTTGATGAAGTTCTGAAGACACCTCCTTAGAAACGGTAGGGGTGGACGACACAGGGCTGTCACGAGTGACTTTTGGTCCCGAAGACTGAGGTACAGCAGGGCGGCGGAAGCACTCACTACGTTGATGGCCATACGCCTTGCAAGTCTGACAATGAAAGGAGGTTAAAACGTCGATGCGTCGGATTTGATCTCCGCATTTTACAGTGAAGAGAGTAGGAAAAGACTTGATATGTTCATCCGAAGAGAATACTACTCGCGCAACTCGTCGGTCACTTTCAATCGAACGATCATCCTCGTCCTTTGGAGCAGCGGAGTGTGTGGTAATGTTACCCACAACACGACCGGATTGCATAAGAAAAGCACAAAGCATAGCATCTGTGACTTCAGGATGTACTGGGTACATCGAGACCGTTACTGGTCTCTGGGCGACAGGCTCAGGAAATAATTGGTGATCACCAACAACCAGCCCAGTCTGTAAGACAGAGGTAGCATCTGCCGCATGAAAAAAATAAACAATGACACTCGGCCCTCTGCGCGACATATGACGTATCGCTGACGGAGAGAACTTTTGTTTTAGAGCAGTTGAGTACATTTTGAGTGGTGTGTCTGGCAGCGCCTCAAAGCACACACCCAACTCAGTAGCCGTGGTGAAAGAGGCACCTGCTGGAGAATCCACTGGAATTTCGAGCACAACCTCATTACCAGAGCGACGGACATGAGGTTTTAAAGCTGCGGCTTCCGCTCGCATGGAATTAGACTTGGGCTGAAGCCTTTGGGAAGTTACCGCTGAAGAATAGGAACGAGGAGCAGTAGAAGTGGAGGTTGAAGGCAGAGGAGCACCGCCATCCATTGAAGGCAGAGGAGCATCGCCATCCATTGAAGGCAGAGGAACAACGTCATTCATAGTGTCCATGACGTCAACTGTCACTATATGAGAAGCAGCTGGGGCAAGAGCTGTAATAGTGATGGCTTACAAAAGATTCATTTTAGGATCTCGCAAGTATTTGCTTGTTGCATTTAATCGTTGCAACACACCGTACTCCAAAATACAAAATATGGTTAATATTTATATGTTGGAACACCGATTTCTGTTGCTATTGATTCCGCTTCTTTCTCTTCCTGGTGTGGATGCATAGGTCGTCGCAAAAATGATTCAATACAATTTGCTTGAGATTGATGAGCTTTTACTTTTAATTGCTGACGTTTAAGTTTTAACGTACCGGATTGAAATTTTCTTTTCATCCTTATGGTTACAAAATATCAACGTCATCAAGCGAAGACATAACAGAAACTACGTATGCAAGGAACACATACTGGAATGATGGGATCGCATAGTCGAGTCGATTAAGGAAAGCTTTGATGGCGTGAGGAAGGAAGGTAGTTGGGCGCGCGACTTATCAGCCAATCAAATCGGCAAATATCCCGTACTAACCGCACGGTATAGAATGCTGTAATCAGGATGTAATCGTTCCTTCGCGAGCCAGGAGCCCACCGCCGACATTATGAGAAGGGCATTCGCGAATCAGACATTTGAACTTCAGCTTGAGGCCCCCAACTGCTCGTCGGCCCCAGTTGGCGGTTATTGCGCCTAATGGGAAATCCGGCCCTGAACGAAGTGACTATGTAATTTGAAAGTACATTCAGTAAATAAAATATTAGAAATAGGGGTGATGAGCAGTTGATATGGGCATCTGCCGCGCATATTGTACACAACCAAACCGAAATCAGGCGCTAAATAGGCAGATGGCAGGGCTTCCCAACACTGTATCGCCATCGACGAACGTTGGTAAACGTGATGGTCTCAGAGACTTTGATCATGGACGCATTGTCGGCGCAAGACGGATGCGTCATTTTATCGCCCAAGTGGTAAGAACCCTAGGATTCCTAACCACAACCGTACCAAGGGTGTACCGCGAGTATACCATCGACAGTCGTACCAGAGCGCAGAGAGCAAAGGGTAACAGAAAACACGCCCATGGTGACCAGATGACTCTTTGGAATGGGAGGACATTTTTACTAACAAGTTAGTAAAGTCCTGCAACGCATTGATTATGATACGCTTTCCAACATATCAGAAATCCCTCTGTGTCCTGACCTTCGACCCCATTTCCATGATATTAAACAGAATTGGTTCCGCATGTCTCCGGAACAACATACTAAATTTTTGTCGCAATAGAAGCATTTTTACTTAAGTTATAACCTATATGAGCAATGGAAGGGATTCCTCTCTTATGTCCTGAAGTTTGACCCTATTTCTTCCATTTTCAATAGCGTTCGTTCCCAGGTTGTCCCCTACCACATAGTAAAATTTCATCGAAATCGAACCATTTTTACGCGAGTTATCGTGCGGACAGGCAGTTGGACAAAGATGGAGCATGTACGCTTCTTCAACCTACGGTTCGATAGCGTAAAAAAGGGAACACATTTCGAGAAAGACGAGGACACGGTAAATCTGCACAAAAATAAATATGAGTGCACATACTCTGTTTTTAAATTTTATAGTTTGATAGTTTATACTTGTAAAGTTTTAAAAAGGGGAAGATTTTAGTTAGCTGGACATTTTTACTGATGTTTTCCATTGGAACAGATTTTCTTCGGCAGATCGGGTTTCTCTAACAAATATTTCTGAAATTCAGAGCATGACATGTCTTTCATATTGTATTTAACCAGCAATATAAACCTGACTGATTTATTAAGAAACCTGAATTATAAATAGAAAAAATTGACAGCAATGACTCACAACACACAAAACAAGCAGTATGAGCTGACAGTTTACACTACTACACCGCACTGCACCGTCCACGTGCGGTGAACGACTATAACGAAGTAAATTTCTTCGTCATTTTTGGTCTACGCCGGAATTCGAACCCGAGGCCGCTTATTCCGGAACAAGTCGCTCTACCAACTGAGCTACGCAGACGTTTTATTCTGATTCCTATCTGCCTTTATGTCGTGTGCGTCCTTCTGGCAGGTACGTCACATCTCCTGGTACGTTACACGACAGACAGACTAACGCGCACAGGCGGGTTTTCTCTGAGCTGTTGACTCACAAATGGCGCACAGCCGCAGGCAGCTACATCATTTCAGAAATAAACTGGCCGGGAAGATGAAGGGGGCGAGCGACAATCCAGAAATGAATGTATACATTTTAGCGGTGGCTTGATAGGATGCATGATTACAATGGAATAATTTGATCAAAATGTATATGAATATTTCTTATTGAAAAAGCCGGACATTTGAACTACTATATCTACCAAGAAGTAATTGGACACCTGTGATAGCAAAGGAAAACGAAGTTTATTCACCTTCAACAGTTGGTGGAACCTCCACGAGCGGCGATTACAGCTGCGACCCTCCTGGGCATACTCTCAACGAGGCGTTGTACGACGGCTAGCGGTATTTTCTTCCACTCGGCTTAGAGAAGACAGGTCAGTTCCTTGACCGATTTCGGGCGGTGGGGGTACCCCATAAGACGACGCTCCAACTCGTCCCAAAGGTGTTCGATAGGGTTAAGGTCCAGGCTCTGCTCAGGCCAGTCCATTCGATTAACCCCATTGTCCCCATACCAAGCCATGGTGGACCTAGGAACATGACAGGTGGCATTGTCATCCTGAGAGTAACATGGGTCCACCCAGTAAAACTGCCACAACGTAGGAAGCGCATGGTCATCCAAAATGGTGCAGTAGGTCTCGGCGTTGAGTCTGCCAGGAATTGCGACCAAGGGTCCCGTGCCATACGAGGAGAAACACCCCCATAGCATAATTCCACCGTCGCCGAACTTCACAGTTGGCGCAATACATTCCGGCAGGAGGCTTCTGAAGGCAGACGCCAAACCCAGACCCTGCCATCCGAACAGTAGAGGGTGAACCTTGATTCGTCGCTCCAGAGAACCTCTTTGCACTGTTCAACGGTCCACTGTGGACGTTCTGTGCACCACTTTAGCCGAGCAGCGCTATTGGACTTGATGATCAAAGGCTTGTGGGCGGCTGCACATCCATGATAACCAAGCAGATGGGCTTCTTTACGGATGATATTCATTGAAAAAACACTCCCGGATGCCTTTTGAAACTCCTCGCGGATGTGGCCCATCGATTTGGTGCGGTTCTTTCGAATCTCTCTGGCCAGCCCCCGTCGGCCTCTAACTCCCAGTTTTGTGGTTCTGCCGGTTCGGGGCACATTCCGACGGTCACCTCTCATCTTCCACTTTCCAATTACGTAGGCCACTGTCGATTTTGGGTACTTCAACTCGCTGGATATGTCACGTATGAATCGGCCATTTTTGTGATACCCGACGGTTACACCTTTCTCGAAATCAGAGAGCTCCGAACTGCGTGGCATCTTGCATGCGACTGGTTGCGTTGTTGTTTCCCACACGATATTTAACGGCGGTGGCCATGACGTGTATCAGGACCGCAGATATCGTCGATTGCAGGGATGTACAATTACTTGTTGGTAGATAGTGTATTTCCCTTAATGCCTGGTGGACAAGAGGATATGGTAAGAAAAGGAGGACATGTCCTCTGGTCACCCTGCGCACGCCACTAATGACCGGGTTAATGTAGATTATATTATTCAAACTTGTACAGACCGGCCGCTTTACAAAGTCTGCGCGAGTCACATCCACGTCGGCGGCCCAAGCCGCGTCAGCGAGCGAACGATATGGACCACGCTGCATACTTTCGGATACGGGAACAGATTCCCTATTCTTGTGCCTCTGTTGACTGCTCGTCACCGAACATTACGCCTCGCCTGATGCCTTGACCACCTAAAGTGAACCTCTGCAAAGTGGCGTCGCATCGTATGGTCAGATGAATCCCGTTTGTAGCCGTACCCTGTTGACAGGAGGGTGCGGGTGTGGTTTCCACAGCATGAAGACATGGCTCTGTCATACCACGTTGACTCTGTTAAAGGCAGTGGTTGCTCTGCAATAGTTTAGAGAGCCTTCTCATGGGACACATTATGTCCCTTAGTATATCTAGAGTGGTCCTTAACAGCTGTTTGCTACCGGCATGTGCTGGCTCAAAACCTATACGCTTCCATGGCCTTCCCGTATGTTTCGGCCGATGGTGTGTTTCAGAAAGACAATGAGCCGCCACAATTAGCCGCAATCATCCAGGCATGGCTCGAGGAGCACTCATTTGAGTTTGGAACTATCAAGTGGCCCCTGAGTTCCCGGGATATAAACCCTTATGGAAGCTTTCTGGGATGTCATGAAGCGGAACATCAGATACATAAATCTTGGGCGGGGTTGTAGACAATGTGGCAACAGACATGGCTTACATTACCTCTAGAAACCCTCCACCATTTTGTGGAGTTAATGCCTCTGCGTGTACAAGCTGTTATTTGTGTTAGACGAGGATCAGCGCGGTATTAAGTAAGTATCGGCAATGTTCTTTCGATTGAGTGCATATATCGATAACGCAGCAATACTGAACAGGAAAGGAATTTCATCACTACATGAGATGGAAGCATGTGGATGACAGCTTGGCGGTCCAAAAGTGATGCAGCAAATGGTAAAGATTTAGATTGGACTAATAGTGAGTGTGATTTCTGGTAACAGCGAAACAGCTCGCACAAGGAGCCTTCACGCTGTTCGCAAGGTTCTGAATGAGAGTTCAGGGAAATAAGTGCTACTCCTCCACCAAGGCGCGTAGGAGTCCCAGGAGGGTTTTTGGATCGGTAATACGTCTTGCAACTGTTCTTCCCAGGACATCCCACACATGCTTTCTCTGGTTTCGGTGCGGAGACTTCGCAGTTCAGTCCATCCTCTGAATATTCTCTATCTCCAGGTATTCGTCGAATAGCCGAGCCCTATGGGGACGGCCATTATCGTCCATAAAGAGAAACTGGGAGCCAACAGCTCCCCTGGAAAGTCATACACAGACCTCTTGGATGTTACCCCTATAAGGTAGAGCAGTCAGGGTGCCCCTGTGAACACGTACAGTGGCGTGCATCTATCCAACGTGATACCAGCCCAAACCAGAAGTCCTCTAGCGCCCACCACGTTAGCGGCCAATTTCCCTAATGTTGGAAGGAAGATTTCGACGTTCCGCCGCTCTCCAAATGTACACACATCGACAATCTGTTTCTAGTCTGACTTGTCAGTTACGTGAACACCAACCCACTGATCAGGGGTCCAGGGGTGATGTTGTCGAGCCCAATTCAGACTGATCCTTGTGCGATGCGGCAAGTGGGATACAGTCCATTCGCTTTCTTGCACACAGACCTCTCTCGTGGAGTCTTCTGTAAACTGTTTGTCTCGATATCGCCGTTTCCTTAGCAGAGGAAAGCTCTTGAGCGTTCTTGAAATCAGAGACTACAGACTTGTGACGATTAGATATATTGATACCTAGTGCGATCAAACAGCTCCGAGACTAGGTACGTAACGCACCAACCAACAGAAGCGCTAGCAGCGATCGAGGGCAGTGACCTTCATGAGTCATTGTGCCCAGTGGCGTTGTTCTGTGAACATCGAGAGCTATGCTAAACGATATTTGGTGGCCACATGCAGTACACAGCTGCGATTTCGGTATGGACTGCAAACTAGTGCAGCAAGCGAACATCAAATATTGCGTCAAACTCAGGAAATCGGGAACGGAGACGCCTGAAATGTTGCGGCAGGCTTATGGCAATGAAGCAATGAGTCGTGTGAGGTGTTTTGAGTAGCACTCGCGCTTCAAGAGCGGCAGAACGGCACTGGAAGACGACGAGAGATCTGGGTGACCGTCCACGAGCAAAACCCCCGAAAATGTGAACAAAATTAGGGAACTAGTGCATGGGGATCGTCGGAGAACCATTCAAGACATTGCTACCATCGTCAATGTGTCATGCGGAACAGTGCAAGGAATTGTGACGTCTGTTTTAAACATGCACCGCATTACTACAAAGTTTGTGCCAAAGATTCAGAACCACTAACAGAAGGCGCTCCGTGTCGAACACTGTCAAAATCTTCGTCATGAAGGTGGTATTTCAGCCATAACAGCATGACTACCCTTCCTCGCTCTTCTTACTCGCCGGATTTGGCACCCTGCGACTTCTTTCTGTTCCTTCCCGAAGATGAAACTGAAGCTCAAAGGTCGCCGTTTTGAAACCGCGGACGAGATCCAGCGCGAATCGCAGACCGTGCTTGACACGGTTCGCGAACTGAACTTCCAGGGAGCGTTCCAACAGTGGCAAAAACGCTGGCAGCGGTGTGTTACTGCCCAAGGACACTACTTTGCGGGAGTTCATAGCCAAACGTAATGCAACGTACGTACTTTGTTCTATATCGGCCTAGTCTCGGAATTTTTTGTTCGGACCTCGTATAAAGGTAATGCAACATTTGTCAAAAATATTTTATTTTTTCAAGTCGACCAAGGTTTCGCAGTGTTCTGACCTAGCTTGATCAGGGCGAATGAAGCTAGGTCAGAACACAGCGAAACCTTGGTCGACTTGAAAAAATAAACTATTTGCTGTTGAGTGTTGCTCGACTGTCGACTTCCTATGGAGGCGAGCTATTAGAGACAAAAACCGGTCGTCTTGTGCTCTTGTATATCGTGGCCGTACTTGTCCCTGCATTCTGGTTATTCCGGTTTTTTTGTAATTGTCTTCAGAGTTTGGAACCCACTGGATTGGACACATTCAGCCATCTTGCCATCTCAGCACCTCAGCTCGTGATTGCTCTGCTTCCTATCTACTGATCATCTCTACCGTAAGAAGTCTTCTTAGCGATGGAGCGGAGCCATTCTTCCACTAACATAACAACTCATGATTAAATTGCTACACACCGCTCAAATCAATGTTTAAGAAGGTCACGTGCCTGCCAGCTCGATGTCGTATGTCGTCATTTGCATATGTTCCTAGGAACTAGCACAATATTGCTTGCGTACGTTGACTTAAGGTTTCCTTTTACACATGCCCTTGGAAAATCTTTACAGTTTGTCATTTCGTTTTGGACCTATTCTTGAATTTCTAATTGCCACGTAAATTTTGGGCACCAGTTTATAATATACCACAGCACACAGGTTGCGCAGATATACATTGCCTTCAGGAAAAAAAATTCGGCGTACAGCTTGGAAAAATATCAAACGGAAAGAGTAAGCTTCTGTCATCTCTCTCCCTCAAACGGTACTATAATTAAAAGTCCTTAGATGTTATGTGTATTATGGTATTTTAAGTAGACAATAATTCCGAAACTCAAAACCAAATATTTTGTTTTAAAAAGGTTTCCGGAACACTGTTCTGGAGAGCTCCGCCATAAAAAAAATTCCTGCTGAAATATGTCTCTCTTTAAACCGTGATTGCATTCCAAAATTCCAGAAACCTTTAGGAAAATTGGATGTTTTAAAGTTTGGTGCTCACCTGTGGTACAAATGTCACGTAAGCACAGTACTCACTGTTCACATGACGATATGGAACTGTCACTGTGTTGAGTAACGTCTACCATAGCATCCGCTGAGTTTCTTCTACCAGGACAATTGCGAACAGCCTGCCCCCCATAGAAGAGAAAGAATTTCAGAATTCCTCATGAAATAAAAAAAGATATGGGAAAAATTACTTTTCATTGAATATCTGTTTTTAAGAATGCAACAGCTGACTAACTTCTGGAGAAATGCACAGTACTCACTAATCATTAGAAACAGTAATGTATTTCCAGACGATGAGAAACAGAATCATTAGAAACAGTAATGTATTTCCAGACGATGAGAAACAGAATCATTAGAAACAGTAATGTATTTCCAGACGATGAGAAACAGAATCATTAGAAACAGTAATGTATTTCCAGACGATGAGAAACAGAATCATTAGAAACAGTAATGTATTTCCAGACGATGAGAAACAGAATCATTAGAAACAGTAATGTATTTCCAGACGATGAGAAACAGAATCATTAGAAACAGTAATGTATTTCCAGACGATGAGAAACAGAATCATTAGAAACAGTAATGTATTTCCAGACGATGAGAAACAGAATCATTAGAAACAGTAATGTATTTCCAGACGATGAGAAACAGAATCATTAGAAACAGTAATGTATTTCCAGACGATGAGAAACAGAATCATTAGAAACAGTAATGTATTTCCAGACGATGAGAAACAGAATCATTAGAAACAGTAATGTATTTCCAGACGATGAGAAACAGAATCATTAGAAACAGTAATGTATTTCCAGACGATGAGAAACAGAATCATTAGAAACAGTAATGTATTTCCAGACGATGAGAAACAGAATCATTAGAAACAGTAATGTATTTCCAGACGATGAGAAACAGAATCATTAGAAACAGTAATGTATTTCCAGACGATGAGAAACAGAATCATTAGAAACAGTAATGTATTTCCAGACGATGAGAAACAGAATCATTAGAAACAGTAATGTATTTCCAGACGATGAGAAACAGAATCATTAGAAACAGTAATGTATTTCCAGACGATGAGAAACAGAATCATTAGAAACAGTAATGTATTTCCAGACGATGAGAAACAGAATCATTAGAAACAGTAATGTATTTCCAGACGATGAGAAACAGAATCATTAGAAACAGTAATGTATTTCCAGACGATGAGAAACAGAATCATTAGAAACAGTAATGTATTTCCAGACGATGAGAAACAGAATCATTAGAAACAGTAATGTATTTCCAGACGATGAGAAACAGAATCATTAGAAACAGTAATGTATTTCCAGACGATGAGAAACAGAATCATTAGAAACAGTAATGTATTTCCAGACGATGAGAAACAGAATCATTAGAAACAGTAATGTATTTCCAGACGATGAGAAACAGAATCATTAGAAACAGTAATGTATTTCCAGACGATGAGAAACAGAATCATTAGAAACAGTAATGTATTTCCAGACGATGAGAAACAGAATCAGTAGAAACAGTATCATTAGAAATAGAATCATTGAAAACAGTATTTCAGAATTATAAGAAACAGTATTTCAGTATATTCAGTATTTTAGTATTTAGTATTCTAGTATTATAGAATTTATTCTAGCATTTATAAGTATTCATATTATTATTATTATTATTATTATTATTATTATTATTATTATTATTATTATTATTATTATTATTATTCTATTTATGAGTATTCATATTATATATGATTATATATTATTATTATATTTTACTTTATTTACAAATTTTATATGACCTTGATTTTCTAGTATTTATTCTAGCATTATAGTATTTCAGTATATTCAGTATTCTAGAATTTTCAGTGTATTGTAGTATTTCAGTGTTTTCAGTATTTCAGTATTTTAGTATTTCAGCATATCAGTATTTTTAGAGTTTCGTTGTACAAACAGTATTTCAGTATTTCTAGATTTTCGTTGTACAAACAGTATTTCAGTATTTTTGAGTAAGAGTATTTCAGTACTTCAAAAACAGTATTTCAATATTTACAGAATTATGAGAAAGAGTATCATTAGAAACGCTAAATCTCTGCTGAAATATGTGTCTCTTTAAACCGAGATTGTGTTGCAAAATTTCAGAGACCTTTAGGTAAATTGGATGTTTTAAAGATTGCTGCTCACGTGTAGTACAAATTTCACGCAAGTACAGTACTCACTGTTCATATGACGACATAGAACTTCTATTGTGGTAAGTAATGTCTACCATAGCATCCGCTCAGTTTCTGCTACCAGGACGATAGCGAGCAGCTTGCCTCCCATATAGAAGAGAAATAATTTCAGAATTGCTCATGAAATAAAAACAGATATGGGAAAAATTACTTTTCGCTGAATCTCTGTTTTTTTTAATTGTAACAACTGACTAACTTCTGGAGAAATGAACAGTACTCACTTATCATTAGATACAGTAATGTCTGTCGATGTTGAAACTCCGAATTCGCTCTCGCCAAAGTTCACGAGGAGAACTTTGCTTTTATTTGCAAGCAAATAGCTCCGTTTGTTCATTGTAATGAGAACGGGGAGATGAATCTGCACTTGTCTTAAAAGCTCTCCGAACTCGTATACTCTCATCCGGAGATTGAGGGGAAATGCTTTGCCAGGAAACCCCTGATACATTATCTTTCTCCACGGGGATGAACACGAACACCGTCCATTAGGTGGGGAAAGCCGTGGATAATGCACTTCCATTTGCGAACCGCAGAGTTCATACATTTCACGACCTCCCTCAACTCGTGTTTACTGAGTACACCTGATCTTATCCACTCCTGGACAGAGTGAGACGATTATTCAATGAGATGAGATGCAGTCATCCACGGCATTGCTTAGCTCATAACTTCACAAGAACTTCAGGAATACCACAAGTTTCTAAAAACTAGGGAAAGTCCTGCATTTTGGAGGACAATGAGAAGCAGAACAAAGGTAACCATATTTTGTGACATTAACAACGTCCCTTTTTCCAACTTCACAAGAACCTCTATAAAGTACCGAAAATACGGGAAGTCCTGTTTGTTGGAAGACAATAAGAAGTGGAACAAAGGTAATCACCACATTTTAGGACATTAACGACGTATTTTCTTTTTAATTTCAGAAAAACGTCAGGAATAATATAATTTTTTTAAAATAAGGAAGTCCTGTTTGTTGGAAGACAGTAAGAAGTAGGACAAAACTAACCATCCCATTTTAGGACATTAACGACGTCTTTTCTTTTTGATTTCCCAATAACGTCAGGAATTATACACGTTTCCTAAAACATGGGAAGCCTTGTGTGTTGGAAGACAGTAAGAAAGAGGACAAAACTAACTATCACATTTTAGGACATTAAAGACGCCTTTTTTTTTTATCTCCCATAAACATCAGGAAATGCATAAGTTTCCAAAACTATGGGAAGTCCTGTGTGTAGGAGGATAGTAAGAAGTGGAAGAAAGGTAATAATCACATTGTAGGACATGAACGACGTCTTTTCTTTTGAATTTCAAAATAACTTCAGGAATTACATAAGTTTCCAAAACTATGGGAAGCCCTGTGTGTGGGAGGACAGTAAGAAGTAGAAGAAAGGTAAACATCACATTTCAGGACATTAACAACGTTTTTATTTCAGTTTCACAAGAACGTCTGGTATTCTATACGTTTCTTAAAACTATGGGATGTCCTGTGTGTTGGAAGAACAATACGAACTAGAACAATGGTAATCATCCCATTTTAGAACATTAACGATGTCTTTTCTTTTTAACTTCACAAGAACTACAGGAACGCTATTCAGATTCGAAGACCTATGGGAATTCCTGTGTATTGGATTAAGAAGTAGAAAACTAAAGGTAATCATCACGCTTTAGGATATTAACTACGTACCTTTTTTCCCTCTTTATAAAAACTCGACGACACACGAAAGTTAACAAAGAGATAATCAAATTACTTATCACCAAGAAGGCGGTAGAGTTGTAAATTGTACTTCTTGTGCTGATTATTTCATTACGTTTGCCAATTTGGAGATCCAGTTCGTAACATTATGTGCAGATTTCCTATCTGTACAGAAGATATTGCACTAAATTACTTAAATGATAAAATTTGGGAATATAGTTATTATATTAATACGCAAGAAGCAAAGACCAGTGATCGTCCCAGTGCAACACTCACTTGGCGGGTGAATGGGACAAATGCCGCCCAGGTGGCGCAGTGGTCTAAGCGATGTCTTATGATCATTCGTCCTCGTGGGTCCGGGTTCGAATCCCGGCGAAGCATGGATGTTGTGCTTGTCTTGCGGCACTGGATCACTCCCTTCCCTCTAACCAGTGGCCCTAAATTAGGAACGGGAGACTACTCATAGCCCATTGCGTTTCTCACGGTGGTCGTTAACCCCCAATCACAATCACACGAAAGGGACAATGGACATAATCCCAGGAATTGATATGAAATGGGAATGTGGCCAAAGGGGAGACATGGGATAACATTTCCTGGAATTGTGTCCATTGTCCCTTTCACCTTCCAAGTGAGCGTTGCATTGGAAGGTTCGGTGCTGTTTTTGCTTCATGTATGCTGTGCAGATGAATAGTGGTCAATCTCATTCCCCTAACCCTCTCTGCAACTGTCGCCCCCAAACGTACCTACATCTGCGTGATCCCCAACCACTCTCATTTTCCATAGAAGTAGGTGGACTCTTTTCACCTCTACTGACGCGATGCATCTAAAGCATGATACCTTGGAGTCGATGGCGCAGATAATCTCTGGCACAACTCGCTTATTAAGCGTTTGATGTACTCCATCCTCGTTGCTTTTCTGCCAACTTTTTTCCGTTAGCTCACAAGAATTCCCTTACGCTGCAACAATTTCTTACTGTATGCCACCATTTCTGCTACAGCGTTCCAGGATAGCAATGCACAGCAGATTTTAATGTAGCACTACATCTAACTCCGCGGATAGTATGGCGCGACTTACAACCGACCTCCTGTGCAAAAAATAGGTCCCAATTGAAATCATCACAGCGTTAAAAATACGTGACGCAGACTAATCGTGTCAGCATATTCATAAACAGCATGAAGTCCAATTCGCGTTCTGTGCAATACATGGTGCGCGCTGCGTTCCCTTCGTTTCCTGTGAGCGGAGAGAGGTGATGCAATGTCTCTGCGTATGTCGCCACGTTTGACACAGTCTATATCGGCAACCGTGAGCGTAACACGACTGTGCGTGATGTCGTTTTAAAGCTCTCTACGAGATCTATTTAAATATATAAAAGAACATATCCCATACAGCACAAAACGTTTCAAACATGTATCAGTAATGTTAGAATCTCTCATTTTCGTTACACTTTCAGAGATATCTTACAATTACGTTTCAACAACATCTATTTTGGGAACATAACTCTTTGTACATTACGGTTACGTTAAAATTAGCATTCACTGATACTACTGCTTCATAGTTTCCATTGTGCATAATTGTTACCTTGATGTTACATTCCTGCGATATTTAAGATTTTTGATTTGGCAACGGCGTGAATGCGCATGCGCATTTATGCCATTTCAGCGAAGCATTTTCGTAGTCGTTCCACGTGCTACTGGGATATTCTTTGGTGATACTGTCGTACTCGAGTTAGCTGGGTGTAGGAGAACTGGCCACCGGAGAAGTGGCCACAAAAAATTTTAAGGGGCCGTATAAAAATTGCATTTTTGACAGCTTCGCGTCCACGACCCCCAGAGATTGGTTATCTGAGTCATATAAAGTTTCCATAATTTCGTATTTTCTTAATTGCGATTATTAATGTAATTCTTTATAAAAAAAAATGTTTGTGATCTACAACTCAACAAAAGATTTTAGTGTTTACAAACTACGAGTCTGCAAATTATCTGAGGGCATGTGCTGACTCAGGAAAACTGTCAAGGGGGGGGGGAGGTAATACCAAAAGTGTAAAATATAAAGAATTTCTGGTCCGATCGGGAAATTTTCAGCTTTTGCTAGTAACAAGTCAACAAATTATCTGAGGGCATGCGGTGCCTCAGGAAACCTGCCAGGGGAGGGGCAACACCAAGAGTATAAAATGTAAAGATTTTCTGGTCCGATCGGAAGATTTTCAGCATTTACAATGCTTTAACTCGACACATTATCTGAGGGCCTATGCCTACTCAGCAAACCTGTCGGGGGGGGGGGGAGAAGAACACGAAAAGTATAAAATATAAGATATGTCTGGTCCGATCGGGACATTTTCAGCATTTACAACCTACATCGCAATAAACCCTCTGAGGGCGGGCATGTGCTGACTCAGGAAAACTGTCAAGGGGGAGGGGGAGGTAATACCAAAAGTGTAAAATATAAAGCATTTCTGGTCCGATCGGGAAATTTTCAGCTTTTGCCAGTTACAAGTCAACAAATTGTCTGAGGGCATGCGGTGCCTCAGGAAACCTGCCGGGGGAGAGCAACACCAAAAGTATAAAATGTAAAGATTTTCTGGTCCGATCGGAAGATTTTCAGCATTTACAAGCTTTAACTCGACACATTATCTGAGGGCCTGTGCCTACTCAGCAAACCTGTCGGGGGGGGGGGAGAAGAACACGAAAAGTATAAAATATAAGGAATTTCTGGTCCGATCGGGACATTTTCAGCATTTACATGCTTTAACTCGACACATTATCTGAGGGCCTATGCCTACTCAGCAAACCTGTCGGGAGGGGGGGGAGAAGAACACGAAAAGTATAAAATATAAGGAATTTCTGGTCCGACCGGGATAATTTCAGCATTTACAAGCTTTAACTCGACACATTATCTGAGGGCCTGTGCCTACTCAGCAAACCTGCTGGGGGGGGGGAGAAGAACACGAAAAGTATAAAATATAAGGAATTTCTGGTCCGATCGGGACATTTTTAGCATTTACAACCTACATCGCAATAAACCCTCTGAGAGCATGTGCTGACTCACGAGACCTCTCGTTGTGGGGGGTGGGGGGTGTTACTTAAAGTATAAAACAAAGTATTTCTGGTTGTAAATGCTGAAAATCTCCCGATCGCCCCCAGACAGGTTTCCTGAGTAGACACATGCCTTCAGATAATTTGTTGAGTTGTAGCTTGCAAACGCTTAAAATATATCTCGATCGGACCAGAAATTCTTTATATTTCATATTTTAGGTTTTAAGCGCCCCCCCCCCCGTTAAGTTTCCTGGGTTTGCACATACGCGCAGAGAATTTGTTTAGCTCTAATGTATAAACCTTGAAAAATATCGTAAACAAGAAAATACGAAATTACGGAAATGTTATGTATGTCACATAACCAATCTCGGGAGACGTAATCACGGAGCAGTCCAGAACGCGATTTCTATACGGTCCCTTAAAATTTTTGCGGACAGTTCTCCGCTTTGTCTTTGGCCCGAAAATCATGGAAATGTCTAACTTTCTTACTGAAAATGAAATATTAAAAAAAATATTTTATGAACAAGAGTTGCTCAAATAGCGGGGAATATAGCCACACGAAAGGTGTTTATGCAGAACAATTTAATGGCACTGAAATTTCAATGTGTCCAGTTCTCCGGTGGCCACTTCTCCGTACCCGGAGTTAGCTAGTTAGTTCACACTAGTGTCCGTCCATAAGTTTTGCACGCCAGTGTATAATATCTTCGTACGTTTGTTTGTTTTGAATCAGGAAAAAAGTCTCAATAAAAGTAGTTGTTATAATAGTTTGTAACAGTAGAAAAATAATAATGTTGATATATTGAGAAGTTTAACGATTACGCAAGATTTTGAAAAAAAAATAAGGTAAGATATGCATTAAAAAGTACATTTCGTTAATTAATCATGTAAAAAGTTAAGTCATTCTGCAGAAAAATAAAATGATTGATGGGACAAAAAACTGTATTTCTATTAAATAACGTATTCGCAAAGCATTTAGAAAAAATAGATTGAGATATACATTAAAAAGTATATTTCGTTGATTAATCATGAAGAAATGTAAGTCATCCTACAGAAAAATAAAATGATCTATGGAAAAAATAATGCATTTCTATTAAACAACGTATTCGCAAAGCACTGGCATTCTCGTTAGTTCCTACAGAACGCTATAATCGCGAGGCGTCCCATGGTCGAGTGGGATAATGCATCTGCCTGGAAACCCGCTGGACAGGGGTTCGAATCTGGCGTGAATTTGAGGATTTGTATTTCCTTGGAAAGAAAATTTCCCTAGCGTCGCGACGTCACACCGTAAAGTTTCCTGATGCGGATAAACAAAAAGGCGTACAAAAGATATCGCTGAGACCATGTGGGGAGTTAAAAAAAAATTGGCGAGAAAAACATGTTCAATAGGACCACGTGGCACACAAAATGGTTATGGTTGAACACAAAGAGAAAATGGCGGACAAAAGATGGTCGGGAAGATCACGTGGAAAAACAATGGCTCCGACTGACGTCATGATTGACCTGAAATCGACCATATGCGTCCTTGAGGCAGCACGTGGACGGGTTCTTTTTTACGCTTTCCAACCGTTGGTTGAAGAAGCGTATATGCTCCAGCATTTTCCGTCCGTCTGTCCGTCCGTCTGTCGGCACGATAACTCCCGTAAAAATGGTTCGATTTCGATGAAATTTTAGTATGTGGTAGGGGACCACCAGGGGACGAACCCTATTGAAAATGGGTGAAGTGGGGTCAAAGGTCACGCCACAAGAGCAGGATCCATTCAATTGCCCTTATGCGTCATAACTTACGTAAATATGGTTCGATTTCGATGAAATTTCAGTATGTGGTAGGGAACTACCTGGGCACGAACCCTATTGAAAATTGGCTATTTGGGGTCAAAGGTCAGGCAGGGCATAAGAGCGGGATTTATTCCATTGCCCTTATGCGTCATAACTTGCGTAAAAACGGTTCGATTTCGATGAAATTTTGGTATGTGGTAAGAAACCACCTGGGAACGAAACCTATTGAAAACGTATGAAATAGGGTCAAAGGTCAGGACATAAAAACGGGACCCATTTAATTTGCCTTTATGCGTCATAACATGCGTAAATATGGTTCGATTTCGATGAAATTTTAGTATGTGGTAGGGAACCACTGGGCACGAACCCTGTTGAAAATGGGCGAAATGGGGTCAAAGGTCAGGCAGGATATAAGAGCGGGATTTGTTCCATTGCCCTTATGCGTCATAACTTGCGTAAAAATGGTTCGATTTCGATGAAATTTTAGTATGTGGTAGAGAGCCACTGGGGACGAATCCTATTGAAAATGGGCGAAATTAGGTCAAAGGTCAAGACACTGGAGTGGGATCCATTCCATTGTCCTTGTGCATCATAACTTACCAAAAACTGTTTCGATTGCGACAAAACGTTATCATGTTGTTCCGGAGGTATAGTGAACCGGTTCTGTTGAATATCAACGAAATGGGGTCAAAGGTCATTGCATAAAAGCAAGATTTATTCCACAGCCATTATTCTCATAACTTGCGTAAAACTGCTTCTATTGCGACAAAACTTTATTATGTTATTCTTGAGGTGTACTGAACCGGTTCTGTTGAATATCATCAAAATGGGGTCAAAGGTCAGGACACAGGTGCGAGATTTATTCCACAGCCATTATCCTCATAACTTGAGTAATAATTTCTGGTATGTTGGAAAGCGTATCATAATCAATGCATTGCATGATTTTACTAACTTGTTTACAGAAATCCCCTATTATCACGTAACAGTAATGTAACGAAGTTACAAATATCTTTCAAACACGTAACAGTAACATGAAGTTGGTATCTTGAAGTTACAAAGACCTTTCACTGTAACGTATCAGTAATGTATCAAAGTTATGTAACGTTTGCGGGCATTTTGTCGTAACCGTAAGGTTTCTGAAACAATACTGTTACATTGCGCAACGTATCTGAAAAATCTCAGAGCATATACGAAATATTCTGTGCTGTGCGGGATCGCAGTGGTTTAAATAAAAAAATAAAAATTGTTTTCGTGTGAACGGGTTAACATTTTCGTCAATGCCGCGGAATTCGTTGAATGAACACAAGCAAAGGTGGAGAAAGTCAAAACGAGAGGCAAGAGCAAGTGATGAGGAATGTCAGAAGCCCAAGAAGACTGCAGCCCAACTAATAAGTAGAGAGTATCCGAGAACGCCAGAAAGCAGCCGCTGCCAAAGGAAAACCCAGCATACCGATCGAACCCGTACCCGGCCCATCTCGAACTCTGCTTTGTGTCTGCAATGTATCCAGCAGTATTAGTAAAAATTATGAAAGCTACTTTTCATATCATAAACCTATGTTGGATGTAACAAATTAAATAAACGCTTTGAAACCGTACTCCAGTAGCTCATTTCAATTCTCCGATGTGCATGTCGTAGTCGTACGTCCCAAACTGATGGCTCAATCAGAACTAAGCCTACCTGTATTTTTTTTTCTACCTAGCTCAATATGGAATTTCATTAAATTTTATTAGTTTACTTGCTAAAAGTGATCATCTTAGCTTTTCTCTTTCTTCTTAAATCCGATGAATTCATTAATTTTTGTTCATCAGATGCGATCAAATTAGCTTTGAATTCATATTATACCAAACGAAGGTTTGCTTGTTAAATCCGGAATTTCGCAAAATACGATCACGTTATATGCGGATTCTAGTGTACATCAATTCTAAAAACCGAATGACGAAACTGCGTTCGCCGAAAATGGCTGATCCTATACATTTGCTTCACGTACTGTTCTTTTATTAGCATTTTTCTTGCATGGTGAAATTATGTGATTCCAGAATTATGTATTTACATAAAAAAAATTTAAACTTTCGTTTATTATAGCCCCTTCTAGAAAGAACTAATTATTAATCAATAGAAATACTCTGGCTCCGCAGAATGTCCTCGAGGTATCCTATGAAGAGACAAAGTCAATTCATTTTCCTTCATAATCATAACAAGGAATAATAAAGTGCGATAAACAAACTTTAATTGCTTCCATTTATTATTCCCGTGAGCTTTCGTGGTCCTGAGATTTTAAACATTGCACCTACAGCCAGGAAGAATATACTGAAGTGGATTAGAGAGGATTTATCACCTTGTCGTTGGAAGTAATTACGTTTCAAAATAAAAATTTCATTTTGTAATAAGAACTTCCGGGTCTTTAAATTGCTTTCATCCTTCTTAATTAACAAAGACAGGCCATCGCGTCCAATAATGCACAAATCTTTATTCATGTAGAATCCAAAAAGTGTTTGCGGTGTTAAGTCTCCCGTAAAATTTTGTAAGCGCACTGCAGTTTTCTTTCGTAAATCAAGCTCCTGAAATTCGTGGTATTTCTGAAAATTTTTGACGAAATGTTAGGCACAAGTTTAACATTTTTTCATAAAACTAAACTCTGCATAACGCGTCAAGTGCTTGAGAAAATGAGTTCCAATTTACAACTTTTCTATAGTTTTTCTTCTTACAAAGTAATTCAGTCTCTCTCTCTCTCTCTCTCTCTTTTAGCAAGCCGTTCAAATGTATAGTTTCACTAAAACTGAAGAAAACTGTCTTCTGTAGATTATAATAATCGATGATAAAAAGCGGAAGTATTATAGTGTTTGAATTAGAACCTGGGAATTTCATTAGAAGGTATATTTAAGATTTATTCGTGAAAATTATTACTGTTATTTATTTTGTGTGAAATACTTTTACACTGGAAATAAACAATTCCTCCATAGGAATGAAAATTGTATCTGCTCTTTGCAACGAAGGCACTTTTTTGTCCAGAAAAATAAAAATAAAAATCAGTCGATCACATTCTAAAATGCTGAGGGCCGTGGGTGGCCTAGTGGTCAGCTTCGTGTCTGCCACGGAGATGACCTCAGGTTCGATCATGGGCAGGTACGAACGCTCGAACAGCTGAATACCCGCCGTGCGTCGGATGGGCATTTTAAGCCGTCGGACCCCGGGTACTGGCGTCCCGGCAATAAATAATGGCGTCTTCCTCCCCCTTTCTACCTCGCTTCCGTGTCACTTTCCTATCGGGCACTCTAGCACAAATCTCCTAGCTTCTTATTTCTAAGGGTTGTTTAAGACCTGGGGTCAGACACTCCCTTCCTAAAATCCTCTACATATGATCGGATCTGATCTCTAAAATGCCGAGAGCCGCGAGTGACCTAGTGGTCAGCGTTCGTGACTGCCACGGAGATGACCTCAGGTTCGATCCTGGGCAGGTACGAAGGCTCTAACCACAAAGGTAACGTTACCTTCTTGTATGAGGATGCGTGATAATGCGTCATCACGCCCTCGTCACTGTATACAGTATATGTTGTGCTTGCATGATCAGTAGGGTGGACTGAATTTTTTTTTTTTTTTAATTCATATCTGCTGGGGTTGGGAAATTTGAAAGCACCCAACATGTGTATCACGCCACGATTTGAAGCCTGTAGCACTCCATCTTCAGCTGCCCCACGGGCAGTGAAATCTGCAAAAAAAATGTCGTTTTTGCATCATTTATAAGACTTTTTTTTGCATTATTCAAACAAATATTAAGTAGCCTGGGGTTGTTAAACGCAAACAATGATTCTTAATTGATATATAAAAAAATTCAGAAATTTTGGTATTCATCTTCAGGTGCCCAAGAAGCTTAAAATTCCACCAATATATACGCTGCTGGCGGCATTTCAAGGATTTCCCCCTCATGTCTTGTATTTGTGGTATGAGGTAAAAATGTAGGGAGGTAGAGTTACAAGCTGCAAGCAGAATTTCTGCCAAATCTCTGGGCAGCCAAGAATTAACAGATAGTGACGACAGCGGTGAAAATTTGGGACGACAGCGGTGAAAATTTGGACGATGTATCCATTGATGCAAATTTCACTGCAGTGGCTGCAAGTGAAGCATCCTCTTCAAGAGAAAACATCCAGATGCGTTCAAGTTTGTCTCTGGTTGCAAGAGAATGCGACAGATGCAGACTATCTGACAGGAGTGCTGCTGCAATTTTTCAAGACGTCGGCATTGTGACGGCAACTAATACCTGTTCTGTGGCCGATAGAAGTAAAATTCGAAGAGAACGTAAAAAGTTAAGGAAAGAATTACAAGTGACTAAGCCAAATGAAATAACAGTTCTGTTTTTTGATGCTAGAAAAGACAAAACACAGACATAAGTTCAGAAAGGTATTAAGCTACACCCAGTGGTCGCTATACAAGGACACATTACCCTTGTGGAAGAACCTGATTCCAAACACATAGGCCATATTGCTGTTACCACAGGAGAAGCAGTAACAATCAAAACAGGCCTCACGAATTTCTTTGAGAATGGTAAAATTAACATGAATGGTTTATTTGCAATTGGATGCGACAGTACCAATGCCAACGTTGGTTCAAAAGGAATAGTTATCAGATTAATTGAGTTAGATCTTCAAACACCGTTCCAGTGGCTGATCTGTGCATTACATACAAATGAGCTACCACTTAGACATCTAATGGAGAAGCTCGATGGTGCTACTCGTGGCCCAAAATTCTATTCTGGGCCTATAGGTACAGCTGTTATGAATTATGAAGAACTACCTTTGACTTCATTCAACACCATAGTAATTGAAAACTTCCCTACTGTTAACCAAGATGATCTTAGCACAGATCAAAAATACTTATATCGCATACATCAAGCAGTTTCATCTGGCAATTGCTCTTTTAAATCCTTGCCTTTGAAAAACCTGGTCCAGTAGCACATTCTCTTTAGATATCAATAGCACCGAGAATACTTTGTCTCTACATCGCCACCGTAGATCTTTCAGCGAATCTTGTTTCCATTTCTACTTTCATCATGAAGGTTTATGTCCCAACATCGTTCACCATTAAGATGAATCCTTGCACAAATGGAGCTCGACACATCTGGACAATGATAGAACGATCACGTTATCTACCAGAAAATCTTAGCAGTACTGTTGATGAGGTAATCCAAAGGAATGCTTTTTCCTACATCCTGAAAACGTACTCTTTTCCATGTTGACTGATGAAAGAGAAGCCACACGTCAGTTGGCATTGAGATTGAGAAAGATCTTTGCAGCTAGGCACCAGGAAGATTCGTTGAGACAATTCTACGTACCTAAGGTGAATCTTCACGCAAAACAATACATTGATCTAATAGACTGGTATGTAACAAATGAACGATCTCAGCTGCCTCTAATTCAAAATATACCTCATGAAGTAATACAGAATATTCTGACAAAGAGATAAAGTTCTGACAGCCCTGAGGTCACACAACGTTACGAGTGGTTGGAGAGAACTAAACAGTTTCCCTGTCACTCCCAAGGAACTGAAGTCTCGTCTAGTCACTGAGACTTCAGCAGCAGTTTGTGGGGCAGAGCAAAAACACGGATTCATTATCGCAAGGAATCACGCAACATTATGAAAACGTTCCAGACAAAGTCTGAATTCCAAGTGAAACTAGCTCTGCATTTTGTACCTGTATCTTTACTAGTGTTCTTTTGATATAGGTTTTAAACCAAGCTGAAGTTCATTACAATTTTTCGTGTGTTTAGTTACAACATTCGCATAACGAATTTTTTACTAACTTTGCCTCTTGAAATTAGTACATACCTACATTGCAATAAAGGTACTTTATGCTTCCTCAGCTTACTCTCAGTGCACCTGTTTATGAGTTTTACACAATATAATATTTATGTTTTTTCATCCTAGTTCACAATTATAACCTAAATATTGCGCTACAATCTTACTTTTGGATGAAATTTAAGCTTCATCGGGCACCTGAAGATGAATGCCTAAAATTCAGAATTTTTTTATATATCAATTATGAATTATTATTTGCGTTTTCCAACACCAGGCTAGTTAATACTTTCTTAATAATGCAAATAAAACATTCATATAAATGACGCAAAAACAACAATTTTTGCAAATTTCACCCCGTGGGGCACCTGAAGATGGAGTGCTAGAGGCCTCAAATCTTGGCGTGATACACATGTTGGGTGCCTTCACATTTCCAAACCCCAGCTGATATGAATTTCCAAAAAAATAGTTTTTCACTCCACCCTAATGATCAAACTGTTCAGTCCAGTACCTGATGAAGACCACACAGTGTTGGTCGAAATACCTAGTACTTTTAACTAATGTATTTTAAAGTATTGTTTTTTAACTTGTATATGTCTTTTAACCTAATTAAAAACTTATATGGAGGTAACGTTTACTGAGGTTGTAAGGGTCAGTTGCAAGGTTTTCTAATCGTGATAATAGACAGATATCTGTGCCTCGTTGCTACATTCAACACGAATTTTTATATATGTCATAGTTAACATTCCAGACTTTTTTTAAGTTAATGATACCGTTAATTCAAATGTAAATACCAAATGTTACAGAACGTAAAATCTTTCATCAATTTCCGAACTTTCGATTGTTTTTCCGAATTTAAGATGCCTTTTTCACATTAGAACCTATTCACGAAGATGGAAACACAGCCAAGATTTGGTATTCTTTTACAACTTCAAACGTCTTAAAAATATCAAAAATCAGGAAACTCTCACTAAATGCATAATGTCGTAAAGTCAAATAAAATACTGTTACATACGTTATCGTACGGGAGCTCAAAAACGACCAGTTGACATAAATGATAATGAAATATTATACCAGAACTTAAAAACATCGCTACATATTCAACATATTTCCTTTAAATTTTGCAAGCTGATATTTCAGCCAGCAGGACAAAAACCAATGAAACTTATTGAGCTACATATATTACGCTCACCTTATTTCAGTTTTAGTCCTCTTTGCTTGTCCATGTTAGCTGTAAACGTACATGTTATACATCAGTTCAGCCATTTACTTGCTTGGTATCTTCTGCCTTTAATGGTGTATTGCAGCAGAAGATATCAAGCAAGTGACATTGCTAAACTGATAGGTAATATATACATTTACAGCTCACATGGACAAGCAAAGAGTACTGAAACTGAAATAAGGTGAGCATAATATATGTAGCTCAATAAGTTTCATTGATGCTTTTGTCCTTCTGGCTGAAATATCAGCTTACAAAATTTAAAGGAAATATCTTGAATATGTAGTGATGTTTTTAAGTTCTGATGTAATATTTCATTATCATTAATGTCAACTGGTCGTTTTCGGGCTCCTATAAAATAAGGTGTTTAACAGTATTTTACGGGACTTTATCCCATATACGCATTGACTATCTCCCACGTATTAGTTTGTTCAAGTATATGTATAGATTGAACTTTAATTGGAACTCTCATTAAACTTGTAGTGGCATCTTCATAAAACTTACGTATAGAACAGGCTACGTCTGTCCCTAACGCTCTGACGTCGTTCAGTACTTGCAGCACCATCTGCTTTTATCCGGTGGCAGAAATCGGAACTAAGCTCACCCCTATCGCACGATACGTAAAATCAAGAAGAAATACCGGAAAATAAAATAAAGTTAGAGTAAGACAAACGACTTCATCTGTGGCAACACGCACGTGCTCGAACTACTGTTTGCGACGTTGTTCTGTTACGTGGGTGTTATGTCGTGTTTTATTTCATTTTCTTCGCATTACAGAGTAATTTCATGAAAAGGAATCAGCGTTATTATAAATATCCAGATCTATTTAAAACGCTCTAATCTACAACAAAAACTGAAATTTCGAGATGTCAAAGTGAGCAAAATCGCATCTAAAAACATTTTCAGTTTCTTACAGAAATCCGGCGTCTATCTGATATGTTTTCAATCTGCTTCAATTAAAAATTTCACCCCATCCTAGGTCGGGCAACATCCCCTGTATATGAATATTTATTTAAAGCTTTAAAGCGGCAGTCCTAGGACGGGCTGCAGCCTAGGAAATAAATATTGGGTCTTTGCTCCGACTATTCCATATTTAAAATTTGCTGGAGTAAGACTCCTAAAACACACACGCTTTAATAAAAAGTAGTCCGAAGGAATCAATATCGCCGCAAAAAAAAAAAAAATATAAAAAAAAATTATTCTCTGAATGGTGGAGGCGTATCCGCAACCAGGTCAAATATTCTTATTAAGAACCTGACAGTGTCCATAATAGCCGATATGTCCAACGCCAGGGCTGAATTTGATGGATAACTTTGATTACTGTAATCTGTAAGAAAAGACTCATCGCACGTGCAATAATAAAGAACTTGATTATGTCTGCTTGAAGATAAAATTGATCGAGTCATTTGAATTTGACAAGAACACAATATGTGAGCACTTATTATCTTGGCATTTAATCTTTTGATTTTTTAGCTTTCTAGAGGATTGTGTTTAATAGCAAGGGAGTTATATTTGCAATGAGCTAAAACGAGATTATTTTATATCGGATACATAGAAAGAGATTTTAGCTAATCTCTCTTTCTTTCTTTCTTTCTTTCTTTTTTATTTGTTAGCAAGTTTTAAGTTTACAACAAAATATAAAATGGCTTAAAATATTTCTCACATGATTGTCTCATTTTTCGGAACGACTTAGTCAAGTGACGGATATTTGTTAGCGAAAATCTTTTTCAAGTACAGTGAAACCTCGGAATGGTGGTCCCTGCTCGGACCCGGGAACGTTTTTCGGAAAGACTTAGTCAAGTGAAATGATTTTTATTATGAAAAATCTTAATCAAGTGTAGTAAAACTTCGGAATGGCGGTCCCTGCTCGGACCGCGGAAGGTTTTTCGGAAAGACTTAGTCAAGTGAATGATTTTTGTTAGGAAAAATCTTAATCAAGTGCAGTGAAACCTTGTAATGGCGGTCCCTGCTCGGACCGGGGAACGTTTTTCGGAAAGACTTAGTCAAGTGAATGATTTTTGTTAGGAAAAGTCTTAATCAAATGCAGTGAAACCTATGAATAACATTCCCTGCTCAGTCCGGGGAACGTTTTTCGGAAAGACTTAGTCAAGTGAATGATTTTTGTTAGGAAAAACCTTAATCAAGTGTAGTGAAACCTCGGAACGGTGGTCCCTGCTCGGACAGCGAAAACGTGATCGTTGTAGGGAGGTAGCCGTTATTTGGACGATGAGCCTAAGTTAAGATTGCTAGGTCGTTGCGTTTGTGTAAGGGCAGAATAAATATATGAAGCTAATGCACAATATAGGAACCGAAATTCTGACTGCTGAATAAAACTGAATATGCACACAAGTGCCCAAAGTTATATGATGCAGTAACCGAAGTAACTGAAATGGCAAAAGTCAAAGTCATGGTATGCAACTTTTTAACTGGCGCTGCCGTCGAATAAATGTTTCGACGGACGCCAAGAATTTTTATCAGGGGCGAGGTGTAATCTCGTGAATCAAGTTGAGCAACCGCCAGTAGGATTATGGCAAGTCCAAGTGAATTATCGGAGTTTGAACGCGGCATGGTAGTGGGAGCCAGACAGATCGGAAATTCAATTTACGAAGTTGTGCAAACATTCAACATTCCTCTATCCACGGTGTCACATGTGTACTCAGAATGCCTCATGGAAGGTATTACCACCCACCATAGACAGCACACTGGCCGACCACGGATGCTGAATACCCGTGACCAGCTGCGACTGACCAGGATTGTCCATGCTAATAGACAAGTGACATTCGCTCAAATAACATCAACATACAATGCAGGCGGTACCAGAGACATATCCATCATGCCAGTGCAGCGTAATTTAGCGTTCATGGGGTATGGGAGAAGCAGACCCACCAAAGTGCCTTTGTTAACACCACGCCATCGGACACAGCGCCTCACCTGGGCTCGTGAACTTGGTAGTTGCACCTTGGAAGACTGGCAACATGTGGTGCAGTCCGATTAGTCACGCTACCAGTTGTTACAAGCTGACGGTTGGGTTCGGGTGAGGCACAGACCTCATGAAACCCCCAATGGACCCAAGCTATCAACAAGACACTGTGCAAGCTACTGTTGGTTCCATATATATATATATATATATATATATATGGAACCACACATATATGGTTCCATATATGTGTGGGGTGCCTTTACGTGGCACTGTTTGGGTCCTCCGGTTTTTGTAATCACGTCATTGACCGGTACTCCCTTTGTTGCTCTGCTGGGTGACCATTTGCAGCCTTTCATGGACTTCATATGTACACCAATATCGATGGGATTTTCTTGGCGGATAATGCACCATGTAATCGGGGCTCAGTTGTCCAAAATTGGTTCGAGGAACATTCTGAACAGTTCCGATGGATGGTGTGGCCACTACATTCACACGACTTGAACCCAATAGAGCACTTACGGGACGTGGTGGAAAGGTCCATTCGCACCCAAGATCCTGCACCTACAAATACCAGGGAACTGTGGGCGGTTCTTAAGATGACATGGCTCAACATCTCTCCAGGAGAAGCCGTGGGTGGCCGAGTGGGTAACGTCCGTTACTGCCACGGGAAGGGCCTCAGGTTCGATCCCAGGCAGGTACGAACGCTCGATCCACTAAATACCCGCTGTGCGTTGGATGGGCACGTTATGCCGTAGGACCCCGGGTACTGGCCCCCGGTAATAAATAAGGGCGTCTTCCTCCCCCTTTCTACTTCGCTTCCGTGTCACTTTCCTATCGGGCGCTCTAGCCCAAATCCCCTAGTTTCCTATTTCTAAGGGTTGTTTAAGACCTGGGGTCAGCCACTCTCTTCTTAAAATCTTCTACATATGATCATGATCATGATCATCTCTCCAGGATTCTTCTGACCACTTGTGAAATCGACGCCACGTCGAGTTGTTTCCATTCGCCGGGTTAGAGGAGTTGACTTTTGGCACTTCAGTGTAATAGTTAAATAAATAATTCATAGTGTACAGGATTTTAAGAAAGCAGTGTCCGGCGTATGGTGTTAAACAGCTTTTAGAATTAGCAAGATAAGAGATTAGCATAGGAAATATGTTAGATACTAAAGTGTAATTGCACAGTTGGCTAGTCATGCCTGTAAAGCAGGAACAGAGCCCATAGGGACCAAACCAAGAAACATCGCCAGCAACAGGCAAAATTCAAGGCTCCATCAATCTCCTCCGTAGCCCCTGAAACATACATGGAAGCTGCAGCTCGCCTCACGTAGAACTAAACTTTTAACTCCTTTCTTTTAACTTAAGCATACCACTGTACCACCCGTAATTCAGCCCATTATATCTTTAGCAATAAATATTCTTTGTCCCTGTCTTATCCATCTTGCCGAATGACCGAAGGAACTACGTAAAATCTAAGGACAGGGTCTGTTGGAACTTCTTCTAGGAGGACTGGATTCTTCATTGACCGCGCTGTTAAGAGGTTTCGTTGTTCAGTGGTTATTGTTAATGTCAGTCCTACGGAACCCTTCAGTACCAACCAAAACTTACCGTTGTTTGGAGGTGTTCGTTAATGGAGGTTTTACTGTAATTACGTTTTATGCTTGCTTTTCGTCAAACTTCATTATATGGAGTCCGAATGGTACTAGCGAAACTACACATGCATGCCACTGAATTAAATAGAAAATTTCATTCAAACCGGTTTGTACCCCGTTTAACCTGAATTGCAGCAAGTATGATGTTTGGCATAGATTCTACAATGTGTTGGAGTGCATCTACGTCTACAGAAATATCAGGCCTGAACGACACAGGCCTTTCACTTGTTCAGATTTGACGGAAAAGAATGCCCCCGGATCTGTTTTTCTATCATCTCCTTCCCATTCGCACTTGGATTCGTATCGGGATTTTGTGATGGCCAAGGAAGCTGGTAGAAATCGGTGTCATGCTTGTTGAACCTCTTCTAAACAAATCTTGCGCGATGGACAGTAATATTACTGTCCAAAAAGCAGCCGTCACCTGCTAGATAAAAATTCAACATTACTGGATGGACTTGACCAACTGAAATGTTCGGGAAATCTTTGGAGGATACTCAACCTTCCAGCAATATCATGGGACCATATCCGTATCAGAAAACATGACCCACACTAAAACATCACCTAAAGAATCTTGAGTAGTTTTTAAAAGGAAAGCTGGGTTCATTGCTTCATGGGGCATCCGACAAACCCTCTGTCTAGTACAGAATGAGGTGTACCGCGACTTGTCGGACTACATGACTTTTTTCCGATCTTTCAGTGTCCAGTCACGGTATTCCTAGCACCACTTTAAGAAATTTTCTGGACCTTCGCAGACATTAGCGGTTTCTGTATAGGTATTTGACTGCCCATACCGATCTTCTTCTATTCCATGTGCATAGTTGCTGTGATTTGGGTAAGAAACAGCCTTCATTGAATTTTTCGTTCCATTGAGGCACACATGCTTCGGTCAACTGGTGGAAACAGCAAGTCCTGTTTCTTCGTACAAGCATTCTCAGACGACGGCGATCTCGTTC
Source organism: Macrothele yani (assembly GCA_039090855.1). Lineage (NCBI taxonomy): Eukaryota > Metazoa > Arthropoda > Arachnida > Araneae > Macrothelidae > Macrothele > Macrothele yani. The sequence goes on from CM077026.1 coordinate 120,599,768, forward strand.
CTTACAGATTGTCGTCGCGCCAGATTTACGCCTCTTAGACAAGCAATGTGGGATATGTTTTCACTGCTTAAAGACCTGGGATATCTCACCTTTTGAGAAACCAGTCAGCTCTGTTGCTTCCAAAACCATCCCTCCAGCAAGACGGGCTCCCACAATGATACCTTAATCGAAATCTGAAAGATTCTTTGTTTTTGCCATTGTGATCTACGCTACTGGCAATTACTGACGAGCAGCAGTCTTGAATAGTCGCCTAGATCACGTGCGAGGCACATGACTACGTATTTGGCATATAAGTACGTAAATGACGTTTATATACACCTCTATAAGGGCTTTTAAATAAGTTCACGGTGTGTGTAGAAGAAAATATTTTTACTTTGTCAGAGCAGATGTTGTCAATTTGGGAGCAGCAGAGAAAATTGAGAACTGAAGCTATCTGGCTGAGTCCTGATAGCTCCAGTTTCTGAAAGGCAAATAAAGTATAACGAAATTTGTGGGCTGAGATTTTTTGGAAACAAAATACAATTGTGTGGTTGATGTACACTATATTAACGAAAGTCACCGGACACCTAGAAGAAAAGCACAACATAGTATTTATTGACATACATTAGTACGGTGTCGGTCCACCTTTGGTTTTAATGTATGCATGGACCCTTCGAGACATGCTTTCGACAAGGTTTTGCAACACAGCGACAGGTATGCGCTTCAATTCAGTGCATAATGCTGCTGATAACTGTTGCTTAGTGGTAGGCCTTGGTTCCAAACCTCTTATGCGGCTCTCCACTTCATCCTATATGTGCTCTGTGGGATTAAGATCTGGGTTCTGTGCTGGCCAGTCTACACACGATACGGAATTATCATCAAACCACGCCGTAACAGTCCTTGCTTTATCGCTCGGTGCATTATCCTGCTGTTACCAACAAGGCTCGGTTCCACAGTATTGCCACAGAGTTGGTACTGCATAATTGTCCTGAATATTGAGATAGACGTGCTGGTTAACAGGTTTGTCCTCGATAACCAATGGACAGGGACTGTACCATGAAAAGCACTCCCACACGAGTACACTGCCAGCTCCAAACTTGACCGTAGGAAGAGTACACTGTGGTAAATAGCGTTCTCCTGGCTGCCGCCATAACCACACACGCCATCAGACTGATGGATCGTGTATCTGGATTCATCAATCCATAGGATCCGTTTCCATTGATCTATGGTCCACGATAAATGTTCTTTACACCATGCTAAACGACGAGTAGCATTCCGAGTGGGGATGAAAGGCTTATGAGCAGCCTCACGACCACGGTAACCCATGGAATGAAGTTATCTGCGAATAGTACGTGTACATACAGAGGTTCAGGCATTGTTAATCACCTGTACACATAGGTCTTGTGTAGTACTCCGTCGATTAGCCGTAACGACTCTTCTGAGGCTTTGACTTCTTCTATCACTGATTTTCTTTGGTCTGCCGGTACGTTTTGTTGCTTCAGGCACGCCATGTGTCTTTCACTTATTCAGTACATCCAAAACAGTTCACTTGGGTATGCTTAAACGCCTCTCGGTTTCTCTTATGAACAACCCACTAATATAACACCCAGCAATATTTCCTTTCTCAAAATAAGTTCTCTCCCATCTCGACATTTTCACTCAAACTCACACTGCAATATGATCGCGGTCAGCTGCAGGCTTGTTTTTATGCCTTTTGCAGCTTTACTGCGCATTTTAACAACGCAGCGGATCCGTTCATTTGCTTTTTAAAGGGTGACTGGTGACTTTTGTCAATAAAGTGTATACACACCGATGAACCATTACATTACGACTACCCCCGGACTAGAAAAATGAGCGTGCATGGTGGCCGAACGGTGGCGCAGGTGAAGTTTTTTTTTATTGCAGGTTTAACGACCACCGTGAGCAACTCAATGGGCTATAAGCAGTCGCCCGTTCCTAATTTAGGGTCACTAGTTCCAGGGAAGGGAGAGAACCAGTGCAGGAAGACAAACAAAACATCCATGCCTGACCGGGATTCGAACCCGGACCCCTTACGGACGAATGATCAGAGGCCAGCACCTTAGACCGCTGCGCCACCGGGGCGGCCAGGTGAAGTTTACAGAGCAGTATATATACAACCCGAGGACCGGCTTTCGGTTAGTAGAGTGTTCGGAGTCAGAATGGGAAAAACTGCCGTTTTATCAGAATTTGATAAAGAACAAATTGTGATGGCGCGGCTCCACGGAACTACGATCTCGGAAACGGCGCGGCTTGTGGGTTGTTCACGTGCCGCTGTAGTGAGTACGTATCAAAAGTGGTGCACAGATGGCCAAATGATGAACTGTCGTCCACTCGTGTGTCGTCCGCAGCTCATTGATGCCAGAGGGGAGCGGAGACTGTCGCGCATTTTTCACAGAGACCGCAGGGCCACTGTGCGACAAATCACCCGCAGATACAACAGTAGTGATCTAGGTAATGTGTCACAGAACACAGTTCATTGCAATCGTCGAGATTGGATCGTGGATGATTGGAAGTATGCAGCCTGCCCTGACGAATCAAGACGGGCGAGCGCGGGTACACCAATTACCTACGGAGTCTGTGGCACCTGGATGCACTGTTGGACGGAAACAGGCCTGCGACAGCGGCAGTGTTACGCTGTGGGCGATGTTTTCTTCGGACACTTTAGGCTCCATTATCTCAATAGCACAATCTGTGACAGTTGTCAAGTATCTGAACATCGTTGCGGACTAAGTTCACCCATTTATGGCAAATGTGTTCCCTGCTGGTGATGGCCACTACCAACAGTATAATGCACAATACCACACTACCCGAATCGTCAAGGAATGGTTTGAGGAGCATGCCGGTGACTTTCTGTTAATGCCTGGCCTCTAAACTCACCTGATAATCGAACATTTGTGGTCCAACTTGGAAAAGCGGGTTAGCGCTAAATCACCACCACCCCGAAATGTACGAGAACTGTAACACCTGCTGTTGACATTATGGTACCAGATACCACAAATACCTATCGCCACCTAATGGAATCTATGCCTCTCCGAGTGTCCGCTGTTTTGCGGTCTAAAGGGTGTCATGCAGCTTATTAGGTAGGTTGTCATAATGCAATGACTCATCGGTGTACATAAATCACGAACTTCAGATTGTTTTGTTACACCCCATTAAGAACTTTGAAGAATCTTTCGAATGAGATCAAGTCTAAAGGCACAACTTGCGGTATAGGTTGGTGTACAGCTTATGTGGTAATTTACGGTTCCTAAAACAGGGCACAGATATATGGTTACTTTACATCCATTTGCCAAAGTTACATCAAGATTATGTTAGAAAAATCAAAATGTGGGTTTGGGATATTACCTTGGATAGGGTCTAACAAAGAGCGAGAAAAAGCCCTACAATTGGTTTTATCTAAAGGACTAGAAGAAAGCATAATCATTTACGCTGAAAGGACAAAATATTGCGTACACCCCAGTAAAAATACGCAAAGCAGAAGGACAACAGCATTTCTCGGTGTGCAGGAAGTCTGGTTGGGGCTATAAATAAAGTAGTCCAGTATGCACAGGAATGCATTCCGTCAAGAGCCAGCATGGGTCGAGGACGAGACTTGAGTGAGTTTGGTCGACGTCAACTCGTGGGATACAGGAAGGCTGGATGTTCAATCAGCGCAACGGCGGACCTGTTAGGAATTCCGCGACAAACTGTAGGAAGTGTGTTCCAGGAGTACATGAAATCCGGCAAAAACCGCTAACAGTCAGATGAAAAAGTGCATTGGATGATCGAGTGCGCTGACGATTGGCCCGCATCGTGAAGACAAATTGGAAACCTTGTTTGCAGCAAATCTCGTCACAATTTAATGAAGGAGCATCCCTAAGCCTATGCTCAAAGAAAATCCATCTACACGTGGCACAAGTCGGCTGGGGCAGTCGACAACCACATCGTGTCCCGAGGTGAACGACACAGCATCGCATGATTCGGGTGCAGTTTGCGAAGGCCCATCGAAACTGGTGCATGGTTGATTGGAAACACGTCACATGCTCTGACGAATCCCGTTTCGCACTGTATCGCGCCGATGGCCGGCAGCGTGTGTGGCTTAAGCCACACGAAGCTATGGACCCCGTATGTCAAGTTGGGGTACCACAGGCCGGTGGAGACGGTGTAACTTTTTGGCAGCTGTCACGTGATCCGGCGCGATTCTCTTGGTAACTCTTGAGTCTTCCGTCCCTGGTTCAACCTATGTGAAGCTCCTGGCAAACCATCTCCACCCTTTCATTCAGTGCCTCAGTCCGAACCAAGTTCCGATCTTTCAACAGGACAACTCTCTACCCAAATCGGTCCTGACTAGCGACCGACTGGCTCCAGGAGCATAGCAGTGAGCTTAACACATTCGCATAGCCCCCTCGCTCACCGAACATCAACCCCATAAAGAATCTATGGGACATATTGGAACGAGCTGTTCGTGATCTATCATCCCCACCTACATCTCTGCCTGCTCTGCGCCAAGCACTCTTAGACGGTTGGTAAGCGATACCTGTGTCTGTGTTTCCCGAACCTCATTGCGTCCGTACCACGAAGTTTGAATGCGTACAAAAGGTGGTTCCACATGCTGTTAGTTGAGTCTACGTAATAATATGTCCTCTCAGTGTATGTTGCTCTGGTTCACAGTCGTAAAATGTACAAGCTGTTAGGAGAATTTATGTACCGTTTAGTTAGATAATTTTCAAAAAGGAAGTAACTTATTTTACATATTAACAAAGTTATTCATACAATGAAGAATTTCTGAACATGTAGCGAAAGATACATTTCTTCGGTTGATGAAAAATGGGTTTAGAAAAATAATATCCCTACCACTTAAAAAGTTCATTTCCAATATTAAATACTTGTTGCACAGAATAATATTGTTAACACATGTATTCTTCTGAAGAAGCCAAAGGGTAAATTCTGTATTCTGTAAAAAAGGGGCAGCTTTTTGATTCTCCATCTGGTAGCATTTGTTCTTTTAAAATTTCTCTGTATTTCAGGAAACTATATTAGACCAATAAAATGATAAACACCACGTTCACATGGTTCCTTAGCCTCCGCTATGTTTGTGGAGAGATACACTAAAGAACCGAAACATTATGGCAACCTGACTAATATGATATTGGTCGAGCACGTACCGCCAAAGCTCTTACCCAGCGAGGCATGGGTCCTACAAGATTTCTAAACGTACAGTCACGGACAATAAAATTTGCCCACCTAGAAGAAAACAAGCTACAACCGCGAAACTTTGCAAATAGCTAGAGTTCTGCTGGTATGCAAATGATCCACGCTTGGTGCGATTACGCATGACCGCACACCCTGTGGTGGCGCTGCAAGAACGAAACGGCAGCCTTATGAACCGGCAGCCTTATAAACTGGCGTGTGTGAAGCGAAAAGCAGCGGCCGACATGAAAGCGAATACCACCCGCCGACGCAAGCAAGAGTAGAGAGTGACAGGAATGCCGGGTAGACGCCAGAGACGTCGATTTAAGCAACTTACGGACTTTGAGAAAGACCTGATTATCGGGCTGAAACCTCAGGGTGGTTGGCGCACCGTATAGCTCGCCACGTGGATCGTTCTGATCATACAGTTTGACTGCGTTGGGAGCTGTGGACACGTGACGGCACTGCCACACGGCGGAGTGACTCCAGACGGACCAGGAGGACCCCCGGTAGGGAGGATCGACGGATCGTTCGCCATGCACGAACGGATTCCACAGGGACACTGTACACTATACAGGCATATGTATTGGCACTTGTGTGCCCACAAACCATTTCCGGGCGCCTCGTGGAAGCGAATCTGCGATTGAAGCGCTCCTTATGTGTGCTTCTATTAACACCGAAACATCGCCGGATCCGTGTGCAGTGGTGCCAGGCCATAATGGCGTGGGACGCCACAGACTGGTGACTGGTGGTATTTAGCAATGACTGCTGCTTTGTTTTGGGGACAGATGATAATCGTGTCCGGGTGTGGAGGTCCCCGGGTCAACGGCACAATCCCAGCCTTGCTATCCAGCGCCACACCTCTCCACTACAGGTATTACGGTCAAGGGAGCCATATCCTACGATAGCTAATCAGCTCAAGTAGAGGTACGTGGATCATTGACGGGCCAGCGGTATGTAAATGAGATCCTACGGCTTCATGTGCTCCCATTCTTGGCCGGGATTCCATTTACGCTATACCAGCAAGATAATGCTTTCCCGCACCTTGCTCGGGTTGCCGAGGACTGCCTACTCCATGTCCATACACTTTCATGGCCTGCCCGCTCCCGGACATGTCCCGTATCGAACATGTGTGGGACCAGTTGAAACGCCAGCTGCCACCGTGCCGCACTATTCGGGATTTGGAGCACACCGTCCAGCACGTGTGGGCTATTCTACCGCAGGACAACATCAAGCGTCTCTTCGCCTCCATACCGGACCGCATTGCAGCATGTATCGTCGCAAGAGGCGTTGCGACGCACTATGGAACATGACCGGACTGCGTGCCACAGATCCCTCTGTAATTGTCCTGCAGCTCTGTTATGCCATCATGTGTATCATTCATCTGTATCATTACGTCCATAAAATTTCAGTTCAGTCTGATGCTTCTTTCTTGGTGCACAAATTTCATTGCCAGTGAGTCTATCTTGTGGTATTTGGCACTAACATGTTACAAGGTGATACGTTAACTCTTGTACGTGACGTGGTTGATCGACCGCAGACCATATTTGCTGTTCCAACACAAACGACTGATGTTCAAGTGAGATGTGCATTAGGGAATTAGGAGACCAGGGCGATACCTGAAAGTCTTCCTCGTGTTCCGCGAACCATTTTTGAATATTCCAGGGCCGCCCCGGTGGCGCAGTGGTCTAAGGCGCTGGCCTCTGATCATTCGTCCGTAAGGGGTCCGGGTTCGAATCCCGGTGAAGCATGGATGTTGTGTTTGTCTTACGGCACTGGCTCTCTCCCTTCCCTGGAACCAGTGACCCTAAATTAGGGACGGGCGACTGCTTATAGCCCATTGAGTTGCTCACGGTGGTCGTTAAACCTCCAATCAAAAAAAAAAAAAAAAAAAAGAATATTCCAGACAATGTAACACGGCACTGAAAGAAGGCAATACCAGAGGGAAATACCGTTGTCATGAAAGGATGAACCTGTTCTGCAATGATCTTAAGTTAGGTAACAGACGTCATAGTTTCCTGCGCACATGAATGACTCAACCCGGGGTTTTCCAGCAGAATATTGCTCAACAGAGGTCCTACCGGCTTGTTTTCGTCCCACGGTGCATCCTGGTGCCAAAATTTCCCCAGGTAAACGATGCGTACCTACTTGGGCCTTTCACATGGTGCAACAGGAAACGAGATTAATCGAACCAGCACACCTTCTAATCATTCAAGGTCCAGTTTTGATTCTTGCGTGCCAATTGCAAGCTCTTTTGACAGTGAACCAATGTTATCATGGGCACTCGGAGCAGTCTGTGGCTACGCATCCCCATTTTCAGCAGGGTTCGATGTACTCTGTGTTGTGACACATTACCCTCGTAACCAGCATCTCAATTATTGGCGAGTTGCGATACACTGTCCCTTCTGTTGTACCATACAAACTAGCTTTCGCTCACCTGTAGTATCGATGATCCGTCGTCGGCAAACATCTTGCCGGCGATTCGCGATTTCTCCCTTTTCGGACCACTTTTAAATGATCTAACAACGGCTGACCATGAGAACCCCACGAGCCTTGATGTTTTGGAAACGCTTTTACCCAGTCGTAACCCACTACCTTTCCCATTTTTACCCGCTACCTTTCCCATTTGAAGAAAGTCACTGAATGCCAGAACTCAGTATCAGGTGTCATTTAGACCCTATCATGAACTTCACAAGCGCTGTCATTTACCTACATTTGCTTTATTTGCATAAAGACGCGCTGGTCATAATATTTTGGCTCTTCAGTGTATGTGCATATTATGTCCTCAAGCGGATTTCGTGTTTCTTCCCTTAATTATAAATGTAAATCTTATTTTGGGGTTGTCAGGAAAGTTATGAGCGTTTGTGACAGGTGTTTGTTTGAGCGTAACATATGCACTCGAACCTTTTGAAAACACACCAGATGTTGCCAACAATGAAAGGTGATATTCGCATGCGGCGTTCAGCCACGTGTGATTGACGATCAGTGGAAGTTGTGTTTGTTTAGTACGTGTTAAACATAGATGATCAAAAGTTGCATTTTTGGCATGTGATGCAATTCCTCTATAAAAAGGGGGGAAATGCTGCATCGACGTGCAAAAACATTTGTGAAGTGTACAGAGAGAATACTACTGATGTATCAAGGGCTCGGAGGTGGTTTGTAAAGTTTAAAGCCGGCGATTTCCGTTTAGACGACGGGGATCGATGTGGAAGACCTTCAGGAGTGGAAGACGATCTCATAAAGGCAGAAATTGAATGCAACCCAAAGATCGATGTGGAATACCTTCAGCAGTGGACGACGGCGATCTCATAAAGGCAGAAATTGACTGCAACCCAAAGATCGATGTGGATGACCTTCAGCAGTGGACGATGATCTCATAAAGGCAGAGATTGAGTGCAACTCAAAGATCGATGTGGATGACCTTCAGCAGTGGACGACGATATCATAAAGGCCAAATATTGATGTGGAAGACCTTCAGCAGTGGACGGTGATCTCATAAAGGCCAAAGATTGATGTGGACGACCTTCAGCAGTGGACGACGATCTTACAAAGGCAGAAATCGAATGCAACCCAAAGATCGATGTGGAAGACTGAGTGCAACCCAAAGAACGATGTGGAAGACCTTCAGCAGTGGACGACGATCTCATAAAGGCAGAAATTTAATGCAACCCAAAGATCAATGTGGAAGACCTTCAGCAGTGGACGACGACATCATAAAGGCAGAAATTTAATGCAACCCAAAGATCGATGCGGAAGACTTTCAGCAGTGGACGAAGATCTCATTAAAGCCAAAGATTGATGTGGAAGACCTTCAGCAGTGGACGACGATCTCATAAAGGCAGAAATTAAGTGCGCCCCAAAGATCGATGTGGAAGACCTTCAGCAGTGTACGACGATCTCATAAAGGCAGAAATTGAGTGCAACCCGAAGATCGACGTGGAAGACCTTCAGCAGTGGGCGACGATCTCATGAAGGCAGGAATTGAGTGCAACCCAAAGATCGATGCAGAAGACCTTCAGCAGAGGACGACGATCTCAGAAAGGCAGAAATTGAGTGCAACGCAAAGATCGATATGAAAAAGCTTCAACAGTGGACGACGATCTGATAAAGGCAGAAATTGAGTGCACCCCAAAGATCGATGTAGAAGACCTTCTGCAGTGGACGGCGATCTCATAAAGGCAGAAATTGAGTGCAACGAAAATTCACGACTCGGGAGTTAGCAGAGACTGTGAAAATGCCGGAAAGTACTGTTCATCAACAATTAGTGAAGCTGGGATACACTTCTCGTTGTGATGTTTGGGTCCCACACAAAGCTGTCATAAAAAAGAAAACTGCTTGGACCAGTATTCCATATACGATATCCTCCTAAAACGCAACAACAGGGACCCATTTGACTCATTTCTGAAACGATTAGTGACAGGAGAAACAAACACCAAAGCATGTAAACAAACACCAAAGCCGAATATTCATGGAAGCAAGGTTATGCTCTCTGTTTGGTGAGATTGCAAAGCCATTATTTTCTATCAGCTCCTCCAACACAATCAGACGATCAATTCGGATGAGTACTGCATCCAGTTGGAACAATTGAACCAAAACCTGCAACAGAAGTGGCCAGAACTTGTGAACAAAAAACATGTGTTCCAGCAAGACAACGCGCGGCCGCACGTTTCTTTAGTCACCCCCAGAAAATTGCACGCCATGGGCTGAGACGTCTCACCCCAACCACCTTATTCCCCGGACATTGCGCCCTCCGATTTCCATTTCTACAAAGTTCTTTAAATGGAAAATCATTCGGTGATCTCAACGCTGCCAAGGAACTCGTGGATGATTTATTTTTTTTTAATTTTTTGCCTCCAAGTTAACTACGTTCTGCAGGAATGGCATTCTAAAATTGCCCGAAAGATGGATTAAAGTCGTGGAAAAAATGGATAATACTTTGAGGAATAAATTTATGTTCTTAAACTCATTGCATTTATTTCATTACACATAAAAAAAAACGGTGAGGACTTTCCGGACCCCCGAATAATTTTACAAAACCGATTTTTATTGCAGACTGATTAAATTAGGAATTATGTTTTTTGCTCTGGGAAAACTTTCATATCTCTGTTTCCACGGCAACCAGAGAGAGAGAGAGAGAGAGAGAAAGAATTGCGTAACACAGACAGATAATTCCATCAATGCTCTGAATATCTACGCAATTGACGAATGTTTTGAGAATGATTCTAATATGTCAATAAGCGAATGATTTGAGACCACAGGTTTTCAGTGTAGTTGACATATTTTACATATTTTTTATTATCTAATTTAGATTTATGTTTAGGTATTATTTGCGGTTTGAGCACGGCAAGTATAATTTAAGTGGTCTCACACACTGGTAGAAAGTCAAGAATATAGCATTTACGGAAATTCCATGAAGGAAATACGTTTTATACTCCAACTTGTGGAAATTAAATACCTGTGGTACGCTGACTGTGAGATCAAACTGCTTATAATCTTTCTCTGTTGTAAACTAGATGGCGCAGTGCTCTTCGCCAAATTGTTTTCTTCTCGCTTGAATGTTTAAAAATTAATTTCCTTGTTTCGGATGTCGTAAGAGAAAACGAACATTCAGAAATTATTAAAAAGATAGAAAGGACGAAGTAATTACTCCTTCTTACGTTAATTACGCTTTTCCGTGCCTCCGTGTTTACCGTTATAAATATCATATTCGTAAAAATTCTTAGGAACTTAAAATGACTCGTGAGTGAAACAACGCACAAAATGGTTTGTAAACAATACTGCTTTGTGTACAATGGAGAAATGTCTCTTGAATGCGCTTTCTGGCTGTTTTTCAAATGCCAATTAGAAACGATAATTAAAATTCCAATGCGACGGAACGAGAAACTGATTAATGCTCATAGAGATTTTCATTCGTTGTACTTCTTGGCGCAAGAGAAACTTTGCCAATTACTAGTCTTAATCGTGTTTTCGGTGCTCACAAAGAAATAAAACAATGTATTTCCACATGTTGCAAAGCGGATGAAAATTTTCGCTTTCAAATTCATTAAGGAAGTCTTTGCTTCTTTTCTGCGAAGGTGCAGCTTACTGCGAAGAATTCCGTGCTCGTAATTATGCCGAGGCTATTCTCGGAATTTGTCCACATCTTTTTTTTTAAACGTGCCATTGGCCGAAGGTCTCTTTGCCCTGTTAGATTGCAAAACTTGAGCAAATTAAGATTGAGCAAACTGTTCTTTTGGATGAAGCAATACGTTTGGGAAAATACTTGAATAACACTAGACAAAGCGGCAGGGACGTCGCCAAGGGGATGTCAGCCCCCCTGAAATGTGTCTTCCCAACCCTGCTGTCCACCCTGTCCAAAATGTGCCATTTTTCAATATCTTTAATTTTAAAATATAATCTGGATTTTTTCAAGTAATAAGTACTGTGTTTTGTTTCATGTAGACCGACGTATTTCCCCTATGACGTGAGTTGTTTGTCTCCGTAGAAAGGTTATAAAAAATAGCATCCAAAAGGCCATGAAAATTATGTTATTCTCCACTCTTCCAACTCCATAGTTTAAACCTCTTTTTTATTCAATAAGTAAGAACTATACACCAGTTATACCCAAAATTGTATAACTATACTAATAATCCGACATCTCTTTGCGCAGAATAGAAATAAAACTTTCCAAGCTTTCGCACGTTAACCTATAACGAAGTAAATTTCTCCGTCATTTTTGGTCTACGCCGGGATTCCAACCGAGGCCGCTTATTCCGGAACAAGTCGCTCTACCAACTGAGCTACGCAGACATTTTATTCTGATTCCTATCTGCCTTTATGTCGTGTGCGTCCTGCTGGCAGGTACGTCACAAACCATATGGCTTTTTCAAGGAAGATAGATAGCTAACTGCAAACTGAATCATAGAACGTTTCAACAATTAGAAATTTCGGATTATTAGTATAGTTATACTATTTTGAGCCTCTTTTTTATGTTTGTTTGCCAAGGGAGGCTAATGTGGAGAGCGGATAGGAATTAACTGAGGGGGCCGCTACTACTCATAAAGCTCAAATCGCCTCATATATATATATTTTTTTTTTTTTGATTGGAGGTTTAACGACCACCGTGAGCAACTCAATGGGCTATAAGCAGTCGCCCGTCCCTAATTTAGGGTCACTGGTTCCAGGGAAGGGAGAGAGCCAGTGCCGTAAGACAAACACAACATCCATGAATGACCGGGATTCGAACCCGGACCCCGTACGGACGAATGATCAGAGGCCAGCGCCTTAGACCACTGCGCCACCGGGGCGGCCGCCTCATATATGTACTATACCGTGCAAATTAATTGGGACAAGCTATTTTATTCTCAGAATTGTAATGTGATCGCCAGTTGATGTCGGAAATACACGCAAACCGGTTTTATCAGTTGTGAGGTGGTGTGACTGTTAGAACTTGATAGTAAGAATGTGGTTTGACCGGTTTTAAACAGGAAATAGGCACTTCAGCTTCAGTTGTGAGCTTTCGCGTGTGACAGGTGGGTGTTAGTTTTGGCTCTCTGTGAGTACGTGTGGCTTTCGTGTATTGAAAAATGGCTATTTCCCCAAGGAAGCGGGCAAAAATAATTGTTCTGAAGGATCACCCTTCTATGACAGCGAGAGATATCGCTTCTGCAGTTGGTGTAGGCAAATCAAATGTATCAAGACTGCTTACGCGATACAATGCATCAGGATCATCGTCTCCAAAAAGGAGAGGTAAATGTGGAAGAAAACGAAAAACAACTCCATGAACCGATAAATATCTAATCAGAAATAGTCAAATGAATCCAAAAAAAAAAAAAAAACAAGCACCGACCTTCAAAGAGATTTATTGGCTAGTGGTTGTGATGTTAGTGATTCGACTGTGCGCCATAGGCTTCTGGAAGTTGGCCGGAAGGCAAGAAGACCAACGAAAAAACAATATTTGAATGCGAAAATGAAGATAAAACGTTTAGCATGGGCCAAAAAATATAAATCATGGACTGCTGACGACTGGAAAAAGGTAATTTTCAGTGATGAAACTCATTTATTTGTTTAGGGTTACAAAGCAAATGTCGTTAGACAAAGCAACTGTGAACCCTTAAGACCTGAGCATGTCAAACAAACTGTAAAACATCCTCTGAAACAGATGTTTTGGGGTTTTTTTCACAACAAATGGCATTGGAAGCTTAGTTCCTGTTCAAGGTATGATGAATTCAGCCAAGTACGTAGAAATATTACAACGTAGGATTGCTCCATTCTTGCAAACTTTTGACGGGACTTTCAACATGACTTGGCCCCATGTCACAATTTGAAATTGTTCAAGAATTTCATGCTGGAAAATCAACTTCATTTGCTTGATTGGCCTGGAAATTCATCAGACTTAAATCCCATAGAAAACTTGTGGATTATTTTGAAGAGACGTTTAGGTATAATGGACTGTAACCAAAGAACGCATGATAACGAATGCTATAAAAGTGTGGTTCCACGATTATGAAGTCAAAAATATGTGCACTCAATTAGTGGAGTCAATGCCAAAACGAATTCAAGAGGTCATTTCTGCTAAAGGAGGACATACTTCATACTAATACAGGTATTTATCAGTGTACATCAAGGCATAGTTTTGAAAAAAAGAGTGATTCTTTACTTTGTCCCAATTAATTTTAACAGTATAGTATCAATAATGTTACAATCTCTCATTTTCGTTACACTTTCAGAGATATCTTACAATTACGTTTCAGCAACATCTGTTTTGGAACATAACTCTTTGTACATTACGGTTACGTTAAAAATACCATTCACCGAGACTACTGTTTTACAGTTTCCATTGTACATAATTGCTACCCTGATGTTACATCCCGCGATATTTCAGATTTTTGGTTTGGCAACGGCGTGGAATGGGCATGCGCATTTATGCCATTGTACCGAAGCCCTCTCGTTGACGTATTTCCACTTGCTACTGGGATATTGTTTGGGGATACTGTCGTACTTGAGTTAGCCAGTTAGTTGATTTATTATATCATCCTTTTTAATATTTTTTTTGTGATTCAAATTCCTCGGAAAGTCAGTAACTGTTTTGATTATCATGATTTTTAAATTCTAAAAAGCATTTTATAAAATCTAAGTTGATGGCTATGTTGTTATATTAGTATACTATGCCAGCATGGTTTTCTTTACCTGAAGCTGAGAAATTTCATATTAGTAGGTATTTAGAGAAATGACGAATTTGATTTTCTTTGTTTTTTTCGCCTAAATATGTTCTATTCCACATATATGATAGAAATTTGACACCCTCATTTGGGATCGATTTTTATTTCTTTTGTTATCAATATATAAACGCCGCCACTGTTTCTAATGGACAGCGGATTGCGTTTAACCTGTGAAAACGTAAACAGCTCGTAATACGACTGTTGTTACTTTTGAAACAGCTGTCGAGTGTAATATTTTTTAATGTGATTTTACAAAGTTTATTAAAACTATAATGTTCAACGTAGTAAATACGTAACAGTAATATGATGATGTCACAAATGTGTTTCAAATACGTAACAGTAACATGAAGTTGGTATTTTGAAGTAACAATGATCTTTTACTGTAACTTATCGGTTATGTTTCAAAGTTGTGTAACGTTTGAGGACATTTTGACGTAACTGTAAGGTTTCTGAAACATTGCGGTTACATTGCGCAACGTATGTGAAAAGTCTCAATGTTTTAGTGTTACGTACTTGTAACATATACGAAATATTCTGTGCTGTGTGGGTAATTTTCCAGGTGTTGTTTTGTTTTTACAAATTAGGGTATTTCGGCGCGGAAAGTTGAATCTAAAGTTACACAAGCACTCTTCAGACTGCCCCAGGACAGGGCAAGTGTAGGATTGCTGCCGAAGACTGTTTGCAGGAGAGGAGTGCAAGACAAAATCACTGGCTTGAAGGAAGGAAGTTAAGCAGGGAGAGATACGGGTCTGCATGGCACAACGTTAAAATTTGATTTACATAAACAAAAACGGCATTTCCCTTTAAATTAGCAAAAATGCAAAATATTGAAAAGCAATTTAAGACAATACATTCAGAGAGAACAAAAAGTTGAAGGCGACATTCTAGTAACACTTGTATCTTACACCAGTAGTGTAACTAGTCAGATCCGTGTGTGTGTTTGTGTTTGATACGTTTGTTTGATCGCGCGAATTTTTTATAGTGGGTAGTGAAAAGCATCAAAAATAAGTTCTTTCAGTGTTACGTGAAAAAAAAATTCCTATCAAGCTTGTCCCCACCAAAAATAATGCTCGTCCACACATCACCCATCTAGATTTCGAAGTCTAGGACAACCCCCCCCCTGCAAAGCGGCACCTGCGCAAGCTACACTGCCCTCCAGAAGTTAAGCACGAAACAAATCAAAATAAGAAAGACGACACCGAATTTTCGGTTGCAATGATCAGGTATTTTGAATCCTTTCCGATGCGAATAAAATTTATCAGGGTTATTCATTGTGAATGAAGCTTGTTAGAAAAAAATATCAACTGGACTTCTATACTCGATATAACGTCCAGAAATAGAAACATCTACTTACTTCCACCAGCGGCTAAAAAATATGTTACGAAACTTAACGAATGGCACACAAAATGTTTCTCATAGCAGAAAGCAGAGACAAAGATTTTCAAATCAAACAGTTAAAAGAAGGAATATAAAAGGAAGCATCATGTAATTCTACAACTCCTAGCGGAAACATTTTGCATGATCGAAGAGTTGAAAACAGGTGAAAGGTATTCTACAATGCAAAAGCTATGCTAAAGTAAAAGAATTTTTCAACTACGTCTCATGGAAGCAGAGATAGTTCCGCCCTTAGCAGAACAGCTGTGCTTTATTTAAAGAAGGCAATGTTCCCATTTTTTACGCTTTCTGGCCACGTTAAGCCTCCCGTAATAAATAAGGGCGTCTTCCTCTCCGTTTCTACTTCGCTTCCGTGTCACTTTCCTATCGGGCACTCTAGCCCAAATCTCCTGGCTTCCTATTTCTAAGGGTTGTTTAAGACCTGGGGTCAGACACTCCCTTCCTAAAATCCTTTACATATGATCATATGATCATTCTTTTGCGCTTTTCAACCGCAGGTTGAAGAAGCGTATATGCTCCAGCTTTGTACGTCCGTCCGTCGGTCTGTCCGCACGATAACTCGCGTAAAAATGGTTCGATTTCGATTAAATTTTAGTATGTGGTAGAGACCACCAGGGGACAAACCTTATTGAAAATGGGTGAAGGGGGTCAAAGGTCAGGACATAAAAGCGGGATGCATTCCATCACTCTTATGCGTCATAACCTGCCTAAATATGGTTCGATTTCAATGAAATTTTAGTATGTGGTAGCGGACCACCTGGGACGAACCCTATTGAAAATGGGTGAAGGGGCGTTGAAGGTCACGACATAGGAGCGGGATGCATTCCATCGCCCATATGCGTCATAACTTGCGTAAATATGGTTCGATTTCGATGAAATTTTAGTTTGTCGTAGGAAACCACCTGGGGACGAATCGTATTGAAAATGGGTGAAGTGGGATTAAAGGTCAGGACATAGGAGCGGGATGCATACCATTGCCATTATGCGTCATTACGTGCGTAAATATGGTTTGATTTCGATGAAATTTTAGTATGTGGTAGGGGACAACCTGGGAACGAACCCTGTTGAAAATGGGTGAAATGGGGTCAACGATCAGGACATAGGATCGGGATCCGTTGCATGGCCCTTATGCGGCGACATAACTTACGTAAAAATGCTTCGATTGAGACAAAAGTTTTTCATGTTGTTCCGGAAGTATACTTTACCGGTTCTATTGAATATCATCGAAATGGGGTCAAAAGTCAGGTCACAGGAGCGAGATGTATTCTACAGCCATTATCATCATAACTTGAGTAATGATTTCTGGTACGTTGGAAAGCTTATCATAATCAATGCATTGCTTGATTTTACTAACTTGTTATTTTAGCGAATGGTATACAGCGAAAAAAAAAAAAAAAGAAATTCCTCAATACGGTTTTTGGCAGCGGAAATACAGCTGCAAACAGAAGTATACAAGCACCATCTACGGACAGAACTTTGAACTAAAGAAAAAAGCACTTCAAGTACCAAGCTAAAATGTTCTATAGGGTAAATATTATATGGGAGTCAAAAATATTTTTAAATCGATCCTATGTGGGATGACATAAACAAATTACCTTTCTACTCTACTCCTAAATCCACTACCATTCGGGAAACATTGGAGATCTTTACCAACGATGAGGCCTGCAATGATAGCGTCTCGCTAGAATTACGAGGAATTTGGAACCAATTCTTCAAATAATGAATGCCTTTTGTTTTCCTCCAAGGATTCCGCGTGCAAAACGAACATGATGTCTCGCGCTTTTATTGAATAATTATGTTCGCATCTCTTCGTTTATTGTCAAGGCAAGTCACCGCGTTCAAATTGTTGAAACGTTCTATTATCCAGTTTGCATTTTGTTGTCTACCTTCCTTGAGAAAGCCATCTGGTTGATGTGCGAAAGCTTGGAAACCTTGATTTTATCTACGCCAATAGATTCGGATAACTAGTATAGTTGCACTATCTTAGATATAATGTACACCTGCGCTCCTGGGGGGGGAGAGGGAACAATGCATTATTTTAAGCAGAAGGAATTCTTAGTAGGTTTTCGATGTGATCGGTATCGCTCCACGAAAGTATTTTTAAATCGAGCCTTTAGAAGCACAAGTTTTAAACTTCAAATACGTCAGAAACAGAAATAAACGCTTACGCCCCCTTGTGACTCAATTTTTCTGTACCAAGAATTAGAAATTATATGAAGAATATTTTCCGCCAAGATCTGAATCCGATGCAGAAGGTATTTTCCGAATCGGACTAACAGAAGCGGAGATATCGGAAAAATCGGAATTTTGCTTTACTTCCCCTAGCAGAAAATCTATGCATTACTTGAAAAAGTGACAGTACGCGAAATAGACTTCGTTATAAATGACATCGAAAGGAAGAAAAAAAAACGGGTATTTTAAAGCAAATATAGGGAATAAACTTTATTTTGAATTCGATAGCATCTGTATTTATGTCCTCTAGCGGTGAAGTTATGCATGGGAAAGTAATGGTCGTCGTCATCTCGTATTTCAAGCTTTTCAATGCAAAAAGTAATTTTTAATTTGGTCTAATAGTTGCAGAGATATGGTGACCATAGGTGAATAGACGGACGAGCGAAGTGATCATACACTTCCTGACAGAGAAAATGCCAGACCGCGAATACGTGAACGCAGCGCCATGCAAATTGCAGGATGGGTGCACACGTACAAGTTATGCAAGTGATTGCGTTTGCCGGCCAGTTTCACTAACGACGTGCGGGATATAAGCGAACAACAAGCCGTAAGGCCATCAGTCGAGACGTCGTCACGGCCGCGAGAAGTGAGTGCTTCCGTAGTAACCGTGTCGGGAGAACGAAAAAGGGGTTCCAATGCCGTTAAGACGCCGTCGTACGCGATTTCGTCAAATGGATGAGTTCAGAAGAGATGTTGTTGTACGCCTTCGTACCGCCGGATGGTCCTTCCGTCGCATTGCGGAAGAAACGCAACATAATTCCACAACCGTCGGTCGCATTTGGAGACAGTTGTCCCAGGAAGGATCTGCGTAACGTCGTAGGCGGACCGGAGCACGGAGACAGACGTCCGAGCTCACCGATCGGTGCATCCGACGTCATGCCGTAGCGGTCCCGCAACCCACAACGGACGACAATTTACGAAGTGAATGGGCAGGCTTGGATACTCCGATATCGACGCGGACAATGTCACGCCGATCGGCTGCGTCTGGTTTGCTGTCCAGCCGTCCGTTGCGAAGGCTGCCCTTAACAGCGAGCCATCGTCGTCACCGCTTGACCTGGTGTCGTTCCAGAGCTGCGTAGGGTGCCGAATGGAACAGTGTGGTGTTCAGCGATGAATCGCGGTTCTGTCTCACCATGGATGATCGCCGTGTGAGAGTCTGGAGGCGACGGGGCCAATGGGCGGATCCCCAGCCATTGTGGGGCCCCGCGCGCCACGGGCAACGTGGAATCATTGTGTGGGGTGCTATCAGCGCCAGCAGCCGCTCACCGCTGGTACGCATTACGGGCACACTGACGGCACGCCGCTATGTTGACGAGGTGTTGCGGCCCAGTGGCACTGCCGTATCTGAAGGGCATCCGAAACGCCGTTTTTCAACAGGATAACGCCTGGCCGCATACCTCTGGGATTAGCCTGAATGCTTTACACGGTGTGCGGAAGCTTCCGTTGCCAGCACGATCCTTCGACCTCTCGCCCATCGAGCATCTGTGGGACACGATTGGACGTCGGTTGAGTACCCTCCTACCTCCGCAAAATGAAGATGAAATGTGGACTCGGATCAACACCACATGGTACACGATACCCTAGGACTCTACTCGGACTCTCATTGCCTGGATGCCACGTTGGATTCAACGCTGTATTGCCCAAAATATGGGCCACACTCCTTCTTGAACATCCTGTATATTCGGTCACTGGAGCCTAGTCTGTTTGTGACAAATAAATAATTTATTCAGGACCTACTTGGCTATCTGTGTGTGCAGTTTGGTCTGCTTTCGAGCATTCCATCATGGTGTGGCATTTTCTCTGTCAGCCAGTGTATAAGGACGTTCCTGTTTTTACAATAGACGTGCTAAAAAAATTAGCTTCATTCGAAAGTAATTTCTCAATTTTTGTGAAATTTCACATGGTGAAGTGACGAAAAATTACATACTATACAGGGTGTCCACAAATTACTTTTACAATTAACTAAAAATTCTGAAACTGAGATAATTTGACATAGTTTTTTGCATTTGAATGAAAAACTTTCAAAGTTTAATTTGAAAAATTCAATACAGCTCGACGTGAGCACCGTTGCCCAGTGCTGTTTTGATATTCACACACAGAACATCCAGACGGTACTGGGTTTCCGCAAGCATTCTCTCAAAGATCTTCTCATGAACGGTTGCAATGAATTCCGTAATCATTTGCTTGAGGTCGCCGATCTTGAAAACCTTCGTTTTATAAGCGATACCTTAACATAAGCTCTAATAAAGTGGGCAATCCCAAACTCCATTGGATATATACAGGGTGTCCGAAAAATAACTGTGCAATGAAAATAGCACTTACCATGTCGAACTGGTTCCTACAAATAATGTTGAAAACGGTCCCCACCGACGTCCAGACATGCCTGCAGACGCTTCTGCATAAGAGCTTTCTTAGAGCATGTGGTGTGATTTGTTGGATGTGGGTCGTCATTGCAGCCTGTAGCTCTTGAAGTGTATGCGAATTACCTGCGTACACCTTCCCCTTCAGTGCTACCGACAGAAAAAATTTCAAATCCTGAGACCAAGCAGGACACAGTCCCCCGGAGATGATACGGCTTCCGAAGAATTCCTCCAGAAGCTGTATTGATGCGCCAGCGGCGTGAGCAGTTGCGCTGCCTTGCTGGAACCATCCTTCGTTGATTTCCCGTTTTGTGAGTTCGAACATGAATGGTTGGATAATGTGAGCACGGAGCCGTTCTGAGTTAATGGTTTCACTGAGGAAATTGGGCCCAAAAATGCGCGTATGAGTCTTGGCACACCAAACACAGACCGACCTTCTGGTTGAGGAGAGGCACTTCCTTAAATTGGGGGGGGGATTTCAGTACTCCCACAAACGAGTGTTTTGGTTGTTGATGTACCCGGAGAGGTGGAACCATCCTTCATCTGTAAAGTAAGTCACTTCCAGAATGTCCTCACCTTCTTCAGACAGGAACTCTTGGAACCACCTGCAGTACCAAACACGGCTCACGTGGTCTGTTTTGTTCAGCTGATGCACGACAGACACTTTGTACGTTTGGAAACGCAACTTCCTTTTCAGTATATCATGGACTGTACCTTTGGCACATTAGCTTGTTGTGACAGCCGCCTCACGGACTTGTGTAAACACTTCTGTATTTCGTCTTAGATTCTCTGTATGGTCTGGTCTTCCGTGGATGGCCTGCCGGGGCGGGGGTCATCCCGAAATTTTGCTATGAGCTGATGTACCACATTACGGTGGGGGACGTCTACATCACGAAATTTCCTAGAGAACTGCTTTTGTACTTCGTGCGTGTACTTGTAGCCATGGCGAAAGACATGTTCTACTAAAACCACTTGCTGTTCAACCGTGAACACTATTGTCCTTGTGCCGAGAGGAATGATCAATGCACACGTATGCCTCCTTCGACCAAGTGCTCGGGAAGACCTTCGCTCGGAATGACAGCTGCGTGCGCCTTGGGTTGCGGGGGACATTAAGGTTACCAAACACAGAACACTTCCACGTGGCGGGTCACTTCTACTGTAGTTCCATTCAAATTTTTTTTTATTATTACATTGCTGCAATTCGTACATTCAGTGCACAGTCATTATTCGGACACTCTGTATATATATAAGGAGTTGTCCAAAATAATGGAAACACCTTGAAACAATATGTGTTACGCACGTAATATGGTGTGGGAGCACCCTTGACATTTAAAACTTCTTGAATCCTCCTTGGAATGGACGCATATAAGTCCTGGATGGCGTGGTAAGTGGTATGTTGTACCATTCTTCCTGCAGAAACGTCTCCATTTCCTTGAGAGACGCCGGAGGAGGATAACGGGATCGCACCGCTTTCCAACACAGACCACAGGGGCTCAATGATGTTTAAGTCCGGTGAATGTGCAGGCCAGGGAAGGTGTGCAACTTCATCCTCATGTTCCTCAAACCATGATTTAACAGTTCGACTTCTGTGAATCGGGGCGTTATCGTCTTGAATGGTGCAATACCCTGACGGAAACAATGTCTGCGCCATTGGATGCGCATGGTCGGCCAAAACAGTGACGTAGTCACCGCTAGTGATCCGTCCGTGTAAAGTGATCACGGAAGTTATCGTGCGAAAGTAATGGCTAACGAATCTCACGTATGCGCACTATCCGCAATTGCTGACAAACAACATTTTTGGCCAAACTGCTTCCAAAGTCGTCACGGAACAACGTATTGTATTTCGTCGCAATCGAACCATTTTTACGCGAGTTATTGTGCGGACAGACAGACGGACAAAGCTGGAGCATGTACGCTTCTTCAACCTACGGTTGGAAAGCATAAAAAATAAACAAGCAATTAAAACGGTTGATGTAAAATTTCTTGCTGCTAAAAGATCACAAACGTATGAAGACATGGAAAATATTTTATTAATATGGATTACAGAAAAGTAAATGGCTGGTGATAGTGTTTCAGCTCAGGCCATCTTCGCTTCTCAGTAAAGGTAAAGTTCTGGTAAAATTTTCATTTACAGTAGTTACGTATGAGATTCGGGCTGGGAACAGATTATCCCAATTTTAGTTAATTCCTATGGGAAAAAAATGATTCTATATTCGTCCAATGCAGTATTCGTCTGTCCCTCAGGAACGGATTAAGGACGAATATAGAGGTTCCACTGTACAGTAGAGCAAGTAAAAATAATTTATATAAAATATTGAAAGACTGTAGGCTTTGGAAAAATCATTTGGAGCGTTTTTCTGGACACTTAAGGGTTCGTGAAACAAATCAACTGCCTTGCAATCTAACGTAGGCCCAACACTGAGTCAACGTCTTTTATAAATAGAAGCCGTTGGCTTAGTATTGCGCCTACGTTAAATTACCCGTAGGGCCTGAATCTAACCGACTAGACACACAATACGCGCATATATATTCCGTAGATATTGCAGCAAAAAAAATCGGGCGTCATAAAATATTTTTTTGCACTACGAGGAAAAACATTTGATTCAGCAGAAAAATAGGGATTTTCAGCCTCAAAGACAGCATAAAATGCTAATATTTAATTTCAAATAAACTGCGGAATCTTCCGTTGTCTTAAAAGCGGAGTTTATGGGTGAGAATTTCTCGTAAAAATTCTTTCACGTTTGCTTAATCAAAATAAGGTGATTGAGATCATATTTTTTTACAAAAAAGAACAAGAAAAGGGGAAAGTAAACAAGAATTTTCAGGTGTTACCACATCCGTCTGTCTTAGGCTCTCAGTAGATCAAGTGTGATTGTGGTCCAGATTTCATCCGAAATTCCGGACTTTTTTTGACGATTAAACCCAGAAATTCCGAAGAAAATGAGTTCCGTATGTTTTGTATCTGTTAAAATTATTCTTAAACTTTTGATTTAAGGTAAAAGGAATTTATAGTTTTTGCAGGATAAACCAGTTTGTTAAAGCAAGAAAAAATTATCCAAAATTTGAATCTCGTAATCTAGAAATAATGCGCTTATCGACAAATATTCGTCGATCACGCGCGCGAGGGACGATAATGCAGAGTGAGTACGACTGGTTCAAAATATGGTAAATAGTTGGGATAATTACAAGAAGGATATGCAAAGTAGTATTGAAAATTCTAGCATCACTGTTGTAAACAGCGGACCTACAAAAAAAGAAAACAACAAAGAACATTGTAACATTAAAAAATTTATAGAGATTTCAGAACTTAGTAAAAATGAAAGTGTAAAAGAAAGTCTGATTATGCTGATGCAGGAGGGGAAAAGCAGACAAAATTGACGTGTTTCCTCAAAAAAGGATGAACTTTTATAATTCATCAAGCTATAGCTTTGTAAAACAGGTTAGTTGTGTTCAGATTTTATTCTGTGTAAAAGGAAAATGCAAACAAAAATTGTTTGTAAGCTGTTTGATTTTAAATTCATGATTACTTTACTTATTTCAGAGAAATTTATTTCTGCACAGAATATGTAAATCCGAATAATTATGGAAAAGTGTTTTATAAGTAATAAATGCAGTCCAACATAATCAGTTTTTTCCCTAAGTGAACTCAGCGTACATGTTACTTTTATCTCGCTGTTTTGCCGGCTTTTAATTTCACCTCACAGTCACCCATGGTAGAAGAATGCACTGATTGCCCCAGGGAAACGTCCAAAAGTCAGCGCATAGCAAGCCTAAGGATCGTAAGTTTCGAGTGGTGACCCAGCACCAAACCTTCTTTTTCTTAACTTGACAAAAGGAGGGAGGGAATGAAATTCGGAAAGGAGCAGCAGACATTTTCTGGCGCTGTGGTATTCTGACTGACAAAACATTTTTGTATCGTGGTCGCGAAAAGGAAAAGTCTTCAAGACATTGAAGACATATTAACACAAATAACTGTGACATCAGCTCTTCACTACATACCTAAAGATGACCTCTGAAAGTCCTTCTTTTTGTTGTCTGATCGTGCCACTTCATGTATTAAAGCAGGAAGAATGAACTTTGAATAAAATATATTCACGTAAGTTTTTCTGCTTTTCGATTTTTAAAAAAGAAATCAGTCTCGTTATATAATTGCCGAATTGTGTTTACATCCATTAGGGTTTTATCAAGCGAACGTGATGGGAAAGGAATTTTGCTATCCCTTTCAGTCTACAGATCAGGACATTGTCCATTCAGAAAGTCACACATAGACCCCAGTTTCGTCCTGCTCCATCCTGCTGGAAAATGACATGTGGCTGAATATGGTCCAATTGCAGTACCACGAAGTTTGTCGACTAGACCAAATAACCATCGGCTGCGATTGTTTGTTAACTCAATTAAAACTCACCAACAACTCGATTGTTCATGAGGTTACACCGTACATTCATCTTCAGGATATTTCGCGCGAGTTCTCAGTATTTACGGAAGTTTTGGGAACTCCAAATCTTAACGTCATACCTATTCAGTAACCTCGAAACTTGTAGGGTTGCCGAGTTTAAGAACAGGACACGTTGGAGAAAGTCTTTGTCCTCCTTAATCCAATCCAACAGGTCATCTGCAAACGCAGTGCTTTGCGACATGCCCTGCTGCTTAAGAGGCTGCATAAGTCGTACTTACAGTAGCTCAAATTCTTGTGCATAACTTTGTCTGCCATAGAACGTGAAGATTGTAACTGCCTGGTTGCAGTGCAAACGGACTTCATAGTGAACAAACGACAAATGCATACGTTCAATTTTCTCTGGGCCAGTCTTCTTTTGACGCCGCGCCTCGCCGGTCTCCATAAACTTTGGAGACAGAGTGTTGGGGTTTTAAAGGCTTTTACTTTCCATAATAAGTCCTTGGTACCTAAGTATTCCATTTTATCTCTATGAACCAAGAAACGCCTGAGTTTCCTCACATGACTTCCCACATGTTCAATAGTTTTATGATGCCGGTTACAAACACCATGTTTACAACTGCGAGTGACTGACAACTTCTCATTAAAAGTTTACGAGTTTATCAACTGAGTTAACAAATTATTGGGGTGTCCAGAAAAAAACGGCGTATTTGATACAAAAGTTTCACTTAACCAGATCATCTGAAGAATCCAAGCTAAATTTCAAAGTACAGTACATGCCATCATGTTCAATAGTTTAAACACATCTTTTTGCCAGTTATACAATTCCTGCACGGTACCAAGTTTTTAGATTGCATGCAAAAACACTTGGCACTCACATTCAACATCGTCCAAAGTAGTCAGGTGTATGCCACGGAAGAAATGCGCCATTGCCCGAAACATACGAAGGGACAATGTCGAAGCTGCTTGTTGAATGAGGCAGCCGCTCGATTCGATGCAGTTATTGAAGTTTAACTTGGGTCCGATGAGGTTTTGCATTGTATTTTTGCGGCAGTGCTCTCTTTTGGTTTACTACGGCAGGATACTTCCGCTGACGTTTGTCATATATGGCGTCCAGTTGCTGAGAATACAGTTCGACATTGATAGACAGACCATTTGGAAGGATCTCAAAGTGGATTACTCTTTTATAATTCCACCAGGCACACAGCATGAACTTTTTCTGAAAACGTTCTCGTTTGTGGGTAAGTACAGCTAAAGACGGTTCATCTCTATTCAAGAACTGTTATGAAGAATCTGGATTACGCAGATATATCCAATTTTCATCCCCAGTGTCTATTAGTCTGATAATTCAAGCATCGCGAGAATTTCTGAGCAGTTCCTTGCATATCTCGAAACGCCGTTGAGCTTGAGCTGCGATGAGCTCATGAGGTATCTCACGGCATCGTCTATAAACTTTTCTGATCTTGTGCAGGTGCTCAGCGATGGTAGATTTAGGTACTTCTAGTTATTTTAACAATTTGCGAGTGCTAGTTCGTTGATTGTCTTCCACAGCCGCTTGCAGGACGTCCGAATCAATAGCGAAGGGCCTACCAAAACCTTCCTTTCTTTTCAAGCTCAAGTCACCAGCCGCAAATTTCTAGGATCATGTTTGCGCGGTCCGATTGACCATTAGGCTTTCACCTTCAACTTCGTTAATTTTTGGGACTGCTTCAGCAGCTTCTTCTTTTTTTATTAGAGGTTTAACGACCACGGTGAGCAACTCAGTGGGCTGTAAACAGTCTCCCGTCCCTAATTTACGGCCACTGGTTCCAGGGAAGGGAGAGAGCCAGTGCCGTAAGACAAGCACTACATCCATGCCTTACCGGGATTCGAACCCGAACCCATCTTGGACGAATGATCAAAAGCCATCACTTAAACCACTGCACCACCGGAGCGGCCTACCGGATGAATGATCAGAGGCCATCGCTTAGACCACTGCGCCACCGGAGCGGCCTTTCGGATGAATGATCAGAGGCCATCGCTTAGACCACTGCGCCACCGGAGAGGCCTTTCGGATGAATGATCAGAGGCCATCGCTTAGACCACTGTGCCACAGGAGCGGCCTTTCAGATGAATGATCAGAGGTCATCGCTTAGACCACTGCACCACCGGAGCGGCTTTTCGAATGAATGATCAGAGGCCATCGCTTAGACCACTGCGCCACCGGAGCGGCCTTTCGGATGAATGATCAGAGGCCATCGCTTAGACCACTGTGCCACAGGAGCGGCCTTTCAGATGAATGATCAGAGGTCATCGCTTAGACCACTGCACCACCGGAGCGGCTTTTCGAATGAATGATCAGAGGCCATCGCTTAGACCACTGCGCCACCGGAGCGGCCTTTCGGATGAATGATCAGAGGCCATCGCTTAGACCACTGTGCCACAGGAGCGGCCTTTCAGATGAATGATCAGAGGACATCGCTTAGACCACTGCACCACCGGAGCGGCTTTTCGAATGAATGATCAGAGGCCATCGCTTAGACCACTGCGCCACCGGAGCGGCCTTTCGGATGAATGATCAGAGGCCATCGCTTAGACCACTGTGCTACAGGAGCGGCCTTTCAGATGAATGATCAGAGGTCATCGCTTAGACCACTGCACCACCGGAGCGGCTTTTCGAATGAATGATCAGAGGCCATCGCTTAGACCACTGCGCCACCGGAGAGGCCTTTCGGATGAATGATCAGAGGCCATCGCTTAGACCACTGCGCCACCGGAGAGGCCTTTCGGATGAATGATCAGAGGCCATCGCTTAGACCACTGTGCCACAGGAGCGGCCTTTCAGATGAATGATCAGAGGTCATCGCTTAGACCACTGCACCACCGGAGCGGCTTTTCGAATGAATGATCAGAGGCCATCGCTTAGACCACTGCGCCACCGGAGCGGCCTTTCGGATGAATGATCAGAGGCCATCGCTTAGACCACTGTGCTACAGGAGCGGCCTTTCAGATGAATGATCAGAGGTCATCGCTTAGACCACTGCACCACCGGAGCGGCTTTTCGAATGAATGATCAGAGGCCATCGCTTAGACCACTGCGCCACCGGAGCGGTTTCAGCTACTTCAAACCCCGGTTTCCTGTAATGTCGTAATAGAACCAATATTTCAAATCTTGTGCCCATTGCAATTGACCACGGTACCAGTTTAAGGCATCGGTCGTGACATGTACTTCACGCACCGTTTGATCCCCTAAAGTATTTGTTTTCAGTGGCCTGCAGCACAGGAAAACTGCCCCGCAGAAAATATGCATATTTCCTTCGTTTAACTGTCCTATGCAGAAACGCCGTTTTCTTTAGGATATCCCAATATTTACAAGTGAGTCATGGAAAAATTATCATCAGCCGCCACCGGGAATCGAACCCAGGGTCTTCTAGTTGCACGCTGGACATGCTACCACTGCACCAAAACGGCCTCAAATTCCTCCAGACTCACAAACACTAACTGCCAAATCACAAGGCACAAAACGGCGTTTTTGATATTTTTTTTTATTCCGTTTGATGTTCCTAATCCACGTCAATTGTGTTTATTAATTATCCCAATATTATTGCTTTCTTCCAACCCACTGTCCGAAACTGCAGGGAGGCTTTCCTTCTCTAGTGGCAATGACTGCTTTCCTGCTCATTGAATTATCTTAGTAAGAAGACTTGTCTGTACCAAGCGTGCATTATCATATCGATGTCAAATTCCCATTCATTATACATTTTTTATGCCAAACGTCCACCCTCTTTCCAAGTTGTAGTCATGTGTCTGTCGGAATATACATGTATGTGCTTGCGCTGCGCCGCAGTAGCAAGCATGTTGCCTATACATCAGTTACTATGCTATGAAGTTTGATGTAAATTTATTAGTTACTTTTTGAACTACGGGCATTTTCTTGTTTCGTGCATAACATTTGAAGAGCAAGATACACAGAAAAATCCGTGAGATTGCGATTTATAGGACTTATAAAATTGCTTCTCGTTGGAAAGTTCAACAGTGTTTTTGATTGTACGTTTGGCTGCCATTTTGCTAGTTATCTTTCAAAGGATTTGACCAGGTCGAGGAAACTGTCATTCATGTTTTGTAATCTGAAATGTAATTGATTAAAGTGCTGAAACTTCCTCTGTTTTGGAATTCTTCCAAACAGGCCAATCGTTAGTTCGAAAGAACGAATCGATTTCTTCACGAAGACCGTACTTTCGTTTCAGTATCTATTTAAAGTATTTGAATAAAGTAAATGATCGGAATTTAAATCGGTCAAGATTCTTTTGAACTGTCTAAGAGTCTCTCTTGCGTGGACGAAATTTAGCAATTTGATGTGTGCTTTCATACTGACAAGTACTGCCAAAAGTCATGCGTTGTTGCATCATACACGGGGGTATTGCTCACTGTGGGACCTTCTTATCGTACTTTGCATTTTATGTTTTTGCGCTGTCTAAATCATCTGAAACGAGATACACTTTGGAAGATCCAATTCAAATGGAAAAATCGAGAGGTAACTTGGTGACTATCTATGCACCAACTCAAAGTAAAATTTCGTTCATCCTCCTTGAACATCCATTTATTTCTGGAAAGAAGCGCTGCGATTGATTTTTAAATAATAATAATAATAATAATAATAATAATAATAATAATCACAAACTGGAATTTATGTTCGCTTTCCTTCCAGGAGGGGTAACTCTACCAACTTGCTAAAGCCTAGTTCACTATCCTGAAAGTTTTGTATTTCTTGATATACTTTAACCCTTTAACAGGCTATGACGGATTGAATCTGCGTTAGTAAAAAAATGAAATCAGCTCGAACGAATCTATCCGTTGTCTAAGATGTGTGCCGAACACGACTGGAACGAGTGAACCTGCATCAGAAAGGATTACCTTCCTCTTACCTTTGTTATTTAAAGTGGTCATTTAGGAGGATGATTGACCCTAATCCCTTCTAATTGATGAACAGCTGGAACGGCTACAACAATAAAAACGAACCAAGAGAGAACAAATTTGGGTCACCGGTTTCTATCTGTTCTGATAATTGACACTAATCCATTCTAATTGATGACCTGCTGGAAGGGTTACAACAATAAAAATGAACGTAGAGTGAAGAAATTTGGGTCACCGGTTTCTACCTGTTCTGATGATTGACACTAACCCCTCTAATTGATGACCTGCTAGAATAGCTACAACAATAACAACGAACCAAGAGAGAAGAAATTTGGGTCACCGGTTTCTACCTGTTCTCATGATTGACACTAATCCCTTCTAATTAATGACCTGCTGGAAGGTTTACAACAATAAAAATGAACAAAGAGAGAAGAAATTTCGGGTCACCTGTTTCTACCTGTTCTGATGATTGACACTAACCCCCTCTAATTGATGACCTGCTAGAATGGCTACAACAATAACAACGAACCAAGAGAGAAGAAATTTGGGTCACCGGTTTTTACCTGTTCTCATGATTGACACTAATCCCTTCTAATTAATGACCTGCTGGAAGGATTACAACAATAAAAATGAACAAAGAGAGAAGAAATTTGGGTCACCGGTTTCTACCTGCTCTGATGATTGACACTAACCCCCTCTAATTGATGACCTGCTAGAATGGCTACAACAATAACAACGAACCAAGAGAGAAGATATTTGGGTCCCTGGTTTCTACCTGTTCTCATGAATGAAACTAATTCCCTCTAATCGATGACCTACTATCAGTAGCGTAGAACAACGTACTCCCCCTCACAAGATTTACTTCAGCACCCCTAAGCCCAAACGTTTTCCCAGGATTTCGAACATGAGGAAGGACGTGTTTTTCGCTGTGTGTGTGTGGTTCGGTTGAGTGGGGAGTCAGGAAGATAGGGAGAGTGACTTTTTTGTGTGCAGTTTTAACTTTTTGAATAATTTTTGAAACAGAAATACTGTGCAAGGCGTCTCTGTTCCAAAAATTATTGAAACAAAAATTAAAAATGCATCGTGTTTATCCTGATTGCTGAACAGTTTTAATAATTAAAATTATTAATTACTGTTTAGCCAATCAAGATTAATCTGGTGTGCGGACCAATGCATGAACATGAATATACATTTTATCGAAAGAATTAATTCAGCAAAATATATTTAAAACGTTAAGGTTAACAATTATAAGACTTCATTATCATCCATTTCACCTTCACTTGTTTCTGAAGTGCTAAGTTTTTGTCAAATGGCAGCTTTTAAACTTTGAACAATTGACGAGCTAAACATATCATCATTCTTTTCATGAAAAATCTCACTTGAGCTTAGCAGGCTCAGGGTAAAAAGAGCTTGGGTTTGGGAAGTTTCTTCGCGCGTTCTCCCTCTTTTGCTTTACCCCGATACTGTGCTCCACTTAGACATTTTTGTGACATTTTGCAAATGGATGTCGTTCGCTTGTATATAAAAGTTTTTACACATTGAATGAGTTAAACATGCTTACTATAAGGAAGCCTTAAAAGCAATAGCAACGTTTAATTGTTTTGTTCAAAAGTAAAACAAATCGTTTGAAGAAATCACCCTCTTATTCATCGCAGATCTGAGGCTGTTGTGAGTAAATGTGCCTGTCGTGTTCGTAATCCTAGGTGACTAACTGCTTTCGCACATCCTTCACGGGGAATTCCAATATGGCTTCGCACTTTTTCTCAGCAGCACAGAGAATTGGAGAGCGATCGTATTATTTAAAACCCATCGCAGAGCGATCGTATTACAAGCCGGAGACAAAGGGCGGAATAACTTTAATCTGTAGGGTATCCAGTCTTTTAAAAGTGAGAATTCGCATTTATTTACCCGCAAAGCTAAATACGTATATCTTAAAGGAAAAAATTAATCTTTGGGTAAATTATTTGTTTGTTTTTGTGCGCGTTAAGATTTTTTTATAAAACTGTAAGTATCACATGTAGTATGCCCCTTCTTTACCTGCGCTCCCTCCGCAGCTGCGGGGGCTGCGAGCGCGGTAGTTACGCCACTACCTGCTATAATGGGTACAACAATAATAACTAACCAAGAGAGAAGAAGTTTGGGTCACAGGTTTCTACATAGTGGCATGATTTCCGTGCCAGTGGAACCAGCCCTTCTTGGTGGATCACAAAGCAGATAATAAAGTTCTAGAAGCGAGCGTTTATCACCAGTAAGATGAGAGGGGTAACAGAATTGTTTTAGCGGATTAAATTAGATGAATGAATTAAATAGTGGATTCATGTTTCATAGGCAGTTATTACTGTGTTTAGAAAGTGTGGATCCTTTGAAATCATTTGTTTCCACTCATGTCACACACATGAACTCTGGCTAACAATTGTTCTCTCTCGTCATGTGATGAAGTACCGATCTGGATCACACACGGTGCAGCAGCAATTTGTCGCCTAGAATGCAGAATGCCGATGTTTTTGAAATATTAGTTGACGCCGCTATGTCTTCATAAAGTCTTTCGTCGATCTTCTTGCAGGATTGCCGATACAGTGTTAACAATAAGCTCCGTAACAGCACTTTCAGGTCCAACAGGCCTAGGAGCGAGTTCTGCCGACAAACCCCTTTTTTGAAATCATGGTGCCATCTAAACATCGTTGACTCATTTATGTTTCTAAGCTTTTTCATTAAATCAACTGTTTCCGGAGCCGTTTTACCCAAACGATAGCAAAATTTTATAGCACAACGCATTTCACTTCTTAACTTTGAAACACTCACCTACATAGCTGTATCAAAGAATATCTAACTGATAAGAAGGTAAGGCTCAGCGAGACGTAACTAGCGCCACTATATTATGCGGCAAAGAATTACTACACAGAAGCCAACATTACAGGCTGATGCCGCAGGATGCCGAGCAGACTGAGTTAGACTGAGCATGCGTGTTTGTGTTCAAAGAATATAAACGCTTGTTTGTGTTGGCGTTTTGTTCAAAGGTTTTGTTGTTCTCATCTAGATCTGCGTTTATATTACAGCCATGAAATATCACCCACTCCATTCCGATGAATAACAATTCATGGAATGGAGTGGATGAATAACAAGAACAAATTTGAAACCGTTTGAAACAAATATCCTGGAAAACCATTAAAACAACGTTTGCTGAAAAAAAAAGCTATCGTTACGTTGAAAAAATTAATTTATCAATTATATGAAACTGACTTTTATGAAAAATACCTCGTAATATTGTAAAATGAAAGAGGGAAGCATTCGATTACACAATGCATACCAAACAGACAGCTTTAAGCATAACCTCAGTCGTGGCGAGTTAGTCCGGTCAGTAGAGCTCTCACGCCAGCGGCCCCGGTTCGAACCTACTCAGATACGAACGGATGTTTTTCCGATCTGTTGAGAAAATTTCTCCAGCGCAGTGCGTTTAATTTACAAACTTCGGAAGGGTAGAAAAAAAATTGTAGCTTTGGGAAACTGCGGTTGTCTTTGCTTTTTTTTTTTTTTATTATTATGGCTGCTACTGGGAAACCAGCCTCAGCATTTTTGACATTTAAGGTATATTGTAAATATGAAATTCATGCCAAGCAACCTGGTATTACTACGGTGCTTAAAGTGAGAATAAAACTGCTAAAATTTCCTTAAAATAATATTAATTGCTAATGTATATATTTGTTTCACCAAAAGAAGGGACAGGAGGGATACTCAGAAAAGAACAACAAAAAAAAAAAATGCTTTAGTAGACCCAATGAGACCGAAGGAAACAGTCGCAGATCAAAGCTTAGCTTCCTTTCCGTGAAATAGGCTTCCCGTCCCGTGTCTCCTACGCTTTTTGCGCCTGAATGTTAACTTTCCCGCAGAGCATCTGCTGCCGCATTACATGGTGGCGCTGCTGTCGCCTGTTTTACATTATCTCTACGAGAGTTGAGCTTCTTCACGCGAAGCGTTTATATTCTTTGGCTGTATGGCGAAACGCAGAACTAAAACAACTGCGCAATAACAAAACCAGAATCTTCCTCGATTACGTCTCAAGCCAAAACGTTTAGCCTAATAGCAGAGAATTCAAGACAGAGAAAAATTAGTAAATAACAAAAAACTACGAATAGACAGGAGACAAAATCAGTAGATCTATTGATAACTTAGTGCAAAGGCCGTTCCATTAAAACTGAGAGTATTTTTGTTTTTTGAGTTGGCAGCAGTGCTAAGGGGGAAATATTCACGCACATGACTAACTGAATTAAAAAGGTATCTATGGCAACAGTTACTAGCCGAGGCAGACGATTCTGGTTTTGTTATTGCGCAGTTATTTAAGGTACGTCTGCATTTCGCCATACAGCTATGGAGGTGAGTGATTCAGAGTTAAGAATCGAAATGCGTTGTCCGATAAAATTTTGCTACCGTTTGGGTAAAACGGCTCCAGAAACAGTTGATTTAATGAAAAAACCTTACAAAGATACATGTTTAGGTGAGTCAACGATTTTTAGATGGCACCATGATTTCAAAAAGCGGCTTTTCTTGGAATAATTCACTCCCAGTCCTGGTCGACCAGAAAGTGTTGTTACGCAGCGTGTTTTTTATTGGAGGTTTAACGACCACCGTGAGCAACTCAATGGGCCATAAACAGTCGCCCCTCCCTAATTTATGGTCACTGGTTCCAGAGACATGGAGAGAGCCAGTGCAGTAAGACAAACACAACATCCATGCCTCATAGGGATTTAAACCCGGACCCCTTTTGGACGAATAATCAGAAGCCATCGCTCTGACCACTGTGTTGTTAACACTGTTTGGGCAATCCTGCAAGATAATCGACGAATGACGTGTGACGACAGAGCGGCGTCAACTAATATTTCAAAAGCTTCGGCATTCCGCATTCTATGCGACAAATTACTGCTGCACCTTGTGTGTTCCAGATGGGTCACCTGATGCGAGAGAACAATTGTTAGCCAGATTTCATGTGTGTGTGTCTTGAGTGGAAACAAATGATTGCAAAAGATCCAAACTTCCTGAACACAGTAATAACTGCCGATGAAACATGGATCCACTATTTCGACCACCTGACGCAGTGCCCAACGAGTGAATAGAATCACACAGGCTCGCCTCCTCCGAAAAATGTCCGCCAAACCAAATCAGCTGGGAAGGTGATGATAATAATTTTATTTGATCATAAAGGTGTAGTCCACCAGCATATCGCTCCTCCACAAATTACTGTCAATGCTGCGTATTACATTTCAGTCTTGAAGCGTCTGCGACGACACATACCGATTAATCGACCGGAACTGGTGGGCCAGTGGTAACACCATGATAACGCCCGCCCACATGTGGCGGCTTGTGTTCAACAGTTTCTTACGAAATGCAGAACTGAAACCAGTCTACAGCCTGCCTACAATCCTGATCTTGCCCCGTGCGATTTCTGGTTGTTTTCAACAATGAAGGAGAAGTTCCGTGGTGTAACATTCAACACACATGCTGACGTTATTCAAGCTGTTCAGGGATCGCTAAAGCAGCGTCCACAAAATGCCTTCGACACATACTTTGAAAAGTTGGCTGAACGATGGGATCGATACATATCATTCGAGGAAAGATACTGTGAGAAAGAATAACATATATTTTGCTGTACCTACATATTTATTCATTTTGTGTGATTTTACTCTAAGTTTTTGTGGAACGGCCGTTGTAGAATGTCAACACTGCTTCCAGTGTTATGTCATGGTATTCCTTCTGTAGACGAATTTTCCGGTTCTTCGCAGAAATCAGTGTTTTCTGTATAGGTATCCGACTGCCGATACCGATCCACTTCAATTATCTGAGCGTAGTTCGCCAAGATACACTGGCAGAAAGTGAAAAAAGAACACCAAGAAGGAATTGGCGGACGATCATGAAATTTACATATGTTAATGGGGTCGAGTTTACGTAGGAGTGATGTTAATTTCGGGACCAACCGATGAGCGCTTACGCCACAGCACGGCATAATATGCAAATTATCGTCAGTGGTATTTAAGGAGAACGGCGAAGTGAATATAATCAGTCGTCGGCGTACGGACACGTGCGAAGACCCTGAAGAAGCTGCAATGCCTGGACATGGAAGACGTGTACGATTTCAGCAGCTATCGGACTTTGAGCGAGGTCGTCTAGTCGGACTCCGCGAGGCCGGGTGGTCGTATTGTCGCATTGCGGAGCGAATTGGACGGAAAGTATCGGTGGTGGTACGATGGTAGCATAGATGGTCCGAGGAACATTCCCACACGAGAAGACGTGGAACCGGGAGTCACAGACGGACTGATAAGCGGACCGATCAACGCATAAGAAGAGCGGCGTTGTCAAGCAGAACATTCACTGCGACGCAAATCCGAGCTGCCGTTGCACCTGAGGTGACTGTGCGAACCATCCGCAACCGTCTACTGGATGCAGGACTACGTGCACGTGTGCGTCTGGCATGTGAACCTCTGACTCAAGCCCACCGTCAGGAACGGCTGCACTGGAGAACGCAATGACGATCTGTCGTGTTCAGCGATGAAAGCAGATTCTGCTTGGGAGCCTCCGATGGCCGTATGCGTGTTCGCAGACGCACAGGGGAGCGTCTCCACCCTTCTTGCATCCGCCAGCGACACACAGGGCCTACACCTGGTGTCCTAGTGTGCGGAGCGATCAGCTATCACTCCCGTACACAACTAGTGTTTGTACCGGGTACGTTAAACAGCACCTCCTACATCAACAACATCATTCAGCCCGTTGTTGTGCCATTTGTAAGGTCGGTCCATCGTGGTGTTTTCCAGCAAGATAACGCACGCCCACACACGGCACGTGCAACGCAACGTGCACTTCAGGGTGTGAGACAACTTCCATGGCCTACACGTTCACCGGATTTGTCCCGCATTGAGCACGTGTGGGATCTTATGGGACAACGACTTATCCGGTCTCCACGGCCAGACACGACCATCGCCGATTTACGCGTCCAGGTTGAGGATGCTTGGAACTCAATACCCCAAACTTACATCCAACATCTGTACGACAGACTCCATGCCAGAATTGCACAGTGTGACGCAGTTCATGGCGGTTCAACCTCGTACTAACCATGTTACATGGAAATGTTATTTTTCAGTTTACCAGCAAATACCGCTGTATTTTGCCATAATGTTTTGATCACGTTATCCTCTGTATTCCGTTATTATGCTGTATAAATTTCGTTGGTATCAGACGTCTCCTTCTTGGTGTTCTTTTTTCACTTTCCGGCAGTGTATAAAGCAGAAACAGCGTTCGTTGAATACTTCGGTCAACTGCTGCCACAGGAAGTTCTGCTTCCCTATACAAGTTTTCTCAGACGACGATGATTTCGTTTGTGACATACTTTTGTCGCGCTACAATTACTCCTCTTGAACAAGAAATGTAGGTAATTTTTCCATTGATTGAAGACGCGAGATACCTCACCTTTGAAGATAATAGTCGTTTTAAATACCGTCGCTTCAGCCAGACGGGCACCCACAATAAGCACTTTATCAAACTCCAAAAGTTCCTTTGTTTTTCCCATGTCATCAACACATCTGACGAGCTGTAGTCTTAAATAATTGCCTAGATCACGCCATAACGCCCATGACCACGTATTTTGCATATACGCTGCGACATTTCCATATATCTATGGATCAAATCCTTGTGCTGCGAGAACTAAATGAAAGAATGAGGGAATGTGAACTCCCATTATGTACGGCTTTTATCGATTACTAGCTTTACTACCCGGCTTTGCCCGGGATATAGGCTTATTAATTTCATATTCCCTTATATGTCACTGAATAAATCAGGAAAAAATTGATGCTTGTAAGAAAGAAAAAGGCTGATTTCACAAATTCGGTCATTACCAATTATTTATTTATAGTGTAATTATTTCAGCACTTGGCCGTGCACAACATTTTTGGTTTCTCCTTCATCGGCGACAATAATTTTGTTGGATCCTTTGCTCTTAACATTCCAACATACAGCTGTAGAATCAAATGGACGTAAAGCGTTACGAATTATTTAACACGCGTCCAGGAGACACAGCATTGGAACACTGACTGAACAAAATTCGTTAATAATTTGTTATCGACGATCAAATGCATCAAGTGCTTTCAGTTTCAGACGTCTTTGAGGGGCGAATCTCTGGGATAAAAAGTTAAAAACGTATCAAAATTTAAATCGTATGCAGTCACGTGCTTTCAGATTTGGAACAGATAACGATGACGTAGCAAACGACACTGACTTTATTGATTAGCTTATTAATTAATTCATAACTCGCGAACGGAAGAACTTAGATATCTTAAATTAGTTGCGTTGACTTAGAAATTCCAGTATTAATAAGCTATGCAAATTTCACGATGCCACAGTTTGGCGTTCGAGAGTTTTTGCTGCTTCAGACAAACAGACGTCTTGTGTTTTGTGTATAAGAAGAAAAGGCCTTTGATTCCGTAAAACCATCAGCAGTTACAATGGCTTTGAAATCCTGCGGTATTGAAAATGCAATTGCAAAGATTCAGTTATCTGCTGACACAGCACCAATAAAAATTGGAAAGGAAGTGAGAAAAGGTGACACCATATCTCCCAAATTCTTTAATGCCACATTGCCAAAATGTCTTTCAATTATTGAACTGAGAAAACCAAGGGTTATAAAGATGAATGGAGATAATTTAACTTACCTTCGTTTTGCTGATGATGTAGTCATTCTTGCATCTTCCACTTCGGTGCTGCAGAGTATGATCCAGGAACTTTCTGAGAAGAGTAAAGAAGTGGGTATAAAAATGAACTTTTAGAAGACAAAGCTGATGTACAATGCTTTTGCAAAAAACGAAGATTTATCGATCGATGGGGGAAATGAAGATTTATCGATCAACCGATGCCTACATTTACCTTGGGCAGCAGATATCAAGCAAGGGTTACATTGATGAAGAAATTAATCGACTTATAAAACTTGGTTGGAGATTATGTCTTAAAACAAAAGTGTTTAATCAATGCATCATTCCAGTGCTTACATGAGGAGCAGAGACGTGGACCTTAACTACAGAAGACATACAGAAACTGCAGAGAACTCAAAGTAGCGTGGAGAGATGCATGCTTGGTGTAATCAGGAGAGATAAGAGGAACTCATGGATAAGGAAAATGACAAGAGTGGGAGACATCTTGATCAGAGTAAAATCCCTGGAATGGCTTTTGACTGGAAATGTTGCCAGAAGAACAGCCCACCGATGGACAACCGAAATTCTAGACTGGATTCCAAGGGACTGGAAAAGACGCCGAAGAAGACCTCATGGGAGATGGGTGGATGAATTTTGAAAGCATGCGGGAATGACATGGAGGAAATTGGCGTAAGATAGACCGTTATGGAAGAAACTTGGGGAGACCTTCATCCAGTAGTGGATTGATAATGATTGTTGATGATGATTCTGATTCATTGGCCTGTGAGTGTAGAAACTACTGCTTTGCTTGCATTCGTATGGCGCTATGACGAAATAATGATAGAATTCGAAAGAATAATTGGAACTTAACAACTGTGAGAATCCATTAAGTTAGATGCGATAACTCCAAACTACTTGCGACACTGTTTTCTTTTCGAACTTTAGAAAAAAATGGGTATGGCAACGTTGTTCATACTTAAACATTGAATAAGATCGGATAATTCCATTTTCTTGCCTTAATATTCATCCTATGCGGCGAAAGCGTGAACAGATATCTTGCAGACACTTTTAATTAAAAAGGCCAAAAAATATTTATCTTTATAATAACACGTCAAACAATTTTCATCTTAACATGGTATTTACATATGAGATCGATGGGTTGTTTCCCCTCGGGGAATGCTGCATTTATTGCATCAGTGACAAAGAGGTTGGACTCAGTTGACGGAATGGCCTCGAGGGATTCTAGCTGTATTTATCACGCTGTTGTTGCCTCCTCTTCTTATACGCAACTAAGAGACAGAGCAAAAAAAAAAAATAATAATAATTCACGGAAGCACGCAATAAAGCATTTCTGTAATTCTCCGATATCATTCCGGGTATTTCGCATATGTCCCTTTCACAAAAAGATACACAAACGATGATACATTTTCGGTGAATTTTTTAAATTGTATCATTATTTGATCAGCAAGGATTAAGCAGTTGTTCATATCTCAGGTAAAAAGAATTATGAGAACATTCCATGTTGGCATTTTCTCCGTTACTTGTGATTTTCACAATAAAAATGCTTGATAGGAACACAAAACGGGTACAACACACCACAACAAAGATATATTTGAAGCTCGCTTTCTAAAACGGAGGAGTTCCACTTCCTCCGCTTATGCCTACAACCTTATTATATACAAACAAAATTATTTGATAATTTCTTTTGAAAATACCCGTCATAGCATACAGGTTGCAGAATTAAAAATACTTCTTTTAAAGCACAGAGGAATATTTCCTGAAATATTGCAAAACTGCTCAAAAATATTCACCTCTGGAAGATGGTCGTTTATTCGGAATGATTTTAATCAGCTATCAAGTTGTAAGGTTTAAGTTCGTGGATGTGTGCGCGTGTTAACCTTACTTAGGGCCTAAAACAAAAGAAAACGCAATGGTCGAGTCCAATGAATGAAGCGATAATGAACACTTAAGTTTATTCATCACAAAACCCAGCTCCGCTGTAATCCCCTGAAATTTTGTTACGATCCCTTTAATCACTGCCGTATGAGAATCTTCGATATCTGCCTCTATATACACTATATTGACAAAAGTCACCGGACACCCCTTCAAACGAAAATGTACGGTTCCGCTGCGTTGTTAAGATGCGCGGTACAACTGCAAACGGTATAAAAACAAAGCCTGCAAGTGAGCCCTATAATATCGCACTTTGAGGTTGAGTGAAAATGTCACGGCGGGAGAGAACTGACTTTGAGAAAGGAAAGATTGTTGGGTGTTATATTAGTGGATTGTCCGTAAAAGAAACCGGGATGCGTTTAAACATACCCAAGTCAACTGTTTTGGATGTACTGAATAAGTGGAACACACATGGCGTGCCTGAAGCAGCAAAACGTACCGCCAGACCAAAGCAAATCAGTGATACAGGACGTCAAAGCCTCAGGAGAGTCCTTACAGCTAATCAACGGAGTACTGCACAAGACCTCAGTGTACAGGTGAGTAAAAATACTTAAACCTTGGTATGTACACGTACCAAACGGAGAGAAATTCATTCCGTGGGTTACCGTGGTCGTGCGGCTGCTCATAAGCCTTTCATCTCCACTCGGAATGCTACTCGTCGTTTAGCATGGTGTAAAGAACATTTATCGTGGACCGTAGACCAATGAAAACGGGTCCTATGGACTGATGAATCCAGATACACGATCCATTAGACAGATGGCCGTGTGTGGGTTTGGCGACAGTTGGGGGAACCCTATTTACCACAGTGCGCTATTCTTGCGGTCAAGTTTGGAGCTGGCAGTGTGCTCGTGTGGGGGTGTTTGTCGTGGTGTGGTTCCGGCCCATTGGCTATCGTGGACAAACCTGTTAACCAACACGTCTACCTCTATATTCTGGGCAATTATGCTTTACTAACTCTGTGGCAATGCTATGGAACCGAGCCTCGTTTGTACCAGCAGGATAATGCACCGAGCCATAAAGCAAGGACGGTTATTGCCTGGTGTGACGATAATTCCGTATCGTGTGTGGATTGGCCAGCACAGAGCTCCTGATCTTAATCCCATAGAGCACATATGGGATAGATTAGAGCGCCACATAAGAAGTTTGGAACCAAGGCCTACTACTAAGCAACGGTTAGCAGCAGCATTATGTACTGAACAGAAGCGTATATTTATCGCTGTGTTCGAAAACCTTGTCGAAAGCATGTCTCGAAAGGTTAGTGCATGCATTAAGGCCAAAGGTGGACCGACAGCGTACTAATGTATGTCAATAAATGCTATGTTATTTCTCTTCTAGCTGTTCTGTGACTTTTGTCAGTGTACTGTAGGTTCATAGTCCAGAGTAAGAGCTGACAGGCAGAACATTTAAGAAAGAAAGAATTTTATTTTAGACATTAATTATGTTGCATGAAAATCGTTATTAAAATGTGTGAACATTCTATGTATAACAAAATGTATTGCTGCTTCATTTATTTGTCCTCTTTTCGCTGCTTTCCGAACTAAATTTCGATATTGAAGAATTTTTGAATTTTAGTCTTAAATCAGAGTTTAGTACTGGAAAAGTATATTTTCATGATAATATATGAAATTTATGAGGAAATGTTTAACAAAAATTGCAGTCTCTTTTTGTTGCACTCTAATCAAAGTTCGGTCAAAGTCCTGGTTGTCATCGTTGTTTCTGTGACATGTCTGCCATCAGACCTTTACCGGAGAGAAATGGGAGATAATAATACCGATTTTTTCGGAATTGCGGAAGGAGGACGTCAAGCACTTTTCTCCCGTCGCTGTCGTAAACAAAACGCTTTTCTCTAACGGAAATAATATATTCACGTGCTTTTCACAGTCTCTGAAGCAAGCGTGAAAAGTGATGGCGACGCTGCTTACGACAAAATGATAAGATTTATGTAAATATATCATCAGGTCTGAGAAAAAGGCAATTTTGTTAGTTGAAATGGAAATTCCTGTGTTGTATGCGGAAAGACGAGAAGATGAGATTGCAGATTGACTGCTGGGATATGGAAGAGGAGTCTTTTCGTTACGGCCTGTCTTTTACCTTTAACAGGAAATACTTATCCCATCCTTCAGAGGTGGTTTTTTTTTTTTTTTGTAGGAGAATAAAAATGTTGATTTTTGTTTTTCAAGTTTTGAATTCTTGATACCAAATGAAAGCTAAGTCGTTTGGAATTAATCAAATATAAACGAAACTGCAATAATGATATCGGAAAAGAAATATAAACTGGGAAATAACTATTGGCGAATATTTCTGGAGTTAAACGGCAAAAGGAAGCATGAGAAACAGCACAGCACAGGGACTGTTTGTCCGAGATCAGTCGGGGTTCGAGTCCCGGTGAAGCATGGATATTGTGTTTTTATTAACGAACAGGCTTTCTGTTTTCCCTGCAACCAGTTGCCTGGCTTAGTTGCGAGCGATTGGTTATGGCCCACTAAGTTGCTCACAGTGGTCGTTAAACCTAAAAAAAAAAAAAAAAAAAAGATATAAAAAGGAGCATACAGTGAAACCCCTCGAAGTAACGGTCATGCTAGAGTTCTGCGCGTAATGTCTTTCTGGCTTAACGACACATTATTTCCCCCGACGAGTTTTCTAAGTTTGGCGACAATGACAGCGAGTCAGAAGCAAGTATAACGTAATGATTGAATGTAGTAAGAGGAGAGTTGACATTAACGAAAGGAAAGAGTTGAGAGATATTTAATTCGGTAAGAGCAGAACGAGATAGATAGTTTGAGTAGATCATTTTGAGATAACGTCCTGTTAACAATAAGTGTATTTTGTATTGAGTGATATGATGCCGCATTTTGACTTAAGGTCGTCATACACTACGTTTGAACGGAACGCTCAGAACGGAAACGAACTCTTCGTATCGGCACATATCGGGACAGAAACGAAGTTTGTCGACACACTACGTCGGAAAAACACAAATGGAATCATTCATTTGGAAGACATCGACTGCCCTAGAAGTAATATCGCTCTTTCTTTAGTTTCAAGACCTACTGTATATTTTCTTTTTAATCCTTTAAGCCTCAGTGACGTATATATACGTTTTGCTATAGCCTTGCATTGAGTCCCAGAGCCGTAAATATACGTTCGCATTCTTTCCACCCGTTTTCTGATGCCTAGATCCATATATTTACGTTTTGGAAACTAGATGGCAGTTTTTGTGGGGGTAAAATTGGAGCTTTTTGTTCAAGGTTGGAGCTGCATGGAAAGCTAATTTATGACGGTTCAAAGATTTATCAGGCTGGGTTCGGTATCCCGGAACTTAGAAAATGAAGTGTTATTTCTTAGAAATTGAAGTGTTATTTCTTAAAAATTGAAGTGTTATTTCTTAAAAATTGAAGTGTTATTTCTTAGAAATTGAAGTGTTATTTCTCCTTAAACTAAATATCACCCATTAAGTTTAGTTTAAGAGGTAATCACAAGACTGTTATCGTACGAGTAAAATAGCATTGGAAAACGTGTTTTACGAAACAGAAATAGATTTCATCGATGTTTGGACTGTATGTAAAGGAAATGTCAGTGGAGTAGAATCTGACGATATGGTACAGCAGATACCACACCGCATCTATATATGTATATAAAATTGAATGTTTGTTTGTTTGTATGTCCGCTACACAAATCTACAGTTTGCAATTTAGAACCACCAAATTTGGTATACCATCTCATGGAGCTCTAAGTTAGACCGTAGACGGTTTTTGGAAGGGTCGGAGCCCTGGATCAAGAGGCCCCCACACAAAATTGTCGTGAAATCTACAGTTTTCAATTTAGAACCACCGAATTCGGTATACTGTCTCATGGTACTCTGACTTAGACCATAGATTGTTTTTGGAAGGGGTCGGAGCCCGGGGTCGGAGCCCTGGGTCGGTCGGAGCTCGGGGTCAAGGGGCCCCACACAAAATTTACGTAAAATCTACATTTTTAAATTTAGAACCACCAAATTTGGTATACTATCACATGGTACCCTAACGTAATCCGTAGACGATTTTGAAAGGTGTCGGGGCCCGGGGTCAAGGCGACCACATACAAAAGTTTCGTAAAATCTACAGGTTTCAATTCAGAACCACTAAATTTGGTATACAATCTCATGGTACCCTAACCTAGACCGTAGACGGTTTTAAAAAGGTGTCGGAGACCGGAGTCCTTCGAGCCCCACACAAAATTTCCGTAAAATCTACAGTTTTCAATTTAGAACCGCCCAATTTGATATACAATCTCATGGTACCCTAACCTAGACCGTAGACGGTTTTTAGAAGGTGTCGGAGACCGGGGTTTCTGGAGCCCCACGGAAAATTTCTGTAAAATCTACAGTTTTCAATTTAGAACCACCAAATTTGGTATGCAATCTCATGGTGTTCACAAAGTATTTATTCAAGGAATGTACATGAGACGAGCAAGAGAAAAACGTCTCAAAAAAAACAGTGACACATGAATGCACTATTTACAGATGACAGTAGATACCTATTTACAATATATAC
Organism: Macrothele yani; assembly: GCA_039090855.1. Lineage (NCBI taxonomy): Eukaryota > Metazoa > Arthropoda > Arachnida > Araneae > Macrothelidae > Macrothele > Macrothele yani. The sequence continues at coordinate 120,644,558 of CM077026.1, forward strand.
ATGACATTTAGATGTAAACAAATCTTGAGGAGATCGTACACACTAGGTTGAGCAGAAATGGCAAGAGTTCAGGTAGAGCAGCACAGAGTAAAATGTTATAATATAGTCTTATGAGCACTAACTGTACTGTGCAGCGAAGGTGGAGTCCCAACAACCCCAAGGCCTCTGGGGACCATGGAGAGAAGAAGCTGGGTTCACTTGAAGACGCAACGGCACCGTTATGAAAACAAGATAAGTACATGTACATGAGACGAGCAAAAGTAGAATGACCGATAATTGTGACATAGAAATGGGATATGTACAGATTACTGTAGAAACAAAGAGACATTATAGTTGCATGACATTCAGATGGAAATAGATGTTCAGGAATCTCGTGGAGATAAGACATACCTTGATGAGCAGGTGTGACGAAGGTGCGGATAAAGAGTCACTGAGTTAAGTGTTAAATAGTCATACAAGCACCAACTGTAAGATGCAATGAAGTCGGTGTCCCAGCGAACCATGGGGCCGCTGGGGACCATGTAGAGAAGAAGCTGGGTTCACTTTGTCGAGAAACGGCGGTGTGGTACTCAAGGCGTAATCGAGAAAGGAGACATTCCCGAAAAAAACTGAGCAACGCGGCACTTGCGTGAGGTACCGTAGGAGGCACCTCCCGAGCACGACACTGTTGATGATAGACGTATATAACGTGCTTCACTAGCACAAAAATGTAGGTGCAGACTACAGGGAGTCTGATTGGAGGCACAAGGTTGAGCAACAGCGTTCGGTAAGCACTGAAGGAAAGATCAGTTGTACAGGATCTTTGCGCAATCGAAAAGGCAAGATTCAGCATTGGTAGCAGTATAGTGCAGTATTGATAGACATGACTCACATCTGCCTCCCCGGCGCAGAAAGGGCAGAGTGGGGAGGAAAGAAGGGTCATCCGGTGCAAGATTGAGGGTACGGGAAGACGGTTATGTAAGAAGAACCAGTGGGTGTTGATCTCTGGGGGTGTAGATAGAGGAGAGAGGGTGGCAGACCACACAGCAGAGAGAGCGGAAGACGGGATATCAGGGATAGGTGTAGGCGTAGAAGAGCGGGAGAGAGAGAGAAATCTGTAAAGAGCGGATGTGGAGAATGAGAAAATCGGAAGATCTATGCCGTGAGCGGACAAGAAAAAGGGGAGTGGGAGAGACGCGGATAGAACGGGAACGAGACCGGCGGGGGAAGCAAGATCGGGAAAGAGAGAAATAAGGGATGAGAGTAAGGAGGTGTGAACCTGAAGAGCATGGGGTAGAGCACGAATAGCAGGAGGAAAGTCGGAGAAGGAGCGCCAGAGAAAATCAGGGGTGACAAGGTCTCGGACTGTGACTACTCCGGCGCGGAGCCAGGTGGGGAAAGCAAAACAGGGGAGGTGCGGAGGATGAATGACGGAGGAGAAAAATAGAGGTTCTGAGAGTAGTTCGGAGGTTGTAGCTGGTGGAGAGCGAGACAGAGGGAAAGAGCGAAGCAAGGTGATAGCCTCCCGATAGACAGGAGGTAAGTTGGAAAGGAGGGGGCAGTGATCCATTAATAGATAGGAAAGAAAAGTAAGGTGGGGATTACGCGGGGAGACAGTGACGTCCCGGGTTGTCTCCGCAGACAGAACAGGTGAAGCAAGAAGGCGAAGAAATGCAGACACTCGGAATGCCTGATAGTATAACCGCACGTCAAGCATTCCAATACCGCCATTCTGAGGAGACAAGCTGAGAAGTGAAGCGTTAACCCAATGATGACCAGCCCACACGATATTGGTTTGGCACTGGGTGATTGCAAGAAGACGATAGACAGGTTGTTTGGAAGCAAGCCAAGAGAACGTGCACATGGATAACAAATATGTTCGAGTGATCTGGGCACGCTGGTACAGAGAAGTGCAGAACTGTGCTTGTCTCCAGTTGGAAGCCGTACGCAGCAGGCGGGGGTGCAGTGCATTCCACGTTATCGTCGAGGCTGTAGGAGGTTTGCCCAGGTGCACTCCTAGAAAACGCTGTGAGGATGTGGACCATTCGGCTCCCCATGGAGAGTCGGTTCGACTAGCCCACGACCCACACCACAAGCCAGTGCTTTTTGACTCGTTTAGCGTGGCACTAGAACAAGAGGCATACCGAGCGTAGAGGTGGCGAAGTTTGCAGAATTGTGCATCTTGTCGAACACAAAAGTCACGTCATCAGCATAGGCAACATAGGTGACAATATGATGGCGAGTGCTGGCGACCACTGGAGGCAGAGAAGCATAGAAGGATCTGTGAACGGAGCGGAGAAAAGGTTCGATCGCAAGAGCAAAGAGCTGTCCGGACAAGGGGCAGCCTTGCCGGACGCCGCGACGGAAAGGAATTGGTGCTGTGAGAAGGGTGGGCAACCTGACGTGGAAAGTGGCGTCCTGATAGAGGGAGAGGAGAACAGAAACAAAAGGAGGTGGAAACCCGAAACTATAAAGTGTAGACGAGAGGTAAGCGTGAGAAATATTATCAAAGGCGGATTGTTGATCGAGAGACAGCAGAGCAAGAGGTTCAGAGCGAGATCGAGCGAGATGGATTAGGTCACTGAGAAGTTGAATGTTATGCGAGATGGAGCGCCCTGGGACAGTGTAGGTCTGGTTAGAGGACAGGATGTGGGGGAGGATTGGATTAATACGGCGCGAGAGTAGTTTAGAATAAAGCTTGTAATCAAGATTCAGAAGTGAGATGGGACGCCAGTTCCCCAAGTCTAGGAGATCACCCTTCTTTGGGAAGAGGACTATATGGGCAATTGTGAAACTCCTCGGAAGGGTGGATAGGTGGAAAGCAGCGGAGAAAGCACTAAGCAGAAAAGGAAGGAGGGCTGGGAGGAAAGCTTTGTAGAAACAGAAAGGAAGTCCATCTGGGCCAGGTGCAGCCTTGGAGTTTAGAGAAGAAAACGTCTCGGAAATCTCTGTTAGCGTGGGAGGCCGGAGGAGAGAATCAGAAAAATAAGAGGGGACTTGAGGTAAAGCAGAGTGTAGACCAGATAAGGCAGTGCTGGAAGGAGGAGGAGTCTCACAAAACTTCGTTGTAAAATAGCTGCGGGCAACAGAGCAAAGAGTAACTGGGTCAGAGGATACCTCGCCAGTAGAGAGGCGGAGATGGCGAATTGAAGCAGAGGCATGACGCTTAGATTCAAGATTGGAAAGAAACTCATAAGTGCAGGCATCGGGCGCGAGATGCTGTAATCTCAGCCGCCGAATGACCTGTTGCGCGAGTGGGACTAGGAGAGAATTCAGTTCAGCCTTATACACAGCAAAAAGAGGGTCAGCCATATTTATAAGGGAAAGCATCGTACGGATGTGATCCAAACGCATCCTCTGTAGCGTCGTGATCGTAAAAGCCTGATTTCGCACATGAAGCAAGAGGCGATGTTTTACCTCCAGCCAGAAAGTCAGGGCACACGGCGCAGACTGCAGTTGCGTGCGCCATTCGGAGAGGAAATGGCGGACTGAAGAGCAAAAACCGGCGTCATCCAGAAGAGCGGCATCAAATGTCCACGGCCGGGTTGTCCTGTGCTGTGCATGAGTGTGGAACACTGTGAGAGTGATGGCGCAATGGTCGGACGACGCAGTGGGCTGGCAACAGGATGCAGAGATCGCTGGAAGAAGTATGGGCGTGGTATAAAATCTGTCAAGTGTGGCCGTGGCCGGGTTTATTGCACCAGATGCACGCCAGGTATGGGAGGGTGTAGTCGGATATAAGTGTCGATGGACATCTATCAGTGAGAAATCAAAAACGAGGGACTGTAGCTGCTGTACAAGGTCTGCACGATGTTCGCGTGAAGGCGGGGAACGATCAAGTTGAGGGTGTAGAGTACAATTAAAGTCGCCACCAACGAGAACTCGGTCGGTGGCAGGTATACCAGAGAGAGCACCGCGAAAGCACAGAAAAAGCTCCGACACATAAGTGGAGGTGTTTGGCACGTAGATGTTAAAGATATGAAACCTCTCCGTTTGAATAGTGAACGTGACTTGTTGTAAGAGATCACGACAGAGATTTTTACAGAGAAGAGAGTCATCGTAGAGCGAAAAGTCGAGCGTACCCCGACGGCAATACCACCATATGATGAACAGCTGAATGCGTGGTGGAAAGCAAAATTCCATGATCGCCAGCGGGTAAACAAAGTGGTAGGATGACAGTTCGTCTCTTGCAAAAGTAGCACGTCCGCACTCAGTGGGGAAAGGTCCTCATAGGCTAAGGCGTTCGCAAGTGGTGTCGCAAAACCGCGACAATTAAGTGACGTGACCTTGAACTTTTAGGTCCGTCGGCGGATGTAAGATGTGTTGACTTGCAGTAGCGAGAACATGTAGGCGCTGGATAAAACCCAGACCCCACGGAATGTCATCGACGTTCCGCCGAAGAGTGTGCAAAAGAGAATCAAGTTGACTGAGAACCCGAGGTAGGGCAGCTTCATACTTTAGTAAAAAAGCACGGGCAGTGGCCGTGCTGGTAGGCCTCACTAAATATTCAAGAAGATCTACGTAAGGCAGCGGCTCAGCGGGGAAAGCATTCTCTTGAAGGAGATTAGTGAAGTCCTCTAACGAGGGAGAAACATCCTCCGTCTCTGGTTCAGTCCAGGCTTGTACTTGAGAAGACGAAATGCCACGTCGAGAGAATATTGCGCGAGTAACCGGGCGATTAGACCGCCTAGTGAACAAGTGCTGGGATGAGGACGTTTTAGACTTCTTCAACTTCTTCCGTGAGGAGACACTGCGTTTGCCAAAAATCGTGGAGGAACCAGCTGGTATAGAAGTTTCTGTGCTGGAAAGGGTTTCGGCTGCTGGATCTGCAGCGCCAACGGTAAACACCGACGACATATCAGCAGGTAAATCTGTAGGAGCAGAAAGTATACGCTGCGGGGGTGCCGTAGGAAGCGTGGGAAAATTCCGATCTGTAACTGAAAGTGAGTCTGCCAAAGACGTTTGTCGACCAACGTCTGCAGGCCGACGTCGGGAAGATTTGGGTCCTGCAACCTTCCACTCGTGTGGAGACGTTGACACAGCAGTAACAGGAGGGACAGAAGGTGCCACAGCACTTGGCACGGTTACGGAAACAGCACGAGTGCAATTGGCTCGCACATGACTCTCACTTTGACAAAGGGTGCAATGCTGAGAAGTGATGATCTCGATACGACGTCGCTGTTGCCCACATCGCACGTGAAGGACAGTTGGACAGGCCTGAAGATGAGTATCAGACGGAAAGAGCACACGAGCGGTGCGACGGAAGCCACGAATGGCTTTGTCTTCTGGGTCTCTGGGTGCCGCCGAGAGGGTTGTTATGGGACCGACTACTCGGCCGAACTTACTGAGTAACGTGCAAAGAATTGTATCAGATACCTCTGGCGGGACAGGGTAGAAAGTCACCTGTACGGGGCGGTGCGCGACTGGTTGTGGTAGTAGATGTACATCATTAATGGTCAGTCCTGCTGTCAAGACAAGGTCAGCATGTTCCTTTTTCTTGAAGTAAACCAGCACTGATCGTGGTTTTCGGGCAACATAATCTATTGCATCCGCCGGTAAAATGGATTTAAGAGCTCGGCTATAGAGCTGAAGCTTTGTATCCGGCAGCGCATCAAAACATACGCCGAGGTCCATCGTTGATTGCAGTTGACGGCCGGCTGGTGAGTCTTCGGGAATATCTATCGTTGCTGTGGATCCCACGACATGAAGATACGAATCGGGAAGGAGAGTATCAGACGATAGGAGTGACGTAGAGCCACTAGACATGGCAGTCGCATATGATGGAGGAACAGTACTTTTACTAGATGTAGAGGGCGAAACTCCAGCTGTTATAGGGGAATCTGGCAGTTGAGATGAAGTAGTGGCCGTAGAAGCGACGTCACCCGACACCTCCATAGCATCCGCGACAGGGACAGAGAGTAGACCTGTAACGGTAGTACCCTCAGTGGGAAGGCAGGCCGTAGGCGCAGGCAAGGCAGAGGAACTCATGACGTCAGTAAGGCAGTTAGAGATCTCTGCGACCAACGAAGCTGTGTCAGCAGCTGGGTTGGAAGAAGAGGAGGAAGATGGCTTCTCTTCCAAGATAAGGGCGTGAGCTTCACCCTTATCTAATGCCGCCATGTCAACGGCGAGGCTTACCGAAGAACAAGACCAACTCGTTCGAAAAATATAACTAACGATAAAGAATAAAGTAATTCACTCACCACCTCGTGAGACAAACGAAACGAAAGCACTGATCTTCAACTGGAAGATGCACGCGAAAAGAAAAAGTACACCACTCGATAAACTACTCGAAAGCACGTAAAAGACAGAGCTCAAAAAACACACATCACATCACTATCTCATGGTACTCTAACCTAGACCGTAGACGGTTTTTAAAAGGTGTCGGAGACCGGAGTCCTTCGAGCCCCACACAAAATTTCCGTAAAATCTACAGTTTTCAATTTAGAACCACCAAATTTGATATACAATCTCATGGTACCCTAACCTAGACCGTAGATGGTTTTTAGAAGATGTCGGAGACCGGGGTTTCTGGAGCCCCACACAAAATTTCTGTAAAATCTACAGTTTTCAATTTAGAACCACCAAATTCGGTATACAATCTCATGGTACCCTAACCTAGATCGTAGATGGTTTTTAGAAGGTGTCGGAAACCGGGGTCTCTGGAGCCCCACAAAAAATTTCCGTAAAATCTACAGTTTTCAATTTAGAACCACCAAATTTGGTATACAATCTCATGGTGCCCTAACCTAAATCGTAGATGGTTTTTAGAAGGTGTCGGAGGCCGGGGTCCCTGGAGCCCCACACAAAAATTCCGTAAAATCTACAGTTTTCAATTTAGAACCACCAAATCTTGTATACATCTAATGGTACCCTAACCTAGACCGTAGACGGTTTTTAGAAGGTGTCAGAGACCGGGGTCCCTGGAACCCCACACAAAATTTCCGTAAAATCTACAGTTTTCAATTTAGAACCACCAAATTTGGTATACAATCTCATGGTACCTTAACCTAGATCGTAGATGGTTTTTAGAAGGTGTCGGAGACCGGGGACCCTGGAGCCCCACACTAAATTTCCGTAAAATCTACAGTTTTCAATTTAGAACCACCAAATTTGGTATACAATCTCATGGTACCCTAACCTAGACCGTAGACGGTTTTTAGAAGATGTCGGAGACCGGGGTTTCTGGAGCCCCACACAACATTTCTGTAAAATCTACAGTTTTCAATTTAGAACCACCAAATTTGGTATACAATCTCATGGTACCCTAACCTAGATCGTAGATGGTTTTTAGAAGGTGTCGGAGACCGGGGACCCTGGAGCCCCCACAAAATTTCCGTAAAATCTACAGTTTTCAATTTAGAACCACCAAATTTGGTATACAATCTCATGGTGCCCTAACCTAGATCGTAGATGGTTTTTAGAAGGTGTCGGAGACCGGGGTCCCTGGAGCCCCACACAAAATTTTCGTAAAATCTACAGTTTTCAATTTAGAACCACCAAATTTTGTATACAATCTCATGGTACCCTAACCTAGATCGTAGATTGTTTTTAGAAGGTGTCGGAGCCCGGGGTCCCTGGAGCCCCACACAAAATTTCCGTAAAATCTACAGTTTTCAATTTAGGACCACCAAATTTGGTATACTATCTCATCGTACTCTAACTTAGACCGTAGACTGTTTTCAGATAAGGTCGAAGCCGGTGGTCAAGTAGCCCCCATACAACATTTTCGTAAAAAGTTCATTTTTTTACTTTTAAGAACTGCAACACAATTCAGCACTCTATTACCCAATCTACGGTCTAAGTTAGGGACAATAGATAACAATAAATTTCAAAAATATCCGTTTAAGGGTGTATTAAAAACACAAATGAATACACCTTAGCTTTCGTCAGCAAAGGGTGTCTTCATCAGGAAGAAATAGAATGTAATGTAAATAGAGAGTTCCAGATATTTAAAATGGTAAACAAAAGGATGATCAATACCAATGTCAAGTCGCAAGCACGCAGCATGACATAGGTACATTGCATTTCAGTTTCGCGGGATTCTCATTCTCAGAAGCAAACGCCAGATGTACGACAGTTCTATAGATGCCTTCTCGAAGGTATTTCCATTATTCTTCCTTTTTTTTTTTTGCTTCGTAAAAGTAAATAAATAAATATTTTTTTTTATTTTTCACATTTGCAGCCATCCCAGCTCCTTTTTTAGCACGTCTTTTGTAAAAAAATATCGTGCTTATGTTATCTGTTTGTCAGTCCGTCCGTCCGTCTGTACCCACGGTATCTCTGCAACTATTAATCCGATTTGAAAAATTCTTTTTCATTCGAAAGCTTGAAATATGCGAATGATGATCCTTCATTTCGTTTTTTTTTTATGATGTACAATTTCGCCGCTAAAAAATCTTTTATCCTTCGATTCCATTTATGTCGAAGAGTATTTTGGATATAGTTTCTTTTTTAAATTACGCATAGATTTTTCGCTAGGGGTGTAAATGGAAATTGCATTTTTCCGATAACTCTTCTTCTAAAACTCCAATTTGAATTTTTTTTCAGCGGATACATCTCCTGATGCACAATCTTTTGCATATAATTTCGACTTTTTGGTGAAGAATACTTTGGCCACCAGGGGGCGTAAGTGTTAATTTTCGCTTCTGATGTATTTGCCATAAAATCTGAGCTTCTAAAATATCGATTGAAAATTTTTTTTCGTGGACTGATGCCACTCACATCGATAAACCTTTTCGGAATATTTTCTTCTTAAAATATTCTACAGTTTCTCCGCCAGGGGGCGTAGATGTATATCTTATTTGTGTCAACATTTCGACTTCTAGGAGTCCGATTTGAAAAATTCCTTCTTTGTTGGATAGTGTTTTCAGTGTGACATGTTTTTAATATAAGTTCAAAATTTTCAAGTAATTCATAGACTTTTCGCCTGGGGGCGTATTGGTAAATTGCGTTTCCCCTTATATCTCAGCTTCTAAATCTCCGATCTGAAAAATTATTTCTGCACCGGATACAGCTCCTGATGGGAAATCATTTGCACATAATTTCTAATTTTTGTAAAAAAATGTTTTGGCCACCAGGGGGCATAAACCTTAATTTCCGCTTCTGATGTATTTGCAGCAAAATATGAGCTTCTAAGTTTTCGATCGAAAATAACGTTGTTTGTAGACCGATACTACTCATGCCGACAACCCTTTTAGAAACATTTTCTTCTTATAATAGTGCACGGTTTCTACGCCAGAGGGCGTAGATGTACATCTTATTTTTGTCAATATCTCGACTTCTAAGAGTCCGATTTAAAAAATTCCTTCTTTGTTGGATAGTGTTTCTAGTATGACATGTTTTCCCTATAAATTCAAAATTTTCAAGTAATTCATAGACTTTCCGCTAGGGGGCGTAATGTAAATTGCGTTTTCCCCTATATCTCTGCTTCTAAACCTCCGATCTGAAAAATTCTTTCTGCACCGGATACAGCTCCTGATGAGAAATCGTTTGCACGTAATTTCAAATTTTTGTAAAGAATTGTTTGGCCACCAGGTGGCGTAAGTCTTAATTTCCGCTTCTGATGCATTTCCAGCAAAATATGAGCTTCTAAAATGTCGACTGAAAAAAGCCTTTTGTGGACCGATGCTACTCATGTCGACAAACATTTTAGGAACATTTTCTTCTTGAAATAATGCATAGTTTCTATGCCAGGGGCATAGATGTATATCTTATGTTTGTCAATATCTCTACTTTTAAAAGTCCGATTTGGAAAATTCCTTCTTTGTTCGATAGTGTTTCCGATGCGAAATGCTTTTCCTATAAATTCAAAATTTTCAAGTAAATCATAGACTTTCCGCTAGGGCGCACAATGGTAAATTGCGTTTTCTGCTCCTAAAACTCCGATTTGAAAAATTCTTCCTGTATCGCATACAAGACGTGACGGAAAATATTTTTCACGTAATTTCTGATGTTTGGTAAAGAATGGTTTGGCCACCAGGGGTCATAAGGGTTAATTTCTACTTCTGATGTATTTGTAGCAAAATCTGGGCTTCTAAAAACTCGACTAAAATTATTTTTTTCGACCGATACCGCTCATATAGATAAACCTTTTGTGAATACTTTCTTTCTAAAATAATGCATGGTTTTCCCACCAAGGGACGTAAAGTCACATCTTATTTTTGTCGATAACTCTGTTTCTAAGAGTTCGTAAGCTCACGATTCCGTTTATAGCAATATCTGAGGGATTAAAGACCCGATTGAAAAACTTCTTTCTTCCGTCAGGTACTATTGTTTTCCATACCGGTTCCATTGACTTTGAATAGCTTTGATAAATTTAATTTGCGTCAGAACTGATTCAAAAGACGTGCTTATTACACCCAATAATTCGGTGTCATCTTTCTTGTTTTTTCTTCTTTTGGCAGAAATATTACTGCATCAGCCGGTCATTGGCAGTGGCTGGCATTAATTTGGAGGAACCCTGCTTTTCACATGGACAATTCTACGTCGCTTGCTCAAGGGTTGGCAATCATAAAAAATCTCTACATTTTTGCTCCCATGGAAAAACCTAAAATATTATTTACCAAAAAGCAATGAACTAAATGAATTAAAATACATTTACTCGAAAATTACAGGAATATCTTTTTCATTCATTAACTTTCACCCGCTGAACTTGGTGATTACACAAAGAATAATATTTACCTAGGAAATGTCCGGTATCCCTGCTAGTACAATATAAATATCAATTAAAGCTCTAACATTAACTAATCTTACGTAGCATGTTACAATAGTGTGTCTGAGTGATTATGTTTATAAAAGTTCCGGCTTTCCTTCCTTAACAAAAGGCTTTCTACTTTCAACTTCAGCTATTTACTCCCCATTAGGATATCGCAAAAGCTCTCAGTATTAAATTTCGTCTTGACAGCTATATTAGTTTTTGAGTTATGGCGACAACAAACCACACACACACACACACACACACACACGCACACCACCATGAAAATAGTCAAATCATGTTGTTCGGGGCCCCAAAATGGGTATTTCTATTGAAATCTGGAAGTCAGTTTGTTTTTGCGATTACAATACTTTTTTATACTCTGAAGTGCCAAAAGTCATGGGATACGTGAAGGATCTCCTCTAGCCCGGCAAAGTGTAGAAACTCTATGTAGCATTGTTTCCACGATTGGCCGGAATATTTCTGAAGAGCTGTTGAGCCATGCCATCTGAACAGCCTCCAACAGTTCCTTGGTACTTGTAGGTGCCGGATATTGGGTGCTAAAGGAACTTTCCACCACGTCCCATAAGTACTCTACTGGGATCATGCCGAGTGAACGTGGTGGCCACACCATCCGTCGGAACTGACCATAATGCTCCTCGAACCAATTTTCGAACTCTTGGGACCGATGACATGGTGCATTTTCCGCCTGGAAAACCCCATCGCTGTTGGGGTCCATGATGGGCTGCAAATTGCCACCCAGCAGAACAACAAAGCGATTACCGGTTAATGACGCGTTTACGAGGACTAGAGGACTCAAGCCGTGTCACGTAAACACACCCCGCACACGTATGGAACCACCACCAGGTTGCACAGGGGTTTTTCGACAGCTTGGGTCCATGGCCTCATGGGGTCTGTGCCACACCCGAACCAACTGCTAGAGTGACTCATCGAACCACGCCACATGCTGCTTCCAAGGCCAATTACCATGTTCACAAGCCTAGGTGAGACGCTGTGTCCGATGTTGTGGTGTTGAAAAATGCACTCTGGTGGGTTTTCTGCTCAAACACCCCATGGACGCTGAACTACGCTGCACTAACCTGATGAATATGTCTCTGGTTCCTCGCGCATTGAATGTGGATGTTATTTGAGCCAGTGTCCCTTGTCTGTCAGCATGGACAGTCCTGGTCAGACACCGCTGGTCATGGTCATTCAACACACGTTGTTGGCTACTGCGCTGTCCACAGTGGGTGATAATGCCTTTCATGAGGTATTCTCGGTACACACGTGACACCGTGAGTCAAGGAATGCTGAATGTTCGCACAACTTCGGAAATTGAATATCTTTTCAGTCTGGCTCCCACTATCATGCCTTGTTCAAACTCCGATAATTCTCGTCGGCTTGCCATCATCCTATTGGCGGTTGTTTAACTTGACTCACGAGATAACACCTCACAACTGATAAAAATCGTGGAGTGCGTCGAAGCCTTTATACGACGTCATCGCCTGTTAAAAATTTGCATGCTGCTATCCCATGACTTTTTGCCCTTCAGTGTAATGAAACAATATCTATTTCTTTGTTGGTAGAGAATATCATTCTGCGTGATTAAACGCAAAATAAAAAAAACATGATAATTAAATTCCATACGAACAAACAAAAAACAATTTCCAAAAAGCAAGAACCAGTAAACGCAGACAGATCAGATCGAGACAAGAGCTTTCATATCTGCCGATGCGATAAAATGAACAGCTGAGGCAGATGGTCTTAGCGCATGCGCAAATGCTTCAGTAGAAATTCGCTTCGGAAGAAATATTCTTAGCAAATGATATCCAGAATTTCAATCCGATTGTGTCTTTCTGAAGCAAGAATTTCGAGGCATTCCGATGTAATATGCGGGCTTCGATTGGAAATACCAAATTTTCTTTTCCGACGTTTCACTTTCGAAATTTCGTTTCCGTTCTGCGGTAATGAGTTTCAAGCTTTAAAGCCAATAAGTTGTATTCTGCTTCAAGTTCTCAACCTGTGATAACGTACCACAGCAATGAATAAACCATATAGTTTTCAATGCGTTTTCGATAATTACAAGTGTGAATATTATTTCACATTTCACAGCTTAAGCAACATTGCAAGTTAATATTTTGGCTTATATTTAAAGGTGAGGCCTTAAGTCCACTTTTACATTGAAAACAACTACTATCAACGTTTAAACTTAAACCTAACATTGTAGAGGTAACTCAACTCTTTAGATGCTAGGTGAATTAGAAATCGTGTATGTCGTCCAGCGGACCTTTCTTGGAACCAGTGATTCAAAATAATAAATAAACGACTTCTCATGCAGTTGGATGTTAATACCCGCGATAAAAAAAATTAATATGATTAAATAAAATGTAAAAGATATAAGATTTGCGTTATGCTGATAAGATAAAAACTAGTGAAAAATTGTTTTGGTAAATACATGGCAAGCATGGCAAAATTGTGTGGGCCGCCCCGATGGCGCAGTGGTCTAAGCGATGGCCTCTGCTCATTCTTACGTTAGGGGTCCGGGTTCGAATCCCGGTGAGGCATGGATGTTGTGTTTGTCTTACGGCACTGGCTCTTTCCCTTCCCTGGAACCAGTGACTCTAAATTAGGGACGGACGACTGCTCATGGGTTGCTCATGGTGGTCGTTAAACCTCCAATTAAAAAAATTGCGTGGTCTGACAATCGACCCATACAGAGAAGTTGAAGAAGAAAAGAAGAATGAAAAATATACTCGTCATAAGAACTCCAAATTTAAACCAAAATTTCTGACATGGAGGATATGCTGACGGGAAAACTTAATTCAAAACCTGGTTTCAATCACGTAAAACTGAACCATAAAACGCCAAACGTGTTTAGCACAACTCTCGTAAAGCAAATAAAGAAAACGTAAATTTTGAGCCAGACAGGAAAACTAAGAAAAGATATGGGAGAAAATTATAGCAAAACAGCAAGAGAATAAAAGAAAACAAGTAGAAATCATTGCCGTAAGGAAAAATTCTTTTCATAAATTAACCAGTGAACTGCGCAGCGATTTCGGTTAGGGGCAAATAAAGAATAAGGCAAAACATAAATCAAGATAAAGATTACACGTGAGGACGAGTAATTTTAATACGAGACGTTTACATGTAATTGCTATTCAACGCAACTTCTTCCCTTGTAAAAAAGCCTGAAATCTAATGTCTACTATCAAAAGTATCTAGATGACAGAAAAAAACAGTACGTGTTTAATCCTGTGTGCTTTTTGTGTTGCGAAAGAGGAACAAGCAGTGAAAAACAAAGAAAGAAAGAAATGTGAAAAAAGAAGGAAGTTCTGATACGTTTGTCCTATCTTCCTTTCCTTCCTACCATCGTAGAAAAGCAGGGCTTTGAATATTTCTTGAATAAAAGGAAGAACTTCTCTTTCGGAAGAGCTCTATCCTTGGAATCGTATCAGTCGCCATCGGAAAGGCAACAGGATGGTTATATCAACCCATTTCCAAAAGTTATTGCAATGCGAAGTCCAATATAAGAATTTGTAAGCCAAAGTTACGGGTTCTGAAATTCTTACGCAAGCACATGCGAGGTAAATAACATCGTTTGTGGAATGTCTCAGTCACGGAAGATCTTCTAGCATGTACGGCGCAATTTCGGCAGCTCTTCTCCAGAATATCGCACTTTCAGATGAGAAAACTTCTGCGTTCCGTTATGGAAGTTGTCCAGTAAAATTCAACATTCATGCGGAAATAAGTCCAAACTTCCCAGTTAGAAAAACTGATAAAATAAGTTTCAAACTTAGAGCAACTATACGCAGTTCTAAAATCTCTATTGTACCGAGCAAACAAAACATTGTGGTAAAGTTTTGAGTAAGCTAGAATATATTTCTCTAAGTGCCAATTTTGTAAAGAAACCTGTATATACCGCACAACGGTTCCCCCTACAATATTTCTGCTATCGCTCTAGATGTGCCTAAAATTCGGCAGCATTAGAGAAAAGTAATGAGCAGACAAAATCAAACAATTTGTAACATATAACTCTAATTTAAGCTATCTTTTGTGTTTCAGTTTTATGTAAATTTTGCTACTTCTCCGTTAAATATTTCTAACTGAACGGCACATTACTTCCCCAAACGACTTGTATTTTTCTGACAATGTTGACAGTGAGTTAAATGAAAATAGACAGCTACGACGAGTGTTTTGAGTGCGAAGAGATAAAAAGAGGTGGGAATATAAATAACGTATTGCAGATATGGAGGACAGATGAATAACTTAGGTATATGTAGATATATCTACATTATTCATCTCTCCTCCATATCTACAATGTGCCGTTCAGTTAGAAATAGTATGCTACAATGATCCTGCTACATAAAAAATGTGACATTGGGGATCTCAGGAACTACAGACCTATCGGCCTCCTATCAGTGGTTTATAAAATCTTCACTAAAGTTCTTTCACACCACTTGAAGGTAACACTAGGCATGGCTCAACCGAGAGAGCAAGCTGGATACAGGAGTGACTATAGCACTATATATCATATAGACGAACTGAGAGAACTAATTCAAAGAGCAAGGGAATATGAACTTCCATTATGCATGGCTTTTATCGATTATGAAAAGCCCTTTGATTCAGTGTATTCAGTGTAAACATCAGCAGTTACAATAGCTTTGAAATCATGCGGTATTGAAGATGCATACATTAATATTATTAATAACATCTTTAAAATGCAAGTGCAAAGATTTGGCTGTTTGAAAATACAACACACATAAAAATTGGAAAGGGAGTGAGACAAGGTGACACCATATCTCCGGAGCTCTTTAATGCCACATTGGAAAATGTCTTTCAATCACTGAACTGGGAAAACAAAGGGATAAAGATTAATGGAGATTATCTAACCCACCTTCGTTTTGCTGATGACGTAGTCAGTTTTGCAACTACCCCATGACAGTTACAGGGAATGATCCAGGAACTTGCTGACAAGAGTAAAGAAGTGGGATTAAAAATGAACTTTCTGAAGACAAAAGTTATGTACAATGCTTTTACAAGAAATGAAGATTTATCGCTTGATGGAGAAAAGCTGTAAATAACAGGTACTTACATTTATCTTGGACAGCAGATATCAAGTGAGGATCACATTGCTGAAGAAATTAATCGGCGTATAAAATTCGCCTGGGGAGCTTTTGGAAGAAACAACATAATTTTCAAGAGAAATATGCCATTATGTCTTAAAAGAAAAGTGTTTCATCAATGCATCCTTCCAGTGCTTACGTATGGTGCAGAGACGTGGACCTTAACTAAAAGAGACATACAAATGCTACAGACAACTCAAAGCAGCATGGAGAGGTGCATGCTTGGTGTAACCAGGAGAGATAAGAAGAGGAACTCGTGGATCAGAAAAATGACAAGAGTGGAAGACATCATAATGAGAGTAAAATCCCTGAAATGGCAATGGGCTGGACATACTGCTAGAAGGACAGACCAGCGATAGACAGCCGAAATTTTAGATTGGATTCCAAGGGATAGGAAAAGATTCAGAAGAACACCGCATGGGAGATGGATGGATGAAATTCGAAAGTATGCGAGAGTAACATGGAGGAGACTGGCACAAGACAGACCGTTGTGGAAGAAACTTAGGTAGACCTTCGTCCAGCAGTGAATTGATAATGGTTGACAATGATGATGATGATGTAGATTTATGATGGGGTTAAGAATAACGTAGATACATGTAGATATATGGTGGAGTTATGAATAACGTGCTGTAGATATATATGTTGGCCAGTTGAATAACGTGTTTTATTGTAGATATATGGTGGAGAGTTGCATAAAGTGTTGTAGATATATGGTTCAGAGATGAATAACGTATTGCAGATATACGGTGGTGTTATTAATAACGTGTTGTAGATATACGGTGTGGAGTTGAGTAACGTATTGTTGATATATGATGTGAAGTCGAAGGAAGTGTTATGGATATTTGATACAGAAAGGAATAACGTGTTGTAGATATACGGTGGAGTTATGAATAGCGTATTGTAGATATATGATTGGGAGTTGAATAACGTGTTGTAGATATATGGCGGGGCGTTGAATAAAGTGTTGTAGATATGTGGTGGAGTTATGAACAACGTGTTGTAGATATATACGGTGGGGAGCTGAATAAAACGTGACGTTGATATATGGTGGAGATTTTAACAAAGTGTTGTAGATATATGATGCAGAGATTAATAACGTGTTGTAGATATAGAGTGAGGATTTGAATAAAGTGTTGTATAAGCTGATAAATACACGATGGGAAGTTGAATAACGTGTTGTATATATATGGTGGGAAATTGAATAAAGTTTTGTGGATATATGGTGGGAAATTGAATAAAGTTTTGTGGATATATGGTGGAGGGATGACTAACATGTTGTAGATATTAATATATGGTGGAGAGTTGAATAACGTGTTGTAGATATATGTTGGAAAATTGAAAAACTTGTAGATATATGGTGGGCAGTTGAATAACGTGTTGTAGATTTATGGTGGGTAATTGAATAAAGTTTTATAGATATATGGTGGAGAGTTGAATAACGTGTTCTAGATACATGGTGGAAAATTGAAAAACATGTAGATATATGGTGGACAGTTGAATAACGTGTTGTAGATATATGGTGGGTAATTGAATAAAGTTTTGTAGATATATGGTGGTGAGATGACTGACGTGTTGCAGATATATGTTGGGAAGTTGAATAACGTGTTGCAGATATAGGGTGGGGAGTTCAATAATGTGTTGTAGATGTATGGTGAGGAGATGAATAAATCGTATTGTAGATATACGGGGGAGTTCAGTAATGTGGTATAGATATATGGTGAAGAGATGAATAACCAACGCCCTTTACTAACACACTTGCAATTCAGCTTTTCTTGCTATCTTGAGGTCAGACTTTTGTTGGAGCATGCGCACATGGACTTTCGTAATTATATCATATTTCATCGGTGATGGAGTCGTTCCTTACGTTCGTCTAAATCTGAGTAATATATAATAATAATAAAAATAAATATTCTTTATGAAAAACTAAACACTGGAAATATTGTTGCTACCATCATAGTTTAGTAATTAGTTACTGTTATGACTCACATATCTTCTTCCATTGGTTTTACTGCAATAACACTCGTTAATCCACCTACCTAAGTTTGCTCAACATCAGGAATTAGTAAACCGTATTGCTTGTTGTTTTGATTTAATTCCATTTATTATGTACCGGACTGCGGTTCCGTGTGGTCGTGACTGATGCGAATAAATCCAATGTGTTGTATGTAAATAAATGTATACTCTCTAATCACTCGTTTTATTTCACACCCACAAAGATCTTGGCAAGCGAAAGTTTCATAGCATAAATTATCTTCAAAGAGTACCAGGGTTCTGTATCGATTTTTTATCAGTTGTTTAGTTACGAAATTTCTTCTCCGATATATGGAAATTATACCAGATCTTTCATTCCGAGTAAATGCTCCATGTGAAAATGTGTTTTCGTTTTTTCCTGCGAAGTATAATATGTCATGCAGTGTGCTTAAATCTCAAGCTAATTTTGTTTACTGATAATTCAAACCATTCTTTCTCGACGCTTCGACGCCTCAAATATAGCTGTTGCGACATATTGTTTGTACAAATGAATTCACATTTCCTGGAGAATCGCCTCGTCAAGGATTCCATTTATATTTCATGTTTTTAGATAATGATAACCCAGTGTTTTATGAGAAACAGCTTCATTTGCAACAAATAAACCACTGGCATTTCTACATTGCATGCAGTAAATTTCGATAGAATGCCTGTCGGGGCTGCAATGGGTCAAATTACTCGCGTCATCTCACAACAATGCAGCCGGACTAACCAGATGAGCTTGCGAAGGGGAAACAGCTGAACTCGTAGACAACTACGCCTAGGAGGAAATAAGGGGTCCTTCATTTCCAAGCTCGTAATGGGATACCCAATTAATGATACGCGTAATGGAACCGAGATCTCCATTTAGACCTTGCTGTTTACGATAGGGCAGTAAAGCTGAAAAGATCGAATTATCTGCTGCAACATTACGACTGTTTTTCTATCACATCAAAAGAGTCATTTCGGGAAAGCCGAAGAAATAAAAGCTAGATATTGGGGTAAGAAGAGCGTCAATGGAAATTTCATACTTCTAGTTTAAAACTGCTCACACAAAGAGCGCATTAAGTTAAATAGACCATAACATCAGGGTAATACAGCTTAATATGCTTTGCGACGAATTGCTCTTCAATGTTTAATGACAATGAGAAAAGGAAAAACATGCACTTAAAGATATTTAACAATAAAAGGGATGCTACGCGAAGATGAACGAATTTATGTAGTATCTTATATATAAAACACAAAACGTCTATTTGTCTGAAGCAGCAAAAACTCTCGAACGCCGAACTGTGGCATCGTGAAATTTGCATGGCTTATTAGTACTAGAATTTCTAGGTCAATGCAACTATTTTAAAATCTCTACGTTGTTCCGTTCGCGAGTTATGAATTAATTAATAAGCTAATCAATAAAGTCAGCGTCGTTTGCTACGTCATCGTTATCTGAAAGCCCGTGACTGCATTAATCGCCGCGGCACATCCACAGGTGTTTCTATTCTTTGAGAACGTGCATAAAAAATGCAAAAACGAACTTTGCGAAACCTTAACGGAACGGGCTGAATTTTTTATCTACACCATGAACTGGTAATACGAAAAGTCTCTCAAAATCTCACTGGAATCCGATCAAAACGCTTTAAAATAGGAATGCAATTTTTAATTTATCGCTAAACAGAAATATGTAAGCAGAAACGGTTAATAAAATTTTGACGGCTAATTCAAAAAGTTATTTTCCGATTCAGGTGAAATTTGGAAGTTATGTTAATGATTTATGGTGTTCATTAAAATTTCAGCCAGTTTCATAAAGTATTCGCAAAGATATGTTTTCAAATTTTTTATCCTAGAGATTCGCGCCGCAAAGACGTCTGAAACTGAAAGCACGTGATGCTTTTGATGCTTCTCACAGGCTGTGTGTTGGAATGTCAAGAGCAAAGGATCCAACAAAATTATATATTGTCGCCGATGAAGGAGAAACCAAAAATGTTGTGTACGGCCAACTGCTGAAATAATCACTCTATGAATAAATAATTTGTAATGACCGAAATTGTGAAATCAGCTTTTTTTTTCTGGCAAGCATAAATTTTTTTCCCCGATTTTTTCAGTGATATATAAGGGAATATGAAATTAATAAGCCTAAATCCCGGGTAAAGCCGGGTAGTAAAGCTAGTAATCAATAATTTAAAAAGAGTCTCCTTGAAGGCAGGTCAGTTAGGAGTTAAGCTGCATACACTCTTCTACCAGAATTAACAGAGTTCAGCTTTTCGATGTCCGCAGTTAGCCTGTCACATCGAAATGAAACAAAGCGATGCTTATAATGTTACGTAGTTCTCCAAATCTACATATAAAGTTGCTGTGCCGTTGCAGTTGTACGATGGTTGAAAGACAGGCGACACGTGCGGTAAAAAGATATTTGACAAAATGAGAAATGCTGCACGAAGAATAACGAACTCGTGAATTACCAGTAATTTAAAAACCCTCTCCTGAGAGGTAAGTTTGTTTGTTTGTTTAACGACCACCGTGAGCAACTCAATGGGCTATAAGCAGTCGCCCGTCCCTAATTTAGGGTCACTGGTTCCAGGGAAGGGAGAGAGCCAGTGCCGTAAGACAAACACAAAATCCATGCCTCACCGGGATCCCTTTCGGACGAATGATCAGAGGCCATCGCTTAGACCACTGCGCCACCGGGGCGGTCCTGGGAGGTAAGTCTTTAAGGAGTTAAGCTACATACACTTTTCAGTCGCAATTAAGATTATTTATCTTTCAGATGTCCACATTTAGCCTGTCGCAAGTAAATGAAATAGTGCTCCTTTTTAGCACGTCTTTTGTAAAAAAAGATCGTGCTTATGTTATCGTTTTGCCCGTCCGCCTGTACCCACGATATCTCTGTAACTATTAGTCCGATTTGAATTTTTTTTTTTTTTTGCATCGGGAAGCTTGAAATATGCGAATGATGATGTTTTTTTTTTACGATGTACAATTTTGCCGCTAGAGGGCGTAAATGCAGATGATGCCGAATTCAAAAATACGTTTTATTCCACATATTTGCTTCTAAACATCCGATTGAAAAAAATATTTTATGTCTCAACTCCTTTTATGTCGAAGAGTATTTTAGATATAGTTACTTTTTCAAATTACGGACAGATTTTCCGCTAGGGGGCGTAAAAGTAAATTTCATTTTCCCCGATAACTGTTCTTCTAAAACTCCGATTTGAAAAAATTTGCTTTCAGCGGCTACATCTCCTGATGGAAAATCTTTTGCATATAATTTCAAATTTTTGGTAAAGAATACTTTGGCCACCAAGGGGCGTAATTGTTAATTTTTGCTTCTGATGTATTTGCCGTACAATCTGAGCTCCTAAATAATCGATTGAATAAATTCTTTCGTGGGCTGATACCACTCACATTCAAATGCTGCGTGAGAGATGTTTCGCAATCGTGTAAATCGTGTAAAATATTCCACAGTTTCTCCGCCAGGGGGCGTAGATTTACGTCTAATTTTTGTCAATGTCTCTACTTCTAGGAGTCCGATTTGAAAATTTCCTTCTTTGTTGGATAGTGTTTTCCGTGTGACATATTTTTCATATAATTTCGAAATTTTCAAGTAATTCATAGACTTTCCGCTAGGAAGCGTAGAGGTAAATTGCGTTTCCCCCTATATCTCTGCTTCTAAACCTCCGATTTGAAAAATTCTTTCTGCTCCGGATACAGCTCCTGATGGAAAATCGTTTGCACATAATTTTTAATTTTTGCAAAAACATGGTTTGGCCACCAGGTGGCGTATGTCTTAATTTCCGCTTCTGATGTAATTGCAGCAAAATATGAGCTTCTAAAATCTCGATTGAAAAAAAGGTCGTTTGCTGACCGATACTACTCATGTCGACATACCTTTTAGGAACATTTTCTTCTTGATATAACGCATGGTTTATACGCCGGGGGATATTGACAAAAATAGATGTACATCTTATTTTTGTCAATATCTCTACTTCTAACAGTCCGATTTGAAAAATTCCTTCTTTGTTGGATATTTTTTCTAGTGTGACATGTGATTCATATAATTTCAAAATTTTCAAGTAATTAATAGATTTTCCGCTAGATGGCGTAAATGTAAATTGTGTTTCCCCCTATATCTTTGCTTCTAAATCTCCGATCTGAAAAATTATTTCTGCACCGGATACAGCTCCTAATGGGAAATCGTTTGCACATAATTTTTAATTTTTGTAAAAAATGATTTGGCCACCAGGTGGCGTAAGCCTTAATTTCCGCTTCTGATGTATTTGCAGCAAAGTATGAGCTTCTAAAAACTCGATTGAAAAAAATGTCGTTTGTTGACCGATACTACTCATGTTGACAAATCTTTTAGGAAAATTTTCTTCTTGAAAATATGCATGGTTTCTACGCCAGGGGTGATAGATATATACTATCCTATTTTTGTCAATATCTCTACTTCTAAGAGTCCGATTTGAAATATTCCTTCTTTGTTGGACAGTGTTTCCGATGCGAAATGTTTTTCCTATAAATTCAAAATTTACAAGTAAATCATAGACTTTCCGCTAGGGGAAACAAAGGTAAATTGCGTTCTCTGCGTTATTTCTGCTCCTAAAACTCCGATTTGAAAAATTCTTCCTGTATCGCATACAAGACCAGATGGAAAATATTTTTCACATAATTTCTAATGTTTGGGAAAGAATGGTTTGGCCACCAGAGGTCATAAGTGTTAATTTCTGCTTCTGATGTATTTGTAGCCAAATCTGTGCTCCTGAAAACTCGACTAATTTTTTTTTCTTAGACCGATACCGCTTATATGGATAAACTTTTTGAGAATACTTTCTTCCTAAAATAATGCATGGTTTTCCCACCAGGGGACGTAAAGTCACATCTTATTTTTGTCGATATCTCTGTTACTAAGAGTTGGTAAGCTCACGATTCCGTTTACAGCAATATCTGAGGGATTAAAAACCCGTTTGAAAATCTTCTTTCTTTCGTCAGATCTATTGTTTTCCATACCGGTTCCATTGATATTGAATAGCTTTGATAAATTTAATTTGCTTCAGAACGGATTCAAAAGAAGTGCTTATTACACCCGAAAATTCGGTGTCATCTTTCTTCTTTTACTTTCCGTGGTTCTGCTGATGTATAGTTGCATTTGTGCGATCGCTGAAAGGCAGGCGACGTTAGCAACTTGGTAGGCGTTCGCACTCAACAAGGATCTTCACGTGCTGTTTACCTGTACATTGGTGCAAATGGTGTGTATAACCTGTGGTTACTCTAGGGCAAATCGAGAATCGCGAGGGACAGGTAGGGCAAGAAGATGGTGTCGAATGACACAGGCTAAAGGTATGTGGGCCGCCCTGGTGGCGCAGTGGTCTAAGCGATGACTTCTGATCATTCTCCTAGGGAGGGATCTGGGTTCGAATACCAGGTAAGACATTGATGTGTGTGTTTGTCTGTTGGCACTGACTCTCCGTGTGTTTCTTGATCAGCACTGGCTCTCTCTGTGTAACTTGATCAGTTGGCATACTGCATAACATGGTTCGCTATGTACAGTACACTGTTGATGTGAACTGAATATACTATCTATGTGTGCCTATCAGTACTGTACAACTATGACTGTTTATCCTGTTACTGTGTCTGGACCACCAGGTCAAATAAATACCTTTTTAAACCCCCAATCAATAAAAAAAAGAGAAGAAGATATGTGGATCATTAGACATACGTGCTGTGCTGTAGGAAATAATTGAAAGAAGACATTGCCAACGACATTAGCTTGAGTGCCAGTCGAGAGGATTACATACGCACAGCACGCTGAGATCCCAAATCAATTGGTAGGAGTAGCTATCTGATGACTTATAAACCCATCGTTTGGAAGATAAACTCTACCTGGAGTTCCTTGCTGCCAGTGAATTGCGTTTGGAAGAGCAGCTGCGTTACGTCGAGCCTGTAGTTGGTTCAGGAGTTTCTTGCTATAGTCCTTTAGCATGCGGAAGAGCATCAGTAATGTGTCTGGCTTGTGTTTCTTCAAAAGTTTCATTTCTTCTGCGATTAACTCTACCTTCGTTCAAGTTATGCAAAGTATTAGAAGATTTGTTTGCATGCCGTCGCCGTTGTCGTTCTCTATATAAGTGACGTTTTCTTTCAGCTTCATCTTCCTTTATCTTGTATTATACAAAGAAAAAATTCTACGGAGCCAGTAATGTTTAAATTTCCATCACGGTGAATCAAAACAAACTACGCCTGCAGTTACTTTCTTACAATTTTACTTGTTCCTTTTTTATGAAATGAAATAACGCTGATTTCTTTTTATGAATTCCTTTATATGAAATAAAATAACGCTGATTACGTTTTATTAAATTACTCTGCAATTTTATTCTTTGTTACGCTTTCCAAATAAAGGTTGAAGAAGCGTGTATGCTCCAGATTTCTCCGTCGGCACGATAACTCGCGTAAAAATGTAGAAATGGTTCAATTTCGATGAAATTTCAGTATGCGGTAGGGGGCCATCTGAGGGTGAACCCTTTAAAAATGGACGAAATGGGGTCAAAGGTTAGAACATAGGAGCGGGATCCATTCCATTGCCGTTATGCGTCATAACTTCCGTAAAAATGGTTCGATTTTGATGAAATTGTAGTATGTGGTAGGGAACCACCTGGGACCGAACCCGATTGAAAATGGGCGAAAGGGAGTGAAAGGTCGGGACATAAGAGCGGAATCCATTCCATTGCACTTATGCGTCATAACTTATGTAGAAATGCTTCGATTGCGACAAAACTTTATCACGTTGTTCCGGAGGTATACTGAACTAATTCTGTTTAATATAACTGAAATAATGCCAAAGGTCAGATCACAGGAGCAAGATTTTTTCTACAGCCATTATCCTCATAACTTGAGTAAAAGCTTGAGTAATGATTTCGGGTGTGTTGGAAAGCGTATCATAATCAATGCATTGCATGATTTTACTAACCTGTTATAAAATTACTCTGCAATGGGAAGAAAATGAAATAAAACACGACATAACACCTACGTAACACAACAAACGTAGCGGACAAATTGTCCTTGCACGTGGTTGTTTTGCCACAGTTGAAGTCGTTTGTCACACTAACTTCATTTTATTTTCCCGTATTTCTCCTTGATTTTAGGTATCGTGCGATAGCTGTGAGCTTAGTTCCTATTTTGGCCACCGGATAAAAGCAGACGGCGCTGCAAGTATGGATAGACGTCAGAGCGTTAGAGACAGACGTAGCCTATTACGTGGGTTTTATAAGCAGTCGCTTGCCCTTCATTCGGGGCCACTTTTTCCAGAGAAAGGAAATCGTAAGGCAAACACACCAGCCAAAACTCTCAAACCCTGGGCCATCTCGGTGAAACGATCAAAATCCAACTCCCTCAGACCCTTCCGCCATCGATACAGTGAACAGAGATTGCGAAACATCTCTCACGCAGCATTTGAATTATATGGATATTCTCCCATCGTTTGAACAATCCTACGATACCAATTGTTTCGAGAGTTTATGAGATGTTTTGATGCCACCGCTGTCCGTGCTAGCAACTTCAACCGCCTACTGTGTGTTCCTTTACAGTCGAATAATCTAAGATCACCAGAAATGACTGCACATACTTAATTGAACCCAATCGGAATTCGCGTGTGACGCTTAATTATTTCCGTTAGAAGAAGGCACCTTAAGAAGAAAGAAGTTGAACCTGTGACACGTAGGACTGCAGGTCTATTTTCAGAGGACCGTAGGGCTTGGGTATGTTCTGTAGTATTTTGGTAGGGCACTGTGTAACGTAAAAGTTTGTCCGCGCCGGGCACTGAATCCGGGTCCACTCACTCCGTAAGTAGCTCTCCTAACTGAGCTACGCGGATATGTGCTCTCACTGTTATCTGCCTTTATCTCATGTGCGTCCTGCGGAGAAGGCACGTCACATCTCCGTCACTCGAAAGGGGGCCGGGGACATGGCCTAAGGGTCAGCCGGGACCATGTGCCGCTGTAGGCAGTTATCCCATGAAGAACGTGCGTTTGAGAAATCCCAGACAATTTGGTGTATGGAACGTAACATCACAGTGCTTTATTTTTTCGAAGCACTGAAGAAGGGATTCTCATATTTCCTGTCTCGCCGTCTGGAAAGAACATCTCATCATTGCTAGAAATTTAACAGCCGGGTCATCCCGGAAGTTCGGGCGCCAATATAACGTACAAATGTTTCTATGCCGGGCATCGAAATCGGGTCCCCTCGCACCGGAGTAAGTCGCTCTCCCAACTAAGCTACGCGGACATGTGCTCTCACTGCTATCTGCCTTTATCTCATGTGCGTCCTGAGGGGCAGGTACGTTACAACTGTTCTTTCCAAAAACTAATAACATAGGCACAGGAAGGTCGCTAGAGAATGCAAAAACGTAGAGGCACCCAAACCCGTTTCTACCGATCATGGAACCACATTCTTTAGAACAACATAAGAATTATTGTAAAACCAAAGCCTCGCGTGATATGTTCTTGAACATCTACGCTCTCTATGTCTTCACACTGCATCTTTTCGTATATCATATACCCAGTATTTTCTTTACTCAAAAGCACTTCACTTCTTGAACAGAATCTAATTGCTTTATGCTCTGAGTTATCCTAATATATAATTTGCTAGAGTCCTCCTCCATGCCACTTTTAAAGTCATCATAGCAACAACCGAGAAACAAATGTTTGTGACGTCCAGCTTAGCTTTTCGTGTAGGTGACGTCATCACCTACACGTGCACAGATTAAGGGGAAAATCACTTTGTTTTGTTGTCATAGCAACAAAGAACACAGCTGCTGGTGTGACGATATCTAATCCAAATCATTCTCACATGAAGTCAGAGATTCGTTACGTCACACGGTCAACTCTTAAAACTTTGCATCAGAAATTTTGGTTCACTACCTAAACCGGTGTTTAGCCATCTGTATGTGGCAACGTTAAGAGTACTACGATCTGACGACATCAATAGAAAAATAGTTCACGGAAAAGAATTGATACAGGGTTCACAGTCAGTGTATACGAAAAATGTTGTGTACCAGGAAGTGTTGATGAAATAGGGACTAAAGGTTTTATACGAAACACATAACAAACAGACAGCCCGTTGTG
The DNA here is from genome assembly GCA_039090855.1 of Macrothele yani. NCBI lineage: Eukaryota > Metazoa > Arthropoda > Arachnida > Araneae > Macrothelidae > Macrothele > Macrothele yani. The sequence continues at coordinate 120,671,467 of CM077026.1, forward strand.
TCAAATTCCATAATTGACTGCTCGGGAAATTTTTAGAAAGCTGCGAGCCAACGTCGCCTTCTATTGACGTGGAACTCAAAAACACTATAAATAAATGTCAATAATTTCTGTATCATAAATTTTATTTTTCTCCGTCATCATTGACGGGCTTTCACCTAGTCCGTAATAATTAATTACATTGGTGCATGAACAACTGAAAATAAACAAAGGATGATCGACGTATTTCGGGATTTACTTTTCCAACGTAGCACATATAACTTTGACTTCTAAGAGTCATTAGTGTATTTTAATAAACGCTCCGTAAAATTTCTCTCACAGAAAGAGTGACGTGCTACAGAGCTGAAGCACGTGTCAAGACGACAAATCTTCAGCGATACGTTCCGTCGGTGTAGTTTAGTCGGTTACAGCAACTGGCTACGCAGCGAGGAGGCGCGAGTTCGATTATCGACATCTTTGTTTTTCCACAAAGGGTCCGGCTGAATTACACAGTGTCACACAACAGGGTCCATCTGAATTGGGGCCGACAACATCACCCGTGGATCCCAGATCAATGATCCATTGTTCTTTTCCGCAACTAGTCGAGATACAGGCCAAACACGGATTCCCGACGTGTGTACATTTGGAGAGAGGCGAAAGGCTGACGTTTCTCCTCCAACATGAGGGAATTTGACCATTATTGTGATGAAGGAGTCCTGCTTTGAGTTAGCATCATTTTGGACGGAATCACGCCGCTGCATGTGTTTCCAGAAGACATTCTGTCTCCTGCACGCTACAGGGATTACATTCTAGAGTCATATGAACGGCTTTTTTAGAGGATCTGTTGGCCTCAGTTCCTTTTAATGGACGATAACTTCCGTACCCGTAGGGCTTGGCTAGTCGACGAATGCCTGGAGTGTGAGGATATTCCCAGGATGCAGTGGACCACGAGATCTCCGGACCTAATACCGATAAACCATGTCTGGGATACCATGGAAAGAACAACTGTAAGCCTGCAGCCACCATCCAGAGCCCTCCAGGGACTTCAGCATGCCTTTGCGGAAGAGTGGCACTTATTTCCCTAAACTCTCATTCATAGACTTGTAAACAGCGTGAGGGTTCGTTGTGTCACTGTTCGAGGTAATCACACTCCTAATGAACCCCTCGAAACCCGCACCACTTACTACATCACATTTGGATTGTCATGCTGTCATTCACATGCTTCTTCCTAACGCGGTGATTGCATTCCTTTTCTGTTGTGTATTCCTGCATTACGATATAGACAGTCGTATCAGAATAATATGACCTCCCCCCCCTTCGGAATTACAATATACCCGCCCAGGCGCGTCACAGGGTGCAAGTGTTAAGGTCGACCGCACAGAGATATAAGCGGCCGGCCAGGGCAGATGAGCCATAGTACGTAACATGAGCACAATGGGCAGAGGTATAGTGATTTGACGGACTTTCAAAAGGGAGTGGTCATCGGTTACCACGTCAAGCGTGGAAGCATCTCAGAAACAACACACTTCGTGGGCTGTTCGCGTTAGAACCATCACTCGGACGCCCATTGTAGTACGGGTGTATCGAGAATAGACTGCTGGCACACTTAGTACATCACGGCGTGATCTCTGTGGAGCTCCAAAGGCCATCAACTCCAGAGGAGAATGTGGCCTCCGTCGAATGGTAAAGGGCAATCGACACGCAACAGTGCTGCAATTGATCACGCAAATAAAAGCTAGGGCACCCAGGTGCGCATCTCCGATAACGGTAGAGAGGACCCTGTTAGGCATGGGTCTCCTGAGTTGACGCTGCGTCATGGTGCCCATGTTAACCCACGTCCATCGGCAACGACTCCTGGAGTTTGCTTGGGACTACAGTCGTTGGATAGTGCAAAAGTGGTATGAGACTACAGTGTGAACGCCTTTGTTAGTCAAGTGCAGGTCAGCGGTGGCAGTGTACACGTGTGGGGGATATTTTCAATCCCATAGAACACTTGTGGAACTATTTGGATCGAGAGGTTTGACGTGCCGACCCACAACCACGTCATCTCCGTGACCTACGTGCTCTGTTACAATTCGAACTTGCACGTGTGCCTCGGGCAACCTTCCAGGGCCTCATTGCGTCCATGCGACGCCGTCTCGCTGCTGTCATCCGTGCTGAGGGTGGTTATTCTCATTATTAGGTTGGTGGCCATATTATTTTGATACGACCGTGTATGTATGTATGCCTGTACCAATTGTCATAAAATTGCATTTTGTGTTCATCACGTCAATTTGGAACACCAATGTATACATATCCCTACTTTCCGTATGAATAAAATTACCATGATACTTTTCAAGAGATTTCAATGCAGCTTGACGAGTGTGAGGATGATAATTATTGCAATACGCAGATAAACAATTCCCAAACAGTTGATAAGTTGTGAATAGCTATATATTAATTTGTGGTTATGTCGTAATATTTCCGTACGTATATGTGTATACACTAGGTGTTACTGAATTGAGCCCACCTACCTCATACTTTGAAAGACCGTTTCTCGCTCGGAGAACGACGGCCACCCATAGTGGCACAACTCAACAGACGAGGTGTCTGTAGAGTTGTGTGGGTGCTTGCAAGCAAGCTGTTTGTATTGCAGTCCGCAGAACCAGTGTAGGCGGGGCGTTGTGTCGAATTGCTTTACCTAGAGTTCCGCAACCTCCCACAGATGTACTGTTCGGTTAAAATCAGGCGAGTTTGGGAGCCATTTGAAATGTGTCGTATTAGCACTGTTTTCTTCGAAGCATCCCTACCCGCGGACGGCCCGAAGACATGGTGCATTATCGTCACGGAAGAGCCTATCCATCTCAGAGTGGGCGTAGAGTATTGTGATGTATACACTGCTGGCCACCCAAAATTCAACACCAAGAAGGAAGCATCCGATTGGCCTGAAATTCGCAGCATGCATCGCCCGCAAGAGGACATGCAAACGATTAGCACTGCAGGGCATATGCAAATCATGTGCTCTCGGCACGCCACCGAGAAGCACTATAAGAATGGTGCACAGAAGGTGGGGTGTAAGTAGCGGAAGTGTGTTGTGCTGCCGGACCTGTGCGTGAGAAGCTTCTTGATACCTCATCGCAGAATACGGCAGTCATTCCAGCACGTTTCGGAGTTCGACAGAGGACGAATAGTGGCTTATCGCGACAGCGGTTTATCGTACCGAGACATCGACGCCAGTGTGGGACGATATCCAGCCACAGTGAGGAGAGTATGGATTCGGTGGGTGCAGGAGGGTCGGACGAACCGACGTGAGAGATTGCCGCAGCCGCAGCACACCACCAGACGAGAGGGCCGGCATGTTGTGCGGCGGCCATTGAAGGCTCGCACCGCCACATCACGAACGTTAGCGCAGGAATTAGGGTGTGTTGCGCAACAACCTGTGTCAGCACGTACCGTTCGACGTCGTCTTCAGGAGCGGCGACTTGTCGCACGGTGCCCATTGCTCCGATTACCATTGACGTTACACCACCGGGGAGTGCGGCGGCATTGGACAGTTGAACGCCGCACCTGGACTACGGAATGGTATGACATTGTCTTCTCCGACGAATCCCGCTTCTGCCTGCAACACCACGATGGTCGGATCCGCGTGTGGTGGCACCGCGGCGAGAGACTGTATGACGCCTGCATTATGCATCGCCATACCGGTCCGTCGCCTGGCGTTATGGTTTGGGGCGCAATTGGATATGACACCTGCACACCCCCCTCTGGTACTCATCGCCGGCACACTCAACAGCCACCGCTATATCTCCGACGTTTTGGAGCCTGTAGTCCTCCCTTACCTGCCGGACCTGCCAGCAGCCACGTTTCAACAGGACAATGCGCGCCCACACGTGGTACGCATCGTGCAACAATTCTTCACGGCCCACCAGGTTTCACTGCTGCCGTGGCCCGCCTGTTCTCCCGACATGTTGCCCATCGAACACGTATGGTCCCTGATCGGCAACCGAGTGGCCCGGCAAGCACCACCCGCGGCTACGCTTGATGAACTGTGGCAAAGTGTGGAAGTAGCCTGGACCGACATACTCCAAGCCCACATCCAAAGCGTGCTCCGCAAGTCGCACGGGCCTGTAAGCTCAATCGTTTCATATTTGTATCTGTTGTTATGTGTCCAGTAAATTTGGCTTTGCTATCTCGTGTCCTTCTTGGTTTTGCATTTTGGGTGGCCAGTATATGATCCGCAAAACGTCGCTGGTACTAGCCGGCTTTCTTGCGTTGGCCCACACGCACCAGGCATCCCGGTTCATGACAAAAAAAAAACATATCCTATATCAAACAGCTGCCCACACTTCTGGGTGATTGATGTCATGTGTGAGGGATCCATAGTCTCACGCTGCTGACGTCAAATACAGATTCGACTATTGGCAAAATAGAGTACATATCGTGATTCATGGGACACACACATCTGCTTCCAATCCTCTATCGTCTAATCAGCATGCTGTTGGCATCTGCAGATTGTTGTTATATATCAATGGATTGATGTTAGGAGAAAGCGTCGTGTGTGTAAAGAAGGGGTGTGTGTGTCAGATCATGCACCTCATACATGTCATCGTGCAACGTGTGTTGCGTGGGGTATTGTTTCTTCTTGACCCATACTGTATTGGGCCGTAAACTTCAAAACTGTGCTGCGCAGATTGCTCTGTACTTTGCGGCTTACCAATCGTTCACCTATGTAATACAACTTTAGCAGCTCTTTATAACTGTTTCGCCATTTTGACTCCAGTCCCGGCATCTTTTAATAACGGAGGACTTCGAATAAGCAAGTGTAGCCGTTTCTGAAATGGCCTTACCAACCCATCGCGCACCCATAATTCGGCCATTCGTAAACTTCGATATATCCTTAGTTTGAATAAAAGAATATTTATTGCTTTTGGTCGTAGTAAAACGGTAGCAAGTTTTGGCACTCCTTAATTTTAAATCAAACTTTCATGGAATTTTTACAGCATTTTAACATTTCTGGCATAATGATTTTTAAACCGATCAGCATTTTGAACAGTAAACCATAGCCACCCTTTTGAATTTTTTGGTTTTCAGACTTTTCCGAATGTAGAAGTGGTACAAAAATTTAAGCAGACAATATTCCAAAGCCGCCATTTTGATTTTTTTTTGTTTTCAAGCTTTTCTAGGTATCCGGACCTTAAGACCTATCAGCATGCGAAATTTTCAGATCTCCAAGTCATTTAGAAGTGGTCGAACAATTCGCGAAAAATTCAAGCAGACACTGTCTCAAAGCCGCCATTTTGATTTTTTTTTGGTTTTCGGACTTTTATAGGTATACGGCCTATTAGCATGCCGATTTTCAGATATCTAGGTCATTTAGAAATGGCCGAACATTCGCAAAACGTTAAAGCAGACAATCCTCCTAAGCCGCCATTTTGATTTTCGGACTTTTCTCTGTATCCGGGCATTAAAATTTATCAGCATGTCAATTATCAGATTTCTAGATCATTTAGAAGTGGTCGAACAATTAGCGGTCGGAACCACTCGCATTTTCCCATTTTCCCACTTCATTTATATACATAGGTTACTCATCCGGTATGATGAAAGATTCAGATCGATTGAGAGTAGTGAAAGCGGTTTGAGTAATAGCAATATTGTCAGTGACGACGACGGACGGAACTGCTACTAAGAGGGGCGAGGGTGTTCAACAGCAGACAAATTTTTCGGAGCGTTTGAACAAGAAGAGAGATAGAAGACATGAATGCGATTTCTATTGTAAAATATAGTCTAGGACGACGAATTATAAAGCTGATCTTTGAAATCAAATGCGATTCTGGAGGAAGGGCAAATTTTGGTACTGTGAAACTAGTGCAAGGGAAACGAGAAGCCTGCATTTCCTTTTCTGAGGTTGTAAAGTTATGTGTCTCATGTATTTTTAGAATGTCAACTGTAAATAAGATGCCGCTTATTCAGGGACGGCTCCAGGAATTTTTCAACTGGGGGGCTCTAGGGTGGGCGCTCCAAAATCTGGGGGCGGGCGAATTATGATACATATATAGATCTATAATTAAAGTCAAGAATTTTAAAAATCCTAGTCGCTTACCCTAAACATAGCTTTTTCTTGACTTCCGCAGAACATGCAGCACTTCGAAATGTGGCAACTGATGACTGCGCTTCTTGATTTAATTTTCTTATAAGAGGTCCACGACACCAAGTAAGTTTTGTGGGTCAAGCTCTTCTGGTGTTTTTTTAAAGCCGAATCCTTTTCAAGAGTTTTTTTTCAATTGTTGTAACCTCGCTGAGCGAAGGTGACCTCGTGTTTTTCGTCGTCCGATGAAAACATTCTACACGGAAAACAAAAAGCGGAATCTCTCTTTATACTACACATGCAAGCCATGGAAACATGTTATACTAATATGTCAGGAAGCTTCCTTGTTCTTTACCGTATTTTTTTGTGGGAACTGTTTTGATATACGCTGTTTGGGTTGATGCGAAAGTGAAGTTTCTATATCAAGTCTCCGAGTTCAACATTTTTTGTCTTTCGACCATGTGGTCCTTCCAGTGTTTTATTTTCACGAACATTGCGTTCTTAAAAACATTCCAATCAATCACTAGAAGCGTTTAAAGAATTCTCGTTTATTCCTAATGATTCAACACACGCTCTTGATGAAGTTGTAGTCGTCTGATAATCATTATCCGCTTTGTGGACACTATCGCTTAATTTACTTTTCTTCTTCTGATTAACACTCGTTTCAAAAAATCATGGATTGGTCGTTTTGCGGATATGTTATTTCAAAGTTTGGTTTGGGAAGAAATACACCACTTTCATGTATCACGCACAATACCTGCTAAAATATAAATCAAGCAGGGAAAATGAGACTTTTCACCAGAACGAGAAAGAAAACGAGTATAACTACTAACTAGCCAAGAGAAATTTCGCTCACTGTCTGGTGGTAACTGACGCCGATCACTGTCTGCTGTTTTCGACGATCGTGATAACGCCCACTACTTGTCATAGACTGCGAGAGCGCTAGGGCGGTGATGGGATTAGCAGAGTGATGCTTATTCAACTTTTCAACCCAATGGCATGAGCCACGGCATCGGACTTATTCAACTTTTCAACCCAGTGGCACGAGCCACGGCATCGGACTTATTCAACTTTTCAACCCAGTGGCACGAGCCACGGCATCGGACTTATTCAACTTTTCAACGCAGTGGCACGAGCCACGGCATCGGACTTATTCAACTTTTCAACCCAGTGGCACGAGCCACGGCATCGGACTTATTCAATTTTTGAACCCAGTGGCATGGATCACGGGATCGGACTTATTCTACTTTTCAACCCAGTGCCATGAGTCACGGGATCGGACTTATTCAACTTTTCAACCCAGTGGCATGAGCCACGGGATCGGAGTTATTCAACTTTTCAACCGAGTGGCATGAGCCACGGGATCGGACTTACTCAACTTTTCAACCCAGTGATATGAGTCACGGCATCGGAGTTATTCAACTTTTCAACCCAGTGGCAAGAGTCACGGCATCGGAGTTATTCAACTTTTCAACCCAGTGGCATGAGCCACGGCATCGGACTTATTCAACTTTTCAGCCCAGTGGCATAAGCCACGGCATCGGACTTATTCAACTTTTCAACCCAGTGGCACGAGCCACGGCATCGGACTTATTCAACTTTTCAACCCAGTGGCATGAGCCACGGCATCGGACTTATTCAACTTTTCAACCCAGTGGCATGAGTCACGGCATCGGACTTATTCAACTTTTCAACCCAGTGGCATGAGCCACGGGATCGGAGTTATTCAACTTTTCAACCGAGTGGCATGAGCCACGGGATCGGACTTACTCAACTTTTCAACCCAGTGACATGAGTCACGGCATCGGAGTTATTCAACTTTTCAACCCGGTGGCAAGAGTCACGGCATCGGAGTTATTCAACTTTTCAACCCAGTGGCATGAGCCACGGCATCGGACTTATTCAAGTTTTCAACCCAGTGGCATGAGCCACGGGATCGGAGTTATTCAACTTTTCAACCGAGTGGCATGAGCCACGGGATCGGACTTACTCAACTTTTCAACCCAGTGACATGAGTCACGGCATCGGAGTTATTCAACTTTTCAACCCAGTGGCAAGAGTCACGGCATCGGAGTTATTCAACTTTTCAACCCATTGGCACGAGCCACGGCATCGGACTTATTCAACTTTTCAACCCAGTGGCATGAGTCACGGCATCGGAGTTATTCAACTTTTCAACCCAGTGGCATGAGCCACGGGTGCCGATTTAATTGACTATGTTCTTTGAACTTCCGGCCGGTCTTCGACCTCTGTGTGCCAAATCGGAAGCGTAACATATGAGTAAGGTTGCCCGTCTGAGTCATGGATCGTGGTTGGAAGAACATAATTGCAAAATGCTACCTACCCTTCTCCCATTGCCACAGAAGAACATACAGCTCCGATAGTAAAGTGTACTAAATTTTCTACATTTATCCAAAAAATTCTGGGGGGGGGGGCTGACGGGAAGGGGGGGCTGACGGGAAGAGGGGGGCTCACAAAAAGTTTAAGCACACCCAGCCCACCCGGTGGCGCCGTCCCTGCGCTTATTAGTAAAAACTGTAATGCCCTGTAATCATTCAAAAGCACGGAAGAATCACCATAAGTTCATATTTGAAACAGACGATGTGATCCATTGAACAGAAAACGGCTCTGAATTTTCACTGGAAGCAACAGAATATTTTAATTAAAAAAGCGGGAATGCAAAATTTATCTGAAACGGACGCCCTAGACGCATGTATTATTCTCGTTCTCGATAACAGTTAATCAAAAGACGATCTTCCTCAAAGCACGGGCGCCGATTTAATTGACTTTAGTTTGTTTTCGTCAGAAGCCGAGTACGACGTCGAATCAAACGGAGATACCGAGCAAGATGATATTACAGACGATACTAAAAGGATAGAAGACGGCGAAAGTGGTTTTAGCGGGGGAAGAACAAAAGCATTTGATGTTGAAGTTGGACGTTTAAGTATTCGTGGCGTCGTTAACGAAAAATCGTGGAATATTTGTCCCAGGAAAGAAGAAGTTCATTTTGCGACGAGCATTCGAGGCAAAGATTCTATTCCCAATTTATGATGGCAGTGGAGCTTATTCCATTAAACAGTGAATTCATGATTTTCCCGATAAGGGCATACTCCTTGGTACGAACAAAATGCAGAAAGTTATTTACGCGAAATGAGCACTGACTGGATTAGCGAAACTATTTATACAAATTGAGGGAGATATAAAGGGTCGTAGTGAGTTGAAGTTATTCAGGCGTTCCATATGAAAGTAAGCAGTGCACATACATGTTCACGAGATTTTCAGTTATGGAAAATGTAAAGAGAGGAAACGGTGCAAAAATATTTTCTTGATTATGAATACCTTAACACACACTGGATAAATTGATGATGAAGTAATAAAATATGTTATTGACAGGATTAAAACGGTTCCATGGCGCTTGAAACATTTACAAATTCAAAGAACGGTCGCGCGCGTATGAAATAAAAGATCGAACTTGGAAAATAAAACAAGTTAGTAAAATCATGCAATGCATTGATTATGATACGCTTTCCAACATACCAGAAAATCATACGAAAATGCCTTGGTTTTGAGGGAACTAAACTATGGTATAACGTTTGAGGTTCACAAATATCAAAATTAAATCTCTTTGTGCCCGTGTTACCTATTTCTATTATCAAGAGCTACCACACATAAGCCGTTTTATAATTAAAAATTCCATCTAAATCGGGCAATTTTCACAGCGAAAATAATGGCTAACGAATCTCACGTATGTGCACTATGCGCAATTGCTGACAAAAAACATTTTTGCCGGAACTGCTTCCAAAGTCGTTATGGAAGAACGTATTGTATTTCGTCGCAATCGAAGCATTTTTACGCAAGTTATCAAGCAGAAGGACAGTAGAAAAATTCATTAATATCTGCTGCGTAAAACATCTGTAAAACATGGGTGAAACATCTTCTGGTCGTGATGCTTTAAGAAAATGTAATTCTTCTTGTACGTTACGGATAACCTAAGACAGTTTTCAGCCATTTTAAGTAAGAATTGTTACCGAATATACCCAAACACCACAAATTGTGAGCGTCAAAATCGAATAATTTTAAGTAAGTGACAATGCAGAAGGACGGAAGTATATACTCCGTTCTTGAACCTTAAAATATATTGTTTTGACTAATGATTCGATTTTGACGGTTTCTTTGCCCTTCTCTCCGTGGTTCCCCACAAAAGCATACTGAACTGTATCGAAATCAAGCAATTTCTACGTGAGTTATCCTGCGCGTAGACAAACCCTCCTCCCTGCCCTAACTATTAATTCGTTCAGTACACCTCCGGAACAACATACTAAAGTTTTGTTGCAAAAGAAGCATTTTTACTCAAGTTATTACTCAAGTTATGAGGATAATGGCTGTGGAATAAATCACGCTCCTGTGCCCTTGACCCCATTTCGATGATATTAAACAGAACCGGTTCAGTATAACTCCGGAACAACATGATAACGTTTTGTCGCAATTGAAGCATTTTTACGCAAGTTATAACGCATAAGGGCAATGGAATAGATCCCGCTCCTGTGTCCTGACTTTTGACCCCATGTCCTCCGTTTTCAGTAGGGTTCGTCCCCAGGTTATCCTCTACCACATACTAACATTTCATCGAAATCGAACCATTTTTAAACGAGTTATCGTGCAGAGATTCGGACAGACAGACAGACCGACAGAGCTGGAGAATATACATTTCTTCAACCTACGGTTGGAAAGCGTAAAGAAACAAATTTGATGACAAGGTTCAGGATGCAGTCAAAACGAACACCACTAACAAACTTGAAGTTAAACCATTGACACTGTGGCTTACACAAATCGTCCACTGAAGTAGAAACTTTTATTCTATAGCGGGTTGTATCTCCTTTATCCCGAATTACAGCACATATGTCTGCAGCACATAAAGCGTTCGCCCGACAGTGCTTTTACTTTGCATGCGTCACATATCCACTTAAAAATTTTAATTTCAGGTACACACTTGATGAAACACACCATAAACTATTCAAAGTTAAAAATAATATCATTATATGGTTTGATACGCAACGTACCTTTAATCCATATTAGAGTTCCAGTACATTCTCGGCGTGACTATCGTGGCATTCCCATATTAGATGACATATCCTAGGAAAGTTCACTACGATTCTGTAATTGTTGTCTTGCTTTATTCCATTCTAAATTCACATACAATAACATTTGTCAAAAACATCACTTAAAATATCCATCATATTTCTTGCTGTCTTCATTCACTGATATGTACATAATTATTTCGGTAGATGATACAGCTACCGTTAAAAATCTTTAATAACTTATTTACACGTTAAAATCGATTAATATAGTAAAACGGAAACATGCCGCGGGTTGAAATTTTGAGTCCACCAGCTATTCACATTTAAAGTTTTTCAACTGTAATACTCAGTCGTCTTCAAAAAAACTCCCATGTTGTCTCCATTATGTAAACATGTGTCCGCCCAAGTGATAGTCGGGTTTTGCATGATTTTGGATATTTTTATGTTGGATTAAGTGCTCCTGGTACTGTTTTGTTGTGTTCTACACTCCTTCCACTTCACAAGCAGTGACAGTGGACAGCCACAGGCTTGTGGTCTTATTAGCACGTCTTTTGTAAAAAAAGATCGTGCTTATGCTACCGGTTTGTCCGTCTGTCAGTACCCACGATATCTCTGCAACTATTAGTCCGATTTGAAAAATTCTTTTTGCATTGGGATGCTTGAAATATGCGAATGATGATCCTTTATTTCGTTTTTTTTTACGATGTAAAATTTTGCCGCTAGAGGGTGTAAATGCAGATGATGTCGAATTCAAAAATACGTTTTATTCCACCTATTTCCTTCGAAACATCCGATAGAAAATATTATTTTATCTTTCGATTCCATTTATGTCGAAGAGTATTTTAGATATAGTTACTTTCTTAAATTACGCATAGATTTTTCTCTAGGGGGAGTAAAAGTAAATTACATTTTTCCCGATAACTCTTCTTCTAAAACTCCGATTTGAAAATTTTTTCTTCAGCGTATACACCTCCTGGTGGAAAATCTTTTGCATATAATTTCAAATTTTTGGTAAAGAATACTTTGGCCACCAGGGGTGTATGTGTTAATTTTGCCTTCTGATGTATTTGCCATAAAATATGAGCTTCTAAAGTTTCGATTGAAAAAATTATTTCGTTGACTGATGACACTAACATAGATAAACCATTTCGGACTATTTTCTTCTTAAAATATTCCACAGTTTCTCCGCCAGGGGGCGTTGACGTATATCTTATTTTTGTCAATATCTCAACTTCTAGGAGTCCGATTTAAAAAATTACGTCTTTGTTGGACAATGTTTTCAGTGTGACATGTTTTTCATGTAATTTCAAAATTTTCAAGTAATTCATAGACTTTTCGGTAGGGGCGTAAAAGTAAATTGCGTTTCCCACTATATCTCTGCTTCTAAATCTCCAATTTGAAAAAATCTTTCTGCACTGGATACAGCTCCTGATGGGAAATCGTTTGCACATAATTTATAATTTCTGTAAAAAAGAATGGTTGGGCCGCCAGGGGGCGTTAATCTTAATTTCCGATTCTGATGTATTTGCAGCAAAATATGAGCTTCTATCATCTCGTTTGAAAAAAAGTCGTTTGTTGAGCGATACTACTCCTATCGACAAGCCTTTTAGGAACATTTTCTTCTTCAAATAATCATGCATGGTTTCTACGCCAGGGAGCGTAGATGTATATCTTATTTTTGTCAATATCTCTACTTCTAGTAGTCCGATTTAAAAAAATTCCTTCTTTTTTTGGTAGTGTTTCCGTTGCAAAATGCTTTTCCTATAAATTAAAAACTTTTAAGTAAATCATAGACTTTCCGCTGGGGGCACAAAGGTAAATTGCGTTTTCTGCGTTATTTCTGCTCCTAATACACCGATTTGAAAAAATCTTCCTGTATCGCACACAAGACCTGATGGAAAATATTTTTCACATAATTTCTAATGTTTGATAAAGAATGGTTTGGCCACCAGGGGGCATAAGTGTTAATTCCTGCTTCTGATGTATTTGTAGCAAAATCTGGGTTCCTGAAAACTCGACTAAATTTTTTTTTCTTGGACCGATACTGCTCATGTGGAAAAACCTTTTGAGAATACTTTCTCCCCAAAAGAATGCATGGATTTCCCCCAGGGGCGTAAAGTCACATCTTATTTTTGTCGACATCTCTGTTTCTAAGAGTCCGATTTGAAAAATTCTTTCTGTGTTGGAGAGCGTTTCCGGTGCGAAATGTTTCTCATATAAATTCATGTTTTTCTTAATGCACAAGTCTGCAACCAGAGGGCGTAAGCTCACGATTCCGTTTGCAGCAATATCTGATGGATTAAAAACCCGATTGAAAAACTTCTTTCATCCGTCAGATACTATTGTTTTCCATACCGGCTCCATTGACTTTGAATAGCTTTGATAAATTTAATTTGCTTCAGAACGGATTCAAAACACGTGCTTATTGCACTCGAAAATTCGGTGTCATCTTTCTTGTTACGATATTGTGACAGTGTGTCGGACGTAGGTTGGTGGAAATCTTCGTTGCTTTAAGAAAGAGACGATAATATTTTTGTATGGCAAATCATTATTCACTCCGTGAGTACCAGTATCGACTACAGAATTAAATGTCAACGCACAATATTATAGCGTCATTCTGAGGAGAAAGTTGAGACCGAACATTCGTCAAAATTGCCCCAACTTGTTGGAAGCGGAAGAGATCTTGCTGCATGACAATGCATGGTATTATGATGCAGCGTCGGTAGGGGGACTTTTGTCGAGATATGGCTGGGAAACTTTATCCCACTCACCATACAGCCCTGATCTCCGTCCACCAGACTTTGATATTTTCCCAAAGTTAAAAAATCGTCTCCGTGGGATCCGCTACGAATCGCTGGACGAACTGTCATTGGACGTGACCCGAGTAATACGACAGCTGAACAAAGATGGCGTACTAAGGTGCATCCAGGACCTACCTCACCAGTGGCAAGCTGTCATTTGCAGCGGAGGGGAGTAAGCAATAAGGTAAGTTTTCTCCGCTACTTCACCCTTTTCTAAAAAATGGACAGTGTGCAGAACATTTGCTAGGACCCCCGTATTACGTGAGTTTTTATCACGCCATTATGCGGTGTGACGCGATGTTCCATCTTTTAACAACGCATGCCAAACCATTGTTAATTCCATATAGACCATGTCAATGCATGCCAGTTTGCAGGAAAATATTTTGACTGTTTCCCTGATGGCAGTTTCTTTAAAGTTCGCGTAAGGGGCGATTCTTCTAACATTATTCCATAGAGAAACGGCCGAGCAATGCATAACTTCTCTGCCGAGGGCTGTATTCTGCATGGCCTGGTTGACACTTTGGACGTGTTCTTTACATCTAAGCGAATCTTTATACAAATTTATATCACGAAAATAAACGGATTTACTACGCAATAAGTGTTCCTTGAGTGACGTTTTGTTTTACTCTGTGAAAAAATCATAAATCGGATTTACTCATAATTCGCAATTTGTGAATGGTTTCATTTCAACCTTAAACTTCAATGATTGTTTCGCAAATGGATTTAGTCATAATTCACAATTTGTGAATGTAATTTCATTTTCTCGACCTTAAACTTCAATGATTGTTTCGCTGATTGCTATGAGTCCCCCTCCCCCATCATACTACTATTTATTGCGTAGTAATACTTTTTGTTGGTATTATCCACTCATAGGGGGGGGGGTATCATGCCCGCAAAGGCACTCTCTGTTACTCACTACTCAGCGGGTCGATAATCTGCCCAAAACGAGAAAGAAAAAGTCATGATTTAAATGTAAAAATGAAAGGAAAGCTTTGCTCACTTTTCTTTCTTTTTCCATTTAAACCATGACTTTTTTTTCTTTTCTGCTTCATTGTTCTGTGAAATTTCTTTTTTCTCTAGGGTCTTGGGATTTGGGGTCTGTTCGTTAGGGCACCCTGGATTTTGCTTATTTTCTTTTTTACGGGGATGAATAATACGTTGTATAAGGGATCTGATACCTGACTTCTTTTTCTTCGTTCCATTTTTAGTATGTTCTGGAACTGAACGAGCAAAGGAGGTTGATGGCTGGGAAAAGGATTCAACCCTATTTATTTCCTCAACTGTCTGTGCATCCTGCTTTTTTCTTTTTCTGAAGTAATTTTTAATTTTTTTCCATTTACTTTTCTTCTCTTTCTTAGGCTTATCATCTTGTTTTTTCTCATCCGGTCGAATACGGGAAGGAGATTTTTTTAATTCTGGTACATCCGCGGTTGTCGACGAAGATGTGTTACTTAAATTTGGACTTCAAAAAGTGTGAAATATGGGGTTTGGACTGCTAAAGCATACCACAGATTCTCCAGAACTTGGGGGGGGGGGGGAACACGCAATGAATCCTCGGAACTATATCCTTCGATTTGTATGTCTCCTCCGCCATCTTCCGTTCCACCTATTCCCATCACTACACGTTGTTTATTCATTTCGGCATTCTCACAAGTACTTGTTGATTCTGAAACTCCTGCAAATTCGTCATATTTCTCCTCTTCTGTTTCGGAATTTTCTTCGTTTTCCCTATCCTCTTTTTCACTACGTGATTCTTCAAATTCTCTGCTACTATTTCGTTTCTCTTTCTCAATCTCCACATTTCCTTCTTTTTCAGTATCTTCTACTATTTCATTTCCTACTTTTTCATTTTCATTTACCTCCTCTGCTTTAGCATTCTCCTCGTTTCCATCTCCTAAACTAATTTCCCCAGATTCTTCTATCCCTTCTACTGTATCTGCTAAATTCTCATTATATATTTCTTTCTCTTTTTCGTGAATTACTCCCTTTTCTTATTCCCCTTCGCTTCTATCTTTCACTTCTCAATTATCCGTAGTTTCTTCAACCCCATCCTCGCGATATTTTCCCTTCTTCTTCCGCAATTTTTTCATTCGTATCATCTGAACGAACCTCTGTCCTGTGCTCTGCTCTCTGTCCTAATCCATCTCCTGGTTTGGTAGGAACTATTACGTTGAATAGGTACCAAATGGGAACTAAGGCGAAGACGAGCAAAGCTAGAATTAATAAGTAATCCATATTAGGTTTTTCAACTTATAAAAATTAAGCTGTAGAACTTCAAATAAGCAAAAGGTTTAGAGTAGTAATAAATAACAGAGAAAAAGAAGCTGAACCGAAAGTACGTCCCTTTAAATAAGATTTCTTTCAACAATGATTTAGTAGTACGACAATGAACACTGCATATTGCATGGAATGAATTCAACAAATCTTATGCTTTATCAACTAAGACATTGTTGAGATGCAAAAATCAGCGGGTGATTTTTAAAGCAACAGTTTCGTAGAGCATAGAATGGCCGGTCTTTGTAACATTTCTTTATGATTGCCATACAAACATATAATAGCCATACAAACCCATAGCATCCATACAAGCATATAACACTTTTTAACTTTCTATCCGAAATTTTTTATGATAATCATACAAATGATATCCATGCAAACAAACATATAACACTTCTAACCAGGGCTGTAGTGGAGGATATACGGCGGTTTAAGCCGTATACCCTCTATTTCTTTTAACAGAATAGCGTATACCTTCAATGTCCATATTATCAACAGAACTTCAATCTCGAACAACATTGCTGCCAAGAGTTGAATATCTAATAAAAAGAACCATGAGAATTATAGAGAGCTTCGGAGGAAATCCTGGTGAAAAAAACTAATTTAGCATTAGCAGCAAACGAGGAATTATTATTTAAATATTTCCCATTGATAACAATGGGAAATTTTTAAATAATAATTCCTCGCTCGCTTTTTTTTCCTAACAACAAAATTGTACCTATTAACCAAAACCAGTTTAATCAAAGCACGGTTGACAGGATGAAATCAAGACTGTGTTCAGATTCAAAGAGTGAAAATGTACAACTACTTAAAGATATTTCTTCATTAAAACGAATAAATATTAAAACAGACGACGTGCGCTATGAAGAACTAGAAACAAGGCAAATCTGTAGACGTTTTAATAATGATGAAGTGTAAGCTATTTATTCAGAGACAGAGAGAATATACTGAAAATGTCCAAGTTGTACCAGAAAACTTAAAACAAAACCCCTCTTAAGAACGATTTCAACTCTGCCTTGTTTTGAGTTTTGCGAGGAGCAGCACTCGCTCACGTTAGGGTTCGTCGCAGAGATGGCCGCAACCTCTGCTATCGTCTCTACCATAAAGTTCATGAAACACACTTTCCCATTTGGATATCACAAACAACACGAAAATACCTGGTTATTAAAAAATTACTCTATATATCTTATTTTTTTCGCCGTTCCTCACGGGCTTTAACATAATGTATTGAACTTAGGTGACATAAAGGAAAACGAAGAGAACGCCAAGAAAATCATCGGGAAGTTAAATTCAGGATAGCCTGAAGGAGAAATATAATGAGGAATGGAACTTCGTGTGTGATATGTGCGATGGACATAGGTCTGAAGCTTGTTCTCGAACTTTATTTTTTTTTTTTTTTTGATTGGAGGTTTAACGATTACCGTGAGCAACTCAATGGGCTATAAGCAGTCGCCCGCCCCTAATTTAGGGCCATTGGTTCCAGGGAAAGGAGAGAGCCAGTGCCGTAAGACAAACACAACATCCATGCCTCACCGGGATTCGAACCCGGACCTCTCTCAGACGAATGATCAGAAGCCATCGCTTAGACCACTGCGCCACCGGGGCGGACTTCTCGAACTACACTGTTAAAAATTCGGGGATAGGTTGCACCAGAAAGTGGTGCTACACCAGCTGCATCACTTTCTGAGAAAAGATGCACCATTATGTGGTGCAAACAAAACCTAATATTAAGGTGCAACCTTACACCACTTTATGGCTTAAGGTCGCACCAGAATATGGTGTATGGTTGCACCACAAAATGGCGCAATCTTAACACTATCAAATGTAAGGATGCACCATTTTAGATCAATGCACTATGCCAGTTAATGCCGCAATTTGAGCTTGTTATACATTAGAAGCTACTTTCATGTGGACAACTTTCTCAGAAAACTAAAATTGTATTGTTCTACACTTGGCTAGCTAGGCACATGTATAACATCAGAAAGTTCAACGTCAAAATGATTTTGTCAGGAACATCAGATATACACTGAAGTGCCAGAGAAACTGGTACAGACGAGCTTATATAAAGTACATAGCAACATCACCCATGCTCGTACTCGGTTGCGTCCGCCAGTGCGTGTATATATAGCTATAGACATCCTTGCCAGCTGTCAGAGCTATTTTCGGCATGAGAAATACAAGTAATAACGATTTATACGATTTTCAACGCCGTGTCATAGTTCGCGCCCTGAGGTAGAAACGAAGTTGGGATTTTCACAGACGACCATTGCAAGGGTGCACCGTGACTACAAGAATTCCGGCAAAACCTCCAACCTACGATACCAGTGTGCCCGTAAAAAGACATTGGGTGAACGTGACCATCGTCGGCTGTCAAGAATAGTTTCACGCGATAGGCGGGCAGCACCCTCGCAGGTATAATCGGAATTCAATGCTGGAGCCTCAACAAGCATTAGCGTCCGGACTGTGCAACGTACCCTGCACGATATGGGCTTTGAGAGCCGACGCCCAACTCGAGTCCCGTTGATGGGTGCACGACACAGAGCTATGCGCCTCGCTTGGACACGGCAACACCGCCACTGGACATTTGATCACTGGAAACAAGCAGCCTGGTCTGACGAGTTGCGTTTCCAACTGTATCGGGCAGATGGAAGGATTCGTGTGTGGCGCAAACCCCATGAAGCCATGGATCCCGCCTGTCAACAGGGAACTGTACCGGCTGGTGGGGGTTCCGTAATAGTATGAGGTGTATTTAGGTTGACTTCATTGGGATCCCTGGTACGTCTACAAACGTCTGTGACCAGCCAACGCTATGTACACATCCTTTCTGACGAGGTACACTTGTTCATGTCCTGCATTCATGCTGATGCGTTGGGCCTGTTTCAACAGGACAATGCAAGTGTCGGGAGGCCACATTATGGTTAGAGGAGCATTCATCTGAGTTTGGAGTGTTGCCATTCCCATCCAAGTCCGCAGATCTGAACGTGATATAACATATTTGGGATGCCATGGAACACGCTATTGAACACAGGAATCCGAGACCTCGGAATACAATCGAATTTGCGGAACGCTCTGCAGGAAGTGTGGTGTGCATTGCCTACAGCACATTTCCAGAAGCTAGTGGATTTCATGCCCTGTCGTGTTTCTGCAGTCCTGCGCTCCCGTGGGGGACCTACCAAGTATTAGACTGGTGTACCAGTTTTTCTGGCACTTCAGGGAATATGTGCTACAAAAATTATTTTCATCTCTTACCTTATTAACTTTAGTGAACACTTCCTTAAAAATTTCCAAACTCTCACTCATTGTGACGCCAAGACCAACATGGCGGCACAACGCAACATCTGTCTGCTTCGGATGACTTGATGACGAAGACGCATGAGCCGTTTCCTGCACTGCCCCAAAGTGTGGTGCAAGGTAACGCAGCGCTGACTGCATTTGGTAATTTGCGCGAAAACTCGGTGCAAGTCAAACGTTTTCATGCACCTCTTTATGGTGCAAGTGTGAAAATTGCACCAGGTCATGGTGTAAGTGTCAGATGCTGCACGAACTGAACTTATGGTGCAACGTTGAACTGAAACTTTTAACAGTGTATGTACCGAAATCTATGAAAATAGAAAGCACTGAGAGAGAGAATAATAAGAATTTAACAGCAATAATGGTAGATTATCTTTCTTCAAAGAGTTAACTTCTAAATACGAGAATAGCTTATTGATTTCTATGAATTCGTTTTTATAGGCTTTCTGTTTCTTCTGGAATTTTATTGAAAAGAAAATATTAAATCAAGCTAAAGCAATTTTATTAATGGGAATAATATTGTGATTTTGGAATGGTACTGAAACATCAGAGATATGCAAATGGAAATAGTTATACTATTTCTCGATAGCCCATGCTTAAAAGCTATTTTTCAAACATTATTTTCTTATAAGATGTCATTCAGCAACAATTGTTCCGTAAAGAGAGTTTGTTCCAGAAACGCCGAGACGTAGCAGATAAATGGACGAAATATCGACTGTCCTGGAATCGCGGGACTAAATTGAAACAAAGAACCAAATAAATGATACACAGC
Source organism: Macrothele yani (assembly GCA_039090855.1). Classification (NCBI taxonomy): domain Eukaryota; kingdom Metazoa; phylum Arthropoda; class Arachnida; order Araneae; family Macrothelidae; genus Macrothele; species Macrothele yani. The sequence continues at coordinate 120,691,723 of CM077026.1, forward strand.
TCGGGAATCAGGCCATGTTTACGAAAGAAAGCGAGAAGCACGAGCAACAGAGGAAGATGATGCACAATAGCTATAAGCAGTTTTCTCCTACAATGTAATTTGGGAGCACGGACGTGACTCTGTTTCTCCGAGACATAGATTTAAAATGCATCGCCATTCCCTATAACTTTTCGTTTGCTTCCACTCCGGTGGTTCTCTTTCTTTCTTTCGCAAAATAGATGAAATGGAATTTTTCTTCTCAAAACTGAAATTAATATCGCGGAGGGTGAACGCCGAGATATTTGATTCCAATGCGACTGCATGCACCTTCTGAGAAAAGGTAAATCATATAAAATTCAATGTTATTATTCTTAATGTGTACTTGGGAATCCTCGGTTTAGACAATACGGAGATACTGATTTAATTATAAATTTCAAATGAAAGAAGCACCTACGACCAATCTTAAATGCGCAGAACTTTTGCGCTCGTTTTTACTCTAAGCGCGAATAGCATATGCCAGACGACTTACGAATAAGGGGGCTTCTTGATTTTTTATTTAATACACATCAGAACGAGACGCAAGCAACGAACACTCTCGACTCCTAAGTAAGATAATAGCTTCATTTGCATATTCCCCCTGGCTTCTTAAAAGTATGCTCTGGCGTAACAACTCACTCGCATATTATAGCAGGTTCGAATGCGCATATTTGGCATTACGAGACATTCCTGCTAGCATAGGGGTTAGATTTATATTTTTTTCTCATTTTGATATCTTCTTAGAATTAAGCCAACAATCGCGCATCTATCTGTTTCGCTATTATGAGCAGTTGGTAAAAAAACGGCAATGGGATGAACTTATATATACAGGGCGTCCTATAAAGGTGTAACCAATTTCAAATAATCATAACAGTTTTAATATAAATGATCTCAATACACATATTATGTTAATTGACATAACAGATCACCAAGTTTTATAGACATTCGACATGGACGCCATTTGTCACCCGAACAATGTCTAAACGCTATTCCAGTTCCAACCGTGTTCGTTCGAGAATGTCCGTATTAACTTTCTGTAGTGCGTGTGTAATCCTCCTCTTTAGGTCAGCAATGAATGCAACAAGGATGCTGTATACCTCATCCTTGAGGAATCCCCATAAAAAATGTTACAGGCTGTTAAGTCCGGCGAACGTTAGTTCCATGCAAAGGGACTTCCACGCCTAATCCAACGATTGGGAAATTTGGTATCCTGAGACCTCCTCACAATCAAAGCCCAATGAGGTGGCGTCCCATCTTGTTGGAAAATGACCGCAGTTTCAAGTTCATTCAACTGGGGATACACAAACTGTTCAATCATGTCCAGGTAATTATCAGCTCTCACGGCCACTTCCTGAAAGAAAAAGGGTCCAATAACACGGTCGACCATTATGCTAAACCAAACATTCACTTTTGAGCTAGTATGTTCATGTTCCATTGTGCAATGCGGGTATTCAGTTCCCCAAATTCTCACATTCTGTTTATTAATAACCTTTCCAGAAACATGGAAAGTGCACTCATCCGAGAAACAGATTTGTCTCAGGAACGATTCAGCATTTTCAATGTTCTCCAACATCTCTTCTGCAAACTGTTTACGTTTCACGTGATCATCTGGGGTTATGTGATTGGCTATCTGCGGTTTACACGTGTATATTTTCAATCTCTGACGTAACACTCTGCCATATCAGCTGTAGGTTTGGAGATACGGAATGACCACCTTAGATGCTGATGTACAGAAATATAATAAAGTGTATACTTTTAATTTCTTAAATGAAGTTAGGTGAAAAGTTTAAAATAAGTAGAAGAATAAGACAAGGAGATAGTATTTCTCCAAAGCTATTTACATTAACGCTGGAACACATAATGAGCAAATTAAATTGGTTACGAAAGGGGATCAACATAAATGAAGTAAGGTTGAACAATTTAAGATTTGCAGACGACATAGTCCTCATTTCAGAAAATAAAAAAAGAATTAAAAGAAATGATAGAAGAACTAACAGATTTGTCAAAAGAAATCAGATTAGAAATTAATATTGGTAAAACCAAAATAATGTCAAACCAACTTAATAATAGCGAAGCACAGAAAAATATTGGAATAAATTATAAAGAAATAGAATATGTGGAATAATACAGGAAAACTAATTACCACAAAGGGACAGGGAATTACGGAACAAATTGACAGAAGAATAAAAATGCGGTTGACAGCCTTTGGGAAGTTAAAGAAGAGTGTATGTAATAAAATAAAGCCGGAAAATAAAGCAAAGCTTGTCAATCAATGTATTAGGTGTGCAACTTAATTCTCGGCCACTAACCGCAAGCGATCATAGAACGTCCGCAAATGCAAATAGCTGCGTGCGATAATGGCTGATTGCAGCGCCATCCAACTGCTTTCCAGGCAACCGTAACCGCTCACAACTGTAGTGACAGAAGGGAAGTAAGTTGACGGTGAAAGCAATGTCATTCGAGAAGCAACATTTGAGGCGCTGCCTCCTGTTCGCTTTTCAGCTGAATAAAAATGCCGCGGAAGCCCAGCAAATGATCTGTGCTGCTTTGTGTGAGGCTGCTGTGTACTTCAGTACGCGTAAGAAGTGTTTCCAGCGGTTTAAGCAGGGACATTTCGATCTCCGTGATGCAGAACGCCCAGGACAGCCACAGAAAGTTGACGATGAGAAACTGAAACAACTGTTGGACGCGGATCCCTGTCGCACGCAGTCAGAGCTCGCCCAGGAACTCGGAGTAACACGGCAAGCCATTGCAAAGCGTCTGCACAAGCTTGAACGGATTCACAAGGAGGGCCGTTGGGTGCCCCACCAACTCAGAGCTGCGAACAAGTCTAGGCGTTACGATGTTGCTGTGTCCTTGGTCTCCAGATTCAAGAAGAAGGATTTCCTACACAAGATTTTGACCTGTGATGAGAAGTGGATCCTCTACGATAATCCTAAGCTGCGCAAATCGTGGGTTTATCCAGGTCAGCCTACCACCAGTACCTCCAAACCGAATATCCATGCCAGGAAGTTGTTGCTGTGCATATGGTGGGATCAGCGCGGTGTCGTACACTATGAGTTCCTAAAACCTAGGGAAACGGTCAATGCTGAGCGTTATTGTCAGCAACTCATTCGTGTGAGAGACGCAATGGAAGCGACAAGGCCATACACCAGCAAGAGCAGATGGTCGGTCCTGTTGCTTCAGGATAACGCGCGTCCTCACACAGCGAAAACGACTTTAAGCACGATCACCGACCTGGGATGGGAGACTTTGTCCCACCCGGGGTATTCTCCAGACTTCGCCCCGTCGGATTATCACCTCTTTCGCTCCTTGCAATATCACCTGAGTGATACGCACTTCATTTCTGTCGAGGAGGTCTACACAAGTATTGATCACTTTATCAACTCGAAAGAGGCTTCTCTTTTCCGCAGTGGCATTCGGTAGCTCCCTGACCGATGGCTCAAATGTATCCAATACGACGAGGATTATTTCCCTGATTAGGTACGTATTCGATTTGCTACAATTTGCTGTCAACATGTCGTGCCTGTGGCCGACAATTAAATTGTACTACCCATTATGACATACGGTGCTGAAACCTGGCCTATCAAGAAAAACATCGTAGACAAATTGCAGAAAACACAACATAAAATAGACAGATTCCTACTAAATATAAGACTTCAAGAAAAAGTAAAGAATGCAGGTATAAGATTCAGAACAAAATTTTAAAACATAGGTGAAAAAGATACTAAATGCAATGGAAATAGGCTGGCCGTATAGAAAGAACGGAAATATGGACTAAAATAATTACAGAAATGAGACCATATAAAGGAAAGTGAGGAGTAGGAAGACCAGAGGGAATGTGGATGGATGATATGGACAAAACTGTAGGGAAGCTATGGAATAGACAAGCGCAGGTCGGGAACATTTGGAAAGAGATGAGGAAGGCGTATAGCCTCAATTGACAGTAAAGAAAGGGGTTGAAAGAACATACCTTTAATTAGAGATTTTTCAGGGCGATAAAGGAATATTGTGGTTCCCTGGCGTGTGTAGGCATGCCAACTTTGGAGACAATCTCGTGAAGCAAAGCTCGCCAATAACAGAAACAGGAAGATAGCAAGTGAAATTGGATTAATGTGAACCGAGTCTGTGTTCAGTTGCTCTGGTAATTAAAGTAGCCGAAAATACAATAATTTCAATATGTACTATATTGACAAAAGTCACTGGACACCTAAAAGAGAAACACAAGATATCATTTATTGACATACATTAGTACGGTGTCGGTCCAGCTTTGGCCTTAATGCATGCGCTGACCCTTCGAGACATGCTTTCGACAAGGTTTTGGAACATAGCGATAGGTATGTGCTTCCATTCAGTACATAATACTGCCGCTAACTGTTGCTCAGTAGTAGACCTTGGTTCCAAACTTCTTATGCGGCGCTCTAATTTATCCCATAGGGGCTCTATGGGATGAAGATCAGAGCTCTGTGCTGGCCAGTCCACACACGATACGGAATTATCATCAAACCACGCCGTAACAGTCCTTGCTTCATGGCTCGGTGCATTATCCTGCTGGTACCAACAAGGCTCGGTTTCCATAATATTGCCACAGAGTTGGTAGGGCATAATTGTGTTAAATATCGAGATAGGCGTGCTGGTTAACGGGTTTGTCCATGATCACCAATGGACTGGGACCATACCACGAAGCACACTCCAACACGAGAACACTGCCTGCTCCAAACTTGACCGTAGGAATAGTATACTGTGGCAAATAACGTTCCCTCGGTTACCGCCATACCCACACACGGCCATCAGACTGATGGATCGTGTATATCGATTCATCCATTCCCGAGGACTCGTTTCTATTGATCTAAGGTCCACGATAAATGTTCTTTACACCATGCTAAACGACGAGTAGCATTTCGTGTAGAAGTGAAAGGCTTATGAGCAGCCGCACGACCACGGTAACCCATGAAATGAAATTCTCTGCGAATTGTACGTGTACATACCGAAGTTCCAGGATTGTTACTCACCTGTACATTGAGGTCCTGTTCAGTACTACGTAGATTAGATGTACCGACTCTCCTGAGGCTTCGACGTCCTCTATCACTGATTTTGTTTGGTCTGCTGGTACGTTTTGTTGCTTCAGGCACGCCATGTGTCTTCCACTTATTCATTACATTCAAACCTGTTGACTCGGGCATGTTTAAACGCCTCTCGGGTTTTCTTATGGACAACCCACTAATATAATACCCAGCAATCCTTCCTTTCTCAAAGTCAGTTCTCTCCCGCCGTGACATTTTCACTCAAACTCATAGTGTGATATGATCGCGGTCAGCTGCAGGCTTTTTTTTTACCGTTAGCAGCTGTACCACGCATCTGAACAACACAGCGGATCCGTTCATTTGTTTTTGAAGGGGTGCCAGGTGACTTTTTCAATATAGTGTATATAAAAGTAATATTTTGATGTATGACTGTAAAGCCAGTGTTTGTTAGTCTAATTGTGAGTACCTATACACCTAGAGAATATAAATCATGAAAGAAATACGGGATCACCTCATATAATACAAATTTTTTTAAGATGACAATCCGATTTTTGGCGTAAATGTGACAAAGATGGTAAGTCAGATAATATCCGAAAACTTGAAAATTTTCATTGTCCTGGAGCGGGACTCGAAACCGCGGCTCCCAGAAAGCGCCCGGGTATGCTAACCACTGCACCACCCAGGACCATGAAAATTTTTCAAGTTTTCGGATATTATCTAACTTACCATCCTTGTCACCACATTTACGCCAAAAATTGGATTGTGATCTTCAAAATTTGTATTATATGGCGTAATCCCGTATTTCTTTCATGATTTATCTGCTTCTCCGGGCAAACACGGGATAAGATTCTTAACCTCCAGATTCACTAAACAGGAATGCCGGTTGCTTCGAATAGCGAATCCTGCGATGGTTATATTCAAATTGATCTGAAATTTGGAACTTGGTCGTTCTGGGTGGTGTAATGGTTAGCATACCCGGGCGCTTTCTGGGAGACACGGGTTCGTGTCCCACTCCAGGTCGATGAAAATTTTCAAGTTTTCAGATATTATCTGACTTACCATCCTTGTCACATTTACGCCAAAAATCGGATTGTCATTTTCAAAATTTGTAGAGAATATAATGTGATCTATTTATGTTTGCAGATTAAAATAAACCTCATGTCTTTCTCACGAAGAAGCTGTTTGAATCATCCAGATGTCTTTTGCTACATTTGTGGCGAGCACACCCCTAAAAGATTGTAGGAAATCTGTTTCTGAGTTTGTGAAGAGGACACATCTTGGTTATTTTTATGTCTAGCTTGGAGACCAAGATAAATCGTGGGCTCTCGATATCGTATGCAAAACTTGGAGCATTTGTGGCAATGGTCAAATGCAAAAAAGGAGTTGCCTGAAATTTGGGGCACCAATGGTTTGGAGGGAACCAGGAAACCATGAAGACTGTTTTTTTTTTGTCTTGACAACATTATCAAAATAATCGAAGCTAAGGGACATATGCTGACGTAGATTCAGCAAGACGACCTCATCCACACTCTAATGAGGCATCCGTTCCATCTTTCAACAAGCTACCAGAGCTCCTAGATGAACATGTGTCTTATGCCATACAAGAAAACAGTTTTATAGAAAGTAGCAGTGGTTTTGTAGGAACTTCATCAAGTGCTCAACATTTTAACCAACATGAACACGGGGACCTCATCAGGAATTTTAACCTCTCAAAATAGTCTTCTGAGTTGCTGGCTTCCAAGTTGAATGGAAAGCATTTACTTCATTCTGGAACCAACATTACGTTTCATGGTAGCAAAGAAAAGGATTTGCTGCCCTTTTTCTCTTAGGACAGTAACCTAGTGATCTGAGAATATTTCAAATGCTTTTTGAGGAAAATGGTCTATCAAACTGATTTAAAAATATGATGTTTACGATAAGAGAAACTCGAGGATAAAGAAAATGACAAGAGTGGAAGACATCATGATCAGAGAAATAGCAATAGGTTGGACATACTACCAGGAGGACGGACCAATGGACAAACGAAATTTTAGACTGGATTCCAAGGGACAGGTAAAGTCTCAAAAGAAGAATACATAGGAAATGCCAACTTTTGGCGGGGGTGGATGGAATTCGAAAGCATGTGGGAGTGACATTGAGGAGACTGGCTTAAGACATACCGTTGTGGAAGAAACTTGGGGAGACCTTCATCCAGAAGTAGATTGATAATGGTTCACAATGATGATAATGATAATGATTTAAACACACTTCTGAACGAATGGGTTGAAATGAACTGGTTTAGTAATATGTGGTAGTTTTAATAGTGTGTCATTTTAATACCATTAATATTTGTCAAAATATTGAAAAAATAGCAGATTATGCGATAAAGGATCCCGAAGTTTAAAGGATGACCGGTTGAATCTGCATATAAGGTGGCTAAGTCGTATCTTCAAAACAATAGCTAATACTGAAAAACTGATGCCATTTTTGGAATCAGCACCCCAAATGTATCCACGAATAGGTCCATCTTTTAAGGCACCAAACTGTGTGTTCGGGAGTGTAATCTTTTGTGATTTAAATAGAGAGTTTTGGAGCTAGTACGTCTGCTCAAAATATTAATAGCAGCAAAATGAAACAACTCGGATTCGGAATGAGTGGTGTGTTTGTTTTACGACATTGGCTCTCTCCCTTCCCTGAAACCAGTGTCCCAAATTTGCAACGAACGAGTGCTTATAGCCCTGTGAATTGCAAGCAATGTTCATTAGAGTCCGAAACTGAAACAGAACGGACAGGAAACTGCGATTAACATAAAGGTTTCATGTGTCTAAAGATAAAGACTTATCCGGTAGTTAAATGTTCTGTAGCGAATTGCCTTTCTTAAATTCCAATCAGATGCAGTTGTCCATTGCATTAAGTTCTATTAGACGTGAAATGTTGTGATCACTTCATATTCAATTTCTGAAAGACAGCGACTACGACAAGATGAGGGTTTCAATAGTACATTCTGTCTTATGGTTCAACTTAAAATGCTCCAGTTCCTAAGATATGATTGGTGTAAACAAAGACTGCCGAGCCATATCGGAAATAACTATGATAAATGCGGGTTCGATCCCTGTTGAAGGAAGGTACAGTTACAACGTTCCTTGACTATTATTCCCATTTATGAGATTCTTCTGCGGATTCGCGGAATTCCACTTTTTGTGTCATCATTTGGATCATTCTCGAGATTGATGCACAACGGAAGAAAAATTTGGGAGGTGTCATTTTCAGTCTGTGAACAGTATTTCGTCCTTCAAAATTTCAAAAACGGGAGTTAAACGGAGTTTACGTTTTCCCGTAATGGTAATTTCTTTTTTCTCACGATGTTGCTTGTGTCCAGCATTGTTGTGAAATATAATTTCTTTGCATAAATGTTTGTATTTCAGCATGAAACTGTGGGCAACAATTTCCGAAAACGGAAGTTAAGATGGCGCGAAGATGTCCTCAGGCATGAGATTCATTCGTGGATTCGGAGAATTCCGGATTTTATTGTCATCATTTGGGTCATTCTCGAGATCGATGCTGAACTGAAGAGTAGGGGGGGGAGCTGTCGTTGTTTTCACTCTGGGAACAGTAGTACTTCGTCCTTAAAATTTTCGAAAACGAAAGTTAAACAGAGAGTACGTTTTCCCATAATGGTCATTTCGTTTTTCTCACGATGTTGCTTGTGTCCAGTATTAATGTTAAATATCATTTCATTGCATAAATGTTTGAATTTCAGCATGAAACTTTGGGCACCGATTTCCGAAAACTGAAGTTAAGACGGCGCGAAGATGTCCTGTAGCCTTCAGGCATGATATTTTTCCGTAGATTCAAAGAAGTCCGCCATTTCCGCTATCATTTGCTCATTCTCGAGATCAATGCACAGATGAACAGAGAAATTTTGGGGGGAAGCGGGATTCGTTTTCCGTTTGAGGACAGAATCCAGTCATTCGAAACTTTTGAGAACTTAAGTTAGACGGAGCGAAGACTTCTCCCATAATCGTATTTTTTTTCTCGCGATGTTTCTCCTGCCCAGTATTGTTCTTAAATGTCCTCTTATTCCACAAATACTGCATTTCAGCTTAAAAATGGAGGAAAAGGTTTCCGTAAACGGAAGTCAGCCGAAGCGAAGATTTCTCCCGTAATCTATTTTTTTCTCCCCCTATAAATATTTGCACTTAAACTTGTACTTTTCCAAAGAAAGGAACTGATGAAGTTTGAAAATTTGTTATAATTAATGCATGGTGTTCAAAAGTATTCATATTCTGAAAGTTACATCATTTACTCGATGCAGTGAAAGATTTGATATCATGCATTCATGTGTAACGTATACTCTAGATTCAGTTTCTTTTTTATTTTACTATCTCTTGTTATTTTATTTTCCAATGCAAATTATCTTCTCACTTAACGAGATGTTGTTTCTCCCGCTGAATTATATGTGGCAACGAGTGTAAGTCATGACGTGGTGGTATGCAGTATATATAGGCGCGCTCAAGTATACCAGAGAGCTTCGTTTTATATGTGATAGGTTCTTCCTAATTATTGTTATGCGATTCTACGAAATTTCGGTCTAACAGTAGTTGTGTTATTTTGGAGTGTGTGTTTGAGTAATACCAGGAGCTCCCCAATAAAAGGTAAAAAATGAGTACGTTTTCTTAGTTAATTTTATTGTCAGACCTCTGTCCGGCCGTTAAGTCTATTTCATTGAGTGTTTACGTTAAGTTCAGGGTATATTGTGTTTACCGCTCTAATAAGGAGCCTTCAAGGTACTAATGTACTAAAACCCGAAGTTATATTACTGATATTCAAGATAATGAGGAACGTTGAGTAAAAAGAAGTTCCATATTCTTGGAATTTATTGCACGTGCGTGTCTTACCTAAACAAACTCTAGCCCTTTGAAGATTAAGCACACTTTAGCTACGTCAAGTAACCTGTTAATAACCCTAACGTGACTTAACGTAAGCTTTCCTGCACTACACGTCCAGGCGGAGAATTTTATTCATTATACATGGTACTCAGACAGAAAGTTCTTTGAGCACGACGGATAAGTTGTCATGTGAGGGAATTAAAAGAAAAAAAAAGAAGAAAAGTCATGAAGAAATGGGAAGAGAATGATATCAACAGAAAGAAAAACAACAAAGATTGCTGTGTCGCTCCATAGTCACCGAAAGACAAATAGGGCCATGGAACTTCCTGAGAAGAAAGCAACACAACAGGAACGTTCAACTGATGTTCTAGCAAGGACAAAAAAGAAAAGCTGTGTTTGAAGCAATGTCTTTTGAAATAATTTTATTTTGTTTTGAATTCAGTAATTTTATGTTGTGAATACTGTGGTGTGATCTAAACATGCGCATAAATAAATTACAGTAAACGATTCCATCTTGCTCGTGCTGTGTTTGTTATATTCACATTTTCGGTTCCATGTTCTGATTTTCCACCCAGTTAAAAAGTTCAGCTTTTTGTATCAGTCTCATATAAGCTATCGCAATAGCAGAGGTTATTTCTTCGGTAAAAATAGCAATGCTATTTAAATTACTGTGTGCTTGATAAATTTAATTTTTCACTGATTTACACGATACTCCAGATTTATTCAATGACTGCATTTGTCAAACTAACAAATCTGTATTTCAGCTGTCCGGAGGCGCATTTTGTCTCTTCGGTGAAGGACGCATTCAACTTTAATAACATTTCCATTGTCCTGGTTGACTTGTTAATGGAGGCACACGAAATGTTAGCGCCTGTGGATTAAGGATGATAATTAGTTTTTGGAATCGCATCTCTGTGGAGAAGAATCTCTCCTCCGACGACGAAACACAACGGCTCAACAAACGGAATTATTTTAGTGTCACCCGATCAGTTGTACTACAAAAGGACCTAATGGGTCTGTTGTGGACTGAAAAGCCGTCCGATATGACAAGCTGCAGCTGCTACGGAATGCAGACGATGGGTCGCTTCTGTGATCTTCGATGTAAAACTGCCATTGAATTGTTATCGTACAGAATTTCATCAGAATTAATGCGTGCACCATCTGCGACATTTCATGTTGGACGCCTTGCTTTTCTCAGAAGATAAGCTTTCTTGATGCATACAAATGATCAACTTCGCAATAAATCCAATGAAGAAAAGAGCAAGTAAGAGAATTAGATCGTCAGCTAGTGGTTCATTCATTTGCAAAGTTTTCAGCAGCAAATCTTGATTAAAAGCGATAAAATCCTAAATTGAGATAACCTCTGCTCCAAAACATGAGTCAAAGAATAAGAACACCTGCTCTACGGAGTTACATTTTATAGGATATTGTTGCAGATATTTTAACTCCTTCAAGCTCAAAACACACATGTTTATGACACATATGGTTTAAAGCTCTGATTATGAAATGCATTTACCTAATTCTTCAAAGTGCTTACACGAAAGCACAAACAAAATAAGAAATATTTAAGAAGAACACCTGCTATACGGAGTTACATTTCATAGGAAATTGTTGCGGATATTTTAACTCCTTCAAGCTCAACAAGTTAATAAAATCGTGCAATGCATTGATTATCATACGTTTTCCAACATACCAGAAATCATAACTCAAGTTATGAGGATAATCGCGGTGGAATAAATCTTGTTCCTGTGCCCTGACTTTCGACCCCATTTCGATGATATTAAACAGAATTTATCAGTATACCTCCGGAACAACATACTAAAGTTTTGTCGCAATCGAAGCATTTTTAGTGAAGTTATGAGGATAATGGCTGTGGAATAAATATCGATCCTGTGCCCTGACCTTTGACCCCATTTCGATGATATTCAACAGAACCGGTTCAGTATACCTCCGAAACAACATGACAAAGTGTTGTCGCAATTGAAGCATTTTTACGTAAGTTATGACACATAAGGGCGATGGAATGGATCCCGCTGCTATGTCCTGACCTTTGACCCGATTTCGCCCATTTTCAATAGGGTTCGTCCCCAGGTGTCATCTACCACATACTAAACTTTCATCAAAATCGAACCATTTTTACGCGAGTTATCGTGCGGACAGACAGACAGATTGACGGACAAAGCTGGAGCACATACGCTTCGTTAACTTAGGGTTGGAAAGCGTAAAAGAAGCCGACATGGCTATGACACACACGGCTTAAAGCTCTGATTTTAAGATGCGTTTACCTAATTTTTCAAAGTACTTATACCGAAGCACAAACAAAATACGAAATATTTTTTGTGAATCTGTGGTGGTCAAAAATATTGTACAAGAAGAAATGCTAATGCAGGTGTCGGCGGCCTGTATGACGTATACCCTAATTTAACTTTCATTTTTAGTTTCTTTCCTTATGTATATTTTAAGTTCATTCTCTTTAAGCGTTTCAATCTTAACGTTATACTTTTCTCACTCACTGAATGTTTTTTGGCTACAGTTTTCATTTTTTTTTTTTTGGTTGAAGGTTTAACCATCACCGCGAGCAACTGAATGTTCTATAAGCAGTCGCCTATCCCTAATTTAGGGCCAGTGGTTCCAGGGAAGGGAGAGAGCCAGCGCCGTAAGACAAACACAGCCCAGCAAAAACAGTGTTGCTGGGCCAACACTTAAGCCAGCAGTGCCAGCAGTCGCTCAGCACTATGTTGCTGCCGCCCAACCGTCAATAAAATGCCCCGGCGGCCAACACGTGGGCCAGCAGTTCAGGCCAGCAGCTGGCCAACAGTTGGCACCCCATCAGTGGTCATATGCCAAAACAGGGCCATTAGTTATCCATCACTGGCAGTGGTTGCCACAAGCGGACCTTAAGCGTCCCTGAAAGCACGTGCCGTAAATGATGGATAGCTTAATGTGGTCCACCAGTTTCTCTGCAGGGGCAGCCAGCAATCACGTGGCGTAATTGATGGCTTGCCAAATCTTGTCCGCCAATTTCCCAATAATAGCCATAAAAAAAGACTGCAGTTCTCCAAAGGCACTATTGCCTTTTTTTGCCCCACGAAACTTCTGCATTAAGGCACTGCCCCGGGGAAATTTTCTCAACAGGTCCTGAAAGACGCCCGTTTGGATCTGGCTGGAAACGATCCAAGGACTGTCTGCGTGGGAAGCGGGCGCTCTAGCAACTTGACTGATTTACCATGCACGAATCTTTGCTTGAAGCTGAGTCTCTTTCGAGCGGGGTGTGAAACGAATGGCTCTCTTTTCAGTTTTACAGTATTACAAGGTATTTTTTATAACTGTCTGTTTCATATAATTAATAAATTCATTCTTTCAACGTAACGATTGTTTTTATTTACCCTAAGTAAACTTCACTCATTTTCAACGAGTGTACCAAATTAAAAGGCGCTTTCCAAAGTTTTGTGTGTGCTGTCCTTGTGGTCTTTAAAAGCGATGGTTTAATTAATATCTTTACCCGTTCATGTCACATTCTATTACATTTTTAACGTTGTATCTTTCCTTTCCGCGGTCCGGAGCTACATTTGTTCTAAAAAGGAGAAGTATTTTATTTTACTTGACGTTATTTTTAGCAGCGAATTCCTCCAGTCTTGTGTATTCAACCCATGAATGAGCACATTATATCCACATAGCGTTTTGTTTTTAAATAATTGATAAATTTGTACGCGTATGATTCTTATTTTTTCAACATAACGATTTTTTATGCTTTTCCGGGACTTTTGTTTCAAGCGGTTTAGCGTATGTTAAAACGAAAGATTTCACAGAAATTATTTCTTGTTATTCATGGGAATAGGGTGTGTGTATTTCATGGCGGTCTGTATTCTCGATTCTTTGTGTGCCAGTGCAGGAAGTTTGCTACGAAATGAATTTCTATAAATACATGAGAGTAATTGACTATTTCTTACACTTCATTAATAATTATTTATATATGTTGCTTCCGACGGTAATCTTCGTCGACGTGGCATTTCATTAGGAAATTAATTCACCTCTCTACATATGGTTTTTTTTTGCTTAACATCCACTAAAATAACACGATGGCGATAGCGTCGTCTTTAACTAACTGGTACTATGAGAGACACAACACGTGTGCTTATGCGCGTGCGCAGTCCCGTTGCTTCCACCTGGTTTTGGGGTTGCTTCGGTTGCCAGCTACGGCCCACTAGTGGCACTTGTTTGGAAGCCCGCAATTCGCGGCGATGCTGCAAGGCCATCAATGGCTGCCAACTGATTGAGCTGCCACCAACGGACCGCTACTGGGCCGTGACCGGCAGATTTCAGCCAGCAGTGACCCATCACTTCCAGCTGGTTGCCAGCAGTTTCCCAAAACTTGTACTTTTGCTGGGGTTATACATGATTCACTTGTTTCTACAGTGTTCCATGGTGTCCGTGTCAAGGGGACTAGCCTTTTCTCATCACGCCTCATATCATGGAGCAAATAATAACATACAGAAAGAGAGCGTTTATCACCAAATACAGGTTTATGGCCTGCACTGCTGAGATGAATTTGGGAAACGGATTGACTTCTTTGGCGTAGCTTTCGTAAAACAGGCGGCTCTGAGAACGTTTCTCTTTGGTGAACTCCGAAAATTTTGGGTTAAAGTTGATTCAGGTACAACGGGTGATCCAATTTTATCAGCCCTAGAGGCAGGTAAACAAACTAAGTAATCTATCATGTTGTTGTCCTAATTTTCTTCAAAGTTCGCATCTTTTGATACTACACACTTGTTTCAGCGGTCTGTTCACTTATGTGCAACTAGCAATAGAGAAATGCAGAATATGATAAAGGACTTGCGGATGAAAAGTCTTAAAAAAGGTCTGACAATAAACACAGCAAAAACTAAATATATGAACGATACAGAAAAGGATACAGAAAAGATTTTGATAGAAGGAAAAGAAATCCAAAAAGTAGACGAATACATCTATTTAGGTCAAGTAATCAGTTTTAAAGAAAGACAAGAATGAGAAATCAATAGAAGAATTATTTAAAGTTATAGAGCCTTTTGGATACTTAAAGAATATTTAACCGGTGATCTTCCACTGTGTTTAAAAAGAAAAATCTTCATGTGTATTATCCCCGTGTCTACTTAAGGAAGTGAAACATGGAATATCAGAGAGCGACAATGTAAAAAAATAAGAGTATCGGTATGAAAGTTAGAGAGAAGAATGTTAGGAATAACAAGAAGAGATAGAGTTAGAAATGAAATTATAAGAGAAAGAGCAGGAATTACAGATATTAAGAAAATAATGAGAGAATCAAAGTGCAGATGGGTTGGACATGCTGGAAGACTGAAATCAACCAATCATTTTTATTTTAGTTGTCACAATAATGTACATTGTAGAATACATAAATAAAACAAACAAATTGGTAATAATGTAACAACAGGGTAGCAAAGAAGAAAAAGACCAAATAGGCCTGACATATTCCTCTGCTCCCTATTTAAAAAGAAAAATAATTATAGAAAAATAAGAAAAAAATGAGAAAAACATAATTATAATATTAATATCTACATCACAAGAAAGGCAAGTCATTGTTTAAATATTAGCCTCAGCTGGCACTGGTTGACTATAATTCAGCAATGGGTCTATGCCATAAAAAAGAACAGAAATGACAATAATCTTCCGAACCTAGATTCTGTTTCTAGATCTTATTGTAATTTATTATTTCACAATAATTTATTTCACACCTCCGAGCAGTTTGGTATTAAAATAAGTAAATGTAGTGTTAAATATCCAAACATTTATTCAGTAATATAATAAAGAATTCCCTTTATCTAGTAAATATAATTTTTTGAATAAATCTATAAGTCTAAAGATGAAATATGTACAAGATTAATAACAGAATGGTTACCGAGAAATAGAAGGAGAGAAGATGGCGCCAAAGAATAAAATGGAGAGATGACCTTCAGAAATTTAGAGGTGCTACATGGTGTACTGGGGCTAAGGGTTGAAGAAGTTGGAAAAGACTGGGGTAGGCGTATACCCTGCAGTGGGTATCAACAGGCTACGAAGAAGAAGAAGAATGGGTGGTACGTCGCGTTCTTCTTGTTCTCCTCTGTGTCTTCAAATGTTCTTTCCTTCAAAGTATTTCCAACTTTGGGAACAGCCAAAAGTCGCCAGTAGCCATATATGTAGAGTGTGGGACTTTCTTCACTTCTAGCATCCGGTGTTTTCCCCAAAAAGGACAATAGGATGAGGCGAATGAGCGGGGGCATGGTCATGATGCAGCTACCAGTTACCTTGCCGCCACATCACGGGTCCTTTCCTTTCCATTACATCTCGTAAGCGACGAAGAACTGCCTGATAGTACTCTTTGTTCAGAGTTTGTTCTTCTGGAGCGTATTCATGAAGAACCACACCCTGGTGATCAATAACGTCAGCATGACTTTGACTTTGCAGCGGCGGAAGAGACCTACTTTATTGGGCTACTCATTTGAACTCTTTCAGCTGATCTTTGGCCAAGTTTCTGGCACAATTTGATGAAGATTGTCTGCTCAACTCGCTCAGTCAGTAATTGCGGCACAATACAAGAATGTGTCGGGCAAGGAGTTCACAACGCCAAACCTCCACTGCCAAGCAAAAAATGAGCCACCCGACAGCGTAGCAGAAAGCACGCATGCGCACTAAAGCCCGGAGTTGTGCGCCACCCAATGTAGTTTCCATGCTCGTTCTACAGTAGTTTAGGAGAGGAAAATTCCGTCGGACTTTTTTTTTTTTTTTTATCAGATCTTGTACCAGCAAATTCAGACATTTAGCTCAGTAGGAAGTTTCTTTTAGACTTAACCAAGGGCTTGGAACAAAATTTTCTACCAAACACATTTTTCCGAAAAATATTCGTTTCTTGTCGCATTCTCTCACAGAGCAATACGGATTCCAAAGTGTGCAAAGCAAAGTCTAAAACTCTTTCAATCATAAATGGTGCAATATATCCTTTTTACGTCGTCAAAATGTGAGAAAATTGTTACATTCTTATTGATCATGCTACAGATTCCAAGCCGCAGCCGAAATGGCATGTTAAGAAAAGATTTACTTTATCCTATTCAATAAACATCAAATATTGCTTGATTTTTTGTTTGTTTATTTTCGAATTTTAGAAATCTGCAATTTTATATTACGTATACCAAATGATTTCCAGTACATTTGTTTCTTCGAAAATGAAAAGGGTGGGCACACATAAAACTGGCCTCAAATACAAACGACATCTGCACAGTTTTATTCAATCATAATGTACCCTACATTGCAGTTGCATTTAGTATGGTAAATAAACGGTGTTTTTAACTTTAAAAAAGCCGGAATGTTAACAATTGACACTTTTATCAGCATTTTTACATAACTTTTAAAAGTCTATGTTAGAAATGGCCGCCACTTGTTTCGATGCATTTTTTCGGTCGCCGAAGCATATTTAGGAAAACATCCCGCAATGCGGGGATTGAAATGCGGACGATCTCTTACTGTTTGTTGGTTTTCAACTCTTCCGACGTTCGAAGGTTATTACGGTGGACTTTCCCGTTTAGTAAGCGTGACAGTTAAAAGTCGCACGGTGATAAGTCGGGAGAGCGGGGTGACAGTAAATCTTTAATGATCGTCCTTCCTTTAGTAAAATCACTGTGAATTACAGGGAATGAAATATCAGAGGCATAGTAAGTTGCTCCATCTTGTTGGAAGAAGGCATAAGTGAGTTCATGTGGAGTCAACTGGCTTACAAACTCTACCTAGATCCGTAGATGAACGTCTGTATACACATTCTCCTCGAAAAATGGGGTCGGTGATGCACTGGCCTGACGCTCCACATCAAACACTGACTTTTAAACCATGGACTGGTTTCTGTTGGAACACGTTTGGATTTTCAGCAGCACAGTGTCCTGTATTCTGGGAATTGACATACCGCGATAGGTGGAACCAAACTTCCTCTGTTGAAATGAAGAAAAATTGGTCGATCAGTCTTTCAGATACCATCTCCAAGAAACAGCAATGGACACATTTTCTCTTATCTAGAGCTCTTAATTCTTGCACAATACTCACACGATAAGGCTTAATTTTTAAATCATGAAAAATGTGCTGAATTTACCTACGAGTAACGCCTGCCTACTGGGATAAATGGCGTGTTGACTTGTATAACTTTACAACTGTAACCCAAACCACGTTGTGGTTACAATGGAAAAGATATACAAGTCAGTTTTTTTTTTAAGAATTATAGGGTGGCGCGTTTCATGTGTGACACTCTGCAATTCTTTAAAAAAAAATAAAAAAAAATGCTCTAATTGCACAGGATGTCACACATTTTTAGAACGTTTTTTTTTATAAGAAATTACAGAAAATAAGGGAAGTTCAAAAAATTGAAAGTGGCAGTAGCGTGTTAGATGAATACGACGGAAACATCTGCTGCAGTTAAATATCGTCTGCTAAGAAAATGGCGTACGTAGACAAACTGTGGGCAGAAAGTTATGTTTCTGCTTTTTATGAAGAAAATAATTCTTATTCTGTAATTAAAAAACGCTGTGCAGCTCATGGAATTAGCATTTTTAAATGTAAATTAAGCAATATTATAAACAAAAGGAAAATCGTCAGGCGTTGCTTTTAACAAGAAAAAGAACACCAAACAAATATGCAAACAAATTAGCAAAATCATACAATGCATTGATTATGATACGATTTCCAACATACCATAAATCATTACTCAAGTTATGAGGACAATGGCTGTAGAATAAACCTCACTTCTATGCCCTGACCTTTGACTCCATTTTTATGATATTCAGCAGAACCGGTTAAGTATACTTCTGGAACAACATGTTAAAGTTTTGTCTAAAGCGAAGCATTTTTACCTAAGCTATGACGCATAACGGCGATGGATTGGATCCCTCTCCTATGTCCTGACCTTTGACCTCATTTTCCCATTTTCAATAGGGTTCGTCCATATTTAGTCAACTACAACATAATAAATTTTCATAGAAATCGAACCATTTGTACGCAAGTTACAACGCATAAGAGCAATGGAATGAATCCTGCTCCTATGTCCTGACCTTTGACCCCATTTTGCCCATTTTCAATAAGGTTTGTTTCCAGATAGTTCCCTACCACATACTAAAATTTGATCGAAATCGAACTATTTTTACGTGAGTTATCGTGCGGACGGGTGGCCGGACGAACAGACAGACGGACAAAGCTGGAGCATATACGCTTCTTCAACCTACGGTTGGAAATCGTAAAACAGGTGCGCACTTTTATGACTATTTCGAATTTAAAGCCTCTTGTCTTAAAAGAATTCTACCGACCCTAAGAGCAATCGCTAAGTCGTTGAAAATATGTGTATCAACTGTAAGCAAGCTAATAAACAAAGATTTGAATCTGGAAAAAATCTGAAAAACATAATGTTCACTGCCTTTGGCCTAGGCACGTGGCTGAGCGCAGAACACGGTGGAGACTTCTTTACTAAACGACTGCAACAAAGAAAGGTCGATATATCAAATCATCAAGGAACTTAAAAAGACTAGAAAAGTGAAAAGACCTCGCGACGTATATTCTAAATTAACTTTCATTTTTAGTTTCTTTTCCTATGTAAATTTTGAGTTTGTTCTCCGTTATACTTTCCAACTTAACGTGACATCTTTTCTCTCACGAGAATACTGTTGGAAACACTCTTGATGTCAGAGTGAACGTGAAACATGAATGTATGAGATAAGAACGATAGATAAAAGTACGAGATAACAGTTGCTGCTGTGGATGTGTGGTGGATGTGTGTTTGTAGACGTTCAATTATTAGATAGTGTAATCTGATATCTGCAGTCTTAAAATTGGGGAGTGCTACTGAAATTCGTGCTGGGACCAATAAAAGAATTCCCGTAAGTTGACTTCTGTTTTATGATTCGTCTGGTAGTAATCATTCAATTAGGAACTATTGCATCGTATTCATATCGAATGATTTAGAAATAACGTAAGAAGGACAAGATCTCTACACGAAAAGAAATTTCGTTATAACTTACAAACTTGGTTATAGCAAAAGAGCAAAAACAGACTAACAAATTTGGTTCTTAGAATCCAAAAAAAGTTTCAGAAAAGGGTTTATGATTATTACTGAATTCTCGTACAATGGAAAATTAAAGTTAAGAAAAGTTGAAAAAAATGTTAAATTCAATTCTACATATTACCAAAATCATGTTACAACTCCTATATTTTAAGAGGAAATACCAGTCCTTTATCCACAGAGTCTTCAAAGAACAGAACTCCATCAAAATAAGGATTCTCGGTCATACTAACATCTACATTTCTTAAAAAAAGAGAAAAAAAAAGAAAAGAGACGGGTATCAAGTCTATGCTTTTCGCTCATATTCCTTGATGGTCCCGTGATGTGTTGCGTCACCAGTAGTTTATTGTGCCTCCGGACTACAAAAAAGAGAGCTTCTAAACGCAGACCTAAAACAGTGATTGGACTATGGTTAGTAGCGGAAGAGGTATGGAATAAAATATCACTATCCATTTTAAGGTTCAATTTTTTGTTGTCTTGGAAATCTAGATTTCGGTTAAATTTTTTGTTGTCTTGAAAATCTAGATTTAGGTTCAATTTTTTGTTGTCTTGGAAATCTAGATTTAGGTTCATTTCAGAGGAAGGGCTATCAGATAGAACATTTAAGAAAGAAATAATTTTATTTTAAACATTAATCATATTGCTGGAAACGCGTTCTAAAAATGTGTAAACTTACACTGAAGTGCCAGAAAAACTGGTGTAGACGAGCTTATGCAAAATACATAGCAACGTCCCCTATGCGCGTACTCGGTTGTGTCCTCCAGTGCGTATATAAAGCGATAGACATCTTTGCCAGCTGTCAGAGCTGTTTTCGGCATGAGAATGACAAGTAATAACGATTTAAGCGAGTTCCAAGGCGGTGTCATAGTTGGCGCGCGTGAGATGGGCCATAGTATTTCAGAGGTAGAAACGAAGTTCAGATTTTCACGGACGGCCATTGCAAGGGTGTACCGTGACTACAAGAATTCCGGCAAAACCTCCAACCTACGATACCAGTGTGGCCGTAAAAACACATTGGGTGAACGTGACCATCGTCGGCTGTCAAGAATCGCTTCACGCGAAAGGCGTGCAACACTCTCGCAGGTATCATCGGAATTCAATGCTGGAGCCTCAACAAGCATCAGCGTCCGGACGGTGCAACGTACCTTGCACGATATGGGCTTTGGGAGCCGACACCCAACTCGAGTCCCGTTGATGGGTGCACGACACAGAGCTATGCGCCTCGCTTGTGCACGGCAACACCGAAACTGGACACTTGATGACTGTAAACAAGTAGCCTGGTCTGACGAGTCGCGTTTCCAACTCTATCGGGTAGATGGAAGGATTCGTGTGTGGCGCAAACCCTATGAAGCCATGGATCCCGCCTGTCCACAGCGAACTGTACTGGCTGGTGGGGGGTCCGTAATGGTATGGGGTGTGTTTAGCTGGACTTCACTGGGACCCCTTGTACGTCTACAAACATTTGTGACCGGCCAACGCTATGTGCGCATCGTTTCTGACGAGGTACACCCGTTCATGTCCTGCATTCATGCTGATGCGTTGGGCCTGTTCCAACAGGACAATACACCTCCACACAAGTGTCGGGACGCCACATTATGGTTAGAGGAGCATTCATCTGAATTTGGGGTGTTGCCATCCTACCCAAGTTCCCATATCTGAACGTGATAGAACACATTTGGGATGTCATGGAACACGCTATCGAACACAGGAATCCGAGACCTCGGAATACACCCGAATTGTGGAACGCTCTGCAGGAAGTATGGTGTGCATTGCCTACAGCATATTTCCAGAAGCTAGTTGAGTCCATGCCCGGTCGTATGTCTGCAGTCCTGCGCTCCCGTGGGTGATCTACCAAGTATTAGACTGGTGTACAGAGTTTTTCTGGCACTTCAGTGTAATTATCGAATACTTCACACCGTTTATAAACTGAAACACTTCCTTTTCATGGCGTAAAACTCGTATACAATTCGAGCCGATACAGAGATGCTATTATCTAATAAGGATATGAAAGCTTAGCCCGGACGAAGCCTCCGGGTGGAGCGCGAAAGCTCGGCTCAAATTGTATATGAGTTTTACGCCATTAAAATTGAGTGTTTTAGTATGTGTAAACTTCCTAGGCGATGAATCTGACTTCATCAGCGAACATCAAGTACGTACCACGTATACAACCAGACTCCATACTTCCTTGGTGACTCAACGAATACAAAATTGAAAGATTTGTCTTCATTTCTTGTATTCAACAAACAACAGAATAATATTCCGAGTGAACAAAGAGAAAACCTACAAAGATAACCAATCAAGTCGGCAGCGCAGTTCACATGAGAACCAATCATTATCTGGAAATGAGAATTCATTGTAAATAACAACAATTTTAAAATAATGGGGGATATCAGAACTTCGCAGTGGAAAAGAAACAAGTTGTGTTAAAGACAATAGAAAGGAAGAAAACCACTCAGTATCTTCTTTCGTAAACCACTTTGCACGAAGATTTCAAAAGTCAATGAAAAAACAATGAAGACCTTCGTAAATTTTTAAAGTAAACGGATACGGATACACTTTTGAAGCGCTTACAGGAAATAAATTTCAGCTTTCCCTGCAGAAATACACCCCAAAGCTCACGGAATTGTTCTTATAAATCACTCGCAAAGATTCCGAAAGAGTAATGTTTCATATATTATTTACGTAAGTGGAACGTAAAGGGAATTTATAAACTGCTTTTGAAAGAAAAGTAAACAATGGTGCGCAATTTTAATGTCTCACAGGAAGCACTGCTGTAAAAGTTTGAGAGGTACTAATGCAGTTGTAATTACAAACGTTTCTAAGTTAAACTAGACATAGTTAATCCTACTGAGTGCAGAAGGCAAAAGAAAAGATTCAGTTAACAATATATATTATATATACACAGTCGTATCCTAATAATATGACCACCTACCTAATAATGGGATAACCACCCTTGGCCCGGATGACAGCGGCGAGACATCGTGGCATGGACGCAATGAGGCACTGGAAGGTTGCCCGAGGCAGAAGGCAACTAGACATAGTTAATCCTCCTGAGTGCAGAAGACAAAAGAAAATATTCATTTAATAATATATATTATATATACACAGTCGTATCGGAATAATATGACCACCTACCTAATAATAGGATAACCACCCTTGGCCCGGATGACAGCGGCGAGACATCGTGGCATGGACGCAATGAGGCACTGGAAGGTTGCCCGAGGCATACGTGCACATTCTAACTGAAGCATAGCAATGAGCTTCCGGAGATGACGTCTTTTTGTCGGCACGGCGAACCTCTCGATTCAAATAGTCCCATAAGTGTTCTATGGGATTGAGGTCTGGCGATTTCGCCGGCCAAGGGAGAACGGAGACATTGCTGTCATGTTCCTGGAGCCAGTCACGACTTGGCACAGCGCATTGTCCTGTTGGTAGACATCATCACCACCCGGGTAAACGTGCAACATGAAGGGATGTATGAAGTCAGCGAGGATGAACAGGTGGCCATGGGCGTTCAGAGACCCATCCAGTGATACCAGCGGTTCCAGATCGTACCAGGAAACCATCTTCCACATATGCACACTGCCACCGCCGGCCTGTGCTTGGCCGACAAGCGTATGCGAGTGTTCGTTCTCATGTGTCTGACGCCGTATCCGCCACCGCACGTCACATCTGTAGAGTAGAAACCTCGATTCGTCGGAGAAGGCAACATTTTTTCAATCTTCCAATGTCCAATGACGATAGTCCCATGCGAACTTCAGGAGTCGTTGCCGATGACCCTGGGTTAACATGGTCAACTTGACGCAGCGTTGACTCCGGAGACACATGTGTAACAGAGTTCGCTCTGCTGTTATTAGGGACACGTACCTGGGTGCCCAAGCATTCATTTGCCTGGACAATTGCTGTACCGTTGCACGTCCATTGCCCTTCACGAGTCAACGGAGGCGATGGTCTTTGCGGCTCCACAGTTATGACGTCGGGAGGTACTCGGTGTGTCAGCGGTCCATTCTTGGTACACCCTTACTACAGCACCTTGCGAACAGCTCACGAAGTCTGCTGTTTCTGAGATGCTTCCACCTTTGGATCGGTAGCCGATGATCATTCCTTTTTGAACGTCCGTCAAATCACTACCTCTATCCATTGTGCTTACTTTTTCCTTACACTGTGATTCCGGGGGCGGTCGTATTATTCTGATATGACCGTGTATATACCGTATGTATATGTTACCGCTAAAGGGCAGAAATCAGTTGTTCTACAGATTATCTAGGTAATGTGCAGATTAACTAGGGGGATCCGTTAAAGTGCCGAAAATTGTTTCATTCCTCAAATTTCCTAGGTAATCTGCAAATTGCCTAGATAATCTGCACATTACCTACTAAGGTACTCGTTAAAGTGAAAATAAGATCTTTGCTGGAACAACAGCAACGTTTCTGTACGCTTAAATTAACATAATGTTATTTATTTATTTTTCGATATATAAATAATCAAGGTAATACAATCAAACAATCAACAAATTAGTTGATAGAATCATCAATCATCAGTCAATTAAAAAACTATAATAGAAAGAATCAAACGGTTTAAAATATTATTATAATTAAGGAAATGAATTTGCAAAACATATGATAAAATTATGCTTACTTATTAGTGCAATCTAAAGCTTGGTGACTCTTTGAATTACATAGCAATTGGTTTTTGCGACAAGCACACCTATTTGTGGTACATTTAAATTTGCAGTCACATTTTCGGAAACCCTGCCCAGTAACAAGGGATTGTTTTATTGCTGTTTGACGTAAATATATTTTTACAGCAGGGACATCTTCTTTTGCTAAAAATCTCTCTTTGCAAACACTGAATTCAGATTTTGCATACAATTGTTTTAAAATACCCGTTTTAGTAACAAGTTTATAAAAGTCATCCTCTGTTTTACTAAGAACCACAGCTAAAATCGAGCGGGCATCAGTTTTTGCTCTGTCTACTTCGGGTACTTTAATTCTCACAGTGACACGTTCATTGACATTTGGGTGCTTTGCAGTAGTAACTGCTAACATTTTCTTTGCTTGCTTTTCTAAACCTTTCTTGGCTTCATCACGCTGTATCTTCTGATCCATATTCTTTTTACAGATATTGCACAATACATTCTTACCATACCCTGTAACGTACCAGGAGATGTGACGTACCTGCCCGAAGGACGCAGACGACATAAAGGCAGATAGGAATCAGAATAAAACGTCCGCGTAGCTCAATTGGTAGAGTGACTTATTCCGGAATAAGTTGCTCTACCAATTGAGCTACGCGGACGTTTTATTCTGATTCCTATCTGCCTTTATGTCGTGTGCGTCCTTCTGGCAGGTACGTCACATCTCCTGGTACGTTACATCATCTCCCCCTTATTTTTTTTTTTCGAAGTGCTGGAGAAGGGATTCTCTGATTTTTCCTATCTCGCGGTGTGGAAATAACATCACACCATTACGAGATTTTGAACGGTCGGGTCATCCGGATAGTTCGGGCGCCATTATAACGAAGTAAATGTCTCCGTCATTTCTGTCCACGCCAGGATTTGAACCCGGATCCCCTCATTCCGGAATACGTCACTCTACCAATTGAGCTACGCTGACGTTTTATTCTGATTCCTATCTGCCTTTATGTCGTCTGCGTCCTTCGGGCAGGTACGTCACATCTCCTGGTACGTTACAACCCTTTCTCTTTAGGATCTATTTCGCCACAAATTACGTGAACAAACATATCACACGATTTACACTTGTGAGCCCCTGATGTTGCTTTTGAGCAAATAATACAGACCATGCCTTGTATAGTCCTCTTTACAGGCTCTGTGCGAAACTGTGATGGCGATTCTGCTGAAGTTGAGGGTAACTCAGTGATGAGTGATGACTTCTTCAACATGCAGAGGTGATTCCTTGGAGGTGCAGGGTAACTGAATATTCTTCATAACTGTATCCTCAATCAACGGTGTAGAAGGCAGTTTAAGACTGCTATCGATAAATTCTTGTATTTCTATAGGTGATTCTGTAGAAGCAGGGGATAACGGAATGTCCTCTTGAGTAAGATTTGACTGTGATCCCATAATCACAGTCTCTTGTGAATCTTCTAATTTTTCAAGGTCTTCTTCAGTATTTATCGAATGTAATACACTTTGTGATGTAATAGAAGAAGATAATCCCATTTTTGCGGGACAGCCGAACATGGCTTCGTATGGACTTCTTTTAATTGCAGAATGATAGGCACGATTCTTCATGAATTGTACAAATCGTACGCCCTCACTCCACTTGTTAGTTTGGTTATCAGCCATCCAAGTAGTGAGCATGTTTTCAATGTCTTGATTCGCTCGTTCTACACTTCCTTGACTTTGGCTGTGTCTAGGTTTGCCATTAACCATTTTGATTTCTGGCCACAACTGTGTTATACTTTCTAAGATTTTATTACAAAATTCGCGTCCGTTATCTGAATGCAAAATACTTGGAGCGCCAAAAAGGAGAAAAATATCAAGCAAGTTATAGGCTACTTCATCAGCCCGTTTTGATGTGAGCGGCTTCAATACAACAAATTTTGTTAAATGGTCTTAGTATACGAGAAGAAACTTAAACTTTCCATCTGGTTGAGATTGGTAATCGATGAGATCCACCTGGCATCTGCTGTTGAAATGCGATGAAATAATCGGCTTTACAACAATCCCTTTTTTCGCACTTTTTTGTTTTTGTTGACAAGGTTTGCATAAATCCAAAAACATTTTTATTTGGACTTGGGTTATGTTTTTATAAAGTGTATTTAATTGCTTGATCATTCTGTCTCTTCCACGGTGGCCAATTGACAAATGAGTAGAATACAATATGTCAAACAATTCTTCGGCATGGGCAAACTTTTTCATACTTTCTCGCGCATATGACAATGGCTCAATGAGTTTTTCAGAGCCTTGTATAGTCAACACATCATACCTTTGAATTATTCGATAATCTCGAGATGATTTTTTCTTCTTGGAAAGTTTTATTCGCTTTACATCTTCAGTTATGCAATCATACTTTTGTTTTGTCATTAAAACACTATTATATTTTGAATCTTCGCTAAAGAGGTTTTCGAAGAATCTTTTCTTCATTTTACTCACCAATTCGGTGCTTGCTTGCATACTAGGAGTTAAATTTATCTGCTTTAAAAAAAATCACGACACAAATTCACGCGCTAACAGGCAGAAACGAATTTGAAAACAGAATTAGCTATGCTACGCACTGGCAGCTGACGCCAATTATGAGAAATAAAAACAACCGGTGACGTCTAGACTCTGGCGATACGAAACTAAAAGTGAAGAGAGAGGGGGAAGGTGTAGGGAAAGGAAATGAGAGAAACAAACTTTTGAACTTTAACGATACGGAAGCCGTTAATGTGCACATTACCTAGGTAAAATGCGGAAAACTCTTGAATCCGCACGTTAACGGAGCAAATCAGTTAATCTGCAGATTAGCTAGGTAATGTGCACATTAACGGCTTTCGAGCTTTAGCAGTAACATATATACAAAAATTGTACGCGCACACACACACACACACACACACACACAGAGTGATCACTGAATTATGACTACCCTTATCAAAAATGGATGCGACCCGTTGACCATGTTATTTTCGAGAAGGTAGCGATTAGTCGGCCAACTTAGCATATATATGGTGTGAGTGGTTGGTCGTAAAACTTGGAGCGTGATTGGCAAACAGAAAAAATTTATCGGACTTTGAGATGCGACAGACTGTGGGAACTCGGAGAGCTGGTGCCTCAATTTCCCAAACGGCTTGACTGGTGGCTTGTCAGCAAGCTGCCTGAGTTAAAGTGTATCAGGACTGGCGAGAAAACGGTCAAACAACAACTCGGTTGCAAAATTTCGCAGGACAACGAGAGGATGACGTGAGAGTTGAGCGCCCTGTCTGACGACTCGCACAGGCCAACAGACGCAGCATTGTTCAACAGTTGACTACCCAATACAACAGAGATCAACCCGGAACAGTATCTGGCATGGCCATGTGTCGTATGCTCGGACGTATGGGCTAACACAGGAGACGAGTCCGACGACGTGCTCTCCTAACCACGGTTAATCAGCGCAAAAGTCTCGCCTGGTGCAAAGATGATGCAAGTCGGACGTCGGATGACTGGTAAAAAAAGTGTGCTAGTCAGATGAGCCGCGTTTTTTACTCCACTCCCTGGATGGTTGTGTATGTATTTGGCGCAAACAACATGAGGCACTTGATCCATCCTGCATGGTCTCTGGCCTGTCAAAAAGACATTTCAGGCAAATTGCGAAAAAACACAACGTAAAATGTAAAGATCCCTACTAAATAAAAGACTTCAAGATAAAGTAAAGAATACAAATATAAGATCTGGAACAAAATTTTTAGACATAGATGAAAAGATGCCCAATTTAAAACGGAAATCGGCTGGCCATATAGCAAGAATGGAAATAATAGATGGACTAAAATAATAACAGGATGGAGATCCTATAAAGGTAAGAGAGGAGTAGGAAGACCAGAGAGAAGAAGAATAGATGACATAAAGAAAACTGTAGAAAAGCTGTGGAATAGACAAGCCCAGGACAGGAAACATTTGGAAAGAAATGGGGAAAACATGTAGCCTCAATTGGCTATACATAGGGTTGGAAGAAGACTGAAGTCATGTTGACGATATGATGTCAAAAAGAGTTTCCATGCGTAACTTTTGTAGTCAACTTTTGATCTTGTGTCAATATTCATATACGATTATTCAGCGAGTTACGTGTCGATGTTAAATTATTCTTTCATGTAGATTAAACCATGTGAAAGTTCAATTGTGTGCTCTGTAACGTACGTATTTGACGATGTGCTATCCAAATAAAAGAGTGGAATATTAAAGTACAAAGTATTGGGTTGATGCGTAAGTTCATGCCGTTTTTTTCACCGCACTACAGGGATGTATTGAATAAGAAGGGGAAACGGGATCAATCAACTATGTATCCCCCCCCCGTTGTTTACGATGTTGCCCCAAAGTCTGAATAGGTATGCAACGCCATTCTTGAAAAAACGGGCACGTTTTGCTGCGAAGAAATCACCTAGGAAATTCTGGAGATCAACATCGTTGTTGAACGTTCAGCCACGGAGTGCATTCGACAGAGATCGGAACAGGTGATAGTCTGAATAGGCGACATCTAGGGAATAAGCCGGATGTGGAAAGATCTCCCATTTCATGTCCTGAATGGCCATTTTGGTCATGTTTGATCTGTGAGGTCGTGCGTTATCATGTTGGAGAAGGACACCATGGCGCCGATGTGGCCGTTTCTGCTGAATTGCTCCCTCCACACGGCGGAGTTGCTCAAAATAAAGTGCAGCGTTGATGGTCCGATTCCTCGGCAGCATTTTCCAGTGAATAATGCCTTCCATGTTCCACCAGACACACAACATGATCTTCACAGGATGAAGGTCATGTTTTGGACGTGGTGTGTGCGTCTTGTTTGGGCTTAACCATTCCCTCCGATGCCTGAAGTTTACGTGCAGGCACCACTTTTCATCTGCAGTAACAATGCGTGACAGAAAGGGTTTATGTTGCTGAGAACATTCGCGCCAACGGGCGAGCAAGGAACCATATATGGCAACACGCTGATTCTTGTTGTCCTCGGTGAGAGTGTGAGGCCCCCCAAGACCACAATTTCTGGACCTTTTCAATACGCTACAGGTATCGCACCACTCTGGCCTGATCACAGTCCATCTCAGTGACCAATTCGCGTATGGTTTGATACTGATCCAAGTGGATGAGGTTGTTCAAACGATCCTCATGAAAGTGAGATGGACGATCGGAGAGTAGAGAGTCGTTGAGGTCAAAATTGCGACCTTGGAACTGCTCAAACCATTTGCGGGCTGTCCTCGGAGCAATCGCATCCTCCCCATACACAGCACAAATTTGTCGAGTAGCCTCGGTGGCTGTGGATCCTTTGTTAAACTCGTAGAGGAGCAGGTGTCGGAAATGTCCATTCCTCTCTACTTGACTCTCCATACTTCCGGACCTGAAAACCAAAACACCCATTAGCTGCAATCACACAACGCAATATGATTTAGATACACGATATGGCTACACTTTGATATACAACTGACCATCAGCACCATCACTACTGACTGCGAAACACTCGTGAAATAAAACATCAACCCAATAAGTCAACTACTTCCTTGTTGACTTTTGATCATATATTGAAGTCGGTTATATGTTTAAATAAGAAGGTTTCAGCTATTAAGTTTTGAGCTATCCGGGTCAACCAAAGTTATTTATAATGCTGTTGTTTAATATCTTTTTTCGTTTTTGAGATAACGTACATTCGAGCTAACGTAGCAATAACCCAGTGTTGAAGTTAAAATGTATGTAACCGACGTTAGAGTGCAGTTCATGTTAATATGCTGGCCACCCAAAATGCAACACCAAGAAGGAAGCATCCGATTGGCCTGAAATTCGCAGCATGCGTCGCCCGCGAGAGGACATGCAAACGATTAGCATTTCAGGGCATATGCAAATCATGTGCGCCCGGCATGCCACCTAGAAGCACTATAAGAAGGGTGCACAGAAGGCGGGTTGTAAGTAGTGGAAGTGTGTTGTGCTCCCGGACCTGTGCGTGGGAAGCTTCCTGATGCCTCGTCGCAGAATACGGCAGTCATTCCAGCACGTTTCGGAGTTCGACAGAGGACGAATAGTGGCTGGTCGCGAAAGCGGTTTATCGTACCGAGACATGGGCGCCCGTGTGGGACGACATCCAGCCACAGCGAGGCGAGTCTGGATTCGGTGGGTGCAGGAGGGTCGGACGGAACAAAGTGAGCGATTGCCATAGCCGCGGCCCACCATCAAAAGAGAGGACCGCCATGTTGGTTGGCGGGCATTGGCGGCTCGCACCGCCACATCACGAACGTTAGCGCAGGAATTAGGGTGTGTTGCGCAACAACCTGTGTCAGCACGTACCGTTCGACGTCGTCTGCAGGAGAGGGGACTTATCGAACTGCGCCCATTGCTCCGATTACCATTGACGTTACAACACCACAAAGTGCGGCTGCAGTGGGCCGTTGAACGCCGCACCTGGACTACGGAATGGCACGACATTGTCTTCGCCGACGAATCCCGCTTCTACCTGCAACACCATGATGGTCGGATCCGCGTGTAGCGGCACCGCGGCGAGAGACTGTATGACGCCTGCATTATGCATCGCCATACCGGTCCGTCGCCTGGCGTTATGGTTTGGGGCGCAATTGGATATGACACCCGTACCCCTCTGGTACGCATCGCCGGTACACTCAACAACCACCGCTACATCTCCGACGTTTTGAAGCCTGTAGTCCTCCCTTACCTGCAGGACCTGTCAGCGGCCACGTTTCAACAGGACAATGCACGCCCGCACTTGGCACGCATCGTGCAACAATTCTTCACGGTCCACCAGGTGTCACTGCTGCAGTGGCTCGCCTGTTCTCCCGATATGTGGCCCATCGAACACGTCTGGTTGCTGATTGGAAACCGAGTGGCCCGGCAAGCACCACCCGCGGCTACGCCTGATGAACTGTGGCAACGTGTGGAAGCAGCCTGGACCGACATACTCCAAGCCCACATCCAAAGCCTCTTTCGTTCGATGCCGCGGCGTGTAGCGGCCATTATTGCCTGCCATGGGGGCCACACGAACTATTGATGTCTGCGTGTTCCGCAAGTCACACGGGCCTGCAAGCTCAATCGTTTCATCTTTGTATCTGTTGTTATGTGTCCAGTAAATCTAGCTTTGCTATCTCGTGTCCTTCTTGGTGTTGCATTTTGAGTAGCCAGCAGTGTAGTTAAAGCGACTTTAATCAATTTAACATAAAAACATTATAAGGCGTAAATACTGAAAAAGTAGCTATTAAAATCAATTACCTTCGTACCCTACATTACGAATACTAATTCGTTTCTAAAATAGTTCATCAAAAATCGTTCACGTCGAAAATCAGTATGTTAACTTGTAACGTACAACTGGGGTGACACAAAATTAAAATTGCAAGTAGCAGTGGTAAGCCAAAGTCGGTGTGATTCATTCAGAGGAACAACTGGCCCCGGAGCAAGTAGATATGGCTTAGAAGCCCGTCAGCTGCAAAACGGGATTATTTTCACAAGCTCCTGTAAAAGAATAGAAGCAGCTTTTAGCAAATTCCTATACCTGGAAATATTTTGATGAGTTTATTTAGAATTCAGGAATTTTATTTAGGACAAGTCAATAACAGTGTTCCGAATTTTTTAGTAATAAGTTTCAACCACATTTCCTAAAACACTCTATAAAATCATTGAACTTTACGTAGAGTGTTATAAATAGATATAGCTTTTAAAATAGTTTCGTATTGCAATTTCTGTCTCTCTTATTACATTTCCACAATCAGTCGACGAATTTTCCGAAATTCCTGTTTTAGAAGTTCTTCCGTTCGCTGGTATTTTCTGATCTGTTTATGGAATTTGTGGTATCTAGTTGTTTAAGCAGATCAGTGCTGTTCTTACTGCCTTCCGGTATTAGCAGAATTTTTTCTTGTAGCAGCTAAATCCGTTTGATAACGCATTCTAAACATTCCGAGGTGATACGGTGCCGCGTAATCTCTCACTTAACGGCCTAGATGAGGTTGACTGTCACCTTCCCTTACTAATTTTAATGCTTATTTTAAAATAATCGATTTTTTTTCAATTTTTTACTGTATATGTAAATTAATCTCTCTAGTTCTTGTTTTCCATTCTCTTTCTTTTATTTATCCTTCTATCCGGTTGCGGGTATTGTTTTTCCTTGCGCCATTTTCTCTTTAATGTTTTTTTTTCTTTTTTTTAAATTCCGATTACCCAGTCTACAACATGTTTCGCCTTAAAAGTTGTTTGAGCTGTTTTGCCAGATGTTGTACATATTTGCGGTGCTGATTGAAATTACGATTTTGGTATTTCTCTGTCTCGTAAAGACTTTTAAGAAAATGGTGTAAAATTCTGGGTAGAGTATGCGTAAAATGGTAGGTTATCATAGAAGGAAAAACATTTCAGTTACTGAAAATACATCCACCAGGTTTAAAGCATTTATGCAAATGTCATTCCCGATATATAATTGCCGTATTTTCCCTGTTCTCCCCATGTTAGCCTGATCTTCAGGAAGACTGAAAACAGGTTCGCCCCGTAGTTGGAACAAAACCCGCATCAGCCGATTTTCGTTCGAGAACTTGTGACCTATACACTGAAGAGTAATTGACTTAGAGATACCTGTCTAGTAACGTGTAGCACCACCTTTCGCCCTGATGACGGCGGTTATTCGTCTCGGCATGAACTCGACAAGACACCGGAAGGGTTGGGAAGCCATACGAATTCACGACCCCTGAACAAGCTCCCACAGTTCACGAAGATTTGATGGAGGGGGGTCAGAGCCTCGAACATCTCTCTCGATGGCATCCCAGATGTGCTCGATGGGATTGAAGTCAGGTGACCTAGCTGATCGAGGAAGCCAGGTCACGTCGGTAGAAAGTTCACGAACCATTCAGATACAATTCGGGAGCGATGGCACGGTGCATTCTCTTGTTGCCGGATAAGGTCCCCAGTGGGATGTTGAAGACGCACAAACGGGAGCAAATGGTCGTCCAGGATATCTCTGTAACATTGACCTGTGAGGGACGATGTCACACAAACCAGGGGTCCCATTTCAGCCCACGTATACAGTCTCCAGACAAGAATGCCACCCCCACCAGCTTGAAGAGTACCCTGCTGGCAAAAAGGATCCATCGCTTCATGTGGTTTGCGCCGTACTTGTATCCTGCCATCCGCATGTACCAACGTGAATCTCGACTCATCAGTCCAGTCAGCATTTTTCCACATGTCTAGGGTCCAGTGGCGATGTTCCCGCGCCCATGCTAATCTTTGCACCCTGTGATGTGCGGTCAGCAGCGGTACCCTCATGGAACGATGGCTTCTGTACCCCATAGCGAGGAGATGGTTCTGGATGGTGTGGCTGCTTACACGTTTTTGTGCACCAGCGTTAAATTACCGAGTGATTTCTTGCACTGTGGCCCGTCTATCCGCTGTTACACTGCGAGCTAGCCGACGATGACCTCGCTCATCCACACGCTGTTGCCCACGACAGTTGGCCCTTGCAGGGAAGGTTTTACCGGATTCGATGTACTCACGATGTACCCGTGACACAGTGGCTCGTGAAAATCCCAGTGCCTGCACGACTTCCGAGATGGAGTGACCTATTCGTCGGGCCCCGACAATTTGCCCACGATCAAATGCGCTTTGATCCTTCGTCTTACCCTAACTGCGTCCGACTCTTACTGATTCCCGTCGCATCACTCCTTATATTGTCGGATCGCTGCATACGTCATGTCGTTTCCGTTTACAGGGTCGCCCACAGCGCCACATTTGCATAACGCCAGCTGTCTCTAATTCAATTGCTCTTCAGTGTATATGTACCAGGATATGAGAAAAGGTCGTCTTGACTTTACAACGAAGCATCGGATTGTTTCAACTAACACAAATATGAAGGGTGTTCATATTTTTACGCTGCATCTGTCTGTTCAGATTCAGTTGCTTGGAATTTCGTTCTCTGGGGTGGCGTAACGTTAGCATTCTCGAACGGAATTCGGAAGGTGAGGGTTCAATTCTAACACCAGAGTGATGTAATTTTCAACTTTCAGAAGAGGAAAACAGTGAAAACTTTCGCCGATAATGACATTCGTATAGGTCGGCCATGTACGAGGATTGTACCGGGAGTAATGCAAAAGTGGGCATAACTTTTTTATTAACTGACAGAGGTCGTTCAAATCGCACATGTTATAGAGTAACTCTTCCTCTATAGCAACCCCTGCTTCTCTTCCTCTGGTCTGGGCCGCTGCCCGCTCACCCTTATCTGCCCCTCTCGAAATTAATACCCACTGGCTCTTTTTGCATAATCGCCTCCCTGTTCCGTATTTTCTCTTTCGCATGTCTCTTCTCTCCTCCCCTCTCTGCTCCTTCTGCGCACAGGAGGCAGACGTTTCTCACGTCTACCTTTACTGTCCCATCCTGATGCGTCTCCTCCACCAGGCTTTCCGGATTGCCAGTCGCTCTTGTTCTCAAGATCTTCCGTTTACTGCCTACAGACATCTTCTTCTGCGGGCTCATCCACCTACGCCTCTTCCGTCAGTATGTGCCTATCTTTTCGTGCTGGTTAAACACGTTATTTACGTATACCTTCAACAACTCAGCAGCATTTCCTCGCCGGTCTCTTTACACCAGGCCAGCGCAGCACTTGTGTGCCATTTTCAAGATCGATTGCTTTCTCGACTCCGCCTGGAGAACCAGCCGGCTTCTTCCAGTCGTCGAGAAGCCACCTTCTATGCTACCTGGGCGCCGGCCGCTCCATGGTTTGCGGTTGATTCTGGACTGCTACACCTATCAGTACCCTAGGACATTCTACACCTCCTTTGCTGAGTTCCGTGGCACCCTGGTGCCTCTCCTCCACTCTACGACTCGTGCAATCCACACTACCGTTGAATTGGGAATGCTAATGCCGTCTCAGTGTATTTTCATGCTTACTCGTGTACATTACTTACTTTCACCCCGCCTGTATTATGTTGCTTTGGTGCCCTCGTTAAATAACTTGCACAATTGCGCACGCTGTGGTTTTATCTCATGTGTGTAATGTTTTACCTTCACGGCGGTGTTTGTGCTGTTCTTTTTCTAATTGTGTACTATTGTTTCGCCTGTGTTTTCCTGTAAATCATGTCCAGCCAATGTCATGTGACACGATGTGTTTCTCTCTGTCACTTCTGCAATTTTTATTCAATAAGCTTTGCTTGCAGCATTTGTTATTCATCCCCATTGTCATTGCAGTGTATATACCATCATGTTTTAACAGTTTTGTATTATTTCCCAGTGAGATGCCCAATACTGTACGTCTCCCTCTTATGTTTTCTTATGATAAATTAGAATAAAGCGATTTTGAAACCTTCTTCTTCATTCTAGGTAAATATTGGATTCCAAGCAGAAGCAACGTGCCGTCATTTAGTTCTTGTCGAAGGAAGGGTGCAGGCTGTCCGACATCCACATAAGGCTACAGAATGTTTACGGAGATGACACCATTGACAAGAGCAATATGCACAGATGGATGAAGAAGTTCAAAGAAAGGCAAAATTCGAGGAAGTATCTTACCGCAAAGAATTTTTTTCAAACGAATTATTCGAAGTGAGATATTGCTACAAACAAATTGGAAACAGAAATATACAATTATGACCGTAATGGAAAAACTGTTTTCTTTTTTGTTAGCACGCCTTTTGTAAAAAAAGATCGTGCTTATGTTATCGGTTTGTCCGTCTGTACCCACGATATCTCTGCAACTATTAGTCCGATTTGAAAAATTATTTTCGCGTTGGGAAGCTTGAAATATGCGAATGATGATCCTTAATTTCGTCTTTTTTTTTACGATGTACAATTTCGGCCGCTAGAGAGCGTAAATGCAGATGATGTAGAATTCAAAAATACGTTTTATTTCTCATATTTGCTTCTAAAAATCCGATTGAAAAGAAAAATTTATCTTTCGATTCATTTATGTCGAAGAGTATTTCAGATATAGTTACTTTTTCAAATTACGCATAGATTTTCCGCTAGGAGGCGTAAAACTAAATTACATTTTTCCCGATAATTCTCCTTCTAATACTCGGATTTGAAATATTTTTTCTTCAGCTGATACACCTCCTGATGGCAAATCTTTTGCATATAATTTCAAATTTTTGGTAAAGAATACTTTGGCCACCAGGGGACGTAAGTGTTAATTTTTGTTTCTCATGTATTTGCCATAAAATCTGAGCTTCTAAAATATCGATTGAAAAAGTTCTTTCGTGGACTGATGCCACTCACAAAGATAAATCTTTCGGAATATTTTCTTCTTAAAATATTCCAGTTTCTGCGCCAGGGAGCGTAGATGTAATATCCTATTTTCGTCAATATCTCTACTTCTAGGAGCCCGATTTGAAAAATTTCTTCTTTTTTGGATGGTGTTTTCAGTGTGACATGTTTTTCATATAATTTCAAAATTTTCAAGTAATTCATAGACTTTCCGCTAGAGGGCGTAGAGGTAAATTGCATTCCCATCTATATCTCGGCTT
This sequence comes from Macrothele yani, assembly GCA_039090855.1. Classification (NCBI taxonomy): domain Eukaryota; kingdom Metazoa; phylum Arthropoda; class Arachnida; order Araneae; family Macrothelidae; genus Macrothele; species Macrothele yani. The sequence continues at coordinate 120,728,808 of CM077026.1, forward strand.
CTAAATATCCAATTTGAAAAAATATTTCTGCCCCGGATACAGCTCCGGATGGGAAATCGTTTGCACATAATTTCTAATTTTTGTAAAAAATGGTTTGGCCACCAGGGGGCGTAAATCTTAATTTCCGCTTCTGATGTATTTGCAGCAAAATATGAACTTCTAAATTCTCGATTGAAAAAAAAGTCTTTTGTTGACCGATACTACTCATGTCGACAAACCTTTTAAGAGCATTTTCTTCTTGAAATAATGCGTGGTTTCTCTGCCAGAGGGCGTAGATATATATCTTATTTTCGTCAATATCTCTACTTCTAGGAGTCCGATTTGAGAAATTCCTTCTTTGTTGGATAGTGTTTCCGATGCGAAATGTTTTTCTTATAAATTCAAAATTTTAAGGTAAATCATAGACTTTCCGCTAGGAGGCACAAAGGTAAATTGCGTTTTCTGCGCTATTTCTGCTTCTAAAACTCCGATTTGAAAACTTCTTCCTGTATCGCATGCAAGACCTGATGGAAAATATTTTTTACATAATTTCTAACGTTTGGTAAAGAATGGTTTCGCCACCAGAGGGCATAAGTGTTAATTTCTGCTTCTGATGTATTTGTAGCAAAATCTGGGCTCCTGAAAACTCGACAAAAAAAAATGTTCTTGGACAGATACCGCTCATATGGGAAAACCTTTTGAGAATACTTTTGTCCTAAAATAATGCATGATTTTTCGAGAAGACGTAAAGTCACATCTTATTTTTGTCAATATCTCTGTTTCTAAGAGTCCGATTTGAAAAATTGTTTCTGTGCTGGAGAGCGTGTCCGGTGCGAAATGTTTCTCATGTAAAATCATGTTTTTCTTAACGCACATGTCTGCAACCAGAGCGCGTAAGCTCAGGAGTCCGTTTACAGCAATATCTGAGGGATTAAAAACCCGACTGAAAAACTTCTTTCTTCCTTCAGATACTATTGTTTTCCATACCGGTTCCATTGACTTTGAATCGCTTTGATAAATTTAATTTGCGTCAGAATGGATTCAAAAGACGTGCTTATTACACCCGAAAATTCGGTGTCATCTTTCTTGATACGATATTGTGTCGGTGTGTCTGCTTTAAGAAAGAGACGATAATATTTTTGTATGGCAAATCATTATTCATTCCGTGAGCACCAGTACCGATTATTGAATTAAATGTCAACACACAATATTATCGTGAATTTCTGAGGACAAAGTTGAGACTGAAAATTCGTCAAAATTGCCTCAACTTATTGGAAGGGGGAGAGATCTTGCTTCATGACAACTCATCGTGTCATGGTGCAGCGTCTGTACGGGGACTTTTGTCGAAATATGGCTGGGAAACTATCCCACCCACCATACAGCCCTGATCTCAGTCCACCAGACTTTGATATTTTCCGAAATTTGAAAAATTGGCTCCGCAGCATCCGCTACGAATCGCTGGACGAATTGAAAATGGCGTGCTACAGGGTATCCAGAACTTACCTCTCCGCTGGCAAGCTGTCATTAGCAGCGGAGTTGAGTACATTGAACGGTAATAAGGTAAGTTTTCTCCGTTACTTCACATATTTCTCAAAAATGGACAGTGTGCAGAACTTTTGCGAGCAATTCATAACTTCTCTGACGAGGACTGTATTCTGCATGTCCTGGTTGACAGTTTGGACGTGTTCTTTACATCTAGGCAAATCTTTATACAAATTTACACCACGAAAATAAACGGATTTACTACGCTGTAAGGGTTCCTTGAGTGATGTTTTGTTTTACTCTGTGAAAAAATCGTAAATCGGATTTCCTCATAATTTGCAATTTGTGAATGGTTTCATTTCAACCTTAAACTTCAATGATTGTTTCGCAAATGTATTTCGTCATAATTCGCAATTTGTGAATGTAGTTTCATTTCCTCGACCTTAAACTTCAATGATTGTTTCGCTGATTGCTATGAGTCTCTCCAACATATTACTATTTATTGCGTAGTAATACTTTTTGTTGGTATTATCCACTCATAGGTGGGGGTATCATGCCCGTTTAACATTTAAACGCGTTCTCGTCTCTATAGATAAAGGAATACTGCATAGTTAGTCAGTGTAGGACAGCTGCAAAACATGTATCGAAAATTTCCTGCAATTGCTTTTTTTTTCCTAAGATGTAATTGCTTCTTTTTCCTCCAGCAAATCAGAGAAAACCGAGATATTCCAGAAAGGTTTTCTGATTCAGATGTTGATTTCGCTACGTTTCAAGTCTTGATTCTGATCTCCACAACGGGAGAAAAACCCTGCTTCTGCATATTCCCTAATAAATACTGTTTGCTGAACCTTTCATAATTTTAAATGCATTTTCAGAATTCAAGTAACAATAAATAAAGGTCGAACTTTTTTTTTCCTCCGCGAAACATTGATGCCCAACTCACAAAGAGAAATCGCAGTAAATTCTTTTCGAGAGAGCCGTTTATTTCATTTTATACAAAAAAGGGAATGAAAAAAATAAAGGGCTCCCTCCCCTCTGCCACTAGACGTCGGAGACGAGAGCTTATCGAAAAAATTCCCCATTTTTAATACAAAATCCAGGGCACTTGAGAACCGATTTGCATGAGCGGGCATTTTTATACCATTCCTTTTACGTCAGTCATGTCCCGAAATTGCTTTGGTATCCCCGCTACCAAGTTTATTTCCCGAAAATTCTTCAATTTTTATAGCCCTTTCCTCATACTTTCTACCACTTTGTGTGCAAAACACCTCGAAGGAGATAAGGTTTATGATTTTAGATTGCCATAAAATGGGGTTTTTAGAGACCGTATTTTGTGTTTTCCGCTCTATATTTGTCGTAAAGTAGTAAAGGAAGTCTAAACAACGTTCAGAAGTTTCAAAAGTTTACAGGTGCGGTAGTGTTTAAGACGTTTCTTTTCGATGGAGGAAAACTTTATTAAATTAAAATCGTCGCATAAATCTCTTAAACCTGATTTCCTTAGTGAGCAAAACAAAAGAGTTTCACGATAACGAGGTAAAAGGAAATAATGATGCGAAAAACCTAACTCATGTTTTGGACGTCATAAAGTGTCTCTTATAATCCTGATATTTTACAGCTCAGTGTTAAGTTTTTGAAAATACGAGCGAGCAAACTGTGCATTATGTGTTCCAACCGAGTCTTCAGTTTCTTTTTAGTTTTACATTGTGCTGTTCAAACTTACTGCGAGAATTTCTTCATTTGCGCAGTTAAGTTGAAATAAAATAAAATTCATTGTATATCGACTTTTTTCAATGAAAACTAATACATATGGTATGGGGTGGGGGGGGAGATTACCGTAAGCAATTCGATGAGCTATAAGCAGTTGCCCGTCCCAAATTTTGGGGATACTGGTTCCAGGAAACGGGGAGAGCCAGTGCCTTAAGACAAACACAAAAATCATGCCCCACGGAATTAGAATCCGTACCCATCACGCTCAGAAGCCAGAACTTAGACCACAGACCAGTTGGTAATCTTTTTTTGGTTGGGAGGGGGTTAAGAACCCTCATGAGCAACTCTTTTTTTATTGAAGGTTTAGCGACCGCCGTGAGAAACTCCATGGGCTACAAACAGTCAACCATTCCTAATTAAGGGCCACTGGTTTCAGGGAAGGGAAAGAGTCAGTGCCGTAAGACACAACATCCATACCTCACCAGGATTCGAACCCAGACCCATCTCGGACGAATAACCAGAAGCCATCGCTTAGACCACTGCGCCACCCGGGGTGGCTATGAGCAGCTCTGAGGGGCTATAATTAATAGTCCGTCCCTAACTTAGGACTACTGATTCAAGGAAAAGGGCATATCGAGCTTCATCAGACGAACACTTCACCGATGCCTCATTCGGGAGCCGAACCCGGACTTATCACGTACGAGTGGTCATAAGCAAGAAACTCAGGCCATTCTGCCACGCAACTGGCTTTTAATCATTTTTTGTGTGGTAAGCAAAAAATATTATTTTGTGTTAATTATAATAACACTAACAAATTTCTTATCACTTAAACTAAACAATGTTGGCAGTCCCGGCGGCGCAGTGGTCTAAGTTCTGGCTTCTGACCATTCGTTCAATATAGGTCCGGGTTCGAATCACGGTGAGGCGTGGATGTTGTGCATATGCTATCCCTTCCCTGAAAACTGTGGCCTTAAATTAGAAACAAGAGACTGCTTATAGCCCATTAAGTTGCTCACGGCGGTCGTTCCCCCCCCCCCCCAAACAATATTACTTTACATGATGACGGAACATGATGTACTGAATTAGCATAAGAAGTAATGGCTCACCCTTTTCCCTTGAATCAGTGGCCCTAAATTAGGGACGAGTGACGGCTTATGGACCATTGAGTTGCTCACAGTGGTCGTACCCCCCCAACAATGTCGTCTTGCATGATGATGCAACATGTACCGAATTAGCATAAAAAAGTAATTTCCGTTCGTGATTGGTTTTCTAGCCAACTGCACATTGCTTTACCAATTATAATTTTTTTTTTACTGCTAAGGTCATAAGAACTGTGAGACATTTTCAGCGAAGTTTGCATTTCCAGTACCAACCTTCGTAGTACTTTCGGTTTTTCTATTTGCCCTTTTCTAAGAAAATGTTTAATGCAGATATCATCTCTTCCTCCGGACAGTCGCTGCAATTCTTATATCTTTGTATGTAAAAGGCATACAGAAAAAATTCTTTTGGGATCGCTTAGCACGTGAATGATGATTCGTGTACTTTGTAATCTCTGTGAAACACAGTTCCTTCTACGTGGCATGAAAGTAGTCTGTGTTTTGTATGATGAAAACGCAACTAAGTTCCATGTGCATCATTCAAAGGTTTTCAGGCGCCTCACTGGTCTTGGGAAGGCTAAAAAGTTGGATATCTGGACACCACTTGAATTTACAGCAACGAATAAGACACGTTGTGTGGAGGTGTACAATTTATCTCCCTTCTTGTCAGGTACAGACCGAAGAGATTTCTGCATCGGATCTTAACTTGCGATCAAAAGTGTTTACTTTACAATAATTGTAAGTGATTCAGACAGTATTTGGATACCAGAGAGCCCACCCTAGCCAAGCCAGACCGAAGAATTCCGTATCATCCTACTTCCGCGGAAAAGTCTTGGTTTCCCGTATGGTTATCAGCTACCGTCTTAAATCAAATTCATTTCCCCGATCAGTTGAGACCATTAGTTCGAATCTCTATTGCGCTGAAACGCAGTGTATGCGCAAGAAAGCTTGTAATGTACCATCAAGGTGGCGCATACAGTCGTGTCTAAAAGTCCTGCCCCAGTAGACCAAAAATCGATGTTTGAAGTCAACGTAATGGTTCTACAGGATGTTATTACCAGTAGTAGAAGTGAAGTTATAAGAAAACGGAAAGCATCTAGTCATAAAAAGCAAAAAATAGTGGAATTTGTGAAATTAGTGTACAATGCTTTTAACATAAAATTATTGTACAGTACATTATTGAAACTTCCAGGACACTTAAAATAACTTACCAACAAACAAAATACGCTTTAGTATTTAATTGGATATTCACGGTTTCTTAGTAACAAAGTGTCCCTTCTTCGCATGGAACTAATGAACTTCTCTAGTTGTCCATTGGTGATAACACGGTGCCTAAATTGGTATTAAATGTGACTGTGACCATTCCACTGTCTTGCGCACCATTGAAAGAGTTACAGAAACTAGATTCGTGGGAAATAGAAAAAGAACAGGTCGACCAAGGCTGTGTACTGAACGTGATGATCGCATGCTGATTCATCTTTCCTCAAAATCAAGATTTAAAACAGCCACTGATTTCCGAATGAGTTGGAGAATGAAGTAGTCATTATTGCATCTGCACGTACAGTTCATCGTAGGCTACAAGAAAATGGACTGACTGCGCGAAAATCTACGCGAAAACCTTTCCTTACTGAACAACGGCTCAAAATAATTGCTTGGGCCAAGGCACACAAGAAGTTGACTGTTGATGAATGGAAAAATGTTATTTTCAGTGATGAAACAACTGTTACTATTTATGCTAATAATGGGAATAATTATATACGTCGTCGGGCTGGTGAAATATATAAGGCATGCTGCACCCAGTCAGCAATCAAGCACCCACATTAAGTGATGTTATGGTCCTGTATTTAAGCCAGTGGTGTTGGACGTCTGCACATTGTTGATCGCACATTGAATGCATCGAAACATGTGAATATTTTGGAGTCCAAACTGCTGCCATGTGCGCAAGTCATGGGTTCGTGGAATTTTATCTTTCAGGACGATAACGCGCCATGTCATCGGTCAAAGTTGGTTGACGAGCGGTTTAATCGAAAAGTTATAAGAAAACTTCAGTGGCCAGCACAGTCACCGGATCTTCCCATAAAGAATCTGTGGGTGAGATTGAAGTAAAATATCCCTCAACAGGGACCCAAATTTGAAACAGCATTAATTGAATGTGTAAGGGCTGTATGGCACCGTGTTATTACCAATTGACAACTAGAGGTCATTAGTTCCATGCCAAAAAGGTGCACTTTGTTACTAAGAAACCGTGGTTATTCAATTAAATATTAAAGCGTATTTTGCTTGTTGGTAAGTTATTTCAAGTGTCCTGCAAGTTTCAATAATGTACTGTACAGTAATTTTACGTTAAATGCATTCTACACTAATTTCACAAATTACACTTTTTTTTTCTTTTTATGACTAGACGCTGTACTGCTGCTTGCAGCTTCACTTCTATTACTGATAATAACATTCTGTAAAAATATTTGAATTCAGCATAAAATGTCCTTTAAAATGATGTATAATATGTATTCCTGACTTTACCATTATGCTGTATAAGTTGACTTCAAACATCAAAAATTGACTTTCGATCTACAGGTGCAGGACTTTTGGTCACGATTGTAAGTCAAAATGGCAAGTTGCATCAATAAGCCTTGCTGGCCTAATTCAGTCAGGAAAACATCCTGCTCTGGTATAGGAAGTCGTGAGTTCGAAAGACACCACTGGCAGGAAAGAGCTTTCTTCACATTGGAGCCCGAACGTAAAAATAAATCGAATGCCGTGAGGTTAAAAAAAAAATATGCGACTGTTCTTCTGCACATCATTTGAAATTAATAAGAATGCCTTCTTGTAGTACATTGAGATCCTTCAAGAATGGCTTGTCTGAGGACCTGGGTTTGTTGGCAGAAATGGTCGTTGCTACCGGTGCGTTTTCGGAAGACAAAAGTAAAAAATTCTTTCCCTCTGGGATCAAAATTTCTTTCCCTCTGGGAGCATCGGTGAAAGGAGTGCGTTGAATTACTCAGAGATTATGTCCCAAAATTAAGAAGGAATCATAATGGTACAGCTCTTCTGTCTTCTAAAACATGTACATTCTGAACGACCCTCTTGCATTCCGAGTTGGTAGCGTAGCACTGTATTTCAAGAATACACCGAAGTATTTCGTGTCGCTGTTTTTGTTGTACGCATGCCTGATTTCGTCACAACAAGCTGACGGCCATTCTTATCCCATTACGGAATTTATTTATTTTTTAATCGAATGCTTAATAGGAGTGTCAGTAAACAGGACATCACCCAAAACAGAAATCTAACAAAAAATCACTACGCTAGAGCCTCAACTAGAAGATTTAAGATTCCAGTATTTTGATATTTTGTTACTGTCTGAAACACTTTGAAATACTTCGTAGCTTATGCGGATATAAACACCATCTGCTTTGGGTTAAAATCCCAGCTAAGAATATATACCTTTTGAAAAGCATCATCGTGAAAAGTTCCAAGTTTAAAAGTTGCTTGCCTAATAGCGCTGTATTAACCAGACATTGAGATGCAGTGTGATTTACCTTAATAACTAAGACTAAGAAAATTTCTCCATCATTTTTATGAAAGGGGCTGGATTCCAACCCAAAACTCTCGGCCCTGGAGCTCAGAGTGCTATCCACTATAGTATACTGGCATGTGCCCTCACTGCAATCTGCCTTTACCTCATATGCGTCCTGCGGGACAGGCACGTCACATCTCCTTCCCCCCTCCCTCAAGAGAGAGGGCCGGGGACATGGCCCACGGGTAAGCCGGGACCATGCGTCGCTGTAGGTAGCCATCCAATGAAGAACGTTCATTGATGAGAAATCCCAGACAATTTGATGGGTGGAACGTAACATCACACTGATTTATTTTTTGAAGCACTAAAGAAGGGATTCTCATTTATCTCGCGGTGTGAAAAGAACATCACGCCATTGCGAGAAACCTAACAACCAGACCACCCTTGAAGTTCGGGCGCCAACGTGACGAAGTGAATTTCTCCATCATTTTCATGCCATGGGGCAGGATTCGAACCTGCAACTCTCATTCTTAAGCCAGGATCAGGATTCGAACCTGCAGCTCCGAGTGCTATCCACTATACTACACTGGCGCATGTGCTCTCACTGCAATCTGCCTTTATCTCATGTGCATCCTGTGAGGCAGGCACATCACAAGACTCTCAGCAGAATTCGTAGTGAAGGAAGAGTAATTATTATTGAACGACCACATTCGACAGAAGAAATGATTATGCCGCAGAAAGAACCATCGTTACTTGCTAAGAGAGTTAAGTCTTACACAGGAGCATAAATCCAGCCTAATAATATGCTGTAGAATCCCCACCGTGCCACTATTTTACGCCAGGATCAATTAATTTTGGCACGAGCTGTTACTCTGTAACTTTTATTCAGCAGTGTCACGTCATCGACGTTCTAAGATGCTCCAAAATGTGGAAAAGTGGGTTTCTCACACAAAAAGTACGGAACTCCGTCGAAATGCGTTCTTCTGATTTGTTGTATAGAATTTCTTAGATGTTCAAAAATGTGCCACTGCCCCGGTGAAGCCATCGCTTAGACCACTGCCCCGGTGGCGCAGTGGTCTAAGCGATGGCTTCTGATCCTTCGTCCCAAAGGGGTCCGGGTTCGAATCCCGGTGAGGCATGGATGCTGTGTTTGTCTTACAGCACTGGCTGCCTCCCTTCCCTGGAGCCAGTGACCCTAAATTAGGGAAGGGCGACTGCTTATAGCCCATTGAGTTGCTCACGGTGAACGTTAAACCACCAATCATAAAAAAAAAAATAACTCAGTGTGAAAGCGTTGCTTCTGATTTGTTGGGCTGTCCATAAAGTACGTCCGGGATTGCAGGGAGAGTGGGGGTTTGTGACAACCGGATGAAATGTGACATGGAGGGAGGGGGGAGGTTTTGTAATTCGGACATCCAGCAGCAAAAATATAGTAGATGGTACTTCTTCGTTTTCTTTTGTCTTTTTTAGCACAAAAAAAGACAAAATAATGTAAGCACGATCTTTTTTTGTAAAAAAAGATCGTGCTTACATTATCGGTTTGTCCATCCGTCCGTCTATAGACACGATATCTCTGCAACTAATAGTCCAATTTGAAAAATTCTTTTTGCATTATGACGCTTGAAATGTGCGAATTATGATCCTTTTTTTTTTCTTTTTTTACGATGCAAAATGCTGCCGCTAGAGGGCGTAAAGGCAGATAATATCGATTTCAAAACACATTCTATTTCATATATTTGCTTCTAAACATCCAATTCCAAAAATTCTTTTACTTTTCGATTCCATTCGGGTCGAAGATTATTTTAAACGTAGTCCCTTATCCAAGTTGCGCATAGATTCTCCGCTAGGGGGCGTAAAAGTAAATTACTTTTCCCCAGACATCGCTGCTTCTAAAACTCCGATTTGAAAAATGTTTCCTTCAGCGGACACAGCTCGTGATGAGAAATATTTTGCATATAATTTTTAATTTTTGGTATAAAATGGTTTGACCACGAGAGGGGCGAAAGGTTTGATTTCTGCTTCTGACGTATTTGCAGCAAAATTTGAGCTTCTAAAATCTCAATTGAAAAATTCTTTCGTGGACCGATTCTACTCACGTAGACAAACCTTTTCGGAATGTTTCCTTCTTAAAATATTGTATGGTTTTTCCGCCAGGGTGCGTAGATATATGTATCCTGTTTGTGTCCATATCTCTGGTTCTAAAGGTCCGATTTGAAAAATTTCTTCTTTGTTGGACAGAGTTTCCGGTGCGACATGTTTCTAACATAATTCCAAATTTTCAAGTAATTTATTGACTTTCCGCTAGGGGGGTAAATGTAAATTGGTCTTTCCCCGGTATCTTTGCTTCTAAAACTTCGATTTGAAAAATTATTTCCAGTGCCGAACACAGCTGCTGACGGAAAATTTGTTTATTGTAATGTGTAATTTTTTTATAAAATACGGGTTGGCGACCATGGGGCATAAGCGTTAAATTTCTGCTTTGTAGGTATTTGCAATCTCAGATTCTAAAACCCAGTTTAAAAAATTATTTCACAGAACGATACCGCTCATGTCGATAAACCTTTGAGAAGATTTTCTTCTTAAAATAATGCGTGGTTTCTCTACCAAAGGGCATAGGCGTCTATCTTATTTCTGTCAATATCCGTGCATCTAAAAGCCAGAATTTAAAAATTCTTTCAGTGTTCGACAGCGTTTCCGGTGTAAAATGTTTTTCATGTTCAAAATTTTCAAGTAATGCATAGACTTTCCGCTATGGGGCATAAAGATAAATTGCGTTTTCCTCAATATCTTTGCTCCTAAAACTCCGATTTGAAAAATTCTTTCTGCATCGGATACAGCTCCTGACAGGAAATGTTTTGCATATAATCTGTAATAATTGATAAATAACGATTTGGCCACTCTATGGGGAGTAAGATTTAATGTCTGCGTCTGATGTATTTGTAGTAAAATCGGTGCTCTTGAAAATTCAGTTGAAAGAACTTTTTCGTACACCGATACCGCTCACATATAAAAACCTTTTGAAAATACTTTCTTCTTCAAATAATGCACAGTTTTCCGCCAGGGGGCGTAGAGTCATATCATATATTTGTCGATATCTCTGCTTCTATGACCCCGATTTGAAAAATTCTTTCTTTGTTGGAGAGCGTTTCCACTGCGAAAGGTTTCGTATATAATTTCAGTTTCTTCTTAAAGCACAAGTCTGCCACCAGAAGGCGTCAAGGGACGTTTCCGTTTACAGCAATATCTGCGGGATTAAAAACCCGACTGTAAAATTTTCTTCGCTGAGATACTACTGTTTTTCATGCCGGTACCATTGATTTTGAATAGCTTTGGTAAATTTAATTGGCATTAGAGCGGATTCAAAAGACGTGCTCATTACACCCGAAAAGTCGGTGTCATCTTTCTTGTTTTTTCTTTTGATAGTAAAAAAACTGTATCAAATATTTCAGATTTCTGATGATATTTAGCTAAATCACAATCTTAAGTTCTCGTATTTGTACTATCTAAATTGTATGATCGGGAGTGTTGCACCCTTGAATGCATGCGTTCATTTGTAGATCTTTATTTCAGAATGATAAAGTTCGACTAGGATTAAATTATTGCCTAAATAATAAGTATTTTTTTGAAGAAAAAGTGTAAAAGATTCCCTTTAAACAATTACATGTTTTCTTTCTGTTTCTCAACGGACTTTTAAAAGCAGTCGTCAAAAAAAAAAGGGGGGGGGGCGGTAATTTGGACGTACTTTTTATGGGGGGAGGTGTCAACAATCAGACAAAATGTGGCATGGGGGATGCGGGAGTCGAAAAATGAAATGGTAATAAATCATGGACGTACTTTATGGACGACCCCATAGGTCTTGGACGTTGAAGCATGGGCCAGCAGTGGGTTCTTTACACACCACACTTCAGAATTCAGTATGAAAGCATTTCTACTGATTTGTTGTTATCGGGGTTCTTGGATGTTCTAAAATGTGTGAGCAGCGGTTTCTTGTTTGTTGCACGTTCGAGTGTAAAAAAGGAAAACTTAACAACCAAGAAAAGTTTATGTGATGTAACAAAGGATATGAAGTACTTCTTCTCGATGAAATCACCGTGACGATTCAGATATTTGTCGCGCCGTACGACTAGCTTTTTCATCCCGGTCTAAAAAATTCATGTCTCTACTGATGTAGCTAGTTTGTTGCAGCTGTTTTCACGTCGTCATCGCACGTGAGACGAGTATCAGCCCGGTGCTGTGCTGTTTTAAGCAGGAAAGAGGGGAAAGTCAGTCTCTATGAGCCAAGTCTGGGCTCCTAGTGACTTTCGCCTCTCACCGGGTGCTTCCACATCTCCCACTGGAATTTGCAGAGCAGGTGATGCGTAGTGTTGGCGGTGTGTGGCCTCGCATTATCGTGAAAGAGAATGACTCCATCACGCAGAAGAACTGGTCGTTTTCGTCGGATTCTCTCGTGCAATTTTTTCAGTGTGGTACAGTACCGTTCCGCATTGATGATAAGTCCGTGCTTGAAGAAGTCCACAAAAATTACATCCGAGGAATCTCCGAAAACGGATGCCATGATTTTTGCAGTAGACGGTGAGACTTAAAACTTCCCGCTCGACGGTGAAGCAACGTGTTTCCATTTGCATGGAAGCTCTCTTGTTGGTGGGAGCGAAGTAGTAGAGCCATGTCTCGTGTCCAGTCAATATACGGTTTAGAAAGCTCTGTCCGTCTTCAGATTAACGCTGCAGGAACGTCAAACAAACATGTCACTGATGTTTCATATTTGGAGGATTTTCACTTTAGATTTAACTGCTATAATTAATAAATAGCCAGTGCCGTTAATGCCCACCAGATGGAGACATCTCAGTAGCTGAGCCTATCTTACGGATTCATAATGTCAGAAGCTGACAGAAAAACGCACATAGCGCCGTGGATTGTTGGCCCCCGTGGTGTAAGGCTAACGCGCTCGGCTAGATATCGAGAGATCCGGGATTCAATTCCCCAGCGGCGGCCGAATAACAGTTTTTCGGTTGCTGTGTATTGCTAAACGTGGAAAGAGCGATGTCATTGTTTATTCACTAATGCCACGTATGTGGAGGATTTTCACTTTGTAGTTCTAAAGTGTGCGAGAACTGTGTTCCTCACATACCACAATACAGAATTCAGTGTAAAAATGTTTCTTCTGATTTGTTGTACAGAGGTTCATGGATGTTCAAGAATGGGCCAGCTGCGGCTTCCCGTCACACTGCAGTAAAAAAAACTCACTGTAAAGACATTTCTTCTGATTTGTTGTTTGGAGGGTTTTGGATGCTCAATAATATGCAAACAGCTAGTTACTCTCATACACTGGCGTGCAAAAATTAAGGACGAGACGGTTTTTCGAATGTAACGTCGTGCAGACGTGCTCCACATCCCCTCAAATCATACCATAAGATCCCCAAGATGTAAGAATATGGGACAAGTGAACAAAACCACCCAAACAAGGAATCCAAAGGATACAAAGGCATTTTATTGAAACGGTAGCTTCGAACACAACTGGACAGAAGACAGAAAAGTCCATGTGACAGGCGGCTGCCAAGAAAATTCCAGTCTTTAGTAGGGGATATGATCCACCCTGACAGCTTTGCAGGATTTACAACGTCTGTCCATGCTGAGGACGAGGTTGTCGAGAAGCTGTTGAGGCACCGCGGTCCATTCCTCTTGTAGCGCAAATCGCAGCTGCGGAATCGTTGCGGGCGGCTGGTGACGTGCTGCCAAGCATTTCCCGAGAAGGTCCCACACGTGTTCGATTGGATTTAGGTCAGGGGACCTTGCGGGCCAATCCATGCGCTGAATATCTTCACTCTCCAACAGCTCTGTGACAGCCACTCTACGATGAGGTGTAGCGTTGTCGTCCATGAAGAGGAGCTCAGGACCCACAGCACCTCTAAACAGACGCACGTGAGGCAGGAGAACCTCGGTACAATTGTAACGTATACTCTATATTCACTTTCCTTTTGATTTTACTATCTCTGGTTATTTTATTTTACTATGTAAATTATCTTCCTACTGAACGAAATATTATTTCACCCGCTGAATGAGATCTGGCAATGAGTGTAAGTCATGACGTGGTGGTAGCTAGTATATAGGCGCGTTCATCGAGACTTAGGAGAGCTTTGTGTTGTTATGAGGAGAGCTTGTGGTCGTTAAGAGAAAGCGTGTATAATACGAGGAGAGCTTGTGGTCGTTAAGAGAAAGCGTGTATAATACGAGGAGAGATTATTCATTATTGTGTACAAGTGTTGTGTGTGCCTTAGTTGACCAAGAGTCTTAGAAATAAAGAAGTTTTCAGTAAGTTCAGTCTTTCTCAATTCATAGTTTTTGTCAGACCTCTGTCTGGCTGTTAGGTTTATAACATTTATTGCTTACTATAAATAACCAGCGTTGAGACTTTGTTTACGTTCGTAATTAACTAGTAACAACACCTTTTTGAATTCATCATTTTGAAGCTTAGTACAAGTATATCATTAGCTAGCTGGTAGGAAGAGAATCATTCATAATAATTAGCTTAGCGGAAAGTAAATAAAGCTAATTCATTATACAATAGCGGACACCAGTGACTGAACCTCCTTGGAAGATGTGGAGGTCAGTACTGCTACCAAGCATGATACCGCCCCAAACGAGAACTCCGCCACCTCCAAACCGGTCCCTTTCGATGATGTTGGAGGTGTGATTGCGTGCTTCCTGCTCTCACCAGATGTGTATACGTCCATAATCGCTCGTCAGACTAAATCGGCTCTAATCCGTAAAGAGAACTCGACCCCATTGCTGATGTGTCGAGTTCTTGTGTTCCTGGCACCACACAAACCACCGTCTCCGATGAGCAGGCGATAATGCCACACACCGTACTGGTCGTCGTGCAAATAGACGACCTTTGTGCAGCCTCCTGGCCACGGTAAAACGCGATAACGGACGTCCAGTTGTCTGTTGCATGTGCCTTGCGATTTCTCCCGCTGTCTGCCGTCTGTCTCTTCTCGCCTGTAGGACAATATACTGGTCGTCCTCCGCCGTGGTTGCTCGTGGACGACCACTGCTAAACTCTCGGACATCTGTTCTTGTCGTTTGAAGCGCTCTCCAAGCTCGTGAAACGACGCTGTGAACGTTCCGGAACTCCTCGGCCACACTAGTCAAACTTTGAACTTCTTCCAACTTCTCAATGACGCGACCTCGGGTGAAGTCATCCAGATGTCGTCTACTGGATTGCCTGTTGGCCATATCACACGGTGGCAGCAACTCGACGTCGTTCAAACCGATGTACACCGTGCAATAGCTTTAACCGAATTGCTCAGCGTACACCACCCGTGTGCTTTATACCCTACCGACCGGCCCCCCCCCCCCCAAGTCATGTTGCATATATGCGCATGCCCTACCGTACCGCACCCTAGTCTATCTTCTGAGTGGTCTTTCGGTCCGTTCTGCCTGCTCGTTCCTCTGTTATGCTAATTTCTCCTCTTCGTCCTTAATGTTTGCACACCAGTGTACCACAGTATGAATCTCAGTGTAAATTAATTTTTCCTGATTTTTTTAGAGGTTCTTAGATGTTCTAAAATGCGCGAGCAACGGGTTTCTCAGACACCACAGAGTAAAGAACTCAGGGCAAAGACACTTCTTCTTATTTGTTATATAAAGGTTCTTGGATGTTCTAAAATGTGCGCATACCGTGGTTTAGAATTCAGTGTAAAAACGTTTCTTCAGATTTGTTGTCCAGAGATTCGAGGATGTTGAAAAATTGTCGAGCTGTGGGTTTTTAACACACCACAGTAAAGAAATCAGTGAACACACATTTGTTCTGATCTGTCGTACTGAGGCTCTTGGATGTTCAAAAATGTACGCGCAGCGGGTTAGTCAACTACAACAGTACAGATCTCAGTGTGAAGTTATTTCTCCTGATTTTTTGTATAGAGGTTCTTAGAAGTTTTAAAACGCGCAAGAAGTTGGTTTCTCACACACTATAGTAAAGAGCACAGTATAAAGACATTTCATTTCATCTGTTGTACAGAGGTTCTTGGATGTTCTCGAATGTGCGATCAGAGGGTTCCTCACACGCCATAGTAAAGAACTCAATGCAAAGACATTTCTTCTTTTTTGTTGCATAGAGGTTTTTGGATGTCATAAAATGTGCGAGAACTGTGTTCCTCACACACAACAGTACAGAATACAGTGTAAAAACGTTTCTTCTGATGTGTTGTACAGAATAATTAATAAGTAGGAACTGTACACCAATTATACTCAAAATAGTATAACTATACTAACGATCGGAATTTTTTGGCATAGAATAAAACTTTCCAAGCTTTTGCATATCAACCAGATGGCTTTTCCAAGACAGCTAACTGCAAACTGGATAATAGAACGTTTCAACAATTTGAGCGCGGTGACTTGACTAGACAATAAATGAATAGGCGCAAATGTGATAATTCGAAGAAACGAGGTCACGTTGGTTGGGCACGTGGTACCATGGTGAGAAACGTAGCAGTTTTTGAAGAACTGATTCCAAATGCGTGGCAACTCCAGAGAGACGCTATCATTGCAAGCCTCGCAGCTGGTCAAGATTTCCAAGGTTTCGCGAATGGCAGTAGATTTGGGTGTGGAGTATGAAGCTAATTTCTTTACATCACTCCATATAGGATCGGCGGACTTGCAACTGCCTTCTCTTGATGGGGCAGTGGTTGTTTCTCCGTGTTTTGTATCCCATAGTCAAGTCACCTCGTTCAAATTGTTGAAACGTTCTATTATTCAGTTTGCAGCTTGCTGTCTACCGTCCTTGAGAAAGCCACTGGCTGATGTGCGAAAGCTTAGAAAGTTTTATTTCTATTGTTGTACTCAGGTTCATGGATGTTCAAAAATAGGCCAGCAGCTGGTTCCTGACACACCACAGTAAAGAACTCAGTGTAAAGACATTTCTTTTGACTTGTTGTATAGAGATTCTTGGATGCTCAAAAATGCGTAAGCAGCGTGTTACTTACATACCACAGTGCAGATCATAGTGTAAAGATACTGTTTCTGATTTGTTGCACTGAGGTACTTAGATGTTCTAAAATTTGTTAGAAATGGACACCAAAGTACGGAATTCCTTGTAAATAATTTGTTTCTGATTTGTTATTCGAGGTTTTTTAATATTCTAAAATTTGTTAGAAATGGATACGTCGCGCATCAAAGTATGTAATTCCTTGTAAAGAATTTTTTCTGATTTATTATTAGAGGTTTTTGAATGTTCTAAAATGTGCACGAAGTGGGGTTTTTTATTTAAAGGGAAATCGCGAGATCTGGGTTCGGTTACCATTCCAAGACGATGCACTTCTCAAGTTTTCAGAAGAGATTGCTACATGGCGACAGTGAATATACTGCACCTTTGTGATGACAATGATACGTAGCTATATGCTACCAGTTTTATTCGTTTCCTACATTTGCTCCCAAATATTTATTATAATTTATTTTCATATCTTAGAAGAAAAAGTTTAGAATTTTTTCACGTTATATATTCTCTGTGTGCATTAACTTCATTTGCAGCCTAATTCTCAGGCTTCGTCGTTGCTTGAAACACTTTGTTGTATTAGAATGCAGAGATATTCTAAGTGCCGCATAATATTTTTCATAACATATTTCCCTTTCAGGGAAAACACTTTTTCCTATGGTAAACTTCATCGTGAAAGAAACGTTGCACTTAAATTTTCTTTCTTTTCTGCAGTTAAAACATTTCTTTTAAATAATATGCGCCATTTCAACGCAGGAAATTCGTCTCCGTAGTTCGAGAAGATTTGCTTCGGATCTCGTCCTTCACTTCCTCAGGGAAAATTCAGCTTTTCGAAGTGTCATTTTTTACTGTAGAAGAAAAGCAGGGGAATTATTGTTTACACATTTGTTTTCCGTGGAAGCCAAAATTACTGCTCTTAGCGGAGAAGAGCTGCAAACTAAAGTTACGGTACTTGCTGATACAGAATGGCATCTTAGAGCTACTTTTCTCGTAGCAAAAAAATGCCTGTAACAGAGACTTGTTTGTTTTGACGCAAATACATAAAACGTTTCCGCCTTAAACTGATAATGACGAACTTGTGCATATTAAGTACATGACTGAAATTTGAATCACTCTTGACATTTCTTGGAAAGTTATTTTGTTTGCCTAGAGGAAAGTTATGTAAAATGCAAAGAAAGTATTATTTTCTTTAGTATAATGAAACTAATATTTCTGCGTTAAAAACATTAAATTCTTCATTCAATGCATCAAGAAACAAAGTAAATTCGATAGAATTATTATGTTCACAGAATAACTGGAGACCTTTACAAATTACATTCCATCATTTCTTTCTCAGCTAACAAAAGTTTTAAAAACCGGAAAAACGATATTCGCAAAAGCAATGGTCTGGTAAAAAACAATTGAGGTTTTCAAATCTTTCTGATAACCTCTGCTGTTTTACACGCTACACAAAGAACACTGTTGCTCAAACTTAAAGAAACAATACCAAAACACAAGTTAACAGAGGAACACTGTCACGAAACGTAACAGTGGTCTACATAGAGTTATCCCTGAATTATGACCACCCCTTTCAAAACTGGATGCGGCTTGTGACCACGTGATTTCCAAGAGGGCGCAATTAGTCGACCGATGTAGCAGCTCTCGCTTTCAACTTTCGTTATAGCAATACTATCTTTCTCCTCTACTTTCCTATTTTTTCATTCTCCTCCTTAGAGCTCAGCCTTAGACTTGTCGTTGATTGAATATCTTTGCTATTTTCTTTCTCTGTAAGACTCATTACTTCCGCTATTATTTTATACAGCATGAGATACCCCCCCCCCCCAAAAGAGCATGCCCACTTCTCTGTCCTTTTATTAACCTTTATCCTGTCTATATTAATTTTAATTTTTAGAAGCAACGTATTTTTCGCAATGTTAAGGTAGGACGTCTTGGGTCTTTCCTCTTGTATCCTCGTAATCTATTACCAAAACTTTAAATCAAGATAATCTGGCGCTCTAACCATTCTTTCTAACCGCGTAGGTGACGTCACCATTATTCTCTCCATTGGGATTTTAACCCAATGGAGAGAATATTGGTGATGAACATATATAAGGTGTGTGTCGAGCAGTAGGTAGTAAAATTCGGAGCGTGATGAGTAAACAGAAGGATATTTCGGACTTTACAAAAGGACTGATGGTGGGAGCTCAAAACCTACTAGTTCAGCCTATTTTCCAAACAGCTGAACTGGTGAGAGTTTTGCGAGCCGCCGTAGTTACATTATATCAGGTCTGGTATGAAAATGATCAATCAACGACCCGGAGGGAAAACTGCACAAGACAGCGAGAGGTTGATGTTAGAGGTAAGTGCCGGGTCCGATGACTCGTACAGAGCAACAGACGCAGTACTGTTCAAAAGTTGACTACCAAATACAACAAACACCAACCGGGTCCGATGACTCGTACAGAGCAACAGGCAGTACTGTTCAACAGTTGACTACCCAATACAACAGACATCAACCGGGTCCGATGACTCGTACAGACCAAAAGACGCAGTACTGTTCAACAGTTGACTACCCAATACAACAGACATCAACCGGATCCGATGACTCGTACAGAGCAAAAGACGCAGTACTGTTCAACAGTTGACTACCCAATACAACAGACATCAACCGGGTCCGATGACTCGTACAGAGCAAAAGACGCAGTACTGTTCAACAGTTGACTACCCAATGCAACAGACATCAACCGGATCCGATGACTCGTACAGAGCAACAGACGCAGTACTGTTCAACAGTTGACTACCCAATGCAACAGACATCAACCGGGTCCGATGACTCGTACAGAGCAACAGACGCAGTACTGTTCAACAGTTGACTACCCAATGCAACAGACATCAACCGGGTCCGATGACTCGTACAGAGCAACAGACGCAGTACTGTTCAACAGTTGACTACCCAATGCAACAGGCATCAACCGGGTCCGATGACTCGTACAGAGCAACAGACGCGGTACTGTTCAACAGTTGACTACCCAATACAACAGACATCAACCGGATACGATGACTCGTACAGAGCAACAGACGCAGTACTGTTCAACAGTTGACTACCCAATGCAACAGACATCAACCGGGTCCGATGACTCATACAGAGCAACAGACATCAACCGGGTCCGATGACTCATACAGAGCAATAGACATCAACCGGGTCCGATGACTCATACAGAGCAACAGACGCAGTACTGTTCAACAGTTTACTACCCAATACAACAGGCATCAACCGGGTCCGATGACTCGTACAGATCAACAGACGCAGTACTGTTCAATAGTTGACTACCGAATACAACAGACATCAGCCGGGTCCGATGACTCGTACAGGCCAGCAGACGCACTACTGTTCAACAGTCGACTACCCAATACAACAGACATCAACAGGGTCCGATGACTCGTACAGAGCAACAGACGCAGTACTGTTCAACAGTTAAATTCCCAGTACAACAGACATCAACCGGGTGCGATGACTCGTACAGAGCAACAGACGCAGTACTGTTCAACAGTTGACTACCCAATGCAACAGACATCAACCGGGTCCGTTGACTCGTACAGAGCAACAGACGCAGTACTGTTCAACAGTTGACTACCCAATGCAACATACATCAACCGGGTCCGATGACTCGTACAGAGCAACAGACGCAGTACTGTTCAACAGTTGACTACCCAATGCAACAGACACCAACCGGGTCCGATGACTCGTACAGAGCAACAGACGCAGTACTGTTCAACAGTTGACTACCCAATGCAACAGACATCAACCGGGTCCGATGACTCGTACAGAGCAACAGACGCAGTACTGTTCAACAGTTTACTACCCAATACAACAGACATCAACCGGGTCCGATGACTCGTACAGATCAACAGACGCAGTACTGTTCAATAGTTGACTACACGAATACAACAGACATCAACCGGGTCCGATGACTCGTACAGAGCAACAGACGCAGTACTGTTCAACAGTTGACTACCCAATGCAACAGGCATCAACCGGGTCCGATGACTCGTACAGGCCAGCAGACGCACTACTGTTCAACAGTCGACTACCCAATACAACAGACATCAACCGGGTCCGATGACTCGTACAGAGGAACTGACGCAGTATTGTTCAACAGTTGACTTCCCAGTACAACAGACATCAACCCAGAACAGTATCGGTCGCGACCGCGTGTTACACGTTCTCTCGTAAGAGCTTCTAACAATGGTTCATCGGCACAAAAGACTTGCCTGGTGCAAGGATCATGCAAGTTGGACATCGGATGACTGGAAAAAAGGTGCTGGTCCCAATACAACAGACATCAACCGGGTCCGATGACTCGTACAGAGCAAAAGACGCAGTACTGTTCAACAGTTGACTACCCAATGCAACAGACATCAACCGGATCCGATGACTCGTACAGAGCAACAGACGCAGTACTGTTCAACAGTTGACTACCCAATGCAACAGACACTAACCGGGTCCGATGACTCGTACAGACCAAAAGACGCAGTACTGTTCAACAGTTGACTACCCAATGCAACAGACATCAACTGGATCCGATGACTCGTACAGAGCAACAGACGCAGTACTGTTCAACAGTTGACTACCCAATGCAACAGACATCAACCGGGTCCGATGACTCGTACAGAGCAACAGACGCAGTACTGTTCAACAGTTGACTACCCAATACAACAGACATCAACCGGATACGATGACTCGTACAGAGCAACAGACGCAGTACTGTTCAACAGTTGACTACCCAATGCAACAGACATCAACCGGGTCCGATGACTCATGCAGAGCAACAGACATCAACCGGGTCCGATGACTCATACAGAGCAACAGACATCAACCGGGTCCGATGACTCATACAGAGCAACAGACGCAGTACTGTTCAACAGTTTACTACCCAATACAACAGGCATCAACCGGGTCCGATGACTCGTACAGAGCAACAGACGCAGTACTATTCAACAGTTTACTACCCAATACAACAGACATCAACCTGGTCCGTTGACTCGTACAGAGCAAAAGACGCAGTACTGTTCAACAGTTGACTACCCAGTGCAACAGACATCAACCGGGTCCGTTGACTCGTACAGAGCAACAGACGCAGTGATGTTCAACAGTTGACTACCCAATGCAACATACATCAACCGGGTTCGATGACTCGTACAGAGCAACAGACGCAGTACTGTTCAACAGTTGACTACCCAATGCAACAGACATCAACCGGGTCCGATCACTCGTACAGAGCAACAGACGCAGTACTGTTCAACAGTTGACTACCCAATGCAACAGACATCAACCGGGTCCGATGACTCGTACAGAGCAACAGACGCAGTACTGTTCAACAGTTGACTACCCAATACAACAGACATCAACCGGATCCGATGACTCGTACAGAGCAACAGACGCAGTACTGTTCAACAGTTGACTACCCAATACAACAGACATCAACCGGGTCCGATGACTCGTACAGATCAACAGACGCAGTACTGTTCAATAGTTGACTACCGAATACAACAGACATCAACCGGGTCCGATGACTCGTACAGGCCAGCAGACGCACTACTGTTCAACAGTCGACTACCCAATACAACAGACATCAACCGGGTCCGATGACTCGTACAGAGCAACAGACGCAGTACTGTTCAACAGTTAAATTCCCAGTACAACAGACATCAACCGGGTCCGATGACTCGTACAGAGGAACTGACGCAGTATTGTTCAACAGTTGACTTCCCAGTACAACAGACATCAACCCAGAACAGTATCGGTCACGACCGCGTCTTACACGTTCCCTCGTAAGAGCTTCTAACAATGGTTCATCGGCACAAAAGACTCGCTTGGTGCAAAAATCATGCAAGTTGGACATCGGATGACTGGAAAAAAGGTGCTGGTCCGACGAGTCGTGTTTTTACTACACTCCGTGGATGGTCGTGTACGTGTTTGTCGCAAACAACATGAGAAACTTGATCCGTCCTGCGTGGTCTCCACATTGCAAACCGGTGGTTGTATACTGTAGTGCATGCTAGCCTGGCAGGAATTTTAAACTCTGGTGCATGTGGGACAGCCAATGACTGGTGTCCACTATCGTGAATTGCTTGCTAACTTTGTACATACAGCAGTGTTGCACTTTTTTCGGAATGGTGAGGTGTCTTCCAACATGCCAATGTACCAAGCCACTTGTCCAAAGTTCTGAAGGAATGGTTTCAGGAATACAGTTCACACTTCTAGCATATCGATTGGCCTCCGAACTCCTTCGATATCAATCCCATTGAGCACTTGTGGGAAACTATGGAACGGCCTATCAGGCGTTTTGATACACCAATAGCCTCTATACCTGCATCATAGGTTGCACTGCACACAGCTTAGTTGGCCATACTTCCCACCTGCTTCCGGCACCCTATTGAAACGATGCTACCTCGGATAACTGATGTGTTCAGGGCGAAAGGAGAACCAACGAAGTAATAGGTAGGTGGTCATAATTCAGTCATCACTCAGTGTATATACAAGACGTCCGATTGTGTGCGCTTACTTGAGCGTATCATAGAGAAGAGCTCACTTCGAATGTGTAACGAAGTAAATTTCTCCGTCATTTTTTATCAACGCCAGGAATCGAACTCGAGTCTATTTATTCCGGAACAGGTCGCTCTACCAACTGAGCTACGCGGACGTTCGTTCTAGCTGCTATCTGCCTTTATGTCGTGTGCGTTCTGCAGGGCAGGTACGCCACATCTCCCCCCCGAAAGAGGGCCGGGGGTATGGCCCTCGGGTCAGCCGTGACCATGAATCGTTGCAGGCAGCCATTTACTGTAGAACGTGCACTTGAGAACTCCCAGTCAATCTGGTGTGTGGAATGCAACATCACACACTATAACGAAGTACATTTCTCCGTCATTTCTGTCCGCGCCAGGATTCGAACCCGGGTCCCCTCATTCCGGAATAAGTTGCTCTACCAATTGAGCTACGCGGACGTTTTATTCTGATTCCTATCTGCCTTTATGTCGTGTGCGTCCTTCGGGCAGGTACGTCACATCTCCTGGTACGTTACAACACATTTCATTTTTCGAAGCGCTGGAGAAGGGATTCTCTTATTTTTCTTGTCTTGCGGTGTGGAAAAAAACGTCACACCATTGCGAGATCTTTAACGGCCGGGTCACCTGGGATGTTCGAGCGCCATTATAACGAAGTAAATTTCTGCGTCGTTTTTGCTCCACGCCGGGAATCGAACCCGGGTCCACTTATTCCGAAACAAGTCGCTCTACCAACAGAGCTCGCGGACGTTCGTTCTTGCTGCTATCTGCCTTTATGTCGTGTGCGTGCTGCGGGGCAGTCACGTCACAAATGGTAATGTCAACCTGTTCATTAGACGCTCCAAGAATGGCCTAGTGTATTCTTTACCAATGAGAGCAGAGTCTCTCTGCAAACTGACTCTAGGAAAACACTCATATGACGAGAACGTTAGGCACAATATCAGCCAATGAACGTCTAGGAATGGGACAATATCAGAGATGATGGTTTTTGCCGGAATTTGTATCAACATCGTTCGCTTCTCCAATCAGCAACCAGGGAAAGCCATCGAGGTCTAATGGCTGCCCGATATGGGGACGAGAGCCTGGATTCGCATGTTTGCATTTTTAAAGGTGCAGTGACCCGGATTTCCTGTTAATAGTGGTTAATGGGTAATTTTTTATCAATGAATATCTTGAAAGCGAAAATATTATACCTATGGATTAGTCGGTAAGGCCACCTGATCTTAATCCGCGCTTGTGACACTTCAGGTCGACGAACTGCTGCACGCTCCACTTCCCCTACAGTTGTACATGACTTACGGTGTTTGCCTCTGGAAGAACTGGACTAAATTCCATTCCGAAATTGATGTGTAGTAACGTTTCTCATGCTGTGCGATTTTATCCTTCAAATGTCTCAAGCAAAGAACTTTCGTCTGATACCAACAAAATTTATACAGCATAATAACGGAATACAGAGGATAACGTGATCAAAACATTATGGCAAAATACAGCTGTATTTGCTGGTGAAGTGAAAAATAACATTTCCATGTAAAATGGTTAGTACGAGGTTGAACCTCCACGAACCGCGTCCCTGTGCAATTCTGGCATGGAGTCTGGCGTACAGATGTTGGATGTAAGTTTGGGGTATTGAGTTCCAAGCATCCTCAACCTGGACGATTAAATCGGGGATGGTCGTGGCCGGCCGTGGAAACCGGATAAGTCGTTGCCCCATAAAATCCCACACGTGCTCAATGGGGGACAAATCCGGTGAACGTGCAGGCCATGGAAGTTGTCTCACACCCTGAAGTACATGTTGCGTTGCACGTGCCGTGTGTGGGCGTGCGTTATCTTGCTGAAAAACACCACGATGGACCGAACTTACAAATGGCACAACAACGGGCTGAATGATGTTGTTGATGTGGGAGGTGCTGTTTAACGTACCCGGTACAAACATTAGTTGTGTACGGGAGTGATAGCTGATCGCTCCCCACACCAGGAGACCAGGTGTAGGTCCTGTGTGTCGCTGGCAGATGCGAGAAGGGTGGAGACGCTCCCCTGTGCGTCTGCGAACACGCATACGGCCATCGGAGGCTCCCAAGCAGAATCTGCTTTCATCGCTGAACACGATAGATCGCCATTGCGTTCTCCAGTGCAGACGTTGGCGACACCACTGCAGCCGTTCCTGACGGTGGGCTGGAGTCAGAGGTACACACGCCAGAGGCACACGTGCACGTAGTCCTGCATCCAGTAGACGGTTGCGGATTGTTCGCACAGTCACCTCAGGTGCAACGGCAGCTCGGATTTGCGTCGCAGTGGATGTTCTGCTTGACAACGCCGCTCTTCTTATGCGTCGATCGGTCCGCTCATCAGTCCGTCTGTGACTCCCGGTTCCACGTCTTCTCGTGTGGGAATGTTCCTCGGACCATCTACGCCACCATGGTACCACCACCGATACTTCCCGTCCAATTCGCTCCGCAATACGACGATACGACCACCCGGCTTCGCGGAGTCCGACTAGACGACCACGCTCAAAGTCCGATAGCTGCTGAAATCGTACACGTCTTCTATGTACAGGCATTGCAGCTTCTTCAGGGTCTTCGCACGTGTCCGTACGCCGACGACTGATTACATTCACTTCGCCGTACTCCTTAAATACCACCGACGATAATTTGCATATTATGCCGTGCTGTGGCGTAAGCGCTCACCGGCACGTCCCGAAATTAGCATCACACCTACGTAAACTCGACCCCATTAACGTATGTAAATTTCATGATCGTCCGCCAATTCCTTCTTGGTGTTCTTTTTCACTTTCTGCCAGTGTATGTTTTTCATGTGACTTTACACACAAAATTGATTGGGGTTAATTTTGGCTGAGCGAGATAGCCATACAATAGGGAACGAGGGACTGATCATCCTATCATCTGCAAAACGTTGTCGTATCAAGTTATACAAACCCTCCGATGTGAGGAGGTGCTCCACCTTGCATTAACCCTTTAAGCAGCCAATGAGCTTTAACCAGATGGTGCTCACAATTTTCTGCACTTCCCTAACAGAAAGTTCACTAAGCTTTGTAAGAGCTACGGAAAAACCATTTTGTTCACTTTCTTAGCCGGGTAGTGCCGACCATAAAGCTTCTACAGCTGAGAAGCACGCCTTTCTAGAGGTGCATTTCACCAGCCCCCCCACCACGTAATTTTTTAATTTTTCAGACACCATTCGTTTGTACCACGTATGAACCGGAATGAACTCGGTTTTTTTCGTTTGAACCGCAAAAGTTTTGGAGATATTTAAAAAACAAAGTGGGGGGGCTGGTGAAAATGGTACCCCCAAAAAATAGATATTTCAAATTTCAGCATAGCCATTCGTTAATAAATCGTATGAACCGGAATGAACTCCATTTTCATCGTTTGAACCACAATAGTTTTTGAGATATTTAACAAATAATATTGAGAATTTGCATATAATTATAGGAGGCCGACCATTTCACCAGCCCCCCACCATGGAAATTCAAAATTTCGAAATAGCCATTCGTTAGTAAATCGTATGAACCGGAATGAACTCCATTTCTATCGTTTGAACCGCAATAGTTTTTGAGATATTTAACAAATAATATTCAGAATTTGCATATATACAGAAAGACCGACCATTTCACCAGCCCCCCACCATGGAAATTCAAAATTTCAAAATAGGCATTCGTTAGCAAATCGTGTGAACTGAAAAGAACTCCATTTTCATCGTTTGAACCGCAATAGTTTTTGAGATATTTAAAAAATAATGTTACAGGCCTATAATTTCACCCCCCCCCCCCTCATCATGGAAATTCAAAATTCCGAAATAGCCATTCGTTAGTAAATCGTATGAACAGGAATGAACTCCATTTTTATCGTTTGAACCGCAATAGTTTTTGAAATATTTAATAAATAATAGAATTTACATATACGCACAGAGACCGACCATTTCACCAGCCCCCACCCCCATGGAAATTCAAAATTTCAAAATAGCCATTCGTTAGCAAATCGTATGAACCGAAAAAGAACTCCATTTTCATCGTTTGAACCGCAATAGTTTTTGAGATATTTAAAAAATAATGTTACAGGCCTATCATTTCACCCCCCCCCCTCATCATGGAAATTCAAAATTCCGAAATAGCCATTCGTTAGTAAATCGTATGAACAGGAATGAACTCAATTTTTATCGTTTGAACCGCAATAGTTTTTGAGATATTTAAAAAATAATATTGCGAATTTGCATATATACAGAGAGACCGACCATTTCACCAGCCCCCACCATGGAAATTCAAAATTTCAAAATAGCCATTCGTTAGCAAATCGTATGAACCGAAAAGAACTCCATTTTCATCGTTTGAACCGCAATAATTTTTGAGATATTTAAAAAAGAATGTTACAGGCCATTTCATCCCCCTCCCCCTCATCATGGAAATTTAAAATTCCGAAATAGCCATTCGTTAGTAAATCGTATGAACAGGAATGAACTCCATTTTTATCGTTTGAACCACAATAGTTTTTGAGATATTTAAAATATAATATTGCGAATTTGCATATATACAGAGAGACCGACCTTTTCACCAGCCCCCCCCCCCCCCACCATGAAAATTCAAAATTTCAAAATAGCCATTCGTTAGCAAATCGTATGAACCGAAAAGAACTCCATTTTCATCGTTTGAACCGCAATAATTTTTGAGATATTTAAAAAGAATGTTACAGGCCATTTCATCCCCCTCCCCCCTCATCATAAAAATTTGAAATTCCGAAATAGCCATTCGTTAGTAAATCGTATGAACAGAAATGAACTCCATTTTTATCGTTTGAACCACAATAGTTTTTGAGATATTTAAAATATAATATTGCGAATTTGCATATATACAGAGAGACCGACCTTTTCACCAGCCCCCCCCCCCACCATGAAAATTCAAAATTTCAAAATAGCCATTCGTTAGCAAATCGTATGAACCGAAAAGAACTCCATTTTCATCGTTTGAACCGCAATAATTTTTGAGATATTTAAAAAAGAATGTTACAGGCCATTTCATCCCCCTCCCCCTCATCATGGAAATTTAAAATTCCGAAATAGCCATTCGTTAGTAAATCGTATGAACTGAAAAGAACTCCATTTTCATGGTTTGAACCGCAATAATTTTTGAGATATTTAAAAAAGAATGTTACAGGCCATTTCATCCCCCTCCCCCCTCATCATGGAAATTTGAAATTCCGAAATAGCCATTCGTTAGTAAATCGTATGAACAGGAATGAACTCCATTTTTATCGTTTGAACCGCAATAGTTTTTGAGATATTTAAAAAATAATATTGCGAATTTGCATATATACAGAGAGACCGACCATTTCACCAGCCCCCCACCATGGAAATTCAAAATTTCAAAATAGCCATTCGTTAGCAAATCGTATGAACCGAAAAGAACTCCATTTTCATCGTTTGAACCGCAATAGTTTTTGAGATATTTAAAAAAGAATGTCACAGGCCTACACCATTAACCCCCCCCCTTCATCATGGAAATTCAAAATTCGGAAATAGCCATTCGTTAGTAAATCGTATGAACAGGAATGAACTCCATTTTTATCGTTTGAACCGCAATAGTTTTTGAAATATTTAAAAAATAATATTGAGAATTTGCATATATACAGAAAGACCGACCATTTCACCAGCCCCCCCCCCCCCCCCCCCCCATGGAAATCCAAAATTTCAAAATAAGCATTCGTTAGCAAATCCTATGAACTGAAAAGAACTCCATTTTCATCGTTTGAACCGCAATAGTTTTTGAGATATTTAAAAAAGAATGTTACAGGCCTACCATTTCACACACACCCCCTCATCATGGAAATTCAGAATTCCGACATAGCCATTCGTTAGTAACTCGTATGAACAGGAATGAACTCCATTTTTATCGTTTGAACCGCAATAGTTTTTGAAATATTTAAAAAATAATATTGAGAATTTGCATATATACAGAGAGACCGACCATTTTACCAGCCCCCCCCCCCCCACCATGGAAATTCAAAATTTCAAAATAGCCATTCGTTAGCAAATCGTATGAACCGAGGGGAAATCCATTTTCATCGTTTGAACTGCAACAGTTTTTGAGAAAAAAATAACAATATTGAGAACTTATGTATATATATATTCCAGACCGACCATCACCCCCCCTCCCTCTCACCATGTAAATTCATTAAAAATTTCAAGATAGTCATTCTTTAGTAAATGGTGTGAACCGGAATAAACGCCATTTTCATAGTTTGAATAGCAATAGTTTTGGAGATGTTTAAAAAGAATGTTAGTAGCCCACGATTTCACCTGCCTCTTCCCCCCGCCCACCCCAACCTGGACATTTCCCATTACAGGATAGCTATTCGTTAGCATGGTGTGAATCAGAAAGACCTCCTTCTTCATCGTTCGAATCTTGATAGTTTTTGAGATATTTGTAATAAGGGTAATGGAGAATAATGAAGAAGTAATTTGTTTTGCACAAAGTCTTTCATTCGTTCCTGACATTAGCTGAAAGAAATCCCCGTTTCTAGCTTTGAACCCCAGCAGTTGAAAAGACATTCCAAAAACAACGTGACGTTGCTTTATTAGGTATCGAGGACTAGTACACAGGAGAACGGAAAATAAATAGCATGATAAAACAATAAGAATAACGGTACTGGACGAGCAGCATAAAGCAGTCTGTAAAAGCCAATCAGGACATACAAAGATAAACGAAGCTGAACGAGCAGCACAAGGCAATCTGTGATAAGCGAAGCACACTGGAACAGTCACTGAGCAGAAGGAACGACGGACATGGAGATGGAGAATACATCGAACTGGAGGCTGCTTTTCATGCTCCGGGGTGCAGCATGAAAAGCAGAAAACGAGGTGCAACAGATAACACTTGCAAAGATGGCATGGTGTAGGTAACAGTATGGGACAATCAATTAGCATGAGGCAAAGCAATAACGGTAAGTATCTGACGAGATGAGTCACACTGGATGAGCAAGTAACGTAGCACAACAGTAGAAGGTATGCTGAGGCACATGGCATGACATAAGACAAATACTCGACGAGACAGGAAAAACACCTGAAAAAACTAACTGGGTGCGAACAGCAACATAGGGCAATCCAGGACAGTGACGAAAGGTATAAGAGAAGAATCGCGCATAACAATGCACACAGGAAGAAGCTCTGTGAACAAAACAATGTGACGGGTTCACGGAAGTAGGCACCGGGCGGATGTTTGAAAGAACCGAGATGTGGAGAAAACATGGCGGTACATAGGATACAACGGAAAGAAAAAGGTTGGGTACAACGCATACCAGAAACATGCAAAGGAGTAAGACGGAACAGCAGCAAGGCAAAGACGGCAGGAAGCGAAACATCATGCAAGTGCAGACAGAAACTAATCGGTCAGAACCAGATCAATGAGGCGATTTTGAGTATCACCAAGGTAGCAATTAAGAAAACTTTAATAACGAAATATCTCAGGGGTAAGATCTCGTGAGGTCAACGAAAACTTGGAGGAAGCAGCGAATATCCCCGATCATATTCGAGTAATCAGCTGGATCATGGGAGTCAAGAAGGGGATCCAAACCAGCGTCACAAGAAGAGGCAAAGAACAAGGGTTGGCAGCATCTGGGAAGAGAATCTTCGAATACCCAGGGACAGCTTGGAGGCGAGCGACAATTGCAGTGGAAACGGAGGGAGTACCAATAAGGTCGGCGTAAGCAGCAACAGTAGAATTAGGAGCGGAACCTGAAGAACGATGAAGAGAAGGCTGAGCGACCGCGGTTCGCTTAGTACGAGTCTCTCGATTAGAGCGACGACGGCACTTCTTATTAGAAGCAATACCAACAGGGACGTGGTGAAATAGTAACCGACAGCAAGTGAGAAGTCTGACAAGGAAGATCTGGATCATGTGCGCATAACGCAAGCAAAGAGGCAACTGATGGGGCAACAGGAGCTGGTGAAGGTAAGGCTTCACACAAATCCAGAAGAGTAGCTGTGCTGGAAAGCGGGGACCGATCACGGGACCAGAAATCGAAAGGAAGGCAACAATACTAGAGGCATCAGAAGAGCTCGGAGAAGGTGAAACGGGCGGAGAGCACACCGGAGTACTGGAACGGCTGTAGAAAGGATGAGCGTCTGAGGGTGGCGAAGCTGACGTACACAGCGAAGATGATGGAGCAGAGAATCCCGGGGTTGGGATTGACGAGGTGACGTGCGAAAACAAAGAAGGCAGCACCTGAACAGGCGGAGAAAGGTTGGCAACGGGATGTGACAAAGCACAGACAACAGACGACGAAGAAGAAAGCAAGACAGACGAAGGCACCGAAGCAGGAGCAGTAGATCCAGATGTATCCACAAGAGGCAACGCTAGTGGAGAAGGAAAAAGACCTGCAGAGGAAGGCAACGACAATCGAGATGGAGACTAAGAAGGTGGAAGCGAAACAAGCGCAGGCGTGGTGACCGGAAGTGAAGAAGGGGGTTCTGTGATGGGCACTTGAGCAGCCGTTGAGGAAGAACAAGAAGAGGTGAGCGGACACTGCAAGCGATGATGACCAGGCTTTTACATGAGAAGCAATGATACGCAGTGAACACGTTTATAACGACGTTGTGATGAACACAGAGCACCTGGAAAACAGTGGGGCAGGAAGTAATGGAGTCCATATCAGGGAAGAGAATTAAGGCTTGGCGTCGGAAGCCTAAATAAGGACGATCACCTTGATCGGCGGGGAGCGTGCGAATAACACAAACAATGCGCCCACACCGAGAAAGAAATGCATGTAAAACCGTCGTCGGGGCTGACGTTCGCAAACGGAGGACTTTGCTATGACATTTGTTACAGTTCAAACTGTGGTTACGAAGATACTGCAATATCGGAAAGTATGTTTACAATTAATCCCGCGGATGCTGACTGACCACCATAAGGAAGAATGTATGGGTTGGAGTTTGAACCACTTGCTGCGTTACAAAGCAGAGGGTGATGCATTTATATCGCGCATAGTGGCAGGTGACGAATCGCGGTGCCACGGCTTTGAGCCATCCAGCAAACCAGCGAGCATGCAATGGAAACATCCCGGATCACCAAAACACATAAAATTCAAGTCACAGGACTCCGTCGGGGAGGTTATGCTGAAGGGCTTTTGTTGGTGGACTTTAAAGAGCCTCACGTGAACAGCAATGCCAACCACTACATCGACACAGTGGACAAGCTGCATAAAGCAATCAAGAATGGGTGACCTGGCATGCTTTCGCGTGGTGTGATTCTGTTGCACACATTATGCAGGATGCGTTAGCACGGAAAGGGTGAGAGGTTCTGCACCACCCAGCCTATAGCCCGGATCTGTCAACATGTGACTTTCATGTTGACATATCCAAATGATTCAAGGAGAAACTAAAGTTCCTTTTTCCAGACGGTATGCGTCGTCTTTCCCAGCGATGGGATGCGTCGTCTTCCCAAGCAATGGGATGCGTGTTAATTCTGCTACACCTGCGGATGTAACTTTTCGTTCGTTTATATATATATATATATATATATATATATATATATATATATATATATATGTGTGTGTGTGTGTGTGGAATGTAAGGTCCGGTGATGCGTAACATCACAGCCTCTCCTTGACAAATGTCAACCTCGCCTTCTCGTGGTGCATCCTGTTCCCACTAAAGGGGCTCTGACGACCGCCAATAGCGGTATAACTATACCATCGGGTTTAGAGGAAATGCTATCCCACACTCACCAACCCGCTTGGCCAGCGTGGTGAGTTATGGCCAAACCCCTCCAAAATGACTCTACAACTTAAATCTTGGCCCTCAGTCTCCGGCAGCTCGAATGTACCTGGCCAAGGCAGCTGCCAGTGCGACATGAAGGCAGAGGGTGCTAAGAATCTTTGGAGGACCGGACTAGGCTGCCATCTGATGCTGACCTTGGCTACTTACAATGGATGCTCCCTATCTCCTGATTCAAGGCTTCTTGAATTGGAAGAGGAACTACAAAGGATCAAGTGGGACATCGTCGGGCTAAGTGAGGTAAGGAGAAAAGGAGAAGATCTCATTGAACGGAAAAATGGACATCTCCTCTACTATCGTGGGACACATACTGGCAGAACTAGTGGTGTTGGATTTATAATAAACAAGAAACTGAAGGATAAAGTTGTAGAAGTTGAAAGTGCCTCTGACAGAACTGCGCGACTCGTTATCCAACTCTTGAGAAGATACAAGGCTCAGATTATTCAAACTTATGCACCCACCACAAGTCATCCTGAAGAAGAAATTGAAGAATTTTATGAGGAAATTTGTCATCTAAATAATAAAGGTAAGCACCACTTGAAGATAATTATGGGAGATTTCAATGCAAAAATAGGGCAATGGCAACAGAATGAAACTTCAGGAGGTAAATTCGCTCACGGCAACAGAAACCAGCGTGAAAATACTCTCGTTGAGTTTGCAGAGGCAGAAGGGTTTCTCATCTTGAACTCCTTTTTCAAGAAAAAGCCACACGGGAAATGGACATGGAGACATCCAAATGGGATAACAAGTGAAATTGATTTTATTATGTGTAACAAAAAATTCGTCAACGAAGACTGCAGTGTGCTGAACAAGTTCAACACAGGTAGTGACCATAGATTGGTGAGATGTAAGATCCACCTCAACTCTAAACTCGAACGTGGCAAGCTCATAAGACAAACATAATGTATTGACATAACCAACCTTAAAAAGCACCATAATACCTTTAAGTTGGAACTGAAGAACAGATTCTCTGCTTTAGAACGCCTAACATCGGAAGAAGTGGATATTTCTGAAGTTAACAGAAAAGTAACCAAAACTCTTATGGAAACACCAACAAAATGAGCTGGGTCTAAGAACAAGTTGCATGTGAACAAATTATCAGGAAAAACCAAAATGTTGATGCAAAAAAGAAGAGAGATGAGGACAACTAAAGAAGATGTGACTTCCAAAGTGGAATATATAGAGCTATGCAAGACAGTACAAAAAATTATCACTAAAGACGTAAGGAAATTCAACTGCGAACTAGTGAGGAAAGCAATTGAAAACAACCAAAGCCTAAAGATAGCAAAGCGACCCCTCAGTAAGGGAAGAAAACAGATTATGGCACTGAGAAAAGAAGATGGTTCTGTAACAAGAAATAGAGGCGAAATTTTGACAAGAGTGAAAGATTTCTACTCCAAATTATATAAAAGGGATGATACATGTTCTCCAGACATCATGAAAGGTACCAGTACCAGAGTTCTTCCAGTCCTCCCAGCAGAAGATGCGCATGCAATCAAGAACATGAAGCGGGGGAAAGCTCCAGGAGAAGATGGAATTACTGTAGACACCATACAAGAAGCAAGTGGAGAAATCGAAACAGTACTCGCCCAAATTTTCACTCGATGCCTTAATGAAGGGAAGATTCCTGAGGATTGGAACAACGCTACAATGATCCTGCTACATAAAAAAGGTGACATTGAGGATCTCAGGAACTACAGACCTATCAGCCTCCTATCAGTGG
Source organism: Macrothele yani (assembly GCA_039090855.1). Taxonomy (NCBI): domain Eukaryota; kingdom Metazoa; phylum Arthropoda; class Arachnida; order Araneae; family Macrothelidae; genus Macrothele; species Macrothele yani. The sequence continues at coordinate 120,763,622 of CM077026.1, forward strand.
TTTATAAAATCTTCACTAAAGTTCTTTCACACCGCTTAAAGGTAACACTGAACATGGCTCAACCGAGAGAACAAGCTGGATTCAGGAGTGGCTACAGCACAATAGATCATATGCACGTACTGAGAGAACTAATTGAAAGAGCGAAAGAATATGAACTTCCATTGTGCATGGCTTTTATCGATTATGAAAAAGCCTTTGATTCGGTGAAACCATCAGCAGTTACAATGGCTCTGAAATCCTGCGGTATTGAAGATGCATACATTAATATTATTAATAACATCTATGAAAATGCAAGTGCAAATTTTCGGCTGTTTGAAAATACAACACACATAAAAATTGGAAAGGGAGTGAGACAAGGTGACACCATATCTCCGAAGCTCTTTATTGCCACATTGGAAAAGGTCTTTCAATACTGAACTGGGAAAACAAAGGGATAAAGATTAATGGAGATTATCTAACCCACCTTCGTTTTGCTGATAACGTAGTTATTTTTGCAACTACCCCATCAGAGCTGCAGAGTATGATCCAGGAACTTGCTGACAAGAGTAAAGAAGTGGGATTAAAAATGAACTTCCAGAAGAGAAAAGTGATGTTCAATGCTTTTACAAGAAATGAAGATTTATCGATTGATGGAGATAAGCTGGAGATAACAGGCACGTACGTTTATCTTGGACAGCAGATATCAAGTGAGGGTCACATTGATGAAGAAATTAATCGGCGTACAAAACTTGCCTGGAGAGCTTTTTGAAGAAACATCATAATTTTTAAGAGCAATATGCCATTATGTCTTAAAAGAAAAGTGTTTGATCAATGCATCCTTCCAGTGCTTACGTATGGTGCAGAGACGTGGACCTTAACTAAAAGAGACATACAAAGGCTGCAGACAACTCAAAGCAGCATGGACACGTGCATGCTTGGTGTAACCAGGAGAGATAAGAAGAGGAACTCGTGAATCCGAAAAATGACGAGAGTGGAAGACACCATGATCAGAGAAAATCCCTGAAATGACAATGGGCTGGACATACTGCCAGAAGGACAGACCATCGATGGACAGCCGAAATTTTGTATTGGATTCCAAGGGACAGGAAAAGACCCAGAAGAAGACCACATGGAGATGGGTGGATGAAATTCGAAAGTATGCGGGAGTGACATGGAGGAGACTGGCACAAGACAGACCGTTGTGGAGAAAATTTGGGGAGACTTTCGTCCAGCAGTGGATTGATAATGGTTTACAATGATATATATATATCATCATCTTTGAATCCACTACTGGATGAAGGTCTCCCAAGTTTCTCCCACAATTGTCTGTCTTGAGCGTGTCTCCTCGATGACACACCTCTATGCTTTCGAATTTCATGCATCATTCTATCATAGGGTCTTCTTCTGGGTCTTTTCCTGTCCCTCGAAATTCATTCTAAAATTTCGGTTTTCCGTTGGTGGTCGTTCTTCTAGCAACATGTCATGCCCTCACCATTTCAGTGACTTCATTGTGGTCATGATGTCGTCAACTCTTGTCGTTTTCCTTATCCATGAGTCCGTCTGCTTATCTTTCCTGTTTACACCAAGCATGATTCTCTCCAGGGCTTTTTGCGTTGTCTGCAGTCTTTGTTTGTCTTTTTTACGCTTTCCAACAGTAGGTTGAAGAAGCGTATATGCTTCAGCGTTTTCCGTCCGTCTGTCAGTCCGTCTGTCGGCATGATAACTCACGTAAAAATGGTTCGATTTCGGTGAAATTTTAGTATGTGGTAGGGAACCACCTGGGGATAAACCCTATAGAAAATGGACAAAATAGGGTCAAAGGTTAGGACACAGGAGCGGGATCTATTCCATAGTCCTTATGCATCATAACTTACGTAAAAATGCTTCGATTGCGACAAAACGTTATCATGTTATTTCGGAGGTATACCGAACCGGTTCTGTTGAATATCATCGAAATGGGATCAAAGGTCAGGGCACAGGACCGAGATTTATTCCACAGCCATTATTCTCATATCTTGAGTAATTATTTCTGGTATGTTGGAAAGCGTATCATATTCAATGCATTGCATTATTTTACTAACTTGTTTAGTGAAGGTCCATGTCTCTGCTCCATACGTAAGCACTGGCAGGATGAACTGATTAAACCCTTATCTTTTAAGACACAATGGCATACTTTTCGTAAAAATTTTACTTCTTCCAAAAACTATCCATCCAAGTTTTACACGCCGATTAATTTCATCATCAATGTGATCCTTACTTCATATCTGCTGCCCAAGATAAATGTAGGTATCGGTTGTCTCAAGCTTTTCACCATCAATAAATAAATCTTCGTTTCTTGTAAAAGCAATATACGTCACTTTTGCCTTCTGAAAGTTCATTTTTAATTCCACTTCTTTACTCTTGTCAGCAAGTTCCTGGATCGTATTCTGCGGTTCAGAAGTCGTAGTTGCAAAAATGACAACGTCATCAGCAAAACGAACGTGATTTGAATTATCTGCATAAATATTTTTTTCTTTGTCCCAGTTCAGTAATTAAAAAATATTTTGCTATGTGGGATTAAAGAGTTTGGGAGATATGATTTTACTTTGTCACACTAGCTTTCCAATTTTTATTAGTGCTGCATCCTCAAATATCCAAACTTTTGCAAATGCATTTTCAGAGATACTATTAATAATGCTAATGTATGCATCTGCAATACCGCAGGTTTTCAAAGCAGTTGTAACTGCTGATGGTTTTACGGAATCGAAGGCCTTTTTATAATCAATAGAAGCCTTGCATAATGGGAGTTCATACTCTCTTGTTCTTTCAGTTAGTTCTCTAAGTACATGGACATGATCTTCAGTGCTGTAGATACTCCTGAATTCAGCTTCTTCTCTTGCTTGAGCCATGTCCAGTTTTACCTTCATGCGATGTAAAAGAACCTAATTGAAAATTTTATAAATAACTGATAGGAGGCTGATGAGCCTGTAGGTCCTGAGATCCTCAACGTCACCTTTTTTATGTAGCAGGATCATTGTACCATTATCCCAATACTCAGGAATCTTACCTTCGGTGAGACAGCTGGTGAAAGCTTGGGCGAGTGAAGTTTCAATTCTTCCACTTGCTTCTTGTACACTCGTGGACAAAAAATTTGCACACCTAGAAGAAAACATGCTACAACCGCGAAACTTTGCAAATAGCTAGGGTGCGTTTGGTGCGAGTGCGCATAACCGCACACCTTGTGGCGGCGCTGCTAGCACGAACCAGCAGCCTTATAAACCGGCGTGTAGTCGATGCCCCATGAAAGAGAAAAGCACCGGCCGGCGCAAGCAAGAGTATAGAGTGACAAGAATGCCGGGTAGACACCAGAGACGTCGATGTACGCAACTTACGGGCTTTGAGAGAGGCCTGATCATCGGGCTGAAAACAGCAGGTCGGTCGGCGCGCCGTATAACCCACCACGTGGATCGTTCTGACCATACCGTCCGACTGTGTTGGGAGCAGTGGACACGTGACGGCACTGCCGCACGGCGGGTGTCTCCGAACGAACCCGGAGGACCATCCGTAGAGAGGATCGACAGTTCGTACGGCAGGCACGAATGGATCCCACGAGAACCCTGTCCTCTCCCCAGGCAAATGTAGCGGCTCTTGTGTGCCAACGAGCCATTTCCTGAAGTCTCGCGGAAGCGAATCTGCGATCCCAGCGCCTCTTACGTGTTCTGCCATTAACACCGGATCATCGCCGGCTCTGTTTGCAATGGTGCCAGGCGAGAGCAACGTGGAACGCCACAGACTGGCGACGTGTGGTGTTCAGAGATTGGTGTCGGTTCGTTTTGGGGACAGATGATCATCGTGTCCGGGTGTGGAGGTCCCGGGGTCAACGGCACAATTCCAACCTTGCTATCAAGCGTCCCACCTACCCCACTGCAGGCATTACGGTCTAGGGAGCCTTTATGGTTTATTGCCTACGATAGCCGATCAGCTCTAGTAGTGGTACGTGGATCATTGTCGGGCCAGCGGTATGTGGATGAGATCATATGGCCCCATGTGCTCCCACTCCTGGGCGGAATTCTAGGTGCGCTTTACCAGCAGGATAGTGCCATCCCGCACACTGCTCGGGTTTTCTAGGACTGCCTACGTCATGTCCATACAGTTCCATGGCATGCCCGCTCACCGAACATGTCCTCTATCGAGCATGCGTGGGACCAGTTGAAACGCCGGTTGACTCTGTGCCGCACTATCCGGGATTTGGAGCACACCGTCCAACAAATGTGGGCCCTCTTCAGCAGGACATCAGGCGTCTGTTCGCCTCTATGCTGGACCATATTGCAACATGTATCACCGCACGAAGCGGTGCGACGCGCTATTGAAGATGACCGGACTACGTGCCACAGATGCCTCTGTAATTGTAATGCATTAATACACACAATCGACGTGGATTAGGAACATCAAACAGAAGTCATTTCTCTTTCCACGTTTTTAAGTGAGTCACGGAAAAACTATCATCGGCCGCCACCGGGAATTGAATTCAGGGTCTTCCAGTTACGCGCTGGACATGCTACCACTGCACCGCAGCGGCCTCGAATTCTAAAGACTCACATGTGATTAATTGCCAAACCACATGGCTGGTTGCTTCTTGGAGACCCGCACAATGGTGGGGATTCCCCAAAGATGGTAAGAAGCAATTGGTGCAGTGGTAGCATGTCCAGCGAGTAACTGGAAGACCCTTGGTTCGATTTCCGTTGGCGGCCGATGATACTTTTCCCGTGACTCACTTAAAACCGTGGAAAGAGCCATGCCATCTGTTTGATGTCCCAAATCTACGTCAATTGTGTGTATTAATTATTCATTCGTATACTAGTTATTTGTTCAGTTGCTGCCTAACATCTTTGGTAGGCAGCAACTGAACAAATAGTACTGAGATTTGAATTGACAAAATCTTCTATAGATCTAAAAATAAAATCAGTTATCTCCTGCAACATGAGGAATCTGTGATATAAATTTCTTTTGAATAGTGCGATTCTTTTTTGGCGTTGCAATTTTCACAAACAGTAATGTACGCATTTGCTCGTCGTAACAGAAAAATTCGGTAATATTAAGATACAATAAGTTGTACGTAAAAATGGTACATTCAATAGGCGTCGAAAGTGTTTCAATCTGATTTTTTGAGCAACGATATGAAGCAAAATATATTTTGAAATCGGTGGAATTTGCATTTCGCTCTTGGCGGCGAAATTATGGATCAGATAAAGATTAAAATGCTAGGATCATCGTTCTCACTGTTCTAGCTTCCCAAAGCAAAAAGAGGCTGATATGAAATCAGACTTAGAGGTACACAGATAAACGTATACAGACAGATACATGTATATAGTGAAGGTATAAGTACATCCTTTAGTTTTCAAAGAACGTGCAGGAAACTTTTCCACTTTAACACGCTTCGGTCGAAAGGAAGTGCAAAGCAGATGCACCCTTAAATTTAAAACAAACATTCTTGAAATGGTCCCATCCAAACAATTGTCTTTGTACGATATTTGACTCACACAGCATCCCGTCACGTTGCTCTGCTGGCCACGCCCTTTCGAGCTCTGCATTTTGTGCTCCGCCTGTATCTAGCGCCCACCGCCGAATTAATTTGTGTTTCTCTCGTGCAGGAATGTCTGCGCTCTCTACCTAGTCATTCTTTCGAGTTGGTACATGCATATTTTGCCGATATTCCTTTATAATTCATCTCGTTGGGCCTGTTTACAATTCATTTCGTTGGGCCTGTTTACAATTCATTTCGTTGGGCCTGTTTACAATTCATCTCGTTGGGCCTGTTTACAATCTGCCCATCGTGACTCGCCTTGACTTTTTGCTCTAAAACTGTCTGCTGCATGTAGTAGCCTTCCTGCTGCTGTGTCTACGTTTGCCTTCCGTGTTTGCGCTCCAATAATCGTTAATGGTTCTCTGCGCTGCCTTCACCGGTGTGTGGATTACCTTCCTTGTGTTCCACCCATTGACAGTGGTTCTCTGCGCTGCCTTCTTCGGTATGCTGATCGCCTTCCTGGTGCCCCACCTTGTTATAGTGGATCTGTGTGCCCTTCGCCGTGCATTTCTACACATTGTCCATGGCCTGTGCTTCTGTTTCTAAATTCTATTTCCCTCTCACGTCACTATGTGCTGCTTCGATGACTTGTCCTCCAAGTGTGTTGGATGCGTCCCAGGACTGCTCTTCTCCTCATCCTGCTACAGATCCGTGTTCAACGTCTCCGACTTTCCTCGCGACAGCCTTGGACTCCTATATTTCATGTCAAGGTTCCACGCTTATTGCACACGTACAATGCTTTCAACTCTTAGTTTAAGTGTCAAGTTCGACGCCTTACCCAATGTCAAGTTGCACGTCTATACAGTGTATGTCTGCATTGTCGTTTCTCCCTTCCGGTGCAATTACACATTTCGCCAGCAAGCCTAAGTCCATTCTTGTATATATTTTTTCACCTGAGTTTGTTCCTCAAGTCCTATCGACTAGCCTTTCCGTTGGAGATCATAGCTTGGTCCCTATCCTCCTTGCACATTCTCCCGTTTTTCTTAATTTGTAACCTGTACCTCCGGACGTTTCCGATGAGTTTTTACATGCTTTTCCTTCTCGGTGTGGCCGCGTTCTTGGTGATATCCGCAAGATACCCGCCGCCCATGTTGATCAAGGTGATCGTCCTTATTTTGGCTTCCGCCGCCAAGACTTAGTTTTTTTCCCTGACACAGACTGTTTCTTACTGCCCCACAACTTTTCTGGTGATTTGTTGTCATCACAACGTCGCATTCAACGTATTCACTGCCTATCATTGCATCTCATGTAAACAGCCTGGTCACCATTTCTCGCAATGCCCACTCATTTCTTCCTAGTCTTCTTCAACGGCTGCTCAAGTTCCCGTCACAGAACCTCTTTCTTCGCTTCCAGTTACCACGCTTTCGCCTGATCAGTTCACACCTTCTTAGTCTCCATCTCCATCATCTGCCTCCGTTGGTCTTTTTCCTTCCTCGCCAGCATCGTCTGTTGTGGGTACATCTGGATCTACTGCTCCTGTTTCGGTGCCTTCGTCTGTATTTCTTTCTTTTTCATCGTCTGATGTTTGCGCTTTGTCACATCCTGTTGCTGCACCTTCTCCGCCTGTTCAGGTGCTGCCTTCTTTGTTTTCGCAAGTCACCTCGTCTATCTCGATCCCGGAATTTTCTGCTCCACCATCGCAGCTGCGTACGTCGGCTACGCCACCCTCAGACGCTCATCTTTCCTCCACTGGTTCCAGTACTCCGGTGTGCTCTCCGCCCTTTTCACCTTCTCGGGGCTCTTCTGATGCTTCTAGTGCCGTTGTCTTTGTTTCACCTTCTGGTCGCCATGGTCTGTCCCCGCTCTTTCGCACAGCTCCTCTTCTAGTCTCGTTTGAAACCCCACCCTCTCCGGCTTCTGTTGTTCCTGCAGCTACCACCTTACATGTGTCATCCGACTTTGTACCCTATTCACCTCGCCAGATTCCCGAGACGCCGCCTGTTGTTCCTTCTACGTCGTCTCGTCCTCTTCGTCCTCTTCGTCAACATTTCCCTACTGGTATTGCTCCTAATAAGAAGCGTCGTCATCGGTCTAATCGCAAGATTCGCGCTAAGCGTGCTGCTGTGGTTATGTCTCCTCCTCATCGTTCTTCGCAAGGCTCCGCTCCTGATCCTGCTGCCGTCACTTTTGCTCGCGTTCTTGACAGTCCCTCTGTTGTGCCTGATCTTGTTGCTCGCCTTCAAGTTGTTCCCGAGTTTACGCAGACTCTTTCTCTAGATGCCGCTTTCCCATTGTTCTTTGACTCTTCTCACGATGCTACACTTAATCACTTTATTGCTTCCAACGATCCGGCAGTTTACTCATCTCTGGTTGACAATCTTAGCGCTTTTTACTTTGCATTTTTTCACCTTTCGGGCTCTTACCCGGAAGTTGAATGTTACTATGGTTGTCTTGACCACTTCATTTGTCATGCTCAACATCGTCTCCTTCTTCGGTGTCCACCTGATTAGCTCCTGTGTGGTTCTGTTTGATGATTGATTTCTGTTGTGTTTTCTTAGCTATGTTTCTCCCTGTCTCTTTGAGCCCTTGTTGTTTCGTTCTCCTCTTTGTGAAGTGTTTTCTCTCGTGCCTCGTTTTTTTCCCCTCATCATTCTGCTTTGTGACCTTTTTCTGTGTGTTTTGTCTTACGATGTCCTGCCTGCATCCGCTTTACATGACCATCACCAACTGCTTCGCACCGTTCGTTCTGCTTCTCTTTTTCTGTGGTTCAAGCATGCCCTGCCCGATTTTCCCGGAGTGCCATGTGTTGCTTCCTACCCTGCTATGTTTTGTATAGTATGTCTAACTGCTATGCCACTGTTAGACAGAAAATGCCAATTTTAAAGAAAGTAATAGTTTTTCCTTAATGTTTTTCTTTTCAATGTGGCATTAGTACCATTATTTCTCTTTTTGTCGGAGGATGGCGCCCAATAACCACAGATGGACAGCAATAATTTCGCACCAATAATTTCTGTTTTTTCCTTAAAAGGAAGAAGGAATAGTTCCTGGGTTTTCTACTCATCATGTTGCTCCCTGGTTCCAGGTATGGTGCTTTCTCTATTTGCTGGCTCAGCCGTTTCTCTGCTCAGTGACTGTTCCCTGTGTGCTTTGCCTCGTGTTGTATCTGCCACCGACTACAGCGCACGATTGTAATGTAACGGACTGCTTTGTGCCTCTGCCATGCTCCCTTTCTTTCTGTGATGCCTTGTACTGTATGTTTACTACAGACTGGATTGCGTCGTTTGTTTCAGCTCCGAGATTTTGGCTGTTTTACTATGCCATGCGTTTTCCCGTTCTCTTGTGTTCTGGTCCTTGAGACACATTGAAGAAATGTTGAAACCGTCACGTTCTTTTTGGAATGTCTTTTCAACTGCTGCGGTTCAAAGCTAGAAACGGATAGATCTTTAAGATAATGACAGGAACGAATACAAGACTTTTTGAAAATAAATTACTTCTTCATCATTATCCATTACCCTTTATACAAATACCTCAGAAACTATCCAGATTCGAATGATAAAGATGTAGCTCCTTCCGGTTCACACGATGCTAACGAATAGCTATTCTGAAACAGGAAATGTCCGGGGGTGGGGGTGGGGGCAGCTGAAATCGTGGAACATTTTTAAACATCTCAAAAACTATCGGGGTTGAAAAAAATAAACATGGAGTTTGTAAGAACGGACACATTAACGATGTTAATTCATTTCAATGATAAACATTATGTATTTTTTTTTGACCAAAGAAAACATCGCAAGTTCCCAAAATGGCGACAGAGAATTCGTAAATATGTTTAATCCTTTGGGGGGGGGGGGGGGAAGGCGAGATGTATGACAAAAGACTTCAGGTTCTCACGCCTTAGAAAGGGCGAGGACTTGTTCTACGAACTGAAAGTATCGCCAAGGACGCTGTGACTTTCACAGATACATTGTTCATTTTCACTAGGCGCATACAAGTCTGAAATGCAGACATACTCTTTTGTATAGGTATAACAATGTGTATTGTATTGCTACGGATGTACTACGACGATAGGATTGCTTTCTCGGAAGGAGGCACTCAATAATGTATAGCCTGAGGATAAGCGAGGAATGCGCAAGGTAGATTTAAAGGTCTAGGAGCCCGATTCCCGGAAAACGACTAGGGATGGGGCAGGTGAAGGGCGCGAGAGGTGACACGTGGCGCGAGAGGAGAGCAGCATGTTGAAGGCTCAGCGCCGTCGCCCTTGAAGAAGGAGCAGCGTGAAGGGGGGAGCGAAGAGGTCGCTCCGAGTGGACCTGTTGGAGCAGTCTGTCTTCGGAGAGCGAAGGTGATAGTCCTCCGATAGAAAGGAACGCGTTTGCGTGGATGGTGTGGTGGGCTCTCGCAGTCCACGGGGAAAGAGCGGGCACCGACCTAGATGAAGTAGGTCGCCGCTACAGAAGGAATCTACCCGAGTCAGGGATACCGGTAGAGTAGCTGATGATATACTACTGAATTACTGACTTAGTACAGTCCACTGAAGCATCGATTAGAGAAGGATAGCTAGAAGACTAGTCCTGAAGCATCGATAAGATAGAGGTATATCTAGTGTCAAGGAGACCCTAAGTTAGGACGCCAACGCAGGGTGAGATTTCTACAGAATTCGATCACCTTATCTTGCGCGTTCCACGATCTTTGCCAGGTCCAGTCATAACGAGGTCACTTTCAAGAGCGAGTAATCCGCCGCCATCAAAATTCTAGTTGATGAAGAATACGTGTTTCGTATATGTGTTAACCAAGCGTTCTTTTCAAATTATGTCTGAAAGTGGATAAACTTCGGTATAACCAGCTGTTGTCGCTCTGCCTCCCCGATTCACAGATATATATATAGTAAAGTGGGGGAGGTTTCGTTTGTTCGCTCGAACAGAGTGAGAGAGAGAGAGAGTGTGTGTACTTCCGGGAAGAGTAAACGAACTCTCTGCTTGTTGTGAGCCGCTGCGCGTGCTCCTCGGATACTTAAGTAGGAGGCGGCGCTAAGTCACGTGACGACACGTTCGCTCTTACAGAGTTTTCCCGGTTCATACGATTTACTAACGAATGGTCATTTTGAAATTTTGAAATTACATGGGGGGGAATTGTCGGCTCCATATTTTCTGAATCCTTTTTTTTGTAGGTATGTCAAACTCTATTGCGGTTCAAACGATAATAATGGAGTTATTTTCGGTTCATACGATTTTTTTTTTGATTGGAGGTTTAATGACCACCGTGAGCAACTCAATGGGCTATAAGCAGTCGCCCGTTCCCAATTTAGGGTCACTGGTTCCAGGGAAGGGAGAGATCCAGTGCCGTAAGACAATCACAACATCCATGCCTGACCGGGATTCGAACCCGGACCCCTTACGGACGAATGATCAGAGGCCAACGCCTTAGACCACTGAGCCACCGGGGCGGCCATACGATTTACTAACGAATGGCTATGAAATTTCGAATTCCATGGTGAGGGGGGGGGTTAATGGTGTAGGCTTGTAACATCCTTTTTTCAATACCTCAAAAACTATTGCGGTTTAAACGAAGAAAATGGAGTTCTTTTCGGTTCACACGATTTGCTAACGAATGGCTATTTTGAAATTTTGAATTTCCATGGGGGGGGGTGAAATGGTCGGGCTCTGTATATATGCAAATTCTCAATATTATTTATTAAATATTTCAAAAACAATTGCGGTTCAAACGATAAAAATGGAGTCCATTCCTGTTCATACGATTTACTAACGAATGGTTATTTCGGAATTTTGAATTTCCATGATGAGGGGGGTGAAATGGTAGGCCTGTAACATTTGTTAAATATCTCAAAAATTATTGCGGTTCAAGCGATGAAAATGGAGTTCTTTTCAGTTCATACGATTTGCTAACGAATGGCTATTTCGGAATTTTAAATTTCCATGATGAGGGGGAGGGGGATGAAATGGCCTATAACATTCTTTTTTAATATCTCAAAAATTATTGCGGTTCAAACGATGAAAATGGAGTTCTTTTCGGTTCATACGATTTGCTAACGAATGGCTATTTTGAAATTTTGAATTTCCATGATGAAGGGGGGGGGGGGGGGTAAATGGTGTAGGCCTGTAACATTCTTTTTTAAATATCTCAAAAATTATTGCGGTTCAAACGATGAACATGGAGTTCTTTTCGGTTCATACGATTTGCTAACGAATGGCTATTTTGAAATTTTGAATTTCCATGATGAAGGGGGGTAAATGTTGTAGGCCTGTAACATTCTTTTAAATATCTCAAAAATTATTGCGGTTCAAACGATGAACATGGAGTTCTTTTCGGTTCATACGATCTGCTAACGAATGGCTATTTTGAAATTTTGAATTTCCATGATGAAGGGGGGGGGGGTAAATGGTGTAGGCCTGTAACATTCTTTTTTAATATCTCAAAAATTATTGCGGTTCAAACGATGAAAATGGAGTTCTTTTCGGTTCATACGATTTGCTAACGAATGGCTATTTTGAAATTTTGAATTTCCATGATGAAGGGGGGGGGAAATGGTGTAGGCCTGTAACATTCTTTTTTAAATATCTCAAAAATTATTGCGGTTCAAACGATGAACATGGAGTTCTTTTCGGTTCATACGATTTGCTAACGAACGGCTATTTTGAAATTTTGAATTTCCATGATGAAGGGGGGGGGGTAAATGGTGTAGGCCTGTAACATTCTTTTTAAATATCTCAAAAATTATTGCGGTTCAAACGATGAACATGGAGTTCTTTTCGGTTCATACGATTTGCTAACGAATGGCTATTTTGAAATTTTGAATTTCCATGATGAAGGGGGGGGGGTAAATGGTGTAGGCCTGTGACATTCTTTTTTTTTTAAATATCTCAAAAATTATTGCGGTTCAAACGATGAACATGGAGTTCTTTTCGGTTCATACGATTTGCTAACGAATGGCTATTTTGAAATTTTGAATTTCCATGATGAAGGGGGGGGGTAAATGGTGTAGGCCTGTGACATTCTTTTTTAAATATCTCAAAAACTATTGCGGTTCAAACGATGAACATGGAGTTCTTTTCGGTTCATACGATTTGCTAACGAATGGCTATTTTGAAATTTTGAATTTCCATGATGAAGGGGGGTAAATGGTGTGGGCCTGTAACATTCTTTTTTAAATATCTCAAAAATTATTACGGTTCAAACGATGAACATGGAGTTCTTTTCGGTTCATACGATTTGCTAACGAATGGCTATTTTGAAATTTTGAATTTCCATGATGAGGGGGGGGGGGTAAATGGTGTAGGCCTGTGACATACTTTTTTAAATATCTCAAAAACTATTGCGGTTCAAACGATGAAAATGGAGTTCTTTTCGGTTCATACGATTTGCTAACGAATGGCTATTTTGAAATTTTGAATTTCCATGGTGGGGGGCTGGTGAAATGGTCGGTCTCTCTGTATATATGCAAAAACTCAATATTATTTTTTAAATATCTCAAAAACTATTGCGGTTCAAACGATAAAAATGGAGTTCATTCCTGTTCATACGATTTACTAACGAATGGCTATTTCGGAATTTTGAATTTCCATGATGAGGGGGGGTAAATGGTAGGCCTGTAACATTATTTGTTAAATATCTCAAAAACTATTGCGGTTCAAACGATAAAAATGGAGTTCATTCCTGTTCATACGATTTACTAACGAATGGCTATTTCGGAATTTTGAATTTCCATGATGAGGGGGGGGGGGGTGAAATGGTAGGCCTGTAACATTATTTGTTAAATATCTCAAAAACTATTGCGGTTCAAACGATAAAAATGGAGTTCATTCCTGTTCATACGATTTACTAACGAATGGCTATTTCGGAATTTTGAATTTCCATGATGAAGGGGGGGGGGGGTAAATGGTGTAGGCCTGTGACATTCTTTTTTTAAATATCTCAAAAACTATTGCGGTTCAAACGATGAACATGGAGTTCTTTTCGGTTCATACGATTTGCTAACGAATGGCTTTTTTGAAATTTTGAGTTTCCATGGGGGGGGGCTGGTGAAATGGTCGGTCTCTCTGTATATATGCAAATTCTCAATATTATTTTTTAAATATCTCAAAAACTATTGCGGTTCAAACGATAAAAATGGAGTTCATTCCTGTTCATACGATTTACTAACGAATGGCTATTTCGGAATTTCAAATTTCCATGATGAGGGGGGGAGGGGGGATGAAATGGCCTGTAACATTCTTTTTTAAATATCTCAAAAATTTTTGCTGTTCAAACGATGAAAATGGAGTTCTTTTCGATTCCTACGATTTGCTAACGAATGGCTATTTTGAAATTTTGAATTTCCATGGTGGGGGGCTGGTGAAATGGTCGGTCTCTCTGTATATATGCAAAAACTCAATATTATTTTTTAAATATCTCAAAAACTATTGCGGTTCAAACGATAAAAATGGAGTTCATTCCTGTTCATACGATTTACTAACGAATGGCTATTTCGGAATTTTGAATTTCCATGATGAGGGGGGGGTGAAATGGTAGGCCTGTAACATTGTTTGTTAAATATCTCAAAAACTATTGCGGTTCAAACGATAAAAATGGAGTTCATTCCTGTTCATACGATTTACTAACGAATGGCTATTTCGGAATTTTGAATTTCCATGATGAAGGGGGGGGTGGTAAATGGCGTAGGCCTGTGACATTCTTTTTTAAATATCTCAAAAACTATTGCGGTTCAAACGATGAAAATGGAGTTCTTTTCGGTTCATACGATTTGCTAACGAATGGCTATTTTGAAATTTTGAATTTCCATGGGGGTGGGGGGCTGGTGAAATGGTCGGTCTCTGTGCGTATATGTAAATTCTATTATTTTTTAAATATCTCAAAAACTATTGCGGTTCAAACGATAAAAATGGAGTTCATTCCTGTTCATACGATTTACTAGAGAATGGCTATTTCGGAATTTTGAATTTCCATGATGAAGGGGGGGGAGTAAATGGTGTTGGCCTGTGACATTCTTTTTTTTAAATATCTCAAAAACTATTGCGGTTCAAACGATGAAAATGGAGCTCTTTTCGGTTCATACGATTTGCTAACGAATGGCTATTTTGAAATTTTGAATTTCCATGGGGGTGGGGTGCTGGTGAAATGGTCGGTCTCTGTGCGTATATGTAAATTCTATTATTTATTAAATATTTCAAAAACTATTGCGGTTCAAACGATAAAAATGGAGTTCGTTCCTGTTCATACGATTTACTAACGAATGGCTATTTCGGAATTTTGAATTTCCATGATGAGGGGGGGGGGTGAAATGATAGGCCTGTAACATTATTTTTTAAATATCTCAAAAACTATTGCGGTTCAAACGATGAAAATTTAGTTCTTTTCAGTTCATACGATTTTCTAACGAATGCCTATTTTGAAATTTTGAATTTCCATGGTGGGGGGCTGGTGAAATGGTCGGTCTTTCTGTATATATGCAAATTCTGAATATTATTTGTTAAATATCTCAAAAACTATTGCGGTTCAAACGATAGAAATGGAGTTCATTCCGGTTCATACGATTTACTAACGAATGGCTATTTCGAAATTTTGAATTTCCATGGTGGGGGCTGGTGAAATGGTCTGCCTCCTATATTTATATGCAAATTCTCAATATTATTTGTTAAATATCTCAAAAACTATTGTGGTTCAAACGATGAAAATGGAGTTCATTCCGGTTCATACGATTTATTAACGAATGGCTATGCTGAAATTTGAAATATCTATTTTTTGGGGGTACCATTTCACCAGCCCCCCCACTTTGTTTTTTAAATAACTCAAAAACTATTGCGGTTCAAACGAAAAAATTGAGTTCATTCCGGTTCATACGTGGTACAAACGAATGGTGCAAAAAAAAAATTTAAAAATTCCATGGTGGGGGCTATCGTTTCACCAGCCCCCACTTTGTTTTTTAAATATCTCCAAAACTTTTGCGGTTTAAACGAAAAAACGAGTTCATTCCGGTTCATACGTGGTACAAACGAATGGTGTCTGAAAAATTAAAAAATTCCGTGGTGGGGGCTGGTGAAATGCACCTCCTTTCTAGTCCTCTATGCTCTTCTCCATGACCCAAAGCATGATGTGAATGAGGTAGTCCTCCTAACACAGACATCATTGCAGTAAGCAGTAACTATGTATAAAACATTTCTGTCCTTTCATAGGTTCCTCGCGAGTGTTTAACCCTTTTAGCAGGTAAGGTAATCAATCAGAAGAGATATGTGTCAGTAATCTTCCTAAATGACCACTTTGAATAACAAGGCAAAGGGGAAAGTAATGCTTTCTGATTCGCAAGTTAACTTGTTCTAGTCGCGTTCGGCCGACATCTTAGACAGGAAATACAGTCTTTTCCATAAAAAAAAAAAAAAAAAAAAAAAAAAAAAAGCAAATTAGTAAAATCATGCAGTGCATTGACTATGATACGCTTTCCAACATACTAGAAATTATTACTCAAGTTATGAGGATAATGGCTGTGGAATAAATCTCGCTCCTGTGCCATGAGCTTTAACCCAATTTCGATTATATCAAACAGAATTGTTTCAGTATACCTTCGGAACAACATGCTAAAGTTTTGTCGCAATGGGCGCATTTATAGTCAAGTGATGAGGATAATGGCTGTGGAATAAATCTCGCTCCCGTGCCCTGACCTTTGACCCCATTTCGATGATGTTCAACACAACCAGTTCAGTATTCCTCCAGAACAACATGATAAAGTTTTGTCGCAACAGAACCATTTTTAGTCAAGTTATGAGGATAATGGCTGTGGAATAAATCTGGATCCTGTGCCTTGACCTTTGACCCAATTTCAATGATATTCAACAGAATTGGTTCCGTATACCTCCGGAACAACATACTAAAGTTTTGTCTCAATAGAAGCATCTTTTGTCAAGTAAAGAGGATAATGGCTGTGGAATCAATCTCGCTCCCGTGCCCTGACGTTTTACCTCATTTCGGTGATATGAAACAGAATCGGTTCAGTATACCTCCGGAACAACATACTAAAGTTTTGTCGCAATAGAAGCATTATTTGTCAAGTAATTAGGATAATGGCAGTGGAATAAATCTCGCTCCCGTGCCCTGACCTTTGACCCCATTTCGATGATGTTCAACAGAACCAGTTCAGTATTCCTCCAGAACAACATGATAAAGTTTTGTCGCAACAGAACCATTTTTAGTCAAGTTATGAGGATAATGGCTGTGGAATAAATCTGGATCCTGTGCCTTGACCTTTGACCCAATTTTAATGATATTCAACAGAATTGGTTCCGTATACCTCCGGAACAACATACTAAAGTTTTGTTTCAATAGAAGCATCTTTTGTCAAGTAAAGAGGATAATGGCTGTGGAATCAATCTCGCTCCCGTGCCCTGACGTTTTACCTCATTTCGGTGATATGAAACAGAATCGGTTCAGTATAACTCCGGAACAACATACTAAAGTTTTGTCGCAATAGAAGCATTTTTTGTCAAGTAATGAGGATAATGGCTGTAGAATCAATCTCGCTCCTGTGCCCTGATTTTTTTTTTTTTTTTTTTTTGGAGGTTTAACGACCACCGTGAGCAACTCAATGGGCTATAAGCAGTCGCCCGTCCCTAATTTAGGGTCACTGGTTCCAGGGAAGGGAGAGAGCCAGTGCCGTAAGACAAACACAACATCCATGCCTCACCGGAATTCGAACCCGGACCCCGTTCGGACGAATGATCAGAGGCCATCGCTTAGACCACTGCGCCACCGGGGCGGCCCCTGATTTTCGATCCCATTTCGATGATATTCACCAGAACTAGTTCTGTGTACCTCCGAAGTAAAATGATAAAGTTTTGTCGCAATCTAAGCATGTTTACGTAAGTTATGACGCAGAAGGGCGATAGAATGGATCCCACTCCTACGTCCTGATCTTTGACCCCATTTCGCCCATTTTCAAAAGGTTTCGTCCCCAGGTTGTCCCCTACCACATACTAAAATTTCATCGAAATAGAACCATTTTTACGCGAGGTATCGTGCGGACGGACAGACAGGCAGACAGACGAACAAAGCTGGAACATATACGCTTTTTCAACCTACGGCTGGAATGCGTAAAAAAAGCGAAGCATCCCGAGAAAGTCGTTTCATCCTGATGAAACTCAGCATGCAAGCACCTCAGGGTCGAATATGCAAATGATTAAAAGGGAACGACCGATGACAAAAATAGTGGCCCGCCACAGCTCATGGGAATCGCAAAACTAAGAGGGTATGTCAAGCGGGAAGCTCTCACGCAGAGACAATTGTGACGATTGCGGTTGCATTAACCTCCATGGACTGTGAAAATGCCTCGACGTCGGATCAGGGTACAATACGAGCATCTGAGCGTCTTTGAGAGAGGATGTGTAATTCAACTGAAAGAAGCCGGTTGGTCAAGGTCGGATCAACGCGGCAATAGAAACGATGTTGGGTCGAGGAAGGCACAACCCAGCCGCACGCGGGAAGTGAACATCCGAGGGACACGACAGAACACGAGGATCCAGCGATTGGGTGTGCCAAATGAAAGAACCGATTTCCTCGCTTTCAACAATCCGTGGCCGTGTTACGTCGTCTACAGTTACGAAAGTTGCCATCAGGACCGTTGCCCGACGATCTACGGCACCGTGACTCAATTCGAGGAGGCCACTGTCACCTACCACTGACCAGTGGTCATCACTGGTACCTGTGGTGTCCGGCCCGATCAACGTGGGAGAGTGTCCAGTGGCGTCGTTTTGTTTTCAGTGATGAGTTACGGTTTGCACCTGGAGCCGGTGACCAGAGCATACGTGTCTAGAGACGAGCTGGCCAGCGTACAGATCCTCCCTTTACCGTGGAACGGCACACGGCTCATACACCGGAAGTGAATGTCTCGGTAATTATTTCCTACGATAGCCGGACACCCTTGGTAGTTCGCCGTGCAACTCGCACGGACCAACGGTACGTCGAAGGCATTCTGCGACTTGTTGTGTTGTCATTCCTGTCTCAGCATCACCGAGCAATTTTTCAACAGAATAATTCCTGGCCACACAAGGCACGGTCCTCTCATGCTCCCTCTATAATGTCGACGCCTTCCATTGTCAGCCCGATAGCCGGAACTCTCACCGATTGAACATATTTGGGACGTATTGGGACGCCACCTATTGCCATCCAGAATTGTCAGCGAACTGAGCCGAAATTTGGGTACCGTCTGGCATACTGTACCTTAGCAGAGTATCCGTGAACTGCAAGCGTCTATGCCATGCTGGGTTAGCTCTCGTACCCGAGCCAGAAGTAGGGCTGCAACGTACTGACTTGTTCCACTCGTGTATAGCTTGTTTTATTCGAATGAATGGTGCAACTGCAGTGGAATTGCAATCATTTCCTTTCCTATGCATGTACGTTGCACATACCAATTTTTTTCTATTAATACAGGGTGTGTCTAAAGTCTTTCCCTGATTACGATAAATCGTATAAAATGAGCCACGCTCGTTAGACACATGCGGTTTTCCAATATACGTTACCTGAAATCCAGAGTTTTTTTCCGAGTCATTAGTATACCTCAACATGAGCTCCATTTGTTACACGGAAGACATCCAGTCAGTACTTTATCTCTTTCCATGTCTGCTGCAACATGTCATCTGTGATGGTCGCAAACTCTTCAGTTCATCTTCCCTTCAAAGTGTTAATATCTGCAACTGGTGTTGCATAAACTTGATCCTTAATGTAGCCCCCATAAAAAGAAGCCAAAGGACGTAATGTCTGGGGATATTGATGGCCAGTGTATGGAAGCATCTCTGCCTATCCATCTGTTAGGGAATTTGTCATCTAAGAATTGACGGACAGGTACACCCACTGCGGGGCGCACCGTCTTGCTGGAACATTAGCAATTGTTGCAGCTCTTCCCATTAAGGTGCAACATACAGCTGCATCATGTCGAGGTAAATACCCGATGTAATGGTGGGCTCAATAAAAAATAACGGTCCAATTACTTTGTTGTGCATTAGTCCGCACGAAACAGGGCTATCCCGCTGTTTCTCCAAAACCACATATGAGTTCTCTGAATCCCAGATACGGGGATTATGCGCGTTCACTTTACCAGAGGTATGAAAAGTTGATTCGTCTGAAAAACAAACCCGCTTCAGGTAATCATTATCTTTGTCTATTCGTTCAAGAGTGTTTATAGCAAATGTCACACATCTGGGCCCATCATTAGGTTCCAAGGCTTGAATAATTTGCCATTTGTATGCAAAAAAAAACGAAGCCACTTTCTTAACATGTAGTGCACTGTCTTCATATAGGTATTCCCAGTTCACTAGAGGCATGACGAATTGATTTACTCGGGCTTCGTACGAATGCACTTCGTCGACAGTTTCGTCACTAATGCAAGGTCTTCCACTTCTTGCACGGTCACCGACACTGCCCGTATGTTTAAACTTTGGATACCAGTTCCTAATGCTCTTCACATCAGGAGGAGCTCTATCATACTCACGCCTAATCTTCCACTACTCTGAAATTGCAGATTTGGTTTCATGAAACCAAAGAACACAATTAGCCTTCTTCTCCTGCATTGACGCCGTTTCGCCGACTGACGCTTTCAACAACACACTACACTACAGACGTGCAGCGCCAACTGTTGTTCCAAAAGTTCAACGAACAAATAACTTGAGAATATGACCCAATCAATGCAACAAACCGTGTACGTCTACGTTGTATGTTATCCTGGGCCAATCTGTACCAGGATAACATACAACGTCTTTTTGACTCAATGCCGGACCGTATTACCGCATGTATCCGAATTACGAGGCGGTTCGACGCGGTACTGACTCTGACCGCAATGTGTACCTTATGTCCGCGGGAAATCATCCCGCTGTTGTGATATTGTAATCACTTCTGTCCTTGGTATGTACCATCTCACTACTAAAATATCATTTCAATCCGACGCCTCCTTCTTGGTGCGCGGATTTTTATGACAATGAGTGTAGATAATAAACAAACTCGGAGTATTTGGGAAGAAAATTTCGTTGTAGGTTAAGGTGTCCTATGTGGTACCAACTAGTATTAATAAGGATGGACAGACAGACGGATGTGCCAACAACTCGGTGAAAATAAAATTAAATAATTTAAATGAATGTCTGAGAAACGGGAAACGAAAACTTACTTTAAAGTCGGACCTTTAACCTTGCTTAGTCGCAAAACTTTTGTTCACTCTGAGGACGAAATGAAAACGGACTAAGTATAGTTCATATGTGGCTTAGTTTAGTTTTACTCATTGGTTGTCACTGTAGATGGTTCTGAATGGGATCAGTTCAATTACACTCACCGTGTATATACTCATGTGACTGAGGTTGTTTAAACAGCCCATGTATATTTTTTCAGACAGAAACGAAAAAAAAAGATGACATAGAGCAGGGAGTGGAACCTGGGCATACAGCGTCGTTCCGAGTATGTATTTCCATGGAAACTTAATGCAAAATATTTCTAATCTTTATTGATTTCTGAATAAGTATAAATATCATTACTGCTAGACGATACAAAGGGAAGACATCGTAAAACAAGTGGTATGAGGTTCACAATGGAAACTGGGTCTCGAAGTGAAGGGAATCGAAATCAGAGTTGCATTCCCAGAGTGCAGTAAAAAGCATGAATATATGCATATATGCAAATAAATTCCAATGATTTCAGCGTTGCAACACGAAACAACGAGAAATGTTTCCAAGTGGATATTTCCGTCCTTTGCTTACGACAAGTCCAGAATTTAACGGCAACAGCAAAGAAAGATTTTACTCGGAGAATTTTGATTCTTTTTCTTTCTTTGTGCGTAGGTTCACGTAAATGAACACACACACACAACTGCTTTCAGTTTGGAGTCACTGGAATATTACTAAATTCAATGCTTTCAGATTCTTGTATAAATAATACGCGTGGATGAATATTCAAGAAAAAAACAGAGTTAGACGCTATTTATTTAGCGGTTCAAGAATTTTGTTCGCGATAATCAAAAATTAGCAAACTTTGAGTCTACATGATATTCTGCTGCTGTTGTCGAAGACAGAAATTCTCCAGTTGTGTTCAGAATTGTAGATTTCTATTCTTTCTTTCTAGATCTTCTGAAGAAAAATGCAAGTCAATACCAAATTAATTTTCTTAGTTTTGGGTCAGTGTTGATACACAACACTAACCTAAAACTACAGCCACTCATATTGCGAATGTAAGCAGGTATGCGATGTGGCACAGATTTAACGAGGCGCTTAAGTTCGTTTTGGTCCAAAGACAGGCAGTCCTGCAACAAACTATCACCCACTTCTGTCAGTGTCGCATGAAGATAACACTGGTGCCTAACAGCTCATTTGCAGACACACATTTTCCATAGGATAGAAATAGGAGGATTGTGTAGGCCAGTGGTGATGTTGGAAGCCGTCCTCGTGCTACCCAGAAGAAACAAAAGTGTTGGAAAACTGCTGGCCACTAGCTGGCAGTGATGGGTCACTGATGGATGAAATCTGCCGCTCACGGCACGGTAGCGGTCCGTTGTTGGCAGCCATTGATGACCCTGCAGCATCGCCGTGAATTGCGGGCCACCAAGCAAGTGCCACTAGTGGCCCGTGGCTGGCAACCATGAAACTCCAACGCGAGGTGGAAGCAATAGGACTGCGCATGCGTAGAAGTAACGCGTGCTGTGTCTCTCGTGGTACCAGTTAGTTGAAGACGACGTTACGCCATCGTGTTATTTTAGTGGATGTTAAGAAAAAAAGCCATATGTAGATAAGTGAATTAATTTCCTAATGAAATGCCACGTCGACGAAGATTACCGTCGGAAGCAATATATACACTGCCGGACAATTACTAAGGACGGATGACAATAGCAACGATAGCAACCATAAAATGGAAGGCAGGAAAATGTGGAAATTAGCATAAGTGCGGGATACAGTAAGACGTGTTGTGCGTATGTAAATTTTGGATTGCCGAACTTGTTCGTGACGTCATAGCGCTGATAAGAGATAGAAAGGATTTGACGCGTATTGACCGTTGTTGTTCAAACACAAAATTGAAAGGGAAAGAATCAATTGACGAACTTGCAATTTTCAGTATGTCTTCCCGACATCACCTAGATGATTTTACGCGTGGCCGTATTATTGGCAAGATTGAAGAAGGGCGAAAAATAACAGATGTTGCCAGGGAGTTCGACGTCAGCCACAGTGTTGTTTCAAGGCTTTGGAAATCATTTCAAACAAATGGAGAGTGTAGCAAACGTCACGGGGGAGGTCGTGTTCGCAGTACGACACCTGCAGAAGATCGGTACATAGTGCTATCAACAAAAAGACACCGGCGCAGCACAGCTAGTGAGGTAGCAAATCAGTTTATGGCTGCTACTGGTTAGCGGATCTCCCGAAAAACTGTCGCCAGACGTTTTCATGAAGGAGGACTATACGCCCGCCGTCCTGTTGTGTGCATCCCATTGTCCAGACGTCACCGTACCGCCCGTTTGCAATGGTGCCATCAACATCGCAATTGGACTGATAACGACTGGTCTGCTGTCCTCTTCTCAGATGAGAGTAGATACAGTCTATCGTCTGATTGTCGACGACAACTGATCTGGCGTGACAGTGGTACTGCATATTGTCCAGCAAACATACAGGAAAGGGACCGATATCCGACATGTAGTGTCATGGTATGAGCTGACATCATGATCAATGGCCGTACGTCCCTCTATGTGCTTCCAACTGGGACTATGACTGGCCAACGATACATTAATGATGTTCTGCTACCTCATGATCGCATGTTACGTGGTGCTGTCGGTGATAGATTCATTTTCATGGACGACAACGCAACATGTCATCGAACAGTCGCTGTCCAGGAGTGTCTTGAGAGCGAGGATATTCAACGCCTCGTATGGCCAGCACGTTCTCCAGATCTGAATCCCATTGAAAATGTGTGGGATGCTTTGGGGAGGAGTGTTGCTGGTCGCCAATGCCCTCCAATAAACAAGGACACCCTCATCCGTGCACTGACAGAGGAATGGGATGAATTACCACAACAACTGCTTGATAATGTTGTGCAAAGCATGACACGACGTGTGGAATCTTCCATCGCCCTCCATGGTGGCCATATTCCGTATTGACATCTTACGCTGGAACGCCTGCGGACGGTAATTGTATTTTTTTCACGTTTACGTATTCTGCACAAAATGGCCTGTTTGTCCCTTGAACACGTTCCAAAGTTTTCTGGATTTCAGAGCACAATAAATTGTCTTTCTTGTAATGTCCTGGCATTCTGACATTATTTTATTTCACTTGGCATCCAACCACACTTACTTTTTTATGCGCTATATAGCCGTTTATGATCCGTCCTTAGCAATTGTCGAGCAGTGTATAAAAAATTATAATTATTTTTGAGGTTAAAACAATTTTAACCTCTACAGATATAACACCTTGAGAAAAATTGCACTGCTCAGCACATAACCGTTTCACTCAAAGATCAAAGTACAACTGAGCAGAGAGCGGGAAGCGTGGAATAGGGGAGAGGAACGAAAGGGAGTGAGTCATCAACTAACTCATTTCCGGTCACACTTGATGTTCCTGGAATTCTCCTCATGATAACGACTGGTGAATGATGGTGATTTTTAACGTAAGCTCTCGACGAATAAGAGCCATTTTGAAGTAAAATCTGTCCAAACAAAACTTTTTTTTTGACATATTATGACTTGAAAACTGATTTTTTTTTCGCACCAGAGACTGCCCTAAAAATCTCCAGTTTTCGCCAGTAATGACGACTTATGACACTAAATGCTCATCCCCTTCCTTAGTAGATTATAACACAATGGATTGGTGGCTACGAAAATCAACATTTTCAATTTGTGAAAAAATGGTACGTGATGGAATTTTTTGACTATTTTTCCTGAAATAAGCATCCAAAAATCTATTAGAATCAACTATTGGTTTCTAAACACTTTTTTGGTTGCAGGCCTGTGTTATTAATGAAGTGTAAGAAATAGTCAGTTACTCTCTTGTATTTATAGAAACTCATTTCGTAGCAAAATTCCTGCACTAACGCACAAAGAATCGAGAATACAGACAGCCATGAAATACGCCCATTCCATTCTCATGAATAACAAGAAATAATTTCTTTGCAATATTTCGTTTTAGCATGCATTAAACCGCTTATAATACAAGTCCTGGAAAAACATTAAGAAAACGTTATGTTAGAAAAAAATAAGAATTATAGACGTACAAAATTTATCAATTATTTGAAAAAAAAATCAACTCTATGTGGATGTAATGTACTCACACATGGGCTGAATACAGAACTTTTGGAACTCGCTGCTAAAAATAACAAGAAGTAAAATAAAGTATATTTCCTATTTAAAACATATGTAGCTTCAGACCACCGAACAGAAAGATGCAACTTTAAAAATGTAACAGAATGGGACATCAACGGGTAAATATATTAGTTAAACAATAGCCTTTGAAAACTACAAGGGCAGCATAAAACTTTGGAAAGCGCCTTTAAGTTGGTATACTCGTTGAAAATGAGTGAAGTTCCCTTAAGGCAAATAAAAACAATCGTTACGTTGAAAAAATAAATTTATGATCCAAACGGGTGTTTTTCAGGACCTGTTGAGAAAATTTCCCCTGCGTCATGCAGAAGTTTCGTAAGGGGGTAAAAAAACAGTTGTGGCTTTGGGAAACTACGATTGTGTGTGTGTTTTTTTTTTATTGCTACTACTGGGAAATTGGCGGGCAAGACTCGGCAAGCCATCAGTTACGTCACGTGATTACCGGCTGCCACTGTCGAGAAACTAGTGAACCACATCTAGTCATCATTTATGCCACGTGCTTGCATGGCCGCTGAAGGGCCAGTTGCGGCAGCCACTGCCTGTGATGGATACCTGATGGCCCTGTTCTGGCATATGACAACTGATGGGGTGCCAACTGTTGGCCAGCTGCTGGCCCATGTGGTGGCCACCGAGACACTTTATTAACGGTTGGGCGGCGGCAACATAATGCTGGGCCTCTGCTGGCTGCCAGTGCTGGCTTGAGTGCTGGCCCAGCAACACTGTTTTTGAGGAGATATCAAACCATTTTATGCGCGACTCTGGTACGATGTGCTGTTATCCGTAAAGATAACAGCGCGTGCATGGGAGAAATGTAGCATTACAGGGTGCACTGGGTTCTCTACAACAGTGTTTGCCAACCGCACGTCCGCGAGAAACGAATGATTTTTTTTTTTTTTTTTTTTTTTTTAATCGAAATGAAGTCAAAATAAGAGAAAGTCTAGATCTAAAATTGAACATCTGTTGCGGAAGATTGAAGGAAGCTTGAATAGTTAATCTCTTCACAGAAGATCTGAACTCCTGCAGGATAACTCACCAGGAAAACGAAAGCTTTGTTGTATTTCTCTTAGTCTCAGCAACAAATGTCTAAAATTATTGATAACTTTTTCGACCACGTTACTAATTGCAAGAAAACCTTTTCAATCTTTTGGCAATAAAAACAAAGTACAGGAACATAGTGGATATTAATGCTGCCCTGCGTCTTGCAGAAACGATGCTGGAACCATGAGTCGATAAGATTGTCGCGAAGCAGCAGCAACAGACGTCGCATTCACCGCAGAAAAAATGGTATTAACAGTAAGACCGTTGTGGTATATTATATTGACTGTGGATTGCACTTCTTAATCATTAATAAGATAAACAGCCAGATCTGTCTGGATCGCTTGACGTCACAGCAACGTCTGCATTGTTCCGCCATCACGTATCGATTAATACGTATGTGCTCTCGAGATGTCAGAGCGAATGCGTGCTATACAATAGCACGCGATCTGATGTTGAAGTGATTGCATGCTACATAATAATAGCGCGCGATCTGATGTCAAAGTGATGGCGTGCTAATTTAAAATCATTGAATTATCAATAACTCGATTTCTAGTTATCCGATCTACAAAATTCAAATTGAAATCTTAATATAGCAGGTTGAGTTTGTATAATAATTTAATTTAGCACAGTTCGAATATTAATTTGTACGCTTTAATTATTTTTTTACGCTTTCCAACCGTAGGTTGAAGAAGCGTATATGCTACAGCTTTGTCCGTCCGTCCGTCCGTACGCACGATAACTCGCGTGAAAATAGTTCGATTTTGAAAAAATTTTAGTATGTGGTAGGGGATCCCCTGGGGTCGAACCCCATTGAAATTGGGCGAAACAGGGTCAAAGGTCAGGACATAGGAGTGGGATCCATTCCATTGCTCTTATGCATCATAACTTGCGTAAAAATGGTTCGATTTCAATGGAATTTTAGTATGTGGTAAGGAACCACTTGGGAACGAACCCTGTTGAAAATGAGCGGAATGGGGTCAAAGGTCAGGACATAAAAACGGAATCCATTTCATTTCCTTTATGCGTCATAACATGCGTAACTATGGTTCGATTTCGATGAAATTTTAGTATGTGGTAGGGAACCACCTGGGCACAAACCCTATTGAAAATGGGCGAAATGGAGTCAAAGGTCAGGCAGAACATAAGAGCGGGATTTGTTCCGTTGCCCTTATGCGTCATAACTTGAGTAAAAATGGTTCGATTTCCATGAAATTTTAGTATTTGGTAAGGAACCACCTGGACACGAACCCTGTTGAAAATGGGCGAAATGGGGTTAAAGGTCAGGACACTGGAGTGGGAACCATTCCATTGCCCTTGTGCATCATAACTTACCTAAAAATGTTTCGATTGCGACAAAACGTTATCATGTTGTTCCTGAGGTATAGTGAACCGGTTCTGTTGAATATCAACGAAATGGGGTCAAAGGTCATTGCACAAAGGCAAAATTTATTCTACAGCCATTATTCTCATAACTTGCGTAAAACTGCTTCTATTGCGACAAAACTTTAGTATGTTATTCTTAAGGGATACTGAACCGGTTCGTTGAAAATAATCGAAATGGGGTCAAAGGTCAGGACACAGGAACGAGATTTATTCCACAGCCATTATCCTCATAACTTGAGTAATAATTTCTGGTATGTTGGAAAGCGTATCATACAATGCGTTGCATGATTTTACTAACTTGTTACTTTTTTAATTTAACTAACTTTCCGAGTTTAGTGCCGATTATATTATAAAGATATCGATGTATCTAAACGCTCTAACCAACAATAAAAACTGAAATCTTGTGATATCAATGTGAGCAAAATTGCATCTAAAAACATATATCGCCCCAACAGCACATTGTCGAGAATTCAGACAGTTCCGATTTGTAATGCCAGATGTCGCATTATTTTGCAGAAAAATCTTCGGCATGAAGTTTCAAACTAACCGTCGAGTAGGACAGTCTAAAACAAGCCGTGAACGGAATAACAAGCTTGCCGGAAAAAAGTTATTTAACGCAAAAAAGTCAAAGCAAAAGTTATTGAGGTAAGTTTACATGAAAACAAATGGACTACTAGGAAAATTGTTAAACAACAACAAATATTTTATACAGAATGTTTATTTATCGCGAGGTCTTTTTGAAAAACGGAAATAAATAGCACATAATTTTCAGTTCTAACATGAATGAATTCTTGTTAAGTTTTTATTACACTGATATTCAAAATTAAGAAAATTTGCACATTTTGTCGAATTTCTGAAAACGTAATGGACACATTTTAATGAAATTTGGTATGGATACACAGTTATGTAAGAGAAAATATTATACCATACAACAGTCATGGTACGCACTCATGATCCTCAGTAAAGTTCATCAGCGCAGGAATTTCCAAAATCCACGTTAAAAGATCGAACATAAAATGACTCTAATATGGGGTATGGTCCCTCTCACAGTCATACAGCTCTTACGTCATACTGGAAACGAGGCAGTTGATGAGTCCTTGTGGTAGTCGGTCCCACTCCTGCAGCAACGCAGTTTTCAGCTTCTCGATGGTTCTCGGAGGAGGATGGCGAGCTACAATTGCCCTCCCAAGAGCGTCCCAGACATATTCGATAGGGTTTAGGTCTGACGATCTGGTTGGCCAATCCATCCGGCGAATATCCTCACTTTCAAGAAAACTGTCGACCAGGTGAGCCCTATGTGCACAAGCGTTGTCGTCCATTAAAAGGAACCGAGGGCCAACTGCGCCCCTGAAAAATCGAACATAGGGCTGTAAGATCTCATCCCTATACCTCTCAGCAGTCAGGGAGCCTCTGTCAAACACATGGAAAGGTGTGCAGCAGTCCAACATGATGGCTGCCCAGACCATGACACCTCCGCTGCCATAGCGGTCCCTTTCTCGTATGTTGAAGGAAAGGTATCGGGTCCCAGGTTCTCTCCAGATGAAGGTACGTCGAGAATCAGTGTCCAGGCTGAATCGCGACTCGTGTGTGAAGATAACGTTAACCCACTGAAGTCTGGTCCAAGGCTGATGTTGTGTGCACCATGTTAAACGTGCTTTCTTGTGTGCTGAAGTGAGAGGGACGCAAACAGCGGATCTTCTGGCAAAAAGCCCTCTCTCATGAAGACTTCGGGAAAGAGTAACATTTGAAACGCGGGTTCCAGTAGCGGCATGCAGCTCACGAGATTGCTGTGCAGCTGTAGCAGTCCTGTGGCGCCTCGCTGAAAGTGCCAAACAACGATCTTCATTGGCCTTCGTGGCTCTTGGACGACCTTCCCAGGCCTTCTCGATATGGATCCTTTGTTCTTAAACTGTTTCCACAAATTGCAGACGACACTGTGCTTTACATTGAGCTCTGTAGCAACCTGCACTTGCGATTGCCCTGCCTCATATCTACCGACGATTCTCCACCTCATTCCGTCATCAATATGTTCGTGGTAACTCATTTTACCTGATTTTTTATGAAATTGAACCAACTCCTGCAAGAAATACAACGAATGTCGCAGAGGAGTACGAGCGAACTAATCGCGAAACAGCCACGTGTCCTTTTTATTCCCTCCGCGGTCACAGCTCCGCCCACACGCACATGTGCGTTTACGTATTTGACACTGCAAATCCGCATTCTTATTCGGCGGTATAATTTGTACCTTTGGTTCCGAATTTTTGTGAAAATCGACATAATGTGCAAATTCTCTTAATTTTGATGATCATGGTATATTTCCTTACGAACACCCGGCGTCTATTTGATTTGCTTTTAATCTGTTTCAATTAAAAATTTCACCCCGTCTTAGGACGGGAAACATTCCGTATACACTATATTGACAAAAGTCACCGGACAGCTAGAAGAGCAACACAGCATAGCATTTATTGACATACATTAGTATGGTGTCGGTCCACCTTTGGCCTTAATGCATGCACTGACCCTTCGAGACAAGCTTTCGACAAGGTTTTAGAACACGGCGATAAGTATGCGCTTTCATTCAGTACATAATGCTGCCTCTAACAGTTGCTTAGTACAGTAGTAGGCCTGGGTTTCAAACTTCTTATGCGGCACTCTAATTCATCTCATAGGTGCTCTATGAGATTAAGATCAGGGCTCTGTGCTGGCCAGTCCACACACGATACGGAACTATCATCAAACTACGCCGTAACAGTCCTTGCTTGGCTCGGTGCATTATCCTACTGGTACCAACAAGGTTTGGTTCTATAGTATTGCCAAAGAGTTGGTAGGGCAAAATTGTCCAGAATATTGAGGTAGACGTGCTGGTTAACAGGTTTGTCCACGATTACTAATGTGTAGGAAGCATACCACGAAAAACACCCTCACACGAGTATACTGATAGCTCCAAACTTGACTGTAGGAACAGTGCACTGTGGTAAATAGCGTTCCCCTGGCTACAGCCATACCCACACATGGCCATCAGACTGATGTATCGTGTATCTGGATTCATAAGTCCATAGGACACGTTTCCATTGATCTACAGTCCACGATAAATGTTCTTTACACCATGCTAAACGACGAGTAGCATTCCGTGTGGAAATGAAAGGCTTATGAGCAGCCGCATGGCCACGGTAACGCGAAGAATGAAGTTCTTTGCGAATGGTATGTGTACATACCGAGGATCCAACATTTTTACTCACCTGTACACTGAGGTATTGTACAGTACTCCGTCGATTAGCTGTAACTACTCTCCTGAGGTTTCGACTTCCTCTATTACTGATTTCCTTTGGTCTGCCGGTACGTTTTGCTGCTTCTGGCACGCCATGTGTGTTCCACTTATTCACTACATCCAAAACAGTTGACTTCGGTATGTTTAAACGCCTCTCGGTTTCTCTTACGGACAAACCACTAATATAACACCCAACAATCTTTCCTTTCTCAAAGTCAGTTCTCTCCCGTCGTGACATTTTCACTCAACCTCACAGTGCGATATGATCGCGGTCAGCTGCAGGCTTGTTTTTATAACGTTTGCAGCTGTACCGCGCATCTTAACAACGCTGCGGATCCGTTCATTTGCTTTTGAAGGGGTGTCCGGTGACCTTTGTCAATATAGTGTATATTAATATTAATTTAAAGCTTAAAAAGAACCGTCCTGGGACGGGCTATAGGCTAGTTAAGGAATATTAGCAAACTAATTGATATTAGCTGTAAGGAGGTGACATGTAGTTATATGGTATATAAATTACGGATTGTGCGCAGTGATCATTAAAATATAGAATATTACGAGATTAAATACTCGAAAATAGACCAAAGGTTTTGTTTGGGCATCGCAGTTCTGCTATTACAAAAAGGTTGGGAATCACTGCTCTAGATTACTGAAATATTTCCTGGACGTTATTTTGCTTTCTACTTGTATCAGTGAAGCCTATCTGGAAGAACAGAAATTGCCACATAGTATAGTGCCACTTTCAGATGCGGGTATTATGTTCATAAGGTGTGCCATGTCTATCGCTTCATGGGGTTGTAGCCGCACTCTCTACCGACCATCAGAACAAACCCATGTAGAGCGTGATTCACCTGACTACATCACTTTGTTTCATTACTCTACTGTCTATTCAAGGCGTTTTTTGCATTTCTGTGAGCAGAATTTTGTATTTGCCGAAACAAGTGGTAACCGAATTTGAAGGTGACTTCCAAAATACAATTTCTTTGACTTCCTACGCATGGTTTAGTTCGAAATTGGCTGCTCCTTCCTGACCGCTGGTGAAATCAGCGGTCAGTGTGTGTGGTATTGCTTTGGGATTCCGTCCGCGTCGCTGTCTGTTGGCAGTTTGGTACTACACTGGTGTTGCAAAAATTAAGGACGAAGAGGAGAATTTAGCATAACAGCGGAACGAGCAGGCAGAACGGACCGAAAGACCACTCAGGAGATATACTAGGGTCCGGTACGGTAGGGCATGCGCATATATGCAGCATGACGTAGGGAGGAAGGAGTGTCGGAAGAGTATAAAACACACGGGCGGTGTATGCTCAGCAATCAGCAATTCGGTGAAAGTCATTGCACGGTGTACATCGGTTTGAACGACATCGAGTTGCTGTCACCGTGTGATATTGCCAACAGGCAATCCAGTAGACGACATCTGGGTGACTTTACCCGAGATCGCGTCATTGGGAAGTTGGAAGAAGGTCGAAGTGTGACTAGTGTAGCCGAGAAGTTCGGGATTTCTCACAGCATCGTTTAACGAGCTTGGAGAGCATTTCAAAAGACAGGAACAGCTGTCCAAGAGTTTAGCAGTGGTCGTCCACGAGTAACCACTGCGGCGTACGACCGGTATATTGTCCTACAGGCGAGAAGAGACAGGCGGCAGACAGCGGGGAAAATCGCAAGGAACATGCACCACACAACTGGACGTCCGTTATCACATTTTACCGTGGCCAGGAAGCTGCACAAAGGTGGTCTATTTGCACGACGACCAGTACGGTGTGTGCCATTAAAGCCTACTCATCGGAGACGGCTGTTTCTGTGGTGCCAGGTACACAAGAACTGGACACATCAGCAAAGGGGTCGAGTTCTCTTTACGGATGAGAGCCAATTTAGCCTGACGAGCGATTCTGGACGTATACACATCTGGAGAGAGCAAGGAACAAGCAATCACACCTCAAATATCATCGAAAGGGACCGGTTTTGAGGCGGCGGAGTTCTCGTTTGGGGCGGTATCATGCTTGGTAGCCGTACTGACCTCCACATCTTCCAAGGAGGTTCAGTCACTGGTGTTCGATATTGTACCGAGGTTCTCCTGCCTCACGTGCGTCTGTTTAGAGGTGTTGTGTGTCCTGAGTTCCTCTTCATGGACGACAACGGTACACCTCATCGTACAGAGGCTGTCGCAGAGATGTTGGAGAGTGAAGATATTCAACGCGTGGATTGGCCCGCAAGAACCGCGAACCTAAATCCAATTGAACACGTGTGGGACCTTCTCGAGAGTCGCTTGGTGGCACGTCACCAGCCGCCAACAACGATTCCGCACCTGCGATTGGCGCTACAAGAGGAATGGGCCGCGATACCTCAACAGCTCCTGGACAACCTCGTCCTTAGCATCGACAGACGTTGTAAATCCTGCAACGCAGTCAGGGGTGATCATATCCCCTATTAAAGACTGGATTTTTCTTGGCATCCGCCTGTCACATGGACGTTTCTGTCTTCTGTCCAGTTGTGCTCGAAGCTACGTTTTCAATAAAGTGCCTTTGTATCCTTTGGATTCCTTGTTTGGACGGTTTTGCTCACTTGTCCCATATTCTTACATCTTGGGGATCTTATGGTATGATTTGAGTCGATGTGGAGCACTTCTGCACGACGTTACATTCGAAAAACGGTCTCGTCCTTAATTTTTGCACGCCAGTGTATATCTGCACCATTTAGTCAGATATGAGAAGTGGGTTTTGTTTTGGAAAGAATATTTTTTTTTTTGATGGAAGGTTTAAAAATGATTTGTTGGACCTAGTGGTACAGAGACATGACAAACAGGCAGACATAAACAGCATACAGATATTTCACATCAACAAGTACATATCAAACATGGTTTTACAGTATGCTAAATGATCAATGTACACAGAGAGCCAGTGTTTATCAAGTAATACATTGTGAACAAGTACACATTAAAGATGGTTTTACAGTATGCTAAATGACCAATGTACACAGAGAGCCAGTTTCGAAAGATAAACACAAATATCCATGCCTCACCGGGATTCGAACCCGGACCCAACTAGGGCGAATGGTCATAAGCCAGCGCCTTAGACCACTGCAACACCGAGGGCCGGCTTTGGAAAGTTTAAAATACCAAAAATAAAAGTATGTCCTTTTATGTTTTTCAATACGTAATCTTTCTGCAACTGGATGAAATGCAGATGCTGTTTACTTCGATGAAAATTTCATTCCATACCATCGCTTTTTAAAGGCAGACAGAAGTTCTTTTCTTCCGTGGTGCACCATTTATAACGGAAATCACTTTGCGCATTCGCATGATTCACATAAAAACACAGTTTTCTCGCTAGAAGGAGTATCCTACTTGAATATTCCGTTTTTGCTTTGATCTCGGTATCTAAAAGCCCTCTTCGAAAACAATTTTTTTGTCGCACTGATTCTTCTACGTGAAGTATTTTACGTAAATTTTCCGCTCATTTCCAGTGCATGCTATGGGGTGCAAGTGAAGATATGACAACATCTCGGCTTTAAAAAATCCTACTGCAAACACTCCCGTTTCGATTGGATAATCTAACTGCGAGCAAGTATTTTGCTCAAATTTTTTCCCAAGTAATCGACTCTTTTTTCACTAGGGGATGTAATATTCTTGATACCTGTGCTACTAAATGCTCTATTTGAAAATCTTTTTTTGTCAAATATCTTCTACTATGAGTAATATTTTTAAGTAGCTTTTTTTTTAATTTTTACAAGGCGTAGTTCCTCCTCCTGTTTCTGGCGGATATAGCACTTCCTACGGGAGTAAGCAAACCAGTAGACATTTCTCATGAGAGTGGGGAGGGTAATGAGCCCCCGTACACTAGATTAGCCCTTAATTCATTTTTTGAAAAAATGAGTAACTCATTTATTTATTTTTTTGTTCGCTCCAACTTGACCTGACTTAAAAACCTTAGTTAGACGGAAAAAAATTAACGCCGTTAACTTGGAAAGTCCTGCCCCGCTTAGACGTTCCAGTTTATTGCCCGACCCCTTTCAGACGTTTATTATCCGCTTCATTGCAGGTAGTTCAAGACTTCGTCTGAAGAAAGAAAGCTGTTGCCAACACGTTTGACAGCACTTGAGCGCAGTGTGACTAATGGTATGCGTAAATAACGCTCACCTGGTTGTCGAGCTTAGTTAACGTTAGATTAAGGTTTTGAATGGGAAAAACTAGTGATCTGAGCGACTTTAAACGAAGCAGGATAATTGGCACCAGGCCTTCGAGTTCGAGTATCTCCAGAACGGCCATCTCACTGGGCTTTTCACCCACAGTCGTAGTAAGAGTTTATCGTAAATAGTGCGACACGCAAAAATCTTCCAGCAATCGGCTATCTTGTGGACGAAATCAGCTGGCAAATCAGGGAATCAAAAGAGATAGACGCCATAGTCGTCCGCTGTTATAGCCCGCTCAAGGAATCGCCGGATATGTAGGGCTTTCGCAAATTATTCTTGACACGCGAGTGTTGAATTATGCCGTGGTTCGCCAGGTTGTGGTCCGCCTGTTCGTTTGCACAATTCTCGCCAGTCTTTTTTGGATTCTCCAACACACCAGCTGTTTTGGTGCACAGGATCCAGAATTGCTGGAAGTTTTTTTGCCTTCCGCACCATTCACGGTAAACTCTTGCACAAGATTGTAGTGAAAACCCCAGCAGGACGACAATTTGGGAGATACTCGAACTGGTACATGTGGCGTCAGATATCATAGAACGTCAAAAGTCTCTCAGATCACTCGTTTTGCGCATTCCAACCCTGAATCGACAGCTGCTCAATGCTCCACATTCTGATTTTCCTGATTAATACTGGACACTGCTTTTACATTCTGGAGTCATCCATTTACGTGACAGGGCCACAGATAACTTGAGATAATTCGCTCTACGATCTGATCGTCTTGATTTACTGAGCACACTTTTTTCACATTCTGTCTCATGTGTTGGAGTGATCCATTTTTTGTGACAAGGCCACGAATAACTTGAGATAACTCGCTCTGGGATATGATCGTCTTCATTTATTCCGCACACTGTCTTTGCATTCTGTCTTATGTATTGGAGAGACCCATTTACGTAATAAGGTCAGAGAGAATTTGAGGTTGCTCACTCTCCAGCAAAAACAGAAGTGCTGGGAAACTGCTGGCCACCAGTTGGCAGTGATGGGTCACTGCTGGCTGAAATCTGCCGCTGATGGAGAAAGAGCCATTGATGGCCCTGCAGCATCGCCGTGAATTGTGAGCCTCCAATCAAGTGCCACTAGTGGCCCGTTGCTTGCAACCAATGCAACCTCAACAGCAGGTGGAAGCAACGGCATGCGCATGCGCAGAAGCAACTCATCGTACCAGTTAATTGAATACAACGATATCGCCATCGTGTTATTTTAGTGGATGTTAAGAAAAAAATCCATATGTAGAGAAGCGAATTAATTTCCTGATGAAATTCCACGTCGACGAAGATATCAGATTAAGCCATGAAATACTAGATTACAGACATGAAATACACCCACTCCATTCCATGAATTGTGATTCATGGGAATAGAGTGGGTGAATAACAAGAAAAAATTTTAATCCGCTTGAAACAAATGTCCTGGAAAACCATTAAAAAAACGTTTGTTGAAAAAAAAAAAGAATTATACGCGTGCAAAATTTATTAATTATTTGAAAAAAAAAGCAACGCTATGTGGATATAACGTACTCATCCACGGGTTGAATACACAAGACTGGGAGGAATTCGCTTGTAAAAATAACGAGAAGTAAAATAAAATGTCTTTCGTCTTTAAAACAAATGTAGCTTCAGACAACGGAACGGAACGATACAACGTTAAAAATGTAACACAGAATGTGACATGAACCCGGGTAAATATATATTAATTCAACAATCTCCTTTCAAGACGACAAGGACAGTACAAAACTTTGGAAAGCGACTCTAAGTATGTGCACTCCTTGAAAATGAGTGAAGTTCCCTTAAAGTAAAAAAAAAACTATCGTTACGTTGAAAAAATAAATTTGTGAATTACATGAAACTGACTTTTATGAAAAATACCTCGCAATATTGTAAAATGAAAGCGAGAACCATTCGATTACACATTCCGCACGAAACAGACAGCATCAGCATCAAGCACAAGTCGGTAGAGAGCTCAGCTCCCACGCCAACTGCCCTGGTTCGTATCCACCCACATCCAAACGGGCGTTGGTCAGTTGACAAAATTTCCCCAGCGCAGTGTCATAATTCACAAGTTTCGTAAGGGTAGAAAAAAAAGTTGTAGCTTTGGGAAACTGAGGGTTATCCTTCATTTTCTTTTTCTTCTTTTTTTTTTTATGGCTACTACTGGGAAATTGGCGGATAAGTTTCGGCAAGACATCAGTTACGTCACGTGGTTGCTGGTTGCCACTACCGGCAAACTAGCGGACCACATTAGGCTAGCCATCATTTCTGGCACGTGCTTGCAGAGCCGCTGAAGGGCCACTTATGGCAGCTACTGCCTGTGATAGACAACTGATGGCCCTGTTGTGGCGTATGACAACGGATGGGGTGCCAACTGTTGGCCCTGTTGTGGCGTATGACAACGGATGGGGTGCCAACTGTTGGCCAGCTGTTGGCCTGAACTGCTGGCTCTTCTGTTGGCCGCCCGGATATTTTATTGACGGTTCGGCAGCGGCAACATAGTGCTGAGTCATTGCTGGCAGTGCTGGCCCAGCAAGACTGTTTTTGCTGGGTCTAGGATCTGATCGTCTTAATTTGCGTTGCATATTATATTCACATTCTCTCTTATGTCTTGGAGGAGTCCATTTACGTAACAAGGCCACACGTTACTTGAAATAACCCGCTCTAGGATATGGTTGTCTTTATTTATTCTGCACACTGTTTTCACATTCTGTCTTACGACTTGGAGTGGTCTATTTACGTGACAAGGCCAAAGAAAACTTCAGATAACTCGCTCTAAGATATATTATCTTTATTTATTCTGCACACTTTTTTCACATTCTGTTTTAAGCGTTACGTTACAGTGATCAATTTTTGTGCCCAGGTAATACATAACTCCAAATAACTGACGACATTCAGTCGATAATTTTTTATTTCGCATTTAATTAGAGAATTACAACATATTTCAGAACTTTTTAAATTACTCGAGTTCCAAACCGAAAGAGCTCTACCGAGAACTGCATACGAATTATTTCATTTCTCTCGCTGAATTTTCGAAGCATTGAAAACTAAGCAGGATTATATTCTGTGGTCAAAATCACGAACCGACTTTTATGCGAATCCACTCACGCAACCTTTTATGCGGTATAACTACAGCGCGTAAGTAGGAGTATTATCCTTTATTTATGTACTGATATTTAATTTTCAGAAATTGTGGGAGATAAATTCTTCCACACGGAAATTATTACGCCACGAATTCAGTCGGGAGCAAACTTAGAGGGCGATGAATAGGAATACGCATTACGGTTGAGAGAGTGATGTCCCCTATCGCCAAAGACTCTAAGCAGTTGATGCCAATGCACCAAATCTGTGACTGCTGAAATAGTCGAAACAGTGTAGTAGACTTAATGACGTACAAAATGCTAAAACTTGATAAAGTTCGAGAAATATTTGAAATCTTATTCCAGCTTTTTAGCACGTCTTTTGTGAAAAAAGGATCGTGCTTATGTTATCGGTTTGTCCGTTCGTCCGTCCGCCTGTACCCACGATATCTCTGCAACTATTAGTCCGATTTGAAAAATTCTTTTGGCATTGGAAAGCTTGAAATATGTGAATGATGATACTTCATTTCGTTTTTTTTTTACGATGTACAATTTCGTCGCTAGAGGGCATAAATTCAGATGATGTAGAACTGAAAAATGCGTTTTATTCCACATATTTGCTTCTAAACATCCGATTGAAAAATTATTTTGACTTTCGATTCCATCTATGTCGAAGAGTATTTTAGATATAGTTACTTTTTCAAATTACGCATAGATTTTCCGCTAGGGGGCGTAACAGTAAATTACATTTTTTCCGATAACTCTTCTTCTAATACTCCGATTTGAAAATATTTTTCTTCAGAAGATACACCTCCTGATGCAAAATCTTTTACATATAATTTCAAATTTTGGGTAAGGAATACTTTGGCCACCAGGGGGCGTAAGTGTTAATTTTTGCTTCTGATGTATTTGACATAAAATCTGAGCTCCTAAAATATCGATTATAAAAGTTATTTCGTGGACTGATGACACTCACATCGATAAACCTTTTCGGAATATTTTCTTAAAATATTCTACAGTTTCTCCTCCAGGAGGCTTAGATGTATATCTTTTTTTTTTTTGTCAATATCTCTACTTGTAGGCATCCGATTTGAAAAATTATTTCTTTGTTCGATAGTGTTTCCAGTGTGACATGTTTTTCATATAATTTCAAAATTGTCAAGTAATGCGTAGACTTTCCGCTAAGGGGCGTAAAGGTAAATTGTATTCCCCCTATATCTCTGCTTCTAAATCTCCAATTTGAAAAAAAGTTTCTCTGCACCGGATACAGCTCTTGGGGAAATCCTTGGCACGTAATTTCTAATTTTTGAAAAATGGTTTCGCCACCAGGTGGCGTAGGCCTTAATTTCTGCTTTTGATGTATTTGCAGCAAAATATGATCTTCTAAAATCTCGATTGAAAAAAAAGTCGTTTGTTGACCGATACTACTCATGTCATGTCGACAAACCTTTTAGGAACATTTTTTTCTTGAAATAATGCATGGTTTCTACGCCAGGGGGCATAGACGTATATCTTACTTTTTTCAATATACCTACTTCAAGGAGTCCGATTTGAAAAATTCCTTCTCTGTTGGATAGTGTTTCCGATGCGAAATGTTTTTCCTATAAATTCAAAATTTTCAAGTAAATCATAGACTTTCCGCTGGGAGGCACAAAGGTAAATTGCGTCCTGATGTAATATTTTTCACATAATTTCTAATGTTTGGTTAAGAATGCTTTGGCCACCAAGGGGCATAAGTGTTAATTTCTGCTTCTAATGTATTTGTAGCAAAATCTGGGCTCCTGAAAACTCGACTAATTTTGTTTTTTTTTGGACCTATACTGCTCATATGGAAAAACCTTTTGAGGATACTTTCTTCCTAAAATAATGCATGGCTTTCCCACCAGGGGACGTAAAGTCACATTTTATTTTTGTCGATATCTCTGTTTCTAAGAGTCCGATTTGAAAAATTATTTCTGTGTTGGAGAGGTTTTCCGATGGAAATGTTTCTCATATAAATTCATGTTTTTCTTAACACACAAGTCTGCAACCAGAGGGCGTAAATTCACGATTCCGTTTACAGCAGTATCTGAGGGGTTAAAAACCCGATTGGGAACTTCTTTCTTCCGTCAGATACTGTTGTTTTCTATACCGGTTTCATCAACTTTAAATAGCTTTGATAAATTTAATTTGTGTCAGAACGGATTCAAAAGATGTGCTTATTACTCTCGAAAATTCGGTGTCATCTTTCTTGTTTTACCTTTCTTTTGAGAGATTCTTGCGTAGATTGGGAAAGAAATTTTGAAAGAAATTTTGGTTTTTAGGAAAACCGCATTTTATTGTTTCGCTGGTTTGCTGGTGAGCTGAAACCAGTGAACTCCTCAAACACACAAAAAAATTCTCCGGAGTAATGCGCACGTCTTTTTAAATCCTTTCCTACACAGAAATAAGTTTTCAATCCGGGTGTTAAGTAAATGACAAAAACCATAAGAGGAAATGCATTTATGCATTTCCTCTTATGAAAAACTGCACATTTTTTAAAAGGCATAATGTACTCAGCATTCAGCATAATGAATATCACCGGTAATATAAATATTTTTTTCAATGGGATATTCAGAAGACATAGCTGATTACGGAATTATTAACCTACCAACGCTGTAAAACATGTGGTGTGAATTCACGGAATATTTCTGAAAATAGCGTGCTTAGTAAAGTGGCCGGTAAGTATCCGTTTTTTTTTTCCAGAAATTTCTATTTTTAAAAGTGCCCTTTTATTTTAACTTCCGTATTTTCACAGATTTTCCGTAGTCAGGAATTCCGTTTATTTCAAAAAGTCCATTCCAGAGTTTTCCGTATTTAAACTGAAATGCCGCAAAACCGAGGAACCTACACTTTTCAGCCTTTCCCTCAGATAATCCTGCTGCCCCAGTCAGAATTGAACCGGGGCCATTCGAAAAAAAAAGAAACACATGTCTTTAACAACTGAGCCACTGACACTCAGGAATTCAACTCACACATATCGTAAAACAAATGGCGCGACAATGATTTTTTTTCTTCATTAATATGAGTGATGTAGTCATTTTATTTTCTATCAGAGCTAATTTTTTTCTGAATAGGTTTGTAATAATTTATTTTTTCTGTAGGAGGACTTTTCACAAATAAAGCATTTTTCATCGTAGCTTTTGGATGCAACCAATGCTTTGGAACTTAATTTTTTTTAATTTTTTTTTTTTGATTTGAGGTTTAACGACCACCGTGAGCAACTCAATGGGCTATAAGCAGTCGCCCGTCCCTAATTTAGGGTCACTGGTTCCAGGGAAGGGAGAGAGCCAGTGCCATAAGACAAACACAACATCCATGCCTCACCGGGATTTGAACCCGGACCCCTTTCAGACGAATGACCAGAGGCCATCGCTTAGACCACTGCGCCACCGGGGCGGCTTTTTTTAAACTGACAATGACTTTCAGTTATCTTTAAAAAAGGTGAAATATACTTTTTATAGTATTACTTCACCAAAAATAAAATAAAAAAAGCTTCTAAATATAAAATTTTCTCTTGATAGCCATAATAGCGTTTGTCTTAAGTTGTCCAAAGACTGATAAACAGACATCGTATAACCATCTGTACAGTAAGTTAAGTACCCGGTTTCTTACAGTAACACAATAAATAGCTGGTGCATAA
This sequence comes from Macrothele yani, assembly GCA_039090855.1. Taxonomy (NCBI): domain Eukaryota; kingdom Metazoa; phylum Arthropoda; class Arachnida; order Araneae; family Macrothelidae; genus Macrothele; species Macrothele yani. The sequence goes on from CM077026.1 coordinate 120,805,024, forward strand.
AATAGGGGAGAGGAGAAATATTCTGTGCCACAATAAACAAAATTCATGCCATATGCTATCCACAATATCCAATCTCGCTATAGAACTTCAAAATTCGACGGACCATAGAAATTTAAAAGTTGATCAAGTATTCTCACCTATTACTGGCTATTTCTCGTCATACGGATACGGAAAAAGTGAGAACGGAGATTTTCCGTTAATATACGGAAGAAATTGAGGAAAGGTTTCTGAAAATTCAGAATTTTTTTCGTGGTACGAAAAATCCATGAAATCCAAGTTTCTATCCGTCATTTCACGGAAAGAGTTGTATCAGAAATAAGCTTCGTTAATTAACGAAAGAAATGACGGAAAGTGGCTAGTGAATTTAATAATTTTTTTTTTTACAGTGAATCACATATGCCAGAATTGGGTAAAAAAGACAGTGATGTCCGACGGGGAGGTACCCAAAGCCTAAGTTCCAGCCATGGCGCACATTGGCCACTGAGATTGAGCATGCGCACTGGCAGGTAGGTGACTAAAGTCAGTGGTAGTTAGCCATGGTATTTGTTTTTTTTTATTGGGGTTTAACGACCACCGTGAGACCTCAGTGGGCTACAAGCAATCGCCCATCCCTAATTTAGGGTTCCAGGGGAGGGGGAGATAAGACAAGCACAACATCCATGCCTCACTGGGATTCGAACCCGGACCCTTCACGGAAAAATGGTCATAAACCAGCGCTTAGACCATTGGGCCACTGGGCGTCAGTTAGCCGTCAGAAGGCGAAAAGTGTATGCGCCAGCCAACATGGCACTGGACAACGAACACATCCTCCATAGCATGCTGCATGAGTTTGGTCGCCGTCGCACTCTCGCAGGTGCAGTAAGGATCATTAACAGTTGTACCCAGTGCCATATCACATCGTCAGTTCGAACGGTTTCGAAGGAGAAATTTTGACCTGTAGAACCGTCTCAAAGACTGAAGACCCGCAACAGTGGATATGGACATGCTGAAGACCTTAGTAGAGACCGACCCACGTGTGAACAATCCCCAGCTGGCCGACAACTGGGGACTGCTCACACAAGCATTATCACGTGCCTCGAGAGATAGTAAAAAAAATTTGCTCCTAACCAGAAAAGCTGTGCATTGTTTAAAGTGAATAATGTTTGGATTTTTTATCATTGAAAATGGCATACAGTTTGAAAACTGAACCTTTTCCAATGGAATTTTAAGAAATGGAGATTCAATTGCGAACATACATTCTTATCATGCCAGCTTGTGACAAAACTGTGCGTCATGAATTTTTTTTAATATTTATTGGGTTGTCGGAAAAGTCATGACGCATTTTAGCCATGTTTTGCAACGGTCATTTATTGATAGAAAGAACAAAGATCAATCAATGATGTAATGCCCGTTTTGTTCGATAACCTTTTACCATCTTTCAGTGAGCTGCAGAATGCCTCGTTCATAGAAGGACCTGTCTTTCGTGGCGAAAAACTGTACAAGGTGCTGATTTACAGCCTCGTCTCAAATGAATATTATACCACGCAAGGACTGTTGAAGAGAGCGAAACAAGTGGAATTCTGACGGCGCAAGGTCAGGCGAGTAAGCTGGGTGTGGCAACACATCCCACCCAAGTTCCAATAAATTTTGGCGGGTGATCAAACTTGTGTGTAGTCTCGCGTTGTGGTGATAGAATACACCTTTACGATGAACGAGCTCTGAACGTTTTTGGATGATGGATTCCTTCAAACTGTCCAATCGCCAACAGCACACATTCGAATTGATTGTTTGGTTCCGTGGTAGGAGCTCGAAAAACACGACACCTTTAAAAATCCACCACACTGAGATCAGAACCCTCCGCTGATGAATGTCTGCTTTGGATGTCGTTTGAGGCGAAGCAGCACGTCGGGACCAAGACCGTTTGCGCAGCACATTGTCGTACATAATCCACTTTTCATCACCAGTTATCAGTCGCTTCAAAAAAGAATCGTTTTCCTCACGTTTAATGAGCATATCGCAGATATTTATACGCGCCGTCAACTGAGCTTCTTTGAGTTCATGAGGAACCCACACACCAAGCTTGCTTACGTATCCCAGCTTCTTCAGTTGGTCGTGAACGCTTGAATGATCGATGTGCAATGTGTCTGCAATCTCTCAGGTCGTGTAACGTGAGTTTGACTCTATCAATGCCTTGATTTGGTCGTCATCAACCTCGGTGGGCCTCCCTGACCAAGGAGCATCGTTGAGGTCAAACTCACCAGCACGGAATTTTGCGAACCACCGCTGGCCCTGACGTTCTTGTAGATCATTATCACCGTACACTTTACGCAACTTTTCACAAGCTTGACGCGCGTTCTTCCCTTTACGGAAGTAAAAGAGTAAAATATGGCGAAAATGCACAGTTTGGTCTTCCATCTTCAACTTGATGTCAAATCTCCGCAAATCAACCAAATCGCTCACTATTCCTTTTAGACTGCAGCTATAACTGGCACCTGTCGAATGCTATAGCGATAACAGAGCTGCGCATGCCTCTAGTACTTCCAAAACCGCCCAACCGCCATCGGGTGCCAAAATGCGTCATGACTTTTCCGACAACACATTACAAATTTTTTTTCCCTTTTTTTTTTTTTTTTTTTTTTTTTTTGATTGGAGGTTTAACGACCACCGTGAGTAACTCAATGGGCTATAAGCAGTCGCCCGTCCCTAATTTAGGGTCACTGGTTCCAGGGAAGGGAGAGAGCCAGTGCCGTAAAACAAACACAACATCCATGCCTGACCGGGATTCGAACCCGGACCCCTTACGGACGAATGATCAGAGGCCAGCGCCTTAGACCACTGCGCCACCGGGGCTGCCTTTTTTTTTTTTTTTTTTCGCTTTCAATGGTATCCCAAGTGAAAATAACTTTTCGAAAGACCTTTTAAAATAAAAGTTCTTGAGAGGAACATAACATACTTTTACACCTCCTAACAGAAAAACTGTGCATTATTTGGAGAGGTAACGTTCGTAAAATACAGGGTGTCCGAGAATTACTGGACACATTACAAAATTGTATAAAACAAAACATTAAACAGATAGAAAGAAACTGACTGTACTTACTTACAATGCAACTACACAAGATAATAAATGTCGATGTGAGATCCCTTGGTTGCTCGTAGTACGTCCAAGCGATACTCGATTTCATGCCATGTATTAGCAAGCATCTGAGGAGTTATGGAATTAATAGCAGCTGTAATACGGTGCTATAGTTCCTGCAAATCTGTACAAGGCGTCTGATGGACACGATCCTTCACATAGCCCTACATGAAATAATCCAATGGAGTTAGATCTGGAGAGCGAGGAGGCCACGGAATGGGACCACCGCGCCCAATCCATCTGTTAAAGAAATACTCATTTAGGCGCTTACCTACACACGTTGACCAATTCGGAGGCGCGCGTCTTGTTGGAAAACGACGTTTTCATATCTTTTGATCTGGGGTACAGCGAAGTTTTCTAGCATATCCAAGTAAATGTCACTATTTATGGTCTTTTCGCACAAGAAGAAAGGGACAATCACTTCACTTTCTGATAGGGCGCACCACACATTAACTTTTGGAGAAGCACGTTCAAGTTCAATAGCAGCATGAGGCTGTTCACCGCCCCATATCCTACAGTTGTGACGATTCACAATACCTGATACATGAAATGTGGATTCATCACTAAAAATTACAGTACTGAGAAAGTTTTTGTCGTTTTTCACTCGATTCAGCATATCCACAGCGAAATCGTATCGCAGAGTGTGATCATTTACATGCATCTTTTGCACTATTTGAATTTTATAAGCATGAAATGTGCACGATATCGTGAACTGTAGATTTCGGAATGCACAGTTCTCTGCTTGCTTTACGAACGTATTTCCTGGGGCTTCGTCGGAAACTTTCATTAACTTTGTCAACCGTCTCACCGCTGACGCTAGGCCTATCGGCTCCTCCACGATGTTCCACATTGCCAGTTTCTTTAAACTGCTTCATCCACCGCTTAATTGAATTCGTTGACGGAGGATTACAACCATACTCTAAACGGTACCGTCTTTCACTTTGAATGACAGACTTTAATTCCGCAAACCATAACGCACACATCGCCTTCTGCTGTACAGATCACATGACTACTGATTGCGCATTTCTCATACATTCTTCATCAGGTCACACCTAGCGCCATCTATAGGATTCTGGGAATAACAATTCTGCAAAACAAAAATATAGAAACCGTGTCAGAATTACGTGGCATAAAAAACAGACAATGCTCAGAGTTTTTTTTTTGTACATAATTTTGTTATGTGTCTAATAATTCTCGGACACCCTGTATTTTCTGTATTGATTGGAACCTTTTCAAAATGGAGTTTTTCAGTGAAGAATTTACACCAGTGACTCTTAACCTATGGGTCGCGAACCAAACTTGGATGGCCGTAGCTTCTCAGAAAAAATATTGAAGTGTTAATTTTTTTTAATTTAAGTTTTTAAACCTTCTTCGTGTTTAGCACGTGTATAGACCTCCTGAATTTCTGGAGATGACATCCCGGGGACCTTTGCTCCTTCCGATCCTTGCGATGGAGGGAATTTTTAGGACGTCATAACATTACCAACTTTCCCTCCAATCCTAAATTTCCCCGTAAATTTAACGGGGAAAACCCCAGGGCGATGCAAGATTCCACACGTCGTGTCATGCTTTGCACAACATTATCAAGCAGCAGTTGGGGTAATTTATCCCATTCCTCTGTCAGTGCACGGATGAGGGTGTCCTTGTTTATTGGAGAGCATTGGCGACCAGCAAGACTCCTCCCCAAAGCACCCCACACATTTTCAATGGGATTCAGATCTAGAGAACGTGCTGGCCATACGAGGCGTTGAATATCCTCACTCTCAAGACAATCCTGGACAGCGACTGTTCGATGACATGTTGCGTTGTCGTCCATGAAAATGAATCTATCACCGACAGCACCACGGAACATGCGAACATGAGGTAGCAGAACATCATTAATGTATCGTTGGCCAGTCATAGTCCCAGTTGGAAGCACATACAGGGACGTACGGTCATTGATCATGATGCCAGTCTATACCATGACACTACATGTCGGATATCGGTCCCTTTCCTGTATTTTTGCTGGACAATTTGCAGTACCACTATCACGCCAGATCAGTTGTCGTTGACAATCAGACGATAGACTGTATCTACTCTCATCTGAGAAGAGGACAGCAGACCAGTCGTTATCAGTCCAATTGCGATGTTGATGGCACCATTGCAAACGGGCGGTACGGTGACGTCTGGACAATGGGATGCACACAACAGGACGGCGGGCGTATATCCTCCTTCATGCAAACGTCTGGCGACAGTTTTTCGGGAGATCCGCTTGCCAGTAGCAGCCATAAACTGATTTGCTGCCTCACCAGCTGTGCTGCGCCGGTGTCTTTTTGTTGTTAGCACTATGTACCGATCTTCTGCAGGTGTCGTACTGCGAACACGACCTCTCCCGTGACGTTTGCTACACTCTCCATTTGTTTAAAATGATTTCCAAAGCCTTGAAACAACACTGTGGCTGACGTCGAACTCCCTGGCAACATCTGTTATTTTTCGCCCTTCTTCGATCTTGCCAATAATACGGCCACGCGTAAAATCATCTAGGTGATGTCGGGAAGACATACTGAAAATTGCAAGTTCGTCAATTCATTCTTTCCCTTTCAACTTTGCGTTTGAACAACAACGGTCAATACGCGTCAAATCCTTTATATCTCTTATCAGCGCTATGACGTCACGAACAAGTTCGGCAATCCAAAATTTGCATACGCACAACACGTCTTACTGTATCCCGCACTTATGCTAATTTTCACATTTTCCTGCCTTCCATTTTATGGTTGCTATCGTTGCTATTGTCATCCGTCCTTAGGAATTGTCCGGCAGTGTAATAACAAGAAAGATGGCACTGAATTTTCGGGGGTAATGAGCACGTCTTTTGAATCTGTTCTGACGAGAATTTAATTTAGCAAAGCTATTCAAAGGCAATGGAACCAGCACGGTAAACAATAGTATCTGACGGAAGAAAGAAGTTTTTCTATCGGGTTTTTAAACCCGCAGATATTGCTGTAAGCGGAATCGAGAAATTGCTCCCTCTGGTTGCAGACATATGAGTTAAGAAAAATTTGAATTTATATGAGAAACATTTCGCAGCGGAAACACTCCCCAACAAAGAAATAATTTTTCAAATCGGTGTTCGAAGCAGAAATATTGGAAAATATAAGACATGAATTTACGCCCCCTAGAGGCAAAACCGTGCATTATTTCAAGAAGAAAGTATTCTCAAAAGGTTTTTCGATGTGAGAGGTATTGGTCCAATTTTAGTCGAGCCTTCAGGAGCTCAGATTTTGCTGCAAATACACCAGAAACAGAAATTAACACTTATGGCCCCTCGTAGCCAAACCATTCTTTACCAAATATTAGGAATTATATAAAGAAAGCATTTCCCATCAGGAGCTCTATGAGATACAGAAAGAATTTTTCAAATCGGAGTTTTAGGAACAGAGATATCGGGGAAAACGTAATTTACTTTACGCCCCCTAACGGAAAATCTATGCGTAACTTGAAAAAGTAAGTATACCTAAAGTACTATTAGACATAAATGGAATCGAAAGATAAAAGAATTCTTTCAATCGGATGTTTAGAAGCAAATATATGGAATAAGATGTATTAAATTGAATTCCACATCATTTGCATTAACACTTTTATGACGTAGAAGTCTTTTCGTACTTCTACGTTATTTTAAAAACATAACCATAAGATTTTTTTTGATTGGAGGTTTAACGACCACCGGGAGCAACTCAATGGGATATAAGCAGTCGCCCGTCCCTAATTTAGGGTCACTGGTTCCAGGGAAGGGAGAGAGCCAGTGCCGTAAGACAAACACAACATCCATGCCTCACCGAGATTCGAACCCGGTCCCCTTTCGGACGAATGATCAGAGGCCATCGCTTAGACCACTGCGCCACCGGGGCGGCAAACCATAAGATGAAATAGTTCCTAAATTAAACCTTAACGGCCAGACGAAACATGTAAACAACAGAAGTCAAACTTACGGAAAAGATGCTTTATTCAAGGATGAACACATCGTAACATAGCATAGCATATTGCATTACACGCTCCACACACCACACAGCTCTTAACACAACGCTCTAAAACACAACGCCCTAAGTAACAGTTTACTCGTCGTTTTTATCTCTCGTTCTTATCTTATATCAGGCATACGTCACGTTCATTCAACCTCAATTATGTTGCTAACAGTATTCGTTTGAGAGAAAAGATATCACGTTAAGAGTGAAGTATAACTGAGAATAAACTCAAGATTTACATAGGGAAAGAAACTAAAAAGGAAAGTTAATTTAGAACATCAGTCACACTTTCTAGCGGCGAAATTGTACATCGTAAAAAAAATTAAATAAAGGAACATCATTTGCGCATTTCAAGCTTCCCAAGCCAAAAAGAATTTTTCAAATCGGACTAATTGTTGCCGAGATATGGTGTCTACAGACGGACGGATGGACAAACTGATAACATAAGCACGATCTTTTTTACGCTTTCCAACCGTAGATTGAAGAAACGTATATGCTCCAGCTTTGTCTGCCTGTCCGCACGATAACTCGCGTAAAAATGGTTCGATTTCGATGAAATTTTAGTATGTGGTAGGGGACCACCTGGGGACGCACTCTATTGAAAATGGACGAAATGGGGTCAAAAGTCACGACATAGGAGCGGGATCCATTCCATTGTTCTTATGCGTCATAACTTCCGTAAATATAGTGCGATTTCAATGCAATTTTAGTATGTGGTAGGGGACCACCTGGGGGAGAACCCTATTGAAAATGGACGAAATGGGGTCAAAGTTCAGGACATAGGAGCGGGATGCGTTCCATTGCTCTTATGCGTCATAACGTGCGAAAATACGACTCGATGTTGATGAAATTTCAGTATGTCGTAGGGGACTACCTGGGAACGAGCCCTAAGGAAAATGGGTAAAGTGGGGTCAAAGGTCAGGACATAGGAACGGAATCCATTCTATTGCCCTTATGCGTCATAACGTACGTAAAAAAAATGCTTCGATTGAGACAAAACCTTTTCATGTTGTTCCGGAAGTATACTTTACCGGTTCCGTTGAATACCGTCGAAATGGGGTCAAAGGTCAGGTCATAGGAACGAGGTTTATGCTAGAGCATTATCCTCATAACATGAGATTTGATTTCTGGTATGTTGGAAAGCGCATCATAATCAATGCATTGCATGATTTTACTAACTTGTTTTACAAAGACGTGCTGAAAAGAAAATGCCTAACATCTAAAGTTTTCATTGGATTTTGATGAAATTTCATTTTAAAGTTTTTATTGATTTTGATGGAGCTTATTTTGACGTGTCTTGGTTACTGCAAAAACCACATTAGTTTATTTAAAGAAGTGGAGAAATTGAAATCTGTTTTATGAGGGGTTTTAATTTCCAATTATTCATATTATTTTTCTCACAATAGGTTATTATTCATACCTTCCCACAACATAGGTAACCCTAACCTCCCCTCTCCCCTGGTTGCCTCACTGGTTTGACTGTTAATTTCAAAAACCATAAATTTTGTTACACTCTGTATAATAATGAATAATTACTACAGTTATTTATATTATTATAGTAGCATTTGTATTTCAAAATAGACCAATGCGTCGCAAAGTTTATTGTCTTGTTGATTTTGGGTTGTGGCCAAAAACAAGTAGGCTCAGTTCTGATTGAGCCGTCAGTTTCAAACATAGGATTACGATCGGCGTGTTGGACTTTTGTTTGGCGGCGGCTGCTTTCAGGCGTTCCCGATACTCTCTAGTTCGTTGGGCAGCAGTCTGCTTGGGCTTCTTACATTCCTTATCACTTGCTCTTGCATCTCGTTTTGATTTTCTCCACTTATGCTTGCGCTCATTCTGCAAATACCGCGGCATTGTCGAAAATGATAACCCGTTCACACGAAAACAATTTTTAAAATTTTTTAGTTTAAACCACTGCGATATGTTTTTAAATATATTTGAATAGATCTCGCAGAGAGCTTTAAAACGATACCACGCACAGTCGTTTTGCACTCACGGTTGTCCAGATAAACCGCGATGTTTTCAAAAGTGTTCACCCGTTCACAGGAAAACAGTTTTTTAAATGTTCAGTTCAAACTACTGCGAAATGTTCTTCGTATATTTGAATAGATCTCGTCGAGAGCTTTAAACCGATACCACGCACATTCGTTTTGCACTCACTGTTTTGCAGATGAACCACGATGTTTTCAAAAGTGTTCACCCGTTCACAAGAAAGTTTTTTAAATGCTTAGTTCAAACCGCTGCGAAATATTCTTCGTATATATGAATAGATCTCGTCGAGAGCTTTGAAACGACAACACGCACAGTCGTGTTGCGCTCACGGTTACCGAGATAGATTGAGTCAAACGGGGTGACACACCCAGAAACATCGCATCATTTCCCCGCGCACATGGAGCGACGGGAGCGTCGCACGCATGATGTATTGCGCAGTACGTGAATTGGTCTCCATGTTGTTTACGAGTATGCTAACACGATTAATGTGCGTCACGTATTTTTAACGGTATAAGGATTTCAATTGGGACTATCTTTGTCACAGGCAGTCTGCCGTAAGTCGCCCCATACTATTCGCGGAATTAGACGTAGTCCTACGTCAAAAGGTTAAGAACCCCTGATGTAGACGAACAGTGCAAAAATAACAAATTGGGTGATATTATGAAAAAATGATATGAAATGGAAAAAATTTCAAATTTCATGCAAAATATCGATATATGATGTCGGATGCAAAACAGATTTTTAAATTGGACTGGGATGTCTGAAAACAATCCGCATTCTTTTAAGTTCCCAGGTGGAGAATTATAAACCATTTGAAGTCGCGAAGTTGCGCGAAATGGTCTTCGTGGTAAAAGGCCGCGAAAAGAAAAACAGAATTCCTTTCAATAGGAGATTTTGAAACAATGATTTGGAATAAAGTTTATTTGAATTGAACGACTTCTGCATTTACGTCCCCTGGGGTCAAGCTAAGCAAACAGAAAGGAGTCGGTTTTCGTTCTTTAAGTTGAAACTTCCGAACGCAAGAGAATGTTTCAAATCTGAATAACAGATATAAAGATTTGTTGTCTCACCCAGGCAGACGCACTGACTGATATAATGATGCAACTAACAAGCGCGGTTTTTTTTTTGGTTTTTTTTTAAGTGCCAAAAAGTGAAAATTCTTTTTGTACCTTTCTCAATTTTACTAGGTATGCTATCAAAACAATTGGTCAAATTATTTGTAAAGCTTAGCAGTACAACATATTCAGACCCGATCTGACAGTTTTGAATTATGAATTTCCTAAGTTACATTACAGTTAGTTTTTTTATTTGCTTGCGAGCAATGATAATACATTTGCAAGCCACAATACATTCAGTACCTATTTACCTTGTAGTATTTTCATGCAGGTTTATTGCATGAAGTGTCGCATGGTAATCGATAAGTCTGTTTATTTAACTATTCTACTACGTTCAAAAAGTTCCGGAACTTTTTGAATGCTTGCCAAATATCATTGAATTACGTCATTCCCCGCTGAGCAAGCGAAGAGCATGATGTGACCGACCAGCCAGAGCCGGTTTAATCCGGAATCAACACGTACAGAGTATGTGCGTAGTTCGTGATTACAGGCATTCGGGCTCTCCGTCGCGAGAACAACGATGTCGAATTTTGAACAGCGTTCAAGGGTAAAATTTTGTGTTCTGCTCGGAAAATCTTCCGCTGAGACTTTTCAAATGATTAAGTCAGCGTACGGTGAGAGTGCAATGAGTCGAACTAGAGTTTATGAGTGGCATCGACGATTCAAAAACGGACGACAGAGTATCAAGGATGATGAGAGGTCAGAACGACCTTCAACATCCACAACGGATGAACAAATCGTCATTGCCAAAGAAATTGTGAAAAATGACCGTCGAAAAAATTGTTGCAGCGATTGTAGAAGTTGCCGGCATCTGAGTTGGAAGTTGCCATGCCATTTTAACCGAGAAACTGGGCACGCATCACGTGTGCCAACAAATTGTTCCCAAAAGCCTGACACAAGAAAAAAAAATGGATGAGCGCATGCAAGTTTGCAGCGATAACATCGATACAGTGGATTCAGATCCCGACATCTTGAATCGATTTATCACTGGCGATGAGACTAGGTGCTTTCTGTATGACCCACAATCCAAACGACAGTCAAAAATGTGGAAATAACCGTCGTCACCACGACCAAAAAAGTTCAAGGCTGACCTCTGCAAAGGAAAGGTCTTGTTAACAGTTTTCTTCGATTGCAAGAGGTCGTACACAAGGAATTCCTTCAGCATGGTCGTACCGTCACTAAAGAAGAGTACGTCGACGTCCTGAAACCTCTCCGAGAATCAGTGAGACACAAGCGACTCGATCTTTGGAAGGCCAACTCGTGGGTGTTCCATCACGATAATGCGCAGGCTCACAGATCCCTCCTGGTGTCCGATTACCTATCCAAACATCACATTCCCGTTCTTCCACAACCAACTTATTCCCCTGATCTCGCCCCGTGTGACTTTTCCCTTTTTACCCGGATGAAGAATTTGCTTAAGGGGCCACGCCTCTGTAGTTCCGAAGAAGTGCAATGAGCTGCGACGGAGGCACTGGAGGATGTGGGAAAAGAAGGCTTGGAATCTACATTTAAATCTTTGTATGGGCACTGGAGGATGTAAGGTCAGGTGATGCGTAACATCACAGCCTCTCCTTGACAAATGTCAACCCCGCCTTCTCGTGGTACATCCTATTCCCAATAAAGGGACTCTGACGACCGCCAATAGCGGTATAACTATACCATCGGGATTAGAGGAAATGCTATCCCACACTCACCAACCCGCTTGGCCAGCGTGGTGAGTTACGGCCAAACCCCCCAAAATGACTCCACAACTTAAATCTTGGCCCTCAGTCTCCGGCAGCTGGAATGTACCTGGCCAAGGCAGCGGCCAGTGCGACATGAAGGCAGAGGGTGCTAAGAATCCCCGGAGGACCGGACTAGGCTGCCATCTGATGCTGACCTTGGCTACGTACAACGGACGCTCCCAATCTTCTGATTCAAGGCTTCTTGAATTGGAAGAGGAACTACAAAGGATCAAGTGGGACATCGTCGGGCTAAGTGAGGTAAGGAGAAAAGGAGAAGATCTCATTGAACTGAAAAGTGGACATCTCTTCTACTATCGTGGGACAGATACTGGCAGAACTAGTGGTGTTGGATTTATAATAAACAAGAAACTGAAGGATAAAGTTGTAGAAGTTGAAAGTTCCTCTGACAGAGCTGCACGACTCGTTATCCAACTCTCGAGAGCATACCAGGCTCAGATTATTCAAACTTATGCACCAACCACAAGTCATGCTGAAGAAGAAATTGAAGAATTTTATGAGGAAATTCGTGATCTAAATAATAAAGGTAAGCAGCAGTTGAAGATAATTATGGGAGATTTCAATGCAAAAATAGGGCAACGGCAACAGAATGAAACTTCAGTAGGTAAATTCGGTCACGGCAACAGAAACCCAGCGTGGAAATACTCTCGTAGAGTTTGCAGAAGCAGAAGGGTTTTTCATCTTGAACTCTTTATTCAAGAAAAAGCCACACAGGAAATGGACATGGAGACATCCAAATGGGACGACAAGTGAAATTGATTTTATTATGTGTAACAAAAAATTCGTCATAGAAGACTGCAGTGTGCTAAACAAGTTCAACACAGGCAGTGACCATAGATTGGTGAGATGTAAGATGCACCTCAACACTAAACTCGAACGTAGCAAGCTCATAAGACAAACAAAATGTATTGACATAACCAACCTTAAAAAACACCATAATACCTTCAAATTGGAACTGAAGAACAGATTCTCTGCTTTAGAAGGCCTAACATCGGAAGAAGTGGATATTTCTGAAGTTAACAGAAAAGTAACCAAAGCTCTTATGGAAACAGCAACAAAATTAGCTGGGTCTAAGAACAAATTGCATGTGCACAAATTATCAGGAAAAACCAAAATGTTGATGCAAAAAAGAAGAGTGATGAGGACAACTAAAGAAGATGTGACTTCCAAAGTGGAATATATAGAGCTATGCAAGACAGTACGAAAAAGTATCACTGAAGACGTAAGGAAATTCAACTGTGAACTAGTAAGGAAAGCAATTGAAAACAACCAAAGCCTAAAGATAGCAAAGGGACATCTCAGTAAGGGGAAAAAACAGATTATGGCACTGAGAAAAGAAGATGGTTCTGTAACAAGAAATAGAGGCGAAATTTTGACAAGAGTGAAAGATTTCTACTCCAAATTATATGAAAGGGATGATACATGTACTCCAGACATCATGAAAGGTACCAGTACCAGAGTTCTTCTAGTCCTTCCAGCAGAAGTTGCACATGCAATCAAGAACATGAAGCGGGGAAAAGCTCCAGGAGAAGATGGAATTACTGTAGACATCATACAAGAAGCAAGTGGAGAAATCGAAACAGTACTCGCCCAAATTTTCACTCGATGCCTTAATGAAGGTAAAATTCCTGAGGATTGGAACAACGCTACAATGATCTTGCTACATAAAAAAGGTGACATTGAGGATCTCAGGAACTACAGACCTATCAGCCTCCTATCAGTGGTTTATAAAATCTTCACTAAAGTTCTTTCACACCGTTTGAAGGTAACACTGGACATGGCTCAACCGAGAGAACAAGCTGGATTCAGGAGTGGCTACAGCACAATAGATCATATCCATGTGCTGAGAGAACTAATTGAAAGAGCGAGGGAATATGAGCTTCCATTGTGCATGGCTTTTATCGATTATGAAAAAGCCTTTGATTCGGTGAAACCATCAGCAGTTACAATGGCCCTGAAATCCTGTGGTATTGAAGATGCATACATTAATATTATTAATAACATCTATGAAAATGCAAGTGCAAAGATTCGGCTCTTTGAAAATACAACACACATAAACATTGGAAAAGGAGTGAGACAAGGTGACATCATATCTCCGAAGCTCTTTAGTGCCTCATTGGAAAATATCTTTCAATCACTGAACTGGGAAAACAAAGGGATAAAGATTAATGGAGATTATCTAACCCACCTTCGTTTTGCTGATGACATAGTCATTTTTGCAACTACCCCATCAGAGCTACAGAGTATGATCCAGGAACTTGCTGACAAGAGTAAAGAAGTGGGATTAAAAATGAACTTTCAGAAGACAAAAGTGATGTACAATGCTTTTACAAGAAATGAAGATTTATCGATTGATGGAGAAAAGCTGGAGATAACAGACACGTAAGTTTATCTTGGACAGCAGATATCAAGTGAGGGTCACATTGGTGAAGAAATTAATCGGCGTACAAAACTTGCCTGGAGAGCTTTTGGAAGAAACAGCATAATTTTCAAGAGCAATATGCCATTATGTCTTAAAAGAAAAGTGTTTGATCAATGCATCCTTCCAGTGCTTACGTATGGTGCAGAGACGTGGACCTTAACTAAAAGAGACATACAAAGGCTGCAGACAACTCAAAAAAGCATGGAGAGGTGCATGCTTGGTGTAACCAGGAGAGATAAGAAGAGGAACACGTGGATCCGAAAAATGACAAGAGTGGAAGACATCATGATCAGAGTTAAATCCCTGAAATGGCAATGGGCTGGACATACTGCCAGAAGAACAGACCATCGATGGACAGCCGAAATTTTCGATTGGATTCCAAGGGACAGGAAAAGACCCAGAAGAAGACCACATGGAAGATGGGTGGATGAAATTCGAAAGTATGCGGGAGTGACATGGAGGAGACTGGCACAAGACAGACCGTTGCGGAGGAAACTTGGGGAGACCTTCGTCCAGCAGTGGATTGATAATGGTTGACAATGATGATGATGATGATGATGATGAGCACTGGCAAAAAATGCATAGTTGCACGGGGTAACTACTTTGAAGAAAACACCGCTTAAACAGGTATTACTGTATTCATTTCTTTTTAATATAAAAAGTTCCGGAACTTTTTGAACGTAGTAATATATCTGGAACGCTACTAGGCAACACAAATTATCGATATCACAACGAAATACAAAAGTATCATGAGTCCGTAGCCATTTGTCAGTGAGTCGTCGATTCCTCTTCCATACCCTAATATTTTCTTTTGGATGAAAATATGCTTATTCCTTTTGACTTCCTTCAATTTTCTGAACGCTACCTCAAATAAAATGAGCCATGGGGGCGTATAGGTAGTATTCTGAAGGAGGTAGATGCGAGGTATACGGTGGCCGAGAAAGCAACAGAAATACCAGCACTTTTTTTCTTTAGTCGAAGCCGCGGATCGTCCGTCCCTAATTTGGGGACTGGCTTTACAGAGCAAAGGAGCCCAAGCCGTTTTAATAGGTTTCCACCAACGCCTCATGTAACTCTAACTCAGCAGAATCAACGAGGAGGTTGAGCCTCTGGCGACTCTGTCAGAGGGAAGGATGTGATGTTTGACGTTTTTTCTGGAACAGTATATATGCTAACCATGAATGGAATACGGGATTACACCATACAAAACAAATTCAGTAGATGTGAATCCGTTTTCTTGGTGTAAATATGACAAGGACAGTAAGTCAGATAATATCCGAAAACTTGAAACTTTCGTCGTCCTGGAGCGGGAATCCAACCCGCGTCTCCCGGATAGCGCCAGAGTATGTTAACCACTACACCACCCAGAACGACCATGTTTCAAGTTCTTGATTAATTGGAAAAATTTTGGAAAGATGATGAAAGAAGATGTGAATGATGAAATCCAAAAAAATAAAAAAATAAAAAAAAAAGGTGGGAAGATGTGAATGATGAAATCCAAAAAAAGATAAAAAAAAAAAGGTGGAAAGATGTGAATACAAAAAACGAATTCACATCCTCCTAATTTCTATTGTATGGTGTAATCCCGTATTCCGTTCATGATTATATCTGCTCCTCCGGGCAATCAAGGGATGAATTTTTTAACCTCCCGATTCGCTGAACATGAATGCCGGTTGCTTCGACTAGCGAATCATGTGATGGTTTTATTCCAATTAATCGGATACTTGAAACTTGGTCGTTCTGGGTGGTGTAGTGGTTAGTATCCCTGGGCGCTATCCGGGAGACGCGGATTCGATTCCCGCTCCAGGACGACGAAAGTTTCAAGTTTTCGAATATTATCTGACTTACCATCCTTGTTCTATTTACACCAAAAATTGGATTCATTTCTTCGAAATGTGTATATACTAACCGTTTTTAGAAATCGTAGCCAACGTTGAAGTATCGCAGAATATATTGAATACACGCACTAGTTGTGAGAGAGAAAGTACAGATGTGCACTGAAAGCTCATCCATCGGAACCAGAAGTGTTTTCTCAAAATTCAAAGATAGGTGTCACTTCGAATCATCCTACCTTAGTAGAATGACTGAGTCAATGCAACGCTTTTTTTTTTCTTTTTTTTTTTTTTTTTTGCCATACGTAGCATTCTTTACATGCTGCTTTTCTGCACGAAGTTTCGGGACAGCCCAATACAAGTATCTAAGTCGATTCCTGCTGCACAGAGTCACGAATCATAGGAAATATAGTGCAAAGAGAATATCAACTGTTGTCTTGACAGCAGGTAAAATAAAATTATTAGTGGTGGCTACTGGCAGGGGTTAAGCAGATTGCACTATTCGGGGAGAAAGCAACAGAGAAAAAATCGACACTTGCAAAGATTGAGTGATATGTGTTTTACGGGAGTGAAGGCAGTTCTATTAAACTGCTCGCCACCAGCTATCGTCTTTAATAAAATTAATCTCCTGAGCTCAATCTTTGATTCTTTTGTGGGTAACACACACACACAATCTCTTGAATTCTCATAGTTTTAGGAAAACCGCGTATTGGTCCCACTAAATTGATGTGTCTGTCAGTTAATCCGATTAACGTAACGTATTATTCTTAGTAGAGGAATCGTGTAGAACGACAGAGGGATATTTAATGAAACATTTTATATCCCTTGCGCATAACTCCCATAACATTCTTGCTTTTATTTAAAATTGATAAAATAGGCAATTTTAATATTAATCGCTAAAAGTACATGTACATAATAATCAGAATTTAATTAAAAACACTAAGCCGTCCCCCCGCCCCCCGGTGGCGCAGTGGTCTAAGCGATGGCCTCTGATCATTCGTCCGAAAGGGGTTAGGGTTCGAATCCCGGTTAGGCATGGATGTTGTGTTCGTCTTACGGCACTGGCTTTCTCCCTTCCCTGGAACCAGTGATCCTAAATTTGGGACGAGCGACTGCTTATAGCCCATTGAGTTGCTCACGGTGGTCTTTAAACCTCCAATAAAAAAAAAAAAAAAAAACCACTAAATGATTAAAACAAGATTAAATTTTGCAGGGCTTTAGAAAAAATTGAGGTCATTCTTCACGGATTGTGTTATCCTAGTCCGTTTACCCCTAAGACCACTTTTCTACTTAGAACCTACATCATTGATCCTGCCTGTTTCTAAAGAGAAATGTGCAATTGACTAAACGTAACAGAAAGAATGAGAGGGAGGAAAAAACATGTGAATTACGCACACGGTGAGATTACGCTAAAGAAGAAGGAATTCTGTTTTGGTGCAAACAAACGATTCAGTTTTGGTGCAAACAAACGATTCTGTTTTGGTGCGAAGAAAGGATTCTGTTTTGGAGCGTGCAGTCCACGAGAGGACGTGGCAAAAATAAAGAGGAAGAGAGACGGAGATTTATGAAAAGAGGTAATGGACCCATGTCACACAAACAAAAATTCCACACAGATTTGTCATTTTTCTCTGTAGAAATTAAAGTTACTTACAAAGTAATGTATCAGCAAAATGGGCCAAGACACGCGTATCAAAGTAATAAAGTGCTTATTATTACTTTCGTAATTTGTAACAAAGTTTACATGAAGCAGGGCTGCCACACACCTAAGCTTTTTATTTAATGTCTTTACAGAAAGCAGGGCTGCACGCAACACATTATCTTGTTATTTACGGTGGCGCAGTAATCTAAGCGATGGCTTATGACAATTCGTCCGAGATGGGTGCGAGTTCAAATCCCGGTAATGCTCTGTCTTACAGCTCTGGTTCTCTCCCTTTCCTGGAACCAGTTACCTTAAATTAGGGACGGGCGACTGCTTACAGACCATTGAGTTGCTCAATGTGGTCGCTACATCTTCAATCAAAAAAAAAAAAAAAAAAAAAAAAAAAAAAAAAAAGATTTACTCGTTGCTGCCTTTTCCTTCAATTCGAAGACTTTATAAATTTGGAACTAACATTACGTTACTAACCTGCAGGCATACTCCTCAGTTTCCACAAGCACTTGTAAGGAGCTGCTTGAACAATTTGAAAAATTAATTTCTAAGTGTAAGGAACAATCTCAAATTAATTTTCTGGAACTTTTACTAATCTATTGTGCCGCCCCGGTAGCGTAGGCTTCTTATCATGCGTCCAACATGGGTCAGGGGTCGAATCCTAGTGAGGGTTGGATGTTGTGTTTGTCTTACGGCACTGGCTCTCTTGCTTCCCTGGAACCAGTGGCCCTAAATTTAGGACGGGGGACTGCTTATAGTACATCGAGTTTCTCATGCAGGGGCCTGCACGGGATGGGCCGGACTGGGCGTTTTTGAGTTTAGAGAACAAAGCAACGGGCCTGGCTAAGTCGACCCATTCTTTTTGTCGCAATGATAAAGAAAAAAATGTCGTGTGTCATGATTTCCTGGTCTGTTTAGATGTTTTGCTGGCTGTACTTACTTCCATGACATAGCCCAAGGCGTAATTACAGAGGCGAGGAGAGGCACTTAGTGTTTTCACCATCTGTGTGAAAGATGGTAAAGACAACATAAAGATTCGACTCCAAGCTAGTGTGTATCGAATCTTTATGTTGTCTTTACCATATGTGTTGTGTAAAGTCGGAGATCGGGGTTGTCTGTAGTGGTGTATGTGCGCGTGTATGTGTAAGAGAGTGGGACAACACTGATTGTTTCTCTTATCCCTAATCTGTATAGGAATTGACTGTTGTAGTGTTACCGCTAGCTAGCTCAGAGAAAGGGAGATTTTGAACGCGCTGTGTTTCTTTTTCTTTCTCTTTAAATGTCATATTCTCCGATAATTGCCGAGGTTTACTTAATATTTTTAGTCTTACATTCAACTAAATATTTTCAATAATATTGTATTCCATTATTTAATTTTCATAATTTAACAAAATGCAGTAAATAGACAAAATAATACAAAATGGCACATCATGGGCCAGGCTTAAATCATAGCTTCAATTGACGGATCCGGCCTGTTTTAAATATTATAGACACTTGGGTTCTCCCAGGCCCTAAACGCACGGGCTTGGGCCTGGCCTGGCGGGCCGGGCCAAGCTCACCAAATAATGCCTGAGCAGACCTCTAGCTCACGGTGGTCTGTGACGTATATTCTAATATAACTTTCATTTTTAGATCCTTTTCCAATGTAAATTTGAGTTTGTTCTCCGTTATACTTCCAAACTTAACGTGATATCTTCTCTCTCACGAGAATACTGTTGGCAAAACATTTGAAGTCAGAGTGAACGTGACGTCTGAATGTATGAGATAAGAACGATAGATAAAATGACGAGATAACAGTTGTTGGTGTGGGTGGATGTGTATAGACGTTCGATTGGTAAGTTAAATGTGAAATCAACAACTCTAGAGCCATGTTGTGATGTTCTATTGAAATAGTGTTGGGATAAAGAAAGAATTACCGTAAGTTTACTTCTGTCTATGTTTCGTCTGGCCGTAAAAAATTAATTAGGAACTTATCGTATTCTTATCTAATAGTTTTAGACTTACCGTAACGACAATATCTCTCACGAAAAATGCATTACGTTATAGGTCATTGAACCCCAAACAAACAAATTAATCTAATACGTGAAGAACAGTCAATGACTTTGTAGGTCGATTTCGATATTTATACGTACAGAAAGGAATCTGCCTGTTTGTAAGAACGTGTTAACAGTGTTCAATATATAAATGTATTCACGTTTTACTTCATCAAATGACAGCATTCTTAAATCTTGTTCTAATAAATTTCTACGACTGCGCAGTTGACGCGTAAAAAAACCGCACAATGAAATGGTAATTAGAGGTCAAATTCTCTCCGTATTTTGTATTGTTGACAATTAATTTATTCCATTAGTCACATCAATGCAAAAGCTTTCTCAAAACTCAGCTCATTAAACTGATCCATTATCTACAACTTATTGTTCAGGGAAACATTTTGTTGAGCTTACAACTGATTTCTTTTTCATAAATTCTGATGATTGATGAATTATTAATCGAGAATTTTTCTTCTTTTTACCTTGTCTGTGTGAAGACTGAATTGCAATGCTCCCATTAAAAAGTTCCAAACATATTGCGCATGTTATTGAAAGAGAAATGTTTGCTAAAAGCCATGACCTAGATGTGCACACGTTCCTGAGCAAAGGCATCCTAATTAAGCTCACCAAATTAGGCAAAAGATTACCCGGCGGAGTTGTTTTGCTTGATGAGCTAAATCCACTACTTCTATTGATTAGTGTACTCGATAACAAAAGCTTCTAACTGGAATCCTTTTCTATTCTCCTTTATGCTCCTGCATGGAAAGATTAAATTGTCACATTTATCGTTCAAAACCAAAAAAAATGCAAATATACAGGATTTCTTTTTCCAATTTATTTTGCTGTCATTGGTGTATGAAACTAGAAAAATGCACGCTTTCTCTGGCTGTGTTTGTACAATTAACAGCGGCGATGTGCATGGAAGTTAGTTGCTAGCCGAGTTAATTTTGTACTAAGAAAAGATTATCATACACTTCCTGATTCAAGAAATGCAATTATTTGATAACATTTAATTTTTGACACCAAAATGCACAAACAACGTAGCTTAAGTAAATGCGATCGGATTAATTATTTCTATCCAACACTACTTTCTAGTTATTTTTTACTTCTTGTAGAAAACATTAGAGTTTGAAGATTTTTAAAAATGCATACATTTACAGAAATTCCGATCCAAATGTGTCCAACCTCGTTTTTTTTTCACCTAAACAAAACAGAGCATGTCGACAAAACTCAGTAGCCTGCGAACTTGTGCGCATGCGGAAGTTTGTTTGTGAGTTTAACAACCACAATGAGCAACTCAGTGGATTATAAGCAGTCGCCCATCTCTAATATAGGGTCACTGGTTCCAGGGAAGAAGGAGATCCAATGACGATGACTATCACAACATCCATGTCTCACCAGGATTCGAACCCGGACCCATCTCGGAAGAACGGTCAGAAGCCAGTGGTTAGAACACTGCGCCGCAGGTGTGGCTGCGGGACTTTGCCATGCTATTCGTTGAGTACTTTTTGAAGTGTTGCCACTTTTACGGATTGCCATCAGGTGCTGTGTCGAGTTCATCATGACTTCTTGTGTGCCTTCAAATCTCTCTTCTTCCTTTTCAAAGGGATTTTCATCTCGAGGAACAGTAAGAAGCCGCAAGGAGCCATGTTCACATAGTATGGGAGGCCGCCCCAGTGCCACAGTGATCTAAGCGATCGCTTCTGATCATTCGTCCGAGATGGACCCGGGTTCGAATCCCGATGAGGGATGGATGTTGTATTTTGTCTTACGGCATTGGCTCTTTCATTTCCCTGGAGTCAATAACCCTCGACTGCTATAGCTCACAGAGTTGTTCACGGTAGTCTTTTTTTTTTTTGTTTTTTTTTTGTTTGGAGGTTTAACGACCACGGTGAGCAACTCAATGGGCTATAAGCAGTCGCCCGTCCCTAATTTAGGGTCACTGGTTACAGGGAAGGGAGAGAGCCAGTGCCATAAGACAAACAGAACATCCATGCCTCACCGGGATTCGAACCCGGACCCCGTTCAGACGAAAGATCAGAGGCCATCGCTTAGACCACTGAGCCACCGGGGCGGCACGGTAGTCTTTAAACCTCCAATAAAAAAAAAAAGAGTATGGATGCCATGCCTGGAAAGTATGGGAGCCATGTTTCGGAGCCATGTCGGAAGAGCAGGGGAGCCATGTTTCGGAGCCATGTCTGAAGAGTAGGGGAGCCATGTTTCGGAGCCATGTCTGAAGAGTAGGGGAGCCATATTTCGGAGCCATGTCTGAAGAGTAGGGGAGCCATATTTCGGAGCCATGTCTCGCATGTGGGATCTGGTGTTTGGCCAAAAATGTCTAGATGATATGAGACGAATGGGTGTGGGCGTGGGCATGGTAATGATGCAGCTGCCAGTCACCTTGCTGCCATGGCGCAGGTGTTTTCCGCTGCACTACATTTCGTAGGGGGCGGAAACCTGACTGGTAATAATACTCTTTGTTTACAGTCTGCTTACAGAACGTACTTTCTCGATAATTTCAGCGTTTTTGCTCGTAGAGTGCCTCCCAGAACTCTTGTCACTCTCAACAGGCGCTCGTACGTTTTCGAAGAGCCCATGCCACTCCTTGATTTGTGTTGCTCCCATAACTTTATCACCAGAAGCCCTTTCTAATAATTTGAATTATTTCAGCTGATGTGTGGGAGAGTTTGGGACAAAGTTTCATGCAGATTATGTGCTCAACTCGCTCAGTCATAGCGGCAGTGGACAGGAACGCGACGATCACAACGCCAATCTTTCACATCTTTCACTGCCAAGCACCAAATGAGCCAGCCCACAGCGTGACAAAAATTCACGCCTGCGCAATAAAGTTCAAGATCGAACTCCCCTGTCTCGGCGTCATGCGCTGCCTAGTTTAGGAGAAAACCAATGCGATCGGACACACTTCTTTTTGATCACGTTTTGTGTAATCTAAGATGCCAGTTCAATTAGGTACACCAGCCCGCGTCACATATACACTGCCGGAAAGTGAAAAACGAACACCAAGAAGGAATTGGCGGACGATCATGAAATTTACATATGTTAATGGGGTCAAGTTTACGTAGGTGTGATGTTAATGTCGGGACAAACCGGTGAGAGCTTACGCCACAGCACGGCATAATATGCAAATTATCGTCGGTGGTATTTAAGGAGTACGGCGAAGTGAATGTAATCAGTCCTCGGCTTACGGACACGTACGAAGACCCTGAAGAAGCTGCAATGCCTGGACATGGAAGACGTGTAGGATTTCAGCAATTATCGAACTTTGAGCGAGGTCGTCTAGTCGGACTCCGCGAGGCCGGGTGGTCGTATTGCGGAGCGAATTGGACGGGAAGTATCGGTGGTGGTACGATGGTGGCGTAGATGGTCCGAGGAACATTCCCACACGAGAAGACGTGGAACCGGGAGTCACAGACGGACTGATGAGCGGACCGATCGACGCATAAGTAGAGCGGCGTTGTTAAGCAGAACATCCAGTGCGACCGAAACCCGAGCTGTCGTTGCACCTGAGGTGACTGTGCGAACAATCCACAACCGTCTACTGGATGCAGGACTACGTGCACGTGTGCCTCTGGCATGGGTACCTCTGACTCTAGCCCACCGTCAGGAACAGCTGCAGTGGTGTTGCCAACGTTTGCACTGGAGAACGCAAGGGCGATCTGTCGTTTTCAGCGATGCAAGCAGATACTACTTGGGAGCCTCCGATGGTCGTACCGTGTTCGCAGACGCACAGGGGAGCGTCTCCACCCTTCTTGCATCCGCCAGCGACACACAGGGCCTACACCTAGTCTCCTGGTCTGGGGAGCGATCAGCTATCACTCCCGTACACAACTAGTGTTTGTACCGAGTACGTTAAACAGCACCTCCTACATCAACAACATCATTCAGCCCGTTGTTGTGCCATTTGTAAGGTCGGTTCATCGTAGTGTTTTACAGCAAGATAACGCACGCCCACACACGGCATATGCAACGCAACATGCACTTCAGGGTGTGAGACAACTTCCATGTCCTGCACGTTCACCGGATTTGTCCCCCATTGGGCACGTGTGGGATTTTATGGGACAACGACTTATCCGGTCTCCACGGCCAGCCACGACCATCGCCGATTTACGCGTCCAGGTTGTGGATGCTTGGAACTCAATACCCCAAACTTACATCCAACATCTGTACGACAGACTCCATGCCAGAATTGCACAATGTGACGCAGTTCATGGCTGTTCAACCTCGTACTAACCATGTTGCATGGAAATGTTATTTTTCAGTTTACCAGCAAATACAGCTGTATTTTGCCATAATGTTTTGATCACGTTATCCTCTGTATTCCGTTATTATGCTGTATAAATTTCGTTGGTATGAGACGTCTCCTTCTTGGTGTTCTTTTTTCACTTTCCGCTAGTTTAATATTCCTAAACATCAGCTTTCACATCGACATTTAGAAATGCCCTCCCCAACTTTATCCCGTGTGATTAGCAAAGAAGTAAATCGAGAAAATAAAAATATCCGGTATTTAACTCTCGACGCAAAGATTTATGGAGCACAGGAAGCAAACGATGTTAATGTTCAAAATATTTTTGAAATATGTCACCAATCTCTGTCGAAAGCACACATCTTTTATCGTATTTCTCATCTTAATGTTACATAAATTAGCGATATCTTACGAATTAGGGCATTTCGTTCTTCAGTGATACATGTTCCAAACTCGATTGCGTTTTTTTTTTAGTTTTTTTGTCGAGGCCTTATTACCCTAAATCCATAATGGCGTTTCCTCGCGACAAAAGGAATTCTGTTTTTTTTTTCACTCTCTGTTTAAGAACCGGGAGAAAATGAATTAAGATTCAAGATACGAGAATAATTCTGCACGAATGCCATTTGTTATGGTGACATTTGGCGTGATCCTTTTACTTTTCCCACTCAAGATAGTTTTGTAACATCCAAGAAAATGCTTCTTAAGGAAAGCGTTGCAGCTGAGTTTGTCTGCTTGAATTTTTCACCATTTACAAACATCATATTTGTATGATAAGCATGTATTTTTTTTCATCGTATTCTTGACACGACCAAAATACAACAATGTTCATGTTCTTCTGCTTGATTATGAACATGCAATAGGACCATCAGTGTTGATCAAAATGCTATTCCTCTTAACAAAGAGGAGGGGAAACTTACCACACCCTTTATTTTCCAGAATCTGGAAAACTGCCAGCTTGAGAAAAAAGTACCTCACAAAGCAATCATGATTAAGTCCATATACTTTTCGTTCTAGAATTAATAGCAAAGGGAATTTATATAATCAGCGCACTGTAAATAAGTATTCTACATGTGTTTCCCGATATCAAACTGCTACATTCTACTTTTTGAAAGTGAACCTAATAATGGCCAATATTATGACTAATTTATAGCACTTATACTAGTGTTACCATTGCCAGCTAAGTGGCGTAGGGGTGTAAGCGATGACTTCTGATCATTCGTCCGAGATGGGTTCAGGTTCGAATCCCGTGTGGCATGGATGTTGTGTTTGTCTTGCGGCGCTGGCTCTCTCCCTTCGCTGGAGCCAGTGGCCCTAAATTAGAGACGGGTGGCTGCTTATAGGCCACTGAGTTGCTCACGGAGGTTGTTAAACCCCCCACTCAAATAAAAAAGTGTCACCTTTTAAAACATGGTGTGTGTGTATATATACAGTGTAATGATATTTGTAAGGAGCGGCACTTCCTTAATTTGGGCCAGTGGTTACAGAATGGCGGCAGATGCACAACCTGAACATAGTTTAGGCGAATAGTTAACAACCCGCGCGTCTGACCAATCGGACAACGGGCTGCAATAACAAAAGTTACAATCGTATATCAAGTACCTGAGAAATGAAAAAAATCTGCGTAAATTTTTATTTTCCAAATTGCTTAGCGTATTAAACAGAATGGCAGTTTGTTTAAGGAAGGGTGGAGACAACAGGATACCAACAATGTATAAGGGACATCCTGAAAGTAATACCTCCTCCTTAATAACTTTTGAAATTTCGAACTGATTTTAATGACACTGAACTGACATGTACTATGATATGTTACCAATCTGGGAACAAATTGTTTTCAGAATCGGAAATAAAGATCATGAATGATAGAGAAAAGCATCGAGCCGTAATTGAATTCCTGGAAAAAGAGGGATGTGAGGCTCCAGAAATCCACAGAAGACTCCTGTCGGTGTATGGAGCTGCCACAATCGATATCAGTAATGTCCGAAGATGGATGAAGAAGTTTCGAGAGGGAGAAAGTTCAGTGTCGGACAAACAACGGAGTGGAAGACCCGCAACTGCAGTGACAGATGCCAACAGGCAACGAATTAAAAACCTCATCACACCTGATCCTTGTGTCAAAATCTAGGAGTTGCAACAAAAAACAGTGCTCACTATGTGCAGGCATTTAAGAAGCTAATGGAAGCCATCAGGAGGAAAAGACGTGACATTCCAATTCAGAGTGTTGTTTTACACCCTTGTAACCCACGTCTCCACACCTCAATGGAGACTTCACAGGCTAGTGCCGAAATGGGATGGACGGCGAGCCCTACAGTCCTGATTTGGCTCCGTCAAACGTTTTCCTGTTTGCCTCTTTGAAAAACACCCTTAAACTGGTTGTGAACTTATGGGTGAAATGACAGTCTCGCGAATTTTTCCAAAATGAATTTTGCCCATGTGTTCAAAGATGGCGGAAATGTATAGAAAGTGATGGACAATACCTGGAGTATTTGCCAGCAAGTTTCACATTTTTGCTGCTACAAGTAAAAATTTTATGAGGAATGAGGCATTACTTTCAGGATGCCCTTTATAATACAAATAGTGGTTAAGTATGCCCTACAGAAAAGGCTTGGAATGACGTGTTTCGGATTTAGCGATACCTGTAAGCAGTCGCATTTTAGTTTTATTTTCAATACGGTAATTCACTACTCTCCACCTGTCATGCTATGTTTTAATTAAAATACACTGCTGGTCACTCAAAATGCAACACCATGAAGGAAGCATCCAATTGGCCTGAAATTCGCAGCATGCAAGAGGACATGCAAACGATTAGCATTGCAGGACATATGCAAATCATATGCTCCCGGCACGCCACCGAGAAGCACTATAGGAAGGGTGCACAGAAGGCGGGGTGTAAGTAGTGGAAGTGTGTTGTGCTGCTGGACCTGTGCGTGGGAAGCTTCCTGATGCCTCGTCGCAGAATACGGCAGTCATTCCAGCACGTTTCGGAGTTCGACAGAAGACGAATAGTGGCTTATCTCGACAGCGGTTTATCGTACCGAGACATCGGCGCCCGTGTGGGACGACATCCAGCCACAGTGAGACGAGTACGGATTCGGTGGGTGCAGGAGGGACGGACGGACCGACGTGAGCGATTGCCGCAGCCGCGGCACACCACCGAACGAGAGGATCGGCATGTTGTGCAGCGGGCATTGACGGCTCGCACCGCCACATCACGAACGTTAGCGCAGGAATTAGGTTGTGTTGCGCAACAACCTATGTCAGCACGTACCGTTCGACGTTGTCTGCAGGAGCGGGGACTTGTCGCACGTCACCCATTGCTCCGATTACCCTTGACGTTACACCACCGTCGAGTGCGGCGGCAGTGAGCCGTTGAACGCCGCACCTGGATGGCACGACATTGTCTTCTACGGAATGGCACGACATTGTCTTCTCCGACGAATCCCGCTTCTGCCTGCAACACCACGATGATCGGATCCGCGTGTGGCGGCACCGCGGCGAGAGACTGTATGACGCCTGCATTATGCATCGCCGTACCGGTCCGTCGCCTGGCGTTATGGTTTGGGGCGCAATTGGACATGACAACCGCACCACTCTGGTACGCATCGCCGGTACACTCAATCAAAGGAAAAAAATTAAAACATATTAATCAATTTAAAGTGTTTAAGTGACATTAATGTTTAAATTTTTTTCACACGCATTTGAAATTTAAAAGAACAAAAAAGAAAAAGAATTAAAAAATTATAATCAATCGATAACAGTTTTTAAATAATCAAACTACTTTAAGAACGAACTGAAATTTACACCAATTGAGACTTAAATATGAGTATTAAAATAAAAATAAATATTGCTAGGTATATCCAAGTTTCAAAGTGACGCACAACAGTTCCAGGTCTCTTGTATTTTACTTCCGTTAAGTCACACAAAAGTATGAATATCCAATAACCCAGGTGTGGCCAACTGGACTGGGACTAAAATATACTTTTTTCCTCTCGACTCTAAGTAATCTACTCTACTTCACAATTTCGAATTTCTTTCTCCGATATTTGTCGCTTCCCTCTATATTTATGCCGTTGTTGCCCTGTAGGTAGAACCCATCGATTTTATGCATGTATTTGAGGTAAAAAAAATATTTGAATTATTTTATGATTTTTATTTGATATTTATACATAGGCCTTAGTACAAATTTCAATGTTATGAACAAATGTTTATTTTTTGTGGTGATTAAAAAATTAATGTGAAGTTTGCGTCTTCATTTCTCCCGCCATGGCTAAAACTTCTGGAGTATAATCGGACAACGCCAATCTCAAAGCAATCATCTGTGAGCTGATCCGTCAAATTTGAGCGATGTTTATTTTTGTTTGTTGTAAGTGAGAAAATGCTGATTCGCATAAATATGTTGACCTGAAGCAGGAATGTAAATGTTCATACATTTTCTCACATTGGGGTACTTTTCTTTTGAAAAGAAAGTTCCAGAAATTATTTTCTGAATATCTGGCTTTCAGAAATATGTCACACTGCAGTGTTATTATTTCATTTTCCAGCGAATTTTTTTCCAGTTGAAACAGCTCTGCAAATTTACTTGCGATATGTTGTGGGTCAGTGTCCTCCTTGAATGGGTAAATGGCAAATTAAATAAGATATTCCAGTTTTGTAAACTGACTGAATCGGGTTTGGAAGTCGTCATGGACAGTTTGGATATCGGTTACATATGTTCCTGAATTGAATACATACGTGAATTTTTTTTTTGTAAATGATCCTTAATGTTTTTAAATCCATCATAATGTTTATTTTCAAGATTATCAAAACGTTTATTTTCGAGATTCTTAATCATAGCCAGTGATTGGTTCTTAAAAGAAGAAACACTGCCTATCATATCGCCGATTGTTTTATTTTATTTTCCTTGTAATTCCAATTTCAATAAACTAAGTTTGCCAGTAAAATCTGCCAAAAATGCCAGATCACGCAATTGGGGATAATTATCACCCCTCTCTTCAAGAAAACTTATAATACCGTCCAACAAGTCACGAAATCTTAGCAAAAAATACCTAAGGCTTAGCCACTTGACGTACGTGTGCAAAATCATATCTGGTAGAATATCCTTCAGTTTCGTTTCAAAAAGTCGCCTTTCAAGAGATTTACCTCTGATAGAGTTGACGATTTTAAAATTAATATCCATGACACATTTTGTATTAAGCCTCTTGCTGACTAAAACTTGCAGGTGGATGATACAATGATGGCTTAAGAAATCTTCATGTTTTTGACACAAGGCGCATCCATTGGATTTACCCGTCATCGCTGCTGTTCGGTGGTTATTGACACGAGCTTAAACAAGAAAGATGACACCGAACTTTCGAGTGTAATAAGCCCGTCTTTTGAATCCGTACTGAGGCAAATTAAATTTATCAAAGCTCTTCAAAGTCGATGGAACCGGTATGCAAAACAATAGTATCTGACAGAAGAAAGAAGTTTTTCAATCGAGTTTTTAATCCCTCAGATATTGCTCTAAACGGAATTTTGAGCTTACGCCCTCTGGTTTCAGACTTGTGCGTTAAGAAAAACATGAATTTATATGAGAAACATTTCGCATCGGAAACGCTCTCCAACACCGAAAGAATTTTTCAAATCGGGCTCTTAGAAACAGAGATATCGACAAAAATAAGATGTGGCTTTACGTCCCCTGGTGGGAAAACCATGCATTATTTTAGGAAGAAAGTATTCTCAAAAGGTTTTTCCATATGAGCGGTATCGGTCCAAGAAAAAAAATTAGTCGAGTTTAAAGGAGCCGAGAGTTTGCTACCAATACTTCAGAAGCAGAAATTAACACGTATGCTTCCTGGTGAACAAACCATTATTTACGAAACATTAGAAATTATGTGAAATATATTTTCCATCATGTCTTGTGTGCGATACAGGAAGAATTGTTCAAATTGGAGTTTTAGGAGCAGAAATAACGCAGAAAACGCAATTTACCTTTGTGCCCCTAGCGGAAAGTCTATGATTTACTTTAAAATTTTGAATTTATAGGTAAAACATTTCACATCGAAAACACAATCCAACAAAGAAGGAATTTTTCAAATCGGACTCCTAGAAGTACAGATATTGACAAAAATAAGATATACATCTACGCCCCTGGCGTAGAAACCATGCATTATTTTAGGAAGAAAATGTTTCTAAAAGGGTTGTCGACATGAGTAGTATCGGTCAACAAACGACGTTTTCTTCAGTCGAGAATGTAGGAGCTCATATTTTGCTGCAAATATATCAGAAGCGGAAATTAAGACTTACGCCACCTGGTGGCCAAACCACTTTTTACAAAAATTAGAAATTATGTGCAAAGGATTTCCTATTAAGAGCTGTATCCTGTGCAGAAAAGATTTTTCAAATCGGAGTTGTAGAAGCAGAGATATAGGAGGAAACGCAATTTACCCCTACGCCCCCTAGCGGAAAGTATATGAATTACTTGAAAATTTTGAAATTATATGAAAAACATGTCACATTGAAAACACTATCCAACAAAGAAGGAATTTTTCAAATCGGACTCCTAGAAGTAGAGATATTGACAAAAATAAGATATACATCTACGCCCCCTGGCGGAGAAACTGTGGAATATTTTAAGAAGAAAATATTGCGAAAAGGTTTATCGATGTGATTCTACGAAAAAAAAATTAAAAAAAAACATTCTACGAAAAAAAATTTTTCAATCGATACTTTAGAAGCTCAGATTTTATGGCGAATACATCAGAAGGAAAACTTAACGCTTACGCCCCCTGGTGGCCAAAGTATTCCTTACCAAAAATTTGAAATTATATGCAAAAGAGTTTCCATCAGGAGTTGTATCCGCTGAAGAAACAATTTTTCAAATCTGAGTTTTAGAAGAAGAGTTATCGGGGAAAATGTAATTCACTTTTACGCCCCCTAGCGGAAAATCTATGCGTAATTTGAAAAAGTAACTATATCTGAAATAGTCTTCGACATAAATGGAATCGAAAGATAAAATAATTTTTCAATCGGATGTTTAGAAGCAAATATGTGGAATAAGACGTATTTTTGAATTCGACATCATCTGCATTTACGCCCACTAGCGGCGAAATTTTACATCGTAAAAAAAAACAAAATGAAGGATCATCATTCACATATTTCAAGCTTCCCAATGCAAAAAAAATTTCGAATTGAACTAATAGTTGCAGAGATATCGTGCGTACAGACGGACGGACGGACAAACCGGCAACATAAGCGGGATCTTTTTTTACAAAAGACGTGCTAAAAAAGGCAACTTAGCCTTTTCAATATGTTTCTTGAATCTGTTGAAAATATCGAGACCTCGAGTTTTTCCTTTCAATGAAATCATGCTCAACAGTTCCTCTTTAGCAGAAAAGTCCCGGAAAATCATTCTGATAAAAATCAGCAGTTTAACAGTGTCACCGACATCAGTTGATTCATCCAGTTTTAGGATAATTGAAACACATTGATCAATATAATTTAGCAGTTGCCCATGTGCATTTTGTCTTAACTTTTCAATACGTCTCATGACTGTATTCCGACATAATTGCAGATCTTGAACGGCTGTTTTTATTTCACCATTATTCTTGAAATTTGCAACTAAAGAATCTGCTATGACTACAAAATATATTTGATAAATTCGCCATCAGAAAAATATTTACATGTTGTTGCTACTTTATGGCTTACTTGAAAGGAGGCGATGGTTACAGCCTTTGATTGATCGTTTGGTTTTGAGAACATGTTTCGCTGCGCAGTCAGTCCAGATTTCAGTTCCTGTCATGTTTTCTTTCTTATTTCACTGTTGAGTGGGAAGGAAAATCGGACGGGAAGGGAAATCGGACTGATATTTACCATGCAATGCGTTGAAGTACCGTTCTAAATTCTCCTTCTTTGGTATCGCCACGGAAGTACTGCGAATTAAGCAGCAATACTTGCCTTTAACCATAGCAAAAAAGTATTCCAGTAACCATTCTTGATGAAATTAATAAGTTTTCGGTCTTTTCGATGCATTCATTTTCACCAAAACAATAATATCAACGAAATGGTTCAAAGAAGAAACCCACAGCTCCGATGCGAATGATAAACAGTAAACATTACACTCTGAACCTGCACACCAAGCTTCCCCAAGCTGACTTTTACCTCACGTGACACTATCTACCCGCGTCTAACTCTGCGGTCAGTGCTCTCATTACGTAGGCAAGCAGAGCCGCAGCAGATTGCTGTCGGAGGATAGGAAGCCACGTGAGCTTGGCACCTGGTGAATGCAGTCGCAAGTCATCAGTTGCAAGGACGCAAGCATTGCCGCTCCTTTGTCTGAATGCTCCATCGTCGATTTTCGTAGTAACTTATAAAATATTTTATATTTTTTCCACAAAACTTTAGCGGTCGATCAAATATGATTCGCCGATCGGCGTGTTGGTAGTCCCTGAAATAAACGACGTTCCCTGACCTTCATTGTTGTGCCGTCAATCTGTCAAAACGTTTTGTGCAAAAGTGTGAGTAACAAATGAATAGCGGTCCACCTCTTTCGTCTTAATGAAGCAAACTTTTAACAAGATATATGACACCGAATTTTTGGTTGTAATGAGCACATCTTTTGAATCTTTTCCGATACGAAAACTATACTTCAAAGAAAATTTTTAGAAAATCTAAATATTTAGCAGAAAAGGAAATACACTTGCATCACCTAGGGGGAAGCTGCGGATATTTTAACATACATAATTTGAAAAGAGTTATTCGTAGTCATAGGAAACGGTAAAAAAGTTAACCAAATTTCTACAGTCAATAAACAATTCAGAAATATAAAGAGCTACTTACACCTACTAACGGAAGAAAATTGTTACGAAAATAAACAAATTATGCAAAAAATGTTTCTCACAGAGCAAGGAAGATATCAAAGACAAAGGTACTTTCAAAATCGAAAAGTTCGAAGAAGGGATATGCAAAGGATACTCACACATTTTTAGAACGATTTTCAGGTAATATAATAAATGTTTAAAATAAAATTGTCTTTTCTTGAATGTTCTTTCTAAAAGCCCTTTCTCTGGATTCTAAACCTACATCTAGATGTCCAAGATAGCAGGGCATTCCTTAAAATTAGTAGTGCTATTTTATTCCGCGCGTGTTGCACTACTTTCCACAGAACAATCATTGTTTTAGGTCTGCCTTTAGAAAGCGCTTTTCTTACCAGTTCGAAGGCACAATAGGTCCATTAGTGACACATCAGAGGACTTTGAAGGAATATGAGCAAAAAGCATGGACTTGTTACTGGTCTCTTTTTTTTTAAGATATAGAGTTTTATATTTATATGTATGACTGGTAGCCTTATCCTGATGGGGTTCTACTCTTTGAAGGCTCTGTGAATAAAGAAAAGGTATTTCATCTTGAAATAAAGGAGTTAAAACATTATTTTGGTAATATGTAGAATTGATTTTAGCATTCTTTTGAAATGTTTTAAACTTCAATTTCTTGTTGTACGAGAAATCAGTAATAATTATGAATCTTTTTTCTAAAACTTTCTTTGAATTTTTGGAAACAAGTTTTTAAGTCACTTTCTGCTCTTTTGCGATAATAAATCGACATCTGTTTCTTTAGGTAGATCCATGTTTCATCAATAGTCGCAATAAATTTCCATTTGTAACAGGCTTAATGAGTTTCATCAAGAAATCTACACCGTGTTCTGCGCTCAGACACGTGCCTACGCAAAAGACAGTGAATATTATGTTTCTTTGTTTTTTGTTTTTTTGCAGGTTCAAATCTTTGTTTATTACCTTGTTTACAGTTGATACAGAGAATGTAACGACTTAGCACTTGCTATTTAGTTCGGTGGATTTTCTTTTAAGACCAGGGACCTTATTTTAGAAATAAACCCCGTTGCTAAATAACATTCACAATACAGGCAATTCTCCGTAGTACCCATTATTTCCCTGCTCTTACTACTTGTACTTGGCGTAGACATCGAATCGTTATCTCTTATCTTACTTTGGTCACTGGTAGGTTTACTGTTCTCTGACTGTCTTCTTGATGCTGTGACGTGCGAACTTTCACATCGTCAAAACACTCAAGTCTTAATTGTTTGCATCATGTTCACAAAGGTATTTACACAAGCAACATAACCGAGTATAATATCATTGATAAATGCACTGTGGGACGATAGAGGAAGTCAGGAATATTAGAGGAACTGTAGAAGTGATGTGCTTGAATGTTTCTAGGGTTGGGAGTTTTCTAGGAAGGATGGTCGCCTTATCGATGGCGGGTAGGATGCGCAGGAACTACTGGTATTGTGCCATATAGCACAAGGCGGGTCACGTGAAGTGTGTTCCTGCGCTTGACCGTGGATTGACTCAGTACTAAATTGACCAACGAAATTTCCCTCAAGGACAAAAATTATTGTCAAGACGGCGCTCGCTCCACAGACCAAATAAAGCATATTTGCATTTGATTGTAATTATTCTTTCGTCTTATAAGCAACATATACATTTACTACATATACACTGAATTGCCAGAAAAACTACACCAGTCTAATACTTGGCAGGTCACCCACGGGAGAGCAGGACTGCAGAAATACGACGGGGCATGGACTCCACTAGCTTCTGGAAATGTGCGGTAGGCAATGCACACCATACTTCCTGCAGAGCGTTCCACAATTCGGGTGTATTCAGAGGTCTCAGATTCCTGTGTTCGATAGCGCGTTGCATGGCATCCAAAATGTGTTCTATCACGTTCAGGTCTGGGGGCTTGGGTAGGAATGGCAACACCCCAAACTCAGATTAATGCTCCTCTAACCGTAATGTGGCGTCCCGACACTTGTGTGGAGGTGCATCGTCCTGGTGGAACAGGTCTAACCCATCTTCATGAATGCAGGACATGAACGGTTGTACCTCGTCAGAAAGGATGCGCACGTAGCGTTGGCCGGTCACAGACGTTTGTAGACGCACCAGGGGTCCAATTGAAGTCCAGATAAACACACCGCATACCATTACAGACCCCCCCCACCAGCCGGTATAGTTCCCTGTTGGCAGGAAAGATCCATGGTTTCATGGGTTTTGCGCCACACATAAATCCTTCCATCTGCCCGATACAGTTGAAAATGCGACTCGTCAGGCCAGGCTACTTGTTTCCAGTCATCAAGTGTCCTGTGGCGGTGTTGCCGTGCCCAAGTGAGGCGCATAGCTCTGTGTCGTGCACCCATCAAGGGGACTCGAGTTGGGCTTCGGCTCCCAAAGCCCATATCGTGCAAAGTACGTTGCACAGTCCGGACGCTGATGCTTGTTGAGGATCCAGCATGGAATTCCGATTATATCTGCGAGAGTGTTGCACGCCTATCGCGTGAAACGATTCTTGACAGCCGACGATGGTCACGTTCACCCAATGTCTTTTTACGGCCGCACTGGTATCGTAGGTTGGAGGTTTTGCCGGAATTCTTGTAGTCACGGTACACCCTTGCAATGGTCGTCCGTGAAAATCCGAACTTCA
The DNA here is from genome assembly GCA_039090855.1 of Macrothele yani. NCBI lineage: Eukaryota > Metazoa > Arthropoda > Arachnida > Araneae > Macrothelidae > Macrothele > Macrothele yani. The sequence goes on from CM077026.1 coordinate 120,840,657, forward strand.
TTTCTACCTCCGAAATACTATGGGCCATATCACGAGCGCCAACTATGACACTGCCTTGGAACTCGCTTAAATCGTTATTGCTTGTCATTCTAATGCCGAAAACAGCTCTGACAGCTGGCAAGGTTGTCTATCGCGTTATATACGCACTGGCGGACGTAACTGATTACGCGCATGAGTGACGTTGCTATGTATTTTGCATAAATACATTGTACCAGTTTTTCTGGAACTTCAGTGTATATATACATATCACTAAGCTGTTCTCTGAGATTCAACGGTTAGCTCCAAAAAGACTACCAGATAGTTTTTACTTACTGTTGCCGTATCAAACTCCTCCATTTACAGCGATCTTGACATACAACACGGGCTTCACTGACATCCATTACACGCCGTACACATGATCTTCTATACTTCATACTCATAATTTGTTTCTCATGCAGACACTCCTGAATCTGACCCTCCCGTGACTTCCTTGGCCTTCCTCTGCCCTTCCTTCCTGCCACTTGGGCTAAAAAGATTTTCTTAGTAAGCATCTCATCACTCATTCTTTCAACATGGCCAAACCACCGAAGCATGTTAGTCTCCACTTTGCTAACAACATTTTGCTTCTCATCACACAACTGCAACACATTTTCATTCCTCATACAATCAGAACGTGTCTTCCCACAAACGCATTTCTCCAGCACCTAAACGACTCCTGTGGTTCTTCTGCAGTACTCTGGTTTCACTGCCATACATCAGATTAGAAACAATTACACTCTCATACACAGCCATGCGGGACTCTCTTTAGAACCCATCATTCCTGTGAAAACCTCCCAGAGCAGCCTTACTAACAGTTTAACGTCTCTATTTTACCCAAAACAGGTCACTATAATGCAGTGTTTTCCAACCGGGGCTCCGTGAAATTTCGAAAGACCAAATATTTACATTGGAGTAAATGTATGATGTATGAGCTGTATGTATGAAGTCAAGTCAAGTCATACATTTACTCCAGTGTAAATATTTGGTCTTTCGAAATTTCGCGGAGCCCCGGTTTGGAAACACTGCGTTAGAGTGCCCGCTTTCGGGTGAAATAGAGACGTTACATTTTTAGTTAGTAGACTTGTGAATGGCTGGCCGTTCAAGCCAATCATTGTGCAATTAAGAAACATCTGTTTGGGATATTCAACTATTCGGCACTTCATATGAAAGATACGGAGCTTTAAATCAAAGCAGCACTCTGAGTTACGTAACATAATGTTCTAATAACACTCACTTTTCTTCACACATAATTAACTAAGAACATTACGAACTGTCCATCAAACAGTCGGTATCAGTCAATCACTATGGATACATACTTCTCGATGATAACGCAAGGCTACAAGTTGCACGCCAGGCAATCCACTAGCTGCACCAGTTGAGGTACGAAGCTTCCCCTCATTCGCCGTATTTACCTGATTGTCACTTTCGGGCACCTGGATTTTTTCTACAGGGTTAATGGTTTCCCAATGAAATATCAGTTGAAACCAAATCTCCCCCCCCCCCCGGTGGCGCAGTGGTCTAAGCGATGGCCTCTGATCATTCGTCCGGACGGGATCCGGGTTAAAATCCCGGTGAGGCATGGATGTTGTGTTTGTCTTACGGCACTGGCTGTCTCCCTTCCCTGGAACCAGTGACCCTAAATTAGGGACGGGCGACTGCTTATAGCCCATTGAGTTGCTCACGGTGGTCGTTAAACCTCCAATCAAAAAAAAAAAAAAAAAAAAAAAGAAACCAAATCCATGCATTTATCGCATTCTGAAGCTCGATTCTTTTTTTTATGTCGGCATACAGAAGTTTGTATCTCGTTGGCAAAAGTGCGTTGCCACCCCGGTGGCGCAGAGGTCTAAGCGATGGCCTCTGATCATTCGTCCTGCCGCCCCGGTGGCGCAGTGGTCTAAGCGATGGCCTCTGATCATTCGTCCGTAAGGGGTCCGGGTTTGAATCCCGTGAGGCATGGATGTTGTGTTTGTCTTACGGCACTGGCTCTCTCCCTTCCCTGGAACCAGTGACCCTAAATTAGGGACGGGCGACTGCTTATAGCCCATTGAGTTGCTCACGGTGGTCGTTAAACCTCCAATCAAAAAAAAAAAAAAGAAAAAAAATAAACCAAATCCATGCATTTATCGCATTCTGAAGCTCGATTCTTTTTTTATGTCGGCATACAGAAGTTTGTATCTCGTTGGCAAAAGTGCGTTGCCACCCCGGTGGCGCAGAGGTCTAAGCGATGGCCTCTGATCATTCGTCCTGCCGCCCCGGTGGCGCAGTGGTCTAAGCGATGGCCTCTGATCATTCGTCCGAAAGGGGTCCGGGTTCGAATCCCGGTGAGGCATGGATGTTGTGTTTGTCTTACGGCACTGGCTCTCTCCCTTCCCTGGAACCAGTGACCCTAAATTAGGGACGGGCGACTGCTTATAGCCCATTGAGTTGCTCACGGTGGTCGTTAAACCTCCAATCAAAAAAAAAAAAAGAAAAAAAGAAACCAAATCCATGCATTTATCGCATTCTGAAGCTCGATTCTTTTTTTTATGTCGGCATACAGAAGTTTGTATCTCGTTGGCAAAAGTGCGTTGCCACCCCGGTGGCGCAGAGGTCTAAGCGATGGCCTCTGATCATTCGTCCTGCCGCCCCGGTGGCGCAGTGGTCTAAGCGATGGCCTCTGATCATTCGTCCGAAAGGGGTCCGGGTTCGAATCCCGGTGAGGCATGGATGTTGTGTTTGTCATACGGCACTGGCTCTCTCCCTTCCCTGGAACCAGTGACCCTAAATTAGGGACGGGCGACTGCTTATAGCCCATTGAGTTGCTCACGGTGGTCGTTAAACCTCCAATCAAAAAAAAAAAAAATACAAAAAATAAACCAAATCCATGCATTTATCGCATTCTGAAGCTCGATTCTTTTTTTTATGTCGGCATACAGAAGTTTGTATCTCGTTGGCAAAAGTGCGTTGCCACCCCGGTGGCGCAGAGGTCAAAGCGATGGCCTCTGATCATTCGTCCTGCAGCCCCGGTGGCGCAGTGGTCTAAGCGATGGCCTCTGATCATTCGTCCGAAAGGGGTCCGGGTTCGAATCCCGGTGAGGCATGGATGTTGTGTTTGTCTTACGGCACTGGCTCTCTCCCTTCCCTGGAACCAGTGACCCTAAATTAGGGACGGGCGACTGCTTATAGCCCATTGAGTTGCTCACGGTGGTCGTTAAACCTCCAATCAAAAAAAAAAAAAAAAAAGAAAAAAAGAAACCAAATCCATGCATTTATCGCATTCTGAAGCTCGATTCTTTTTTTTATGTCGGCATACAGAAGTTTGTATCTCGTTGGCAAAAGTGCGTTGCCACCCCGGTGGCGCAGAGGTCTAAGCGATGGCCTCTGATCATTCGTCCTGCCGCCCCGGTGGCGCAGTGGTCTAAGCGATGGCCTCTGATCATTCGTCCGAAAGGGGTCCGGGTTCGAATCCCGGTGAGGCATGGATGTTGTGTTTGTCTTACGGCACTGGCTCTCTCCCTTCTCTGGAACCAGTGACCCTAAATTAGGGACGGGCGACTGCTTATAGCCCATTGAGTTGCTCACGGTGGTCGTTAAACCTCCAATCAAAAAAAAAAAAATACAAAAAATAAACCAAATCCATGCATTTATCGCATTCTGAAGCTCGATTCTTTTTTTTATGTCGGCATACAGAAGTTTGTATCTCGTTGGCAAAAGTGCGTTGCCACCCCGGTGGCGCAGAGGTCTAAGCGATGGCCTCTGATCATTCGTCCTGCCGCCCCGGTAGCGCAGTGGTCTAAGCGATGGCCTCTGATCATTCGTCCGAAAGGGGTCCGGGTTCGAATCCCGGTGAGGCATGGATGTTGTGTTTGTCTTACGGCACTGGCTCTCTCCCTTCCCTGGAACCAGTGACCCTAAATTAGGGACAGGCGACTGCTTATAGCCCATTGAGTTGCTCACGGTGGTCGTTAAACCTCCAATCAAAAAAAAAAAAAAAAAAAGGAAAAAAAGAAACCAAATCCATGCATTTATCGCATTCTGAAGCTCGATTCTTTTTTTATGTCGGCATACAGAAGTTTGTATCTCGTTGGCAAAAGTGCGTTGCCACCCCGGTGGCGCAGAGGTCTAAGCGATGGCCTCTGATCATTCGTCCTGCCGCCCCGGTGGCGCAGTGGTCTAAGCGATGGCCTCTGATCATTCGTCCGAAAGGGGTCCGGGTTCGAATCGCGGTGAGGCATGGATGTTGTGTTTGTCTTACGGCACTTTCTCTCTCCCTTCCCTGGAACCAGTGACCCTAAATTAGGGACGGGCGACTGCTTATAGCCCATTGAGTTGCTCACGGTGGTCGTTAAACCTCCAATCAAAAAAAAAAAAAAAAAGAAAAAAAGAAACCAAATCCATGCATTTATCGGATTCTGAAGCTCGATTCTTTTTTTATGTCGGCATACAGAAGTTTGTATCTCGTTGGCAAAAGTGCGTTGCCACCCCGGTGGCGCAGAGGTCTAAGCGATGGCCTCTGATCATTCGTCCTGCCGCCCCGGTGGCGCAGTGGTCTAAGCGATGGCCTCTGATCATTCGTCCGAAAGGGGTCCGGGTTCGAATCCCGGTGAGGCATGGATGTTGTGTTTGTCTTACGGCACTGGCTCTCTCCCTTCCCTGGAACCAGTGACCCTAAATTAGGGACGGGCGACTGCTTATAGCCCATTGAGTTGCTCACGGTGGTCGTTAAACCTCCAATCAAAAAAAAAAAAAAAAAGAAAAAAAGAAACCAAATCCATGCATTTATCGCATTCTGAAGCTCGATTCTTTTTTTTATGTCGGCATACAGAAGTTTGTATCTCGTTGGCAAAAGTGCGTTGCAACCCCGGTGGCGCAGAGGTCTAAGCCATGGCCTCTGATCATTCGTCCTGCCGCCCCGGTGGCGCAGTGGTCTAAGCGATGGCCTCTGATCATTCGTCCGTAAGGGGTCCGGGTTTGAATCCCGTTAGGCATGGATGTTGTGTTTGTCTTACGGCACTGGCTCTCTCCCTTCCCTGAAACCAGTGACCCTAAATTAGGGACGGGCGACTGCTTATAGCCCATTGAGTTGCTCACGGTGGTCGTTAAACCTCCAATCAAAAAAAAAAAGAAAAAAAGAAACCAAATCCATGCATTTATCGCATTCTGGAGCTCGATTCTTTTTTTTATGTCGGCATACAGAAGTTTGTATCTCGTTGGCAAAAGTGCGTTGCCACCCCGGTGGCGCAGAGGTCTAAGCGATGGCCTCTGATCATTCGTCCTGCCGCCCCGGTGGCGCAGTGGTCTAAGCGATGGCCTCTGATCATTCTTCCGTAAGGGGTCCGGGTTTGAATCCCGTGAGGCATGGATGTTGTGTTTGTCTTACGGCACTGGCTCTCTCCCCTCCCTGGAACCAGTGACCCTAAATTAGGGACGGGCGACTGCTTATAGCCCATTGAGTTGCTCACGGTGGTCGTTAAACCTCCAATCAAAAAAAAAAAAAATGAAAAAAAGAAACCAAATCCATGCATTTATCGCATTCTGAAGCTCGATTCTTTTTTTTTATGTCGGCATACAGAAGTTTGTATCTCGTTGGCAAAAGTGCGTTGCCACCCCGGTGGCGCAGAGGTCTAAGCGATGGCCTCTGATCCTTCGTCCTGCCGCCCCGGTGGCGCAGTGGTCTAAGCGATGGCCTCTGATCATTCGTCCGAAAGGGGTCCGGGTTCGAATCCCGGTGAGGCATGGATGTTGTGTTTGTCTTACGGCACTGGCTCTCTCCCTTCCCTGGAACCAGTGACCCTAAATTAGGGACGGGCGACTGCTTATAGCCCATTGAGTTGCTCACGGTGGTCGTTAAACCTCCAATCAAAAAAAAAAAAAAAAAGAAAAAAAGAAACCAAATCCATGCATTTATCGCATTCTGAAGCTCGATTCTTTTTTATGTCGGCATACAGAAGTTTGTATCTCGTTGGCAAAAGTGCGTTGCCACCCCGGTGGCGCAGAGGTCTAAGCGATGGCCTCTGATCATTCGTCCTGCCGCCCCGGTGGCGCAGTGGTCTAAGCGATGGCCTCTGATCATTCGTCCGTAAGGGGTCCGGGTTTGAATCCCGTGAGGCATGGATGTTGTGTTTGTCTTACGGCACTGGGTCTCTCCCTTCCCTGGAACCAGTGACCCTAAATTAGGGACGGGCGACTGCTTATAGCCCATTGAGTTGCTCACGGTGGTCGTTAAACCTCCAATCAAAAAAAAAAAGAAAAAAAGAAACCAAATCCATGCATTTATCGCATTCTGAAGCTCGATTCTTTTTTTTATGTCGGCATACAGAAGTTTGTATCTCGTTGGCAAAAGTGCGTTGCCACCCCGGTGGCGCAGAGGTCTAAGCGATGGCCTCTGATCATTCGTCCTGCCGCCCCGGTGGCGCAGTGGTCTAAGCGATGGCCTCTGATCATTCGTCCGTAAGGAGTCCGGGTTTGAATCCCGTGAGGCATGGATGTTGTGTTTGTCTTACGGCACTGGGTCTCTCCCTTCCCTGGAACCAGTGACCCTAAATTAGGGACGGGCGACTGCTTATAGCCCATTGAGTTGCTCACGGTGGTCGTTAAACCTCCAATCAAAAAAAAAAAAAAAGAAAAAAAGAAACCAAATCCATGCATTTATCGCATTCTGAAGCTCGATTCTTTTTTATGTCGGCATACAGAAGTTTGTATCTCGTTGGCAAAAGTGCGTTGCCACCCCGGTGGCGCAGAGGTCTAAGCGATGGCCTCTGATCATTCGTCCTGCCGCCCCGGTGGCGCAGTGGTCTAAGCGATGGCCTCTGATCATTCGTCCGAAAGGGGTCCGGGTTCGAATCCCGGTGAGGCATGGATGTTGTGTTTGTCTTACGGCACTGGCTCTCTCCCTTCCCTGGAACCAGTGACCCTAAATTAGGGACGGGCGACTGCTTATAGCCCATTGAGTTGCTCACGGTGGTCGTTAAACCTCCAATCAAAAAAAAAAAAAAGAAAAAAAAGAAACCAAATCCATGCATTTATCGCATTCTGAAGCTCGATTCTTTTTTTTATGTCGGCATACAGAAGTTTGTATCTCGTTGGCAAAAGTGCGTTTCCACCCCGGTGGCGCAGAGGTCTAAGCGATGGCCTCTGATCATTCGTCCTGCCGCCCCGGTGGCGCAGTGGTCTAAGCGATGGCCTCTGATCATTCGTCCGTAAGGGGTCCGGGTTTGAATCCCGTGAGGCATGGATGTTGTGTTTGTCTTACGGCACTGGCTCTCTCCCTTCCCTGGAACCAGTGACCCTAAATTAGGGACGGGCGACTGCTTATAGCCCATTGAGTTGCTCACGGTGGTCGTTAAACCTCCAATCAAAAAAAAAAAAAAAAAAAAGAAAAAAAGAAACCAAATCCATACATTTATCGCATTCTGAAGCTCGATTCTTTTTTTTATGTCGGCATACAGAAGTTTGTATCTCGTTGGCAAAAGTGCGTTGCCACCCCGGTGGCGCAGAGGTCTAAGCAATGGCCTCTGATCATTCGTCCTGCCGCCCCGGTGGCGCAGTGGTCTAAGCGATGGCCTCTGATCATTCGTCCGAAAGGGGTCCGGGTTCGAATCCCGGTGAGGCATGGATGTTGTGTTTGTTTTACGGCACTGGCTCTCTCCCTTCCCTGGAACCAGTGACCCTAAATTAGGGACGGGCGACTGCTTATAGCCCATTGAGTTGCTCACGGTGGTCGTTAAACCTCCAATCAAAAAAAAAAAAAAAAAAGAAAAAAGAAACCAAATCCATGCATTTATCGCATTCTGAAGCTCGATTCTTTTTTTTTATGTCGGCATACAGAAGTTTGTATCTCGTTGGCAAAAGTGCGTTGCCACCCCGGTGGCGCAGAGGTCTAAGCGATGGCCTCTGATCATTCGTCCTGCCGCCCCGGTGGCGCAGTGGTCTAAGCGATGGCCTCTGATCATTCGTCCGTAAAGGGGTCCGGGTTTCAATCCCGTGAGGCATGGATGTTGTGTTTGTCTTACGGCACTGGGTCTCTCCCTTCCCTGGAACCAGTGACCCTAAATTAGGGACGGGCGACTGCTTATAGCCCATTGAGTTGCTCACGGTGGTCGTTAAACCTCCAATCAAAAAAAAAAAAAAAGAAAAAAAGAAACCAAATCCATGCATTTATCGCATTCTGAAGCTCGATTCTTTTTTTTATGTCGGCATACAGAAGTTTGTATCTCGTTGGCAAAAGTGCGTTGCCACCCCGGTGGCGCAGAGGTCTAAGCGATGGCCTCTGATCATTCGTCCTGCCGCCCCGGTGGCGCAGTGGTCTAAGCGATGGCCTCTGATCATTCGTCCGAAAGGGGTCCGGGTTCGAATCCCGGTGAGGCATGGATGTTGTGTTTGTCTTACGGCACTGGCTCTCTCCCTTCCCTGGAACCAGTGACCCTAAATTAGGGACGGGCGACTGCTTATAGCCCATTGAGTTGCTCACGGTGGTCGTTAAACCTCCAATCAAAAAAAAAAAAAAAAAAAAAGAAACCAAATCCATGCATTTATCGCATTCTGAAGCTCGATTCTTTTTTATGTCGGCATACAGAAGTTTGTATCTCGTTGGCAAAAGTGCGTTGCCACCCCGGTGGCGCAGAGGTCTAAGCGATGGCCTCTGATCATTCGTCCTGCCGCCCCGGTGGCGCAGTGGTCTAAGCGATGGCCTCTGATCATTCGTCCGAAAGGGGTCCGGGTTCGAATCCCGGTGAGGCATGGATGTTGTGTTTGTCTTACGGCACTGGCTCTCTCCCTTCCCTGGAACCAGTGACCCTAAATTAGGGACGGGCGACTGCTTATAGCCCATTGAGTTGCTCACGGTGGTCGTTAAACCTCCAATCAAAAAAATAAAAAGAAAAAAAAAGAAACCAAATCCATGCATTTATCGCATTCTGAAGCTCGATTCTTTTTTTTATGTCGGCATACAGAAGTTTGTATCTCGTTGGCAAAAGTGCGTTGCCACCCCGGTGGCGTAGAGGTCTAAGCGATGGCCTCTGATCATTCGTCCTGCCGCCCCGGTGGCGCAGTGGTCTAAGCGATGGCCTCTGATCATTCGTCCGAAAGGGGTCCGGGTTCGAATCACGGTGAGGCATGGATGTTGTGTTTGTCTTACGGCACTGGCTCTCTCCCTTCCCTGGAACCAGTGACCCTAAATTAGGGACGGGCGACTGCTTATAGCCCATTGAGTTGCTCACGGTGGTCGTTAAACCTCCAATCAAAAAAAAAAAAAAGAAAAAAAGAAACCAAATCCATGCATTTATCGCATTCTGAAGCTCGATTCTCTTTTTTATGTCGGCATACAGAAGTTTGTATCTCGTTGGCAAAAGTGCGTTGCCACCCCGGTGGCGCAGAGGTCTAAGCGATGGCCTCTGATCATTCGTCCTGCCGCCCCGGTGGCGCAGTGGTCTAAGCGATGGCCTCTGATCATTCGTCCGTAAGGGGTCCGGGTTTGAATCCCGTGAGGCATGGATGTTGTGTTTGTCTTACGGCACTGGCTCTCTCCCTTCCCTGGAACCAGTGACCCTAAATTAGGGACGGGCGACTGCTTATAGCCCATTGAGTTGCTCACGGTGGTCGTTAAACCTCCAATCAAAAAAAAAAAAGAAAAAAAGAAACCAAATCCATGCATTTATCGCATTCTGAAGCTCGAATCTTTTTTTTATGTCGGCATACAGAAGTTTGTATCTCGTTGGCAAAAGTGCGTTTCCACCCCGGTGGCGCAGAGGTCTAAGCGATGGCCTCTGATCATTCGTCCTGCCGCCCCGGTGGCGCAGTGGTCTAAGCGATGGCCTCTGATCATTCGTCCGTAAGGGGTCCGGGTTTGAATCCCGTGAGGCATGGATGTTGTGTTTGTCTTACGGCACTGGCTCTCTCCCTTCCCTGGAACCAGTGACCCTAAATTAAGGACGGGCGACTGCTTATAGCCCATTGAGTTGCTCACGGTGGTCGTTAAACCTCCAATCAAAAAAAAAAAAGAAAAAAAAGAAACCAAATCCATACATTTATCGCATTCTGAAGCTCGATTCTTTTTTTTATGTCGGCATACAGAAGTTTGTATCTCGTTGGCAAAAGTGCGTTGCCACCCCGGTGGCGCAGAGGTCTAAGCAATGGCCTCTGATCATTCGTCCTGCCGCCCCGGTGGCGCAGTGGTCTAAGCGATGGCCTCTGATCATTCGTCCGAAAGGGGTCCGGGTTCGAATCCCGGTGAGGCATGGGTGTTGTGTTTGTTTTACGGCACTGGCTCTCTCCCTTCCCTGGAACCAGTGACCCTAAATTAGTTACGGGCGACTGCTTATAGCCCATTGAGTTGCTCACGGTGGTCGTTAAACCTCCAATCAAAAAAAAAAAGAAAAAAAAGAAACCAAATCCATGCATTTATCGCATTCTGAAGCTCGATTCTTTTTTTTATGTCGGCATACAGAAGTTTGTATCTCGTTGGCAAAAGTGCGTTGCCACCCCGGTGGCGCAGAGGTCTAAGCGATGGCCTCTGATCATTCGTCCTGCCGCCCCGGTGGCGCAGTGGTCTAAGCGATGGCCTCTGATCATTCGTCCGTAAGGGGTCCGGGTTTGAATCCCGTGAGGCATGGATGTTGTGTTTGTCTTACGGCACTGGGTCTCTCCCTTCCCTGGAACCAGTGACCCTAAATTAGGGACGGGCGACTGCTTATAGCCCATTGAGTTGCTCACGGTGGTCGTTAAACCTCCAATCAAAAAAAAAAAAAAAAAGAAAAAAAAGAAACCAAATCCATGCATTTATCGCATTCTGAAGCTCGATTCTTTTTTTTATGTCGGCATACAGAAGTTTGTATCTCGTTGGCAAAGTGCGTTGCCACCCCGGTGGCGCAGAGGTCTAAGCGATGGCCTCTGATCATTCGTCCTGCCGCCCCGGTGGCGCAGTGGTCTAAGCGATGGCCTCTGATCATTCGTCCGAAAGGGGTCCGGGTTCGAATCCCGGTGAGGCATGGATGTTGTGTTTGTCTTACGGCACTGGCTCTCTCCCTTCCCTGGAACCAGTGACCCTAAATTAGGGACGGGCGACTGCTTATAGCCCATTGAGTTGCTCACGGTGGTCGTTAAACCTCCAATCAAAAAAAAAAAAAAAAGAAAAAAAAGAAACCAAATCCATGCATTTATCGCATTCTGAAGCTCGATTCTTTTTTTTATGTCGGCATACAGAAGTTTGTATCTCGTTGGCAAAAGTGCGTTTCCACCCCGGTGGCGCAGAGGTCTAAGCGATGGCCTCTGATCATTCGTCCTGCCGCCCCGGTGGCGCAGTGGTCTAAGCGATGGCCTCTGATCATTCGTCCGTAAGGGGTCCGGGTTTGAATCCCGTGAGGCATGGATGTTGTGTTTGTCTTACGGCACTGGCTCTCTCCCTTCCCTGGAACCAGTGACCCTAAATTAGGGACGGGCGACTGCTTATAGCCCATTGAGTTGCTCACGGTGGTCGTTAAACCTCCAATCAAAAAAAAAAAAAAGAAAAAAAGAAACCAAATCCATACATTTATCGCATTCTGAAGCTCGATTCTTTTTTTTATGTCGGCATACAGAAGTTTGTATCTCGTTGGCAAAAGTGCGTTGCCACCCCGGTGGCGCAGAGGTCTAAGCGATGGCCTCTGATCATTCGTCCTGCCGCCCCGGTGGCGCAGTGGTCTAAGCGATGGCCTCTGATCATTCGTCCGAAAGGGGTCCGGGTTCGAATCCCGGTGAGGCATGGATGTTGTGTTTGTTTTACGGCACTGGCTCTCTCCCTTCCCTGGAACCAGTGACCCTAAATTAGGGACGGGCGACTGCTTATAGCCCATTGAGTTGCTCACGGTGGTCGTTAAACCTCCAATCAAAAAAAAAAAAAAAAGAAAAAAAGAAACCAAATCCATGCATTTATCGCATTCTGAAGCTCGATTCTTTTTTTTATGTCGGCATACAGAAGTTTGTATCTCGTTGGCAAAAGTGCGTTGCCACCCCGGTGGCGCAGAGGTCTAAGCGATGGCCTCTGATCATTCGTCCTGCCGCCCCGGTGGCGCAGTGGTCTAAGCGATGGCCTCTGATCATTCGTCCGTAAGGGGTCCGGGTTTGAATCCCGTGAGGCATGGATGTTGTGTTTGTCTTACGGCACTGGGTCTCTCCCTTCCCTGGAACCAGTGACCCTAAATTAGGGACGGGCGACTGCTTATAGCCCATTGAGTTGCTCACGGTGGTCGTTAAACCTCCAATCAAAAAAAAAAAAAAAGAAAAAAAGAAACCAAATCCATGCATTTATCGCATTCTGAAGCTCGATTCTTTTTTTTATGTCGGCATACAGAAGTTTGTATCTCGTTGGCAAAAGTGCGTTGCCACCCCGGTGGCGCAGAGGTCTAAGCGATGGCCTCTGATCATTCGTCCTGCCGCCCCGGTGGCGCAGTGGTCTAAGCGATGGCCTCTGATCATTCGTCCGAAAGGGGTCCGGGTTCGAATCCCGGTGAGGCATGGATGTTGTGTTTGTCTTACGGCACTGGCTCTCTCCCTTCCCTGGAACCAGTGACCCTAAATTAGGGACGGGCGACTGCTTATAGCCCATTGAGTTGCTCACGGTGGTCGTTAAACCTCCAATCAAAAAAAAAAAAAAAAAAAAAAAAAGAAAAAAAGAAACCAAATCCATGCATTTATCGCATTCTGAAGCTCGATTCTTTTTTTTATGTCGGCATACAGAAGTTTGTATCTCGTTGGCAAAAGTGCGTTGCCACCCCGGTGGCGCAGAGGTCTAAGCGATGGCCTCTGATCATTCGTCCTGCCGCCCCGGTGGCGCAGTGGTCTAAGCGATGGCCTCTGATCATTCGTCCGAAAGGGGTCCGGGTTCGAATCCCGGTGAGGCATGGATGTTGTGTTTGTCTTACGGCACTGGCTCTCTCCCTTCCCTGGAACCAGTGACCCTAAATTAGGGACGGGCGACTGCTTATAGCCCATTGAGTTGCTCACGGTGGTCGTTAAACCTCCAATCAAAAAAAAAAAAAAAAAGAAAAAAAAGAAACCAAATCCATGCATTTATCGCATTCTGAAGCTCGATTCTTTTTTTTTATGTCGGCATACAGAAGTTTGTATCTCGTTGGCAAAAGTGCGTTGCCACCCGGTGGCGTAGAGGTCTAAGCGATGGCCTCTGATCATTCGTCCTGCCGCCCCGGTGGCGCAGTGGTCTAAGCGATGGCCTCTGATCATTCGTCCGAAAGGGGTCCGGGTTCGAATCACGGTGAGGCATGGATGTTGTGTTTGTCTTACGGCACTGGCTCTCTCCCTTCCCTGGAACCAGTGACCCTAAATTAGGGACGGGCGACTGCTTATAGCCCATTGAGTTGCTCACGGTGGTCGTTAAACCTCCAATCAAAAAAAAAAAAAGAAAAAAAAGAAACCAAATCCATGCATTTATCGCATTCTGAAGCTCGATTCTTTTTTTATGTCGGCATACAGAAGTTTGTATCTCGTTGGCAAAAGTGCGTTGCCACCCCGGTGGCGCAGAGGTCTAAGCGATGGCCTCTGATCATTCGTCCTGCCGCCCCGGTGGCGCAGTGGTCTAAGCGATGGCCTCTGATCATTCGTCCGTAAGGGGTCCGGGTTTGAATCCCGTGAGGCATGGATGTTGTGTTTGTCTTACGGCACTGGCTCTCTCCCTTCCCTGGAACCAGTGACCCTAAATTAGGGACGGGCGACTGCTTATAGCCCATTGAGTTGCTCACGGTGGTCGTTAAACCTCCAATCAAAAAAAAAAAAAAAAGAAAAAAAGAAACCAAATCCATGCATTTATCGCATTCTGAAGCTCGAATCTTTTTTTTATGTCGGCATACAGAAGTTTGTATCTCGTTGGCAAAAGTGCGTTGCCACCCCGGTGGCGCAGAGGTCTAAGCGATGGCCTCTGATCATTCGTCCTGCCGCCCCGGTGGCGCAGTGGTCTAAGCGATGGCCTCTGATCATTCGTCCGTAAGGGGTCCGGGTTTGAATCCCGTGAGGCATGGATGTTGTGTTTGTCTTACGGCACTGGCTCTCTCCCTTCCCTGGAACCAGTGACCCTAAATTAGGGACGGGCGACTGCTTATAGCCCATTGAGTTGCTCACGGTGGTCGTTAAACCTCCAATCAAAAAAAAAAAAAAAAGAAAAAAAGAAACCAAATCCATACATTTATCGCATTCTGAAGCTCGATTCTTTTTTTTATGTCGGCATACAGAAGTTTGTATCTCGTTGGCAAAAGTGCGTTGCCACCCCGGTGGCGCAGAGGTCTAAGCAATGGCCTCTGATCATTCGTCCTGCCGCCCCGGTGGCGCAGTGGTCTAAGCGATGGCCTCTGATCATTCGTCCGAAAGGGTCCGGGTTCGAATCCCGGTGAGGCATGGATGTTGTGTTTGTTTTACGGCACTGGCTCTCTCCCTTCCCTGGAACCAGTGACCCTAAATTAGTTACGGGCGACTGCTTATAGCCCATTGAGTTGCTCACGGTGGTCGTTAAACCTCCAATCAAAAAAAAAAAAAAAAGAAAAAAAAGAAACCAAATCCATGCATTTATCGCATTCTGAAGCTCGATTCTTTTTTTAATGTCGGCATACAGAAGTTTGTATCTCGTTGGCAAAAGTGCGTTGCCACCCCGGTGGCGCAGAGGTCTAAGCGATGGCCTCTGATCATTCGTCCTGCCGCCCCGGTGGCGCAGTGGTCTAAGCGATGGCCTCTGATCATTCGTCCGAAAGGGGTCCGGGTTCGAATCCCGGTGAGGCATGGATGTTGTGTTTGTCTTACGGCACTGGCTCTCTCCCTTCCCTGGAACCAGTGACCCTAAATTAGGGACGGGCGACTGCTTATAGCCCATTGAGTTGCTCACGGTGGTCGTTAAACCTCCAATCAAAAAAAAAAAAAAAAAGAAAAAAAGAAACCAAATCCATGCATTTATCGCATTCTGAAGCTCGATTCTTTTTTTTTATGTCGGCATACAGAAGTTTGTATCTCGTTGGCAAAAGTGCGTTGCCACCCCGGTGGCGCAGAGGTCTAAGCGATGGCCTCTGATCATTCGTCCTGCCGCCCCGGTGGCGCAGTGGTCTAAGCGATGGCCTCTGATCATTCGTCCGTAAGGGGTCCGGGTTTGAATCCCGTGAGGCATGGATGTTGTGTTTGTCTTACGGCACTGGCTCTCTCCCTTCCCTGGAACCAGTGACCCTAAATTAGGGACGGGCGACTGCTTATAGCCCATTGAGTTGCTCACGGTGGTCGTTAAACCTCCAATCAAAAAAAAAAAAAAAGAAAAAAAGAAACCAAATCCATGCATTTATCGCATTCTGAAGCTCGATTCTTTTTTTTATGTCGGCATACAGAAGTTTGTATCTCGTTGGCAAAAGTGCGTTGCCACCCCGGTGGCGCAGAGGTCTAAGCGATGGCCTCTGATCATTCGTCCTGCCGCCCCGGTGGCGCAGTGGTCTAAGCGATGGCCTCTGATCATTCGTCCGAAAGGGGTCCGGGTTCGAATCCCGGTGAGGCATGGATGTTGTGTTTGTCTTACGGCACTGGCTCTCTCCCTTCCCTGGAACCAGTGACCCTAAATTAGGGACGGGCGACTGCTTATAGCCCATTGAGTTGCTCACGGTGGTCGTTAAACCTCCAATCAAAAAAAAAAAAAAAGAAAAAAAGAAACCAAATCCATGCATTTATCGCATTCTGAAGCTCGATTCTTTTTTTTATGTCGGCATACAGAAGTTTGTATCTCGTTGGCAAAAGTGCGTTGCCACCCCGGTGGCGCAGAGGTCTAAGCGATGGCCTCTGATCATTCGTCCTGCCGCCCCGGTGGCGCAGTGGTCTAAGCGATGGCCTCTGATCATTCGTCCGTAAGGGGTCCGGGTTTGAATCCCGGTGAGGCATGGATGTTGTGTTTGTCTTACGGCACTGGCTCTCTCCCTTCCCTGGAACCAGTGACCCTAAATTAGGGACGGGCGACTGCTTATAGCCCATTGAGTTGCTCACGGTGGTCGTTAAACCTCCAATCAAAAAAAAAAAAAAAGAAAAAAGAAACCAAATCCATGCATTTATCGCATTCTGAAGCTCGATTCTTTTTTTTATGTCGGCATACAGAAGTTTGTATCTCGTTGGCAAAAGTGCGTTGCCACCCCGGTGGCGCAGAGGTCTAAGCGATGGCCTCTGATCATTCGTCCTGCCGCCCCGGTGGCGCAGTGGTCTAAGCGATGGCCTCTGATCATTCGTCCGAAAGGGGTCCGGGTTCGAATCCCGGTGAGGCATGGATGTTGTGTTTGTCTTACGGCACTGGCTCTCTCCCTTCCCTGGAACCAGTGACCCTAAATTAGGGACGGGCGACTGCTTATAGCCCATTGAGTTGCTCACGGTGGTCGTTAAACCTCCAATCAAAAAAAAAAAAAGAAAAAAAGAAACCAAATCCATGCATTTATCGCATTCTGAAGCTCGATTCTTTTTTATGTCGGCATACAGAAGTTTGTATCTCGTTGGCAAAAGTGCGTTGCCACCCCGGTGGCGCAGAGGTCTAAGCGATGGCCTCTGATCATTCGTCCTGCCGCCCCGGTGGCGCAGTGGTCTAAGCGATGGCCTCTGATCATTCGTCCGAAAGGGGTCCGGGTTCGAATCCCGGTGAGGCATGGATGTTGTGTTTGTCTTACGGCACTGGCTCTCTCCCTTCCCTGGAACCAGTGACCCTAAATTAGGGACGGGCGACTGCTTATAGCCCATTGAGTTGCTCACGGTGGTCGTTAAACCTCCAATCAAAAAAAAAAAGAAAAAAAAAGAAACCAAATCCATGCATTTATCGCATTCTGAAGCTCGATTCTTTTTTTTATGTCGGCATACAGAAGTTTGTATCTCGTTGGCAAAAGTGCGTTGCCACCCCGGTGGCGCAGAGGTCTAAGCGATGGCCTCTGATCATTCGTCCTGCCGCCCCGGTGGCGCAGTGGTCTAAGCGATGGCCTCTGATCATTCGTCCGAAAGGGGTCCGGGTTCGAATCACGGTGAGGCATGGATGTTGTGTTTGTCTTACGGCACTGGCTCTCTCCCTTCCCTGGAACCAGTGACCCTAAATTAGGGACGGGCGACTGCTTATAGCCCATTGAGTTGCTCACGGTGGTCGTTAAACCTCCAATCAAAAAAAAAAAAAAGAAAAAAAGAAACCAAATCCATGCATTTATCGCATTCTGAAGCTCGATTCTTTTTTATGTCGGCATACAGAAGTTTGTATCTCGTTGGCAAAAGTGCGTTGCCACCCCGGTGGCGCAGAGGTCTAAGCGATGGCCTCTGATCATTCGTCCTGCCGCCCCGGTGGCGCAGTGGTCTAAGCGATGGCCTCTGATCATTCGTCCGTAAGGGGTCCGGGTTTGAATCCCGTGAGGCATGGATGTTGTGTTTGTCTTACGGCACTGGCTCTCTCCCTTCCCTGGAACCAGTGACCCTAAATTAGGGACGGGCGACTGCTTATAGCCCATTGAGTTGCTCACGGTGGTCGTTAAACCTCCAATCAAAAAAAAAAAAAGAAAAAAAGAAACCAAATCCATGCATTTATCGCATTCTGAAGCTCGAATCTTTTTTTTATGTCGGCATAGAGAAGTTTGTATCTCGTTGGCAAAAGTGCGTTTCCACCCCGGTGGCGCAGAGGTCTAAGCGATGGCCTCTGATCATTCGTCCTGCCGCCCCGGTGGCGCAGTGGTCTAAGCGATGGCCTCTGATCATTCGTCCGTAAGGGGTCCGGGTTTGAATCCCGGTGAGGCATGGATGTTGTGTTTGTCTTACGGCACTGGCTCTCTCCCTTCCCTGGAACCAGTGACCCTAAATTAGGGACGGGCGACTGCTTATAGCCCATTGAGTTGCTCACGGTGGTCGTTAAACCTCCAATCAAAAAAAAAAAAAAAGAAAAAAAAGAAACCAAATCCATACATTTATCGCATTCTGAAGCTCGATTCTTTTTTTTATGTCGGCATACAGAAGTTTGTATCTCGTTGGCAAAGTGCGTTGCCACCCCGGTGGCGCAGAGGTCTAAGCAATGGCCTCTGATCATTCGTCCTGCCGCCCCGGTGGCCGCAGTGGTCTAAGCGATGGCCTCTGATCATTCGTCCGAAAGGGGTCCGGGTTCGAATCCCGGTGAGGCATGGATGTTGTGTTTGTTTTACGGCACTGGCTCTCTCCCTTCCCTGGAACCAGTGACCCTAAATTAGTTACGGGCGACTGCTTATAGCCCATTGAGTTGCTCACGGTGGTCGTTAAACCTCCAATCAAAAAAAAAAAAAAAGAAAAAAAAGAAACCAAATCCATGCATTTATCGCATTCTGAAGCTCGATTCTTTTTTTTATGTCGGCATACAGAAGTTTGTATCTCGTTGGCAAAAGTGCGTTGCCACCCCGGTGGCGCAGAGGTCTAAGCGATGGCCTCTGATCATTCGTCCTGCCGCCCCGGTGGCGCAGTGGTCTAAGCGATGGCCTCTGATCATTCGTCCGTAAGGGGTCCGGGTTTGAATCCCGTGAGGCATGGATGTTGTGTTTGTCTTACGGCACTGGGTCTCTCCCTTCCCTGGAACCAGTGACCCTAAATTAGGGACGGGCGACTGCTTATAGCCCATTGAGTTGCTCACGGTGGTCGTTAAACCTCCAATCAAAAAAAAAAAAAAAGAAAAAAAAAGAAACCAAATCCATGCATTTATCGCATTCTGAAGCTCGATTCTTTTTTTTATGTCGGCATACAGAAGTTTGTATCTCGTTGGCAAAAGTGCGTTGCCACCCCGGTGGCGCAGTGGTCTAAGCGATGGCCTCTGATCATTCGTCCGAAAAGGGTCCGGGTTCGAATCCCGGTGAGGCATGGATGTTGTGTTTGACTTACGGCACTGGCTCTCTCCCTTCCCTGGAACCAGTGACCCTAAATTAGGGACGGGCGACTGCTTATAGCCCATTGAGTTGCTCACGGTGGTCGTTAAACCTCCAATCAAAAAAAAAAAAGAAAAAAAAAGAAACCAAATCCATGCATTTATCGCATTCTGAAGCTCGATTCTTTTTTTTATGTCGGCATACAGAAGTTTGTATCTCGTTGGCAAAAGTGCGTTGCCACCCCGGTGGCGCAGAGGTCTAAGCGATGGCCTCTGATCATTCGTCCTGCCGCCCCGGTGGCGCAGTGGTCTAAGCGATGGCCTCTGATCATTCGTCCGAAAGGGGTCCGGGTTCGAATCCCGGTGAGGCATGGATGTTGTGTTTGTCTTACGGCACTGGCTCTCTCCCTTCCTGGAACCAGTGACCCTAAATTAGGGACGGGCGACTGCTTATAGCCCATTGAGTTGCTCACGGTGGTCGTTAAACCTCCAATCAAAAAAAAAAAAAAAGAAAAAAAGAAACCAAATCCATGCATTTATCGCATTCTGAAGCTCGATTCTTTTTTTTATGTCGGCATACAGAAGTTTGTATCTCGTTGGCAAAAGTGCGTTGCCACCCCGGTGGCGCAGAGGTCTAAGCGATGGCCTCTGATCATTCGTCCTGCCGCCCCGGTGGCGCAGTGGTCTAAGCGATGGCCTCTGATCATTCGTCCGTAAGGGGTCCGGGTTTGAATCCCGGTGAGGCATGGATGTTGTGTTTGTCTTACGGCACTGGCTCTCTCCCTTCCCTGGAACCAGTGACCCTAAATTAGGGACGGGCGACTGCTTATAGCCCATTGAGTTGCTCACGGTGGTCGTTAAACCTCCAATCAAAAAAAAAATAAAAAGAAAAAAAGAAACCAAATCCATGCATTTATCGCATTCTGAAGCTCGATTCTTTTTTTTATGTCGGCATACAGAAGTTTGTATCTCGTTGGCAAAAGTGCGTTGCCACCCCGGTGGCGCAGAGGTCTAAGCGATGGCCTCTGATCATTCGTCCTGCCGCCCCGGTGGCGCAGTGGTCTAAGCGATGGCCTCTGATCATTCGTCCGAAAGGGGTCCGGGTTCGAATCCCGGTGAGGCATGGATGTTGTGTTTGTCTTACGGCACTGGCTCTCTCCCTTCCCTGGAACCAGTGACCCTAAATTAGGGACGGGCGACTGCTTATAGCCCATTGAGTTGCTCACGGTGGTCGTTAAACCTCCAATCAAAAAAAAAAAAAAGAAAAAAAGAAACCAAATCCATGCATTTATCGCATTCTGAAGCTCGATTCTTTTTTTTATGTCGGCATACAGAAGTTTGTATCTCGTTGGCAAAAGTGCGTTGCCACCCCGGTGGCGCAGAGGTCTAAGCGATGGCCTCTGATCATTCGTCCTGCCGCCCCGGTGGCGCAGTGGTCTAAGCGATGGCCTCTGATCATTCGTCCGTAAGGGGTCCGGGTTTGAATCCCGGTGAGGCATGGATGTTGTGTTTGTCTTACGGCACTGGCTCTCTCCCTTCCCTGGAACCAGTGACCCTAAATTAGGGACGGGCGACTGCTTATAGCCCATTGAGTTGCTCACGGTGGTCGTTAAACCTCCAATCAAAAAAAAAAAAAAAGAAAAAAAAAGAAACCAAATCCATGCATTTATCGCATTCTGAAGCTCGATTCTTTTTTTTATGTCGGCATACAGAAGTTTGTATCTCGTTGGCAAAAGTGCGTTGCCACCCCGGTGGCGCAGAGGTCTAAGCGATGGCCTCTGATCATTCGTCCTGCCGCCCCGGTGGCGCAGTGGTCTAAGCGATGGCCTCTGATCATTCGTCCGTAAGGGGTCCGGGTTTGAATCCCGGTGAGGCATGGATGTTGTGTTTGTCTTACGGCACTGGCTCTCTCCCTTCCCTGGAACCAGTGACCCTAAATTAGGGACGGGCGACTGCTTATAGCCCATTGAGTTGCTCACGGTGGTCGTTAAACCTCCAATCAAAAAAAAAAAAAAAGAAAAAAAAGAAACCAAATCCATGCATTTATCGCATTCTGAAGCTCGATTCTTTTTTTTTATGTCGGCATACAGAAGTTTGTATCTCGTTGGCAAAAGTGCGTTGCCACCCCGGTGGCGCAGAGGTCTAAGCGATGGCCTCTGATCATTCGTCCTGCCGCCCCGGTGGCCGCAGTGGTCTAAGCGATGGCCTCTGATCATTCGTCCGAAAGGGGTCCGGGTTCGAATCCCGGTGAGGCATGGATGTTGTGTTTGTCTTACGGCACTGGCTCTCTCCCTTCCCTGGAACCAGTGACCCTAAATTAGGGACGGGCGACTGCTTATAGCCCATTGAGTTGCTCACGGTGGTCGTTAAACCTCCAATCAAAAAAAAAAAAAAGAAAAAAAAAGAAACCAAATCCATGCATTTATCGCATTCTGAAGCTCGATTCTTTTTTTTATGTCGGCATACAGAAGTTTGTATCTCGTTGGCAAAAGTGCGTTGCCACCCCGGTGGCGCAGAGGTCTAAGCGATGGCCTCTGATCATTCGTCCTGCCGCCCCGGTGGCGCAGTGGTCTAAGCGATGGCCTCTGATCATTCGTCCGTAAAGGGGTCCGGGTTTGAATCCCGGTGAGGCATGGATGTTGTGTTTGTCTTACGGCACTGGGCTCTCTCCCTTCCCTGGAACCAGTGACCCTAAATTAGGGACGGGCGACTGCTTATAGCCCATTGAGTTGCTCACGGTGGTCGTTAAACCTCCAATCAAAAAAAAAAAAAAAGAAAAAAAGAAACCAAATCCATGCATTTATCGCATTCTGAAGCTCGATTCTTTTTTTATGTCGGCATACAGAAGTTTGTATCTCGTTGGCAAAAGTGCGTTGCCACCCCGGTGGCGCAGAGGTCTAAGCGATGGCCTCTGATCATTCGTCCTGCCGCCCCGGTGGCGCAGTGGTCTAAGCGATGGCCTCTGATCATTCGTCCGAAAAGGGGTCCGGGTTCGAATCCCGGTGAGGCATGGATGTTGTGTTTGTCTTACGGCACTGGCTCTCTCCCTTCCCTGGAACCAGTGACCCTAAATTAGGGACGGGCGACTGCTTATAGCCCATTGAGTTGCTCACGGTGGTCGTTAAACCTCCAATCAAAAAAAAAAAAAAAAAGAAAAAAGAAACCAAATCCATGCATTTATCGCATTCTGAAGCTCGATTCTTTTTTATGTCGGCATACAGAAGTTTGTATCTCGTTGGCAAAAGTGCGTTGCCACCCCGGTGGCGCAGAGGTCTAAGCGATGGCCTCTGATCATTCGTCCTGCCGCCCCGGTGGCGCAGTGGTCTAAGCGATGGCCTCTGATCATTCGTCCGAAAGGGGTCCGGGTTCGAATCCCGGTGAGGCATGGATGTTGTGTTTGTCTTACGGCACTGGCTCTCTCCCTTCCCTGGAACCAGTGACCCTAAATTAGGGACGGGCGACTGCTTATAGCCCATTGAGTTGCTCACGGTGGTCGTTAAACCTCCAATCAAAAAAAAAAAAAAAAAAAAAGAAACCAAATCCATGCATTTATCGCATTCTGAAGCTCGATTCTTTTTTTATGTCGGCATACAGAAGTTTGTATCTCGTTGGCAAAAGTGCGTTGCCACCCCGGTGGCGCAGAGGTCTAAGCGATGGCCTCTGATCATTCGTCCTGCCGCCCCGGTGGCGCAGTGGTCTAAGCGATGGCCTCTGATCATTCGTCCGTAAGGGGTCCGGGTTTGAATCCCGTGAGGCATGGATGTTGTGTTTGTCTTACGGCACTGGCTCTCTCCCTTCCCTGGAACCAGTGACCCTAAATTAGGGACGGGCGACTGCTTATAGCCCATTGAGTTGCTCACGGTGGTCGTTAAACCTCCAATCAAAAAAAAAAAAAAAGAAAAAAAGAAACCAAATCCATGCATTTATCGCATTCTGAAGCTCGATTCTTTTTTTTATGTCGGCATACAGAAGTTTGTATCTCGTTGGCAAAGTGCGTTGCCACCCCGGTGGCGCAGAGGTCTAAGCGATGGCCTCTGATCATTCGTCCTGCCGCCCCGGTGGCGCAGTGGTCTAAGCGATGGCCTCTGATCATTCGTCCGAAAGGGGTCCGGGTTCGAATCCCGGTGAGGCATGGATGTTGTGTTTGTCTTACGGCACTGGCTCTCTCCCTTCCCTGGAACCAGTGACCCTAAATTAGGGACGGGCGACTGCTTATAGCCCATTGAGTTGCTCACGGTGGTCGTTAAACCTCCAATCAAAAAAAAAAAAAAAAAGAAAAAAAGAAACCAAATCCATGCATTTATCGCATTCTGAAGCTCGATTCTTTTTTTTATGTCGGCATACAGAAGTTTGTATCTCGTTGGCAAAAGTGCGTTGCCACCCCGGTGGCGCAGAGGTCTAAGCGATGGCCTCTGATCATTCGTCCTGCCGCCCCGGTGGCGCAGTGGTCTAAGCGATGGCCTCTGATCATTCGTCCGTAAGGGGTCCGGGTTTGAATCCCGTGAGGCATGGATGTTGTGTTTGTCTTACGGCACTGGCTCTCTCCCTTCCCTGGAACCAGTGACCCTAAATTAGGGACGGGCGACTGCTTATAGCCCATTGAGTTGCTCACGGTGGTCGTTAAACCTCCAATCAAAAAAAAAAAAAAAAGAAAAAAGAAACCAAATCCATGCATTTATCGCATTCTGAAGCTCGATTCTTTTTTTTATGTCGGCATACAGAAGTTTGTATCTCGTTGGCAAAAGTGCGTTGCCACCCCGGTGGCGCAGAGGTCTAAGCGATGGCCTCTGATCATTCGTCCTGCCGCCCCGGTGGCGCAGTGGTCTAAGCGATGGCCTCTGATCATTCGTCCGAAAGGGGTCCGGGTTCGAATCCCGGTGAGGCATGGATGTTGTGTTTGTCTTACGGCACTGGCTCTCTCCCTTCCCTGGAACCAGTGACCCTAAATTAGGGACGGGCGACTGCTTATAGCCCATTGAGTTGCTCACGGTGGTCGTTAAACCTCCAATCAAAAAAAAAAAAAAGAAAAAAAGAAACCAAATCCATGCATTTATCGCATTCTGAAGCTCGATTCTTTTTTTTATGTCGGCATACAGAAGTTTGTATCTCGTTGGCAAAAGTGCGTTGCCACCCCGGTGGCGCAGAGGTCTAAGCGATGGCCTCTGATCATTCGTCCTGCCGCCCCGGTGGCGCAGTGGTCTAAGCGATGGCCTCTGATCATTCGTCCGAAAGGGGTCCGGGTTCGAATCCCGGTGAGGCATGGATGTTGTGTTTGTCTTACGGCACTGGCTCTCTCCCTTCCCTGGAACCAGTGACCCTAAATTAGGGACGGGCGACTGCTTATAGCCCATTGAGTTGCTCACGGTGGTCGTTAAACCTCCAATCAAAAAAAAAAAAAAAAGAAAAAAAGAAACCAAATCCATGCATTTATCGCATTCTGAAGCTCGATTCTTTTTTTATGTCGGCATACAGAAGTTTGTATCTCGTTGGCAAAAGTGCGTTGCCACCCCGGTGGCGCAGAGGTCTAAGCGATGGCCTCTGATCATTCGTCCTGCCGCCCCGGTGGCGCAGTGGTCTAAGCGATGGCCTCTGATCATTCGTCCGAAAGGGGTCCGGGTTCGAATCCCGGTGAGGCATGGATGTTGTGTTTGTCTTACGGCACTGGCTCTCTCCCTTCCCTGGAACCAGTGACCCTAAATTAGGGACGGGCGACTGCTTATAGCCCATTGAGTTGCTCACGGTGGTCGTTAAACCTCCAATCAAAAAAAAAAAAAAAAGAAAAAAGAAACCAAATCCATGCATTTATCGCATTCTGAAGCTCGATTCTTTTTTTATGTCGGCATACAGAAGTTTGTATCTCGTTGGCAAAGTGCGTTGCCACCCCGGTGGCGCAGAGGTCTAAGCGATGGCCTCTGATCATTCGTCCTGCCGCCCCGGTGGCGCAGTGGTCTAAGCGATGGCCTCTGATCATTCGTCCGAAAGGGGTCCGGGTTCGAATCCCGGTGAGGCATGGATGTTGTGTTTGTCTTACGGCACTGGCTCTCTCCCTTCCCTGGAACCAGTGACCCTAAATTAGGGACGGGCGACTGCTTATAGCCCATTGAGTTGCTCACGGTGGTCGTTAAACCTCCAATCAAAAAAAAAAAAAGAAAAAAAGAAACCAAATCCATGCATTTATCGCATTCTGAAGCTCGATTCTTTTTTTTATGTCGGCATACAGAAGTTTGTATCTCGTTGGCAAAAGTGCGTTGCCACCCCGGTGGCGCAGAGGTCTAAGCGATGGCCTCTGATCATTCGTCCTGCCGCCCCGGTGGCGCAGTGGTCTAAGCGATGGCCTCTGATCATTCGTCCGAAAGGGGTCCGGGTTCGAATCCCGGTGAGGCATGGATGTTGTGTTTGTCTTACGGCACTGGCTCTCTCCCTTCCCTGGAACCAGTGACCCTAAATTAGGGACGGGCGACTGCTTATAGCCCATTGAGTTGCTCACGGTGGTCGTTAAACCTCCAATCAAAAAAAAAAAAAAAAGAAAAAAAAAGAAACCAAATCCATGCATTTATCGCATTCTGAAGCTCGATTCTTTTTTTTATGTCGGCATACAGAAGTTTGTATCTCGTTGGCAAAGTGCGTTGCCACCCCGGTGGCGCAGAGGTCTAAGCGATGGCCTCTGATCATTCGTCCTGCCGCCCCGGTGGCGCAGTGGTCTAAGCGATGGCCTCTGATCATTCGTCCGAAAGGGGTCCGGGTTCGAATCCCGGTGAGGCATGGATGTTGTGTTTGTCTTACGGCACTGGCTCTCTCCCTTCCCTGGAACCAGTGACCCTAAATTAGGGACGGGCGACTGCTTATAGCCCATTGAGTTGCTCACGGTGGTCGTTAAACCTCCAATCAAAAAAAAAAAAAAAAAAAAAAGAAACCAAATCCATGCATTTATCGCATTCTGAAGCTCGATTCTTTTTTTTATGTCGGCATACAGAAGTTTGTATCTCGTTGGCAAAAGTGCGTTGCCACCCCGGTGGCGCAGAGGTCTAAGCGATGGCCTCTGATCATTCGTCCTGCCGCCCCGGTGGCGCAGTGGTCTAAGCGATGGCCTCTGATCATTCGTCCGAAAGGGGTCCGGGTTCGAATCCCGGTGAGGCATGGATGTTGTGTTTGTCTTACGGCACTGGCTCTCTCCCTTCCCTGGAACCAGTGACCCTAAATTAGGGACGGGCGACTGCTTATAGCCCATTGAGTTGCTCACGGTGGTCGTTAAACCTCCAATCAAAAAAAAAAAAAAAAGAAAAAAGAAACCAAATCCATGCATTTATCGCATTCTGAAGCTCGATTCTTTTTTATGTCGGCATACAGAAGTTTGTATCTCGTTGGCAAAAGTGCGTTGCCACCCCGGTGGCGCAGAGGTCTAAGCGATGGCCTCTGATCATTCGTCCTGCCGCCCCGGTGGCGCAGTGGTCTAAGCGATGGCCTCTGATCATTCGTCCGTAAGGGGTCCGGGTTTGAATCCCGTGAGGCATGGATGTTGTGTTTGTCTTACGGCACCGGCTCTCTCCCTTCCCTGGAACCAGTGACCCTAAATTAGGGACGGGCGACTGCTTATAGCCCATTGAGTTGCTCACGGTGGTCGTTAAACCTCCAATCAAAAAAAAAAAAAGAAAAAAAAGAAACCAAATCCATGCATTTATCGCATTCTGAAGCTCGATTCTTTTTTTTTGTCGGCATACAGAAGTTTGTATCTCGTTGGCAAAAGTGCGTTGCCACCCCGGTGGCGCAGAGGTCTAAGCGATGGCCTCTGATCATTCGTCCTGCCGCCCCGGTGGCGCAGTGGTCTAAGCGATGGCCTCTGATCATTCGTCCGAAAGGGGTCCGGGTTCGAATCCCGGTGAGGCATGGATGTTGTGTTTGTCTTACGGCACTGGCTCTCTCCCTTCCCTGGAACCAGTGACCCTAAATTAGGGACGGGCGACTGCTTATAGCCCATTGAGTTGCTCACGGTGGTCGTTAAACCTCCAATCAAAAAAAAAAAAAAAAAAAAAAGAAACCAAATCCATGCATTTATCGCATTCTGAAGCTCGATTCTTTTTTTTATGTCGGCATACAGAAGTTTGTATCTCGTTGGCAAAAGTGCGTTGCCACCCCGGTGGCGCAGAGGTCTAAGCGATGGCCTCTGATCATTCGTCCTGCCGCCCCGGTGGCGCAGTGGTCTAAGCGATGGCCTCTGATCATTCGTCCGAAAGGGGTCCGGGTTCGAATCCCGGTGAGGCATGGATGTTGTGTTTGTCTTACGGCACTGGCTCTCTCCCTTCCCTGGAACCAGTGACCCTAAATTAGGGACGGGCGACTGCTTATAGCCCATTGAGTTGCTCACGGTGGTCGTTAAACCTCCAATCAAAAAAAAAAAAAAGAAAAAAAGAAACCAAATCCATGCATTTATCGCATTCTGAAGCTCGATTCTTTTTTTTATGTCGGCATACAGAAGTTTGTATCTCGTTGGCAAAAGTGCGTTGCCACCCCGGTGGCGCAGAGGTCTAAGCGATGGCCTCTGATCATTCGTCCTGCCGCCCCGGTGGCGCAGTGGTCTAAGCGATGGCCTCTGATCATTCGTCCGTAAGGGGTCCGGGTTTGAATCCCGGTGAGGCATGGATGTTGTGTTTGTCTTACGGCACTGGCTCTCTCCCTTCCCTGGAACCAGTGACCCTAAATTAGGGACGGGCGACTGCTTATAGCCCATTGAGTTGCTCACGGTGGTCGTTAAACCTCCAATCAAAAAAAAAAAAAGAAAAAAAAGAAACCAAATCCATGCATTTATCGCATTCTGAAGCTCGATTCTTTTTTTTTTATGTCGGCATACAGAAGTTTGTATCTCGTTGGCAAAAGTGCGTTGCCACCCCGGTGGCGCAGAGGTCTAAGCGATGGCCTCTGATCATTCGTCCTGCCGCCCCGGTGGCGCAGTGGTCTAAGCGATGGCCTCTGATCATTCGTCCGAAAGGGGTCCGGGTTCGAATCCCGGTGAGGCATGGATGTTGTGTTTGTCTTACGGCACTGGCTCTCTCCCTTCCCTGGAACCAGTGACCCTAAATTAGGGACGGGCGACTGCTTATAGCCCATTGAGTTGCTCACGGTGGTCGTTAAACCTCCAATCAAAAAAAAAAAAAAAAAAAAAGAAACCAAATCCATGCATTTATCGCATTCTGAAGCTCGATTCTTTTTTTTATGTCGGCATACAGAAGTTTGTATCTCGTTGGCAAAAGTGCGTTGCCACCCCGGTGGCGCAGAGGTCTAAGCGATGGCCTCTGATCATTCGTCCTGCCGCCCCGGTGGCGCAGTGGTCTAAGCGATGGCCTCTGATCATTCGTCCGTAAGGGGTCCGGGTTTGAATCCCGTGAGGCATGGATGTTGTGTTTGTCTTACGGCACTGGCTCTCTCCCTTCCCTGGAACCAGTGACCCTAAATTAGGGACGGGCGACTGCTTATAGCCCATTGAGTTGCTCACGGTGGTCGTTAAACCTCCAATCAAAAAAAAAAAAGAAAAAAAAGAAACCAAATCCATGCATTTATCGCATTCTGAAGCTCGATTCTTTTTTTTATGTCGGCATACAGAAGTTTGTATCTCGTTGGCAAAAGTGCGTTGCCACCCCGGTGGCGCAGAGGTCTAAGCGATGGCCTCTGATCATTCGTCCTGCCGCCCCGGTGGCGCAGTGGTCTAAGCGATGGCCTCTGATCATTCGTCCGAAAGGGGTCCGGGTTCGAATCCCGGTGAGGCATGGATGTTGTGTTTGTCTTACGGCACTGGCTCTCTCTCCTTCCCTGGAACCAGTGACCCTAAATTAGGGACGGGCGACTGCTTATAGCCCATTGAGTTGCTCACGGTGGTCGTTAAACCTCCAATCAAAAAAAAAAAAAAAAAAAAAGAAACCAAATCCATGCATTTATCGCATTCTGAAGCTCGATTCTTTTTTATGTCGGCATACAGAAGTTTGTATCTCGTTGGCAAAAGTGCGTTGCCACCCCGGTGGCGCAGAGGTCTAAGCGATGGCCTCTGATCATTCGTCCTGCCGCCCCGGTGGCGCAGTGGTCTAAGCGATGGCCTCTGATCATTCGTCCGAAAGGGGTCCGGGTTCGAATCCCGGTGAGGCATGGATGTTGTGTTTGTCTTACGGCACTGGCTCTCTCCCTTCCCTGGAACCAGTGACCCTAAATTAGGGACGGGCGACTGCTTATAGCCCATTGAGTTGCTCACGGTGGTCGTTAAACCTCCAATCAAAAAAAAAAAAAAAAAAGAAAAAAAAGAAACCAAATCCATGCATTTATCGCATTCTGAAGCTCGATTCTTTTTTTATGTCGGCATACAGAAGTTTGTATCTCGTTGGCAAAAGTGCGTTGCCACCCCGGTGGCGCAGAGGTCTAAGCGATGGCCTCTGATCATTCGTCCTGCCGCCCCGGTGGCGCAGTGGTCTAAGCGATGGCCTCTGATCATTCGTCCGTAAGGGGTCCGGGTTTGAATCCCGTGAGGCATGGATGTTGTGTTTGTCTTACGGCACTGGCTCTCTCCCTTCCCTGGAACCAGTGACCCTAAATTAGGGACGGGCGACTGCTTATAGCCCATTGAGTTGCTCACGGTGGTCGTTAAACCTCCAATCAAAAAAAAAAAAAAAGAAAAAAAGAAACCAAATCCATGCATTTATCGCATTCTGAAGCTCGATTCTTTTTTTTATGTCGGCATACAGAAGTTTGTATCTCGTTGGCAAAAGTGCGTTGCCACCCCGGTGGCGCAGAGGTCTAAGCGATGGCCTCTGATCATTCGTCCTGCCGCCCCGGTGGCGCAGTGGTCTAAGCGATGGCCTCTGATCATTCGTCCGAAAGGGGTCCGGGTTCGAATCCCGGTGAGGCATGGATGTTGTGTTTGTCTTACGGCACTGGCTCTCTCCCTTCCCTGGAACCAGTGACCCTAAATTAGGGACGGGCGACTGCTTATAGCCCATTGAGTTGCTCACGGTGGTCGTTAAACCTCCAATCAAAAAAAAAAAAAGAAAAAAAAGAAACCAAATCCATGCATTTATCGCATTCTGAAGCTCGATTCTTTTTTTTATGTCGGCATACAGAAGTTTGTATCTCGTTGGCAAAAGTGCGTTGCCACCCCGGTGGCGCAGAGGTCTAAGCGATGGCCTCTGATCATTCGTCCTGCCGCCCCGGTGGCGCAGTGGTCTAAGCGATGGCCTCTGATCATTCGTCCGAAAGGGGTCCGGGTTCGAATTCCGGTGAGGCATGGATGTTGTGTTTGTCTTACGGCACTGGCTCTCTCCCTTCCCTGGAACCAGTGACCCTAAATTAGGGACGGGCGACTGCTTATAGCCCATTGAGTTGCTCACGGTGGTCGTTAAACCTCCAATCAAAAAAAAAAAAAAGAAAAAAAAGAAACCAAATCCATGCATTTATCGCATTCTGAAGCTCGATTCTTTTTTTATGTCGGCATACAGAAGTTTGTATCTCGTTGGCAAAAGTGCGTTGCCACCCCGGTGGCGCAGAGGTCTAAGCGATGGCCTCTGATCATTCGTCCTGCCGCCCCGGTGGCGCAGTGGTCTAAGCGATGGCCTCTGATCATTCGTCCGTAAGGGGTCCGGGTTTGAATCCCGTGAGGCATGGATGTTGTGTTTGTCTTACGGCACTGGCTCTCTCCCTTCCCTGGAACCAGTGACCCTAAATTAGGGACGGGCGACTGCTTATAGCCCATTGAGTTGCTCACGGTGGTCGTTAAACCTCCAATCAAAAAAAAAAAAAAAAAAAAGAAACCAAATCCATGCATTTATCGCATTCTGAAGCTCGATTCTTTTTTTATGTCGGCATACAGAAGTTTGTATCTCGTTGGCAAAAGTGCGTTGCCACCCCGGTGGCGCAGAGGTCTAAGCGATGGCCTCTGATCATTCGTCCTGCCGCCCCGGTGGCGCAGTGGTCTAAGCGATGGCCTCTGATCATTCGTCCGAAAGGGGTCCGGGTTCGAATCCCGGTGAGGCATGGATGTTGTGTTTGTCTTACGGCACTGGCTCTCTCCCTTCCCTGGAACCAGTGACCCTAAATTAGGGACGGGCGACTGCTTATAGCCCATTGAGTTGCTCACGGTGGTCGTTAAACCTCCAATCAAAAAAAAAAAAAGAAAAAAAAGAAACCAAATCCATGCATTTATCGCATTCTGAAGCTCGATTCTTTTTTTTATGTCGGCATACAGAAGTTTGTATCTCGTTGGCAAAAGTGCGTTGCCACATCGGTGGCGCAGAGGTCTAAGCGATGGCCTCTGATCATTCGTCCTGCCGCCCCGGTGGCGCAGTGGTCTAAGCGATGGCCTCTGATCATTCGTCCGTAAGGGGTCCGGGTTTGAATCCCGGTGAGGCATGGATGTTGTGTTTGTCTTACGGCACTGGCTCTCTCCCTTCCCTGGAACCAGTGACCCTAAATTAGGGACGGGCGACTGCTTATAGCCCATTGAGTTGCTCACGGTGGTCGTTAAACCTCCAATCAAAAAAAAAAAAAAAAGAAAAAAAGAAACCAAATCCATGCATTTATCGCATTCTGAAGCTCGATTCTTTTTTTTATGTCGGCATACAGAAGTTTGTATCTCGTTGGCAAAAGTGCGTTGCCACCCCGGTGGCGCAGAGGTCTAAGCGATGGCCTCTGATCATTCGTCCTGCCGCCCCGGTGGCCGCAGTGGTCTAAGCGATGGCCTCTGATCATTCGTCCGTAAGGGGTCCGGGTTTGAATCCCGGTGAGGCATGGATGTTGTGTTTGTCTTACGGCACTGGCTCTCTCCCTTCCCTGGAACCAGTGACCCTAAATTAGGGACGGGCGACTGCTTATAGCCCATTGAGTTGCTCACGGTGGTCGTTAAACCTCCAATCAAAAAAAAAAAAAAAGAAAAAAAAGAAACCAAATCCATGCATTTATCGCATTCTGAAGCTCGATTCTTTTTTTTATGTCGGCATACAGAAGTTTGTATCTCGTTGGCAAAAGTGCGTTGCCACCCCGGTGGCGCAGAGGTCTAAGCGATGGCCTCTGATCATTCGTCCTGCCGCCCCGGTGGCGCAGTGGTCTAAGCGATGGCCTCTGATCATTCGTCCGAAAGGGGTCCGGGTTCGAATCCCGGTGAGGCATGGATGTTGTGTTTGTCTTACGGCACTGGCTCTCTCCCTTCCCTGGAACCAGTGACCCTAAATTAGGGACGGGCGACTGCTTATAGCCCATTGAGTTGCTCACGGTGGTCGTTAAACCTCCAATCAAAAAAAAAAAAAAAGAAAAAAAGAAACCAAATCCATGCATTTATCGCATTCTGAAGCTCGATTCTTTTTTTATGTCGGCATACAGAAGTTTGTATCTCGTTGGCAAAAGTGCGTTGCCACCCCGGTGGCGCAGAGGTCTAAGCGATGGCCTCTGATCATTCGTCCTGCCGCCCCGGTGGCGCAGTGGTCTAAGCGATGGCCTCTGATCATTCGTCCGAAAGGGGTCCGGGTTCGAATTCCGGTGAGGCATGGATGTTGTGTTTGTCTTACGGCACTGGCTCTCTCCCTTCCCTGGAACCAGTGACCCTAAATTAGGGACGGGTGACTGCTTATAGCCCATTGAGTTGCTCACGGTGGTCGTTAAACCTCCAATCAAAAAAAAAAAAAAAAAAAAAGAAACCAAATCCATGCATTTATCGCATTCTGAAGCTCGATTCTTTTTTATGTCGGCATACAGAAGTTTGTATCTCGTTGGCAAAAGTGCGTTGCCACCCCGGTGGCGCAGAGGTCTAAGCGATGGCCTCTGATCATTCGTCCTGCCGCCCCGGTGGCGCAGTGGTCTAAGCGATGGCCTCTGATCATTCGTCCGAAAGGGGTCCGGGTTCGAATTCCGGTGAGGCATGGATGTTGTGTTTGTCTTACGGCACTGGCTCTCTCCCTTCCCTGGAACCAGTGACCCTAAATTAGGGACGGGCGACTGCTTATAGCCCATTGAGTTGCTCACGGTGGTCGTTAAACCTCCAATCAAAAAAAAAAAAAAAGAAAAAAAAGAAACCAAATCCATGCATTTATCGCATTCTGAAGCTCGATTCTTTTTTTTATGTCGGCATACAGAAGTTTGTATCTCGTTGGCAAAAGTGCGTTGCCACCCCGGTGGCGCAGAGGTCTAAGCGATGGCCTCTGATCATTCGTCCTGCCGCCCCGGTGGCGCAGTGGTCTAAGCGATGGCCTCTGATCATTCGTCCGAAAGGGGTCCGGGTTTGAATCCCGTGAGGCATGGATGTTGTGTTTGTCTTACGGCACTGGCTCTCTCCCTTCCCTGGAACCAGTGACCCTAAATTAGGGACGGGCGACTGCTTATAGCCCATTGAGTTGCTCAC
The DNA here is from genome assembly GCA_039090855.1 of Macrothele yani. Taxonomy (NCBI): domain Eukaryota; kingdom Metazoa; phylum Arthropoda; class Arachnida; order Araneae; family Macrothelidae; genus Macrothele; species Macrothele yani. The sequence continues at coordinate 120,873,854 of CM077026.1, forward strand.
GGTGGTCGTTAAACCTCCAATCAAAAAAAAAAAAAAAGAAAAAAAGAAACCAAATCCATGCATTTATCGCATTCTGAAGCTCGATTCTTTTTTTTATGTCGGCATACAGAAGTTTGTATCTCGTTGGCAAAAGTGCGTTGCCACCCCGGTGGCGCAGAGGTCTAAGCGATGGCCTCTGATCATTCGTCCTGCCGCCCCGGTGGCGCAGTGGTCTAAGCGATGGCCTCTGATCATTCGTCCGAAAGGGGTCCGGGTTCGAATCCCGGTGAGGCATGGATGTTGTGTTTGTCTTACGGCACTGGCTCTCTCCCTTCCCTGGAACCAGTGACCCTAAAATAGGGACGGGCGACTGCTTATAGCCCATTGAGTTGCTCACGGTGGTCGTTAAACCTCCAATCAAAAAAAAAAAAAAAAAAAAAAGAAACCAAATCCATGCATTTATCGCATTCTGAAGCTCGATTCTTTTTTTATGTCGGCATACAGAAGTTTGTATCTCGTTGGCAAAAGTGCGTTGCCACATCGGTGGCGCAGAGGTCTAAGCGATGGCCTCTGATCATTCGTCCTGCCGCCCCGGTGGCGCAGTGGTCTAAGCGATGGCCTCTGATCATTCGTCCGTAAAGGGGTCCGGGTTTGAATCCCGTGAGGCATGGATGTTGTGTTTGTCTTACGGCACTGGCTCTCTCCCTTCCCTGGAACCAGTGACCCTAAATTAGGGACGGGCGACTGCTTATAGCCCATTGAGTTGCTCACGGTGGTCGTTAAACCTCCAATCAAAAAAAAAAAAAAAAAGAAAAAAGAAACCAAATCCATGCATTTATCGCATTCTGAAGCTCGATTCTTTTTTTATGTCGGCATACAGAAGTTTGTATCTCGTTGGCAAAAGTGCGTTGCCACCCCGGTGGCGCAGAGGTCTAAGCGATGGCCTCTGATCATTCGTCCTGCCGCCCCGGTGGCGCAGTGGTCTAAGCGATGGCCTCTGATCATTCGTCCGAAAGGTGTCCGGGTTCGAATCCCGGTGAGGCATGGATGTTGTGTTTGTCTTACGGCACTGGCTCTCTCCCTTCCCTGGAACCAGTGACCCTAAATTAGGGACGGGCGACTGCTTATAGCCCATTGAGTTGCTCACGGTGGTCGTTAAACCTCCAATCAAAAAAAAAAAAAGAAAAAAAGAAACCAAATCCATGCATTTATCGCATTCTGAAGCTCGATTCTTTTTTTTATGTCGGCATACAGAAGTTTGTATCTCGTTGGCAAAAGTGCGTTGCCACCCCGGTGGCGCAGAGGTCTAAGAGATGGCCTCTGATCATTCGTCCTGCCGCCCCGGTGGCGCAGTGGTCTAAGCGATGGCCTCTGATCATTCGTCCGTAAGGGGTCCGGGTTTGAATCCCGTGAGGCATGGATGTTGTGTTTGTCTTACGGCACTGGCTCTCTCCCTTCCCTGGAACCAGTGACCCTAAATTAGGGACGGGCGACTGCTTATAGCCCATTGAGTTGCTCACGGTGGTCGTTAAACCTCCAATCAAAAAAAAAAAAAAAGAAAAAAGAAACCAAATCCATGCATTTATCGCATTCTGAAGCTCGATTCTTTTTTTTATGTCGGCATACAGAAGTTTGTATCTCGTTGGCAAAAGTGCGTTGCCAACCCGGTGGCGCAGAGGTCTAAGCGATGGCCTCTGATCATTCGTCCTGCCGCCCCGGTGGCGCAGTGGTCTAAGCGATGGCCTCTGATCATTCGTCCGAAAGGGGTCCGGGTTCGAATCCCGGTGAGGCATGGATGTTGTGTTTGTCTTACGGCACTGGCTCTCTCCCTTCCCTGGAACCAGTGACCCTAAATTAGGGACGGGCGACTGCTTATAGCCCATTGAGTTGCTCACGGTGGTCGTTAAACCTCCAATCAAAAAAAAAAAAAAAAGAAAAAAAGAAACCAAATCCATGCATTTATCGCATTCTGAAGCTCGATTCTTTTTTTATGTCGGCATACAGAAGTTTGTATCTCGTTGGCAAAAGTGCGTTGCCACCCCGGTGGCGCAGAGGTCTAAGCGATGGCCTCTGATCATTCGTCCTGCCGCCCCGGTGGCGCAGTGGTCTAAGCGATGGCCTCTGATCATTCGTCCGAAAGGGGTCCGGGTTCGAATCCCGGTGAGGCATGGATGTTGTGTTTGTCTTACGGCACTGGCTCTCTCCCTTCCCTGGAACCAGTGACCCTAAATTAGGGACGGGCGACTGCTTATAGCCCATTGAGTTGCTCACGGTGGTCGTTAAACCTCCAATCAAAAAAAAAAAAAAAGAAAAAAAGAAACCAAATCCATGCATTTATCGCATTCTGAAGCTCGATTCTTTTTTTATGTCGGCATACAGAAGTTTGTATCTCGTTGGCAAAAGTGCGTTGCCACCCCGGTGGCGCAGAGGTCTAAGCGATGGCCTCTGATCATTCGTCCTGCCGCCCCGGTGGCGCAGTGGTCTAAGCGATGGCCTCTGATCATTCGTCCGAAAGGTGTCCGGGTTCGAATCCCGGTGAGGCATGGATGTTGTGTTTGTCTTACGGCACTGGCTCTCTCCCTTCCCTGGAACCAGTGACCCTAAATTAGGGACGGGCGACTGCTTATAGCCCATTGAGTTGCTCACGGTGGTCGTTAAACCTCCAATCAAAAAAAAAAAAAGAAAAAAAAAGAAACCAAATCCATGCATTTATCGCATTCTGAAGCTCGATTCTTTTTTTTATGTCGGCATACAGAAGTTTGTATCTCGTTGGCAAAAGTGCGTTGCCAACCCGGTGGCGCAGAGGTCTAAGCGATGGCCTCTGATCATTCGTCCTGCCGCCCCGGTGGCGCAGTGGTCTAAGCGATGGCCTCTGATCATTCGTCCGAAAGGGGTCCGGGTTCGAATCCCGGTGAGGCATGGATGTTGTGTTTGTCTTACGGCACTGGCTCTCTCCCTTCCCTGGAACCAGTGACCCTAAATTAGGGACGGGCGACTGCTTATAGCCCATTGAGTTGCTCACGGTGGTCGTTAAACCTCCAATCAAAAAAAAAAAAAAAAAAAGAAAAAAAGAAACCAAATCCATGCATTTATCGCATTCTGAAGCTCGATTCTTTTTTTTATGTCGGCATACAGAAGTTTGTATCTCGTTGGCAAAAGTGCGTTGCCACCCCGGTGGCGCAGAGGTCTAAGCGATGGCCTCTGATCATTCGTCCTGCCGCCCCGGTGGCGCAGTGGTCTAAGCGATGGCCTCTGATCATTCGTCCGAAAGGGGTCCGGGTTCGAATCCCGGTGAGGCATGGATGTTGTGTTTGTCTTACGGCACTGGCTCTCTCCCTTCCCTGGAACCAGTGACCCTAAATTAGGGACGGGCGACTGCTTATAGCCCATTGAGTTGCTCACGGTGGTCGTTAAACCTCCAATCAAAAAAAAAAAAGAAAAAAAAAGAAACCAAATCCATGCATTTATCGCATTCTGAAGCTCGATTCTTTTTTTATGTCGGCATACAGAAGTTTGTATCTCGTTGGCAAAAGTGCGTTGCCACCCCGGTGGCGCAGAGGTCTAAGCGATGGCCTCTGATCATTCGTCCTGCCGCCCCGGTGGCGCAGTGGTCTAAGCGATGGCCTCTGATCATTCGTCCGAAAGGGGTCCGGGTTCGAATCCCGGTGAGGCATGGATGTTGTGTTTGTCTTACGGCACTGGCTCTCTCCCTTCCCTGGAACCAGTGACCCTAAATTAGGGACGGGCGACTGCTTATAGCCCATTGAGTTGCTCACGGTGGTCGTTAAACCTCCAATCAAAAAAAAAAAGAAAAAAAGAAACCAAATCCATGCATTTATCGCATTCTGAAGCTCGATTCTTTTTTTTATGTCGGCATACAGAAGTTTGTATCTCGTTGGCAAAAGTGCGTTGCCACCCCGGTGGCGCAGAGGTCTAAGCGATGGCCTCTGATCATTCGTCCTGCCGCCCCGGTGGCGCAGTGGTCTAAGCGATGGCCTCTGATCATTCGTCCGAAAGGGGTCCGGGTTCGAATCCCGGTGAGGCATGGATGTTGTGTTTGTCTTACGGCACTGGCTCTCTCCCTTCCCTGGAACCAGTGACCCTAAATTAGGGACGGGCGACTGCTTATAGCCCATTGAGTTGCTCACGGTGGTCGTTAAACCTCCAATCAAAAAAAAAAGAAAAAAAGAAACCAAATCCATGCATTTATCGCATTCTGAAGCTCGATTCTTTTTTTTATGTCGGCATACAGAAGTTTGTATCTCGTTGGCAAAAGTGCGTTGCCACCCCGGTGGCGCAGAGGTCTAAGCGATGGCCTCTGATCATTCGTCCTGCCGCCCCGGTGGCGCAGTGGTCTAAGCGATGGCCTCTGATCATTCGTCCGAAAGGGGTCCGGGTTCGAATCCCAGTGAGGCATGGATGTTGTGTTTGTCTTACGGCACTGGCTCTCTCCCTTCCCTGGAACCAGTGACCCTAAATTAGGGACGGGCGACTGCTTATAGCCCATTGAGTTGCTCACGGTGGTCGTTAAACCTCCAATCAAAAAAAAAAAAAAAGAAAAAAAAGAAACTAAATCCATGCATTTATCGCATTCTGAAGCTCGATTCTTTTTTTTATGTCGGCATACAGAAGTTTGTATCTCGTTGGCAAAAGTGCGTTGCCACCCCGGTGGCGCAGAGGTCTAAGCGATGGCCTCTGATCATTCGTCCTGCCGCCCCGGTGGCGCAGTGGTCTAAGCGATGGCCTCTGATCATTCGTCCGAAAGGGGTCCGGGTTCGAATCCCGGTGAGGCATGGATGTTGTGTTTGTCTTACGGCACTGGCTCTCTCCCTTCCCTGGAACCAGTGACCCTAAATTAGGGACGGGCGACTGCTTATAGCCCATTGAGTTGCTCACGGTGGTCGTTAAACCTCCAATCAAAAAAAAAAAAAAAGAAAAAAAAAGAAACCAAATCCATGCATTTATCGCATTCTGAAGCTCGATTCTTTTTTTTTATGTCGGCATACAGAAGTTTGTATCTCGTTGGCAAAAGTGCGTTGCCACCCCGGTGGCGCAGAGGTCTAACCGATGGCCTCTGATCATTCGTCCTGCCGCCCCGGTGGCGCAGTGGTCTAAGCGATGGCCTCTGATCATTCGTCCGAAAGGGGTCCGGGTTCGAATCCCGGTGAGGCATGGATGTTGTGTTTGTCTTACGGCACTGGCTCTCTCCCTTCCCTGGAACCAGTGACCCTAAATTAGGGACGGGCGACTGCTTATAGCCCATTGAGTTGCTCACGGTGGTCGTTAAACCTCCAATCAAAAAAAAAAAAAAGAAAAAAAGAAACCAAATCCATGCATTTATCGCATTCTGAAGCTCGATTCTTTTTTTTTTATGTCGGCATACAGAAGTTTGTATCTCGTTGGCAAAAGTGCGTTGCCACCCCGGTGGCGCAGAGGTCTAAGCGATGGCCTCTGATCATTCGTCCTGCCGCCCCGGTGGCGCAGTGGTCTAAGCGATGGCCTCTGATCATTCGTCCGAAAGGGGTCCGGGTTCGAATCCCGGTGAGGCATGGATGTTGTGTTTGTCTTACGGCACTGGCTCTCTCCCTTCCCTGGAACCAGTGACCCTAAATTAGGGACGGGCGACTGCTTATAGCCCATTGAGTTGCTCACGGTGGTCGTTAAACCTCCAATCAAAAAAAAAAAAAAAAAAAAGAAAAAAAGAAACCAAATCCATGCATTTATCGCATTCTGAAGCTCGATTCTTTTTTTTTATGTCGGCATACAGAAGTTTGTATCTCGTTGGCAAAAGTGCGTTGCCACCCCGGTGGCGCAGAGGTCTAAGCGATGGCCTCTGATCATTCGTCCTGCCGCCCCGGTGGCGCAGTGGTCTAAGCGATGGCCTCTGATCATTCGTCCGTAAGGGGTCCGGGTTTGAATCCCGTGAGGCATGGATGTTGTGTTTGTCTTACGGCACTGGCTCTCTCCCTTCCCTGGAACCAGTGACCCTAAATTAGGGACGGCGACTGCTTATAGCCCATTGAGTTGCTCACGGTGGTCGTTAAACCTCCAATCAAAAAAAAAAAAAAAAAGAAAAAAAAGAAACCAAATCCATGCATTTATCGCATTCTGAAGCTCGATTCTTTTTTATGTCGGCATACAGAAGTTTGTATCTCGTTGGCAAAAGTGCGTTGCCACCCCGGTGGCGCAGAGGTCTAAGCGATGGCCTCTGATCATTCGTCCTGCCGCCCCGGTGGCGCAGTGGTCTAAGCGATGGCCTCTGATCATTCGTCCGAAAGGGGTCCGGGTTCGAATCCCGGTGAGGCATGGATGTTGTGTTTGTCTTACGGCACTGGCTCTCTCCCTTCCCTGGAACCAGTGACCCTAAATTAGGGACGGGCGACTGCTTATAGCCCATTGAGTTGCTCACGGTGGTCGTTAAACCTCCAATCAAAAAAAAAAAAAAAAAAAAAAAGAAACCAAATCCATGCATTTATCGCATTCTGAAGCTCGATTCTTTTTTTTATGTCGGCATACAGAAGTTTGTATCTCGTTGGCAAAAGTGCGTTGCCACCCCGGTGGCGCAGAGGTCTAAGCGATGGCCTCTGATCATTCGTCCTGCCGCCCCGGTGGCGCAGTGGTCTAAGCGATGGCCTCTGATTATTCGTCCGAAAGGGGTCCGGGTTCGAATCCCGGTGAGGCATGGATGTTGTGTTTGTCTTACGGCACTGGCTCTCTCCCTTCCCTGGAACCAGTGACCCTAAATTAGGGACGGGCGACTGCTTATAGCCCATTGAGTTGCTCACGGTGGTCGTTAAACCTCCAATCAAAAAAAAAAAAAAGAAACCAAATCCATGCATTTATCGCATTCTGAAGCTCGATTCTTTTTTTTATGTCGGCATACAGAAGTTTGTATCTCGTTGGCAAAAGTGCGTTGCCACCCCGGTGGCGCAGAGGTCTAAGCGATGGCCTCTGATCATTCGTCCTCCCGCCCCGGTGGCGCAGTGGTCTAAGCGATGGCCTCTGATCATTCGTCCGAAAGGGGTCCGGGTTCGAATCCCGGTGAGGCATGGATGTTGTGTTTGTCTTACGGCACTGGCTCTCTCCCTTCCCTGGAACCAGTGACCCTAAATTAGGGACGGGCGACTGCTTATAGCCCATTGAGTTGCTCACGGTGGCCGTTAAACCTCCAATCAAAAAAAAAAAAAAAAGAAAAAAAAAAGAAACCAAATCCATGCATTTATCGCATTCTGAAGCTCGATTCTTTTTTTTATGTCGGCATACAGAAGTTTGTATCTCGTTGGCAAAAGTGCGTTGCCACCCCGGCGGCGCAGAGGTCTAAGCGATGGCCTCTGATCATTCGTCCTGCCGCCCCGGTGGCGCAGTGGTCTAAGCGATGGCCTCTGATCATTCGTCCGTAAGGGGTCCGGGTTTGAATCCCGTGAGGCATGGATGTTTTGTTTGTCTTACGGCACTGGGTCTCTCCCTTCCCTGGAACCAGTGACCCTAAATTAGGGACGGGCGACTGCTTATAGCCCATTGAGTTGCTCACGGTGGCCGTTAAACCTCCAATCAAAAAAAAAAAAAAAGAAAAAAAGAAACCAAATCCATGCATTTATCGCATTCTGAAGCTCGATTCTTTTTTTTATGTCGGCATACAGAAGTTTGTATCTCGTTGGCAAAAGTGCGTTGCCACCCCGGTGGCGCAGAGGTCTAAGCGATGGCCTCTGATCATTCGTCCTGCCGCCCCGGTGGCGCAGTGGTCTAAGCGATGGCCTCTGATCATTCGTCCGTAAGGGGTCCGGGTTTGAATCCCGTGAGGCATGGATGTTTTGTTTGTCTTACGGCACTGGGTCTCTCCCTTCCCTGGAACCAGTGACCCTAAATTAGGGACGGGCGACTGCTTATAGCCCATTGAGTTGCTCACGGTGGTCGTTAAACCTCCAATCAAAAAAAAAAAAAAAGAAGAAAAAGAAACCAAATCCATGCATTTATCGCATTCTGAAGCTCGATTCTTTTTTTTATGTCGGCATACAGAAGTTTGTATCTCGTTGGCAAAAGTGCGTTGCCACCCCGGTGGCGCAGAGGTCTAAGCGATGGCCTCTGATCATTCGTCCTGCCGCCCCGGTGGCGCAGTGGTCTAAGCGATGGCCTCTGATCATTCGTCCGTAAGAGGTCCGGGTTTGAATCCCGTGAGGCATGGATGTTGTGTTTGTCTTACGGCACTGGCTCTCTCCCTTCCCTGGAACCAGTGACCCTAAATTAGGGACGGGCGACTGCTTATAGCCCATTGAGTTGCTCACGGTGGTCGTTAAACCTCCAATCAAAAAAAAAAAAAAAGAAAAAAGAAACCAAATCCATGCATTTATCGCATTCTGAAGCTCGATTCTTTTTTTTATGTCGGCATACAGAAGTTTGTATCTCGTTGGCAAAAGTGCGTTGCCACCCCGGTGGCGCAGAGGTCTAAGCGATGGCCTCTGATCATTCGTCCTGCCGCCCCGGTGGCGCAGTGGTCTAAGCGATGGCCTCTGATCATTCGTCCGTAAGGGGTCCGGGTTTGAATCCCGTGAGGCATGGATGTTTTGTTTGTCTTACGGCACTGGGTCTCTCCCTTCCCTGGAACCAGTGACCCTAAATTAGGGACGGGCGACTGCTTATAGCCCATTGAGTTGCTCACGGTGGCCGTTAAACCTCCAATCAAAAAAAAAAAAAAAAGAAAAAAAAGAAACCAAATCCATGCATTTATCGCATTCTGAAGCTCGATTCTTTTTTTTATGTCGGCATACAGAAGTTTGTATCTCGTTGGCAAACGTGCGTTGCCACCCCGGTGGCGCAGAGGTCTAAGCGATGGCCTCTGATCATTCGTCCTGCCGCCCCGGTGGCGCAGTGGTCTAAGCGATGGCCTCTGATCATTCGTCCGTAAGGGGTCCGGGTTTGAATCCCGTGAGGCATGGATGTTTTGTTTGTCTTACGGCACTGGGTCTCTCCCTTCCCTGGAACCAGTGACCCTAAATTAGGGACGGGCGACTGCTTATAGCCCATTGAGTTGCTCACGGTGGTCGTTAAACCTTCAATCAAAAAAAAAAAAAAAGAAGAAAAAGAAACCAAATCCATGCATTTATCGCATTCTGAAGCTCGATTCTTTTTTATGTCGGCATACAGAAGTTTGTATCTCGTTGGCAAAAGTGCGTTGCCACCCCGGTGGCGCAGAGGTCTAAGCGATGGCCTCTGATCATTCGTCCTGCCGCCCCGGTGGCGCAGTGGTCTAAGCGATGGCCTCTGATCATTCGTCCGTAAGAGGTCCGGGTTTGAATCCCGTGAGGCATGGATGTTGTGTTTGTCTTACGGCACTGGCTCTCTCCCTTCCCTGGAACCAGTGACCCTAAATTAGGGACGGGTGACTGCTTATAGCCCATTGAGTTGCTCACGGTGGTCGTTAAACCTCCAATCAAAAAAAAAAAAAAAAGAAAAAAGAAACCAAATCCATGCATTTATCGCATTCTGAAGCTCGATTCTTTTTTTATGTCGACATGCAGAAGTTTGTATCTCGTTTACAAAAGTGCGTTGCCACCCCGGTGGCGCAGAGGTCTAAGCGATGGCCTCTGATCATTCGTCCTGCCGCCCCGGTGGCGCAGTGGTCTAAGCGATGGCCTCTGATCATTCGTCCGTAAGGGGTCCGGGTTTGAATCCCGTGAGGCATGGATGTTGTGTTTGTCTTACGGCACTGGCTCTCTCCCTTCCCTGGAACCAGTGACCCTAAATTAGGGACGGGCGACTGCTTATAGCCCATTGAGTTGCTCACGGTGGTCGTTAAACCTCCAATCAAAAAAAAAAAGAAAAAAAAAGAAACCAAATCCATGCATTTATCGCATTCTGAAGCTCGATTCTTTTTTTATGTCGGCATACAGAAGTTTGTATCTCGTTGGCAAAAGTGCGTTGCCACCCCGGTGGCGCAGAGGTCTAAGCGATGGCCTCTGATCATTCGTCCTGCCGCCCCGGTGGCGCAGTGGTCTAAGCGATGGCCTCTGATCATTCGTCCGTAAGGGGTCCGGGTTTGAATCCCGTGAGGCATGGATGTTGTGTTTGTCTTACGGCACTGGCTCTCTCCCTTCCCTGGAACCAGTGACCCTAAATTAGGGACGGCGACTGCTTATAGCCCATTGAGTTGCTCACGGTGGTCGTTAAACCTCCAATCAAAAAAAAAAAAAGAAAAAAAGAAACCAAATCCCTGCATTTATCGCATTCTGAAGCTCGATTCTTTTTTTATGTCGGCATACAGAAGTTTGTATCTCGTTGGCAAAAGTGCGTTGCCACCCCGGTGGCGCAGAGGTCTAAGCGATGGCCTCTGATCATTCGTCCTGCCGCCCCGGTGGCGCAGTGGTCTAAGCGATGGCCTCTGATCATTCGTCCGTAAGGTGTCCGGGTTTGAATCCCGTGAGGCATGGATGTTGTGTTTGTCTTACGGCACTGGCTCTCTCCCTTCCCTGGAACCAGTGACCATTAATTAGGGACGGCGACTGCTTATAGCCCATTGAGTTGCTCACGGTGGTCGTTAAACCTCCAATCAAAAAAAAAAAAAAGAAAAAAAGAAACCAAATCCATGCATTTATCGCATTCTGAAGCTCGATTCTTTTTTTTATGTCGGCATACAGAAGTTTGTATCTCGTTGGCAAAAGTGCGTTGCCACCCCGGTGGCGCAGAGGTCTAAGCGATGGCCTCTGATCATTCGTCCTGCCGCCCCGGTGGCGCAGTGCTCTAAGCGATGGCCTCTGATCATTCGTCCGTCAGGAGCCCGGGTTCGAATCCCGTGAGGCATGGATGTTGTGTTTGTCTTACGGCACTGGCTCTCTACCTTCCCTGGAACCAGTGACCCTAAATTAGGGATGGGCGACTGCTTATAGCCCATTGAGTTGCTCACGGTGGTCGTTAAACCTCCAATCAAAAAAAATCATTCGTCCGTAAGGGGCCCGGGTTCGAATCCCGTGAGGCATTGATGTTGTGTTTCTCTTACGGCACTGGCTCTCTCCCTTCCCTGGAACCAGTAACCCTAAATTAGGGACGGGCGACTGCTTATAGCCCATTGAGTTGCTCACGGTGGTCGTTAAACCTCCAATCAAAAAAAAAAAAAAAAAAAAAAAAAAAAAAAATGGGAAAATGCGAGTGGTCCCAGAATTGTTCGAGCACTTCTAATTGACCTAGAAATCTAAAAAAATTGGTATGCCCATAGGCCTTAACAACCTACCAAGAAAATTCCGAAAACCAAAAAGTTCAAATGGTGGTTTCGGAACACTGCCTTCTTGAATCTTCTCGCGAATTGTTTGACAACTTCTAAATGACCTAGAGATCTGAAAATTGACATGCTGATAGGTTTTAAAGTCCAGATACCTAAAAATGCCCGAAAACCAAAAAAATTCAAAACGCCGGCTTTGGAAAGCATTGTCTGTTTCAAAATATTCTGAATTACAGTATTAGACCACTTCTAAATGACATAGGGATTTTAAAATTGGCATGCTGACAGGTCTTAAGGTCTGTATACCTAGAAGAGTTCGAAAACCAAAAAAATCATCTTTGGAATATTGTCTGCTTAAATACTTCGTGAATTGTTCGATTGCCAATAAGCCTAAAGATCCAGATAACTAGAAAAGTTGAAAAACCAAAAAATCCAAATTGCGGCATTGGAATATTGTCTGCCTGAATTATTCTACCACTTCTATACCTAGAAAAGTCCGAAAACCAAATAAATCAAAAGGGATGGTGTGCTTTACTGTTCAAAAAGCTGTTAGGTTTAAAGATAACTATACCAGAAAGTTATCACGCGGTAAAATATTCCACGAAATTTTGGTTTAAAATTAAGGGGCGCCAAAGCCTACTCCGTTTTACGTCAAACCCTTTGCTCTGACGTCACGATCCTGTTCAAAATCGTAAAACATTTGCGGAACTAAAATTACTTTTCTTTCCCTTAATTAGTTTTTTTTTATCTTTAAATTTATGTTCAAAAAATCTTAAATTCGCCGTTCGGAGAACGAACATTTCTGCTAGTTAATATTAATAAAATTAATTTTTTTTTCACCGTGTTTTTGGAGTTTAAAGTTTCCTTCAGTATTTCGACATCTCATATGAAACAACTTAATATAACATGGATTCATTAGAAATAACAGAAGCATCTCACTTCCTGTTTTTGCCGCCCCGGTGGCGCAGTGGTCTAAGGCGTTGGCCTCTGATCATTCGTCCGAAGGGGTCCGGGTTCGAATCCCGGTGAGGCATGGATGTTGTGTTTGTCTTACGGCACTGGCTCTCTCCCTTCCCTGGAACCAGTGACCCTAAATTAGGGACGGGCGACTGCTTATAGCCCATTGAGTTGCTCACGGTGGTCGTTAAACCTCCAATCAAAAAAAAAAAAAAAAAAACTTCCTGTTCAATAAACGAAGCAACAGCGAAGTGCATCTTAATTACGCAAATAAGTTATTTTTATGATATTCAAAATTCTTGCGGTCGTCTTTCGAAATCCTTTGGGCTTTTTCATACAACAGGAAATGATGTGGTCTTAAGTTACAAATCATTAAGCACAATCTATTTTAGGAACAGTAAAAGTGCCGACCTTCCTGCAGACAGTTTGATCCTTCCTTTGTTACGCAGAATTTAATGAGTTTAGGTGTACGCAGGGAACAGAAACGCATCATTAAAATATGACGTCGAATTCATTTACTGACTTTTCCTCTTGAATGTAATAATATTTTGCGGTAAAATAAAAAATTAAAAGCTTGTTTTCCCTCAGCTCTGCCGCCTTATTTAAGCATAGAAATACACGTTTGAGTCACATTATTGTGACCACCAAATAATATCCAGAGTAACAGCTGTGTGTGTGCAGCGCGGACAGAAGCTAGACGAGCTGGGCGTGGCTTAATAAGGTGCTAGAAGGTGTTCACAGGTATGCGGAGCCATGCTCACCACAGTGCATCTGATAGTTACTGGAGAGTGCGTGGTGGAGGATTCGCAGAGCGAATAATAACACACTCGAGGTGGTCCCACAGATGATCAATTTGGGTTCAGGTCTGGGGAATTAGGGGTCCAGAGAAGTATTTTGAAGTATTCATCGTGCTCTTCCAACCACTCTCGGACATTTCTAGCTGTATGACACGTCGCATTGTCGTGCTGGAAGATCCCATCCGCCCCAGGGAAGACAATCAGCATGTATGAGTGTACGTGGTCTGCAAGGGTGGATTCATAACGAATTCGGTCCATAGTGCCTTCCACAGGTATGAGTGCGAATGCCACGAAAACATTCCCTAGACAATAATGTTGCTCCACCTGCTTGTGTTCGTCCAACAATGGTTGAAAAGAATTTGTTCTGCGATGTTTCTCACCTTATACGCCCGTGTCCATCCGTCCGATGAAGCAGAAAACGTGACTCATCGGAGAAGGCAATCCTTAGCCAATCAGCGGAGGTCCAATTCCGATACTGCCGTGCAAATGTAACCCATTTCTGCCGATTCACCTTCGTTAGCATAGATGCAGTGACCATCAATCTGCATCGGAGCCCCATACGCAGCAGAATTCGCTGAAGTGCCGTTTCAGACACACTTCTGGTAGCCCTCTAGCTCATTCGGCCAGTGAGTTGCTCTTCTGCAACGTGTCGATCAGCCGTCATGCACCTTCGAAGCAGACGTTCACCTCTGAAGTCAATGACACGTGGTGCTCCGCAGTTTCCACGTCGCTTATTCGCAATGGTGTCATTTCTCCAGTCACGATACTCTTTAACCACAGCAGCACGCGAACAGTTCACAAACTGCGCTGTTTCAGAAATACTGCCACCCTTGGCCCGAAAGCCGATAATCATCAATTTTCGCAAATCTGATAAATCGCTCTTTGTATCCATGACAGCAACGAGTGATATGTTTTCAGAATACCAACAGAACACCTTATATACCCTTCAAGCCAGCTCACAACACGTGCCTTCTTTCATTGGCTACGCGCTGTTGACGTCAAAAAGTAGGAGGTGGTCACAATAATACGACTCGATTGTGTACAAATCCCAGTATGAAGTGTCTAGGTAGATTTTTGAGATTCTATTCCGCAGGACGCTTTCATTCCTTGATCTAACGATTTCTAGAGATTTTCTTATCACGCAGCGATTGGTTTAAAAATAATCAGTAATGTGTTCTCGTTCTCACACTACAAAAACGCATGTTTCTTTCTGTCACACTCATGAAGAACCACCTGTTGAGATTTCTTTGCCACATTTTGTTGAAATGAATACACGTCATTCAATTTCTACTTTCAACTAACTCTTCAACTTTTAGGTTTTCCACCTGATTGGCGGTTGGCATTCCAACCGTCTGAGCCGAATTTTGTCCATACTGAATGTTTTACAGAACTCTTCTACGTAATATCTTTCTTGCGCTAGAATTGTTCACTAATCAGTAGTAGTAACACTTTTAGGAAACGAAGAAAATTTTGCTGATAACCGTATGCCTGCCCGATGTTAGAGTGTTCAGAGACGTAGGCTTCGGCTAGTAGTAGCAGAAGGCACAAGTCTCGGATGAAACATGGTGGTGTGTTTATGTATATTGAGTGGGCTGAAGCGTAGGTTTCCGGCTAGTCGTCCAAACAAGGCCCAAGGTTCGATCCTAGGTGAGGCAGGAGAGAGGCGCTGATCTTATGGCACTGGCTCTGTGCATTATCTGGAACAAGTATCTGCAAATTAGGAACGGGCGACAGTTTACAGCCCTAGTGGCGCACGGTGGCCGTCAGACACCGAAAAAGGAAAAGAAACGCGTGCCATTCTTTCAGGAGATTTTACTGAACTCCGACTAAGTCTGAAATTTCATACATCAGCTGTATTTTTTCCTATTTGTCAATAGCGTTGGTGCAAATGAAATGAAGCTTTCAGCAAGTGGACATCTCCACCCCCACCCCCGCCAGTGCAATGACGTATACCAGCAACATCACAAGTTCGGTATATACTGTATACGGTGTGTGCGTGGTGTTCCTCGCTTCGTGACACAAAGGAGAAGACACAGAACATCAACTCTCGCTTTCTTAACAGCTCCCCAGTAGTCTTATATGAAACTACGTTAGCGTCTGTCACGTGATACGACACCAGTGGCTATATGAGTAGCACAGTGGAGAGAGTTGCAAACTCTTGGGAATCAAAAAAAATATAATAAAAAAGAAATACACTTATCGTCAAAAAAACAGTCGCACCCGAAGGATGTGTCGAATTGCAATGCTATTCTGGTGGAAGGTAAAGATTACCAGGAACAGTAAATGGTTAAACATTGAGACTGCTATGGGCAATATTTATTAAGCTACACACCAATAAGCAGTGTCTCTCAGTATGGCGTTGGGCGACCATGTTTTCTCACACAGCAAGCCAGACGTCACGGCATATAGTTGTAGATGTTCATAATGGTGTTCTGCAATAAGACACCCCATGCAGTTTGAATCTTCTCACGCAGTTCCTGCAGAATGTGCGATAGAGTTGGAGTGTGGATAGCGCGTCCAATAGCATCCCACACATTTCCAACCGGCGATAGATCTGGCGATGTGGCTGGCCATTGCAGAGTGTTAGTGCCTTGACGGCAAGCTCTAGAGACAACGGCAGTATGCGGACGAGCGTTGTCCTATTGGAAAATCGCACCGCAGTGAGCGTTCAGAAAAGGTAGGGCCACTGGTTGCAAGACCTCATTAACGTTACGTTGGGCTGTCAAAATGCCTGTAATGAACACCAAAGGAGATCTGTCATCGCAGAAAATTGCCCCCCACAGCATTATAACAGGCGTTCTGGATTCTGACGCTCGACATAAAACCGTTCATCTTGACGCTGACCACAGTGCCTCCACTCACAAATTCGTGGGTCGTCTCCTCCCAGACAAAAGCAGGACTCGTCACTTAAGATCACCCGCTGCCATTCTGAGTGGCTCCCTGAAAGTCTGGATCAACACCATTGCAGTCTTTGGCGAAGATGCAATGTTGTTAAGGACAGCCGTCGTAACGCTTTGCGTGCGTGTAGTCCTAAGTCATTCAGCCATCTGCCAGTGGTGCTGGCATTAATCAGACGATGTAAGGAGGGTACCCCTCCTCGCTGAATATCCGGAATCGTGGCTGTTGGGTCACTCCGCGCATGTCTGACATCCCGTCAGTCCTCTCTCTCCGTGGTTCTTCTATGTCTCCCAGACGATTCCTATCGCTGCTGCGTTCCTTTCTGTGTCAACTGCCGCCAACAGGTGCTGAAGTGATATCCGCATGAGCAGTATGGCGCGCAATACGGCGATAAAAGCCATCCCGCTTCCCAAAGCTCGACGACACGGCCCCTCTCGCACTCCTCCAACTGCTCGAATTGCTTTCAAACTTTTCTCCAAGGCATACGTCACTTTCAAAGTATGCACTCAACACAACAGCACGAGTGAGAATGGCAAACGCGCGCAACTGCACGATCTTATATTGCCGGTCAGGCACAGCACTACGACCCCTCCTTGCTTGCATCACATGCGTAGCCGAGCGTGATACTTGAATCATTCGCATGGCTTACGATGTCAAACGTACCCACAAAGTTTCATTCCTGTCGGTTGCTTCCTTTTGGGTGCAACGTTTTAACGTTGTTTTTTTGTTTTGTTTTTGACGATGAGTGTATTTTCACGGCTGCGATTTCAACGCTTTAGCTCCATGTCCGTCCACTTGAGCGCTGTTCTACTGAGATCTTTGGGCATGCGCCTATGATTATCAAACTTCCTAGTAGGAGATATGGGCCTTACAAATACGCCTTGTGATCTCCAGCTTGTAGTTGTAACAGATGAACAGCTGAAGAGCATGGAAGCTGACGAATGGCAACGGCGTCTGTGATATCTCATGGAATTGCGTGTATATTATTTGATAGCTGCCCGGCCCTGGGGAACGGGAAAAGGTTCGATGTCTAAGTACCACACGAATCGACAGCATCCAATAAGATACGTCGGCTGAAGGTTTACATTTCCCTCCATGCCAGACACAGGCGAATACGATTCCTGCATCGGATCGTAGCCTGCAATGAAAAGCTGATCATCTACAGTAATCTTCAGTTATCACCACAGTGGTTGGTTTTAACGGAGCCGCCTAAACTGCCCAAACCTACATCCGCGGAAAGAGCTGGTTATTTTAAGGTGGCCTGCAGCCAGCTTGATCCATAATTCATTTCTCGAACCAAATCAGAAAATCAGTTCGGACCGCTATTGTACTGAAATTCATCAGATGCACAAAAAGTCCCGTACCATGAAGCCGAGGTCAGTCAACAGACATGTGGTCTTTTTGTTGCACGACAACGAGAGCCCACATGTCTCTCAACGTACCGTCTAACAAATCCACTAATTGGATTACGAAACTCTGCCACACCTTTTATATATCCCAGACTTTGGAACCACGGAATATCAAATCTTTCGACATCCGGACCTTTTCTTGACGGAGACGACCTTGCCTATTTACAAAGTTGTGTCAGGCCGTTGCGACTCTCTGTAGTTTTATCACTATAAGGCCCACAGCCTCGTAATCCGTTGGAAGAAGTGTGTCGATGCAGAACACAAATATTTTCATTCGGCGGATAGGTGCTTCTTATTTTTATGAGATTTTTTTTTGATTGGAGGTTTAACGACCACCGTGAGCAACTCATTGGGCTATAAGCAGTTGCCCGTCGCTAATTTAGGGCCACTAGTCTCAGGGAAGGGAGAGATCCAGCGCCAGAAGACAATCACAACATCCATGCCTCACCGGGATTCGAACCCGGACCCATCTCGGACGAATGTTGTTGTTGTTGTTGTTGATTGGAGGTTTAACGACCACCGTGAGCAACTCAATGGGCTATAAGCAGTCGCCCGTCCCTCATTTAGGGTCACTGGTTCCAGGGAAGGGAGAGAGCCAGTGCCGTAAGACAAACACAACATCCATGCCCGACCGGGATTCGAACCCGGACCCCTTACGGGCGAATGATCAGTAGCCATCGCTTACACCACTGCGCCACTTGGGCGGCAATGAGAATTTGCAGGTGGCATTCTCCTTTTCGGACATTTCATCTGCGCCAACCCTATTTAATGAAATATAGGTGACTCGTTCTACTTCAAGATTGGCACGATACAACAGACATTTAACCCTTTAACGACCATAACGCCCAAAACGCCCGTACATACAAACGACCATAGCCTCACGAAACGCCTGTCTAGAGTGAATCAGATTTCCTACCCTTACCTGTTCCTTAAATCTGAAAGGTCTATGAGAGATCAGCAGGAGTTACCATGTTGTTACTAAACAAAGAAGTGAACCAACAAATAGTTTCGGGCGTCATAGTACTTCGAATGATACAAGAGTTTAGAGTCATGGTCGTTAAAGGGTTAATAAAAATAAATGTAGAAATGATGACGTTCAATTTTTTTATTGGGGGTTTAACGACCGCCGTGAGCAACTCAATGGGCTATAAGCAGTCGCTAGTCCCTAATTTAGGGCCACTGGTTCCAGGAAAGAGAGAGAGCCAGCGCCGTAAGACAAACACAGCATCCATGTTTCACAGGATTTGAACCCGAACCCTTTCTCGGACGAATGGTCAGATGCCAGTGCTTAGACCACTGCCCCACCGAGGACGCAATGTTCATTTATAGGATACACACAAAGAAGGTGGGACGTCAAACAACCTCGCCTTCTAAGTTAGAATACACAGAAAGAAGCAATGACGTCAAACGATCTCGCCCTTCTAAGTTAGAATACACAGAAAGAAGGAGGAACGGCAAACGACCTTGCCCTTCTAAATTAGAATACACAGAAAGAAAGAGGGACGTCAGACGATCTCGCCCTTCTAAGTTAGAATACACAGAAAAAAGGAGGGACACCAAACGACCTCGCCCTTCTAAGTTAAAATACACAGAAAGAAGGAGGAACGTCAAACGACCTTGCCCTTCTAAGTTAGAATGCACAGAAAAAAGGAGGGACGTCAAACGACCCCTTCTAAGTTAGTGCCAAGGTTTAAAGCACTGTTACAGTTCAGTAAACTTTCACAGGCTTGTACTACCTGGCTGGATATAGCTTTTAGTCGATACTATTCCATGCAAACTTTCCGGAGCCTACCTCATCAGACAACGCTTCCATGTAAAATAATCAGGGATACGTAAATTTCGCCAAAAAAAAAATTCAAAATTTCGCAAAAACAAAATTTTTAATCAAAAATATTAGCACTTATTCGCAAAAACTGAAGACACAAAAAAATTGTTTTTCAAAGTTTACTTTACTTAGTAGTACTGTTTTTCAAAGTTTACTTAGTTTAGTGTTTTACAAAGTTTACTTAGAATGTTTTTCAAAAGTTTACTTACTGGTAGGCTAAGTACCAAAATATTTGTTAAAAGCTAACAACATTTAATAGTCTCTATATTCTCCTGCTACAGATGGACCAAATAGTCTGCCAATATGCTGGTAGGCTTCATTTGTTGCGTTTGATGCCATGTGGAGGGTCAATTTGCCCTTCTAGACGAACATTACAAAATTTGCACATCACCATATTTGTATCACTTAAATACAATCCCTTATGGTGAAACTCTTTCAGTCTATCAACTAATTCCTTCTTAGGGCGGCCCATATTGGCATACGTCTATCAAACGGTTCGCGAGCGTTGTAGTTTGTAGTCTACTAGAGAAATGAAAAAACAAACATGTGCTCATTCGTATTCTTTCAAGGCCAACCAGCCAGCCAGTGCGACTAAGCGGTGCTGGCTGACTCGCCGAGAGAGAAAGAGGCTTGGCCGGTGGTTTTCCGGGTAAAGCACGCTGAGTAGGATACGCACGGCGCAAGTGCTGTTCGAAATTACATCCTAATTTTGCATAAAAAATGTTAATTATCGAGATGTCGCGGAAAAGTAGTTAAAATCAAATTTTCGTATTTATTCGTTTATATTGGCAAATTTCGCATTTATTCGCACCTATTTCATAAATATGAAAATTACGTATCCCTAAAAATAATGTAGGGAGCTTCTTTCAGTGAGTCTACTTGTCTTTCTTCAATCATGATGCGCATGCACGAAAACTAACTGATCTTAATTTTGGTGCTGTTTAGCTCACCTGTATGACTGCACACCTATTTTAAGAGTGCACTGTTTCGATGTGATACACAAAGTGGGCCCGAAACACTCATGCACATAAATGTTTTGATGAGATGGGCCGCTATCGTCGATTTGATGCTGGAAACTTGCCACCTTGTCTCACTTCAGCTGATATCGGTGGCTTCCGGAGATTCACCACTCGTATCGTTACGCTAAAGATCGCCGGATCGCCACCACTTGGAGGATTTGTTAGTTTCGTAACCTGGTGACGTTTGTGACAACCGGAAGAGCTGTTCTTCAGTTCCGTCCTCCCAGCAAGAACACGACTTTACTTCGTAACCTAAGAGAGTGCACTAGGTAATTTCGGAATAACAACTCCATGTTATCAATTATCTTCAAACACAAGCCGCCTTGTGTTTCAAGGAAATAGGAGAGGGTTATTCTTCATCTCCCTCCAGTTGCTCACGCATTCATGCATCAGAAAGAAGTATCTTCAACCTACTTCTATCGCTGTAAAAATAACAGCCTCCTTCCTTCCGCCAAAACTTTTCCCGAGCTCTTATCTCGAACAGGAAGAACTTCAATTCATCAGCTTCGGAGAACTGGCCTCTTATCTGCTCTTCGCATTTCTTTTTTCCTAGTTGCTGGTGTTCTTGTTTTCTGTCACTTTAATGATAGAAATCTGTGAGGGTGCAAGACGTAAATGGCACACCCTTTGTTCGAAATCCTGCAGTTGTGACCTCTTCTCGTGATATCTAGTTAAATCTTAATTTCCACTCCTCTTAGTGCCCCTTTTATTCTCTAGAAAACTGCCGTAAAGTCCCGTTAACTTTTCCGGCTTGAAGATTTTAACGGGCTTCCACAACTAGTAAAGGTGGATTCTTAACACCTCGCAAGCGGACCACCTAATATGTTTCATGCTGGAACGCAAGTTCTCTGTCCTGGTCACGTATTACTGAGTTACACACCATCTAACACAACAAGCTCTCTTCAAGAAGATTCTTCCCCTTTTGCACGGGGAGGCCACGAGCCGCCACATTGTTTTCAAAAATTGTCCCCGCCTCATTCTAATCAAATTAATTTAGGCACCCAATGTCCTCAACAAAAGTTGTTTTATTTGTCCTTTACTTCCATAGCATTCAAGAATATTTTCGCGCTTAAAGAAAAAGCCAACATCAATGTTTTTATTTGTACAGAATAAAGGAGGACTGAGCAAGAAAACACACAGAATTTTAATGAAATTTCAAAGTACACTCTCGGATTACGATTCCTTTGTGTACTTCACTCCTGAAAAAAGCTAGCCAGAAAATAAAATTTCTCCCGCTTCTGAGTTAATCGTCTACAAAATTAACGAGTCCGTGGTAATAGCAGCATGCCTCTACAGTCGTTTTCACGGCGTTAGATGCCAGAGTTGAATGCATAATACGATATATTAAATTACGTTTTTTCTCTTTCACGTTGCGTCGGCTCACGTTTCAGGTACTTAGCCTTTTTTCTGTTGCCGAGATTTTTCGAACTATTTTCCACATGAGCGTAAATGCAAAAGTGGATGCACAAGCCGCGTGTATTTCTCATTTTAAATGAATTTTATTAAGAGGATGGTTGTCTGGGACACGGTAGAAAGAATTGTATAACTAAGGCGTTGTTATAGTAGCAATTCGAAGATAGGTCGGAATATTTTTGTCTCATCTAAAGCTTATGAAGAAGGCTTTCGGAAAAGACTGTCATACAACGGTAACTGAAATCCCTAGCACAAAAAAAGGGCTCACAACTTAAAAGCTGTCTGTCTGCTGCCAATGAGAAACGTGCATTAGCTGCGATTATATGAGGGCAAGACACGTAGCTTAAAAGATGAAATGGAACCTATGACATAAAGGATGACAGGAGAATTGAAAAACTGTCAGCCGTGCCTTCAGGAAGGCGCGGAATCCGGCGAATGCCGATTGTTTGGTAACTTTAATAATAAAACACCGCTTAAAGCTTCAGCCTTGTTTGGAAAACAATTTCAGTTTACATGGGTAACGGGTGATATTATCAATGCGTTTAAAAACGTTCTTACATACGATGTTTAGAGAAATGTTAAAGACAAAATCAGAAGTTGACGCAAAATTCTGGGAAATTTTAACAAAACTTCGAAACAAGTAAGCTACCCACGCAGCACATATTTGCAATTTAATATACACTATCTACCAACAAGTAATTGGACACCCCTGCAATCGACGATATCTGCGGTCCTGATACACGTCACGGCTGCCGCCGTTAAGTATCGTGTGGGAAACAACAACGCAACCATCGGGTATCACAGAAATGGCCGATACATACGTGACATAACCAGCGAGTTAAAGTACCCAAAATCGACAGTGGCCTACGTGATTGGCAAGTGGAAGATGAGAAGTGACTGTCGGAATGTTCCCCGACTCGGCAGACCCACAAAACTGGGAGTTAGAGACCGACGGGTGCTATCCAGAGAAATTCGGAAGAACCGCACCAAATCGGTGGGCCACATCCGCGAGGAGTTTCAACAGGCATCCGGGAGTGTTCTTTCTATGAATCTCCTCCGTAAGGAAGCCCATCTGCTCGGTTATCATGGACGTGCTGCCGCCCACAAGCCTTTGATCACCAAATCCAATAGCGCTGCTCGGCTAACGTGGTGCAAAGAACGTCCACAGTGGACCGTTGAACAATGGAAACAGGTTCTCTGGTGCGACGAACCAAGGTTCACCCTCTACCGTTCGGATGGCAGGGTCTGGGTTTGGCGTCTGCCTGGAGAACGCCTCCTGCCGGAATGTATTGTGCCAACTGTGAAGTTCGGCGGCGGTGGAATTATGCTATGGGGGTGTTTCTCCTGGCATGGCACGTGACCCTTGGTCGCAATTCCTGGTAGACTCAACGCCGAGACCTACTGCACCATTTTGGATGACCATGCGCTTCCTACGTTGTGGCAGTTTTACGGGGTGGACCCATGTTAATTTGAGGATGGCAATGCCACATGTAATGTTGCGAGGTCCACCATGGCTTGGTATGGTGACAATGGGGTTAATCGAATGGACTGGCCTGCGCAGAGCCCGGACCTTAACCCTATCGAGCAGCTCTGGGACGAGTTGGAGCGTCGACTGAAGGGGTGTCTCCACCGTCCGAAATCGGTGAAGGAACTGACCTGTCTTCTCCAAGCCGAGGGGAAGAAAATACCGGTAGCCGTCGTACAACGCCTGGTTGAGAGTATGCCCCGCAGGGTCGCAGCTGTAATCGCCGCTCGTGGAGGCTCCACGAACTATTGAAGGTGAATAAACTTCGTTTTCCTTTGCTATCACAGGTGTCCAATTACTTGTTGGTAGATAGTGTATGTCCAACACTAAACCACCGTCTCCTACTCCTAAAATACGGTGGTTCAGTGTTGGGGCGACGTAATATTACAAGGCTGTCCTATCTGGATGTGATCCAAGGTACTTTCGATTTTTAAAAAATAATTTCTAACAAAACATCGTTACTAGTTAGTATTGAAAAAGCTGAAAAGTTCACAAAACTTAGGGTCTGACTTTTTAGCACGTCTTTTTTAAAAAAAGATCGTGCTTATGTTACCGGTTTGTCCGTCCGTCTGTACCCACGATATATCTGCAACTATCAGTCCGATTCGAAAAATTATTTTTGCATTGAGAAGCTTCAAATATGCGAATGATGATCCTTTATTTCGGTTTTATTACGATTAACAATTTCGCCGCTAGAGGGCGTAAATGCAGATGATGTCGAATTCAAAAATGCCTTTTATTCCACATATTTGCTTCTAAACATCCGATTGAAAAAATTATTTTATCTTTCGATTCTGTTTATGTCGACGAGTATTTTAGATATAGTTACTTTTTCAAATTACGCATATATTTTCCGCTAGGGGGCGTTAAGTAAATTGCATTTTCCCCGATAACTCTTCTTCTGAAACTCCGCTTTGAATTTTTTTTTTTCTTCAGCGGATACACCTCCTGGTGGAAAATCTTTTGCATATATTTTAAAATTTTTGGTAAAGAATACTTTGGCCACCAGGGGCATAAGGGTTAATTTCTACTTCTGATGTATTTGTAGCAAAATCTGGGCTCATGAAAACTCGAATAATTTTTTTTTTCTTCGACCGATACCGCTCATATGGAAAAACCTTTTGAGAATACTTTCTTCCTAAAATAATGCATGGTTTTCCCACCAGAGTATACGTAAAGTCACATCTTATTTTTATCGATATCTCTGTTTCTAAGAGTCCTATTTGAAAAACTATTTCTGTATTGGAGAGCGTTTCCGGTGCGAAATGTTTCTCATATAAATTCATGTTTTTCTTAACGTACAAGTCTGCAACCAGAGTGCGTAAGCTCACGATTCCGTTTACAGCAATATCTGAGGGATTAAAAACCCGATTGAAAAACTTCTTTCTTCCGTCAGATACTATTGTTTTTCATACCGGTTCCATTGACTTTGAATAGCTTTGATAAATTTAATTTGCGTCAGAACTGATTCAAAAGACGTGCTTATTACACCCGAAAAGTCGGTGTCATCTTTCTTGTTCATGCTAGAAATGAAATACATCTTGCATAACTGTAGTGTTATTTTTCAGTGTAGTCTCCCTGCAGTGTCAGACACCTTTTGTAACGTCCCACAACCTAATGATCCTGTCGGAAAAGGAAAGGTTTTTTGGCTATCCTTAAAGCTATGTAGCTATGTATTACCCTCTTAAATCTATGTATTACCCTCATCTCCATCTTTTTATCCCTACAAAACCTTCGACCACGTAATTCTACTTCAAAAGAACATAAGAGATGAAAATCGCTTAGGCTGAGTTTCAGGTTGTAAGATGAATGTAGAGGAATCTCAAGAATGAGGTTTTGAATTGTTGCTATGATTGGAGCTGTCATGAGAAAAGGTTTCCGTCAGGCAACCTATCACATGCCTTTGTTTATAAACGAAGAAGGGAGGCGGATATTTGCTCCGATTTAGCTGGAACCTTACCTAAACACCTTTTCTTTGTGCAGTTCATTTACCGAACCTCCCCAAAACACTATTACTACCAGACCAAAAGTGGTCAAAAGCAACGGATAATTACAACTACCTTGATTCTCGTATAAAAACCCATGTCTAATCATAGAGCTAGAGTGTAAATTTTTATTGGAAGTTTAACGACCACCGTAAGTAGCACATGGGGCTGTAAACAGTCGTCCGTCCTTAATTTAAGGCCACTGGTTCTGGGAAAGAGAGAGAGCCAATGCCGTAAGACAACATCCATGACTTACCGGAATTCGAAACAGGACCGTTCTGGGAATTATAGTCAGAATCCAGCTCTTAAACCATTGCGCCACCGGGGTAGTGTGTAATCTTGGACGACTAGTCACATCGAACGAACGCCCGAGTTAAGTCACCCAAAGATAGGTTAAGCTCTAGCAATTATCTTCTCTCTCTCTGTCTTTCTCTCTCTCACTGTCGCTTTCTCTCTCTCTCTCTCTCTCTCTCTCTCTCTCTCTCTCTCTCTCTCTCTCTCTCTCTCTCTCTCTCTCTCTCTCCCTCTCTTTCTCTCTCTCTCTCTCTCTGTCTCTTTCTCCTTGTGCCGTGAGTACAGTTAGGCTCCAAGAACAAATTTCTTCCCAAGAAGTAAAGTATCGGCAGGTTATTGTGCCCTGTGTGTGTATATTACCACTTAAACAAGTAGGCTCTTTTCCGCGTAATTCTCATGCGAAGTTAGAGAATGGAATAAATTACAGCAGTAAATTATATGAAACTCTTTTCTTAAGACCACTGTGACGTGTGATAAGTAAGTGTTACAAACAAATTCAGAATTTATATTGTGTTTTCTTTGAATATTCGATTCCTTGAGGTTTGTTACATTCTTCAACGTAACACATCCACTATCTTCTGTTGCGAACTGTAGCTCTCGGCTTCTCTTTAAGCATTTCTCAGTACGTTGCAATTAACAGTCCCTCCGTTGTTCTTGGAAATTTTCCAAAATAGGCCCACGGATATTCCAAAACAAGGTTGTCAAGATTCTTTTGATAGAGGAAATACTTTTGAACTCTTTTCTTTCTGGGTTTCAAAAGGGTGTTTCCACTCTATATTTTGCCTTTTGCTTTCAAGACCAAAATGGTGCTACCATGTCTGGTCACCGGTAACAATGCTTTCTAGTTAAACAGGATCTTTTTCACAATACTGAAACAACTGGGCGGAAATCTCTATACGCAGTTGTTTGAGATTATTTTGAGTAAATCTCTTGGCACATTCTTTCTGGTATCTTAAGTCGTCATGCATCACTGCATAGCCAAAACCGTGACTTATGCCAAAGATATCAGCCACAAAGGGCGTAGTAACTCGTCGGCTTTGAATTAGAGAGTTCACATGATCGACACGGTTGTGAGTTTGCGACTTTGGTGGGCACCTTGATTGAGCTTCGTAAGACACACTTGTGCTGCCAGATTAAAACCTCTTTAATCTGGCAGCACTTACACTTATCAGCACATGATGCTTCTATTCTTCTGTGAATTACAGCGGATTTGACCTCTTCTGTCCCCAAAAATTTTACTATGGCAAAAAAAAACAACTGTGCACGCTTTTATGATCTGTGTATGGGGCGATAATGGAAATTATCCCCTTTCGAGTTCGATTGTTCTCTATTTCCACTCAAATACATGTAGGACGCTTTTGCTTTTTCGTACCTTCGTTATAGGAAAGTATTGTGATTGTTCAAAAATCGCACTTTCGGTTTTTAACATAATTTGCTGTAAATATGAAAACTCGGTAAATACCTAAAGGCCAACGGTTGTAAATACCAAGGAAAACGCAAAAATTACAAGAACACCGACAGCACAGTACACCTCAGAAATGCAAACGAACCAGTACAGAACGAATGATGAGTGTCTGATATTGACCATAAAAATAAGTAAATGCTTTTGATATAGTGTTCGGAAACTCCGTTAAAGATGCACAACATGTTACAGTGTACTAACATCTGACGATGGACCCATAGTGGGTCTAAAAGTGCCCATGTTTTTTAAGGCATTTTTTAACCTGTATACATTAAATGCTTTTAATTCGTGATACAATTTTGCTATTAGAAGAAGCTTGCCAACACTTTTTCTGAAAAAATCAATTGAGATGAATACTGGCCCAACGATCTGCAGGCTCTGCGCAACGTGCCTTTTTTTTTTTTTTTTTTTTTTTTTTTTGTAAACCAGTTGGAATTAGTAGTAATTAACTAATTAGTAGACGCCGGACAACACGTTTGATGTAAATCAGTTGCCACGAATAATCGCCAAACAACTGGCAGTCGCTACACATCTAAACAAATTGCCACTTTCATCTAAACCTATTGCCACGAGAAACGGCCAAACAATTGGCAGACGCTGGACAACGCATTTTCTCTAAATCAGTTGCCATGCGCAATGGCCAAACAATATTGGCAGACGCTGCACGACGTGTTTCCTGGAAATCAGTTGCCACCAGTAACAGCCAAAGAATTGCAAGACGCAAAACAACGCCTTTGCTGTAAATCAGGTGCGATGAGAACATACCCAACGTTTGTGAGGCGCTGGACAACCAATTTTTTTGTAAATCTGTTGTTACTAGTAGTGATCAATTAATTAGTAGACACCGGACAACACGTTTGATGTAAATCAGTTGCCACGAATATTCGCCTAACAATAGGCAGACGCTAGACAACGCGTTTCACCTAAATGAATTGCCACGAGTACACTGTTAAAAGCTTTGTAGTATGTTGCAGCAAAAAGTGGTGCTATACAGCCTACGCCACTTTTGGGGATAAAAAGGTAAACCATTGTATGACGCACGAAACATACATGCAATGGATGTAACTTTGCCCATTCAGGTTGGATACAATAGCATGATACATAATTGCTACATCATGTTTTTGTATATTTCATGCACATCATAATGTTTTTTTTTTTGTTTTGTTTTTCCCAAAAGTGGTCCAGCTGTTGTAGCGCCACTTTCTGGTGCAACCTGCTAAGGTGCGTCGCATAAATATAGAGACAGTTGACTTTGCGCCGTGAACGCAATGCGAATATAGGTAGGAAGCTGAAGTGGTACCTAATTAGACATAACCCTACAACAAACGTTTCGATCCGTCGAAATGACCGGATTGTGTGAAAAGAACACCACAAAGTGAAATAGTGTAATTTTAGGTGCCTCATAAATATAAAGACAACTATGTAAAGTAGCCACACGCAAAGACAGCGTACCTGCCGTCAGACATTCATTTGCTGAAATGCTACGCAACAGTCAACTTTCTGGTGAAGAGATGCAGAAGATATGACATAACCTTGCCCAAATTTTCGCTACAGGCAAATGGATTGCTTGTAGCGAAAATTTGTAAAGTCATGGGGAGGAGTAGGGCAGTCATTTATAAGACTTTATCGAAACGCGGTGCGTTAACTGCCAGAAAACGGCCAGGAAGGCCTCGAATAACAACCAAACGAGATGATTGTGCCATCATGCGTTTAGTTTCATCCCAAAGGTTATCACTACGTCAAGTTTCTCGGACTGTTGGTGTCACCGTCTCAAAGGTCACAGTTCATCGACGAATCTAGGAAAGTCGCAACATTGCGCTCCGTAAAACGCGCCGTCTGCCACACCTCACGCGGCGCAACAAAGAAGCTAGATTTTTATGGGCAAGCAGCCACCTGCACTGGACGGACGAGTGGATCACAACTATTTTCTCCGATGAGAAAAATTTCAACCTGGACGGCCGTGACGATTGGAACTGCTATTAGCATGATTTACGACGCGAGCCACGCACCTTCTTCAGCAGACAGAAAGGAGGGGGATCTGTGATGGTCTGGAGAGCTTTTGCGTTCAATGGGACAACGGATATCGCTCTCCTACAAGGCAGGCAAAACTCCGAAACGTACTAGGACATACTCAGCAGCCACCTTCTACCGTTTAACGAAACTCTAGCGGGTGTTGAATATCTGTTCCAACAAGACAATGCCTCTATCCATCGGTCTGCATCAACGAAAAGCTGCTTTAACACTCATCATGTGACCGTAATGGATTGGTCAGCATTCAGTCCAGATCTGAACCCTATCGAGAACCTCTGGGGTATCGTAGTTTGTGATGTGTATGCGAATGGACGGCAGTTCTCAAGTGTGGTGACATTGAAAGATCAGATTGAACGAATCTGGTGCGCACTCCGTTCAGAACACTTACATCACTTAGTGGACAGCATGCCCAATCTGGTTTTCAGTGTTATTCGGAACAACGGCTCCTCAATTCGTACCGGAGGTGCTCATAACCAGTAAGTCTTTATATTTTTGAGACAGCGTATTTCTGGGGTTTTTTTGTGTTTGTTTTTGTACTTGGCGTTGGAATTGTTGTATTTCCGTCAAACTATTGTGCAGCTGCGTGTCCTATGCTATTTTTGCTATAAATATGAGGTGTACACTTCAGCTCGTTGTTGTTTCTTTTTCATTCGATAATTTGTTTTGTCTCTATATTTATGTGACGCAGAGGAGGTCATGTAAGACCTACTCTAGTCCGGCGAAGTGCAGCAACTCGACGTGGCACCCACAAGTGGCCGCAAGTCCTCTGGAGAGATATTGAGCCATGCGGTCTTAAAAGCCGCCCACAGTTCCCTGGTATTTGTAGATGCAGGATCTTGGGTGGGAATAAACCAGTCCAACACGTTTCTAGGTGCAATCTCATGAGCGCGTGCTCTATTGGGCTGATGTCGGGTGAACAAGGTCGTCACACCCTCCGTCGGAACTGTCAAGAATGCTCCTCGATCCAATTTTGGACAACTTGGGCCCGCTGACATGGTACATTGTCCGCCTGGAAGATCCCATCCTTCTTGGGGTGCATGAAGTCTATGAGGGGCTACAAAGGTCACCCAGCACAGCAATTAAGCGATTACCAGTTAATAGCGAGATTACGAGGTCCAGAAGACCCAAACCGTGCCCCGTAAAAACACATCACACATGTGTGGACCCACCACCAGCTTGCAGAGTGTCTTGTGGACAGCTTGGGTGCACCGCCTTATGGGGTCCGCGCCACACCCGAACCCTATCATCAGCTCGTAACAACTGGTAGCGTGACTCATTGGACTACGCCATATGTTACCAGTCTTCCAGGGTCCAATTATCGTGTTCACTAGCCCAGGTGAGGCGCAGTGTCCGTTGTCATGGTGTTAACAGAAACACTCTGGTGGGTCTTTTGCTCCCATATCCCATGGACGCTAAATTACGCTGCACTGACTGCATTGAATGTGGGTGTTATTTGAATCAGTGTCGCTTGTCTGTTAGCATGGACAATCCTAGACAAACGCAGGTGTTCACGGTCATTCAGCACCCGTGGTCGACCACAGCGCTGCCCATGGTGAGTGGTGATGCCTTCCATGAGGTATTCTGGGTACCCACGTGACACCCTAAATAGAGGAATGTTTAATGTTCGCATAACTTCGGAAATTGAATGTCCCACCCGTGCGGCTCCCACTATCATGCCTCGCTGAAACTCCGATAATTCACGTCGACTTGGCATAATCCTACTGGCGGTTGTTCAACCTGACTCATGAGATTACACCTAGCAACTGATAAAAATCGTGGCATGCATCGACGTTTTATACGACGGCAGCCCTAGTTAAGAAATTGCATACTGCTGTCCAATTACTTTTGGCACTTCAGTGTAATAGAATTTGCATATTCATGGGGGTTTTTTTACATCAGAGCACGAATTTTCCTTTTCCATTGTAGAGGTAATTATTTTTCAGGAGCTACTGTAAACATTTAACAAATATCTTTCGAAATCCTCTTCATTTCACTCGTGAATTCTAGCACTCGAATTTCAATTAAATGTATTTAGCCTACCAGTTTTCTGCGATCAATCACAGTAACATTCTTAACGCAAGGTTAATTTTCATGGTGATTAGTATAGTAGTTTAAAGCATAAAACATTGTATCTGAACCTTGCCTTTAGCAAATGTAATTATTTGGCTCAAATGGCGCTCTCCTTTGTTTTTCTTTATATTCTTTTGCTCGCGCTTTTTTCCTATTTTTTTTTCTATACATTGAATCGAAATGAAGATGAGAAAAAAAACTGCAAAAGGTTGAGAGCGAGAAACTACCGGAAATAGCCTGCATACAAACAAGTGCTGCTGACATGTCTTTTTTTTTACTACTCGTCATTATTAATATATTATCTCGTGAAGAATTTAACGGTTTTTTTTCAAGTTTTATTATTTGTTCTGTTTCGAAATGCTTTCTTCCTTCGGACTCACAGCGCTCTGCGACTTCCGTTTTCACGAAATACACTCAGAAAGATCCGAAAGCTGTAAAAAGACACACACACACACACACACACGCAAAGCGTAAAGGTGAAAAAGTTGAAATGAGATTGAAAAAAACTATCCGGAAAAATCTAATACCAGCATATGAGCTTGTTGCGATGACGTAATAGCATTTTAACTCTAAACTTTGAACTTGAAGGTAAAAATATATTTTCATTTAATGTTGGCATAAAAAATGCAGTATTGTCTCTTTTTTCGAAAAAAAAAACATGATTGCAATTTAACAAATAAATTTTCAAAACATTTTGTTTTTATTCAGGTCATCAAACAAATGGCACAGGAGAAAGAAAAATTATTTTATTTTGTTTTGATGCGCAAGATATTTATTTTAAGTTCACTCCTAAGCATGTTATAAAAAGCAGTAAAAACCGTGCGAAATGTCCTACCGTTTTCCTCCTTAGAATTTAAACGACGATCCCGAGGATCAAGAACCGTAAAAGATTGCCCATTCTTCTGTCGGGACTAATATTTCCACAGAGAAATAGCAGGTCCGGTTCAGTGGAGCAGACGTGGTGCTCGGTCCCTGGTCTAGCTCGGACTATTTATGAGGAACCTGCTTCTTTGACCACTTGACCCCCCTACAGGTTTAGAAAATTTCATTATGTAGAGAGCATTACGTAAAGCCAAGAATTTGCCTTAAAAAATAAATCTGTTGGCCCGAAATCAATCAACTGCACTAGGGTGCGTGAATTAAGGAAGTATATTTTAGTGTTTTTTAATGAAGCAGACTTTTTCAGTTACAGTTAGCATGCATACAAATACACTATATTGACAAAGGTCACCGGGCACCCCTTCAAAAGCAAATGAACGGATCCGCTGCGTTGTTAAAATTCGCGGTACAGCTGCAAACGGTATAAAAATAAAATTGATTTTTCAAGTAATTTGTGTATCCAACCTTGTAAAACCTCTCTAAGGAAATTCGTCTTTTGGGACCGTTACTATTCCTGTTATATATTAATGACCTTCCTCTGTGCCTGCAATCAACTACGCTGATGACATTGTCATTTTTCAAAAATGTCATAATTTGCATAAGCTACAAGTAATGATCAATAATTACCTATCAAATTTATCTGATTGGCTATGCTCTAAGAAATTATCACTTAATATTCTAAAAACCAACTCAGTATATTTCCAAAATGTTCATAAAAAAAGATGACGTTAATAACTTTCCAGTCGAGATTAATGGTCTCCCACTTAAAATTGTGGACAAAGTTCAGTATCTTGGCGTTTGGTTTGATGAATTCTTTGACTGGAATACGCATGTTCAGTTTGTTTTAAAAAAGGTTTTCTGTTTTCTTACAGGTTGATCTGCTTAGTAAAATTAAGCATCTCTTCCCTATCAATGTCCTAAAAACATTTTACTATGCATTTATTTATACCCATCTCTCCTATTGTCTGGAACCCTGGTATTCAAATATAAGTGCAAACAATAAGTTATGCTTGCTCAAATCACAGAAGAAATTTGTTCGCTATATGCTGAACACAGATTACATGTCTCATTCAAAACCATTTTTTATAAAACTAAATGTTCTAAACATTCATGAAATTTTTACCTTGAAACTAGGTATCATATTTTTTTAAATAATGCATTTTAAACTGCCTATTTTTCAATCTGACATCAAATAGGCCTATCTGGATTATGCTGTCTTCACCAGATCTGTAGCTAACAAGAATTTATGTCTACCGTCTGTTAGACTTAATTATGGTTTAAATACCATATTGTATAAAGCCATTATCCTATGGAAAAATCTCCCAGAGAGCATCAGATCTTTGGAAAATATCAGAAAGTCTTTTCCTTGTCTCTACGAAATTACATTGCAAATCATCATGATCTCCATAATGAATCTGAATCCTATTATTAAATTGTAGTTCCAAGTAATGCTGCTATCAATGGCGCTTCTGTTATAAACATCTTACTTGCCATGAAACAATATTATCTGACTTGCCATCCTTGTCATATTTACACCAAAAATCGGATTGTCATCTTCAAAATCTTACTTGCCTTCATATAATTTATTCCTTTTCTTACATCTGTTAGCGGGCATCGCCTTATAACGAATACGTTCATATTCCGCCTGGTGTATTGCATTTTCATATGACTGTAAGTTTTAAATGTCTGCACTAAAATAATTGTTGTTATAATTATTTTTCCCTAATAAATATAATATAATGACTGTTAAGCAATGAAGCGATTTTAATTTAGGGAAAATTATGTATAAAAGAATAAAAAATAACATGGAGCATGATCTAATAAAAATAACCACTTACACACATCAATATGATACTAGAAATCAGCATATACTAATACCAGTTTTACCGAAAGCTTTCAATATAAAACAAAGTCTACATTACTGTGGACAAAGATTTTGGAATTCATTACCTAGAGAACTAAAAGAAATCAATAACTGTAACTTATATAAAAAAATCTTAAAGCATATACACTATCTACCAACAAGTAATTGGACACCTGTGATAGCTAAGGAAACCGAAGTTTATTCACCTTTAATAGTTGGTGGAGCCTCCGGGGCATACTCTCAACCAGGCGTTGTACGACGGCTAGCGGTATTTTCTTCCACTCGGCTTGGAGAAGACAGGTCAGTTCCTTCACCGATTGCGGACGGTGAAGGCACCCCTTAAGTCGACGCTCCAACTCGTCCCAGAGGTGCTCGATAGGGTTAAGGTCCGGGCTCTGCGCAGGCCAGTCCATTCGATTAACCCCATTGTCACCATACCAAGCCATGGTGGATCTCGCAACATGACAGGTGGCATTGTCATCCTGAAAGTAACATGGGTCCACCCAGTAAAACTGTCACAACGTTGGAAGCGCATGGTCATCCAAAATGGTGCAGTAGGTCTCGGCGTTGAGACTACCAGGAATTGCGACAAAGCGTCCCGTGCCATACCAGGAGAAACACCCCCATAGCATAATTCCACCGCCGCCGAACTTCACAGTTGGCACGATACATTCCGGCAGGAGATGTTCTCCAGGCAGGCGCCAAACTCAGACCCTGGCATCCGAACGGTAGAGGATGAACCTTGATTCGTCGCTCCAGAAAACTTGTTTCCACTGTTCAACGGTCTTCTGTCGACGTTCTTTGCACCACGTTAGCCGAGCAGCGCTCTTGGACTTGGTGATCAAAGGCTTGTGGGAGGCAGCACGTCCATGATAACGGAGCAGATGGGCTTCTTTACGGATGGTATTCATCGAAAGAACACTCCCGGATGCCTGTTGAAACTCCTCGCGGATGTGAACCATCGATTTGGCGCGGTTCTTCCGAATTTCTCTGGCCAGCACCCAACGGTCTCTAACTCCCAGTTTTGTGGGTCTGTCTGGTCGGGGCACATTCCGACAGTCACCTCTCATCTTCCACCTGCCAATCACGTAGGCCGCTGTCGATTTTGGGTACTTCAACTAGCTGGATATGTCACGTATGGATCGGCCACTTCTGCGATACCCGACGATTACACCTTTCTCGAAATCAGAGAGCTCCGAACTGCGTGGCATCTTGCGTGCGACTGGTTGCGTTGTTGTTTTCCACCCGATATTTAACGGCGGCGGCCGTGACGTGTATCAGGACCTCAGATATCGTCGATTGCAGGGGTGTCCAATTACTTGTTGGTAGATAGTGTATATTGAACTACCTAGAAAAATACAATAGTAATAATAATAATAACAGTAAAAATGGATGGGAAGGGGAATGTATTCGGATAGCTGGAGGGCAAGAGTAATCTCTAATTGTAACGCCGCAGAGATTTCTTGTAATACCAATAGTAAACTAATTTCATTGCTGTCTTGGATAGTTGATTTTATTGGGGAGCTCGGCGCCAAGTCAGGATTCTGTTAGGGCTTTTCCTGGAGCTTTTCTTTTTGTTTTTGTTGGAGGTTTAACGACCACCGTGAGCAACTCAATGGGATATAAGCAGTCGCCCGTCCTTAATTTAGGGGTTCCAAGGAAGGGAGGGAGCCAGTGCCGTAAGACAAACACAAAATCTATGCCTGACAGGGATTCGAACCCGAACCCTTCACGGACGAATGATCAAAAGCCAGGTCTTAGACCACTGCGCCACCAGGGTTGCTCTTGTTACAAAACACCACAAATAATAATGCAACAATAAATCATGAATCTGTAACAGCAGAAATAATAAATGAAATGAAATTGTCTTTTGGCACACACTGTACATTTTTCTTAGATGTGAAAAACCTTTGAATCAGCATAAACTCAATCAAGGGCTATGACAAATAAACGTTTATGTACATAAGAGGGCCTAGAGGCTCAGTTTCGCTCACTGGACAGCTCTAAATTTAATTTCTTCATCGATTTTATTTATTAACAGACGAACGCCCAGCACCTCGACATTTTCCTATTTCCCAAAGCTAATACTTCTCACATTTCACGCAGAAAATCAATAGTGCGGGATCCAACAACAAATGAGTTTCACGTAGCATCAGATGAAGAGTTTTAAAGTGTTTGTAACTTTTGCCCAGCAATGACAACTTTCAAAAGTCTTATGATATGTGGTCGTCTTTGACTAATCTCCAGAGCCCAGCATAGGGCAAGGCGTGTGTTTATACACACACAGAAAGAGCGACTCGGAAGATTGACGTTTCGTTTAACGCTCCGGGTATTACGAAGCTATCCCAGTGCATGTCGGGTGATGAAGTAGGGAATGAAGTGGAGGTGACGACACTTCATCCCTCGGAGTATTGGAGCAAACTCTCAATTTTCCGACGGTAAGCCATTGATTAATCTACGGACCTGGGAGAAAGAGTACGTCTGCTGAATTTTAAATCTTCGTTGGCAAATGTACCGCTATCTCGATAAAGCATGGGACCTAAAATTGTCCTGTGCTGAAGAAACTGAAGTTAGGACAACTCCTTTTGTGTTTGTTATGGAGTCTGCTTCAATCAGTGAACTTTCTCCACTTTGTCATGCCACTGGGAAAGTATTTTAACACGTGTTTTGTGTTATATACGTGGCTGAAAATACTTGTCGTAAAACAAAAACAAAGTTTCGTAGTTTGTCTTCCGGATTTCATAACTCCAGCTTTTCTGCTTAGGTGGGATTTAGCAACTTCTGTTAAAGCTTTTCTCTTAAACCTTCTTCTCTACGGTAGAAATCTTATCCTACGCTGTTACCAACTAGATTGTTTTTATTTCAGTGCTTATTTTTTTATTTTATACAAGCAAGCATACAGAAGACATTGTAACGTACCAGGAGATGTGACGTACCTGCCCGAAGGACGCACACGACATAAAGGCAGATAGGAATCATAATAAAACGTCAGCGTAGTTCAATTGGTAGAGTGACTTATTCCGGAATGAGGGGATCCGGGTTCGAATCCTGGCGTGGACAGAAATGACGGAGAAATTTACTTCGTTATAATGGCGCCCGAACTATCCGGATGACCCGACCGTTCAAAATCTCGCATTGGTGTGATGTTATTTCCACACCGCGAGATAGGAAAAATAAGAGAATCCCTTCTCCAGCACTTCAAAAAAAAAAAAAAAAAAAATAAGGGAGAGATGATGTAACGTACCAGGAGATGTGACGTACCTGCCCGAAGGACGCACACGACATAAAGGCAGATAGGAATCAGAATAAAACGTCCGCGTAGCTCAATTGGTAGAGTGACTTATTCCGGAATGAGGGGATCCGGGTTCGAATCCTGGCGTGGACAGAAATGACGGAGAAATTTACTTCGTTATAATGGCGCCCGAACTATCCGGATGACCCGACCGTTCAAAATCTCGCATTGGTGTGATGTTATTTCCACACCGCGAGATAGGAAAAATAAGAGAATCCCTTCTCCAGCACTTCGAAAAAAAAAAAAAAAAAAAAAATAAGGGAGAGATGATGTAACGTACCAGGAGATGTGACGTACCTGCCCGAAGGACGAACACGACATAAAGGCAGATAGGAATCAGAATAAAACGTCCGCGTAGCTCAATTGGTAGAGTGACTTGTTCCGGAATGAGGGGATCCGGATTCGAATCCTGGCGTGGACAGAAATGACGGAGAAATTTACTTCGTTATAACATGGCGTGAGAATAACAAAAAGGTGAACAAAACCATGTACTGTGGAAAAAACAACTTTTGACACAAAGAAAACTAGCGTAAAGCTTGGAAAACAGATAGCTAAACCAAAAATGCTATTTGTAATCTTATTATGAGAGGTACAATTATACAATCAAGGTAATTCAACTGCTGTGACGTACCTGCACCGCAGGACGCACATGAGATAAAGGCAGATAGCAGTGAGATCACATGTCCGTGTAGCTTAGTTGGGAGAACGACTTACTCCGGAGTGAGGGAACACAAATTCGATGCCCGATGCGGACAAACTTGTACGTTACACTGCATACAGAAGCATCTACAAATCATTACTGTGACGTACTACAGATGTAGAGAACGTGTCAAGACGACAAATCTGCAGCGATACATTCCTTCCGTGTATCTTAGTTGGGAGATCAACTTAGTCAGGAGCGAGGGGTTGCGAGTTCAATCTCTGGCACGGACAAATTTGTGTTTCCACACTACAATCTAAAATAACATGCAATAAGGACGCATCACAGTAAAAGAAAAGACATCACTAAAAACAACAATAAAAACAGCAGTAAAAAAACAAAATGGGGTCACATAGTTCGGACAATATGTATAACACCCGTATCCCCCATTCCAAACCAGTCATCATTGGGGGACCACATCTCGTGGAACATAATTTCTGAGCTGCGCATTCTTATACTCCTCCTGCAGTCTAGACCGCAAACGCATCACAAACTGCACTTTAAGGGCCTGCTAGGCAAAATGAATACTTGGACTGGCAGTCGGAAGGCGATGCGCAAGATAAAACCAAGAGATAACATGTTTAAGTAACGTAGATAGTAATTACAAACCTTATGAGGTGAGAGATTTTTATGTAGAAAACAGTGGTCGAAAAATGAATGATCATGTCGACAAACATTTCGAAGAATCACTTGAAGTACTGGCTGAAGGACAGGGTACAACACTTAAACATGGACAACACTGCCAACATATGGGAAGTACAGACATTCTGGTGAAGAAAGCATAATAAACCGATGGAGAACTTCCAGAACCGGCAAGAGCCAGTGATGAAAACGCTGCTGAATGTCACATTCCTGGCATCTGCAATAAACAGCTCGCCAGATAGGCTGCACTGAGTGTGAGGGAACATCTGTAATAAGAAGTGGTGAGCGATCCTCCAGAAGTAACGCCCTGTACCAGTCTGCGAGTCTAGAAGAAACGGTCAGACAGAAAGTCACATTACGCAGTCTGCAAGTCTAGAAGTAACGGTCACGCAGAATAGGCATATCGGGTAGCACAGAAGGGTTGAAAGGAGCCCATCCATGGTGATCCACAGCGGGAAGAGAGTGCAAAGGGACGTTTTAGTTATTTGATACTTATTGTAGTTGCTGTCCGACACATTAAGCGCGTCAGAGAGATTGGACAGAGGTTTCCAGCATCAATCAGCGGTGAATAGTTGGGAGAGCACTGCAATCCCTGCAGCAAGCCACGTGGGATAGGCGAAGAAGCAGAGATGGGGAGAGGAGGTGGGACGTTGGCGCTTAATCACCACTGTGTAGTAACACTAAGGCCTAATAATGTCTCCCGTTCCTAATTTGGGGATAGTAACACCAGGGAGAGGAGAGGACCAGTATGTAGTAGGACAAGCGGACCATCCAAGCTTCATCCCGGAGCCGAGAAAGTGTCCACTCAGACGAATGGTCAGACGCCAACTTCAGCCACCCCGGTGGCGCAGTGGTCTAAGCGACGGCTTCTGCTCATTCGTCCGAAAGGGGTCTGGGTTCGAATTCCGGTAAGGCATGGATGCTGTGTTTGTCTTACGGCACTGGCACTCTCCCTTTTCTGGAACCAGTGTCCCTAAATTAGGGACGGGTGACTGCTTATAGCCCATTAGCCCATTGAGTTGCTCACGGTGGTCGCTAAACATCCAAACAAACAAACAAAAAAAGAAGGCCAACTTTTAGATCACTGCACCACCTGGCGTCCAAATGTACTTATCGAGGCCTCTTTTAAACACTATTACAAATGAAGTTCCTTAAAACAAATCAAGTTTCGTCATATTTTACTGTCTCCGATTAACGAGGAGTATTTTCGACATCCTGCTTTCGACTGATTATTAAAATAATTTTTATGTTTAAGCAAAAGATGTTTTCTCGTAGTAGAAGAAACCTTGTTACTTATTACTACACACGATGAGATACGAAGGACGAGGAATGTCGTCGTAATCAAAAGGAATAAGGAAACTGTATAATGTTACCGTTTGCAAGTGGTGCTCCGAAGAGCGAAGACTCCGAAATAAATTAAATTTCGTACTCAAGAAACCAAAGCAAGGAAAGCTGACAGTCTTCCTAGAAATCGATTAAATTCTTAAATTTCCTGGGGAAAATTCCGGTGTATTTACCTAAGGAAACGTCTGGGCATTTCTTCTACTCGTCGAAAATTCAATTAAGTATTTTCAGCGACTGCGAGAAAAAGTGCGCTGCAGTGTCATACAGGAGGAAAGGAGTAAAGTATGAAATCCATTTTATTCTTATCTCACCACTTTTGAGTTTGACTACCTTTCAGAGACGTATGGAAATATCTTATTCACGTCATACGATAATGGGTTCTCGATTATATGTACTGAAACGTGGTAAACGAAGACGCACTTCAAGGAATTTAAAATATTTTTGTCCTAATGTTTAAAATATTACCAAACATATCTTACTTTATAAATTCGATGTTTCCTTGAAACCCAAAGTGGGCGAATCACGCTCACTTCAAGCGGTAATTTCAATCATCGAGAGAGGGCGTTAGAAACAAAGAATTAATTCTCGAGGCACCAGCTCTTCATTTTTTGTGCATCGTTCGGATGTGACGTACGACCGAGGTAAAACACGTGTCAAGACGACAAATATGCGGCAGTACATTCCGTCTGTGTAGCTTAGTTGGGAGAGCAACTTACTCCAGAGTGAGGGGGCACGAGTTCGATCCTCGGCAAGGAAACATTTGTGATTTCACATGGAAAACAAAAATGCGTTCTCATAGCCTCACGTTAACTGTCCTTTTAACCTTAGATTAGATATCTCCACATCTGTGTACGCCGAAGACCCAAAACATTATTACCACCAATATAATAGGATGTTGGTCCCCTACGTTCCACCAAAACAGCTCTTACCCGGCGAAGCACAGGCGCTACAAGATTTCTAAGAGTCTTTTGTGGCATCTGGAACCAACACATTACCAGGAGAGATGGAAACGGGTCACGGGTCAACGGGTAGATAATTTCTTGCTGGTACAAAGGGTTCGGTCAAGGTGTTCCAGATTCGATTTTGACCAGTTTTCGTTCCCGTTTTATTTTTGAAAAGAGAAAAATATGTTCCAAAGAAGCATGCGCGTTGTGGAAACTGTAATCGATACGGAGTTAATAATGAATTGCCTTGCACAAATATTGTCGCCTCTTTCTTAAAGCAACGAAGATTCCCACCGACAGACGTCAGACACACCAACACTATATCGTATAAAGATACTTTCTTTGTTGGAAACACGTGGAAAGATATGACGCGATTCGCAGCAGTCGTATGGTTAAAGCGCACCCAATAGAAGAGGAGAAAGAATTATTTGAAATCCTCGTTGTATCGAGCACGTGACCCATCGCATGAACTAACGCACGCTAAGCTAAGACAGGACTGATATGATGCCATTATTGTTTTATGTTGTTAGTTGTTCGTCTGTTGCCGCCATGTTCGGCAAGATATAAGAAGCGATCTTGTTAGCTCTATATACAGCAATTCTACTATGTTATATTTATTAAATATTCTTCGTCCTTTTATTCGACTCAAGCTGAAGTTATTTAGGTGAGTATCGTTCATTAGTTTTTCTTTTTCGGAAGTTAAGTCTGCCATTGGAACGGAGCGCTACTTGCTTCCGAAAGGATTCAACGATATAGTTTACATTTATAAACATTCTATTCAATATATTATATATATAATTATCAACATTCCTACATCCTTTGCGTTCTTTTACAGTGCGATTGTCCAGGGCAAGGTACAGGCCAACACTATTCGCCTGCTTTTCAGCCGGTTCCCTCTCTCTGTGGGAAGTTCACTGTATGACTAAGAGTTACTTTTCACATCACATTTTTTACATTGAGCATTCAAAGATTTTCGATTGATGTGCTAACATCCCGTTCCCGTGACGAAATTAACTCCTTATTTGTTAATATGGATGGATTTAATATTAAAGAGGTTGAGAAAGGCATCGAGGCCAACAAATACGTGCTTGTTGAAAACCACAAGGGGAAGAGTGAATGCTGGAAATTGTTTTGTCTCATTAAGGAAGTGGTGAATAATTCTGTGTTGTTTGGTTTTGCTTGTTGTTCAAAATGTGGAAAGTGTATAATTACACAGAAAGATGTCGTCGACGGTGTAATAAGAGTTTATGGAACCAAAAATCTGACGGACCATATGAAATTATGCGCACCTCCATCAAAGCGTGGAAAGAGTGAACGATCTAAATACATTTTAAAAAGTACATTTGTGTAATCGTAAATAATTATTTCCATTTGTAATATACTTCATGGTCACGGTCGTAGTCAGCCATTACTTCTGGATTACGCAAAATAGTGGTACTAAAAATGGCACAAAAATTTAGCAAGTAACCAAATTTTATTATTAAACTAGTAAAATCATGCAATGCATTGATTATGATACGCTTTACAACGTACCAGAAATCATTACGCAAGTTATAAGGATAATTACTGTGGAATAAATCTTGCTTCTGTGCCCTGACCTTTGACTCCATTTTGATTATATTAAACAGAATTGGTTAAGTATACCTCTGAAAAAACATGATAAAGTTTAATCAAAATCGAACCATTTTTACGCAAGTTATAACACATAAGGGCAATGGAATGGATCCCGCTTTTACTGCCTGACCTTTGACCCAACATCGCCATTTTCAATATTGTTCGTCTCCAGTTGGTCCCCTACCACATACTAAAATTTAATCGAAATCGAAGCATTTTTACGCAAGTTATCACACATAAGGGCAATGGAATGGATACCGCTTTTACGTCCTGACCTTTGACCCAATTTCGCCTTTTTTCAATAGGGTTCGTCCACATGTTGTCCCCTATCACATACTAAAATTTCATCGAAATCGAACCATTTTACGCGAGTTATCGCGCAGACGGACAGACAGACAGACGGACGGACAAAGCTGGAGCATAT
The DNA here is from genome assembly GCA_039090855.1 of Macrothele yani. Lineage (NCBI taxonomy): Eukaryota > Metazoa > Arthropoda > Arachnida > Araneae > Macrothelidae > Macrothele > Macrothele yani. The sequence goes on from CM077026.1 coordinate 120,916,430, forward strand.
ACGCTTCCTCAACCTACGGTTGGAAAGCGTGAAAAGGGATTTTAGTTATTAAATATCCAGCAGTTATTGGGATGAATATATTACGTTTATACGTATATATACAGGGTGCATAGAAAAGTATTTTTAGCTAGAAATAACTTGCGAACGGAGGGAGGAACAGTTATACAAGTGAGATAACGGTATAGTAAAGCGACTATGCCCGATCGAATGCAAACAATAGCAGCTCTCCTAGTGGCGAAATGCGGAAGTTATACATTGCAAATCGAAAACGAAACGAGATAGAGCAAAATTTCCAATTACAAAGTTGTAGAGCATCAATTAATTAGTACAAAACGGCATTTTTTGTTTTACACGGATAAGATAAATTGTCACCTGAATACCCTAAAATGTCCGAAATCGATGCGCGACCTTTTGTGTGAACATTTGAAGGGAACAGGCATAGGTATGAGCAAATACACACAATTTATTGCATAAATGCGTACTTATGTCAATACAGTTTGATGACGTCAGACAAAACAAAAAGAAAAAAGGCAAACTGGCGCACAGTGATAAAAAGTTAATGTCGAGTATGTTCGAAGAGTTCGCCATTGCCCACGATACACATTTGTATTCGTGAAAGTAACTCTGCATGCACATTCCTCAGCATGGAAGGTGTCACACTATTGCAAACATATGTAACACGACGAAGTAGATCCAGCAGACTTATAGGCGCTGTTGCATACACCTGATTTTTTACGTAACCGCAGAAATCCAATCTCGCCATTCTCACACAGCGTACGTAGGCCTAAACTTCTGATTAGGGTACATCCTGCTACTGGTTTTCATATCGTAGGTACGGTACAACGTCACAATCTGCATTTGCATACGGCTACATTTGCGAAATGTGAATATGCAGATTTGAATCGTCGCACATCGATTTCGGACATTTTAGGATATTCAGGCGACAATTTATCATATCCGTGTGAAACAAATGTCGTTTTGTACTAATTAATTGATACTCTACAACTTTGTAGCTGGAAATTTTGCTCTATCTCTTTTCGTTTTCGATTTGCAATGGCTAACTTCCGCATTTCGCCACTAGAGACGCTGCTATTGGTTGCATTAGATCGGGCGTAGTCGCTTTACTATACGATTATATCACTAGCATAACTGTACCTCTCTCCGTTCGCAAGTTATTCCAGGCTAAAGGGACTTTCCTATGCACCCTGTATATATAAACTGAGTTTCGATTGTGTAGTTCAAAGCAGATTTGTCTGAGTCCGTTACGGGTCCGGGTCCGAAATTTTTGACCCGTTTCCAACTCTGATTACCAGAGTACCCTTTATCTTTTGTAAATTACGTGCTTTAGCTCCTGCGGATCGGATTTGCTGTTCCAACACAAACCATACGCACTCTATTGGATTATTGCCTGGGAAATGTGGAGGCCAGATGTTCCATTCTCGAAAAGTTCGGGCAGTGTGGCATGGCGCAGTATTCTTCTGAAAGAGCGCACTGCTGGAGCGAAATACCGTTTCCATGAAAGGACGTATCTGGTCTGCAATGAAGTTTAGGTTGGTGGTAGACGTCATAGTTTCCTGCACATGAATGACTAACTGGATCCAGGGTTTCCCAGTAGAACATTGCCTAAGGCATCACACATCCTCCACCAGCTGGTATTTGTTCCACTGTGCATCCTGATACCAACACTATTCCAGGTGAACGACACAGACGTACCCGGCGGTCCACATTGTGCGATGGGAAACGGGAATCATCTGACCAGACGACCTTCTTCCGATCATTCAACGTCCAGTTTTGATGTTCTAGTGCCCATTGGAGGTGCTGTCGACGGTGAACCAAGGCTAATATAGGCACTTAGAGTGGCCTGCTCCTATGAGGCCCCATTTTCCGTCAGGGTTTGATGTATTGTATTTTATGACAAATTACTCTCGTCAACGATATTCAAATTACCGGCGAGCTGCGCCACAGTATCCGTTTTGTTGGCTCGTACGTACGGGATAGCCTTTGCTCTTCTATGCAATCGATGAGCAGCGATAGGCCCACACCTTGCCGGAGGTTCGTGGTTGAACCATTTTTCACGCTTTCCAACCGTAGGTTGAAGAAGCGTGTATGTTCCAGCTTTTTCCGTCCGTCCGTCTGTCCGCACGATAACTGGCGTAAAAATGGTTCGATTTCGATGAAATTTTACTATGTGGAAAGGAACAACCTGGGGACAAACTCTGTTGAAAATGGGGTTCATGGGGTCAAAGGTCACGACATAGGAGCAGGATCCATTCCATTGCCCTTATGCATCATAACTTGCTTAAATATGGTTCGATGTCAATGAAATTTTTGTATGTGGTAGGGGACCACGTGTGGACAAACCCTATTGAAAATGGACGAAATGCGGTCAAAAGTCAGGACATAGGATAGGGATCCATTCCATCGCCCTTATCCCATACTATTAAAAGAGCAATTCTTGTATGTATGTAAATTTTATTTTGAAAACGGCTCTAAGGATTTTAATGAAAGTCGTTAACCTACCGTTTTCTGGTACTAGAAATTGTTTTAGCTTGATCTCGACTTTAGGAAAATTCGTTTAGTGGGTTAAATAACCACCCCGAATCATCACGTTTTTAGTGCCATGGCGTCGTCCTATTGATGTTACCCATGCTTAGAAATCATATGAGGTCACAATCTCGCGATTAAGATGTTGGCGCGCGGTCATGCCATCTGTCTCATTACGTCACGCGTTGTGTGTGGATCCTATTAAAGTTTTATGACGTCACACTCTTGCGAGCAGATGGTCGCGAGTCCCATCTGCCTCATTACGTCACGCGTTGTGTGCGTATGTCCGCCCGCACGATAACGCGCGTAAAAATCATTCGATTTCGATGAAATTTTAGTATGTGGTAGGGGAACACCTGGGAAGGAAACCTACTGAAAGTGAACGAAATGGGGTCAAAGGTCAGAACATACGAGCGGGATCCATTCCACTGCTTACGCGTCATAACTAACGTAAAAAGGTTCTATGTAGATCAAATTATAGTATGTGGTAGGGGACCACCTGGGGACAAACCCTATTGAAAATGGGCGAAATGGGGTCAAAGGTCATGACATAGGAGCGAGATCACTCCCATCGCCATTATGCAACATAACTTACGTAAAAATGTTTCGATTTGGATGAAATGTTAGTATGTTGTAGGAACCAGCCTGGGGACGTCTCCTATTGAAAATGGGCGAAATGGGGTCAAAGGTTAGGACACAGGAGCGGGATCTATTCCATAGCCCTTATGCGTCATAATTTGCGTAAAAATACTTCAATTGCGACAAAAAGGTATCATGTTATTTCGGAGGTATACTGAACTGGTTCTGTTGAATATCATCGAAATGGTGTCAAAGGTCAGGTCATAGGAACGAGATTTATTCTACAGCCATTATCCTCATAACTTGAGTAATAATTGGGGTAATGATTTCTGGTTTGTTCGAAAGCGTATCATAGTCAATGCATTGCATGATTTTACTAACTTGTTTTTTAAGTACTAAACACAGCTGACCTTCAGCACCTGATGAGCCTTTCCGTCACTGAAATGCTATAAACAAATCGTCTGGAAATTTGAATTTCCCCTTTGTTTAACTAGCTTAAGTCCGTTGCCTTTCCTGTCTGAAGAACAAGGATAATACTGATTAACGGAGCTCAGTGTTAGGCATTATTTATATTATACTCAAGAAACGCATATAGCGTATTAAATCCGTTTATTTGTATGGCGTAATATGCACCAAGATTTGCCAAGCTTTCGCGTTACACTGGGAGGCTTTTTCAAGGCAATGATAGACATAAAAATGCAAGGAATTGGAACACGTAAGGAACAAAGATGATTCTTGAAAATAACGTGGGGGACATTACGAGCATATGGGGGGACATTACGAGCCGCGACGTGTTCTCGTCTATTAATAACGCATGCCAAATCATTGGTAGTTAAGTAGAGATCATATCATTGCATGCTACTTTGCTGGAGAGGATTTCGACAGTTTCCCTGATGGCAGTCTCTTTAAAGTTTGGGTAAGGAGCAGTTCTTTTAATACTATTCCATAATGGAGCGGCCGATGAATGCATGACTCTCTGGCGAGGGCTGTGTTCTGCATGTCCTGGTTGACTCTTCGTGTGTGTTCTTTACATCTAGTGTCCAAGGATCGCTTTGTCATTCCGATATATATATTTTCCGTGTTGTCAGGATATACCAACGGTATAGCGTACACACCCGCCTTTTCTTTTCCACACTGTCTCTCCTTGCAGCTTGATACTATATGTGATAATGGGGTCGGGGACTTCATTGCTATTAATATGTTGTATTTACGTAACGAATTCTTTAACCTAAACGCAAAGCCTGGGAAGACAATGATACGCAGGATTCATCACATATGTCCCAGGCGTTGCGTATTGGTTAAAGAATTTATTTATAGAGGTTAAAGAAATGGCGGACACCCCGGAAATAAAAAATGGCGGACACCCTGGGTCGAAGGGCACCGCCTAAAATTACTGCACCGGCCAAGTGTTGCCATCGGTGGAAAAGTTTAGAGACAAAGTGGCCCAGCTGCATAACTCTAAATTTTGTTGGAGCAAGAAACTACTGTGTCACGATAACAATATGTTCGGTTGCAGCAACAAAACGTTTTATCACGGTAACAATACATATTGTTGGATCAAAACAATTTCTCAAAAATCGACCTAGGCATTTTGTTAAATGAACAAAACGTTTTGTCATGATAACAATAAATTTTGTAGAATCAACAATAATTTTCAGCAAAATACATTTGTAAATACTGCGTATCGACAAAAAATTTTGGTTAATTCAACAATTTTTTTGCGGAATTAGCAAAACGTTTTTCTCAGTGTAAGAAAAATGTGCATATAACAGAACAAGTAGTCCTCTCTCTCTCTCTCATCCGCCCATGCAGAGCTGAGTTCCGCAAAAACTATTATGCGCCTTTGAGGATTACTGGCAAATTAATGCAGCCGGCTTGCCATCCCTCTGCTCCATGCGGGTAAGGGACAAAGTGCGTCTGGGGCCGACATCACAGGGAACCATCTACGCATTAGTGTTCCCAAGCACATGGAGGCTGCGGGAAACCCCGGAAAACCCGCAGATTAGATGGCCGGAAAGACCGGGATTCGAACATCTGTCAGAAACGTCCGTCCTCCACACAGCTATTTAACCAACTGCGCTCTACCGGTGGTACAATTAGTTATCTAGATTAAAGAAATAATATTTTATGACAACAAGTATGAATTAAAAAAAACAATGGGTAACAGACGTTGGATAATTTTTATTTTCGTCAGCTTTTTCTCTTCAGACCAGTTCTGAGGTGAGTCTTGTCGATTGGATTAGTAGATGGTGAGTGAGTACTGAAAGAAGCAGACATTCTCAGACAGCATGTCCCTGAGTATGTAGGTGGTATTAAAACAGAGAAAAATGAGCAGATAGGATTCAAAATCAGTAGAATGGCAACACTGATCCCAATTGTATACATCTGTTGTTATTCAGTTTCGAATCCATCTTTCATGTCTGCGGGAAAATTAATAGACACAATTGCCGCATATGTGGTACGGAGAATCTTCACCAAGCGATCGAAAATGAAAGGGACACGCCAAAACTTAATGTCTGGTTAGGAGTGCACAAAAATGGCGTTATCGGTCCGTTTTTTTTGTTTTTTTGTTTTTTTTTCATTGGACCCACAGTGATAGGAAACACTTACCTTGACATGCTGTAGATCTTTGCTGTTCTACAGGTTCCCCCAGGTTTCACATATCAGCAAGATGCTGCTCCGCCACATTTCCATGGAGATGTTACAACGTTTTTGAACGAGACTCTTCCTGGACGTTGGATTGAAAAGTTGATCCAACTAATGGAGTCAGATCCGGAGATCTGGCTGACCAGATCTCCGGATCTGACTCCATTAAAATCTTTTTGCATGGGGCTTTATTAAAAACTGTGTGTGTGAGTGTGTGTGTGTGTGTGTGCGTGCGTGCGTGCGCCCTAGAAAAAGTTCGAGATTTGGACGACTTGAAACAGCTTATCGTTGAAGCAGTTGCTCTAATAACCCCAATGCTGAAAAATACTTGCTTAGAGCTGGAGTATTGTTTTGACATCTGTTGAGCTATAAAAGGAGCCCACATTGAAATTTACTAGCCTGCAAAAAAACTGGGTAAGATAATGTGTTTAATAGCAAAGAAAAATATTTTATTAAACCTTATAGATGCTAAGAGATATATATGTGTGTTTTTGGTGATGGTTACTTCTAGCCCGGACACTCTGTATATGTCATACATCATTTGCAAATGTGTTTTCATCAGTACATAATAAAAGTTTCATTCTGGCGTGGTGTATCGGATCTACACGTGAAGTCCTTCTCGAAGCGAGGTGATGTTCCGGATACAGTGCAAACAGATACTAAATAACAATTCAGTTAGTTTTTATAGTTCACATATTAATATCAACGGAGAATACAGTTCCTGTATCTTATAGATACTAATTTGCAATCACAAAAAAAATCTGGTCTTATCATCTTTTTCCAAGTAAGTTTTTGTTTAGGAGAAGTCCAGAAACTTCGGGAAATCTGAAACATTGTTTCATTATCGATCATTGTTAGAGATCTATTTTAAAATCACGTTTGTAAATGAGACTGAGAAATCTGCGCAATTTTGATTTTATGTTCTTATTTATGTGTTTGATATTCGAAACTCGTTGGTTCCATTCCAACTACACTGCCTGACAATTGCTAAGGACGGATGACAATAGCAACGATAGCAACCATAAAATGGAAGGCAGGAAAATGTGAAAATTAGCATATGTGCGGGATACAGTAAGACGTGTTGTGCGTATGCAAATTTTCGATTGCCGAACTTGTTCGTGACGTCATAGCGCTGATAAGAGATATAAAGGATTTGACCCCTATTGACCGTTGTTGTTCAAACGGAAAGTTAAAAGAGAAAGAATCAATTGACGAACTTGCAATTTTCAGTATGTCTTCCTGACATCACCTAGATGATTTTACGCGTGGCCGTATTATTGGCAAGATTGAAGAAGGGCGAAAAATAACAGATGTTGCCAGGGAGTTCGACGTCAGCCACAGTGTTGTTTCAAGGCTTTGGAAATCATTTCAAACAAATGGAGAGTGTAGCAAACGTCACGGGGAGGTCGTGTTCACAGTACGACACCTGCAGAAGATCGGTACATAGTGCTATCAACAAAAAGACACCGGCGCAGCACAGCTAGTGAGGTAGCAAATCAGTTTATGGCTGCTACTGGCAAGCGGATCTCCCGAAAAACTGTCGCCAGACGTTTGCTTGAAGGAGGACTATACGCCCGCCGTTCTGTTGTGTGCATCCCATTGCCCAGACGTCACCGTACCGCCCGTTTGCAATGGTGCCATCAACATCGCAATTGGACTGATAAAGACTGGTCTGCTGTCCTCTTCTCAGATGACAGTAGATACAGTCTATCGTCTGATTGTCGACGACAACTGATCTGGCGTGATAGTGGTACTGCATATTGTCCAGCAAACATACAGGAAAGGGACCGATATCCGACATGTAGTGTCATGGTATGGGCTGGCATCATGATCAATAGCCGTACGTCCCTCTATGTGCTTCCAACTGGGACTATGACTGGCCAACGATACATTAATGATGTTCTGCTACCTCATGTTCGCATGTTCCGTGGTGCTGTGGGTGAAAGATTCATTTTCATGGACGACAACGCAACATGTCATCGAACAGTCGCGGTCCAGAAGTGTCTTGAGAGCGAGGATATTCAACGCCTCGTATGGCCAGCACGTTCTCCAGATCTGAATCCCATTGAAAATGTGTGGGATGCTTTGGGGAGGAGTCTTGCTGGTCGCCAATGCCCTCCAATAAACAAGGACACCCTCATCCGTGCACTGACAGAGGAATGGGATAAATTACCCCAACAGCTGCTTGATAATGTTGTGCAAAACATGACACGACGTGTGGAATCTTGCATCGCCTTCCATGGTGGCCATATCCCGTATTGACATCTTACGCCGGAACGCCTGCGGACGGTAATTACATTTTTTTCACGTTTACGTATTCTGCAGAAAATGGCCTGTTTGTACCTTGAACACGTTCCAAAGCCTTCTGGATTTCAGAGCACAATAAAGTGTCTTTCTTGTAATGTCCTGGCATTCTGACATTATTTTATTTCACTTGGCATCCAACCACACTTACTTTTTTATGAGCTATATAGCCGTTTATGATCCGTCCTTAGTAATTGTCCAGCAGTGTACAATTTGGTTGTGCTATTGAACATTGCATTATTACTTTTGCTTTCATTTAGGTTACGCAGTGCAAAAGGCACGTTTCGAATAAATGATTTTTTAATTTAAGTTCTCAAGGCTATATATATTTTTTTCTTTTTAATAGATTAATATCAGGTTCGAGCATTACATTATTCGTCGTGATCTAGAAAACATTTTTCATTTCATTCACATTGAAATGAGAATACCACTAAGAACTTATCGCGCAGAAAACTGCTTAAATCTGATATTTCTGTTACATTCTTTTTTCTCTATTTCCATGTAAATATTTTTTTTTTGTTTCTAGTAAAGTCCATTAAAGTGTGTTTTCGACCAAAAATATGGAGATGTAAATCGTGTGGTTCTGCAATTTAAAATAATCTACTCAGAATTACAAGCTTTATACACTGGTGTGCAAAAATTAAGGACGAAGAGGAGAAATTAGCATAACAGCGGAACGAGCAGGCAGAACGGACCGAAAGGCCACTCAGGAGATAGACTAGGGACCGGTACGGTAGGGCATGCGCATATATGCAGCATGACTTAGGGGGAGGGAAGGGAGTGTCGGAAGGGTATAAAGCACACGGGCGGTGTACGCGTAGCAATTTGGTGAAAGCTATTGCACGGTGTACATCAGTTTGAACGGCGTCGAGTTGCTGCCACCGTGTGATATGGCCAACAGGCAATCCAGTAGACGACATCTGTATGACTTTACCCGAGGTTGCGTCATTGGGAAGTTGGTAGAAGGTCGAAGTGTGACTAGTGTGGCCGAGGAGTTCGGAATCGCTCACAGTATCGTTTCACGAGCTTGGAGAGCATTTCAAACGAAAGGAACAGCTGTCCGAGAGTTTAGCAGTGGTTGTCTATGAGCAACCACGGAGGCGGGCGACCGGTATATTGTCCTACAGGCGAGAAGAGACAGACGGCAGACAGCGGGAGAAATCGCAAAGGCAAATGCAACAGACAATTGGACGTCCGTTATCGTGTTTTACCGTGGCCAGGAGGCTGCACAAAAGTAGTCTATTTGCAAGACGACCAGTACGGTGTGTGCCATTAACGCCTGCTCATCGGAGACGGCGGTTTCTGTGGTGCCAGGAACACAAGAACTAGACACGTCAGCAATGGGGTCGAGTTCGTTTTACGGATGAGAGCCGATTTAGTCTGACGAGCGATTCTGGACGTATACACATCTGGAGAGAGCAGGGAACACGCAATCACATCTCCAACATCATCGAAAGGGACCGGTTTGGAGTGGCGGAGTTCTTGTTTGGGGCGGTATCATACTTGGTAGCCGTACTGACCTCCACATCTTCCAAGGAGGTTCAGTCACTGGTGTCCGCTATTGTACCGAGGTTCTCCTGCCTCACGTGCGTCTGTTTAGAGGTGCTGTGGGTCCTGAGTTCCTCTTCGTGGACGACAACGCTACACCTCATCGTACAGTGGCTGTCGCAGAGCTGTTGGAGAGTGAAGATATTCAACGCGCGGATTGGCCCGCAACGTCCCCGGACCTAAATGCAATCGAACACGTGTGGGACCTTCTCGGGAGACGCTTGACGGCGCGTCACCAGCTGCCAGCAACGATTCCGCAGATGCGATTGGCGCTACAAGAGGAATGGGCCGCGATGCCTCAACATCTCCTTGACAAATTCGTCCTCAGCATGGAGAGACGTTGTAAATCCTGCAACGCAGTCAGGGTTGATCATATCCCCTACTAAAGACTAGATTTTTCTTGGCAACCGCCTGTCATATGGACGTTTCTGTCTTCTGTCCAGTTGTGCTCGAAGCTACCTTTTCAATAAAGTGCCTTTGTATCCTTTGGATTCCTTGTTTGGACGGTTTTGCTCACTTGTCCCATATTCTAACATCTTGGGCATCTTATGGAATGATTTGAGTCGACGTGGAGGACTTCTGCACGACGTTATATTCGAAAAACCGTCTCGTCCTTAATTAATTTTCGCACGCTAGTGTATAACAAATCTATAGTAATAAAACCACCCAACTGACTCTGTGTGCATGTGTCGGCCATAACACCAGGAAAAATCGTGATAGATACTTTAAAATTTTCCAGATTGTTTTTCATTGATATTGATGTTAAAATGGTCGGCTTCAAGTGAAATCACAAAAGACAGGCTTACTTTTTAATAATAAAGCATTTGACGTTCTATTTATATGGGAATAAATTAGTTTTATGTAAGACACCCAAGAAGGTGTACATGGCCTTACAACCTTCAACTTGCGTGCGATGTGATTGGCAAAGACATTTCAGTCACGTGTGCATCAGAAGAAGCGAAACAACTTGCTATATTTAAAAACTCGCCACTGAATTAGAAATATTTGTGTAGATGTACGTGAACGTCACTTACGAAGTATATATACAAAACACATGGTCACGTGCGTCATCACATGATCTAGGCAACTATATAAGACCGCTGCTTGTGAATAATGTTGATCACAATGGGAAAAAGAAAGGATCTTTCGAAGTTCGATAAAGGGCTTATTTTGGAAACCCGACTCGCTGGAGTGCGATTTTGAAAGCATCAGAGTTGACTGGTTTCTAAAAACAGTTAGATATTACGGATCAACAATCAGTAGTAAAATAATCCACATTTCTTGTTCTAAGAGGGGTAAATGTGGCGCAACGACAATCTACACTATATTAAAAAAGTCACCGGACACCTAGAAGAAAAACACAACATAGCATTTATCGACACATATTAGTATGGTGTCGGTCCACCTTTGGCCTTAATGCATGCACTTACACTTCGAGACATGCTTTCGACAAGGTTTGGAACACAGCTATAGGTATGCGCTTCCATTTAGTACATAATGCTGCCGCAAAACTGGTGCTTAATTGTAGGCCTTGGTTCCAAACTTCTTATGCGGAGCTTTAATTCATCCCATAGGTGCTCTATGTGGTTACAATCTGGGCTCTGTGCTGGCCAGTACACACACGATACCGAATTATAGTCAAACCACGACGTAACAGTCCTTGCTTTATGGCTCGGTGCATTATCCTGCTGGTACCAACAGGGCTCGGTGCATTATCCTTCAGGTAGCAACAGGGTTCGGTGCATTATCCTTCTGGTACCAACAGGGCTTGGTGCATTATCCTTCTGGTACCAACAGGGCTCGGTGCATTATCCTTCTGGTACCAACAGGGCTCGGTGAATTATCCTTCAGGTAGCAACAGGGTTCGGTGCATTATCCTTCTGGTACCAACAGGGCTTGGTGCATTATCCTTCTGGTACCAACAGGGCTCGGTGCATTATCCTTCTGGTACCAACAGGGCTCGGTGAATTATCCTTCAGGTAGCAACAGGGTTCGGTGCATTATCCTTCTGGTACCAACAGGGCTCGGTGCATTATCCTTCTGGTACCAACAGGGCTCGGTGCATTACCCTTCTGGTACCAACAGGGCTCGGTGCATTATCCTTCAGGTAGCAACAGGGTTCGGTGCATTATCCTTCTGGTACCAACAGGGCTTGGTGCATTATCCTTCTGGTACCAACAGGGCTCGGTGCATTATCCTTCTGGTACCAACAGGGCTCGGTGAATTATCCTTCTGGTTCCAACAGGGCTCGGTTCCATAGTATTGCCACAGAGTTGGTAGGGCATAATTGTCCAGAATATCGAGGTAGACGTGCTGGTTAACACATTTGTCCACGATAAACAATGGGCCGGGGCCATACCACAAAAACCACCCCCACACACACACACGAGCATACTGCCAGCTCCAAACCTAACCGTAGGAACAGTATATTGTGATAAATAGCGTTCCCCAGGCAGCAGCCATACCCACACACGCCAATGGATCGTGTATCTGGATTCATCAGTCCATAGGACCCGTTTCCATTGATCTACGGTCCACGATAAATGTTCTTTACGCCGTGCTAAACGACGAGTAGCATTCGGAGTGGATATGAAAGGCTTTTGAGCAGCCGCACGACCACGGTAACCCATGAAATGAAGTTCTCTGCGAATGGTACATGCACATACCAAGGTTCCAGCTTTTTTACTCACCTGTACACTGAGATCTTGTTTAATACTCCGTCGATTAGCTGTAACGACTCTCCTGAGGCTTCGACTTCCTCTATCACTGATTTTCTTTGGTCTGTCGGTACGTTTTGCTGCTTCAGGCACGCCATGTGTCTTCCACTTATTCAGTGCATCCAAAACAGTTGACTTGGGTATGTTTAAACGCCTCACGGTTTCTCTTACGGACAACCCACTAATATAACACCCAACAATCTTTCTTTTCTCAAAGTCAGTTCTCTCCCGCTACGACATTTTCACTCAACCTCACAGTGCGATATGATCGCGGTCAGCTGCAGGCTTGTTTTTATACATTTTGCAGCTGTACCGCGCATCTTAACAACGCAGCGGATTCGTTCATTTGCTTTTGAAGGGTTGTCCGGTGACTTTTGTCAATATAGTGTATCAGGATCGAGATCACTGACGTCTGAGAAGGCTTGTAAGGAGAAACATAACTTTCCGTGTGAATTGACCGAAGCATTCAATGAAGGCTGTTCCCGACCCATATATCAACGAACTGTGCGAAGCGAATTGAAAAGGATATGTATTGGCAGTCCCATGCCTTTGCGGAAAACACTGATTTCTGCGAAGAACCGGAAAGTTCGTCGAAAAGAGTCATGTGGTCCGACGAGTCGCGATACACTTTCTTCTGTACCGACGGTCGGCAGAGAGTTTTGCAGGTGCCTCATCAAGCAATGGACCCAACTTGCCTTGTTGACACAACTCGAGGTTCTAGTGAGGGTGTTATGGTGTGGGTAACATTCTGTTGGTACGCTACGGGTCCCCTTATATTGCTGGAAGGTCGAGTGTCCTCTAAGAGTTATCTGAACTTTGAACATTATTGTCGATAAAATCCACCCTTCTATGATAAATTTTTATTCAGCAGGTGACAGCTTTTTCACGGAAGACAATGTTAGTGTCCATCGCGCAAGATGCGTTAAGTGGTGGCTCAGCGAGCATGGCAGCCGCTTACACTATATTTCTCGGTCACCATAAAGCCTGGATGAATCCTTTTGCCCAGATGAGTCCTCGGATTAAACCCTGATGAATCATTTTGCCCATATGAATCATCAGATCAAGCCCGGATGAATCCCACGATCCGGGGATCAAGCACGGATGAATCCTTTTGCTCAGACGAATCCTCGGATCAAATCCAGATGAATCCTCGCACAAAGCCCAGATGAATTCCCTGATTCCGGAATTAAGCCGGGAGGAATCTTTTTGCCCAGATGAATACTCGGATCAAGCCCGGATGAATCTTCCGATCCGGAGATCAATCCCGGATGAATCGGTTTCCCAGATTAATCCACGGATCAAGCCAGGATGAATCCCGCGATCCAGGGATCAATCCCAATGGATTCATAAGGAATTCATTCGGGCAAAATCTATAATCCGAAAGGGACAAACTTTTGACTTATCCTGATAAAAACGATGAAACCAGATAGGTTTTATTCCAGATACGCTGTTCAGCAACAAAAATTTCTACTTGGCACACATTTTCAACAATACAGTAAAAAGGGTATTTAATTGTGCACGTGTACACAGTGCACATCCGTTTTAAAGTTTGCTAATGTGTGTATTAATTGTGGCAGACTATGCGCAAGTTTTTCAGTATTTGTTGCTGAAATGACTGAAACACCGCTATAATTCCATGGAAATTACTCTGTAAACGAAGTATTAGGAAGATTAACTTTCAGCAGAAGTTTTGTAATTACAAAGACAGGTCAGTAACATTCATTAAACTTTACTGCCACGTTTCATGTTTCGTAAACTTAATTGTCAAGAAATTGTGTAGGTCGCGTATGTTAGTTTTTGACATCATTGTGTAATTGTGTTATTACCGATCTTTTATTTTAACTCTCCCACCTTTAATATATCAGATTTTTGCATTTCTGGTTTAGATTTAAATGACAAAAAAATCGAGACTGTACCCTGTGCTCTTTGTAGATAATATACTGGTGTGCAAATATTAAGAACGAAGAGAAGAAATTAGCATAACAGCGGAACGAGCAGGCAGAACGGACCGAAAGACCACTCAGGAGATAGACTAGGGCCCGGTACGGTAGGGCATGCGCATATATGCAGCATGACGTAGCAGGAGGGGAGTGTCGGAAGGGTATAAAGCACACGGGCGGTGTACGCTCAGAAATTCGGTGAATGCTATTGCACGGTGTACATCGGTTTGTACGACGTCCAGTTGCTGCCACCGTGTGATATGGCCAACAGGCAATCCAGTAGACGACATCTGGATGACTTTACCCGAGGTTGCGTCATTGGGAAGTTGGTAGAAGGTCGAAGTGTGACTAGTGTGGCCGAGGAGTTCGGGATCGCTCAAAACATCGTTTCATGAGCATGGAGAGCATTTAAAACGACAGGAACAGCTGTCCAAGAGTTTAGCAGTGGTCGTCCACGAGCAACCACGGCGGCAGACGACCGGTATATTATCCTACAGGCGAGAAGAGACAGACGGCAGACAGCGGGAGAAATCGTAAAGCACATGCAACAGACAACTGGACGTCCGTTATCACGTTTTACCGTGGCCAGGAGGCTGCACAAAGGTGGTCTATTTGCAAGACGACCAGTACGATGTGTGCCATTAACGCCTGCTCATCGGAGACGGCGGTTTCTGTGGTGCCAGAAACACAAGAACTGGACGCATCAGCAATGGGGTCGAGTTCGTTTTACGGATGAGAGACGATTTAGTCTGACCAGCGATTCTGGACGTATACACATCTGGAGAGAGCAGGGAACACGCAATCACACCTCCAACATCATCGAAAGGGACCGGTTTAGAGGTGGCGGAGTTCTCGGCGGTATCATGCTTGGTAGCCGTACTGACCTCCACATCTTCCAAGGAGGTTCAATCACTGGTGTCTGTTATTGTACCGAGGTTCTCCTGCCTCACGTGCGTCTGTTTAGAGGTGCTGTGGGTCCTGAGTTCCTCTTCATGGACGACAACGCTACACCTTATCGTACAGTGGCTGTCGCAGAGCTGTTGGAGAGTGAAGATATTTAACGCATGGATTGGCCCGCAAGGTCCCTAGACCTAAATGCAATCGAACACGTGTGGGACCTTTTCGGGAGACGCTTGGCAGCACGTCACCAGCCGCCAGCAACGATTCCGCAGCTGCGAGTGGTGCTACAAGAGGAATGGGCCGCGATGCCTCAACGGCTCCTCGAGAACCTCGTCCTCAGCATGGACAGACGTTGTAAATCCTGCAACGCAGTCAGGGGTGATTATATCCCCTACTAAAGACTGAATTTTTCTTGGCAGCCGCCTGTCACATGGACGTTTTTGTCTTCTGTCCAGTTGTGTTCGAAGCTACCATTTCAATAAAGTGCCTTTGTATCCTTTGGATTCCTTGTTTGGACTGTTTTGCTCACTTGTCCCATATTCTTACATCTTGGGGATCTTACGGTATGATTTGAGTCGATGTGGAGCACATCTGCACGACATTACATTCGAAAAACCGTCTCGTCCTTAATTTTTGCACGCCAGTGTATATTCTGGTGTTACAATAAAATTAACGATTGTTGCGTCTCTTCATGGGATAGCATTCCAAAATCAGATTTCAACAAAGCTTTGACTATATCCGTTACCCATTTTCGTTACATCGATTTTTTTTACTTGGGGTCTAGTTTACTGATACTGAGAAAGATGTGTAGCATCTAAAAGTTTCTTCTCCGATGGGTAATTAATTTTTCGTCATTTCTAAAGTAAGAAAAATAATAATATTCTTTAATATTTTTTTCCAAAATGGACTTAGTCCAATTTCCAAAGGACTTCGGGACAGGAGATTCGCAAATGAAGCCACCTTACCATAAAAAGAATAATGCGGACGAAATAATATCATCCAAGTGGCCTATAAACGAAGAAGTAAAGCAACCTAAACTGATAGCACCAACATTCAATTAATTCCACATCATTGATCCTGAAATGACTGCATTTCCAATAACAAAAATGCTTTAAACTTTATGTGATGCCATTTCACTGTGTGCCTAGCTTTCTATTCGTAACAGCATGAATCTGTACTTCGAGTTAAAAATTCCCCGATAAACTAAGAATCCTCTTTTCGCTTCTACTCCAAAAGCTCGTAACATGAGCAACTGACATTTCGCTCCCTCCACGCTCTTGCATCGAATAGTTGGAATTAATTACTTGTTTGGCAGTTGCGGAACGATTTCTTGGAATGCATAATAATTCAAACTTTTTTGTCTTCTCTGTTTGCAACATTTTCTTTTAAGCCAGTGTTCAGATTAAAAGGTGGTAGAATTACATAGCATTCCACGAGAGCTGAAAGTTTAAGGCTTGGTTATTGCTTCAATCCCTTACTGAATTCACGAGAAGTTCATTAAGAAAGGTCATTAATGAACTTAATTGTCATGAAATCACGGAGGCATTCGTTGCTTGGTTACTAAATAAGCCCACAGAAGCGGTGAATGGGAAGCCTCAGAGATTCGAATAAACTTACCTCACTTCTCCCCGGGTTAAAGGAATTCTTTAGAGGAAAAAAGGATGAAAGCAACTGGGGAATAATTTAACACTGTGTTTCCTTCCTGCGAAATGCTTGAATTGCATCGAGTTCCGTTAAGGGCGAAGTGCTTCATTCTTTAATTCCCGAAATGCGAAGCTCGAAGATCGTTCGTTACCATTAAATTGTTCAATGGAAGGCTTGCTAGATTAAGCGTCTCTGAGATAAAGGAAAAGAAGGTTGCCTTTTATTGATTTAAGTAAGTCACAATCGGTCTTCTAAGTACAAATAAAGAAAAAAAACAATAAAAAAAGTGGCGATAACGTAGCCGGATATTAAACACTGCAATATATAAGAAATAAATGGCATAAAGTAGCCAATTTCCAAGACTTGGCCATTTACTTCCAATACGTGGTCTTTTACTTTTCACTGACATGTGCAGAAACGTCACATCTACAAAAAAAAAAAAAAAGTAAAATAAATGTAGCTGATTTTAACATTTTGCGCTTTAATGCGTCCACTATTCCCCGCAAAGTACAGGGTGGTTCGAATATCTTATTAACCCCCTATGGTTACTACAGTGCAGAGTTGGGCAGGAATGCATTACAAAGTAATAGAAGTACAGATTGCAATTAACGTGTAATGCATTACAATGTAATGCAGTAACAGGTAATGCAGTAACAGGTAATGCATTACAAGGTAATCTCAAGTATGGTTTGCACAAGGTAATGGAATTATTTATTGTAAATACTACATACAATGTGTAGCAATTATCACTGTTACTCACGTTTTATTATAAACGTAGTGGTTGTTGGACAAGGACGCATTTAGGGCTATATTATTGTTGTAATTGATAAAAAATGTTCTGACTTACCGTTTCAGCCTGAGAGCTTAGTATTCTATGGGTGGACTATATATAGCGTTCAGTTCTTTGTTCTAACTTCACTATTAAAATCTTCTGTTAAAATATCCTGTAGTTAACGAATTGTGTACGATAAAAGCAAATTTGGAACTAAAATGAATTGAACACCGGGAATGCAATA
This sequence comes from Macrothele yani, assembly GCA_039090855.1. Classification (NCBI taxonomy): domain Eukaryota; kingdom Metazoa; phylum Arthropoda; class Arachnida; order Araneae; family Macrothelidae; genus Macrothele; species Macrothele yani. The sequence continues at coordinate 120,934,268 of CM077026.1, forward strand.
CCAAGTTAACAACCATGCAAAACATTTTCAAAAGGAAATTTCAAAGGACAATATATAAAACCAAGTAAAACCTGAATTCTAAAAGACAGAACATGAAATCCTCATCCAACTTCACACCCACAATGCAAACCAGTTTCGACATTAGGCCATGCCATCTTCAATGGAATATTTGGCGTTCGAACTACAAGATCTTTTCAGCTCAATGAATCCGTGCTGATTCACCGTCAGCCATGCCATGCGTTAAAGTACGTCATAGTCGCAGTATCTATTCGTTCCGCCACTTTCGCGTTGACCAGTAACGCCATCTATTGCGGTATTTATCTCCTACAGTTCGTATTAATTATTTATTTTCTTTCGTCTTTCTCTTTTTACTTTTCAACGCCTTCGTTTTTTTCATTTTCGAGCAGATGTTTCCATGCATACGGTATTTCTATTGGTGTATTAGTGTTCCAACTTTTTGTTTAAAATTTTTCTATATCCAATGCTTCTGCATTTAAAATCTGCTTACGAGTTTTGTGTGATGTAATGATCTTTGCATTTTCCCAATTAGGCTGTACATCCTTATCAATACAATATTATATCAGGGATGTTTTGCTGTCTTTCATTTTCCAGTTATGCATGTGCTCTTGTAATTTTGTATGAAAACATCTTTTGGTACTACCGATATATATACGATCGGGATTGTTATTGGCTGTAATCGTTGGTATCATATATACACCTGATTTGTCTAATAATGATGTTTTGTTGTTGTATGTCAGTACTTTGCCATTATCTACGACAGTCTCGGCCAGATGTATATTACTGTATTTTCTTTACATTCCTTTTTTTAGTAGATAACTTAATGGTGGTAAGTAAGGAAATGATTTGTATGCTTTTGCTTCTTTATTTCTACTAGTATTTTGTTGCCTGTTTTTTATATTATCATAGATGGAATCCACCAATTTTATTTTATAACCAAATTGTACTGCTGTTTTCTTTATCCAATCTATTTCTTTGAGTTCTAATTCTGTATATGATGTATGTGTTGTTGCACGTTTTATGTAGTAAAGGAATGCAGATTTTTTGTACTTCCATGGATGTACTGAATCAGAAGAGATTAACGCTGGAATGTACACTCACTTCCAAAAGTTAAGCACGCAGAGGGAGAAGTTAATTTCCGGAAGCCAATCGGAATTAGAGAGGCTGCAATTCGCCACAGCGGTAGATGGAAGTATGCAAATGTGGTAGGTAACAGCGAATCACGGTGTCTTGCCGAGAAATATGCAAAACAGGCAGTCGTATAAGAAGCCAGCGCTCTGAAGGGGTACAGGAGTTGCATGCAAGTGCTGCTAAAAGGTGTTGAGAACTGTCGGAGGATTGTTTTGAAGACAGACTTGATTTTATGGCTTCTAGAAGACGATTGGAAGATTCTGAGCGCTGGCGTGCCGTCGGACGCATTGAAGCAGGACAGTCAATCACAGATGTTGCTGGTTTCTTCGGCGTGAATCATTCCGTCATTTCACGTTTATGGAAACAATTTCTACCTAGCCAAACAGTTGTCCACAGACCTGTGGCCGGTCGCCGAGGGTTACGACCACCGCGGAAGACCGATATGTTGCTGTTGTAGCCAAGCGGAATCGAAGAGCGAAGTCCACACGTGTGACATCTATGGTTACGGCGGCCATTGGTAAGACGATATCTGCCACTACTGTGCGTCGAAGGCTACACATGAAGGGACTGTACGCCCGGGTACCACGGGTTTGTGTTCCACTATCCGTCCAATCCAGAGGGGCACGATTAAAGTGGTGTCGCCAACATGTCAATTGGATTGTGTCTGATTGGGGCAACGTTATGTTCACGGATGAGTCCAGATTTGCCCTGCAACCCGATGACAAGCGTGTACGGGTGTGGAGGGAAGAAGGCACATGCAATCGACCCCAGAACATCACCGAACATCATGCATTCCGAGGTGGAAGCATCATGATCTGGGCAGGAATTTCGTTGGGATATCGCACCGACCTCCAAATCTACAGACGGGGTTCTGTGACGGCTGTACGGTATCGGGATGAAGTCCTAGACCCCACTGTGCGATTGTACGCTGCAGCAGTTGGTCCTGCCTTCGTTTTAATGGACGATAATGCGCGTCCCCATAGAGCTGCCATCGTCGACGACTACCTGGAGAGTGAAGAGATTGCGCGTATGGAGTGGCCGGCGTACTCGCCCGACCTTAATCCCATTGAAAATCTTTGGGATGCCCTCGGCCGTGCTGTGTGTTCACGTCTTCCGCCCCAAACCACTCTCACAGCTTTGGAAACTGCTCTACAGGAGGAATGGCGATTACTGGAATCTGCGGTGGTTGATCACCTCATAAAAAGCATGGTCAGACGTTGTAAACTTCGTATGCAGATCAGAGGTGCTCACATACCCTATTAATGTCGGGTTTTGTTGTTTGTTGTGACTTTATTACTCACTTTGTAAATGACTCCAATTTGACGTCATCTCATAATTTCTGAAAATTCAATATTATTTTCATCTCTGTCTGTATTTCTTTGTTTTGATTCATTAATAAACATATTTCCTACGTTCCTGCCGCATTTCGTGTCAATCCAAGCAGTACTGCTCCATTTTTTCACATCTTAGTGCTCCGTGCTTAACTTTTGGAAGTGAGTGTATGTGGGCTTTCGATATACAGCATAATCTATGCCATGTTCATTTCTATGTATTTTGATGTCTAGAAAGTGCAGTTCATTATTATTATTTTTTATCAATCGTGGTTTTGATTGTTGGATAGAAATTATTGAATGTCTCTACAAATTTATCAAAATCGGCAATTGAATGCGTCCAGAAGATCAGAATATCGTCAATATCTCGTTTATAAAGGATGGGTAAATTAATCTGTAATGCATTACAATGAAGAGGACGTAATTCAGCTATTTAATAATGCCATTCAAACGCAATGGAATTATTTGGTAATGAAATTACAGCATTTGCAAATAATAATTACATACTACACTGCTGGACAGTTGCTAAGGACGGATCATAAACGGCTATATAGCGCATAAAAAAGTACGTGTGGTTGGATGCCAAGTGAAATAAAATAATGTCAGAATGCCAGGACATTACAAGAAAGACAATTTATTGTGCTCTGAAATCCAGAAGGCTTTGGAACGTGTTCAAGGTACAAACAGGCCATTTTGTGCAGAATACGTAAACGTGAAAAAAATGCAATTACCGTCCGCAGGCGTTCCGGCGTAAGATGTCTGTCAATACGGGATGTGGCCACCATGGAGGGCGATGCAAGATTCCACACGTCGTGTCATGCTTTGCACAACATTATCAAGCAGCTGTTGGGGTAATTTATCCCATTCCTCTGTCAGTGCACGGATGAGGGTGTCCTTGTTTATTGGAGGGCATTGGCGACCAGCAAGACTCCTCCCCAAAGCATCCCACACATTTTCAATGGGATTCAGATCTGGAGAACGTGCTGGCCATACGAGGCGTTGAATATCCTCGCTCTCAAGACACTCCTGGACCGCGACTGTTCGACGACATGTTGCGTTGTCGTCCATGAAAATGAATCTATCACCGACAGCACCACGGAACATGCGAACATGAGGTAGCAGAACATCATTAATGTATCGTTGGCCAGTTATAGTCCCAGTTGGAAGCACATAGAGGGACGTACGGCCATTGATCATGATGCCAGCCCATACCATGACACTACATGTCGGATATCGGTCCCTTTCCTGTATGTTTGCTGGACAATATGCAGTACCACTATCACGCCAGATCAGTTGTCGTCGACAATCAGACGATAGACTGTATCTACTCTCATCTGAGAAGAGGACAGCAGACCAGTCGTTATCAGTCAAATTGCGATGTTGATGGCACCATTGCAAACGGGCAGTACGGTGACGTCTGGACAATGGGATGCACACAACAGGACGGCGGGCGTATAGTCCTCCTTCATGCAAACGTCTGGCGACAGTTTTTCGGGAGATCCGCTTGCCAGTAGCAGCCATAAACTGATTTGCTACCTCACTAGCTGTGCTGCGACGGTGTCGTTTTGTTGATAGCGCTATGTACCGATCTTCTGCAAGTGTCGTACGGCGAACACGAACTCCCCCGTGACGTTTGCTACACTCTCCATTTGTTTGAAATGATTTCCAAAGCCTTGAAACAACACTGTGGCTGACGTCTAACTCCCTGGCAACATCTGTTATTTTTCGCCCTTCTTCAATCTTGCCAATAATACGGCCACGCGTAAAATCATCTAGGTGATGTCGGGAAGACATACTGAAAATTGCAAGTTTGTCAATTGATTCTTTCCCTTTCAACTTTGCGTGTGAACAACAACGGTCAAAACGCGTCAAATCCTTTATATCTCTTATCAGCGCTATGACGTCTCGAACAAGTTCGGCAATCCAAAATTTGCATACGCACAACACGTCTTACTGTATCCCGCACTTATGCTAATTTCTACATTTTCCTGCCTTCCATTTTATGGTTGCTATCGTTGCTATTGTCATCCGTCCTTAGCAATTGTCCGGCAGTGTAATAGTTTATAGAAATGTACGTTTTCCAAAAACTATGCCTAGAAAAATAGACCATGTAACATAGCAGGCAGAGATCGAAGTGTCGTGTAGAATGTTCTAGAAGCGGCGAGAATGGGTTAGACGTTTGTAGAATGTTCCAGAATGATGGCGCAGTGGGAAGTTGGAGAGCTTTATGTAAATCAATAATATTCCAGAAGGTTCAGGTCCTGTCGTAAAGTATATATTAAGGAGTCAGTCGCTTGCTAGTCCAGTGTTCGTATCGAACAAGTAATGGACAACAACACTTGAGAAGTACGGCAAAAGTGTCAAGAGTTCGCAAATTTTTGTAATATTCGGAAGTGCACCCTGAGTTGCTGAACTGTGAGTGTAGTGCTAATATGTGCTTGTAGATATAGTGGGGTAATTATTTTGGACAGTGAAGCGTATGTAGTGGACGAGAATACTGTACTGGAGATGGACGAAATGAGTATCTCTAACCGAAATAAACATCCAATTCGTACTTACTTCATATGTATGATTTCGTTCAAATCACTTTACATGCGACGAACGGGGAAACAACTCATATCATACACGTACAATCTCCAATACCTACATACACTCATTGAGGTCCGAGGAGTGGAACAATTGTCAAATAACTTACACAACGTGTAAGGGTGTACTGGTTGCTGGTTTATTCACGTTGTATTGTTACCTATAAGTTATTGGTTAATTACCAACACATAGTTAACCCTTAACCATTACGATTATAATGGGTAACTGTTACATGTCATTACAATTATCATGTAATTCTAATGACCAGTTCACCATTACAAAGTAATGGTAAGAAAGTTACCATTACAAAGTAATGGTGACGTTAAGTTTTTGTGCCCATTAACATTGCACTGTAATGCATTACCAGTTAATTCAATTACGATTTTGTCCAACTGTGCTACAGTGGAACTAATTAAATTTGTTCTCTGCTTTTAGATGGATGACACAAGCAACTTGTAATGTTCTTTTAAGTATAGCTGTCTGAATACTACATAAATCAGGCTCACAAACTTCACCTACAGTGAAACAGGACTCATTCAAGAAACTTCAGAAAAGGTTACTTACTATTAGTCTTTATTCTGTTAGTAACCCTTTGGCACTTCAACAAGGTATAATGAAACGAACGTAAATTAATCATAATAATAATAACACTTGGTTAAGAGAACAACACCAACACTAAGGTAGAACACACAGCCATCAAACTGCTGAAACTTCAATTGAACAAACATCTCTTCCACAATTAGTATGATAACTTCCACCATCTCCTCCGCACTTTTGCTGCTGCTCAAACATTATGTAACGTTCAGTTCTCATTGGACACATACACACGTCATAAGTTCGGACCTCAAGCCTCAAGGTGTTGCCAACCATGTTCTTGCGAGAGAGAAGATATCACGTTAAGTTTGAAAAATGCAAAGGAGAATGAACTCAAATTTACATAGAGAAAGAAACTAAAAAGGAAAATTAAATTAGAGTAGACGTTCCAAACTATATTGTAGAAGAACGGTTAGTAGCAAGTGTATAGACACACGAACGTCCACTGACTGGTAAAACAATAAGGGAAGTGTAACGTGACTTTACTGCAAGATTTAACAAAGAAGCCCCATCGAAACAGACAGCACTGAAATGGGAACATACGCTGTTCACAACTGGATAAATACTGAATAACAAGAGGACTGGAAGATCACAATCGAGTCCTTTACAGCCGTGGCGACATCAGTGTTGAGATCTCCCAAAAAGTCTCTGTGGAAATGATCGGCGGAACTTGGAATCCCAAGGACCGCTATGCTGACTTACATGAAAGCAGATCTGCAATTGAAGTCCTATTGTCCTATGTTATCAACGAGCTTACTGATGCTGATTTGGAGAAACAGAGTACCGCAGATGTAAGATTGTTGGACACCTTTTGTGACGCTTCCTCAACATGGGGCGGTGTTCTTCAGTGATGAATGTGCCCTCTACCGAAGTAGCCGTGCTAGGAATGTTTCTTCTTGGAGCAAAGAAAACCCACATTATTATGAGGAGTTGGAGCACAAACCACCACACGTGAAGATTTGTACTGCACTGTCCAGTAAGCACTTGATAGGCCCCAATTTTTTCGACGGCTCGGTTGATCAGTATTCCTATCTAACCATGCTAAGGGTCGGGTTTGTTCCCGAGCTGCAAAAGACGTGGTCTTCTGGCAGAAAGCTGGTTCCAACAACACGGCGCTTCATCTCAATATGCTATTCGTGTTCGGGAATGTTTGAATGAAGTGTTTCTGATAGGTGGATTGGGAGAGGATCTGCTCACCGGCCTGCGCTTCTTGAATGGCCTCCACAGAGTCCAGATCTCTCTTATTGTGCAATTCCCTATAGGGAATTATTAAGGACTGCCTGTCCAAGACAAGGTACCAGAGAACCGAGCAGTTGCAAGACGCTGTTCGTTTTGCATTTACACACATTCATGCGGCTTATCTCAGTACAATCTCGCTCAGGACATGGAGATAAATTATTTTGTGTCACGAAAATGGTGGAAGTGATTCTGACCTTCTGGATCGGTAACATAATAAGTTGTTCTGAAATGTTCTAGCAGAAAGCTAGAAGACTTCAGAACAACTTGTGCATCACAAACGGACCTATACGTTACATATCGACCGATTAAATAGAAACGTTTTCTTTCAGTACCGGGTTAGACCTCTTATAGCCTGATTTACCGTATGCGGTTTGGCATAGATTCCACATGGTGTTAGAATGCATCTATTGTACGCCATCAGCATACCAGGTGTTCCTCAGACAGTCCCCAGCAAAAACACTAGTGTTGGGAAAACCGCTGGCTACTAGCTGGTAGTGATGGGTCACTGCTGGCTGAAATCTGCCGCTCACGGCTCGGTAGCTGGCAACCGATGCAACCCCAAACCCAGGTGGAAACAACGCTGCCAACTGGTGGCAGCGCCATCAGTTGGCAGCCATTGATGGCCCTACAACATCAACGTGAATTGCGGGCCTCCAAGCAAGTGCCACTGGTGGCCCGTAGCCGGCAACCGATGCAACCCCAAACCCAGGTGAAAACAACGGGACTGCGCATGCACAGAAGCAACACGTTCTATGTTTCTCGTGGTACCAGTTAGTTGAAGACGACGCTATCACCACTGTGCTATTTTAGTGGATGTTAAAAATAATCCATATGTAGATAGGAGAATTTCCTATAATGAAATGCCACGTTGACGAAGATATCAGATTAAGCCATGAAATACACTCACTCCATTTCCATGAATAACAAGAAATAATTTCTGTGTAATCTTTCGTTTTAACATACACTAAACCGCTTGAAACCAAAGTCCTGAAAAAGCATTAAAGAACGTTATGTTGGAAAAAAGAAAAGAAGAATTATGCGCGTACAAAATTTATCAATTATTTGAAAATAAAAGCAACGCTATGTGGATATAATGTGCTCATCCACGGGTTGAACACACAAGACTGGAGGAATTCTCTTCTAAAAATAACGAGAAGTAAAATAAAATATCTTTCCTCTTTAAAACAAATGTAGCTCCGGACAGCGAAAAGGAAAGATACAACGTCAAAAATGTAATAGAATGTGACATGAACGGGTAAATATATTAATTCAACAATCGCCTTTCAAGACGACAAGGACAGCACGAAACTTTGGAAAGCACCTTTAAGTTGGTACACTCGTTGAAAATGAGTGAAGTTCTCTTAAAGTAAAAAAAATAATCGTTATGTTGAAAAAATAATTTTTTTATGAATTATATGAAACTGACATTGATGAAAAATACCTCGCAATACTGTAAAATTAAAAAGAGAACCAATCGTTACACATTCCGCAGGAAAGAGGCTCAGATTGAAGCAAATGCTCGTGCGTGGCAAATCAGTCCCGTTCGTAGAGCGCCCACTTCCCACGCACACAGTCCTAAGTTCGTTTCCACCCAGCTCCAAACGGGCGTTTTCCAGGACCTGTTAAGAAAATTTCCCCAGCGCAGTGCTGTAATGCAGAAGTTTCGTGAGGCGAAAAAAAAAGTAATTGTAGCTTTGGAATACTGCGGGTATCCTTTATCATTATTTTTTCTAGGAAATTGGTAGACAAGATTCGGCAAGCCATCAGTTACGTCACATGATTGCCGGCTGCCACTGCCGGGAAACTAGCGGACCACATTAGATTAACTATCATTTATGGCACGTGCTTGCATGGCAGCTGAAGGGCCACTTGTGGCAGATACTACGTGTGATGGCTAACAAATGGCCCTGTTCTGGCATATGACACCTGATGACACCTGATGTTCTGGCATATGACACCTGCCACTGTTGACCGGCTTCTGACCTGAACTGCTGGCCCATGTGGTGGCCGCCGTGACATTTTATTGACGGTTGGGGGTGGCAACATAGTGCTGGGCCGCCTCTGGCAGTGCTGACTCGAAAACGCCCGTCTAGACAGAGTAGTGTTTCTTACCCCCACCTGTTCTTTGAATTAACACGGCCTCTACGGGATTAGCAGAAGTCACTCTCAGCCGCCATTTTTGCCTAAACAATAAACAAAGCAGGTGTTGTCATCTCACGGGGAGATATTATTTACTCTCGTGACATCGCATGCTTTCTCCCTGGAAAGAGGCAGTGATTGACCCCCGGGAAACATCTGAAGGTCAGTGCACATCAATACTACGGATCGGAAGTTGTGTGTGGTGACCCTCCACTAATCCTTATTTTGTTAACTTGTAAAGCGGAGGGCCGAAATTCTGAAAGGAGCAACAGACAGTTTCTGGCGTTATGATATTCTGAGCAATTCCACATTTTGGTTTTTGAGGGGTTGACTGGCTCAGATTTGACGATAGAGGACTTTGCTATAGAACCTGTTTTCCTAACACGTTGCATAAATTCTCAGTGTGGTTCATCCGGGCTTTGTGGTGACCAGGAAAGATGGTGGAAATTGCTGTCATACCCGCTGAACAGCAGCTGCTCAACACATCCTGTGCGATGGTCAGTAGCATTATCTTCTACAAAACAGCCGTCACATGCTGGATAAAAAACCATCATTTCCAGATACATCTGATTGGCAGTAATGTTCTGATAATTCTTGGAAAACACCCAACTTTAAGGTAATGTCAGAGAACCCGTTACGTACCAACCGAACATGCTCCATACCATGACACCACCTCCAGAATCTTCAGTTGTGTTTACAGGGCCAGCTGGGTCCATTCTTTCATGGATCTCCAGCCACTATCTCTGCCTACCGTCGGTATAGAAAAGAAGAGAACCGTGACTCTTAGGACCACATGACGTTTTTGCAGTCTTCTAATGTCCATTCGCGATGTTCCTGACACCACCGTTGGAGAGCTTTGTGATTCTTTGCAGAAATCGGTGGTTTTCGCATATTCTTAGGACTGCCAATACCGAGCCTCTTCAATTCCCTGCCCATAGTTCCTTGAGATATGAGTCAGGAAGAGCCTTCATTGAATGCTTCGGCCGATTCCTGCAGGCATGATGTCCTATTTCTTTGTACGAGCCTTCTCAGACGACGGAGATCTCGCTTCTGGGAGATTATCGTCCCGCCACAATTACGCCTCATAGACAAGAAATGTGGGTTATTTTTTTACTGATTAATCCTTTAGCGACCATAACGCCCGAAATGCCCTTACACCTAAACTACCACGACCGCCTGAAACGACCGTCTAAAGTGAGAAGGATTTCCCAGCACCAGCTGTTATTTGAATTTACACGGCCTCTACGGGTTTCGCAGAAGTAACGTTCAGTCACCATTGTTGTTGCTAGACAAATAAGTAAAGCAGGCGTTGCTATAAAGTAGGCATTGACTCAAGATTTCAGGAACCTGGTCGTTAAAGACCCGGGTTGTCTGGTCTTTTGAGAAACCAGTTAGCTTTCAAAATCGTCTCTCCGGTCAGACGGCACACATAATAAGCCTTTACAAAGGATCTTAAATAATAAGTCATAATAAGCCTTCACAAAGGATCTTAAATAATAAGTCATAATAAGCCTTCACAAAGGATCTTAAATAATAAGTCATAATAAGCCTTTACAAAGGATCTTCCTCCGAAAGATCCTTTGTTTTAACCATTGCGATCAACAATACTGACGAGGTCAACCTTGAACTGTTGCTTGGTCACGTGGTGACGCACGTGACCACTACGCCATCCGCGGCCCGTATAACCATAAGTTAATTCGTTCCAGTCATTTAAAGGATTAAAATAATATACAGTCATTTTACAACGGGCTGCAAATGCATTCTCTCTTTTGCTGTTTTGTCTCCATTTCTAAAAAATCTGCTTAGAAAAATTCGTTTCGGTGAGGATTGAAACGACATACTCATTTCACCCGAGAATTCGGGGTCAGTTGTCTTTTTTCTTTTTAAAGTCAGAAACAGCTTACAATTTTTAATTAAAAACATGCTTTGCTAAAGGAAAAATCAGCTGGATTTAATTTTTTCCAAGGCTGCAGTAATATTTCTTCGTTATTCAAAATAAGTGTTGGGATACGAAAGAAACATGTGATCTGAAAAAACCTGTGGTGGCAGTTTTTTTACCTCACTGTATCCGCATTTGGGTTTCTTTAGGCACGCATCCACTTTATCTGTACGTTGAAGGCATGTTTAACTAACTGTTCAAACAAGATGAAAGATTTCCCCAAGAATTTTATTCACTCGTAAGCGGCAGTATCTACAAAGATACATTCAAATTGGAATTGGAGCGTTCCTGAAAAAAGCTTCTTTTTAAAACTCTGCGGTACATATCCACAGCAAACTTATTTGCAACAACACAGCTTTTAAGAACATCTTAGCTGTTTGCGTGTAGTTCTGTGGTTAACACAGCTGCTTTTTCAAGCAGTTGGTTAACCACATACGTAGTTGGCCTCTAAATAAGTCATCCAAGTTTAAATAGCTGTCAGCCATTGGATGATTATATTGTCTGGGCCAAACACGATCTAACTGATCCTTTATTCTTTTAGATGTGTGATTATTTATTTTTACTCGAGCACGCGCTGTTTTATTTCTCTAAAGACCTGCTTTTCTCAAGTATATATTTATCAGTTCTACACTTAACAAATCACAACAAAGCAAATTTCCTTTTATTGAAATTCAGTTTATTTAGTAAATACACTAAACAACTGCAAGTTATGCCACCCTAAATTGAATAAATGAATGCGATTTGAATTATTTAATTTATTTTCAAAAGCTGTCAAGCGGCTGCTCTTCAGGTGAAAAATATATTATTTAGCACTGTCCCTGAAAAACAAAGAGACAAACTCTTTAAGGATTCAATCCTTTTAGTTTAATCAAGCACTAATTTGATTAATAAACTTTGCGCTCTTGAAGTATATGTTCATTATATTCAGTTTTAAGAGAAATCTAATGCGTTGCACACAAAGGATTTGTTTGTATGAAATGTGCTTTTGTGTATGAATACACATTATCTAAGGTTTCTGGAACGTAATTTAAAGATATCCTTGTTAGTACACTAAGAGACCGTGGAAAACATATTTCAGTTTCTTAACGTAGAACTACACTGAACTGCCAAATTCATGGGATACGTACCTAGTAGAACTACACTGAACTGCCAAATTCATGGGATACGTACCTAGTATCGCGTAGGACCTCGTCTAGCCCGGTAACGTTCAGCAGCCGCCCCGGTGCCTCAGTGGTCTAAGCGATGGCCTCTGATCATTCGTCCGAAAGGGGATCCGGGTTCGAATCCCGGTGAGGCACGGATGTTGTGTTTGTCTTACGGCATTGGCTATCTCCCTTCCCTGGAACCAGTGACCCTAAATTAGGGACGGGCGACTGCTTATAGCTCATTGAGTTGCTCACGGTGGTCGTTAAACCTCCAACCAAAAAAAAAAAAAAAAAAAACTTTCAGCAACTCGACATGGCACCGATTCCACAAGGTGGCCGAAAGACTTCTGAAGAGATGAAGAGCCATGCCGTCTGAGCAGCCGCCTACAGTTCCCTGGTATTTTTAGGTGCAGTATCTTGGGTGCGAATGGACCTTTCCACCACTTCCCATAAGTGCTCTATTGGGTTCATGTCGGGCGAATTTGGTGGACACACATCCGTCGGAACAGTCCAGAATGCTCTTCGAACTAATTTCGGAGAACTTGGGCCATATGACGTCATTCATTGTCCGCCTGGAAAATCCCATCGTTGTTGAGGTACATGAAGTTCACGAAGGGCTGCAAATGGTCACCCATCAGAGCAACAAAGCGATTACTGGTTGATGACGTGTTTACCTGGACCAGTGTCAAGTAAGGACACTCCACACATGGTTGGAACCAACGCCAGCTTGGTCAGTGCCATGTTGACAGATTGGATCCAAGGCCTCATGGAGTTTGCGCCACACCAGAACCCTACCATCAGCTCGTAGCAACTGGTAGTGTGACTCATCGGACCACACCACATGATGCCAGTCTTCCACTGTCCAATCACCGTGTTCACGAGTCCAGGTGAGGCGCTGTGTCCGATGTCATGGTGTTAACAAAGGCACTCTGGTGGGTCTTCTGCTCCCATACTCTATGGGCGCTAAATTACGCTGCACTGACCTGATGGATATGTGTCTGGTACCTCCTGCATCGAATGTGGATGTTATGTGAGCCAGTGTCGCTTGCCTGGTAGCAGGGACAATCCGGTTCAGGCGCCGCTGGTCACAATCATTCAGCACGCGTGGTCAACCACTGAGCTGTCCACGGTGAGTGGTAATGCCTTCCATGAGGTATTCTCGGTACGCACGTGACACCGTGGATGGAGGAATTTGGGATGTTCGCACATCTTCGAAAATTGAATGTCCCATCCGTCTAGCTCCCACCACCATACCTCGTTTAAATACCGAAAGTTCACATCGGCTTTCCCTAATCTTGCAAGCGGTTGTTCAACCTGACTCGAGATTACACCTCGCAACTGATAGAAATCGTGGCATGCGTCGAGGCCTCCGTACGACGGTGGCGTAAGTTAAAAATGTGCATACTGCTATTCCATGACTTTTGGCAATTCAGTGAATAGTCAAAATATTATAACGGTCGCGTCTTTGGGCCAATCGAAGCAGCTGCAGGTAAGCGAATGAATGTCATGAAACCACATGCATAACACCTGAACTCTGTCAATCAGTGTTACAGTTGTGCCTCAAATGGGAAATGCAGAGACTTAAGCGAATTTGACAAAGGCCAAATTGTAATGGTCAGACGACTGGGACAGAACATTTCCTGGACGGCAAGGCTTGTAGGGTACTCATGGTCAGTACTTTCAAAAAGTAGTCGGAGGAAGGGAAAACCACGAACCGCAGGCAAGATGTGGGCCCACTACGTCTCATCGATGCTGGAGGTGAACAAAAACTATCCCGTATGATACCAGCCAACTGAAGAAATACTGTGCATAACTCAATGGCCATTTGAATGCTGGTAACGCGAGTGGTGTGTCACAACACACGGGACATGGAAATATTCTAAAAATAGAGCTGCGTAACCGCAAGCTGCTCTGAGTACCCATGCTAACCCCGACTCGCCGCCGAAAGCGCCTACAATGGCCTCGCGAGTATCAAAACTGGAATTTGAATGCTTGCAAGAAGGTCAGAGTCATTATATTATGACCACCCCAGCCTAAAGAAATGAGCGCGCCTGTAGACCTAAATTGGCGAACATGAAGTTTACAGAGCAGTATACGTACAACCCGAGAATCGGCTTTCGGTCAGTAGAGTTTTGAGAGCCACAATGGGAAAATCTGCCGATCTATCGAAGTTTTAATAAAGGACAAATTGTAAGTGCACGGCGCCTCGGAACTACGATCTCGGAAACGGCGCGGCTTGTGGGTTGTTCACGTCCGCTGAAGGTATCAAAAGTGGTGCACAGATGGCCAAATGACGAACCGTCGTCTATCCGTGGTTCGTCCAAAGCTCATTGATGCCGGAGGGGAGCTGAGACTGTCGCTCATTGTTCACAGCGACCGCTGGGCTACAGTGCGACAAGCCACCCGCAGCTCCAACAGTGGTGATCAGGGCAACATGTCACAGTTCATCAGCCTTCTGCGCATGGGCCTGCGTAGCCGAAGATCCAGCAGGGTCCCCATGCTCACTGCACGTCATCGCCAACAACGCATGAAATGGGCCCAATAGCATCGATATTGGACCTTGGATGATTGAAAGAAAGTGGCCTGATCTGACGAATCGAGATTCCTGGTGAATCACGTAGACGGCCGAGCTTGGATACGTCGATTACCAACGGAGGCTATGGCACGTAGATGCACTGTTGGGCGGAAATTTCTCGTGAGCGATGTTTTCTTGGGACACTTTAGGCACCATCATCCCAATAGCACAATCCCTGACAGCTGTCAAGTACCTGAACATCGTTGAGGGCCAAGTTCACCCATTCATGGAAACTGTTTCCTGCTGGTAATGGCCATTACCAGCAGAATAATCGCCATGCCACACTACCAGAATCGTCAAGAAGTGGTTCGAGGAACATGCTGGTGACTTTCTGTTAATGCCCTGGTCTCCAAATTCGGCCGACATGAACCCAATCGAACATTTGTGGTTCGACTTGGAAAAGCGAGTTCGCGGTAAATCACCGCCACCGTGAAATGAACGGGAACTGGAGGACCCGCTGTTGACATTATGGTACCAGATACCACAGTATACCTATCGCCGCCTCATCGAATCGATACTTCGCCGAGTGGCCGCTGTTTTGCGGGTTAAAGGGGGTCCTACGGCTTGTTAGGTAGGTGGTCATAGTGTAATAGCTCATTGGTGTAGTCAGATGAATCTCGTTTCCTGATGCACCATATGGACGGTCGGGTACGTGCGCGTCGTTCACCTACGGTAATGTTGGCACCAGGAAGCATCGTGCGACGAAAAGAAGTCGCTGGAGGAAGTGTAATGATTTGGGCAATGTTCTGTTGGGAAACGCTGCGTCTACTCATTCATGCGCTGGAAACTATGACTTCTAGCTCCTATACCTAAACATCCTCGCAGAACAAGTACTTTCTTTCATGTCAACGGTATTCCCTTCTAATGGGGCCTTCTATCAGCAGGATAATGCACCATGGCATATTTCCCAGTCCTTCCAAGAATAAATTCGGGGTAAATGAGGAAGACTTTCCACTTATTGCCCTGGCCTCTAAATTTCCCAGACATCAATTCAATCTGGCATCTGTGGTTGTGTTGGAACAGAAAATCCAATCTGCGATTGCTCAACCATGTGACTTACAATATTTAAATGATCTGCTGGTAAAGTGTTGGTACCAGATACCACAAGATACCTTCAGAAATCTCGTAGCGACCACGCTTCGCCGGGTAAGAGCCGTTTTGGTAGCACGTGGAAGACAAACATCATATTAGGCTGCTGGCCATAATGTTTTGGCTGTTCGGTGTATACGTGCACTGCTTTCGAAAACTTAAGTACAGACATTAAATCTGATGATTGCAGAGCATCATAAGGATAAAAGAGCTTGATAACATATGCGCAAGAATGTGGTGTGACCTATGAAGACATTCCATAGTGCGCAGTTCGTATGCATATTTGCTGTGAGCACGTGACAGCTGCCAAGTTGGGCGAATCGTGTCTCATATGAGTTAATTCTGTTTTTCATATGTTTCAGAGATGGTGCGAGAAACTGCATGTCTGAGATGACGAAAAGATGTTTCACATGTATAATATGTGAAACTCTTTCAAACGTGGTTTGTCGGCTGTGTGGAACGTACAGCCGACAAACCACGTTTGAAAGAGAGCTCACTGTAGAAGAAGGAATTCTGACTTATTCCAGACGATGTGTGGAACGAACATAGCACATGTCACATATATTCTCCCTTGAGAAAGGGCTAGGACGGAATCGTAGGTTTCCGAGTCAGCCGACAAACCACGCTTGAAGGAGAGCTCACTGTAGAAGAAGAAAGAATTCTCAGTAATTCCATACGATGTGTGGAAGGGACATCACACTGTTTTTGGAAGAATTCAACTGCCAGGAGATTCATTTCTACGTTCAGGCGCAGACACAAATATTCCTGTAGCAGATCTCGAACCTGCATCCTTCTGCTCCGGAGCCGAATGCTTTCTCAATTAAGCTACGCCAACGAAGTTAGTAGCTGTAGCTTTGCCGTCTTGACATATGCGTCACATCTGAGGTGGGAAAGTCGCAACATGTACATGTGGCGCCATCTATTTGAAGGTGCCAACACCACCAAAGGAAGAATAACTGATTCTTAATATAATTATCGTTAAGTGCTAGAAAATATTAAGTATATTATGCTACAATATAAAGTTGTTTTTATCGATGTGCAAATTTTATCCTTTTGAATACGCTGATTGCGAAGAAAATGTCTACAGAAGCTTTTACCATTGGAAACATAGGGCAGAGTTCTAACGAAACTATTCGTGCCAATTTACAACTCTTAAATATTTCATAACCTTATGCGTAATGTATGCACTAAGTCATTATGAAACCCCTGTGGGGAAAAAGCCTTTCAAAGACAGGTATTTTATAACCGCTTTAAGTTCTCTTTTCTCTGCCTCGCAATGTCACAACGGTTCAGTCTAAAACTCGTTACCCCACCCTGAAAAAAGAACAAATGGATCTACAACATGGAAAATTGGTATAGTGATATACAAGACTACTTGCATAAAAAATACTACATATTCATGTTCTTTAGAAGAAGGTTAGAACCTGAACTCTTTGAACGACTATCGGAGATATTTTCATTGCCAACTTGTCAGTCCGTGAGCTATGATGAAGCAGTGGCGTAACTAGCACAACGTGAGCACCCCCCCCCCCTTCCCGCAAGATCACAGTAATTTTCCCAGGACTTCGAACACGAGGGAGCATGCATTTTACGCGGTGTGTGTGTGTGTGGTGCTTTGGGGAGGAGGGGGAGGGGTTATGAAATCAGAGGAATTGTCTGTAAAAGTAATGGTGGTACCTAGGACCCTTTAGTTTTAACATTTTCAGTGATAGATTTGACAATACGTGTAATTGCTCTGTCCAAAACTAAAATAAATCACTCGAAGAAATCACCCTCTTACACATGGCAGATCTGCGGCTGCTGTGAATAAATGTTGACGCCTGTCGTGCACGTAATCCTAGGTAACTGACTCTTTTCCCACATCCTCCACGGGGAATCCCACTGTGGCCTCGCTCTTTTCCTCAGCAGCGCAGCACAGAGCGATCGTATTATTTAGAACCCATTGCAGAGCAATCGAATTACAACCCGAAGTCAAAGAGCCAAACACTTTCATTCTGTAGGACATTCAGTGTTTTAAAAATGAAACTAGGCATTTATTTAAGCAAAGCTAAATATATCTTAAAGCAAAATATGAATCCTTGGTTTAAATGTTGTGCGTGTTCGAATTTTTTCATAAAACTATGACTGGCAGCTGTAGTACGCCTCTTCGTTACTACTCCCCCTCCCGCGGAGCAGCCGCGCCTGCGGGGGTGGTAGTTACGCCATTGCGATGAAGGTTTCCTTCCAAATTAATTTCACATAAGATATAACGCTGAACGTTTTTATTGATTATTCGTTTTGTATTAGATGTTGGAACGGAAGAGTGACCATTAACCTCTGGAGCGGAAAATGATACTAAAGGACTAAATGCTATCGACAGAAAAATCAAGCAAAGGTCAAAGGTCAAATCGAAGAGAAAGTTACGGAACTTAGCTCACTCAGTTCCGGAATACAAACGGTTTTGATACAGTGCTTGGAAACATCATTGCATTTAGACAGGATTCTGTCAAAAATGTTCATTGAATTTCGTTGAGGCATTCTAGTGATCAGCAACAATATCACGTTATGACAGCATTCCGAACAGAAAAGATGACATCTAATTTTCGTTTGTAGTGAGCACGTCTTTTGAGTCCTTGCCGACTCGAATAAAATTTTTCAAAGTTATTCGAAGTCAATGGAACCGGTGAGGAAAAAAATCAACCGGGTTTCTACAATCCATGAAACATCCAGAAATAGAAACAGCCACTTACTTGCACCGGCAACTAAAAAGTATGTCACGAAAGTTAACAAATGACGCACAAAACGTTTTTCACAGTAGAATGAAAGTAACGGAGACAAACAGATTTTCAAATCGATCAATTAAAAGAAGAAATACAGAAGGAAACATGATACAACTGAGTGCCTTCTAGTGGAAGATTTTTGCATAATGGGAAAGCTGAAAATAGGCGACAAATATTCTTCATGGAAAACACAATGCTAAGGAAACAGAACTTTTGAAATACGCCTCCAGGAAGTAGAGATAGCAAGAAAAAGGTTTTGACCTTTAGGCCCCTTAGCGGGAAAAGTATGCATTATTTAAAGAAGATAATGTTCCCGTCTTTATTGTAGTGAATGACATAAAGTAAAAAAAAAAAAAATTCAATAGCGATTTTAGAAGTGGAGATAGAGCTGCAAACAGAAGTACACAAACACCACCTAGCGACTAGAACTGTGAACTGCAAAAATTCCTCAAATACAAACTTAAAAATGTTCCACAAGGGAAATGGCACCCGGTGTTAAAGGAATTTTTTTTTAATTGCACATTTTTAAGTACAAATATTGAAAAAAAAAATTAAACATCTGCGCTCCTCCCAGCAGCGAAATTGTGCATCGTTTGAGAAGAAATTACACACAAAGAGTATCTGACCGAATTTTTTTTTTTTGAATCGTATTTTTAGTTTTGCAGATATTACTGTAAACAGAAACGTGAGCTTCCGCCCTCTAGCGGCACACTTCCTCGTTAAAAATTTTTGTTAATTATATGTGAAACATTTCCACTCAAAACGCTCTCCGAAAAAGAAAGAATTTTTCAAAACGTACTGTTAGGAACAGAGATATCGACAAAAAGAAAATATACATCTACGCCCTTTGGCGGAAAAATTGTGCATTATATTAAGCGGGGGGGGGGGGTTATGTATTCTCAAAAGATTTTCCGTGGTGAGCTGTATCGATCCACGAAATAATTTTTTCAATCAGTTTTCCAGAAGCTTAGATTTTAAGTAAAATAAAAACTTCGAGCTAGATAACATACTCAAGAATTCAAAGCTGTCGGATGCACGATTAAAGAGCTGATGAAGAACTAGCAATTAAAACTGACATTTGTTTACAAGTTAAAACTGCAGATAAAAATCACCCATAATGGCAAGCACTTTCAAAGCTACCTTAGCTTCATCATCAGGCCAAATGCACGAAAGGATGGGCAGAGGCAGTTATATGCAATCACTACCTAAATACCCGTTCGAAGAACTGGTATTTAGCTAGTGATTACCCGTTCTTCGAACGGGTATTTAGCTAGTGAAGTGGGTATTTAGCGTTCTTCGAACGGGTATTTAGCTAGTAAAAAATTTTACTACATAATACAGGATTTCATAACATACCATAATATAATTTGTATCATAAATTATTATACTAATAAATACACTTGATCGGTTTGTTCTATAACTTTATTATATCATATCGGTAATAAAATGGATTCAAATACATAATGTTTATAGCATGAATTTCTGCGATGCGGAGTGTTGTCATTTGTAACTAAACATTTTTTAGCGATGAACGAATGGAAAAATAAAAAGAATATATTGACTTATGTTAGTGGCTGTTCTGGAATCATCCGCTAGTATTAGCAAACTGCTAGGAGAACTAACTCTTGAGCACGCTACGTAAAACTGGCCATAAGAGAAACAGTTTGCTCTAAAGTCGATACCAGCTTTATTGAAGGACTGTCTTTGTGATTTATTGATCGTCATAGCGAAGCAGACCTTCAAAGGAAACTGTAATCTCTTGAATTCGAATGGGTAATCAGATGGAATAAGAAGTAAACGTGGAATAAATACAGATTTTCCCATGTGCGCAACCAGTAAATATGATGGCCTCAGTGATATTGCGGTGTAGAGCATTGATTTGAAGTCTTGTGCCATTGCAAAGTTTGGGAGGATTTAAATTCCGCAACAGCATAACTGGAGCCCCGATTTTTAATAGAAGCCTGTGAGATGGCATTCCATACGGATTCAGAGTGTTCAAGAATTCAACAGGATACTTAATTACTTCGTCGCTGTTAAGTACTGTATCAAGTGATTTGTATGTCATTTCCTCGGCTGAAAAGCTCTTTAACCGGATATCATTTAATTCTGAAGCCTTGTCATTTTTTGGTGTTAGGAGAGTTTCACGAATCGGAGTCACTGGTTTGTCTTTTTACAGCTTGATATGAGGATAAACCATTGATATTAAATTGTGTGCATTTGTAACTGTTGTGCACAGGTTTTGTGGAATATCAATATTCAATTCCGTTTCTTTAATACGGCTATCTCCAATCTTCAAGAGCAACTCGGCAAAATCACCGCATTTGTTGTCGCCATTTAAATGAAGGCGCATGTTTTTTGTCAACGAAAGTTTATCGATGTGAGGCCATAATAATGAAGATTTCAAGTAGGCATTGACTTCATCTGCACGGGTTTTCCTTGGAACAACTGGTAGAATTTGACGGAAGTCTCCCGCAAGCAGCACTGTGCCACCTCCTATAAGATTTCGTAAACAATTTCGTTCGAAACTGTACATTTAAAAGCTAGCAAGTCAGATGTTTTTGGAAGGGTGAGCAATAAATTGTGTAGCCATCGCTAATATCTCAAGGAGAACACTGTTTTGTTTTTGTTCAATTACTATGAAAATCTACCCGCATATTCATATTTATTGTAGTCACCTTACCACTCATAGCCCACTGGAAATAAGAGGCCCTGAAACGAACGGCTGCTACAGAAGTCTTGTGACCAACTTAGTCCCAGATCTTAGTCTCACTACCGTCTGTGCGTCGTTTCAGCCATCAGTAATGTGCTGATGGGCTGACAGAATAGCGGGAGAATTTCATAAAACGTGAACTGATGGAAACTTCGAAGATTGTGTTGCAATATGTATAAAATGTGCTAATATGTAGTTCACAAATTACTTTGAAAGTTTTACACAAAATGAAAGAAATGCTAATGTTTTAACGAAACTGACTAAGTATTTGCGAAGTTTTCGCTTAGAATTCCAGCTGATGGGAACTTTGAAATTTGACGCACAAAATAAGTGAAATCTACTGTTGTTTTGTTGACAAATTACTTAAAAAGTTGTGGCTCCAATTGCGAATATTTTAATGTTTTTGATGGCATATGTCTGCAACGAATCCAAAATGGCAGCTTATTTACAATTTTTGTTTCTCTCCTGATGAACTCCTTGTTAGATTTTTGCGGAACTTTTTTCCTTCTATTTTTATTAAAGCACTTTGCTCCGCCACCCTTGCCGAAGTTCCTGCGTTAGTATATTTGGTTTCGGCCTATACCTGTAATGTTAAAATTACCGGTGTGCGGTGTCAATGTGTTCCTTATTCATGGGTTGCTCAAGGAAGAAAACTTAAGTACTTTCTGTACTTTTTTTTTGCTTGACGTGAACATACACTGACGGAAATGAAATCCCAACACCACGAAAAAATAGTTGAAAAAATAGGAATGAAATGGCGGCAATACATTTGTATAAGTCACATATTTAATCGATGAAGGTTTCAAGATCACAGCTTAATGTAAGCGCGAGAAGAGCCATTTTAAATGTGAAATGCTGGTACATTAATAACCAGTGTAACCGCCAGAATGTTGAATGCAAGCACGCAAACGTTCATGCACTGTGTCGTACAGGTGCTGGATGTCAGTTTGTGGGATGGTGTTCCATGCCTGTTGCACTTGGTCGGTCAATACAGGGACGGTTAATGCTGGTTGGGGGTGACGCTGGAGTTGTCGTCCAATGATGTCCCATACGTGCTCGATTGGTTAAAGATCTGGTGATCTAGTAGACCACGGCAACATGTCGACACCCTGTAGAGCATGTTGGGTTACAACAGCGGTATGCGGGCGAGCGTTATCCTGTTGGAAAACACCCCCTGGAATGCTGTTCATGAATCGCAGCACAACAGGTTGAATCACCAGACCGACGTACAACTGTGCCGTCAGGGTGCGTGAGATAACCACGAGAGTGCTCCTGCTGTCATAGGAAATTGCTCTCCAGACCATAACTCCAGGTGTAGGTCCAGTGTGTCTCGGCAGCAGACAGGTTGGTTGCAGGCGCTCACCTGGCCTCCTTAACCAACACACGGCCATCACTGGCACCCAGGCAGAACCGGCTTTCATCAGAAAACACAACAGATCTCCACTCCGTCTTCCAATGAGCTCTAGCTTGACACCACTGACGTCGCAAACGGCAGTGGTTTGGAATAAGTGGAATGCACGATACAGGGCGTCTGGATCGGAGCTGTCCTTCAAGTAACCGATTTGTAACAGTTCGTTGTGTAACTGTGGTGGCAACTGCAGCTCGAATTGCTGCCGCAGACGCAGTACGATGCCTCACGGCCATACGCCGTGCACGGCGGTCTTCCCTCTCAGTAGTGCCACGTGGCCAGCCGGAACCCGGTCTTCTTGAGGCAGTACCTTCCCTTGACCACCGCTGCCAACAATCATGCACAGTGGCTACATTCCTGCCAAGTCGTTCTGCAATATTGCGGAAAGAAAATCCACCTTCTCGTAGCCCTATTACACGACCTCGTTTAAACTCCGTGAGCTGTTGACAATGGCTTCTTTGTCTTCTTAAAGGCATTCTTGACTAACATCAACACACTGCATCGAATCTCAACGATAACTAACGCTCACGAACGTTACAGCGCGTATTTACAGCAAACCTGCTTTGCATGTTCCTAGGAGCGCTGATAGCACCACACGTATGCGCCGAGCGCAAAATTTGCATAGACGTCATCTTACAGATGTACTCTCACCGCCTACCAACTGTCGTTTATCTAACACAACCCCTTCTTGGTGTTGGGATTTTTTTTTCCGTCAGTGTACTTTCAGTTTTTTTTTTTACTGCCGTTATTTTTGGAAAGGCGGACTTTTGTCGTTTGAACTTATAGCACATAGTAAATCTGCCACTAAGGAAACCAAAAGCAGTGCAAAAACGTTTCCGTAAGATATATACATCTTACCCTAATGCTAAACCGTTAAACAACTGAGATAGTTTTCCCAACAAACCATATGAGTAACAAATCTTTTTGTTTTATTGTATATATAAAAAACTGAACTTTGGACGTTATATTACTTAAGACAGAAAAGGAATCTCACTTGTATATCAGTAACAAAAGGAAGCAGCAGGTAGAAGTAAATAATCCTTTTTTTTTTTAAATAAAACGCTGTACCATTTTCTTCTGTTGTAGTGGTAAATGAACGTTATATGTTATTACGAGTGTTCATTTGTTTTTCTTCGGAGAGAAAATCCCAATAATAAATCAAAATAATAAAATATAAACAACTTCACAGCAAAATACTAACGGACTAATGGACTTCACCTGCAGTTCACAGCATGGAAGTTGAGACCTTTTTGGTCACATGACTAAATCGTTTCAGGGCCTCTTCTTTCCAGTGGGCTATGCTTACCACTTACATGACGTCACCGTCGCTTCGGTGAAAACGAATGTTGGTAATTTGATTTTGACTCAAAAAACCTTGACGTTCGATACGTCAAACGATAATAAATGTTTAAATGCAAAGCATATTAGCCGCCCCGGTGGCGCAGTGGTCTAAGGCGTTGGCCTCTGTTCATTCGTCCGTAAGGGGTCCGGGTTCGAATCCCGGTGAGGCATGGATGTTGTGTTTGTCTTACGGCACTGGCTCTCTCCCTTCCCTGGAACCAGTGACCCTAAATTAGGGACGGGCGACTGCTTATAGCCCATTGAGTTGCTCACGGTGGTCGTTAAACCTCCAATCAAAAAAAAAAAAAAAAAAAGCATATTATGATATAGCGCTTTTTACATGATGTTTAGGGTGTTTTGTTAAATAAATTCAGAACAAACATATTTAGAACAAAATATATACTGAGCAAGTCAATTCAAGTCATTTAAAAATCCGCCAATTTAGAAAAAAATAATAAAAAGGTAAAATCTAAACCTTAGGGCGGGGCTTCAGTTACTGGGCAACAATGGCGCGATCATTGCAAAACGTCCTAGCGTTATCAAAGCTGGGTTATTTAAAAAATCAATTTAGACCCACTTAAAGTTATCGTAGGAAAAAATCCTTTCTTAGGGCGCCTCTATGTTGTAAAAGGAACATTCCTGCCAAATATGAAAGTTCTAAGTTCAGTAGTTTCTGAGATTCGGTGATGAGTCAGAGAGGGCTTTCAGTTTTATATGTACAGATGGAGTGATACAAATCATCAGCGTTGCCAAACTGAAAATGGTATACTACAAATATTAAAAGCAAATGGAATTTACGTATCTGAAAAATCACCGGGTGTTGCACTCAGCTGATTCAACAGCAGGATCCAGGAGGCGAGGTATGGTCACAGACAAGTCGTCATTACAACTGCTGGAGGAAAAACGTGTTATACAAAGTATTTTCACAAGTAACAGAGAATGTTTATCAGATGCAGAAGCTAGTAGTGTGGTACGTCTCCAGTCTGGGAAATTTTCACCATGCGCAACTGTGCGAGCTAAGGTAGAAGAGGTTGAACCGATTCGTACTGCGTATTTGTGCTCCGCAACACGGACTTCCCCGAACGTAAAGTGGAACCAATGTAAGAAGTGTCCACGGAGTCCGGGATATTAGGCACGAGTGGAATGTTATACTCCCGTTGTAACATTGTGAAGTGGAGGCGATTCTTCCTTCTGTCCAAGCGAAATATGTCATCATAGTTTGGCTATTCCTGTAATGATAACCACCCCGGACAACAGTTGGAAACTGGTCAGGCAGAGAAAAATGCGTGTATATAATGGAATGGAAAGTATTGTATGTTACTTGTTACTTTTTCAGCCTTGTAAGACGTGCATGCCTAATCAGTTTTATTGTTGCTTACAGGTAGTACCATGGGTAAAAAAGGTGACGTAACAGAGTGGCCAAAAGTAACTATCGTCTTTGGTCGTGAACATGGTCATTCACTGAGAGAGGTGGCGGAGTTCGTTGGCGTGTCCAAGTCCACAGTCAGTAGTGTTCATTTATCGTGGAAGGAGTCGGCCAGAGACAATTCCCGTCGGAGCAGCTGCCGTAGAAAAACCATCAGGAGCAACCGTGATCGCCGACGTCTGGGGCGATTATCAACCGCAAAACGGTTCCAAACCCTGCAGGAATTGCTGCAAGAGTACAATGCGGGACCCAGTCAGCCTGTTTCCGAACGAACGTTTTGACGAGAACTGCATGGTGTAGGAATATTCAGTCGTGTAGCTAGGGTACGTCCCAATCTGTCTGCCATACACAAGAAAAAGTGGCTGGAATGGGCTACGGAACACCGACACTGGGCCACAGAACAGTGGCGAAGCATCATCTGGTCCAACGAATCCTGGCTCTGCCTGTATTCCAATGATGATCGATGCAGGGTCATGCGGAAGGCCGGAGAAGCCTTCAACGCAGAGTTTGTGCAAAGGGCTGTACAGAAGGGGGTGGAAGTGTCATGTTTTGGGGGTGTATATCCAGTGCTGGGGTGTGTCCCTTAGTTCACGTGTCTAATGGCATGAAAGCGGTGGACTACGGGAAACTGTTGGACAACGAGGTGTTGCCATATGTCCAGTTCCTTCAAGATGCCGCCATTCCAGATCCACGTTATCAAGACTAAACCTGCACTGTCCACCGAACTGCCATTGTGCAGGATTGGTTTGCAGAACATGAGGTCGACGTCCCACATCTCACCTGGCTTGCCAATTCGCCTGATCTCCATGTTATAGAGAAAATTTGGGACATGCTCGAACGGGCCGTTAAGAAGAGACAACAACACCCTCCCAATTTGACAGCTCTGCGGGACCAGTTGTTCACGGCGTGGAGCAAATTGGGCATTAATGTCATCCACTCCCATATTGGCAGCATGCCAAAGAAAATCAAGGCTGTGCTGCGAGCTCGTGGTGATGTAACCCCATATTAACCAATAAAATGAGCATTCCGCAATTTTTTGTCCGGTGTGCTTATATTTCGCTTGGACAGAAGGACGAATCGTCTCCACTTCCCAACGTTACAACGTTAGTCACCCACAACACGATATGTGGGTGCGATTGATTACAATCCATCAATTGCGAACATTCTTAGGAATAAATGTGCCAAGTTTCGGATCTCTTCTGTAATACTTTAATCTGTTACGCAAGGACCGAGATGGGGTCCACCCATCACACAGACATGGTGTTTATAACATTCCACTCGTGCCTAATACCCCGGACTCTGAGAACACTTCTTACATTCGTTCCACTTTACGTTCAGGGGAAGTCCGTGTTGCGGAGCACAAATACGCAGTATGAATCGGTTCAACCTCTTCTGCCTTAGCTCGCACAGTTGCGCATGGTGAACATTTCCCAAACTGGAATCTTACCACACTACTAGCTTCTGCACCTGATAAACATTCTCTGTTACTTGCGGAAAGTCTTTGTATAAGACGCTTTTTCTCCAGCTGTTGTAATGACGACTTGCCTATGACCATACCTCACTCCTGAATACTACTGTTGAGTCAGCTGAGTGTGCACCTGGTAATTTTTCAGACATGTAAGTTCCATTTACTTTTAATATTTGTAGTATACTATTTTCAGCTTGGCAACACTGATCATTTGTGTCGCTCCGTGATTGTATATAACTGCCTGTGCCTGTCCTTTCGTGCATTTGGCCTGATGATGAAGTTAAAGTAGCTTTGAAAGTGCTCCATTATTGGTGATTTTATCGGTAGTTTTGACTTGTAAGAAAATGTCGCTTTTAATTGCAAGTTATTCATCAAATCTTTAATCGTGTATCCTACAGCTTTGAATTCTTGAGCTTAGATTTTGCTGCAAATGCATCACAAGCAGAAACTCCTGGTGGCCAAACCACTTTTTACCAAAAAATTAAAAATTACATGCAGAACATTTCTCATCAGAAGCTGTATCCGATTCAAAAAGTATTTTTCAAATCGGACTTTTAGAAGCAGAGCTATCCGGGAAAGCGCAATTTACCGTTAGGTCCCCTTGCGGAAAATCTATGCATTACTTGAAAGGGTGTCTGTACCTAAAATAATCTTCGATATAAATGGCGTCGATAGGAAGAGGAATTTTTTCAATCCGATATCTAGTAGCAAATATATGTAATAAAATGTATTTTGAATGGGATATCTTCTGAATTTACACCCTCTAGAGGCAAAGTTGTGCATTAAAAAAACCGGAATGCAAGGATCATCATTCTCACATTTCAAGCTTTCGAATGGAAAAATAATTTTTCAAATCGAAGTAATAGTTGCAGAGATATTGTGTCCGCAGACGGAAGAACAGACAAAGTGATAACATAAGCACCATCTTTTTTACAAAAGACGTACTAAAAACTATCTAGTTAGTATCATGATCATGACACAAGCTGCGTTTTCCAGAAACACCAACAGCATGCTAACAAATGTGTATGAAGTTTTCCATTGATCTGCTTCCGTAATCGTGGTTTTCAACACAGCTGCAGCGATTAAAAGAGTTTTTATTCTTTCTATGTGCTAAATGAACAGCATGCATATGAGGAACCCGTTGGGTTTGTCTATCATCATCCATGTCCTGCAATTTACGGTATTAAAAAGCTGTTATCAATTATGTAACGCAGCTTTTAATGTCTCTGGAATCCTTAATCCCTAGCACCTGTGATATGAAATACATTCTTTCTTTCTTTGCCCCAACCCTCCACGATCTGCACTTCGCCAATTTTTTTACACTAAATTAGTCACATTCATGCAAGGAACTAATTTCTAGATGTTAAAAATTTTCGGATCATTAAGTAATGATGTTCTTCGCATATTACTAAAAAAAAAAGAGAGATGGCGATTACCGTCTGCACCACAGCAATTAATCTTCACTTTTTTCTCCTGTGGGCTAGTTCGAGAAGACATTTTTTCTTGTTCCTAAGCAGATGGTTCGAATTTGATTAACTGATATTTGCGTTGGCTCCTCCGTTGAAGGAATAATAGCAACCTCTGCTGGCTCACAAGATTACAGTGGAGAACGTTTAATTCCAGTGGTCCTCTGCTCTCAGATGATTATAAATTTTTTCTAACAGATCCCTCATTCTGCAGTAATTTAAATTTCTAAGTGGTGAAAAGAAAACGACAGAGAGAGAGAGAGAGAGAGAGAGATTTCAGGAATTTTGAAGAACGGAAAAATAGTTAATATGCGAAAAGTGTTCTTAATCGGAAAAGCTATGCTGCTAAGGAAAAATATATTTTCTAAATACGTCCCTTGGAAGCAGAAACAGTGACAAAAAAGGTTTCGACAGTTGCGCTCTCAAAGTGAAAGCTGAGAAAATTTTAAAGACGATAATGTTCCCAATCTTTACTGTAAAGAATGGAATACAGTAAAAAAATCCATAAGATTTTCAGAAATTGCAAACGTAAATGCACTCTAACATCATCTAAAGCCTGAATCGTGAACTAAAAAACGCCTGCGAGTGTTCGCGAAATGTTCCACAAAGTGAGTAGTGTCCGGCGTAGAATTTCTTAAATTGAGTTTCAGAATTTCATTACTTCAAAGCTTAGCATTGTTACTCCTCCATTTGAGCATTCTTCTACCGCATCTTGCTTTTTTTTTTTTTTTTTTAATCCTGATGTAATCTGGATCCAGCAACAATCTGCAATAGAACAAGACTGACCGAGAAGGAACGCGTGTAAAATGGCATCATGGCTCGCACGCTGAAGTTGGCAATGTTTCTATTCGCCGCATTCTAATCGTCTCACCTGACCTTCCATTTTAGTTCAAACACCTACAGTTGGTTTCTTGTAGTTATCACTTTTTCCCTGAGTATCAACAAGACACAGATTCAATCTTTAAAAGCTGTTGGACCCAACCTACAAAATTCATGCTTTTCCCATGGCCAGCACTGTGTTGGTTGCACCCGAGTTAATAAAAATAAATAAAAACCTCTTCATTTTCGTTCCAAATAAAATAGTCCTCAGCGTCATATTTCCAGAAGCTCATCAAGGATAAACCTCCTGATAGTCCTCAATGTCATAGCTCCAGGGGCTCATCAGGGATAAACTTCCTGAATAGTCCTCAACGTCATAGCTCAAGGAGCTCATCAAGGATAAACTTCCTCAACGTCATAGCTCCATGAGCTCATCAAGGATAAACTTCCTGAATAGTCCTCAACGTCATAGTTCTAGGAGCTCATCAAGGACAAACTTCCTGAATAGTCCTCAACATCATGGCTCCAGGAGCTCATCAAGGATAAACTTCCTGAATAGTCCTCAACGTCATAGCTTTAGGAGCTCATCAAGGATAAACTTCCGGAATAGTAATCAACGTCATAGCTCCAGGAGCTCATCAAGGATAAACTTCCTGAATAGTCTGAACCTCATAGCTCCAGGAGCTGATCAAGGATAACCGTCCGGAGTAGTCCCCAACGCCATAGCTCCAGGAGCTCATCAAGGATAAACTTCCTGAATAGTCCTGAACCTCATAGCTCCAGGAGCTGATCAAGGATAAACTTCCTGAGTAGTCCTCAACGCCATAGCTCTAAGAGCTCATCAAGGATAAACTTCCTGAATAGTCCTCAACGTCATAGCTCCAGGAGCTCATCAAGGATAAACTTCCTGAATAGTCCTCAACGTCATAGCTCCAGGAGCTCATCAAGGATAAACTTCCTAAATAGTCCTCAACGTCATAGCTCCAGGAGCTCATCAAGGATAAACTTACTCGCACTTCGAATTAACTGCACATTACGCTAATCACAACACGATATAAAAATGTGGATGTTCCAGATACTCAGTCGATAAAGACTGGTTTTTTCAGTTGTGCTGTCACCAGTATAGAATTCTTTCGGGTTTTTTTCAACCCTTTTCTTTTGATTACCGGAACACATTTCAGTTAGATGTTTGCGTGCGATATATCATTTCCATAAATTTCAGAAAGTGAGGAAAACGTTGGCCCAGAAGCTGATTCATGTGCATTTCTTGTTCCAAATCAAAAGAAATTTTTTAAATGCGCAAAACCCTATTCAACCTAGGCACGAATCACGAAAAAACGGCAGCCGTTTTAGGATCCATAGCAACCGGCCATACCTGTTTATCACGCTTGCGTCGTCGGAAGTGCGCAGTTTAATAAATATTGTTTCGTGAACCCCCTAACAAGTGTTTTCGCGCCGTGATTTTTCCAAAAAGTGGATCTCAAAGAGGAACAAGAATGCGCCACTAAATTTTGATCTCGACTTAATAAGCCTGTCCGAGAGATTTTCCGTCTTATGGCTTATAAAGATGAATGTCTAGGAAAATCAACAATTTACGGATGGCATGAAGAATTTATGGATGGTCGTTAGTCGGCGACTTTAATCGCGCACGGAGGAAGACTTTCAACGAGTGTTTGAGAGGTAAACATCAGTACAATAGGCGTTATTATACGGTAAGACAGACACCTATTAATTACAGATATCGGAGATATGGTTCCCATTTCAAAATCATCAATTCACAGAACTTTAACGGAGCATTTGGGCATGAAACAAGTTTGTTCAAATCGAGTTCTCCATTGCCTTTAATGTGGGGCCTAATGCAAGGCCACACATGGCCTGTTCTATCGTTTCTTATTTGGAGAAAATAAATATTAAGTTGATGCCCGAAACTTCTTATAGTTCAGACTTGTCCACCATGTGACTCCTGGTTGTTCCCATTTAAAAAAAGACATTACGGGGACGAGAATTTGAGACTGATCTACAACTTATTGCAGTTGCGCGGGGGTGCTTCGACATCATTTCAGAAGAAGGATTCAAGAAGATATTAAAAAAATTGAAGAATGTTGGAACACCTGTATTCGTGCAAGTGACAGTATTTCGAAAAAGATGACCACTTCCTTGATAATTAAGGTGCGCATATTTTTTTATAAAACATTCTCAGTTGTTTAAGGACAACCCTTGTATTTTTGTTAAATCCGGGCAATGCCGGCTACCTCCGCTGGTTTTGCATACGTTTCTGGCGTTTCGCGATAGGGGAATTTTTCGAAACAACATTCTCAAAAACTTCCATTGCTTCTCTTGTTTTCTGTATAACTTCGATGTTTTTTGACTCCTCTATCACTCAGTGGCAGAAAAAAAAATTTTTGACCTTTGCACATTTGGGAAAGCACATTGAATGCAAACAAATATAACCTCTTTTTTCAATGAAACCGGGGAAAACTAGTATTCTGAGTCTTAAAAATGTGGGTTATTTAAACATTCTCTCAGAGAGCAGTTTGCCAAATATCTGAAATCAATAAAAACCCAAGTAATGCATGAAAATAAGTGGTATGACGAGCGAAATCCCTGGAAATGGGTTTGGTTACTGTTATGGATGGAGCTCGTCGACCGCAAAAGAAGATGTAACACTCCCTTGGGAACTTAACTCTTTCAGTTGCTCACCTCCCCGAGGAGGAACTCGGAGCTTTCTACTTAATCTTTAAAAGCCTCCCGCGCTCCACGGAACGACACCATTTTTCTTTCCGAGTCCACCATGTACTATTTATCCATACATGGAATTATCCAGTATTTTTCTGCGATTTTAGCGAGGACAGATTTAGTAATCCCGAGTTCTTTTCTTGAAATGGAAGTGCTCTGGAAAATACAAAATGTGGCTTCTATCGACTGCAACTTTCCCTGTAAAGCTTATGGAAAATCGCAGATATTGGTTAAAAAGCAGAATGCTTTCTTACGTTCAAAGAAAGCAACGGTGGATATAATACGTCTTGCAAAAGACATCTTACCAAATGTTCGCTTCTTTAAAACAAACTAATCGTGATGTTGAAATAATGCGGTATAATCGAGTAACACAGTGTTCCCTAAAATAAAATATCCTATAAGCTTCGACTTTGGGCACTTTTCCGCTCATGCTGCAACCGGCGGAGCGTATTTGGCAAATCACCAGCCTGGTGTCTTAACTGTGGTGGATTCGACTTCCCGTTGACACCTACCGATGTGTGGGGTCCCCGAAAACCAGCCTCAAGCGTATGAGCGGACTCCTCTCCGTACACTCTTTCCAGCCCAAGACATGTCCTTATCCAATCTGCCGCATTCCAGGCTGAGAGGTTTAATGGAGTCTTTGGCTCCATTCGGCGGCAAAAGATTTTAGTGAGCTGTAAATGTCATATGAAGATTACTGCAGCAATATATTGGCCACCCAATCTGGAGTACTACCAGCTCAGAATCCTAATGAAAGACATGGCTCCATTCGGTGGTAAGAGATCTGGACAATCTGTAATGCCAAAAAGTTAAAAATCTGACGAAGCCGAGCGAAACATATTTGTTAGCATTGGGTCAAACTTCCTTGCAGTGGCCACCTGCCTATTTTCGAAAGTGGTCACAAAACTTGTACAGGGAGTATTCAAATGAAAAAGTACGGAGTCTTGCCGGTCCTTTATTTCATCATACCTTTTGAACAGTCTCTATAATTCTACCGATGTGCTTCCCATTAAGTGATGAAACTGTAAATGCCATCTCCTTAAAGCGCTTAGATTTGGAAATAACCATCCTGTTATTTTCACAACATTGTCCGATTAGAAGCGGCAACGATTTAAACTACATCATCGATACAAACCCAATTTGTTCATCTATCAACCAAATCTTCACTAAACTTTAGAGTTAATCGTCCTTCATGCATATTCTGTCCTCTGGAAGATGTTTAGCGCATTTTCTAAATGTTGACTTGAAGGTGCCAAATAATAAAATGGTTTACTACGGGTTGACACTATTGGACTTAGTCAAGGCTCTAATCCAGATATGACCCATCTAATGCTCTTCTACTGCCCTCCGTATTGTAGTTTGCTCTAGACGTTATTCGGACAGATAGTAATTTATCCCCCCCCCATATTATGCAGTACTTCGATGATTAAGACACAGATTAGCACCAAACCTGACAAACTCAATTACCACTTTAAATGGAAGAGTAAAGTGATCTTGCCGAGATAAAAGGCATTAAACACATTCAGTATCCCGTCAGTGAAAATCACAAGACTTTCGGATGAATTCAACATGCAACTCCAAAGGAACGAACAGTTTAAGTTCAGAAACGTGAATGGGAAATGGCAATTTGGTGCACTTTAAAAATTTATTAACGTTTGAATAAGAATAAATAACATACACGACTTCATTGTAGTTCTAAAACAAAGATGGATCACAAGAGATTTAGTTTAATGGGCACACACTTTCATATAGTATGAAAGTATTCTCCGCAGAGAAATTTAAACCTGACTTGTAAGAATTAATTCCAGGGAAAGAACTGTGGTTTCTATGCAAATCTATTTATTAAACTAAAGACTGAAGGTAAAGTAACTGGGCCCCTTTGCAATCACCATTAACGTTAATAGAGATGTTAAATACACTGGTCATGAAAAGTTAGGGATATTGCGGTTTCGAAGGGTAAAGGTGAGGATGTGCAAATTCAGAGACTATGGGAGGTCGGTTATCAGCGACAGTAGCTACGTCACATGTAAATTAGCATCACGAGAACACGAATTAGTTCGTAACAACTACTTTAAGAAGAACGGCAACCGAGGCAATTCTTTCCTCTAGAGGATCTTCTACGTGAGCTTTAGGTAGTCATAAATGAGAAAAGTGCATAGGTAGTTTCATAAGGAAAGCTAGAATTAGAAAAATGGTAAAGTAAGAGTTGGCAGGGTTGTAATAAACGCATCAAACAAAACATTAGTCACAAATGGCAGAACTTACCTAATAACGGGTGACGGCGCCTCTTGCCTTGATAACAGCAAATCTCCGCTGTGGGAGAGATTCCACAAAGTTGTGAATGTATTGAATATCGATTTGCAGCCACTCCTGCGTCAATTGGTCCCAAAGTTCCGGCACAGTATGTGGGTGTCTATTCCGGCGTCTCGCCTTTTGTTCCAAATGATCCCACAGATTTTCAATAATATTTAAACCTGGGGATTTGACGGACTAGTCGAGGTGAGACAATGTTGCTGTTTGTGTATCGTGCCACTTAGACACAGTTTTAGCCTTGTGCACACGGCAGTTGTCGTCTTGGAAGACACGAGTAGCAATGTGATGCTGCTCCTGGAGATGTAGGGCAAAGGGCAACATTTGTTTATTCAGAATACGGAGGTACGTATGCTGGTTCACGTTCATCGTCACTGCAACGAGAGGGCCCATGTCGTTGTACGAAAAACATCCCCAAACATCACATGAACCCCTTCCAGCTTCAACAACACCTTCGACACAATCAAGATTAAAGGCTTCATCGGGCCTGCGATGCACTCGTCTCCTCCCATCATTGGAGTACAAAAAACGGGACTCATCAGACCAAATGACTCGATTTCCATCCTCAACAGTAAAGTTTTGCTGCCTCTAAGCCCATTGATAACGTGCGACTTTGTGATTTGCTGTTAAAAGAGGCCTTTTCCGTGGTACTCTGCTCCAGATGTCCACGGCATACAGTTCTCGTCGCAATGTCTTTTCGGAAATTGGTTGGAATGGACTTTCGTGGACTGTTTGGCGAAAATTGCCTAGTTTGAAACAGATTTGAAGTTACTAGGCGTGAACCATGGCGATGGTCCCTGTGGGTGATAATCGTTTTCCGGCCACAATTACGTCGCCAATTTGCAGCTGACTGCGAACTACACCACTGGTTGTAGACCCGCGCTCGACACTACTCTTAGACGTACCAACAAATTGGGCGACTTCATTTACTTTCTGTCCGTGGGCACGGCCAAATACGATGGCTCGTTTTTGCCACTCCGTAACGTCTGTCTTACGACCCGTATTGCAGACTAAATTCAACTCACACTTTGCTCTTCACCACTGCACGAGACAGAAATGTTCTGTAGACCACGTCATTGATATTTGCCTCTCAACGATGCTATCACGGCACTCTCTGTGCAACAGGTAGCTTCCTACTGTCATTTCTGTTAGGGGTGAGTAATTTTCAGTCCGGTGTGCTTACGAATAAGGAAACGAATAAACATTGTGAATAAACAGAAACTGAGGAGAGAAGGAAAGGTTAAAAAAATAGTGTAAAGGAACAGGTATATTCCAGCTTGAAGGCGCTCTGGGGAGGAACCATTTAAAGCGATGAAAAGAAAGGTAAGAATTACCAAAACTACCTCAGAAAAGATATAAAACCATAAATGTATTATTAGCTGACAATGCAATTACTACAAATGGAAGGATAAGGTTTATAAGAGTTAATATCTTGATAAATGTTTATCATGATGGACAGATTAAGTAGTAAGAGATTAAAGTTCGGGAAATTGCCGAAAAGGAGAAGATGCCAGATGAAAATAAGAGGTTAAAAGAGGAGAAATAGACAGGAAAAGAAAATGAAAAGATTCATTAGTATTAGGGTTAAAGATTGAATAAAAGGTAGTCTTGTGGTAGGTTTCAATAAACAGAATAAACTAATAGGCAGAACAATAGTTATCAAAATTTAGTAAGCTAACTAATTTAGATGAATGAATGGGAAAAACGAGAAAGGGCGACTAGGAAGCTTAAACCCATTGTTCTCCCTCTTACTCTGATACAAAGAAAGAGGAGGGGAAAAATGAATTGGAAGGAGGGGATAGATAAAGGAACGCTATCAAATAGGACAATAAAAATAGTACAAGTAGGCTTATTTCTGATTGAGCCGTCAGTTTGGAACGTAGGACTACGATTTGCAGATCGGAGAGTTACAATCAGCTAGACGAGTATGGTTTCAAAGCGTTTATTTAATTTGTTATAGCCAACGCAGGTCTATGATATGAAAAGCAGCATGCATAATTTTTACAAACAATACACTGTGAACACAAAGCAGATCAATACACGAATTACCCAACATGGTGCTCTGTCTTCTTAGGCTTCTTACATTCCTCATCACTTGCTCTTGCCTCTCGTTTTATTATTATTTTTTTTTGCCTGCGTTTATTCTGAGAATTCCGCGGCAATGGCAAAAATGTTAATTCGTTCACACGAAAACATTTTTTTTTTAAGATTTTAGTTTAAATCACTAACGTTCTTTATATACTTGTATTTGAATAGATCTCGTCGAGAGCTTTAAATAGATACCACTCACAGTCGTTTCGCACTAACGGTTGTCCAGATAAACCGCGGTACACAAGTAAAAAAAAATTTTAAATGTTCAGTTCAAATCACTGCGAAATATTCTTCCTATATTTGAGTAGAACTCGTCGAGAGCTTTAAAACGATACCACCGACAGTCGCGTTACGCTCACGTTTACCGAGACAGACTACATCAAACGCGGCGGCACCACCATGGATATTGCATCATCTCCCCTGCACACAGGGAACGAGGGGAGCAGAGGTGTAGAAGAGACTTGGCGTGCCTTAGCGACGCTAAGGCTCTTTTCTTGGTTAGTTAGGGGAAGAAAAGCACGGCAAAGAAATCTTTTTTAGATTAACATATAAAAAGAACACTGATTTACATGAAACCGTGCTCGTAGCTTAACAGAATGTTCGTAGAGTAAAGACAAGACTAAAATATAGTCTCACGCTTTACTGCTTGATCCGACTTCTAGGAGGAAAACCAAGACAGAAAAGTTAAACATGCATGTAGACAGAGTAACAAGTGGCCGCTAGATGGTGTAGGCTACTCACTGTTCCTCTGGATGGGATGGGGTTCGAATCCCCGTCGAGGCACAGGGAGTGTGCTTGTGTTAAAGCAATGTTTTTTTCCCTTCGCTGGAGCCAGTGACCCTAAATTAAGGACGAACGGCTGCTAATAACCCCTTAGAGTTTTTTTTATTGAAGGTTTAACAACCATTGTGAGCAACTCAGTGGGCTATAAGCAGTCGTCCGTCCCTAATTCAGGGCAACTGGTTTCAGGGAATGGAGAGAGCCAGAGCCGTAAGACAAACACAACATTCATGCCTCACCGGGATTCGAACCCGGATCCACCTCGGACGAATGATCAGAAGCCGTCGCTTAGACCACTGCGCCCCGGGGCGCCCCTTAGAATTCCCCTTAAAGGTCTTCAACCCCTCAGGTCAACAGTGTTATGATTGCGAAGGGCATTTCAGATAAACTTTCCGCTGGCACCAAACAAAAGTAATCCCCTGATTCCTGATGAGTACCGCAAAATGACGCTCCGGGTTTCAAGTGGTCAGAGGCATAGGCTTCTTCTCGAGCTACGGGGGAGTGGCCACCCCACTGCGCTGGCCATTCCCGGAAGCAGTGGCTCCAAATCAGATTTCGGCCACTGCGGCTCTTGATGACGGTAGTTATCATATTACCCAGAAATTGAAAAAAAGACAACACAAAAGATATCCGTCACTCCTGCTCAATAATCTTAAAAAGACTGGCATATACGTTGCATGTATTTAGTGTGACTGACACATATTATTCATACTAAATATTTGGAACAGTTCAGAATAACAGAACAGCATCTAAAGGGAAACTTAACAATTTCAGCATCTGACACCCACCTAAAATTTTATCTTTTATTTAAAATTGCTGCAATTAAGCAATTTTAATGAAAGTTGATAAAAATAATTAATAATAAAACTTTAATAAAAAATACTAACTGGTGAAAACAGCAAATCAAATTCTAAATTGCTTTTGAAATTCTTAAGGCCCTTCTTTTTGGAATTGTTACATCTAACCAGTTCACCGCTAAGGCACTTTTTTTCTTAGAACTACACTGGCGTGCAAAAATTAAAGACGAGACGCTTTTTCGAATGTAATGTCGTGCAGAAGTGCTCTACATCGACACAAATCATACCATAAGATCCCCAAGATGTAAGAATATAGGACAAGTGAGCAAAACCGTCCAAACAAGGAATCCAAAGGATACAAAGGCACTTTATTGAAAAGGTAGCTTCGAGCACAACTGGACAGAAGACAGAAACGTCCATGTGACAGGCGGCTGCCAAGAAAAATCCAGTCTTTAGTAGATGATATGATCACCCCTGACTGCGTTGAAGAATTTACAACGTCTGTCCATGCTGAGGACGAGGTTGTCAAGGAGCTGTTGAGGCATCGCGGCCCATTCCTCTTGTAGTGCCAATCGCAGCTGCAGAACCGTTGCTGGCGGCTGGTGACGTGCTGCCAAGTGTCTTCCGAGAAGGTCCCCATACGTGTTCGATTGAATTTAGGTTCGGTGACCTTGCGGACCAATCCATGCGTTGAATATCTTCACTCTCCAACAGCTCTGCTACAGCCACTGTACGATGAGCTGTAGCGTTGTCGTCCATGAAGAGGACCTCAGGACCCACAGCACCTCTAAACAGACGCACGTGAGGCAGGAGAACCTCGGTACAATAGCGGACACCAGTGACTGAACCTCTTTGGAAGATGTGGAGGTCAGTACGGCTACCAAGCATGATAAAGCCCCAAACGAGAACTCCGCCACCTCCAAACCGGTCCCTTTCGATGATGTTGGAGGTGTGATTGCGTGTTTCCTGCTGTATCCAGATGTGTATATGTCCAGAATCGCTCGTCAGACTAAATGAGCTCTCATCCGTAAAGAGAGCTCGACTCCATTGCTGATGTGTCCAGTTCTTGTGTTTCTGGCACCACAGAAACCGCCGTCTCCGATGAGCAGGCGCTACTGGCACACACCGTACTGGTCGTCGTGCAAATAGACCACCTTTGTGCAGCCTCCTGGCCACGGTAAAATACGATAACGGACGTCCAGTTGTCTGTTGCATGTGCCTTGGGATTTCCCCCGCTGTGTGCCGTCTGCCTCTTCTCGCCTGTAGGACAATATACTGGTCGTCCGCCGCCGTGGTTGCTCATGGACGACCACTGCTAAACTCTCGGACAGCTGTTCCTGTCGTTTGAAACGCTCTCCAAGCTCGTGAAACGATGCTGTGAGCGATCCCGAACTCCTCGGCCACACTAGTTACACTTCGACCTTCTTCCAACTTCCCAATGACGCGACCTCGGGTAAAGTCATACAGATGTCGCCTACTGGATTTCCTGTTGGCCATATTACACGGTGGCAGCAACTCGACGTCGTTCAAACCGATGTACACCGTGCAATAGCTTTCACCGAATTGTAGTGGTCTTTCAGACCGTTCTGCCTGCTCGTTCCGCTGTTATGCTAATTTTTCCTCTTCGTCCTTAATTTTGCACACCATTGTACATCACTGGAGGAGAGCATTGCGCGCCCGATGTATTGCGCAGTACGCGAATTGGATTCTATGCTGTTTACGAATATGCTAACACGATTAGCGTGTGGTACGTATTTTAACGCTATAATGATTTCAGTTGGGACCTATTTTTGTCACAGGCAGTCGGCCATAAGTCTCCATATAATATCCGCGGAGTTAAACGTAGTCCTACGTCAAAATAGTTCTATTCTGATAAGCATGACAATAAAGTTGTTTCGCCATCACGTGGCGTACGAGCTCCGCTCACAGTACTTTGCGAGAAGTGGAATACGGGTCGTTTCAATGCTTGGTCTAGAAATTTGATGAATGTATAGGCTTCCGTGTGGGATAAACGTCAAATGATGTACGGACGGCGTTAAGCATTGACGACATAAATAGAGCTGTTGGCATGTACGGCAGATTGATGTGGCTGCCGCTCTAGGAGTTTTGCAAAGTGTAGTAAGTCAGTTACACACAAGATTCTTACGGCATTGAAACGCTGCAGATCGACAAAGAAGTGGTCGCCCGGGAATAACCACCAGGAAGCAAGATCGCTACCTGAGAGTACGTGCTCGTAGAAGGCTTAGTGTCACTTGCAGCCAACTCCAGGAATTACTTCGAGATGCATCTTGTGTCACAGTATGTACTCTTAAACGGTACGAAACCGTCTTCACGAGTACGGACTAAGAGCAAGGAAACCGCTGAGATGCATAACATTGACATCAGATCACTGTCGTCAAAGATGCTCCTGAGTGCAACAGTACATCACATGGAATTCAGAGTGACAGCATGTACTTATCACAGATGAATCCCGTTTCGCACTTTATCCGGATCCTCGACGAGGACACGTGTGAAGATTATCCGGCACCACACAAATGCAACCACAGTATGCGCACTCCCTTCCCCCTTACCAGGGGCATTCAGTTCTGCTCTGGACAAGAGTGTGTTGTGTTTCAATGGCCGTACTTCCATGTGCATTCATCGTCAAAGAAATTTTTGCACCTATAATGAAGCAACCGACAGGAATGAAACTTGGTGGGTTAGTTTGACATCATGAAGCGCGCAAGTGATTCAAGTACCACGCTGGGCCGTGCATGTGACGCCAGCAAGGAGGGGTCGGAGCGCTGTGCCTGACAGGCTATATAAGGTCGTCCCGTTGGGCGTGATTGCCATTCTGACTCGCGCTGTATTGTTGGTTGTACACTTTGCAAGTGACGTATGCCTCGGAGAAAAGTTCGGAAGCAATTCGAGCAGTTGGAAGAGTTCGAGACGGGCCGCATCGTCGGGCTCCGGGAACCGGGGTGGTCTTATCACCGTATGGCGCACCATACCGGTTGTGAGGATATCACCATAGCATGCTGTTGGAGGCAGTGGATAGAACAAAGCACGCAGCAGCGACAGGAAGGGCCTGGGAACCACGGAAAGAGAGTACCGATGGGTTGTCCGACAGGCGCGTACTGACCCAAAAGCAAGGACTGCGGATATTCAGCAAGCAGTGGTGCTCTTCAAACATTGCCCGATTAGTGCCGGCACCATTGGCAGACGGCTGCGCGACGTAGGACTACACGCACGCAGACAGTTACAACGACTGCCCTTAACACCATTGCATCATCGCCAAAGACTGCAATGGTGTCGTGCCAGACTGTCAAGGAGCCACTCAGAATTGCAGCGGGTGATCTTCAGTGACAAGTTCCGATTTTGTCTTTGAGGAGACGACAAACTAATCCATGCGTGGAGGCACCGTGGTCATCTCCAAGATGAACGGTTTGTTGTCCAGCGTCACACGTCCAGAAGGCCTAGTGTGGGATACAATTGCCTACGATGCCAAACCATCTTTGTTGTTCATTAGAGGCACTTTGACAGCCGAACCTTACGTTAATGAGGTCCTGCAACCAGTGGCCTTAGCTTTTCTGAACGCTCACTCCGGTTTGATTTTTTAACAGGACAACGCTCGTCCGTATACAGCTGCTGTCTCGAGAGCTAGCCTTCAAGGCACTTACACTCTACCATGGCCAGCCGCATAGCCAGACCTATCGCCGATTGAAAATGTATGGGGTGGTATTGCACGCGCTATCCATACTACACTCCTACCGCACAATCTGCAGGAACTGCGTGAGAAGATTCAAGCTGCATGGGATGGGAGCTTGTACAACTCTATGCCGAGACGTAGGAGCTTATACAACTCTATGCCGAGACGTAGGAGCTTGTACACCATTAGGAGCTTCTACAACTCTATGCCGAGACGTCTGGCATGTTGTGTGAGCAAACATGGTGAGCCGCATAGCCAGACCTATCGCCGATTGAAAATGTATGGGGTGGTATTGCACGCGCTATCCATACTACACTCCTGCCGCACAATCTGCAGGAACTGCGTGAGAAGATTCAAGCTGCATGGGATGGGAGCTTGTACAACTCTATGCCGAGACGTAGGAGCTTATACAACTCTATGCCGAGACGTAGGAGCTTGTACACTATTAGGAGCTTCTACAACTCTTCTATGCCGAGACGTCTGGCATGTTGTGTGAGCAAACATGGTGGCCCTACGCCCTTCTGAGAGACATTACTTATTGACGTGTAGCTCAATAAATATTGCCCATATCATTCTCAATGTTTAATCATTTATTGTTCTTGGTAACCTTTACCTTCGTTAAGAATAGCATTGTAATCTGACGCTGTCCTTCTGGGTGCAAATATTGTTTATGGCAATGAGTGTATGTTTGTCAAAGCAACATGAATGTTTCATTGTACAGAAACCTGAGCATTGTGCCCATTGTGAAACTGTTTCACGCTATTATTGGACATACGTTCGATTCTCTCGATGACAGTGCAACCAGTCACCTTGCCTGGAGCGTGCTTCAGGAACTGAAAAACAACCAAAAATTGGGTTTCTTCTTTTTGTTACTTTTCATCTTACTCTTGAATTTTCCCCCTAAAACTAGACTCTAGTTGCGATCTTGTGCGTATCGTACTAAGCACAGTCAAGATCCGTTAATTATTTATGCTTGCAGGAGGCACTTCATGCGTCTGAATTTTGCCGGCAAAATATCATAAAAATGGGAAGCAAAGTACAGTGTTTTTTATGTCACAGTCGCATATTTATTCATTCTTATTATATGTTTCAGAATAGAACTTTCTGTTTTGCTCAGCATTTTTATCTTTAAATTTTTGCTGCAATTGAAGATCTGGCGTTGGTCTACATATTTTTTTTTAATTTCTAACTTCTATTCTAACGAACTAGCAAATACTCAACAGTATTCATGACTAAAGTGAAAAATATTTAGCTTCTCATAGTTCGTTTATCATATAAGGATATTATGCTATCATTGACAGCGTTCGCCAATGAAACAAAAGCATGGCACTGATACGCTGAGTGGATACTTTATTATGACCACCCCCTCATTACTTACATGGACCATCTTTTGCCTTTAATACTGCGTCGATTCTTCGTGGCATTAACTCCACAAGACGTTGATAGGTGGTTTGTGGAATCTGAGACCATGATTGGTGAATAGCACTTTCCAGGAGTGTGAGATTGCAGGGTTGTAATCCAGCTGTCTGATGGTTCGTTCAACTTCATCCCACAAATTCTCAATGTGGTTGAGATCTGGAGATTGTGGAGGCCACCT
This sequence comes from Macrothele yani, assembly GCA_039090855.1. NCBI lineage: Eukaryota > Metazoa > Arthropoda > Arachnida > Araneae > Macrothelidae > Macrothele > Macrothele yani. The sequence goes on from CM077026.1 coordinate 120,977,450, forward strand.
AAGCAAAGTAAACTCATCGGCATGTTCCTGAAACAAATCCTGTGCAATACGAGCACTGTGGCAGACGCATTATCTTGTTGAAAGTAGCTATCGCCATTGGGATAAACCATCCACATTGTTACCGCGGAATTTTCTATATCCCCGTAACATTTAAATTTCATCCGTATAATTTTGATCATTTAGTATTTTTTTCATTTTTACTCTAAGGCGGTAGGAAATAAATATTTAAATTGCCAAAATAGAATATCAATGATAAAAATTACTTTCCGGTGAAGCTGAGCCAGGTTACCCGAAAGTTTAGGTTGATAATTAGGTCTGTCCTAATTGCACTCAAGCCAAACAAAAAGGGGAAAATTATATTTTTTTTCCTCACGGAAACCTGATGAAAATTCCAGATGGGAAGGAAGAGAAAGGAAGAAAATCACAGTTATTTTTCTCACGAAACTCAAAGAAACGAAGAGAATAGCAGGAGCGCAATAAATCCTCTTGGGGCGTCACCCCTTTTCTCCAGCTACTATTGCGAGCGTTTCTGCATTGTCCAAAGTAGCGACAAAATTTGAGATAAGTCACGTCGCCGGAAATACCTACGTGACAATCTTCGCTTCTAAGTAGCTAGGCGAGGTCAATTAACCACAAAGGTGCGAAGACAAGTTGACAGCTGAAAGAAGACATAATTTTTGGGAAAGTGACCCGAACTGAACGGATAGCCAGCGAATCGCATAGCAGGGCTATCTGTGAGGGCCAATGACATAACCCGACGCGATTCGGACGGCCGGGCCGTCACGCCCCAAGATGGACACCGGACACGGGAAAAAAGAAAAAAGGGAATGAAGACTGAGAGGAGTCGACTACGGAGAGATTCAAAAATAACTTAACAGAGGGAACACTAGAGAATTGCAGTCTGAGCTGAAGAGAGGTCTCAGCGGTTTCGGAGGAGAGATGTTTCCTAGATAGAGAAATGAAGTAACAAATATTTTAGAGCATAGTCGATGTTGGTTCACCTCCAACTAAGAAGAGAACGGACTCTACGACCAGCCGGCAACCCAGATTTGCGATCGGGGCTTCTCAAGGAAAAGAGGGTATGATGACATTTGTCTTACGCATTTCTGATTCATGCCTCATAGCTTTGCATGTGCTATGCAGGACCAGTTACCCAAAAGTCTCTCACAAAGTGCATTAACAATGTTTTTCCTCTGGCGTACCGCGCCGAGTTTAAACCAGTAACTAGGATTTAAAGTCAGTTATGTAATATTAAGTGCATTATATCCGTTCGAAATTAAAACTAAATTGTTTAGCTAAAGCAAGCAACCTCACCGGTACATTGTACCTAGCTTTAAGACCTTATTTTAAAAAGAAATAAACAGTTAAATTTATTTTATTCACGTGTCACTCAGATCATTTCTACAAATCTCATTAGAGTTAAATTTGTGATTTCATTATTTTTATTCATGCGACTTTTTATTTTAACTTCTTTGCGGCATATGAATGAGCATGGAAACCCCATGCTGATTCATATGAAACACAACGCGATGCATTTGTCGACCCTGAGCTTGGAGACCCTTAGTTAGGGAATCCAAATTCATTGTTGGCACCACTAGGCGAAATTTAGAAAGTGAATTGATTAGTATGGGATTTTGACCTTTTTAACTTTTACCAACTACGGCGAATAAGACGTAGTAGTGGTTCGCTGATACCCGACAGGGAGCGGTAATAACATGACAGGATGCACTTGGTGCGCAAAGATGTTTACATATGATGTGCCAGTCAGGCGTTGCTCAACACGAATTAAAGAGCCCAATGTATGTCAGGAAAACATTCCCCAAACCAGAACGTTGCCTCCACCAGCTTGAAGAGTTGTAACAATGCATTTGGGGTCCATGCTTTCGTGCTGTTTCCGCCAAATTCTCACTCGGCCATCGGCATGATGCAACTGAAAACGTGATTCATCAGGCCACATAATTTGTTTTCATTTATCGACTGTCCAATTCTTCTGCTCCTGTGCGAACTGGAGACGTTTTCTCTTGTTAACTGCAGACAGCAGAGGTGTACGAACAGACCTTCGGTTGCCATATCCCCTTCGATGCAGTATACGGCGAATAGTTCGTGCAGAGATCATTTGAGGGGATCCTTGATTAAGATGGTCTGTAATTTGCTGCACTGTTGCCCTTCTGTTGTCTGTTACCAATCTGGGCACTCTCTCCGTTCCGCTCGAGCAGTCACTACTCGATGATGACCACACATTGCACGTAGAGACCCAGTTTTTTGGCTGACAGTCCAGTCTTTAAACACTTTAACAACCTGCTCTGGAACATTTCACGAATGCGGTGGTTTGGGTGATACTCGCTCCATGGCTTCGAGCTCCTTCAATCCTCTTATATTGAAAGTCCGTCAAATTGCATTTTTTACCCATCTCGTCACCCAAAAATCACTTCTACTACTGTCGCAAGCACTAAGCTTTCCCTTTTTATACTAGCCTCGCCCTAACAACGTGCAGCCAACAACGTGCAGCCATAGCTCATTTGTTTAAAACTGTCAAGTGGTCATAATAAAGTGGCCACTCAGTGTATAATCGAGTAACTAACGCAAGAGAGAATAGAGAGAGTTATTACGGTTTTCTTTTTCGTTAACAAAACGAGCATGGGCCACGTGGAAGTGTGCTTCAATGCTTTACTACAAAGCGCCTGCTAGCTTCCAGCAGAGTGCTTAACTGCGCATCTTCAAATACCCCGGAGCCGGAGCGATTGTACTCACGAAAAGCTGAATTCAAGGTTGTGTATGAGTTGTGAATGAAACCCCTTGAGTGATTAACTGCCATAACTGTACTTTTCAGAACACTGTCAGCTGCTGTACTGATTCAGATACGTTATTTATTTCATTTCATTTAAATGTTTACAATGTAACCTTCTAACTCGCAGAATTTTTTAGTCGAAAAATGTTGGTAAATATAATACATTTCCTAAAAAATTGTGTGCTTCTATAGGCGAGTCACCACTGTGCCTCTTCATAATTAGCGCACCAACCCATTCACGTTGCCTGTGAAAAAGCGAAAAGCCAAAGATAAAATGGGAAGGGCTTGCATTTATTAGGTGTCCTTTATAAGAACAGAAAATCGTAGTATTCATTATTGTAAATAAAATGATCGAGTTTGGCTTGACTCCAGATTATTCAAATTTTGGACGTATCTGAAACTGTCGAGCAGCTGACTGATGGCGAGTACAGAGTTCTTTTTCTGCAGAATAAAGTATTGTCATCTCTGAGACAAAGAGCCGAACCCAGTTTATATGTTTCCCACTTATACGTTTTCTCATTTACGCGTAACATATCGCGGTTTTGAAAAATCTTAAATGCCTTTAATTTTAAATTTTATCAATTACACATTAATCGAATTCGCTTTCTTCTCATTTATACTAGGGCCATCCGGATAGTAAGCACCGTTCGCTCATTACGCCCGCGCAAGCATTCGGTTTAATGTCGCGCAGGCTTAGTTGTGTTGCCTCATTCGTTAACCACACCCTGACGCCATTTTGTGAGGTTGTACTTATGTTAATAGTACGGCCGACGATTGCGAAGTCTGGTCTGTAATGAGCTTTCTGAATGCGTCAAATGTCAGACCAAATTTACATACAAAACGCAATGAATGCAGCAAGGGTGCGGAAGTGGGTTCGAATGTTTAAGGAAGAACGACAGGGCGTTCTTGACAAACTGTGCAGTGGTAAGCCTTCTCTGGCTACGGAATATTTGGAGTGAATAAAAATATTAAGCAGAACCGGCGCTTCCCATTCTTTGTTCTTTCAGAACATTTCCCTCAAGTTTGAAAATTATTGTTGAAAAGCAAAGTGTGTGAACGATAGGTGTCAAAGATGTTGACAGAAGAACACAAAGCGAAGCGCATGGGATCTGCTTTGGAATTTTTAGGGCAGTACGCTGAGGACGGCGATGATTTTTTAAGCCTTGTAGTGACTTGTAGAGAATCGAAACAGCAGTCCCTACAACGGAAACACACGAGCCCAACTACGGTTAAAAAATTCAAACAGACGATGTCAACGAGGAAGGTCATCTACTCGGTCTCTTGGGAGAGGAAAGGAATTTTGTTGGTTGGTGAAATTCCTGCCTAAAGGCACTATAATTAACATGGCTATTTATTGCGAGACTCTGAGCAAGTTGGGTCGTGCAATTCAAAGCAAATGGCGCGGCATGTTGAGCAAGAGAAATTGTTCTTCTCCATGACAACTCGAGACCTCGCGCCGCAAATATGACGCAAAAACTAGTCACTGAATTTGCATGGGAGCAGCTGGTCCATTCTCCCTACAGCCGAGACTTGGCACCCAGCAACTGTCATTTGTTTCTCCAATTGAAACGATTTCTTGCCTGGCAGCGGATGGATGATGATGATGACCTGAAGACTCAAAACCTTGACGGCATACATCTGTAACGTACCAGGGGAGGAGATGTGACGTACCTGCCAGCAGGACGCACACGACATAAAGGCAGATAGTAGTCAGAATAACATGTCCGCGTAGCTTAATTGGTAGAGCAACTTATTCCGGAATGAGTGGACCCGGGTTCGAACCCCGGCGCGGATAAAAATGACGGAGAAATTCACTTCGTTATAATGGCGCCCGAACTATCCGGATGACCCGACCGTTCAAAATCTCGCATTGGTGTGATGTTATTTCCACACCGCGAGATAGGAAAAATAAGAGAATCCTTTCTCCAGCACTTCGAAAAAAAAAATAATAATAATAATAAGGGGGAGATGATGTAACGTACCAGGAGAGGAGATGTGACGTACCTGCCAGCAGGACGCACACGACATAAAGGCAGATAGGAATCAGAATAAATGTCTGCGTAGCTCAATTGGTAGAGCGACTTGTTCCGGAATAAGCGGCCTCGGGTTCGAATCCCGGCGTAGACCAAAAATGACGGAGAAATTTACTTCGTTATACATCTTTGAGGAAGATATCCAGAAACTTGTGCCACGATATAACAAATGGCTTAACATCCGCGGAGAATATGTTGAAAAGTAGATTAAGGTATGTAGAACACAGGCGGCAGACTTTTTTTTTTTTGATTGGAGGTTTAACGACCACCGTGAGCAACTCAATGGGCTATAAGCAGTCGCCCGTCCCTAATTTAGGGTCACTGGTTCCAGGGAAGGGAGAGAGCGAGTGCCGTAAGACAAACACAACACCCATGCCTGACCGGGATTCGAACCCGGACCCCTTACGGACGAATGATCAGATGCCAGCGCCTTAGACCACTGCGCCACCGGGGTGGCCCGCGGCAGACTTCAATGAGGAGGGTAGCCAGAAACTTGTGATACGATATGACAAATACTTCAACATCCACGGAAAATATGTTGAAAAGTAGAATAATGTATGTAGAACCCTGGGGGCCGACTACTATTGGAAGAATATCCAGAAACTTATGCAACGAAATGACAAATACCTTAACATCCACTGAAAATATTTTGAAAAGTAGATTATGGTATGTAGAACACAGACGGCAGACTTCAATGAGGAGGGTAGCCAGAAACTTGTGATACGATATGACAATTTTCTGGCTACCCTCCTCATTCAACATATCCACGAAGGATATGTTGAAAAGTAAGAACACAGGCGGCAGACTTCTATGAGAAGGGAATCCAGAAATTTGTGCCACAATATGACAAATACTTCAACATCCACGGAAAATATGTTGAAAAGTAGAATAAGGTATGTAGAACCCTGGGGGCCGACTACTATTGAAAGAATATCCAGAAACGTATGCAACGAAATGACAAATACCTTAACATCCACGGAGAATATTTTGCAAAGTAGATTAAGGTATGTAGAACCCAGACGGCAGACTTCTATGAGAAGGGTGTCCAGAAACGTGTGCCACGATATGACACTTGCCCTAACATCCACGGAGAATATGTTAAAAAGTAGATTAAGGTATGTAGGACACAGGCGGCAGACTTCTATGAGAAGGGTATCCAGAAACTTGTGCCACGATATGACAAATACTTTAACATCCACGGAAAATATGTTGAAAAGTAGAATAAGGTATATAGAACCCTGGGGGCCGACTACAATTGGAGGAATATCCAGAAACTTATGCAACGAAATGAAAAATACCTTAACATCCACGGAGAATATTTTGAAAAGTAGATTAAGGTATGTAGAACACATGCGGCAGACTTCAATGAAGAGAGTACCCAGAAATTTGTGATACGATATGACAAGTTTCTGGCTACCCTCCTCATTCAACATATCAACGAAGGATATGTTGAAAAGTAAGAACACTGGCGGCAGACTTCTATGAGAAAGGCATCCAGAAACTTGTGCCACGATATGACAAATACTTCAACATCCACGGAGAATATGTTGAAAAGTAGAATAAGGTATATAGAACCCTGGGGGCCGACTACAATTGGAGGAATATCCAGAAACTTATGCAACGAAATGAAAAATACCTTAACATCCACGGAGAATATTTTGAAAAGTAGATTAAGGTATGTAGAACACATGCGGCAGACTTCAATGAAGAGAGTACCCAGAAATTTGTGATACGATATGACAAGTTTCTGGCTACCCTCCTCATTCAACATATCAACGAAGGATATCTTGAAAAGTAAGATTAAGGCGATAGACTTCGTATGAGGAGGGTAACAGAAACTTGTGCCACGATATGACAAATACTTTAACATCCACGGGGAATATGTTGAAAAGCAGATTAAGATTAGTAGACAAGTAAATTAAGGCGACAGACTTCGTATGAGGAGGGTAAGAGAAAATTGTGCCACGATATGACAAATACTTTAACATCCACTGGGAACATGTTGAAAAGCAGATTAAGATTAGTAGAAAAGTAAATTAAGGCGACAGACTTCGTATGAGGAGGGTAAGAGAAACTTGTGCCACGATATGACAAATACTTTAACATCCACGGGGAATATGTTGAAAAGCAGATTAAGATATGTAGAAAAGTAAATTAAGGCGACAGACTTCCTATGAGGAGGGTAAGAGAAACTTGTGCCACGATATGACAAATACTTTAACATCCACGGGGTATATGTTGAAAAGCAGATTAAGATATGTAGAAAAGTAAATTAAGGCGACAGACTTCGTATGATGAGGGTAACAGAAACTTGTGCCACGATATGACAAATACTTTAACATCCACGGGGAATATGTTAAAAAGCAGGTTAAGGTATGTAGAAAAGTAAATTAAGGCGACAGACTTCGTATGAGGAGGGTAACAGAAACTTGTGATACGATATGACAAGTTTCTGGCTACCCTCCTCATTCAACATATCCACGAAGGATATGTTGAAAAGTAAAAAACACAGGCGGAAGAATTCTATGAGAAGGGTATCCAGACACTTGTGCCACGATATGACAGATACTTCAACATCCACGGAAAATATGTTGAAAAGTAGAATAAGGTATGTAGAACCCTGGGGTCCGACTACTATTGAAAGAATATCCAGAAACTTATGCAACGAAATGACAAATACCTTAACATCCACGGAGAATATTTTGCAAAGTAGATTAAGGTATGTAGAACCCAGACGGCAGACTCCTATGAGAAGGGTGTCCAGAAACGTGTTCCACGATATGACACTTGCCTTAACATCCACGGAGAATATGTTGAAAAGTAGATTAAGGTATGTAGAACATAGGCGGCATACTTCAATAAGGAGGGTAGCCAGAAACTTGTGATACGATATGACACGTTTCTGGCTACCCTCCTCATTCAACATATCCACGAAGGATATGTTGAAAAGTAAGAACACAGGCGTCAGACTTCTATGAGAAGGGTATCCAGAAACTTGTGCCACGATATTACAAATACTTCAACATCCACGGAAAATATGTTGAAAAGTAGAATAAGGTATGTAGAACCCTGGGGGCTGACTACTATTGGAGGAATATCCAGAAACTTATGCAACGAAATGACAAATACCTTAACATCCACGGAGAATATTTTGAAAAGTAGATTAAGGTAAGTAGAACACAGGCGGCAGACTTCAATGAGGAGGGTAACCAGAAACTTGTGATACGATATGACAAGTTTCTGGCTACCCTCCTCATTCAACATATCCACGAAGGATATGTTGAAAAGTAAGAACACAGGCGGCAGACTTCTATGAGAAGGATATCCAGAAACTTGTGCCACGATATGACAAATACCTCAACATCCACGGAAAATATGTTGAAAAGTAGAATAAGGTATGTTGAACCCTGGGGGCCGACTACTATTGGAGTAATATCCAGAAACTTATGCAACAACATGACAAATACCTTAACATCCGCGGAGAATATTTTGAAAAGTAGATTAAGGTATGTAGAACACAGGCGGCAGACTTCAATGAGTAGGATAGCCACAAACTTGTGATACGATATGACAAGTTTCTGGCTACCTTCCTCATTCAACATATCCACGAAGGATATGTTGAAAAGTAAGAACACAGGCGGCAGACTTCTATGAGAAGGGTATCCAGAAACTTGTGCCACGATATGACAAATACTTTAACATCCACGGAAAATATGTTGAAAAGTAGAATAAGGTATGTAGAACCCTGGGGGCCGACTACTGTTGGAGGAATATCCAGAAACTTATGCAACGAAATGAAAAATACCTTAACATCCACGGAGAATATTTTGAAAAGTAGATTAAGGTATGTAGAACACATGCGGCAGACTTCAATGAAGAGAGTACCCAGAAATTTGTGATACGATATGACAAGTTTCTGGCTACCCTCCTCATTCAACATATCCACGAAGGATATGTTGAAAAGTAAGAACACTGGCGGCAGACTTCTATGAGAAAGGCATCCAGAAACTTGTGCCACGATATGACAAATACTTCAACATCCACGGAGAATATGTTGAAAAGTAGACTAAGGTGTGTAGAAAAGTAAATTAAGGCGATAGACTTCGTATGAGGAGGGTAACAGAAACTTGTGCCACGATATGACAAATACTTTAACATCCACGGGGAATATGTTGAAAAGCATATTAAGATTAGTAGAAAAGTAAATTAAGGCGACAGACTTCGTATGAGGAGGGTAAGAGAAACTTGTGCCACGATATGACAAATACTTTAACATCCACGGGGAATATGTTGAAAAGCAGATTAAGATATGTAGAAAAGTAAATTAAGGCGACAGACTTCGTATGAGGAGGGTAAGAGAAACTTGTGCCACGATATGACAAATACTTTAACATCCACGGGGAATATGTTGAAAAGCAGATTAAGATATGTAGAAAAGTAAATTAAGGCGACAGACTTCGTATGAGGAGGGTAACAGAAACTTGTGCCACGATATGACAAATACTTTAACATCCACTGGGAATATGTTGAAAAGCAGATTAAGATATGTAGAAAAGTAAATTAAGGCGACAGACTTCGTATGAGGAGGGTAACAGAAACTTGTGCCACGATATGACAAATACTTTAACATCCACGGAGAATATGTTGAAAAGCAGATTAAGATGTAGAAAAGTAAATTAAGGCGACAGACTTCGTATGAGGAGGGTAACAGAAACTTGTGCCACGATATGACAAATACTTTAACATCCACGGGGAATATGTTGAAAAGCAGATTAAGATGTAGAAAAGTAAATTAAGGCGACAGACTTCGTATGAGGAGGGTAAGAGAAACTTGTGCCACGATATGACAAATGCTTTAACATCCACGGAGAATATGTTGAAAAGCAGATTAAGATGTAGAAAAGTAAATTAAGGCGACAGACTTCGTATGAGGAGGGTAACAGAAACTTGTGCCACGATATGACAAATACTTTAACATCCACTGGGAATATGTTGAAAAGCAGATTAAGATGTAGAAAAGTAAATTAAGGCGACAGACTTCGTATGAGGAGGGTAACAGAAACTTGTGCCACGATATGACAAATACTTTAACATCCACGGGGAATATGTTGAAAAGCAGATTAAGATATGTAGAAAAGTAAATTAAGGCGACAGACGTCATATGAGGAGGATATCCAGAAACTTGTGCCACGATATGACAAATACTTTAACATCCACGGGGAATATGTTAAAAAGCAGGTCAAGGTATGTAGAAAAGTAAATTAAGGCGACAGACTTCATATAAGGAGGGTATCAGAAACTTGTGCCACGATATGACAAATGCCTTAACATCCACGAGGAATATGTTGAAAAACAGATTAAGGTATGTAGAATTCATCGCACATTAAAAATTAGTTATCAATATTCTTTCTTTTATTTTTTCAAACGGTACTTTCTTCTTGGATGCCAGTGGCGCACCTACAGGGAGGGGATGCCCTCTGGGATGACAGAACGAAAAATTATTGCGTCGAAGTTTGAAACAAAAAATCACGATACCCGATATACATATGCGCCTTAATCATGTACCGTATAATTTTAACATACAATAATTATAAGGGAGTAGCTCTGTTAAATAAATTTAGGAAAATCTAACCAGAAAAAGAATTTCATCTACTGCTTCTTCTATCATTTAACTTTCTTGTACTGTAGCTTTACTAGTAACTCGATAAGGATAAATGTACAAAATTCAACCTCTTTCCTAATTGTTGCGGCACCTGACTATTTTTCTAGGTAAATTTCTTGGGGGTCATCCTGCCTTCGGAAAATTCTGTGCGCCACGGACGTATTTAGAGGGGGAAGCCAAGGCGGTCTTGCCCCGAAATTGTTTCATATCTTTGTTAAAATGCGACTTACAGTACAAAAAATGCTTTAATTTAATAAAAATGCATCAACTTACAATAGAAAATAATGCTTTAATTTTTTCCTTATATTTTTCACTAACTTTTATTTTGTCCTGATGGATTTCAAAAACTTCCTTTTTCAGTTGCCCCAACCCACCCTAGGAAATTTCTGGGTGCGCTACTGGTGGATGGCCCGCCGTAGTATAAAGATTGTATGACGAAGTAAATTTCTCAGTCATCTTTGTCCACGCCGGGTATCGAATCCGGGTCCCTCTCACTCCGGAGTAAGTCGCTCCCGACTGAGCTACACGGACATGTACCCTCACTGCTATCTGCCTTTATCTCATGTGCGTCTACGGTGCAGGCACGTGACAATTGTTTTAGGAAATAGGCTGTTACGAATTCTTTCTGCAATACATTTTTCTTCTCAGTGCAAAAGTATTAAATTCGAAATGATGATGTCACAAAAATGTGAAAAGTAAATCAGAAATCACGAGTAATATATGAAATAAAACCCTCACCGTCTATGTACGATATTTAATAAAATACGAAAGATATTTACAGTTAAAATACCCCACAAGCACTTTTGGGGTAACATTTACCCCATCATCAGGTGGAACAGAGTAGTGCAACGATGCATTATGGGTATAAGTCATCAAACGTCGCATGGGTCGTGACCGTTGCCATTATAATAGTGTAAAGAGTATAATTTCACAAGTTCCTAGTTTAACATATCAATACAAGGATTCGTTACAAATACAAAGTTATGATCAATTTTATATATTGTTGGAATTGTAAATATATATTACTATAATTTAAAGTTTAGGTTAGTAATGCGCTCTTTCCAAGTTCTTGATATGTCCACAGGCAAGTAGTCATTACAGCATTTGCCCCGTAAAGCTTCGATGTAGATACTTTCAACAAAATACAGCGAATGTATATATGCTGAAGTGTCCAGTAGTCTAATGTTTTCCCAGTCTGGTTGTAGCATTCCGGAAAGCTACAACCAGACTGGTAAACGGAATACTACAACCAGACTGGTAAACGGAATACTACAACCAGACTGGAAAAATATTAGACTAATGGACACTCCAGCATATATACATTCGCTACATTTTGTTGAAAGTATGTACATCGAAACTTTAGGGGACAAATGCTGTAATGACTATTTGCCTGTGGACATATCAAGAATTTGGAAAGAGCGTATTACCAACCTGAACTTTAAATTATAGTAATATATATTAATAATTTCAACAATATATAAAATTGATCATAACTTTGTATTTGTAACAAATCCTTGTATTTATATGTTAAACTTATAACTTGTGAAATTATACTCGTTACACTGTTATAATGGCAACGGTCATGACCCATGCGACGCTTGATGACTTATACCCATAATGCATCGTTGTACTACTATATAAAGGAGTACTGCATTCTGTTCCACCTGATGATGGGGTAACTGTTACCCCGAAAGTGCTAGTGCGGTATTTTAACTGTAAATATCGTTCGTATTTTATAAAATGTCGTACATAGACGGTGAGGTTTTTATTTCATTTGACATATTGTGCGAAGTCATTCTTTTATCGTTACAATATAAACTTTTTTGCAGTACCTCCGCTTTTGCTGATGAATAGTATCGATAATTGCTCAAAATATAAAACTGCCATCAATGTTAAAAACATAAATACTAATTTTCAAATATTCGATAATCTCAGGGGGAAAAATAACAAGCTCGTTCACAAGGCAAGTCAGACGATGAAAAAATTATACAAAAGCAACGTCATAAAATATCGATTTGTTTCCAAACCCCTAATTCATAAATATTTAAACATTACAATCTTTATTTTATTGGCTCATATTTATTTATGCCGAAGATCCCGAGTATCGCGGATTTGTAGACGACCTCGCTTCATCAAAAGGCATTTATGCAAGGCTGCTTTGGAATCAAAGATCAAAAGAAACCCAAATGCGAAAGTTTCCGCCATTATGATAAAAAAAAAGTAACTCCGATTTATGGTATCAAACACAGATGGCTCGCAGTATTAGAACGTAATTAAATTTTTGAGTGCATATTTATACCAAATATTGAAAACTGTCGTCTCCCTCTTCAGCTTTTTCGCAATTTGCTTCCGCATCTTCCATTATCACTTTGCTGACTCATTGCTGCCAAAATACTTAGAATATTAATTTCATCTTTGGGAATTTTTACGTCAGGCGATGCTTGAAAATACTAGGGGCTGCTTCTCTGATGCTGGCGAAACGTATTTTCCGTTCAAAGAAGAATCGAGACGCGCCTACCTTGAGACGAACGAAATAATACTGTGATTTTCAGTAACGCAGTTTTCTTTTCTTTTCGCCTTAGGTAGTTTAACATTTCTCTTTTTCGGGAATCTAAAACGATCAGAATATCTTATAATAATTCTTTGACGGCACTCTTGCAATGGGATAGAGGCAAGGAAATGGGGCATCGCCTTAAACTTTGTTACCATTTTGCCATTTTTCTTTTCTTTGTTTCTCTTTTAGTTTTCCGATTTCTTAATGAGGCAAACCATGACCATTAAAACAAAGTGCATTTGTTGTCCCAAAACAACTGAGAATATTTTTATTAAAAAAATATGCATACGTTAATTATCAAGGAAATGGTCATCTTTTTCGGAATACTGTCGACTACAGAAGACCCACTTTTTGAAGGTCTTCTGGAATTCATGATAATTAACACAGCAATCAGACATCGCTGAATTGACTGTATTTACTGTTCTCACGTAATAACATCCGAAAACTTGAAAACTTCATCGTCCTGGAGCGGGAATCGAACCGGCATCTCCCGATTACCGTTTGTTCATGCTAACCGTTACACCACCCAGCGACGAAGTCTCAAGTATTTGAGCGTTAAGTGCATCGGAATATTCTCCGACCTCATTCTTAATCGAAGCAAACTGTGCTGCCATCTAGCGTTCTTAAGAATATCCCCAGTTGTTCAGGTATATAGTGTAGAATAAATATTCTTCTCATAATACGTGGAAAATACGTCGTGATCATTAACACAACAATCAGACAACTCTGAATTGACTGTATTTACTGTTCTCACGTAATATTGTCGTCCTGGATGGTGTAAAGGTTAGCATGCTCGAACGGTAATCGGGAAATGCGGGTTGGATTCGCGCTCCAGGGCGATGAAATTTTCAAGTTTCCTGATGTGATGGATATTACGTGAGAACAGTAAATACAGTCAATTCAGAGACGTCTGATAGCTGTGCTAACTATCATGACATATTTTCTTAGGGCCGCGGGCGGCCTAGTGGTCAGCGTTCGGGACTGCCATGGAGATAAATTCAGGTTCGATCCTGGGCAGGTACAAACGTTAGAACCACTACATACCCGCCGCGCGTCGGATGGGCACGTTAAGCCGTCGGACCCCGGGTACTGGCCCCCGGTAATAAATAAGGGCGTCTTCCTCCCCCTTTCTACCTCGCTTCCGTGTCACTTTCCTATCGGGCACTCTAGCCCAAATCTCCTAGCTTCCTATTTCTAAGGGTTGTTTAAGACCTAGGTGTGAGACTCCCTTCCTAAAATCCTCTGCATATGATCTGATCTGATCTGATCTCTGACGTATTTTCCACGTATTATGAGAAGAATATTTCTTCCTCACCATATACTTCTGGAATTCTTCTGAACGCTGTTGAAACACCCCAGCGCAGCTGTAATAAGTTGTTAATCTGTCTCAAATTGCCTTCCCCGTAACGTATTTTATTAAAATGGGGAACGACCAGAAGTTACATGGTGACAAGTGTGAACTGTATGTAGTCTGAACTGTATGTAGCTTCGGGTATCAACTTAATGTTCATTTTATTTAAATAAGAAATGACAGAACTGGCCATGTGCGGCTTTGCACTGATCCACACATGAAAAGAAATGGGAAACCCAAGTTGAACGAACTCGTTTCATGCCCAAATTCTCGGTTAAAATTCTGTGAATTGATTATTTTGAACGTGAAGCATATCTTCAATGTCTTTAATCGATAGGTGTCTGTTTTTCCGTATAGTAACACCAATTGTATTAATGTTTTCCACCTCTGTAACACTGGTTCAAGGTTTTCTCCCATGTGCGATTAAAGCCGCAGACACACGACCATCCATAAATTCTTTATGCCATCTGTAAATTGTTGATTTTCAGACTCCAGAATTGAAGCAACGAAGTGTTGATGACTGTCTAGATCTTTTGCGGCATTTTGAGACAGAAGGTGATGGCTTCCTACAGAGAATTATTACTGGAGATGAAACCTGGGTTCACTGTCATCATCCAGAAACCAAGAAAGCGAGCAAGGAATGGCGACATCACTCCTCACCAAAACCGAAAAAGTTCCACACGCAGCCAACTGCATGGAAAGTTACGCTGACTCTCTTTTGGGATGAACGAGGCGTAATTTAGGAGCCCAACATGCCCAGGGAAACACTATAACCAATAGCACGTATATAGGTCTTATCAGGAATCATCTTCGACCTGCCATCATATCCTTGCAACGTGGACTTCTGAGTACTGGTGTGTTGACCCAAAAGAGAGTCAGCGAGTACGGGTGTGTTGACCCAAAAGAGAATCAGAGAGTACTGGTGTGTTGACCCAAAAGAGAATCAGCTAGTACTGGTGTGTTGACCCAAAAGGGAGTCAGCGAGTACTGCTGTGTTGACCCAAAAGAGAGACAGCTAGTACTGGTGTGTTGACCCAAAAGAGAGTCGGCGAGTACTTCGGTGTTGACCCAAAAGTGAGTCAGCGAGTACTGGTGTGTAGACCCAAAAGAGAGTCAGCGAGTACTGGTGTGTTGACCCAAAAGAGAGTCAGTGAGTACTGGTGTGTTGGCCCAAAAGAGAGTCAGCGAGTACTGGTGTGTTGCCCCAAAAGAGAGTGTTCTGAGTACTGGTGTGTTGACCCAAAAGAGAGTCTTCTGAGTACTGGTGTGTTGACCCGAAAGAGAGTCAGCGAGTACTGGTGTGTTGACCCAAAAGAGAATCAGCGACTAAGGGTGTGTTGACCCAAAAAGAGAGCCAGGAGTACTGGTGTGTTGACCCAAAAAAGAGACAGCGAGTACTGGTGTGTTGACCCAAAAGAGAGTCAGCGAGTACTGGTGTGTTGGCCCAAAAGAGAGTCAGCGAGTACTGGTGTGTTGACCCAAAACAGAATCAGATAGTACTGGTGTGTTGACCCAAAAGAGAGTCAGCGAGTACTGGTGTGTTGGCCCAAAAGAGAGTCAGTGAGTATTGGTGTGTTGGCCCAAAAGAGTGTCAGCGAGTACCGGTGTGTTGATCCAAAAGAGAATCTTCTGAGTACTGATGTGTTGACCCAAAAGAGAGTCTTCTGAGTACTGGTGTGTTGACCCAAAAGAGAGAGCAATATGACAACACTCGTCCCCATACTGTCAGTGCAACGGTTGCAACCATACATGACCTGCACTTCGAGTGTCTTCCACATCCGCAGTATTCACCAGACCTTGCCCCGGAGTGATTATCGCATCTTTAAGCCATTCTGAGATGTGATGGAAGGAAAGACTTTCAGGTCCAATGAAGAGGGGCAGCAGGTTTTACACGATGAAGAGGTACAGCAGGTTTTGCGTAATGAAGAGGTGCAGCAGGTGGTGACCGCACACGGGACCGAAAGATTTTTTTTACCGGAATCAATGCACTTTGTAAGCGCTGGAGGATTTGTATTGTACAAAATGCAGATTACATTGCAAAACGATACAGGTGTGTACCACTTATGTTCGATAAATTGTGAGAAAAAGAAAACTATTTAAGGTTTTCAGTTGACTCTACCTTGCACAATAGGGCAGCCGTTCCAAGTCCCACTATGTCGAGAAATTTTGTCCTCAAACCACCTTTTGGTACGGGTGTTGTCACTGGCTGTCATTGTTCCGAGTTTAAATGCTACCGTGGGCATTTAAGGCCAACACTATCGCCCGTCCTAAATTTGGGACCACTGGTTCCAAGGAAGGGAGAATGTCCGTGCCGTAGAACAAACATACCACACACTCCTCATCTAAGACCCTAACTCGGGCTCAACCCAAACAATTAGCGCAGCGCCGGGGCGTCTGACTGCTAAGCCACTGATCGACGTACCCGCAGTTACTAGTGTCAGAGTAAAGCTTCTTAGCAAGATCTATAGCAACAAATAGTAACTACTACTCTGTCCCTGGTATATTTGGGTGGTCAAAATCGTCACACCCATGACCTTGGCCCAAGGTGGCTTGAGAGTTCATAAGCTGTAGTCAGAGTTGTCTCCATAGGGTATTGTCATTTAGAGTTCATTTAGTTACGACACCGGTTCGTTTCTGAAAGTTCCATCAGGAAATTTTGCCTGCCGTCTGCATGTCGAAGAAGTCCTACGATTAACTGCATTTCCATTCCTGAACGGGATCCGAAAACCATCTTCCCGCAGAACAACACTCTCTCACATTTTGCTGACACCGGCGCGCCTTTAAGACATCCAAATCCTGCCATGGCCTTTAATACTTCTAAATCTTTCGCCCATTTAGCATGTGTCGAGCATTATTGTAGGCCGCCAATGAAACTTGTGTGGATTACAGTTGTGCACGGACTCAAGTTAATCTAGCGTCGCGCAAAATTTCTCATGAAACCATCAGACAAATCTACGGCTATGTGCAGCAGGAAACAACCATGATGGTTACAGGACATACCGACAAATGTTTTGTTTTCTTCTACTACGCAGGCGAGTCACATTATTGCGACCACCTCCTACTTTTGACTTCAACAGCGCGTAGCCAATGAAAGAAAGCACGTGTCGTGAGCTGGCTTGGAGGTTATATAAGGTGTGTTGTAGGGATTCTGCATATGCAAATTTGGTGCAATTCCGATTATTTTTGTCTGAGTTATCACAAATCTTCTGTGTTTTCCTTAATTTCTGGAAATCAGTGTATTTATTAAATGTGGTTAATGTGAAATAGAGTACTTCTCTCTCAGTATTCAATATCTCGGAGTTATTTATAAAGGCGCAATTTTAAAATTAGTTATTTTATGAAATCAATGATATTGCAGAATATTGAAAATGTAACGTTTTGCCAGTACTTTGTCTTAGCATTGTTGTACAAGGTAACTGCACTTCGTCACCGTATAACGAAGTAAATTTCTCCGTCATTTTTGGCCTACGCCGGGATTCGAACCCGAGTACGCTTATTCCGGAACAAGTCGCTCTACCAACTGAGCTACGCAGACATGTATTCTAATTCCTATCTGCCTTTATGTCATGTGCGTCCTGCTGGCAGGTACGTCACATGTTCCCCCCTCCCCGAAAGAGGGCCGGGGGCATGGCCCACGGATCAGCCGTGACCATGAATCGTTGCAGGCAGACAACCACTGTAGAACGTGCACTTGAGAACTCCCAGTCAATCTGGTGTGTGGAATGCAACGTCACACACATTTATTTTCGAAGCACTGGAGAAGGGATTCTCTGATTTTTCCTATCTCGCGGTGTGAAAATAACATCACACCAATGCGAGATTTTGAACGGTCGGGTCATCCGGATAGTTCGGGCGCCATTATAACGAAGTAAATTTCTCCGTCATTTTTGGCCTACGCCGGGATTCGAACCCGAGTACGCTTATTCCGGAACAAGTCGCTCTACCAACTGAGCTACGCAGACATGTATTCTAATTCCTATCTGCCTTTATGTCATGTGCGTCCTGCTGGCAGGTACGTCACAACCGTTGCCTTCAAAATGTGGATCCTGCAATTACTTCTCGATTAATATTCAGCAATGAAAGTCCAGAAAGTCGAGAATTAGACATTGTGTTCCGAGGATTCATTTTCTGGCGCCTGAGAGTAGAAAATGTACTTTCCAGACTAGCTGTTGAGATAGGAAGCGTTGATAGAATGTTTAGTATTTTCTTGATATTGGGGTAAACAAAAACAAAAAACGGCAGCTTTACAACTTGATAAGGATTCTATCGCAGTAATTTGTTTTTACTCTTGTCTAATTGTTAATAAAGGCATCTTCCAGGAGTGTGAGGGCACAGCTAGTGAAACCTGCGGGTGTGTTGCTTGCACATGGAAAAATGAGCCAGTGAAACGAATTCAAAAGGATTTGAAAAAATCGGTGACTTCGTTGGCAAAAATCGAGATCTCAGTCAGTTTTTTATTAGCATGCATCTTGACATTTTAATGAACAAGATTTAAAATACGGCTTCAAGATATTCCACTAAGTTGTAAAAGGTCGTTTTGGGCCAAATTTCACATTTTATAAAAATGAGTTAATTTTAAAGCCCCATTTTTTAGAATTCCAAAACTGTCTTTGTTTCTTGTCTACGACGAATAGATGCAGAGTTATAGCAATCGGAATATCTAAACCCAGGTGTCAAACGAACGGGAAGTGACACTTGAAAGGCTGGAAGTTGTTAAATAATTAAGTTAGTCTTACTATTTGTGAATAAAATTGCAGTAGAAAATATTTTGTACAAGGTTTTACGGATATGGCTATACTTTGGGTACACTTATGCAATTTATGTTTGCGAGGGTGGCAAACATAAACATACTTTTCATCCCATCAAAACTTTAACCGCGTTTTTTCCAGGATGAAATTTTCGTCCCGAACTCTTTACAGAAAACCTGATAACTGCAAAAGGTATGTAAATAAATTGATGAAACTTGGTATACATCTTTCTTACAATGTTGTGCATGCAATGAACTAAAGGTTTTGCTGTTTGTCAGTTCAAAGTTAGGCTATAGCTATTTACATTTAACATAGTGAAGAAATTCGTCGAAAATTCACACTAATGCATGTAGGAATGAGTGTATCTCAGCAGTGTTTAGGAACATCACATACCTTTTAGTTCACTGCATCGATAATAGTCATGCGTATATACTGATGCAAAAAATGCCATCATTTATCTGTAACTTTTTTTATTTAGACCGTTTACCGTAAACAATATATTTCCTTAAATTCTTTCACAAATTTCCCAATTTCTTGAAAATTTATATTGATATCATTTTTTTTCAACGTTTATGTGTTTTTGTGTTGGCCTTCCTAAAACAAATTGCCCATTCTTGCTTTTTTTCAAAAAAAGTGCCCCCAACGTAGTGGGATACCTTAAAAAAGAAAAAGAAACGGCGTTCAAGAGAAAAATGTGCCTTGATATCCATTGTGGGGGCGTGTGCACCTGAGACCCTCCATTTCCTACGTCAATGGCCGTCAATGCCATGAAGCTTCCACTGGCGAATATTACTGAATTGTGGGTCGCTCTTCAAGAAGCATGATGTGCACTATCTCCACGGTACTACATAGATCTCGTGGAGTCCATTCCCCATCGCGTTAGGGAGGTATTCCAGTTTTCTTTTGTTTTTGACACTTCAGCGAACTTTTTTTTTCCACAAAAGATGTGCTAACAAGTGGAGGAATTATTCAGATCTAACATGCGAACAGAAGGGCTTTTTGTCAGAAAAGTATATGACTTAAAAACGTGAGGAAACGTCTGATGCCTTTATCTTTTTCCAACAAAAGACGGAATATTCTCCAAGTATTACCCTTTACGAGGTTCTCTACATCTTAATAAACAAGCAACTTGTATGGACGGCTCTTTTCTTCTTTTAAAATGACGAAATCACTTAACACGTTATTCGCGCCTGTTTCCTTCATCTCCGAACATTATCCACGCAACTGATATCGAAGATTCCGTTCGCCGACTTTCTTGTTTTTCTGCAAGCTTAATTCATTCCCTTTGTTCCCTACTTGGCTTGAATTTTGTGCGCGACAAAAACGTTCCGTGTCGTAGAGCGATCACGAACAACTGGAGCAACAAAATGAGATGCAAATATACCGTGACAGGAAGGTTTACACTTCACCGAGTCAGAAAGAGTTTACTGCAGTTTCGTCCCAGTGGTGCTGAGGACATGCTACTCTTCTCCTTCAACGAAAGTTTAACAAGTCACGTAGTTTCCTAGACATGTGGCGCGAATAGGGTCACTATCTAAAAACACAAGCAAAACCATTTTGCAATGGTAGAAGTAATGGCATTTATAAAAAAAAAAAAGGTATTGTGTAATAAATCTTTTCGCATTTAAGTATAACAAACGTGAATTAGATGCATGTTGCTGTGATGAAAATATTGAAACGTATAATACACAAACTGTTCAAAAAATTACGGCCCCTTTACGATAAAACAGTCACAGGCAATAAGCGCAATATATACAAATGTAACAGCCATATGTGTGACGTACTACAGATGTAAAGCACGTGTTAAGTCGACAAATCTGCAGCGATACATTCCGTCCGTGTAGCTTAGTTGGGAGAGCAACTTACTCCGGAGTGAGGGAGCCCGGGTTTGATCCCCGTCAAGGACAAATTTGTGTTTTTACATTGGCGCCCGAACGTATAAATGGATGTACTGCCCGTTGGGTTCTTCGGAAAATGTGTGATGTTTGTTCTACACATCGTCTGGAATTAATAAAAAAATCCTACTTCGCTTCAAAAAAAAAAATTGAGAGACAGATTTTGACGTACTACAGAGATAAAACACGTGTCTAAATATCTGCAGCGATACATTCCGTCCGTACAGCTTAGTTGGAAGAGCAACTTACTGCG
Organism: Macrothele yani; assembly: GCA_039090855.1. Taxonomy (NCBI): domain Eukaryota; kingdom Metazoa; phylum Arthropoda; class Arachnida; order Araneae; family Macrothelidae; genus Macrothele; species Macrothele yani. Next base: position 120,998,734 of record CM077026.1, read on the forward strand.
GAGTCCGGGGGCGTGCTTCGATTTGCGTCACGGACAAATTTGTGCTTTTACATTGGTGCTCGAACGTATAAATGGATGTACTGTCTGTTGGGTTCTTCGAAAAATATGTGATGTTTGTTCCACACATCGTCTAGAATTAACGAAAAATTCGTTGTTCGCTTCAAAAAAAAAAAAAAGAAATAAAAAAATTAAGAGGGAGATGATGTGACGTACTACAGAGGCAAAGTACGTGACAAGCCGACAAATCTGCAGAGATACATTCTGTCAGTATAGCTTAGTTGGAAGAGCAACTTACTCCGGAGTGAGGTGGCGCGATTTCAAAAGCGTCACGGACAAATTTGTGTTTTCCCACGTGGCCTGATTATATTTTGCATTCTAAACACGACAGAGTTGTAACGTACTATTTCACATGACGTAGATGTCGTACAGAAGATGTTCACACGTTTTTAAAACGTTTCTGACAAGAAACTACAGAAAATAAGAGAAGTTCAAAGAATTGAAACTGGCAACAGTGTGTTCGATGAACACGAAAAAAATATCAGCTGCAGTTAAATATCGTGTGCCTAGAAAATGTCGCTAGTAAACATAACTGTGGAGGGAAGGCTTTATTTTTGCTCTTTAGGAAACAAAATATTCGTATTCTTTAATTACAAAACTCCGTAAAAGTCATCGAATAAGCACAGGGATGTACATAGAATTTATTTCGGAGAGGGAGAGGGGCCGAGAACGGAAGTTTTTGAAATCTTCAGGACAAAATAAAAGCTAATGAAAAATAGAAGAAAAAAATGAAAACATTATCTTCTGTTGTAAGTGGATACACTTTTATTAAATTAAAGCATTATTTGTAATGTAAGTCACGTTTTAACAAAGAAATTAAACACTTTCTGGGGTCTCAGGCACCCTTGGCTCCCCCTCTAAATAAGCCCCAGAATTAGCGTTTCTAAATGTAAAGTAAGCAATTTTATTAATAATAGAAGAAAGAAAATTTTTGGCTTCTTTTTCCTGTAAATTGCTTTTAAGAGGGATAAAAACACCAAACTATCCAAAGAAGGCACGCACTTTTACTACTACAGTATAACTTGTCGAATTCGTATTTTTTTAATTCGAATTCTTGGTTAATTCGAATTTTTGATTAATTCGAATTTTTTTCATTTGGTCTCTTGAATTTTCTTTATAAATAATGTTAATAAATCCCTTAATTCGATTTTTTTGTTTGATTCGAAGAAAACTCCATTTTCGTATTCTCGTATTTTCAACAATTACCTTTTAAATGGGTACGTAGTGTTCTGCATGAAGTTCCGAGTTCTGGATGAAGCAAAAATTTAAACCTGAAACTACACTGAAGAGCAATTGAATTAGAGATACCTGTCTAGTAACGTGTAGCACCACCTTTCGCCCTGATGACGGCGGCGATTCTTCTCGGCATGGACTTGACAAGACACCGGAACCGTTGGGAAGCCATACGGATCCACGACCCCTGAACAAGCTCCTACAGTTCACGAAGATTTGATGGAGGGGGTCAGAGCCTCGAACATCTCTCTCGGTGGCATCCCAGATGTGCTCGGCGGGATTGAGGTCAGGTGGCCTATCTGGCCAAGGAAGCGAGGTCCCGTCGGTGGAGTGTTCATCCAACCATTCGGATACAATTCGGGAGCGATGGCACTGTGCATTGTCTTGTTGCAGAATGAGGTCCCCAAGTGGGATGTTGAAGACGCACAAACGGGAGCCAATGGTCATCCAGGTATCTCAGTAACGTTGACCTGTGCGGGACGATATCACACGTACCAGGGGTCCCATTTCAGTCCACGTAAACACACCCCAGACGAGAATGCCACTCCCACCAGCTCGAAGAGTACCCTGCTGGCAAGAAGGATCCATCGCTTCATGTGGTTTGCGCCGTACTCGTATCCTGCCATCCGCATGTGCCAACGTGAATCTCGACTCATCAGTCCAGGCAACTTTTTTCCATATGTCTAGGGTCCAGTGGCGATGTTCCCGCGCCCATACTAATCTTTGCACCCTGTGATGTGCGGTCAGCAGCGGTAGCCTCGTGGGATGATGGCTTCTGTACCCCATAGCGAGGAGATAGTTCTGCATGGTGTGGCGGGCTGCTTACACGTTTTTGTGCGCCAGCGTTAAATTGCCCAGTGATTTCTTGCACTGCGGCCCGTCTATCCGCTGTTACAATGCGAGCTAGCCGACGATGACCCCGGTCATCCACACGCCGTTGTCCACGGCAGTTGGCCCTTGATTTTTTTTATTGGAGGTTTAACGACCACCGTGAGCAACTCAATGGGCTATAAGCAGTCGCCCGTCCCTAATTTAGGGTCACTGGTTCCAGGGAAGGGAGAGAGCCAGTGCCGTAAGACAAGCACAACATCCATGCCTCACCGGGATTCGAACCCGGACCCCGTTCGGACGAATGATCAGAGGCCATCGCTTAGACCACTGCGCCACCGGTGCGGCGCAGTTGGCCCTTGCAGGGATGGTTTTATCGGATTCGATGTACTCACGGTGCACCCGTGACACAGTGGCTCGTGAAAATCCCAGTGCCTGCACGACTTCCGAGATGCAGTGACCCATTCGTCGGGTCCCGACAATTTTCCCACTATCAAATGCGCTTAGATCCTTCGTCTTACCCATACTGCGTCCGACTCTTACTGATTCCCGTTGCATCACTCCTTATATTGTCGGATCTCTGCATACGTCATGTCGTTTCCCTTTACAGGGCCGCCCACAGCGTCACATTTGCATAACGCCAGCTGTCTCTAATTCAATTGCTCTTCAGTGTATAGCCAAGTGCTTCGGAAAAGCAGGCTTCCATCACCCCGATGATGAGTCTGAACTACATCAAGGTAATGGTAGAGAGGAGATCATACCCACTGTGTAGTATTGGGAAGACGTAGGCCAAGGTGTACCGTATGAGGCTTTTGTGAGAGTTGATGGCAATTTAGCTGTTTGTGGTGAGCTCACAGATGATGAGATCTTGGCTGATGTTATGAATAAGAAGACCTGCTGTGTATCTTCAGAAGAAAAACTGGAACGGCCAAAATTTCCTGAAGAGCGCCTCCAAATTCAGTAGCAGCCTTGGTTGATCTCCAACAGTTAAGGAAGTTTGTTGAGGGACAGCAGAATGTAAGTGACTCTCTATTTCATTCACTCGATAAACTTGAGGAATTTACACTTACCCATAACATAAATTATAAGAAGCAGGCTAAAATTTCAAGTTTTTGTTTATCAAAAAATATGTAAATTTACCGTATTGTATTTTTTTGTATGTTATGAATAAATATGTTGTTTCTTACAGTACTTGAATGTGCCCATATTCAAACTTGCCTATTTCGAATTTGTCGATAATTCGATTTATTTTTGTGGTCCCTTCAGCTTCGAATTATCCAAGTTACAGTGTATTTCAAAAGTAAAGTCTCTGGTCTTAAAAGAAAATCTACCGAGCCAATCAGCAATCGCTAACTTGTTAAAAATCTCTGTAGCAACTTTTAACACGGTAATAAACAAATATTCGAATCTGAAAAACAAAACAAAATATTATGTTCATCGCCTTTTGCCTAGGAACGTGGCTGAGAGCAGAACACGGTGTAGACATTTTTATGCAAATCACTTAGCCCGAGATAGATAGAAATTTTTTCTGACTATTGATGTAGCATGGATCTGCCAAAACGACTGTAACGAAAAAGGTCGATTTACTATCGCAAAAAAAAAAAAAATGACTTATAACCTCGGTTCCAAGAATCCAAAGAAAGTTTCAGTAAAGGATTCATGATTATTGCTGGTTTCTCGTACAATGCGAAATTAAAGTATAGAAAAGTTGAAAAGAAAAGTTGAAAAGTATAGAAAAGTTGAAAAGAAAAGTTGAAAAGTATAGAAAAGTTGAAAAGTATAGAAAAGTTGAAAAGTATAGAAAAGTTGAAAAGAATGTTGACTTATCAACACGGTCGTGTCAGAATAATATGACCACCCCCGGAATCATAATGTACCCGCAGAGGTGCGCCACAGAGTGCACCTGACAAGGTCGACCACACGGAGATATTAGCGGCTGGCAAGATCAGATGAGCCATGGTGCGTAATGTGAGCGCAATGGTCAGAGGGAGTGACTTGATGGACGTTCAAAAAGGAATGATCATCGGCTCCTGCGCCAAGGGTGGAAGCATCTCAGAAACAGCAGATTTCGTGAGCTGTTCGGGAGGTGATGTAGTAAGGGTGTATTAAGAATGGACCACTGGCACACAGAGAACCTCCAGTGCACATATGGAGCCCCAAAGCCCATCGACCGCAGAGGAGATCGTTGACTCCGTCGACTGATAAAGGGCAATCGACGCGCAACAGTGCAGCAATCGATCACGCATGTGAACGCTGGGGCAGCGAAACCTCTTACGCATGGGTCTCCGAAGTCTACGCTGCTTCAAGGTCCATCGGCAACGACGATGGACATGTTAACCCTGGTCCATCGGCAACGATGCCTGCAGTCCGCATGGGACTACCGTCATTGTACAGTGGAAGAGCAGCAAAAGGTTGCCTTTTCCGACGAATCGAGGTTTGTTGTCCACATGCAGAAGTGCCGGGCGTTGGCGGATACGGCGTCAGACACACGAGAACAAACATCCGGACATACTTATCGCTCAAGTGCAGCACGGCGGTGGTAGTGTCTATCTCTGGGAGATGCTTCCCTAGTATGACTTGGGACGCTGGTACCACTGCATGGGTCCCTGAAAGCTAATATCTACCTGTCCATCCTCGCTGATCACATGCATCCCTTTATGTTGGACGTTTACCCAGGTGGTGATAGTGCCTACCAATAGGACAATACGCCCTGATACGTTGCAAAGGGGGTGCGTGACTGTTTCTGGGAACACGACAACGATGTCTCCGTTCTCCCTTGGCCGGCTAAATCGCCTGACCTCTATCCTATGGGGGAGACAATGCAATTTTTCTGAGCGCGCCGCCACTTTTGACTCGGTCTATCTCTGCAACCGTGAGCGCAACACGACTGCGCGTGGTATCGTTTTAAAGCTCCCGAGGAGATCTATTCAAATATACGAAGAACATTACACAGTGGTTTGAACTGAACATTTTAAAAATTGTTTTCTTGTGAACCGGCTTTTGACAACATGCCCGTTTATCTGGCAACCGTGAATGCAAAACGACTGTACGTGATATCGCTCAAAAGCTCTCGACGAGATCTATTCAAATATAGAAAGAACATATCGTAGTTGCTAAAACTAAAATTAAAAAAAATTGTTTTCGTTTGAATGGGTTAACATTTTCCACCATGCGGCGGAATTCGCAGAATGAACGCAAGCAAAAGTGGATAAAATCAAAACGAGAGGCAACAGCAAGTGATGGGGAATCTAAGAAGCTCAAGAAGACATAGGGTAATTCGTATATCGATATGCTTTGTGTTCACAATGTATCCAGCATTATTTGTAAAAATTGTGTAAGCTACTTTTCATATCATAGACCTGTATTAGCTATAACAAATTAATAAACGTTTTGAAGCCATACTCGAACAGCTCCTTTCAACTCTCTGATCTGCAAGTCGTAGTCCTACGTTCCAAAGTAACGGCTCAATCAGAACTGAGCCAACCTGTTTTTTTTCTTTAATATTTCTACTGGTGTAACAAATCTTTGTTTTTTTCATCTCGTAGTTAATTACGTTGCCTGGTTACCACGCGCAGAATGTTTTGTGTTATCGTGTATTCTCTCGCATATTGCCCAGGAACTTTCTCCTATGGGGGTTATTCCAGGAATCTAGCCCCGGCCCACTCTGACAAACAGTCAGAAATCAGAGCGCAGACCACTGCACCATCACGGACAGCACCCGGTTTGTCAACTATGTTTAACTTTTGGACACTAGTGTATTTCTACAAGCCATTCATTTCAACCGATTCATGCACTGACCTTTTTGCTGAAATTTTGTCTCGTTTTTAAATTATGCCTTCTTTAATTAAGTGCTGCTTTTGGGCGTCATGAGGGCACGACAAATTAAAAGTGCGAGTATGACATGATTAAGATGCACAGTGGCCAAAAAATGCCCCAAAGCTTTCGTTAGACCAACGACGGCACACGCATCAGTACGATCAATATAATCCCACAGAGCGCGGCATGACGTTTATATTTTCTAATTGGGTTGTTTGGGAATTCTGGGAGCCACACTGGCGGGGAAAAAACAATACCGACAGTAACACGAAAGCTAGCATTTTGCTGCAGCGAAATTTTTGCTTTAATCGATTTCCGTGCAAAATGTCTATCGATGTTTAGCTGCGGCAGATTGACGCTTCTGTCGGACGGAAAACAAAGTTTCTTATTTTTTTTTTTTTTTTATTATTATTACAGCGTAAAGTATAGCACAAATTTTCCGCGTGTTTTAACTATAGGTGGAAGTAATAATCTCATCTTCTGCCACTGCATGATATGATCTGCTAGATTCTGAAGATTCCACGTAATTTTGATCCTCATGAGCGAAAATGATGCAGCGAGGTTTTTGAACCTTTTAGAAGCAATTGTGGGTGCCACAATCGATTTTTCCGGACGCTTAGGCAGCTGCTGCGAAACAGTTTGACACGGAAATTCGCGTGTTTTGGAGCAAAAGAAAAAAAAAGAAGCATTCCAAACGGTACAGGACATTAAATGAAAACGAAACACAGAAAGAAAAACAGCAAATCATGACTAGCAGGAAAGATTTTAAACGATAATGTTTAAAAAAATATTTTTCCCAAACATAATGTTTTCCTTTCTTATTTTTAAGAGTCGGAATTTTGCAGCTGCAAAACTTCAAGGAGAAAAAAGAAGGGAAAACTCGGTTGGGAACTCATATTAACGCAAATGTGCTGCAAAAACACGTACGTGATTCATCCTCTAGTCCAACAATAAACTGAGAGGAATAAACTGAAATTAATATTTTATTAGTATCTTCTCATAATATTTACACGCCCATATTTTGTTGTTTCAATGGACATTAATGTTTCAAACACAGTATTTTATATTTTATGATTCAAGTTAAGAGAGCAGAACTTTACCTCCATACACAGTTTATTGCTCTAGAATTGGCTAATTTTCTGTGCTCATACGTCGCTACCTTGCAAGACTAAACATATACAACCTACGTCCGAAACGTTCCAAGATTGATGCAATAAAGAATATAACAATTAGTAAAATCATGCAGTGAATTGATTATGATACGCTTTCCAACATACCGGAAATCACTACTCAAGTTATGAGGATAATGGCTGTAAAATAAATATTGCTCCTGTGCCTTGACCTTTGACCCCATTTCGATTATATTCAACAGAATTGGTTCAGTATATCTCCGGAACAACATACTAAAGTTTTGTCGCAATAGAAGCATGTTTAGTCAAGTAATGAGGATAATGGCTGTGGAATAAATCTCGCTCCTGTGCCCTGACCTTTCACCCCATTTCGATTATATTCAACAGAATTGGATCACTATATCTCCGAAACAACATACTAAAGTTTTGGCTCAATAGAAGTGTTTTTAGTCAAGTAATCAGGATAATGGCTGTGGAATAAATCTCGCTCCTGTGCCCTGACCTTTCACCCCATTTCGATGATATTCAATAGAATTGGTTCAGCATACCTCCGGAACAACATACTAACGTTTTGTTACAATAGAAGCATGTTTAGTCAAGTAATGATGATAATGGCTGTGGAATAAATCTCGCAACTGTGCCCTGATCTTTGACCCCATTTCGATGATATTAAACAGAATTGGTTCCGCATACCTGCGGAACAACATGATAAAGGGATTTATGGCAATCGAAGCATTTTCATGTAAGTTATGACGCATAAGGGCGATGGAATGGATCCCGCTCCTGAGTCCTGGCCTTTGACCCCATTTCGCCTATTTTCAATAGGGTTCGTCCCCAGGTTGTCCCTTACCACATATAAAAATGTCATCGAAATCAAACTATTTTTACGCGAGTTATCGCGCGGAAAGGCAGACAGACAGACGAACGGACAAAGCTGGAGTATATACGCTTTTTCAACCTACGGCTGGTAAGCGTAAAAAATGTACCATATTCACAATTAATCCTGGTGACCTTCATCATACCATCTTTCTGAATCAACACAGTTTCCATCGTTTCTGAATATCTTGAAAACAGTTCTGCAAGACACTTTCGGGGATGCGCGCAAATTGTTTTGTCACAGCTGCTTGGAGAGATGTAATGCCAGCATGATACTCTCCATGATACTCTCCTTTTTTACGCTTTCCAACCGTAAGTTGAAGAAGCGTATATGCTCCTGCTTTGTCCGACTGTCTCTCCTTCTGTCTGTCCGTCCGCACGATAACTTGCGTAAAAATGGTTCGATTTCAATGAAATTTTAGTACGTGGTAGGGGACCACGTGTGGGCGAACCCTATTGAAAATGGGATAAATAGGGTCAAAGGTCAGGACATAGGAGTGGGATCCATTCTATTGCCATTTTGCGTCATAACTTGACTAAACGTGATTCGATTTCGATAAAATATTAGTATGCGGTAGGGGACCACTTGGGGACGAACCCTATTGAAAATGGGCGAAATGAAGTAAAAGGTCAAGACATAGGAGTGGGATCGATTCCACTGCCCTTATGCATCATACGTTGACTAAAAATGATTCGATTTCGATAAAATGTTAGTATGTGGTTGGGAACCACCTGGGGACGAACCCTATTGAAAATGGACGAAATGGGGTCAAAGGCCAGGATATAGGAGTGGGATCCATTCCGTTAACCTCATGCATCATAACTTACGTAAAAATGCTTCTATTGCAATAAAAAGGTTAGTATGTTGTTCCGGAGGTATACTGAACCAATTCTGTTGAATATCATCAAAACTGGGTCAAAGGTCAGGACACAGGAGCGAGATTTATTCCACAGCTATTATCCTCATAACTTGACTAAAAATGCTTCTATTGCGACAAAACTTGAGTATGTTGTTCCGGAGGTATACTGAACCACTTCTTTTAATATGATCGAAGTGGGGTCAAAGGTCAGGGCACAGGAGCGAGATTTATTCCAGTCATAACTTGAGTAATGATTTCTGGTATGTTGGAAAGCGTATCATAAACAATGCATTGCATGATTTTACTAACTTGTTTTACGCTTTCCATCAGTAAGTTGAAGAAGCGTATATGTTCCAGCTTTGTCCGTCTGTCTGTCCGCACGACAACTCGCAAAAAAATGGTTCGATTTCAACGAAATTTTACTATGTGGTCGGGGACCACCTGGGAACGAACCCTATTGAAAATAGGCAAAATGGTGTTAAAAGTCAGGGCATAGGAGCGGGATCCATTCCATCGCCCTTATGCGTCCTAACGTACGTAAAAATGCTTCGATCGCGACAAAATTTTATCATGTTGTTTCGGAAATATACTGAACCAATTCTGTTTAATATGATCGAAATGAGGTCAAACGTCAGGGCGCAGAAGCCAGATTTATTCCACAGCCATTATCCTCATAATTTGAGTAACGATTTCTGGTAAGTTGGAAAGCGTATCATAATCAATGCATTGCACGATCTTACTAACTTGTTACGCTTTCCAAACGTAGGTTGAAGAAGCGTATATGCTCCAGCTTTGTCCGTCTGTCTGTCTTTCCGCACGATAACTCACGTAAAAATGGTTCGATTTCGATGAAAGTTTAGTATGTCGTAGGGGACAGCCTCGGGACAAACCCTGTTGAAAATGGGCGAAATGGGGTCAAAGGTCAGAACATAGGAATGGGATCCATTCCATCGCCTTTATGCTTCATAACGCACGTAAAAATGCTTCCATTGGGACAAAAGTTTATCATATTGTTCCGGAGATAGATTGAACTGGTTCTGTTCATAAGGTCAAAGGTCAGGGCACAGGAGCGAGATTCAAGACCGTGATTCTACCTACATTAGCATAGGTGCAGTGACCATCCGTCCGCATTGGAGCCCCATACGTAGTAGGGTTCTCGGAACTGTCGTTTCAGACACACTCCCGGTAACCCCCTGGTTCATTCGGCAAGTGAGTCGCTCCGCTGTAGCGTGTCGATCGGCCGACGTTCACCTCTCACATCGATGGTACGTGGTGTTCCGCAGTTTCCACCTCGCTTATTCGCAATGGAGCCATTTCCCCGATCACGATACTCTTTAACAACAGAAGCACGCGAACAGTTCACAAACTGCGCTGTTTCAGATATACTGCTACCCTTGGCCCAAAAGCTGATAATCATCCCTTTTTGCAAATCTGATAAATCGCTCTTTTTTTCGATGAGAGCAACGAATGGTATGTTTGCAGAATGCCTACAGCACACCTTATGTACCTTCCAAGCCAGCTCGTGACACGAGCCTTCTTTGATTGGCTACGCGCTGTAGACTTCAAAAGTAGGAGGTGGTCACAATAATGAGACTCCACTGTGTATTAGTAAGATCTTTAAACTTATGACGCTTTGTAATCGTCAGATTTCATGTTCTCATGTCAGTTTTGAACAGCAGTGTACTTATAAAATCGTTTGATTTCTACGAGACGTATTCAGTAAGTAATGCCTCCGCGCAAGTGTCTCGCGCATGATTTTTTGCTTAGCAACCACTCAAGCGGCAAACGATTCGCTGTGCCATTAGCTTCATTCGACTGCGTAACAGAAATCCTTACACCTACGTATCTGTTCGTATTTAATTGTGTTTAAAATGCATGATTATTTTCCAACTGTGTTGACTGGTATCAAAGAACGACCAGTAATAGAGTTTTTAACACATAAAAATACACCTCCCAAAGACCTTCACGCCAGATTAGTGGCGGTTTATGGTTCAGGAACTTTGGACATCAGCGCTGTTCGTCGTTTGTCAAGAAACGCAAAGGAAAGTGGAGAAATGTTGTCCCTAAAATACCAGCCTTGGAGTGGGAGGCCCATAGTCGCAACTTGCTATTTGAATAGGCAACAAGTCGACCAGCTCATTAGGGAAATCGAAGAATAACTCAGAAAACCATAGAAGAAAAGTTGAACACTAGTATAGATACTCTCAATAGCATTGTTAACGATTTAGGATACAATAAAGTCTGTTTTCGCTGAGTACCGTATCGCCTAACGATTGAAATAAAGAAATCAAGACTTGAAACATGCCAAAGTTTGCTTGCTCGCTATGAAAAATATAAAAGGTATTTTGACTGGTGATGAGAGTTGGGTTCACCATTATGACACGGAAATGAAAAATCAATCAATGGAATATCGACACCCGATTTCTCCTCGAGAGAAAACATTCAAAACTCAGATTTCTCCCTGTAGATGCATGCTCACTGTGTTCTAGGATTACAGAGGCATTATTCATCAGGAATACATGGTCACAGGTACGGTTATCAACTCTGAAGCTGCATGCATGCCTTAAAAAAGTTAAGGCAAAGAATAAACCCCACACGTGCAGGTAAAAAAGCCAATGATTCTGTAACACGACAACGCCAAACTCCACAGCAGTGCTTTCACTTTAAAAGCATATAGAAAATCGATCTTGAAGTTCTTGAACACCCTATCCACAGCCCACATCTGGCGCCATCCGACTTCTAGTTGTTTCCTGCTCTGAAGAGACATCTGAAAGAAATTCAGTTTACCTGTGACGAAGATGTTCAAGCCGCTACGAAAAAATGGCTCCGAGAACAACCTGAAGACTTTTACAGAGACGGGTTTCGAGAGACATCTGAAAGGAATTCAGTTCACCTGTGACGAAGATGTTCAAGCCCCAACGTGGAAATTCTTGCGAGAACAACCTGAAGATTTTTACAGAGACGGGTTTCAAGAGTCATCTGGAAGAAATTCAGTTCACCTGTGACGACGATGTCCAAGCCGCTACGAGAAAATTATTCCGAGAACAATCTGAACTTTTTACAGAAACAGGTTTCGAGATACATCTGAAAGGAATTCAGTTCACCTGTGACGAAGGTGTTCAAGCCTCAACGAGGAAATTGTTGGGAGATTAACCAGAAGATTTTTACAGAGACGCGCTTAAAGAGACATCTGAAAGAATTCAGTTCACCTGTGACGAAGATGTTCAAGCCGCTACGAGAAAATTGTTCCGAGAACTAACTGAACTTTTTACAGAGACGGGTTTCGAGAGACATCTGAAAGGAATTCAGTTCACCTGTGACGAAGATGTTCAAGCCCCAACGTGGAAATTGTTGCGAGAACAACCTGAAGATTTTTACAGAGACGGGTTTCAAGAGACATCTGAAAGGAATTCAGTTCACCTGTGACGAAGATGTTCAAGCCCCAACGTGGAAATTGTTGCAAGAACAACCTGAAGATTTTTACAGAGACGGGTTTCAAGAGTCATCTGGAAGAAATTCAGTTCACCTGTGACGACGATATCCAAGCCGCTACGAGAAAATTGTTCCGAGAACAATCTGAACTTTTTACAGAAACGGGTTTCGAGAGACATCTGAATGGAATTCAGTTCACCTCTGTGACGAAGATGTTCAAGCCCCAACGAGGAAATTTTTGGGAGAACAACCAGAAGATTTTTACAGAGACGGGCTTAAAGAGACATCTGAAAGGAATTCAGTTCACCTGTGACGAAGATGTTCAAGCCGCTACAAGGAAATGGCTCCGAGAAGATCCCGAAGAGTTTTACAGAGACGGGTTTCATGAGACATCTGAAAGGAATTCAGTTCACCTGTGATGAAGATGTTCAAACCGCTACGAGGAAATGATTCCGAGAACAACCTGAATATTTTGACAGAGATGGGTTTAAAAAAAACATGGCGTATTGATATCGAGCGTGATGGGGACTATGTAGAAAAATAAAGTATGTAAATTAAAGAAGAACTCCTGAGCTTTCTTGTTTTCGTTTCCCTTTGATACCTTGGCACTGGGCTTGCAAACAAAATATGGAGTTATTACTTTCTAACACCCTCTGTATTTCTCATTATTTTTTATATTGGGTACATTTATCGTCAATGAGCGGGCATTGCTATTCCTCAATAAATCCTTTATTCTTTCTGCAATTATTTTTATGACATAATTATGCTGCTTCCATAAATAAACAAACAAATACTCTCACTAGCAAAAAGAGGAATCAAATAAATGCGTTTGCCTGTCATTACCTTACGGTCACGAAACGGAAGCTTTTTCTCTTTTCACAATTGAAGGTTATTATCTTAGATACGAAGGAATTCCATATTGCTAAAAATACCAGTTTATGATATGCCTGGTGGCAGAGAGATGAGCCACTCAATGACCATTTGATTGCCATCCTGTACTTAATTGCCGTTTGACCTAATGTTCTGTAACGGTAATCGCACGTTTAGCGCCTCATTCCGCTCTCTCTAAAGCAAAATTCCTTAATGCAAGTGCTCCCCATTATTCTACATTGCAGTGTTCAATGCTTTTGAAAAAGTGAGGTAATATCATTATGATCTGAGTTTCATTAACATTCTTCTGAACAGACGACCTCACAAATGATCGGTTTCAAAGTGGTAAGTGTTTTACAAAATGTCCGTGATACGACGTCGCTAGAGGCCAATACTAGGAATATCTTTTTCGGACCTTATCGTTCGTCTCACGAGTACCTAAAGTTTTAGAAAGTCGCTCATCCTTAATTTAAGGGCATTGGTCACAGGGAGGTTGAGGTCTCTTCGGGCCTGTCTTGGTTCCGTTCAGCAGGAATTCGGCTCGTACCTCGGGCCGGGACGGGCCTGCACTGGAAGGTGCTCTTGGATTTGTGAAACTCTCTCTCTCTCTCTCTCTCTGCTGGAGCGAAGACTCGAACCCACATCCTTCTGCTCCGGAGACGATTTTTTCCAAATCAGCTACTCCGGCAAAGACTTTTAGTTGTTACTTGCCACTTTGGCATGTGCATCACCTCCGTGGTAGGTCATATACATTATTCTGAAAGTGTGCATGTGTGTGTGTGTGTGTGTGTGTCTAAAAGAAATGCTAACTTTGACTTTCTTATAATTTTGGAACACTATGTCGTATTACCGCGTCACGCCCCGTTTGAGAACTTTCTGGCATAAATTTTGTTAATTAATTTCGCTCGTCTAAGCGTGGCAACAATGACATTGGGTTTCCTAAAATTGGAGACCCAGTCTCATCATTGGGACCTATACGCTTTGTGTTTCATACGAGCTCGTACAAGGTTGTCGCAAGAACTCACATGCTGCAATGAAATTAAATTTTAAAACATAACGTTATTGTATCATGTTTTTAATCATGGTACCTTCCAAAGAAAGAAAACTGTTTGCCTTAAAATAAACCTGCACCCGACACTCATACTCATTTGCAGAGCAGCAGCGAAGAGAGACAAGTTTGTTTCAAGAAAACAAGTACTAGGACAAGCCGCCAACGGTACCCAATAACTCGGGTACAGTTGGCAAATTTTGAGCGAAGCTATTGCAAAATCTAAGCTCATTAAGGCATCTATTATAACAAATTCTAAAAAAATGAACGCGTAAAATTTATGACTTCCAGAACAGAAGTACGAAACATTCAAAAAAGAAATGCCTAAAATTTATCATGAACTACTTTCTTTCACGCCTTCACGTTGGTTGTGATCAGGCTGCATGTAAACAAAGCGGAAAAGCACACTCAGATCGGAAACCACGTTTTTCATTTTGTATCACGAAAGACAAAGAGACAGACACACACACACACATACACAAACTTCCTTTTATTATTATAAATTAAGCAAGTGTTGAGCTAACAGACGGAGTCTTTCCATTCCTTCGTTTCTCAATTCAAACGATTTTTCTAAATTAATGTTAGTGAGCCGACTTTCGTGAAACGGTTCAAGTAAAAGACATCTAGTTTTAATTGAAATTCCTCAATGACACGGAATTTGGGAATCGGAAGGCGTCAAAACCTGTCCATGCACGATGTCCAATCGCATGCAAAGAATCACGGTGATAGGATGTGTCATGTCGTACCAATGTCCGAACAACTAATTGCCCCGAGTCTCGTATAGAGAGCAGATTTTTCAATTATCATTGAAATTGGTCACTTTTTTTAATGATCATTATTTTTATACCAAAAGACCAATTACCATGATACCAACCCCAAGTCACTCACCATGCCTTTCCCATTCTTTGTAGCAAGTGTCACCGCGATCGGCTGAAGATCTTTGGAGGAGATAGATAACAAACGACCCCTTCTCAAAATTCGGAAAAACCCTTAAAAATGCAAGTTTTTGGACGAGTATTCGTCAATGACACGGAATTTGGGAATCGGAAGGCGTCAAAACCTGTCCATGCACGATGTCCAATCGCATGCAAAGAATCACGGTGATAGGATGTGTCATGTCGTACCTATGTCCGAACAACTAATTGCCCCGAGTCTCGTATAGAGAGCAGATTTTTCAATTATCATTGAAATTGGTCACTTTTTTTAATGATCATTATTTTTATACCAAAAGACCAATTACCATGATACCAACCCCAAGTCACTCACCATGCCTTTCCCATTCTTTGTAGCAAGTGTCACCGCGATCGGCTGAAGATCTTTGGAGGAGATAGATAACAAACGACCCCTTCTCAAAATTCGGAAAAACCCTTAAAAATGCAAGTTTTTGGACGAGTATTCGTCAATGACACGGAATTTCGGGAATCGGAAGGCGTCAAAACCTGACCATGGATGATGTCCAATCGCATGCAAAACATCACGGTGATTGGGTGTGTCATGTCGTAGCTATGCCGAAACAACTAATTGTCTCGAGTCTCGTAAAGTGAGCTCCGCTCTGCCTTCGGCCTCGCTTCGCTCAATAAAATTTATTTTGACATATTGCTTAGTTTATGTAAAGCCTTATGGCGGGACCAGCACCAGATCAGTTATATTTAATCACATCACTTCAAAATTAGTTAAGGTTAAGCCTAAGGTTCATAGAACCGTTTCCTAGCAATCCGACTAGTTTGAGGTGAGCACTATTACTTCAGTTT
Source organism: Macrothele yani (assembly GCA_039090855.1). Classification (NCBI taxonomy): domain Eukaryota; kingdom Metazoa; phylum Arthropoda; class Arachnida; order Araneae; family Macrothelidae; genus Macrothele; species Macrothele yani. Next base: position 121,014,635 of record CM077026.1, read on the forward strand.
CAAATTTCATAAATTGCTTCGACATGCTAAGGGATTGAATATTTGGATGATGTCTTACCCCGAATCCTCTCGGTCCTTGAGTAGATGATCGGTTTTCGCTCCCAGTAGTGTTTCCTTCTTGCGTCCATGAGACGGGGCTGGTGTCCTCCGTGGGTAAAAACACAGCCCAGGGTGCTTTCGATACTTCTGAAATTTCTTCCCCTAACACTTCCGGGAACCTCCTCCCTTGCGCCTAACGAATTAGCATCTTTCGCAATGCCTCTCGCTTGTAATAATTTTTCATAGCTTTTCCTTGCTTCCTACTAGAATCCTAACATACACCACAATTCTTGAGTCCGATCCTGATTTCTCCAAGTTTTCCCTTTTTTATCTTCTCCGTTGTTTTCGCTATTGCTGTACACTTAAGCGTATTCTTACCTCCTGGAGGTATCACCTTCACCTCCATTGGTTCCGGGAGGGGGCTCTGTCCCCATGTGAACAACGACCAATGGCTATTTCGAGCAGATGTTTGTCTGGCTAGCTCACCATCTGCCCTTTGAAAATTTATTTGGCCCAAACTGTTATCCTATTTCGAAGTTCTATTATCAAAGTATCGGGGAATACCTTCCTAAACCTTTAAGTACGATCACATGCACGTTCGCCCCTCTGAGTTATGTTCCCAGACATAGAGACTGGGTAGCAAAGTTGTTACATAAGCTTTACCTCCTGACCAGAATTAGGCAGGGCTTTTTTTGCGGACTGGCACCGTATAGTCGCCTCTGGCCTACTGTTAGCTGAGGCTATAGTATGCAATCCCTATGCTACACTTGTCCTTTGAAAATGCCTGGCAATGAAAGTACCTATCATTTCGTTTTCAGAACTTTGCACCTGACCTGGCGTCTGCGCTCCAATCTTTCTTTCCATCCCAAGGAAAGGAAAGAAAAGAAGAAAAAAAAAAAGAAAACATTTTTATGCCACTTAGGGCGGGATAATACCCCCTACAAACCCAATCAGGAATTACTTTAATTAAAAATGATTGATTAATTAACATAATTACTTGAGTAATTAAATCCCGAATTTGGGCATTTCTTTACCTGAAGCAATGTGCCCGAAATTAGAAGAATTTCCGTGGCAATAGTGGGAAGATACAATAATATAAAAAATATTCTAGCCCCATTTGGATGTAAACCCCGCACTAACCACCCTCTATTTACATCTCGTATGATATCGACCACAGACGAAACAGAACGTCTCACATCGCCTGAAAAATGAATAGCTAATGAATAGCTATTGCAGAATACACCTGAAATGAGTACCGACCAGGAGTATTTACTGGAAATCTGTTGCACCGTGTCACAGGAAGACTGTGGTGTCAGCCTTTCTAGAAGAAATCCAGGACTATTGTCGCATTCGCGGTGGCTGACGACAGCTAACATAGTCATGCGGATCTATGTCGCCACTCAAAACCCATCGCAATCTTTGATCTGTGTTGCTAACTACATGATGAAGGTATATGCCCCGGTCTGGCTTTCCATAAAGAAGAATCCTCCGTGCACAAAAGATGCCAAAAACTTTTGGAAACAGATCAACTTATCGCTCTTCATGTATTTGAAGTGCAAAGTAATCATTGATGCAGTGATAAAGAGAAAGGCGTAAGTATGTTTACGGACGAAAGCACCCACCTTAGAGATCTTGATGGAGAAGACTAAAGAAAGCTAGACAACAACAAATGGATGTCATAAAAGAATTCGAAGTGCCGCAATTAAATTTGGATGCTAATGAATATTATGAGATGATCGACTGGACTAAAACGCGTCTTACCGAGCCACCCTTGACAAAACACATCTCATACGATAATCTGGATCGACTAATCGCAAGTTCTGCCCCAGCTGGAGAAGAAATAACAAAGCTGCCCTGCCGCACGCAAGCTGTTGAACGTTGCTTGAAAATGGTGACCGAAGCACCTGCCTCAGTGTGTGGTGGATTTGAAGCTAGAGATTCGTTCATAAGAGCAACAATTGCATCACGGCAATTAATGCCCCATCTTTCGAGTAAAGCGGATTACCGAACAAGATATACAGCGCAAAATAAAATTCTGAGCAAGAGGGAGGATGGGTGGAACTCGAAGTGTAGCCACCTCCTCGTGGTGAGTTCTGGATCGTTTCCATGTGTGATATTGGAAGCACGCGGAGAGGTACACGCTACACATTGCAAAAACAAACTGAGTGTACTGCATATGCCTACGCATGGTGCACTCAGAACAGTGCAATTTCCTACGAAATTTTTCCGATCTGTACATGCCGGGATGCCTCTACCTAGCCTAGGCCTGCGGGCCAAATGTGGGAAGAAAATGGTGAACATCGCGTGCAGTGCGGAGACATAGGATATTGATCAATTTCAAAACTTTTATGTTCACTGTTATTGAGAACAAACACTAAAGGACACTTTTCCGCACTAGGGGTTACTCGATTTCAATCACAAAAAAATTCCATCCGTTTTTGCTTACGGCCCAATGCGGTCGGAAAAACGCGAACTTAGCGTGCCGCGCGGAGAAGTAAGATATTTCTCGATTTCAAAAAAAATTATTTTGTTATTCTTGTTGACCAAAATGGCAACTTTTCTGCACAAGCCGAAATACAAATAAAAAAATAAAAAAAAAGTTTTTTTTCGACCCAGCCTACTGTGCGTGAATGTACGAATTGCAGTAATGTAATAATAAAGAAATTTTGAATGAAATTACAGTAGAAGTAACCCGCCATGTGGAAGTGTTCTGCGTCTGGTAACCTTCATGCCTCCCGACCCCGTGACGCGCGCAGCTGTCGTTCCCGAGCACTTGATCGACGGTGGCTGACGTCTTGATTTATCAGTCGTCTCGGCACAAGGGCCATGGTGTTGATGGTTGAACAGAGTGTGTTTTTGGTGGAACATGTCTTTCGCCATGACGACCAGTGCACGGACGAAGTGCAAAAACAGTGATGTTTTTTCCTGTCGGGAGCGCTAAAGGGGAGATGTTCGTAGGTAATCAGTATACGCTTCAAGAGCTACAGACTGCAATAACGACCCACATCCAACACATAGCACCATATACCCTGATAAAGGTCTTCACCAACGTGCAGACGCGTATGCAGACATATCTGGACGTCGGTGAGGCCCATTTCCAACACCTTCTGTACGCCATGGTAAATGTTACTTTCAGTGCACAGTTATTTTTCGAACACCCTGTATAATAATAATAACAAAAGAATGAATGCATACTTTTTTACATTTTAAGTGCATATTTTCGTGCATATTTTGTTGGGTTTTTTTATTGTATAATCCGGTCTCTAGTTATGACTCATTGGAACAAAGTCCCAGACCAGAGATAAAGAACAAAAGTGCGAAATGCATATACAAAACCTCCGCAGCCGTGCCTGTCAGCGTGAAAGCGTGCATCGGAAAAGGAAAGCAGAACCTGTGTTGAAGAAGTCAAGCTGCGAGCGTGCAGCATTAAACCTTGAAACGGTTGAACGTGTGACTTTCCTTCGCCGAACTCACACGAGGTGAACATTTTGCAGGTGTTTAACCCGAAAGACAAGGTAAAGGATTTAGAAGAAACTATGAACACTTCAGAGCTTATTTACGAAGAGGAAATTTTCTTACAGCATATTATGCTTTCTGATGAACTGGTTAGCAGTCCAGTAGTGCGCAAAATTCCTATGGGTGCGACCCCACTGAAGAAATGTTTTATTATGCAGGCCCCATGTCACTATCTGAATTAAACAAGGGATTAAAAATTATAATTGTGTATGCATTTTTAAAAGATGTGATGTACTACAGAAGTGAAAACACGTGTCAACGACAAATCTGCAGCGAGACATTTTGTCCGTGTGGCACAGTTGGGAGAGCGACTTACTCCGGAGTAAGGGGAACACGGGTTCGATGCCCGCTGCGGGCAAACTTGTGTTTTCACATTGGCGCCCGATTGTGGAAAATGGATCCACTGGCTGTTGGGTTCTTCGAAAAATATGTGATGTTTGTTCCCCACATCGTCTGGAATTAATGAAAAATTCCTACTTCGCTACAAAGAAAAAAATTAAGAGGGAGATAATGTGACGTAGTACAGAGGTAAAAACATGTGTCAAAAAGACAAATCTAAAGCGAGACATTCTGTCCGCGTAGCTCAGTTGGGAGAGCGATTTACTCCGGAGTGAGGGGAACACGGGTTTGATGCCCGTCGTGGACAAACTTGTGTTTTCACAAAGACATTTGTTTTATTTAATACAAACACTCGACGTGGACCAGGAACATCAAACAAAGGTATTCGCTCTTTAACGTGGAAAGAGCGAAGACCTTTGTTTGATGTTTGACATTTATTTTATATTCACCGATATTAGTTACATTTTTTAAATAAAAATTTCAAAACATTTCATCTAACTAGAAATAATATGTAGGAATTATTGAAACAAAAAAATAAACACAATTAATGGGAGGAAAAAAACTACACATCCTCTGTTTGACAGTTCCAATGTAAAATTTGAGCTTGAATCTTGGGAATAATACTCTTCGTTTTTGGTTTTATACTTGAGATCGCCACCCCGAGATCATCTTCAACTTCTAGTATGTTGACGCAAAAGGAAGTTAGTATTGCAGTATATTTGCTTTCTCTTTTATAGTTGATCGTGGGCGCACCAGATTCAGCTTCTTTTTGTAATGGCGCTGCACAATTAGGCATAGCCTTGTCAGACACTATATCTTCTAATCTCGGCTTTGTAAACTCTGAACTGCTGTCATTACCGGAACAGTTACCACAAGAGTTGCTAAGCGCTTTTAATAACCACTTATCCATGTTTCAAACATAGTCAGAAATGCAAATAAAACAATAATGCAAATTTTGAAGACAATCCGTTTTTTGGTGTAAATATGACAAGGACGGTAAGTCAGATAGTATCCGATACCTTGAAAATTTTGTCGTCCTGGAGCGGGAATCGAATCCGCGTCTCGCAGATATATAGCGCCTGGGTACGCTAAGCACTACACCACCCAGAACGACCAAGTTTCCGATTAATTTGAATATAACCATCACAGGATTCGCTATTCGAAGCAACCGGCATTCATGTTTAGCGAATCTGGAGGTTAAGAATCCTATGATTTAATCCTATGATTTTCCCATTCATGATTTATCTGCTCCTCCGGGCAATCACTTGATAGCATTCTTAACCTCCAGATTCGCTAAACATGAATACCTGTTGCTTCGACTAGCGAATCCTGTGACGGTTATATTCAAATTAACCGGAAACTTACGACTAGATCGTTCTGGGTGGTGTAGTGGTTAGCATACCCGGCCGCTATCTGCGAGACACGAGTTCGATTCCAGAACGACGAACTTTTCAAGTTTTCGGATATTACCTGACTTGCCATATTTACATCAAAAAACGGATTGCCATCTTCAAAACTTGTGCTGTATGGTGTAATCCCATATTCCATTCATGATTCATAAAACAATAATGTATGTTAAGAGAACTCAACGTGGTTTTTCACAAATGTTTTTTTACAAGTCGACCATGATTTTGCCTAAATATTTATGTGCCATCAGGACGAATGGCACATAAATATTTAAATTGTATACGATATCATAAATGGTGTTTTCAGTCACGTGTTTTGGTTAGTCGCTTCCATGCGCTTGATAGAAATGGTGTGGATGCCATGTCATTAAAAGTTGCGAAGACTTCTGATATATATGGAAAGCTTCCAAAATATCAAGTTTGGTGGTTGAATCTGGCTTGTCAATTAGTTTTGCTTCTTCAAAGAGAAATGTATGGTCCTTTTCGTAACAGCGTTTGGCCATCGATGACTTCTTTAGGTCACAGTTCCGAATGTAGGTCTTGTTCTCCTTCAATCGAAAACGCAAGACTCTACGGGTCTGTCCTATATACGAAGCGCCACATTCACATGGGATTTGATAAATTCCCCACGAGTTTTTGTCTTCAAAAAAACTTAGTCCTTTGATCCTAAAAAGTTCATTTTATTTCATCATCATCATCATTGTCAACCATTATCAATCCACTGCTGGACGAAGGTCTCCCCAAGTTTCCTCCACAACGGTCTGTCTTCTGCCAGTCTCCTCCATGTCACTCCCGCATATTTACGAATTTCATCCACCCATCTCCCATGTGGTCTTTTTCTGGGTCTTTTCCTGTCCCTTGGAATCCAATCTAAAATTTCGGCTGTCCATCTATGGTCTGTCCTTCTGGCAGTATGTCCAGCCCATTGCCATTTCAGGGATTTAACTCTGATCATGATGTCTTCCACTCTCGTCATTTTTCGGATCCACGAGTTCCTCTTCTTATCTCTCCTGGTTATACCAAGCATGCACCTCTCCATGCTACTTTGAGTTGTCTGCAGCCTTTGTATGTCTCTTTTAGTTAAGGTCCACGTCTCTGCACCATACGTAAGCACTGGAAGGATGCATTGATCAAACACTTTTCTTTTAAGACATAATGGCATATCATTTTATTTATGGGTTTAAAAATCACTTTAAAATTAAAGGTTTTGAGAATTTTTGAAATTTTGAAGGCAATGTCACGGGAAAATGGAGTAATGGCAAAATTCTCATGCAGTGGGCGCATCACAGGAGTTAACGTGGAGATAAGCTTCGGTTTCCTGAATTTTGTTAGAGCCTTATCTATAATAGAAAGGTTGTATCCTCGCTGTACTGCAACACGTTTAAGGAAGAAAAGTTCTTTTTCGAAACTGTCTTTATGTGAACATACATGTATCGCGCGATATACGCAACTGTAAAAGGCGCTGAGTTTTTGTTGCCAAGGGTGATTGGACTTGGCATGTAAAGGTAAGAAAACAGCGAAAGGCTTCCAAAAAATTGTGGTTGCGAGATATCCATTTGAGCGAGTAACCAGGACGTCAAGGAATGGTAGGAATCCGTTATTTTCAGTTTCGTAGCTGAACTGAATGTGAGGATCAAAGGAATTTATATGTTTGATTAATCCCGGAATTTCAGAATTTTTTTCCTTTTCATAGAACGAAAGTATCGCCTACATATCGTATACATAAGTCAAATTTCACTAGTTTGAAACGTTTTTCCTCAAATCGAGGCATTTTTTTATTCTTAAAAAAAATGGAAACGCAGAATACACTCACGAGACCACGTGAAACACAACGCACCACAGAGAACTGTGTCATCCTAAATAAGATTGTGTGGCAAGTGGAAATGCAAATGCAGAAAAAACTGATGAGACCCCAATTACACATGTGTACAAAACATCTATACAATATAATGCTTTCGGAAGATTTGAGGATGGACTGGGGGGGGACTATAATTTTGGCGGATTCCTTCTAAAAAATGTTTTCACAACGCAGTTTCTTATAGTTTTCGCTGTGTTATCTACAAAACAACAACAACAATAGAACTCTGTCAATTCTTCAAACATCTTGCATAATTCTTGTGGGCCCTTGAGAACGAGGACGCAGCCTCCCTCCTTCCCTTAAATGGGCTCTGCGCACGCGCACAGAGCCCGTTTAAGGGAAGCCCATACCCCTACAAAGTTCGTTCATGTTTCTGTGAGGCACTTATACACAATTATCACGTTCGACGGTACACAAGCATTTGCAACTGGACATAAGCATTTGCGACGGGACACACGCATTTGCGACTGGATACAAGCATTTGCGACGGGACACAAGCATTTGCGACTGGACACAAGCATTTGCGACGGTACACAAGCATTTGCAACTGGACACAAGCATTTGCGACGGTACACAAGCATTTGCGACGTGACACAAGCATTTGCAGCGGTACACAAGCAATTTCGACTGGGCACATGCATTTGCGACTGGACACAAGCATTTCCGACTGGACACAAGCATTTCCGACTGGACACAAGCATTTGTGACGGTACACAAGCATTTGCGACTGGGCACATGCATTTGCGACTGGACACAAGCATTTCCGACTGGACACAAGCATTTCCGACTGGACACAAGCATTTGTGACGGTACACAAGCATTTGCGACTGGGCACATGCATTTGCGACTGGACACAAGCATTTCCGACTGGACACAAGCATTTCCGACTGGACACAAGCATTTGTGACGGTACACAAGCATTTGCGACTGGGCACATGCATTTGCGACTGGACACAAGCATTTGCGACGGGACACAAGCGTTTGCGACTGGACAGAAGCATTTGCGACAGGACACAAGCATTTGCGACGGGATGCACGCATACTGGGGTCTATGTCTTCGTGACTTCCGGAACGAATAATTTCCTGATTGTTAGGTTCAGGGATAGAGCAAGCTTTTCTTATCTCGGGGATGGGAGGAGGTGTAGAGACGAGACTTTAAGTAACGACCCTTCGAATTCAGAAGCCTCACACTTCCACGGAAATTCTACGCAGGTTTTACTTTCTTTTGTCTACATTGTAGGAAAGTATTCCGATCGTCCAAAAATTCCATTTCAGGTTTGGACACAATTTTACCAAAAATGTGGAACCTTGGGGAAATTCCGAAGAGTTATATGTGAAATTTATATGTAAATATCTCTACTTGTAAAAGTATTACAGGGTATCTATAAATGAAGTATACAACTTCAGTACGCTATTAAAAAATACGATAAGAAAAACTTATTTTAAACGTAAAGAGACGTCGAAAGTGGAAACGTTTGTTTAAGTCAGATGATAGATGGCGCCAGGTGTCTCATGCAATGAAAAATTTCATCCAACACGGAATACGACAAACATGGCATTGCCGAAGACCCCACAGTGCTTTCACTGATCTGTTTCAGCGATGAGTCGACATTCCATGTCTCTGGCAGAGTGAATAGACATAACTGCCGAATCTGGGGCACAGAAAATCCCCATGTGGTCGTAGCCCACGAGAGAGACAGCCCGGAGGTTAATGTCTGGGCTGGCCTACTGGAAGACAGAGTGATAGGGCCCTTTTTCTTCCTTGAACCAACCGTTACTGGCATAACGTACTTGGACGTGTTAGAAGAATTCGCAATTCCACAACTCCAGGATATTCAAGACATCATTTACCAGCAAAATGGGGCGCCTCCACACTCGTCCTTGGGTGTATGCAGATCTTTAGACCACCATTTTCCAGGGCGTTGGATTGGGCTTGGAGGTCCGACGGCATGGCTACCTCGTTATCCTGATATTACCCCATGGGAATTTTTTTTATTTGGGGCTTTGTTAATGACATTGTGTACAAAAAAGAAGGTTACATCATTCACTGAGCTCAAAGAGCGCATTACTGCAGCCTTCCTCCTTATTACACCTGACAGCGTACATGGGTGGAACTGGACTGCCGTTTAGACATCCTGCGAGCAACTAACGGAGCACACGTGGAGATCTAGTGACATTTTTTTTTAAACTTTCACAGTTACCACGTGTTTTACCATTAAATGATCATATGTAGAGGATTTTAGGAAGGTAGTGTCTGACCACAGATCTTAAAGAACCCTTAGAAAGAGGAAGCTAGGAGATTTGTGCTAGAGTGCCCGATAGGAAAGTGATACGGAAGCGAAGTAGAAAGGGGGTGGAAGACGCCCTTATTTATTACCGGGATGCCAGTACCCGGGGCCCGACGGCTTAACGTGCCCCGGCGGATATTTAGTGGATCGAGCGTTCGTACCTGCCTGGGATCGAACCTGGGGTCATTTGCGTGGCAGTCACAAATGTTGCCCACTAGGCAACCCGAGGCCGTTTTTACATTAAAAGTAAGTTGTTATTGTAGGGTTTTTTTTCAATAACATACTGAAGTTGTATACTTCATTTATGGACACCCTGTATGTAAAATCCCTTTTATGCGTAAAAATTATGCGTAAATATCAAGTAAAGCGAAAAGGTTTTGTGATCGACAGCATAACTCCGTAGAAATACAGAATGAAAAACGAACTATCACAGAACAAACAAGTATTGGATATTTAACTTGACAATAAGAGAATACTTTCGGGATGGGGCTTGGAAAAATTCAGTTCAAAGTTAAATACTCAGAAGGAGCTTTCTGCTACAGAGTAGAAATGACCAGTTCTTCATCCATATGTCTTATTCGGAATCGTTACGGAGGATAAGCATATCAGCATATTTTGTTATAAGCCTTTCTTTGCTTTCTCCGGCAAATTCCAGTCATGGATCTGAAGGGTTCAGACCTTAACAGAGTAGTTTTCTCTGTGCCGTGATAAGCTGCGCGGAATACTGTATGCGGCTGACTAAAATCTTAAAAAACTGAAGTGCAAACGTCAGAGACACCTACCGAATAGCGTGTTGGTCGTCCTCTGGCGTGTATAACAACCTGTACACGCACAGGCATCAACTCTACCAGATGCCGAAGGGTTTCTTGACGTAACGCCAGCCATTCCTGTTGCAGCATTGTGGCACATCTGATCCATACAGTATGTATGGATCAGATGTTCCACTCCATTTCATCCCAGAAAGCTTCCACAGGATTTAAATCCGGAGACCCTAGATGCCTCTAAATGATTCCAAACTCTGATGAGTATTCCTCGAGCCATGTCTGGGTGGTTGCGGCCAGGGGGGCGCATTGTGCTTCTGAAACTGAGATTCGGTCGAAGGATGCGCGAAAGTCAGGAAAGCTCCAGACACATTAAGGGACTTAATGTGTTACATGAGAAGGCTCCCCAAACCATCACAGAGCACCACTGCCTAGAACAGAGCAAACCTCTCACGACGGATCATGGCCGCGGGCTGTCGACTTCACAACCACCCGTTCCCGTCAGTTCAGTGCTACTGAAACGGGATTAATCTGAAGACACGACGCTACTAATTACTAATTAACAGACTGATAATTAGTAACCAGTAATTAGAAACAAATTAGAAATTAGTAATTAGGAACAAATTGACTGATAATTAGTAATTAGTAATTAGAAACAAATGGTAACTGTTTCCTACTTTACTGATAATTAGTAATGGTAACTGTTTCCTACTCTACTGATAATTAGTACAGACTGATAATTAGTAATTAGTAATTAGAAACAAATTAGTAATTAGGAACAAATTGACTGATAATTAGTAATTACAAACAAATGGTAACTGTTTCCTACTTAACTGATAATTAGTAATGGTAACTGTTTCCTACTTAACTGATAATTAGTAATGGTAACTGTTTCCTACTCTACTGATAATTAGTACAGACTGATAATTAGTAATTAATAATTAGAAACAAATTAGTAATTAGGAACAAATTGACTGATAATTAGTAATTAGTAATTAGAAACAAATGGTAACTTTTTCCTACTTTACTGATAATTAGTAATGGTAACTGTTTCCTACTCTACTGATAATTAGTACAGACTGATAATTAGTAATTAGTAATTAGAAACAAATTAGTAATTAGGAACAAATTGACTGATAATTAGTAATTACAAACAAATGGTAACTGTTTCCTACTTAACTGATAATTAGTAACAAATTGACTGATAATTAGTAATTAGAAACAAATGGTAACTGTTTCCTACTTAACTGATAATTAGTAATGGTAATTGTTTCCTACTCTACTGATAATTAGTACAGACTGATAATTAGTAATTAATAATTAGAAACAAATTAGTAATTGGGAACAAATTGACTGATAATTAGTAATTAGTAATTAGAAACAAATGGTAACTGTTTCCTACTTTACTGATAATTAGTAATGGTAACTGTTTCCTACTCTACTGATAATTAGTACAGACTGATAATTAGTAATTAGTAATTAGAAACAAATTATTAATTAGTAATTAGAAACAAATTAGTAATTAGCAATTAGGAACAAATTGACTGATAATTAGTAATTAGGAACAAATTGACTGATAATTAGTAATTAGGAACAAATTGACTGATAATTAGTAATTAGTAATTAGAAACAAGTGGTAACTATTTTCTACTTTACTGATAATTAGTAATGGTAACTGTTTCCTACTCTACTGATAATTAGTACAGACTGATAATTAGTAATTAGTAATTAGAAACAAATTATTAATTAGTAATTAGAAACAAATTATTAATTAGTAATTAGAAACAAATTAGTAATTAGTAATTAGGAACAAATTGACTGATAATTAGTAATTAGGAACAAATTGACTGATAATTAGTAATTAGGAACAAATTGACTGATAATTAGTAATTAGTAATTAGAAACAAGTGGCAACTATTTTCTACTTTACTGATAATTAGTAATGGTAACTGTTTCCTACTCTACTGATAATTAGTACAGACTGATAATTAGTAATTAGTAATTAGAAACAAATTAGTAATTAGAAACAAATTAGTAATTAGAAACAAATTAGTAATTAGGAACAAATTGACTGATAATTAGTAATTAGGAACAAATTGACTGATAATTAGTAATTAGGAACAAATTTACTGATAATTAGTAATTAGGAACAAATTGACTGATAATTAGTAATTAGTAATTAGAAACAAATGGTAACTATTTTCTACTTTACTGATAATTAGTAATGGTAACTGTTTCCTACTCTACTGATAATTAGTACAGACTGATAATTAGTAATTAGTAATTAGAAACAAATTAGTAATTAGAAACAAATTAGTAATTAGGAACAAATTGACTGATAATTAGTAATTAGGAACAAATTTACTGATAATTAGTAATTAGGAACAAATTGACTGATAATTAGTAATTAGGAACAAATTGACTGATAATGGAACAAATTTGATGTTCTCGGCACTGCCAAGGTGTATTGTCCGAGACAATCAGTGAACAGTGGCTCAGAAATAGGGAGTCAGCTCCAGTAGCCCAGGCTGTGCAACGTTCGCTAGCTGACGCTGCTTGGGCCTCCGACATATGACCTGGAGAGGTCGGTCTGTAAGATCCTGGATAGTTTACGACGACCCCTGTCATCAAGGGCGTGTGGTCAGTCACCGCTTGCTCTCTGGGTGCTGGTAGTCCGTCGATAGTATACTTGCTCTACACCCTTCATACGATTGCCCTCGAGAACTCTCGAGATTTTACGACTTGGGGGACACTCATCTGTCTTGCATCTACAATATGTCCACGAACAAAGTCGCTCAGATCACAACGTTTACCCATGTTTGTCGATTGTGATACACTATTGGGAAGTCCGCCTATTTACCGCCTGCGTTTAGTTTGGGTCCCTTCCACTCTGCGCAGGGGGATGCCCCTGTCTCTAATATTGGGTGTCTGCAAAAGTTATACCCGTTTTGGGGTAATTGATGCAAATTGCGATAGGAGTAATTACGTCACACCTGACGCTGCGATGCCGAATTTTAGGCCAATGTGGAGCAGTAGAGCATATAGAAGCACTAGGTTTGTCCGAGTAAGTCATTCGTAACGGTTATCACGGACGGTGTAACATGGCATGCGATAAGGAGCACATTACACATACTTTACGAGTTCGATAAAGGCGGTGCTGTAGCTGCGACTTGCCGCAATATCTGTCAAGTGTATGGTGAGGATGCAGTCGATGATAGCACATGTCGCCGTTGGTTTCGGAAATCCCGGGATGGAGACAGAAGCTCTAAAGATCAGCCGCATCCTAGACGTCCATCCGTGCTTTCTGACGAGGATGTGGACAAAGCCATAACAAATGACCCACATCCAACCGTTCAGGAATTAGCGGAAACGTTCTCGGTACACAGAACAATAGTCGAAAGACGGATGCATGCGCTTGGGTTCATCATCAAGTTCGATAACTGGATTCCGCACCAACTTGCTGCAAAGCGACGAGAGGAAAGAATCCGTACCTGTGTTTCTTTGCTTTCTCGTCACAGAAATGAACCGTTTTGGGGACGATTTGTAACGGGTGATGAAAAATGGGTACTGTACTGTAATGTGAGGCGTCGGCGGAGTGTGTGCCAAGGTGCGGAGCCTGCTCCATCGACCTTAAAAGGAGGAGGACTGCATCTCAAAAAAATTTTTTGAGTGTTTGGTGGGATGTCTAGGGAATAATCCACTGGGAGGTGTTGGCACCTAACCGAATGATAAATGCTGACCTCTACTGCCAACAGTTGGACAGATTATGAGAACAACTGACATAGAAGCTGCCAGCATTCGTCAATCGTAAAGGTGTGATCTTTCATCATGATAAGGCCAGACCTCATGCTGCTTTTATCACTCCGTAAAAAGTTATTGGACTTTGGTTGGGAAGTGTTACCTCACCCGGCGTAATCCCCTGATCTGGCACCTACGGACTAGCGCATTTTTCGATCGTTACAGAACGCCATCGCTCTTTAAACCTTTGATGCTGTGGACGATGTGAAAGCGGCATTACGTGACTTTTTTTAAACTAAAACACACGAGTTTTTCCTGGGTGGGATTCACCTACTCATAGACAAGATGGCAGGAGATCATAGAGAATGATGGCAATTATGTGAAATCCTAGGTACATTATTTGTTGTGTTCTCCTCCTTTCTTTGTAGCCTCCAAAAACGGGTACAACTTATGAACGCATCCAACATTTTTTTTTTTTTTTTTTTTTTTTTTTTTTATTGGAGGTTTTTTTTTTTTTTTTTATTATTGGAGGTTTAACGACCACCGTGAGCAACTCAATGGGATATAAGCAGTCACCCGTTCCTACTTTAGGGTCACTGGCTCCAGGGAAGGGAGAGAGCCAGTGCCGTAAGACAAACACAACATCCATGCCTCACCGGGATTCGAACCCGGACCCCGTTCGGACGAACGATCAGAAGCCATCGCTTAGACCACTGCGCCACCGGAGCGGCTGATTGGAGGTTTAACGACCACCGTGAGCAACTCAATGGGATATAAGCAGTCACCCGTCCCTACTTTAGGGTCACTGGTTCCAGGGAAGGGAGAGAGCCAGTGCCGTAAGACAAACACAACATCCATGCCTCACCGGGATTCGAACCCGGACCCCGTTCGGACGAACGATCAGAAGCCATCGCTTAGACCACTGCGCCACCGGGGCGGCTGATTGGAGGTTTAACGACCACCGTGAGCAACTCAATGGGCTATAAGCAGTCACCCGTCCCTACTTTAGGGTCACTGGTTCCAGGGAAGGGAGAGAGCCAGTGCCGTAAGACAAACACAACATCCATGCCTCACCGGGATTCGAACCCGGACCCCGTTCGGACGAACGATCAGAAGCCATCGCTTAGACCACTGCGCCACCGGGGCGGCTGATTGGAGGTTTAACGACCACCGTGAGCAACTCAATGGGATATAAGCAGTCACCCGTCCCTACTTTAGGGTCACTGGCTCCAGAGAAGGGAGAGAGGCAGGGCCGTAACACAAACACAACATCCATGCCTCACCGGGATTCGAACCCGGACCCCGTTCGGACGAACGATCAGAAGACATCGCTTAGACCACTGCGCCACCGGGGCGGCTGATTGGAGGTTTAACGACCACCGTGAGCAACTCAATGGGATATAAGCAGTCACCCGTCCCTACTTTAGGGTCACTGGCTCCAGAGAAGGGAGAGAGGCAGGGCCGTAACACAAACACAACATCCATGCCTCACCGGGATTCGAACCCGGACCCCGTTCGGACGAACGATCAGAAGACATCGCTTAGACCACTGCGCCACCGGGGCGGCTGATTGGAGGTTTAACGACCACCGTGAGCAACTCAATGGGATATAAGCAGTCACCCGTCCCTACTTTAGGGTCACTGGCTCCAGAGAAGGGAGAGAGGCAGGGCCGTAACACAAACACAACATCCATGCCTCACCGGGATTCGAACCCGGACCCCGTTCGGACGAACGATCAGAAGCCATCGCTTAGACCACTGCGCCACCGGGGCGGCTGATTGGAGGTTTAACGACCACCGTGAGCAACTCAATGGGCTATAAGCAGTCGCCCGTCCCTAATTTAAGAGTCACTGGTTCCAGGGAAGGGAGAGAGCCAGTGCCGTAAGACAAACACAACATCCATGCCTCACCGGGATTCGAACCCGGACCCCTTACGGACGAATGATCAGAGGCCATCGCTTAGACCACTGCGCCACCGGGGCCGGCACCCAATATTTTGGCTGTTGATTGTATAACTTCCTTTATGAGTTACAATATCATGTAAATTTATTCACAGGTTATGTATTTCTATTTTTTACGCAGCATAAATTTATGCCCTTGGTATGACATTCTGGGAGGGTAACCGGCCGCTTTGCCTCACCAACCTGTCACTGAATAAATTGGTGGGAATGGCAGGAATTGTTCGTCACCTCGTTCGCCCGAGATAAACACTTTGAGCTTACATATTTTTAGAACTTTTTTTTTTTTTTGACAGCGGAAAGATGCGGGTTCGGTAAATTTGTGTTTTCACAGAGTTTAAATCAACAGAAAGCAGAAGGTGGGCAAATAATGAACGCTTCTTTGGTTTTGCAATAGCTTCTTGACCTACTGAAATCCTAATAAATAAATCTCTACATCATTTCCCTGAAAAATCAATCTTATGTTCTATTTGCAAATGTAAGCAAGCGACTTTCTGTCTTATAAGGCTTCATTTTCAACTCGAAGTAAAAATAACAAAAGGTAAAGCGGCATCTTATTAAAATTCATTACATTTTCTTACGAATTACTTCGCGAAATCTTAGCATTTCAAAGAAAGAAATGTTATCGCGCTTAAAATTGTGTTCTTCAAAAATTTAATACGGTATCTTGTTTGTGGACAAACATAAAAGTACAAAACTACATACTCCCTCATCTGGAACGAAGAAATTTGTTTAAAATAACGAGATCATTATATTTTGTAGAAGCACAATACATTTGTAACTTTTTCATTTGTCACATTTTTATACTGTGCAGTGTAGCTTCTGACCTGTTGCAATTTTGTGTTTCGATGCGTTCTTTAATTAAGTTCGTTCCTATTAGTTTGGAAAAGACAAAGGCAACTAAGAATGTATTAAATCAACTCTGTAATTAAATTTCTCGGACGAAATTCAATTATTACTGAAAAGATGCTGTTATTCTGGTGAACTTCAGAGAAATGCGTAATTGATTTCTGAATATTACTTTTGGAATTTATGTTATTCAAATAGTAAATATTTGCTCGCTTCTGTTGTCATGGCTTAATACTTTCCATTCGCGAATCTCAACAAAATGTTTCGATTCACCTAATCCTCATTTTCCCTTCTGTTTTAGCGTTTCGTCTTTTGGTAATTTTAAGACATTAATTGTAGATGTTGCTTAGGTAGACGAAACTTCGTGTCGACGCATCACATTTCATTTCATAGAATCCCACTTTCTTCTTGATAATTTTCAAAGATTTCGTGACTATAAAAAACACTAATCTTGAAAATGTGGTCAAGGTAAATTTAGAGTTAGAGCTTATCTGAAATGTGGAAGCATAACTAATTCCTTCAAAGATTTATGTACAGGTGGAAATATTTTAGTAATAGAAAAGAGAGATTGACAAATTTTGCCCACAAAAATGAATAAATAAGTATTATATAAATGACTTTACAGGGATGGAGATGAAGTGCCATCTTGAAATATTGTATTAAACTTCAGATGCAACGCGCATAATATTTCGCAAAAACAGGCGTATAAACAGGGTGATTCATAAAGAAGTAAACAGTTTCAACACACTATAAAACAAGAACAATGTATGATATTTTATGTTACCTGTAACAGAATTGTAGGGGAATGTTTTAAGTTGTTATAGAGACAGTCACAGCTGTTCTATGTGTGCACCCTTAGTCACACGACACACATCGAGCCGGTAATCCATTTCCGCCCAAAAGCGAGGTAAGATATCTGAATCCAGTGCAATGATAGTGGCTGTGATACGCTGTTTCAGCTCCGCTAGATCGACAGGAAGGGGAGAGGCAGATACCTTGTCCTTTACGTACCCCCACAGAAAAACGTAATATAAACAAAAAGGGCATAGTTGTTCACGTACAGTACCATTTAGGTTGTTCAAGTACAAAACAACTTAAATGGTACTGTACTGTATTTGAACAACTTATTGGTACTTATAGTGCCAATTAGTTGTTCAAGTACAAAACAACTTAAATGGTACTGTACTGTATTTGAACAACTTATTGGTACTTATAGTGCCAATTAGTTGTTCAAGTACAAAACAACTTAAATGGCACTGTACTGTATTTGAACAACTTATTGGTACTTATAGTGCCAATTAGTTGTTCAAGTACAAAACAACTTAAATGGTACTGTACTGTATTTGAACAACTTATTGGTACTTATAGTGCCAATTAGTTGTTCAAGTACGAAACAACTTAAATGGTACTGTACTGTATTTGAACAACTTATTGCTACTTATAGTGCCAATTAGTTGTTCAAGTACAAAACAACTTAAATGGTACTGTACTGTATTTGAACAACTTATTGGTACTTATAGTGCCAATTAGTTGTTCAAGTACAAAACAACTTAAATGGTACTGTACTGTATTTGAACAACTTATTGGTACTTATAGTGCCAATTAGTTGTTCAAGTACACTACCATTTTTGTAAGCAAAAATGCAAAATTTTGAAAAGCAGTTTAAAACAGGGCATTCAGATCAAGCAGAAAGTTGAAGGCGTTGCTCTACCAACATTTTTATCTTACACCAGTGGCGTAATTAGTCAGGTCCGTGTATGTATGTGTGTCCAGGTGGAGGGGGTGAGGATTGCACGAATTATTTTGTAACCGGTACTGAAAAGCATTAAATCCGCCCCAGTGGTCTAAGCGTTGGCTTAAGACCATTCGTCCGAGAAGAGTCTGGGTTCAAATTCTGTGAGGCATGGATGTTGTGTTTGTCTTACGGCACTGGCTGTCTCCCTTCTCTGGAACCAGTGACCCTAAATCAGGGACGGGCGACTGCTTATAGCCCATTGAGTTGATCATGGTGATCGTTAAACCTCAAATCAAAAATAAAATCGCGTCTCCCGGTTTGCGCCAGAGTATGCTAACCACTACACCACCCAGAACAACCAAGTCTCAAGTTTCCGAGAAATTTGAATTTAACACATAACAGGAATCGCCAGTCGAAGCAAAGGCATTCCTATTTAGCGAATTTGGATGAATAGAATTGATTGTCTCCTGTGATTGCCCGAAGAACCAGATAAACCGTGCTCACGGTAGTCGCTAAACCTTCAATCAAAAGAAGAAAAAGCCTTCAAGATTCATTCTTTCAGTGTTTCGTAAGAAACAAAATTTGCTATCAAGTTTGCCCCACCAAAAATAATGCTCACTCACCCGTCGCCCATCCTGTTTTCGAGGTCTAGCGACGTCCCTGCTGAGTCAGCATGGACAAAATCACAAACACGTTCCATCAGTCAGCAGGTGGCGCCCTACAAAGCCACACACACATTCGATGGCCAAGATGAATGACCTTCTGTATTAAGCCAGCCAGTCCTCTCCAGACTGCCCAAAACAGACTGTCAATACTGTAAATATTCCAAGGTGAATTTACAAGTATGTGGCCTGATGACGTTACTCTGCAAAAATAGAGACTAGGTATTCCTTCGAAAAAGGGGGATTCTCTTATTCTTATCAAAGACGTTCTAAAAATGTGTGAACATCCTCGTTACATCAGCCAGTTTTTTGTGCCAAGTAAAGGGTTAGAAAGAAAGAAGAAAAGAAAGAGAGAAACTCTATAACGCTGTTAGCACCATGCTCAAATATAGAACTTCGTGAAACCACGAACGAAAAAGGCATGTTTCACATTAACTAGAAAATCCTAAGTGCATAAATGCACATAGTGAATAATACGTGGCAAAAGAAAATGAACCTATAACTGCTATTTACAGTAGCAAAATACTGTTCTTCACGTGTTTATACTAGCAATTTTAAGCAGAAGTCAACAGGTTCCTGGTAATATTAACTAAAAGCAAACTACAAGCAACACAATCAAAAGGACTTACTCCAACTTTGAAAAGTAGGCATACATCCATTGTCGTCCGGCTTCCTCTGCTAGAGAACGTATATCAGCAGTCGAAAAGACATATATCACAACGAACGGTAAAAACGACCAATTGAGTAAAACGCGAATGAAATGGCTCCAAACAGAGTACAAAATGGTGACATTTGAATGAAATTAGAACATTAAAACCGATTGAAAAGTAAAACCAACAAAGTTAAAAGTTGAAAATGACAAAACCACGGAACCTATCTACATTCTACCCATGCTACCAGCATCCATACATGTTTCGGCAAATATTATGCCTTCATCAGTGGAAGAAGCAATGTTTCACATTGCTTTCTCACCCGAAGTAAAGCATATGTGCAACGTCTTTCTAAAGACTTCACCGCCCAGGTGGCGTAGTTGTCTAAGCTCTGGCTTCTGATTGAGTGGGCTTGGATCCCGCATGATGCATAGATGGTACTATCGTACGGCACTGTCTCTCTCCAGAACCTGTGGCCTAACATTAGGGACTGGGGCGACTGCTTATAGCTCAATGAGTTGCTCACGATGGCCGTTAAGTTCTCCCCACATAAAACAACTTCGTGATGCCAAATATTCGCGATGTTTCTTTACTAGTCTCAACAATGTAGCAACGTGCTGGCAGAAATTTGCTGCATTTTTCTTATTAATTAATATCATTCTAATGTGGAGTTCTGAAGCCAGAAAAATTTTGCGAAAACCTGGTTACTGTAATCAAGCTGGAAATTACCATGAAAATATTTATGTTTATCTAAGTCAGACTTCTTCACCTTGGGCAATACAATCCACTAGAGGGAGTTTTGAGATTTTTGAGGGATGCTACCGAAGAAGTAAAGAAAGAAAGGAGACAACAATTGTGCACGTACGGTGGTGGTTTATACATAGAAACCTGAAGTGTTTCTTTTTGCTTCTAAAACTAGGCATTTATCGATAGATTATCTCTATTCAGGAAAAATATCTCCTGGCAAAATTTCTATCGATTCGGAGAACAATTATGAATCTAAGATGAATTCAAAACGGCTGACACAGAGAAATTTGCATAACAGCTGTCTGCACTGGTCTTAATTTGGAAAGCCCGACCCAGCTCCGCTCATTTCAGAATTTCTTTGTTTCTTTCTCTCTCTCTCTCTCTCTCTCTCTCTCACTTTTTTTTTTGTTTGGAGTTTAACGACCAGTGTGAGTAATTCAATGGGCTACAAGCAGTCACCCGTCCTTAACTTAGGGCCACTTGTTCCAGGGAAGGGAGAGCTAGTGCAGTAAGACAAACATGACATCCATGCCTCATAGGGTTTCGAACCCGAACCCATCTCAGAAG
Organism: Macrothele yani; assembly: GCA_039090855.1. Lineage (NCBI taxonomy): Eukaryota > Metazoa > Arthropoda > Arachnida > Araneae > Macrothelidae > Macrothele > Macrothele yani. The sequence continues at coordinate 121,035,749 of CM077026.1, forward strand.
AATGCTCAGGAGCAAGCACTTAGACCACTGCGCTACAGGGGTGGCAAAAGTGTTTTTATGTAAATATTTTTCCCAAAAGAAAATGAGTTACGTGTTTAGTAGCTAAACTCTGCTTATACATACTATAAACATCACTCGGAAACGTCAGCGGGCTGCCCCGATGGCGCAGTGATTCAGGCGCTAGCTTATGGCCATTCGTCCGAGAAGAGTTCGGGTTCGAATCCCGAGAGCCGTGGATGTTGTGTTTGTCTTATCTGGAACCATTGTCCCTAAATTAGCGACGGACAATTGCTTATAACCCATTTAGTTCCTCACTATGGTCTTTAAAACTTCAAAAAAAATAAGTGGTCATAACTGAGCTTTAATTTTAAATATGAATTTCAAAAACAGTAAAAATACCGCGATGTTATAAAGAAATTTCAACGTGTGTAAAAACTGTGTTTCGGTTAGTCACTTAAATTCGACTGCTTTTAAGGGTGAATGGTTTATATTTGGTGTTTTTCTCTGTTGTTTTTGCTAAGTTCTCTTCTCTCTCTCTCTCCGGTTCTCCTGATCTCTACCTCCCTTTTGCCCTTTCCTCGTCGTTCTGATGATGTGTTTGAGAGGATTATTGCTCAGTGAGGCGCCAGTAATGGTTAAGGGTAAGCATGTTAGGCAGTTTATAACTTTTTTCTTATAATAAAAAACTGTATACTCATTCAACTGTAATTTTTCCGTACTTTCCACTTCCTTACTTTCCTGCCAGAGCGACTTCTTCCTGCTTCTAATATTTATCTTATCATTCCCCTCCCCCTCAGAAGAGACTCAGAGGATTAAACCTTGTTGTGGATCATCGACTCGAATCCGGTAAAATGTTGAAGGCCAATTTTCTAAGCCTTTTCCCCACAAAAGAATTTTTCTTTAATTTGTTTACAAACTTAAGAAAAAAAATATATTTAACCTTCAAACAATTCAGACGGACACAATCGACACGAAAATCTCTTTGTGTCTTGTGCGCTAATTTTTTATCAAGACGTACAATACAAAGTAATTATTTAGCGAACTGCATTTAAATTTCTAGTGGTTGAACAAAAACTGAAGCGTTTCATTAGTGCAATGACTAACAGGATTGGTCTTTCATCATTTACAAAGCTAGTTTTATTGCCAATCATTTTATTTCCAGAGAAATTCCGAAGATCCTATAACACCTCGCCCACGTATTTGGTTTCGTGAAAACATTTCCGGAATTACCGCTTGCTAATGTGATTCTATTAAACTACACAAAGGAACCCGGAAGTTCTGTTTTGCCGCATGTCAGAGCAGAAGAATGTGGTTCTTCCAAATAATCCGATTTCACAGCTTAAACTGCAATGTTTGAACTCACAGTGCAATTTCTATTGACAGATTAACCTTCCGATGAAACTGTTTGACAATGATGTATTATATAATTAAGTTTTCTAAAATATTTCCCATTACGTACCACCTCGTGCAGAATGTTTATATGAAGTCGAAAAGATGTACGCTATTTCTGTAAAGTATCTGTTTAACAAATCACACAAATGAAAATGACGGTGATATCATGAAGAGGAGTCGCCATAAAAATGATTCCAATAAAATAATAGTCAGTTTTCTAGGCTGTTTCCTGAATGAAAAAAAAACTGCTTAAAATATCACGATATCTCCGTATCTCTAAATCCCATTCTTAGAATTCTTTTTTCATATAATAACGAAATTGATTAATTGATTCAGATATTGTTTTTTTTTATTGGATGTTTAACAACCACAGTGAGCTACTCAAAGGGTTATAAGCAGTCGCCCGTCCCTAATTTAGGGTCATTGGTTCCAGGGAAGGGAGAGAACCAGTGCCGTAAGACAAACACAACATCCATGCCTCGCTGGGATTCGAACCCGGATCCCTTTCGGACGAATAATCAGAGGCCATCGCTTAGACCACTGCGGCGCCGGGGTGGCTATTCAGACATTGCAAAATCATTTTCTCACTGCGGTCAACTGGCTTACCTGTAATTCTCTTGCTATTAATGTTAAGAAAACAAAAATGTTAATTTTCTCCTATGGTCGGAATACCAACCCTATACAATCTATAATTTTAAACAATACACAGGTTGAGGTTGTACAAAGTCTTAAATATCTAGGTGTTTCCATTCAGTCGATCTTAAATCCAACTCTCGCATTGATTATCTTACTTCCCTAATTTCTTGAAATATTGGAATCATTCAGTGGCGTATATTCGAGGCTAGCTGCGATGCCCAGAGAATGCACAAATAAAACTGAATTAAATATACACAAATAAAAGTCAATTATCAACGGTATTAAAATATGTCTTTGCTTTCGGTGCGAAAAAAGACGCTGTCGGATTCGCTTCTTTGACTCAGTCGGGCGAGCGAAAACCAACGGCAGGCATGACGCAAGCAGCTCTTCCACGGTCTCGCAGTTCTGATGCGAAAACCTTCCGCACAATCGCCTGCTGGCGTTTCCATGACAACATGAATCAGCTGGTGGAGGGGAATGGCCGCTCAGAAAAAAGAAGAGTTAGACTATCTCAGTCACTCGCATACTCCACCCCATTAATGTTTCGCGAGAGTTGTTTCAGTTTTTGTGAAGTGTCAATGAATTAAAATCAGAGATATTATATCTTAAATTCATGGCTTTGTTAGATTCGAACTGTTTTGATAAATTTTTTGAAAGCTTCCCTAAACATCTACTGTCAGAACTTAAAGGACTCTGCGCTTCAAATTTTGATACAGCTCGACTAAAAGATGAACTATACGTGTTTTATTCCTTTGATGAATACAAAAACAAATCAGTAAGAGACATTACGTGTTACATAAAGTTGAATAAATTGGACATAGTGTTTATTGAGGTGTACAAATTAGCAGACCTCATATTAAACTTTCCATCAACAACTGCAACTGCCAAAAGAAGTTTTTCCGTATTAAAAAGAATCAAGATATATCTTAGAGCCACACAAAGACACGCACATTCGAGCAACTTGGCTGGTTTCTTAATAGAGCAAAACATTCTTTTTAAATATGAAAAAGTACTCGGAAGAAACATTTTATGAAAACGTAGCACTCAAGTTCACACAAATTGAGAAGAAAAATGGAGTTCATCTACAAATAAAGTATTAAGAAGAAGAATGGAGTTCATGTACAAATAAATGTTCAAATCCTAATCCTAATAATTATTTGGTATCATGTTAGCAATGGCATGTACCTAAAATTTAGAAAACAAGTTACTTCTATAATTTAACAATTAAAAATTAAACTTCGCAATTGAAAAAACAGTACTGGGGGGGAATGGGGGAGGGGATAGCCCAGGTCTCAGACCCAAGATACGCCACTGGAATCATTCTAGGAGTAATGGCTTATTTGTCTCCGAAAATTATTAGTTTACTTTATTATACTTTAATTTCTCCCTATTTCTCCTATTGTATTTCGGTCTAGGGCTTGACTACTAATTATAATTTAACTAAACTTCAGAGATTACAAAAAATATTTTTGAGACTGTTGCAATTTAGGCTTTTAGGCTCCTTTTCAAATTTTAAATTGATCTCCAGATTGCAGTCTAATGATGTTCAGTTATTAAATATTGCTCAATTATACCGTTTTAACTTAACGAAACTCATGCTTAAAAGGGTAAAGAATGACTTATTCTCTTCTTTAATTTCGTTAGTTATTCCTAGCCATTCTTACTCAACTAGACATAAATCCTAACTGATTACTTTTCCCCCTTCAGATGAACATTTTAGAGCTTTAATTAATTATGCTGGTCTGCAGATTTCCAATTGGAATCCACCAGATTTGTTAGGTATTAATAATTATAATTTGTTTGAAAGAAAACTTAAACAATACTTATTTATCCTGATATCATTATTATTTTTTATTGGAAGTTTAACGACCACCGTGAGCAACTCAATGGGCTATAAGCGGTCGCCCGTCCCTAATTTAGGGTCACTGGTTCCAGGGAAGGGAGAGCGCCAGTGCCGTAAGACAAACACAGCATCCATGCCTCACCGGGATTCGAAACCGGACCCCGTTTCGGACGAATGATCAGAAGCCGTCGCTTAGACCACTGCGCCACCGGGGCGGCATCCTTATTATTCGTGATATCCTTATTATTATTATTATTTTCACCTCCTGAACGGGTAGTACGGTGTGTCTGGCTCGCTTTGTTTTTGGATATTTCTTATGTGTTCAATCGTCAGGATGAGAGGGATCGTAAGGCCTCTGTGGCCTTTTTCCTCTTAACTCCTGGTTGTTGCTGTATTGATTTGTTTTGAATTTGAATGTCTACTGCATATAACAACCGAAACACGAAATAAATGAAAATGAAATGAAATTTGATTATTCTCACCATGAGAATGACAGTTCACTGCTACGTAACTTAAACATATTTTGATGCTCAACATTTCCAAAATGTGGAAGGATTTTCTTTTCATGAAAAGGACTAGAACAACGAGCAAAGTTTTCATTGCATTTCGTGGTGTTGTTTCCTACTTTTTCTCATATTCACGATTTCCTAGGAAGAGCGGAAATGTGGATTTTTCACTTGACTAAATCTCCGCTTATGAAAGACCCATTGGAATATTTCCTTTGGCAGGAGAAGAGCAGAGGAGTGTACCGGCCACCATGAGCAACTTATACGCTATTGCATTTACTCATCTTTCACATCGGTCCACTGGGTCCAGGGAAAAGACACAGCCGGTGCCGTAAGAACCCATGCCTCATCTAGGACTCAAACTAGAACCCCTCTCGGACGAATCCCTGTTAGCACAACCTTAAGCCGGGTTCCCACGGAGTCGTGGACGGGGCGAGAACATGACCGAGTGGACCGGAGGTTGTGCTCACTGCCGAGTGGGAACTAGTGATCGTTGCACAGGCGGTAGTACACGACCATGAAGAAAGCGGTCGTAATCATTCCGGCATGCTGCAGTGATCACGACCAGAGTTGGAAACGGGTCAAAAATTTCGGACCCGGACGTCCCATAACTTGACCCGACCCTGGCGCGATCCGGACCCGTAACTGAGCCGGACAAATCATGCTTTGAGCTATAAATTCGAAACTCAATTTATATATAAGTACATATAAACGTAATATATGCATTCATACCAATAACTACTTAATATTTAATAACTGAAATTCTTTTTTAATGATAAAATTTGGTTACTTGCTAAATTTTAGTGCCATTTTTAGTGCCACTATTTTGCGTAATCCAGGAATAATGGCTGACCGTGTCCATGGAGTATATTACAAATGGGAATCATTATTTACGATTACACAAATGCATTTTTTAATGTATTTAGATTGTTCGCTCTTTCCACGCTTTAATCGAGGTGCGCATACTTTCATATGATCCATTAGATTTTTGGTTCCATAATCTTTTCTTACACCGTCGACATCTTTCCTTGCAATTGTACATTTTCCACATTTTGAACAACAAGCAAGACCAAACAACATAGAATTATTCACCGGTTCCTTAATGAGACGAAACAATTTCCAGCATTCACTCTTCCCCTTGTGGTTTTCAACAAGCACGTATTTGTTGGCCTCGACGCCTTTCTCGACCTCCTTAATATTAAATCCATCCATATTAACAAATAAGGTGTTAATTTCGACATATCATGGGAACGGGATGTTAGCACATCAATCGAAAACCTCTGAATGCTCATTGTAAAAGAGGCGATGTGAAAAGTAACTCTTAGTCATACAGTGAACTTCGCACGGAGAGAGTGAATCAGCTGAGAAGCAAGCGAATGGTGTTTGCCTGTACCTCGCCCTGCACAATCGCACTGTAAAAGAACGCAAAGGAAGTATCTTTTTACAATATGGTATCGCTGTGTTTGACGTCGATCGGTGGAAATCTTCATTGCTTTAAGAAAGAGACGACAATATTTTTGCATGGCAAATCATTATTCACTCCGTGGGCACCAGTATAGACTACAAAATTCCACAACGCGCATTTTTCTTTGGAATATATTTTTCTCTTTTCAAAAATAAAACGAGAATAAAACCGGATCAAAATCGGATCAGGAACACCTGGACCCGACCCATTGGACCCGCAAGAAATTGTCGACCCGTTGACCCGTGACCCGTTTCCATCTCTGACCACGACCAACTCAGTCGTGTAAAAGCTTCCTAGGAGAGCTGTTCATTCGTTGTGTAGCTTATTTTCTTTCCAAAATATCGGTGTATGAAATGAACAATACTCAGCTCATCAACTTTGTTGAATTGCACCGTGAGACAGAATGTTTGTGAAATATTAATTCTTCAGTGTACAAGGATCGGGACGTGAGAGATCAATGTTAAAAAGAAATATCTCAAAAAATGTCCATACAAGGTTTTGGTTCTCGAGAAGTTGCACAAAAATTTAAGAACATTAGATCTGCTTATTATCAAGAATTAAAGAAAATAAGCAATTTCAAGAAATCAGGAGTCTTTACTGATGAAATTTATTGGCCCAGAGTACCTTGGTTCAATGTTGTGGACGTTTTTCTAAAGAAAGTTTCCAAAATCAACCCTACGACATCTCACTTGTTAAGTAATGAACAGCAAGCCGTACCACAGTAGTACAAGAACAGCAAACATTTCTTGAGAGCTCTGTAAGTGGAGAGTTGTCTGAAAGAAATCCATTGAACCAACCGAGGTTAGTGACTCGATCTTTAGGTCTCTTCCAATTTCAGAACAGGCAACTTCTTCAAAAAGACGGCATCTTCAGAAACGAATTGCATCGCCTACGTCTAAGAGGAACCACAGGTGTTGTGGGTATTACGTCACAGAGTTACTATAAATAGCTAGCACGTGTGTGAAGAACAAGGTTCAGGCGTGGTTTGTTTGAACGTAACGTGGCTTGCAAACATGCAGACGCCAGATTTGAGAGTCATCTTCCTGTATGAATTTAAACTGGCCCAGAATATACAGGAATTGCCGCTCGAAACGTTAACAAAGAGTTTGGGGAGAATACAGCCAAAGAACGAACCATTCGGCGATGGTTTGTGAAGTTTCGAAGAGGACATACGGACCTGCAAATCGAACCACGTGGTCGCCGACTTGTTGCTGTTTCTGACGATGTTCTGTTACGTATGGTTGGAGTGGACCTCCGAAAAACGTGTCGTGAGATAGTGGCAGAGGTAGGTGTCCACCACACGACAGTTGTACGGCATCTGGCTGAGTAAGGTCAAAAAGCTGCTAAACAGTGGGTAAGGTCAAAAAGCTGCTAAACAGTGGGTAAGGTCAAAAAGCTGCTAAACATGTGGCTGCCGCAGGAGTTGACAACTGCCAACAAGACTCGGCGTTTGGAAGTCTGCACGTCGCTGCTTGCCAGGAATAAACAGGAACCTCTACTGCATCGAATCGTCACCTGTGACAATAAGTGGGTCCTTTATGATAATCGGAAACGATCTGCACAATGGTTAAGCAAGGCACAGTCTGCTAAACGGCATCCTAAGCCACTGCTACACACTAAGAAGGTGATGCTCTTTGTCTGGTGGTCCACAGCCGGAATAATTCCTCGTAGTTTCTTGGGAAGAGGCCAAACCATCACTGCAGAACGTTATTGTGCTGAATTATACCAGATGCACAGGAAATTGCTGTAGAAACAAACGGCTTTGGTCAACAGACATAGTGTTCTTCTAATCCAGGACAACGCCCGCCTTCACGTCGCCCAATGAACGATGCTGACACTAAGTTCCTTGGGCTATGAAGCACTATCTCATCCTGCCTATTATCCAGACTTGTCTCCGACAGACTATCATCTGTTTCGTCGCCTGGATCACTTCCTGTCCGGGAAACAGTTCACAACAGACAACGAGATTCAACGTGCAGTTGATGACTTCTTCGGGTCCCAGCCACAAGACTTTTTTCGTTCCGGGATCATGGCCTTGCCGGACAGACGGCAACTATGTGTCGATGCCGAGGGGAATTATTTTGACTAGGAAAGTTGTCATAATTTTCCGTTCTCGCCGTCCACGTGTGCTGGTCTTTTGCCGGACATTTCATTCGTACCAACACAATAAATTAGAAACCCTACAAAAAAAAAAAATTCTGCAGAGACGGAATTTGACGTGTAATGTCGAAGTATGGCTAAACAGCTGCACAATATGGAAGCTACGAGGATACTCATTTTGCAAATTCAAATGAGAGGGTAGCTTACGAGAATCAAAAAGAATTTCACACATCTGAACATATTCGTCCACCGCAGCCCAGCACATACCCTGGTCCCTCTACTTACTGTCATCCTACTTGATTCTGAGGGCAAGAAAAAGCGTTTGAGAAGCCAAGTGGGCGCAGGAAACGGGCGTAATGGAGCAGGTCAATTACGCAGGTCCTGTGACTCACTAAAATAAAGTAGTGCTCCCGACCTGTCCATGAGTTCCGGCTTTACAATTTAACGTTGGCGAAAGCGCCTACAATCGGCCCGTTATCATAAAAACTGAAACTTGAATGATTGCAGGAAGGTCGTCTGGTCCGATGAATCTCGTTTCCTGTTGCACCTTGTGGACGGTACGTGTGTGTTGTTTCGCTGGGAAAGTGTTGGCAGCAAGGTGCACCGTCGGACGAAAGCAAGCGGTGGAGGAAGTGTGATGCTTTGAGTAGTGTTTTGCTGGAAACCCATGGGTCCAGTCATTCATTTGCGGAAAGCTATGGCATCTACCACTTACCTAAACATCAATGCGGACAAAGTACAGGGGTTGTACAAAAAAAATGGAAACATCTCGCAGCAAACAGTGACTTTGGTATGTGCTGCTTTTTGAGTAAAACAAACACGTAGGTACAATTTTATTTTGTAAAAAAGTGTTGCTTATAATCTCAAGGGTCTGTGTGATTGCATTGTAAATCAGTGTTTGTATAATTTTATTCCTTTTGCATTGTAATCAGTGTTTGTATAAGATATTCCGCTAGCTGTGTAAAGATCGAAACCTTTTTTTTTTTTTTTTTTTTTTTCACTATCTCTGCTCCCGAGAGACGTATTTGAAAAAAAGTTAGCATAACGTTTTCCATGAAGAATAGCTTTCGCCTATTTTCAACTTTTCCGTTATGCAAAAATTTTCCGCTAGCAGACGCAGACTTATCTCGAGTTTCCTTCTATATTTCTACTTTTAACTGTTCGATTTGAAAATTTCTTTGTCTCTGTTACTTTCCTTGTACTATGAGAAACTTTTTGTACGACATTTTTTTATTTTCGCAACATGCTTTTTAACCGCTGGTGGAACTAAGCAGATGCTTCTATTTATGGATGTTTTATCGATTGTTGGAATTGGTTGATTGTTTTCCAAACCGATTCCATTGACTTTGAATAGCTTTGATAAATTTAATTCACGTCAGAGCGGATTCAAAAGACGTGCTGATTAAATCCGAAAATTCGGTGTCATCGTTTTTGTTTTCTTCTTTTAAAAGTCTACTTTGAAAATTCTGTAGGGTATTTAAAAGATGTGCTCAGTACACCCGAGAATTCGATATCATCCTTCTTGTTAAATCAAAATACGCAAATTATCCAGAAACTAGTGTGTTAATCAAAATATATTGCTCGAAATGTGAGACTTGTATATCTGAAAGTGAATCAGCAATTACGATATTAATGCGGAAAATACGAGTAGTCACACACACACACACACACAGCTCATGATGTACTAAGCCAAGATTTCCATCACTTTTTGTCCGAACAAATATCTCAGGAACTGTCTCATTTTATAGCTATGTTTCCGGCTTTCAGACGTTATTGACCCGAGCAGCCGGAGGGGTATTTTGCACAAGGGAGAGGACACGGAAAATCACTTCAGCCTGCAAAATGATTGGACCCTAGTGGAACACGATCGTGCATATAAAGGAGGAATCGTACAAAGGCTGGTATGCACTGAAAGCTATTCTTCCTTCTTACACAAAAAGCAACTTCATCAGATGATATTTAATGGATGAATGAATCCCTCAAAGGGCGTGAACTCCAAAACTCTCGTCCCCATAGCTCTAAGATAAATCATGAAGGCAATAGCAAAGGAACATTACTGCATTCGGTTTAATTGTTTGAAACAGTAATAACGTAATGGCCTTGAACCTCAACTTGATGTATTTGTTATCTGGAATGATTAGAGATGATCAACATTATTCAAAATGCACACCTATTTCTTAAATCCAGGCGTGGTCCGACAAATTCTAAGATCATTATTCCTAAAATTAAATTATCTCTGTTCAATTGTTGCAAAAATTTCTAGTCGAGAAGAACTGTCACTGAAAGTAATGCCTTAATTAACCGAACGAGTAGAGATGGTATGCTGTCCCTGACTTGAATTTTATTTTGGTTATAATTATTTCCTTTGTGAAACACTCTGAGCATACCGCGCCCGAAAGCCGAGTGGCTGTAGAATAATGGTTAGTTTACAGGAATTATTTATGTTAACAGCAACTGGTATTGTAACGTTATTTTACGTTCTGCGTAACACTAACTCTGAGCTTGTTATTCTAACATTCGCTGTAATGTTCGTGGAACACGGACAGCTTGAATTTGGAAACTATTCCAAAATCAACACAGAGAATTGACTTGGGTTAGGAACATCAAACAAGAGTCATCGCTCTTTCCACGTTTATAAGTGAGTCACGGAATTCTCATCGGCCGCCACCACCGGGAATCGAACCCAGGGTCTTCCAGTTACGCGCCGGACATGCTACCACTGCACCACAGCGGCTTCGAATTCCTCCAGACTCACATACGGCAGTTAGCCGCATGTGAGTCTGGAGGACTTCGAGCTGTATTTAGCCATAAGGGTGTCGAAGTCGAGCTGGCAGTTAGCCGTATGTGAGTCTGGAGGAATTCGAGGCTGCTGTGGTGCAATGGTAGCATGCCCGGCGCATAACTGGAATACACTGGTTTCGATTCCCGGTGGCGGCCGATGAGAATTTTTCCGTGACTCACTTATAAACGTGGAATGAGCGATGACTTCGGTTTGACTATTCCAAAAATAAAAAAAATAAAACTATCTTAGAACTTAGCCTAGAAACCCAGCCGCTAACGACGATTAATTTAATCAGTAATTCCATCTGCTTTCTTAATTTGAACATGGGTTTGTTTGAAGGAGGAAATGGAGGGTTGTTTAAAGGAGGAAATGTTCTTCTGAAAACATTTTTAAGTCCAAACCTTTGAATTTTCTGGTGCTATGGCGTCCACAACTGCACTTTCACACAAGGCAAACAACTAACGAATCAGAAGAGGGCAGCGGATGGCTTAGTGGTTAACGTTCGTGACACCCGTAAAGAAGGACCATGGTTCGATCCTGAGTGGTGACGAATGCTAAACTTCATCTGAAAGTCTGCCGTGCCTGGAACCAGCACGTTTAGCCGACGGATCGCAGGTACTAGTTCCCCGGTTGTAAATTAAGAGCGTCTGCTCCTCCCCTCCTTTTGCTTCTCTCCCCGGACCAACTGGGGTGTACTATGACGTAGTGTGACGTTGAAAAAATTAAAATGGCTGTTTTAAGAGCCAACTGTGAAATCTTAGACCTCTCGCGTCTTTTTTTTTTTTTGCCGTGTTCTCGTTTTTATTTTTTAGAACGAGGTGTTCTCTCTTACCTTAGTCCTTTTCCCCTTTTCCGCGTCCTGCTGTGGTGTGTGTATGACACCAGTTTGAAGGCAGATAAGTATGTCAAGGCAGCTTACTTCTTCATTACTTAATGGAAAACCCCTTATTCCTAAAACTCTAATGTTTCTTTGCTTTTTATGAAATATTAGATGTTGCAGAATAGTCCTTAACTGCACATGAAAGTGGTGATTATGCACTTCCAGATAATGGCCAGGTTGAGTGAAAAGTCGTACTTAAACAGAGTCTCCGGAAAGTACATCAACACGCAGTCACATAGAATAACTTAACCTCTATAATTCAACTCACCCGAAACAAAACTTCATGCTATCGTAAACAAAATCGCACTTCGAGACAAAAATGCACTTCAAGAATAGAATGCTCGCTATAGTAAACAAGGTACACTTTTCCAACGTTGGCTAAATCAGAATGCCTCCGATGATTCAAGCATTTTTAATTTTTATTTATTTTTTTCTTATTTTGCCACACTACACCATTCACCACACAATCAAATTACAGATACAATTTCTGTACCAAAAAATATGGACCTATTACAAATCGCACCATATGCAAACACAAAAGAAATAGAGTAGATATATGTAAAAAAAAAAAAAAAATTAATACAACACATAAATGCAAAAATATGAATGATAATACAACTAATACAAACACATAAAACATCAAACATGCAAATGCAAATATAATACAAAATGTTATACATATATTGAAAAGTATAAATGAAGTAATAGGAAATACAAAAACACGTATGATAATATGAATAATTTTGTTTTTAGCTTTAGTTTAAGTAAATTCATGCACCACTACAGGTTCTTAAAAACAAATCAGTGCGATGCATTGTGATTGTGGCAAGGGAACCAGGGAAAAAGGCTGACAATAGCCTGACAGGCCCCTAGCCCCCCCCCCCCTCGAAAAGAATCTAAATAGTCAAGCCAAAGAACAATTTAACTATTATGCAGTAAATTAAAGTAATAATACGTAATAAACAGTATAACCAAACATTAATTTTGAAAGTCTTTAGTTGTTTTTTGAATACCGAAAAGTGTGTCATCGTCTTTATTAAATAATAAATTTATTAAATAATAAATTAGTACGTGCTCTAGGTATTAAAAAACTACTAATTCCACGAGTGTCATGATAATGGGAACGGAAATGCAAGGTGATTAGATCTGAATATTTATTAGCATATATACGTTCATGCATAAATAGTAATAATCCAAAACTGTATAATTTATCAAATGACATTATCTGATAACTGAGAATGTACCTGGAGAAGTAACATAGCTTCTCGTAATATTGCTTCTCGTAGATTGATAATAACATTGCCTCGAGAAAATCAGATCAGATCGTATGTAGAGGATTTTAGGAAGGCAGTGTCTGACCCCAGGTCTTAAACAATCCTTAGAAATAGGAAACTAGAAGATTTGGGCTAGAGTGCCCGATAGGAAAGTGAGCTAGGTAGAAGCCCTTATTTATTACCCGGGGCCCGACGGCTTAACGTGCCCATTCGACACACGGTGGATATTTAGTGTTTCGAGCGTTCGTACCTGCCTGGGATCGAACCTGAGGTATTATCCGTGGCAGTCGCGAACGTTGACCACTAGGCCACCCGCGGCCCTGCCTCGAGAAGACTGAACACATTCGCTCTTATCTCCAGCTTTCTATTCGGTCACTGCTTTTTGACCTGCTGCCAGGATAGCCGAAATCAAATTCGTCGGACAGGAATCAGTGGCGTTCAACGTTTAATGGGAATGAACCAAAATTGTCATAAAGAACTCAAAAGGAAAGTTAAGTTAGACTATACATCACATGGTCAGATGCGTAGGTTTCTGAGCTACAGTTCCGAGTTTGGCCCATCCACGAGTGTCAGACAGGGCGTGGATGATGTGCTCGTCTCGCGGCGCTGGTTTCTCTTCCATCTCTAGAAGCAGTGGGTCCAAATTAGGAACTGACGACTGCTTATATGTATCCCTCAGAGTTGTTCATGGTTGTTGTTAAACCTCGAAGCAAACACAACCAACTGGAGTACTAGGTACCCCGGTGGGGCACTCCGTTAAGTGGAGCACCTTGCATCATCGCAAAAATCAGAACGAGTAAATGAGTAAAATATATTTATAATTAAGAAGTACTATTCCTCGACGATGAGCAGGGACGTCGCTAGACTTCGAAATCAGTATGGGCGATTTCGAAGTCTAGCGACGAAGTTTCGAAGTTGCTGGGGCAAGCTTAATAGTATTTTTTTTTTTTTTTTTTTTTTTTTATGAAACACTGAAAGAATAAATTTTTAATGATTTTTTTCTTTTAATTGAAGGTTAAAAGACCACCGTGAGCAACTCAGTGGGCTGTAAGCAGTCGTTCGTCCCTAATTTAAGGTCACTGGTTCCGGGGAAGGAGACACTCCGTGCCGTAAGATAAACACAACATCCATGCCTCACCGGGATTCGAACCAAGACACTTCTTTGACGAATGGTCATAACCCAGCGCTTAGACCACTGCGCCACAGGGGCGGTTTCTACCCTTTTCACTACCGGCTATAAAAGAATTCGTGCGATTCCAACCCCTCCGCTTGGACACGCATATAAACACCGGCCTGACAAATTAACGCCACGGGTGTAAGATACGCGTGTTGGTGGAATGTTGCCTTCAACTTTTTGCTTGCTCTGGATGCATTGTCTTAAATTTCTGTTCAAAAATTTCCTGTTTTGCTTACGAAAATAGCACTGTACAATATTTTTTAAAATAAAATGTCGTTTTTGTTTATTCTAAAGCAAATTTTAACGTTGTTCCCCGCAGACACAATGCCTCACCTCTCCTTAACTTCCTTCCTTCCAGCCAGCGACTTTGTCTTGCACTCCTCTCCTACAAAGCAGTCGTCAACCGCTTTCTGCATTTTCACTGTCCCGGGGAGGTCTTAAGGACGCTAGTGTAGCTTTATACCCCACTTTTCTCGTTGGAATTCCCTATTTTGTAAAGAAAATAAACAGCGTAATTAATAGTGACCCCCTCAGTGAATTCCTTTCCACCCTCCTCATTGGCCCCCTGGCCATACAGACATGAAAAATAGGCTGAAACTAAAGATTTGGAAGAGTGGAGAACTGAATTTTTATGGCCCTCCGGTGCCATTTTGATAAACTTTTTATTTCAACTACATGAAATAGAACACAAGACTTATTACTTGGCAAAGTGCAGATTATATTTTGAAGTGAAATATATTGAAAAATGTCACATTTTGAAAATTTTGAACTCGCACCTCCCTCCTTGGCGACGTCCCTGACGATGATTGGTAGCTGTTACAAGCCAGCGTTTCTTCAAAGTTCGCATTTAGAAAGGATTCCAGTAAAATTTCTGTAGAACTAGCGGTGGCTGCTTAATGTCGTTTTGATACCAAAGAAGATCACAAACAGAAGAACAGTGGTTCAACCCAACTTTAAGAAACTTCGCTGAAATTCACGATGAGCATGTAAATTATAGCCTAAATTTCGCAACATTGTACCTGTTAATCGGAACATCAGATCCATGGAATTAATGGACCTGATTGTGCCTCTCAAGTTTTCTTTCATTTTTTACCATTTTGTGTTTCACCAGTGCGTGAATTATTATCAGTTTTACATTATCTATTTTATTTACTGTTTGGTTTACTTAGGAGGTGGGGGGAAAGTGGATTTGTCATATTGTATGTATCAATGATGTTGCTGTGCATATTTTCCTTTTATGATGTGCGCACTGTGTGTCATATGTTGTTTTGTTTTTTTCAGTGATATTTTTTTTTTTTAATGATATCTGAACACTACTCTTTCCTGGTAATTTGCTTATTAACATGTTTTATTGTGAAGTACTTATGATTACTTGACTAGCTCTGCCGTTCTGGTCATGTCCTTACCCTGACTACGGTTGTGCCTTATTTAATTTTTTCTTTCTCTTGTTCCTGGTACTAATTGTTTTTTGTATTATGTTTGACGTGTAAACCCCCTTCTAGTTATTTTTCATTTTATTTCACTGTTCCGTGCATTTACATTGTATTGATGTGCATTTTTGTTGCTTTACGATTATAAGGGTGCTTCTTCCCTTATTATCATCGTTTTTACGCTTTCCAGCCATAGGTTGAAGAAGCTTATATGCTCCAGCTTTGTCCGTCCGTCTGTCTGTTTGTCTGTCTGCCCGTCCGTCCGCACGATAACTCGCGTAAAAATGGTTCGATTTGCATGAAATTTCAGTATGTGGTAGGGGACAACCTGGGAAGGAACCCTATTGAAAATGGGCGAAATATTGTCAAAGGTCAGGACATAGGAGCGGGATCCATTCCATCGCCCTTATGCGTCATAACTTGCGTAAAAATACTTCGATTGCGACAAAACTTTATCATGTTATTCTGGAGGTACATTGAACTGGTTCTGTTGAATATCATTGAAATGGGGTCAAAGGTCAGGGCACAGAAGCGAAATTTATTCCACAGCTATTATCCTCATAATTTGACTAATAATGATTCTATTGCGACAAAACTTTAGTATGTTGTTCCAGAAAGACACTGAACCAATTCTATTGGATATCATTGAAATGAAACCAAAGGTCAGGGAACAGGAGCTAGATTTATTCCACAGCTATTATCCTCATAACTTCACAAAAAATGCTTCGATTGCGACAAAACTTTAGTATGTTGCTCCGGAGGTATACTGAACCAATTCTGTTTAATATCATCGAAATGGGATCAAAGGTCATGGCACAGGAGAGAGATTTATTCTACAGCCATTATCCTCATAACTTGAGTAATGATTCCTGGTATGTTGAAAAGCGTATCACATATAATCAATGCATTGCGTGATTTTACTAACTTGTTGGTATACTTGTCTGTGCGCCATTTGTTAATGTCGCTTCTTATG
Source organism: Macrothele yani (assembly GCA_039090855.1). NCBI lineage: Eukaryota > Metazoa > Arthropoda > Arachnida > Araneae > Macrothelidae > Macrothele > Macrothele yani. The sequence goes on from CM077026.1 coordinate 121,052,207, forward strand.
ATATAGTGTCTAAATTTTTATATTTTGCTTTTTATACGGAACAACGTCCTTTGTTTTCCGATTATGCCATTGTTACTGCTCGCAGAGTATGTCATGCCGTCTATATGTTCTAGTATGTTCTCCTCTCCTACTATCTGTGTATGCATAGTGCTCAGTTTTTCTCCATTGTCAGATACTTGTTTACTTTGTCTGTGATTCTCAGGGGTTGTTTATTTTTATTTTATTTATTTATTTATTTATTTTTTTTTTGCTCTGTGTCGCCTACTTCAGTATTGCAGCTCTGTTCCATGGTGGATACTGTTGTGTTTATTATTATTATTTTTTTCATTTTGTGAATCGCCTGCCGTGAATCCTTTTAAGTTTTTACATGTTGTCTGTACATATTGTTGTTTCAATAAACTAGGTGTGCATTGCACACCTACAACATTTTTACTCCATGGATCGTGGACTGGATCGTGGATATGACCATGGATCGTGACATGGATCGTGATCATGGATCGTGGACCATGGATCGTGTACCGGATCGTGGATATGACCATGGATCGTGGATATGGCCGTGACATGGATCGTGGACCATGGATCGTGTACTGGATCGTGGATATGACCATGGATCGTGACCATGGACCGTGACATGGATCGTGGACCATGGATCGTGGACCATGGATCGTGGGCTGGGTCGTGGATATGACCATGGATCGTGGACTGGATCGTGGATATGACCATGGATCGTGACCATGGACCGTGACATGGATCGTGGACCATGGATCAAGGATATGACTATGGATCGTGGATATGACCATGGATCGTGACCATGGACCGTGACATGGATCGTGGACCATGGATCGAGGATATGACTATGGATCGTGGATATGACCATGGATCATGGATATGACCATGGATCGTGATATGGATCGTGACATGGATCGTGATCATGGATCGTGATCATAGACCTTGACATGGATCGTGAACTGGGTCGTGGATATGACCATGGATCGTGGATATGACCATGGATCGTGACCATGGACCGTGACATGGATCGTGGACCATGGATCGAGGATATGACCATGGATCGTGGATATGACCATGGATCGTGGATATGACCATGGATCGTGGATATGACCATGGATCGTGACATGGATCGTGATCATGGATCGTGGACCATGGATCGTGTACTGGATCGTAAATATGACCATGGATCGTGACCATGGACCGTGACATGGATCGTGGACCATGGATCGTGAACTGGGTCGTGGATATGACCATGGATCGTGAACTGGGTCGTGGATATGACCATGGATCGTGGACTGGATCGTGGATATGACCATGGATCGTGACCATGGACCGTGACATGGATCGTGGACCATAGATCGAGGATATGACCATGGATCGTGGACTGGATCGTGGATATGACCATGGATCGTGACCATGGACCGTGACATGGATCGTGGACCATGGATCGTGGACCATGGATCGTGGACCATGGATCGTGAACTGGGTCGTGGATATGACCACGGATCGTAGACTGGATCGTGGATATGACCATGGATCGTGACCATGGACCGTGACATGGATCGCGGACCATGGATCGAGGATATGACCATGGATCGTGAATATGACCATGGATCGTGGTAATGACCATGGATCGTGGATATGACCATGGATCGGGATATGGATCTTGACATGGATCGTGATCATGCATCGTGGACCATGGATCGTGATATGGATCTTGACATGGATCGTGATCATGCATCGTGGACCATGGATCGTGTACTGGATCGTAGATATGACCATGGATCGTGGTAATGACCATGGATCGTGGATATGACCATGGATCGTGATATGGATCTTGACATGGATCGTGATCATGCATCGTGGACCATGGATCGTGATATGGATCTTGACATGGATCGTGATCATGCATCGTGGACCATGGATCGTGATATGGATCTTGACATGGATCGTGATCATGCATCGTGGACCATGGATCGTGTACTGGATCGTAGATATGACCATGGATCGTGTACTGGATCGTAGATATGACCATGGATCGTGACCATGGACCGTGACATGGATCGTGGACCATGGATCGTGTACTGGGTCGTGGATATGACCATGGATCGTGGACTGGATCGTGGATATGACCATGGATCGTGACCATGGACCATGACATGGATCGTGGACCATGGATCATGGATATGACCATGGATCATGGATATGACCATGGATCATGGATATGACCATGGATCGTGACCATGGACCGTGACATGGATCGTTGACCATGGATCGTGGATATGACCATGGATCGTGGTCTGGGTCGTGGATATGACCATGGATCGTGACCATGGACCGTGACATGGATCGTGCACCATGGATCGTGAACTGGGTCGTGGATATGACCATGGATCGTGGACTGGATCGTGGATATGACCATGGATCGTGACCATGGACCGTGACATGGATCGTGGACCATGGATCGAGGATATGACCATGGATCGTGGATATGACCATGGATCGTGGATATGACCGTGGATCATGGATATGACCATGGATCGTGGATATGACCATGGATCGTGATATGGATCGTGACATGGATCGTGATCACGGATCGTGGACCATGGATCGTGTACTGGATCGTAGATATGACCATGGATCGTGACCATGGACCGTGACATGGATCGTGAACTGGGTCGTGGATATGACCATGGATCGTGGACTGGATCGTGGATATGACCATGGATCGTGACCATGGACCGTGACATGGATCGTGGACCATGGCTCGAGGATATGACCATGGATCGTGGATATGACCATGGATCGTGGATATGACCATGGATCGTGGATATGACCATGGATCGTGGATATGACCATGGATCGTGATATGGATCGTGACATGGATCGTGATCATGGATCGTGGACCATGGATCGTGTACTGGATCGTAAATATGACCATGGATCGTGACCATGGACCGTGACATGGATCGTGGACCATGGATCGTGAACTGGGTCGTGGATATGACCATGGATCGTGGATATGACCATGGATCGTGACCATGGACCGTGACATGGATCGCGGACCATTGATCGTGAACTGGGTCGTGGATATGACCATGGATCGTAGACTGGATCGTGGATATGACCATGGATCGTGACCATGGACCGTGACATGGATCGTGGACCATTGATCGTGAGGTGGGTCGTGGATATGACCATGGATCGTAGACTGGATCGTGGATATGACCATGGATCGTGACCATGGACCGTGACATGGATCGTGGACCATGGATCGAGGATATGACCATGCATCGTGGATATGACCATGGATCGTGGATGTGACCATGGATCGTGATATGGATCGTGACATGGATCGTGATCATGGATCGTGGACCATGGATCGTGTACTGGATCGTAGATATGACCATGGATCGTAACCATGGACCGTGACATGGATCGTGGACCATGGATCGTGAACTGGGTCGGGGATATGACCATGGATCGTGACCATGGACCGTGACATGGATCGTGGACCATGGATCGTGGACTGGGTCGTGGATATGACCATGGATCGTGGATATGACCATGGATCGTGATATGGATCGTGACATGGATCGTGATCATGGGTCGTGGACCATGGATCGTGTACTGGATCGTAGATATGACCATGGATCGTGACCATGGACCGTGACATGGATCGTGGACCATGGATCGTGAACTGGGTCGTGGATATGACCATGGATCGTGACCATGGACCGTGACATGGATCGTGGACCATGGATCGTGGACTGGGTCGTGGATATGACCATGGATCGTGATCGTGGGCCGACATCTCGGGCAGAAAATGTGGACAAAGCTGGAACAGGCATGGTTGGTATTACCTCCGGAAACCCTCCGGCATCTATTAATAGTAGTGTCCATGCATCAGCGTGCACAGGGATGCTGTCTGTTTGCTCTAGAGAGGAAGCAACTCGCTTTTAGGAAGATATCTCCAATGTTTTATCCATTGAGTGTATATCGCTCCATTACAAAAATTGCTAACGATACAGTCTGTGAAATACTCGGCTTTTTGGAGTTTAGCAGTTTTATGTTTATATTTTTCATGTTTCGACACTCTTTTGCCAAATGTGGCCATTATCGAGGATTTTTCGAAACAAACAGTAGAAAACTATGCAGTACAATCATACCTTTTTATTAGAGCTTTAGAGACCTCTGAGTCCACTATCACACAAATCTGCCAACTTTAAATTTGCAAATAATCTTTTTTGATTGGGCGTAATTGCTGTGTAAATGAGTCTGCAGAACATTTAAAACTCAATATGCTCTTGGTGTACAGTTCGGTATCCCTGATTTTACAGTGTTCTACAAAACTTGTATCTTGTTACAGTCTTCAAGAAAGGAGTTAATATGCACGCTCATTTACGTTACCGTCTAAATCCCTCGAGGATTGATTCGTGTCAACTAACGGAAAAATAAAGCGTTCCTTTGTAAGAATTCAATCCATCTTCCAAAAAATTTAAAGTTGATAAAAATACGAAAACGCTGGCAAAACAACCTGCAAGACAACGACACGAAAAAATTAACAAACGTAGTGACTATTGTACCAAAATACAGGGAAAGCTATAAAGAAGTAAATTTCTCCACCCTTTTTGTCCACGCCGGGAGTCGAACCCGAGTCCACTTATACCGAAACAAGTCGCTCTACCAACTGAGCTACGCAGACGCTCGTTCTTGCTGCTATCTGCCTTTATGTCGTGTGCGTCCTGCGGGGAAGGCACGTCACATCTCCCGTCCCCCGAAAGAGGGCCGGGGGCATGGCCCACGGGTCAGCCGTGACCATCCGCTGTAGAACGTGCACTTGAGAACTCCCAGTCAATCTGATGTGTGGAATGCAACGTCACACACATTTATTTTCTCGAAGCGCTGGAGAAGGGATTCTCTTATTTTTCTTGTCTCGCGGTGTGGAAAGAACATCACACCATTGCGAGGAGATCTTTAACGGCCGGGTCATTCGGGAAGTTCGGGCGCCATTGTAACGAAGTAAATTTCTCCGTCATTTTGGTCCTCGCCGGGAATCGAACCCGAGTCCACTTATTCCGGAACAAGTCGCTCTACCAACTGAGCTACGCAATCGTTCGTTCTTGCTGGTATCTGCCTTTATGTCGTGTGCGTCCTGCGGGGCAGGCTCGTCACAAAGCCTGTTATAACGAGGGTTCACGGCAATAACCGCGTCATAGAGATACCCGCAGTACAGTATATCCAAATCTAAGTATGCATTAGACTGTGTAAGTATTTTGTTCAGGGACAAGATTGGAACCGCATTATATCCGATTCCTCGGTATGACCGACCGCGTAATATCTGGCTTCCACTGTATTTTCGACAAAAATTTAAAGAAATAATAATCTTGAAATGATATCTTCGGACGAAAAAGTTGTTGCTATGTCGTGGAAACTGATTTTATTCGCTTTTCCTATTTGTGTCTTTTGTTTGTGGAATATAATATTTACGATGCGATTTTTGAGGAGCTGGTTTTCTAAATTCCACAATGTACAATTTTCCCTATCCGAAATGTATGACGGCAAATAAATGCGGGGAAAATCCATAAAAATTGAAAATCCCAACTTAGAGAAGATAAGTCATTTATTTATGTCAAGTAAAGTGGCTGTTTGATGGCAGTATCTCGGAAACGTAGTTTCGTTTGTATTGAGGGACGATTGAGGACTGTATTGATATTTCGTTTTATTACCACAAGATCATTTGTTATTCTCTTATGTGTACGTGGGTTGTCCGGAAGAATCTTTGTCCTTAAGTCGACGCTGGAGTCGCTAGATGAAATTGTTTTTCTCTCATGTTGGAAACAGAGAGGTCAAACAGTATTGCTATTAAAGTAGTTGTTTCGTAGAAATTCTGAAAAAACAATATGTTAGTTGAAAACGGTAATAAATCACATAATCTACTACATGAGGAAACATGTTGCCACACGAATAACATCCAACATTTATGGTAATAACACGTTGTTTTTTTTTTATGTGATGCCATAAATTCGAACAGCCAGGGAGGGATCAGAACATTGGCGTAGGAAAGGCAGGAGCTCAGTGGGCTCAAGCTCCTCCCATTCGATATCAAGGCACATTTTTGTCTTGAACGCCGAATCACATGATTTCTTTTTCTCTTTTAAAGCCGCATTTTAAATCTTCTTTTATTAAAGATATCAAGATGAATTTGAAAAACCCATAAAAAAAACTGACTCAAATCACATTATACATTTTTTTTTAATTGGAGGTTTAACGACCACCGTGAGCAACTCAATGGGCTATAAACAGTCGCCCGTCCCTAATTTAGGGTCACTGGTTCCAGCGAAGGGAGAGAGCCAGTCCCCTAAAACAAACACAGCATCCATGCCTCACCGGGATTCCAACCCGGACCCTTTTCGGACGAAAGATCAGAGGCCATCGCTTAGACCACTGCGCCACCGGGGCGGCATACAAATTTTGAAGATGACAATCCGATTTTTGGTGTAGATGTGACAAGGATGGTAGATCAGATGATATCCAAAAACGTGAGAATTCCACCGTCCTGGAGCGGGACTCGAACCCGCGTCTCCAAGTGTAGTGGTTAGCATACCCGGGCGCTATCTGGGAGACGCGGATTCGAGTCCCGCTCCAGGACGATGGAATTTTCAAGTTTTCGGATATCATGTGATTTACCGTCCTTGTCACATCTACACCAAAAATCGGATTGTCATCTTCAAAATTTGTATTATATGGTGTAATCCCGTATTTATTTCATGATTTCAAATCAAATTTTTTCCAAACGAAATCGCGGATTTTTTCGAATCTCTTTGAATTCGTTTCATTGGCGCATTTTTTCAAGTGCAAGCAACACGCCTGCAGGGTTTACCCGCTGTCGCTCACACTCCTGGAAGATGCCTTTATTAACACTAAGAGGAAAAGACCAACCACTGCGATAGAATCCTTATCAAGATATGAAGCTGCTGGTGTTGTTGTTGTTGTTGTTTTTTATCCCAATGTCAAGATATTACTAAACGTTCTAAGAATTCTTCCTGTTTCAACAGCCACTCCAGAAAGTAAATTTTCTACTCTCGGACGCCATAAAATGTATCTTCGAAACACAATGTCTGATTCTCGACTTTCTGGACTTGCATTCCTGAACATTCATCGAGAAGTAGAAGTAAGTCCAGGATACACGTTTTGAAGTGAATGGCGGCAAAGCGCCGTTATCTTGTACTGTGTAAGTATGTGCAAGTATAATTTTTTTAAAATTCTAGCAAAACTTTGCATTTTCAATATTCTGAACTATTATTTATTTCATAAAATAACTAATTCTAAAATTACGTCTTTATAAATAACTCCGAGAAATTGAACACTGAGAGAGAAGTACTCTATTTTACATTAACCACATTTAATAAATACATAGCTCTCCACATTGCATAAGGCATTGTATCAAAATTTTGTAAATCAGTATTTTAATCATCAATAAAATTGTTAATTTATTAATGAATTTATATAATTATTCTAAATAATGAATTATTGATAATTAAAACATAATTATTAATTGATTGTCCTAGAGTAGCAATTATTGGGTTGTCGGAAACGTCATGACGTATTTTAGTCATTCTTTGCAAAGGTCATTTATTGATAGAAAGAACAAAGATCTATCAATGATATAATGCCCGTTTTGTTCGATAACCTTTTGCCATTATTCAGTGAGCTGCAGAATGCCTCGTTCATAGAAGGGCCTGTCTTTCGTGGCGAAAAACTTTACAAGGTGCTGATTTACACCTTATCTGAATTGAACGTTATACCACGCAAGGACTGTTGAAGAGAGCGAAACAGGTGAAAGTCTGACGGCGCAAGGTCAGGCGAGTATGCTGGGTGTGGCAACACATCCCACCCAAGCTCCAATAATTTTTGGCGGGTGATCAAACTTGTGTGCGGTCTCGCGTTCTTGTGATGGAACACAACACCTTTACGATGAACGAGCTCTGGACGTTTCTGGATAATGGATTCGTTGAAACTGTCCAATTGCCGACAGTACACATTCGAACTGATTGTTTGGTTCCGTAGTAGGAGCTCCAAAAACACGACACCTTTAAAACCCCACCACACTGAGACCAGAACCTTCCGCTGATGAATGTCTGCTTTGGATGTCGTTTGAGGCGAAGCAGCACGTCGGGACCAAAACCGTTTGCGTAGCACATTATTGTACACAATCCACTTTTCGTCACCAGTGATCAGACGCTTCAAAAAAGGATCGTTTTTCTCGCGTTTAATGAGCATATCACATATGTTTATACGCGCCGACACTTGAGCCTGTTTGAGTTCATGAGGAACCCACACATCGAGCTTGCTTACGTATCCCAGCTTCTTCCGGTGGTCGTGAACGCTTGAATGATGGATGTGCAAGGTGTCTGCAATCTCTCGTGTCGTGTAACGTGGGTTTGACTCGATCAATGCCTTGATTTGGTCGTCATCAACGTCGGTGGGCTTTCCGGACCAAGCAGCATCGTTGAGGCAAAATCACCAGCACGGAATTTTGCGAACCACTGCTAGTACTGACGTTCTTGTAGAGCATTATCACTGTACATTTTACGCAATTTTTCAGAAGCTTGACGCGCGTTTTTCCTTTTACGGCAGTAAAACAGTAAAATATGACGAAAATGCACAGTTTAGTTTTCCATCTTCACCTTGATGTCAAATCTCCGCAAATCAACCAAATCGCTCACTATTCCTTTTAGACTGCAGCTAGAACTAGCACCTGTCGAATGCCATAGCGATAACAGAGCTGCGTATGCCTCCAGTACAGTACTTCCAAAACCGCCCAACCGCCATCGGGTGACAAAATTCGTCATGACTTTTCCGGCAACCCAATATTTTCGGTGTTTGGGTATGAAACTACTTGAGTCCTTCCCATAATTTTTGAATTGCTACGTCCCTGGATCAGAAGTCAACGCAAATAGCACTTTCTCAGAATATCACAATACATAAGTGTTTGCACTTTTAAACTGAGAAAAACGTTTAACTTTTTTAAACGAAAGAAAAAGTTGGTCTTGGTCTCGTCCACTATATGTTGCTTTTCATTGATGAGGGTATTAGGTTTTCGTACCGTAGGACAAGTTTAAAGACATAGATAGAGGTTTCACAACACGTGTGTAAACATATTTACGATTGATTTTGCTTAAACAATACTACTACACATACCAAACACTGGATAAGAAACTTTCACTCAATACCGGATTGGACCTATTCTAGCTCGAATTCCAGCACATTTCCGATTTAGCTTAGATTCCACAAAGTGCTGGAGTACATCTACCCCAACAAAATACAAGGCGTTCACCAGACAAGTCTTTAACTAGCTCAGATTTGAAGGAAGATGACTTTGCTCCTGGATCTGTTTTTCTAACATGTCGCGTGCATTCTCAATGTGGTTCAGATGCGTGGTCTGCGGTTGCCAGGCAAGATGATGAATGTAGCTCTCGTGCTTGCTGAACACATCTTGCGCGATGGACTGAAGCATTGTGGTCCATGAAATAGATGTCACCTGATGAATCAACATTTCAGGATGGACTTAATCAGCATCAATGTTCATATAATCCTTGGAAGACACCCGATCTTCCAGGAATATCAAGGGACGCGCTCCATGACGACAGAACGTGCTCCACACCATGATACCGCCTTCACAACCTTAAGTTGTGCTTACAAGGTAAGCTGGATCCATTGCTTCATGGGGATCTCGCCCAACTCTCTGCCTACCGCTGACACAGAACATGGTGTACCGAGACTCGTCGGATCACATGACTTTTTCCCAGGCTTCCAATGTCCTGTAACGGTCTTTCTGATACAACTGTAAACGAACTTCTCGGTTCTTCACAGAAATCATTGGTTTCCTTATAGTACGCGACTGGTAGTAACGATCCTCTGCAATTCCCTGCGCATAGTTTGCTGAGATATGGGTCGAAAACAGCCTTCATTGGATGTTTTGGTCAATTGCTGCACACATGGTGTCCTGTTTCTCCGTACAAGCTTTCTCAGACGCCCATCTGACAGATTGTCGTCGCGTCACAGTTACGCCTCTTAGACAAGAAATATGTGTCATTTTTTCCACTGATTAAAGACCCCGAAGTATCTCCCCTTTTGATAATCCATTCGTTTTTAAAACCGTCGCTCCAGCCAGATGGGCACCAACAATAAACCCTTTATCAAGCTCCGAATGATCCTTTGTTTTGTTTTTCCGCATCGTGATCAACACTACTAACGATTACAGAGGAGCAGCAGTCTTGATTAGTTGTCCAGATCACGTGGTGGTGCAAGTGTAATCGTATTTTGCATATACGCAGAGTATGTGACTTTTACGTATATCTGTATAAAGGTTTCTAATTCAGTGTCTGGTGTGTGTACTAGTGCCATCCATCGGTCACTTTTGGAACTAATGATTATCAAACGTGAGCTGATTCCTTGCCCAGGTTCAGCAGAGTTCACAAAGCGCTCCTACTGAAAAGATGCCGTTAAGTTAGTGCAGTGAAACCGTTCTCTGCACTCATGCAAATATTTGGTAGTGGCGAATACTTTTGATAGTATAGTGTATATCTATGCCCACTAGAGGAAAGACTATGCATTATTTTAAGCAGAAGATATTCTCAAAAGACTTTTTGTGCTGAGTGATATCTGATGACGAAATAATTTTTACAATCGACTTTTCAGCGTGGGTAAGTGTTGAACATACTAACCACGGCTGACAAGACCACCGTAGAAGACTTGCAGTCTCCAAAACGGCCTGACTCAGTTTTCTGGCCATTACAATTTGGCCTTTTATCAAACTCGCTTAAGTCTGCTTCCTTTCCTATCTGAAGAGCAAGAATAACACTGATTAACACAGTATCAGGTCTTATTTATACCGGTTCAGGATTTTCACACGCAGTGGCTTTCATTTGCATAAAGACGCGCTGGTCATAATATATTTGCTCTTGCTGTATGTATCAAACATGGTTTCTTACATTCGCGAACATAAAGTGAATGAACAGGTAGGTATAAAGCTGAGATATTCTGTCATGTTATCAGTAACTTTGAAGCAGATATGCCGCGTGGACGTGAAGTTTCCGAGTTCCAACGTGGCCTGCTCATAGGATGCCATTTGAGTATCGTTTCCATACGAAGCATTACAGCTAAACTAAACATACCAAAATCGACTGTTCTTCAATTGCCATTCAAATGTTTGTAAAACAAATTGCTGTTTTAAATGTTTGTAATGGCTCGGTTAGTGCCATAACTATCCGCAGGGAGCTGATAGTGTGGGTTATTATGGTAGAGTAGTGGCACACAAGCCACGGATCACTACCGTGAATGCGAAGCGCCGATTGGAGTGGTTTTCCCTCCCGTCGTTTCTGGACTGTGAGCAACTGGAAAGCTGTTCTTTGGAGTGATGAGTCACGCTTTTCACTCTTGGAATGGTGTGTCTCCCGTCGTTCCTGGACATTGAGCAACTGGAAAGCTGTTCTTTGGAGTGATGAGTCACGCTTTTCACTCTTGAAGTGGTGAGTCTGCCGTCGTTCCTGGACTGTGTGCGACTGGAAAGCTGTTCTTTCGAGTGATGAGTCACGCTTTTCATTCTTGGAGTGGTGTGTCTTCCGTCGTTCCTGGACTTTGAGCATCTGGAAAGCTATTCTTTGGAGTGTGGAGTCACGCTTTTCACTCTTCAAGTGGTGTGTCTGCCGTTGTTCCCGGACTGTGTGCGACTGGAAAGCTATTCTTTGGAGTGTGGAGTCACGCTTTTCACTCTTGGAGTGGTGAATCTCCCGTCGTACGTGGACTTTGAGCAACTGGAAAGCTGTTTTTTGGAGTGATGAGCCACGCTTTTCACTCTTGGAAAGGTGTGTCTCCCGTCGTTCTGGACTTTGAGCAACTGGAAAGCTGTTCTTTGGAGTGATGAGCCACGCTTTTCCCTCTTGGAGTGGTGTGTCTCCCGTCGTTCCTGGACTGTGTGCGACTGGAAAGCTGTTCCTTCGAGTGATGGGTCACGCTTTTCACTCTTGGTGTGGTGAGTCTCCCGTCGTTCCTGGACTGTGTGCGACTGGAAAGCTGTTCTTTGGAGTGATGAGCCACGCTTTTCACTCTTGGAGTGGTGAGTCTCCCGTCGTTCCTGGACTATGAGCAACTGGAAAGCTGTTCTTTGGAGTAAGGATTCACCCTTTTCACTCTTGGAGTGGTGAGTCTCCCGTTGTTCCTGGACTTTGAGCAACTAGAAAGCTGTTCTTTAGAGTGATGAGTCACACTTTTCACTCTTCCAATCTGATGGGCATGTTTAGATTTGGAAGCAACCGACCGAACAATTTTCGTCGGACTGTGTTCTTCCAACTCTTAAGTTTGGCAGAGGCTCCATCATGATATGGAGTAGTTTTTCGTGGATGGGACTCGGCCTGTTGGTTATTATACCACAAACCATAAACTCCGAAGTGTACCTCAACGCTCTGGATAATTCTGCCCTAACAACAATGTGGCAGTATTATTAAATGAACGGTATCTCTTCCAGCATCGGAGAACTCCCTGCCACGCTGCATGGCGTGTACAGGACTGCTTTCTTGAAAATGATGTGGAATTATTAGACTGGCCTGCTCAGAGTCCTGATCTTAATCCCATAGTACACCTCTGGGAGGAACTGGAGTGACAGATACGAAATCGACCACAACGACTGTCTTTGCTTTCCCCTCTGGCAGGAGATTTTCATAATGAACAGTGAGCCATTCTTGTCGAGACCTACTGCAAAATCGGTTGATAGTAAGCCTCGATATATTGGCGCGGTCATACAAGCAAAAGCTGGGCCGACTAACTACTCATTACGATAATAACCTCATTTGTCCCAAAACATTGTGGTGTCCGAATACTTTTGATATATAGTTATAACGAAGTAAATTTCTCCGTCATTTTTAGTCCACGCCGTGGCTCGAACCCGGGTCCCCTCATTCCGAAATAAGTCGCTCTACCAATTGAGCTACGCGGACGTTCGTTATCGCTGCTATCTGCCTTTATGTCGTGTGTGTACTGCTGGGCAGGCACGTCACATAGTGTATATTATATTTTTACTTATATCTCTGCTTCTAACAGTCCCTGTTTAAAAACTTGTTTCTCTGTTAGAGAGGGTTTCTGATGCGAAATGTTTCGCATATAAGTTCAGTTTTTCTTAATGTATATGCTTGCTACTGGAGGGCATGTTCACATGTTTTTTTCGCAGCTTATTAGCAATATCTGCACGTCTAAATATCCGATTGAAAAAATAAATATTTTTCGGTCAGGCACTACAAACTACCAAAGCGACTTGTGTACATTTCCTTCCAAAAATAATGCACGACTTTTCATTTAGAGGCCCCAAATGTTTAATCTGTTTTTTTTTTCTATATGTGTGCTTCTAAAAGTCTGAATTAACAGATTCTTTAAACACTAGATTCCATTCATCTTGTAGAACATTTTAAACGCACCAGTGAGGTTTTGTAGCACATAATTTTAGCCCTAGAGGATGTTAGTGTGCAACTGGTGGTGTTTATTTGCAACTGTATCTACGCAACCGTATGAACAACTGCAGTCATTTGATGTAGTAAAGATGGGAAACATTACAGCTAAGTGGCGTAAATGACAAGATATTTTTCTCGCTACCTGGAGATGTATTTATCTTCCAGCCCAAATATGTCTCCTGAAATAGCAAGACACAGTAAAGATGGGAACGATTATCGCGAAGTGGCGTAAGTGACAAAAAACTTTTCTTGCTACCTGGCGACGTATTTATCTTCCAGACCAAATATGTCTCCTGAAATACACTGGCGGAAAGTGAAAAAAGAACACCAAGAAGGAGACGTCTGATACCAACGAAATTTATACAGCATAATAACGAAATACAGGGGATAACGTGATCAAAACATTATGGCAAAATAGAGCTGTATTTGCTGGTAAACTGAAAAATAAAATTTCCATGTAACAGGGTTAGTACGAGGTTGAACTGCCATGAACTGCGTCACTGTGCAATTCTGGCATGGAGTCTGTCGTACAGATGTAGGATGTAAGTTTGGGATATTGAGTTCCAAGCATCCTCAACCTGAACGCGTAAATCGGGGATGTGTCGTGGCTGGCCGTGGAGCCGGATAAGTCGTTGTCCCATAAAATCCCACACGTGCTCAATGGGAGACAAATCCGGTGAACGTGCAGGCCATGGAAGTTGTCTCACACCCTGAAGTGCATGTTGCGTTGCACGTGCCGTGTGTGGGCGTGCGTTATCTTGCTGGAAAACACCACGATGGACAGACCATACAAATGGCAAAACAACGGGCTGAATGATGTTGTTAATGTTGGAGGTGCTGTTTAACGTACCCGGTACAAACACTAGTTGTGTACGGAAGTGATAGCTGATCGCTCCCCACACCAGGAGACCGGGTGGAGGCCCTGTGTGTCGCTGGCGGATGCAAGAAGGGTGGAGACGCTCCCCTGTGCGTCTGCGAATACAAATACGGCCATTGGAGGCTCCCGAGCAGAATCTGCTTTCATCGCTGAACCAGACAGATCGACATTGTGTTCTCCTGTGCAGACGTTGGTGACACCACTGCAGTCGTTCCTGACGGTGGGCAGGAGTCAGAAGTACACATGCCAGAGGCACACGTGCACGTAGTCCTGCATCCAGTAGACGGTTGCGGATTGTTTGCGCAGTCACCTCAGATGCAACGGCAGCTCGGATTTGCGTCGCAGTGGATGTTCTGCTTGACAACGCCGCTCTTCTTACGCGTCGATCGGTCCGCTCATCAGTACGTCTGTGACTCCCGGTTCCACGTCTTCTCGTGTGGGAATGTTCCTCGGACCATCTACACCACCATCGTACCACCACCGATACTTTCCGTCCAATTCGCTCCGCAATACGACCACCCGGCCTCGCGGAGTCCGACTAGACGACCTCGCTCAAAGTCCGATAATTGCTGAAATCCTACACGTCTTCCATGTCCAGGCATTGCAGCTTCTTCAGGGTCTTCGTACGTGTCCGTACGCCGAGGACTGATTACATTCACTTCGCCGTACTCCACAGCACGACGATAATTTGCATATTATGCCGTGCTGTGGCGTAAACGCTCACCGGTTTGTCCCGACATTAACATCACACCTACGTAAACTTGACCCCATTAACATATGTAAATTTCATGATCGTCCGCCAATTCCTTCTTGGTGTTCTTTTTTCACTTTCCGCCAGTGTAGTAAGACATTTTTCTCTCTATTACAGAAGACGTACTTGAAAAATGATTTTCCCTTAGCAAAGCTTTTGCTATGAAGGATATTTTTCGCATATTTTCTGCTTTTCCGTTATTCAAAATTCTTCCGTCATGGATGTCAGTGTATATTTCTATTTTAAAGGATTTATTGGATTATGTAATAAAAATCCCTTTAGAAAATATTTTTTGAGTTGCATACTCTTGAAGAGCATTTTGCACCCTCTTTCTTTTTTAGTAACGCATAGGCTTTTCCGCTACGGGGTGTGAAGTTATATCATGCCTTCCTCTCTTTTTCTTCATCTAACTGTTAGATTTGAAAAATCTTTTGTCTCTAATATCATAATTTTATGAGAAACCTTTTGTCTCCATTTCGTTAATCTACGTAACATAGTTTTCAGTCGCTAGTAGAAGCAAGTAACTATTTCTGTTGCTGGATGTTTTATCGATTGCAAACATCAGTTTGATTTTTTTAAAGGGTTCCATGCACTTGTTATAACTCAGCTCACACTGCGGGTTTTAAATTATGCGTTTTTCTCACGTGGTGAAAGTTGATCACCTTTTCTGTTGAATTTTTAGATTTTCTAAATATCTGCACATATTTTTTTCGTGTCAGGAAGATTTCAAAAAACGTACTCGTTACAACCGAAAATTATATGTCACCTTTCTTGTTTTTTATTGGCAAGGAGTGGTGCAAAAGGAATTTCCTCCGGAAATTCATGCAGTTAACTTTCAGTTTCACATACGAGTGATGGACAGACTAGTAAAAAAACTCACGTGGCGAAGACAGGTGACTGGTTCTTGCTTCATGATAATGCACCTGCGCACAAAGCGATCACAGGTAATCCGTTTTTCTCACGCGGAATGGAGTTACAATACTTCATCGTCTCCCGTATTTTCCGGATTTGGCCCCTGTTGATTATTTTCTGTTTCCTCCAAAGTCAAATACCAACTAAAATAGGCACTATTTTCACAGCGTATTAGATATATATAAACCAGCGTGACAAGGTAACTAAACGATTTCATCGCTCTTGCTGCGAGTGCTGAAAACGTAGCTTTAGCGTCCACTTCCTTATTGCAATCGGAAAACAAGTTCACATACACTGCTGGCCACCCAAAATGCAACAGCAAGGAAGAAGCATCCGATTGGCCTGAAATTCGCAGCATGCGTCGCCCGTGAGAGGACATGCAAACGATTAGCATTGCAGGGCATATGCAAATCATGTGCGCCCGGCACGCCACCGAGAAAAACTATAAGAAGGGTGCACAGAAGGCGGGGTGTAAGTAGTGGAAGTGTGTTGTGCTGCCGGGCCTGCGCGTGGGAAGCTTCCTGATGCCTCGTCGCAGAATACGGCAGTCATTCCAGCACGTTTCGGAGTTCGACAGAGGACGAATAGTGGCTTATCGCGACAGCGGTTTATCGTACCGAGACATAGGCACCGGCGTGGGACGACATCCAGCCACAGTGAGGCGAGTATGGATTCGGTGCGTGCAGGCGGGGGGACGGACGGACCGACGTGAACGATTGCCGCAGCTGCGGCACACCATTGAACGAGAGGACTGGCACGTTGTGTGGCGGGCATTGAAAACTCGCACCGCCACATCCGAACGTTAGCGCAGGAATTAGGGTGTGTTGCGCAACAACCTGTGTCAACACGTACCGTTCGACGTCGTCTGCAGGAGCGGGGACTTGTCACACGGCGCTCATTTCTCCGATTACCATTGACGTTACACCACCGGCGAGTGCGGCGGCAGTGGGCCGTTGAACGCCGCACCTGGACTACGGAATGGCACGACATTGTCTTCTCCGACGAATCCCGCTTCTGCCTGCAACACCACGATGGTCGGATCCGCGTGTGGCGGCACCGTGGCGAGAGACTGTATGGCGCCTGCATTATGCATCGCCATACCGGTCCGTCACCTGGCGTCATGGTTTGGAGAGCAATTGGGTATGACACCCGTCTGGTACGCATCGCCGGTACACTCAACAGCCACCGCAGCATCTCCGATGTTTTGGAGCCTCTTACCTGCAGGACCTGCCAACGGCCACGTTTCAACAGAACAATGCGCGCCCGCACGTGGCACGTATCGTGCAACAATTCTTCACTTCCTACCAGGTTTCACTGCTGCCGTGGCTCGCCTGTTCTCCCGATATGTCACCCATCGAACACGTCTGGTTGCTGATCGGTAACCGAGTGTCCCGGCAAGCACCACCCGCGGCTATGCCTGATGAACTGTGGCAACGTGTGGAAGCAGCCTGGACCAACATACCCCAAGCCCACATCCAAAGCCTCTTTCGTTCGATGCCGCGGCGTGTAGCGGCCGTTATTCCCAGCCATAGGGGGCCACACGAACTATTGATTTCTGCGTGTTCCGCCAGTCGCACGGGCCTGTAAGCTCAATCGTTTCATCTTTGTATCTGTTGTTATGTGTCCAGTAAATCTGACTTTGTCCTTCTTGGTGTTGCATTTTGGGTTGCCAGCAGTGTATAATGGCGAAGGACAAGCGTTTTTTTATTGAAGGTTTAACAACCACCGTGATCAACTGAATGGGCTATAAGCAGTCGCCCGTCCCTAATTTATAGTCACTGGTTCCAGGGAAGGGAGAGAGCCAGTGCCGTAAGACAAACAGAACATCCATACCTCACCTGGATTCGGACCCGGACTGTTCTCTGACGAATGGTCATAAGTCAGCGCTTAGACCACTGCGCCACAGAGGCGGCCGTTTTGTTTTTAGCTGAAAGGTAAAAGCTTCAATGCTATTAACTTTCCTTCACACTTTTGCCGAGGGTTAGGATTGGCAAGGTTTGCATTCTTAAGAAAACGCTGGCGTGTTAAAATTTTATATTTTTTTCCTTTATTTACGTATTTTATATATTCTTATTTTTGTTGTTGTTGTTGTTTTTTACTCATTTCTCAAGAATTCAATGAATTCTGTTAACATCTTTTATGCTACAAAGTTTCTGTTTCTGCTGAAACTTCTGTATACCCGATAGATGTTTGAGGCATGTGCCAATGTTATGGATTTGGAGCCAGACACTTGGAACTTTATACGCTCGTGGGTGGAAAAAATCGCTCATTCTGCGAGAGCTCAGAGGGGCAGCCCCTATTCTATCTCGAATAGGGAATCAAAGAAAGCGTGGCCGTTTCAGCTAGGATTTTTAACACTGACCACAAAATCTACTACTTAGTTCCATAGAAATGCTATGATCATGCAAAGGGATGCATCGAGTTTGGAGGGATGTACTTTGAAGATTAAATGGTAATAAAATTTTCTTTGAAATAGCGATTTCGTTAATAATGTATTGTATGTGACATACCACAGAGTTGACGCACATGTCAAGAGGGCAAGTAGCAGTGAAAACCCCTTATCGGTGTAGATTAATTGGGAAAGCATTCGGCTACGGAGCACAAGGATGTTGGTTCAAATCTTGCCGCCGGCAAAATTGGGTTTCATATGTAGTCCTAAAACTTGTCAGGTCACTCCGGTGAACGACTGGTGCGAAACGTTGGCTTCTAATTATTTGTCAAAGGTTGGGTTCGGGTTCGAATCCAGTGAGGCATGGAAGATGGTTTTTCATGTGACATTAAATCTATCATGAGGCACGGATGATGGGTTTGTCACGTGGCACTGAATCCACGGTGAGGCATGAATGATGAGTTTGTCACGTGGCATTGAATCCAGCGTGAGGCACGGATGATGGGTTTGTCATGTGGCACTGAATCCAGCATGAAGCACGGATGATGAGTTTGTCATGTGGCACTGAATCAAGGGGGATCATGGTTGATGTGTGTGTCACGTGACACTCAATCCAGAGTGAGGCATGAGCGATGGATTTGTCAGGTGACAGTGAATCTGGGATAAGGCATGGATGATGGGTTTGTCACGTGGCACTGAATCCACAGTGAGGCACGGATCATGAGTTGGTCATTTGGCATTGAATCCACCGTGAAACACGGGTGATGGGTTTGTCATGTGGCACTGAATCCGGGGTGAATCATGAATGATGGATTTGGCTGGCACTGATTCAAAGGTGAATCATGGATTCATTCTCCATGCCTAATCCCATGTTTGTCACGTGGCACTGAATCAAGGGTGAATCATGAATGATGGTTTGTCATGTGGCACTAAATCCAGGGTGAGGCATGGATGATGGGTTTGTCATGTGGCACTGAATCAAGGGTAAATCATGGTTGGTGGGTGTGTCACGTGACGTTGAATCCAGATTGAGGCATGCACGATGAAGTTGTCAGGTGACAATGAATCTGAGATTAGGCATGGATGATGAGTTTCTCACATGGCGCTGAATCCACAGTTAGGAACGGATGATGAGTTTGTCATGTGGCATTGAATCCACCGTGAGGCACGGGTGATGGGTTTGTCATGTGGCACTGAATCAGGGGTGAATCATGAATGATGCTTTTGGCTGGCACTGATTCAAAGGTGAATCATGAATTCATCATCCATGCGTAATCCCATGTTTGTCACGTGGCACTGAATCAAGGGTGAATCATGGATTCATCATCCATGCGTAATCCCATGTTTGTCACGTGGCACTGAATGAAGGGTGAATCATGGATGATGGTTTGCCATGTGGCACTAAATCCAGGGTGAGGCATGGATGATGGATTTGTCTCTCTGAAACTAGTAACCAGTACTCCCTCATTCCTCTCAATCTTCCCGATCTATACCGCGAAGCTTTCACCCTCTGAGAAGCTCTTGTTCCAATCCGTCGCCAGCCCACTTCAGTCAATGATCTTCTCGAGGAACCTCTTTTTTCTCCTCGGTGCTTCATCCCAGTTCTCATACCCACTTTTACTACCTTTCCTGGCTTGCCAGCGAAGTGTTGAAAGTGTCTCAACTCCTTCATCCCAATCTAAAATGGAAATCCCTTCCCGAAATTTCAGCTCCACTTCAACAAACACCCGAAAATCGAGCCAACCTTATACTCCTTCAATGCTCCCTGCGTAGCCTCTTTCCGACCCTGGTGAACAGAACTGGACTTATACATCGACCTTCAGCTCAGCTTCTCCTTTCATTTGTTATCTCCTTAAATGATCGTCAAATTCTGCCACATGCCATAACCTCGAAATTACTTTATCTTCACTTTATCACGAATTTTAATCCTCCGTTGCCAATTTCCCTGATCCCAACCTCAGATCTTTCTGTCACCTGGATGAAAGCTCACAATTCTATCGCCTCCCTTAAAGTGATAGATGTTCACTGACTACACTTGCATGGTCGCCTTCCGACGCCCATCACATTACATCGTTTTGGGAACCTTGCAAGCCCAGACTGCTTCTACTGCTCAACGCCAGCCGACATTCGTCACATCTACTCAACTTGCCTGATATTACAGCCTCTTTTCTCTCTCATGTTCAGTCTCTCCAGCAAAGTCTGCCATTCATCTCACACTATGCACGACTACTTCTTTCCCCATAGCCAGCCTCCAACTACAGCCAGCCTTCAACTACAGCCAACCACAATAAAGTGTGTGCTTTTTCTTCATTCAAGCAAAGTTTTTCAATATACATATCTATTTCACTTAAATAATATCACCGCTAACCCTACAGCATGCTACATTAATGCAAGACGCAAACTCTGTAAGATGTATAAGTATCTATATGTTTGGTGCTTTAAACAGAACTCATTCAAGCACTTACATCAGGAACAAGTTAGTAAAATCATGCAATGCATTGATTATATTACGCTTTCCAACATACCAGAAATAATTACTCAAGTCAAGTTATGAGGATAATGGCTGTGGAATAAATCTCGGTCCTGTGCCCTGACCTTTAATCCCATTTCGATGATATTCAACAGAACCGGTTCAGTATACCTCCGAAATAACATGATAAAGTTTTGTCGCAATGGAAGCATTTTTACGTGAGTTATGATGCCTAAGGGCTATGGAATAGATCCCGCTCCTGTGTCCTAACCTTTGACCCCGTTTCGCCCATTTTCAATAGGATTCGTCCCCAGGCAGGCCCCTACGACATACTAACATGTCATCCAAATCAAAGATTTTTTATGTAAATTATGACGCATAATGGCGATGAAAGTGATTCTGCTCTTGACCCCATGACCCCATTTGACCTTTGACCCCATTTCGTCCATTTTCAATAGGGTTTATCCCCACGTGGTCCCCTACCACGTACTACAATTTAATCGAAATCGACCCTTTTTTACGTTAATTATGACGCATAAGAGCAGTGGAATGGATCCCGCTCCTATGTCCTGATCTTTAACACCATTTCGTTCACTTTCCGTAGGGTTCTTTCTCAGGTGTTCCCGTTCCACATATAAAAAGTTCATCGAAATCGAACGATATTTACGCGAGTTATCGTGCGGACGGGCATACGCACACAACGCGTGACGTAATGAGGCAGATGGGAATCGCAACCATCTGCTCGAAAGAGTGTGACGTCATAAAACTTTAATAGGATCCACACACAACGCGTGACGTAATGAGACAGATAACGTGACCACGCGCCAACATCTGAATTGCGAGAATGTGACGTCATAAGATTTCTAAGCATGGATGACATGGATAAGGCCATGACGCTAAAAACTTGGTAATTCGGGGTGGTTATTAAACCACTAAACGAATTTTCCTAAAGTCGAGATCAAGCAAAATCGATTTCTTGTACCAGAAAACGGTAGGTTAACGACTTTCATCAAAATCCTTCGAGCCGTTCAAAATAAAATTTACATACATACAAGAATTGCTCCTTTAATAGTATGGGATAAAGGCGATGGAATGGATCCCGATCCTATGTCCTGACCTTTGACCCCATTTCGTCCATTTTCAATGGGGTTCGTCTCCAGGTGGTCTCCTACCACATACTAAAATTTCATCGACATCGAACCATATTTACGCAAGTTAATGACGCATAAGTGCAATGGAATGGATCGCGCTCCTATGCCGTGACCTTTTATTTCATCCATTTTCGATAGGGTCCGTCCTCAGGTGGTCTCCTACCACATACTGAAATTTCATCGAAATCGAACCGTTTTTACGCGGTAACGTGCCGACAGACAGACGGACAGACGGACAAACGTGGTGCATATACGCTTCTTCAACCTACGGTTGGAAAGCGTAAAAAAGCTCTGATTTCTACAAGAAATGGACACCTTTTGAACTTTGGTTTGAGGTCATTCTAAACAGGATTGTTTTCTAACTTTTTTCTCACCAGAACAATGTTTGTAAAAATCATCTTTTCCTTTACAGCTGTTTTTTTTATTCGATGAACTCCCGAATTTTTAGAACTTCATAAACTCATGTTTCATTGAAAATCTGTTTGAACTCTCGTAGAATTTTCAAATTTGGAACTTTTCAATTTCTGCGCGCCAATAGACGCTAGTTGTATTTTTTTATTTTGTTTTTTGTTGCTATATTGTGCTATGTTATTTCTTCATTTGCTTTGTGCATGTATTGTTTCTTGGTTTATAAAATAATGTTTGAACTCTCTGGAACTAGTGGCCCCAAATCAGGAACGGGCGCGTACTGAGTTTCTCGCGGTAATCGTTAACCCCTAAGAAATTAAAAAGGAAACAAATTTCAGAAACTTTTGTTAAGGTTCTCTACCTTCTTAATGTCAGAAACCGGAAATTAGGGAAGGCATAGCTTAGCAATCTACTGCCGTTACATAAGCCATTGAAGCATAAAAATCGAATCAATAAATATAGTTCCCTTTATGAACATTTATTTGCAAAAAAAAAAAGTGAAATAAAACTAAACGATTGTAATATCATCCCGGTCTTCAGCTGAGGCTTGTAAATATTGTCGCACAGAAAGAATTTGGATGAAAGTAAATTTGTTGGAATAGTATTTGATTACTGTTTGCTTTGCTCTATTGTAAGAACCTTACGTAAGTTATTAATCAATTTTCCGGGTGTGTTTTTTTTACAATTTGTTTATCTTCCTCAATGGAAAAAACAGTGAAATTGTTCGCGAAATGCTTTCATCCGACTTTACATGTACATTTGTGAGTGCTTTCCTAGGTGGAAAGCATACATTCAAATTAAATTACTTACTTTGCCTCTTGTTTACTTAACTCATCAAATAATTTTGAATTGGGCGCTGAGAAGTCACAGTCTTTTCTTAAGACAGAGCAATGTTTGTTCTTTCCATTACCGTGCACGAGGCTGGTAAGAGGGCAACTTTGCTGTTGCTTTCCACAGAGGAAGTTACTGTACCTACTTCAGCTTCAGCTTTGAATTTTCTGGGTTCTAATCACAAAATCAGCAAAAATTCTAGAAATGTGTTTCCCGAAAGCAAGGTCTCCACGCCTTGGAAGATGTTACAGCCAACCACTCGAGAGCTTACTGAATTAAATTCCATTATACCTTTCGACTTAAGTCTTACTTTATGCAATTTATATCACTTTTATTCTTTTTTAAATTATTTAATCCATATTGTTACATGTTTTTAAGTGGATTATTCCCCTTTTTTTCTGTGAAATTTGTTGTTATTCATATCATGCACATCCGTTATTCTTTCCACATTTCAACTGCATTTTTGAAACTTAATTTTCATTTCGACTGCGTACTCCTAATAAAATTTCTGAATCTCCTCCGTTTGCCATTACAAAAACTCTTTACGCGTACAGAAAGCAAATATTTCTCTGCTGTTTTTGTCTTTTCGCTATGTTACTCACCTTCTATTTGTAATTTCATAAAATAATGAGACATAATTTTCAAAGAGGAGATTACAAGACACAATACATTTTGATTTTTCTTTCCTTTGTACTTTTACCCTGCTAATTAAGTTTCCCAATAAGTCTTCAAAACATAGTTTCAATTTACTGAGCTCAAAACATATCTTGAAACCTTCTGTTGTTTAAAATATGTGTTTGATCGAATCCTTCTTTGCGCAGCATATTTTATGACAGAGTTCGCTGTCAATAGAATGGGAATTCTTTCTTAACGCTACATTTTTCACCTTAAGATTAGCAGAACCATTATGTGCATGTCCTTACTTTGAGATTCAGAATTTAAATTTGATGTAATCTTTTTCGGTTCCTATGGTTTATAATAGTAATGTCGACAGTTAATTTATCTACGGTTACGATATTCGAATCTTTTGACCGCCAGAGACTTGTTAATTCCTGTAAAATTGTCCTCAGACTAAGAAAACATTAATTTTTCATTCAACGCGTCTTTACTTTTTTATTAAAATTCTCCCCAGTGCCCAAGAAGTGCTTATTTAATCCTTTAACCAGTTGGAACGAATTAAGTCGGGGTTACCAAAACGGTTGAGATCAGCTTTAACGAATACATTGGATGTCTTGGATGTGACACGAACGCAGCTGAAACGAGTGAAACTGCGCATCAGAAACCGTTGCTTTTCCTGTTGTTTTGTCATTCGAAGTAGTCTGCGAAAACACAGAATTTGTCGATGACTTGGATCGAACCCGGGTCTGCTCATTCCGGTGTGAGTTGCTGTAACAGACTAAGCTACGCCGACGGAATGTATCGCTGCAGATTTGTCGTCTTGACACGTGCTTCACTCCGGTAATACGTAACAAATCGTTTTTTTTGAAGGGGGGTTGACACTGATCTTTTCTGACCGGCTGAAATTTCTGTAGCAACAGTGACAACTTAAGAAAGGATAAAGACGATGTTTGATTCACATGTTTCTACCCAGTGGCATGATGTCCGTGTCACGAGGACTGGCCCTTACCCATCATGCTTCGGGTCATGGATCATGGATTAAATCTAGGAGGGAAAGCTTATCACAACTGATAGGTTTATGGTTCATACCACTGACAGAAGGAAAGGCTCTCTTTTTTTGTCATAGCTGTATGGTGACGGAGTCAAGCTCCCAATAATTATTTGCATGTAGCAGCCTTTTCTGTATCAATTTATTATTTCAAGTGTAATGTAATGCAAATTCCAACGGATGTGGAAGACACGTGGCGCATTTCTTTTGTACGCCGTATTAGGGAGTGCCGAGTCAGGCACGTGCCTATCTGCATCTGTTGACCTTGACCTGGACGACTGGGTTTGATGTATCGGTGCAAGGTCACCGCTCCCAGAGAGAGGCGAACTCCACGGAAACAGGATTCCAAAAGTGCGGGGGGGGGGGGGGGGAGAGAAGGATAAGGCTGTAAAATTGAGCGACGCGCTCGCTCCGGAGGCTTCTAGTGTTTCGCCTTCGACGTAGTTGGACGGTGAGCGGTCCGATATACGAGGACCGGGATTTTTCTTGACGAACGGCGTGTTCGAGCCGGGAGTGTAGGATAGACCTCTCAGGGATTTACATTTTGGGCTGACGGAATAGTTAGGGTTTTTCGGCGTCAGGGAACGACCGGGATTTGAACGGAAAGACTCAAGTTAAACGTGGCGGAGGGTCTTCCGGGATATTTCCGAGATAATGAAGTGTTCGCCATCTGGAAACCTGTTGGCACGTGGAGATAGCTAATCGAACGAAGTTTGTTTCTCATCTGTTAAATTTTGTTACGCTTAACTAAAAACTATTTACTGGAGTCACTCGTTGTCTTAGATATTAAGTAGTTGCCGACTACACGTTTCAGAATTTCAGCGATCGAGTTCAACTTGACTGGATTCAAAAGAACCTACGTCGGGCCCGTTTGGGAGATTCGGAATCAGTAAGGCCTAGTGGCGAATTGAACTCAGAGGTGACCGACAGTAGCTTTCGAAAAACGTGGCCGTTGTGTGAACATTCCTATTTGGGAACGCAGAACATTTTGCGCATCATTTGGTTCAGTTACATCGGCCGCTTAATGGGTTAACATTATTTTGATCGATCTCTACATAGAATATACCGAAGAGCCATTATATTATGACCAACCACGGCCTAGAGAAATGAGCGCGCCTTGAGACCGAACGGTGGCGCAGGTAACGTTCACAGAGAAGTATATATATAACCCGAGGACCGGCTTTCGGTTAGTAGAGTGTTCGGAGTCAGAATAGGAAAAGCTCATGAGTTATCGGAGTTTGATAAAGGACGAGTGTGATGGCAAGGCGCCTCGGAACTACGATCCCGGAAACGACGCTGCTTGTGGGTTGTTCACGTGCCTCTGTAGTGAGTACCTATCAAAAGTGGTGCACAGATGGCCAAACGACGAACCGTCGACCAGCCATGTGTCGTCCGCAGCTCATTGATGCCAGAGGGGAGCGGAGACTGGCGCGTATTATTCACAGGGACCGCAGAGCTACATTGCGATAAATTACCCGCAGTGGTGATCAGGGCAAAGTCTCACAGCACACAGTTCATCGCAGCCTTCTGCGCGTGAGCCTGCTCAGCCGAAGACCCAGCCGGGTCCCCCATGCTCACTGCACGTCATTGCCAACAGCGCATGAAATGGGCCCAAGATCATCGATGTTGGACCGTAGATGATTGGAAAAAAGTGGTCTGGTCTGACGAATCAAGATTCCTGGTGCCTCACGTAGACGGCCGAGCACGGATACGCCGATTACCAACGGAAGCTATTGCACTTGGATGCACTGTTGGGCGGAAACAGGTCGGCAGCGGGGCGGTGTTATGCTGTCTGTTGAGGGATTTTTTTTTTTTGGGGGGGGGGTCTTTAGGCCCCGTTATCTTAATAGGTGCCAGGGATCTGAAAGTCGTTGCGGACTAAATTTACCCATTCATGGCAACTGTGTTACCTGCTGGTGATGGCCACTACCAACAGGTTAATGACATCGCTACTCTATATGATCGTCGACTATTATACCATATTCGCGATAGGAGGCGTGATCCTCTGCACGCCAGTGTTCCATTCTGCAGTGACTTGCTGGGTTGCAGCCCGTTCGTTCGCTTGCACGATTCTCGCAAGTCTTTTTTGATCCATCGGCTGTTTTACTAAGACGTCACAGGATCACCGATTGGTGGAAGGGTTTTGCTGTCTCACCACTCAAGGTAAACCCTTGATACGGTTGAGCGGGGAAAGCCCAGATGAACTACCCCTTGAAAGATGCTCAAACTGGCACGCCTGTCAGTAACTATCATGCCGCATTCAAAGTCGCTCAGACCACACGTTTTGCACATCCTGACCCTTAACTCAGCTCTAATTGATGCTCGGAGAGGTGGTGCCTGATTCATACCACACATTGCACTCACGTCTTACATGTTGGGGAGAACTGTTTGTATGAAGAGGATAGTATTACCTAATAAACTGCCATTTCAGTATATGCATCAACATCATTGTCAACCATTATCAGTTTGTTACTGGATGAAAGCCTCCTCAAGTTTCTTCCACAACGGCCTGTCTCCTTCATGTCACTCCCGCATGCTTTCGAATTTCATCCACCTATCTCCCACGTGGTCTCCTTTTGGGTCTTTTCCTGTCACTAGGAACACAGTCTAAATAGCGGTTGCGCATCGGTGATCCGTTCTCCTGGCACATATGTCCAGCCCATTGCCATTTCAGGGATTTTACTCTGATCAAGATGTCTTCCAGTTTTGTCATTTTCCTTATCCACGACTTCCTCTTCTTATCTCTCCTAGTTACACCAAGCATGCATCTGTCCATGCTCCTTTAAGGTGTTTGCAGTCTTTGTATGTCTTTTTTAGTTAAAGTCCACGTCTTTGCTCTGTATATAAGTACTGGAAGGATGCACTGATTAAATACTTTTCTTTTAAGTCGTAATAGCATATTGCTCTTAATATTTGTACTGTTTCTCCTAAAAGCTCTCCAACCAAGTATTATACGTCAATTAATTTCTTCATCAATGCGCCCTTTGCTTGATATCTGGTGTCTTCATCAATATGATCTTTGTTTTATACATGTTGTCGTATGTGACTTTGCTTGACATCTGTTGTCGTCATGAATGTGATCTTTGCTTGCTATCTGTTGTCTTCATCAATGCGACGTTTGCTTGATATCTGTTGTCTTCATCAACGTGACCTTTGCTTGACATCTGTTGTCTTCATCAATGTGACGGTTGCTTGATATCTGTTGTTTTCAGCAATGTGGCCTTTGCTCGATATCTGTTGTCTCCATCAATGTGGCCTTTGCTTGGTATCTGTTGTTTTCGTCAATATGAACTTTGTTTGATATGTGTTGCCTTCATCAATGTGACCTTTGCTTGACATCTGTTGTCTTCATCAATGTGGCCTTTGCTTGGTATCTGTTGTCTTCGTCAATGTGAACTTTGTTTGAAATGTGTTGCCTTCATCAATGTGACCTTTGCTTGACATCTGTTGTCTTCATCAATGTGGCCTTTGCTTGGTACATGTTGCCTTCGTCAATGTGAACTTTGTTTGATATGTGTTGTCTTCATCAATGTGACCTTTGCTTGATATCTGTTGTCTTCATCAGTGTGACCTTTGCTTGATATCTGTTGCATACATACACATACATCAGGTATATTTCCACAACGACACTGCGTGCTGAAAAGATCCGACTAACTAAATGCTCTTTAAAATAGTACAATTAAATGAGCTTACACGTTGCATTGTAGGGCAACTCGGTAGTTGAGTGGTACTAAGCGTTGGCTTTATTCATCCGATATTGGTCCGGGTTCTAATCCCGAGTGAGGCATAGATCGTGTGCTTGTCTTACGGTACTAGCTCTCTCCCTTCCCTGGAACAAGTAGCCCTAAATTAGGGACAGATATCAAGTTCCTCGCTGTGGTCGTTAAACCTCCATACACACAAAATAAAAACTACATTACCGATAAACATCCTCACCTAAACAGTAGCAGAGAATCCAAAAGCAGACTTGTGCAGAAAAAAATATTTTATAATACAATCTAACGGCTTTTGTCATAATTTATATTCATGCTTTCTTCCATCCCGAATTTATGTCATAATTTATATTCATGCTTTCTTCCATCCCGAGTTTATGTCATAATTTATATTCATGCTTTCTTCCATCCCGAGTTTATGCCATAATTTATATTCATGCTTTCTTCCATCCCGAGTTTATATCATAATTTATATTCATGCTTTCTTCCATCCCTAGTTTATATCATAATTTATATTCATGCTTTCTTCCATCCCGAGTTTATGTCATAATTTATATTCATGCTTTCTTCTATCCCGAGTTTATGTCATAATTTATATTCATGCTTTCTTCCATCCCGAGTTTATGTCATAATTTATATTCATGCTTTCTTCCATCCCGAGTTTATGTCATAATTTATATTCATGCTTTCTTCCATCCCGAGTTTATGCCATAATTTATATTCATGCTTTCTTCCATTCCTGAGTTTATATCATAATTTATATTCATGCTTTCTTCCATCCCGAGTTTATGTCATAATTTATATTCATGCTTTCTTCCATCCCGAGTTTATGTCATAATTTATATTCATGCTTTCTTCCATCCCGAGTTTATATCATAATTTATATTCATGCTTTCTTCCATCCCGAGTTTATGTCATAATTTATATTCATGCTTTCTTCCATCCCGAGTTTATGTCATAATTTATATTCATGCTTTCTTCCATCCGGAGTTTATGTCATAATTTATATTCATGCTTTCTTCCATCCCTGAGTTTATGTCATAATTTATATTTATGCTTTCTTCCATCCCGAGTTTATGCCATAATTTATATTCATGCTTTCTTCCATCCCGAGTTTATGTCATAATTTATATTCATGCTTTCTTCCATCCCGAGTTTATATCATAATTTATATTCATGCTTTCTTCCATCCCGAGTTTATATCATAATTTATATTCATGCTTTCTTCCATCCCGAGTTTATGTCATAATTTATATTCATGCTTTCTTCCATCCCGAGTTTATATCATAATTTATATTCATGCTTTCTTCCATCCCGAGTTTATGTCATAATTTATATTCATGCTTTCTTCCATCCCGAGTTTATATCATAATTTATATTCATGCTTTCTTCCATCCCGAGTTTATGTCATAATTTATATTCATGCTTTCTTCCATCCCGAGTTTATATCATAATTTATATTCATGCTTTCTTCCATCCCGAGTTTATGTCATAATTTATATTCATGCTTTCTTCCATCCCGAGTTTATGCCCATTAGTTCCAGGGAAACGGACACAGACAATGACGGGAAAAAAAGCACTATATAGAGTCCTGAGGCGAGATTTGAGCTCAAAACTAGTAGCAAGAGATACCGAAAGCATTCGTATTTGATCATTAGAACACGTAGGTTAACGCAAGTTTATCTATAAAAATATAGTTTAAGGTAATTAGCCAACCTCTAGTGTACTATTTTGAGGCATGCTTTCGTCAATTACCAAAATGTTCACTGGAAGAGGATCTCTTTTAAGAATGTCTCTCTCAGTCTCATCCCGCAGGTGTTCAATTCGGATAAGATCTGGGGATTATGAAGGACATTTTAATACTTTCAAGTCACTTTCATGCTCTCGGAACCACTGTGTAACAATCCGAGCCTTGTGGCATGGCACATTATCCTAATGGAAGTAGCCCTCTACATCGAGAAACACGACCTTCGTTAAAATACGAAGGTGGTGTTCTTCGTTAATACACAGCCTTCACATATTAACGGAGGCGGTGTTCCTTCGTATATTAACGGAAAAACTCTGTTCTCACTTTTTTCGTACCCATCTGGTGGAAAAAATTTTGGTTATTGTGGCACCGGGTATTCCTTCCCCTTTCCCCCATTTGGTGCACCGGATATTCCTTCTCTTTTCCCTCATTTGGTGCACCATCTATTGTATATTGTATTACCATTAGATACCGGGTACTTAAATAATTTAGAGGTGATTGTATGATGTCTATGTATCAGTCTGTGGACGCTTTTAAAGAAAAGCTATTATAACTATCAAGAGTATATTTTATATTTAGGATTTTTGTTAAGTAACACTTTAAAGCGTGAATGGAATACGGGATTACACCATACAATACAAATTTTGAAGATGACAATCCGTTTTTTGGTGTAAATATGACAAGGATGGTAAGTCAGATAATATCCGAAAACTTAAAATTTTGGTCATCCTGGAGCGGGAATCGAACCTGCGTCTCCCAGAGCGTCCGGGTATGCTAACCACTACAAGTCTCAAGTTTCGGATATCATCTGACTGACCATTCTTGTCATATTTACACCAAAAAACGGATTGCCATATTCAAAATTTGAAACTCTATAAAGCATTCAGCTTTTCTTAAAGGTAATTAAAAGTAATTGTCAGTTTAAAAAGATCTCAAGTTCCAAAACGTCCTCTTCCTTCAAAAGATCCCGTTGAAAAAAAAACTTAATTTGTGATAAATCCTCTTAGCGAAAAATATTTTGCATACTTATTCAAAAAAGTAATAAGCTCCAACAGAAAATAAAATGACTAAGTTATCCCCATCAATAATAAAAAAATCATTATCGTGTGATTAGAGCTCTAGTTTGAACGTAACTGTGATTTCTGTGTCTTTCTGGGTCAGCGGGGCTTCTATTGAGCCAACCTAAACCACATTGAATCGAATACCATTAGGGAAAAGTAGAAACATTCACAGTCAATTTTGCGAAATTTTCGCATAAATAAGGAAAAACCCAAAGCGAACCTATCTAAAATAAGCGGAATTACTGACTGCGGAAAATCTTTCGAAATATGCAAGTTAAGAGAAACACGAGTTTTTGAAATCGGAAATTTCATTAAATGTCGGACACTTACCGGCATTTTTACTGCACGTTGTTTTTGGGAATTTTCCGTGAATTCGCACCACTAATTTTTAGTGTGAAATGTATGCACGAAGTGATAAAAAAAATTGTTGAAACAATTAGCATACCATCGTAAACGGAAATCTCTGCCCTTTTTTGAGTACTGCTGATTTTTTAGCACGTCCTTTTGAGAAAAGATGGTGCTTATGTCATCGGTTTGTTCGCCCGTCTGTGTGTGTATACACCATATCTCTGCAACTAATAATCCGATTTGAAAAATTCTTTTTGCATTAGTAAGCTTGAAATGAGCGAATGATGACTCTTAATTTCGTTTGTTTTTTTACACGGCGCACAATTTTGCCGCTGGAGGGGTAAAATCAGATGACATCGAATTCAAAATACATTTTATTCCATATATTTGCTTCTAAACGTCCGATTTGAAAAATTCTTTCTGCAACGGACACAGCTCCTGATGGGAAATCTTTTGCAAACAATTTCTAATTTTTTGGTAAGGGGGCGTAAGTTTTTATCTCTGCTTCTGATCTATTTGTAGCAAAATCTGAACTGCAGAAAATTCCATTGAAAAAATTATTTCTGTCGACCGATACCACTCATATTGGAAAAACTTTTGAGAATAATTTCTTCTGAAAATAATGCATGGCTTTTCCGCCAGGGTCCGTATATACATATCTTATTTTTGTCAACATCACTGCTTCTAAGAGTACGATTTGAAATTGTTTTTCTTTGTTGGAGAGCGTTTCTTCTGCGAAATGTATCTCATATAATTTAAAACTTTTCTTAAATCACAAGTCTGCCACCAGAGGGTGTAAGTTCGCGTTTCTGTTTACAGCAATATCTGCGGGACTAAAAACCCGATTGAAAAATTTCTTTTTTCGGTCAGATACTACTAACTATGCTGTGTGAGCATTTTCTTCCCAAAATAATGCAGGATGCCGCCGCTAGGGGGTGCAAATGTGTAATCTGTTTTTTTTTTTTTTTTTTAATATCTCTGCTTTTACATGTGCGATTTAAAAAATTCTTTCAACCTCAGATGCCATTTAGTTTGCAGAACACTAGGTTAGTATATGAGGAATTTTGTAGTTGATGGTTGTATCGGTAGATGGTGTTTGTGTGCTTCCTTTTGCAGCTGTATCGCCGCTTCTGAAAATACTATTGAGAAATTTCTTTTTTACTGTATGCCATTCGCTACATTGAAAATTTAAATAATGCACAGATTCCCCGCTAGGGGACGCAAAGGTCGAAAAGTTCTATTTCCTTAGCGTAGCTTTTTCCATGCAGAATATTTTTCGCCTATTTTCAACTTTTCCATTATGCAGAATTCTTCCGTTGGAAAGCATAGAGATATATAATATTTCCTTCTCTCGTACATTTCTTCTTTTAACTGTTCGATTTGAAAATCTGTTAGCCTCTGATACTTTTCTTGTGCAATGAAAAACTATTTGTGCGCCATTTGTTAATTTTCTTAGCATGCTTTTTAGCGGCTGGTTGAACTACGCAGATGCTTCTATTTCTGGATAT
Source organism: Macrothele yani (assembly GCA_039090855.1). Taxonomy (NCBI): domain Eukaryota; kingdom Metazoa; phylum Arthropoda; class Arachnida; order Araneae; family Macrothelidae; genus Macrothele; species Macrothele yani. The sequence continues at coordinate 121,085,553 of CM077026.1, forward strand.
TTTATCGATTGTTGAAACCGGTTGATTGTTTTCCTAACCGGTTCCATTGACTTTGAATAGCTTTGATGAATGTAATTCTCGTCAGAACGGATTCAATAGACGTGCTCATTACAACCAAAAATTCGGTGTCATCTTTCTTGTTGAAAATTTGTAAGAATCCCAGAGTGTTGAGCTTTTTATGGTAGTTGGTCTGAGTTTCATAAGTTTTGCACTCGCTCTTGTAATTATGTTTTCTCTTTCCGTGAAGCTGAGACAGTGACTCTTCATTGCCGATAGCAGACTCCTTGGGCTTTAAATGCCAGTTTGGAGGTAGTTAAGGTAACGGCGGAAGGAAAATCGAAGAAATAAATTTACCTTCTCATCTTCTAGCACCCGAGGCTGGGCCCTTAAATTCTTTTCCATCCAAAATACGTGCGCATTATGTAGTGAGTACATGCATTAAATTTATGTTCACTACTTTTTTTCAGCATTATTTTTTCCTTATGAGGTGTTGCGAGCTTCTCTATCACAAATTTCACTTGCAGTTCGTAAAGAATAGCTAATTGAGCAGACGTGATCCTTACCGTAACACACAGACTACTCAAACGTGGCAAGGTCAGAAGCCGAAACGAAAAGTAAACATTTTTCTAGGAAATCTACTTTTATTCCCTTTCACAACTGCTTAGCTTCTTTACTTACAGTTTCCACGCGATTTAACTTCCACGCAAACCGCATCAGGCCATAAATCTTTCAGTCTTAGGAAGAGCCTGACAGCGTAGAAATGGAACGAAAACACTACAGGGGGAAAAAAATAGCTTACATAGTTTATGTCCTTTGAGGGAAAAGGTTAAGACCGGCGTCATCCTCTTTTATTGCATGTCTGGTAGCGAGACTTTGGTCATCATTCAACTTTTTCTTTGTTTGTACTTTTGACTCTTTTTTATTTTCTAAGAAAATTCCCTGACCTTTCTTAGAAATTTTCAATTCAAGGCTTATGTCACATGTATGTTTTCCTTGTAAGAAATAAACATGATAAACTAAATTGCTCTTCACAAAAAATAAAAGGAAAAAAAAACGAAAACGAAGGGAAAAGGAATGGGCAGTCAGCGAAACACAAGAAGGAGATGAAATGGATAAAGCCCAAGCTTTTCTTTGTAGCATTCGTTTGTTGATGTATTGGTAGCTGAAGCATCTCTAGAATTCCAATATTTACCAGCGTAATTCTGCTAAACAACGCGAGTTCACATAATATGCTTTTAATGTGAAAGTGTTTTAATAAAAATGTCTCAAGTAAGCAAAGACAGGAAATTTATATCTAAAATATAATGAAGAAAATATGGTAAGTGGCTTCAATAAAGTAATAACGCATATATGGAAGCTTAGGAATGTAAGGTCAGGTGATGCGTAACATCACAGCCTCTCCTTGACAAATGTCAACCTCGCCTTCTCGTGGTACATCCTGTTCCCACTAAAGGGGTTCTGACGACCGCCAATAGCGGTATAACTATACCATCGGGATTAGAGGAAATGCTGTCCCACACTCACCAACCCGCTTGGCCAGCGTGGTGAGTTATGGCCAAACCCCTCCAAAATGACACCACAACTTAAATCCTGGCCCTCAGTCTCCGGCAGCTGGAATGTACCTGGCCAAGACAGCGGGTGCTAAGAATCCCCGGAGAACCGGACTAGGCTGCCATCTGATGCTGACCTTGGCTACGTATAATGGACGCTCCCTATCTTCTGATTCAAGGCTTCTTGAATTGGAAGAGGAACTACAAAGGATCAAGTGGGACATCGTCGGGCTAAGTGAGGTAAGGAGAAAAGGAGAAGATCTCATTGAACTGAAAAGTGGACGTCTCTTCTACTATCGTGGGACTGATACTGGCAGAACTAGTGGTGTTGGATTTATAATAAACAATAAACTGAAGGATAAAGTTGTAGAAGTTGAAAGTTCCTCTGACAGAGCTGCACGACTCGTTATCCAACCCTCGAGAAGATACCAGGCTCAGATCATTCAACTTATGCACCCACCACAAGTCATCCTGAAGAAGAAATTGAAGAATTTTATGAGGAAATTTGTCATCTAAATAATAAAGGTAAGCAGCACTTAAAGATAATTATCGGAGATTTCAATGCAAAAATAGGGCAACGGCAACAGAATGAAACTTCAGTAGGAAAATTCGGTCACGGCAACAGAAACCAGCGTGGAAATACTCTCGTAGCGTTTGCAGAAGCAGAAGGGTTTTTCATCTCGAACTCCTTTTTCAAGAAAAAGCCACACAGGAAATGGACATGGAAACACCCAAATGGGACAAGTGAAATTGATTTTATTATGTGTAACAAAAAATTCGTCATAGAAGACTGCAGTGTGCTAAACAAGTTCAACACAGGTAGTGACCATAGATTGGTGAGATGTAAGATACACCTCAACACTAAACTCGAACGTAGCAAGCTCGTAAGACAAACGAAATGTATTGACATAACCAACCTTAAAAAACACCATAATACCTTCAAGTTGGAACTGAAGAACAAATTCTCTGCTTTAGAAGGCCTAACATTGGAAGAAGTGGATATTTCTGAAGTTAACAGAAAAGTAACCAAAGCTCTTATGGAAACAGCAACAAAATTAGCTGGGTCTAAGAACAAGTTGCATGTGAACAAATTATCAGGAAAAACCAAAATGTTGATGCAGAAAAGAAGAGAGATGAGGACAACTAAAGAAGATGTGACTTCCTAAGTGGAATATATAGAGCTATGCAAGACAGTACGAAAAAGTATCACTGAAGACGTAAGGAAATTCAACTGTGAACTAGTAAGGAAAGCAATTGAAAACAACCGAAGCCTAAAGATAGCAAAAGGGCATCTCAGTAAGGGAAGAAAACAGATTATGGCACTGAGAAAAGAAGATGATTCTGTAACAAAAAAAATAGAGGCGAAATTTTGACAAGAGGGAAAGATTTCTACTCCAAATTATATGAAAGGGATGATACATGTACTCCAGACATCATGAAAGGTACCAGTACCAGAGTTCTTCCAGTCCTCCCAGCAGAAGTTGCGCATGCAATCAAGAACATGAAGCGGGGAAAAGCTCCAGGAGAAGATGGAATTACTGTAGACATCATACAAGAAGCAAGTGGAGAAATCGAAACAGTACTCGCCAAATTTTCACTCGATGCCTTAATGAAGGGAAACTTCCTGAGGATTGGAACAACGCTACAATGATCTTGCTACATAAAAAAGGTGACATTGAGGATCTCAGGAACTACAGACCTATCAGCCTCCTATCAGTGGTTTATAAAATCTTCACTAAAGTTCTTTCACACCGCTTAAAGGTGACACTGGACATGGCTCAACCGAGAGAACAAGCTAGATGCAGGAGTGGCTACAGCACAATAGATCATATCCACGTACTGCGAGAACTAATTGAAAGAGCGAGGGAATATGAACTTCCATTGTGCATGGCTTTTATCGATTATGAAAAGGCCTTTGATTCGGTGAAACCATCAGCAGTTACAATGGCCCTGAAATCCTGTGGTATTGAAGATGCATACATTAATATTATTAATAACATCTATGAAAATGCAAGTGCAAAGATTTGGCTGTTTGAAAATACAACACACATAAAAATTGGAAAGGGAGTGAGACAAGGTGACACCATATCTCCGAAGCTCTTTAATGCCACATTGGAAAATGTCTTTTAATCACTGAACTGGGAAAACAAAGGGATAAAGATTAATGGAGATTATCTAACCCACCTTCGTTTTGCTGATGACATAGTCATTTTTGCAACTACCCCATCAGAGCTGTAGAGTATGATCCAGGAACTTGCTGACAAGAGTAAAGAAGTGGGATTAAAAGTGAACTTTCAGAAGACAAAAGTGATGTTCAATGCTTTTACAAGAAATGAAGATTTATCGATTGATGGAGAAAAGCTGGAGATAACAGACACGTACGTTTATCTTGGACAGCAGATATCAAGTGAGGGTCACATTGGTGAAGAAATTAATCGGCGTACAAAACTTGCCTGGAGAGCTTTTGGAAGAAACAGCATAATTTTCAAGAGCAATATGCCATTATGTCTTAAAAGAAACGTGTTTGATTAATGCATCCTTCCAGTGCTTACGTATGGTGCAGAGACGTGGACCTTAACTAAAAGAGACATACAAAGGCTGCAGACAACTCAAAGCAGCAGGGAGAGGTGCATGCTTGGTGTAACCAGGAGAGATAAGAAGAGGAACTCGTGGATCCGAAAAATGACAAGAGTGGAAGACATTATGATCAAGGTTAAATCCCTGAAATGGCAATGGGCTGGACATACTGCCAGGAGGACAGACCATCGATGGACAGCCGAAATTTTAGATTGGATTCCAAGGGACAGGAAAAGACCCAGAAGAAAGCCACATAGGAGATAGGTGGATGAAATTCGAAAGAATGCGGGAGTGACATGGAGGAGACTAGCACAAGACAGACCGTTGTGGAGGAAACTTAGGGAGACCTTCGTCCAGCAGTGAATTGATAATGGTTGACAATGATGATGATGATGATGATGATGATGATATGGAAGCTAATGTAAGGAACTAATAGCAAAAATAAAGAAAGCAAGTTTAAGAAAGTATCTCTCTATTCTAAAAAAAAACTAACTGCCGCCGCTGCTGCTACCGCTGTTTTAGACATTTTGCGACGCTCTTGCTTTCCTAGCTCGCAGCGCAAAACGTATTGAACACAAAAATATCAAATTTACATTGTTTGTACACAATTATTTGGAGAATACGCTGAAATAAACCGTTTCTCGGTTCTAGCTATACTTCAAGAGCTATTGTATTTCAAATTTAAGGTAAGCAAAAAAGTGTTATCAGGTCGCGTTTCGGACACACTAACAGCAACAGAACCACGGAACTTTGTAGGCATGTAGTGCCGTGATCGAAATGTTGCGCCTCGTCGCCCTTTTTTCGAATTTCGATTTAGTTTACGAGAAATTAAACTTCACAAAATTCTCTATATCGCGATGGGATCCATTTAAAAAACGGATTTATGGCAAACTATAAATCATAACGCATTGCAATTTTTACAGCCTAAACTTACAACTATCGTCCCTTTTTTACAAAAAAGAATTTAAGAAAAAGTCATTTTCTGATATTTAAGCATTTTTTAAAGACGCAAAGGAAAGAAACGAACGGCTTGTCGGTCTTCACGATAACCACAGAGGAACGTTCTGCCATGGTGGCGCATAGAATTTGTTATGCATATGTTTTGTTGGTAAAGCTATCTCTGTTGTTTAAGGTGGACGTTAAGTAATTTTGCTTCCTATACTTTCAATGGAAAAACTTCAGTACACATTTTCTTCACAACTAATGCGTTCCCAAGGATGAAAATTTGAACATCGATTAAAATAGCTTCATTTTATAATTTGGAATACTTAATATTTTCTAAAACATAACCATAATAATGCAATCCAACATTTGTTTGTCTACTGACGTCATCAAAGTACAGGTCGCGACATCTTTTTTCTGCAGAATTAATGCGTTCCCAAGGATGTAAATTTGAACATCGATTAAAATAGCTTCATTTTATAATTTGAAATACTTAATATTTTCTAAAACATAACCATAATTATGCAATCCAACATTTTTTTGTCTACTGACGTCATCAAAGTACAGGTTGCGCCATCTTTTTTCTGCAGAATTAATGCGTTCCCAACAAGAAGGTTAGAATAAATGGAGAAAGGATGACGTCACAAACTTGAAGCACTTTGAGCAGACGAATTTAATGCTCAAACGTCTCACCAACATGGCAGCAGAGACTGTGATTGGCCGCGACTCGTCTCAAACGTCTCACCAACATGGCGGAAGAGGCTGTGATTGACTGTGACGTCATGATCGTGACGTTTCGGTGGCTTCACTTTGATTACACGAGGGGAATGGCTGGCCCTTACTCCATCTATTCTAACCTCCTTGGTTCCCAAGGATGTAATATTGAACATCGATTAAATTAGCTTCATTTTATAACTTGGAATACTTGATATTTTCTAAAACATAACCATAGTTATGCAATCCAACACTTGTTTGTCTACTGACGTCATCAAAGTACAGGTCGCGCCATCTTTTTTCTGCAGAATTAATGCGTTCCCAAGGATGTAAATTTGAACATCGATTAAATTAGTTTCATTTTATAACTTGAAATACTTAATATTTTCTAAAACATAACCATAATTATGTAATCCAACATTTGTTTGTCTTCTGACGTCATCAAAGTACAGGTAGCGCCACTTTTTTCTGGTTCCAACACCACCAAAGAAAAAGTTATTGATTTTTTATATAATTATGGTTATGTTTTAGAAAATATTAAGTACTCCAAATTATAATATGAAGTTATTTTAATCGATGTTCAAATTTTCATCCTTGGGAACACAATAATTGTGAAGGAAATGTGTACAAAAGTTTTTCCATTGGAAGTATAGGAAGCAAAATTACTTGACGTCCACCTTAACGGTTTAGCATAACGGTTTACAGTTTACGGAAATGCTTTCTGGACCGCTTTTGTTTTCCTTAGTGGTAAATTTAGTAAGTGCTATAAGTTCAAAAGACAAAAGTCTGACCTTCCAAAAATTAACGATAGTAAACAAAACTCTGAAATTTCGGAATAACAAGCCTTACTTGCTTAGACATGCAATAAAAATTGAAATTTATATGAAATTTCCAGTTTTTATTTCATGTGAAATACTTGGAGATCGGGCTGCAGGGCCCGACCGCTATTCTGGAAACGAACGTAGCGAGCCTAGAGGCGCAGCCCCTAGTTATTAAAAATGTAAGTAAACAAATGGACGAAGATATTAATATAAAAATGTGATAGCACGCATGCGGTGAGAATGAAATTGCAACAATTTAATATCCCAAAATCAGTAACAGAAATTTGGAAAGAAGGCAATATTGTGTCATAAATTTGTAACAAAAATATATTGTTACAAATATCATTTGGGAATTCCGATAAAAATTGCATTTTTGAGGAAATGGTTAAAAGCAAGAAACTGTGACATAGAAGAGGCAACCAGCGAACGGAATTCCCCAATTTGGGCCCCTTCGACCCAGAGCAGAATGCATCTGGAATTCTGTCGAAAAGCCACAGCAGCGTCATAGATAGCCACTTGATGGCCAGATTGTTATTATTTTAAATCTTAAATGTTTTGTTGTGAATGACCAGGCGACGGCCAAAACGGTGAGATCACAGAGAAAGGAGTGTGAATGCTAGCTTCTCCGAGAGAAGACGTTGAAGTAGAAACCCACAAGCGCGTCCGGGGGTCGAATTGGAGAAGGATAATGGAATTTACCCTGATGAGAACAGAGCAAAAATTGGGACAGCCTGCGAGAGGGAAGCAGAAAACCCGAAAATCACAGGGTGCATTTCTGGCCTGAGAAACACAAAGTTAGAGAGTTACCATATGCCCGTAACGAGCGTCGGGGTGCCATAGCAGCTACGCCTGACAACAAGAGATTTCCAAGTATGTGAACATTGGATGACGTACAGCGGAACTAGCCGTCAAAGTAAAGAAATCGTTATGAGCAGAGGGAGATTCAGCTGCAATCTCAGAAACCGAAAGTTGGCAAAAGAGGGAGAGAGTGAAAGTCGTGTGCATCAGAAATGTCTGCCAGAAAAGCACCTAGAGATTGTATCTGAACACTGTTGGCATCGCCGCAAGCTGAACTTGGAATCCATCCGTTGACAAGCGGGGCCTCACCTCAGACATCCATGCCATCATGCGTCGCTGGACTTCTTAGCAGACAGCGGAAAAAGCGGTATTTCTACTTCGTTGGGTGTGTGTGTAACGAACGCGTGACAAGGCACTGAAAGAAACATTGTGAACAGCCCTATAGTATACTTAATAGGTGAACAGCCCTATAGTACACGTAATAGGTGAACAGCCCTATAGTATAGTTAATAGGTGAACAACCCTATAGTATACTTAATAGGTGAACACCCCTGTAGTATACTTAATAGAAACATAGTGAACAGCCCTATAGTATAATTAATAGGTGAACACCCCTGTAGTATACTTAATAGAAACATAGTGAACAGCCCTATAGTATACTTAATAGGTGAACAGCCCTATAGTATACTTAATAGAAACATAATGAACAGCCCTATATCATACTTAATAGAAACATAGTGAACAGCCCTCTAGTATTCTTAATAGAAATATAGTGAACAGCCCTATAGTATACTTAATAGAAACATAGTGAACAGCCCTATAGTATACTTAATAGAAACATAGTGAACAGCCCTCTAGTATACTTAACAGAAACATGGTGAACAGCCCTATAGTATACTTAACAGAAACATGGTGAACAGCCCTATAGTATAATTAATAGGTGAACACCCCTGTAGTATACTTAATAGAAACATAGTGAACAGCCCTATAGTATACTTAATAGGTGAACAGCCCTATAGTATACTTAATAGAAACATAATGAACAGCCCTATAGCATACTTAATAGAAACATAGTGAACAGCCCTCTAGTATTCTTAATAGAAATATAGTGAACAGCCCTATAGTATACTTAATAGAAACATAGTGAACAGCCCTATAGTATACTTAATAGAAACATAGTGAACAGCCCTCTAGTATACTTAACAGAAACATGGTGAACAGCCCTATAGTATACTTAACAGAAACATGGTGAACAGCCCTATAGTATACTTAATAGAAACATAGTGAACAGCCCTCTAGTATTCTTAATAGAAACATAGTGAACAGCCCTATAGTATACTTAATAGAAACATAGTGAACAGCCCTATAGTATACTTAATAGAAACATGGTGAACAGCCCTGGGATACATTTTACAGAAACATAGTGAAGAGCCCTGTAATAGGTATATTTTTGTAGAAACAGTGAACAGCCTTATAAAATATTTTGTATTGGAATGACCGGAAAGTAATGTCCTTTTTGGGAGGGGATAAGTTTGGAAAGCAGTTGTGAGGTGTTTATGTACGTTCAACATAAAGTAATTGTATGTAGAAGTGAATAAACTATTCGGCTTTAACTTATGTAGGTGTTTTTGTCTTCCAGATTTGCCGAACAAAATGAGTGACATAAAATCTGAGGAGAGTTCGTCATTGTATGCTGTACGAATTTCACAAGTGGAACAATGCAACCGTGACCACCAATATATAATATTTGCGCTGTTTATCCGAATATGTTAAATGCCCCCAAGTGCCAGTGTTGGTTTGTCCAATTCCGGTCGGACAATTTCGACCTCTCTGATGCCTCTCGTGTATTACCGCGCCAAGCCCCGTTTGGGAACTTGAGGGCATAAATTTTATTACTGATTTTCGATCGACTAAATGGCAACAATGACATTGGGTTTCCTATTATAGGCGACCCAGTCTCATCGTCGTGTTTCATAAATATAACCGTCCATCCCTAGCTTGTTGTCGCAAGAACTCATATGCCGCAAATAAATTAAATTTAAAAGCTAACATTTCAGTATCATGCTTGAATCGGGGTATCTTCGAAGAAAGAAAACTATTACTTTAAATTAAACCAGAACACCGACACTCGTACTCATTAGCAGAGCAACGAGAAGAAAAACACGTTGTTTAAAGAAGCAAATATAAAATTCATTTTGTGTATATTTCTTAATTTATGTACAATTTAATGGTGGGACCAGATTAAGTTATATTAAGACATCTCTACAAAAAGAAGATATGGTTTAGCCTGAGAATTATAGAAATAGAAACGTCCCTATCAATCCAACTAGTACGAGGTGAGCAATAATTTTTCATTTCTAAAATTTCAATGAATACTCAGCATGCAAGGGATTGAATATTTGGATGATGTCTTACCCTAAAAAAACTTCTGCTGTGCCACACCGATCCGCGGGTTGAGGATGGAGCGTGTCTTCTTACGGACGTGGTCTTTGGCTGGTATCCTCCGTGGATAAAACGCAGCCCGGGAGCTCTCGACAAATGCTTTCTCTATTTTCCTTGGGTATTTAATATCCGGCCTGATTTGGGTCCGACTTCTTGACCAACGCACAGCTAGGCATTTCGACCCTACTACAGATGACAACAACCGCAACCCCGATTTCTTCAAGTTTTCATTTTCATTTTGGTTTCGCTTTAGCTTACAGCCATGAAGCTAGGCGTGCTCGTCCTCCCTGGAGGCGTAACTTTCCCCTTCATTGGTTTCTACCCCCCCCCGTACGCAAGTGGACTGCTGTCCGGTGGCTGCTGACTAGTGGCTACTTCGAGCAGATGTTCTCCTGGCCAGCTGACCATCTACTGAGCTAAACCCTTTAACAATTTATTTGGCCCTAACTGTCACCCTGTTTCAGAGTTTTATTATCGGTCCATCCGAGAAAACCCTTTTAAACCTTTAAGCATGCTCGGATGCTCGTACCTGACTGAAATATGTTCCCCGACACAGAGTCTGGGTGACATTTATTACCTAGCCTTACCTTCTTATCAGATTTAAGATTCTTTCTTAGACTTCCGCCGTATAGTCACCATTGACCCATTGTTAGCTAGGGTTGCATTATGTAATCCGCAGTGCTGTTGCTTCGCAAATGCCGGGAAATAAAAAAAAATGCCAATCGGTTCGTTTGCGGAATTTTGCACCTGGCCTAGGGTTTGCGTTTGGAACTTCTTCCCATGCGAAGGGGAAGAAAAAAAAGTAAAGAAACTACCGAATCCTTATGAGGCCCGGGTCGGGATAATATTTCTTGCACCCAATTAGGAATTACACTAATTAAAAAAACAAATAATTAATTATGTTAATTAATTAACATAATTAACACAATTAATTGGGTAATTAAATCCCGTATTTGGGTGTTTCTTTACCAAAAGCAATGTGCCCGAAATTAGAAGAATTTTCGCGGCAACACGTGCGAGAAGGCCCATAGAGCTGGACAATGACCTGCTGCGTGCAGCCGTTCAGTCAGATCTTCGTCAAACCATTGATGAATTATCCCAGCATCTTAATGCATCATGGTCTACTGTTCAAGAGCACCTGCAACAGATAGGGACGATCTATAGAAAAGGAGTTTGGGTACCACACCAACTTTCACCTGACAACAAAGCCCAGCGTTTCACCGTCTGCAACTCTTTGCTCAACCGACAGGAAAAGGATCCATTTCTTCATCGAATTGTCACTGGAGATGAAAAGTGGATTCTTTACGTAAACAACAAACACAAAAACCAGTAGCTTTCTTTAGGTGAGACACCAGTTCCTACGCCCAAGCCAGGCCTACACCCCAAAAATATTTTGCTGTGTGTTAGGTGGACTACCGCTGGCGTAGCTCACTTTTAGCTCTTGGAACCCGGACAGACCGCAACGGGAGACCTCTATTGTCAACAACTGGACCTTTTGAAACAAGCTCTTACTGTAAAACATCCAGCACTGGTCAACAGAAAAGGTGTCATCCTCCAGTATGACAACGCGAGACCCCACACGGCGAGACGGACCCAGCAGACGATCAGAGATTTTGGCTGGGAATTTCTGCCCCATCCCCCTTATTCCCCTGACATTGCACCATCTCATTACCATTTGTTGAGACCTCTGCAGCACTTTCTTAATGGGAAAATATTCCATAATATTGATGATGTCAAAACGGGACTCTCGGACTTCTTTGCATCACAGCCAAAGTCTTTTTATAAAGACGGCACTGAAAGTTTGGTTTCACGATGAGCAAGTGTGATCCATAATGATGGCTATTGTATAATTGATTAAGAAATATATATCTTCTGTTACAAACGGTGTTTCTCTTCTTTTCCAAAAACGACATTGCTTTCCGGTCCCCCCAATGGAAACATAGTGAACAGCTCTTTATTATATTTTATAGAGACATAGTGAACAGCCCTATAATATATTTTATCAAAACAATTCTATTCACTACGTTTCTATAAATATAATACAGAGCTGTTCACTATGACTCTCTAAAAAATATATAATATATCTTATAGAAATATAGTGAACAGCTCCGTAATGGATTTTGTTAAAACATAGCGCCCAGCCTTGTAATGTATTTTATAGAAACATAGTGAACAACTCTGTATAATATTTTATAAAAACATAGCGCCCAGCCTTGTAATGTATTTTATAGAAACATAGTGAACAACTCTGTATAATATTTTATAAAAACATAGCCCTGTAATACATTTTACAGAAGCAAAGTGAACAGCTCTGTAATATATTGTATTTTATAGAAACATAGTGAAGATCCCAGTGATATATTTTATAGAAACGTAGTGAACAGCCCTGTGATATATTTTATAGAAACATAGTGAACAGCCCTGTGATATATTTTATAGAAACATAGTGAACAAATCTGTATATTTTATAAAAGCATTGTGAATGCATTTACATAATACATTTATAGAAACAAAACGTAATACATTGCATAACTCTAATACATAAAAAACAGAAACATAACTGTAATACATTTTATAGAAGCAACGAACAGCTTGTAATATATTTTATAGAAACATAGTGAACAGCTCTGTAATATATTTTATAGGCACATAGTGAACAGCTCTGTAATGTATTTTATAGGAACATAGTAAACAGCTCTGTAATATATTTTATAGAAACATAACGAATAGCCTGCTAAGAAAATTGCGCACGTAAACAAGCTAGGGATGGACGGTTATATTTTTACTTCTTACGAAGAGAAATATGCGTATTTTGTAATTAAAACAAGTTAGTAAAATCATGCAATGCACTGATTATGATACGCTTTCCAACATACCAGAAATCATTACTCAAGTTATTACCCACGTTATGAGGATAAGGGCTGAGCAATAAATCTCACTTCTGTGTCCTGACCTTTGACCCCATTTCGAAGATATTAACCAGAATTGGTTCAGTGTACCTCCGGAAAAACATACTAAAGTTTTGTCGCAATCGAAGCATTTTTCGTACGTTATGACGCATAAGGGCAATGGAATGTATCCCGCTCCTGTGTCTTGACCTCTGCCCATATTCCGCCCATTTTCATTAGGCTTCTTCCCCAGGTGGTCTCCTACCACATACTAAACTTTTATCGAAATACACATGTGTAGAATCATTTTTACGCAAGTTATGACGCATGAGGGCAATGGAATGGATTCCGCCCCTATGTTGTGACCTTTGACCACATTTCGTCTATTTGCAATAGGGATCGTCCCCAGGTGGTCCCCTACCACATACTAAAATTTCGTCGAAATCGAACCATTTTTACGCATGTAATGCAGCATAAGGGCAATGGAATGAATCCCGGTCCTATGTCGTGACCTTTGACCCCATTAACCCCATTTTTAATCGCAAGTTATGACGGATGAGAGTAATGGAATGAATCCCAGCTCCTATGTCGTGACCTTTGATCCCATTTTATCTATTAGCAATAGGGTTCGTTCCCAGTGATCCCCTACCACGTAGTAAAATTTCATCGAAATCGAACCATTTTTACGAAAGTTATGATGCATAAGGGCAATGGAATGCATCCCACTCCTATGTCATGACCTTTGTGTTCATTTCATGGATTTGTAGCAGGGTTTGCCTCTAGGTGTTCCCCTACCACATAATGACATTTCATCGAAATCGACCCATTTTTACGAATGTTATGATGCATAAGGGCAATGGAATGGATCCCGCTCTTATGTCGTGACCTTTGACCCCATTTCGTCCATTTTCAATAAGTTTCGTCCCCAGGGGGTCCCCTAGCACATAATAAAACTTTATTGAAATCAACCATTTTTACACGAGTTATCTATCGTGCGGACAGACAGACGGACAAAACTGGAGCATATACGCTTCTTCAACCTATTGTTGGAAAGCGTAAAAACGCTGTAAAACTCATGGAGTTAGCATTTCTAAATTTAAAATAAGCAATATTCCTAATAACAGAGAGGGAAATTTTTAAGCATTGCTTTTAACAGGAAAAAGAACACCAAACGAATATCCAAAGACAGTGCGTACTTTTACGACTACTTCAAAAGTAAGGTCTCAGGTCTTAAAAGAAAATCTACTAACTCAAAGAGCAATCGCTAAGTTGTTAAAAATCTGTGTATCAACGGTACATAAGCTGATAAACAAAGTTTTGAATCTGAAAAAAAAAACCAAGAAAAAAAAACACTATGTTCACCGTCTTTTGTCTAGGCACATGACTGAGTGCAGAACATGCGGTGCAGAATTCTTTTCTTCAAAAGCCTCGGTATTCCGCATTCTACGTGACAAATTACTGCTGCGTCGTGTGTGTTCCAGATGGGTACCTCATCGCTTGACGAGAGAACAATTCTTATCCAGAATTCAGGTGTGTCATGAGTGGAAACAAATGATTGCAAAGGAACCAAACTTTCTAAACACAGTAATAACATGGTTGTTTCCAACAATGAAAGTAATAGCACAGTGGTCTAAGTGATGGCCTTTGATCATCTGTCCAAGATGGGTCCGGGTTCGAATCCCGGTGAGGAATGGATGGATGTTGTGTTTGTCTTACGGTGCTGGCTCTCTCCCTTCCTTGGAACTACTGGCCTTAAATTAGGGACGGACGACTGCTTATAGCCCATTGAGTTGCTCACGGTGGTCGTTAAACCTCCAATAAAAAATCATGGCACAGCCTGCCTACAATCCTGATCTCGCTCCTTGCGATTTCTGGTTGTTTCCAACAATGAAAAGGAAGTTCCGTGGGGCAATATTCAACACAGATGATGACGTTATTCAAGCTGTACAGGGGTCGCCATAACAACTTCCATAAAATGCCTTCGGTTTAACGACCACCGTGAGCAGCTCAATGGGCTATAAGCAGCCGCCTGTCCCTAATTTAGGGTCACTGGTCCCAGGAGAAGGAAAGAGCCAGTGCCGTAAGACAAAAAATCCATGACACACGGGATTCGAACCCGAACCCCTTACAGACGAATGAACAGAGGCCATCGCTTAGACCACTGCTCCATCGGGACGGCCCACATTCTTTGAAAAGTAGACTGAAGGATGGAACCGTTGCATATTATCCCAGGGAAGATACTTTGAGAAAGAATAACATATATTTTGCTGTACCTATATTTCTTCATTTTGTGTGATTTTAGTCTCAGTTTTTATGGAACGGCCGTTATATAGCATACGTTGTTGTTTAAATATCGTTTGCGTTTTATTTTATGTTACGTTACATTCGTGGTTCCAAACGACAAGTATTTAAGGTATGACACGAAAAAAATATTAGCTTCTTTTATTGTTTTTTTTATTTGTTCTTTTATAGGAAATATGAACATATACTCCCTCGGTACATTAGCTTTTCTTCCTAAGTTGGAAGAAATATGTTATTAGGATTCTTTTAAATGATATGGAACATTTTTTCTTATCGCAGAATCATGATATTTCATTTTAATGCCATCACAAAGAAAATCCCCTATGCAGTCTAATGGGTAAAGAAAATTAAATTTCTTTTGAAAAGACAACTTTCATTATCAGAATACATCTCGGAATTAGCAGTTTTGCGAAAAAAAAATGAAATAAATACACAGAAAAGAGTCTTATCAGCTTTTATCTAAAAAAACAGGATCTATTAAGTTCTTTTTTTAATTCATTCAAGGAAGTAACTTGTTGGATGAAGGAAACAGTATTGAACAAATGCCACAGACAGATCCTCTTTCTTCAATAGGTTTTTTTTTTCTTGCTTTGTATTAGGAAACAAAAAATTAAATCGCAACAGCGACAATACAGCCCCACTTCCGCGGAGATTTGTCGCAATTAACTTCGGAGCATTGAAATGCTGTCTGTTTGTGTCGAATAACTTCAGCAGTTCCAGGGTCAAAAAAATATATAATCTCGGATTATATTGAGCCAACGTGAATGGAAACAAGCGTATTTCTTTCCTTACAAATCGCCTTTAAAAGACTTTGCCCAATTACTTTTAGTAAGAAAAAAAAGAATGCAAAGTGAAATAATATTTTCTTTGACATTGAGAGAGGAACAGAGTAATTGCGATATTTCTCCTGACAATTCTGATTAGCATTACTTGTCACAATTCATTGTTATTGTTTTGCGCAATGATTAGTATCGATTAAAAAACGTAATTAAGTGTTCCGTGAAATCTGATTGTCCTTTAAAGAATTTCGTCAGTTCAGGACGGCCTCAGGAGTGCACCTATTAACGATAAGCATGTTTTTTTTAAAAACCTATATCATCGTCATCATCATTGTCAACCATTATCAATCCACTGCTAGACGAAGGTCTCCCCAAGTTTCCTCCACAACGGTCTGTCTTGTGCCAGTCTCCTCCATGTCACTCCTGCATACTTTCGAATTTCATCCACCCATCTCCCATGTGGTCTTCTTCTGGGTCTTTTCCTGTCCCTTGGAATCCAATCTAAAATTTCGGCTGTCCATCGATTGTCTGTCCTTCTGGCAGTATGTCCAGCCCATTGCCATTTCAGGGATTTAACTCTGATCATGATGTCTTCCACTCTTGTCATTTTTCGGATCCACAAGTTCCTCTTCTTATCTCTCCTGGTTACACCAAGCATGCACCTCTTCATGCTTCTTTGAGTTACTGCAGCCTTTGTATGTCTCTTTTCGTTAAGGTCCACGTCTCTGCACCATACGTCAGTACTGGAAGGATGCATTGATCAAACACTTTTCTTTTAAGACATAATGGCATATTGCTCTTGAAAATTATGCTGTTTCTTCCAAAAGCTCTCCAGGCAAGTTTTGTACGCCGATTAATTTCTTCATCAATGTGACCCTCACTTGATATCTGCTGTCCAAGATAAACGTACGTGTTTGTTATCTCCAGCTTTTCTTCATCAATCGATAAATCTTCATTTCTTGTAAAAGCATTGAACATCACTTTTGTCTTCTGAAAGTTCATTTTTAATCCCACTTCTTTACTCTTGTGAGCAAGAGTGTTTTACTCGTAGGAGGCCTCGAGTTATTGTTTATAACAGACATAAAATACAAGGTAGGAAAACGTAACTGTAGTAGTACATACCTTCAGAGTTTGTTACAGGATTTGGTGCTGAGTTATACAACGTAATTCAATGGGATTGCCCCGATTACAAATGACAATAACGTGTTTATGGAAATAAAAAAACAGCTGATATCCCTACAGAAGAAGGAAGTTGAGAATTTTATTGGAACCTACTGCTGTGTTGCTATGGTCTTACGAAAATTCTTCCAGACTGTTGGATTGGTCGTTGTGGACAGGACGACAGAGGTTTCTGCAAATGGCCCCCAGGTGCCCGGATCTTACTCCTTGTGACTTCTTTTTGTGTGGGTATGTCAAAGACTATGTGTATGTGCCACCTTTGCCGAGAACACTGCAAGAACTAAAGATGCGTATTCAGCATCCACTGGCATCAGTGATTACGGACGTGCTTCATAATGTATGGCGTGAAATGGATTACCATTTAGATGTTGTCCACGTGACCCAGGAGAGTCACATAGAACATTTGTAAGGTATGGAAACAAAATTCTAAACTTCCTTCTTTATTGTGCAATAATGTGATATCTGTATCTATGTTCATAAACCAGGTATTGTCATTCGTAATCGGGGCATAAATTTTGAATTACCCTGTATTATATTTCAGCTCACTGTGATAAGTGTTCGTTGCTGCTTCGCTTTCAGAGAATTTATATATCTGGAGTTTAACCCGTATTTTACCCGACTGGAGCAGATAAATAAAATATAAATAAAATATCAATCAAAGTATTAGCTCGCTCTTGCAGTGAGGAAAGTGCATATTCAGATGATATGAGGAAGGTCGCAAGCATTGTCCATCATTTTCACTTATTCTCTATATTACTATTAACACGTTGATCACCTTACTGTTGCGGCCAGTATTCACTTCTTACTTTTTCATTCTCCCTTGATGATCGGCCTTTTCCCCGATCCACACGGACGAGCAAGATTCTCGCACCTCACTCTCTCCACTCCTTACAACCGAATTCCCCTACAGTCGAGGAAGGTCCATACTTTAGAAAAATCAAAGAGTACCCGCACTCTCCAAGAAGGCGCGGACACTCCTTAAAATGCCTTCTTTCTCTTACAGATCATTACCCAGTTTCCCCTTCGCGCATCCACAAAACCATGAATCCAGCTTTCCTTCTGTTGTGGCACTGAGAAGCGAAAGTCAGCCTACTGACCAACGCATCGAAAATGGCGAAAGGATGATTACACCACTATCATTAAAATGGTTCCTATCTTCACTCTTGACAAACGTTGACACCCAGATGTTCAACGTATCGCATCAACACGTATGCTGGAATTGGGTGCTTTCTTCATGCAGGCACCTGGCAACCCGGCGGACCATGTTTGCGAATGTTTTAATTAGCTAAGCGTGGCTGCTGATGTCTTCATTTGCAGCGGTGATGTTCTCTGTCAGTTGCTGAAGTGTGGGTGGTTTATTGGCATTGACCTTTCCCTTCAACATGCCCCACAAGAAAAAGTCTAGGGGACTGAGGTCTGGAGACATTAGGGGCCATATTCCTTTGGAGATTATGCGATCTTCGAAGAAGCTGGTTGCAAATAACATAGACCTTTTGTATGAGTGATAAGTTGCCCCGTCTTGCTGGAAGTAGTCACGTTGTAACTCAGTGTCGTCCAATTTATTAACCAATGTGTCGACAATTCGGCAACACAGGTCGGTGTTCAACTTCGTTTCAAAGAGTATGGGCCCTATGACGCGCATGCCCGACACGGCGGACCACACTCCAATCTTGAGGTCATGCAGCGGATGTTCATAAATCGCATGTGGATTCGCTTTGGCTCACAAGCGCGTATACTGTGAATTGATGTACCCACACAGGTGGAACCACGCTTCGTCTGAAAAAATGTTATGTCCAAGGTGTCATCGTTCTCAGCCACGAAGGTATGAAACCGGTGACACTATAACACGCTTTTCGCGAAATCGGGCCCCTATACTACGGACACTCGGTACGAGCGAATGCTCCCCCTTTTTTGTTTCTGCTCTGTGGCAAGTCGAAGGTGAGAAGCCAATTTCTTGGGACAGTCGCGGTAAGGACTTGCTTGAGGAGTTTACCTTTACTTTTTGATTCTACTTCCTATATCTTCCCTCTTCTTTCTTAGGTCTTGACGACATTGCAACAGCCCTTTTAGCAGGTAACCAGTCACGAAGGATTTACATATGTTAAACCATCTCCCTAAATGCCTAATTTGAATAACAAAACTAAGGGTGAAACAATTTATTTCCGATGCACAGGATCACTCGTTCTTTTTAGCACGTCTTTAGTAAAAAAAGATCGTGTTTCTGTTATCGGTTTGTCCGTCCGTCCGTCTGTACCCACGGTATTTCTGCAACTATTAGTCCGATTTGAAAAATTCTTTTTGCGTTCGGAAGCTTGAAATATGCGAATGATGATCCTTTATTCCGTTTTTTTTTCACGATGTACAGTTTTGCCGCTAGGGGACGTAAATGCAGATGATGTCGAATTCAAAATTACGTTTTAATCCACATATTTGCTTCTAAACATCCGATTGAAATAATTATTTTATCTTTCGATTCCATTTATGTCGAAGAGTATTTTAGATATAGTTTCCTTTTCAAATTATGCATAGATTTTCCGTTAGGGGGCGTAAAAGTGAATTACATTTTTTCCGATAACTCTTCTCCTAAAACTCCGATTTGAAAAATCTTTTTTCAGCGAATACATCTCCTAATGGAAAACCTTTTGCATATAATTTCGAATTTTTGGCAAAAAATACTTTGGTCACCAGGGGGCGTAAGTGTCAATTTTTGCTTCTGATGTATTTGCCATAAAATCTGAGCTTCTAAAATATCGATTGAAAAACTTCTTTCGTGGACTGATGCCACTCACATCGATAAACCTTTTCGGAACATTTTCTTTCTAAAATATCCCACAGGTTCTCCGCCTGGGGCGTAGATATACACTGCTGGACAATTGCTAAGGACGGATCATAAACGGCTATATAGCGCATAAAAAAGTAAGTGTGGTTGGATGCCAAGTGAAATAAAATAATGTCAGAATGCCAGGACATTACAAGAAAAACAATTTATTGTGCTCTGAAATCCAGAAGGCTTTGGAACATGTTCAAGGGACAAACAGGCCATTTTGTGCAGAATACGTAAACGTGAAAAATGCAATTACCGTCGGCAGGCGTTCCGGCGTAAGATGTCAATACGGGATATGGCCACCATGGAGGGCGATGCAAGATTCCACACGTCGTGTCATGCTTTGTACAACATTTTCCAGCAGCTGTTGGGGTAATTTATCCCATTCCTCTGTCAGTGCACGGATGAGGGTGTCCTTGTTTATTGGAGGGCATTGGCGACCAGCTAGACTCCTCCCCAAAGCATCCCACACATTTTCAATGGGATTCAGATCTGGAGAACGTGCTGGCCATGCGAGGCGTTGAATATCCTCGCTCTCAAGACACTCCTGGACAGCGACTGTTCGATGACATGTTGCGTTGTCGTTCATGAAAAAGAATCTATCACCGACAGCACCACGGAACATGCGAACATGAGGTAGCAGAACATCATTAATGTATCGTTGGCCAGTCATAGTCCCAGTTGGAAGCACATAGAGGGACGTACCGCAATTGATCATGATGCCAGCCCATACCATGACACTACACGTCGTATATCAGTCCCTTTCCTGTATGTTTCCTGGACAATATGCAGTACCACTATCACGCCAGATCAGTTGTCGTCGACAATCAGACGATAGACTGTATCTACTCTCATCTGAGAAGAGGACAGCAGACCAGTCGTTATCAGTCCAATTGCGATGTTGATGGCACCATTGCAAACGGGCGGTACGGTGACGTCTGGACAATGGGATGCACACAACAGGACTGCGGGCGTATAGTCCTCCTTCATGCAAACGTCTGGCGACAGTTTTTCGGGAGATCCGCTTGCCAGTAGCAGCAATAAACTGATTTGTTACCTCACTAGCTGTGCTGCGCCGGTGTCTTTTTGTAGATAGCACTATGTACTGATCTTCTGTAGGTGTCGTACTGCGAACACGACCTCCCCGTGACGTTTGCTACACTCTCCATTTGTTTGAAATGATTTCCAAAGCCTTGAAACAATACTATGGCTAACGTCGAACTCCCTGGCAACATCTGTTATTTTTCGCCCTTCTTCAATCTTCCCAATAATACGGCCACGCGTAAAATCATCTAGGTGATGTCGTGAAGACATACTGAAAATTGCAAGTTCGTTAATTGATTCTTTCCCTTTCAACTTTGCGTTTGAACAACAACGGTCAATACGCGTCAAATTCTTTATATCTCTTATCAGCGCTATGACGTCACGAACAAGTTCGGCAATCTAAAATTTGCATACGCACAACACGTCTTACTGTATTCCGCACTTATGCTAATTTCCACATTTTCCTGCCTTCCATTTTGTGGTTGCTATCGTTGCTATTGTCATCCGTCCTTAGCAATTGTCCGGCAGTGTATATCTTATTTTTGTCAATAAAAAATTCCTTCTTTGTTGGATAGTGTTTTCCGTGTGACATGTTTTTCATATAATTTCAAAATTTTCAAGTAATTCATAGACTTTCCGCTAGGGGGCGTAAAGCTAAATTGCGTTTCTCCCTATATGTCTCGTTCTAAACCTCCGATCTGAAAAATTCCTTCTGCACCGGATACAGCTCCTGATGGGAAATCTTTTGCACACAATTTCTAATTTTTGTACAAAAATGGTATGACCACCAGGTGGCGTAAGTCTTAATTTCCGCTTCTGATGTGTTTGCAGCAAAATATGAGCTTCTAAAATCTCGATTGAAAAAAAGTGTTTTGTTGACCGATGCTACTCATGTCGACAAACCTTTTAGGAACACTTTCTTCTTGAAATAATGCATGGTTTCTACGGCAAGGGGCGTAGATGTATATCTTATTTTTGTCAAAATCTCTACTTCTAAAAGTCCAATTTGAAACATTCCTTCGTTGTTGGGTAGTGTTTCCGATGCGAAATGTTTCCACTACTTTCCGCTAGGGCGCATAAAGGTAAATGGCGTTTTCTGCTCCTAAAACTCCGCTTTGAAAAATTATTCCTGTATCGCATACAAGACGTGATGGAAAATATTTTTCATATAATTTCTAACGTTTTGTAAAGAATAGTTTCACCACTAAGGGTTAAAAGAGGTCCGCGTTCGAATCCAGTGTTAATTTCTGCTTCTGATGTATTTGTAGCAACATCTGGGCTCCTGAAAACTCGACTAAATTTTTTTCTTGGACCGATACCGCTCATATGGATAAACCTTTTGAGAATACTTTCTTCCTAAAATAATGCATGGTTTTCCCACCAGGGGACGTAAAGTCACATCTTATTTTTGTCGATAACTCTGTTTCTAAGAAAGAGTTCGTAAGCTCAAGCTTCCGTTTACACCAATATCTGAGGGAAAAAAGACCCGATTAAAAAACTTCTTTCTTCCGTCAGATACTATTGTTTTCCATACCGGTTCCATTGACTTTGAATAGCTTTGATAAATTTAATTTGCATCAGAACGGATTCAAAGGACGTGCTTATTACACCCGAAAATTCGGTGTCATCTTTCTTGTTTTGTTTTTTTTATTATTGAAGGTTTAACGACCATCGTGAGCAACTCAATGGGCTATAAGCAGTCGCCCGTCCCTAATTTAGGGTCACTGGTTCCGGGGAAGGGAGAGAGCCAGTGCCGTAAGACAAACACAACATCCATGCCTCACCGGGATTCGAACTCGGACCCCTTTTGGACGAATGATCAGAGGCCATCGCTTAGACCATTGCGCCACTGGGCCGGCGATCACTCGTTCTGAATCATCACATATATATACTCAGTAGACAAAACATTATAGATATGGGTGATAGACAGTTAACAAGGGCATCCTGCGCGTACAGTATAACAGATCTAAACCGAACGCAGGCGATAAGTACGCGAACGTCAGCGCTTCCCAACAATGCATCGCAGTCGACGAACATGAGTAAAAGTGGTGATCTGAGCGACTTTGATCATGGACGTATTGTCAGCACAAGACAGATGGGTCATTATAGCGCTTAAGTGGTAAAACGTTTATTGTTCCTGAGGGCAACCATATCAAGGGTGTACCATTAACAAACGTATCAGCGTCCAGAGAGCAAGAGGTGGCCGCTCAGACGCCATTGATGACCGGGGTTGACGTACACTATCCGGGATTGTACAGACCGACAACATAGAAACGGCGGTGCCAATCTAATCCAGGTTAAATGACGGAGGCTCAAGCAGTGTCAGCGATCAATCGGTACAACACACGAGGCATACCCTGGGCTACGTTAGCCAACGACCTACTCGTGTGCTACACTTGATTGCTCGTGATCGAACATTATGCCTCGCCTGGTGCCGAGAACATCAAAACTGGAACTCTGCAGAGTGTCGCCACGTCGTGTGGTCATATGAATCCCGTTTTCAGCAACACTCTGCTGACGCGAGGATAAGCGTGTGGCGTCGACAGCATAAGATTACTGCCCCATCGTTTCAGGTTTTTCTCTGTTCTCGGCGTGTGCAACCCAAAGTTCAAGGAAGTGGTGGTTCTGTGATGGTTTGGAAAGTCTTCCCTCATGGGACACATTAGGTTCGTTAGTGTGTCTGTAGAGGTATTTAACTGCTGCATGCTACCAGCATGTACTGGCTGATCACCTACACGCTTTCATGACCTTCGGGCATCCTGTGTCCTATGGTCCCTTAGTGAGTCTGGTGAAGTTCTTAACTACTGCGTGCTGCCAGCATGTGCTGGCTGATCACTTACACGCTTTTATGGACTTCGGGCATCCTGCGGCCTATGGTCCCTTAGTGAGTCTGGTGAGGTCCTTAACTGCCGCGTGCTACCAGGATGTGCTGGCTGATCACCTACACGCTTTCATGGCCTTCGGGCATCCTGCGGCCTATGGTCTCTGAGTGAGCTTGGTGAGGTCCTTAACTGCCGCGTGCTACCAGGATGTGCTGGCTAATCACCTACACGGTTTCATGGCCTTCGGGCATCTCGCGGCCTATGGTCTCTTAGTGAGTCTGGTGAGGTTCTTAACTGCCGCGTGCTACCGGGATGTGCTTACTGATCACCTACACGCTTTCTTGGCCTTCAGGCATCCTGCGGCCTATGGTCCCTTAGTGAGTTTGGTGAGGTCCTTAACTGCCGCGTGCTACCAGGATGTGCTGGCTGATCACCTACACGCTTTCTTGGCCTTCGGGCATCCTGCGGCCTGTGGTCCCTTAGTGTGTCTGGTGAGGTTCTTAACTGTTGCGTGCTACCAGGATGTGCTGGCTGATCACCTACACGCTTTCATGGCCTTCGGGCATCCTGCAGCCTATGGTCCCTTAGTGAGTCTGGTGAGGTTCTTAACTGTTGCGTGTTACCAGCATGTGCTGGCTGATCACCTACACGCTTTCATGGCCTTCGGGCATCCTGCGGCCTGTGGACCCTTAGTGAGTCTGGTGAGGTACTTAACTGCCGCGTACTACCAGGATGTGCTGGCTGATCACCTACACGCTTTCTTGGCCTTCGGGCATCCTGCTACCTATGGTCCCTTAGAGAGTCTGGTGAGGTCCTTAACTGCCGCGTGCTACCAGGATGTGCTGGCTGATCACCTACACGCTTTCATGGCCTTCGAGCATCCTGCGGCCTATGGTCCCTTAGTGAGTCTGGTGAGGTCCTTAACTGCAGCGTGCTACCAGCATGTGCTGGCTGATCACCTACACGCTTTCATGGCCTTCGGGCATCCTGCGGCCTATGGTCTCTGAGTGAGCTTGGTGAGGTCCTTAACTGCCGCGTGCTACCAGGATGTGCTGGCTAATCACCTACACGGTTTCATGGCCTTCGGGCATCTCGCGGCCTATGGTCTCTTAGTGAGTCTGGTGAGGTTCTTAACTGCCGCGTGCTACCGGGATGTGCTTACTGATCACCTACACGCTTTCTTGGCCTTCAGGCATCCTGCGGCCTGTGGACCCTAGTGAGTCTGGTGAGGTACTTAACTGCCGCGTACTACCAGGATGTGCTGTCTGATCACCTACACGCTTTCTTGGCCTTCGGGCATCCTGCGACCTATGGCCCCTTAGTGTGTCTGGAGATGTTCTTAACTGCCGCGTGCTACCAGCATGTGCTGGCTGACCAACTACACGCTTTTATGGCCTTCGGGCATCCTACGGCCTATGGTCCCTTAGTGAGTCTGGTGAGGTTCTTAACTGTTGCGTGTTACCAGCATGTGCTGGCTGATCACCTACACGCTTTCATGGCCTTCGGGCATCCTGCGGCCTGTGGACCCTAGTGAGTCTGGTGAGGTACTTAACTGCCGCGTACTACCAGGATGTGCTGGCTGATCACCTACACGCTTTCTTGGCCTTCGGGCATCCTGCGACCTATGGCCCCTTAGTGTGTCTGGAGATGTTCTTAACTGCCGCGTGCTACCAGGATGTGCTGGCTGCTCACCTACACGCTTTCATGGCCTTCGGGCATCCTGCGGCCTATGGTCCCTTAGAGAGTCTGGTGACGTCCTTAACTGCCGCGTGCTACCAGGATGTGCTGGCTGATCACCTACACGCTTTCATGGCCTTCGGGCATCCTGCGGCCTATGGTCCCTTAGTGAGTCTGGTGAGGTCCTTAACTGCAGCGTGCTACCAGGATGTGCTGGCTGATCACCTACACGCTTTCATGGCCTTCGGGCATCCTGCGGCCTATGGTCCCTTAGTGAGTCTTGTGAGGTCCTTAACTGCCGCGTGCTACCAGGATGCGCTGGCTGATCACCTATACGCTTTCATGGCCTTCGGGCATCCTGCGGCCTATGGTCCCTTAGTGTGTCTGGAGAGGTTCTTAGCTGCTGCGTGCTACCAGCATGTGCTGGCTGATCACCTACACGCTTTCATGGCCTTCGGGCATCCTGCAGCCAATGGTCCCTTAGTGAGTCTGGTGAGGTTCTTAACTGTTGCGTGTTACCAGCATGTGCTGGCTGATCACCTGCACGCTTTCATGGCCTTCGGGCATCCTGCGGCCTGTGGACCCTAGTGAGTCTGGTGAGGTACTTAACTGCCGCGTACTACCATTATGTGCTGGCTGATCACCTACACGCTTTCTTGGCCTTCGGGCATCCTGCTACCTATGGCCCCTTAGTGTGTCTGGAGATGTTCTTAACTGCCGCGTGCTACCAGCATGTGCTGGCTGACCAACTACACGCTTTTATGGCCTTCGGGCAACCTACGGCCTATGGTCCCTTAGTGGGTCTGGAGTGGTTCTTAACTGCCGCGTGCTACCAGGATGTGCTGGCTGCTCACCTACACGCTTTCATGGCCTTCGGGCATCCTGCGGCCTATGGTCCCTTAGTGAGTCTGGTGAGGTCCTTAACTGCAGCGTGCTACCAGGATGTGCTGGCTGATCACCTACACGCTTTCATGGCCTTCGGGCATCCTGCGACCTATGGCCCCTTAGTGTGTCTGAAGATGTTCTTAACTGCCGCGTGCTACCAGGATGTGCTGGCTAATCACCTACACGGTTTCATGGCCTTCGGGCATCTCGCGGCCTATGGTCTCTTAGTGAGTCTGGTGAGGTTCTTAACTGCCGCGTGCTACCAGCATGTGCTGGCTGATCACCTACACGCTTTCATGCCCTTGGGGCATCCTACGGCCTATGTTCCCTTAGTGGTTCTGGAGAGGTTCTTAACTGCCGCGTGCTACCAGGATGTGCTGGCTGATCACCTACACGTTTTCATGGCCTTCGGGCATCCTGCGGCCTATGGTCCCTTAGTGAGTCTGGTGAGGTCCTTAACTGCAGCGTGCTACCAGGATGTGCTGGCTGATCACCTGCACGCTTTCATGGCCTTCGGGCATCCTGCGACCTATGGCCCCTTAGTGTGTCTGAAGATGTTCTTAACTGCCGCGTGTTACCAGCATGTGCTGGCTGATCACCTACACGCTTTTATGGCCTTCGGGCATCCTGCGGCCTATGGTCCCTTAGTGAGTCTGGTGAGATCCTTAACTGTTGCGTGTTACCAGCATGTGCTGGCTGATCACCTACACCCTTTCATGTCCTTCGGGCATCCTGCGGCCTATGGTCCCCTAGTGAGTCTGGTGAGGCCCTTAACTGCCGCGTGCTACCAGGATGTGCTGGCTAATCACCTACACGGTTTCATGGCCTTCGGGCATCTCGCGGCCTATGGTCTCTTAGTGAGTCTGGTGAGGTTCTTAACTGCCGCGTGCTACCAGCATGTGCTGGCTGATCACCTACACGCTTTCATGCCCTTGGGGCATCCTACGGCCTATGGTCCCTTAGTGGTTCTGGAGAGGTTCTTAACTGCCGCGTGCTACCAGGATGTGCTGGCTGCTCACCTACACGCTTTCATGGCCTTCGGGCATCCTGCGGCCTATGGTCCCTTAGTGAGTCTGGTGAGGTCCTTAACTGCCGCGTGCTACCAGGAAGTGCTGGCTGATCACCTACACGCTTTCATGGCCTTCGGGCATCCTGCGGCCTATGGTCCCTTAGTGAGTCTTGTGAGGTCCTTAACTGCCGCGTGCTACCAGGATGTGCTGGCTGATCACCTACACGCTTTCATGGCCTTCGGGCATCCTGCGGCCTATGGTCCGTTAGTGTGTCTGGAGAGGTTCTTAACTGCTGCGTGCTACCACCAGCATGTGCTGGCTGATCACCCACACGCTTTCATAGCTTTCGGGCATCCTGCGGCCTATGGGCTGTTCCACCAGGACAATGAACAGCTGCATAGGGACACAACCACCAAGGCGTGACTTGAGGAACAGTTATCTGAGTTTGGAACCATCGAGTGGGCCCCAAGATCCCCCGGATTTAAGTGCTGTGGAAGCTCGCTAGGCCGCCATGGAGCGGAATATAAGTTCCATGGATTCTGGGCCGACGTCTCGGGGGGAGTTGTGTACAGTACTGAAACAGGCATGCCTGGTATTACCTCCACATTCCTCCGGCTTATGGTATAATATTGATTTAATCTGATTATTAGCACTAATAATAACACGAAACATATTAGCTAACCTACGCCATACAGCTGTTACGTCTCATGAACTACCAAATCCATTCGGGAATAATTTTCAGTAGCTGAACACCTCCCCAGCGTCAGTCAAATGCTCGTCCCATTTTGAGATACGCATAATATTGAGCACTGTGTGAAACGCGAGCCAGCAAGAGCGAGTACGGCGATGACGCAAGTTACACACGAAGCCGCATTGCATTATCTGGTGAATAGACGACGGGGGACAATAAACGCATAGTTTGGGTGCTTCTACGTCACTACTGGAAAAAAGGATTCAACGTGGCAGCAGTAGCGAGAGAAATTTGAGCAGTTGAAGGAAAGGAAACAGTGGACAGCTTTTCAATGTTGTAATACTAGTCTCTGAGACAAGTCGAAGTCAAGAAGTCAGACGATTACCAACAGCGACACTGTTGTCGAAACTGTAACAGAGAATTCCGGTACCAGCACAGGACAAGGTCTCATAGCAATAGTGGGCCAATCCACATTTTGTAAAACATTGCTCTAATAAAGCACAGTCACCTGGGACACACATTCAGAGATGGACGGAATGGTAGCGTATTCGAATAGATACATAAGGATAACAGTGGGTCAGGCAACTTCTGGGGGAAATAAAGGGTGCGGTCACCCATCCATTTTCACTAATATCACATGTTCTGCTACGTTGTTAGTTAGCTCATTGTTGCAGTAACGTCTCCAATTGGCACTTGACGTAGCGTTTTCCCAATCCACCATTGATCGTCACCTGCACTAGCTTGGTTTCTCTTTGATTTAACAACGCTTCGGTAAACCAACGTTTCGGTGAATCTATTTTTTAGTGAAGTGACCGTTTGATGAAGTGGTCGGCAATTGAATGAACTATTCCCGGAGATAGTGTGCCCATATCAGAGCATTCAAACTGCTACTATATCAGCAAGTATTTGTATTTAAGAGCTTTGGTAAAAGTTTGCTATAATCGATAATTTGAAAGCAAAATTAAACACATTTTAATAATACGCTTAATAGCGTTGGAGCTAAAAGCGCTGTACTTAGAAAAAACAGCAACGCATAAATAATTCAGGGATTTTCCTTTCATGTTTAGTTTATTTAAAAAAAAAGAAAAAAACTCATGCATTCCTATTTCTCAACTATTCAACTGAGCTGTGATAAAATAAAATTCTGCAAGTCCACACATCCTTCGTTCTTTAAGCAATTTTAATATCGCAACTGAATGAATAAGTCCACAGATTCTACATTTGCTTTTAGATTACACTGAATTGGGAAACTTTTTTTTTCTGATTCTCTTTTTCGTTTCCCCTCGAATGACTTGAGACAGTTAAAAAATGAGAGAAAATTGGAAACATCGTAAATAAATTTTATTCTTCTAAAAACGTCGTCGATATGCGGCATCTCACAAAGTTTAAATATAAAATCACGAATTCCGTATCAATGCGACATATTTAATATTCATTAATTTCAGACTTTCACCGAACTGCACTTCCATTTTTTCAATGATTGCTTAATTCAAAAGGCGGAGCTGAAAGATGTAATACATCTTTAAGAGTCAGTCACTATACAAAATTAAAGAGACGATAAGAAAACGTAAAAGTTAAATTAATTCCTTTCCTAATGGCGCATGTTCGCCCTTTTTTTTTCTTATAAGTATAATTCCATAAACTATTGAGAACATTCGAAATAAAATAACTTCTTTTCACAAAAGCAGTCCTCGTTAACAGAGCCATATTACGGTCTGGGCCAACAGGTCCAGGGTTTTCGGCTCCTGCTTAGCAAGGATCCTTTTAAATAAATTGCTTCTAGAATTGCCCAAATCATTACTGAGCTTCTATTTATTTGATTTTCTGATCTGCAGCAATGGTATCTATAGCATGATCCACTTGTCAGTGCGAACTTGAAGTCAAGTAAAGACATCCCCTCATGGTTTAAAAATCCTCGTACGATGTGACACGTATCGAGAATCATTGTCTCCTGGGTTTTGGGATTTAGGTGTTGTAGACCTAAAGCCCCAAGTTGAGTCATAAAAGTCTGAGAAATTACACCAGTAGCAGAGATAATTAGTGGACGCATATGAACTGCTTTTAGCTTCCACGTCTGCTTAATCTCTGCAGCGAGTTCCACATACTTGTTGATTTTTGTTACGTAGATAGTCTGAATATTACCATCCGATGGTACCGATATGTGGATAATGATTGCTTCCTTCTGTCTTTTGTCATATCGATATGTGGATAATGATATACCGATATGTGGATATGATTGCTTCCTTCTGTCTTTTGTCATATAGCACTGTGTCTGGACGATTGGAAGAGATAGTTACGCCTGTTTAAATCTCACGGTCCCAAGTATGTGGAACTGGCTGCAGAGAGATTAAGCAGATGTGGACGTAATGTGCATGTTTATTATCTAGTACCTCAGTGGGTTGGGGTTTTTTTTAGTATGGTACTTCTGACACAGATAGTTTTGTAACGTGCAAAACTATGAATCATTTCAGCAAAATTATTATGTCGCTACATACAATCAACGTTTTCTACAGTGGTGCATCCCACACAAATGCGTTCAATGGTCTCACTGCACATACCACATCTTCTGCATCTGTCATTTTGCAGGTCCTCCCTCAACATGTATTTTCTATGATTTTTGATAGCAATTACTTTGTCTTGAACAGTTATCATAAACCCAATAGTATCGCTATATGATTTTCTTCGCTTCAACCACCACTGGTTTGAGGCTTTCTTCTCAACTTCTGGCCTCTCTAACTGGTTTGGATGAGCCACCATGAAGTTCCTTTTGTTTCCATTTTCGAATTTGGCGTTCCATGAACGTCTCCTCTATTTTAGCATCAGGTTTACCTAACATTACTGGAGTGTTCTCTTTGTGTGCAGCGTGTATGACATCAAACATGTTATTTCCATTGCCTTTGGTGTGAAAATATCACCGCAATATGCTAATCTGAGCATTATGAATTCATTTTGTGTCGAGAATACGTAATCCTCCTTCCTCTTGCAGGAGCGTGATGTGCTCTACGGATTTCCTGCGGTGTCTCATTTGTTGTTTGGTCATACTTGATCTCAGAGTTCTGTTGATTTCTTCAAGATATGTAGAATAGATCAGAACCGCAGGACAACAAAGCTGTTAATTGCTTTCACTTTATTAGCTGTGTTCAGATATGTCTTCAGGATCATTTTAAGCCGAAGCTGCAGTTTATCTTTTAAATTATTCTTAATTTTACTCTGATTGATGCCAAAGACCTGTAAAAATTCTAGATACTTTTATCCATTTTCTGAATTCCGGTCTTCAATATTGTTCTCTATCAAGAAACCTTCAGATTTAACGAGTACGACTCTCCTTCCTCTTGCAGGACCAACATACTTTGTCCAAGCCGATGTCCATATGGGCTGTTCTTCTAAATATGGCGGTAATCTGCGGAAGCATATTCCGTTGTATTTTGGAATTGCTTGTATATCTTGAGGTCATTCGTGCATCAAAAATGATTGGTGATATCGCTTTAACCATCATAGGACACATCAATTGCTGAGCCCATCAATATGGATTTGTGTAGTCAGATGCAGACTGATAAACCACGCATGTCGCTGTGAATTGTTGGCACCGTAGCGTAAAGTAACCCACTCGGCTAGTTATCGAGAGATCTGGGGTTCGATCCCAGCAGTGTCGGATGAACAGTTCTTCAGTTGCTATGCCTTGTTTATAAAAAACGTGGACTGATCGATGACATCGGCTATTTACATTATCTCCATGTGTTTGAAATATATTCACACCATTCGCTTTAACCCTTTAACGATCATGACTCTAAAATCTAGTATCACTCTAAATACCATGACGCCAGAAACTGTCTGTTGTTTAAACTTCTTTGTTTAGTAGCAGCAATGGTGACTGACGGTGTCTCCTGCTGAAAGAACAGGCAAGGGAAGGAAATCTGACTCACTCTAGACAGGCGTTACGGGCTGCTATGGGCGTTTGTATGTACGGGCGTTTTGGGCAATATGGTCGTTCAAGGGCTATATGCTGGTTCCTTTTATTCTGAATCCTTAGTACGTGAATGGGAGGGTTAAGACCTATGCAATATCAAAGTGCACTGAAGAAGTCTCCTAGAAAAATACTTTTCCTGGTTCTGATATTTCTAGAATTGATCATTTTTTATCCATGTGATATATAGAGGTTTATTTGCCACTGAGACATGGCCTGTAGGCGCAACTGAATGACCTTAATGTCTCTTTATATACACTCACAATTTCTGTAAGTAAATCTGTGAAACTGAATCAAATGCTTTCTTGTAATCCATATAAACCAAGCTCAAATTTCTTTTCTTCTTAACAGTCTGATACACCTCTATACTATCATTAACAACAAATCCTTCTTCCAGACTGCAATGCTTTCATTCACTTAAGGAGTAGTTTTCATTTTCACAAAATCTTTTGCTGATCTTCTTTAAAATTGTTGTTCCACCTCAAGACCATAATCAGTTTTGCCTTAGAATTTATTGCAAATTCTAAGATTATTAAAAATAATTATTGCAAATTCTAAGATTTTTAAAAATTATTGTTACAAATTGTAAGATTATTAAAAATAATTATTGCAAATTCTAACATTTTTAAAAATTATTGTTACAAATTGTAAGATTATTAAAAATAATTATTGCAAATTCTAAGATTTTTAAAAATTATTGTTACAAATTGTAAGATTATTAAAAATAATTATTGCAAATTCTAAGATTTTTAAAAATTGTTGTTACAAATTCTAAGATTATTAAAAATTATTATTGCAAATTCTAAGATTTTTAAAAATTATTGTTACAAATTCTAAGGTTATATTATTACAAATTTGTAGATTATTTATTAAAAATACCGATGTTACACAAACTTCCGTGCATTCGCTTCCCTAAAAAGGCGGCAAATGCGATCATTTGTTACTTAAACTACTACATTTTATCCCGTCACTTTTTTTTTGTATGCATGACATGCCGTGGAGTTGAAACAATATTCTTACGCTTGTAAGGCATGAGATGAAACTTACTAACAGTGCTCTCAAATTTGAGGTCAATTGCTAATGAAATTAGGAATAATTTTAGGAATTTTCTCACTTTTTCGAGAAGGCGGGGGGAGTTGAGGACCACCTTGAGCTACTTGATGAGCTATAAGCAGTCGCGGTCCCAAATTTATGGCACGGTGTCCAGGGAAGGAAGGAAGCCAGTGCCGCAAGACAAACATAACATTCATGCCTCACCGCGATTTCAGCACGGATCAATTTCTGAGGAATAGTCGGAATTTGCTCTTCAAGGAAAGGATATGTCACTTAATTTACCGACCATTCAGTATTTTCTAAACGTAGCATACCTGAACTCCTTATACTGACAACATTATTTTCAGTAACCACTGCTCAAATGGTTCACTAGTTGCAAGAGTTAGTCGGCTATAGGACTCGAAACTGGAAATTCCTATACAGATTGAGTATTTCCATGTAAAAATCAACGGGTACAAGAATCACTTCATGAGGCGAAAATGCTGAACAAACAGGTCGCTTGTTTCTAAAACGGCATTTAGAAACACGCCGCTTGTTTCTAAGACGACATTTGAAAACACATTGCTTGCTTCTAAGACGACATTAGGAAAGACGTTACTTATTTCTAAGATGGCGTTTCGAAACACCTCACTTGTTTCTAAGACGGCATTTTGAAACATGCCACTTGTTTATAAACGACATTGAAAAGAAGTCGCTTGTTTCTAAGAAGACATTAGGAAAGGCGTCGCTTGTTTCTATGAAGTCATTTGGAAAGATTTCGCTGGTTTCTGAGACGACATTAAGAAAGATGCCGCTTGTTTCTGAGGCGACATTAGGAAAGGCATCGCGCATCACTTGTTTCTAAAACGACCTTAGGAAAGAAGCCGCTTGTTTCTAAGAAGACATTTGGAAAGACCTCGCTTGATTCTAAGATGACATTAGGAAAGCTGCCACTTGTTTTTAAGACGACATTAGGAAAGGCGTAGCTTTTTTCTAAGACATTAGGAAAAACATGTCTTGTTTTTCAGACGACATTAGGGAAGACGTCGCTTGGTTTCTAAAAAGGCATTTGGAAAGACGTTCTTTGCTTCTAAGACGACATTAGGGAAAAGGTAGCTTGTTTCTAAGACATCGTTTGGTAATTTAACGAACAAATATACTTTTAGCAAATTCTTTGGGATTTTCAAAAGACTTGGATATTTCACTTGTGTTCACAGAAGAAATGTTACATTGTAAGATCATAATGCTAGGACCATTATATAGTATTGTGTAGGTCCTCCGTGAGCTTGCACTATATACTGCGGCAATGCTGCGAGACATCAACCCCACATGTCCCCGGAAATAGTCCACTGGTACGTCGCACCGTATCAGTATAAGAAACGCTCGTCGCCCGTCCAGTGTCCTTGGATGGGGTTCCATACACCTCAGCTGCCCATCCATATGGTTCCGAATATGCTCAACTCCGTTAGCATCTGGTGACATGAGCGGCAATGTGAGAACATGGAAATCATCCTCGTGCTCCTCGAGCCGTTACTGAATGATTGGGACTTTATGACCCGGCGCGTTGTTCTTCTGAAGCACCACATCTTAGTATGGAAAATGTGTCATCACAGACAGATGAACCTGGTCTTCAATTTCGTTTTTTTTTTTTTTGACTGGAGGGATAACGACCACCATGAGCAACTCAGTGGGCTATAAGCAGTCGCCCATCCTTAATTCAGGGCCACTGGTTCCGGGGAAGGAAGAGAACTAGCGCCGTAAGACACACACAACATCCATGCCTCACCGGGATTCGAACCAGGACCCATCTCGGAGGAATTGTCAGAAGCCATCGCTTAGACCACTGCGCCACCGGGACAGCCTGGTCTTCAATGACGGACAAGTACGCTGTGTATAGCTCAGCTAGCATTCCGCTGTTATTAGGGTACAAAGAGTGTTCCGAAACAAATACATCACCTGCTTTTAACCTTGGGGCCACGGCATTTGTACCATCTTCTCCGTATCAGGACTGCATTACAAAGTAACGGAACTACAGATTACAGTTACCTGTGAAATGCATTACAAGGTGATGCAGTAACAGGTAATGCATTACAAGGTAATTCCAAGTATGGTTTGCACAAGGTAATGGAATTAATTTGTAATGCATTACAATGAAGAGGATATAATTCAAATATTTAATAATGCCATTCAAACGCAATGGAATTATTTGGTAATGAAATAACACAATTTAGAAATAATAATTACATACTAACGTAGTTCATACTAACGTAGTTCACTTTGTGCTTGCCATATTTTGTAGCAATTAGACCTTCATTCCTTTAATTTCAAGTGATGTAGTGTCTCAGAAAGGTTTCCATTGGCGTTTAATGCACAATTTGTTATTTCCTGACTGTTCTTTTGTGTGATTTAGTGAATTTTTCTTTGTTGAAGACTAAAATCATATGCAACGGCATTGTTCTTTCTTTCATTTTTGTACTAGATCTATTCTCTAACCGAAATAAACATCACCTTTGTACTTACTTCATATGTATTATTTCGTTCAAATTATTTACTTGCGGCGAAGACGGGGCAACTACTCATGTCATACACGTACAATCTCCAACACCTACATACACGCATTTGAGGTCCGAGGGGTGGAATAATTGTCAAATAACTTACACAACGTGTAAATGTGTACTAGTTGCTGGTTTATTCACGTTGTATTGTTACCCATAAGTTATTGGTTAATTACTAACATATAGTTAACCATTAACCATTACGATTATAATGGGTAACTCCTACACCTCATTACAATTACCATGTAGTTCTAATGACCAGTTCCCCATTACCATGTAATGGTAACGTTAAGTTCTTGTTCCCATTACCATTACGCTGTAATGCATTACTGATTAATTCAATTACGATTTTGTCCAACTCTGCTCCGTATCTGCTCGTCACACCCTCAACCGTCCAACAGGATGCGTTTAGGTTGCTCCTGGAAATGAAGTTATTTTGTACCATTTCTGGCTGTGTTTGTTCGTCTTCCTGCATAGTTTCTCAGTTGCGAAGGTTCGCAGCGTTGTTTATCTTGAAAATGTACAGGTACTCGACCGTTTTTCATATTTTAATTCGTCTGCTCACTTTCTTGCGTACTTTGGGGCAAACCTACACCATGGCTACTCCAGGACGTAAGCCTTTTCCACCAGTGAGCGTTCGCCAAGGCGTTTCCGCACTTGATGATACTGCTGGATGTAAAGGGCTCTCGCTTTCTCTGATTGAACACTGTCTTGTACTTTGCTATACAAATGTAGCTGTAGTGTAATTTCTCAACCTATCTGTTTCGCATCGTATAACTTTGATGCAAGGAAGGCTTTCCTGAACAGTTTTTCTGTCAACCGTATGAATTCGTTTGCTCTTATTATCTTTCCTCGTCTTAATGTACTGATTCTGTTTCTTGACCTATAGCGGTTGTTAATGTAAATTACTAGCTTGATTGAAAATAAAAATAAATAAAAGCCATCCATTCGTTTGATGCAGTGGCAAACGTGATTTATTAGCAAATTCAACTTTCTTCCAACCACGTGTGATTTTTTTGACAAACAGCAATCTTTGTTGCGTATAACGTGCTTGGGTAAGGGTTCTGAGGTCATTCGTAGGCTCGTACATTGGAGATGTCGCTGTAATGTTGCTGTGGATACACTCATTTAGTACCCTTGGTTGCGGACCTTGGTCAACTATATCCCAGAGGAACGAGTGTTGCTCCGGACAATATGGCCCAGCTGCCTCCCTTTCCAAAAATTGAACAGCGGTGGCAATCCAATATTCACCCACCGGTCATGTGCTGCCCCTATTTCCAACCAAACTCGGTACACTTACTTAATACAGTCTAATGTTTTTTATTTGTCATAGTTCATAGTAACATTTCCTTAATTTTTTCCGATATAATACTTATTGCAGGTCAGTACCTCTTCTTCAGCGTAATTTATTGTCTCAAAAAATAGCTTTTTGCACAGTCAGTAGCTGTTACAATCGACGGGGAGTAAGTTCTCTTCACTTCTTACTATCCACGCAGAAGTTTTAAACGTCTTAACTGCTTCTTATGTATCATCTTCAGAAATAGTGTCTCAGAGATTTGGTTACAATATCATCAAACCTAATGAAGACATAAACTACAGAAATACCAGCCTTCGAAGTATTTAGCAGTAGGCAGATTTCACTGGACACTTTTCTCCAGTGTTCCCTCAAGTGACAACCGCATTCCACCCCTCAGTCCCACGGCTCTCCACGATTGGCGTTCAGAGGTTGTAGTATTATAATTACTTTATGTAATGTGTTTATGGTTTGTAGCATCTATTACTGAACGTTATGTTTGCTTCTTTGTAAGACAACACACTGAAGTGCCAAAAGTCGCGGGATAGCAGTATGAAAATTTTTAACTGACACTGTAGTCGTATAAACGCTTCGACGCATGCCACGATTTTTATCAGTTCCGAGGTGTAATATCATGAGTCGGGTTGAATAACCGCCAGTAGGATTACGGCAAGCCGACGTGAATTATTGGAATTCCAGTGAGGCATGGTAGTCGGAGCCAGACAGATGGGACATCCGGTTTTCAAAGTTGTGCGAACATTCAACATTCCTCGATCAACGGTGTCTCGTGTGTACCAAGAATACCTCATGGAAGAAGGCATTACCACCCACCATGGACAGAGCACTGGCCGACCACGGATGCTGAATGACCGTGACCAGCGGCGTTTAACCAGAATTGTCGATGCTAATCGACACGGGACATTGGCTCAGATAACATCCACATTCAATGCAGGAGGTACCAGAGACATATCCATCGAGTCAGGGCAGCGTAATTTAGCGTCCATGGGATATGGGAGCAGAAGACCCACCAGAGTGCCTTTGTTAACACCACGACATCTGACACAGCGCCTCACCTGGGCTCGTGAACACGGTAATTGGACCCTGGAAGACTGGCAGCATGTGGCGTAGTCCGATGACTCACGCTACTAGTTCTTACGAGCTGATGGTAGTGTTCGGGTGTGGCGCATACTCCATGAAACCCCCATGGACCCAAGCTATCAACAAGACACTGTGCAAGATGGTGTTGGTTCCATACATGTGCGGGATGTCTTTACGTGACACTGTTTGGGTCCTCTGGTCTTTGTAAGCACATCGTTAACCGGTACTCCCTTTGTTGCTCTGCTGGGTGACCATTTGCAGCCGTTCATGGACTTCATGTACCTCAACAACGATGGGATTTTTCCAGGCGGACAATGCAACATCTCATTATTCCAAATTTGCCCAAAAGTTGTTTCAGGAGCATTCTGGAGAGCTCCGACGAATGTTTTTGCTACCACGTTCGCCCGACATGAAACCAATAGAGCACTTATGGGACGTTGTGGAAAGATCCATTCGCACTCAAGATCCTGCACATACAAATACCAGGGAATTGTAGGCTCTCCAAAGGTCTGCCGGCCACATGTGGAATGGATGCCACGTCGAGCTTGCTGCACCAGGCCGCGCTAGAGGAGGTCCTGCATGATAATAGGTGAGTATCCCATGACTTTTGGCACTTCGGTGTAAGTGCGAGATTCTTACGCTTACGTTCGTGTTAGCTACTCTGTAATACTCTTTGAATTCAGAGAGCTTGAAATGTTAGACATACCTGTATTCTCAATTAAGCATACAATAGCTAACAATGAACTTCTAGATAAAGGCTAGATTGAGTAAAAAGTCGTACTTACAAGATTCTCTTCTTTCCTTTATTTTCGTCACTAATAAGCCACTTGGCGGACACTCTAGTCAATCACATAGTTTACTCACTGAAAATATCCAAATAGCTCCAATCCTCTGTATCTCAGCAATATACTACAATACTGGCCTCGCTTCAGTACATATAGTAAGTAGAAAGTCGTAACAGTTCATAATGTTGTAATCAAAACAGCGAAATCGTACAGATTATTAAATAGTAAAAAAGCAAGTAAACCGTGGGAGAGTAAGCAGTGAGTGACTGTGCTTCTGCACAATGATACATTGCAAAACAGCATCTCCCGCTTGAACACACGTCGTTACACTTTAACCTGTTGTCAAGGATGCGAAAATTCGTCGAGAGATAAAAATGTAGCGTTCAGACTGTAAAATGTGTAACGAGAATAAACCAAATTTGCATAAGAAGATGGGAATTAAAAAATGTCAAATGAGATACACGTCAAAAGGTTTTCTTTCATGTACGAGCATCCCAACCTCCTTCCCGATGGTTGGAAGCATGTGTCTTATTTTTAGATAGGCTTGTACAATTCTCCCAAAGCTCATTTACAATGCTGGGGAAACATTTACAATGCTGGGGAAACGGAGTATCTTGAAAATTGCTCTGTTAAGGAAAATTACCTTCATCTCTTCCTGTTAATACTGATACTATCCAGATTTTTGACTCGTCTTTCATCAGTTTCTATCGCACCTTTTGGTCTTCAACATTATACAAAGGCCGTTCCATATAAATTGAGAGTAATTTTTGTTTAGTTGGCAACACTGCGAAGGGGGAAATAACCACGCAGACGACTAACTGAATTAAGGAAGTATCTATAACAAGAGAATTAGGAAGTATCTATAACAAGAGTGGCAAACGATTCTGGTTTTGTTAGTGCGCAGTTGTTTAAGGTACGTCTGCATTTCGCCATACAGCTATATAGGTTCAGAGTTAAGAAATGAAATGCGTCGTTAATGTTAAGAGATTCAGAGTTAAGAAATGAAATGCGTCGTGTGATAAAATGTTGTTATCGTTTGGGTAAAACGGCTCCAGAAACAGTTGATTTAATGAAAAAAGCTTACAAAGATAAGAATTAGGATGAGTCAACGATTTTTAGATGACACCACGATTTCAAAAAAAAGGCATTTGTCGGCAGAACTCCCTCCTAGGCCTGGTCGACCTGAAAGTGTTGTTGTGGAGCGTATTGTAAACACTATTTAGGCAATCCTGCAAGAAGATCGACGAATGACGTGTAAACACATAGCGGCGTCAACTAATACTTCAAAAACGTGAGCATTCCGCATTCTGTGCGACAAATTACTGCTGCATCGTGTGTGTTCAAGATGGGTACCTCATCATCTGACGGGAGAACAATTATTAGATAGAGTTCAGGTGTGTCATGAGTGGAAGCAAACGGTTGCAAATTATCCAAACTTTGTAAACACAGTAATAACTGCCGATGAAACATGGGGCCACTATTTCTACCCGCTCACGAAGCGCGCAGTGAGTGTCTGGATACACACAGGCTCGCCTCCTCCAAAAAAGTCCGCTAAACCAAATCAGCTGGGAAGGTGGTGATGATAATTTCTTTGATCATGAAGGTGTAGTCTATCAGCATGCCGTTCCTTCACAAATTACTGTCAATGCTGAGCCTTACATTTCAGTCTTGAAGCGTCTGTGACGACACATACATATTGTTTAAACGACCGGAACGGGTGGGCAAGTGGACCCTTAACCATGATAACGACCGCCCACATCTTGCTGATTGTGTTCAACAGTTTCATACGAAACGCAGTATTGAAATCATGCCACAGCCTGCCTACAGTCATGACCTCGTCCCGTGCGATTTCTGATTGTTTCCAACAATGAAGGAGACGTTCCGTGGCGCAACGTTCAACACAGATGCTGACGTTATTCAAGCTGTACAGGGGTCGCTAAAGCAGCTTCCACCAGATGCCTTCACCACATGCTTTGAAAAGAGGACGATGGGACCGTTGCATATCATCCGAGGGAAGATACTTTGAGAAAGAATAACATATATTTCGCTATATTTCTTCATTTTGTGTGATTTTACTCTAAGTTTTTTGGAACAGCCGTTGTATAAAACATTTTTCTTGTTTCTGTCGTCCTAAATATGATTCCTGTATAAGTGGTTCAACCATAATTACTATAAATGGTATTTATTCACTTTCTCTATTTTTTCTGATTTAAATCCCATTCCGAGAACAACATCAACTGCGCTGAACTGAACTTTTAAAGTGAATGTAGAATCTTGTTTGTCTCTGATATTTTTAAGCACCTAATAGTGAAAGCTGAATCATGGATGTAATTAAGAGGAAGTACTTCAGCATTTTTAGTATATGTGGATTCGAACATCTGCTGAATGAAACGAGATTATGTCTTTTAAGACCATTAGTTACAAAGAAGGTAAAAACTGCAGCATTATATGTTCCCTCATTGTTTTTAAATACATGGTCAGTGTTTTCATTTACCGATCGTAAAAATCAGAGAGCGCATTTTTTTTTCCATCGGATCAGTGTATTTAAATTTCACGGAACTGCACACAGATAGCGCTGCCGCCTCTTCTCAGAAGCAAAAAGAAAAAAAAATGTACTGCTCTTACAGTTAACGAAATGAGCATCGCTATCAAAATCTACTTTGAACTTTAGCTGCTTTACAAAAAATTTAATCGTCTTTATCGACAATCTGAAAAAATACCAAAGCAACATTTTCGCATTTCACTTAATAGCGCTGGAGATAAAAAAAGAACGTATTTGAAGAAAAAAGGGAGCACCAGCACATAACTCATTCGAGCACAGAAATTTTGCTTTTAACGTTTTATTTATTTAAAAAAAAAAAAGTCAGCGTTAAGGACGAAATATGCGTTTCTAACCCTCCGAGCTTTGCCAAAATGAAATTCTGCGAATCCAACTAGATCCTTCTTGTGTTAGATAATTTTAATATTGCAGTTAAATCAATAATTCTACAGATTCCATATTTCCTTTTAGATAAGAGTGAATGGAAAGGCTTTTTTTTTCTTTTCTAATTTTTTCCTCGTTTCTCCTCGAATGATTCGAAGCAGTTGGCAATGCAAGAAAATCGAAAAGATCGTGAAGAGATATAATTCCTTTGAAATGGGGTAAGAACGGAATTAATATTTAAGCGAAAAAGTGTTTATCTAGGCGATTTAGTTTGCACTGAGGAGAAAAGGAAAAAAGAAACGTTTTTGCGAGATAAGATTTCTGTTTCCCCTTCTGTCGAAGGTGATACTTTGCAAAAGGGTGACGAAAATACGTTAATGGAAGTCGTATCCAAAATCTGCTGAAATTTGAAAAGAACTTAATTCTGAAGAAATCCGAGAAATTTTGTGGCATCATCGTAGGGTATGGATTGTCATAGCAGTTGTGGAACCCATAAGTTTTACCACAGCGTGGGTGCAGTGTTAAAACAAAGACATAAAGTCGTGATCGTGCTAAGTAAGTGAAGTCACAGAATAAGCCGTCTGACGCACGATTTTTCGGATAAAACCACTCTTTAATATGTATTTAAAAATGATGTTAAAAACACATTAAAAAGGGACGAGATCTTTCGGTGACCGCGTCGGTCCATTCATCAGGTCAAACACAATGCGCAATAGAAATGAACAGTTGGGTGACTTAAATACAGAATGAAGATGTCATAATAAAAGTACACTAGACATGTCAAAGAATCAGATTTACATAAAGCTGAAAGACCAATTAAAGTTTTGAACAACTTGAAGTTATGGTTCCGGTTTTAAAAAGAAATTTCCAAGGGAGGTATGCGAACAAGGGTGTCGTCATTGCAACATTTAGGTCCGTACTTGTAAGTGCATAAGCTTTCGGAGAATAGAGTAGCAAAACATGTTGTTGGAGCCAAAAGGATAGTAGTAAGGTTCCACAGTGGCTCGTGATTATCTTCCGAGCAGAAACTATGACTCACGAACCAATATGGAACCTTACTAGTTATCCTTTCGGCTCCAACAACATGCTATGCTTTGCTACTCTCTTCTCTGAAAGCTTATGGATAGTAGTAAGGTTCCATAGTGGCTCGTGATTATCTTCCGAGCCGAAACTATGACTCAAGAGCCACTATGGAACCTTACTACTATCCTTTCGGCTCCAACAAAATGCTTTGCTACTCTATTCTCTGAAAGCTTATGGATAGTAGTAAGGTTCCATAGCGCCTCGTGATTATCTTCCGAGCAGAAACTATGACTCACGAGCCACTGTGGAACCTTAGTACTATCCTTTCGGCTCCAACAACACGCTTTGCTACTCTTTTCTCTGAAAGCTTATGGATAGTAGTAAGGTTCCATAGTGGCTCGTGATTATCTTCCGATAAGAAACTATGACTCACGAACCACTATGGAACCTTTCTACTATCCTTTCGGCTTTAACAACACGCTTTGCTACTCTCTTCTCTGAAAGCTTATGGATAGTAGTAAGGTTCCATAGTGGCTCGTGATTATCTTCCGAGCAGAAACTATGACTCACGAGCCACCATGGAACCTTACTACTATCCTTTCAGCTCCAACAACACGCTTTGCTACTCTTTTCTCTGAAAGCTTATGGATAGTAGTATTATGGTGAAAAAAATTTTGAAGGTTGTAAGTTATTTATCAAAAGCGACTATATTTATGCTGGTATTGAAATTTATATGGAAATTATAGAAAAGTTAAATTTGGGAGATGGGTGGATGCATTTCAAAACAAAAATATTTTCTAAGTATTAGAAGGCCATGAACATCCTAAACAAAAATGCATCTGAAAATTTACATTCCACAAGAAGTTATTGGAAAGTTTGCGTTGTTTGTGTTCACGCAGAGTTGAGTCACCTGAAAGTGCAAAAATAAGTGAATATTGTTGCATGTGTATGAAAATGTGTCACTATAAGTCATAGGATAAAATGTACTCGTTCAATAACAACTTATGGAGGCGGTGAAAGTCAATTTAAAAGGATAGGACAAAAATTGCAGTTATGAAATACCTTATAATACCAGGATTCGGATCGATAGCCTTAGTCAAGCTAAGGTGGGGTACATGGGACCAAGTCATGGAAGACAACAGCACACAAAATTTATCACACTGCACTAATTTTGGACTTTTTTTGAAAGGCTACTGCCTGTATTTATTATTTTTCTTTAAAAACTTAAAAAGGTCATTTAGTGGACAATCAGATGGCATTTCCTTTTTGTTGTTTGCTAAAACACAGCAGTATAAAAACAGAATCTCAATTTCTTTTCTATTTCTCTTTGGCCACTGGCCTTATGAACAACAGAACTTTACATATTTCAACACAGTTGGTTTGAACACTAGGCATTGACTTTATGCATCCAAAATTATACCATGATTCACATAGCTTACACAAAAAAAGATACTGGATTATTTTTAATTCCACCAGGTGGACAAGTTCTGTTCTTTTGAAACGTACTCTCTTCTCTCTCACCTAGTTAGCTCAATGACAAATTTACAATTTTACACTTATTGATTTAAATTTACAGCACCTAAACAATCTTAGCACATTCTGCAATCTCCCAGACCAGCTTCAAAGACTTCAATTAAATTTACAGTTATACTAAGAGCCACAAATTATACTTTAACAAATCTACTATCAGCAAGTAAACAAACCAAGTAAATTATCCTCAAAACAGAATTTACACTGAGCACAAGCACTAATTAACATTACATAACCTATAGAACTACCCTGAATGAACCTACTTCACTTATAAAGAAACCTCACTAACTAACTTAAAAATTATCACTATTCATAACATCACCGTAATTCAGAAATTCAAACAATCTTCTTGCACTAGCTTGCTCATAAAAATCACCTCACTCAGCACTTCACATATTAGCTCAAGATACTTAATAACTCTATACTGTAAACAAAAGCTCAAAATACCAATTAACTAAATTTCCAAACTAAATATCAAGTTTACTAACACCAACAACCAGAATTTAGAATTTACATCCCTAGCACTACAGCAAATCATAAACAAATAAATTTAGATACTTTAAATCACCAAACAAACTTAAATTTAACACCTGCAGTGAATTACTGAGGTAGCGGTGAGGCAAATACCCTCAGTTCAGACACTACCCTGGGTTTTTGAGAACCAACACAGGAAAAAAATACCAGTCAGGCTGAAGGCGTGGAATTGGGTCGTGAATCCAATTTCAGCCTAGGCAAAGGGAAAGGAAAAAATCCTCAAGTGTGACACATCATCATCAGGTACAGAATTTCCT
The DNA here is from genome assembly GCA_039090855.1 of Macrothele yani. Lineage (NCBI taxonomy): Eukaryota > Metazoa > Arthropoda > Arachnida > Araneae > Macrothelidae > Macrothele > Macrothele yani. The sequence continues at coordinate 121,130,492 of CM077026.1, forward strand.
CTAACATGATCTCGCCAATTATTGAAGCAATACCCGACCGACCCTCGCTGGCAGTACATATCTCCGTGAGCAGTGAAACTACTGGGGGGGGTTGAAGACTTGTTTTCCCCCAAAATCCACGTCCTCAGGGCTCCCCCTTTTCGAACCAATGCATGATCCCACCTTGATCAACCACGCCTGCAAGAGCCTGTCGTACTTCAACCCTAAATACTCCAGGCACATCCGGCCCAGAACTAACACAACTATATCCCAGGAAAATTCACTTATCTCTCTATATCCCAAGAAATCCAAAATCACTATATCCACATATATCCCAGGAAAATTCACTTATCCCTATATCCACATATATCCCAGGAAAATTCACTTATCGCTATATCCACATATATATCCCAGGAAAATTCACTAGCAAGGAAATTCTTCTGTACCATGGCAATGCGCAGGTCCACTTCAGACAATAACACTGACCATTTACATAACCCACTAAATATTTTCACCTTATTGAAAATTAAAATTACAATTTAGACTCTTTGTAAAAACAGGAAAATTTAGGCCAAAGAAAAGAACAATTAATACTGGAACTGGTGAGCAAGAGTGTGTCTTCTCAACCCATGATGTTCATTCTTTTTGTGAAATACTAAACTTGAGAACACAAAATACTTTAACTTCTATTCTGCACCTATCGCATCCTGGTGAAAATTCCCTACTCAGAGCCCTCTGCCCTAGGACAAGTTCCCGGTTTGCCCTAAGATCACCCCTTTCCAATGGGAGATTAACACTCATCTGGAGCATGTAAAATACTGGTCCTCAATTAACACTCCTACCATCTCAGTTTCGACACTCAACACTCCAAGAATGTAAACAACACTTTAGGTTTCCAATTTCATCACACTATAATATGTTCCCAAAATCCCAGTATAAATCATCCCATAATTTATCTTCACTCGAAAAAAATAAATAACTCAACGCTGTAAAAGACTAGAGAGAAATGTTTACTATTATTTTATCACCCACGACATCACAATAACACTGCTTTTCAATTATCACATGCCCAACTAAACTATTACCGATGCACCAAAATTTACTGTGCTCAAACATTAAACCAAATTTTTCCGATACATCAAACTTTACTGGCCTGGGAAGTTGCTAAAATACCAGACATGACAACACAAAAAAAAAAAACATAAATGAAAGCATTTTCAACTCCCCTCTCTTTTTTTCTTGACTCATACCTGAGGAACTAATAAATCTTAATTTTGAAAACTGAACGACAACAATATGGGGACATCTGTCCCACATCCAGCTAACCTAAAAAAAAAACAGAAAGTTTCTTCTTTTTTTTTTTTTCGCAGAACTATAAATTTGATTTCACACTGCTGACCCACTCGTTCAACAATTCCGCAGCGGTCACAACATTATACAAAAAATCGAGAAAGAATTTACTTTCTGGGCTGGGCATGAACAACTCTTGTTTCAAATTTAAAAAAAAATCTTCTCGTCCCACTGTCACTGTTGATCCTCTCTTCGCCTCCAACAATGTCTTTCTCTTTCTTTTTGGACACAATGTGCCCGAGCACTTCACCTGAACACAGCGAAAACAAAAGACATCCGGAAGCTGGTGATGATAGACCCTCTCAGAGGGAGTAATTCTCTCTTGTCCTTTTCGATGCCCATCCCTGGTAGGAATTTGGTCGGCTGCATTGGAAGGTGGACGGCAAAGGCTCGGAGGTTCCCCTTTCTTTATCCATCAGCTCTCACGAGAATGCTTAGGAGTGCATCGGTGATCATCTTTCGCTGCGCCCCGAGGAGGTCTCGTCCTACGGTGGTCCTGTCCTTCATAATTTCTTCCACCTCTTTTCATTTGGTGGAATCAGTGAGAAATTCATCGCAAGCCCTGAGCTCCTTTTAATTTTTTTTCATGTAACCAACCATGAGCCCGACAAGTCCCCACGCTAGAAGACCGTCGCTACTAGGCTCCTTTAAGCTTTTTACCTCGATGTCAAATCATGGTGGTCAACAAATGCTCTCCCCACCAAAAGGCGAGGAGAGACTCGGCCGTCCCCTCTTTCTCCCGGCCAGCAAGAGGACAAGAACAAAAGTCACTGAGACAAGGGTCTCAAAGTGTCAAAGAAACTCTGGGATGCTAGAAAAAATGCTGACCCCTGATTGGCTGACCTTTTGCATGGCAACAGTGGAATTTCTCTCCCACGCCTCGAGTGACCTCTGACCTTCACTCAGGCATCGTTGCAGCGTCCAACACTCTCCACGAAAAAAAATGTTACTAGGCACGTGCATCCTCTGCTCGGCCAGGAGAAGATGAACTTGACCTTCAACACGTAGGGGACCAAGCCTCTTGACCCTGAGGTCTAAAAATATATTCTGTTGCTGAATTCCTTACCCAAAAGACGAAAAGATGTTGCACTTTTGGGCGACTTTTTCACGACGTTTGGAAACAGGAACGCAAAAATGGCGAATTCTTGCCTTGCAGAAAATCACTAATTTTAATTTTCTTTTTTCTCTCGTTCCGTGATGTTAAACTAAAATTAATTTTGATTCTCTGAGGTGCACACCTACTCGCCTTTTCCTATCGCGATAAAAGAACAGATAAATTAATTATTTTCAAAACCCCAAAGTCAGTTAAATCAAATATTATTCTCTTTTTTTTTCCAACATTGTTTTCCTGGTTGCGATTAAGACAAGCGAATTTTGCGCACGAATTCCCCTGCCTTTCAACCAGGAATTTTCTTCTAACGTATGTCATGGGAGAAAATTTTTGCATTAATTAATCTCTGATAAACCAACAGAAAGATTGATCAGGTCTCTCTGAAATTCACCAGAGGTTAAAATTTTCGCCATGACAGTAGTAAGGTTCCATAGTGGCTCGTGATTATCTTCCGATAAGAAACTATGACTCACGAACCACTATGGAACCTTTTTACTATCCTTTCGGCTCCAACAACACGCTTTGCTACTCTCTTCTCTGAAAGCTTATGGATAATAGTAAGGTTCCATAGTGGCTCGTGATTATCTTCCGAGCAGAAACTATGACTCACGAGCCACCATGGAACCTTACTACTATCCTTTCGGCTCCAACAACACTCTTTGCTACTCTATTCTCCGAAAGCTTATGGATTTACAAGTACGGACCTAAATGTCGCATTGACGATACACCTGTTCACATACCAGTGAAAAATTATTTGTCATGCAGAAATATTGTCGTCTCTTTCTTAAAGCAATGCAAATTTCCCCCGACCAACGATACGGCGCAGACGCCGGACTCTCGGGTATCATGTCGTAAAACGATAACTCCTTTGCGTTTGTTTTCAGTGCGGTTGTCCGAAGCAAGACAAAGGCAAACGCCTGTCTCCTGCTTCTCTGGTGATCCACTCTCCCATACCCAGCTTGTCACATTGTTTTTTGTTTTTAGGGGTAGAGGGGGTAAGGTTTAATGACCTCCGTGAGCAACTCAATAGGCTATAAGTAGAGGCCATTGCCTATTTTAGGGCCACTCGTTCCAGGGAAGGGAGAGAGCCAGTACCATGAGACAAACACAACATCCATGCCTCACGGACTAATTGTCATAAGCCAGTGCATTGACAATTGCGCCACCTTGGCGGCGCTTGTCACATTGTCACACTGAGAGTTACCTTTCACATAGCTTTTTTTTTTTTTTTTTATTCAGGGGTTTTCGTTTGACAAGCTAACGCCCCGTTCCATTGCATGTCGTAACCGAATTAATGCCTTATTTGTTAATATGGATGAATCTAATACCAAAGAGATTGAAAAATACGGGGAAGAGTGGAAGTTGTTTCGTCTTATTAAAAATCAGATTCTGTTTCACAGGAACACCAATTTTTCTAGGCGATGGTTTCTGACCATTCGTCCGTGATGGTATCCGGGATCGAATCCCTGTGAGGCATGGATGTTGTGTTTGTCTTATGGCACTGGCTCTCTCCCTTCCTTGGAACCAGTGACCCTAAATTAGGGACAGGCGACTGCTTATAGCCAACTGGGTTGCTCATGGTGGTCGTTAAACCTCCACTAAAAAAACCCACCAATTTTCACAAGCTTCTGATGAGTTGAAAAACATGTTTCCTGAAGAACGAATCACCGATGGACAACCGAAATTCTAGACAGGATTCCAAGGGACAGGAAAAGGCTCAGAAGCCACATGGGAGATGGGTAGATGAAATTCGAAAGTGCGCAGGAGTGACATGGATGAGACTGACGCAAGATAGACCGTTGTGGAAGAAACTTGGGGAGAACTTCATCCAGCAGTGGATTGATAATGATCGACAATAATGATAATGATGTTGTACAATCATAAATTGAGTTTCGAATTTATAGTTCAAAGCAGATCTTTCCGTGTCAGGTCCGGGTCTGGTCAAATTACGTGCCGTCCGGGTTCGGATCCGGTTCCAAAAATTTTGACCAGTTTCCAACTCTGGGTATGTGTGCGTGTGGATTGGTGTGCGTGTTTTGCATATTTTTCTAACGACGACTCACTCCATCCTACCTTGACCATTTGCACAATATCATCAAAATTATCGGGACATGACCAAATATTTGCATACATGCGAAGAAAGGTTGCGCAGGAAGGTGCTCTTTTTTTTTTCTTTGTTTGGAGGTTTAACGACCACCGTGAGCAACTCAATGGGCTATAAGCCCGTCCCTAATTTGGGGTCACTGGTTCCAGGGAAGGGAGAGAGCCAGCGCCGTAAGACAAACACAACATCCATGCCTCACCGGGATTCGAACCCGGACCCCTTTCGGACGAATGATCAGAGGCCATCGCTTAGACCACTGCGCCACCGGGGCGGCGTAGGTGTTCTTTGAATGGAGAGGTAAGTATATAAAGCTGGGATATTCTGTGGTGTTATCAGTAATTTTGAAGCGGATATACTGCGTGGACGTAAACTTTCGCCAGTTCCAGCGTGGGCCCCTCATACGTAGGATGTCATTTGAAGTCATGTTTCCATACGTAGCATTGCAGCTAAACTAAACATATCAAAAACTGAAGAAACAAAAGTTCATGAAGGCCGCACTAACTGATGGAACGTGACAGTCATGGTAAGAAATGTTAAGAAATGCCGTTCTTCCTCTGCCGTTTCGATATAGCTGCTCAAGTAGGAAATGCTTATAAAGGATCAGTTAGTACACTGGCGTGCAAAAACTAAGGACGAGACGGTTTTTTGAATGTAACGTCGTGCAGAAGTGCTCCACATCGACTCAAATCATACCATAAGATCCCCAAGATGTAACAATATGGGAAAAGTGAGCAAACCCGTCCAAACAAAGAAACCAAAGGATACAAAGGCACTTTATTGAAAAGGTAGCTTCGAGCACAACTGGACACAAGACAGAAACGTCCATGTGACAGGCGGCTGCCAAGAAAAATCCAGTGTTTAGTAGGGGATATGATCACCCCTGAGTGCGTTGCAGGATTTACAACGTCTGTCCATGCTGAGGATGAGGTTGTCAAGGGTCTGTTGAGGCATCGCAGCCCATTCCTCTTGAAGCGCCAATCGCAGGTGCGGAATCGTTGCTGGCGGCTGGTGACGTACTGCCGAGCGTCTCCCGTGAAGTTCCCACACGTGTTCGATTGGATTTAGGTCCGGCGACCTTGCGGGCTAATCCATGCGTTGAATATCTTCACTCTCCAACAGCTCTGCGACAGCCACTGTACGATGAGGTGTTGCGTTGTTGTCCATGAAGAGGTACTCAGGACCCACAGCACCTCTAAACAGACGCACGTGAATCAGGAGAACCTCGGTACAATAGCGGACACCAGGGACTGAACCTCCTTGGAAAATGTGGAGGTCATTACGGCTACCAAGCATGATACCGCCCTAAACGAGAACTCCGCCACCTCAAAACCGGTCCCTTTCGATGATCTTTGAGGTGTGATTGCGTGTTCCCTGCTCTCTCCAGATCTGTATACGTCCATAATCGCTCGTTAGACTAAATCGGCTCTCATCCGTAAAGAGAACTCGACCCCATTGCTGATGTGTCCAGTTCTTTTGTTCCTGGCACCACAGAAACTGCTGACTCCGATAAGCAGGCGTTATTGGCACACACTGTACTGGTCATCTTGCAAATAGACCACCTCTGTGCAGCCTCCTGGCCACGGTCAAATGCGATAACGGACGTCCAGTTGTCTGTTGCATGTGCCTTGCGATTTCTCCCGCTGTCTGCCGTCTGTCTCTTCTCGCCTGTAGGACAATATACCGGTCGTCCGCCGCTGTGGTTGATCGTGGACGACCACTGCTAAACTCTCGGACAGTTGTTCCTGTCGTTTGAAATGCTCTCCAAGCTCGTGAAGCCGCCCCGGTGGCGCAGTGATCTAAAGCGCTGGCCTCTGATCATTCGTCCGTAAGGGGTCCGGGTTCGAATCCCGTCAGGCATGGATGTTGTGTTTGTCTTACGGCACTGGCTCTCTCCCTTCCCTGGAACCAGTGACCCTAAATTAGGGACGGGCGACTGCTTATAGCCCATTGAGTTGCTCACGGTGGTCGTTAAACCTCCAATCAAAAAAAAAAAAAAAGCTCGTGAAACGGTGCTGTGAGCGATCCTGAATTCCTCGGCCACACTAGTCACACTTCGACTTTCTTCCAACTTCCCAATTACGCGACCTTGGGTAAAGTCATCCAGATGTCGTCTACTGGATTGCCTGTTGGCCATATCACACGGTGGCAGCAACTCGACGTCGTTCAAACCGATGTACACAATGTGTAATAGCTTTCACCGGATTGCTGAGCGTACACCGCCCATGTGCTTTATACCCTTCCGATACTTCCTCCACACACACACACACACACACACACACACACACACACACACACGTCATGCTGCATATATGCTCATGCTCTACCGTACCGGACTCTAGTCTATCTCCTGAGTGGTCTTTCGGTCGGTTGTGCCTGCTCGTTCCACTGTTATGCTAATTTCTCCTCGTCGTCCTTAGTTTTTGCACACCAGTGTATCAATCATGACTATCCGCAGAGAGTTGAAGAGTAGTTTATTGTAGTACTGCAGCGGCATACAAGCGACACATCACTACAATTAGAAGCACCGTGTGGAGTGGAGAGTCTGCCGTCATTCCTGGACTGCGTGCGACTGGAAAGCCGTTCTTTGGAGCGACGAGTCACGCTCTTCACTCTTCCAATCTGATGGCAGTGTTTGGATTTGGAGACAACCCAGCGAACGATTTTCGTGGGACTGTGTTTTTCCAACTGTTAAGCTCTGAGGAGGCTCCATCAGGTGTGGAGTTGTTTTTCATGCATGGGACTCGGCCCGTTGGTTATTATATCACAAAACATAAACTCTAAAGTGTACCTCGACGTTCTGGATAATTCTTCCCTACCAAGAATGTGTCAGAATTATGGAAATGACCGTTTCCTCTTCAAACACGATAGAGCTCCGTACTACACCGAACGACGCGTGTGCAGGACTAGTTTCTTGAAAATGAGGTGCAGTTGTTTGACTGGCCTGCTCAGAGTCCTGATCTTAATCCAATAGTACACCTCTGGTATTAAGTGCAGCGACGGATACGAAATCAACCACAACGATCGTCTTCGCTCTCCACTCTGGCAGCAACTTTGCAGGACGAATAAAGAGATATTCCTCTTTAGACCTACCGGAAATTGGTTGATACACTACTTGGTTGGGTGCACACGTACAAGTTATGCAAGGTTAGTAGACCTTGCAAGCTACGCAAATGATTGAATTTGCCGGCCAATAGCACGAACGGTAGGCGGAATATAAGCGTACAACCAGCATGTGAGGACTTCAGTCGAGACGTCGTCACGGCCGCGGGAAGTGAGTGGTTCTGCTGTAACCGTGTTTGGAGAACGGAAAAGGGGTGCCGGTACCGTTAAGACGCCGTCGTACGCAATTTCGTCAAACGGATGAGTTCACGAAAGGTGTCATTGTAGGCCTTCGTACAGTCTAATGGTTCTTGCCTCGTATTGCGGAAGCAACGCAATGTGATGCCACAACAGTCGGTTGCATTTGGAGATAGTGGTCCCAGGAAGGATCTGTGCAACGTCGTAGGGGAACCAGAGTACGGAGACGGACGCGCACCAAACGGTGCATCCGACGTCATGCCGTAGCGGACCCATAGGCCACAACGGGCGACATTTTGCCAAGTGAATGGGGAGGATTGGATGCTCCGATATCGACGCAGACAATGTCACACCGATTGGCTGCGTCTGGATTGCTGTCCAGCCGTCCGTTGAGAAGGCTACCTTTAACAGCGAGCCATCGCCATCACCGCTTGGGTTTGGTGTCGCTCCCGAATTGCGTGGGGGGCCGAATGGGACAGTGTGGTGTTAAGCGACAAATCGCGGTTCTGCCTCACCACGGGTGATCGCAGTGTGAGAGTCTGGAGCCGACGTGGACACGGGTCGGATGCCTCGGCCATTGTGGAGCGCCACATGTCCCGGCAATGTGGAATCATGGTGTTGAGTGCTATCAGCGCCAACAGCTGCTCACCGTTGGTACGCATTACGAGCACATTGACAGCACTCTGCTATGTTTACGAGGTGCTGCTGCCCGCGGGCACTATCGTATCTATAGATCATTCCAAACACCGTTTATCAACAGGACAACGCACGGCCGCATACCGCTCGGATCAGCCTGAATGCTTCATACGGTGTGCAGATGTTTCCGTGGGCAACACGATCCCCCGACCACTCGCCCAACGAGCATCTGTGGGACACGACTGGACGTCGGTTCAGTATCCTCCCACTTCCGCAAAATTATGATGAACTATGGACTGGGATCAGCACCACATGGTCCACGATACCCCAGGACTCTATTCGGACTTTCATTGCCTCGATGCCACGTCGGATTCAACACTGTTACGCCCGAAAAGGGGGTCACACTTCTTATTGATCATCCTGGATATTCGGTCAGTGGAGCCTAGTCTGTATGTGACAATTTAATCATTCGTTCAGGACCTAATTGGCTATCTATGTGTGCAGTTTGTACTATTTTCGATTATTTTCGAGCATTCCTTCATGGCGTGCCACTTCCTCTCTAAGGCATTGTAGTATTCCGCGACGCGTTCCCGCTGTTATACAAGCGAAAGGTGGACCGACTAACTATACTAGTGTGCAAAAATTAAGGACAAAGGGGCGAAATTAGCATAACAGCGGAACGAGCAGGCAGAACGGGCCGAAAGACCACTCAGGAGATAAACTAGGGTCCGGTACGGTAGGGCATGCGCATATATGCAGCATGACATAGGGGGAGGGGGAGAGTGTCGAAAGTGTATAAAGCACACGGGTGGTGTACGCTCAGCAATTCGGTGAAAGCTATTGCACGGTGTATATCGGTTTTAACGACGTCGAATTGCTGCCACCGTGTGATATTTCCAACAGGCAATTCAGTAAACAACATCTGGATGACTTTACCCGAGGTCGCGTCATTGGGAAGTTGGAAGAAGGTCGAAGTGTGACTAGTGTGGCCGAGGAGTTCGGGATCGCTCACAGCATCGTTTCACGAGCTTAGAGAACATTTCAAACAACAGAAACAGCTGTCCGAGATTTTAAGATTTTAGCAGTGGTCGTCCACGAGCAACCACGGCGGCGGACGACCGGTATATTGTACTACAGGCGAGAAGAGACAGACGGCTGACAGCGGGAGAAATCGCAAGGCACATGCAACAGACAACTGGACGTCCGTTATCGCGTTTTATCGTGGCCAGGAGGCTGCACACAGGTGGTCTATTTGCAAGACGACAAGTACGGTGTGTGCCATTAACGCTTGCTTATCGGATACGGTGGTTTCTGTGGTGCCAGGAACACAAGAACTGGACACATCAGCAATGAGGTCGAGTTCGCTTTACGGATGAGAGCCGATTTAGTCTGACGAGCAATTCTGGAAGTATACAGATCTCGAGAGAGCAGGGAACACGCAATTACACCTCCAACATCATCGAAAGGGACCGGTTTGGAGGTGGCGGAGCTCTCGTTTGGGGTGGTACGCTTGGTAGCCGTACTGACCTCCACATCTTCCAAGGATGTTCAGTCACTGGTGTCCGCTATTGTACCGAGGTTCTCCTGCCTCACGTGCGTCTGTTTAGAAGTGCTGTGGGTCCTGATTTCCTCTTCATGGACGACAACGCTGCACCTCATCATACAGTGGCTGTCGCAGAGCTGTTGGAGAGTGAAGATATTCAACGCATGGAATGGCCCGCAAGGTCCCAGGACCTAAATCCAATCGAACACGTGTGGAACCTACTCGGTAGACGCTTGGCAGCACGTCACCAGCCGCCAGCAACGATTCCGCTACTGGGATTGGCGCTACAAGAGGAATAGGCCGCGATGCCTCAACAGCTCCTTGAGAACCTCGTCCTCAGCATGGGCAGACGTTGTAAATCCTGCAACCCAGTCAGGGGTGATCATATCCCCTACTAAAGACTGGATTTTTCTTGGCAGCCGCCTGACACATGGACGTTTCTGTCTTGTGTCCAGTTGTGCTCGAAGTTACCTTTTCAATAGAGTGCCTTTGTATCCTTTGGATTCCTTGTTTGGACGGTTTTGCTCACTTGTCCCATATTCTTACATCTTGGGGATCTTATGGTATGATTTGAGTCGATGGGGAGCACTTCTGCACGACGTTACATTCGAAAAACCGTCTCGTCCTTAATTTTTGCACGCCAGTGTACAAATGAAGCCATTTGTCATAAAATATTGTGATTTCCGAATAGTTTTGATAATCTCCTTCTTCCAATCTTTTTTATAGCCAATTGAGGCTATATGCCTTCCTCGTCTCTTTCCAAATGTTCCTGTCCTGGGTTTGTCTATTCCACAGCTTTCCTACAGTTTTGTTTATGTCATCCTTCCATTTTCCCTCTGGTCTTCCTACTCCTCTCTTTCCTTTATATGGTCTCCATTCTATTATCATTTTAGTCTATCTTTTTTTTTTTCCATTCTTGCTATACGGCTAACCCATTTTCATTCTAAATTGAGTATCTTTTCACCTATGTCTAAAACATTTTGTTCTGGATCTTATATCTGTATTCTTTACTTTATCTTGAAGTCGTATATTTAGGAGGGATCTTACCATTTTACGTTGCGTGTGGGTTTTTTTTTTTTTTTTTTGGTTTTTTTTGCAATTTGTCTAGGATGTTTTCCTTGATACGCCAGGTGTCAGCGCCATATGTCATGATGGGTATTATTGTACATTGATTGAAAAGTTTCGCTCTGTTTTTAGACTTAATTTTACTGCATTTTTTTTGGAGGTTTACCGACCACCGTGAGCAACTCAATGGGCTATAAGCAGCCGCCAGTCCCTAATTTAGGGTCACTGGTTCCAGGGAAGAGAGAGAGCCAGTGCCGTAAGACAAACACAACATCCATGCCTCACCGGGATTCGAACCCGGACCCTGTTCGGACGAACGATCAGAGGCCATCGCTTAGACCACTGCGCCATCGGGACGGCTTAATTTTACTGCATAGAATCTTCTTTAACTTCCCAAAAGGTGAACACCCCATTTTTATTCTTCTGTCAATTCCTTCCGCAATTCCCTGTTTCTTTGTGGTAATTTGTTTTTCTAGGTATATGTATTCTTCCACGTATTCTATTTTTTTTATTTATTCTAATATCTTCTTGTGTTCCGCAATAATTAAGTTGCTTTGACATCAAGTTTGTTTTATCAATATTGATTTCTAATCCACTTTCTTTTGAAAAATCTGTTAGTTCTTCTATCATTTCCTTTAATTCTATTTTATTTTCTGAAATGAGGACTATGTCAAATCTTAAATTGTTCAACCTTGCTTCATTTATGTTGCTCCCCTTTTCTAACCAATTTAGTTTGCCCATTATGTGTTCCAACGTCAATGTAAATAGCTTTGGCGAGATAATATCTCCTCATCTTCTTCCTCTATTTATTGATGATAAATGGACGAATAAGACTTTTGATAATATAGTGTAAATTTACAAAAAGCTTTTCATACTATTTTGGAGCAAATTATTCCAACATGAAGGAGGCAGTGACTCTCTTCCTTCCCTGGGACCAGTGGCCTTAAATTAGAGACGGGCGGCTGCTTATAGTCCACTGAGTTTCTCACGATGGTCGCCAAACCTCCACACAAAAACAAAAACAAAACAAAAAACACATAAAGGACGGAACGAGCGCCCCAAAGCTTAACACAACATCCGTGTTTCTCCCAGATATTCGAATCCAAGCCCAACTTTAGGAGAACTTGAAAGCATTCACCCTACATTACCGGACTAAAATGTGCTTTTTTACGCTTTCCAACCTTAGGTTGAAGAAGCGTATATGCTCCAGCTTTGTCCGTCTGTCCGTCCGTCCGCACGATAACTCGCGTAAAAATGGTTCGATTGTGATGACATTTTAGTATATGATAGGGGATCACCTGGAGACGAGCCCAATTGAAAATGGGCGAAATAGAGTCAAAGGTTAGGATATAGGAGAGGGATCCCTTCCATTGCTCTTATGCGTCATAACTTGAGTAAAAATGGTTAGATTTCGATAAAATTTTAGTACATGGTAGGGGACCACCCAGGGACAAACCTTATTGAAAATGGGCGCAATTGGGTCAAAGGTCAGGACATAGAAGCGGGATCCATTCCATTCCATACTGTTAAAGGAGCAATTCTCGTATATTTGTATCTATGTACATTTTATTTTGAAAACGGCTCTAAGGATTTTGATGAAAGTGGTTCACCTACAGTTTTCTGGTGCTAGATCTCGATTCAGCTTGATCTCGACATTGGAAAAATTCGTTTAGTTTGTAAAATAACCACCCCAAGGTTACCACGTTTTTGGTGTCATGGCGTCGTCCTATTAATGTTTACCATGCTTAGAAATCTTATGTCGTCACACTCTCGCGATTGAGATATTGGGGTGCGCTCACCCCATCTGCCTCATTACGTCACACGTTATGTGTGAATCCTATTAAAGTTTTATGACGTCACACTCTCGCGACCATCTGCCTCATTACGTCACGCGTTGTGTGCGTATTACGCATTACTTCTATTTTCTTCTAGAGTAAAAGTTAGTTATGCCAGCTACTTGGAGTTGATGCGTATAGGCAGCGGAACGCTAATTTCGTGTGTTTTTCCCTTCAAAAAGTAAACTGTTAATACAGCATTTTTGTTGGTTACATTTTTGAATGGTCACTTGATGACGAGCGTATAAGCTGTGCTAAAGTATGAGTAGCTCATTTTATTAATTACTTTATTAATTACTATTCACGTGGATGGTAAAACAATATGATAACATATGGCTGGTCGATCCCTACGAAACTACCTGGGGACAAACCTTATTGAAAATGGGCAAAATGGGGTCAAAGGTCAGAACATAGGAGCGGGATGCATACCATTGCTCTTATACGTCATAACTTGCGTAAAAATGGTTCGATTGAGACAAAACTTTATCATGTTGTCCCGGAAGTATACTTTACCGGTTCTGTTGAATATCATCAAAATGGGTCAAAGGTCAGGTCATAGGAGCAAGATTTATTCTACAGCCATTATTCCTCATAACTTGAGTATGATTTCTGGTACGTTGGAAAGCGTATTATAATCAATTTATTGCATGATTTTACTAACTTGTTTTTATTTTGTTTTATCTGAAGCCGGCGCCATTGGCCACGGAAACAATATGTGTGCATTCACTTAATTTTGTCACAAGACTGCGCCCCAGACGGCAGGTCGAATTCTTGTGCATTCACTTTGTTTCAGCAAACGATAACAACATACGTCGGTCGTTCAAAAAGTAACAACAAATTGACAGCATTTCATGAAACGAATACCCCAGGCATTTCAAACTCCCGCGCAGAAAAGATATATTTTTAGAAAAGGTGTTGACACTGCCCATAGATGGCGTGGCGTGCTTAAGCGGAAGAGCAGCATAAACGAAATGGCGGCGCCCTTAGCTGTTTCCACCGTAGAGGAACAGAGGGCAATCATCAGGTTTTTATAGTTAGAGAGTGTGAAACATCGTGAAATTCATAGAAGATTGCTGCAACATTGTGGAGATGCCTGCATTGACGACAGAAGAGTGTACGAGTGGGTAGATGCGTTTAAAAATGGATGAACATCCATCCGTGATGAACAACGCTCCCGGTCGTCCCAGCACGGCTGTCAATGATGTGAAGGTGGGTCGTGCTTAAGCCATTGTTCCTGAAAACAGATGCATTTCTGTAGAAGTTCTGGCCAGGAAATTGGATGTCAGTATTGGATCCGCTCATACTTTGTTAACCACATCTTTTATGCGCATGCTTTGAACCTATATCTTTTTCTTGTTTTCTTTTGTAAAAAGTCTTTTGTAAAAAAAGATCGTGCTTATGTTACCTACCGGTTTGTTCGTACGTCCGTTCTTCTGTGGACACCATTTCTCTACAACTATTTGTCCGATTTTAAAATTTCTTGTTGCATTGGGAATCTTGAAATGTGCGATTGATGATCCTTTATTTCGTTTTTTTTTTTGTTTTTTTTTATTTACAATGTGAAATTTCACCGCTGAAGAGCGTAGAATGCACATGATACCGAATTTAAAATACATTTAATTCCATATATTTGCTTCTGAACAACCGATTGAAATTTGTTTCTCGCCTTTCAATTCCATCTATGTCGAAGACTATTTTAGATATGGACACTTTTTCAAGTTAGCCACAGATTTGCGTAAAATTGAATTGCGTTTTTTCGATATATCTCTGCTTCTAAAACTCCAATTTGAAAAATTTTTACTGCAGCGGATACAGCTCCTGATGGGAAATCTTTTGTGAGTAATTTCTAATTTTTTGGTAAAAAAAAATGGTTTAGCAAACAGGGGGCAAAGTTTAATTTCTGTTTCTGATGTATTTGCAGCAAAATCTGAGCTTCTAAAATCTCGACTGAAAAAATTCGTTCATGGACTCACATCGATAAACATTATCGGTATATTTTCTTCTTAAAATATTGCATGGTTTTTCTGCCAGGGGACGTAGAGGTATATATTATTTCTGTCAATTTCTCTACTTCTAATGGTCTGATTTGAAATATTCTTTCTTTGTTGGATAGAGTTTCCGGTGTGACATGTTATCGTTTCATTTCAAAATTTTCAAGTAATTCCCAGACTCTCCGCTAGGGTCGTAAATATAAATTGCGTTTACACCGATATCTCTGCTTCTAAAACTCCGATTTGAAAAACTTTTTCTGCACCGGATACAACTCCTGATGGAAAATGTTTTGCATATCATTTCTAATATTTGGCAAAGAATGGTTTGACCAAGGGGACATAATTGTTAATTTCTGCTTCTGATGTATTTGCAGCAGAATCTGAGCTCCTGAAAACTTGATTGAAAAAATTCTTTCGTGGACTGATACCGTTCACATCGGAAAACCCTTTTGAGAATACTTTCTTTTTAAAATAACGCATGTTTTCCCCGCCAGAGGGTACGATTCATATCTTATACAGTAGATTCCCGCTAATCCGGCCCTCGATAATCCGGCCTGCTTCTCCTTGCGTGATTTTTTGGTTGCAGAAATCGTGTTAATATCAGAACCGAATGAAATATATGTACTTCATACACGAGTGAGGTTTTCAATTTTAACGTTATGTTTTGTTTTGGAATGGCACTAACATTCATGTAATTCAATTCAAAATAAAAGTAGGAAGGTCAAAATAATTAAGAATATTTCAAATCCAACATTTTCTCACACATCGGCAGCAATTTGCGATGCAAAATTAGAAACATTTACAACCAACATAAAATGCATTGCAATAGCCTTGAAAACCACAAACTTTTCTACGGTTTTGTACCATTTTTGTACCATTGTTTGTACAATGTGCTTTATACAAATTTTGTACCATTTGTTGCTACCCAGGCGGCTCTGTTCCAGCACGGGTGAAAGGTTTTAGTTTACATTTAGGAGCGCGGGACAAGTAGTCGGCTCGGCGCGGTGGTTTTCAATTATGGCTTCAAAAAGAAAACATGTTACGTTAGAACTGGCGCAGAAATTAGAGATTTTGGGAAGTTAAAGCGGGGTTGTTCCCAAAAAGCCACCGCTGCTGAGTACAACGTTGGGCGTGCCACTGGTTATGACATAAAAATGAAGGAGAATGAACTTCGACAGTACGCGAGCCAAATAGACAGTGAGTTGCGATAACGAAAGGTTATGCGAGAGGGTGAAAACAATCAACCTGGTGCATCCCGTTTACGGAAGGTTTATACAGCAACGCACTAAAGGACTACCTGTCAGTGGCCCGATAAACAAAGAACAAGCACTGGCGTTTAACAAAAAATGTGGCGGCAGTGAACGGTTTGCAGCCAGAGAGGGCTGGATATCAAGATGGAGGAAAAGACATGATGTGTGGCAGCTGACAGTCACCGGGGAAAGTCGCTCAGCAAACGAAAAATGTGCGGAAGAGTTTAAAAAAAAGTTGAGAAGATGATAAAGGAACAAGAACTAACTTCTGCTGCAGTGTACAATGCTGATGAGACCGGCCTCTTTTTTTAAATGATCCCTTTAAAAACCCTTGCTGCCAAGAACAAAAAGGAAGCTTGTGGGTATAAACAACGAAAACAATGCGTCACATTGATGGCATGTTTTAACGTCGATGGGAGTCATAAGCTTCCCCTCCTAGTGATTTGAAAAACCCAACAGTGCCGCCCCGTGGCGCAGTGGTCTAAGGCGTTGGCCTCTGGTCATTCGTCCGAAGGGGTCCGGGTTCGAATCCCGGTGAGGCATGGATGTTGTGTTTGTCTTACGGCACTGGCTCTCTCCCTTCCCTGGAACCAGTGACCCTAAATTAGGGACGGGCGACTGCTTATAGCCCATTGAGTTGCTCACGGTGGTCGTTAAACCTCCAATCAAAAAAAAAAAACCCCCAACAGCCACGATGTTTTCAACACAGCGAGATGAATACGCTACCGGTAGATTATGGTGCTCAAAAGAAGGCGTGGATGGAGTCAGAAAATTTTCTTCGGTGATTCCATGATAAATTCGTACCAGCTGTGAAGGAAGAACTGAAGAAAAAGAAACTTACGTTAAAAGCCATCCTTCTAATTGATAACGCTCGCAGTCATCCCTCGGACTTGTGTCTGAAGTAAGATGACATTCCTCCGGACTTGTCGCAGTCATTCCTCCGACTTGTGTCTGAAGTCAGGTGACATTCCTCCGGACTTGTTGCAGTCATTCCTCCGACTTGTGTCTGAAGACAGGTGACATTCCTCCGACTTGTGTCTGAAGTCAGGTGACATTCCTCCGACTTGTGTCTAAAGACAGGTGACATTCCTCCGACTTGTGTCTGAAGTCAGGTGACATTCCTCCGACTTGTGTCTGAAGTCAGGTGACATTCCTCCGACTTGTGTCTGAAGTCAGGTGACATTTCTCCGACTTGTGTCTGAAGTCAGGTGACATTCCTCCGACTTGTGTCTGAAGTCAGGTGACATTCCTCCGACTTGTGTCTGAAGTCAGGTGACATTCCTCCGACTTGTGTTGGAAGTCAGGTGACATTCCTCCGACTTGTGTCTGAAGTCAAGTGATATTCCTCCGACTTGTCGCAGTCATTCCTCCGACTTGTGTCTGAAGTCAAGTGACATTCCTCCGACTTGTGTCTGAAGTCAAGTGACATTCCTCCGACTTGTCACAGTCATTCCTCCGACTTGTGTCTGAAGTCTTTCTTCCACCCAATGTGACAGCTCTGATCCAACCTATGGACCAGGGAATTTTGAAATCAGTTAAGCACTGCTACCGTCATGAGCTTTTATCACCCTGTTGGATGAAGGTGAAAACGATTACACCGATGCTATGCTGAAGGTGTGGAAAGCAATCAACATGCGTGATATTGTTTTCCAAACAGCAGAAGCGTGGGACATTGTGGAGAGCGCCACCATATGGAAGTGTTGGAAAAAGTGTGGCCATCGATTGACACTGAGTTGGAGTCAGCATCGAGTGGCAGTGGTGAGCCAGTCAATTCAGAATCATCAATTCCTAATGTTGTGTTCGTTGACATGTTCCACAAGTTTCCAGGAGGAGAAGTTGATGAACAGGACGTTACTAAGTGGCTGAATGAGGAAAATTGTGGAGTAGACCAGGCTTTAACAGAAGAAAAAATCATCAAGAGCGTGCAGGAAGAAAAAGATGAAAGTTAGATGAAGAGGATACCGCAGAGGCAGAGAGCACGATTATTTCTCACCCTGCTCACGCTGAAGCTAGCTGCCGACATCATCCTGCAGTACATACTGCAAAAACAAGACACGTGCAGTACCGACGTAATGCTAGTAAAGCGATTGCGTGACAAAACGTGCCATCGACGAGCACCTTCATTAAAGCAGACAAAAATCTCTGACATGTTGTAACGTATACTCTATATTCACTTTCCTTTTGATTTTACTATCTCTGGTTATTTTATTTTACTATGTAAATTATCTTCTTACTGAACGAAATATTATTTCACCCGCTGAATGAGATCTGGCAATGAGTGTAAGTCATGACGTGGTGGTAGCTAGTATATAGGCGCGTTCATCGAGACTTAGTGGGAGCTTTTGTTGTTGTTATGAGAGAGCGTTGTTGTTTACGGAGAGCGTTTATAATACGAGGAGAGATTCTTCATTATTGTAAAACAAGTTGTGTGTGTGCTTTAGTTGACCAAGAGTCTTAGAATAAAGAAGTTACCGTAAGTTAGTCTTTCTCAATTCATAGTTTTTGTCAGACCTCTGTCTGGCTGTTAGGTTTATAACATTTATTTATTACTATAAATAACCAGCGTTAAGACTTTTTTACGTTCGTAATTAACTAGTAACAACACCCTTTTGAATTCACTATTTTGAAGCTTAGTACAAGTATATCATTAGCTAGCTGGTAGGAAGAGAATCATTCATATTAATTATCTTAGCGGAAAGAAAATAAAGCTAATTCATTATAATTGGCGCCCGAACTTTTCTCGAACACGAGATCTTGACGATTATTATCCATGTCTTCCTTACCTGAGACAACTTCCATTTTCTACCCCAAGGCAAGTTCCGAGGGTAATGGTGTTTTTTTGGACAATTTGCAAGACGCCTGTGGGTCTGACTTTGATATGAATGATCTACACGTACCCAGGCATTCTTCACCATTTCGTAATATACCAGCTTCCTATTACTCTGGTTCGCGGGTCGTTCCTGAGGGAGTTCAATCCTCTCAGCGCAGCAGAATGCTTGCCCATTTCGTGCCGCATGCAGGAACAATTCATTTCAATGGTTTGGAGGGGTCCTTAAAGTTCCTCGAAGATTTGGAAGATCATTTTGATCTCTATAATATTCCTGAAGACTGCAAAGTCCAAATCGCCGGCACTTGCTTGAGGGATACCGCTAAGACCTGGTATCGGCAGTGGAGAGTGTCGAACCCGGATTCTCATTATGAGAATTTCCGTGCAGAATTTTTGGAGGTCTTTCCTTTCGGCCTCAGTCGAGCTAGCCTTGCTCAACAGCTTTTTCGCGTCAGCAAGGTCCCAATGATAGCCCTGTTGCATTTGCGTTGGAAACTACACGCTTATATAACCTATGGGATCCACATGCCAGTCATGTTGACATGTTGGATACCCTCGTGCAGCAGCTCGACCCATTCTTACAAGATTTTCTTGAGGTTCGACACCCTGCCACAATTCATGAATGCCTTCTCCTCATACGCACGTATGAAGAGCGACATGGCAAACATGGTTCAACTCACCATGCTCGGGCACCCCGCGAGGCTTATTACGAAAACCCTCAGCGGCATAATAGGCATAATAACTTTCAGCGCGAGCATACACAAGTGCACACCCAAGCTTCATACGTTCCACCACACAGAAGAGGGGCAAACCAACAGGGAGTTTCTGCCCAAGCTTCGAAATATCGTACACCTGCACAGTATGCTCGACCCCGTTTCACTCAGCAGCATTCGGAACGTTATCATGCTCAGGGCAATGATAATTTTTGTGCCCGTGCTGAGGGCAGACGTAATAGATATGAAAATGTCAACAGACACGCGGAGTTCCCGACGCAGGTTTCACGCAGTTTTCCTCATCGTGAAAATTTTCCCGATACCCGGCAGGGTCGAGGTTTCAGACCGCATGATAATCAAACCAGGATTCCTTTAAACTTCCAAAGGAAGTAGACCAAGGGTCGGTCCTGCTTCCTGATACCAAGCATTCTGACCCTAAACAGTATTAGTGACTGTTCAAACTCCTCAGTTGCCTGATGTATTCTTAACAATTGAAGATATTATTGTCGAGACAAAGTTCGACACTGGGTCTGAAATATCAGCCCTAAATACAAAGTTTTGCACTGACACTTTTTCTGCAATACACGTTCAGCCTGCGACGCAGTATTTGCGAGGTGCAAATAACGAAATCTTCAGTATTGCAGGAACTGTCACATTATCTTTAGGGCTGGGAAAAGCTCGTTTTACACATTCTTTCCTGCTTATAGACGAGCTACCTGTGAAATGTCTAATGGGAATGGACTTTATACATAAGTTTCAAATAACTTTGAATTTTGTACAACAGGTGATTTCCTTTCCGGAACCTGTCGAAATGATTCCTCCGGTTCCTGTAGATATAACGAGCTTGTTATTGAGTAACCAACTGAATGAGAGGCAACGTGACCAGCTTTCTCTTCTTTTACGGGAAAGCCCTGGTTTGTTTTCGGATCAACCTGGTTTCACACAGGTGGTTTATCATGTCATTGACACTGATGGTTCGAAACCAATTGCGACGAAACCTTACCCTTGTGCTCCACATAAGAAACAGGAAATGCAACGTCAAATTGCTGAAATGATTAAACAGGGCATAATCAGGGAATCAACAAGCGCCTGGGCTGCTCCTGCCTTTTTGGTTCCAAAGAAACAACCCAATGAATTTCGTTTCGTGACAGATTTCCGCAAGCTCAACCAAGTCACAAAAACGATCAATTATCCACTACCTGTCATGTCGCATATTTTAAATGACCTGTCGTCCACCAAATGGATGTCAACCTTGGATTTGGCGAGTGGATATTGGCAGGTGGCAGTACATCCGGACTCTGTCGATAAAACAGGCTTTGTGACTCCTTTTGGGGCCTATGAATATTTACGTATGTCTTTTGGACTAGCTTCTGCACCTGCTACTTTCCAAAAGCTTATGGATACGGTTCTCAGACCTGTCCTGGGTCCCTATGTGCATGTATATTTGGATGATATTATTATTACATCCGAGACTTTTGACGAGCACCTTTCTCTGCTCAAACAGGTGTTCCAACTCATATACAATGCTGGCTTGACGTTAAAACCTAGTAAATGCCAGATAGCGAGGGACGAGATTGTATATCTGGGGTTGAAAATCACTCCCCACGGCTTATTTACTGATAATGAAAAAATTAGGCCTATTGTTGACTTTCCTCGGCCTAAAACAGCAAAAGAACTATCACGCTTTCTGGGAATGACCGGATGGTATCAGCAGTTCGTCCCCGCTTATGCTAAAATATGTGAGCCATTGTATGCTTTAAAACGTAAATACAAGAAGTTTGTCTGGACACCTGAGGCTAACGCTGCTTTTGAAACACTGAAGTCTGCATTGACTCAGCATCCGGTGTTGGCTTTCCCGGATCATACTAAGGAATTTGATATTTATACTGACGCATCCGGAGTTGGTCTTGGTTGCGTTTTGTCACAAGCTGGGCATCCAATAGCTTTTGCGTCTCGTACTTTAGCCAAAGCTGAAAGCAATTATTCAGCTACGGAACGTGAATGTCTTGCTGTTGTGTATGCGCTGAATAAATTTCAATGTTATCTTAAGGAATTGACAGTTAACATAATTACGGATCATTCTGCCCTTCAGTATTTGAATTCTGCTAAGCACCTATCTCAAAGACTTATGAAGTGGGCTCTGAAGTTACAAGAGAGCAATATCAAAATTTCGTATCAGCCAGGTCATAAGAATCAATTACCGGACGCATTATCTCGCGTTCCGATTAGTGGGGTCCCCACAGAAACTACTCCTGGATGTCAGCCTTTACTTCTAATAGCTGATATAACATTAAGAGAGCAGATAATGGCAGAATTAATAAATGATCCAGATTTTGGGGATATCTATAATTTTTTGCTTGCGGGTTCGCCCCTACAAAGTGATCCTTCTCTGGCTGGAAGGTCACAGCATTTTGAAGTAATAGAGGGTCTTCTTTACTATACAAAGTCTAGGACTACTAGGGCAGAGTTTCGCCCATGTATTCCGCGAACCCTTAGAATGGCTCTTTTAAATGAATTTCATGACAAACCTCTTGCAGGCCATTTAGGTATTCGCAAGACCCGTTGTAAATTGCGGGATGTTGCCTATTGGCCTGGCATGTACCAAAGTGTGCTCGCATACGTTCAATCATGTCACTTGTGTCAGATTAATAATTACCGTAATGTAAGACCGGCCGGTCACTTGAAATCTAGTTCAAGTTCTCATGTGTTTGATATTATTTCAATAGATTTATTGGGACCTTATCCTTTATCTGTTAAAAATAAAGCTCGTTATGTTTTAGTACTAACTGATAATTTTTCTAAATGGGTTGAAGTTTTCCCATTAAAGCCGCTACGGCAGAAGTTATTTGTAATGTCTTAGTTAATGAAGTATTCTCTAGATATGGTGCACCTAATAAAGTAATTTCGGATAATGGTCCTCAATTTATTTCTGACATTTTTGAAAGAATGTGTGCGAGACTACACATTAAACATAAATTCATTTCCCCATATCATCCCCAGAGTAATCCTGCGGAACGCGTTAACCGCACGCTAGTGAAAATGATTGCGACTTTTGTAATGGATCATCATGAAAGATGGGATGACCATTTGGAGCTTTTTGCGTTCGCCCTCCGCTCGTCTGTCCACGAGTCTACTAAAATTACTCCTGCAAAACTTTTTCTGGGTCGCAAAATTAAAACCCCTTTTGAAAATTTAACGGGGATTATGGACGAACTAAACCAGCGACCAACTCCGCAATCAGTACGAATCATGGCAGAAAAAGCTCGTGTTGCAATGCTAGGAGCACAAGCGGCTCAAGCAAGATATTATAATACTAGGCGTAGGGAACCATATCTTGTCGTTGGAGATCTCACTCTCGTGGAAACGCACTTCCAGTCTTCTGTTTCGCATACTTTAGTGAAGAAATTTGCACCCAGCTACGAAGGTCCATATCGGGTGGCAAATATCTTTGAAAATAATATTGTTCTGGAGAAACCTGACAACCAATTTCAATACGTACATGTTGATCAGTGTCGCAAGTATCATGAACGGAATATCGATTTCATAATCAACCCTACTCAACCTTCTGTTCCACAGACTCAAGAGTCTATATCTCATTTTCAATCGCCAGAAATTTTGGACGAACCAACAAACATTTTTGAAGAATCTCCAGTGATTTTTCCTTCACCCTCCTCCTCCAGACGGGTTTCTACACACGCAACCTGATTCTCCCACGAGACCAAGACTCGAATCGAGTTCTTCGAATACTAGTATCGTTCCTTTTCCTCCAACCATTGCCAAGACTATTGCTGCGCCGTTTCCGGATAACTCTGCACCAACGCGGGCTACTACTTCTTTGAATACCTCGTCAGAAAGTATTCCTATAGGCAAATCTAAACATCGCCCTGCACGACCACTGAATTACAGCAGCGACTCAGAGGCTTCGGACATTCCTGACTTATCAGTTATGAACCCTAAATTTCATGTTACAAACCGTCCAGCACCACCAAAGGCTGGGCGCAAACGTGACTTGTCTCCCCAATCTGCTTCGCCGCAACAGCGACGAAGGCAGAAATCTTTGCATCCGCCCGGGTTTCGCCCCTGGAACCTACGTTCAGGGCAAACAGGGCAGATGCCTGCTACTACTCTCATGCCACGTGGGCGTAAGCGAAAGCAAACGATGTGGCCGGAGCCACGTCCGTCCAAGAGAATACTGGAAGGACACAACGGGCCCCAGCACAAAGGGACTCCATATCACAAGCCTGGGGGAGCCCGTTCCTATCAGCCGCAAGGATTTCCGGACCGCCAGACTTCAGCCGTTCTTGACCGTTCTTCTCAGCCGCCGGGATTTCTTGACCGACAGCAGACCGATGTTCCAGATCCATTAAAGTCCTTGAAGAGATCGAAGCCACCTGATTTTACCAGTCCGATTAGGCCTGGAAAACGTTATCGCACTAGAGTTTTTTATGCGTCCTCGAGATAAGTAAGTTCTCGTGGACAGGTTCTTTTCTCAGTTTGTTGTTTTTCCTGCACGACCAGTTGGCGTGTCAGAATTTTTTTTTTTTTTTTTCGTGTGGGCCTATGCATTCTTTTTTTGTGTATATATGTGTTTTTTTTTTATATTTCTTCTATGTCCATCTACTAATACACTTTTTTTTTATATATCTATGTGCTTAGGGGTAAAATAATAAAATTGTTACTGTTAGGCAGCTCCAGGTAAATTTCGCTGCTGATACAGTTGGTATGTATTCAACGAATAATGCGAACGTAATTTGAAATTAAAATAATAAAATTGTTACTGTTAGGCAGCTCCAGGCAATCTTCGCTGCTGATACAGTTGGTATGTATTCACCGAATAATGAGAACGTCATTTGAAATTAAAAAAGTGATTCCTGCTAGGCAGAATAAAAGGAAGGTATGCCGATGCAGGTTTGTTTTGTTCACCAATACAAGTTTCACAGACGAATACAGATTTCTTAATTTGTCATGCCAAGTTTGATAATGTAAATACTGCTACCACCAAACAACAAAACAAAAAAGAGGTCGAGAAACGTCAATCAACGGAATGTAAGACTTACACGCCAAAATTGATAGGTTTTTCGGAAACAAAAAAAAAAAAAAAGAAAAAACAAAAAAAAGAAAAAAAAAGAAAAATTAAGGGAGATGATGTAACGTATACTCTATATTCACTTTCCTTTTGATTTTACTATCTCTGGTTATTTTATTTTACTATGTAAATTATCTTCTTACTGAACGAAATATTATTTCACCCGCTGAATGAGATCTGGCAATGAGTGTAAGTCATGACGTGGTGGTAGCTAGTATATAGGCGCGTTCATCGAGACTTAGTGGGAGCTTTTGTTGTTGTTATGAGAGAGCGTTGTTGTTTACGGAGAGCGTTTATAATACGAGGAGAGATTCTTCATTATTGTAAAACAAGTTGTGTGTGTGCTTTAGTTGACCAAGAGTCTTAGAATAAAGAAGTTACCGTAAGTTAGTCTTTCTCAATTCATAGTTTTTGTCAGACCTCTGTCTGGCTGTTAGGTTTATAACATTTATTTATTACTATAAATAACCAGCGTTAAGACTTTGTTTACGTTCGTAATTAACTAGCAACAACACCCTTTTGAATTCACTATTTTGAAGCTTAGTACAAGTATATCATTAGCTAGCTGGTAGGAAGAGAATCATTCACATTAATTAGCTTAGCGGAAAGAAAATAAAGCTAATTCATTATAATGTTTCGAAGTAACCACACGTAATAGACAATGCAAGATTTCATTTGTGCTATATTGCTATTGTACTTTTCTTTTATTGTGTATAGTACGTACACATACAAACGTACATATTGTGCTTTACTGTACTGATAATATGAAAAGTTCAATTCATTGTTATACTATGTACTGATCGTGTTCTTTTACCATTATCATATGCTTGTCTCTTTTTTATGTTTTTGTAAATGCGTATGTACTACACATAGTAAACTTGTAACTGTAACATTAAATTTAATGAAGAATTAAACTGAATTTTTATGCACTCTCAATAATCCGGCACTCTCGATGATCCGGCACCCCTCTGTGCAATGAATGGCCGGATTAGCGAGAGTATACTGTATTTGTCGATATCTCTGCTTCTAAGAGTCCGATTTGAATTTTTTTCTTTGCTAGAGAGCGCTTCAGCTGTGAAATGTTTCTCATATAATTTCAATTTTTTCACGCAGAAGTCTGCCGATAGAGGGCGTAAGTTTATGTTTCCGTTTACAGCAAAATCTACGGGATTCAAGACCCGACTGTATTTCTTCTTTCTGTGGTAAGATACTATTGTTTTCCATACCGGTTTCATTGACTTTGAATAGCTTTGATAAATTTAATTCGCGTCAGAACTGACTCAAAAAACGTGCTCATAACAACCGACAATTCGGTGCCATCTTTCTTGTTTGCATTGAGATAACATTTTTATTTCTCATTGCTTTGTTCCATCTCTACAACTGGGTTGATATGAAAATCAATACAGAATGTTTTTCACTATCGAGGGCTAATGCTAATGATGTCTGAGTGGTGTTGTTTTTACAATTTTTCATTATGACCAGAAAAATGCAGAAGTGAGGAATTTTAAGTAAGAAACTTTTATAAGCATTATTGCATAGCACACTGGCTACACAAACATTTTCTGAAAATATTTGATCTCATTTGACTGTGAAAAGTGCAGTTCAAAGCCATCACGAGGAAATGTGTTCAAAGGCAGACAACACTTAAGAACAATGCTCATGGTAGCACCGGCAAAAAGACACACAGAACTACCACCTCCTAGCCTGTGCAAACGGAGTGAAGGAAGTGAGTACCGTGTTAATCAAGCCAACTTCGGTTGTTGTTTTTTTACACAGCGTGAAGAAGTTTTGTCGAGGTTAACGACCAGGATGAGCAACTCTGATGGCTATAAGCATACTTCCGTCCTCAATTTGGGGTCACTGATTACAGAGGGGCGGAGAGAGCTAGTGCCTTTGAAAAAGCACAGTACCCCTGCCTCATCGAGGACTCGAAATCAGAGCCTATCTGTGACGAATGTTCCGAAATCAGCGGAAAATTCGTCACAGATGACTAGGGGTTTAACGACCACCGTGAGCAACTCAGTTGGTTATAAGCAGTCGCCCGTCCCTAATTTAGGGCCACTGGTTCCACTAAAGAGAAAGAGCCAGGACCATAAGACAAACACAACATCCATGCCTCACCAAGATTCGAACCCGGACCCATCTCCAACGAATAGTCAAAAACCAGCGCTTAGATCATTACGTCACGGCCAAGAAATATTTAATGCATGCAATGCGCTAAAATTTTGGAACGATTCCGATTGAGATATTTTGCTTCTTCAAACGGCGAACAACGCTCAAACGTTAAAAACGCTGATCTCGGGAATGATTCGTTTCAACTATGATACGAATTTTGGCTGTAACTTCTCTAAAACGACACAGCGGAGATCAGAACGAGAAATGAGAGAGCGAAAAAAAGGGAAGATTCTTTCTTTCATCTGTTATAGAAGTTTCTGTGTTTTCTTCACTACGGAATGGCAACACAGGATTCTGGCCATTTGTTCGCTTTAGTTCACTTGTCAACAAAATCAAAATACCATGTGAAAATGAAACTATGGGCATTACAGGCAATGTTTCAAATGAACAACTTTTCTTTCAAGACAATACGGTTTTTGATGCTTTCCCAAAGAAGAAAAGTTATTTCGCACTCTTTTCTCTGGAAAATCTTTCGCCCTTTAGAACTTGGGGAAGACTTTATTTTACGGATTTATTCTTCGTCGAGATAAGAAAAAAACTGAGAAAAATGAGAGTGACTTTTTTTACTGCCTGGAAAAGAGTTTTAGGGCAGTCAGGAAGCGGAACGAGTTTTGAAACATGTGGTCATGGGAGGAGAACAAAAAAAGAGAGAGAGAGAGAGAGAGAGAGAGAAAAGAAAGTACATTCTTGTTGTGAACTTTTTCCGCATCAATGAGCTTTTAAAGGTTCATGATCAGAAGAAAAGAAAAATAACAGTGACTGTTATCCCTTTTTATAATCAATAGGAAGTTGCTGGTTTCCAGAAAACAACTTACTTCGCTAAAAGTAAAAGCATCTACACTTTGTTACAGCTTCAAATTTCTTAGAAAATCGATGTATGTCAGAAAACTGTACAGAAAAAAAACGTTAAGACTGCACATCGCTACAGAAACTTTTATAAAAGTTTCATCTATAAAGTACCATTAATATCTTGTTGTTCTTGATTGAAGGTTTAACGACCACCGTGAGCAACTCAATGGGCTATAAGCAGTCGCCCGTCCCAAATTTACGGTCACTGGCTCCAATGAAGGGAGAGAGCCAGTGCCGTAAGACAAACACAACATCCATGCCTCACGGGATTCGAACCCGGACCCCTTTCGGACGAATGATCAGAGGCCATCGCTTAGACCACTGCGCCACCGAGGCGGCCATTAATATCGTACTTTGTATTCATTGCTTTTATGTCACTGGGGATAATAACTTAAATTCCATAACGTCATGGTGCAAGTGACAGAGTTGCAGCAAAATCATCATTCACGGTGGTTGGTAAACACTGAAACCAAGAACAAAAAAAACATCTTTAGTTCCGGGAGGAAGCCATTCGCGACTACTTTCAGCAACTAATTTGCTTCACGCAGTCGGCCAGAGAAGTAAGAGAACCAGTGCCTTAAGACCAGAATGTTATCCATGTCTCACCAGGAATTCGAACCAGAATCCATCTAAAACGAATGAGCCAAAACTAGAGACCACCTGGCGACGGGGGCGGGAAACGGCTTTTCAAATCCTCTTACTTTCGTATAGTAGCATGGTTTACTTAACCTTACAATTTGATACGATTTTAACATGAATTAAGCTGTCTTACATAAGACATTTCACTAGAGGACCACAAAGGAGAAAACACGTAATCTCAAATCTGAACACAAGCCAGCGTATAAAAGCATGTGAGCACATTACAGGAAATTAAGAAATGTACTAATGAATTGTTTCAGGATCAGCCAGATCATGACAGCGCATGATGTCAAAAATACACGAAAAGGCGGATATCTATGGAATGAAGATAAATAAAAATAAGACAAAACTAATGGTAATAGGGAAGGATCCAAAACAGGCTTTCCTTAAAATTGAAGGACAATGCATCGAACAAGTTCAATCATTTCGCTATTTGGGTCAAATTATTACTGAAGATGCGAGATGTGAAAAAAAATTTGAATGAGACTGTGGACTGCAAAAACGGCTTTTAGAGAGAATCAAAGACTACTGACAGCCAAAAATATAAAACTAAAACTGAGGAAGAGAATTTTAAAGGCATATGTTTGGCCAGTAGCTCTCTACGGTTCTGACACATAGACATTGACCAAGAGGGAAGTGAAAAGGCTGGAAGCATTTGAGATGTGGAGGTATAGAAGAATGGAGAGAATAAGCTGGCTCGATAGAAATACTAATGAGGAAGTCCTGGAGAGAGTGGAAGAACCCAGGAATCTGATCAACATGTTAAAAAGAAGAACGATGTTATGGATGGGACACACATTGCGCCATTGAGGCCAGATTCTGAAAGTTTTGGAAGGTAAAATTCAAGGCAAGAGAGGAAGATGACGGCCAAGGAATAGTTTTGTGGCACATTTACTCCAAGACACCAATACCAGCACATACTGTGACTTGAAGAGAACGGCGGAGAATAGAAAGAAACGGAGAGACAGAGTACATCTGCTGAACAACCAGTCCTTGGACTGAGTTACCAACTAATGAATTCGCACATTTTTTATGAGAATTGAACACTCACCCTCAGATTACTTCTCCTACAACCATCAGCAAATAGAGCCGCTCTGAAGTAAAACCAAATGTGAAACAGTAAACCAAAATGTAAAACCAAATATGTAACATAGAAAATGTAGTCAGATTATGTATTCTGAATGACATGCTAAATACACCTAATAGACCAAGGGGATATTTCTTCACAAAACTGAATGCCGAAAACGACGGAAAGAATCGTTAGCCATGCGATCTGCAAGGCACTATACTGCTCCTAAATGTGATATGGTGACGGATCTCGAAGAGTACATTTCAGAGCGTACCACAAGTGCTCTAGTGTGACATCCGCTGACTTTGGTGATCTTGGAATACCCAATGTGATTTTCCTCGAAGTAATCTTCTTCACTCCGAGCCTGATGAAAGTACCCATCATCGTTCCAATGATTCCGTCCCTGTTGTCTGTCATGCAGATGTAATAAGAGATGTCGGCTGAGAACACCAGTCAAACATTAGTCCATTGTATCAAAAAACCTGCTGCACACCTTCAAAGTATGAGTTGTCTCCCAAGTGGACGAGTAATCATAAGCGTAGGTTACTGGCTAATTGTCCGCATTCGGCCCGGTTTAAGTCCCGGGTAAGGCATGAGTTGTGTTTGTCTAAAAGAGCTGGCTTGCTGACTTTCCTGGAACTATTTGCTCTAAATTAGGGGAAAACGGCTGCTTATTTCCCATAGAGTTCATGGTGGTCGTTAAATCCCGAAATCAAAAGCAAATATGCTCTCAAAACATAAATCCGCCGCCTGTTGCAGAGACAATAAACACAGTGATCGCTGGACTTGTTTGCACCGTGCACAAACGCGTGATATAGGTAAAATGTTGGGCTCTTTGGTGGTGTATACTTTTTTACACATTTTCCAAATGCTTGGATGACCTTTAGTAAGAAGTCCGTGTCTTTGTTACCTTCCGCTCTGGAATTTCATAGGGACAAATAGGCGGCGTATCGTCATCTGAGATATTTGCTACCATTTCCTGAATTCTACTACGGGGTGGCAATGACCTGTCAGTGAAGCCATTTACTCCCCATATATGACGACAGACTTTGCGTACATTTTTCCAGTTTCATCGACTAAAGTTAGGTTCGCCTGCTTGGAGACATTATGTGAACACTTGAGCTAGTACGTCCTGTGAACATGTAATAGCCGTTTCCGAGACTCGGGTGCTTGAACTTTGTTTTAAACCCCATTCGGAAATCGTGATATAAGTAATTTCTCTCTGACTACAACATTCAAACTGTGACTTTGCCTAACTGACTACACAGATACCGTCGCTGTTCTAATATCCTTCCTCTTATGGTATACTGATCGAACTTCAATCTGAAAGGGTGTAGTCACAATTCAGTGAGCAATTAATATATGTACATTTTTCATATGATGAGTTCCTGGTATTATGTTTTATCAGTCTCAGTAAAATATCCAAGTAGTACCACATTTCGTTTATTTGCTGAGTCCAGGAAGTACACTGAAATGACAAAAGTCAGGGAATACCTACCTGGTATGGCGTAGAATTTCCTCTAGCCCAATGAAGGGCAGCAACTCGACGATGCTTCGATTCCACGAATGGCCGAGAGACTTCTGAAGAGATGTTATGCTATGGGGTCTGAATTGCCGCCCACAGTTTCTTGATAGCTGTAGGTTCAGGATCTTGGGTGCGAATGGATCCTAACACCACGCCTCATAAGTTCCCTATTGGGTTCATGTCGGGCGAACGTGGTGGCAAACACCATCTGTCGGAACTCTCCAGAATGCTCCTAGAACCGATTTGGAACAACTTGGGCCAGATGACATGGAGCATTGTCTGCCTGGAAAATCCCATCGTTGTTGGGATACATGAAGTGAAGGGTTGCAAACGATCACCCAGCAGAGCGACAAAGCGATTACCGGTTAATGACGTATTTACGAAGGTCATAGGACCCAAACCGTGCCACGTAAATACACCACACACATGTATGTAACCACCACCAGCTTGCACAGTACCTTGTTGACAGCTTGGGTCCATGGCCTCATGGGGGTCTGCGCCACGCCCTGAATCTTACTCTTCAGCTCGTAACAACTGGTAGCAAGATTCATCGGACCTCTCCACCTGTTGCCAGTCTTCCAGGAAACAATTACCGTGTTCACGAGCGCAGGTGAGGCGCTGTGTCCGATGTCCTGGTGTTAACAAAGGCACTCTGGTGGGTCTTCTGCTCCCACACCCCATAGATGCTAAATTAGGCTGCCTTATGGGTATGTTTATGGTACCTGCTGCATTAAATGCGGATGTTGTTTGAGCCAGTGTCGCTTGTCGGTTAGCATGGACAATCCTAATCAGACTCAGCTGGTCACGGTCATTCAGTACCCCTATTCGGCCACGTTGTCCACGGTGGGTGGTAATGCCTTCCATGAGGTATTCTCGGTACACAGGTGACACTGTGGATCGAGGAATGTTGAATGTTCTCACAACTTCTTAAATTGAATGTCCCATCCGTCTGGCTCATACTACCACGCCTCGTTGAAACTCCGATAATTCACGTCAGCTTACCGTAACCATACTGACGGTGGTTCAACTTGACTCACGAGATTGCACCTCGCAACTGATAAAAACTGGTAAAAATCGTATAGTGATAAAAATCGTGTCGTGCGTCCAAGCCTTTACACGACAGCAGCGCCGCCAGTTAAAAATCTGCATACTGCTGTCCCATGACTTTTGACATTTCAGTGTACATACTCCAAGGTTTTCATCTATTCTTTATCATGAAATAAAATCCAAACAAGATTGCCTCAGTTGGGTTACTAGGTTCTGTGATTTATTAAGAAAAAAAGGTTCTTCCAATATATGTAGGCTCTAAATAACATGGAAAGGAACGAAACTGTTATGTGTTAAACAAACTATACGTGAAATCCGAAGGCTATAAAAACACAATATCTTTCTTTAATTTAGGTTTTATCGGATGTTTGTATCCACACAATGAAAAAAACCAGGGACCTAAAAAGGTGATCAGAACCGTTACGCATGTTTAAAATAAATCTCCGAAGAGCACGAAGGAAATTTACCTTCAGTAACGCCAAGAACTAAGACGAGATTTTGAAAGAAAACGAAAGAAAACTGCTGAGATAAATCAGAAAGATATATTTCTAAACAAAATCTAAAACTCAACATAATTTCTCATTCATGGTGTAGTTCTAAGGAAAACAACTTTTTTACTCTTCAAATTTCTATTCAAGCTTATTTACGAAAAATGCTGTTGCAAATATTCTAGGTCAAATGTTTTTCCCTTGTTTATTCCTAGGCATACGGAGAGCTTTTATGTTTACGTCACTCTGTTTTCCTTTTCTTCCTGATGACAGACTCTCTGTGTCGCGATAGAAATATGTAGCTTTAAATGGAAATAACTACTGCGTTGAATGTTTAAAATTGTTCTGATTTTTATTTCAAGTACTATCCGTTGTCACTTTGATATTCTTAGTTGCGTTTTGCAGTGCTTTGAAGAAAAACAAATGTTGTCTTTTAAAGCAAGAAATATGAAGTTTTTCTTTGCCGGTACGTTTGGAAACTTTAAAGATGCTGCTTTTAAATATAAATCTGAGTAACTATTCACTATTCTTCTTACTGATATAGAGGAAATAAAACAAATCTGCAACAGTTTCGTTCATAAATAGAGAAGCGAGTACACTGGGGTGAATAAATTAAATCTTTAAACGGCCAATGTACGTCAACTAAATTGCGCCCAAAATCTTCTATATTCCCGAAACAGAAATTTAACAAGAAAGTTGACACTGAATTTTCGGGTGTAATAAGCACTCTTTTTGAATCCGTTCTGACGCAAATTAATTTTATCAAAGCTATTCAAAGTCAATGGAACCGGTATGGAAAACAATAGATCTGACCAAAGAAAGAAGATTTTCAATCGGGTTTTTAATCCCTCAGATATTGCTGTAAACGGAATCGTGAGCTTACGAACTCTTAGAAACAGAGATATCCACAAAAATAAGATGTGACTTTACGTCCCCTGGTGGGAAAACCATGCATTATTTTAGGAAGAAAGTATTCTCAAAAGGTTTATCCGTATAAGCGGTATCGGTCGAAGAAAAAAAAATTAGTCGAGTTTTCAGGAGCCCAGATTTTGCAACAAATACTTCAGAAGCAGAAATTAACACATATGACCCCTGGTGGCTAAACCATTCTTTACCAAATATTAGAAATTATGTGAAAAATATTTTTCATCAGGTCTTGTATGCGATAAAGGAAGAATTTTTCAAATCAGAGCTTTAGGACCAGAAATAACGCACAAAACGCAATTTACCTTTGTGCCCCCTAGCGGAAAGTGTATGATTTACTTGAAAATTTTGAATTATTAGGAAAAACATTTCGCATCGGAAACACTATCCAACAAAGAAGGAATTTTTCAAATCGGACTCTTAGAAGTAGAGATATTGACAAAAATAAGATATACAACTACGCCCCCTGGCGTAGAAACCATGCATTTTTTTCAAGAAGAAAATTTTCCTAAAAGGTTTGTCGACATGAGTAGTATCGGTCAACAAACGACGTTTTTTCCAATCGAGAATTTAGAAGCTCATATTTTGCTGCAAATACAACAGAAGCGGAAATTAAGATTTACGACCCCTGGTGGCAAAACTATTATTTTACAAAAATTAGAAATTATATGCAAACGATTTCCAATCAGGAGCTGTATCCGGTGCAGAAGGAATTTTTCAAATCGGATATTTAGAAGCAGAGATATAGGGGAAAATGCAATTTACCGCTACGACCCCTAGCGGAAAGTCTATGAATTACTTGAAAATTTTGAAATTATATGAAAAACATGTCAAACGGAAAACACTATCCAACAAAGAAGGAATTTTTCAAATCGGACTCCTAGAAGTAGAGATATTGACAAAAATAAGATATACGTCTACGCGCCCCCTGGAGGAGAAACTGTGGAATATTTTAAGTAGAAAATATTCCGAAAAGGTTTATCGATGTGAGTGGCATCAGTCCAAGAAAGAATTTTTTTAATCGATATTTTAGAAGCTACGATTTTATGGTAAATACATCAGAAACAAAAATTAACACTTACGTCCCCTGGTGGCCAAAGTATTCTTTACCAAAAATTTGAAATTATATGCAAAAGATTTTCCATCAGAAGATGTATCCGCTGAAGAAAAAAATTTTCAAATCGGAGTTTCAGAAGAAGAGTTATCGGGGAAAATGCAATTTACTTTTACGCCCTCTAGCAGAAAATCTATGCGTAATTTGAAAAAGTAACTATATCTAAAATACTCTTCAACATAAATGGAATCGAAAGATATAAATTTTTTTCAATCGGATGTTTAGAAGCAAATATGTGGAATAAAACGTATTTCTGAATTCGACATCATCTGCATTTACGCCCTCTATCGGCAAATTGTACATCGTAAAAAAAAAACGAAATAAAGGATCATCATTTGCATATTTCAAGCTTCCCAATGCAAAACGAATTTTTCAAATCGGTCTAATAGTTGCTGAGATATTGTGGGCACAGACGGACGGACGGACAAACCGATAACATAAGCACGATCTTTTTTACCAAAGACGTGGTAAAAAAGTTTCCATACATTAAGTTTCCATACATTAATCCTGCGGGGTTTTACTAAAACCATAGCAAAACATTACCTTCCCCGCTCTCGCCTCAGCAGTACCAACCACAAACCTGTCACAAGTGGCAGGGGCGTACTGATAGCCCCCACAACCCCCGCACTGCAGGGGGGCATTATGGTTAAAAGGGCCTCTAGTCTGAGCAAAAAGATTTTGCAGATTATTTTGCGGAAACTTCGCATGAAAGTGGTTAAGGAAATGGACAGGAATTAAGGCAGCTTTGTATGAAGTATTAAGAGGAAAAACATTTTTACCTCAGTACATACGTAAAATTTTTAGAAATAATTTTCGTTGCTTCAGCTCATAAAAACTGGATGACGAGAAAGTAGATATTGAAAAGAATTTGAGGCCCCTTGTAATAGCCCTTGAAATACAAGGGGTCTCTAGTTCACAGCCCTTGCAAAAGGTTCAATGCAGGTATGCTGACAAGAGAATGTGAAAGAAATATCAGTTCAATGAACAGAATTTTTATATCAATGAGGATAAGGTGTTGCGTATTACAGTTGTTTGCACATAACTATGCATGCTTCCAAATGCAAATGTATATTGAGTTAAAAGATGTTCTTCGCGGGAACGACAAATCAGAGGCCGTTGGAAAGCGTATATGCTCCAGCTTTGTTCGTTTGTCCGTCCGCGCGATAACTCACGTAAAAATTATTCAATTTCAATTAAATTTTAATATGGGGTAGGGGACAACTGGGGACGAACCCTATTGAAAATGAACGAAATAGGGTCAAAGGTCACGACATAGGAGCGGGATCCATTCCGTTGCCCTTATGCGTCATAACTTACGTAAAAATGTTTCGATTGCGACATAACTTTATCATCGTGTTCTAAAGGTACACGTTACCGGTTCTTTTGAATATCATTGAAATGGGGTCGAAGGTCAGGACACAGGAGCGAGATTTATTCCACAGCCATTATCCTCATAACTTGAGTAATGATTTCCGGCATGTTAGAAAGCGCATCATAATCAATGCATTGCATGATTTTACAAACTTGTTTTTGTAACAGAGTCAAAAGATTGTTTTTTACTTTGTGCAAAACATTGTGGCATTATATTAAGGGTGTTTTTTTATATTCCAGAGTAAATAATTTAAGTAGTTTAGCGTTTTTTGTGCTACGATACTTAATTGTTATTTAGTTATCTGCTTACTTATGTTGTGCCATTTCGTATAAATCGGAAAAGTCATTAGACAGTGTCACACGACAGTTGTGTTTCTGTGTGTGCAATCGTGAGGCATTTCAAAAGCACGCCTTAGTTCTTTAAAATAATAAATTTTGCACGATATGATTAACTTTGACGTAAATATTTTGTGTAGTAATTTGTATCGGTAATCAGGGCAATCATATTAATTATCACGTACACATTGGTGTTTCACGCAATAAATTGAAATAATTTTGATTTTACCAAAATTACTCGTAGGTTCCGAAGAATTTGATTTATTGAAACGCCCGTAAATCCTGGTTAATAATATGGAACTTGACTAAATGAAACCTAATGGATGTTCGCAAAAGGGCCTCGAAAACATTTTTTGCGGGGGGCCTCGAGTTTTTCCGGTACGCAACTGAGAGATATATGCGCCAGCATATAGTCTTTTGTTGTCTGCTACATGACCCAAGGTGTGATAGGGAAATGCTAGTCTTCCAGACACGGACATCATGCTACTGGGTAGAAACAAGTTACTCAAACATATCTCTTAGATTTGTCGCTATTGTTGTACACTATGTGGACAAAGGTGATT
Organism: Macrothele yani; assembly: GCA_039090855.1. Classification (NCBI taxonomy): domain Eukaryota; kingdom Metazoa; phylum Arthropoda; class Arachnida; order Araneae; family Macrothelidae; genus Macrothele; species Macrothele yani. The sequence goes on from CM077026.1 coordinate 121,167,379, forward strand.
GGACACAGTAAGTAAATAGAAAAACAGCATTTCATTTACATCAGTAGTGTGTAGGTCCTCAATTTGCAAAGATTACAGTAACCACCTGCCGAGGTAAACTGTCCGTTAAGTCCATGGAGTACGGACGGCGGGATGTTCCTCCTTCCCGCTTTGAGTACATCGACCAACTCTGTCAGTGACGAATGTCGTGTTAGTCTAGACCTCACCCGTCACTCAAGTTAATTCCATAGATGTTCAGTGGGATTGAAGTCCGGGATCTTAGCAGGCCATCCCATCCGCGAGAGCTGATTTTCCCCATACCACTCTACTGTAGCCCTGGAAACATGATAAGTGGCAGTGTCGTCCTGGAAGAAGCAATTATCGTGTATGTAGAACTACCACAACGTTAGGAGCATAGAGTTATCCAGAATATCTCTATACAGCCCAATTCATGATGTCATGAATAACAACCAGCGGAACCATACCTTACCAACCGAAACAGCCCCATACCATAAATCCACAGCCTCGGTGCTTCACAGTCTGCACTGTACACTCCAGAAGCAGGCGTTCTCAAGGGTAACCGCCAAACCCTGTCACGTTCCACCGACCGGAATAATGTGAGACGGCATTCGTCGCTAAACAACACCTGTTGCATTTTGCTGTTGACACCATCGCTGTAGCTTGGCCTATTGGTCTTTGTGCTGAGAGGTTTAAGGGCGGCTGCTCGGCTATGATGCCCAAGTGAATGGACCTCTCTTCGAAGTGTCATGGTACAGAAAATAACATCTGCGGCCATCTGGAACTTAGGTGCTATGGAGTACATTGGTCGGGACCTGGGTTTCCGGATCTCCCTCTGCAGCAACCTCCGGTCCCTGTGTTCTAGTTTCGTGGGTCTTCCAGGACGAGGTGTATTCCTGCAACGTCCGTCTTCTTCCACATGTGGATAACAAAGGCCACATTCGGCTTAATGACCTGTCTCACATCAGCAGTGCTTCTTATGCTTGTACGTATCTCCAATTGTGTATCCTGTTGCGACGCCCTTTTCAGTCCTGGAGAGCACTCTCCTGCTAGCCATTTAATCAGCGATTGATCTGAACGTACACCCGTTGCCGTTTTCATAATTTATCGACCACGTGTCTGCTGCAGGAGCACACCGTTGCGCTTGCGTGCGGGTGTCCAATCACTTTTGTCCATATAGTGTAGCTCTTTTAAGAGGTAATCAGTCATGAAAAATTGGTGTCGATCATCTATCTAAATGGCCACTTTGAATAACAAACCTAAGGGGAAAGGAACACTTTGTCGTGACCAGGTTCACTCGTTCCAGCCGCGTTCGGCCCACCTCTTAGACAGCTAATATATTCCTAAATGACCACTTTGAATAACAAAGCTAAGGGAAAAGCAAAGTTTTCTGATGCGCTGGTTCACTCATTCCAGCCGTGTTCGGCCCACACCTTAGACAGCGAATATATTCCTAAATGACCACTTTGAATAACAAAGCTAAGGGGAAAGCAACGATTTCTGATGAGCTGTTTCACTCGTTCCAGCCGCGTTCGGACCACTTCCTAGACAGCGAATATATTCCTAAACGGCCACTTTGAATAACAAAGCTAAGGGAAAGGCAACGCTTCCTGTTGCGTATGTTCACTCGTTCCAGTTGCGTTCGGTTCACTTCTTAGACAGCTAATATATTCCTAAATGACCACTTTGAATAACAAAGCTAAAGGGAAAGCAACGCTTTCTGATGCTTAGGTTCACTCATTACAGCCGTGTTCGACTCACTTCTTAGACAGCAAAAACATTTCTAAATGACCACTTTGAATAACAAAGCTAAGCAAGGCTTTCTGATGTCCAGGTTCACTCGTTTCAACCGGGTTCGGCACACTTCTTAGAAAGCGAATATATTCCTAAATTACCACTTTGAATAACAAAGCTAAGGGGGAAAACAACGCTTTCTGATGCACAGGTTCCCCCGTTCCAGTCGCGTTCCGCCCACTTCTTAACAGCGAATATATTCCAAAATGACCATTTTGAATAAGAAAGCTAAGGCGGAAAGAAATGCTTTATGATGCGCAGGTCCACTCATTCGAGCCGTGTTCTACTCGCTTGTTAGACAGCGAATATATTCCTGAATGGCCACTTTTAATAACAAAGCTAAGGGAAAAGCAAAGCTTTCTGATGCGCAGGTTCAATAATTCCAGCCGTGTTTGGCCCACTTCTTAGAAAGCGAATATATTCCTAAATGACCACTTTGAATAACAAAGCTAAAGAGAAAGCAACGCTTTCTGATGCGCAGGTTCACTCGTTCCAGTCGCGATCGGACTACTTCTTAGACAACGAATATATTCCTAAATGGCCACTTTGAATAACAAAGCTAAGGGAAAAGCAAAGCTTTCTGATAACCCAGTTCCCTCGTTCCAGTTGCGTTCGGTCCACTTCTTAGACAGCTAATATATTCCTAAATGACCACTTTGAATAACAAAGCTAAGGGGAGATCAACGGTTTCTGATGTCCAGGTTCACTCGTTTCAGCTGCGTTCGGCCCACTTCTGAGATAGCGAATATATTCCTAAATGGCCATTTTGAATAACAAAGCTAGAGGGGAAGCAACGCATTCTGTTGCGTAGGTTCACTCGTTCCAGTCGTGTTCTCCCCACTTCTTAGACAGCGAATATATTCCTAAATGACCACTTTGAATAACAAAGCTAAAGGGAAAGCAACGCTTTCTGATGCGCAGGTTCACTCGTTCCAGCCGCGTTCGGACTACTTCTTAGACAGCGAAAATATTCCTAAATGGCCACTTTGAATAACAAAGCTAAGGGAAAGCAACGCTTTCTGTTGCGTAGGTTCCCTCGTTCCAGTTGCGTTTGGCCCGCTTCTTAGACAGCTAATATATTCCTAAATGACCACTTTGAATAATGAAGCTAAAAGGAAAGCAACGCTTTCTTTTGCGTAGGTTCACTCGTTCCAGTTGCGTTCGGTTCACTTCTTAGACAGCTAATATATTCCTAAATGACCACTTTGAATAACAAAGCTAAGGGGAAAGCAAAGCTTTCTGATGCGCAGGTTCACTCATTCCAGCCGTGTTCGGCCCACTTTTTAGACAGCGAATATATTCCTAAATGACCACTTTGAATAACAAAGCTAAGGGGAAAGCAACGCTTTCTGATACGCCGGTTCACTCGTTCCAGTTGCGTTCAGCACACTTCTCAGACAGCGAATATATTCCTAAATGACCTCTTTGAATAACAAAGCTAAGGGAAAAGCAACGCTTTCTGATGCACAGGTTCACTCGTTCCAGCCGCGTTCGGCCCATTTCTTAGACGGCGAATATAATCCTAAATGACCACTTTGAATAACAAAGCTAAGGGGAAAGCAACGCTTTCTGATACGCCAGTTCACTCGTTCCAGTTGCGTTCGGTCCACTTCTTAGACAGCGAATATATTCCTAAATGACCACTTTGAATAACAAAGCTAAGCTTTCTGATGCGCAGGTTTACTCGTTCCAGTTGTGTTCGGCCCACCTCTTAGACAGCGAATATATTCCTAAATGACCACTTTGAATAACAAAGCTAATGGGATAGCAACGCTTTCTGATGCTTAGGTTCACTCGTTCCTAGGCGACGAATGTATTCGTCCAAGCTGTTTTTTAGTCCATTGCTGGCGTCGAGTTATTTCATTCCAGCCAGTTAAAGGTTGAAGGAAGTTCTGTATTTTAGTGATTTTTAGAAAAAGTAAGCGGAGAGAAAATTTCTCAGTTACAGTTTCTATGTGGTGTTCTTTACTTTTAAGAATATAAATATACGGGAAAAGTCAGTTTACCCAGAACACCATTACGTCACGATTGATTAACTATTGTAACCGATTCGTTTTAGCTGGAACCAAATAGCTTAACTTAATAGCTGGAAATGTCCTTAATTCAAAACAGAGCTGTCACTTCAAGGATGGGTCAAAAGATGTACTTTCAGTTCAGGTCAGCAAACATAGTTGAATATATAGGAAGAGTATCCGAAAGGGTTAGAAAAGTAATGGTTGGTCTCAACAGTAAAGTGAAAATGCAAAATACGCAGCGAACAGAGGACAAATTTTGAAGATGACAATCCGATTTTTGGTGTAAATGTGACAAGGAAGGTAAGTCAAATATTATCCGAACACTTGAAAATATCATCGTCCAGGAGCGGGTCTCGAACCCGCGTCTCCCAGATAACGCGCGGGTGTGCTAACCACTAAACCACCCAGAACGACCAAGTCTCAAGTTTCCGATTAAAATTTTTTATTATATGGTGTAATCCCATATTTCTTTCATGAAACTGAGTACAATTCAGCTAAGATGTTTGCACCTCCTGCAATGTATAATTTCCGAAAAATATGAAAATTGAATATTTATACGGCCTTCCACGGAAGGCAAAGTTAATTAGTAAAACACGTGTCGCTCTGAATTAGGGGAAAGAAACTTACCCGGACGCTTTAGAGGAATATTTCGTTGAGATATCGATAGTTGAAATTCTGGACGTATGCCAGCTTACCTACAGTGAGCATATGCAACGTTAATGTCCGCAAATAGTACAGGGTGGGTCAAAAGTCACGAAGCGGTTTCAATTTGTAATAACTCATTTATTTTTTGTTTAAAATATACAATACCATAGCATCATGTACAGTAGACATAGGAAATAAATTTGCACTACGTGTGAAAAATCGCATCTTGTAAATGGCGTCCACTTGTTGTTTCGCACAAACGTTTCCTTTCTAAGGCGCTCTGATTTCGGCCCGAATATTGGTGTTCAGCTGTTGGAGTGTCTGAAGCTTGTTAACATACACTTTTCCTTTGCGATAGCCCCATAGGAAGAAATCGGGACTCGTCAGATCTGGAGAACGCGATGGCCAGCTGATGTTGCTACCGCGGGAAATTATGCGTCCCTCAAACAGTTGCCAGAGCAGTTGGGTTGTGGCCATTCTTGGGTGAGCTGTCGCTCCGTCCTGTTGAAACCACGTGTCCTGTTTACCTTGAACTGCTGGGCGTAAGAAATGTTCGATTATTGACCGATATGTATCTTCTGTAATATTGATAGGGTGTCCAACGTAGTCTTCGAAAAAGTAAGGTCCTATCACTTCTTCCGACGTCACCCCACACCAGGCCGTACACTTTAGGAGCTGCAGTTCCCTTTGGTGCATTGCCCTAAGATTTTTCCGAACACCAAATCCCTCAGTTTTGTTTGTTAATGAAGCCATTAAAATGAAAATGTGGTTCACCTGACATTATCAGCTGACGGATAAATTCGGGATCTTCCCTTGGTAATTAATGAAATTTTACTGCATGTTGCGATCTCTGGGCATAATCTGATGGCTTCAGATGTTGCACCAACTGCATTTTATACGGAAACAGATTGGAGGTGTGCAGAATACGCCGGAGTGACGTCCGAGAGACTCCAACTTCTCCCGATTGGCTTCGAATGGATGTGCTCAGGTGTTCTGCAACACTTTGCCTTGCGCGCTCAACACTGGCTTCGTTCCTAACCGTGCCTGGTCTGCCTATTCGTGGAATGTCGCTTACTGAACCATGTTCCTCAAAACGACCAATCAAACGTCTAATCATTGCGTCGATTGGAGAATCTCTCACGCCATAATGGCGACAATATGCTTGTTAGGTCAGAATTACTGATCCTTGGTTTTGATAGTAAAATTTCACGGTTTCTGTTTGCTATTCGGTCATGAATTTTTCCATGGTTACTCTCCAAGGTCTTTATCAAATCTGCAAATAAACATAAAAAAAATTAATTAAAAGCAAGTTATTATAATTTGAAACCCCTTCGTGACTTTTGGCCCGCCCTGTACACATGGGGGACATTTGCAAATCCATTTAAAAATGGACAACCGACATCACATCGAACGCCTCTAGAGTCTGAACAGACATATCAGTTGTCCTTTTAGCTTACTCCCATACGAGCAGGGCTTCTCCCTCCTATTTTCTCAGAAACAGTCTGAATAATTTTGGTTTAGGCACAGGATTAAAAGCACCAAGGTCTTTGTTGACTCTTCTCACCACAAACTGAGATCCTGCCACATTGCGTGCGGACGCTGGTGTTTATTCCATCTTTTTGCAGTGCTGTGATGGTTCCTTAAAACATTATGTGGGTATGACCAAGCGGTAGTTTAAGTTCAGATTTTCCGAACACAAGCGTGATGTAAAACAAGGTAAGTTAACAACAGAGAAAATCGCACCATATGACACTCCACGGACCACCGCGCCATTGGTTGTGACCTCCGCTACCCATTGGTTCTAATATCGACCGATTGCCGCTTCGCTCCGATTCAAACGCCTGACGATACAGTGACTAGGCAAACCGGTTTCTTTCATCCCTGTTGGAAGTACAGCCTCTCAGCACTAAAAAAAGAACGCAAAAAACCGCAGATCGTCAGACAAGATTTGAAGCCTCTCCAAATGGATTCCCACGTCACTTCGTGCCGAGCGCAGCTGTTATTCACCCAATCGAGAGGATCTACGTGTACCTTGGAACTACACATCCGGGTCTTTTCTCTCTCTCTCTCTCTGCCTTGAGCCCAGTTGGGAAGAGAACGCTCTCAGTGTGCTCCTGTTAATGCTTGTGCGCGGTTTATGTCCCTGATGGTGCGGTTTGTCTTGTTATATCAATGGAACTAACTACTCCTGAATAAAAAAAGCAACTTTGTTAAATGTTATGTCCCCGATCATTAGACTCAGTTACGCTACACTGTTTCAAGGATGTGTATTTTTTTGTTATTGTGTAAGTGTTTTCTCTAACAGCGACGCAATTATGTAGCAAGACTCAGGTATTCCTCTGCAACAAACATGGCGTCAGTAGGAAATGCGTTATTGTGTTATTGTGGAGCATCTACGTGTTGTGAATATATCAGCTCAAGTTGGACATCACTGCGTCTCCGTATCATCCTTTGTATTATAATTAAAAGTTATTTCTATTTGCATAAAACTCAGGTCGTTATATGGTTTTATTATTACTAGTATGAAGTGCTCTCTGTTCTATTATTGTTAAGCACACATTCTTCCACCTTGAACAAAGGTCTAGCGATAAACCTTTTTCTTGAATGGAATACGGGATTACATCATACAATACAAATTATGGAGATGACAATCCGTTTTTTGGTGTGACTATGACAAAGATGGTAAGTCAGATAATATCCAAAAACTTGAAAATTTCGTCGTCCTGGAGCTGGAATTGAATCCGCGTCTCCCAGATAGCGCCCGGGTATGCTACCCACTACAACACCCAGAATGGCCAAGTCTCAAATTTCCGATTAATTTGAATATAACCATCACATGATGCGCTAGTCGAAGCAACCGGCGCTGATGTTTAGCTAATCTGGAGGTTAAGAATCCTATCCCGTGATTGCTCGGAGGATTGGCATCTTCAAAATTTGTACTGTATGGTGTAATCCCGTATTCCATTCATGATTATCCTCCGGGCAATCACGGGATAGGATTCTTAACCTCCAGATTCGCTAAACATCAATGCCGGTTGCTTCGAGTAGCGAATCCTGTGATGCTTATATTCAAATTAATCGGAAACTTGAGACTTGGTCGTTCTGGATGGTGTACTAGCTAGCGTGCCTGGGCGCTATCTGGGAGATGCGGGTTCGATTCCCTCTCCAGAAAGACGAAATTTTCAAGTTTTCGGATATTATCTGACTTACCATCCTTGTCATATTTACACCAAATAACGGATTGTCATCTTCAAAATTTGATAACCCTTTTTCTTTTTCTACTGCGCCGAACCGATTGGAGTGTTGATATTAACCATTTAACTACACATCCAATTTAAGGATTAAATTCAACAATCCCAGCTATATTCTCTCTCAAGCTCGCTCAACTACTCCTATTGGAAACGGATCCGACGTCGAGGTATCCTCACAGTCCGTGGAGGTTTAATGATCATATGTAGAGGATTTTAGGGAGTATCTGATCCCAGGTCTTAAACAACCCTTAGAAATAGGAAACTATGGTATTTGGGCTAGAGTGCCCGATAGGAAAGTGGCACAAGTAGAGAGGGGAGGAAGACGCCCTTATTTATTACCGGGGGGCAGTACCCGGGGTCCGACGGCTTAACGTGCCCATCCGACGCACGGCGAATATTCAGTGGATCGAGCGTTCGTACCTGGCTGGGATCGAACCTGAGGTCCCTTCCGTGGCAGTCACGAACGTTGCCCACTAGGCCACCCGCGGCACCCGTGGAGGTTTATTTTAACCCCAATCCGTTGTCACAGTTTTCTTTTCGTACAAGCTTTCTCTTGATATACCCTCCTCCATGCGCGGTTCCCATGCGCAGTGGCGGGCCACTATTTATTCACTGGTCGTTAATTTCTTAATCATTTGCATATTCGGCATTCAGGTATTTGCATGCGGAGTTTCACCACGATCCAACGATTTTCTCTGGGTGTTTCTTCTTTGTTTCTTTTTTTTTTTTTTTTTTTTTTTTGTGGAAAAGAGTGTAATCAAGCCTTTCACAAGGTTCTAGCTGTCCATGTCTTGATTATGATAGTTGTTGCAATCCCTCTCGCATATCTAACGTGTCATCGATCCAACCTCCAGCAATATTTGTACATATGCTTGTACAGTGCACAATATAAGCTCAGATTTGAGGTTTATAATTTCTTTGGATATGGTGTATTCATGAACGTTCCTTTCCCCTGGTTCATTTTATTTTTATTTTTGTCAGTTGTACAATAGTACCACCAATTTTTTGAATGCCTCCTTTGTTGCTTCTGTTGTGAGAAATTCGCTCTCTTCACGATCTGTAGAAAGAAGAAAAGCAGAATGATTAAGTGCAGTAGTGTATACATGCAAATTGCATTTTCAGCGAAGTTCATGAGACCGAGAATTTTGGGAAGTAGTGATGTTTTTCATGGAATGATTTTTCATTCGAAAAGTAATAAAAAAAATTACATCAGCAACACATTTCTCGAATATGAATAATGAAAGATTCTCATGTTTCATACAACACGCACCCGAGACAAAATTATCTATTCGTTTTTCTGTTATCCTTTTTTTCTCATTTAAAAAATAAATTATTATAGCTGGAAAATAAATTACGCGAAAGACACAATCCTAAAAGAGAGGGGGATAGAAATAGAGAAGAAAAAGTTTTATTCATGCATTATATCAATAGAAATGTGGAAAACTAGGCCCTGAAAGAAAATTTCAAAACCTTCTGAGACAAAAGACGACGTTCCATGAAGTGCAAAAATGGAAAATAAATAATTGTTCATACATTATGAAATATTTAATTCATGAAATATTTTGTCACATATTCAGCACACAGCAGTGAAAGCCAAGACATGATTAAAATTTCCGTGAAGCGAATAATTCATCTATCCGATAGAGACCTATCTGTCTCTTGTAATACAGATGAATCCTTTGCCGGAGAGTTTTTGATGTTGTTCAATAAATGAACACGGGGAATGAAGTGTTTCGCGCAAGAAGACAACGGCGGACTCATAATGCATTGCTTCATTGTGCACGCATCATGCAAGAATATGAATACCAGACAGCAAAGTCCCGGAAAATCGCACATGCAGGTATTCTGGAGACTCAGCTTAAAACCGACAGGTTAATTAAGGAGGGATTCTCATTTATTTATTTTTTTTTTTACTTTATTTTGTTATTTCAGGTCTTAAGAATATGGTACCAAATTTCAAGTGGAAATTCGCAAAATTGGCCAAGCTACAAACTATTTATGTCCAGCGGGGATACAGAGAGAAAACTCTGGAAGAATTCAATCACGAACCGCCACTTCATAAAGATCTCGAAAATGCTATAAAAACAATTTACAAGGATTTGTCATCAAGAGAGTTGCTAGAAAGGTGTTTGGGTGGTGACATTCAAAACAACGAAAGTTTCAATTCTATTTTTTTTGTCTCATCCATCAGCAGTTTTTCTTCCACAAGATCGGCGATTACTAGAAGTCGCACGATACACGATAAGCCTTTCCTAGAATTGTTCGTGCAAAGCCCGATTGCCGAAACATACGCAATAAACCTTTCCTTGGTTTGTTCGCGAAATGTCCAGGAGAACCACCGCTTGGGAGATTATATACGAGAGTCATAACAGAAGTTCCGCACACGTTAATCTAAAACAGAAGCGGATGATGCAATCGGAAAATGATTGCGTCGTGTAAAGGTCAGACTCTCAGCAACGCAGTGGTGTTAGAACGACGCGCTATCATTTGCTCTGTGGACGTGGGATGGATTGGAAATGGAAGCGTGCAGCTCCTCAGGTCGAGTCACAGCGTTATACCAGCGCTCGTACGTTAAGATAGAAAACTCCTACGCACTTCCGCACTGCTTTACAAGAAGTGTGTGGGGAAGGAACTCTTGTACAATTTCTCGCTGGGCATCGCACTTTCGGGAGGGCCGAAGGAGCATCGAAGATGATCACCGCCCAGGCCGATCTCAAACGGCGACAGACAAAACATCTGTCACTATTGTTGCAATGCTTCTAGAAGAGAATCTCCATTTGACAGTCGAGGAGACTGCTCATTAGGAAAATTTGTCCACCGTGTCTATTCTCTGGATTTTGACCGACCCCCGAGCAGAAGGCAGCCAGAGTGAGCATCCAGAAGATCACCTCATCAGGTTCGAATGGGAGGGAGACACCTTCCTGAATAGAATTTTCTCAGTTGATACTTGGACCCGTGATTTTCAGCCGAGACAGAAACCACACTCACGGGAAAGGAAGCATCCATTTCCCGACGCCCCTCAAAGTGTCGTCGGCAACAATCCAAAGTGAAGCAAATTATTATTTTTGCGTACGATGCCCAGGGTGTTGTGGTCTCTGATCGAGTGCCGGTAGGGAAAACTGTCAACGCACAATGCTGTCGTGACTTTTTGAGGACAAAGTTGAGACCGAAAAATCTTCAAAATCGCCCAACTTGTTGGAAACGATAGCGTTCTTGCTGAATGACAACGCATCGTGTCACGGTATTTTGTCGAAATATGGCTAAGAAACTTTTTCCCAACCACCATGCATCTCTGATCGCAGTCCACCCGAAAGTTGAAGCATCGGCTTCGTGGCATCCGCTGCCAATCAGCAGACGAACTGTCATTGGACATAACCCGAGTAATACGACAGCTGAACAAAGATGGCGTACTACGGTGCATCCAGGACCTACCTCACCGCTGGTAAGCTGTCATTAGCAGCGGAGGGGAGTACATTAAACGGCAATACGGTACGTTTTCTCCGTTCACTGTTAAAAATTGGTACTTAGAAATAAGCAAAATGTACCCGTTTTTGAGTACATTCTAGGCTATGAGTACTTGTGTCTCATTTTTGGAAAAGACACGCACTCATTTTTGAGTACATACAGGGAATCAATTGTGAGTATATCTGGTATTTCTAACATGAAATATATGTACTCAAAAAAATCCATATGTTTCAAAATTCATGTGCTCTAACTTCATTTAGTTTCTGCGCCCTTTCGGACAGGGCACAGAAACTAAAGGAAGTTAGAGCGAATCTGACAGGATAGTTTGTAAGAGAGAGAGAGAGAGAGAGCACAGTGGATGACGTCACCGTACAAGCGTACGATTTTGCACATAGAAGGCAAAGAGAAATTAAAGGGGGGGCGGGGTTAGGAATGAACACCTTTATATGCAACTGGGGAGTTCTACCCGAGAGCCGTCACTTAACGTGCTCGTCCGATGCACGGCAGATATTCAGCGATTGTTAGAAATTCACACCACCACGCCTATCAGGCTAAGTTTGAACCTGGGGTCCCTCCATCAGTAGTCTGAATCTCTAACCACTAGTTATCCGGGGCTCGATTTTAAATTTGGAATACGTGTACTCCATACATACTCATTTATACATAGAATCAACTAGAAGTACATTATTCGATGGCACATCAGGGATAATAGACAGACCCGTTGTCACACGCTGGGCAAATGGACGGCACAATTTTTTATGAAAAATATAGCAACGATATATTATTTATGAGACTGACACAAATACAGTTAATGTAAAAATGTACACAAAGATGCTGTATGCACAATTAAATTACTTGAGATCATTGACTTTGTTGTACTGATTATTTATGTGTGTCACTTTACACATTTATTAAACAATTTCCCTTGAAATCTATAATATCTATAATTAAGTAATACGAGATTATATTTATATTTATTTGCGCTGTTGTTTGTAAGTACGTATGGTTACTTATATTTGAGCATGTCATGTACTCGTTTACGATACGATTGTACTTAAAAAGAACGAGTAGGTTCAGGTTCTCATTTTTAAGTAGATTTTTTAACAGTGTTTGTTACTTCACACTTTTCTCAAAAATGGACAGCGTGCAGAACTTTTGTCATGACACCCGTACTACTGGAAAGTGTTCTTCCAAACGTGGGGATGGGTGTCAATTTTTGTATTCGATGGCACATCAGGGATAATAGACAGACCCGTTGTCAACAATTTTTTCAATTTTTGTATTCTTCAATCCTTCATAGAATTTATTTTGAAACGAAAATCATAAAAAAAGGAAAAAACAATCTTTTTTAATAGCTTTAGTAATGACAAAACATTTGTGCAAAATTTTAAACCATTGCTTTTATATAGTTTCTGAGAAAATGGTACATCAAGGTAGTCAATTTATAATGAAACATGTACATCTTTTAAAATCCATCCTATAGTACCAAAACAATCGCTTAGATTTATTCAGTACAATAACTGCATGTGCATTTGTCAGGTTCTCAAAAAATATAATAATTATCTGAAAAAATACTTTAAGAAATTATTGGAATAAATTTCAGATTTTCTTAGAAACGTGTCTTTGAAATTCTTCAAGGAACAGCTAACGGACACATAATCAAATTGTGTTTGTGATACACAAAGAACTACACAACCATAATTATTTGTACATTGGCAGTTTTCCTGAATACTTCTTGAAAATCAAATTTCAGGAAATTTCTGCCAATAAGTTACTTGTATTTTTCCAGATAAAAAGAAATACTTATATTGTGGATCCAAATAGTTTTGCTTAATGCTACTAACATACTTAAAACAGATGTGTTGAACTTTGACAAGGTAACTTTTTTGAAATAGTGCTCTGGAAAACAAAAATTATAAACTTTATATTTGCTTATCAAAATGAAGTTGTCCAAACACGTAACTAGATGGTACTAAAATTAGGAAAACTTGTTATGTCATTATTGTACGTTTAATAATGTAGCAATTGCATAATTTTCTTGAAATCTTAATTTATTTGATGCAATCAGTGGATCAAGCAGCAATGTACTGTATGCATGTTAAAACGTGTTTTATTGAGCCTTTGGTAATAATTAAAAAACACAGAAAAAAATTCAGTTTTTCTTGACCTTTTTTTATATATTAGTGATCACGGATTGCGTATAAAATACATTTTCACTAAAGGAATTATTTTATTACTAAAATTTTCATAGTCATAAGTTTGCAATGAATGAAAAATCTGATTCCTTAAATTAGTCAATCGACATCTCTTGAAACGACGGCGATACTTCGTAATGGACCCTCAAACTAATCTTTCAAGTACAAGAACGATTTGTTCACAAGTACAGGAATCGTTCCGCTAACTATAAAGACACTATAACTTCAAGTGAAACTACGACAACAGTTTATAATTTGGATTATAGGAATGGTTTATCACTTCCAGTGAAATGACAGTGATGCTTTCATTAAGTTGACGAATCTGTCTTGCTTACCCTTTCAAGTCGAAATTATTGCTACGCTAAATTTTACGCTGTAATTACTTTTTCTTCTGTATTTTAAAAGATTATTAAACAAACTTGTTAACTCTGCAGTTATTTGAAAACTAACACACAAGTTCTTATTTAAATGCAGTGAAACTCTAAAAGAACGCACGACCTAATTATAGTTGGTGTACGTAAAGACGCGTTCGTTCGCACATCGCCGCGTAATGCTCCTCTCCGCGACTACGGACTACTCCAGTGACGTCACAAATCGGTGCGCGGGCCTGTTAAGCTATTAGGGGGTGATGGACCAACCCCAGGTTGGACCCACTAGTTAAATGGGTATCCTTTCCTATCCCCCCCCCCTGAAATTCTCTCACCCCTCTATGTGCAAATCGTACTTGTACGGTGGCGCCATCTACTGTACTCTAATCTCACTACAAACTGTTCTGTCAAAGTCGCTAGACTTGCTCTCATTCCTTCCGTTTCTGTGTCCTGCCCAAAAGACGAACTCGCTGTAGGTGGCTGGGACCTAAAAGCTACTCACTGTGGACGGAAGTCCTACAAGAAAATAACTCATACTTGTGTGCACTTCTGAAAACTAGATTGAAAACGTTAGGTCGTATACTGGTATCGCTCACCTCGGAAAACCTTTTGACAATACATTCTGCATAAAATAGCGCATAGTTTTTCCGACAGGAAGCGAAGATCAATATCATATTTTATGGATATCTCTGTTTCTAAGGGTACGATTTCAAAAATTATTTTTTTATCGGAGAGTTTATCCAGAGTGAAATATTCGGCATCCAATTTCAAATTTTTTTAATACACAAATGTGCCACTAGAGGGTGTAATTTCACGTTTCTGTTGAGAGCTTGTTTACAGTAATATTTACGGGACTAAAAACCCGACCGAAAAAAATTATTCTTTGATCAGATAATACTAACTATGAAAGCATTTTATGCGTGTTGTCTCCGCAAATAATGCACAATTTCGCTACTATGGGAGCAAATGTTTGATCTGTTTTTTTTTTTCCGATGTCTCTGCTACTAAATATCCGATTTAAAAAATTATTTTAATACCGGACACCATTTACCTTGTAGAATCCTTTAGGTTTGTACTCGAAGAGTTTTTTGTAGTTAACAGTCTCTAGGTGGTATTTGTGTACTTCTGTTTGCATTAGTATCTCCTCTTCTAAAATCCATTTTGAAAAACTTCTTTTTTTACTGTGTGCCATTCGCTACAATAAAGACGGAGAACATTATCCGCTTTAAATAATGTGCAGCTTTCCCGCTGGTGGGAGTGAAAGTCAAATCCATTTTCTCGCTGTCTCTGCTTCTAGGAGACATATTGGAAAGATTCTTTCTCCTTAGCACAGCTTAAGCTATAAATAATACTGTTCGCATATTTTCAACTTTCCCAACACGCAAAATTCTTCAGCTAGAAGGTGTATAATTATATAATGTTTCTTTGTATATTTCATTTTTTAACTGTTAGATTTGAAAATTTATTTGTCTCTGATATCTTCCTTCTGCAACGAGAAACTTTTTGTACACATTTTTTTTTTGTATTTTGGTAACATACTTTTTAGCCACTGGTGAAAGCATGTATCTGTTTCCATTTCTTGTTGTTTTATAGAAATCCGGTTGATATTTTGTTTTCTACCCGGTTCCATTAACTATGAATAACAAATTTGGAAGATGACAATCCGTTTTTTGGTGTAAATATGACAAAGATTCTCGCTCCTGGACGACGAAATTTTCAAGTTTTCGGATATTATCTGACTTACCATCTTTGTCATATTTAAACCGAAAAACGGATTGCCATCTTCCAAATTTGTATTGTATGGTGGAATCCCGTATTCTATTCATGATTTATCTGCTCCTGCGGGCAATCACGGGATAGGATTCTTAACCTCCAGATTTGCTAAACATGATTGCCGGTTGCTTCGACTAGCGAATCCTGTGATGGTTATATTCCAATTAATCTGAAACTTGAGACTTGTTTGTTCTGGGTGGTGTAGTGGTTAGCATACTCGGGCGCTATCTGGGAGACGCGGATTCGATTCCCGCTCCAGGACGACGAAATTTTCAAATTTTCGGTTATTATCTGACTTACCATCCTTGTCATATTTACACCAAAAAACGGATTGTCGTCTTCTAAATTTGTATTATATGGTGCAATGCCGTATTTTATTTATGATTTCATTCATGAACTATGAATAACTTTGAAAAAATTAAATTTATGCGCATCGGAAAGGATTCAAAAGACGCCTTTATTACAACCGAAAATTTGGTGTCATCTTAATTGTTATTCTCGAATTTGAGAAAACGGCAAATGTATTCGATTTCAATGGAGGAACTCTTTAGGAGTACTTCTTCTTCTTCTTAGCCTGTTGACACCCATTGCAGGGTATAGATCTCCCCAGTCTTTTCCAAGTTCCACGATCCTTAGCTTCAGTCCACCATTTAGCACCTCTAAGTCTCTGAAGGTCATCTCTCCATCTTATTCTCTGGCGCCCTCTTTGTCCCCTTCCATCAATCGGTTGCCGTTGTGTTATTAATCGTGTCCATCTTTCAGTCTTCCAGCATGTCCACCCTATCTCCACTTTGATTCTTTTATTATTTTTACAATTCTGTTATTCCTGTTCTTTCTCTTATAATTTCATTTCTAACTTTATCTCTTCTTGTTATTCCTGACATTCTTCTCTCTAACTTTCTTACCAATACTTTTATATTTTTACATTGCAGCTCTGTGATACTGCATGTTTCACTTCCATATGTAAAATGGGGATAATACATGCTTTGAAGATTTTTCTTTTTAAACATAATGGAAGATCACCGATTAAATAATCTTTAAGTATCCAAAAGGCTGTATTTCCTTGGATAATTGTTCCATTGATTTCTCTTTCTTGCCTTTCATTCGAACTGATTACTTGACTTAAATAGATGTATTCATCTACTTTTTCAATTTTGTTTCCTTCGATCAAAATCTTTTCTGTATCGTTTTTTCTGTATTGTTCATATATTTAGTTTCTGTTGTGTTTGTTGTCAGACTTTTATTAAGACTTTCTATCCATAAATACTTTCTAATATTCTGCATTTCCCCACTGCTAGTTGCAATAACTATATCATCAGCAAATCTTAAGTGATTTAGATACGTTCCATTTATGTGTAATCCCTTTTCTTCTCAGTTTAAATTTCTAAAAATATCCTTTAATACAGAGGTAAATAATTTTGGAGATAGTGGCCCGGGTACTGGCCCCCGGTAATAAATAAGGGCGTCTTTCTCCTCCCTTTCTACTTCGCTTCCGTGTCACTTTCCTATCGGGCGCTCTAGCCCGAATCTCCTAGTTTCCTATTTCTAAGGGTTGTTTAAGACCTGGGGTCAGACACTCCCTTCCTAAACTCCTCTACATATGATTATTTGGAGATAGTGGGTTTGACGTCAACAGCGCTTAGCCAATGAAAGACGGCATGTGTCGTGAGCTGGCTTGAAGGGTATATAAGGTGTGCCGTAAACAATCTGGAAACACAGCACTCGTTGCTGTCATAGATAAAAGGAACGATTTATCAGATTTGCAAGAAGATATGATTATCGGCTTTCGGGCCAAGGGTGGCAGTATTTCTGAAACAGCGCAGTTTGCGAACTGTTCGCGTGCTGCTCTGGTTAAGATGTATCGTGATTGGAGAAATGGCACCATTGCGAATAAGCGACGTGGAAACTAAGGTGTACCAGGTGCCATTGATGTGAGAGGTGAACGTCGGCTTTGAAGGTGCGTCAGGGCCGAGCAACTCAGTTGCCGAGTGAACCAAGGGGATACCGGAAGTGTTTCTAAAACGAAAGTTCAGCAAACCATGCTGCGTATGGGGTTCCGTTGTAGACGGATGGTCACTGTACCTATGCGAACGAAGGTGCATCGCAGAAAAGGCTTACATTTGCATGGCAGTATCTGAATTGGACCTCCGCTGATTAGCAAAGGATTGCCTTCTCCGGTGATTTACGTTACGTTTTCTGCTTCATCGAACGGATGGACGTTGGCGTATAAGGCAAGAAACATCGAAGAACAAACAATCTTCGACTATTGCTGGAAGAACACAAGCTGGTGGGGGCAGCGATATGGTCTGGGGAATGTTTTCGTGGCATTCTGTGGTTCCACTCATACCTGTGGAAGTCACTATGGACCAAATTCGTTATGAATCCATACTGTAAAATCTACAGTTTTATGCAGTGTTAGAGCAAAGCTATAGCTTTGCTCCAACACAATTAACACATTCGTTCCAGCCAAATTTTTGTGTTTTCGTGATTATTTGGACTGTTATTCGCTGCATCCGAATTCTGGGCTGTTTTCTTCATTAAATGCAGTGTTGGAGCAAAGCTATAGCTTTTCTATAACACTGCATAAAACTGTAGATTTTACGATTTTCCTGGAAAACGGTTTAAAACTGTAAAATCTACAATCATTTTTTTACAGTGCATCCTTGCAGACCACGTGCACCGATACACGCTGATTGTCTTCCCTGGGGCGGAGGGAAACTTCCAGCACGACAATGCGACGTGTCACACAGCTAAAAATGTCCGAGAGTGCACTGTAAAAATTGACTGTAGATTTTACTGTTTTAAACCGTTTTCCAGGGTGCCAACACAAAACAGTAAAATCTACAGTTTTATGCAGTGTTGCAGCAAAGCTATAGCTTTGCTGCAACACTGCAGTTAATGATGGAAACAGCACAGAATTTGATTAGAGCCAGTCACAGTCCAAATAATCACGAAAACATAAAAATTTGGCTGAAACGAATGTGTTGATTGTGTTGGAGCAAAGCTATAGCTTTTTTCCAACACTACATAAAACTGTAGATTTTACGGTTTTGTGTCGGCACCCTGGAAAACGGTTTAAAACCGTAAAATCTACAGTCAATTTTTTACCGTGGGGTTGGAAGAGCACGATGAAGACATCAAATTACTTCCCTGGCCCCCTGATTCCCCAGACTTAAACCCAACTGAGCATCTGTGGGACCACCTCGATCGTGTTGTTCGTTCTATGGATCCTCCATAACGCATCCTCCAGTAGCTATCAGATGCACTGCAGTCAACATGGCTCCACATACTTGTGAACACCTTTCAGCACCTTATTGAGTTACTCTCAGCCCGTCTAGCTGCTGTCCGCGCTGCACACGGCGGTTACTCTGGATATTAGCTGTATTCACAATAATGTCACTCGACCGTGTATTTTATTTATTAAACTGACATATTTTCCATCCAGCGTTTGTCTTTTTATTGAAGAGCTCATTTCCTATTGATATGGAATCAAAAGCTTTGGTGTAGTCTGCAAAATCTGAATGGACTTCTTTCTGATATTCATTTGTTTTTAGAGGCTATTTTAGCAGAATTCTGGAGAACGCGACTGTGAGCTGTTTCGTCACGTATATGACAATGTTATTAGCTTATTGTGAGGCACGAGTAGGCATTTGAAACTAGGCGAAATCGAGGATTTTAAAATTACAATGAAAGATAGTGCAAAGAAAGAAGTCTAAGGCGCTTTTGACCTTTCACCATTATCGTCAGCACCACTCCCACACGCGCTAAAACAAAAGCTCCCTTTATTGATTTTCAAGGTTGCCGGAGCATGCATAGTGGCATCTTGGTTTCTGTGGTTAAGTGCTGCGAGTCGCTAATACACTCTCGATTTGGGAATTTTAAATAGGTTTGAAAGAAAAAAATGGAGCCCTGAAGGTATTGGTGGGCAGCACGCGTTTATTTCCGTCAGCATATTTGTTACTTTCGTTGTTATGGCTTCTTTCTTACGTAACAAAAAAACTATGTTTTTAAAGAGATAAAGTTTATCTGTTCCCATGTCCGTCTATGAATAGCCAGTATTTACTCTTCGTAATTTAAAGCCATTGTGTCCAGAGAAGGGACAGAACAAGTTTCATATTTTAACCGTGCATACTACGCTGGCCTAATAGTTTATTACACCTGCGCCTCACAACGTTTGAAAAAAAGACATTAAACCAAATGCCGACATGGGAGATTAATTACACTGGTTGCTATTAATACCGCATAAATATTTCTTGGTTTCTTTTTAATTCCTTCATACTGTAATAAGAGCAATTAATAACCTTTAAAAGATAGCGCATTCGAAAAGGAAAGTCAAATCAGCTAGTTCCGTTCTGAAACAGCATGATAGAAGATTTATTTTTTATTTTATGGCTATACACCGATGAGCAATTACATTATGACCACCCCCAGCCAAGAGAAATGAGTGGGCCTGGAGACCGAACGATGGAGCAGGTGAAGTTCACAGAATAGTATATATAAAACCCAAGGACCGGTTTTCAGTTAGTAGAGTGTTCGGAGTGAGAATGGGAAAAGCCGCCCAGTTATCGGAGTTTAATAAAGGACAAATTATGATGGCCCGCGGAACTACGATCTCCGAAACGGCGTGCTTTGTGAGTTGTTTACGTGCCGCTGCAGTGAGTACGTATCAAAAGTGGGGCACAAATGGCCAAAACGAACAGCCGTCCAGCCGTGTGTAGTCCGCAGCTCATTGATGCCAGAGGGGAGCGAAGACTGTCGCGCATTGTTCACAGCGACCGCAGGGCCACAGTGCGCCAAATGACCGCAGCTACAGTAGTCGTGATCAGGGCAATGTGTCACAGCACACAGTTCATCGCAGCCTTCTGCGTGTGGGACTGTATAGCCGAAGGCCCAGCTGTATCCCCATGCTTACTGCACGTCATCTCCAACAAAGCATGAAATGGGTCCCAAGATCTTCGAGATTAGACCGTGGATGATTGGAGGAAAGTGGCCTAGTCTGACGAATCAACATTCCTGGTGCATCACGTAGACTGCCGAGCGCGGATAAGCCGATTACCAACGGAGGCTATGGCACCTGGGTGACTGTTGGGTTGAAGTAGGCCAGCGGCGGTGTTATGTTGTGGGCGATGTTTTCTTGGGACACGTTAGGCCCCATTATCCCAATAGCACAATCCATGACAGCTGTCAGGTATCTGAACATCGTTGCGGACCAATTTCACCCATTCATGGCGATTGTGTTCTCTGCTGGTGATGGCCATTACCAACAGGATAATGCCCCATGCCACACTGCCAGAATCGTCAAGGAGTGGTTCGAGGAACATGCTCGTAAGTTTCTGTTAACGCCCTACCTAGCCTCCAAATCCACCTGACATGAACCCAATCGAACATTTGTGGTTCGTCTTGGAAAAGCGGGTTCGCGCTAAATCACCACCACCTCGAAATGTACGGGAACTGGAGGACCTGCTGTTGACATTCTGGTACCAGATATCCCATCGCCACCTAATCGAATCGATGCCTCTCAGTGGCCGCTGTTTTTCGGGCTTATGGGGGTCCTACAGCTTATTAGGTAGTTAGTCATAATGTAATGGCTCAACAATGTAAGTGTGCACATTGATCACCTATGATTCATCATCAGTTTAAGTGTGCACATTGATCACCTATGATTCATCATCAGTGTAAGTGTGCACATTGATCACCTATGATTCATCGATCAGAAAAAAAAAGTTGTTCGTATTTGTTTTTTTTTTTGATCCACACAATCAGATATCAACATTCACATTTCTGCTCCTGTTCAGGTCCATGATGGCGTCCGTTCTTTCTTTTTAACTACGCAGTTTACAGTCATTGGTCCGCGCTCGTCACGTGTGGCTGCTGGAGTTCACGCATCCCGTAATGTCGCTTGCATTTTCTTTCTGTTTTTCTGGAACAGACTCCACTGGGTGCCTAGAATCAAAAGTGGGGTTACAAGTATTAGAAATTAAAAGAAGTCTGCAAGTTAAGGGCCAGGCCGCATTTGACCGTTCTGATGTTCCAGACAGACATACTTGTGTACCAATGCCGTCTTTCAAAGACGTACACTATTAAACATTTTGTGGTAGATTGCACCAAAAACTGGTGCTACTCCAGCTGCACCACTTTCTGAGAAAAGATACACCATCGTATTTTACAAGCAAAACCCAACAACGTGGTTCAACTTTTCACCACGTTATGGCACAAAGTTTCACCATGTTTTTGGGTTTATTTTGCACCAAAGAATGGTGTATCTTTTCTAAAAAGGTGGTGCAGCTTGTGTAGCACCACTTTTTAGTGCAACCTACCACAAAAGTTTTAACAGTGTACATATACAGTATATATCTTCTATAATCATCGTTTGTGGCACTATTTTTTACAATCACTTTTAAGAAAACTGGAACATATCATTCTCATGAGCATTAATTAATTCTATAAATTAGAAATTCCTACTTTTTTGTTCCTTTTCCTTATGGCAATTATTATAAGTAACTACCGGAGATACCCGGCGTTGCCCGGGATAGACATAAAGTTTGTTTTCAAGTAAAAATGTAAATCACACTATAAAAGAAATCCCACCATGATGAACAAAGCTCAGTTTTTATGAGATATGAGATTGTTAACATTTTTACCCCTCTTTCTCTGTAGGCATTGGTCTTTTTCATTGTCTCCCAAGAATATTATTGTAATGAAGGATTTTCCAAATAGAGAGGATGAGGAAAATATGGCCAATTTTGTAATTATATTTACTATTTTTAAAACGTGTTTTACACTTTACAGCCTGTAATTTTTCATTGTTCTTCACAGCCGGATAATTCTTTCACCGTTGGGAAGCTTTCCGGAGGACATAGGCTATTTCGTTTATTTATTATTATTTTTTATTATTTTTGGCTGTACTACCAAATAGCATCGCTTTCAAGTAGTTTCCAATTTCCCATGTATCGTTCCGCTTTGTTTGCATACAACCTGATCACACCCATTGCGAAAAAAGTAGTTCACGATAATATACGTTTTTTTTTTTTTTTTTACTAATCTTGAAAACTAAACCCATTCGGATAATTCTTTCACCGTTGGGAAGCTTACTTCTTTCCGGTGGATATAGTCTATTTCTTTTATCTATACTAATACCAATACTAATCTTGTATTTAAATTTTATGTATGAAGAAGACCGTCTGTTTTAACTTCAACTTAACCTTGATGCTATTTGAGAGGACCACGCCTATGGGTGGGAATCTGTTACTCCACCCATATTTGAGACTCCTGCGCCAATTGTTGGGAGTCTAATGAAACCTAATCCATACAAAGAAAATGCCATGGTAACATAAACAAAAAAATACTTATGACAATATGTTCCGCCGGTGCGTTGTGTTTTCAAAAATCGGACTCTTCCCCGTATGCCTGAACCGCGGAAGCTTGGGAAAGTGAGGTGTCACCTGATGACAGTTGCTTTGACACGCGGAGTAATACCGCAGCAGCCGACTTACACCCAGTCTATAGAGGGCCCCGTAAAAACACATTTGACCCCCATAGGGATGGAATTTCTGAAAATCGTCCGGCCTATATTTTAATCTGGGTGATGAAGAGCATATATGCCAATTTTGGTGCAAATCCATCAAACAGTTTAGGAACGTATGCGGAACAAACATACAAACTTTCATTTTTATATATAGAGAGAGATAACACAGATAATCGTGTAGAGCAGCTGATATATAAATTTAGCAAATGATTGGCACATGTTACAGCTTCTGCTCTGTGATATGTGTGAGTGACGACCTAACGCCGTGTGCTTGTTATTTCTTAAAAATGTATATAATGAGATTATTGATTAGGGAATTTTAAGGGCTCAGTGTTTGTGGTATATAGGTTGGGTCAGAACAGAATTAAAATATGTGTAAGGCATACTCTAATTTAATTTTCCTTTTTGGTTCCTCTCCCTATCTCTTTGTCCCCCACATCACCTCACACACGTACTCCAAAGTTCTGCCCCGCACGGTGACTTTCCCTTATTCCAATTACTAGTGGTACCAAGCAATACTAAAGAATATATCAAAGCACGTCGGTTGCTTTTCATGGTCAATCACAATCTCTTTTCACTTCCGCTCTCAGCTTTCTGTGTTTCTGAAATTCGAATTTATTGTTGTTTTCTGATGAAACTGAAACATGCCGCCCCGGTGGCGTAGTGGTCTAAGCGGTCGCCTCTGATCATTCGCCCGAAAGGGGTCCGGGTTCAAATCCCGGTGAGGCTTGGATGTTGTCTTTGTCTTACGGCACTGGCTCTCTCCCTTCTATGGAACCAGTTGCCCTAAATTAGGGACGGGCGACTGCTTATAGCCCATTGAGTTGCTCACGGTGGTCGTTAAACCTCCAATCAAAAGAAGAAACTGAAACATAATATTTTATCTTAAAATTTATAGAAAATTTTAGTTGTTATGAAATATATTTCATTACCACAATTTTACAAAGAAAAATATACTAAATATATATGACATTGGCTACTTAAAAAGGAAGAACTTGCTTTAGGGAAGGCTATCGCCCCTGTCACCCCCGGCAGTATTTGCCAGTACCTCCTTTCTTTATACGTGGTGATATACAGGGTGGAAAGAAACGACCGCATAAACACTCCAGGGGTGATTCCTTGAGTCAATTCAAGTATAAAATGTTCTATGACATTTTTGGATTTAGAGCTTAGTTTTCCAGATATCCCCCGAAGGTGCGTGATGTCACGTCCGCCTGTTTTTGAGGCTTAAAGCACAACCGGAGTGTCATGCAGGAAAGCTCGTGGCGGATGCCTGATTCTGCAAGCTCAGTATGACTGGTTTACATATCGCAGTCATCATGACTGGTTTACATATCGCAGTGCTCTCCGAGGCCGTATGCTATGAAACAGGGCGACCAATTCCGTTTGTCTCGACAATTGCGGGCGCAACACGACTCCTGAAACAGGCTGGATGACTGTTGATGTACTGCGATTGCAGCATCAGCCATCCGCCATGCGCTTCCCTGCATGACACTCCGGTTGTGCTTGAAGCCTCAAAAATATGCAATTCCGGGGGCGACGTCGCGCACATTTGGGTGAGGGGGGGGGCTTACGTCTGGAAAACTAAGCCCTAAATCCAAAAAATGTCATAGAACATTTTATGCTTGAATTGGCCCAAAGAATCACCCCCTGGGGTGTTTATGCGGTCGTTTCTTTCCACCTTGTCTACCTCTAATTTAACCTTCCTTTGAGTTTCTACGTTCTCATGTAAATTTGATTTCTCTGTCTTAAATATTTTCTGACTTAACGTTGCATGATTTCTCCCGATGTGCTGTTCAAAGTTGCCATCCTGACGCTGGGGCATACAATCATTGAAAGGTTATTAAAGCTAGGAGCGAAAGCTTAGAAGTAAAGTGATCTATAAATAAATAAACGATGTCATCCCTCTGTCCACGTTATTTTATAAACAACGCATAGCAACTGAAAAATTGTTGTTCCGACACCGCGGGGATCGAACCCAGATCTCTCGATAACTAGCCGAGTGCGTTCGCTTTACGCTACGGTGCCAACAATTCACAGCGCTATGCGTGATTTATCAGTCAGCATCTGACTACATAAATCCATATTGATGAGCTCAACAACTGATGTGTCGCCATCTAGTGGCATTCAACAGAGCGAGCTGTTTAATTACAACTGGTAAATCCAAAGGGCAATAGAAATGGTGAATATATTTCAAATACGTGGTGATACGGAACAACAATTTTTCAGTTGCTATGCGTTGTTTATAAAATAACGTGGATAGAGCGATGACATCGTTTATTTACATTATCACCACGTATTTGAAATATATTCACCAAAGTGATCTATGTCCAGAGAACTAGAGTACAATTAGAGAGCTGTGGTTTCAATACGATTAGAGATCTGTGTGAAAAGGTTTTGCTGCATTCTTGAATCGGCCGTTTTGCTAAGTTACTAATTAACGATATGCAAGTCTTTATTTAGTTTTGAAATACAGCATTTACGAAATCCACAAGCAACGTTAAAAAATAAGTGCTTACCAAATTAAATTTAGGACACCAAGTGACATTTAAGTTGAAGTAAACCTTAAAGCGATGTATTTCTGCAATGATTTAGAACCTAATATTCTATAACTTCTTTTTCTCTTCACTTAGTGCTACCAGATTCAGATCAGTTTCCCAATAGAATTGAGTGGAAATACTATTTTGTAAGCAATCCAGAACTACTAGAGTTTCAATGCTGATTTGCTTCCGCACGCATACATCCACAATCACCAAATCATGGTTAGAGGAATATTACACAAATTATTGGTATAATTTCACTGTATTCCATGTATTTATTTCATTCAGAAAACGGGAAATTTCGTTTTCCTGGAGCGGGAATCCGCACCTCCCAAATTTCCGGTTCAGCATGCTAGTCACTACACTACCTAGGACAAGGAAATTCCAAGTAACTGAACATATATATCTGACTAGCTAAATACCCGTTCTTCGAACGTGAATATAAATAATTTCGTAAATAATAATTGAATAAACAATTTCGTTCGAAACTGTACATTTAAAAGCTAGCAAGTCAGATGTTTTTGGAAGCGTGAGCAAAATTGTTTTGCTATCGCTAATATCTCAAGGGGAAAACTTTTTTTCCTAGTTTCAATTACTATGAAAATCTACCCGCGTATTTATATTTATTGCAGTCACGTTACCACTTATATGACGTCACCGTTGCTTCGGTGAAAACGAATGTTGGTAATCTGATTTTGACTCAAAAAACCTTGACATTCGATATGTCAAACGATAATATAAATGTTTAAATGCAAAGCATATTATAATATAGCGCTTTTTACGTGATATGTTTAAAAGTTGTTGTATTTTTGTTAAATAAATTTAGAACAAATCAAGAAACCTTGACATTCGATATGTTAAACGATAATAAATGTTTAAATGCAAAGCATATTATGATATAGGCCTTTTCACGAGATTTTTAAAGTTTCTTTTTAAATAAATTCAGAACAAATAAATTTAGAACAAAATATATACTGAGCAGGTCGACTCAAGTCATTCAAAAATTAGGGCGGAGCTTCAGTTGCTGGGCAACAATGGCTCGATCATTGCAAAACGTCCTAGCGTTATCAAAGCTGGGTTATTTAAGAAACCCATTTCGACCTACCTAAAGTTATCGTAGGGGGAAAAAATCCTTTCTTAGTGCGCCTCTATGTTGTAAAAGGAACATTCCTGCCAAATATGAAAGTTCTAATTTCAGTAGTTTCTGAGATTCGGTGATGAGTCAGTGAGTGAGTCAGTGAGGGCTTTCAGTTTTATAAATACGTACAGATTGCCATATATATCTGTGCGTGGATCTGATGGTAATCAGATATATACACTATCTACCAAAAAGTAATTGGACACCTGTGGTAGCAAAGGAAAACGAAGTTTGTTCACCTTCAATAGTTGGTGGAGCCTCCGCGAGCGGCGATTTCAGCTGCTACCCTCCGGGACATACTCTCAAACAGACGTTGTACAACGGCTAGCGGTATTTTCTTCCACTCGGCTTGGAGAAGACAGATCAGTTCCTTCACCGATTTCGGAAGGTGGGGGCACCCCTTAAGTCGACGCTCCAACTCGTCCCAGAGATGCTCGATAGGGTTAAGGTCCGGGCTCTACGCAGGCCAGTCCATTCGATTAACCAAGCCATGGTGGACCTCGCAACATGACAGGTGGCATTGTCATCTTGAAAGTAACATTGGTCCACCCCGTGAAACTGCCACAACGTAGGAAGCGCATGGTCATCCAAAATGGTGCAGTAGGTCTCGGCGTTGATTCTACCAGGAATTGTGACCAATCCCGTGCGATACCAGGAGAAACACCTCCATAGCATAATTCCACCGCCGCCGAACTTCACAGTTAACTCAATACATTCCGGCAGGAGGCGTTCTCCAGACAGACGCCAAAGCCAGACCCTGCCATCTGAACGGTAGAGGGTGAACCTTGATTCGTCACTCCAGACAACCTGTTTCCACTGTTCAACGGTCCACTGTCGACGTTCTTTGCACCACGTTAGCCGAGCAGCGCTATTGGACTTGGTGATCAAAGGCGTGTTGGCGGCAGCAGGTCCATGATAACCGAGCACATGGGCTTCCTTACGGATGGTATTCATCGAAAGAACACTCCCGGATGCCTGTTGAAAATGTGGCCCATCGATTTGGTGCGGTTCTTCCGAATTTCTCTGGCCAGCAGCCGTCGGTCTCTAACTCCCAGTTTTGTGGGTCTGCCGGGTCGGGGCACATTCCGACAGTCACTTCTCATCTTCCACTTGCCAATCACGTAGGCCACTGTCGATTTTGGGTACTTCAACTCGCTGGATATGTCACGTATGGATCAGCCATTTCTGTGATACCCGACGATTACACCTTTCTCGAGATCAGAGAGGTCCAAACTGCATGGCATCTTGCATGCGACTGGTTGCGTTGTTGTTTCCTACACGATATTTAACGGCCGAGGCCGTGACGTGTATCAGGACCGCAGATATCGTCGATTGCAGGGGTGTCCAATTACTTGTTAGTAGATAGTGTATGTTCAGCTGCTTGGAAGTACCTTGTCCTGGGTAGTGTAATGACTAGCATGCTCGATCGGAAATCGGGAGGTGCGAATTCGATTCCCACTCCAGGACACCGAATTTTTTTCAAGTTTTCTGAATGAAATAAATACATGGAATACAGTAAAAATATGCTAATATTCCGTGGAATATTCCTGTAGCCATGATTTTGGTGATTGCGGATGTGTGAGGAGGCATAAAACCAGAATTAAATGCCACCATGTATATATGAAGAATTATTTCTTCGGAGAAATTCTTTTTTAAATATATGATATTAGAATTTTTATAATAACTACAGAATCAGTTATTTATAAAGAAACCCTGTTTTTTCGTTTAACCTAATGATTTAAACATTTCATGGAAAAATTGTACCCGATAGACAAAATCTGATCGTGATTTATGAAATCGCCCGACCGAAAAAGAAGCAGACATTAAATATCAAGCAACTACCAGGGGTACCCGGTATTTCCCGAGTAAATATTCGTGGAATCATCTAGTTCAGCGGGTGAAAATTATGAATAAAAAAACGGAACGGAAATGCTTACCTTCGAGGATACATCTATAGAACTGCCGTACATCTGGCGTGCGTTTCTGAGAATCCCGCGTCACTGAAATGAAATGTACTTATGTCATGTGGCGTGCATGTGTATTGACATTGGCATTGATCGTCCTTTTGTTTATCGTTTTGAATTTTGAATATCTGAAACTCTCTATTGACATAACATCATATTTCTGCCTGATGGAGCAGCCTGTTGGTGGTGAAAGCTACCGTAAAACTAAAAAATAAACCTTTTTATGAAATATTTGTAAGGGGGCCCCTTGACCCCGGGCTCCGACCCTTTCCGAAAACCGTCTACGGTCAAAGTACCATGACATAGTATACCAAATTTGTGGTTCTAAAATGAAAACTGTAGATTTTACGAAAATTTTGTGTGGAGATCTCTTGAACCCGGGCTCCGACCACATCTGAAAACCGTCTACGGTCTAACGACCGCTTCCAAAAACTGTCTAAGTCACTGTATCATGAGATAATATACCAAATTTGGTGGTTGTAAATTGAAAACTGTAGAACTTTTTACGAATATTTTGTATGGGGGCACTTTGACCACCGGGCTCCGATCCCTTCCTAAAACTGTCTACGGTCTAAGTCAGAGTGCCATGAGATTGTATACCAAATTTGGTGGTTCCATATTGAAAACTGTAGAAATTTTAACTAAAATAATGAAATTTCTGTATGGGGGCCCCCTTGACCCCTCCCGGGCTCTGATCCCTTCCAAAACCTTTCTAAGGTCTAAGTTAGAGTACCATGAGATAGTATACCGAATTTGATGGTTCTAAGTTTAAAACTGTAGATTTGTATAGTGGACAAACAAATAAATATACAAACTTTCACTTTTATGTACGTATACAGGGCGCATAGGAAAGTCCCTTTAGCCAGAAATAACTTGCAAAGGGGGAGAGGTGCAGGTATACAAGTGAGATAACGGTATAGTAAAGCGACTGCGCCCGATCGAATGCAACCGATAGCAGCGGCGCCCCTAGTGACGAAATGCGGAAGTTAGCTATTGTAAATCGAAAACGAAAAGAGATAGAGCAAAATTTTCAATCCCAAAGTTGTAGAGCATCAATTAATTAGTACAAAATGACATTTGTTTTACACGGATAAGATAAATTGTCGCCTCAATACCCTAAAATGTCCGAAATCGATGCGCGACCTTTTGTGTGAACGTTTAAAGGGAACAGGCATGTTTATGAGCAAATACACTCAATTTATTGCATAAATGCGTACTTATGTCAATACAGTTTGATGACGTCAGACAAAACAAAAACAAAAAGGCAAACTGGCGCACAGTGATAAAAAGCTGGTGTCGAGTATGTTGGAAGAGTTCGCCATTGCCCACAATACACATTTG
This sequence comes from Macrothele yani, assembly GCA_039090855.1. NCBI lineage: Eukaryota > Metazoa > Arthropoda > Arachnida > Araneae > Macrothelidae > Macrothele > Macrothele yani. The sequence continues at coordinate 121,197,390 of CM077026.1, forward strand.
TATTCGCATACACCTGATTTTTTACGTAACCCCAGAAATCCAAGCTCTCCATTCTCACACAGCGTACGTAGACCCAGGGGCGGATTTCCGGCTAGGCGCACTAGGCGCGCGCCTAGAGCCTCGCTGTTTGAGGGGCCCCGAAAACATAGAATTGGATTTTCAGTTTTGGTTTTCACGGACCGAAGCAAATCAATCTTTAAAACGACTACTTCGTATTGTCAATTGATATTTTACTTTCTCATATTAATAATAACATATTTTTTCTTGTTGTTGTTGATATTCCGAATTTTCGAGTTCTTATCAATGTACTTATTTTGAAAGGGACGATTAAAATAATTTTGAGTTCCTGTTAGTGGTTGGTAAAGAAATTATTCACGCTTCCCACACTTTTCATTGTTTAAGGCGAATTCTTAACTGGCCTGCTGTGCTATAAATTGCTTTCATGGTACTTCCAGCCAAGGGAACACATCTGTGTTCGAACCTTCTCACCTTCTTCCCGAGTTGCGATGAGGAGTACTTGTAAAAACTTTCCTGATGATCGGGCGTGTTTGCTGTTAATTGTTTTTTTCCTTCGTGGTAGGATAATCAATGAAGAAAAAATTATTCTTCGTAGGATAATTCTTCTTAGGACAATCAAGTTCTTTCTCGGCCCTAATCCCTCTAAACCATCTTAAACCAAAAGAGTTATGAATATTTAGGCTGAAAAAATAAAGAAATTTGAGAATATCACACTATCTTATTTAACAGGGTTAAAAGTAATTTATATTGTATTGCAACAACGTTTTCTCATTACTTTCTGCTCCTTTGGTTTAATACTGATAATTATCAAATATTCTCACCTCTTCTATTCCTTAAATCGACTTAAAACTAGTTTTTGAAAAAGCAATAAAAAGATTCAATGATACTCTTACTCAAAAACCTGCATCCCTACTTTTCCATTTTCAAACCGGATCTTTTGCATTTAATTTTTATGCTTCTGTTTCTTATAACTGCAGTGCAGGTATAAATGAGATACGGGTATTTAAAGTGCCAAACCTAACATCCATTGATTTCCTATTAGCCTCAAAAATAATTTTTGAGATATCTCTGAAATCAAAAAGTTCGATGTGCACGGACAGACAAAATTATTACACTAGCACTGTTTCTTACTGAACGTTCTAATAATAGGAAGCGATGGCATTTTAAAAAAAGTGTAAACACCTTTTTCTTGAGTCCCTCCCCCCCCCCCCCTTTTTTTTGTTAATCTGACGGATGAAAATTTTTGAAGGCATAAGAAGGGGAGGGGCCCCTGAACCTTTTAGCGCCTAGGGCCCCAAAAGATCTAAAGTCTCCTCTGCGTAGACCTAAACTTCTGATCAGGGTACATCCTGCTACTGGTTTTCATATCGTAGGTATGGTACAACGTCACGATCTGCATTTGCTTACGGCTACATTTGCGAAATGTGAATATGCAGACTCGAATCGTCGCGCATCGTTTTCGAACATTGTAGGGTATTCAGGCGACAATTTATCTTATCCGTGTGAAATAAATGTCGTTCTGTACTAATTAATTGATGCTCTACAACTTTGTAATTGGAAATTTTGCTTATCGCTTTTCGTTTTCGATTTGTAATGGATAACTTCCGCATTTCGCCACTAGGGGCGTTGCTATGGGTTTCATTCGATCGGGCGTAGGCGCTTTACTATACCGTTATCTCACTTGCATAACTTTACCTCTCTCCGTTCGCAAGTTATTCCAGGCTAAAGAGACTTTCCTATGCACCCTGTATAGATAAAGCCGTTGCAGGTCTTACGTAGAACTAGGATATAACTGTCACTATTCGCCTTGTCATCCGAAGAAAAAAAAAAAAACACTTGAAACACTTAAACTGAACAATAACGAAAGTCTAAGTTAACGTTGTTTGTTGCTTGAAATACGGACGTTTCGATATCATGCGTAAATATGAAACAAAGCAGCGAAGTAGCACAAAACGATGCAGAAAAGTTTGTAACAGTGGTGAAACCACTTTGCGTCAAATCGATTTCAAACGCACCGTGCAAGGGAACGGGTTGAGCGAAAGTTACAACAGACATAGAATGGCCTGCATGAAATTAAGATATCTAAGTGATGTTCTCCTCCGAATCCTGCGACGACCTTCTGCTGCATTCGTAGTAATTCATATCGATCGACTGATTATCTCCTGGGAAATGCTTCGGAACGTCAAATTGGGAGAAATAGCTCATCAGCTTTGAAAGAATTCTCTCCTGGACTTGGAGAATGGGAAGTAAGTTATGTTAAATTCGGCGAAGAGTCTCCGAAGCTTAACTCCATAAATGACGTGTCATGGATGTGTTACTCTCAGAGAATCCCATTTGCAGTCCAGGTGGCCGTGCGGTCAGAAATGTCGGTTGAGACATTGGTCGTTCGCAGGCTGTTCCGCATCTTGCAAACCAGTGGTCCTAAATTAGGGACGGGAGATCGCCAATATCCTTAATAGTTACTCATTGTGACTCTAAACCCCGAACAAAAAAGCCGAAGTAGCGCAGTAGCAACTGTGCCACAACCTACAAGGTAGAACTAGGAAAACTCTCACTATTTCTTGGAACTATCTCACTAATTGTACACGTCCTTCAGCGAAGGACAGTTGACATACCTACGTTGTAGGTTGCGGCAGGGTTGCTACTGTGCCCCTTTGATTCTTTCAGATATAAAAATTTTAAGAAATAAAACGAAAGAAATGTTTTACTTTATTTACTTAAAAGCAATTTATACTACATATACAATTCATAGTAACTTATGCTGATTATAAATTAATGTTAGTAGAAGTAGAAGGCGTAGTATCATCGTTGCCAGTAGTTATTGCTAATATTGTTTCTGAAGAAATCGCTCTTCAGAGACAATTTTTCAACCTACTTAGTTTCCTTGTTATAAATTTGGCGACACGTCTCGGGCCTAATGTACTCTTCTTGTTGTTGCCCATGTTCTTTTCTAGATTCAGAACGCATCGTTGGTGTAAAGGTTTGAGACGTAATACATTCATTATCCAGCGAAGTTGTGAAGACTGGCGATGTACATTGGTATTCCACGCTCGGTGTGGAAATTCGAAAATTTGGATCGACGATCTCAATCTCCATCTGTTCTTGCTGTTCAGGCTCAATTTGTGCAGTTGAAGTGGAAGGTTGTGGCTCTAGAGTGGAATGCATCCTGGCGCGCGGACATTTGATGCTTCCTACATTCCCGTGACCTTTCAGTTGATGACCTAGTGGGCGTTTTCGGATTCCTCTCGTTCTCCTCTAGCGGTTTCTTCAACTTTCGTCCGTTCGTGTAGTAATTTCCCCTGGATTTTCGCGACATTTCTAAATTTCCGTCACCCAAATTGTTTTTTATCTAAAAAATCGATAAATTTTAAATCCACTTTATTTCGGTTTATCACATATGCCCGTTAGCTCTGATCGTTACCTACGGAATGCGGGGCTGAGGTCATCGCTATCATTATCTATTCACTACCTATCAACCTTAAAGTGGCGTAAGGGCGAAACAAAATCACGCGAATTTAGCTTAATTTTCTAACGCTACTGTATCGTAGAATTTAAGAAGTGGAGGGTAGAAATTTGTTTTGTTATAAATGGGACTCTATAATCTATTTAATGATGTATTATTTATTACTATGCGATTATAATTTTGAAAGTGTGACATTTTATAATTTTCAAAGTGTGACATGTTTTTCTTGCATCCTTACTCTTGATGTTACACCCTAATCAGCGGGGAGAAAGACGTAGTTCTACGTTGAAAAAAAGAAAAGAAAAGGAATCCTATTAGCTAACTGAACGCGTCAGTATCGTCCAGAAAATGCATCACGAGGGAATTTTGAGTTTTCCGTATAAAACGTATTACGTGACGTGACGTAGATGACATATGAGCCAAATCGGCAATATTGGAGCTATAAGATTTCCGGCGCAGTTCAGTTGGGATAACAGCAATCCGGAGGAGGAAAAAGTGAGTTCGAATGCCAACTATTTTGGCTCCCGAACGAAACTGAATCTTCAGGCCGAGAGGTTTGAAAATTTGGGCAATGATTCTTCCACACAACGTATGGAATGACTAAAAATTTCTTCTACAGTGATTCCTTCGAGCATGGTTGTCGGCTGACCAGAAACCTGCGGTTGCGATTTCGTGCCCCCGCCTTTCTCAAGGGAAGTGGTGACGTAACGTACTACGTGACAGGACGTACTACTGCATTGCTGCATGAGTCAAATCGGCAGTATAGTTCAGCCGGAAAAACAGCATAGTTCAGCTGGAAAAACAGCCGCTCCGGAGTAGGAAGACATGAGTTCGAAATTCATCACCAGCAGAATTAATATAGGTTATATATATGTTTTATTAGAGGTTTAACGACCACCGTGAGCAACTCAATGGGCTATAAGCAGTGACCCGTCCCTAATTTAGGGCCACTGACTCCAGGGAAAGGAGAGAGCCAGTGCCGTAAGACAAACACAACATCCATGCCTCAACGGAATTCGAACCCGATCTCTTCTCGGACGAATGGTCCGATGCCAGCGCTTAGACCACTGCGCCATCAGGGCTGCCGAAGGTATTCCAATATGGGGTATCGGTCCAACGACACTGAAGGATGACAAATTTTCTTCGGTTATTTGAAACCTCACAGTTTGCATCATGACGCACAGTTCTTTGTGTTAAACACACGCAGGGACAGTAATGCCCCTGAAAACTTACCACAGTTACCTAGAAGTGAAAAATCCGATAAAAGTTCGTTGGGCAAGGAAGCAAAAACGGATTTAGGTGAAAAATCAGTTGCTTGAAGAAAACGGAATATTACTGCAGCATGATCAACTTTGTGTGCTTAACACAGCGAAAGGAAAAATTAGATAAAAGTTCTGTTAGTAGAAGTGGAAAATCCGATAAAACTTTTGTTTGAAGAAGTGGAAAATCTGATGAAAGTTCGTTGGGTAAAACGGTATGAAAGCAAAACGGATTCAGATGAATAATCAGTTACTTCAAGAAAACGGAATGTGATTGTAGCGTGATCAACTTTGTGTGCCTAACACATAGAAAGGAAAAATCCGTTAAAAGTTTTGTTTGTAAAAATGGAAAATTCGATAAAAGTTAGTTGGGTAAAACTATATGAAAGCAAAACGGATTCAAGTGAATAATCAGTTGCTTGGAGGAAACGGAATATCACGGTACCGTGATCAATGATCAATCACTAAAATTTTGTGTTACGCACACAAAATTTTAATATATTACTTCCTTTGAAAACAATTAGGTTGTGACGTATACCTCTATTTAATCTTCTGTATGTGATTATGTTCTGTTATGTAAATTTAGTTCCTTTTAGTTAAACATTTTCTGACTAAACAGCGCATTTTCCCCGAAGATATTTCTAATTTTGGCATCACTGACAGTGAGTCAGAGAAGCATATAATAACACTTAATGTACAAAGGATAACGTTGGCAGAAACTCATGTTGTGCGGAGTGACTGTGTCACATACGGTCATATCAAAATAATATGGCCTCCTACCTAATTATGGGAATAACAGCACTTGGCCCAGATGACAGCGGCAAGACGGCATGGCATGAACTCAATACGGCTCTGGAAGGTTGCCCGAGGCACACGTGCTAAATCGAACTGCAGAAGAGCACGGAGGTCTCGGAGATGACGTGGTTGTGGTTCAGCACGTCGAACCTGTCGATCCAAATTATCCCACAAGTGCTCTATGGGATTGATGTCGGGGGATTTTGCCGCCCAAGGGAGAACGGAGCATCGCTGTCGCGTTCCTGGAGCCAGTCATGCGCCCCAGTAGAGATATCGCAGGGCGCATTGTCCTGTTGGTAGACAGCATCACCACCAGGTTAAACGACCAACATGAAGAGATGCATGTGGTCAGCGAGGACGGACATGTAGCCATTGGGGATCAGGGACCCATGGAGTCGAACCAGCGGTCCAAGGTCCGAACAAGAAAAACATCCCTCATACATGCACACTGCCCCCGCCAGCCTGTACTTGACCGGCAAGGGTGTCCGGGTGTTGCTTCTCGTTTGTCTGACGCCGTATCCTCCACCACCCGTCACTTCTGTGGATTTGAAACCTCAATTCATCGGGGAAGGCAACCTTTTTCCACTCTTCCACTTTCCAATGACGGTAGTCCTATGCGAACTGCAGGCGTCGTTGCCGATGATCTTGGGCTAACATGGGAGCCTTGACGCAGCGTCGACTCCGGAGACCCATGCGTAACAGGGCTCGCTCTACTGTTATCGGGGACACGTACCTAGGTGCCCTAGCGTTCATTTACGTGGTCAACTGCTGCACTGTTTCTCGTCGATTGCCCTTTACCATTCGACGTAGGCGACGTTCTCCTCTGGGATCTTTTTTTTTTTGATTGGAGGTTTAACGACCACCGTGAGGAACTCAATGGGCTATAAGCAGTCGCCGGTCCCTAATTTAGGGTCACTGGTTCCAGGGAAGGGAGAGAGCCAGTACCGTAAGACAAACACAACATCCATGCCTGACCGGGATTCGAACCCGGGCCCCTTACGGGCGAATGATCAGAGGCCAGTGCCTTAGACCACTGCGCCACCGAGGCGGCCCTCTGGGATCGATGGCTGTTTGGGGTCCACAGTTATGACGTTGGGAGGTACTCGGTGTACCAGCGGTCCATTCGTGGCACACCCTTACTACGGCATCTTGCGAACAGTCCATGATCTGTGCTGTTTCTGAGACGCTTCCTTCCTTGGCGTGGTTGCCAATGGTCATTCCTTTTTGAACGTCCGTGAAATCACTATCTCTGCTCATTGTGCTGACGTTACGCACTATGGCTCATCTGTCCTGGACAGCCGCTCATATCTTCGTGTGGTCGACCTTGTCACGTGCACTCTGTGACGCTGCTTCGTGGGTACACTGTGATTTAGGGGTGGCCGTATTATTCTGATACGACTGTGTATGTGTCTGTCGAGAGCTTAGATGTTGTTGAAGAATTAGCGAATACAGTGTATGAGTGACTAGACGTTCCAGTAGTGAACAAATAAGCATGTGGAACATGTCATATTAATTCTTTCCCTGGCAGTTAGAATATTGTTTTGACTTTATACACTGAGTAGCCACTTTATTATGATCACCTGACAGTTTTAAGCAAATGAGCTATGGCTGCACGCTGTTGCCACCAGAGGGCGAAACTAGTATTAAAAGCGAAAGCTTAGTGCTTGCGACAGTAGTAGAAGTGATTTTTGGGTGACTAGGTGGGTAAAAAAAGCGATTTGACGGACTTTCAACGTGGGATGATTGTAGGAGCTCGGAGCCATGGAGCGAGTATCACCGAAACCGCCGCATTCGTGAAATGTTCCAGAGCAGCTGTTGTTAAAGTGTCTAAAGACTAGACTGTCAGCCAAAAACTGGGTCTCTACGTGCAACGTGTGGTCGTCATCGACTAGTGACTGCTGAGGTGGAACGGAGAGTGTCCAGACTGGTAACAGATAACAGAAGGGCAACAGTGCAGCAAAATACAGATCATCTTAATCAAGGATCCCCTCAAATGATCTCTGCACGCACTGTTCGCCGTACACTGCATCGGATGGGATATGGCAGCCGAAGGCCTGTTCGAACACCTTTGTTGTCTGCAGTTAACAAGAGAAAACGTCTCCAGTTCGCACAGGAGCACAAGGATTGCACAGTCGATAATTGGAAACAAATTATGTGGTCCGATGAATTACGTTTTCAGTTGCACCATGCCGATGGTCGAGTGAGAATTTGGCGGAAACAGCACGAAAGCATGGACCCCAAATGCATTGCTACAACCCTTCAAGCTGGTGGAGGCAACGTTCTGGTTTGGGGAATGTTTTCCTGGCATACATTGGGCTCTTTAATTCGTGTTGAGCAACGCCTGACTGGCACATCATATGTAAACATCGTTGCGCACCAAGTGCATCCTGTCATGTGGATGGTTCATCCCAATGGCGATGGCTACTTTCAAAAAGATAATGCGTCCTGCCATAGTGCTCGTATTGTACATGATTGGTTTCAGGAACATGCCGGTGAGTTTACTTTGCTTAGGTGGCACCCACAATCTCCAGATCTCAACCCCATTAAGAATTTGTGGGATGAAGTTGAACGAGCCATCAGACAGCTGGATCCACAAACCTGCAATCTCACACTCCTGGAAAGTGCTATTCATCAAGCATGGTCTCAGATTCCACAAACCACCTATCAACATCTCGTGGAGTCCATGGCACGAAGAATCGACGCAATATTAAAGGCAAAAGGTGGCCCAACGATGTACTGAGTGGGTGGTCATAGTAAAGTAGCCACTCAGTGTATATTCACGAAGTTCGTTATGGGCATTAGTAGAGACATAAGCAAACACTTAAGCAAGTAAACTTTTAAACCTACAGCTTTTTACCTTTGTCCCCACGTGGGAAAAAAAAAGGTTTTGGAAGATGGGCGGAATACCTAATATTTTGAAGTATTTAGACAGGTGGAAGCTTGAAACAGTAGTTTTTCTTCTTTTTACATTAAGCACTTTCGCGTGAACTGTGACTTACGACAGAGGAAAATCACTAGTCAAGACAACAGTAATCTGTTGCCATACATTCTGTCGGTGTAGTTTAGTCGGTTAGACCAACTTCCACCGGAGTGAGGAGGAGAGGTTTCAATACTCGTCACTAACACATTTGTGTTTTCACATTGGCGCCCGATTGTGGAAAGTGGATCTACTGGTTGTTAGGTTCTTCGAAAAATGTGTGATGTTCGTTCCATACATCGCCTATAGAATTGATGAAAATTCCTTCTTCGCTTCAAGAAAAATTGACACAGATGATGTGGCATACTACAGAGGTGAAGCATGTGTTAAGAAGAAAAATCTGCAGCCATACATTCCGTCGGTATAGTTTAGTCAGCTATAACAAATGGCTCACGAACGAGGAGGCGCGATTTTGATCACCAACAGATTTGGGTTTTCACAGAGTATTAAGAAACGAACCTTTATCTATTGAATTTATTTCATGAGAAATCGCGCCTTCTGGTTCACTATTTGTACTCTTCTGGAAATTCAAATCACCTCTGTTTAAGAATCTCATGTGTGATCATGATTCTCTGCTTGTCTTCTTGACCTTGATCAAAGTGACGCATGCGCTGTACTGTTCGTTGAACTTCTTGTGCTGGCGCCAATGACAGCGCAATCACGGCTACGTACTCGTAGAAATGGCGTGGTCAATAGTTTTGCTCTATGAAATCACCAGTTTCGGAGTTTCAACTCTGCAACTCCGGCAACAATGAAAAACAATCTGACAAATTTTGAACTACCAGGATTTCTCGATGAGTCATATTATGGTTGAACACACACACAAACGCGCGCGCGCTTTTTGGCTTTTATTAAACGTAATGGTGAAATACGGGTTTACGCCATATAATACAAATTTTGAAGATTACAATCCGATTTTTGGCGTAAATGTGACAAGTATGGTAATTCAGATAATATCCGAAAACTTGAAAATTTTTCATCGTCCTGGAGCGGAGGACTCGAACCCGCGTCTGCCAGAAAACGCCCGGGTATGCTAACCACTACACCACCCAGAACGACAAAGTTTCAAGTTTCCGATCAATTTGAATATAACCATCACAGGATTCGGTAGTCGAAGCAACCGGCATTCATGTTTAGCGAATCTGGAGGTTAAGAATCTTATCCCGTGTTTGCCCGGAGAAGCAGATAAATCAAAATTACGTTTGCACAAATTTTGAAGATGACAATCCGATTTTTGGCGTAAATGTGACAAAGATGGTAAGTCAGAAAATATCCGAAAACTTTAAAATTTTCATCGTCCTGGTGCGGGACTCGAACCCGTATTTCATGATTTATCTGCTTCTCCGGGCAAACACGGGATAAGATTCTTAATCTCCAGATTCGCTAAACATGAATGCCGGTTGCTTCGACTAGCGAATCCTGTGATGGTTATATTCAGATTGATCGGAAACTTGGAACTTGGTCGTTCTGGGTGGTGTAGTGGTTAGCATACCTGGGCGTTTTCTGGGAGACGCGGATTCAAGTCCCGCTCCAGGATGATGACAATTTTAAAGTATTCGGATGTTATCTGACATACCATCCTTGTCACATTTACGCCCAAAATCGGATTGTCATCTTCAAAATTTGTGCAAACGTAATTTTGAAAATGCAACGAAGCTATGCTGTGTCCGGGTAGTAAGCAGAAAAGCGGTTGAGGGGGGTTATTTCTTTCCAGTAGTAGTATTCTGATGTTACACAAGTCACATACCTACAATCTCGTTCTCCGATTTCAAAGTGCTGTATGGGTACCACACTTCAGCCGTTGTACAGTCATAGTGTAGTGAGTCAGTTTCATAGTTCGTAGTAGGTCACATGAGAACGCATGCTTCTTCTTTTGCACTCGTTGATGACTTTTTGATGTTCGAGTATTGACTCATTCGGGTTTTTTTTTCTGTTTTGTAGCTTTCGGCAGTTTCTCCATCTCCTAATCCTTCGGTCGAAATTCTCTTAAGTTCTCTTTTATTCAGTAGCTTCTGTAGTTTATTCAAATCACGTCCGTCTCTTTTCTTTGCCTTTTCACTCGTATTTCAGTAGCTGTAGCTGAATCCACGAATTTTCTTCTTTCCAGTTTAGTTCACGTTGACTGAGAGGATTATTGACGATAATATTTTCCTTCTGTTTACCTGATAAAAGGAGCTGGTCTTCATTGAAAAAACTTTCAACATTATTTTTAATTATACTAAAGACAATATTTTCGCACTATGGTGATTCAATTATAATGTGTTTGGTACTAATTAAAAAAAATCAGGTAGGCTTAGTTCTGATTGAGCCGTCAGTTTGGAACGTAGGACTACGATCGATGTGTTGAATTTTTGTTTGGCTGCAGCTGCTTTCAGATACGCTCTGGTTCGTTTGAATGCAGCCTTCTTGGCTTCTTACATTCCTCATCTCTTGCTCTTGCCTTTCGTTTTGATTTTCTCCATTTTTACTTGCGTTTATTCTGCGAATTCCGCGGCATTGTCGAAAATGTTAAACCGTTCACACGAAAACTATTTTTTTAAACTTTGGCTTAAACCCTTGCGATATGTTCTCTATATATTTGAATAGATCTCGTCGAGAGATTTAAAATGATACCACAACAGTCTTTTTGCACTCACGATTGTCCAGATAAACCGGGATATTTTCAAAAGTGTTCACCGGTTTACAAAACAACATTTTTTAAAATGTTCATTTCAAACCGCTGCGAAATGTTCTTCATATATTTGAATAGATCTCGTCAAGAGCTTTAAAACAATACCACGCAAAATCGTATTGCTCTCATGATTGCGGAGACAGACTGATTCAAACAGGGCGGCACGCCCAGAAATATTGCATCTTCCGGGCGCGCAGGAACCGAGGGGAGCGTCGCGCGCACGATGTATTGCGCACCGCGAATTGGACTCCATGCTGTTTGCGAATATGCTAACACGATTAGTGTGCGGTACGTATTTTTAGCGTTACAATGATTTGAATTGGGACTTATTTTTGTCACCGGAAGTTGGCCGTAAGTCGTCCCATACTATTCGCGGGGTTAGACGTAGTCCTATGTGTCAAACATCAATGACAATGCGTAATTTTTTTGAAATTTCTATAAGTTCGATCGCGCATGACGATCGAACTTATAGAAATTTCCAAAATTTATGACACTCCTTCAAAAGCAAATGAACGGATCCGCAGCGTTGTTAAGATGCGTGGTACAGTTGCAAACGGTATAAAAACAAATCTGCAGCTGACCACGACCATTGTGAGGCTGAGTGAAAATGTCGCGGCGGGAGAGAACTGACTTTCAGAAAGGAAAGATATTTGGGTGTTATATTAGTGGGTTGTCCATAAGAGAAACCGAGAGGAGTTTAAACACACCCAAGTCAACTGTTTTGGAAGTACTGAATAAGTGAAAGACACATGGCATGCCTGAAGCAGCAAAACGTACCAGCAGACCAAAGAAAATCAGTGATACAGGACGTCGAAGCCTCAGGAGAGCAGTTACAGCTAATCGGCGGTGTACTGCACAAGACCTCAGTGTACAACTGAGTAAAAATGCTGGAACCTCGGTATGTGCACGTACCATTCGCAGAGAACTTCATTCCATGCGTTACCGTGGTTGTGCGGCTGCTCATAAGCCTTTCATCTCCACTCGGAATGCTACTCGTCGTTTAGCATGGGGTAAAGAACATTTATCGTGCACCGCATATCAATGGAAACGGGACCTATGGACTGATGAATCCAGATACACGATCCATCAGTCTGATGGTTGTGTAAGGGTATGGCGGAAGTCGGGGGAACGCTATTTACCACAGTGTTCTGTTGCTACTGTCAAGTTTGGAGCTGGCAGTGTACTCGTGTGGAGGTATTTTTCGTGGTATAGTCCCGGCCGAATGGTTATCGTAGACAAACCTGTTAACCAGCACGTCTACCTCGATGTTCTGTACAGTTATGCCCTACCAACTCTGTGGCAATACTATGCAACCGAGCATTGTTGGTACCAGCAGAATAATACACTGAGCCATAAAGCACGGACTGTTACGGCGTGGGTTGACGATAATTCCGTATCGTGTGTGAACTGGCCAGCACAGACCCCTGATCTTAATCCCATAGAGCGCCTATGGGATGAATTATAGCTGCGCATAAGAAGTTTAGAACCAAGGCCTACTACTAAGCAACAGTTAGAGCAGCGTTATGTATTGAATGGAAGCGCAAACCTATCGCTGTGTTCCAAAACCTTGTCGAAAGCATGTCTCGAAGAGTCAGTGCATGCATTAAGGCCAAAGGTGGTTTCAAAATATCTTTATTCAAGGTAGAAATCAGGAGACGAACTAATAAGGACGTCTAAATACAAATAAAATACGATCAAAGATCGTTAAACTACTAAAACCTATATAAAAATATACAGCATAGTGCACAAGTTGAAAAATGGAGCAAAATTACAGCTCGTGATAAATGAACAGCGACAAGCATGTCTGGGCATTGAGGAAGGATTTTAACAAAAAAACTTATTGCTCATAAGTGCATTGCTGTGCGATTAACAAACCTGTTCAAGAAAATTGAGAGCTTCAGGAGACAACATTTCTCTTGAAAAAAAAAAAAAAAACACAATACAATAAGACAGTAAGGTGTAACACATCATAGTTACAAGAATGTACAGTACAAAGCAATTGACAAACTGATCATAAGACAAATCAATGAAATGATGAATATCAGGAGAAGAACAAACTTGGACTTCCTGGTGTAAATATAATATATTACCTGTTGGCCGACACCGTACTAATGCATGTCAATAAATGCTATGTTGTGTTTCTCTTCTAGGTGTCCGGTGACTTTTGTCAATATAGTGTACTTCGTGTGGCTATTTATTGGTGGGAGGAGAGTTGTGATCACCCACTGTTCAAATTGCTTTGATGTTGTGATGGGGGCATGAAACTCTTACCTTATTTTTTGCACTAATATCGAGTTGGTCAACTCTTTGCTGCTATCACAGCCACCACTCTGATGGAAAGGCGTTTCACCAAATTTCGGTACGGAATTCCCTCCAACTCTGCGGCAAGAGCTTTAGTTAGGTCGGTCAACAATGTCAGACGGTTCGGCCTGGTCCACAGTCTATGTTCTAATTTATGCCAAATATGTTGTATAGGGTTGAGATCGGAGCTCTGCGCAGGCCAGTCAAGTTTTCCACACCCATTACATTAAACCATTCCTACACGAACTTGCAAAGGCATCAACAACACAATGCCTATAACGTTCGTTGCTATTTGTAACGTGTATATGTGGCTTTGGGAACACTGTGTAATTTTTTCTTCTTATAAATTTCCTTTAAAACAGAGTCATTCAAATAAAGTTCAAGAAAGATTTGCTTACAGTTCGCTTTTTATTCAGGTGCACTTCAATAATGAAGAAACTTTTAAATCATAGCTCCAGTAACAATAATATGCTCTCAATCGAACTAAAGGGAATTAGTAAACACAGTCGTGGTCTGAAAAAGCTAACACAAAACATGCACTGCTGGCCAAACAAAAGGCAACACCAAGAAGGACACGAGGTAGCAAAGCCAGATTTACTGGACACATAACAACAGATACAAAGATGAAACGATTGAGCTTGCAGGCCCGTGCGACTTGCGGAACACGCAGACATCAATAGTTCGTGTGGCCCTCATGGCTGGCAATAACGGCAGCTACACGCCGCGGCATCGAACGAAAAAGGCTTTGGATGTCGGCTTGAGGTATGTCGGTCCAGGCTGCTTCCACACGTTGCCACAGTTCATCAGGCATAGCCGCGGGTGGTGCTTGCCGGGCCAGTCGGTTGCCGATCAGCGACCAGACGTGTTCGCTGGGCGACATATCGGGAGAACAGGCGAGCCACGGCAGCAGTGACACCTGGTGGGCCGTGAAGAATTGTTGAACGATGCGTGCCACGTGTGGGCGCGCATTGTCCTGTTGAAACGTGGCAGCTGGCAGGTCCTGCAAGTAAGGAAGGACTACAGGCTCCAAAACGTCTGAGATGTAGCGGTGGCTGTTGAGTGTACCGGCGATGCGTACCAGAGGGTTGCGGGCGTCATATCCAATTGCGCGATAAACCATAACGCCAGGCGACGGACCGGTATGGCGATGCATAACGCAGGCGTCATACAGTCTCTCGCCGCCGTGCTGCCACACGCGGATCCGACCATCGTGGTGTTGCAAGCAGAAGCGGGATTCGTCGGAGAAGACAATGTCGTGACATTCCGTAGTCCAGGTGCGGCGTTCAACTGCCCACTGCCGCCGCACTCGCCGGTGGTGTAACGTCAATGGCAATCGGAGCAATGGGCTCCGTGCGAAAAGTCTCCGCTCCCTGAAGAAGAGGTCGAACGGTACGTGCTGACACAGGTTGTTGCGCAACACACCCTAATTCCTGCGCTAACGTTCGTGATGTGGCGGTGCGAGCCGTCAATGCCCACCGTACAACATGCCGGACCTCTCGTTCGGTGGTGTGCCGCGGATACGGCAATCGCTCACGTCGGTCCGTTCGTCCCTCTTGCACCCACCGAATCCATACTCGCCTCATTGTGGCTGGATGTCGTCCCACACGGGCGCCGATGTCTCGGTACGATAAACCGCTGTCGCGAGAAGCCACTATTCGTCCTCTGTCGAACTCCGAAACGTGCTGGAATGACTGCCGTATTCTGCGACGAGGCATCAGGAACCTTCCCACGCACAGGTCCGGCAGCACAACACACTTCCACTACTTACACCCGGCCTTCTGTGCACCCTTCTTATAGTGCTTCTCGGTGGCGTGCCGGGCTCACATGATTTGCATATGCCCTGCAATGCTAATTGTTTGCATGTCCTCTCGTGGGCGACACACGCTACGAATTTCAGGCCAATTGGATGCTTCCTTCTTGGTGTTGCATTTTGGTTGGCCAGCAGTGTATATTTGGCCAAAAGTCTTACACCAATAGACCGAAAGTCAATTTTTGATCTTTGAAGTTAACCTATAAAGTCAGGAATACATATTATACATCATTTTAAAGGACATTTTATGTTGAATTCAAATATTTTTACAGAATGTTATTACGAGTAATAGAAGTGAAGTTAAAAGCAAAAGTTCAGCGTCTAGTCATAAAAAGCATAAAAATAGTGGAATTTGTGAAATCAGTGTACAATGCATTTAACGCAACGTTACTGTACAGTACATTATTGAAACATGCAGGACACTTGAAATTATTTCCCAACAAGCAAAATACGCTTTAATATTTAATTGGATAACCACGGTTTCTTCGTAACCAAGTGCACCTTCTTGTCATGGAATTAATGAGCTTCTCTAGTTGCCCATTGGTGATAACATGGGGCCATACGGCCCTTACAGACTCAATTAATGCTGTTTTAGATGTGGGTCCTTGTTCACGGATCTTTTGCTTCAATCTCAGCCACAAATTCCCTATGGGATTGAGATCCGGTGACTGTGCCGGCCTTTGAAGCTTTCTTATAACTTTTCGAATAAATCACTCGTTAGCCAACTTTGACCGATGACATGGCGCGTTATCGTCCTGAAAGATAAAATTCAACAAACCCATGCCTTGTGCAGATGGTAGCCGGTTTGGACTCCCAAAATATCCACATATTTCGATCCATTCAATGTGCCATCAATAATGTGCATTCGGCCAACACCACTGGCTGAAATGCAGGGCCATAACATCACCGAATGTGGGTGCTTGATTGTTGGCCAGATGCATCATGCCTTATATCTTTCACCAGCCCGACGATGTACATAATTATTTCCATTATCAGCGGAAATGGTAACAGTTGTTTCATCACTGAAAATAACATTTTTCCATTCATCAACAGTCTAATTCTTGTGTGCCTTGGCCCAAGCAATTATTTTGAGCCGTTGTTGTTCAGTAAGGGAAGGTTTTCCTGCAGTCAGTCCATTTTCTTGTAGCATACGACAAACTGTACATGCAGATGTACTAATGCCTTCTTCATTCTCCCACTCATTTCTTAAATCAGTGGCTGTTTTAAACTTGATTTTAAGGAACGACGAATCAACATGCGATCATGACCTTCAGTACACAGCCTTGGTCGACCTGTTCTTTTTCTGTTTCACACACATCCAGTTTCTGAAACTCTTTTAATGGTGTGCAACACAGTGGAATGATTACAGCCACATTTAACAGCAATTTTACGACTACTGAATCTAAGCTCATGCAAAGTAATAATTTCTGCCCTGGTTTGAAGAGGCAGGACTAATTTTCGGGTCTTTGACATTCCAAAATTCAAATATCACCAGGAATTCTGCATAAACTTCCGCTAACTGACTACAGGCAGGGAAAACTATAGTGGATTAGAGGGGCGCCAACGATTTTTCAGAACTGGATTTGGGTTTCCTCACTTGACCGTTTTTGCTTGTAACTTCACTTCTATTAATGGTAATAAAATTCTGTAAAAATATTTGAATTTAGCATAAAATTCCCTTTAAAACGATGTATAATATGTATTTCTGACTTAACATTACGCTGTATAAGTTTACTTCAAACATCACCAATTG
Source organism: Macrothele yani (assembly GCA_039090855.1). NCBI lineage: Eukaryota > Metazoa > Arthropoda > Arachnida > Araneae > Macrothelidae > Macrothele > Macrothele yani. Next base: position 121,214,437 of record CM077026.1, read on the forward strand.
ACTTTCGGTCTATTGGTGCAGGTCTTTCGGCCACGATTATACATACATAGCTCGTTCTTACCATGTCCACACACACGTCACGCATCCTAAACTCAAGACTGTTGCCAACATTACATTCAGCGAGGGAGAAAATATAACGTTGAGATTGAAACGCTAAAAGAGGGCGAACTCAAAATTTACATACAAAAAGGCAACTAAAAATGAAAGCTAGAGTATATGCCATATGCTTCCTATGGATGGGGACATTGTGCTGTTAATAAAGGAAAAAGCCACCTAGCTGTTACCATAATGTTGGGAGCATGGAATTGTCGATAATGTCTTTATAGGTAGCAACGTTAGGATTCCAGAGCCCTGGAACAAGGAGGGGCCCAGCTCCACCAAATTTGGCAGATGTCGTAACACAGTTGGGAAGAAAGTGTTCATCCGGTATCCTACACGCCCAGACTCGTTAGTTACACTGGCAGATGGTAAAGCGTGATTCATCGCATCAGAGAAAGCACATACTGTCTATACTGCTCCAGAGTCCACTAGTGCAAAGCATTTACACCACTCCAACCGACGCTTAGCGTTGATCTTGCTGATGATAGGTTTGTGTGCGGCTGCTCGTCCATGGAAACTCATTCCCTTCAGCTCTCGTTGAATCGTCATCATACTGGTGTTGCTTTCAAAGCCATTTTGAAACTCAATAATGAGTGTTGTAATAGGGGACAGGCGGTTTTCTCGCACCATCTGCTTCAGCAATCGGCGGTCTCCCTCTGTCATTTTACATGGCCTACATTCCTTGTCGCGATACCGCTGTTGTTGCTTCCTAGTGTTCAGTAACATCGCTTACAGTTGATCCGGACAGCTGCAGCAATGCGGAAATTTCCCAAATATACTTGTTGCTAAGATTGCATGCTATAACCATGCCAAGTTGAAAGTTACTCGGCTGTTCCCTACGACCTTCTCTCCTCTGAATGCTAATCTATGGTAAGTTTTTTTATAGGGGGTTTAACGACCACCATGAGCAACTCTGTGGGCTATAAACAGTCGTCCGTCCCTTATATAGGGCCAAGGTTCTAGGAAAGGGAGAGAGCCCGCCCCGTAAGACAAACACAACATCCATTCCTCACCGAGATTCGAACCCACACCCATCTCGGACGATAAACCACTTCTTAGACCACTGCGCCATCGAGGCGGCCATGGTGCTAGTCCGATACGTGCGTCTGTTAATCCTTGTATGGCCCATGGCTGTGAGGTATACTGCCAAATTCACTGCTTAAAAAGGGGCCTCTGGATAATTTTAATCATACAATGTACTTCTCAATAATTTCGGCATGCACAACATTTACAAAAATATCAATATCTACAGTTTCAGTAACCCATTTTAATACTTCTTAGCCTTGTTTAAGAAAGTACAACGGCCGTTCCATAAAAACTGAGAATAAAATCACACAAAATGAGGAAATATAGGTACAGAGAAATATATTTTATTCTTTCTCAAAGTATCTTCCCTCAGATGATATGCAACGGTCCCATCGTTTAGTTCACTTTTCAAAGCATGTGGCGAAGGCATTTTGTACAAGTTGCTTTAGCAACCCCTGTACAGCTTGAATAACGTCAGCATCTGTGTTGAATGTTGCGCCACGGAACTTCTCCTTCATTGTTGGAAACAACCAGAAATCGCACGGGACGAGAACAGGACTGTAGGCAGGCTATGGCATGATTTCAATTCTGCATTTAGTAAGAAACTGTTGAACACAGGCAGCCGTATGTGGTCGGGCGCTCTCATGGTGTAGGGTCCACTTGCTCATCAGTTCCGGTCACTTAATTGATATATGCCGTCGCAGACGCTTCAAGACTGAAACGCAATACTCAGCACTGGCAGTAATTTCTGGAGGAACGGCATGCTGGTAGACTACACCTTTATGATAAAAGAAAATGATCATCATCATTTTCCCATCTGATTTGGTTTGGCGGACATTTTTCGGAGGAGGCGAGCCTGTGTGTTTCCAGACACTCGTTGCGCGCTTCGTGGGGGGTCGAAAGAGTGGACCCATGTTTCATAGGGAGTTATCACTGTTGTTTAGAAAGTTTGGGTCCTTTACAATCATTTGTTTCCACTCATGACACACCTGAACTCTGGCTAACAATTGTTCTCCCTTCAGGTGATGAGGTACCCATCTGGAACACCAACGATGGAGCAGTAATTCATCGAGTAGAATGCGGAATGCCAACGTTTTTGAAATATAGGTTAATGCCGCTATGTGTTCACACGTCATTCTTTGATCTTCTTACAGGATTGTCCTAACAGTGTAAACAATAGACTGAGTAAGAACACTTTCAGGTCGACCAGGCCTAGGAGCGAGTTATGCCAACAAAGCGCTTATTTGAAATCATGATGCCATCTAAAAATTGTCGGCTCACCCAAACATTTATCTTTGTAAGCTTTTTCATTAAATCAACTGTTTCTGGAGCCGTTTTGTCCAAACGGTAGCAAAATTTTATCGCACGGCACATTTCACTTCTTAATTGAATCACTCACCTCCATAGCTGTATGGCGAAATATAGAGGTACCTTAAACAACTGCGCAATAACAAAACCAGAATCTTCTGCTACGGCTAATAACTGCTGTCATAGATACTTCCTTAATTCAGATAGTCATCTGCGTGGTTATTTTTTCCCTTCGCATTGTTGCCAACTAAAAAAAATTACTCTCAGTTTTATAGAATGGCCTTTGCATTTAGACGTGAGAAATAAAAAATAAGAACAGTACCAAAAAGAAATAACTATGTTTAGTTTTAGAAAAACAAGTTGTGTGTTTGTGTTATTCTTCTGGGGTTTAACAACCACTGTGTAAGGTGGTTGTTAAATCCCCGAACAATAGTAACACCCTATAAGCAGCAGCCCGCTCCTAATTTAGGACCACTGGTTCCAATGTATATATAGAGCCAGTGCCGAAAAGTAAACACAAGTTGCCTTACCGGGATTCGAACTAGGACCCATCTCGGACGAATGATCATAAGCTAGCGCTTGGACCACTGCGTTTCTGCGGCAGCAGAAAAAAGGTTTCTGGGCTTAGCCATTAAGAACCATAAAAACATCAACAGTTCTCCATTTTTTGAAGTTTTCCCTATTTTTAATCCTAGGCTTAAAACGTAAATATTTCACTACGAAAATTTTCAGCTTTCGAAAAATTTGTCTTCATCCAACCTCTCCTCATTTTTTTCTCTCAAACCCAAACGTTTTCGCCCCGCTCCCCAAACTGAGATTCCTTGATAAACCTGATACCTAGTACTGATATTTCTCTAATATCTACGAGTATGAACACTCCACACAGGCCAGTTGCTGGGTGGTTCGTAGTGTTAGCTTCTCATAATTCGTCCAGATTCGAATCCCCGCTTGAGACGCAATGGTTCGGTTGTCTTACGTATATTCCCTGACTGGAAGTAGCGCCCAAACAAAGGGGCGGGCTATTTATCCACGCCTATTGAGTTTCTTGCCGAATACTGCTCACTAAATTGACTGCAAATGTTACCATCTAGCATTTGCGCTACTTAGTATGTGGCTGTGCATCGTAGACACGTCATTCCTTCTCGGTTGGGCAATGCTTTCAATGAGGAGTTAATAGATTTTCGAATCAGAAGTTAATGTTTCATTTATTTTACAATTAAACACAAATGGGAATTATGGCTTTTATGTCCCTCCATTAAAGCAATGTGTGAAAACACAAATTTGTCGGTGACGATGATCGAACCAGAGATGGAAATGGGTCACGGATCAGCGACAATTTCTTGCGGGTCACACGTGTCGGGTCAGGGTGTTCCTAACCCGATTTTGACCCCGTTTCATTTCCGTTTTATTTTTGAACAGAAAAAATATTTCAAAGAAACCTTCAGAGGTCTTTGAAATAATACTTCAAAGCTGCAGAGTATGATCCAGGAACTTGTTGAGAAGGGTAAAGAAATGTAAATTAAAAATGAACTTTCAGGAGACGAAACTGATGCTGATGTACAATGCTTTCAGAAGGAAAGAAGATTTATCAATTGATGGGGAAAAGCTGGAGATAACCAATTCCTACATTTACCTTTAGCAGCAGATATTAAGCGATTACCACATTGATGAAGAAATTAATTGGCGCACAAAACTTGGTTGGAGAGCTTTTGGAAGAAAAGTACAATTTGTAAGAGTAGTATGCCATTATGTCTTAAAAGAAAAGTATTTAATCAGTGCATCCTTCCAGTGCTTATATATAGAGCGGGAAAAAGGACCTTAACTAAAAAAGACATGCAAAAACTGTAGAAAACTGAAAGAAGCTTGAAGAGATGCATGCTTGATGTAACTAAGAAAGATAAAAAGAGTGGGAAGACATCACGATCAGACTAAAATCTCCGAAATGCCAATGGGCTAGACATGTTGCCAGAAGAATGGACAACCGATGGACAACCGAAATTTTAGACTGGATTCCAAGGGACAGGTAAAGACCTAGAAGAAGGCCACGAGGGAGATGTGTGGATGGAGGAGACTGGCCCAAGACAGTCCATTGTGGAAGAAACCTGGGGAGACCTTCATCCAGCAATGGATTGATAATGACTGACAGTGATGATGACGACATATATATGAGTTTATAGCTCAAGGCAGATTTTTCCGGGTCAGACTCGGGTCGGGTGTAATTACGTGACGACAGAGTCCAGGTTTGAGTCCGGGTCCAAAATGTTTGACCCGTTTCCAACTCTGGATAGAACCTGTGCCTCCTCGCTCCAGAGCCAATTGTCCTAACCGACTAAACTACACGTACGAATTGTATCGCTGCAGATTTGTCGTCTTGACAAGTGCTTCTCCTCTATAGTACGTCACATCCTCGCCTTCTTAATTATTTTTTTTAAGCGGAGAAGGAATTTTCATTAATTCCAGACGATGTGTGGAACAAACATCACCCATTTACCGAAGAACCCAACAGCCAGTACATTTATTTTCCACAATCGGGAGCCAATTGTAAAACACAAATTTGTCAGTGACGAGGATAGAATCCTCGCTCCGGTGTGACAGCGCTCGAGATTCGAGGCGGCACATTTAGGTGGAAAATCCATTCCCTAGTTTATTTATTTATTTAATTATTTCTTTCTTTCATTATTTATTTATTCATATTCATTAATTCGTGTAATTTTTGAGGAAAGAGTACGTTTTATTTACTTTTTATTTATTTTGCCATATACTTTCGGGTGATTCTTCTTTTCTTTTTTTTCCTCTCCGTCCCTCTCTCCCAGCACAAGGCGTCACATAGCGTAAGACTAGATAGACAGCGTTGGCGTCACCATGGACGGACCGACATTGTGAGGAGTGTTTTATGGGGCAATAGAAGTGTCCTCCTTGTCTAGCATCCACAATGCGTGTTGGGTAGACCGTAGAATGTTTAGAACCGGAACTAACAGTTTTATTGGGTTAGGATTTATGGCCCGGGGGTTATATCACGCGGGTAACGTAACTTGAGCGGTTCTCAGAATTTTCACGGGAACAGGTAGCAATTTTGATCCCTTAACGAATAGATGAACAAAATGTTAATTCTCTGACCAGTAGGATTTAGACTTGGGAATTTAATTCAGGGAGGCTTGCGTTTGCCAGCTAGTGATTGGATGATGGGATATTTTGAGGCAATGTGGGTCTTCTTGTGGGTTGCCGAAACTTTTCCAAGGGAAGAGAAGAACTTGGTGCTTCACTATTGCATTTTTCACGGCGTGCATCACTTTCACTTTTTTTATTCCTCGTGACTTGTCACTTGGGTTTCTTTTTTTTTTTTTTTTTTTTCTTGCCGTGAATGTGGGTGACTCTTCTACATGACTGTCACCTAGGAGTTGCCATGTAAAGCTTGGCCCTTTGCCTGCATTTCGTTTTATTTGTGCGTGGCCCAAAACTTGGTCACCGCCATGATTTATCAGAGGCGGCAACTTAATCGCTGCCAAATATTACGGCAGGACATCCGTAACTGCGTACCGTTTCCCGACATGGATGGAGGATCTCAAACGAGGTGCCAAGGAAAAGAACCCTGCTAAGGACGATGAGGGTCTCCACCAATTATGACGGACCGGGACATCCATCGCAGATCAGTACCCTTGGTGGAGGAACAGCGATAGTAGTGTTTTACGGACGATAAGTGATGATAAGAAAACTGGACTTTCATGTGGTTACATTTCTTCCGTGTGGTATGGGAGTCAACATCTAGAAAGATTGGGAATTTAAGGTAGGAAATCCATCTTATTCTTTCTTTTGGTGTCCCCTCATAATATGTTTATCGGATCAGTGCATACGAAAGTCTTCCGTTAGAATTAATGTTTTTTATAAGCGAGTAGTTAATGAGTACAGGTTCCTGTCAGAAAGTCGGAATCATTTTTGCTAGTATTGTGAGTGTATCTTTATTATTATGCCAAAACATAACTAAAAAATTGCTTTCTTTGTTAATTTGCCTACGTATAATCATGAATGTTTCTTTAGTTGCAAATTATGTGCTCAACCCTGGATTTTTGGAGAATATATAATTTTACGGCAGGGACTTAGAAAATCCGTTCACTTATGCTTTTTCTTTTTAATTCTAGACGTTCACGAAAACATTGCGGCACACAGACTCCCAAAGGAAAATCTCCTGTGTGAATCACAACGCCCCGTCAGTGAATCCTAAATCTGCGTCAGCCCTAAATCAGGGAATCGCAGAATCACAATCCACTCGACACCCCCTTGGTTCCCAATATTACGCCGGGTGAACCCAATTCGGAACCCGCCCGATAATACCGGAGCCAGTTGTTCTAACCGACTAAACTACACCGACGGAATATATCGCTGAAGATTTGTCGTCTTGACACGTGTTTCACATTTGTAGTACGTCAGACCTGTGAAAAGCACTTAGATAAATTATACATCTGTGCTCGTTTGTCTGTTGTACATTTTTCTTTCACAAGCATATTGCTGATGATACTGGTGTTTTTTTTTTTTTTTTTGTTTCTTTTGCGAGTCGGGCTGAACTCGCAAATCTGCATCACTTACGCAGCAGATATCTTCGTATTCATGTGACTGAAAAATCTCACTCAGGTAATCGGTATTTCTTACATATCTGTTCTTATGACTTCGACAAAAGCTTGAGGAAGAGGAAATGAAAATTTTATTCAAAAGTAGAAGGAATATCTCGCAGTGATTTTTTTTATCTGGCAATCTCTCGAACCATTCTTTTTATCAGATGCAATACCATTTCCATCTGCCCGAAATTCCGCGTATCCTTAATATTGCGAGCCGCACCCCCACAGGATCGCAACAGGAAGAAGGCAGTGGGCAAAAAAAACAAAAAACAGGCTGCAGAAAATGTAATGCGAACGTGGCCGCGGCGAAGGGAAAAAGAAAAAAAAGAAAAAAAAACTGGCTGTGCCTTACAGCAGAACTTGACAACAGAGCTAAGAAACCCTGCAAGTTATGAGTCTCATCTATTTCTGCGTCTGTCAGGCGACATAATATGTGTTTAATGCCTCCTGTCGCCATAGCAACCGGTCCTCATGAATGCGGCGGCTGGTCTAGAGCTCATAGTAGCGGAGGCTCTCTTTACAAATGTCTTTCTCCTACATACTAGAATTTGACTTCTTCTCAAAGAAAGGCGAAATTACTGACAGATGAGATTTTTTCACAAACTTTGTCATTAAAGAAGAATATAGTCTTCATGTTCAGAGTCACAGTCTGCCTTACAGAGAACACTCACTATATTAATATATAAGTCTTAAACACCTGTTACCAAGGCGAAAAAGTGAATGTTCCTTCTTTCGGGAGGGAGTCTATTAAAAGTGCAACAGAGTGCGAGCAAAGCACTTATTCATGCGCAGATAAATAAGTACCTTTAAATTGCAATGCAAGACTGAAGGCTAGTTTGAGGTACTACTTCGATACGCAGGTGAATGAAAAAGCGAATTAAGAAAAGATACTGAGAAAGAAATCAATCTGTAATAATAAAATTACACTGCCTGACTGTCAGTCTGTCGCTCAAATACAGAAGAAGCAACTGAACGTAATTTGAAAGCAGTGGCGTAGCGGAAAAACTCGACCCCCCCCCCCTTTCCCCCAGCAAAAAATATTTTCGAGGCCCTTTTACGAAAATCCATTAGGTTTCAATTACTCAAGATCTTAACTTCCGTATTATTAACTAGCATTTACGGGTGTTTCAGTAAATTAAATTCTTCGGAACTTATGAGTATTTTGGGCAAAATCAAAGTTATTTCACTTTATTGCGTGAAACACAAAAGTGTACGTGATAATTAAAATGATTGCTCTGATTACCGATACAAATTACTACACAAAATATTTACGTCAAAGTTAATCATATAGTGCAAAATTTATTATTTTAAAGAACTAAGGCCTGCTTTTTGAAATGCCTCACGATTACACACACAAAACATGCAAATACCGTGTGACAATGTCTAGTGACTTTTCCGATTTAAACGAAATAGCACAACATAACCAACCTTAAAAAACACCATAATATCTTCAAGTTAGAACTGAAGAACAGGTTCTCTGCTTTAGAAGGATTAACATCGGAAGAAGTGGACATCTCTGAAGTTAACAGAAAAGTAACCAAAGCTCTTATGGAAACAGCAACAAAATTAGCTGGGTCTAAGAACAAGTTGCATGTGAACAAATTATCAGGAAAAACCAAACTGTTGATGCAAAAAAGAAGAGAGATGAGGACAACTAAAGAAGATGTGACTTCCAAAGTGGAATATATAGAGCTATGCAAGACAGTAAGAAAAAGTATCACTGAAGACGTCAGGAAATTCAACTGTGAACTAGTGAGGAAAGCAATTGAAAACAACCAAAGCCTAAAGATAGCAAAGGGACATCTCAGTAAGGGAAGAAAACAGATTATGGCACTGAGAAAAGAAGATGGTTCTGTAACAAGAAATAGAGGCGAAATTTTGACAAGAGTCAAAGATTTCTACTCCAAATTATACGAAAGGGATGATATATGCACTCCAGACATCATGAAAGATACCAGTACCAGAGTTCCTCCAGTCCTTCCAGCAGAAGTTGCACATGCAATCAAGAACATGAAGCGAGGAAAAGCTCCAGGAGAAGATGGAATTACTGTAGACATCCTACAAGAAGCAAGTGGAGAAATCGAAACAGTACTCGCCCAAATTTTCACTCGATGCCTTAATGAAGGAAAGATTCCTGAGGATTGGAACACCGCTACAATGATCCTGCTACATAAGAAAGGTGACATTGAAGATCTCGGAAACTACAGACCTATCAGCCTCCTATCAGTAGTTTATAAAATCTTCACTAAAGTTCTTTCACACCGCTTGAAGGTAACACTGGACATGGCTCAACCGAGAGAACAAGCTGGATTCAGGAGTGGCTACAGCACAATAGATCATATCCACGTGCTGAGAGAACTAATTGAAAGAGCGAGGGAATATGAACTTCCATTGTGCATGGCTTTTATCGATTATGAAAAAGCCTTTGATTCGGTGAAACCATCAGCCGTTACAATGGCTCTGAAAACCTGCGGTATTGAAGATGCATACATTAATATTATTAATAACATCTATGAAAATGCAAGTGCAAAGATTAGGCTGTTTGAAAATACAACACACGTAAAAATTGGAAAGGGAGTGAGACAAGGTGACACCATATCTCCGAAGCTCTTTAATGCCACATTGGAGGGTGTTTTTCAGTCGCTGAGCTGGGAAAACAAGGGGATAAAGATTAATGGAGATTATCTAACCCACCTTCGCTTTGCTGATGACGTAGTCATTTTTGCAACTACCCCATCAGAGCTGCAGAGTATGATCCAGGAACTTGCTTACAAGAGTAAAGAAGTGGGATTAAAAATGAACTTTCAGAAGACAAAAGTGATGTTCAATGCTTTTACAAGAAATGAAGATTTATCGATTGATGGAGAAAAGCTGGAGATAACAGACACGTACGTTTATCTTGGACAGCAGATATGAAGTGAGGGTCACATTGATGAAGAAATTAATCGGCGTACAAAACTTGCCTGGAGAGCTTTTGGAAGAAACAGCATAATTTTCAAGAGCAATATGCCATTATGTCTTAAAAGAAAAGTGTTTGATCAATGCATCCTTCCACTGCTTACGTATGGTGCAGAGACGTGGACCTTAACTAAAAGAGACATACAAAGGCTGCAGACAACTCAAAGCAGCATGGAGAGGTGCATGCTTGGTGTAACCAGGAGAGATTAGAAGAGGACTCGTGGATCCGAAAAATGACAAGAGTGGAAGACATCATGATCAGAGTTAAATCCCTGAAATGGCAATGGGCTGGACATACTGCCAGAAGGACAGATCATCGATGGACAGCCGAAATTTTAGATTGGATTCCAAGGGACAGGAAAAGACCCAGAAGAAGACCCCATGGGAGATTGGTGGATGAAATTCGAAAGTATGCAGGGGTGACATGGAGGAGACTGGCACAAGACAGACCGTTGTGGAGGAAACTTGGGGAGACCTTCGTCCAGCAGTGGATTGATAATGGTTGACAATGATGATGATGATGATGAAGTAAGCAAAGGTCAGGTGATGCGTAACATCACAGCCTCTCCTTGACAAATGTCAACCCCGCCTTCTCGTGGTACATCCTGTTCCCACTAATGGGGCTCAGACGACCGCCAATAGCGATATAACTATACCATCGGGTTTAGAGGAAATGCTATCCCACATTCACCAACCCGCTTGGCCAGCGTGGTGAGTTATGGCCAAACCCCTACAAAATGGCTCCACAACTTAAATCCTGGCCCTCAGTCTCCGGCAGCTGGAATGTAACTGGCCAAGGCAGCGGCCAGTGCGACATGAAGGCAGAGGGTGCTAAGAATCCCCGGAGGACCATACTAGACTGCCATCTGATGCTGACCTTAGCTACGTATAATGGACGCTCCCTACCTTCGGATTCAAGGCTTCTTGAATTGGAAGAGGAACTACAAAGGATCAAGTGGGACATCATCGGGCTAAGTGAGGTAAGGAGAAAAGGAGATCTCATTGAACTGAAAACTTGACATCTCTTCTACTATCGTGGGACAGATACTGGCAGAACTAGTGGTGTTGGATTTATAATAAACAAGAAACTGAAGGATAAAGTTGTAGAAGTTGAAAGTTCCTCTGACAGAGCTGCACGACTCGTTTTCCAACTCTCGAGAAGATACCAGGCTCAGATTATTCAAACTTATGCACCCACCACAAGTCATGCTGAAGAAGAAATTGAAGAATTTTATGAGGAAATTCGTGATCTAAATAATAAAGGTAAGCAGCACTTGAAGATAATTATGGGAGATTTCAATGCAAAAATAGGGCAACGGCAACAGAATGAAACTTCAGTAGGTAAATTCGGTCACGGCAACAGAAACCAGCGTGGAAATACTCTCGTAGAGTTTGCAGAGGCAGAAGTGTTTTTCATCTTGAACTCCTTTTTCAAGAAAAAGCCACACAGGAAATGGACATGGAAACATCCAAATGGAACGACAAGTTAAATTGATATATTATGTGTAACAAAAAATTCGTCATAGAAGACTGCAGTGTGCTAAACAAGTTCAACACAGGTAGTGACCATAGATTGGTGAGATGTAAGATGCACCTCAACACTAAACTCGAACGAGGCAAGCTCATAAGACAAATAAAATGTATTGACATAACCAACCTTACAAAACACCATAAAACCTTCAAGTTGGAACTGAAGAACAGATTATCTGCTTTAGAAGGCCTAACATCGGAAGAAGTAGATATTTCTGAAGTTAACAGAAAAGTAACCAAAGCTCTTATGGAAACAGCAACAAAATTAGCTGGGTCTAAGAACAAGTTGCATGTGAACAAATTATCAGGAAAAACCAAAATGTTGATGCAAAAAAGAAGAGAGATGAGGACAACTAAAGAAGATGTGACTTCCATAGTGGAATATATAGAGCTATGTAAGACAGTACGAAAAAGTATCACTGAAGACGTAAGGAAATTCAACTGTGAACTAGTGAGGAAAGCAATTGAAAACAACCAAAGCCTAAAGATAGCAAAGGGACATATCAGTAAGGGAAGAAAACAGATTATGGCACTGAGAAAAGAAGATGATTCTGTAACAAGAAACAGAGGCGAAATTTTGACAAGAGTGAAAGATTTCTACTCCAACTTATATGAAAGGGATGATACATGTACTCCAGACGTCATGAAAGGTACCAGTACCAGAGTTCTTCCAGTCCTCCCAGCAGAAGTTGCACATGCAATCAAGAACATGAAGCGAGGAAAAGCTCCAGGAGAAGATGGAATTACTGTACATATCATACGAGAAGCAAGTGGAGAAATCGAAACAGTACTCGCCCAAATTTTCACTCGATGCCTTAATGAAGGGAATATTCCTTAAGATTGGAACAACGCTACAATGATCTTGCTACATAAAAAAGGTGACATTGAGGATCTCAGGAACTACAGACCTATCAGCCTCCTATCAGTGGTTTATAAAATCTTCACTAAAGTTCTTTCACACCGCTTGAAGGTGACACTGGACATGGCTCAACCGAGAGAACAAGCTGGATTCAGGAGTGGCTACAGCACAATAGATCGTATCCACGTACTGAGAGAACTAATTGAAAGAGCGAGGGAATATGAACTTCCATTGTGCATGGCTTTTATCGATTATAAAAAAGCCTTCGATTCGGTGAAACCATCAGCAGTTACAATGGCTCTGAAATCCTGCGGTATTGAAGATGCGTACATTAATATTATTAATAACATCTATGAAAATGCAAGTGCAAAGATTCGGCTGTTTGAAAATACAACACACATAAAAATTGGAAAAGGAGTGAGACAAGGTGACACCATATCTCCGAAGCTCTTTAATGCTACATTGGAAAATGTCTTTCAATCACTGAACTGGGAAAACAAAGGGATAAAGATTAATGGAGATTACCTAACCCACCTTCGTTTTGCTGATGACGTAGTCATTTTTGCAACTACCCCATCAGATCTGCAGAGTACGATCCAGGAACTTGCTGACAAGAGTAAAGAAGTGGGATTAAAAATGGACTTTCAGAAGACAAAAGTGATGTTCAATGCTTTTACAAGAAATGAAGATTTATCGATTGATGGAGAAAAGCAGGAGATAACAGACACGTACGTTTATCTTGGACAGCAGATATGAAGTGAGGGTCACATTGATGAAGAAATTAATCGGCGTACAAAACTTGCCTGGAGAGCTTTTGGAAGAAACAGCATAATTTTCAAGAGCAATATGCCATTATGTCTTAAAAGAAAAGTGTTTGATCAATGCATCCTTCCAGTGCTTACGTATGGTGCAGAGACGTGGACCTTAACTAAAAGAGACATACAAAGGCTGCAGACAACTCAAAGCAGCATGGAGAGGTGCATACTTGGTGTAACCAGGAGAGATAAGAAGAGGAACTCGTGGATCCGAAAAATGACAAGAGTGGAAGACATCATGATCAGAGTTAAATCCCTGAAATGGCAATGGGCTGGACATACTGCCAGAAGGACAGACCATCGATGGACATCCGAAATTTTAGATTGTATTCCAAGGGACAGGAAAAGACCCAGAAGAAGACCACATGGAAGATGGGTGGATGAAATTCGAAAGTATGCGGGAGTGACATGGAGGAGACTGGCACAAGACAGACCGTTGTGGAGGAAACTTGGGGAGACCTTCGTCCAGCAGTGGATTGATAATGGTTGACAATGATGATGATGATGATGAAGTAAGCAAATAACTAACAAACGAAAAAGAACTGTAACACAAAAAACGTAAAACTATTTAAATTATTTACTCTGGAATATAAAAAACACTCTTAACATGATACCACAATGCTTTGCACAAAGTATAAAAAAAAAATCTTTTGACTCTGTTATAAAAAAAAATGACGCAGGTCCTTCATTTTTCATTCCCGCGAAGAACACCTTTTAAATCATTATACGGGGTGATTCATAAAGAAGTATACAGTTTCCAGATGCTGTAAAACAGTAACAGTTGAACACACGGACAACTGCTAACCATTAGGTAACCTATGCTGATGGCTTTACCTTCACCGTCTAAGTGTAGACTTCGCAGGGAAATCTTGAACTCTCTCGAAAGTTTGAGATTAATAGGCTCCCTAACGGCGTTGCGACAGCTAGCCCGTCAGTCACCGGAAACCACAGTCTTTCACTCGGACAGATTCGGTCCAGAGACCTGTGGGGATCTCCCTCCCCACGGGACCGGTACCTTACACCCTTCTATCATAACCCATGTGTGCGACGTGCTATGGGCAGTTGGGGCAAGCAACTTTTCAATAATTTATCTCATCTCGTGGCCGAGAGATCGCCCGCCAACACGAGTTTTTTGGGACAAAAGTCCTTTATTTGGTATCTGATCAAAAAATTATTACATCCACGTTACACAATGAGGGTCTCATGCACCCTTCTCACAAATATTCAAGCACTAAAACACATTATTCACACATTGAAAATATTTACATGGTCCACAGCACTAGGGCCAGTGCTGTGGTGATGACCCCGGGCCAGGGTAGATGTACCCATTAAGTTTGTGTTCCGCTACTGATTGAAGTGACGGACGCTGCTACCTGACTAGTCAGTCAAAATGGCAGCGTCTGCAGTGGAGAAGTTTTGTGTTTTTGAATTTAGCAAAACGAAATCTGTAACTGTTGTGTAACGGCATTTTCGATCACGATTCGGAAAAGAACCTCCAACCAGAAAATCTCTCTACGATTGGCGTAAAAAATTTGAAACTACGGGCTGTTTGTTCAAACTTAAAAGTCCTGGACGACCGCGTGTATCGGAAGAAGTCGTCCATAGTGTTTGCACCGCCATTCAACGAAGCCCGGGAAAATCAACGCGGAGGTTGAGTCGTGAAGTGCAGATTTCACAGCCCACTGTCAGGAGAATTTTGAGAAAGAAGCTGAAAATGATTCCACACAAAGTTCAGATGTTGCAAAATCTCACTGACCTTGACAAGACAAAGCGCTTTAAATTTTGTGCCGAAATACAGCACCGTTTTGAAAATGACGATTTTGTCGATCACTTAGTTTTCACCAGTGAAGCTACATTTCACGTGAGTGGTCAGGTAAACAAGCACAATGTTTCGCTTTTGGGGAACGAAGAATCCCAAATTTCCAGTGCCACACGTGCGAGATTCCCCTAAGGTAAATGTGTTCTGTGCTGTGTCCAAAAAAAAGTGTACGGTCCCTTCTTTTTACATGAGAAAACTGTCACGGAAGGCTCTGTTCTGGATATGTTAAGTCTTTGGTTGATGCCACAGTTGCAGGACGACAGTGACAACTTTATTCTTCAATTGCATGGTGCACCACCGCACTGGTTAGGCGACGTGCGAGATTATCTCGATTAACATCTTCCTCACCGATGGATTGGACGAGCCGCGGACTACAACATACCACTGACCCAATGACCACCCAGAAGTCCTGACTTAACACCTTGTGACTTTTTCCTGTGGGGGTACGTAAAGGACAAGGAATTCGTCCCTCACCTTCCTGTTGATTTAGCGGAGCTGAAACAGCGTATCACAGCCACTATCACTGCACTTGATTCAGATATCTTACCTCGCATTTGGGCAGAATTGGATTACCGTCTCGATGTGTGTCGTGTGACTAAGGGTGCACACATAGAACATCTGTGACTGCCTCTAAATAAACCTGTAACATTCCCCTACAATTCTGTTACAGGTAACATAAAATACATGTAACACCTTATCCTCATTGATATGAAAATCCCGCTCATTGAACTAATATTTCTTTCACATTCTATTGTTAACATACTTGTGTTACCGCGCCAAGCCCCGTTGGGGAACTTGAGGGCATAAATTTTGTTAACGATTTTCGATCGACTAGATGGCAACAATGACATTGGGTTTCCTGGTATAGGCGTCCTAGTCTCATCGTTAGGACTGTTTTTTTTTTTTTGATTGGAGGTTTAACGACCACCGTGAGCAACTCAATGGGCTATAAGCAGTCGCCCGTCCCTAATTTAGGGTCACTGGTTCCAGGGAAGGGAGAGAGCCAGTGCCGTAAGACAAATACAACATCCATGCCTCACCGGGATTCGAACCCGGACCCCCTTTCAGACGAATGATCAGAGGCCATCGCTTAGACCACTGCGCCACCGGGGCGGCCGTTGGGACTTGAAAGCGTTGTGTTTCATACGAGCTCGTACGAGGTTGTCGCAAGGACTCATATGCCGTAAAGAAATTCAATTTAAAAGCTAAAATTTCAGTTTTATGCTTGAATGGGGGTATCTTTGAAGAAAGAAAACTATTACTTTAAATTAAACCAGAACACCGACACTCGTACTCAGTTGCAGAGCAGCGAGAAGAAAAACACGTTGTTTAAAAAAACAAATATAAATATTTTTTGTGTATAATTCTTAATTTAGGTACAATTTAAAGGTGAGACCAGATTAAGTTATAATAAGACATCTCTACAAAAAGAAGTTATGGTTTAGCCTGAGAATAATAGAACTACAAACGTCCCTATCAATCCAACTAGTACGAGGTGAGCAATAATATTTCATTCTAAACTTTCAATGAATACTCAGCATGCAAGGGATTGAAATAATTGGATGATGTCTTACCCTAAAAAAAAACTTCTGCTGTGCTGCACCAATCCGGCGTTGAGGAAAGTGCTTGTCTTCTTCCAGCCGTGGTCTTTGGCTGGTATCCTCCGTGGATAAAACACAGCCGGTAGCTCTCTCTATAGATGATTCTCTAATTTTCTGGGTTATCTAACATCCTGACTCAGTGACGACCCACTTCTTGACCCACGTACAGCTAGGCATTTCTTGCCTTACTCCGACGTCGAGCTTCTACTTCCTACAAAATACAACAACAACCCAACTGCAACCACAACACTGCGACCGACCTCGATTTCTCCAAGTTTTTAATTTTATTTTAGTTCGCTTTCGCTTGCTGCGAGGCGTGTCCTTACCTAGTGAGGACGTCCCTTGCCCCTTCATTGGTTTCTGGATTCCCAACACACACACACACACACACACACCCTCGTTCGCAAGTGGACTGCCGTCCAGTTGCTGCCGCTCAGTGGCTACTTCGAGCAGCTGTTCTCCGGGTCAGCTGACCATCTGCTGAGCTAAGCCCTTTAAAAATTTATTTGGCCGTAACTGTCACCCCGTTATTGAGTTCTATTATCGGAGCATCTGAGAAAACCGTTTTTAAAACTTTAAGCATGCTCGAAGGCACGTATGCCCCACTGAAATATGTTTTCCGACACCGAGCCTGCGTGACATTTATTTCCTAGCCTTACCTTCTTACCAGATTTAAGATTCTTTCTTAGACTTCCGCCGTCTAGTCACCACTGCGCCATTGCAAGTTAAGGTTGTATTATGTAATTCGCAGTGCTGTTGCTTCGCAAATGCCGGGAAATAAAAGAAAATACCTTTCGCTTCGTTTGCGGACTTTTGCACCTGGCCTAGCATTTGCGTTTTCGATCTCCTTCCCACGCGAAGGGATAGCAAAGGAAAAAGAAAAAGAAAAGAAAAGAAACCAGCGAATTCTTATGCGGCCTGGGTCGGGATAATATTTCTTTCACCCAATTACGAACTACTCCAATGAAGAAATCAAATAATTAATTATGTTAATTATTTAACATAATTAAAGCAATTAATTGCGTAATTGAATCCCGAATTTGGGTATTTTTTTACCAAAAGCAATGTGCCTGAAATTAGAAAATTTTCGCGGCAACACCTGCATAGAAACTATTTCAAGGGCTGTGAACTCCACACCTTCCGCCCCGGTAGCGCAGTGGTCTAAGCGCTGGCTTATGATCATTCGACCGTGAAGGGTCCGGGTTCGAATCCCAGTGCGGTATGGATGTTGTGCTTGTCTCACGGTTCTCTTCGCTGGAACCAGTGACCCTAAATTAGGGACGGGCGACTGCTTATGGTTCATTGAGTTGCTCACAGTGGTCGTAAAACCTCCAATTAAAAAAAAAAAGAGAACTCGAGACCCCTTGTAACAGCAAGGGCTATTATTACAAGGGGCCTCAAGTTCTTTTTTTTTTTTTTTTTAGTTGGAGGTTTAACGACCACCGTGAGCAACTCAATGGGCTATAAGCAGTCGCCCGTCCCTAATTTAGGGTCACTGGTTCCAGGAAAGGGAGAGAGCCAGTGCCGTAAGACAAACACAACATCCATGCCTGACCGGGATTCGAACCCGGATCCCTTACGAACGAATGATCGGAGGCCAGCGCCTTAGACCACTGCGCCACCTGGGCGGCCAAGTTCTTTTGAATAGCTGCTTTCTCGTCATCCAATTTTTATTAACTAAAGCAACGTATATTATTTTTAGAGATTTTATGTATTTGCTGAGAAAAAACTGCTTTTCTTCTTAATACTCCATTCAAAGCTGTCTTAATTCTTGGCTATTTCTTTAACCAGTTTCATACGAAGTTTCCGCAAAAAGAATAAAAGAATCTGTAAAATCTTTTTGCTCAAGCTCGAGGCCTTTTTAACCATGAGTCCCCCCCCCCTCCTCCGACTGCGGGATTTGCGGGAGCTATCAGTACGCCCCTGTTTGGAAGAAACCTGCAGGGAGACGTGGGGATGTGTTCCTGTAAGCCCCCGCCCCTCCCCAGCCCCATTTTTTAAAAATCAATTCTGCAAATTTTCAGTTAACAAATTTAATTCTCAAAGCTTTCAACCATTGCTGAAATTTGTCTCACGCAACAGTAGTTCATTTCTGTTTTGCGCAAAACATTTGCATTGCACTCTGGCGCAACAATATTTCATTACACTCAACATAAGAACTACGCAGTTGACGTGGATTAGGAACATCAAATAGAAGTCATCGCTCTTTCCACATTTATAAGTGAGTCACGGAAAAATTCTCATCGGCCGCCAGCGAGAATCGAACCCAGGTCTTCCAGTTACGCGCCGGACATGCTTCCACCGCACCACAGCGGCCTCGAATTCCTCCAGACTGTATTTAGCCGTAAGGGGGTCGAATTCGAGCTGGCAGTTAGCCGTATATGAGTTTGGAGGAATTCGAGGCCGCTATGGTGCAGTGGAAGCATGTCCGGCGCGTAACTGGAAGACCCTGGGTTCGATTCCCGGTGGCGCCCTATGAGAATTTCTCCGTGACTCACTTATAAACGTGGAAAGAACGATGACTTCTATTTGACTCAACATGATGTATTTAATCGCACTGTTGTGCTAATTGCGAGAACCTCACATTAAATGTAATAGAAGCTATTACAAAAATCCGTTTTCTGTTGCCCTGGCAACCTATATTTGCCAAGCTTTACACACCTACGGATGGCTTTATCGTAGCAGATTAATACTACAAACCTGCGTGGGAGAGAACCCTTAAGGGAAAATAGAAGCGACAATATTAATCAGGGCCGGCATGGACCATAGGGGGCAACTGGGGCGAACGCCCCGGGTTTTTTTTTCTGGTTTTTTCTTTTTGGTTGGAGGTTTAACGACCACCGTGCTCATGAGTTGCTACACATGAGCTATAAGCAGTGGTCCGTCCCTAATTTAGGGTCACTGGTTCCAGGGAAGAGAGAGAGAGCCAGTGCCGTAAGACAAACACAACATCCATGCCTCACCGGGATTCGAACCCGGCGCCCCTTCCTGACGAATGATCATAAGCCATCGCTTAGACCACTGCGCCACCGGGATGGCATCGTCCCAGTTGCTCCGCAGATTAGAAAATAAAAACAAAATCGTTTTTGCCTATAATTCCCTATACTTATTGCTATTTTTTTACGTTTTGGGGCGCGAGGTCCAAAATATATTTTCGCAAAGTTTTTCTTTTTTCGTCCCCTCACTTTTTTAAATCTTTAAAGTTTTTTCCACATTCATGAAATAGAAAATTAAATTTCATCGCATTGCTTAAAATTTCCGTATAAATAGATACTGAAATTTAGAAAAATAAAAAGAACATTATAAAAGTTGTTTTGGGGCTGTAAATGGAAGACATTTGTTCAGCGACTTTAAAAACAGTACTGGAAATTTAAAAAAACAAAAGGCAATTTTTTACAGATGACAGCGTATAAAAGGTACAAAAAAAGTCGCTAATCTGTCTACTATTGCTTAAAAATTTCCGTATAAACCAGATACTAAAATTTAGAAAAAAAAAAAAAGAACATTATAAAAGTTGTTTTTGGGCTGTAAATGGAACACATTTCTTCAGTGACTTTAAAAACAGTACTGGAAATTAAAAAAAAACAAAAAGCAATTTTTTACACATGAGAGCGTATAAAAAGTACAAAAAAGTCGCTAATATGTCAGTTACTCCACTTTGCATAAAACAAAATTACTAAAACGTGTACCAGGAAATATACTGTCGATTTATAGCAAATTATTTAAGAGGGATCCTTATAATTCGCTTCGCAAAAATGTATGCAGCGGTGCATTCCGTCCGTGTAGCTTAGATGGGGGAGCAACTTGCTCTAGAGTGAGGGGGCGCGATTTCGAACCCCATCACGGACAAACTTGTGTTTTCACATTGGCGCCCGAACGTGAAAAACGGAACTACTGGGGGTTGGGTTCTTCAAAAAATGAGTAATGTTTGTTCCACACATTGTCTGGAATTCAAGGAAAACTCCTGCTTCGCTAAAAAAAAAAAAAAAAACATTTAGGAGGGAGATAATGTGGCGTACTACAGAAGTGAATGAACCATGTGTCAAGACTACAAATCTGCAGTGGTACGTAGCTTAGTTGGGAGAGCAACTTACTCCCAAGGGAGGGGGCCGCGAGTTCGATCCCTGTCACGGACAAGCTTGAGTTTTCACATTCGTTAACAAGTCTGTAAAATCATGCAATGCATTCATTATGATACGGTTTGCAACATATTCGGAATCATTACTCAACTTATTACTCAAGTTATGAAGATAATGGGTGTGGAATAAATCTCGCTCCTTTGACCCCATTTCGATTATATTAAACAGAATTGGTTCAGTACATACCTCCAAAACAACTTGAAAAAGTTTTGTCGCAATCGAAGCATTTTTATGTAAGTTCTGACGCATAAGAACGATGGAATGGATCCCGCCCTTATGTCCTGACCTTTGATCCCAGTTCGTTCATTTCCAACATGGTTCCTACCCAGGATCTCCCCTACCACATACTAAAATTTCATCGAAATCGATCCATTTTTACGCGAGTTATCGTGCGGACAGACAGACGGGCAAAGCTGAAGCACGTTCGCTTTTCCAACCTATGGTTGGAAAGCGTTAAAAACGACCAAATCAGCTTTGAATTAACATTATACCAAACACAAGTTAGGCTCGTTATAAACGGACTCGAGTGTACTTCACATGCGGAGGCAAGTTTCATAGGATAACTACCTTTTTTACGCTTTCCAACCGTAGGTTGAAGAAGCGTATATGCGCCATCTTTGCCCCTGTCTGTCTGTCCGTCCTCACGATAGTTCGCGTAAAAATGGTTCGATTTCGATGAAATTTTAGTAAGTGGTAGGGGACCACCTGGGGATGAACCCCATTGAAAATGGATGAAATGGGGTCAAAGGTCAGGACATAGGAGCGGGATCCATTCCATTGCCCTTATGCCTCATACCTTGCGTAACATTGGTTTGATTTCGATGAAATTGTAGTATGTATAGGGGACCACATGGGAATGAACCCTGTTAAAAATGGACAAAATGGGGTCAAAAATCAGGACATAGGAGTGGAATCCATTCCGTTGCCCTTATGCATCATAACTTACGTAAAAATGCTTCTATTGAGACAAAACTTTAGTATGCTATTTCGGAGATATACGGAACCGGTTCTGTTGAATATCATCTGAACGGGGTCAAAGGTCAGGACACAGGACCGAGATTTATTCCACAGCTCTTATCCTCATAACTTGACTAAAAATGCTTCTATTGAGACAAAACTTTAGTATGCTATTTCAGAGATATACGGAACCGGTTCTATTGAATATCATCGAAATGGGGTCAACAGTCAAGACACAAGATCGAGATTTATTCCACAGCCATTATCCTCATTACTTGAGTAATTACTTCAATAATGATTTCTAGTATGTTGGAAAGCGTATCATAATCAATGCATTGCATGATTTTACTAACTTGTTGGTAAAGATTCCCCCTTTGCCTGTATCTGAAGTAAATTTTTCTTTGTTTATTGCCCGAGATAAGAGGATGTGCAAATCTGACATGGGTTTTTCGCCCTTGGTATATACTCGTTATATTTCCTTTCCCAGTTCTTCGAAAGCTGACCTGCTGACGATTCTCCGGGTGAATAACTTCGACTTTGATTATGTTCGGAAACTCCTCTTCTCTCCCTGCCGACAAAGGGCCTGTAAAAAGCAAGACCAAAATCGGAGAGTTGGGAAAGGGAATTCTTTAAATAAGGTACGCCATAAATAAAGTAAGAGCTAACAAGGAAATCCGAAACCCGCGAACTCCCAGACCAATAATTGAAGCAGCAACAGTGCGCTGCTTGTTCTACCAAAAAGTTTTTTTTTTTATCGCTTGCTTGCTGACGTCGGACAGGTCAGAGGTCAGTGTTACATAAGATAGCTAGCAAAGCCAGCGCAGAACTCCGTCATTTCCGCTTCGTGCTCTCGATAAAATTATCTTTTCTTAAAGGAAAGAAAGATTTCCTTTTTGAATTCCGTTTATGATTCTTGTCGGAAATGTTTTGTTTATGATCTCGCTGATGAATTAAACATAGGGCGGAAGAGATCGCTTCCTTGAAGGTGTGCCAATATACGTGTTCCGATAACAACTCTTTGCTGTGCAGTTCTTGGAGATGTTACAGAACATGGAAGAGAACAATCTTACTAACACGAAATTTATTTCGATCAAATATTAAGATAGGTGGGCTGCATTTAGAAATGGATTTATGGGAGAAATACCTCGAGCTGCGAGTGGAATCCACTGTCACTGCTATTTTACTGTCATAATGTTTTATAATACTCTGTGGTTACGCATTTACGCTGTCCGGGTATAAGTATGATTTCCTTCATTTGTTTTTAGTTTGAAGAATACATAAACTCCACCTTAAAAATACGTGGTACAACATAAATGCATCAACAATACTATCTTTAATAAAAAACAAGGAACTGTATACAGCAGTTACACTTAAACTAGTATAACTATACTAGGAATCCGAAATTTCTTGGCGTAGATTACAAATCAGTTTCCAAGCTTTTGCACATCAACCAGATGGCTTTTACAAGGAAGGCAGACAGCTAACTGCAAACTGGATAATAGAACGTTTTAACAACTTGAACGTGGTGACTTGACTAGACAATAAATGAATAGGAGCAAATGTGATCAGTCATTCGAAGAAACGAGGTCACGATGGTTGGGCACACGGAACCGTGGTAGAAAACACAGCATTATTTGAAGAATTTATTTTTAAATACGTGGCAACTCCAGGGAGATGCTATCATTGCAAACCTCGCTGCTGGTCAAGATTTCCAAGGTTTCACGAATGGCAGTATATTTGGATGTGAAGTATGAAGCTAATTTCTTTATATCATTTCACATAGGTCCAGTGGACTTGAACTTGACTTCTCTAGATAAGGTAGTGATTATTTTACCGTTTTTTGTATCCCTTTTATGTTCGTTGAGTCTAATTCCAAACGAACGTTTGGTCATCCCGATGTAGTATCGCTTGAAGCCGTCCGGATATTGTACTGGATGGCATAACTTGATCTCAAATTCCAGCTACTTCAATTTCCAAGGGCAAGTTTATAAGCAAGTAAATGGCGCTTCGATAGGATCTTCGCTTTCAGCCGTCCTCGCGGAAGCAATACTTCACCCCATTGAGCAACATTTATTCACCAACATCACCTCAAGACCAACTACCTGGCTGGGATATGCGGACGACATATTTTTCATATGACTTCACGGAAAGGAGACCGCCATTTTTCCTCGATAAAGTCAATTATATACACCCTACGATCAATTTCACTATGGAACTTGAACGCAGAGTTACCTTACCTTATCTTGACGATTTAGTGAACAAATCGCATGACAACCGCATTCGTACGTGTCTATTATAAATCCATCTCCGTTCTCAACCTGATGCTCCGCAGTTCATTCTGCCGTGATGATTACAACATGGCCTTGTTCCGTTCTCGAATTAGAATAGGCCTCGCCGTCCCCTCCGATGTTCCTTCTGTAAAATCCGAACTAAAAAACATCGTCGAATTGGCCACTGAGGCAGGATATACGTCGACCAGATGCATACCTTTATCGAAAAAGCCAGAACCAGCCGTGCTAATCTTTCTATGCCTCAACTTCGCTACCTGGGCTCTATTCCCTACCTACCGAAAGTTTCCCATCAACTCAAAAATGCGCTCAGGAGGATGAACTTCGGTGTCGGCACAAGGTCTCCAGCATCTTTATGTACGATGCTTAAGAGAAATATTGGCAAGCCCCTATTCTCAATGAGGCAGGTGTTTATGCCATCCCACTACAATATCCCGACGGCTTTAGGCGATACTACATCGGAATGGATTAAAATCAACGAACGTAAAACGGATACAAAAGACGGTAAAACAACCACTGCCCTATCAAGAGAAGTCAAATTCAAGTCCGCTGACCCTATGTGAATGATATAAAGAAATTAGCTTCATACTTCACACCCAAATCTACTGTCATTCACGAAACCTTGGAAATCTTGACCAGCAGCGAGGCTTGCAAAGACGGCGTCTCACTCGAGTTGCTACGCATTTGGAATCAATTCTTCAAATAATGCTGCGTTTTCTACCACGGTACGGCGTGCCCAATCATCGTGACCTTGTTTCTTCGAAAGACTGACCACATTTGCGCCTATTTATTTATTGTCTAGGATCAAGTCACCGTGTTCAAATTGTTGAAATTGTCTATTATCCAGTTTGCATCAGTTAGCTGTCTACCTTCCTTGAAAAAGCCATCTAGTTGATATGCGAAAGCTTGGAAACTTTGATTTAAAATCTACGCCAAGAAATTCGGATTACTAGTATAGTTATACTGTTTATTTTAATAAGATCTTTATTACAAAAGATTCATGTCAGGAAAAATCCGACATTACAAAAATTTCTTTTTAACGAAAATTAGATCAATCCCCTTAAAAATCCCATTGAACACGTATTTTTAATTTCAATAACTGGAAATTCATTTTCAATAATTTTTCGTTATAACGAAAAAGTACATAGATTCGTCTTTCCAAGGGAAAATATCAGTTAGAACAACAATACAAATTTGGAAGATGTGAATCCGTTTACTGGTGTAAATATGACATGGATGTTAAGTCAGATAATATCTGAAAACTTGAAAATTTCGTCGTCCTGGAGTGGGACTCGAAGCCGCATCTCACGGATAGCGCCCGATATGCTAACCATTACACCACCCAGAACGACCAAGTTTCAAGTTTCCGATTAACTTGAATAAGTTAATGATATTGTCTGATTTAACATTCATGCCATATTTACACCAGTAAACGGATTCACATCTTCCAAATTTGTATTGTACAATGGTGTAATCATGTATTTCATTCATTGATAGAACAACAATATTTAGAACTCCAGCAAAAATATTGAATTGGTATTTGCAGGCTATTTTGTTAAAAGAAGCGTAAACCCTTCCTATGCAAGTCATATTCCTCCTCCCATTGGGTTAAAAGCGGTTCTAGCCGGTTTGGGAACAAAGGGAATATTGTAGGGACTTATCGCTTAGTCTCTTTCTACAGTCGTTTCTGTTCCATACGTTGCTCCTTACTCGATTTTTTCAAAACAGTTCTTGGAAAAGAGCGTAATTTTAAGAAAGAAAAGATAAAAAAAAAAAAAATCATCGAAGTATACAAAAATAGTAATGTTGCCAGCGGTGGCGCACCCACGAAGAGGGCCGACGGGGGCTACCCAATGCTGACAGGGTAGAAAATTATGGTGTCGTGCACAAAGCGACCCTGTTACATTTTACCGCGGACGAAGTGACCCTGCTAATCGAATCGTTTTACTTATGTGCAAAGATTAGGCTGTTTGAAAATACAACACACGTAAAAATTGGAAAGGGAGTGAGACAAGGTGACACCATATCTCCGAAGCTCTTTAATGCCACATTGGAGGGTGTTTTTCAGTCGCTGAGCTGGGAAAACAAGGGGATAAAGATTAATGGAGATTATCTAACCCACCTTCGTTTTGCTGATGACATAGTCATTTTTGCAACTACCCCATCAGAGCTGCAGAGTATGATCCAGGAACTTGCTGACAAGAGTAAAGAAGTGGGATTAAAAATGAACTTTCAGAAGACAAAAGTGATGTTCAATGCTTTTACTAGAAATGAAGATTTATCGATTGATGGAGAAAAGCTGGAGATAACAGACACGTACGTTTATCTTGGACAGCAGATATCAAGTGAGGGTCACATTGATGAAGAAATTAATCGGCGTACAAAACTTGCCTGGAGAGCTTTGGAAGAAACAGCATAATTTTCAAGAGCAATATGCCATTATGTCTTAAAAGAAAAGTGTTTGATCAATGCATCCTTCCACTGCTTACGTATGGTGCAGAGACGTGGACCTTAACTAAAAGAGACATACAAAGGCTGCAGACAACTCAAAGCAGCATGGAGAGGTGCATGCTTGGTGTAACCAGGAGAGATAAGAAGAGGAACACGTGGATCCGAAAAATGACAAGAGTGGAAGACATCATGATCAGAGTTAAATCCCTGAAATGGCAATGGGCTGGACATACTGCCAGAAGGACAGATCATCGATGGACAGCCGAAATTTTAGATTGGATTCCAAGGGACAGGAAAAGACCCAGAAGAAGGCCACATGGGAGATGGGTGGATGAAATTCGAAAGTATGCAGGGGTGACATGGAGGAGACTGGCACAAGACAGACCGTTGTGGAGGAAACTTGGGTAGACCTTCGTCCAGCAGTGGATTGATAATGGTTGACAATGATGATGATGATGATGATATATACACAAATCGTAGTCAAATTACTTACATCTAATTAATTAATTAATTACATCAAGTTTTTAATAGTAAACACAAGTTTTTAATATCATTATATATCATCATCATCATCATTGTCAACCATTATCAATCCACTGCTGGACGAAGGTCTCCCCAAGTTTCCTCCCACAACGGTCTGTCTGCATAATTTTCAAGAGCAATATGCCATTATGTCTTAAAAGAAAAGTGTTTGATCAATGCATCCTTCCAGTGCTTACGAATGGTGCAGAGACGTGGACCTTAACTAAAAGAGACATACAAAGGCTGCAGACAACTCAAAGCAGCATGGAGAGGTGCATGCTTGGTGTAACCAGGAGAGATAAGAAGAGGAACTCGTGGATCCGAAAAATGACAAGAGTGGAAGACATCATGATCAGAGTTAAATCCCTGAAATGGCAATGGGCTGGACATACTGCCAGAAGGACAGATCATCGATGGACAGCCGAAATTTTAGATTGGATTCCAAGGGACAGGAAAAGACCCAGAAGAAGACCACATAGGAGATGGGTGGATGAAATTCGAAAGTATGCAGGGGTGACATGGAGGAGACTGGCACAAGACAGACCGTTGTGGAGACAGATCATTATATATATGTATATATATATCATCATCATCATCATCATTGTCAACCATTATCAATCCACTGCTGGACGAAGGTCTCCCCAAGTTTCCTCCACAACGGTCTGTCTTGTGCCAGTCTCCTCCATGTCACTCCCGCATACTTTCGAATTTCATCCACCCATCTTCCATGTGGTCTTCTTCTGGGTCTTTTCCTGTCCCTTGGAATCCAATCTAAAATTTCGGCTGTCCATCGATGGTCTGTCCTTCTGGCAGTATGTCCAGCCCATTGCCATTAGGGATTTAACTCTGATCATGATGTCTTCCACTCTTGTCATTTTTCGGATCCACGTGTTCCTCTTCTTATCTCTCCTGGTTACACCAAGCATGCACCTCTCCATGCTGCTTTGAGTTGTCTGCAGCCTTTGTATGTCTCTTTTAGCTAAGGTCCACGTCTCTGCACCATACGTAAGCACTGGAAGGATGCATTGATCAAACACTTTTCTTTTAAGACATAATGGCATATTGCTCTTGAAAATTATGCTGTTTCTTCCAAAAGCTCTCCAGGCAAGTTTTGTACGCCGATTAATTTCTTCATCAATGTGACCCTCACTTGATATCTGCTGTCCAAGATAAATGTACGTATCTGTTATCTCCAGCTTTTCTCCATCAATCGATAAATCTTTACTTCTTGTAAAAGCATTGCACGTCACTTTTTTCTTCTGAAAGTTCATTTTTAATCCCACTTCTTTACTCTTGTCAGCAAGTTCCTGGATCATACTCTGTAGCTCTGATGGGGAAGTTGCAAAAATGACTATGTCATCAGCAAAACGAAGGTGGGTTAGATAATCTCCATTAATCTTTATCCCTTTGTTTTCCCAGTTCAGTAATTGAAAGACATTTTCCAATGTGGCATTAAAGAGCTTCGAGATATGGTGTCACCTTGTCTCACTAATTTTCCAATTTTTATGTGTGTTGTATTTTCAAACAGCCGAATCTTTGCACTTGCATTTTCATAGATGTTATTAATAATATTAATGTATGCATCTTCAATACCGCAGGATTTCAGAGCCATTGCAACTGCTGATGGTTTCACCGAATCAAAGGCTTTTTCATAATCAATAAAAGCCATGCACAATGGAAGTTCATATTCCCTAGCTCTTTCAATTAGTTCTCTCAGTACGTGGATATGATCTATTGTGCTGTAGCCACTCCTGAATCCAGCTTGTTCTCTCGGTTGAGCCATGTCCAGTGTCACCTTCAAGCGGTGTGAAAGAACTTTAGTGATCAACTAGTGGTGTTGGATTTATAATAAACAAGGAACTGAAGGATAAAGTTGTAGAAGTTGAAAGTTCCTCTGACAGAGCTGCACGACTCGTTATCCAACTCTCGAGAAGATACCAGGCTCAGATTATTCAAACTTATGCACCCACAACAAGTCATGCTGAAGAAGAAATTGAAGAATTTTATAAGGAAATTCGTGATCTAAATAATAAAGGTAAGCAGCACTTGAAGATAATTATGGGAGATTTCAATGCAAAAATAGGGCAACGGCAACAGAATGAAACTTCAGTAGGTAAATTCGGTCACGGCAACAGAAACCAGCGTGGAAATACTCTCGTAGAGTTTGCAGAGGCAGAAGGGTTTTTCATCTTGAACTCCTTTTTTCAAGAAAAAGCCACACAGGAAATGGACATGGAGACATCCAAATGGGACGACAAGTGAAATTGATTTTATTATGTGTAACAAAAAATTCGTCATAGAAGACTGCAGTGTGCTAAACAAGTTCAACACAGGCAGTGACCATAGATTGGTGAGATGTAAGATGCACCTCAACACTAAACTCGAACGTAGCAAGCTCATAAGACAAACAAAATATATTGACATAACCAACCTTAAAAAACACCATAATACCTTCAAATTAGAACTCAAGAACAGATTCTCTGCTTTAGAAGGCCTAACATCGGAAGAAGTGGATATTTCTGAAGTTAACAGAAAAGTAACCAAAGCTCTTATGGAAACAGCAACAAAATTAGCTGGGTCTAAGAACAAATTGCATGTGAACAAATTATCAGGAAAAACCAAAATGTTGATGCAAAAAAGAAGAGGGATGAGGACAACTAAAGAAGATGTGACTTCCAAAGTGGAATATATAGAGCTATGCAAGACAGTACGAAAAAGTATCACTGAAGACGTAAGGAAATTCAACTGTGAACTAGTAAGGAAAGCAATTGAAAACAACCAAAGCCTAAAGATAGCAAAGGGACATCTCAGTAAGGGGAAAAAACAGATTATGGCACTGAGAAAAGAAGATGGTTCTGTAACAAGAAATAGAGGCGAAATTTTGACAAGAGTGAAAGATTCCTACTCCAAATTATATGAAAGGGATGATACATGTACTCCAGACATCATGAAAGGCACCAGTACCAGAGTTCTTCCAGTCCTTCCAGCAGAAGTTGCACATGCAATCAAGAACATGAAGCAGGGAAAAGCTCCAGGAGAAGATGGAATTACTGTAGACATCATACAAGAAGCAAGTGGAGAAATCGAAACAGTACTCGCCCAAATTTTCACTCGATGCCTTAATGAAGGGAAGATCCCTGAGGATTGGACAACGCTACAATGATCTTGCTACATAAAAAAGGTGGCATTGAGGATCTCAGGAACTACAGACCTATCAGCCTCCTATCAGTGGTTTACAAAATCTTCACTAAAGTTCTTTCACACCGCTTGAAGGTGACACTGGACATGGCTCAACCGAGAGAACAAGCTGGATTCAGGAGTGGCTACAGCACAATAGATCATA
Source organism: Macrothele yani (assembly GCA_039090855.1). Lineage (NCBI taxonomy): Eukaryota > Metazoa > Arthropoda > Arachnida > Araneae > Macrothelidae > Macrothele > Macrothele yani. Next base: position 121,244,762 of record CM077026.1, read on the forward strand.
TCCACGTACTGAGAGAACTAATTAAAAGAGCGAGGGAATATGAACTTCCATTGTGCATGGCTTTTATCGATTATGAAAAAGCCTTTGATTCGGTGAAACCATCAGCAGTTGCAATGGCTCTGAAATCCTGCGGTATTGAAGATGCATACATTAATAACATCTATGAAAATGCAAGTGCAAAGATTCGACTGTTTGAAAATACAACACACATAAAAATTGGAAAAGGAGTGAGACAAGGTGACACCATATCTCCGAAGCTCTTTAATGCCACATTGGAAAATGTCTTTCAATCACTGAACTGGGAAAACAAAGGGATAAAGATTAATGGAGATTATCTAACCCACCTTCGTTTTGCTGATGACATAGTCATTTTTGCAACTACCCCATCAGAGCTACAGAGTATGATCCAGGAACTTGCTGACAAGAGTAAAGAAGTGGGATTAAAAATGAACTTTCAGAAGACAAAAGTGATGTACAATGCTTTTACAAGAAATGAAGATTTATCGATTGATGGAGAAAAGCTGGAGATAACAGACACGTACGTTTATCTTGGACAGCAGATATCAAGTGAGGGTCACATTGGTGAAGAAATTAATCGGCGTACAAAACTTGCCTGGAGAGCTTTTGGAAGAAACAGCATAATTTTCAAGAGCAATATGCCATTATGTCTTAAAAGAAAAGTGTTTGATCAATGCATCCTTCCAGTGCTTACGTATGGTGCAGAGACGTGGACCTTAGCTAAAAGAGACATACAAAGGCTGCAGGCAACTCAAAGCAGCATGGAGAGGTGCATGCTTGGTGTAACCAGGAGAGATAAGAAGAGGAACACGTGGATCCGAAAAATGACAAGAGTGGAAGACATCATGATCAGAGTTAAATCCCTGAAATGGCAATGGGCTGGACATACTGCCAGAAGAACAGACCATCGATGGACAGCCGAAATTTTAGATTGGATTCCAGGGACAGGAAAAGACCCAGAAGAAGACCACATGGAAGATGGGTGGATGAAATTCGAAAGTATGCGGGAGTGACATGGAGGAGACTGGCACAAGGCAGATCGTTGTGGAGGAAACTTGGGGAGACTTTCGTCCAGCAGTGGATTGATAATGGTTGACAATGATGATGATGATATATATATATATATATATATACACACAAATCGTAGTCCAATTATTTATATCTAATTAATTAAGTACTTACATCTTCTGAATTTTGTAACTTTTGTCCTTAGTCCAACTTGGTAAGATAGATTAATGCTTTCAGGCATTTTTTAAGGTCTTTAAATTTCCAAATTTGACGTGTGATGCACAAACAACAATTAAAAGAATTAGGATAACTTGGTCCAAAAAGGAAGAAAAAAATGTGTATACAAGTCTGCAACCAGGGGCGTAAGCTCGCGATTCAGTTTACAGCAATATCTGAGGGGTTAAAAACCCGATTGAAAACTTCAAAAACCATTGACTTTGAATAGCTTTGACAAATTTAATTTGCGTCAGAACGGATTCAAAAGACGTGCTTATTACACCCGAAAATTCGGTGTCATCGTTCTTGTTGTTTTTCTATCAGAAATTCGTGCTGAAAAGTTAAGAGATATGTGGACATTTTGGAACCGAACATGACGACCCAGCTCGGAACGGTAACAGAGGAGTTCTTTTTCCGTAGCTTCCAACAGTTGCACGAAAGATGCGCAAAGTGTATTTTTTCTGGAGGGGATCGTTATGGAAGCCAGTAAAGTAAGCTCCTTTAAATATTGTCTGTTGTTTATTTTTACCGTGCATTCACAGAATTTTATTGACAAGCCATGCAAATATTGATCAAACCGCAGTAGTAGATCCTAGTATTTTACTACTGTGTGGAGTTTTTGTCCTACCTAGTACAGTTCACAGCATCGTCTTTTCTAAACGCGAAGCATGCCCTTGAAGTATGCCATCTAATATCTGGACTCAACAAATGCACCATTTATTTGCTAGCCATGAGAGACGCAGATGCAAAGGCTTTTGGCACCTTGAACTTGACGAGGTCCTTGAAAAAGACATGTTACCTACACAATCCTAGCAGAATAATATGAACACCCCCGGAATAACAGTGTACCTGCCGAGGAACGTCACAGAGTGCACGTGACAAGGTAGACCGCACGGAGATATAAGCGGCCTGCCAGGACCGATGAGCCATGGTACGTAACGTGAGCACAATGGGAAGAGGTAGTGATTGGACGACGTTCAAAAAGGAATGATAATCGGCTACCGGGCCAAATGTGGAAGCATCTCAGAAACAGCAGACTTCGTGGGCTGTTCGCGCGGTGCTCTAATAAGGGTGTACCAAATAATGGACCGCTGGCAAATAGAGTACCTCCCGACGCCATATCTGTGGAGCCTTAGAGGCCATCGACTCCAGGACGTCGCCTCCGTCGACTGGTAAAGGGCAATTGACGCGCAACAGTGCAGTAATTGACCACGCACATGAACGCTGGGGCAATCAGGTACGTGTCTCCGATAACAGCAGAGTGAACTCTGTTACGCATGCGTCATCGGAGTTGACGCTGCATTGCCTGATTAACATATCCTCTAAAAACAAAGTCGTCAATCTACTCTTTTCAGGTGTTCTGTTTTTTATGAACATTTCGGAACAACGACGCCTGCAGTTCGCATGGGACTATCGTCATTGGACAGTGTAAGAGTGGACAAAGTTTGCCTTCTCCGACGAATCGAGGTTTCTACTCCACAGAAGTTACGGTCGGTGACGGATACGGCGTCAGACACACGAGAAGTAACACCCGGACACGCTTGTCGGTCAAGTACAGGCCGGCAGTGGCAGTGTGCATATCTGAGAATGTTTTTCTCGTATGACTTCGGACCGCTGGTACGAATGGATGGGTCCCTGAACGCCAATGGCTACCTGTCCATCTTCGCTGACCACATGCATCTCTCCATGCTGGACGTTCATTCTGGTGGTGGTAGTGTCTACCAATAGGACAATACGCCGTGCTACGTCACTAAGGGAGTGTGTGACTGGTTCCAGGAACGCGACGGCGATGTGTCCATTCTCCCTTGGCCGGCGGAATCGCCCGACACCAATCCCATAGAGCACTTGGGACAATTTGTATCGACAGGTTCGACGTGCCAACTCACAACCACGTCATCTTCGAGACCTCCGTGCTCTTCTGCAGTTCGAATGGGCACGTGTGCCTCCGGGCAGCCTTCCAGGGCTTCATTGCGTCCATGCCACGCCGTTTCGCCGCTGTAATCTGGGCCGAGGATGGTTATTTCCATTATTAGGTAGGTGTTCATAATATTCTGACACGACGGTGTATTTCCTTAACGAGAATTTTGGTCGGAGGAGGAATAAAACTATTAGAAATGAAATATTTCCTATAATTGGAAATGGGTTGAAAAGAGTGCTATAGATAAACATATTTTAGAGGTATACATTTACCCCTTAAGAAAATGAAGTTATAAACTATCTATAAAATTTACTGTATAGTGATCTTACCCCACAAACACCACCAACCAGCTTTCGAAGATTACAAACCGAAAGCAGCGTGTGGTAATAATCCAAAATATAACCCACGATTTCTAGAATTCCTGTTTTTTTTTTAATGCGAGATGAAACATTATTTTCTGACAGATAAGTTTTCTATGCTATGCGTACTGACGGCGTGTTTTCTGTTCAGTGAATAAGAAACTCGATTTTTCACAGGTGACTATGAATTGAGCATAACTTGCACATGCAGAAAAACGGTTCTGTTGATAAATGTGAAACTAACTTATAAATTGTTAGCACAATTACTCTTGATAGAGATGTTTTCATTAAAATTTATACATTTCTCTTATTTTTCTCACAAAATTTTACCTTGTTTCGCATGGGGTTTTTTTTTATAGGATTATTTTGGCACCGCACTTCTCTCCAATGGATTGTGAAAACTAACCAAAATTTAGTTCTCTCCTAACACTGAGAAAAGTAAATTTCTTGTTTGTTTAATGTGAGTCTATTTTAGGATGGCTAATTGGAAAAAGCAGGTAAAATATGTCAGAGCTGTGATAGAAAGAAAAAATAATCGGAAAAAAATGAGAGAGAAAGAGGCCAAAAATTAAAGAGCAGAAAATGTTGCAAAATGTGCTTCCTGTTTAAATATGAACAAAATTGCTGAAAAAGTGTTTCGGTACGAGAAAATGCAATTTGAGAAATCCTTCATTTTTTCTTGGGAGAGGGGTAATTTTTATGTTCATCTTTTATAACTTCTCATTGCCGGCTAATATCTCTGTTAGTTTTTACGGAGGTGGGAAGGTGTCGGGGAGAAGGGAATATTTCTAAAATATATTTTGACTTTTCTATTTTTGCTTTACGTTAATGTCGCAATTGAGTTTTCGTCTTTACGAATGAATAGAGATTTTTTCCACTCTTTTCGAAAATATTTCTTTTCAATGTCGTAAATGGTATATTCTTCACGAATTTGAAAAGAAATTTATACTCTAAGGAATTAATTTGTGGCACTTAGCATATGTTTCGTGATTTTTAGTGGCCCAGGGTGATCTCGCACATTTCTTGAAGAGCTTATTTTGAAAATAAAATAATTCTTTTTGCGAGTTTCTGCACGAATTACCCATGAGAGTTCTGCCGTGGATTTTCAAAAGAAAAAATTCAGCTTTCCATAAGAACTTTTACTCTTTGAAATTTTACTTTAATGTTTCTGGTAGTTGAGGCCAATGCTTCCCTTAGTTTCTTTACATTTCGTAAGACTTTGTTTTACGTGAATACTCAATCTTGGGCCTTTGTCAAAAACGAACATAAAATATTATATTTCTTTACTCCGTGGTGTTATTTGATGGATAATGTGTTTTTTTTTTTTTATATTATTGCAATTCAATCTTCTTTAAGATGAATAGCAGTTGCATTTTTCAATTTACCAATTTTTATTTTCCACTTTGTGAAATACGGCAGGTTTAAGTGGGGAAGATTTTATAGCATATACACTGTTCTGGTAACATCTCGACAGAGATGTCAAAATTTTCAGGTTCGTCCATATATAGTGCTATAATTAAGTATCTGTTTAATATATATCAAATACGTGGAGATAATGTAAATGGACGATGTAATCACTCTTTCCACGTTATTTTTTAAACAACGCATAGCGACTGAAAAATTGTATTTCGGCACTGCTGGGATCGAACCCCAGAACTCTCGATAACTAGTCGAGTGCGTTCGAATTAAACATTTCTATCGCCCTTTGAATTTATCAGCTACAATTAAAATAGCTGTTGCGTTAAATGCCACCAGATGACGACATCTCAGTTGCTGAGACCATCAATACGCATTCGTATAGTCAGATGCTGACTGATAAACCACGCATTGCGCTGAGAATTGTTGGCGCTGTAGCGTAAATTCGAACGCACTCGACTAGTTATCGAGAGTTCTGGGGTTCGATCCCAGCAGTGCCGAAATACAATTTTTCAGTCGCTATGCGTTGTTTAAAAAATAACGTGGAAAGAGTGATTACATCGTCCATTTACTTTAAGTATCTGTTATCTGCTTTAAGAAGATTCAAAGTGTTAATTGAACATAGAGTAGAAGTTGAAACACTTGCCTGTGATACACTAACTTGGATATTTTTGTTCCTTTTTTACGCTTTCCAACCGTAGGTTGAAGAAGCGTATATGCTCCAGCTTTGTCCGTCCGTCCGTCTGTTTGCACGATAACTGGCGTAAAAATAGTTCAATTTCGATGAAATTTTAGTATGTGATAGGGGACTACCTGGGGACGAACCCTATTGAAAATGGGACAAATGCGGTCAAAGGTCACGACGTAGGAGCGGGATTCATTCCACTGCACTTATGCGTCATAACTTGCGTAAATATGGTTCGATTTCAATGAAATTTTACTATGTGGTAGGGGACCGCCTGGAGACGAACCCTGTTCGAAATGGGTGAATTGGGGTCACAGGTCAGGACATACGAGCGGGATGCATTCCATTGCCTTTATGCGTCATAACGTGCGTAAAAATGTTTCGATTTCGATGAAATTTCATTATGTGGTAGGGGACCACCTGGGGACGAACCCTATTGAAAATGGACGAAATGGGGTCAAAGGTCAGGACATAGGATTGCGATCCATTCCATCGCCCTTTTCCCATATTATTAAGGTGGACGTCAAGTAATTTTGCTTCCTATACTTCCAATGGAAAAACTTTTGTACACATTTCCTTCACAATTAATGTGTTCTCAAGGATGGAAATTTGAACATCGATTAAAATAACTTATTATTATAACTTGGAATGCTTAATATTTTCTAAAACATAACCATAATTATATTAAAAATCGATAACTTTTTCCTTGGTGATGTTGAAACCAGAAGAAAGATGGCGCGACCTGTACTTTGATGAGGTCAGTAGACAAACAAATGTTCGATTGCATAATTATGGTTATGTTTTAGAAAATATTAGGTATTCCAAGTTAAAAAATGAACCTATTTTAATCGATGTTTAAATTTTCATCCTTGTTAACGCATTAATTGTCCAGAAAAAAGATGGCGCGACCTGTATGTTCATGACGTCAGTAGACAAACAAATGTTGGATTGCATAATTATGGTTATGTTTCAGAAAATATTAAGTCTTGAAGTTATAAAATGAAGATATTTTAATCGATGTTCAAATTTTCATCCTTGAGAACGCATTAATTGGGAAGAAAATGTATACAGAAATTTTTCCATTCGAAGTACAGGAAGCAAAATTACCTGACGTTCACCTTAAAGGAGCAATTCTTGTATGTATGTAAATTTTATTTTGAAAACGACTCTAAGGATTTTGATGAAAGTCGTTAACCTACCGTTTTCGGGTACTAGAAATCGATTTAGCTTGATCTCGACTTCAGGAAAATTCGTTTAGTGGATTAATAACCACCCCGAATGATCACGTTTTTAGTGTAATGTCGTGGCGTCGTCCCATTAGATGTCGACGCGCGGTCACACCATCTGTCTCATTACGTCACGCGTTGTGTGCGGATCCTATTAAAGTTTTATGACGTCACACTCTTGCGAGGAGATGGTCGCGATTCCCATCTACCTCATTACGTCACGCGTTGTGTGCGCACGATAACTCGCGTAAAAATCGTTCGATTTCGATGAAATTTTAGTATGTTGTAGGGGAACACTTGGGAAGGAGCCCTATTGAAAGTAAATGAAATGGGGTAAAAGGTCAGGACATAGGAACGGGAACCATTCCACTACTCTTATGCGTCATAACTAACGTAAAAAAGGGTTCGATTCCGATTAAATTTTAGTATGTGGTAGGGTATCACCTGGGGACAAACTCTATTGAATATTGGCGAAATGGGGGTCAAAGGTTAGGACATAGGAGCGGAATTACTTCCATCGCCATTATGAGTCATAACTTACATAAAAATGTTTCGATTTGAATGAAATGTTGGTATGTTGTAGGGACCTTCCTGGGAACGAATCCTATTGAAAATGGACGAAATAGGTCAAAGGTTAGGACACAGAAGCAGGATCTATTCCATAGCCCTTATTCATCATAACTTACGTAAAATTGCTTCGATTGCGACAAAACTTTATCATGTTATTTCGGAAGTATACGGAACCAGTTCCGTTGAATGTCATCGAAATGGGATCAAAGGTCAGGGCACAGGAGTGAGATTTATTTCACAGCCATTTTCCTCATAACTTGAGTAATGATTTCTAGTTTGCTGGAAAGCGTATCATAATCAATGCATTGCATGATTTTACTAACATGTTCTTTTTGCTATTTATTTTAACACTGAGTTTGCTATTTTCTAGATGTGATTTTAAAATGTGAGTTTACCAAGGAGATGCTTTTTTTATGATTATTTTTATTAATTTACACTCTCATCGTCAAAAAAATAGTTGCACCCAGAAGGAAGGAGCCGACAGGAATGAAACTTGGTGGGTAGGTTTGATATCGTGAGACATGAAAATGATTCAAGTATCACGCCCGACCGCGAATGTGACGCAAGCCAAGAGTGGTCGTAGCGCTGTGCTTCACCAGCTATATAAGGTCGTCCCGTTGCACGCGCTTGCCATTCTGTCTCGTGCTGTTGTGTTGGTGGTTGCATCTTTTGTAAGTGAAGTATGCCTCGGTAAAAAGTTCGAAAACAGTTCGAGCAGCCGCCCCCGGCCATTCGTCCGAACGGGGTCCGGGTTCGAATCCCGGTGAGGCATGGATGTTGTGTTTGTCTTACGGCACTGGCTCTCTCCCTTCCCTGGAACCAGTGACCCTAAATTAGGGACGGGCGACTGCTTATGGCCCATTGAGTTGCTCACGGTGGTCGTTAAACCTCCAATAAAAAAAAAAAAAAGTTCGAGCAGTTGGAGGAGTTCAAAACGGGTAGTGTCGTCGAGCTCCGGGAAGCGGGATGGTCTTATCGCCGTATCACGCGCCATACTGGTCGTGCGGATATCACCATAGCACACGCTGTTGGCGGCAGTGGATAAAACAAGGCACGCAGCAGCGACAGGAAGGGTCTGGGAGACCTAAACGAATCACAAAGAGTGAGGACCAACGGGTTGTCCGACATGCGCAGAGTGACCCAACAGCCACGATTGCTGATATTCAGCGAGCAATAGTGCCCTCCATGCATCGTCCGATTAGTGCCAGCACCCTTGGCAGACGGCTGCACGACGTAGGACTGCACGCACGCAGACCGTTACGACGACTGCCCTTAACACCATTGCACCGTCGCCAAAGACTGCAATGATGTCGTGCCAAACTGTCATGGAGCCACTCAGAATGCCAGCGGGTGATCGAGTTCCGCTTTTGTCTTGGAGAAAACGACCAACGAATCCGTGTGTGGAGGCACCGTGGTCAGAGCCAAGATGAGCGGTTCGTTGTCGAACGTCACACGTCCAGAAGGCCCAGTGTCATGGTGTGGGGTGCAATTGCCTACGATGCCAGATCACTCTTGGTGTTCATCACAGGCACTTTGACAGCCCAACGTTGCGCTAATGAGGTTCTGAAATCAGTGGCTCTACCTTTTCTGAACTCTCACTCCACTGCAATTTTTCAACTGGACAGTGCTCGTCCCCAAACTGTTGCTGTCTCGAGAGCTTGCCTTCAAGGCCACTGACACTCTGCCATGGCCAGCCGTATCGCCAGATCTATCGCCGACTGAAAATGTGTGGGATGGATTCTATTGGACGTGATATCCACACTCCACCCCTATCGCACAATCTGCAGGAACTGCGTGAGAGGATTCAAGCTGCATGGGACAGCTTATCGCAGGACACCATTAGGAGCCTGTACAACTCCATGCCGAGACGTCTGGCATGCTGTGTGAGCAATCATGGTGGCCCGATGCCATATTAAGAGACACTACTTATTGGCGTATAGCTCAATATATATTGCCGATAACAGTCTCAATGTTTAATCATTTATTGTTCCTGGTAACCTTTACCTTCCTCCCGAATAGCATTGCAATCCGGACGCCCTTCTGGGTGCAACAATTTTTTTGACGATGGATGTATGTTAAATCTTTTTCATAATAAGTCACCTTCAACAATTTTTTTCTTCCAGTTAGACTACAACTTTCGTTCAAAAAAATAAAAAAATTTTACGACTTTCTCCAGCTTTGTCCGTTTGTCCGTCAGTCTGTCCGCATGATAACACAAGTAAAAATGGTTCGATTTCGATGAAATTTTAGTATGTGGTAGTGGACCACCTGGGGACGAACCCTATTGAAAATGGACGAAATAGGGTCAAAGATCACGACATAGGAGCGGGATCCATTCCATTGCCCTTATGCGTCATAACTTGCGTAAATATGGCTCGATTTCGATGAACTTTTAGTATGTGGTAGGGTACCACCTGGGACGGGTCCTGGTTAGAATCCCGATCAGTGGCGTACGTATCCAGCTGGGTTCAACTGAGGCGACCGCCCCACTAAATCCTAACGAAGTGTTTATGATTAACGTAGCGAATTTGTTTTATTTGGTTTTTCAGTCTTTCTAAAAAAAATTAACAATTAAACTTGCTACGGAATTGGATTTAAAATACTTATTACATTGATTTAGCTTCTGTATAAAAGAAAGAGAAGGCAATTGAATAAAAAGAGAGAGAGCGCGCAAAAGAGAAAGGGAAGACAGGCGCAGCGGGGTAAAAAGCATGGGGGCCATTCTTTCTTAGTTTTTAGCTACTGTCGTTTTGTCCAGTGTCTGTAACGTCTCGAGCCTGTCTGTGAAAAATTTTAAAGAAACCTGAATCCTAAATCCATAATTCAAACCTATTCATTTTTCTCATAAAAGTTAATATGTCTCTAAATTTTAATTAAGATAGCAATCTATTCTGAATAATGATACAAACGGAAACTTTCTAACTTTCTATTAGCTTTTGGGAATTTTAGTGCTATAAAATTCTAGCATAGAAAGATTAATAATATCGTAAAAATTCCAAGCTGTTTAAATTTGGTAAGACTCGAATATGAGGAGGCACTGCTTACTTGGTTTCACATTACGTACTCATTTAAAGGAAGTTTTCAATTCTTCAAACGAGATTAGCGCTTAGTTTTTCAAAAGAAAAACAAAGTTTTTCAAAAGAAAAACTAAGTTATTTTCATCTGATTTTTGTACAAGTGTGATTGTAACACACACTAAGTACGCCCGTGTTTCTACCATCGTTCATTGGAGTTTTCATTCATGTACGTTAAGTAACTGATATCAGAACTAATTTGGTTTTTTACTTTTTTACGTTAATTTGCAACGGACGTAGAGTTTCGCTATTTCATCACCAATGAAAAGAAGTCGAAAATAATTCTTTTTGTAACCGTCGGGCATAGTAAAAACAAAAAAAAAAAAAAAACAAGAAGAGGAGGAGGGGGAGAGCAAAATTCTAGTTACCGTGTTTTATATTTAGCGATTTTATGACTAAACCGTGTGTGTTCATTATGCTTGGGCTGAAATGTGGCGTGTATTTACTTTAATGTATTAGAATATGTCAGGTGGAGACCACTAAAAAAAATTTTAATAAATTAACCAACTCCGAATATAAGAGCTTGAGATTTATTTTGTAAGATTTCATTCAGACGTAGTCTGTGACGATTTCAAAAAAGCATAAAGTTCATTTCTTCGGGAAACGTGCAATCGATCGCACTGAAACAATTGTGATTTTTCACCTATTGCTTGCTGTCGTTCAGATAATTAACGATTTAACATTCCTGGAGCAAGTGAAAGTGTTTTAAAGACCTTGCAAAAAAACGCCAGGTAGGAACGGCATCGCCAATATGTATAATGTATATCTAAAAATCCCTTCATAATGTCTTCTCCCCCCGCCCTTTTTTACACCCGAATTCCTGCCTCCGAAAAATCGTCTGGATTCGCCCCTGCTCCCGGTGAGGCATGGATGTTGTGTTTGTATTATAGCACTGGAGCTCTCCCTTCCCTGGAACCAGTGACCCTAAATTAGGGACGTGTGACTACTTATAGCCCACTTAGTTGCTCACGCGGTAGTCGTTAAACCTTCAATAAAAAAAAGGGGGGGATGTTCTGCTGTAGAATATTATTTCACAAAACTCCTAAACATAATATTTACTCTTGATAGCTTTAATAGCTTTTCTCTTAAGGACTCAACAGACTGAAACATACACTATATTGACAAAAATCACCGGACACCTAGAAGAGAAACACAACATAGCATTTATTGACTTACATTACTACGGTGTTGGTCCACCTTTGTCCTTAATTCATGCACTGACACTCCGAAACATGCTTTCGACAAGGTTTTGGAACACATCGATAGGTACGCGCTTCCATTCGTTACATAATGCTGCCGCTAACTGTTGCTTAGAAGACTTGGTTCCAAACTTCTTATGCGGCGCTCTGATTCATCCCATTGGTGCTCTGTGGGATTAAGATCAGGGCTCTGTGCTGGCCAGTCCCCACACGATACGGAATTATCGGCAAACCACGCGGTAACAGCCATACCCACACACGGCCATCAGACTGATGGATCGTGTATCTGGATTCACCAGTCCATAGGACCCGTTTTCATGGATTTACGGTCCATGGTAAATGTTCTTTACACCATGCTAAACGACGAGTAGCATTCCGAGTGGAGATGAAAGGATTATGAGCAGCCGTACGACCACGGTGACCCATGGAATGAAGTTCTCTGCAAATGGTACGTGTACATACCGAGGTTTCAGCATTTTTACTCACCTGTACACTACGGTCTTTTGCAGTACTCCGTCGATTTGCTGTAACGACTCTCCTGAGGCTTAGACGTCCTCTATCACTGTTTTTCTTTGGTCTGAACGGTACGTTTTGCTGCTTCAGGCACGCCATGTGTCTTCCAGTTATTCACTACATCCAAAACAGTTCACTTGAAAATGCTTAAACGCCTCTGGGTTCCTCTTATGGACAACCCACTAATATAACGCCCAACAATCTTTCCTTTCTCAAAGTCAGTTCCTTCCCGCCGCGACATTTTCACTCAACCTAACTATGCAATATGATCGCGGTCAGCTGCAGGCTTCTTTTTATACCGTCTGCAGGGATCCGTTCATATGCTTGTGAAGGGGTGTCCGGTGACTTTTGTCAATATAGTGTATATAAATATCGTACAGTCACCTGTACAACAATTTTAGTACCCGGTTTCTTACAGTAACGCAGTATAAAATAGCTGGAGCACAGAATGTGGTAAAGGGGAAGGAATATTCTGGTCCACAATAACCAAAATCCATGCAATATGCTATCCATGACATTCGATCTCGCTGCCGAACTTCAAAATCAGGTCCTTCGACAGACGATAGAAATTTAGCAGTCAGTCAAACCTCAAGTATTCCCACAAATCGCTTCTATCACCGAAAATGTTTCGTAATATGGATACCGAAAAATTTTAACAGATTTGTTTCCATTAATATAAGTAAATAATTGTGGAGAGGTTTCTGAAAATTCAGAATTTTCCGTTAACACATCTTAAAAACGGATATTTACCGTCAATATAAGAAAGGAATCACGGAAGGTAGCTCTTGAATTTCAGAGAAATTTTTGCAGTGAGTGTTGCGTATTATGCTTTTCAGTTTTAGTACATTTTGCAGTGATCACTTTATTCTCCCGTTTATTGTAGTAGTGTTGGTACTAGTTCATTTAGTCTATTTACACGAAACTGGATCAAGAAATCCTTTAGGTTTATGGCGGGATAGCGATAAGGTTTCTTTTCACCCTCTGTTTACAGCAAAGGATCTACTGGGATTTGGAGTAGTGCTGCTTTTTTTAACTTTTATTTCCTTAATTTATCCGTATATATTTATAGATTGCGAGAATTTTATTCCATCTAATCCTCTAGTGACGCCTACTCACATCCAGCCTGAGTGGTACTTTTTATTTGCTTACACTATTTTGCGTTCTGCTTCGAGAAAGATGGGTGGAGTAGTAGCGTTGTTTTCTTCGGTGGTAGGCATCTAACAGCTTTGAAAACGGAGAATGCGAAAGTGGAAAACAGGGTTGTGTCTGAAATCAAATTCTCAAATTACATTTCGATTCATTAACATCAGTAACAATATCTTCTGTTTTTAAACGTGTTTTTCCTCATTATAGTTATTTCGTTTCTTATCTTTACTCACCTGATCTCTTCTCGGCTACATCGGTAAAGTCGTTTTATGCCCTAGTTGATGACGATTTTTGTTGTTTTCTCCTTTCTATGTCCTTTGAGTTTTTATGTTTCATGTCTTTTCCTTATTCTTTTGTTATCCTTTTTCTTTTACTTCGCCTTGGGTGCGGCACTTTGGCCTTCTAAAGCTCTTTCGCGTTAAGTCCCATCAATAAATCAGGACTGACATTTTTTCCCTCCAGCTTCTTTGACACCGTGTCCAGAACCAGCAACTCAAATATGTATTACTTTCAGTAGACCGCAATAACTAAAGAAATCTTCAGTGGGCGTCTTTTAACTTTGAACAACTCCTTTTGCTTACAATGGTGTAATAGCTATAACAGCGTTCTGTTTATCAAACTTTTGTGCCAGTTGTTTGAAGGATATTTCACTTTTGTGTACTCCGGTAAATAATGTCCACGCTAAAACAAGGTAGAATCAATAACGCAGATTGATATGCTGTGTAAACTGAAATACACTGACGGGAAAAAAATCCCAACACCACGAAAAAATAGTTGTAGAAAAATGAAATGGCGGCAATACATTTGTATAGGTAACATATTTAATCGATTAAGGTTTCAAGATCACAGCTTAAAGTAAGTGCGAGAAGAGCCATTTTAAATGTGAAATGCTGGTACATTAATAACCGGTGTAACCGCCAGAATGTTGAATGCAAGCACGCAAACGTTCCTGCATTGTGTCGTACAGGTGCTGAATGTCAGTTTGTGGGATAGAGTTCCATGCCTGTTGCACTTGGTCAGTCAATACAGGGACGATTAATGCTGGTTGGGGGTGACGCTGGAGTTGTCGTCCAATTATGTCCTATACGTGCTCGATTGGTGAAAGATCTGGTGATCTAGCAGGCCACGTCAACATGTCGACACTCTGTAGAGCATGTTGGGTTGCAACAGCGGTATGCGGGCGAGCGTTATCCTATCGGAAAACACCCCCTGGAATGCTGTTCATGAATAGCAGCACAACAGGTTGAATCACCAGACCGACGTACAACTGTGCCGTCAGGGTGCGTGGGATAACCACGAGAGTGCTCCTGCTGTCATAGGAAATTGCTCCCCAGATCATAACTCCAGTTGTAGGTCCAGTGTGTCTCGGCCGCAGACAGGTTGGTTGCAGGCGCTCACCTGGCCTCCTTCTAACCAACACAACCATCACTGGCACCCAGGGAGAACAGGCTTTCATCGGAAAACACAACAGATCTCCACTCCGTCCTCCAATGAGCTCTAACTTGACACCACTGACGTCGCAAACGGCGGTGGTTTGGAGTAAGTGGAATGCACGCTACAGGGCTTCTGGCTCGAAGCTGTCCTTCAAGTAACCGATTTGTAACAGTTCGTTGTGTCACTGTGGTGGCAACTGCAGCTCGAATTGCTGCCGCAGACGCGGTACGATGCCTCACGGCCATACGCCGTACACGGCGGTCTTCCCTCTCAGTAGTGCCACATGACCGGTCGGAACCCGGTCTTCTTGAGGCAGTACCTTCCCTTGACCACCGCTGCCAACAATCATGCACAGTGGCTACATTCCTGCCAAGTCGTTCTGCAATATTGCGGAAAGAAAATCCGCCTTCTCGTAGCCCTATTACACGACCTCGTTCAAACTACGTGAGCTGTTGATAATGGCTTCTTCGTTTTCTTAAAGGCATTCTTGACTAACATCAACACCCTACGTCGAATCTCAACGATAACTAACGCTCGCGAACGTTACAGCGCGTATTTACAGCAAACCTGCTTTGCATGTTCCGAGGGGCGCTACTAGCGCCACACGTATGCGCCTAGCGCGAAATTTGCATAGACGTCATCTTACAGATGTACTCTCACCGCCTACCAACTGTCGTTTATCTAATACAACCCCTTCTTGGTGTTGGGATTTTTTTCCGTCAGTGTATATTGAAAACCTGAAGGTACTGTAAAATATGTAGGTTTCATTACTAAAAAAAAAGACAACGACTATTCGGTAATGACATAGTTCTAAGAAAAGACAGCCTTGAATGTAGAATTAAGACAAACCTGAAGAGAAGACTAAAATTTTTCAAAAGAAATTTTAAATTTGATTTGTTTTTATAATTTAGCATTTTTCATTAAATTTTGATTTCGGCAACCGGTGACGCAGTGGTCTAAAGGCTGGCTTCCGATCATGCTCCCGAGATGGGTCCGGGTTCGAATCCCTGTGAGGCATGGATGTTGTGTTTGTTTTACGACACTGGCGCTCTCTCCTTTCCCTGGAACCAATGGCCCTGAATTATGGACGGGCGACTGTTTACAGCCCATCGGGTTGCTCACGATGGTCTTTAAACCCCCAAACAACAATTTTAAATAAAAAACGAATATTACGTGGGAGTCATATGCTAAGAATACTGAGTTTTTCTTCAAATACTGCTCTGCCATTGTATACGATTCCAGATGTTCTGTGTGCATATTAATCAGTCACACTGAATACGTGAGACTTACACGGCACTTTTTTCTAAAATTAGGGAGTAGCGGACATCTTTTATATCCATTAACGATCACCACAAGCATACAGGGTCATAGGCAGTAGCATATTTCTCATTAAGATCACTGGTTGCTGGTGGGAAAAGCACCTTCTGTGGGGAGAGCACAGCTTGTGCTTCACAAGGGGCTCCGGGTATGCTCGGGCTGTTAGCCAAGCAAACGCTTCTAACCACTTGGCTGCGGGAGCGTTCTTTTGTACCACCCATAAGGAATCAGAGATTGGACTCGGACATTACTTTTGTTGGTGCCGCTGGAAAGCTTACAAGAAATGCCCTTCTCAACTGTAAATTACTTGTTACTCTGCCTACATGCCTCAATTTTTCTGTGTTGATTCCCTCCGAGCAGTGTATTCTTAACCTAAAGAGAAACCAATGCTTCTGTAGCAGCCTGTTTTGTTTTGTTTTTTAAGGACTGTTCAGAGGCGTCACTGAAACATTTTGGGGGTGGAGCCCCCAAATGATCTGCAAGTAAGTTTTCCGTTTAAGTTGAAAAAATAAATTTCTAAATTTTTACCAATTTTGGAATATTATTATTGCCATTTTAAATTAAATCATCAAATATTAAATTAATAACGAAGACAAAAACATCAAGGAGAAATTTACACTTGTCCATTATACGAGTACGCTGCTAAAGGACACGTAAGAAACCGCCTCTTGCTTAAGAACATGTTCCGGGGATTATCGAGTATACGCATATTTTTTTACCTTTTAGGCGTAGGTTCTTTTCAAAAGTTGGTGACACCGTATGAACCTGTTGGGCGTGGTTCATACGGTGTTACCAACACTTATAAACCACGAATACTTTGGGTCCCATACGCTGAATTTTGCTTTTTACCGGGCTAGTTTCTCTCTCTCTCTCTCTCTCTCTCTCTCTCTCTCTCTCTCTCTCTCTCTCTCTCTCTCTCTCTCTCTCTCTCTCTCTCTCTCTCTCTCTCTCTCTCTCTCTCTCTCTCTCTCTCTCTCTCTCTCTCTTTCCTCTCTTTCTTTCTCTCTCTTTCCTCTCTCTCTCTCTCTCTTTCCTCTCTTTCTTTCTCTCTCTCTTTCCTCTCTCTCTCTCTCTTTCCTCTCTTTCTTTCTCTCTCTCAGTCTCTTTCTCCCTCTCTTTCTTTTTCTTTCTCTTTCACTCTCTCCTTTTCTCTAGTTCTTTCTCTCTCTCACTCTCTCTTTCTCTCTCTCTTTTTTTACATTCTCTCTCGCTCTTTCTCTCTCTCTCTATCACTCTCTCTTTCTCTCTCTCTTTTTTTTACATTCCCTCTCGCTCTTTCTCTCTCTCTCTCTCTCTCTCTCTCTCATCACTCTCTCTTTCTCTCTCTCTTTTTTTTACATTCTCCTCGCTCTTTCTCTCTCACTCTCTCTCTCTTTCTTTCTTTCTTTCTTTCTTTCTTTCTCTCTCTCTCTCTCTCTCTCTCTCTCTCTCTCTCTCTCTGTCTCTCTCTCTTTCTCTCTCCACTGCTCAATACTCTTCACCGCAGCAAAGCAACTAAGCACCATCTCCATATTCTCAAGAATCCACCGAAGATGAGGAAAAGATCAACATTTAAACAATATTTATGCTGCGCTAAAATTAATTCTATGAATGAAGATCTCGAGGTTAAGATCGTTGTAAGTGAAATCAAAATAATTAATTTACTTATTTTTAATTTTAAACGCAATTAAATTGAAAAGTATAATTTTAAAATTCTGCAGTTTAATTTTTTTCTTTACGGAAGAAGAGGGATTGGATGAGTACAAGGAAGTGAAACAATTAAGTCCTGTTCTATACTCGCAATGTTAAAAAATTAAGCCCTGTTCAGCACTTCCAATATTAAAAAATTACGTCCCGTTCGACACTCTCAACATAAAAAAAAAATTATGCATCCAAGGATTCCGTAGAAAACGCACGGTATCTAGATAAATAAATCAAAGTGAGAAAATGGGAGTGCGTCCGTCCGCGAATTGTCCGACCGCTTTTAAATGTCCTTAAGATCAGAAAATTGGCATGCTGACAGGTCTTAAGGTCCGGAAACATGAAAAACCGAATGGCGACTTTGGAATATTGTCTGCTTGAATTTTTCTACCACTTCTACATCTAGAAATGTCCGTAAACCAGAATATTCAAGAGGGTAGCTTACCTTTACTCTTCAAAATGCTGATAGGTTTAATTATGCCAAAAACGTTGAAATGCTGTAAAAGTTCCATGAAATTCTGATTTAAAATTAAGGGGTGCCAACAACTACGGTTTTACGTGAAACCTTATGCATTGACGTTACGACCCCGTTCTAAATCGCAAAATAGTTACGGGTCCTAAATTACTTTCCTTTTCATTAATTACTTTTCCTTTTCTTTAATTTTATGTTCAAAAAATTATTTTATGTAGATTAACCGTTTGGAGAACGGGCATGTCTGTTAGTTCATTGAATGAATGAAAACCCACCATATTACTGAACTGGGAAGACAGGGAGTAAAGATTAATGGAGGATATTTAACCCAATATCGTCTTGCTGATGGTATAGTCAATTTCCAAGAACCCCTTTCATAAGTGTACAATATGATCCAGGAACGTTCTGACAAAAGTAAGAAATGGGATTAAAAATGAACTTTGAGAAATCAAACCTGATGTACAATGTTTTTTACAAGAAATGAAGATTTAGCGATTGGTGGGGAAAATCTAGAGTAATCGATACCTACATTTATCTTAGACAACAGACATTAAGCAAGGGCCACCTTGATGAAGAAACTGATGGGTGTAAAAAACTTGGTTGGAGAGCATTTGGAAGAAACAGTACAATTTTCAAGAACAATTTAGCTTTCCCTCTTAAAAGAAAAATGTTGAATAAATGCATCCTCCCAGTTCTTATTTATGAATCACACATATGGATCTTAACCAAAAAAGACTTACTGAGGCAACAGGCAACGGAATGAGGTATGGAAAGGTGCATGCTTGACGCAACCACGAAAGTTAAGAAGAAGAATACGTGGATCAGCAAAATGACAAGAGTGGAATACATCATGATCAGAATAAAATCCTTGAAATGGCAATGGGCTGGACATATTGCCAAATGAACGGGCCACTTTTGGACAACTGAAATATTAGGCTAAATAAAAAAGGACATAAAAAACACCCAAAAGAAGAACACGTGGGAAATATGTGGATTAAATTCGAAAGCATGCTGGAATCACATGGAGGAGACTGGCTCACGGCAGAAAGTTGTGGAAGAAGCTTGGGCAGACCGTCATTCAGCAGTGCATTGATAACGGTTTATCATGATGGTATGTAGATATACTGAGTGATCACTGAATTATAACCACTTACCTACTATTTCGTAGGTCCTCCTTTCGTCCTCGGTACAGCAGTTATCCGACGCGACGTGGCATCAACTCAATAAGATGCCGGCAGCAGTTGGGAGGTATGGTCAACCAAGCCGTGTGAAATGCGGCTTTCGGTGCAGGTATGGAGGTGATTGGTGTATACCTAATACTTCGTACGTCCTAGTTTCTCCCTCAGTACAGGAGCTATGCGACGTGGTATCAACTCAATAAGGTGCCGGAAGCATTTGGGATGTATGGCCAACCAAACTGTGTGTAATGCGGCCTTCATGCAGATATTGGGTGACTGGTGTATATCTAGGCGCCTGATATGCCGTTCCATAGTGTCCCACAAGTATTCTATGGGAATGATATCAGGGGAGTTCAGAGGCCAATCGATATGCTGGAAGTATGAACTTTGTTCCTCAAACCATTCTTGCACAACACTGGATCTGTGTCCTCGGCGCATTGTCAACTTGGAAGAACCGTTGCCATTCGGGGAAAAGTGCAACATTGCTGGGTGTACAGAGTCAGGAAGCAATTCACGATAGTGAGCACCAGTCATACAATGTACCACATGCACCAGGGGTCCAAGCTCCTGCAAGGTAAACATGTCCCACACCATACAACCGCCTCCACCGGCTTGCACTGTGGAGACCTTGCAGGATGGATCGGGTACCTCATGTTGTTTGCGCCAAATACGTACACAACCGTCCAAGGAGTGGAGTAATAAAACGCGACTCATCAGAACAGCACACTTTTGTCCAGTCACCACACGTCCAACGTGCATGATCTTTGCATCAGGCGAATCTTTTGCGCCGATGAACCGTCGTTATGAGAATATATCGTCGGGGTTGGGAGAGGATGTCGTCGGGGTTAGCAGAGGATGTCGTCGGGGTTAGGATAGGATGTCGTCGGGGTTAGGAGAGGATGTCGTCGGGGTTAGGAGAGGATGTCGTCGGGGTTAGGAGAGGATGTCGTCGGGGTTAGGAGAGGATGTCGTCGGGGTTAGGAGAGGATGTCGTCGGGGTTAGGAGAGGATGTCGTCGGGGTTAGGAGAGGATGTGGTCGGAGTTAGGAGAGGATGTCGTCGGGGTTAGGAGAGGATGTGGTCGGGGTTAGGAGAGGATGTCGTCGGGGTTAGGAGAGGATGTGGTCGGGGTTAGGAGAGGATGTCGTCGGGGTTAGGAGAGGATGTCGTCGGGGTTAGGAGAGGATGTCGTCGGGGTTAGGAGAGGATGTCGTCGGGGTTAGGAGAGGATGTCGTCGCGGTAAGGAGAGGATGTCGTCGGGGTAGTCTGCTGTTGTAGCCGATACGTACGATGCGTGGCCATGACAAATACTGTTTGGGGTTGATCTCTGTTGTATTGGGTAGCCAACTGCTGAACAGTGCTGCTTCTGTTGGCCTGTACTCACCTTTCACATCAATTTTCGCTGCACGGTGCAGTTTTGCCTCACGGTCGTTGTTTGACTATTGTCACACCAGTCCTGATACACCTTAACTAGGGCTCTTCGCGTGCAACCCACCATTTCAGCCGTTTGGGAAATCGAGGCACCTGTCTCCGAACTCTCACAATCTGTCCTTTCTCAAATTTGATAAATCCTTCTGTTTACCCATCACGCTTCGAACTTTACTACCTACTGCTCCACTGACACCTTATATATGCTACATCAATCGGCTAATCGCGCCCTGTCGGAAATCATATGGTCAACGGGCTGCATCCACTTTTTATAGGGGTGGTCATAATTCAGTGATGTCCCGAATATATTGTAATCCCGCGAAGAAAATTAACCATTGTATCTTCTTGTTTAATTGGAAACTGGACTGTTCCGAAGAGTCTAAAATAATGTGTGAGTGGCTGCGAAAGTTTACTGATGAGTTCAAATTCCCTGGTACCTGATATCTAAAAAGGATTGCCGTGAGAAACTAATTGAAATCTTTTTATTTTAAAGTTATTAATAGGCACGTATTCCCCAAGTCTTAATGAAACGAAACCGTCGAAAGCATTTCCTTCACCCGAAGCCATTTCTCCTTGTTTTTAAATTGCAAAGTGAGACAATTGCTTTTTTTTTTATTATTCTTCCCAAAAAAAACTTCACTTGTTTTTTTTAAGTCTTGAAAACAAATTTGCGCAGGGAATCTAGAAAGCTGAAGTTTCAGAAGCAATGCATTCATTCGAGAGCAGATGGTCTGCAGTAGTAACAGCTTCTTCACCAGCATAGATTTATTACCAGCAGCAGTGTAAGTTTCTCTTCAGAAAAATAGCATTATTCAAATGTTTCTGTGACGTCTCAACTGGAACTCGCAGAAGATGGAACAAAGTTTATGAGGATCACAAGTTTCAGAAGAAAGTGGGAGAAAAATTCTTCGAGAAATATAATTCCTGGAGGATCTTTTTACACCCCTAGGCAAGATATGCATAAAGATAAGGACGCTCGGTGGAATAAATGAAATGCATGCAAAATAAATCAACCTGCTTTAGATTTTTGCACTCCCGTCCGATCGACTTACACGGTCGTAGATCGAAGGTTTCTGGCGGAATGAGCCTATCTGTCCGACAGAAACAAAAAAATAATATAACGGAGCCCTTCGTCGTAAATTTACGTCTTACAAATCAGGTTGCATTTTCCAGCAGCTTTTTTTGTTCTCTTACTCCTTTTTTGTTGCTATCTTTGTGTTTCTTTTCTCATGTCCTATTTTGATGTAGTGAAAACAGATTTTAAGGAAGTACTCTTTGATGTGACGCTCTGTTTTTTTATGAAAAATATCTCCAGAGTATTTTCTGGTGATGAACACAATATAAAGAGAGGTTTTCTGGAATTTTTTTCCAAGATTAGCTTTGATTCACATTTAATAGAGAAGTACATCTATTAACAATTGTTCACGGAAAAGTTCTCGTTGTTGTGAAAATTCTTTCCGTGAGTAAATGACATCTCAAGCTTGTGGTCGTACATGAAAAATCATAATAAAAAAAATGTATCTGTTTTGTGGTAACGGCATAAATGTTGCCACACAAAGGAGTTAAGATCGTACATTTTTAGCATTTTTAGCGAGTCTTTTATATATTAAAAAAAAAGAACCTGCTTATATTATAGAATCATTTTGTCCGACCGTCCGTCCACCTGTGGGCACCATATCTCTGCAACTGTTAGTCCTATTTTAAAAGTTCTTTTTGCATTGAAAAGCTTGCTATGAGAAAACTATTATACTTGCTTTTCGGTTTTTATTCGATCCATGACTTCACCACCAGAGGGCGTAAAAGCAGATGCTATCGAATTGAAAATCCATTTTCTTCTGTATCGTTGCTTCTAAATACCCAACTAAAAAAATTCTTCTGGTCGACAACATTTACAACGAAGATTATTTGTGTTACAGTTTCATTCGGAGCGTGTATATTGCGAACCAAAATCAGCCCGCCCTCAACTTCTATGTGTAAATTGCGAACTAAGGCCTACGGCTCCTATGTGTAAATTGCGAACCAATTTTTCTAGACCCTATGTGTAAATTGCGAACCAATTTTTCTAGGCCCTATGTCTAAATTGCGAGCCCATTCTGACGATATCAAAAAATAAACCATTATGAAAAAATAATGATTAAAACAATGTACAACAATTCAAAACAATGTATTCACGAAAACAACTGAACTAGTTTGTCATCCTTGCGCAGGGGCCATGTTAATTTTCTGTGTAATGTTCCATATTTAGTGTATGCACTTAATTCAGTGTATTCACGAAAACAACCAATGTGTTGAGTAAGCATATACGTACTTAAACTGTATCAAAAGTAAACAAATGAATGTATAACGTAATCCGTTTTCGTGGGCGATATTGGTGTTACGCTATGTCTAAAATCATGACAAAGGAAATGTTGAACTAAATAAGAATACGATGCAATAGTTTAGTGCCAGACGAAACATGAACAAAAGTCAACTTACGATGACATTTTATTGGTCCATCAAATTGAAGAAATCTGCAATATAGCCACATATAGTACCGTATGACCTAGCCTTTACGCAGAGCGAAAATTTCCACACCTACACATACCCTAAGCAACTGTTGTATCGTCCTTTTTATCTATCGTTCTTATCACATTCACTCACTCTGACCTCAAAAGTGTTCGTTACTCACTCTGACTTCAAAAGTGTTGCCAATCTCATTCATGTGAGAGAGAAGATATCATGTTAAGTTCGGAAAGTGTAAAAGAGAACAAACTCAAATTTACATAGGCAAAGGAACTGAAAATGAAAGTTAAATTAGAATATGTTTCACAGATGATGAAAACAATGTAAAGTAATGTATTCACGAAAACAAAAAAATCAGTTTGTCATCCTTGCGCAGGGGCCATGCCAATTTTCCCCCATTTTCGGAAACAATAACATTTTACAATGAAGCGATGCAAATTTTACATAAGAAACTCGTGAAATTAGTCCACTTTTGTAATCGTCTATTTTTTCTTGCAATTTGTTTTTTAGTCGGTGTACACTTTTACTGATTTTTCTCTTCGGATCTTTCACACTTTGAATTTTAATGTACGTTTGCGCTTGAAATAATGCCAACAATTCACGAAAACAAGAAAATCAGTTTGTCATCACTGCGCAGGGGCCATGTTAATCTCCCCCTCCCCCCATTTTCAGAAACGAAGAAACAATAATGATTAAAACAATTTAAAGTAATGTATTCACGAAAACAACAAAACTAGTTTGTCATCCTTGCGCATGGCGCCATGAATTCCCGCAGATGTTTAGAGAAGTGGGTTCGGAATTTACATACAGCTATCATCGGCCTTGGTTCGCAATTTACATACAAAGTTTTAACGGCTGTCTGA
The DNA here is from genome assembly GCA_039090855.1 of Macrothele yani. Lineage (NCBI taxonomy): Eukaryota > Metazoa > Arthropoda > Arachnida > Araneae > Macrothelidae > Macrothele > Macrothele yani. The sequence continues at coordinate 121,268,985 of CM077026.1, forward strand.
TTTTGGTTCGTAATTTAGATACCACTGTTTCTTTCAAGTAATGCCCAATTTTTCTACTAGAAGGCGATTTTCCCAATATCTGTGCTTCTAAAAGTTTTTCTACTTTTTAAATGACAATTTTCTTGATATCTGTGCTTCTAAGTGCCCGATTTGAAAACATTAATCCCTGCGACCTACTGTAGTTAAAAAACAAAAATTCACTAGCTCCTAATGAACAATGTTTTCCATATAATTTTTACTCTTTTCTAAAGAGCGGTTTTCCCACTAGGGGGAGTAAGCGTATATTTCTATTTCTGATGTATTTGCAGCAAAATCTGCGCTCTTGAAAACTCGATTTAAAAAATTCCTTTGTAATCAGATACCGCGCACCGCGAAAAAGCTTTAGAGAATACCTTCTGCCTAAAATAATGCATAGCTTTTCCGCCAGTGGCATAAACGTACATCTTTTTTTTTTTTTTTTTTTTTTATCTCTGTTTCTAAAAGTCAGATTGGGAAAATTGTTTCTTCGCCTGAGAATGTTTGTGGTGCGAAGTGTTTTGCATAAAATTTCATTTTTTTCTTAAATCACATGTTTACCACTAGAGGGCATAACTTCACGTTTCCGTTTGCAGCATATTAGCAGCAAGATCTCCGCGTCTGAAATACTGATTGAAAAACTCCCTTTTCTTTCAGACACAACTAACAACGAAAACCATTTTTATTCATTTCCTGCCCAGACGAATGCGCAATTTCCAAACTAGGGGGTGCGCAAATATTTAATATTTAGTGGTGTCTAACCGAAAAATAATCTTTTATATCGGGTTTTAAGTCCCGCAAACATTGCTGTAATCGGAAACGTGAACTTACGCCCTCTACTGACACATCTGGGCGTGACACTAGAGTGGCGCCTTCTAGCGGGAAATCTATGCATTACTTGAAAAGTTTGAACTGTATGAGAAACATTTGCACAGAAAGCGCCCTGCCCTCCAACGAAGAAAATATTTTTCTAATCGGACTCTTAGAAGCAGAGATATCAACAAAAATAAGATATACATCTACGCCACTGGCGGGAAAAGGAGGCATTATTTTAAGAAGAAAGTATTCTCAAAAGCTTTTCCGAGATGAGCGGTATCGATACACGAAAAATGTTTTCAATCGTGTTTCGAAGCTTAGCTCTTAGCTGCAAATACATCAGAAGCAGAAGAAAACACTAACACGCCGCCTCGTGGCGTACCATTCTTTAACAAAAACTAGGAATTATATTGCGAAAAATTTCCCATTAGGAGCGGTATCCGATGCAGAAAAAAAAATTCAAATCGGACTTTTAGAAGCAGAGATATCAAAGGAAACGCAATGTACTTTTACGTCCCCTAGCGAAAAATCTATGCATTATTTGTAAAGAGATTGCAGCTAAAAAAGTCTTCGATATAAATGGCATCGAAAGGAGAAATATTATTTTTCAATCGGATATTTAGAAGCAAATATATGAAATAAAATGTATTTTGAATTCGATATAATCTGTGTTTACGCCCTCTAGCGGCGAAATTGTGCATCCTCAAGAAACGGAATGCAAGGATCATCATTCTCACACTGCATGCTTCCCAACGCAAAACGATTTTTTTTAAATCGGACCAATAGTTGCAGAGATGCGGAGTCCACAGACGGAAAGAAGGACCGACGAATCGAAGGACAAAGCGATAACATAAACACGATCTTTTTTTACAAAAGACATGCTAAAAAAATCATGAACCAAGCATGAGAGCATGAATGAACTGATGAACTCCCGATTAACGAAAATATTTGTGAAATCATTATTCTGAATTGTTTCTGACGATGCTTCACACAAATGTTTCAGAGAGAACACCGAAAACAATGCATTTAAGAACTGTTACTATAGATACTATTTCGTTCAGGACTGAAAATTGTATAACATATATATTCACGCGGGCCAAGAACGGAGTGTACTGAAATGTTGGAAGGAGTAAATCTCTATAAAAACAAAGTCAATTTGCAGTGACTTGTCACATTCGATGAAAAACGAAAGATGTGCATAATAACATTCTGAAATCTCCGTTCAAAACTATGGCAATGGCCTAAAATCACGCAAGAAACTCAGCTGCGCAAACACAATTGTTCGTCATTTGTGTTTTCGGAGGCTCTTAACAGCGCGCACTCAAATCAAAGCACCGCTCCTAATACATATCCAAAATATGCAGACGCAATCGCTTTTTCTCTTTTCTGTCGCGGCAATATTAAGTTTCTGCTACGCAAACAAAAGGAGAAGCAAAGCATCAGACATATTAAGTCCCAAGGAACACAGAGACCTTATGGAGTCAGCGGTTTATCATGAATTGCGGCTTTATGGCCTCTGGTGTCTTTGCCCTTGGAGTCGATATTGGAATCTGTCATCTTCCTCTCTCTCTCTTTCTCCCTTTCTCTCTTCCATGTTTGGCAGGAGCATACACTCTGTGTTCTTCTTGAAGGATGAGATCGGTTCTCCCAACTAGATGCTTTGTTTCGTAGTGCGTATGTTTGGCAAGCTCTTTGTGCGAAACTTGAGCAATTTCTGGGGACCTGCTGACATTGATGGAAAACTAAGGGAAGGAATCCGTCAAGGGTTTCTTGAGATTGATGAAATGTTCACGGACCCTTCTATTAAAATATGCTTGTGGCATCTAGGGTTCTGTTGCGTTTTAATGGAAGACGCATAAAGCATGAAAAAGAAGAATGTCGTGAAAAGCACACGTTTCGAAGAAAATCACCAACAACATAAATCTTTTAGGTGAAGACCACTTAAAAATTATCGTAAGGACTTCCTATTTGATAATCAGCTTGGAAAACTGATCTAAAAAATTTTCAAATGTTAACAAACCCTTTATTAACATAAATCGTCACATATAAATCACTATATCTCTATCGTATGTAAATCTCTGGACAACTCTACATCAACTACAGGCTTCAAATCTCTTCTCATTCCCTGATGACGTTCTTATCTAGATTCGACTCATTGTTAGTACTATCTAGAAGATCTTCAGGGAGGTAATGTGTCGCTGAGTGAGAAAATGTTTAACGAGGAGTAACAGAATTTATATAAGAAAACAGAAATTCAAAATGAAGGTTAAATGGAGGTCACAACTTCCTGTAACTCAGAATACAACGGCGGATGTACACCGCGTATTTCAGATATGTGAACACTCATATTGAAACCTGGATTGAAGCATTTTCATTTTCAGTCTTTGAATACAGAAGTTTCTTAATATGAATACAAATTTATGTGTAAATATATATCTACCAAAAAATTAAATATGACTCTTATACACTGAGTGACCACTTTATTATGACCACCTGACAGTTTTAAGCAAATGAGCTATGGCTGCACGCTGTTGTCGCCACAGTGCGAGGCTAGTATAAAACGGGAAAGCTTAGTGCTTGCGACAGTAGTAGAAGTGATTTTTGGATGACGAGATGGGTAAAAAATGAGATTTGACGGACTTTCAACGTGGGATGATTGTAGGAGCTTGGAGCCATGGAGCGAGCATCACCGAAACCACCGCATTCGTGAAATGTTCCAGAGCAGCTGTTGTTAAAGTGTTTAAAGACAGGACTGTCAGCCAAAAAACTGGGTCTCTATGTGCAACGTGTGGTCGTCATCGACTAGTGACTGCTAGGGCGGAACGGAGAGTGTCCAGGCTGGTAACAGATAACAGAAGAGCAACAGTGCAGCAAATTACAGACCATTTTGATCAAGGATCCCCTCAAATGATTTCTGCACGCAATGTTCACCGTACACTGCATCGGATGGGATATGGCAGCCGAAGGCCTGTTTGAACACCTTTGTTGTCTGCAGTTAACCAGAAAAAACATCTCCAGTTCGCACAGGAGTACAAGGATTGAACAGTCGATAATTGGAAACAAATTATGTGGTCCGATGAATCACGTATTCAGTTGCACCATGCCGATGGTCGAGTGAGAATTTGGCGGAAACAGCACGAAAGCATGGACCCCTTCAAGATGGTGGAGGCAACGTTATGGTTTGGGGAATGCTTTCCTGGCATGCTTTGGGCCCTTTAATTCGTGTTGATCAACGTCTGACTGGCACATCATATCTAAACATCGTTGCTGACCAAGTGTATCCTGTCATGTGGATGGTTTATCCCAATGGCGAAGGCTACTTTCAACAAGGTACTGCGTCCTGCCATAGTGCTCGTATTGTACAGGATTGTTTTCAGGAACATGCCGGTGAGTTTACTTTGCTTAGGTGGCCCACACAATCTCCAGATCTCAACCTCATTGAGAATTTGTGGGATGAAGTTGAACGAGCCGTCAGACAGCTGGATCCACAACACTGCAATTTCACACTCTTGGAAAGTGCTATTCATCAAGCATGGTCTCAGATTTCACAATCCACCTATCAACATCTCGTGGAGTCCATGCCACGAAGAATCGACGCAGTATTAAAGGCAAAAGGGGGCCAAACGAAGTACTGAGGGTGTGGTCATAATAAAGTGGCCACTCAGTGTATACAGGCTGAAATTATCTACTAGGAATAAATTAATAACTATCGAAAACGTTTTTATGAATATACCTAAATTTTCAGAATAAATACAAAAATATTCCACAATAATGAATTTGGGAGCTGATAGAGGAGAGAGCTTTGTCCTCTAGACGACACAAAGTGTCGCCGTCCACATTGTTTAGTTGCCTGCCACTTCAATACTTTGCTAAACAAACAACCCCTAAAATATCCGCATTTTCATTTTTATATTTTTTGACCTCCTGTAATTGAGTGCAACGGAAGATACACTATATTATCCAAAGTATTCGAACACCACACCGTTCTAGGACAAATGGCTTAAATATCACAATAAGTTGTCAGTCGGTCCACTTTTTGTTTGTATGACAGCTGTAAGACGTCGGGGCATACTATCAATCAATTTGCGGTAAGTCACGACAGGAATGGCTCATTATTCGTCCTGCAAAGCTGCTGCCGGAGTGGAGAGCAAACTCTCGTTGTGGTCGATTTCGTATCCGTCGCTCCAGTTCATCCCAGAGGTGTTGTATGGGATTAAGATCAGGACGCTGGGTAGGCTAGTCTAACAATTCCACCTCATTTACAAGAAAACAGTTCTGCACACGCCATGCAGTGTGGCAGGGAGCTCGATGGTACTGGAAGAGACAACAGTCATTTCCATAATACTTCCATATTGTTGGTAGTGAAAAATTATCAACATCCTCGAGGTACACTTCAAAATTCATGGTTTGTGGTATAATAACCAACAGACCGAGACCCGTCCACGAAAAACAATTCTATACCATGACGGAGCCTCCATCGAACTTAACAGTGGGAAGAACACAGTCCGACGAAAATCGTTCGGCGGGCTGTCGCAAATTCCAAACACGCCCATCAGATTAGAAGAGTGAAAAGCGCGACTCATCACTCCAAAGAACAATTTTCCAGTCGCCCACAGCACAAGAACGACGGGAGACATACCACTCCAAACGGCGCTTCAGATTCACGGTAATGACTCGTTCCACTGTTCTAGCAAAATAACCCACACTGTGCAACTCTCTGCGGAAAGTAATGATGTCAACAGAGCCTACAAGCACTTTGTATTTCAGCAGCGATGGAAAACTGCAGAGGAAGAATGGGTTTCCGTAACATTTCTTACCATCGCTCTTCTGTCATGTCCCATCAGTTTCTGTGGCCTTCCTAAACGTCTTCTTTCTTTCGTTTTTTTTTCTGGTAGTTGCACCGTCCTGCTTAAACCTCTTTACGACATCACTTGCTGTTGATTTTGGTATGTTTAGTTTAGCTGTAATGCTCCGAATGGAAACGATACTCAAATGACATCCTATGACCAGCACAAGCTGGAACTCGGAAAGTTCAGCTGCAATGTCCCGTATGGAAACGTTACTCAAATGACATCCTATGACCAGCCCACGCTGGAACTAGGAAAGTTCAGCTGCAATGCTCCCTGTGAAAACGTTACTCAAATGACATCCTATGACCAGCCCAAACTGGAACTCGGAAAGTTCAGCTGCAATGTCCCGTATGGAAACGTTACTCAAATGACATCCTGTGACCAGCCCACGCTGGAACATGGAAAGTTCAGCTGCAATGTCCCGTATGGAAACGTTACTCAAATGACATCCTATGACCAGTCCAAACTGGAACTCGGAAAGTTCAGCTGCAATGTCCCGCATGGAAACGTTACTCAAATGACATCCTATGACCAGCCCAAACTGGAACTCAGAAAGTTCAGCTGCAATGTCCCGTATGGAAACGTTACTCAAATGACATCCTATGACCAGCCCAAACTGGAACTCGGAAAGTTCAGCTGCAATGTCCCGTATGGAAACGTTACTCAGATGACATCCTATGACCAGCCCAAACTGATACTCGGAAAGTTCAGCTGCAATGTCCCATATGGAAACGTTACTCAAATGACATCCTATGACCAGCCCACGCTGGAACTAGGAAAGTTCAGCTGCAATGCTCCCGTGTGGAAACGTTACTCAAATGACATCCTATGACCAGCCCACGCTGGAACTAGGAAAGTTCAGCTGCAATGCTCCCGTGTGGAAACGTTACTCAAATGACATCCTATGACCAGCCCAAACTGGAACTCGGAAAGTTCAGCTGCAATGTCCCTTATGGAAACGTTACTGAGATGACATCCTATGACCAGCCCAAACTGATACTCGGAAAGTTCAGCTGCAATGTCCCGTATGGAAACGTTACTCAAATGACATCCTATGACCACCCCACGCTGGAACTAGGAAAGTTCAGCTGCAATTCTCCCTGTATGGAAACGTTACTCAAATGACATCCTATGACCAGCCCAAACTGGAACTCGGAAAGTTCAGCTGCAATGTCCCGTATGGAAACGTTTCTCAAATGACATCCTATGACCAGCCCACGCTAGATACATGGAAAGTTCAGCTGCAATGTCCCTTATGGAAACGTTACTCAAATGACATCCTATGACCAGCCCAAACTGGAACTCGGAAAGTTCAGCTGCAATGTCCCGTATGGAAACGTTCCTCAAATGACATCCTATGACCAGCCCAAACTGGAACTCGGAAAGTTCAGCTGCAATGTCCCGTATGGAAACGTTACTCAGATGACATCCTATGACCAGCCCAAACTGGAACTCGGAAAGTTCAGCTGCAATGTCCCGTATGGAAACGTTACTCAAATGACATCCTATGACCAGCCCAAACTGATACTCGGAAAGTTCAGCTGCAATGTCCCGTATGGAAACGTTCCTCAAATGACATCCTATGACCAGCCCAAACTGGAACTCGGAAAGTTCAGCTGCAATGTCCCGTATGGAAACGTTACTCAAATGACATCCTATGACCAGCCCAAACTGGAACTCGGAAAGTTCAGCTGCAATGTCCCGTATGGAAACGTTACTCAAATGACATCCTATGACCAGCCCAAACTGATACTCGGAAAGTTCAGCTGCAATGTCCCGCATGGAAACGTTCCTCAAATGACATCCTATGACCAGCCCAAACTGGAACTCGGAAAGTTCAGCTGCAATGTCCCGTATGGAAACGTTACTCAGATGACATCCTATGACCAGCCCAAACTAATAGTCGGAAAGTTCAGCTGCAATGTCCCGTATGGAAACGTTCCTCAAATGACATCCTATGACCAGCCCAAACTGGAACTCGGAAAGTTCAGCTGCAATGTCCCGTATGGAAACGTTACTCAAATGACATCCTATGACCAGCCCAAACTGGAACTCGGAAAGTTCAGCTGCAATGTTCCGTATGGAAACGTTACTCAAATGACATCCTATGACCAGCCCAAACTGGAACTCGAAAAGTTCAGCTGCAATGTTCCGTATGGAAACGTTACTCAAATGATATCCTATGATCAGCCCAAACTGGAACTCGGAAAGTTCAAGTCCATGCATCACGACGGATAATACGACAGAACTTATCAGCTTTATGTACGTACCTCCCCACTCACAGCGCGCCCTCTGCGCAAACGTTCTTTGTACTTATTTGGTACCGCCCGAACACTTTTGATAATATAGTGTATGTACTGTATGCCTGGGTACGCGAATATTCATGTTAAAGAAATGGATCGAAACTTCTTCATTTTTAGTTTTTAAGAACAGAATTTTCTTAAGATGAATACAAATTAGTGATGGACTATTTGTGAACGACTTGTCCATAACGAATGACTCTTACCCGTGAATGCTGAATGGTTCGGTCTTACCGCTGTAACTGATCATTAAATTCGCCATTGCGGCGACACTCACTAAAGTCGCAACACATTCCTTTTCTTCCACCCTCCGATTCGTTAACAAACAGCAAGTCATCACTGTGTTGTGAATGGTTGACTCTCAACGCTGTGAATGATAATTCAATCAGCCATTACTGCGACATAGACTGAAGTCGTAGCACATTCATTTTCTTTCGACCCACGATTCGTTAACAACGAATGACTCTTCACCGTGAACGGTGAATCCTTCACTTACAGCGCTATAAATGATCATTCAATCCGCCATTACTACGACATAGACTGAAGTCGTAGCACATTCATTTTCTTCAGACCCACGATTCGTTAACAACGAATGACTCTTCACCGTGAATGATTAGCTCTCACCGTTGTGAATGATTATTCAATCCGCCATTACTGCGACGTATACTGAAGTCGTAGAACATTCATTTTCTTTCACCCTCCGATTCGTTTACCAAGGACGATTCTTCACCGTGAATGCTTCGCTCCCAACTCTGTGAATGATGTTTTAATCCGCCATTACTGCAACACACAATGGAAACCTAACTCGTTTAACTTTCCGCCGCTCGCACGAAATCGGAAACGAATTTCCAATACGAAAAGTAGTGTCGGGAATTAATAAGTGTCAATCGCTAGGTGCTTGAACAATCAGCAGTCAGCTATGAAATACTGGTGGAACTCAAAAGTGGAAAAACACGTGAAAGCTATTCATTTGAATGGTGTACCCTAACCGCTCGCTCGTGTCAAGTCATTCATCATGAATGGTGAATGATTGAAAAGCTAGCGCTCTTTCGGGCAGTTTTCCAAAAAAAGATGTGGCCTTGTAAGCGCTGCACGGGGTCTGCAACGAATGATTTAATCAATAAGCCCAGTGACAACCTGGAAATTGGATCATTCGTTTGAATTATCTCTCGTGAAAGGCCCTTTTGAGTGAATGATGAATGAACTCCAAGAAGAAATGATTTACGCTTCCCTAATATACATTCATGTGAAAATATAATTTTACCAAAACAAGTTGAATATTGCTCTTACATATAACAGGATAGGTTGAAGTTATCAGTAGGTGTTGCATAATAACTATCAAACATATTTTTAATGAAAATCTAAAATTTCAGAAAAAAATGCAAAAGTATCGCACTGTTTTAAAATATAAAAAATTAAATGAAAACAATCACTAACAAACTGCAATGTAATAATTCCTTCAGGATGCCTGCTGTTCTTCACCTTAGAGTGTCATTGCTTAAATTGTCAACTATTCTCGTCCTAAACTATTCGAACATTTTTCTCATGAACTGCACGTCATCTTCACGCTGGTGTTACATATATCTCTTCTTATGTTCTTTATCCCCTGGTCAGCGTAATTTAATACCAGGATGTACTTCGATCATCCTGGTATTAAATTACGCTGACCAGAAGTTTTTATTTATTTATGTTGTTCTCATGTATATATTTTTGATCTCGTAATAAAGTGTTATGAATGTCTTACTACAAGTTCTTTTTATACTATTATATAGCCCCTTCTTTTGCTGCGACAACGGTACTTGACCTTGTACAAATCTCCTTTATGAAGTAAACCATTCCGATCTGTGGCTTCCCATTGTCAGCCTCAAATTCGTTAAAATGCCTTGTAAAATCTATCCTCTCTAACTTCCAAACCACGCACGGACCCCCGGCTGTCAACGAGCTGTGTTAAAGTAATGCCTCCCCCCCCCCCAAGCTTTCTCCCTTCCTTTTGTTTTCTGAGTTCCACCTTGTCAGGAAGAAGTAACTTCAACTTCTCTAGCTTGCTGAAGTCTCTTATTCTGCTTTGTCGTCCTTTTTCAAGCTGAATTGATTTTTTTAATAATTATGTAAAATGAGAGCACTCATACATTTATAATATTAAGTATCGACTGTATTATACTATTCATTTTAATTTGTGCAAATGTGAAATGCTATTTCATTGCACGTATTTTTGTTTGTTTGTTTTCATAATAAGGTAAAACCGCTTTTGTAGCATGTATTCCCAAAATTTTGGCGCCTCTCAATATGCAGCGCCCTAGTATCGTATATTCGAGGCTAGCTGCGAAGCCCAGAGAATGCACAAATAAAAGTCAATTATCAACGATATTAAGATATGTCAATGCTTTCGCTACAAAAAAAAATAAATAAATAAAATACCTGCGGATTCGCTTCTTTTGACTAAGAGAATCAGTCTGGCGAGCAAAGACCAACAAGGCTCTTAGTGGAGAGATGATGTCACCGTAACGCAACCAGCTCAACCAGTCTCCGCTGTGTGATTCGAAGACTTTCGATACGATCGCCAGCTAGCGTTTCCACGACAACATGAAGGAGCTGGTGAACGGTGAACGGGCCACTGCTTTGGGTTCGCTCAGAATAGAGAAGACAGACTAAGGACTATCATTAGTCACTCGTATGTTTCGTAACATCACGTGTTTCGCGATAGTTGTTTCAGTTGTGTGAAGTGTCAATGAATTAAAATCAGTGCTCTTATATCTTATATCTTAAATATCTTATATCAGAACAACATGAAAAAATGTTGTTGCAATCGGAGCATATTTACCTAAGTTATGACCCAAAAAGGCGATGGAATGAATCAATCCCTCTCCTATGTCCTGACCTTTGACCCCATTTCGCCCATTCTCAATAGGATTCGTCCTCATGTGGCCCCCTACCACATACTAAAATTTCATCGAAATTGAATCATTTTTACGCGTTATGACGCATAAGGAAAATGGGATGGATCCCGCTCCTATGTCCTGACCTTTGACCCCATTTTTCCCATTTTCCATAGGGTTCGTCACGTCACCAAGTGGTTCCCTACCACATACAAAACTTTCATCGAAATCGAACCTTATTTACGCAAGTTATGACGCATAAGGGCAATGGAATGGAATGGATCCCTCTTCCATGTCGTGACCTTTGACCTTATTTCGTCTATTTTCAATAGGGTTCGTCCTCAGTGATCCTTTACCACATACTAAAATTTCATCGAAATCGAATCATTTTTACGCAAGTTATGACGCATAAGGGCAATGGAATGGATCCCGCTCCGATGTCCTGACCTTTGACCTCATGTTTTCCATTTTCCATAAGGTTCGTTCCCAGGGGATCCCCTATGCCACACTAAAATGTCATCGAAATCGAACCATTTTTACGCAAGTTATGACGCATACGGGCATGGAATGGATTCAGCTCCTATGTCCTGACTTTTGACCCCATTTCGTCCATTTTTAATAGGGTTTGTCTCCAGGTGGTTCCCTACCACATACTAAAATTTTATTGAAATCAAACCATTTTTACGCGAGTTATCGTGCAGGCGGACAGACAGACGGACAATGCTGGAGCATACACGCTTCTTCAATTTACGGTTGGAAAGCATAACAAGAAAGATGACACCGAATTTTCGGGTGTAATAAGCACGTCTTTTGAATCCGTTCTGACGCAAATTAAATTTATCAAAGCTATTCAAAGTCAATAGAACCCGGTATGGAAAACAATAGTATCTAACGGAAGAAAGAAGTTTTTCAATCGGGATTTTAATCCCTCAGATATTGTTGTAAACGGAACTGTGAGCTTACGCCCTTTGGTCGTAGACTTGCACGTTAAGAAAAACATGAATTTATATGAGAAACATTTCGCACCGGAAACGTTCTCCAACATAGAAAGGATTTTTCAAATAGGACTCTTAGAAACAGAGATTTCGACAAAAATAAGATGTAACTTTACGTCCCCTGGGGGGAAAACCATGCATTATTTTAGGAAGAAAATATTCTCAAAAGGTTTTTCCATATGAGCGGTATCGGTCCAAGAAAAACAAAATTCAACAGAGTTTTCAGGAGCCCAGATTTTGCTACAAATACATCGGAAGCAGAAATTAACACTTATGCCATCTGGTGGCCAAACCATTTTTTACAAAAATTAGAAATTACGTGCAAAGGATTTCACATCAAGAGCTGTATCCGGTGCAGAAAGAAGTTTTCAAATCAGTGATTTAGAAGCCGAGATATAGGGGGAAACGCAATTTATCTCTACGGCCCCTAGCGGAAAGTCTATGAATTACTTGAAAACTTTGAAATTATATGAAAAACATGTCACACTGAAAACACTATCCAATATAGAAGGAAATTTTTCAAATTGGACTCCTAGAAGTAGAGATATTGGCAAAAGTAATATATACATCTACGCCTCCTGGCGTAGAAGCCATACATTATTTCAAGAAGAAAATGTTCCTAAAAGGTTTCTCGACATCAGTATCGGTGAATAAACCACTTTTTTTTCAATCGAGATTTTAGAAGCTCATATTTTGCTGCAAATACATCAGAAGCAGAAATTAAGATTTACGTTCCTTTGTGGGCAAACCATTTTTTTACAAAATTTAGAAATTATGTGCAAACGATTTCTCATTAGTAGCTGTATGAGGTGCAGAAAGAATTTTTCAAATCGGAGATTTAGAAGCAGAGATATAGGGGAAACACAATTTACCTCTACGCCCCCTAGCGGAAAGTCTATGATTTACTTGAAAATTTTGAAATTATATGAAAAACATGTAACACTAGAAACACTATCCAACAAAGAAGGAATTTTTCAAATCGGACTCCTAGAAGTAGAGATATTGACAAAAATAAGATATACGTCTACGCGCCCCCTGGAGGAGAAATTGTGGGATATTTTAGGAAGAAAATATTCCGAAAATGTTTATCAATGTGAGTGGCATCAGTCCACGAAAGAAATTTTTCAATCGATATCTTAGAAGCTCAGATTTTATGGCAAATACAGCAGAAGCAAAAATTTACACTTACGCCCCCTGGTAGCTAAAGTATTTTTACCAAAAATTTGAAATTATATGCGAAAGATTTTTCATCAAGAGATGTATCCGCTGAAGAAAAAAATTTCACATTGGAGTTTTAGAAGAAGAGTTATCGGGGGAAATGAAATTTACTTTTACGACCACTAGCGGAAAATCTATGCGTAATTTGAAAAAGTAACTATATCTAAAATACTCTTCAACATAAATGGAATCGAAAGATAAAAGAATTTTTTCAAATGGATGTTTAGAAGCAAATATGTGGAATGAAACGTATTTTTGAATTCGACATCATCTGCATTTACGCCCCGTAGCGGCGAAATTGTACATTGTAAAAGAAACGAAATAAAGGATCATCATTCTTATATTTCAAGCTTCCCAGTGCAAAAAGAATTTTTCAAATCGGACTAATAGTTGCAGAGATATCCTGGGTACAGGCGGACGGACGGACGGACGGACAAACCGATAACGTAAGCAAGATCTTTTTTTTTACAAAAGACGTACTAAAAAAGAAAACAGTACTGGGAGCGGGGAGACCACGAGCAGCGCCCAATGGTAAACACGTCCCCGGTTGCTTCTCATTAGATTTCCCATACTGAGCGTCACGTCCGGTTGAAGTTCGGTACTGTTTAGGCATTTCCCTGACGTCACAGTTTTTATTCCATCTGTGAATGTACACAATCATATATGCTTTCAAGTCTTCCAATACCGGAGTGAATCTGTGACTCCAAGAAATTCGGTTATAAGTGAAATTATTTGCAATTTAATCATCATACAACCAAGGAAACGCAAAGAGAGAAAAGTGATTTCTACTGCAGAAAGAGCTAATTTTTTCTCCGACGTTAGAAGAGATAAAAAAAAAAAAAAAGATTATTTTCTGCAGTCGAGAGAACTCTATAATCATCTTGTCATTATCAGACATGTGAGGAAAAATATTTGGGAGGAAAAATAGTGATTGGCGGTAGAATGTGGGTGGTCACAAATGCTTCGTCTTCTGGCGTCGTAAGTACACATATGTATAGGTCACTTATAACTGGCACATTCGTATCACGTGACGTATATTCTGGCAATGTCTAATACGTGTACTTCAGAAAAAGAAAAACGTACTCTTCGAAATCAAACCTCTGTTTAACGAACCTAATAAATTACATTGTATCGATTTTTTTTTTTTTTGGTCAATTGTAAGCGGAATTAGTGCTTGTATGTTTATAATTATTATACTAGATACGTTTGAGGTGGTTGAGCTCTTGTTTTCTCTTGGGTTAAATAATTAGTACTAAATGCTATTAATTTATATTGAACTTTGTGATATTACTGTGACTTCTTGTTTTTATTCCATTGTGTTAATACTATGTTATTATTTAAATTTAGTTTAATACATATAACAATTTTTGATGTTTGTGTTTTGTTAGATATAAATGTGCTGTGATGTGTGGCAGAATTTTCATTAAATTCATTAAATTAAATTAAATTAAATTCAGTTTAGTGAATTTCTCTGTTTAACGAAGCTCTGTTTAGGGAATCCTTTATTTAACGGACATTTATTTAGGAAATTTCTCAATTTAGCGAATCTCTGTTTAGTGGATTGCGTTACTTAACAAACCTCTGTTCAATAAACCTTAATTTAGTGAATTTCTCTGTTTAGGGAACCCTTTATTTAACGGGCATTTATTTAGGAAATTTCTCAATTTAGCGAACCTCTGTTTAGTGGATTGCGTTACTTAACGAACCTCTGTTCAATGAATTTCTCCACTAAATGAACGTTTGTTTAGTGAATTTCTCTATTTAACGAACCTCTGTTTAGTGAATTTCACAACTTAACGAACCTCTGTTCAGTGAATTTCACTATTTAATGAACCTCTGTTCAGTGAAATTTTTCTATTTAACGATTGTCTGTCTAGTGAATTTATCTGCTTAGCGAACCCATTGTGACGTGCCTGCACCGCAGGACTCACATGAGATAAAGGCAGATAGCAACGAGAGCATACGTCCGCGTAGCTCAGTTGGGAGAGCGACTTATTCCGGGATGAGGGGAACCGGGTTCGATGCCCGACGTGGACAAAAATGACGGAAGAAATTTACTTCGTTACTGTATGTTTAGTGAACATCTTTATTTAATGAACCTCTTTTTAGTGAATTTCTGGGTTTAACGAAACTCTGTTTAGTGAAATCCTCTGATAAATATCTCCTTAGTGAATTTCTCTACGTCTGACGAATATCTCTTTAGTATTTCTTAATTTTTCTCTACGTCTGACGAATATCTCTTTAGTATCTCTTAATTTTTCTCTACGTCTGACGAATATCTCTTTAGTATCTCTTAATTTTTCTCTACGTTTGATGAATATCTCTTTATATCTCTTTGATTTCTCTATTTGACGAATATCTCTTTAGTGAATTTCTGTACGCTTGGCAGGCTTGCAAGGGTTCATAATGAATACCACTACGTGCTATCCACCATCTGACAACCAAGGCGGCTGAAAGACGTTCTTCTCTGTAATTAATTTTAGGCATAACTCAGTCCATTCCACATGGGCAAACTTAACAAAGTACTTTATTCTAAAGATCTCATCCTTACTTCCCAGCGTTCCGATGGCCTTCTCGCCATGAGATTCACGCGTTACCACGGGGCGCATCCTACACAATGTTATCGCTATGGCCGCAGGTCACACGTGGACTCGGCGTCCAACCTCAGATCCTCACCCTTCGACGGTCGGGAAAGCCAGTCTGTATCTTCTCTTCGTCACAACCGACCACCGTAGCACCCTCTTGGTGTCATAGTTGATACCAGCTTTACATCTCTTGATAAGTCCTCAACCCCTGCGTCAGTGTACCAGCAGCTCTTCGCTGAGCACCGTTACGGCGATGCAGACTTTATTCCTGTTTTCACCGACGGATCTAAAACGGCTAGTGTTGTGAAATCCCCCGCCGCCGTCTGCATTGATGACGTTTCTGTTGCCCACATTCGGCCTCGGTGTTTTCGGCGGAGATGCAGGCTGTGTATTTTGCACTTGTTCACGTGCAGTCGAGCTCTCATCAGCGTGCTATTGTGTACACTGATTCGTTGAGCGTTGTTCAATCTATTTCGTCTTTAGATTTCACAGACCACTCACTTCTTTTTACCGTACGAAGAAAGACTTCTTCGTTCTTTTCTCGAGGCTCCCGATTCTGCTGTATTAATCGGCATGTTGGAATCCCAGAGAAAGAGACTTCTGATGCCAGATCTGCTTTCTCTTTGTGGTAGTTACGCCCTTGCCACTATTTCACCGGGATTTACGCTTTGTTATTCATGAGGGTCACATTGATGAAGAAATTAATCGGCGTACAAAACTTGCCTGGAGAGCTTTTGGAAGAAACAGCATAATTTTCAAGAGCAATATGCCATTATGTCTTAAAAGAAAAGTGTTTGATCAATGCATCCTTCCAGTGCTTACGTATGGTGCAGAGACGTGGACCTTAACTAAAAGAGACATACAAAGGCTGCAGACAACTCAAAGAGGCATGGAGAGGTGCATGCTTGGTATAACCAGGAGAGATAAGAAGAGGAACTCGTGGATCCGAAAAATGACAAGAGTGGAAGACATCATGATCAGAGTTAAATCCCTGAAATGGCAATGGGCTGGACATACTGCCAGAAGGACAGACCATAGATGGACAGCCGAAATTTTAGATTGGATTCCAAGGGACAGGAAAAGACCCAGAAAAAGACCACATGGGAGATGGGTGGATGAAATTCGTAAATATGCGGGAGTGACATGGAGGAGACTGGCACAAGACAGACCGTTGTGGAGGAAACTTGGGGAGACCTTCGTCCAGCAGTGGATTGATAATGGTTGACAATGATGATGATGATGATTCATGATCATATCAGGTGAACGTGGGAGGGTCTGTGGGACCAACAGGTGGAGAATAAACTGCACCGTATTAAACATATCCTTGGGGTCTGGAAATCATCGTGTCGCCGGAACCGTAGGGAGGAAGTTGTTCTAGCACGTCTTCGCATTGGGCACTGTCGTTTTACTCATCGCCATTTGCTGTGTGGCGACACTGCACCGATGTGTGAGACGTGCGATTGCCTTCTCACTGTCTTTCATGTTTTATGCAGTTGTTTTCGTTATCATCGTTTTCAGTATTTTCATTCTTATTTGCTGGACGACGGCGCTGCTGACCTTCAGAAGCTGTTAGGTGACTACTTCGACACGTTCGCAGTTGTATTTTTTTTTTAAAACAAATTGACTTTTTTAAACGTATCTAGCTTTAAAAAGTTAAAATCTACTAACTAACTAGCTTTTACACTTTTTCATCATTCTCTTTTTTTTTTTAACTTTTACCAAACCAGCCTGCTCTTAACCATCACACCCCTCTTTTAAAAAAAATTACCTGATGGCTCTGTGTATGACGCTCTTTGGCCAAACCTGGCCTTTGCGTCATTAAAATCAACTAACTAACTAACTAACAACCGACCACTACTCTTGGCTCCTAGCCCTGGGGGTGATCCCCAACTGCACGTGCGCGAACTACACCCCCTCTCCACGTGATCCACGAGGTACCCGAACCCGACAATGCCACCGGAAAACACCGGAAGCTTCAATTCCATGCAAACATACATGACAGAAGTACAAACACTGGGAGTCACCTCCCAGTCGGACGACGGGTGTAGGTGATTCCTCTAAGGTAAGGTGACCAGAAATCGGGACACCGATTTGAGGGCAAAAGGGCGTAGCGTCCCCAAATCGGTAGTTCATTTGGGGACACATACGTACTCAAAATAAATATGCAAATCTTTTTGTCACAAAACTGCATTGCTTCAATTAGTGTGATATTACACGTTAAAATATGTGTCTTAAAAGGAAATATCTTGTAGAATGTTGGTAATTTGTATTGACAAAGCAGAACTACGATGGCGAGAACATATTAGCAAAAGTGAAATGCTTTACCTTAGGTACATGCGCTGAATTAAAATTAGGCTGCACACCATAGTAATCGCATTGCGAATTTTTCATTTTGCCAAAGTTTTTGGAGAAACTCAGAACAAGTACAGTCGAAATTTGACAGCGCCGGTGGTGCATTGGCCTAGTGACCATTCGTACAAGTTGTACGGATTCGAGTCCCGAATGAGGCACGGGTGGTGTGTTTGTCTTGCAGCACATGCTCTCTCCATTCCCTAGAACGAATGTCTCCAAATTAGAGACAGGTGACCGCTTATAGTCCTTAGAGTTGCTCGTAGTGGTCGTTAAACCCAGAAAGAAGAAAAAAATAAAATTTGTTTTCACAAGAAGCATGTTGGAAAATCTATGCAACGGAAACTACTTTTAAGAACATTTTTAATTGGAAATCTAAAGGGTTAATCAGGAAGTGTAAATTCGAGGACATTTGGGGACAAACATTAAAATTTGAGGACAATTTGCGTCCCCAAAGGCTTCAGGCGTTTTGGGGGGCATTAAACTAAATTCGGGGACTGTCCTCAAGAATTGGGGACGTCTGGTCAGCTTACTCTAAGGTGACCGCTGGGTCCCTTCAAGATCGAGCGTCCTTAGGCGTTGTTGCGCCCTAGTTCATTGCAGTGATGTTCCACGCAGGGATTTTTCCCTATTTCAGGAAATTTTTGACTCAAAATCTGCAAAAAAAGGGAAAAGGGAATCTTAAAGATAAAACAGGGCAATTCAGGGAATTCTGCAGAAAAAGCCAGTAAACGTAAATTTCAAGAAATAATCTCAAAACGTGCGTGAGGACCGTTGGACCGTAACTGACCCAGATGTAAGCACTAAGCATTAACAGATGGCTCGAGTAATTTCCTATCGGGAAGGGTGAGATTGCTAGCAGCAAGTAGCTAGGTGTTGGTGAAGAGAAGACACAGACTCTGACTGGCCTGGAGCGAAGTAGAATGATAAGCGCAATAGTGTTGAACGTAGCTGTTTATGAAAAGTCGGAGTGGAGGAGTTGTTGTAGATGTTCCGAGAGGAAAGCACCACCAAATCTCTGAATGGGGTAATTCACAAAAGGGGGAAATGCTATACACTTTGTAGGCTTCCGAAACAAATGTTCTTACCATTTTTGTTATGTTTTATATTCTTGTGTGTGAGTGTTGTAAACCACATGCTATTATTATTGTTTTTTAATTCCTTTCTTGAAATTTTTCCCTATCATTTATTTAGCATGGGTACAACGTAATGCATTTTTGTTGATGTGGTTTGTTCTCCAGTCTTCATGTGACTCTTGTGGCAAGAAGGCGACAGAGCCCGCGCAGTTGAAGGGGGCAGGGGACTTGTTTCTGGCTCCAATTTTCACTAATTGTTTTATGGATTCACCTTGTCTGATAGCATTTCTCGGAGATCAGTTTTAATAAATTTAGTATGCCAAAGACTATGCCCCACGAGGTATTTTCTAAGATGGAGTTTCCAATCTTGATTTGTCCATATACCAGAAAAAGATATTAGCCCGGGTTTCCAGATTTCCTGACAGTAGATAAATGTATTTGTTGTTTTTGACTATTTTTTCTTCTGTAAAAATTACAGAAAAAGCGCTGTGTGTAATAGTTTGGTATCTGAACAGTGGACATTTCCATTCTGACGTTGAGTTTGAAATAACGATCAAGAAAAGAAAGAAGCAGACAAATAAAACAGAAGAGACTGAGGGATCCACGTAGTGTTGAAAACGGCACAAACACCGGTGCTATAGAAAGGGAGGGTGTAACGTACCAGGAGATGTGACGTACCTGCGCGAAGGACGCACACGACATAAAGGCAGATAGGAATCAGAATAAGCGTCCGCGTAGCTTAATTGGTAGAGCAACTTATTCCGGAATGAGTGGCCCCGGGTTCGAACCCCGGCGTAGATAAAAAATGACGGAGAAATTTACTTCGTTATAGTGGCGCCCGAACTATCCGGATGACCCGACCGTTCAAAATCTCGCATTGGTGTGATGTTATTTCCACACCGCGAGATAGGAAAAATAAGAGAATCCTTTCTCCAGCACTTCGAAAAAAAAAAAAAAAATAAGGGGGAGATGATGTAACGTACCAGGAGATGTGACGTACCTGCGCGAAGGACGCACACGACATAAAGGCAGATAGGAATCAGAATAAGCATCTGCGTAGCTTAATTGGTAGAGCAACTTATTCCGGAATGAGTGGCCCCGGGTTCGAACCCCGGCGTAGATAAAAAATGACGGAGAAATTCACTTCGTTATAAGGGGGGGGGGCAGTTTGTTCTTACCCAGGCTCATAACGTGAGTGACCTGTGCAGCTACCCCGTAGCTGTAAAAACGTATTTTTTAAAGTAAAACATTAAAAAAGGGGGAAAAATTGAAATTTAGAGCCAACCGAGGTAATAATAAATCTGTGTAATATACAGTGCCTATATTTTTAAAGCTTTTTTTTCTTTCATTTCGTGATTTGGAATTGCGGGGAATTTCGGTGGTAAAAAGGGAATTTTTGGGTCTGGTGAAGAGAATTTTTTTTTTTTCCTGGCTTGGAACATCACTCGTTCACTGCCCATCAATCGGATTAACGGGTAACCTCTGTAAGGAATGTCCATCTTGTTTGTGCAAATAGAGTTCTTTGTCATGACAAAACAAAATGGCTAATCGAAATGTTCGTTTTAACTGTTCTAGAATGATATTAATTATTTACATCTCTATATTTGATTATTTAATCTCGAGCGACCCTCACAACAGCCATGTTTATATAAATAACCAATTTAACACAACAGTTATCCGATTATTTATTCTTCAAAAGTCATATCAGTCACTGTTGTGGAAATTGGAGTGACAAAATTGGTATCTAGCAGCAATTATACTTTCTTAGTATACAACCAATAAATTGCCGCCCCGGTGGCGCAGTGGTCTAAGCGATGGCCTTTGATCATTCGTCCGAAAGGGGTCCGGGTTCGAATCCCGGTGAGGCATGGATGATGTGTTTGTCTTACGGCACTGGCTCTCTCCCTTCCCTGGAACCAGTGACCCTAAATTAGGGACGGGCGACTGCTTATAGCCCATTGAGTTGCTCACGGTGGTCGTTAAACCTCCAATAAAAAATAATAATAATAATAATAAATTATTTGACGATAATATCAGCACTCTGTACAACTTCTACGATCTCGCAGCAATCTTTACCCCCGTCCACAGCTTTTTGTTCTTGCCGACGCGTTATTCACATTGACTCACAATTAACGTCGCCCAAATGTACAAGGAAAGTCGGGAAAGTAATGTGCCGATCAGAAGCAAATTTCACAGAGAAGTAACAAAATTTACATAAATAGGAACTAAAAAGGAGGGTTGAAGTAGAGATCTATATCACCTGCTATTTTAACATATGTGATATTTACTGTGAAGAAGCATCTTAGTTCGGAAAAACATTGATTTCTTTGAAGAACGATCCATTAAATTCTTTAAAGTAATATCGTTTTTACTTGGTTAACAAAATAGTTTTAATGACTGATACGTGTATATAAAATACATTTTATATCAATATCGTATGCACTGTTATTAAATTGTTCTTTAAAGTCAGAACGGTCTAAATAAAATTAAATGAACACAATGCGTAACTTTAATACTGAAATAATAAAGACTTCATCAAATGTTAATAAGACGATTACTTTATTGCTGTTAAGTTTAAATGGTGTAATAATCAGGAATTGAGTTACTGATTATTAATATCATTTATCGGAGGACTGAACACATGTCACCTGCTCTGATGAATCACGATTTTAACTCTCTTACACCGATGGGAAGGGGCGTGCGAGCAGTATACCACTCGAAGCAATGTACTCAGCTTGTGGAGGCGGTGTAGGAGTTTGGAGTGGGTTTACCTGGGCTTCGTTGGGGTCCTTCGTACCCATCGAGACCTCTGTCACCGGTACAAGGTAGATGTCCATCCTCGCCGACCATCTGCACCCGTTCGTAACGATTCTCTGTCCGTACCATGAAGACATCTTCCAGCAGGACGACTCCACACCGCATACTTCCCGAGCGGCGACCAATTGGCTCTAGTTGAATTCACTTTTTTCGTTTGGGAGTTACTTCTTGCGCAATTTAAAAGAAAATTGATACCTTAGCATTCCAGGTACGAGACGTTTGCGCAAAGAAGTGTTCAGTGCACCCAAGAATTTGGTGTCACCTTTCTTGTTTTGCACTTAAGATGCGCATAACTGAAATTTGAACTTAGTGTTTCTCCTTGACTCTCAGTGTAGTGATTATGAAATGCCTACAGCACGGATATCGAACTTACGTGATGTATACGTTTCAACTTTAGCGACGCACACACGAAAGAACAAATAAAGATTCTTCACAAGTGTACTTAAAATGGATCTCCTGTTCCTGCCATTCAACAGCAAACCGGAACTTTTCCTAGCAAGCGCTCGGTAAAAATACGCCGGAGGAAGAAAATAAGCAGAGAAAGAAAGAAAAAAATTTAAAATAATGAAAGTGAAACAACTTTTTGTTCCTTTCGCTGAAGCATAAAAAAGAGGGAGGGAAACAGACAAACGCACAACGTTTAAAGCGTCTCTAGTCCACCCCAACGGAACACTCCTTTCCCATCTTCGCGTTGTTCGGAGCAAGTATGGCTGCGTAATTAATCTTTCGCTGCCAAAAATAAAAGAAAGGAAAAAACACACATAGTATCAAGATAGATGGAGAGGAGGAGAGAGGAGAAAAAGGAGTCAGAACAACTAGCAGCAAAGGCATTTCCAGACCTTCTATTTGGTCGGTGACCCGAAGCGATAGCACTGGGAAAACAAAGGCCCATCAGTCACCAGGAAAGTGAAAATATTGACAGATTCCGGTATATCGCTCTCGTGGGATGGCAACAGCTCTCTCTTTGACCGTAACCGCACATTTCCATTCACCCTTCATCTAACACGGAACAATAATCGGGGTTGTTTTGCCATCCGGCAAGCTTAAATGCGCACTTATTTTTAGAACTGCGAAACGCTAAAAGTGTAACGCTGTTACAAGAGACTTCAAGCTTATGGAAAGCTTAAAGTCATGAAAGACCCCTTTTCTCTATTATAACATTGCCCGATCTAAGTCGATCATCATAATTTCTACAATTAAGCAGATTTATGAATATTGTATTTGAAGGGAAATATTTTCTTTCTTCTTTTATGGAACATAACAGGTAGTTCATTCATTGGTGTGCATCTTTCCTGTCAGCAATAAAGTAAATCCTATGCAAAAAATTTCGATGTAACGAAAATAGGTAACGGAAGTAGTCAAAACCGCTTATGAAATCTGACTTTTGAATGCTGCACCATGAAGTGTCACAACAATAATTAATGGCATTGCTACTCAAAAATGTACACTGCCTGACAGAGAAAATGCCACACCACGAAGACGCGAACGCAGCGCCATGCAAATTGCAGGGTGGGTGCACGCGTACACGTTATGCAAATGATTGCATTTGCACGAACGGCGCGTGGTATATAAGCGGACAACCAGCCCGCGAGGCCAACAGTCGAGCCGCGGATGGCTTAGTGGTTAGCAAGTCAGACTGTCACTGCAAGGTCCTCAGGTTCGATCCTGGGCTGATCTTTCAGAGATGGTGTGATTTACTAACAATCGCTGAATATCCGCCTTGCATCGGACGAGCACGTTAAGTGACGGCCCACAGGCTGGACCCAACGTATATCCCTTTCCTATGCCCCCCCCCCCTGAAACTCTCTCATCCCTCTATGTGCAACATTGTACTTGTACGGTGGCGCCATCTATTGTACTCTAATCTCCCTACAAAGTGTTCTGTCAAAAGTCGCTAGACTTGTTCTCATTCCTTCCGTTTCTGTGTCCTGCCCAAAAGGCGAACTCGCCGTAGGAGGCTGGGACCTAAACTCTACTCACTGTGGACGGAAGTCCTACAAGAAAATGATAAAAATCTTAGCGAGGCCAACAGTCAAGATGCCGTCACGGCCGCGAGATGTGACTGATTCTGCTGTAACGTGTCTGGAGAACGAACAAGGGGTGCCAATGCCGTTAAGACGCCGTCGTACACGATTTTGTCAAACGGATGAGTTCACGAGAGGTGTCATCGTAGGCCTTCGTACCGCCGGATGGTCCTTGCATCGTATTGCGGATGAAACGATATACGTGATGCCATAACCGTTTCTCGTATTTGAATATAGTGGTCCCAGGAAGGATCTGTGCAACGTCGCATTGTACAGATCGTTCATAGGACCACTGTAGACGGACGTACGAGCGCACCGATCGTTGTATCCTACGTCATTCCGTAGCATCCATGCTTCCTCATAGCGCTATTACGTCATTCCACAGGCCACAACGGGCAACATTTTGCGGAGTTTACGAGGAGACTTGGATGCTCCGATTTCGACACGGACAGTGCCGTGCCTATTGACTGCGTCTGGTTTGCTGTCCAGCAGCCCGTTCCGAAGGCTACCCTTAACAGCAAGCCATCGTCGTCACCGCTTGGCGTGCTGTCGCTCCAGAGCTGCGTGGGGTGCCGAATGGAACAGTGTAGTGTTCAGCGACGAATCGCGGTTCTGTCTCACCACGGATGATCGCCGTGTGAGAGTCTGGAGGCGACGTGGCCAATTGGCGGATTTCTCCGCTATTGTAGGGGACCATACGGCCCAGCAACGTGGAATCCTGGTATTACCGCGCCCTTGCCGGGTACTCGCGAACCACCAATACGTCTTATTCGCCGGAACGGGAAAAATTTAAATGGCCAAAATTTTCATAATAAATTTCACCCCCGAGATTTTTCCTAGTGGTGTCGAAGGGGAAATTGTGTTCCCTAAACAAGGGTCTCGAAACTCAGGGTCAACAAGACATTACGTTGTGTTTCATATGGAACAACATGGGCTTCCATGCCCTTCCATATGCCGCAAAAGTAGTTAAATTAATGATCGACAGAGGAACATTGGTAGATACAGTATATCATGATAAAAAAACTCTGCACAATCTTAGAAAAGTGATTGAGTGACACAGATAAATGTAAACTTAATAATTTATTCCTTTAAAATTGTTCTTAATTTTAGGTACATGTGTACCAGGGGAGTTCATCATCATCATCATCATTGTCAACCATTATCAATCCACTGCTGGACGAAGGTCACTCCAAGCTACTTCCAAAACGGTCTGTCTTGTGCCAGTCTCCGCCATGTTACTCCCGCATACTTTCGAATTTCATCCAACCATCTCCCATGTGGTCTTCTTCTGGGTCTTTTCCTGTCCCTTGGTATCCAATCTAAAATTTCGACTGTCCAACAATGATTTGTCCTTCTGGCAGTATGTCCAGCCCATTGCCATTTCAGGGATTTTACTCTGATCATGATGTCTTCCACTCTTGTCATTTTTCTGATCCACGAGTTCCTCTTCTTATCTCTCCTGGTTACACCAAGCATGCACCTCTCCATGATACTTTGAGTTGTCTGCAGCCTTTGTATGTCTCTTTTAGTTAAAGTCCACGTCTCTGCACCATACATAAGCACTGGAAGGATGCATTGATCAAACACTTTTCTTTTAAGACATAATGGCATATTGCTCTTGAAAATTATGTTGTTTCTTCCAAAAGCTCTCTAAGCAAGTTTTATACGCCGATTAATTTCTTCATCAATGTCACCCTCACTTGATATCTGCTGTCCAAGATAAAAGTGCTCATCTGTTATCCCCAGCTTTTCTCCATCAATCGATAAATCTTCATTTCTTGTACAAGCATTGTACATCACTTTTGTCTTCTGAAAGTCCATTCTTTACTCTTGTCAGCAAGTTTCTGGATCATACTCTGCAGCTCTGATGGGGTAGTTGCAAAAATGACCGTCATCAGGAAAACGAAAGTGAGTTAGATAATCTCCATTAATCTTTATCCCTTTGTTTCCCCAGTTCTGTGATTGAAAGACATTTTCCAATGTGGCATTAAAGAGCTTGGGAGATATGGTGTCACCTTGTCTCACTCCCTTTCCAATTTTTATGTGTGCTGTATTCTCAAACGCCGAATCTTTGCACTTGCATTTTTATAGATGTTATTAATAATATTAATGTATGCATCTTCAATACCGCAGGATCTGAAAACCATTGTAACTGCTGATGGTTTCACTGAATCAAAAGCCTTTTTATAATCGATGAAAGTCATGCACAATGGAGGTTCATATTCCCTCGCTCTTTCAATTAGTTCTCTCAGTACGTGGATATGATCTATAGTGCTGTAGAATCACCTGAACCCAGCTTGTTTTCTCGGTTGAGTGTTACCTTCAAGCGGTGTGAAAGAACTTTAGTGACGATTTTATAAACCACTGATAGGTCTGTAGTTCCCGAGATCCTCAATGTCACCTTTGTTATGTAGCAGGATCATTGTAGCGTTGTTTCAATCCTCAGGAGTCTTCCCTTCATTAGGGATCGAGTGAAAACTTGGGCGAGTACTGTTTCAATTTCTCCACTTGCTTCTTGTATGATGTCAACAATAATTCCATCTCCTCCTGGAGCTTTTCCCCGCTTCATGTTCTTGATTGCAACTTCTGCTGGGAGGACTGGAAGAACTCTGGTACTGGTACCTTTCATGATGTCTGGAGTACATGTATCATCCCTTTCATATAATTTGGAGTAGAAATCTTTCACTCTTGTCAAAATTTCGCCTCTATTTCTTGTTAGAGAACCATCTTCGTTTCTCAGTGTCCTTAAATAAACATTCTAAAGTTATATTAGACTGTAATATGCCGATATTGAACATGCAAAATTGTTATATCGTTAAAATTCCATGAACTTAGTAGTTAATACGGTGCGCTAGAGAATCACATGTAAAACTATGGCTGAGACCTTTGGGAAATTAACCCTGCATAGCACATGAAAAGCTATGAGGCATGATTTCAGAAATGTTTGCGTAAAAGGCATCTTACCCTTTCTTTTGGCGTTACTAGTGCTGGAGCCTTGTAGACGATGTCACTGTCGAGGCTGACTGCTAGATGAAATTTATACTATGCGAAACTCCTAACTTTTTACTTCAGTCCTTCGCTACTACTAAATCAACTCTCTGTCCTACTCATGTTAATTGCTCTGGGTATGTTCTCCTTTCGAGGCATCTGTCTCCATCTGGCTCAAAACTCTCTCAGTGAGTCTACATGAGAAATTTCCTAGCCTCTCTTCACTATCTGCGCGAGAATTTTTCTTCTTCTGTGTTTACCAAACTTCTCTGTGAGTCTCCATTCCTCTCGCGATCCCTTTTCGCGTCCGGGGTCCGGCACGAAGGGGTGTGTGTAACTGGCCACCTCCCAAAATGGCGTCGAGTTATGTCATGGGTTCCCGTGGGGCTTGCGATTCGTGTATCGCTCTGAAACACTCACTTGAGATTCGTGGATGCTCTCCTTTACACAGGGCACGATCGGTACTGAATATTGCTTTATTATATGACATTCCAACCTTTCATGCAGCGCCAGCACGTAGTTTCCTGGACGAGCAAAAATCACGTACGGAATTTTGCTACGTGTCGATTTCGAGATTCTTGCCATTTAAGGGAATCGACGGGGCGTCCCGCATTGTGTAGGGTTTTTGGAAAGGTTTGCGCCCCTTTAGGAGTTATGGCTTCCTTTCCTTAGAACAACGCTAGAAACATGGCGAAACCGCTGTACCCTACCTTCCGTGTACGTGAGAATTTCTGACTATTTCAGGCCTCCTCCTCTCTGGGTGGCGGCGCGCGTTCCCTACGAATTGGGGAGGAAGAAAGGAAAGGAGAAAAAGAAAGAAAAAAGAAGAAAGAAGTTCGGTGGCCTAACATATCTAAAAACCCAGTAATTATCGGGACGAAGATTAACTAAAATAATTAAAAGTTCTTACTCGACTTTTTAAAACTCTCTTTAATAAAGACTTCTTTTTTTTTCCTTGCTGGTAAATTTTTACTAAGGCTGAATCAAAAAGTTGAAAATAAATGAAAAAAAATTTAAGAAATCCGAATGTTACTGGAATACAAAGGATTCCGCTGTAACACTATCTCCAACCGTTCCAAAAAAAAAAAATATTAAAAAAAGAAGAAATAGGAGGAAAACTGGTTCTATCGGCAAAAGTGGTTCGTGAAGTGTTTCTCTAGCGATCGTGTTCCGCACGGGTAGCTTCACTCATACGGGAAAATACGAACAGTATGAAGCATATATAAATACAATAGAAATGGCTACCGTTACCTGTTCAATACTCGATTACTAATACACTGAGTGGCCATTTTATTATGACCACCTGACAGTTTTAAGCAAATGAGCTATGGCTGCACGCTGTTGCCGCCAGAGGGCGAGGCTAGAATAGAAAGGAAAAGCTTAGTGCTTGCGACAGTAGTAGAGTGATTTTTGGGTGACGAGATGGGTAAAAAATGCGATTTGACGTACTTTCAACGTGGGATAATTGTACGAGCTCGGAGCCATGGAGCGAGTATCACCGAAACCGCCGCATTCGTGAAATGTTCCAGAGCAGCTGTTGTTAAAGTGTTTAAAGACTGGACTGTCAGCCAAAAAACTGGGTCTCTACGTGCAACGTGTGGTCGTCATCGACTAGTGACTGCTCTGGCGGAACGGAGAGTGTCCAGACTGGTAACAGACAACAGAAGGGCAACAGTGCAGCAAATTACAGACCATCTTAATCAAGGATCCCTTCAAAGGATCTCTGCACGCACTGTTCGCCGTACACTGCATCGGATGGGATATAGCAGCCGAAGGCCTGATCGAACACTTCTGCTGTCTGCAGTTAACAAGAGAAAACGTCTCCAGTACGTGCAGGAGCACAACGATTGGACAGTCGATAATTGGAAATAAATTATGTGGTCCGATGAATCACGTTTTCAGTTGCACCATACCGATGGCCGAGTGAGAATTTGGCGGAAACAGCACGAAAGCATGGACCCCAAATGCATTGCTACAACCCTTCAAGCTGGTAGAGGCAACGTTATGGTTTGGGGAATGTTTTCCTGGCATGCTTTGGGCCCTTTAATTCGTGTTGATCAACGTCTGACGGGCACATCATGTCGAAACATCGTTGCGGACTAAGTGCATCCTGTCATGTGGATGGTTTATCCCAATGGCGATGGCTACTTTCAACAAGATAATGCGTCCTGCCGTAGTGCTCGTATTGTACAGGATTGGTTTCAGGAACATGCCGGTGAGTTTACTTTGCTTAGGTGGCCCCCACAATCTCCAGATCTCAACCCCATTGAGAATTTGTGGGATGAAGTTGAAGGAGCCATTAGACAGCTGGATCCACAACCCTGCAATCTCACACTCCTCAAAAGTGCAATTCATCAAGCATAGTCTCAGATTCCACAAACCACCTATCAACATCTCGTGGAGTCCATGCCACAAAGAATCGGCGCAGTATTAAAGGCAAAAGGTGGCCCAACGAATTACTGAGAGGGTGGTCATAATAAAGTGGCCACTCAGTGTATATCACTCAGTTACTTATTCCACAGAATTTGCATTTTTTTTTATAGGGGTCCTAGCAAAAGTTCTGCACACTAACCGTTTTTGACAAAAGTGTGAAGTAACGGAGAAAACTTACCTTATTGCCATTCAATGTACTCCCTCCGATGCTAATGATAGCTTACCAGCGATGAGGTAGGTCCTGGATATCCCGTAGTACGCCATCTTTGTTCAGCTGACGTATGAGTGGGTCACGTCCAATGACAGTTCATCCAGCAATTCGTAGCGGATTCCACTGAGATGTTTTTTTAACTTTAGGGAAAGATCAAAGTCGGGTGGACTGTGATCAGGGCTGTATGGTGGGTGGGATAAATTTTCCCAGCCATATTTCGACAACAGTCCCCGTACCGACGCTGCACCATGACACGACGTGTTGTTATGCAACAAAATTCGCTCCCGCTTCCAACAAGTTGAGGCAATTTTGACGAATTTTCAGTCTCAACTTCGTCTTCAGAAAGTTACGATAATATTGTTCGATGACATTTTCCCCTACCGTCACTCCATCAGAGACCACAACACCCTACGCAAAAATCATCATTTGCATCACTTTGGATTGTTGCCGACGACAGTTTCTGCTGATTGTGACTTTAGTTCCGGCTCAAAATCGCGGGTCCAAGTCTCATAAATTGCAACAATTCTGTTCAGGAAAGTGTCGCTTTCTCTTTTAAACCTGTGGAGATGATCAATTGCGATGCTCACTCTGGCTGCCATCTGATCGGGGGTGAGATGTTGGGGCAACCAGCGCGCGGCGATTTTTCTTGTTCCCAGTGAGTCTGCAAAATCCGGTAAACAGACATGGTGGACAAATTTGCCTGGTGAGCAATCTCCTCGACTATCAAACGGCAACTCCCTTGGAGAAGAGTTGCGAAAATATTGACACATGTTTTGTTTGTCGCCGTTTTAGATATGTCTGAGCGGTGATCATCTTCGATGCTGCTGCGACCCTCCCGAAAGCGCAATGTCCAGCCAAAAATTGTGCTTCGATCAAGAGTTCCTTCCCCACAAATTTCTTGTAAGCCAGTGTGGATCTGTGTCGGAGTTTATCCCCGTAGAATTTCTATTTTCACGTACGCGCGCTGGTCTAACGCTGTGACTCGACCTGAGGAGCTGCACGTTTCCATTTCCAATCCATCCCGCGTCCACACAGCAAATGATAGCGCGCCGTTCTGACACCACTGCCTTGCTAAGAGTCTGAGCTTGACATGACGCAATCATCATCCGCTTCAGTTTTAGATTAAAGTGCACAGAACTTTTGTCAGGACACTCGTACTAGGTTCAATTGACTATGAGTAACTTCTAGGTTCAATTGACTATGAGTAACTTCTAGGTTCTATTATATTATAAGTAACTTCTAGGTTCTATGAGTAACTTCTAGGTTCTATTTATCAGACACTTTATTTTATGAGTAACTTCTAGGTTCTATTTACCCGACACTTTATTCTATGAGTAACTTCTAGGTTCTATTTATCAGACACTTTATTCTATGAGTAACTTCTAGGTTCTATTACTAGGTTCAACTGACTATGAGTAACTTCTAGGTTCAATTGACTATGAGTACTAGGTTCAATTGACTATGAGTAACTTCTAGGTTCTATTTATCAGACACTTTATTCTATGAGTAACTTCTAGGTTCTATTTATCAGACACTTTATTCTATGAGTAACTTCTAGCTTCTATTTATCAGACACTTTATTCCATGAGTAACTTCTAGGTTCTATTACTAGGTTCAACTGACTATGAGTAACTTCTAGGTTCAATTGACTATGAGTACTAGGTTCAATTGACTATGAGTAACTTCTAGGTTCTATTGACTATAAGTAACTTCTAGGTTCTATTACATTATAAGTAACTTCTAGGTTCTATGAGTAACTTCTAGGTTCTATTTATCAGACACTTTATTCTATGAGTAACTTCTAGGTTCTATTTATCAGACACTTTATTCTATGAGTAACTTCTAGGTTCTATTTATCAGACACTTTATTCTATGAGTAACTTCTAGGTTCTATTTATCAGACACTTTATTCTATGAGTAACTTCTAGGTTCTATTTATCAGACACTTTATTCTATGAGTAACTTCTAGGTTCTATTTATCAGACACTTTATTCTATGAGTAACTTCTAGGTTGTATTTATCAGACAATTTATTCTATGAGTAACTTCTAGGTTCTATTTACCAGAAACTTTATTCTATGAGTAACTTCTAGGTTCTATTACTAGGTTCAACTGACTATGAGTAACTTCTAGGTTCAATTGACTATGAGTACTAAGTTCAATTGACTATGAGTACTAGGTTCAATTGACTATGAGTAACTTTAAAATAATTTATTCGTGTCAGGAAGAATTCAAAAGAAATCCCTTTCGACACAAATAAAATACTTGGGCTCATTAAAACCGAAAATTTGGTGTCATCTGTAACGTACCAGGAGATGTGACGTACCTGCCAGAAGGACGCACACGACATAAAGGCAGATAGGAATCAGAATAAAACGTCCGCGTAGCTCAATTGGTAGAGTGACTTATTCCGGAATGAGGGGATCCGGGTTCGAATCCTGACGTGGACAGAAATGACGGAGAAATTCACTTCGTTATACATCTTTTTTGTTTTAATATAAGAGCATCGGTTCTTAGCCAACGAGAAATGCGTGAACACCTTCGTTGAATTGGAAATTTGAGGCCTCCGTTCTCTCACCACCTTATCCTTAGAGATTTATAACGTAACACTTTAACGTTATGTGAGATTTGTGATTACGATAAGTCCCAAATGTCCGACTGAGGAAATGTTGAATTAAATGTAAAAATGATGCTCTAGTTACACCGGATAGCCTACTTTAAATTAAGGTTTTTTTGGGGCCAGACAAGCATATCAAGAAATCCAAATCACTTACGTAAACGTTTCATTGGTCCAGCAACTTTAGACGAAATCACAAAACGGTGTCTACGAAATCCAAAACATATCACAGTGAGGCACAACAGATACACACACACATCTGCTGCTTAGTCATTTTATATCTCGTATAATCAATCTCAGCAAAGGTTTAACATCTCCACCCAGAAACAACCGCGTCGCCAAATATATATCTTTTCTCGTCCTTATCAACATGCATACGTCACTTACATACTAATCTCAAGGGTGTTGTCAAACCTCATTCATGTGAGAGAGAGAAGATATCACGTTAAATCCAGAGTTGCAAACGGGTCAAACATTTCGGACCCGGACCCGTAACTGACACGGAAAAAACTGCTTTGAACTATTAATTGGAAACTCAATTTATATATATATATATATATATATATATATTCTATTAAGAAGATACCTAAGCAAAAAAATACATATATAATTTTGACTCACACCAAGTACAACATAGTACATAACCTTTTCTATGTTGTACTTGGTGTGAGTCAAAATTATATATGTATTTTTTTGCTTAGGTATCTTCTTAATAGAATGTGAATTCTGAACTTTCAAAACTGCTGCGTTGCGCGTTTTGATCTTCAGGTTATTTTGCAACTTTCGTTTTAAATTCTAAAGTTTTTCCTTAGTCTTCAGTTTTGCTCTTCAGTATATCTATATATATATATATTCATCCCAATAACTGCTTGATATTTAATAACTGAAATCCTCTTTTAATAATAAAATTTGGTTACTTGCTAAATTTTAGTGCCATTTTAGAGCCACTATTTTGCGTAATCCAGAAGTAATGGCTGACTATGACCGTGACCGTGAGTATATTACAAATGGGAATCATTATTTACGATTACACAAATATATTTTTTTAATGTATTTAGATTGTTCACTCTTTCCACGCTTTGATGGAGGTGCGCATACTTTCGTATGGTCCGTTAGATATTTAGTCCCATAATGTCTCATTACGCCGTTAACATCTTTCTTTGTAGTTATACACTTTCGACAGTTTGAACAACAGGCAAGATCAAACAACACAGAATTATTCACTGGTTCTTTAATGAGACGAAACAATTTCCAGCATTCACTCTTCCTCTTGTGGCTTTCAACAAACACATATTTGTTGGCCTCGACGCCTTTCTCAACCTCCCTAATATAAAATCCATCCATATTAAGAAATAAGGAGCTAACTTCGACATGACGTGTCATGGGAACGGGATGTTAGAACATCAATCGAAAACCTCTGAATGCTCAACGTAAAAGATGCAATGTGAAAAGTAACTCTTAGTCATACAGTGAACTTCGCACGGAGAGAGTGAATCAGCTGAGAAAGCGGTTGCCTGTACCTTGCCCTGAACAATCGCACTGTAAAAGAACGCAAAGGAAGTGTCTTTTTACGATATGGTGTCGGTGTCTTTGACGTCGGTCGGTGGAAATCTTCGTTGCTTTAAGAAAGAGACGACAATATTTTTGCATGGCAAATCATTATTCACTCCGTGGGCACCAGTATCGACTACAGAATATTCCACAACTCGCATTTTTCTTTGGAATATGTTTTTCTCTTTTCAAAAATAAAACGGGAATAAAACGGGTCAGAATCGGGTCAATAACTCCTAGACCCTACCCGTTGGACCCTCAAGAAATTGTCGACCCGTTGATCCGTGACCCGTTTCCATCTCTGGTTAAGTCTGGAAAGTGCTAAAGAGAACAAACTCAAATTTAAATAAGAAAAGGAACTAAAAATGAAAGTTAAAATAGAATATACGCCACAGGCTCTGTAGGAAAGAAATGAAGAAACTAAATGCTAAAAACTCGAAGCTCTACGTGTCGATCCTTTATATGACGTTATTCTTTTGTGGATGGTCTGTGACATGTGTTGGCCGATATTTCTGTATGTATTGCATGTATTAATGCGCCATGAGATTGTCTAGCTACGTTCTGTGTAAGATAATAAACTTCAATGCTATAACACGAAGAGTGATTTAAAATGCTTAAGGTTATTCACGTCAACGCCAAAAATCAATAATTTTAAGGTTGTCTGAAAAATCTTTTAGTCCATTAAATTCTGCCCAAGGGAATAAAGAGTCACTTTAACGAAGTCTGAAGGACGCACTCTCCTCTTCAATTTTGCTGGCATTGTGTTAGAACTGCCATCGGTATTTTATCGTAGACAGCCATGTGACCTTTTGCATTTTCTTCTCAGAAACCCATTTGGAAGCGATCACGCGGAAGTGACGTCGAATGAGAAATGACGATTCCAGGTGTAGGCATTTCTCTGTAGGTTGAATAACCATGGCGCACTCAACGAATCGGATAAAATTGCTGCTTGTTCCTTAGTTTTCCGACTGCAAGCAAAGATGGATTTGATCAAACAAAAAAGCGGACAGACGATGTCTGCTCGTTGCTGATCTACTAAAGTGTATTGATATAAGACAAATACTTCTGGAATTGGAGATCGAAATCCCGTGAATTTAAAGCTCTGAGAGACTACCGAATTACAGAGTCGAGCTACGAATCTGAAATTGCGTCAGTGTACTCCTTCGTTGATGATTGTTGCAAAACTTCGTGAACTTTCAAACAATTCACGTGCTTACTTCTCGAAAAGAATTCGGACTTATAGAAGCATTTTATTCTTCCTTATTTTTTGCTCTATTGGACCGATTTGAAAAAACAAATTATTTCGAACTCATGTTTTTGTTTTGTTTTCTGTTTGTTTGGAGGTTTAACGACCACCGTGAGCAATTCGATGGGCTATAAGCAGTCGACCGTCCTAATTTAGGGACTGAGCCACAACAGTAAAGACAAACACAACATCCGTGACTTACCGAGATTCGAACCAGGAACCTTATCAGACGAATGGTCAGAAGCCAGCACTCAGACCACTGCCATACCGGGGTAAATTTAGAAATCTGACTCTGTCAAAACAAAGATCCATCATAGTTTTTTTTCAGTGACGTAACTAGCGTGACCTCAAGAGTCATATTCCTCCAAGACCCGTGAATTCAAAGGTTCCTTTCGAAGACGTCCTTATTAAACACACCGGAGAAAGAATTAGTCGCCCCTAACAGAAATTACAGTACGAAGCTACCGGTTGCACAGAGGGCGCCGTCATGGCATTGTCGGGAGGTAGATAGCACTGACGTGATGGTCTACGGGGTCATTTCTGTCTCACGCAGTGGTGAAGAGCAACGTGTGTGTGCTGAATTTAGTCTGCAATATGGGGCGTAAGACAAACTTTACTGAGTAGCAAAAAGGAGCCATCGTGTTTGGCCGTGCTCACGAACACAAAGTGAATGACATCACCCAATTTGTTGGTGTGTCGAAGCGTACTGTCCTGCGGGTCTACGGACAGTGGTGTAGTTCGCAGTCAACTGAAAATCGGCGACGTAACTGTGTCCGGAAAACGATTCTCACCTATAGGCATCGCCGCCATGTTTCACGCTTAGTAACTGCAAGCTCCAAACAGTCAATGAAAGTCCACTCCAACCAATTTCCGAAAGGACATTGCGACTTGAACTGCATGCGATGGACATCTGGAGCAGAGTACCAAGGAAGAGGACTCTTTTAAGTCGCATGTTATCAATGGGCTAAGAGGCACCAAAACTTTACTGTGGAGGATTGGAAACGAGTCATTTGGCCCGATGAGTCACGTTTTTGCTTGTACTCCAATGATGGGAAGCGACGAGTGCATCACAGTCCCAATGAAGCCTTAAATCCTGATTGTGTTGAAGGTGTTGTTCAAGCTAGAGGGGGTTCTGTGATGTTTTGGGGATGTTTTTCGTACCACGAAATGGGCCCTCTCTTTGCAGTGACAATTAATTTAAACCAGCATACGTACCTCCACATTTTGAATGCAGGGACGTTGCTAGACTTCGAAATCAGGATGGGCGACGGCTGAGCGATCATTGTTTTTGATGGGGCAAGCTTCGTAGCAACTTTTTTTTTTTTTTTTACGAAGCACTGAAAGAACAAACTTTTAATGCTTTTTTTTTTTTTTTTCGTGTAATTGAAAGTTAAACGACCACCGTGAGCAACTCAATGGGCTATAAGAAGTCACCCGTCACTAATTTAAAGCCACTGGTTCCAGGAAAGGGAAAGAGCTCGTGCCGTTAGACAAACATAACATCCACGCCTCACCGGGATTCGAACACAAACTCTTCTCTGACGAATGGTCATAACCTAGTGCTTAGACCGTTGAGTCACCGGGTCGGTTTCAATGCTTTTCACTACCGGCTACAAAAGAATTCGGGCAATTCAGACACCCTCCACCTGGACACACATACATACATACATACATACATGGACCTGACTAGTTACGCCACGGGTGTAAGATACAAGTGTGTAAGATACAAGGTTCCAGGAAAGGGAAAGAGCTCGTGCCGTTAGACAAACATAACATCCACGCCTCACCGGGATTCGAACACAAACTCTTCTCTGACGAATGGTCATAACCCAGTGCTTAGACCGTTGAGTCACCGGGTCGGTTTCAATGCTTTTCACTACCGGCTACAAAAGAATTCGGGCAATTCAGACACCCTCCACCTGGACACACATACATACATACATACATGGACCTGACT
This sequence comes from Macrothele yani, assembly GCA_039090855.1. Taxonomy (NCBI): domain Eukaryota; kingdom Metazoa; phylum Arthropoda; class Arachnida; order Araneae; family Macrothelidae; genus Macrothele; species Macrothele yani. The sequence goes on from CM077026.1 coordinate 121,305,908, forward strand.
AGTTACGCCACGGGTGTAAGATACAAGTGTTGGTGGAATGTCGTCTTCAACTTTTTGCTTGCTCTGGATGCATTGCATTAAATTTCTTTTCAAAATTTTAAATTTTTTCTTACTGAAATTGTACTGTACTTGAACAATGTATTTTTTTTAAATGTCGTTTTTGTTTATCTAAATCAAATTTTAACGTTGTGCCCCGCAGACACAATACCTCACCCCTCCTTAACTTCCTTCCTTCCAGCCAGCGACTTTGCCTTGCACTCCTCTCATAAAAAGCAGTCGTCAGCCACTTTCTGCACTTTCACTGTCCCGAGGAAGTCCTAAAAGATACTAGTATATCTTTAGACTTCACTTTTCGTGTTGAAATTCTCTATTTTATAAAGAAAGCACTTAATAGCGACCCCCTCAGTGAATTCCTATCCACCCTCCTCATTAGCCCCCTGGCCATACTAACTTGAAAAAGAGGCTGAAACTAAGGAATTGGAAGAGTGGAAAACAATTGAATTTTCATGGCCCTGCAGTGCTATTTTGATAACCTTTTTTGGAGACGTAAGCAGTGCACTTCCTTGTGGAAAATACGTAGGGTTACATGACATAAAACACAAGACTTATTACTTGGCAAAGTGCAGACTATATTTTAAATTTAAACATATTGAAAAATGGCGCACTTTGAACTGAGTGGGCGACAGGGTATGTAAGACAAATTTCCGGTTGGGCTCAAGCCCACCCTCGCACCTTCTTGGCGACGTCCCTGACTGAATGACGAAGTGTTGCCCTTTGCCCTACATCTCCAGAAGCAGCATTACACTGCCACTCCTGTCTTCCAGGACAACAATTGCACGACGAACAATCAGCAACACTGTTTCTCCTCGACTGGCCCGCAATATCCGCAGATTGCGGGCCAGTCGAGGTGAAACAATAGGCTTCCGAGGGAAAATCCTATTGAAAATCTGTGGGATCATTTGGAACAGAAGGTGAAACGCCGGAACAGACACCCACGTACTCTGGCGGAACTTCGGGACCAACTGACGCAAGAGTGGCTGCAAATCGATGTTCAATACAACTATAACCTCGTGGGGTATCTACCAGACCGGATTCATGCTGTTATCAAGACAAGAGGCGCCGTCACCCGTTATTAGGTAAGTTCTGACAGGGATGACTCATTTTGGTCCGGTGTTCTTATCTATTATACCGTGCAAATTAGTTGGGACAAGCTATTTTATTCTCAGAATTGTAGTGTGATCGCCAGCTGATGTCGGAAACCCACGTAAACCGGTTTTATCACCTGTGAGGTGGTGTGACTGTTAGAACTTGATAGTAAGAATGTGGTTTGACCGGTTTTAAACAGGAAACAGGCACTTCAGCTTCAGTTGTGAGCTTTCGTGTGTGACAGGTGGATGTTAGTTTTTGCTCTCTGTAAGTACGTGTTGCTTTCGTGTATTGAAAAACGGATATTTCCCCAAGGAAGCGTGCAAAAATAATTGCTCTGAAGGATCACACTTCTATGACAGTGAGAGATATCGCTTCTGGAGTTGGTGTAGGCAACTCATCGTCTCCAAAAAGGAGAGGTAAATGTGGAAGAAAACGAAAAACAACTCCACGAACAGATAAATATCTAATCAGAAGTAGTAAAATGAATCCAAAAAAACAAACAAGCACCGACCTTCAAAGAGATTTATTGGCTAGTGGTTGTGATGTTAGTGATTCAACTGTACACCGTAGGCTTCTGGAAGTTGGCCGGAAGGCAAGAAGACCAACGAAAAAACAATATTTGAATGCGAAAATGAAGATAAAACGTTTAACGTGGGCCAAAAAATATATATCATGGACTGCTGACGACTGGAAAAAGGTAATTTTCAGTGATTAAACTCATTTATTTGTGCAAGGTTACCAAGCAAATGTCATTAGACGAAGCAACTGTGAATCCTTAAGACCTGAGCATGTCAAACAAACTGTAAAACACCCTCTGAAATAGATGTTTTGGGGTTTTTTACATCAAATGGCACTGGAAGCTTAGTTCCTGTTCAAGGTATGATGAATTTAACCAAGTACGTAGAAATATTACGACGTAGGATTGTTCCATTCTTGCAAACTTTTGACGGGACATTTCAACATGACTTGGCCCAATGTCACAATTCGAAATTGGTCAAGAATTTCACGCTGGAAAATCAAATTCATTTGCTTGATTGGCCTGGAAATTCACCTGACTTAAATCCCATAGAAAACTTGTGGTATATTTTGAAGAGAATTTTAGGCAAAATGGACTGTACAACCAAAGAACGCATGATAACGAGTGCTATAAAAGTGTGGTTCCACGATTATAAAGTCAAAAATATGTGCCTTCAATTAGTGGAGTCAATGCCAAAACGAATTCAAGAGGTCATTTTTGCTAAAGGAGGACATACTTCATACTAATACAGGTATTTATCAGTGTATATCAAGGCATAGAATGATATAAAGGCATAGTTTTGATAAAAAAGAGTGATTTTTTACTTTGTCCCAATTAATTTGCACAGTATAGTGTTAGCATTATAAAAATCTTCATTTTCACCTCGATTTCACGACTTCCAAAAAATAAGATGACAATTTGTGTGTTTTAAGAGATCCAACGCGTAACTACGGAAGAAGCCTAAAACACTACCATCACCATTCCCCCTACCCGTCATTTTGTTTCAGCATTTATGCACTCAATAGACAAAACCAGAGGCGTAACTAGGGCGGGACAAGCAGGGTGACCGCCCCACCCTAGCGACTCAACAGAGGGCGCAAAAATCCCTGCTTGCAATCTGATTACAATTGGAAATGAAACTTTTGCACCAGTTTCTGGTACAGTTTTTCCGCGCCATACTTTTGGTCACATTCAAAAAAGGAGGAGCGCCTGTACGAACGTTGCAAGATAAGGATATCGTTCACATTGTTGTCGATTCTCTGGAGGCTATTCGGTTATTACTGCAGCTGCGAGCCACGACTGCCAGCTGAATTTTGTCAATAAACAAAGACATCGCTCTTTCCACGATTAGCAACGCACAGTAACCGAAAAATTGTTATTCGTCCACCGCCGGGGAATTAAATCCCGGATCTCTCCATATCTAGCCGAGGTGTAAGGCTAACGTGCTCGGCTAGATATCGAGAGATCCGGTATTCAATTCCCCGGCGGCGGACGAATAACAATTTTTCGGTTACTGTGCGTTGCTAATCGTGGAAAGAGCGATGTATTTGTTTATTCAATGACATTTGGAAGATTTTCACTTTGAATTTTGTCATTCTGATGTGGTATGGTAGATGCAAACTCCGAAGCAGTTGGGAAAAGCAGTCACAGTTGGAGTGTGCCTCTCATATAGGGATAATACATAACATTACATCGGGGTGTGACGTTAATTTTGTTTTGAGGAGCAGCACGCATGTGCGTGTCTGTGTGTGTTGTCCCAGTGGCGCAGTGATTTCTAGGCTCTCTCCCTTCCGTAGAACCAATGGCCCTCAATCAGGGCGGGCTACTCCTTATTGTAGCCAATTGTGTTTCCCACGGTAGTAGTTAACCCCAACACACAAATAAGCAAGAATATATACAGAAAATATAGAAAGATAGATGGCACTGGAAAGTAGTGCCCAAAAGCTGACCTTTGACAGTTGGTTCGAGTGGACCAGAGTCGGAGTCCCGGATAAGGCGTGGTTGGTGCGCCTGTCTTCAGCAATGCCCCCACCCCCCACCCCCGCGAATCTCAGGAACCAATGACCCCGAATTAGGGACAGAGCTTGCTTATAGCCCTTAAAATCACTTACAGTGTTAGTAAAACACCTGCGAAGAAAAAGAAGATGGAAGGCGCAGTATATCTAGTTACGCCCGTGGACAAAATATTAGAGATACTTAAATACAAGTGTGTTAGTCCTCCTCTAAGAACTCGGGTCGCTAAAGCAGTTTCCTTAAAATGCCTTCGCCACATGCTTTGAAAAGTGAACTGAACGATGGGACCGTTATAGATTATCCGAGGGAAGATACTTTGAGAAAGAATAACATATATTTTGCTGTGTCTATATTTCTTTGTTTTGTGTGAATTTACTCTCAGTTTTCATGGAAGGGCCGTTATATAAAAAAACAAATTTACGAGGAAAGACATGTTTGTTACTTTTATTTTCTATGTACGTATGTTTCTAATAAATACACGGAAAATATGAATTGGTGAGAAAAAAGCTGTGACGTACCTGCCAGCAGGACGCACACGACATAAAGGCAGATAGGAATCAGAATAAACGTCTGCGTAGCTCAGTTGGTAGAGCGACTTGTTCCGGAATAAGCGGCCTTGGGTTCGAATCCCGGCGTAGACCAAAAATGACGGAGAAATTTACTTCGTTATAATGGCGCCCGAACTATCCGGATGACCCGGCCGTTCAAAAACACGCATTGGTGTGATGTTATTTCCACACCGCGAGACAGGAAAAATCAGAGCATTCCTTCTCCAGCGCTTCGAAAAATAAAAATGTGTGATGTTGCATTCCACACAGCAGATTGACTGGGAGTTCTCAAGTGCACGTTCTACAGTGGATGGCTGCCTGCAACGATTCATGGTCACGGCTGACCCGTGGGCCATGCCACCGGCCCTCTTTCGGGGGGGGGGAGATGTGACGTACCTGCCAGCAGGACGCACACGACATAAAGGCAGATAGGAATCAGAATAAACGTCTGCGTAGCTCAGTTGGTAGAGCGACTTGTTCCGGAATAAGTGGCCTCGGGTTCGAATCCCGGCGTAGACCAAAAATGACGGAGAAATTTACTTCGTTATAAAGCCTTTCCGTTTTCTCTTTTTTTTCTAGGCCATAAATTGGTTACTTATGGTCACAAATCAGTTACTTGTGGTAATAAAGTAGTTACTTTTGATCATAAATCAGTTAAATGTTCGTCAGATTTTTAGAGAGTTATGAAATAATATTTTTTTCAGCTCTAAAAATGTGCACAGGGTTATTATTTATATTAAGACAGAATTCAGACTGACCTCTGCGGCGGTTGTAGTGTTTTAAAATTCAAAGCATAATACATTCTAATCCGTTCTCAATCCAATTAAAGTACCACGATGATTTTAAACCCTTTCTCATCCCGTAGTTTCCAGTACTTTTCTACTTAACACGAACCGCATACAGAAGATGTGTGACATGCTACAGAGGTAAAGCACTTGTCAAGACGACAAATCTGCAGCGATACATTCCGTCGGTGTAGTTTAGTCGGTTAGAGGCGCGAGTTCGTTCCTCGTCACGGACAAATTTGTGTTTTCACACATGTCGGTACTTCCATAATTGATAAAAACACTAAACTGCTCTGAAAGCTAGATTTCTTTGACAAAAGAATCCTAAGATTCGGAAATTTGGAAAAGAAAAAGAAAAAAAAAGCAAATGCATCCTTATCGGACAATGTTAAAACTGCTGTAATTCCAGTTCTACATAACACAGAAAGTTAAATTGGTGGCATTTGAAAAGTCTTGAAATCGCTTTTTATTTGATAATGCGATAAGAATGTTTTTCTTAAATACTTTTTGAGGTTCAAACACTAAAATTTGATCTTTAAACTTTACTAACCTTCACTACCTGAAATTTTTATATAAATTAGTTATCTACAGGGGGCGGACAACCAAACTGAAACATCTGCGCAAATAGCACCCCACGTGTCACGCCGCTGTACGCGCTACCTTGTAGCTACCCGGCATTTATTTCGCAGTCGATCAAAGAGAGCGGAGTCTGAAGGTTGCATTAGCAGGGCACTACTAGCACGTCAAAAAGTGCGATCCACACGACATAATGATTGATTGTAGAGGATTTTAGGAAGGGAGTGTCTGACCCCAGGTCTTAAACAAACCTTAGAAATAGGAAGCTAGGAGATTTGGGCTAGAGTGCCCGATAGGAAAGTGACACGGAAGCGAAGTAGAAAGGGGAAGGAAGACGCCCTTATTTATTACCGGGGGGGGGCAGTACCCGGAGTCCGACGGCTTAACGTGCCCATCCGACGACGCACGGCGGGTATTTAGTGGATCGAGCGTTCGTACCTGCCTGGGATCTAACCTGAGGTCTTTTCCGTGGCAGTCACGAACGTTGCCCACTAGGCCACCCGCGGCACACGACATAATGGAAGACATATCCGAGTTTCAAAGAGGACAGATTACTGGTGCGCGTCTCGCCGGTGCACCTGTGTCCAAGTCTTTGGGGGTGTATCGCGAGCCACGGTATACAGGGTCGTGTCGGAATACCAGCAAGAGAGAAGAACCACACCCAATAGGAGTAACTGTCGAGGTAACAGGAGGCTGTCTGACAGGTACGTCTGAGTGCTAACATGGGTGGTAGCCAAAAAACATAAAACCACAGCTGCCCAACTAACCGCAGATTTGAATTTATGCACCGTGACTCACCTGTTTCCATCAAAACTATTCGTCGGGAGCTTCGCCGGGTCAACATTCACGGTCGTGTTGCTCTCGTCAAACCCTGGATTACCAGTGTTAATACCAAACGTCGGTTGCAATGGTGCCAGCAGCGGAAATCATGGACGTTGGACAACGCGAAATGGGTATTGTTCTCCGATGAATCGTCCTTCACTGTCTTCCCCCACAACCGGAAGAGTTCACTTGTGGAGACATCCCTCACAGGCTTACCACCAGGACTGTTCATTGCCCACAGTGAAGCACGGAGGTGGACAGGTGATGGTTTGGGCAGCAATGTCGTGGCAGTCTGTCGGTCCGCTGATTGTTCTTGAGGGGAGCATTACTGCCAAGGACTATCGGGAAATTCTGGAGGACCAGGTACACCCAGTGGTTCAAATATTGCACCCCGACGGCATGCCGTGTATCAGGATAATAACGCACCGATACACAGAGTCAAACTGGTGGAAGAATGGTTTACTGAACATGAAATTGAGGTTGAACAACTGTCATGGCCTGCACAGTCACCCGACTTGAACATTACTGAGCCACTCTGGGGTGTTCTGGAGGAACGAGTCAGGAAACGTTTTCCTCCATCAGCATCATTTCGTGAACTAGCCACTTTTATGCAAGAGGAATGGCTTCAAATTCCTCTGGACACTGTACAAGACTTGTATCGGACCTTCCCACGACGAATTTCAGCTTTATTGTCCTCAGGAGGCCCTACACCGTACTAATATATTGTTGTGTCCTAAACCCATGTGTTTCCGTTTCGTTCTCCACCCCTGTAGTATGCCTGCATAAGAAATGAAGATATGCCAAAATTTTAGCACCTTTCTCACCATAATTCAAAAACACAATGTCTTCAAAATCAAATGCTCAAAACACCAATGTTTCTTCCTCTTCCAGTCACACAAAAAAGAATTTCTACGAACTGTAATAATAGGACTCCCTTTCAAATTGATTTAGAAAGTGAATTTTGGTGGCATCTATGAAGCATTTAAAATTAACTTCCATGGAAATTTTCCCGAAAAAAATTTAGGCCAAATACTGAATTTTGACCTTGAAAAGTTTTTTTTTTTTTGGGGGGGGGCAAAACTCTCGTGTTTTATATATAAAAAAAAGACATTTCTTATAAGCTTTCAAACGCTACCAAAAATAACCTGCCAAGTTAATTTGGAAGGAAACTTTTATATGTTTTGTGTAGCCAAATAATTGGCATTTTGAGCATTTTTGAACACACTGTACTTTTAAGACGTGAAGTGGAACGACTCAAAATTTTGGCATGCTTTTTCGTTTCTCACAAAAAAAAAAAAAAAAAAAAAAATTAAATGGCGAGAACAAATTCGAAAAGAAAAAAATTTAATTACGAAAACAAATCTTTTTTTTTCTTTAATTGATTTGACGTTTTAGCATTGGCTAATAAAATTTAGTGACGTAGTTTCATAATTGGTAAAACTCTAAGTAATTTTCAGCAATCAAGCTTTGCTTCACAGATAGCATAAACAAAGAGAAGAAATTTTCAACCAACACTTTCTGGGAAACTTTTAATTTTTCAATATTTTTCTACGAACTTTTAATAAAATATAATACTAATTAAGCTCCGACTTCTCTTTATCTCGTCTTCCAAGAATCTTTATTCTTAGTTTTAATCTCTAATAATGTAAGCGTACACCAAGCTTCCAAGTCAAGCTTGAAAGACTAAAAATCTTTGTACGCTGTCACGATGTAATGTTACGGAACTACACCGTTTTTTATTCTGTGCCTGCTCACAAAATCCAACTGCAAGAACATGTTTTTTTTACGTTTCTTAATGAGACGTTTCCTCTTGAAAAGTATTCAACTACGGAAGAAAAAGGAATTTATTTGTTGTCATATCAAATCTAAAGCTTTACTTCTGGCAAAGCTTAATTGCAAAGTGCTTGTACATTAGCGTTCCCAAAATTTAGTCTCTTATTACTAAACACATTACGCAAAAATAATTCAAGTTCATATCATGTTTCGTGTGTCCTTTGTTCAGCAGTTTTTCCATTCCAATGCAAACACAGAAATCTTCAAGCACAAAATCTGTAAACATATCTAAATTTACTTGAGATATTTAATTTTAGATGCATTCAAAAATTTAAAAAAAAAACAATAAAAAAACATGCGTAAATGTTTCACCTCATTTGATCATAGAGTGTTTTTCTCCTGAGTTTTCATAAAATTAAAAAAACTGTCTTTGGATGTTGACTTAAAGTAAGCAGAACATCATATTTCATCCATTAAAGCCTTGTTATTCTCGTAATTCGAAAATTTTTCTCTTTTTTCTATACTTTGCATAGATTTCGTTAAATTTCATCTTTCGTTAAGTGCGGTACTACATGAAATGTTTTATACATGTAAGTATGAGCTCGCTTCTCCAATGACGGAACTTGAAATGTGTGTTTCTGAATTTTCTCCACCGCTCAGCACCAGTTGTTTTTCAATCGTGACCTTTTAATCTCAAAGGATGAAAATTTTCCGTATGAAATCAGTTTCTGGGATTACATGAAGAGAAAGGTTTTGAGTTAAAGTGTTAACGTTTGCCATCGCATGGCTAGAGGCATGATATTCACAAATACATGTTCTCGGTATTTACCGTAAAAACAGAAGAAATTAAGTTGAGGCGGAATGACTATAACATTGTATACACGTTTTTTCCCTTTTTTAGCACGTCTTTTGAATATATAGTGTGTGCTGATAGTAGCATTTTGTTCGCCCGTCTGTCTGTGGACACCATATCTCTGCAACTATTCGTCCGATTTGAAAAAAAAAAAAAATGGGGGAGGGGGGCCTCTACTGTAAGAACGATGATTCTTGCTTTCTGTGTTTTTGTTGTTTTTTTGTATGTTTGTTTTTCTTTATGCATAAGTTCGCTGTGTGAGCCGCCCCACTGGCGGAGTAGTCTAAGCGATGGCCTCTGATCATCCGTCCAAAAGGTGTCCGGGTTCGAATTACGGTGAAGCATGGATGTTGTATTTGTCTTACGGCCCTGGCTCTCTCCCTTTCCTGGAACCAGTTACCTTAAAAATTAAGGACGGGCGACTGTTTATAGCCCATTGAGTTGCTCACGGTGGTATATATATAAAAAAAAAAACTTCGCTGTTTGAGGACGTAAACTCAGATTCAATTGAACTTGAAAATCAAGAGGGTTTTCGTGCGGGATATTATTATAATAGATGCACAAATTGCCGTCTTACGCACGATACCAAAAGATACTTTAATTTAGATTCAAGTTGCGCAACATACCTTTAGTATTTACAAGTTAAAATCAATTAAAATTCATAAAATAGTTAAAATCATGAGCATTTTCGAATTCACTTTGAATTCATCATCATATGGAATAGAACCCGAAGCACCGCGGAAGTCAACATCATTCAACTGGATTCAAAAAAAATGTATTCCATATGTTTGGTTCTATATATGTGATTTTAAAAAATTTATTCTCTCTTTTCATGCCATTCACAACAAAGATTATTTGGGGTAGGATTTCTTTTTGATGTTATAGTTTTATCGCTAGGGGCGTAAAGATAAATGTATCCGATATCTCTGCTTCTATGTGTCCGAGTGAAAAATGTTTTGCATATAATTTCAAAGTTTGGCGAATACCTTTTTTGCCACTAGGGAACGTAAGTGTATTTTTATGCTTCCGACGTATTTGCAGCAGTATCTACGATTCTGAAAACTGGATTTAAAAAGTTCCTTTGCAGTCAGGATATCAAATTTTCTGAAACTTTTTGCGTGTATTTTCTGCATAAAATAATGCGCAGTTTTCTCGCCAGGTGGTACTTAGAAGTATATCTTATTTTTCTTGATAGCTCTACTTATAACAGCCCGATTTGAAAAATTCTTTCTTTCTAGGACAGCGTACACTGTTAAAAATTTCAGTTCAACGTTTCCCCATAATATGGTTCAATTGAATGAGTTTCACCAAAAATTGGTTATTTCAAAATTAAGGAAGCAGACACTTAAACCAATATTTGGTGCAACCCGCAGCAACAGTGTTTTTTTAGCGATTTGGTTCAACCTCTCAACTAATAGCACGGCTGGAAATCATTTGCAATGGCGGAGATAGCCGGAGAATAGCAATTAGCAACAAACAGTGTCGTAGCCAGATGGGGGGTTCGGGGTTTGAACCCCTCCCTTGAGGGAAGACTGAGCACGAATTTAAAGCGATATATACGTGTATACGAGGCTTTCACCAATGGAACCCTCCGCCTTAAGAAATTCCCCTCTTCCCCTTAAGAAATTCGGTCACCGCGACCGTTTCAATAGCCAGCCATTCGTCTGTGAATAATGGCGGATCCTACACCACATACTTTGCTCGATGTGTGTGAAGAAAACGTGAGTAGATACTTTTTAAAATTACGTTTATTATAATAATAAAAATAACGACATCGGTTACTCATGTTTTTATTAGGCTCACGAACTGTATACATGTATGCTAGAGCAAACCAAAATGGCACAAGCAAAAGCATGCGATTTGAAATAAAGCCTAGTTTTAATCGTTACGTTTGGGAACAGCGTTAGTTCCCTGAATTTTGATAATGTTATCTCATAACTAACCACTTAATGCTGGTCGAATAGCTTTGCCACGGGAAAATCAATTTAGTGGGTTGTATTGTTAAAGATTTCTTTGACTTTGAGGTGGGAATATTATTCTAAAATATGCATATGTTTTACTATCAAATGTGAAAGAGTGTTTTACTTTTCTGTGCAAGCCAGGTATATACCTGCTTTACTTTTCTTCGTAGTGGAACTTTCCATTTTGCCATATAATAACACGCATGTATTGATTTACATTTTTGTAGGGTTTTTTTCGTGTGGCCTAAGATGGGGGGTTTGATCATTATTTTGAGTAAATTCAGCAAAATCAATTTTAGATATGTTGAGTGGGAAATTAACATATAATTTTTTCTCTTAGTAGTAATTCTCCCATGTAGTTTAAAATCACTGCATAGTGCACCCAGGAATTCTTGTTGGAGGGGGCTGTATATATAAATATATAGTATACGTACACAATGTGTGTACATATATATGTAATATACGCCTATAGTTTATATACGGTATAACGAAGTGAATTTCTCCGTCATTTTTGGTCTACGCCGGGATTCGAACCCGAGGACGCTTATTCCGGAACAAGCAGCTCTACCAACTGAGCTACGCAGACATGTATTCTGATTCCTATCTGCCTTTATGTCATGTGCGTCCTGCTGGCAGGTACGTCACATCTCCCCCCCCCCGAAAGAGGGCCGGGGCATGGCCCACGGATCAGCCGTGACCATGAATCGTTGCAGGCAGACAACCACTGTAGAACGTGCACTTGAGAACTCCCAGTCAATCTGGTGTGTGGAATACAACGTCACACACATTTATTTTTCGAAGCACTGGAGAAGGGATTCTCTGATTTTTCCTATCTCGCGGTGTGGAAATAACAGCACACCAATGCGAGATTTTGAACGGTCGGGTCATCCGGGTAGCTCGGGCGCCATTATAACGAAGTAAATTTCTCCGTCATTTTTGGTCTACGCCGGGATTCGAACCCGAGGACGCTTATTCCGGAACAAGCAGCTCTACCAACTGAGCTACGCAGACATGTATTCTGATTCCTATCTGCCTTTATGTCATGTGCGTCCTGCTGGCAGGTACGTCACAACGGTTGTGGCGCACACCGCTCTTAATCTCTTTGGTGCCATGGAAAGAAGACACTATGTAATTTTTTGAACATGTAAAATAATATTTTTGAATGTTTCTTACATTAGAAAAAATGCTTTAAATTTTTTCATCAACTTTTATTTTGTTCTGGTGGATTACAAAAACTTCCATTTTTCGTCAAAGAACCTCCCCTTCCCCGAAAAAAAATTCAATATACACCCCTGTATTCAGCCCTGACTGAATCCTACAGGCACTTATCAACTTGTTATCCTGAGATTGGGGAGGCATTCACTTATGCTTTATAGAACAACAGCTAGATTTGACAGCTTTCTTTTTCTTTTCTTTTTGTTTTTTTCGCATCTGAATTTGTCTACGTAAAACAACTGCGCGAAGGCACCACAATTTGTGATGTACGTCGCTCTTAATCTCTTTGGGAAAAAGACACTATGTAATTTTTTGAAGATGTAAAATACAGGGTGTTTCAGAAAATTTGATATCATTTGAGATGTAAATATCGGAGTAACTAAATCGTCTAGGCAAAAGAAAGTAAACAGGGTTAGCGTTGAGCAAAATAAAATTTATTCGTCAAAATATGAATGAAAAATTCAAAGGTATGTGGTTTCATGAACGATTTCACAAGTTTTCAATATGTGACACGGCACATGTCAAGTCGGTAGTCCAGCTACTGCCAAACACAATGCAGCATGTCCCTGATGTTCTCGGTAGCGGAAGAGATGGTCGTGCAGGTTCGGGAAACATTTCCGCGAAGCCCCAGGAAATCCATAAGAAGAGCAAGTCTGGAAACCCAGATTCCTCCAACGACAGTTTGGCGTGTCGCAAGGGAACGCTTTCGAATGACACCCTACAAGCAAAAGCGTAAGCAATTCTGTGTCAGAGAAACTTGAAAAAGACGAGTTTGAAAATCGTCGTTTTCAGTGAGGATACCACATTTCATACAGATGGCAAAATCAACAAGCATATTGTTCTCATTTGAGGCGAAGAAAATGCCCATGCCACATTTGAGCAAATGAGGGACATGCTGCATTGTGCTTGGCAGGAGTGTGACAGGGACATGCTGCATCGTGCTTACAGGTGTGTAGCAGTGTCACAGGCCATATTGAAAATTTGTGAAATCACTGTGAATTTAACTCTTGCCGATAACTACATAGATGAAAAACTACCGAAATGACACGATAACTATTTTAATTTTAACTCCAATGTTAAAATATTTAATATATACATTTAAAAAGATGATATAATAAAATATGTACACACATGAGATCTTTCGGTACCCAAAGTGGGTACCATCTTCAGATGCTGTTAAAATTCACCAAACGAACGTGACAAGCACTGTGATGTTTATATAAGACACACAGTCGTAAAGACGTAACTAGTATGAAATGGGCTTAACCAATGAGAGTGGGACAACATTTGTTACTGGTCAAACATAATAGTAATAGGTTAAGTCTATCGATTTATTAATACCTAACCCGACAAACCCAAGTATGTTTTCCACGGTATAGGTATAAATTCTGGTAAATTATCATTACATGCTGTATTCCCATATTTCATAATATACAAACTCTCAACAAATCTTAAAGTTGATCTAGATTTTGGTGTGTTGATAATTTTAATCTCATCCCAGGCAGGAAGGTAATTCTACACCAGGATTTATGACACTACAGTAGGCTCCAGCAAAGTTGCTGAGATAAGGCACGTACAGTCTGAGGATTGCGGCATTTTTCAAATTCTCAGCCAATGGAAGCAAGCTAATATATTCAGGGTTATGTAAACAAAGTCTGTTTTATTAAAGCGTTGAGATTAAAATTATGTACCAAAGCATAACCTTGGTTTTCAAGTCGTGCTAAAGCTGTGGTTGTATCAATTTTTAACATCATATTTATGTAATTTTAAACTAGCTGATATTGAACGAAAAGTGGAGCCTATGTACACTTTTTGTTGTTCATTTTTTTCTATGCTGTTAAGAGGGATAATATATACACCATGTTTCATATCAAAAGGCACAGGGCCTCCTCTGTCTTTCAGAAGTAAGGACCTAATGTTGTTTGTGTTTATTCCAATATCAAAATCATATTTATGACATATCGTTTTCATGGAATAGCACAATTTCGGTACAAAGGGAAGAGAACCAATGTATTTTCTTTGTTTCGGGTCATATATAGATGTTAATGTCGTAGTCCTGTTCCTTTTAATCTTGGCTACCGTTCTATGTAGCGCAGTCGATCCCATCAATCTGTAAAACGGCTGGTGTAAATCCTTATCCATTTGAACTACGATATTCTGCCGGTACAGTACGAATGTTTAACAAGGAATGTGAAAACAAATTCGGGGGTAGAAAAGGTAATCTTGACTGGTGCCAATGTGATAACTGCGAGAGAATGTCAACACACGCTCAGTGTTTGTGTTGCAACGAGAGTGATCAGATGATGAAAATAAAAGGTAGTGCCCAATGTGTAATAAACCACGAATAATTCGACAGTGTTGTTTTAAACATCCACACCTTACAGGCAAGTCGTTATCAAATGATTCTTCGGTCAGAAAAAAAAACGAGAAAAAAAAATGAACTTGTATGTAGCAAACTATGGCGACACGTTGCATACAAACAATTCGTATATTGGGTGAATGCCTGGATACCTGTAGGGCGAACAATCAAAAAAGTAATCCTTCCTGTGTTGTGAGTAAAATTAGAGTATGTTTCCCTGAATCTAATGAACAGTATTCGGGTTTTATTTGTTGCCCTGGAAATGATCCAGACTATTTCGATTAACTTCCACTGTCACTAAAGATTTGTCAGCTGCTTTCTGTACAGTATACGAATATTTAAATGGTATGTTTCATTGAACTAAGTGCATATTTCATTGTTGTTTTTTTAGTTTCTCCTAGTGTCATGGGAGAAACAACTTTATGAGTATTTGTCGTAGCCCAAGTGCAAAGCCATTAATGACACTCCCTCCATCCCCCACGAAAATAGAAACACCGCAATAGTTGAACATAATATATAGCTCTAGAAGTAACCATTACACGTTTGAGCTGACCACCATAAATGGTTGGTTATACTGAACCGCCATGGTTCTAGTAAAGGAGCTTTCTTTTCAGCAGCTAGATTTTTAATCAAACTTTTGGCGATGTGCCACACATCAAGCTGATGATCAATTTGGAGATATTTTTTCTTCGTGAGGGCACGTATGCTTCTATGTCTATCTGATAAAAAACTGATATCTTTATTTCTTCATAGAGGCCTGAGAGTAATAAATCGCACCCATTCTTTTCCAAGTCCCCGTCAAAAACACCTTTTTGGACAACAATGCAAACAATGTTTCCACTGCGGATATCCTTAATGGAATTTGTACAGTATTTGGCGCAAAACCCTGGCGAATGAAACTGTCCATCTCCGCTCACCCAAATTTTTTAATCCCATAACTTTAAATCATCAGTATTTTTTTTTTCATGCTGTGGCACTTAAACTTGATTATTGGCCCAACTAAAAGTTTCACCACTTTGTAAAAAGAAAGTAGTGCTACGGAGTTATTTTAAAATAAGAGTTTCAGCGAAATCCGAAAACTACTAAAATTCATTCCAGTTGTGTAAATTGAAGCAGAAAGTTTGATGACTAACGAACAGGACACTTGCAACACAAGGAGGAGATAAATTCCTGGCACTAATTACCTCGTACTTTTCCTCACAACCCCTACCGCGCCGAGTACACAGATGCCGCTGGTGGAAGAAGTGGTCTGACTGACCGCTTGTCTAGTGTGACGTCATCATCAGAAACTTTGTCGGCTGTTTACCTAGCTCTCAATGACCGTAGGGAAGCAAATTTCGGCTCTACGAGCGTCGCCCCATCACCCGCATAACATGACAGCAAAAATTCGTATTTTAGAGGCCTTTTTTTTTTTAAAGTTTACTCTTCCTCTAAGTTTGATTAACGTATTACTGAGTTTAGATTCGTGATTCCCACAATTATATTTCAAAATTAAGTTGTGTCTTCCCCCTCTCGAGTGTAAACATTGCACATGAAATTAAGCTGATTTACTGGCCATTTGTTAAAAATGTCTAATTCGTCACTTCTGATGAGCACTGCAGGGAAATAAGTTCTAACTGGGTGTGGAAGGATACAGGATAAGTTCTAACTGGGTGTAACACATGATACAGGATAAGTTCTAACTGGGTGTAACACATGATACAGGATAAGTTCTAACTGGGTGTAACACATGATACAGGATAAGTTCTGTCATGTATCACTTGTTCAGTGAGCAATTAAAGTCTTAAGAAGGCACCGTACTTTATACATTTAAAGTGTCTCGAATGTAAAATTTATTGATTTTTCAGTCAAGCATGGGTAAACTGAAAATTAGTTTTGTATGTGCCATAGGTAGATTAATACCCTCGAATACATTTGTTTGTACCGGCGCATTTTCTACAAAAGATACAGTATCTATGTGTAACACACATTTAACATTTGTTAAGACCAGTGTTTTTTCATGAATATTTCATTCTTACAACTTCTCTTTTCAAATCTGAGAAATCTCATGAGTAAAATGTCCTTATCTTTCTTCATTCAGTAAGCATAAGATTCAGTAGGGACTGTTACTACATTACATATGTTTATCAAGAATTAACTAGTACGGCATGAATTGCCCATATTGGAGTTCGTTTTTGAAATGGCAAGAGTGATTTTTGTAAATGGTAAAAAATTATCTGCCCTGGTGCACGCGAAAATTTCAAGAACATTTTTATACAGAATTATGTTTCAGATATACATTTATGCAAAACCTTGTTCAGATTTGTTAAAAATGTTCCGCATTTTTGTTCTCTGAAGGATTTAAACGTTTCTGGAACTTTTCCTTGTTTACTGTGGAACGTTCCTCAAAATCAGGCTGACAGTCTGTTTCAAGAGTTTTCAGTAGCATGTGTAAAGTTCCTCAAAGTTGTTGAAAAGGTTCCACAGGATGCTTTCGGCTTTTGCGAAATGTTTTCAAGTTTACTGTGGAACGTTCCTCATAATGTTGCTGTCACCCTGGGACAAAATGTTTCAATAATGTGTGGAAGGTTGATCACTTTTTTTGAAAAAGTTCCTCTCCTTATTGTGGCGCGTTCCACAAAATCATCCGGGGACAATGTTTCAGACTTCTTCAAAAATGTGTGGAACGTTTGTCAGGATTTCTTGCATAACGTTTCCAAAATGTTGAGGCAGCTCAGCTGCCTCTTTTTTTGTGTGTGTGTAACGTTCCACAGATGAAGACAGTATAACGAAGTAAATTTCTCCGTCATTTCTGTCCACGCCGGGGCTCGAACCCGGATCCCCTCATTCCGGAATAAGTCACTCTACCAATTGAGCTACGTGGACGATTTATTCTGATTCCTATCTGCCTTTATGTCGTGTGCGTCCTTCTGGCAGGTACGTCACATCTCCTGGTACGTTACATCATCTCCCCCTTATTTTTTCTTTATTTTTTTTTTTTTCGAAGTGCTGGAGAAGGGATTCTCTTATTTTTCCTATATCGCGGTGTGGAAAGAACATCACACCAATGCGAGATTTTGAACGGTCGGGTCATCCGGATAGTTTGGGCGCCATTATAACGAAGTAAATTTCTCCGTCATTTTTATCCGCGCCATGATTCGAACCCGGGTCCACTCATTCCGGAATAAGTTGCTCTACCAATTGAGCTACGCGGACATTTTATTCTGATTCCTATCTGCCTTTATGTCGTGTGCGTCCTTCTGGCAGGTACGTCACATCTCCTGGTACGTTACAACAGTGAAGACGGAAAAGTACCAGAGATGGAAGCTGGTCACAGGTCACCTGGTCGATAATTTCTTGCGGGTCAAACGGGTCGGGTCAGGATGTCCCTGACCTGGTTTTATTTCCGTTTTATTTTTGAAAAGAAAAAATATTTCAAAGAACCCATCAGAGGACTTTGAAATAATGCTTCAGAGCTGCAGAGTATGATCCAAGAACTTGCTGAGAAGGGTAAAAAAATGGGACTAATAATGAACTTTTAGAAGACAAAACTGAAGTACAATGCTTTTACAAGGCATGAAGATTTATCAATTGATGGGGGAAGCTGGAGATAACCAGTTCCTACATTTCCCTTGGGCAGCAGATATCAAGGGCGGGTCACATTGATGAAGACATTAATCGGTGTAACAAACTTGGGTACAGAGCTTTTAGAAGAAGTAGTACAATATTTGAGGGCAATGTGCCATTATGTCTTAAAAGAAAAGTGTTTAATCAGTGCATCCTTCCAGTGCTTACGTACGGAGCAGAGATGTGGAACTTGACTAAAAAAGACGTACAAAAAACCTCAGATAACTGAAAGAAGCGTGGAGAGATGCATGCTTGGTGTAACCAAGAAAGATAAAAAGAGGGACTCGTAAGGAAAATGACAAGAGTGGACGACATCATGATCAGAGTAAAATCCCTAAAATGGCATTGGGCTAGATATATTGCCAGGTGAACGGACCACCGATGAACAACCGAAATTTTACACTGGATTCCAAGGGACAGGAAAAGACCCAGAAGAAGACCACGTGGGAGATGGGTGGATGGAGGAAACTGGCCCAAGACGGTCCGTTGTGGAAGAAATGTGGGGAGACCTTCATCCAGCAATGAACTGATAACGATCGACAATGATGAGCATGATGATACATTCGAATTTATAGTTCAAAGCAGATTTGTCCGGGTCTGGTCCAATTATGTGACTGTTTGGTCTGGGTTGGGTTCGGGTCCAAAATGTTTGACCTGTTTTCAACTCCGGCAAATTTGCTGCACGTTATTTTCGGAAAATTTATTCACACCAGTCATTCTTTGCAGTGTATGAAATGTCTAATTCTGTATCTCAAAAGCTTTGTAGTGGTCCTCTACAACTGACAATTGTGCACACATAAATACATAATTTATGCGTTTAATTTCTTAATAACTTTTAAAGCAAGAATGGCATCAACTGTCAAGTCTTATCCTAATATTGCAGCTCAGAAGACTAAGGAATGAAGGTGTTCTTGGGTAAGCGTTCCTTTTCTAGTTATCAAGACGCACTCTTTCACGGAAGGTTCTAAGGACAAAAGGGGATAACTTTATTTCTTCCATCTGACGAAGCAAGATCTAGCTAGAATGCTCTTTTAGCCTTTTATCATGCTTCCTCCCTTTTATTTCCTCAGAACGTAACTCAAGGGAACGGGCTGCGAGTGTAAGGCGAACATCGGTAATGCGTTCGGCGTTATTTTCCCAAGACGAATTCGAGGAAACTCAAAGCTTTCGTCTTTTCTTTTTCGAATTGCTCGTTGCATCTCGACCGAAGCTGAGCAGGCATTCGTTATATATCGCGTTTTCTTCAACTTCTTCAGTTTGTTCAAAAGGAGCAGAAATTCAACTCCAGTCCCATTTCAGAGAACGCTGAAAAATGGCTATCAGGTGAACTCCTTAGAAAAAGAAGGCAATGTAGATCAGTTGTTAGCAGCCTTACTTGATAAAACTTTAGGCTACGCACGTCATCCTTCGGTAAGATTACCTCATACGCATGCGCGGGCACGCACAAACGGATATATACCGTACATAGGACCAGGGATGTAACTACCGGGAAGGTAGAGAGAGGAGCGGTTGCCCTCCCAGAATGGTCATACCAGAGGAGTAAATTAATGAAAAAAAAAAAAAAAAATAGAGATGCACTTCGTGTGAATAAATTTACTGGATATTCTGACCGAAAAAGAAAGTTATACATTTCAATATTTTCTTTTTATAAGACCTTACACTGCAAGAGAATTTCTGAAATTCACGAGCCACTTTCTGTGATATTTTCTGTACGAATAATATTTCTGATACAACTTTTTGCTTGAAATGACGGGAAAAAATTCTGAATTTCAAGGATTTTTTGTAAGCAGAGAAGCTTCTGAATTTTCTGAAACCTTCCCAGCAGTTCCTTTCTTATATTGACGGTAAATCGCCATTTTCAAGATGTGTTAACGGAAAATTCTGAATTTTCTGAAATCTTTCCGCAGGTTCTTTCTTACATTGACGGTAAATCGCCATTTTCAAGATGTGTTAACGGAAAATTCTGAATTTTCTGAAACCTTTCCGCAGTTCCTTTCTTACATTGACGGTAAATCGCATTTTCAAGATGTGTTAACGAAAAATTCTGAATTTTCTGAAACCTTTCCGCAGTTCCTTTCTTTTATTGACGGTAAATCGTCTTTTTCAAGATGTGTTAACGGAAAATTCTGAATTTTCTGAAACACACGCATATACAGGGGTTGACAACAAACATGAAGCCCCTGCGCAAATAGCACCCCACGTGTCACGCCGCTGTACGAGCGGAGTGTGAAAGTTGCGTTAGCAGAGCAGTAGCACAGCTGGACATCAAAAAGTGCGATCCACACGACGTAATGGAAGACATATCCGAGTTTCAATGAGGACAGGTTATTTGTGCGAATCTCGGCGGTGCATATGTGTCCAAAGCAGATTGTCTTTGTGGTGCATAGTCTTCGTCTTTGTCTTTGTGATGCATCGCGAGCCACGGTATCCAAGGTCATGTCGGTATACCAGCCAGAGGGAAGAACTACATCCAATAGGAGTGACTGTCGAGGTAAGAGGAAGCTATCTGACAGGGGCGTCTGGGTGCTAACACGTAGCCAAAAAACAAAAAAACACAGCTGCCCAACTCACCGCATAGTTGAATATATGCACCGCGACTCACCTGTTCCATCAAAACTGTTCGCCGGGAGCTTCATTGGGTCAACATTTACGGCTGTGTTCCTATCGCCAAACCCTGGATCAGAGTTGGGCAAAATCATAATTGAATTAATCGGCAATGCATTACAGCGTAATGGTAATGGGAACAAGAACTTAGCGTTACCATTACATGGTAATGGTGGACTGGTCATTAGAAATACATGGTAATTGTAATGAGGTGTAGCAGTTACCCATTATAATCGTTATGGCTAATGGGTAACTATATGTTAGTACACTATCTACCAACAAGTAATTGGACACCTGTGATAGCAAAGGAAAACGAAGTTTATTCCCCTTCAATAGTTGGTGGATCCTCCACGAGCGGCGATTACAGCTGCGACCCTCCGGGGCATACTCTCAACCAGGCGTTGTACGACGGCTAGCGATATTTCTTCCACTTGGCTTGGAGAAGACAGGTCAGTTCCTTCACCGATTTCGGACGGTGGGGGCACCCCTTAAGTCGACGCTCCAACTCATCCCGGAGGTGCTCGATAGGGTTAAGGTCCGGGCTGTGCGCAGGCCAGTCCAATCGATTAACCCCATTGTCACCATACCAAGCCATGGTGGACCTTACAACATGACAGGTGGCATTGTCATCCTGAAAGTAACATGGGTCCACCCCGTAGAACTGCCACAACGTAGGAAGCGCATGGTCATCCAAAATGGTGCAGTAGGTCTCGGCGTTGAGTCTGCGAGGAATTGCGACCAAGGGTCCCGTGCCATACCAGGAGAAACGCCCCCATAGCATAATTCCACCGCCGCCGAACTTCACAGTTGGCAGAATACATTCCGGTAGGAGGCGTTCTCCAGGCAGACGCCAAACCCAGACCCTGCCATCCGAACGGTAGAGGGTGAACCTTGATTCGTCGCTCCAGAGAACCTGTTTCCACTGTTCAACGGTCCACTGTCGACGTTCTTTGCACCACGTTAGCCGAGCAGCGCTATTGGACTTGGTGATCAAAGGCTTGTGGGCGGCAGCATGTCCATGATAACCGAGCAGATGGTCTTCCTTACGGATGGTATTCATCCAAAGAACACTCCCGGATGCCTGTTGAAACTCCTCGCGGATATGGCCCATCGATTTGGTACGGTTCTTCCGAATTTCTCTGCCCAGCACCCGTCAGTCTCTAACTCCCAGTTTTGTCAGTCTGCCAGGTCGGGGCACATTCCGACAGTCACCTCTCATCTTCCACTTGCCAATCACGTAGGCCACTGTTGATTTTGGGTACTTCAACTCACTGGATATGTCACGTATGGATTGGCCATTTCTGTGATACCCGACGATTACAACTTTCTCGAAATCAGAGAGCTCCGAACTGCGGAGGCATCTTGCATGATACTGGTTGCGTTGTTGTTTCCCATGCGATATTTAACGGCGGCGGCCGTGACGTGTATCAGGACCGCAGATATCGTCGATTGCAGGGGTGTACAATTACTTGTTGGTAGATAGTGTAATTAACCAATAACTTATGGGTAACAATACAACGTGAATAAACGAGCACACCCTTATAGGTTGTGTAGGTTATTTGACAATTGTTCCACCCCTAGGATCTCAAATGCGTGTATGTAAGTATTGGAGATTGTACGTGTATCACATGAGTAGTTGCCTCGTCTTCGCAGCAAGTTAAATTATTTGAACGAAATAATACATATGAAGTAAGTACGAATGGTATGTTTATTTTGGTTAGAGATACTCATTTTGTCCATCTGCAGTACAGTATTCTCGTCCATTACATACGTTTCACTGTCCAAAATAATTACCCCACTATAGCCACAAGCACATATTAGCACTACACTCACAGTTCAGCAACTCAGGGTGCACTGCGGAATATTACAGAAATTTGCGAACTCTTTACATTTTTGCCGTACTTTTCAAGTGTTGTCCATTTCTTGTCCGATACGAACACTGGACTAGCGAGCGCCTGACTCTTTTATATATATATCACGACAGGATCTGAACCTCCTGGAATATTCTTGATTTGCATAAAGCTTTCCAACTTCCCACTGCGCGATCATTCTGGAACATTCTACAAGCGTCTAACCCATTCTTGCCGTTTCTAGAACATTCTACATGACACTTCGGTCTCTGTCTGCGATGTTACATGGCCGACTTTTCTAGACATAGCTTTTGGCACACGTACATTTCTATAAACTATTAGTGCGCAATTTTTATTTGCAAATTGTGTAATTTCATTACCAAATAATTCCATTCCGTTTGAATGGCATTATTCAATAATTGAATTATATCCTCTTCATTGTAATGCATTACAGATTAATTCCACTACCTTGTGCAATCCATACTTCGGATTACCTTGTAATGCATTACCTGTTAATTGTAATCTGCACTTCCATTACTTACTAATGCATTCTTGCCCAACTCTGCTGTGGATCAGCAGTGAGAATGCCAAACGTCGGTTGCAATGGTGCCAGCAGCGCAAATCGTGGACTTTGGACAACGTAAAATTATTGTTCTCCGATGAATCGACCTTCACAGTCTTTCCCACAACCGGGAGAGTTCTCGTGTGGAGACATCCCTCACAGGCTTACCACCCGGCCTGTTTACGTGTGGAGACATCACTCACAGGCTTACCACCCGGCCTGTTTACATGTGGAGACATCACTCACAGGCTTACCACCCGGCCTGTTTATTGCTCACAGTGAAGCACGGAGGTGGATCGATGATGGTTTGAGCCGCAATATCGTCGCAGTCTGTCAGCCCTCTGATTGTTCTCGTGAGGCACATCACTGCGAGGGACTATCAGATACTTCTGGAGGACCAGGTGCACCCAATGGTTTAAACATTGTACCCTGACGGTGGTGTCGTCTATCAGGATGATAACACACCAATACACGGAGCCAAACTGGTAGAAAAGTGGTTTACTGAGCATGAAAGTGAGGCTGAAAGTATTTCATGACCTGCATAGTCAGCCGGCTTGAACATTATTGAACCACTCTGGGGTGTTCTGGACGAGCGAGTCGGGAAACATTTTCCTCCACCAGAATCACGTCGTGAACTAGCCACTTTTCTGCAAGAGAAATGGCTTCAAATCCTTCTGGACACTATACAAAACTTGTATCGGTCCTTCCCATGACGAATTTTAGCTGTATTGGCGGGAGTGGGTGAGTTGCACCGGAAAGATAGCGAAACGGGCGAGTTGCACCACATAGTCCCTTTCTACCGACGGGTGAATTGCACCGGTGCAACTCACACCGCGGAAGAAAGCGGGGGGGGATGAAACAAGGTTCTGAAGACTCTGAATCTAAGAATCATAATAATGAAGCAAGGTTAATAAGGGTTATTTTTTTCATCCGCATAATTTTCCCTTCACACTTTTTCAAATTTTTGCATCCTTCCATCCTGCGAGATATCCGACATCAAATCGTCTACGAAACAGTCTGCAACTTCCTCGTGGGAGGTCCGGTGCAACTACCTCATGCGACAGGAGATGAGTCCGGTGCAATTCACCCTTGAAATTTCTAACTGAAAAAGGAAGTTATACATTTAATATTTTTTTAATAAGTCATTATGCTGCAAAAGAATTTCGGAAATTCACGAGCCACGTTCCGTGATATTTTTCGTACGAAGAACATTTCTGATACAATTTTTCATGAAATGACGGAAAAAGAACTCTGAATTTTACGGATTTCTCATACTCCAGAAAAATTCCGAATTTTCAGAAACCTTTCGGCAGTTTCTTTCTTACACTGCCGGTAAATCGCTATTTTCAAGATGTATTGACGGAAAATTCTGAATTTTCAGAAACCTTTCCGCAGTTCCTTTCTTACACTGACGGTAAATAGCTATTTTAAAGATGTGTTAACGGAAAATTCTGAATTTTCAAAAACCTTTCCGCAGTTTGTTTCTTACACTGACGGTAAATCGCTATTTTCAAGATGTGTTAACGGAAAATTCTGAATTTTCAGAAACCTTTCCGCAGTTCCTTTCTTACACTGACGGTAAATTGCTATTTTCAAGATGTGGTAACGGAAAATTCTGAATTTTCAGAAACCTTTTCGCAATTTCTTTGGTATATTAACGAAAAAACTCCGTTTTCACTTTTTCCGTATTCATATGACGAAATATTTCTGGTAATAGGAGAAATTCTTGGGAATACTTAGGTGTTTGAATAACTGTTAAATTCAATGGTATGTCGAAGTATTTGATTTTGAAGTTTTTGCAGAAATCGGATATTGTGGATCGCTCGAATTTTTGTTATTGTGTCACACGATATTTCTTCTCCTCTTCCCCATTTTGTACACCAGCTATCATATATTGTATTACCGTAAAAAACCGGGTACTTGACTTTACAGTACAGGTGATTGTACTGTTACGAATTCTGGGTGCTGTAATTGATTCGATTAGCTGGTTTTGCGAGAGGCGGGTACAGCTTTAATTTTTGGTTGAAAAATTAAGAGTTGCTGGGGTTTTCCCTTCACGAAAGAAAAGAGATAAGAACACCTCTTCTTGAGAGGGTGAAATCTAAAACAAAGCCTGGGTCGTTTGGTGTGGGGAACGAAATGAGTCGCTCCCACGTGCTTCGGTCGACCGCTATTTGGGAGATCCGTATGAGTGTGAGATGGCCGATGTTTGGGAAGCAGTTGTATCAACCGACCAGAAAGTATAATTATCGCGTCCTCGATGCCGAATCTTCGCAGGACAAAGAGCTTCTAGTAAGTAATGTGTTTGCCTACTTACACGCGAACTGACCGCCGTTTACTCCGAGCGCAGAGCTGTGCATTCTTAACATCTTACATCGTGCCGAATGCTTTCAGGAGCAAATAAAATTGACAACGAAGTAAATACAGACCCCCTAAGGAAAGAGCAGCAATCTATTCTTTGGTGAAATACGAATTGTTGAAGAAAGGTAGTCTTCAACGATCCCGTGAAAGAAAAAGGCCTAGACTCGTGGGGCACCAGGTAATCCCGCGGCGCGGTGTTTCACGAGAGCAAAGATTCCAGTTGAAAAAGTCGGCCAGCTGAGTGAAGAACTTTAGTAGCTGTTGATGTTACCGTGAGGAAATGTGGATTAGAGATGCATTTTCCTGGTGCATGGTTGCATGTAAGGCTGAGGAAATGCAAAGTAATGTCTCTCGTAAAACTTCTTGTTGTTCGGTGGCTGCTGACATTGCAACAGTAACGACCTGTAATTCTAGCCAGTAATGAATCTGGTTGATGTCGGGATATTGAATGGAGCTACAAAGCAGCCTTCTAGAGATGATTCTGCTGTAGCCCGAGATTCTATTGCAGCCCGAGTGGCTGAGATGGATGAATTGTGATGTAAAGAGAATCACCTTTGCTCTTCGGAATCGGGTCAAACAGACGGATGAATCTTGCTATCACGTCAGTGGCCTCGTTAAACCTCGACATTATCACTTGTAGCTGCGTACGTGGCGTCATACAGGTGAATGCAGTGACGTGTGTGCACAAGAATAAGTGGGAGATGGGGTTCAACTCCCCTCTCCATAGGTCATAGGGTAGCTTCGAAATGGGCATGCCGTCATACAAGTGCACTTCAGAGCAAAAACAACGGTGCATCAAATATATGGGTGCATCAAATCTATGAGTGCATCAAATATAAGTGAGTGCATCAAATATAAGAGAGTGCATCAAATATAAGAGAGTGAATCAAACACGGATATACGTAACAGGAAAAGCTGCATATCCGTAAGTACTGTATTTTCTTATGTATATCAGTTGCTGAGTAAATTGGCTCCAGTCGGCCAAGAGACTTTCATAGGCTGAGAACTGTTTAAAGCCGGACAGTATGGCCCAATGAATAATAATCGTTGAGCTTGAGTGACAAATTCAGCCTATGAGCTATCCCAAAAGGGGATAGTTTATTTGACTCCCTTCTTCTTCCTCTGTATATAGAAGTCTTCATCAATATCATTATCTGTTTTACCTTAATTGATTAAATGTTTGTTGTCTCGTGCCACTCCTGAAGTTGCATGAATAATTTATGAGTGTCAGAAGAATTTCTTGGTTTTAATTGGCTAAATTGTAGGCTAAATTCACTTCATCAATACATAAGATTTCGGCGATAAGGAATTCACAAATAATGCTGCCCATCACACATTTTGGTGCGTTGAAATTTAAACCTATTCTTGGATATATTTGGGACGCTGATTCCAAAAATGGCATCAGTTTTGCCCTATCAGCTCTAATTTTGGAGATAAGGCATACCCACTCTGTATGCTGATTCCACCGGTCATCCGTCAAATTTCGGGATCCTACATCGCATGATCTGCTATTTTTGACATGATCTTGACAAATATTGATACTATATACAAACTATTGAAACAAGCACATATTACTAAATCTGTATATTTCAACACAAGAGCATATCAAATGATCAGTCATTCAACATGTGAGAAACGTCTTTTATAGGACTATTTTTGACATGATCTTTTTTTTTTTTTTTTGATTGAAGGTTTAGCGACCACTGTGAGCAACTCAATGGGCTATAAGCAGTCGCCCGTCGCTAATTTAGGGTCACTGGTTCCAGGGAAGGGAGAGAGCCAGTGCGTAAGACAAAACACAACATCCACGCCTCACCGGGATACGAACCCGGACCTCTTTCGGACGAATAAACAGAGGCCATCGCTTAGACCACTGCGCCACCGGGGCGTCACAAGATCTTGACAAATATTGATACTAAATAACATACTATTGAAACAAGCACATGTTACTAAATCTGTATATTTCAACACAAGAGCATATAAACTGATCGGTCATTCAACATATTTAGAAACGTCTTTTATAAGACTTTCTAGAGTGAGATCTACGAGGACAGTCCCGCTGAAGGTTCCAGCAGTAATCTGTCACCATGTGGGTATCCCACCTACCCTGGTATCTATCTTCTATAGTTTTTATGTCCTCGTGAAATCTTTCACCTTGCTCTTCACTTAAATCACCAAGGTTTTCTCGAAAGCGATCTAGGTGGCTGTGTAGGTAATGGACCTTGATGCTCATATTACAGCCGAGCTTACTAAAATTGGAGAGCATGTCCTCAACTAATTCAGAGTAGTTGTCTGCCTTATATTTGTCCAGAAAGTTTTTGACAACTAAAAGAAACGGAGTCCAGGGACAAGATTTATTGTTGTCCATTGAATCAATGAAATATGGATCGTTTATAAGCTGCCTTATCTGGGGACCATCGAAAATTGCGTCTTTGCATAAACGCGTTGGTTTAAACGGGCGGAGAAGCATAGGAGCAATATTACTTTCCAACACTCATCAAGTCACTTCCACTCAGTGTTGCCATTCTACTGATTTATCAGTAGATCTGCTGATTTTGACTCCTGTCTACAGATAGATTCTTGTAATCTACTGATTTTTTTCTGTTTTAAGACCACTTACACACTTAGGGGCATGCTGTCTTAGAATGTTTGCATCAGTGTTGCCACTCTACTGATTTATCGGTAGATCTTCTGATTTTGACTCCTGCCTACTGATAGATTTTCGTAATCAACTGATTTTTCTCTGTTTTAAGACCACTTACACACTCAGGAACATGCTGTCTTGGAAAGTTTTCATCAGTGTTGCCACTACTGATTTTGACTCCTGTCTACTGATAGATTTTCGTAATCTACTGATTTTTCTCTGTTTTAAGACCACTTGCACACTCAGGGATATGCTGTCTTAGAATGCCTGCATCAGTGTTGCCACTCTACTGATTTATCGGTAGATCTACTGATTTTGACTCCTGTCTACTGATAGATTTTCGCAATCTACTGATTTTTCTCTGTTTTAAGATCACTTACACACTCAGGGACATACTGTCTTACTATGTCTGCATCAGTGTTGAGACTCTACTGATTTATTGGTAGATCTATTGATTTTGAATCCTGTCTACTGATCGATTTTCGTAATCTACTGATTTTTCTCTGTTTTAAGACCACTTACACACTCAGGGACATGCTGTTTTAGAATGTCTGGTTCACTCCACCTACAGCCTAGATCTAGCGCCACGTGATTATCACTTGTTCTTGCATCTGAATGAGTTCCTTGGTGTTCGGCGTTTCTTCGACGATGAACTCAAAGGAGCAATGCAGAAGTGGCTACCTTCATAGTGTTGGATCTTACCTTTACAGGCTGATGTGGCCGCGGCACCAGGTGAAGTATCCCGATATCTCCACCAAAAAAATTTAAAAAAATATAAAAAAAAATATTAAAGAAACTTTTGTAAACATTTTGCCCTGCTCCTCTGCTGCTCGAGGCTAGCAAGGAGTTTTCCTACTGGCGTTGACAATCGAAAATCATGCAACAACAAATTCATTATTTGATTCCAATAATTAATAATAACTTCCCATAATTAATTATAACAAATTAATTATTAACTTCCCACAAAACCCGTACCGGTGATTGGGCGTGGATACCTGGATTTCACTCCAGCACGTGCCAATCTACCGAAAAGTTACAGCAACGTACACACACACTCGAAAAGATACCCAACGCTAATTTCACGCACGCTTGACATTTAATATTCAACAGTATATTATATACACTGTCACCTTTATCCATGAAGTGGCACAAAAATCTGCTGAGATGAATGTATGGTGGGCTGCTCTATCGGCAGCATAATTATGCACAATGATTTAGACACTCTATCACTGATTAAAACAATAACACTGATTTAACTAAATCTGATTTAACAATTAACACTGATTCAAACACTGTTCACTGATGAGATTCTAGCATGCACAATAAAAAAATAGAGCAAAGGAAACATATGTGAGAGATTACCCAAAACATTTAAATACACCCTTTAAAAAACGAGAATGTATATAGTACGAGCGTGGGTACCAGTAATTAAAATGATACAGTAATTACCATGACTGCCGCATTTTAATTATAACTACTATATATATATATATATATATATATATATATATATATATATATATATATATAATGGCTTTTATCGATTATGAAAAAGCCTTTGATTCGGTGAAACCATCAGCAGTTACAATGGCTCTGAAATCCTGCGGTATTGAAGATGCGTACATTAATATTATTAATAACATCTATGAAAATGCAAGTGCAAAGATTCGGCTGTTTGAAAATACAACACACATAAAAATTGGAAAAGGAGTGAGACAAGGTGACACCATATCTCCGAAGCTTTTTAACGCCACATTGAAAAATGTCTTTCAATCACTGAACTGGGAAAACAAAGAGATAAAGATTAATGGAGATTATCTAACCCACCTTCGTTTTGCTGATGACATAGTCATTTTTGCAACTACCCCATCAGAGCTACAGAGTATGATCCAGGAACTTGCTGACAAGAGTAAAGAAGTGGGATTAAAAATGAACTTTCAGAAGACAAAAGTGATGTTCAATGCTTTTACAAGAAATGAAGATTTATCGATTGATGGAGAAAAGCTGGAGATAACAGACACGTACGTTTATCTTGGACAGCAGATATCAAGTGAGGGTCACATTGATGAAGAAATTAATCGGCGTACAAAACTTGCCTGAAGAGCTTTTGGAAGAAACAGCATAATTTTCAAGAGCAATATGCCATTATGTCTTAAAAGAAAATTGTTTGATAAATGCATCCTTCCAGTGCTTAAGTATGGAGCAGAGACGTGGACCTTAACTAAAAGGGACATACAAAGTCTACAGACAACTCAAAGTAGCATGGAGAGGTGCATGCTTGGTATAAACAGGAGAGATAAGAAGAGGAATTCGTGGATCCGAAAAATGACAAGAGTGGAAGACATCATGATCAGAGTTAAATCCCTGAAATGGCAATGGTATTGGTATTGGTAACTGTGGGTACCATAGTGGTACCCAGTTTATTGCTATAACGAAATACACACATAGGAGATTCATTAAAAGCTGCAGTACAGAAAACAACAGTGCGGAAAGTCAGTATATCCACGATGCAGCACAACGTTACACAGAAAGGAAATGAATATGCACACGAACAATGAATGGCCTAACGGCATGTCAAACACTATGCTATAACACAAGTGCACAAATGTATGAAATGTACTATGCTATGATAAATCAACCGAACGGAACTGAAATGTGGTTAGAGCGCAAAACAACATTGAGTACCTCAGCAACATTAGAAAAATAACACAGGTAACAAACGTACCACTATAATAATCCGCGATAGAGGAAAGCACTAACACAGCAAACACTCACAATTATAGGTAATTTAAAAACAGGCACAAATTCAGGAAACAACAGATAAGATAATGAGGAGATCACACAAGGAACGAGACCGATTAGTTGTGAAAACACAGCAAAAACACGCAATTATCGCAAATTTAAAATACATTACTTGTGAAACATAGCCAAACACACAAATAAAGCAAATTTACAATACATTACTTGTGAATCACAGTAAAAACACACAATGAAAACATCAGAATTACCATGCACTAAGTCTGCAAAACCAGGGAATCTTCAAACGGGTTCGCAAATCCCCTAGCATTGAGAGAACAAAAAGTAATCGGTGTGAGGAAGAGAGCTAAAGGTCATCGGTAAAAGGATAGAAGGTATCACATATATCCTTCTCAACGAGCTCCTTCAATGAGGCGAGACGGCGCGTGTAACGTCTCAAAAAGGCTGATACCGAGGATCGGTGGCACACAGAGATTTAAAAAGTGACACATAAGATTCGAATTGCGTTACCGCTGCATACAGGTCCAGATCAGGTGAGTGAAGGAATTCTTCTGAACTAACAATCGTACGTGCAGGTTGAAAAAGACGTAAAAGTTGCTGTCTGGACAGTGGTCCAGGAACTGGAGGAAACGTATCAACGGCCTGTAGAACCTCCGCATCAGAGAGAGGATTGACAGGACCTGAGCGGAGAAGCATACTGTTTGAAGAATCATCAGGTGGAGAAACACCGGAACCGGAAACCTCGGGAACACTAGATGTATCCTCAGAATGTGGCACAGAAAGTTGTTTTAACTTTTTCTGTTTTACAGCGCCTTTGGAAGTTCCAATTCGCTTCGAAGAAGAAGCTGAGGCGGATGTATCCATTAGTGGATCAGGCTCACCTCCCAAGTCAGGAGACGAGGAAACGAACGTCGCCGAAGAAGCAGTATGTAGCTGAGCTGCCTTAGTGGAGACTGGTACAACAGCAGAGGCTTCAGGAAGATGTTGCAACAAGGGTATGGTAGACAAGGTTGTAAATGGAGATCCGATATCCGAGAGGCTAGGAGAAGAGCCAGACGGCAGATCTGCCAAACCACCGCTCAACACACCCGGATCGGAACATTCCGCTGTAGACACATCTGTAGTCGAAGACAACTCTGTCAATCTTGAAGGTGGATGCACAAACGTACGTGTCGGGAGAGGAGGAAAGGCAACATTGTCCGTGACGGAAATGTCCGTCCGACGGAGAAACGAAGAATTCGCGTAAGGCAAACTACCGGTAGTGGGGATAGTAGAAATACCAATGTGGTCAGCAGTGGGATGCGAACTTGATGAACGTCCACGTCGAACGCGGTCACAGGAGGCAGTGGTGTGATTCTGTGTTAAACAGTGTGTACAATAGTGAGCAGTGGAAATCTTGAAACTGTACGTTCGTGCGCCAATTTCAACAGTAGTTTCTGTAGGGCAATCCGCCAAGGCTTTCTCGGTGGGAAAGACGACCAATAACTGACGGCGAGGTCCGGTAGCATGTGCAAATCGAGTTCCGCGGGGAGCGTCAGAGAGGCGACGGACCTTGCCAACAATTTTACAAACATGACTGACAAGGAGAGGAAGTGCAGTATCAGGCACTTCCTGTGGAACAGGATAGAACATGATGTTCACCGGTCGCTTGGAAAGAGGCGACGAGATGAGATGGTTTGTCCCAATCGAAATTCCGTTTGCAAGAAAAAAGTCAGCATCCTCCTTGTGATTGAACTGTACCGAAATACCCCGAGGAGTACGGGAAATTCCTGCAATGGATGCAGACGACACATGTCCAGAGAGGGTTTCCATGTAGCGTGGCAATGGAGTATTTGGTAAAGCATGAAAGAGCACACCTCTATCCAGGAGGTTATGGAACTCACGGCCAATCTGCGAATTGTCATCTATCGTTACCTTCACCTTGTGGTTGGATACCTGAATAATAGGTGTTGCTTGCAAAAGACCATCTGGTTGAGAGGAATCGGACGTAGAAGTAGCGCCTCGTTGCACTTTGGAGACAAATGACATCCTCGGAAGAGAAGTCTGTTCGGATCCGGCAGGCACAGAAGGCTGTGAGGGAAGAGAAGCACAGGCCGAAGGCAAGGCAGTAGAATCAGTAGTACCGTGGGAGGGCACCGAGGCAGATGCAGGAGCTGAAGAAGAAAGCGCAGCCAAGTCCAGTGAAGGCACCGGTGCAGGAGTACTAGAAAGCTGGGAAGTCATCTGAGCAGACACATCTGAGGACGAGAGTATGTTAACTTCCATGGACGTGGGAAGTGTGACGTGACGTGCATCCGCCACGCCCATAGATGATAAGGAAATACCGGAAGCCGCCATGTTGGCAGCTTCCAAACGTAAACAAACGAGAAAACGATAAGAAAACGGATGAATATGAACTAATATGAGGATGAGAACGCTAGAAAAGTAGCTTAAAACGTACACAGTACCTTTAGACAGCCGGGCCACGCAACAGGTGAGTAAGGGACGAGGTATTCCACACTAAAATGCATAAAATATTGAAGCCACCAACACTACGTCTGTCACGAACGAGCAATGGGCTGGACATACTGCCAGAAAAACAGACCATCGATGGACAGCTGAAATTTTAGATTGGATTCCAAGGGATAGGAAAAGACCCAGAAGAAGACCACATGGGAGATGGGTGGATGAAATTCGAAAGTATGCAGGAGTGACATGGAGGAGACTGGCACAAGACAGACCGTTGTGGAGGAAACTTGGGGAGACCTTCGTCCAGCAGTGGATTGATAATGGTTGACAATGATGATGATGATGATGATGACACACACCATGCATAGGCTTGAGGCCAAATTAGCAGGGAAGAGCTCTTAATAACTATAGCCATAACACAAAGAAAAAACGAATGAAATGTGTTGGAGGCCTCCGATTGCGTACTCCCTTTCACAAGGGACAGAGTTATATATGCTGTTTCACCGTCCGACGGCTATTGTAGGATGTGAGAAAATGTTCAGATAGACTCCACATACTTTGGCAGTCTTTAAAATGTCCTTAGCGTAAAGAAGTGGCAAGAAATATCATGCCTTTATTTCGTGTGGCGACAGCCTAGGCACTTGTGCACTAATGTCGACCTAATTTCGGTCGAGAAGCCCCATGTCCAAAGGACTGAGATGTCGCTCATTTTTCGACGGGATCGTTTCTAGCCTTCCTTACTTGCTTCGCTCCTGGGTCGTTGTTCCTCTGGTTCTTTTAGGCTCTCAGCGGTCAGCTCTCAGGCCTTGGTTCCATCCACCTCGCCGATCTTTAAAGCTTCAAGAGGGAATTTTGGGGTGAGTTTTGCAGACTTTTGTCGGAGTCAAAAATGCACAAGACTATTGCCATAAGTCCGAAATAGAGATGGTCTGTCGCCATGTGGCCTTTCACAATTCTCGTTTGCCAGAAGGCTACGAATTATGCACTTTTCAAATGATGAACAAATTTTAACAATGGCAGTGATGAACAAATTAGAGGATCAATTACCGTAATTAATTATAACTATCAGTGCCGCCTTGCAGTTATATCGAAACAAAAAGTTATCGCATAAATGAAATATAAAAATTTTCCATAAGTTAGGCTGCACCATATAACAATAGGCGGCCTCGTTCTACGACGATCGAATGGAAAAACTGGTGCTCTGTTAAATGTCTCAATAATGGCGGAAACTACATAGAAAAGTAGTCTGATAAAAAAAAAACATTTTTTACAAATACATTCTCATTTAATTTTAATAGCCTACTTTCCAAATATATAATAGCTACTTTCCAAATATTCAAGTCTACGACGTAATTTCCAAAGTTTCAAGTCTACGACGTAATGACTACACTCGGAGCAGCTAACTATAATAAATGCAGGCACTCTGCTGAACTAAAACTTAACTCTGATTGTTTTTCCTTGATAGGGAGGAAAGAAACGTAAGAAAAAGAAAGAAAGAGAAATGGAACAAATAAAGAATCCGCTGAAAGTGAAGAAGCGAGCTAGTTGAAACACAGAGTATCACGAATTTAAAAGGAAACGAAAGGGGAAATACTCCAGTTCTTAAGTAGAGGATTAAGGGAGTACGACTTCTTGTTGCTGCGTGATAGACGTGCGGGAGATTACAGGGATTCTTCTGTAGGTGGTTCTCTAAGCTTTTCGGGCACGTGTGTAGGAGATAGTTTCGAGCAAAACGGAAGTATTTGACCTAGCACGCCGCAAAATAAGATAAAAAAAAAGTCAGGAAGGCTTCAGCGGAGTCTGGAAGAAATGCAGCTTTTATCGCCTTGAGACTAGCGAACGGAAGACGAATGAGGCCGCTGTAAATCTACCAGTATCGTTTTAAGCGGAGAGTCTGGTCGCACAGTTTTCAACGTGTGTACTTGAATTGGAATGATTTACGGTTCTGAGAATCCTCGCTGTTTCCTGAACTAAAGGACGCTTTTGTAACAAGCGTAGTATTACAAGTACGAAAGAAATTTAAAACAGAGTACTTTAAATGACTTGGTCAGGCTAGAGCCAGTGGATCTGTTATATCTCATATAAGTTTTAATGGGAATTCTTTTGCCTGCTAGAAAGCTTTTACGTGGTGTTTAGCTGCAATAACATCAAAATGGTTGCAAATGTCCACAAAAGAAGGGCCCTCTGATTCATAGAAACAAAATCAGATACTTAAGGTGGATCCACCTAATAACTTTGCCTTGTGTTTCCAATGGGAAACTTCTGTATCCATTTTCTGCACAATTTAATGCGTTACCAAGGATGAAAGTTTAATATCGATAAAAATAACTTCATATTATATCCTAGTATACTTAATATTTTCTAAAACTTAACCATAATTATATTAATAATCAATAACTTTTCCTTTGGTAGTGTTGATACCAGAAAGTAGATGGCGCCACATCTACATGTGACTTACTAAATACAATCGCGTCACATTTTTTTTTTCAATAATTTTATTAATTTTCGGAATGGAATCACAATTGGAGTGTATCCATGCGACAGTCTGGAATGTTTAAAATGATTTGAGCCACCTACTGTATATTAAATGTTCTGATAATAATTTAGCTGGATATGTTAACAGAATAGTAGACGCTGCTGATTTTTAATTCCAAAATAAACCAGCAAGCTCACTCTGCGACATTTTCAGCTAAATTAATGTTAGAATATTTAATCCAAATGACTCGAATCATTCTAAACATTCCGGACTATCGCATGAATGGACACAAGTGTTGATTGCAGTCCAAACATTAATGAAACTACTGAAAAAGGTGCAACGTGATAGCATTTAGTAAGTCACATGTATATGTGGCGGCATCTATTTCCTGGTCTCAGCACCACCGAAAGAAAGGTTATTGATTTTTGATATAATTAATCTCGATTAAGTTTTAGAAAATATTATGTATACTAGGCTATAATATGAAGTTATCTTTATCTATCTATCTACAAATTATCATCCTTGGGAACGCATTAATTGTGAAGAAAATGGCTACAGAAGTTTTCCTATTGGAAATACAAGGCAAAGATTTTAAGTGGATCCGCCTTAAGTCCAGCGGAGTTTCAAGACTAAGCATGGAAAGGAACCACCATGACATCATCTCTTTCACGCGCATGGAGACAACTCACTAAAATCCCTGATCGCCAGAACACTGACGATATCACAATGATTTAAATGTTTACGCTCTATTTGTTCTGATGAAGCCGAGCCAAATGCTCAACGAAACTACACGGGGTGATCGTAATGAAAGTATCTATATTCAACGCTGTCTAGAGAGACATTACCAGTCCAAATGCAACCAAATTTGGCACCGTAGGTCATTTCAAAAGTTTTTCACACTGCGTAGGCTCTGCCCGTAGGATGATGCCATCGCCAATCATTCCTCCAGTTATAAGTCATACTACAGGGGCCTGGAACATTATTCATTTACTATGTGGCAACATCTTCAATGACTTGTGAAGTGATAGATGTGCGTCCTCGACCGGCTTTAACTCCTAGATGCCCGCTTTCTTCGGATCGAGTGATCGTTCCCCTCAGAGCTTGTGGAGTCAATAGCCCTCTGCGTAATTTCTTACGACAGCGGAATTCTCGAAGTGAAGCCGCAGCATTGCGTTGTTTTCATAAAACAGCTTCCCAAGAAATGCGCGTCCTGGCATGATGATGGTCATTGTAGCTGATAAGAACTCAGATCAGATCATATGTAGAGGATTTCAGGAAGGAAGTGTCTGACACCAGGTCTTAAACAACCCTTAGATATAGGAAGCTAGGAGATTTGGGTTAGAGTGCCCGATGGGAAAGTGACACGGAAGCGAGGTAGAAATGGCAAGGAAAACGCCCTTATTTATTAGCGCGCGGCCAGTAGCCGGAATCAGACGGCTTAACGTGCCCATTCGACGCACGGCGGATATTTAGTGGTTCGAGCGTTCGTACCTGTCTAGGGTCAAACCTGAGGGTTCTCCATGGCAGTCACGAACGTTGACCACTAGCATATTCGCGGCCCAAGAATGACACTGGGTACGATACGATATTTGAAGAAGTTTTAGGAAGGGAGTGTCTGACCCCAGGTCTAAAACTACCCTTAGAAATAGGAAGCAAGGAGATATGAGTAAGTGAACTCAATAGAAAAGACAAACAGAAAAATTAAGTGAAAGGAGAGGGTGATAAATCTTTCAAACTGTGAACCGTATAAGGTGATATATCTTTCAAACCGAGAACAACTATAATATTTTTACTGTCCCCTGTGGACAATTTCGCAGTTTTAAACATTACTGAGAATGTTCACAAACTGTACCTTAATAACAACAAGAACCGACTACTACAATGCTCTAGTAGATCAAATCAGATCAGTTCATATGTAGAGAATTTTAGGAAGGAGTGTCTGACCCAGGTCTTAAACAACCCTTAGAAATAGAAAGCTAGGAGATTTGGATTACAGTGCCGGATAGGAAAGTCACCCAGAAACGAGGTAGAAGGGATGGGGCGCCCTTATTTATTACCGGGGTGGGAACTACCCGGGGTCCGACGGCTTATCGTGCCCATCCGACGCACGGCGGATATTTAGTGGTTCGAGCGTTCGTACCTGTCTGGGGTCAAACCTGAGGTTTCTTCGTGGCAGTCACGAACGTTGACCACTAGGACATTCGCGGCCCAAGAATGCCACTGGATACGATACGATATTTGAAGAAGTTTTAGGAAGGGAGTGTCTGACCCCAGGTCTAAAACTGCCCTTAGAAATAAGAAGCTAGGAGATCTGAGTAAGTGAACTCAGTAGGAAAGACAAACAGAAAAATTGAGTGAAAGGAGAGGGTGATATATCTTTAAAACAGTGAATCGCGACACCAGTCCGGGGGGAAGGGGGAAGCTAAACCAAGCACCGCACAGCATCACAGAGAACCACAACACCACCCGGTCGCCGCCGCACCAGGGAGTGACTGAAACTCAACGAGACCAAGTCCAAATGCCCAAGCAGAATCCATTTTCACCATCTCGATGCCAATCTGAAAAAGAAGGGGGTGGTGGTTTGTCTAACACCCACCAGTGTTCACATACTTACTCTCTCTGTCAAGGGAGGTCAAAGATCGCCGCCTTAGTTCTTGGATACCTAAGGAATTCGCTGGGATTGTAATCAACCGTGCCCCTAACGAGTTCATTAGGGTGGGCTTCCGCTTTCTTGAAAAACTTCTTGGCGAGTCTGGTGGAAAACTCATGTACCTTCTCGATTCCAAGTCTATTCCTCAAGTTCCGAAGTAGAGTCCAAGGGGGAGCCCCAGTGATCATTCGAAGTGCTCGGATCTGCACCCTCTCGATTATATTTCGCTGATTCCCACTAATATCAATCCAGATGGAGGAGGCGTAGATAAG
Source organism: Macrothele yani (assembly GCA_039090855.1). Classification (NCBI taxonomy): domain Eukaryota; kingdom Metazoa; phylum Arthropoda; class Arachnida; order Araneae; family Macrothelidae; genus Macrothele; species Macrothele yani. Next base: position 121,344,709 of record CM077026.1, read on the forward strand.
CACTGACCTGACGACTGTCTTGTACAGCAGTACTTTGTGCCGTGCTGTAAGAAAGCTTCTCCAGTGGAGTAGTGGAACTAGCTGCCTACGGCATTGTCTAGCTTTATTCGTGTGGTAGCTGGTGTTCGCCCCCACGAAAGTCGATAATCTAGTTGGAGCCCTAGTGGTAGCCCAGGGAGTTGTCTCTTGAAACATAACGAGTTCCGGTACTCCTTGGACAGATCCAAAAAGCAACAGCGCACTGCTCTTTGACTGATGGATTTTGATCCGCCAGTCAGTGTAATAGGTTTCCAGCTGAGAGAGAAAGTCCTGGAGGAGCTTAACAGCTCTGCCTTTGTTCAGGGACCTGATGACAACAGCTGTATCATCTGCGTACATCATGACTTGACCTTGTTTGGGTTTGGATAAGTCATGCAGATAAATGGAGAACAGCGTTGGTCCAATAACCGAACCCTGAGGAACGCCGGCCCGAATCTTCTTTTCTGAAGAAAGCTCACCGTTAATCTTAACGGTGAAACTGCTGCTGTTGAGGTACGAACCAATCAGCTCAGAAAGTAGGCGAGGGCATCGAAGTTTCTGCAACTTGTGTAGGAGTTCGCCATGCAAAACGCGGTCAAAAGCCTTGCTGATGTCCAGGAAGACAGCAGTGGAATACTCGCTCTTATCTCTTCCTTCAGAAACGAATTCCGTAAGTCTGATCAACTGGTGGGTCGTAGCATGCTTCGCCCGGAAACCACCCTGTTCTTCAGGAATCACACCATTAGCTTCACAGAACTCTAGAAGCCTGGAGAGGATGACCCTCTCCAGGAGCTTACAAGAGATATATTGGACGGTAGTTCTCAGGTAAAGAATGATTGGTTCCAGGTTTGGGCAACACCACTACCACTGCCTTTTCCAGTCCCTGGGGAAATTCTTCAGCCGGAGAGACCCGTTGAAAATCTCCACCAGTACCAGAATCCATCTCTCCGGGAGCAGTTGAACAGCTCTTACCGAAACTCCACCTTTTCCGGGAGCTTTTTTCACCTTTATCTTTTTCATGTGTCGAGTTACCTCGAGGTAACTAACAGGCGAGATGAACTCGTCTGTATCATCAAGATCGTATGTAGCTAAAGCCTCCATGACCCTATCCGTGTGTCTGGGATTTTGGATGTCATGAGGTGAGAATTGCTCCTCCAGGGCACCAGCAAGGACCCCAGCCTTCTCGTCATCACCGTACACCAAACCCTGTAGACTGAGAATGGGCGGTATGACAGTCTTACTACACCGGAGTTTTCGAAGAATGGCCACACAACATCCTGACGAGGTTGACCCGCGTTGAGAAGGTACTTGTTGGATTGGAGTTCTCTGAAAGCGCGGATTTCTGCCCTGACGAGATCGCGACGAGTTATAACGAACCTTGTCGCCGGCTGATCTCGACCGCTGCCAGATCCTCCGGAATTTGTTCTTCTCCCGGATCATCAAAAATGACACTCAGCTGTTGTAGCCACTTTTATAACCAGAACTTGACTGCACTTCGGGAAATTTCTCCGTCGTTAGAACAGATAAATTTCCCAAAGTGCAGTGTAACGCAGCCCTTTTTCGTGTGTGAGATTGGTGTTACGCTATGTCTAAAACCATGACAAAAGAAATGTTGAACTAAATGAGAATACGATGCATTAGTTGCACGGGATAGTTCAAATTACGGCCAGACGAAACATATACAGAAGTCAAACTCACGATAACCTTTTGTTGGTCCAGCAATATTTGATGAAATCCAACATATAGCACTGCGAGTTTTACACTTCACATATAATGCCTTAATTATCAGTCGTATAATTCCATCTTAACAATGATCGAACTTCACACACACACACACACACACGCACACTAAGCAACTGCTGTATCGTCCTTTTTATCTGTCGTTCTTATCATATTCATACGTCACTTTATCTCTGACCTTAAAAGTGTTGCCAACCTCATTCATGTGAGAGAGAAGATATCACGTTAATTTTGAAAAGTGCAAAAGAGAACAAACTCAAATTTACATAAGAAAAAGAACTAAAAATGATAGTTAAATTAGAATATACGTTACAACAACCACGTGTGCTTGTGCAAATGAAAGTGCTTTTTCCTTGCTTGTAGTGCCACAAGTACCATAGTGGTGAGTTTCGGTACTTGTTTTTTTTTGTTTTTTTTTTTTGAGGAATTGTCTTCTACATGTCCCGAAATGCCAACACACCAAATTTGGTTGTATTTGGACTGCCAAATATCTCTCTAGACAGCGTTGAATAGGGGTACTTTAATTAGGATTACCCGGCTAAGTGGATCTTAAAATAAAATATTTTACTCTGAATGTTGAATGTTGATCTCCACATTACAAGCATTGTAGTCCTAAAATATTTTAATGATACCAGACTCATAATGGAGAGGAGGGACAGCGCCTTCCATTCTGAGTCTGGTACCAAAAATTTAAGACACTACGACACTCCGTTTTTTTTTTTTTTTTTTTTTTTTTTTTTTTTTTTTTTTTTTTTTTTTTTTTTTTTTCCTCATCAGCAGCACATCCCAGGAGATGGTCCGAGAGGTTCGGACCCCTCCTGAATTTAATTATGTTCTTTCGTTTCACGCATGTAGCCAAGGGGAGGGACCTAGTATAGTAGACCTTAAAATAAAATATTTAACTCTGAATGTTGATTTACTCTATCTCCACACTATAAGCATTGTAGTGCTAAAATATTTAAATGATAGCAGAGCCATAATGGGAGGGTAGGACAGTACCTCCGATTGTGAGTCTGGTATAGAAAATTTAGGACTCTCCGACACTCCGTTTTACTTATTTATTTACTTATTTATTTATTTAATTGTTTTGGTTCTCATCAGGAGCATGTCCCAGGGGATGGTCCGAGAGGTTTGGACCCCTCCTGAATTTATTTTTTTTTCTTTCGTTTGAGCCATGTAGCCAAAGGGACAGGTACTAATATACTATACCTTAAAATAAAATATTCAACTCTGAATGCTGACTTACTCTATCTACACATCACAAGCATTGTAGTCCTAAAATATATTAATGATACCAGAGTCATAAATACACTGCTGGACAATTGCTAAGGACGGATCATAAACGGCTATATAGCGCATAAAAAAGTAAGTGTGGTTGGATGCCAAGTGAAATAAATTAATGTCAGAATGCCAGGACATTACAAGAAAGACAATTTATTGTGCTCTGAAATCCAGAAGGCTTTGGAACCTGTTCAAGGGACAAACAGGCCATTTTGTGCAGAATACGTAAACGTGAAAAAAATGCAATTACCGTCCACAGGCGTTCCGGCGTAAGATGTCAATACGAGATATGGCCACCATGGAGGGCGATGCAAGATTCCACACGTCGTGTCATGCTTTGCACAACATTATCAAGCAGCTGTTGGGATAATATATCCCATTCCTCTGTTAGTGCACGGATGAGGGTGTCCTTGTTTATTGGAAGGCATTGGCGATCAGCAAGACTCCTCCCCAAAGCTTCCCACACATTTTCAATGGGATTCAGATCTGGAGAACGTGCTGGCCATACGAGGCGTTGAATATCCTCGCTCTCAAGACACTCCTGGACAGCGACTGTTCGATGACATGTTGCGTTGTGGTCCATGAAAATGAATCTATCACCGACAGCACCACGGAACATGCGAACATGAGGTAGCAGAACATCATTAATGTATCGTTGGCCAGTCATAGTCCCAGTTGGAAGCACATAGAGGGACGTACGGCCATTGATCATGATGCCAGTCCATACCATGACACTACATGTCGGATATCGGTCCCTTTCCTGTATGTTTGCTGGACAATATGCAGTACCACTATCACGCCAGATCAGTTGTCGTCGACAATCAGACGATAGACTGTATCTACTCTCATCTGAGAAGAGGACAGCAGACCAGTCGTTATCAGTCCAATTGCGATGTTGATGGCACCATTGCAAACGGGCGGTACGGTGACGTCTGGACAATGGGATGCACACAACAGGACGGCGGGCGTATAGTCCTCCTTCATGCAAACGTCTGGCGACAGTTTTTCTGGAGATCCGCTTGCCAGTAGCAGCCATAAACTGATTTGCTACCTCACTAGCTGTTCTGCGCCGGTGTCTTTTTGTTGATAGCACTATGTACCGATCTTCTGCAGGTGTCGTACTGCGAACACGACCTCCACCGTGATGTTTGCTACACTCTCCATTTGTTTGAAATGATTTCCAAAGCCTTGAAACAACACTGTGGCTGACGTCGAACTCCCTGGCAACATCTGTTATTTTTCGCCCTTCTTCAATCTTGCCAATAATACGGCTACGCGTAAAATCATCTAGGTGATGTCGGGAAGACATACTGAAACTTGCAAGTTCGTCAATTGATTCTTTCCCTTTCAACTTTGCGTTTGAACAACAGCGGTCAATACGCGTCAAATCCTTTATATCTCTTATCAGCGCTATGACGTCACGAACAAGTTCGGCAATCCAAAATTTGCATACCCACAACACGTCTTACTGTATCCGGCACTTTTGCTAATTTCCACATTTTCCTGCCTTCCATTTTATGGTTGCCATCGTTGCTATTGTCATCCGTCCTTAGCAATTGTCCGGCAGTGTAGGAGGGGAAGGGACAGCAGCTTCCATTATTCCGTGATGAGCCTGGTACCGAAAATTTTGGATTCTCCGACACTCCGTCTTCTTCTTTTTTTTCTCATCTGGAACATATCGCGAGTTGTCCGAGATGTTCGTAGGGTCCTGAACATCCGGGAAATATTGCAACTTCTGTTCTGTGACGTTTTGTGAGAAATTGGCCTCCATTTATGACGTTTTATCTTAAATTCCATCTCTATCAATGATTTCTCATACATTGTTCCAATTGATCTCAAGTATTCAGTCTCGTTTAGATTAAAGCTCCTCTTAGTCCAATATATTAGAGACACATCGCTTTCCTCCGATCAAGCTATTGTATTCTTTATTAAGTGGCAGGGGAGGATTGGGCCAGCCGAGATGCTGGAACATTTTCCAGTGGACCACTCGAGAAATGGCCACTTCCTGTTATTATTTTTGCCTAGATATTTTGGAACGAATAATTATATTTATTATTTTTGTACTTATGAATAACAATCGTTAACTTTATTTCAGCTTTATTTTTGTCTGAAAAGTTAGTTCCTTAACGAAAAGGAAAAAGAAAGAAATTGCTTTCTTCTATCTATGTTGTTCTGTGGTTCTGATCATTCAGATGTCCTGTAATATCAGCCAGGAACATCTGCGTGCATTGGCTCTCAAATGACATATAAAAGATCTCTCTACTTATGTGAAAAAAATGCCGTTGGATCAAGCACATTCTTCTAACATTAATTAAACCCTTAATCGGCTGGGATGAATGAACCTGTGCATCAGAAAGCATTGCTTTTCCCCTTAGATTTGTAATTTTAAGTGGCGACTAAAGGGGATTAATTGACACTAATCCTTTCTGATTAGTTGCCTGCCAAAAGTGCCATAACAATGGTGGCAAACGTAAGAAAAGAGAAGATGTTTGAATCACTTTTTTTTTTTTTTGATTGGAGGTTTAACGACCACCGTGAGCAACTCAATGGTCTATAAGCAGTCGCCCGTCCCTAATTTAGGGTCACTGGTTCCAGGGAAAGGAGAGAGCCAGTGCCGTAAGACAAACACAACATCCATGCCTGACCGTGATTCGAACCCGGACCCCTTACGGACGAAAGATCAGAGGCCAACGCCTTAGACCACTGCGCCACCGGGACGGCTCACTTTCTTCCACTCAGTGGCGTGATTTCATTGTCAGGAGACTAGCCCTTTCCCATCATGCCTTGAATCATCGAGCAGAGAATGAAGGACTAGAATGGGACGCTTGGCACCAGTGATAGGTTTATAGTGGTACTGCTGTGGTGAGAGGGTGGAAACGAATTGTTTTACCGTAGCTTTCGTAAAGCCCGGCTGCTATGTTACCGTTTCCGCTTGGAGAAGGCAGAAAATTTAAGGTAAAATGGTTCAGGCACATCGGCCGCTTAAAGTGTTAAGCAAAGATGGTTCACGTACATCGGCGGCTTACCGTGTTAAGCTAAGGTGGTTCACGCACGTCGACAGCAGAAAGTGTTAAGCTAGGATGGTCCAGGCACATCGGCCGCTTAAACTGTTAAGCTAAGATGGTTCAGACACATCGGCTGCTTAAAGTGTTAAGCTAATATGGGTCAGGCAAAAAAGTGTTAAGCTGAGATAGCTCAGGCACATCGGCCGCTTAAAGTGTTAAGCTAATATGGTCCATGCACATCGGCAGCTTAGAGTGTGAAGCTAAGATGGTTTAGGCACATCAGCCGCTTAAAGCGTTAAGCTGAGATGGTCGAATCACATCGGCAGCTTAGAGTGTGAAGCTAAGATGGTTCAGGCACATTGGCTGCTAAAAGTGTTAAGCTAAGATAGTTCGGGCACATCGGACGCTTACAGTGTTTAGCTAAGATGGTTCAGGCACATCCTCCGCAAAAAGTATTAAGCTAAGGGTCCAGACACATCGGCCACTTAAAGTGTTAAGCTAAAATGGTTCATGCACGTCGGCAACTTAGAGTGTGAAGCTAAAATGGTTCATGCACATCAGCATCTTAGAGTCTGAAGCTAAGATGGTTCAGCCACATCCGCAGCTAAAAGTATTAAGCTAAGAGGGTTCAAACACATCGGCCGCTTAAAGTGTTAAACTAAGATGGTTCATGCACATCGGCATCTTAGAGTCTGAAGCTAAGATGGCTCAGGCACATCGGCCGCTTAAAGTGTGAAGCTAAGATCCTTCAGGCACATCGGACGCTAAAAGCGTTCAGCTAAGAGGGTTGAAACACATCGGCCGCTTAAAGTGTTAAGCTAAAATGGTTCATGCACATCAGCATCTTACAGTCTGAAGCTAAGATGGTTCAGGCACGTCGGCAGCTTAAAGTGTTAAGCTAAGATGGTTCAGGCACATCAGCATCTTAAAGTGTGAAGCTAAGATGGTTCAGGCACATCCGCCGCTAAAAGCGTATTAAGCTAAGAGGGTTCAGACACATCGGCCACTTAAAGTGTTAAGCTAAAATGGTTCATGCACATCGGCATCTTAGAGTCTGAAGCTAAGATGGTTTAGGCACATCCGCCGCTAAAATTATTAAGCTAAGGTCCTTCAGGCACATCGGACGCTTAAAGCGTTAAACTAAGATGGTTCATGCAAATCGGCATCTTAGAGTGTGAAGCTAAGATGGTTCATGCACATCGGCATCTTAAAGTCTGAAGCTAAGATGGTTTAGGCACATCCGCCGCTTAAAGTATTAAGCTAAGATGCTTCAGGCACATCGGACGCTAAAAGCGTTCAGCTAAGATGGTTCAGACACATCGGCCACTTAAAGTGTTAAGCTAAAATGGTTCATGCACATCGGCATCTTAGAATCTGAAGCTAAGATAGTTCAGGCACATCGGCGGCCTAAAAGTAATTATAATTAGATGTTAGTCGTTGGACTAGGAGTTTGGTATGCCCTACTCTTCTTTTTTTTTTTTTTTTGTAATCTTGAAGGAGACGCTAGTACCAATTGTTATGGCCCACCATCTACATTCCCTCATGCACAGACTGACCGACATAGGGCACAAAGTTACTTTCCATCAAAGATATACCGAAATCTGTGTCCCATCCACCAGTGGGGCACGTGTTTAGTGATTCTTTTGATTCGAAAGTCGTCAGTGCACTTTGATTGAGAACAGGATACACCCCGAGAAGGCATGTTTGGAGCGTTTGTATAGAAGAGGGTATTTGTTGCGCATCGATAGAATTTTTCATAAACTTCAAATATTTTTTCGGAAGAAAAGTAAAACTCATCAAAGCAAAGACGACACTTAACTACTGTGGTTGTTAAATACTTAAAAAACAGGAAGAAGAAAACGAAAGTGTTCTTGATGCGCAGTGAACGACAGATGGAAAGCGCCGTAGCTATTCAAGATTAAAATTACGAAAAGTGGTTCCGAAAATAAAACTTTTTAATGATTCCTCATTCTTATAAAACACTTAAGAAATCCTTTTTTTTTTTTACCTACCTTATTTTTTAGTCACTAAATTCTACAATCAACCTAAACTGTCGCACTTTTCGGACAATTTTTCTTCGTTTGGTTGTCTAATGCAAACCTTTTTTATTCACTCCAATAATGACGTTCCTTTGCGTTTGGATTCTTATTTAGAACTTTAGCGTCTCCGGTTCTTCCGCTATATAATGAAGGTGTATATTATTATACTGCGAATCAGAGAGAGAGAGTGAAAAAGTGCATATTAGGGAAAAGCGTCGTTACTTCAAAAATCATAAATTAGATCTTGTTAGAAGATCGAGGATGCTACCGAAACTGTAATGAGAAACCATCACCATTTTCTGGAAGAAGCAGCCGTCTTCGCACATATCTTACATCCTTTAGTTGTGGGAATGGACAGCAGCAAATAAGAAGGAATGAACAAGCCGAAGGGGATCACAGTAAGCAAATGTGCGTGAAGAAAGAGGATCAATTTTTGATATCACACGCCCGATCTGGATTTTACTCTTCCCCCCCCCCCCCCTCCCTCTTTTTTTTGTACATTTTTCCTTTCTTGCTGAAAACCTTTTCTCCCCATTCTTTTCTTTTAACATGTTCATGACAGGTTTAGGGAAATTTAAAGGGCCCTTTTCTTCTAAAAGGTCTAAAAATCGGAATTCGTACGAAAGAGAGATTCCACAGAATGTGTTCTGCGAGATCTCTTTTGCCTTGCAAAAGGAGGAATGGGGTGGGGGTAAATGGCTTGCCTTACACTAACGAAAAATTCATTCAGACTAGCAGAATATCCTCTCCGAGACCAAACGACCTAAATGATTTATTAGATGGAATTCTTTTCTTTCCCCCACTTTTCTTTTCTTTTTTATTCTAACTTGTCTTTGACAGAAGCATCGGAGTCTGTGTGTTTACACATAACGCCTTCCAATACTTCTTTTTCCACTTTTCCTCTACACAGTAAAAAATAAGTGCCGCGAATTCACTGAAAATAGCGCTCAGCAAAGTTGTCGACAAGTCTCCCGATTTTTAACAAAATTCCCGTTTTGAAAAGTTCCCGCGAAAACTTCCGTATTTTTACAGATTTCCCATTGTTACCAATTTCTTTTTTTTTTTTTTTTTTTTTTAAGAAATGTCTAGTTCTGGTATTGGGTGTGTGCATAAGTTCTACCCGCTTTTGTAGGCTACAAAGAAAGGAGGAGAACACAACAAATAACGTACCTAGGATTTTACTTAATTCCCATAATTCTGTATGACCTTTTGCCATCTGTCTATGAGAAGGTGAATCCCACGCCAGAAAAACTCGTGTGTTTTAGAAACAAAAAAAGTCATATAATGCCGTTTTCACATCGTCTACATCATCGAAGGTTTGGAGAGCGAAGGCGTTCTGTAACGATCGAAAAAGGTGGTAGTCCGTAGGTGCCAGATCGGGGTAATACGCCGGGTGCGGTAACACTTCCCAACCAAAGTCCAGTAATTTTTGCTGAGTGATTAAAGCAGCATGAGGTATGGCGTTATCATGATGGAGGATCACGTCTTTGCGACTGAAGAGTGCTAACCGCTTCGATGTTAGTTGTTCTCGCAATCTGTCCAACTGTTGGCAGTAGAGGTCAGCATTTATCGTTCGGTTAGGTGTCAACACCTCCCAGTGGATTATTCCCTGGACATCCCACCAAACACTCAACAAAACCTTTTGGGATGCAGTCCTCCTTTTGAGGTTGATGGAGCAGACTCCGCACCTTGGCACACAGTCCGTCGACGCTTTACATTACGGTACAGTTCCCATTTCTCATCACCCGTTACAATTCGTCCCCAAAACGGTTTATTTCTGTGACGAGAAAGCAAAGAAAGACAGGTACGGATTCTCTCCTCTCGTTGCTTTGCAGAAAGCTGGTGCGGAACCCAGTCATCGAACTTGGGGATGAACCCAAACGCATGCATACGTCTTTCGACCGTTGTTCTGTGTACCGACAACGTTTCCGCTAATTCCTGAACTGTTGGATGTGGGTCATTTGTTATGGCTTGGTCCACATGCTCGTCAGAAAGCACGGATGGACGTCCGGAACGTCGTTGATCTTTACGGTTTCTGTGTCCGTCCCGGAATTTCCGAAACCAACGGCAATATGTGCTATCATCAACTGCATCCTCCCCATACATTTGACAGATGTTGCGGCAAGCCGCGACTGCAGTACTGTCTTTATCTAACTCGTACAGTAAACAATGTCTAATGTGCTCCTTATCGCATGCCATGTTACACCGTCCGTGATTTCCGTTACGAATGACTTACTCGGACAAATTTAGTGCCTCTATATTATCTACTGTTCCATGCTTTATTGGCCGAAAATTCGGCATCGAAGCGTCATCTGTGACGTAACTACTCCGATCGCAATTTGCATTTATTACAAAAACGGGTAGAATTTTTGTACACATCCAATATTTTCTTTTATGTACCGAAATTTCGAGAGTTTCCAAAATATTCGATTTCGACGTTTTCAGTTCTTTCACAAAAGAAACTTCCTTTTCCATTTTTTCTGAAGCCTAACAGGCACATTGCAGGATATTTACGTGGCAAATGAAGTGAAAGAATCTTTTCCGGTGGTGAGGATCGAGCCATCGATGTCTTGAACGCCAATGAGTAGCGCTGCCGACTGAGCTAGCAAGGCAGCTACCACCTGCTCACGCTTAAAGTAGAAACGAAGAGCACTGGATTCGCTCAGTGATGAAATGTTTTTCGCCATGAATGCGGGTTAATTTACGAGCTTGTTATTTTTCTAAATAGGTTTATAGTAATTTTATTTTTTTCTTTAGGAGGACTTATGACAAATTGCATTGTTTGTTTTTTTCATCGTGATTTTTCAAAGCAACAGAATGTTTTGGGATTCGAGATTTTTTTAGACTGACAATGAGTTTCAATTATGTTTAAGAAAAGGTCATATGTACTTTTTAGTAATAATTCACAAAACCCCTAAAACTAAAATTTGCTCTTGGTGGCTATAATAACTTTTATGTTACGAAGTTCACAGACTGATACACAAATATCATACTATCACCTGTATGACACTTCAAGTACCCGGTTTCTTACGGTAACACAATATACAATACAGGGGCGCCGACTTTACTAAGTTATTGAGGGGGCAGGCGTGAAGAGTTCAGACGTGAGAGGAAGCACGTCTGTTCCTTTGTCAGGAGGAAAATAAAAATTAAAACGGGAGAGAGCAAAAAGATAAACTACGAGATTCGACGTATAATTTGAAACGCAATTGTAATTGCTCATCAGCAAATGAACAAGTAAATAGAAATAGTATCTTGCTGAGTATTAATATTTTTAAAATGAAATTCAGCCAGCGATTTTATAAAAATATCCCGAGAGATTTTATTTCCAAATGTTTATCAAAAATATGAAAAATTTACTGAAACAAAGAACGAGAAGCGCAAAAAATAAATAGGTACACAAAGGCGTTGGAGATTGTTTCTGTATTTTTATTTATTTTATTTTTCATAATTGTTTTAAGCATTACGAGAACATGTCGAACAAAATACGGGGCTGACAAAGTTTCTTATCAAATAAGTATGGGGAAAAAGTTTACTTATTTTGTTATTTATAAATTTTTCGGAAATAAATCGCTTTGGCCTCATAAGGGGGAGCTTGGTCCACTTATGAGGCCAAACCGGAGCTTGGTCCACTTTATGAGGCCAAAGCGATTATTTAACTAAACAGGACGAAAAATGTTGGGTGGGCACCCTAGTAAAATTATTATGGGGGCAAGATTCACCTAGCCCCCCCCCCCTATAGCTAGTCGGCGCCTATGATACAATAGCGGATGCGCCAACTTTAGGTGGGACATGTGCGTCGCCAAGACTTAATATACACTGAGGTGCCAAAAAAACTGGCAAGGGCGCTACCATTTCCATTACATGCCACCACACCCATGCTGTAAATGGTATCGTCCGCAATGAACGTCTATATACATATAAAGGCAGATATCTCTGCAAGCTCAAGTAGTAGCATTCGCAGTTCAAATGGCAGCTTATCAGGATCCAAGCGATTTCGAACGTTGTATGATAATTGGCCCCCGGGAGATGGGACACTCCATCTCGGAAATTAGCACAAAATTCGGATTTACACGGTCAATAATTTCAAGAGGGTACCTGGAATACAAAAACTCAGGAAAGACACTCTGAGTACGAGACCGCTGTGGCCGTAGAAAAGCCCTGGACGATCGTGGACAGCTGCGTCTGGAACGAATCGTAACATCTGCCCGCCGTGGAACATTGTCCCAAATCCCAGCGTAATTCAATGCTGGAGCCAGAAGTAGCATCAGTGTTCGGACAATACAACGTTCCCTGTGTTCTATGGGGTTCCGGAGCCTACGGCCCACTTGGGTGCCATTGCTGATCCGACGAGAGAAGGTTGGGCTCGGAAACACCGGCATTGGACGCAAGACGACTGGAAACGTGTACCCTGGTCCAACGAGTCGCGATACCAACTGCTTTGAGCAGATAGCCGACTCCGATTGTGGCGACGGCCTCACGAGGCAAAGGATCCTGCATGCCTCGAAGGAACAGTGCAAGCTGGCGATGGTCCTGTTGTGGTGTGGGGTGTTTTCAGCTGGCATGCATTAGGACCCCTCTCCATTCATCTGGTGCACCAGCTACTGTACTGTATATCGTGTTACCGTAAGAAGCGGGGTTCTAAAATGTTTGTACGGGTGATTGTATGATATCCATGTGTCAGTCTGTCGAGAGTACTTAAGACAAAAGCTGTTATTGCCATCAAGACTAAATTGTATGCTTATGAGTTTTGCGAAATGATCTTATAAAGCAGTACATTTCACTATTCTTAAAGATAATCAAAAGCCATTCTCAGTTAAAAAAGATCTCAAGTTTCCAAAGCATTCTGTTGCTTCGAAAAATCACGATGAAAAAAGACTTAATTTCTGATAAGTTGTCCTACAGAAAAAATAAAATTATTACAATCCTATTAAAAAGTAACAAGCTCCAACAGAAAACAAAATGACTAATTCGCACGCATTAATGATAAAAAAACATTTTATCATCGCACAATTGCAGTTCTACCTTGAACGTGACATCTGAGACTTTCTGGCTCAGTGGTCAAGATGCGCGGTACCTATTGGCCCAACTTAAACGACCTCGGAACGAATCCCGCCGGTGCGAAAGGATTCGCTGGAGAAAGAGCTGAGAAACTCAGGGTCTTCGATTTTGCGAAATTTCCATATAAATACGGAAATCATCAGGTACAGAACTGTGCTGCCCATTACACGCAGTTCTGTACCTGCAAACCAGCTTCTAGTACTTAGGCAATTTTTGCCATCAAACCGATCTTTTACACTCTGAAAGTTTTGTACCTGCAAACCTCCCAACAAAAACAGTGTTGCTGGGCCAGCACTCAAACCAGCACTGGCAGCCAGAAATGCCAGCAATGAGCCAGCACTGTGGTGCCACTGCCCAACCATCAATAAAATGTCCCGGAGGCCACCAGTTAAGGCCAGCTGCTGGCCAACAGTTGTCACCCCCAAATCAGTTGTCATAAGCCAGAACAGGGCCATCAGTTATCTATCACAGGCAATGGCTGCCACAAGCTGGCCTTAAGCGGTCCTGTAAACACGTGCCACAAATAATGGCTAGCCTAATGTGGTCCGTTAGTTTCCCGGCAGTGACAGCCGACAATCACGTGATGTAACTGATGGCTTGCCAAATCTTGTCCGCCAATTTCCCAGCAGTAGCCCTTAAAAAAAATAGATAATCACTGTTACGCAGAGGCACAACTCTTTCTTTTCCAACGAAATTTCTGTATGACAGCACGGCGCTGGGGAAATTTCCTCAACAGATCAGGAAAAACGCCCGTTTGGATCAAGGTAGCATTGAACTCCCACGTCCTGTTTGCGAAGCGTACGCTTTAGCCACTACACTAGTTTGCCACGCACGAGCCTTTGCTTGAAGTTGGAGCCGCCTTCCTTCGCTATGTGAAACGAAGGGTTCTCTTTTAATTTTATAATATTTCAAGTTAGTTTTCATAAGTATCCGTTTCATATAATTCATAAATTTATTTTTTCAACGTAATGATTGTGTTTATTTACCTTAAAGGAACTTGACTCACTTTCAACGAGTGTACCAACCTAAAGACGTTTTCTAAAGTTTTGTGCTGTCCTTGTGGTTTTGAAAAACGATTGTGTAATTACTATATTTACCCGTTCATGTTATATTCTCTTACATTTTTAACGCTGTATCTTTTCTTACCACGATTCGAAGGTATATTGGTTCTACAGAGGAAAGATATTTTATTTTGCTTGTTATTTTTAGCAGCGAATTTCTCCATTCTTGTGCATTCACCCAATCGATGAGTACGTTATATCCACATAACGTTGCTTTTCCTACCCCCAAATAATTGATAAATTTGTACGCATATAATTATTTTTTTCCCAACATAACGATTTTTTAATGTCTTTGCGGGACTTTTGTTAGAAGCAATTTAGTGTATGTTAACGAACATTATACAGAAATTATTTCTTGTTGTTCATGGGAATGGGTGGGTCTGTTTCATGGCAGTCTATATTCTCGATTCTTTGTGAGTTAGTGCATCCGTAAGTATTTCATTTATTTGTTAAAATGCGACTGACATTAGAAAAAATTGTTTACTTTAACAAAGGTGCGTCAACTTACAATGAAAATAGTACTTCAATTCGTTCTTCTATTTTTCATTAACTTTTATTTTGTCCTAAAAATGTAAGCTTTAATTTTAGGACGAAATTCTAATTAACCGAAAATGGAAGTTTTTGGATTTCAAAAACTTCCATTTTCGCCCCCCCCCCCCAGAAAAAAAATCGATATACGCCTCGACACTTACAGTTCATGAATTATTTATATAAATTTCTTCGGACAACAATCTTCGTCGACGTGGCATTTCATTAGGAAATTAATTCGCCTCTCTACAAATAGCTTTTTTTTTCTTAACATCCACTAAAACAACACAATGGCGATGGCGTCGTCTTTAATTAACTGGTACCACGAAAGACTCCGCACATTTTTCTCCGACGCATGCACAGTTCCGCTGCTTCAACCTTATGTTGGGGTTCTTCGGTTGCCAGCTACGGGCTACTAGTGGCGCTTGCTTGGAGGCCCGTAATTCACAAAGATTCTGTAGGGCCATCGATAGCTGCCACCAACGGACCACTACCGTACTGTGAGCGGTATATTTCAGCCAGCAGTGACCCATCACTGCCAGGTGGTGGCCAGCGGTTTCCCAGCACTTGTGTTTTTGCTGGGCTGTTGACTCTATCAATTTTGATTCTGTACCATTTGCTCCAACACTCTGGCACCTTCTTTGTCACAGGTGTGCTGATTCTTGCATCCTCAAACCACGTCTCTGTGACTTCGTATTCCAGATTATATCTTATTGACTGTCTTCTGTGTTAGCGATCATTGTAACAGCGAGTATTGTAAATTTCATCGTTATCTGTGCAAAAGATCTCATGCTCTTTACATTAAAACCGTCCCTCACTCGTACGAAAAGGAAAAAGTTCATTAAGCTTCACAGATAACGACGAAGACATCAATATCGACATCAGTAGTTCCATCGTTAAACGACACCAAATGTACTACACAATGCACGCATACGACTACCACAATTTGAGTCCAAAATCGAATATTATTTAATGTATCACGAAAAGTGTTTTTTTTTTTTTTTTTTTTTGGACGCACGCGCTCGAGTTGCTTCCGAACTTCTACCATCTACTTCTGTCTAGGAATTCTATCGCACAGTAAGTTAGTTGTTGGAGTTGCCGCAGTGACGCTGCTACATACTAATCACGCAACGAATTTACGTCAGATTTACAACACTCAGTTTTGCAAAATCAGCGTGGCGTTAGGCAAACTAGTACTTTTTACATGCACTCTAAACTTCTCTTGTTGGTGTGTGCATGTTGTTCTCTTACTTACAGTTTTTTCTATACCATTAAATTAAGCTCACTCTGAACAATAAAAAAGATGCCATCATTAATATCAAGTCTCCCGTTCTCGGCTATAAATGCAAGTTCAGCTTTTGTCTATTTGCTTGAGTTTCTCGGGCTTCTTAAGTACGTGACTTTTTAATTTTTAACAATTAACAAAAAATAACCGGTTATCTCTTTTAACAGTTTGCAATTGCGTGGCACCTCTTCCGGGGAATAATTAGTCTGCTGGGTAAAATAATCATCACTTGACCAATTTAAATATCTTATGAATACCTACAACGAAGCTAAGAAGAATATTAATCGATACTTTAATCAGAAAATATGCATGCGGTACCATTAAAAAAATAATCTTTGTATTAATACTTCTTTTGCAATTACTCTTACTTACTAATGAATGCATGAATTAACACTCTTTTTAAAAAAGGGGTGTTTTGGGTAATTTATTATATGTCTTTTTTTTATATGAAGACATAAATTTAATATTCACTTTAAACAGATAAATTTATCATTTTCCCAATATTATGTTTTAAAAATTGTTCTGCAATATAATTATATAAGTTTTTCGTAACACAGCAAAAATGCTTTCTCATTAGGCATATTCCATATTTTCTGAAACACAAATTTTCTTTCTCTTTTTTAATCAACGCCATTTTTCCTGATTCTCTTTTTTCTTCAAAGTAGTTTTCTAAATTTTCCATTCACTTCAGTGGATTGGTATTGATTCCCGGCTGAATTTCATGCTGGCCATACGCACCACGACCGTCTTATTCGACAAGAACTTAGGCACTGTGCCTAGGAACCTTGCAGTTTTTAAGGACTGAAAAAAAAAAAAGAAATAGAGAAAGAAAAATATAATTGCGAAGGGATTCAAGTTTTATTTCAACAATGAAAGTCTACGAGGGTTAGTACGACATTACGTTCACTGGACATAAAATCTTGTCATTTTGCTGTACGAACACAAAAAATAAAAACCCCAGAGTATGTATATCCCTTTGTTTTTCAAAGTTAATGCCAAAACTATTGAGACATTCATCATACCATGAAACAAGCTTTCTAATATGCTAGTGACAGAAGTCTGTTTTGTATGTGCGATGCCGTCGAACGATAAGGCATATCGCTTCTTCATCACATAGAAATTTGTATCCACCAAGTTAATCTTTTACAGAAAGAAAGAGGTATATGATGTCTCAAAAGAGGAAAAAAGTGCAGGTCCAGATTATGTTTGTCAGAAAAGGGAGTGCAGTACACAAGACTATATCTCACGGAAGAAAAGGCGTAGTAGTCGAGATGATGTTTCACAGAAAAAAAAAGGCAGTAGTCAAAATGATGTTCCACAGAAAAAGAGAAGTATAGTAGTCAGCACGATGCTTCAGAAAAAGAATGAGATACTAGTCAAGATTAATTTTCACAGAAGGGAAAACGGAGTATGCAAGATGATCTCTTGCCGAAGAAATTAAATTGCAGTCAACATTATGCTTCAGAAATGTAAAAAGGTACTAGTCAATATTATGCTTCATTAAAGGGAAAAGATACTAGTCAAGATTATGGTACATTGAAGGGAAAAGGTACTAGTCAAGATTATGCTTCATTGAAGAGAAAAGGTTCTTGTCAAGATTATGCTTCATTGAAGGAAAAACGTACTAATCAAGACTATGTTTCATTAAAGGTAAAAATACTAATTAAGATTATGATTCATTGAAGGGAAAAGGAAGTACTGAAGATGATGACTGACGGAAGAAAAGAGATAATAGTCAACATCATGTTTCAAAGAAGGGAAATGGTATTGATACTTGTAAAGATTGCGTTTTACAGAAAGAAAATGACAGTAGTCAAAATTGTGTTTCACAGAAAGAAAATAACAGTCGTCAAGATTGTGTTTCACAGAAAGAAAATGACAGTAATCAAGATGATTTCTCACAGAAGAAAAGATGTAGAAGTCAACATGATCTTTCAGAGAAGGGAAAAGGTACTTGCCGTGATTATGTTTCACAGAAAGCAAAAGGAAGTACTCAGTATGACGCCTCACGGAAGGAAAGAGGTAATAGTGACCAATATGCTTCAGAGAAAGAAAATCTACTAGTCAAGTTTATGTTTTACAGAAGAGAAAAGGGAGCACTCAACCTGATGTCTCGAGAAGGAAAGAGGTAATAGTTAACAATATGCTTCAGGGAAAGAAAAAGCTACTAGTCAAGATTATGCTTCACAGAGGAGAAAGGGATAATATCTCAAGGAAGGAAAGCGACAAGATAGTAATCTCAAGGAAGGAAAGACACAAGAGGTCAACATCATGTTTCAGAGAATGAAAAATGTACACTCGTCAACGCGATTTTTGGCACATGGAACAGTAAAGGTGTTTCTAACAACTTTTCACGCTACATTCAAATATGTAATCAAAATTTTACTATCACCCACAGCTTTTCAGTGATGAAACTTTTTATTAATAAATATATTGAAAGATTTCGCCCATTTTTTCACGAATGGTAATGTAATTTCTCCCCGATATTTTTTGCATATACATTCAAGTGGCAGACAATCGAGTTATACAAAGTGCCGTGGTATAAACACGTCGCTATTCTAAGCAACATATGCCAGCAGTGAGCTGACATTCACTGTGTATACACTCAGAGAGTTGGAGTTCTCTTAGTCTAGTGATTAGATTACTGTGCACGATACTGTGTCATTATGCCAAGGAAGTGTTTCACTCATCCAGATACCTTCTGTTATATGTCTGGGGTATTGACATTTAAAACCCAAAGGCAAAATTTCACTGTACTCATTAAAACATTTTATGAGCTATATTTTGGCTGTAAAGTAGGTGACCAAGATAAGAACTGGGACCCACATATCTCTGTTCGTTCTGTGTAAAGAGTCTGACAGAATGGGTAAAGGGTTCCCATGGTTTGGAAAGAACCCAAAGATCATTCATCGGATTGTTATTTTTATTTAACAAACATGAAATTAATAAGAAGTAATCCCAATACACATAGTGATATACCCAAATTTGCCATCTGCTATCGGGCCAATTTCCTCACACCGAAGACTTAAAATACCACAGCCTCCAATAAACGTAACTGTAGAAGATGAAAACTCGAAAAACGATGCAGTATAACATGAGGAGTATAACGTAACCCTTTTTCGTGTGCGAGATTGGTGTTACGCTATGTCTAAAACCAAGACTAAGGAAATGTTGAACTAAATGAGAATACGATGCAATAGTTGCACGGGACAGCTCAAATTAAGCTTTTACGGCCAGACGAAACATATACAGAAGCCAAACTTACCATAACCTTTTATTGGTCCAGCAACGTTTGATGAAATCCACAATATAGCACTGCTAGTTTTATACTTCACATATAATACCTTAACTATCTATCGTATATAATCTGCACTGCTGGCCACCCAAGATGCAACACCAAGAAGGAAGCATCCGATTGGCCTGAAATTCGCAGCATGCGTCGCCCGCGAGAGGGCATGCAAACGATTAGCATTGCAGGGCATATGCAAATCATGCGCGACCGGCACGCCACCGAGAAGCACTATAAGAAGGGTGCACAGAAGGCGGTGTGTAAGTAGTGGAAGTGTGTTGTGCTGCCGGACCTGTGCGTGGGAAGCTTCCTGATACCTCGTCGCAGAATACGGCATTCATTCCAGCACGTTTCGGAGTACGACAGAAGACGTATAGTAGCTTATCGCGACAGCGGTTTATCGTACCGAGACATCGGCGCCCGTGTGGGACGACATCCAGCCACAGTGAGGCGAGTATGGATTCGGTGGGGGCAGGAGGGACGGACGGACCGACGTGAGCGATTGCCGCCGCCGCGGCAAACCACCGAACGAGAAGACCGGCATGTTGTGCGGCGGGCATTGACGGCTCTCACCGCCACATCCCGAACGTTAGCGCAGGAATTAGTGGTGCCGTACCTGGACTACGGAATGGCACGACATTGTCTTCTCCGACGAATCCCGCTTTTGCCTGCAACACCACGATGGTCGGCACCGCGGCCAGAGACTGTATGACGCCTGCATTATGCATCGCCATACCGGTTCGTCGCCTGTCGTTATGGTTTGGAGCGCAATTGGATATGACACCCGCACCCTCTGGTACGCATCGCCGGTACACTCAACAGCCACCGCTACATCTCCGACGTTTTGGAGCCTGTAGTCCTCCCTTACCTGCAGGACCTGCCAGCGGCCACGTTTCAACAGGACAATGCGCACCCGCACGTGGCACGCATCGTGCAACAATTCTTCATGGCCCGCCAGGTGTCACTGCTGCCGTGGCGCGCCTGTTCTCTTGATATGTCGCCCATCGAACACGTCTGGTCGCTGATCGGCAACCGAGTAGCCCAGCAAGCCCCAACCACGGCTACGCTTGATGAACTGTGGCAACGTGTGGAAGCAGCCTGGACCTACATACCCCAATCCCACATCCAAAGCCTCTTTCGTTCGATGCCGCGGCGTGTAGCGGCCGTTATTGCCAGCCATGGGGGCCACACGAACTATTGATGTCTACGTGTTCCGCAAGTCGCACGGGCCTGTAAGCTCAATCGTTTCATCTTGGTATCTGTTGTTATGTGTCCAGTAAATCTGGCTTTGCTATCTCGTCCTTCTTGGTGTTGCATTTTGGGTGGCCAGCAGTGTAGTTTAACAACGATCAAACATCTCCACACACACATGTACACTAAGCAACTGCTGTATCATCCTTTTTATCTGACGTTCTTATCACATTCATACTGTACGTCACTCTCTCTGACATCAAAATTGCTGCCAAACTCATTCATGTGAGAGAGAAGATATCACGTTAAGTTCGGAAAGTGCAAAAGAGAACAAACTCAGATTTATGTAGGAAAAGGAACTAAAAATGAAAATTAATTAGAATATACGTCACAGGAGAAGCATGACTCTACTAGTACTTTTGAATCAAGTACCTCTTCTCTTGAACTCCATCTGTTAACTGAAGGTGACTTAAACGACCTTGTTCGGGATTTGAATTTCTCCAAACCACAGGCCGAACTTTTGGTGCCTAGGTTGTAAGGCTGGAATCTATTTCAGCTTGACACTGAAGTCTGTTTTTTTCGTAACTACAGGATGAATTTTTAAATTTTTATTCTCAAGAAAACGATTTAGTTTATTGTAATAATATTTACTGTGTGATGGGCTCTTGGTCATGAACATAAAACAACAGAGTGGCAAGTGTTCATTGACTCCTCTACAACTAGTTTGAAAGGTGTACTTTTACACAATGGAAACAAATTTCATTCTGTGCCGCTTAGCTTATGCCGCTAATATGAAAGAATCTTACGAAAATATGAAATTCCTTTTGGGAAAAATTCAGTATGACAAGTATAATTGAAACATTTGTAGCGGTTTCAAAGTCATTGGGGTGTTACTTGGTTTGTAGCCGGCTATACTAAATTGTGTTGTTTCTTGTGCGAGTGGAATAGTCGAGACATGAAAAGGCACAACATCAAGAAGGAATATCTAATGCGTGAATCACTTACTCCTTAACAGAAAAATGTTGCACATACCCCACTTGTCAACCCTGAAAATATTTTTTTACCTCCACTTCATATATATACAGGGCTACTTAGGAACCTTGTTAAGGCCATTAATAAAAATAGTGCTGGGTTTGCTTATTTGAATGAAAAGTTTCCTCCAATAAGTTATGCTATAATTAAATAAGCTTTTTTGTGGCCCTCAAATAAGAGCTTTGATTCAAGATGGAAAATTCGAAGACTTATTAAGCCAAGTTGAAGAAGGAGATCGTTCAAAAAGTTTTAAGGAAACGTTTGTGGGAACTTTTAAAGCACAGAACTGGCGTGACATTGTGGGTAGACCCCAACATTCGTTCAAAGATATGGGACGTAATATGCCCCTTAAAATTCATTTCTAGGGTTTCCACTTGAATTTCTTCTCTGAGAATTTCGGTGCCGTCAGCAATGAACATGGCAAGCC
The DNA here is from genome assembly GCA_039090855.1 of Macrothele yani. Taxonomy (NCBI): domain Eukaryota; kingdom Metazoa; phylum Arthropoda; class Arachnida; order Araneae; family Macrothelidae; genus Macrothele; species Macrothele yani. Next base: position 121,366,666 of record CM077026.1, read on the forward strand.
ATTTCACCAAGACATTTCAATTGTGGTAAAGAGATACCAGGAAAAGTGGAGTTCTAGCATGCATGCTGAATATTGTCGGACACTGAAGAGGGATGTTCTAGATACTAAACAGAGAAGAAAATCATCAACTGTCAGCTTTTAGGTAATGATATGAAAGGTGTTTTAAATGTACGTAAGTATGCAATTTTTCCAGATTTAACCTGTGTGTCACTAAAAATTCCTGCGTGATAAACTAGTAACACATTTGAATTTTCATTAAAAGTACTGTTAGGATCAGATAGTTATGACGGAGTAAATTTCTCCATCTTTTTTATGCCAGGGGCGGAACTCGAACCTACAACTCTCGGCTCCGGAGCTCCGAGTGCTATCCACTATACTACACTGGCGTATGCTCTTACTGCTATCTGCCTCATGTGCTTCCTGCGGGGCAGGCACGCCACACAGTTTCTCTTGTGCGTCAAAAATTTAGTTTTATTTTGTAAACCAGTGTTATGTTTCACAGGTACTCAAGATGATGTCTCACGGAAAGAAGGGGGTAGTAGTTAAAATGGCGTTTCAGAGAAGGAAAAGGGAATAGTCAAGATTATGCTTCAAGAAAGGGAAAGCGGAATACTCAAGATGATGTTTCACGGAAGGAAAGAGGTAGTAGTCAATATGTTTCGGAGAAAGAAAAGGTACTAATCAAGATTATTTTTCACAGAATAGAAAAAGGGCTAGTCCACATGATGTGTCACTGAAGGGTATCTATACTCAGCTTCTTTTTTTCAGGGAAGGAAAAGGCACTAGTCCAGATTATGTTTCACAGAAGAGAAAAGGGAGTATTCAAGATCATGTCAGATGAAAGAAAAGAGAAAGTATACTCGACATGATGTTTCAGAGAAGGAAATTATGTTTCACAGAAAGAAAAAGAGAGTACTCAAGATGAACGATGTCTTATGGAAGGAAAGAGGTAGCAGTCAAGATGATCTTTCAGAGAAGTAAAAAGGTACTAGTCAAATAAACTACTCTTGGTGAAAATTGCAACACCATGAAGGAATTATGGTACTCACGTGAAACTTACAGGATATGCAGAGCAGAGTAGGACATGCAAATGATTAGAAGTGCAGAGTTATTGCGCATGTTTGGGCCTGGTAGCGCCCTCTGAACAGTCGAGCGAAGGGTACAAAGAGAGGGATGTTTAGGATACACATCAGTAGTGCATCGCAAACAGCGAGTTGTAAAAATATCTCCAGGATTCAGTCATGCCTCGGCAACGACGAAAGGTGCAATATCATTGAATGGTGACGAATATCTTCATATGACAAAGTTTGAATGGGGTCTGCTTGAAGGTGCATCTTCGCACCGCGACACTGCGGCTCGGACGGGACATAACGCCACAACAGTGATGCGCTTGTGGCGGCAGAGGACAGAGGTGAACCAGGTACATCAACAATCCGGCAGTGGACCGCGAAATGTGACAACGCCGCGGGATGACCGACATTTCGTCCGCATGGCAGTGACGAACCGTTCCGCATCTTTGCAAGTGTTAACACAGCAGTGGAGCACAGCAATAGGTGTGGCACTGTCTGACTCCACAATTCGACGCCGTCTGCTGCACAGAGGACTGGTTGCACGCATCCCTTTTGCGGCGAATTCCTTTGCCTCTGAACCATGGACTCCTCAGACTGGAATGAAATTTTTAATGCAGACAATGGCGTGCTGATTGGCAACATGTCGTGTTTTCGGACGAGTCCCGATTCAATTCGGACTACCATGATAGCCACAAAACGCATTAAACGATATTGTGGTGATTGCCTTTCATCCAGCATGCATTGTCGAGCGTCATACGGGCCGAACGCTAAGTGTGACGGTGTGGGGTGTCATTGGGTACCATTCGCGATCTCGGCTGCTACGACTTGAGGGCAATCTCAAAAATGACCACTACATCAGGGAATTACAGGCAGAAGTTATAACTTTCCTTCAGAGACATCCTGGCGCTATATTCCAGCAGGACAATGCCCGATCACGTGTTGCCAGGAATGGTCAAGCCCTCTTCGCAGCACAGCAGATACTGCTTCTTCCCTGGCCTGCATATTCGCCAGATATGACGCCTATTGAACCTGTCTGGGATATGGTCACTCGGCAGTTGGCCCATTAAAGTCCTCCAGAGCTCAGTACCAATGATCTGTGGACTCTCGTACAGGCCGCCTGGCAAACAATTACCCAGGACACCATCCAACGCCTTTTCGATTCAATGCCACGCCGTCTAGAAGCTCTTATTGCAGCTTGCGGAGGCTTCAAAAGATACTTATTTTTGCAGGTAAAAATTGTTGTATTGTTCTGAAAATTAAATCTCTTATGTACAGTCATATCAGTAATGTATGTGGCATAAATTTCATTCGAATCGCATGGTTTCTTCTTGATGTTTCATTTCATTTCATTTTCATTTATTGCATTTTAGTTGTTACAGACATGGTATTACATAATCATAAATATATAGCACACATTATATTTTTGTAACAACAGGGAATGAGGAGGGAAAAGGCCTGATAGGCCTGACGTGCCCTCTTCTCCCAAAGCATCAAAAGTTTCATGAAAATAAAAAAAAAATAAAAAAAAAACATAAACAATTCAAGTCCACACAATATCAAACATAGCTAGGGTGGTACTATAAATTAATAAAGGTAATAATACATTATGAGCTTTTGGTCAGTAAGAAATACCTGAGTTTTCGTTTAAATATATTAATATTATTAAGTGATACAATATCAGTAGGAAATGTATTCCATAATGCCGGACCAGTATAATTAACAAATGATCTAAATCGTTCTGTTAGTGGAAACATGGGGATTAGTGTTGTTTTTTGTCTCGTGGAATAATCATGACCACGAGTACTTATTGAAATTAAATCTTGGCAGTAACTCAAAAACATCAGTTTACCTATACTATAGATATGCAATTGTTGAATAGTTAGTACATTAAAATCATTTGGACTGAGTCTAGCCTGAAAGACTGTATTTGAAAATTGAGTATATTGTAATTTAAATTGTAAAAGTCTCATGAATCTATTTTGTAACGACTGAAGTTTTTTCATATTATATAAGGTAGTCGATCCCCATACAGATATACAATAGATCAGATGAGACTGAATTAAAGTATAGTATAATAAAATCATTAGTTTGGGGTTAAATTGGCCACTGCACTACTAATAACCCCTATATTTCTTGAGATCTTATTAATTAAGTAGTCAACATGTGAATTCGATTTTAAATCATGCTGAATAATGATACCAAGATAATTATGATTTTGAACCACTTCTATAGATGATCCTAGTAAATTAATATTCTGAATTAAGGAAATAGGGGTTGACGTACTTGAAAAAATCATTACTTTTGTTTTGTTAATATTAATAGCCAGATCATTTTTAGTTAACCAATTAGTGATAGATATAAAACGGACTTCCAGTTATCACAGCAGTGTCTCAACATCTTTTCCATGTATTAATATGGTTGCATCATCTGCATATTAAATAATATCTGAATTGTGTAGACAGGTACAGAAGTCATTAATATAAATATTAAATAATAATTGAGCAAGTACCGAGCCATGAGGGGTTCCTGAAATGACTGATTGTAAGTTAGATTTGGTATGTTCAATTTCTGTATATTGCTGGCGACCAGTGAGATAGTTTCTAAAGAGATTATGTAATGTACCCCGAATACCAATTGCATACAATTTTGATAATAATAAATTGTGATTTAAAGTATCAAATGCTTTTGATAAATAAATGAAAAGTCCCAATGTAAATTTATTATTAATAGAATTAGATTGAATTTTATCTTTTAAGTGTAAAAGGGCGATTTCTGTTGAGGAATTTGGTAAAAAGCCAAATTGATTTTTGTGCAAAATTTTGTATTTTTCAATATAAGCAAATAATCTAACAAATAATAATTTTTCAAAAATTTTAGCAAATATGGATAATTTAGCTATAGGTTGATAGTTATTAATATCTGTCAAAGAACCCTTTTTAAAGACAGGAGTAATTTTTGCAATTTTTAACGAATCTGGGAAAATACCTGTAGCTAGAATGGAATTAAAAATGTATAACAGAGGAGTAACAATGAAAAAAGTTATAGTTTTTAAAATTTTGGGAAGAATATCATCTGGACCTGGTCCTGTATTTATGTTAATATTCTGCAGTTGGTAGATTAATTCGGTTCTAGTAATTTCCAAAGTATGCATTGAATTTAAGGTACATGGGTTGGCAATTTTCACAAACAGTAGGGTATATGCTTCATAGAAGAGAAAAGGGAGTATTCAAGATGATGTCTCACAGAAGGAAAGATGTTGTACTCAACGTTCTGTTTCAAAGAATGAATAAAGTACAGGTCAACAATATGTTTCACCGAAAGGAAAAGGGGTACTCAATATGATTGATGGCTGACGGAAGGAAACAGGTAATATTCAAAATGATGTGTAACGTGTTTTACCAATTTAACTATTTCTAATTTGGTTTACTGTCTCTCATTCGAAATTTTGGTTATCACCTGTTATGCTTCCCGAACTTACGTCTGAACTCCCCAGAATTTTTTCTCCATGTGACATCACTGTCAGTCAGTCATATCAAGCCGACGAACCCACCCTTGTGGAGCCCAATGGTCTAAGCACTAGGACTTCTGACACTTCGCCTGAGATGGTCCGACGTTCGAGTCCCAGATTATGCATCGATGTTGTATTTTTCCTACAAAATTCCTACGGCACTGTCCTTTTCCTACAACTTCCTACATCTCTCTCTCTCTCTCTCTCTCTCTCTCTGTCTCTCTAACTTTTCTCTAACGAATGACCCTAAATTGCTGTGAGATGTGTCAATTGTGTTAGGTGCCCTCGATGTTTGTATCCTGCTAGTCGACATTATTGCGTTTCTGTACAAGTCGGAAAGTCAATAATCCTTGTTATTATGTTCTAGTTAGTTACATTGTTTGAACGAATAATATACTTCTTCGAATTTCATACTTCGTTTGTCTCTACTTGTATAATTTCCATACTTTTGTGTGTTCGTCACTAGTGCTGTATGCGCATAGAGGGAGCAAATAAACCGTCCAGCCTCCCGGCACAGTGAGATAAATACGTGAAGAGTAAACGTATGAAAGTCGCCCAAATGAAAGCGAGACTCGTGTAATAGAGTCGTTGTATAATTTCACAGAGCCGTGGATTTGCGCCGGTAAATGACGTGCAATGCCATGAAGCACGCTGTTATTGGCAGTACGGGTCAGTGTGCTGTTTGCTCGTGCGGAGGCAAGTTGACTACGTAGAGTCGTGACATGGATTCCTCCAGTAATGCAATTTTTGACGGCAGAAGGTGTTGGTTCTGTATGAGAATGATTCACGGTGGACAGTGTTCCGCTGGTGTAGTGAATTTCGTAAAGGACGTGTGAGCACGGAGGACATGCCGAGACCTGGGAAAGCTCACGTGTCCACCACCATGGAAGCGATTGCTGCCGTGGACAACCTTGTGAAAATCGCCGAATCACTACCCGCAAGTTTGCGGCAACATTGTCCGTGAGTAAGGAAACTGTTAACACCATTCTCCATCGCCGATTGGGATGAGCAAGGTTTGCGCGCAATGGGTCCCCAAGCATATGTAGGAGGAGCAGAAGACTCGGCGAATTGGTGCTGGCCGGGAGCATCAGCATCGTTCCCACGCAGAAGGGAGACAGTTTCTTTCCAAAGTTGTGGCCGCAGATGAAACTAGGTGCCACCACTTCTATTCGGCTACAAAATGGATAGTATATGTCTGTGAGTAAGGAAGCTGTTAGTTAACACCATTCTCCATCGCCGATTTAGATACAGTAAGGTTTGCGCACAATGGGTCCCCAAGCATCTCCAGGAGGAGCAGAAGACTAAGCGAATAGGTACTTGCCTGGAGCATCTAAGCGAATGGGTGCTTGCCTGGAGCATCTAAGCGAATGGGTGCTTGCCGGGAGCATCAGCATCGTTACCACGCAGAAGGGAGACAGTTTCTTTCCAAAGTTGTGGCCGCAGATGAAACTAGGTACCACCACTTCTATTCGGCTACAAAATGGATAGTATATGTCTGTGAGTAAGGGAGCTGTTAGTTAACACCATTCTCCATCGCCGATTTAGATACAGTAAGGTTTGCGCACAATGGGTCCCCAAGCATCTCCAGGAGGAGCAGAAGACTAAGCGAATAGGTACTTGGCTGGAGCATCTAAGCGAATGGGTGCTTGCCTGGAGCATCTAAGCGAATGGGTGCTTGCCGGGAGCATCAGCATCGTTACCACGCAGAAGGGAGACAGTTTCTTTCCAAAGTTGTGGCCGCAGATGAAACTAGGTGCCACCACTTCTATCCGGCCACAAAACGGATAGTATATGTCTGTGAGTAAGGGAGCTGTTAGTTAACACCATTTTCCATCGCCGATTTGGATACAGTAAGGTTTGCGCACAATGGGTCCCTAAGCATCTCCAGCAGGAGCAAAAGACTCGGCGAATAGATTCTTGCCGGGAGCATCAGCATCGTTACCACGCAGAGGGGAGACAGTTTCTTTTCAAAGTTGTGGCCGCAGATGAAACTAGGTGCCACCACTTCTATCCGGCCACAAAACGGATAGTATATGTCTGTGAGTAAGGGAGCTGTTAGTTGACACCATTCTCCATCGCCGATTTAGATACAGTAAGGTTTGCGCACAATGGGTCCCCAAGCATCTCCAGGAGGAGCAGAAGACTAAGCGAATAGGTACTTGGCTGGAGCATCTAAGCGAATGGGTGCTTGCCTGGAGCATCTAAGCGAATGGGTGCTTGCCGGGAGCATCAGCATCGTTACCACGCAGAAGGGAGACAGTTTCTTTCCAAAGTTGTGGCCGCAGATGAAACTAGGTGCCACCACTTCTATCCGGCCACAAAACGGATAGTATATGTCTGTGAGTAAGGGAGCTGTTAGTTAACACCATTTTCCATCGCCGATTTGGATACAGTAAGGTTTGCGCACAATGGGTCCCTAAGCATCTCCAGCAGGAGCAAAAGACTCGGCGAATAGATTCTTGCCGGGAGCATCAGCATCGTTACCACGCAGAGGGGAGACAGTTTCTTTTCAAAGTTGTGGCCGCAGATGAAACTAGGTGCCACCACTTCTATCCGGCCACAAAACGGATAGTATATGTCTGTGAGTAAGGGAGCTGTTAGTTAACACCATTTTCCCTCGCCGATTTGGATACAGTAAGGTTTGCGCACAATGGGTCCCCAAGCATCTCCAGGAAGAGCAGAAGACTAAGCGAATAGGTACTTGCCTGGAGCATCTAAGCGAATGGGTGCTTGCCTGGAGCATCTAAGCGAATGGGTGCTTGCCGGGAGCATCAGCATCGTTACCACGCAGAAGGGAGACAGTTTCTTTCCAAAGTTGTGGCCGCAGATGAAACTAGGTGCCACCACTTCTATCCGGCCACAAAACGGATAGTATATGTCTGTGAGTAAGGGAGCTGTTAGTTAACACCATTTTCCCTCGCCGATTTGGATACAGTAAGGTTTGCGCACAATGGGTCCCCAAGCATCTCCAGGAAGAGCAGAAGACTAAGCGAATAGGTACTTGCCTGGAGCATCTAAGCGAATGGGTGCTTGCCTGGAGCATCTAAGCGAATGGGTGCTTGCCGGGAGCATCAGCATCGTTACCACGCAGAAGGGAGACAGTTTCTTTCCAAAGTTGTGGCCGCAGATGAAACTAGGTACCACCACTTCTATTCGGCTACAAAATGGATAGTATATGTCTGTGAGTAAGGGAGCTGTTAGTTAACACCATTCTCCATCGCCGATTTAGATACAGTAAGGTTTGCGCACAATGGGTCCCCAAGCATCTCCAGGAGGAGCAGAAGACTAAGCGAATAGGTACTTGGCTGGAGCATCTAAGCGAATGGGTGCTTGCCTGGAGCATCTAAGCGAATGGGTGCTTGCCGGGAGCATCAGCATCGTTACCACGCAGAAGGGAGACAGTTTCTTTCCAAAGTTGTGGCCGCAGATGAAACTAGGTGCCACCACTTCTATCCGGCCACAAAACGGATAGTATATGTCTGTGAGTAAGGGAGCTGTTAGTTAACACCATTTTCCATCGCCGATTTGGATACAGTAAGGTTTGCGCACAATGGGTCCCCAAGCATCTCCAGGAAGAGCAGAAGACTAAGCGAATAGGTACTTGCCTGGAGCATCTAAGCGAATGGGTGCTTGCCTGGAGCATCTAAGCGAATGGGTGCTTGCCGGGAGCATCAGCATCGTTACCACGCAGAAGGGAGACAGTTTCTTTCCAAAGTTGTGGCCGCAGATGAAACTAGGTGCCACCACTTCTATTCGGCTACAAAATGGATAGTATATGTCTGTGAGTAAGGGAGCTGTTAGTTAACACCATTCTCCATCGCCGATTTAGATACAGTAAGGTTTGCGCACAATGGGTCCCCAAGCATCTCCAGGAGGAGCAGAAGACTAAGCGAATAGGTACTTGGCTGGAGCATCTAAGCGAATGGGTGCTTGCCTGGAGCATCTAAGCGAATGGGTGCTTGCCGGGAGCATCAGCATCGTTACCACGCAGAAGGGAGACAGTTTCTTTCCAAAGTTGTGGCCGCAGATGAAACTAGGTGCCACCACTTCTATTCCGGCTACAAAACGGATAGTATATGTCTGTGAGTAAGGGAGCTGTTAGTTAACACCATTTTCCATCGCCGATTTGGATACAGTAAGGTTTGCGCACAATGGGTCCCCAAGCATCTCCAGGAAGAGCAGAAGACTAAGCGAATAGGTACTTGCCTGGAGCATCTAAGCGAATGGGTGCTTGCCTGGAGCATCTAAGCGAATGGGTGCTTGCCGGGAGCATCAGCATCGTTACCACGCAGAAGGGAGACAGTTTCTTTCCAAAGTTGTGGCCGCAGATGAAACTAGGTGCCACCACTTCTATCCGGCCACAAAACGGATAGTATATGTCTGTGAGTAAGGGAGCTGTTAGTTAACACCATTTTCCATCGCCGATTTGGATACAGTAAGGTTTGCGCACAATGGGTCCCCAAGCATCTCCAGGAAGTGCAGAAGACTAAGCGAATAGGTACTTGCCTGGAGCATCTAAGCGAATGGGTGCTTGCCTGGAGCATCTAAGCGAATGGGTGCTTGCCGGGAGCATCAGCATCGTTACCACGCAGAAGGGAGACAGTTTCTTTCCAAAGTTGTGGCCGCAGATGAAACTAGGTACCACCACTTCTATTCGGCTACAAAATGGATAGTATATGTCTGTGAGTAAGGGAGCTGTTAGTTAACACCATTCTCCATCGCCGATTTAGATACAGTAAGGTTTGCGCACAATGGGTCCCCAAGCATCTCCAGGAGGAGCAGAAGACTAAGCGAATAGGTACTTGGCTGGAGCATCTAAGCGAATGGGTGCTTGCCTGGAGCATCTAAGCGAATGGGTGCTTGCCGGGAGCATCAGCATCGTTACCACGCAGAAGGGAGACAGTTTCTTTCCAAAGTTGTGGCCGCAGATGAAACTAGGTGCCACCACTTCTATCCGGCCACAAAACGGATAGTATATGTCTGTGAGTAAGGGAGCTGTTAGTTAACACCATTTTCCATCGCCGATTTGGATACAGTAAGGTTTGCGCACAATGGGTCCCCAAGCATCTCCAGGAGGAGCAGAAGACTAAGCGAATAGGTACTTGGCTGGAGCATCTAAGCGAATGGGTGCTTGCCTGGAGCATCTAAGCGAATGGGTGCTTGCCGGGAGCATCAGCATCGTTACCACGCAGAAGGGAGACAGTTTCTTTCCAAAGTTGTGGCCGCAGATGAAACTAGGTACCACCACTTCTATTCGGCTACAAAATGGATAGTATATGTCTGTGAGTAAGGGAGCTGTTAGTTAACACCATTCTCCATCGCCGATTTAGATACAGTAAGGTTTGCGCACAATGGGTCCCCAAGCATCTCCAGGAGGAGCAGAAGACTAAGCGAATAGGTACTTGCCTGGAGCATCTAAGCGAATGGGTGCTTGCCTGGAGCATCTAAGCGAATGGGTGCTTGCCGGGAGCATCAGCATCGTTACCACGCAGAAGGGAGACAGTTTCTTTCCAAAGTTGTGGCCGCAGATGAAACTAGGTGCCACCACTTCTATTCGGCTACAAAATGGATAGTATATGTCTGTGAGTAAGGGAGCTGTTAGTTAACACCATTTCTCCATCGCCGATTTAGATACAGTAAGGTTTGCGCACAATGGGTCCCCAAGCATCTCCAGGAGGAGCAGAAGACTAAGCGAATAGGTACTTGGCTGGAGCATCTAAGCGAATGGGTGCTTGCCTGGAGCATCTAAGCGAATGGGTGCTTGCCGGGAGCATCAGCATCGTTACCACGCAGAAGGGAGACAGTTTCTTTCCAAAGTTGTGGCCGCAGATGAAACTAGGTGCCACCACTTCTATCCGGCCACAAAACGGATAGTATATGTCTGTGAGTAAGGGAGCTGTTAGTTAACACCATTTTCCATCGCCGATTTGGATACAGTAAGGTTTGCGCACAATGGGTCCCCAAGCATCTCCAGGAGGAGCAGAAGACTAAGCGAATAGGTACTTGGCTGGAGCATCTAAGCGAATGGGTGCTTGCCTGGAGCATCTAAGCGAATGGGTGCTTGCCGGGAGCATCAGCATCGTTACCACGCAGAAGGGAGACAGTTTCTTTCCAAAGTTGTGGCCGCAGATGAAACTAGGTGCCACCACTTCTATTCGGCTACAAAATGGATAGTATATGTCTGTGAGTAAGGGAGCTGTTAGTTAACACCATTCTCCATCGCCGATTTAGATACAGTAAGGTTTGCGCACAATGGGTCCCCAAGCATCTCCAGGAGGAGCAGAAGACTAAGCGAATAGGTACTTGGCTGGAGCATCTAAGCGAATGGGTGCTTGCCTGGAGCATCTAAGCGAATGGGTGCTTGCCGGGAGCATCAGCATCGTTACCACGCAGAAGGGAGACAGTTTCTTTCCAAAGTTGTGGCCGCAGATGAAACTAGGTGCCACCACTTCTATCCGGCCACAAAACGGATAGTATATGTCTGTGAGTAAGGGAGCTGTTAGTTAACACCATTTTCCCTCGCCGATTTGGATACAGTAAGGTTTGCGCACAATGGGTCCCCAAGCATCTCCAGGAGGAGCAGAAGACTAAGCGAATAGGTACTTGGCTGGAGCATCTAAGCGAATGGGTGCTTGCCTGGAGCATCTAAGCGAATGGGTGCTTGCCGGGAGCATCAGCATCGTTACCACGCAGAAGGGAGACAGTTTCTTTCCAAAGTTGTGGCCGCAGATGAAACTAGGTACCACCACTTCTATTCGGCTACAAAATGGATAGTATATGTCTGTGAGTAAGGGAGCTGTTAGTTAACACCATTCTCCATCGCCGATTTAGATACAGTAAGGTTTGCGCACAATGGGTCCCCAAGCATCTCCAGGAGGAGCAGAAGACTAAGCGAATAGGTACTTGGCTGGAGCATCTAAGCGAATGGGTGCTTGCCTGGAGCATCTAAGCGAATGGGTGCTTGCCGGGAGCATCAGCATCGTTACCACGCAGAAGGGAGACAGTTTCTTTCCAAAGTTGTGGCCGCAGATGAAACTAGGTGCCACCACTTCTATCCGGCCACAAAACGGATAGTATATGTCTGTGAGTAAGGGAGCTGTTAGTTAACACCATTTTCCCATCGCCGATTTGGATACAGTAAGGTTTGCGCACAATGGGTCCCCAAGCATCTCCAGGAAGAGCAGAAGACTAAGCGAATAGGTACTTGCCTGGAGCATCTAAGCGAATGGGTGCTTGCCTGGAGCATCTAAGCGAATGGGTGCTTGCCGGGAGCATCAGCATCGTTACCACGCAGAAGGGAGACAGTTTCTTTCCAAAGTTGTGGCCGCAGATGAAACTAGGTGCCACCACTTCTATTCGGCTACAAAATGGATAGTATATGTCTGTGAGTAAGGGAGCTGTTAGTTAACACCATTCTCCATCGCCGATTTAGATACAGTAAGGTTTGCGCACAATGGGTCCCCAAGCATCTCCAGGAGGAGCAGAAGACTAAGCGAATAGGTACTTGGCTGGAGCATCTAAGCGAATGGGTGCTTGCCTGGAGCATCTAAGCGAATGGGTGCTTGCCGGGAGCATCAGCATCGTTACCACGCAGAAGGGAGACAGTTTCTTTCCAAAGTTGTGGCCGCAGATGAAACTAGGTGCCACCACTTCTATCCGGCCACAAAACGGATAGTATATGTCTGTGAGTAAGGGAGCTGTTAGTTAACACCATTTTCCATCGCCGATTTGGATACAGTAAGGTTTGCGCACAATGGGTCCCCAAGCATCTCCAGGAGGAGCAGAAGACTAAGCGAATAGGTACTTGGCTGGAGCATCTAAGCGAATGGGTGCTTGCCTGGAGCATCTAAGCGAATGGGTGCTTGCCGGGAGCATCAGCATCGTTACCACGCAGAAGGGAGACAGTTTCTTTCCAAAGTTGTGGCCGCAGATGAAACTAGGTGCCACCACTTCTATCCGGCCACAAAACGGATAGTATATGTCTGTGAGTAAGGGAGCTGTTAGTTAACACCATTTTCCCTCGCCGATTTGGATACAGTAAGGTTTGCGCACAATGGGTCCCCAAGCATCTCCAGGAGGAGCAGAAGACTAAGCGAATAGGTACTTGGCTGGAGCATCTAAGCGAATGGGTGCTTGCCTGGAGCATCTAAGCGAATGGGTGCTTGCCGGGAGCATCAGCATCGTTACCACGCAGAAGGGAGACAGTTTCTTTCCAAAGTTGTGGCCGCAGATGAAACTAGGTGCCACCACTTCTATCCGGCCACAAAACGGATAGTATATGTCTGTGAGTAAGGGAGCTGTTAGTTAACACCATTTTCCATCGCCGATTTGGATACAGTAAGGTTTGCGCACAATGGGTCCCCAAGCATCTCCAGGAGGAGCAGAAGACTAAGCGAATAGGTACTTGGCTGGAGCATCTAAGCGAATGGGTGCTTGCCTGGAGCATCTAAGCGAATGGGTGCTTGCCGGGAGCATCAGCATCGTTACCACGCAGAAGGGAGACAGTTTCTTTCCAAAGTTGTGGCCGCAGATGAAACTAGGTGCCACCACTTCTATCCGGCCACAAAACGGATAGTATATGTCTGTGAGTAAGGGAGCTGTTAGTTAACACCATTTTCCCTCGCCGATTTGGATACAGTAAGGTTTGCGCACAATGGGTCCCCAAGCATCTCCAGGAGGAGCAGAAGACTAAGCGAATAGGTACTTGGCTGGAGCATCTAAGCGAATGGGTGCTTGCCTGGAGCATCTAAGCGAATGGGTGCTTGCCGGGAGCATCAGCATCGTTACCACGCAGAAGGGAGACAGTTTCTTTCCAAAGTTGTGGCCGCAGATGAAACTAGGTGCCACCACTTCTATCCGGCCACAAAACGGATAGTATATGTCTGTGAGTAAGGGAGCTGTTAGTTAACACCATTTTCCATCGCCGATTTGGATACAGTAAGGTTTGCGCACAATGGGTCCCCAAGCATCTCCAGGAGGAGCAGAAGACTAAGCGAATAGGTACTTGGCTGGAGCATCTAAGCGAATGGGTGCTTGCCTGGAGCATCTAAGCGAATGGGTGCTTGCCGGGAGCATCAGCATCGTTACCACGCAGAAGGGAGACAGTTTCTTTCCAAAGTTGTGGCCGCAGATGAAACTAGGTGCCACCACTTCTATCCGGCCACAAAACGGATAGTATATGTCTGTGAGTAAGGGAGCTGTTAGTTAACACCATTTTCCATCGCCGATTTGGATACAGTAAGGTTTGCGCACAATGGGTCCCCAAGCATCTCCAGGAGGAGCAGAAGACTAAGCGAATAGGTACTTGGCTGGAGCATCTAAGCGAATGGGTGCTTGCCTGGAGCATCTAAGCGAATGGGTGCTGGCCGGGAGCATCAGCATCGTTACCACGCAGAGGGGGGACGGTTTCTTTCCAAAGTTGTGGCCGCAGATTAAACTAGGTGCCACCACTTCTATCCGGCCACAAAACGGATAGTATATGTCTGTGAGTAAGGGAGCTGTTAGTTAAGACCATTTTCCATCGCCGATTTGGATACAGTAAGGTTTGCGCACAATGGGTCCCCAAGCATCTCCAGGAGGAGCAGAAGACTCGGCGAATGGGTGCTTGCCGGGAGCATCAGCATCGTTACCACGCAGAGGGGGGACAGTTTCTTTTCAAAGTTGTGGCCGCAGATGAAACTAGGTGCCACCACTTCTATCCGGCCACAAAACGGATAGTATATGTCCGTAAGTAAGGGGGCTCTTAGTTAACACCATTCTCCATCGCCTATTTGGATACAGAACGGTTTGCGCACAATGGGTCCCCAAGCATCTCCAGGAGGAGCAGAAGACTCGGCGAATTGGTGCTGGCAGGGAGCATCAGCATCGTTACCACGCAGAGGGGGGACGGTTTCTTTCCAAAGTTGTGGCCGCAGATGAAACTAGGTGCCACCACTTCTATCCGGCCACAAAACGGATAGTATATGTCTGTGAGTAAGGGAGCTGTTAGTTAAGACCATTTTCCATCGCCGATTTGGATACAGTAAGGTTTGCGCACAATGGGTCCCCAAGCATCTCCAGGAAGAGCAGAAGACTAAGCGAATGGGTGCTTGCCTGGAGCATCTGCATCGTTACCACGCAGAGGGGGAAAGTTTCTTTTCAAAGTTGTGGGCGCAGATGTAACTAGGTGCCACCACTTCTATCCGGCCCCAAAACGGATAGTATATGTCTGTGAGTAAGGGAGCTGTTAGTTAAGACCATTCTCCATCGCCGATTTGGATACACTAAGGTTTGCGCACAATGGGTCCCCAAGCATCTCCAGGAGGTGAAGTTTGGCAACCGCAGCGCGCTTTTCGTCGCTAATTACAGAGAGGATTGGAATAACGTACGAATCAAGAGTATAGAAAATAGCAAAACTATACTAGTAATCCGATTTATTGGCGTAAAAAATATAAATAAGCGTTTCCAAGCTTCCCCACATCAACCAGATGGATTTTTCAAGGAAGATAGACAGAAACTGCAATTTGAATAATAGAACGATTTAACAATTTGAACGCGGTGACTTTACTTGACAATAAATAGATACGACGTAATATTCATTAAAGACACGAGGCATCACGTGGGTTGTGCACCCGGTATCCTGGTAGGTAGAAGGCGTTACTTGAAGAACTGGCTTCAAATTCTTGGCAAATCCAGTGAGACGCTGGCATTGCAAGTATCACTGTTGGTAATGATCTCCAAGGTTTCCCGAATGGCTGTACATTTAGGGATAGAGTAGGTAGCTAATTTCTTTATCATCCCACATAAGAGCAGCGGACTTGAATTTGATCACATTCAATTCTTTGCATCTGGATGAAACCTTGCGATATGATACCAAGATTCCTACGGTTTAGATCAGCTATCGTTGGCGGATGGTTCATAAAGATGAACACCTTCGTCAACAAAACCCTTTCAAGACTCGCAACACCTTCGTCAACAGAACCCTTTCAAGACTCGAGGGCAAAAGTAATGAGATCAGAGGCCCGAACCTACAGGTTGCACACGAGGAAAGTTCCGTTTTAAAATATATCGGGAATCCAACTTACGAGAGATGAGGAGGATGTGTTAAACAAAGGCCCCAAATACTGTTTAAGAAGAGATATTAATACCAGGGAAATCATCTCACATCCCAAGTGAGCACAGATAAAACATCCGGATCCAAGCAGCGGCCAAATTGAAAAAAGAAATACAGAGAAATAATACACTGCCGGACAATTGCTAAGGACGGATGACAATAGCAACGATAGCAACTATAAAATGGAAGGCAGGAAAATGTGGAAATTAGCATAAGTGCGGGATACAGTAAGACGTGTTGTGCGTATGCAAATTTTGTATTGCCGAACTTGTTCGGGACGTCATAGCGCTGATAAGAGATATAAAGGATTTGACGCGTACTGACCGTTGTTGTTCAAACGCAAAGTTGAAAGGGAAAGAATCAATTAACGAACTTGCAATTTTCAGTATGTCTTCCCGACATCACCTAGATGATTTTACGCGTGGCCGTATTATTGGCAAGATTGAAGAAGGGCGAAAAATAACAGATGTTGCCAGGGAGTTCGACGTCAGCCACAGTGTTGTTTCAAGGCTTTGGAAATCATTTCAAACAAATGGAGAGTGTAGCAAACGTCACGGGGGAGGTCGTGTTCGCAGTACGACACCTGCAGAAGATCAGTACATAGTGCTATCAACAAAAAGACACCGGCGCAGCACAGCTAGTGAGGTAGCAAATCTGTTTATGGCTGCTATTGGCAAACGGATCTCCCGAAAAACTGTCGCCAGACGTTTGGGTGAAGGAGGACTATACTCCCGCCGTCCTGTTGTGTGCATCCCATTGTCCAGACGTCACCGTACCGCCCGTTTGCAATGGTGCCATCAACATCGCAATTGGACTGATAACGACTGGTCTGCTGTCCTCTTCTCAGATGAGAGTAGATACAGTCTATCGTCTGATTGTCGACGACAACTGATCTGGCGTGATAGTGGTACTGCATATTGTCCAGCAAACATACAGGAAAGGGACCGATATCCGACATGTAGTGTCATGGTATGGGCTGGCATCATGATCAATGACCGTACGTCCCTGTATGTGCTTCCAACTGGGACTATGACTGGCCAACGGTACATTAATGATGTTCTGCTACCTCATGTTCTCATGTTCCGTGGTGCTGTCGGTGATAGATTCATTTTCATGGACGACAACGCAACATGTCATCGAACAGTCGCTGTCCAGGATTGTCTTGAGAGCGAGGATATTCAACGCCTCGTATGGCCAGCACGTTCTCCAGATCTGAATCCCATTGAAAATGTGTGGGATGCTTTGGGGAGGAGTCTTGCTGGTCGCCAATGCCCTCCAATAAACAAGGACACCCTCATCCGTGCACTGACAGAGGAATGGGATAAATTACCCCAACAGCTGCTTGATAATGTTGTGCAGAGCATGACACGACGTGTGGAATCTTGCATCGCCCTCCATGGTTGCCATATCCCGTATTGACATCTTACGCCGGAACGCCTGCGGACGGTTATTGCATTTTTTTCACGTTTACGTATTATGCACAAAATGGCCTGTTTGTCCCTTGAACACGTTCCAAAGCCTTCTGGATTTCAGAGCACAATAAATTGTCTTTCTTGTAATGTTCTGGCATTCTGACATTATTTTATTTCACTTGGCATCCAACCACACTTACTTTTTTATGCGCTATATAGCCGTTTATGATCCGTCCTTAGCAATTGTCCAGCAGTGTATATAAAGGAAGAGAAAGGGAGCAGAGAATGGAAAATACTAAAGAACTTAAAAAATAACTGTTCCATCTACTTCACATTAACGGAAAAAACCGGACAAATTGTAATAATGAATAGGGACGACTATAATCGTATATTGGAATCCTTTATTTTAGAATCGGGATATGTTAAGCAGAAATGTAACCCATTAAACTCTCTAATTTCGAGAGTGAAAAAGACATATATGCTACCGGGTTTGCCACAAGAACTGTTACAAGGTCAGAATCTCCGCCAGGGGCAGTTATACCGCCTTTGTTCGGGAGATTAAAAAATCATAAACCGAGAGCAAAACTCCCCACCCATTGTAGCGAAGAACAAATGCCCTACAACTGGTCTTGAAAGAAACATGGCAATTTTTTTGAAAAGTTATTTACCTGAGTCTAATAAAGTAGTGGATTCCACTAAAGAACTGATTCGTAGGAGTAAAAATTGGAGTATCAGAAAAGATGATATTCAAGGCAGTTTGGGTGTTTGGCTTTCTGTTTCCATCAATTCCGGTAGAAGAGGCCAAAGAAAACCTGAAGGCATGGCTACGAGATTCAGGGAATTTCACGGAAACAGAGCTAAAGAGCATGAAAACTGCACTTAACGAAGTAACGCATTACAATTTTTTCACTCATAATAAAGGAATTTATAGACAAACGAAGCGAGCACCGTTGGGTTCTCCCATGTCGGGGATTTTAGCTGGAGCGATATTTAGGGCATTGGAAGACAGGATATTTAGTACATTTGATAAAACACTGTCCACATGGGTAATGTATGTTGATGACATACTTTTCATCTGGCCACATGCAGAAAGGGCTTTGAACGACTTTTTAATCAAAATGAACGCCTTAAGCAGGAACATGAAGTTCGAAATGGAAATCAAGAATGAAAGGAAAATCTCGTTCCTCGACGTAATGGTAAGCAGAAGAGAGGATACGAAGATAGATACAGAAGTGTATCATAAGCCCATGGCGATCGATAACTTTATAGATCCCAAATCTCATGTACCGTGGTCTTACAAAACAGCGGTTTTCTGGGCACGATTCCATAGAACATTCTTTTAATGAAACTAGTTACAAGAAAGAAATCGAGAGCATAATGAACCGGGGAATAGCAGCAGGGTGCAGTCGTTGAAATATGAATGAAATCTTGAATCAAGTGAGAAAGTCAAGGGAGATAACGAATACAGAGAAGAAAACCAGAAGATTGAAATTCGTGGGTGCGATCCCATATATACCAGGATCTGCTTTCTTCTTCAAGAACTTATTAAAGAAATTTGGTTATGACGTAGGAATGCGAACAATACCTTCCATTAGCGGCTTACTGAAGAACTTAGAAGGTTCCAGAAGCAAAGAAAAAGAATGGGAAAAAGCAGGAATATATTCTATTCTACTACAATACTCTGACGGGACCAGAAATCTCTACATTGAACTAACTAAGGAATCGATTGGAATAAGGATGAAAGAACACAAGATAAATTTGAAAAATAAACAGCAGGTTTCATCAATGACAAGAAGTGTAATACTAGAGGATGCAGTTCCACATTGGGATAGAACGAAATGCGTCGCTGGATACACTACGAAATCGGAACCAGCAATAAGGGAATCAATCGAAATTTTATCAACGCGTAACGCATGCAATGACGGGGTATCATTAGTCATCCCAGCTTCTTGGAAAACTTGTTTTGAACACTGAACGTAATTTATAGATTTATTTGGCATCAGTTGTTACTTTGATTTATTTATGATATCATGTAAGCCTGTATCGATATTGTACGTGTAGGCACGAGTGTATACTATGAGTGATTTATCGCACACGTGAGTTGTTTTATGATATTTGATGCAGTATGTATTATTTAGTCCGTTTATTTTTGAGTTTTAAATCATGTAAATATTCTCTATAGTTACATAAGCCTTGACAAAGCCCTCTGGTGAGGAGCGAAAGCTCGGCGAGATAATAAATTCATAATTACACCAAGATACACGGTGTTTATTCTAAAAATAGTTATTGGTGTAGAACTGTTCATCTAATATTATGTTGTGTTGTACAGTTCAGTGGCGGCGGAATCGCCCGGGCCACCAGGGCCCGGGCCTGGTCAATAATTTCAGCCAAGGTTTTTATTTTTATTTATTTTTTATTTGACATATGTGCGATTGTTGTGATGTGTCTTAGAAAGTTCCTCTAGGTAAGTGGTTCGGTGGTCCTAATTCCCAATAAAGCTCCTTAGGCACAGCAGCGCACCCAGAAATTTCCCAGAATTTTCCCAAGGTGGGGTTGACCTCCCCCCCCCCTAAATTTACCGGGAAAAGTAGTCAGGTGCTGTAACAATTAAGGAGGTTGACTTTTGTGCATTTATTCTTATCCAGTTACTACTAATGTTACAGTACATTAAAGTTAAATGATTGGAAGAAGCAGTGAAATTGTTTTCCTTGTTAGATTTTTCTTAATTTATTTAACAGAACTACTCCCTTATAATTATACGGTACATGATTAAGAAGTATATGTAGATCGCGTATTGTGACTTTTTGTTTCAAACTTCGACATAATAATTTTCCACTCTATCAACCGGGGGAGGGGGGGGGCTCGGCCACTCCTGTGGGTACGCCACTGCTTAGACATTGTTGTTCTTCTGTTTGTTCCAGGAAGGTAGAGGGCGCACCACGATTTGAAATTTCGGACCCGGTCAACGAATTTCACTTTTCGCCGCCCCTGGTCAAGTTATGTACTATACACCTTATCTGGAACTACACCGGACGTTATCTTGTCCACCGGGATCTTTGCGTTCGAAAGGCGCATCATGAATCTGCCCTATATATATAAAGCATGTAGACTCGTTTTTTCTGCCAGTTTTCTTGTGAAAGATTTTGTGTGTTTTTTAGCCTTGTATATATTTTAATAATAAAAGTTTTAAAGTATTTAAACTAAGGCATGTGTGTCCTATGGTATCGTGCTTCGACAGCTTATAACGAAGTAAATTTCTCCGTCATTTCTGTCAGCGCCAGAATTCGAACTCGGGTCCCCTCACTCCGGAATAAGTCTTTCTACCAATTGAGCTACGCGGACGTTTGTTCTGACTACTATCTGCCTTTATGTCGTGTGCGTCCTTCGGGCAGGTACGTCACATCTCCTGGTACGTTACAAGCTGACTTCAGCAAATGATATGGATGTAGAACTAGTGAGATAGTATATAATTTGTGACAGTTGACGTAGTTTTCCTGTTATAAAATTTTACAGCAATTTTGAAGGGAAAGAAATCTTGCTTCTCTCGAAAATGTATATTTGCCATTCCTGTGAATTGTAGAAACTGAGGTCCCCCTGTAGAAATATTGCAAAGAAAGACAGTTCACTTTACGGGCGCAAAATTCGATTCGTTGTAATGCTGACCGTAGGTTAAATGGGATCTCCAGCAAAGGAAGTCTGCACAAGAGATATTGGGTACGACGATAATCCGCAATATTATTCGGATATTCTATGCAGCATCATATCTGATCGTCCCCTCTGACCGCAGCATTCTTAGCTTCATTTTGGCTCGACCTTCAAACGCAGAGACGAGCGTGTCTGAGTCACGTCAGCCATGTCTGGATGACGTCGTCCCCTCGCTCCTAATCAGGATTTAAGTTATTCATGGAAACCGATCCGCATGCCACCAAACTTCAGAGTCGAAGGAGAATCCACTGAGTAAGTGAAAAAGTGCAGTAATCACACTTTAAAAAAAGAAAATTAAAATTTACATAATTTGTTGGTGAACAAGATATCATTTGTACATCCACGACTCGAGTTCTTGAATTTGTGGATACCGTATTGTTATCAAGCATCTCGAAGGGTAAAAAATCAAGTAAAATATAGGAAAGAAAAGATTAAGCCAACGAAAAAGAAAACTTCTACCACACACACTGTAAAAAGTTTTCTGAAAGTCACGAACCATTTCCTGTGAATTAACGAAGCGTATATCTGATACAACCTTTTCCATGAAATGACAGAAAATAAACTGAATTTTACGGATTTTTCGTACGACAGAAAAATTTCTGAATTTTCAGAAACTTTTCTGCAATTCCTTTTGTATTAGGCGTGCAAATAAGTTTTAAAGCGTTTTTTCTGTGACGTATACCGCTATAATCCGACATTTCCCCGCGTTGTTGTCATGTGACCGTAACTGGTCCAGAGTATAAAATGTGACGCAGAAGTTTGCCCAACAGTCAAACGCATTTGCACATATGTAGGTAAAACATGGCAAGCGGTACTGCAGTTATTCGACACTGCATTCGTTACGAATTTCATCAAGGAAAAGAGCTGCAAAAGTAAGTGCATCGATCTGTTCTGTTCTGGGGGAGAATATTGTATCAAAAAGCACATGTGAGTTTTGGTTTAGACGGTTTAAAGCAGGTGTTTTTGATGTTAGCGTTCGAGAATGTAGCGGCGCCCCGCAGAAGGTTGCACATGAGGAACTGCAAGCATTGCTGGATGATGATTCGTCTCAAACACAAAAAGAACTAGCTGAACAACTGGGGTAACTCAACAAACCGTTTGCAATCGTTTACGCGCAATGGGAAAGATTCAGAAGGAAGGAAAATGGGTGCCACATGACCTGACCCAGAGAAACAAGAATAAGCGTGCCACGAAGTGTTTGAATCTGTTGAATAAACAACACAGAAAGTCTTTCCTGTGGAAAATCGTTACGGGTGATGAAAAGTGGATATGGTACGATAATCACAAAAGCAAAAAACACTGGGTAGACCCCGGTGAAGCAACGACTTCGACACCGAAACGCAATATTCACTCCAAGAAAGTTCTGCTGTGCATCTGGTGGGATATGAAGGGTGTGCTCTATTATAAACTACTGGAACAGGATCAAACTGTTACTGCTGATCGCTACAAGCAACAATTGCTGCGATTGAACCAGAAAATCTATCGGAAACGTCCATTCACAGGCAAAGGATTGCGTCCCGTGAAATTACTGCATGGCAACGCTAGGCCGCATGTCGCGAAATCGGTCAAGCAAACGTTATTGACGCTTGGCTGGGACGTTTTGGAACACCCGGAGTATAGTTTCCGACATAGCCCCTTCAGACTATCATTTGTTCCGATCGATGCAACATGGTTTGTCTGCTGTGTGGTTCCGGACATGTGACGAAATGCAAAAATGGGGTGATGACTTCATCGCGTCACACGAGGAAGTATTCTTCATGGCTGGAATCCGTCAGCTGTCCGAGCGATGGCAGAAAGAGATAGATAATGACGGCGCATATTTTTATTTGTAAAGGTATTGTTGTTTTCTCTCAAATTACACGTTGCGTTGTCTTAAAACGCTTTGAAACTTATTTGTACATCTAATATATTAACGGTAAATTGCCGTTTTAAAGAGGTGATAACGAAAAATTCTGAAACCTTTCTAAAATTCCTTTCGTATGTTAATGAAAAATTCATGTTCTCACGTTTTTCGTACCCATATCACGGAAAATTTCTGTTAATAGGAACGTTTCAAGTTTTATTAACTATTAAAGTTCAGTCGTCTATCAGAAGATCTGATTTTGAAGTTCTGTAGAGAAACCGGACAACGTTAATAGCATATCGCATGCAATTTTGGTCATTGCGGCACCGGATATTCCTTTCCCTATCTTCCATTCTCTGCACCATATTGTACAGTATTACCGTAAGAAACCGGGTACTTAAATTATTCTACAGGTGATTGTATGATGTCTATGTATCAGTCAGACTGTGATCCCCTTAAGGCAAAGGCTATTGTAGCTAAAAAAGTAAATTTTGTATTGAGGAGTTTTATCAAATAATAGTATAGTTATAGGTAGCCTAACTGTCATTATTGCGAGCGATATAATGCGTCGTTCCGCGGCCTGTGAATCTAAGATCCAACAATATAAAGCAGTACATTTCATCTTTTTCTGAAAGGCGATTAAAATTCATTGCTAAGAGATCTGAAGTTCCAAAGCATTCTAAAATAAAATAAATTACCAACGTTTACCACAATCATTCTGTTGAAAAATCACAATGAAAAAACAAACGTACTCTGTAATAAGACCTCCTACAAAAAATGTAATTATTACAAACTTTGTAACGTACCAGGAGATGTGACGTACCTGCCAGAAGGACTCACACGACATAAAGGCAGATAGGAAACAGAATAAAATGTCCGCGTAGCTCAACTGGTAGAGCAACTTATTCCGGAATGAGGGGACCCGGGTTCGAAACCCGGCGTAGACCAGAAAATGACGGAGAAATTCACTTCGTTATAATGGCGCCCGAACTATCCGGATGACCCGACCGTTCACAATCTCGCAATGGTGTGATGTTATTTCCACACCGCGAGATACGAAAAATAAGAGCAGCACTTCGAAAAAAAAAAATAAAAAAAAAATAAGGGGGAGATGATGTAACGTACCAGGAGATGTGACGTACCTCCCAGAAGGACTCACACGACATAAAGGCAGATAGGAAATAGAATAAAATGTCCGCGTAGCTCAACTGGTAGAGCAACTTATTCCGGAATGAGGGGACCCGGGTTCGAATCCTGGCGCGGATAAAAATGACGGAGAAATTAACTTCGTTATAACTTGTACTGCACGCTCACGCCTATAAAGCTCCCAATACGAAAGGATTGGGCGGTTACCCCATTTGCTCCTCAGATTTGCTTTGGAATTTCAAAAATTCTCAAAACTTTTAATTTCAAAGTTATTTTCAAACAATAAACAAGGTGAATCTTTATGGGTCAAAAGATTACGTCGCAGACATAAATTCTTGGAGAATTTATCAGATACCTTGTGAATGTGAACTTTCATATATAGGACAAACCCGCAGGGCTTTAAGTTTCCGTGTGAAGGAAACCAAGACTTGCATACGGAACTATGAACTGAAGAAGTCACCAATAGCCCAACATTATCACGAAAATAATTAATCATAAGTTTTTGTTTGGAAACGCTACGCTTATTGATAAACCTAATTCGACTATCAAGCTTAATGTATTAGAAGCTCTCCACATATACCGGAAGTCTTCAAGGCTTGTCAACGACATGACGTCGACTCCATTTCTTTCAAACGCGTGCAAACAACTGACCAAAATCCGTGACCGTCAGAATTCTAATGATGTCACAATGATTGGAATGTTTGCGCTCCATTCGTCCTGAGGATGCCGAGCCAAACGCTCTGCGAAACTATAATCGATGTATAATAAACATTATGTTGTGAGAAAGGTTGATATTTTTATTCTATCTTTACACCACAAGCTTAGTTGTTATAAATTATATATTACAAACTTGTTCAGAAAAATTATTATAATAAGCTCTAACAGGAAATAAAATTACTAATTCACCCGCATTAATAGCAACACAACATTTCATCATTGCGTGATTAGAGCTCTGCCTAATACGTGACTGCGCTTTACGGCTCTCTTTGAAGACTACAGCCGAACGAACCGCCAAATTCACCCGATCTGAAAACCATCGAACATTTGTGGAATACAATAAAATGCGGAATTCGCATCTTAATCGTTAGAGCCGGGCAACCATAGGTGCGGTTCAGTTAGTAGCTGATGGAGAGAAATGTTAGTGAAAATAATTAGGCGAAGTTGATTTCACGTTTAGTGTCTTCTGCAACATAGTTCGGTAGTGTTTCAGTTTGTTAGACATGTATGTAGCACACACATATTTTAAATAACCTAAGTGGAAGACACTTACACTTTTGTCGTCCTCGGTCCTTTCATTTTAGGAAAACAAACTCAATTCACAGAATAAAGTAACGTGAAACATCAATTGAAGTATTGGTTATAACAGTCAATAGAACGGACAGTAAAACATTTCAGCATCGGCGATGACATTGGCGAGATGTTACTAACAACTGAGAAGCATCAGTGACCGCACCCATGTCGTCGGTTGGTTGGCATTTTAATCACAACTGATTGCCTTGCCAAAATAAAGAACTCTTACGGATTCTGACATAAAGGTTAAGGTCAGAGGTAAGTAAGAAAATCTACATAACAGACAGACAACCAAAAAGAAAGGAAGATTAGAATGGGCGATATATCTCACATTCAGTGCTTAAATATCAATATGAATAATTCATGACAGCAATTTTGACATCGAAATGAATTTTATGATAAATAGTTCTCATTTGAATTATGAAATTCAAAACGTCCCGCAATTAAACTAAAAATTTAATCATTATTATTTTTCACTTATGAGAAACGCATGTTTCTGAACTGTTCTGATTAGAATGAATTTCTGCGCACAGCTGTTTTCAGCTTCTATTTGTATCTCGCATTTTGTTTTTCTGATGTACTGTAGTAATTTTGTCTTTTAGACAAATTTAAGCAATATAAACATATGTTTAGGATGGATATTATAGCTAACAGACTTTTTATTTTGCAGGATACCGAGAGACTTCACTGACGGCTATTCAGCTGCTTACAACTATTAGCATATTACGTGATTAAAAGAAGGTTTTATACGGAAAGAAATAACAATCATAAATCACTTCCATGTCATCAAGCAACCTTGACTTTTATGTTTGTTTATTTTTATACTTTTGGTCATCATTTCATGACTGGAGACATCGTGGTGGCACTTCTAATAGCGGAAACATCGCTAACGTAAATTTGAACGCCTAGCTTTTATCAGCGAGCAAAATCTAAGTACCTTAAAACAAAGTCAAGTCAAAGCCAGCAATAAATTTCTGTTGCGATGCATCTTTCCGGACAGCAGTAAAATAAATCTCAAGTAAAAATTTCGATGTAACGAAAATGGGCAACGGTGTGCTGTCAAAACCACTGTTGAAATCTGATCGTGCCGCATGTTGTCTAATGGAGTGACGCAAAAATATTTAATTTCATTGGTATTCAACAATATATTTTGCTAAGCTATCGCAGAACATTATTTCATCACGTTTTGCAGAAATGTAACTGCATCTCATGAGTGATGTACTCAGGCATCTTCTAGGGGGGAACTCAGCCCCCCCATCTAAATATTTGCTACCTAATATTTGGAGAAATTAATTTAAAAAAACTTAAGAAAATGAGGGAAAATATTGTAATCTCTTTATTCTAAAAAGAGTAGCTGCCGCCGCCCCTGTTATAAAAATTTCGCGACACTCTTGCTTTCCTAGCTCGCAGCGCAAAACGTATTGAACACAAAAATATGAAATTGACATCGTTTGTAGAGAATTATTTGGAGAACACGCTGAAATAAACCGGTTTTCGATTCTGGCGATACTTCGAGATCTATTGTATTTCGAAGTTAAGGTAAGCAAAAAAGTGCTATCAGTTCACGTTCCGAACACACTAATAGCAATAAAACCACGAAACTTTGTAGGCTTGTAGGGCCATAGCCGAATTTTTGCACCTCGTCGCACTTTTTTTGAATTTCGATTTAGTTTACGAGAAATTAATTTTTTTCTATTTCATAAAATTCTTTATTTCGCGATGGGTTCCATTTTGAAAAACGGATATAGGGCAAGCTATAAATCATAACGCATTGCAAGTTTTACAGCAAAAATTTACAACTGTCATCCCTCTTTTAAAAAGAAATTAAAAATCATTTTCTGATTTTTAAGCATTTTTTAAAGACGTAAAGGAAAGGTATTAATAGCTACCTCTGTCTTCAGCGGTAACCACACAGGAACCGCTGAAGACAGAGGAAGCCATTGGTGACGCTGCTAAAAATAGCTGCGTCACTACGCGTGCTTCCGTGGTGATGCAGCTATTTTGAGCTCTCTCTTCTCACTGGGTGAAAGGACAGGCTACAATCAAACTGGTAATGACGTAACGAAGCTTTTAAAGTTCGGCGTTTTCCACCGGCATGTGTGAATACCTATAGGTTTTCACATCGTGATGTAAAAATTCCATGAAATTTTTATTTAAAATTAAGGAATTAAGAGGCACCATAGTCTGCTACCATTTTACATCAAACCGTATGAATTGACGTCACGACCGCGTTTTGAATCGTAAAACAGTCACGGATCTTTACTTTTCTTTCCCTTAATTACTTTTCCATTTCTTTAATTTTGTGTTCGAAAAATGATTTTATAAATTCACGGTTCGGAGAACGGGCATGACTGCTAGTAGTAAAGAAAAAAAAACATTCACATGAACTTCAATCTGAAATTTTTATCATCTTTCAATAAAACATTAAACAGTAATTGCTGGTGGGGCAATTTTTCAAGTACTGACAACTCGAACTTCTTCCGCAGTAAAAACTCAATTCCACAGAGTAGAGATGTTTCACTGTAATACATCATCATATTTTGGAAGCTGGCATTCAGCTTTATTTCAGTCTTCTGGGTGCCGACTTTCCATGTATGCAATTAAGCCTCAGTGTAGGTAACATGACGTTAGTGCTTCCAATGCAACAAAATATTTGTTACTTAATTTTTAACAATTACAAATTATTAGAAATTGTTCCCATAAAAAGGCTTTTTTCCTGGCTATGGGTGGTTTAAACTGTGACAAAGAAAAAAAATGGATGCACCTCAAATTGGCATCCAAACGGTTAGTTAGGTTTTTTTATTTTGTTTTTTCACTACTATGTGGTAATCTAAATAATCTAAAGGGCTGAAACACCAAGTGGCAGGTGAAAGATTTGCACTATACTTTTCCAGGTAACACTGTAATGGTTCCTTAATAATCAGAAACACTCTTGTTGTAAGACGAGGATATTTTTACCACTCTTAATGTGTGTGGTTTTTTAGAAAGGGGGGAGATTTTGTCCAGCACAGCGTTCTTACTAGCATCCTCAATATTTTGCACCACCCCATGCATTACCGAATTAAAGCAAAGGTATAGCATCTTTACATTTTTAATCACTTGTATGTGTAGATTTCTTTGAATTTGCATTTGCAATATACGAGCATAAGAAAATTTTTAGATGTATTAATGTGTATATAAATAACGAAATCGTGTGTATGTAATAAGTCAACAAGTTTCAGTCACCCCTCCCCCCCCAAAAAAATTTTTTAATCCCCTCCCCGGAAAAAGACTCTCTAAATGCAACACTGCATTTCATTACAATCTGTGTAAATTACGAGAACTTGATGGTAGATGTGATAAAATCCATTACAAAAATACATTTTGATGTTATGCATCTTTCTTGACAGTAATAAAGTATGCGTCGTAGCGAAATTTGGCTTCCGCTCGACCTCCCCAAGGAGGATGGGGGTTCCCTACTATTGTCCACAGCTTTAAAATGAATTCCAATGAATTCTGGAATAATGAACAGTGATTGTGTTTAAAAAGGCTCTGTCGGATCAAACTGCGGAAATGTGAACTCTTGCATACTGCCTCATTATCAGATCCTATATACAAATAGTGAGGTAAGAAAATTTTCGATTTTACCCAGAACAAACCTGATCAGAGATGTAGGAGTGCATTATGCTTGCCCCGCCTCTTTCAAGTTTGGTTTTCTTTCCGCATTTCATTTACTTTATTTACTTAATACCAGTACAAGCATAAGTTTGATTTCTTTACAATTTGAACTTTATTTATCAACGGAAACGAGAATGTAAAAGGATGCTTCTTGCAAGGGAGCTGGTTGTCCATGAAATAGGGTTCACGTTATTGTTGCGCCATCAGTTAAATTGTGGCACAGAAAAAATACAACTAAATAAAACCTTAAATACGAACTGACTACAACAAAACAGAGAGGAAGTAGGCAGAGATTTATTTATTTATTTAAAGTTTAACGACCACCGTGAGCAACTCGATGGGCTATAAGCAGTCCCCCGTCCCTAATTTAGGGTCATTGGTTCCAGGAAAAGGAGAGAGCCAACGCCTCAAGACACACAACATGCATGCCTCACTGGGATTCGAACCCCGGTTCCACCTCGGACGAATGGACATCAGCCACCGCTCAGACCACTGCGCCATCGGGACGGCAGGTAGAGATTACACCAATGACGGACAAAGCCCGGCGATATTTCGAGAGATTTGCAAAAGTTTTTATTTATTTATTTCCCGGCAGGGAAATACTGGAAAGCAACAGTTGTGAAAACACAAATTTACCGGTGACGGAGATCGAACCATCATCCTTCTGCTCCGGAACCGAATGCTTTCCCAATTAAGCTACACCCACATATGCTTATCACTGCTATACTTGCCGTTTTGACATGTGTGTCACCTCTGCAGCACGTCACATATATTCCCCTAGCCTCCATCAGAAAGGCGAGGGCACTAAATCGCAGATTTCGGGTCCGGAAAAAAGGAATTCTTATAATTCTAGACGATGTGTGGAAAGAACATGACACATTTTTCGAACAACCTGACGTCTAGTAGATCCGCTTTTACGTTCGAGCGCCAATGTGAAAATACAAATTTGCCACCCTGGTGGCGCAGTGGTCTAAGCGTTGACTTCTGACTATTCGTTCGAGACTGGTCCGGGTTCGAATCCCGGTGAGGCATGGATGTTGTGTTTATCTTACGGCGCTGGCTCTCTCCCTTCCCTGGAACCAGTGACCTTAAATTACGGACGGGCGACTGCTTATACGCCATTGATTTCCTCATGGTGGTTACTAAACCCTCAACCAAAAAAGAAACACAAATTTGCCGATGGCGCAACTCGAATCCTCATTCTTCTACTCCGGAGCCGAATGCTTTCCCAATTAAGTTGCATCAACAACGGATTATTACTGCTACTTGCCATCTTGGCATGTACGTCACCTCTGTAGTATGATACACAGCGAAAGAATGGAGTAAACCTTCAAGTAAGGACGAGTCACCCTCCTAATATTCTTAACTGTGCCCCGAAATCACATTAGGTAGGTCCTTCTCAAAGAAGTTTTGCGAAATGGATGAGATAACAGCCTCCGCCAGCTCACCCGGATGTTTTATTTTGGGCGGGATTTAGAGACCACTGTCAGCGGCTCTATGGTCTGCAAGCAGTCGCCGGTCCCAATTCGGGCCACTGACTCCGGGGAAGATGAGACCTGAGCTATAGTGTAGGTACCCCCTTCATCCGTGCCTCATTCGGGACCGGGCCTTGTTCGAATGACTAGTCAGAAACCAATTCCTCTTCCCAATGGGCCACCGGGTCGGCCACCCGGATGCGCTATGCCGCTAAAGGAACGGTAGATGAAACACTCACTTTAGGAAATTTATTTCAAAACAGATAAATTTCCGACGGGATAGCGAAAACTAAAAATATGTTCGATTGCTGAAGAAATACCCAGCCCCTTTTGATAAATCTGCATATAAAATTTCATCTGAAAAGGCTGTATATGAATTTTATTATTCTGTAGACGGCAAATGTGTATTCGTAACATCATTTTAAAATTCCGTTAACATTCATTGCCTTGAGCAGAGTTTACAAACTCGAAAACTCATCATCATCAGTGTTATGATGTATTTCGCTTTCGGTACGTTATCTGGAAGGGAATCATTTTTTTTTTTTTTTTTTTTTTTATTTATCCCTGTTTAAGCATTTCTGTGAATTTTTTTCTTCCGTCCTTTCCCCCGTCCCTTCGAGTTCTTTGGAAGCGATCATGTTTCCTTACCATATGTAGAAATAATTTCTACCATTGAGCAGTTGGATCCGGGAAACAAAACTTTAGTTTCAGCAGACTTTTCTCCCACAAAAACCCCCCAAAAAAACATGTTTTTCCTTCAAATGAAATCATACTTTCATAGCATGAGCTCAAAGTTTTTCTTCCTCGCTACTCCCGTCCCTTAGCACAAAGTCTGTAATGCAAATGAATTAACGACGTAGAACAAAATAAATAGTTTCCTCCTTGCCACGTCTCTCTCTCTCTCTCTCTCTCTCTCTCTGTTTCCCCACCTCTCACTCTTTAATCCCGCCTTTTCTTACTGAGTACATTAGTTGCTCCTCCTCCATCTATGTGTGTGCGTCTTCATTTTACCTCCATTCTGTTTCTCTCACTGACTGTTTGCAATCCGTTTTCTTCCTTTGAAAGACTTCCCTAACCTTCTCCCTCCTTTCCACTATTTTGCTGCTTTTATCCTCTCTTTCTCTCTCGTTCTCGATTTCTCTTCTTCTCGTTCTATACCTCTTCCTCCCTCGCTCTTGTTTTTTCAGTCTCTCCGCCTTTCATTTTCATTTTCTTTCCCTCTCCCCCTTTCTCCACTCTCTCTATTCTACTCGACTTCTTTCTCTCTAACCTATCCTCTCTCGCTCTCGTTCTCTTTTTATTTTTCTGCCGCTCTCGACACCTTCCTCTCTCGCTTTCGTTCTTTCTTTCTCTTTCTGTCTCTTTTCCACGAGAGCTGCTACTTTTCGTTCTCTCCACTTTCTCTGTCTTTTTCTCTCTTCCACTCACTTTCTCGTTCCCTCTGTCGCTCGCTCTTTTTCTCTTCCTCCCTCTCAGTCTACAAATCGTTTTTTCTCTCTTTTTTCGGACTATATATTGTCTCTCTCTCTTTCTTGATATCGATGCATTCCTCTCTAGCTGTTATGTTCTCTGTCTTTGTCTTTCTCTCTCGCTCTCAGGCGCTTGCTATGTGCATATTATCTCTCTCTCTCTCTCTCTCTCTCTCTCTCTCTCTCTCTCTCTTCTCTCCCCCGCGTCTCTCTTACGCGCTTATTATGTGCGTATTATCTCTCTCAATCCTGTCCCCTTCTCTCTCACGCTATATATTGTTTCTATCTCTTTCTCATTTTCGCCCTCCATCTCCCTCTCCCTCTCTCTCTCTCTCTCTCTCTCTCTCTCTCTCTCTCTCTCTCTCTCTTCTCTCCCCCCGCGTCTCTCTTACGCTCTTACGCGCTTATTATGTGCGTATTATCTCTCTCAATCCTGTCCCCCTCTCTCTCACGCTATATATTGTCTCTATCTCTTTCTCATTTTCGCCCTCCTTCTCCCTCTCTCTCTCTCTCTCTCTCTCTCTCTCTCTCTCTCTTAGCGGATCTCCTTTACTTTCTCCCATTCTGCCTGTGCCTCTGCTTCATTATTCTGTCTTTCTCACTGTCCCACTCTTTCCGTTTCAATGTTAAATTTTTCTGAGCTCAGTTTTGCATGAGCAACTCTAAAACAATTTCTTAGAATAAAATTAGTTCACTATTTTACATCAAAACATGAAGGTAATCCTTTACATGATCTCCTCGACTCGATGGACTGTTCAAAATTGAATAAATTCAACTGTGCGCAAACATAAATGGGATCGCCTTTCAATGATGCGCAGTGTCCAGCGTCAGAGCCCAACAAGCGCAAGCAAATATCAAAACGTGTTCAATGTGCTGTTGCATGTCTTTCAAGTCTTCATTGATCAACAATCTGTGGCGTCAGGCGGCCGTTTTTTCTCGGACCCAAATCCACTCATAGACGGCAGGCACTTGGTTCTGGCACAACGAATGACAGTGGCGCTCTTTTTATTTTACACTGCTCGCTCCATTCGTCTTGTCGTTTTTAACTCCGGCTGTACAAGCATTTGGAAACTTTCTGAAAGAAGTGAAGTTTTAGTCTGTCATGCCTTACTGACATTTTTGTATTCTTTTTTTTCTGTTCTTAATTTACTTAAAAAATTCTTTTGTCTGACCTTCCCCAATAAATTCAGCAAAAAGCCAATAATATAAATTTAGAATTAATACTGGGTAAATTAAACCGTCCATTAATACAACGGCTTCACTTAAACTCAGTTTGCACTCGAATCCTTCATTTTGCTTCTTTTTTTGGTGCTAATCGTTCTTAAATTAATTTTTCTTTTGTAAACAAACTTTCCATAGTTTTAGAATTTATTTCCACTCTGCAAATCCGAAGATGTAAAATGTAGTGGGGGTGGGGAGGATAACTTTCAAATCTTAGCCTTTAAAAAAATTAAATTTTGACGATTCAACAATATGAATTTTTGTCGCAATTTAAACTTGAAGAAGCTGAGATTAATTTTTGTTTTTAGTGTATCAGATATGATATTTTCGTGCTAAAAATGATCTAAGTTGAAAAAAAACAATGCCGTCTTATGCACGATTTGAAAATTTTATATTAAAAACATATATACAAGTTTAAATATATACACATTAGACCTTTCGAGTTTACAATAAACTCATCCTCAGATGTAACAGAATGTTAAACACAAGCGACAAGGTGTTAGTTATATATACCATGG
The DNA here is from genome assembly GCA_039090855.1 of Macrothele yani. NCBI lineage: Eukaryota > Metazoa > Arthropoda > Arachnida > Araneae > Macrothelidae > Macrothele > Macrothele yani. Next base: position 121,400,072 of record CM077026.1, read on the forward strand.
TAGTCGTATCACAAGTGACGTATGTCCAATGAGGTTTTAACGCATGTGCGGAAATAATTGGTTAAACTCAATTTCGGGAGACTCAGGGTGTTTTTCCTTGTCCATTAATTGTTTCCAAGGGAGGGGGATAGTACAAGGAAAGTCATCATTGCAGCATAAATGACTGTATTTACAAACCAGTAAACTTTCTGTGAAAAGGATAGTAGAACAAAGTCTATGGGTATTCAGTATAATTGCTGCCTCCCAAATAGGAGTATACGCACATGTTAAATAGGACCTGGAGAGAGCTGTAGAAGTTGAAGAGGTTTTAATGTTATATTTGTGTTCCGAAACTCTACATTTCAAGGAAAGAGAGGTCGAACCCACATACATCATGTTCTACTCTTCCTCCAGCGAAGCCTTCAGTGGTATGGCATAAATGCCATGTTGATTGTCCAGTTCAACCCTGTCTCTGTCACTTTTTATAATTACTGAGATGTTATTAGTCTTGATCCCGAATCCAATGTTATATTTTTTACAAATACCTTTCAAGGGGTTGGTAACTCCAGGTATAAAAGGAACTGATCCGACATATTTGATGGGTTGGTGATCTCTAGTTAAGGTTGAAACAGAGTTTAAATAAATTCGTCGTAGTAGGTTATCCACAGTGAAAGCTGGGTATCCATAGTCACTAGCCAACTTCTTAATATTTGCCAACTCCAAGTTGCGTAGGGCAATGTCCGATGAATGCGATATTGCTCGTCGCAGCAAAAAATGTAAGGAAGATAACTTTTGACAAAGCGGATGAAAAGAGTTATAAGGGATCAAAGTTGTATTAGAACTTGGACGGTGAAACGTATGTAATGGACGAGAATACTGTACTGGAGACGGACGAAATGAGTATCTGTAAACGAAATAAACAACCCATTTGTACTTACTTCATATGTATTATTTCGTTCAAATCACTTTACTTGCGGCGAAGACGGGGCAACTACTCATGTCCTACACGTACAATCTCCAATACCTACATACACGCATTTGAGGTCCGAGGGGTGGAATCATTGTCAAATAACCTACACAACCTGTAAGGGTGTGCTGGTTTATTCACGTTGTATGGTTACCCATAAGTTATTGGTTAATTACCAACATATAGTTAACCATTAACCATTACGATTATAATGGGTAACTGTTACATATGTCATTACAATTACCATGTAATTCTAACGACCAGTTCACCATTACAAAGTAATGGTAACGCTAAGTACTTGTTCCCATTACCATTACGCTGTAATGCATTACCGATTAATTCAATCACGATTTTGCCCAACTCTGGTATTATTTAATTGACTTATTTCTGCATTCTCTGGGCTTCGCGGGTAGCCTAGCAAGCCTCGAATATACGCTATTGTTATGCATATATTAGTGTGTATGCACTGTAGTTTGAAATCCAGGAACATTAACAATTTATACACAGGTAACTAACTACAATTCATAACTAGAGTTAATTCTACAACAGGAAACGTGTTGCGCAAGAGTAGTTTGAAGACATAAAAGTGTGAAGGTTGCTTCGTACTGCGAGGATGCGAAATCTCTGCTGTCTACCACAGACTTCTGCGCTCTGACGTCAGCGAGCTCATATGTTTATGGTCCTACCAGCTTTTCATGTATGATAAGCGGAATGAAGTATTCATGACTTTTTTTTTTGTTTTTTTTTTTTTAAACTCCACAAGAATCCATCCGAGCCACGCAAGACACGCGCCGGATGAAAGGATTAATTATTAGGTTTTATTGATGCTGTTCCTGTAAGAATTTTACAGAACTGGAGCGCTGCTGTCATCGATAATTTACGCCTCCTTTTCTACAAAAGTCGAAAGTTTCTGCCCAAGAAGGGAACCAGTCTTTGCTGCAAATCTTTTACTCCATTCGAAATCTGAGAAAAGAAGAATCACATTTCTATGTAAAGACGTGCATCTTCAGTAACAGAAATCGAAATTCCGCTCATTAGCAGTTACTTCTTTCCTAGTACCTTCAATCTGATATTCTCAACAGGAAAGTCGATCCCGTTTTCCCCTCGGCAGCCCCAACTTCCTGTCTTCTTTCCGATTGCATCTGTGGCGACAACGTGGCTCCTCCTCCTCCTCAACTGCATATTTGTGGCTCTGATGGCAGATGTTTAGACAACAAAACCTTCATATTTTGCTTGCATTCTGGCTTAAGGGGTCGGAGGAGAAGTTGTAGTTTTCGTAATTACGTATCTGGCTAGTACATTCTTATTTTTGTTTCGCTCAGTAACACAAATTTAATTTGGAAAACTTGATTATATTGATATAACACTGCAACATATCAGTGAAGTTATATGCTCAGTGGTGGATCCAGTGGCGTACCGGAAATCGCCCCCCCCCGCGAAAAAACATTTCGAGGCCCTTTTGGGAAATTTATTAGCTTTCAATTACTGAACATTTTTAACCCGTATTATTTGCAATGCTTAACGGGCGTTTTTATAAATAAATTCTTTGGAACCTGCAAGTATGTTTCATAAAACCAAAATTATTACTTTATTGCATCACGAAGTGTACATTTGTGTGATGACACACAAATGTACACTTCGTGATTAAAATGTTTGCCGTACTTTCATACCGATACAAAGTACTCTAAAACGCTTACACCAAAGTTAATCATATCATGCAAATTTTATTGTCTTAGAGAACTATATAAAAGGCCAGCCTCTTTTAAATGCCTCACGATCACACATACAAAACATATAACTGCCGTATGATGACCTTTTCCGATTTATACCAAAATACAGAACATAAGTAAGTAAATGAGAAACAATTAAGAATTGTGGCACAAAACTATTTAAATAATTTACTCTTGAATATAAAAAAAAAAGGCTAACAAAACGCTGAAATCCGTTTTTATTGGTGTAACATTACAAAAACTTGTTCTAGTTTTTGTAATATTACACCAATAAAAACGGATTTCAGCGTTTTGTTAGTATTTACTGGTGTATACTTACCCAATTTTTACGTTATGAAAAAACACATTGAACGTAATATCACAATGTTTTGCACAGAGTAAAAAAAAATTTCTTGACTCTCACATCAAGAAGATGACTCTGCTTCTTCGTTCCAGCGTAGAACATCTTTTAGTTCATTATATTCTGAAGGATGAGTAGTTAATATGTGCAAATACATGCACTTTATCGTCACTGGTACACAGATTCCGCTCATTGGACTAATATTTCTTGCACACATTAATATACATGCATAGCAACTTTTGCGATGGTCGTACAAAGGGCCCCCAAGTCTAGGGATCGACTTAGACAGTTTGGGGTCCTGGGCAAGAGCCTTTCGGCCCCGTTTCTCCTCTCGCAAAACACATTAGGTCATGCTTCCTTCCAGAGGCGACTTTAGATCTTTTGGGGCCCTAGGCGCTAAAAGGTTCAGGTCCCCGCTCCCCCCCCCCCCCTTCTTATCTCCTCAGAAACTTTCATCCGTCAGATTAACAAAAAAAGGGGGGGGAGCAAGAAAAAGGTTTTTACGCTTTTTAAAATGCCATTTTATCTTCCTATTATTAGAACGTTCTGTAAGAGACAGTGCTAGCGAGTTTAATCATTTTGTCAGTCCGTGCACATCAAACATTTCGATTTCAGAGATATTTCAAAAGTTATTTTTGCGGCTAATAGCAAATCAAAGGACAAATGATCAAATGATCATATGTAGATGATTTTAGGAAGGGAGTGTCTGACCCCGGGTCTTAAAAAACCCTTAGAAATAGGAAGCTAGGAGATTTGGGCTAGAGTGTCCGATAGGAAAGTGACACGAAAGCGAAGTAGAAAGGGGAGGAAGACGCCCTTATTTATTAACCGGGGGGCCAGTACCCGGGGCCCGACAGCTTAACGTGCCCATCCGACTCACGGCGGATATTTAGTGGATCGAACGTTCGTACCTGCCTGGGATCGCACCTGAGGTCCTTTCCGTCGCAGTCACGAACGTTGCCCACTAGGCCACCCGCGGCCCATATACTGCAAGTCAAAGGACATTAAGTTTGACATTTTAAATACCCACATACTTCATGAATTTACCGCTAGGGACGGTCAAAGTCGGAAATTCAAGAAATTAAACTTCTATTGTGAAGAAATTATTCAACTTAGAGGGAAAAAAATATTTCTGTGCCTTTCAGATTAGGCTTAACTATTCCTGCTCAAGCATTTAAATTTTCCAATGAGTTCGTTAATTTCTTGTTGGGGGCACTTAAGTCCTAAGAATCTGATCTTCATAGAATTTTGAAACATTATTTTTGCGAATGGTAAGACATTAACATTCATTAAATTTTGCCCATTTAAAATTTCACTAATAGTTCATAAATTTCCCGCTAGGAGTTCTCAAAATGGAAATTCAGTAAATTTTAGCTTTACGCTGCGAAGAGACAATTTTAGTTACAGCAAGAGTTCTTTTTGAATTTGATACTTTAGGCAAAACTGTTTACTTTAGCAACTTTTCATTTGCAAGTTATTTGGCAAATTTAACGCTAAGAGTGCTGAAAATTGAATTTCTCTAAATTTATCAGTACATTGAGTACTTGTCATGAAATTCGAATACGTTTCTCCCCCTTTCTACTTCGCTTCCGTGCCACTTTCCTTTTGGGCACTCTAGCCCAAATCTATTAACTTCCTATTTCTAAGGGTTGTTTAAGACCTGGGGTCAGACACTCCCTTCCTAAAATCCTCTACATATGATCATCATGATCATCATCCTCTTTAAATAATGCATAGCTTTTCCGCTAGGGAGACGTAAATGTCAAACCCTTTTCTCTCTACCCCTGCTTCCGGGAGACGTATTTGAAAGGTTTCTTTCCTTAGCATAGCTTTTGTCGTGAAGAATACTTTTCGCCTGTTTTAAACTTTTCCGTTATGCAAAATTCTTCCGCTAGAAGACGTAGAGTTATCTCATGTTTCCTTATATACTTCTTCTTTTAACTGTTCTATTTGAAAATCTCTTTGTCTCTGATACTTTCTGCTATGAGAAACTTTTTTGTGCGCAATTTGTAAATTTTCGTAACATACTTTTCAGGAGCTGGTGAAAGTAAGTAGTTGTTTCTGGACGTTTTGTGTCGATTGTAAAAGTCCGGTTGACTTTTTTTTTTTTTTCTAACCGTTTCCACTGACTTTGAATAACTTTGATCAATTTTATTAGCGTCGGAAAGGATTCAAAAGACACGCTTATTACAAACGAAAATTTGATGTCAACCTTCTTGCTTTTTTTGTTGCTGTTGTTGTGGCTTTATTCGCGGTTTAAATTTACTAGACGAAACCCTAGTTAGTTTACTTTTTTTTTTTTTTTTTTTTTTTTTTTTGAAAAGAATAAAGTCATATGAAACAACAAATGTAAACTTTATTTGATTGACAAATTCATTCAACCACTTCAGTAAAGACAATTGTTCAGGTTCGTGATTTTTTTTTTCTTTCACTGAAAGTTTAACGACCACCGTGAGCAACTCAATGGGCTATAAGCAGTCGCCCGACCCTAATTTAGGGTCACTGGTTCCAGGAAAGGGAGTGAGCCAGTGCCGTAAGACAAACACAACCTCCATGCCTCAATCGGGATTCGAACCCGGACCCTTACGAACGAATCATCATAAGCCAGCGCTTAGGCCACTGTGCCACCTGGGGCCGCCAGTTTCGTGATGAGCATCACGAACCTGGGGCGGCCAGTTTCGTGATGAGCATCACGACTGCACTGTTTTTCAGTCGTAAAATGTGAAGCGGAAGTCCACTCATCTCGATCGTGTGCAAAAATTCAACTGGATAGCCCACTCTTTCACTCTCATCTTCAGTCACAACTGCGTTTGTAAATGTTGTTGAAATGAGATTCGCGTTGCGAATACTCTTCACCCGTCGGAATCGACGGTTAGTTTCTCTCCTTTTTTTTTTTTTTTTTTTTGAAAAGAATAAACTCATATGAAACAACAAATGTAAACTTTATTTGATTGACAAATTCATTCAATCACTTCAGTAAAGACAATAGTCCAGGTTCGTGACTTTTGTTTGTGTGTGTGTGTGACTGAAGGTTTAACGACCACCGTGAGCAACTCAATGGGCTATAAGCAGTTCCCCGTAACATTTTCCCTAACAATGGTCAACGGAATGTTTATTTACATCTTTACATAATGGGGAATGTCTTACAATGTGAATAAACTGGATCGAATGAATATTAAATTGTATATATACATACATTACACAGTCTAACGGCATAACGCAATCAGGTCTTCGAGACTGTTCGTTGCTCCGATGAGAAGAACTTTGCTACCAATGCTTGCTAGCGCTAAAAGAGAAAACTTCGGACTTTGGACTTCACATGTTCCTACTCAGTGGTATGATGTCCATGACAGGGGACCAGCCCTTCCCATCATGCTGTTAGTCATGGAGAAGAGAATACAAGACTAGAACGTAGCGCCTAGAGCCAGTAACAATTGTAAGGTCTGTACTGCTGAGATGAGAGGGGTGGTGATGGGGGGAATTACTATCATGCAGAGTATTCGTAAAACCCGGCCGCTACGTGAACCTTTCTGTCTGTGGAGCAGAAAATTTTGATCACCATTTGGTACATGTATACATCGGCCGCTTAAAGCATTAAGTGCCGTCACACTACCCTAACCCAACAACAGCAAATCTGACGATTGCTATTTAGTAAAGGGTTCCATACATCTTTGAGGTCTCACTGTATATCCTACTTAGAAATAGAAAAGAAGAGAGCGAGGGCCAAGTTTTTCCCCTAGCAAGATCAGAATGAGAAGAAGAGAAACACCATTGTCTGTCGAAACTTGATTTCGTAAATACAGTAGCGAACAAAAGTATTTGGCGAAACACTTTTTCGACCATAATTGTTTTACTGCTGCACCAAATCAGGTCATTTTGGAATATGATATGTGTTATTCAGTTGTAAACATGACCCGTATGCAGATGGATCGGAAACCTTAACACAGATCAGGTACCGAGCTTAATCGCAAAGATCATACAAATTGACCAACAAAGTAGGTGTGTATCATATTCATTTAATGCAACGATAACAGAAAACAAGTACGAGAAAACGACAAAACAATAACTAATACTTAGTGGGATAACCACGAGATTTAATAACAGCTGTACAACGGGCCGGCATCGAGTCCACTAGCTTCTCGACGGTGACCCGCGGAATTCGCGTTCATTCTGCAGACAACTGGTCGAACTTCTGGGCCCTATTCCGGTAGGTTTTCTTCGCACATCGTCTCTCCAGCTCCTCCCACATGTGCTCGATGGGGTTGAGGTCTGGAGATTGGCTTAGCCAGTCTAGAAGTGTGACCTGTTGCTGCTGGAAGGCTGCCTTCGCTACGGTGGAGGTGTGCTTCGGGTCGTTGTCTTGCTGCATGATCCATCCTGGTCCCATGGGCAAATTGAAGACATCGTTGATGAGCATGTTCCTGTAGCTCTGGCCGGTCATTATTCCGTCAATCTTGATGATTGGGCCCATTCCATTGCGAGAGAAGGTGCCGTAAACCATGAGCGATCCTCCTCCGTGCTTGACACTCGGCTGAATGAACTGGGGGTTGAATCTCTGGCCACACGGACGTCGTACGTATCGGATGCCATCACTTCCGAACAAGTTGAACTTGCTCTCGTCGGTGAAAAGCGCCTTAATCCAGTCCGCCGCGGTCCAGTTGCGACGACGGCGTGCGAACGCGATTTTGTTCGTCGATTCTTGACTGCGATGAGTGGTTTCTTGGCATGGCGTCTTCCATTCAATCCACCAGCAATGAGACGACGGGAGATGGTCATTCGGCTGACGTTCAGGTCGTCGCTGTCGCGGAATTCGGTGGCGATGTCCACAGCAGTCAATGTGGGATCAGCACGAGATCGACGGAGGATGCGTCTATCCTGACGCAAGGTAGTGAAACGAGGCCTACCACATCGCGGACTGTTCTCGACGATCCCAGTCTTCTTATAACGTTGCAGGATAGCTGAAATGGACTGGTGTCGGATCTTCAGGGCCCTCGGAATGTCGGTGACGCGCATTCCGGATTCCATCATGTTCAAGGCCGCCTGGCAAGCTCCAGCAGGGATATCCGCCTTTTTACCCATTTCTGAAAACCTAAGATTGACTTATTATCACACTACGCATCGCAAAACCCACAAAAATCGCAAGAAAAACATTAATACATGCAGCAAACAAATGGGTAATAATTGGCGACTCTTGAATATAGCCCATTTCGAACGCCAAATTCGCTCTGAGCGAAATATAAACTACGCGGCATTGTAACCCAGGAATCAACACATACTATATCCCAAAATGACCCGATTTGGTCCAGCAGAAAAAAATAATTATGGTCGAAAAAGTGTTTCGCCAAATACTTTTGTTCGCTACTGTAAATTCCCCGTCCCAGCTGAAAGCACTGAAGAAGGCAGAAGGGACAACTGGCTTTTTGAGTTAGCGCAAGCTTGCTTTAAACCTTTTTGAGTTTTAACTAAGCATTTTTTTACTTCTTTTTTTTTTTTTTTTTTTTGAAAAATTGTTATTATACCATACCTATCCCCAACCTACCAACACATCCTTTATTTATATAGCACGTTTTATTTACCTAGCTGTATTAAGCTTTTGAAACATTTTTACGTGGTCGAAGTGCATTAATTTTGTTACTTGAACAATGCCCCAATGCTTTGAGTGTAACCAATCCCTGAGCCAATGAGAGCTCACCTTTTATAACTGTTGACCTATCTGAAATTTTCAAGCGCATCTTTGGCTGGTCATACATGATCACACTATCAGATCAGATCAGATCAGATCAGATCATATGTAGAGGATTTTAGGAAGAGAGTGTTTGACCCCAGGTTTTAAACAACCCTTAGAAATAGGAAGCTAGGAGATTTGGACTACCGTGCCTGATAGGAAAGTGACACGGTAGCGAGGTAGAAAGGTGGAGCAAGACGCCCTTATTTATTTCTGGTGGGCGGGGGGATGTCAGTACCCGGGGTCCGAAGGCTTTACGTGTCCATTCGACGCACGGCGGATATTTAGTGGTTCGAGCATTCGTACCTGCCCGGGATCGAACCTGAGGTTCCTCCGTGGCAGTCACAAACGTTGACCAGTAGGCCATGATCACACTATCCGTCAGGTTCAGACAAATCAAAATTTCTTTTTCAAAGTAAATTTTGGTTGCTGTGAGATGTTTTGATCTTGCTCAGTCATTGTTTATTTCGAATTAAAAGAAAATAACAAGATAAAATTGGCGTTTGATGTACGATATATCCCCTTGATGTAAGATGTACCTGATGAAGAAATGCTCTGCAATTTCGAAAGATCTTGTACGACCTATATCTGCACTTAGTATTAAAGTATTAAATTACGTTTTGCTATACACTGAGTGGCCACTTTATTATGACCACCTGACAGTTTTAAGCAAATGAGCTATGAGAGGGCGAGGCTAGTATAAAAAGGGAAAGCTTGGTGCTTGCGACAGTACTAGAAGTGATTTTTGGGTGACGAGATGGGTAAAAAATCCGATTTGACGGACTTTCAACGTGGGATGATTGTAGGAGCTCGGAGCCATGGAGCGAGTATCACCGAAACCGCCCCATTCGTGAAAGGTTCCAGAGCAGCTGTTGTTAAAGTGTTTAAAGACTGGACTGTCAGCCAAAAACTGAGTCTCTATGTGCAACGTGTGGTTGTCATCGACTAGTGACTGCTCGGGCGGAACGGAGAGTGTACAGACTGGTAACAGACAACAGAAGGACAACAGTGCGGCAAATTACAGACCATCTTAATCAAGTATCCCCTCAAATGATCTCTACACGCACTGTTCGCCGCACACTGCATCGCGTGGGATATGACAGCAGAAGGCCTGTTCGAACACCTTTGCTGTCTGCAGTTAACAAGAGAAAACGTCTCCAGTTCGCACAGGAGCACAAAGATTGCAGAGTCAATAATTGGAAACAAATTACGTGGTCCGATGAATCACGTTTTCAGTTGCACCATGCCGATGGTCGAGTGAGAATTCGACGGAAACAGCGTGAAATCATGGACCCCAAATGCATTGCTACAACCCTTCAAGCTGCTGAAGGCAACGTTATGGTTTGGGGAATGTTTTCTTGGCATGCTTTGGGCCCTTTAATTCGTGTTGATCAACGTCTGACTGGCACATCATATCTAAACATCGTTGCGGACCAAGTGCATCCTGTCATGTGGATGGTTTATCCCACTGGCGATGGCTACTTTCAAAAAGATAATGCGTCCTGCCATAGTGCTCGTATTGTACAGGATTGGTTTCAGGAATGAAGTTGAACGAGCCATCAGACAGCTGGATCCACAACCCTGCAATCTCACATTCCTGGGAAGTGCTATTCATCAAGCATGGTCTCAGATTCCACAAACCACCTATCAACATCTCGTGGAGTCCATGCCACGAAGAATCGACGCAGTATTAAAGGCAAAAGGGGGCCCAACGAAGTACTGAGGGGGTGGTCATAATAAAGTGGCCACTCAGTGTAAATGAGTACAGATATGTGTTCAGTCCTTCTGATCATCGTGTAAAGACGGCTTGTTTATCTACAATAATAACATTTCCCTTCTAATCTGTCTTTAATTCAATAAAAAACATAACTGAGCAGGATTAAGGCATCTCGCAGTAACTGCTATTTACTTAGAAAAAGAATTTTTAAATACATATCACTGGACCTGATGGACATTGTGATGTCGCTTCATCAAGCGTTGTGGCTCTTCTTGATCGCCGAGGGTTGTACTTACGCAACTGCACTTAATCCAGTATTGGAAGTGGGAGCGTTGAAATTTTTTTAATAAGAATGAACAAACACTGAGGTGTTAAAAATTTACTGGAAAGTAATTGTTCCCTGTCATAAATTATTTTCATTTTTATACGTTTCCCTCTTATTTTTATTTCTATTCTACCATTTGTACAAAGAAAAAGAGAACTTCAAATATTTTCTAAAATATCCAGTTAAATAAAGTTCTGTCATTCTACAAATTCGATTGTCTACTTTGGTTATCGGCTTTTCTTTTTCTCCTCTTTTTCCCCTTCAAACTCAGATATGTTCCATTTTAAAGAAACTCATTGTGCAATGCTTTGGATTTCAAGTATCTGATTAATTCAATGATGTTTGGAGGAGCTACTCAGGGGAAGGCGTACAACTTATGGCTCCATCCACGTTATTAATTCTGCGGAATCTCTCACTGAAATTCTACATCTCTGATGTAACTCTAGAATTTTGCAACCTTTGGAATTCAAGACAGTCGCAGAATTCCTGCAAATCCAACCGTCATCGATTTTATGGGCCGGTAGGAATTCCAGCCCAGCACATATCCTAATCTATAGCCTAATCTCCTCCTTATTCCTGTATTCGTTAACCAATCCTATACCTTGAATCTTTCGCCATGCAAGTATTGATTAAAATGGAAATTATATCCAATTATCCGTACAGATAACATAATATATAAATCAGTGATATGATAGCAGCTCCTTCAAAACCCATTGCAACTCAGAAGTATGGAATGCAATGCTTTAGTGGCGTAAAAAATCTCTTGTTGTAATTTTGCCTTTTTTTCTTGGGAGGGGGGGGGAGGAGAGCAAATACTGCTACAACAACGTTGATTTCGTCCACTGTGTTTCAATATAGGCGTGAATAGGTTTAAATTGTTCAAACTGCTTGCAAAATCTTTTAAATGTATGGTCCATGAAGAAAAAATTTTAACTGGTTAGAGCCTCTCTTCCTTTGTTACTCGTGAAAATTAAAGTTCTATCCTTTTATCCGTCGTCAATCTCGTACGTTGATATAAAATCTTGTGTCATTCCTAGTTTTTTTCGTTCCGCTTGGTGCAAAGCATTTTTAATCGAAAATACTGAGTTTCGCAGAGAAGTCGTATTCCCAAATAGATATATTTGTATGTGTGTGTGTGTGTGTGTGTGTGTGTGTCCTAGCTCTTCTTTATAATTCTTTGATATATGTTGCTCTTGTTCACGCACCGTTTCTTTGCATTACACACGTGTTATTATTTTTTTTTTTTTTTAGTTCTGGTACACTGTATTTTTGTTTGTTTGTTTTTGTTTGGAAATTTAACGACCACTGTGAGCAACTAACTCTAAGGGCTGTAAAGAGTCTCCCGTCCCTAATCTAAGGCCACTATCTCTATAGAGAGGGTTTATACCATGGGGGAGGGGGAGGGGGGCAGGCGCACCACCTATTCTTCATTCAGCTCTCAAACCTAAATTCACCTAGCCAAATTGTAAGAAACCAGCGCTTAAACCTCAGCGCCACCGGGAAGGTTTTATTTACTTCTGTAAGTACCACATTTAACTTGCTGTAGTGATCTACCCTCCGCAAAATGATATTATCTTTAACTATTAAGTGACTATTTCATTTCTCCATCTACTTGATGCATGCCTAGCCTTATTGGTTATTTTGTAATTTCTCTTATTGTAAACAGCAGAAAGCTTCCTCTTCTGAGTTTCAGTAATCTCCATTTCTGTCGTCCTGTTTATTACGAACAGTTTTGACTGTGAGTGCTTCGTTTTCCTTGTTTGTTTTTTTTTTTTTCTTTTTTTTTTGAAAAAAAGTGTATTTATGTTGATCGTTGGCTCCGAAATTCTTCGCGCCTACGCAAAAAAAAAAAAACTACTGATGAACCAAGCACGTTACATACATTGTATTAATTTAGCTACAGCCAACTAAACTTAGACGTAGAGCGTTGGATTTGGACCCCAGTCATTGGTACGCCCTACTCTCCTTTTGTAATCTCGATCGTCTCCATGCGATGACTCACAGAACGAAACAGAACACAAAGCGGTTCTTCCTCAGAGATATTCCGAAATCCATGTTCCAAAGCATTTATCTTAATAGAAACAATGCCTTATCAGGACTGGTTTTTTTATGGGACAAAACGATGGGTAGACTTAAAAAAAAACAAGTTAGTAAAATCATGCAATGCATTAATTATGACACGCTTTCCAACATACCCGGAATCATTACTCAACTTATTACTCAAGTTATGAGGATAATGGCTGTGGAAGAAATCTTGCTCCTGTGACCTGATCTTTGACCCCATTTCGATGATATTGAATAGAATTGGTTCAATATACCTCCGGAATAACATACTAAAGTTTTGTCGCAATAGAAGCATTTTTAGTCAAGTTATGAGGATAATGGCTGTGAAATTAATCTCGCTCCTGTGCCCTGACCTTTGACCTCATTTCGATGATATTCAACAGAACCGGTCCAGTATACTTCCGGAACAACATACTGTAGTTTTGTCGTAATCGAAGCATTTTTACATAAGCTATGACCTATCACACATAAGGGCAATGGAATGGTTCCCTCTCCTGTGTCCTGACCTTAGACCTCATTTCGCCCATTTTCAATAGGGTTCCTCCCCCCGCTGTCCCCTGCCACATACTAAAATGTCATCGAAATCGAACCATTTTTACGTGAGTTACCGTGCGGACGAACGGACAGACAGACAGTCAGACAGTCAAAGCTGAAGCATATACGCTTCTTCAACCTACGGTTGGAAAGCGTAACAAGAAAGATGACACCGAATTTTCGGGTGTAATAAGCACGTCTTTTGAATCCGTTGTGACGCAAATTAAATTTATCAAAGCTATTCAAAGTCAATGGAACCGGTATGGAAAACAATAGTATCTGACGGAAGAAAGAAGTTTTTCAATCGGGTTTTTAATCCCTCAGATATTGCTGTAAACGGAATCGTGAGCTTACGCCCTCTGGTTGCAGACTTTTGCGTTAAGAAAAACATGAGTTTATATGAGAAACATTTCGCACCGGAAACGCTCTCCAACATAGAAATAATTTTTCAAATCGGACTTTTAGAAACAGAGATATCGACAAAAATAAGATGTGACTTTACGTCCCCTGGTGGGAAAACCATGCATTATTTTAGGAAGAAAGTATTCTCAAAAGGTTCTTCCATAGGGGCGGTATCGGTTCAAGAAAAAAAAATTAGTCTAGTTTTCAGGAGCCCAGATTTTGCTACAAATACATCAGAAGCAGAAATTAACACATATGCCCCCTGGTGCCCAAACCATTCTTTACCAAACATTGGAAATTATGTGAAAAACATTTTCCATCAGGTCTTGTATGCGATACAGGAAGATTTTTTCAAATCGGAGTTTCAGGAGCAGAAATAACGCAGAAAACGCAATTTACCTTTGCCCCCTCTAGCGGAAAGTCTATAATTTACTTGAAAATTTTGAATTTATAGGAAAAACATTTCGTAGAGATATTGACAAAAATAAGATATACATCTACGCCCCGGGCGGAGAAACTGTGGAATAGTTTAAGAACAAAATGTTCCGAAATGATTTGATGTGAGTGGCATCAGTCCACGAAAGAATTTTTTCAATCGATATTTTAGGAGCTCAGATTTTCTGGCAAATACATCAGAAGCAAAAATTAACACTTACGCTCCCTGGTGGCCAAAGTATTATTTACCAAAAATTTTAAATTATATGCAAAAGATTTTCCATTAGGAGGTGTATCCGCTGAAGAAAAAATTCCTCAAATCGGAGTTTTAGAAGAAGAGTTATCGGGGAAAATGTAATTTACTTTTACGCCCCCTAGTGGAAAATCTGTGCTTAATTTGAAAAAGTAACTATATCTAAAATGCTCTTCGACATAAGTGGAATCGAAAGATGAAATATTTTTTTCAATCGGATGTTTAGAAGCAAATATGTGGAATAAAACGTATTTTTGAATTCGATATCATCTGCATTTACGCCCTCTAGCGGCGAAATTGCACATCGTAAAAAAACGAAATGAAGGATCATCATTCCCATATTTCACGCTTCCCAAAGCAAAAAGAAGTTTTCAAATCGGACTAATAGTTGCAGAGATATCGTGGGTACAGACGGACGGTCGGATGGACAAACCGTATCATAAGCACGATCTTTTTTTACAAGAGACTTGCTAAAAAAGGCGGATACTCAAGGAAGATATGCAAATGCCATCTCGCAGCAGGTGATCAGTGACCAAATAAATATAAGAGCAAATTGCGAATACGAAAATTGCTATGTAGCATGTGAACATTTCACCTTTCGGAATGATCTTCATAGTGGCTTATTAAAAATGGGGTCTTCAACATTCTTGTGATCCCTCTTTTTTTTTCTTTTTTTTTTTCTTGTGAAAACCAAATTTTTCGAAAGGAAGTAATTATCTGATGCAACACCCCCATTTTCAGCGCAATTTTATATTAGTCATGAGCGAATTGTGTGATGTACTACAGAGGTAAAGCACTTGTCAAGACGCCAAATCTGCAGCGATACATTCTGTCCGTATAGCTTAGTTGGGAGAGCAACTTACTCCGCAGTGAGGGGGTGCAATTTCGATACCGTCACTGACAAATTTGAGTTTTCACATTGACGCCTTGACGTAAAGACGGATGAACGAGAGGATGCTGATAAGTTCTCTGCCTCATCAAGAAGAAAATGAGACTATTCCACATATTCACTCTGAAGTTCAAAACACTTGGCACAGCGTTTCTGAAGTTTCTTTAACCCTTCCGAAAAAAATTCTGAAGTCTGATCATCAAATACTGCTGTGCTGCTATCACCTCCGAATCATTCGAAAAATGCTTCCCTTTCAAACTTTTTTTAAAGTTGGGAAGAGGAAATAGTCCGATGGAGCAAGGTCCTGTGAGTAGGGTGGATGGTCTATGCACTTAAACCCGAGATTCCTCAAAACATCCATTGCCTTTCCAGCCTTGTGAGCCGGCGCATTGTCCTGCAAAAAGAGAACTATTTTCAGCAGTTTTCCTGGCCTTTTCCCCTTCAACGCCTCCTTTCATCGACACATCAAGTTGGAATGGTATTCAGCATTTATTGTTTAGCCCTTTGGGAGAGTGTCAGTCAGTAAAACGCCTTCCGAATCCCAAATAACCGTTGGCATGACCTTTCCTGCAGACCTTTGAATCTTGAGTTTCTTTGGCAGTGGAGAACCTGACTGCCGCCACTGCAGGGATTGTTGTTTCATCTGTGGATCGTAGTGATGTAACCACGTTTCATCAACAGTGACAAGTCGCTGCAAAAAATTATCACCAGATCGCTCAAAATGCTGCAAAACCGGTTTGGAAGTGTCTACTCGTTTTCGTTTCTCATCGGCGTTCAAACATTTGGGCACCCACTTCGCTGACACCTTCTCCATATTCAAGTGCTCATGAATTATAAACCCAATACGTTCCCTGGATATCTCCAGTTGTGACGTACCTGCCAGCAGGACGCACACGACATAAAGGCAGATAGGAATCAGAACAAATGTCTGCGTAGCTCAGTTGGTAGAGCGACTTGTTCCGGAATAAGCGGCCTCGGGTTCGAATCCCGGCGTAGACCAAAAATGACGGAGAAATTTACTTCGTTATAATGGCGCCCGAACTATCCGGATGACCCGGCCGTTCAAAATCTCGCATTGGTGTGATGTTATTTCTACACCGCGAGACAGGAAAAATCAGGGAATTCCTTCTCCAGCGCTTCGAAAAATAAAAATGTGTGATGTTGCATTCCACACAGCAGATTGACTGGGAGTTCTCAAGTGCACGTTCTACAGTGGATGGCTGCCTGCAACGATTCATGGTCACGGCTGACCCGTGGGCCATGCCCCCGGCCCTCTTTCGGGGGGGGAGATGTGACGTACCTGCCAGCAGGACGCACACGACATAAAGGCAGATAGGAATCAGAGCAAATGTCTGCGTAGCTCAGTTGGTAGAGCGACTTGTTCCGGAATAAGCGGCCTCGGGTTCGAATCCCGGCGTAGACCAAAAATGACGGAGAAATTTACTTCGTTATACAGTGTCTCAGCTATTAGTTTAGATTCGCCGATCTGACAAAATCGAGTCATGAACACCATCAACAATTTCGGGTGTGGTCACTGTTGAAAGCCTTCCAGATCTTGCTTCATCTTCGGTCTCCAAGCTAAAAGTTGGCACACCATTTCTTCACAGTGGAATATGAAGGGCACTTGTCACTTAATGTTGGCGTCATACACACATAGATTTCCTTTGCAGTTTTCTTCCGCAGGAACAGAAATTTCATGACAGACCGGAGTTCCACATTCGAAAATTCAACACTTTGCATTGACATGATTTATTTCAGGACGTCAAGCATCTGCTGAAAAAAGAGCTATTAGTCTGAAAATTGACACTTTACAATACAAAATAACACCCTTTCGAGCTACAGTGACAAAATAATGCTACTATTACGAGAAATGGATTACGCTGAGAACTTTTCAGCATCCCCTCGTACTGGCCGTTGGGTTTTTCGAAAAATGTGTGATATTTTTTCCACACATCGTCTGGAATTAGTAAATAAATAAAGAGGTAGATAGATGATGTGACGTACTACAGAGGCAAAGCACGCGTCAAGTCAACAAATCTGCAGTGCTACATTCTGCCCGTGTAGCTTAGTTGGGAGAGCAACTTACTCCGGAGTGAGCGGGGACGCGGGATTGATCTCCGTCACGGACAAATTTGTGTTTCCACAATTTCTAAAATTCTTTCACAGGTAACTTGTGAAACTTTGTTCACGACTGAATTCGTTTTACAACGCAGATTTCAACAGGTTTTGTTTTGCTTCGTTTTTTTGCACCCAGGATCTAACACATTTTTTTCCATGTGGAAATTTATGAAGCGTTCCCCTTGGGCAGCAAGACTGAAATTTCCAGCCTGGATTAGTCGTTACAATCCGTCCCCGACTGTGTCCTAGCTTCAGCCAATGACATCTGACACGCAAATGCAAGTGATTGAGTAGTACAAGTCCAGTGAATTTAAGTAAAATTTAAATCATCATAAATTAATTTAAGCGAGTGTGAGGTTGTGAAAGGCGTGTTGCAGATTATAGGGACGAGAAACAAAAATTAGCAAAACAATTTTATATTTTGTTGGACATTCCCTTTGAAAGGAGGAAAAGTTAACACTTTGTTTCAAGATTTTCAACTCTCTCTCTCTTCCTCCCGTCGTCTGGAATGCCTATGAGAATGTGTGCAAAACCAGAAAAAATATAAATAAGCTATGAGGACATTTAATAAACGTAATGGAATTGCGGTAGTGAAATTAAATACAAATTGTGTAAATTACGATTAAATATTTTTTCAATCAGCTACAACGCCATTTTCTTGTGGTTTTTTTTTTTTTTTTTTTTGCTATTATGTTTGGAAATGTATTCGTAAGAGACAAACTTGCAAGCATTTAATCAGTCAGTTTTCAACATCGACTACTTTCTTTTCTTTCGTTCCTTTTCTCTTTTCGTAGAAACCACGAACACAAAAATGTATAAATATTTAACAGATCATCAAGAAGACATCGTTAAGGAAACAGAACCAACTTTTGAATAACAGAATTAGGAAAGGTGGGAATGGAGATGCAATATATTATTCGTTTGTTTTTCTCTTGTAGCAGTCTTTTTTTTTTTTTTTTTTTTTTTTTTAATTTTCCTGTGGGTTGTAGTTGTTGTCGGTGTAGTCCGCTTGGATAAGAATAAATTCCTGGGTTGAATGCATGCATTGTGTGCTTGAAGATTAACTGAGTGTGTAGATCAGCCTCGCTTCTTCTTCAAACGATATTTTTTAATGTTTAAAATCTGTTTTTTACTAGTCTCTCTCTCTCTCTCTCTCTCTCTCTCTCTCTCTCTCTGTCTTTGTTTGTCGAAAAAGAAAAACATGCTTTATAACTGTCATTCCACAATTGAAAACTGTTAATGTGTGCAATACGGGAGTTCGTAAATTCAATCATATGTTTAAGTTTCTGTAAGAATGTCTGTGTAATGGCATTATCTATACAGTGAGTTAATTATTTTATTTCAAAATAGGCAAACTTATGTTCCAGAGAATTAAATTAAACTCACATATAGAAATCATTTAATTGAATTTACATACTTATCACTACAATACAAGACGCAGATCACTATTACGACCCATACATCCTAAAACCCTCATGATGAAGCAGAGTTTAAATTATATTGGTCCCGAATACTGGAATACACTATACCAGTTGAGTTACGCACAATAAATAACCTAAATGTATTCAAACACAAACTTAAAAAATACTTGCTAAGATAATTAAATAAATGATAATAACTTAATAAAAAATTATTTACAATATACCTAACATCTAACATTACTGCTGTTGTTTTGTGAACCTGAGTTTACTTGCCTATTTACTATACCGTGCAAATTAATTGGGACAAGCTATTTTATTCTCAGAATTGTAATGTGATCGCCAGTTGATGTCGGGAACCCACGTAAACCGGTTTTATCATCTGTGAGGTTATGTGACTGTTAGAACTTGATAGTAAGAATGTGGTTTGACCGGTTTTAAACAGGAAATAGGCACTTCAGCTTCAGTTGTGAGCTCTCGTGTGTGACAGGTGGATGTTAGTTTTTGCTCTGTGTGAGTACGTGTTGCTTTCGTGTATTGAAAAATGGATATTTCCCCAAGGAAGCGTGCAAAAATAATTGCTCTGAAGGATAACGCTTCTATGACAGTGAGAGATATCGCCTCTGCAGTTGGTGTAGGCAAATCAAGTGTATCAAGACTGCTTACGTGATACAATGCATCTGGATCATCGTCTCCAAAAAGAAGAGTTAAATGTGGAAGAAAACGAAAAACAACTCCATGAACCGATAAATATCCAATCAGAAATAGTAAAATGAATCAAAAAAAAAAAAAAAAAAAAACAAGCGCCTACCTTCAAAGAGATTTATTGGCTAGTGGTTGTGATGTTAGTGATTTAACTGTACGCTGTAGGCTTCTGGAAGTTAGCCGAAAGGCAAGAAGACCAAAGGAAAAACAATATTTGAATGCGAAAATGAAGATAAAACGTTTAGCATGGGCCAAAAAATATAAATCATGGACTGCTGACGACTGGGAAAAGGTAATTTTCAGCGATGAAACTCATTTATTTGTGCAGGGTTACCAAGCAAATGTCGTTAGACGAAGCAACTGTGAACCCTTAAGACCTGAGCATGTCAAACAAACTGTAAAACACCCTCTGAAATAGATGTTTTGGGTTTTTTTCACATCAAATGGCACTGGAAGCTTAGTTCCTGTTCAAGGTATGATGAATTCAGCCAAGTTCGTAGAAATATTACAACGTAAGATTGTTCCATTCTTGCAAACTTTTGAAGGGACATTTCAACATGACTTGGCCCCATGTTACAACTCGAAATTTGTCAAGAATTTCATCCTGGAAAATCAAATTAATTTGCTTGATTGGCCTGGAAATTCACCAGACTTAAATCCCATAGAAAACTTGTGGAATATTTTGAAGAGACGTTTAGGTAAAATGGACTGTGCAACCGAAGAACGCATGATAACGAATGCTATAAAAATGTGGTTCCACGATTATGAAGTCAAAAATATGTGCACTCAATTAGTGGAGTCAATGCCAAAACGAATTCAAGAGGTCATTTCTGCTAAAGGAGGATATACTTTATACTAATACAGGTATTTATCAGTGTATAGCAAGACATAGAATGATTAAAGACATAGTTTTGGAAAAAAGAGTGATTTTTTACTTTGTCCCAATTAATTTCCACAGTATAGTACTTGGGAAATCAGGGCTTGTCAGGACTCTCTGAGGCCTTTTCCCTGCTGTTCTTATGAAATATAAATTATTTATGTGTAAATATATATATATATATTATAGCCAACAATGTAACCGCAAAAATAAAATTATTTATCTATTTATTATTATTATTTATATTTGCTTTAGGAACACCTATTTAATGACGTGTTGATCCACTTACTGTGCAATCACGGCTGGAAGACGCTTACGAAAAGATTTTACAAGGTGTCGTACATACTCCATGTGTAACTGACCCACTTCCACTGCAGAAGTTCCGTCTGTTCACGCTCGTTCCGTGGAGCAGGATCAGCAGTTCTCACATCCCGTTCTAGAATATCCCCTAAATGTTCAAATGGGTTTCAATCAGGGGAGTTTTGCTGCAAAGGTAATGTGGAGAATTTGTTGTCATGTTCCTCAAACCACTCAGCAGTCATGCGATTCCGATGACACGGTGGGTTGTCTCTTGAAAGATGGCATTATGGTCCAGGACATATGGATGGAGATGGTAGGCTAACAAGTCCTTGTAGCCTCCACCATTCAGTATTTGTTGGATGATAACCAACGGATAGCCTTGGGCTCCCCAGAAAAAAGCTCCCCAGACCAGAACACCACCTCCACCGTCCTCTTGAAACTCTAATGTGCAACCATATGATATGCATACTCATTACGCCATATGCGAACTCGGTGCAGCAGGAAGCGGGACTCATCACACTAGGCGACCTCCTTCCATCTGTTGACGGTCCATTCCCGACGTTCCTTGGCCCACGCGAGGTGTTGTTTGCGATGGCTGTGCATCATTATGGGTACCCTCGTTGGTCTCCGGATGTGAAACCCCAGACGAAGCAAAGGTACGGCGCATAGTGTACGTGAAAATAGGTCGAACTGCACCGATGTTGTACTGGTGGGTGCCTGTTGCACGCCATTGCTGAGATACCAGCCGTGACACCCGACGCTCACCTCTAGGATCAACCACGCATGCCTGACCAATGTGAGCCCTTCTGCTGGATATCTGTGCATGGTTAATCTAGTCCTGGCATACACTTGATACCGTAGTACGTGAGCAGCCAACAAGTGCGGTTGTTTTCGAAATATTGGCACCTACGCTCCGGTCCCCAACCGAGTTGGGCAAAATCGTAATTGAATTAATCGGGAACGCATTACAGCGTAATGGTAATGGGAACAAGAACTTAGTGTTCCCATTACATGGTAATGGTGAACTGGGTGAACTGGTCATTAGCATTACATGGTAATTATAATGACATTTAGCAGTTACCCATTATAATCGTAATGGCGACTGGAAAAAGGTAATGTTGGTAATTAACCAATAACGTATGGGTAACAGTACAACGTGAATAAACCAGCACCCAGTACACCCTTACACTTTGTGAAGGTTATTTGACAATGATTCCACCCCTCGGACCTCAAATGCGTGTATGTAGGTATTGGAGATTGTACGTGTAGGACATGAGTAGTTGCCCCGTCTTCGCCGCAAGTAAAGTGATTTGAACGAAATAATACATATGAAGTAAGTACGAATGGGGTGTTTATTTTCAAATCCACATTTTAGAACATTTGGCTTTATGCGTAGTATTTCTAAAAACATATTAATATTGTGAAGTGGATTAACTGAACTAAACTTTTTAAACTAATGATTTTTAAACTAATCTTTGCTTGGGCCATATCTTGGGCCAGTGATGTAATCAAGGAAAGTGGGCCGGGCCCGGGCTCTAGGCCTTTGGACCCGGGCAGGCCAGGGATTTTAATATTGAGCCCGAATTCATCTCTAGTGTGCACAATTTATATTAGCCGCACCTGGCGTTGATATCACGTAGTACTTCGTTACCGCCCCGAATATGTAAAACGGGGGAGTTTCTAATGAAAAGTTAACTCAGTGTATACACATTCTTATGAAAGTTTTTGTGATGGCACACCAAATATATGGATGCATACGTTTCGGTGGCATAACGAGTTAAGGCTACAGCTACTCAGTTAAAAAATTATGGGGGTGTTCATGTTTCATTAACCGGAGAAGCAGTAAATTTCGAGATACACCTCACTGTTTTTCAATGAGAAATTCGGCAACTTGACCTGTCCTCCCCCATTTTCACGCAGCCGTACTCATCATTCGACTGGACATGACAGCTTTCCATCCAATTTCTGAAACTGGATCATCGCTTGATGTTCAAACTCTTGTTTCTCAGTTAACAATGCAATTCTCTTTTTTATTCTTTTTTTTATTTTTTCTTCAATCGTTCTACATTGCGCTGATAGTTTCTTACGCAGATATGCTGTTCTCCCAATAGCTTTCTTTTAACGTGCTTGCAAATGGTTGCACACTGTAAAAACTTTTTGCTAAATAAATGAGCCATTTTCCGCGACTCCTTTCGTAAATTAACCAAGAATATTCCTGATACAACTTATTTCGTGAAATGACTGGGAAAACATCTAAATTTCATGGATTTTTCGTACGCGAGGAAAATTCTGAATTTTCCGAAACTTTTCCGCAATTCTTTCTATATATTAACGGTAAACTGTCGTTTCTAAAGGGTGTTAATGAAAAAATTCTGAATTTTCAGAAACCTTTCCACAATTCCTTCCGTATATTAGCGGTATATTTCTGTTCTCACTTTTTTCGTATACATATGACGAAAAATTCGGAAATACGGGGGTCCAAACAAAAGTTCTGCATACTGTCCATTTTTGAGAAAAGTGTGAAGTAAAGGGGAATATTTACCTTATTACGGTTCAATGTACTCCTCTCCGCTGCTACTGACAGCTTGCCAGCGGTGACGTAGGTCCTGGTTGCCCCGTAGTACGCCATCTTTGTTCCGCTGTCGTATCACTCGGGTCACACCCAATGACAGTTCGACCAGCGATTCGTAGCGAATGCCACGGAGCCATTTTTTAATTTTGAGAAAAGATCAAAGTCGGGTGAACTGAGATCAGGGCTGTATGGTGGGTTCGATAAAGTTTCCCAGCCATATTTCGACAAAAGTCCCCGTATCGACACTGCACCATGACACGATGCGTTGTCGTGCAGCAAAATCGCTCCCGCTTCCAACAAGTTGAGGCGATTTTGACGAATTTTTGGTCTCAATTTTGACCTCAGAAAGTCAGGATAATATTGTGCGTTGACATTTTGCCCTATCGGAACTTGATCAGACAGCTTAACACCCTGGGCATCGTACGCAAAAATCATCATTTGCTTCACTTTGGATTGTTTCCGACGACACTTTGAGGGGCGTGGGGAACTACTTCCCGCTCAAAATCACGAGTCCAAGTCTCATCAATTGCAACAATTCTGTTCAGGCAGTTGTCGCCCTCCCTTTCGAACCTGTGGAGGTGATCCTGTGTGATACTCACTCTGGCTGCCTTCTGCTCGGGGGTGAGTTGATGTGACACCCAGCGCGCGGCGATTTTTCTTTTTCCCAGTGAGTCGGTCAAAATCCGGTGAACAGACATGGTGGACAAATATGCTTTATGAGCAATCGCTTCGACTGTCAAACAGCGTTTCTCTTCGAGAAGAGTTGGAACAATGATGACAGATGTTTTTTCTGTCGCCGTTTGAGGTTCGCCTGAGCGGTAATCATCTTCGATGCTTCTTCGGCCCTTCCGAAAGCGCGATGCCCAGCGAGAAATTGTGCTTCGATCAAGAGTTCCTTCCCCAAAAACTTCTTGCAATGGCAGTATTGGTCTGTGTTGAAGTCCCCCCCCCCCCAGAGTTTCTATTTTCACGTACGAGTACTGGTCTAACGCGGTGACTCGACTTGAGGAGCTGCACGCTTCCGTTTCCAAACCCTAGCACATCCACAAAGCAAATGATAGCGCGTCGTTCTGACTCCACTGCGTTGCTGAGAGTCTGTCCTTGACATGATGCAATAGTTTTCCCGATGGCATCATCCACTTCCGTTTTAAATTAGCGTGTGCAGAACTTTTGTTATGAGCTTCGTAAGAGCGATTGTCAGCAATACTTGAGTTTTGATTAACTGTTAAATTTCAGTCAGCTCCTCGCAGGACATAATTTTGAAGTTCTGTAGCGAGATTGGATATTGTGGATATCGTATCGCATGATATTTAAGCTATTGTCACAACGGATATTCCTTCCCGTCTCCACCCATTCGGTACACTAGCTGTTTTACGTAGTGTTACCGTAAGAAACCGGGTACTTAAATTATTGTATGGGTGATTGTAGGAAGTCTATGTATTAGTTAGTGGTCCCTTTAAGACAAAAACTATTATAGCTGTCAAGAATAAATTTCATATTTAGGTGGGTTGTGAAATAATAGTATGAAGCAGTGCATTTGATCTTTTCTTAAATATAATTAAAAGCCATTGTAAGTTTAAAAAGATCTCGAGTTCCAAGGTATTCTGTTGCTTCGAAAAATCACGACGAAAAAAAAAAATTATTTGTTATAATTCCTCCTACAGAAAAAATAAAATTATTACAGACCTACTCAGAGAAATGATAAGCTCCCACAGAAAATAAAATGACTAATTAACTCGCATTGATAGCGAAAAAGATTTTGTATTGCGCGATACAAGTCCTTTCCATTTCTAAGCACAGAAAAATGCTTTATGGAAAATGAAAAATTCGGTGCAAAATCATTTTTGGTTTAAATTATTTTCACATTTTACGGGTTCTAGTCGTAATATAAGTCGTACAATGCAGAATGCGTTTGATAATATTTTTGTGGGAAAATCCTTTTCCAACTTTGATAATTGTGACAGAGGTGAAAACATGTGTCAAGACAACAAATCTGCAGTGAGACATTTTGACCGCGTAGCTCAGTTGAGGAAGCAACTTACTCCTGGGTAAGGCGACACGGATATAATGGCCATCGCGGACATATTTGTGTTTTCACATTGGCGCCAGATTGTGGAAAATGGATTCACTGACCGTTGGGTCCTTCGAAAAATGTGGGATATTTGTTCCACACATTGTTTGGAATTTATGAAAAATTCCGACTTCGCTTCAAAGACAAAAAAAAAAAAAAAAAAAAATTAAAAGGTAGATGATATGACGTACTACAGAGGTGAAAACATGTGTCAAGACTATAAATCTGCAGCGAGACATTCTGTCCGCGTAGCTGAGTTGGGAGAGCGACTTACTACGGAGTGAGGACACATATTCAACGCCCGTCGCGGACAAACTTGTGTTTTCACATAATCTTAGTTTCTCCATCCTCAAATTACATCTCGAGGATTACTACTGTTTGCTCATCTTTGGTCTACTCCATCTCAATGGGGTTTTTGTTGTTGTTTTTGTTGTAGATGATGTTTTTCTTGTGGTTTAACGACCACCGTGAGCAACTCCATGCGCTATAAGCATAATTTTGGGTCACTGGTTCCAAGGAAGGCAGAGAGCGAGTGCCGTAAGACGAACGCAACATCCATGCCTCATCTAGATTCGAACCTGGACCCATCTCGGACGAATGGTCAGATGCCAGCACTTAGACCACTGCGCCATAAATCTTTTTTTTTTTTTTTGATTTATTGTTGTTTTCCATTTTCAGAATTGATTTGGATTCCTATTTTATTTGTAATTCTATTCGCCCCACCGCACCCAGTGTATCCTAATGCATCGTGCATTTTGCTTAACGGGTCTAATAATTATAATGGGTGTTGCGTACGTGACTCCGAAGGTGCGTTACTCGATATTTATTTCGTCCACATCCAGACAACTCTCTGGAATACTTCCGTTTTTGCAGCATAGTAGCGTTATTGATTGAGTCGTTTGACTCAGCAATACACAGAAGCAAGCTTTTCGAAACATGCGTGGAAGAAATCAAGAGTTCAATGAAGCACGCGCCCCTCAGCAAACACATCTTTTTTCTTTTTCTTTTTTCTTGATGATTACAGATGATTTTTTTCTCCGAGGTGTTTCTTGGACAGCCCGAAAAGATACAAATCGCATTTTTCTGCTACATGCAGCCCTAAATATCGGAGCCGTTCTATTTTTTTCTTAACTATTATAAAAGCTATACATTTACCACGGAAAGTATACATCCTGTAAGGTATTACTTTCCATGTTAAATTTCCAATTTTAGGTGCAAATATTTCAATAATAATAATAATAATAATAACAATAAGCGTATTATTCCCAAAAAAAAAAAAAATTGTGGATAATATACCTTCGTGAGAACTGTAAGCCTAAAAGTATCTATAAGAAAATTCTTTTTTTCATTTCATTTAATTTCCCCCCTTGTAATTCCAAATTTTTCTAAAATAAACCGCACGATTTAATTTTTTTATATTTTTAATCATTGATTTTTGAAAACACCAGGCATAGATAATATTAAAAAAGAACTTCTGGAAAAATGAGGGGGAAGCATTATAAATTACTTAAGGAAAATGTACAGTAAAATACTAAAGGAAAGAAACGTACCAACAGAATGGAGAACATAAAAAATGAAATGCTAAAGGAAGGAACGTACTGACAGGTCAGATCATACCCATTTACAAAAAAGGATATGTCAGGTCTTGCACTAATTACAGACCTATTATTACCCTTGTAAGTCACTGTTATAAAATATTCATCAGGATTATTCAAAAGAGAGTTAAAAATTCCCATGAACAGCAGATGCAAGCAGAGCAAATGGGATTCAAAAGTAGGAGAAGCACAATAGATGCAAATTTCATATTAAAAAGATTAGCAGATCTTATGAGAGACAAGAATGAGAACTCTACTGCTGCTTTTTTGACTTCCAAGAAGCTTTTGATTCAATAAGCAGTAGTAAACTTCTTGAAATTCTACAAAACAGATGGTTCGACAAATACCTATTAAATTGCATTAAGAATTACTCTTTAGAAACGCAAGCTGCAGTACTAAAATACAAAAATATAGAAACAGACCAAATGGAAATTAAACAAGAAAGATGACACCGAATTTTCGGGTGTAATAAAGACGTCTTTTGAATCCGTTCTGACGCAAATTAAATTTATCAAAGCTATTCAAAATCAATGGAACCGGTATGGAAAACAATAGATCTGACGAAAGAAAGATTTTTTTTCAGTCGGGTTTTTAATCCCTCAGATATTGCTGTAAACGGAATCGTGAGCTTACGAACTGTTAGAAACAGAGATATCGACAAAAATAAGATGTGAATTTACGTCCCCTGGTGGGATAACCATGCATTATTTTAGGAAGAAAGTATTCTCAAAACATTTATCCATATAAGCGGTATCGGCCTAAGAAAAAAATTAGACGAGTTTTCAGGAGCCCAGATTTTGCTACAAATGCATCAGAAGCAGAAATTAACACTTATGAATCCTCGTGGCCAAACCATTCTTTACCAAACATTAGAAACTATGTGAAAAATATTTTCCATCAGGTCTTGTATGCGATACAGGAAGAATTTTTCAAATCGGAGTTTTAGGAGCAGAAATAACGCAGAAAACGCAATTTACCTTAGTGCCCCCTAGTGGAAAGTCTATGATTTACTTGTAAATTTTGAATTTATAGAAAAAGCATTTCGCATCGGAAACACTATCCAACAAAGAAGGAATTTTTCAAATCGGACTCTTAGAAGTAGAGATATTGACAAAAATAAGATATACATTTACGCCCTCTGCCGTAGAAACCATGCATTATTTCAAGAAGAAAATGTTCCTAAAAGGTTTGTCGACATGAGTAGTATCGGTCAACAAACGACTTTTTTTTCAATCGAGATTTTAGAAGCTCATATTTTACTGCAAATACATCAGAAGCGAAAATTGAAACTTACGCCACCTGGTGGCCAAACCATTTTTTACAAAAATTAGAAATTAGGTGCAAACTATTTCCCATCAGGAGCTGTATCCGGTGCCGAAAAAATTTTTCAAATCGGAGATTTAGAAGCACATATATAAGGGGAAACGCAATTTACGTTTACACCCCCTAGCAGAAAATCTACGAATTACTTGAAATTTTTAAAAATT
The DNA here is from genome assembly GCA_039090855.1 of Macrothele yani. NCBI lineage: Eukaryota > Metazoa > Arthropoda > Arachnida > Araneae > Macrothelidae > Macrothele > Macrothele yani. The sequence goes on from CM077026.1 coordinate 121,428,575, forward strand.
ATATGAAACACATGTCACACTGGAAACATTATCCAACAAAGAAGGAATTTTTCAAATCGGGCTCCTAGAAGTAGAGATATTGACAAAAATAAGATGTACATCTACGCCCCTTGACGGAGAAACTGGGGAGTATTTTAGGAAAAATATATTTCAAAAAGGTTTATCGATGTTAGTGGCATCACTCCACGAAAGAATTTTTTCAGTCGATATTTTAGAAGTTCAGATTTTATGGCAAATACATCAGAAGCAAAAATTAACACTTACCCCCACTCGTGGCCAAAGTATTCTTTACCAAAAATTGGAATTATGTGCAAAAGATTTTCCATCAGGAGATGTATCCGCTGAAGAAAAAAATTTTCAATCCGAGTTTTAGAAGAGGAGTTGCCGGGAAAAGTGTAATTTACTTTTACGCCCCCTAGCGGAAAATCTATGTGTAATTTGAAAAATTAACTATATTTAAAATACTGTTCGACATAAATGGAATCGAAAGATAAAAGAATTTTTTCAATCGGATGTTTAGAAGCCAATATGTAAAATAAAACGTATTTTTGAATTCGACATCATCTGCATTTACGCCCTCTAGCGGCGAAATTGTACATCGTAAAAAAACGAAATGAAGGATCATCATTCGCATATTTCAAGTTTCTCAATGCAAAAAGAATTTTTCAAATCGGACTAATAGTTGCAGAGATATCGTGGGTACAGACGGAAGGACAAACCGATAACATAAGCACGATCTTTTTTCACAAAAGACGTGCTAAATAAAGGACTCATTCAAGGTCGCTCATTGTCACCATATTTATTTAACCTGTACCTAAAAGAAGTAATAGACGAAGGACTGCAGATGTGTGAAGGCATAACTGTAAATGGAAGAAATAGAACATATTTAAAGTATGCTGATGACATAGTTGTCACTACAGACAGCCAAGAAGAGTTAGAAGATGTCCTGACCAAACTATGACTGTAAATGGAAGAAATATTACTACGTTCAAAAAGTTCCGGAACTTTGTATATTAAAAAAGAATGAGTACATATAATACCTGTTTATGCGGTGTTTCCTTCGAAGTAGTTACCCTGTGCAACTATGTATTTTTGCCAACGCTCATACGAAGATTTAAATGCAGATTGGAAGCCATCTTTTGCCACATCCTCCAGTGCCTCCGTCGCAGCTCGTTGCATTTCTTTGGAACTTGAGAAGTGTCGCCCCTTAAGCAAATTCTTCATCCGGTGAAAAAGGAAAAAGTCACACGGGGAATAAGCTGGTTGTGGAAGAACGGGAATGTGATGTTTGGACAGGTAATCTGACACCAGGAGGAATCTGTGAGCCTGCGCATTATCGTGATGGAACATCCACGAGTTGGTCTTCCAAAGATCGGGTCGCTTGTGTCTCACTGATTCTCGGAGACGTTTCAGGACGTCGACGTACTCTTCTTTAGTGACTGTACGACCATGTTGAAGGAATTCCTTGTGTACGACCCCCTTGCAATCGAAGAAAACTGTTAACAAGACCTTTCCTTTGGGGCGTTCAGACTTGACGCCTAATGTCCCCCACACACTCTAGGGGCAGAACTTTCAAGGTTTATTATGTGACGTGAGTCTTCCATTTAAAGATTTCTTTGTTTGTTTAAGAACTTGCAATTCGCTGTTTTAAATAAACTACACTATCTACCAACAAGTAATTGGACACCCCTGCAATCGACGATATCTGCGGTCCTGAAACACGTCACGGCCGCCGCCGCCGTTAAATATCGTGTGGGAAACAACAACGCAACCAGTCGCATGCAAGATGCCACGCAATTCGGAGCTCTCTGATTTCGAGAAAGGTGTAATCGTCGGGTATCACAGAATTGGCCAATCCATACGCGACATATCCAGCGAGTTCAAGTACCCAAAATCGTCAGAGGCCTACGTGATTGGCAAGTGGAAGATGAGAGGTGACTGTCGGAATGTGTCCTGACCGGGCAGACCCACACAACTGGGAGTTAGAGACCGACGGTTGCTGGCCAGAGAAAGGCGGAACAACCGCACTAAATCAATGGGCTACATCCGCGAGGAGTTTCAACAGGCATCCGGGAGTGTTCTTTCGATGAATACCATCCGTAAGGAAGCCCATCTGCTTGGTTATCATGGACGTGTTGCCGTCCACAAGCCTTTGATCACCAAGTCCAATAGCGCTGTTCGGCTAACGTGGTGCAAAGAACGTCGACAGTGGACCGTTGAACAGTGGAAACAGGTTCTCTGGAGCGACCAATCAAAGTTCACCCTCTACCGTTCGGATGGCAGGGTATGGGTTTGGCGTCTGCCTGGAGAACGCCTCCTGCCGGAATGTATTGTGCCAACTGTGAAGTTCGGTGGCGGTGGAATTATGCTATGGGGTGTTTCTCCTGGTATGGCACGGGACCCTTGGTCGCAATTCCTGGTAGACTCAACGCCGTGACCTACTGCACCATTTTGGATAACCATGCGCTTCCTACGTTGTGGCAGCTTTACGGGGTGGACCCATGTTACTTTCAGGATGACAATGCCACCTGTCATGTTGCGTGGTCCACCATGGCTTGGTATGGGGACAATGGGGTTAATCGAACGGACTGTCCTGCACAGAGCCCGGACCTTAACCCTATCGATCACCTCTGGCACGAGTTGGAGCGTCGACTTAAGGGGTGCCCCCACCGTCCGAAATCGGTGAAGGAACTGACCTGTCTTCTCCAAGCCGAGTGGAAGAAAATACCGATGGCTGTCGTACAACGCCTGGTTGAGAGTATGCCCCGGAGGGTAGCAGCTATAATAGCCCCTAGTGGAGGCTCCACCAACTATTGAAGGTGAATAAACTTCGTTTTCCTTTGCTATCACAGGTGTCCAATTACTTGTTGGTAGATAGTGTATATTACTGCGAGGATTATATTCGGCAAGTCATAAACATATTGGGAAATTGTGTTTAGCTTTCGGTGTCGATCAGCGATAGTTGGGACGCCGATGGGAATCATTCGCGCGCCGAGTTATGCAAGGTTGGGAGATTATTAGGAGATGATCATTTATATACACTGAGTGGCAATTTTATTATGACCACCTGACAGTTTTAAGCAAATGAGCTATGGCTGCACGCAGCTGCCGCCAGAGGGCGAGGCTAGTATAAAAAGGGAAAGCATGGTGCTTTCCACAGTAGTAGAAGTGATTTTAGGGTGACGAGATGGGTAAAAAATGCGATTTGACGGACTTTCAACGTGGGATGATTATAGGAGCTCGGAGCCATGGAGCGAGTATCACCGAAACCTCCCCATTCGTGAAATGTTCTACAGAGCAGCTGTTGTTAAAGTGTTTAAAGACTGGACTGACAGCCAAAAAAACTGGGTCTCTACGTGCAACGTATGGTCGTCAGCGACTAGTGACTGCTCGGGCAGAACGGAGAGTGTCCAGACTGGTAACAGACAACAGAAGGGCAACAGTGCAGCAAATTACAGACCATCTTAATCAAGGATCCCTTCAAACGATCTCTGCACGCACTGTTCGCGGTACACTGCATCGGATGGGATATGGCAGCCGAAGGCCTGTTCGAACACCTTTGCTGTCTGCAGTTAACAAGAGAAAACGTCTCTAGTCCGCACAGGAGCACAATGATAGGACAGTCGATAATTGGAAACAAATTATGTGGTCCGATGAATCACGTTTTCGGTTGCCCCATGCCTATGGCCGAGTGAGAATTTGGCGGAAACAGCACGAAAGCGTGGACCTCAAATGCATTGCTACAAACCTTCAAGCTGCTTGAGGCAACGTTATGGTTTGGAGAATATTTTCCTGGCATGCTTTGGGCCCTTTAATTCGTGTTGATCAACGTCTGACTGGCACATCATATCTAAACATCGTTGCGGACCAAGTGCATCCTGTCATGTGGATGGTTTATCCCAATGGCGATGGTTACTTTCAACACGATAATGCGTCCTGCCATAGTGCTCGTATTGTACAGGATTGATTTCAGGAACATGCCGGTGAGTTTACTTTGCTTAGGTGACCCCACAATCTCCGGATCTCAACCCCATTGAGAATTTGTGGGATGAAGTTGAACGAGCCATCAGACAGCTGGATCCACTACCCTGCAATCTCACACTCCTGGAAAGTGCTATTCATCAAGTATGGTCTCAGATTCCACAAATCACCTATCAACATCTCGTGGAGCCCATGCCACGAAGAATCGACGCAGTATTAAAGGCAAAAGGTGGCCCAACGAAGTACTGAGGGGGTGGTCATAATAAAGTGGCCACTCAGTGTATAATGTATTTGTGACAGCTCATGCTTTGGTAATGATTTTTTTTATAGTGATAATTATTTTGATTGGGGGATTTAGAAATTGACTCATTCCTTTGATGTTAGGGGCACCAGATATGGCCTTTCCACAGATGAATAATTTAAGATTTTGGTTGTTACCTTCTTTGTTTTTGCTCGTTTTGTCTTCGATAACGGAGAGTGGAGTTGGGGGTGGGTGAACTATTTATCCTCCTCTTGCTTCAAGATCAGGCCCTGAAGAAAGAGGAGGACAATAACACAGTGGTGCTACACAGTCGAGTCACATTATTGTAACCACCTCCTACTTTTGACGTCAACAGCGCGTAGCCAATGAAAGAATACATGTGTCGTGAGCTGGCTTGGAGGGTATATAAGATGTGCTGAAGGCAATCTGAAAACATATCACACGTTGCTGTCATGGATAAAAGAAGCGACTTATCAGATTTGCAAGAAGGGATGATTACCGGCCTTTGGGCCAAGGGTGGCAGTATTTCTAAAACAGCGCAGTTTGTGGTTAAAGTGTATCGTGATTGGAGAAATGCGAATAAGAGACGTGAAAAATGCGGAGCGCCACGTGCCATTGATGTGAGAGGTGAAAGTCAACTTCTAAGGTGCGTGAGAGCCGATCGACACGCTACAATGAAGCAACTCACTGGCCGAATGAACCAGGGAGCTACCGGAATTGTGTCTAAAACAACAGTTCAGCGAAACCTGGTGCGTACGGGGCTCCGATGCAGACGGATGGTCACTGCACCTATGCTGACGAAGGTTCTTCGGCAGAAAAGGCTTACATTTGCACGGCAGTATCGAAATTGGACCTTCGCTGATTGGCAAAGGATTGCCTTCTCCAATGAGTCACGTGTTCTGCTTCATCGAACGGATGAACGTTGTCATATAACGAGAAACATCAGAGAACAAACACTTCTCAACCATTGCTGGCAAAACACAAGCTGGTGGGGACAGCGTAATAGTCTGGGGAATGTTTTCGTGGTATTCTCTGGGTCCACTCACACTTGCGGAAGGAACTATGGACCGAATTCGTTATGAACACATCCTTGCAGACCACGTACACACATACATGCTCATTGTCTTCCCAGGGGCGGATGGGGTCTTCCAGCACGACAGTTCGACGTGTAACACAACTAGAAATGTCCGAGAGTGTTTGGAAGAGCACGATGAAGACTTCAAAGTACTTCCCTGGCCCCTTAATTCCCCAGACTTAAACCCAATTGAGCATCTGTGGGACCACCTCGATCGTGTTGTTTGCTCTATGAATCCTACACCACGCATCCTCCAGCAGCTGTCAGGTGCACTGCAGTCAGCATGGCTCCACATTCCTGTGCACACCTTCCAGCACCTTAATGAGTCACTCCCAGCCCGCCTAGCTGCTGTCCGCGCTGCACACGGCGGTTATTCTGGATATTAGCTGGTGGTCACAATAGTGTGACTCGACGGTGTATAAGCACGTTCTTTTTTCAAAAGACTTACTAAAATTATCAAGTACTTTGGTAAAGAATATTCGGAGTAGAAAAGAGTGCTGAATTATATTGCAGCTGATTCACTGGCGGTTACCACAGGAAACTTTTTATTTTGATCTATTGTATACTCACGGACAATGAAATTTGCACACCAGCAAGGAAGCATCGGATTGAACTGAGATTTTATGAACGTAATGATACAGATGAATGATACACATGATGGCAAAAACAGAGCTGCAGGACAATTACAGAGGGATCTGTGGCACGCAGTTCTGTCATCTTCAATAGCGCGTCGCACCACCTCGTGCGGTGATACATGCTGCAATACGGTCAGGCATGGAGGCGAACAGTTGCCTGATGTTGTTCTGCGGCAGACTGGCCCACGCATCTTAGACGGTGTGCTGCAAATCTCGGATAGTGCGACACGGCGGCACCTAGCGTTTCAACTGGTCCCACACATGCTCGATAGAGGAAATCTCTGGGGTGCGGGCAGGCCATGGAGGTGTCTGGACATGACGTAGGCAGTCCTGGGCAATGCTCGCCTGCACACGGTTCGGATTGCCCACGACTGCACCACACGTCGCCAGTCTGTGGCGTTTTATGTCGCTCTGGCCTGGCACCACTGCAAACGAAGCCGGCGATGTTCCGGTGTTAATGGCAGCACACGTAAGGGGCGCTGGGATCGCACACTCGCTTCAGCGAGACGTTGGGAAATGGTTCGTGGGAACACAGGAGCCACTACATCTGCCTGTATAGTGGACTGGGTCCCCGTGTTATCCGTTCATGCCTGGCGCACGATCCGTCGATCCTCTCTACCGGTGGTCCTCCCGGTCCGTCCGGAGCCGCCCCGCCGTGTGGAAGTGCCGTCACGTGTCCACTGCTCCTAACACAGTCTGACGCTGTATGGTCAGAACGATCCGCGTGGCAGGCTATACGGCGCGCCAACCACCCTGCGGTTTTCAGCCCGATGATCAGGCCTCTCTCAAAATCCGTAAGTTGCGTAAATTGACGTCTCTGGCATCTACCCAGCATTCTTATCATTCTGTACTCTTGCTTGCGTCGGCTGATGCTTTTCGCTTTCATGGGGCATCGACTACACGCCTGTTTATAAGGCTTCCGGTTCGAACTTGCATAGCCAGTGCAGGGTGTGCGTTCATGCGCAATCTCACCAAACGTCGATCATTTGCATACCAGCACGCACTCTAGCTATTTGCAAAATTTTGCGGTTGTAGCATGTTTTCTTCTAGGTGCGCAAATTTCATTGTCTGCGAGTGCATTTAAACATTTTACAAAAGCTTTGGGTTGTAAACTTCCCACAACTCAATTCAGTGCCGACGTATTTCCTGTTCTTAATTAATCTGTGAAATAATAATCTGTCAAAATATTAAGTGATAGAAAAATTTTAGTCACTGCAGGTTTATTTACTCATCGAGCTCCCAAGGCAAACGTTGCATTCGCCATTGAGTTGCTCCAACTACTACGCTAATTATTATTCCCTCACTTGTCTTCGTTTTACGAGGAAACAAAATGAAATATTCGCATGTGTAGAGTTTTAGCTAAATGACATCTTAATAATTATTTTAAATTCGTAATAAATTTCTGCAGAGGTCTCTCTCCTCTGAAGAAAGTGCTGAAAATTCCGAAGTTCCCATGCAGGTAGAAGGCTGGCTGGAAGATAGCAAGTGCGAGTTGTGCATTTAATGAGTAGGATTAAGAGATTAAGAAAAGCGCTTATTTTCCTGCAAATGCAAACCCTTGGCACACTCTTGTTTCGAAATGTGTAATAGGAAGGAAGTGCTCGTGGCAAACGTTAAGCAAAATGGAATTTGCATTCAGTCAGAAAGGGAGGTAACTGCTCGTTTCAGGTTATCGTATGTTTCATAAACGCATTGCTACAGTGAAAGGAATAAAGTGGTGGTGCTGCAAGGAAAGATGCGCAGCAAAGTTTATTTATACGAAAGAGACGACTCTGTGCTTAATTCACAACTTCATCACAATAAAGCTTTCAGATACAGGTCGTCAAATAAAGCGGAAAATGTTCACGATCAGAAGAAATCCCTGCCCCAATTACCAACTTTTCCAAGATATCACATCATTGATGCAAGCTAAACATACGTCTTGCTGTTTGCTTACTTCGCTTTGTTTCCTTAGTTAAATGGCTGCTTCATACCAAGGTTAATAAATGACAAGGTTATGCTCATCCAGCACTTCCGGTGATTGTTTTGTGACGTCACTGTCCAAATCTGCAACGTAAGATTACCTAATTGCCATGTTTCTTTGTATCTGCACCATAGCATCGTGGTCGGAATTATTATTCGTAAACCAGCTGGGATAATCTTTATAAATTCTACCAGATTTTTTAATGCATAATGTTTTCAATTTTTAATTTTAAAAATTTGAGGAATATTGCCGAAATGCTTCTTCTATTCCTCATAAAGAAATTCTTTATTATGTAAAATAATATGTCTTGCTGTGCGTTTTCCCCTCTACATTTATATAAAAATAGCAAAAATTCCCCTTGTAACTAAATTAACATTTAAAAGTATAACCGCTTTCTCAGAGCCCTTTACGTAACAAAAATGTCAGGAAGGTATTTTTGAAATCTCCTATACTAAAATATTCACATGATTGTAAATTTCGTCAGTATTTAATATAAATATGCTTTTGCATAAACTTTTGTTCTGTGTTCGAGCTACAAAAAATATTGACAAGACATTTTCCTCCATAGCTACAGTTCGGATCTACGATTCACATGTTAGGACGGTGAAATCACTCAGTGACGTCACGATTATTCATCTGCGATGAGGCGGGATGAGCAAACCTTACCGTCTAATTTCATACTAGGTGCATGGTTCGCTTCATATTTCCTCTTTTATTCAGTTCACCCAACTCTAGGCTATCCTCTATCAGTTTGCGCAATATTCCATCCCTACAAGTAAAACAGTGTTGTACTCAGAGATCTGAGTATCGCCTCTTGTGGCACTTAATTCAGGTTCTCGATTTTTGATATTTCCATAATTATTTTCGCGCCCCGAAGAGCGACTAATTCTTATCACATTGCTGATATTATCTCTTGTGTCGTACATCTCTAAATTAATCTACCTTTTTGAATTTATGTTCATGTTTAAATTACATTATTTCTCCGTCTTATATTTCTTTCTGAACGTCACGTCAAATTCTCCGAATTTCCTAATACAATTTGGTAGCGGCTGACAGTGATAACAAGGCTACAGGAACAATACAGTAGGAGAACCTAGGCTCAGTTTTCAAGATACAGAGAGGAGTTTATAGGGAGATCCACTCCACTATTTTCAAAATTATTTAACTCTGTATTAGAAGATATTTTTAAAAAATTAAGAAAAGGGATTAAACATAAATGAAAGGTACCTCAATCACTTGAGATTTGCTGATGATCGTAGTCACCACTGCAACTAGCAATAGAGAAATGCAGAATATGATAAAGGACTTATGGAAGGAAAGCCTTATAAAAGGTCTGACAATCGCGCAGCAAAAATTAAATATATGAACAACATAGAAAACGATACAGAAAATATTTTGATGAAAGGAAAATAAATTGAAAAAGTAGACGAATACATCTATTTAGGTCAAGTAATCAGTTTTAAAGAAAGACAAGAAAGAGAAATCAATAGAAGAATTATCCAAGGTAATAGATAATAATAGTAATAGATTTTGGAAACTTAAAGACTATTTAACCGTGATCTTCTATTGTGTTTAAAAATAAAAATCTTCAGCACATGTATTATCCCCGTGTTTACTTTGGGAAGTGAAACATGAGTGCCACAGAGCGGCAATGTAAAATAATAAGAATATCGGTAAGAAAGTTATAGAGAAGAATGCCAGAAATAACAAGAAGAGATAAGAGTTATAAATGAAATTGTAAGAGAAAGAACAGGAATAACAGATATTATAAAAATAAAAGAATCAAAGTGGAGATGGGCTGGACAAGTTCGAAGACTGAAAGATGAAAGATGGACAAGATTAACAATAGAATGGCAACCAAGAGATGGAAGAAGACGAAGAGGGCGCCAGAGAATAAGATAGAGAGATGGCCTTCAGAAATTTAGAGGTGCTAAATGGTGGACTGAAGCTAAGGATCGATTACCCCCGAAATGAATGATTAATAACAGAATGGCAACCGAGAGATGGAAGGAGACGAAGAGGGCGGCAGAGAATAAGATAGAGAGATGACCTCCAGAAACTTAGAGCTGCTAAATGGTGAATTGAAGCTAAGGATCGAGGAAGTTGGAAAAGACTTGGGGAGACCTTATACCCTGCAGTGGGTGTAGACAGGCTAAGAAGAACAAGAAGAAGAAGAAATAGAAGAAGAAAACAGTGATACACAAGCACAAAGTCTGATCAAATAGTAATCAACCTAAGGGCAGAAAAAAATCGTAAGTACCTATCATGTTGCTGTTCCCATTCATTTCAAAGCAGGAACCTTCTGACACTACAGACTTTTCCCAGCAGTCTGTCTACTTATCGTAACACTTTTAAAATCACTTTCCGAGATCGCCAAAAGGAGCTACGGTGCGTTCATTTCAATATCCTCTGTGTTTTAAAATCTACTTTCCTTCAAAGGTATTTTTAATTGGAACAGCCAGAAGTCGCAAAAAGCCATATCTGGAGAGCATGGGGCTCACTTCAGATCCGATGTTTGGCCAAAAAAGCCTGAATGAGGTGAGACAAAATGGGAGGGGTATGGTCACGATGCAGGTGCCAATCACCTTGCCGCCAGAGCGCAGGTCCCTTTTGCTGCACTGCATCTCGTAGGCAACAAGAAACTGGCTGGTAGTACTCCTTGTGTACAGTTCGTCCACCTGGAGAGTACCCATGATGAACCACTCCGTGATCGTCTAAAAGCACGGCAACTTTTTCGATCTTGGACTCTTCCACTGAAACGATTAGCTAATAGTTTGAATTATTTCCGCTTATGTGTGGGCGAGTTAGTGGCACATTTTTTTCCAGATTCTTTGCTCAACTCTCTCACTCATTACCGCACAATGCAAAAATGCGACGGGCACGAAGTTCACAAAGTTAAACCTTCACTGCCAGGCACCAAATATGAACCAGACGACAGCGTGGCAGAAATTCACGCATGCGCACTAAAGTCCATGGTCGAGCGCCACTTAGTCTCGACGCCATGCTCTGTCTAGTTTAGGAGAAAAAAATGCTGTCAGATACTTTTCTGCTCAGACCTGGTAAAGTAAAACCATGTCCAGCTTAGCGCGGTGTGTGCACTAGCAAGATGATATTCTGCTTGAAATAAGACCATATGTCAGTGGCGCACCCAGGAATTCTTGTTGGAGGGGGCTTTATACTGTATATATAGTATACGTACACAATGTGTGTACATATATACAATATAATGTACGCATATAGTTTATATACGGTTGTGACGTACATCGCTCTTAATCTCTTTGGGAAGAAGACACCATGTAATAGAAGACACTATGTAATTTTTTGAACATATAAAATACTATTTTTGAATGTTTAATTTGTGACGTACGTTGCTCTTAATCTCTTTGGGGCTTTGGGAAGAAGACACTATCTCAGACACTGTGTAATAGAAGACACTATCTCAGACACTATGTAATAGAAGATGCTATCTCAGACTCTATGTAATTTTTTGAACATGTAAAACAATATTTTTAAATGTTTAATTTGTGACGGACGTCGCTCTTAATCTCTTTGGGGCTTTGGGAAAAAGACACTGTAATAGAAGACTCTATGTAATTTTTTGAACATGTAAAACAATATTTTTAAATGTTTGATTTGTGACGTACGTCGCTCTTAATCTCTTTGCGGCTTTGGGAAGAAACACCATGTAATAGAAGACACTATGTAATTTTTTGAAGATGTAAAATAATATTTTTGAATGTTTGATTTGTGACGTACGTCGCTCTTAATCTCTTTGGGGCTTTGGGAAGAAGACACCATGTAATAGAAGACACTATGCAATTTTTTAAACATGTAAAATAATATTTTTGAATGTTTAATTTGTGACGTACGTCACTCGTAATCTCTTTGGATCTTTGAGAAAAAGACACTGTAATAGAAGACACTATGTAATTTTTTGAACATGTAACATAATATTTTTGAATGTTTGATTTGTGACGTACGTCGCTCTTAATCTCTTTGGGGCTTTGGGAAGAAGACACCATGTAATAGAAGACACTATGCAATTTTTTAAACATGTAAAATAATATTTTTGAATGTTTAATTTGTGACGTACGTCGCTCTTAATCTCTTTGCGGCTTTGGGAAGAAACACCATGTAATAGAAGACACTATGTAATTTTTTGAAGATGTAAAATAATATTTTTGAATGTTTGATTTGTGACGTACGTCGCTCTTAATCTCTTTGGGGCTTTGGGAAGAAGACACCATGTAATAGAAGACACTATGCAATTTTTTGAACATGTAAAATAATATTTTTGAATGTTTAATTTGTGACGTACGTCACTCTTAATCTCTTTGGGGCTTTGAGAAAAAGACACTGTAATAGAAGACACTATGTAATTTTTTGAACATGTAACATAATATTTTTGAATGTTTGATTTGTGACGTACGTCGCTCTTAATCTCTTTGGGGCTTTGGGAAGAAGACACCATGTAATAGAAGACACTATGTAATTTTTTGAACATGTAAAATAATATTTTTGAATGTTTGATTTGTGACGTACGTCGTACTTAATCTCCTTGGAGGGGGCTTAAGCCCCCAAAGCCCCCTCCGTGGGTGCGCCAATGCCATATGTTAATACCTTGGCCGCTCCGGTGGACGAGTGGGCTTTGAATCATTCGTTCGAAATGATTCAGGGTTCGAATCCTGGGTGAAACATGGATGGTGTGCCTTTCTCACAGCACTGGCTGTCACCCCCTCCCTGGAAAAAGCGCCTTAGAATTAGGAACGAGCATTGAGTTGCTCACTGCTGTGATCAATACCCCATCCTCAAAAAATGTTATACCGATGATACGATAAATGAATGATAAAGTGACGTATAATCTACGAAGCTGATAATGTGATTCAGTTTACCAGACTGTTACAGCTGTTCAAAGAGGAATTGTGTTTGTGCCTAAACTGCATACGTTGTAGGTAGTTCCGCAAAGGGGAGTTGTAAGTCACGGATGTTATGTAAGTTCTATTGCTTGCTATATTTTTATAATGACAGCCGTAAGCAACTCAAATTTCTATAAAGGTTGTTGTCCGTGTCTCTAATGTGGGGCACGGACAACAGCCTTATAAAAATTTGCAAGCTGTAAGGGGCTCCCGGCTTGCAATCGCTCATCTCAGGACATTCCAGACATGCTCTATCATGTCTAGGTTCGAAGATCTCGCTCGCCCGTCCATTCTGTGAATATCCTCACTACCCAGGTATTCGTTGACTAGCCAAGCCATATGGGGATAGGAGTTATTGTCCATAAAAAGGAACTGGTAGCCAACAGCTCCCCTGAAAAGCCGTACATAGTGCTCTGGAATGCCATCGCTGTAGCTTGCAGCAGTTATGTGCACTGGAATGCGTGCATCCAACATGATGCCAGCCCAAACCAGGAGTGTTCCACCGTTGTAGTTGTCAATTTCCCTAATGTTGGAGAGAAGATTTCGGCTTCCCGCCTCTCTACAACTGTACACACAGTGAGTGAGAATCCGTATTTAGGCTGTACAACGATTCGTCACTGAAGAGAACACGGGCCCATTGATCAGGGGCACCCAGAGGTGATGTTGGTCTCAATCCAGAGGAATCCTTCTGTGCAATGCGGCAAACGGGATACATTCCACTGGCCTTCTTGCATAAAGACCTCTCTTGTGATGTCTTCTGTGTACCGTTTGCCTCGATTAGAGTTCTGGAGGGCCAGGCCGGGCTATTTTCCTAGAAACTTACCTCCAGGTCGGTCCAAGTTGACCCATTCATTTTATCGCAACGGTAAACGTGCTGTGTTACCATGATGCTGATTTACATACGACGTAGCAACCAACGCTGGTAACTTATCTCCAGTAGTCACTAAATTTGCATATCACCACGTTTTCCCATCGAAACCGCAATGTCCCTAACTTTTTATGACCAGTGTAAGTAAGGGTCGCCCAAATGTGAGATTCGTGTAATAGCGTCGTTGTATAATTACACAGAGCAGTGCATTTGCGCAGGTAGATGACGTGTCACGTCAGGAAGCACACTGTTGTCGGCGGCACGTGTCAGTGTGCTGTTTGCACGTGCAGAGGCAAGTTGACTACGTAGGTTGGTGACATGGATTCGTCCAAACAGGCCCAACGGGCAGTTGTGCAATTTTTGACGGCAGAAGGTGTTAGTGGAACCGAAATTTATCGTCGTACGAAGGATGTGTATGGGAGTGAGTGTCAGTCACGGTACAGTGTTCCGCTGGTGTAGTGAATTTCGTAAAGGACGTGTGAGCACGGAGGACATGCCAAGACCTGGACAAGCACACGTAGCCATCACCATGGAATCGATTGCTGCCGTGGACAACTTGTGGCAACATTGTCCGTGAGTAAGGGAAATGTTAACACCATTCCCCATCGCCGATTGGGATACAGCAAAGTTTGCACACAATGGGTCCCTAAGCATCTCCAAGAGCAGCAGAAGACTCAGCGAATGGATGCTTGCCTGGAGCATCTGCATCGTTACCGCGCAGAGGGTTGACAGTTCCTTTCCAAGATTGTGGAAGCAGATGAAACTTGGTGCCACCACTTCGATCTGAATCGTGATTCGAAAGAATTCTTCCGTTCTTTAAATTCTGGGTCTCTCCTCTCGAAAATTCATCTGCTTTCGCCACTTTATTTCAACATGTCGAAATTCCCAAAATTTGGAAAAATAATAGCAATTAAGGAAACAAGAAAAGGGAAGAGAAAAGAAGGAGTGTGAGACAAGCTTGTGGTGCCAAGCCTCCAGTTATGTTTCAAAAGATTCTCCGAAAGAATGGTTTCTACGACTAAACTGCACAGAAACTGAGCACGTTCGCTGTACAAGAGCTATATCATTTCTTAAAAACAATCGTTTAAATGTCAGCAACAATATTCCACACAATTACAGTCTTTTTTGTTTTTTCATTTTTATTGAATTTTCTTCAAATTTTCTGCACTTTATCACGCGCACTCTAGACTGTAGGTTAAAATATAAAACTGAAATGCGTCCGTCAAAATTTCATCCTTCTCATTTAGAACGTGTGAGATATAATTGTTTCTATCGAAAAAATCAATGGAATGATGACGTAAGATTCTAGCCAGTGGACCCCATTGGACTATACCACATGGGAGCTTTTGCTATAGAGCTAGGTTGTACTTTTATGAACAAGCGTAGTCTCGTGATCCATAATTTATGAAGAGGGAGGGCTCGCCATAATGGTTCTTTCTGTTAGTTTTGGTCTTCGTAATTAAACCTTTTATGCGAAAACACACGATGGCCTTCCAATGCTACTACAGTTCTACGCTTTCTCTCCGTGTGTATTTCTGTCACATGAGGACGCGTTCTGTAGATATTTCTGCTTAAAAATCCTCGAGTTGTTTTTCAGATGAGAAACTCCTTGCATTTTTATTTTTATTTTTAGAGGGGTAACTAGGGCGGGGCGAACGGGGCTGCTGCCCCGAGTGTAGTTCAAGGGAGGGAGCAAAAATCACTACGAACAACTGATTAAATTGGAATTGAAACTTTAGCACCCGTTTTTGGTACAGTTTTCCAGCGCCATATTTTGTCATTTACATATTATAAAATTACTAAAACACGAAATCCTCACAAATGAAACCAAATGGGCAGCACAAAATCACGTTTCACAATGAAATTCAAGCCAAACCAAAATTACAAAACCCCCAAAACAGCACCAAACAGCAAATCATTAACCCAAATGCGCTGAAGCCGCTAGTCGAAGTTATGAAGCAGACAAACCAATATTACATTGAAAAACACAAAACAAGCGAAACCCCACACCAAAATCACAAAGCAACTTGTATATGTAGTACCGACAACAAAAGTAAAGTATCAAGTTGTCCTCATCATCAGGGTAACACCAACTTGAAAAGAGGCCTTTCAGACACAGCAAAACGATTTTGATGAAGTCAATTCCTCCATCATTTTTATGCCAGGGGTGGGATTCGAACCTGCAACTCTCGGCTCCGGCGCTCCGAGTGCTATCCACTATACTACACTGGCAGTGCTCTCACTGCCATCTGCTTTTATTTCATGTGCGTCCTGTGGAACAAACACGTTGTCTATACTACATATAGTTGCTTTATGATTTTGGTGTGGGGTTCAGCTTGTCTTGTGTCTTTCAATGTAACATTGGCTTTATATCATCATCATCACTGCTGGACAAAGGTCTCCCCAAGTTTCCTCCAACGGTCTGTCTTGTGCCAGTCTCCTCCATGTCACTCCTGCATACTTTCGAATTTCATCCACCCATCTCCCATGTGGTCTTCTTCTGGGTCTTTTCCTGTCCCTTGGAATCCAATCTAAAATTTCGGCTGTCCATCCATGGTCTGTTCTTCTGGCAGTATGTCCAGCCCATTGCCATTTCAGGGATTTTACTCTGATCATGATGTCTTCCACTCTTGTCATTTTTCGGATCCACGAGTTCCTCTTCTTATCTCTCCTGGTTACACCAAGCATGCACCTCTCCATGCTGCTTTGAGTTGTCTGTAGACTTTGTATGTCTCTTTTAGTTAAGGTCCACGTCTCTGCACCATACGTAAGCACTGGAAGGATGTATTGATCAAACACTTTTCTTTTAAGACATAATGGCATATTGCTCTTGAAAATTATGCTGCTTCTTCCAAAAGCTCTCCAGGCAAGTTTTGTATGCCGATTAATTTCTTCATCAATGTGACCCTCACTTGATATCTGCTGTCCAAGATAAACGTACGTGTTTGTTATCTCCAGCTTTTCTCCATCAATCGATAAATCTTCATTTCTTGTAAAAGCATTCAACATCACTTTTGTCTTCTGAAAGTTCATTTCTAATCCCACTTCTTTACTCTTGTCAGCAAGTTCCTGGATCATACTCTGCAGCTCTGTTGGGGTAGTTGCAAAAATGACTACGTCATCAGCAAAACGAAGGTGGGTTAAATAATCTCTATTAATCTTTATCCCCTTGTTTTCCCAGCTCAGCGACTGAAAGACACCCTCCAATGTGGCATTAAAAAGCTTTGGAGATATGGTGTCACCTTGTCTCACTCGCTTTCCAATTTTTATGTGTGTTGTATTTTCAAATAGCCGAGCCTTTACACTTGCAATTTCATAGATGTTATTAATAATATTAATGTATGCATCTTCAATACCGCAGGATTTCAGAGCCATTGTCCCTGCTGATGGTTTCACCGAATCAAAGGCTTTTTCATAATCGATAAAAGCCATGCACAATGGAAGTTCATATTCCCTCGCTCTTTCAATTAGTTCTCTCAGTACGTGGATATGATCTATTGTGCTGTAGCCACTCCTGAATCCAGCTTGTTCTCTCGGTTGAGCCATGTCCAGTGTTACCTTCAAGCTGTGTGAAAGCACTTTAGTGAAGATTTTATAAACCACTGATAGGAGGCTGACAGGTCTGTAGTTCCTGAGATCCTCAATGTCCCTTTTTTTATGTAGCAGGATCATTGTAGCGTTGTTCCAATCCTCAGGAATCTTCCCTTCATTAAGGCATCGAGTGAAAATTTGGGCGAGTACTGTTTCGATTTCTCCACTTGCTTCTTGTATGATGTCTACAGTAATTCCATCTTCTCCTGGAGCTTTTCCCTGCTTCATGTTGTTGATTGCATGTGCAACTTCTGCTGGGAAGACTGGAGCAACTCTGGTGCCTTTCATGATGTCTGGATGCATGTATCATCCCTTTCATATAATTTGGAGTAGAAATCTTTCACTCTTGTCAAAATTTCGCCTGTATTTCTTGTTACAGAACCATCTTCTTTTCTCAGTGCCATAATCTGTTTTCTTCCCTTACTGAGATGTCCCTTTGCTATCTTTAGGCTTTGGTTGTTTTCAATTGCTTTCCTCACTAGTTCACAGTTGAATTTTTCTTACGTCTTCAGTGATACTTTTTCGTACTGTCTTGCATAGCTCTATATATTCCACTTTGGAAGTCACATCTTCTTTAGTTGTCCTCATCTCTCTTCTTTTTTGCCTCAATATTTTGGTTTTTCCTGATAATTTGTTCACATGCAACTTGTTTTTAGACCCAGCTAATTTTGTTGCTGTTTCCATAAGAGCTTTGGTTACTTTTCTGTTAACTTCAGAAATATCCACTTCTTCCAATGTTAGGCCTTCTAAAGCAGAGAATCTGTTCTTCAGTTCCAACTTGAAGGTATTATGGTGTTTTTTAAGTTGGTTATGTCAATACATTTTGTTTGTCTTATGAGCTTGCCACGTTCGAGTTTAGTGTTGAGGTGCATCTTGCATCTCACCAATCTATTGTCACTACCTGTGTTGAACTTGTTTAGCACACTGCAGTCTTCTATGACGAATTTTTTGTTACACAAATTAATATCAATTTCACTTGTCGTCCCATTTGGATGTCTCCATGTCCATTTCCTGTGTGGCTTTTTCTTGAAAAAGGAGTTCAAGATGAAAAACCCTTCTACCTTTGCAAACTCAACGAGAGTATTTCCACGCTGGTTTCTGTTGCCGTGACCGAATTTACCTACTGAAGTTTCATTCTGTTGCCGTTGCCCTATTTTTGCATTGAAATCTCCCATAATTATCTTCACGTGCTGCTTACCTTTATTATTTAGATGACGAATTTCCTCATAAAATTCTTCAATTTCGTCTTCAGGATGACTTGTGGTGGGTGCATAAGTTTGAATAATCAGAGCCTGGTATCTTTTCGAGAGTTGGAAAACGAGTCGTGCAGCTCTGTCAGAGGAACTTTCAACTTCTACAACTTTATCCTTCAGTTTCTTGTTTATTGTAAATCCAACACCACTAGTTCTGCCAGTATCTGTCCCACGATAGTAGAAGAGATGTCCACTTTTCAGTTCAATGAGATCTTCTCCTTTTCTCCTTACCTCACTTAGCCCGACGATGTCCCACTTGATCCTTTGTAGTTCCTCTTCCAATTCAAGAAGCCTTGAATCAGAAGATAGGGAGCGTCCATTATACGTAGCCAAGGTCAGCATCAGATGGCAGCATAGTCCGGTCCTCCGGAGATTCTTAGCACCCTCTGCCTTCATGTCGCACTGGCAGCTGCTTTGGCCAGGTACATTCCAGCTGCCGGAGACTGAGGGCCAAGATTTAAGTTGTGGAATCAATTTGGAGAGGTTTGGCCATAACTCACCACGCTGGCCAAGCGGGTTGGTGAGTGTGGGATAGCATTTCCTCTAATCCCGATGGTATAGTAATACCGCTATTGGCGGTCGTCAGAGCCCCTTTAGTGGGAACAGGATGCACCACGAGAAGGCGGGGATGACATTTGTCAAGGAGAGGCTGTGATGTTACGCATCACTTGACCTTAGATGACTTTATATATATATATATATATATATATATATATATATATAAGGTTTGTCCGGAAAGTAATGAGACCACTTTTCGGACCAATCAGAAGGGCCGGAGGGCGGAGTCTCCGGGCGTGATGGGTTGCGGGGTGTGTTAGGTAAACGATTGATGTCTTGTAAGTTCGCTCTGAGCTTTTACACAGTGAGGATCGCTTGCGAAGTGGGCAGCTGTGTGATCGTCGCGTAACGGTCAAAATGCAGAAGAGTGTCGAACCGCGATACGCGGTAAACCTTTGTGTTAAACTTGAAAAATCGGTGACCGAGAAGCTTGCTATGATACAGAAAACCTACGGGAAGGATGCTTTATCGAAAGCACAAGTGTTTCGGTGGCACAAAACTTTCACAGAGGGAAGAGACAGAGAGAGTTGAGGATGAGCCACACCCAGGGCGCCCTTCAACGTCTCACACTTCGGACAATGTGGAAAAGGTGAAAGCGGTTTTGGATTCTGACCGACGTCTGAGTGTTAGATTAGTAGCAGAGCACATGGGACTCGCGAAATCCATTGTGCATGAAATCATCACGCAAGAATTGCAGATGCGGAAAGTTTGCGCCCAATTGGTTCCTAAGGTTTTGACCGATGAGCAGAGGAACAACCGTGTGTCAATTTCTCGTGAGCTTGTGGACCGTGTGAGGAGTGAACCTGGGTTTTTGGAGAAAGTGATAACAGGTGATGAAACGTGGGTCTTTGAGTACAATCCGGAGACGAAGGGACAGAGCTCAGAATAACACACTCCCGAGTCTCTTCGACCAAAAAAGGCTCGAATGTGCAAATCGAAGATGAAATCGATGCTCATTGCCTTCTTTGACTGTAAAGGTGTTGTTCATAAGGAGTTCGTACCACCCGGACAAACGATCAATGCTGCATTTTACGTGGAAGTGCTTCAACAGTTGAAGAACAGAGTTGCGCGCGTCCGCCCAGAGATCACCAACACTTGGGTTTTCACCATGATAATGCCCCGAGCCATGCGTCGCTGAGAGTGAGAGAGTTTTTGGCGAAACACAACGTGGCAACGTTTCCCCAACCTACCTACAGCCCGGACTTGGCCCCGGCTGACTTCTTTTTGTTTCCCCGGCTCAAATCCAACCTGAAATGACACCATTTTGGGACTGTTACAAACGTTCAAACTGCCGTGACGAGTGCTTTGAAAGCGATCCCTGGTCCCGATTTCCAGGCAAGGTATGCGGCGTGACAGAACCGCTGGCAGCGGTGTATTGATGTTCAAGGATGTTATTTCGAGGAATTTTAATGTTATATAAGTATAACTTTAATTAAAAGACTCTTATTGAATGAGTCTCACTACTTTCCGGACAGGCCTTGTATAATGATGTAAATACATTTTTTAAATCGAACGTATCAATATGGTGAATTTTAAAAACTGCAACACTTTACTAACTACAACACATTGCTAACACCCCCAATCACAGCTAATGGTTTTGACTATGACCGTGATCCTCTTCGTCGTTCGGATTAGGTTTATTTGATATGTGTAAAGTTTACGCGCCTGTATGTCATGATTTGGTTGAGGCTTTCTAGTTTGATGGTTTGCCGTTTTCTAGGGGAATGTTGTTTTCATGTTTTATGGTTTTGGTTCTTTGTGTTTCGTGGTTCTTTAGTTTTCAGTGACTTAGGGAGTACGGTAGACGGACTTAGATCACACCAGTTTTTGTCGACCTCGGAAAAGCCGCTGCGCAGAACAGGTACTCCCCTGACGAAGACTGTTCTGATATTTTTATTTTTTATTTTGATTGAATTTTGAGTCTTGTTTTTCAAGGTAAGTTCACTTCTGTTTTGTGTATTTAGGTTTTTATTTATTAGGAGTGTTGGGTTGTGTTCCTTATTTTATTTATCATGCTATTTCTTTGGATCGGCAGCAATGCGCCTTCCTCGACTTTTAGCTAATTTTAGTCTTTTAAAAATTTCAGTCTTTTAATATTTTGTCTTGGTTTGTTCTAGATTGGAGCTGTTTTGGCATGTACTATTCGTTATTGGGAACAGTGGTTTTGGATTGTCTATTTCGCAACTATGGAACAGTTGTACATATGTACATATATGGAACAGTGATATGGATGTTCCTATTTCGCAACTAGGAACAGTGATATGGATTGTGTATTTCGCAACGATGGAACAGTGATATGGATTGTTCCTATTTCTCAACTATGGAACAGTGATATGGATGTTCCTATTTCGCAACTAAGAACAGTGATATGGATTGTCTATTTCGCAACTATGGGACAGTGATATGGATGTTCCTATTTCGCAACTAAGAACAGTGATATGGATTGTCTACTTCGCAACTATGGAACAGTGATATGTATGTTCCTAATTCGCAACTAGGAACAGTGATATGGATTGTCTATTTCGCAACTATGGAACGGTGATATGGATTGTCTATTTCGCAACTATGGAACAGTGATATGGATTGTCTGTTTCGAAACTATGGAACAGTGATATGGATTGTCTATTTCGCAACTTTTTTTTTTTTTTCAATACCATTTAGCTTGCACCTTTTTTTGCCTGTGTTTTTTCATTGTTTGTGCCTACTTAGTAATAGGATTAGCTAAAGTTATTACAACTTTAGATTAGCTAAAGTTATTACAACCTTATTTGAATATACCTACATTATGTTAAACCTTTAATGTTTTTTAGAGATACAGAAAGATGAGAACACGGCGCGGTCTCTGTGCATTAGGGACTGTAGAGTATCGCCTCAAAAAGTTAATTTACTCCACCACTTTGTGAAAACACAAGTTTGTCCGTGTCCCCTCACTCCGGAGTAAGTTGCTCAACCAACTGAGCTACGCGGACAGAATGTCTCGTTGCAGATTTGTCGTCTTGACACATGGTTTCACCTCTGTAGTACGTCACAACTTATATCTTTGTTTTAAAAATCTGTGATTTGTACAACAATAAAATATCATATGTGGTGCGAGAAATAGAAACGGAAACAGACTCAAAAAAATTCTAGCGCCGTGGATTGTTGACACCAACAATCCACACATAGGCCCGTGGATTGTTGACACCAACAATCCACACATCGGCCCGTGGATTGTTGTCACCGTAGCGTAAAGCGAACGAACTCGGCTAGTTATCGAGAGATCTGGGTTCGATCCCAGCGAGGTGTCGAAATCGAAGTTTTCCGTTGCTGTGTGTTAATTACAGAAAAACTTGGAAAGAGCGATGTCTTTGTCTGCTTACTATGTCTTCACGTATTTAGTAGATTTTTAACATAAACTGAGGAGCAAATTGAAAAGTTGTTATAACTCAAAAAATTAGGAAACAAATCTGAATGAAATTTGGTGAAAATCTTCATTGTACCATATGTTACAGGCTATCGCAAGAACATACATTTACACTTTGTATTTACTAAATAAAAAAAATAAAGACATAAAGCAGTATTCCAAAAATTAAATTTTAAAGTGTCTCATTATGGAGTGTGATCAGCAATACAGACCACACAGAGATTTTTGATCCTGTTAATAATGGTGTCTACGCATGCTCGATTGGGTTAAGCTCAGGAGAGCGTGCTGACCACCTCATACTGACAGTAGTTTCCTCTTCAAGGTACTGCTGTACTAACCCTGCTGTGTGTGAGCGAGCATTATCGGCTTACCGTAAGTATCAATGTGCCGCCAAGTGCACCGGCATGTGGCCGAACAAAGGGGTCTAGGGTATCATTTCTATACCTCCGAGCGTTCAAGCTGTCACCTGGTAGCACGTAGAGGTAGGTACGTCTACCTGAAGCGATACCTTCCCATACAAGCACACTACCTCCACCACACACGTCTTTTTCACTGATATGAGAGGGATTTTATCAGGTCCCTGGCTCTCTCCACATGAAAATTTGCCGATAATCACTCTGTAAAGCATACCTCGACACGTCGGTGAACAGTACACATCTCCAATGATTTGGACTCTAATTCACATGCATGCCCGCACAATTCAAAGTTCCCTCCGGTGGCGGGAGGTTATAGGCAAGCACTTTACTGGACGTCTAGCATAGAGCCCTCCTTCGTGTAGAAGCTGGTACCGTACTTCCGATAGCTACAGCTAGCACAGATCGAAGATAGGTCGGCCTAGAAGTCTTGTTCTCGCGCGCAGATAGCCACAAATATTGATCTGTGATGAAGTCGTTACCCTCGGCCTGCCTTGGGTGTACCTGCAGGAACATGATTCTGCGGTTTGGAAGCGCATCCAGACTACAGAATGACGTGCGTTCAGCCATCTGGCTACGTTCGCCCGACTTTGGCCTGCTTTAAGTCTGCCTACAGCTCTGTAGCGTAATTCCACGGGTAAATGACATCTCGAAATCATTACAACACAATCCCTATCACAAAATCCTTTCTTCAGTCTCCTGCACGTGAATTGGCGACTCACTGTGCAACAGCCAATTTTATGTTGTTGTTAATTTGCATACAGTTATGCCAGCGCCACTCCTTTGCATGTTATTGTTGCCACTCCTTTGCATGCAGTACATCAGTGATTTGCACATTATTCACTGATGTACTTACCCTATAACACATGCAAATTTCGTGCATATTTTGCGGTAATCGGCCAACTTATCGAAATTTTTCATTTTATTCCTTAATTTATGGAAAGCGTTGTATGTTATTAAGATTTGGACGAACATACGAAACGACCTAGACACTTATGAAATATAATGTAGTTACGAAAGACCATCTGCGCCTGTGCAAGTAAAAAACTTACCTTAAGATAGAAGAAAGTAAAGCTGAATCACAAGTGTGTTAGGGGGAATGGTAACTTTTTGGTCTATAGGATACCTAGAAGTTACACCCCATAGTATTATACATCATTTTAAAGCTATCGTTAACAGCAGGTAACCTCCTCTTGGGGGAGTCGAAAGAAGGCGAAATTTCCCTACGACGCACCGTTTCCATAGCGTCAAAATGCATTTTTGTAATGGCTTTTATCACATTTAGCATCAGGTTCTCGTAATTTACGCAGATTGCAATGCGATATTGTTACGTTTATGTAAAACGTGCTGAAATAGTGTTCGGCGATAGTTTAGTAAAATAAGTTGCTGAGTAACAATGAAATTAAACTATTGTTGCATTACTTCATGGGAGAGCATGCGGCTCGATCAGATTTCAACAATGGTTTCGACAATGACACACCGTCACGCATTTTCGTTACATCGGATGTTTTTTAATTGGGATTTACTCTACTACTACTGTCGGGAATGGTGCATAGCATAAAAAAACAAACAAAAAACTGTAGAATCCTAAAATGCATGCGTGTCACTTTAACTTTATGTGCGTTTCAAATTTAAAATAATTAAATAAATTATAATCTTCAGTTTTAGCACAGTAAAGCGCAGCATTACATATTATTTAAATGTTGATCTCCCCATCATCGATGGGTCCTTGAGAATATTTAGATGGATCCAGTTGCGAGTATTACGCAATGCTGCAATGAGTTTGCCTTTCTTCTGCTTTGGATAACTTTTATTTATGGCCTTTATTAGCACGTCTTTTGTAAAAAAAAAATAAAGGATCGTGCCGATGTTATCGGCTTGTCCGTCCCTCCGTGGACACCATATCTCTGCACCTATTAGTCCGGTTTCAAAAATTCTTTTTGTGTTGGGAAGCTTGAAATACGTGAATGATGATCTTTAAACTCCTTTTTTTTTTTTATACGATGCACCATATCGCCGCTAGAGGGCGTAAATGCAGATGATGTCGAATTCAAAATTCATTTTATTTCATATATTTGCTTCTAAACATCCGACTGAAAAAAATCATTTACCTTTCGTTTCGATTCCATTTATGTCGAAGACTATAGTCACTTTTTCAAGTTACGCATAGATTTTCCGCTAGGGAGTGTAAAAGTAAATTGCGTTTTTCTCGATGTCTCTACTTCTAAAACTCGGATTTGAAAAATTCTTTCTGCAGCGGATACAGCTCCCGGTGGGAGATTGTTTGCATAGAATTTATAATTTTTGGTAAACAATAGTTTGGCCACCAGGGGACGTAAATGTAAATTTCTTCTAAAATCTCGATTGAAGATATCCGTTCGTGATCCAATACCACTCACGTCGATAAACTTTTTCGGAATATTTTCTTCTTAATGCATGGTTTCTCCGCCATGAGGCGTTGATGAATATCCTATTTTTGTCAATAGCTTTGTTTCTAAGAGTTCAATTTGAAAAATTATTTCTTTGTTAGATAGCGCTTCTGGTGCGAAATGCTATTCATATAATTTCTAAATTCTTAAGTAATTCATATACTTTCCGCTAGGGGGCGTAAAGGTAAATTCCGTTATCCTCGATATGTCTGCTTCTAAAACTCCGATTTTGAAAAATTCTTTCTGTATCGCATACAGCTCCTGAAGGGAAATGTTTTACATATAATTTCTAATATTTGGTAGAGAAGGATTTGTCCACCAGGGGGCATAAATGTTAATTTCTGCTTTTGATGTATTTGCAGCAAAATCAGAGCTCCTAAAAACTCGACTGAAGAAATTCTTTCGTGGACCGATACCGCGCACATTGAAAAACCTTTGGAGAATACTTTCTTCTTAAAATAATGCATGGTTTTTCTGCCAAGGGCGAGATTCATAGCTGTTTTTTTTTCCATACATCTGCTTTTAAGACTCCGATTTGAAAAATTCTTTCTTCGTTGGAGGGCGTTTTCGCTGAAAAATGTCTCTCATATAATTTGAAAATTTTCTTAACGCACAAGTCTGCCACCAGAGGGCATAAGTTCACGTTTCCGTTTACAACAATATCTACGGGACTAAAAACCCAATTGAAAAACTTTTTCCGTCAGATACTACTGACTAAGCAAACTCTGTGTGCGTATTTCCTTCCCGAAATAATGCACGATTTGGCCGCTAGGGGGCACAAAAGCTTAATCTGTTTTTCTCAATAGCTTGGCTTCTACATGTCCGATTTAAAAAATTCGTTCAACACCCGATGTCAGTTCTACATGATCGATTTAAAATTTTGTGTCAAAACCCGATGTCATTCACCTTGAAGAACGCTTTAGGCTAGTATATGAGGAATTTCGTAGTTCACATTTCTGTCGGTAGGTGGTGTTTGTGAACTTCAGTTTGCAGCTGTATCGCAGCTTCTAAAAACACCATTAAGAAATTTCTTTTTTACTGTATGCCATTTGCTACAATAGAGATGTGGAGCATTATCCTCTTTAAATAGCAAAGATTTTCCTGTAGGTGTGTAAAGAAATAAACTTAATTTTCACTATCTCTGCTTCCGGGAGACGTATTTGAAAAGTTCTATTTCCTTAGCATAGTTTTTCCATGAAGAATATTTTTCAGCTATTTTAAACTTTTCCATTATGCAAAATTTTTCCGCTAGCAGACGTAGACTTACATCATGTTTCCTTTTCTATATTTCTTCTTTTCACTGTTCGATTTGAAAATCTCTTCGTAACATGCTTTTTAGCCGCTGGTGGAACTAAGTAGATGTTTCTATTTGTGGATGTTTTGTCGATTGTAAAATCCGGTTGATCGTTTTCCTGACCCGTTCCATTGACTTTGAATAGATCTGATAAATTTAATTTGCGACAGAACAGATTCAAAGACGGGCTCATTACAACCGAGAAGTCCATGTCATATTTCTTGTTAGAACTAGCGACAGATTCTGTACGCAGACAAAATTGAAGCCGAACTTTAAGATTTACATCCTCGCATTTGAACGAGAGACAGAGTGAATAGTGGAATCTATGTGTTTGTGCTGGCTGGGTGATCTAGTTTATTGAGTGGCGACAGACAATAGCTTCAGAGACAGACCAAGTATCGTAAGTTAAGGGCAATTAAGAGTAATAAAGAGAGAGAGAGAGAGAGAGAGTTAGAGACCCACAGCACGGGAAGAAATCCAGCTCTGTAATAATACCAGATTCAGCGTTAGACAACAAAAAATGATGATCATCCAATTGATGTTCACGTTCTCAAGACGCACGCAGTTCTGCGAAATCTTGAAAAGAACCAATGAGTAAAAAAATAAAATAAACATTTAACAAGTTAGTAAAATCATGCAATGCATTGATTATGATACGCTTTCCAACACACCAGAAATTATTACTTAAGTTATGTGGATAATGGCTGTGGAATAAATCTCGCTCCTGTGTCCTGACCTTTGACCCCATTTCGATGATATTCAACAGAACCGGTTCACTATACCTCCGGAACAACATGATAAAGTTTTGTTGCAATAGAAGCAGCTTTATGCAAGTTATGAGAATAGTGGCTGTGGAATAAATCTGGCTTTTGTGCAATGACCTTTGTCCCCTTTTCATTGATATTCAACAGAACCAATTCACTGTACCTCCGGAACAACATGATAAAGTTTTGTCTCAATCCAAGCATTTTAGGTTAGTTATGATGCACAAGGGCAATGGAATGGATCCCACTCCAGTGTGCTGACCTTTGACCCCATTTCGCCCATTTTCAATAGGGTTCGTCCCCAGTGGCTCCCTACCACATACCAAAATTTCATCGAAATCGAACCGTTTTTAAGCAAGTTATGACGCATAAGGGCAATGGAATACATCCCGCTCTTATGCCCTGCCTGACCTTTGACATCATTTCGCCCATTTTCAATAGGGTTCGTGCCCAGGTGGTTCCCTACCACATACTAGAATTTCATCGAAATCGAACCAGTTTTACGCGAGTTATGACGCATAAGAGCAATAGAACGGATCCCTATCTTATGTCCTGACCTTTGACCCTGCTTCGCCCATTTTCAATAGGGTTCGTCCCCAGGTGGTCCCCTACCACATACTAAAATTTCGTCGAAATCGAACCATTTTCACGTGAGTTATCGTGCGGAAGGACGGACGGACGGACAAAGCTGGAGCATATACGCTTCTGCAACCTACGGTTGGAAAGCGTAAAAAACCGTGTAGCACACCCGATCATTTTCGAGACGTGCTGTTAAGCAAGAGGCGGTTTCTTTTTTTCTTGATTTATTGGGGGTTTAACGACCACCGTGAGTAACTCAATGGGTATAAGCAGTCACCCGTCCCTATTTTAGGGTCACTGGTTTCAGGGAAGAGAGAGAGAGAGAGAGAGCCAATGTCGTAGGACAAACACAATGTTCATACCTCGCCAGGATTCGAACCAGCCTCAGAAAAATGATCAGTCCACCCCGGAGACGCAGTGGTTTAAGCGATGGCTTCTGATCATTCGTCCGAAAGGGGTCCAGGTTCGAAGCCCGGTGAGGCATGGATGTTGTGTTTGTCTTACGGCACTGGCTCTCTCCTTCCCTGGAACCAGTGACCCTAAATTAGGGACGGGTGACTGCTTACAGCCCATTGAGTTGCTCACGGTGGTCGTTAAACCTGCAAAGAAAAAAAAAAAAAAAAAGCCCAGAAGCCAGTGCTTAGCCACAGCAGCGGCGGTTTCTTACGCGTCATTCGGTAGCATATGATGGTCAAATGTAAATTTGTCATTATTATTTTTTATTGGGGATTTAACGACCACCGTGAGCAACTGACTGGGCTGTAAGCAGTCGCCTGTCCCTAATTTTGGGGCACTGGTTCGAGGGAAGGGAGAGATCCCGTGCCGTAACATCCTTATCTCACCGGGATTCGAACCCGGGCCCATCTCGGAGGAATGATCATAAGCCAGCGCTTAAACCACTGCGCCACCTGAGTGGCGTCATCATTTTGCATGTTCCTCTTTATTTATTTGTTGATAGTTGATTTAAAAGATAGAATGACATTCCGTAAAGGTTTAGAAATTTACATAACTTTAAGGAAAAAGTTTCGTCAAGATTATTGGATGGGGGCTTCAGATGCCATGCGAGCCCCCATTCCCTCCTCGAAATGGTCTAGCTACACCTTGAACTCACCAGATTCTCGCTGCTGATTAAATCTGAAAGTGCATTTCCGAATTTTCCCCCCAGGTATACGGATTATTTCTGACGCACCTTGGCCTCAATCGCATTGAATGCAACGCGCTCCACTAGGACTGTTCGCTTTACTGTCCGTAGAAAGAAAGTGTTTAAGTGCTTGGCCCAAACCTTCAGAGTGACGTGTGACAAATTCTCCCCTCCTCTTTAATAAATAAGGGCAGGTACCTTCGGAGAACTATGTTTGACTTAGGGCGCATACGAGGGAAGAAGGGCCGGGACAGAGAGAGGGTGTGAGCAGGGAGAATGAAAGAAGGGGCTGTTACAATTACAAAGTAGAACATCACGAACTAGAAGAAACGAGCTAACAAGTTTCCCCTGTCTGACCCCAGGAGGTTAGAAAAAGCAAAGCAAAGCTCTTAAAGCCTTCGCAGTGGGGAGGTTAAGGGAATGATTAGAAATCACTAGACAGAAAGTCCTACAGACGTGCCTCTTCATATCCTGAGATTAAGACGAACCTTCCAGCAGAAAAGAGCTCAGTGACGAATGATTCGATTATGGGCAGTAGAATACATATATCCATCTATCATCTCACTGAAATTTACTAAGTTTTTTTTCTTCAACAAACAGCATCTGCCATTTGTATGCATTACTGTTTTTAAAACAACTTGTATATTTATTCGTCTTTCATACAGTTGCGCACTCAGTGGGAGTGGCCCAGGGGTCCGGGCCGTCCCCATGAGGTAGCACGTGGTCCTTTGCTACTGACTGCTCATTGTTAATTATATTTATATATGCTTTTAAATATGTATTTTAAGAATCATTGGAAACGCGCTTTAAATATGGTTGAGATATTTTTATTGCTTCCCAATGTTGCAGATCTTTTCTCCGAGGTATTTTCACTTGCATCTTCAATATTTGGGGCTACCCCAGTAAAGAAATCCTGGATGCGCCATTGTTTTAAAAAATATACATGTTTCGAAAAAAAAAATTATTCACCTAAAAAGGGCTCTTTGCCGTAAAAAAAAAAAAAAATAAATAAAAAAATGTGTCGTGTCTAGCAGGGAAAAAGCAGAAAATAATTGTCCTTCCACTACGCATCTGATGTTTCAGAAAAAACTAAAAAAGTGCCGGTACATCGTATCGCATTGTGTTCTATCATAAAAAGAAATAGCGTACCTATCTATCTAATACGAAACGTTATAAACAGACTTCAACAACATGTCCGTCTTGAGTATCAGATCACATGTAGAGGATTTTAGGAAGGGAGTGTCTGACCCCAGGTCTTAAACAACCCTTAGAAATAGGAAGCTAGGAGATTTGGGCTAGAGGGCCCGATACGAAAGTCACACGGAAGCGAGGTAGAAGGGGGGGGGGCTTATTAATTACCGGAGGTGGGGGGCAAGACTCGGGGCCCGACGGGTTAACGTGCTCATCCGACGCATGGCGAATATTTAGTGGCACGACCGTTCGTACCTGCCAGGGATCGAACCCGAGGTGTTCTCCATAGCAGTCAAGGATGTTGACTACTAGGCCACCCGCGGCCCTGTGCCGTGTCTTGAGTATCATTTCCGTTGCTTGCTATAAACCAGGGGTGCACAACCTTTTTATAAGTGGGGGCCAAGTTTATTTTTACATAATAATATTGTGGCGGGCCGCAAGTTACCTTTTCACATAGGCACTTGCCAAACCCTACCGCTAAAGCTAATTTTACTATTATCCGAATAACCTATTTTACCAGCAGACAAAAAATGTGTTTCAATACCATTTTTGTGTCCTCTAAATGGTTTAAATCCATTTTTGAAGTTTTTTGGCAAATTGCGTTATTAAGTTATCAAATTACTGATTTACAATCAACTTACTCCTAATTGGAAAAGATTTAGGGGTATATAAAATAAAATAATACTATCACAAGATTGTAAAATTTTTATTTTTACAAAAAACAGAATTCTTAACATCAAAGTATATAAAAAATTAAAATCAGTATATCGTCAAACTGACCATCAAATCAAGTAGTAGCCTAATGCTCCTAATGAGATGCTTGGCATTGTTTATTTTTCAATAGTCTGTCAATATCAGGTTCAATGTTAGAGATGGTAATGCGCAAGTTTCCCTCCAATAGTGTATCACTTAAACGGGAACGACACTTTGACTTTATTTGTTTCATCAAAGAAAACGATTGCTCGCATAAGTAGGTACTTCCAAGCAACGTTGCCGTTTTTAAAGCATGATCTTTGAGCAATTTCATTTCTTTCGGTAAGTAATTTTCGTAAAATTCTAGGAGAGAAACTTCAGAGTATTTTGTTTTTAACTCATTGTTACACTGAAGATCAATTAATTCCATCTGGAAATCTAGTGGCACTGACGCAACGTCAGTAGTGAATGGTAGAGAAAACATATCAAACAAAACCTCAAATTTTCTTATATCTTCAAATCGTCTTTTAAACTCATTGTGAAGGTCCACTACAAGAGATGCATATTTAGCCACATTTACATGGAATTCAGAACTTTCAACAAAACTTTTCATTGTTGGAAAATTTGCTAGTTAACGAAACATTTTTATAATTTACTTATTTCAACTAGGGCCTACAATAATGGGAAAAAATCTCATCATTCACAATATATATATTCACGTTTTCAATAGTATAAAATATTTATCCGCGGGCCGCATAAACTGACTTTGAGGGCCGCAAGCGGCCCGCGGGCCGCGGGTTGTGCACCCCTGCTATAAACTAACTGTGAGCTCCCACAGTGGCGCAGGGTTCTGATCTTGAGTCCACGATGGGTCCGGATTTGAATCCCGGTGAGGCATTAATGTTGTACATATTTGTCTTACGGCACTGCTGGCTCTCTCCCTTCCCTGAAACTAGTGACGCTAAATTAGGGACGGGAGGCTGTTTTAAGCTCTCTGAGTTGCTCACGGTGGGCGCGTTAAACCGACAACAACAAAAAAAAAAAAAAAAAAAAAAGGAAAGTGCTTTAAGAGGTTGCTCGCGCCACGCAATATTCCTTTTGTTCATTGTTGACCTCATATTTAAAACGTTCCCCAGAGCCCATTTAAGAGAAGGGCTAGGCCCCGCATTTTCAAGGGCCCCCAGAATTATGCAGAATGCTTGAAGAATTGACAGAGTTCTACAGTTTTGTTTTTGTTTTTTGCAGATAGCACAGCTAAAACTAAGAAACTGCCTTGTGAAAAAAAATTCTATTACTTTCCGCTTTTACAGGAGGAGTTCGCAAAAAGTGTAGTCGCCCCCAGTCCATCCTCAAATCTTTCGAAAGCATTACAGATGTTTTTCGTACACATCTGTAATTGGAGGAAATTTTCATAAATTAAGAATTCGTTTTAGTCATGATATTTGGATCATATTATTTTGCCCACTACTTCGATATAATTTCGACAAGCTGAACCCTGGGGGGGGGGGGGGTTAAATCAGAAATGAACTAGTAACAATTTTTCAACCATGCACTTTTACATTTTCTTGTTACCACTGATTAGCCCATGAGTCATGGGATATACACTTTAATACGGAGGGGATATTATTATGGCTTCCTCATCGTATTCTGGGGATGTTTTCTCCTGGGTATTTTTATTCATTCACCTATAGTGAAATTCTAGATGAGCCACTAAAACTGGGGCTCCAAAATACAGTCAAGCCCCTGAGACCCTTGTCTTCTTAAATGTGCTCTGGCGTCCCCGTATTTTTTGTGTGTTCCCCTTTTTTTATAGAACGCGGGCACGCATCATGTCCCCCACCCCTTCCAATAATTGCGAATCCAGAATTTTATAAGGCGAAGAATGGACGTTCAATTATTTTATTTAATTAAATACGAGATTTTCAGCTCTTCATGCACATATTTTTTTCCTTTAAAAACGAATCCGAGGAATTGTCTCACTTTATAGATTCGTCACGTTTTCTAGATACTATTTAAACTGAATAGCGGGAAAAAATAGATCTTAGGAACAATGAAACTAAATTGGCAAATGGTATTTTGTCACATTAGATATTCCGCTCTTACTGTCTCCCTGTCCTGAACACGAATTCTTTTTTTATTTCTGACTGTACGTAATGGTAGAAGTGAGTACTTGAATAAATGAGCATGAAATTCAAGAACACGGATCGAATTTTAATTACTTTTCAGGAAGGAGTCTCATTACCATATAGGGACAACCTTACCTGCAGAAGATATAGAATTGTAAGATTGAGGGCCAAAACAACCCTCAATGAAACTACGAAGACGAGAAAAAGGAAAGTTTTTCGAAAGCAAAAGTCATATTACGGTTTAATGTCATTGACAAAAACCTTTGCACAGTCTTTTTATAATCTTTTTTCGAATTCAAATATCTTTATATTTATATTTAAAGAATGAAATAACAGTGTTGTGGAAAAAACACTATGTCATAGCGCAGTTGGTTTGAGCATCGAGTATTTGCGAAATCATTAATTTATTCACAAATCCTTTGTAAAAAAGAAAGAAACACGACTTAATGATCATGTAAACACGTGAAAAAAAAACAAAAACTTCCTGACAAATTACTACTCCTGAATATTATTCCGATTTTCTGAAGTGAACGTGAAAACCTTTCCATATACTTCCTGTTTTCCCAAGTTAATTACAAACGCCTTCGTTACTTGAGAATGTTATTTAAAAACTCAACCAACTTTCTTCTACTTTGAAGTTTATTAAAATCGTCGGCATCGTCATGCTAATTTTTACCTGATCAAAATAAACAGAATAACTGTAATAAAAACAACAACGTTGAGATGAGGAAACCACCCTTCAGAGTGAGAAAATAATTATGGAAATATCAAGCAGTTCATGAACTTAATGGATATTCTCACACCTCAAAGTACACACACACACACACAGTTTTCTGAAGAGGAATAAAATAAAAGTACAAAAGAGATACGGTCGCGGCTAGTTGGGCGGACTGAACGAGGGAGGAAAATATGAAATGCATGACATCAAACATGCGAAACACGCGTACAAGGAGAAAAAGAAGCAGCAGCCACCTACTAAGAAAACAAACCACGATAAGCAAACAAACAAAACGTATGTTCTCTTTCAATGATCTAAAATCCCAATCTCCGGACAGGCGACAAAAGGGAAGGCAAAAAGAATCCGTGGCGTGGGTCGAACGAGAACGTTCCGCAGGAGTGACGTCATCGTGCCAAACCCTACGCGTGCGCACAATCGGCGGCCAAGGCTGTTGTCGTCTGCTGCTTGGTGTTGTCGACGCTTAGAGGAGTCGTGTGTTTGGCTCAGGCAAGGAAGGCGAACATGAGCCATTGCAACATGAATGTACGGAATCTGAATTCTTGCCGTCACGTGTGATTTGCGGGATCAGATGAACAATTTATTCTTACATAATAATGTCAGCGGCATCCTTGCTCCAGCGGCCACGTAGGTGTATGTGACGTACGAAAAAACCTGTGCCTGGTGAAAAAGGCATCATCTTTAACAGACAGGTGTTTTCCATAGCAGTGGAATAACAAGGACTTTTTCAGTCTGGAGCTACGTTCCAAAGGGTAAGATCGACGTGCTTCTTTCTTCTTTTCTTTTTTGTTGTGGGTTTCGCTGAAGTGCTTTGGTTCTTTGCCATTTAATCGTTTCCTGAAAGAACACGGACCTTTTTACCATTCCCTTCTAAAGCGTACTTAACGGACAGGTTTTCTGTACAGTTGTTCGGACAGCCGTAATTACGTGAATTCTTTGCGGGAAAGGGGTATTATTATTCACTATTATTTATCTTGCTTCAAGAACCTGAACAGACCTCTTAAAATCAAGGAATGTAAGAAAAAATGCCAATCGTACCCCCATTCAGAAATGTTGCGGTTTGTGTGTTGTCGACGTTTCTCGGGTGATGAAATTCGTTTCAGAAATTAATTGATTTTAAATTAATAGCTGGCGGGATGTTTATTGTGACGCAACTAAAATGGTATAATTTTTACAGTTTTTATAAACATAAAATCCCCTCTGAAAACCATTATCAAGATTTCTGAAGTGCACATTCACTTTTTCACAAAACCAATTTTTTTTTTATCCCTGTATGAAGCTACAAGTTTCAAGTGCTGAAACGGAATGAAACAACAAATTTAAATTCGTCTCTGCTAATGCAGATTTTAGCACTTTTCCATTAAATCACGTGAGTGAAAATTTGCACGTTTCGTGGGATTTGTTTTTATGGTTTGAAGAAGTGAAATCGTTCTTTTCGTTATTGTGGCTCTCAAATCATATGACTCTCAGCATTCGCCCCTGTTACGTGAACTGTCAATGTTTATTTTTGACCAAACAAATTCAGATAACTTCCGGAAACATTTTTTCCATTCTTGGAGAAGATAGTTTTGATGACTGCTAGCTCTTTCACCGTGTTTATGTATTCATAAAGATTTGTTTTGTGTAATTTCCAGGATGATATGTACAATGGAACCTCGGTTATACGTTTTTCTAGGGGATCGTTTTAAAAAACTTATAAATGTAGAAAATGTATAAAAGAAATTTCAAAATATTACATACTATTGTAAAATTTTAAATACCTCCAAAAAGATGGTGGGACTCGTAATTTTAGATTACGCCAATTTATAACGTAAGACATACATACATACATACATACACACTCTTTAGCTGGTTCAACTTTGGCTGCACCTATGTCTAATTTGAATTTTGCAATAAACTTTTCATTTTGATATAATTATATGAGGTTTAAGAAATTCTGTACGATTTCGTATTTTCAATATATGACAAACAAAAAAAAACCCAAACAAAAAACGAAGAACTTGGTGGTAAATCCGAGTATGATTTTGTCTTACATTCAATACATGTAATCTATACACATTCTTTTCTTATAAGCATCGCGCCCTTTTCAAAGCAGTTTTTTCGCTTAGTTCGTTTAACATTAGTGCCGAATAAAATGTACACTAACATTTGCTTGTTTAAAATTTCTTAAGCGAAAAAAGTAAACCGTGAAAGTTATTTAGTAAATTTATAATTGCATCACCTACTCCACGGTTGAAAAACAAACAAAAACATAAATAAGAAACGCCCGCGTGTCTTCAAAACAAGCTATATAGCTTCCCTAAATGTCGGTGGCCCATTTTACACAGAGCGTGGAATGCGAAACCAGTTTCTCATCCAAACCGGAAATAAACAACATACCCTTCTCTGACGGGATCAAGGTTCAACTTTGGCTGCACCAAGAAGGAACTCCGCAACGCTGTCCAGTTTCAGTGGGGGATCCAGCCTGGGGCGATCGCTCTCACCCTGCCTCGGTTCCTTAAAAAAAAGTGCAATTTTTTTACAAAAATATCCAGGTAAAATATTTGATTTTCCTGATAAAATTCAACTGTGACAAAAGTTTATTAACAAAATATTAAAAAAAAAACCGGAACGGAGTTGTGTTGTGTAAATACAAAACTATATACTATATTATATACGGAAATATATATATTTTTGTATACGCACGAACTACCCCTTCAGAGCTGCATAGTATCCAGGAACTTATTCACAAGAGTAAAGAAGTGGGATGAAAAATTAACCTTCAGAACACAAAACTAATATACAATGCTTTTACAAGAAATGAATCGATTGATGAAGAAAAGCTGATACCTACATTTACCTTGGACAACAGATTTCAAGCAAGGGTCACATTGATGAAGAGATTAATCAGTATAAAACTTGGATGGAGAGCTTTTGGAAGAAACAGTATTTTTAAAAGCAATATGTCATGTCTTAAAAGTGTTTAATCAATGCATCCTTCGAGTGCTTACGTACGGAGCAGGGACGTGGACCTTAACTAAGAAAGACATACATACAAGGGCTGCAGACAATTGAAAGAAGCATGGAGAGGTGAATGCTTGAAGGAGAGATAAGAAGAGGAACTCATGGATCAGAAAAATAACAAGAAACGCCCGTGGAAGACATCGTAATCAGAGTAAAATCCCTGAAGTGGCAATGGGCGGGACATGTTGCCAGAAGAAGCGACCACCGATGGACAACCGAAATTTTAGACCACATTCTAAGGGACAGGAAAAGCGAAGAATACCAAATGAGAGATGGGTGGATGAAATTCGAAAGTATGCGGGAGTAACATGGAGGAGACTCGCGCAAGACAGACCGTTCTTGGGGAGACCATCCAGAAGTTGATTGATAATGGTTGATAATACACACACGTATATGTACTTATATATATATATATATATAGTATTGTGTGCGTGTTTTGCCTTAGCTTCCGTCTTTTCTTTATGGATGAAATCGCCCCCCCCCTTTTATTGTTCTACATCTGCCTTTGTCTAGTTTTTCTCAGAGTTATAACTTACTGGGTTACGTAAAGAATCAAAGAAACGTGTATTTTTGATCACTGAAATTTAAAATTTAACATATAATCGCAAAACACGTGTGAATGAATTACGTATAACCGGACTGAAAAATCGACAGGAACTTAAAATATCGGAATTAATTCAGAATTACGTATAAAAGTGAAAAACTTATAACTGGGAAACGTATAACCGAAGTTCCACTGTACTTAATGGCATAACTGAATCACTCAGCGATTCATTACCGTATCATTTGCTAAATGATAGGCCATGATTTTTTCAGACATTCTGCTAATATTCGAAAATATGGAAGTAATTTATTTTGAGGAATTACTGTAGGTTGTCGAAGTGTACTAACATAAGACTGTGTACTCACTTTCAGTAGAACTAAAAAAAATTTAAAATTTCCAGCTCGGTAAAAGTACACAAAATAAACAACTGTTGGAACTTCGCCTCTATCTTGTCAAGTAACTCTGCCAATCTGTTTCATTCAACGACCTGTGAATTATCTGCTGTCAGTGTTGTAACCGAGATTTTAAGTACTTCAAGTAACTGTTGGAAGTAGTGGAAGATTCGATAAACAGTCCCAGGTGTTTTGAAACTCTAACTTATCTCTAATTGTATTATCACTGGAACGTAGATTTGGAGATACTGCTGTTCTGTTTCTCCTTAGCAAACAGTTTCCGTCGTTCAAGAACCGTAGTCTAGTACCGAGTGTAAAAATCGAAAGTTACGTTCGGAATTTTCCTACCGATCTGACTTATATTCAACGAATGGTCTCTTCCCAGAATTACAGAAATACTACGAATAGTAGTAAATTTTGGAACTTCTAGGGGGTCCACAAAACAATCGGATAACCGCTTAGTAAATAGGTCTGTCGCATTTTTATAAATTTTCGATCTAGCTCATTTGAGTATAACATCTTGTATGTTCAGCAAAGAACTAAATTTATTTTAGAAGCTGGTGGTGCTTTCGTTCAAAACAATTGTTTGCTTTTCGTACAAACAAAATCCCGAGTTATTCAACGGTTGGAGCATTGTTTTGAGGTGAGAGCAAAATATGAGATTGGTACATTAGTACATCGGGTACACAATTTCCAATGTACTGCCGTATTCTGGACCGGTAGATTCTGAGATGCCGTTTTTGCCATGTGTTGACTAACTAACTGCGTATATCAATGAATGAAACACGGGATTACACCATTGTATAATAAAATGGTGTAATCCCAATACAATTTATGTATTGCACAATGGTGTAATCCCGCGTATCATTCATTCATTGATGTTCTGCGCTTCCGGGCAATCACGGAAATGAACTCTAAACCTCCAGGGTCGCCATTATATGAATGCCGGTTGCTTCGACTAGCTATCGGGCCGCGGGTAGTCTAGCGGTCAACGTTCGTTATTGCCACGGAGAACTCAGGTTCGATCCCAGGCAGGCAGGTACGAACGCTCGAACCACTAAATCGGATGAGCACGTTAAACCGTCAGGCACCAGGTACTTCCCCCTCTTCCCGTTATAAATAAGGGCGTCTTCCTCCCCCTTCTCTACCTCGCTTCCGTGTGATTTTCCAATCGGGCACTCTAGCCCAAATCTCCTAGCTTCCTATTTCTAAAGGTTGTTTAAGACCTGGGGTCAGACACTCCCTTCATAAAATCGTCTACATATGATCTAATCTGACTAGCTAATCCTGGGATGGTGATTTTCAAATTAATCGGAAACTTGAAACTAGGTAGTTCTGGGTGGTGTAGTGGTTAGCATACTCGGACGCTATCCGGGAGACGCGGGTTCGATTCCTGCTCCAGGTCGACGAAATTTTCAAGTTTTCGGATATTATTTGACTACACATCCATGTCATATTTACACCAGTAAAAGGAATCACATCTAAATTTGTATTGTAACTATGTACTATATCATCATTGTCAACCATTATAAATCCACTGCTGGACAAAGGTCTCCCCAAGTTTCCTCCACAACGGTCTGTCTTGTGCCAGTCTCCTCCATGTCACTCCCGCATACTTTCGATTTTCATCCACCCATTTCCCATGTGGTCTTCTTCTGGGTCTTTTCCTGTCCCTTGGAATCCAATCTAAAATTTCGGCTGTCCATCGATGGTCTGGCCTTCTGGCATTATGTCCAGTCCATTGCCATTTCAGGGATTTAACTCTGATCATGATGTCTTCCACTCTTGTCATTTTTCTGATCCACGAGTTCCTCTTCTTATCTCTCCTCGTTACACCAAGCATGCATCTCTCCATGCTGTTTTGAGTTGCCTGCAGCCTTTGTATGTCTCTTCTATAGTTAAGGTCCACGTCTCTGCACCATACGTAAGCACTGGAAGGATGCATTCATCAAACACTTTTCTTTTAAGACATAATGGCATATTGCTCTTGAAAATTATGCTGTTTCTTCCAAAAGCTCTCCAGTTTTGTACGCCGATTAATTTCTTCATCAATGTGATCCTCACTTGATAACTGCTGTCCAAGATAAACGTACGTGTCTGTTATCTCCAGCTTTTCTCCATCAATCGATAAATCTTCATTTCTTGTAAGAGCATTGAACATCACTTTTGTCTTCTGAAAGTTCATTTTTAATCCCACTTCTTTATTCTTGTCAGCAAGTTCCTGGATCATACTCTGCAGCTCTGATGGGGTAGTTGCAAAAATGACTACGTCATCAGTAAAACGAAGGTGAGTTAGATAATCTCCATTAATCTTTATCCCCTTGCATTTTCATAGATGTTATTAATAATATTAATGTCTGCATCTTCAATACCGCAGGATTTCAGAGTATATATATATTATTAAATATTTAAATATGGCTGGGAGAATCAATAGTTTCCGGGTCAGCTGACAAACCATGCTTTGAAGTAACTATCTGTTGAAGAAGGAATTCTGATTAATTCCAGACGATGTGTGGGAAGGAACATCACACATTTTTTGAAGAACCTGACGGCCAGTAGATCTATTTCCACAACCGGGCACTAATGTGGAAACACAAATTTGCCAGTGGCGAAGCTCGAACTCGCATCCTTCTGCTCCGGGGCCGAATGCTTTCCCAATTAAGTTACACCGACGCAATTTTTTACTGCACCTTTGCCGTCTTCACCTCTGTAATACGTCACATGGTCTTCTTCTTGGTCTTTTTTTGACTCTTGGTTTTATACATGGGCGCTTATAGTTTAGTTTTCAGGAGGGGGCAAAGATACAAACTGTAAACACAAATAGCATAAACAGGGTAACTTCCACTGTGCCGTCTGTATCCTCTACAGTGGCGCACCCAGGAATTGTTGGAGGGGGCTGTATATATATAGTATACGTACACAATGTGTATACATATAGTGTACGCCTATAGTTTATATACGGTTGTGACATACGTCCCTCCTAATCTCTTTGGGAAGAAGACACTATGTAATTTTTTGAACATGTAAAATAACATTTTTGAATGTTTAATTTATGACGTGCGTTGCTCTTAATCTCTTTGGGCTTTGGGAGAAGACCCCGTGTAATAGAAGACACTATGTAATTTTTTGAACATGTAAAATAATATTTTTGAATGTTTAATTTGTGACGTACGTCGTTCTTAATCTCCTTGGAGGGGGCTTAAGCCCCCAAAGCCCCCTCCGTGGGTGTGCCAATGGTTCTCTAACCCTTTTTACCACTCACACGTAGATAAATTTTATTGAAAACCAGACGACCCCAAAACTGCATGGAAAAGACTGATAGATGAAGCTCTACAGCCTGTTGGGACAATAAAAAAACGTTACTTTGTTGTTCTTCTGAGCCTTGCGCCTTTTGGCCACTTGGGTCCCATGCACCACAAAACTCCAGTGGTCATTCACTTGATCATCAAAAAGAAAAAGACACCCCCAAGACAAAGTTCTGGAAAAAAAAAATCTTATGGAACTCTTTGTCCAGCCGTTGTAAAATGGTCGTTGTAGAGGGTGATGAATTTTTCATTTTTTTTTTTTTTTTGTCTTTCACACTGCCCTACACTGTACTCAAGTTATGTTGTACTCTAAGATGCAATGGCGAATTTAATTATTATTATTTTGTACTGCAAATTCTCAATGCTTTTACCAAACGCACACACACCTGCAGAAGTTCAATATAAAATTAACAATCAGAATGAATGATATGGCGAAAATCTTTGTACTGCCTAGCTCCCAAGAACTGAAATGGCAGTCAGATTTCCAGGGAGGACAAGTGCTCCCTCTTGCCCTTCCCTATGGGCGCCCATGGTCTAATATTTCAGTTGTCCATCGGCAGTCAGTTCTTCTGTATATAAGTTATGTATTTATTTATTTATATATCGGGAAAAGTAAAAATATTGCTTAACTGAGAAGACTTTGGCGTGCAAAAAGGTTTTTCGAATGTAACGTCGTGCAGAAGTGCTCCACATCGACTCAAATCATTCCATAAGATCCCTAAGATGTAAGAATATGGGACAAGTGAGCTAAACCGTCCAAACAAGGAATCCAAAGGATACAAAGGCACTTTATTGAAAAGGTAGCTTCGAGCACAACTGGACAGAAGACAGAAACATCCATCTGACAGGCGGCTGCCAAGAAAATTCCAGTCTTTAGTAGAGGATATGATCACCCCTGACTACGTTGCAGGATTTACAACGTCTGTCCATGCTGAGGACGAGGTTGTCAAGGAGCTGTTGAGGCATCGCGGCCCATTCCTCTTGTAGCGCCAATCGCAACTGCGGAATCGTTGCTGGCGGCTGGTGACGTGCTGCCAAGCGTCTCTCGAGAAGGTCCCACACGTGTTCGATTGGATTTAGGTCCGGGGACCTTGCGGGCCAATCCATGCGTTGAATATCTTCACTCTGCAACAGCTCTGCGACAGCCACTGTACGATGAGGTGTAGCGGTGTCGTCCATGAAGAGGAACTCAGGACCCACAGCACCTCTAAGCAGACGCACGTGAGGCAGGAGAACAATAGCGGACACCAGTGACTGAACCTTTTTGGAAGATGTGGAGGTCAGTACGGGTACCAAGCATGATACCGCTCCAAACGAGAACTCCGCCACCTCTAAACCGGTCCCTTTCGATGATGTTGGAGGTGTGATTGCGTGTTCCCTGCTCTCTCCAGATGCGTATCGTCCAGAATCGCTCGTCAGACTATGTCGGCTCTCATCCGTAAAGAGAACTCGACCCCATTGCTGATGTGTCCAG
Organism: Macrothele yani; assembly: GCA_039090855.1. Taxonomy (NCBI): domain Eukaryota; kingdom Metazoa; phylum Arthropoda; class Arachnida; order Araneae; family Macrothelidae; genus Macrothele; species Macrothele yani. The sequence goes on from CM077026.1 coordinate 121,471,164, forward strand.
TTCTTGAGTTCCTGGCACCACAGAAACCGCCGTCTCCGATGAGCAGGCATTAATGGCATACACCGTACTGGTCGTCGTGCAAATAGACCACCTTTGTGCAGCCTCCTGGCCACGGTAAAACGCGATAATGGACGTCCAGTTGTCTGTTGCATGTGCCTTGCGATTTCTCCCGTTGTCTGCCGTCTATCTTTTCTCGCTTGTAGGACAATATACCGATCGTTCGCCGCCGTGGTTCCTCGTGGACGACCACTGCTAAACTCTCGGACAGCTGTTCCTGTCGTTTGAAATGCTCTCCAAGCTCGTGAAACGATGCTGTGAGCGATGTGAACTCCTCGGCCACACTAGTCACATTTCGACCTTCTTCCAACTTCCCAATGACGCGACCTCGGGTAAAGTCATCCAGATGTCGTCTACTGGATTGCCTGTTGGCCATATCACACGGTGGCAGCAACTCGGCGTTGTTCAAACCGATGTATACCGTGCAATAGCTCTCACCGAATTACTGAGCGTACACCGCCCGTGTGCTTTATATCCTTTCGGCCCCCACCCACTACGTCATGCTGCATATATGTGCATGCCCTATCTTAACGGACCCTAGTCTATCTCCTGAGTGGTTTTTCGGTCCGCTCTGCTTGCCCGTTCCGCTGTTATGCTAATTTCTCCTCTTCGTCCTTAATTTTTGCACACCAGTGTATATCTTTTGAGTCGTAATATCCTAAATTTCGGGCCGCGGGTGACCTAGTGGGCAATGTTTGTGACTGCCGCGGAAGGGACCTTAGGTTCGATCCCAGGCAGGTACGAATGCTCGATCCACTAAATATCCGCCGTGCGTCGGATGGGCACGTCGGACCCCGGGTACTGGTCCCCCGGTAAAAAATAAGGGTGTCTTCCTCCCCCTTTGTACTTCGCTTCCGTGTCACTTTCCTATCGGGCACTCTAGCCCAAATCTCCTAGCTTCCTATTTCTAAGGGTTGTTTAAGGCCTGGGATCAGACACTCCCTAAAATCCTCTACATATGATCATCATATGCTAAATTTCCCTTTTCTAATCCCACAATACTTAAATTCAGGGTCGAAACTAGAAATTCATTGTACATGGGAAAATGGTGGAGTTGCTTTAAATGCATATATACGTTATAAGGGATGTAAGGTCAGGTGATGCGTAACATCACAGCCTCTCCTTGACAAATGTCAACCCCGCCTTCTCGTGGTGCATCCTGTTCCCACTAAAAGGGCTCTGACGACCGCAAATAGCGGTATAACTATACCATCGGGATCAGAGGAAATGCTATCCCACACTCACCAACCCGCTTGGCCAGCTTGGTGAGTTATGGCCAAACACCTCCAAAATGACTCTACAACTTAAATCTTGGCCCTCAGTCTCCGGCAGCTGGAATGTACCTGGCCAAGGCAGCGGCCAGTGCGACATGAAGGCAGAGGGTGCTAAGAATCCCCGGAGGACCGGACTAGGCTGCCATTTGATGCTGACCTTGGCTACCTACAACGGACGCTCCCTATCTTCTGATTCAAGGCTTCTTGAATTGGAAGAGGAACTACAAAGGATCAAGTGGGACATCGTCGGGCTGAGTGAGGTAAGGAGAAAAGGAGAAGATCTCATTGAACTGAAAAGTGGACATCTCTTCTATTATCGTGGGACAGATACTGGCAGAACTAGTGGTGTTGGATTTATAATAAACAAGAAACTGAAGGATAAAGTGGTAGAAGTTGAAAGTTCCTCTGACAGAGCTGCACGACTCGTTATCCAACTATCGAGAAGATACCAGGTTCAGATTATTCAAACTTATGCACCCACCACAAGTCATCCTGAAGAAGAAATTGAAGAATTTTATGAGGAAATTCGTCATCTAAATAATAAAGGTAAGCAGCACTTGAAGATAATTATGGGAGATTTCAATGCAAAAATAGGGCACCGCAACAGAATGAAACTTCAGTAGGTAAATTCGGTCACGGCAACAGAAACCAGCGTGGAAATACTCTCGTTGAGTTTGCAGAGGCAGAAGGATTTTTCATCTTGAATTCCTTTTCAAGAAAAAGCCACACAGGAAATGGACATGGAGACATCCAATTGGGACGACAAGTGAAATTGATTTTATTATGTGTAACAAAAAATTCGTCATCGAAGACTGCAGTGTGCTAAACAAGTTCAACACAGGTAGTGACCATAGATTGGTGAGATGTAAGATGCACCTCAACACTAAACTGGAACGTGGCAAGCTCATAAGACAAACAAAATGTATTGACATAACCAACCTTAAAAAACACCATAATACTTTCAAGTTGGAACTGAAGAACAGATTCTCTGCTTTAGAAGGCCTAACATCGGAAGAAGTGGATATTTCTGAAGTTAACAGAAAAGTAACCAAAGCTCTTATGGAAACAGCAACAAAATTAGCTGGGTCTAAGAACAAGTTGCATGTAAACAAATTATCAGGAAAACCAAAATGTTGATGCAAAAAAGAAGAGAGATGAGGACAACTAAAGAAGATGTGACTTCCAAAGTGGAATATATAGAGCTATGCAAGACAGTAAGAAAAAGTATCACTGAAGACGTAAGAAAATTCAACTGTGAACTAGTAAGGAAAGCAATTGAAAACAACCAAAGCCTAAAGATAGCAAAGGGACATCTCAGTAAGGGAAGAAAACAGATTATGGCTCTGAGAAAAGAAGATGGTTCTATAACAAGAAATAGAGGCGAAATTTTGACAAGAGTGAAAGATTTCTACTCCAAACTATATGAAAAGGATGATACATGTACTCCAGACATCATGAAAGGTACCAGAGTTCTTCCAGTCCTCCCAGCAGAAGTTGCTCATGCAATCAAGAACATGAAGCGGGGGAAAGCTCCAGGAGAAGATGGAATTACTATAGACATCATACAAGAAGCAAGTGGAGAAATTGAAACAGTACTCGCCCAAATTTTCACTCGATGCCTTAATGAAGGGAAGATTCCTGAGGATTGGAACAATGCTACAATGATCCTGCTACATAAAAAAGGTAACATTGAGGATCTCAGGAACTACAGACCTATCAGCCTCCTATCAGTGGTTTATAAAATCTTCACTAAAGTTCTTTCACACCGCTTGAAGGTAACACTGGACATGGCTCAACCGAGAGAACAAGCTGGATTCAGGAGTGGCTACAGCACAATAGATCATATCCACGTACTGAGAGAACTGATTGAAAGAGCGAGGGAATATGAACTTCCATTGTGCATGGCTTTTATCGATTATGAAAAAAGCCTTTGATTCGGTGAAACCATCAGCAGTTACCATGGCTCTGAAATCCTGCAGTATTGAAGATGCATACATTAATATTATTAATAACATCTATGAAAATGCAAGTGCAAAGATTCGGCTGTTTGAAAATACAACACACATAAAAATTGAAAGGGAGTGAGACAAGGTGACACCATATCTCCGAAGCTCTTTAATGCCACATTGGAAAATGTCTTTCAATCACTGAACTGGGAAAACAAAGGGATAAAGATTAATGGAGATTATCTAACCCACCTTCGTTTTGCTGATGACATAGTCATTTTTGGCAACTACCCCATCAGAGCTGCAGAGTATGACCCAGGAACTTGCTGACAAGAGTAAAGAAGTGGGATTAAAAATGAACTTTCAGAAGACAAAAGTGATGTTCAATGCTTTTACAAGAAATGAAGATTTATCGATTGATGGAGAAAAACTGGAGATAACAGATACGTATGTTTATCTTGGACAGCAGATATCAAGTGAGGGTCACATTGATGAAGAAATTAATCGACGTACAAAACTTGCCTGGAGAGCTTTTGGAAGAAACAGCATAATTTTCAAGAGCAATATGCCGTTATGTCTTAAAAGAAAAGTGTTTGATCAATGCATCCTTCCAGTGCTTACGTATGGTGCAGAGACGTGGACCTTAACTAAAAGAGACATACAAAGGCTGCAGACAACTCAAAGAAGCATGGAGAGGTGCATGCTTGGTATAACCAGGAGAGATAAGAAGAGGAACTCGTGGATCCGAAAATGACGAGAGTGGAAGACATCATGATCAGAGTTAAATCCCTGAAATGGCAATGGGCTGGACATACTGCCAGAAGGACAGACCATAGATGGACAGCCGAAATTTTAGATTGGATTCCAAGGGACAGGAAAAGACCCAGAAAAAGACCACATGGGAGATGGGTGGATGAAATTCGTAAATATGCGGGAGTGACATGGAGGAGACTGGCACAAGACAGACCGTTGTGGAGGAAACTTGGGGAGACCTTCGTCCAGCAGTGGATTGATAATGGTTGACAATGATGATGATGATGATACGTTATAACGTTCGAGTTTGTCCGCGCACTCCGGAGCAAGTCGCTTGCCCAACTGAGCTACGCGGACATGTGCTCTCACTGTTTTCTGCCTTTATCTCATGTGCGTCCTGCGGTGCAGGCACATCACATCTCTCCCCCCTCCGAAAGTGGGCCGGGGGCATGTCCCACGGGTTAGCCGGGACCATGTGTCGCTGTAGGCAGTCATCCCATTAAGAACGTGCGTTTGAGAGATCCCAGACAATTTGGTGTGTGGAACGTAATATCGCAGTGATTTATTTTTTTGAGGCACTGAAGAAGGGATTCTCATTTTTCCTGTCTCGCCGTGTGGAAAGAACATCACATCAATGCAAGAAACTTAACAACAGCCGGGTCATCCTGGAAGTACGGACGCCAATATAGCGTACAAGTTTTTCCGCGGCGGGCATCGAACCCAGTCCCCTTACTTCGGAGTAAATCGCTCCCAACTGAGCTACGTGGACGAAATGTCTCGCTGCTATCTGCCTTTATCTCATGTGCGTTCTACGGTGCAGGCCAGTGGCGGCTTTTCAGGTGAAGTAGGTGAAGTGCCTCTTCACCTATTTTACTTAAAATAAAGTTTTATTCAGTAATTTGCATAATATATTCTTTTTTGTCTCTATTATGTTACACAATACTCAAAATTTTGATTAGATATCAATTCACATAGCGCGTTAAATACGGAAAACAAGTCCTCATACGCAAAACAGTGCCAGTGAAGAGCCGAAATGAAAACCCTCGGAAGTCTGCAGCTTTCGACTGAGTTGCTATGGTAACCGTGACGTCAACCTCCCCTATCTGGCGCGCAAGTGAAGTGTTTTATCTTTCGGCGCCGAAGCTCTGCAGATGGAATCGTGACCTTAGACGGAGATAACGGTGAAACGGGACGGTTTACCCAGGGTATCTTGCAGTGTTGTGGTACATGCTTTCCGAAAGGGATTTGTTTTTTCGTGCTTTGTAATTATTTGTCAAAGAGTTTAGCTGTTCCTGTAGTTTCGTGTACAGTTTAACAGTTAGTGATAATTTTAATTAAAGTATGTATCCTGTGGACGACATTGTTTGTAATTTATTACAAACTCCATTTAATCGGTGGAAAGATGAAAACAAAAGATGCATTTCACTTCAAGGACGACCGACGGATTCATTGACAATTGTTGCCAAAAAAGAAATCAAGAAGAGGGGTAAATCTTACAATATTAATTTTTAAAATTGATGGTTTACTGAATATAAATGGCTTTGTAGTACTTCTGTGTTACAAAAATTATTTTGTTGGCCCTGCTTACTTTTTAGTAATAAACATTCGGCGTGGAATAAAGACGGATTCTCAGATTTATTAAATATAACACGCTCATGGGGATTCTAGCGAACACCTGAAATGCGAGTTAATGCTAAGGAATTTTGGAAAAAATCAGAACACCATTGCCGATGCTCTGAGGGAGAATACTAGGCTTTTGAAAATGCATTTCAAGGAAAACGTTCGTTTAAATAGACTTTTCCTGCAGACAGTGATTGATACATTATTATATTTGAGCAAACAAGAACCAAATGTCTTCACAGGTGACTCAAAAACTATTCAAAATGAATTAATTGAATGTATTTCTGAATATATAAACGATCACGTTAAAAATGAAATAAATGAAGTTCAGTTCTTTTCTATTCAAGTAGATGACACCACAGACATAAATCAGACTTCTCAGTGCTCTTTAATAATAAGATTTGTTGATTCAGAAGGTGTATTGGCTGAGCGATTTTTTGGTTTCCACGACGTGAGTGGGGAGGGAACGTCAAAAGCTTTATACAAAATATTAGACAAAATTTTGGAACAATTCGATTATCAACACAAATTAATAGGACAATGTTACAATGGGGCAAGTGTAATGTCTGGACACTCGAATGGGTTCCAGAAAAAATCAAGGATAAAGCTTCTCAAGCTGTTTTTGTTCATTGCTTAGCACTTTGTTTGAACCTTGTATTACAGTACAGTTTTTCTAAAATTTCAAACTGTCGTATATTTTGCACAAGCTCACTGGAATTTCTTCGTTTTTCACCACTCAGTGAAGCGATCTTATACACTCACATCTACAACCGCAAGACTCATACCAACCATAGCAGAAACTCGATGGTCCTCCACTTCGAAGTTAGTAAGTGTAATTGTTGAAGATTTGGATAAAATGAAAGAAGTATTCGAATTTCTGACAAATAGTAGAAATCAGACAAAACATCAATTCAACTGTTCATATCGTTTAAAAACCAAGGGGTTTTTAAACGATATGAACACTTTTGAATTTACATTTTTGACAATAGTATTTAATGAAATTTTTGACCCCACCGATCTATTATTCGAAATTTTGCAGAAAGAATCACTAGGCATAAACTACTGTGTAACTCAAATTAAAAAAAATTCTTGAAATTTTAAGTCATAAAAGGAACGATGAAGTATTTGAAACACTGTTTGGAAAAGCTAGCAAAATCACAGAAATAAGCAGATCTAAACGGGGATATGCTGCTCTTACACAAGAAACAAAATTTCAAAATCATAAGCAATTGTATTTTGAAATTTTAGACCACATCCTTATGGAAATGGATATAAGATTTCAAGACTGTGAAACACTTCAATTTGTTTGTCTTGCTGACACAACCAAATTCGAACAATTTAATTCAAGCTTTCCCTGTTACGCTTCTGAAAATCTACAACATTTTTACGGAAAAATATTTACTAAACTGCAGCGCCTTAAAAATGAACTGAGTCTTGTATATGCCAATGAAAAATTAAGGTATATATCGACTCAAGAACTTCTTCGAGTGCTTCATGAAGATAAAGACAATTTTACAGAAGCTTATAAATTGGTTGCCCTCATTTTAACCATTCCATCTACAAGTGTTTCAGTGGAAAGAAGTTTTTCTTGCCTTAAAAGAATACAAACTTACTCAAGAAACACTATTTATCAAGACAGACTTGCTTCTTTGGCAAATATTTCTGTTCAGAAAGATATTTTATTGATGCTTACGAACAAACAACCATTCTATGACGACATAAGTGACAAATTTGCAGCTTTAAAAGAAAGAAGAATTGATCTATTATAAAAAAATAGGTCAGTCCTCATATAGTGATTTTCATTGAAACAATAGATATCTTTTCATATTGCTCTTGTAGCTCTTCACCTATTTTTTCAACCACGAGCCGCCACTGTTGCAGGCACGTCATAACGTATATGTTTGTTTTTGCTTGGTTTGATTTTTCTTCACGGGATCTGCATCTGATTTACTAATTTTTGGACTTTACTGTTAAACGAACTGTTGACCTGCCATTTTGAAGTCTTTCAGTTACAGCAAAAATTACTTTTTCATTTGAAAGTAGTAAATTAAATATCAGTTTACGTGTTATTTCGAACATCACTGATGTGCGAATACTCACCTGAGTAGGATCGTCTATGTCACCTCCATGAGAAAGCATATTTTTCCGTATTCCTCAAGAGCAAAAATAGTCGAATCGTAGCATTTTAGTGACGTACGGAAGATATTCGCACTCGAAACATCAAATCCCGCATTCCAGTTTTCAACTCGTTTTTTTTTCGACAACTTTGATTTTAGATGCTGTCAAAAGTAGAAATTTGTACATTATGGAACATAACTACCCTCGGTTAATGCAGTGCAACGCAGTTTTTACCGTTCCACGATCGTGCACTTTTGCTCAATATGTTCGTGAATCAAAAGCATCCACTTATAATGTACAACAACATGTAACCTTTTATGTATTTTACGACAGAGTATATACGAAGAGCATATCCTTTTATGTTGAGCATTTGTGCCAACAAACAAAATTCAGAAACATAAAGAAAATGTTTTTAGAAGAAGAAGAAAAAGTAGCTCTATTTTTACGAATATAGAGAACTCAGAATCGTTTATGTTGCATAGATTCACTTTGATTTCTTTAAAACTCACTTCGCGTTCACCATTAACGATAGTGGCTTAAAAGTTGGAAGGGCGAATTCCTCTTATTTTCATTTTATTATTATTATTATTTTTTTAATTTTACCATTTAGAGGGGAACATGTACCAAACACGCCCTTTTCTCTTTTTTCGTTTTCTTTCTTAACTCTTTGAACGGAAACTGACTGAATATATTCTGTTCGATTTATCATCATCCGCTAAGGCACTCGTATATTTTTTGAACGTAAATGTTCGGAAATCAGTCTTTAAGAGCAAGCAATTTGTTCAGAATAACTGGGAACAAACAGTGCCATGAATTTTTTTTTTTTTTTTAATTTATCAGAGGATGTAGACTACAGAAATGAAAAAAAAATTAATAATAGTAAAACTGAGTAATATAAATTTTAGTATTGTCATAAAACTAAGTAATTTTTTTTATTATTGCAATAAAATCTCGTTAATGTAAGTACTTGTATGAAATTTCTCAGCGTTAAGTACACAAGTTTTAATGCTTTTTAAGCAGATATGAATTCGACATGCGATCAGTTTTTGATTCTAAGCAAAAATGAATTAAAATTAGAAGTTTTTAAAATTATGTTGGCGGCATTCCCGCTAATTTTGCAATTACATACAGATAAACAATGGGTACTCTTGTGCACTTGTGATGCAAACATGTTCAATGTTTGTATCACAAGTGAGACATTTTCAGCGTTTGTGTCATAGAACTTTTTTAAGAAGTTCTGTTGCTGGAAATTCAGCACAGTGAACATTAAATCGCAGATTTCTATTGGGTTTCCAAATGGAGTTAATGCATGATTTACGTTGAGTCCCAGCTTTAATGATTTCACAGAATTTTGAGTGTGACGCCCGTAAAATAATTTTTACTAATCATGAGCTTCAAGATTTTTATATCGATCCTTTGTAAGAACACTCTAAAACAAAGACCTGCTAAGTCGTATTTTAATCAATAAACTAAAATCAAAGTTTCTCAATCTTGAATTTTTATTAGCGTGGCTGCGTGTTTTCTTTTCGTTTTTAAATTGGTTAGTTAGTTAGTTAATTGATTTTAGTGGCGCAAGGGCCAGGCTTGGCCAAAGAGCGCCAGACACAGAACTATCAGCTAAAGATTTTAAAAAGCGGGGTGAAATGATTAAGAGCAGACAGGCTTGGTAAAAGTTAGAAAAGAGGATGATGAAAGATGTTGTGAAGACTAGTTAGTTTATTAGGTTTATATATAACTTTAAACATAAATAAATATATACGTTAAAAATCATAATTAACAACAGAAAGCATTAAGATTACAACAACCCACTAATAAGTACTTCATTGAAAGTATTTCTTAGTTCAAAATCGCGTTAGTCGATATCCGATTCCTGAACACTTCGAATTGACGAGGTGTTACTGCATGATTTCAAGAAGATTTAGCTGTTCTCCTATTGGCTGAGTTGTTAGAACGTCAGAATACCCCAGCAAACGGATTTCGGGTCCTTTGTGCATCATATGACTGCTGTTTTCTTTTCGTGGAGGTAGATGACGCGAAATTTAGATTAGGCTACTCTATCCGGACTTTCTTGTACTCGCAGGAGTTCTTAAGCAACAAACCAAAATAAAAAGAATTGCAATAATAATTATGCCGCCTCCATTCCCTGAAGTCTGCGCCCCCTAAAAATGGGTGTTTGGGAATGTACTATAAATTTGAGCCTTCTGTTTGAAAAGTTTTGTTTTGTATCGAATGTTTTCACATTAGTGTATGAGGGAAATTTGAGTAACATCCGTTCCGAAAAAAAAGAAAGAAAGAAAATTTTCAAGGAAGTAATAGCACAAAATTAGAAAAGTGGGCTGGTATTTCTAATCCTCTCTCGTTTGTAGAAATATTAATCCACGAATGAAAACAAACAAACCCCCTCCCCTCTCCTCCCTAGTTTTGAAATAAAGAAATGCATGACATCTGGGAGAACACTATCTGTTTGGAAAAAGATGTTTTAAGTTCTAAATTGATAACGATTTTTTTAATACGTGTATCGTTGTAGGAAGTATGAAAATTAAGTAACATCCGTTCTACGAAATTAAAAAAAACAAACAAAAAAACTGGAGTTTACATACTGTTCTATTTTTCGAATGAAGTTTGATGTACAAGTTTTATCGAAATTTAAATTGTATTTAGTTTTTCTTACAGAAGTGAGGGAAAACATCGCGCACGTTGTTTTATGCAAGAAATAATGACATTAATATGTATGTTATTCGATACGATAATTTGACGCAATGCATTTGCGTTGGCGATAAGAAATCGCACATTCATCGAGCGCACTGCGCAATACTCCCACCCCGTTGATTTTTCAGCAGCAGTTAAAAATTACATATTCACAAAAAAAAAAAAAAAAAGAATTTACGTATCAGAAAACGGTATTTATATGTCTCTACCTCTAATGCTCAACGACGTCAAAATGGAAAGGAGAAACATTACGTAGTGACGCGAAATTGGGAAGTCGGAACACAGATCATCAAATAATGACTGCATAAGAAACCTCTCGTAAAAGTTGCCTCCATCTCTTTGTGTAGACATAAACTAATTTATAATGTATGTGAGAAACATCAATTATGATGAACGCTGAAGTAATTAACAGGAAACAATGGATTTCATTAGCAATGAATAATGAATTTTCAGTCCTTTCGTAAGCGTATCTAAATTATGCAGTAACGAAATTGAAAACTTTCATTCGTGCAAGGAACGTAATGCTGAAGACACGTGCTTCATAATTCCGTTTTCGGTTTTGACAGTTGTAGATTAGTCAAAAAAGTTCTATGCAGATATGAATTTTACTAGAAAACCCAGACAAGCGTTAAGTAAAATTTTCACTGCCGCTACAAGTTTCGAACATAACAGTCCAACTGCTATATGAAAATACAACCACAATTCATTAGATAAATAAAATTTCATACTGTAATTAGAATTCAAGAATGAAAACAAATAGGCTTTTACACTTCTGATTTTTATTAAAAATACTTATATTTATATTTGATGATGCATGCAGTTTGTGAAAATATATACAAAGACTAGAACTGAGCCAAGCCACAACCGACAATACACCGACCGACCAGTCGACTCAAACCGAAATGGCGCCTGCTGCTCCTGCGGTTGCTGCTACAACGGCGAACCGCCAAAAAAAGAAGAAAAAAAAAAAGAAAAAACGAAACGGGCTCTTTCTTTATCCATCGCAGCAAATCCCTTGCAAAGGGTGCTCTGGCTGGAAGCCCGCCGGTGTTTTTCTGCTTTTCTGCAGTAGGAGAAAAGACAACGGGGATGGAAAAGCGACAACAGGGCGCGGCAGCGTGCGATAACGAAGATGGGAAAATGACGGGGAAGGATACCAGGTCGGTTGGGCGAAGCAGCGATGACGGAGCGAAAAAATGGCGGGGATGAAAATTCCAAGGGTGAAGTAGGATTGGGCGGGATGGCGAAAAAAAAAATGACGGGGAACATTCGCTTTTTGGCCCTTCAGTGGGGACTTTTTGTCGTAAAATCACCGTGTTTATCGCGCTTTGGCGAAAATGCGAGCGACAACTTAAACCCTTATTGTTTTGGTACGTATTTCATTGTGACTAATACTGTGGTTACATTTTCTCCTTCAAAATAACGCTTCCTGGATGGTATAAATGGATGTTCTATTTCCTTCGCTATTTGCAGTGCATGATGTCAAAAACACACAAAAATCATTACAGCGCATGATGTCAAAAGTACACAAAAATGCGGATATCTATGGAATGAAGATAAATAAAAATAAAACAAAAATAATGGTAATAGGGAAGGATCCAAAACAGGCTTTCCTTAATCTTGAAGGACAATGTATCGAACAAGTTAAATCATTCCACTATTTGGTCAAATTATTACTGAAGATGCGAGATGTGAAAAGGAAATTAGAATGAGACTGGTGATTGCAAAAACTGCTTTTAGAGAGAATCAAAGACTACTGACAGCCAAAAATATAGATCTAAAACTGAGGAAGAGAATTTTAAAGGCATATGTTTGGCCAGTAGCTCTTAACGTTCTGAGACATGGACATTGACCAAGAGGAAAGTGAAAAGACTGGAGGAGTTTGAGATGTAGTGCTATAGAAGAATGGAAAGAATAAGTTGGCTTGATAGAAAGACTGATGAGCAGGTCCTGGAGAGAATGGGAGAACCCAGGAACCTGATCAACATGTTAAAAAGAAGAAGAATATTATGGATGGGACACACATTGCGCCATTGAGGCCAGATTCTGAAAGTTTTGGAAGGTAAAATTCAAGGCAAGAGAGGAAGAAGACGACCAAGGAATGGTTTTGTGGCACAATTACTCCAAGACACTAATACTAGGACATACTATGACTTGAAGAGAACGTCGGAGAATAGAGAGGAATGGAGAGACAGAATGCATCTGCCGAACAACCAGTCCTTGGACTGAGTAACCAGGAAGAGAAGAAGATTTTTTGCTTCTAGAATTCTGATCAGAAAAGTTCATTTTCTGCATTGGATAGTTTCCACAATGAGGAACTTTTTCTTGTATATATTCTCTGCGCTGTAATGATTTTTGTGTGTGTGTTTTTTTTCCGCCGTTAAGGAAAAGACGCTGTATGCATATTTTTGTTGCTTTTTCTGATTTAAACTTCCATGGTGAGCGTCTAACGTTATGGCTGTATCCCATTTCAAATTTTTGGCTGTTAGTTCTGAGGAAGGAAGGCCGACGATCAGATAAGAACGCTAATGTAGGATTAGCGCAGTGTAAGTAAAAAATCTGAAAACCTCAAATTGTGGTGGGCAGGAAAGTACGGCAGACTGTGGGACACAAGGGTTCTATCCTGTAATATCTCACACTTGTCTTGAATTCTCGGCGCTGGTAAATATATGAGGTCAAGGCAAACCAATCATTGTAAAATCCATTGATGAAGTCCAGAGAATATATCAAAGATTTGATTCTGTACTGCTAAGATTCTCTGCAATTGACAAGCTCTCATACTACCAAATTAATGTGATAAACGATGCATACATTAAATCATTCATTACTTTCCTAAAATAAATGTTCGTTTATAAAATTAAAAAAACAAAACAAAATCTATTTTCCTAAAATAATAAATATAACTTTTGACAATAGAATGAGTAAATTATTCACTCGATATTTTCGCATAATCCATAGATTTGAGGAAAATTTAATTAAACAAAAGCTAATGTGTTAATCGAATTTCATTATGGTGTGAAACAGCGCAAAGAAATAACTTAAATGTTAGCACATTTTTTTTTTCCTGATTGTTTTTTTATCCTGATTGTTTTTTTTTCCTGATTGTATCGGTTAGGCTGGAACGCATTAACTCGGGATTAGCGAAACGGGACATGCCTCATCCGAAATTTAAGCCCGGGCCTTAGTTGAGATAATTAGCCAGAAGCCTACCGGAACGACATATTCATTTGCAGCTGTATTTTTTCTAAAATCCGGTTCCTAGAAACCCATTTTGCAAAGGATGGCATTCACGAAAATGAACATTATGAGCACGTTTTGTACTTCAACAGTTTTTCCTGTGTGGGCTGTAATAAACATGGATGGCGAAGAATAAAACCTGTTTAACAGGCTATATTTTATCCGGTTGCCGAAATCCGAACTGAAACTATCGCACGTTACGTAAAATCAAGGAGAAATACCTGAAAATAAAATAAAGTTAGCATGACAAACGACTTAATCTGTGGCAACACGCACGTGCTCGAACAACTGTCTGCGACCTTTGTTCTGTTACCTAGGTGTTATGTTTTTATTTCTTTTTTTTTTTTTTCGCATTGCAGGGTAACTTCATAAAAACGGAATATGATTGCAGAGTAATTTTATAAAAAGGAATCAGCGCTGTTATAAGTATAAATACCCAGATCTATTTAAAAAGCCCTAACCTACAATAAAATTGACATTTGAGATGTCAAAGTGAGCAAAATCGCATCTGAAAACACTTTCAGCTCTTAAATGAATGAGTTTTTACACAAATGCGGCGTCTCTTTGATATGTTTTGAATCTGCTTCAATTAAAAATTTCACCCCGTCCAAGGTTGGGCAACATCCCCTGTATACGAATATTTATTTAAAGCTTAAAAGCAGCCATCCTAGGACGGGCTGCAGGCTAGTTTGTATATTCTTTTATCCTTAATTAACAATCCTTTTTCCAGCTCGTGTTTTCCATATGTGTATCTGTAAATAGAGAAGGGATTAATCGCGCGTACATGTGCTGTGCCACCAGGGGCGGATGCAGAAGTTTTATCTGGGGGGGGGGGTACAAAAAGAGTAGAAGAAGCCATTATGAAATGTTTTTTTTATATAATGTCAGTATATATATATATATATAATATCATCATCATTATCAGACATTATCAGTCCAGTGCTGGATGAAGGCCTCCCCAAGTTTTTTCCACAACGGTCTGTCTTGTGCCAGTCCCCTCCCCGTTACTACCCCATATACAGTATATATACCGGGTGATCCAAAAGTCTTGCACATTTTGAAAACGTAACAACTCGCGGAGTTTTGAGAGTAGGGCAACGCGGTTTGCGTAGAAATGATCAGAATGACATCGGGTTTTTTATGAAATCACATAAATGTTTACTCATTTTACTTACATTTTTCATCGCCAGATGACGCCATAGGCGAACAGGTCCGGGATAGTGGGTATAAAAGCAGCAGCTGGGAAGCAACCACAAGTCAGAGCCGCGGATGGCTTAGTGGTTAGTGTTTCAGACTATCGATGCTGGGTCCCCAGGTTCAAGCCTGGGCTGATCTTTCAGAGATGGTGGGATTTACTAACAATCGCTGAATATCCGCCGTGCATCGGACGAGCACGTTAAGTGACGGCCCCCAGGCTGGACCCACTGGTTAAATGGGTATACTTTCCTATGCCCCCCCGCCCTGAAATTCTCTCACCCCTCTATGTGCAATATCGTACTTGTACGGTGGCGCCATCTACTGTACTCTAATCTCACTACAAACTGTTCTGTCAAAGTCGCTAGACTTGCTCTCATTCCTTCCGTTTCTGTGTCCTGCCCAAAAGGCGATCTCGCTGTAGGTGGCTGGGACCTAAACTCTACTCCCTGTGGACGGAAGTCCTACAAGAAAATGACGCTGATCCTGATCCAACCACAAGTCAAAGCGGTCCGTGTCAGCATGCTGTCATTACCGGACAAAGCGCTCTTGGTGAAATTGTTCTATTGCAACGCTGAATATGCGTGCTGCGTTGAGAGCCTACCGGTCACTAAAAGGTGATCGCAATGGGAAAGGACCGATGGAAAGTACTGCGCTGCGGCGAATGATGAAAAAATTCGAGGAAACGGGATCTTTGGCAGCACGCCTACGAAGCGGTAGACCACGAACACGTGCTGCTGCAGCAGAGACGATTAAGCAGGAAATGGATGCGATTGCAATGTCATCCGCACATGGCGACTCCAGTGCTCGCCATGTTTCTCGGCAAACAGGCATTCCATACGGGACTGTGTGACGAACACTACGACGGATTCTGCACAGATACCCGTACAAACTGCAAGCTGGCCATTACGTGCAGCGTCAGGAATTCGCAGCATGGTTTTTTCGACAAATGGATGTCGACGCGAACTGGCTGATGAACGTTTTATGGACTGATAAGGCACACTTTTCCCTAAACGGGGCGGTAAACACTCACACTTGGATGTTCCCTGGCTTAGACACTTTTCACGAAGTATCTAAGCCAGGGAACATCCCCGAACAGTCGTTGAAGCGTCACTTCATCAGCCGAAAGTGACAGTGTGGCGTGGATTCACGCACGGCTTCCTTCGTTATCGGTCCTTTTTTTATTATTTGAGGAGGTCCGCGGCACCTCCTTCGAAACCGTTTCAGTGACAGGTGCACGTTATGCGAGCATGTTACGAACGTACGTTATCCCTAGCTTGCAAGAGCGGAATGCAGTCAATCTGTGCACATTTATGCAAGATAGAGCACCACCCCACATCGCACGTTCCGTTAAGCAACTGCTGCAAGAGACGTTTGGCGCAAATCGTGTGTTGAGCCGACACTTTCCGAAGGCCTGGCCTCCTCGGTCACCAGACCTGACACCCTGCGATTTCTGGCTCTGGGGGTTACCTAAAATCACAAGTGTACAGATGTCGCCCACTTCATTGGCCATTCTGAAAGATGCCATTCGACACCATATGGCAGCTATACCACCACACATGATCTTCAATGCCGTCCGTGGTGTTTTCTCTCGTCTGCAGGCACTGTTGGAACAGGACGGCCATCACATTGAACACCTGGTACAATCAGGTGTCTATTTTTCTCGACACTTCCAACCTGTGGTTGCTGCGCCATCTAGCGACGAAAAATGTAAGTAAAATGAGTAAAAAATTATGTGATTTCATAAAAAACCCGATGTCATTCTGATCATTTCTGCACAAACCGCGTTGCCCTACTCTCAAAACTCCGCGAGTTATTACGTTTTCAAAATGTACAAGACTTTTGGATCACCCGGTATTTACTCCATATGTGTGTGTGTGTGTGTGTGTGTGTGTGTGTGTGTGTGTGTGTGTGTGTGTGTGTGTGTGTGTGTGTGTGTGCGTATAATGTTAGTAGCAGGAGATGCCGAAGATTACCCCGTATTAGCCAAACTGCCTCCTCCCAGCCCACGCCACCCAAGTGGAGATTGACTTTGGAGTGGGTGGAACAACGGGAAGCGCCCGTGAAGTGTGAGGGAGCAGGAAAAATAAGAAAAAAGAAAGGTCCTAAAAAAGACCATCTGGGAGGAAGCGGTAGGGACATTTTTACGAATTTTCTTTATGATCCAATTAAGATACGTTCGTAGATTAGATTGTTATTCACAGTTTCTCCCACCTACTCTGATTTCAGTGCCAAGCTCTGTCTCACCCTGTTTCGAGACGTTACAGATGCTATACAATATGACAAACAAAGAGTAACCCCATGCAAACAACTAACAAAGAGTATCCCCATGTTTTTTTTGCCCCCGCTTTCCCTGTTTTCCCTTTATCTTTTGCGCTCTCGCTCTCTCTCTCTTTATTCTATTACCTTCTCTTTCTTTTTTTACTGAACGTAAATCAGTGTAATAAGTATTTTAAATCCTCCGTACTAAGTTTTATTGCTAATTTTTTTTAGAAAAAATGAAAACAAAATATGCAAAGTTAATCATTTACGATCTTGGCTACTTTAAACGTAAAAGCTTCGTTAGGGTTTAGATAGGGGGACGATGGACTCAATCGCCTTCCGCTGGATCCGCCAATTTGTGCCACCTCACTATTTCAGTTCGAGCATGTAATTTATAATTTCACGTTTCTTAGAAATATTCTTCATGTTCAAGCGGTGGCAATGGTGTGTCTACACTTGCGGCATTATTATTTTTTGTACTTTTTGCTTGCTTTTAGTAACCTTTTTTGAACCACCACGCTTGTTTGAACCTGACGAACAAGCCTTTTCAAACGCAGCACTAAATTTACATGTGCAAATGCAGTCCTTGTTACTGAATCTACTTATTTTGCATTTCGTGCTTGGACATCACCCAAATTATGGCATTCGATGATCTTGCTGTTCCATATGCATCGTGATAGCCGGGGAAATTTTTTACATAAAACACTCTTTGACACTGTTTCTTGCTTCCGTTCTCAAGCGATCGTAAATAACACTGGTCTAAAAAAAACAAAAAAAAAAAAAACTCTGTCCCAAAGATGTTATTGACTAATCTTTATAGTATTTGTCGCGCTGATTTCAATGAATGAAAACCATTTTTCTCTATCACGTAAGGTTTTTGCGTGACAGTTACGTAAATATTTTACATTAATAACATGTACACTAAGGAAATTAATGTTCAACGTACCTATAAGGTCTTAGTTGACGATTTCCTGGAATGCTTTGCCTCAGGAAGATCCCTTTTGAGAGTCCAGCAGTAATCTGCTTACATGCTTGAACTCCACTTTCCTTTATATCTTTTTTTCGATGCTTGAAATGTCCTGATCACAGCGTTCACCGTGCTCATCACTTACGGCGCCCCGGTTTTCGGGAAAGAAATCTAAGTGAGAGTGAAGGAAGTGGATCTTCAGAGACATATTGCTGCCTAAGTCTTCATATGCTTTCAGCATCTCATGTACTACATCCGTATAGTTGTCAGACTTTTAGTTGCGTAAAAAGTTTTTCACTAAATTCTTGAAAGAAACCAATGCGCTTTTTTCTATGTCATTCAAACGTCCTTCAAAAGTTTCATCTTTCATTAGTTCTTTGATTTGTGGTCCTACGAAAGTTCCTTCTTTAATTTTTTGCATCGCTAATTTTGGGGAACTTCTCCTTCAAGTACAAAACACCACTTCCATTTCTGTCCATGGCTTTCACCAAATTTTTCATCAAACCTTATTTGATATGAAGAGGTGGGAGATAGATGTTTTTGGGATCAACTAAAGCAGCATTCATTATATTTTTTCACCATGTGTAAGAGATTTACGTTAAGGCCATGTCTTCCTTTTGAAATGAATTTTACGATCCCGGATGTCCCACTCGCACAAAAAACAGCAAAATTTTGTGTATCCAGACTGTAACCAGAGCAGCATAGCGATCACCTTGAGGTCTCCACATATGTTCCAAATTAATTTTTCATACTGTATCTTGTTTAGAATAATCTTCATATTTTCATAGGTTTCTTTCATATTAATAGCATGTGATAGTGGAACTGATGGGAATTTGTTTCCATTCTGCAAAAAGACAGCTTTTAGGCTAACTTTTCACGAATCTATAAACAATCGCCATTCCTGTGCGTTATGAGCATGTCCAGTAGTGCCCATCGCTGATGAAATATCATTACAGTACACTATATCTCCTCCTTGCGAGAAAAACTCCTTGAAATCTTCTTGACGATTTCAAAAGTAGCATACCCTAGTTCCGCGATCAAGAAGGTTCCACCCTTTTAGTTGTGATCCCAAAAGTTCTGCCTGTTTTTTAGATAAATTTAAATCACGCACTAAATTATTTAGGTCTCCTTGTGACAATAAATGAGACTCATTAGAAATGTCGAAACATGCATCTTGCCGATCAGCATAATCTTCATTCCGATCCTCTTCAGAGCTTGAATTTTCATTCATATCGGTTGATACCGGGTGAGATGGTATTGGCATATCATTACTGTGGGGAATAGGTCACATCGCTAAAGGCAAGTTGGGATATTTTAAACTGTGTTTCGACTTACTTGTGATTCCATTTGTACTTGTTTTACGAAAATAACACTCCGAAGAATGATCTTTCGGCTCTCTCTACACCATGGGAACTGCAAATGGCATATGGCGAGAACCGTTTGCCCACCCCGTTAAAAGTCTTGAACATGTTACACAACAAATATGTGGGGCCCAACTCTTGTCCTGATATCTTACTTTGCAACCAAAGTAAAGCTGATAACACTTTCTTATTAACGGGTTAAAGTTCCGCCTTTCTGGTTTGAATGTCAATTCACCGCACACATAACAAAACGTATCCGGATGGTTGAAGCACTTGCGTGGCAGTTTTCAGTTTTCACGCACAAACAAAAGCTACTGATAAAGAACAATAGCACAGCGTTCACTTCGGCTGTCTACAGAGAACTGAGACATAAGACGTAGTCGAGCAGTCGAGTGAGCAGGTGGCGCCGGTTACTTCCTGATTCGCCTATTCTTTTTTGGCCTATTCCTGTTACGTCGAAAGTTAATGGGTTCCGCCATTTTATTCAAAGAAAGAATTCTTGAGTCGCCTATTTTTGTCCCGCCTAAAACTTCCACCTGCTAGAGTGGAGAGATTCACCTGGAACAAACTTCCATTTTCCCCTATTCTTGTTTCGCCTATTCCTGCTACGTCGAAAGTTAATGAGGTGAGAAAATGCTATTACATTATTTCGCTTAAGCTTTGACGGAGTGATTTAAGAAAAAGGTACATCTTTACCTCACATGGTTTTTTTTTTTTTTTTTTATCGAAACACTACATCGTCTGTGTATTAAAAAAAAGGACAATTTTTCCCGTGAAAAGAAAAAAGCTAATTTTATCCCTTGGGTTTGAAACTAGTTTTATTTCTTTAATCGAAAAATAAAGCCAAGTTGAAAACAAATCTGTCCAAAACATTTATTATAATTTTAAAATTTTAAAAAAGGGAGGGGGGGGGGTGCTATTACATTATTTCGCATAAGCTTTGACGCAGTGATTTAAAAAATACATCTTTACCTCCAGTGATTTTTTCTTTTTTAGGCACGAAAGATTTAGTGTTTCGATAGAAAAAAAAATTCGCGGGAGGTAAAGATGTATCTCTTTTTAAAATCACTCCGCCAAAGCTTAAGCGAAATAATGTAATAGCATTTTCTCGCCCCATTAACTTTCGGCGTAGCAGGAATAGGCGAAACAAGAATAGGGGGAAAAGGAAGTTTGCTCCAGGTGAATCTCTCCCCTCTAGCAGGTGAAAGTTTTAGGCGAGACAGGAATAGGCGAATCAAGAATTCTTTCCTCGCCTAAAATGGCGGAACCCATTAACTTTCGACGTAGTAGGAATGGGCGAAAAAAGAATAGGCGAATGCGGAAGACATGGGTGGCGCTATGTCTATGACTCATTTGCACGTGCGGACAGCCCCCCCCTCTTTGATAAAACACAAACGCAACAGAGTCTGTATGTCACCTGCAGCTGTTTTTCTTTTATTTTCTCATATGAATAAACGATGCTATGGGCTCCAAGTCAATACTGGAATTATTTCTCACACACACACACACACACAAAAAAAAACTATTTTTAACATAAAAAATTGAAAAATTCATATTCTTATATCTCTAAAACTATACGTGATAGCAAAATTTAGATAAGAAATCTGGATTCCTCGTATGAAAATACTAAAGAAAAAAATATTATTATGTCTGGGACAAAACATGTGTTTACCAGTGTAATCGGTTACTTTACCCCTTCAATAATATTACGGTAAAAACAGTATTTCGCTAGAATGACTTAACAGCTTTTGCCACATCTAAAGAAACGGAAATGCTTCGTACATTTCAGCACGAGTTTTTATTTCTTTGAATCTATTTCATTGCATTATCCTTGAAAGTCACGCAACGTATTCTTGCGAACGAACTCTCATGCGAAAAATTACTAACCAATTATAAGAAAAAATGAGTAGATTGAAGGTCAGGTGGTAACCGAAGCGCTCCGAAGTGGTGGCCTGTCCAGTGCATTTCCGCACCAATAAGAAAACGTAAGCAAAAGTGCTGGGCATCCATCTCTTATTCTCTCTAGGATAAGCGTGATTTAAATGAAGTTAAATTGAAATCGTAGAAGTACGACAGTTGTTGCGTTTGTTTATTGTTTATGACTGTGGTGGGTTTTCTTTTTAGGTGTAATAATCACCATGAACAGCTCTTTGGGATATATAAGCTGTAGCCTGTCCCTAATTTACAGCAGACTGCTGATGGCGAAGTGGTCAACGCTCGTAACTGCCACGGAGAAAACCTCAAGTTCGATCCCAGGCAGGTACGAACGCTCGAGCCACTAAATATCCGCTGTGCGTCGGATGGGCACGTTCAGCCGTCGGACCCCAGGTGCTTGGCTCCGATTTTAAATAAGGGCGTCTCCCCCCGTCTTTCTGTCTCGATTCCAGGTGACTTTCCTGTCGGACGCCCTAGCCCAAATCTCCTAGCTTCCTACTTCTAAGTGTTGTTTAAGACCTGGGGTCAGGCACTCTCTTCCTAAAAACCTCTACATAAATATCTGAAATCTGTAATGTATATAAAGCTGAATCGCTAACTGTGTTAGTGAGGGGGATTGGTAACTTTTGGTCTAGGATATCTATAGGTTACACCCCATCATGTTATACATCATTTTAAAGCTCTCGTTAATAGCAGGCAACAAACACCCCAGGGGCCGCAGTGGTCTAAGGCGTTGGCCTATGATCATTCGTCCGTAAGGGGTCCGGGTTCGAATCCCGGTCAGGCATGGGTGTTGTGTTTGTCTTACGGCACTGGCTCTCTCCCTTCCCTGGAACCAGTGACCCTAAATTAGGGACGGGCGACTACTTATAGCCCGTTGAGTTGCTCACGGTGGTCGTTAAACCTCCAATAAAAAAAATAAAAAAAACACCCCAGGGAGGTGTCGAAAAAAAGTTAAATTTCGGTACGGCGCACTGTTTTCGAGGTATGTAAGTAAATCAACTTGGGTAGCTCACGCCCACTTTCGTTACATCGAGATTTTAAATTGGGATTTAGTTTATTACTGTCGAGGAAGAGGCACAGCATCAAAAAGCTGTCGGGTATGTGCTTACAGATACTCAAGTCACTTCCTAAAACCGCTTTCTCAATCATTTGTATTTTTCATTTCCCAAAGAACGCAAATTATATATACAGTATCTTGCCCCGCTGGCGCCATCCCCCCCCCCATTGGTGCAAGTGCTCCTGGCAATTTGCGGTTTACAGTCCGCTGTTCTGGAATGTATATGTTTTGCTGTGAAGACTGGTGTTTCATCTGCGTGGTTATGTGGACTTGCAACAATGGAATGACGACAGCCCAATCTACCCAAGAACCGCATGAAATAAGTTCCTTTACGTCCATAGCAGATTGGTGTCAGGGACGCAGTGTCATCTAAACGAATAATCGGCACAATTTTCTGTGGTGACACACGACAGTCCAAGCGGTATTTGGGCAGTTTTTCAATGAATTCATCTTCCTGAAAAATCTGAACTTTGCAGACAATTGCTGTGACACGCCACACACATAAAGAGTGTGTAAGCACAGGATGCAAAAGAAAGTTTTGACGATTTCAGAAAATAAGTTTCCTGAATAAAAACCGTGGGTTTTTTTTATTAATATTATTTTGCATGATATGCTTTGAAAAAATGTCAGTCGCCTCAGTGGCGCAGTAGTCTAAGCTCTAGCCTCTGACCGGTCGCCGGAGATGGGTCTGGGTTCGAATCCCGGTGAGGCATGGATGTCGGGTTTGTCTTACGGCACTAGCTCTCTCCCTTCCCTGCATCCAGTGACTCTAAATCAGGGACGGGTGCCTGCTTATAGCCCATCGAGTTGCTCACTGAGGTCTTAAATCCCCAATATGAACAGGAATCTGTGCTCAGTCATAAAGTTTAAATGTCAAAGACGAATGAGATGCATGTGTCTTCAAGAAGTTGATCTTGATTGCAATTTAATCAGGAGCCTTTTGACCTGTCAGCCGTTATAATTAATCTCCTCTTCTCAAGGGTTCTAAAACATCCTTGGATTTCTAGTCTTGGCGGGAAATATAAACACGCGAAAATTAAGAATATTTTGTGATGAGTAAGGTAAAAAGGGATAACTTAAGCTGCCTAAAAAGCCGCTAAACAATGTACAAGAGCAATTTTTAAATTAAAGTCCGCACTTTTGTTCCCGCCGAAACGATTCGTGCCTTGACTTAACAAGTTAGTAAAATCATGCAATGCATTGATTGTGATACGCTTTCCAACATACCAGAAAACATTACTCAAGTTATTACTCAAGTTATGAGGATGATGGCTGTAGAATAAATCTCGCTCATATGAACTGACCTTTGACCCCATTTCGATTATATTCAACATAACCGGTAAAGTATACTTCCGGAACAACATCATAAAGTTTTGTCTCAATCGAAGCATTTTTACGTAAGTTATAAAGCATAAGGGTGACGGAATGGATCTCGATCCTATGTCCTGACCTTTGACCCCATTTCGCCCATTTTCAATAGGGTTCGTTCCCAGGTGGTCCCCTACCACATACTAAAATTTCATCGAAATCGAACCATTTTTACGCCCGTTATGACGCATAAGGGCAATGGAATGCATCCCCTTCCTATGTCCTGACCTTTGACCCCACTTCACCCATTTTCAATGGAGTTCGTTCCCAGGTGGTCCCCTACCACATACTAAATTTTCATTGAAATCGAACCATATTTACGCAAGTTATGATGCATAAGGGCAATGGAATGCATCCCGCTCCTATGTCCTGACCTTTGACCCCACTTCACCCATTTTCAATAGAGTTCCTAGGCTCAAATTGTTTCCCTGGCTGATGAAAGCAATATTTTTCCCTCCCGGGGAAAATTGTTTTCCCCCCTCTCTTGCCTCTAGGCACTGAAATGACAGTTTACTATTTTTATGCGTGTTGCTCACGATCAAATTTTCTGTCAAATTGAACAACTAATCTTCCGATTTCTATTCGAAGCGCGTCGTCTGCTAGCTAGCGTCAAGTGACACACTGCAGGCATTAACATACATTGCGCACCAAGCGGCATGCGCGGGAACTGCGTGCTGAATTTCAAATACGTTTCTTTAATATGAGTGTTGGCAAAAAAATGTATTTTTGTTTTGTTTTGTTATTTTGTTTCTCTTTGATATATTAATATTTTTCATAATTACATAAATATCTTTCTTTTAAAAAGGCTAAATTATTCGTCTAATTTGCAGTATTTTGCTCGGCCTTCCATTAGCGTACTTTGAGGAAATGTTATTTACTTTTGAAATGTCAGAGCGCGAAGCATGTTGGTACAGGAAACATTGGCTAAACGTTTCCTCCCCCACGATCAGAAACTCGATTCGCACTCTGCTGGCAAGTGCGTGTTCATTGTGTTCTTGGACTACAGGGACATTATTCATCAGGAGTACATGGTCGAAGGTATGACTATCAAGTATCCAGTGGCGGCCCCAGGTATAGGCATACTGGGAACCGCCCAGGGCCCCGCGCATAGAGGGGCCCCTCACCACCGCCAATTAATTAGCAGTTTTTGCCTGGCGTCACCTAAAATATTGTAGTTGTAGTTCACGGTCATATACAAATAAATGATCAATTTTAATATTTGTTTAGTGCTTTTAATTAGTGACATCAAAAAATCACTGTGTATTTTTTATTTTTTGGTCAGAGACATTTTTTCAGCAGGAAAGTTATGGAGTAATGTCTAAATTTAATTTTTTTAAAGATATTTTTCATAGGAGTTTTGCTGCAATTTCGGATACAAGTAGTGAGTTGCAATGTATTCGCTCTTCTGTCCATAGGAAACGACGTGGCGTCTAATCTGGACTATTGTGATTGGATTGAAGACTTCAGATACAAGAAATGTCGCAGAATTCTTCTTTAAATAATAGACTTATCTTATAATTATACACCTATCCTTGTTTATTTAGTAACAAGTCATTTTGGAAAGGTAATATTTTGGGTTCCTAATTATATTAATAAACAATGTATTATAGTACATCGTGTTTATTTCATAAAACTCAATAACATAATTCCCGATGAAAAAAAAATTGCTTTGGGATCACATTCACCCCAAGGCCCAAGTGAGGGTTTGTGTGAAGAAAAAAAAAGGGAAAAATCGAGCGACTGGTTTACGGTCAGAGTAAGCAACATGTAATTTTTTACTTATATAAGGAGTTATTGCGATGGTTTTGGGTTATTGCGATGGTTTTGGGTTATTGCGATTGCGAAGGGCCCCGTGAAGAGCTATCACCCCGGCCTCCGCAAGAACTAGGGCCGCCACTGCAAGTATCAACTGTGAGAGCTATGTACATACTGTGAAAAAAAGCTAAAGCAAAGAATAAACCGCGTGCTTGGGAAAAATTGTCAATGATTCTGCTGCAGGACAACGCCAAACCCCATGCCAAAGAATATTCTTTGCCCATGCTAATGCTTCAGAGCCCATACAGAAAACCGGGTTTGAAGTTCTGGAACACCCTACCAACAGCCCAGATTTGGCGCCGACCGACTTCCGGTTGTTTTTTGCTCTCAAGAGACATCTAAAAGTAATTCAGTTCATCTGTGACGAAGATGTTCAAACCGCTCCGAGGAAATGGTTCTGAGAACAAACTGAAGATTTTTACAGAGACGAGTTTAAAATACTTGTTAAACGTTGGCGCAGCTGTGTCGAGCGTGAGGGAGACTATGTAGAAGAATGGAAAAGAAAATTTTGAGCTTTGTTCGTGTTTTGTTTGAGTTTGACACTTTGCCACTGGGCTTGTATATAAATATGAAAGCATTACTTTCGGAACACTGTCTGTATAGGGTATTAGGGTATTTCTAACCTGAATGAATTTTTTTTTTTATTGTTGTTGCTGTTTTTCGTTACCAGTGTGCTTAAAATAGTCTGTAGTAGAAAATTCACTGAGCTAGACTCAGAAAAGCTTCTACTAGGGCAGCAAGAACTTTTTAACCCAGAATAGAGATCTGCACGGCCCGGACTGGCCCGACAAGCCCGAGCCCGGACCGGCCCGCTGGCAGGGTTGGGCCTTATTTTAGTTTAAAGATCAAAGCAACGGGCCGGGCCAAGTCGACCCATTCTTTTTATCGCAATTGTAAAGAAAGAAAAAAAGTTGTGTTCCCCGATTTCCTGGTGTGTTTAACTATTCTTATTAACTGTTTATCTAACTGTTCCTTGAGGCACTCACAGTGTTTTTACCAATCAGTAGATATTACGATGGTAAAACCATTTTGGGGCTTCTTGACAAAAAAAGATTCGCCCCCGAGCGAGTGTGTGTGTGTTGTGTAGAGTGGGGGACGGAGGATGTCTGCAGTGGGGTGAGGGTGTGTGTGTGTCTGTATGAGAGAGTGGTACGACATGGATTTTTTCTTCTATCCCTAATCTTTATAGGGATTGACTTTTTTAGTGTTACCTCTTACTAGTTCACAGAAAGGGAGATTCTGAACGCGCTTAGTCTTCCTTTTTCTCTCTTTTTAAAGGTTATACTTTTCAATAATTGTCAAAGTTTAGTTAATATTTTTAGGTTTACATTCAACTAAATATTTTCAAAAATATCTCATTTCATTATTTAATTTTCGCATTTTAATAATATACAGTAGAAAGACAAAATAATACCAAATGACTCACCACTGGCCGGGCCTTAAAGACAAGGGTTTGGGCCCGCCGGGCTTACCAAATTAGGCCCGTGCAGACCTCTACCCCTGAACACACAAATTTTGTTACACCCAGCAGAACTGTTGTAAAGCAGCATGAACTGCTTGCCACAGAAACCAGAAATTTTGGAGCTATTGCAGAACAATTCAGCTAATCTTGGTAATTAAATTCCCTACCTTACTCCTTCCTTAGCGTCTCTTTTGTGTTCTACTTGCTGTGTTTTCACTTTAAAAATTTGCAAACACTTTTATTTTTTACTGTTATAGCCAAGCGTTTTTTTTTTTTTTTTTTTTTCAGTGTAGGCTAAAAACAAGTTTCACCTTAGAAGTTAATCGTGAGACAGTGTGTGGCGCTGATGTAATAAGAGTACAACATGTCGGTAAATGGTACTTGGAGTTGACAGAGGTCGAGTGCATGTGATAGATGAACAAAGAAGTAGTCGGTCGCAACCGTGAACCTTTTGAAATCCTGAGCCAGGGAAATTCCTCCACATACACCGTACAATCTGGATTTGGCACCGTCGGCCTGCTTTCTCTTCACCTCATAGGTGTGCGCTTCCATTATAATGGAAAATGTGGAATCGTAAAGTTAAATTATTGGACTGTATCTCACGAGGATGGGTTTTTTGGTTATTTGGTATGTTTTTCTTTTAATTTAAATAAAAATTTGGGACCCTCTCTCTCTCTCTCTCTCTCTCTCTCTCTCTCTCTCTCTCTCTCTCTCTGTCTCTCTCTCTCTCTCTCTCTCTCTCTCTCTCTCTCTCTCTCTCTCTCTCTCTCTCTCTTTCTCTCTCTCCCTCTCGCTCTTTCTCTCCCTCCCTGTCTCTTTCTCTCTCTCTGTCTTTACCTCTCTCTTTCTCTCTGGCTCTTTCTTTCTCTCTCTTCCCCTTTCTCTTTCTCTCTCCCTCTCGCTCTTTCTTTCTCTCTCTCTCTCTCTCTCTCTCTCTCTCTCTCTCTCTCTCTCTCTCTCTCTCTCTCTCTTTTTAAAAGTACCGAAGTTAACTTTAAAGTATTCAAATTTTAAATATAATGTCTACAGCGTAACGTCCGGGAACTAATTAAAATTTTAATGTTTTCAGAAATATCGAACATTTATTAGCTTTGCAATTGCCTTTAAATGTGCGAAAAAAGTTTTAAACATTTTTTAAACACGCAGTCGAAAAACGCGCATAACTTTGAGTGTTTCTGGAGATAAATTTAAGAAGTAAGTGGAAAATTAAAATGCTGAAACGACCGATCAGACAAACAGAACTGATCAAAAATTGACCTCTAACAAAAAGCCTATTAACAATCACTTAGAAATTTAAAGATTTCAAGAAAATTATAAAATGCAAATGTGTTAAATTATGGATGTGAAGAGGAATATTCTTCAAGTTATTGAGATGAGGAGACTGAACTGTTGGCCATGAACCGGAGGAAACGGAGTAAAGCCCCCGAATGAATCCCGCGGAAACTCCTGAAGAAGAAAGACGAAACGCATTAAATATTTCAGACAATGAAATTACGATTTCCTGATGTCTTAATAAAAATTAGGAGATCGTTACGTACGGACGGACAAAACGATTACATTACCTTATTTTTTGTTTCTTATTCTTTTCATAGAACGTGCTAAAACGAGGTTTTGAATCATATTGAAACCTACATATTTGGGGGAGGGGGGGGCAGCGTACCAGCGACTTCCGCAAAATCATAAGATTCCACTATTTGCATGTTGTAACGTCTGCTTCAACAACAGAGAGTATTTTCTAAATCGTTGAGCATTGACGATTGATTGTAAGGAAATACTCTCACTAATCTAGTTTAGCTGGCTTCTGGCAAGAGACGAAATCAGATGTGAGAATGTGGGATTATGCCGACTCGGAGATTAGCATGCAGGAAAGCTGTCCCGCTGCGAAGGGACGTGTGGAGCTTGTACTTAACGGAATTTTCTCATTCTGTAACTTTGCGTTCTTTAACACACTGCTGACGGATGACGAGAATTCTTGTGATTTTTTCATTACGAGTGGCTCAAAATAATTTATGTGTCCTTACCCGTTCGTTCACTAAAAATAGAGCTGCGTGAAACAGGAGAATTCTCGTTTCCCTTGAGCTGCACATTGACAAAAACAAAATCGTCAGCTGTCAGTATTGTGCTAAATTGACAGTCGCCCATGTGACGGATTTGTTACATTGTACTAGCATTTCAGATGAACTGAACGGCCTGCTATCCCATACATGACCTTCTAAAATTTTTGCGGTAATGCGAAGATTCATTAAGTCTAGTAAGTTCTTGCGAAATGCCCAAAGGAAAATGTATCTAATCTTGTGCTGTTCGAAAGAGGCGGCCGGTTGTTCCCAGTGGTCATTCATTTTGTGCTGGAAAGAGGAGGGGTGTGACAGAGATTCAGATTCACAGCTAGTCTCCTTCTTGGAATTTCGGATATAAACTTACACCGATAAGCTATTCCATTATGACCACCCCTAGCATAGAGAAATGAGCGCGCCTGGAGACCGAACGGTGGCGCAGGTGAAGTTCACAGAGCAGTATATATACAAACCGAGGACCGGCTTCCGCTTAGTAGAGTGTTCGGAGTCAGAAGAGCTGCCGATTTATAAGAAACGGCGCGGCTTGTAGATTGTTCACGTGCCGCTGAGTGAGTGCGTATTAAAAGTGGTGTGCCAAACGACGAACCTTCGTCATCCACAGCTCATTGATGCCAGAGGAGAGCGGAGACTGTCGCGCATTGTGCACAGCGACCGCAGTGCCACAGTGCGACAAATCACCCGCAGCAACAACAGTAGTGATCAGGACAATGTGTCATAGCACACAGTTTATCGCAGCCTTCTGCGCATTCGCCTGCGTTGCCGAAGACCCAGCCGGGTCCCCATGCTCACTGCACGTCATCGCCAACAACGCATGAAATGGGCACAAGATCATCGAGATTGGACCGTGGATGATTGGAAGAAAGTAGCCTGGTCAGACGAATCAAGATTCCTGGTGCACGGCCGAGCGCGGATACGCCGATTACTAATGACACCTGGATGCACTGTCGGGAGGAAACAGGCCAGCTGCAGCAGTGTTACGCTGTGGGCGATGTTTTCTTGGAACACTTTTAGGTCCCATTATCCCTATAGCACAGTCCCTCCCTGACAGCTGTCAGATATCTGGACATCGTTGCTGACCAAGTTCATCCATTCATGGCGACTGTGTTCCTGCTGGTGATGGCCATTACAAACAGGAAAATGCACCATGCCACACTGCCAGAATCGTCAAAGAGTGGTTCCAGGAACCACTCTTTGACGATTCAGCTTGACTTTCTGTTAATGCCCTGGCCTGCAAATACACCCGATATGAACTCAATCGAACATTTGTGGTTCGACTTGGAAAAGCGGGTTCGCGCTAAATCACCACCACCCCAAAATGTAGGGAAACTGGAGGATCTGCTTGACATTATGGTACCAGATACCCTAAGGTACCTATCGCAACTTCATCGAATCGATGCCTCGCCGAGTGGCTGCTGTTTTGCGAGTTAAATGGGATCCTATAGCTTATTAGGTAGGTGGTCATAATGTAATCGCTCATCCGTGTAGTTAGTCGGGCAGGTTACTGCACGGGCTTATATAATTTGAAGAACTGAATATGGTAGTGGGGGTGGTATCCG
Organism: Macrothele yani; assembly: GCA_039090855.1. Lineage (NCBI taxonomy): Eukaryota > Metazoa > Arthropoda > Arachnida > Araneae > Macrothelidae > Macrothele > Macrothele yani. The sequence continues at coordinate 121,501,933 of CM077026.1, forward strand.
GGATTTTATCCAAAATGGAGTACTCTTTCATGTGTATTGTTGTTTTAATGAAATATTTTGACACAAAATCAAACAAGGAAGATGACACCGAATTTTCGGTTGTAATGAGCACCTCTTTTGAATACCCCGCATTTCTGCAGTCGATAAAATATCTAGAAATAGAAACAATTACTTTCTCCCACGAGCGACTGAGAAGTGTGTTACGAAATTTAACAAATTGTGAACTAAAAGTTCTTCTTAGCTGATGGAAAATACCAGTGACTCAAGGAACTGTAGTGTTTATTTATGTCACGTTGATAAAAGCGACGACACTTGGAGATAGTGTCTTTAGCTTCGTCCAAACTCAAAGTGTGATCGATGCAAAAATAAAACAGGAAGAAAATATACACTTTATTGCTGTTTCCTGCCAGGTAAGTATGTTAGGACTAAGGTACTTTACCTTGTGTTGGGGCAGCTTGTAACTTCACCACTTAACGGGAAACCGTTTACTCCTGAAACTCTAATTTTTTCCTTACTTTTGTCTTCTGGATCTTTCTCCTATCAGAGCATTCTGTTCCTCATCTATTCCTCCATTTTATTCCCCCTTCCAAAAGACTCAGAGAATTGCAGACCGAAGGGTTCTAAACCTTTCAGGGTCTTCGTCATAGTCACATTTTATTAAGTTACTGAAATAGGCGTTGCAAGTTTTGTTATTTTGAAGAAACAAGAATTGCGAGACGTCATTTAATTAGCTAATTAAGTGACGTCACGTTTTCCGTCAGGTGTGGTCATTTTCATTTGAAAACTCTTTTTCAAAGTAAATAGCGGTTATTGTGAGATGTTTTAATCTAGTTCGATTATTCCGTGTTTCGAATTAGAAAGGTAAAGTGACATTAGGAAAATAAAGTTAGCATATCGTTTTCCTTCTACTGTGTCTTAATTTAGTTTAAAGAAAAAATCACCAGTCGAGCAAGATTAAGACATCATGCATTAACCACTATTTACGTCGAAAAATAATGTTTAAATGAAGTTGGCTGGTTGACGTCACTTAATTACCTGTCACGACCTCTTACTTCTCGAAGGGGCCCCGCGGCCGCGGATGGCCTAGTGGTCAACGTTCGTGACTGTCACGGAGAAACCGCAGGTTCGATCCCAGCCAGGTACGAACGCTCGAACCACTAAATATCCGCCGTGCGTCGGATCGGCACGCCCCCCGGTACTGACCCTCCAGTAATAAATAAGGGCGTCTTCCTCGCTTCCGTGTCATTTTCCTATCGGGCAGTGGGCACTTTAGCCCGAATCTCCTAGCTTCCTATTTCTAAGGGTTGTTTAAAACCTTCATCTACTTCTCGAAGGCCAAGCTTGGGCCCGGTTCGAGCGATTAGCCATAAGCCTGCGCCCCTGAGCACTCGCTCACCGGGCTGCCCTTTTGTGTTACCCATAAGGGAGCAGAGAATGGACAAATGATTACTTCGTTGGATCCTGTGGCCAATTTAGAAGAAATGCATTTGCAAGCATAAAACACTCGTCACTCAACATACATGTCGGTTTAATTATTCTGTGTTGACTTCCCACCTAGCAGTGCAGTGTTAGCCTAAAGAGAAACCACCTGTATAACTCCATTTTGAAGACTCCCGTCTTGACTAGAAAGAGAAACCACCTGTATAACTCCATTTTGAAGACTCCCGTCTTGACTAGAAAGAGAAACCAACTGTATAACTCCATTTTGAAGACTCCCATCGTGACTAGAAAGAGAAACCACCTGTATAACTCCATTTTGAAGACTCCCGTCTTGACTAGAAAGAGAAGCCACCTGTATAACTCCATTTTGAAGACTCCCGTCTTGACTAGAAAGAGAAACTACCTGTATAACTCCATTTTGAAGACTCCCGTCTTGACTAGAAAGAGAAACCACCTGTATAACTCCACTTTAAAGACTTCCTTCTTGACTAGAAAGAGAAACCACCTGTATAACTCCATTTTGAAGACTCCCGTCTTGACTAGAAAGAGAAACCACCTGTATAACTCCATTTTGAAGACTTCCGTCTTGACTAGAAAGAGAAACCACCTGTATAACTCCATTTTGAAGACTTCCGTCTTGACTAGAAAGAGAAACCACCTGTATAACTCCATTTTGAAGACTCCCATTTTGGAAAAGTAGTTCCCCTTCTGTTTGAACCAGAAACCTTGTGATTCGTGAGAAGTCTTATTTCGTGATCCAGCTATTTAGTGCCATCACTACAATACGAACATTTGTTTAGCATATGAGCATGCTTTCACGTGAAACACAGTGTTTCCTAGTTTTGCGTATATAATCGTCTTTGTGAAATAATAGAGCGGTTGATACACAAAGAATATGAAAATAAACTGTATAAACTATCCGTTTTATTGGCGTAAAGAGTTAAACAAGCATTTCTGTCAAGCTTTACACATCAGCGAATGGCTTTTTCCGGGCTGACAGCTGTGAAAACACCGTGACCCTTCACTCCGGTGTAAGTTGCTCTCCCAACTAAACTACACGGACGGAATGTATCGCTGCATATTTGTCGTCTTAACACGTGCTTTACCTCCGCAGAACGTCACATCATCTCACTCGTAATTTTTTTTTTCTTTCGTTTTGAAGCGAACAACGAATTTTCATTATTTCTAGACGATGTGTGGAACAAACATCACACATTTTTCATTAATTCCAGACGATGCGTAGAACAAACATCACACATTTTTCATTAATTCCAGATGATGCGTAGAACAAACATCACACATTTTTCATTAATTCCAGACGACTTGAAAGAGTGAACCTGGGTGTCAGAAAGCTTTGCTTTTCCTTTAGCTTCGGTATTTAAAGTGGTCATTTAGGGGATGAATGACACTAAACCGTACTGGCTGATATGCTGAAAGGGGCTAAAACAGTCTGAAAGAAATTTAGGAAGAAAAAATGTTTGAGTCAGTTGTTTCTGTTACGTAGAATGGTATGATATCCGTGTCAGATGGGACTCAGTGGTTTATACAGAATGCTGGTATGGGGAGGGTTTAGCGAAAAAAAAATGTCCTCCTAGAAATAGTGTTGCAGGCGATTTTATTTAAAAGGACGATTAATCAACTAACGAATTTTGATTAATCAGTTAAAATTTCACACCGCAACAATGACAGTATACTCAATCTTAAATGTTAAAAATAAACTATGCCCCCATTAATTTACAATATGAAATATTTAATATTTATTTCCTGACTTACTTCAAACGTAACTCAATTCGACGTGTTCTTTTAGATAGTTCAAGACTCAGTCAGAACTCAGAAGGACATGTTTCAAGAGAGTGAGCCAAGGTCAAGCAAGCATGATACTTTTGCCGTAAGAAGAGGCAGAACGTAACAAGTATCAACCAATCACACGCCGTTTTATTTGTCACGTGCAGTGCCTTTGGCTGTATGATGTGCTGTCGCCACCCACGCGATCTCGTATTGGATGATTGTCCCAGTACTCCACCGATTAAAAATTATCACTTTGAATTCTTTTTTTTTCCTATACTTTTCACTTTAGTTTAAATAGAATTCCGTTCGGGAAAGTTCGCGTGAACTTCGCATTTCCATCAAATAGTAAAACTTTTTTGAAATTGAAATCACATTGTTTTGCTGTAAAAAATTACGTTTTTTTTTTCTTTTAAAGTGAAAGCACCGAGTCGTAGACCAAGGGGGTAGTTCTGACCCCAACTAACCCCTATGTGGATACGCCACTGGAGATACTAACCTTTCACCATCCTGCCTGGGGTCACATGATTTTAGTGTAATTTATTGAAGATATCTGTTAATTGTGTATGTTACACCAAAACACTGGCATACTTCAACGTAAACACTCTTCTTACTAAAATGTTCCTTAAAGGCGTACTCTGGCCGCCCCGGTGGCGCAGTGGTCTAAGCGATGGCCTCTGATCATTCGTCCGAACGCGGTCCGGGTTCGAATCCCGGTGAGGCATGGATGTTTGTGCTTGTCTTACGGCACTGGCTCTCTCCCTTTCCTGGAACCAGTGACCCTAAATTAGGGACGGGCGACTGCTTATAGCCCATTGAGTTGCTCACGGTGGTCGTTAACCCCCCTCCAAAAAAGGCGTACTCTGGATAGCTTAATTGACAAACACAGCACTTTATTAAGCACTTGATGACACTAACAGCCAGGTAAAACAACAAATCTTGTACATGGAGGTTTTAACTACTTATTAGATCCACTCTAGTCACTTTAAATTGTCAGCGTAACATCTATTGCCGAAATCGCCTCAATCGTACTTAAATAATGGTTGCTTCAGTAGCTGAATAATGCAATACTCGAAACGCCAAATAATTTCCAAGTCACATTAACTCGATAATAATTACGGATTCAATATCAACGAAGCCTAACATTCAATGTGAAAGAATTAAACAAATTATGTAAGATTAAACGCTAATTGCATAACATAAAAGTAGTGTGAGATGTCTCAACACCTCTCTCCGAAGCAGTTACAACGATCTTACACTGTAGCTTTGATACAGTCGTAAACATCACTCTTATCAGTTATTAGTGTCTGGTTGCTGAAACAAAATTCAGCGAGAGAGAAAATGTAGCGATAAGATAGAAACTTCTTAAAGAGAATGTTCCAAAATTTACATAAAAGAACAGGAAACAAAAGCGAAAGTTTAATTAGAGTATAATACATCACATGATCTTCGATCTAGTATTATGTGTTTTAATGTAAGTAACTGTCAAAATTATATAATTGCCTGGGTCAAATGACTAAAATGCACTGTTTGGCCGTGTATGCTCTTTTCCAATGAAACAGGCATTTGGAATAAGACCGGCACCTAATATACACCCTAATTCATAAAGAAGTATGCAGTTACCAGATGCTGTAAAACAGTTAACAGTTGAAGACACGGATCACAACTGCGAACCGTTAGGCAGATGTACTCATAAAGTTTGTGTCCCGCTACTTAGGGAAGTGCCGTAGGCGATAGCGCGCGTGTCACGTGACTAGTCAGTCAAAATGGCAAATGGCAGCGTCTGAAGTGGAGAAGGCGTTTTGTGTTCTTGAATTGAGCAAAACGGAATCTGTGACCGTTGTGCAACGGCATTTTCGATCACGATTCGGAAAAGAACCTGCAACCAGAAAATCTATCTACGATTGGCATACAAAATTTGAAACTACGGGCTGTTTGTGCAAACTTAAAAGTCCTGGACGACCGCGTGTATCGGAAGAAGTCGGTGATAGTGTTTGCACCGCCATTCAACGAAGCCCGGGAAAATCAACGCGGAGGGTGAGTCGTGAAGTGCAGATTTCCCAACCCACTGCCTGGGGAGTTTTGAGAAAGGAGCTGAAAATGATTCCATACAAAGTGCAGATGTCGCAAAATCTTACTGACCTTGATTCAGATATCTTACCTCGCGTTTGGGCGGAAATGGATTACCGGCTCGATGTGTGTCGTGTGACTAAGTGTGCACACATAGAACATTTGTGACTGTCTCTAAAAAAACTTTAAACATTCCCCTACAATTCTGTTACTGGTAACATAAAATATCTTACGTTGTTCTTGTTTTATAGTGCGTTGAAACTGAATACTTGTTTATGAATCACCCTGTACAATTGCTGTTACTATAGCTAGAAATATTGTTCATCAAGTAGTAGAAAGCATGTCCTTTAAAATATTATTTGCGTTAGTTAATTAGGATGTGCCGCTGAGTCACACGCTATATAAAAGAATGACCTTTCACTACACTGAAAAAAATAAGTGGTATAAATTCACGGAAAATTTGTGAAAATAACGTGCAGCGAAGTTGTCGGTAGGAGTCTGTCTTTCAACGAAATTTCCGTTTTAAGAAAGTTTCCGTTTCTTCAGTATTTTGACAGAATTTCCGTAGTCAGTAATTCTGTTTAGTTCAGAAAAATTCGTTCAGGGCTTTTCGTTTTTTTTTTATTGGAACTTTGCAAGGGTCGTCAATTTCTTTCCCAGCATACTTAGATAAAACGACTCCTCCCTTACGTCCCCGGTGGGATTTGAACCAGCACCCTGCTAAACGTGAAGCGCGGGTAGTTGTTCCAGAAACGTAGATAAGTCTCCTGGTAATTCTCGTTAAGTCTGTAAGGTACATTTCTAATTGCCGGATGATGAAATTTTTCATTTTTTTTATTTTTTTTTATTTTGGTTATTAATGTGGGTGAATTAGTCATTTTATTTTCTGTTGGAGCTTATTATTTTTCTGAATGCGTTTGTAATAACTTTATTTTTTCTGTAGAAGGACTTATTAGAAATTACGTAATTTTGGGCATCGTGATTTTTCGGGGTAACAGAATGCTTTGGAACTAGAGATCTTTTTAAACTGACGATGACTTTCCATGATCTTTAAGAAAAGTTCAAATGTACTGCTTTATAATATTATTTCACAAAACTCCTAAATATAAGATTTACTCTTGATAGCTACAATCAGAGTTGGAAACGGGTCAAAAAGTTCGGACCCGACCCGATCCGGACCCGTAACTGACCCGGACAAATCTGCTTTGAACTATAAATTCGAAACTCAATTTATATGTATATATTCATCCCAATAACTGATTGATATTTACTAACTGAAATCCTTTCTTAATAATAAAATTTGATTACTTGCTAAATTTTAGTGCCATTTTTAGTACCATTATTTTGCGTAATCCAGAAGCAATGGCTGACTATGACTGTGACCATGGAGCATATTACAAATGGGAATCATTATTTACGATTACACAAATGTATTTTTTTATATGTATTTAGATTGTTCACTCTTACCACGCTTTGATGGAGGTGCGCATACTTTCATATGGTCCGTTAGATTTTTGGTTACATAACCTTCTATTACACCGTCGACATCATCGTTTGTAATTATACATTTTCCACATTTTGAACAACAAGCAAAACCAAACAACACAGAATTATTCACCGGTTCCTTAATGAGACGAAATAATTTTCAGCATTCACTCTTCCCCCTTGTGGTTTTCAGCAAGCACGTATTTGTTGGCCTCGGCGCCTTTCTCAACCTCTTTAATATTAAATCCATCGATATTAACAAATAAGGAGTTAATTTCGACGACATGGGAACGGGATGTTAGCACATCAACCGAAAACCTCTGAATGCTCCATGTAAAAGATGCGATGTGAAAAGTAACTCTTAGTCATATAGTGAACTTCGCACGCTGGGAGTGAATCAGGTGAGAAGCAGGCGAATGCCGTTTGCTTGTACCTTGTCCTGGACAATCGCACTGTAAAAGAACGCAAAGGAAGTAACTTTTTACGATATGGTGTCGGTGGAAATCTCCGTTGCTTTAAAAAGAGACGACAATATTTTTTCATGGCAAATCATTATTCACTCCGTGGGCACCAGTATCGGCTACAGAATTCCGCAACGCGCATTTTTTTTTTTTTTTTTTTTTTTTGAAGATATTTTTCTCTTTTCAAATATAAACGGGAATAAAACCTGGTCAAATTCGGGCCAGGAACACCTTGACCCGACCCGTTGTACCCGCAAGAAATTGTCGACCCGTTGTACCCGCAAGAAATTGTCGACCCGTTGACCCGTGACCCGTTTCCATCTCTGGCTATAATAGCTTTCCGTTTTAAAGGTTCTACAGGCTGATACATAGTCATCATGCAATCAATTTAATATTTAACCAAACCTCAAGTATTCCCGCTAATCATTCCTATTACCGAAATTTTTCCGTCGTAGGAATACGGGAAAAGTGAGAACAGAATTTTGCGTTACTGTACGAAAGGAATTGTGGAAAAATTTCTGAAAATTCAGAATTTCCCATTAACCCTCTTAGAAGCGGTAATTTACTTGCGGAAAGGTTTGTGAAAATTCAGGAGTTTCCTGGCGTGGGAAAAATCCGCGAAATTCAGGTTTTTTCTCTCATTTCAAGGAAAATATTTTATCAGAAATATGCTTCGTTAATTTACGAAAGGAATCTCGAAAAATGGCTCGTGATTTTCAGAATTTTTTTTACAGTGTAATAGCTTAACAAGCTTGAGGGACTAACTGCGCGCGCGCGCGCCATCTCACACTGTAAAAAATTCTGTGGTAGGTTGCACCAAAAAGCGGTGCTACACCAGCTGTACCACTTTCTGAAAAAAGACATGCCATTGTGTGATGCAAACAAAACCCAACAGCATGGTGAAACCTTGCATTATAAATTAATGAAACCGTGTGCCGTAACGTGGTGCAAAGTTGCACAATGTTTTTGGGTTTTGTTTGCACCTCACAGTGTTGTGTATGTCTTTTCTCAGAAAGTGGTGCAGCTGGTGTAGCACCACTTTCTGGTGCAACCTACCAGAAATTTTTTTACAGTACACGTAAGGCCACTGAATTTTAGCAAGCCCCCGGTGGACGAGTGGCACGAGGCTCTGCCTTCTATTCTTCGATTCACTCTAAGATGACACTGAAGGGAAAGGTAAGTGAAACCAATCGCCGCGACTAAAAGTAGTTCCCAACATTTTCCGTGAAAACCAACGCATTTATTGCTCAGAATCATACTTTTTATTGTCCTAGCTCTATACTTATAAGTACATATAATCATTTTAGACAAATCTAAAAACGATGTGTTTTCAGAAATCAAGTTTTAAAATTAGACCAACAACGAATGCGTAGATATGCAATGTTTGGGAGACAGATGCCAATGAGTTGATGTGGGAAGTGATTGAGAACTGCTAACAGCAGGACACAGTGGGGAGTGACGCGGATGAACAGAACTCTCGGCTATCCCCGAAGGCTCAGTGAGTGCGTAGGCTGTTGTACCTTAAACTGCAGGGTCATCTTAGGGTGAATCGAAATATAGTCATTCGTCCGAGATGGGCCGGGGTCCTATAGTCCGGAGGGAAGTGTTGATTGGTCTGTCTGTTTTACGACACTGGCTCCCTCTCTTCCTTGGAACGACTGGCCCTAAATTAGGGTTGCCCCGAAACAAACAAAAGATGAGCTCTGGGCACACTCTTAGCAGCTTTACATGTTTCATTTGTCGATTCAGGAAAATTTGCCTTATCCGTGAAGCACACAGGATGGCTTCATCGGGTATATGATTATTTCCTGCCGATGTGAGCAAAAAATGCTTGCCTCTTTTTCATTCTACCAATAAACATCCACTCGAAAAAATACAGGTAGGCTTAGTTCTGATTAAGGCGTCAGTTTGGAACGTAGGACTACGACTTGCAGATCGGTGAGTTGATATGAGCTAGTGAAGAATGGTTTCAAAGCGTTTATTTAATTTCTTATAGCCAACACAGGTCTATGATATGAAAAGTAGCTTACACAATTTGTACAAATAAAGCTGGATATATTGCTAACACAAAGCAAATCGACACACGAATTACCCAACGTGGTGCTCTGTCTTCTTTTGCTTCTTACATTCTTCATCGCTTGCTCTTGCCTCTCGTTTTGATTTTCTCCGCTTTTGCTTGCGTTCATTCTGCAAATTACGCGGCATTGTCGAAAATGTAAACCCGTTTACACGAAAACAATTTTACATTTTTTTAGTTTAAACCACCGGAAAACGTTCTTTCTATATTTCAATAGATCTCGTCGAGAGCTTTAAAACGATACCACGCACAGTCGTTTTGCACTCGCGGTTGTCCAAGATAAACCGCCATATTGTCAAAAGTGTTCACCGGTTCACAAGAAAACAATTTTTTAAATGTTCAATTCAAACATATGCGAAATGTTTTTCGTATATTTGAGTAGATCTCGTCGAGAGCTTTAAAACGATATGACGCACATTCGCGTTGCGCTCACGGTTGCCGAGATAGACTGAGTCAAACGCTGGTCACACCCAGAAATATTACATCATCTCCGCGGGGCACGATGGATTGAGCAGTTCGCGAATTGTTCTCCATGCTGTTGACGAATATGCTAACACGATTAGTGGGCAACACGTGTTTTTAATGCTGTAATGATTTCAATTGGGACGTATTTTTGTCACAGGCGGTTGGCCGTAAGTCGCCCCATACTATCCGCGGCGTTAGACGTAGTCCTACGTCCCAAATTTTTTCTTTGTACTTCTTTTGAAGGGGTAGAACGATAAGGATTTTCTTCCAGCATATTCCAAATAAGCGATAAAGTCGAATTTATGTTCCACGTATGTTTTTAATTGAGTCCACTGATGCTGATTGAGCTTTTGATGCATAATTAAAATTCATCTATAATAATCTCTTTATTTTTTCAGAGCCATTAAGAAGACCATAAGTGGATTTTCCATACCGCATAATCATTTTTTTTACTTCTGTTTATTTTATTTCACTTTTTTTTTTATGTTTGCTTTTCTTATATGTTTGTTTTAACTGCACCAGTTTTTAATGATTTACTTATCGGTGATTGCACTTAGTGAACACGACGACGGCTGTTCTATTTATAATTTGTTTTTCTGTCATTAAACTCGAGCAAAACGAGACTATCACCTTACTTAAGAGAGCCGACATGTAATGTTTTTTCGGGACAAAGAGAGCACAGTTTTAATTTTTACCGCCGCTGATTAAAGAAAGGGAACAGATTTCGTCTCTCGTTGCTCGTCGAATTTTCTTTGCCAGCCTGTAAACAACTAATTATATCTTCTGAAAACATTTTTGAGCTTCATCACTTTATAAATTCACTTCTAAAATAAAATAAAAAATAGGACCACAAAAAAAGACGGTTTTGTTAGTATTATACAGGGTGATCGGAAAGTTCATGCACAGTACACTAAAGTAAAGTCATAGGATACGTACCTAGTATCATGTAAAAAGCCATGGAATGCCAGTCAATCCATTTTTGTTTGCTTAGCAGTTTATCGGCCAAACTTCCTATTCACGAGAGTCATAACAAAAGTTCTACAAACGTTAATCTAAAATGGAAGCGGATGATGCAATCGGGAAAATGATTGCGCCGGAAGACTTCTGGAAAGTTGTTGAGCCATGTTGTCTGAAGAGCCTTCCATGAGGTATTATCCTTCCATGTCGTCTGAAGAGCCTTCCTATGATGTTGAGCCATGTCGTGTGATGAGCCTCCCATGAGGTATTCTTCGTACACTCGTGACACAGTGGATCGAGGAATGTTGAATGTTCACACAACTTCGGACCTCCTCTAGCCTGGAGAAGTGTAGCAACTTGACGTGGCTTCCTCAGGTGGCCGGAAGACTTCTGGAAAGATGTTGAGCCATGTTGTCTGAAGAGCCTTCCATGAGGTATTACCCTTCCGTGTCGTCTGAAGAGCCTTCCATGAGGTATTACCCTTCCGTGTCGTCTGAAGAGCCTTCCTATGATGTTGAGCCATGTCGTCTGAAGAGCCTTCCTATGATGTTGAGCCATGTTGTCTGAAGAGCCTTCCATGAGGTATTATCCTTCCATGTCGTCTGAAGAGCCTTCCATGAGGTATTATCCTTCCATGTCGTCTGAAGAGCCTTCCTATGATGTTGAGCCATGTCGTGTGATGAGCCTCCCATGAGGTATTCTTCGTACACTCGTGACAAAGTGGATCGAGGAATGTTGAATGTTAACACAACTTCGGACCTCCTCTAGCCTGGAGAAGTGTAGCAACTTGACGTGGCTTCCTCAAGTGGCCGGAAGACTTCTGGAAAGATGTTGAGCCATGTTGTCTGAAGAGCCTTCCATGAGGTATTATCCTTCCATGTCGTCTGAAGAGCTTTCCATGAGATATTATCCTTCCATGTCGTCTGAAGAGCCTTCCTATGATGTTGAGCCATGTCGTCTGAAGAGTCGCCCACAATTCCCAGTTATTTGTAGGTGCAGGATCTTGAGTGCGAATGGACCTCTTCACCACGTCCCGTAAGTGCTCTATTGAGTTCATGTCGGAAGAACGTGGTACCCACACCAACCATCGGAACTGTCCAGAATGTTCCTCGAACCAATTTTGGACAACTTCGGCCCGATGGCATGGTGCATTGTCCGCCAAGAAAAATCCCATTGTTCTTGGGGTACATGAAAGAGCTGAAAATGTTGACCTAGCAGAGCAACAAAGCGTTTCCACTTAATCACCAGAGCACCTAAATCGTGCCACGTAAAGATACACCACACATGTATGGAACCACCACCAGCTTGCACAGTGACTTCTTGACAGCCTTCCAGGGTCCAATTACCGTGTTCACGAGACCAGGTGAGAGGCGATGTGTCGATGTCGTGGTGTTAACAAAGGAACTCTAGTGGGTCTTCTGCTACCATACCCCATGGATGCTAAATTACGCTGCAATGACCCGATGGATATGTCTGGTGCCTCCTGCATTGAATGTGGATGTTTTTGAGCCAGTGTAGCTTGTCTGTTAGCATGGACAATCCTGGTCAGACGCTGCTGGTCACGGTCATTCAGCACCCGTGGTCGGCCACTGCGCTGTCCACGGTGGGTGGTAATGCCTTCCATGAGGTATTCTCGGTACACACGTGACACCGCGGATCGAGGATGTTGAATGTTCGCACAACTTCGGAAATTGAATGCCCCATCCGTCTGACTCCCACTACCATGCCCCCTTCAAACTCCGATAATTCACGTGGGCTTGCCATAATCCTACTGGCGGTTGTTCAGCCTGACTTACAAGATTACAAAACGCAACTGATAAAAATTGTGGCATGCGTCGGAGCCTTTATACGACGGCAGCGCCGGTTAAGTATTCGCATACTGCTATCCCATGACTTTTAGCGCTTCAGTGTATATGTTCATGAATACAGATGACACGTGTTGAATCACAACTACTGTAGCGAGAAATATTTTAATGCAAAGTTAGTAACTTTCCACTCACTGAACCTAATAAAATGAGAAAGAAAAAGAGTGCTTGTGAACCGGAAATCCAGTGTCACCTCCGAAAACTGTCTTTGTAAATTTCCCGGGATGTGTTGTGGAACAGGGAACGAAGCTTTGCAAGAGTTCAAGGAACAGCATTCCTTCCTATACATTCACTTATGTTGCATGTGAATGGCTCCCGGTCCACCTGAGGTGTGAAAGCTACGGAACAGCTACTTCCGCTACGAAAAGTAGTCCTAGTGTTTAGAGCGAGAATAAACAGAATTATTGCTCGGAATCCATTTTTATTTGCTTAGCAGTTTATCGGCCCAAATTCCTATTCACGAGGGTCATAACATAACTTCGGCACTTGTTAATCTAAAACGGAAGCGGATGATGCAATCGGGAAAATGATTGCGTTATGTCAAGGCCAGACTTACAGCAACGCAGTGGTGTCAGAACGGCGCGCTACCATTTGCTGTGTCGACGTGGGAGGGTTAGGAAATGGAGGCATGCAGCTCCTCAGGTCGAGTCACGGCGTTAGACCAGAGTTCGTACGTGAAAATAGAAACTCTGCGGGGGAAAATTCCGACACAGATCCACACTGCCTTGCAAGAAGTTTGTGGAAAAGGAACTCTTGGTCGAAGCACAATTTCTGTCTGGGGACAAAGTTCGGACCGAAAATTCGTCAAAATCGCCCCAACTTGTTGGAAGCGGGAGCGATCTTGATGAATGACATCGCATCGTGTCATGGTTCAGCGTCAGTACGGGGACTTTTGTCGAAATATGGTTGTAAATCTTTATCCACCCACCATACAGCCCGGATCTCAGTCCACCGGACTTTGGTATTTTACCAAACTTAAAAAAAAAAATCGGCTCCGTGGCATCCGCTACGAATCACTGGATGAACTGTCTTTGGACGAGTCCCGAGTAATACGACAGCTAAAGAATGATGGTGTACTACGAGACATCACGGACCTACCACACCGCTGGGACGCTGTCATTAGCAGCGGAGGAGAGCACATTGAACTTCAATAATGTAAGTTTTCTCCGTTACTCCATACTCTTCTCAAAAATGGACAATGTGCAGAACTTTTGTTATGATTCAAGTAAGGCAAATTTTCAAAGGGACACGGGGGTTAGAAATAGATTTATATATTAGAAGTTAATCAGTCAATGGCGCCTTGCACTTGATCCCTGAAAACATACCCAGCATGTCGACAATAAATTTGCAATCTGAAAAAATGCGAGGGAGCTACTTAGGCAGCCGTAGGTGGGAGAGAGAGAATGCCCTTCTTGTTCTCCTCCGGAGACGTTGGTAACCCGGTATCCTACCTTCAACAATAGTGCACTCTTATATTAACTTGAAGTACTGGCTGAGTGATCCGGGCAGGTTCCTCAGGGAGAGGATTCTTCCCCGTAACCAGCGGCTTGGAGGGTCTTCCAAAACACGGCGTGTGATTGGTGGCACGAGATGAGCGCACACGTGAACCAGTAGACCACTTGCAGCCACTCCAGAGTGATGATTACCTATCTGTCATACACTGAAGTGCCACTGAGTTAGAAATGCCTACCTAGTAACGCGTTGGACCACCTCTTGTACTAATGTCGGCGGCTGCATGGACTACACTAGCTTACGAAAATGCTCAGCAGGAATCGTCAGCTATACCTTTTCCAAAACTGTCCGTAATTCTCTCAGTTTTGTAGCTGATGGGGACACGTGCTCAAACAGCCTGTTCGATGGTATCTCAAAGATGTTCCATTAGGTTTATATCCGGGCTTCTAGGCAGCTTCTGAAGCATTTCAAATTCACTACAATGCTCTAGTAACTATGCAGCCAGGTGGGACCTGTGGAATGGGTAATTATAGTGCTGGAATACGCCGTTGCTATTGCAATGCAGGCTGACGTGAATGGGTGCAAGTGGTCTGCTAAGATGTCCACATTTTTGTGGACACTTTACACGAAAGATCCAAAACAATCCAGCTGAAGACACCACAGACCATCACTGATCCACCACCAGCCTGTACTGTTCCAAGTTGACATAAAGAGTCCATGGCTTCGTGAGGTTGACGCCATATTCGCACTCTCCCATCAACTCGATGTAGTTTAAATCTTGATTCATTTTCCCAGACCATCACTGAGCCACCACCAGCCTGTACCGTGCCAACTGGACATGAAGGGTCCATGCCTTCATGAGGTTGACGCCATATTCGCATTCTTCCATCGAGTCAATGCAGTTTAAATTAGGATTCATTTTTGCAGACTATCACTGAGCTACCACCAGCCTGTACCGTTCCAACTGGACATGAAAAGTCCATGGCTTCATGAGGTTGACACCAGATTCGCATTCTTCCATCGAGTCAATGCAGTTTAAATTAGGATTCATTTTTGCAGACTATCACTGAGCCACCACCAGCCTGTACCGTTCCAACTGGACATGAAAAGTCCATGGCTTCATGAGGTTGACACCAGATTCGCATTCTTCCATCGGCTCGATGTACGAAGTTTAAATCTGGATTCATCACTCCATGCCACCCGCTTCCAGTCCTTTGTGGTCCACTGTCAGTGCACTTTTCCCCAGGTAAGACTTTGAGCCAGGTGACGTTCCACGAACATAGGGATTCTTGTGGCTCGGCGGCTCCACGACCCTAGACCATTAACAGTACGTCGCACAATCCTTGCACTGACATGGCTACTTGATCCGGTGTTCAAATGGGTGGTGATTTGTGATATTATCTTATGCCTAGCAATTCGAACAGTGCAGCCCAAACGGCGTACACTCAGCAGGCGCAACGCTATGGGTGGGCTTCAGTCCACCGAACTTTTCTTTGAGTCTACCCCTTAGCCGCCCCTCTCCCCCCCCCCCCCCAAAATATTTAAGCTGTTAGAACACATAGCGAGCGCAGCCATGCAAGATTTTAGGAAACGTAGATGAAAATATGTGAATTTTTCGAATTCACAAAAATTTTGTTATATAAAATGAACATTTTGTTAAATTTAGTGAATTTCCCGAGGGAATGTCTAAGAGAGTAGTAGAAATACACTAACTAGCTTGAAAAGATGAAAAGATGAGATATTCCTCGTCAAATGATAAAGTAAGAATCATAAACCGCTTTACGACAGCAAATATTAAAAAAATATTTAGAAAATGATGTAGTTTAGGTAAAACTACGAAGAAATAACAACTTGTTAAAGGGCGTTGAGGTTCGTATCCATTGTTCCCAGTACTACGTATACTGAATAAATATTAGGCACAGAATGCACTTGAGAAATTATTTTTTTAATACTGGGGATAACGTCATCAGCGTCGGGTTAAATCTACCTGTACGGAATGTTTTGGCAAAATTTCTTCTAAGCACTTCAATATTTGTGCCCCCTTTCGCTTAGCCCCTCAAATAGCCCACTCAGTTCTGAATTTTTGGCGTCTCCATAGCGTACACTACGAACTGTTGAGAATGGTACACCTCTACAATTCATTCGGTAGCTTGTTCTTTTGCCAGAATTTTTGTGTTCTCGAAACACTGTGGACAGTGAAGCACGAGAAAACCCTAGTGTGTTGATGACGACTTGCGAAATGGAGTGACTCATTCTCCAGGTACCTGTTTTCTGCTCTTTGTCAATAGCACCCAAATCACGCAACTTACCCATAATGCTTGTAATCGATCACTATTGGGAAGGCTGTGGGCAATGGCTGTATTTAACTACACATTCGGCCGGGTATGAGTGATTTTGCGAGTGCAGCAGCTAAGCACTTGCATCACTTCTGCTGTCTCTAATACAATGGGCCTCCCAGGTGGCGCAGTGGTCTCTCACCATTCGTCCGTAAGGGGTCCGGGTTCGAATCCCGTGAGGCATGGATGTTGTGCTTGTCTTACGGCGCTGGCTCTTTCCCTTCCCTGGAACCAGTGACCCTAAATTAAGGACGGGCGACTGCTTATAACCCATTGAGTTGCTCACGGTGGTCGTTAAACCTCCAATCAAAAAAAAAAAAAAAAAAAATACAATGGCATTTTTGTGTAGTGTAAAACCACTGGATCATCGTTTGTAAGTTACTGACAAAGGTTTTCAGGTATGGCAGAACACTAAAAACTAGCGGTGAACGGAGCCTGATTTACTCAAGGCCACAAGGGACCTGTGCCCAGTGCTTCCATGGACTGGCGCCCCCAATTTAAGCACTAACATTTCATTTTTATTATTATGGGCAGCAAAAACGGCGGCGTGCAGCAGTTAATTTTCACCAAGCGCAAATATGCATCGATATGTTGCTTCAAAAAATCGATTATAAATATCCATTTGAAAGATAGCAATTCGGCGGGCTACACTTGTTTAAATCCGTTTTATTTAAAAAATTAACATGAATATTTAAAGAAACATTTTTACTAACCCATGTTTGATGTTTATGCCACATCGTGAGCAGAAACGTGTGTTAATAAAAATAGCTCGCAGAGAAGAAGAAGAAGAATGTGAAAATAACTCGCTCAGAAGAAAAAGAAAAATTTAGCTCGCTGATTACTGATTAATATTTTGCCTTAAAGAAGGCGAGGAAACGCCCACTACAATGAATACAAAGTGAGTTCATGTACTTTTGTGTCAGCGACTGGAGATAAAATTTGTACTTTCAATTTACAATTCTTTAAACATTTGTTCTTACTTGCATTTATTAAAGTAGATAGTAATTGTGAATTAAAGCAGCACTTCTTGTGCTTTATTGAATAATTGCGCGAAGCACCAGGGGTGCTGCTTTAATACGCAAGTACCGTTGTTAATTTATTAAGAGTACGATTCATGTCCGTTGATGGGGACACCCCCCCCCCAAGTTGTTTGTGCCCTGGGCCCCACTAGTCTTAAGTCGGGCTGGGCCGTAGGTGGCCTAGTGGTCAACGTTCGTGACTGCCACGGAGAATACCTCGCGTTCGATCCCATGCACGTATAAACGCTCGAGCCACTAAATATCCGCCGTGCGTTGGATGGGCACGTTAAGCCGTCGGGCCACGGATATTGTCCCCCCGGTAATAAATAAGGGCGTCTTCCTCCCCCTTTCTACCTCGCTTCCGTGGTACTTTCCTATCGGGCACTCTAGCCCAAATCTCCTAGCTTCCTATTTCTAAGGGTTGTTTAAGCCTATTTCTGAGGGTTGTTTAAGACCTGGGGTAAGACACTCCCTTCTTAAAATCCTCTACATATGATCTGATCTGAAATATAATGGGCGTGGTGCGCATGTATGCGCATCGCATGTTGAACTTCAACTCCTCACATAAAAAGATTCTGCGTGATTGAGTGGTTTCCACACAATTGTATGTTGCCTTCTGTGTTGGTATGCACCCCCGTGTATCAGGATAGTAGCACGAGTGGCAGTTAACAGAAAACGTATGGCACCAGATTGATAACAGGATGTGTTGTAATTCAAAAGTACGCCGCCCCGGTGGCGCAGTGGTCTAAGCGACGGCTTCTGATTATTCGTCCGAGATGGGTCCGGGTTCGAATCCCGGTGAGGCATGGATGCTGTGTCTGTCTTACGGCACTAGCTCTCTCCCTTCCCACGAACCAGTGGACCTAAATTAGGGACGGGCGACTGCTTATAGCCGACTGAGTTGCTCACGGTGGTCGTTAAACCCCAATTAAAAAAAAAAAAAGTACTAGAAGCGAAGTAGTGGAAGTACTTTCAGTGCTGCCGTCATATCTGAAAAAGTAGTAAGGCAGTGAGCAAGTATGGGTTTTTCAAGAAAAGCACTTATCCGTTAAATTCAGAGATACACAATACAGGGAAGGCACTCCTCTCTGTTATTTTAGTATGTGTATTTTCTTAGGCCTTTGCACCTTTCTTATAATCAACTGGACGTGCTTTGTGTTCCCTACGAAACAACTGCAAATGTAAAAGAGCCGCCCCGGTAGCGCAGTGGTCTAAGCGACGGCTTCTGATCATTCGTCCGAGATGGGCCCGGGTTCGAATCCCGATGAGTCATGGATGTTGTGTTTGTCTTAGGGCACTGGCCCTAAATTAGGGACGGGCGACTGCTTATAGCCCACTGAGTTGCTCACGGTGCTCGTTAAACCCTCAGTCAAACAAAAACAAAACAAAACAAAAAATGGGAAAGATAGCGTAACAGAAGTGATACGCGTCCCATCTTCAGGAGAAGTGGGTGTCGTTCTACTTCATTGCGTTCCCTGATTTTCAGCCTTGAGTATTATATACTGCGCAATTGTTATGGAGGACTCATTCTTTTAGATAACCTTTCAAAAAAGACGCGGGTGGGGTTAAGTCTATGGGAAAGCGGTAATCGGTAGATTCTCAGAAATTACTCGACCCTTGAAAACACTGGATCATCGCCATGGATGGTTTTTTTTTTTTTTTTTCTTATTGGGGGTTTATCGACCACAGCGAACAACTCAGTGGGATATAAGCAGTCGCCCGTCCCTAATTTAGGGCCACTGACTCCAGGGAAGGGAAAGATCCAGTGTCGTAAGACGAACACAACATCCATGCCGCCTCACCGTGGTTCGAACTTGGACCCATCTCGAACGAATGATCAGAAACCGTCGCTTAGACCACTGCGCAACTGGGGCGGCTGACCATGGATGCCTTTGACAGGCGGATGTTGCGCCATCTTTGCTGGAAGTAGCCTTGAGTAAGTTTCCGATCGTCCAGTTGTTCCACGCACTGTGAGAAACAGCAGCGCTGAACTTTTGACTAAACACAATGCACACAATTTTCACTTTCACGGGGTCAGTAGGTCCTCCTGAATCATATAAGGATTCTTTACAGCTCATATTCTGGAATTCTGTGAGTTCACGCAACCAGACGTATGGAACGAGGCCTCCTTTGTAAACCACGTGACCAGGTATTTCCAGCAAATTGGGAACAAGATCGGGCAAACATTGCCAATAACTTGATGGAATACATTGAGCTGTCGGGTATAGTGCTAAGTGAAAAAGTACAGGAACATGCGGTGCCTTTACGTCTTCAATACCTTTCCCTTCTTACCCCCGTTCCGCCTCTCCCATTTTTACTTTCTTATATTTACAGTACAAGAAAGTATAATGACAGGTCGAAATCAGACTTCCGGATTTACACATTTTGGCATTCAAGGAACAAGATTTCACCATTTGGGAAAGCCAAGTGAGAATGGATTTAGAGACTAACTCCATCTTCAAACAAACATGGGAAGTTAATTCCACTATGTGCAGTTTTTTGTTGCATTTTTTATTGGAAAAGAATTATAGGACATTCGCATTTTAAAAAGAAAACAAATTATGTTGTTTAAAGGTTTACCGGAACCCGAAAGGAAAACCAAAATTTGAGCTGCCTAGCTAAGAACGTTGTTAAAAAAAATAAAATAATAATAAGGTTTGAAGCATTACGGTCACATTTCCAGTAATCAGACACAGAAAGAATTTTTGAATTCGGGTTTTTTAGACGCAAGGAGTTGTTTCAAATGCAAATATATGACTCCTTGCGGGAAAAGCTACCTGCAAAAATCGTACCTGGAAAATCTTAACTATGGACAAAATGTACCAGAATTTAAAAGAATTTTGTGCTGATTAGAAAAAAAAAAAAAAAAAAAAAATTCCGGAACGCCGTCCAGAGGCGTTCGGTCCCAACTACACCACTGGTCGGGTTAACTCAGGAGATAACTCGATTTGTATCAGCAGTACTTTTGGAATGGGAAGTATCGTGCTGAATACGTTCATACATACACGCCATCAGGAAATAAAACAGGACTGTGAGAAGACGAAAATGCAGAAACGTCATAGATCTAGCTATCTATCCTTCTTACGGTTAAAAAGCGAGCTATCCAGAACTAAAAAAAAAAAAAAAAAAAAAAAGGATTTGTTATGAACTCTTGCGGAAATACCTTGACCTCAAGCCAAGCGGGGGCAGATGGAAAAAAGCGATACTGTGGAGTTTTGTACACCTATCAGTATTCCGCACGATGATATCACGGCATCCACATAGCGGTTTTAAAATATTATGCTTTCCATATCTATGTACTAGAAAGATTTCTGAGACGTTGTCTTCTCTCCATTCGTCCGAAATGCTTTCGAGTTCTAATCACAGACAGGGTCGTCACTAGACTTCGACATCAAGTTGGGCGACAGGTGGGCGAAAAATTTTTTTGGTGGGGAAAGCTTGAGAAATGTGCATTTTTTTAATTTTTTTTTACGAAACACTGAAAGAACGAATTTTTAATACTTTTCACTACCGGCTTAACACCTGGACACAGGTACATGGATCTGACTAGTTACGCCCCTGGTGTAAGATACAAGTGTTGATAGAATGTCGCCTTCAACGTTTTGCTTGATCTGAATGCATTGTCTTCAATTGCTTTTCAAACGTTTGCGTTTTTGCTTGCGAAAATCATACTGTACTTGAACAATTTAAAGGAAAGTTTTTTTTTTATCTAAATCAAATTTTAAGTCGTGCCACGCAGACACAATACCTCGCCTCCCCCCCCTCTTAACACTTCCTTCATTCAAGCCAGAAACTTTGCCCTGCACTCCTCTCCTACAAAGAAGTCGTCAGTCACTTCCTGCACTTTCACTGTCCCGGGACAGTCTTAAGAGCGCTAGTGTAGCTTTAGACTCCACTTTCCGTGTTGGAATCCCCTATTTTGTAAAGAAAACAAACAGCAGAGCAATTAGTAGTCACCCCCTCAGTTAATTCATACGCAGCCACCTCATTTGCACCCCTGTCCATACAAACACGAAAAAGAGGCTTAAACTAAGGAATTGGAAGAGTGGAGGGCAATTGAATTTTCATGGCCCTACGGATGCTATTTTAATAACCTTTCTACTGGGAAGTAAACAACGCACTTCCTATGGAAAAATACGTAGGGCTACATGAAATAAAACACAAGACTTATGACTTGGCGAAGTCCAGATTATATTTTAAAGCTAAATATGTTGAATAATGAATGGCCCATTTTGAACTGGGTGGGCGGCAGGGTGGCAAGACAATTTTCAGGGTGGGCCTCGCACTAAAGCTGAGTTCGGGCTCAATTTTCGGAGCCCGAGCCCGTGGTATATGAGCCTGAGACCACCCGAGATTTTATATTGCAAGATAGAGTCCAAGCCCGAACGAACCCGAAAACTGGCTAACCTGTTCAACCGCATAAAATAAAAAACCATCTCCTTTTCCACACTTCCACTCTCTCCTCCTGCTGCAGTTAACCAACGTATTTCTCAAATGGGGAGTGGTTGGAAGGGACCTCTATGTATTTTTACAGTGTAACTGTACCATTTTCTTTGACTGTTCGTTTCCACCTGAAGTGCTTCGCGCGGCCGGGATTTCCAAAATGATCGGGCGGTGCTGCAATTGTATGTTGCTCAAATAATGCTAATATTATCGCGCAGTAATGCGCTGCAATATGTACGTTGCTAAACACAAATAGCAGGGAGCTACTGCTTGAACATAGGAGGTAAATTATCGCCGGCATGCAATCAACTATCTAATATCCATAGTTTTTGAAAAAGCTTTTCCTTCTCTGCAGAAACACACTAATGCGCGACCTATGGTATTTTCTACCCAAGCCCGAAATACAGTAAATAGTCATCTCGAATACCTGCTCCCCAACCAGAACCAGTTGCCGAAGAATTCCGCTTGTTAAATCATATAAAATCACATTTTTATATAAAAAAAAAAAATTATCTTGCTCTTCCTCTCTCTAAGAGCCCGAGCCCGAACCGCAGTAAATATTCTACAGCCCGAGCCCGATTCGGGCCCGGGCTCTGCCTCGGGCTCAGTCCGTCTCAGCTCTGTCTCGCACCCCCTTGGGGACGTCCCTGATCCCAAATGAGCCAAGGGTGGGGTGTTTGTCCAATTGCGCTGGGTTCTGTCCCTTTTCGGGAACCATTGGCTCCAAATTAGTGACTAACTACTGCTTGTAATTTTACAACCTCTAAGAACAATTTTGCATTATAAGCCTTCGCTCCGGGCCCGTAGCCAGACAAGCAAGTTAGGAGGGGCTGCTGATGAGTGGGATCGGGCAAAAGATATAAGGAGGTAGGGCAAAAGGTGTAAATGAGGTCGGGCATTATACTGTTGTGTGAGTCGCCTGGACTGGCAAAAGAAAACACAGGTCGGGCGCCGCCTGTCCCTCTCCTAACGGCCCTGCTTCGCTCGTCTTTAATGTGGGCACACTAGTTGCTGAGGCTGAAAGGAGCCTCAGACCACCCATACCTCATCTGGGGCCCGGACCCGGGACAGCTCGGACAACAAGCCAAAAACCAGTGCTTCCATCTACTCGATCACCTGCGCGAATGTTATCCGAATTTTGTCTTATTTTCTGTTAAGAACTGTAAATATGCGTTTATTTTTGCTCATGGTACCACTGCAGCTGGTAATGTTTTTTTTTTTTTTTTTTCGCGAGCTGTTAGCTTAACGAAGATTAACCATATTTCTCGATTTCTTTATGTAAAATTTTGTCGCTTGATGTTGTTTATCTGCGAATGAACCTATTATTATTCACCCTAGAATTCGATACTGTTTTTAATTGACGAGCATCACTATGCCATAAAATACTCACCAGAGAATTTAGTGGCAACCAGAATCTCTCTCTCTCTCTCTTTAAATCGTACACAGAAAGGTTTTGGGCGATTGAGCCCACCGAATTTTATTCACGTGCACAAACTACTTCCTGAAGTTGTAAAACGTTTGTTTAGTGCCTCACTAAAATAGAAAGATCGAAAATGAATATTTTCTTGTAATGAACAGAATAGCCCATTTATTGCCTTTTGGGATGTTGCAGTATGTCTGCTGGTGCCTAACCAGCTTCGGGTATCGAAAGAAATCCTTGAGAAAAGCGATTAAGTTGGAGCATACACATTCGAACCGGTTTGTAGAAGCTCACGGCAGGGAGGGGCCGTTTCATTCTGTTCCTCCCAGAGGCAATCTGACTGAAAGAAGCCATTGAATTGTCAGATTTATTTTCGAAAAGGAACCACTTAAGCAGCTTGAAAGTCATTTACAAACACTGCGAATAAAAACGAAAACCACCTGCACACATGCGTCCTACTATGTGTAGATTCCTTCAATGTTTGTGCACGAATTCGGAGTGTACTCTTTTTATTTCGTAAATTTTCATGACTGTTTGAGTTTTCAAATACATTTCTTTTCTTTTTGACCATGGCGTTGTTTCACTGGATCGGACGGAAAGATTTTGAAGACATTTTTTGAAAAGACCAGGGAAAAACACACTGCTGCAATCGGTGGTGGCTCTAACGCGTTTTCGTAACTGGGATATATATATATATACCCAAGAGCAGAGTCAAAGACAAATTGTTTACCTAAGAATTTAAAACTAAATTTGCTTAAAAAACAATCTGAAGATCATGACGCGGAACGCAGCAGCTATGAATATATATATATATGTGCGTATGTATGTAGTGTGTATGTATGTATGTTTGTTCGTAGTCTATAACTACTGGGTAAGACGATAATGCCATGCATAATAAACATTACAGGTTTTATAAAATTTTTTATAATAATTACAGTTCCTATTAATTGCTTTAATAATTATTATTTTATGTCCTATAAATTGTTTTTAATAACAACAATAATAATAATTGCAGGTCCTATAAGTTGTGTTTGACAATATTATTATTATTATTATTATTATTATTATTATGAAGACTATACAATCCAGAAAGTCAGTGAAAATTCAAAGTGTCGACTTCGTCAAGAAAAATACGAAACTGTGTCTCATCTTATATGTGAATGTAGCAAAATTGTACAGACAGATTACAAAGCTATACACGACAGGGTTGCAGAATCGCTACACTGGTCATTTCGCAGAAAGTACAATTCATCAGCATCGAAAAACTGATGGGAACATCAGGCTGAGAAAGTCTTAGAAATTGATCACGTCAAGATCTTGTGGGATTTTCGAATTCAAACCGATCGGCACCTAGAACATAATACATCAGACATAACATTAATAGAAAATCAGAAAGTCTGGATAATTGATATAGCAATTACCGGAGATGCCAGAGTCGATGAAAAAGAACTGAAAGAAATGACTAAATATAGAGACCTGGCCATAAAAGTTACCCAATTATGGACTAAACACACAGCAGTAGTTGCCATTGTCATCCTGGCACTTAGAACAATTTCAAAAAGTTTTACGAATCATTTCCGAAAGTTGCAGCTCTCTGTTATACCAACCACAGAACTGCAAGAAACAGCTTTACTTGGGACATCATATATATTACGCCGATTCTTGACTGATACCTAGGTCTCCGGTGGAAACTCATATAAGCTCAACAACACCAGTGAATGATAATTTTGTTGTTTAATTTTGTTTGTCATATAGGCTATGTTTCGTATATTTCGTATAAAAGTAAATAATAATGATAATAATAATGTCAATTTGCCTAAAGGTTTGTCCAGTTCTCCTTTACTTTTGGCAAGAACAAAATCATGAGGTTGATGTGGTCCTAAATGGTTTACTTTTCATGTTTGTTAGAAATTCATTTCACTAAACCTGTTGTTTAGTAAGAAATCTATTTTGCTCATTGTAAAAAATTAAGATTTAATACCACGATTCATACTGCACACAGCTACAAGAAAATATCTCAGGGTAGACATTCCTGTCGCATCCCTTTTAACCACTAAATTTTTCACATAGAAAAATAAGCGGATCTTCGTGTACGTGTGTCTCCAGTCTCCATAACTCTAAAGATCGAGTGAGTCCAAAGGGATAGGTCTGATTAAACCAACGGAAGCATCATGCGCATGCGCGCTTATGCATACTTCCTGAGCACTGAGGAGCCTTGATTGGTGCATTGAAAACTGCGCCACACAATTCTGGGGATGAGTCATAGTTATCCAGTCTGTTTAGTAAATCACACACTACGAAAGTGCGGGCGACGTGCTCTCTGTGAGGCAGTGGAAGACCCAATGATGCTGCCAGACAAAACTGGGAGAGACAGAGAGAGGGATAAAGATGAACGAAGTTAAAGTAGAGTCAGTGCGGTTATATCTTTGAAGATCTTTGTATATCACAATAAAAAAAAAAAAAAAAACGGTATTGGCTCTTAAATTTCATTTGGCGATGGACCCCTGAAATTTAATGGGAAGAGCCCGTCCTAGTTGTTAATATAATTCATGTAGGAAATAAAGCGCTAATTAAGACGCGTAAACAGGCATACGTACCTTATCGCTCAGTGGCGGATCGCGGACTTTTAAAACGGGATTTCATTTTCAAAAATTTTGCAGCTACTTTAATTGCTTCATTTAATTAAATGTTTTGTTTATTACAGATATCATTTATACTTTTATTGCTAGCTAAAGGTTTAAGTTGACAAATATTAATTGCTTTAGGTTAATTGTTGAACACCCAATTTTAACCTGACATGTAATGTAATATGCAAGAAATTGCCCTTTTTTAACCTGTTGGGTTATGTGAGGTTGATTATCATGACCTGTTGGGTTATGTGAGGTTGATTATCATGACCTGTTGGGTTATATGAGGTTTGCATATATCAAATATTTTTAAATCTTTCTTCTATTTCGTTACTTACGGAATCTACTGTATAGTTTCTTTGGTTATTGTGAAAATTTTTAAGTTGGTAGGTTGTTGCAGAATAGGGAATTCTTTCGAAGATTACTGTTTAATCATTAACAAAGTTGCCATCGTGTTCTAAAGAAAAGAGATCTCATAATTATGTTTTGTGTGTGTGACAGTATTAAGCATTACAGGGAAGTTACTCAGCGTTCTTTGGTCAAATTTTTACAAGCTGTTCCCGTCCTCCGAATGTACATTTATCCGAATTTGACCCCAACCGACGCTGTCTGTAAATCGACCTAATCAGAACCGTACCGGAATGGCATAAGTTAAATTACTATGACATGCGAAGTGCATCATACAAGTAGACATGTTTGGTTATTCTAACGTAGAGATTCCATTGCTGTACACTAGAGTTTCAGGAACATTTTTATTTTCTTTGTGTTACGCACGTATTAAGTTATTTTTCTAAAAGAAATATTTATAGGCACTAAAGTATGAAATAAATGTCTCCGTACGAAGTGTTAAATATCAAACTGCGGAAAGGTGATCGTAGTTACAATGAACAGATGGAACAGTGTGGCGCTATAATCTTGTAAAACTAATGAAACAAAGTTCTCAATGAGATAAAGGCTCACCATGCGTCAGCCACTTGGGATTGGAAGGAAAAGAAGGAAGTTCTGTTTTTCTGCACGTAACTGCATATGGGAATATGGGAATAGAGAAAAACTATCTTTATTTATGGTGTGAATCTTCCAAATACGTGAAGACAATGTCAATAGACAAGGCCATCGCTCTTTCCACGTTTTCCTTTAATTAACACACAGCAACCGAAAAATTGTTATCCGGATACCACTGGGATCGAACCCCAAATCTCTCGATAACTAGCCGAGTGCATTTGTCTTACGCTACGGTGGCCAACAATCCACGACGCTATGTGTGTTTATCTGTCAGCATCTGATTTCACAAATCCATAAGAATGGGTTCTGCAAATGAGACGCCTCTATAAGCAGATAAATACACATAGTGCCGTGGATTGTTGGCCACCGTAGCGTAAGGCGACACGTATCAACTCGGCTTGTTATCAGGCGACAAGTATTAACTCGGCTAGTTATCAGTCGATAAGTATTAACTCGGCTAGTTATCAGGCGACATGCACTCGGCTAGTTATCGAGAGATCTGGGGTTCGATCCCAGCGGTGTCCGGGTAACAACTTTTCGGTTGCTGTGTGTTAATTAAGGAAAAACGCGGAAAGAGCAATGACTTTGTCTATTTACATTGTATCCACGTATTTAGAAGATTTTTACAATTTCTCTCACCCTTTGAATTTATTAGCTAAAATTTAATAGCTTGTGCCGTTAAGCCCTACCAGATGGAGACGTCTTAGTTGCTGAGCCCATCGCTACGGATTTGTTAAGTCAGATGCTGACAGATAAACACACATAGCACCGTAGCGTAAGGTGAACGCACTCGGCTTGTTATCGAGCAATCTGGGGTTCGATTACAGCGGTGTCAAGATACCATTTTTCGATTGCTGTGAGATAATTAAAGAAAAACGTGGAAACAGCGATGACTTTGTCTATTTATACACTGCTGGCCACCCAAAATGCAACACCAGGCAGGAAGCATCCAATTGGCCTGAAATTCGCAGCATGCGTCGCCCGCGAGAGGACATGCAAACAATTAGCATTGCAGGGCATATGCAAATTATGTGCGCCTGGCACGCCACCGGGAAGCACTATAAGAAGGGTGCACAGAAGGCGGGGTGTAAGTAGTGGAAGTGTGTTGTGCTGCCGGACCTGTGCTTGGGAAGCTTCCTGATGCCTCGTCGCAGAATACGGCAGTCATTCCAGCACGTATCGGAGTTCGACAGAGGACGAATGGTGGCTTATCGCGACAGCGGTTTATCGCACCGAGGCATCGGCGCCCGTGTGGGACGACATCCAGCCACAGTGAGGCGAGTATGGATTCGGTGGTTGCAGGAGGGACGGACAGACCGACGTGAGCGATTGCCGCAGACGCGGCACACCACCTAACGAGAGGACCGGCATGTTGTGCGGCAGGCATTGACGGTTCGCACCGCCACATCACGAACGTTAGCGTAGGAATTAGGGTATGTTGCGCAACAACCTGTGTCAGCACGTACCGTTCGACGTTGTCTGCAGGAGCGGGGACTTGTCGCACGACGCCCATTGCTCCGATTACCATTGACGTTACACAACCGGCGAGTGCGGCGGCAGTGGGCCGTTGAACGCCGTACCTGGACTGCGGAATGGCACGACATTGTCTTCTCCGACGAATCCCGCTTCTGCGTGCAACACCACGATGATCGGATCCGTGTGTGGCGGCACCGCGGCGAGAGACTGTATGACGCCTGAATTATGCATCGCCGTACCGGTCCGTCGTCTATCGTTATGGTTTGGGGCGCAATTGGATATGACACCCGAACCTGTCTGGTACGCATCGCCGGTACACTCAACAGCCACCGCTACATCTCCGACGTTTTAGAGCCTGTAGTCCTCCCTTACCTGCAGTACCTGCCAACGGCCACGTTTCAACAGGACAATGTGCGCCCGCACGTGGCACGCTTCGTGCAACAATTCTTCACGGCCCACCAGGCAGTGGCAGACCTGTTCTCCCGATATGTCGCCCATCGAACACGTCTGGTCGCTGATAGGCAACCGAGTGGCCCGGCAAGCACCACCCGCGGCTACACCTGATGAACTGTGGCAACGTGTGGAAGCAACCTGGACGGATATACCCCAAGCCTACATCCAAAGCCTCTTTCGTTCGATGCCGCGGCGTGTAGCGGCCGTTATTGCCAGCCATGGGGGTCACATGAGCTATTGATGTCTGCGTGTTCCGCAAGTCGCACGGCCCTGTGAAAGCTCAATTCGTTTCATCTTTGCATCTGTTGTTATGTGTCCGGTAAATCTGGCTTTGCTATCTCGTGTCCTTCTTGGTGTTGCACTTTGGGTGGCGAGCAGTGTATTTATTTATTGCGTGAAACAACGCTGATGTGCAGAATGTTTGAAGCAAGATTTACCAGTTTTCCCTTCTGAGTTTTAATTTGTTTAGAGAGTAAAACCTTTACACGAAAATGTGTTGGGAAACTGCACTTGTAATTACCTGTCGTAAATTTCTGTCCTTGGTCTTGATCTAGTTAACTGGAATAAGGATTCGAAAAAATGGCTCCGAGTAAATAAAATAAAAGCAATAAACAAATAACTGGAAATCTTTTTATAGAGCAATTATCATCCTCACGAACGCCAGGGATTTGTCCAGCTTTCCCTAGTCGCCAGATTGCTCGAGTTTATTTTGAGCAAGATACATAATTTTCTTCAGTTTGGAAACATCAAGATATCATTAAAGTAATTAAACACTATCTTAAAGTTTAGTCAAGGCAGTCATAAAATTGTATATACATGCAGTACATACAATCGTCGTATACATACATAGTAGTATACGACGATTGTAGGAATACAGGCTATCACAGAGGTCTAGAGAGGCCCGGGCCATTTCCAATTTTGAGAGTCCAACCTCCTCCCCCCCCCCCTTCGGTAAATTAAAAAAATGAAGAAGTGCGAAAACAATTATGCAAAACTAGTAGTATATTTTAAATGTTTACACTTGATACAATTACGATTTAAACACAGAAAAAGAACATTGTAACGCTTTGTAATAAACGTACCCGTCTTTATTTAACATGTGATTGTCTAGCTTTCTTTGTGCAAATTCACCAATCAAACTGGAGAAATCTAGTTTTCTCGCATTGTCATAGTTTATGTAAAACTTAGCAAGGCCATTCAAACGATCTTTCCCATAATTGAATGGTAGTAATTCTTGGCCTGTTTTTCATTTGTATGATGAACTTCTTCTTTAAACCTGTTGTCTTATTTCTGTGTCTGTAACTACAGTATGCCCAAATTAAGAGTTAACCTCAAAAATGTAAATGTGAGACCCCCAAGAATGTCCCCGCTGGCCCCCCTCTCAGAGGTCCTGTATGTATATAAAATGATATATGTACTATAATTTTATATACATCGAGGACCTCTGAGAGGGGAGGCAACAGGGACATTTGGTCCGGCCTCACATTCTTGGGGGGGTCTCACATTTCTATGTATGTATGTTGTAACGAAGTAAATTTCTCCGTCATTTCTGTTCACGCCAGGATTCGAAACCGGATTTCCTCACTCCGGAATAAGTCACTCTACCAATTGAGCTACGCGGACGTTTGTTCTGACTGCAATCTGTTATGTCGTGTGCGTCCTGCTGGCAGGTACGTCACATCTCCCCCCCCCCCGAAAGAGGGGCGGGGGCATGGCCCACAGGTCAGCCGTGACCATGAATCGTTGCAGGCAGCCATCCGCTGTAGAACGTGCACTCGAGAACTCCCAGTCAATCTAGTGCGTGGAATGCAGCATCACACATTTTTATTTTTCGAAGCGCTGGAGAAGGGATTCTCTGATTTTTCCTATCTCCCGG
Source organism: Macrothele yani (assembly GCA_039090855.1). Classification (NCBI taxonomy): domain Eukaryota; kingdom Metazoa; phylum Arthropoda; class Arachnida; order Araneae; family Macrothelidae; genus Macrothele; species Macrothele yani. Next base: position 121,532,642 of record CM077026.1, read on the forward strand.
TGTGGAAAGAACATCACACCAATGCGAGAGATTTTGAACGGCCGAGTCATCTGGAAAGTTCGGGCGCCATTATAACGAAGTAAACTTCACCGTCATTTATGTCCATGCCAGGATTCGAACCCGGATCCCCTCATTCCGGAACAAGTCACTGTACCAATTGAGCTACGCGGACGTTTGTTCTGACTGCAATCTGCCTTTATGTCGTGTGCGTCCTGCTGGCAGGTACGTCCCATCTCCCCCCACCCCCCCACCCACCCCGAAAGAGGGCGGGGGGGGTTAAGCCGTCGGACCCCGGGTACTGGCCCCCGGTAATAAATGAGGGCGTCTTCCTCTCCCTTTCTAAATCGCTTCCGTGTCACTTTCCTCTCCGGCACTGTAGCCCAAATCTCCTAGCTTCCTATTTTGTTTAAGACCTGGGGTCAGACACTCCCTTCCTAAAATCCTCTCCACATGATCTGATCTGATCCTGACCAATTTTAATAATAATTGAAAAAATCCGCTTTCTATACGAGACTCGGTACAATTAGTTGTTCGGGCATAGCTACGACATACACATATCCGATCACCGTGATTTTTGGCATGCGATTGGACATCGTCCATGGTCAGATTTTGACGCCTTCCAACTCCCAAAATTCCGTGTCATTGAGGAATTTCAATTAAAACTAGATAGCCTATTACTTGACTCGTTTGACGAAAGTCGGCTCACTAACATTTACTTAAAAAAAAATCGTTTGAATTGAGAAACGAAGAAATGGAAGGACTCCGTCTGTTAGCTCAACACTTGCTTAATCTATAATAATAAATAGAAGTTTGTGTATGTATGTGTGTGTCTGCCTTTCGCGATACAAAATGAAACACGTGGTTCCCGATCTGAGTGCGTCTTTCCGCTTTGCTTACATGCAACCTGATCACAACCAACGTGAAGGCGTGAATGAAAGTAGTTCATGAAAAATTTTAGGACTTTCTTTTTTAGAATGTCTCGTACTTGTGTTCTGGAAGTCATCAATTTTAGGCGTTCGTTTTTTAGAATTTGTTATAATTAACGCCTTAATGAGCTTAGATTCTGCAATAGCTTAGCTCAAAATTTGCCAGTTGTACCCGTGTTATCGGTTACCGTCGGCGGCTTGTCCTAGTACACGCTGTACCCCAGAAAGGCATTAAACTTTTCTTTTTAATTTATGCTGAGGTAACATTGTTTAAGTTGTTACACATAAAATAAAAAAAAAAACTTGTAAGAACGTAGGAAGGGCACGCCCCCTCCCCTCTCCCTTTGCACAGCGCACCCTTCTGGGTGGAATTAACCGCCTAAGCCTAAATGTGTTTGTATTTCACTGCTTCCATTTCATTTTGCTAGGTTTAAGTGCATTACCTCTGACAGATCTAGCCAGAAAAAAATAATAGTAATAAAACGGGGAAAAAAAAGATGAAAACCGCTTTTTCCGCAATCGTTTATTTTGACCACACCATTTTCCCGTGCGCCGTTTCCTCTGAACTCTTACTGGCGTCATGCGTCTTGCAAAACCTAGTTTTCTTGTTTCCCTTATATGCACATGCCGTATTCATTCGTTGCTCTTTGCAGCATCGTGTTCTCTTCTGCGCATGCGGACTTCCATGTAGGTCATTTCATCTCGCATCCATTCAACTTAAAAAGACTTAGCTAGTAAGCAGTAAGCACAGCACGCTCACCTGAGCGGCAACTTTTGAATTCTTTTTTTTTTTTCACTTTCGCTTGTATTACAAAACGGAAACTGCTTTTCAAGCAGAAGCTCTCTTGTTCTTTGGCTCTTCATAAGGTTCCTCGATGTATCTTGGGTACCATCCCCATGCAGATATGTTTCCTCTAAACAACAAAAGACGAGTGAATTACCGTTACAAAGCATTGGCTCGTGGACCTTTTTTATCTTTGGAAACAAACGACTCTAAACAGGGAGGGTGTTCTGAATATTAACGCAAGCTGCTGAAACAGGAAATAATCTCGGCTCGCATGATACACGCTTCTTGTTGTGAGAGTTTTTTTTTTCTTCTTCTTCTTCTCTCCATTATGTATTTTACTTGATACCAGAAGCAGCGTTGCATCTAGCAAATTAGATTTTACCCCCTTCCGAAAAAAAAAGGGGAATTTTTTTCTGGATATGTAGAAACAGGATTCGATGGCTCAAATAATGTCGAAACAAAATGCGAAATTCCATTGCCCTATGTTTTTAATTCATATTAATCCTCTCTGCCAAGCCCATTATTCATTCTGTCAGAGAGGTATTTCAGCACATTTAATTTAATAGAAAGCAGGAGTTGTGCTGTTGTTCTCATCAAACAGATAGAACCGTAAGGCTATTCCATGAAATCAACTGAAAATTTTCCGTTATATTACCTGTCTAATATGGGACAAAAAGAATTAACCCCAAAGCACACATGAGTTGCACAATTCCAGATAATTGCCTACTTAATTTCTGAAATCATACAGTACAATGCATTCAGAAATTATATCAGTGTATGGAAGAATCTCTTTCGCTGGTGGAAATCATACTGTAAAATTTTTTATGAAATTTACGAGCCACTTTCCGCGATTCCTTTCGTGAATTAACGATGCATATTTCTGATACAACCTTTTCCGTGCAATGACGGAAATAAATCTGAATTTCACCGATTTTTCCTACGACAGTAAAATTCTGAATTTTCATAAACTTTTCCTCAATTCTTTTCTTATACTGACGGTAAATTTCCGCTTTTTACGCTTTCCCACCGTAGGTTGAAGAAGCGTATATGCCCCAGCTTTGTCCAGTCTTTCCAACCGTAGGTTGAAGAAGCGTATATGCCCCAGCTTTGTCCAGTCTTTCCAACCGTAGGTTGAAGAAGCGTATATGCCCCAGCTTTGTCCGTCTGTCCGCACGATAACTCGCATAAAAATGGTTCGAGTTCGGTGAAATTTTAGTATGTGGCAGGGGACCACCTGGGGATGAACCCTATTGAAAATGGTTGTAATGGGGTTGAAGTTGACGACATAGGAGCGGGATGCATTCCATTGCTCTTATGCGTCATAACTTGCGTACAAATGGTTCGATTTCGATGACATTTTAGTATGTGGTATGGAACCACCTGGGGACGAACCCTGTTGAAAATGGGAAAAATGGGGTCAAAGGTCAGGATATAGGAGCGGGATCCATTCCATTGCCCTTATGCATCATAACTTACGTACAAATGCTCCGATTGAGACAAAACTTTATCATGATGTTCCAGAAGTTTACTTAACCGGTTCTGTTGAATATCATCGAAATGGGGTCAAAGGTGAAGGCATAGGAGCGAGATTTATTCTACAGCCACTATCCTCATAACTTGAGTAATAACTTGAGTAATGATTTCTGGTATGTTGGAAAGCGTATCGTAATCAATGCATTGCATGATTTTACTAACTTGTTAAGATGTGTTAACGGAAAATTCTGAATTTTCAGAAACCTTTCTGTAGTTCTTTTTGTATATTAATGGAAAAACTCCGTTCTCACCTTTTCCGTATCCATATGATCAAAGTATTCCGGAAATAGAAGATATTTGCATGAATTTTGGTTAATGTGGCACAGGATATTTCTTATCCTCTTCCCCATTTTATGCACCAATTATTATACATTGCGTGTGTTACTCCTAAGAAACCGGGTATTTAAATTATTGTACAAGTGATTGTACGATGTCTATGTATTAGTATGTGGAGTGCTTCAGAAAAAAGCTATTGTATAGTTATCAAGAGCAAATTTTATATTTAGAAATTTTGTGAAAATAATACTATAAATTATACAGTACATCTCACTATTTCTTAAAGATATCAGAAAGTCATTGTCAGTTAAAAAAAAAAAAAAAAAGAAAGTTCTGAATCTCCATAGCATTGTGTTGCTTCGAAATATCACGGTGAAAAAAAATACTTAATTTGAGATAAATCCTCTTGCAGAAAAATAAAAAAAAAAAGAATTTCAAACGTATTAAAAAAAAAAAAAATAAGCTCCAACAGAAAAAAAAAAAATTCTAAATCACTCGCATTATTTAACAAGAAAGATGACACCGAATTTTCGGGTGTAGTGAGCACGTCTTTTGTATCCGTTCTGACGCAAATTGAATTTATCAAAGCTATTCAAAGTCAGTGGAACCAGTATGGAAAACAATAGTATCTGACGGAAGAAAGAAGTTTTTCAATGTGGGTTTTAATCCCGCAAATATTGCTGTAAATGGAATCGTGAACTTAAGCCCTCGGGTTGCTTACTTGTGCGTTAAGAAAAATTCGAATTTATATGAGAAACATTTCGCAGCGGAAACGCTCTCCAACAAAGAGAGAATTTTTCAAACCGGACTATTCGAAGCAGAGATATCGACAAATATAAGATATGCATCTACGTCCCATGGCGGGAAAACCATACGTTATTTTAGAAAGAAAATATTTTCAAAAGGTTTTTCGATGTGAGCGGTATCGGTACAAGAAAAAAATTCTTAGTCGAGTTTTCAGGAGCTCAGATTTTGCTGCAAATACATCAGAAGCAGAAATTAACACTTATGCCCCCTGGTGGCTAAACCATTCTTTACCAAATATTAGAAATTATGTGGAAAACATTTTCCATCAGGAGCTGTATGCGATACAGGAAGAAATTTTCAAATCAGAGTTTTAGAAGCAGAAATAACGCAGAAAACGCAATTTACCTTTTTGCCCCCTGGCGGAAAGTTTATGATTTACTTGAAAATTTTGAAATTATATGAACAGCATGTCACACCGGAAACACCATCTAATAAAGAAAGAATTTTTCAGATAGGACGATTAGAAACAGAGATATTGACAAAAATAAGATATACATCTACGCCTGCTTGCGGAGAAACCATGCAATGTTTAAAGAAAAAAATATTCCGGGAAGGTTTATAGACGTGATTGGCATCGGTCCACCAACGAATTTTTTCAATCGCAATTTTAGGAGCTCAGATTTTATGTCAAATACATCAGAAGCAAAAATTAACACTTAGGCCCTCTGGTGGCCAAAGTATTCTTCATCAATAATTAGAAAATATATGCAAAAGATTTTCCATCTGGAGCTGTATCCGCTGAAGAAAGAAGTTTTCAAATCGGAGTTTTAGAAGAACAGACATTGAAGAAAACGTAATTTACATTTTGCACCCCCTACCGGAAAATCTATGCGTAATTTGGAAAAGTAACTATACCTGAAATACTCTTCGACATAAATGGAATCGAAAGATTAAAGATTTTTTTCAATCGGATGTTTAGAAGCAAATATATGAAATAAAATGTATTTTGAATTCGATATCGTCTGCTTTTACGCCCTCTAGCGGTGAAACTGTACATCGTAAAGAAAAAAAAAACGAAATGAAGGATCATCATTTGGATATTTCTAGCTTCCCAATGCAAAAAATAATTTTTTAAATCGAACTAATAGTTACAGATATATGTGTCTACAGACGGACTAACGGACAAACGGATAACTGGGAAAACAAAGGGATAAAGATTAATGGAGATTACTTAACTCGCCTTCGTTTTGCCGATGACGTATCATCTTTGCAACTACCCCTTCAGAGCTGCAGAGTATGCTCCAAGAACTTGCTGACAAGAGTAAAGAAGTGGGATTAAAAATGAACTTTCAGAATGTACAATGCTTTTACAAGGAACGAAGATTTATCGATTGATGGAGAAAAGCTGGAGACAACCGATTCCTACATTTATCTTGGGCAGCAGATATCGAGTGAGGGTCACATTGATGAAGAAATTAATTGGCGTATGAAACTTGGATGGAGAGCTTTTGGAAGAAACAGTACAATATTTAAGAGCAGTATGCCATTATGTTTTAAAATAAAAGTGTTTAGTCAATGCATCCTGCCAGTGCTTACGTATGGAGCAGAGACATAGACCTTAACTAAAAAGGGCATACAAAGACTGCAGACAATTCAAAGAAGCGTGGAGAGATGCATGCTTGGTGTAACCAGGAAAGATAAGAAGAGGAACTTGTGGATAAGGAAAATGACAGGAGTGTACGACATCACGATCAGAGAAAAATCCCTGAAATGGCAATGGGCTGGACATACTGCCAGAAGGACAGACCATCGATGGACAACCGAAATTTTAGATTGGATTCCAAGGGACAGGAAAAGCCCCAGAAGAAGAGCACATGGGAGATGGGTGGATGAAAATCGAAAGTATGCGGGAGTGACATGGAGGAGACTGGCACAAGACAGACCGTTGTGGAGGAAACTTGGGGAGACCTTCGTCCAGCAGTGGATTGATAATGGTTAATGATGATGATATATATATATCATCGCTAGATCAGTTTTTACCTTGAACGTGAGTGCAATTGCTACGACTTTCTTGCTCAGGCGTTAAGACGTGCGGCTTCTTCAGAGCTAACCCAATCGATGTGAGTTCCATCCTTGCCACCGGGGCGGATGCATTGGCGTAAGGGCTGAAAAATTCAGCGTCTTCGATCTTTTTGTACAAACACGGAAAAACTGGAATGGACTTTTCTGAATTAAACGGAATTGCTGACTACGGAAAAATCTGTGAAAATTCAGATGTTAAAAAAAAAAAAAAACAAAAAAAAACGGGCACCTTTAAAAACGGAAATTTCGTTCAAAGACGGAAACTTACAGGCAACTTAGCTGCACGTTATTTTCAGAAATTTAACGTGAATTCACAACACTTATTTTTTACAGTGCAGCTTATCTTAGTAGTTTTCCTAACTTTGAACGTGCTTGGAGGTGATGGTGTCAGGAGCGTACTGCTAGCCCCCACAACTCCCGCAATGCATGGTCAAAAGGGCCTCAAGCCTGAGCAAAAAGATTTTACCAAAATTGTTTACGGAAACTTCGTATGAAACTGGTTAAAGAAATAGCCAAGATTTAAGGCAGATTTGAATGAAGTATTAAGAAAAAACATTTTGTTCTCAGTAAATACATAAAATCTTTAGAAATAATTTTCGTTGCTTTTGTTCATAAAAACTGGATAAGCATAGCTATTCAAAAGAACTTGAGTACTTTTGCTGTTACAAGGGCCTTAAGTTCACATCCCTTGCGATAGTTTCTGCGCAGGTATGTTAACAAGAGAATCTGAAAAACGTTCAGTTCAATGAGCGGAATTTTTATATGAATGAGGATAAGGTGTTATGTATTAGTTGTTTGCACATAACTACACATCCTTCAGAATATAATGAAAAATCAGAGACCTGTGTCATTTTTTATAACACTTGGTTCAAAGCAACTGAGCGGCGAAGCAGGAAAACCTTTACTTAGAGGGCTAGCCAGGCCTATGACTTACGGCTCGCTAAGTAAAACATTCCAACGGTGTATTTTAAATTGCAACAAATTCATTTATGCAGTTAGTTCTACCGCAAGAAATAACACGAAGTGATGTATTGTATGAAAACCGATTTATTTGAAATTCATTTAAAAGTGCTTTATCGTGAATGCGATATTTCGAGGGATGAAATTGTTGTACAAAATACGTATGTAAAATACACATTACAGTTTTAAATTACTCAAGGTGCTTTCCCCAGTATTTTGTGTTAGTTTTGAACGAATAACAACTAACTGACTTAGTAAATTTTAACAATAGTTTTGTTAGCACTCCTTTATTTTCTTCGCTTCTCTAACCATAGCAGAATTACCTATGAAATCACTGCATTTTCCTCTTTTGAACCTGTTCGCTAGACAAATTGTTCAAGTACTTAATACTAAAAAACGTTCTAGTTCTTGAGTATGTCAGAATTAACTGAGAATTCAGTTCAGGAAACTTCGTTATCAATATTTTGCGTTTTTGTGCAAATAACTTCATCACTTTTCAGTCGTCTGATTAAAGAATTCCTAACAGTTCGCCTTTTAAGTTTTGTGTATAAGAATCATTATCGAAATGCAGATAATATGTTCTTGCTTTGGATTAAATTAATCAGCTCGGCGACATTTTATAATTCACTGCTGACATGCTTCATAGTCATTAGGAAATCTATGTAACATCCTTCTTTCTAATTGTGGTTTCTATTTCTACCAGTAACTACAGCACAATAGGTCGGAAGGAAGGACTACTATGATAGCGTCCGTCCGTAAGAAGAAAAAAAAACCCCAACAACTTGCGAAACAGCTTTTTGCGGAAAAAAAAAAAAAAAAATGCGGAAGTAACCCCACTTTTTCTTCCTTTTAATATTTATTGAAACATTAAAACTATTGTTACAGCATTTCGTTTTTTTTTTCTTTCTTTCTTTCTTTTTTTTTCTTTTTTGTTGCTCGGCCGCTTTTCCGATTAGTCTTAGAGAAGGATTACGGTAGCATAAGAAAAAATAAGCTTACAGAACTCAATTTTATGCAGAAAAGAAAAATGCTGAAATTATCTGTTTAATGTTTACTAAAACATTAAAAATGCAGTTGCAGAATTTCAGACCGTTAACTGTATTTGTTCTGGCATGGTCTTACACTCAGAATGAAGGTAAGGCAGCTCAAAAGTACATATTTAACCCGTTTGAATTATACTCCATATCGACTTATAAACCGAAAAATGCGGTACTTTCAGAGAGTTGGACGTATACTCTAATTTAACCTTCCTTTCAAGTTTTAACGTTCTTCTGTAAATTTAGTTTCTTGTTAAAGATATTTCTTAACTTAACGCCACTGATTCCTCTCCTGTGAATTTGAGTTTGGCAGGCTGACAATGAATGGGTCAGAAGTTAATGAGGTATGTTCGAATCGAGTGGCAAGAGCTTGTGTTTTGAATGTTTGGAGTGCTCTTTGGATCGGTCTGGTTCACTTCGTCGACAATCACTTCGTCGACAACTCATTTCGTCGACGCCACTTCGTCGACTATCATTTCGTCGACAGGTACATTTCGTCGACACTCACTTCGTCGACACTATACAGTATATGCTTTCGTAAAATCTACAGTTTTCAATTTAGAACCACCAAATTTGGTATACTATCTCATTGTACTCTTACACCAACTTAGACTACAGACGGAAGAGGTCGGGGCCCGGGATCAAGGGGCCCCCATTTAACATTTTCGTAAAATCTGCAGTTTTCAATTTAGAACCACCAGATTTGGTATACTATCTCATTGTACTCTTACACCAGCTTAGACCACAGACGGAAGGACTCGAGGCCCGGGGTCAAGGGGCCCCCGTACAACATTTTCGTAAAATCTACAGTTTTCAATTTAGAACCACCAAATTTGGTATACTATCTCATTGTACTGTTACACCAACTTAGACCACAGACGGAAGGGGTCGGGGTCCAGGGGCCCCGGTCCCAAACAACATTTTTGTAAAATCTACAGTTTTCAGTTTAGAACCACCAAATTTGGTTTACTATCTCATTGTACTCTTACACCAACTTAGACCACAGACGGAAGGGGTCGGGGCCCGGGGTGAAGGGGGCCCCATACAACATTTTCGTAAAATCTACAGTTTTCAATTTAGAACCACCAAATTTCGTTTACTATCTCATTGTACTCTTACACCAACTTAGACCACAGACGGAAGGGGTTGGGGCCCGGGGTGAAGGGGGCCCTACACAACATTTTCGTAAAATCTACAGTTTTCAGTTTAGAACCACCAAATTTGGTTTACTATCTCATTGTACTCTTACATCAACTTAGACCACAGACGGAAGGGGTCGGGGCCCGGGGTGAAGGGGGCCCCATACAACATTTTCGTAAAATCTACAGTTTTCAATTTAGAACCACCAAATTTCGTTTACTATCTCATTGTACTCTTACACCAACTTAGACCACAGACGGAAGGGGTTGGGGCCCGGGGTGAAGGGGGCCCCATACAACAGTTTCGTAAAATCTATAGTTTTCAATTTAGAACCACCAAATTTGGTATACTATCTCATTGTACTTAGACCGTACACGGTTTTTGGAAGGGGTCGGTGCCCGGGGTAAAGGGAGTCTCATACAAAATTTTCTCAAAAATTTCCATTTTTTGCTTAAGAACTGCAACACAATTCTGCACTCCAATACCCTATCTGCGAGCTAAGTTAGAGTACCATGAGATAGCATACCAAATTTGGTGGTTCTAAATTGAAAACTGTAGGTTTTACGAAAATGTTGTTTGGGGCCCCTTGACCCCGGGCCCCGACCTCTTCCATCTGTGGTCCAAGTTGGTGTAAGAGTACAATGAGATAGTATACCAAATTTGGTGGTTCTAAATTGAAAACTGTAGATTTTACGAAAATGTTAAATGGGGGCCCCTTGATCCCGGGCCCCGACCTCTTCCGTCTGTGGTCTAAGTTGGTGTAAGAGTACAATGAGATAGTATACCAAATTTGGTGGTTCTAAATTGAAAACTGTAGATTTTACGAAAGCATATACTGTATAGTGTCGACGAAGTGAGTGTCGACGAAATGTACCTGTCGACGAAATGATTGTCGACGAAGTGGCGTCGACGAAGTGATTGTCGACGAAGTGGCGTCGACGAAGTGATTGTCGACGAAGTGAACCACTCCCCTTTGGATTGCTGAGTTGAGTGCAGTATGTTCTGTTGATTAGTATATGTGCAGGCAATGTTGTATTTATATCAAGGTGATCTTCATTAAGCTCCTTTGATAACAGCCAATTTCGTTAGTATCGTTGACGATTCTAAAATAGCGTTTTCTAGTTTATTCTTGTTTAATGTTTGAAACCTAACTTACAACGAGCAAAAGTCGTATGCTCTAGAGTAGCGAACAGAGGGAATTTTTATATATGGTTTGATCAAGACGTACTGTGAATCTTATTCAAATTCTAAATGATTTGTGGCTGTGTGTCAATTAGATGGCTTACAGGGTCAAAATAAATTACTGATTTCGTAAATACATTTGCTGTCAACGAGTCTTTGGCCGTTTTGTTGTATATATATATAAGTTATACAATAATTAATTAACACTTTTAGCTGTAACCAAAAGTGAACCTGTTTGGGTTTAACTTCAAGTAATTCAGTAAGCTTTAAAGTGAAGCTTTTCAGTAAAGCTAAGTTTCTACGGCAAGTTTAATCTTACGTCAGATAAACTGTGTAGTGCTTTACAGGAAAGTTAACGTTAGAATAAAAGTTACTTCTTACAAACAAACTTAATTTAACTATTATTCTACAAGTGTAAGGAGCGTGGAATTATCCAGAATATCGAGGAAAGAGACCATGGTTCCAGGTGCGATAAACAATGGATTCAATTCAGTCTAGTTCAAACAGCCCCAAAAATATTACAGTGCTACCAAAAATTTTGACTGTTCGAACGGCGCTGTCTTAAGAGAATCGTTCTTCCGGAGGTAAACAGAAAGTAAATGTGATCGGATCTAAACAATATGAGAAAGCGTGATCGGAAGGAAACGGTATGAGAAAGCATGATCGGAGGTAACTATGAAAGCGTGATCAGAAGCAAATGGTATGAAAGCGTGATGGGAGGGAAATCGTATGAAAGCATGATCGGAAGTAAACAGTACGAAATCATGATCGAAGGGAAACACTGTGAAGGAGCATGATCGGACGTAAACAATATGAAAGCGTGATCGGAGGGAAATGTTATGAAATCGCGGTCGGAAGGGAAACAGTATTAGAAATCGTGATCGGAGGTAAACAATATCAAAACGTGACGGAGGTAAACGATATGAAAGCGTGATCGTCAGTGTGAAATAGTATGAAAGCATCGTCGGTGGGATCCAGTATGAGAAAGCGTGATCGGAGGGAAGCAGCCTGAGAAAGCGTGATTCATCCCTCTACAAAATTGTCTTCCAGTGATCTATGGAACAGGAATAGCGGACAAGACACCAATATAAACGTCGTTGAGCATTTCCAGGAATGACATTAGATTTGTACCTAGCTGCCTACCATGGACACTTAGGAAATGCAACATTCTGCAGGTAGTTCCACTGCCAGTAGTCCAAAAACATTTTCAAGCTCTGTAGAGAGGTCTGATAGTGATTAATGTGCATGATTATCCTCAACAGGGTTCTTCGCGCCCGGTCGGTGAATATGCGCTGCCTCGCATTGCCTTTTTTTTTTTTTTTTTTATTAATTTCTTCTTTAGTAGCACCGTCCTTCATCCATCTTCCAATTACATCAGCTAAAATATAATTCGGTACGTGAACACAGTTTGTAGTATCGCATGCAGGAAAGTTACTAATGGGCCAATCAATCACCATTCCCCGTTTAAAGTATGTTACGGGGCATACATTGTCATCAAGTGCACTGGTACTCCTCGAGCAGATCAACGCCTTTAATGCAGAATTCTCATAAGCCTAGTACGTGGACATATGAACGCATGAAACCAGAATTTGAGTAATCAATACTGTGTTCGAATATTTGTGGCAACATTTTGTACATATATATTTTACAACTGGTTTTTATCGCCTATCGTGTGTGCACACAGCTCCATTAGAAATTCATTTATGACTGTCGTGGTGTGGGGCTACCGTTGTGTGTTATATTGTCATGGAGTGAATACCTTCAAGAAAAAAAACTTCGTCGCGCATGGTGATGATTGGTAAAGGGGGTTCCAACGTAGAATGTGTCCGCCTGGTGACAGCTCAGCCGTTGGAGCAAGACGTGTAACCATTTTGGTGAAAGGTGCACATTCTCATGATTTTAATGTTACTGTTTGAGACATCCTTCCTGCCCAGAGAGAAAAAAGGCCACCTTGGCTCTGAAATAAATACTTCCAGCTGTGGCTCATGATGAGAAAAAGTTTCACATCCTTACATTTGGGTATTTCTAGCGGCGATGCAATGTCTATGCGTTCTCTGCTTCAGTGCATCATTCCTTGTGACAACGCCGAGCCGGTCGCGGAAAAGCCTGACGTGGTTTTAGGTTTACACGACTTCCGCCTTTCCGAGTCCCACTTTCATCGATTGCCGACACCCGATGTGTAGCAAAAAGATCAGAACTACTGCAATGTCGACAGACATAAATGACGCCCTTAAAATCTGGGGAGACGTTTTGTCACTGACATATATTCATGCAAACTTTGAAGACTCCGTATTCAGTTTTGTTTTTACCAGCTGCGTTTGTGTGTGTCTGTTGTGCTTGTAGTACGCATCACCGTTCCCAAACTGAAAGCATTTGCAATACATTTAAATCCTGCGTGTTTAAGATGTATTAATTGTTAATGTTTTCGGTTTTATTAGTTGGAAAACCTGGTTGAAGAATTTCAATTGTAGAATTCTGCCCTATCATTTAAATCTAATTTCAGATTTGTTGGTGTGTTTATGAAACTTCAAAATTAAGACATCGGAAACACTCAAACTACTACTTTTTTGAGGTAGATTAATGAGATATCGAAGTTAATTTAAGACGTCAAGTTAAATTAAGATGTGGGAAACACATACACTGCTACTACCTTTGTGAGGTAGATAAATGAGATATTGAAGTTAATTTAAGACGTCAAGTTAAATTAAGATGTTTTAAAGACTCAAACTACCACCTTTTTGAGGTAGATTAATGAAATATCGAAGTTAATTTAAGATCATCATGAAAGAAATACGGGATTACGCCATATAATACAAATTTTGAAGATGACAATCCGATTTTTGGAGTAAACGTGACAAGAATGGATGGTGGAAATTTTCAAGTTTTCGGATATTATCTGGCTTACCATCCTTGTTACGTTTACGCCAAAAATCGGATTGTCATATTCAAAATGTGTATTAATTTAAGATGTCAAGTTAAATTAAGATGTGGGGAACACTCACACTGCTACTACCTTTTTGAGGTAGTTAAATGAGATATTGAAGTTAATTTAAGATGTCCAGTTAAAGTAAGATATCGAAACACTTAAACTACTACCCTTTTTGAGCTTAATGGGATATCGAATTTAACTTAAGATGTCAAGTTAAATTAAGATGTCGGAAACACTCAAACTACTACATTTTTCGAGGTAGATTAATGATATATCAAAGTTAATTTAAAACGTCAAGTTAAATTAAGATGTTTTAAAGACTCAAACTACCACCTTTTTGAGGTAGATTAATGAAATATCGAAGTTAATTTAAGATGTCAAGTTAAATTAAGATGTGGGGAACACTCACACTGCTACTACCTTTTTGAGGTAGATAAATGAGATATTGAAGTTAATTAAAGATGTCAATTTAAAGTAAGATATCGAAACACTCAAAAACTACTACCTTTTTTGAGCTTAATGGGATATCGAATTTAATATAAGATGCCAAGTTAAATTAAGATGTCGGAAACATTCAAACTACTGCCTTGCTTGAGGTAGATTAATGAGATATCGAAGTTAATTTAAGATGTTAAGCTAAAGTAAGATGTCGGAAATGCTCAAACTACACTGCTGGACAATTGCTAAGGACGGATCATAAACGGCTATATAGCGCATAAAAAAGTAAGTGTGGTTGGATGCCAAGTGAAATAAAATAATGTCAGAATGCCAGGACATTACAAGAAAGACAATTTATTGTGCTCTGAAATCCAGAAGGCTTTGGAACGTGTTCAAGGGACAAACAGGCCATTTTGTGCAGAATACGTAAACGTGAAAAAATGCAATTACCGTCCGCAGGCGTTCCGGTGTAAGATGTCAATACGGGATATGGCCACCATGGAGGGAGATGCAATATTCCACACGTCGTGTCATGCTTTGCACAACATTATCAAGCAGCTGTTGGGGTAATTTATCCCATTCCTCTGTCAGTGCACGGATGAGGGTGTCCTTGTTTATTGGAGGGCATTGGCGACCAGCAAGGCTCCTCCCCAAAGCACCCCACACATTTTCAATGGGATTCAAATCTGGAGAACGTGCTGGCCATACGAGGCGTTGAATATCCTCGCTCTCAAGACACTCCTGGACAGCGACTGTTCGATGACATGTTGCGTTGTCGTCCATGAAAATTAATCTATCACCGACAGCACCACGGAACATGCGAACATGAGGTAGCAGAACATCATTAATGTATCGTTGGCCAGTCATAGTCCCAGTTGGAAGCACATAGAGGGTCGTACGGCCATTGATCATGATGCCAGCCCATACCATGATACTACATGTCGGATATCGGTCCCTTTCCTGTATGTTTGCTGGACAATATGCAGTACCACTATCACGCCAGATCAGTTGTCGTCGACAATCAGACGATAGACTGTATCTACTCTCATCTGAGAAGAGGGCAGCAGACCAGTCGTTATCAGTCCAATTGCGATGTTGATGGCACCATTGCAAACGGGCGGTACGGTGACGTCTGGACAATGGGATGCACACAACAGGACGGCGGGCGTATAGTCCTCCTTCATGCAAACGTCTGGCGACAGTTTTTCGGGAGATCCGCTTGCCAGTAGCAGCCATAAACTGATTTGCTACCTCACTAGCTGTGCTGCGCCGGTGTCTTTTTGTTGATAGCACTATGTACCGATCTTCTACAGGTGTCGTACTGCGAATACGACCTCCCCGTGGCGTTTGCTACACTCTCCATTTGTTTGAAATGATTTCCAAAGCCTTGAAACAACACTGTGGCTGACGTCGAACTCCCTGGCAACATCTGTTATTTTTCGCCCTTCTTCAATCTTGCCAATAATACGGCCACGCGTAAAATTATCTAGGTGATGTCGGGAAGACATACTAAAAATTGCAAGTTCATCAATTGATTCTTTCCCTTTCAACTTTGCGTTTGAACAACAACGGTCAATACGCGTCAAATCCTTTATATCTCTTATCAGCGCTCTGACGTCACGAACAAGTTCGGCAATCCAAAATTTGCATACGCACAACACGTCTTACTGTATCCCGCACTTGTGCTAATTTCCACATTTTCCTGCCTTCCATTTTATGGTTGCTATCGTTGCTATTGTCATCCGTCCTTAGCAATTGTCCGGCATTGTACTACTTGAATCCGCTACTGGTTGCAATGCTTGAAATTTCAGCTTCGACGCTTGCTGTAAACTTCTCTAGTGCATGTGTTTTGTTTTATACGTGTTATTTTAAAGCAGCTGTTGAAGAAGTCAAGGGATGTGTGTATCAGTGCTGAGTTCGGGCTCCATTTTAAGTGCTCGAGCCCGTCCGAGCCCAAAGTATGCCAGCTCGAGCCCGCCCTAACCCAAATCCTATGTTACAAGTTAGAGCCCGAGCCCGTATTTTATATCGCAAGATAGAGCCGGGCCCGAACGAGCCCGAAAACTATGATTGAAAAATATCTCTTCTTCCAGACTTTCCTCCCCGTACAATTAACCGATGTCTTTCTCAACTGCGGATTGGGGAAGGGATGTCTATCTATTTCTATAGTATAGCCGCACGAGTTTCTTTGACATTCGTATCTTCCCGAAATGCTTCGGGGGAGCTGGGCATCAAGAAAAATCGGGCGGCACAGCAATTTACGTCGTACGTTGCTCCATAGAATTAGCAAGTACCTGCCGCGTGGAGGTAGGGGACAAAATTTCGTCAGCGTGCTCTCTACTATCTGTAGTTCTTCAAGAGTTCCCACTCTTCATCCTGACCCAATTGCCGAAGAATTCTCTTTAACAACTATAAAGTGTAAAAAAGTCTCGTGTGCTAAATCGTACAAAATCACATTTAAAAAAAGGAAGAAAATTCTCTCCCTCTCTCAGAGCCCGAGCCCGAACTCCAGTAAGTATTATGCAGCCCGAGCCTGAGGTCGACTTCGGGATTTTGGACCCGGGCTCGGCCCGTCTCAGCATTGTGGTGTGTGTGTGTGTGTGTGTCAGAGATTGAAACGAATCACAGGTCAACGGGTCGACAATTTCTTGCTGCGGGTCCAACGTGTCGGGTCAAGGTGTTCCTGACCGGATTGTGACCCAGTTTTATTCCCGTTTTATTTTTTGAAAAGAGAAAAATATATTCCAAAGAAAAATGCGCGTTGTTGAATTCTGTAGTCGATAATGGTGCCCACGGAGTGAATAATGATTTGTCATGCAAAAATATTATCGTCTATTTCTTAAAGCAACTAAGATTTCCACCGACCGACGTCAGACACACCGATACCATATCGTAAAAAGGCACTTCCTTTGCGTTCTTTTACATTGCGATTGTCCAGAGCAAGGTACAGGCAAAGAATCTTCTCAGCTGACTCACTCTCTCTGTGCGAAGTTCACTGTATGACTAACAGTTACTTTTCACATCGCATCTTTTACATTGAGCAGTCAGAGGTTTTCGATTGATGTGCTAACATCCCGTTCCCATAACATGTCATGTCGAAATTATCTCCTTATTTATTAATATGGATGGATTTAATATTAAGGAGGTTGAGGTAGACGTCAAGATCAACAAATACGTTCTTGTTTAAAACCACAAGGGGAAGAGTGAATGCTGGAAATTGTTTCGTCTCATTAAGGAACCGGTAAATAATTCTATGTTGTTTGGTCTTGCTTGTTGTTCAAAATGTGGAAAGTGTATAATTACAAGGAAAGATGTCGACGGTGTAATAAAAGATTATGGAACCAAAAATCTAACAGACCATATGAAAGTATGCGCACCTCCATCAAAGCGTGGAAAGAGTGAACAATCTAAATACATTTAAAAAAATACATTTGTGTAATCGTAAATAATGATTCCCATTTGTATAATATGCTCCATGGTCACAGTCGTAGTCAGCCATTACTTCTGGATTACGCAAAATACTGGCACTAAAAATGGCACTAAAATTTAGCAAGTAACCAAATTTTATTATTAAAAAAGGATTTCAGTTACTAAATATGAAGCAGTTATTGAGATGAATATATATATATATATATTACGTTCATACCTATAGGCTCCAACAACTACGTGAGTGCTTCGGAGATTGAGTACCCATTGAAATCAATCAATGAGTGCAGAGGACACATTAGGTCACTGATAAAAATCAAAGCTTCCTAAAAAAAAAAAAAAAAAATCTTGTATCGGCAATTTTTGAATTTGTAGCAGTCTAATTTCTTTCTTTCCAGTGTTTCTTTATTAGAAAGGGAGTGTATGTTGTTAACAAAGCATATGTTTAAATCCCTTAACATCCATTTAGGGGAGCCGTGAAAGGCTATGTGGTTCATACAGTCAGGGCTTCTGAAGGATACATAGTTCCCGATAGTAGTAAAGTAAATCCAAACTAAAAAAAAATGGGATGTAACGAAAACGAGTAACGGAAGTAACCAAAACCATTGTTGAATGCTGTAACATGAAGTGACGCAACGCCGCTCCGGTGGCGCTTTGCAGTGGTCTACGCAATGGCCTTTGATCATTCGTCCGAAAAGCCGCTCCGGTGGCGCTTTGCAGTGGTCTACGCAATGGCCTTCGATCATTCGTCCGAAAAGCCGCTCCGGTGGCGCAGTGGTCTAAGCGACGGCCTCTGATCATTCATCCGAAAGGCCGCTCCGGTGGCACAGTGGTCTACGCGATGGCCTCTGATAATTCATCGGAAAGGCCGCTCCGGTGGCACAGTGGTCTAAGCGATGGCCTCTGATCATTCATCCGAAAGGCCGCTCCGGTGGCGCAGTGGTCTAAGCGACGGCCTCTGATCATTCATCCGAAAGGCCGCTCCGATGGCGCAGTGGTCTAAGCGATGGCCTCTGATCATTCATCCGAAAGGCCGCTCCGGTGGCGCAGTGGTCTAAGCGACGGCCTCTGATCATTCATCCGAAAGGCCGCTCCGGTGGCACAGTGGTCTAAGCGATGGCCTCTGATCATTCATCCGAAAGGCCGCTCCGGTGGCGCAGTGGTCTAAGCGACGGCCTCTGATCATTCATCCGAAAGGCCGCTCCGGTGGCACAGTGGTCTACGCGATGGCCTCTGATCATTCATCCGAAAGGCCGCTCCTGTGACACAGTGGTCTAAGCGATGGCCTCTGATCATTCATCCGAAAGGCCGCTCCTGTGGTACAGTGGTCTAAGCGATGGCCTCTGATCATTCATCCTAAAAGCCGCTCCGGTGGCGCAGTTGTCTACGCGATGGCCTTTGATCATTCGTCCGAAAGGGGTCCGGGTTAGAACCCGGTCAGGCATGGATGTTGTGTTTGTCTTACGGCACTGGCTCTCTCCTTTCCCTGGAACCAGTGACCCTAAATTAGAAACGGGCGACTGCTTATAGCCCATTGAGTTGCTCACGGTGGTCGTTAAACCTCCAACCAAAAATAAAAAATAAATAAAAAAAAAAGTCGCGCAACAACAGTTAATTTCATCGTTACTCAGCAATGTATTTTACTAAGCTATCGTCGAACATTATTTCATCTGTTTTTACATAAACGCTACAATATTCATTGCAACGTGCATAAATTACGAGAACCTCATACTAAATATTATAAAAACCATTACAAAAATGCATTTTTGATGCTATAAAAACGGTGCGCCGTAGTAAAATTTGTCTTCTACTTGCTATTGACTAGGGCTTTAAAATAATGTATAACACGATAGGGTGCAACCTGTAGATATCCTAGAACAGGGGTGGGAACACGTGGTCTTCTAAGTCATTAAGTGCGGCCTTTTGAGTGAATCCAAACTTTGCAGAACAAATCCTTTTATTTTTATTAGTATGTTTTAATTCGTCTTTTATTATTTTTGTTTTAATCTTAAAATGACCGTATTTAAAATACCAAAGAGTAAAGAAGATTCAACGAAATAATGCACCCGTACTGACGACCACAATGAAAACATTAGTAAGTCTTATAAGGGCTATTTTGACACCTGCTACCCTCATGATTTGGTTCTATGGCTCCTAAAGAACTACAGATGGAATTGATTGAGCTCTCAGAACATGACATTTTAAAGTCCTTATTTGACGCTAAGAAAGATACAGTTGAAATATGGAAAAATGCAATAGAATATCCACGGCTTCTGCAACATCCACGAAAAATGCTTTCTTGCTTTTCTACCACTTATTCCTGGGAATTTACATTCTCCTACTTAACCCAAATCAAGACTCCCTTAAGGTCACAAATGACAGATACCCATCTAGATGGTCAGCTAAAAGTGCGAGCCTCCATGTTGTAACCAAGTATTCAAATAGCGTCCAACAAAAAGCAGTCACAATAAAGTCATTAAAAGGCTAGTTAACTTTAGAATTAACTTTCCTTTTAATTTTTTGAAGTTTGTTAGCACATAGTAATATTTTTATTTTAAATAATGTACATTTCAAAGTATATCTAATTGAAGTTTCCTGAATACGGCCTTTTTCGATTACAGCTAACTTAACGCAACATGAAAAGGTTCTCCACCTCTGTCCTAGAACAAAAGTTACCAATCCGCCTCGCTAACACACTTGCGATTCAGCTTTTCTATCTATCTTAAGGTCAGATTTTAGCTTGCACATGCGCAGATAGACTTTGGTAGCTACATCACATTTCTTTGGTGTCAGGATCGTTTCTTACGTTCGCCAAAATCTAACCTTAAGAAAGCGATTTAAAAGGGAAAGAACACTGTGGAAGAACTAAACCTTCGCGCGATCGTCCCATTACCGGCCCCGAACTTAAATCATCTTTATATCGCTGAATAATCTAAAGGACATTTATCTGTTTTACCCCTCTTCGATTTCACATTATTTATCCCTGAAAATGTTGTTTCCAGAATTAAAGTGATGCCAGATAAGTGAAAAAAAGAGGAAGAACTTAGTGCGAAAGGAAATAGAAGGAATCACGAAAGCGTTTTCAAATGAGAGGAAATAGAGTGGGGGAATTAGTTCGTCACTATAGGCTACGCCCCCCCCCCCTTACTCTCCCCACATACTTGAAGATCGATCAGTTACAGCTTCTGAACAGCATCGGTATTGCCATGAGGTACAAACCTACACGAGCCTTAATTTGAAATGCTCGGTCTAGCCGAGAGATGCGGAACCTTTTCTATGTTGGAAGGCTGCATTAAGTTAGTTGTAATGTAATAATGCCGTATTTCAGAAACTTCATTTAGATATACTTCAAAATGTACTACATTATTCCATAAAAATCTAACTTCTATGTAATAACTAGCTTCAAGAAATGAAAAAAAAAAAAAGGTGATTCTAAAGTTAACTAACCTTTTAATGACTGTCGAGAATGCTTTTTGTTGGAAAACATTTGAATTTTTGGTTGCAACGTGGAGGTCCGCACTTTTCGCTCATCCTCTGGATGAATATCCGTCATTTGTTACCTTATGGCCGTCTTGATTTCATTTAGGTAGGAGAATGTACTTTAGATTCGCAGCAATAAGTGGTTGAAAAGCAAGAAAGCATTTTTCGTGCATGTTGGCCGAAGCCGTGGCTATCCTATTGCATTTTTCCACATTTCAACTGAATCTTCCGTAGTCTCAAATAAGGACTTAAAACTGTCATCTTCTGAGAGCTCAATCAATTCCATCTGTAGTAAACAAGAAGAATTCAAAGCTGTCGAAGCACGGTAACTTTTCTGTAGCAGCCAAAGCACACACACACACACACACACTTTAAATTTCCTTTTAAAAAACGTAGAATCTAAAAAACATGTCTTTATTTTAGATCCTACGGTTTTTAAAAGGAAATTTAAAGTGTGGTGTGTGCTTTGGCTGCTCCAGTAAAGTTACCGTGCTTCGTCAGCTTTGAATTCTTCTTGTTTACAACGCAGCACGAAATACCTTTAATTCTTCCATCAGTATGTAGGAGCCATAGGACGAAATCAAAAGCGTAGCAGTTATCAAAATAGCCTTTATGACTTACTAATGTTTTAATTGTGGCCATCAGTCGGGGAGCATTACTTCGTTGAATCTTCTTTTACTCTTTCGTATTTTAAATGCCGCCATTTTAAGATTAAAATAAAAATCGTAAAAGACGAACAAAAACATATTAATAAAAACAAAGAGCTTTGTTCTGCAAAATTTGGATTTCAGACTTGTAAACTTGTCGGTCTGCCGTTTAAGACTTTTAACTTATGGTCCGATACATTTAAGATTTTCTACTCATAGTCTTTTTCGATTATGTCCTTCAACTTACAAGCTGGACCCGTTGTTTTCATCTGTAACACTGTTACGAACATTTTTGGGTTGTATCCTGTTATGGAAACGGAAAGAAGTTTACTGTATAAATTTTCGAATGGTGCACTGGAAATAGAGATTATATTGGCGGATGAGCTCTGATTTTCAAAAAAAAAAAAAAAAAAAAAAAAAAGGAAAAAAAATGCCACTTCACATTTACACGTCTGTCATATTGTAATGTGAAAAGAGAATATACAATCTATTGACAAAAGTCACCAGACACCTAGAAAAGAAACACAACATAGCATTTATTGATATACATTAGTACGGAGTCGGTCCACCTTTCGCCTTAATGCATGCACTGAACCTTCGAAACATGCTTTCGACAATGTTTTCGAACACAGCGATGGGTATGCGCTTCCATTCAGTACATAATGCTGCCGCTGACTGTTGCTTAGTACTAGGCCTTGGTTCCAAACTTCTTATGCAGCTCTCCACTTCATCCTATAGGTGTTCTATGGGATTAAGATCAGGGCTCTGTGCTGGCCAGTACACACACGATACGGAATTATCGTCAAACCACGCCGTAACAGTCCTTGCTTTATCGCTCGGTGCATTATCCTGCTGGTACCAACAAGGCTCGGTTCCATAATATTGCCACAGAGTTGGTAGGGCATAATTGTCCAGAATATCGAGGTAGACGTGCTGGTTAACAGCTTTGTTCACGATAACCAGGTCCAGGACCATACCACGAAAAACACCCCGACACAAGTACACTGCCAGCTCCAAACTTCACCGTAGGAACAGTACATTGTGGTAAATAGCGTTCCCCCAGCTGCCGCTATACCTACACACGGCCATCGGACTGATGGATCGTGTATCTGGATTCATCAGTGCATAGGGCCCGTTTCCATTGATCTACGGTCCACGACAAATGTTCTTTACACTGTGCTAAACGATGAGTGCATTCCGAGTGGAGATGAAAAGCTTATGAGCAGCCGTACGACCACGGTAACGCATGAAATGAAGTTCTCTGCGACTGGTACGTGTACATACCGAGGTTCCAGCATTTTTACTCACCTGTACACTGAGGTCTTGTGCAGTACTCCGTCGATTAGCTGAAACGACTCTCCTCAGGCTTCGACGTCCTCTATCACTGATTTTCTTTGGTCTGCCGGTACGTCTTGCTGCTTCAGGCACGTCATGTGTCTTCCACTTTTTCAGTACATCCAAAACAGTTGACTTGGGTATGTTTAAACGCCTCTCGGTTTCTCTTATGGGGAAACCCACTAATATAACACCCAACAATTTTTCTTTTCTCAAAGTCAGTTCTCTCCCGCTGCGACATTTTCACTCAACCTCACAGTGCGATATGATCGCGGTCAGCTGCAGACTTGTTTTTACACCGTTTACAGCTGTACCGCGCATCTTAACAACGCAGCGTGTCCGTTCATTTGCTTTTTGAAGGGTGTTCGGTGACTTTTGTCCATAAGAGTGTAGCTATCAACGTATATGCATGAAACACGGCGCCTGTTCGCGTGTCGCTTGTAGTAAACTTATGGAGCATCCCGTTTCACTGTCCAACAATAATCGGGAAATATGGCAGCCCCCTATTTGCCTTTTATCTCTTCTGATCATCGAAATATACTAAAGGAAATGCTCACCACATTCACCCCTTACGGCACCATAATTATTCTGGAAGAAATTCAGGTGTGAATAGAGGAAATGCACCTTCAGAGACATGTTGGATTTTTGTTTCTTGTACGAAGTCATCAGGTTCTATACAAGCTGCCTGATATTGTGTCTGCTTTTACATTTCCCTGGAAGAGCAGTCGGAAGGCATTTTAGGCTTTCTTCTCGTCATCACTGATAACGAGGTCAAAGTGCTGATCTTTGAAGAGTTGACGTATCTGAGGACCAGTAAATACTTCCGCCTTGATCTTCCCCATACTAAGCCTTGGGAATTTTTCACAGAAGTACGTAAATGCCGGTTGGATCCGTTTCTGCATGCTACCCGTAAGGAATTTTTCACGACGCCTAGTTTAAGCGGTTGAAACAAAACTTGACTGGAATCTACCTGTGTTTCAGATATTAAAACATTTTGTGGTGGGTTGCACCAAAACGTGGTGCTGAAGTAGCTGCACCACTTTCTAAGGGAATATACACCACTGTGCGGTGCAAACACAAACCATAAA
Source organism: Macrothele yani (assembly GCA_039090855.1). Classification (NCBI taxonomy): domain Eukaryota; kingdom Metazoa; phylum Arthropoda; class Arachnida; order Araneae; family Macrothelidae; genus Macrothele; species Macrothele yani. The sequence goes on from CM077026.1 coordinate 121,556,655, forward strand.
AGCATGGTTCAAGGTTGCACCATGTTGTTGAGTTTTGTTTGCACCACGCAATGATTGTATCTTTTCTCAAAAAATAGTGCACCTGGATAGTACCCCTTCTTGATGCAATCCACCTCAAAATTTTTAATAGTGTATGTTCTTCATTCTAGGTGTAAGTGATTTACCACGAGGATAATCTTCTTGTAGCGAATCCCCTTGGCAGAACTATTATGGCGTTCTCATAGAAAGCAATAGAACTTCATGTAACTCGTTTTCAGCCCAGTAAATTGAGAATTACCTTCAAATCACCGCAAATCAGCCATTTATACATTTTGTTGTTCACGCATCTTAGAATATTCTTCGTGTTGCATATCTTGTTTCTGTGGATGGCCTGGCAAATTTACATTCCGTGTTTGCAATTTCTGAGTGGCATACAGGTGGTCAATTTACAGCAAGATAACACTCAGTCGTAAACCGCTAACATTTCCCAAATGCGCATGCAGGGGTCCATATGTTTCCATGGCCAGCGAGCTTTCGGGACCTATCGGTCATCGAGAATTTATGTGACCTCATTAGATGATGTCTGCAAGCCTCTTCTCGGCCGTCCCGCAACAATTCGACTGCCTTATGGGACCAGGTAAACGTTTTTCTGGGTCTTTACCTTAGAACACTACTCGAAGCTGTATTACTCCATGCCGAGCCGTGTGTCCGATTGCATTGCACAACATGGTCCTTACACAAGGTATTGATTGTTGTCACGTAATCCTGTCTTATAGTTTATCAAAACGATGTCATCATCTTCATCAACCATTATCAATCCACTGCTGGATGCAGGTCACCCAAAGTGTCTTACACAACTGTCTATCTTGCGTCATTATCCTTTATGTCACTCCACCCATCTCTCATGTGGTCTTTTCTCTGGGTATTTTCCTGTCCCTTGGAATCCAGTCTAGAATTTCGGTTGTCCATCGGTGGTCCCTGTTTCTGGAAACATGTCCAGCCCATTGACATTTCAGGAATTTTGCTCTTATCATGATATCTTCCACTCTTGTGATTTTCCCTAAGGCGGGTTTTCCTACCGACGGGTTTCATACGCTGTCGAGCGCATTACTCTTCCCACTTGTACAATGGGAAGAACCCAGACTGTTTTCCTAGAAGGAAGAAACCGGTTCTCCGCCGACGTGAGACGCCCGGCATGATAAGGCGACTGCTTTGAGAGCAGTCAATTGCGAGCACGCAGCGCGCTAATATAATTCATTCATCAAGATAGTTCATGTTTCTTCGATTATTAATAACTTGTTATTTTTAACAATGCCATTGGATCGTTTCTCAGCTTCCGCGTGGATGAGCAGTTGATAGAATTGGTTGGTGGAAATTCTGTTTTATGGAACATGTTGCGGAAATTCTGTTTTGTGGAACATGTTGTGGAAATCCTATTTTATGGAACATTATTCAACTCAAGAAAGCAACATCCATAGAGACGCTTTTGCATACGCCCTCAGAGACGGCAATGACTAAAAATAAATACTTTGGGCATAATTGTTATCCTATTTCAATGCGTGTTTTTTGTGGATTCTGCAGTGTAGAAAATGATTTTTTCGGATTTATCCTTTGCTCTATTTCATATAATTTTTTTAATGTAGTAAAATTTCTCATGCATATACACTGTAGAGTAATTAAATTAGAGATACCTGTCTAGTAACGTGTAGCACCACCTTTCGCCCTGATGACGGCAGCGATTCATCTCGGCATGGACTCGACAAGACACCGGAAGCGTCGGGAAGCCATACGGATCCACGACCCCTGAAGAAGCTCCACAGTTCACGAAGATTTGATGGAGGGGGGTCAGAGCCTCGAACATCTCTCTCGATGGCATCACAGATGTGCTCGATGAGACTGATGTCAGGTGACCTAGCTGACCAAGGAAGCGAGATCACGTCGGTGGAAGGTTCATCATCCAACCATTCGGATACAATTCGGGAGCGATGGCACGGTGTATTGTCTTGTTGCAGGATGAGGTCCCCAGTGGGATGTTGAACACGCACAAACAGGAACAAATGGTCGTCCAGGATATCTCGGTAACGTTGACCTGTGAGGCACGATGTCACACATACCAGGGGTCCCATTTCAGTTCACGTAAACAGTCCTCAGACGAGAATGCCACCCCCACCAGCTTGAAGAGTACCCTGCTGGCAAGAAGGATCCATTGCCTCACGTGGTTTGCGCCGTACTCGTATCCTGCCATCCGCATGTACCAACATGAATCTCGACTCATCAGTCCAGTCAACCGTTTTCCACATGTCTAGGGTCCAGTGGTGATGTTCCTGCGCCCATGCTAATCTTTGCACTCTGTGATGTGCGGTCAGCAGCGGTACCCTCGTGGGACGATGGCTTCTGTACCCCATAGCGAGGAGATGGTTCTGGATGGTGTGGCTGCTTACACATTTTTGCGCACCAGCGTTAAATTGTCGAGTGATTTATTGCACTGCGTTCCGTCTATCCGCTGTTACAATGCGAGCTAGCCGACGATGACCCAGCTCATCCACACGCTGTTGTCCACGGCAGTTGGCCCTTGCAGGGATGGTTTTACCGGATTCGATGTACTCACGGTGCACCCGTGACACAGCGGCTCGTGAAAATCCCAGTGCCTGCACAACTTCCGAGATGGATTGTGGGCAGTTGTCGGGCCCCGACAATTTGCCCACGATCAAATGCACTTGGATCCTTCTTCTTACCCATACTGCGTCCGACTCTTACTGATTCCCGTCGCATCACTCCTTATATTGTCGAATCGCTGCGTAAGTCATGTCGTTTCCGTTTACAGGGCCGCCCACAGCGCCACATTTTCATAACGCCAGCTGTCTCTAATTCAATTGCTCTTCAGTGTATATACTTAATAAAAAATGATCCACAATTTCACAAATATTTGTGTTAATTGATATATGTTCCTCTAGTTACTTACCTCAGAGTGAGGGCAAGTTTTTAGGCTTCTTCACTCAATTATATGAATTACATCTTCAATAAGAGTCAAAATGATATTAGACTGCTCCCGTGTGAATCAGAAATATGCTATAAACTTAAGTTCATCATCGAGCAAATGGTTTTCTATCAAACTTCTGTACACTCCTTCTTATTCCCGACATAAATACATCGCACCAATTGGTTTTCGTTTGTGCAACCGTTCAAGTATGTAATCCTCCTCTTCCACTTCTTCCAAGCACTTGACAAGCCATAAAACACATAGTTTCTTCTTTGAAACACACATTTTTGCACTTTTTGAAACGCACTGCATTCTTACACGAGTAGATAGATGTCCTCGCACTGTAGGGTCACGATTGGCTTATTCCGTCGTCGTCTGCCTCGTGGAGGAAAACACTCCACTCCAGCGTGTTACTTTACGCAGAGCCAAACGTGATTGTGTAGCGTTTTCCGTTCTCCGCTGCGTATAAAACCGCCTTTATCCATGAGTTCCTCTTCTCATCTCTTCTGGTTACGCAAAGCATGCATCTCTCCATACTTCTTTCAAGTGTTTGCAGCCTTTGTATGCCTTTTTTTACTTAAGGTTCTCATCTCTGATTCATAAATAAGCACTGGAAGGATGCATTGATTAAACACTTTTAAGACATAATGGCATATTGCTCTTAAAAATTGTACTGTTTCTTCCAAAAGCTCTCTAACCAAGTTTTATACGTCGATTAATTTTTTAATTAATGTGACCTTTGCTTGATATCTACTGTCAAAGGTAAATGTAGGTTATCTTCGGCTTTTCCCCATCAATCGATAAATCTTCATTTCTTGTAAAAGCATTGTACATCAGTTTTGTCTTCTGAAAGTTCAAGGCGTTGGCCTCTGATCATTCGTCATCGAAGGGGTCCGGGTTCGAATCCCGGTGCAGGCATGGATGTTGTGTTTGTCTTACGGCACTGGCTCTCTCCCTTCCCTGGAACCAGTGACCCTAAATTAGGGACGGGCGACTGCTTATAGCCCATTGAGTTGCTCACGGTGGTCGTTAAACATCCAATCAAAAAAAAAAAAAAAAAAAAAAAAATTTCGGTACATTTGGTTCACTCTTTCTCTATGGGGCAGTTTTATGTCGAACGGTGTATACCTTTCAGCCATTGGGTGTTCGAAGTGATCCCGGTTGGGACGGTATGGTATACGGGTAGTTAACAAAAATGGAAGTGAGCATACCGGCAGTTGTAAAAACAACACTTACCATCCCGGTATAAACCCGTCACAAACTACGTAAAGAAATTAGGATGAAAGCACAAATTTTAACGCAAAACTCGGCAAATGACATTTTTGACGGATAAAATTGATAAATGATTAGCACCTGGGACTGAAAAGACATTGGAAGCAGAAGCATGGTGTCAGAATTCTTGTTAATATGAAAGGGGGGGTGAAGAGTGAAACATTACATCTCTCAGGAAAAAACACTTCATTATAGTTTTTATTTGCGGAGAAGGGAAACATACAAGGCTTATTCGGCGTGACGATAACCTCACGCGTGGCAAGGAGGGTATCTCAACAGAGGGACTTCCCGGAATCATGACTTTTCAGATATTTTTCTGAGCCCCAGTGAAAACCCATTTTCAGCACAGGGCAGGGGTCTGTGGATTTTTCACCGTTATGGGTGGAGCGTGGCGTGAGGTGATATTAAAGTGTAATAAGGGGATTAAATTGCCAATCTAATTTTTTCTCTCTGTAACAACACTTCTCTCTTCTCCCTAGTCCGTCTTTAAATAAGCCGAGCTTAATACGCCTGTTGTTGAGTTTGTTGACTGAAAAAAGCATTTGCAAGGAATTTGACCTTTGTTTGACCTGCTGCTAAATTAGTTGCAGGATTCAAAGCTGATGATAATCTCTTGCATCTGCGCATTTCAGTTTTAGTGTAACAGCAGAGTACTTAACATACTGAAGCAGAATGGCTTTCAATTTAAAATAATTGGTTGAAGAATGGGAAGTTAGAAAAAGAGCGTAAAGATGCTGAAAAGGCGCTTTCTGTAAAAAAAAAAAAAAAAGAAAAGTAAAAATATGTTCAGAATTTAATTTATTGATTTATTTGTGTCATCATCATCATTGTCAACCATTATCAATCCACTGCTGGACGAAGGTCTCCCCAAGTTTCCTCCACAACGGTCTGTCTTGTGCCAGTCTCCTCCATGTCACTCCCGCATATTTACGAATTTCATCCACCCATCTCCCATGTGGTCTTTTTCTGGGTCTTTTCCTGTCCCTTGGAATCCAATCTAAAATTTCGGCTGTCCATCTATGGTCTGTCCTTCTGGCAGTATGTCCAGCCCATTGCCATTTCAGGGATTTAACTCTGATCATGATGTCTTCCACTCTCGTCATTTTTCGGATCCACGAGTTCCTCTTCTTATCTCTCCTGGTTATACCAAGCATGCACCTCTCCATGCTTCTTTGAGTTGTCCGCAGCCTTTGTATGTCTCTTTTAGTTAAGGTCCACGTCTCTGCACCATACGTAAGCACTGGAAGGATGCACTGATCAAACACTTTTCTTTTAAGACATAATGGCATATTGCTCTTGAAAATTATGCTGTTTCTTCCAAAAGCTCTCCAGGCAAGTTTTGTACGCCGATTAATTTCTTCATCAATGTGACCCTCACTTGATATCTGCTGTCCAAGATAAACATACGTATCTGTTATCTCCAGTTTTTCTCCATCAATCGATAAATCTTCATTTCTTGTAAAAGCATTGAACATCACTTTTGTCTTCTGAAAGTTCATTTTTAATCCCACTTCTTTACTCTTGTCAGCAAGTTCCTGGATCATACTCTGCAACTCTGATGGGGTAGTTGCAAAAATGACTACGTCATCAGCAAAACGAAGGTGGGTTAGATAATCTCCATTAATCTTTATCCCTTTGTTTTCCCAGTTCAGTGATTGAAAGACATTTTCCAATGTGGCATTAAAGAGCTTCGGAGATATGGTGTCACCTTGTCTCACTCCCTTTCCAATTTTTATGTTTGTTGTATTTTCAAACAACCGAATCTTTGCACTTGCATTTTCATAGATGTTATTAATAATATTAATGTATGCATCTTCAATACCGCAGGATTTCAGAGCCGTGGTAACTGCTGATGGTTTCACCGAATCAAAGGCTTTTTCATAATCGATAAAAGCCATGCACAATGGAAGTTCATATTCCCTCGCTCTTTCAATTAGTTCTCTCAGTACGTGGATATGATCTATTGTGCTGTAGCCACTCCTGAATCCAGCTTGTTCTCTCGGTTGAGCCATGTCCAGTGTTACCTTCAAGCGGTGTGAAAGAACTTTAGTGAAGATTTTATAAACCACTGATAGGAGGCTGATAGGTCTGTAGTTCCTGAGATCCTAAATGTCACCTTTTTTATGTAGCAGGATCATTGTAGCATTGTTCCAATCCTCAGGAATCTTCCCTTCATTAAGGCATCGAGTGAAAATTTGGGCGAGTACTGTTTCAATTTCTCCACTTGCTTCTTGTATGATGTCTACAGTAATTCCATCTTCTCCTGGAGCTTTCCCCCGCTTCATGTTCTTGATCGCATGAGCAACTTCTGCTGGGAGGACTGGAAGAACTCTGGTACCTTTCATGATGTCTGGAGTACATGTATCATCCCTTTCATATAATTTGGAGTAGAAATCTTTCACTCTTGTCAAAATTTCGCCTCTATTTCTTGTTATAGAACCATCTTCTTTTCTCAGAGCCATAATCTGTTTTCTTCCCTTACTGAGATGTCCCTTTGCTATCTTAAGGCTTTGGTTGTTTTCAATTGCTTTCCTCACTAGTTCACAGTTGAATTTTCTTACGTCTTCAGTGATACTTTTTCGTGTTGTCTTGCATAGCTCTATATATTCCACTTTGGAAGTCACATCTTCTTTAGTTGTCCTCATCTCTCTTCTTTTTTGCATCAACATTTTGGTTTTTCCTGATAATTTGTTCACATGCAACTTGTTCTTAGACCCAGCTAATTTTGTTGCTGTTTCCATTAGAGCTTTGGTTACTTTTCTGTTAACTTCCGAAATATCCACTTCTTCCGATGTTAGGCCTCCTAAAGCAGAGAATCTGTTCTTCAGTTCCAACTTGAAAGTATTATGGTGTTTTTTAAGGTTGGTTATGTCAATACATTTTGTTTGTCTTATGAGCTTGCCACGTTCCAGTTTAGTGTTGAGGTGCATCTTACATCTCACCAATCTATGGTCACTACCTGTGTTGAACTTGTTCAGCACACTGCAGTCTTCGATGACGAATTTTTTGTTACACATAATAAAATCAATTTCACTTGTCGTCCCAATTGGATGTCTCCATGTCCATTTCCTGTGTGGCTTTTTCTTGAAAAAGGAGTTCAAGATGAAAAATCCTTCTGCCTCTGCAAACTCAACGAGAGTATTTCCACGCTGGTTTCTGTTGCCGTGACCGAATTTACCTACTGAAGTTTCATTCTGTTGCCGTTGCCCTATTTTTGCATTGAAATCTCCCATAATTATCTTCAAGTGCTGCTTACCTTTATTATTTAGATGACGAATTTCCTCATAAAATTCTTCAATTTCTTCTTCAGGATGACTTGTGGTGGGTGCATAAGTTTGAATAATCTGAGCCTGGTATCTTCTCGATAGTTGGATAACGAGTCGTGCAGCTCTGTCAGAGGAACTTTCAACTTCTACCACTTTATCCTTCAGTTTCTTGTTTATTATAAATCCAACACCACTAGTTCTGCCAGTATCTGTCCCACGATAATAGAAGAGATGTCCACTTTTCAGTTCAATGAGATCTTCTCCTTTTCTCCTTACCTCACTTAGCCCCACGATGTCCCACTTGATCCTTTGTAGTTCCTCTTCCAATTCAAGAAGCCTTGAATCAGAAGATAGGGAGCGTCCGTTATAGGTAGCCAAGGTCAGCATCAAATGGCAGCCTAGTCCGATCCTCCGGGGATTCTTAGCACCCTCTGCCTTCATGTCGCACTGGCCGCTGCCTTGGCCAGGTACATTCCAGCTGCCGGAGACTGAGGGCCAAGATTTAAGTTGTAGAGTCATTTTGGAGGTGTTTGGCCATAACTCACCACGCTGGCCAAGCGGGTTGGTGAGTGTGGGATAGCATTTCCTCTGATCCCGATGGTATAGTTATACCGCTATTGGCGGTCGTCAGAGCCCCTTTAGTGGGAACAGGATGCACCACGAGAAGGCGGGGTTGACATTTGTCAAGGAGAGGCTGTGATGTTACGCATCACCTGACCTTACATCCCTTTTATTTGTGTAGTGGTCCATTAATCCAGAAAATGCAATTTAATTTATGTTGGAAATTAAGCTGAAACTGAAAGAGACCACAAACCCTTCAATGAAAGTTTTTTTTTTTTAATTATTACATTAACTTTTTAAGTATTATATAGATTAATTTTTTAATACCAAAAATATACAAAAAAAAAATTATGTGGAATGGTATTTCTTTCGAAACCTCCTATTTATACTATGCGGATCTATAGTTGACACCATACCGGCAGTAGCTCTGTGTCACTACAACCACTGCAGCCATTTGAAATCCTGGTAACGCTGAAACTTTCCCATCTGCCTTTTAAGCTTTTTGCATCACATGAAACTGCCTGTTCTTAGGAAATAATTAAGGATTATTTTTAATGTTTTGTATTTAACGTTCATAAATTTGTGTGGGCGCTGGGATATTCGTTGTAATCGCGAACGTAAGCCTAGTGAAATGTTCCATGGGTGGTAACTTCTCCCATAGAGCAGCATTCCAGAGGGTTGCCTAAAAATTATATAGGCGATAAACATAACTGTAATGCTCGTTTCATTGTGGGAAACCTGATGTCCAAATGGTCCAACCAGTCGACCAGTGATGATACGTACGTGCAGTGGCGTCGCTGGACCTTGAAATCAGGGTGGGCGAGTATTATTTTTGCTGGGGCAAGTTTGATAGCAACTTCATTTACGAAATACTGAGGGAAATAATTTAATGCTTTTTTTTTACGACCAGCTACAAAAGAATTCGTGCAATTCCCACTTCCTGGACTGACTATGGATCTGACTATGCCACGGGTAAACAAACGAACAAGATAACGCAAAATTGACTAGTGGGTTATTGGTGTGAGATATAAGTGTTGGTAGAATATCGCCTTCAACGCTTTTCTTGCTGTGAATGCATTGTCTTGTTTTTCAAAATGTCGCATTTTTTTTTTATGAAAATAGTACTGTATAGTCGGATTTTTTTCTTGGCACTTGACGACAATGGAATCGCCTGATTTTGGGGGAGCAGCAAGCACTTCCCGGGTCTAAACAGATGTTATTTGCAGCAAGAAGGGAGCAGGCGAAGGGTTCCGTAGTAATCTCACCCTAGGGCGGAATTCTTGTGGAAAGCGTGGCAGTAAACATTGCTTGATCTGAAAGGGGGCTTCTTTGTCTCGTAAGTTATCCTTTTTAAGGGAATAGTGCGACCTCTCTCCCCAGCGATTATGTTCCCAGCAAGCAATTTGAGACAATCAGGGAGACAATGATGCTGTGGGTGGGAGATGAACCATGCTGATGCTGATGATGTGGGTGGGAGATTTTCTTTTTGTTTACTTGAATCAAATTTTAACGCCGTGACACACACACACAATATCTCTCCCTCTGTGACAGCGCTCGCGACCGCGAGGCTGCACATCCAGGTGGAAACCCAATTTCCGAATTTTTTTTTTTTTTTTTTTTTTTTTTTTTTTGATTTGGTAATGAATTTTTGTGGGAGGAGTACATTTCATCTATATATTTTCCTTTCTTTCTTTTTTTTTTTTCCATTTGCCCTACGCCGTCAGTTGAGATTTCCAGAGCTGAACAACCCCCAATTTCGGATAATTATTTTTCTCTCTTTCTCCCCCATTGGGTAGTTAGGTAACGCTACGGGACCCCGCGTGAACGTCGCCTTACGCAAGAAGAAGATGAATGTTTAGCTGGACTTCAGTGGGACCCATGGTATGTCTACAAACGCCTGTTACTGGCCAACGCTATGTTCGCATCCTTTCTGACGAGGTACACCCGTTCATGTCCTGCATTCATGCTGATGGGTTGGGCTTGTTCCAACAGGGCAATGCACCTCCACACAAGTGTCGAGACGCCACATTATGGTTGGAGAAGCATTCATCTGAGTTTGGAGTGTTGCCATTTCCACCCAAGGCCCTAGATCTGAACGTGATAGAACACATTCGTGATGCCATGCTACGCGCTATCGAACACAGGAATCCGAAACCTCGGAATACACCCGAATTGTGGAACGCTCTTATGGAAGTATGTTGTGCATTGCCTACAGCATATTTCCAGAAGCTAGTGGAGTCCATGCCCCGTCGCATTTCTGCAGTCCTGCGCTCCCGTGGGGGACCTACCACGGGAGCGCAGGACTCACTGAACTGCCAGGAAAACTGGTACACCAGTTTTCCTGGCAGTTCAGTGTATATAATCAATAGGTGACTGCAAGTTTAATAATCCATTTATGGCAACTTACATTCTCACATTCTTATGATTATAAGAAAAAGGGGTCCTAATATACTATGTGGGTTTTTTTTCTAATTATTTGCCAAAACAAGACCAATAAATTGCTTTACATGTTAATTTATCTAATACACTGGCGGAAAGTGAAAAAAGAACACCAAGAAGGAATTGGCGGACGATCATGAAATTTACATATACTAATGGGGTCGAGTTTACGTAGGAGTGATGTTAATTTCGAGACCAACCGGTGAGCGCTTACGCCACAGCACGGCATAATATGCAAATTATCGTCGGCGGTATTTAAGGAGTACGGCGAAGTGAGTGAAATCAGTCGTCTGCGTACGGACACGTGCGAAGACCCTGAAGAAGCTGCAATGCCTGGACATGGAAGACGTGTACGATTTCAGCAGTTATCGGACTTTGAGCGAGGTCGTCTAGTCGGACTCCGTGAGGCCGGGAGGTCGTCTAGTCGGACTCCGTGAGGCCGGGTGGTCGTATCGTCGTATTGCGGAGCGAATTGGACGGGAAGTATCGGTGGTGGTACGATGGTGGCGTAGATGTTCCGAGGAACATTCCGACACGAGAAGACGTGGAACCGGGAGTCACAGACGGACTGATGAGCGGACCGATCGACGCATAAGAATAACGGCATTGTCAAGCAGAACATCCACTGCGACGCAAATCAGAGCTGCCGTTGCACCTGAGGTGACTCTGCGAACAATCCGCAACCGTCTACTGGATGAAGGACTACGTGCACGTGTCCCTCTGGCATGTGTACCTCTGACTCCATCCCACCGTCAGGAACGGCTGCAGTGGTGTCGCCAACGTCTGCACTTAATAACGCAATGGCGATCTGTCGTGTTCAGCGATGAAAGCAGATTCTGCTTGGGAGCCTCCGATGGCCGTATGCGTGTTCGCAGACGCACAGGGGAGCATCTCCACCCTTCTTGCATCCGCCAGCGGCACACAGGGCCTACACCTGGTCTCCTTGTGTGGGGAGCGATCAGCTATCACTCCCGTACACAACTAGTGTTTGTACCGGGTACGTTAAACAGCATCTCCTACATCAACAACATCATTCAGCCCGTTGTTGTGCCATTTGTAAGGTCGGTCCATCGTGGTGTTTTCCAGCAAGATAACGCACGCCCACACACGGCACGTGCAACGCAACATGCACTTCAGGGTGTGAGACAAACTTCCATGGCCTGCACGTTCACTGGATTTGTCCCCCATTGAGCACGTGTGGGACTTTATGGGACAACGACTTATCCGGTTTCCACGGCTAGCCACGACCATCCCCGATTTACGCGTCCAGGTTGAGGATGCGTGGAACTCAATACCCCCAACTTACATCCAACATCTGTACGACAGACTCCATGCCAGAATTTCACAGTGTGACGCAGTTCATGGCGGTTCAACCTCGTACTAACCATGTTACATGGAAATGTTATTTTTCAGTTTACCAGCAAATACAGCTGTATTTTGCCATAATATTTTGATCACGTTATCCTCTGTATTCCGTTATTATGCTGTATAAATTTCGTTGATATCAGAGGTCTCCTTCTTGGTGTTCTTTTTTCACTTTCTGCCAGTGTATATTCTCATGAATGTTTCTATAGTTGAAAATTGTGTGCTCAACCCTGGATATATGGAAATAATATTTTCTACGGAAGGGACTCGGCAATTCTTTATCATATGTTTTAAATTCTAGGCGGTCTAAAATTATTGCGGCACACGGCCAGGCCCTTTGACTCCCAAGGGTAAATCTGCTGTGTGAATCACAACGCCTCGTCAATAGATCCTGAAGCTGCGTCAGCCCTAAATCAGGGAATTGCAGAATCACAATCCACTTGACCCCCCCTCCCCGATACCAATATTACGTCAGGTGCACCTCCGCTGGGATCCGGACGATTATACCTCCTTAGCTCCCTTCAGTCAAGCCAGATATCTTGCCCTGCACTGCTCTCCTCAAAAGTAGTCGGCAGTCACGCCGTGCTCCATCACTGCCACAGGGCAGACTTGAGAGTGCAGGTATAGCTTTATACTCCATTTTTCGTATTGGAATTCTCTAATTAGTAGCACAAACAAACAGCAGAAAAATTAGTAATGCCTTTCCTCGGGGAATTCCTGTCCACTCTCATTTTCCCTGCTCCCTCACTGCCACAGGGCAGACTTAAGAGTGCAGGTATAGCTTTAGACTCCACTTTTCGTGTTGGAATTCTCTAATTAGTTGCACAAACAAACAGCAGAAAAATTAGTAATGCCTTTCCTCGGGGAATTCCTGTCCACTCTCATTTTCCCTGCTCCCTCACTGCCACAGGGCAGGCTTAAGAGTGCAGGTATAGCTTTAGACTCCACTTTTCGTGTTGGAATTCTCTAATTAGTAGCACAAACAAACAGCAGAAAAATTAGTAATGACTTTCCTCGGGGAATTCCTGTCCACTCTCATTTTCCCTGCTCCCTCACTGCCACAGGGCAGGCTTAAGAGTGCAGGTACAGCTTTAGACTCCACTTTTCGTGTTGGAATTCTCTAATTAGTAGCACAAACAAACAGCAGAAAAATTAGTAATGCCTTTCCTCGGGGAATTCCTGTCCACTCTCATTTTCCCTGCTCCCTCACTGCCACAGGGCAGGCTTAAGAGTGCAGGTATAGCTTTAGACTCCACTTTTCGTGTTGGAATTCTCTAATTAGTAGCACAAACAAACAGCAGAAAAATTAGTAATGACTTTCCTCGGGGAATTCCTGTCCACTCTCATTTTCCCTGCTCCCTCACTGCCACAGGGCAGGCTTAAGAGTGCAGGTATAGCTTTAGACTCCACTTTTCGTGTTGGAATTCTCTAATTAGTAGCACAAACAAACAGAAGAAAAATTAGTAATGCCTTTCCTTGGGGAATTCCTGTCCACTCTCATTTTCCCTGCTCCCTCACTGCCACAGGGCAGGCTTAAGAGTGCAGGTATAGCTTTAGACTCCACTTTTCGTGTTGGAATTCTCTAATTAGTTGCACAAACAAACAGCAGAAAAATTAGTAATGCCTTTCCTCGGGGAATTCCTGTCAACTCTCATTTTCCCTGCTCCCTCACTGCCACAGGGCAGGCTTAAGAGTGCAGGTATAGCTTTAGACTCCACTTTTCGTGTTGGAATTCTCTAATTAGTTGCACAAACAAACAGCAGAAAAATTAGTAATGACTTTCCTCGGGGAATTCCTGTCCACTCTCATTTTCCCTGCTCCCTCACTTCCACAGGGCAGGCTTAAGAGTGCAGGTATAGCTTTAGACTCCACTTTTCGTGTTGGAATTCTCTAATTAGTAGCACAAACAAACAGCAGAAAAATTAGTAATGACTTTCCTCGGGGAATTCCTGTCCACTCTCATTTTCCCTGCTCCCTCACTGCCACAGGGCAGGCTTAAGAGTGCAGGTATAGCTTTAGACTCCACTTTTCGTGTTGGAATTCTCTAATTAGTAGCACAAACAAACAGCAGAAAAATTAGTAATGCCTTTCCTCGGGGAATTCCTGTTCACTCTCATTTTCCCTGCTCCCTCACTGCCACAGGGCAGGCTTAAGAGTGCAGGTATAGCTTTAGACTCCACTTTTCGTGTTGGAATTCTCTAATTAGTTGCACAAACAAACAGCAGAAAAATTAGTAATGCCTTTCCTCGGGGAATTCCTGTCAACTCTCATTTTCCCTGCTCCCTCACTGCCACAGGGCAGGCTTAAGAGTGCAGGTATAGCTTTAGACTCCACTTTTCGTGTTGGAATTCTCTAATTAGTTGCACAAACAAACAGCAGAAAAATTAGTAATGACTTTCCTCGGGGAATTCCTGTCCACTCTCATTTTCCTTGCTCCCTCACTGCCACAGGGCAGGCTTAAGAGTGCAGGTATAGCTTTAGACTCCACTTTTCGTGTTGGAATTCTCTAATTAGTAGCACAAACAAACAGCAGAAAAATTAGTAATGACTTTCCTCGGGGAATTCCTGTCCACTCTCATTTTCCCTGCTCCCTCACTGCCACAGGGCAGGCTTAAGAGTGCAGGTATAGCTTTAGACTCCACTTTTCGTGTTGGAATTCTCTAATTAGTAGCACAAACAAACAGCAGAAAAATTAGTAATGACTTTCCTCGGGGAATTCCTGTCCACTCTCATTTTCCCTGCTCCCTCACTGCCACAGGGCAGGCTTAAGAGTGCAGGTATAGCTTTAGACTCCACTTTTCGTGTTGGAATTCTCTAATTAGTAGCACAAACAAACAGCAGAAAAATTAGTAATGACTTTCCTCGGGGAATTCCTGTCCACTCTCATTTTCCCTGACCATATACTAACATGAAAAAAGACTTAAACTAACGATTTGGAAGAGTGGAGAACAATTGAATTTTCATGGCCTTCAGGGTGCTATTTTGATAACCTTTGTACGAAGAAGTAAACAACGCACTTCCTAGAGAAAAATGCTTAGGGCTACACTACGAAAAACCGGAGAGTTATTCTTCCCTGGAACATTCCATAATATATTATAAACTTAAAAAAACTGAAAATAACATATCTTGAACTGGGTTTGTGTCAGGATGGGTAAGACAATTTTTAGGCCCGTCCGTGCGTATGAGTAAGGACGCCGCCATATTTTTATCGGCATCTGTGAAGCAGGCTGTATGTATTGAATTTTATTTTTTATTTTTAACCTCAGTGGATCAGTGCATGTTAGTAATTATATGTGTGTGGGAGTAATGTTGGGTATATTATGCTGTTTCGTGCAAGAGGCGTCCATAAAAATGCGCAGCATTATTATTTAGACGAAGCCGAAGAAGAGCTTAAGATGTGCATAATCAGGGTGAAGAATTCAAACTATGTTTGGTAAGATCTAATTAAAAGCGGCACATGACAGATAGAAAAATAAAAATAACAAAAAAGTAAAGAAAAATTCCAATTACTTTCCCAGCAGTTCGAGTGGTTCGTCGGAACCAAATTACTTACCCACAACACGCACGTGCTCTGCACGTGGAGCCTTGCCAACATATGACTTGCATCTCAAATAAGTCAAGGCCGGTGAAGCGGCACAGAAAACACCAGGTCACGCGTGGTCGTGATGCGATCAAATCCACTTCCAGTCTCTTTACGCAGACAGCTGAAAAGAATACTTTCTCGTCTTTCTTTTTTCACTTCGAGGAGATATGAGTGGAATGCACCGCTCAGATTAACTACCTTCGGTCCCTTCTTAATTAAAACGAAATGTTCGTTGAGCGATCCGGTTAGAATGGGATAGCGCTAACGTGGGCGTCACTGTTCGTATATATTCGTCAAGGGAGCTTGCTGTGCATTTAGCCGGACTACATAGTGCAAAATAGCTCCAGCATTACGGAAAAAAGAAAGAAATGGAAAGAAAGAAAAAGTAGCTTAAATGTGATGCTCCACGCTTTCACTTTTTTATGCTAGGATAAAAGCTGCTAGTTTCAGTGTAAATCGATTAACTATCGTGTAATCGGCGACGCAGTTTAAAGGGACGTTTAGCGAGTGTGGATAGAATTTTGCCGAAGTTTAAATAAAGCAGTAAATATGCATTTGATTTGCCATGCCGCTTTAAAATTGAGGAACCCAGTCCCAAAATAACAGCTGCTCCCTTTGCATCAAAGTTTTAAGACGTACACTAATGTCTAAAGCAGTTGGTTTATTTACACCATCTGTATGTACACTATGTGGACAAAAGCTATTGGACACCCCACGCAGGCTCCCTCAGCAGACACGTATTTTATAAGGTATAAAACGCCAACGGGAGTACGTTCAGATCAATCGCTAATACAATGGCCAGCAGGAAAGCGGCGGTATAATAGCCTGCTAATTTTTTTTTTTTTTTGATTGGAGGTTTAATGCGACCACCGTGATCAACTCGGGGAATGGGCTATAAGCATGGGCGCCAACAGGAAAGGTCACAGGGTCGCTTGACCGCCCTGTAGAATTATTTTTTCCTTTATTTTATTATATTTTATTTTATTTTATTTATTACATTTTTGTTTTTGCACTCATAGAACTGGACCACAAGGAAAGATGGAGTTTGGGGCGTTTAATTTAATATCCCAATTTTATTGGAAATTTGGAATTGGAAAACGATAACGTGAAAGCGGAAAACCTACCAAACCGTAAGGTGTACGCCCAAGCAAGTTCCGCTCAGGGTGGTGTGTGCTGAACTTAAAAGGCTTAGGGTGGCCATACTCGACACTGTTCATTTCGAAACAAAACTGAAATTTTGAATAAGGCCATGAAACAAATAGAAAAATAAAATGCACCACTGAATTTGGAACTCCCCAAAGTTACTATTGTATTGTTTGCGTTGTTTGCGTCAGATGAGTAGATACACCTGAAAGTGGAAGAAAAAGGTAACTATTGTTTGCATGTGTACCAAATTTGTAAACACAAAAATTTAATGGTATACAATCTACACGCGTGATAACTTTTGGAGGTAAAGAAGTCAAATATAATGGTTAGGACAAAAAAACATTGTTTTTATACCACAATTAAGTAACTCAGATTTTGTTTCCCACCTCAGTCATTGCTGAGGGAAATGCACTTGAACCATGTGATGAAAATTCACCCTAAAAATATCTAAAACTTCACTGCACTAGGGTTTAGGTTTTTGAAAGGCCACTTGGCCTATATTTATTTGTAAAACTTAACAAGTGTGAGGTTAAATTTTGGACACAATTTCAAACAATAGTTACCTTTTCTTCCACTTTCAAGTGTATCTACTCATCTGACGCAAACAACGTAAACAATACAATAGTAACTTTTGGGAGTTCCAAATTCAGTGGTGCATTTTATTTTTCTATTTGTTTCATGGCCTTATTCAAAATTTCAGTTTTGTTTCGAAATGCATCCACCCATCTCCCAAATTCGAATTTCCTATAATTTACTTATAAATTTCAATATCAGCATAAGTTTCTATTGTTAATACACCAAATCATCCTTATAACATTTAATACCGTGACTTCCAAATTCTCTTCATAACACATACGCTTTCTTCAAGAACAGCATCAATTATTAATAATAATAATAGTAGTAGTAGCTGTAGTGTTCTAGTGTAGTAAGTAAGTAGTAGTAATAGTATTAATCTTTCATTTTCACAAATTACTGTTTTCTACATATTAGCCAAACATTGATTAATTGCACTTGACGCCCCCTTGAAAAATTTCCTGCAGGCGCCCATGGCTATAAGCAGTCGCCCATCCCTAATTTAGGGTCACTGGTTCCAGGAAAGGAAGAAAGGCGGTACCGTAAGGCAAACAAACATCCATGCCTCACCGGAATTCGAACCCGAACCCCTTTCCGGACGAATGATCAGGCGCCATCGCTTAGACCACTGCGGTACTGCTCAATTGGAGGTATCAGCATAAGATGCATTGCTGATGTCACACTGTAGAATCTCTGCTCAATTAGAGGTATCAGCATAAGATGCATTGCTGATGTCACACTGTAGAATCTCTGCTCAATTAGAGGTATCAGCATAAGATGCATTGCTGATGTCACACTGTAGAATCTCTGCTCAATTAGAGGTATCAGCATAAGATGCATTGCTGATGTCAGACAGGTCGCTAAATCGACTGTGGCCTTTGGCATCAACAAGTGGAAGAAGATGGAAGATTGCATAAATTCACCTCGCTCTGGGAGAGCTAAAAATGCAACCCGAGGACCGTAGAGTGCTGCAGAGGGAGATCCGAAAAATCAGGTCCTGATCAATAATGCACTCTAGCTCATGAGTTCTAGATGGCCACAGATGTTATGGTCTCCACCGAGACACTTCGGAGAGAGGCCCATGCACTCGGGTGTCATGGCCGAGCAGTCGTCCATAAACCTTTCTTCTCAAAGACCTAAGCCACGCGGCTACGTTGGTGTCAACAGCACAAATATTTGACATTGGAGCAATGGCCACAGGGTTTATGGGGCGACTAATCCCTCTTCATATTATTCCGATCGGATGGGCGTGTCTGGGTTTGTCAGTTACCCGGAGAACGTCTGCTTCCGGAGTGTACAGGGCCGATTGTGAAGCACGGAGTCGTTGGAGTTATGGTATGGGGCTGTTTCAGCTGGTACGGTGTGGGTCCACTGGTTGTTATTCATGGCAACATGAAGTCTGTGCTTTATAGAGATATCCTGGATAACTCAATGCTCCCAACGTCGTGACAGTTCTACGGACACGACGATTGTTTCTTTCAGGACGACAATGCCACTTGTTATGTTTCCAGGGATACAATGGAGTGGTATGAGGAAACTCAGGTCTCGCGGATGGACCGACCTGCTCAAAGCCCCGATCTCAATTATCTATTTCATAGTTAATTTACAGGGTTACAAGGAAAGTCCGTGATCAGGTCCGTATCTCACGAACTATGGCTGTTAGCGATCTACTTCTTGGGTAGTTGTATAGGAAACTCCCTAAGGCGCACATAAGCTGGTGTGCAAAAATTAAGGAGGAAGAGGAGAAATTAGCATAACAGCGGAACGAGCAGGCAGAACGGACCGAAAGACCACTCAGGAGATAGACTAGGGTCCGGTACGGTAGGGCATACGCATATATGCAGCATGGCGTAGGGAGGGGGGATTTGTCGGAAGGGTATAAAGCACACGGGCGGTGTACGCTCAGCAATTCGGTGAAAGCTATTGCATGTACATCGGTTTGAACGACGTCGAGTTGCTGCCACCGTGCGATATTGCCAACAGGCAATCCAGTAGACGACATCTGGATGACTTTATTGGGAAGTTGGAAGAATGTCGAAGGGTGACTGGTGTAGCCGAGGAGTTCGGGATCGCTCACAGCATCGTTTCACGAGCTTGGAGAGCCTTTCAAACGACAGGAACAGTTGTCCGAGAGTTTAGCAGTGGTCGTCCACGAGCAACCACGGCGGCGAAAGACCGGTATATTGTCCTACAGGCGAGAAGAGACAGACGGCAGACAGCGAGAGAAATCGCAAGGCACATGCAACAGACAACTGGACGTTCGTTATCGCGTTTTACCGTGGCCAGGAGGCTGCACAAAGGTGGTCTATTTGCACGACGACCAGTACGGCGTGTACCATTAACGCCTGCTCATCGGAGACGGCGGTTTTTGTGGTGCCAGGAACACAGAAACTGGACACATCAGCAACGGGGTCGAGTTCTCTTTACGGATGAGAGACGATTTAGTCTGACGAGCGATTCTGGACTTATACACATCTGGAGAGAGCAGGGAACACGCAATCACACCTCCAACATCATCGAAAAAGACCGGTTTGGAGGTGGCGGAGTTCTCGTTTGGGGCGGTATCATGCTTGGTAGCCGTACTGTCCTTCACGTCTTCCAAGGAGGTTCAGTCACTGGTGTCCGCTATTGTACCGAGGTTGTCCTGCCTCACGTGCGTCTGTTTAGAGGTGCTATGGGTCCTGAGTTCCTCTTCATGGACGACAACGCTACACCTCATCGTACAGTGGCTGTCGCAGAGCTGTTGGAGAGTGAATATATTCAGCACATGGATTGGCCCGCAAGGTCCACGGACTTAAATCCAATCGAACACGTGTGGGACCTTCTCGGGAGACGCTTGGCAGCACGTCACCAGCCGCCAGCAACGATTCCGCAGCTGCGATTGGCGCTGAAGAATGGGCCGCGATGCCTCAACAGCTCCTTGACAACATTGTCCTCAGCATGGACAGACGTTGTAAATCCTGCAACGCAGTCAGGGGTGATCATATCCCGTACTAAAGACTGGATTTTTCTTGGTAGCCGCCTGTCACATGGACGTTTTTGTCTTCTGTCCAGTTGTGCTTGAAGCTACCTTTTTAATAAAGTGCCTTTGTATCTTTTGGATTCCTTGTTTGGACAGTTGTGCTCACTTGTCCCATATCTTGCATCTTGGTGATCTTATGGTATGATTTGAGTCGATGTGGAGCACTTCTGCATGACGTTATATTCGAAAAACCGTCTCGTCCTTAATTTTTGCACGCCAGTGTAATAACACCACGAAGGATCCCCTCGCCCCCTTTGTGTGAGGTGGGTTGAGGGGGCTATAGTCAATTACAAACTTGTTATTTACAAACAATTACAAACTTGTTGGGGGTTGAGGGCAAAATAGTAAATTACAAACTTGTTCAGCGAGGCAAAAATGGTACATAAATGTTTTTGTCCCATAACAAAAGATGGAAGGGGACTCTCCAAATGCGAAAAAAGCGGAAAGCTGCTTGAGTCGCTGATGTGTCCGAAGCATATTTGCATGGATTTCAAATGTACTTTCTGCTCTGTCGTCAGAATACAAAAATGATATGCGTGGTCGGTATGCCAACACTTCGTGAACCGGTGACGGGAAATCGAAAGCTTTGCCACGTACGCAAGTCAATTAGATGTGCATACAGTTTTCCTATTGGATGAGTGTTTTGCCACTTTATGCTATTTCTCCTTGTCTCAGTGTATTTTTTACTGTAATGGACACCAAAGTCTGATATTGAGTATGTTAAGGAACTGCGTTTTATTTCAGAACAAGAACTGTTGATAAGGTTTGTAGGAAAACTTTTCCTTTGTGCTTTCATTTGCTTAGAACTTAACAGTTTAGATAAGTTCTAAGTACAGTCAAACCTCGATTTAACGAACTTCAAGGGACCGACAGTCTTGTACGTAAAATCGCGGAATTCGCTAAATCGAGGAAGACTTTCGAATGAAACATTCAAATTTAGCTAGTGTTCATAACAGAAAAAACGTAAGCAGCTAAATTCTCTTTCAGTGAAATTTAAATTATGTACAGTACTTTTATTTACGAAATTTATTAGCAAAACTGATAAACGTACACATTTACTTTGAATATTAAATACATATTTCGTATTTAGACTTCAATATGTAGCACCAAAATTTAAGCGTACTTTAAAATTGAAAGAGAAATACGATAGTTGGTCTTTTTCAGAGTATTTTTGCTTCTTGAATAACGATTTCAGTTTTATGCATAAACTGCATGAAACAGAACATCAATTAGTACTAATTAACTTGTAAAAACAGAATATGTCTTGATTACCTTTTTACGCTGTAGAAAAGAAATGCTTTAGAGTACGTGTCTGGGGATGGATGCGTAAAATGTGTGTCCCCTGACTTCCCAGAAAGGTATTGTTCTGTCTGTAGCTGAAAACAAGAATCCCCAGAGTACTTTAGATTTCCTCCCCCATACCGCATTCCTTTTACCTATTTCCCATCCATGCAAGAAAACGTTGCGCTCCTTTGGAACTTTTTGGTCATTAGCTTCCTCATGTAAGAAGTTTACGCTTGATGGTTGGAGGAAAGGCGAACTGATTTATTATTCCATCAAGCTGTTTCGCAGATGGTGTTCTTTGAATTGCTGGTTATCTGCATGCGTCAAACTTTCCTGTTACGCGAGGTTCTTTCTAGCCAACTTTTAACTTGAAAATGCTGGTTAACATAATTTGGTGTAGTAAAAAAAAAAAATGTCCGCTAAATTGAGAAAATATGTTCGTTAAATCGGGAAACGCCAAGCATTAATTTCAATGTGGTTCCGTCCGGACCATGAAAAATATACGTAAAATCGCGGAATTCGTTAAATCGCAGTCCGTTAAAAAGGAGTTTGACTGTAATAAGTTCTTGTCTAAATACTCTGTTGTTGCTTCCGGATGTTGTGATTTTCTTGGGGCCACATTGCCGGTCCCCTTTCATTTTTTGTTATGGGACAAAAACATTTATGTACCAATTTTGCCTCGCTGAACAAGTTTGTAATTGACTTTTTTTGCTCTATTTGCAAAGGGGCGCGCGATAGTCCCTTCAACTCCCCCTCAAAAGTCGGCGATTGGATACCTCGTGGTGTTATTGTGTGCGTCATAGGGGGTTTCCTATACAACTGCACAAGAAGTAAATCGCTAACCGCCATAGTTCCAGAGATATATTTACCTGATCAAGGACTTTCCTTGTAACCCTGTATATTTAATATATTAACTATGAGGTGAACTTGAACGACTGGCGAGGTCTAGGCCAACACGAACTCCGTCATTCTGAAAGTGTTGATCGATGTGCTCAAGGTGTGATGAAGGAACATCCCGGTTTCCGTACTCCATGAACTTGTGGACAGTTTACTTCGATGGGTGGCACTGTAATCCCTGCGAAAAAAGGATCTACCCGCTACTGATGTAAGTGCAATACCGTTTTTCTATTTACTTGCAATGTCCAATCACTTTTGTCCACATAGTGTACCTTGAACCAAGGTTCTTCAGGGATAAGGTTCAAACGTTTTGGATACGAGTTCATATTGTCTGGCGTTATGACGTCATCATGGAAGCAAACAGACCAACCAACAGCCATTGCAACTTTGGGTCATATGCAAAACGAGAAACGTAAGCACGGAATCGATGTTTTCAGATCTTTCGCGTTTAAAATTTCAGAAAACAGGATATTTATCAGCGATCTCTTACTTCTCTTTTCTTGAATTAATAATTAATTTTAAAAGCAACAAAATAAGTAAACGGCGGATTAGTGAAGATATCTGGGCTTACTGGAATTGGTTTTTCACATGAAATTATTATTCCAAAAATCCACCCCAACTAAACGTATTAAGAATACAAATGTTGACGTTTAAAAGCTTTAAAAAATTTATACAATATAATCTTTATAATTCGCCCAAAATCTATAAAAATCAGCTGAGGAATTATTCTACGTAAGACCATTAATAAATAGTAAAATGTAAAAAGAGCATTTTTGATCTCTTCTTTTAACATTCTTTTTTTGAAAAATTATTCTTAGTTTGCGTTAATATTTGTTTGCTTTGATTTCTTTTTCTAATTTTAATTGGTGGCACTAAATAAAACAGATCAAATAAATAAAATATCAAAAATTGGGTCATTTTAAGTCAATGAAATGACATCATGTGGAAAAAAATAATAAAATTACTTCCGTTGCTGAGAAGCAACAGACAAGGTACGTTCTCTGAGAAATTCTTCGAAGACTATATTTCAATAGCATGAATTTCACTGCGCTAACTGAATTCAGAATTTGCAATAGTTTCTTTACTTTTAGTGAAAACGGAAATATAAATACGCCAGAATGAACTTCTTTTTCAAGACTTACCTATCACTAATGAAATAGTTATGAAAAAGTGTCTTGAAAAAATTGAAAATGTCCAGAATTTGCAGTGAAAATTAATAAAGTGAGAGAAATTAAAGAATGTGAAAATTAAATTTTTTTTAATGACTTTCAAATGGAAAAAGTCCTTTTGCTGCTGTAGCAGACTTTCCACAGGGACTGCAGTTGTTGTTTTTATTATTGGGGGTCTAGTCGTTAGACCCCCAATAATAATACGGTCGTCGCCGTGGGCAGCTCAATGGGTTATAAGCAGTCGCCCGCCCCTAATTTAGGGTCGCTGGTTCGAGGGAAAGGAGAGAGCCAGTACCGTAAGACGAACACGACATCCATGCCTCACCCGGATTCGAACCCGGACCCATCTCGGACGAGTTATGCGAGGAACTGTACACCAACTATACTAGTAATCCGAATGCCACGAATTTGGTACTAGTTCTTCAAATAATGAATGCCTTTTGTTTTAATTCCAGGATACCGCGTACTAAACCAACACGACGCGCCGTGTCTTTGAATGAATAATTAATTACCTTCGCGTCTATTTGTTTATTGTGAAGTCAAGTCACCGCGTTCTAATTGTTGAAGCGTTCTATTATTCAGTTCGCAGTTTGCTGACTAGTTTCCTTGAAAAAAGCCATTTGGTTGATGTGCGAAAGATTGAAAACTTTGAATTCCATTTTATGCTAATAATTCGGAACACTGGTATAGTTTTACTATTTTAAATACATTTTTAGCTATTCTTCCGTTCAGTGCTCAACTTCTGTAGCAGTGATCCTCCACTCTGTTCCTGCTTCGTTCCGTTTGCATCACAAACGGTGATTTCGTCACTGTTAGAAGTATACTGTGACTCACCGTCCCGACTTCTTTACAGCTCCATCATCCCTATGGTATTACGGTTGTTGTTTTTTCAGGATTTAAAGTCACCGTTACTTCCGTGGAACTGTTACCGTCGTCATTGTGACAGGAAAATCACTGTTAAGCCCACTTGCAGACTAACAATTTCTATCGCATGCCTCACATAAAGGGCAACAGCTCAAGTACATGTCGCCGCATTGCTGTACACTACGGAACTGCCCTTCTTTCTGACGATTTTTAGGCTAATGAAGTACCGTAATGGTAAGAAAACTAGTGATTTTTGTTCTTTATTCAATTTAAAGGAGCACAAAAGTTCTTAAAAATCGCAGCTACTTTTTAATAAAAAGCGCGTTTATTTCTTACCTTTTTGGACTTCTGGGTCATCTTGTGAATCGCAATTTTTCTGCCGGAAATTACCTTTTGTTTGCTTGGGGTTAACGACCACCGTGAGCAATTCGATGAGCCATAAGCAGTCGCCCATCCCTAATTTAGAACCACTGGTTCCAGGTAAGGTGGAGAACCAGTATTGTAAGACAAACACTACATCCACGACTCATCGAGATTTTAACCCGGACCCACCATGAACGAATGTTCATAAGCCATCGCTTAGACCACTCAGGGACGGAAATAACGGTACGGGATCAACATGGTAGGTGCGAATTAAACATTTTTTTTTCTGGATTTCGCTGTCTGCAGAAATGTCACTGCGACTTTTACGAAGGGATTCTTTTTTTTTTTCTGAATTTAACGGTATGGTGGAAATACGTAGTTTGTTTATACACCATCTGACAATAAAGTTCCAGGACAGTGGTTATTACTCTGTTAATGATAGTGGTAAAAATATGTTCTACGGGTCAAATTGTAGCTGTGTTTTCCCTCTCTTGCAGGGCACATGAAGATCTAAGAAAGGGCAGACCTGTCTGATTCTGAAGACTGTTAATAGAAGGTACCCCAAAGACCATTGTCATGGATTTCAACAGAGAGCAGAGAATAAAGCATCAAGTTTTGCTGCGAGTCCCGGAAGTCAGCAACGGAGACCTTCGAAATGATCAAAACTGTTTACGGAAATAATACCCCATCCCGTGGTCGCGTTTTTGAATGGTATGCTCGCTTTCGTGAGGGAATGGAGGGCGTTGGGGATGCCCCAAGGATTGGAAGACCGTCAACCAGCCGCTCTGACGAAATAGTAGAAAAAGTTCGCGCTCTGGTGCATCCAAACCATCGAATGACGATACGGATGATAGAGGACGAACTCCATATCAACCGTGAAACAATCGGGCTGATTCTAAAGGAAGATCTCTGGTAAAGGAAGATTTGCGCAAGGTTTGTGCCGCACAGTTTGACTGAAGAACAAAAAGTGCAAAGAGTCGAAAGTTGCAAGGCATTCATTGCGGCCGTGGGATAGGACCCTTCAATGCTGGACCGCTTTGTGACAGGTGATGAGACGTGGTGCTTTCAACACGATCCAGCATTTTAAAGAGGCAAAGCATGGAGTGGAGGGTACCAAGCTGACTGAGACCCAAGAAGGTTCGCCTGCAGAAGTCGAAGATCAAGGCAATGCTAATCATGTTTTGTTTTTACAGGAGCGGCATCATTAACAGGGAATGCCTTCCGGAGATGGCGCAACAATCAGCAGTGCCTTCTACCTGCAAGTTCTTGATCCTCTACCGAAGAGAATTCATCGTGTGCGGCCGCACCTGCGAGCACGTGGAAGTGGGTTTCTTCTGGATGACAACGCACCTGCCCACTCGGCACTATCGGTGACACAGTTCCTCGCCAAGTCCGGAGTACCAGGCTCAATCATCCGCCCTACTCCCGGGACTTAGTTCCCGCCGACTACTTCCTGTTCCCCAAAGTGAAATTAGTGTTGAAAGGACGACGTTTCACGACTGTTCAGGACATCAAGAAAACCGCTACCGCGGAAATGAACAGTGTTGCGGTAAATGAATTCAAAAAGTGTTTCACACCTTTAGTGGAGCGATCGAATTGGTGCATCGATAGGAAGGGGGACGACTTTGAAGAACCATAACCACAGTTGGACTCAGTGCATTAAACTTTCATCGTAACAGCAGCTGTCCTGGAACTTTGTCAGACGGTGTATGTGCAAAATGTAACCAGCAAATTGTATTTTGATAAAGTGAAAATAAAATTTCTTTTATTTATTGAGAGCAGCGACTGGAAGAACTGGAAATGAAAATTATTATGAACTGCATTGTATTTTTTTTCCTGCCGTGTGTTTGCCAGGCTTCATTCTTCTCTAATTTCTGCGGCATAACCGTGCGTCGTCCATACCCTAGAGCCGTTTCTGCGGCATAACCGTACGTCGTCCACACCCTGGAGCCATTTCTGCGGCATAACCGTACGTCGTCCACACCCTGGAGCCATTTCTGCGGCATAACCGTACGTCGTCCACACCCTGGAGCCATTTCTGCGGCATAACCGTACGTCGTCCCCACCCGGGAGCCATTTCTGCGGCATAACCGTACGTCGTCCACACCCTGGAGCCATTTCTGCGGCATAACCGTACGTCGTCCACACCCTGGAGCCATTTCTGCGCATAACCGTACGTCGTCCACACCCTGGAGCCATTTCTGCGGCATAACCGTACGTCGTCCACACCCTGGAGCCAGTGCCAGATTTTAAGGCTTTTGGGACCCTAGGCCAAATTTTCTATGCGCTCCCCCCACCACCCTGCCACCCATATTTGAATTTGCTCCTATAAGATTTTCTAATAAACTTATCTATAAGTTAAGAATATAATAATTGGTAGTATAATTTTATTGTTATATAAGTATTATTTAAATAAAAATTATTTTAATTTAACTTGTTATTAAATTAAAGGTTATAAAAAAATATTTGTAAACATAGTCAAAGAGGTTCATGCTTATCTAGAATAACACTTTATATCATCATCATCATCATCATTGTCAACCATTATCAATCCACTGCTGGACGAAGGTCTCCCCAAGTTTCCTCCACAACGGTCTGTCTTGTGCCAGTCTCCTCCATGTCACCCCTGCATACTTTCGAATTTCATCCACCCATCTCCCATGTGGTCTTCTTCTGGGTCTTTTCTTGTCCCTTGGAATCCAATCTAAAATTTCGGCTGTCCATCGATGATCTGTCCTTCTGGCAGTATGTCCAGCCCATTGCCATTTCAGGGATTTAACTCTGATCATGATGTCTTCCACTCTTGTCATTTTTCGGATCCACGAGTTCCTCTTCTTATCTCTCCTGGTTACCCCAAGCATGCACCTCTCCATGCTTCTTTGAGTTGTCTGGAGCCTTTGTATGTCTCTTTTAGTTAAGGTCCACGTCTCTGCACCATACGTAAGCACTGGAAGGATGCATTGATCAAACACTTTTCTTTTAAGACATAATGGCATATTGCTCTTGAAAATTATGCTGTTTCTTCCAAAAGCTCTCCAGGCAAGTTTTGTACGCCGATTAATTTCTTCATCAATGTGACCCTCACTTGATATCTGCTGTCCAAGATAAACGAACGTGTCTGTTATCTCCAGCTTTTTTCCATCAATCGATAAATCTTCATTTCTTGTAAAAGCATTGAACATCACTTTTGTCTTCTGAAAGTTCATTTTTAATCCCACTTCTTTACTCTTGTCCGCAAGTTCCTGGATCATACTCTGCAGCTCTGATGGGGTAGTTGCAAAAATGACTACGTCATCTGCAAAACGAAGGTGGGTTAGATAATCCCCATTAATCTTTATCCCCTTGTTTTCCCAGCTCAGCGACTGAAAAACACCCTCCAATGTGGCATTGAAGAGCTTCGGAGATATGGTGTCACCTTGTCTCACTCCCTTTCCAATTTTTACGTGTGTTGTATTTTCAAACAGCCTAATCTTTGCACTTGCATTTTCATAGATGTTATTAATAATATTAATGTATGCATCTTCAATACCGCAGGTTTTCAGAGCCATTGTAACTGCTGATGGTTTCACCGAATCAAAGGCTTTTTCATAATCGATAAAAGCCATGCACAATGGAAGTTCATATTCCCTCGCTCTTTCAATTAGTTCTCTCAGCACGTGGATATGATCTATTGTGCTGTAGCCACTCCTGAATCCAGCTTGTTCTTTCGGTTGAGCCATGTCCAGTGTTACCTTCAAGCGGTGTGAAAGAACTTTAGTGAAGATTTTATAAACTACTGATAGGAGGCTGATAGGTCTGTAGTTTCCGAGATCCTCAATGTCACCTTTCTTATGTAGCAGGATCATTGTAGCGGTGTTCCAATCCTCAGGAATCTTTCCTTCATTAAGGCATCGAGTGAAAATTTGGGCGAGTACTGTTTCGATTTCTCCACTTGCTTCTTGTATGATGTCTACAGTAATTCCATCTTCTCCTGGAGCTTTTCCTCTCTTCATGTTCTTGATTGCATGTGCAACTTCTGCTGGAAGGACTGGAGGAACTCTGGTACTGGTATCTTTCATGATGTCTGGAGTGCATATATCATCCCTTTCATATAATTTGGAGTAGAAATCTTTCACTCTTGTCAAAATTTCTCCTCTATTTCTTGTTACAGAACCATCTTCTTTTCTCAGTGCCATAATCTGTTTTCTTCCCTTACTGAGATGTCCCTTTGCTATCTTTAGGCTTTGGTTGTTTTCAATTGCTTTCCTCACTAGTTCACAGTTGAATTTCCTTACGTCTTCAGTGATACTTTTTCTTACTGTCTTGCATAGCTCTATATATTCCACTTTGGAAGTCACATCTTTAGTTGTCCTCATCTCTCTTCTTTTTTGCATCAACATTTTGGTTTTTCCTGATAATTTGTTCACATGCAACTTGTTCTTAGACCCAGCTAATTTTGTTGCTGTTTCCATAAGAGCTTTGGTTACTTTTCTGTTAACTTCAGAGATGTCCACTTCTTCCGATGTTAGGCCTTCTAAAGCAGAGAACCTGTTCTTCAGTTCTAACTTGAAGGTATTATGGTGTTTTTTAAGGTTGGTTATGTCAATAGATTTTGTTTGTCTTATGAGCTTGCCACGTTCAAGTTTAGTGTTGAGGCGCATCTTACATCTCACCAATCTATGGTCACTACCTGTGTTGAACTTGTTTAGCACACTGCAGTCTTCTATGACGAATTTTTTGTTACACATAATAAAATCAATTTCACTTGTCGTCCCATTTGGATGTCTCCATGTCCATTTCCTGTGTGGCTTTTTCTTGAAGAAGGAGTTCAAGATGAAAAACCCTTCTGCCTCTGCAAACTCAACGAGAGTATTTCCACGCTGGTTTCTGTTGCCATGACCGAATTTACCTACTGAAGTTTCATTCTGTTGCTGTTGCCCTATTTTTGCATTGAAATCTCCCATAATTATTTTCAAGTGCTGCTTACCTTTATTATTTAGATGACAAATTTCCTCATAAAATTCTTCAATTTCTTCTTCAGGATGACTTGTGGTGGGTGCATAAGTTTGAATAATCTGAGCCTGGTATCTTTTCGAGAGTTGGATAACAAGTCGTGCAGCTCTGTCAGAGGAACTTTCAACTTCTACAACTTTATCCTTCAGTTTCTTGTTTATTATAAATCCAACACCACTAGTTCTGCCAGTATCTGTCCCACGATAGTAGAAGAGATGTCCACTTTTCAGTTCGATGAGATCTTCTCCTTTTCTCCTTACCTCACTTAGCCCCACGATGTCCCACTTGATCCTTTGTAGTTCCTCTTCCAATTCAAGAAGCCTTGAATCAGAAGATAGGGAGCGTCCATTGTAAGTAGCCAAGGTCAGCATCAGATGGCAGCCTAGTCCGGTTCTCCGGGGATTCTTAGCACCCTCTGCCTTCATGTCGCACTGGCCGCTGCCTTGGCCAGGTACATTCCAGCTGCCGGAGACTGAGGGCCAAGATTTAAGTTGTGGAATCATTTTGGAGGTTTGGCCATAACTCACCACGCTGGCCAAGCGGGTTGGTGAGTGTGGGATAGAATTTCCTCTAATCCCGATGGTATAGTTATACCGCTATGGGCGGTCGTCAGAGCCCCTTTAGTGGGAACAGGATGCACCACGAGAAGGCGGGGTTGACATTTGTCAAGGAGAGGCTATGATGTTACGCATCACCTGACCTTACATCCCACACTTTATATATATATATATATATACAAGGAGTGTTCAAATGAAAAGGTACGAAACGACACTGTGGGTATAAATGAAGACTTTATTCTAAGTACACACCATAGGCCGTAGCACAACGATCCCATTGATTAACGAGCCGAAGGATTCCTTGTTCCCAGAATTCCTTTGACCGTGACGAGACCCAGTCCTGCACAGCGTCCTTGAGTTCGTCGTCCGAGTGGAAGTGCTTCCCTTTCAGATGTTTTTTCAGGGGACCAAACACATGGCAATCGCAGGGCGACATGATAGGGCTGTAGGGCGGATGGTCAAGCTGCTCCGACTGGAACTTGGCCAGTTCCGCGTGTGTGACCCTGGAGACGTGTGGACGCGCGTTATCATGGAGCAGAACCACACCCTCCGTGAGCAGCCCCGGTCTTTTATTCTTGATGGACCTGCGTAGGCTTCGGAGTGTCTCACAGTACACATCAGAGTTAATGGTTCGTCTGTGCTGGAGGAATTCAACAAGTAGTGGACCTTGGACGTCGAAAAAGACGGTGAGCAACACCTTGCCTGCTGACGCCACGGCTTTGAACTTTTTAGGGGAGGTGACGACGCATGCTTCCACTGCATGCTGTCCCGCTTTGTCTCTGGCTCGTAGTGATGGCACCAGCTCTCATCACCTGTGACGATCCGCTCCAGGAAAGCGGGGTCTTCATGATACCGAAACAGATGTTGAAGTGCTAGCCCCATACGCAGTTCCTTTTGCTGGTCGGTGAGCTGCTTCGGAACCCACTGCGCGCACACCTTCCGATAACGCAACCTGTCGTGAACAGTTGTCCACAGTGTTCCAACGCTGACATCCACCTCCACCACCAACATTCGCAATGTGACACGCCGATCACCTCTCACTAGGTCGTCCACCTTGTCGATGAGATCGGCCGCGATGACTGTGTTTGCCTGGCCTAGTCTCGGGTCATCAACCAAACTCTCACGTCCTGCACGAAAACGGGCACTCCATTTTCTCACTGACTTGTCGGACACACAGTCTTCCCCATATACGGTCAACATCCGGCGATGAATAGCGGTTGGTTTAACACCTTCCGCTGTCAGAATCTTCAATCGTCGAATTTTGCAATGTGAACGCCATCGTGTCCTCACACGCACCGCCGCATCAATTGGACGGCGCTCTTTATAAGAGCCTCTGCTCTCTCCTGCGCATGCGGGCACCCGCGAATGCTCCGATCCACGCCGGCGACTCCAATCGCATCCCTAGATGTGTCGCTACGTTCTCCCATAGCGGCATAGGCAAATATGTTAACGGTTACGTTCTTATGACGTTCCGTACCTTTTCATTTGAATACCCTTAGTATATATATATATATATATATATATTTAAAGATCTTCGGAGATATGGTGTCACCTTGTCTCACTCCCTTTCCAATTTTTACGTGTGTTGTATTTTCAAACAGCCTAATCTTTGCACTTGCATTTTCATAGATGTTATCAATAATATTAATGCATGCATCTTCAATACCGCAGGTTTTCAGAGCCATTGTAACTGCTGATGGTTTCACCGAATCAAAGGCTTTTTCATAATCGATAAAAGCCATGCACAATGGAAGTTCATATTCCTCGCTCTTTCAATTAGTTCTCTCAGCACGTGGATATGATCTATTGTGCTGTAGCCACTCCTGAATCCAGCTTGTTCTCTCGGTTGAGCCATGTCCAGTGTTACCTTCAAGCGGTGTGAAAGAACTTTAGTGAAGATTTTATAAACTACTGATAGGAGGCTGATAGGTCTGTAGTTTCCGAGATCCTCAATGTCACCTTTCTTATGTAGCAGGATCATTGTAGCGGTGTTCCAATCCTCAGGAATCTTTCCTTCATTAAGGCATCGAGTGAAAATTTGGGCGAGTACTGTTTTGATTTCTCCACTTGCTTCTTGTATGATGTCTACAGTAATTCCATCTTCTCCTGGAGCTTTTCCCCGCTTCATGTTCTTGATTGCATGTGCAACTTCTGCTGGAAGGACTGGAGGAACTCTGGTACTGGTATCTTTCATGATATAGTGCATGTATCATCCCTTTCATATAATTTGGAGTAGAAATCTTTCACTCTTGTCAAAATTTCGCCTCTATTTCTTGTTACAGAACCATCTTTTTTCTCAGTGCCATAATCTGTTTTCTTCCCTTACTGAGATGTCCCTTTGCTATCTTTAGGCTTTGGTTGTTTTCAATTGCTTTCCTCACTAGTTCACAGTTGAATTTTCTTACGTCTTCAGTGATACTTTTTCGTACTGTCTTGCATAGCTCTATATATTCCACTTTGGAAGTCACATCTTCTTTAGTTGTCCTCATCTCTCTTCTTTTTTGCATCAACATTTTCGTTTTTCCTGATAATTTATTTACATGCAACTTGTTCTTAGACCCAGCTAATTTTGTTGCTGTTTCCATAACAGCTTTGGTTACTTTTCTGTTAACTTCAGAGATGTCCACTTCTTCCGATGTTAGGCCTTCTAAAGCAGAGAACCTGTTCTTCAGTTCCAACTTGAAGGTATTATGGTGTTTTTTAAGGTTGGTTATGTCAATAGATTTTGTTTGTCTTATGAGCTTGCCACGTTCAAGTTTAGTGTTGAGGTGCATCTTACATCTCACCAATCTATGGTCACTACCTGTGTTGAACTTGTTTAGCACACTGCAGTCTTCTATGACGAATTTTTTGTTACACATAATAAAATCAATTTCACTTGTCGTGCCATTTGGATGTCTCCATGTCCATTTCCTGTGTGGCTTTTTCTTGAAGAAGGAGTTCAAGATGAAAAACCCTTCTGCCTCTGCAAACTCAACGAGAGTATTTCCACGCTGGTTTCTGTTGCCGTGACCGAATTTACCTACTGAAGTTTCATTCTGTTGCCGTTGCCCTATTTTTGCATTGAAATCTCCCATAATTATTTTCAAGTGCTGCTTACCTTTATTATTTAGATGACAAATTTCCTCATAAAATTCTTCAATTTCTTCTTCAGGATGACTTGTGGTGGGTGCATAAGTTTGAATAATCTGAGCCTGGTATCTTTTCGAGAGTTGGATAACAAGTCGTGCAGCTCTGTCAGAGGAACTTTCAACTTCTACAACTTTATCCTTCAGTTTCTTGTTTATTATAAATCCAACACCACTAGTTCTGCCAGTATCTGTCCCACGATAGTAGAAGAGATGTCCACTTTTCAGTTCGATGAGATCTTCTCCTTTTCTCCTTACCTCACTTAGCCCGACGATGTCCCACTTGATCCTTTGTAGTTCCTCTTCCAATTCAAGAAGCCTTGAATCAGAAGATAGGGAGCGTCCATTGTACGTAGCCAAGGTCAGCATCAGATGGCAGCCTAGTCCGGTCCTCCGGGGATTCTTAGCACCCTCTGCCTTCATGTCGCACTGGCCGCTGCCTTGGCCAGGTACATTCCAGCTGCCGGAGACTGAGGGCCAAGATTTAAGTTGTGGAATCATTTTGGAGGGGTTTGGCCATAACTCACCACGCTGGCCAAGCGGGTTGGTGAGTGTAGGATAGAATTTCCTCTAATCCCGATGGTATAGTTATACCGCTATTGGCGGTCGTCAGAGCCCCTTTAGTGGGAACAGGATGCACCACGAGAAGGCGGGATTGACATTTGTCAAGGAGAGGCTGTGATGTTACGCATCACCTGACCTTGTTTTTCAGTCGCTGAGCTGGGAAAACAAGGGGATAAAGATTAATGGAGATTATCTAACCCACCTTCGTTTTGCTGATGACGTAGTCATTTTTGCAACTACCCCATCAGAGCTGCAGAGTATGATCCAGGAACTTGCTGACAAGAGTAAAGAAGTGGGATTAAAAATGAACTTTCAGAAGACAAAAGTGATGTTCAATGCTTTTACAAGAAATGAAGATTTATCGATTGATGGAGAAAAGCTGGAGATAACAGACACGTACGTTTATCTTGAACAGCAGATATCAAGTGAGGGTCACATTGATGAAGAAATTAATCGGCGTACAAAACTTGCCTGGAGAGCTTTTGGAAGAAACAGCATAATTTTCAAGAGCAATATGCCATTATGTCTTAAAAGAAAAGTGTTTGATCAATGCATCCTTCCAGTGCTTACGTATGGTGCAGAGACGTGGACCTTAACTAAAAGAGACATACAAAGGCTGCAGACAACTCAAAGGATCATGGAGAGGTGCATACTTGGTGTAACCAGGAGAGATAAGAAGAGGAACTCGTCGATCCGAAAAATGACAAGAGTGGAAGACATCATGATCAGAGTTAAATCCCTGAAATGGCAATGGGCTGGACATACTGCCAGAAGGACAGATCATCGATGGACAGCCGAAATTTTAGATTGGATTCCAAGGGACAGTAAAAGACCCAGAAGAAGACCACATGGGAGATGGGTGGATGAAATTCGAAAGTATGCGGGGGTGACATGGAGGAGACTGGCACAAGACAGACCGTTGTGGAGGAAACTTGGGGAGACCTTCGTCCAGCAGTGGATTGATAATGGTTGACAATGATGATGATGATATATATATATATATATATATATATTTTTTTTTTTTGATTGGAGGTTTAACGACCACCGTGAGCAACTCAATGGGCTATAAGCAGTCGCCCGTCCCTAATTTAGGGTCACTGGTTCCAGGGAAAGGGAGAGAGCCAGTGCCGTAAGACAACCACAACATCCATGCCTGACCGGGAGTCGAACTCGGACCCCTCACGGACAAATGATCAGAGGCCAGCGCCTTAGACCACTGCGCCACCGGGGCGGCCTTTACATTTTGAATGCGCTCTCTATCGCACATTCAAAATGTAAAGAACTACACTTTACGTCGAATGCGCTCTCTATCACACTCGTACGAACACGGGCGTGCTCGCAGTAGAGCTATTATTACGTCCTTATTTTTTAGTTATCATTCAAGATAAAATTAAAAAATTACCACTACTTTATTTTATTCAAGTAAATTAAAATAATGGTGCCTCCCTTTTCTAAGTTTTTCTGTTCCATGCTCTCCGTTTTTCTGGATTCTACACCTGCGGCCTTCTAGAGATTGGGGCCTCTAGGCCGCGGCCTAGTTGGCCTAGTGGTAAATCCGCCGCTGCCTGGAGCTATGCAAATACTGTGAAGACACCGCATTTGAATATGTTCCTTAAATACATAACTCTAGCAGTAGTGATTATTCCGTATAAAGCAAGATGGCGAAGTGAATGAAATCTCATTACGTTTCTCGAATCATGAAAATTCATGATATTCTCGCAAGCACTCCGGCGCCACTGCCGTCTTACGTCAAACTATCAGAATTTAATGTGTTGTGAGCTGGGCTGATTGATTCTGTTATCGTCGCTTTCTGAATCTTATCTGCTAAGCTTCTTTTTTGGTGGCATCCAGAATCACGTGTAACTTGAGTGATGAGAGAAGAACTCAGTACTGAGTGAAAGACGTAATTGATCAGCAATCAGAAGTTTCATTAACACTGTCAGCTGGAAACGTGGCCTCGTAAGCTGATAGTCTCCAAAGTGAATTATGTAAAAATGAACAATACGGTTGTCGCATCGACTGCATTTATCAAACGCCTCCTTTGTTTGCAGGTATTGATTCCAGACGAAACTTTTACTCAGCAGCGATGCTGCCTGGGATAATCAGAATTAATGAATTTCGATGTCATATAAATGAATCGCAACTTATCCGTAGGAGAATTTTTTGCTGTATAGGTAAAAACGGCGTTATAGTAATGCAGATACAGAGAAGCGTTAACAGTGTCTAGATAGCGTCCCCCAAGAAACAAAAAAAAAAGCAACGTAAAAATGAATGACTAGATATTGATAAACGGAACTTATAAAACCGAAGTTTTTATAAACACTGTAAAAAATAAGTGGTGTGAATTCACGGAAAATTTCTGAAAGTTGCCGGTAACTCCGTCCTTTGACGGAATTTCCGTTTTTAAAAGTGCTCGGTTTTTTTTTTTTTTACTTCCTTATTTTCACAGATTTTCTGTAGTCAGTATTATGTTTATTTCAGAAGAGTCCGTTTCAAGTTTTTCCGTATTTAGACTGAAATTTCGCAAAATCGAAGACGCTGAATAAAAAACAATTAACCTCTTAAGCGAGAGAATGCTTTTGAGCCGGTAGTGAGGATCCAGCCAGAATTTTTTTAGGTTGAAGCCGGCGTCTTAACTGCGGAGCCACAATGCAATAGCAACTAAGATCATGTTCAAGGTAAAACATAATTGCGCGATGGTGATTTTTTTTTTTCAGTAATGCGAGGGATTTAATAATTTTGTTTTCTATTGGGGCTTACTATTTTTTATACGTTTCTGATAATTTAATTTTTTCTGTGCGAGGTCTTATTACAAATCCCGTATGTTTTTTCATCGTGATTTTTCGAAGTAATAGAATGATTTGGAACTTGACATCTTCTTTTCAACTGACAATGACTTTCAATTATCTTTAGAAAAGGTGCAATGTACTGTTTTATGATATTATTTCACAAAATTCTAAATATAATATTTACTCTTGATAGCTATATAACTTTTATCTTAAGAACTCCACCGACTGATACATAGACATCGTACAATCATCTGTGCAATGAAACAAGTACCCGGTTTCTTACGCTAACACAATGTATTATACCTGGTGCACAAAATGAGAGAAAGGAAAAGAAATATCCTGTGCCACAATAAAACAAATTCACGCGATATACTATCCACAATATCCAATCTCGCCTCTGAACTTCAAAATCAAATACTTCGACAGAGTATGGAAATTTAACAGTTAATCAACCCCCCAAGTAATTATTCCCGTAAATCCCTCCCATTACCGGAAATTTTTCATCATATGGATACGGGAAAAGTGAGAACGGAGTTTTTCCGCTAATATAAGAAACAAATTGCGGAAAGGTTTCTGAAAATTCGGAATTTTCCGTTAAAACCTATTGAAAACAGTAATTTACCGTCAATGTAAAAAAGAAATTGCGGAAAGGTTTCTAAAAATTCACAAACACCCCTTGAAAACGATAATTTACCGTCAATATAAAAAAGAAATTGCGGAAAGGTTTCTGAAAATTCACAAACACATCTTGAAAACGATAATTTACCGTCAATATAAAAAAGAAATTGCGGAAAGGTTTCTGAAAATTCTGAATATTTCTGGCGTACGAAGTATCCGTGAAATTCAGTTTTTTTCCGTCATTTCACGCAAAAAGTTGCATCAGATATATGCTTCGTTAATTCACGAAAGAAATCACGGAAAGTAGCTCGTGAATTTCATATTTTTTTTACGGTGTAGATCCTATGAGCTTCCTAATGTTCTTCCTTGCTATTTTAACCGCATATTTGGAACAACATTTTTTGGAGAAACCGAATATATTGAAATTCAGTACGTTTATCAGAAAATAAAATAAGTGAAATTCACCCAGTTTTACCTCTCTCTCTCTTTTACTGGAATATTACTGAATATTTACAATACACCGTAGTTCCCTTTGCACACAGGGCAGTTTGCATAAAGACAACATTGTTTGCATGAGGCAAGATACTGGATTTGTGATACCACAGTAGTTACATAATTTCCACTGGGATTCCACATTACTTCTGTGATGTCGCCCCGCTCTTCAATGGGTGCTGTTCAAGTAGATTCGATCAGGTAACAAAAAATGAGAGCTGTCACACTTTGTAAATTTAGTTGGAACTCGACTGCTCAGCAGTCTATGCAGTGTACCTACGAAAATCGAAGAAAAATCGTGACTTTTAGCAAGCGTAAAACTGTAGCTCAGTGAGAAAATCGAAGCAATGGTAGGAAAAGGGGTAGTTGAACAATTTCGTATTGTGAAAAAATCTGGTATTCTACAAAGTTCTCCTTCTACAATTTTAAGTAACAAGGATAAATTGAAAACAAAATTCAATGATTGTTCGTCGAATATTGAAAGAAAGTTTTCGTGAGGTGATTCACACATATGATCATAGTGGAGCGCATTCAGGGCATGGCTGATAATGAAGTGACAAAGAGAAATTACTGTAAAAAGAAAACAATTTCAAATAGACTCTGTGACGTATACTCTAATTTAACTTTCATTTTTAGTTTCTTTCTTTATGTAAATTTGCAGTTCATTCTCTTTTAGTGTTTCAATCTTAACGTTATATTTTTCTCGCTCGCGGAAAGATGTTGGCAGCAATCTTGAAGTCAGAGATCGTGACGTGTTGACAGATAAGAACGAGAGATATAATGTTGGAGCAAGCAGCGAAAAGTGCGGGGCTGTTGTGGGGAGTGAATGGATTAATGTCGCGTTACGTTGTATTTTCACTAGTTTCTATATGCAAAGAAGTAGTGGTTTTCATTAAAAAGTAGAAATACTCGTTATTGTGCGACTGATGATTATCGTAAATGATTTATTAGCCTGGAGTATTTGGATAATAAAGGACAGTGATTTTCTTAAGTTGAAAGTGACTCTTTTCTGGCTGTTAGGTCACCTAATTTAGCCCAGTGTGTAATTACAGTTATTTTTATATGTAGTAGCTATCCGAGGCTAAATAGTACGAAGTTCTAGTAATACAGCTGATTGTACGTTAGATAACGTTTAAATGAAGTAGTAGAGACTACTAAACGAAACACATCCTAACTTGCTATTGAAAGTTTGGCAAATCTTAGAGTTAATTTTGCGTCTAGAAACATATAAACACAGCGTTAGAATAAGTTGAAAAAATATTAATAGCTAGTATCATAATAAGCACAAAACGAGCAGAAATTGACTCATATTTCTGATATTGCGTGTAAACAGCGAAACAAGTGTAACAGGTAAAATTACAATCATTAATTTAATGTTTCGCTTATTGCAGTCTCATTCGTAATTTTTTTGCTAACTATGTTTTTTAATTAATAAATATTATTTACCTTCGAATGATTGCCAAGGAGTTTCTAGTTGACCAGTTGTAACTTCACACAATGTAACATATAAAAAAAAAATTCTCTTTTTTGATGTGTTGGGATGAAGTTCGTATATACCGAATGTTTTTAACTCTCCCTTGAACTTTTTTATACCCGGTTTCAACTGTAGTTTCTAAAACAGGACTTTTTTAAATACACAATTCGAAAACCGATAAAAAAAAAAAGTAGTGACTGTTGTTTTACAAAAAAGGGTAACCGATGTCTGGTCAAAACGTGACTAACCCGAATTTCAGGCAATAAATTGAGCTGTTTTCAGTAGGATGTACAATTTCTCGTAGGATTTACACCCACAAGGTGCGTTTTGACGGAACTACCTATCAGGTCAGAATAATTTCAAAATCATTTCTTAGAAGAATATCCTCCTTTTGAAGCAGGATGTTTTTCAGCTTTGTAGCTCTATCTATGGACTTAACGGACCCAGTCCGGAAACTTTTGGTTCCTACCTCGTAGGTTTCTTTGTACAGTATGTACTATTCTGCAACAGTGGCTGATACAGAAATTTTTGACAGGGATACAGTCTAAATACGTTTTGATCACACCTCGTAGTATGTATTGGTTACAAAGTGTAATCTGTAATGTGCTCCCTATCCGACTAACTCCAAAGTTGTACATGTGTGCATGCAACAGACAACAAGTACAAAATTACATGG
Organism: Macrothele yani; assembly: GCA_039090855.1. Taxonomy (NCBI): domain Eukaryota; kingdom Metazoa; phylum Arthropoda; class Arachnida; order Araneae; family Macrothelidae; genus Macrothele; species Macrothele yani. The sequence goes on from CM077026.1 coordinate 121,596,708, forward strand.
TGTTAGAAACAGCTGCATAAGTGTTTCATAAACCATCGTAGGCTGCCAACAGCCTCAATTTTGGCTTATGTATACAATTGAATGTGAATAGAAAGAACGACTCAAACAGGAACGTACAATGGTATTTACTCTGATCAAAATAACATTTAATCTTCTCCTTTCTTTTTTTAATCGAATCATTTTTTTTATTGGGAGTGGGAGTTGAACCACCACCGTAATCAACACAGTTGGCTATAAGCAGTCACCCATCCCAAATTTAGGGCCAGTGACCCCGGGAAAAAGAGAGAGACACTGGACAAACACAACATCCATTCCTCACTGGGATTCGAACCCGGATTCATCTCGGACGAATGATCAGAAGCCGTCGCTTAGACTACTGCGCCACCAGGGTGGAATCGAATCGTTATTATTACACGAATAAAAGTACATAAAATCTGATCTCAATATGATTCTTGGAATTTCGATTAAAGTAATACAAAACATTACAAGCATCTTACAGTTGTTAAACGAGCCCTGAAATTTATAAAGAATCATCTTTATTTGTGCTGTAATTTTAAAAAATACCTCCCCCCCCGTTTTAGCCTCTGTGATTAGCATGATTTTTTGTCATGTTTTTCATTTTTCATTTTTGTTTGATTGTTAGCAAAAACGCAATCTAGCATACACAGCGCAAGAAAAGCTTACCTTGTTTAAATCGTAATAATATTTCCCATGTCTCTGTGCTTTGTGTACATAGCTGTATTTCCTTTGAGATAGTCGGCTAGAGGGCACAGTACACCAACCTTCGTAACTAAATAAATATTACTTGTAGAGTATACCAGAAAAGCGTTGAACTATTTTTTTTAACTGTATGTCGCATGGGAAGTGACATTTTTCTTTGCTTACTATAATTGTTTTGCCACAAAATGAAACGCATTTATAGAAATTATAGGGGGCCGATCTTCTGTATCCGCGCTTGTCCTGCACATGTACATATCCAATCTGAACATGTCCAATCTGAAAATGGGGATTTTTGTCTCAAAGGGCTGATTCTCGTATGATGCTCATGCAAGTCTTAGCCACGATGAAAAGCTCTGGGATTATTTGAGGCAATTTTCATTTCTCCAATGGACAGATCCAACAGAACAGGGATTATATGACAGTGTGTGTACGGAGTTCTCGTTCACTGAAATATGCATGGGATTCCATTTGATCTGAGGCAGTCGTAAATTGTTTTCGGAAATCAAGCATGTGTTTGGGGGAATTCCAGAGCAGTGGCCAAAACGTTAAAGATAATCTGTCTTTATTGCAACAGCTTGAACGAAATGGAATTAGGAATTGTTTAAATGATATTGGCAGCTATGTTTTTGCTAACGACTAATTGATACTTCTGGAAATTCTAGGGAAAGTGACGTAATTGATGCTCAGTTAAATGAAGTTAATAACGAAGTAAGTGATGCAGTTGTTGAGGGCAGAACTTTTTTGGAATCCAGCCACAAGCGCGCATAGCTTAGTTTACAGGAAGACGCAAACGGGATTTGTAATTATAATAAAACTAACATACACAAACACCATATACCTTCTTTTTATCTAATTGTTTTTACCAGACACTCAACACATAAATTTAACCGAAAACCAGAAGACCGCAAAATAAATGAAATTAGGCAGCTTATTGTCTAATTTCATTATTTTGGAATCTTCACCCAATTGGTCATCAAGAACGAAAATATATACTCAGAACAAGGTTATCAAAAAAAAAACTTCGAGAAATATTTGTCCAAAAAATGGATGGCTGCTGCAGAGAATGATACTATATTTTTCGTTTCTTCGCCTATCATACTTTTTCATATTGTACGTATATATGCTGTGCTCCAACTTCCAGTGCAGAAGTTCCATGTAATTATTTTCTACTGTAAAATTTTTTTTTTTTTTTTTTGATTGGAGGTTTAACGACCATGGTGAGCAACTCAATGGGCTATAGCAGTCGCCCGTCCCTAATTTAGGGCCACTGGTTCCAGGGATGGGAGAGAGTCAGTGCCGTAAGACAAGCACAACATCCATGCCTCACCGGGATTCGAACCCGGATCCCTTTCGGACGAATGATCAGAAGCCATCGCTTTGACCACTGCGCCACCGGGGCGCGGCACGGTAAATTTTAAATGCTTTTTCTATTTTTATTGCACATACACGCAGCCAAAAGTTTAGAAAAATTAGCTATCAGAATTATTGTCACCGCTAAAATGTTTGTAGCACCTTCCAAGAACAGAAATAGCATGATCAGATTTTCAGTGGAAGACAAGTGCCCCCTCTTGTTTCGCCATATGTTTTCCCATGAATACAGCTCCATCTTGGTCTATAATATATCTTAATCTAATAATATCGTCCGCGAATTATATTACAGAATAGCTTTGCTTGGATTTTAAACTCCTTCTTTTGCACGTCGATTTACGTATCCCATCATGAAAAGCCTGCTTGCAGAAGAGCTTACCTACACTTTTCTAGAACAGTGGTTTTCAATCTTTTGATCGCGCACCTCAATACCATACGAAAAAAAAAAAAAGAAAAAATGTCTTACGCCCCCAATATTTATGAAGATATGTTATTCTATATACAGTGAAACCGGGTTTTAACGAGATCCAACGTGCCGAAGGATATTGCTCGTTATAACCGTTACTTGTGATTATGTGTATGTCGCCTTTTGCTGTTACTCACTACGCATCACGCATGCGCACAGGCATACAAACATATACTTCTATTAAAAGCATAAAAACGACAATTAATAAACATAACTTACAATTACACGATTAACAATGTAACGTATGTATTCGACATTTACATACTCATAGTCTTACAGTGCATACATAATTCACAAGACAATTACATACGTAATTCGCTATTTCTTGTATGAAAATTACGGAAGTCTTGATACAATGCATTGCTTGTTTACTCTTTAAAAAAGTATTGCATTGTAGTCTGCTTCAAATTTCTTTTCGGGTGAAATTTATGAGCAGTGCCTTGTATTTTACTGAAATAAAATCCAATTACTGAATAGATGACATTGCTTTCATAAAGCAAAGGAAGAGTTTTAAAGCAGTTTTGCCTCTACGCCCGATACTGCGTTAACGAGACAGTCCTTACCTTCCTCTTCCTCGCTGTTATCTTCGAAAGTCTCTTTTTCTGTAGTATCTTCGAGAATGTCCACATCTGGCTGATTTTCGGCGTTCACGTGGTTGTTGTCCACGGTCTCGTAATCGTCCTCATTAGTAGTCGACGATTCGTGAACGAGTCGTTCACAACGAATGACTCTTCACCGTGATTTGTGAATGGTTCGCTCTCGCCGCTGTGAATGATGATTTAATCCGTCATTAGTGCGTCATGTTATGAAGTCGTAGCACATTCATTTTTTTCGACCTACGATTCGTTAACAACGAATTACTCTTCACCGTAAATGGTGAATGGTGCGCTCTCACCTCTGTGAATGGTCATTCAATCCGCCATTACTATGACATATACGGAAGTCGTAGCACATTCATTTTCTTCAGACCCACGATTCGTTAACAACGAATGACTCTTCGCCATGAATGGTGAATAGTTCGCTCTCACCGCTGTGAATGATGATTTAATCCGCCATTACTGTGACACACTGAAGTCGTAGCAAATTCATTTTCTTCAGACCCACAGTTCTTTAACAACGAATAACTCTTCACCCATGAATAGTTCGCTCTCAAGTGAATGATCATTCAATCCGCCATTACTGCGACGCACACACTGAAGTCTCAGCACGTTCATTTTCTTCAGACTCGACGATTCGTTAACAGCGAATGACTCTTTACGGTGAAGGGTGAATGGTTCATCCTCGTAGCTCTGAATAATCATTCTGTTCGCCATTACTGCAACACAAACTGAAGTCGCAGCACGTTTAACGCCCGCGTTAGTTTGGTAACGAATTCCCAATAGGAAATATGCCGCCCCGGTGGCGCAGTGGTCTAAGGCGTTGGCCTCTTATCATTCGTCCGTAAGGGGTCCGGGTTCGAATCCCGTTCAGGCATGGATGTTGTATTTGTCTTACGGCACTGGCTCTTTCCCTTCCCTGGAACCAGTGACCCAAATTAGGGACGGGCGACTGCTTATAGCCCATTGCGTTGCTCACGGCGGTCGTTAAACCTCCAAAAAAAAAAAAAATCGAAAATCAATAGGAAATATAATGTCGAGAATTAATAAGTGTCAACCGGTATGTGAGTGAGCAATGAGTAATCAACTGGGAAAGAATGGTGAAACCTAAGAATGGGAATGAAACGTGAAGGCCATTCTTTTGAATGGTATGCGCGCGACGAGCATAGATTCATCGTTAATGGTGAATGGGTCAACTAAGCCCCTACTCTTTCGGGCAGTTTGCCAATTTCCACACTTGCCTGGCAGTCGCTTTAAAGCAAAGAATAATTGCCTGGTCAGTCAACCCGGAGTGGAAAGTGAATGACCATTCGTGAAGGACTCCTGCCCGTAAATGATGAATGTACTCCCAAGAAAGAATTTCATGACATCACTAGTTCATACATGCCACCCCAATACCAAAGTCACATTTCTTCAACGAAATTTAAAACGGAATTACATCATTTCGTTCGATGTCCTCATTGACTTTCGTAGACTTTTTTTTTTTTGATTGGATGTTTAACGACCACCGTGAGCAACCCAATGGGCTATAGCAGTCTCCGGTCCCTAATTTAGGGCCACTGGTTCCAGGGATGGGAGAGAGTCAGTGCCGTAAGACAAGCACAACATCCATGCCTCACCGGGATTCGAACCCGGACCCCTTTCGGACGAATGATCAGAAGCCATCGCTTTGACCACTGCGCCACCGGGGCGCGGCACGGTAAATTTTAAATGCTTTTTCTATTTTTATTGCACATACACGCAGCCAAAAGTTTAGAAAAATTAGCTATCAGAATTATTGTCACCGCTAAAATGTTTGTAGCACCTTCCAAGAACAGAAATAGCATGATCAGATTTTCAGTGGAAGACAAGTGCCCCCTCTTGTTTCGCCATATGTTTTCCCATGAATACAGCTCCATCTTGGTCTATAATATATCTTAGCCTAATAATATCATCCGCGAATTATATTACAGAATAGCTTTGCTTGGACTTTAAACTCCTTCTTTTGCACGTCGATTTACGTATCCCATCATGAAAAGCCTGTTTGCAGAAGAGCTTACCTACACTTTTCTAGAACAGTGGTTTTCAATCTTTTGATCGCGCACCCCAATACCATACGAAAAAAAAAAAAAAAAAGAAAAAATGTCATACGCCCCCAATATTTATGAAGATATGTTATTCTATATACAGTGAAACCGGGTTTAAACGAGATCCAACGTGCCGAAAAATATTGCTCGTTATAACCGTTACTTGTGATTATGTGTATGTCGCCTTTTGCTGTTACTCACTACGCATCACGCATGCGCACAGGCATACAAACATATACTTCTATTAAAAGCATAAAAACGACAATTAATAAACATAACTTACAATTACACGATTAACAATGTAACGTATGTATTCGACATTTACATACTCATAGTCTTACAGTGCATACATAATTCACAAGACATTTACATACGTAATTCGCTATTTCTTGTACGAAAATTACGGAAGTCTTGATACAATGCATTGCTTGTTTACTCTTTAAAAAAGTATTCCATTGTAGTCTGCTTCAAATTTCTTTTCAGGTGAAATTTATGAGCAGCAGTGCCTTGTATTTTACTGAAATAAAATCCAATTACTGAATAGATGACATTGCTTTCATAAAGCAAAGGAAGAGTTTTAAAGCAGTTTTGCCTCTACGCCCGATACTGCGTTAACAAGACAGTCCTTACCTTCCTCTTCCTCGCTGTTATCTTCGAAAGTCTCTTTTTCTGTAGTATCTTCGAGAATGTCCACATCTGGCTGATTTTCGGCGTTCACGTGGTTGTTGTCCACGGTCTCGTAATCGTCCTCATTAGTAGTCGACGATTCGTGAACGAGTCGTTCACAACGAATGACTCTTCACCGTGATTTGTGAATGGTTCGCTCTCGCCGCTGTGAATGATGATTTAATCCGTCATTAGTGCGTCATGTTATGAAGTCGTAGCACATTCATTTTTTCGACCTACGATTCGTTAACAACGAATTACTCTTCACCGTAAATGGTGAATGGTGCGCTCTCACCTCTGTGAATGGTCATTCAATCCGCCATTACTATGACATATACGGAAGTCGTAGCACATTCATTTTCTTCAGACCCACGATTCGTTAACAACGAATGACTCTTCGCCATGAATGGTGAATAGTTCGCTCTCACCGCTGTGAATGATGATTTAATCCGCCATTACTGTGACATATACTGAAGTCGTAGCACATTCATTTTCTTCAGACCCACGATTTGTTAACAACGAATGACTCTTCGCCATGAATGGTTAATTGTTTCCTTCTTACCGTTGCGAATGATGCTTTAATCCGCCATTACTGTGACATATACTGAAGTCGTAGCACATTCATTTTCTTCAGACCCACGATTCGTTAACAACGAATGACTCTTCGCCATGAATGGTTAATTGTTTCCTTCTTACCGTTGCGAATGATGATTTAATCCGCCATTACTGTGACATATACTGAAGTCGTAGCACATTCATTTTCTTCAGACCCACGATTCGTTAACAACGAATGACTCTTCGCCATGAATGGTGAATGGTTCGCTCTTACCGTTGCGAATGATGATTTAATCCGCCATTTCTGTGACATATACTGAAGTCGTAGCACATTCATTTTCTTCAGACCCACGATTCGTTAACAACGAATGACTCTTCGCCATGAATGGTTAATTGTTTCCTTCTTACCGTCGCGAATGATGATTTAATCCGCCATTACTATTACATATACTGAAGTCGTAGCACATTCATTTTCTTCAGACCCACGATTCGTTAACAACGAATGACTCTTCGCCATGAATGGTGAATGGTTCGCTCTTACCGTTGCGAATGATGATTTAATCCGCCATTTCTGTGACATATACTGAAGTCGTAGCACATTCATTTTCTTCAGACCCACGATTCGTTAACAACGAATGACTCTTCGCCATGAATGGTTAATTGTTTCCTTCTTACCGTTGCGAATGATGATTTAATCCGCCATTACTATTACATATACTGAAGTCGTAGCACATTCATTTTGTTCAGACCCACGATTCGTTAACAACAAATGACTCTTCGCCATGAATGGTGAATGATTCGCTCTTACCGTTGCGAATGATGATTTAATCCGCCATTTCTGTGACATATACTGAAGTCGTAGCACATTCATTTTCTTCAGACCCACGATTCGTTAACAACGAATGACTCTTCGCCATGAATGGTGAATAGTTCGCTCTCACCGCTGTGAATGATGATTTAATCCGCCATTACTGTGACACACTGAAGTCGTAGCAAATTCATTTTCTTCAGACCCACAGTTCTTTAAGAACGAATAACTCTTCACCCATGAATAGTTCGCTCTCAAGTGAATGATCATTCAATCCGCCATTACTGCGACGCACACACTGAAGTCTCAGCACGTTCATTTTCTTCAGACTCGACGATTCGTTAACAGCGAATGACTCTTTACGGTGAAGGGTGAATGGTTCATCCTCGTAGCTCTGAATAATCATTCTGTTCGCCATTACTGCAACACAAACTGAAGTCGCAGCACGTTTAACGCCCGCGTTAGTTTGGTAACGAATTCCCAATAGGAAATATGCCGCCCCGGTGGCGCAGTGGTCTAAGGCGTTGGCCTCTTATCATTCGTCCGTAAGGGGTCCGGGTTCGAATCCCGTTCAGGCATGGATGTTGTATTTGTCTTACGGCACTGGCTCTTTCCCTTCCCTGGAACCAGTGACCCAAATTAGGGACGGGCGACTGCTTATAGCCCATTGCGTTGCTCACGGCGGTCGTTAAACCTCCAAAAAAAAAAATCGAAAATCAATAGGAAATATAATGTCGAGAATTAATAAGTGTCAACCGGTATGTGAGTGAGCAATGAGTAATCAACTGGGAAATAATGGTGAAACCTAAGAATGGGAATGAAACGTGAAGGCCATTCTTTTGAATGGTATGCGCGCGACGAGCATAGATTCATCGTTAATGGTGAATGGGTCAACTAAGCCCCTACTCTTTCGGGCAGTTTGCCAATTTCCACACTTGCCTGGCAGTCGCTTTAAAGCAAAGAATAATTGCCTGGTCAGTCAACCCGGAGTGGAAAGTGAATGACCATTCGTGAAGGACTCCTGCCCGTAAATGATGAATGTACTCCCAAGAAAGAATTTCATGACATCACTAGTTCATACATGCCACCCCAATACCAAAGTCACATTTCTTCAACGAAATTTAAAACGGAATTACATCATTTCGTTCGATGTCCTCATTGACTTTCGTAGACTTTTTTTTTTTTTTTTTGATTGGAGGTTTAACGACCACCGTGAGCAACTCAATGGGCTTTAAGCAGTCTCCGGTCCCTAATTAAGGGCCACTGGTTCCAGGGAAGGGAGAGAGCGAGTGCCGTAAGACAAGCACAACCTCCATGCCTGACCGGGATTCGAACCCGGACCCCTTTCGGACGAATGATCGAAAGCCATCGCTTAGACCACTGCGCCACCGGGGCGGCACGGTAAATTTCAAATGCTTTTTCTATTTTTGTTGCACATACACGCAGCCAAAAGTTCAGAAAAATTAGCTATCAGAATTATTGTCACCGCTAAAATGTTTGTAGCACCTTCCAAGAACAGAAATAGCATGATCAGATTTTCAGTGGAAGACAAGTGCCCCCTCTTGTTTCGCCATATGTTTTCCCATGAATACAGCTCCATCTTGGTCTATAATATATCTTAGTCTAATAATATCGTCCGCGAATTATATTACAGAATAGCTTTGCTTGGATTTTAAACTCCTTCTTTTGCACGTCGATTTACGTATCCCATCATGAAAAGCTTGCTTGCAGAAGAGCTTACCTACACTTTTCTAGAACAGTGGTTTTCAATCTTTTGATCGCGCACCTCAATACCATACGAAAAAAAAAAAAGAAAAAATGTCTTACGCCCCCAATATTTATGAAGATATGTTATTCTATATACAGTGAAACCGGGTTTTAACGAGATCCAACGTGCCGAAGGATATTGCTCGTTATAACCGTTACTTGTGATTATGTGTATGTCGCCTTTTGCTGTTACTCACTACGCATCACGCATGCGCACAGGCATACAAACATATACTTCTATTAAAAGCATAAAAACGACAATTAATAAACATAACTTACAATTACACGATTAACAATGTAACGTATGTATTCGACATTTACATACTCATAGTCTTACAGTGCATACATAATTCACAAGACAATTACATACGTAATTCGCTATTTCTTGTATGAAAATTACGGAAGTCTTGATACAATGCATTGCTTGTTTACTCTTTAAAAAAGTATTCCATTGTAGTCTGCTTCAAATTTCTTTTCGGGTGAAATTTATGAGCAGTGCCTTGTATTTTACTGAAATAAAATCCAATTACTGAATAGATGACATTGCTTTCATAAAGCAAAGGAAGAGTTTTAAAGCAGTTTTGCCTCTACGCCCGATACTGCGTTAACGAGACAGTCCTTACCTTCCTCTTCCTCGCTGTTATCTTCGAAAGTCTCTTTTTCTGTAGTATCTTCGAGAATGTCCACATCTGGCTGATTTTCGGCGGTCACGTGGTTGTTGTCCACGGTTTCTTAATCGTCCTCATTAGTAGTGGACCATTCGTGAAGGAGTCGTTCACAACGTATGACTCTTCACCGTGAATGGTGAATAGTTCGCTCTCACCGCTGTGAATGATGATTTAATCCGTCATTACTGCGTTATGCACTGAAGTCGTAGCAAATTCATTTTCTTCCGACCCTACGATTCGTTAACAACGAAATAATCTTCGCCATGAATGGTGAATGGTTCGCTCTGAGCACTGTGAATGATCATTCAATCCGCCATTATTGTGACATATACTGAAGTCGTAGCACATTCATTTTCTTCAGACCCACGATTCGTTAACAAAGAATGACTCTTCGCCATGAATGGTGAATTGTTCGCTCTCATACCGTTGCGAATGATGATTTAATCCGCCATTACTGTGACATATACTGAAGTCGTAGCACATTCATTTTCTTCAGACCCACGATTTGTTAACAACGAATGACTCTTCGCCATGAATGGTTAATTCTATCCTTCTTACCGTTGCGAATGATGCTTTAATCCGCCATTACTGTGACATATACTGAAGTCGTAGCACATTCATTTTCTTCAGACCCACGATTCGTTAACAACGAATGACTCTTCGCCATGAAAGGTTAATTGTTTCCTTCTTACCGTTGCGAATGATGATTTAATCCGCCATTACTGTGACATATACTGAAGTCGTAGCACATTCATTTTCTTCAGACCCACGATTCGTTAACAACGAATGACTCTTCGCCATGAATGGTGAATGGTTCGCTCTTACCGTTGCGAATGATGATTTAATCCGCCATTTCTGTGACATATACTGAAGTCGTAGCACATTCATTTTCTTCAGACCCACGATTCGTTAACAACGAATGACTCTTCGCCATGAATGGTTAATTGTTTCCTTCTTACCGTCGCGAATGATGATTTAATCCGCCATTACTATTACATATACTGAAGTCGTAGCACATTCATTTTCTTCAGACCCACGATTCGTTAACAACAAATGACTCTTCGCCATGAATGGTGAATGGTTCGCTCTTACCGTTGCGAATGATGATTTAATCCGCCATTTCTGTGACATATACTGAAGTCGTAGCACATTCATTTTCTTCAGACCCACGATTCGTTAACAACGAATGACTCTTCGCCATGAATGGTGAATGGTTCGCTCTTACCGTTGCGAATGATGATTTAATCCGCCATTTCTGTGACATATACTGAAGTCGTAGCACATTCATTTTCTTCAGACCCACGATTCGTTAACAGGGAATGACTCTTCGCCATGAATGGTTAATTGTTTCCTTGCCTCCCCGGTGGCGCAGTGGTCTAAGCGATGGCCTCTGATCATTCGTCCGAACGGGGTCCGGGTTCGAATCCCGGTGAGGCATGGATGTTGTGTTTGTCTTACGGCACTGGCTCACTCCCTTCCCTGGAACCAGTGACCCTAAATTAGGGACGGGCGACTGCTTATAGCCCATTGAGTTGCTCACGGTGGTCGTTAAATCTCCAATCAAAAAAAAAAAATAAATAAATTGTTTCGCTCTTACCGTTGCGAATGATGATTTAATCCGCCATTTCTTTGACATATACTGAAGTCGTAGCACATTCATTTTCTTCAGACCCACGATTCGTTAACAACGAATGACTCTTCGCCATGAATGGTGAATGGTTCGCTCTTACCGTTGTAAATGATGAGTTAATCCGCCATTACTGTGACATATACTGAAGTCGTAGCACATTCATTTTCTTCAGACCCACGATTCATTAACAACGAATGACTCATCGCCATGAATGGTGAATAGTTCGCTCTTACCGTTGCGAATGATGATTTAATCCGCCATTTCTGTGACATATACTGAAGTCGTAGCACATTCATTTTCTTCAGACCCACGATTCGTTAACAACGAATGACACTTCGCCATGAATGGTTAATTGTTTCCTTCTTACCGTTGCGAATGATGATTTAATCCGCCATTTCTGTGACATATACTGAAGTCGTAGCACATTCATTTTCTTCAGACCCACGATTCGTTAACAACGAACGACTCTTCGCCATGAATGGTTAATTGTTTCTTTCTTACCGTTGTGAATGATGATTTAATCCGCCATTTCTGTGACATATACTGAAGTCGTAGCACATTCATTTTCTTCAGACCCACGATTCGTTAACAACGAACGACTCTTCGCCATGAATGGTTAATTGTTTCTTTCTTACCGTTGTGAATGATGATTTAATCCGCCATTTCTGTGACATATACTGAAGTCGTAGCACATTCATGTTCTTCAGACCCACGATTCGTTAACAACGAATGACTCTTCGCCATGAATGGTGAATGGTTCGCTCTTACCGTTGTAAATGATGAGTTAATCCGCCATTACTGTGACATATACTGAAGTCGTAGCACATTCATTTTCTTCTGACCCACAGTTCGTTAACAACAAATAACTCTTCACCGTGAATAGTTCGCTCTCAAGTGAATGATCATTCAATCCGCCATTACTGCGACGCACACACTGAAGTTTCAGCACGTTCATTTTCTTCGGACTCGACGATTCGTTAACAGCGAATGACTCTTTACGGTGAAGGGTGAATGGTTCATCCTCGCAGCTCTGAATAATCATTCTGTTCGCCATTACTGCAACACAAACTGAAGTCGCAGCACGTTTAACGCCCGCGTTAGTTGGGTAACGAATTCCCAATGGGATATATAATGTCGAGAATTAATAAGTGTCAACCGGTATGTGAGTGAGCAATGAGTAGTCAACTGGGAAAGAATGGTGAAACCTACGAATGGGAATGAAACGTGAAGGTCATTCGTTTGAATGGTATGTGCGCGACGAGCATAGATTCATCGTGAATGTGAATGGGTCGACTAAGCCCCTACTCTTTTGGACAGTTTGCCAATTTTCACACTTGCCTGGCAGTCGCTTTAAAACAAAGAATAATTGCCTGGTAGACAACCCGGAGTGGTTGTCTCACCAGGGAATAATTATGATGATTGATATTATGATGATGATGATTGTACTCCCAAGAAAGAATGTCATGACATCACTAGTTCATACATGCCACCCGAATACCAAAGTCACATTTCTTCAACGAAATTTAAAACGGAATTACATCATTTCGTTCGATGTCCTCATTGACTTTCGTAGACTTTTAGATCCTCCTTATTGAAACAGTTTTAGGTGATCTATGATGTGACCATTATTACCTTCCTGATTTGTGAATCGGATGGCATCGAGAACTGAAATTTAACATTTCTTACTTTCTTTCCATAGACTCTAGAGCAGGGATGGCGAACCTTTTCCGACTAGTGTGCCACTTATAGTTGGCTTTACTGCTTTCAAGTATCGAGTGTGCCACTTATAGTTGGCTTTACTGCCTTCAAGTGTCGAGTGTGCCACTTATAGTTGGCTTTACTGCTTTCAAGTGTCAAGTGTGCCACTTATAGTTCGCTTTACTGCTTTCAAGTGTCGAGTGTGCCACTTATAGTTGGCTTTACTGCTTTCAAGTGTCGAGTGTGCCACTTATAGTTGGCTTTACTGCTTTCAAGTGTCGAGTGTGCCACTTATAGTTGGCTTTACCGCTTTCAAGTGTCGAGTGTGCCATTTATTGTTGGCTTTACTGCTTTCAAGTGTGGAGTGTGCCACTTATAGTTGGCTTTACTGGTTTCAAGTGTCGAGTGTGCCACCTCCTGTCTGCGTTTTTCTTTTTTTTTAAATTAACCTTTGTGTAAAACTTGTTGCTGAACGCTACTAGCCAAGGCATTTATGTTCAGTTCATAACCTATTGTCTTCACGGTTATGGGCACCAGCAGTAGTCATAGATACTATTTTATTTTAGTCAATCCCATTTTTACTACAAATTCCTGCTTCACTTCACTTCACACATTATATCTTTCCCTGTGATTGTAGTTGGCAAACTCAGCAATCAATCACCCCCCCCGTTTATATTTCCACAAGGAAATCTAATAAAAATATCTAACCTTGCTTTTGACGTCACATCAGTGCTTTAATCAAGAAATATTGAAAACATACCGACGTTGTCCAAATAAGATTTAATATGACCTGTAACATCTTTACTCATTCTTATTATTCTGTCTTTAAGAGAGTTTCTTCTGGCTGACATTTCTTTAATTCTATTCACAATTTGTTGCTTGTTGGGAAAATCTTTTAATGATGTATCAGACCCAGCTAAGAAAGCCGCCTTCAAAATCACCATCACAAAGTGGCTTCCCACGCTGTGCAATACAAACGAAATAGATGAAAACTAGCCGCAGTGATTATTATTCCTTAGACTGAAAGAAGATACGGAAAAATGTGATTGTTTTTCATATTGTTTTACTTTTTGTGAAATGTACTCCCTCCTTTCTTCGTTTGAGATGGAACAAACATTTTTATGATTCCTCTCAAAATTACGCTATACCTTGAATTTGCGGAACACTACTATTTCCGTACACATGCAACAGAAAGCTTAATTGTTTTTCTCAATGACTCCGAACTCCGATGTCTATTGTTCTTGAAATACTCGGCAACTATCTTTGTTAAGTTTCTGTTTTTTTGGCACCGAAAACATGTTTGCATGGTCCGGATACACAACCACCAGCAAAGAAACAATTACAGTACACAAGAGAAATAAGCAGCAACTACAAACAAATCAACCTTCTTTGACAAACTGAAGCTCTGAACTGGCGTCGCAGTGTTGCCAAGTTACAAATTTGAAATCTCTCCATTCGTTGTTCAAGGTTACTTTCAGTTCTCACAGGAACTCGCTGTTTCACGCACGTCTTATCAGATTGGTTTTCTCTCCCTCCTGCAAAGGTAAGGGAGAAGCAGGAGAGATGGGAGCTTGAACTGAAGCAAGTGTGGTCGTCTCGTGGTGGAAGTCCGTAGGAGCAGAATGATAAAATAATTGTGTGCATGTGATGCTTAACTTTTGGGAATTAATGCAAAAGACGATTAAATGAGGTGAAGTTGATTTATTTACTACCCCTTTGGAGGACACTTCTGTTTGGGCTTGATTAATTTTCTTGTCAAAGCTCAGTTATTTGCAAGAAAACACTACAGGCATGCTGTTGAAAAATTCTCTCTAAAAAACAAAATTTTTATTTAATGTTAATGTTTTCATGTTGGTGTGCCACCTAAATCGTGTTCGTGTGCCACCTAGCACACGTACCATAGGTTTGCAATCCCTGCTCTAGAGTTTCCAACATGAAAAGTTTCCTAAAATGGCATTTAAATCGTCTAATAACACATTCATTCATAGGTTGGAAAACAAAAGTTGAGCTCGGTGGTAAACTCCGTGATTTTGATTTAGTTAAAAAGAATGGTGTACTATGTGGACAAAAGTGATTGGACACTGTAAGTAAATAGGAAAACAGTACTGTACTTACATCAGTAGCGGGTAGGTCCCCCGTTTGCAGAGATTACAGCAGCCACCCGTCTAGTTAAACTGTCCACAAGTCCATTGAGTTCGGGGAGAGCGGGATTTTCCCCCATTCCACCTTGAGTATATCGACCGACTCCGTCAGTAAAGAAGTTCGTGTTGGTCTAGACCTCACCCGTCGTGCATCCCATGGGTGTTCAATGGGATTGAGGTCCAAGTTCTCAGCAGGTCAGTCCATCGCAGATTTTCCTCATACCACTCCATCGTAGCCCTGGAAACATGACAAGTGGCATTGTCGTCCTGGAAGAAACAGTCGCGTGTCCGTAGAACGAACACAACGTTGGCAGTATTGAGTTATCCAGGATATCTCTATATAACACAGAATTCATGTTGCCATGCGTAACAACCAGTGGGCCCATACCTTACCAGCTGAAACAGCCCCATACCATAACTTCACCACATCCGTGTTTCACAGTCGGCACGCTACACTCCGGAAGCAGAAGTTCTTCGGGTAACCGCCGAACCCAGACACATCCATCCGATCGGAGTAATGTGAAGTGGGATTCGTCGCTTCGTAACACCTGCCGTCATTGCTTCAATGTCCAATTTTTGTGCTGTTTCACACCATCGTAGCCGCGTGGTTTTATTGGTCTTTGTGTTGATTGGTTTATCGGTGACTGCTCGGCCCTGATACCCGAGTTAATAGCCCTCTCTTCGAAGTGTCATGGTAGAGACCATAACATCTGTGGCCATCTGGGACTCATGTGATATTGCGTGCATTGGTTGGAACTTTGTTTTCCGGATCTCCCTCTGCAGTACCCTCCGATCCCTGGGTTTCAGTTTCGTGGGCCTTTCAGGGCGAAGTGAATTCCTGCAATGCCCCGTCTTCTTTCACTTGTTGCTGTCAGAGGCCACAATCGATTTAGCGACCAGTCCTACATCAGCAAAGCTTCTTATTCTCATACCTCCAATTGAGCAGCCTGCTATAACTCCGTTTTCAAACTAGGAGAACTATCTCGTACTAGTCATTCTATCAGCAATTGATCTGAGCGTGCTCCCGTTGCCATTTTCATACCTTTCCGAACACGTGAATGCTGCGGGAACGCACCATTGCGCCTACGTGTGGTGTCTAATCACTTTTGTCCACAAAGTGTATGTGATCGGCAATTGTCTAAAATCAACAAGATTTACCTATCCCTCTAAGTCTTTGTCTCAATTACTTCTTGAAAACTGGATCTAGTTGTTTTGTTAGCTCGGTACATTACCGGAAGGTTTTTATTGTTTTTAAAACATCTTGGATTTTTCGATTTGTCTACTGCTACAGGAGTTTTCATTTTCACTCTCATTCACATTTGAACAAATCAGAGCAGCCAGTCGATCTTTGGATAATTTTCCACCTGTGTACTTTTGACCTTTAAACTTGTGGGTCATGTGGGGGAGCAATCGATATAACACACCGGCGTCATCCACACTAAAAACGCCACTTTCACAGAAACCTTCTTTTATATCTGGCCACAATCCAACAGTTGCTCCATCGTTTACATGTTTAGATTCGCCACTTCTCTTACCATAAACAATGTCAATGATTTAAAGACTTACTTGTTACACCCACGAAGATCTCGACTGCGGTGATCACTTTAACCATGAAATTTTATTCGTGAAGTTTATCATTTCCAATCAACTCTTCTCTGTTTGCTCGCAATAGCTGAGATGTCATAACCGTGCTCGTTTTGAATGAATTAAATTGTAAATGTGTGTGTGTGTGAAAATTTTCCAAATACATGGAGACAATGTGAATAGACAAAGTCATCGCTCTTTCCCACGTTTTCCAATTAATTTTGTGTGTGTGAAAGAGAGAGAGAGAGAGAGAGAGAGTGGATACAATTGTTATAAAATGAAGATAAACATAAAAATATAATTTAATGAGTACATTGTGACTGAATATGTTTCATAACTTTTAAAAAAACTTGGTTCGACATCTTGTGATACAGTGATTCAAAGGTACAGTTTTAAGTTCCGTTTATTTGAGTACTTTGATTTAACCCTGTCATAGCAGAGAAAAAAAAAAAAGAGAAGAAAAAAGACACAACACAGATGTGTAGATCCAAAATAGAACGAGTGCATCACTGGCTGCGGTTTAAGTGTGGGTACCTCATTTTGCGATAGCAACCGCCAACTTTATTCAGAGATTTTTGTTGAAATTTGGTTCGTAAAATTTCATCTTTCCTGATGTCAGTCAGCTGTTCTTGGGTAGTGATCACAAGATGTTCTATTTTTTTACACTTTTTTTTTTCTTTTTTGAAATGGATTCAACATCCCGAAATTTAAATATATCAGCAAATATATTTGTTGCTGAAAAATTTAAATCTTTAAAAAACAAAAAAACAAAAAAAAAAAACAACTGATAAAGTAAAATCATTAAAATTTTTTCTCGCACCGACCTCACTTTAAAGATCACAGCCCTGTACTCCAAGTCATCCGAAGAGTGTACTGTTTTAAAAGCTGTGGAAGTCTGATCACTACCTCTTGTTGGAACGCAAGAATGGTATCAGTCCACTTCGAATGCATTTCTGCTTGTCTTTTTGTCAAACAACTACAATTAAGATAATACAACGTTTGTCACAAGTATTATTTTTTTCAAGTCGACCATGGTTTCGCTGGGTATTGACTTAGCTTCATCAGGACGAATGGCACGTAAATATTCAAATTCTATATGATATCACAAATGGTGTTTACAAAACACCTAAACCCCATTTATGATATCATATACAATTTGAATATTTAGCATTTAAATAATGGTGTTTACAAAACACCATTTCTGATATCATATGCAATTTGAATGCTTACAAAACACCTACACACCATTTATGATATCGTATACAATTTGAATATTTGCGTGCCATTCGTCCTGATGATACCCAGCGAAACCATGGTGATTTAAAAAATAAATATCCCCCCCCACCTGTTGACCCACTTACCCGAGTAGAATTGCGCTGAATACAGAAGTTAATTTTTGCACCACAAGCAACTAAAAAACCCAGGGATTAATTTTAAGAGAAACAATGGAGACTGAACAGAATCGGGTGTGGTGAGGTTCGAATTCCGAAGCAATTCTTCCCAAACTGCTGCTTTAAACACCCCTATTCCCAAGAGTTTCCCAGATTGTCATTTTATTGTCTCTGTGTTGCGAATGTTGGAATAAGTCTTCCATCCCTTTCCCCCTCTTTAAGTTACGGACGTTTCCCAGCTGGAGAGTCAGCTGCCGAAAGTGCGAGGCTTGTGATTAACTTCTGATATCAAACTTTTTCTAAAAACGCTCTGAGGAAATTTTTGTTTTAGATAGCAATTTTGCCCGATAAACTGCCGAGCCAACAAAAATGGATTCCGAGCAATAATTCTGTTTCGGATTACGAGCAATAATTCAGTTGTTTTTCGATGTAAACGCTAGGGACTACTTTTCGCAGCTGAGGTAGCTGTCTTCCATAGTGTCCATTCATAGATTGACTCGGAGTACAGAACATACTCGGCACAGAAAGTAAACTTGGGCCATGACGTAAGTCGTTGAGCTTCCACATCATTGGACGACAGCTTCTGTTACGTAAGCAAAGTAAATGGAGGAGAATTTCCACCTATTACCATGTTCATTTTCCTCATCGCGTGTAGTATTCTTTCTGTATGGTTTAAGTACCAAGTGTTAATTATGATTAAATTAATTTTTTGCCGAATACTTCTGGAGACTAAATTAATGAAGAGCTCAGTGGAAGTTTTCCTAGCTTTCGGACCTGTGGAAATGTACTTAATATATTTTTCCTTAAAATAAAAATTTGTTTCCACATATTTTGAGAGGTAAATTAATCGTTAAACGAAGCCCTAAAATTTATTCAGCAAAAATATTTCAAGATAAAAGCTATTAAATTGCATAATGCTTTTAATTATGCACTTGCTACATAAATAATGTGTGTGTGTGTGTGTGTGTGTGTGTGTGTGTGTGTGTGTGTGTGTGTGTGTGTGTGTGTGTGTGTGTGTGTGTGTGTTAACACTGCCGGAATTCTCGGTACGACGGGTAAAATTTTCATTATCCCCTTCCATTTCAGGTCGGGCAGGTTTATTTGTACTTTTAGAAAACTGTTTTAAGTTTTTTTGTGTTAAAGTGAGATTGAATGGGAAGATAACTCTAACTAATACATCGTTATTTCAATTATCGGGAATGATGGAGGTGAGGAGATGTACAGATGATAATTTAAACTTGAGGCACAAATTATTCTGTATTCCTACCTATTCTATATTCCTACCTAACAACGTGTTGCTCCACCTTTTGTAGTCACAAAAGCAGCCAGGCATCATGGTAACGACTGAATGAGATGCTGAAAACACGGAGGTGGTGTTGCCTCCCATGAAGCTAGGATCCCGTGTTGTAGAGCATCCGCAATCGCCGTTGGGTGTTGTTGGGCTTGAACAGATCTTTCCAATTCGTCCCACAAATTCTCAATGGGGTTGAGATCCGGCGATCGAGAGGGCCATTCGAGTGTGGTAAAATTTATCTCTTGAAGGCTCCTGAAGTCAATCGGCCGCTATTGGAGAAGTATGCGGCGTGGCGTTATCCTGTTGAAAAATACCGTCATGGCGCTGAAAGAGAATAGAGCGGATGTAGATGGTCAGCAAGGATGCTCCACACGAAGAAATGACCTTTGGTCGAATGATACCATTTGGCGAATTGACATTGGACCAGTTTTACCATTGGACGAATCAGCATTAGACTAGTCGTGCCACTTGACGAATCGGCATTGAACCAGTTTTACCATTAGACGAATCGGCAGTAGACCAGTCATATCATTTGGCGAATCGACATTGAATCAGTTTTACCATTGGACGAATCGGCATTAGACCAATCATACCGTTTGACGAATCGACATTGAACCAGTTTTGCCATTGGACGAATCGGCATTGGACGAATTGTACCATTTGACGAATCTGCATTGGATCACATTTACGATTTGACGAATCGGCATTACACCAGTCGTACCATTTGATGAATCGGCATTGGACCAATTTACCATTTGACGAATCGGCATTAGACGAGTCGTACCATTTGACGAATCGTCACTGAACCAGTTTTACCATTGGACGAATCGGCAGTAGGCCAGTCATATCATTTGGCGAATCGGCATTGAATCAGTTTTACCATTGGACGAATCGGCATTAGACCAATCATACCGTTCGACGAATCGACATTGAACCAGTTTTGCCATTGGACGAATTGTACCATTTGACGAATCTGCATTGGATCACATTTACGATTTGACGAATCGGCATTAGACCAGTCGTACCATTTGATGAATCGGCATTGGACCAGTTTACCATTTGACGAATCGGCATTAGACGAGTCGTACCATTTGACGAATCGGCATTGAACCAGTTTTACCATTGGACGAATCCTCGGAAACCGGATTCGTAGCCGTGGTAGTGATATCAGAATAACTTCTGTAGTATTGTTATCTTCGTTTAGGTGAATAACTTGACATCCACTCATCGAAGTTTCTTTTATGTCAACATTTTCAAAATCTTTTAAATTATTCATTAAAATATTTATTTCTCTTCTTTAAAACACGGTAAATCGTTTTCTTCATTTAGAATAATTTTCCACCCTGAACAAGTATTCCGGTTTTACATTGAGCCAGGCCTAAGACACGCTAACTGCAGTGTCCTGCATTGTGGGACACAGGCGCCCAAGGACACTTGAGAGAGCGTCGGCTACCCGTGTCAGTGACACAGGAACATATTCGCTTTTATACATATAATGTGTAATTTTACGAATTAGCGAGAGAAATTGCTGATTAATGCCGGATAAGCCGAATTATTTTATGAATTAGCAAGAGAAATCGCTAATGATGGCCCGATAACCCGCATCATGCTCGTCGATTTGCATGAACTGAACATTTTAATTCAGGCGTATCTTTTTGTTTGTTTCTTACATTGCAAAATATCGCAATTGCTATCGAACTGGAGGGTTTTTTTGATGATTGGACTGGGGGGGGGGGGGTGTTCTTCGTACCACGAAATGGTCCCTCTCGTTACAGTAACGATGAATTTGAACCAGCCTGCGCACCTCCTCATTCTGAATGACGAAGTGTTGCTCTTTGCCCTACATCTTCAGGAGCAACATCACATTGCCACTCCTGTCTTCCAAGACGACAATTGCCATATGCCCAGGGCTAAAACTGTGTCTGAGTAGTGGCACGACGAACAATCAGCAACACTGTCTCGCCTCGACTGGCCCGCCAAATCCCCAGATTTAAATCCTATTGAAAATCTATGGGATCATTTGGAACAAAAAGTGAAACGCCGGAATAGACACCAACATACTCTGGCGGAACTTTGGGACCAATTGACGCACGAGAGGCTACAAAATCGATGTTCAACACATCCAACACCTCATGGAGTCTCTACCACACCGGATTCATGCTGTTATCAAGGCAAGAGGCGCCGTCACTCGTTGTTAGGTATGCTCTGACAGGGGTGACTACTTTTTTGTTCGGTGTGCTTATATAGGACAGACCCGCAGGGCTTTAAGTTTCCGTGTGAAGGAACACAAGACTTATGTACGGAATTGTGAACTGAAGAAGTCGTCAATAGCCCAACACTGTCACGCAAATAAGCATACATTTTTGTTTGAAAACGCTACGTTTATTGACAAACCTGATTCGACTATCAAACTCAATATAGTAATCAAAGAAGAAGTATTCCTCAGAAATACAGGGGAAATTCACAAGATTACTCAAAGCAATCAGAATTGTCTGTAGCTTACTGGTCTCCATGTAACATCTCCTCAGAAAACTTGAAAATTATATACGGATAGCATCCTGAAACGGAAATCATTATATGTTGGTTCGTTTTTTTCCGCTCCAGGACGACGTAATTTTCAAGTTTTCTGAGGAGATGTTACATGGAGACCAGGCAATTCAGTGCAGAATTCTAATTGCTTTGAATAAGCTTAAAATATTAGAAGCTTTCCACACGTTCTGCAACTCTTCACGACTTGTCAACGACATGACATCTACTTCACTTCTTTCCGGCGCGTGGAAACAACTCACCAAAACCGGGGATCGCCAGAACGCTGATGGTTACACAATGATTTGAATGTTTACGCTCCATTTGTCCTGATGAAGCCGAGCCAAACGCTCTGCAAAGTAATAGTAGATGTTAAAATAAATATATATAATTGTGAATAAACGTTATTATTTTATTTTTATTCAATCTCAACATCACAAGTTTTGTAGTCATGTAATATATTGAACTACTTTTCTCCCACAGAAGCATATAAAGTTACTTTTACTGACGGTAAGCCATGAACAGAAAGCAATGTCGAAAGCTCTCTCTCTCTCTGTCTTTCTCAATCTTGCACAAGGATCTCCCTTTAGCATTATTTCCCAACGCCTAGAGGGATACATTTATCTAATTGTTGCTCCCACAAAAATTCTTTATAAGCAATTAGCTGCCTGAAAGTTTTTAAGTGACGTACACGATTTGAGCCTTCTGTGCACATACGGCTCTACCCTCCCCCTCTCTCTCTCTCGTAATGTTCTTCCAAATCTCTCCGAAAAAGAAAATCATTTCTCTCTTCCCTGACCTTTCACATCAGCAAACCCTCTCTGCCCGTATGATAAAGAATCATTCGGGCAGCTTTTGTAATCGATTCACCTCGAGAAGTCATTCCTTATCAGTGGTCTCAAACTCGCGGCCCGTGGGCCTCATGTGGCCCTGCGCCAACTGTTTTGCGGCTCGCATGAACGATTACAAAATAAAAATAAATCGCCCTTTTTCAAGTATATTATAATAAATTAAATATAATACAAACACTGTAATGCTTGGCAAAGCCATCGGTTTTATAAGTAACAAGTTTATTTACGAAGAATAAATTTCTACTTATAAAGCAGATGCGGTTTGAATGTTTCAAAGACATGGAAAATATTTTCAATATATTCAAGTCTCCATTTTCCTATAATGCCGCCAACGCACCTGAAGAACATCAACGTGAATTAATATACTTTTAGTGTGGTTCTTTCCTAAAAAAAAAATCAACAGCTGCAATCTAACGTAGTTTTACCAATTGGTTTCAAAGGGCAAGTACGTAAACATTCCTAACCTAGCTGCACAGGTTCTGTCTATGTTCGGAACAACACACTCATGTGAACAGTTGTTTTCAAGAATGAACTAAGTAAAATGTCTTGAAAGGAGTATGTTAAGTGACAGTCACTTATGCTCAGTTTTAAAAGTAGCATGTCCGAAGAACATTATTCCAAATATCGATAAGTTAGTGTCAGAGAAGAGAGCCCAAGTTTCTGGTCATAACGTGTAATATTTTCTGTACCATGTACCGTGTTCAGTTGGTAAAATGTGATTGTGTAACGTATACTCTAGATTCACTTTCCTTTTGATTTTTACTATCTCTGGTTATTTTATTTTACTATGTAAATTATCTTCTTACTGAACGAGATGTTATTTCTCCCGCTGAATGAGATCTGGCAATGAGTGTAAGTCATGACGTGGTGGTACCCAGTATAAATAGGCGCATTCAACGATACGTAGGGAGAGGTTTTTGTTGATGTGCGTAGGGAGAGCTGTTGTTGTACGAAGTGAGCTGTTGTTGTACGAAGTGAGCTGTTGTTTATGTGTCAGAGAGCTGTTGTTGTATAGAGAGAGCGGTTGTTTATGTGCGTGAGAGCTTTGTTTCGTGTGTAAAGAGATCTTCGTTTATGTGAGAGCCAGAAGTTTACCAAATAAAAGATTGTCTTAGTAAGTACATCTTTCTTAGTTCATAGTTTTGTCAGATCTCTGTCTGGCTGTTAGGTTTATTTCATTAGTTGATTATTATTAACAGCCAGCATAAGACTTTATTCATCTTAATTACTACTACAACATTACTAGCAGTTAAAAGCTTGTTCATTATTATTACTACACTACTAGCAGGAAAGTTTATTCATGATATAATTAACAAAACAACAACCATTTGAACAAGCATTAGAAGCTTATTAGTTGAAGCGATATTCATTATAATTAATAAGGAAGCATTATATTCATTATAATTGCTTTAAGATTTAAGTGAAAAATAATTGCTGCGCAAAAGTGATTGTTTTCAGTGATTGACGAAACATTTGTTTTTACTATTTACCGATAATTAGAAATATTATTCCACTGAATTCGCCAAGCCATTGGTGTAGTTTTGTAAAGTTGATATTTATTTATAAGAAATTTATGAATATTCATGCGGTCCCCTGCAATCCTCCAAAGCTGGAAAGTGGTCCTTCCAAGGCTGTGAGTTTGAGACCACTGATTTGCACTGATCTTGTTTTTAGCACTAACAGTCCCTCGCTCAAAAACCACAACTTTGGGTTTCATGCAGCTCCCAAAGTTCCATCCAAACTGGAAAGTGGCCCTTCCAAGGGTCTGAGTTTGAGATCACTGCTTTAGAGCATCCATTATTCGTGCTGTATCACTTCAATGTTGCTTTTTTCAAAAAGTGCAGTACACGAATAAATAAGGTAAAGTATTTATTCTTATAACGAAATGGAAAAGTAATTTTCATAAACCACAGAAAATAAAAGTTCAGAGAATTTACAGCGACTTCCATTTTCCACAGTAGGCTTGCTCGCCTCGTGGGGGAGGGGGGGGGGTCAGCCCCCTCTTACCTCCTGTTAACTACGGACCTGAAAATAGCTGATGCATAAAATCCCAGAAGTAACATGTGATTCTCAGTCAGAAATCATAAGATGATAGTGATGAGTATAGCATATAAAAAACATTTACAGAATGCATGAACTGAAAACAGGAAGTTATAACGAAGTAAATTTCTCCGTCATTTCTGTCCACGCCAGGATTCGAACCCGGATCTCCTCATTCCGGAATAAGTCACTCTACCAGTTGAGCTACGCGGACGTTTTATTCTGATTCCTATCTGCCTTTATGTCGTGTGCGTCCTTCTGGCAGGTACGTCACATCTCCTGGTACGTTACAAAGTGTGTTTATAACAGGGAAAGTTGAAGCATTTCATTAGTCAGTAATCTTACCGAGTGTTTTCGCAAAGCAAGTTTGGGTTTATTAATAATGCTCAAAGTTCCACAACCTTCGTGCTTTTTGCCTGCGAAATAACTTAACTAATAAACAAAAAAAAAAAAGCGTTCTACACAAATATCAAAAAGTGAGCTACAGCGCCTATATAGGCCCATGGGAAACGAAAATGTTTTAATGAATTAATTAATCTGCGGTGGTCTTCAAAACACAGGAAAATTAGATGACTGCGCGAAATGAAGCGAAATATTCATTCCCCTCGTAATTACGAATACGTGCTGCTTGAACTTTCATCAAAATTATTAAGTGCCTAATTATCAAAGACTATCTTGTGTCTTTGGACAGTATAATGACTTTCAGAGTCTACGAGAAGTACTAGCTGTTGAGCAGTAATTCAATATCCAATGAGCGTAGCCGGAAATTTTGTGCAACTAATTTTGCAGCTGCTGAATTGTATACGATCCTGTTTCTTTTCGTTGCTCTTAACTCGCGAGTAACACGCTATTCATCAAAAACTGAATCAGTTCCTTACGGAATTAGCACAAAACCCACATACGGAAAGCACGAAATGTGTGTGTGTGTGTGTGTGTGTGTGTGTGTGTGTGTGTGTGTGTGTGTGATATTGTCGGATATTATCCATCGTTAAAGAAACAGGAAAGAAGATCGCAGTTATTGGAAAAATCTCTAAGAAAAGACGGGAATTCGGCTTATTTTCCTTTTATTATTTCTTTCTTCTTCCTTCTTGGTGATTCTGGTAGGGACATTTAGATGTGAATTTATCGGAAAATCGAAAAGAACAGAAAATTACGATGAAATAGAACGAATTACGTTGGGAAGGTTTCGTATCGATACATTTTTAAAATGTATCGCAGCTATGTTAGGGAGAAGGCATTGACAAATCTTTCACAGAAAAGAGAAAGTTATGCCAAAAGGCGCAAATAAAATCGAAAAAAGTAAAGACGACGACGTCTGTTGGTTGCCATTCTTTCCTTTTCCCCCGCATCATCTTTTTTTTTCTTTCTTTTTCCGACGAATGACTGACAGCGCAGCACCAGCGGATTCCATTTCATTTCTTCGTTTCTTCCTGATTTGTAACTGAGCGTCTGGTGTATTTATTTCTCTGTCTTATTCTTCGGTGTGGTATCTGCGAAATGTGTCATATGGAAATTTCATCGAACCTAATGTGTTGGCCAGCAGCCAACGTTGTTAACATTTAAAATTTCAGATGGGTGGGGTGGAGTGGGGCTATTATTAGTCAACGATTTATGCTGCTCTCAAGAGTAATTGTGAAATTGTTAAATTGTGGAAGCATGTCATACGCGGTTAACTTACAGTTCATAACGGTATACTTTAAACAGTTTAGGTTTATAAATCAATTCAGATCTGCATATTCATGTGCCCATGTAAACTTCATGCCTTCGAAATACAGTATATAGATGCCAGTTAGTACTGATTTTCGTAGTATTACCAGGTTTGGGTTGGAATTACGAAAATACGGACATGACGATGAAATTACAGGAAATCGCTATTATCGCCATTTGATTTTTCTGTTTCGGAAACTGGCATGAGATTCTTCCTCGGAATTGCGGAATTCTGCTTTCTCGTCATCACTTGGGTGATTTTCGAGATCGATACAATACTGAGTAGGATTTGAGGAGGCGATTAGTTGGGGGGAGGGTCGTTTTCCGTCTGGGGTCGGAAAACTATCCCCCAACTGATTCCCTCCGTCTTTCAAAACTTTCGAAAGCGTAAGTTAGACGGAGTGAAGATTTCTTCCGTTATCGTATTTTTTCTTTACTCGCGATCTTACCTCTGTCCAGTATTGTTGTTAAATATATTTTTTTTACATAAATGTTTGTCAAAAAATATATCCCATCCGCCCCCACCGATCAAGGAGATCGGCCTTTTTTGGGCTTCAGGCGTCAAGCTCTTGTTCTTTTTCCTGATCACTTCACGTCACTTCCTGTCCCACTGCCTACCGGGTGATCTTAGGTTATCGCACGATTGTCATTAATGTGTTTACTGCGTATCACTGCTTTTCTTGCAAAGCTCCTGGACATCATCGTTCGCAGTGCCCCGTATCTACTCCTTCCAGTTCTTCTCCTGTGCCGGATTGTGTTTCTTGAAGGTCGCCTTTTTCAACTGCTGCTGCTCCAGCAGATTCCTTTCTGTCATCTTTCACGTCGGTATCTCCTGCTGTTGCGCCTTTGCCCGCCTCGACTGGTCTCTTACTTCCATCTCAGGTGTCAACCGCTCGTTCATCGCCAGAACCGCCCCTTTTGATCGGATTCCTGCTCCTCTGCTCAGTTTCTTCTTCCTGCTGCGGGTGCTCTTGTTTCCCCGCTTCGAGACTTGGTCTGGAATCTGACTACTGACAACACCCCTACGTGCTCTCCGCTGCATTCGTCTCTTCAGTGTTCCTTGGATTCCTATGGTAATGATCCCATTGTTGCTCCTGCTGCTCCTCGGCCTCCCTCTTCCCAGACCCAGCCTGCTTCCCAGCTCGAGTCGCCCGATGCTTCTTCTTTCCACGTTCCTGCTGGTTCGCCGACCGTTCGTCCGCCGTGACTTTCCGAGTCTACACTCCTGCTTCGCAGCCCGAATTCTCCTTAGGGAATAGAAACTCTCATTGCTTTTCTGAGTTTTACCATGGGACACTTGCTGAGCCGTTCAGTGGTGGTCAGTCTCTCATATATAGGTTTGGCTAAGTGCATGATCTACCAAAGTACCAAACGATGCACGTGCAATAACAATCAAATAGATTTAAATCCATTTCCTCCGTACATAAGGGTCCATAAAAAGGAACATAACTCGAAAACTACACTGCCGGACAATTGCTAAGGACGGATGACAATAGCAACGATAGCAACCATAAAATGGAAGGCAGGAAAATGTGGAAATTAGCATAAGTGCGGGATACAGTAAGACGTGTTGTGCGTATGCAAATTTTGGATTGCCCAACTTGTTCGTGACGTCATAGCGCTGATAAGAGATATAAAGGATTTGACGCGTATTGACCGTTGTTGTTCAAACGCAAAGTTGAAAGGGAAAGAATCAATTGACGAACTTGCAATTTTCAGTATGTCTTCTCGACATCACCTAGATGATTTTACGCGTGGCCGTATTACTGGCAAGATTGAAGAAGGGCGAAAAATAACAGATGTTGCCAGGGAGTTCGACGTCAGCCACAGTGTTGTTTCAAGGCTTTGGAAATCATTTCAAACAAATGGAGAGTGTAGCAAACGTCACGGGGAGGTCGTGTTCGCAGTACGACACCTGCAGAAGATTGGTACATAGTGCTATCAACAAAAAGACACCGGCGCAGCACAGCTAGTGAGGTAGCAAATCAGTTTATGGCTGCTACTGGCAAGCGGATCTCCCGAAAAACTGTCGCCAGACGTTTGCATGAAAGAGGATATACGCCCGCCGTCCTGTTGTGTGCATCCCATTGTCCAGACGTCACCGTACCGCCCGTTTGCAATAGTGTCATCATCATCACAGTTGGACTGATAACGACTGGTCTGCTGTCCTCTTCTCAGATGAGAGTAGATACAGTCTATCATCTGATTGCATCTGATTGTCGACGACAACTGATCTGGCGTGATAGTGGTACTGCATATTGTCCAGCAAACATACAGGAAAGAGACCGATATCCGACATGTAGTGTCATGGTATGGGCTGGCATCATGATCAATGGCCGTACGTCCCTCTATGTGCTTCCAACTGGGACTATGACTGGCCAACGATACATTAATGATGTTCTGCTACCTCATGTTCGCATGTTCCGTGGTGCTGTCGGTGATAGATTCATTTTCATGGACGACAACGCATCATGTCATCGAACAGTCGCTGTCCAGGAGTGTCTTGAGAGCTAGGATATTCAACGCCTCGTATGGCTAGCACGTTCTCCAGATCTGAATCCCATTGAAAATGTGTGGGATGCTTTGGGGAGGAGTCTTGCTGGTCGCCAATGCCCTCCAATAAACAAGGACACCCTCATCCGTGCACTGACAGAGGAATGGGATAAATTACCCCAACAGCTGCTTGATAATGTTGTGCAAAGCATGACACGACGTGTGGAATCTTGCATCGCCCTCCATGGTGGCCATATCCCGTATTGACATCTTACGCCGGAACGCCTGCGGACGGTAATTGCATTTTTTTCACGTTTACGTATTCTGCACAAAATGGCCTGTTTGTCCCTTGAACACGTTCCAAAGCCTTCTCGATTTCAGAGCACAATAAATTGTCTTTCTTGTAATGTCCTGGCATTCTGACATTATTTTATTTCACTTGGCATCCAACCACACTTACTTTTTTATGCGCTATATAGCCGTTTATGATCCGTCCAGAGCAATTGTCCAGCAGTGTATTTCGAATCTGTGAAAAACAATTACAGATCCTGAAAGTAGAAAAAACGGTTAATAAAATAAGTCCATAAACTGTTTTTGGTATTTTTGACCATTTTAGGGTACATGAATACCCTAAGCGCGTGTAACAGGATTATGTCGAATGAAGTTGACAGAATAACCGTTAGTTGGAACAAAACCTCCTGTCTCTGCCGCCAAAAGAACGGAGAAGGTTTATACTCCTTGCTGCGTTAATTCACTTCACCACGCCGACGTAGGGGCTTTGGATTCTTAGTCATGCCGAACTAATAGAAAATTTATCATTGCGAGGTTTTTTCCGCCAAGGAAAAAGAGGAAAATTAATGAAAGCTGAACCACTAAGTAAAAGTATACGTATGTTGCTATTTTTTATTCATTTCTTTACTCTTTTTGTACTTGTTTTTCCTCGAAGTTGTTCAGTTAGGATGCCAGTTGCCTGTACTTGTTGCGGCATTTTTTTTAATCTTTATTATTCTTTGCAGAGATTTTAGATGAAGTTTACAACTTTTGACTTTTCAGCTGACTACTGGAGAAAAAAAATGTAGAGAAGGAAACATTTTTTTTTACCTTGTTAATAATTCAGTTCTGCGAACTGTGAGATGTTAAGGATGTACAAAACTTGGAAGATAAAATCCCTAAATACCACAACAATCAACCTTGGTCATGTGAATAAATTATGGGCGAGAAAGAAATGCGGAAATCCCCGAGCCGGTCCAGAAATAGATATCCTGGGCGTCGTTTGGTTTATTATTCATCTAGCCAATTACTGCCGTGCAATAGGTGCTGTCCTCAAGTCTTACGTGAATGCCTTCAACCTGGAGGCCGGTATTCATTTTGTTGTGGTTCGTGCGGAAAGGATTTCAAAATGCGTTGTTTGTTTGTGGTCGCAATTCCATTTCCACGTTGTATTCTGCAAGAGATTTGGTAATTGGACTCGTTCAAATGGTAAATAAGTGACGGACACTTTGTTACATGAAACGCTTTTAAAGGATATACAGTGAAATCTCCATCGACGGACACCTCCAAACAACGGTAACCTCCGAGAAACGGCAAGTTTTGTTTGCTACCGAACAGTTTCCGTAGGATTAACATTAACGGTAACCTCTGAACAAGGAAACATCTTATTAACGGTCAACGGACACTTCCTGCCCGCCCTATTATTTGCTAAAGGCATAATAGGTTGGATTACGGTTGGTACAGTGGTATGCTTAAGTGAAAAGAAAGGAGTTAAAAGTTTAGCTCTACGTCAGGCGAGCTGCAGCTTCAATTTATATTTCAATCGCCCCCTTGAGCTGCGGGAGTGGTTGATGGGGGCTGGAATTTTGCCCGTTAGAGGTGGTGATTCTTGGTTTGGTTCCTATGGACTCTGTTCCTTTACTGCGCGCGGCCAGTTATGCAACTGGCAGTTACACTTTTTTTATTGAAGGTTTAACGACCACCGTGAGCAACTGAATGGGCTATAAGCAGTCGCCCGTCCTTAATTTAGGGCCACTGGTTCCAGGGAAGGGAGAGAGCTAGTTCCGTAAGACAAACACAACATCCATGCCTCACCGGGATTCGAACCCTAACCGTTCTAGGACGAATGGTCATAAGCCATCGCTTAAACCACTGCGCCACCGGGGCTACCAGTTACCCTTTACTATGCAACATTTTTCTTTTTTTAATTTCCTATAGCGTAACCTAACCTTAATCTCCTAGCTTGCTATTTAGCATCAGACGTCAGAAACTGCTTTCTTAAAATCCTCTGCACCATGAATTATTAATTTAATTATTATATTAAGTTTCATTGAGCTGTCAGCATTTGAAAAAAGCACTGAAACGTTTTCTGTATTGTGCAGAAGCTTCATACATTTATTCAGCTTTTGCACAAACGCAACGGCCTAGCAATGTTTACTTAGGCTTAACCTCCGAACAACGGTCACTTTCTGCCGGTCCAAGCAGTGACCGTTATTCGTAGGTTTCATTGTATTAGGTCCATGCATCAGTTTCCACCTATTTGTATTCGAACAGATGTCGTACTTAACGCAAGCAGGTCGCATTAGAAATCTGCACTCTGCATCTCCTTCGGCCGGTTGCTAATCAGCTTGTCCTCAACTCTGCAGTCACTCCTTGTGAACTTCACGAACCACTCGCAATACGTGTCTGCACCTGCAGCTTTCTCTCCATATGGTAAGTAAATCCACTGTTGTGCTTCTGCAACAGTTTTCGCGAAATTAACCACGAATAACAGATAGTGACAAATATACACCTTGTCGGTCGCCATGTCCTGCCTCAACTAACCGTACATGCGGGCTGTCCGCCAACATGTGTCATTTGGCGCAGTTCAGCCGCCTTACCTACACAGCATGAAATTTGACAAAAATTCAACCGTTTCACTTTTATAGACCGCTACGTGAAGCGCCGGAAACTTATGCGTAGACATAATATGTAAAAAAGTGATCGTTGCGATCTCTGCATTTTTTTTTTTTTTTATAGCTAGTGGTTCTTTTCCCTGTGTGTCAACTTTCGTGTCATATTTTTTTTTTTCGAAGCAACTATTACCGCTGAGTAAAACTTGGTCTTAAAATCAGGGTATTAACGGTACAGTATTATTATTATTGGACTGGACTCGCATAATAATATGATCGTCTTTTGACAGAAAATTTTAAACCTGCTAAAAGCACTTTTTTTTTTAATGTGAACCGTCACAAGTTTTCCAAAAAAAAAAAAAAGAATTTTGTTTTTCGCTATCTAATCTATCTTCTTCTTCCAACGCTATGTATTGCCAGATGAGGCTATAGGTTTCCCTCATGTATTTCCAAATGTTCCTGTCTTGGGCTTGTCTATTCCACAGCTTTCCTGCAGTTTTGTTTATATCATCCATTCATCTTCCCTCCGGTTTTTCGGCTCTTTTCTTTCGTTTGTACGGTCTCCATTCCGTTACTAGTTTAGTCCATGTATTATTTTCTATCCTTGCTGTATCGCCTGCCCATTTCCGTTTGAGTATCTTTTCACCTATGTCTAAAAATTTTGTTCTGGATCTTATATCTGTATTCCTTATTTTATCTTGAAGTCTTATATTCTGTCAGACCTGCCAACTGTTACGATTTTATCGTATTTAGTACGATAAATCATGCTGCAGTACGATAATACGATTTTGTAGCCAAATATATATATATTTTTAAATAGTCCTGTTTTCCCCCACTTTTTCTCTTTTCAGACAGAAACCTTCTAGAAGAATCGCGGCGACGGGCGACGGGCGACGTAAGTCGCAGATTAATTTAGGTCCTGCAGACAAAACCTACATCCCCAGAATCCTATTAAACTATCTTGCAGACTCCCTATCATAGATGCAAGTTTTCCGCCTTTCAAAATTTCCGAAAACGGAACTAAGGCGTAGTGAGGATTTCTTCCATAATCGTACTTTTTTTTCTCGCGTAGGACGATGTACGTCGCAGAATTATTTTGTACTCATCCCCGCAGAAGAATCGCGGTGACGTACGTCGCAGGTTTATTTTATACTCATCCTTGAAGCAGAATAGCGGCGACGGGTGACGTACACCGTAGGTTTATTTTGTACTCATACCCGTAGCAGAATAGCGGCGACGGGCGACATACACTGTAGGTTTATTTTGTACTCATCCCCGTAGTAGATTAGCGGCGACGGCCGACGTACATCTCAGATTTATTTTGTACTCATCTCCGTAGAAGAATCACGGCGACGTACATCGCAGGTTTATTTTGTACTCATCCCCGTAGTAGATTAGCGGCGACGGCCGACGTACATCTCACGGCGACGTACATCGCAGATTTATTTTGTACTCATCCCCGTAGCAGAATCTCGGCGATGCCCGACGTACATCGCAGATTTATTTTGTACCCACCCCTGTAGAAGAATCGCGGCGACGGCCGACGCACATCGCTGATTCATTTTCAACTAATCCTCATAGCAGAATCGAGGCGACGGCCGATGCACATCGCAGATTTATTTTGGTCCTGCAGACAAAAACGACATCCCCAGGATTCGATTAAACCATCTTGCAGACCTCCTAAGATGCAAGTTTTCCGCCTCGCAAAATTTCCGAAAACGGAAGTTAGGCGGAGTGAGGATTTCTCTCGTAATCGTAATGTTTTATCTAATAACGAACAACATAAAAGTGTTTACTGATTAGATTTAATTAGTTTCTCAATAAAATTTTCTTGTAGGGAAAAAATCCCGATATTCTCATCATCAAGAATTTATATAGCTGAAATAGGCTTAAAAAATTATCATCATGCGTCGTGTTACGATTTTCTATCTGAGTGTTACGTTTTATGGTTCTGAGAGGTTGGCAGGTTTGCTTTGTAGAGTTCTTTCCATTTTACGTTGCGTTTTTAGCGGTTTGTTTAAGATGTTTTTCTTGATAGGTCAGGTTTCAGCACCATATGTCATCATCATCATCATCATCATTGTCAACCATTATCAATCCACTGCTGGACGAAGGTCTCCCCAGTTTCCTCTACAATGGTCTGTCTTGTGCCAGTCTCATCCATGCTCGAATTTCATCCACCCATCTCCCATGTGGTCTTCTTCTGGGTCTTTTCCTGTCCCTTGGAATCCAATCTAAAATTTCGGCTGTTATAATGGGTATTATATATTGATTAAAAAGTTTTGCTCTGTTTCTCGGCTTCATTTTACTACATAGAGTCTTAAACTTCCCAAAAGCTGTCCACCCTATTTTTATTCTTTCGTCAATTTCTTCCATAATTGCTTGTTTCTTTGTTGTAATTAGTTTTCCTAGGGATATATTTCTTCTTCCACACATTCTCTTTCTTTATAATTTATTCTAATATTTTCTTGTGCTTCGCTATTATTAAGTTGGTTTGACATTAGTTTTATTTTATTAGTATTGATTTCTAATCCAACTTCTTTTTGTAAATCTGTTAGTTTTTCTATCATTTCTTTTAATTCTTTTTTTATTTTTTGAAATGAGGACTATGTTGTCTGCAAATCTTAAATTGTTCAACCTTGCTTCATTTACGTTGATCCCCTTTTTTAACCTATAGCGAGAATTATTTTATGCCAACATAGCACGGACTTGCGTAGAAAATTGCGAGAATTTTTTTTTTTTTCTTTTATTGGAGGTTTAACAAACACGTCCGTAAGCAACTCAATGGGCTATAATCAGTCGCCTGTCCCCAATGTAGGATTACTGGTTCCTGAGAAGGGAAAGAGCCAGTGCCGTAAGACAAACACAACATCCATGCCTCACCGGGATTCGAACACGGACCCTATTCGAACGAATGATCAGAGTCTCCATCGCTTAGACCAATGCGCCCCTGGGGTGGCGAGAGAATTCTTGATTTAGGTGTTTTAGAAGTGAAAATACATATAGTGTCAAATGCAAATAGATTGCTGCACCATCTAGTGCGAGATTAGTGCATCTGGAAAATCAGTAAGCATGTGGATGATATTGAATTTGTAGTTAAAGCTAGCTAATGTGTTGAAAGCGTTTTCCAATACGGAGCTTAGTTATCGTAGAATTTAACACATAAATTTTCTCCATTTGTAAGGAAAACTTGCATTCAAGAAGCTAAAAAGGAATTCAGAAATTATTAAGTTATTATTATTATTATTATAGCGATTGGATACAAAAATAGTCTTTCAAATTGGGCATTTAGAAGCTGAGATATGATGATAAATACAAATATACAATATCGTCCCCTCGTAGAAATATCGATTTGTGCCACGTGGGGTCAAAATTGTGAGGCGTGCAAAGCCAGAAGTGTACTCCAAATTTCAGCTATCGAATGGAAAGAAAGTGAGATTATAAGTTGAAAGCGTTCGCTTCTGAAAGTAAGTAAACGCTTTGAACTTATCATAATTTCTGTAATTGCAAAATAATAATAACAATATTTGAGGGAATTTATTAGTATTACCCTTCGTCATCAATAATACCTTTACGAACTGGGAGCCGTTGAGAAACACCATTAAAAATACCAGTGTCATTAAATCTGTGAAAAAATCTGTATTACGGATATCTAAATTCTCTTGTTGTTGTAGCGAGTACCAGACATCTTCCTTTTCAAATGCTCAAAACAATCGAGATCACAGAGGTTGATATCCGGAGAATACAGTGGGTGAGGCAGCTCCACCTAAACAAAAAATTCGTTTTACACAACAAAATTTGTGTGAATTCGAATAATCCGTATACTTTTTTTTATCTAAGTGTCCCAAAATCTCAAATAGCTGCATTTGTCATGCGTTCTACCTGCTTTAATAGTTTGGAGAGGCTAAAGGGTGGTCTCAAAGAAAATGTATGTGCGCTGAAGTCCGTCCTACTTGTAGCTTCGCGCCTCTAGCTATCACTCATGCCCTTGCCTTCAGTGGATAGCAGACAGGCTTTCATTTTACAGCTAGCAGAAACTTGTCTTTCATTTTCTTGTCTTTCTCTCGCATACAAGGGGTGATCAAAAAATAAGGTGAATGTTTTTACCGAAGACAGAAATTTAATAGTAGAGGGACACAAATTAATCACACACACACACACACACACACACACACACACTTATTCCAACGGTTCTGCCATTGTTGGAAACACCCATAAAAGTCCTGTTTCGGAATGCCCTTTAAGACTGTCGTTACATTCCCTTTGATGTCCTCCACCGAGTCAAAACGTTTACCTTTCATGATTGCCCTAAGTTTTGGGAACAGTCATAAGTCACTCGGGGCTGAATATGATAAATAAGAGGGGTGAGGGAGCATCGGAATAGATTTTGCAGCCAAGAATTTGTTCCACACTGCTGTGTGACTTGGTGCGTTGTCATAATGCAGCATCCGCCCACAGGTGTTCTCCGGCCTCTTGCGATTGACCGCAGTCCTCGGGCTTTTCAGGATTACCAAGTAACGAGCAACATTAACAATAAAGCCACATGGTGGGAATTCCCAATGCTACTCGATATTGAAAAATGATGCAAGCAGAACATTGATGTGAAATCGAGACTGATGCGCTTTCTTGAGTTTCCACTGAGAGCTTTGGACCTTTGTTTTCGGGTCGTAACCATATACCCAGGTTTCATCGCCCCTCACAATTTCCCGTAAAAATTGTCCATCATGTACGGTGAAACAGCGCAGACGAAATTGTGACACAATTGTCGTCGTTCAGAACACGAGGAATGAATTTGGCACTCACACGTTTCATGTTCAGTTTGTCAGTGAGGATGACTTGAACAGAACCAAACGACTGACTAATCTGTGCTGCAATTTCTCTGATGATGAAGTGTGGGCTTTCCTTGATCGTTGCGCGAATTTCCCTGACGTTGGCGTCGGTTACGGCCGTTGATGGTCTTCCACGATGAGATTGATTTTCGGTGGAAGAAGCGCCATTTTTTGAAATGGAAAACCACTTCAACACTATCTTTTGGGTCACATCACTTTCACAATTATTTTTTTCTGCGTTTCTCCCACTTGATATCCAAGGTACATACATACATACATATCACTAAGCTGTTCTCTGAGGTTCAGAGGTTAGCTCCAAAAAGAAATTCAAACTTCCAGATATTTTTACTTATTGTTGTCGTATCAAACTTCTCCATTTACAGCGATCTTGACATACAACTCGTGCTTCACTAATATCCATTACACGCCGTACACAAGATCTTTTATACTTCATACTCATAATCTTTTTCTCATGCAGACACTCCTGAATCTGATCTACCCATGTCTTCCTTGGCCTTCCCCTGCCTTTCCTTCCTACCACTTGGGCTAAAAAGATTTTCTTAGTAAGCATCTCATTACTCATTCTTTCAACATGGCCAAACCACTGAAGCATATTGGTCTCCACCTTGCTAACAACATTTTGCTTCACATCACACAACTGCAATACATCTTCATTTCTCACACAATCATATCGTGTCTTGCCACAAACCCCACGTAAGTAACGCATTTCTCCAGCACACAAACGACTCCTATGTTTCTTCTGCAATACCCAGGTTTCACTGCCATACATCAGAGTAGGAACAATTACTGTTTCATACACAGCCATCCGGGACTCTCTTGAGAACCCATCATTCCTGTGAAAACCTCCCAGAGCAGCTAT
Source organism: Macrothele yani (assembly GCA_039090855.1). Taxonomy (NCBI): domain Eukaryota; kingdom Metazoa; phylum Arthropoda; class Arachnida; order Araneae; family Macrothelidae; genus Macrothele; species Macrothele yani. The sequence goes on from CM077026.1 coordinate 121,634,334, forward strand.
GACTTTCAAAGAAGAATTCACTCGCCTACTGATTTCATCATCCAACTTGTTCTTTCTGTCAAACATGCTTCCTAAATACACAAACTCACCTGGTCAATCACAGTGCCATTTATACTTACATTACATTCAGTACTACCCGTTCCTCTCTCAAACACCATAACTTTGGTTTTTCCCTCATTTATACTCAGTTTGAATTTCATGCAAACTTCGTACATCCGAGTCAACATACTCTGCAACTCACTTTTGCTCTGCCAACAGGACAGTGTCATCAGCATACAGCACTCTGCACACACGGATATCACCAAGACATAAACCACTATTATCTATTTTGGCATCACGCATGCATGCATCCATAAATATATTAAACAGCCATGGTGACATTACAGAACCTTGTTTAACTCCTGCACCAATGGAAAACCCTTTTGATAAAACACCATTCACTCGTACACAAGCTCTACTACCAGCATACATGTGGCTTTTACACTATTAAGTGGATTCCCAGTAACACCATATTCATTCAATACCTTCCACAAAAGTGTCCTATTCACTCGGTCATAAGCTTTCTCTAAATCTATGAAGGCAGTAAAAACTTTCTTCCCAACAGCCAGATACTTTTCAATCATCGTGCGTGATGCAAAAATCTGGTTAGTGCAGCCTTTACCAGGCATAAAACCACTCTGAACATCCCACACTTTCAATGATGTAAGACCCAGTATTTTTTTAATAACAACCTTACCAAACACTTTCCCTGGCACACTCAGTAGGCTAATACCACGATAGTTCTTGCATTCAGTCTGATCACCTTTTCCCTTATACAAGGGAACAATGATAGCATCCTTCCAATCCCGAGGGACCATTCCTAACTGCCAGCACAACTGGTAAATTTCAGTTAACCAGTCAATTATAGAGTCACCACCATATTTCAACATCTCTGCAGTTATGCCATCAACTCCCGGAGCCTTACCATTCTGAAGAGATTTTAGAGCTTTACACACTTCTTCTCTTGAGATCCCTCCTGTGCTTTCATCCCTCATTGTGACATCATCTGTATCTGCCTCAGAATCATCTTTGCTTTCCTGATCTAATAACTTACAGAAGTATTCACCCCATCTGTCACTTAACTCATTAGGCTCCCATATCATTTCCCCAATCTGATTCTTCACACAACTTACAACTTTGTTTCCCCTATTTTTCCTGAGTCTCATGTACTTCCAGAAGGACTTCCTATCTTTCCAAAAAGCCAGTTTATGCCTTTCCACTTTCTCCTTCCTATCTTTTACCTTACTGTGGCGAACCAGCTTAGCAGCTTCACGCTTCTTACAGCGATATTCATCCACAGAGACTCTACCTTGCAACATCCCCAAATAGGCTTCCTTCTTTCTCTTTACTGCCTCTTCAATCTCACTATTCGACCAAGCATCGCCTCTATTGTTACCCACTATTGTGGTGCCACAGACCTCTTTAGCAGCAGTGACAACACAGTTCTTAAAACATTCCCACTTCTTTTCTACATCCCTCTCACCAGACTTCAGATCCTTCATTCTTTCTCTGAGTAAGTCAGAATACCGCTGATGATCTTCAAGGAGCCTATCAACCTTTATTCTTTCTATCATGGGTCTCTTCCTATTCCTTTTCCTCCAACCAACATTAAGTTTCACTCGTGACAGTACCAAGTAATGATCAGAACCAACATCCGCACCTTTCATCACACGGGTGTCAACAACTAAGTGTTTCAAACGCTGATCGTAGACAACAAAATCTATCACACTCTTTTGACCAAGAGTACGATTTTCCCAAGTATATGTGTGGATATACTTGTGGTTGAAAAATGTATTAGATACACACAAACCATTCTCATTGCAGAGTTCAATTAATCTTTCACCATTATCATTCACACAAGGATCATTAAACTTACCCAGAACATTGTCAGAAATTGCATTCTGCACACCTACTACTCTAGCATTGAAATCCCCTGCTATTTTAACTTTTTCTTTAGCACCAAACTGGCTCAAAACAGCTTTTAGCTCATTCCAAAAATCTTCCTTTTTATCAGAAGGTTCCGAGTCACAAGGAGCATACACTACAACAGTTACAATTCTCTGAAGTTTCACTTTCAAACGAATCCAGAGAATTCTCTCACTTACGCAACTATAGTGAATCAAGTTGTTCTTCATCTTTTCACTTAAAATCACACCTACACCAGCCTGTCCTCTTATATTATCCAATACTCCAGACCACACCCTTACCGTGCCATTCACTTCTTCTACCCCAATTTCCTTCTTTTTTCTTTCACTTACACACAGCACATCCAGTCTATACTTATTCATCTCTTCAATCGCCTCACTCATCTTGCCATTTGTACCTCTAGTATTCCATACACCAATCTTACATTCACTCAGCCGAGATCTCTTTTTCTCATACGCCGTTTAGAAAGTCCAGGTCGATTCCGTGGTGGACCGTTCTTCTTAAGTGTGGTAGGTCCACCATATCCCACACTTGAGTCATTCTTAATATTTCTTTTTGTCTTTTTAATCAGGTAAGTACATCAGTGTGGGGGATTAGCCCACAGCTGAGGGTTCCAGTTGGTCATTCAACCTAAGGATTCTGGAACAAAACCCAGTGAGTTGGGGTCTTTTCGCCAATGTCACACAGAACTAGCTTGCACCTCTCCAAAATTCACAGAGGCCCTATTTGCTGTTGTGTGTGCCATTGTTACCACGGAGCGCCCCGAGGAGGCAAACCCATCGCTCACTACGGTGTTGCTCGAACTTCGACATCTCAATAGAGTTGAACAAACAAGAAACACGCGTCTACACTCTTTGCTGTCTAGAGGACTACTGGCAATAGTCTTCGCAAAACCGGTTTCTGGCCAGGCGACACGTGCTGGGATGAGGGATATAGTGGCAGCTTTCGTCAGGCACCTCCTCTTTGCTTTTTTTTTTTTTTTTCATATTGGGGGTTTAACGGCCACCGTGAGCAACTCTTCGGGCTGTAAGCAGTCGCCTGTCCCTAATTTAGGGCCACTGACTCCAGGGAAGGGAGAAAGCCAGTGCCGTAAGACAAACACAACGCCCATGCCTCACTGGGATTCGAACCCGTACTCATCTCTGACAAGTGATCAGAAGCCATCGCTTCGACCACCACACTACCGGTGCGGACTCCTTTGCTTCCGGAGCAGCTGGTCCATTCACGTTTAATTTTGGACACCCTTCGTATATCTTTCCGTAGCTGTGCAAATACACTCATCGTCAAAAGAATAGTTACACCCAGAAGAACTTGTCGGATTGAAATGGTATTCGGGAGGAAGGTAAAGGTGTCCAGGAACAATAAATTATTAAAAATTGAGACTGATATGGGCAATATTTATTGAGCTACGCGCCAATAAGTAGAGTCTCTCAGTATGGCGTCGGACTGCCATGTTTGCTCACACAGCATGCCAGATGTCTCGGCATGGAGTTGTACAGGTTTCTAACGGTTGCGTGCGATAAGCCATCCCATGCAGCTTTAAATTTCTCACCCAGTTCTTGCAGATTGTGCAGTAGGGGTGGAGTGTGGATAGCTCGTCGAATAGCATCCCACACATTTTCAATCGGCGATAGGTCAGGTGATGCGGCTGGCAATGACAGAGCGTCAGAGTGTCTCTCGAGACAGCAGCAGTATGCGGAGGAGCGTTGTTCTGTTGGAAAATCGCCCCGGAATGAGCGTTCAGAAAAGCTACGGCCACTGGTTGCAGGACCTCATTGACGTTACGCTGGGCTGTCAAAGTGCCTGTAATGAACACCAAAGGTCATCTGGCATCGTAGGCCTGGTGTCATGGTGTGCCACTACACACCGTGATACCAGGCCTTCTGGACGTGAAGATGAACACCAGGCCTTCGTCACTGAAGATCACCCGCTGCCATTCTGAGTGGCTCCATCACTGTCTGGCACGACACCATTGCAGTCTTTGGCGACGATGCGGTGGTGTTAAGGGCAGTCGTCGTAACGGTTTGCGTGCGTGTAGTCCTACGTTGTGCAGCCGTCTGCCAATGGTGCTGGCACTAATCGGACGATGCACGGAGGGCACCACTGCTCGTTGAATATCCGCAATCGTGGCTGTAGGGTCACTTGGCGCATGTCGGACAACCCGTCGGTCCTCTCTCTCTCCGTGTTTCGTCTAGGTCTGTCAGACCCTTCCTGTCGCTGCTGCGTGCCTTATTCTATCCACTGCCGCCAACAGCGTGCTATGGTGATATCTGCACGACCGGTATAGTGCGCAATACGGCGGTAAGACCATCGCGCTTCCCGCAGCCCGACGATGCGGCCCCTCTCGAACTCCTCCAACTGCTCGATTTGCTTCCGAACTTTTGTCCGAGGCATACTTCACTTGAAAAGGATTCACCCAACACAACAGCACGAGTCAGAATGGCAAGCTCGCGCAACGGGACGACCTTATATAGCCGGTAAGGTACAGCGCTACGACCCCTCCTTTGCTTGTGTCACATGCGTGGCCGAGCGTGATACTGGAATCATTTGGATGTCTCACGATGTCAAACCTTCCCACCAAGTTTCATTCCTCTCGGTTGCTTCCTTCTGGGTGCAAATATTTTTTTGACGATGATTATATATAAGCAATAATCAGAAGACTGATGGAAAACGTGTTCAAACCATGAATTGTGGCGATGCCGGCGGCGTGTGCGGTAGAAAGCATTGAAATATATTTTGAATTTGTTACTTTGTGTGAAATACAACCGACTTGAAAGAGGAAGGGGGAGGAGAGAAGAACGAAAAAAAGAGAAAATTTCTGCACCGATACAATCTTCCTGCATCTTCCTTGAGGTGATACGTTCTTAATTGCAGCTCATTCGGAGCGGGAGGATAGAACATGTTTGCATGTGGCCTAATTACCTTCTTGATTTACATCTTGCCACTTTAGCTCAAACGATAATGGAATAAACATCGATCTCTCCCTCTTCCTCAGATCCAGTTGCAATCATTTGGCGTAGGCGCAACTAGCCGCTTATTGATTGGGCCCCGAGATGCTTTTAAATGGAAATCACATAGAAACACAGCTTTAGTGCCATGGAATTTTCATTGCTTCTAAGTCCCCCCCCCGCCATTTAAGGTACGAGTCTTTATGCAGTTCTTTTGTTTTCTTTGAGATAGATTTGCTCTCCTCCCACGCCATTTTTTCCTCTGCGATTACATTCTTTTTTTGCCTTTTTTTTTTAAAGGAGGAATAAGTTTTATTCTTCTGCCTTTTGCAGAATGACGAAACTGAAGAACACCGCAATTAACAGATTGCAATGAAATAGTAACAGCTTATTCAACACCCTGAGGTCCCTAATTCATTATTAGCCTGGAAAATAGAAACGCGAAGTAGGGCGGATAGAAAATACCGAAATGTTTTTGATCGAATCGCTATAGTGCGGAAAAGTTGCCTTTGGTACAACTAAAGATAAGGTGGAAAATGTTTTTAAATCAGACAATATTTTCCGTTCGCGCATGACGATCGAAAGTACAGAAACTTCCAAAATGTGCGCAATTTCATTGATTTTTTTCTAAGTACCAAATAAATTTCGCTATTGTGCGGGAATGTTGCCCCTGGTATAGCTAAAGATAAAATAAAAAGTTTTTGATTTAAGTCAATATTATCCGTTCGTGCATGACGATCAACATTGTAGAAATTCCACAAATTTAGAGGCATTTGCTGTGATTCTTTCTAAGTACCAAATCCTTCCACTCACTTGCGGCTCAGACCCGTTGACCTTGACAAGCACTTGCTGCTGAGACACGTGTAGACCTTGACAAACCCGCCGTTTCTTCGGCCAGTCATGAACTAGCTCGCAACCAGCGCGAATCAGAGTTTGAGGTAGTCCACTGGCTCTACTTAAGTCTTTACCTTGTGATATCACAGTTTAGTCATCTATTTTGCAGTTTTGGAAGCAGCACATAAATATACTACAAGACGAAAACTTATTCGCCCTTTATTTGGTCATCCAAGAGATCTTGTTCCAAGTAAACTGCCTGCTCATGAGGATGCACTGGGTGCCGGGCAAAACACCGATAGCTCATACCTCTCTTGAAGTCAGCACCGGAGGTAATACGATGCTGTTTTGAAGAGAGATATGAGCTTGCGTTGGAATGTAACAATAAGAACGTTAACATTTCATATGTTGAGGTGGCAGTGGCGAACAAAATCAAATCTGTATTTGATAAAGCATGCATCCCTACAGTATCAGTATCGGGAGTATAGAATAGTGCAGATTATTAAGGCCTACCATGATAAATATTACAAACTGAGGAAGTGTTAATAACAGGAACAAAAACAAATCAAACTTTCAAAACAAAAAAAATAATTTAAGGCATTTTTTGATGTTGCTGCATGCAAGTGTTAAATGACGCTGGATTGTGTTTGTAACAAAAATGTGACTTGTATTTGCCCAATGTCAATCATGTGCACCAGTGAGAAATCGGTACAAGTTCCTTCGATTGAACTGAAGTTCCTTTATCTTCAAAGACAGCACGGGATAGGAAGGATTGGAGCAGTAGATATACAGGAAACCCAAAAAATGAAAAAGAAGAAACAAAGAAAACAACGTAAACTCTACTATATGTCTATTGCTGCCACTTCTAACTAGGAGTTTCCTTCTAGTGGACAGACTAAACATCAAGCAAAGTTTATAGCTCTCAGACCAGAAACGGCTACATCCGAACAACATTGCTATCAAGATCTATCATGCCTCAATTCTTTCATACGGCTGCATCAAAGTGACCCCCCCCCACACACACACACAAAAAAAGGAATAAAAAGGTAAAATTGAAATTGAAAAATTGTCTAAGTTTGTGTAATTTCTGTCATTTTGATCGTCATGAGCAAACGGAAAATATTGTCTTAATTCAAAATACTTTTTTACATTACATTCAGCTATACTAGAGGCAACCTTTCCACACTATAGCGATTCGATTGTAATTTCTTTGATACTTAGAAAAGCATCAATGAAACTTCTTAAATTTTTAGAAATTTCTGTAATTTCGATTGTCATGCCCGAACGGAAAATATTGTTTGATTTAATTTTTTGTTTACATTTTCTTTAGCTGTACTCGGGGCAACTTTTCCTCGATACAGCGATTCGATCAAAAACATTTCGGTATTTTCGACCCAACCTAACGCGGAGTTGTAATTTCGTATTTTCGTTGAAAATGTGCTTCTCAATTCGGTACGCTGTCGGTCTCCAATTCCGGGCGCGCTCTGTCAGTTGTGAGATGGTGTTAATCTTTTAGGGATTTTCGTGCATTTGTTTTCGATTGTGCAAGGTGATTCGAAACAGAAGCGCAATTGTTAAGTAAAAAATATACACTCTGAGATGTCAGTTTATTTGGCACGCTTACCTATAGTAGCGTGTTCGCAGCGCTTTGCCTGCAGAACAGCCCGAATTCCTCAGGTGATGAACCATACCATATGCTGGAAGCTTCGCGCAGAAACGTTGTACCGTGTACAATGACTGTATCGTGTAGTTGCTCCAAGTTAGACTGCACCATAGTCTCGCAGCAGAAAGCCCGTTCTATCTCATACGAGAAAGGCTCGATGGGCTTTAAATCCGGGGACTGCGCAATCCACTGAAACAAGGAAAATTCCTCTTCATGTCCGTGGAATCATTAGACGACGAAATATGATATGAGCCTTGTGAACTGGTGCATTTTTCTTCTCGAAGTGTCTATCTGCTTGAGGATAAACTGTAACCATGAAGAGATGAATTTGGGCTACAACGATTGTCATATAGCATGCGGTGGCTATCATAGAGACTAACACGTGCCAGAAAAAACATTCACCAGACTCCACCTGCCTATACTGTCTAAACCTGACTAGGTGACCTTATGTTTTAAGATTTGGATCCTTCCATACGCATGATGCAGAAGGAACCTTAATTCGTTCGTCCACGCGACCTTTTCGTTTAGGGTCGGTGCTCTCCGCCAACAGGAAGTGTTCTTTCGTGTTTTACGCGGGCAACATCTCCAGTCAACTGGGTCCTCGGCTGTTGTAGTATATTCGTGACATTGTCTTATACGTGGAGTGTTCGGAAATGGGCCTTGGTATACACGTGTGTTGAATTCTGCAGTGATGCCATTTTGTGGTCCGTCTATTCTCTTGCACGATTCTCTTAAGTCTCCCTTGACCCCTCTGGTCCACCAGCTATTAGGTGTGCAACTTAATTTTCGGCCCCTAACCGCAACCGCTAATGGAACGTCGGCAAATGCAAATAGCTGTGTGCGATAATGGCTGAATGCAGCGCCATTCAACAGCTTTCCAGGCAACCGTAACCGCTCACAGCTGTACTAACAGAAGGGACGAAAGTTGACGGTGAAAACAGTGTCGTTCGAGAAGCAACATTTGAGTCACTGCCTCCTGTTTGCGTTTCAGCTGAAAAAAGTGCCGCTGAAGCCCAGCAAATGATCTGTGCTGCTTTGGGTGAGGCTGCTGTGTCCTACAGTACGTGTAAGAAGTGGTTCCAGCGGTTTAAGCAGAAAAATTTCGATCTCCGTGATGCAGAACGTCCGGGACAGCCACAGAAAATTGACGACGAGGAACTGAAACAATTGTTAGACGCGGATCCTTATCACACACAATCACATCTTGCCCAGGAACTCGGAGTAACACGGCAAGCCATTGCAAAGCGCCTGCACAAGCTTGGACGGATTCCCAAGGAGGGCCGCTGGGTGCTCCACCAACTCACAGCGGCGAACAAGTCCACGCTACGATGTTGCTGTGTCCTTGCTCTCCAGATTCAAGAAGAAGGATTTACTCCACAAGATTTTGACCTGTGATGAGAAGTGGATCCTCTACGATAATCCTAAGGGGCGCAAATCGTGGGTTTATTCAGGTCAGTCTACCACCAGTACCGCCAAACCGGATATCCATGCCAGGAAGTTGTTGCGGTGCATATGGTGGGATCAGCGCGGTGTCGTACACTATGAGTTGGTCAAACCTGGTGAAACGCTCAATGCTAAGCGTTATTGTCAGCAACTCATTCGTGTGAGTGACGCACTGGAGGCGAAAAGGCCATACATCGACAAGGGCAGAAGGTCGGTCCTGTTGCTTCAGGATAACGCGCGTCCTCATACCGCGAAAACGACTTTAAACACGATCACCGACCTGGGATGGGAGATTTTATCCCACACGGCGTACTCTCCAGACTTCGCCCCGTCGGATTATCACCTCTTTCGCTCCCTGCAACATAACCTGAGTGATACGCACTTCACTTCTGTCGAGAAGGACCACACGAGTATTGATGGCTTTATCAACTCGAAACAGCCCTCTTTTTTCCGCAGTGGCTTTCGGAAGCTCCCTGACCGATGGCTCAAATGTATCCAACACGACGGGAATTATTTCCCTGATTAGGTACGTATTCGATTTGCTATAATTTGCTGTCAACGTGTCGTGCCTGTGGCCGAGAATTAAGTTGCACACCTAATATTTTCATTTTCAGAATTGCAGATTGCTGGAATTTTTTGTGCCATACCCTTCACTCTAGACCTTTGCTGCGTTTGTGCGTAAAAAGCGTAGGAGGACGGTCCGCTTCAGGTAATCCTCCAACTGGCATTTTAGTTTTAGCCCAAGCTCTTCTACTCTGAGGGTTACCGAAATGGTAGTAATGCAGAAGTTCATATGTTTAATGAGTTTTGTCCTTCCTTAGTCACCTCTTGCTACATCGATGAACCAGCAAACATTTTTGCTTTGTTGTCAAGAGTGATTAAATTTTAAAAGCGGACCCGTAAAGTTGTTTTCACATCACAGTAAGAATAGGCAGTATCAATTTCCGAACTTGTCTCATTCGTATTCAGTTTTCTTGAAATACAATCTGGCAGGCTTTTTTCGTTTCCTTTGTAGCTATAACAGTCAAGATACAGCAGCCCCTCCCCCGTTTTTTCAAAGCGTAATACACTGTATTGGCAAAAGTCACCGGACACCCCTTCAAAAGCAAATGAACGGATCCCGCTGCGTTGTTAAGATGCGCGGTACAACTGCAAACGGTATGAAAACAAGGTTGCAGCTGACTGCGATCATATCGCACTGTGAGGTCAAGTGAAAATGTCGCTTAACTGACTTTGAGAAAGGAAATATTGTTGGGTGTTATATTAGTGAGTTGTCCATAAGAGAAACCGAGAGGCGTTTAAACATACCCAAGTCAACTTTTTTGGATGTACTGAATAAGTGGAATACACATGGCGTGCCTGAAGCAGCAAAACTTACCAGCAGACCAAAGAAAATCAGTGATACAAGACGTCGAAACCACAGGAGAGTCGTTACAGCTAATCGACGGATTACTGCACTTGGCATCAGCGTACAAGTGAGTGAAAATGCTGGAACCTTGATATGTACACGTACCATTCACAGAGAACTTCATTCCATGGGTTACCGTGGTAAGCAGCCGCACGACCTTTATCGTGGGCCGTAGATCAATGGAAACGGGTCCTATGGACTGATGAATCCAGATACACGATCATTCAGTGAGATGGCCGTGTGTTGGTATGACGGCAGCCGGGGGAACGCTATTTATCACAGTGTATTATTCCTACGGTCAAGTTTAGAGCTGGCAGTGTACTCGTGTGGGAGTGTTTTCGTGGTATGGTCCCGGCCCATTGGTTATCGTGGACAAACCTCTTAGCCAGCACGTCTACCTCGATATTCTGGACAATTATGCCCTACCAACTCTGTGGCAATATTATGGAACCGAGCCTTGTTGGTACCAGCATGATAATGCACCGAGCCATAAAGTAAGGACTGTTACGGCGTGGTTTGACAGTAATTCCATATCGTGTGTGAACTGGCCAGCACAGAGCCCTGATCTTAATCCCATAGAACACCTGTGGGATGAATTAGAGCGCCGCATAAGAAGTTTGGAACCAAGGCCTACTACTACTCAACAGTTAACGGCAGCATTATGTACTGAATGGAAGCGCATACTTATCGCTGTGTTCTAAAACCTTCTCGAAGGGTCATTGCATGTATTAAGGCCAAAGGTGGACCGACACCGTACTAATGTATGTCAGTAAATGCTATGTTGTGTTTCTCTTCTAGGTGTCCAGTGTCTTTTGTCAATATAGTGTATATATATAAATATTTGGAATTCCAATATTAGCATTTTGATATATTTTTCAACAGAAAATCGATCATAAAAGTAAACGACTGTGTAACTGAATGCTCTTTTCGAAGACCGGTTCAGTTTTTTTATTAGAATCCTCGTTAACATTTTATTCTTTTTGCATTCCAACAAGGAGAAATTTATTTCTTAACTGATGGTGTGAAATTATTAATGCATGCATGGAAAGCGTGTTCGTCGCTTCTGCTTTATTTTTCGTGACCACAGAAATACCTTTCCTGCCTCCGTGGTATGCACAACTGACGAGACCGACCTTCCGTCGTCGCATTTTTCCTTTTTTCTTTTCTTCTTCTTCCTTTTTTTATTTTAGTCTATCGAGCTGGCATGAAAGTGGCTCTCGGATTCCTTATATGGATGAATTTCCAGTTCTCCTCTCGCGAATGATGACGCAATCTTCATCACATATACATGAACCATCTGTTCTAAATAATTTAAGTTTGGTATTTCAGAATCACAGATAAACGTTTCTCTTCACCTAAAGGTTAGGAAAGAAAGATCAGTTAGGATCGCGGCCCGCGATCTTCTCAGTACAGAAAAACCTCTTATTTAGAGACACCCCCGATCTTTTTTTCCCCCGTAAAAAAAGAGGTGTTCTTAAAATTGGGAGCTATGCGCTGTTTCCAGGTTACAGTACGTAGGTAGAAATACCGAAAAACTCTCTTTTACCTTTCTGACAGTGTTAACAGCTTGCATGTGCTCTCCATAGAAAAACACAGTTACATACACAATTTCAAATTCATAAGCATTTGACAGAAATGAAATGGAAGGCGAACAGACGTCCGGCTTAGCCACTCTCATCTGCTCCGGTGGCTAAGTGTTCAGAAGCGGTGGTTTCTGGCTGAGAGTTCAAACGACGCCCCAGTTTGAGTCGCGGAGGAAACATGAGTGGTGCGCTTGACTTACGGCACTGGCTCTCTTCCTGTCCCGGATCCAGTGACTCAAAATTATGATCAGGCGACTGCTTCTAACCCTCAGAGTTGGTCATTCTGGTCGTCACCCCCCCCCCCCCGCACACACACACTAAAAAAATAAATGAATGAAAAACACCGGCTGCTTTTTAGCAGGTGCTACGCCGAAAGGTTTGGGATAGTTCATCTATCGCAGAGGAACGGATGATTTTATGATTTTTCAGTTGGGCGAAGACGCAGCAGCCGCTGGCGCTGTCTTTTTCAAATCCTGCTGATTCGTGCAACTGACGTCATACTACCATTACTTGGCCGTAACTGGGAGGTTTTACATATTCATTTGGTTTTTCTGATCGGTATCGGCGTTCGTATCTCAGAGAGTCCCTAAAAGAGAAGGATAATGTCCATTAGAATGCACTCAGTTCCGCAGACAGTAGCCGTGATTTGGAGGGGTCTGTGTTTGAGCGGTGTCCATCAAGGGGCGGTTTTACTGTATTTTAAATTAGAATATGTATAGTAAATAGTAACACTTTACTAGTGATCCGATTTATTGGCGTAGGAAATAAACACATAAGCGTTTCCAAGCTTTCGCACATCAACAAGATGGCTTTTTCAAAGAAGTTAGACAGAAACTGCAAACTGAAAAATAGAACGCCTAACAATTTGAACGCGGGAACTTGGCAATAAATAGATGCGACGTTATAGTCATTTAAAGATACGAGGCTGCACGTTGGTTGCACGCGGGATCCTGGTAGAGAAAAGGCGTTACTTGAAGAATTGGTTCCAAATTCGTGGCAACTCGAGCTAGACACAATCATTGCAAGTATCGCTGTTGGTAATGATCTCCAAGGTTTCCCGAATGGCTGTACATTTAGGGATAGAGTAGCTAGCTAATTTCTTTATATCATTCCACATAGGAGTAGCTGACTTGAATTTGACTTTCCTGGATAGTGCCGTGGCTACTTTACCGTATTTTGTGTCCCTTTTATGTTCGTTGACTCTGATTCCAAACGAACGCTTGGTCATTCCAATGTAGTATCGTTTAGAGCCGTTTGGATACTGTAGGGGATCGCATAAACGCCTGCTTCGCAGGAGAGAGGTGGTTTTTCACTATTTCTCTTCAGTATAGTATGTAAAGATGCAGGGGACCTTATGCCAACGCCGTAGTTCATCTTCTTGAGGGCGTTTTTGAGTTTGTAAGACACACTTGGTATGTAGGGAATCGAGCCTAAATAACGTAGCTGCGGCACAGGAAGACTGAAATGTTTGGCTCTGGCTTTTTGGATAAAGCTACGTATCTGATTCAATGAATATCCTGCATCAGTGGCTAACTTGATGACGCTTTCAATTTCGTGTTGTCTAGAATGGGCATCGCTTATGTGTTTATTTCGTACGCCAATAAATTGGATCACTAGTACAGTGTTACTATTAACTACTTAATTGGTGCACTGTTCCTCGTTACAAATTAGATAAGGTGTTTTTTTTTTTTTTTTTTTTTTTGATTGGAGGTTTAACGACCACCGTGAGCAACTCAATGGGCTATAAGCAGTCGTCCGTCCCTAATTTAGGGTCACTGGTTCCAGGGAAGGGAGAGAGCCAGTGCCGTAAGACAAACACAACATCCATTCCTCACCGGGATTCGAACCCGGACCCCGTTCGGACGAATGATCAGAGGCCATCACTTAGACCACTGCGCCACCGGGGGCTAGATTATGTGTGTGATCATTGATGGTGTCCAGTTTGAGAGCGTCGTTTACTCGAGTAAACAGGTAATTATTTGTCGTATAAAGGTACCCATGTACCTTTGGTTTTTTTTAATTCCGTCCGTAAATTATACTGCTCAAAAAATTAGGGGATATTGTAGCTACCGTACACAGATAGACCCATGATGCATTGATATCGAAAACATTACTGCGAGAGAATTGGAGTAGAGGTCCGTACGGGGCTTCATTTTAAAAGCCCGGCCCAGCCCCAGCCCCAGCCCCAGCCCCAACCCCAACCCCACCCCATTTTGCACTTTCATCAAGCGTTCTCCGTCATTTATTGAGAACAAAGCAATTCTTCCTTTAGAGCGGCGGTCTTCAAACCGTGCCCCACAGAACACTTTTCAATGGCCTATGGGACGTTGTCGACAAAGGAAATACTAAAATGGAAGAAAATACATTTTCGAAATGGATTAATGAATATTCACACACAGAAATTTTTGAAGAGTACCGAAAAACGTAAGCGTACCAGGTATCTATTCCTAAACGTATCAGTATCTATTTCAGAATTCATTGTAACATAGAAATCGTGTTAACTGCATAGTTTCTTTTTCCGAAAGTTAGAGTTAAGGATTCAAAACCTGTCTCTACACTTAAATACAAACAAAGTAGTCTTCAATCCTGAACAAATATTTCGAACTTCCTCAAATCAGCTGTATCAACAGATGACGCCACCAATTCGTTTAGTTTTGGTTTCGAGAAGCTAATAACTCTGTTCATGTAAATATTTCCCGGAAAAGGTGGAAAAACAGACACTTGTTTTAGTCGCTAAAGCCAACGACGTGAAAACGGAATTTTATTTTAACCTCAAAAGAAATAAACTCTCCCATTTTAGATTCATCTTACAGCCCGACTTTCGGTTCAAGCTGTAATTAATCCCGGTTCTCGGTTGTTTGCCGCCTACGTGCCACAGATATTTGGCCGCCCATGCCAATGCAGATCGAGTACAAGTAAATATGCTATCAGATTTCTAACCTAACCAACGGCACGGGGGATGTTTTTTTCACTGTACCATATACACTGGCGTGCAAAAATTAAGGACGAGACGGTTTTTCGAATGTAACGTCGTGCAGAAGTGCTCCACATCGACTGAAATCATACCATAAGATCCCCAAGATGTAAGAATATGGGACAAGTGAGCAAAACCGTCCAAACAAGGAATCCAAAGGATACAAAGGCACTTTATTGAAAAGGTAGCTTCAAGCACAACTGGACACAATACAGAAACGTCCATGTGACAGGCGGCTGCCAAAAAATCCAGTCTTTAGTAGATGATATGATCACTCCTGATTGCGTTGCAGGATTTACAACGTCTGTCCATGCTGAGGACGAGGTTGTCAAGGAGGAGGCATCGCTGCCCATTCCTCTTGTAGCGCCAATCGCAGCTGCGGAAGCTTTGCTGGCGGCTGATGGCGTGCTGCCAGGCGTCTCCCGAGAAGGTCCCACACGTGTTCGATTGGATTTATTCCGGGGACCTTGCGAGCCAATCCATGCTTTGAATATCTCCACTCTCTAACAACTCTGCGACAGCCACTGTACGATGAGTTGTAGCGTTGTCGTCCATGAAGAGGAACTCAGGACCCACAGCACCTATAAACAGACGCACGTGAGGCAGGATAACATCGGTACAATAGCGGACACCAGTGACTGAACCTCCTTAGAAGATGTGGATGTCAGTACGGCTACCAAGCATGATACCGCCCCAAACGAGAACTCCGCCACCTCCAAGCCAGTCCCTTTCGATGATGTTAAAGGTGTGATTGTGTGTTCCCTGCTCTCTCCAGATATGTATACGTCCAGAATCGCTCGTCAGACTAAATCGGCTCTCATCCGTAAAGAGAACTCGACCCCATTGCTGATGTGTCCAGTTCTTGTGTTCCTGGCACCACAGAAACCTCCGTCTCCAATGAGCAGGCGTTAATGGCACACACCGTACTGTTCGTCGTGCAAATAGACCACCTCTGTGCAGCCTTCTGGCCACGGTAAAACGCGATAACGGACGTCCAGTTGTCTGTTGCATGTGCCTTGCGATTTCTCCCGCTGTCTGCCGTCTGTCTCTTCTCGCCTGTAGGACAATATACCGGTCGTCCGCCACCGTGGTTGCTCGCGGACGACCACTTCTAAACTCTCGGACAGCTGTTCCTGTCATTTGAAATGCTCTCCAAGCTCGTAAAACGATGATGTGAGCGATCCCGAACTCCTCGGCCACACTAGTCATACTTCGACCTTCTTCCAATTTCCCAATAACGCGACCGCGGGTAAAGTCATCCAGATGTCGTCTACTGAATTGCCTATTGGCCATATCACACGGTGGCAGCAACTCGACGTCGTTCAAATCGATGTACACCGTGCAATAGCTTTCACCGAATTGCTGAGCGTACACCTCCCGTGTGCTTTATACCCTTCCGATACCCCCCTACGTCATTCTGCATATATGCGCATGCCCTACCGTACCGGACCCTAGTCTATCTCCTGAGTGGTCTTTCGGTCCGTTCTGCCTGCTCGTTCCGCTGTTATGCTAATTTCTCCTCTTCGTTCTTAATTTTTGCTCACCAGTGTAGTTGACAGGGGTACAAGCGTACAACGTACAGATATTTTATATTAATAATAACACAACACCGTATACATTTTTTTAATATGTATTAAAAAAAAACTGTTCAAAAATACCACAATCACACAGACAGTGACACATTACACATATGTACCATAACTTAACAAAATTTATGTATGTATGTATGTATCCGTGTAGTTAAAAGTGCACAATTCTTGCTTTCTTACTTGCCAATTCGTCATTTATATCTGATAATTCTAAACTTTCACACAATTCCTTCTCTATAGCCAACAGTCCTAGATCACTAAACCTCTCTTGAGTCATTGACGTTCTTAAATATGTTTTTACAAGTTTGAGGTTCGAAAAACTCTTTTCACCTGATATTACACTAACTCGTTATGTCAGAAGAATTCTCAAAGATATAAACAGAATAGGAAATGATGACATTAAGTTATTTTTTGTTATATATGTCAAGTTTTTAATGGGTCTGCCCTATCCGCAATTCCACTTCTCAAAACTCTACGTTATCAGCTTGTTGAAGAGCTGAAGACCATCAATATCCTTAAAACTTTTGTTTCCTTTGTTGATTAGAAGGAAAACATCTAAATCAAAGCAAGATTTTTTTTTATTTCCTTTTCAGTGACTTCTCGAAATTCAGAAAGAAATTTAAATACATTATGATATTCCTGTAGATTTTCAAACATTTCCTGAATGGAATTTTAGGCTGTATCAACAATCGTTAGATAAAATTGTATTCTGAACAATTCTTTTGTATTTTTTGATAAATTCGTCAGGTTTTTCATGACCAGAAAGGCGAACTTTAATCCCACTCCTTACAACTGGAAATTCTGCCTCGACATTTACTTTTGCAGCTAAAGCTTCTGCATCCCTAATATATTTACTAAATGCCTCATCAGATCTGACTGCACTTAGAAATTTAACAAGCTCACTCAAAATATTAAAAGATTCTTTTATGTTGGATTGAGGGCACTGAAACATTTTACTTACAACATCAATTTTTGACAGAAAATCGTTCCATATAATGATTGAGGAAATGAACTTAAAAGAAGCAATCCGATCTAACGAACCTCTGGAATTGTCGTCTATTAGATCATTTATTCATGACTTCACCTAATTGCAATCTCAGAGGTCGCACTGCTCTTATTCTACTCTCCCACCTTATATAACTTACAGATTTCAGTTTTAATCTACTAATATTACGCTTTAGCACATGTGTATCCCACCTGTAAGGGGATGCAGAAAAAAATGTGTTCAATCTCCGATAGTGTTAAAACTATTAACTGTTTTAAATGTTACTTTGGCAGCATCATTTACAATTAAATTTAATGAATGGGATGCACAAGATACAAAAAAAGGCTCTAGGATTTGCACTCCTAATTTTCTTCTGCAAGCCAATATGCTTACCACGCATATTTGCCCCGTTATTGTACTGTACTCCTATCCACGGATATCTTTAATATCTAGTTCATAATCTGTTAAGAGTTCACTTATAAGGTAATTACATAATCTTTCTCCATAGTGTGTGGAACTGGATGAAACCCAAGAAATAATTCTCTAACTGCAGCATCAGAATTTTCAATATTTACAATTCTAACTACAAATGCTATCTGTGAAATGTGACTGGCATCTAGCGTGCAGTCGAGAATTACCGAAAAATATTTTGCTTTCTTTACAAATTCCTTGTTTTTGATTTTATGCCACTTGCTAAAACAGATATGGTTTCATTTCGAAAAGCATGGCCTTAGTAATGAAGCATATGACTTTTAGCAGGTTGAGATTTTGTTATGCTGTTGTCATGCTGTGAGATAAGGGGATCAAATTTTGCTAACATTTCTATAACCTTTAAAACGTTCCCAGTGTTTGCTTCATATAATTTATCATTTTCACCCCTGAAAGCTAAACACTGCCCTGCTAGAAACTGGACATTTGCAATGATTCTCTCAATAATGGCTCGCCATCGTCATTTTTCAGATTCAAAGCACCGTTGTTTTTCTTTGTCAACTGTGCAACTGTTGTCGAGACGTGTTTTTAATTCACACCACTTTTTACAGTTTTGCATATGTTCTACACTTGCTTCATGCAGCGATAAATGAATAGCTAAATGTCGCCAATTTGAAAACCACTAACAATCTGTTAGTTTGTTTTGTTTTAAAGTAAACAACTTGCAACAAAAACAAAACATAGTATTGAATTTTGTAGAATAGGTTAACCAAGCTCTTTGAACTTTTTCACCGTTAGGTAAAACTCGCGTTGCCAATGCGAGTCTAGAGTAAAATTTCTGAAAATGGTGGTTTCGTAAATGTTCCACCGAAAGAGGTCGCTCCGGCCGCCCTTAGAATTTGGCCACCTGCCGGCGTGCACGCACTGCACACCTGCCAGAACCGGCCATGATCAATGCATCCGATGGCAGATTCCTTTCACTCAGTGAACTTCCCCATTTGGTTATTTAGCAAGTCAGTCTTTATTTTGTGAGATTTCCCACTTCAGACTCACATCTTGCTGCGCGACTTGTTGGTTGAAGCTGTAATTAATGCATCCGGTGTATAACGTCATTTTATTTTCGCTGTAACTTAGTCCTTACGTCAGTAATTACGTTATATGTGCTAAAGTCAATGTAATATTAGCAGGTACCTATACGCATTGCAAGAAAGTGGTCAATTGTAGTACTTACAAATACGTTTATTTTGCTTGCCTAGTTTGTACTCCACACTCACATCCGGTTTATTGGCGTACTCAATACAGTATTAGTGATTTAACATCCAGTCACAGTATAACAGCCCGTCTGTCGTCAATAACATCAGTCACCCTAAACAGATCAGATCAGATCATATGTAGAGGATTTTAGGAAGGGAGTGTCTGATCCCAGGTCTTAAACAACCCTTAGAAATAGGAAGCTAGGAGATTTGGGCTAGAGTGCCCGATAGGAAAGTGACACGGAAGCGAGGTAGAAAGGGAGAGGAAGACGCCCTTATTTATTACCGGGGATCAGTACCCGGGTCCCGAAGGCTTAATGTGCCCATCCGACGCACGGCAGATATTTAGTGGTTCGAGCGTTCGTACCTACCTGGGATCGAACCCGAGGTCTTCTCCGTGGCAGGTCCCCATAAAGAACCGCTGCATTTCGTTTTTATCTATCGTTCTTATCCGGCCACACATACGTCACTCTTCTTCCGATCTCTGTGTGTTGCCAACGTCATTCTCGTTTAAGGGAAAAGACATAACGTTAAGGTTTGAAAATGACTAAGAGAACGAATTCAAATTTACATAGAAAAAGAAACTCAAAAGGAAAGTTAAAATAGAATATACGTTACAGGTGGCACATTCGTTTCATTCAGTGAACTTCGCCATCTGATTAGTTAGCAAGTCAGCTTTTTTTTTTTTTTTTTTTTTTTTGTGAGATGTCACATTTCAGACTCACATCTTGCTGTCCGATTTGTTAGTTCAAGGTGTAGTTAATGCATCCGATAACACATTCGTTTCACTCAGTGAACGTCGCCATCTGATTAGTCAGCAAGGCAGTCTGCGTGTGATTCAATCCAGGATCAAAATTTTAAACCTTCCAGTGCAGGTTAGGCCTTGCCCGAGGCGGGAATTGTTTACGTAATCAGTGAAAAAACAAAAAAAAAAAAACCGGCCCGCCCAGTGCGGGTCTAGCTCGGCCTTTCTGGGTGAGTGCATACCTCTAAGTAGGAGTATGCAGAAAACATAACGAAAACAGACAACACTCACGTCCATTGAGCAAACAGCCAAGAATATTGTGACAGCACACAACGCCTGGAATGAAGTTACACTTGAAGAAATGGGGGATGTGGTGTAGATATGAGTTCGGGCTCAATCCCGGATTCTTAGAAAATTTTGCTTATCAAGGCTTGCATTTATGCATTATACACTTGCCAAAGATATGGCCCAAGCAAGGATTAGTTTAAAAATCATTAGTTTAAAAAGTTTATTCAGTTAATCCACTTCACAATATTAATATGTTTTTAGGAATACTACGCATAAAGCCAAATGTTCTAAAATGTGGATTTGAAAATAAATAATAATAATCAACGCGTTTGGTAAAAACTGAAGAAAAGAAAATCGTTCAGAAACAAAAAAAATCCATTCGTTATTTCTTTTTGATTTCTAAATTTACTTTTATTTTGAATAAATTGCATTATAAACGTACAACGCCGTACAGACAGTTGCAAGTGTTTGAAATTTTGACTCTAGAAAACTAATCTTTGCAATAAATATAATTTACATATATGTTAATTGGTAAAGGTAGTTTAGAGTGATGTAGTTGAATATAAAAAAAAGCATGTAGTGAAATTTCCAACATTAAAAAAAGAAAAAAGAACATAAAAGCATTCCAGACCAGATTATTCTGCATTTTGTAGCATTAACAAAGCCTTGCGCTTAATAGTATAATAATCACAATATTATCATATATGTGTGTGCAGTTTCCAGTTCATCATGAAAACAGAGAGAGAGAGAATTGCATCTAATGCCTCAGCGCTTCAACTTATCTTATTTTCTCTAAAACTCGACCTGCTGCACTAAAGCCAACGTCACCCGAAAAATCGCGGGCGTGAGTAAATTTTAAAAAATAAATAATACTTCTAACTGCACAATTTTGGAAATTAATACATCATTTTAAAGATATGATTCTTGATTTTTAATAAAATAAGAAAAGTGGGAATGTGATTTTTTCCAGTTTTTCGATACCAGAATTCCTTAAACTAATCCTTGCTTGGGGCATAGCTTTGGACAATGCATAATGCAAGTCTTGCTAAGCAAAATTTGTCTTGCAATGGCAGCTAGCTTAGAAAATTGAAAATCCTTCCACCATGGTAACAAGTCTACAACGAAATTCAACACGTGTAATTCAACCGGGCTCGGAATTACACGTGTTGAATTAATTACAGTAATGGAATTCAAGACGTGTAATTCCGAGCCCGGGCCCGGGTTTTTCGGTAGTTAGTGAATTCTGAGCCCGTCCGAGCCCGGGCCGGGCCAGAGCTCATATCTAGTGCACATCTATCCTATCTATCTAATATCGTGACTGCCACGGAGAAGACCTGAGCCCGTCCGAGCCAGGGCCCGAGCTCGTCTCTAATGTGGTGTGTACTTATCTCTAATAGGGTGTATTTTTAACAGTGACCACTGAAACACATGCAGATGGGTGAGGCGTCAAAAGAATGAGGTTATCCAGCAGTTCTTGGGGATTCCTTTTCTTGAGAGTAAACTCCAGCTGCTTAAGTGTTCATGAAAGGGAACCAGATAGCTGTAATACGTCTGCCTAGTACATTCGAAGAGTGCTCAATAGGGTTGAGTTCCGGAGATTGCGAAGGCTACTCCGTACGCTCGATACCCTCTTCCTGAAATAAACTGTAAAAATGAAGAACTTACTTCTGTGTAGTTCTTCATTTTTACAGTTTATTTCAGGCCGTATTTTTCCCATTTGTACCCTTAGAGAGTCAGCAGATTGCAAATGAACACTTCGGTATCTCAGCCCAACCGTTTTATAAAACTTCTGTGGCACTAGTTAGCTAGGCAGTGTATCGTTGGTTTCCCTAGCATATGCTCAGTTCAGTATTGCTGATAAATAGTCTTCCATACTTATTATGGAGTTTAAGAAAGCGAAAGAATTTCGCGTAAAAATCTCTTCCGGAGAATATGTGTTTGTAGACAATGTAAAGTAGAATGATCATACTCATAAGTGTGGATATTTCGTACTTTTCGAATCCCCCCCCTTATTCCCAAGGATATTCCGGGTCCGGCGGTAAGCAATGATAATTTGAAAACCCAGAAAATATGACAAGCATGGAAATTGGGGTTTACATGCAATATTTTTGAGGACACAAGCCCCTGCCCCTCCTCAGACGTCACGTGACTTATACAGTCATAGAAATATTCCGAATTAACGTTTATTGTAATAGAATACGTGTAGCAATTAAAGTAAACGAAAACTCTTTAGGAGTCGAATGACCGAGTGTATCAGGTGTCAAATTCGTCTTTTAGTAATTGTTGACATTTTACGGGCCGGCCCGGGTCATGGAAACAGGAGAAATATACGGGCCGGGCATTGGACGTGCGGGCTTGGGCCGGGCCGGTCTTTCCAAATTAAGGCCCGTGGAGGTCTCTATGACCCGTTTCCATCTCTGGTCTGGTTATGTCGCACGTTCCACGAAGGGAGTGCATTTTTGTGTTCAGGATTTGTTAATTGGAATAGTTGTTTCATTCTCCTGCCTCATATCGATTTCCGATTTTGTAAGTTTTCGATCGTTCAATTGTTTTTGTTTCGTGCCGTTTTCTTGCTTGTATATCAGAAATGCAGCGGATGTGTTTATTTAGCAAAACGTTGTTATTCAGGAAACGCTGTATTGAATGAATGTGTATATGTTGAATGTGTAACGACGAGAAGAACCAAGAGCGCCCTCAACAAAACAAACGTTGCTGTTTCGTCGTACGCCAAGTTCGTAAGTTTGCGAAAATATCATGTCCTAGGTTTTAATAGTCTATAATGGCGTTGTTGTGTTTAGTAAATTTTTTTATCGCAGACAGCTAAAAGTGGATGACGTATTTGTATACTACAGCTAGAGATTTCTTGTGAAGTTAGCGCGGCTGTTTGCTCTATCTATCCTCTTGCGATGTCGTACTTAAGTTTTCTTATTGGTTGCTAGCTGTAATATTTTTATCCTTAATGGGCCTGTTCGGCTTAATGGAATTCTCTCTCTCTCTCTCTTTCTCTCGTTCCCTTTATCTGTCATTCCTTTCAGTGCGTTGTAAAAGCTGGGGCTCTTTTGATGGCTCTGCAAAATTAGAAACGTAATGCGGCCATCGACCAGCCGCAACGTCAATTATAATTACAGCTCAAGCACCCCTGCTTTTCTACCGTGCAAACCAGGGCTTATTAAAACTGTCACGAGGCAATTTTCAATCTTTGCACCAAGCAATGCTCCAGGAAGTTAAAAGAAGCACACCGCAAAAGGAGGACCGAAAAAAAGTTTTATCGAATTGTTGAAAGCATTTGAAGCCTTTATAATTAAGATGGACGGACCTTTGCATTTATTAAGGTAAAAGCATCAATAAGATGGATGGCTGTTTTCATGAGACTCATACTTTCTGGATAAAATAATGATCTAGCCAGCGATGCAGTTCTTTCCCCGTTCATACTTTGTGCATGGTTGCGTGCTTTTAGTGTTCTCTCCGTACGTTTAATTATTATTTTTATGTTTCGTGTACGAAAAGGTAGTGGAAGCTGCTAGCATTCTTCTGCCGTCTTCAGGCAGCGACCACCTGCTGCACTCTGCTAATACTTCACAGCTATATAGTGCAAGAAATAATTTTTGCTTCAATTTATCCTCCCACCTAACAACTTTAAAGTAGCATGAGTCACATGGTATTATTATTCACTCCGTAACCCGTGCCATGGACGGTTGAAAAAGCTGTGACTGAATTTTTTTCTTGTCATATAACACGAATCGTAATAAAATGCATAACTATAATAAACGGTTGAATTATTAATAGGCAGTGTATAAGATTGGTCACCAACAACAAAATTTCCGTAATATTCCCATTCATTTTTAATTTTTTCAACGACTCGTATACGAATTTCACGATGACGTTCCTCATTATTATGTAAACACTGAGAAACAGCTCGAAATAAATAGCTGCCGTCACTGAGAATAGGGTCAACATGACGTTCCATGACAAACCAAAACAACTTTTTACTAAAAGTGAGCTTAAACGCATTCACATAGAAAGCAGCTCCGCTGTTCCGTTTCACTTTGAACTTCGATTACAACTACGTGGTTGAGTGCTTAGTTCCAAGTCCGACAACCGCAGGAAGGCAGATGGCGATGCAAGTGCTGAAGCTAGAACAAACGTCAGAATAACGAACGACGGATTGTGCAAAGAAAATGCCATAGTAACAAAACAGAAAAACAAATGACAAAATTAGTGATTACAAATCTGTAGGTCAGTAGCTTTCATTTAAAAACAAACAAACAAACATGAAAATCGCTCCAGTGGGTGGCGCTGGCGGATTGTAGAAAAAAACGGGTTTGTGTTTTAAATATATAGATTAGCTCTATTGTACCCGGGTATAACGTTTGAAATTCAATTCATATATTCTAAATTTTATTTCCGTGTACGAGTCTCTGCTCTGAAACAACGAGACTGCTTGTGGCAAATAAAATGCGCGGTGCAAGCTGAAAGTGAGTGGGAAGCAATTGACCTTCAAGTGTTCGCAACTGGAAATCCAAAGCTCACGTTACTCACTGCATTAGTTCGGTGGCACGTGTCAGTGAGAGTAAGCGTGTTGATTGTCGCGCGTTGGGAAAATGCTGGATTCCAATCCATCTATCTCGTCCGCCCAGGGCGGGTGGAGTCCCGCAAAAACGATAATGCGCCCGTGAGGGTTACTGGCAAATTAATGCAACCGGCTTGGCATTGCTCTGCTGCATTTGGATAATGGACAAAGTGCGGCCGGGGCCGACTTCACAGGGAACCAACTACGCATTGGCGTTCCCAACCACAGGGAGCTTGCGGAAAATCCAGGAAAAACCGCAGACTAGATGGCCGGCGGGACCGGGATTCGAACACCCGTCCGAAATGTCCGCTTCCCACACAGCGCATAGCGACTTAGCCAACTGCGCAATACCGGTGGCATGCTGAATTCAGCAACAGATAAACGAGAAATTTCTAGTAAAACAAAAGAAAACTCCTACCGAATCTTTTCGTATTTTAAGTGAAGAGCAGGAAGCCCTCCAACTCTTCGCGCCGCCCCGGTGGCGCAGTGGTCTAAGCGATGGCCTCTGATCATTCGTTCGAACGGGGTCCGGGTTCGAATCCCGGTGAGGCATGGATGTTGTGTTTGTCTTACGGCACTGGCTCTCTCCCTTCCCTGGAACCAGTGACCCTAAATTAGGGACAGGCGACTGCTTATAGCCCATTGAGTTGCTCACGGTGGTCGTTAAACCTCCAATAATAAAAAAAAAAAAACTCTTCGCTTAAATATCTTAAATACTCTTAAAGCCCCTTAAATACTCTTCACTTAACATGTCACTTTCGCCTGTCTCTGCATGGCATAAGAGGTTCGAACGCTAAAGAAAACTTCAAAACGTTTAGAGCGCTTCGACCTGCAATTTGACGAGTCTTTTGGAAAGGCGGAAAAATAAAAGAAATAGGTGCGAGAACATGATGCCCTGACAGGGAAAATCTTAAAGGAAAAGTTAGGAGTACACGGTTTCGTGTTAAGGGCTGAAGTTGTAAGCTGCCTTTACGTACTTGCCTGCCTGTAAACTGGTGCCTTATCAACACCACTACAGGACGCGGAAAGGGAGAAAAAGGAGCAACAGGGCTACTCAATATATACGTATGAAGAGAACATCGCAAAGAAACAGCGGCAAAGACTACAAGTTTTTCTCAGTTGGCCCTGGCCATTCTGGTGGCGCGGTGGTTTGAACACTGGCTTCTGATCATTCGTCCGAGATGGATCCAGGTTCGAATTCCGATGAGGTATGGATGTTGCGTTTATGTGACGGCACCGGCTGTCTCCCTTCCCTGGAACCAGCTGCCTTAAATTAGAGACGGGCAACTGCTTATGTCCCATTGAGTTGCTCACGGTGGTCGTTAAACCCCCCAAAAGACAGATGGCCCTGAAAGGAGCCTTTTGTTTTCACCAACTTGCTCGTTATGTGTGAAAATGCTGTTGTAAGTGCAACGACCAGACAAGCGATGGCCTCTAATCATTCCTTACCTGCAAATGTTGCTAAGGATATATACCCTACTATAGGCCCTCGAATACCTGAAATATTTGGCCAAGTAAAGACTCATAAGGAGGGTCTTCCTGTACGCCCACTTCTATCAGGATATGCAAGCCCAACCCGCCAGCTCGAAAGTGCTTTAGCAAAATTCCTCAAACCATTAACTACAGGTTCCTCCTACTCAGTTAATAGCT
Source organism: Macrothele yani (assembly GCA_039090855.1). Lineage (NCBI taxonomy): Eukaryota > Metazoa > Arthropoda > Arachnida > Araneae > Macrothelidae > Macrothele > Macrothele yani. The sequence goes on from CM077026.1 coordinate 121,660,661, forward strand.
CTGTTAAGGCTATTGACAACATTAAGCCATTCTTACGAAAGAGAAAGCCGTTTGCTATGGCATCACTCGATGTTGTCTGTTTGTACTCCAATGTGCCGATTGGAGATGTACACTCCATTATTGAAAACCGTCTATTGGCTTTGAATTCTTATACTATTAATGAAATCCAAGCAATTATAAATGCTGTACGTTTCGTACAGAAACACACATTCTTCCGGTATGAAGGAACCATTTACCGCGGAGGTGCGCCGATGGGTTCCCCACTTTCAGGGGTGCTCGCTGAATTGTTAATGCAAGACCTAGAAAACAATGTTTTACAATATTTCCAACTCAAGCCTGATCTCTACATTAAATATGTAGACGACATACTTGTTTTCTGGCCGCATCATAAAAACAAAATTGAAGAGTTTGCTAAAGAGCTCTCAAAACATTACAGTTCCATAAATTTTACCATTGAGCATGAAAATGATAATACTCTTCCATTCTTGGACATATTACTAAAAAGACACCCCGATACCAATTGTTTATCCTATTCAGTGTACAGAAAGCCTGCAACACAATCTGCTATTATTCCGCATAATTCATCGCACCCAAGAAAACAAAAACTAGGAGCTATAGAGTACATGGCCCGAAGAGCCTTCACCCACTCCTCCAATATCCAGGCTAGAAGAAATGAGTTAAATCATATCCAGATGATTACGATGGCGCATGGCTACCATAAAACGATCGTTGAAAAATTTGCTCGATCAGTGAAATGTCTAGACAAAAGTACCTTACAAAGGGAAACCAGAATTACCAAATATGTTGGCACTGTGGACTATATACCTGAAGTCACTACAATACTAAAGAACATATGCAAAAAACACCACATTGCGTTTGGTGAAAGTACGAAAAGTATTCGAGCCATCGTGCAAAAAGACCGTGACCAAGTTTTCCACACTGAACACACATGGGGTTTACAAAATACCCTTAATTCTTGTTGACCCAGAAGATCCAGCAATTACATATATAGGATCCACTGCACGTCCATTGCGAACAAGAATATATGAGCACAAGTACTCAATTACTAATAACTCTGATGCTACCTCTCTTGCACGATTAGTTAATAGAGGTATCTACCGACCAGACTGGACCAATGCCAGTGTGCTGAGCCCAAATCGTACAAAGCGATCTCTTCGATTCGCTGAAAGTTTATGTATATTATCGCATAGCTGTGACTGCTGTAATGAAGAAACTCCACGTTTCGTTCCAGTGCCTTGGGCCATGTTAATGCGGCCAGAACAGCATACTCCTATCCAGCAACACTTAACTCCTAATAATTCACTTACAGTTTGACGAATAATGTCAACTTATTAATTATCCTCTGTGTATATATTTTCTTCGCATATGTAATAGCAATTCATAGTATCATTTGTTGAAACCCTTTAACGCATGACAAAACTTCTACTATATTTAATGTAAACCTCGTTATTGTTATCACGTGCTCGCGTAATTTGAAAATGCTTCTTGCTTTTATCCGTTGTTTTGTTTATGTATATTGAAATACCTGACGATGGAGCACTTGGTGCTTTAAAAGATCTTGTAAGTTGTTGTGCCTTATAAATGTCTATTTTTCAGTACAGACTGTATTAATAAATATATCTTATCGTGCTGAAAGGCTTTTCGAATTAAAATACTGTATTACATTTATATTCAACTTTTCTCATTAATTCTCTAACAATGTGTATAACGAAGTAAATTTCTCCGTCATTTCTGTCCACGCCAGGATTCGAACCCGGATCCCCTCATTCCGGAATAAGTCACTCTACCAATTGAGCTACGCGGACGTTTTATTCTGATTCCTATCTGCCTTTATGTCGTGTGCGTCCTTCGGGCAGGTACGTCACATCTCCTGGTACGTTGCATGTGAATTACTTCACCTTGCTCATCACCTAGTAAACACTACGAATGCCTCAACAACCACGCATGTAGGACTTTCGTCCACAGAGATAAGTTAGACTCTGTGCAAACTATACTCCTGTACAGGCTTCTGAGCGGGAGATCGAACCGGAAGTAGGTAGGTGTAGTAGGTAGACAGAGAGAGAACAGTAGATATAGCCACTAGGGTAGTCAGGCCAGCGACTAACGTCACACGACGTCAAAACACACCTAACTGGATTCGGGGCAGGAGTGCCTAGAGAGAGGGGGAGGAACAAACGCCTTTAATTTATAATCGGGGGGAGGGACAATACCCGGGGTCCGTCGGCTTAAGGTTACTTATCCGAGGTACAGCGGATATTCAGATGACAGCTAACTTTTGTCACCACCCGGAATCGAACCGTGGTCCTTCCTTTGGGTAGTCACGAACGGTAACCACTAAGCCATCCGGGGCTGTTAAGTTTACATTCAGTAAAGGTTAGCTGGACTTTGAAGACGACGAACGTCAGGGACGCCCGACCACTTCAAAAACAAAATGTGGAAAAATTCTAGGCAATTATTCGATATGATTGACGACTGAGTATTAGAAGGATAGAAGAAATGGTAAGCATCGTAAAATCGACTGTTAGGCTAATATTACATGAAAATCTGAACGTGACAAAAGTTTTTGCCAAGATGGTTCCGACGCTTTTCACGCCTGAACACGAAGGAAATCCCAAGAGAATTTGTGTTGATATTCTGAGGCAAATTTACGCGAACCCCATCCTTTTAGAAAGTGTTAGCACTTGTGATGAAACCTGGAAGTTCCAGTGCGTAGCAAGAAGGAATTTCATCATTTTCTTCAAAAACATTTTTTTCAATAAAAATGAGGAACAGTGCGGAAAACTTGTGCTGTAATTGCGCATTATATTAGCTAGGGTTTTATTTTTAGAATCTTCGGCTTCACAGTGGTCTCTGAATAGTAAATCTTGCTTGTGACGGACTGACGAACTATAAACAAACAACCCTAGAAGCGAATTCTTTGCGGCGCAATATTTGTAAAGATTATTACGTTATAACTTAATAACGGTATGTCAATATTATCATACCTAAACGTGTTTTCATCACCAGTCTACGAATTGCTGCGGCATTTATGTTAAGACAATAATTTGAAAATAATATTTTACCAGTTTTCAGGACTGCAGTATTAGGCAACCCTAGCAAAGTTTTACATTAAAATATAAAAACATTACTTTCGCTGCTGTGGTATGGATGTTGTACCTAAGTAAGATTGTAAATTTTTATTTCATACATTCGTCAACAATCGGAAAATAAAACGAAGATTTTTTTTTCCATAGCCTGAGTCCATTAGTTGGATTCAAAATTTAAACAAATTTCTTCGTTTTCGGTGAAAAGAGGAAGTCCAAATTTTGCAGTGAGAATACATGTCCGTGTAGCTCAGTTGGGAGAGCGACTTAGTCCGGAGTGAGGGAACCCAGGCGCGCACAAACTTGTACGTTATAAGATCAATTTCATGCACATTCAATTGTAATGTATTCCTTTTTTCCTCATTAGAATATGTAGTGTTCTAAATAATTATTTATTGTTTTGTTAATTTTTCTGTAAATTATCTTATTCTGTTTTTATCGTGGTTCGCGGTTTGCAGCAAGTTTTCTGTTTCAATGGTTGCGCACGCAGATACATTTTATTTTCATTCAACTCTGCTGTCCACGAACACACATTCTCCCACTGCCTGTGTAATGCAGATTTGCTAATTACTATCAGTATGACATACGTAACTCACAACGCATTACTGTTTCCCATTTGAAGAAAATATAATTATTTATTTAAAACTGATTCTAGTGGTAACACCGAGCTTGCACGATTCGCCCCCTAGTACCAACGACGAAAGGAAACCGGGACTGTAGATTGAAAGGCAGCTTTGCATTTAAGAAACTGGAGACAGCAATGCAAATTTTTGTGGAAACCCAAGGGGAAAATCCAGAAAAACCTGAGATTTAATTTTGGTTTCTATGATTGTTAGAATGTACACTATATTGACAAAAGCGACCGGGCACCCCTTCAAAAGCAAATGAACGGATCCGCTGCGTTGTTAAGATGCGCGGTACAGCTGCAAACGGTATAAAAACAAGCATGAAGCTGACCGCGATCACATTGCACTGTGAGGTCGAGTGAAAATGTTGCGGCGGAAGAGAACTGACTTTGAGAAAGGAAAGCTTGTCGGGTGTTACATTAGTGGGTTGTCCATAAGAGAAACCGAGATGCGTTTAAACATTCCCAAGTTAACTATTTTGGATGTACTGAATCAGCGGAAGACACATGGCGTGCCTGAAGCAGCAAAACCTAACGGCAGACCAAAGAAAAGCAGTGATAGAGGACGTCGAAGCTTCAGGAGAGTCGTTACAGCTAATCGACGGAGTACTGCACAAGACCCCAGTGTACATGTGAATAAAAATTCTGGAACCTCGGTATGTCGTTTAGCATGGTGTAAAGAATGGTGTAAAAATTCTGGAACCTCTACTCGTCGTTTAGCATGGTGTAAAGATCATTTATCGTGGACCGTAGATCAATGGAAACGAGTCCTAAGGACTGATGAATCCAGATACACGATCCATCAGTCGGATGGCCGTGTGTGGGTATTGCGGTAGCCGTGGAAACGCTACTTATCACAGTGTATTATTCCTACGGTCAAGTTTGGAGCTCTAGCATTGCACTCGTGTGGGGGTGCTTTTCGTGGTATGGTCCCGGCCCATTGGTTATCGTGGACAAACCTCTTAGCCAGCACGTCTACTTCGATATTCTGGACACTTATGCCCTACCAACTCTGTGGCAATACTATGGAACCGAGCCTTGTTGGTACCAGCAGGATAATGCACCGAGCCGTAGAGCAAGGACTGTTACGGCCTGGTTTGACGATAATTCCGTATCGTGTGTGGACTGGCCAGCACAGACCCCTGATCTTAATCCCATTGAGTACCTATGGGATGAATTAGAGCACCGCATAAGAAGTTTGGAACCAAGGCCTACTACTAATCAACAGTTAGCGGCAGCATTATGTACTGAATGGAAGCGCATAGCTTTCGCTGTGTTCCAAAACCGTGTCGAAAGCATCTCTCGAAGGATCAGTGCATGCATTAAGGTCAAAGGTGGACCGACACCGTACTAATAAATGCTATGTTGTGTTTCTCTTCTAGGTGTCCGGTGACTTTTGTCAATATAGTGTATGTGTGCTCTCGGTGAATACGAAAAATGAGTTCTATTGAAACATTTGGAACGTTTCTGATAATGCCATTTTTTTTTCATAGCTAAATTAGTGTCACAGGCGAATTTTTATTATGAATTAAGTTACAACAAATACAAACGTTTCCAACCGTCAATGTGACACACGTCTATTCATTAAAATGACATTAATCCGCTCTACTGTAGCGAAATAATGTCGAAAGTGAATAAAAAAAAAATGTTGCGAAACTCACTCCCGCGGGTTGAAATAAATCTGAAATTTGATCGCCTTCTAAATATCACCACTTCTTAGCAGAAAAAGAAAAAGAAAATAATAAGTAAATGAAAACGCGCTGAAACTTGTAGGTGTCCTTCAAAGCTCATTAACATTTGGATGTAGCAAAGTTTTGCTGTAGGCACGCATGCCTGGGTAAAAACACCTCCTTGATTTGGCTGTAGAAATTAAAAGCGATCTGTGAAATTGGGTCTAACTCGACAAAAGCCAATTTTGCGAACAGCTCCTGCACTTTTAGGATACGTCAGCGCAATTTGTCTGAATGCCTTAAGGATACGTATTTATATCATCGCAACACTCCCAAGATTTTTTTTTTCTGAAAGAAATAAGTTAAAATGGAACGTGAAAGAAAAAAAAAATCACGTAGGGAAAATAAAAACTAAGTTTGGAAGGTTGTTGAAAGGAGATATGTAATTACGTGATTTTGGTACATTTCGAAGCGCTCAAAATTCCTTCGATGTAAATGTATCGAAATAAAAAAAAAATGAAGAGTTTGAAAATAACACTGGACTGAGAGAAAAAATAAATGGAAAAAAAAGTAAAACGCCAGCATCGCGTTAGCTGTCAATGTTGCGCAACATTCTTTCCTCCCTGAAATATTTAAAAGGAATTCGAGAGTGATCGAAACAGTTCTTTACGAACAAATCTCGTAAGACATTCATAACTGATTAGAGCATGAGGAAGATCGGGTTTCTTTTCTGGAGAGTCATTATTTATTTCAGGTAGCTCGCACGCACACTCTGAAACACACAAATCGCCAATTATTTCATTGTTCATCTGGAAACGTTGGAGCATTGTAACGGTCGCGTTTTCTTTCTTCTTCGTCTTGTCTCATCTCGAAGAAATCATATTAAAACGAGATTAAAAGTGATACGCTCTCACAAATAATGAAAATAGTAATTGGAGATTTGAATGCAGAAAATTGAGACGAGCAACGGGGATTTTTACAGGCGCGTTACATCAAATACATTTTGATTAAAATGAAGAGTAATTTAAAAAATGTATTTCAGCATTGACTTGAAGTGATCCTGATGAAATAAACTGGTGTTCAAAATTAACGTGACACATACTCTTACGAATTCTAGAACATGTCCAAAACGAGTTGAACGTTTATAAAGATATTTCAGAGACGTGTACAAGGGGATACGCAAAGTCTACGCACCCAAGCAACATTGTGATAGCTCCGATGGAAATATGCAAATGAGTGATCGGGCTGGCAGTCACATGACCTTGATGTACGTTGTTCTGAACGGACTGCGGCAATAGAAGCTTGAGTTGGACTGTTCGGAGAGGAATGGCTCCTCTCCATCGTTTAGAAGACTTTACGGTGGAGAGTGATCAGTAGATTGGAAGCAGGGCAATTGCAAGCTGAAGTCGTAAGATGGCTGAATGTGTCGTGGCAAGTGGTCTCTAATTTCTGGAGACAATTCCAGGAAACCGGAACGATAACGAAAAGGTCGAGACCAGGACATCCACGAGCCACAACAATTCAAAATGACCGGTGTTTGTCCCCTTAGCGACGTCCCTGCGTCGAGGTAAACTGCCCACAAGTTCATGCAGTACGGAGAGCGGAATGTTTTTCCAAGACTTGAGCACATCCAGCAACTCTCTCAGTGAAGAAAGTCAGTGTAGTCGTGTTGGTCTAGATCTCACTCGTCGTTCAAGTTCATGCCGTAGGTGTTCAATGAGATTGAGGTCCGGGCTCTGAGCAGGCCAATCCATCCGCGAGACCTGAGTTTCCTCATACCACTCCATTGTATCCCTGGAAACATAACAAGTGGCATTGTCTTCCTGAAAGAAACAATCGTCGTGTCCGTAGAACTGTCACGACGTTGGGAGCATTGAGTTATCCAGGATATCTTTATAAAGCACAGACTTCATGTTGCCATGAATAACAACCAGTGGACCCACACCGTACCAGCTGAAACAGCCCCATACCATAACTCCAACGACTCCGTGCTTCACAATCGGCCCTGTACACTCCGGAAGCAGACGTTCTTCGGGTAACTGCCAAACCCAGACACGCCCATCCGATACGAATATTGTGAAGAGGGATTAGTCGCCCCATAAACCCTGTCGCCATTGCTCCAATGTCAAATATTTGTGCTGTTGACACCAACGTAGCCGCGTGGCTTAGGTCTTTGAGAAGAGAGGTTTATGGACGACTGCTCGGCCATGACACCCGAGCGCATGGGCCTCTCTTCGAAGTGTCATGGTGGAGACCATAACATCTGTGGCCATCTGGAACTCATGTGCTATGGCGTGCAATAGTTGGGACTTTGTTTTCCGGATCTTCCTTCGCAGCAGGGACGTTGCCAAGGGGGTGCGTGGGTGGGCTTCAGCCCACCCTAAAATTCGTCTTGCCCTCTCTGCCGCCCACCCAGTTCAAAAATGGGCCATTTTTCATTATATTTAACTTTGAAATATAATCTGGACTCGCTAAGTAATATAATAAGTGTTGAGTTTTACTTCATGTAGCTCTACGTACTTTCTCCTAGGAAGTGTTTTGTTTATGGTTATCAAAATAGCATCTGCAGGGCCATGAAAATTCAGTTGTTCTCCATTCTTCCAATTCCTTACTTGTTCATCTTTGAATGGAAAGGGGGCGAATGAAGAGAGTGGGTAGAAATTCACTGAGTGAGGTCATTACTAATGACTCTGCTGTTTGTTTTCTCTACAAAGTTTGGGATTCCAACACGGAAAGTGCCGCCCTTGTGACGCAGTGGTCTAAGCAATGGTTTCTAACCATTCGTCCGAGATGGGTCCGGGTTCGAATCCCGCTGAGACATGGATGTTGTGTTTGTCTTACGGCACTGTTTCGCACCCTTCCCTGGAGCCAGTGGCCCTAAATTAGAGAAGGGCGAATGCTTATAGCCCAACGAGTTGCTAACGGTGGTTGCTAAACCTCCAATCCGCCCCCCCCCCCCCAAAAAAAAAAATCACCCTTGAAAGTACAAAAAAAAAAAAAAAAAAAATCTCCCCGGAAAGTACAAAAAAAAATCACCCTGGAAAGTAAAAAAAAAAAAAATCGCTCAGAAAGAACAAAAAAAAAAAATCACCACTTTCCGCGTGATTTTTTTTTACACTTTTTTTACTTTCCGCGTGATTTTTTTTTATTTATTTTTTTTTTGATAAAAAAATCACCCGGAAAGTAAAAAAAAAAAAACCACCCCGGAAAGTAATAAAAAAAAAAATCACCCCGGAAAGTGGTGCTTAAAGATACATTAGAGCTTTTAAGACTGCACCCGGACAGTGAGAGTATAGGAAGTGGCTGACAACTGCTTTGTAGTGGAGGAGTGCAAGGCAAAGCCGCTGGCTTGAAGGAAGGGAATAAGGAGGGAGGATTATGTCTACGTGGCAGGATGTTAAAATAGGATTTAGGTAGACAAAAAGGACATTTTCTTTTAGATAAATTGTCCAAGTACAGTACTATTTTCATGAGCAAAAATGCAAAATTTAAAAAAACAATTAAGACAATGCATTCAGAGCAAGCAAAACGTTGAAATCGACATTCTAGTAACACTTGTATCTTATACCATAGGCATAACTAGTCAGATCCGTGTATGTGTGTGTGTGTCCAGGCTAAAGGGATAGAGATTGCACGAATTCCTCTGTAGCTGGTAGGGAAAAGCATTAAAAATTATTTCTTTCAGTGTTTCGTTGCTATCAAGTCTGCCCACCAAAACTAATGCTCGCCCACCCGTCTCCCATCCTCATTTCGAAGTCTAGAGACGTCGCTGCTTCGCAGTACCCTCCAGTCCTTTAGATATCGAGAGAGTAGCCTGGTGCTCTTTGTAGATAATTTATACTATATATCTTTCGCATGCCAAGATCTTTGTGAGTGCGAAATAACACAAGTGATTCGAGAGTATACATTGATTTACATATTACACATTGCACTTATTCGCTCACTGACGATCACACCCAGCCACGCAGTTCGGTATATACTAAGTGGAATTAAATCAGAGCAACAAACAATAGGTTGTACTAATTCCTGATATTGATTGGTATTTAGGTAGATGAATTAATGAATGCTGTTGTCGTAAAACGAATGAAAGAAGATATCCGAGTTATAAAACTAAATATTTACAAAACTATGGCGGCGGCAATAGCAAGTGTTTCGACTGTTTAGATTTTGAAAAACATTTTTTATTATTATCATCATTATTATATTCGGATTTAGACGAACGTAAGAAATGGTCCTGTTACCGATGAAATGTGCTGGAACTACAAAGTCGATCTGCGCATGCGCAAGCTAAAATATAACCTCAAGATAGAAAAAAAGCTGAATCGCAAGTCTGTTGGGGAAGGAGATCGGCAACTTTTGTTCTAGGAGATGTGTAAGTTACACGCATCATATTATACACTGAAGAGCAATTGAATTAGAGATACCTGTCTAGTAACGTGTAGCACCACCTTTCTTCCTGATGACGGCGGCGATTCGTCTCGGCATGAACTCGACAAGACACCGGAAGCGGTGGGAAGCCATACGGATCCACGAACCCTGAACAAGCTCCCACAGTTCACGAAGATTTGATGGAGGGGGTCAGAGCCTCGAACATCTCTCTCGATGGCATCCCAGATGTGCTCGATGGGATTGAGGTCAGGTGACTTAGCTGGCCAAGGAAGCGAGGTCACGTCGGTGGTGTGTTCATCCAACCATTCGGATACAATTCGGTAGCGATGGCACGATGCATTGTCTTGTTGCAGGATGAGGTCCCCAGTGGGATGTTGAAGACGCACAAACGGGAGCAAATGGTCGTGCAGCATATCCCGGTGACGTTGACCTGTGAGGGACGATGTCACACGTACCAGGGGTCTCATTTCAGTCCACGTAAACAGTCGCCAGACGAGAATGCCACCCCCACCAGCTTGAAGAGTACCCTGCTGGCAAGAAGGATCCATCGCTTCATGTGGTTTGCGCCGTACTCATATCCTGCCATCCGCATGTACCAACGTGAATCTCGACTCATCAGTCCAGGCAACATTTTTCTAGGTGTCTAGGGTCCAGTGGCGATGTTCCCGCGCCCATGCTAATCTTTGCACCCTGTGATGTGCGGTCAGCAGCTGTACCCTCGTGGGACGATGGCTTCTGCACTCCATAGCGAGGAGATGGTTCTGGATGGTGTGGCTGCTTACACGTTTTTGTGCAGCAGCGTTAAATTGCCGAGTGATTTCTTGCACTGTGGCCCGTCTATCCGCTGTTACAATGCGAGCTAACCGACGATGACCCCGCTCATCCACTCGCTGTTGTCCACGGCAGTTGACCCTTGCAGGGATGGTTTTACCGGATTCGATGTACTCACGGTGCAACCGTGACACAGTGGCTCGTGAAAATCCTAGTGCCTGCACGACTTCCGAGATGGAGTGACCCATTCGTCGGGCCCCGACAATTTACCCATGATCAAATGCGCTTAGATCCTTCGTCTTACCCATACTGCGTCCGACTCTTACTGATTCCCGTCACATCACTCCTTATATTGTCGGATCGCTGCATACGTCATGTCGTTTCCGTTTCCACATTTGCATAACGCCAGCTGTCTCTAGTTCAATTGCTCGTCAGTGTACATCATTTTAAAGTTCTGCTGAATCGCAAATCTCTCCCACCCCCGCCCCCGTAAGGGGATCAAGATAAATCCAAATTTCTCTACGACGCACCATTTTGGTAGTACCAAAATACATTTTTGTAATGGCTTTTAGCACATTTCGCACGAGGTTCTCGTAACTTACGATGAATGGAATGAGATACTGTTGCGTTCATGTAAAACATGATTAAACATTGTTCAGCAAAAGTTTAGTAAACTACAACAGCCGTTCCATAAAAACTGAAAGTGAAATCACACAAAATGAAGAAATATAGGTACAGCAAAATATATGTTATTCTTTCTCAAAGTATCTTCCCTCGGATGATATGCAACGGTCCCATTTTTCAGTCCGCTTTTCGTAGCATGTGGTGAAGGCATCTGGTGTAAGCTGCTTTAGCTACCCCTGTACAGCTTGAATAACGTCAGCATCCCTGTTGAATGTTGCGCCACGGAATATCTCCTTGATTGTTGGAAACAACCAGAAATCGCACGGGTCGAGGTCAGGACTGTAGGCAGGCTGTGGCAGGATTTCAGTATTGCATTTCGGAAGAAACTGTTCAACACAAGCAGCCACATGTGGGTGGGCGTTATCATGGGGTAGGGCCCACTTGCCCACCAGTTCCGGTCGCTTAATCGATATGTGTCGTCGCAGACGCTTCAAGCTGAAATGTAATGCTCAGCATTGACAGTAATTTATCGAGGAACGGCATGTTGCCAGACTACATCTTTATGATCAAAGAAAATTATCACTATAACCTTTCCAGCTGATTTGGTTTGGAGGATTTTTTCGCAGGTGTGCGTTTCCAGACCCTCGTTGCGCGCTTAGTGATGGTGTCGAAATAGTGGACCCATGTTTCATCTGCAGTTATTACTGTGTTTAGAAATTTTGGAACCCTTGCAATAATTTGTTTACACTCATGACACACCTGAACTCTGGCTAACAATTGTTCTCTCGTCAGGTGATGAGGTATCCATCTGGAACACCCACGATGCAGCAGAAATTTGTCGCGTAGAATGCGGAATGCCGACGTTTTTTGAAATATTAGTTGACGCCGCTATGTCTTCGCATGTCATTCGTCGATCTTCTTGCAGGATTGCCCCCCCACACACACACACACAGCGTTAACAATACGCTCCGTAACAACATTTTCAGGTCGGCGAGGCCTATGAGCGAGTTTCGCCGACAGACGCCTTTTTTGAAATCATGGTGCCATCTATAAATCGTTGACTCACCCAAACATTTATCTTTGTAAGATTTTTTCATTAAATCAGTTGTTTCTGGAGCCGTTTTACCCAAACGATAACAAAATTTTATCGCATAACGCATTTCACTTCTTAACTCTGAATCACTCACCTCCATATCTGTATGGCGAAATGCAGACGCACCTTTGACAACTGCGCAATAACCAGACCAGATTAATGAACCAGAACTGGCAGCCTATCGATTGCTTTGTCTTGTTTGGTAGCGTCCGAATCCCACTTTTCTAATTGAGATGACGTTACTATTTTGAACACACCAGGTAAGTAATGAGTCTGCCGCCCCGGTGGCGCAGTGGTCTAAGGGATGGCCTCTGATCATTCGTCCGAAAGGGGTCCAGGTTCGAATCCCGGTGAACCATGGATGTTGTGTTTGTCTTACGGCACTGGCTCTCTCCCTTCCCTGGAACCAGTGGACCCACTGATGGTGAACAATGAGCTGCCCCGGTGGCGCAGTGGTCTAAGCGCTGGCCTCTGATCATTCGTCCGAAAGGGGCCCGGGTTCGAATCCCGGTGAACCATGGATGTTGTGTTTGTCTTACGGCACTGGGTCTTTCCCTTCCATGGAACCAGTGGCCCTAAGTTAGGGACGGGAGACTGCTTATAGAAGTCCATTGAGTTGCTCACGGTGGTCATTAAACCTCCAATAAAAAAAGCAATCAGTCTTGCTTTTCATGGAAAGTCTGTATATTTCCTCGCTGGTAAATATGTGCTGTAATGATTATGTACCAAAAATGATAACCAAACCATTGATAAATGTCCTAGTTAGAAATTTTTAATGTTAATGAATTATGCAAAATGTGGTTGTACTCAGCATCGTTCTTTTAGAGATGGCGTGATTTATGTGTCTGTGACGTCTCCCAACATTATTTAAGTCAATGTTGGCAGTTTGTGACGTCTCCCAATATTATTTAAGTCAAATTAGCATAACAGTGGAACGAGCAGGCAGAACGGACCGAAAAACCACTCAGGAAATAGACTAGGGTCCGGTACGGTAGGGCATGCGCATATATGCAGCATGACGTAGCGGGGGGTGGGGGTGTCGGAAGGGTATAAAGCTCACGAGCGGTGTACGCTCAGCATTTCGGGGAAAGCTAGTGCACGGTGTACATCGATTTGAACGACGTCGAGTTGCTGCCACCGTGGGTAATGGCCAACAGGCAATCCAGTAGACGACATCTTTATGACTCTACCCGAGGTCGCGTCATTGGGAAGTTGGAAGATGGTCGAAGTGTGACTAGTGTGGCCGAGGAATTCGGGATCGCTCACAGCATCGTTTCACGAGCTTGGAGAGCATTTCAAACGACAGGAACAACTTTCCGATAGTTTAGAAGTGGTCGTCCACGAGCAACCACGGCAGCGGACGACTGGTATATTGTCCTACAGGCGAGAAGAGACAGTCGGCAGACAGCGGGAGAAATCGCAAGGCACATGCAACAGACAACCGGACGTCCGTTATGGCATTTTATCGTGGCCAGGAGGCTGCACAAAGGTGGTCTATTTGCACAACGACCAGTACGGTGTGTGCCATTAACGCCTGCTCATCGGAGACGGCAGTTTCTGTGGTGCCAGGAACACAAGAACTGGACACATCAGCAATGGGGTCGAGTTCTCTTTACGGATGAGAGCCGATTTAGTCTGACGAGCGATTCTGGACGTATATACATCTGGAGAGAGCAGGGAACACGCAATCACACCTCCAACATCATCGAAAGGGACCGGTTTGGAGGTGGCGAAGTTCTCGTTTGGGGCGGTATCATGCTTGGTAGCCGTACTGACCTCCACATCTTCCAAGGAGGTTCAGTCACAGGTGTCCGCTATTGTACCGAGGTTCTCTTGCTTCAGGTGCGTCTGTTTAGAGGTGCTGTGGGTCCTGAGTTCCTCTTCATGCACGACAACGCTACACCTTATCGTACAGTGGCTGTCGCAGAGCTGTTGGAGAGTGAAGATATTCAACGCATGGATTGGCCCGCAGGGTCTCCGGACCTAAATCCAATCGAACACGTGTGGGACCTTCTCAGGAGACTGCCGGCTGGTGCAGCACGTCACCAGCCGGCAGCAACGATTCCGCTGCTGCGATTGGCGCTACAAGAGGAATGGGCCGCGATGCCTCAACAGCTCCTTGACAACCTCGTCCTCAGCATAGACAGACGTTGTAAATCCTGCAACGCAGTCAGGGGTGGTCATATCCCCTACTAAAGATTGGATTTTTCTTGGCAGCCGCCTGTCACATGGACGTTTCTGTCTTCTGTCCAGTTGTGCTCGAAGCTACCTTTTCAATAAAGTGCCTTTGTATCCTTTGGATTCCTTGTTTGGACGGTTTTGCTCACTTGTCCGATATTCTTACATCTTGGTGATCTTATGGTATGATTTGAGTCGATGTGGAGCACTTCTGCACGACGTTACATTCGAAAAACCGTCTCGTCTTTAATTTTTGCACGCCAGTGTACTTCCTTAATTGAGTTAGTCATCTGCGTGGTTATTCCCCCACTCCCACCCCTTCGCACTGTTGCCAACTGAAAAACAAAAATTACTCTCGATTTTTATGGAACAGCCTTTGTATGTTTTTGAGTAACTATGAAATTAATTGCTGTTGCTTCACATCATGGAACTGCATTCAAAAATCAGATTTAAACAATGGTTTTGACTACTTCCGTTACCTATTTTCGTTACATGGGCATTTTTTACTGGGTATTTACTATACTATTGTCGGGAAAGATGTTCAGCATCAAAACTTTGAAAAAATAACGGGTTTCGGTGGTACTTGGTTTGCTGCGATGTTTTCTCATGCGCAGCTTTATTTTAAGCCTTAGATTTAAAAATCTGGAAATTGCACCCTTAAGGGAAATTTTTGCGACGTGAATTAGTGATTTTTAGCCGCGTGTTGTCAGGCAGACTTATTTTCATGTTCCTTCTATGGGAATGGCAACCGTATATATCCTACATACATATTTTATAGGGAAAAGGTAATAACGTTAACGTTCTTCTGCGGAAGAAGGAAGCTGCGCAATTTTTATGACGTAAGTTCCCTTATCAGCCGGTTACACCGTTGCATTTGAATCATTCGGTCTTTGGTTTTAAATATCGGTGTTCTCGAAAAGTATCTGCTGATCTGTCACTGAATCGTCGACAGAACGTTGTTGACTCAGTTAAGCAAACATCAAGAAATCTCTGGAGTCTGCCTCTCCGCCGTCGTCAACAGAGTCATTTTCGATCGATTCCGCCGCTTCACTCTAGACGTGGCAGAGGCAGCGAGACTTGCAGGGGAACTAGCTGTCGCCCTATCCGAGATGGAGGATTGTAAGTCTTCTTTTCGGCCCTTATTGACATCACATGCACTGTGTGCTCATTCAAGCAGCAACCGAAAAGAGATAGCCAGTTACGAGATGCATTGCATCGGAACAACTTCCCCCTCTTCATTCATCAAAGATGGGAGTATCATTCATCAACGGCGTATACACGCACTGTCATAAAATTTCCATCCTAGCGATATATTCGATCGTGGGAACAAGTTCCTGGAACTAACGGTATTTATCCTGGATTCTCGAGGCATTTGTTTGCGAAAGCATGCATATTATTATTACAGGTTTTTTTTTAAGCTCTTTCCTTTCTGAGCGCAACCCTCCTCCTCTTTTCAGATTGTGGGGAGATAAAGAGGGAGCAGCTTTTTCATTTAATTCACTCGCAGCTGTCTATGTAGCTTTCTTCAGAATGAAAGAACGAGAAACTATCCTTCCTGAAAAACTTCTTCACACATACTCGCACGTGTTCATTTTTTTTTTTTTTTATTGGAGGTTTAACGACCACCGTGAGCAACTCAATGGGCTATAAGCAGTCGCCCGTCCCTAATTTAGGGTCACTGGTTCCAGGGAAGGGAGAGAGCCAGTGCCGTAAGACAAACACAACATCCATGCCTCACCGGGATTCGAACCCGGACCGCTTTTGGACAAATGATCAGAGGCCATCGCTTAGACCACTGCGCCACCGGGGCGGCCTCGCACGTGTTCATTGATGTTTTAAGTTTATTGTTTGTTTCGGGGTTTAACGACCAACGTGAGCAACTCAATGGGCTATAAGCAGTCACCCATCCCTAATTTAGGGTCACTGGTTCCGAAGAAGAGAGAGAACCAGTACCAGACAAGACAACATCCATGCCTCACCGGGATTCAAACCCGGACGTCCGAGATGGGACTATGCCATGGAATAGCGTTTTTTTTTTTAAGTTTAAGCTACTGTTTTAAGAACATAGAATGTTGAAAAAAGTAGTACAATCTTTGTCTGGTGTTACTATTTCCAAGAAGAAAAAAAAAACAGAAAAAAAAATACTGTCTTCTCTAGAGTGTGTTTAGCCCCGAGGTCACAATACCTAATTGTGGATATACACTACTGTTTCTGAAGATTGCAACGCCAAGAAGTATCCATGCGATTCGAATGAAGTTTATACCATACATTACTGATATGACTGTACATAAGGGATTTAATTTTCAGAACAATCCAGCAATTTTTACCTGCAAAACTCAGTATCTTGTGAAGCCTCCGCGAGCTTCAATATGAGCTTCTAGACGGCGTACCATTGAATCGAAAAGGCGTTGGATGTTGTCCTGGCTAATTGCTTGCCAGGCGGTATATATGCGGGTCCTCTGGAGAACTTTGATGGGCCAGTTGCCGAGTGACGATATCCCAGACATGTTCAATAGGTGACATGTCTGGCGAACGTGCAGGCCAGGGAAGAAGCAGTATCTGCTGTGCTGCGAAGAGGGCTTGGACATTCCTGGCAACATCTGGTCGGGTATTGTTCTGCAGGAATTCTTCTGAAAGAAGGATATGACTTCTGCCTGTATAACTTCCCTGATGTACCATCGCTGTTGAAATCGCCCTCAAGTCGTAGCAGCCGAGATCGCGAATGGTACCTATGGTACCTCACACCATCACACTTGGTGTTCGGCCCGTATGACCATCGAGAATGCATGCTGGAAGAAGTCGCTCACCACAATACTATCTAATGAGTATGCGGCCATCATGGTAGTCCAAGTTGAATCGGGACTTGTCCGAAAACACGACATGTTGCCAATCAGCAAGCCATTATCTGTATTGAAAACCCCATTCTAGCCTGAGGCGTCCATGGTTCATTGTCAAAAGAATTCGCAGCAAAGGAATGCGTGCAATCAGTCCTCTGTGCAACAGACGGCGTCGAACTGTGGAGGCAGGCAATGCCACACCTGTTGCAGTGCTCCACTGTTGTGCTAACACTTGCGAAGATGCGGAACCGTTCGTCACTTCAATGTGGACAAGATGTCGGTAATCTCGCGGTGTCCTCACATTTCTTGGTCCACTGCCGGATTGTCGATGCACCTGGTTCTCCACATCCACTGCTGCCACTCGCGCATCACTGTCGTGGCGTTATATCTCGTCCAAGCTGCAATTATTGCGGCACGAAAATGCACCTTCACGTCCTCTGGGTCATTTCCTGTCCCTTGGAATCCAATCTAGAATTTCGATGGTTCGTTCTTCTGGCAACATGTCCAGCGCATTGCCATTTCAGGAATTTTACTATGATCAGGATGATTTCCACTCTTGACATTTATTTTCCTTACCCACGAGTTCCTCTTCTTATCTCTCCTGGTTACACAAAGCATGCATCTCTCCAGGCTTCTTTCAGTTTTCTGCAGTCTTGTATGTCTTTTTTAGTTAAAGTCCACGTCTGTGCTTTGTACGTAAGCACTGGAAGGATACATTGATTAAAGACGCTTTTCTTTTAAGACATGATGGTATATGCTCTTAGAAATTGTACTGTTTCTTCCAAAAGCTCTCCAACCAAGTTTTATGCGTCGATTAATTTCTTCATCAATGTGACTTTTGTTCAGTCTAGAAAAACAGGGTGCTTTTACTGTTCTCTGTAGTGTTTAGCAGATGGGTATATTTTTGGTTTGGGACATGTGATGTAATCTACAGGCTCATCCTGGATTGTTGCTGCTCCTGCTATTCCTTTGTTGTTGTTTTTTTTGTTTTTTTATTGGAGGTTTAACGACCACCATGAGCAACTCAATGGGCTGTAAGCAGTCTCCCGTCCTTAATTTAGGGTAACTTGTTCCAGGGAAGGGAGAGAACCAGTGCCATAAGACAAACATAGCATCCATGACTCACCGGGATTCGAACCCGGACCCCTTTCAGACGAATGATCAGACGCCATCGTTTAGACCACTGCGCCACCGGGGCGGCCCTTTGGGTTTGGATACTAGGGATTACTCTTTCCATGAATGGGAATGTTAAAACTGCCGTTGTGGTTTAGAAGATTATTAGAGTTGGCAGCATTAGTTTTGCAGTTGGGGTAGTTAACAAAAACAAAATCTTAAGTTTTATTTCTTTCCTTTTCTAAAGAAATATTTGAAAAAAAAAAGGATAGAAAGAAAATTAATATCCACTTTAAATAATGCATAGTGTTTCCGCTAGGAGTAAACAATATCACTATATTTTTCTCGCAATCTTTGCTTCCAGGAGACGTATTTAAAAAAATTATTTTTCCTTAGCTTACCTTTTGCCATGAAGAATGAAGAATACTTTTCGTGTGTCTTCTACTTTTCCATTATTCAAATTTCTTCCACTTGGCGTAGTTTTTTTCACATTTTCCTTTATATCTGTTCTTCTAACTTTTGGATTTGTTTGTCTCTGATATCTTCCTTCATCTATGAGAAACGTTTTATGCACAATTTGTTTATTTGGGAGGAACCCTTGGCCCGAGTTGAATGTTTGAATGCCTGTTTGAAAATTTAAAACCTGAGAATAAGCTTTGCTTTCACTGAAACTGCTTTCTTTGTTAGAAAATGCTTTCACTGAAACTGGTTTCTTTGTAAGAAAATGTTTTCACTGAAACTGTTTTCTTTGTAAAACTTTCTTTGTAAAAAAACTGCTTTCTTTGAAAAAAAAACTGCTTTCACCGTAAGTGCTTTCTTTGTAAAAACTGCTTTCACTGAAACTGCTTTCTTTGTAAGAAAATTATTTCACTGAAACTGTTTTCTTTGTAAAAAAAACTGCTTTGTATGTAAAAAACTGCTTTCACCGAAACTGATTTATTTGTAAAAACTGCTTTCACTGAAATTGCTTTCTTTGTAAGAAACTTTTAACGTATATTCTATTTTTACTTTCCTTTTGAGTTTCTTTTTCTATGTAAATTGGAGTTCGTTCTCTTAGACATTTTCAAACCTTAATGGTATGTCTTTTTCCCCAAACGAGAATGATATGATATTGGCAACACACTGAGGTCGGAACAAGAGTGACGTATGTGTTGCGGGATAAGAACGTTATATAAAAAGGCAATGCTGCGGTTGTTTAAGGGGATTGATGTTATTGATGACAGACGGGCTGTTATACTGTGACTGGATGTTAAATCACTAATACTATATTGAGTACGCCAATAAACCGGATGTGAGTGTGGAGTACAAACCATGCAAGCAAAATAAAAGTATTTGTAAGTACTACAATTGACCTCTTTCTTGTAATGCGTATGGATGGATACCTTCTAATATTACATTGACTTTAGCACACATAACGTAATTACTGACGTAAGGACTAAGTTACAGCGGAAAGAAAATGACGTTATAAACTGCTTTGACTGAAACTGCTTTCTTTATGCATTAACTTCATGCACTTATTTTGCTTTTGTACAAACGCAACAGACTAGCAATGCCTATCCTCCGTACAACAGTCACCTCTCAACAACTTAACAATGGTACTTTTCTCCGCTCCGAGCAGTGACCGCTGTTCGGAGGTTTCACTGTAATTCTTTCCTTGATATGTGAACGATGGGTTATGTCATCGCAGGTATAGAACAGGGTTTTACGAAGTTTGGTATGTAAATGATTTGAATGAAGTGATGTTCAGCGCACAGCAATATTTCCATTTTAACACTTCAGAAATCTCTTTATTGTGCTAAAATTCCAAGAACATCCGAAGTTACACTAAATTAAAAAAAAAGAAAAAAAAAGAAAACACAACTTGCACGAATAAATGAAACAAGATAGTACATTACGCTTTCAAAGAATTTTCGTTTTTTGCTTTATGTCCTTGAAAAACAGTGTTAAATGTATTCCCTTTTACATGCGTTTGGTGAGTGAATATTTTCCTAGTGCTAATTTGTTTAATTCTTTGATCTATCTGTTTTCCATTGATTCACCATAGATAATTTTCCCAAGCTTCATCTCAAGCTCTCGAGCAACCATATTTAATAACAATATATGGGAGAACTAGTTGGGGTACAACATTTTAAATGTCACATGGCGATTTTTTTCTTTCCCGGGTAACACTCGGTGTTGTGGGTGGCACGAAGTGATGACATTTATCTCTTTTAAACATCAGTAGGTTTTGGTACTTCGTGACTTGAAGGTCAGACTTCGCTCTTCCGCATGTTTCTTCCAAGAACATCGAAAACAAATGGGTTATTCACATCAGTTACAGAAAAGCGTGGTTGCGGTTCTTGGCACACCCCTGCAATTTTCAGACCAGATGGGGAACTTGAATTCCCGTTGATATGTTACGCGTTTAAGTTCAAAGCAAACACTGATCACAAAAGAAACAAACGCAGACTGTTATGTTGAATCTGTCAATCAAGCTGGTGGGGAAAATCCAAATTGCTCATTACAGAAACAACGACAGGCAGGTATTTTGATTCTGTCATGCTGGTGGGAAATAGAAAACTTCACTGATCATGAGAAACAAACGCAGACAGGTATGTTGATTCGACAGGCAGTTATTTTGTTTCTGTCGTGCTGGTGGGAAATAAGAAAACTTCCGCACTGATCATGAGAAACAAACGCAGACAGTTATGCTGATCCGGCAGGCAGTTATTTTGTTTCTGTCATGCTTGTGGGAAATAAGAAAACTTCCGCACTGATCATGAGAAACAAACGCAGACAGTTATGCTGATCCGGCAGGCAGTTATTTTGTTTCTGTCATGCTGGTGGGAAATAAGAAAGCTTCCACACTGATCATGAGAAACAAACGCAGACAGGTATGTTGATTCGACAGGCAGTTATTTTGTTTCTGTCGTGCTAATGGGAAATAAGAAAACTTCCACACTGATCATGAGAAACAAGCGCAGACAGTTATTTTGTTTCTGTCATGCTGGTGGGAAATAAGAAAACTTCCGCACTGATCATGAGAAACAAACGCAGACAGTTATGCTGATTCGACCGGCAGATATTTTGATTCTGTCATGCTCGTCGGAAATAAAATTTCCGCACTGCTCATGAGAAACAAACGCAGACAGGTATGTTGATTGTGTCAATCAAGCTGGTGGGAATACGGGGAAACTTCACACTGCTCATGAAAGAAACAAACACAGATTATGTTGTTCCTGTCTTGTTGATGGGAAATAAGAGGAAAATCCTCACTGTCCATGATAGAAACAATCATGTTTCTCCTGTCGTGCTGGTGGGAAATAAGGGAAAACTTCTCACCGAACATGATAGAATCAAATATTAGATCATGATAGAAGAATCAAACTGTCCTTCTGGTGGGAAATATGGGAATATCCACACTGTTCATGAGAGGAACAAAAGCAGGTAGTTATGTTGATTCTGTCCTGCCAGTGGGAAATAAGAAAAAGTTCACACTGACCGTGAGGAACAAACGCAGATAGTTATATTGATTCTGTCAATCAAGTTGGTGGGACATGGGGGAAAATACATACTGCTCGTGAGAAAAACAAATCACAGTCAGTTATATTGATTCTGTTTTGTCGGGGGAAATAAGGGAACATTAAAACTGCCCATGGGAGAAACAAATGCAGACATTTATGTTGATTGTATCAAGCTGATGGGAAATAAGGGGCAAATCCGCTCTGATCACGGGAGGAACAAATACCTATAAAGATAGTTTTCAAAATCGTTATGTCCCATTCGAGCGGCGCAGACCAATGAAGTTTTGGTGTATATTCTTGATCTCATTTATCAATGCAATAAGTAAGTCTTTTAGAACACGTTTTTTTTAACTTCGTCGAATAAAAGTTTACAAAAGCATTCTAAATATGCAGCGGAAATAGCTGAAATTTTTTTGAAAGTCATTTTCCCCTGACACGTTTATATATACCAGTTGTTTGGGGTAAAAATAGTAATGTGGGTTCGGAATGTTTTTATTAATAATCATGGTTACTCGTGTTTTTTTTTTTTACCTCAATCAAACTTAGTTTGGTAAATTGTATTGTCAATAAATTTCTTAAAATTGAGTAAATGAAAGTCTAAGTATCATAGCGACATCATAGGTGTTGTGTAAGATAATAACCATCAACTATTGTGCCTACTGATAGGCCATAGGGCAGCGCGTGACCAGTTAATCGACGAAACGGTAGCTATCCACCCCGATGACCGACTTGTCTGAAGTGCTGGCTTTTTGGCCACCCATCCGAGATGGGCCCGAGTTCGAATCTCGGATGAGGCGTGCGTGGTGCGCTTGTCAGATGGTTCTGCCTCTTCGCTGGAACCAATAGAGACGGACGACGTGTTCTATTGTTTCAACTATTGTTTCAGCTTGGGAATGGGGTGTAAATACCCTGAAGATGCTTTCGAAAGCGGTTCCTTCTTCCAGAAACTCTTTCCGAATTCAAGCTAGCGTCATTGAAAAATAAAAAATTAGGAGAAAAAAATAGAAATGTGAATCGTGCGGAATCGCCAAAAATGCGTTTTGCTCCCACGCGAATTTGCCCTTTCTGCTTACGTGGATTAAGAAAACGATGTACGTTCGTAACACACGTGCGGCTGGCAAGTGTAGATACTTGCAACTGACACAGTGGAGTGTGAAGGTGGTACAGGTTCGAAATGAAATATATCAACGGCGTGATATCTGGATTACTCGTGCCAGATGAAGGCTCTGCCGCACAGGAACTGCCCCCGCCAGCTGTTCTTATGTTGACTGGCATTGAAAACGAAGTTCTACGAGAAAGTGGTGGTTATTTTAGGCTGAAAAGGGCACGTGATTTTTTTTACAAATATAACAGACAATGAGATTTTGTTTTTTAGCATCAACCTCACATTTTAAAATAATCTATATTATTTTATTTATTTTTTTTCATTTGGGGGCAAGTCGATCGTAATCCCCCACGCTGACCAGACGGGTTGGGCGATACATTTTGTAGCTTTTGCCAGCTAGGAGAGAAGGCAGACTCCCGCTGCTCAAGAAGAAGAGAAAAGTAAAATAGTAAAGATTCACCCCCTAGCCTTCCAATATTCTAAGAGCATTGGGAGGAAGGAGCAAGAAGAAAAGAAGAGTAAGAAGAGAGAAGAGTAGGGACCAGTCTACAGATATTATAACAAACGTATATTACATGAAGTAAGGCATGGTCCAGCATCAGGTATACCTCGGGTTCGCCACACCTGTACTCACTATAGTGAGCCCTTGTGTATTCGAATATAAAAAAAATCCCCGAAACATAGGTTTTTTTTGCGATTTTGTTTTCTGTTTTCTTGTTTTTTGGACGAACCACACTTTAAAATCATAAAACAAGATTCTGTTTTGATGAAGTGTTTCAAATTTAATTAAGAAAAAGAAAGTACCAACTGTAACACGCCGTTGTTTTTCGTTTCAGAATGTCACCAACATCCTGACTCAAGAAATAAGGTGAGAAAAAAAAAACTTTTTTCTTCTCTATTCTTCGTGACTCTTAATGAGCACATTTAAGCAAATGTTTGAAAATGGTATTTTTTTAATGTACGAGGTGTGCCAATTTAATTCCTGGAATGCTCCTGTAGAAAAAATGTGCGTGTACTGTGCACTAGTGGTTACTGTTACCTTCGAAATAATCACCGTTGGCAGTTAAGCATTTAGTTAGATGCTGTTGCCATTGCTGGAAACGTACCTGGAACTCTGTTTCTGGAATACTGTTGAGTTTCTATGTCACCGTTGAAGTAATCTCTTGGCTTGACTTATACCTAGGGAGATCAAGGCTGAGTCAGGTTTCTTCGAGGCCTTTTCCTTTATATATCATCAGTATGACCTACAATACGGCTGAACTCTGTGTGTTAAATACTGTGATTTTATTTTGATAACTCTTCCCATTTATTACAGCTGAACAATTATCCCTGTCGCTATAAGGACTGGAAGCTGGTGTTTTCATTTCGCTACCGTTTAATTCAGTTTCAGGAATAAACTCAGCGATCCGTAATATCTTTTCAAAGAGAAGAATTTATGTGAGTAATTTTTCAACAGGAACAAAGGGATATTCTTTTCTTAAGTGACAGATGTGTCGTTTTCGGCATTACTTTTCGTATAGGTCGCTCAATACAAAGCGATTTAAGACAAGCGCGTATTTTCTCCAATTTTGGAATGATGGAACAAACAAGTCGTTCATCATTTCTGTGATGGATTTTGACAAGAGGTTTCGGAAAAGGAGGGACGTCTTTCATCTTCTGTCGAGTGAAGAATCAGATGCGAAATGACAAGTACTGAGAGAATGATGTTCTTGAAATCTTTGGGTTGCTGTTCGCTGATTGTATGATTGCTGTCCACCCCAAGAATTTAACGGTCGACACTTTTGATGCCTTTCATCTAATTGTTCAACCAGAGTATGTGAAAAATTTGTCAGTTGTGAAACTTCGGCACCTTTCAAGTCATATTTAAAAAAAAAAGAAATTACGCCCTCTTGATAGGGCGTGACATTTCAAAACTCACTGACGGGAAAGCACAAAGAAGTATTTACCTCGTAATTACATGAGATGCCTCTGTCGTTTTAAAAATGAATGACGAGCTTGCTGCAAATATATTTTTTTTGACAATCCAGAAGTCAATATCGATTTACTTGCTTCAGGAATCGTGTGTTACGAGAGAACAGATGATTGGTTGTTTCTATCTTGAAACATTTTTTATTTATTGAAATTCCTGGAGATAATAAGCGTGGTGTACTGTTCATTCAACGACATAAATTTTCTAAAGCATCGTTTGTCATTATTTTTAAGTTTTTTTCGCCGAGGCCATTTTAAATGTTTTGGAAAACTGCGCATATACTTCAAATCTGTGTGAAATTTCTGAGCGCGTGCACTGTAGCAATACCGTCTTGAGGAGATGCAGTCAATATACGATTGCGAAGGTGTCAAATCGGAAATATCGGGTTCGATTCATTTCAGCACAGCCATCTTGTTTCTGCATTAGGCCCACAATCATTCCTTGTATACACTATAAAAGGTACGGTCAACTCCGCTTATAGTGAACCTCTGAGCATATTTCGTTTACTATGTCCGAAGTTCACTAAAACCGAAGTGTTATCCCTTAACCTGAATTGAGTGGAATGGAGAGCAACAAAATAAAATATCTACATATGTACCGAAAAAATAATAATTTTATGTACGTAGTGTATGTTCATTAAATTAAGTAAACAAAATTAATTTTATATTACCTTAATTAACATGAAAATAGTCCGTTATGTGCCGCTGCTTGCTGCAAATAGTTTTAATAAATATTTTCTCTATGTCCTTTTCTAGAGTCTGTGCATTTGCTACCTTCGATTCCGCATTTTTCCATACATTCTCGGACAGTCTTGACGCATTTTTCCATACATTCTTAGCACAGTCTTGACGCACTCCAACGTCTCTTTCACTGTTGAAACACGTTCTTCATTATCGTCCTTGTCATCTTCTGCCTCGTTTTCTTCCGCGCTGGAACCGCATTTCACAGCCTCGAGAATAATGGGATTTCATTCGTTATAACTTCACAGTCAGCATCGATAAAAACTTCAGCTTCAGTGAAATTCGCACCGATATGCTGAAGCAGGTCCTTAAAAGGCACATCATTCTTTTCTTCGAATGCCACACGTGTAGTAGCCAAACCAGACCTCTGGAAAGAGTTCTGTATAGTGAGAGTTGACACACTTCTTCAACGCTTTGTTTCCAATACGTACAGCATTCAGAACATTTATTGACGTGTTCTGCTTTGATTTCAAGACTTGGATTAAATGAAGTGTTACTTCCCCTCTGTAATAGGTTCTAAAGCAGCGAATCACACCTTGCTCCATGGATTCGAGAATGACGTGGTGTTGGCAGGCAGGAACACCAGCTTGATGATGCTGAGATTTTTAATCCTACCTTTGTCCTTCAATGTACTTAAGGAGTAGTAGGCCTGCAATATCGTACCGAGACATCGGCGCCCGTGTGGGACGACATCAAGCCACAGCGAGGTGAGTATGGATTCGGTGGGTGCAGGAGGATGGACGGACCGACGTGAGCGATTGCAGCAGCCGCAGCACACGACAGAACGAGAGGACTGGTATTTTGTGCGGCGGGCATTGACGGCTCGCACCGCCACATCACGAACGTTAGCGCAGGAATTAGGGAGCGTTCCGCAACAACCTGTGTCTACACGTACCGTTTGACGTCGTCTGTAGGAGCGGAGACTTGTTGCACGGCGCCCATTGCTCCGATTACCATTGACGTTACACCACCGGCGAGTGCAGCGGCAGTGGGCCGTTGAACGCCGCACCTGGACTATGGAATGACACGACATTGTCTTCTCCGACGAATCCGGTTTCTGCCTGCAACACCACGAAGGTCGGATCCGCGTGTGGCGGCACCGCGGCGACAGACTGTATGACGCTGCATTATGCATCGCCATACCGGTCCATCGCCTGGCGTTATGGTTTGGAGCGCAATTGGATATGACACCCGCACCCCTCTGGTACGCATCTCCGGTACACTCAACAGCCACCGCTACATCTCCGACGTTCTGGAGCCTGTAGTCCTCCCTTACCTGCAGGACCTGCCAGCGGCCGCGTTTCAGCAGGACAATGCGCGCCCGCACGTGGCACGCATCGTGCAACAATTCTTCACGGCCCACCAGGTGTCACGGCTGCCGTGGCCCGAATGCTCTCCCGATATGTCGCCCATCGAACACGTCTGGTCGTTGATCGGCAACCGAGTGTCCCGGCAAGCACCACCCGCGGCTACGCCTGATGAACTCTGGCAACGTGTGGAAGCAACCTGGACCGAAATACCCCAAGACCACATCCAAAGTCTCTTTCGTTCGATGCCGTGGCGTGTAGCGGCCGTTATTGCCAGCCATGGGGGCCACACGAACTATTGATGTCTGCGTGTTCCGCAAGTCGCACGGGTCTGTAAGCTCAATCGTTCATCTTTGTATCTGTTGTTATGTGCCCAGTAAATCTGGCTTTGCTTTCTCGTGTCCTTCTTAGTGTTGCATTTTGGGTGGCCAGCAGTGTATATCTGCAATGTAAATTCTTTTGTACACATTTTCTGTAAGACTATTACTTTGTAGTGTTTGATATTTTGAGCACAAATAAAAACGACATGTGGCTAATATGTGCCACAGTTATTGTTCCAAAAAAATTGCTATAACTTTTTTTTTAAATTCAATTTATCTGATTCGAAAGTATTCCAATTGGGCGCTAGATGGCGCGATAAGTTAGCTTAGTAGTGTTTCTGACTGAAAGAAACGAAATATCTCATTTCCGTCTGATTTTTTTAATTATCTAGGTCAAATAGAAATAATTGAATGAGGCCAAAAGTGAGACTGGAATCTTGTCTCCCATAAATCATCTTAAATCCTACTGTACGTTAATGTTTTGAAGAGAAAATGTGTATATTAGAAGAGAACCTGTGAATCTGAGCTATAGAAACTCCGCCTACGTACTAAACTCCACCCCAAACAATGTTATTGGTTAAAACGTAACAGCGCGTATTTTGTCTTTTCATTGTGGAGCCAACGAAAGACCGCTTCCATTCAGAATATGGTGAGGTCTGCAATGATTTGGTGACGCCAACTTCTGGGACAGTCCCTCAAGACGTGAAAGCCATGCCCAAGGAGTGATGTTTTGCGCCATCTATCGCAGAAGAGGAACCCTAACACTAAGCACAAAGACACTTCAGTTTTTCAGAAACATTTTTATACTAGGGAGTGTCTGCATTTTGTACGTATCCTTAGGTCTAACTATAAAATTTGCTAAAATTTTTTTTTTTTTTTTGATTGGAGGTTTAACGACCACCGTGAGCAACTCAATGGGCTATAAGTAGTCGCCCGTCCCTAATTTAGGGTCACTGGTTCCAGGGAAGGGAGAGAGCCAGTGCCGTAAGACAAACACAACATCCATGCCTGAACGGGATTCGAACCCGGACCCCTTACGGACGAATGATCAGAGGCCAGCGCCTTAGACCACTGCGCCACCGGGGCGGCGCTAAAATTTAATTTAAATAGTAATACTAATGTTATTCAGATTTTTCTCACCAAAATAAGGGATGGGCGGGATATCAGAAAACAGCAACTACAAAAAAAAAAAAAAAAAAAAAAAATACTGCTCTAAGCAAATAGTCGTCAGATCGAAGGAAACAATCGTGGATCAAAGAAAAGCTTCACTGCCGTTGTCCCCCTAACGTGCTTTACTCTTGAATGTTAACTTTCCCGCAGAGCATATTACCTCTTAAGATGTGGTGGCGCTGTTGTCGCCTATTTTACATTATCTCTATGAGAGTTGGCGTTCTTCGCGCGTATGACGAAGTGAATTTCTCCGTCATTTTTGTCCACGCCAGGATTCGAACCCGGATCCCCTCATTCCGGAATAAGTCACTCTACCAATTAAGCTACGCGGACGTTTTATTCTGATTCCTATCTGCTTTTATGTCGTGTGCGTCCTTCTGGCAGGTACGTCACATCTCCTGGTACGTTACACGCTTTATATATTCTTTGCGCTGAGGCAGTAGGATGGCTGAGTTCACGAACGCGGAAATGGCCGACATGCGCCTCGCATACGGAGCAGCGGACTGCAACGGACAAAGGCGCCGTGCGACTGTACCAGAAACGGTACCCGATAAGCCGAGTGCCAAACCACCAAGTGTTTGCACGGCTGCATCAGAGGTTATGAGACAATGCTTCTTTCCAGGGGCCTGCCAGGTGTGTCGGGAACGATGGGTACGCACTCCTGCCATCAAAGAGAATTTGTTAAGTCTTGCAGCAGACACTCCAAGTGCCAGCACACGAGCAATTGCCCATCAGCTCGGTCTGTCTTAATCCACCGTGTGGAGGGTTCTGCACAAAGACCAATTATATCCATATCATGTGCAGTGCGTTCAGACACTAATCCCTGAGGATTACCCTCAGCGCATTGCATTTGCGCAGTGGCACCTGCAGAAGAGTGCAGCAGAACCCCAATTTCCCGCTTCTGTGCCGTTCGTAGACGAAGCATGTTTTACACGGGAAGGTTGCTTCAACGCACATAACACGCGTGCAACAGCTCATGGTGGCAACTTTGAACACCTTCTGTAACCTCATTGCATTTCGCAAATGTCTTGTGAGTAATAAAAAGCGTTTTGTTCTCTTTCGTGCTGCTCTTTCATTTCTCGTCCTCTATGTACACTAGCAGATGAAGATGGCGTTTCCGACCCTGCATTGCTACTAGTATGTGATTCCGATTCTTCTGTAGGCAACCTACCCCTCCCAGAAGTTTGTACACGCTTACCTGAATCACCCTGTATATATACACTGCAGGGCCAGAAAAACTGGTACACCAGTTTAATAGGCTACTTGGTAGGTCCCCCACGGGAGCGCAGGACTGCAGAAATACGAAGAGGCATAAACTCTACTAGCTTCTGGAAATATGCTGCAGGCAATGCACACCATACTTCCTGCAGAGCGTTCCACAATTCGGGTGTATTCCGAGGTCTCGGATTCCTGTGTTCAATAGCGCGTTGCATGGCATCCCAAATGTGTTCTATCACGTTCAGATTTGGGGACTTGGGTGGGAATGTCAACACCCCAAACTCAGATGAATGCTCCTCTAACCATAATGTGGCGCCCCGACACTTGTGTGGAGGTCCATTGTCCTGTTGGAACAGGCCCAACCCATTAGCATGTATGCAGGACATGAACGGTTGTACCTCGTCAGAAAGGATGCGCACATAGCATTGTAGACGTACCAGGGATCCCAGTGAAGTCCAGCTAAACACATCCCATACCATTACGGACCCCCACCAGCCGGTACAGTTCCCTGTTGACAGGCGGGATCCATGGCTTCATGGAGTTTACGCCACACAGGAATCCTTCCATCTGCCCGATACAGTTGGAAACGCGACTCGTCAGACCAGGCTACTAGTTTCCAGTCATCAAATGTACAGTGGTTGGGTTGCCGTGCCCAAGCGAGGCGCATAGCTCTGTGTCGTGCACCCATAAAGGGGACTCGAGTTGGGCGTCGGCTCCCAAAGCCCATATCGTGCAGGGTCAAAACCCCCTAAAGATTAAGAAAGCCTCCCAACTGGTCTGTGAAGTCAGAGCTAGTGGGCCGACCGACTCGAGCTTCAAGCTCCCCGCTCCTGAAAACGCCGACGAAGTACCGTGGTGTGTACGCAAAGAAATAATTTCTCGAGTGCGATACTAGACAATTTGCGCACACAACAATAAATCGGCCGGTTTTTTTCTCTATATTTTTTGTCCTTAGATAACATCAAAAGATTACATCCTTAACTTTCATTTTTTTTTCTCAGTTTCCAGCAGTGATATCCGTAAATCGGGGAATTCCAAAGTTTTGCTCTTGTGCTGGGAAATGATTTCTTGAAAATTTTCCTTTAGTTTTCAATTTGGCTAAAGGAGCAAAAAAATAAGTTTTTTCACGCATAACGTGAAAACCCCAGCATTTTACGTTAAGCATTTTTGCAACTACAATCTTTTTAATGGCAAATTGGTAGGACTGTATGAACATAATCATTTCACTTAAAACTTTTAGAAATTCCCTTCGCGTTCGATTTATTAAAATGAAAGAAAAAAAGAAAAGACTTTTCCTTAATTACGTAACGAACGCGAAAGCAAAATTTCCGATTTAGTGAGTATATTTACTGAAAATACGGTAAGATGTGTGCTCAAATCTTGCAACTATTTCTAGAAGTAAAAAAAAAAAAATTATAAATTAAAATCATTTAGGAAAAAGTTCTTTGTCAAATGAACAAGGAATATATTAATTCCAAACTTTCGGATACATTTGTTGGACATTCAATAAACTTTTCTTTAGGCTAGCCTTCAGATTATCAGCGCATCAAGTGTACATTTCGTGCGAATTCTTGTTTTAATTAGGACTCTGATACACAGCAATTTTATGAAGAAAAATGGCATTTGTTTTACGGAAATGAAATGTTGATTTAACGTAATTTATTGCCAGTTTCTTTAGCCTGGCTAACCTTAGTACTTGATGCGCTAATAATATATATGTGCATCTTTTTTTTTTTTTCAATTTGAACAATACTAACTACGAATTTTGTAAAGAAAAATAACTATTACTTTATGAAAAGGAAATGTTGAATGGTAATTAATACCAGTACTTAAACGACAATTAATAATGAGCTGATAATCGGAAGGCTAGCCTTTAAATTTTACTCCGTCAGTAAAAAAAAAATGACTAACAATTCACTAAATTATAATTGTATTTACAACGAAAGCAGAAAATGCTGTCATGAAAACTTTAACCTTTGAATTCACGGTGAGTTCAAAATTCTTCATTCGTACGGAAGAAATCCGCCTTCTTCGAAAGCTTTCACTTTCAGGAAAGCTGAAAACAGTGGCTTTTGGATGTGCTTTGTAATTACAAGTAGATCTATATAAAGGCACTCAATATTTCCCAGGCATGTTGTAGAAAAATGCTTACTCACGTGCACAACTACCGAAAGCTCAATACTGATCAATGCCGCATGAACGCAAAGCTAATATCGGCATTCTCCTTACCTTTCTCCTTTGACCTCTCTGGAGGGAGGGATTGCGATGGCCCTTTGACCGTGACGTCACACCCCTTCGTAGTTCGCGCGCTGGGGCTTTCTCTCCAGGGGGTTTTGGCAGGGTACGTTGCACAGTCCGAACGCTGATGCTTGTTGAGGCTCCAGCATTGAATTCCGATTATACCTGCGAGAGTGTTGCACGCCTATCGCGTGAAACGATTCTTGACAGCCAACGATTCACCCAATGTCTTTTTACGGCCACACTGGTATTGTAGGTTGGAGGTTTTGCAGGAAATCTTGTAGTCGTGGTACACCCTTGCAATGGTCGTTTGTAAAAATCCGAACTTCATTTCTACCCCCGAAATACTATGGCCCATTTCACGAGCGCCAACAATGACTCCGCGTTGAAAATCACTTACATCGTTATTACTTGTCATTCTCATGCCGAAAACAGCTCTGACAGCTGGCAAGGATGTCTATCGCTTTATATACGCACTGGCGGACGCAACCGAGTACGCGCATAGGTGACGTTGCTATGTATTTTGCATAAGTTCGTCTGTACCAGTTTTTCTGGCACTTCAGTGTATACTGTATATATATATATATATATATATATATATATATATATATATATACACACTGAAGAGCAGTTGAATTAGAGACAGCTGGCGTTATGCAAATGTGGCGCTGTGGGCGGCCCTGTAAACGGAAACGACGTGAAGTATGCAGCGATTCGACAATATAAGGAATGATGCGACGGGAATCAGTAAGAGTCGGGCGCAGTACGGGCAAGACGAAGGATCTAAGCGCATTTGATCGTGGGCAAGTTGTCGGGGACGAGTGGGTCACGTGCAGGCACTGGGATTTTCACGAGCCACTGTGTCACGGGTGCACTGTGGGTGCATCGAATCCGGTAAAACCGTACCTGCAAGGGCCAACTGCCGTGTACAACAGCGTGTGGATGAGCGGGGTCATCGTCGGCTAGCTCGCATTGTAACAGCGGATAGACAGGCCAGAGTGCAAGAAATCACTCGGCAATTTAACGCTGGTGCACAAAAACGTGTAAGCAGCCACACCATCCAGACCCATCTCCTCGCAATGGGGTACAGAAGCCATCGTCATACGAGGGTACCGCTGCTGGACCGCACATCACTGGGTACAAAGATTAGCATGGGCGCGGAAACATTGCCACTGGACCCTAGACATGTGGAAAAATGTTGCCTGGACTGATGAGTCGAGATTCACGTTGGTACATGCGGATAGCAGGATACGAGTACGGCGCAAACTACATGAAGCGATGGATCCTTCTTGTCAGCAGGGTACTCTTCAAGCTGGTGGGGGTGGCATTCTCGTCTGGGGACTGTTTACGGGGACTGTAATGGGACCCCTGGTACGTGTGACATCGTCCCTCACAGGTCAACGTTACCGGGATATCCTGGACGACCATTTGCTCCCGTTTGTGCGTCTTCAACATTATCCTTGGCCAGCTAGGTCCCCTGACCTCAATCCCATCGAGCACATCTGGGATGCCATCGAGAGAGATGTTCGAGGCTCTGACCCCCTCCCCTCCATCAATCCATCAAATATTTGTGAACTGTGGGAGCTTGTTCAGGGGTCGTGGATCCGTATGGCTTCCCAACGCTTCCGGTGTCTTGTCGAGTCCATGCCGAGACGAATTGCCGCCGTCATCATGCCGAAAGGTGGTGCTACACGTTACTAGACAGGTATCTCTAATTCAATTGTTCTTCAGTGTATATACGATCATCATCATTGTTAACAATTATCAATCCACTGCTGAATGGAGATCTCCGCAAGTTTTTTCCACAACCGTCTGTCTTGAGCCACTTTCCTCCATATCACTCCCACATGCTTTTGAATTTCATCCATTCATATCCCATGTTGTCTTCTTCTGGGTCCTTTCCTGTCTCTTGGAATCCAGTCTAAAATCTCGGTTGTCCGTCGGTGGTATTCTGTTCTCCTGGCAATATGTCCAACCCATTGACATTTCAGTGATTTTACTCTGATCGTAATGTCTTCCTCTCTTATCATTTTCCTTATTCACGAGTTCTTCTTATCTCTCCTGGTTACACCAAGCATGCATCGCTCCAGGATTCTTTCAGTTGTCGCCAGTCTTTGTATGTTTTTGTTAATTAAGGTCTACGTCTCTTCTCCGTACGTAAGCACTCGAAGGATGGATGGATTAAACACTTTCTTTTAAGATATAAAAAAAAATAGCACTTAAAAATTGTACTCTTTCTGCCAAAAGCTCTCCAACCAAGTTTTGTACACGAATTAATTTCTTCATCAATGTGACCCTCGCTTGATATCTTCTGTCCAAGTTAAATGTAGGAATCGATTATGCCCAGCATTTCCCGATCAATTGATAAATATTCATTTCATTTTTAATCCCACTTCTTTACTCCTGTGAGCAAGTTCCGGGATCGAAGATGAGCTAAATAATCTCCATTAACCTTTATTTTTTTGTTTTTCCAGTTCAGTGAGTAAAAGACAATTTGAGTTTGGGAGACATGGTGTTACCTTGTCTCACTCCTTTCCCAATTTTTATTGATGCTGCATCCTCAAAGAGTCGAATCTTTGCACTTGTATTTTCATAGATGTTATTCATAATACTAATGTATGCATCTTCAATACCGCAGGATTTCAAGGCCATTGTAACTTCTGATGGTTTTACGGAATCAAATGCTGTTTCATAATCAATAAAAGCCATACATAACGGGAGTTCATATTCCCTCGTTCTTACAATTAGTTCTCTCAGTACATGGATTTGATCACAATACGCGATGTGATCAGCTGATCTAAGAAATGAAGATTTACAAGAAATGAAGATTTATTGATTGTGGGGAATATCTGAAGAAAACTGATAACTGCATTTACCTTGGGCAACAGATATCAAGTGAGAAACCTATTGGTGAAGAAATTATTCGGCATATAAAACTTGATTGGAGAGCTTTTGGCAGAAACAGTGCAATTTTGAAGAGCGACATGCCATTATGTCTTAAAAAAAAGTGTTTCCTCACTGCATCCTTCCAGTGCTTACATATGCAGCGGATACATGAACCTTCACTAAAATAGATGTAGGAAGACTGTAGACAACTGAAAGCAGCATGGAGAGATGCATTCTTAGTGTAAACAGGAAAGATAAAAAGAGAAAATAGGAAGACATCATGATCTGAGTAAAATTCCTGAAATGGCAATGGAGTGGACATACTGCCAGAAGAATGGACCACCGATGGAAAACCGGGATTTCAGACTGGAATCTAAGGGACAAGGAAAAACCTAGAAGAAGACATGGGATATAGATGGATGAAATGCGAAATCATGCGGGAGTGACATGGAGGAGAGTGGCTCAAGATAGCCTGTTGTGGAAGGAACTTGGGGAGACCTTCATCCAGAAGTGGAATGATCGTGGTTGACACTAAAGAAGAAGATGATGATATATAGACTATATTGACAAAAGTCACCGGACACCTAGAAGCGAAACACAACATAGCATTTTATAACGGAGTAAATTTCTCCGTCATCTTTGGTCCACGCCGGGGATCGAACCCGAGTTCACTTATTCCGGAACAAGTCGCGCTACCAACTGAGTTACGCAGACGTTCGTTCTCGCTGCTATCTGCCTTTATGTCGTGTGCGTCCTGTGGGGCAGACACGTCACAATTTATTGACATCCATTACTACGGTGTCGGTCCACCTTTAGCTTAATGGTTCTCTTAGTACACTGACCCTTCGAGACCATGCTTTCAACAAGGTTCTGGAACACAGCGATAGGTATGCGCTTCCATTCAGTAGATAATACTGCCGCTAACTGTTGCTTAGTAGTAGGCCTTGGTTCCAAACTTCTTACGCAGCGCACTAATTCATCCCATAGGTGTTCTATGGGATGAATTAGTGTTCTGATTCATCCCATAGAACACCTATGGATGAATTAGTGCAGGTTCTGTGCTGCCCAGTCCATACACAATACGGAATTATCTTCAAACCGCGCCGTAACAGTCCTTGCTTTTTGGCTCGGTGCATTATCCTGCTGGCACATACAAGGCTCGGTTCCATAGTATTGCCACAGAGTTGGTAGGGCATAATTGTCCAGAATATCGAGGTAGACGTGCTGGTTAACCGGTTTGCCTACAATAACCAAGGGGTGGGACCATACCACGAAAAACACCCCCACACTAGTACACTGCCAGCTCCAAACTTGACCGTAGGAACAGTACACTGTGGTAAACAGCGTTTCCTCGGCTGCCGCCATACCCACACCCGGCCATCAGACTGATGGATCGTGTATCTGGATTCATCATTCCATCGGACCCGTTTCCAGTGATCTACGGTCCACCATAAATGTTCTTTACACCGTGCTAAACGACGAGTAGCATTCCGAGTGGAGATGAAAGGCTTATGAGCAGCCGCACGACCACGGTAACCCATGGAATGAAGTTCTCTGCGAATGGTACATGTACATACCGAGGTTCCAGCATTTTTACTCACCTGTACACTGAGGTCTTGTGTAGTATTCCGTCGATTAGCTGTGACGACTTTCCTTTGGCTTCGACGTCCTCTATCACTGATTTTCTTTGGTCTGCC
This sequence comes from Macrothele yani, assembly GCA_039090855.1. NCBI lineage: Eukaryota > Metazoa > Arthropoda > Arachnida > Araneae > Macrothelidae > Macrothele > Macrothele yani. The sequence goes on from CM077026.1 coordinate 121,697,218, forward strand.
GGTACGTTTTGCTGCTTCAGGCACGCCATGTGTCTTCCACTTATTCAGTACATCCAAAACAGTTGACTTGGGTATGTTTCGACGCCTCTCGGTTTCTCGCTAGGACAACCCACTAATATAACACCCAACAATCTTTCCTTTCTCAAAGTCAGTTCTCTCCCGCCTCGACAGTTTCACTCAACCTCACAGTGCGATATTATCGCGGTCAGCTGCAGGCTTGTTTTTATACCGTTTGCAGCTGCACCGCGCATCTTAACAACGCAGCGGATCCGTTCATTTGCCTTTGAAGGGCTGTCCGGTGACTTTTGTCAATAAAGCGTGTGTGTACATTACAAATGGTTCGTTGATGAGGCTGATGAATCTGATTTTGTAACGTTTAACAGAGCATGGGTGGCGGGCATTCTTGCCACAGACTGCTTTGGGGAGGGGGGAGAAGTGTTTTTTAAAAGTAAGTAAAATTTCTGCCTTCCTCTTTGAAACTCAAGAAAAAAGTGATAAATTTAATCGAAATTCTGCTATTCAAGGACCAACCGAATTCGCCTGTGTACCTCTCCTAAGTACCACAACACGGGAACTGGAAATGGAAATAAACTTTTAAAGTGCGCCAAAAATTGCATTTCCGTGCTCCAAGATTGAAAACCCAGATTCGATCAAGATCAAGCTATCTGAAATAGAAAAAAAAAAAAAAAGACGATTGAGAGGGAGATTACAAAAAAATTGCATCTGGGTGTCGTCTCTACTATCGTGGCAGATCTTTTTTCCTTTTTTTTTTTATTTTAGAGGAAGAAGGCAGAAAAATATAAAAAACTAAAGTAAGGAAATGTATATTGTTTTTATTAAAACAGTTTTATTCCAAAAGAAAATTATTACCGCACCGATCTATCAACATGTAATTTCTTACTTCTGCAGAAATACCAAAAGGCGATTTTCCGTAATTTCACGAGGTTTCTAATGCCAATTATGATAATACGAAAAACCCGTAATGATCAGGTCTCTGCTGGTGTTTCATTATTTTCGTTTTTAAAAGGTTCATCATCCTCTTTCCGTTTTATATGTTCCAAAATGCAAATAGTTTTTTTTTCTTTTTTTGCCACATCTTAGGAAATTTTTAAGAACTGGAAAAATTTAAGCGAAACAAAGTAAAATTGGATGCTCTAAACTGTCCATCACATCTCTGGAAAAGGCTTACGCTGCGTGATGGCCGCGTGAGAACCAACTGACTTTACTTCTGACTTTGATCAAAAGGCCCTGTTTAAAAATTCTGAAAGCTATGGCCTTCCAGCGGACTTCATTTCTGAAACTCCAATTGAAGAAAAAAAAACTTTTTTTTTTCTTCTTTTGAAGGTTTAACGACCGCCGGAGCAACTCACTGAGTTTTAAGCAGTTCCTCGCCCCTAATTTAGTGCCACTGACTCCAGTAAAAGGAAAGAACCAGTGCCGTAAGACAAACACAACATGCATGTCACACCGGGATTCGAAACCGGACCCATCTGGGACGAATGATCAGAAGCCAGCGCTTAGAGCACTGCGCCACCGGGAGGTTCTCAATGGGCTATAAGCAGTCGTTCGTCTCTAATTTAGAGCCACTGACTCCAGGGAAGGGAGAGAGCCAGCGCCTTAAGGGGGATTCTCATTTTTTTACGCTAAAATTACCGCTTTCTTTTGGAGTGTTGTTGACGAAACTATGCAATCAATTGATTCCAAAGTAGGTACATGTATATATTATCGTTTCACGTATTTACAAAACAATTTTTAATAAGTTTTATGAAGAATCACGCCCGCAAATCACCCTCGACCTTGACCTTGCCGAAGATCCGTGGTCGCTGGTTGGTATGATTTCTCCACTCCAGGTGATCTGAAATAAAAAAAAGTCGTATGGCGTTTTACTCTATACACATGTAGTTATCGTTTGATGAACCAGAAAAAATATATATATATTTGAGGAAATGGTGATTTGTCAAACTGAAATTATAAATTTAGCTCAAAAAATTGACAATGTTTTTTGCTATTAAAAAATATACATAACGTATCGCGCTTCTGGTTCATCAAACGATAAAAGGATGTTTGCTGAACGTGAAGTTTTTCATTTGAAGTCGATCGGTCCAATAGTTTTTGAAATATCATGCCAACCATTCGCGAAAAAGATGTTTCGAGAAAAACGCATTTAAAGTTTCAAGTACAGTTTACGGAGGCATATCCAGTACTTACACTATTTTTCTGCTAATCTGCTATACCAAGGCTATACAGTGTTCCTTCCTCTGTTTCGTAGAACTCGCTTAGAGACATTTGCTCGCTTCCACGCCTTGTACGAGCCTCTTTTGTAGCCTGGAGCCTGCGTCTCGACGATCTTTGCAGACGCAGTTGGTCCCGCGCGTTGGCAAATATCTTTGTTTGCTCGCCAATAACGATTCCTATCGTTGTCATCATTTTCAGGACGGCAGAAAAGCCTTCATTAAAAATGCCTGATGCTACAAAAGCTGCCATTTTGATGGTTTTCAGCCACAATGAATATGTTTGGGTGCGAACCGCCAAACAGTAGAATTGAAATTTGTTGTGTGAGTGTCACCACCCAAACATTTTTCTAGCAACTCTCTGACAAATCGTTGTAAATCGGTTTTATAGCGTTTTCGACATCTTTATGAAGTGGCGGTTCGTGGTTGAATTCGTCCAGAGTTTTCTCAGCTTCGGCTTTGCGCCAGTTAGACCTGAAATAATAAAATAACGTAAGAAAAAATCGACTTTTTTCACACAAAAAAATGAGAATCCACCCTTAAGACAAACACAACAGCCATACCTCACCGGGATTCGAACCCGCACCCATCTCGGACGAATGGTCATAAGCCAGCGCGTAGACCACTGTGCCATAGGGGTGGCTTCAATGGGCTATAAACAGTCGCACGTCCCTTATTTAGGGTCGCCGCCCAGGTGGCGCAGTGGTCTAAGCTATGGCTTCGGATCATTCGTCCGAGTGGGGTCCGGGTTCGAATCCCAGCGAGGCATGGATGTTGTGGTTTTGTTACGGCACTGGCTATCTTCATTCCTGGAACCAGTGGCCCTAAATTAGGGACGCGCGACTGCTCATAGCCCATTGAGTTGCTCATGGTGGTCGTTAAACCTGCAATCATAAAAAATAAATAAAAAAATAGGGCCATTGGTTTCAGGGAAGGGAGAGATCCAGTGCCGTAAGACGAACACAACATCCATGTCTCACCGAGATTTGAACCCGGACCCATCTGGGAGGAATGGTCATAAGCCAGCGCTTAGACCACTGCGCCACCTGGGCGGCCCTGCTTGTTTCGATTTTTTACACGTCGATCGTAAGTGGCACTTGTTCGAACGTCCTATAGATGTTATGGGGGCTCCAACAAATTCTGTAGCACGACAGTTATCAGATTCTTGTTAGAATATTCCGCCAGAACAGAGGCTGTCTTTTGTTATTTGAAGGCTAACGGCTTCTCATAGCTGGAAAATAAATCTACAACACGCTTCTACCCTCAAAAGCTTTTTATCACCAAGTGGAGCTCTTCAGCATGATGCAAGGCTACCGAACAGCCGAAAGATGGGGAACAGAATACTGAGAAAGCACTTAAAGCACTCGGCTGACTGAATGAGACATGCTTGAAGCACTATTTTTACCTCTAGTACTTCAACTAAGAACTTGATGGTTTTTTGAAATTTATTGACCGAGATCAGCATCTCAGTAGCACAATTACTACCAATCTTCTTCTGTTAAGAGTATTCACGAGATCAGTGCTGATTATTGGCTAATTTCTAAATTATTTTGCTAACTTACCCACTTGCCTCAAAGGAAATTAAAGCAGTGGATGTAGTCATCTGAGCCATGGATACTTGACGTTAGCCAATAACGCTAAACTTTATCGCAGAGTTCTTAACAAGTGAAGAGCGTGAAGCATAGTTGTGTTGTTTTGAACAGCCTGCAATATTGGTGTAATCGTAAATTGCTTTCTTGAATAGTTCAAAACGTTGATTCCGTTCATTTGTAAAAAGGAAGAAAAAAGCGTCGAACTATAATAAGTTCTGTTCGGCCTGCAGCTGAAATAACAACACATCAAAATGAATGTACATCACTCTGATGTGGTCTAAGCGATGGCTTCTGATCATTCGTCCGAGATGAGTCTAGGTTCGAATCCCGGTGAGGCACGGATGTTGTGTTTGTCTTACGACCCTGGCTCTCTCCCTTCCCTGGAACCAGTGGCCGTAAATTAAGGACGGGCGACTGCTTATAGCCCTCTGAGTTGCTCACGGTGGTCGTTAAACCTCCAATAAAAAAAAAGTGAATGTACAAAAGAATGCCCACTTCTCGAATATAGGGGGGGAGATCCCACATCTTGAAAATAGGAAAATTCGCTAACTGTTGACTGACGTTTTCTTACGTTTCAACTAAGCAATCGACAAAAGTATGCAGAACATACCTCCTGCTGAACCCCATAACGTTAACTAGCATGATAAGGGCATCGTAGTTTGTTTTCAAAATTGCTGAAGAGACTTGGTGTTTTTTTTTATTTTTTATTGGAGGTTTAAAAAATTATTTATTGGTCTCAGGATACAAACTTAAATTCATACATTGGTGGTGGTTAACACATACATCTCGAATTTACACAAATACAGTATGCGTCACAGGGTACGAATATTGTGCAATACATGAAAATCATCAAACTACAGATCGAACATGTGATACAGTATTCCAGATTTGCAAATAACAGAGAGAGCCAGTGCCGAAAGACAAACACAGACATCCATGCCTTACCCGGGATTCAAACCCAGACTCCTTCGTTGGGCGAAGGATCAGAAGCAATCGCTTAGACCACTTCACCACCAGGGTGGGTTTTTTTTTTTTTTTTTTTTTTGGTTGAAGGTTTAACGACCACCGTGAGCAACTCGATAGGCTATAAGCAGTCGCCCGTCCCTAATTTAGGGCCACTGGTTGTAGGGAAGGGAGAGAGAAAGTGCCGTAATACGGACCCAACATCCATGCCTCACCGCGATTCGAACCCTTCTCGGACGAATGGTCATCATTCAGCGCTTGGACACTGGGACTGCGAAGGTCGTTGTTCGAAGGAGCTCATCCACGAACAGTAACTACGCCTAAGGCAATTCCTTTCAGTGAGTGACGCATGGCAAACAACAGTAACTTAAAAACAAAAAAACAAAAAAAAACTCCCACCTCATAAACAAAGCATTGCATAGGTTATTAGGGGGTGAGGATGCGCCAGAGCATAGGCGCCCACCTCTGAAAATTTCAAATTGTGCTGAAATTCAAAAGGCAGGTACCGTTTCCAGTCTTGAAATTTCAGATGTTTAAATGGACCTTGTCTTCAGTGTAAACGCAGACAAACCGATACATGATTTCATGATAAATATATTACATTTTTTATAGCAACCAAATTGTTGAACCCCGTTTTAATTCTTCTGATTTAATTTTCTGTAATGTGCGCACAAGAGCTCCACACCGCTTCATAGTCAGTGAAGAACACCGCTTCATAATCATTGCTCTGTATTATATTCCTTACTTGTTATTGTTAGCATTTAGCGTATAGCGCAGCATATATCACAGTGAAATTTTTGCTTTGATCAACAAGTGTAACTTGGAAATCGGAAATCTCAACCCTCACCCCGCTATCATTCATCTTGCAGTCCATGTGAACCGGCTGTTATCGATTTGGCCTATCACCCCTGCGTGGGTTGATTGGGGTTACTATTGGTGATTGCTTATATGTTTTATAAACCTAGGAAGAAAAACTCCTCAACATAATTATGTCAAACAAACAATAACTGCAACAACAACAGCAAAAAAAAAAAAAAACTTCAAAATTATCTTTTGAGCAAGAAAAGATCATTTGCAGTCCGCTGTGTGTCTTCTGCTCTCGGACGGTCATTCATTACTCCCACTCTGACATTTATAGCTTTGTGAGCTTACCGAAGCTCACTGAGTGCATGGTGTGCTGCTGACAACTTACTGATGGGCAAGGAACGTGATTGTGAAAAAAATCGGTAGCTTTAAACAATTAGGAAGGTAGGGTACAAACCACATCCCACACCACCGATTTCTCGCTTGCTTGGCTGTCTTATTTCTTAAGTGTTTATTCGGTATCTGTAGTTAAAACACGATTTCTTGAATATAATGATTTTTTTTATATAAAAACCAAATATTTGCGATATATTCCGATTATCTAATTTAATTTTATGTAAAGTGGAACTAAATATTTAAGTATGAATCCAGTACATATAACTCAAATTCGGAGGGTGCTCCGCACCCCCCCCCAAATGATTTCAAGGAGCGCTCAAGCCCCTGAGCACCCCCGTAGTTGGCGCCGGTGCACCAGAGTAATAAATCAGTACCTAGTAAGGTATTTTGAAAATGCCAATTCATTAATCTACAGCTTTCAGTGTCTCCAAGAAATACACTGCCGGACAATTGCTAAGGACGGATGACAATAGCAACGATAGCAACCATAAAATGGAAGGCAGGAAAATGTGGAAATTAGCATAAGTGCGGAATACACTAAGACGTGTTGTGTGTATGCAAATTTTGGATTGCCGAACTTGTTCGTGACGTCACACCGCTGATAAGAGATATAAAGGATTTGACGCGTATTGATCGTTGTTATTCAAACGCAAAGTTGAAAGGGAAAGAATCAATTGACGAACTTGCAATTTTCAGTATGTCTTCCCGACATCACCTAGATGATTTTACGCGTGGCCGTATTATTGGCAAGATTGAAGAAGGGCGAAAAATGACAGATGTTGCCACGGAGTTCGACGTAAGCCACAGTGTTGCTTCAAGGCTTTGGAAATCATTTCAAACAAATGGAGAGTGTAGCAAACGTCACGGGGAGGTCGTGTTCGCAGTACGACACCTGCAAAAGATCGGTACATAGTGCTATCAATAAAAAGACTAGCTACCTCACTAGCGCAGCACAGCTAGTGAGGTAGCAAATCAGTTTATGGCTGCTACTGGCAAGCGGATCTCCCGAAAAACTGTCGCCAGACGTTTGCATGAAGGAGGATATACGCCCGCCGTCCTTTTGTGTGCATTCCATTGTCCAGACGTCACCGTACCGCCCGTTTGCAATGGTGCCATCAACATCGCAATTGGACTAATAACGACTGGTCTGCTGTCCTCTTCTCAGATGAGAGTAGATACAGTCCATCGTCTGATTGTCGACAACTGATCTGGCGTGATAGTGGTACTGCATATTGTCCAGCAAACATACAGGAAAGGGACCGATATCCGACATGTAGTGTCATGGTATGAGCTGGCATCATGATCAATGGCCGTACTTCCCTCTATGTGCTTCCAACTGGGACTATGACTGGCCAACGATACATTAATGATGTTCTGCTACCTCATGTTCGCATGTTCCGTGGTGCTGTCGGTGATAGATTCATTTTCATGGACGACAACGCAACATGTCATCGAAGAGTCGCTGTCCAGGAGTGTCTTGAGAGCGAGGATATTCAACGCCTCGTATGGCCAACACGTTCTCCAGATCTGAATCCCATTGAAAAAGTGTGGGATGCTTTGGGAAGGAGTCTTGCTGGTCGCCAATGACCTCCAATAAACAAGGACACCCTCATCCGTGCACTGACAGAGGAATGGGATAAATTACCTCAATAGCTGCTTGAGAATGTTGTGCAAAGCATGACACGCGGTGTGGAATCTTGCATCGCCCTCCATGGTGGCCATATCCCGTATTGACATCTTACGCCGGAACGCCTGCGGACGGTAATTGCATTTTTTTCACGTTTATGTATTCTGCACAAAATGGCCTGTTTGTCCCTTGAACACGTTCCAAAGCCTTCTGGATTTCAGAGCACAATAAATTGTCTTTCTTGTAATGTCCTGGCATTCTGACATTATTTTATTTCACTTGGCATCCAACCACACTTACTTTTTTATGCGCTATATAGCCGTTTATGATCCGTCCTTATCAATTGTTCAGCAGTGTAGTTACTAGCTCTTGATAATATTTTATTCCATATTGACACATTAAAATTGCTGTGTTTCTTCGAGCAATGAGCTTCTCCCATAATGAGATAAATTAACCTGTTCTTGCACGATGGAAATGAAGTGATATTAAAACACCGATACTTAAAAACACTTTAATCACCAGTATCCAATAAAACACTTCCAATTAAAAGTTGCATGAGGCCTTCCGCGGATCCCATCATCAGATGAATTAAAACCAAAAGCCGAAGCAGGTTACAACTGTCTTACATGCTGGTCGCAATGTTATATAGGTGCGCAGAGGCAATGCGCAATATTACAAGCGCATCGTTGTATTCGTATACAGGTGTTATTTGAGACCAAACTTCGCGAACTCAAAGAATAACACACAAGGAAAGTTCTTCGTAATTAGAGTCCTAAGATAATAAACATAATATGTTGTCTCATAATCACAATTTACAAGAGTAAGTAATGTCTACTTACTCGTTTTCATTGTTGTCCTTGACCAACCTCTTCCAGAGGAATGGGATTACATTTGGTAGATCATCATTGCAGCAATTCGTGCCCAGGTTAACTCTCAATGAATTGTGTACTGCAGCCAGTTCTCGGTATCGCTAGTAATGTTGCACCCGACCAATCTGGGTAATAAACTCCTGTATTCACTAATCGGGCCAAAGCTGTAGATTGTGCCCCCGTTTTAACATTGTATTGATGTTCTCTGACACGAGTGCTCAGTGTTCTCTTTGTAGATCCTAAATATGTCTTATGCTCCTGCGTAGGGTCCTCCGTTTTTAATGGATTCTGGTATACACCTTATTTATCGCCCACTAACGTAGGGCCTCTGTCGTTCTTGACCATTGATAATATATTGTATGTTTTGATTCCTATATTTAGACGGTTTCTACCACATGCATTCTTTATGACGTTTAGTATATTTGGGATATAATCCATGGAATCAATAAATTGACGTCGTTGGTCCTCCCGCTGCAGTGTGGATGCTCGTGATCTCATTATTCCACGCAGCAGTCTATCTATCGTCAACCTGGAGTATCCGTGTTCAAGTGCTATGTCGTAAACGCGTGTCATGTCCTTGCGTCGCAAACTCTGTGATGACGAGTATGTAAACGCCCGTTTCACATAAAACCTAAGTGCTGATAATTTCTGGCTTGTATGATTCGCGAAATCCATGGGTATTATGCAAGCTCTGCTAGATGGTTTCTTGAACACTGAGTGTGCCACTGCTTTAGATGTAGGAGTGCCACGCAGCGTAAAATCCAAAAATGACAGGGAACATTCTTCCTCCATTTCGCATGTAAACTTAATTGAGGGGAATTTAGATGACAACGAGCTTCTGCCATTCTGAGAACACACCAACAGTGCAGTCGATTCCTGGCGGCGTTTGGCGCCGCCAAGCCATTATTTTTCAAGGCCTGGAACCACTAGACTACTTTTTACCTAACTGTGTGATTAACCCACTGTTCCAAGTGACTCCCCCTTCACCGTAATTTGGCAATGCCCGATTGGATGCTGAAAGGCTAACTTTTTTTTAGGATTGCATCAATATATATACACTGCTGGCCACCCAAAATGCAACACCAAGAAGGAAGCATCCGAATGGCCTGAAATTTGCAGCATGCGTCACCTGCGAGAGGACATGCAAACGATTAGCATTGCAGGGCATATGCAAATCATGTGCGCCCGGCACGCCACCGAGAAGCACTCAAAGAAGGGTGCACAGAAGGCGGGGTGTAAGTAGTGGAAGTGTGTTGTGCTGCCGGACCTGTGCGTGGGAAGCTTCCTGATGCCTTGTCGCAGAATACAGCAGTCATTCCAGCACGTTTCGGAGTTCGATAGAGGACGAATAGTGGCTTATCGCAACAGCGGTTTATTGTACCGATACATCTGCGCTCGTGTGGAACGACATCCAGCCACAGTGAGGCGAGTATGGATTAGGTGGGTGCAGGAGGGACGGACGGATCGATTGCCGCAGCCGCGGCACACCACCGAACGGGAGGACCGGCATCTTGTGCAGCGGGCATTGGCAGCTCGCATCGCCACATCACGAACGTTACCGCAGGAATAAGGGTGTGTTGCGCAGCAACCTGTGTCAGCACGTACCGTTCGACGTCGTCTGCAGGAGCGGGGACTTGTCGCCATTGTTCCGATTATCATTGACGTTACACCACCAGCGAGTGCGGCGGCAGTGGGCCGTTGAACGCCGCACCTGGACTACGGAATGGCACGACATTGTCTTCTCCGACGAATTCCGTTTCTGCCTGCAACACCACGATGGTCGGATCCGCGTGTGGCAGCACCGCGTCGAGAGACTGTATGACGCCTGCATTATGCATCGCCATACCGGTCCGTCGCCTGGCGTTATGGTTTGGGGCGCATTTGGATATGACACCCGCACCCCTCTGGTACGCATCGCCGGTACACTCAACAGCCACCGCTACATCTCCGACGTTTTGGAGCCTGTAGTCCTCCCTTACCTGCAGGACCTGCCAGCGGCCACGTTTCAACAGGACAATGCGCGCACGCATGTGGCACGCATCATGCAACAATTCTTCACGGCCCACCAAGTGTCAGTGCTGCCGTGGCCCGCCTGTTCTCCCGATCTGTTGCCCATCGGACACGTCTGGTCGCCGATCGGCAACCGAGTGGCCCGGTAAGCACCACCCGCTGCTTTGCCTGATGAACTGTGGCAATGTGTGGAAGCAGCCTGGACCGACATACCCCGAGCCAATATCCAAAGCCTCTTTCGTTCGATGCGGCGGCGTGTAGCGGCCGCTATTGCCAGCCATGGAGGCCACACGAACTATTGATGTCTGCGTGTTCCGGAAGTCGCACGGGCCTGTAAGCTCAATCGTTTCATCTTTGTATCTGTTGTTATGTGTCCAGTAAATCTGGCTTTGCTATTTCGTGTCCTTCTTGGAGTTCCATTTTGAGTGGCCAGCAGTGTATATCGAAGCAGTGGCAAAGACCATCAGTCACGACATAATATTATGCATATCTTTCATGTCCTTTTCTGGACGTGGTCAATTTGCAGTTGGGATCCAATGAGTTCCATTCTTTCAAACGAGAAGTCAAAAGTTCTGCATTTGATTCACCGATTAGTCATTACATTATGACCACCCCCAGTCTAGAAAAATGAGTGCGCCTGGAGACCGAACGGTAGCGTAGGTTATGTTCACAAAACAGTATATATACAACCCGAGGACCGGCTTTCCGTTAGTAGAGTGTTCGGAGTCAGAATGGGAAAAGCTGCCAAGACAAGTTGTGATGGCACTGCTCCTTGGAACTACGATCTCGAAACGGCGCGTCTTAAGGGTTTTTCACGTGCCGCTGTTGTGAGTACGTATCAATAGTGGTGAACAGATGACCAAACGACGAACCGCCGTCCAGTCGTGTGCCGTCCGCAGCTCACTGATGCTATTCGACAGCGGAGACTTCCGCGCATTCTTCACAACGACCGCAGGGCCACAGTGCGACAAATCACCCGCACCTACAACAGTGGTGATCAGGGCAATGTGTCACAGCACACAGTTCATCGCATCCTTCTGCGCATGGGCCTGCGTAGCCGAAGATCCAGCTCGGTCCCCAGGCTCACAGCAATTCATCACCAACAACGCACGAAATGGGCCTGAGATCATCGAGATTAGGCTGCGGATGATTGTAAGAAAGTGGCGTGGTCTGACTAATCAAGATTCCTGATGCATCACGTAGACGGCTGAGCACGGATAGGCCTCTTATCAACGGAGTCTATTGAACCTGAATGCACTGTTGGGCGGAAGCAGGCCGGCGGCAGCGGTGTTATGCTGTGGGCGATGTTTTCTTGGGACATTTTAGGCCCTATTATCCCAATAGTACAATCCCTGACAGCTGTCAGGTATCTAAACATCGTTGCGGACCAAGTTCACTCATTGATAGCAACTGTGTTCCTTGCTGGTGATGGCCATTACAAACAGGATAATGCGCCATGCCACACTGCCAGAATCATCAAGGAGTGGTTCAAAGAACATGTTGGTGAGTTTCTGTGTATGCCCTGGCCTCCAAATTTACCTGACATGAACCCCATCGAACATTTGTGGTTCGACTTGGAAAAGCGGGTTCGAGCTAAATCACGATCACACCGAAATGTACGGGAAGTGGAGGACCTGCTATTGACATTATGGTACCAGATGCCCCAGGGTACATATCGCCACCTCATCGAATCGATGCCTAGCCGAGTGGCCGATGTTTTGCTAGCTAAAGTGGGTCATGCAGCTTATTAGGTGGGTGGTCATAATGTAATGGCTCATAGGTGTAGTTTTGGTTGATTTAGAAAATGTGGCTGTGCACTGCAAGATGCATCTTGGAAGTCTATAATTTTGTCGTCCTCACAATGACCACCAGTCTGGACATCTTCCTCTGTCTCCACACCTTTTGGTGGTTGGGGAATAGGAAGCTCATCGCAATGTGGAAGTGGTGCAGTGGATAATGGTATGTTCGGATATGTAATGATATTCCGGTCTCTAGGTTTCTTGTATTTGGAAATATCCACTGTACAAAAAAAAAACAGTCATCAAGATGATTGTCTGGTTCCCTCCGAGTTCAAGGAATAGTAAAGGGTATCATTGCTTTCCTTGCACCACGAAACCAACCTTCCGAAGTTGACCTGCAACTACCACAGCAAAAGTGCGGTGTCCAAACCTTGTCTTGGTCTCCCATTGGCATTCCGAAGTAAGTTTGATATGCAATGGGAAAATTAGTCCATGTGGCAATTTTGTGCTTGACTTGCTTAAAACCAAATACATATACTAACTAGAAGCATAACAGAAAGTGTCCGGTTAGAGCTTACAGCCTCTTGTCGTGGCTATGTTTACCCTGTAGCAAAGGCGAATGGCAATGTATTAATAAAAACACATAATTTAAGATAACTGAAAAAGTTTTGATGATACAAAAAACTACAGTAAGACCACCGTGGGAATCCGCGCCTCTGAATCGTATAAGAAACATTAAAAAATCAGCCTAAGCAAATTTTGTGTTACACAGTGATTATCGATGGCGTTTTTATCATCGATAATCAGTTTGAAGGAAAACATCAATGATGTGTCACCTCCTGGCGTTTTAATTCGCCAATTTTCTTCTCGAAAATCAGGTATCAATGGCTCTGTTGTGCTTACCGCATATCTTGAAATAAAGATGTCTGAGAAAATTGTTCTTAACATTTTTACTTTGCTTCTCACGCAGAGTGTGATAAGGATTCCAAATGAGAGAAACATATTATAAACGAGGTCTCTTGTGAGTGGAATTTAGATTCTTTGCAGTGTTGAAGATATGAAAATTGCCAGAGTCCCATACAGTGAAACCCAAGTGGACGAGTGGTCAGAGGTGTAGGCTGCTGGCTAGTCATCCGAGTTGGGATCACGTTTGGGTCCCGTATAAGATATGAGTGCAGTGTTTGTTGTACAGCGCTGGCTCTGTCATTTACCTGAAACCAGTGACCCTAAATTAGTGATGGGCGACTGTTATCAAAACGATGGATGTTCATGGTGGTTATCAACCCACCAAAAAATAAAAGCCAGGGGCTATTTTGTGTACTTCTTCAGGAGGATCTAAGACTGCAGAGAGTGTGTCGTTCACTATTATTATTATTCTTTGTCTTGGGGTTTAACGCCTACCACAACAAGTATCTATTGGTTCTAGAAAGAGAGCAAAGCTGGTGTCATAGGAAAACCAGACCACCTGAACTCTAACCACTCAGCCATCGCAGCAGTTCACCGTTGTTTGTTGTAACAATTGCAACTTGAAGGGTCTCGGAACTCTCCATGCTTTTGAAATACAGGTCACGAACAGCACAATGAGTCGATTTTTTTTTCTTGACTGCGGAGGAAGAACTGTGATAGCCTACCCGAGCGGCAAGCTACTATGGATTTTTCTCGTATCCCCTCTCTTTAAATATTCAGTATCATTCGTGAATGGAGTGGTCACGTTGCGGTTCTTACAGAATGCCTTCTCGATTGCAGGAGTGGTTTTAAATTATCAGATGGCTCAAAAAATCGGAAAACAGACAGCCATCGCCATCTTTAGGTAGACTTAAATTATTGGTATCTTGAGATCAAAATTTCAAAGTTTTCTTATCAGGTATAACTAAATTGGTTATTTTTGTTTGTCCTTTTTCTTTTTGTTAATCAGGAAAACCATTTTGAGACATCCCGTACTTAAAAGAGGTATTCACGTTAGATGTAGATAAAACTATAGACGCTGTTTTTCGTTTATAAAATAGTCTCAGATTAACCCTTTAAGTGGCCGATGTACCTGAACCAAACGCTGTCCTAAATTTTCTGCTGTCCCCAAGCAGAAATGTTCGTATAGCTGTCCGGTTTTACGAAATCCATACAAAACGATTCCTTTCTCCCCACTTATTTCAGCAATACCAGAAGTAAAACTGTCACAGATGATAAGCGCCCCCTTCTATCACAGTTCTTTATTCTCTGCTCCATGGCCCAGGAAATGGGGAAGGAAGGGCTAGTCCCTCTGACGCGGTCATCATGCCACTGGGTAGAAACAAGTGACTCAAACGTCTTGCTCTACTTTCTCACAAGGGAACGGTCCGGACCGTTGTCGCTAGATGCACAGTGCTTGTTGTATCATTCGACAGTTCTGATGACAAACTTCTATGTGCTGTGGAATACAAATGATGAAGACATCAAAGAACACTGGCAGAGACAATATTCATGGAATTTCCATTACTTTTCCGGCCCGTATCGGAATTGTTTTTGTTGTTTTAAGCAATTGGTATACATTACAAAGTATTCATGAATGGATGTACAGTATAGCGTGTTCAGTAATGGATGTACATTGCATTCACCTTTCATGTACGACAAAAAGCATGAAGATCTTTAATTATGGAATGATCCAAGCAAAAGTAGTTTTCACATTGAGCACATTTCATGAATGCTCTTTCCTCGCAATCTTCTCTACCACATTTCTCTATTAGGCCCGATTCAAAACAATAGTAGAGAGGTGTTTGGAAGTATCCAGGGTGAGTAGTGACATAACTACACTTGTAAAATGCAAAACGCATTAGGTTTTGAAATCGAGGCGCTGAAAACTGATAGTGAACAAAAGACTGCAGACGGAGAAAATGGTCTCTGCCAAAAGTCATGTCTGATGTGACCAACACAGTGTCCGTTATGAATTTAACCATATTTTTTATAAGGACTTCTTGCACTTATTCTTATAGAAAATAATTGTAAGAAGTTCTAATATAACATTCATAATATACATACATTACATAATATAATGCTCATCAACAAGGCTCTAGTGGCTCTCCCTGTTGTCCATAGCAGCTCAAAGTTTGGTTATAAACATATCTTATGATCCTCTATCTAAATAACATACTTTGGTTTTGCAGTCAGCGACAACCACATGTCCGTTTCCTTGTCAGCTCGTCGCCATTATTGTATCTCTCTCAGGCAGGTGACCACTCAGAAAGAATTAGTATCAATCATCCACTTTGAGTAAGGAAGCTAAGAGAAAAGCAAAGCTTCCTGATGTGCAGTTTCACTCGTTGCAGCCGCGTTCCACCCAATTCTTAGACAATGAATGTATTCGTTCGAGCCAATTTCAGTCCATTTTGCTAACTCCGTGTTTAATCGATCCAGAGGTTTTTACTTTAATCATGATGCCATCTCCTCTTGTCATTTTCCTGATTCATAAGTTCCTCTTCTTGTCTTTTCTTGTTATAGTATACACCAACGATGCGCGTCTCCATGTTTCTTTCAGTTATCTTCACCAGCCTCTGCTTGTCTTTTTTAGTTAAAGGTTCGAGTCCCTGATCTATAAGTAAGAACCAAAGGATTAGAACTACATGTAAATTTATTTGAGGATATAGCATTTATAAAAATTGGAATGGGAGTGAGACAATGTGACACCATATCTCTGAAATTCTTAAATGGCACATTAAAAAATTTCTTTCAATCATTAAACTCTGAAGACAAATGGATAAAGATTGATAAGGATTGTTTAACCTACTTTCACTTTGTTGACAAAATTGTCATATTTTGTAAATACCCCTGATATTTACAGGGTGTGATCCTGGAACTTGCTGACAAGATTTAAGAAGTAGGTTTGAAAATGAATTTAAAAAACTAAATTAATGTTCAGTGCAAACTGAAGATTTGGAAGTTGATGGAAAAGTCTAGAAGCAACCCATGCCTGCATTTACCTTCAACAAAATATATCAAACGAGGGCTATATAGAACTGGAAGAAGAAATATGTTAATGCACAAAACTTGGGAGGAAAGCTTTAGGAAAAAACAGAACATTTTTCAACAAAAATTTACCACGTCTCCAAAAAAAAAAAAAAAAAAAAAAAAAAAGAGGGTGTTTAATCAATTCATCCTTCCAGTTTTTACTTATGGAGCAGAAACATGGACCTTTATAAAGGAATATATTCAGACGCTGCAAACCACTCAAAGGAACATGGAGAGATGTATGCTATGTATATCCAGGACAGATAAGAAGGTCGCCCCGGTGGCGCAGTGATCTAAGCACTGGCTTCTGGTCATTCGTCCGAGAGAGTCCGGGTTCGAAACCCGTGTTTGTCTTACAGTTTGTCCTTCCCTTCTCTGGAACTAGTAACCCGAAATTAGGGACGGACGACTATTTATAGCCTGTCGAGATGCTCACCTTGGTCGTTAAACCCCCAACCAGAAAAAATATATATACATATATAGATAGATAAGAAGATGAATGCATACATTAGAGAAATGACGAGGGTTGGTGACGTCATACCCAAAGTTAAAACCCTCAAGTGGCAATGGGCTGGACATACTGTTACTCGAACTGACCGTCGTTGAATACCTGACATGCAAGTTTGGATACCAAGGGACAGGAATAGATCCAAAAGAAGACCACGTGGGGGATGTGTGCATGGAATTCAAAAGCATGCTGAAGTGACCTGGAGGAGACTGTGTCAAAGTAGAAAGAAAGTTGCGAAAAAGACCTTGAAAGACCTTTATCCAGCAGTGGATTGATAATGGTTGATCATATATACACCGATGAACCAATCATATATACACCGATGAACCATTTCAATATAACCACCCCCAGCCTAGAGAAATGAACGCGCCTGGAGACCGAACGGTGGCGCAGGCGAAGTTCACAGAGCGGTATATATACAACCCGAGGACCGGCTTTCGGTTAGTAGAGTTTTCGGTGTCAGAATTGGAAGAGCTGCCGATTTATCGGAGAACAAAGTGGGGTGGCACGACGCCTCAGAACTACGATCTCGTAAACGGTGCGGCTTGTGTGTTGTTCAGGTGTCGCTGTAGTGAGTACGTATCAAAAGTGGTGCACAGATGACCAAACGACGAACCGTCGTCCAGCCGTGTATCCTCCGCAGCTCATTGATGCCATAGGGGAGCGAAGACTGTCGCGCATTGTTTACAGCGACCGCAGGGCCACAGCTCGACAAATCACAGAATATTTAAGAAAGTGGTAAAAACTGTAAATTTAGCAATTATTAGTTTAATGTTATTAAAATAACTGTCGCAATTGCTGAAAATTTGGGGAAAAAAAGACGTGTTAATCAGACGAAATTTCTCTCAGTAACATACAGTATTTAGCGAAAAGCTTAGAAAGTAAAATTTCACGTTTTACGAGAGCTAGGTAAAAACAGCTAGCGGTTATATCCTAGAGATGGAAGAATTAATGACTAATGGTTGTTTGCGAAAAAAAGCCCCACCCCTGCCTAGGTTCCAGTGCACCCAGCGAACAGCTACAGCCGCGGTCTGCGTCTCTCAGCAGGTAATGCACGAGGTTGGTTGGTCAAACTAAATGCCAAACTAATTGTAAAAGAAAATATTATATTGGGTGTGATTAGATTTAGAATATTGTAGAAGCAAAAATAGAATCTAATTTTGAAAAAAAAACAGGTGGTTTTTTTTTTTTTTTTTTTTTGGTGGGTTTTTTTCAACTAGGCCCTTGCCTGAAAAAAAACCCGGACTGGGCTCACCTTGGTGAACCCTGCTTTCTAGGCAGTGGAGATAAAAATTTCAGGTATTGGAAGGAAAGCACTAAAAACTGAAAGCGACACTAAAAACTGAGAGCGACACTAAAAACTGAGAGCTGTTAAATTAAATTAACTGAACCCCTTTTAAACATATAGGAAATTATTTATATTTATGGAACGAAAGAGCATTATTTTATTAACCATTGTATATTGAATTATGTTTTAATGCCGTATAATTTTGAATGGTATAGTGTTTCCATTTCGTTTATTCAACTTAAGCCTGAAAGATTTGAAAATCTTCTTGGCTAGCAGCAGATTGTGTCTTCAGAACGCCCCCGCGATCAATATTTCTCTTCTTCAAAGTTTCTTTCAGTATCAAGTTTTCTATGAGTTCACTGTGGCATCGATTTATTGCTGTGAGTTTCCTTTCTGTTCCGGTATCTGTCACTGAATGCGCCTCTTTTTCTTTTTCGGCCAGCTCTTTCTTTGTGTTCCTACCACAGGAAGTCGTGTGGAGGCGGCCAACTAGTATAAATATTTACAATTTTTCATTTACCGTTTTTCTATTTCATATTCCCCACGGACATTTTTATACGCCTGTTTTGTGATTTCTCGTTAAAATCCCCCTCCCCCCTCTTCTCTGTTTTGTATTCTTTTATTGAGGTTTTTAGCGCTTCTCTTGAAGAAAAAGTACGCCCTTATAGTAACTTTGCCCGACCGTCCGTCTGTGGACACCATATGTCTTAAATTATTAGTCCGATTAGAAAAATTCTTTTTGCATTGAGGAGCCCAAAATGTGAGAATGATGATCCTTATTTTCCGGTCCTTTTCCCGTTGAGTTATTTGGCTATCAGGTGTTTTTAATGAAACGTTATAAGACTGTCTTTGTTAGGGGAAAACGAAATGTTATCAGAAAGAAATAATTGCTATTGCTGTAGAATCATAGTTATTATTTTTATTATTGATAATGCACATTGTGCTTTACCTAACTAGCTTGTATATTAATCATATCTTTATTTGTTTAACGGACTACCCAGATCAGTTGTTTTTAAATAAAAGTATTTTTGAAGACTAAATTAAAAAAATCACAACAGTAAATTACATTGAAAAATATTCAAATACATTTTCTTAGTTAAAAAAAATGTTTTCGTTACTACAGTGTGAACAAAGCTTTCAGCTGATACACTGGAGTGAAAAATTAGAGGATAATCGGTTAAAAAAAAGGTCAAAACTCGCGCTTCAGTTGACGGATTCGAATCAAAATTGACGAAAAGATTAGTCTTGACATGCTTTATCCAACGCAGGGTTTAAAAGTTGGTGGCGCAGTGGTCTAAACGCTGGCTTATGACCATTCGTTCGTGAAAGATCAGGGTTCGAATCCCAGTGAGGTATGGATGTTGTGTTTGTCTGACGGCACTAGTTCTCGTTATATTTTTTTCTCGCAACGTTTCTTTTGCATAGTATTGTTCTTAAATATAATTTTATTGTTTAAAATGTTTGTATTTCACCTTGAAAATGCGGAAAAAATTTCTGAAAACAGAAGTCGGACGGAGCTAAGATTTCTACTGTAATCGTATTCCCGTCCCCATTCCTACTTTTACCCAGGAATGTTTGCATATCAGCTTGATAAGGGAGCAAAAATTGTCCGATAACGGAAGTGTTACGAAGTTGAAAAATTTGAAAGAATTGATGCATGGTAATCAAAAGTATTTTTAGAGTTACTTACACCACTTATCTAAAATAGTGAAGGCTTTGATTTGATGTCATGCATTCATGGTCCTCAGGCTGAAAGTTCTTCCATCATGATGGATGGATCAATGTGTTTAAAGAAAGGAAAAAAAAAAAAGCGACAATGAAGAAATGGATTGAGAAAGACATCACCAGGCAGAAAAATTAAGCAGTGAAAGCTGTGCAAAGTCAACAAAAGAACAGCGAAAGGTAGTCCGCGTTATATCCACACCTTTTTGCCACGCATTTTGATTTTTCACCCAGTTAAAAAGCTGAACTTTCTTTGAATGCTAGTCAGCTTTCGTCGTAGAGGTACGTAAAAAGCTAAATATACAAAATGTAAAAAGCTGAAATATACAAATTGTAAAAAGCTGAAATATACAAAATGTAAAAAGCTGAAAAATACAAATTGTAAAAAGCTGAAATATACTTAAAATGAAATATACTATGTAAAAAGCTGAAATTATACAAAATGTAAAACCCTGAACTATACTTTGAATGCTAGTCAGCTTTCGTCGTAGAGGTACATACGAAGACATAAAGTTATCCAAATATTGCAAAACTTTCGACTCACCCTCTGTATTTTAACCGTGTTTTCACAGATTTTCCGTAGTCAGAAAAGTCTGTTTCAGTCAGGTTTTCTCGTATTTAAACTGAACTTTAGCAAAAGCCAGAAGGGTTTACACTTTTTAGCCCTTCCAACAGAGAAACCTTCCGCAGTAGTGAGGATCAAATTTCCGTCGCTTGGGTTAGTTCAACAGATAACGAGCGCCTTTAGCCACTCAGACAGAAACACCGCCGTTTAAACTCACATTCATCGTAAAAGAAAAGGCGCGACGATGAATTTTTTTTTTTTTTTGTTATTAATGCGGGTGATTTAGTCATTTTATTTTCTGTTGGAGCTTATTATTTTTCTGAATAGGTTTGTAATCAGTTTTAGCACGTCTTTTATAAAAAAAGATCGTGCTTATGCTATTGGTTTGTCCGTCTATCCGTCCGCCTGTAGACACGATATCTCTGCAACTATTAGTCCGATTAGAAAAATTCTTTTTGCATTGGGAAGCTTGAAATATACGAATGATGATCTTTCATTTCGTTTTGTTTTACGATGTACCATTTCGTCGCTAGAGGGCATAAATGCACATATTGTCGAATTCAGAAATACATTTATTCCACATATTTGCTTGTAAACATCCGATTGAAAAAAATATTTTATCTTTCGATTTCATTTATGTCGAAGAGTATTTTAGGCATAGTTACTTTTTCAAATTACGCACAGATTTTCCGCTAGGGGACGTAAAAGTAAATTACATTTTCTCCGATATCTCTTCTTCTAAAACTCCGATTTGAAAAATGTTTTTCTTTAGCGGATACAGCTCATGTTGGAAACTCTTGCATATAATTTCTAAATTTTGGTAAAGAATTCTTTGACCACCAGGGGGCGTAAGTGTTAATTTTTACTTCTAATGTATTTGCCATAAAATCTGAGCTTTTAAAATCGCGATGAAAAAAATATTTCGTGGACCGATGCCACTTATGTCGATGAACCTTTTCGGAATATTTTCTTCTTAAAATATTGCATGCTTTCTCCGCCAGGTGGCGTAGATGTATATCTTATTTTTGTCAATATCTCTGCTTCTAATGGTTTGTTTAAAAAAAATTTCTTTATTAGATAAAGTTTTCGGTGTGACATGTTTTTCATATAATTTCACAATTTACAAGTAATTCATAGACTTTCCGCTAGGGGGCGTAAAGGTAAATTGCGTTTCCCTCATATCTCTGCTCCTAAATCTCCGATTTGAAAAATTCTTTCTGCACCGGATACAGCTCGTGATGAGAAGTCCTTTGCACATAAATTCCAATATTTGTAAAAAATAGTTTGGCCACCAGGGGGCGTAAGTCTTAATTTCCGCTTCTGATGTATTTGCAGCAAAATATGAGGTTCTAAAACCTCGATTCCAAAAAAGTTTTTTGTGGACCGATGCCACTTACGCCGATAAACCTTTTAGAAACATTTTCTTCTTAAAATAATGCATGGTTTCGACAAAAATAAGATATACATCGGGCGTAGATGTATATCTTATTTTTGTCAATATCTTTCCTTCTAGGAGTCCGATTTGAAAAAATTCTTCTTCTTTGTTGGATAGTGTTTCCGATGCGAAATGTGTTTTATATAAATTCAAAATTTTCGAGTAAATAATACACTTTCCCTTAGGTGGCGCAAAGGTAAATTTGCGTTTCCTGCGTCATTTCTGCTTCTAAAACTCCGATTTGAAAAATTGCTCCTTTATCGCATACACCTGATAGAAAGTATTTTTCATATAATTTCTAATTTTTGGTAAAGAATGGTTTGGCCACCAGGGGGCATAAGGGTAAATTTCTGCTTCTGTTGTATTTGCCGCAAAATCGACTAAAAATGTTTTTCTTTTGGACCGATACCGCTCATATCGAAAAACCTTTTGAGAATACTTTATTTTCGGAAGAAAGTATTCTCAATGGATAAACCTTTAGAGGCCGCCCCGGTGGCGCAGTGGTCTAAGCGATGGCCTCTGATCATTCGTCCGAACGGGGTCCGGGTTCGAATCCCGGTGAGGCATGGATGTTGTGTTTGTCTTACGGCACTGGCTCTCTCCCTTCCCTGGAACCAGTGACCCTAAATTAGGGACGGGCGACTGCTTATAGCCCATTGAGTTGCTCACGGTGGTCGTTAAACCTCCAATCAAAAAAAAAAAAAAAACTTTAGAGAATTCTTTCTTCCGAAAATAATGCATGATTTTCCCACCAGGGTGCGTGAAGTCACATCTTATTTTTGTCGATATCTCTGTTTCTAAGAGTCCGATTTGAAAAATTCTTTCTGTGTTGGAGAGCGTTTCCGGTGCGAAATGTTTCTCATGTAAATTCATATTTTTCTTAACGCACAAGTTTGCATCAAGAGAGCGTAAGCTGACGATTTCGTTTACAGCAATATCTGAGGGATTCAAAACCCGATTGGGATTCAATACCGGTGAATCCCAATCTGAGAGATTCAATACCGGTTTCACTGGCTTTGAACAGCTTTGATAAATTTAATTTGCGTCAGAACCGATACAAAAGACGTGCTAATTACACCCGAAAGTTCGGTGTCATATTTCTTGTTTTTTCTGTAGGAAGATTTTTCACAAATTAAGCATTTTTCATCGTGAATTTTCGAAATAGCAAAATGCTTTGCAACCTGATCTTTTTAAACTGACAATGGCTATCAATTATCTTTAAAAAAAGGGGAAATGTACTTTTTCGTAATATTATTTCACAAAACTGCCAGGTACAAAATTTACTGTTGATAGCTATAAATAGGTTTTGTGTCGAGGGTTCCAGAGACTGATACTTAGACATCGTATAATCATCTGTACAATAAGTTAAGTACCCGGTTGCTTACAGTAACACAATATGCACAGTGTAGTCACATTATTGTGACCACCTCCTACTTTTGACGTCAACAGTGCATAGCCAATGAAAGAATGCACGTGACGTGAGCTGGCTTGGAGGGTATATAAGGTGTGCTGCAAGCATCCTGAAAACATATCAGTCGTTGCTGTCATGGATGAAAGCAGCGATTTATTAAATTTGCAAAAAAGGGATGATTATCGGCCTTCAACCCAAAGGTGGCAGTATTTCTGAAACAGCGCATTTTGTGAACTGTTCGCGTGTATCGTGATTGGAGAAATGGCATAATTGAGAATAAGTGGTGTGGAAACTGCGGAGCACCACGTGCCATTGATGTGAGAGGTGAACGTCGGCTTCGAAGGTGCGTGAGAGCCGATCGACACGCTACAGTGGAGCAACTCACTGGCCGAATAAACCAGGCGGCTACCGGACGTGGGTCTAAAACGACAGTTCAGCGAACCCTGCTGCGCATGATGCTCCGATGCAGACGGATGGTCACTGCACTTATGCTAACGATTGTGCATCGGCAGAAAAGGCTTACATTTGCACGGCAGTATGGGAATTGGACCTTCGCTGATTGTCAAAGGATTGCCTTCTCCGATGAGTCATGTTTTTTGCTTCATCGAAGGGGTGGACGTTAGCGAATAAGGCGAGGAAAATCGGAGAACAAACACTCTTCAACCATTGCTGGAAGAACACAAGCTGGTGGGGTCAGTGTTATGGCCTGGGGAATGTGTCTGTGGCATTCCCTGGGTCCACTCATACCTGTGGAAGACACTATGGACCGAATTCGTTATGAATCCATCCTTGCAGACCACGTACACCTATACATGCCGATTGCCTTCCCTGGGGCGGATGGGATCTTCCAGAACTACAATGCGACGTGTCACACAGCTAGAAATGTCGGAGAGTGGTTGCCAGAGCACGATGAAGACTTCAAAGTACTTCCCTGGCCCTCTAATTCCCCAGACTTAACCCAATTGAGCATCTGTGGGACCACCTCGATCGTGTTGTTCGCTCTATGGATCCTCCACCACGCACCCTCCAGTAGCTGTCAGATGCACTGTAGTCAGCATGGCTCTCTACACCTGTGAACACCTTCCAGTACCTTATTGAGCCACTTCCAGCCCGTCTAGCTGTTGCCCACGCTGCGCACGGCGGTTACTATGGATATTAGCTGGTGGTCACAATAATGTGACTCGACCGTGTATAATAAAGAGCTGGTGCGCAAAATGGTCCGAGAGAGGAGGAGAACTATTCTGTGTCACAATAAACAAAATTCTTGCGATATGCTATCCACAATATCCGATCTCGTTACACAACTTCAAAATCAAATACTACGACAGACTATTGAAATTTAACAGTTAATCAAACTTCCACGTATTCCGGTGAATCTCTCGTATTACCGGAAATTTTTTGTCATATGAATTCGGTAAAAGTGAGAACGGAGGTTATCCGTTAATATAAGAAAGGAATTGCTGAAAGGTTTCTGAAAATTCGGAATTTTCCGTCATGATATCTTGAGAACGGTCATTTACCGTCAATATAAGAAACGTATTGCGGGAAAGTATCTGAAAATTTAGAATTTTCTCGTGGTATGAAAAATCCGTGAAATACAGGTTTCTTTCCGTCATTTTACGGGAAAGGTTATATGAGAAATATGCTTCGTTAATTCACGAAAGGAATGACGGAAAGTGACTCCTGGATTTCAGAAAATTTTAACATCCACTATCCCGCCTTTCAAAATCGATTAGAGCACCAGTGTTTAACTATTGTCTCTATCCACTCTTCGTACAGTCTGAATCCTTTGCAGTGAACTGTTTATAAAGCCATCTCCACATTATTGATCACGTTTCTGATTGCTATTGGGTGTTTCTAATAATTTGCTACTTCATTGTATAAAAAGTATTTTCCTTTAATTAACTCATTCGCTACTGCTATCTTAAATTTATTTGAATACGTACTATTTAAGCTACAGTGCTCTAAGGTAGAGAATGGAAAAAGAAAGGCCAGAGATGGAAACGGGTCACGGGTCAACAGGTCGACAATTTCTTGTGGGTCCAACGGCTTTTGTCAAGATGTTTATCATGATCCGATTTTGATCCGATTTTATACCTGTTTTATTTTTGAATAGAGAAAAATATATTCGAAAGAAAAATGGGCGTTGTGGAATTCTGTAGTCGATACTGGTGCCCACGGAGTGAATAATGATTTGTCATGCAAAAGTATTGTCGCCTCTTTCTTAAAGCAACGAAAATTTCCACCGACAGACGTCAGACACACCGACACCATATCGTAAAAACATACTTCCTTTGCGTTCTTTTACAGTGCGACTGTCCAGGGCAAGGTACAGGCAAACGCAATTCGCCTGCTTCTCAGCTGATTCACTCTCTCCGTGCGAAGTTCACTGTGTGACTAAGAGTTACTTTTCACATCGCGTCTTTTACATTGAGCACTCAGAGGTTTTCGATTCTTGTGCTAACATCCCGTTCCCATGACATATCATGCCGAAATTAACTCGTTATTTTATAATATGGGTGGATTTAATATTAAGGAGGTTGAGAAAGGCGTCGAGGCCAACAAATACGTGCTTGTTGAAAACCACAAGGGAAAGAGTGAATGCTGGAAATTGTTTCGTGTCATTAAGGAACCGGTGAATTATTATGTGGTTTGGTCTTGCTTGTTGTTCAAAATGTGGAAAGTGTATAATTACAAAGAAAGATGTCGGCGGTGTAATAAAAGATTATGGAACCAAATATCTAACTGACCATATGAAAGTATGTGCACCTCCATCAAAGCGTAGAAAGAGTGAACAATCTAAATACATTTAAAAAATACATTTGTCTAATCGTAAATAATGATTCCCATTGGTATATACTCCATGGTCTCGGTCATAGTCAGGCATTACTTCTGGACTACGCAAAATAGTGGCACTAAAAATGGCACTAAAATTTAGCAAGTAACCAAATTTTATTATTAAAAAAGGATTTCAGTTATTAAATATCAAGCAGTTATTGGAATGAATATATATATCATCATCATCATCATCATCATCATTGTCAACCATTATCAATCCACTGCTGGAGGAAGGTCTCTCCAAGTCTCTTCCACAACGGTCTGTCTTGTGCCAGTCTCCTGCATGCTACTCCCGCATACTTTCGAATTTCATCCACCCATCTCCCATGTGGTCTTCTTCTGAGTTTTTTTCTGTCCCTTGGAATTCAATCTAAACTTTTGGCTGTCCATCGGTGGTCTGTCCTTCTGGCAGTATGTCCAGCCCATTGCCATTTCAGGTATTTTACTCTGATCATGATGTCTTCCACTCTTGTCAATTTTGTGATCCACGAATTCCTCTTCTTATCTCTCCTGGTTACACCAAGCATGCACCTCTCCATGCTTCTTTGAGTAACCTTTGCATGTCTCTTTCATTTGAGGTCCACGTCTCTGCAGCATACGTAAGCACTGGAAGGATGCGTTGATCAAACACTTTTCTTTTAAGACATAATGGCATATTGCTCTTGAAAATTATGCTGTTTCTTCCAAAAGCTCTCCAGGCAAGTTTTATACGCCGATTAATTTCTTCATCAATGTGACCCTCACTTGATATCTGCTGTCCAAGATAAACGTACGTGTCTGTTATGTCCAGTTTTTCTCCATCAATCGATAAATCTTCATTTCTTGTGAAAGCATTGTGCATCACTTTTGTCTTCTGAAAGTTCATTTTTAATCCCACTTCTTTACTCTTGTCAGCAAGTTCCTGGATCATAGTCTGCAGCTCTGATGGGGGAGTTGCAAAAATGACTACGTCGTCAGCGAAACGAAGGTGAGTTAAGTAATCTTCATTAATCTTTATCACTTATGTACTGTATATATATTGCGTTTATATATATATATATATATCATCATCATCATCATTGTCAACCATTATCAATCCACTGCTGGACGAAGGTCTCCCCAAGTTTCCTCCACAACGGTCTGTCTTGTGCCAGTCTCCTTCATGTCACCCCTGCATACTTTCGAATTTCATCCACCCATATATATATATCATCATCATCATCATTGTCAACCATTATCAATCCACTGCTGGACGAAGGTCTCCCCAAGTTTCCTCCACAACGGTCTGTCTTGTGCCAGTCTCCTCCATGTCACCCCTGCATACTTTCGAATTTCATCCACCCATCTCCCATGTGGTCTTCTTCTGGGTCTTTTCCTGTCCCTTGGAATCCAATCTAAAATTTCAGCTGTCCATCGATGATCTGTCCTTCTGGCAGTATGTCCAGCCCATTGCCATTTCAGGGATTTAACTCTGATCATGATGTCTTCCACTCTTGTCATTTTTCGGATCCACGAGTTCCTCTTCTTATCTCTCCTGGTTGCACCAAGCATGCACCTCTCCATGCTTCTTTGAGTTGTCTGCAGCCTTTGTATGTCTCTTTTAGCTAAGGTCCACGTCTCTGCACCATACGTAAGCACTGGAAGGATGCATTGATCAAACACTTTTCTTTTAAGACATAATGGCATATTGCTCTTGAAAATTATGCTGTTTCTTCCAAAAGCTCTCCAGGCAAGTTTTGTACGCCGATTAATTTCTTCATCAATGTGACCCTCACTTGATATCTGCTGTCCAAGATAAACGTACGTGTCTGTTATCTCCAGCTTTTCTCCATCAATCGATAAATCTTCATTTCTTGTAAAAGCATTGAACATCACTTTTGTCTTCTGAAAGTTCATTTTTAATCCCACTTCTTTACTCTTGTCAGCAAGTTCCTGGATCATACTCTGCAGCTCTGATGGGGTAGTTGCAAAAATGACTACGTCATCAGCAAAACGAAGGTGGGTTAGATAATCTCCATTAATCTTTATCCCCTTGTTTTCCCAGCTCAGTGACTGAAAAACACCCTCCAATGTGGCATTAAAGAGCTTCGGAGATATGGTGTCACCTTGTCTCACTCCCTTTCCAATTTTTACGTGTGTTGTATTTTCAAACAGCCTAATCTTTGCACTTGCATTTTCATAGATGTTATTAATAATATTAATGTATGCATCTTCAATACCGCAGGTTTTCAGAGCCATTGTAACTGCTGATGGTTTCACCGAATCAAAGGCTTTTTCATAATCGATAAAAGCCATGCACAATGGAAGTTCATATTCCCTCGCTCTTTCAATTAGTTCTCTCAGCACGTGGATATGATCTATTGTGCTGTAGCCACTCCTGAATCCAGCTTGTTCTCTCGGTTGAGCCATGTCCAGTGTTACCTTCAAGCGGTGTGAAAGAACTTTAGTGAAGATTTTATAAACTACTGATAGGAGGCTGATAGGTCTGTAGTTTCCGAGATCCTCAATGTCACCTTTCTTATGTAGCAGGATCATTGTAGCGGTGTTCCAATCCTCAGGAATCTTTCCTTCATTAAGGCATCGAGTGAAAATTTGGGCGAGTACTGTTTCGATTTCTCCACTTGCTTCTTGTATGATGTCTACAGTAATTCCATCTTCTCCTGGAGCTTTTCCTCGCTTCATGTTCTTGATTGCATGTGCAACTTCTGCTGGAAGGACTGGAGGAACTCTGATACTGGTATCTTTCATGATGTCTGGAGTGCATATATCATCCCTTTCATATAATTTGGAGTAGAAATCTTTCACTCTTGTCAAAATTTCGCCTTTATTTCTTGTTACAGAACCATCTTCTTTTCTCAGTGCCATAATCTGTTTTCTTCCCTTACTGAGATGTCCCTTTGCTATCTTTAGGCTTTGGTTGTTTTCAATTGCTTTCCTCACTAGTTCACAGTTGAATTTCCTTACGTCTTCAGTGATACTTTTTCTTACTGTCTTGCATAGCTCTATATATTCCACTTTGGAAGTCACATCTTCTTTAGTTGTCCTCATCTCTCTTCTTTTGCATCAACATTTTGGTTTTACCTGATAATTTGTTCACATGCAACTTGTTCTTAGACCCAGCTAATTTTGTTGCTGTTTCCATAAGAGCTTTGGTTACTTTTCTGTTAACTTCAGAGATGTCCACTTCTTCTGATGTTAGGCCTTCTAAAGCAGAGAACCTGTTCTTCAGTTCTAACTTGAAGGTATTATGGTGTTTTTTAAGGTTGGTTATGTCAATAGATTTTGTTTGTCCTATGAGCTTGCCACGTTCAAGTTTAGTGTTGAGGTGCATCTTACATCTCACCAATCTATGGTCACTACCTGTGTTGAACTTGTTTAACACACTGCAGTCTTCGATGACGAATTTTTTGTTACACATAATACAATCAATTTCACTTGTCGTCCTATTTGGATGTCTCCATGTCCATTTCCTGTGTGGCTTTTTCTTGAAAAAGGAGTTCAAGATGAAAAACCCTTCTGCCTCTGCAAACTCAACGAGAGTATTTCCACGCTGGTTTCTGTTGCCGTGACCGAATTTACCTACCGAAGTTTCATTCTGTTGCCGTTGCCCTATTTTTGCATTGAAATCTCCCATAATTATTTTCAAGTGTTGCTTACCTTTATTATTTAGATGACAAATTTCCTCATAAAATTCTTCAATTTCTTCTTCAGGATGACTTGTGGTGGGTGCATAAGTTTGAATAATCTGAGCCTGGTATCTTTTCGAGAGTTGGATAACAAGTCGTGCAGCTCTGTCAGAGGAACTTTCAACTTCTACAACTTTATCCTTCAGTTTCTTGTTTATTATAAATCCAACACCACTAGTTCTGCCAGTATCTGTCCCACGATAGTAGAAGAGATGTCCACTTTTCAGTTCGATGAGATCTTCTCCTTTTCTCCTTACCTCACTTAGCCCCACGATGTCCCACTTGATCCTTTGTAGTTCCTCTTCCAATTCAAGAAGCCTTGAATCAGAAGATAGGGAGCGTCCATTGTAAGTAGCCAAGGTCAGCATCAGATGGCAGCCTAGTCCGGTCCTCCGGGGATTCTTAGCACCCTCTGCCTTCATGTCGCACTGGCCGCTGCCTTGGCCAGGTACATTCCAGCTGCCGGAGACTGAGGGCCAAGATTTAAGTTGTGGAATCATTTTGGAGGGGTTTGGCCATAACTCACCACGCTGGCCAAGCGGGTTGGTGAGTGTGGGATAGCATTTCCTCTGATCCCGATGGTATAGTTATACCGCTATGGGCGGTCGTCAGAGCCCCTTTAGTGGGAACAGGATGCACCACGAGAAGGCGGGGTTGACATTTGTCAAGGAGAGGCTGTGATGTTACGCATCACCTGACCTTACATCCCATATATATATATATATATATATATATATACTATAAAGATACCTAAGCAAAAAAATACATATATAATTTTGACTCACACCTAGTACAACATAGAAAAGGTTATGTATCTACCTGCGTGAGTAAAAGGAGAAAAGAAAAAAAAAGAAAATAAAACAACTGAATGTAGAAGGTGTCGAGAATACTGAGCCTTGGCTTTATCAAGGACCAGCAAAAACTCTGCATTTTCTCACTTCCACAAAGACCTAGTTGGAAATGGGTTTCTGCAAGGCCATAGATGCAAGTAACATTCCCACCTAAAATAGTTTAAAAAATATATATAATCATTTCTATTTATTATGTCACTCTCACAGCTTGAGTTCTCTTTAATCTTCTTCTCTCTGTTTAATAGTAACAGATGAAGAGCATGGGTCGGGCCATGAAGGTTAATGGATGCAAGCGAAATTGTTAACTAGTGCTAGGTCATGCTACTCTACGGAGGACATGACTTATATATATATTTTTTAAACTATTTTAGGTGGGAATGTTACTTGCATCTATGGCCTTGCAGAAACCCATTTCCAACTAGGTCTTTGTGGAAGTGAGAAAATGCAGAGTTTTTGCTGGTCCTTGATAAAGCCAAGGCTCAGTATTCTCGACACCTTCTACATTCAGTTGTTTTATTTTCTTTTTTTTTTCTTTTCTCCTTTTACTCACGCAGGTAGATACATAACCTTTTCTATGTTG
Organism: Macrothele yani; assembly: GCA_039090855.1. Taxonomy (NCBI): domain Eukaryota; kingdom Metazoa; phylum Arthropoda; class Arachnida; order Araneae; family Macrothelidae; genus Macrothele; species Macrothele yani. The sequence continues at coordinate 121,728,290 of CM077026.1, forward strand.
TACTAGGTGTGAGTCAAAATTATATATGTATTTTTTTGCTTAGGTATCTTTATAGTATGTGAATTCTGAATTTTCAAAACTGCTGCGTTGCGCGTTTTGATTTTCAGGTTATTTTGCACCCTTCGTTTTAAATTCTAAAATTTTTTCCTTAGTCTTCAGTTTTGCTCTTAAGTATATATATATATATATATATATATATATATATATATATATATATATATATATATATATATATATATATATATATATATATATATATATATATATTGAGTGTCGAATTTATAGTTCAAAGCAGATTTTTCAGTTACGCGTCCGTGTTGGGTTGGGTCCAAAATTTTTGACCCGTTTCGAACTCTGAAAGAGGCGGTAAACGGGTCAAAGAGAAATTTTTGACCCGTTTCGAACTCTTAAATTGAACTGTGAAATCGCAGTTTCTGGTATTTGACGTGCTACGCAGGTGAGGCGCGTGTTGAAACAATAAATCTGTAGTGTAGCATTTCGTCGGTGTAGCTTTGTCCGTTAGAGCAACTGACTCCGGAGCGAGAAGACGCGATTTTCGATCGCATCACCGACAAATTCCTGTTTTCACGTTGGCGCCCGAATGTAAAAATGGATCTATTGGTCGTTGGGTTCTTCCGAAAAATGTGTGATGTTTGTTCCACACATCGTCTGAAGTTTAATAAAAAGTTTCTTCTTCGCTATAAAAAAAAAAAAAAAAAAAAAAAAAAAAATGTCAGGCAGATGATGTGACGTGCTACGAAGATGAGGTACGTGTCTAGACGACAAATATGCAGCAATGCATTCCGTCGGTGTAGCTTGTTCGGGTAGAGCAACTCACTCCGGTGCGAGGAGACGCGGATTCGACAAATTCCTGTTTTCACAGTTATAACTTGCCGTGTAATGGAAGCTGCCCCTTCGCTTGAATCCCTTATTCACGAAATTTAATACATTTCGTGAATAAGTTCATGTTCTGGTATGTGTATGGTTTCATATCTCTTTTTTTTATGAGAGCGAAAATTGAATACAGTCGCGACAAAAACTATCCGACTCTCGTTGTCTGTATTTATTCTTAACAACCGTATGTCTTCGGAACGTAAAAAAGACATATCCGTGTCGTAATCTGATTGTGTGTGGAAGTTTTCTTTGGTGTCGAAATGTACTCCTTTCCATTCGGTCACGCAAGTAGGGTGGTGTACTCCAGTGCTCTCAACTCACATGAGAGAGAGAGAGAGAGAGAGAGAGAGAGAGAGAACACGAGGGAAAGACAGAGAGAGAGAGAGTGCCATGAGCTCCCACGTCTTTCCTTAATAGGATCTGAGTCATAAATGGCACTGAAAGAGAGCTTCAGCTATAGGCAAATGCATTAGCGTCTTTTGCTGAATGACACGAGCCGAGAGAGCGAGAGATGCAGAGAAAGGAATTCGCCTTTTACCGGATTTTGTATTTGAAATCCTTTAGATGATAGAAGAAAACAAGAATCTTGCGAAATAAATCTCATTAAAACAGAGATATAGTGACTTCGGTATCTGTTATAAATAGGAACCGCCTGAGCGAGAAGATGAATACTGCCTTGTCCCTTTGAAGTAAAATATTGTCCTTCTGCTTTAATCCTGTTATTTGTATGTGTATTTCTTCATCACTTCTGCTCTTCCAGGCTTGCTTGTGTATTGTGTACTGATCCATTTACTCATAAATCTCCAAAGGCTAGTTGATTCGCTGTGAAAGTTAGGTATTCAAGTTTGGCAAAGCGTTGTCGATGTACATTGCCGCCTTGAGACTAGAAGACAAAAATGATGAGATTTGTAAAAGATTTAGATCTTTATTATGTACATAGAAGGAAGAGCTAAAACATGATGACCATCTGCCTCATATGAGGTTGATCCTCTACGTGCCACGAAAACTGCTCTTACCCGGCGAGACAGAGACGCTACAAGATTTCTAGAGGTGTCTTGTGATATCACGTCACCATCAGATCCTTTAACTCTTGTAAGTTATGTGGTTGATCCGCCACGGATCTTGTAAGTTATGTCGTTCATCCGCCGAGGATTCTTTAACTCTTGTAAGTTATGTGGCAGATTCGCCGCGGATTCTTTTAACTCTTGCAAGTTATGTCGTTGATCCGCAGCAGATCCTTTAACTCTTGTAAGTTATGTGGCAGATTCGTCGCATATTCTTTAACTCTTGCAAGTTATGTGGTTGATCCTCTGCGGATCGCAGATCGGGCAGATGTTCTCTTAGATTGGTATCTGGGGAATTAGGAGGCCAGAGCAATACCTGTAAGTCATCCTCATTTTCCGCGAACCATTCTCGAACAGTCCGGTCAGTGTAATGTGGCTGATATGGAAGGCACTTACTAGAGGGGAATACCACTTACAAGTAAGGATGTACCTAGTCTACAATGATGTTCACGTAGGTGGTAGACGTCATAGTTTCGAGCACCTGAATGACTGTACCCAGGGTTTCCCCAGCAGAATAATGTGCTTGATCAGGCAGCATTTTGTTACACTGACCTTTTTGATATGAAAACTGTTAAGCCAATTTTTGGTATGTTCGGTTTTTATAGATTTGCTGAAGTCTGTACTGAAAACATCTCGGAGTAGTCCTGGTTACCGATTGGTCAGAGGCATGGGCTCCTAACTTATCGTGGAGTTAAATCCAGTATGGATCATCGGTCGAGGTGCCGATTGGTCAGAGGCATGGGCTCCTGACTAATTGTGGAGTTAGATCCAGAAGGCATCATTGGTCGAGGTACTGATTGGTCAGAGGCTTGGGCTTCTAACTAATCGTGGAGTTAGATCCAGAAGGCATCATTGGTCGAGGTACCGATTGGTCAGAGGCTTAGGCTTCTGACTAATCGAGAATGGTTCATTGGTCGAAGTGCCGATTGGTCAGAGGCATGGGCTTCTGACTAATCATGGAGTTAGATCCAGGATAGATCATTGGTTGAGGTGCCGATTGGTCAGAAGCATAGGCTTCTGACTAATCGCGGAGTTAGATATAGGATGGATAATTGGTCAAAGTGCCGATTGGTCAAAGGCATGGTCTTCTGACTAGCCGTGGAGTTAGATCCAGGATGGATCATTGTTCGAGGTGCCCAGTGGTCAGAGGCACCGGCTTCTGGCTAATTGTCCGAGTTGTATCCCGGGTGAAATTTGAGTCGATGCAGTTGTCGTAATGCCCCATCCCTGGAGTTAGTGACCCCAAATCAGGAACGGGAGATTCCTTATATAACCTTAAATGCTCACAGTGATAGTTAATCCCCCCCCCCCAGCCATAAGGAACACCTCGTACAACATGAACTTATTGTAAAGAAAGCATGCTTTGCTAGAAGTCTCAAAAGAAATGGTGCAAATTGAAACGTGAAAAGAAACGCAATTTCCCTGAGAAAATGGTACAACGGGTTTCTTAATCTGTTTTACGGTTTAGGTGCTGGGAGGATATGGTGGTGCTTTCTCAAAGATCATATGATTCCTAAAAGTAAAAATCAAAAATAAGATCAGACTTTTCTTTTTAAATGATTAATAAGAGAAACGAATATTTGCACACTAACGATGTAATTCTACAAGGTCGCTTTTCAACAGATCTTGTTTATTCTTACCTCATTTCGCAATAGTAATCTACGTTTGGAATATTTTTATTTCATGTTAACACTCGCAAGGAAAGGAAGCAAAGACTGCTGGTAATATCAGCGCTTCAAGTAGCCATCCTGTACAGTTGCGTTTATTGCCAATAAAATTTTCATTTAAAAATGCATGTAGACTTTGAACCCCGTGAGATTTGCACGGAACATGAGTTTTGATCGTGCCTGCTTGACTGTCACTTCTGTCTCAGCAAATAATCAGTAACTGCGGCGTTAAACTCCTGAAGAGCAGCATTTTCAGAAACTTGTGAAATCACTGAACCAGCTGGAGTATGGGATCATTCAGCACGGTTCTAGTGATATAAAGCGTTGTGTATATGCTCCGTTCCTGTTTCCTGTTCTTCGGGAATCTGGAAGAGTTATGTGGATTTTCAACTATTAAATAAAGATTCCTCCAAATCATTCAAATGATACTTTGTATTCAAAGGGTACCTCAAGCCCAATGTAGCATGTTGCTCTTCAAAGTATCGCATTGACTGCAATTAAAACTCATAGAATATTTCGAATTAAAAGATGAATCTATAACGCCTAACGCCAAATGAAAATTTAGAGAACAACTTATGTCGATGTGATAAAAATGTTACTGCTTTAACAAAATATTGGAGAAATCGTAATTGTACACACTGAAGTAAAGTTGTATTTTACTTTTGACGCCATATTTTTATCTAAACCTGGAAGCCTTATAACTGCGTTTCCCAGGTGGAAAACAACATATATGAAATGGTAGCTCAACGCCTCGCGATATGGGTACGGACCAGAGTTGGAAACGGGTCAAAAATTTTGGACCCGGACCTTGCCATTACATAGTTCGACCTGGACCTTGCCATTACATAATTCGACCTGACCCGGACAAATCTGCTTTGAACTGTAAATTCGAATATGTCATCATTATCATTGTCAATCATTATCAGTCTACTGCTGGATGAAAGTCCCTCAAGTTTCTTCCACAACGGTCTGTTTTGAGCCAGTCTCCTCCATGTCACTCCTGCATGCTTTCGAATTCCATCCGCCCATCTCCAATGTAATCTCCTTCTGGGTCTTTTCCTGTACCTCGGAATCCAGTCTACAATTTCGGTTTTCCATCGGTGATCCGTTCTTCCGGCAGCATGTCCAGCCCATTGCCATTTCAGGGATTTTACTCTGATCATGATGTCTTCCTTTCTTGTCATTTACGCTTTCCAACCATAGGTTCAAGAAGCCTTAATGCTCTAGCTTTGTCCGTCTGTCCGCACGATAACTCGCGTAAAAATGGTTCGATTTCGAGAAATTTTAGTATGGGGTAGGGGAAAACCTGAAGACGAACCCTATTGAAAATGGGCGAAATGGGGTCAAAAGTCAGGACGTAGGAGCGGGATCCATTCCATTGCCCTTATGCGTCATAACTTACGTAAAGTGCTTCGATTTCGACAAAACTTTATCATGTTGTTCCGGAGGTATACTGAACGGGTTCTGTTGAATATCATCGAAATGGGGCCAAAGGTCAGGGCACAGGAGCGAGATTTATTCCACAGCCATTATCCTCATAACTTGAGTAAAAAGGCTTCAATTGCGACAAAATTTTACTGTGTTGTTCCGGAGGTATACTGAACGAATCAATACACAGTGTAGAGAGGAGTGTTTGTCTGCGCGCGATTTCTGGTATGTTGGAAAGCGTATCATAATCAATGCATTGCATGATTTCACTAATTTGTTTTCCTTATCCACGAGTTCCTCTTTTCTTGATTCTTGGTTACACCAAGCATGCTTCTCTCAATGCTTCTTTCAGTTGTTTGTAGTCTTTGTATGTCTGTTTTTAATTAAGGTCCACGTCTCTGCTCCGTACGTAAGCACTGTAATGATATATTGTTTGAACACTTTTATTTTAAGACATAATGGCACATTGCTCTTAAAAATTATACTGTTTTTTTCCAAAAGCTATCCAACCAAGTTTTTTTACGCCAATTAATTTCTTCATCAATGTGGCCCTCGTTTGATATCTGCTGCCCAAGGTAAATGTAGGAATTGGTTATCTCCAACTTTTCCCCATCAACCGATAAATCTCCATTATTTGTAAAAGCATTGAACTTCAGTTTTGTCTTCTGAAAAAGTTCATTTTTAATCCCATTTCTTTACCCTACTCCGCAAGTTCCTGGATCATACTCTGCAGCTCTAAAGTAATAATTCAAAGACCTCTGAAGGGTCCTTTAAAATATTTGTTTTCCTTTCAAAAATTGAAACGGACAAAAAATTGCCGACCCGTTGACCCGCTGACTGACCCGTGACCCGTTTTTATCTCTGGTACTGACCTCGCCAACTGATTTTTTAAAAGCTAATTCCATCAAATTTTGCCTTTTTTCATTCTTTCGACTGCACATTTAAATATATGTTTCTCCCACTTCTCATTGAAATTTTTTTCTTTCCAACAACTTATTTTTGCTTTTCTCTTTCCATGTTGTTCTCTTTCAGATGCTCTCAGCTTCACGTGAAATATGATTGTTAGATCTGCTGCTGCGGGAAAACAGAGTTATTGGTAGTTGCAGTGTTGATCAATGTATTTATGTACATTGGCGCATTAGATATCATGCGTAGTTAATGCCCTAATTGAAATCTACCGAGAGTGGAAGCCAAGTCTCTCGGCGTAAATCACGAGCTAGAGGAAGCGTTCCTTACTGACATCCGTCGACTCCGCGAGCCCGAGGGAGATTGTAAGCAAATTACAAATATGACAGTCATCTAGCAAACGAAGACAGGTTTTGTTAAGGGGCTGTGTGTAAGTTTAAATCTGGATAACCACATGCACACAAAAGCATCTGTTTCTTAACCGCGAAGTAGGTGGATACAGTATGTAATATGCACGGAAGGACGATTTAAGCAATTCGTAGGACTGATGTCCCTGAAAGACGATGCTCAAGGATAGATAATGCACATGTTAAGTAACCGCTGAACGCAATAATGGGAAGGTGATATCGCTGACGGTAGCCTGTTCTTTCAACAGGTAACGAGAGTAAAGCATGCATTAACACAACACAATTTATTATACACCCAATACCTATCAACAAACCTGTTTTACCTCTCCACAATAAAGCGGCCAGCTGAAGCCCCCTTACAAGACATAAATAGGTAAATATTTGCCTGCTGTATGGTATATCCTCTACTGTGATAATGGTTAATTAAACACGGCGTCCTGGGTGAGTTCGAACGTGAGCTGTGAGGAAAATCAGCGCGAGGAAAATGGGGTGCTCCATCTCTGTGACTACCGAACATCTGAGATTGCCGTGTTCGACCATCGCACCTTTACACCAGGTCTGTGTCAAAATGGCAGCCACCAGGAATTTTTGTTAGCAATAATTGGCCGCTGTTCTCCCGTATCGTAACGTCGGCGTTCAACGAAGGGAACTTAGAAGATTTATGCGAAGATTGTTTGACGTACGACCTTTCTCTCTCTCTCTCTAGAACCTCGGTCTATGGAAGCCGACACCCTCATCGGACACCCTTACTAACAGCACGCCGCTTAGCTACGAGGTTGCGGTTGGTAAAGGAACATCGCCACTGGACTGCGAAAGACGTGGAACTGATAACTCGGTCAGACGAATCGAGGTTCGAGAGAGAGAGAGAGACTGTGTGTGTGGATCCCACAAGGCCATGAACACCAAACTGTTAAGTCGGGGTTTTACCGGCCAATGGAAACGATGTAATATTCTGGAAAGTGTTACATCGCTTCTATTGGCTGGAAAAGTGTTACACTGCTTCCATTTCCTTTCGTGAACTACCTCGGTGCCACCTTCTGCGTAATGTGACAGCCATAACCGCAGAAGGCTCTGCTGATGTACTCTCTCACTACCTACCCGTGTTCGTGAGTATCCATTTTTCATAACAGGATGCCTCCTTCCAACAGGACAACACACCGTCTCACCTGTTCCATTTGGCGAAGGACTGGTTTGAGGAGCTTTCCATCGAGCTCGCTGCTCTCAAAGGTCCCTTCTCTTCACCGTATTTTAGACCAGCTGAATGTCTGTGGGACGAAGCACAGCGAAGCGTTCGAGCATGAAACCCACCATCGGCCACTGTCAGCGCGTTACGGATGGCTGTTTCGGAACCATGTGCTAGAAACTTAGTTACGGATGGCTGTTTCGGAACCATGTTAGAAACTTACCACATGAAAGCTTCAAACATCCGCTGGGATCCATTCCAAGACCTGTTGTTCTTGTTGTTGAAAGGGCGAAATGTGGACCCACACTTTATGAGATGGCTGAATATAATGTTTCCAACACCTGGTAGGGCGCATGCCACCACGTGTTTCGGGAGGGACAAAAGTGGGTCCCCACGTTATTACACGACTGTGTATAATAATGTTTCCAACACCTATTAGAGTCCATGCCACGACGTGCTCCTGTTGTCGGGAGGGAGAAAGTTGTGCTCCCACGTTATTAGGCGACTATGTATAAGAATGTTTCCAACATCTGGTAGAGTCCATGCAGCGACGTGTTGCTGTTGTAGGAAGAGAGGAAGGTGGTTCCTCACGTTATTAGGCGACTGTGTGTAGTAATGTTTCCAACACCTAGTAGAGTTCATGCCACGACGTGTTGCTGTTGTAGGGAGGTAGGAAGGTAGTCCGTCACGTCATTAGGCGACTGTGTTTAATAATGTTTTCAACAGCTGGTAGAGTTCATGCGCGACGTGTTGCTGTTGTCGGGAGGCAGAAAGGTGGACCCCCACGTTATGAGGTGGCTGAATACAATAATGTTTGCAACACCTGGTGGAGTTCATTCCACGACGTGTTGCTGTTGTCCGGGGAAAGGTGGGCCTCGACATTATTAGGCGACTGTGTATAATAATGTTTTCAATACCTGGTAAAGTCCAGAAACGACGTGTTGCAGTTGTCGGGAGGGAGAAAGGTGGGCTGCCACGTTATTGGGCGACTGTGTAATAATATTTTCGGCATCTAGTAGAGTCCATGCCACGACGTGTTGTTGTTGGAAGGGAGAAAGGTGGTCCCCCACATGTTATTAGGCGACTGTGTTTAATAATTTTTGCAACACCTATTAAGAATGTGTTGCTATGGGCTATATGTGGTCCTAGACGTTATTAGGTGGCTCTGTATAATAAATTCTGGTTTTAGTGTTTATATGGGCACCGCACAAATGCAGATGTCAGAAAGTAAAAAAAATTATTGACAGTTTCAAAAAAGCTCACAGAGTTGTGTAAAAACATGATATCACGTAGCAAAGGAAAACATTTTGTGACAAAAATCCATCAGTTTTGTGTGTGTTCGTGTGTTGTGTCTAAAAAATAGAAGCAGCAATCAGTACTTTGCTCTAAAGTTCCAGTGAGCGCAAATGGAGTGAACGCGTTTTAAAGAACATGCTAGGAACTAAAAGGATAGGAGTTTTATTTGTTTTCTCTACAGCAATCTAAATAGATCAGCAGCCGTTAGTTTTCCTAAACATAACTACGCCATTCGATTCTTAGCTGGGGCATTATAAACTGGCAATACTACTATGCGAGAAATCAAAACATTTTAAGGTCAATCAGTAGATAAAAAAATAAGTGAATTGGTTGAAAAAGCCTCTTAAATAAAGTCATTGCAAAATATTAATATTTTTTTTGGAATTTGGCAACGGAAATGAAAAAAAAAACCATTGTTTTCTAAAATACTCAGTTTTTATTTACTATGCCAGTGCTTTTAAGTGCAAAACGAATTTTCATTGTAATTAAAGTAGCTAGATTTTTTGTAGCTTTGCTAGAGTTTCGACGTGTATCTGTAATTTTACCTTTCTTTTTCAGTTCCTATATTTATATAAAATATATTATTTCTCCGTTAGACCTCTTTCAACCGCCAAGGATAAACAAATTCATTGTAAGTCCCATTTCTTTCTATTTCTTGCTGTATTGATCCCAGAGACTTTTAGTGGTCGTCTACGTGTTGTGTTAAGCATTTACACACACCAGCCACTGAATTAGAATTTTTGTTCAATACCGGGTTGGACCACGTCTAGTCCGAATTACAGCACTTACGCGGTTGACATAGATGCCGCAAGTATGTTGGAGCGCATCTACACTGAAGAGCAGTTGAATTAGAGACAGCTGGCGTTATGCAAATGTGGCGCTGTGGGCGGCCCTGTAAACGGAAACGACCAGACGTATGCAGCGATCCGACAATATAAGGAGTGATGTGACGGGAATCAGTAAGAGTCGGAAGCAATATGGCTAAGAAGAAGGATCTAAACGCATTTGATCGTGGGCAAATTGTCGGGGCCCGACGAATGGGTCACTCCATCTCGGAAGTCGTGCAGGCACTGGAATTTTCACGAGCCACTGTGTCACGGGTGCACCGTGAGTACATCGAATCCGGGAAAACCATCCCTGCAAGGGCCAACTGCCGTGGACAACAGCGTGTGGATGTGCGGGGTCATTGTCTGCTAGCTCGCATTGTAACAGCAGATAGACGGACCACAGTGCAAGAAATCACTCGGCAATTTAACACTGGTGCACAAAAACGTGTAAGCAACCACACCATCCAGAACCATCTCCTCGCTATGGGGTGCAGAAGCCATCGTCCCACGAGAGTACCGCTGCTGACCGCACATCACAGGGTGCAAAGATTAGCATGGGCGCGGGAACATCGCCACTGGACCCTAGACATGTGGAAAAATGGTGTCCGGACTGATCAGTCGAGCTTCACGTTGGTACATATGGGGATGGCAGGATACGAGTCCGGCGCAAACCATATGAAGTAATGGATCCTCCTTGTCAGCAGGGTACTCTTCAAGCTGGTGGGGCTGTCGACGCTGACTGAAATGGGAACCCTGGTGCGTGTGACATCGTCCCTCACAGGTCAACGTTACCGGGATATCCTGGACGACCAATTGCTCCCGTTTGTGCGTCTTCAACATCCCACTGGGGACCTCATCCTGCAACAAGACAATGCATCTCCCGAATCGTATCCGAATGGTTGGATGAACACTCCAGCGACGTGATCTCGCTTCCTTGGCCAGCTAGGTCACCTGACCTCAATCCCATCGAGCACATCTAGGATGCCATCGAGAGAGATGACCCCCTCCATCAAATCTTCTTGAACTGTATGAGCTTGTTCAGGGGTCGTGGATCCGTATGGCTTCCCAACGCTTCCGGTGTCTTGTCGAGTCCATGCCGAGACGAATCGCCGCCGTCATCAGGGCGAAAGGTGGTGCTACACGTTACTAGACAGGTATCTATAATTCAATTGCTTTTCAGTGTATTGCTGAACATATCTTGCGCGATGGAGAGTAGCGTTGTCATCTATGAAATATCTGTCACTTACTGGATAAAAAGTTAACATTGCAGGGCAAACTTGATCGGCAATAATATTCAGATAATCCTTGGAGGACATTCGACCTTCCAGCAATATCAGGTGACCCGGTCCGTACTAACAGAATGTGCCCCACACCATGACACCACCTCCAGAACATAGTGTTGTGTTTACAAGTCAAGCTGGGACCATTGCCTCATGGGGTTTCCGCTAAACTCCCTGTGTGCTATCGGTACAGAACAAGGTGTACCGTGACTCGTCGGACCACGTGGCTTTTTTAAGGCTTCCAGTGTGCAATTTTGTGTTTGACTCCACTCTAGACGAACTTCCTGATTCTTCGCAGAAATCAAAGCTTTCCATGAAGGCATGCGACTGACAGTTCCGATCCTCTTCAATTCCCTGCGCATAGTTCGCTATGATATGGGTCGGGAACAGCCTTCATTGAATGCTTGCGTCAATTGCTGCACACAGGAAGTCCCGTTTCTCCGTACAAACCTTCTGAGACGGCGGGGGATCTCGTTCGTGACAAATTGTGGTCGTGCCACAGTTACGCCTCGTACACAGGTAACGCGGGTTAATTTCCCACTGATTAAAGACCCGGAATAATTCACCTTTTGAGAAACCAGGCGTTTTCAAGATCGTCTCTCCAGCCAGACGGGGGCCAAAATCAAGCCTTTGACGTGCCTGCACCGCAGGACGCACATGAGATAAAGGCAGATAGCAGTGACAGCAGATGTGAGTGTAGTTCAGTTGGGAGAGCGACTTACTCCGGAGTGAGGATGCCCGACGCTGACAAACTTGTACGTTATATTGGCGGCCGATCTTCCAGGATGACCCGGCTGTTAAGTTTCTCGCAGTGATGTGTTGTTCTTTCCACGCGGCGAAACAGGGAAAATGAAAATCCCTTCTCGAGTGCTTCGAAAAAAGGAACCAGTGTGATGGTACGTTCCAGACACCAAATTGTCTGGGATTTCTCAAATGCACGTTCATGGGATGGCTGCCTATACAGCGACACATGGTCCCGGCTGACCCGTGGGACATGTCCCGACCCTCTTTCGGAGTGGGAGGGAGAGATGTGACGTGCCTGAACCGCAGGACGCACATGAGAGACACATGTCAGCACATGTCCGCGTAGCTCAGTTGGGAAAGCGACTTACTCCGGAATGAGGGGACCTGGGTTCGATGCCCGGCGAGGATAAAAGTGTATTTTCACAAGCCCTTTGTGTAACTTCAAAAGACCCTTTATTTTTCCGATTTCGATCAACACTGCTGACGATAACTGATCAGCAGCAGTCTTGAATAGCCGCCTAGATCACGTGTTTTGCATATACGCAGCGTAAGTGACATTTACGTGTATCTGCATAAAGGTTTATAATTCAGTGGTGTGTGTGTGTGTGTGTGTGTGTGTGTGTGTGTGTGTGTGTGAGACTATTGTTTTCGACAAACAATTGGGAAAACACGCGAACCTAAACGTTCAAAACGTTATACAGTGCTGTTCGGTGCAAAAAAGAATTTTCATTGTAACTTAAACAGTCTTTTTAAACACGCAGCCATAAATGTGTGGTAACATTTATGACTGCGAGTTTAATGACATGCTGTGACAGGAATGGCAACACAACAGGTCGTTAAATGTCGTCAACTTGCTATTGAGCCCTGAGGTTGGTACGGAGGACTGCCAAGGATGTAGGAAATGGTTCCCCAGACAGTCAAGTGTGGTGTGCGAGCCGTGTACCGTTCCACGGTAAGGACGGGATTCGTGCGCTTGCTGGCTCGTCTCCAGAAGATACGTATCCACACACTGTCTGGTGCGCGCATGTGTGTGTATACCTATCGCTGTGTTCCAAAACCTTGTCGAAAGCATGTCTCGAGGAGTAAGTGGAGGAATTAAGGCCAAAGGGGGTCTGGCCGCCCCGGTGGCGCAGTGGTCTAAGCGATGGCCTCTGATCATTCGTCCGAACGGGGTCCGGGTTCGAATCCCGGTGAGGCATGGATGTTGTGTTTGTCTTACGGCACTGGCTCTCTCCCTTCCCTGGAACCAGTGACCCTAAATTAGGGACGGGCGACTGCTTATAGCCCATTGAGTTGCTCACGGTGGTCGTTAAACCTCCAATAAAAAAAAAGGGGGGGGGGACTGACAATGTATGTTAATAAATGCTATGGTGTGTTTCTCTTCTAGGTGTCTGGTGACTTTAGTCAGTATAGTGTATTTTTCTAGGGATCAGAGCTCCAGATAGGCGTGTTACCACTTTTCGTTTTCGAAGTCGAAGACATTCAGAGTCATCTCCAGTGACTTCGGTTACTGTTGCATGCTCTACTGTTACATGTGAGACCATCGAATGTTGGGTACAACTCGTCATTCTGCAATTTTTGCATGCGTATGATGTTAGCGCACGTCCGTGTTTTACATTTATTGGAAAGTTGTGTGTACAAAATTGGCAGAGTGCACTGCAGGTGACCGTAGGTATCAAAGATATGTGATATCAATGTTGATTTAATAATTTCAGCAGTAGTCTGTTTGCTTTGCCACCAGGCCGTCAAAGGAGCATGGGAAGCCTATAATGAATTCAACTTCTTCTAATGGTTGTTGTTTTGTTAATTATAACATGAATAAACTTTCCTGCTAGTAGTGTAGTAATAATAATGAACAAGCTTTTAACTGCTAGTAATGTTGTAGTAGTAATTAAGATGAATAAAGTCTTAATGCTGGTTGTTAATAATAACAACTAATGAAATAAACCTAACAGCCAGACAGAGATCTGACAAAACTATGAACTGAGAAAAACGTACTTACTAGAACAACTTTTTATTAGAGAAACTCTTGATATGATCCAACATACACTTCACCGGACACACAGCTACTCAATAAAACGTAGCTCCTTGCACATGAACGAAGCTCTACTCACATAAACGAAGCTCTCCTTACGCATATAACGAAGATCTCTTTACACATGAAACAAAGCTCTCCCTACGCACATCAACAAAAAGCTCTCTCACGTAACACAAACAAAAGCTCTCCCTGGTATCGTTGAACGCGCCTATTTATACTGGCTACCACCACGTCATGACTTACACTCATTGCCAGATCTCATTCAGCGGGAGAAATAATATCTCGTTCAGTAAGAAGATAATTTACATAGTAAAATAAAATAACCAGAGATAGTAAAAATCAAAAGGAAAGTGAATCTAGAGTATACGTTACAAGCCTTTCAACTGTCACTCTCCAAAACTGAAGAAATGTAGCCAGGAGATAGTAATAACGGCAAAAACTAATGGGTGTATTTCCGTTTTGGCAAAAATGAACTGACAAAGGTGAACGAGTGGTCTGAAAATGGTCTTAGTGCACAAGTGAAGAAAATCATCGAACGTATCAATGGCAGTCAGAAAAATTCAACAACATGTTGTTATATCCGTGGATAAAAATTGGATACTGTGAAAGTGATGACGCTTCTTTTGATAATGCTCGGCGTATTTGTTTTTAAGATATCAATGATAATTTTTAGTACTGTGATAACTTTGGGATCTTGCGTTGTTCTCATTGTTCCAAATTACTTTGCTTCGGTCATGTGCCCAGTGCCACAAATGTTCATTACCACCTGTAATAAAGGTTTTTTTGTTGCTTTTTGTATGACATGAGCTTATTTTGAATCATAGCTGATATTTGGAGTTACATATTACGTACCACAACACACGTTAGATGATTTTTCGCACTTGTGCTCTAAGACCATTTTCAGACCACTCGTTCACCTTTGTGCCAAAAAGGAAATACACCTATTGGCTTTTGCCCTTAGTACTATCTCCTGGCCACGTTTCTTCAATTTTGGAGGGTGACAGTTGAAAGGCTTACCTTGTTAGTATCTAAATAACTCTTCTGAGTATAAAGGGATAGGCAAGGATAGGCAAAATAACTCTTCTGAGTATAAAGGGATAGGCAAGGATAGGCAAAATAACTCTTCTGAGTATAAAGGGATAGGCAAGGATAGGCAAAATAACTCTTCTGAGTATAACGGGATAGGCAATGATAGGCAAAATAACTCTTCTGAGTATAAAGGGATAGGCAAAATAACTCTTCTGAGTATAACGGGATAGGCAAGGATAGGCAAAATAACTCTTCTGAGTATAAAGGGATAGGCAAAATAATTCTTCTGAGTATAAAGGGATAGGCAAGGATAGGCAAAATAACTCTTCTGAGTATAAAGGGATAGGCAAAATAACTCTTCTGAGTATAAAGGGATAGGCAAGGATAGGCAAAATAACTCTTCTGAGTATAAAGGGAAAGGCAAGGATAGGCAAAATAACTCTTCTGAGTATGAAGGGATAGGCAAGGATAGGCAAAATAACTCTTCTGAGTATAAAGGGATAGGCAAGGATAGGCAAAATAACTCTTCTGAGTATAAAGGGATAGGCAAGGATAGGGAAAATAACTCTTCTGAGTATAAAGCGATAGGCAAGTAGCATTGCATTACAAAAGAGTTTGCGAATCGCTGCCGAATTTTGTGTTGGAGTTTGTAGGAAACCGTGCCGAGTGAAAGTCCAACAGGTTTTTATAATGCTGCGGCTAAACAATTTTTTCCGGTAGCTGACACAAAGTATTATACGTTTTGACCCAATTTCCCAAACCTGACACATCTGTGCGGAGTTCGGTGAGAACCTTGGTCAGTTAAATGGTCCAGGCAGCTCGTTTGTCACCGTTGTTTGTGGAATCTAGAGAGCAGATGGCAGCACTGCGGCAAGTGACAAATGACTCAAGAGTTCATGTATCTTCCCTGAGGGTGTAGGAGAAAGCTTAATTTCTTGTAGACACCATGTATGGTGGGAGTTACGAAGAAATAGATTAAGTTTCACGCATCTCTGCTGTCCTGAGTTTCGCTATGTAGCGACCATCATTGTCTGTTCTATTAACTAGCTTCACAGATCATGAGTTGCAAACTCTCATTTAGCGATACATTAGTGTGCTGGATTTCTCACTTTTAAGGTGGACGTCAAGTAATTTTGCCTCCTATACTTCCAATGGAAAAACTTCTGTACACATTTTCTTCACAAT
Source organism: Macrothele yani (assembly GCA_039090855.1). NCBI lineage: Eukaryota > Metazoa > Arthropoda > Arachnida > Araneae > Macrothelidae > Macrothele > Macrothele yani. Next base: position 121,744,238 of record CM077026.1, read on the forward strand.
TAATGCGTTTCCAAGGATGAAAATTTGAACATCGATTAAAATAGCTTCATTTTATAACTTGGAATACTTAATATTTTTTAAAACATAACCATAATTATGTAATCCAACATTTGTTTATCTACTGACGTCATCAAAGTACAGGTCGCGCCATCTTTTTTCTGGACAATTAATGCGTTCCCAAGGATGAAAATTTGAACATCGATTAAAATAGCTTAATTTTATAAATTCGAATACTTAATATTTTCGAAAACATAACCATAAGTATGCAATCCAACATTTGTTTGTCTACTGACGTCATCAAAGTACAGGTCGCGCCATCTTTTTCTGGACAATTAATGCGTTCCCAAGGATGAAAATTTGAACATCGATTAAAATAGCTTAATTTTATAAATTCGAATACTTAATATTTTCGAAAACATAACCATAAGTATGCAATCCAACATTTGCTTGTCTACTGACGTCATCAAAGTACAGGTCGCGCCATCTCTTTCTGGTTTCAACACCACCAAATGAAAAGTTATTGATTTTTAATATAATTATGGTTATGTTTTAGAAAATATTAAGTATTCCAAGTTATAAAATGAAGCTATTTTAATCGATGTTCAAATTTTCATCCTTGCGAATGCATTAATTGTGAAGAAAACGTGTACAGAAGTTTTTCCATTGGAAGTATAGGAAGCAAAATTACTTGACGTCCACCTTAAGAGTTGATTTAATTGAAAAGATGTTCTTAAATAACAGTTGATAATGATTTTCCACTTTTTCTTTTTTTCAATTACCTCGAGAGTCAATTCCGGAACATATATATATATATATATGTTCCGGAACTGTATATATTAATTCCTTGCTGGAGTATTGCGGAGAATTGTGCTATCTAACCATTATGTTATACATCAGGGGTTCCCAAACTTTTTGAGACCGTGATGTCCTTCACGTGTCGTATTTTCCATGCGACAACCCTGTACCCAAAATTAAAAAAAAAATTTGCACAAATTCGAGTTTGTGATATTTTTTTAAAAGAAAATAGTCATTTACATTACTAGTTTGTATTCCTTTTAAGGTAAAAACACAAAATTAGAATAAAATTACAGAACTGAACAAGAAGAAATTGATGAAATAGGCATATTTTCACAATGGTAAATCTCTTCATTTGGCTTTCACATATTTACAGTAATTTTAGAAACTACCTAAAAAAGGTGTTTGCGTCTAAAAGGAACGGGAGAGCTTGTTTCTCGTCACACAAAACATCGAATCTGGGGACAATGTTCGATACAGCTACGCTTATCTCCTTCGCAACATTCACTTTCTTTCTATATTTCTGGATTTTATTACCGCCAGAGCTTAAAATCCTGCCTTGCTAAGGTAGGATGTGGCAAAAGGGAGAATAACTCTCACGGCTTTCTTACTCAATTCTGGGTACTCCTTTGCCACACTGTTGCAAAACTGTGGCAGAGTTGCGGAAGAGAAAGTCATTTTCAGTGTGGGGCCTGAAGAAATGTATATTAACCGTTCCTGATTCTTCAAAATATGTACACGTCTTGAAAATATGCATGTTGCGTTTCACTATAAATTGCACCGCTGAGCCATTACGTTATGACCACCTACCTAATAAGCTGTAGGACCCCCTTTAGCCCACAAAACAGCGGCCACTCGGCGAGGTATCGATTCGATGAGGTGGCGATAGGTACCTTAAGGTATCTGGTACCATAATGTCAACAGCAGGTCATCCAGTTCCCGAAAGTTTCGGGGTGGTGGTGATTTAGCGCGGACCCGCTTTTCTAAGTCGAACCCCAAATGTTCGATTGGATTCATGTCAGGTGAATTTTGAGGCCAGGGCATTAACAGAAAGTTACCAGCATGTTCCTCGAACCACTCCTTGACGATTCTGGAAGTGTGGCGCATTATCCTGTCGGTAATGGCCATAACCAGCAGGGAATGGTGGTTATGGCCATTACCGACAGGATAATGTTACCATGAATGAGTGAACTTGTTCCGCAACGATGTTCAGATACCTGGCAGCTGTCAGGGATTGTGCTATTGGGATAATGGGGCCTAAAGTGTCCCAAGAAAACATCGCCCACAGCATAACTCCGCCGCCGCCTACCATTTCCCGCCCATTAGTGCATCCAAGTGCCATAGCCTCCCTTGGCAAGCGGCGTATCCGCGTTCGGCCGTCTGCGTGATGCATCAGAAATCTTGATTTGGCAGACCAAGCCAATTTCTTCCAATCATTCACGGTCCAATCTCGAATATCTTGGGTCCATTTCATGCGTTATTGGCGATGACGTGCAGTGATCAGAGGGAGCCGGCTGAGTCTTCGGCCACGCAAGCCCATGCGCAGTAGGCTGCGATGAACTGTGTGCTGTGACACATTGCCCTGATCACCACTGTTGTAGCTGCGGGTGATTTGTCGCACTGTGGCACTGCGGTCGCTGTGAACAATGCGCGACAGTCTCCGCTCCCCTCTGGCACCAATGAGCTGTGGACGACGGTTCGTCATTTGGCCCTCTGTGCACCACTTTTGATACGTACTCACTACAGCAGCAGGGGAATAACCCACAAGCAGCGCCGTTTCCGAGATCGTAGTTCCGAGACGCCCTGCCATCACAATTTGTCCTTTATCAAACTCCAATAAAACGGCAGCTTTTCCCATTCTGACTCCGAACACTCTACTAACCGAAAGCCGGTCCTCGGGTTGTATATACACTGCTCTGTGAACTTGACTTGCGCCACCGTTCGTTCTGCAGGCGCGCTCATTTCTCTAGGCTGAGTGGTGGTCGTAATGTAATGGCGTCGCGACGCACAAATTGGGAACCTCTGTTATACATAATTTTCGAAGTAATTTAGAAAAATCTAAAATTTCAGAAGTGCATTGGGAACAAACCTCCCCAATCCTTTCCCAGGAACGTCAGCCTTTGGAAACAATGAAAGCACATGCTATCATTTGAGAAGCCTCCCCCCCCCCCTCCCCCGCTTTCTTTTTCTCCTTACCTTCAGTAGGTGCTTCCAAATAGGACCTCAAGACACTGCCCCAGATCTGCTTTTGTACAAACGCAAGGGTCAAGTAACGTTAACTTACGCCTAATCCTCAGAACAACGGTCGTTTTTCTCTGGTCCTAGAAGAAACTGTTATTAGAAGATTTCACTGCATTGACCTTTGACTCACTGCCAGTGATGCCAACTTAGCATAGTCGTTTGGGAAAACAATTGGCCATTTATTCAGAAAAGTGTAACAAGAAGAAAACGGATTTACATGAGAATACAGGAACTCAAAGGGTATGTTGAATTAGAGGTTATCCGTCACAAATTCGTTTTACTTTAACCGTTCGGGAGCGGAAATAAATACATATTTCGGATATCGCCGTGCAAGCGTTTTGATAATGGCTTTGGCAGTTTCCATTACATTATCACAAGATAAAATGCCCCGTAGCCATCTAGATGAGGCATTGATGCTGAGCATTCTGTATGTTGTTAGCATTACGCCCATTAAAAGAACCCCTTGCCTTGTGTAAGGAAGCAATGAATCCTCGTAGTCCCATGGAAATGCACGGAAGCAGGTGAAATGTACTGAGATGGATTCTCATGGTTGGAAAGCTATTTGTTTCACCTGCTAGAATTGGAAGTGCGACGCATGTAACGCAGAGAACACCGACCGTTCTTGAAAGTACAGAATCGCACGCAAATTACCGCTTGCTGCGTTTGTGTGTGCGCTGGGAGGCCATATTCTTCGTCACATATTTCATTCCTTTCCAAAGCGCATTATTAAAGCTCTCTGGTCCCCTCTTATTCATTACATTTCCCCAGAATGGCGCAACAATTCGCAATAACCTTTTGAATTAAGGGCACGTGCTTGTTCGTAATTTGTGTTCAACACTCAGACATTCCTCCATGTTATTAAAACTTTTATCCCTTCGGTACGAAAATTTTCCACGCATCGATCGCTAAGTCTGCAGAGGTGCGGTTTGAATTGAATATGTGGGTGATCGGTGACATCATTATTTCCTGTGCATTATCACACACACACACACACACACAGATGGTCTGATTCCAAGGCAAAATCTCTTCGTAGTGCAAATTAGGGATGGGCAAAAAACATCGATGTTTTGCCGCCGATGATCGATGTTTTAACCTCGATGTTGCAGACGCCGATACATCGAAAAAATATCGAGGTTTTGTGACAGATATTTGGAACTCGTAAATGTAACATAAAGAAATGCATTTACTCTTCTACGAAAAGTAAATGCATTTCTTTATGTTACATTCTTATGAAGAGGAAAGAAATTTCACCTTTTTTTGGCTGTTTTAGTTGATTCGTTGGCGAAAACCGAGATCTTTTCCTCGAAGGCATGTGAGCCGATGTATCGAAAAAACATCGAGGATTCCACCGATACATCAAAAAACATCGAGCGTCTTAAGAAATATTATTAGTTACTTGGGGTTGAATTGGTCAGCAATCACCATTATATTGAACAGAGATTTTTACCCACAGATTTACCCTTTCGCTGCTGCAGATCAAAAAGTGTAAAATCTTCGGCTTGTTAGTAAGACATCGTGGTTCACACCCATACATCGAAAAAACATCGATGTTTCCACAGACACATCGGGCGTTTTAACAAATATTACGTTACTAGATAATGCATTGTTAAGTATCACTGTTACATTGAACGGATATTTTACAAATCGATCGACCATTCATTGCTGCAGATGGAAAAGTGCGAATTCTTCAGGTTATTAGCAAAACATCTGGGTTTACACCGATGCATCGAACAAAAATATAGATTTCTACTAATAGACGAGCATTTTAATAATTATTATTAGTTACCCGATGTTATTGGTGAGTAATCACTGTTATATTTAACGGAGAACTTTCACATCTATTGCGTATTTACTGCTGGAGATTGAAAGCAACGAAGTTTTCGGCTTATTAGCAAAAACATCGAGGTTTCCACCGATACATCGAAAATTTCCACCGATACTATCGATGTTTTGGGAATGAGTAACCACCGATGTCGATCATCGATGTTAAGTCCCCATCCGTAGTGGAAATGCATTTGCATTTCATCCTGTTGTGAGTAACAGTTTGACATACAGCGTGTTCTCTCTGCCCTACAGTTGCGTCCTGCTCCACAGTCATGACACGCAGAAAATCACCCTTTTCATGATTTACCGTTCTCTATTCTGTCTTCGCACACACACACACGGCCCGACAGAGAAAATACCACACCACGAAGAAGAGAACGCAGCGCCATGCAAGTTGCAGGGCGTGTGCACGCGTACAAGTTGTGGAAATGATTGCATTTGCAGGCCAGTCCCACGAACGGCGCGCAGGATAATTAGCGGACATCCAGCCCGTGCAGCCATCAGTCGAGGCGTCGTCACGGCTGCGAGAATTGAGTGGTTCTGCTGTAATCGTGTCTGGAGAACGAACAAGGGGTGCCAGTGCCGTTAAGAACGCCATCGCACACGATTTCGTCAAACGGATGAGTTAACGAGAGGTGTCATCGTAGGCCTTCGTACCACCGGATGGTCCTTGCGTCGTATTGCGGAAGAAACGTAACGTGATGCCACAACCGTCGGTTGCATTTGAAGATAGTGGTCCCAGGAAGGATCTGTGCAACGTCGTCGGGTGACCAGGGCACGGAAACGGACGTCCACGCGCACCGATCGTCGCATCCGACGTCATGCGGTAGCGGACGCACAGGCGACATTTTGCGGAGTGTACGGGGAGGCTTGGATGCGTCTTGTTTGCTGTCAAGCCGTCCGTTCCGAAGGCTACCCTTAACAGCTAGCCATGGTCGTTACCGCTTGGCGTGGTGACGCCCCAGACCTGCGTAGGGTGCCGAATGGAACAGCGTGGCGTTGAGCGACGAATCGCAGTTCTGTCTCACCACGGATGATCGCAGTGTAAGAGTCCGGAGGCGACGTGGCCAACGGGCGGATTCCTCCGCCATTGTGGATCGCCGCACGGCCCGGCAACGCGGAATCCTGGCGAGCGGTGCTATCAGCGCCAATAGCTGCTCACCGCTGGTGCGCATTACAGACACATTGAGAGCATGATGCCGCTATATATTGACAAGGTGCTGCGACCTGTGGCACTACCGTATCTGCAAGGCATCCCAAACAGGATAACGCCCGGTCGCATACCGCTCGGATCAGCCTGAATGCTTTACACGGTGTGCGGAAGCTTCCGTTGCCAGAACGATCCCCCGACCTTTCTCCCATCGAGCATCTCTGGGACACTCAGATGCTCGATGGCAGAAAGGTCAGGAGGATCGTAACCTTTCTCCATCGAGCATCACTCCCGCAGAATGAGGATGAACTGTGGACTTGGATCAACACCACATGGTCCACGATACCCCATAACTCTATTCGTACTCTAATTGCCCCGATACCACGTCGGATTCAACACTGTATCGCCCAAAATGGAGGTCACACTCCTTACTGATCTTCCTGTATATTCGGCCATTGGAGCCTGTGACAAATAAATCATTTGTTCACGACCTACTTGGCTATCTGTGTGTGCAGTGTGGTCTATTTTCGAGCATTTCTTCATGGTGTGGCATTTTCTATGTCAGCCAGTGTACTTCAGAGATTACGGTACAAGAAATAATATGGTGAACTACCACTTTTCTGCCAGTGGTGCTTTCAAAGCCACGTCCTCCTGCTCTGGTGCCGGAGATTCTCCCGACTGAAGTATGCCGGCGAAGCTTATCGATGCAACTTGGCGTTTTGACTCTTGCGACAGTCACCTAAGTGGTACATCACATATATTCCCCTTGCAAAATGCGAGGGGCTCGAAATTGCAGATTTCTGGTCTGCCCAGGACCAGATTAAGGCTTTAGTGGACCTTTAGGCTAAGACATCTGAGTGGGCCCCTAGGGTGAGTCATGTGAGTAGGCCCCCAAAGTACTTACGACGTGGAACGAACATCATACATTTTTTGAAGAGCCCCAATGTCCAGTAGATCCATTTTTACGAACGCGCGTCTATGTGAAAACAGGAATCTGTCGGTGACGGTATCGAACTCACGTCCAGTCACTCCTGGTGAGTTGCTCTAACCGGCTAAGCTACACTGACGGAATGTATCGCTGCAGATTTGTCGTTTTGACACGTGCTTCACCTCTGTTAGTACGTCACAGAAGTGAAAATAGTGCTTTAATGGATTGGAAAAACAGAAATATTTGTGATTCAGGTTTTGAATACGCCTCCGTGGCAAGAAAAAAATGCATTGTCATCCCCCTCTTTAAATCCTTGCAATGCAGACCAGCCACTCTGAGTAATGAATACGTATTACTTCGAAGTCCACAGACTAACTTATGTACGGCTAACTCAATAAAGAGAGAAAGGAAGTTTTTTCCCAGCCGGAAGAGGAAAGGAAAGAAACAGCCGCATCGTAGAGGGCTATAAATGGCCAAAGCTGGTTTGTTCCCACCATCAGTGGGTTAAAAAGGATGAAGCCCTGGGAAATTTTATCGATCCGCAGTGTTGTATCTTGTTGAGTGACGAGAGGTGATCCCTTCACCTACAACCTCTTGCAGAGACATAATGGCGTCGTTAATAGATCTCCACGCTATTTACACTTCCTGTGAGCTTCAATCTACCTACCCACCAGTGAACGGATTGCCCCAGGTGGTGTCTGGATGGGTTTTCTCGACGTTTTTCGTGGCTCAGCGAAAAAGACAAATGGATATTGGGAACAAATGATAACTTACGATTTGGTGAATCTTCCTTGAACTTCAATTTAATATTCGGTCGCTTGGGAAAAAGGAAAATGGAAAAGGCTTACTCGTGAACCCATGTATAGATTTCTTTTCCGAATACCCTCGTGTCGCGGATAATGAAAGTTCGGTCGTCTCAAACGTTTAAGCAAGGTTAATAGCAGAGTTGGGCAGGAATGCATTACAAAGTAATGGAAGTACAGATTACAATTAACGTGTAATGCATTACAAGGTAATGCGAAGTATGGTTTGCACAAGGTAATGGAATTAATCTGTAATGCATTACAACGAAGAGGATATAATTCAATTATTTAATAATGTAATTCAAATGCAATGGAATTATTTGGTGCCGCCCCGGTGGCGCAGTGGTCTTAGCGATGGCCTCTGATCATTCGTCCGAACGGGGTCCGGGTTCGAATCCCGGTGAGGCATGGATGTTGTGTTTGTCTTACGGCACTGGCTCTCTCCCTTCCCTGGAACCAGTGACCCTAAATTGGGGACGGGCGACTGCTTATAGCCCATTGAGTTGCTCACGGTGGTCGTTAAACCTATAATAAAAAATATATATATATTTGGTAATGAAATTACACAATTTGCAAGTAATAGTTACATACTAATAGTTTATAGAAATGTACGTGTGCCAAAAGCTATAAAGTCGAGCATGTAACATAGCAGACAAAGACCGAAGTGTCGTGTAGAATGTTCTAGAAGCGGCAAGAATGGGTTAGACGTTTGTAGAATGTTCCAGAATGATCGCGCAGTGGGAAATTAGAGAGATTTATGTAAAACAAGAATATTCCAGAAGGTTCAGATCCTGTCGTGAAATATACCGTAGTGGCCAAAATTCTGGAAACCTTTTGGAAGTAGTGTATTTTTGAGGTTTGATGACTCATTACACCGCTTTTTTTGGAGTAATACCATAAAATTATATATCAACGAAAAGATAATTTCATCAAGAATGTAATGCAATAACTTTTATGAAGGATTTTGTATCAGAACAGCAGTTATAAAGAAGAAAAGTGAAACACATAGAAAAAATAAGATATACAAAAATTCTCTCCATGTCAGTTAATCTTAGTTGGGTAACCTTTAGCGTTAATTGCGGCCTTATAACGCCTTCGCATGGAGTGATCCAAGTTTTCTAGTTCTGCAGCTGTTATAATGTGAAACCAAGATTGAATTATTGCTTCTATTAATTAGGTTTTATTGCTGGGTTGCTTTTGACTAACAAGTTTCTTTAGTCGGCTCCATATATTTTCGATGGGGTTGAGGTCTATTCCCAGGCCATTCCAGCAGTGGAATATGATTATCTTGAAACCACTTTTTGCACACAGCAGCAACATGACACAGAGATGAATCCTGTTGAAATATAAATGCTTCATTATCTTGGAAAAGATCACGTGCGGAAGGCTTCAGTTTGGGCTCAAGTATTACTAGTACATTAGTGTATTTTTGGCCATTTATATTCCCATTAATCACCCAAATTCTGCCCATACTGTTTGATGTCATACAACCCCAGATCATAACACTAAATGGGTATTTCACGGTACATGTCATGCAATCAGGATCAAATCTTCTCCGATTCTTCTCCTTAAGTATTTTATGCCATCACTACTAAACCGGGAGAATTTGGTCTCATCACTCTAAATAACACTGTCCCATTGTTTCGCTGTCCAGTTAACTTGGGTTTTAGCCCAGTTTAATCTTTTCAACCTTTGTTTGAGAGATAAAAATGGCTTTTTTCGTAGAATTCTAGCTTTTAGACCAAATTCCTTCAGTCTGCGCCGAACAGTCCTTGCACTCAACTTCACATTACATTGTGCCATTTCACCTTGTATACACCCAGATGATTTTCTTTTGTCATCTAGACACAGTCTCTTAATTCTTCTATCATCACTTGCTGTTGTGTACCTTTTCCTACCTTTACCAGCCTCCATATACCTTTTCAGAAATTTAGTAGAAATGCCACCTTTGGTTATGTTTCCACTAATTTTTCTTCTAATTTCTTCATAACTGAAGCCTTGTTCACTTAATAGTACTATTTTACATCGCTTTCTGGGTGACAAGTCAACTCTTTGCGTCATTTCTTTAATTTTATTACGTTTTACAAGCTCACCAAATGGAAGAGCACAAAAACAAACGAAAAAAAAAATCCAACTTGATAGCAATCACATAACACACTGACAAATGTCCTCATCTCAGCTCCAATACATGGTATCAATAGCTGAATCCTATTGTGACCTAATTGGCTCATTGCCAAAACGAGATGATACCTGATTGGCTCTCCAAACACTCATGCTCATTGGCTACATTCAAACGAAGGAAAGCTACTTCATATCAACTTAAGCAAGTTGTGTGTCCCTTTTCTGGTTATTTGGCTGTAACTTTTCATAGAATGCACGTAATTGAACAAACTTTGTTGCATTACATTCTTCATGAAATTATCTTTCCATTGATATATAAGTTTTTGGTATTACTCAGAAACATAGTGGTGTTATGAGCCATCAAAACACCACTTATAATACACTTTTTCCAAAAGGTTTTAACAGTTTTGGCCACTACTGTATATAAAGGAGTCAGTCGCTCGCTAGTCCAGAGTACGTATCGGACAAGTAATGGATAACAACACGTGAGAAGTACAGCAAAAATGTCAAGAGTTCGCAAATTTCTGTAATATTCTGCAGTATATTACAGAAATTTGCGAACTCTTGACATTTTTGCTGGGGTAATTATTTTGGACAATGAAGCGTATGTAATGGACGAGAATACTGTACTGGAGATGAACGAAATGAGTATCACTAACCGAAATAAACATCTCATTCGTACTTACTTCATATGAATTATTTCGTTCAAATCACTCTACATGCGGCGAAACATGGCAATTACTCATGTCATACACGTACAATCTCCAATACCTACATACACGCATTTGAGGTCCGGAGTGGAACACTTGTCAAATAACCTACACAATGTGTAAGGGTGTGCTGGTTTATTCACGTTGTATTGTTACCCATAAGTTATTGGTTAATTACCAACATATAGTTAGTCATTAACAATTACAATTATAATGGGCAACTGCTACATGTCATTACAATTACCGTGTAATTCTAATGACCAGTTCACCATTAACGTGTAATGGTAACGCTGTGTTTTAGTTTCCATTACTATTACGCTGTAATGCATTACCGATTAATTCAATTACGATTTTTTCCAACCCTGGTTAATAGACAGTAAGGCTTACTCAACCCGCCTTCCTCACAAATGAATAATCGTGACGTCACCGTCCTAACATGTGAATCGTAGATGCGAACTGTAGCTATGGAGGAAGATATCTTCTCAATAATAATCGTAACTCAAACACAGAACAAAAGTTTATGCAAAAGAACATTAAATACAGAAGAAATTCAGCCATGCGAATATTATGTTAATAACGGAGATTTCAAAAATGCCTCCCGCACATTTTATTACGTAAAGGGCGGGAAAATTATTGTACTTTTAAATGTTAATTTAGTTTCAAGGGGAGTTTTTGCTGGGTTTTTTATATATTAAAAAGGGAAAACGCACAGCAGGACATAATATTTTCATATAATAATGAATTTTTTTATGAGGATAAGGAAAAGTACATCGGCAACATTCTAAAATATTTTTGAATTAAAAATTGAAAACATTATGCATTAAAAAATCTGGTAGAATTTATCAAGATTATTCCAGTTGGTTTACGAATAATAATTCCGACACCCTGGTACTGTGCAGATACAAAGAAACGTGGTGATTAGGTAGTCTTACGATGGCGGTTTGGACAGTGACGTCACAAAGCAATCACCGGAAGGGCAGGATGAGTATAACCTTGTCATCTACTAACCTTAGAAACATTTGGTAATCAGAGGTTTGATAATCTTGAAGATGGTGAAGAAGCTGTGTATACATGGCTTCAAGGACGTGCCAAAACCTTTTCTGATGGAATCTAGAAGCTTGTAAACCGTTACAAGAAGTGTATGGAACTTCACGGAGATTGCCTTGAAAAATAGTGCTGCAGTTATGTATGTTTCACTTTGTTTGTGGTAAATACAACGAATTTGTCTTGACCTTTTGATTTACCCTCGTATGTTTTTACATTACGGCGTAGGAGTGTGCCGCAATTTAGTGGAATATGCATCAGGTCCCGATGAGGCCAATAGGAAATGTGCATCAGGTCTCGATTAGTCCGAGAGGGAATCTGGATCAGGGGACGATGAGTCCAATAATTATTGGACTATATATACTGTATATATACATATGTTGCTTAGTAGTAGGCCTTGGTTCCAAACTTCTTATGCGGCGCTCTAATTCATTCCATAGGTGCTTTGTGGAATTAAGATCAGGGCTCTGCGCTGGCCGATCCGCACACGATATGGAATTATCGTCAAACCACGCCGTAACAGTCCTTGCTTTATGGCTCGGTGCATTATCCTGCTGGTACCAACAAGGCTCGGTTCCATAGTATTGTCACAGAGTTGGCAGGGCATAATTGTCCAGAATATTGAGGTAGTCATGCTGGCTAACAGGCTTGTCCACGATAACCAATGGGTCGGAAACATACCGCGAAAAACACCCCCACATGAGTACACTGCCAGCTCCAACCTTGTTCGTAGGAACAGTACACTGTGGTAAATAGCGTTCTTCCGGCTGCCGCCATACCCACACACGGCCATCAGACTGATGGATCGTGTATCGGGACTCATCAGTCCATATGACCCGTTTTCATTGATCTACGGTCCACGATAAATGTTCTTTACACAATGCTAAACGAGAAGTAGCATTCCGAGTGGAGATGAAAGTTTTATGAGCAGCCGCACGACCACGGTAACCCATGGAATGAAGTTCTCTGCGAATGGTACGTGCACATACCAAGGTTCCAGCATTTTTACTCACCTGTACACTGAGATCTTGTGTAATACGCCGTCGATTAGCTGTAACGACTCTCCTGAGGCTTCGACGTCCTCTATCACTGATTTTCTTTGGTATGCCGATATACGTTTTGCTGCTTCAGTCACGCCATGTGTCTTTCACTTATTCAGTACATTTAAAACAGTTGGCTTGGTTATGTTTAAACGCCTCTCGGTTTCTCTTATGGACAACTCACTAATATAATACCTAACAATCTTTCCTTTCTCAAAGTCAGTTCTCTCCGGCCGTGCCATTTTCACTCAACCTCACAATGCGATATGATCGCGGTCAGCTGCAGGCTTGTTTTTTTTTACCGTTTGCCTGTGTACTGAGCATCTTAACAACACAGCGGACCGATTCATTTGCTTTTGAAGGGGTGTCCTGTAAGTTTTGTGAACGTATTGTATGTACGAGCGTATCATCATCATCATCATCATCATCATCGTCAACCATTATCAATCCACTGCTGGACGAAGGTCTCCCCAAGTTTCCTCCACAACGGTCTGTCTTGTGCCAGTCTCCTCCATGTCACTTCCGCATATTTACGAATTTCATTCACCCATCTCCCATGTGGTCTTTTTCTGGGTCTTTTCCTGTCCCTTGGAATCCAATCTAAAATTTCGGCTGTCCATCTATGGTCTGTCCTTCTGGCAGTATGTCCAGCCCATTGCCATTTCAGGGATTTAACTCTGATCATGATGTCTTCCACTCTCGTCATTTTTCGGATCCACGAGTTCCTCTTCTTATCTCTCCTGGTTATACCAAGCATGCACCTCTCCATGCTTCTTTGAGTTGTCTGCAGCCTTTGTATGCCTCTTTTAGTTAAGGTCCACGTCTCTGCACCATACGTAAGCACTGGAAGGATGCATTGATCAAACACTTTTCTTTTAAGACATAATGGCATATTGCTGTTGAAAATTATGCTGTTTCTTCCAAAAGCTCTCCAGGCAAGTTTTGTACGCCGATTAATTTCTTCATCAATGTGACCCTCACTTGATATCTGCTGTCCAAGATAAACATACGTATCTGTTATCTCCAGTTTTTCTCCATCAATCGATAAATCTTCATTTCTTGTAAAAGCATTGAACATCACTTTTGTCTTCTGAAAGTTCATTTTTAATCCCACTTCTTTACTCTTGTCAGCAAGTTCCTGGATCATACTCTGCAGCTCTGATGGGGTAGTTGCAAAAATGACTACGTCATCAGCAAAACGAAGGTGGGTTAGATAATCTCCATTAATCTTTATCCCTTTGTTTTCCCAGTTCAGTGATTGAAAGACATTTTCCAATGTGGCATTAAAGAGCTTCGGAGATATGGTGTCACCTTGTCTCACTCCCTTTCCAATTTTTATGTGTGTTGTATTTTCAAACAGCCGAATCTTTGCACTTGCATTTTCATAGATGTTATTAATAATATTAATGTATGCATCTTCAATACCGCAGGATTTCAGAGCCGTGGTAACTGCTGATGGTTTCACCGAATCAAAGGCTTTTTCATAATCGATAAAAGCCATGCACAATGGAAGTTCCTATTCCCTCGCTCTTTCAATTAGTTCTCTCAGTTCGTCTATATGATATATAGTGCTATAGTTACTCCTGTATCCAGCTTGTTCTCTCGGTTGAGCCATGTCCAGTGTTACCTTCAAGCGGTGTGAAAGAACTTTAGTGAAGATTTTATAAACCACTGATAGGAGGCTGATAGGTCTGTAGTTCCTGAGATCCTCAATGTCACCTTTTTTATGTAGCAGGATCATTGTAGCATTGTTCCAATCCTCAGGAATTTTCCCTTCATTAAGGCATCGAGTGAAAATTTGGGCGAGTACTGTTTCGATTTCTCCACTTGCTTCTTGTATGATGTCTACAGTAATTCCATCTTCTCCTGGAGCTTTTCCCCTCTTCATGTTCTTGATTGCATGTGCAACTTCTGCTGGAAGGACTGGAAGAACTCTGGTACTGGTACCTTTCATGTTGTCTGGAGTACATGTATCATCCCTTTCATATAATTTGGAGTAGAAATCTTTCACTCTTGTCAAAATTTCGCCTCTATTTCTTGTTATAGAACCATCTTCTTTTCTCAGAGCCATAATCTGTTTTCTTCCCTTACTGAGATGTCCCTTTGCTATCTTTAGGCTTTGGTTGTTTTCAATTGCTTTCCTCACTAGCTCACAGTTGAATTTCCTTACGTCTTCAGTGATACTTTTTCGTGCTGTCTTGCATAGCTCTATATATTCCACTTTGGAAGTCACATCTTCTTTAGTTGTCCTCATCTCTCTTCTTTTTTGCATCAACATTTTGGTTTTTTCTGATAATTTGTTCACATGCAACTTGTTCTTAGACCCAGCTAATTTTGTTGCTGTTTCCATAAGAGCTTTGGTTACTTTTCTGTTAACTTCCGAAATATCCACTTCTTCCGATGTTAGGCCTTCTAAAGCAGAGAATCTGTTCTTCAGTTCCAACTTGAAAGTATTATGGTGTTTTTTAAGGTTGGTTATGTCAATACATTTTGTTTGTCTTATGAGCTTGCCCCGTTCCAGTTTAGTGTTGAGGTGCATCTTACATCTCACCAATCTATGGTCACTACCTGTGTTGAACTTGTTCAGCACACTGCAGTCTTCGATGACGAATTTTTTGTTACACATAATAAAATCAATTTCACTTGTCGTCCCAATTGGATGTCTCCATGTCCATTTCCTGTGTGGCTTTTTCTTGAAAAAGGAATTCAAGATGAAAAATCCTTCTGCCTCTGCAAACTCAACGAGAGTATTTCCACGCTGGTTTCTGTTGCCGTGACCGAATTTACCTACTGAAGTTTCATTCTGTTGCCGTTGCCCTATTTTTGCATTGAAATCTCCCATAATTATCTTCAAGTGCTGCTTACCTTTATTATTTAGATGACGAATTTCCTCATAAAATTCTTCAATTTCTTCTTCAGGATGACTTGTGGTGGGTGCATAAGTTTGAATAATCTGAGCCTGGTATCTTCTCGATAGTTGGATAACGAGTCGTGCAGCTCTGTCAGAGGAACTTTCAACTTCTACCACTTTATCCTTCAGTTTCTTGTTTATTATAAATCCAACACCACTAGTTCTACCAGTATCTGTCCCACGATAATAGAAGAGATGTCCACTTTTCAGTTCAATGAGATCTTCTCCTTTTCTCCTTACCTCACTTAGCCCGACGATGTCCCACTTGATCCTTTGTAGTTCCTCTTCCAATTCAAGAAGCCTTGAATCAGAAGATAGGGAGCGTCCGTTGTAGGTAGCCAAGGTCAGCATCAAATGGCAGCCTAGTCCGGTCCTCCGGGGATTCTTAGCACCCTCTGCCTTCATGTCGCACTGGCCGCTGCCTTGGCCAGGTACATTCCAGCTGCCGGAGACTGAGGGCCAAGATTTAAGTTGTAGAGTCATTTTGGAGGTGTTTGGCCATAACTCACCACGCTGGCCAAGCGGGTTGGTGAGTGTGGGATAGCATTTCCTCTGATCCCGATGGTATAGTTATACCGCTATTGGCGGTCGTCAGAGCCCCTTTAGTGGGAACAGGATGCACCACGAGAAGGCGGGGTTGACATTTGTCAAGGAGAGGCTGTGATGTTACGCATCACCTGACCTTACATCCCGAGCGTATATATATATATATATATATACACTCACGGACAATGAAATTTTGCGCACCTAGAAGAATACATGCTACAATCGCGAAACTTTACAAATAGCTAGAGTGCGTGCTGGTATGCAAATGATTCAAGTTTGGTGCGATTGCGCATGACTGCACACCCTGTAGTGGCGCTATAAGCACGAACCGGCCGGCGCAAGCAAGAGTACAGAGTGACAAGAATGCCGGGTAGAGGACAGAGATGTCGATTTACGCAACTTGCGAACTTTGAGAGAGGCCTGAGCATCGGGCTGAAAACCGCAGGTTGGTCGGCGCGCCTTATATACCGCCACGTGGATCGTTCTGACTATGCCGTCGGACGGTGTTGGGAGCAGTTGTCACGTGACGGCACTGCCACACAGCGAAGCGGCTGTGGACAGACCAGGAGGACCAACGGATCCCACGGGGACCCGGTCCACTATACAGGCAGATGTGTCTCTTGTTTGCCCACGAATCATTTGCCGACGCCTCGCGGAAGCAAATTTGCGATAGTAACCAAAAATCATGAGATATACTATCCACAGTATCCGATATAGCTGCAGAACTTCAAAATCAAATACTTCGACAAACTATTGAAATTTAACTGTTAATCAAACCCCAGAGTATTTCCGCGAATCTCTTCTGTTACCGGACATTTTTCGTTTTTATAACGTACAAGTTTCCTCTGCGCCGGCATCGAGTCCTGGTGCCCTCACTCCGGAGTAAGTTGCGCTCCCAACTGAGCTACGCGGACATGTGCTCTCACTGCTATCTGCCTTTATGTCATGTGTGTCCTGCCGTGATCTGCCAGACAACTTGGTGTGGGGAACGTAACATCACACAATTTTTTTTTTCGAAACACTGAAGAAAGGATTCTTATTTTTCCAGTCTCGCCGTGTGGAAAGAACATCACATCATTGCGAGAAACTTAACAGCCGGGTCATCCTGGAAGTTCGGGCGCCATTATAACGTACAAGTTTGTCCGTGCCGGGCATCGAAATCGGGCCCCCTCACTCCGGAGTAAGTCGCTCTACCAACTGAGGTACGTGGACTTGTGATCTCACTGCTATCTGCCTTTATCTCAGGTGCGTCCTTCCATGCAGGCACGTCACATTATATGAATGCGGAAAAAGTGAGAATGGAGTTTTTCCGTTAATATACGAAATGAATTGTGAAAAGGTTTCTGAAAATTCAGAATTTTCCGTTTAACACATCTTAGAAACGACAATTTACTGTCAATATAAGAAATGGAATTGGAAGGTTTTTGAAAATTCAGAGCTTTCCTGGCGCACGAAAAATCCGTGTAATTCGGGTTTCTTTCCGTCATTTCACGGAAAAGGTTGTATCAGAAATATGCTTCGTTAATTCACGAAGTAAATCACAGAAAGTTGCTCGTGAATTTTAGAAATTTTTGTACAGCGTATGGGATGCCGCACAGAGAGATAGAGAGAGAGAGAGAGAGAGAGGGTATAATGACTTCTGACTAATATGAGCCAACATCCATCCTTGAGTGCAAGTGTGTAGGAGTGAAGTGGGCCAGGCATGTAATTGAGGACGAGAAAATAAGAATTAAATAACCAGATGCCATCGTGGCTGACAAGAAGGACAAAAGGCTTGGTGATTATGGACGTTGCTATCTTTTCTGCCGAACTCGCCGCCCACAAGACAGAGAAACAAAATCATCCATCAGTTCCCTGACCTCCATCATGAACGAGGCACGTGGAAATGAAGTCAGCTGCTTTGATTTCCATTGTGATCTCTGCTAACAAGTTGTTCTCCTTGGTCGTTCGTGGATTTATTCCGCTCAGTTGCGGCCTCTTTTCCTAACCAAACAAAACAGAAAATAATAATCTTGAAATAAAAGCTATCGAAGTTACGGAGTCCATTAAAAGAAGTAAACTGAGCAACTTTTGTGTGTTCCGGAAACCGTTTTATAATGCTTTTTCTACGCTAATTATAATGAATTCAGCTTCTTCTAAGCTAATGCTTCTTCTAATGCTTGTTGTTTGTTAATTATATCATGAATAAACTTTCCTGCTAGTAGTGTAGTAATAATAATGAACAAGCTTTTAACTGCTAGTAATGTTGCAGTAGTAATTAAGATGAATAAAGTCTTATGCTGGTTGTTAATAATAATCAACTAATGAAATAAACCTAACAGCCAGACAGAGATCTGACAAAACTATGAACTGAGAAAGACGTACTTACTGTGACAATCTTTTATTTGGTAAACTTCTCGCTCTCACATAAACGAAGATCTCTTTATACAACATCAGCTTTCTGACACATAAACCACAGCTCACTTCGTACAACAACAGCTCACTCTACGCACATCAACAAAAAGCTCTCCACATAAACAAACGCTCTCCTTAGGTATCGTTGAACGCGACTATTTATACTGGCTACCACCACGTCATGACTTACACTCATTGCCAGATCTCATTCAGCGGGAGAAATAACATCTCGTTCAGTAAGAAAATAATTTACATAGTAAAATAAAATAACCAGAGATAGTAAAAATCAAAAGGAAAGTGAATCGAGAGTATACATTACAGTTTGTGAATTGTTTCGAACCTGTTTTCTGGATCTATGGGAAGAACGGTGTATGTCAGATTGTGTTTACTTTGAAAGACAAAAACTTTCAAATGGTGTAATAAGTGTCTGTTCCTTTTCACATTTCTATTTCTTTTTAACGGCGCTTGGAATTCCGTAATGCTTTCCTGAAAGGTTTTCGTGTTCTAAGAATGTTCGATTTTCGTGATCAATCCCTAAAATAAAACACACCTTGAACTTAAAACTCAGGCTGGAAAATAAATCAGAAGGTACAGTTTTTTTTTCTTTTTGCTGGTATATAAGACGCAAAGATATACTGTATGTATATGGTATTTCGCTGAGTTTGAAGAACAGGTTTTTCCTTTTCAAGAATTCCTATGATGTTCGGTTTTTAGTGAAGTAAAAAAACACATTCTTTATAAATTTTTGAAGATGTGCATCCGTTTTTTGGTGTAAATGTGTCATGGATGGTAAGTCAGATAATATCCGAAAATTTGAAAAGTTGTCGTTCTGAAGCCGGGATCGAATCCACGTCTCCTGGATATGGAACGGGAATCGAATCCGCGTCTCCTGGATATGGAACGGGAATCGAATCCGCGTCTCCTGGATATGGAGCGGGAATCGAATCCGCGTCTCCTGGATATGGAGCGGGAATCGAATCCGCGTCTCCTGGATATGGAGCGCGAATCGAATCCGCGTCTCCTGGATATGGAGCGCGAATCGAATCCGCGTCTCCCGGATGTGGAGCGGAAATCGAATCCGCGTCTTCTGGATATGGAGCGGGAATCGAATCCGCGTCTCCCGGATGTGGAGCGGGAATCGAATCCGCGTCTCCTGGATATGGAGCGGGAATCGAGTCCGCGTCTCCCGGATGTGGAGCGGAAATCGAATCCGCGTCTCCCGGATGTGGAGCGGAAATCGAATCCGCGTCTCCCGGATGTGGAGCGGAAATCGAATCCGCGTCTCCCGGATAGCCGCCGCATCTTTCGGGTACACTATTAAAAATTTTGTGGTGGGTTGCACCAAAAAGAGGTGCTACAGCAGCTGTACCACTTTCTGAGAAAAGATACACCATTATGTTTTGCAAACAAAACCGAACAACGTGGTTTAACTTTTCATAACGTTATGGTACAAGGTTGCACTATGTTGTTGGGTTTATTTTGCACCACAGAATGGTATATTTTTTCTAAGAACGTGATGCAGCTGGTGTAGTACCACTTTTTGGTGCAACCTGCCACAAAATTTGTAACAACGCATTTCAACAAAAATTAGCAGCGAAATTCGGAAGAGTTAAAGAATTATACAGAAAACTATATGAAAGGGATGATACATCTATTCCAGACACAAAGAAGTATTTCAGTACCAAAATTCCTCCAGTCCTCCAGGCAGACATTGTACGTGCAATTAAGAACATGAAACGGGGAAGAGGTCCGAAAAACGATGGAATTATCGTGGACATTATGCAAGAAGCCTGTGGGAAAATAAGAAAATACACTCTCTCACGTTTTCACTAGATGTCTCAATGAAGGGAAGATTCCTAATGACTGGAAAAATGGTGCAATTATTCTGCTAGTAAAAAAGGGGCATTGAAAACTTCAAGAACTAGACCGATCCGCTGTTTACAAAATCTTCACTAAGATACTGTCCCATCGCTTGAAGGAAACACTGGATTTGGCTCAACCAAGAGAACAAGCCGGACTCAGTGGCGGCTATAGACTAGAGAGCGTATCCATATATTTAAATAACTAATTAAAAGAGTGAATGAATGCGACCTCCCATTATGCATGGCTTCTATTCATTATGAAAAGGCTTTTGATTCTGTAAGAGCGTCAGCAGTTTTAATGTCTGAAATCTTGCAGTACTGAAGATACATACAGGGGATGGACAGAATAATGTGAACACCTAGGAAAAGAAGGTTTAACGTACTTAATAGGGTGTGGGATCATCTTTTGCATTCAAAACGGACTGAATCCTCCTTTGAATGGACGCATACAAATCCTGGATGGTGGTTAGTGGGGTGTTACACCTTCTTCATGCAGAAACTGCTTCAAGTCCTTAAGAGATGCAGGTCTTACTCTGTTTTCCAGCACTGACCACAGTGGCTCGATGATGTTTAAGTCTGGTGATTGGGGAGGCCAAGGAAAGTGTGAAATTTCGTCCTCATGTTCCTCAAACTATGACAGGACATTCCGAGCTCTGTAAATTGGGGTGTTATCATCTTGATAGATGGAATCCCGTGCAGGAAACAATGCCTGAGCCATTGGATGGACTTGGTCAGTCAAAATGGTTTCATACGCCCTGCCAGTCATCCATCCTTTCAAGATGATCAGGGGACCTGCTGAAAACCACGATATGACCTCCCAGAGCATGACAGAACTACCACCATGCCGCACTGTTGAGAGCAGACAGTCTTAGTACACTGTCAGAAGTGTACAGTCTGTGCTCCTGGCAGCACTGCCATCGCCGTTCACCCGGGTTACCAGAGGTTTCGCAATAGCAGTTCTGTCATCAATATCTTGTTTATGCAGTTTCCCGCGCACTGTTTTTGTTGATACTGGGGTCTGGAGATGCGAATTGAGCTCCGCACTAATGTTTGGCGCCGTGATCTTCTTATTACGAGTGACAAACCTCTTTAATGCTCTTCTGTCTGTATTAATTAGGGTCCTTTTCCGACCGCTCTTGTGTTTCACAGACGAGGTTTTGCCACGAACACGGTATGCTGTCATGACGCTAGACACAGTAGGTCTCGATACCCTCACTACCATGGCGACTGTTATCATGGAGGCACCAACTAGCCGGTCACCGACAATTAACCCTTTTTCGAAGTCTGTTAGATTGCTCATTTCGTCGTAACCTTGAAAGAAAGTTTGCAACAAGACACTTTAAATGCGCTTAAACAGTGTCTTGAGGTTTTAAACAAAGCTATTCTACCAAAAAGTGGTGAATACCTTTGCGAATTGTGACGTACGCAGCTGCATTAAAAGTCACGTCTCTGAGCGTGATGTTCACATTATTCTGTTCAACCCCTTTACATGAATATTATTAACATCTGGGGAAATACGAATTCAAAAGTTTGATTATTTGAGGTCACCGCACTCATCAAAGTTTGAAAGGCAGTGAAACAACTTGACGCCCTGTCTCCGAAGCTCCTCTATGCCATATTCCAGAATGTCTTTGAACTTGGATGATAAAGATCAATGGAGATTGTTAAACACACCTTCGTATTTTTTGTTTTGTTTTTATGGGAGGTTTAACGACCACCGTGAGCAACTCAATGGGCTATAAGCAGTCGCCCGTCCCTAATTTAGGATCACTGGTTCCAGGGAAGGGAAAGAGACAGTGCCGTAAGACAAACACAACATCCATGCCTCACCGGGATTCGAACACGGACCCCTTTCGGACGAATGATCAGAGACCATCACTTAGACCACTGCGCCACCTAGACTACCCACCTTCGTTTTGCTGACGACATTGTCATTTTTGTACGTACCCCCTCAGAACTACAGTGTATGATCAAAGAACTTGCTGACAAAGGCAAAGAAGTGTGCTTAATAAGTCAATAAAATCATGCAATGCATTGATTATGATACGCTTTCCAACTTTCCAGAAATCATTACTCAAGTTATCACTCAAATTTTGAGGATAATGGCTGTGGAATAAATCTCGCTCCTGTGCCCTGACCTTTGACCCCACTTCGAAGATATTAAACAGAACCGGTTCAGTATACAATGGAAGCATTTTTAGTCAAGTTACGAGGATAATGGCTGTGGAATAAATCTCGCTTCTGTGCCCTGATCTTTGACCTCATTTCGATGATATTCAACAGAACCAGCTCAGTATACCTCTGGAACAACAAACTAAAGTTTTGTCGCAATAGAAGAAGTTTTTGTCAAGTTATGAGGATCATGGCTGTGGAATAAATGTCGCTCCTGTGCCCTGACCTTTGACCCCATTTCGATTAAACAGAATCGGTTCAGTATACCTCCGGAACAACATACAAAGGTTTTGTCTCAATAGAAACATTTTTAATCAAGTTATGTGGATAAAGGCTGTGGAATAAATCTCGTGCCCTGACCTTTGACCCCATTTCGACGATATTCAACAGAATTGATTCCGTATCGCTCCGGAACAACATGATAAAGTTTTGTCGCAATCGAAGCATGTTTATGTAAGTTATGACGCATAAGGTCGATAGAATGGATCACGCTGGCATGTCCTGACCTTTGACCCCATTTCGCCCATTTTCAACAGGGTTCGTCCCCAGGTTGTCCCCTACCACATACTAAAATTTCATCGAAATCGAACCATTTTATTTTTGTTTAAATTTATTTCCATTTTTAGCTGTTACATGAAATATTTCTATAATTAATACAATTATTAACGTATCAATCTGGGAAATGATGAAACAGCTCGGAGAATAAAGGAAAAGGTCTACATAGTGACCTGACTTAGCCTTGAAACGCCGAAGTCATAGTCAAATAGAGCCCAGCGTTTGACAGATCATGAGAAGAAAATCGAAGTATCAGGATGAAAAAGGCAATGTTAATCCACATTCACCGCTCTTTCGGGCTTGTCGTTTACTCCCCCCCCTTTTAAATAATAATAAGGTTATTAATGTGCAAGTAAGTTGCTTTTTAGTTTCTTTTTAAATAAATTATAATTGTTAATTATAGTTATTTCAAAATGTAAATGATTCCAATAGTGTGGCCCCTGATAACTTATGCTTTGCTTAACCAGTTCAGTGCTTGACTTAAATGTTTTAATAAGAGTCATTTTTTCTGGTATCGTATTTGTGTAACACTATGGTTACTTTTACGCGAGTTGTCGTGCGGGCAGACAGACGGACAAAGCTGGAGCACATATGCTTCTTCAACCTACGGTTGGAAAGCGTAAAAAATGAACTTACAGAAAACGAAATTGATGTACAATGCTTTTGGTGTGGCAAATTAAGGAATAACCGATTCCTGCATTTACCTTGGACAACAGATATCGAGCAAGGACCACATCGAAGAGGAAATTAATAGACATATAAAACTTGGTGAGCTTTTTGAAGAAATAGTCCAATTTTCAAGAGCAGTTTACCGTTATGTCTTAAAAGAAAATTGGCGCGCCGGTGGCGCAGTGGCTCCTGACCATTCGTCCGAGTAGTGTCTGGATTTGAATCCCGGTGAGGCAAGGATGTTGTGTTTGCTTACGGCACTGGCTCTTTCCCTTCCCTGGAACCAGTGACACAAAATTAGGGACGGGCGACTGCTTATAGCCGATTGAGTTGCTCACGGTGGTCGTTAAACCTTCAGTCCAAAAAAAAAGAAAATTGTTTTTAGTCAATGCATTCTGCTAGTTCTTACATATTTCTGGATCAGAGACATGGATCTTAAATGGTAAGAACATTAAGAGCCTGCAAATTACCGAAAGAAACAGGGAGAAATGCATTCTTGGTATAACCGATAAAGATATGAAGAGGAATATGTGGATTAAGGAAATGACAAGAGTTGATGACACCATGTTCAAAGTGAAGACCCGCAAAGGACGAGACATATTGCTGTATAGAACTGACCATCGTTGGACAACTGAAATACTAGTTTGGATGCCAAAAGGGAGGAAAAGACCCAGGAGAAGATCACGTGGTAAATAAGTAGATGAAATTCAAAATGCATGCTGGAGTGACCTGAAAGAGACTCTCTTAAAACACGTTCGCTGCCATTGTGCTATTTTAACGACAAGCTCGCGGTGCCGGTAAGAAACCCAGGCAAATCTCCCGACCACAAGATCACGCTGCACCTCGTACAAGCTTCTATGCATTTGGATCAACCTAGCCATGTGTTCGGATCTCATAGCTTTGCATGACTCCGCTATTCCAAAATACGAGAAATGTATCCCTAATTGATATTCGTAATAATTATCTTCAGTAATTCCAGGGATATAAAAACTCTACAGCACATGCATTGCTTTGCAGTGCATGTGCTATAGACGTACATATCCTGTAGACGGTAACTAATAAATTGTAAAATTCTTCAGTGGCTAAAAGATTGAAAAATCTGATTGGTTCAATACCAGTCATACTAATTTTCAGTCCTAGTATGCTAGTGAACAGAATTATTCTCGTGACGTCGGAGACATCATACCAATGTGTAGCCAAAATCTGTTGAGGCAGAGTATGAGAGAGAACATCGCATTCTTCATTTTCACTTTCACTGCTGGTCTTACTACAGCTACTAAAACAATACGTTTCTGAATATGATGACAAATTATCGGGATCATCTATTTCCACGGCAGGATGTGCCCGCCGAGGAAAATTTGTTCGAGAGCGACCGGATATAGCCTTTCTAAAAATATCCGTTGTTTCCACAAAACTAAGTATTGAAGTCCATATGGGTTTCCTTGATCTCCCTTTAGCGTCCTCAATAGGCAGTCCTCTTACGTACGAACTGTACACTGTTAAAAATTGGTACTTCAAAATAAGCAAAATGTACTCGTTTCTGAGTACATTCTGGTCGTATAATACCTCCGAGTGCTTGTGTCTCATTTTTGGAAAAGACACGTACTCATTTTTGAGTGCATACAGGGAATCAATTGTGAGTATATCTGATATTTTGAATTTGAAATATACATACTCGTTTTTGAGTACATATACTTCAAATATATGTACTCAAAAATACATATATTTCATATACACTGCTGGCCACACAAAATGCAACACCAAGAAGGACACGAGATAGCAAAGCTAGATTTGCTGGACTCGTTACAACAGATACAAAGATGAAGCGATTGAGCTTACAGGCCCGTGCGACTTGCGGAACACGAAGACATCAATAGTTCGTGTGGCCCCCATGGCTGGCAATAACGGCCGCTACACGCCGCGGCATCGAACGAAAGAGGCTTTGGATGTGGGATTGGGGTATGTCGGTCCAGGCTGCTTCCACACGTGGCCACAGTTCATCAGGCATAGCCGCGGGTGGTGCTTGCCGGGACACCCAGTTGCCGATCAGCGACCAGACGTGTTCGATGGGCGACATATCGTGGGAACAGGCGAGTCACGGTGGCAGTGACATCTGGCGGGCCGTGAAGAATTGTTGCACAATGCCTGCCACGTGCAGGTGCGCATTGTCCTGTTGAAACGTGGCCGCTGGCAGGTCCTGCAGGTAAGGGAGGACTACAAGCTCCAAAACGTCGGAGATGCAGCGGTGGCTGTTGAGTGTACCTGCGATGCGTACCAGAGGGGTGCGGGTGTCATATCCAATTGCGCCCCAAACCATAACGTCAGGGGACGCACCGGTATGGCGATGCATAATGCAGGCGTCATACAGTATCGCGCCGCGGTGCCGCCACACGCGAATCCGACCATCGTGGTGTTACAGGCAGAAACGGCATTCGTCGGAGAAGACAATGTCGTGCCATTCCGTAGTCTAGGTGCGGCGTTCAACGGCCCACTGCCGCCGCACTCGCCTGTGGTGTAACGTCAATGGTAATCGGAGCAATGGGCGCCGTGCGACAAGTCCCCGCTCCTGCAGAACACGTCGAACGGTACGTGCTGACACAGGTTTTTGCGCAACACACCCTAATTCCTGCGGCAACGTTCGTGATGTGGCTGTGCGAACCGTCAATGCCCACCGCACAACATGCCGGTCCTCTCGTTCGGTGGTGTGCGGCGGCTGCGGCAATCAATCACGTCGGTCCGTCTGTCCCTCTTGCACCCACGGAATCCTTACTAGCCTCACTGTGGCTGGATGTCGTCTCACACGGGCGCCGATGTTTCGGTACGATAACCGCTGTCGCGATAAGCCACTATTTGTCCTCTGTGGAACTCCACAGCATGTTGGAATGACTGCCCTATTCTGCGACGAGACATCAGGAAGCTTCCCACGCACAGGTCCAGCAGCACAACACACTTCCACTGTTTACACCCCGCCTTCTGTGCACCCTTCTTATAGTACTTCTCGGTGGCGTGCCGGACGCACATGATTTGCATATGACCTGCAATGCTAATGTTTGCATGTCCTCTCGCGGGTGACGCATGCTGCGAATTTCAGGCCAATCGGATGCTTCCTTCTCGATGTTGCATTTTGGCTTACAGGCCGTTTCTGCCTGCTACACCACGATGGTCGGATCCGCGTGTGGCGGCACCGCGGCGAGAGACTGTATGACGCCTGCATTATGCATCGCCATACCGGTGCGTCGCCTGGCGTTATGGTTTGGGGCGCAATTGAATATGACACCTGCACTCCTCTGGTACGCATCGCCGGTACACTCAACAGCCACCGGTACATCTCCGACGTTTTGGAGCCTGTAGTCCTCCCTTAACTGCAGGACCTGCCAGCGGCCACGTTTCAACAGACAATGCGCGCTCGCACGTGGCACGCATCGTGCAACAATTCTTCACGGCCCACCAGGTGTCACTGCTGCCGTGGCCCGCCTGTTCTCCCGATATGTCGCCCAACGAACACGTCAGGTTGCTGATCGGCAACCGAGTAGCCCGGCAAGCACCACCCGCGGCTACGCCTGATGAACTGTGCACTGTAAAACTAAATTGTAGATTTTACGGTTTTAAACCGTTTTCCAGGGTGCCAACACAAAACCGTAAAATCTACAGTTTTTTGCCGTGTTGGAGCAAAGCTATAGCTTTGCTCCAACACCGCATTTAAGGAAGAAAACAGCACATAATTTGGCTGGAGCGAGTCACAGTCCAAATGATCACGAAAACACAAAAATTTGGCTGGAACGAATGTGTTGATTGTGTTGGAGCAAAGCTATAACTTTGCTCCAACACGGCATAAAACTGTAGATTTTACCGTTTTGTGTTCGCACCCTGGAAAACGGTTTAAAACCGTAAAATCTACAGTAATTTTTTTTACAGTGTGGCAACGTGCGGAAGCAGTTTGGACCGACATACCCCAAGCCCACATCCAAAGCCTCTTTCGTTCGATGCCGCGGCGTGTAGCGGCGGTGTTTGCCAGCCATGTGGGCCACACGAACTATTGATGTCTGCGTGTTCCGCAAGTCGCACGGGCCTGTAAGCTCAATCATTTCATCTTTGTGTCTGTTGTTGTGTGGCCAGTAAATATGGCTTTGCTATCTCGTGTCCTTCGTGGTGTTGCATTTTGGGTGACCAGCAATGTATAATATCTAAAATGAAGTAATACGAGATTATATTTATTGACGCAGTTATCTGTTAGTTCGTATGCTTACTTATACTTGAGCATGTCATGTACTCGTTTACGATACGATTGTACTTAAGAAAAACCCGAGTAGTTTCAGTTTCTCATTTTTAAGGAGATTTTTTTAACAGTGTAAACGACAAATGCTTTTTATTGCCGTTCAAGCATTTATTTATTGATAGTTCCCTTCATTGCAAAACCAGTGGCGTTCAAAGGAAAATAAACTTCGCAGTGAAAAGCGCACGCTATGTTAAGTCTATGGGGAGTCAACTTACTTTCCCTTTCCTAAACCATGTGTGAAAAAATCAACTATCCTAAAACTGCCGTCAGTTTTAGACAGTTGGAGACTCATTTGCAGTACCACATGTTTTAGAAAGGAAAATATTAAGCCACGATCACGACGCCATTCGTCGTCGTCAGTACTTGGGCTAAGTATTGTATGGCACCATTTGACGTCGCGCGGTACTATAAGTGTTAAAGTAGAAAGTTGTGGAAAACGCTTGGGATGGGATGGGATGGGATGGGGGGGGGTGTACCTTCATCCAGCTGTGGATTGATGATGATATATATTTTATTTTGACATATTTTTTATGTTTCGCTCTGTTGTCATGGGTAAATGTAATTTAAACAGTGTGAAATTATTTATTTCTTCGTGTTTCCATCGTTTTCTTATTATTATCAAAGGACTGGCATGACAAGCATTAGCAGCATTTGCAAAGCTTGGCAAAATGCATTAGCAAAGGTCTTTCTACTGCGATAATCCCTACGATGGTTAGTTTCTTTCCTGAAATAAAAATGTGCATTTCGATGGATTTTCACGAATCACTTTTTACCATCGTCAAGTGTTTCTTGAATATTTTTAGAATTTCCTCTCCCCACCAAAGAGCTTTTTCAAGGCTTATGTAACTTTAGAGAATGTTACATGATTTAAAACTCCAAAAATAAATGGACTAAATAATATATACTGCATCAAATGTCATAAAACAGCTCACTTGTGAGATATACACTCGTGCCAACACGTACAATATCGATACATGCTTACTTAATATCGATACATCGATATTGTACGTGTGTGCACGAGTGTATACTATGAATGATTTATCGCATACGTGAGTTGTTTTATGACATTTGATGCAGTATATATTATTTAGTCTGTTTATTTTTGGAGTTTTAAATCATTTAACATTCTTTAAAGTTACATAAGCCTTGAAAAAGCCCTCTGGTGAGGAGTGAAAGCACGGCGAGTTAATAAATTCATAATTACACCAAGATACGAAGTGTTCATTCTAAAAATAGCTATTGGTGTAGAATATTTCAGTTTCTTCAATAGTTTGAAATGGCTGATTTATTGCATCTTTTTACCATTCTTTATACTGCCAGAAAGTGTGCAACTTTGAAAAGCCCTGCTAGTCCCCGTATTATTAAATCTACATCGTTATTGAACGTCCTCGTTAGATACTCTTTACAATAATTTGTGTAACAGAAACAAAAATTAAATCAGGATAGCTCAAGAGTCCAAAAAAAAAACAAAAAACGAACAGGACATTAATCAATTACTACAACCAAAAAATAATTAAAACATTATACCTACACTTCTGGAGGGGGTACCTATTGTGTTCCGAATACATTACACATTAGTCACTTTTCTTTTTTTTTTCTTTTCTTTTTATCTGGTGGTATTAACGTATGCCGTAAACAACTCTAAGGGCTGTTAGCCGGCGTGCATCTGTAACTGAGGCACACGTTTCTCGGTATGGCCACTAACCACCTTATTAACTCTGCAGCGTGTGTTCCGTGTTCATTGGCAAACAAACTTGTTTCGGCTTCATGAAGGCTGCTATGTTTACTGAAATCACAACGAAACAAGTGTCTGTCGTTTTATAAAGCCAAAAGTTTATTTGGTCCCATGAGGAAACCTTTGGTGGTACTATGTGGTTAAAAGACTTCCGGAGGTGGCAATTTTTATTGCGTTAGATTAACACATAGCTTAAGTTTTCAAATTTTGCACAAGTAAATATTTTTGTCGTAATTTCGATAAGAGCAGTTGCAGAAGCTTAAAAAATGTAACTGTCAGGGTCTAGGGATTCAAGAAGGTTTTTAAAATCTCTCATAGAGAAACAGTGACATAAAGGGTTTGAACGGTAATTTTGAAGTTGTCATTAGCAGTTAGGAACATGGCAATCTGAAACACGGTGAACGGAATATACGATTCGCACTTGAGTTTCACAATTACCCTCTGAAGGACTCGAGTGTTGATCGACGGTTTCTTCCGTGTCTTAAACGAAATGAGTCATTTGAAGCATTAATTTGTAGCTTATTTATGCTCAGAAAAACCTGTAGAATGCGGTTTTTTTTTCTTTTTTTACGCTTTCCAACCGTAGTTTGAAGAAACGTATATGCTCCAGCTTTGTCCAACCGTCCGATATAGGATTCGTCGCCAGGTGGTAAGGGACCACCTGGGGACGAACCCTATTGATTATGGGCGGAATGGGGTCAAAGGTCAGGACATAAAAGCGGGATCCATTCCATTGCCTTCATGCGTCATAACATGCGTAAATATGGTTCGATTTCGATGACATTTTAGTATCTGGTAGGGAACCACCTGGGCACGAACCCTATTGAAAATGGGCAAAATGGGGTCAAAGGTCAGGCAGGGCATAAGAGCGGGATTTATTCCATTGCCCTTATGCGTTATAACTTGCGTAAAAATGGTTCGATTTCGATGAAATTTTAGTATGTGGTAGGGAGCCACTGGGGACGAACCCTATTGAAAATGAGCGAAATGGGGTCGAATGTCAGGACACTTGAGTGGGATCCGTTCCATTGCCCTTGTGCATGATAACTTACCTAAAATGCTTGGATTGCGACAAAATTTTACCATGTTGTTCCGGAGGTATAGTGCAACAAAACTTTATTATTTTGTTCCGGTGGTATAGTTAACCGGTTCTGTTGAATATCAATGGAATGGGGTCAAAGGTCATTGCACAAAAGCAAGATTTATTCCACAGCCATTATTCTCATAACTTGCGTAAAACTGCTCCTATTGCGACAAAACTTTAGTATGTTATTCCTGAGGTATAGTGAACCGGTTCTGTTGAATATAATCGAAATGGGGTCAAAGGTCAGGACACAGGAGCGAGATTTATTCCACAGCCATTATCAACATAACTTGAGTAATAATTTCTGGTATGTTGGAAAGCGTATCATAATCAATGCTATGCATGATTATACTAACTTGTTTTGTTATTGTTTCTGTTACTCCTCCTCTAAGATTGTGGTGTAGAGCATTTTGAGATGTCCGAATAACAAAAAACAAAAAAACGTTGTCCTCGAATCCCTCGTTAAGAAGACCATGATAATATTTTTATAAACTTTTTTTGGAGTCTTTGATGATGCCTCTCTAAGTATGGAGAAAAAAGGTTCAAAACTCGGTGTACGAAAGAGAAAAGTGGCATAATCCAAGAGTGAAGTTTGTACTTTGCTTTCCTCTCACAAGAAAAAAAGATCTGTATAACTGCCCTTTATTATCTGTGTTGAAGCATAAATAAATATACGAGTTGCAGATGTGGTCATGACTCTTTAAAATATGGAATGATTGTCTCTTATAATTTGTTACGGAAGCAGTTTCCCCATCTCGTATGTCGCATAACTTATAGTCATTTTTCTCATAGCCAGCAAACACCTATTAACAGCGCCGGATGTATTGATATAACAAGCAGCTGCGCTTCCGTGAAGCACTTCGTCAAACTATCTGCCAGTGGATTTGCATGTCACCAAAGTGGTCAAAGGAAGTTCTCTTGATTGTTTCTGAGTCAAATTAGTTTTAGACTGACGCCCAACAGTGCAATTGTTTTATTGTTTCGCGGTCATGTGCTCAAGTTTCTTCCTTACTGCTCCGAATGCACGTCACTAGGAAGGGTGTCGAGCTCCTAACACTTTTTTTTTATTGGAGGTTTAAATTATTTACTAGGCTTGGTTGACAGATACATGGGCATGTATATTGAACATAAAGTATATTGGACTTGGTTAACAGATATACATACAGTATAGACATTTTGTGTTTCAACGTCAGCAGTGTACATAGGTGAACAAGGAACTCAGCGAATAAACTTCCGAAAGACAAACACAGACAACGGGGTTACCGGGATTCGAACCCAGCCCCCTCCGTCGGGCGGATGATCAGAAGCCATCGCTTAGACCACTGCGCCACGGGGACGGCTAACACTTTTCCAGCAGTGTATTTTCTGTTCTGACCAGTTGTGTGCCTTATATTGTGTGCATGGGCGCCAGTATAGGGGGCAAGATAAGGAACTAGGCTACCCCTGAAAATGGGACCGTGCCCTTTTCTGTTTTTGGAAGGTACCACGGAGGTATTCGTGATAACACCGATTTTCCTG
The DNA here is from genome assembly GCA_039090855.1 of Macrothele yani. NCBI lineage: Eukaryota > Metazoa > Arthropoda > Arachnida > Araneae > Macrothelidae > Macrothele > Macrothele yani. The sequence goes on from CM077026.1 coordinate 121,776,616, forward strand.
TTGAACTTCGGGATGTGTGTGTACTCAGTAAAAGTAGGAAACACTTTGGGAGCAGAAATCTACGGCAGAAATTCATGATGAAATTTTCCGTTGCGTGTTAAAGCACGGCGTACATACATACAGTGTGAAAAATAATACAGTGCGGAGAAATTAAAAATGTATCATCCTCTGCATGCAGAGCTAGTTTAAGGATCCACGGGGCCTGTAGCGCTACTAACAGCGGGCCTGTAGCACTACTAACAGCGGGGCCTGTTGTACTAACAACGGGGCCTGTAACACTACTAACAGCGAGGCCTGTAGAACTACTAACATCGAGGCCTGTATCACTACTAGAAGTGGGGCCTGTAGCGCTACTAACCGCGGGGCCTGTAACATTAGGAAACAGTGGAGTCTATAGCACTACTAACAGCGGGGCCTGTAGCACTACTAACAGTGGGGCCTGTAGCACTACGAAACAGCGGGGCCTGTAGCCCTACTAACAGCGGGGCCTGTATCACTACGAAACAGCGCGCCCTGTAGCATTACTAACAGTGGGGCCTGTAGCACTACTAACAGTGAGGCCTGTAGCACTACTAACAGCGGGGCTGCAACACTACTAACAGCGGGGCCTGTATCACTACTAGCAGCGAGGCCTGTTGAACTACTAACAGCGGGGCCTGTATCACTACTAGCAGCGAGGCCTGTTGAACTACTAACAGCGGGCCCTGTAGCACTACGTAACAGCGGGGCCTGTAGCACTATTAACAGCGGGGCCTGTAACACTACGAAACAGCGAGGCCTATAGCACTACTAACAGCGAGGCCTGTATCACTACTAGCAGCGGGGCCTGTAGCACTACGAAACAGCGGGGCCTGTAGCACTACGAAACAGCGGGGCCTGTAGCACTACGAAACAGCGGGGCCTGTAGCACTACTAACAGCGGGGCCTGTAACACTGCGAAACAGCGGGGCCTATAGCACCACTAACAGCGGGGCCTATAGCACTACTAACAGCGGGGCCTATAGCACTACTAACAGCGGGGCCTATAGCACTACTAACAGCGGGGCCTGTAACACTACTAACATCGGGGCCTGTATCTCTACTAACAGCGGGGCCTGTAGCACCACTAACAACGGGGCCTGTAACACTACGAAACAGCGGGGCCTGTAGCACTACGAAACAGCGGGGCCTGTAGCACTACGAAACAGCGGGGCCTGTAACACTACTAACAGCGGGGCCTGTAACACTACTAACAGCGGGGCCTGTAACACTACTTACAGCGAGGCCTGTAACACTACGAAACCGCGGGGCCTGTAGCACTACGAAACAGCGGGGCCTGTAACACTACTAACAGCGAGGCCTGTAACACTACGAAACAGCGGGGCCTGTAACACTACGAAACAGCGGGGCCTGTAACACTACTAACAGCGGAGTCTCCTCTCCAGCGATATATAGTTTGCAACTCTCTCAGGGAGAGGGGAAAAATCACTGAATGGTGGTAACCTTGGGTATATTGTGAAAGGAAAATGGTAATATTTCATAAATTTTTATTCAGTGTAATTCATAGAACAGATATTTGGATGGTTGGTCCATTATTTGACAAGTTGGCAGTTGATCTCTAAAGCAACTTTCACGATGACTTTGCTGAAAACATTTGCTAATACACCAATGAGCTATTACATTCTGACCACCTAGCTAATAAGCTGTATTACTCCTTTTAGCACACAAAACAACGGCCACTCGACGAGGCATCGGTTCCATGAGGTGGCGATAGGTATACTGGGGTATTTGGTACTATAATGTCAACAGCAGGTCCTCTAGTTCCCGTACATTTCAAAGTGGTGGTAATTTAGCGCGAACCCGCTTTTCCAAGTTGAACCACGAATGTTCGATTGGGTTCATGTCAGGAGAATTGGTGGACAGGGCATTAACGCAAAGTCACCAGCATGTTCCTCGAATCACTCCTTGACGATTCTGGCAATATGGCATGGCGTATTATCTTGTTGGTAATTGTCATCACCTGCAGGGAACACAGTTGCCATGAATGGGTGAACTTGGTCCGATACCTGACAGCTGTCAGGGATTGTGCTATTGGGATAATGGAGCTAAAATGTCCTAACAAAACATCGCCCACAGCATAACACCGCCGCCGCCTGCCGGTTTCCGCCCAAGAGCGCATCCAAGTGCCATAGCCTCCGTTGGTAATCGGTGTATCCGCGCTCGGCCATCTACGTGATGCATTAGGAATCTTGATTCGCCAGACTAGGCCACTTTCTTCCAATCATCCACGGTCCAATCTCGATACGACGATCTTGGGCCCATTTTATGCGTTGTTGGCGATGACGTGCAGCGGTCATGGGGACCCCGCGTTGGGTCTTCGGCTATACAGGCCCATGCGCAGAAGGTTGCGATGAACTGTGTGCTGTGACACATTTCCTTGAACACCGCTGTTGACGATGACGATGTCAACAGTGGGGATCAAGGAAGTGCACACCCATCATGACTGTGTTTTTTCGATTATAAGATGTGTCGTCACTTGGTGTTGTTTTACACATGCCGGCCACTGAATTAGAAACCTTTATGCTGATATACGTAAACGTCACTTACGCAGAGCGTATGCGAAGTACGTTGTCACACAGCACAGAATATTTCGTATGTGTTTCAAGTACGTAACACTGAAACATTGAGACTTTTCAGATACGTTGCGCAATGTAACAGTAATGTTTCAGAAACCTTGCGGTTACGTCAAAATGTCCTCAAAGGTTACATGATTTTGAAACATTACCGATACGTCATAGTGAAAGGTCTTTGTAACGTCAACATACCAACTTCATGTTTCTGTTACGTATTTGAAAGATATTTGTAACTTCGTTACATTCATCATCTGTAACGTATACTCTATATTCACTTTCCTTTTGATTTTACTATCTCTGGTTATTTTATTTTACTATGTAAATTATCTTCCTACTGAACGAAATATTATTTCACCCGCTGAATGAGATCTGGCAATGAGTGTAAGTCATGACGTGGTGGTAGCTAGTATATAGGCGCGTTCATCGAGAGTGTGTTTGTTGTTGGAGTTGAGTTGTGTTGGTGTTGTGTTGGTTGTAGCGTTGGCGAGAGCGGAGGTTGATGTGTTGGCGTTGCGAGGTGTTGTTATGAGAGTGTGTGTACTATAAGAGGAAAGTTTATTCATTATTATGTACAAGATATATGAGTGCCTTAGTTGACCAAGAGTCTTGGAAATAAACAAGTTTTTCAGTAAGTTCAGTCTTTCTCAATTCATAGTTTTTGTCAGACCTCTGTCTGGCTGTTAGGTTTATGACTTTGATTACTTAATATAAATAACCAGCGTTGAGACTTTGTTTAAGTTCATAATTAACGAGTAACAACACCCTTTTGGGAATTCATTATTTTGAAGCTTAGAGCTAGTTATCATTAGCTCGCTGGTAAGAAGAATTATTATCATTCATAATAATTAGCTTAGCAAAAAGATAAATAAAGCTAATTCATTATACATCATCATCATCATTGTCAACCATTATCAATCCACTGCTGGAGGAAGGTCTCCCAAGTTTCCTCCACAACGGTCTGTCTTGTGCCAGTCTCCTCCATGTCCCCCCTGATACTTTCGAATTTCATCCACCCATCTCCTATGTGGTCTTCTTCTGGGTCTTTTCCTGTCCCTTGGAATCCAATCTAAAATTTCGGCTGTCCATCGATGATCTGTCCTTCTGGCAGTATGTCCAGCCCATTGCCATTTCAGGGATTTAACTCTGATCATGATGTCTTCCACTCTTGTCATTTTTTCGGATCCACGAGTTCCTCTTCTTATCTCTCCTGGTTACACCAAGCATGCACCTCTCCATGCTGCTTTGAGTTGTCTGCAGCCTTTGTATGTCTCTTTTAGTTAAGGTCCACGTCTCTGCACCATACGTAAGCACTGGAAGGATGCATTGATCAAACACTTTTCTTTTAAGACATAATGGCATATTGCTCTTGAAAATTATGCTGTTTCTTCCAAAACTCTCCAGGCAAGTTTTGTACGCCGATTAATTTCTTCATCAATGTGACCCTCCCTTGATATCTGCTGTCCAAGATAAACGTACGTGTCTGTTATCTCCAGCTTTTCTCCATCAATCGATAAATCTTCATTTCTTGTAAAAGCATTGAACATCACTTTTGTCTTCTGAAAGTTCATTTTTAATCCCACTTCTTTACTCTTGTCAGCAAGTTCCTGGATCATACTCTGCAGCTCTGATGGGGTAGTTGCAAAAATGACTACGTCATCAGCAAAACGAAGGTGGGTTAGATAATCTCCATTAATCTTTATCCCCTTGTTCTCCCAGCTCAGCGACTGAAAAACACCCTCCAATGTGGCATTAAAGAGCTTCTGGAGATATGGTGTCACCTTGTCTCACTCCCTTTCCAATTTTTACGTGTGTTGTATTTTCAAACAGCCTAATCTTTGCACTTGCATTTTCATAGATGTTATTAATAATATTAATGTATGCATCTTCAATACCGCAGGATTTCAGAGCCATTGCAACTGCTGATGGTTTCACCGAATCAAAGGCTTTTTCATAATCGATAAAAGCCATGCACAATGGAAGTTCATATTCCCTCGCTCTTTCAATTAGTTCTCTCAGCACGTGGATATGATCTATTGTGCTGTAGCCACTCCTGAATCCAGCTTGTTCTCTCGGTTGAGCCATGTCTAGTGCTACCTTCAAGCGGTGTGAAAGAACTTTAGTGAAGATTTTATAAACTACTGATAGGAGGCTGATAGGTCTGTAGTTTCCGAGATCCTCAATGTCACCTTTCTTATGTAGCAGGATCATTGTAGCGGTGTTCCAATCCTCAGGAATCTTTCCTTCATTAAGGCATCGAGTGAAAATTTGGGCGAGTACTGTTTCGATTTCTCCACTTGCTTCTTGTATGATGTCTACAGTAATTCCATCTTCTCCTGGAGCTTTTCCTCGCTTCATGTTCTTGATTGCATGTGCAACTTCTGCTGGAAGGACTGGAGGAACTCTGGTACTGGTATCTTTCATGATGTCTGGAGTGCATATATCATCCCTTTCATATAATTTGGAGTAGAAATATTTCACTCTTGTCAAAATTTCGCCTCTATTTCTTGTTACAGAACCATCTTCTTTTCTCAGTGCCATAATCTGTTTTCTTCCCTTACTGAAATGTCCCTTTGCTATCTTTAGGCTTTGGTTGTTTTCAATTGCTTTCCTCACTAGTTCACAGTTGAATTTCCTTACGTCTTCAGTGATACTTTTTCTTACTGTCTTGCATAGCTCTATATATTCCACTTTGGAAGTCACATCTTCTTTAGTTGTCCTCATCTCTTCTTTTTTGCATCAACATTTTGGTTTTTCCTGATAATTTGTTCACATGCAACTTGTTCTTAGACCCAGCTAATTTTGTTGCTGTTTCCATAAGAGCTTTGGTTACTTTTCTGTTAACTTCAGAGATGTCCACTTCTTCCGATGTTAGGCCTTCTAAAGCAGAGAACCTGTTCTTCAGTTCTAACTTGAAGGTATTATGGTGTTTTTTAAGGTTGGTTATGTCAATAGATTTTATTTGTCTTATGAGCTTGCCACGTTCAAGTTTAGTGTTGAGGTGCATCTTACATCTCACCAATCTATGGTCACTACCTGTGTTGAACTTGTTTAGCACACTGCAGTCTTCTATGACGAATTTTTTGTTACACATAATAAAATCAATTTCACTTGTCGTCCCATTTGGATGTCTCCATGTCCATTTCCTGTGTGGCTTTTTCTTGAAGAAGGAGTTCAAGATGAAAAACCCTTCTGCCTCTGCAAACTCAACGAGAGTATTTCCACACTGGTTTCTGTTGCCATGACCGAATTTACCTACTGAAGTTTCATTCTGTTGCCGTTGCCCTATTTTTGCATTGAAATCTCCCATAATTATTTTCAAGTGCTGCTTACCTTTATTATTTAGATGACAAATTTCCTCATAAAATTCTTCAATTTCTTCTTCAGGATGACTTGTGGTGGGTGCATAAGTTTGAATAATCTGAGCCTGGTATCTTTTCGAGAGTTGGATAACAAGTCGTGCAGCTCTGTCAGAGGAACTTTCAGCTTCTACAACTTTATCCTTCAGATTCTTGTTTATTATAAATCCAACACCACTAGTTCTGCCAGTATCTGTCCCACGATAGTAGAAGAGATGTCCACTTTTCAGTTCGATGAGATCTTCTCCTTTTCTCCTTACCTCACTTAGCCCCACGATGTCCCACTTGATCCTTTGTAGTTCCTCTTCCAATTCAAGAAGCCTTGAATCAGAAGATAGGGAGCGTCCATTGTAAGTAGCCAAGGTCAGCATCAGATGGCAGCCTAGTCCGGTCCTCCGGGGATTCTTAGCACCCTCAGCCTTCATGTCGCACTGGCCGCTGCCTTGGCCAGGTACATTCCAGCTGCCGGAGACTGAGGGCCAAGATTTAAGTTGTGGAATCATTTTGGAGGGGTTTGGCCATAACTCACCACGCTGGCCAAGCGGGTTGGTGAGTGTGGGATAGAATTTCCTCTGATCCCGATGGTATAGTTATACCGCTATGGGCGGTCGTCAGAGCCCCTTTAGTGGGAACAGGATGCACACCACGAGAAGGCGGGGTTGACATTTGTCAAGGAGAGGCTGTGATGTTACGCATCACCTGACCTTACATTCGTTACATTACTGTTACGTATTTGAAAGATATTTGTGGCATCATCATATTGCTGTTACGTATTTACTATGTTGTACATTATAGTTTTAATAAACTTTGTGAAATCACAATAAAAAATATTACACTCGACAGCTGTTTCAAAAGCAACAACAGTCGTATTACGAGTTGTTTATGTTTTCACAGCTTCAACGCAGTCCTCTGTCCATTGGAAACAGTGGCGGCGTTTATATATTGATAACAAAAGAAATAAAAATCGGTCCCAAATGAGGGTGTCAAATTTCTATTATACATGTGGAATAGATTATATTTCAGCGAAAAAATGAAAGAAAGAAAATCAAATTCGTCATTTCTCTAAATACCTACCAATATGAAATTTCTCAGCTTCAAGTAAAAAAGGCATGCTGGTATAGTATACTAACACAACAACGCAGCCATCTACTTAGATTTTATAAAATGCCTGTTAGAATTTAAAAATTATAATAATCAAAGCAGTTACTTTCATGTGATCTTGAATCACACACACACACAAAAAGGGTGAAATATTAAATCAAGTAACTAGCTAACTCGAGCACGACAGTGAATATCCCAGTAGCACGTGGAAATACGACAACGAGAGTGCTTCGGTGAAATGGCATAAATGCGCATGCGCATCCACGCCGTTGCGAAACCAAAAATCTTAAATATCGTCGGAATGTAACATCAAGGTAGCAATTATGTACAATGGAAACTATAAAACAGTAGTATCGGCGAATGCTATTTTTAACGTAACCGTAATGTACAAAGAGTTATGTTCCAAAATAGATGTTGCTGAAACGTAATTGTAAGATATTTCTGAAAGTGTAACGAAAATGAGAGATTGTAACATTATTGATACATATCTGAAACGTTTTGTGCTGTATGGGCACGTGCGTCACCATGTGATCTAGGAAACTACACTGCTGGTCACCCAAAATGCAACACCAAGAAGGAAGCATCCGATTGGCTTGAAATTCGCAGCATGTGTCGCCCGCAAGAGGACATGCAAACGATTAGCATTACAGGGCATATGCTAATCATGTGCGCCCGGCACGCACCGAGAAACACTATACGAAGGGTGCACAGAAGGTGGGGTGTTAGTAGTGGAAGTGTGTTGTGCTGCCGGACCTATGCATGGGAAGCTTCCTGATGCCTCGTGGCAGAATACGGCAATCATTCCAACACGTTTCGGAGTTCGACAGAGGACGAATAGTGGCTCATCGCGACAGCGGTTCATCGTACCGAGACATCGGCGCCCGTGTGGTACGACATCCAGCCACAGTGAGGCGAGTATAGATTCGGTGAGTGCAGGAGGGACGTACGGACCGACGTCAGTGATTGCCGCAGCCGCGGCATACTACCAAACGAGAGGACCGGCATGTTGTGCGGCGGGCATTCACGGTTCGCACCGCCTCATCACGAACGTTAGTGCAGGAATTAGGGTGTGTTGCGCAACAACCTGTGTCAGCACGTAACGTTCGACGTCGTCTGCAGGAGCGGGTACTTGTCGCACGGCGTCCATTGCTCCGATTACCATTGACGTTACACCACCGGCGAGTGCGGCGGCAGTGGGATGAACTGTGGCAACGCCACCGGCGAGTGCGGCGGCGCTTGATGAACTGTGGCAACGCCACCGGCGAGTGCGGCGGCGCTTGATGAACTGTGGCAACGTGTGGAAGCAGCCTGGACCGACATACTCCAAGCCCACATCCAAAGACTCTTTCGTTCGATGTCGCGGCGTGTAGCGGCCGTTATTGCCAGCCATGGGGGCCACACGAACTATTGATGTCTGCGTGTTCCGTAAGTCGCACGGGCCTGTAAGCTCAATCGTTTCATCTTTGTATTTGTTGTTATGTGTCCAGTAATCTGGCTTTGCTATCTCGTGTCCGTCTTGGTGTTGCATTTTGGGTGGCCAGCAGTGTATTTAAGACTGCCGTTTGTCAGTACAGTTTATCAAAATGGGAAAAACGAAGGACCTTCCGGAGTTCGATAAAGAGCTTATTGTGGGTGCCCGTCTGAGTAGAGCGACGATTTTGAAAACAGAAGAGCAGGCTAATTTCTAAAAAGGTGAGATATCCCGGGTCTTTAATCGGGGGAAAAATAACCCGTATTGTTTGTCTAAGTAGCACAACTGTGGTGGACGACGATCTGTCAGGAACGAGATCCACCGTCGACGGATAAGGCTTGTGCTGAGAAACGGGACTTCTTACGTACAGCAATTGACCGAAGCTTTCAATGAAGTCTGTGCCTGACCCATATCTCAGCGAACTATGCACAGGGAATTGAAAAGGATCAGTCTTGGCATTCGCATGCTTATACGGAAACCACTGATTTCTACGAAGGACCGGAAAAGGAAAATTCGTCTTCAGTTGTGTCTGTAACACTGTCACTGGACACAAGAAGATGAAAAAAGTCCTGTGGTCCAACGAGTTGCGGTTCTTCTTATCCTGTACCGACGGTTGGCAGAGAGTTTGGCTGGAGCTCTATGATGCACTATACTCAGCTTGCCTTGTAAACATAACTCAAGATTCTGGGGACGGTGTCGTGGTGTGGGGGCACGTTCTGCTGGTAGGGAACGGGTCCCTTGATATTGCTGAAAGGTTGGGTGTCCTTCAATGTATATCTGATTGTTGTTTCCGCTGAAGTGCATCCTGAAATGTTGACTTTTTTCCCAGTAGGTGACGCCTCTTTCAAGGACGACAATGCTATTTTCCATCGCGTAAGACGTCCTCAGCAGCGGTTCAGCAATTATGACAGGGATTTCCACCATGTTCCCTAGCCCCACAAATCCAGGATCTCAACCCCGTTGAGAATGTGTGGAAGGACATGTTAGAAAAACATATCCGGGAGTAAAGTCTTCTTCCGTCAAATCTGAGTCAGTTAAAGGACTGTATGGTGAACGCCTGGTATGCTGTAGACGTACCAGGGTGAGTTATAAGTTCGTCGCGTTTCGCGGTACAGGTGGGGAAGCTCCCCGGAACAGGTGGGACATGCACAGTGAGATGGGATGTGTCCCACGCCTGATTGAGGGACGTACTCCACTGCTCAGACAGGTAGACATGCGCCAGGCCCAACATGTGTGTGCCGCTTATATGAGACGAGAATGTCGGAGGAGAAATTTGATGTTCGTCTGCTACTACGCCATTATTGGAAAAACTGGTTTTGTAGTGTAGAAGGTGAGGGGAACAGTGCACCCTGCAACAGCAAGGAAAGTGTTCTAACACATCCGGTCCGGAGATACAGAGCTCGTTGACGAATCGAGGTGTGGAAGACCAGACATCACCAACACCGAAGCCCTACATCTCCGCACCCAGGAACCAGCACCCGACGATTAGCAGAGAAGGTCCATGCATCACAAACCACCATCGTTCGTCACCAACACCAGCTTGGTTTTCACTTTAGACGTCCGCGAATGGTTCCCCATGAGTTGAGCCCAAGGCAAGGTGAGAAGCATGTCACTGTGTGTCGAGAATTGCTGCAAAATACACGTGACTACCAGTTTTGGCGGAGAATCGTAACGGATGATGAGAAGTGGATCTTCCTACGTTATCCTGATACCGGAAACCAATGGCTACGGCCAGGGGATGAGCCTCAAGCAGTGGTTCAAAGAGGGCGTTTTGAAGTGAAGATAATGTTGTGTGTATGGTGGAATTTCGAGGGTCCTGTCCACTGGGAGCTTGCCACATGGTCGGGTTGTCGATGAGAGCATGTATGCCGACCAGCTGCAACACGTGTACGACGTTCTACGCCTGCGCTACCCTGCAGTGGTAGCGCAGGCGTAGAACGGAATTCTGAGTGCGCCACATCTGGGCTGTATGGTGGAAGGGAGACCACCGACCAGCCTAATTTGCTGATCGCATGATTTGTTGCCAAAGATGTGTGTGGTCTCACATTGTCATGGTGGATGTGGATCCTCTTCACATTCTTGTTTGGTCTCTTCCTAATTTATGGCTTCTCTAAGCTTCTTGAGTGTCTCAATGTACCGCTCGCTGGTCACGGTACGGCCACTTTCCAGAAAATCAAGGAGAATCCCATGACTTTGTGCTGATCGCTGGCTCTTGAACTTCCTAGGGCCTTGGTGAAGAGGTGTGACGCCATTCCATGGACTGATTCTTCGTTTCCGGATTGTAAAGATACGCCCACGTTTCATCCCCTGTCACTAGATCGAAAAAAAACATGTCTTCATTGGCTTCAAACGCTTCCAGAAGATCGACTTAAACCCTCCTCTTCTTCAAATCTGGAATGAAGAAGAGTTACTATAGAGGGAGAGTTACTCTACCAACATGTGCAATTTGAACGACATCTCTCAGTTAATAAAAAAGTTATGCCTGCTTTTGCATTACCTTCGGTACAACCGTCGTACGTTTTATTGGGTTAAATACGTAAAAAAAAATCCTATAAAAACACAAGATAAACATTCTTATAATATGCAAAAAGAAAACTGAACATTTAAAAACTTATGTAGATAGAAAGTTCCGTGCTTTAGTTCGTTTTCTTTGTAGCTTTCTTTTTTGTTTTATTTTTCTTATACGTCCACGTATTTGTAAAACTTCTATGTAATGGATTTAAGTATGTTTCTGCAGAAGCTAGGGGCTTCATTACAACTTACTTTGTAAGCAGGATGTATTAGTTCATCACCATCGTCTTCGTCGAGAGAAACACTCGTAATGTTTAACAGACAAAAGAGACTAGATTAAATTCGTAATGTACTTGTCTGCGCACTTTGGCGGCAGAACGGGAAACCGCAACGCTGATGACAAATTAGTTCTCTTAGAAGGATGATGCCGCATTGTTTAATTATGACGCAATATTATTTGAAATACGCAGTATTGTCTTCTGTTATTTTGCGAAATCACTTGCATAGAGAATTTTTAAAAGAATTAAATTTGTTTGTACTACAGGCAACCATGGTTAATTAGACCCCACGAATAACTACATTGAGAAAAACGTTTTGTTGATTCAACAAAAAAATTTGTCGAAATACAGTCAACAAAAATTTTTGTTGAATTTGCAAAATATTTTGTTGAAAATTATGGTTGATTTAACAAAATTTATTGTTATCACGACAACACGTTCTGTTCATTTAACAAAATGATTTGTCGATTTTTGGGGATTTGTTTGATCCAGCAAAACATATTGTTATCATGACAGAATCTTTAATTGCTGCAACAATATGTTTTGTTGGATCAAACAAATTCCCAAAAATCTACAAATCATTTTGTTAAACGAACAGAACGTTTTGTCCTGATAATAATAAATTTTGTTAAATCAACAATAATTTTGCAAATTCAACTAAATAATTTTGCAAATTCAACTAAATAATTTTGTAAATTCAACAAAAAAATTTGTTGACTGTATATCGACAAAATGTTTTGTTGAATTAACAAAACGTTTTTCTCAGTGTAAGCCCCGGATGTTCGGCGTTTTATTATACCTGGACATTTTTTCTTTCGCTTACATATTCGACATTTTCATAACAACACATGCAATTAGAAAGGTGTTCAAAAGCCTGTTGGATTTATCCTCGTCGAATACTTGTCATTTAGCCCATATTTTTCAGTTGCTATATAACAACTGTGTAAAAAAAAAAAGCCTGGAAAAATTTAAGCGAATTAGTTAATGTGAATAAAGTATCCAGGAAAGAATGACATTCGGGAGATCCAAGCGAAGAGTTTAAGCATTATTAAATTGTGAGCGATTTTAATTATATTTGTGGGAATATGTTTCCTATAATTTTCCTCACCAATGGCTTAAAGAATACACCGGCTGTTTAGTAAAGCTCGCTAATTTTGATGTAAATTTTTAACTCCGGCGATGTCGTGATTAAATTCTGCATAGAAATTTCACCTGGAATTAACCCAGAATTTTGTGTCTCTCCGTCTGTTTCAGAAGGGAAATAATTCAGTACGGAATCTGACTCTTTTGTTTCTGTGCAAACTTCGGTGACAATAGTGAATGTGCCTATTTAAGTATAGGCTGCACGAGAGGGTAGATGGTTGATCGAAATTTCTCCTTTGGGTGGAAAACTTGTTCCTGGACCTACACCATTTCACGCGCCGGTGGATCATGTCAAAGAGAGTATGTTTAGATGATATAACACAATGGTGGAACATTGGAAGGACAGGAGATTGCTTCAGCAGGGAATATCATTTGAAAGCAGCCTTCCGAAAGGGAGGGGAAAAAATAAAATGTTGGAAAAGGTCATCGCATTGGGAAGGCGGACAATGCGGATAGCAGCACACTGGATTCTAAAGACTTCTTATCTTTTTAAATTTAATCTCCTATGAAGCCCATGCATCATATCCAAGCAACGTTAGCTGATTTACGACCATGAAAGTACGTGAACGATGAGCAACATGTGATAGGTAATAAACTGTAGTGATCGGGAGCAGCGCTTGGCATTGCTAAAAATATAGCACGCTACAAAATAAAGTAGCTTGTAGTGAAAAATTACGCTGCAAATCGTGTTACTTTAAAGCAAGAAAGATGACACCGAATTTTCGGTTGATTATAATAAGCACGTCTCTTGAATTCGCTCCGACGCGAATTATAATTTATCAAAGCGTTTCAAAGTGAATGGAACCGGCTTGAGAAACAATCAACCAGTTCCTACAATCGATAAAACATCGAGAAAGAGAAACATATGCACACTCTACTCAAAAGCATCAATCCTCCTAATGGAAAGCCTGTTTATTCACAAATATGGTGAAGTAAGTTGCAATGATGATACTCCTTGTCAATCCTCCTAATGGAAAGCAACAATCTTAATGGAAAGCCTGTTTATTCACAAATATTCAGTCCTCCTAATGAAAGCCTAAAATCTCAATCCTCCTAATGGAAAGCCTGTTTATTCTCAAATATGGTGAAGTAAGTTGCAATGATGATACTTCTTGTTAATCCTCCTAATGGAAAGCCTGTTTATTCTCAAATATGGTGAAGTAAGTAGCAATGATGATACTCCATTTAAATACAATAATGAGAAGTGGTTTCATGATAGCCTCACATGCACGTGATGGACATGATATCTCATGAAAGATTTGATAACATCGATAAATATAGTACATGTCAAGCAATGTATTAAATATTATGCCACGGAAAACGGTGCTTAATACGATTTAACACATAGAGACTTATACCAATTTAATATTTAATACATTCCTTGACATGTACTATATTTATCGATGTTATCAAATCTTTCACGAGTTCCATCACGTGCATGTGACGCTATCATGAAATCACTTCTCATTATTGTATTTAAATTCATACTCAGTTCCAATTTGCTACTAACATCTGAAGATGGTTCCGTTGCGGACCTGGAAGGTCTAATATTTACTGTATATATTAATATTAACCTTCATCACATTAAATTATTTAAAAAGTCAATTGTATAATTTGAATCCAATAAGATCGTGTTAAGATGGCCAGAGATCTACATAGAAAGTCAACGTAAACACGATTGAACCTTTAATTAGTACTTAGTTGCACCAGCGGCTAAAAAGAATGTTACAAAATTTCACAAATGACGCACAAAATGTTTCTCATTGCACGAGGAAGGTATCATAGAGAAAGAGATTTTCAAGTCGAACAGTTAAAAGAAGAAATATAGAAAGAAACATGATATAAGTCTACGTCTGCTAGCGAAAGAACTTTGCATAATGGAAAATTTGAAAATAGGCGAACATGGACAAAGCTATGCTAAGGAAAAAGAACTTTTGAGGTACGTCGTCCAAAAGCAGAGGTAACGAAAAAAGTTTTCGACTTTTACTTTGGATTATCTTTGCATTATTTAAAAAGGATAATGTTCTACATCTCTATTGTAGCGAATGGCGTACAGTAAAGTAGAAATGTATCAATAGTTTTTTAAAAGCGGCGATACAGCCGCAAAATTGAAGTACACCAACACCACCTACCGACAGAACTGTGAACTACAAAATTTATCATATATTTAGTCTAAAGTGTTCTACAAGGTAAATGGCATCCTGGTGTTAAAAAAATGTTTTAAATCGCACATGCAGAGATATTGAGAAAAACAGATTCAGCATTTGTGTCCTCTAGCGGCAAAATTGTGCGTTATTTTGGGAAGAAAATGCATACACAGAGTTTGCACAGTTAGTAGTATCTGAAAGGAAGACGTTTTTCAATTGGGCTTTTGGTCCCGCAGATATTGCTGTAAACGAAAACGTAAACTTATGCCCTCTGGCGGCAGACTTGTGCATTAAGAAAAATTTTGAAATTACACTGCTGGCTACCCAAAATGCAACACCAAGAAGGACACGAGATAGCAAAGCCGGATTTACTGGACACATAACAACAGATACAAAGATGAAACAATTGAGCTTACAGGCCCGTGCGACTTGCGGAACACGCAGACATCAATAGTTCGTGTGGCCCCTCATGGCTGGCAATAACGGCCACTACACGCCGCGGCATCGAACGAAAGAGGCTTAGGATGTGGGCTTGGGTTATGTCGGTCCAGGCTGCTTCCACACGTTGCCACAGTTCATCAGGCGTAGCCGCAGGTGGTGCTTGCCAAGCCACTCGATTGCCGATCAGCGATTAGACATGTTCGATGGGCGACATATCGGGAGAACAGGCGGGACACTGCAGCAGTGACACCTGGCGAGCCGTGATTTGTTGCACGCATCGTGCCACGTGCGGGCGCGCTTTGTTCTGTTGAAACGTGGGTGCTGGCAGGTCCTGCAGGTAATGGAGGACTACAGGCTCCAAAACGTCGCGAGATTGTGCGGTGGTTGTTGAGTGTACCGGCGATGCGAACCAGAGGATGCGGGTGTCATATCCAATTGCGCCCCAAACCATAACGCCAGGCGACGGACCGGTATGGTGATGCATAATGCAGGCGTCATACAGTCTCTCGCCGCGGTGCCGCCACACGCGGATCCGACCATCGAGGTGTTGCAGGCAGAATCGTGATTCGTCGGAAAAGACAATGCCGTGCTATTCCGTAGTCCAGGTGCGGCGTTCAACGGCCCACTGCCACCGCACAAGCCGGTGGTGTAACGTCAATGGTAATCGGAGGAATGGGCGCCGTGCGACTAGTCCCCGCTCCTGCAGACGACGTCGAACGGTACGTACTGACACAGGTTGTTGCGCAACACACCCTAATTCCTTCGCTAACGTTCGTGATGTGGCGGTGCTAGCCGTCAATGCTCGCCGCACAACATGCCGGTCCTCTCGTTCGGTGGTGTGCCGCGGCTGTGTCAATCGTTCACGTCGGTCCGTCCGTCTTTCCTGCACCCACCGAATCCATACTCGCCTCACTGTGGCTGGATGTCGTCTCACACGGGCGCCGATGTTTCGGTACAATAAACCGCTGTCGCGATAAGCCACTATTCGTCCTCTGTCGAACTCCGAAATGTGCTGGAATGACTGCCGTATTCTGCGACGAGGCATCAGGAAGCTTCCCACGCACAGGTTCGGCAGAACAACACACTTCCACTACTTACACCCCGCCTTCTGTGCGCCCTTCTTCGAGTGCTTCTCGGTGGCGTGCCGGGCGCACATGATTTGCATATGCCCTGCAATGTTAATCATCTGCATGTCCTCTCGCGGGCGACGCATGCTGCGAATTTTAGGCTAATCGGATGCTTCCTTCTTGGTGTTGCATTTTGGGTGGCCAGCAGTGTATATGAGCAACATTTCGGAGCGGAAACGCTCTCAAACAAAGAAAAAAACAAAAAACATCCAGTTACAAATAAATAAATATTTTGACTTATGGACCTAAATACCATTATTTTCAAAATCGGTCTCTTAGAAGCAGAGATTTCGACAAAAATAATATATATATCCACACCCCCTGGCTGAGAAACCATGCATTATTTTAAGAAAGAAATGTTCCGAAAAGATTTATCGACGTGAGCGTGTCGGTCCACATTATAATCGAGATTTTAGAAGCTCAAATTTTACTGCAAATACATCAGAAGCAGAAATTAACACTTACACCCCCTGATGGCCAAACCATTCTTTACCAAAAATTAGAAATTGTATGCAAAATTTCCATTCTTTACCAAAAATTCGAAATTGTATCCGCGGCAGAAAGGATTTTTCAAATCGGAGTCTTGGAAGCAGAGATATCGGGGGAAACGTAATTTACTTTTACGCCCCATAGCGGAAAATCTATGCGTAACTTGAAAAAGTGACTATACCTAAAATAATATTTGACATAAATGGAATCGAAAGGTAAAACGTTTTTCAGTCGGATGTTTATAAGCATATATATGGAATAAAATGTATCTTGAATTCGATGTCATCTGCGTTTACGCCCTCTAGCGGTGAAATTGTGCATCTTAAAAAAAATGAAGTGAAGGACTGACGGGCAAACCGGTAACATTAGCACTATCTTTATTACAGTGAAAAAAAACCCTTCAAATCACGTAACAATTACTGGAAAATTATTGGCTGAAACAGGAGATTAGTGTACCCTACTACAGTCACGTACCTGACTTGCCTTGCATTGTAAAAGTTATCCATACTGTTAACCATAAAGTATTATATTCCTTACTTTATGCATCTCAGTCAGCATGAGAAGACAGTGCGCACGAGATGATCGAGGTAGCGTTAGCATTTGATAGCGAGATTCGATACTCTTAGCAAAAGAAATGAATTCACAGTTACATTTTGACAGTGCTTTTATTGGAATTGCTTGAGCATCTCAGCTAACCTGGAATATGAGCCACTGAATATGTTGAAATGTGTTACATATGATGATCAGAACTGAGATAAATACGAAGATAAATTACTTGTATAATTTATCTTGGTATTTTGGTCTGAATGCCACATGTAAGAATGTAAAGATATTCTTCAGAATCTGCAGTTTTAACTAAATGAAGAAAAAGTTGCTAAAACGCTGAGGAAGTAACTACTTTTCAGAAAAAGTAGTGTAGCTAGCTACTTTTCGGAAAAAGTAGTTTTAGTTGTGGCAAGCTATTTTTTCAAGAACGTAGTTGTAGCTATTTACTTTTAAAAAGTAGCTTTGCAATCACTGACAAAGTGCAATTGGTTTAAATCGAAGTTCGGTTTCATGTTTCTGTTATTCTGTCATCCGTTTTGAAGCATACACTATAGAAAATTAAATGGTGTGAATTAACGGAAAATTCCGGAATAATAACGTGCAGCAAATTTTCGTATAGATATGCGATTTTCAAGGAAATTTTCATTTAGGTTTCAGTTTCTGATATGAGAAACATTCAGAGTTTTGATAGATTTTCCGTTGTTATTTTTTTTAAACAAAAATGTCAGTGTCGGGTTCTTTTCATACATAAATTGCAGTCCAGATATATTCTCAAGTTTCTAAAACCTTCGATTTTGACGTCTCCAACGTCTGTACAAGGGCTTCCAGTAACATCGCTTGAATAGAAGTGTATGACTTAAGTAGCTATTTCGAAGACGGTCGTGAACGCCAGTTATACGCTTTGCAGAACTTCATGTGTTGAGCTAGGAGTTTTTTCTCACAAGTTGAAAGAAATCCCTGCTCTGTAAGGTTCAAACGGGAGTCAGAAACGTGTAAGTGCACACTCTCTATCTCTATATCTTTTTTTTTTTTGACGTAGGACTACGTCTAACTCCGCGGATAGTAGGGTGCGACTTACGGCCGACCGCCTCTGACAAAGGTAAGTCCCGATTGAAATCATTATACCTTTAAAATTGTGTGCCGCACACTAATCGTGTAAGCATATTCGTAAACAACATGGAGACCAATTCGCGTACTGCGCAATACATCGTGCAAGCGTCGCTCTCCTCGCTCCTTGAGCGCGGGGATGATGATGCAACATTTCTGGATGTGTAACTGCGTTTGACTCAGTCTATCTCGGCAACCATGAGCGCAACACGACTGTGCGTGGTATCGTTTAAAAGCTCTCGTCGAGATCTATTCAAATATATGAAGAACATTTCCCAGTGGTTTGAACTGAACGTTTTAAAAATTGTTTTCTTGTGAAACGGTGAACACTTTAGACAATATCGCGGTTTATATGGAAAACCGTGAGTGCAAAACGACTGTGCGTGGTATCGTTTTAAAGCTCTCGACGAGATCTATTCAAATATATAAAGAACATATCGCAGTGTTTTGAACTAAAATTTTAAAACATTGTTTTCGTGTTAACGAGTTAACATTTTCGACAATGCCGCGGAATTCGCAGAATGAACGCAAGCAAAAGCGGAGAAAATCAAAACGAGAGGCAAGAGCAAGTGATGAGGAACGTAAGAAGCCCAAGAAGACAGAGCACCACGTTGGGTAATTCGTGTATCGATCTGCTTTGTGTTCGCAATGTATCCAGCATTATTTGTAAAAATTATGTAAGCTACTTTTCATGTCATAGACCTGTGTTGGCTATAACAAATTAAATAAACGATTTGAAACCATATTCGACAAGCTCATTTCAACTCTCCGATCTGCAAGTCGTAGTCCTACGTTCCAAACTGTCGGCTCAATCAGAACAGAGCCTACCTGTATATATATATACATATTTTTTTTTTTTTTTTTTTTTTTTTGCTGAATATTTAGGTTTTCTAAAAATTGTTTCGAAATGTGTTTTCGCTTCGGAAAGAATTCAAAAGATCGGCTCATTAAAACTAAAAATTCGGTGTCATCTTTCTAGTTCGATGTTTGCAATGGTTATTCATTTTGTTTGCTTCGTGTCTATTTTATCTCTTATTTTTATATCTGCTCTGCCACGTGTGGTCTGGACAAAGGGTTAGACAATGATGTCAGTGGAGAAAAGAGAAAGGAGAACCATTCCCGTTCTTGTCGTAACTAGATTCCTTCACGGATTAGATCCGTGTTGCGCAAACCGTGTCAGTGACCGAGACTGTGTAGACTTCACAACGGATGAAGAATAAATCGCACTTCTTTTGAGCGTTGCTTTTCCTTCGTGGGTACAAGTGTCACAAGAGCATGCGAATTGCGTTGCCTAAAAGAATTTATGACCCTGTTTTTACACTACTGTGAAGACCTCGTCCTGAAAATCTATATATGTACACACACACACAGAGTCTGTATATTTTATTTGTAACAGAATGTCAGGCATAAAAACACTGCCTACTCATTTCAGTTAAACGTCGTTTGGCATCTTTTGCCTATTTCTCCTGATGGGAGTAAGGTAATCATTTCCTAAATAGCCACCAGTCTGTATGCTTCCCTTTAGAGGCGTTTTCTGAAAGGTCTGCGCTTTTGGCCATTCGTCCGAGTTCGAGAGTTAAGTGCTACGAGTGGAATTTCCACCAGTGGAACAAGGTAAAAACATCCCACTAGTGGAACTAAGGAAACCAGCTGGCCCAGTCGGCGACTGCAGCTTCCTAAATTACTCGAAAGAGTAACTCTTCACAGATCTATATCAGTGCAAATGGATAAATTTGAATGACATATGTGGCTTTTGAAGTATGAGATTCGTGTAATTTATATTTTATATTTCGTTCTAAACAGTAATTTATGTATAGAATTCATGTAATTTATTTTATATTTTGTTCCAAACAGTATTTATTTATGGAACAGTATCATACGTATGGAATTCAGTCCTGTTACTCTAATTTACAAACGTATGAAGGCGTGTGTAAACACTTTCTAATATCTCCAGTGGCTTTCAGTTCATTAAGACATCTATTAGTTCTTTCGTCCAACTTGACAGTTGTTTTTTAATTCTTCTTTTTAGATTCTAAATTCTAGAAAGTTCTTCGGTATACGAAGTCGCTCTTTTCTGCCTCCTTAATCATCTCTAAAATATTCGGGTGACTTTTATTCAAAACAGAGGTCAACCTTCTGTGCCATCCTTCAATGACATTATTTGTTGGATGTCGTCTCTTGTAACAGTTCTACATACTGTACTAACATCCACTAATGAATTTTCTAGCCATTGGTCCTCAAAATAATACCGCACCTAGCTTCCTCAGTTCACTAGTGGGGCGATTTCCCCTCCTGTTTCACTCGTGGGACGATTTCCCCTCCTGTTTCACTTGTGGCACGATTTCCCGTTTCACTCGTGGCACGGTTTCCCGTTTCACTCGTGGGACGATTTCCCCTCTTGTTTCACTCGTGGGACGATTTCTCCTCCTGTTTCACTCGTGGGACGATTTCCCTTACTGTTTCACTCGTGGGACGATTTCCCTTACTGTTTCACTCGTGGGACGATTTCCCCCCTGTTCCACTCGTGGTACGCTCCCGAGTTCTAATCCCGCTGAGGCATGGATATTGTTTGTCTTACGGCACTGTCTTTCTTCCTTCCCTGGAACTAGTGGCCCTAAATTAGGGTCGGGTGTCTGCTTATAGCCAATAAAGTTTTTCAGGGTGGTCATTAAATCCCCAAATAAAAAGCAAGAACAGAAAAAATAAGTTTTCCGTTGGACACTAGCCAAGAATTAAAGCTAAGTCCTGTGACGTACTGGTAACTTAACCTTCCTTTGGAGTTTATGTTGTTTCTTATGTAAATTTTCGTTACTTCTCCGTTTGAATTTTCGACTGATATTATCCTAACAACTCGTACGTTTTGGCTCCGCTGACTGTGATTCAAATGAAAATAAAAATCTAAGACGACAGCGTCAAGGGTGGAGAGATGAAAAACGTGCAGAGAGCGGACGAATGTAGATATAGTGCGGACATTGCTATGTTTGTTAAAATTATATGATATTTGTGACGTGCCTGCCCCGCAGGACGAACATGCAGGTAGCAGTGAGAGCACGTGTCCGTGTAGCTCAGGTGGGAGAGCGACTTACTCCGGAGTGGCGGGGCCCGGTTTCGATGCTCGGCGCGGGCAAACTGGTACGATATATTGGCGCCCGAACTTCCAGGATGTTCCGGCTGTTAAGTTTCTCGCAATGATGTGATGTTCTTTCCAGACGGCGAGACAGGAAAAATGAGAATCCCTTCTTCAGTGCTTCGAAAAAATAAATCAGTGTAATGTTACGTTCCACGTACCAAATTGTCTGGGATTTCTCAAATGCAGGGTTTTCCTGGGATGACTGCCTACAGCGACACATGGTCCCGGCTGACTCTTGGACCATACCCCCGGCCCTCTCTCTCGAGGGAGGTGGGGGATGTGACGTGCCTGCCCAGCAGGACGCACATGAGACAAAGGCGATAACTGTGTTTTCACAGATTGTTGTTTCAATGACCTGATGATATACGAATTCAGAGTTGTCAACTAAAAGCTACGCAAAGACAAAGCGCATTTACGGCTACTATTCCCTGTTCGTTTGCAAGTTGCTGATACTTTTCACCCTGTCCTTTAATTTCAATTAGATTTAACTGATCATGTTATGTGCTCAATAAATCTGGCTAAGGACATTAATTGAAATTAAGAACCGCGGCAAAACAACGAAACCACTGTAGGCCTTCAGTTTGTGTGATATGTGCTGCCTGAATTGGTATTAGCTACTTTTATTTCACCATTCATGATCATTCTGATGTACCTTCATGACATTCATTACCAAAACTTTTCACTAAAGCGTACCTGGATGTTTGTTCCATATAAATTTTATCTTGCTACTCAATCATGAATACTGTATTTTCCGAGAATAACGTTGTACCAAGTCAATTCCATTTATCTCGTTGGTTTGTTACCGGAAATAACGTCGCATCAGTTTAAGGCTGCAGGTAAGCATACCACAGAGACGTTTTATTTTTTTAGACGACCCCCTACCCCCTATACCCGTCCCTTGCTGAAATTATAGTATGGTAACATTGTTTGGCTTTCATTGAAGATGAATGGCACAATGAAGGGAGTATTCGGCATACTAAGTTTATTTGGTTTTAATACATGTTGAAACGCCTGCGCAACTTACATTAAATAACATCGGAGGTGAAAGCGCTCTACACGCCCGAAAAGCAGTGCACTAAATGGCAGTCATCACCACTGAATTGCTGTATTTGAGTAGCTGCTCATTCTAATGGGTAAAAGAACTACCGTTTACGGAAAAAGGAGGGATGTGAAAGACTCTTAGTATGTGTGATACAAACCCAAGTTGATTTACACTGCTCGACATAGAAAATGCCACACCAGGAAGTATTTGACGGAGCTCCATGGAAATTATTGGGTACATCTCGACAGCTGGCTTTTGTAAATAATTGCAGTTTCTAATCAATCACGTACTAGATGAGGGAGTTAAAATGACAAAACGGATCTGTGTAGCTAAGTTTAGTCGTCCTTACCTGGGTGTGTGGACAACTGCGTCGGAGTGATCTCGGTAGCGAAAGCATGTGTAAGGAGTGATTATTCCTAGAGGACGTGGTCGGAAACAGAGCTGAGACGGGCTGATCCCGAAAGCCCAAAGCAGAGCCCGGACCCGAATCGTGCTCGGGCTGTAGAATATTTACTGCGGTTCGGGCTCCGACGGGCTCAGGCTCTGAGGGAGAGCTAGACTTTTTTTTTTTACATATAAATGTGATTTTGTATAATTTAGCAAATGAGACGCTTTATAATTGGTAAAGGGAATTCTTTGGCAACTGGTTCTGGTTAAGGAGCGGGCATTCGAGATGGCTATTTATTCCGGCCTTGGGTAGAAAATGACACAGGCCGCGTCTGTTTCTGGAAAGAAGAGAAAGCTTTTTCAAGAACTGTAGATATTGCATAGTTGATAGTATGCCGACGATAATTTACCCATTATCTGCTTGCAGTAGCTCCCTGCTAATTCTATTTAGCAACGTACTCATATTGCAGCTCATTATGGCGCAATAATATTAGCATTATTTGAGCACCATACAATTGCAGCACTTCCCGATCATTTTGGATGCACGGCCGCCCGAAGCACTTCAGGTGGAAATGATCAAAGAAAATCGTACAGTTACACTGTAAAAATAGATAGAGGTCCCTTTCGAACACTCCGCATTTAAGAAATACATTGATTAATTGTAGGAGGAGGAGAGAATGGAAGTGTGGAAAAGGAGATGTTTTTTTATTAGAGGTTGAACAAGTTAGCCAGTTTTCGGGCTCATTCGGGCCCAGGCTCTATCTTGCTATATAAAATTCGGGCTCGGGTGTGCTCGGAGCGATATGCCACCGGCTCGGGCAAATTGAGCCCGAACCCAGTTCTAGTCGGAAGCCCTACCATCACACGGACACTGTTTCCAGGGGCTTCATCTTAGAGCTACGTACGGCTGGTGGGACTCTGTGCCACGTCGTAGCGAAATCGCATCCGGCCTCATACGGCTGTAGGGGTTTTAAGAAGGTAAGGTGCGTCGCCGTAGTGGAACTGGTGCACGTAGGCGGTCATCCGAACGCCTCGATCACCATATTCGACGGCATGCCGTAGCAACCGCCACAATCCATAGCGAACGACATTCGATGAGATGTACGGGCAGCTATTGATATCCACCTATCGACACGAGCTGTGAATCACAGATTGGCTGAGAACGTTTTGTGCTATCGCCAGTCATTGCGACGAATGTCACACACCGCAACATACCGTCGCGCAAGGTTGCAGTGGTGCTGTGCCAGCCATGCGTGATGGGACGAATGGAATCAAGTTGTATTCATCTATACGAGTTCGCTTCTGTCAAAACGTCGACCGCCGCCGATAGAGAGTCTAGAAACGACGTGGTCACCGGGATGAGAACACCATACGGCTTCTCAGTGTGATGTCATGGATTGGGACACTATCCGTTTTCAACAGCCGCTCACCGCTCGTACGCGTAGTGGGTATAGTGATCACGACGATACGTCGATGAGGTGCTTGCAACCCGTTTTGTTGCCGTATCTATGACGTCGAGTTTCAGCAAGATAACGCCCGGCCGTACATTGCCAACATCAGAAGACAATGCCAGAAGGTGCCCAGGTGTTGCTCTGGCCAGCGGGTTCCCCAGACCTCTCCCCACTAGAGAACATGTGTGACGTCATTGATTGACGACTTAACTCCACTGGACAACATCCTCACAGTGTCGACGAATTGTAGACACAGTTCAGCGACACCTCAGGACACCATCCGGTGACTTTGCCACTCGATGCCACCCTGTGTTGCCGAATGTATAACCACTAACTCAGGCCATATTATACTATCTCCTTACCTATCGCATTCATGTCATCATCATCATCATTGTCAACCATTATCAATCCCCTGCTGGACGAAAGTCTCTCCAAGCCTCTTCCACAACGGCCTGTCTTGTGCCAGTCTCCTCCATGTTACTCTCGCATACATTTGAATTTCATCCACCCATCTCCCATGTGGTCTTCTTCTGGGCATTTTCTTGTCCCTTGGAATCCAGTCTAAAATTTCGACTGTCCATCGACGGTCTGTTCTTCTGGCAGTATGTCCAGCCCGTTGCCATTTCAGGTATTTTACTCTGATCATGATGTCTTCCACTCTTGTCATTTTTCTGATCCACGAGTTCCTCTTCTTATCTCTCCTGGTTACACCAAGCATGCACCTCTCCATGCCACTTTCAGTTGTCTACAGCCTTTGTATGTCTCTTTTAGTTAAGGTCCACGTCTCTGCACCATACGTAAGCACTGGAAGGATGCATTAATCAAACACTTTTCTTTTAAGACATAATGACATATTGCTCTTGAAAATTATGCTGTCTCTTTCAAAAGCTCTCCAGGCAAGTTTTATACGCCGATTAATTTCTTCATCAATGTGACCCTCACTTGATATCTGCTGTCCAAGATAAACGTATGCATTTGTTATCTCCAGCTTTTCTCCATCAATCGATAAATCTTCATTTCTTGTAAAAGCATTCTACATCACTTTTGTCTTCTGAAAGTTCATTTTAATCCCACTTCTTTACTCTTGTTCCTCAGAAATTAAGCACTTCTGTGCCATCTACTTGTCTAGTGTGTTAAGTTTCGTCTGCTTTCGTGTATTCCTTCATGGTGTGTCATTTTCTTTGTAGAGCAGTGTACATCCTAATGTGCATCAGTGACTCTCTGATTAGGCAATACACAGTGCATCAAAGAATTTTTAAGACTGGCGCTAGATTTCGGCCTACGGTGGAGCCACCAGTGTAATCGCGAATGCGTTATAAACCGTGACCATCTGCTTGCTTTCTGCCAAAAGTACTGCGCAGTTGTTAAAGTAACTCAAACGAAACGGCCGTTCATTAGAGAAATAAAAAATTTTTCATGTTGAATTATTAAGATGGAACAAAGTGCTGTTATTAAATTTAACGCAAAACTTGGTAAAAGTGCTTCGAAAACGTACCAAATGATGAAACAAGTTTACGATGAGTTTTGTTTAAGTAGATCAAATGTTTTCCTGTGGCACAGATGTTTTTTGGACGGAAGAGATACGCTAGAAGATGATAAGCATACCAGAAGACCAAGTTCATCTAGGACACCTGAGATTATTGAAAAAGTGCGTGATTTCGTGGCAAACAATCGATGTGCTTCACTAAGAATGATGGAAGAGTCTTTAAACATTAACAAAGAAACGATTCGAACCATCCTGCATGAAGATTTGGGCAAAACAAAAGTCTGTGCTAAATTTGTTCCACACACGTTAACCAATGAACAAAATTGAAGGAAAAGTGCACATTGCAGAGATACCATTTCAGCCGGTGAAAATGATCCAAACTTCTTAAAATCGCTTGTTACAGATGATGAAACATGGTGTTTTTAATATGATCCTAAAACAAAGCGACAAAGTGCGGAATGGAAGTCAAAAAACTCACCACAAGCCAAAAAAAAAAAAAAACAACAAAAAAAAACAGAAAAGTTCCATCGAAAATCAAAACAATGCTCATTACATTCTTCGATAGTAAAGGTATTATCCACAATGAATTTGTTCCAAGTGGACAAACAATTACTGGTGAGTTTTATTTAAATGTTTTGAGGCGTTTGATGGGCAGAATTCGTCGCATTCGTCCGGAATATCGGGATGAAAGCAGTTGGTGTTTGCTGCACTATAATGCACCCAGTCACACCTCACTTCTTGTTTGTAGATTTTTGGCGAAAAATAACATTTGTGTGTTGAATCATCGACCGTATTCGCCTGATTTAGCACCCTGCGACTATTCTTTAATCCCAACACTTAAAATGACGTTAAAAGGATGTTATTTTGATGAAATTTCGACCAATCAAACAGCTTTGACGCGTGCTTTGGAGGCAATTCCGCAAAGTGAACTGGAACAGGCATTCGAATCATCATTAAATCGCTTTAACAAGTGTATTGAAGCCAGAGGGATTTATTTTGAATAAAAAACGAAAACAAATTATAATTTCTTGTTTCTATTTCATTTTACAGACCCAGTCTTAAAAATTCTTTGCCACACTGTGTAGGTGTCAGATCATTTGGTTGTTGAATGTTATATGATAATACGGATCAGAGACTAACCTAATTAATAACAATGTAACTATCCTAATTAATAAAAATATGACTATTCTAATTAATAACAACGTATCCTAATTAATAACGAGTGGCCTGTGTTAATCAGTGAGTGATTAATGCGACTTATTCATTTATCCATGAAATAAGTTTCTTTTTCTTTCCTTTATCTCTGTACTTTAGAGTCAATAAAGAATACCCTGAGGAAATAATGCGACTTGTTTCTTTGTCCGAGGAATAAGTAAGTTCCTTTCTTTAATCTATGTACTTTGGTGTCAATAATAAATATCCTGAATGAATAATTCGATTATGTTTTTATCCATGAATGAAAACAGTTTCTTTCTTTAATCTCTTTGCTTCGGAGACAATAATAGATATCCTAAATGAGTAATGCGACTTATTTATTGATCCTAAAATAAATCAGTTTCCCGTTTTAATCTCTGTACCAATAAAAGGCCTCTATTTTTTACCTGTAGAATAAGTAAGTGTCTTTCTTTAATCTCCTTACTGTGGAGTGAGTAATTAATAACTTGCATGAATAATGTTATTTATTTATTTATCCTTGGGATAAATCAGTTTCTTTTTTCAATTTTTATACTCTGGAGTCAATAATGAATATCCCTGAACAAATAATGCAGGTTGCTTATTTATCCGTGGAGTCAGTGTATCTCTTTTTTTACGCTTTTTAACCGTACGTTGGAACAGCGTATATGCTCCAGCTTTGTCCGTCTGTCTGTCCGCACCATAACTCGAGTAAAAATGGTTCGATTTCGAGGACATTTTAGTATGTGATAGGGGACAACCTTGGGACGAACCCTATTGAAAATGGGCGAAATGGGGTCAGAGGATCAGGACATAGGAGCGGGATACATTGTATCGGCCTTATGCGTCATAACTTACGTAAAAATGCTTCGATTTTAACGAAACTTTATCATGTTGTTCCGGAGGTATACTGAACCAGTTCTGTTGAATATCATCGAAATGGGGTCAAAGGTCAGGGCACAGGAGCGAGATTTATTCCACAGCCATTATCCTCATAACTTAAAAATGCTTCGATTCTTCAATTGCGACAAAATTGAGTATGTTGTTTGACTAAAAATTCTTCAATTGCGACAAAATTGAGTATGTTGTTTCGTAGGTGTACTGGGCCAATTCTGTTTAATATCATCGAAATGGGGTCAAAGGTCGGGGCACAGGAGCGAGATTTATTCCATAGCCATTATACTCTTAACTTGAGTAATGATTTCATGTATGTTGGAAAGCGTATCATAATCAATGCATTGCATGATTTACTAACTTGTTAATCTATGTACTTTAGATTCAGTTTCGTTCAACGAGCGATGGAACTGTATACAGTAAGACTACTATCTTTCGTTGTGTGAATCTCTTTACTTCGGAGGCAATAATAAATATCTTAATGAGTAATGCAACTTATTTATTGATCCTAAAATAAATCAATTTCTTTTTTTATTACCTGTAAAGTTAGTCAATAATGAAAATCCCTGAACGTATGATGTGCCTTTCCTATTTTTCACCTGTGGAGTAAGTCAGTTTCTTTCTTTAATCTCTGTACTTTGGAGTCAGTAATTAATATCCTGAATGAATAATGCGATTATGTATTTGTCCCTGAAATAAATAAATTGCTTTATTTAATCTCTCTACTTTGGGGGCTATAATAAATATCCTTAATGAGTAATGCAACTAATTTATAAATCCTGGAATAAATCAATTTCTTTTTTGTAATCTCTGTACTGTTAGTCAATAATAAAAATCCCTGAACGTATAATGTGCTTTTTTTATTTTTTACCCGTGGAATAAGTAAATTTCTTTCTTTAATCTCTTTACTTTGGAGTCAGTAATTAATAACCTGAATGAATAATGCGACTTATTTATTTTTCCTTGGAATAAATAAATTTCTTTTTTCATTCTTTATACTCTGGAGTCAATAATGCATACCCTGAATAAATAATACAGGTTGCTTATTTATCCGTGAAATCAGTCAGTGTCTCTTTTTTAACCAGTAGATAGAGTTTTGTTCAACGAGCGATGGAACGCAATAGTCTCTCTCTCTGTGCAATCTGTCTCTCTCTCTCTCTCTCTCTGTCTCTATCTCTTTACTTTAGATTCACATTCGTTTAACGAGCGATGGAATGCTATACGCTGAGAGTACCATCTTCTGTTGTGTGATATTAGAGTATAATTCTCGAGGGTGATCTGTCCTTGTATAATTCACGTGTGGGATTCTCGTGTAGGAATTCTCCTGTGAATCAAAGGCAATAGGCATCTTAGCTCTCATCATCTGCCTGACGTAGGTTAAGACGATTTTCTTGTGAGCTCCAAAAAGGAGATAACCGTGAAATGCTCTTCCACTACAACTTAAAGCCAAAGCCTGTTAGTCATGTGACGTCACAGAATGTATCATTCTTAGATCCACTGCTGTTACACTACTATAAGTTAGCTAAGTCGCTAGGTTAATTTGTGTTTTATTTCTGGAAAATTTCAGGCATTGAAAATAAAAATAATAAAAACGCGCATACGTTTTGATGCATGAATTCTTTAGACCAGGGGTCTAAAAATTCAATTTTTTTTTCCGTACAAGAAATTTTAAAATGAATGGAAAAAAATTCGTACTTTTTCATTCAGTTCATTTCTTAATAGTTTTTCGTTTTAGATTAATTTCGATTACACTTTGATTAACAAATCGTATATTTCTATATTATTTCCCCATGTGTGACCCAGAGTTAAGAGTAATTATTTTACCTGTTCCACTTTTAAAGACGGTTATTTCAATAGGTATCTTCGGCCCATGGACTTTATAAATTTCCAAATTCAGCTACACTGGGATCAATGGCGCACCCAGGATTTCTTTATTGGGTTTGGCTCAAAATATTGAAAATCCGAATAAAAATACCCTGGAGAAAACATCCCCCAAAATATTGAAAAACGATAACAAACATTCTCCATATTAAAGTGCGATTCTAATTATTCGTCTAGTAATGTACAGTGAAACCTCCATTAACGGACATCTCTGAACAGCAACCTCCAAATAACGGGAAGTTTTGTTTGGTACAAAACAGCTAGCTGCTTTAGGATTGACATTAGCAATAACCTCTGAACAACGGGACTTCTTAGCGGTCATTGGACACCCCAGTCAGTCTGCAAGGAGGACTAACGGACGCCGTTCCTTAGGATTTAATTTAGCGCCTTCGGTATTTCAGCCCGTGGTTAAGAAGTAGATAAAGAATGAAGCTAATGAAATTGTGCCACGGGAAAGATGGGTTGCATTACGGTGGACACATTGGCATTCTTAAGTGAAAAGAAATTAGCTAAAGTTCAGCTGACGTGTGGCGGTAATTACCAAGTCAAGCTCCAGCTTCTGTGCATGTCTCATTACCCCATTGAGGCCTCTGGGAGTTGTTGCAGGTGCATAGAGTATTGCCTGCTCGCGGCGGCGTCTCTTGGTTTGGTGCATGTGGATTCTGTTCATGTTTTCCCGCGCATGCCTGCCTAACTTTGCATTTACTGTCTACAAAAATGTTCTGTTTTGCTTTCTTATAGGATAACGTAATCTTGTAATTTGCTCTTTCTAAAGACTCTTTTAAGACCAGGGGTCAGACACTGCCTTCCTAAAATCCTCCATACAACGAATAATCATTAAAATTTAGCTGCAGGTTATCGAACTCTGCTGAATAGTATGTGGAGATAACGAGAAAAAATCGTGCATATGAACTGCTATTGCCGGTTCAGAAATTCAGCAAAAAAACAATCAGTTGTAGTTACTGATCTACCGTGTGTGTGTGTGTGTGTGTGTGTGTGTGTGTGTGTCGAATTCCCCATTGACACCCACGATTTTCTCAGCCCAAATACAAGTGGTGACAAACTATGCTAATTTAGGCCTAATCTCTGAACAGCGGCCACCTCCCAGCAACGGGCACTTTTTTCCTGTACGAGTGATGGCCTTTATTCAGAGGGTTCACTGTATTAAAAAACATGTAAAGGTATATTTAAAAATAAGCAGCCAATAACCAAGAACGAAGGACCGTGCGGTATCTCATGGGGAAGACCAGGGCCCCTGAGCCACCCCCACTAAGTGCTCCATTGATTAGGATGAATTATATATTGTTGCTACATACCTATGGCGTTTTCATCAAAATTGGCGGTAGCACTTAACGAAAGAGCCGCACTTCCTAGGATACCACAAACAACCTTAAGAATTTTAACATGTATTAGGTGCTTGAATTAATTCCCGGCCGCCACGGTGGCGCAGTGGTTTAAGCGATGGCCTCTGATCATTCGTCCGAACGGGGTCCGGGTTCGAATCCCGGTGAGGCATGGATGAACGGGGTCCGGGTTCGAATCCCGGTGAGGCATGGATGTTGTGTTTGTCTTACGGCACTGGCTCTCTCCCTTCCCTGGAACCAGTGACCCTAAATTAGGGACGGGTGACTGCTTATAGCCCATTGAGTTGCTCACGGTGGTCGTTAAACCTCCAATAAAAAAAAATTAATAATAATAATAATAATTCCCGCTGTTGCCCAATAGAGCGCAGCACTGTTGTGCTGTGAAACGGGCCACACGTGACCTCCTTTACGCACGCACGTATCGTCCGTAGTTTGGGCGAAGCAGTGTGTGACACGCGATCGGAGGGCACAGAACACGAGTTTGTATTGCGTTCACGATGTCGAGTTTCGTACCAAAAAAAGGAGCATTTTCGGGAAGCATTACTCTTCTGCTTTCATTCCAAGAAATCTGTAGCAGCGGAAAGTCATCGTTTGCTTGTGCAGGCCTATGTGGAACATGCCCCATCGGAAACAGCATGCAGAGAGTGGTTCCGACGCTTCAAAGCCAACGAACATTTTCGGCTGCCCTGGGCGCTCTTTGTCGTAAAGGACAAAGAGCGCCCAGGGCAGCCGAAAAAGTTCGAAGATGGCGCATTGGGGGCCTTATTGGACGAGGATTCATGTCAGACGCTCCACGAGTTGTCTGAAACATTACTGGTCGATGGGTAGCAAACGCTTAAAGGCAATGGGAATGTTCCAGAGGCTCGGAAACTGGATCCCACGTGACAAGGTTATTCTTCTCTACGACAACGCTAGACCTCATGTCGCCAAATCCGTGAAGGAACTCTTGGAGGCACTTGGCTGGGACTTCTTACCCTTAACCTACCCGCCTTATTCCCCGGACATTGCTCAGACCTCAGACTTCCATTTGTTCCGGTCGCTACAACATGGTCTGTCAGAGCAGCACTTCCTTTCTGTCGCGGGCATCCAAAAATGGCTCGATGAATGGTTCGCCTCGAAAGAACCTGCATTTTTCTACCGCGGAATCCATTTGTTACCCCAACGGTGGGAAAGGGTCGTAGCTGCCAACGGACACTACTTTGAATAGACTATCCTGTACAGTTCTGTGGCGACACACAGGTGTTTGGGTGGCAAAAAACAGCGGGAATTAATTCAAGCACCTAATATTTAAAGAAAATATGTGGGTTCTGACCTTAATTTTTAGGTCAGAACCCTACGTATTTTTATAAATCAAAATATGTGGGGTTCTGACCCCCGAAGGCTGCTGTATCTTATCGAATTCATTCACTTCAACCAAATTTGACTATTACCAGGATCCACAAATCAATTGCATGGATTTCCGACACAGAAATGCACTTTAATTTAGAAACAACTGTTAAACGTAATTTATGATGTTTGGTTCACAGTTCGCTACGACCAACATTATAATTTCTGATGGATCAGTCACACTGTCTAATAATCTGTGCCGAAACAGTTGATTGAACGTCCTGTCACAGGTAAGTTTTAGTGTCTGTATTGACTTCAATTAATTGCTCACTGGACGACAGCTGATACAATAAACAGATAAACAAAGTTTAGCTACATTCTGAATTGGTAATCCATACCTCCTCAAAGTTTAGCTACATTCTAAATTGGTAATCCAAACCTCCTCAAAGTTTAGCTACATTCTGAATTGGTAATCCAAACCTCCTCAAAGTTTAGCTACATTCTGAATTGGTAATCCAGACCTCCTCAAAGTTTATCTACATTCTGAATTGGTAATCCAAACCTCCTCAAATGCGCGCACACAAACAATCGCACACAGCTTTCGACTGCATCTCCAGTTCACCACAAATCCTTCGCGGTGATCGCTTTTTCAACACGCACACTTCAGCGAACACACGCTGCTGCTCCATGCTGATGGTCAGGGAGGAGCCACTGGGTGGGGGACAGTACCACAGACCCCCGAATATCGTTCTCTTCTGAAGAAATACGCTGTAGCTCAGAAGGTAGCACGACTTAAGCTGGTGGACGCTCTTCGCCGATGTTATGTTACCTGCTGGAATGTTCCTCTCCAGTTTTTAATGAAGCATTCGTGCCCAAGATCTTTCCGTGGATGTTTCGGCAGTCGGTTTGTTCGATTTCTCGTGTATCTTCCGACCGGTACTGCGAGATAAGGATTCTTTTACGTTTTCCGATCTTTACATATGCTAGCATGCTACAAACTCCTTCTTCGAGCCTCGAGAACCAATTAACCAGTCTTCATCCTTCCTTCTCCCGTAATTTCTTTTTTTATACCCTCTCCCCCGCACCGAAGAACACAGGGGCACTTGAAAGGCATTAAGCTCCACTTAGTGTCACAAATTATGAGCTTCTTCGGCCCAAGCTCCATTCTCTCCCATAAACCTTTCTGACCGTACTCGAAACTGCTAAACAGCTCTGTTTAGCCCATTTTCTGTCGTAAACGAATGTCTTATGATTATATTATCGCCTCCCCCCCCCCCCCACACACACACAGCAAAAAAAGCCTTTCTGGCTGGTTCCGTTTCATTTGCAGAACATTTTTTTCTTGCCCTGAAACCGAATCAGCTCCTGCGAATTAATCACACAATTTGTTAATTTGTTTGATTGGCTACTGTTTTTCGGGCGGGTTTTAGTTTACAAAGAAATGTAGCTCGAAGATAGCTCCTTTTGTTCGACCATTTGTTCGTGTTTCAATAGCATGTGGACGTCTGAACAATTTTATCGATTTCGTTTTTAATTCTGACCATGGTTTAATCGTAGACACAGAATTTTGCAAGCATGTGCATGTAGACTTGTTATAATTTTCTTATACATATCAACATTTTGTTATTTTGGAAACATTACTTGCGGAAAGGAAGGAACGGATGGGGTTAGGAGAAACCATATCAAAACTCTGTCTTTCATATGATTTTTAGTCATCTATCACAATTGTGATACCCTGTGTTTAATTTATACAGGTATATCTGTGTGTCTTTCTGTGTAGACACGCTCTTTTGTAACGCTTTCTCGTGTGTTGTGATGTTTCATGATAATCGCAGCCTTCATGATACTTGAAAAACGTTAATATAAACTGAAAACACAACACATAACAAATTATATTCTGAGCATATTTATATCGTAGTCGCCCCGGTGGCGCAGTTGTTTAAGCGTTGGGATGGGACTGGGTTCTAATCCCGGTGAGGCATGTATGTTGTGTTTGTCTTACGGCACTGGCTCTCGCCCTTCCCTGGAGTCAGTGAACCTAAAATAGGGACGGGCGACTGCTTATAACCCATTGAGTTGCTCACGGTGGTGGTTCAACCCCCAGTCAAAAAATAAACAAAAAACATTTACATCCCACACAAAAAACGGCTGTCGTCCCGTGAGCCAACAACCTCTTTTTCTCCACGTTTTCTTCACAAAATGCGCAGTTTTTTTTTCTTGTTTGGAAGATGTGAATCTGTTTATTGGTGTAAGTATGGCATGGATGTTAAAGGGAGATAATTTCCGAAAACTTGAAAATTCCGGAGCGGTAATCGAAACCGCGTCTCCCGCATAGCGCCCGAGTATGCTAACCACTACACCACCCAGAACGACCAAGTTTCAAGTTTCCGATTAATTTGAATATAACCATCGCAGGATTCGGCAGTCGAAGCAACTAGCATTCTTTCCTGCTCCAGGACGACGAAATGTTCAAGTTTTCGGATATTATCCGTCTTAACATCCATGTCATATTTACACCAATAAACGGATTCACATCTTTCAAATTCGTATTGTACAATGGTGTAATCCAATATTTCATTCATTCTTCCTCGTTTTTCGTTGGTCGGTTCGGATTTAGCCCTTTCTATGGACTCGCACACGCTTTTAGAGCTCGTGTCCTCAGCAACCGATGCAGATGTCATTTTATTGGCTATGTGCATGAGTTCTCAACATTTTTGTAGTCTACAAAGAAAGGAGGAGAACACAACAAATAATGTACCTAAGATTTCACATAATTGCCATCATTCTGTATGACCTCTTGCCATCTGTCTATGAGTAGGTGGATCCCACGCCGGAAAAACTCCTGTTTTTTAGGGTCAAAAATGTCATGTAATGCCGTTACCACATCGTCCACATCATCGAAGGTTTGGAGAGCGAAGGCGTTCCGTAATGATCGAAAAAGGTGGTAGTCCATAGGTGCCAGATCAGGGGAATACGCCGGGTGAGGTAATACCTCCCAACCAAAGTCCAGTAATTTTTGCCGAATGATTACAGCAGCATGAGGTATGGTGTTATCATGATGAAGGATCACGCCTTTGCGATTGACGAGTGCTGGCCGCTTCGATGTCAGTTGTTCTCGCAATCTTTCCAAATGTTGGTAGTAGAGGTCAGCATTTATCATTCGGTTAGGTGCCAACACCTCCCAGTGGATTATTCCTTGGACATCCCACCAAACACTCAACAAAACCTTTTTGTGATTCAGTCCTCCTTTTGAGGTCGATGGGACAGGCTTCGCACCTTGGCACACAGTTCGTCAATGCTTTACATTACGGTACAGTACCCATTTCTCATCACTCGTTACAGTTCGTCCCAAAAACTATTCATTTCTGTGACGAGAAAGCAAAGAAACAGAGGTACGGATTGTCTCCTTTCGTTGCTTTTCAGAAAACTGGTGCGGAACCCAGTTATCGAACTTGGTGATGAACCCAAGCGCATGCATTCCTCTTTGGACTGTTGTTTTTTGTCCTGTGTGCCGACAACGTTTCCGCCAATTCCTGAACGGTTGGATGTGAGTCACTTGTTATGGCTTGGTCCACATCCTAGTCAGAAACCACGCATAGACATGGTTGATCTTTACAGCTTATGTCTCCGTCCCGGAATTTCCGAAACCAACGGTGACATGTGCTATCATCAACTGCATCCTCCCCATACACTTGACAGATGTTGCGGCAAGCCGCGGCTGCAGTACTGCCTTTATCGAACTCGTACAGTAAAGAATGTCTAATGTGCTGCTTATCGCATGCCATGTTACGCCGTCCGTGATTTGCGTTACGAATGACTTACTGGGACAAACCTAGTGCCTCTATATGGTGTACTGCTGCATGCTTTATTGGTCGAAAATTCGGCATCGCAGCGTCATCTGTGACGTAACTACTCCGATCACAATTTGCATCTATTACAAAAACGGGTAGAACTTTTGTTCACACCGAATACTTAGCGTGATGTCACAAGTTTTCTGTTTCCATTGCAACGCAAGAAATATTTGAAGAGCGTCCTTCTTGATGAGGTCCTTAGGTGCAAGCTAAATTTACAAACAATAATAGGAAATAGTCGTCCACTAAACTTCATAATGGATTTATTTACCATCTCTTACGAAGTCGAGGCCTCTTACGTACCTTCAGCTCTGCAACAGTTTGTTAAATCACTGAAGAATGTTTGAAAAGTATTCTATAAATCATTCTTGAAGTTTTCTGGTGCGCCATGTTCTTCTCTAATACTCTAGTCTCCCAGAATGACAATTTAGTTCAGTCCAGCCTCCTTCAAAATTTCGGAATCTCTCCGATTCGTCTCGAACATTGCTCTTCCTGTCATCAAATACTTGAAATTCAGCAATCATTTTTTCCCTGTTTTACACTACTACTTTTTCATTTCATTTATCAATTAATTCATAAATAGATTATTGATTGTTAACTATGAGACTAATATTAGAGTCATCACTTCCTGTTTCCTAAGTTAGCTTTCTTTTTCTCCTCACGCTATTTGCTTTCATTTTTATGTATTTTCCTTCTGCCTATTCTGTCCTGTCCACATATTTTTACTTTTCATTACAGCGCATGTATCTTCGATAAGCTCAAGTCCTCGAGAGGGTTCCCGTCTCCGTAAGTACAGGGCTGCGTGGCGTTCTTCTTTTTTCTTTGATCGAGTCATCGCGAATAGCGCTCGTGCGTGTGACGTAGTGCTCTGGTACGCGCACGATAAGGAGATTTCGCATCTGTCCATTTTTTTCGTCACTTTGTTAGTACGACGAAGAGTGAGTGGGTTGCAAATTCGTGCCAGTGGAAGACGGCGTGTTTATTCTGCTGACTGCTGCAGTCACTGTCTTCATTCTTCTGACTGTCACCATGACGACCACTTTTTCTCTATCGTGATCTCATGACATCTCTGGTTGTTTATTCCTCGCTTTAGGTCGTACTTCTGAGTTACCTTTGACCTCTGTGTTGTGAACAAGTGTTTTTCATCTGCGCCCTCTGTTCTGCCGAAAATCTCATCAGCATTATGCATGCGCGGAGATGTCTTTAGTGGATTCATTACGATGCCTTCTAACTCTTACCATCTCCGGATGTTTGTGGGAGAGAGTGTGTGTGTGTGAGAGAGAGAGAGAGAGAGAGAGAGAGAGTGTGATTGTTGTTTTCTGCTCTGTTTGAGTGTTCTAAATTCCTCCTCAGCGGAGGAGATTTGACGGTGCGTGTGAACGTGTCAAATGTGTCTTCGACACTTCCTTGGGTTTCGTATCACTGTTCCTCTACTGTGATGGCTCACCCATCATTTTCGGAAATACCCCTCCAAACCTGCAGATCTATTTGATTAATACAAGAGTTTCATTGTCCCCATAATATGGATATGTCACCCAATGTCACTTAAGGTTCACACCCACCGGTAAGGTTTAGACGCAACTACATTTATCCCATGGGACTTTTGTGCTGCGTATCAGAAACGAAGTAACATTAGATTGAACCTAAAGGCTCAGATACGACACAGGATAGACAGATCAGAGACCACAAGGAAGGTTTAGACCCAACTACCTATGTCCCATGCGACTTTTGTGCTTCGTATCAGAAACGAAGTAACATTAGATTGAACCTAAAGACTCAGATACGACAGAGGATAGACACATCAGAGACCACAAGGAAAGTTTAGACCCAACTACCTATGTCCCATGGAACTTTTGTGCTGCGTATCAGAAACGAAGTAACATTAGATTGAACCTAAAGGCTCAGATACGACAGAGGATTGACAGATCAGAGACCACAAGGAAGGTTTAGACCCAACTACCTATGTCCTATGAGACTTTTGTGCTTTGTATCAGAAACAAAGTAATATTAGATTGAACGTAGAGGCTCAGATACGACAGAGGATAGACAGGTCAGAGACCACAAGGAACGTTTTGGCACAACTACCTATGTTCCATGGGACTTTCATGCTGCGTATCAGAAACGAAGTTATATTAAATTGAACTTAGAGGCTCAGCGTAGTGGGAGAGCAACTTACTCCGGAGTGAGGGGTCGCGACTTACATTCCTTCACGAACAAATTTGTGTTTTCAGACTGGCGCCCGAGCGTAAAAATGTATGTACTGGCCTTTGGGTTCTTCGAAAAATCTGTGGTACTTGTTCCACACATCGTCTAGAATTAATGAAAATTCCTTCATTTAAGAGGTAGATGATGTGGCGTACTACATAGGTAAAGCACGTGTCAAGACGACAAATCTGCAGCGATACATTCTATCCGTGTAGCTTAGTTGGGAGAGCAAGTTACTCAGGAGTGATTGACGCGGGTTCGATCCCTGTCACGGACAAATTTGTGTTTTCACAAACTCGATTGGCTATAAGCAGTTGTCCGTCCCTAATTTAGGACCACTCGTTTTAGGGAAGGAAGTGAGCTAGCACCGCAAGGCAAACACACCATCCATGCTTCACCGGGACTCGAACCCGGACCCATCTCGGACGAATGATCAGAAGGCAACGCTTAGACCATTGCGCCGCCGTGGCGGCCACATGACTTCTTACATGTTGGAATGAGCAATTTACGTGACAGTGTCAGGCGTTTCTAATAAACCAGCATCTCGGTGTGAAACAAGCCCATTTTGCCATTGGTGAAATTCGTCACCACGCCTCCTCGCTCCGAAACCAGTTATTCTCTCGACTACACCCCACCGACGAAGCTTATCGCTGTAAATTTGCTGTTTTGACATGTACATCACCTCTGAGGTACGTAACGTATGTCTCCCCTCCCATTAAGAAAGGCGAGGCATGAAAGCGCAGGTTTCGGGTCCGCGACAAACCATGCTGGAAAGCGCTCAATGCAGAAGAAGCAATTCTTATTAATTCCAGACGATTGTGTGGAAGAATCGGCGCACATCTTTTGTTAACTTCACATCCTGAAGATTCATTCTGACGTTCGGGCATCAATGTGAAGAAACCCCCTTTCCGCCGTTGGTGGATTTCGACCCAACGTCTTGCTACTCCTGAGCGGGTTGTTCTTCCGACTGAACTACGCCAGCAAGGCTTATCGCTGCAACTTGCAGTTTTTGACTCATGCTTCATCTCACTGTTGCGTCACATACATATATCTACCACCTGAGAAAGGCGGGGGCAAAAAATCTTAGGCTTCAGGTCCGGCGCAAACTATGCTAGAAGTAACTCTCTGCAGAAGAAGGAATTCTTCATTATTGCAGACAACGGGTGGGAAATGCATCACACATTTTTCGAGCGCTGAAGAAGAAATTTTTCGTTAATTCCAGATGATGCGTGGAAAAAGCGTCACACATTTTTCGAAGCGCTGAAGAAGAAATTTTTCGTTAATTCCAGACGATGTGTGGAAGAAGCATCACACATTTTTCGAAGCGCTGAAGAAGAAATTTTTCGTTAATTCCAGACGATGTGTGGAAGAAGCATCACACATTTTTCGAAGCGCTGAAGAAGAAATTTTTCGTTAATTCCAGACGATGCGTGGAAGAAGCGTCACACATTTTTCGAAGCGCTGAAGAAGAAATTTTTCGTTAATTCCAGACGATGTGTGGAAGAAACATCACACATTTTTCGAAGCGCTGAAGAAGAAATTTTTCGTTAATTCCAGACGATGTGTGGAAGAAGCATCACACATTTTTCGAAGCGCTGAAGAAGAAATTTTTCGTTAATTCCAGATGATACGTGGAAGAAGCGTCACACATTTTTCGAAGCGCTGAAGAAGAAATTTTTCGTTAATTCCAGACGATGCGTGGAAGAAGCATCACACATTTTTCGAAGCGCTGAAGAAGAAATTTTTCGTTAATTCCAGACGATGTGTGGAAGAAGATTCACACATTTTTCGAAGCTCTAAAGAAGAAATTTTTCGTTAATTCTAGACGATACGTGGAAGAAGCGTCGCACATTTTTCGAAGCGCTGAAGAAGAAATTTTTCGTTAATTCCAGACGATGCGTGGAAGAAGCGTCACACATTTTTCGAAGCGCTGAAAAAGAAATTTTTCGTTAATTCCAGACGATGCGTGGAAGAAACATCACACATTTTTCGAAGCTCTAAAG
This sequence comes from Macrothele yani, assembly GCA_039090855.1. Classification (NCBI taxonomy): domain Eukaryota; kingdom Metazoa; phylum Arthropoda; class Arachnida; order Araneae; family Macrothelidae; genus Macrothele; species Macrothele yani. The sequence goes on from CM077026.1 coordinate 121,817,138, forward strand.
AAGAAATATTTCGTTAATTCCAGACGATGCGTGGAAGAGGCGTCACACACTTTTCGGAGCGCTGAAGAAGAAATTTTCGTTAATTCCAGACGATGTGTGAAAGAAGCATGACACATTTTTCGAAGCGCTGCAGAAGAATTTTTTCGTTAATTCCAGAGGATGTGTGGAAGAAACCATAAAATTTTCTCGAACCTCATGGTCAGGAAACTCATTTTACGTTCGGGCGTGTATGTGGAAATAAAGTTTCATTTCTGACGGTGATGGTTTTCGAACCCACGTGTGCCGTCCCAGTGGCGCAGTGGTCTATGCGCTGGCTTAGGATCTTGAATTAGAGATACCTGTCTAGTAACGTGTAGCACCACCGTTTGTCCTGATGACGGCGGCGATTCTTCTCGGCCTGGACTCGACAAGACACCGGAAGCGTTGGGAAGCCATGCGGATCCACGACCCCTGAACAAGCTCCCACAGTTCACGAAGATTTGATGGAGGGGGGTCAGAGCCTCGAACATCTTTCTCTCTCCATGACATCCCAGATGTGCTCGATGGGATTGAGGTCAGGTGACCTAGCTGGCCAAGGAAGCGAGGTCACGTCCGTGGAGTGTTCATCCAACCATTCGGATACAATTCGGGTGCGATGGCACGGTGCATAATCTTGTTGCAGGATGAGGTTCCTTGTGGGATGTTGAAGACGCACAAACGGGAGCAAATGGTCGTCCAGGATATCCCGGTAACGTTTACCTGTGAGGCACGATGTCACACGTACCAGGGGGTCTCATTTCAGTCCACGTAAACAGTCTCCAGACGAGAATGCCACCCCCACCAGCTTGAAGAGTAGTACCCTGCTGGCAAGAAGGATCCATCGCTTCATGCGGTTTGCGCCGTACTAGTATCCTGCCACCCGCATGTACCAACGTGAATCTCGACTCATCAGTCCAGGCAACATTTTCCTAAATGTCTAGGGTCCAGTGGCGTTGTTTCCGCGCCTATGCTAATCTTTGCACCCTGTGATGTGATGCCAGCAGCGGTACCCTCGTGGGACGATGGCTTCTGTACCCTATAGCGAAGAGATGGATCTGGATGGTGTGGCTGCTTACACGTTTTTGTGCACCAGCGTTAAATTGCCGAGTGATTTCTTGCACTGTGGGCCGTCTATTCGCTGTTACAATGCGAGCTAGCCGACGATGACCCCGCTCATCCACACGCTGTTGTCCACGACAGTTGGCCCTTGCAGGGATGGTTTTGCCGGATTTGATGTACTCACGGTGCACCCGTGACACAGTGGCTCGTGAAAATCTCAGTGCCTGCACGACTTCCGAGATTTAGTGACCCATTTGTCGGTCCCCGACAATTTGCCCACGATCTAATGTGCTTAGATCTTTTGTCTTACCCATACTGCGTCCGATTGTTACTGATTCCCGTCGCATCACTCTTTATACAAGTATTGTCGGATCGCTGCACACCTCATGTCGTTTCCATTTACAGGGCCGTCCACATCGCCACATTTGCATAACGCGAGCTGTCTCTAATTCAGTTGCTCTTCAGTGTATTTCTGAAATAGGCTTCAAAAAGTATCAGCATACATCATGTTACGATTTTTCTATTGTGTGTTACGGTTTTTGATTCTGGGAGGTTGGCAGGTCTGCGTTGGTTGCACGCTCGGTATCCTGGTAGGCAGAAGGTGTTAGTGGAAGAATTGGTTCCAAATTCGTAGCACCTTGAGTGAGACGCAATCATTGCAAGTATCGCTTTAGGTAATGATCTCCAAGGTTTCCCGAATGGCTGTACATTTACGGGTAAAGTAGGTAGCTAGTTTCTTTATATCATTCCACATAGGAGTAGCGGGCTTGAATTTGTCTTCTCTGGATAGTGCCGTGGCTACTTTACCGTATTTTGTGTCCCTTTTATGTTCGTTTATTCTGATTCCAAACGAACGCTTGGTCATTCCAATGTAGTATCGTTTAGAGCTGTCCGTTAAATTATAGCTAAAACCTTTAATGATAAGGTTTTAACTTATCATTAAAGGTTTTTAAATGTCATTTTTTGTCGTTTGTAAAACGGCATGTTCATAGTTTGGCGGAAGCCCTAATTTCTGCATGACGTCACTAAAAGAGGGAACTCATCTCTCTTAATGTTATGGCGTTGTGTTTTCCAGACGGCCTTGGCTCACCGGTGTACATACAGGGAAATCGTCATTCTAAACGATTTCGGGCATAACTGAAATTTAGTATTGTAGCACTGCCGTCACCTGGTATAATAAAATATTTTACAATCCCAGCTGGATGGTACATCACATTTAAAGTCTATATAACACAACAGACTCCCAGCAGCTTTATAAATGCAGAATTTTCAGCAAATGTTGTTCCAGACACCCATTTAATAAGACACGTCACGTCAGTTCATATGGTGAGCGTTTCTGTCATCTCCGGCATCAGTATGGCATGTGATGGAATAATCGGTGCAAGAGCAATTAATTCAGTCGGTTGGGCCTTGTGCGTGAAACCTGTTCGTTATTATCATGCGACTGCGGCCGGTTGACAGGAGACCCTTCCCCCTCCTCGCCCCCCCCCCTCCTGTTCTCTCTGTCCAATGGATGGATCTGTGCCGCGCTAAGGAAATGACGCGAATAGTTTGCTGACAGCGCCGGGGCAAACAACTCTGCGACTCTGACAACTGGAGGACAATTCTGTTCACGACTGTCCGCAAATGACGACTTAATTAGAATCTCAGGAATAGGTCTCGCAGAGTTTAATTCCGAATCAAAAGCAATTAAATTTTAATCAGGGAAGTAAGCGCATTTCCGCTCGCAAAAACATTTCCTAGCGACAGGAAATTTTCCAGTAGTCATAACTGCCTTCTCTCGCTGCGCGTGGCTCCAAGCGGGGAAAGAAATCTACTCACTTATTTATTAAGCTGCTCGAAACAGGAACACGCCACGGAAAATATGTATTAATATTTATACCTATGCAAATTGCGAGAGATTTTATGTTCATTTTGTATTTCTGTCTGGTGTGAAGTGGAATGGGTGCGCAAGATGTGGCGCGTTTTTGGCGCGTCTCTTCCGGGGGGGGAGAAAAGAAACAGCACTGTAAAGAATTTTCTGAAATATATTTCTCATACAGCTTTTTCCGTGAAATGACGGCAAAAAATTCTGAATTTCACTGATTTTTCGTACTCCAAATAAATTGTTAATGTTCAGAAACTTTTCCGCAATTCCTTCTTTATGTTAACAGAAAAACTCCACTCTCACTTTTTCCGAATCCATATGACGAAAACCTGTAATAAGAGAGATTCACGGGAATACTTGAATAGTATGTCGGAGTACACTGGCTTCCATAAATTAAGCAACAAACCGAAAAAATCGCGATAATTGGGCAAAACATAGTTCAAATTGCACGAAATGTGCATATGTTACGGGCGAAGGCATACAGCATCGGCAGCGCTTATACAAAATGTGGAAGAGCTAAAAACCAGCTGTTTCGGAGGGAGTCGCCAATTCATGTGCGGCGGTGAATGACAAGATTTCGAGATAGCGATTTTGTTAACATGGCTTTGAGACGTCATTTACCAGTGGAGTTACGCTACAGAGCGATAGGCCAACGCAGGGTAACGGCAGACGGGCGTCACAAGATGGCTCAACGTCGATCGTTCTGTGGTCAGCAGGATGTAACAGCAGTTCCAAGCCACGGGTGCAGCTCCCCAAAGGTACAGCAAAGGTAGGCTAAGGGCGACGACCTGCGCAGATGACTAGTATTTGTGGCTTTCGGCACGGCGGAGCAGGATGGCTACACTGACTCATCTCAGATCTGTGCTTGCGGCAGCCACCGAACGGGCGACACGGTATGATGCGTGTTCTTCACCCTCCTCACCCTCTCAATTGGGCACGAATGCATGTGAACTGTACTGGAAATCAGTGGAGGTCCGTTCTGTTCACTGATGAGTCGCGATACGGTTTACAGAGTGATTTTCGCCGAGTATACATTTGCAGATAGGCCGATACTCGCAATCTTCCCTCTAATATCCAGGAAAGAGACACTTACGGTGGTGGTAGTGTTTTGGTGCGTGCAGGCCTATCGTTAGGCGGCCGTACCGACTTCTGTGCGTTGCCACATGGAAACCTCAATGCCAAGAGGTATAGAAGCGACATTTTGGATCGTATGGTTCTTCCGTATGCGGCCGCAAGTTGCCATATATTGGTACTGCAGGTGGATAACACCCACTCTCGCACAGCTCCCCTCGTGCACTAGTACTTGGAACAGGTGACTATACTCAGTATGGAGTGATCAGTACGCTTTCCCGATCTGAATCCCATTGAACATGTCTGGGATGCTCTCGGGAGGCATGTTGCTGGCCTCCAGCCCCCTCTCCGAACGCCGCAGCAGCTCCGCACTGCTTTGCTCGATCAATGAAAGCAGCTACGCATGGAACTGCTTGACACCATAATTAACACCATGGAACTACAGCTGTGTGTGGAAACATCGTTGTGTGTATTGCTGTTCGGGGTAACCACATTTCGTATTGAAGTACCCTTTCCTTTTTCATCTTGATACCTATATTTCTGTATTTTCATATTTGCATCACTGATACAAAGTGTAAATATTATGAATCACGTGTTCTTACGTTTTTCAGTTGCATTTGGTCTGATAAAGCTTACCACCAAATATCATCCGAATCGGTTGCATACTTTTTGAGTTACTACGATTTTTTCATTTGTTCCTTACTGTAATTTATGGAAACCAGTGTATTTGATTTTGAAGTTCCTTAGCGAGTTCGGATATTGTTGGTAGTATATCGGATGAATTTTTGTTACTGGGGCACAGGATATTTCTCCTCCTTTTCCCCATTTTGAGCACCAGCTATTACATATTGTGTTACCGTAAGAAACCGGATACTTAATTTATTGTACAGATGATTGTTCAATATCTATGTATCAGTCTATGGAGTCCTTAAGACGAAAGCTGTACACTGAAGAGCAATCGAATTAGATATAGCAGGCGTTATGCAAATGTGGCGCTGTGGGCGGCCCTGTAAACGGAAACGACATGACATATGCAGCGATCCGACATTATAAGGAGTGATGCGACGGGAATCAGTAAGAGTGGGACGCAGTATGCGTAAGACGAAAGATCTAAGCGCATTTGATCGTGGGCAAATTGTCGGGTCCCGACGAATGGGTCACTCCATCTCGGAAGTCGTGCAGGCATTGGTATTTTCACGAGCCACTGTGTCACGGGTGCACCAGGAGTACAGCGAATCCTGTAAAATCATTTCTGCAAGGGCCAACTGCCGTGGACAACAGCGTGTGGATGAGCGGGGTCATCGTTGGCTAGCTCGCATTGTAACAGCGGATAGACGGGCCACAGTGCAATAAATCACTCGGCAATTTAATGCTGGTGCACAAAAACGTGTAAGCAGCCACACCATCCAGAACCATCTCCTCGCTATGGGGTACAGAAGCCATCGTTCCACGTGGGTACTGCTGCTGACAGCACATCACAGAGTGCAAAGATTAGCATAGGCACGAGAACATCGCCACTGGACCCTAGACATGTGGAAAAATATTGCCTGGACTGATGAGTCGAGGTCCACGTAGGTACAGGCCGATGTCAGGATACGAGTACGGCGCAAACCACATGAAACGATGGATTCTTCTTGCCAGCAGGGTACTCTTCAAGCTGGTGGGGGTGGCATTCTCGTCTGGGGAATGTTTACGTGGACTGAAATGGGACCTTTGGTAGGTGTGACATCGTCCCTCACAGGTCAACGTTACCGGGATATCCTATCATACGATCATTTGCTCCCGTTTGTGCGTCTTCAACATCCCACTTGGGAGCTCATCCTGCAACAAGACAATGCACCGCGCCATCGCTCCCGAATTGTATCCGAATGGTTGGATGAACACGCCACCGACGTGACCTCGCTTCCTTGGCCAGCTAGGTCACCTGACTTCAATCTCATCGAGCACATCTGGGATGCCATCGAGAGAGATGTTCGAGGCTCTGACCCCCTCCATCAAATCTTCGTGAACTGTAGGAGCTTGTTCAGGGGTCGTGGATCCGTATGGCTTCCCAACGCTTCCGGTGTCTTGTCGAGTCCATGCCGAGACGAATCGCCACCGTCATCAAGCCGAAAGGTGGTGCTACACGTTACTAGACAGGTATCTCTAATTCAATTGCTCTTCAGTGTATAACTATCAAGAGTACGTTTTATATGTAGAAGTTTTGTGAAATAATTTTATAAAACAGTACATTGCACATTCTCTTAAAGATAATTGAAAGTTATTGTCAGTTGAAAAAAAGATCTTATATTACAAGTCATTCTGTTGCTTCGAAGAATCACGATGAAAAAAATACGTAATTTGTAATAAGCCCTCCTGCAGAAAAAATAAAATTACTACAAAAGTATTCAAAGAAATAATAAGCAGTAATAGGAAATAAAATTAAATAAATCCCTCGCATTAATCAAAAAATAAAAAATCTGAAATACTCATCGCCTATTTAGTTTTCCCTTCAACGCGAGGCTGATTCCTGTGACACTTTGGCTCAGTGGTTAATACGCGCGGCTTCAGCCCTAACGGCCTGGGCTCGATCTCCACCACTGGCACAAAATAATTCTCTGGAGTAACGGCTGAAAATTTCAGGTTTATCAATTTTGCGAAATTTCTGTATAAATACGGAAAAACTTGAAAAGGACTTTTCTGAAATAAACGGCATTACTGTCTACGGAAAATCTGTGAAAATACGGAAGTTAAAAAAAAACGGGCACTTTTAAAATCGGAAATTCCGTTAAAATACGGACCAGTGGCGTATATTCGAGGCTAGCTGTGAAGCCCAGAGAATGCACAAATAAAAGTTAATTAAATATACACAAATAAAAGTCAATTATGAACGGTATTAAGGTATGTCAATGTTTTCGGTGCGAAAAACACACGAGCGGATTCGCTTCTTTCGATTATGAGAATCTGTCTAACGCAAGTAGGTTTTCGAGAGACTTCGCTGTTCTGATGCGAAGAGCTTCAATACTGTCTCCTGCTAACGTCTCCCTGACAACATGAATGAGCTACGGAGCTCGTGAGTGGCCATTGCTTTGGCCAAGAGTTCGCTCCGAAAAAAGAAGCATTCGTGCTACATCATTCCCTCCACGCTTCCAGCGCGTGTTTCGCGAGAGTTGTTTCAGTTTGTGTGAAGTGTCAGTGAATTAAAATCAGTGATATTAAATCTTAAATCCGTGGCTTTGTTGGATTCGAACTGTTTTGATAAATTTTGTGAAAGCTTCCCTGAACATCTACTATCAGAGCTTAAAGAACTCTATGCTTCAAATTTTGATACAGCTCGATTAAAAAATGAATTGAAGGTGTTTAATTCCCTTGATGAATACAAAACAAATCAGTACGAAACATTCTTGTTACATAAAGTTGAATAATTGGACATAGTGTTTATTGAGGTGTACAAATTAGCAGATCAATATTAAACTTTTCATCAACAACCGCAACTTCCGAAAGAAGTTTTCCCGTATTGAAAAGAATCAAGATATATCTTAGAACCACACAAGGACATGCCCATTCATCAACTTGGCTGGTTTGTTAATAGAGAAAAAAATTATTTATGAATATGAGAAAGTACTCAGAAGAAACATTTTTGTGAAAACGTAACACTCAAGTTCACACAAAGGAAAGAAGGATGGAGTTCGTGTACAAATAAGTGTTCAAATCCTAATCCTCATAATTATTTGGTATCATGTTAGCAATAGCATGTACCTAAAATTTAGAAACAAAAATGTTACTTCTATTACTTGACAATTAAAATATGAACTTCGCAATTCCTAAAAAAAACAGTACTGGTGGGGGGGGGGGGGGAATAGCCAAGGTCTCGGACCCAAGGAGCCCCACTGATACGGACACTTACCGGAAACTTTGCTGCACAATTCTGTCTTGTTCAGTGTTGTCTTCGTGATATGACATTTTGCGTAGCACATCAAAATAATTGAGCAATAAAGGTGTTCAGTATGTAACTAGAACTGGCAAATTATTTTAGATCAAAGTTCAGAATTTTTTAGCGTTTTTCTGTTTTAGTGTAAATTGGTACGTGTTGTTCTGAAATTTGCACTTTAAGATATCCACGGGTAGGGTGGGTGGGGTAATAACGATATACACTGGTGTGCAAAAATTAAGGACGAAGAGGAGAAATTAGAATAACAGCGGAAGGAGCAGGCAGAACGAACTGAAAGGGTGACGGATCACTTTGTCCGTGTTCATTTCGTCCACGCTCACTTCGTCCAGTTCATTTCGTCCACGCTCACTTCGTCCAGTTCATTTCGTCCACGCTCACTTCGTCCAGTTCATTTCGTCCAACGTTCACTTTGTCCACTGTTCATTGCGTCCGCTGTTCACTTAGTCCAATGTTCACTTCGTCCACTGTTCATTTCGTTCACCGTTCATTTCCTTCACCGTTCATTTCGTCCACATTCATTTCGTCCTCCGAATGAATCGAACACTGTGAAAATTATTTGTTTTCATGGAGTTTTTGTGACAGATAGAAGAAAAGATCGGCGGACATTGCTTGCATGCTTGTTTTTTTCCCTGTCTGAGTTTCTCGATTAAAATATAAAGATTTTAAATCTTATTTAAAGTAAAACAAGAAACTTAACTTTGAAGAACTTTTGAACTCTTTTGTATGGTACGACGTCAATCACTATAGCATGACTCACGCTATGTTCATAAAAGGAGTGTAAAGTGGGAATTTTTAATAACGCTGCACTTTTACTTAGGCACTAAATATTTACATAAGATGCCAAGTTATTAATATTTCTCTTTTACTTACTTAGGCACTAAATAATAATTACTATGCCTCATGCGTAGGCCCTTTTGACATTTGTTATTCTGCCGATGTCATATTCAAAACGTTTACGTATCCACTCAAGGTAATCATATTGTACTTTTACTGAGGCACAAAATATTAATTCATAAGCCCTAGGCTTAGGCCGTTTCAACAGTTTTTATTCTACGGATGTCATATTCATATTGCTTACGTGTCAAGTCAGGGTAATAATATTGCGCTTCGCTAAGGCAGTAAATTTAATTTAATAGGCCCTAGGACTAGCATTTTTTCGCAGTTTTTATTCTGACCATGGGATATTTGTAACGTTCACGTATCAAATCAATTTAATTATACTGCGCTGTTACTTTGACACTAAATATTATTTCATAGGCCAGTGCCTTTTTTACAGTATTTATTCTACGGATGTCCTATTCATAACGTTTACATATCAAATTAAGGTAATAATAATGCGCTTTTGCGAAGTCATTAAATATTATTTCATAGGCCTTAGACCTAAGCCTTTTTTACATTGCTTATTCTACGGATGTCATATTCATAATGTTTACGTATCAAGTCATGGTAATAACATTGCGCTTTTACTTATGCACTAAATATTAATTAACTGGCCTTTGGTTTAGGCGGTTTAACAGTTTTTAATCCGCCGATCTCATATTCATAAAGTTTACATGACATAAAAATTTAGTAATACTGCGCTTTTTACTTAGACACTAAATATTAATTCATAGGCCGTTGGCCTAGAATTAATATTTAGTATACCGATGTCCTAGGCCCTAGTAATTAATATTTTATGGCTAAGTAAAATATTAATATTAATAACTTGACATGTTATGCAAATACTATGAATATGTAGTGTAATGATTTAAAAACTGTTAAAAAGGCCTAGGGCTTACTAAGTAAAGTTTAGAGCCGAAATAAAGGCGCAACATTAATAACTTGGCTTGATATGTAAGAGTTATAAATGCAATATAGTTAGAATATAATCTGTGAAAAAAGCCTAGGCCAAGGGCCTATGAAATATTATTTAGTGCATGAGCAAAAGCGCAATATTTTTACCTTAATTTGATAAAAAATGTTACGAATATGACGCACTTAAAATAAAAACAGTGAAAAAGGCCTAGGCCTAGGGCCTATAAAATAACATTTATTGCCTGAGCAAAAGCGCAATATTATTACATTGACTTGTAACATAAACATTATGAATATGACATCCGTAGAATAAATGCCTAGGCCTAGGGATTATGAAATAATATTTAGTGCCTGAGCAAATGCGCAGTATTATTACCTTGATTTGATATGTAAATGTTATGAATATGACGTGATTAGAATAAAAACTGTGAAAAAGGCCTAGGGCATATGAAATAATATTTAGTGCCTAAGTAAAAGCGCAATAATGTTAGCTTGAGTTGATATGTAAACGTTATGAATATGACATCCGTAGAATAAAAACTGTTGAAACGGCCTAAGCCTAGGGCTCATGAATTAATATTTCGTGCCTCAGTAAAAGCACAATATGATTACCTTGAGTAGATACGTAAACGTTTTGAGTATGACATCGGCAGAATAAAAAATGTCAAAAGGGCCTACGCATGAGGCATAGTAATTATTATTTAGTGCCCAAGTAAGTAAAAGATAAATATTGATAAGTTGGCATCTTATGTAAATATTTAGTGCCTAAATAAAAAGTGCAGCGTTATTAAAAAATCCCACTTTATACTCCTTTTATGAACATAGCGTGAGTCATGCTATAGTGATTGACGTCGTACCATACAAAAGAGTTCAAAGTTCTTCAAAACTAAGTTCCTTGTTTTACTTTAAATAACATTTAAAACCATTATATTTTAATGGAGAAACTCGGACAGGAAAAAAATCGCATGCAAGCAATGTCCGCTGACCTTTTCTTCTGATTATCACAAAAACTCCATGAAAACAGATAATTTGCACAGTATTCCATTCATTCGGAGGACGAAATGAATGTGGACGAAATGAACGGTGGACGAAGTGAACATTGGACTAAGTGAACAGCGGACAAAGTGAACAGTGGACAAAGTGAACGTTGGATGAAATGAACTGGACGAAGTGACCGTGGACGAAATGAACACGGAGGAAGTATTGGGAACCGACCGAAAGACCACTCAGGAGATACACTAATCTAATGTCCGGTACAGTAGGGCATGCTCATATGTGCAGCATGACGTAGGGGGGGGTGTCGAAAGGGTATAAAGCACACGGACGGTGTACGCTCAGCAATTCGGTGAAAGCTATTGCACGGTTGTACATCGGTTTGAACGACGTCGAGTTGCTGCCACCGTGTGATATGGCGAACAAGCAATCCAGTAGACGACATTTGGATGACTTTACTCGCGGTCGCGCCATTGGGAAGTTGGAAGAAGGTCGAAGTGTGACTAGTGTGGCCGAGGAGTTCGAGATCGCTCACAGCATTGTTTCACGAGCTTCGAGAGCATTTCAAACGACAGGAACAGCTGTCCGAGAGTTTAGCAGTGGTCGTCCGCGAGTAGCCACAGCGGCGGACGACCGGTATATTGTCCTACAGGCGAAAAGAGACAGACGGCCGACAGCGGGAGAAATCGCAAGGCACATGCAACAGACAACTGGACGTCCGTTATCGCGTTTTACCGTGGACAGGAGGCTGCACAAAAGTGGTCTATTTGCACACCGACCAATACGGTGTGTGTGTCATTAAGGCCTGCTCATCAGAGACGGCGGTTTCTGTGGTGCCAGGAACACAAGAACTGGACACATCAGCAATGGGGTCGAGTTCTCTTTACGGATGAGAGCCGATTTAGTCTGACGAGCGATTCTGGACGTATACACATCTGGAGAGAGCAAGGAACACGCAATCACAACTCCAACATCATCGAAAGGGACCGGTTTGGAGGTGGCGGAGTTCTCGTTTGGGGCGGTATCATGCTTGGTAGCCGTACTGACCACATCTTCCAAGGAGGTTCAGTCACTGGTGTCCGCTATTGTACCGAGGTTCTCCTGCTTCAGGTGCGTCTGTTTAGAAGTGCTGTGGGTCCTGAGTTCCTCTTCTTGGACGACAACGCTACACCTCATCGTACAGTGGCTGTCGCAGAGCTGTTGGAGAGTGAAGATATTCAACGCATGGATTAGCCCGCAAGGTCTCCGGGCCTAAATCCAATCGAACACGCGTGGGACCTTCTCGGGAGATGCTTGGCAGCACGTCACCAGCCGCCAGCAACGATTCCGCAGCTGCGATTGGCGCTGCAAGAGGAATGGGCCACGATGCCTCAACATCTCCTTGACAACCTCGTTCTCAGCATGGACAGACGTTGTAAATCTTGCAACGCAGTCAGGGGTGATCATATCCCCTACTAAAGACTGGATTTTTCTTTGCAGCCGCCTGTCACATGGACGTTTCTGTCTTCTGTCCAGTTGTGCTCGAAGCTACCTTTTCAATAAAGTGCCTTTGTATCCTTTGGATTCCTTGTTTGGACGGTTTTGCTCACTTGTCCCATATTCTTACATCTTGGGAATCTTATGGAATGATTTGAGTCGATGTGGAGCACTTCTGCACGACGTTACATTTGAAAAACCGCATCGTCCTAAACTCTTGCACGCCAGTGTACAAACTCGATGGTATTTTCAAACTGCAAATTTTTGTTCGTTGAAGAAGACTGATTTTCAGTTGTTTAGAAGTTGGGATATGAATCAGTGAATGAAATGGTTAATATGCTCAGAATCTCGCGTTCTATTCCACAATTTTCCGTAAAGCGCCCTTCTTTTATGTTTTTTTTTTTTTATGTGTAAGTGATGAGTTTTTTTCTTTTTCTTACTGGATGAGGATCCCTGATAATTGATTTCTCCATGATGATTTAAGTGCGTGACAGAAGAAAAAATAAACAATCCAAACCATCGACCTCTGCTATAAATAATTATACTCGAGACTTCTTTCGTAAATTTGAAAGTGGTGTTAGTTTATCGAAAAACGTGTAATCTTGTGTGATGGTTAAAATTTGACGGCGTTGAAGGGTTTCTTTGATGAAGAAACTCTTTAACTGTCGTTGGTGACGGACGTTGAAACCAAGGGCAAAAAAGAAGTAAAAGGAAAGTGAAAAAAAAAATATTTCCAGAGAAAGTGAAACTGCCTTGCGGCAATAAACATTGCTGAGTAGGAAACAGACGACTTTAGCTTTGGCGATACTTTCGCCAGCTGCTGATGTTCAAAAAAGAGAGTTTCTTTCTTGCTTTTACTTTTTTTTGTTCTGTTTGCTTACATGTTCGTCTCTCATTTCCAGAGCTACGGCGTTTACGAGTATGCATGTGGTGTTGATAAAAATAAAAGTACCTAAACGTTAATGACGATTACAGCGCACATCTAAAGGAAATAATGACGAAAAAAAAAAGGTTAACGGTATGAAGGCTTCTTAACATTTGACTCCTTTAGGCAATGGGTAGCTTTATTGCACGCACTTTTAAATGAGTCTCTGGAAAAAACAGCATATAGATCTTGTCAGAATCTATTTAAGGCGCGTGTGCTTATGGTTCGCAGATTACTTATTTTTCATCGCAAAGAATTAAATAAAATATTGATGTAAAAGCATTTTCTTTTTCATGCTCTATTTCTTTTTTTCTACGTCTCGTTGTTTGCCTTTATAAATTTATTAACGTAGTTTTTTTTCTTTCTTTATGATTTTTATGGCAGCTCTAAGGTTCCCATTACACAGTATTTGCCATCAATGAATTTAGCGAGATGAATGCTATGGGTTATGAATCAGTATAGTCATTTCACAGAACTTAAAGCGAATGGACGAATTACACTCACGGACAATGAAATTTGCGCACCTAGAAGAAAACATGCTACAACTACGGAACTCTGCAAATAGCTAGAGTGCGCACACCCTGTGGTGGCGCTGCAAGCACGAACCAGCAGCATCATAAACCGGCGTGTAGTCGATGCCCCATGAAAGCGATACGCACCGGCCGACGCAAGCAACAGTACAGAGTGGCAAGAATGCCGGGTAGACGCCAGAGACGTCGATTTACACAACTCACGAACTTTGAGAGAGGCCTGATCATTGGGCTGAAGACCGCAGGGTGGTCAGCGAGCAACGTGGATCGTTCTGACCATACCGTCCGACTGTGTTGGGAGCAGTGGACACGTGGCGACCCTGCCACACGTGTTACCCGTATGTCCTCCGGAATATCGTGTAACATTGGAGGACCATGATTTCGTAGGTATGAATTTCGGAAAGGGGGCCTACAAATTAGTAAGTGTGGGAAAGCAATATATTCACCAAATAATTCCTACGGTATCGCATAGTACGAGGAAATAGTTAAACGAGGAAGAGTAGTTACCAAGTAAACAATTTAGAGAGCGCGGGAATTGGGAAAGAAAATCCGAGAAGCATAATGCGGACAGGCATTCTAAGAAGATAATTATAATACATATTTCATAATTATTCTAAGACCTGGCTGAGCAGATTTCTTTCTTGAGGAGGAAATTCCTTATTTTTTTTCATCATTCTTTTGAATTGCTGTTTTTTTTTTTTTTTTTTTTTTTTTGTGTTCCCCGAGTTCGCCGGAATTCACGTAGGGATACGCACGAAACACACCCCTTGGTTAGTAAAGAGAAAACTCGGAGGTTACAACAAGCAACGCTACGAGAGTGAAATGCTCGCAATCACAGGTGGGGGCCAATTTACTGGACCATTTTCTATTAACGAAGTCACGTTTTACGCACGCTAGCGGGGAACGAACAGGGCATATTTCTCGTAGTGGGCGTAACTGGTTGACACCAACAGAAAGAGTCACACAGGAAGCGTACGTGAAAATTCTAAGGCAGCGCGGACATCCCGCGGAGCAGTTGACAAGATAAAGGAATATTCATCTTCAAGAAAACTCCATGTTCTCAAGCCTTTGCCAACGAATCGGAGGGATTCCCATACAGGGATGTAAACCAATGCCGAAGCGAGGAAAACCGGCCCAACCAATAAGGGGAGATAATAGAAGATAAAGAGTTACAAAAATTAACGGTCTTTTTAATAATTAATCCCACTGCAGCGAATAGGACGCAGCAGATGGTTCGCCCTCACATCGAGTAGGGGGTGGTAATACACGGCGGAGCGGCTCCGCACGGACCAGGAGGACCACCGGTAGAGAGGATATACGGATCGTGCGCCAAACACAAGTGGATCCCACTGGGACCCGGACCACTATACAGGCAGATGTAGCGGCTCCTATGTGCCCACAAACCATTTCCGGATGCCTTGCGGAATCAAATCTGCGATCCCAGCGCCCCTTACGTGTGCTGCCATTAACACCGGAACATCGCCGACTCCGTGTGCAGTGGTGCCAGGCCAGAGCGACGTGGAACGCCACAGACTGGCGACGTGTGGTGTTTAGCGATGAGTGCCGCTTCGTTTTGTGGGACAGATCATAATCGTGTCTGGGTGTGGAAGTCCCCGAGTCAACGGCACAATCCCAATCTTGCTATCGAGCGCCACACCTCCCCCACTGCTGGCATTAATATCTGGGAAGCCATTGCCTACGATTATTCCTTCTTGGTGCGCAAATCCGATTATGCCTTCTTGGTGCGCAAATTTTATTGTCCGTGAGTGTATTGTATACACCTACGTAATAACGTGATACCCTTACAACAGCAACCAGACTTCTTGGTAAGGACTCAGTGAGTTGCTTAAAACACGGAGGTGGTATTGCCGTCCATGAAGGGTTGTCTGACGTAAGGCATCCACGGTTGCCGCTGAGTGTTAGCATGCTCGAACAGATCTAAATTCGTTCCACAAATTCTCAATGGGGTTAAGGTCCAGCGTTGGAAGTGTCCATTCGAGTGCGGTAAACGCACTTGAATGCTCCTAAAGCCAAGCGGTCGCCACTCCGGAATTATGCGGTGTGGCGTTTCACGTTGAAAGGTAGCGTCATGGTGCAGGAAGAGAATCGTTACGAATCGGTGTGGATAATCGGCAAGGATTTTCACATACTTTGTGCCTATAACGAAAGTCTCGATGGGTACGAGCGGCCCCAATGAAGCCATGTTAACGCACCCAAACTGTCTCGCAGCTACCATCTGCTTGTATGATTTCAACTTGGCAAGCTGAGTTCATAGCTTTGTGTTGTTTACACCACACACGCACCCTCCCATCGGCGTGATCGAGTTGAAACCCTGATTCCTCAGAGCAGATGACGTGTTTCCAATCCAAAGTACTCCGCCTACCTGTATGACCCAACTTGGTAAGCTGGGTCCATCTCTTTGTGTGGTTTACGCCGCACACGCACTCTCCGATCAACGTGATAGAGTTGAAGCCTTGATTCATCAGAGCAGGTGACGTGTTTCCAATCCTAAGTGCTTCACCTCCCTGTATGATCACAACTCGACAAGCTGGTCCATCTCTTTGTGTGATTTACGCGACACACGCACCCTCCCATCGGCGTGATAGAGTTGAAACCGTGATTCCTCTGAGCAGATGACTTGTTTCCAGTTCTAAGTGCTCAACCTCCCTGTATGATCACAACTTGGCAAGCTGAGTCCATAGCTTCGTGTTGTTTACGCCACACACACACTCCCATCGGTGTGATAGAGTTGAAATCGTGATTCCTCAGAGTAGATGACGTGTTTCCAGTCCTAAGTGCTCCACCTACATGTATGACCTCAACTTGGCAAGCTGGGTCCATCTCTTCGTGTGATTTACGCGACACACGCACCCTCCCATCAGCGTGATGGATTTGAAACCGTGATTCCTCTGAGCAGATGACTTGTTTCCAGTTCCTAAGTGCTCCACCTCCCTGTATGATCACAACTTGGCAAGCTGAGTTCATAGCTTTGTGTTGTTTACGGCACACACGCACCCTCCCATCCACGTGATCGAGTTGAAACCCTGAATCCTCAGAGAAGATGACGTGTTTCCAATCCTAAGTACTTCACCTACATGTATGACCTCAACTTGGCAAGCTGGGTCCATCACTTCCTGTGGTTTACTCCACACACACATACACACACCCTCGCATCGGTGTGATCGAGTTGAAACCTTAATTCATGAGACCAGGGGACATGTTTCTAGTCCTTCGTATTCCACTTGGAATAGGTCTTTGCAAATTCATCCCAGTCTTCCGGTGCTTTGAAGTCAACAAGGGGACACTTTGTGGACGTCTACTGTCAGCGTTTTTTCCTATGGTACAACGGATAGTCTTTGTGCATAAGCTTGCGCTCTCTCCCTTATTAAATACCGAAGTTATTGCTACCCGGTAGGCACGCGATTCCTTGTAACGATACGGGACAGCGTGTGCTCTCCTCGAGAGTCAATGGCCTCGTTTCATCCGTTGGTTGGAGGTTTTATCGTATTTCACATAGTCTTGGTATTATCGTATTTATGGTTTTATCGTATTTCACACAGTCTTGGTATACATGTGTGACGTGAAAATCCGAGCAGTTATAGTGATTCACACAACCGGCCTTCCTCGCAGCTACTACCTGGCCACGGTCAAAGTCACGTACATTGTTGTTTTTGCCCATGATTCCTTTTCCGTGACTGGTTTCCAGTGCGTAGAGACCTGCTCTATTTATAGGCATTGTCAGTTTCAGCGTCCCACGTGACTGGACGTGATACTTCTGCTTTTCATATTGTGATCTGGGTGTATGTAGTAATAATTTGTCCATTCAGTATACGATAATTGATTAGATCACTGAAGATCGTTGCCATTTTATTCTTTTTTTGTTTTTGATCGGGGGTTAAGCGACCGCCGTGAGCAACTCAGTTGGCTATAAATAGCCGCTCGCCCCTGTTTTAGTGCCACTGGTTCCAGGGAAAAGACAGAGCCAGTGCGGTAAGGCAAGCACACCATCCATGCCATCCTGGGATTCGAACCCGGACCCATCTCGGACGAACGATCAGAAGTCATCGCTTAGACCACGGCGCCATCGTAGCGGCACCATTTTATTCCGTCTGGTGAAATGAGTATTTCTTTAAGCATATGCATTTTAAGGTATGTGTTCTGGGATATTAAAAAAATAACTTAAAAATTTTGAGATCTCGTGCCTCCATAGAACGTTAAAAGTCAGTTGGACTCATGGCCGGATTAAGTCGTTAGTGGGCCCCTAGGCTAAGACATTTGAATGGGCTCCAAGACTAAGACATCTGAGTGGGCCCTCAAAAAATTGTATGACGGGGAATTATTATGAAGTCCGTTAAAACACGAAACTGTAACTACTAAACTATCTGCAGAGTTTTCCTAATATGTCATTGTATTTTTCACTGTTCTCACAAGAACATGAGTTGAAAGTTTTAAGATTCCTAGATTTTGTCTTGGATTTTCTAATGATTTTGCATCGTATACTTTTCTTAGTGCAGCTTTTTTGTTATGCAATGTGAAGCCAAAGGGGAGGCCGACCATTATTTGAAGTGCAAATTGGGAGGTGTGGGTAGATGGTAATGAATATGCTGAAACTGTCTCGCCAACCACCCTGTACACAACGACATGAAAAATTTTGCTTTGGTAAGTCACTGTCTTGAAATATGTTTGTCTCCCAGCCTATATTTCTGAACAAGTGGCATTTGAACGAGACAAAAAAGTAAAACTATTTTATAAACCTCTCTCTCCTTCTCTGCCTATCTATCTATTATATGCCCAGGTATTCCTCCTGGGCCCTTGGTCATGGTGGGCCTCAAGGCTATGGCCCCTATAGACCCCCCGCCTCCCTCCTAAACCGGGCCTGGTTGGCCTACTAAAATATCTGGTGGAAAGAGCGTGATCTTTGAAAGACAGCACAGTATAATATCTGGAGAAAAGATAGAGATCTTGAAAAGGCAAAACAGCAACTAAAAATAGCTTACGCTAAACACATTCTGCGAGGAAATATGTGATCCATCAATTTTCATCGGAGAACAAGATTAGCGGTAAAAGAGCTAGAGGTAGAAGAAAAAGCCTGCATTTGGGTGACTTGAAAGAATGTCATAGACTAAGCGTACAGGAAATTATGCACAGCTCTGAAGTCGACAGATTTGGGCGCCAACCTTCCTTTCGGAAGCGACAGTAACAAAGGAGAAATTCTTCCTTACAAACTGGAAATTTTTGCTGCTTTTTTTTTTTTTTTTTTTGCTGTTTTTTATTTTGTTCTGATGTAGATTTTTTCAATTCTGTTTTGGCGGGCTGCTTCCTAGTCTCCCGCATTTCGCGGCCACTAATGTGCGGAACCTTTAGCGAAATCTTGTTCAGGAAGTTCTAGAAATATAATGAAAGGCTGTGATAGTTTAAAAGTATAAAGTACCTGTTTCTCTCTCTTTCTCTCCCCCTCTCTCTCTCTCTACCACACTTCACGAGATTGTAAATGGTGGGGGTCCTTGGGGTTTGTCAAGTTCTTGGAATTTTATTTGAAGACGGTATGGTTTTCTGTTAACTAGAGCACTCATATTCAGTCTTTAATTTTCCTAAATGAGAGCATTAAGCCCAAGGAGGAGTTCATTCCAACGAACCTAGTCTTCTAACGTAGAGCCGTATTTTTTGAGCAATCTTGATGGTCAACTGCAGATGGCAAAATAACGTATCGCTTACTTCAAGAAACAGAATAAAGGGCAAGGGTAGAAGTGGTTTGAAAGCTCAACCGCAGTAGTGGTGCTATTGCGCTAGATTTCTCCTTACCTTCCATTTCCTCGGGAGGAATATGTAGTAGGAGCGCCCGATTTGCGACAACGTGCAGGTGTTCTGAACAACTTCCACCATTCCTAAGTCTTACTTTTGGCTCTTCAAGATTTAGTGAATAACATTCCTAAACAACAAAATGGTAGGGAAGAAAGAAAGAACGAGCACTTCACATCAGGATGTATTATAAAAATGTAAGTCTTTCTTTTGTTTTCAAGGGGATGGGAAGCATTTTGACAGACTGTACCATTCTACACTATCTACTAACAAGTAATTGGACACCTGTGATAGCAAAGGAAAACGAAGTTTATTCACCTTCAACAGTTGGTGGAGCCTCCACGAGCGGTGATTACAGCTGCGACTCTCCGGGGCATACTCTCAACCAGGCGTCGTACGACGGCTAGCGGTATTTTCTTCCACTCGGCTTGGAGAAGATAGGTCAGTTCTTTCACCGATTTTGGACGGTGGGGGTACCCCTTAAGTCGACGCTCCAACTCGTCCCAGAGGTGCTCGATAGGGTTGAGGTCCGGGCTCTGCGCAGGCCAGTCCATTTGATTAACTCCATTGTCACCATACCAAGCCATGGTGGACCTCGCAACATAACAAGTATCATTGTCATCCTGAAAGTAACATGGGTTCACCCCGTAAAACTGCCGCAACGTAGGAAGCGCATGGTCATCCAAAATGGTGCAGTAGGTCTCGGCGTTGAGTCTACCAGGAATTGCGACCAAGGGTCCCGTGCCATACCCCCATAGCGTAATTCCACCGCCGCCGAACTTCACAGTTGGCACAATACATTCCGGAAGGAGGCGTTCTTTTTCTTCCACTCGGCTAGCGGTATGGAGCAACTAGGAAAAGGAGCGTCAGGCCTCATGGCCTTTTCCCTCCTTTTCCTAGTTGCTGTAGTGGCAACTGAAAGAATAAATAAATGAAAATGAAATGAAATTTTCTTCCACTCGGCTTGGAGAAGACAGGTCAGTTCCTTCACCGATTTCGGACGGTGGGGGCACCCCTTAAGTCGACGCTCCAGCTCGTCTCAGAGGTGCTCGATAGAGTTAAGTTCCGGACTCTGCGCAGGCCAGTCCATTCGATTAACCCCATTGTCATCATACCAAGCCATGGTGGACCTCGCAACATGACAGGTGGCATTGTCATCCTGAAAGTAACATGGGCCCACCCCGTAAAACTGCCACAACGTAGGAAGCGCATGGTCATCCAAAATGGTGCAGTAGGTCTCGGCGTTGAGTCTACCAAGAATTGCGACCAAGGATCCCGTGCCATACCAGGAGAAACACCCCCATAGCATAATTCCACCACCGCGGAACTTCACAGTTGGCACAGTACATTCCGGCAGGAGGCGTTCTCCAGGCAGACGCCAAACCCAGACCCTGCCATTCGAATGGTAGAGGGTGAACCTTGATTCGTCGCTCCAGAGAACCTGTTTCCACTTTTCAACGGTCCACTGTCGAAGTTCTTTGCACCACGTTAGCCGAGCAGCGCTATTGGACTTGGTGATCAAAGGCTTGTGGGCGGAAGCACGTCCATGATAACCAAGCAGATAGGCTTCCTTACGGATGGTATTAATCGAAAGAACACTCCCGGATGCCTGTTGAAACTCCTCGCGGATGTGGCCCATCGATTTGGTGCGGTTCTTCCGAATTTCTATGGCCAGCACCCGTCGGTCTCTAACTCCCAGTTTTGTGGGTCTGCCGGGTCGGGGCACATTCCAACAGGCACCTCTCATCTTCCACTTGTCAATCACGTAGGCCACCGCCGATTTTGGGTACTTCAACTCGCTGGATATGTTACGTACGGATCGGCCATTTCTGTGATACCCGACGATTACACCTTTCTCGAAATCAGAGAACTCCGAACTGCATGGCATCTTGCATGCGACTGGTTACGTTGTTGTTTCCCACACGCTATTTAACGGCGGCGGCCGTGACGTGTGTCAGGACCGCAGATATCATCGATTGCAGGGATGTCCAATTACTTGTTGGTAGATGATGTATTTGGCGGTTACCGGCCAAGACGGTCATTTTTTCACAGAAACGTGGATACCTAATTTAACTTTCATTTTTAGTTATCTTTCTCTATGTAAATTCTGAGTTTATTCTCTTTAAGCATTTTTAACCTTCGTTATATTCTCTCACGGAATATTTTGTGGCAACAGTCTTGAGGTCAGAGTTCGTGTTGACAGAGAAGAACAAGAGATATAATGTTCGAGCAAGCAGAAAAAAGTGTGGTGGTGGAGTGGTAATCGTGGAAGCTGCATTACGCTGATACGATGTTTACTTGAAGTCCGCGTGTTCGAGTTGTGTTGCTATATACGTATTTAGTGTTGGAGTTTGTTAATCAAGTTTTCTGCTTACTTACTTATGTTAATTAACTTAAAAATATTAGCGCTGTTATGAATTAGTTCTTCATGATTAGTACTTATGAAATATTGACGAAATATAAGGAAGAACTAACTGTAAGTAACTATTTCATGGGCTTTATTTGAATGACTTCTGTTTCACTTAAAATGAGTGGATAAGAAGAACTGACTGTATGTAGTGTTCAGTAAGCTCTATACAGTACATCGATGAGTCATTACGTTATGACCACCTACCTAATAAGCTATAGGATACCCTTCAGCGCGCAAAACAGCGGCCACTCGGCGAGGCATCGATTCGATGAGGTTGTGATAGGTATCCTGGTGTATTTGGAACCATAATGTCAACAGCAGGTCCTCCAGTTCCCGTACATTTCGGGGTGGTGGTGATTTAGCGCGAACCCGCTTTCCAAGTCGAACCACAAATGTTCGACTGGGTTCATGTCAGATGAATTTGGAGGTCAGGGCAGTACCAGAAAGTCACCAGCATGTTCCTCGAACCACTCCTTGACAATTCTGGCAGTGTGGCATGTCGCATTATCCTATTCGTAAAGGTCACCACCAACAGGGAACACGGTTGCCATGAATAGGGGAATTTGGTTCGCAACGATGTTCAGATACCTCACAGCTGTCAGGGATTGCGCTATTGGGATAATGGGACTTAAAGTGTCCCAAGAAAACATCGCCAACAGCATAACACCGCCGCTGCAGACCTGTTTCCGCCCAACAAAGCATCCAGGTGCCATAGCCTCCGTTGGTAATCGATGTATCCGCACTCGGTCGTATACGTGATGCACCAGGAATCTTGATTCATCAGACCATGCCATTTTCTTCCAATCATCCAAGGTCCAATCTCGGTGATCTTGGGACCATTTCATGCGCTGTTGGCGATGACGTGCACTGAACATGTGGTCAGGGCTGGGTTTTCGGCTACGCAGACCCATGCGCAGAAGGCTGCGATGAACTGTGTGCTATGACACATTGCCCTCATCGCCACTGTTGTAGCTGCCGGCGATATGTCGCACTGTGGCCCTGCAGTCGCTGTGAACAATGCGCGACAGTCCCCACTCCACTCTGGCATCAATAAACTGCGGACGGCACATGGCTGGACGATGGTTCGTCGTTTGGCCATCTGTGCACCACTTTTGATACGCACTCACTACAGCGGCACGTGAACAACCCACAAAGCGCTCCGTTTCCGAGATCGTAGTTCCGAGGCGCCTTGCCATCACAATTTGTCCTTCATCAAACTCCGATAAATCGGCAGCTTTTCCCATTCTGACTCCGAACACTCTAGTAACCAAAAGCCGGTTCTAGGGTTGTATATATCTTGCTCTGTGAACTTCATCTGCGCCACCGTTCGGTCTCCAGGTGCGCTCATTTCTTTAGGCATAATGGAATGGCTCATAGGTATATACACAGTGAACGCTACAGACCTTGGTAGACTGGTTGCCATGTATTTTCACCCCTATCTTCATTACTCCTAATGTAGTTACAAAACTGGATTTTCGAAGTGCCTCATGAGCACGAGTAGTTTAGGCTCATTTCCGCGGGTTTATATTTTCATTACTGTATGAACCGCATAACTTTTCAATTTTCCCAAATGGATGTCGAAAGTATTTAAATATAAGCTTTGTTCACATCATACGTTGGCGTTTTAATAAATCGTTTTGTATTTAGAAGCAGTGCCGTAACTAGGCGGGTGCCACAGGTCCAGGAGAAAGGGGGTTCTGAAATGGAGCTGGTAAAAAAGTATTGTCTTGTGAAGTGGCGAAATAAATAAAATTTCATGAGCAGTTGGTGAAATAAAACGCTTATTTTTATTGCGTCCACTTTTGCTATTAAGTTGTCTTGTATCAATTAGTCATGGCCGCCCCGGTGGCGCAGTGGTCTAAGCGATGACTTCTGATCATTCTTCCGAAAGGGGTCCGGGTTCGAATCCTGCTGAGGCATGGATGCTGTGTTTGTATTACGTCACTGGCTCTCTCCCTTCCCTGGAACCAGTGACCCTAAATTAGGGACGGGCGACTGCTTATAGCCCATTGGGTTGCTCACTGTGGTCGTTAAACCTCCAATCAAAAAAAAAAAAAAAAGAAAAAAAGTCAAGTCATGATTAGAAGAGCATCTTCTTAAAATGATGCTTAAGGATTGTTCTCAGAGATGCGCATCCAGTCACGTGAGGAAGGAAGATCTCGTTCAAAGATCAAGCTTCTTCCTTCCTCACGTGACCAAAGCTCCCGTCAAGGTCGATAAAGCAGTTATCTTCGAACGCGCACTCACCTCTTCGCTTTGTCGTCTGTTTTAAGTAGTTTTAGGGATCACATACCTGTGACGTCAGTGAGCACGGAAGGCACGAAGATTACGTCGATGAACTAGCCCTGCATAATTTCGATTGAATACCTTAGTAATTAGGCTGAACTAACCCTACATAATTTCGATAGTATCGTTAAAGGTATCTTTAAATCGTATTAATTATGCTGATGTAATCCATGAATTTGCTGAAATAGAAGACAGAAAAGTGCAATTAAAATAATTTGTTTTACATTTATAAATACATGTGAATGATCTTGTATATTTCTTGTGCACACAAACATTATAAACAATTGTTATATCGTGTTTTTTTATTATTATCCCCCCCAGAAAAAGTTAAGGGGCCCAAATAAAACCTTGCACAGGACACCTGAAAAGCTGGTTACGGAACTCTGTAGAAGTACTAAAAAGAAAAAAATGAAAGTGTTATCCCACTAAAAATAAAAAATACCAATCTAAGTTGGCATTTTATTTTTATTTTAATTTTAGTAACGTAATGCTTGCGCTGCCTGGGTCTCGGCGCACCCACGTTGTTGGCGCCTATGATGAAGAGTCACTAATATGAAAATTGTTCAGTTTATTTCCCTCTATCCCCGGCATAGTTAAGGTATTAGATACAAAAGGGTATGTCAGTAATTATCCGCAGTGCAATAATAAATTATATTGGAACAACAAATGACAACTTACAATGACATCATTCTTCAGCATAGTCCCCTTGCTTTATTATGCGGTTGCGTCAGCGTTGCACGAGCTTCTATAGGTCGGAAGAAGAAATTTATCTTTGCTGAAAGACCAGCTACGGATGCGCCACTTTCTTTATTTCGTGATCAGTGCTAAATCGTAGGTCCTTTAAGCTGACCTTAAGTGGAACGAAACCAAACAGCTGACAAATCACAGGGAACGAAATCAAGGCTATGCCATGAGTATTTCCTCACTTCAAGATTATTTTGCTGGAGGGTTTTATTACTGTGAGCTGCACTATGAGGACGGGCATTGTCGTGCAACAACGAACGCTTTTAGAGTATCCCACGACCTTTGCGTTGAATTGCGAGATTCAGCTGTTAACGTAATCTCACTGCATCGAGTACTGTATTGATGAATGCCTTTTCAGATAATGTTCCCGTATCGGTTATTTCCGTTCAAAATTCCGATTTTCGTGTTCGGCTCGTAAGGGCACTCCATCCCTTCAAGGTTAATTTCTTGGTTTTACACTGCGTACTCCATCACTTCAAGATTAATTTGCTGGATATACAATGTGTACTCCGTCAGTTCAAGTTTACTTTGCTGCGTATAGAATGTGTACTCTACCCCTTCAAGATTAATATACAATATACAATGTGTACTCCATCCCTTCAAGGTTAATTAACCATATATAATGCGTACTGCATCCCTTCAAGGTTAATTTGTTGGATGTACGATATGCACTTCATTACTTCAAGGTTAATTTGCTGAATATGGAATGCGTGCTCTATCTCTTGAAGGTTAATTTTCTGGATATGCAATATGTACTCCATCACTTCAAGGTTAATTTGCTGTTTATACGATATGTACTCAATCATTTCAAGGGGAATTTGCTGGATTTACAATGTGTATTCCATCACTTCAAGGTTAATTTGCTGGATATACAATGGTTATTCCATCACTTTACGTTTAATTTGCTA
Organism: Macrothele yani; assembly: GCA_039090855.1. Lineage (NCBI taxonomy): Eukaryota > Metazoa > Arthropoda > Arachnida > Araneae > Macrothelidae > Macrothele > Macrothele yani. The sequence goes on from CM077026.1 coordinate 121,842,949, forward strand.
GAGAGTTTTTACGGAGCTGCAGTATGAGGACAGGCATTGTTGTGCAGTAAAACGCCATCCGAGCCGCCCCGGTGGCGCAGTGGTCTAAGCGATGGCCTCTGATCATTCGTCCGAACGGGGTCCGGGTTCGAATCCCGGTGAGGCATGGATGTTGTGTTTGTCTTACGGCACTGGCTCCCTCCCTTCCCTGGAACCAGTGACCCTAAATTAGGGACGGGCGACTGCTTGTAGCCCATTGAGTTGCTCACGGTGGTCGTTAAACCTCCAATCAAAAAAAAAAAAAAAAAAACGCCATCCGACAGTAGTCCTCGATTATTTGTTTTAATTGTGGGCTTCCACCTTTCGTGTATCATCTCTGTTTGCCGAACACTGTACTGTTGAGTTCCTTTCCTGATAATGCTCCAGTACTGGTACTTGCAAGTTCCAAAAAAACTGTCAGCAATATTTTTACTGCTATCTGTCAGTTGAGGTTTAAGCGTTTTTGACCAGCGATTCCCGGCACGTTATAGTGAATCCATTATAACGAAGTAAATTTCTCCGTCATTTTTATCCGCGCCAGGATTTGAACCCGGGTCCCCTCATTCCGGAATAAGTTGCTCTACCAATTGAGCTACGCAGACGCTTTATTCTGATTCCTATCTGCCTTTATGTCGTGTGCGTCCTTCTGGCAGGTACGTCACATCTCCTGGTACGTTACATCATCTCCCCCTTATTTTATTTATTTTTTTTTTATTCGAAGTGCTCCTCTTATTTTTCCTATCTCGCGGTGTGGAAATAACATCACACCAATGCGAGATTTTGAACGGTCGGGTCATCCGGATAGTTCGGGCGCCATTATTACGAAGTAAATTTCTCCGTCATTTTTATCCGCGCCAGGATTCGAACCCGGGTCCCCTCATTCCGGAATAAGTTGCTCTACCAATTGAGCTACGCAGACGCTTTATTCTGATTCCTATCTGCCTTTATGTCTTGTGCGTCCTTCTGGCAGGTACGTCACATCACCTGGTACGTTACGTCATCTCCCCCTTATTTTATTTTTTTTTTTTTTTATTCGAAGTGCTCCTCTTATTTTTCCTATCTCGCGGTGTGGAAATAACATCACACCAATGCGAGATTTTGAACGGTCGGGTCATCCGGATAGTTCGGGCGCCATTATAACGAAGTAAATTTCTCCGTCATTTTTATCCGCGCCAGGATTCGAACCCGGGTCCCCTCATTCCGGAATAAGTTGCTCTACCAATTGAGCTACGCAGACGCTTTATTCTGATTCCTATCTGCCTTTATGTCGTGTGCGTCCTTCTGGCAGGTACGTCACATCTCCTGGTACGTTACATCATCTCCCCCTTATTTTATTTATTTATTTATTTTTTATTCGAAGTGCTCCTCTTATTTTTCCTATCTCGCGGTGTGGAAATAACATCACACCAATGCGAGATTTTGAACGGTCGGGTCATCCGGATAGTTCGGGCGCCATTATAACGAAGTAAATTTCTCCGTCATTTTTATCCGCGCCAGGATTCGAACCACGGGTCCCCTCATTCCGGAATAAGTTGCTCTACCAATTGAGCTACGCAGACGCTTTATTCTGATTCCTATCTGCCTTTATGTCGTGTGCGTCCTTCTGGCAGGTACGTCACATCTCCTGGTACGTTACACCATGTTTAGTCCCTAGAGGATTTTCTTTTCCAAAGGCGTCTCGGTTATTTCCGTAGCAGTCTAAAACGCATTGGAGATATCCAAACGATTACGTTTGGGCTCTTCCGTTAGACGTTTTGATCTTGACGATAGTTTAGTCTGTTGCGGATTATTTCATAAGCAGAACATAGCAATTTTGCTCCTTAAACGGTAAGCATTCATCCGTTTGCCAGAACCACGGCACGGAGGTCAACGCTGTCATCAGAAGTGGACTTGGACAGGCGTCCTGCTCCATCTTCTTGCGTTACACTTGTACCACCATTTTTGAACTTGGAAACCCACTCGCACATGCAAGAGTCGTCCAAAATAAGGGAAACACCTTGAAACAATAGGTGTTACGGACCTAATATGGTGTGGGAGCACCCTTGGCATTTAAAACTGCTTGAATCCTCCTTGGAATGGACGCATACAAGTCCTGGATGGTGGTAAGTGGTATGTTGAACCATTCTTCCCGCAGAAACTGCTTCAATTTCTTAAGAGACGCAGGAGGAGGATAACAGAATCGCACTCTGTTTTCCAACACAGACCACAGGGGTTCAATGATGTTTAAGTCCGGTGATTGTGCAGGCCAGGGAAGGAGTGCGACTTCATCCCCATGTTCCTCAAACCATGATTGAACAGTTCGACTTCAGTGAATCGGGGCATTATCATCTTGAAAAAGTGCAATCCCCTGACGGAAACAATGTCTGCGCCATACCGATAGTGATCCGTCTGTGTAAGGTGATAATGGGACCTGCTGCAAACCACGAGATCATGGCCCAAACCATTACGGAACCGGCCCCATGCTTCACTGTAGGAAGGAGACAATCTGGGTTGTAGGTTTCTGCAGGGGTTCTCCACACGTAAACCCGTCCTATGGCGGGGAATAGTGAAAAACTTGATTCATCTGAAAACAAGACATGTTTCCATTGATCAGCAGTCCACGTTTTATGTTCCTGGCACCACTGTAGTCTCCGTTTCATATTCACCTGTGACACCAAGGGTTTTGCAATCGCAGCTCTGTCGTGAATATTGTGCTTATGCAATTCTCTTCGCACGGTATGGGTCGACACTGGGTTTTGGAGATGTGCATTAAGCTCAGCAGTCACTTTCGTCGCCGTGGTCTTCCTCCTTGCAGTCAGAATCCTGTTCATTGTCCTCCTGTCTCTCGCAGTGAGACTGGTTTTCCTTCCACAGTTGTGTCTCACAGGCGATGTTGTGCAGTGAACATTGTATGCTGTCATGAACTTCGGCACGGTACCTCTCTATACCCACAACACCTGTGCCACTGTGGTTATCGGCGCACCAACCAGACGGGTTCCTACAATCTGTCCTCTTTGGAACTCCGACAGGTCACTCATCTTGCCTTCAGCTGGAACGAAGTTATGCAAACACCGATTTACAATGCAATCACACTGAACCTTGAGACTAAAAGCAACACTTTAAAAAAAATTGTAGCTACATGTTCGCTTTACTCGAAAAACAGCACATACCAAAGTCACGGTTTTCAGCGAGGTGTTTCCATTATTTTGGACAACCCCTGTACATCGCAATTGCGAAACACCTTTCCAGTATTGTGCTGAAAAGCTTATATTAATTTCGACCGCAGGTCCACCTTTCAGTAAAAAAAAAAACGGATTAGTGCTCGGGGTTCTAATTTGTTCTTCTTTGGTGAACACGGAAAACGCAGCTGCCATGTTGAGGACACGACAAAAACACAAGAACTGATTGATCAACGATAAACCTTCACCACAGCGACACCACGTCAACACATGCGTGCTCAGTATGCAGGAGAGCGAATCGGAAAGAAATTGAAGTACGTCGTAGATGATAATTGACTCGGTATTTCACACTGATGAACCATTTCATTATGACCACCCCTATGCCCAGAGAAATGAGCGCGCCCGGAGACCGAACGGGGCCGCAGATGAAGTTCACAGAGTGATATATATACAACCCGAGGACCTGCTTTCGGTTAATAGAGTGTTTGGAGTCAGAATGGGAAAAGCTTCCGATTTATTGGAGTTTGGTAAAGGACATTATGATGGCACGTCGCCTCGGAACTACGATCTCGGAAACGGAGCGGCTTGTCGTGTGAGTTGTTCACGTGGCGCTGTAGTGAGTACATATTAAAAGTGGTGCACAGATGGCCAAAGGACAAACCGTCATCCAGCCGTGGGTCGTCCGCTACTTCGTTGATGTCAGAGGGGAGCGGAGTCTATCGCGCATTTTTAACAGCGACTGTAGGGCCACAGTGAGACAAATCACCCGCAACTACAACAGTAGAGTGATCAGGCCATTGTGTCACAGTACACAGTTCATCACAGCCTTCTGCGCATGGGCCTGCATAGCCGAAAACCCAACGGGAGGGTCCCCATAGCCACTGCACGTCATCGTCAACAACGCATGAAATGGGCCCAAGATCATCGAGATTGGACTGTGGATGATTGGAAGAAAGTGGCCTGGTCTGACGAATCAAGATTTCTGGTGCATCCCGTAGATGGCCGAGCGCGGATACACCGATCACCACAGGAGGCTATGCCAACTGAATGCACTGTTGGGCGGAAACAGGCGTCGGTGTTATGCTGTGTGCGATGTCTTCTTGGGACATTTCAGGCCCCATTATCCCAATAGCACAATCCCTGGCAGCTGTGATATATCTGAATATCGTTGCGGACCAAGTTCACCCATTCATGGCAACTGTGTTCCCTGCTGGGGGTAGCTATTATCAACAGGATAATGAACCATGCCACACTGCCAGAATCGTCAAAGGGTAGTTCGAGGAACATGCTGGTGACTTTGTGTTAATAATGCCCTGGCCTCCAAATTCACCTGACGTGAACCCAGTCGAAGATTTGTGGTTCCACTTGGAAAAGCGGGTTCGCGCTAAATCCCCACCACCCCAAAATGTACGGGAACTGTAGGACCTTTTGTTGACATTATGGTAGCAGATGCCTCTGGGTACCTATCGCCACCTCATCGAATCGATGCCTCGCCGAGTAGTCTCTGTTTTGCGGGCTAAAGGAGGTCTAACAGCTTATTAGGTAGGTGGTCATAATGTAATGACTGATCGATGTACATGAATAAAGTTTTGCGTTGTCGATGTTTATACCGGGTGCGCCTTATAAAAGACGCACCGTAGCCAGACGTTGCTAGGCGGGTTAAAGTTGTTTGACGGGTTTCCAGTTAAAACCGCTTTGTTCCACTTCTTAACCGGTTTCTGCGTGTGCAGCTCCAAAGGAATTCTCCGGAGTGGTTAGTCACAGCCAGAGCAGTGTAGGTACGCTGTCATAAGTGTAAGTGAAGAGAGAACAAAGGCAACGGAAATGGTTTTAAGCACGGAAAAGTGGATTTTTATTGTGGAACCGTATTTCAGAAATAACTCATACAAGGTTTTAAATGAGTTCTTTACAGAAAATTTTCCACATTGTGCAGCACCGGCGAAATCAGTGGTACAGAAGTTAGTGCGGAAATTTCGTGAAACCGGCACGGTGTGCAACAGGAAAAGAAACAAACCGAAGACAATTCGTACCGAAGACAATTCGTACCGAAGACAATATCAAGGATGTGTGCACAATGATGTTATAAAGCCCTTGGAAGTCGATGCGCCGATTATCGTCTGCAACGAGAATATCTGCCACATCATACCGATGCATACTTAAGGTGGATTTGCATTTTCGGCCGTACAAAGTTATGGCGCTCCAAGAACTTGAAACTCCTGATTATGCAAAATGGATGCAATATTGTAAAGAGGTTTCAGGAGACCATTCCCAGCGGTGAAATGGACCCAACACTTTATTACACGACAGATGAAGCATGGTTTCATCTGTCCGGGTATGTCAATGCGCAGAACAGCAGGATTCGGACCGACACGAATCCCAGACGGACAATGGAGACTCCTAAGAAGCATGGAGAAATGCAGGATTGGTGTAACCAAGAAAGATGAAAAGAGGAACTCGTGCATAAAGAAAATGGCAAGAGTAGAAAACATAGTGGTCAGAGTAAAATACTTGAAATGGCAATAGGCTGGACATGTTGCCAGAAGAACGGACCACCAATGGACAACCGAAATTTTTTACTGGATTCCAAGGGACTGGAAAAAACCTAGAAAACAGACCACGTGGGAGATGGGTGGATGGAAGAGACTGACCTATGACAGTCCGTTTTTGAAAAAACTTGGGGAGACCTTCATCCAGAAGTGGATTGATAATGAATGACAATGATGATGGTATATTCGAATTTATAGTTCTAAGCAGATTTTTCGGGGTCGTGTCCAATTATATAACCGTCGGGTCCGGGCCCAAAATTTTTGACCCGTTTCCTACTCTGGTTCGATCCTCAAATGAGGCTACCCACGTCTCATCTAAGGCTCGAACCGGGTGCATATCGGACCAATGGTCAGCAACCACCTGGGTGACTCCTGCGAAAAATAGGGTAGAGAACTGAAATCAGAAATCTCAGCTGCAGTCTCTGAAACTTCTTTGCTTTCCCACTTTTAAGGTGGACGTCAAGTAATTTTGCTTCCTATACTTCGAATGGAAAAAAAACTTTTGTACACATTTCCTTCACAATTACTGCGTTCTCAAGGATGAAAATTTTAACATCGATTAAAATAATTTTCATATTATAACTTGGAATACTTAATATTTTCTAAAACATAACCATGATTATATTAAAAATCAATACCTTTTCTTTTGGTGGTGTTGAAACCAGAAAAAAGATGGCACGACCTGTACTTTGATGACGTCAATAGACAAACAAATGTTGGATTGCATAATTCTGGTGATGTTTTAGAAAATATTAAGCATTCCAAGTTATAAAATGAAGCTATTTTAATGGATGTTAAAATTTTCATCCTTGGGAACGCATTAATTGTCTAGAAAAAAGATGGCGCGACCTGTACTTTGATGACGTCAGTAGACAAACAAATGTTGGATTGCATAATTATGGTTATGTTTTAGAAAATATTAAGTATTCCAAGTTATAAAATGAAGCTATTTTAATGGATGTTCAAATTTTCATCCTTGGGAACGCATTAATTGTCCAGAAAAAAGATGGCGCGACCTGTACTTTGATGACGTCAGTAGACAAACAAATGTTGGATTGCATAATTATGGTTATGTTTTAGAAAATATTAAGTATTCCAAGTTATAAAATGAAGCTATTTTAATGAATGTTCAAATTTTCATCCTTGGGAACGCATTAATTGTGAAGAAATGTGTACAAAGGTTTTTCCATTGGAAGTATAGGAAGCAAAATTGCTTGGCGTCCACCTTAAGCAACATCAGAGAGGAATGAAACGGTAGATATGTAGGAAATAATACATTTTAAATCGCTTTTTGATGAATTCCTGTAATCATTCAGTAGTGCTGCACGCAACCAAATCTGCATGTGTAGTCATTAGAATTTATTTATTTTTTCAAGTTATAGCGTAAGAAACCTGAAAACAAAATATCACCAATTAGTTTTTATTCCATAATAGATAATTGCGTCACATTAGCATATTTTATTGTATTTCCTGCTGCTGAATACTGCATGCTTCTGTTATTCTCTTGATAAGTGACTATGCAATGCTTTAGACTCGGTGTTTCATCAAATGATTCTGGAAACGCAAGACATATTCTGTTGGAAAGCACGATAAATTTAATTATGCCGAAATCAAATTCGGAAGCTAGAGTCACTCAGGTGGAATTTGAATGCGACATTTGAATTTTAAGCCGGAAGTTGGAACGTGGTGATCGATCCACATATACTCAAGGCGTTAGTTAGATTTGCGTAAGGAAGTATACGGATAATTTTTCGCTTGTATTAGAATTCGTAATTAGGATGGTGAGTACTGTCGATTTTTTTACTTCAACCCACGGCTTTTGTCAGTATTCATTTTTGAACCCACGTTTAATCTTAAGTTTGCCACCAATGTATTATCGCAAGAATAATTTATCCCCATATATAGCTATTCCTTTATTAACAAAGTACATACACTGGCCAAAAGGTTAAGAACTTTTATGATAAGACAGTCACAGTCAATAAACACCAATATGTGCAAATGCAACCTGTGAAAACCTAGATTTGCCGGTGGCAGCACTCGAACCCACATCCTTCTACTATGGAGCTGAATGCTTTCCCAATTGAACTACACCGACAAGGGTTTATCACTGATACTTGCCATTTTGACATGTGCGTAACCTCTGAGGTAGGCACGTCACAAACAGTCAAATGAGCTGATGAAGTTTCGCCTTGTGCTTTATAAAGAACTTACAGATTATTCGGCTGCTGTAACTCATTTAAATATTGGGGAAAAAAACAGGATCTGTAAAATCTATCGGAATTAGGAGGTGTTTCTCGAAAGCGACTATTTCACAGTAAGAGGAAGGCAAGCTGATATTCCATATCTAAAATTCATATATAAAACACTATACTCGCTGTAAAGCTAATCTAACCAGCTAAGCTAACCATGTAGTGAGCATACATGAGTTTTTTTTTTTTTTTTTTCTCTTTTCTCGTCATCATTTAAGTCCTACTCGAGATCGATGCGAAACTGACGAGAAATTTTGAGGGGATCAGCTTGGGGAGGGGTTCGTTTCCCGTCATGAATCAACATTTCATCTTTCAAAACTTTCAAAAACGGAAGTTAAACGGAGTAAAGATTTTTCCACTAGTCTACAATTTCTTTTTTTCGCGATGTTTCTTCTGTCCAATATTGTTGTTGAATAGCATTTAATTCCATAAATATATTTGTATTTCAGCTTGAAAACGGAGGAAAACTTTTCGAAAACGGAAAACGGAAGGTAATTTCCCTGTAATCTTGAGGCATGAGATTCTTCCATTTGTGTGGTGCCCGAAATCGATGCATAACTGAACGGTATTTATTTTTGGTGGGGGGAAGGGATGTTGTCGTTGTTACTGTTGGTGGTGGTGTGGGAGAGGGAGGATCGTTTTCCGCAGGAGGACGGAATTCCGACAATCGAAAGTTGGACGGAGTGAATATTTCTTCCGTAATCGCATTTTTTTTTCTCTCGCGGTATCCTTCTGTTTAGTATTGTGAAATATAATTTGATGCATAATTATTTGTATTTCAGCTTAAAAATGGAGGAAAAATTCCTGTAATCGGAAGTCAGACGGAGCGAAAATTTAGTAATTTTTCCCCTCCGATGTTTCCTTTATCCTGTGTTGTTAAATGTCAGATTTTTTTTTATTTTGAATAGAGGGATGTGCTCCAGTTTAAAATCGACGTCCTTTATCACGGATTTTCTTTGGTCTGCCGGTACGTTTTGCTACTTCAGGCACGACATGTGTCTTGCACTTATTCAGTACATCCAAAACAGTTGACTTGGGTATGCTTAAACGCCTCTCGGTTTCTCTTATGGACAACCCACTAATATTACACTCAACAATTTTGCCTTTCTCAAAGTCAGTTCTTTCCCGCCGCGACATTTTCACTCAACTTCACAGTCGGATATGATCGCGGTCAGCTGCAGGCTTGTTTTTATACCATTTGCAACTGTGCCGCGCATCTTAACAACGCAGTGGATCCGTTAATTTGCTTTTGAATGGGTGTCCGGTGACTTTTTTCAATATAGTGTATATATAGGGCGTTCAAAAAGTCTCTCCGCAGTGGGTATCTTAGGTTATATGGAAATCAAACAAATATATTATAGGTACGTATAATTTACTCACAAGAAGTATTGAAACTGTCGTCCTTCATTTGCAAGACATAACCTTACTGTTTTACATGTTTTTAAAGACATCTGCGAGAGAAAAAGTCCCTCTGCAGTAGTGTTAAGTCTGTTCCAACTAATTTTGATGGCACTACAGTCAAAATTTTTGAATTATGCAACTTGTATGTTTAATTTCAGCTTTTGCTGTTTTCTAGACAACATATCAAGCTTCAGAGAGTATGTTTCACAGAGACACCAATTTTCACAAGTTTATGATGAATTGAAAGTTTTCAAAATTGTGAATGTTGATTTCATTGCCTTTCAGAAAGAAGGTACACCTTTCCTTTTGAGGACACTCTTCCTTCATATTGCATGACAAATCATTTTTTCGTCCGCGGGCACCAGTATCGAGAAGAAAATTCCACAGTGCGCGTTTTCTTTGAAAAACATTTTTTTTTTTTGTTTGCTTTTCCGAAATAAAACGAAAATAAAACCGGGTCGAAATCGGGTCAGGAACACCTTGGCCTAACCCGCTAGAAATTCTCGATCCGTTTAGCCGCTGACCCGTGACCCGTTTTCACCTCTGGCCCGAAATACGAAATATTTCCGGTGCGGCAACATCTGCATTGGATTGCCGAGTTGTGGCCAGTCTCCTCTGACCCCTGTGATCTACCAGTTGTCTTTGCCGAGATGTGGTCAGTCTCCTCTGACCCTTTTGATCCACCAGCTGTCTTTGCCGAGTTGTGGTCAGTCTCCTCTCACCCCTCTGATCCACCAGCTGTCTTTGCCTAGTTGTGGTCAGTCTCTCCTGACCCCTCTGATCCATCAGCTGTCTTTGCCGAGTTGTGGTAAGTCTCCTCTCACCCCTCTGATCCACCAGCTGTCTTTGCCCAGTTGTGGTCAGTCTCCCCTGACCCCTCTGATCCACCAGCTGTCATTGCCGAGTTGTGGTCAGTCTCTCCTCACCCCTCTGATCCACCAGCTGTCTTTGCCGAGTTGTGGTCAGTCTCCTCTCACCCCTCTGATCCACCAGCTGTCTTTGCCGAGTTGTGGTCAGTCTCCTCTCACCCCTCTGGTCCACCAGCTGTCTTTGCCGAGTTGTGGTCAGTCTCTCATTGCAAGACAAATTTTGCTTAGCAAGACTTGCATTATGCATTGTTTATAGCTATGACCCAAGCAAGGATTAGTTTAAGAAGGCCTGGTACCGAAAAACTGGGAAAAAATCACATTCCCTTTTTTTGTATTTTATTAAAATCAGGAATCTTATCTTAGCTGTCTTTGCCGAGTTGTGGTCAGTCTCTCATTGCAAGACAAATTTTGCTTAGCAAGACTTGCATTATGCATTGTTTATAGCTATGACCCAAGCAAGGATTAGTTTAAGAAGGCCTGGTACCGAAAAACTGGGAAAAAATCACATTCCCTTTTTTTGTATTTTATTAAAATCAGGAATCTTATCTTACAATGATGTATTAATTTCCAAAATTGTGCAGTTAGAAGTATTGTTATTTATTTATTTTTAAATTTCCTCACTCTCGCGATTTTCGGGGTGACGTTGGTTTTTAGTGCAGCAGGTCGAGTTTTAGAGAAAAGAAGATCAAGTTGAAGCGCTGAAGCATGAGATGCAATTCTCTCTCTCTCTCTCTTTTTTCGTGAACTTGATCTGGAAACTGCACACATGTATGATAATATTGTGATTATTACAATATTAAGCGCAAAGCTTTGTTAATGTTACAAAATGCAGAATAATCTGGTCTAGAATGCTTTTACGTTATTTTTTTTTTAATTTTGGAAATTTCCCTACATGCTTTTTTTTATATTCTACTACATCATTCTAAACTACCTTTACCAATTAGCATATATGTAAATTATATTGCAAAGATTAGTTTTCTAGAGTCAAAATTTCAAACACTGTCTGTACGGCGTTGTACGTTTTATAATGCAATTTATTCAAAATAAAAGTAAATTTAGAAATCAAAAAGAAATAACGAATGGATTTTTTTGTTTCTAAACGATTTTCTTTTTTTCAGCTTTTACCAAAATTACTGATTCCCCTGATACGGTCGAAGGGCACGTTGATTATTTATTTTCAAATCCACATTTTAAAACATTTGGTTTTATGCGTAGTATTTCTAAAAACATATTAATATTGTGAAGTGGATTAACTGAACTAAACTTTTTAAACTAATGATTTTTAAACTAATCCTTGCTTGGGCCATATCTTTGGCCAGTTTAAAATGCACAAATGCAAGCCTTGATAAGCAATATTTTCCAGCAAACACATTTAATCAAAGATAGCTCAGCAAACACATTTAATCAAAGAAAGCGAACTGGGCCTGGGCGGGCCCGGCTCCTAAAATTGAGCCCGAACTCATCTCTAAAGTGGACCCTACACCATGATAACGCCCGCCCACGTGTGGCAGCTTGTGTTTAACAGTTTGGTAAGGAATGCAATGTTGAAATCATGCCATAGTCTGCCTACAGTCCTGACCTCTCCCAGTGCAATTTCTGGTTGTTTCCAACAATGAAGGAGAAATTCCGTGGCGCAACATTCAACACAGATGCTGACGTTATTCAAGCTGTATTTTGTGGAAGTCGCTAAAGCAGCTTCCACAAAATGCATTCGCCCCACGCTTTGAAAAGTGCACTGAACGATAGGACCGTTGCATATCATCCGAGGGAAGATACTTTGAGGAAGAATAACATAGGTGTACACTGCTGGACAATTGCTAAGGACGGATCATAAACGACTATATAGCGCATAAAAAAGTAAGTGTGGTTGGATGCCAAGTGAAATAAAATAATGTCAGAATGCCAGGACATTACAAGAAAGACAATTTATTGTGCTCTGAAATCCAGAAGGCTTTGGAACGTGTTCAAGGGAACAAACAGGCCATTTTGTGCAGAATACGTAAACGTGAAAAAAATGCAATTACCGTCCGCAGGCGTTCCGGCGTAAGATGTCAATACGGGATATAGCCACCATGGAGGGCGATTGCAAGATTCCACACGTCGTGTCATGCTTTGCACAACATTATCAAGCAGCTGTTGGGGTAATTTATCCCATTCCTCTGTCAGTGCACGGATGAGGGTGTCCTTGTTTATTGGAGGGCATTGGCGACCAGCAAGACTCCTCCCCAAAGCATCCCACACATTTTCAATGGGATTCAGATCTGGAGAACGTGCTGGCCATACGACGCGTTGAATATCCTCGCTCTCAAGACACTCCTGGACAGCGACTGTTCGATGACATGTTGCGTTGTCGTCCATGAAAATGAATCTGTCACCGACAGCACCACGGAACATGCGAACATGAGATAGCAGAACATCATTAATGTATCGTTGGCCAGTCATAGTCCCAGTTGGAAGCACATAGAGGGACGTACGGTCATTGATCATGATGCCAGCCCATACCATGACACTACATGTCGGATATCGGTCCCTTTCCTGTATGTTTGCTGGACAATATGCAGTACCACTATCACGCCAGATCAGTTGTCGTCGACAATCAGACGATAGACTGTATCTACTCTCATCTGAGAAGAGGACAGCAGACCAGTCGTTATCAGTCCAATTGCGATGTTGATGGCACCATTGCAAACGGGCGGTACGGTGACGTCTGGACAATGGGATGCACACAACAGGACGGCGGGCGTATAGTCCTCCTTCACGCAAACGTCTGGCGACAGTTTTTCGGGAGATCCGTTTGCCAATAGCAGCCATAAACTGATTTGCTACCTCACTAGCTGTGCTGCGCCGGTGTCTTTTTGTTGATAGCACTATGTACCGATCTTCTGCATGTGTCGTACTGCGGACACGACCTCCCCCGTGACGTTTGCTACACTCTCCATTTGTTTGAAATGATTTCCAAAGCCTTGAAAAAAAAACTGTGGCTGACGTCGAACTCCCTGGCAACAACTGTTATTTTTCGCCCTTCTTCAATCTTGCCAATAATACGGCCACGCGTAAAATCATCTAGGTGATGTCGGGAAGACATACTGAAAATTGCAAGTTCGTCAATTGATTCTTGATTCTTTCAACTTTGCGTTTGAACAACAACGGTCAGTACGCGTCAAATCCTTTATATCTCTTATCAGCATTTTGGATTCCCGAACAAGTTCGGCAATCCAAAATTTGCATACGCACCACACGTCTTGCTGTATCCCGCACTTATGCTAATTTCCACATTTTCCTGCCTTCCATTTTATGGTTGCTATCGTTGCTATTGTCATCCGTCCTTAGCAATTGTTCGGCAGTGTATTTTGCTGCACCTATATTTCTTCCTTTTGTGTGATTTTACTCTCAGATTTTATGGAACGGCCGTTGTATAAATTGCATTTATTTACACTGGCTTTGTAATGCGCAACTTCTGGTCTTTAGAACAAACTATGAAATTAATACTTAAGTGATGCAAAAGAAATGTTTTATTATTCCTCAGCGAAATGCAATACAAGTGATTTGTAAACCCGTATTTTCTGCTGCAATTAAGAAAGCTGGTGAATGCTGACAGATGTGTGGAACTGTTATTGTGCTTTTCGGTTTCAAATATAATCTCCTTAGAAGGGCTGTGAAAGCGAAAAGTCTAAACAACAAACTCGAACCGCAGTGTTTCTGCGGTGCAGCCAAATACAACCTTAGGCAGAACATTAGAAAGTATTTATTGTTCTTCGCCCGTTACCGTTTACTTTCAGTATCGTAGAAACTGCTATAATTTGCCTAAGTGTTAACAACTGGTTGATGGGCTGGAACCAATTACAATAATTGCCCATGAATCCTTAAAGAAACAGTGCGGCCCCCACCCAAGCCGTGACAGGTCAATTAATCTTTCAACCCATTCAACCCAAAATATATGTAATTTGAAATTACTTTCTTTCTGGAAAACTCCCCCCCTCCAGTCGTAGAGATGAATTCCGATCATGCACATTCGCATCCGCACTACAGTGGGCCTCATCTTTGCGAGTCATTAAGTGAGAATCTCTGTAATTTGGAAAACCTCGTTTTTCTTTCTCTCTCTCTTCCCCCTCCTTTTTTTCCCCATATACCTTTTCTTTCGCTGCTCTATTCTCATCAGTGCTGTTCTGAAAACTCATTAAATTATCTCGTTACGTAATTGCTATTCAAAGACCTTGATTTTTCCCTACGCAATTTCTTCGCGTAATTGAAAGGAATGATCTAAAGAAGCCGAGGGTAAAAGTTAGAACATTATGGAAAGTACTCGATATTTTCATCTTGATTCTTCCTTGAGTGCCTCCCTCCCTCCCTCATTCCCTCTTTTTTCTCTTCTAGAAACGTTGATTTTACTAAGAAAGTAAAATTCGTCAGCCTAAACGGAAAACAAAAATAATAAAAACAAAAACGGAGGAAAGAAAATTTTCCCAGAAAATCTGTTATAGCCAGTAAAAAAAATAGCCGTTTTTTTTATTATCTCAGTAGCAGTTATATCAAATTTCGTAAATGTGGTATCTATGAATAAAATTACCGCTTTATCAAAATACGGTGTATTAAAGATTCAGTTTCGATTTTATTTGTGGTAATAATTCAATGTATTAATGGCCTTTAAGATAGATCTACTTCTTTCAGAAGCTGATATCTGTATAATAAATATTCATCATTTCTCTTGAAGCGGTGAATGCCTTCTGCGGGTTAAACAATAACGGTGCAGATGATTAAAAGAAATTTGCAGTGTTAATTTGTTTGCGAAATTACATTCTGTTACCATTTTCTGTGTTCCAGTGCATATATTTTTCCTCATTGCCGATCTATAGCTGGATAAATGCAAGTTCCTTTCTCAAACTGTCTCTCTGGAGCGGTTATATGACAACTTTAGATAGATGTCTTCTAATTCGGTGCATCCATTTTCCTCATGCTCATTGTATGGATTTTCCAATGGCAAGACATCGTAATCTGATTATCAGGTAAACGCGCGTATATATAGATGCACAATTCGACGTTAAGTGAGTGCGGTTTAATGTCTCAATGCACTGCTCAACATGAAATTGAAACACCGACGGGGTTTGTTTTGTTTACGCTTTCCAACCGTAGGTTGAAGAAGCGTATATGCTCCAGCTTTGTCCGTCCGTCTGTCTGTCTGCACGATAACTCGCGTAAAAACGGTTCGATTTCGATGAAATTTTAGTATGTGGTAGGGGACCACCTGGAGACGACCTTATGACGTCACAATCTCGCGCTTGATATGTTGGCGTGCGGTCACGCCATCTGTCTCATTACGTCACGCGTTGTGTGTGAATCTTATTAAAGTTTTATGACGTCACACTCTTGCGAGCAGATGGTCGCGATTCCCATCTGCCTCGTTACGTCACGCTTTGTGTGCGTATGTTCGTCCGCACGATAACTCGCGTAAATATCGTTCGATTTCGATGAACTTTTAGTATGTGGAAGGGGATCACCTGGGAAGGAACCCTACGGAACGTGAACGAAATGGGGCCAAAGGTTAGCACATAGGAGCGGGATCCATTCCACTGCTCTTATGCGTCATAGCTAACGTAAAAAAGGTTCGATTTCGATGAAATCTTAGTATATGGTAGGGGACCACCTGGGGACAAACCCTATTGAAAATGGGCGAAATGGAGGTCATATGTCAGGACATAGGAGCGGAATCACCTCCATCGCCATTATGCGTCATAACTTACGTAAAAATTCTTTGATCTGGATGAAATGTTAGTATGTTGTAGGAGCCTGCGTATTAAATGGGCGAAATGGAGTCAACCAATCCTACTGTAAATGGGCGAAATGGGGTCAAAGGTTAGGAAACAGGAGCGGAATCTATTCCATAGCCCTTATGCACCATAACTTACGTAAAAATGCTCCTATTCCGACAAAACTTTATCATATTATTTCGGAGGTATACTGAACCGGTTCTGTAGAATATCATCGAAATGGGATCAAAGTTCAGGGCACAAGACCGAGATTTATTCCACAGCCATTATCCTCATAACTTGAGTAATGATTTCTGGTATGTTGGAAAGCGTATCGTAATCAATGCACTGCATGATTTTACTAACTTGTTTGTATGTTTAATCACCACCGTGAGCTACTCGATGGACTATAAGCAGTAGGCCGTCAGTAATTTAGGGCCACTAGTTCCAGGGAAGGGAGAAAACCAGTGCCGTAAGACAAACATGACATCTATCCATCCATTGCCATCCATGCCTCACGGTATTCGAACCCAGACTCATCTCGGAGAAATGGCCATAAACCAGAGCTTAGACCACTACGCTACCCGTGCATCCCGATGGGTTGCGATTTCCATGTTCGCATGCCTGTTCTCCGTGCATTCTACCGAACAATTTTTAGTAGGGTTGTAGCGTTCTTTATTACTTGAAATGTGTATATATGGCTTACTGAAAACTACATAAAGCGTGTTCTTCTTAAGGTACTTTACCTGAGTCACTGAAGAAAACTTCAAGAAAAAGGATACTTACAGCTCGTGTTTATTCAGCCAAAACTCCGTTGGTACCTTACTTATGCAGAACTACAACTCACTGTTCAACAGCATCATGAGCTTAATCCAATTAATGTGAGTTAATAAACAGAAAACTTGATTAATGAAACTTCCAATACTAAATGTATAATACTACCACTTGAACACACAGACATCGAGTAAACACAAGTTCAAGTGAAATAATATCAGACCAGTACACCTTTTTGCCTGCGGTTTCAACATTATACACTATATTGAGAAAAATCACCGGACACCTCTTCAAAAGCACGGATCCGCTGCGTTGTTAAGATGCGCTGTACAGCTGCAAACGGTATAAAACCAAGCCTGCAGCTGACCGCCATCATATCTCACTGTGAGATTGAGTGAAAGTATCGCAGCGGGACAGAACCGACTTTGAGAAAGGAAAGATTGTTGGGTGTTATATTAGTGGGTTGTGTATAAGAGAAACTGAGAGGCGTTTAAACGTACCCAAGTCAACTGTTTTGGATGTACTGAATAAGTGGAAGACACATGGCGTGCCTGAAGCAGCAAAACGTGCCGACAGACCAAAGAAAATCAGTGATAGAGTAGGTCGAAGCCTCCCTCAGGAGAGTCGTTACAGCTAATCGACGGAGTACTGCACAAGACCTCAGTGTACAAATGAGTAAAAATGCTGCAACCTCGGTATGTACACGTACCATTCGCAGAGAATTTCATTCCATGGGTTACGGTGGTCGTGCGGCTGCTCGTAAGCCTTTTATCTCCACTCGGAATGCTACTTGTCGTTTAGCATGGCGTAAAGAACATTTATCTTGGACCGTAGATCAATGGAAACGGTGAATCCAGGTACACGATCCATCAGTCTGATGGCCGTGTGTGGGTATGGCGGCAGCCGGAAGAACGCTATTTAGCACAATGTACTGTTCCTACGGTCAAGTTTGGAGCTGGCAGTGTACTCGTGTGGGGATATTTTTCGTGATATGGTCCCAGTCCATTGGTAATTGTGGACAAACCTGCTGTAAACCAGCACGTCTACTTAGATATTCTGGACAATTATGCCCTACCAACTGTGTGGCAATACTAATGAACCGAGCCTTCTTGGTACCAGCAATATAATGCGCCGAGCCATAAAGCAAGGACTGTTACGGCGTGGTTTGACGATAATTCCGTATCGTGTGTGGACTGGCCAACACAGAGCCCTGATCTTTAATCACATAGAGCACCTATGGGATGAATCAGAGGGTCACATAAGAAGTTTGGAACCAAGGCCTACTACTAAGCAACAGTTGTACTGAATGGAAGCGTTAAAGTTCTCGCAGTGGTGTGATGTTCTTTCCACACCGCGAGACAGGAAAAATAAGAGAATCCCTTCTTCAGCGCTTCGAAAAATAAATGTCTGTGATGCTACGTTCCACACACCAAATTGACTGGGATTTCTCCAATCTACGTTCTTCAGCGGATGATTGCCTACAACGTCACATGGTCCAGGAAAACCCGTGGGCCATGCACCCGGCCCCCTTTCAGGGGGAGGGGAAGATGTGACGCGCCTGCCCTGCAGGACGCACGTGAGATAAAGGCAGATAGCAGCGAGAGGCATACGTCCGCGTAGCTCAGTTGGGAGAGCGACTTATTCCGGGATGAGAGGACCCGGGTTCGATGTACGGCGTAGACAAAGATGGTGGAGAAATTTACTTCGTTATAACAGTTTCACTATGGATACGATGACGTTTGTATGTCACTCCCCCCCCTCCCCTTAACAATACGACGACGTTTTCATGTCGCCGGACAACGAGCGATATACTCATCCCTAAACCTTCCATTGATGTTACAACGCCGTCGTCGGGAATAATTAAGTGAGAGAGAGAGAGAGAGAGAGAGAGAGAGACGTCATGTCATCCATTTACTGTGGAATGGTGGGGAGTGCTACTCATGAACGAGTTCGGATTCTGTTACTGCGTGGCATATGAACACCCATCTGTATGGCGCCACCGTAATCTACTGGAAGCCTTTACAATCATACGGCGTACAACGTGCTGACATGGTACTACACTGCTGTAGTGTGTAATGCGATGCTGCAGGAGGACAGTCTCATTCTTATCCCTAGAAGTTGCGTTGACGTCGTCAATCTCGTTATAGAACATTTCCGTGCTGCTTGACATGTAACCCTCCTGCAGTGAGACAGCCCCAGTCCATACACTGCTGATGTTATGAAGGGCCATTCAAGAAGTTCTGGACTGGTGCCGATAGTTTTGCTCTCGTTCCTTCGAAGTTAACGAGCTGTCACTTGTTTGAAACCTGGTCTAAGCTTTTCATTACTTGTTAAAAACAAAGCCCGTATCATCATTTCTAAAGACGAAGAAAGATTTTTCATTCTTCGCAAGGACGCAGGTTGGGGACAAGGAGAAATAAATTCATGCCGATTTATCACAACAATATGGGGATCATGCCTGTTCATGTGGTACTGTTACAGAAGAAATATGCGTTTCGAAAACCTTCCTGGCGCAGGAAGACCAAAGGAGGTCGTGAATCAGAAAACCATCGCTGTTGTTCGTGAACTCATTAAGCAAAACCCGCACATCACCGTTTAGGTAATAAGTGTAGATTTTGATATATCAATTGGCGATGTGGAAACAATTTTTCATCGATATTTAAAGTTCTACAAGATCTGTGCCAAATGGGCACCACACAAATATTAATATATAGGGCAACATCCCCTATATATCAATATTTATTTAAAGCTTAAAAACAACCGTCCTAGGACGGGAATGGGCTAGTTAATAAATAGCAAAAAAGTAAAAACTGTTTTCCTTATTCAGCATTGCTCATTTGATAAGAAACTTGATTGCCAACCCCGTATTGTGTTTGCCATGTTCCCGTGATGTATGGTAAATGTTTAAAACAATTGTCAAAAATAAATAAACAAATAAATAAATTCAAATACATAATTTCTAGCTCTTTTATTTATCTATTTATTTATTGCGCTTCTCGTTCTTTGTTTTAGTAACCGCGCTAATTTTTCATTTTTTATAAACATTTAGAAATAAAAACTTTCTCTGGATATTTTGATCAAATCACAGGTTGAGTTTTATTTTGAAAAATATCAATACTCGGCAAAAGAATATTTTTATTTCCTTGTTCATTTCCTGGTCAGTAAGTACAATATTGCATTTTAAAATATATGTCGAATCCCGTTGTTCTTCTTTCCCCCCCCCCTCCTTTTTTTCCCTCCTGACAATAGAAGTGAGGTGCCCCTCCCACGTCTGATCTCTTCATGCCTGCCCTCCCTCCCCCCACCGAATAATTTGGTGAAATCTGCGCCTATGACTGTATAGTAAATGTAGCGTACATATTTGTGACGAGACTGTTGAATCGCCCTGTACAAATAAGTTTTAAATATTTGCGTGTTCTTTTAGTGTGAAAATGTCTACGGATTTCTAAAACAACAAGTTAGTAAAATCATGCAATACGTTGATTATTATACGCTTTCCAACCCACCAGAAATCATTACTCAACTTATGAGGATAATGGCTGTGGAATAAACCTCGCTGCTGAGCCCTGACCTTTGACCCCATTTCGATTATATTCAACAGAACCGGTTTAGTATACCTCCGGAATAATATGATAAAGTTTTGTCGCAACCGAAGCATTTTTACGTAAGGTATGAGACATAAGGGCAAATGGAATGGATCCCGCTCCTTTGTCCTGACCTTTGACCCCATTGCGCCCATTTCAATGGGGTTTGTCCCCAGGTGGTCCCGTACTACATACTAAAATTTCATCGAAATCGAAGCATTTTTACGCAAGTTATGATGCATAAGGGCAATGGAATGGATCCTGATACTATGTCCTGACCTTTGACCCCATTTCGCCCATTTTCAATAGGGTTCGTTCTCAGGTTGTTCCCTTACCACATACTAAAATGTCACCGAAATCGAACAATTTTTACGCGAGTTATCGTGCGAATGGACAGACAGACAGACGGACAAAGCTGTAGCCTATAAGCTTCTTCAACTACAGTTGGAAAGCGTAAAAAATGCTACAAATTGTGAGCTGCGGCGAGATGCTCTTGTGCATTCTTTAAGTGAAGGGACGTCGGCATTTTAAGTAGTTGGTAAACATTCCTGATGTAACAACTACTTAAAAAAAATATTTCTATTTTGAGTTTTGGAAGGAAGACAGAACTAGTTACAAATTGTTAAATTAATAAATTTCTGGAAATTTTTGCTTTTATGACTATTTTTGTTAGCGAGCAACCGCACTGAGTTTCGCGTAGTCTTTTGCGCAAAAATTTGCGAAGTAAAGTTTTTTTGTGCGTTACATAAATCCAAAACATTGTAAAGCTCAATTTTTGAAGGAGATTTCTTTTAAATATTTCAGTATCAATTTTGCTTGCTTTCCCCTTCCGCGTACGTATCATATGGAACTGTGTTTGTTTGTGGCATTTTGGTTTCCGTTATAAGAAAAAAAGAATTACTAGACTCCATTGTGTCAGCAAAGCTCCTTTCGTATTTACAGAATTTTTCAATGATTTCGTAGTAGAATCATCTCTTGAATTTTGCGACCTTCTTTCTTATTCCCTGTGCAAACTGCATGTGCAAAAAAAAAAAAAACATCATTCTTTTTTTCTTCTCCTTCTGTCCTCACATGCAAGAAAAGCACGCAACCTACCAAAAAAGAAAAGAAAAAAGAACATGAAGCTGTGACAGTCCAGTGAGCAACAGGGAGAAAAGATTTCTCCTCTGATAATGGAATCCCGACTGAATGTCTGCAAGATATTTCCCTGCAAATCCTGCTCGACCCTTTATCGCGCATCGCCAGATCTTTGCTGGCATCGTTCTGCTTTTTCTTTCTTTTTTTCCCCTCTCCCTATCTCCCTTTTTCGCAGAACTGAGCGCCGGTCATTTCATCTATAGGACCCGAAGACTTCTTTTCTCGCTTTAGTTAAGAAGAACGATCTTTTCAGAGCTCGTAACTGCTCGGCAGCAGCAGCATGTCATGCAACCTGGCCTTGTCCATTTCTCTCATTGGTTCTGATTTCCGGTTGTCTATTCAATCAGCTTTCCTCGAGTTTTTTTTACACATCCGCAAATAAAAGGATGGCGAAGTTTTTCGGAATTCGAGCATTTCTTTTCCCCCTGTTCATCGATATATTATCGGAAGTTACTGGAGCGATTTTTGAAAACGCGAGCATTTGTTTTGTTGATTACGGAAAGATGTGGATCTGAGATATCTCGTAATCTTTTGCTATAAATTTGGTGCCATGAAATATGGCTTTCAGGATTTAAGTTATTTATACGACTGTTTTTGTTTTGTTGTTGTTTCTTTGCTTCTTGTGCGTGTTAAATTCAGTTGTTACGGTATGAAATTCTACAAAATGTAATACTATTTTTTTTTATCTTGCAGTATTTCATATCGGGATTGAATTGTCGTCATACTATATGATTGAGAGAAATGTTGAGGTGTGAGAGCAAGTGATTTTATCAAAGACGAAATTATCGAAAGCGAATTAATCAAAAATTGAATCATCAAATCCAAATTCATTGAACCGACATTTACCGAAAGACGACTTTTTCGAAAATTATAAAGCGAATTTATGGAAATAATATTTTTGTCTATGAATGCATTTAATAACCTGGGTATGTAGTATTTGCCATCTTTCTTAATGTTATTGTAGCTGTTTTACATCGCTTAAAAGACATTGATGATGAGCGTAATAAGTACTTGGTATGCGGACTTTTCTATATCGGTATAAATAATATAATTTTTCCTTGATATAATATTTAATGAATTTTTTTATGGATAGTCTAATTTTTATCATTAGAATAAGACATATTTTAACTCTTACAAGATTTTCTTTAAATCATTTTGAAATGAATAAACTCTTGAAATTTTTAATAATTTGAATCGGTTGGGGAGCATTCAAAAGAATTTTCACGAAGTAGTAATGTTCAAATGTGTTCTATAAACGTCTTTGAGACGTATTTATTATTATAATTATAATAGTTTTGACAATTAATATAGTATATTGTATGTTTAACTTTTCAAAGCACGTGTTTGCTCCCCAAAAGCCTTTTAGCGCCTTTCATTTCTTAATCTAAGCTCCCATATGGGGTCTAAAAGCATAAATTTATTTTAGTTTATGATTTTAATTTACGTGTCGAAGATTCATTAAATTTTATTAAATTATTTAAAAGGAATTTATGATACCGAATAATCCATTAAAAAAACATCAAAAACTGGCGTGTTTAGAATTCTCTGTTACAGAGTATCACTACTCTTTATGTATATCCGTAAAAGCTTACGTAAATACGTTTAATCATTGATTTAACTTCTACAAGTCATTGATTTTTAATTTCTGTTATTAAGCGTTGCATTATTAATGAAGTGAATATTATTCTTAAAATGAGGAAAAAATTAACTTTATTGGAAAACTTTCTTCAATTCTTATGCCTAATCAACAAATGCCAATTCAATTTATATGCCTAACCAACAAATCCCAATATGGTCCTCTGAATCGCCGCTGTTATTCCTTGGAGAGGATTACATTTACTTATATCTACTCGTAATTTTCGAAAAATATTCTCTACGGCGAATTAATCTGTCGGCGATTTTGCGTTCGAGAATCTTACATTCGATGATTTAACTTAGATACCCGATTTGCGAAAAACTTGCTATGCAAGTTTTGATTTCGCTCTGTTCAATGATTTCGCTTCCGATCTTTTGGGATTCGATTACTTCGTTTTCGATATTTTCGTTTCTGATGAATTCACCTGGAGCCCACGGAACAACCTGAGGTTGGTTAATATCCTCAGACTGGGTATTGCGTATGCTAAGCATTGAGGTTGAATGGCCACGGCGAAAGCACCCAGGGAAGATGCACTAAAATTGATTGCAATGTGGAGCCACACTGGTCTAAGAGCATAACGTGACTTCCGAACCACGGCTGGTATTTAACGACACGAACCGGGGACTGTCTTTTCCCAAGTTGTGCACGCTAACCCCTGAACCATATTGCATCACCGGACGACTTGAAAAAATAAACAAAAGTCATTGCAATTCTCCAAATTAAATGTTTAATCACTGTCAATTGTGGTAAAGGTTATTATTCTTTCTTCTTAAATGGAAGTTGGATCAGTCCGGAATATAAACGAAAATTCGAATTTCAAGTACCTTCTGGAAATTTAGAAGTGCTCTCATAACGATATAAAGTCGAACTCAGTATTTCTTTTCCGCCGTATCCATTTCAAAACGCGCTAATCGTAATCCCTATTACGTGGGACATGATTACTTCTTTACATATCGAGATGATCGTTAATATAGCTTTTTAAATTTGTACATTCGCGTACAGGAGCCGATTTCCAGGGAAGCCCATGAAACCCAGGCGCAGGGCCCAGTGATTCTAAATGTCGCCCAAAATAACGATTTATAGTCAAATCTTGTTCTTGGAAATTTATTCCTGTTGAAATTTCGAAGTCAATTTTTTTTTTTTTTTTTTTTTTTTTTGCTATCGCTATACTATCTCATACTGATGTTTGAGAATGCTGGTTTGGGTATTATGTGGCAACGAAAATGTTATTTCTCAGTTTTTTAAGGATGGCGGGTAAAATGAAGGGGCCCCAAAACCTACACTGACGGAAAAAAAAAATCCCATCACCAAGAAGGGGTTGTGTTAGATAAACGACAGTTGGTAGGCGGTGAGAGTACATCTGTAAGATGACGTCTATGCAAATTTCGCGCTCGGCGCATACGTGTGGCGCTAGTAGCGCCCCTCGGAACATGCAAAGCAGGTTTGCTGTAAATACGCGATGTAACGTTCGTGAGCGTTAGTTATCGTTGAGATTCGACGTAGTGTGTTGATCTTAGTCAAGAATGCCTTTAAGAAGACGAAGAAGCCAATATCAACAGCTCACGGAGTTTGAACGAGGTCGTGTAATAGGGCTACGAGAAGGTGGATTTTCTTTCCGCAATATTGCAGAACGACTTGGCAGGAATGTAACCACTGTGCATGATTGTTGGCAGCGGTGGTCAAGGGAAGGTACTGCCTCAAGAAGACCGGTTTCCGGCCGGCCACGTGGCACTACTGAGAGGGAAGACCGCCGTGTACGGCGTATGGCCGTGGCGCATCGTACCGCGTCTGCGGCTGCAATTCGAGCTGCAGTTGCCACCACAGTGACACAACGAACTGTTACAAATCGGTTACTTGTAAGACAGCTCCGAGCCAGACGTCCTGTAGCGTGCATTTAACTTACTCCAAACCACTGCCGTTTGCGACGTCAGTGGTGTCAAGCTAGAGCTCATTGGAGGACGGAGTGGAGATCTGTTGTGTTTTCTGATGAAAGCCGGTTCTGCCTGGGTGCCAGTGATGGCCGTGTGTTGGTTAGAAGGAGGCCAGGTGAGCGCCTGCAACCAACCTCTCTGCGGCCGAGACACACTGGACTTACACCTGGAGTTATAGTCTGGGGAGCAATTTCCTATGACAGCAGGAGCACTCTCGTGGTTATCCCACGCACCCTAACGGCACAGTTGTACGTCGGTCTAGTGATTCAACCTGTTGTGCTGCCATTCATGAACAGCATTCCAGGGGGTGTTTTCCAACAGGATAACGCTCGCCCGCATACCGCTGTTGTAACCCAACATGCTCTACAGAGTGTCGACATGTTGCCGTGGCCTGCTAGATCACCAGATCTTTCACCAATCGAGCACGTATGGAACATCATTGGACGACAACTCCATCGTCACCCCCAACCAGCATTAACCGTCCCTGTATTGACCGACCAAGTGCAACAGGCATGGAACTCCATCCCACAAACTGGCATCCAGCACCTGTACGACACAATGCATGAACGTTTGCGTGCTTGCATTCAACATTCTAGCGGTTATACCGGTTATTAATGTACCAGCATTTCACATTTAAAATGGCTCTTCTCGCGCTTACATTAAACTGTGATCTTGAAACCTTAGTCGATTAAATATGTTACCTATACAAATGTATTGCCGCCATTTCATTCTTCTACAACTATTTTTTCGTGGTGTTGGGATTTTTTCCCGTCAGTGTATGTTGGGCGCAAGGCTCCGATAACTCTGAATCCCACCCTGCACGCGTCTCACTAAAAGTTAGATGACTAACACAAATGTATATAAAAACTCATTTTAACTTCGACAGAAATTAAAATGAGCTGTGTTATAGTAATTTGCTACGTTGCAAAGTCTTAATGTATATAGTGCAATTAATAACTCTGAGGGGAAAAAAACGCGTAAGAAAAGCAAGATATATTCATGCAGTTCTTTTCAGGAACAGCATGACAGGAGATTTATTTTTTACTTTATGACTATATACATACACACAGATGAATTGTGATGCAAAGCATTAAGCTTATTTTTGCTTTTTTGGCATACTCATAGCAGATATCAACACTCATATCTCCACTTCGGTCTCGGTCCAAGCTGCAGCCCCTTCTTTCTTTATAACTGCGTAGTTCAGAGTCATTGGTTCGCACTGGTCACGTGTGACTTCTGGCGATCAAGTCCGATGTGATCTAATAGCAGCAACGACAGCATGTTGCATATTATTATTATTCTTTCGTTACACTGACAGCTAATGTAATAAGCCACGTATGAAATCTGAAAATAAATTTCTGTATGACTTAGCATGAATTTATGTTTTCAATGTTTTCATTGTACGAATCTTTCCGGAATCACAGGCCATAAAATGTGAGTTCTACAAGCGTAGATTCTGTTGATAGTGAACATTATATCTTGTGTACATTTTATAATTAATAAGTCTCTCATTCAAAAAATACTTATTTCTATTTACAGAACTATTAAAAAGCATCTGAGATAGCCGTTACCTAAACACAGCTGTTATATCTGACGACGACAGATATATGGTAGGAATATGGACTTTCTGTGGAATAGCTAAGTGGAGGGGAAAAGCTCAAGTACGTTCTTCCCAATGGAGCACCGAAGTCTGAAGTTCTGTCGCACGCTGCTGGACCAAACGTCGTGCGCAGAAACTTGGGTAGCTGAAGAATTGTCGCTTAAGTCGTACCCAAACCATCCGAGGTTTCTCCGGTGGTTTTCATTGCAAGCCTTCACGAAGTAAGGCATGGTCGCAGAAGGCATCATAACGAAAGGGAAAGCGACCATCACGGATTCTGACTTCATAGCTAAAGTTTGTCACGCCAGGAGACCAACGATCCAGAAGTGGTTGCTGTCAGCTTGTGTACTGAGTGTTTTATCTCTGCTTTTCTTCTCATATTACTTGTCCCATCTCCACCTGCAAAGGTAAACGAGACTTCGTATCTATTTGAAAGTGATTATCTATCCCGTTGTGTTGGCTAAATGTTTTCTAATCAAATTATTGCATCTCTATTCCCTTTAGTGAATGTTTCTGAATGAGTTCGTCATCATAGTGTTCTGCCGTTTTGTAGAGGGCGGTGCAATCAGCCTCAATGTCACTTATACCTTTAGTGACACGCGACTGCCTGAAACCAAAGGCAATGAGAGCCCGTTTTCCCCGGCCGACTAGTCAGATCGGAGACGTCGGCTTCTGTATAATATACGGAGTTTGGTCTTGGTTTGAATTCCACATCAGTCATGACGATGGGTTTCTCGTACGGCACTGACTTTGTTCCTACTGTGAAACCAGTAGCTCCAAAATACGGACGAGCTACTCCTTATAACTTTAGATGGCGTTGGCTGACGTTTCGCCTTTCTCCCTCTCACACACACACACGAAAACTAAAACGGTCTGGGCAGATCTAATGCTCTAGGTCTTCCCCATCAAACACCCACAGCTGCTATCTACGAATTTTACAAATTATACACTATAACTTTGAAGCAGACGTATGCAATTTTACAAAATGCGAACAGCTGTCAAATAGCTATGAACAATTTTATTAAATGTGGATCCGCAGCTTTCAGACAATTATCTATTGGTTTACTAAACGTGGAGGAGTGGCTTTCAGGCAGCCATTTGCTAGTTTACTAAATGTGGATTCATGGATTTCAGACAGCCATCTACGGGTGTACTAAACATGGATGAGTTGCTGCTTTAAGACAGCCGTTTGCTAGTTTACTAAAAATGGATTCATGGCTTTCAGACTGTCGTATACTTGTTTACTAAATGCGGATATATGACTTTCAGACAACCATCTACTAGTTTACTAAATGTGGATTCATGGCTTTCAGACAGCCATATATTAGTTTACTAAATGAGGATCAGTGGCTTTCAGACAGCAATCTACTTGTTTACTAAAAGCGGATCCGTGGCTTTCAGAAAACCATCTACTAGTGTACTAAATGTGGATCAGTGGCTGTCAGACAGTCGTCTACTAGTTTACTAAGCGTGTATGAGTGGCTTTCAGACAGCCATTTGTTAGTTTATTTAATGTGGATTCATGGCTTTCAGACAGTCATTGTTTACTAAATGTGAATCCATGGCTGTTGAACAGAAGTCTGGTCGCGAATAAACACACATTTTTCACTATTTTTCTTATCCACGATTATTTTTATAATTTCGGGGTTTAATGATTCCTGTGTGTGTATCTAAGGCTATAGGGATTAAGTCTGTCTCTAATCTGGGGCCACTACTTCCGGTAAAGACAAAGCTGTCGCCGTGCGGCTAGCACATCACCCATGTTCAGTCGGGGCTTCATTTGCCTTGGTGTTGAACGGCAACTGTGAGCAACTTAATGGACGGTAAGCGGTTTCCCGTCGCTAATTTAGAGCTACTGGTTCCGAGAGAGAGAGAGAGAGAGAGAGAGAGAGAGAGAGACAGTCCCGTAATACAAAAACATCATCCATACCTCACCCAGAATTCCATCTGGGACCCATCTCAGACAAATGATTACAAGCCAACTCTTAGTACCATTCGGCCACAAGGATAGCGTTATCAATCGGTGCAGACGCTGAATATACGCTAAGTAGATAAAGATATTCGGGCACCTAGCTCTAACACAAACCAGATCATTTATTATCCGAAATCAGTTCATAGTGGGCCCACTTTTGACCGTTATTGCTGCAGCGACCCTTTTAGACATGCACCGGAATTTCCCTCCACTCCTCCTTCTGAGCTTCTGCCAATGCGGCCGTAGAGGAAGGTCTCACAGACCGAGATCAGATTCGGCGTTCCAGCTTGTCCCACAAATCGTCTATTAGATTTAAATCGACTTTGGTGGGGCAATCCATCATCTGGACGTCCGGTTACTCAGATCAAGACTGGATAGACCTAGCAGTGTGACAAAGTTCTGGATCTTGCAAAAACAGGCAGGGATCTGTGCTGAAGTACTGCTCAACGTAGGCAGTGCGGAACTGTTCAGAATGCCTTTGTATTTGATGGCCGTTACGCTGGAGAGCACCACGACCAAAGGACACCAAATTCTCAGCTGAAACAGCCCCACACACTACCAAAGATCTTCCTCCACTCTTGGCTGTATGAAGAATGAAGTCCGCCTGGCAGGGATTCACGAACAAACGCCACACTCAAATACATCCATCTGTAAGAAAGAATAAGTAGCGTGACTGGTCACTGTCAAACGACCCTCTTTCACTCTTTTGTCCACGAAAGGCGATCGAGGCACCACCGATCGTCATATGGCATTGTCTGGAGTGATGTAAGGCTTGTAGGCATAATGATGTAAGGCTGATCTGGCATAATTATAGTGGGCATCTAGTTCCCGAAGGACTCTTCTGTTGCAAATAGCTGTTGAAGAAGCTTCTGCGACGTTCCCGGCCAAGTCGGTTGCAGATGACGTGCGTGCTTTGTTCACATTCCTCAGTAAGTTTCGTTTGGTATGATCACTCCGTTTGTGCGGGATCTCAGTAGTGGCACCATCGGCTTCCTATCGATAAAATCATCACCCAAGAAGAGCGGCAAAGCTACGCACTGATTGCTTTGTCATGTGGCATCCTACCACCATGCCGCTTTTTAAGTTCGTCTAGTGAGTTCCGCTCAGCATAGTCTTTTCCAGTGTTGTTTGACAGGTGTGCCAACATCCCCCTTTATATACAGCACCCAACACACCCCGCGTGTGCTTTTCTACATATGCACGTTTCTTTGCACGTGTACTGTTTGAATACTTTGATCTGCATAGTGTATATCAGATTGCACGAGCAGAGCACGCCAATCAGCCGGTACGAATTCCAGTCAGTGGGGACAGGAAAAAAACTTTTCGAGGTTTGAACGGGAAATCCTTATCGGCGAGAGGAAGTCAAGATGCCAGAATCTCGGCGTTGTTCGTCGATCAAAGACCGGCGGCGGAGTGATTAGTTCCCACAGGAATATGCACCCACTCACCGTGGCGGAAAGGGAGAGACCACCACTATTTGACCGTCGAGGTAAGTGCCGGTTGGTGCATGCTGTCTTGGACAAAACGCGACTCAAGATGCTTCACCTAACGACAAACTACAACAGGGTGCACAAAAAAATTATTTAGAGCACAGCGTCCAGCAAATAGACTGTGCTTTGCTGGACTCCATTTGGTCCATCCACATGAATCGACCAAAGGAATAGTCGGCCCGTTTTCATTCCCATGTTGGCCGACCGCCATCCATAGTTTTCCTTGAAGTTGGCATGCGACTACTGAAATTGTACATTGAGCGATTGAAAGGAGTGGCCTTTTCAGATGAGTCCAGGTTCCAGCTGCAATTTGACGATGGGCTGGAGCATATTCGACTCCATGCAGGTGTACCGTTGTGAAAAGACCTCACGGTTGGATGGAAACAGGAGGGTGACAATATGGTATGGGGATCGTTCTCATGAACATCCTTGGATCCTATCATCCCGTTTGAACACACTATGAAGGCTCAATTCTATCTAGACATTCTGGAAAAGTGTTGCCCTACATGGTGACCGTATTTCCGGTTGGCGGTGATCTTTTCTGGAAGCCAGCATCCCGTATCTCAGGACCCGCATTGTGCAGGAATATTTTACGGATAATGCCCTAACATTTCGTATGCTTCCCTGGCCACAAAATTTCCTCTACGGGAATCCCATTGAACATTTGTAGGACGCTATTGAATTCAGCATTCGACGATATACTCTAGTGCTTCGCTCCGTCAGTAAACTTCAGAACGTCATTCTTTCCAGGTGATGCAGAATAGGAGACATCTTATGCAGTCTTATGAAGTCAATGCAACGCCGGGTGCAGGCGATTATAGCTGTGACCCTGCACGCTATTAGACTGGCTGTCATACATGCGTAATGTGATGGTTCATGTGTGTACGTTTACCGTCCTGAATTTATAAATCAGTTCTGTCTGAGGTGTGAAGTCTTTTGCTACAAAATCGATACTACATATTGTGATTGATTGATAGTGATCAATAGAGAGCACCCGAGGACTTTATTGAGAACCCATACTTTAAAGAGATCTCCAAAGATTCCGAAAAACAAATTTAAAAATAGCAAACAAGTGCAGTAGATTCTGGTTAATTGGGCCACCGGTTAATTGGGACAGCCGTTGATTTGTGACAATTCTTTAAGAACATCCCAAATTAGCTCTTTGGGACACAGCTTGGCTTTATTGGGGCAGCCTCTTAATTGATCCAAAGTACCGTCACGATGTGTCCGAATTAACCGGAATATTCTGTACTGAAATACTGTGAATTGTTGGTATTCCTGTGTGTCAGTAAGGTTTGGGTGCTCACAAAGAAGCGGTCAAAAGCAACGTTATTGCGCCTAATGCGGTTGAAAAATGTTGATAAAGTAGACGGACAAAATCAGCTACGAGGTGATATGTGACGGAGCGGTTGAAGTCGCCTAGAATAGAGTGCCCTTCACTCAGAATATACACACTATATTGACAAACGTCACGGGACACCTAGAAGAGAAACACAACGTAGCACTTACTGACATACATTAGTACGGTGTTGGTCCACCTTTGGCCTTAATGCATGCACTGAACCTTCGAGACATGCTTTCCACAAGGTTTCGGAACACAGCAATAGGTATGCGCTTCCATTCAGTACATAATGCCGCTAACTTTTGCTTAGTAGTAGGCCTAGGTTCCAAACTTCTTATGCGGCGCTCTAATTCATCCCATAGGTGCTGTATGGGATTAAGATCAGGGCTCTGTGCAGGCCAGTCCACACACGATACAGAATTATCGTCAAACCACACCGTAACAGTCCTTGCTTTATGGCTCGGTGCATTATTCTGCTGATACCAACAAGGCTCGTTTCCGTAGTATTGCCACAAGGTTGGTAAGGCATAATTGTCAAGAATATCGAGGTAGACGTGATGTTTAACAGGTATGTCCACGATAACCAATGGGCCGGGACCATACCACGAAAAACACCCCCACACGAGTACACTGCCAGCTCCAAACTTGACCGTAGGAATAGTACATTGTGGTAAATAGCGTTCCCCCGGCTGCCGCCATACCCACACACGGCCATCAGACTGATGGATCGTGTATCTGGATTCATCACTCCCTAGGACCCGTTTCCATTGATCTACGGTCCACGATCAATGTTCTTTACATCATACTAAACGACGAGTATCATTCCGAGTGGAGATGAAAGGCTTATGAGCAGCCGAACGGCCACGGTAACCCATGAAATGAAGTTCTCTGCGAATGGTACGTGTACATACCGAGGTTCCAGCATTTTTTACTCATCTGTACACTGAGGTCTTGTGCAGTACTCCGTCGATTAGCTACAACGACTCTCCTGAGGCTTCGACGTCCTCTATCATTGATTTTCTTTGATCTGCCGGTACGTTTTGCTACTTCAGGAACGCCATGTGTCTTTCCACTTATTCAGTGCATCCAAAAAATTTTGACTTGAGTATGTTTAAACGCCTCTCGGTTTATGTTATGGACAACCCACTAATATAACACCCAACAATATTTCCTTTCTCAAAGTCAGTTCTCTACCGCCGCGACATTTTCACTCAACTTCACAGTGCCATATGATCGCGGTCAGCTGCAGGCTTATTTACATACCGTTTGCAGCTGTACCGCGCATCTTAACGCAGCGAATCCGTTCATTTGCTTTTGAAGGGGTGTCTGGTGACTTTTGTCAATATAGTGTATTTCTCATTTTGACGTATGCAGTAGATTACGTCTTTTTTTTTCAGCAAAGTTGGTCATTAAAAACAAGGAGGAATAGCCCTTTCTTAATTAGAGTTACTGGCAGTAGGAACAGTAAAAAAGCAGAAGACCTGAAAGCAATCTGCGCAGCTGATTTCTTTTAGAAACTGTCTCCCGAGCCATGCGGCTGAGCGGTTACCCCCAAACGGATGTGTCTCCAGTCCGAATATTATCCAGTGTTCTGTGATCAATAAGATGCGAAAGGTTCCTTAGTACAAGGATTAGTACATTTATCCTAGGTGGAAGTGGAAGTGAGATCATCGCTAGCAATCGTTTGTACATCTGATCAGCACTTTATATCCAAATTCAGCTGGCGATACCGAAACCTCACGTCTAACGACCTCAGCTCTCTACTCACCGTTAGAGAATTCCTTCGCTGTAGAAGCAGTTTTCTGTATTGCCGAACAGAATGCCATTGAGTGATCTCCTCCGCTTGCTTCAATGCGACCTGTTTACCAGATGCATGCCGTAACAGCAGATCCATAACGCTGTGGTATCAGGCGGCGAAATTCGTCCATCGATCGGGGACACTAGAGGCATTAATATGCCTTCTCCGTTGGTATGCATTGCGTGGAAATACAAATTTGATATGCACGCTTCACCACTGGAAAGCTAATATATCTCAAGGAGGGGCAGCAACGTTGTTCGAATGTTGTCTTCACCGTGGAACGCCGGTTTGTTTTTGAATACAAATGCTGTAAAACAAGAATCGCGATGCTTTTGCAGATGTGAGGTGTATACAACCTTCGTTGACCAGCTGTTATTAGATATTATGCAGTAACGAAGGCCGCCCCAGTGGTTCAGTTGTCTAAGCGTTGGTCTCTGACCATTCGTCCCAGATGGGACCGGGTTGGAAACCCGCTGAGGCATGGGTGTTGTGTTTGTCTTACTGCACTGGCTCTCTCCCTTCCCTTGAATCAGTGGCCCTAAATTATGGATGCACGACTGCTTATAGTCCATCGAGTTGCTCGCGGCGGTCGTTAAGGTGGTTCCACCTCAAATCTGTTCCTTATTATACCGTGCAAATTAATTGGGACAGGCTATTATATTCTCAGAATTGTAATTTGATCGCCAGTTGATGTCGAAAACTCACGTAAACCGGTTTTATCAGCTTTTAGGTGGTGTGACTGTCCGAACTTGATAGTAAGAATGTGGTTTGACCGGTTTTAAACAGGAAATAGGCACTTCAGCTTCAGTTGTGAGCTTTCGTGTGTGACAGGTGGATTCTGGTTTTTGCTCTCTGCGAGTACGTGTTGTTTTCGTGTATTGAAAAATGGATATTTCCCCAAGGAAGCGTGCAAAAATAATTGCTCTGAAGGATCACACTTCTATGACAGTGAGAGATATCGCTTCTGCAGTTGGTGTAGGCAAATCAAGTGTATCAAGACTGCTTACGCGATACAATGCATCTGGATCATTGTCTCCAAAAAGGAGAGGTAAATGTGGAAGAAAACGAAAAACAACTCCACGAACCGATAAATATCTAATCAGAAATAGTAAAATGAATTCAAAAAAAAAAAAAAAAAAAACAAGCACCGACCTTCAAAGAGATTTATTGGCTAGTGGTTGTGAAGTTAGTGATTTAACTGTACACCGTAGACTTCTGGAAGTTGGCCGTTTCGGCAAGAAGACCAACGAAAAAACAATATTTGAATGCGAAAATGAAGATAAAACGTTTAGCATGGGCCAAAAAATATAAATCATGGACTGCTTACGACTGGAAAAGGGTAATTTTCAGTGATGAAACTCATTTATTGTGCAGGGTTACCAAGCAAATGTCGTTAGACGAAGCAACTGTGAACCCTTAAGACCTGAGCATGTCAAACAAACTGTAAAACACCCTCTGAAACAGATGTTTTGGGGTTTTTACACATCAAATGGCACTGGAAGCTTAGTTCCTGTTCAAGGTATGATGAATTCAGCCAAGTACGTAGAAATATTACAGCGTAGGATTGTTTCCTTTCCTTGCAAACTTTTGACGGGACATTTCAACATGACTTGGCCCCATGTCAAAATTCGAAATTGGTCAAGAATTTCATGCTGGAAAATCAAATTCATTTGCTTGATTAGCCTGAAAATTCACCAAACTTAAATCCCATAGAAAACTTGTTTAATATTTTGAAGAGAATTGTAGGTAAAATGGACTGTACATCCAAAGAACGCATGATAAAAGAACGCTATAAAAGTGTGGTTCCACGATTATGAAGTCAAAAATATGTGCCCTCAATTAGTGGAGTCAATGCCAAAACGAATTCAAGAGGTCATTTCTGCTAAAGGAGGACACACTTCATACTAATACAGGTATTTATCAGTGTATATCAAGGCATAGAATGATATAAAGGCATAGTTTTGGAAAAAAGACTGGTTTTTTACTTTTTTTTTTTTTTTTTATTGGAGGTTTAACGACCACCGTGAGCAACTCAATGGGCTATAAGCAGTCGCCCGTCCCTAATTTAGGGTCACTGGTTCCAGGGAAGGGAGAGAGCCAGTGCCGTAAGACAAACACAACATCCATGCCTGACCGGGATTCGAACCCGGACCCCGTACGGACGAATGATCACAGGCCAGCGCCTTAGACCACTGCGCCACCGGGGCGGCTTTTTTACTTTGTCTCAATTTATTTGCACAGTTTAGTATGTT
Organism: Macrothele yani; assembly: GCA_039090855.1. NCBI lineage: Eukaryota > Metazoa > Arthropoda > Arachnida > Araneae > Macrothelidae > Macrothele > Macrothele yani. Next base: position 121,878,450 of record CM077026.1, read on the forward strand.
TCTAATAGTAAAACGTCTTTACATATTTTCTTCGCTATTAATGTATTCCCAAGGACGAACATTTGCACATCGATAAAACTAACTTTCTTCTTCTTCTTCTTGGAGGTTTAACGACCACCGTGAGAAACGCAACGGGCTATAAGCAGTTGCCCGTCCTTAGGGTCACTGGTTTCAGAGAAGGGAGAGAGCCAGTGCCGTAAGACAAACACAACATCCATGCCTCACCGGGATTCAAACCTTAAGCCCTTTCGGACGAATGATCAGAGGCCATCGCTTAGACGACTCACACCTGTTCGTAAACCGGGTGTAGCCCGGAATTCCGGGTTTTTGTCACATTCCAAACTTGTAAATCCGGTTTTTTAAGTTTTAGAAGAATTTGAGATGCTTCGGACATTTCATTTCTAAAAATGCTACAAAATGGTAACTAAACTTCAGGTTCCATTTTCTTTGGGAATTACAGTGTTTGATTAAAAACACTGCATGTCCGTGCGAATGGTGAATGTAGACGATTTGTGACACCTTGTGCGTTTCTTTTGTTATCAGACAAGCTCTCAAGATAACAGCCTGCTGAAAGGAAGGCTTCTTTTCATTATTTGGAAAGTTCAAATAATTTGATTAATTTTTCTAACTAGTTTTAGAAATTGAATGGAATCCACTGTAGGCTTCAAGTTCAAGTAAAACTGGTCTACATAGACTGCTCAATTAACATATAATATGAAGTGCAAAATTTGATTTTAAAGATGCAATGCCTGAAGGATTTTGCACAGTGAAAGAAAATTGGGTACAAGAAAAGATGCGAAGTTTAACTGTACAAGCACCAGGACCTATTTGTTGTGTAGCTAGTTTATATGTGCGTATTATGCATTATATGTATATTGGCACTGAGCTGAGAGTTTCAGGGTTTCTTGTGTCACCTCACAATCACCCCTGACGACTGCACCACCTGGACGGCTAGAACTAACTTTAAATTATAGCATGGGATACCTAATACTTGCTAAAACATAAACATAACTAAGCAATCCAGCATTTGTGTGTCTACTGATGTCACCAACATACAGGTTGCGCCATGTATTAACAACAAGTCTGAACATTACTCAAAGAAAAATGATTGATTTTTAATATAATTATAGTTATGTTTTAACGAGTATCAAGTGTCCCATGTTATAACTTAAAGTTTGTTTTATCGATTTGCCAATTTTCGTCATTGGGAATGCATTAATTGGGAAGAAAATATGTAAAGAAATTTTACCATTGGAAACATAAGGCAGATATTTTAGGAGGAACTACCGTAAGTCCACAAATAACAACAACACTCAAAATAGTGTAAGTACACTAATAATCCGAAATCTCTTGGCGTAGAATAGAAATAAAACTTTCCAAGCTTTTGCACATCAACCAGATGGCTTTTTCAAGGAAGGTAGATATGCCAAAAGATTTCGAATTATTAGTGTAGTTATACTATTTTGAGTATAATTGGTGTACAGTTCCTACTTCTTAACAGCAACAATGAAGAGTAACGGATTCAAGTGGCATTACACACCGAACAGCCAAAACATTATGACCACTTGCATAATATTATGTTGGTTCTCCACGTTCCGCCAAAACAGTTCTTATCCGGCGAGGGAGGGACACTACAAGATTTCTAAATTGAAACATCTGGTATAACATGTTATCAGCAGATCCTTGAACTCTTGTAAGTTACGTAATTGAGCCGCCGCAGATCGAATTTGCTGTTTCAGTACAAACCGTAAATGCTGGATTTGATTGACGTCTGGGGAATTCGGAGGCCAGGGTGATTGATACTTGGAAGTCTTCCTCATGTTCCGTGAACCGCTCTCGAACAATCCGGGCAGTGTGGCACTACTAGAGAAGAATACCGTTACTGTGAAAGGATGTACCTGGTCTGCAGTTAGGTAGGTAGTAGACGTCATAGAGTCCTACACATGAACGACTGGACCCACAGTTTTCCAGGTTTTTGTACCACGGTGCATCCTGCTGCCAACGTTTTCTCAGATAACAGACGCATCAGTACCTGGCCGTCCACGTGGTGTAACAGAAAACCAGATTCATCGGACCAGGCAACCTTCTTCCAGTCATTCAAGGACCAGCTTTGATGTTCTCGTGCCCATTGTACGCTTTCGACGGTGAAGCAAGGTTAGCATGCGCACTCGGAGCGGATTGTGTCCGCGATTCAATGTACTGTGTGTTGTGACATCTTAATCTCGTCACCTGCATTCAAATTACCGGCGATTTGCACCACAGTGACCTTTCTATGGCATGTACCATACAGAATAGCCTTCGTTCACCTCTAGCATCATTGACCCGTGGCCAGTCCACACCTTCCTGGCGGTTCGTGGTTTGCTCTCCTCGGACCACGTTTTGAAAGTACTAACCACTGTTGACCGTGAACACCCCACAACCCTTGCCGTCTGGGAAATGCTATGGCCCAGTCGCCTGGCCATTACAGTTTAGCTTTTGTCAAACTCCCTTAAGGTATCCGTACGCCTATTATTTGAATGTTTTTTTCTACATTTTAGAATGCAATATGGCTAAAAATAAAGAAAATAACGTAAAGAACAAACGGTTCTGAATTTTTGTTTTCATTTTTAGACAAAAGTTACCGGACACCCCTTCAAAAGCAAATGAACGGATCCGCTGCGTTGTTAAGATACGCGGTACAGCTGCAAACAGTATAAAAACAAGCCTGCAGTTGACGGCGATAATATTGCACTGTGAGGTTGAGTGAAAATGTCGCGGCGGGAGAGAACTGACTTTGAGAAAGGAAAGATTGTTGGGTGTTATATTAGTGAGTTGTCCATTAGAGAAATCGAGAGGCGTTTAAACATACCCAAGTCAACTGTTTTGGATGTACTGAATAAGAGGAAGACACATGGCGTGCCCGAAGTAGCAAAACGTACTGGCAGACCAAAGAAAATCAATAATAGAGGACGTCGAAGCCTCAAAAGAGTCGTTACAGCTAATCGACGGAGTACAGCACAAGACCTCAGTGTACAGGTGAGTAAAAATGCTAGAACCTCGGTATGTACACGTACCATTCGCAGAGAATTTCATTCCATGGGTTACGGTGGTCGTGCGGCTGCTCGTAAGCCTTTCATCTCCACTCGGAATGCTACTCGTCGTTTAGCATGGTGTAAAGAACAGATCAATGGAAACGGGTCCTAGGGAGTGATGAATCCAGATACACGATCCATCAGTCGCTGAAACGTGACCGTAGGAAAAGTGAACTGGCTGATCACAGTTCACTTTTCCTACGGTTACGTTTGGAGCTGGCAGTGTACTCGTGTGGGGATGTTTTTCGTGGTATGGCCCCGGCCTATTGGTTATCGTGGGCAAACCTGTTAACTAGCACGTTTACCTCGATATTCTGGACAATAATGCTCTACCAACTCTGTGGCAATACTATGGAACCGAGCCTTGTTGGTACCAGCAGGATAATGCACCGAGCCATAAAGTAAAGACTCTTACGGCGTGGTTTGACGATAATTCTGTATCGTGTGTGGACTGGCCAGCACAGAGCTCTGATCTTCATCCCATGCAGCACCCATGGGGTGAATTAGAGCGCCGCATAACAAGTTTGGAACCAAGACCTACTACTAAGCAACAGTTAGCAGCAGCATTATGTACTGAATGGAAGCGCATAACTATCGCTGTGTTCCAAAACCTTGTCGAAAGCATGTCCCGAAGGTTCAGTGCATGCCTTAAAGCCAAAGGTTGAGTAACACCGTACTAATATATGTCAGTAAGTGCTACGTTGTGTTTCTCTTCTAGGTGTACGGTGACTTTTGTCAATATAGTGTGTATATATATATATGTACACTGTTTTCTATACATTTACACCCTCTGACGGAAAACGTATGCATTGTTTTCAATTCAAGGTATTCTCAAAAAGCTTGTCGTGGTGAGTGGTATCTGAGCGCGAAATTTTTTTTTTTTTATCGAGCTCTCAGAAGCGCAATTATTACTGCAAATATATCAGAAATAAAAATATACACTTTCTTATGGGCAAACCATTCTCTACAAAAATTTGAAATTATGTGCAGTATGTTTCCCACCAGGAGCTCTATCCGATGCTAACAGAAATTTCCAAATCGATCTTTTAGAAGCAGAGATATCGGGGAAATTGCAATTTAAATTTAGTTCACCTAGAAGATAAACTATGCATGGAAAATAAACTGTATCCAAAATAGTCTTCGTTATAAATGGTATCGAATGGAAGAAATAATTCTTTCATTTGGATGTTCAGAAGCAAATATACGAGGGTAATTCAAAAAGTAAGGTCAGTCTTGTCGTATATTAAAGAAAATAAGAGGCATACAGATAACAATTACCTTATTTCCAAACATAGTCCCCCTGTCGTTCAATACATATTTTATACCTGTCTACAAGCTTCTGGATTCCTGCAGAGAAGAATGTTTTGTTCTGTTCCTGCAGCCACGAATACACCGCTTCCTGTAACTGGACATTACATGCACTTCCAAAACGGCGGCCTCGCAGAGCATCTTTCGGAGGCCCGAAGACATGAAAGTCGCACGCCGCCTGATCCGAGATGTAAACAGGATGTGGTAACACTTCAAACTTCAACTCGGTAATTGTTTGTTGAGTTGCCAGTGCCGTATGTGGATGAGCGTTGTCGTGCAGCAACATCACTTTTTTTGTTTTTTTTTTGGTTATCATTCCCCGTCGTTTTATGCGAATTGCTGGCTTCAATTTGAGTCACAATATGACCGACTGTTAATTGAGTCACCTTGTGCTTGACAGTGTTCAACGATGGACCCTTTAATGTCAAAAAAGATAGTCATGGCATTTATTTTCTTGCCAAAGGGACATTTTTGAACTTCTTTTCGCATGGAGACATGGATGTTTTCACTCCATGATTTGTCTTTTGCTCTCGGGATCTTAATAATGGACCCATGTTTCATCCCCAGTGACAATCTTCTCCAGAATACTGGGATCTGACTCGTACCGCTGCAAAATAAATTGGCCATTTTCCAGGCGCTGCTGCTTGTGTGCATCGGATAATTGCCGTGGCACCCATCGAGCACACACTTCATGATATCCGAGATCGTTATGCGCCATTGAGAATGCGGAAAAATAGCTAATGGTTGCCTTTTGGGCGTTCTCGGACAGAGTAATCCGGCGATCTTCTTTAACGAGCGCATCAATGCGATCCAGACGGTCCTTTGTGCGAGAGGTCAACGGACTGCCCAAGCGAGCTTCGTCAAACACATTTGTTCTACCAGCTTGAAACTTTTATATCCACTTGTACACATGTCTCTGGCTCATACACTTGTCCTCCCCATATTGCACAAGCATCTTACGATGAGTTTCAGCGGGTTGCACACCCTCAGCCTATAAAAATCTCACTGCACTTCACTGCTCGACGGTGGACCATTCCGACAAACGTTTACCCCCTTACAACTGCTGGGTAACTGCGGTTAGAAGATTTGCGATTGCATCCGCCACGTTTCAAGGTCACGTACCCTCTCCTCCCCAAATAGCAATCTGCCGCAGCTCTGCTTGCTAACGTGACGAGGGCATTGACCTTACTTTTTGATTCACTCAAGTATACAAAATGTATTTTGAAATCGATAGCATCTGCATTTACCCCCTCTGGTGACGAAGTTAGGCATCATAGAAAAATCGTAAAGGAAAGATCGTCGTTCTCACATTTTAATTTTCCTATGAAAAACGAATTTTTCAAATGGAGCTAGTAGTTGACGAGATGTGATGTCCTCAGATGGACGGAGGGACAAAGTGGTGACATAAGCACTCATTTTTTTTTTTTTTTTCAAAAGACGCTAAAAAAAGTCGAAAATCTCTCATACAATTAGTGGATGTTGTATACGAAGGTGGCCGAATGTCTCGTTTTCTTCACTGGCCTTTTTGCTTAGGATTAAGTAACCTATTTTCAACTCTGGGCATAGCTTCTTGAAATCAGTGGCAGAGAGAGTCTCTTTCACAACTCGCTTAATGAGAATTTTTGCTCCATCGCCGTTGCTGCTTTTCTATCAAAATGCTTCCACTAGCACACGCGGATATCTTCCTGATGCCACCATTTTTATTCCTCCATTCCAGAACAGTGCCCAGTAGATTTCTTTCCTCTTCCTCATTAAATATGGAATTTCCTTAAGTTTTGTTGCTTTGCTTGTTAAAGGTGGTCATCGTGCCTTTGCTCTCTCCCTCGTTAAATTCAGGAACTTGATTAAATTTTGTTCGTTAAAACCGATCAAATATGCTTTGAATTAACATTTTAGCAGACAAAAGTTTTTTTTTTTTATTGGAGGTTTAACGACCACCGTGAGCAACTCAATGGGCTATAAGCAGTCGCCCGTCCCTAATTTAGGATCACTGGTCCCAGGGAAGGGAGAGAGCCAGTGCCGTAAGACAAACACAACATCCATGCCTGACCGGGATTCGAACCCGGACCCCTTACGGACGAATGATCAGAGGCCAGCGCCTTAGACCACTGCGCCACCGGGGCGGCAACAAAAGTTTCAGATTTTCTCTTTAGATCTGGGATCGCGCTAAATACCGACTCGTCGTAAGTGAATTCTACTGTATTTCTTCTGTAAGTACCGTACAATAATTTGAGCCCATTATGCCATTTCCACATTAGAGCGAAGATTGAAAATCGGAATTAAGTTCCGTAATGAGAGGCGGACTGCAACTTCGTGCTTTATTTATAACCGCGGTCAGGCTCGACGTTAGTTGGGACTGCTTAATATTTATAAAATAGTCGTTGGCCAGCTGCGTTCGTTGCAATTACCATTTTCGCTGTCATTATTTCAAAAGTTAATGACTTTGCGAATTAGACTTTCTAAATGAGTGGGCGGCACACGTTCGTTAGCGCAATCAATTATCGAAATTTTGATTCGCTAACTATTTCAATAACATCCCGAAAGGAAATTTCTTATATGTCGTTGAATTTTTGAAACATCCGTGGTGTCATTCCTTTCAAAAGGCTATTCATTCCTGGAAGCAGCACGAGTCTCAATTAATGAATGCTCGCCAACTTAATTAGAGTTTCCCAATTGGCTGATAAGGGCATCGTGCTGTGTTATTCATTTAAATGACCTTAGAAGTATGGTGCGTAATCACCCGGCGTTGCGAATAGGCTCGTTTTCGTTTAATCAAGCATCAATTCTTTGAAGCTGTAACGGGGCGGCGGCGCGGATTCTCCCCTGATTGTTCGCCGCCCCTCTTGTTGCTGTTCACGGTCGGAGCAGATAATCCGCGTATATGGATTCTTTGAAAAGAAAAAAGCTGTGAAAATGTTTCGTCTTTAGCAACGTCAGTTATGGGCGCTGTTAACAGCGTTGCCTGAAAGAATTTCGAAAACCGAGCGCTGTCATTCCTTTTAATGCGCTGGGTTAAACTGCGTTCATTCAACGTGAATCAGAGCTTCCAGAAGAGAACGAGCTTTTATTCCGCTTCAAATATCAATGTAGCAAATAAATTTCGAATTATTCTGCTGGATTCATATCTGATTCATTGCAACAGTTTGTTGGGATCAAAAGCATTTTGGTCCCGTAAATAAATATTTCTGTATGATATTTACGTGATTCGGAGAAAACTGAATTCGGAATAGTGCGTGAGAAAACATAAATATATTCCACAAATTTTAATGGCCATATTACTTTGCATGTGGATGAAAAAAATAAATCAGGTATTGATTATGTATTTTTTTTCTTTTACACGTCTTCACTAAAGCACACCCGAAAAGATTGGAGTATGACTGATAATCGATTTGATAATCGATTTTCCCATTTTTTGATGCTATAAATCTTGGATTAACACAACGATGTGAAGGATACGTTTTAAATTATTGAAGAATGTGAATAATTGATTGTTAATGTCAAAGGTATCGATGGTTGAAGAATGCGAATAACTGATTTTTAATGTCAATGGTATCGATGATTTGAAGATTGCAAATAATTGATTTTTAATGTCGATGACTGATAAACGATCCCCCAATGATTGATGCTATCAATATTGGAATAACACAGAGGTGTAAAGGATGCGTTTTTAATGATTGAAGAATGCGAATAGTTGATTTTTAATGTTAAAGGTATCGATTATTGAAGATTGCAAGTAATTGATTTTTAATGTCGATGACTGATAAACATTTTTCCCAATGTTTCATGCTATCAATCTTGAAATAACACAGTGATGTAAAGGATGCGTTTTAAATGATTGAAGAATGCGATTGATATTTTATGTCAAAAGTATTTTAGCATACGTTACCTAAAAAATCAGATGGATCATTGTTCATTGAATACAGTGGATACCCGTTTATACGTTTTTCAAAGGACCAAGTAAAATTTATGTGTATAGTAGAAACGCCGATTATCCAGGGCTCCATTATCCGTGGATCGGATTAACCGGGTTCCTCTGTAATACACATACTTTTTTAATTCTTTATGTAAGTGGATTCTTAAAGTAACAGAAGTCATTACTGCGTATTTTAAATAACATCGCATCATAATTAAATAATACTACATCATCCTTGTAACACAACTTATTTGTCATCACTGTTGTGGTTTCCCGTTCTGCCTTAGAGTACGCGTTTCTTCCGGCGAGGACGATGATGAAGAACTTCAACCGGCTTACGAAAGTAAGGTGTAACGCAGCCATAACAACTGCAGAAACATTACTTAAATTGGCGCAAAGTCAAGTTGATGTAGATTACATTCAGTTTTACAAATCCGTCAACGTATCAGAAAAATAAAACAGAAAATAATGCTACTAAGAAAAGGAACAAAATCACGAACTTGCTATCTGAATAAGTTTTCAGATGTTCAGTTTTGTATTCACATAGTATAAGGATGTTTATCTTTTGTTTTTATAGGGTTTGTTTTATATACACTGCTGGACACTCAAAATGCAACACCAACAAGCACACGATAGCAAAGCCAGATTTACTGGACACAAAACAACATATAGAAAGGTGAAACGATTGAGCTTACAGGCCCGTGCGACTTGCGGAACACGCAGACATCAATAGTTCGTGTGGCACCCATGGCTGGCAATAACGGCAGCTACACACCGCGGCATCGAACGAAAGAGGCTTTGGATGTGGGCTTGGGGTATGTCGGTCCAGGCTGCTTCCACACATTGCCACAGTTCATCAGGCGTAGCCGCGGGCGGTGCTTCCCGGGCCACGTGGTTGCCGATCAGCGACCAAACGTGTTTGATGGGCGACATATCGGGAGAACAGGCGGGCCACGGCAGCAGTGACACCTGGTGGGACGTGAAGAATTGTTGCACGATGCGTGCCACGTGCGGGCGCGCATTGTCCTGTTGAAACGTGGCTGCTGGCAGGTCCTGCAGGTAAGGAAGGTCTACAGGTTCCAAAACGTCGGAGATGTAACGGTGGCTGTTGAGTGTACCGGCGATGCGTACCAGAGGGGTGCGGGTTTCATGTCCAATTGTGCGCCAAACCATAACGCCAGGCGACGGACCGGTATGGCGATGCATAATGCAGGTGTCATACAGTCTCTCGCCGCGGTGCCGCAACACGCGTATCGGACCATCGTGGTGTTGCAGGCAGAAGCGGAATTCGTCGGAGGAGACAATGTCGTGCCATTCCGTAGTCCAGGTGCGGCGTTCAACGGCCTATTGCCGCCGCATTCACTGGTGGCGTAGCGTCAGTGGTAATCGGAGCAATGGGCGCCGTGCGACAAGTCCCTGCTCCTGCAGACGACGTCGAACGGTACTTGCTGACACAGGTTGTTGCGCAACACACCCTAATTCCTGCGCTAACGTTCGTGATGTGGCGGTGCGAGCCGTCAATGTCCGCCGTACAACATGCCGGTTCGTTCGGTGGTGTGTCGCGGCTGCGGCAATCGCTCACGTAAGTCTATCCATCCCTCCTGCATCCACCGAATCCATACTCGCCTCACTGTGGCTGGATGTCGTCCCACGCGGGCGCCGATTTCTCGGTACGATAAACCGCTGTCGCGATAAGCTACTATTCGTCCTCTGTCGAACTCCGAAACGTGCTGGAACGACTGCCATATTCTGCGACGAAGCATCAGGAAGCTTCCCACGCACAGGTCCGGCAGCACAACACACTTCCACTACTTACACCCCGCCTTCTGTGCATCCTTCTTATAGTGCTTCTCGGTGGCGTGCCGGGCGCACATGATTAGCTTATGCCCTGCAATGCTAATCGTTTGCATGTCCTCTCGCGGGCGACGCATGCTGCGAATTTCAAGCCAATCGGATGCTTCCTTCTTGGTGTTGCATTTTGGGTGGCCAGCAGTGTATTTAAACCAATAAAACGTACAAAAATGTAAATACACGATGACATCGCTCCGTCCACGTTACTATAACCAGCGCATAACAACTGAAAAATTGTTCATCCGACACCGCTGGGATCGAACCCCAGAACTCTCGATAACTCGTCGAGTGTGTTCGCTGTATACCACAGTGCCAACAATTCACAGCGCTATGCGTAGTTTATCAGTCAGCATCTGCCTTATTGATGCTGACTGATAAACCATGCATATCGCTGAGAATTGTTGGCACTGTAGCGTAAAGCGAACGCACTCGGCTAGTTATCAGAGGGTTCTGGGGTTCGATCCCAGCGGTGTCGGATGAACACCTTTTTCAGTTGCTATGCGTTGTGTATAATAACGTTGAAAGAGCGATGTCATCGTCTATTTGCATTATCTCCACGTCTTTCTAATTTCTTTCGTACAAAAAAGTAATTTGGATTATCCGTGCTTTTCAATTATCCGGGCTCTACTGTCCCCCAACTACCACGGATAACTGACGTTTTACTCTAATTAAAAAAATATATAAAGCAAACGTGGTACGTTTCTGTCCCTAGATGGCAGCACATTGTTCTGTTGCAACGTATGGCGTAGACGTTATTGTTATTACTCTAGTTACTACCAGGTGCGATGCTGCGGTGGGCTTCAGCCCACCGAACTTTTCTTTGGGCCCACGTTTTATCTTTTAGCCCCCCCCCCCCCGCCCTTCCCCGCAAGAAATATTTAAGCAGTTACAATATATGATGCCTGCAACCATCTAACATTTTGGGGAACTTGGATAAACATGAATTTCTCGAATTCACAGAAATTTCGTTATATAAAATGATTTTTTTGTTAAATTTAGTTGTTGTTTTTTTATTGAAGTTTTAATAACCACTATGAGCAACTCAGTAAGCTCTAAGCAATCTCTCGTCCCTGCTATGGGGTCACTGGTTTCAGGGAAGGGAGACAGCCAGCGCAAAAACTCAACATCCATGCCTCACAGGATTCGAACCCTTCTCGGTCGAATGGTCATTAAGCCAGCGCTTAGACCATTGCGCCACTGGGGCGGCAATTTAGTGTTTGTACTTCTGGGAAATGCAGGGAATCTTCTGGCGAATATCTGAGAGAGTAATAGAAAGACACCATTTTCGTAATTATTGTTTAACAAGTTAGTAAAATCATGCACTGCATTGATTATGATACGCTTTCCAACATACCAGAAATCATTACTCAAGTTATGAGGAAAATGGCTGTGGAATAAATCTCGGTCCTGTGCCCTGACCTTTGATCTCATTTCGATGATATTGAACACAACCGGTTCAGTATATTTTACAAAAAACATGATAAAGTTTGGTCGCAATCGAAGCATTTTTACCTAAGTTATGATGCATAAGGGCTATGGAATAAATCCCGCTCCTGTGTCCTAACCTTTGACCCCGTTTCGCCCATTTTCAATAGGCAAAATGGGGTCAAAGGTTAGGACACCCTATAACATACTAACATTTCATCAAAATAGAAGCATTTTTGCGTAAGTTATGACGCATAATGGCGATGGAAATGATTCCGCTCCTATGTCCTGACATTTGACCCCATTTCGCCATTTTCGATAGGGTTTGTCCCCAGGTGCTTTCCTACCACATACTAAAATTTCATCGAAATCGAACCATATTTACGCATGTTATGACGCATAAAGGCAATGGAATGGATTCCACCTTTATGCCCTGACCTTTGACCCCATTTCGTTCACTTTCAATAGGGTTTCCTTCCCAGGTGTTCCCCTACAACATACTAAAATTTCATCGAAATCGAACGAGATTTTTACGCGAGATATCGTGCGGACGGACATACGCCCACAACGCGTGACGTAATGAATTAGATGGTCGCGAGAGTATGACGTCATAAAACTTTAATAGGATCCACAAAAAACGCGTGACGTAATGAGGTAGATGGCGTGACCGCGGTCAACATCTCAATCGTGAGAGTGTGACGTCATAAGATTTCTAAAAATGGGAAACATTAATAGGACGACGCCATGACAGTAAAAAGGTGGTAAGTGGGGTGGTTATTTAACCCACTAAACGAATTTTTTCAAAGTCGAGATCAAGTTAAATCGATTTCTAGTACCAGAAAACGGTAGGTTAACCACTTTCATCAAAATCCTTAGAGCCGTTTTCAAAATGAAATTTACATATATACAAGAATTGCTCCTTTAATAAGATGTGACGTAATGCATCCCGCTTCCATGTCCTGACCTTTAAGCCCACTTCACCCATTTTCAATAGGGTTCGTCCCCAGGTGGTCGTTTACGACATACTAAATTTTCATCGAAATCGAACCATATTTACGCAAGTTATGACGCATAAGGGCAATGGAATGGATCTCGCTCCTATGTCGTGACCTTCAACCCCATTTGTCCCATTTGCAATAGGGTACGTCCTCAGGTGGTTCCCTACCACATGCTAAAATTTCATCGAAATCGAACCATTTTTACACGAGTTATCGGGCGGACAGACAGACGGACGGACGGACAGACAGACGGACGGACGGACAGACGGACAAAGTTGAAGCATATACGCTTCTTCAACCTACGGTTGGAAAGCGTAAAAAAATGTGACAAACAAAATGCTGTATTAAGTTTAAATTTTGACGGGGAAAACATGCGAAATCAGCGTTCCGCTTCTTATACTGTACTACGCATCAACTCCAAACAACTGACACAACTCACATTTTGTTCTAGAAGAAAATAGGAGTAATACGCACACAACGCGTGACGTAGTGAGGCAGATGATGAGGCAAAACTTTAATAGGATCCACAAACAACGCGTGACGTAATGAGGCCGATGGCGTGACCGCGCGCCAACATCTCAATCGCGAGTCGATCGCGAGAGTGTGACGTCATACGATTTCTAAGAATGGGAAACATTAATAGGATGACGCCATAACACTAAAGACGTAGTAACTCGGGGTGGTTATTTAACCCACTAAACGAATTTTTCCAAAGTCGAGATCAAGCTAAATCGATTTCTAGTACCAGAAAACGGTAGGTTAACGACTTTCATCAAAATCCTTAGAGCCGTTTTCAAAATAAAATTTTCATACATACAAGAAGTGCTCCTTTAATAGTATGGGATAAGGGCGATGAAATGGATCCCGATCCTATGTCCTGACCTTTGACCCCATTTCGTCCATTTTCATAGGGTTCGTCCCCAGGTGGTCCTTTACGACAAACTAAAATTTCATCGAAATCGAGCCTTATTTACGCTACTTATGACGCATAAGGGCAATGGAATGAATCCCGCTCCTATGTCGTGACCTTTGATCCCATTAACCCCATTTTCAATAGGGTTCGTCCCCAGATGGTTCCCTACCACATACTATAATTACATCGAAATCGAATGATCGTGCTGACAGACGGACGGTCAAAGCTGGAGCACATACTCTTCTTCAACCTACGGTTAGAAAGCGTAAAAAAGATAAGACAGAGAAAGAGATTCCTTGCCAGGTTACACACTAAAATTCATATACAGCCCTATGCAAGAAAAATATAAACGACGTAAGTAAGCTAAAATTGGGGAAAAAAATAGTAATTTTCTATAGAAAATCATATCAATGGTTCTCATAATACATCAATTTCATAAATAATATACTACGTACAGCATGCACCTGAAAACGTTTTCTACTAGGGATAACATTAGTATGTACACCTGAAAACTTTTTTATTACTAGAGATAATGTCGGGTAAAATCTACATGAACGTAATTTTTTTGCCAACATTTTCTGCCAAACGCTTCAAAACTTGTGCCCCCCTCCCATCATGCTTAGCTTCCCCTCCCCTACCGAATAGTCCACCCAGTTCTGAGCAGCTGGCGTCGCCACTGGATGCTACGTATATGTACCATATTTTTGGATGCTATGTACACTGGTGTGCAAAAATTAAGGACGAAGTGGAGAAATTAGCATAACAGTGGAACGAGCAGGCAGAACGGACCGAAAGACCACTCAGGAGATAGACTAGGGTCCGGTACGGTAGGGCATGCGCATATATGCAGCATGACGTCGGGGGGAGGGGGTAGTGTCGGAAGGGTATAAAGCACACGGGCGGTGTACGCTTAGCAATTCGGTGAAAGCTATTGCACGGTGTACATTGGTTTGAACGACGTCGAGTTGCTGCCACCGTGTGATATAGCCAACAGGCAATCCAGTAGACGACATCTGGATGACTTTACATGAGGTCGCGTCATTGGGAAGTTGGAAGAAAGTCGAAGTGTGACTAGTGTGGCCGAGGAGTTCGGGATCGCTCACAGCATCGTTTCACGAGCTTGGAGAGCATTTCAAACGACAGGAACAGCTGTCCTATAGTTTAGCAGTGGTCGTCCACGAGCAACCACGGCGGTTGACGACCGGTATATTGTCCTACAGGCGAGAAGAGACAGACGGCAAAGAGCGGGAGAAATCGCAAGGCACATGCAACAGACAACTGGACGTCCGTTATCGCGTTTTACCGTGGCCAAGAGGCTGCACAAAGGTGGTCTATTTGCACGACGACCAGTACGGTGTGTGCCATTAACGCCTGCTCATCGGAGATGGCGGTTTCTGTGGTGCCAGGAACACAGGAACTGGACACATCAGCAATGGGGTCGAGTTCTCTTTACGGATGAGAGCCGATTAAGTCTGACGAGCGATTCTGGACGTATACACATCTGGAGAGAGCGGGGAAGACGCAATCCCACCTCCAACGTAATCGAAAGGGACCAGTTTGGAGGTGGCGGAGTTCTCGTTTGGGGCGGTATCATGCTTGGTAGCCGTACTGACCTCCACATCTTCCAAGGAGGTTCAGTCACTGGTGTCCGCTATTGTACTGAAGTTCTCCTGCCTCACTTGCGTCGGTTTAGAGGTGCTGTGGGTCCTGAGTTCCTCTTCATGGACGACAACGCTACACCTCATCGTAGAGTGGCTGTCGCAGAGCTGTTGGAGAGTGAAGATATTCAACTCATGGATTGGCCCGCAAGTTCCCCGGACCTAAATCCAATCGAACACGTGTGGGACCTTCTCGGGAGACGCTTGGCAGCACGTCACGAGCTGCCAGCAACGATTCCGCAGCTGCGATTGGCGCTACAAGAGGAATGGGCCGCGATGCCTCAACAGTTCCTTGACAACCTCGTCCTCAGCATGGACAGACGTTGTAAATCCTGCAACGCAGTCAGGGGTGATCATATCCCGTACTAAAGACTGGATTTTTCTTGGCAGCCGCCTGTCACATGGACGTTTCTGTCTTCTGTCCAGTTGTGCTCGAAGCTACCTTTTCAATAAAGTGCCTTTGTATTCTTTGGATTCCTTGTTTGGACGGTTTTGCTCACTTGTCCCATATTCTTACATCTTGGGGATCTTATGGTATGATTTGTGTCGGTGTGGAGCACTTCTGTTTGACGTTACATTCGAAAAACCGTCTCGTCCTTAATTTTTGCACGCCAGAGTAGTATGTAGCATATTTTTGAATATTTTGGGATGCTACGTAGCATGTAGCATATTTTTAAATATTTGTGATGCTACGTAGTATGTAGCATGTTTTTTATGTTCTAGTGCAGTAGTATTTCCGTTATCCTTTCTTTCTTCACAGCTTTTTGTATTTTAACTTGATTCATTTCAATCGCACTGTTCAGATTTACAGTACTTGTAAATACAGTATATAGTAGTACATACACCAAAAGTACATAGCATACGGAGCATTACTATTATTTCATTAGTGATTGATATTTTTTACCAAGGGCATACGATTTAGTATATTAAAGAAATACGTATGTTGATACAATAACATGGTTTAAAAGTATATATATATATTTTTTTTGTTTACTTGTAAGTTGCAACATGGCATTTCCAAAGCTATTACGATCCTGCACCGCTTTCTCATCAATATTATGGCTAAAACAGAAGTCCCTAACGGCGCTGAAAGATTTCAGTGCATCGTTAAATTTGAGTGCTGATCCGCTTACATGGCAGCCATCATCATTCTTGTCACTAGAGACGTCTATGTTGAAAAAATCTTAAACTTAAAACAACTTTTTTGTTGAAATATTACATTTTTGTTCCCAGTCATTTCATGTATAGGAATGAACGAAGGTGTTGCCATATCCGTGTCGCAGCTGACGTAATCTTGGAACGCAAACGAAGATATCAAAGAAAGTATCCGATATGACAACATCAAGTGAGAGTAGGTGTCTACTCCTACATATGCATAAATGAAGGTGGTCTACCACAAGTACCAACTGAGCTGACCAGTGGTTAGCCTTGAGGAGGGCGCTTATTACGCAGAGTATAGGGTATGTGGATGACAGGAAATAAGGATAGCAAAAGGCGAAGAGTGGAGTAAGACTCGAAAATGTAAAACTGAATTTGCGGCAAAGGGGAGGGCTGGGAGGAGAATTTGGTAAACGGAATTCGCGTCGTTTGAACTTCTAATTCACAAAACCCCAACTTCACGTATAAATTAGAAGAAAGTTAATTCTATTAACGTGTGATTGATAAAAATTAACGTTAAGGATTCAGAATTTCTGGCCCGGCGACATTTTAAGTATAAATTAGAAAAACGTATAAGTGAGAAACGTATAAACGTGATTCAACTGTACCTGTATCCCACAATTCCATATAGAGGCTATTTATGAAGTACAAGCTAACCCCAACTTATGAACATAGTGTGTTCTGTGAAATGTGTTTTTAAGTTAAATGTTCGTAAGGTAAATTTAGTGTTTTCACGTATGATTATTGTTACAGCGTTTCTGGGATAAACTAACTGTGTACAAATATAGTAAGAATGTACGTATTCTGCAAGAACTTCATTGACACAATTTGAAAAGAACTAATTTTTTCTAAGAAAAATAATTTTATAAATAATAAACGTTTTCTTACTGAGAACCAAAATTTCATTTGCTGTACACTATTCCAATCTCGCTACAAAATTAGGTTTTCCAACAGACGATTGAAATTTATAGTTAATCAAACCTCAAATATTCCCGCGAATCGCTCCTATCCAGTGGCGTAACAACCACCCCCGCAGCTGCGCGGGGGGGGCGCACTTAACGAAGGGGCGTACTGCAGCTGCCAGTTATAATTTTATGATAAAATTCGAACATGCGCAATAATTAACCCAAAGATTCATATTTTGCTTTAAGATATATTTAGCTTTGCCTAAATAAATTCTTAGTTTCACTTTTAAAATACTGAATGTCCTACAGATTGAAAGTGTTCGGCTCTTTGATTTCGGTTTGTAATACGATTGCTCTGCAATGGGTTGTAAATAATACGATCGCTCTCCAATTTCCCTCTCTCTGCGCTGCTGAGGAAAAGCGTGAGGCCACAGTGGGATTCCTCGTGGAGGATGTGGGAAAGCAGTCAGTTACCTAAGATTACGCGCACGACAGGCGTCAACATTTATTCACAGCAGCCGCAGATCTGAAATGTGTAAGAGGGTGATTTCTTCAAGTGATTTATTTTAGTTTTGGACAAAGCACTTTCACGTATTGTTAAATCTATTACTTAAAACGTTACAACTACAGGGCTCTAGATACCACCATTACTTTTGCAGACACTCCCCCTGACTTCCTACTCCCACCCCCGGTATTCACCACACACACACATACGCACCGCGAAAAAATGCATCCTCCCGCGTGTACTGGGCAAATTACTGTACTCAGGGGTGCTGAAGTAAATCTTACGGGGGGGGGGGGGCGCTCGTTGTGCTTGTTACGCCACTGCTCCTCCTATTATCGAAAAATTTTCGCCATGTGGATACGGAAAAAGTCAGAACAGAAGTTTTATGTTAATATTTGAAAGAAATTGCGGAAAGGTTTCGGCAAATTCAGAATTTTCCGTTCACACTTCTGAAAAAGTCAGTTTACCGGTAACATACGACAAGAATTGCGGAAAGGTTTCTGAAATTTCAATTTTTTACTGGCGTACGAAAGATCCGTGAAATTCAGATGTTATTTTGCATCAATTGACGGAAAAGGTTGTACCAGAAATATTTATCGTTACTTCACGAAAGTAATGATGGAAAGTGGTTCGTGAATTTCAAAAAACATTTACAGTGCAGTATTGCATCCTGAAACGCCTTTCCATACTCGGTGGCCTCTAACATTTTCACAGGTGTTATCATTAAATAATTATGGTATCCATCTTCAGTATTGCACGTTTCTTAACAAAGGATGTTCACACATTCTTAGAACGTTTTTCATAAGGAATTTTAGAAAATAGAAGTTAAAAGAACGGAAACTGGCAAGAGCGTGTTAGATGAATACGAAAGAAACATCTGTATGCATTTACTGTACGTAAATATCGTCTGCTAAGAAGTGAATATCCTCCAAACACTTGGAGTCGCTGAATAAACAAAGACATCGTTCTTTCCACGTTTTAGCAACACATAGAAACCGAAAAATTGTTATTCGGATCCGAGATATCGAGAGATCTGGGATTAGGATCCCATCGGTGAGCAGATAACATTTTTT
The DNA here is from genome assembly GCA_039090855.1 of Macrothele yani. Lineage (NCBI taxonomy): Eukaryota > Metazoa > Arthropoda > Arachnida > Araneae > Macrothelidae > Macrothele > Macrothele yani. Next base: position 121,897,228 of record CM077026.1, read on the forward strand.
CGGTTGCTATGTGTTGATAAAACGTGGAAAGAGCGATGTCTTTGTTTGTTCACTGACTCCACGTATTTGAAGGATTTTCACTTTGAATCTCGCCCTTTGGATTCAACTGCTAAAATTAATATATAGCCAGTGCCGTTAATGCCCATCAGATGGAGATGTCTCAGTAGCTGAGCCCATCTTATGGATTTATGATGTCAGGAGGTGACAGAAAAACACACACTGCGCCATTGATTGTTAGCCACCGTAGCGTAAGGCTAACGCGCTCGGCTAGATATCGAGAGATCTGGGATTCGGATCCCCAGCGGTGACCAGATAACAATTTTTTGGTTACTATATATTGATGATACAGTGCTTTTACAAGAAACGAAGATTTATCGAATGATGGAGAAAAGCTTGAGACAACCGATTCTTACATTTATCTTGGGCAGCAGATATCAAGTGAGGGTCACATTGATGAAGAAATTAATCGGCGTATAAAACTGGGATGGAAGGCTTTTGGAAGAAACAGTACAACATTTAAGAGCAATATGCCATTATGTCTCAAAAGAAAAGTGTTTAATCAATATATCCTGCCAGTGCTTACGTATGGAGCACAGACATGGACCTTAACTAAAAAAGACATACAAAGACTGCAGACAACTCAAAGCAGCACGGAGAGATGCATGCTTTTTGTAACCAGGAAGGATAAGAAGAGGAACTTGTGGATAAGGATAAATGACAGGAGTGGACGACATAACGACCAGAGTGAAATCACTGAAATGGCAATGGGCTAGACATGTTGCCAGAAGAACGGACCACCGACGGACAACCGAAATTTTAGACTGGATTCCGAGGGACAGGAAAAGACCCAGATGAAGACCCCATGGGAGATGGATGGATGACATTCGAAAGTATGCTGGAGTGACATGGAGGAGACAGGCCCAAGACAGACAATTGTGGAAGATATTTAGGGAGACTTTCATCCAGCAGTGGATTGATGATGTGTTGATGAAATGTGGAAAGAGCGATGTCTTTGTTTATTCACTCATGCCACGCATTTGGAGGATTTACTTTGGATCTCGCCCTATGTATTTAACTGCTGTAATTACTGTATAGCCAGTGCCGTTAATGCCCATCAGATGGAGACGTCTCAGTATCTGAGCCCATCTTATGGATTTATGATGTCAGGAGCTGACAGAAAAACACAAATAGCGCCGTTGATTGTTGGTCACCGTAGCGTAAAGCTAACGCTCTCTGTTAGATATCGAGAGATCTGGGATTCGGATCCCTAGCGGTGACCGGATAACAATTTTTCGGTTGCTATGTGTTGATAAAACGTGGAAAGAGCAATGTCTTTGCATATAGTCTGCTGAGAAAATGGCGCACGTAAACAAGCTGTGGACAAAAGGTTGTGTTTTTGCACTTTACGAAGAGAAATACTCGTATTCTGTAATTAAAAAACGCTGCGAAAGTTATGGAATTAGCATTTATAAATGAAAAATAAGTAATATTATTAATAATAGAGGGGGAAATCGTCAAGCCTATCTCTTAACAGGAAAAAAACAGCAAACGAATTTCCGAAGATGGTACGTTCTTTTACGACTATTTCAAAAGTAAGGTCTTTGGTCTTAAAAGAACATCCACCGACCCAAAGAGCAATCGCTAAGTCGTTGAAAATCCTTGTATCGACTGTAAAAGGAGGTAATAAACAAAGTTTTGTGTCTAAAAAAACAAAAAAAAAAAAACCATAATGTTCACCGTCTTTTTCCTAGGCACTTGGCTGAACACAGAACAGGATGAAGACTTCTTTATGAAAATCACTTAGTCGGAGACAGATGGAAATTTATTATGACTTTTTATAAAGCATGGATCTATCTAAACGACTGTAAAAAAAGTTGATTTACTACCGCAAAAGATCATAAAAAGACAAACTTGGTTCCAGGAATCCAAAGAAAGTTTCAGTAAAGGATTCGTGATTATTGCTGGTTTCTCGCACCATGGGAAATTAAAGTTAAAAAAAGTTTAAAAGCATGTTAAAATCAATTATACATATTACCTGTTCACATGTAGCATGTTTTAACTCCTATACTTAAAGAGGAAATACCATTCCTTTTTCCACAGAACCTTCAAAGGGCAGAACTCCATCAGGATAAGGCTATACCAGTCATACATCTAAATCTACCACAGTATTTCTTGAACGAAATGAAAAAGCGACGGGTATCAAGTCAATACGTTTTGCTCATATTTCTTGAAAAATCTCCTGATCTGTCATCAATGGACTAGTGTGCCTTCGGACTGCTAAAAAGAGCGTTTTCTAAACGCAGACTTAATACAATGGTTGGACTGTGGAAAGCCGTGGAAGAGGAGTGGAATAAAAAACTACTATCAATTCCAACAAATGCCATGTTATCTCGGAAATTTAGTTGTTGGTAGGTTCATATCTAGAGAAAGAGCTATCAGATAGAACATTTAAGAAATAACTAGAAGAAACCCGTCAGAAACGAGGGTTAGTTTTTTTGTTTTTGTTTTTTTGAAAATAATAAACTCATATGAAACAACAAATGTGAACTTTATTTGATTGACAAATTCATTCAACCATTTCAGTAAAGACAATAGTCCAAGTTCGTGATTTTTTTTTTTTTTGACTGAAGGTTTAACGACCACCGTGAGCAACTCAATGGGCTATAAGCAGTCGCCCGTCGCTAATTTAGGGTCACTGGTTCCAGGGAACGGAGAGAGCCAGTACCGTAAGACAAACACAACATCCTTGCCTCACCGGGATTCGAACCCGGACCCTTCAGGACCGAATCATCATAAGCCAGTTCTTAGACCGGCCAGGTTCGTGATGAGCATCACGACTGCACCCTTCTTCAGTCGTAAAATGTGAGGCGGAAGTCCACTCATCTCGATCGTGTGCAAACATTCAACTGGGTAGCGCACTCTTTCACCCTCATTTTCAGTCAGAACAGTGTTTGTAAATGTTGCTGGAATTAGATTCGCGTTGCGAATACTCTTCACCCATCGGAATCGACGGTTAGTTTTTTTAAAGAATAAACTCATGTGAAACAACAAATGTAAACTTTATTTGATTGACAAATTCATTCAACCACTTCAGTAGACAATAAGTCCAGGTTCGTGATTTTTTCTTTGGGGGGGCTGAAGGTTTAACGACCACCGTGAGAAACTCATACATACATATCACTAAGCTGTTCTCTGAGATTCAGAGGTTAGCTCCAAAAAGAAATACAAACTTCCAGATATTTTTACTTACTGTTGTCGTATCAAACTTCTCCATTTACAGCGATCTTGACATACAACTCGTGCTTCACTGATATCCATTACACGCCGTACACAAGATCTTTTATACTTCATACTCATAATCTTTTTCTCATGCAGACACTCCTGAATCTGATCCACCCATGTCTTTCTTGGCCTTCCTCTGCCTTTCCTTCCTGCCACTTGTGCTGAAAAGATTTTCTTAGTAAGCATTTCATCACTCATTCTTTCAACATGGCCAAACCACCGAAGCATATTGGTCGCCACCTTATAATGAATAAAATTCTCCGGCTGGACGTGTAGTGCAGGAAAGCTTACGTTAAGTCACGTTAGGGTTATTGAAAGGTTACTTGACGTAGCTAAAGTGTGCTTAATCTTCAAAGTGCTAGAGTTTGTTTGGGTAAGACACGCACGTGCAATAAATTCCAAGAATATTGAATTTATTTTTACTCAGCGTTCCTCATTATCTTGAATATTAGTAATATAACTTCGGTTTTAGTACATTAGTACCTTGAAGGCTCCTTATTAGAGCGGTAAACACAATATACCCTGAACTTAACGTAAACACTCAATGAAATAGACTTAACGGCCAGACAGAGGTCTGACAATATAATGAACTAAGAAAACGTACTCACTTTTAACCTTTTATTGGGGAGCTCCTGGTATTACTCAAATACACACTCCAAAATAACACAACTACTGATAGCCCGAACTTTCGTACTATCGTAATATCGTAGACACGTAGGTAAATCGCATATCAATAATCAGGAAGAACCTATCACATATAAAACGAAGCTCCTCCGTATACTTGAGCGCGTCTATATGTATATATACTGCATACCACCACGTCATGACTTACACTCGTTGCCACATATAATTCAGCGGGAGAAACAACATCTCGTTAAGTGAGAAGATAATTTGCATAGGAAAATAAAATAACAAGAGATAGTAAAATCAAAAAGAAACTGAATCTAGAGTATACGTTACAACCTTGCTAACAACATTTTGCTTCACATCACACAACTGCAATACATCTTCATTTCTCACACAATCATATCGTGTCTTGCCACAAACCCCACGTAAGTAAACGCATTTCTCCAGCACACAAACGACTCCTATGTTTCTTTTGCAGTACCCAGGTTTCACTGCCATACATCAGAGTAGGAATAATTACAGTTTCATACACAGCCATCCGGGACTCTCTTGAGAACCCATCATTCCTGTGAAAACCTCCCAGAGCAGCTATGACTTTCAAAGAAGAATTCACTCGCCTACTGATTTCACCATCCAATTTGTTCTCTTTGTCAAACATGCTTCCTAAATACACAAACTCACTCACCTGGTCAATCACAGTGCCATTTATTCTCTACATTACATTCTGTGCTACCCGTTCCTCTCTCAAACACCATAACTTTGGGTTTTTCCCTTATTTATACTCAGTTTGAATTTCATGCAAACTTCGTGCATACGAGTCAACATACTCTGCAACTCACTTTTGCTCTCTGCCAACAGGACAGTATCATTAGCATACAGCAATCTGCACACACGGATATCACCAAGACATAAACCACTATTATCTATTTTGGCATCACGCATGCATGCATCCATAAATATATTAAACAGCCATGGTGACATTACACAACCTTGTCTAACTCCTGTACCAATGGAAAACCATTTTGATAAAACACCATTCACTCGTACACAAGCTCTACTACCAGCATACATGTGACTTTTACACTATTAAGTAGATTCCCAGTAACACCATATTCATTCAATACCTTCCACAAAAGTGTCCTATTCACTCGGTCGTAAGCTTTCTCTAAATCTATGAAGGCAGTAAAAACTTTCTTCCCAACAGCCAGATACTTTTCAATCATCGTGCGTAATGCAAAAATCTGGTTAGTGCAGCCTTTACCAGGCATAAAACCACTCTGAACATCCCACACTTTCAATGATGTAAGACCCCGTACTTTTTCAATAACAACCTTACCAAACACTTTCCCTAGCACACTCAGTAGGCTAATACCACGATAGTTCTTGCATTCAGTCTGATCACCTTTTTCCTTATACAAGGGAACAATGATAGCATCCTCCCAATCCCGAGGGACCATTCCTAACTCCCAGCACAACTGGCAAATTTCAGTTAAGCAGTCAATTATAGTCACCACCATATATCAACATCTCTGCAGTTATGCCATCAACTCCCGGAGCCTTGCCATTCTGAAGAGATTTTAGAGCTCTACACACTTCTTCTCTTGAGATCCCTCCTGTGCTTTCATCCCTGATTGTGACATCCTCTGCATCTGTCTCAGATCATCCTTGCTTTCCTGATCTAATAACTCACAGAAGTATTCACCCCATCTGTCACTTAACTCATTGGGCTCCCATATCATTTCCCCAATCTCATTCTTCACACAACTTACAACTTTGTTTCCCCTATTTTTCCTGAGTCTCATGTACTTCCAGAAGGACTTCCTATCTTTCCAAAAAGCCAGTTCATGCCTTTCCACTTTCTCCTTCCTATCTTTTGCCTTATTGTGACGAACCAGCTTAGCAGCTTCACGCTTCTTACAGCGATATTCATCCACAGAGACTCTACCTTGCAACATCCCCAAATAGGCTCCCTTCTTTCTCTTTACTGCCTCTTCAATCTCACCATTCCACCAAGCATCACCTCTATTGTTACCCACTATTGTGGTGCCACAGACCTCTTTAGCAGCAGTGACAACACAGTTCTTAAAACATTCCCACTTCTTTTCTACATCCCTCTCACCAGACTTCAGATCCTTCAGTCGTTCTCTGAGTAAGTCAGAATACCGCTGATGATCTTCAAGGAGCCTATCAACCTTTATTCTTTCTATCCTGGGTCTCTTCCTATTCCTTTTCCTCCAACCAACATTAAGTTTCACTCGTGACACTACCAAGTAATGATCAGAACCAACATCCGCACCTCTCATCACACGGGTGTCAACAACTAAGTGTTTCAAACGCTGATCGTAGACAACAAAATCTATCACACTCTTTTGACCAAGAGTACGATGTTCCCAAGTATATGTGTGGATATACTTGTGGTTGAAAAATGTATTAGATGCACACAAACCATTCTCAATGCAGAGTTCAATTAATCTTTCACCATTTTCATTCACACAAGGATCATTAAACTTACCCAGAACATTGTCAGAAATGGCATTCTGCACACCTACTCTAGCATTGAAATCCCCTGTTATTATAGCTTTTTCTTTAGCACCAAACTGGCTCAAAACAGCTTTTAGCCCATTCCAGAAATCTTCCTTCTTATCAGAAGGTTCCGAGTCACAAGGAGAATACACTACAACATTTACAATTCTCTGAAGTTTCACTTTCAAACGAATCCAGGGAATTCTCTCACTTATGCAACTGTAGTGAATCAAGTTGTTCTTCATCTTTTCACTTAAAATCACACCTACACCAGCCTGTCCTCTCATATTATCCAATACTCCAGACCACACACTCACCGTGCCATTCACTTCTTCTACCCCAATTTCCTTCTTTTTGGTTTCACTTACACACAGCACATCCAGTCTATACTTATTCATCTCCTCAATCACCTCACTCATCTTGCCATTTATACCTCTAGTATTCCATACACCAATCTTACATTCACTCAGCCGAGATCTCTTTCTTATACGCCGTTTAGAAAGTCCAGGTCGGTTTCGTGGTGGACTGTCCTTCTCAAGTGTGGTATATAAGTAGTTGCCCGTAAAATAACAATGGTCAACGTAATAAACATTACGTTGACCATTGTTATTTTCACTAACAATGGTCAGCGTAATGTTTATTTACATCTTTACATAATGGGAAACGTCTTACCTACGTGAATAAACTGGATGGAATGAATATTAAATTGTATATATACATCACACAGTCCAGCGGCATAACGCAATCAGGTCTTCGAGAGTGTTCGCTGTTCCGATGAGAACTTCGATACCAATGCCTGCTAGCGTTGCTTTGCGCAACGGTTCGCTCAGAAAAGATAAGACTTCGGACTTTGGGCTATCTCAGTCCCTCCATGATTCCGCCTTCAGCGCGTGAGTGTCAACCGCACGATCGAATGTCAACCGCACGCTTCTCCCATAGACTTTACACGGTAACTTTGCCGCCCCCACAACGCCCGAACGGTTGCTCCAATCTCATTTTTCTCTTTGACTGGCACATCTACATGGTAAGACCTTTATTTTGATACCTGAACCATATCTTTACGTTTAGCCGTTCTCTCAAAATAGGACTCACAGTAAAAAACCTTATAGAACTAATATATAGATTTTATTTTAAACATTCATTATATTGATGGAAAATCGTTCTAAAAATGTGTGAACATCCTCTTTATTAATTAGTGCTGATGATACGCATTGTTTGGCATTAAGACATTGTTTGCCTTATACACATTTTTTGGCATTAAGTGCTTGAGTGAGGTGTCATAGTTGTCATTTCTTCCACACTGCTATTTTTCTTTGGATGTGTGTGTGTAACTATTTTGTGTTGTTTAGTGTACTTTCAACGATTTTTTTTTTATTTCAGCTACGGAAAGGCTACGAAACAAACTCCTTGTCCTTGCAAATCACGCACCGAAACCATGGTGAACCATCCGAGCAAGAGGAGGAGTCCTGCCAACACCCACGCATCCAGCGCACAGCTGAGGCTCGACGCCAAAGTTCTGGTGTTCGTGGAGACGCAATACTCCCACCTGGGAAGACAAATCGTAGAAATGCTCGAAGCCACGCGTATTAAGTATGTATATGCGCATTTCTCTTCCATTTTCCTTTAGCGATTTTCTATTTGCGTTAACCATGCAGCAAAAACTGAAGTCAGTGTGATGGATTACTGCTATTTGTGGTCGCATTTCCAGAATGTTTGATGCAAATATTTGTAAGAGTTTCCTATTTGCTCAAATCGCGTGCTTTGAAGCCGTAGCTCTCAACTTCCAAACACTGTGAGTATGTGGGCTATTTGCGGGATGTCATTCCTGCTTGCTTTAGATATTTTGCGTTGCATTTTTTTTTTTATTATTATTATTGTGGGTTTAACGACCACCGTGAGCAACTTAATGGGCTATAAGCATTCGCTCGTCCCCAATTTAGGGCCACTGGTTCCAGGGAAGGGAGAGAGCCAGTGCCGTAGGACAAACAGAACATCCATGCTTCACCAGGATTCGAACCCGGACCCATCTCGGACAGAAGCCATCGCTTAGATCACTACGCCAGCTCGGGGCGCGTTGCATTTGTATATTGATACAGGGTCTTACGATAAAGTAATTTTATTTAAAAAGAAGGAGTACTAACTTTTTTCCTTTAAACATACATTCCTGGGCAGTTCCTTTATAACTTTTTTCTGTACATGATTCATGTATCGTTCTTCTGTCTTTATGCTTGCATTTCTATTCTATATTTAAGCATGTGTTTCTGGTGCCGTCTTTATTCGCCCATCTCATACCTGCGTCCCTCGTATGCAAGGAACACTTCCAGAAATAAGTTTCCGAAAATCTTTGCAGAGTATAGTTAAATAGCTTTATTATTCTGAACGTCTGCTACACTGATCCAGAATGAGATTTGTTCCTGAAATCTCTCAGTTTCGGGTGCAATGAAAGTCATGTCTGACACGATTAGGTGAACAAGTGATTTGGATTGATATTGTTATGGGGATTAATTTGGGGTCACGGCATTAAAAAATAGTTTTATGCTAATATTAAAATTCATGTGGAAATTGCAGAAAATTAGAATTTGTGAGATGGGTGGATGCATTTCGAAACAAAACTGAAATTTTGATTAAGGCCATGAAACATAAATCGGAAAATAAAATGCACCACTGAATTTGGAAACTCCCAAAAGTTACTATTGTATTGTTTGCGTTGTTTGCGTTTGATGAGTAGATACACCTGAAAGTTGAAGAAAGGTAACTATTGTTTACATGTGTACCAAATTTGTATAACTATTGTTTACATGTGTACCAATGCATTGATTGTAATACGCTTTCCAACATACCAGAAATCATTACTCAAGTTATGAGGATAATGGCTGTAGAATAAATCTCGCTCCTATGACTGGGCCTTTGACCCCATTTCGATGTTATTCAACGGAACCCGTAAAGTATACTTCCGGAACAACATGATAAAGTTTTGTCTCAATCGAAGCATTTTTACGTAAGTTATAACGCATAAGGGCGATGGAATGGATCCCGATCCTATGTCCTGACCTTTGACTCCATTTCGTCCATTTTCTATAGGTTTCGTCCCCAGGTGGTCCCCTACTACAAACTAAAATTTCATCGAAATCGAACCACTTTTACGCAAGTTATGACGCATAAAGACAATGGAATGCATCCCGCTCCTATGTCCTGGCCTTTGACCCCACTATACCCATTTTCAACAGGGTTTGTCCCCAAGTGGTTCCCAACGACATACTAAAATTTCATCGAAATCGAACCATATTTACGCAAGTGATGAAGCATAAGGGCAATGGAATGCACCCCGCTCCTATGCCCTTACTTTTGACCCCACTTCTCCCATTTTCAATAAGCTTTGTCCCCAGGTGGTCTCCTATCACATACTAAAATTTTATTGAAATCGAACCACATTTACGCAGGTTATGACGCATAACGGCAATGGAATGAATCCCGTTCCTATGTCGTGACTTTTGACCTCATTTCGTCCATTTTCAAAAGGTTTCGTCCCCAAGTGGTCCCCTACCGCATACTAAAATTTCATCGAAATCGAACCATTTTTACGTGAGTTATCGCGCGGACAGGCGGACGGACGGACAAAGCTGGAATATATACGCTTCTTCAACCTACGGTTGGAAAGCGTAAAAACGTATGCGCACAAGATCTGGTACACGTGTGTCCTTCTGCTGATTTTCCAATAAAAAAAACTGACAGGACGAACAGATAGATATCTCACGAACACAGTGCTAAATATGCTTTAGCATAATCACTCAGACACCAAAATGCAGGAATATATTTTTTGAATCCTGCTTCACCTGAGATAATGCTTCTGCCAGGCTATAAATGTAAACAGATTGACGGGCGAATGAACGGAAGGACAACAATTTGGAAAGCTTGTGTCCGTTAGGTAACTAGGAACTGGAAATGCGTTTATTTATAGGAGATGAATTGTATATGTGTGAAAAGGTTTACGTCACTCACTGGCCCGATACCGTAGAAGACAACCCACAACTTAAGTGTATGGGTTATGCTTATCGGAAACAGTTACTTTTTGCTTAAAATCCCCAAAAGTATTCCTCTTTACTTATTTGTTTATATTGTGTGTCACTATTAAAGGCGCGTGAGAGTGTTATAAATCAGCTTCGTTGGTAATTGGAGGTGTATCGTTTTAGTCTGGTATCTGCTTTGCCAAAACTTCGTTCATATTTAAGTAAACAAAGGAATCCATATGTTCTCAAAAGCATTTTATTTAAATTGAGCTCATTATTTTTAATGGCTACTTCAAGACTAACTTGGACGGCGGCTTTTTATTTAGGAAAGTTTTTTTTTTTTTTTTTTCCTGAAGTGCGAGCCCTTACTTGCATGAATATGGTCCTTTAGTTTGCCGATGATTAAAGTACTTATTGAAACCGTCGGGTCTCCCGTTATCTCCTGAGTTCGAAAGAGAGGAAGAAGTAAAGAAAAAAAAACCCTCGTGAAAAGGAAATCATCCATCACTTCCAGAGATCTGTCTTTTATAATAATTGCAGCTGCCGTTACAAACATCGCTAAGATCGGTGAAAAATTTCCCTAGGTTCCCATGCCAGCTTTCATCGACTGACATTGATCTTATAGGCTTCTTGAAGTTGTGATGCATGGAAATTTTTGAAATTATTTTGATCGCGATCATTAAATTATTTTTTCTTGTCGCTAAGAAGTTTAACTGGAGTAAAATATTCCCTATGTTTCTATACAAACATACCAAAACATCAATTGTGTCGATTATAAATGCTAATTGCAGTATTCTTTCTTCCCATTTTTTTTATATGTGTGTAAACGGAATTGATCACAAAAATAAAGTGTACTATGCGCAACATGGTGATCCGTTTCGTTTTCCTATTTTAAAATGTGATACTGCTAAGAATGCTTGTTAACCGTTCATTTAAATTACTAAAGATCGTAATTTTTCAAGGAAAAAGGTACAGTAGAATTCCAATTATCCGGATTAACTCGGACCACAGCCTATCCGGATAATTGGGTTGGCTTTTTTCTGAATGCCAAATACGAATTTACGCTATCTACCAACAAGTAATTGGACACCCCTGCAATCGACGATTTCTGCGGTCCTGATACACGTCACGGCCGCCGCCGTTAAATGTCGTGTAGGAAACAACAACGCAACCAGTCGCATGCAAGATGCCTCGCAGTTCGGAGCTCTCTGATTTCGAGAAAGGTGTAATCGTCGGGTATCACAGAAATGGCCAATCCATACGTGACATATACAGCGAGTTGAAGTACCCAAAATCGACAGTGGGCTACGTGATTGGCAAGTGGAAGATGAGAGGTGACTGTCGGAATGTGCCCCGACCCGGCAGACCCACAAAACTGGGAGTTAGAGACCGACGGGTGCTGGCCAGAGAAATTCGGAAGAACCGCACCAAATCGATGGGCCACATCCGCGAGGAGTTTCAACAGGCATCCGGGAGTGTTCTTTCGATGAATACCATCCGTAAGGAAGTCCATCTGCTCGGTTATCATGGACGTGCTGCCGCCCATAAGCCTTTGATCACCAAGTCCAATAATAGCACTGCTCGGCTAACGTGGAGCAAAGAACGTCGACAGTGGACCGTTAAACAGTGGAAACAAGTTCTCTGGAGTGACGAATCAAGGTTCACCCTCTACTGTTGGGATGGCAGGGTCTGGGTTTGGCGTCTGCCTGGAGAACGTCTCCTGCCGGAATGTATTGTGCCAACTGTGAAGCTCGGCGGCAGTGGAATTATGCTATGGGGGTGTTTCTCCTGGTATGGCACGGGACCCTTGGTCGCAATTCCTGGTAGACTCAACGCCAAGACCTACTGCACCATTTTGAATGACCATGCGCTTCCAACGTTGTGGCAGTTTTGCGGGCTGGACCCATGTTACTTTCAGGATGACAATGCCACCTGTCATGTTGTGAGGTCCAACATGGCTTGGTATGGTGACAATGGGGTTAATAGAATGGACCGGCCTGCGCAGAGCCCGGACCTTAACCCTATCGAGCACCTCTGGGACCAGTTGGAGCGTCGACTTAAGGGGTGCCCCCACCGTCCGAAATCGGTGAAGGAACTGACCTGTCTTCTCCAAGCTGAGTGGAAGAAAATACCGCTAGCCGTCGTACAACGCCAGGTTGAGAGTATGCTCCAGAGGGTCGCAGCTGTAATCGCCGTTCGTGGAGGCTCCACCAACTAATGAAGGTAAATAAACTTATTTTTCCGTTGCTATCACAGGTGTCCAATTACTTGTTGGTAGATAGTGTATTAATCGAAGGGAGGGAATTTAATTTTTTCGTTTATCGTATTTCGCAATAACAAATAATATACAGTTTAAAAAATAAATATCTATTCTGTACTGCATTATCATTTTGTGTTATTTAATGAACTCAAAAACTAAAAATACGTAAATAAATTAACAGAAATGTTTACTTGGTCTTGAAAGAACAAGCGATCCGATTAATTGGAGTTCCAGATATCTGGAGTCCAGATAATCGGAGTTCTACTGCAATTAGAAAAGGTGTTCGAAGTCATGGATGTAGCAGGGATGAATGTAATGAAAGAGAAATTCTTATAGTCACCCTCCCCTCCCCAAGATATCTGAATTTATTATAGTTACTCCACCCAAGATATTAACATTTCTATAGGCACTTCTCCAAAATATCTGACTTTCTTACATTCACTCTTCCAAGATATCTGACTTTGCTACAGGAACTCCTCAAACCTATTTGATTTTCTTACAGATTCTCCCCCAAAAGATGTTTGACTTCCCTATATAATCACTCTTCCAAGATATCTGACTTTGCTACAGGAACTCCTCAAACCTATTTGATTTTCTTACAGATTCTCCCCCAAAAGATGTTTGACTTCCCTACATAGTCACTCTCCCAAGATATCTGACTTTATTATAGTCACTCCAGCCAAGATATCTAACATTTCTGCAGGCACTTCTCCAAGATATCTGACTTTCTTACAATCACTTTCCTACAGGAACTCCTCCTAGATATTTGATTTCCTTACAGGTACTCCTCCAAAAGATGTTTTACTTCCATATATTGTCACTCCTCCAAGATATCTGACTTTTTCGTAAAGTCATTCCCCCAAACTAACATTTTACAGGTACTACTCCAAGGTATTTGGCTTTCTATTGGGTTGTCGGAAAAGTCATGACGGATTTTAGCCATGTTTTGCAAAGGTCATTTATTGATAGAAAGAACAAAGATCAATCAATGATATAATGCCTGTTTTGTTCGATAACCTTTTGCCATCTTTCAGTGAGCTGCAGAATGCCTCGTTCATAGAAGGGCCTGTCTTTCTTGGCGAAAAACTGTAAAAGGTGCTGATTTACAGCCTCATCTGAATTGAACGTTATACCACGCAAGGACTGTTGAAGAGAGCGAAACAAGTGGAAGTCTGACGGCGCAAGGTCAGGCGAGTATGCTGGGTGTAGCAACACTTCCCACTTAATATCCAATAATTTTTGGCGGGTGATCAAACTTGTGTGTGGTCTCGCGTTGTCGTGATTAAACACACCACCTTTACGATGAACGAGCTCTGGACGTTTCTGGATGATGGATTCGTTCAAACTGTCCAATTGCCGACAGTACAGATTCGAATTGATTGTTTGGTTCCGTGGTAGGAGCTCGAAAAACACGATACGTTTAAAATCCCACCACACTGAGACCAGAACCTTTCGCTGGTGAATGTCTGCTTTGGATATCGTTTGAGGCGAAGCAGCACGTCGGGACCAAACCGTTTGCGTAGCACATTATTGTACACAATCCACTTTTCGTCACCAGTTATCAGTCGCTTCAAAAAAGGATCGTTTTCCTCATGTTTAATGAGCATATCGCAGATGTTTATACGCGCCGTCAATTGAGCTTCTTTGAGTTCATGAGGAACCCACACATCGAGCTTTCTTACGTATCCCAGCTTCTTCAGGTGGTCGTGAACGCTTGAATGATGGATGTGCAATGTGTTTGCAATCTCTCGTGTTGTGTAACGCGGGTTTGACTCGATCAATGCTTTGATTTGGTCGTCATCAACCTCGGTTGGCCTCCCGGACCGAGGAGCATTGTTGAGGTCAAAATCACCAGCACGGAATTATGCGAACCACCGCTGGCACTGACGTTCTTGTAGAACATTACAACCGTACACTTAACGCAACTGACACGCGTTCTTTCCTCTATGGAAGTTAAAACAGTAAAATATGGCGAAAATGCACAGTTTGATCTTCCGTCTTCAACTTGATGTCAAATCTCTGCAAATCAACCAAATCGCTCACTATTCCTTTTAGACTGCAGCTAGAACTGGCACCGCCGCCTCGGTGGCGCAGTGGTCTAAGGCGTTGGCCTCTGATCATTCGTCGGTAAGGGGTCCGGGTTCGAATCCCGGTCAGGCATGGATGTTGTGTTTGTCTTACGGCACTGGCTCTCTCCCTTCCCTGGAACCAGTGACCCTAAATTAGGGACGAGCGACTGCTTATAGCCCATTGAGTTGCTCACGGTGGTCGTTAAACCTCCAATCAAAAAAAAAAAAAAAAAAAAAATAAAACTGGCACCTGTCAAATGCCACAGCAATAACAGAGCTGCACATTTTTTTTTTTTTTTTTTTTGATTGGAGGTTTTACGACCACCGTGAGCAACTCAATGGG
Source organism: Macrothele yani (assembly GCA_039090855.1). NCBI lineage: Eukaryota > Metazoa > Arthropoda > Arachnida > Araneae > Macrothelidae > Macrothele > Macrothele yani. The sequence goes on from CM077026.1 coordinate 121,912,339, forward strand.
CTATAAGCAGTCGCCCGTCCCTAATTTAGGGTCACTGGTTCCAGGGAAGGAGAGAGCCAGTGCCGTAAGACAAACACAACATCCATGCCTGACCGGGATTCGAACCCGGACCCTTACGGACGAATGATCAGTGACCAACGCCTTAGACCACTGCGCCACTGGGGCGGCGAGCTGCACATGCCTCTAGTACTTTCAAATCCGCCCAACTACCATCGGGTGCTAAAATACGTCATGACATTTCAGACAACCCAATAACACAATCATTCCCCCCGGTGGCGCAGTGTATTTGATTTTCTTACAGATTGCCTCTGATCATTCGTCCGAAAGGGGTATGGGTTCGAATCCCGGTGAGGCATGGATGTTGTGTTTGTCTTCCGGCACTGGCTCTCTGCCTTCCCTGGAACCAGTGACCCTAAATTAGGGACAGGCGACTGCTTATAGCCCAATGAGTTGCTCACGGTGGTCGTTAAACCTCCAGTCAAAAAATAAATAAATAAATAAACACTCCCTCAGGTTATCTGACTTTCCTATGGGAAACTCTTCCAAGATATTTGACTTCCCTATAGTCATTCCTCCTAGGTATCTATCTGACTTTACTTTAGTCACTCCTCCTAGATATTTCAGCTGAGTTTCTTATAGTAACTGCCCTAATCTCTCTCTCTTTCTCTTTCTCTCTTTCTTCTCCTCGTCCTAGGCATCATCTATAAGTTAGATATCTTCCCAAGATATCTTTCCTACAGGCACTCTTGCAAAATATGTGACTTTTCTATAGTCACTCCTCGAAGATATATGACTTTCCTATATTCACTTCTCCAAGATCTCCATCTCAGATAACTACGTACAAGCTGTCACTGACTTAACCTTGCCGAAAATTTCTTCCATGTGTACCTACAAGCAATTTTCCCGATTTCTTATTCAATTTTTATCTGATTGTGTCTAAATCTAAATTAAATGGCATGAGGAATTCCTAATGACGTATGAGAATTACACTGGCGGAAAGTGAAAAAAGAACACCAAGAAGGAGACGTCTGATACCAACGAAATTTATACAGCATAATAACGGAATACAGAGGATAACGTGATCAAAACATTGTGGCAAAATACAGCTGTATTTGCTGGTAAACTGAAAAATAACATTTCCATGTAACATGGTTAGTACGAGGTTGAACCGCCATGAACTGCGTCACACTGTGCAATTCTGGCATGGAGTCTGTCGTACAGATGTTGGATGTAAGTTTGGGGTATTGAGTTCCAAGCATCCTCAACCTGGAGACCGGATAAGTCGTTGTCCCATAAAATCCCACACGTGCTCAATAGGGAACAAATTCGGTGAACGTGCAGGCCATAGAAGTTGTCTCACACCCTGAAGTGCATGTTGCGTTGCACGTGCAGTGTGTGGGCGTGCGTTATCTTGCTGGAAAACACCACGATGGACCGACCTTACAAATGGCACAACAACGGGCTGAATGATATTGTTGATGTAGGAGGTGCTGTTTAACGTACCCGGTACAAACACTAATTGTGTACGGGAGTGATAGCTGATCGCTCCCAAGATCAGGTGTAGGCCCTGTGTGTCGCTGGCGGATGCAAGAAGGGTGGAGACGCTCCCCTGTGCGTCTGCGAACACGCATACGGCCATCGGAGGCTCCCAAGCAGAATCTGCTTTCATCGCTGAACACGGCAGATCGCCATTGCGTTCTCCAGTGCAGACGTTGGTGACACCACTGCAGCCGTTCCTGACGATGGGCTGGAGTCAGAGATACACATGCCAGAGGCACACGTACACGTAGTCCTGCATCCAGTAGACGGTTGCGGATTGTTCGCACAGTCACCTCAGGTGCAACGGCAACTCGGATTTGCGTCGCAGTGGATGTTCTGCTTGACAACGCCGCTCTTCTTATGCGTCAATCGGTCCGCTCATCAGTCCGTCTGTGACTCCCGGTTCCACGTCTTCTCGTGTATGAATGTTCCTCGGACGATCTACGCCACCATCGTACCACCACCGATACTTCCCGTCCAATTCGCTCCGCAATACGACGATACGACCACCCGACCTCGCTCAAAGTCCGATAACTGCTGAAATCGTACACGTCTTCCATGTCCAGGCATTGCAGCTTCTTCAGGGTCTTTGCACGTGTCCGTACGCCGACGACTGATTACATTCACTTCGCCGTACTCCTTAAATACCACAGACGATAATTTGCATATTATGCCGTGCTGTGGCGTAAGCGCTCACCGGTTGGTCCCGAAATTAGCATCACACCTACGTAAACTCGACCCCATTAACGTATGTAAATTTCATGATCGTCCGCCAATTCCTTCTTGGTGTTCTTTTTTCACTTTCCGGCAGTGTATATGCATAAAAGTTATGTGACAAAATTTAATAGAGGAACGTTTAGGCAGTAATTTCTGCCTTAACAACCTTAGAGTGAACGAAGACAACAAGGCTGATGTAGGTAGAAGTCACTACTGAGATGTTCCTCTATTAGACTTTTTTTGTATAACCTTCACCCATATAATTCTGAAATGCCATTTGAAATTCCATACATTTTTCATCTACTTCTTATTACATGTTTCTGTTACCTTGTATTTTTTTTTGTTTACCCTTAATGACATGCTGAATGAAAACATTGTTATAACACAAAAACTGTCGGTCTCCAAAAGATGAACTGATTTTGCACTGTTAATACACATATTTGTAAACAGATTTGTTCAGTTAGTCTCAAACAGCATGATCTGTTGTAACCACTTCAACAGTAAATGAAATTCTTTCTACGTTGCTAGATGATGTAGGTGTAAAATCACTAAAAATATCTGACAGCTGTAGCCGACCCATACAGTTGTCAGATAAATTTTTAGTGATGATGTGCATAGTCACTTCCCAAAGATATCTCCGTATCAGTTTTTTCACTCTAGGATTCGTTTCCCCTACTGTTCGTTGCCCAGTTCCTTTGCTCGATTTGCGGAAACACTGCGCCCCTAGAAGTTGACTTACGTTCTTCTTTAGCCAGTCTCCATAATTTGAAATTAAACTTATGCTGTGTGATCCCTTTTCTTTGTCTCTACTTCGGGCTGTAATTTAACCTTTGTCGCATCGTATTTGGTGATGTATTTGACATTCAATCGCAATAAATTTTGTGATTTGTATATATATATATATATATAAGAAGAGGAACTCGTGGATCCGAAAAATGACGAGAGTGGAAGACATCATGATCAGAGTTAAATCCCTGAAATGGCAATGGGCTGGACATACTGCCAGAAGGACAGACCATAGATGGACAGCCGAAATTTTAGATTGGATTCCAAGGGACAGGAAAAGACCCAGAAAAAGACCACATGGGAGATGGGTGGATGAAATTCGTAAATATGCGGGAGTGACATGGAGGAGACTGGCACAAGACAGACCGTTGTGGAGGAAACTTGGGGAGACCTTCGTCCAGCAGTGGATTGATAATGGTTGACAATGATGATGATGATGATATATAGCAAAAGCAAATAATGTTAAACAACAAAAACCATCGAACAATCCTGTGGGCTAAAATGATAACAGCAGATGTTGTATATAATGTTGGTTATGTAAACTCAAGGCACTAAGTTATGCATTATTTTACTGTTAGTTAGTTTGTATATTATAGGTTTTGTGGGTTTGCACTTTGAGTAATTTTTGTATATATTTTATTTTTTATTTGATTTTCTTGTGTAAATTGGGCTTAATATTTTCTTTACTGGTGCTTGAAACCATGCCCTTTGGTATATTCATTTATAATTATTTTTATTTTATTTTGCAGCCTTGTTGTTTTTTGGCTTTTAGCTGTGGGTATTGGGATTTTTGGTTTGCAAATATGTTGATTGCATTTTTGTCTTTTTGTTCACTCTTGGAGTTAAAACTGTTTTTTCTGGTTTTGTGTTGAGAGAGTATGTCTCCTTTTTTCTGAATTTAGCTGTTGATTTCTTTTCCATTTGGTTGGTTGCTTTTTCTGGTTTAATTTATTTGGTTTATAATTACGGATTTTTTTTTTTTTTGTAATTCCTGGTTATTTTTGGCTGGTAATTTGTTTCCTTTTTGTAACAAGTTTGATATATCCCATTGGTACATTTTTTGGTTGGATATTAATTGCTCACTCTCTTCATTTTTAATTTTTGTTGTGAGGTCGGGCAAATGTGTTTTAGTTTGTTGGGTACGGGTTTTTATTAGTTATCCCTTTTATTGACATTATTCCCCTAAATTTAATTGGTCCTTTTAGCAAACTAAAATATCAGAAACCCACAATTTTCTGGTCTTAGTAGAATAGTGAGTGTTTTCTTGTTGCTTGCCCTTGACGATATGCTTCCCTGCATTCTTTTATTCGGCACTTTGCATCGTTTGAAGCCAGCCTGGTTCGGATGGTGTATTTGGTGACCGTTGGTCTTTCTATTTTTTTATTTCTCCTGTTCAAAATTATGCTTTGTTTCTCTCTCTCTCTCTTTCTCTCTCTCTCTCTCTCTCTATATATATATATATATCATCATCATCATCATCATTGTCAACCATTATCAATCCACTGCTGGACGAAGGTCTCTCCAAGTTTCCTCCACAACGGTCTGTCTTGTGCCAGTCTCCTCCATGTCACTCCCGCATACTTTCGAATTTCATCCACCCAACTTCCATGTGGTCTTCTTCTGGGTCTTTTCCTGTCCCTTGGAATCCAATCTAAAATTTCGGCTGTCCATCGATGGTCTGTCCTTCTGGCAGTATGTCCAGCCCATTGCCATTTCAGGGATTTAACTCTGATCATGATGTCTTCCACTCTCGTCATTTTTCGGATCCACGTGTTCCTCTTCTTATCTCTCCTGGTTACACCAAGCATGCACCTCTCCATGCTGCTTTGAGTTGTCTGCAGCCTTTGTATGTCTCTTTTAGTTAAGGTCCACGTCTCTGCACCATACGTAAGCACTGGAAGGATGCATTTATCAAACACTTTTCTTTTAAGACATAATGGCATATTGCTCTTGAAAATTATGCTGTTTCTTCTAAAAGCTCTCCAGGCAAGTTTTGTACGCCGATTAATTTCTTCACCAATGTGACCCTCACTTGATATCTGCTGTCCAAGATAAACGTACGTGTCTGTTATCTCCAGCTTTTCTCCATCAATCGATAAATCTTCATTTCTTGTAAAAGCATTGTACATCACTTTTGTCTTCTGAAATTTCATTTTTAATTCCACTTCTTTACTCTTGTCAGCAAGTTCCTGGATCATACTCTGTAGCTCTGATGGGGTAGTTGCAAAAATGACTATGTCATCAGCAAAACGAAGGTGGGTTAGATAATCTCCATTAATCTTTATCCCTTTGTTTTCCCAGTTCAGTGATTGAAAGACATTTTCCAATGTGGCATTAAAGAGCTTCGGAGATATGGTGTCACCTTGTCTCACTCCTTTTCCAATTTTTATGTGTGTTGTATTTTCAAACAGCCGAATCTTTGCACTTGCATTTTCATAGATGTTATTAATAATATTAATGTATGCATCTTCAATACCGCAGAATTTCAGAGCCATTGCAACTGCTGATGGTTTCACCGAATCAAAGGCTTTTTCATAATCGATAAAAGCCATGCACAATGGAAGCTCATATTCCCTCGCTCTTTCAATTAGTTCTCTCAGTACGTGGATATGATCTATTGTGCTGTAGCCACTCCTGAATCCAGCTTGTTCTCTCGGTTGAGCCATGTCCAGTGTCACCTTCAAGCGGTGTGAAAGAACTTTAGTGAAGATTTTATAAACCACTGATAGGAGGCTGATAGGTCTGTAGTTCCTGAGATCCTCAATGTCACCTTTTTTATGTAGCAAGATCATTGTAGCGTTGTTCCAATCCTCAGGAATTTTCCCTTCATTAAGGCATCGAGTGAAAATTTGGGCGAGTACTGTTTCGATTTCTCCACTTGCTTCTTGTATGATGTCTATAGTAATTCCATCTTCTCCTGGAGCTTTTCCCCGCTTCATGTTCTTGACTGCATGTGCAACTTCTGCTGGAAGGACTGGAAGAACTCTGGTACTGGTACCTTTCATGATGTCTGGAGTACATGTATCATCCCTTTCATATAATTTGGAGTAGAAATCTTTCACTCTTGTCAAAATTTCTCCTCTATTTCTTGTTACAGAGCCATCTTCTTTTCTCAGTGCCATAATCTGTTTTTTCCCTTTACTGAGATGTCCCTTTGCTATCTTTAGGCTTTGGTTGTTTTCAATTGCTTTCCTTACTAGTTCACAGTTGAATTTCCTTACGTCTTCAGTGATACTTTTTCGTACTGTCTTGCATAGCTCTATATATTCCACTTTGGAAGTCACATCTTCTTTAGTTGTCCTCATCACTCTTCTTTTTGCATCAACATTTTGGTTTTTCCTGATAATTTGTTCACATGCGATTTGTTCTTAGACCCAGCTAATTTTGTTGCTGTTTCCATAAGAGCTTTGGTTACTTTTCTGTTAACTTCTGAAATATCCACTTCTTCCGATGTTAGGCCTTCTAAAGCAGAGAATTTGTTCTTCAGTTCCAATTTGAAGGTATTATGGTGTTTTTTAAGGTTGGTTATGTCAATACATTTTGTTTGTCTTATGAGCTTGCTACGTTCGAGTTTAGTGTTGAGGTGCATCTTACATCTCACCAATCTATGGTCACTGCCTGTGTTGAACTTGTTTAGCACACTGCAGTCTTCTATGATGAATTTTTTGTTACACATAATAAAATCAATTTCACTTGTCGTCCCATTTGGATGTCTCCATGTCCATTTCCTGTGTGGCTTTTTCTTGAAAAAGGAGTTCAAGATGAAAAACCCTTCTGCCTCTGCAAACTCTACGAGAGTATTTCCACGCTGGTTTCTGTTGCCGTGACCGAATTTACCTACTGAAGTTTCATTCTGTTGCCGTTGCCCTATTTTTGCATTGAAATCTTCCATAATTATCTTCAAGTGCTGCTTACCTTTATTATTTAGATCACGAATTTCCTCATAAAATTCTTCAATTTCTTCTTCAGCATGACTTGTGGTGGGTGCATAAGTTTGAATAATCTGAGCCTGGTATCTTCTCGAGAGTTGGATAACGAGTCGTGCAGCTCTGTCAGAGGAACTTTCAACTTCTACAACTTTATCCTTCAGTTTCTTGTTTATTATAAATCCAACACCACTAGTTCTGCCAGTATCTGTCCCACGATAGTAGAAGAGATGTCCACTTTTCAGTTCAATGAGATCTTCTCCTTTTCTCCTTACCTCACTTAGCCCGACGATGTCCCACTTGATCCTTTGTAGTTCCTCTTCCAATTCAAGAAGCCTTGAATCAGAAGATAGGGAGCGTCCGTTGTACGTAGCCAAGGTCAGCATCAGATGGCAGCCTAGTCCGGTCCTCCGGGGATTCTTAGCACCCTCTGCCTTCATGTCGCACTGGCCGCTGCCTTGGCCAGGTACATTCCAGCTGCCGGAGACTGAGGGCCAAGATTTAAGTTGTGGAGTCATTTTGGAGGGGTTTGGCCATAACTCACCACGCTGGCCAAGCGGGTTGGTGAGTGTGGGATAGCATTTCCTCTAATCCCGATGGTATAGTTATACCGCTATTGGCGGTCGTCAGAGCCCCTTTAGTGGGAACAGGATGTACCACGAGAAGGCGGGGTTGACATTTGTCAAGGAGAGGCTGTGATGTTACGCATCACCTGACCTTACTCTCTCTCTCTCTATATATATATCATCATCATCATCATCATCATTGTCAACCATTATCAATCCACTGCTGGACGAAGATCTCTCCACGTTTCTTCCACAACGGTCTATCTTTTGCCAGTCTCTTCCATGTTACTCCCGCATATTTCCGAATTTCATCCGCCCATGTCGTCTTCTTCTGGGTCTTTTCCTGTCCCTTGGAATCCAGTCGGAAATTTCAGCTGCCCGTCCATGGTCTGTCCTTCCGGCAGTATGTCCAGCCCATTGCCATTTCAGGGATTTTATTCTGGTCATGATGTCTTCCATTCTTGTCATTTCTCTGATCCACGAGTTCCTCTTCTTATCTCTCCTGGTTACACCAAGCATGAATCTCTCCATGTTTCTTTGAGTTGTCTGCAGTCTTTGTATGTCTCTTTTAGTTAAGGTCAACGTCCCTGCACCATATGCAAACACTGGAAAGATGCATCGATCAAACACTTATCTTTTAAGACGTAATGGCATATTGCTATTGAAAATTATACTGTTTCTTCCAAACGCGCTCCAAGCAAGTTTTATACGCCGATTAATTTCTTCAACAATGTGACCCTCACTTGGTATCTGCTGTCCAAGATAAATGTAGGCATTGATTATCTCCAGCTTTCCCCCATCAATCGATAAATATTCATTTCTTGTAAAAGCATTGTACATCACTTTTGTCTTCTGAAAGTTCATTTTTAATCCCACTTCTTTACTCTTGTCAGCAAGTTCCTATCATACTCGGCAGCTCTTATGAAGTAGTTGCAAAAATGACTACGTTATCAGCAAAACGAAGGTGAGTTAGGTAATCTCCATTAATCTTTGTCCCTTTGTTTTCCCAGTTCAGTGATTGAAAGATATTTTCTAAATGTGGCATTAAAGAGTTTGGGAGATATAGTGTCACCTTGTCTCACTCCCTTTCCAATCTTTATGGGTGCTGTATTCACAAATAGCCGAATCTTTGCACTTGCATTTTCATAGATGTTATGAATAATATTAATGTATGCATCTTCAATACCGCAGGATTTCAGAGCCATTGTAACTGCTGATGGTTTCACCGAACCAAAGGCATTTTCATAGTCAATAAAAGCCATGCATAATGGAAGTTCATATTCCCTCTCTCTTTCAATTAGTTCTCTCAGTACGTGGATATGATCTATAGTGCTGTAGCCACTCCTGAATCCAGCTTGTTCTCTCGGTTGAGCCATGTCCATTGTCACCTTCAAGCGGTGTGAAAGAGCTTTAGTGAAGATTTTATAAACCCCTGATAGGAGGCTGATAGGTCTGTAGTTTCTGAGATCCTCAATGTCACCTTTTTTATGTAGCAGGATCATTGTAGCATTGTTCCAGTCCTCAGGAATCTTCCCTTCATTAAGGCATCGAGTAAAAACGTGGGCGAGTACTGTTTCAATTTCTCCACTTGCTTTTTATATGATGTCTACTGTAATTCCATCTTCTCCTGGAGCTTTTCCTCGTTTCATGTTCTTGATTGCATGTGTAACTTCTTCTGGGAGGACTGGAAAAACTCTTGTATCTTTTGTAATGTCTGGAGTACATGTAAATGTGCCATTGGAGCTTTTTTCACCTCTATTTCTTGTTACAAAACCATCTTCTTTTCTCAGAGCCATAATCTCTTTTCTTCCCTTACTGAGATGTCCCTTTGCTATCTTTAGGTTTTGGTTGTTTTCAATTGCTTTCCTCACTAGTTCACAGTTGAGAATTTCCTTACATCTTCAGTGGTACGTTTTCGTACCGTCTTGCATAGCTCTATATATTCCACTTAGGAAGTCACATCTCCTTTAGTTGTCCTCATGTTTCTTCTTTTTGCATCATAATTTTGGGTTTTCCTGATAATTTGTTCGTATGCAACTTGTTCTTAGACCCAGCTATTTTTGTTGCTGTTTCCATAAGAGCCTTGGTTAGTTTTCTGTTAACTTCAGAGATGTCCACTTCTTCAGACGTTAGACCTTGTAGAGCAGAGAATCTGTTCCTCAGTTCCAATTTGAAGGTATTATGATGTTTTTTAAAGTTGGTCGTGTCAGTACACTTTGTTTGTTTTATGAGCTTTCCACGCTCGTGTTTAGCATTGAGGTGCATCTTACATCTTACCATTCTGTGGTCACTACCTGTGTTGTGTTGAACTTGTTTAGCACACTTCAGTCTTCCATGACAAATTTCTTGTTACACATAATAAAATCAATTTCACTTGCCAATGCATTGGGATGCCTCCATGTCCATTTCCTTTACGGCTTTTAAGGGTTCATGATGAAAAACCCTTCTGCCTCTGCAAACTCTACGAGAGTATTTCCTCGCTGGTTTCTGTTAAGTTTCATTCCGTTATCGTTGCCCTATTTTTGCATTGAAATCTCCCATAATGATCTTCAAGTGCTGCTTTTCTTTATTATTTAGATGACGAATTTCCTTATAAAATTCTTCAATCTCTTTCTCAGGATGACTTGCAGTGGGTGCATAAGCTTGAATAATCTGAGCCTGGTATCTTCTCGAGAGTTGGATAAGAAGTCGTGCAGCTCTGTCAGAGGAACGTTCAACTTCTACAACTTTGTCTTTCAGTTGCTTGTTTATTATACACTTTAGAGCAATTAAATTAGAGATACCAGTCTAGTAACGTGTAGCACCAGCTTTCGCCCTGATGATGGCGGCGATTCGTCTCGGCATGGACTCGACAAGACACCGGAAACGTTGGGAAGCCATACGGATCCACGACCCCTGAACAAGCTCCTACAGTTCACGACGATTTGATGGAGGAGGAGTCATAGCCACGAACATCTCTCTCGATGGCATCCCAGATGTGCTCGATGGGATTGAGGTCAGGTGACTTAGCTGGCCAAAGAAGCGAGGTCACGTCGGTGGAGTGTTCATCCAACCATTCGGATACAATTCGGGGGGATCAATGGCACGGTGCATTGTCTTGTTGCAGGATGAGGTCCCCAGTGGGATGTTGAAGACGCACAAACGGGAGCAAATGGTCGTCCAGGATATCCCGGTAACGTTGACCTGTGAGGGACGATGTCACACGTACCAGGGGTTCCATTTCAGTCTACGTAAACAGTCCTCAGACTAGAATGCCACCCCCACCAGCTTGAAGAGTACCCTGCTGGCAAGAAGGATCCATCGCTTCATGTGGTTTGCGCCGTACTCGTATCCTGCCATCCGCATGTACCAACGTGAATCTCGACTCATCAGTCCAGGCAACATTTTTCCACATGTCTAGAGTCCAGTGGCGATGTTCCCGCGCCCATGCTAATCTTTGCACCCTGTGATGTGCGGTCAGCACCATTACCCTCGTGGGACGATGGCTTCTGTACCCCATAGCGAGGAGATGGTTCTGGATGGTGTGGCTGCTTACACGTTCTTTTGCACCAGCGTTAAATTCCCGAGTGATTTATTGCACTGTGGCCCGTCTATCCGCTGTTACAATGCGAGTTAGCCGACGATGACCCCGCTCATCCACACGCTGTTGTCCACGGCAGTTGGCCCTTACAGGGATGGTTTTACCGGATTCGATGTACTCGCGGTGCACCCGTGACACAGTTGCTCGTGAAAATCCCAGTGCCTGCATGGCTTCCGAGATGGAGTGACCCATTCGTCGGGCCCCGACAATTTGCCCACGATTAAATTCGCTTAGATCCTTCGTCTTACCCATACTGGGTTCGACTTTTACTGATTCCTGTCGCATCACTCCTGATAGTGTCGAATCGCTGCATACGTCATGTCGTTTCCGTTTACAGGGCCGCCCACAGCGCCACATTTGCATAACGCCAGCTGTCTCTAATTCAATTGCTCTTCAGTGTTAATCCAACACTACTAGTTCTGCCAGTATCTGTCCCACGATAATAGAAGAGATGTCCACTTTTCAGTTCAATGAGATCTTCTCCTTTTCTCCTTACCTCCCTTAGCCCGACGATGTCCCATTTGATATTTTGTAGTTCTTCCGATTCAAGGAGCCTTGAATCAGAAGATAGGGAGCGTCCGTTATACGTAGTTAAGGTCAGCATCAGATGGCAGCCTAGTCCGGCCCTCCAGTGATTCTTAGCACCCTCTGCCTTCATGTCGCACTGGTCTCTGCCTTGGCCAGGTACTTTCCAGCTGCCGGAGACTGATTGCCAAGATTAAAGTTGTGGAGTCATTTTGGATGGGTTTGGCCATAACTTACCACGCTGGCCAAGTGGGTTGGCGAGTAATGTATATACACGAAATAAAAATTTCGTTTATATTATATATATATATGAAATATTATATATATGTATACGAAATATTATCGATATATATAGAAAATACGCATACGACATGATTATATATATTTCCACAAATATATATTTTTTTTTTCGTATTAATTTTAAGATATTCATATTTACGTCCAATTAAATTGGGTTCACCTCTCACCTTTCAGATTTGCTAAGGCACGTTCTAAAAAGGGGTTTAGCCCAATTACTCCCGTGAACCTTGATTCCATTCCGCTGTGGTTGGAGCCTGTCTCCACTGCTCGTTCGCGCCGGACATTTCATTTCGCACCTACCCAATATATTATGCTCCAGGTCCAGAAATTGGAACAATATGTAGTTTTGCTCTAAATGTTGTTTATAGTCAACGACGGAATGCATGCCTCTGATGGAACTAACTTCCGGCGTTTAATTACAAAGGGCAGGAACTTTGACGAAAGGAACATTACAGCATCACTAAATTTCTCAAATACCAATTTCATCATCATATCATTTCGTACCAATTTCAGCATCATCATCTTAAAACTTGTGATACACGCTCTCGTGCATTGAATATTTTGAATGCATCATTGAGTTCATCATATTTTTAAATTTATTATAAAAAATGACTTTTTATCTTAAAATATAATTTTCCTGGGTATCCAGCTTTTACGACCTGGCAGGTAAATACTTGTTGCGCATGCCCAGCTGGGCATGTAACTTTTCAGATATTTTTCAAGCCCTGGTTATGGAAAACTGCGATATGACAAACTTGTGTCAGATACTAAACATTCGTAGAGTGTTTCGGATCTCAAATGCGAAAGTAGTTTTCTCAACAAATATATCAGCATAGATTCACTGGTCCGTTGTCACGGTCCAAATGTTGCTCACCGGAACGAGTCAAGCATCCACCCTTCCAGAGACCAATAATTTGTTCCCTCTCAAAGAAATGCAGCTGGTGATAAGGTTGGCGAATTTGGAGCCTTGGCATCCTGTACGAAGTTCGTTTGCTCTTATTAGGTGGTTCGGAAAATAATGACCGATTTGGAGGGTAGAAATGAAAGAGACATACCTCATAGCACACAACCTTGTTTTATTCGAAACAGGCGCCTTGAGCAGCTACACAGCTTGTAACGTATACTCTACATTCAGTTTCTTTTTGATTTTACTATCTCTTGTTATTTTATTTTCCTATGCAAATTATCTTCTCACTTAACGAGATGTTGTTTCTCTCGCTGAATTATATGTGGCAACGAGTGTAAGTCATGACGTGGTGGTATGCGGTATATATAGGCGTGCTCAACGATACCAAGGAGCTTCGTTATATGTGATAGGTTTTTCCTAATTATTGTTATGCGATTCTACGATAGTACGAAAGTTCGGTCTATTAGTAGTTGTGTTAATTTGGAGTGTGTATTTGAGTAATACCAGGAGCTCCCCAAAAAAGGTTAAAAGTGAGTACGTTTTCTTAGTTCATTTTATTGTCAGACCTCTGTTTGGCCGTTAAGTCTATTTCATTGAGTGTTTACGTTAAGTTCAGGGGATATTGTGTTTACCGCTCTAATAAGGAGCCTTCAAGGTACTAATGTACTAAAACCGAAGTTATATTACTGATATTCAAGATAATGAGGAACGTTGAGTAAAAAGAAGTTCCATATTCTTGGAATTTATTGCACGTGCGTGTCTTACCTAAACAAACTCTAGCACTTTGAAGATTAAGCACACTTTAGCCACGTCAAGTAACCTTTCAATAACCCTAACGTGACTTAACGTAAGCTTTCCTGCACTACACGTCCAGACGAAGAAGTTTATTCATTATAAGCTCTGCCAGCGAGTGAGCAGTGCTTCAGTGCTAGTCTGGAAGAACTCTGGCTCCCTGGATGCAAGAAAGTCCCGGAATGCCATTTCGGCCTTCTCTCGGTTTCTGAAGGTCCTGTCCTTGAGGTAATTACTAAAATGCTTGAGCAGGCAGAAATCGGTAGGTGTCAAGTCAGGCAAGTAGGGTGGATGTGGGAGGGTTTTGAACCTGAGTTTGTGTAGTTTCTGTTTCGTCATTTTTGTCACGTGTGGTCTAGCGTTATCATGCAGGAGGATAGGACCCTTTCTGTTCACTAAAGAAAGACTAGAGGTCTGCCCGGGCCTAATTTGGTGAGCGCGGCCCGGCCAAAGCCCGTGCGTTAAAGGGCCAGTCCGGCCCTTTATTAAAATGTGAAAATTAAATAATGAAATGAGATATTATTGAAAATATTTAGTTGAATGTAAGTCTAAAAATATAAACTAAACTTTGACAATTATCGAAAAATATAACCTTTAAAAACAGAAAGAGGAAGAGCGTTCAGAATCTTCCTTTCCCTGAAATGGTAAGCGGTAACACTGCAAAAGTAAATCCCTATACATATTAGGGATAGGAGAAAAACGCCATGTCTTCCCTCTCTCTCATACAAACACACACACACAACCTCACCCCACTGCATACATCCTCCGTTCCCCACTCTACACAACACACATACCCGCTCGGGGTCGACTCTTTTTTGTTGTCAACAAGCCCCAAAATGGTTTTACCATCTTAATACGTACAGATTGGTAAAAACACTGTGAGTGCCTCTCCTTGTCTTTCTGACTATACCTTGGGCTATGCCATGGAAATAAGTAAATCCAAAAGAAGAGGGTGTATAGGAACAGTTAAACACACCAAGAAATCGGGGAACACGACTTTTTTCTTTCTTTACCATTGCGATGAAAACAATGAATCGACTTGGCCCGGTCGTAAGTGTCTGGGGAAAAGCCCGGCCCGGCCCGGCCCGGCCCGGCCCGTTGCTTTGTTCTCTAAACTAAAAAAAAGCCCGACCCGGCCCGTGCAGACCTCTCCTAAAGACGGCTGTTTGGAACACAACTACTGGTGTATTCGGCCAATTTCTTCACAGTACGTGGGTGAGGTAAAGCTTTCGCGAGCATTCAAGAAAATGTAGTGTATCACACCGTGAACAGTCCACTACACTATCAACAAAACGTTCTTTGGCGTCAACCTTGGTTTAGGAAGTTGCTTGGGTGTTGTGCCACACACCCGAACTGAAATGTTGAGCTACGGTGGTCGATGTGGTTGTGCGATCCGTCAGAACCATCCGCACCAGATGTCGGACCTCTCGTTCGGTGGTGTGACGGGGCCGTTGGGATCCTGCACGTCGGTGTGTTCGTTCCTCCGCTACGCACTGACGCCATATGGTTCCCACTGTGGATGCGTGCCGTCCCACACGAGCACCGATGTCTCGGAATTGTGGCATGTCCACAGTCCAGATATGCCACAATTCTCCCGCGATCGAAGTTGGAAACCTGCTGGTAGGGCTGCCGTTGTCTTCGACGGGGCATGCTGCTGCTGTCCATGGCCAGGAACGGCGAGCAAACATACCTCGAATGCTAAGCACCGTCTCCTTCTTCACCCCTCTTATACGACTTCAAGTGGGCGTAACTGGCCGCATGATTTCCATATGTGCTGCCCGGTTGATCATTTACATGTGCCCCCGTGTTCTGCCCTTCTACCAACTTTCGAGCTCCTGGGATGCGATTTTTCTGGTGTTGCACTTTTAATGGCCAGCAGTGTGTATGAAGATGTATTTGTATTTTTAGTGATTTGTTACTGCGTATGGTTAGCTGTACGTTATGTTAAAACTCCTGAACGTTTCAAAGTGTTCTTTGAAGCCTCACAGTAGAATATCTCGCAGTAAGAACTCATATCCTCGCAAAGAACTGAAAGAGCAATACACTGTCTTTGTGTACCCACTAGTGCATACATTCTCTTCATACCGACGAATCTTCCACTATCGAAAGTTGCCAAGACGAATTGATCCTTAGCTTCCATTTCTCAGGAGCGAAATGTAGCGTGCGCGATAAGTTCGGAGGGAACTTTATTACCATGTTAATCGATAAGATCCCCGTTTTCAATAGAAGGGAGCATCCTAATGACTGTGAGATGTAGCCGGTGTTCTCCGCGGGAGGAGACTGATTTGTGCGTTCATGCAGCAATGACCGATGAAGAATGTGGATCTGACAGTTGGTATAAGAGTCGTCACGTGGAGTGTATGAAGCCGAACTAGATAATGGAGGGTAATTTATCTTCATTTACTGCCCCCTTTGCTATGCCGAATAAAAATATTCATTTATTTGTGGAATGTACACTAAGACGGAAAAATTTCGAGTATGTAGCGCGTGGTCGGGATAAAGGCCAGCAACTGCCACTTCCTGTTATTTTAAACGGCTTTTTAAAACGCAGTGACGGAATGCCTTTTTTAGCAGCCACACTAAGTCTTTTGTGCACGAGGCGAAGAAGATTGGGTTAGGGGAAGTCAGCGTCTCAAATACAGTTTCAAAAATTGATTTCATATTTGTGCGACCAATATTTTAATTCGATCGCGAAAGGACCCCAAAAGAGCTTATTTCAGAAATCACCACTGGTATGTGTTTTATTGTTCCTCCGCACTGCTCTTAACTGGCATGACGCGATTGAATTTACGTCTCTTAGCAGAAAATGCGACTGGTTTTTGTGTTTTTTTTGTCTCGGGCCTTTAACGATCATCGCGAGCCAAGGGCACAAGTACCCAGCATTTTGACAAGTAATAGTTCAGAAAATATTGTCTTTAATTTCTACCAGGAACTCGTTCACGGCGGGTCTCAAGACTTCAGCGCCTTCCAGGAGCACTAATTTGCGCTCCTCTTTCTTCATAAAATTTATCACACTTAACGACGAGTGGAGCAACCCAAAATTTACTGGATGTAACTTTGTGGTTCCACCGTTTCGTGGCGTAATAGAATCCTAGTCGTATTATCAATATTCAGCATTATGGTTGTAAATGAATGAACTCAGAATTCGCAGAAACAAAATTAAAAAAAGAACTCAATTCACGAGTTTCATGCTGAAGCGCTGGTCCCAGACTCATAGTTGTGAGCGTTTTATTTAATCCAGAATCAGAAGTAACTATTTTTTTTTCAGTTCCATATTTTTTTCATTTGCAGACCATCACTCTGAACAGTAACGAGTTAGTAAAATCATGCAGTGCATTGATTATTATACGCTTTCCAACATACCAGAAATCATTACTAAAGTTATTACTTAAGTTATGAGGATAATGGCTGTGGAATAAATCTCGCTCCTGTGCCCTGACCTTTGACCCCATTTCGGTTATATTAAACATAATTGGTTCACTGTACCTCCGGAACAACGTAATAAAGTTTTGTCGCATTAGAAGGATTTTTAGTCAAGATATGGCAACTAAAAATGCTTCCATTGCGACAAAACTTTAGAAAGGATAATGACTGTGGAATAACTCTCGCTCCTGTGCCCTGACCGTTGACCCCATTTCGATGATATTTGCAGAACCGATGCAGTGTACCTCCGGAACAACATACTAAAGTTTTGTCGCAATAGAAACATTTTTAGTCAAGTTATGAGGATAATGCCTGTGGAGTAAATCTCGCTCCTGTGCCCTGAGCTTTGACCTCATTTCAATGATATTAAACAGCATTAGTTCAGTATACCTCCGGAACAACATACTAAAGTTTTGTCGCAGTAGAAGTATTTTTAGTCAAGATATGGCAACTAAAAATGCTTCCATTGCGACAAAACTTTAGAAAGGATAATGACTGTGGAATAACTCTCGCTCCTGTGCCCTGACCGTTGACCCCATTTCGATGATATTTGCAGAACCGATGCAGTGTACCTCCGAAACAACATACTAAAGTTTTGTCGCAATAGAAACATTTTTAGTCAAGTTATGAGGATAATGCCTGTGGAATAAATCTCGCTCCTGTGCCCTGACCTTTGACCTCATTTCAATGATATTAAACAGCATTAGTTCAGTATACCTCCGGAACAACATACTAAAGTTTTGTCGCAGTAGAAGTATTTTTAGTCAAGTTGTGAGGATAATGGCTGTGGAATAAATCTCGCTCCTGTGCCCTGACTTTTGACCCCATTTTGATGATATTCAACAGAACCGGTTCAGTGTACCTTTGGAACCACGTGATAAAGTTTTGTCGCAATCGAAGCATTTGTACGTAAGTTATGATGCACAAAAGCGATGGAATGGATCCCGTTCCTATGTCCTGACCTTTGACCCCTTTTCGTCCGTTTTCAATAGGGTTCGTCCCCAGGTTGTCCCCTACCACATACTAAAATCTCATCGAAATACGCGAGTTACGCAAGTTATCGTGCGAACAGACAGACAGATAGACGGACAAAGCTGGAGCATATACGCTTCTTCAACCTACGGTTGGAAAGCGTAAAAAGAAAAGCGAAGGCGTCTGCACTAAATTAAATGTATCTGGCAGATTCCACTCAACAAGCCCATCGCTTGGCACTGATATATCACTTTTGTATTCCCCTTTTTCTATATGTAAATATCAATTATTCATGTTACTACAGGAAAATATATGCAAATTTGCTCGTAGTAACTTGAAGAGTGGATCCGAGTTCGAATTCCGTGAGGCATGGATGTTGTGTTCGTTTTACGGAACGGGCGCTCTCTCTTTCCTGGAGCCAGTGACCCTAAATTATAAACAGGCGACTGCTTATAGCCCATCAATTTGCTCACGGTGGTCGTTAAACCACCACAAAAAAAAAAAAAAAAAAAAAGAAAAGAAAGACTGTATCCTGATTAGCTGCACGGAGTTTGTATTTTGTTTTGTGTTTTTTCGTTGTATGCAGCTAACTAAAATATTTAAAAACGAAAATACTGAAGCGCATAACTCTCTTTTTGATTGGAGGTTTAACGACAGCCGTGAGCAACTCAATGAGCTATAAGCAGTCGCCCGTTCCTAATTTAGGGTCACTGGTTCCAGGGAAGGGAGAGAGCCAGTGCCGTAAGAGAAACACAACATTCATGCCTCACCGGGATTCGAGCCCGTTCCCCTTTCGGACAAATGATCAGAGGCCATCGCTTTGACCACTGCGCCACCGGGCCGGTTTTTTTAGTTACAATCTTCAGTTAATTTATTCACACATTGCGCATTTTTATTTTTTAAGCGCCTCCGTGCAGGAATTTACACCCATAGGGTGGCAATTCCACCCACCCTCCGGTGGTGTAGTGGTCTAAGCGATAACTTCTGATCATTCGTCCGAAATGGGTCCCGGTTCGATTCCCAGTGAGGCATGGGTGTTTGTCTTTCGGCACTGTCCTTCTCCCTTCCCTTGAGTCCATGGCCCTAAATTAGGGATGAGCGACTGCTTATATAGCCCATAGAGCTGCTCATGGTGGTCGTTAAACCCTTAAGAAAGGAAAATGACCATTCCGGGAGGGCAACCGCCCCTGCGCCCACGGTGGCTACAGCCCTGGTTACGTCTTTAGTTCAACCAACTTTTGCTGAGGCTGTAAAAAGAAAAGAACAAACTGAGCGAATTAGAGAAACCTGTTTTTTCACCTCCACTCTCATGGGACATCGCACAGATCAACTCCACTCTCATGGGACATCGCACAGATCAAAGGTATGTATTATAACAGTAAGCTTTTGGCTAAACTTCCATCTGCTATTTTGTCTTGTTGGTACATATCTACTGTGCAAAAAAAAAAAATGCAACTGCGCTCATTCTTTATAATTTTGTGGTATGCATAAATGACCACCAGTTGCAAAGTTAAATATCACTTGCCTAGTCTTGGTTTTCTTTTCTTTCTTTTTTTTTTCCCTTTTTTTTTTGTAGCATAAGTAAATTGAATATTTGTGTTTTTTTTTTTTGTTTTTTTTCGTAGCATAAGTAAATTGAATTTTTGGGTTTTTTTTTCTTTTTTTTCGTAGCATAAGTAAATTGAATTTTCGCTTTTTTTTTCTTTTTTTTTTTCGTAGCATAAGTAAATTGAATTTTTGTGGGTTTTTTTTTCTTTTTTTTCGTAGCATAAGTAAATTGAATTTTTGTGTTTGTTTTTTTTTCTTTTTTTTCGTAGCATAAGTAAATTGAATTCTTGTGTTTGTTTTTTTTTCTTTTTTTTTCGTAGCATAAGTAAATTGAATTTTTGTGTTTTTTTTTCTTTTTTTTCGTAGCATAAGTAAATTAAACTTTTGTGAGTTTTTTTTCTTTTTTTTCGTAGCATAAGTAAATTGAATTTTTGTGTTTTTTTTTCTTTTTTTTTCGTAGCATAAGTAAATTGAATTTTTGTGTGTGTGTTTTTTTTTTTACTAGGTTCAAATTAGAAATTGCGGGTAAAAGTCTGCCTCTTCTCACTACAAATCAAGACAAGGGGAAATTTGCCGTTATAGTTTTCGAGAACCTTGAAAAGTATCTGCACATGAACAAATGGTATCGTGAGCTTCTGGATAAATACTGCCGGGAATACAATGTTGGTATCATTGGCTTCCTCAAACCTCACGAAGAGAGCTACGTCGGAGCACAGCTAAATGGTAAATAAAAATCCACTAGCGCATGAGAAGCGATATACTGTATGTATTACATGCCAACCTAAGTTTTGTATATCAGGTATCTTGCTGTAGCCTCAGACGCAGCATATTTCTTATTTAATTTTAGGAACCAGATATCCACCATAACATACAAACATACGCGTAACTTTCTTTGTTTTTCTTTTTCTGGAGAGGAGGGGGATGGGCTACGAACCTTAACATGTAACATTTTGCAGAACATATGGAAGACTTCCAGGTATTCAACTGGCCTTTTCAGACTTTCAGGTTTCATTTAAATTCCTCAGACATCTATCCAATTGAGCATCCCTGATTTGTTTTGGAACAGAAATTTTTATTTGCGGCGGCTTAATCACATCTCTATATACACTATATTGGCAAAAGTCACCGGACACCTAGAAGAAGACATACGTTAGTACGATGTCGATCCACCTTTATTTTTAATGCGTGCATTGACTCTTCGAGACATGTTTTCAACAAGGTTTTGGAATACAGCAATAGGTATGCGCTTCCATTCAGTACATAATGCTGCCGCTAACTGCTGTTTAGTAGTAGGCCTTGGTTCCAAACTTCTTATGCGGCGCTCTGATTCATCCCATAGGTGCTTTATGGGATTAAGACCAGAGCTCTGTTCTGGCCAGTCCACACACGATACCGAATTATCGTCAAATCACGCCGTAACAGTCCTTGCTTTACGTCTCGGTGCATTACCCTGCTGGTACCAACCAGACTCGGTTCCATAGTATTGCCACAGAGTTGGTAAGGCATAATTGTCCAGAATCTCGAGGTAGACGTGCTGGTTTGCAGGTTTGCCCACAATAACCAGTGGGCTGGGGCCATACCACGAAAAACATCCCCACACCAGTACACTGCCAGCTCGAAACGTGACCGTAGGACTAGTACACTGTGGTAAATAGCGTTCCCCCGGATGCTGCTATACCCACACACGGCCATCAGACTGATGGATCGTGTATCTGGATTCATTAGTCCATAGAACCCGTTTCCATTGATCTACGGTCCACGATAAATGTTCTTTACACCATGCTAAACGACGAGTAGCATTCCGAATGGAGATGAAAGGCTTATGAGCAGCCGCACGACCACTGTAACCCATGTAATGAAGTTCTCTGCAAATGGTACGTGTACATACCGAGGTTCCAGCATTTTTACTCACCTGTACACTGAGGTCTCCGTCGATTAGCTGTAACGACTGTCCTGAGGCTTCGACGTTCTCTATCACTCATTTTCTTTGGTCTGCCGGTATGTTTTGCTGCTTCGTGTGTCTTCCACTTATTCAGTACATCCAAAACAGTTGACTTGGGTATGTTTAAACTCCTCTCGGTTTCTCTTATGGACAACCCACTAATACATATAACACTTAACAATCTTTCCTTTCTCAAAGTCAGTTCTCTCCCACCACGATATTTTCACTCAACCTCACAGTGCGATATGATCGCACTGTTTTTATACCGTTTGCAGGTGTACCGCGCATCTTAACAACGAAACGGATCCGTTCATTTGCTTTTGAAGTGATGCCCGGTGACTTTTGTCAATATAGTGTATATAAAAGGGAAAGTATGTTTGTTCCGCATACGTCCCTAAACAGTTTGATGGATGCATTGCATCAAAATTGGCATATATATATGCTCTTTATCGCCCAGATTAAAATACAGGCGAAGCGATTTTTAGAAATTGCATCCCAAAGGGGGTCAAAAAGGATGAAATGTGTTTTTACGGGGCCCTCTATAGACTGGGTGAAAGTCGGCTTCTAGAGTATTACTCCGTGTGTCTCAACAACGGTTGTCAGGTGACGCCTCACACCTCGAAAGCTTCCGCAGTTCAGGCATGCGGGGAAGAGTCCGACTTTTGAAAATCCCTAAAATAAATGAAAAACACTGGCGTCACATACGGTCAGTGGCGAAACATACGGAAACCCCATTCCCAGCGATGTATGTTAAAAAAAATAGCAAAGAAATCGATTTCCGAGAGAATGTAAACAATGACTTAAGTCCGATTTTGGGAAAATTCATAAAAAAAAAACCACACATTTCCCCAGTGTGAGGCTGCAGGAAGTGCATTGTTGTACATGTTTGCTATTTCGAGTTTTTAGGTTGTGTTAAAGTATGCAGTTCCATCCCTAAAGGGGTCAAAAAAGGTCAAATGTGTTTTTACTGGGCTCTCTATAGACTCGGTGAAAGTCTGATGCTGGGGTATTACTCCGCGTGTCAGAACAACTGTCGTCAGGTGACGCCTCGCCTCACTCCTCGCAAGCTTCCTGGGTTCAGGCGTACGGGTAGAGTCCGAATAGTTGTGCATCATTCTCAACTGTTTTCTAAGCGATTTGCTAGAAAGTGCCTTATCTACTCTCTAGAAAGCTGAAAGCGAAATGCAGGAAGTCCATTGTTGTACATGTTTGCTATTTTAATATTTTAGGGCCCAGAACGGCCATTAAAAATTGTAATAAGGTGTTGTCAGAACGGCAGGTGCAAATAAAGTACTGCTTTGTGATTCAGCGTGGTGAATAATCTTGAAGTGGTCTTTTCATCGAGTATGGTGAAATGCCTCCAAAAAAACAAAAAAAACAAACGGAAACCCATCGGACAAGTTCACCCGAAAGAAAAGAAAGTGAAATTACTTCGAGCGAGTGAGACAACCGAAGAACGTGATCGATGGTAGGATTTTTTATAGTGTAATTTACATTGTTATTTGAAAACAAACTTTATGTCTATCCTGGGCAACGCCGGGTACCTTTGCTAATAACTTATAAGAAATGAAGGATCTTCTAGTAACTGTAACTCCAATGTGATAATCCTTTGGCACTACAAAGGGTTATCACATTGAAGTTACAGTTAGAGATGCTTTGCAGTTAGGGTTAAAAAGTTGCATGATACATATAATTACAGAGGTTGGATGGTCACAATAAGTAAAATGTCAAGCACAAATACTGGAAAACTACACTGACCAGGAATTACCCCTGAAATATGGGCAAAGTTTGGTATACTCCTATAAATTAAATGGAATAGCATAAAACAATCTTAAATTCTCTTTTAGAAGCTGTGATAGTGTATAATTTTACCAAAAAAGAAAAAAATGTTAAATATTTAAAACTTTATTAATGACAAAGATCTTTGCAAATGTGTGCACTTACTTAGGCCAATGTTGTTTTAGAGAAACTTAACTAGTAGGTTTTAAAATATGTTTTTTATCATAATAAATTTCAACTTAAGGAATAAATGAATTATGCTTTGCAAAGTAGAATATTCAATTTGTTTCTATGATTTTTTTGACTTTGGTAAAGTGATTAAAAAAAGTATGTGACCAAGAATTATCCCGGAAACTTAGTGACCGGGAATTACCCGTGGTGACGATACCTAGTAACTAGTAGGTCCACCTTTTCCCAGAGTAAGGGCAGTCATGCAGAGAGGCTTTGAGTTCTCCAGGTCATGAACGCATTCCACAAATATCTTCGCCCATGCTTGCTGCACTACTATCCATAATTCCATCGTATTCTTGGGTGGAGGATCCAAAGCTTGAACGGACTTTTCCACAGCATCCCAAGGATTTTTGACAAGGTTCGTGTCCGGCAAACGGGGATGCCATATTCCAGGATGGGAACTTCTGTGGAATGCTCTTCTGACCATGATCCAGTCACCACAGCTCTGTAGGGAGGCACATTGTCCTTGTCGAACATGAAGCGTGGACCATGCAAAGATATATCTAGACGTATAGGTTCCAACGAGTGCCAGCGTAAAGCATATAAAGATGCATCCAGACGTACCATAGGTTCCAACGTGTGCCAGCGTGGGCCATACAAAGATGCATCTAGACGTACCATAGGTCCCAACGTGAGCCAGCGTGGACCATACAAAGATGCATCTAGACGTACCATAGGTCCCAACGTGAGCCAGCGTGGACCATACAAAGATGCATCTAAGCGTACCATAGGTTCCAACGATCGTGGACCATACAAAGATGCATCTAAGCGTACCATAGGTTCAAACGATCGTGGACCATACAAAGATGCATCTAAGCGTACCATAGGTTCCAACGATCGTGGACCATACAAAGATGCATCTAAGCGTACCATAGGTTCCAACGATCGTGGACCATACAAAGACGCATGTACCATAGGTTCCAACGTGTGCCAGTTGAACATGCCCCCAGACCATAACCTAACCTCCACCTGCCTGAACAATTCCTTGTTGACACTCCATTGTTTCATGTGGTTTGAGCCAGATTCACACCCTCTCGTCTGTGCAAAATAACTGGAAATAAGACTTATCGGACCAGAAAACCTCGTCTCCAGTCTTCTATTGCCAATGTTCTTTTACCCAGTGATGTGGTGCTAGCAATGGGACTCTGGTGGTTCGTCTGTCCTCATAACCTATTGCTGCTACTGACTACCTTTTGGTCTTGGTTGAGACATTTGAGGCCTCCCTCATTGAAGTCACAGGCGGTTTTTGCCATTGTTGCTTTCCGGTGGGTTGCAAATGCATGAGACAGACCTTTAATAGACGTTCATCCACCACTTTTATCATCCCACAATACTATCCATGATGTGATGCCTGCTGGAAATGGCACATTCCTGATACACTCTTGATACTGTGGAATGGGAGTAGAGTGTCCTTGCATTGGGCACCCACTAGTATCCTTGTGGTTTCCGTTGAGACATTTCCGAGGCCTCCCTCGTTGCAGTCACAGGCGGTTTTTGCTACTGTTGCTCTCTGGTTGGTTGAAAATGCATGAGACAGACGTTTAATAGACGTTCATCCACCACATTTATCATCCCACAATACTCTCCGTGATGTGATGCCTGCTGGAAATGTTATATTCCTGATACACTCTTGATACTGTGCAATGGATGTAGTGACCTTGCATTAGGAACACACTAGCGTCCCTCTTGCCAACTCTGTTAGCTCACGTCATTTATTCGTACCGACATCGAATTATCATCTACACAAACGCAGTGGGGCCCCCTACATACAAGTATACATCTATTTTGCAATCGGGTTGTCCATTAGCGAAGTTAGTGACCGCGTCGCTTTGCCCAGAAACCAGGTATCCCATGGTTTCTGTCCTCCCAGTGTAGCCTCATTACCATGAGCTTTGGACGATTAATATCTTAAATTGTTTTAAAAAACTGCTGCCCTCAAAATCATGTGTTGTATTATATTTCTTCAATCGCTAAAAGTTCATTTAAACTATTACATGTATTTATGTATATTTTATTATATCATTTAGGGTTCCCACTTTATGTTCACACAAACCTAGCATTGCGAGATTACCATCTGAGTGCCAACTCATCTGTTCTCCGGTTAACAAGAGCTGATGAAGTATTGTATGGAAACATTCCAGGTAGCGACTGGGCAGTCTTTCAGCCTAATCATTCAACTTACGAAGCTGTTGCGTCAGCACGATCCCAAACATTCCATTCGTTTCTGGCTTCACAAGGAATAGATCCCCTCTTGACCACAATTATTCATGTAAGTGAACATAAAAGTCACTTCTGTTGAATGTACTCTTTTCTGAGTGAAAGTGCTTTTAGAGAATTGCTCAAATGATGATCATGTCAATGTTCTTAATCGTGCGGTTGTTCTTGTTACTTTCTTATATGAATCTTGTGTCGCAATGCCATGGCATTTTTGTTTATTTGTAATTCTGAAATAAAATCATTAAAGGAATCTTGTCAAAGCTATACTCTGCTGTGCAAAAATTAAGGACGAAGAGGAGAAATTAGCATAACAGCGAAACGAGCAGGCAGAACGGACCGAAAGACCACTCAGGAGATAGACTAGGATCCGGTACGGTAAGGCATGCGTAGGGCGGGGGAGGGAGTGTCGGAAGGGTATAAAACACACGGGCGGTGTACGCTCAGCAATTCGGTGATAGTTATTGCACGGTGTACATCGGTTTGAACGACGTCGAGTTGCTGCCTCCGTGTGATATGGCCAACAGGCAATCCAGTAGACGACATCTGGGTGACTTTACCCGAGGTCGCGTCATTGGGAAGTTGGAAGAAAGCCGAAGTGTGACTAGTGTGGCCGAGCAGTTCGGGATCGCTCAGAGTATCGTTTCACGAGCTTGGGGAGCATTTCAAACGACAGGAACAGCTGTCCGAGAGTTTAGCAGTGGTCGTCCACGAGCAACCACGGCGGCGGACGACCGGAATATTGTCCTACAGGCGAAAAGAGACAGACGGCAGACAGCGAGAGAAATCGCAAGGCACATGCAACAGACAACTAGACGTCCGTTATCTCGTTTTACCGTGGCCAGGAGGCTGCACAAATGTGGTGTATTTGCACGACGACCAGTACGGTGTGTGCCATCAACGCCTGTTCATCGGAGACGGTGGTTTCTGTAGTGCCAGGAACACAAGAACTGGACACATTGGCAATGGGGTCGAGTTCTCTTTACGGATGAGAGCCGATTTAGTCTGACGAGCGATTCTGGACGTATACACATCTGGAGAGAGCAGGGAACACGCAATCACATCTCCAACATAATCGAAAAGGACCGGTTTGGAGGTGGCGGAGTTCTCATTTGGGGCGGTATCATGCTTGGTAGCCGTACTGACCTCCACATCTTCCAAGGAGGTTCAGTCACTGGTGTCGGCTATTGTACCGAGGTTCTCCTGCCTCACGTGCATCTGTTTAGAGGTGCTGTGGGTCCTGAGTTCCTCTTCATGGACGACAACGCTGCACCTCATCATACAGTGGCTGTCGCAGAGCTGTTGGAGAGTGAAGATATTCAACGCATGGATTGGCCGGCAAGGTCCCCGGACCTAAATCCAATCGAACACGTGTGGGACCTTCTCGGGAGACACTTGGCAGCACGTCACCAGCCGCCAGCTACGATTCCGCAGCTGCGATTGGCGCTACAAGAGGAATGAGCCGCGATTCCTCAACAGCTCCTTGACAACCTCGTCCTCAGCATGGGCAGACGTTGTAAATCCTGCAATGCGGTCAGGGGTGATCATATCCTCTACTAAAGACTGGATTTTTCTTGGCAGCTGCCTGTCACATGGACGTTTCTGTCTTCTCTCCAGTTGTTCTCGAAGCTGCCTTTTCAATAAAGTGCCTTTGTATCCTTTGGATTCCTTGTTTGGACGGTTTTGCTCACTTGTCCCATATTCTCACATCTTGGGGATCTTATGGTATGATTTGAGTCGATGTAGAGCACTTCTGCACGACGTTACAGTCGAAAAACCGTCTCGTCCTTAATTTTTGCACGCCAGTGTAGTTGTTTGTGCTCAAAGGTTTATAATAATGAAAGAGTGTGAAGTATATGTAGCTACAGTGGCATAGCTACGTATCAGAGTTGGAAACGGGTCAAAAATTTCGGACCCGGACGTCCCATAACTGTGGGCCCGTAACTGACCCAGACAAATCTGCTTTGAACTATAAATTCGAAACTCAATTTATATATATATATATATATATATTCATCCCAATAACTGCTTGACATTTAATAACTGAAATCCTTTTTTAATAATAACATTTGGTTACTTGCAGATTTTAGTGCCACTATTTTGCGTAATCCAGAAGTAATTGCTGACTATGACCGTGACCATGGGGTATATTACAAATGGGAATCATTATTTACGATTACAGAAATATATTTTTTTAAATGTATTTAGATTGTTCCCTCTTGGATGGGATTCTCCTGCTGAAAGTCTGCTATCGGGAGATTTCTTGCTAATCTTTAAAAAATCGAAAATCGATGAATTAAAACTTAATGGGTTTTTTTTTCAGTTTTCAAACTTTTATTTTCTAGCAATTTTTTCTGGGTTTTCTTGAGCCCTGGATCAACGACATAGTTGGTGTCTCTTCCCACAACAGCTCTCCAGTGCTAGACAGATACCTATCTCAAATCTTTGTGTGAAAATTTCATTAGCAGTGGTATATTCACATCTTATTCCGTACTTCCATATCATGATATACTTTCTGAATGTTTCATGAATAGGAACAGTTTCAATACAAAGCGGTGGTTTGTAATTCCTATTTTGGGAATAGGCTACATCATGTTTGCACTTGCAGATATGTTGCATGCATAGCGACCATGATGACCTTGAGCTAAGGATTATGAAAACAAATAAATCTGTTATGTTGAAGAAAACTGCTTTTAGTTTCATTTCTGTGCCTATATATAGTTCATGAATGTTGCCTTGGCTGTCATTTGAAAAGCACTTCCTGCATTGGGTTGAATTACTAAGACGTATCGGTATAATTCGTCTACTAAACACCTAATTTTAAACTTTGTTATATAATCCCTATCTGTTTAATATCACATCTTTGCTTGTAAACTATGGAAGTCACATATTGGCTGCTATGATTTATGAATGGATTTTTATTTTATATTAACAAGTTAGGATTAAAGGACTACCAGTTTTTAAAACTTTTTATTGAAGCTTTATTTCTATTTTTCTTGCTCCTTATTTCATTGCTCACCCATTCAATTTTATCCGTGTTGGAAGTTATGTATATTAGTTAGATGAGAAATATTTATATAATAAAAAGTTTGTATCAGTGTCTGTGGTGGGACATAAGTGGTCTTTTAAAACATTAAATGAAATATGCATTATTGCTATTCTGCAGGATCATGGTAAATTTGATGGAATTAGCCGAGTCCTGTTTGGTAATGGTTTTGGATTGTGGCTACACAAGATTCTCTTCTTGGATGCGATTTCCTTTCTTTCACATGGAAAACTAAGTCTTCCTTTGCAAAGATACATTCTCATTGATATTGATGACATCTTTGTTGGAGAGAAAAGGACAAGAATGAAACCAGTGGATGTATCGGTAAGAAATTATTTCTTTCTTGTAACCATAACTGAATGACTCATTGCTTGTCTTGCAGATGATGCCCGCTTTGTTTTATCATGGACCAGCTTTGCTGAAGAGAAGAATTGCAATATGTATCTATGATAATGTGTAATGAAAAATATCTGCAAAAGGATACTTTTACATCAATGAAGGTATAAATGTCCCTCATGATACATGGGAAATCGATAGAATATTCAAAGCACACAGAATATATATTCTGAATTTGCCTGTACCCCTTACTGGTCATCCATGTAACATCTCTCAGAACACTTGAAAATTTCATCATCCTGGAGTGGAATAGAACCAGCATCTCCCGATTTCCGTTCGAGTATGCTAACCGTTACACCACCCAGAACACTGAAGTTCCAAGCAACTGAAACTAAGTAAACCTAGCTTAGGAATCTGAACATTCGCAAATTTTTGCTAGTCGAAGGGTTTGTTGCAGTCGTTTTGGTAGAACTTCTCTGTCCAGGGCTGTGTAACGGTTAGCATACTCGAACGGAAATCGGGAGATGCGGGTTCGATTCCCCTCCAGGAGGAACACATCTTCTATTTTTCTGAGAGATGTTACATGAATGACCAGTAAGTGTTACAAGCAAGTTCAGAATTTATATTGTTTGCTTTGGATACATTAACAACTAAATTTGTAAATGGCTTTTTCTACAGTAATATGGAAAATTTAAACCTTTTGATAAACCTTATGTTTACTCGTATATGTCATTGCATTAATTATTGTAAAGACTAAGTCTTGAACATCGTAGTTACTTTGTATATCAGAACAGAATTATGAGTTTTATTGTTATAAAATATTTGCTCCCCCTGTCCCCATTGAAGTATTTTAAGAGTTATAAACAGTTTCCCATCCTGGTTTAGTGTCTTTTATAGCCAAAATTTAGAACAAATTTAGCTGCTGGTCTTACACATGATTAAAACTCAGGATCTCTACGATGTGAAAGTTACATCCTGTGTGTATCAGAGCTGAGACGGGCTGTAGAATATTTACTGCGGTTCGGACTCGAGCTCTTAAAGAGAGGGAGAGCGAGAGAATTTTTTTTTTTTTTTAATATTTTTAATGTGATTTTATATGATTTAGCAAATGAGAAACTTTATAATTGATAAAGGGAATTCTTCTGCAACTGGTTCTGGTTAGGGAGCGGGCATTCGAGATGGCTAATCCGGGCTTGGGTAGAAAATGCCGTTAGTGTGTTTGTGCAGAGAAGAAAAGGCTTTTCCAAGAACTATAGATATTGGATAGTTGATAGCATGCCGACGATAATTTACCCCTTATCTCCACGCAGTAGCTCCCTGCTAATTCTATTTAGCAACGTACTTATTGCAGCGCATTATGGCGCGATAATAGTAGCATTATTTGGGAAACAACAATTGCAGCACCGCCCGATCATTTTGTATGTCCGGCAGCACTTCAGGTGGAAACGAACGGCCAAAGAAAATCGTACAGTTACACTGTAAAAATAGATAGAGGTTCCTTCTAAGCACTTCCCATTTGAGAAATATTATACATTGGTTAATTGCAAGAGGAGGAGAAAGTGGAAGTGTGGAAAAGGAGATTTTTTTTTATATAAATGGTTGAACAGGTTAGCCAGTTTTCGGGCTCGTTTGGGCCCGTGCTCTATCTTGCATTATAAAAATCGGGCTCGGGTGGGCTTGGGCTGATATACCACGGGCTCCGATGGGCTCGGGTGGGCTTGGGCTGATATACCACGGGCTCCGATGGGCTCGGTCTCCGAAAAGTGAGCCGAAACTCAGCTGCTCTATAGTATGTATGTATTTATTGTTATGAAGCACTAAGCGGAAGTTCAATGGCTGCGAAGCACCCGGGCGCCATGTTCCGGGGCCGGCAGGACGTCTCAATCAAATTTTACGGTTGATAAATTAATGTCATTGACGTGGGAGAAGTTAGGAAAACGTTTTACTATGAGAAATCGTAATGCTACGTGGCACATTTATTTTTTTTTAGTAAAAATAATTCATTATATAATTCAATAGAAAACGACTTGTTATCAGAGAATAACTTTTATTGATCTGTTCAGTAACGGATACCGCGGGCAAAGGGCTAACAGTTATTTTTCTAATTTATTTTCAAATCTTGAAGATTTCAGCATTCATGATATGCGGGGCCAGCGCAATGACGATGGGCCCAATATAAAGGAAAAGCACTGTGGACTTCAAAAAACATAATTTTTCGACCTAAAACCGTTATGCATTTTATGTATTTTGAACAGCTCATACTTTAAATCTGGTCGTGAATAACGACGAAAAAAATATCTCTAGAAATTATGAACATTTTCAGCATTGTTCAAGAAATATATGCTTTTTTTTTCTGAATTACCTTACCGTTGGTAGATTCTAAAGAAAGAGCTTCCAGCGTTGACCATAAAATCCTGCTGTGAAACAAGGTGAGAAAATAGGATCGATGCAATAAGGGTAACGACTGGGGTACAATTTGGATACAATCTACGGTGCATTATATTAGCGCTTTAACGAATTTTTTAGAGTCAGTAATACACGAAATTTAACCAATCTTTCTTAGAAAAAAAAAGCATAAAGACAAAAAACAAAACAAAAAAAAACATGTAATTTCATTTGTTCCAGAAAGATTTGGTACACTCTCTCTTTCTTCAAAAATTAATGTTAGTAGCAAATTAATGCCAAAATCTTTTGTAGTTATACCAACCATAATAGAAATGTTAAAACAAGTAAGTGACTGTTTAAAAGAATGTAGAATACGTGGGGATTTTAAAGGCATGTTATCTGAAGATAAAACAATTGCTGAGGAAATCGATGTCGAAACAGAACTTCCAACTGTTGAATTTGTTGGAACACGTAAGAAAAAGAAGGGAAAAAAAGGAATTGTTGGTACCAAAAACGGATGAGATATTGATCTGCGAAAAAGAAATAAGAAATAAATTTCCCATTTTCTGATACAACGATAAGAACGGTTCGAACACCTAAACACACATAAGTCTTTTCGATTTTTAAATGACCGTTATTCTTTATTGAAACTAAGCACAGATGTAAAAATAAAATATTGTATGGACTTATAAATAAAATTGCCAGGCATTGCACAAAATGAATATGATATCATTGCTTCAGATTTGTGCGATTAAATTGAAATTCTTAGGACTTCCTTTAAGCATTACACGAACCCATAAAGTGCTTTAGAATATGTATTTTTAAGTGACTTATTAATATGTTTTCGAAACAATTTAGTAGCTTTAAGAATATTTTTATTTTTTGATGATGCCTGTAGCAAAATACAGTTGGAGGTTAAACAAATGTTTTGGGAGATTTTGTGGATTTTTACATTGCCTAAAAATAAACATCTTTCTTTTTCTTACTGTTAAGCTTGAAATCCAAAATGGTCTTTAAAATTACAATGTCCCCCTTTTCCATTCCATAGAATTGATAGCGGTAATAAGGTGCACAAAACCCTGTTTTCAATTTCTACTGTCTATAACAGTGGCTTACGGGGAAAGATCGTTTTCCAAACTTAAAATCGTGAAAAGTTACTTTTAATTAAATGTGAAACACGAACGACTTTCAAATATCGTTAGTATTGAAAACAAAATTGCTATGGACTTAGAAAATTCGGACACTGTTAAGAAGTTCGTAACAAAAAATAAAAATATTTTTATGTAATGCAAAAACAAGTTATTTCGAATTCTGCTTTTAATTTATACAACTGATTTGTATACGCACCCATATGAGAGATTTTTTGGTTAGACGCCCATTACGTTCAATGTTATACTCGTATATATCACAATTGCCTCCTCTCCATGGGGGAAAGCTGTAATATGTTCATCATCGTACATAATATGTTCATCATCGTACATGACGAAACTTTTTTACCGGTAAAGCGGACTTTTGTGTAAATTGACAAAGAGGAAGCTGACTTCTTGGATTATTCGCAATGTCGTCTGAACTAGAATTTTACAGATTTTTTTCCCCTTTCAGTTTTATATGAGACAATTGCGTTTTATAAAATATCTCAATTTACGGGAAATAGAAAATGATGTTGCTAAAGGTATTTATTTCATGTAAAAAGGAATAATCGTACAAGATGTTGCTAAAGGTATTTATTTCATGTAAAATGAATTCTCGTACAAGGGGCGACATATCTTGGGCTTGCACCCAGCGGCAAATGTCCTTGGCGCGCCCCTGATTAAGGAACCAGATACGGCAGGATCAGCAGTTCCTACCTCTTCGTTTAGCAAACTCCGATATTTACCGGTATATAGCCTCCAGAATTGTCCTTGGCGCGCCCCTGATTAGGGAACCAGATACGGCAGGATAAGCAGTTCCTACCTCTCCGTAGCCTCCAGAATCGGAAACAACTCACTTCTGTTAGATGCGATAAATCACAGAAGAGTAAGCATTCTGTTTTCGGCAGTTGACCACACTACGCTAACGGCATCATTCTTTTTTCAGGGAGTAAGCGTGTGTGTTTAAAGGGGAAGAGGTTACCTCGCCCATTCCGCAATATTTTGAGGAACTCAATGAATGAAATACGGGATTACACCATTGTACAATACAAATTTGGAAGATGTGAATCCGTTTATTGGTGTAAATGTGACATGGATGTTAAGTCAGATAAGATCCGAAAACTTAAAAATTTCGTCGTCCTCGAGCGGGAATTGAACCCGCGTCTCCCGGATAGCGTCCGAGTATGCTAACCACTACACCACGCAGAATGACTAAGTGTCAAGTTTCCGATTAATTCAAATGAATCCCTTGGCGGTGTTGGGACCTACAAATAGACGGCGCCACATGCACATGTGGCTTGCTAAATGCAATCACGTCGCAATTTTCCAATAATTTTATTAATTTTCGGAATGGAATCAACTTTTGATTTTATCTATGCGTTAGTCTGGATTGTTTAGAACGATTTAAGCCACTTAGATTAAATTTTCGAATAATTTAGCGGAAAATGTCAACAGAACTGTAGGTACTGCTGATTTCTAAATCCGAAATAAACCAGCAAGCTCACTCTGCGATATTTTTACCTAAATTATCGTTCGAAAATTTAATCTAAGTGGCTCAAATCATTCTAAACATTCCAGACTAACGTATGGATGAACTCAAATATAGATTCCACTCCGAAAATTAGTGAAGTAATTTATTTTTAATGAAAATACCTCATTCACCATATTCACAAATCGCCGCTCTGTCGAACTGTCATTTGTTTCGAAGTTCACGTCAGTTAAGGATTGGATGTTTTGTTGATGGGCTTTTTTTTTAAGTGTGTGGACTTTCACTGTTAAACTTTCCATCTTTATTGATTCAAAACCAAAATAATTTTATTAACACTGCATTAAAAACTTCACTACAAAATGCTACACTGTGAAGTACGTAATTAAAAAGCGGTTTCATAGAATTGTGTTTCCAGCATGAAACAGAGTTCTAACCAGACATTTCGTATTAAACAACATGGAGTTCCTGCTGTTAATCATTTGTTTAACGAGCCTAATTATAATCTGCCTAATCATGCAAATTAATCTAAGCTCATGGTATGAATAAAGTTTAATCAAAATCTGTTCACGCGCAGGGTAATTATAGTTCCCAGTGGTTTGGTCTAAGAAGACTAATTACAGTAACTGTAATGATTTTGAATAAAACATTCGATAAGGATTCTATTCACGCAGAACCTGATAGTTCCTCCTTAATTATAGCCGTTTTAATACACTTATATTACTGTTTTTCCTCCCCGAAGAGTACGTATATCCACATGCGGAAAGAGAGAGCACCTCCAAAGCTAGAGAGGGGAGGGGGTGAAATTCGTTGACCAGCTCGAAAGTAGCAGCGTAGTAACGGCGATAATTTTCATAATATTTGAGCGAAGCGAGGCCGAAGGCCGAGCATAGCTCTCTTCAAGTCTCGAGACTATTAGTTTTTCGGGCATAGGTACTAGATGACACATCCGATCACCGTGATTTTTTGCATGCAATTGGACATCGTCCATGGTCAGGTTTTGACGCCTTCCGATTTCCGGAATTCCATGTCATTGAGGAATAATCGTCCAAAAACCTGCATTTTTAGGGGGTTTTCCGGTTTTTGAGAAGGGTCGTTTGTTACCTATCTCCTCCAAAGATCTTCAGCCGATCGCGATGGCACTTGCTACAGAGAAAGGGAAGGACATGGTGAGTGACATGGGGTTGGTATCATGGTGATTGGTCGTGTCGAATAAAAATAATGACCATTAAAATGCTGACCAATTTTAATAATAATTGAAAAATCCGGTCTCTATACGAGCCTCGGGACAATTAGTTGTTCAGGAATAGATACGACATGACACATCCGATCACCGTGACTTTTGGCATGCGATTGGACGTCGTCCATGGTCAGGTTTTGACGCCTTCTGATTCCCGAAATTCCGTGTCATTGAGGAATTTCAATTAAAACTAGATGGCCTTTTACTTAAACCGTTTCACGAAAGTCGGCTTACTAACATTAATTTAAAAAAATCGTTTGAATTAAAAAACGAAGAAATGGAAAAACTGCATCTGTTAGCTCAACACTTGCTTAATCTATAACAATAAAAGGAAGTGTGTGTGTGTGTGTGTTCAATTCGCACGAATTCCTTTGTAGACGGTTGTAAAAAGTATTAAAAATTCTTTCTTTCAGTGTTTCGTAAAAAAAAGTTGCTATCAAGCTTTAATGAAAATACCCAAAAATAATGCTCGCACACCCAAAATAATGCTCGCCCACCCATCGCCCATCCTGATTTCGAAGTCTAGTGATGTCCCTGTATAACGGCACTCGCTTCATAAGTGCATCAGGATTGCTGTTTTTTTTTTTTAGGAATTATGTAAAATTTATAAAAAAAGGTCGTTAGAGGGAAATACTCGAACACTTTCGCTGAAGTACATTTCGGAAACCTAAAACGGCAAGACAGGCGACGTTTGGCAGTTGCGTAGTACGTAGATGGAGCAGTTGAGACGAACAGTGACAGTAGGAGAACAGTGTATGTTTTTGCTGTTTTGTATCTCATTGCAATATGCAGAGAGCGTGGCGCGAAGACTTTTGCGGGCAGCAGTAGGTGTGACGTGCCTGCACCGCAGGACGCACATGCGATAAAGGCAGATAGCAGCGAGAGCATACGTCCGCGCAGCTCAGTTGGAAGGGCGACTTATTGCGAAATAAAGGGGACTCGGGTTCGATGCCCGGCGTGGACAAAAATGACGGAGAAATTTACTTCGTTATATTGGCGCCCGAACTTCAAGAATGACCTGGCCGTTAAAGTTCTCGCAATGGTGTGATGTTCTTTCCACACCGCGGGACAGGAAAAATAAGAAAATCCCTTCTTCAGCGTTTCGAAAACTAAATGTGTGTGATACGTTCCACACATCAAATTGACTGGGATTTCTCCAATCTACGTTCTTCAGCAGATGACTGCCTACAGCGACACATGGTCCCGGCTGACCCTTGGGCCATGCCCCCGGCCCTCTTTCGGGGGGGGATGTGATGTGATGTGCCTGCTCCGCAGGACGCACATGAGGTAAAGGCAGATAGCAGCGAGGCATACATCCGCGTAGCTCAGTTAGGAGAGCGACTTATTCTGGAATGAAGGGACTCGGGTTCGATGTCCGGCGTGGACAAAAATGACGGAGAAATTTACTTCGTTGTATAGGTCAAAATACCTTTCAGAAAACGACGATTCACAATTGATCGGAAGGATATAAGAAAGACAGGATATCACCCAAAGATTCACCAAGATGTGGATGACCGATTTCGACTTTCAGACAAGAAGCTAAACGACGCATCCAAAACACCTTACAGCAAGCAGTCTTGTAGGGTGTCAATGATATTTCCACACACAACAGGACCCGACTAAGGCACTCGTGGGGCTAAAGGCCAAGAAAATGGCGAGGCCCACTTCGAAACAAAATCTTTCACCAGTGCATTGCGCTGGAGATGTCATAATACACATGTCAGCCAACCTGATTGTGTAATAG
Organism: Macrothele yani; assembly: GCA_039090855.1. Classification (NCBI taxonomy): domain Eukaryota; kingdom Metazoa; phylum Arthropoda; class Arachnida; order Araneae; family Macrothelidae; genus Macrothele; species Macrothele yani. The sequence goes on from CM077026.1 coordinate 121,949,453, forward strand.
TTAAAAAGTCGTAGGATTTCATTAATCTATTAATTTAGTACCGTATTTTTTGGCTTATAAGTCGATATGGAGTATGAAACGAATGGGTTAAATTTCTCATTTTCATTTTCTTCATTTAGAGGTAAGTCGTTCCTTAGCATAAGACGAGGGTAAAGCAAACACAGTTAGCGTTCCGAAATTATGTAACTATATTTTTAATGTTCCCGTAAATGTTAAAAGGAAGAGAAAGTGAAATAACTTCCGCATTTTTCTTTTCGGCAAAAAGTAGAATTTCGTAAGTTTATTTTATTGCTTACGCTTTGACGCTTCCGTATTTCTCCGAATTCGGCTCCGAATTTGTTGTCACGGAGCCTTCAGGTGGCAGCACGTCAGCACTCACCCCTCTACTTCCATCTCGCGCGCGGTACCTGTTAGCTGCGGTGCGGGATTACTACCCGTGTGTTTTGCAGTAGTAAGTTGTTTCGACGAGAGCAAATTGTTTTGACAGCACTTCCATTCTCAATCGAGAACAGATCGTTCCGTTATGGTAGTGCCTTAAAATAAACTATGGGAATGAGAGGAGTGAGCGCTGACGTACTGCCATCTGTCTGCCGATCTGTATCACTATACCGAGCTCTGCGGGCTGAATTTGAAAGGAGTGCTTGCAGCGTGATCGCGAGAGTGATGCAATTAAAATACGACAGCTGCCACACCAAATCAGTCATGGTGATTTTAATGATGTTTCTATACAACAGAAATATCCGTTTCAGCAGCTTGAAAACAAGTTTTTAACGAATGGAGTACTTACTACAAGTCGGATAGGTTTTGGAATAGTTTCTTAAGAACTTCATATTGCGTTTCGGTGCTCAGATCACGACCGAACTTCATGCAAATTTTTATTTTCTGATTTAGAAATTCCAATGACCAATCAGTAAATAAGTCGATGTGGCTTATGAGTCAAGGCTTGGACTTGTGAAAAATAAATATCTCGTCTTATATGCCCAAAATACGGTAGTTTCGATAATTTTACAATGTGTAATGAATTACAAAGCGAAATTGATTGTGATCTTGAAGTGAGTCAGCAATTTCAGAGAAGAGTAACATCGAGTTTTATGAAAACTGAACTGCTCTCTTTTAATGAAGGTATTGCAGATGGAGTGGATGCTCTAGAACGACAATATTAGTTTTAAAAAATAACAAAGCAATTTTATAACGAGCATCTGAATAAAGGAAAGAGCCACTTTGCCATGTATTTAATAGGTATTACATAGGTTTCTTTCTTGCTTTCTTGGCTGCGAAACTGGTATTGTATTATCTAAATAAAGTTTGCATATAAGGTCATTTTCTATTGTTCAAAAGTTTTAAAATAATAAAATGTTCAATAATGGTTAGATCATTTCTAGAAACATTTAAAAAAAGAGGCCCCTGTTGCAGAATCAGGCCCTGTTCCACACAACTGAGTATCCCTTACACAACGGTCTGTACCGTGCTGACGGAATGTTTAGACATAATGAGCAAACTAGCGACGTGGGTACGATACACACTAACCACGACACAGAAGGAATTCCGTTATGAAATTGTGCAGCTAATATCTATTAGGGGTATGCAAATGTTTCCGCCGTTTTAAGGAGAAAGGAGACAGGAACGATCAGGAAACCAGTACACATTTATTCAACGAAATATTGGCCGTTAGTATCAATGACCTTTTGCCATTTTTCAGGCAACAAATGAATGCCCCTGTGATAGAAGGACCTGGGTTTTGAGCTTAAGAATGCAGTGACAAAATTTTCCACCTCTGGATAGGACATGTTGCATAGAGCGAAACAGATGAACTTCTGAGGGTACAATGTCCGGGGTCGTAAAACCTCCCAGTGTAACTATTCAAGGGCTAATTTCGTGGTGACACTTACATGTGGTCTGGCATTATCGCGTAACAGGATGACTGGATGGCGCCTTTACCTGTCCATGGACCTTTTTGTTCGATTGCGGCGTTCAGTTTCATCAACTGACAAGGGAATCTATCTGACCTCCCGACGACGATCGTCGCGGAATGTTCTGTGGTTGGGACAAGCATGGCACCAAAATAATAGGGGTGGGTTACGGCATTTCGTAGTCGCCCGCAGCCCCTAGAACATGGCTCATAAAAGTGGGACGCCCGCCTGTAATGTATGCAGCCATAAAGTGTCAAAAACAACATTTGCCTGTTAGATATGAGGCACCTAAATGTCGAGAGAGGCCACGTACCACAACATTAAGTTGCAAATGTCATATACATACCTCACTCCACGTCATAGTAATGTGTTGAGAGAAAGCAGTGCTGCAAGCAAAGGTGAATCTCGCACCACGAGCAGATCATGACGGCACTGGAATCACAGTCAGGAGCTTTGCACGTGTCACACACAGCAAAATTGATGTCCAACACATTGCGGAACGGAAGAGGCGTTTCGTGTGGCAAGTATCCAGACGCCTTCCACGCATAGCGAAGCATAGGTTGGTACTGTGGTGCACACAACCGGTTGTATGTAAATGAATGCAACTTGAAAATGAAGATTCTGCCATGCAGGTTTACGCCATGCACCTCTTCAAAACGTATGTGCTCTTCCATGATGCGTCGTGCAAACAGTTTGTATTGTCGAAAGAAATACACATCAAGGGGCTGGCAGTATTTGGTGGCTTTTGGTGGTATGATTTTTGTGTGCAAATTGACGTCCCTGTCACCGAAGGCTGTGGCTGGCAAACTAGTGGCGGTTTTACCAGACCACGAATCTAGTAAGAGAAGGGAAGGTCCTGTTAGTTCTTGTTCCAGTACCTTACGCATCCAGAGCAGAACGAGAGCTGTGGACATCTTACCACTGGTGCTGCAGTCATATTCTATATTTGGAGGTTGGTTACGTCGTACTGTTTCGGAAACGCGTTTGCCAAACTTACCACCCGCTTCCTGAAAGCTGATGTACAGTTTCTTTGCAAGGCGTCCTGACATGGACATAAGCACCTGAATGGTATAGGAGACGGTAGTCGATGCAACGGATTGCACAACTGCTTCGGTTGTCTTCTCCCCAGTCAGTGATAGCCTCCTGTTTGACGTGAGTTCATATTCAAATCGAGTTTTATCTGTATTGAACACCATGTCGGCATCAATTGCGTTGGTAGTAATGTAGTCCGTAACATCTCGTACAAACTCCAATGCGCTCTTCTTTACGGCCGTGTCAAGGGTAACATCCCGCCTGGCAACGAACCTCGAGATCTTGCGTGATGAGATTTTATAGCGGCGTTTGAATTTGTGCAGGAAATATGTGCTAGCTTTAAAATTGGGATACCCGTTGCGTTAGCTGCTTCCTTCCCCCACGTCTTTAAATGCCAGTAGGGAATTGAGAGTCCTATGTTCCGCGCATCTTGGAATTTGGTGTGCATATGCTGGTGAATGCGTTTAGTTTTGTGTTCCATCGTACCACCACTCTCAGCAGCCGTTACTATTTGCCGCACTTTTTCTGGTGATGTCTTGTATTTACGGGCAGTTGCTGCAACTGTTTTCTTTGCTACCTTCACATTTTCATAGACACTCTGTATGGTTTGTCCGGTAAACTGTTCATGAATGCTTTTCCGTTTCACTTGGGGGAGGGGGGGTCTGATGGTTCATAGGAACTCGAACTGCTTGGCACGTTGTGTGCTGGTGGACCCGGTGTATCACTATGTTCAGATAACGTGTCCGACGTTTCATCACTATCACGCCACAATGTCTGTCCTTCAAACATGTCAGCGCCTCCAATGACATGTTGCTCCAAAACGCTATGCGACTGCCTTGCAATTCGCCTGTCGATGTACGTTGCAGCCGTGTCGACCGCTTGGTATTTCTGCGTTACCTCGTTCACCAGTATCTGTACTACAGCATGAGGGTTACAAGCCATTTTCTTAAAACACACAACACAATATTTGTATGCGTACGAACAGGCCCGTGCGTTGTCTCACAGTACTCACGTTTAACAGTCACTGACGTACACAACGCAGGACACCTTCCAGGCATGCACAGTATCACCCAATCACTTCACACCCACATTTACATGTTGTTTGACACTTTATGGCTGAATACATTACAGGCGAGTGTCCCACTTTTATAAGCCACTTTCTAGGGACTGCGGGCGATTGCGAAATTCCGTACTTCACACCTGTTACTTTGGTGTCATGCGTGTCCACCACAGAACGTTCCGTGACGATTGTCGTCGGGAGGTCCGATAGTTTGTTTCCCTTGTGAGTGATTGTGCCGTGATTGTTTCTTCCGGTTTCAACAGTTCGAAGTACAGCACTCCATGCATATCCCACCATACACACAACAGCACCTTTTCCCCGTGGATATCCCATTTTGCAGTGGATGTTAATGGCTGGCACCTGAGTCGACCCAGGATTGCTTGCGAACGGGGTTGTCGCAATAGACCCATTTTTTTCATCCCCGGTGACAACCTTCCACAAGAAATTATTCCCTTGAAACCTCTTCAGCAACGTCATGCAGATGCCCAATCGTTGACCAATATTAGGCTCCGTTAAAGCATGCGGAACCCACTTACCAATCTTCTGGTTCTTCCCCAAGGCCTGTAGACGCCGTACCACCGTCGATTGAGCCACTTTCAAACGTTTCGCCATTTGCGTTGTCGATTGTGTGCATCCTCTTGTAACAGCGATTCCAGCTTCTCGTCTGCGAGTTCCTGTGATCTACCTGCACGTGGCTTGTCTTCCAAGCTTAGATCACCTTTCTTAAACCTGGCAAACCATTCTCGACACATCCGCTCGCCCATAACCGCTTCATCATACGCCTGACGTATTGAGCCATATGCTTCACTCGCACTTTCCCCTAAATTAAACATTAATAAGAAACAGTGCCTCAAATGAACTTTATCGACCGCCAGGTTTGGTTTCATGTACGAACTGGCAGCACGGTTCGTCAGCCGGTTAGACCCCTACAACGCCCGCTAGCGGGGCGGGGGAAACTTTTGCTACCCCTAATATCTTAGTATCGTCAAAATAGTAGGCTGCTCACAAGGTTCCCCTGCTTGGGTGAAAATTGGATGGAATTTTACACACCCAGCCAATGACATCGTTCATGGTTCTGGATTGAGCCTGGTACTTTCGCGAAGTCTTTACTCCTTGTAGGGTTGCATAAGCATAAAATCTTTCTGGTCGTTGGCATGGAGTGGTATTTTGGAAGACGCATGATGAGAACATCGCCATGACATTGGAACTGTATGTATAAGTCATTTTTACGTATCCTGGCATTGGCACTGCTACATCATGTACTTTTCCTCATTCACGACTACGCACGGCCGTACAAGGTCTGTATTGTTCGGCTGTTCATTGAACAGAACAGTAGCGGTTAGGTGAAGCTGCCCATCCATATGAACCCTTGTGATTTCAGCTGTTTTCGCCATTTGAAATGTCTGGTACTCGCTACAAGACAAACAGGATGTAAATCTCCGAATCACGGACATTTTACACAGACTTAATGATACTGGTACTTTTAATGGTGTTCGTGAGCTGTCCAACGTATTATTTATAATGAGGCGAATAACTAATAATTTGCGCTCAAATGTTGTGATCATTGCTTTGCTTTTACAGGAATTATGGTAAGTTAAAAAATGTGTTCGCTTACTTGCCGAACGACCTACTATTTTGAGTCAATAATAACTTTATTTTACACTGCTGTTAATAGAAATTACAACACCATGAAGAAATGCTCAGATTTGCACGAAATTTGTAGGGTGGATAGGGCATCATGGGAGATGAAAATGAATACAATTTCAGCACACATGCAAATGTGAGACGCGCGCAACGCCATCGGAAACGTCACACCACGGGGAATAAAAGAAGGCATACAAAGGGCAGGTTTTTAAGCTTGCTATCGCTAAACTCGACCGTACGCAATTGTTAACATGTAAACATGCCGCGTAGGCAGTGCCATCTTAACACTTTCGAAGGCCCTGGTCTTTTATGTACATATACGAGTACAACAGTGGTATAAAACCTATATAATAGGCTACGTCTGTCCCTAATGCTCTGACGTCATTCAGTACTTGCAGCGCTTTTATCCGGTGGCCGAAATCGGAACTAATCTCACAGCTATCGCACGATACGTTAAATCAAGGATAAAAGTTTCATACTTTTTCAAAAATAACAATAAGAATAAAAAGACAGCTGTCTAAGCATGTAGAAAACCAACCCGAAACGTACAAGTAGAATTTTACTACAAAAAGACATATTAGGAATTCCAAGATCTTACGCAACAGGCTGTGCGTCATCAGGTTAAAAGAACTGGCGCTAGGAGAACACACACACACACTTAATATATAGGTACCCCGAAGACAACAGCGATCCTGGTGAGTGACATGATAACCAACCGCGTCACAACTCGGTTACAGCGAGAAACAAAGCTGAGAAAGAAAACAACACTTAATAGATGACCAATACGTACTCGCCGAAGTGATAAGTAAGCACAAGGTCCGTTATCAACACCCGCAATAGTGTACTTCGCTCGACACAAGAAGTTAAATAATCGATTCCACGGTGCATGTACATGTGCAGGTAAGTCATCATTACAGTATACGTCCTTAAAAACGTCAATGTACAAACTTTCGGCGAAGAGAGTTATATGCCTACCTCTGGTCTTAAGCAACAAAAAAGTCTCAGACCAAGAGGGTAGATGAGTTCCAGTCTTAACCAGGCGTGCAAGAGTTGTAGTAATTGTAGATCCAGTCTTTACAGTATACTGATGTTCAGTCACTCTAACTCCTAAATTACGAAGAGTGGAGTTTATGTACCATGAACTAGGAGTGGCAGCAATGTCAGTCTTCAAGGGCACACAGTACACGCCCCACTGTTCCTTGTGCTTACTTATCACTTCGGTGAGTATGTATTGGTCACCTATTGAGTGTTATTTTCTTTCTCAGCTTTGTTTCTCGCTGTAACAGAGTTGTGACGCGGATATCATGTCACTCACCAGGATCGCTGTTGTTTTCGGGACTACCTATATATTAAGTGTGCGTGTTCTCCTAGCGTCAGTTCTTTTAACCTGATGACGCGCAAGGCGCCTGTTGCGAAATATCTTGTTTTTACCTAATATGTCTTTTTGTAGTAAAATTCTAATTGTGCGTTTTGGGTTAGTTTTCTACATGCTTAGACAGCTGCCTTTTTATTCTTATTAATATCAAGGAGAAATACCGGAAAATGAAATAAAGTTAGTTAGGCAGGCGACTTCATCTGTGGCAACACGCACGTGCTCAAACAACTGTCTGCGAGGTTTGTTCTGTTACGTAGGTGTGATGTCGTGTTTTATTTCATTTTCTTCGCATTGCAGGGTAATTTCATGAAATGGAATCAGCGTTATTTTATTTCATAAAAAGGAATTCAACCGTTTATTACAGTTATGTTTATTTATTTTACAATTCGTGTTATAAATGTTTCAGTTACAGCTTTTTCACCCGTGCATGGCAGGGCTATGAACTAGTTGTTACGATATGTGGTTATTTTTTATTCACATATGGTATTATTACAATATGTGGTTATTATGTACATTAAACATATGAGAATTTTTTTATACACCACCGTCACCATGTTATCCCTGTGAGAAGAAACATCAATGTCTAGTAGCTTTTTAAATACCACTTGAATGAAAAAGTGGTACCTGACAAAAATTGTAGAATTCCATGAGATGTACCAAATGCACTCACATTTAGTTTCCTAGTAAATTATAAGAAAAATGGGTACTGACAGATATAATGTTTCTTCCCCATTCTAGAAATTATTCAACGAAGATTAAATTAAAACAGAAGAAAGAAACCAACCAACCAACGCCGTTTCCAGACAATATAACGCACCGGACAAAAATGCTGATTTGTGGCCCCCGTCATATTTTTATTTATTTAAATAGCGAAGATTGAATATACATATAAGTAGCCCAGGTGGGCAAACCTCAGTGCTAAACATATGTGCACTTCTTCGTATACATAGACAACACAAATGACTGTTTAAAAGGAAAAAGGGATTCATAAAAAAATGCGATTTATGCGTGGCTCTCAAGCCTCACCCATACTCGGGATCGGGAAGGAGGTCCACTTTCTTTGTTTCCTATTTTGTCACAAAAAATCCATCGAAACTTCCCTCCAGCCTCCTCGGGAAATCGAAGCTACGAGCAAGGTTTGAGAAAAATGGCGGAAGAACTTCCAACTTTCTGCATTTGTTTTTCTTCTTTTCTTTAAAAAAAGAAAAAAGGACTGCTGGTGAGTGGGGCAAGAGTTCGACGCTCTGTAAACCCATAAGATTCTTGGGGCGTTGCGGGGCCCCAGTTCAGGTAGGGGCCCTGTTGGCCCACCCCTTTAAGACGGCCGTGCGCGTAGGAGGACGAGACAACCATAAGAACAACACTTGACGGAGTTCGAAAGAGGGGGAATCGTTGGACTCAGAGAAGGTGGTTTACCATATCGTGATATTTCTGCATGCGTTAGATGTAATGCAGCTACCGTTATGCGTGCATGACGTCAATAAATAGCAGAAGGTTCTACGCATCGTCTTGTAAGGTCTGGAGCTCGAAATCGCACAATCGAATGGAAAGAGAGGTATTTGCACTGTATGACAGTGACATCGCGCACAATACCATTCACGACACTTGCGCAGCAATAGAGGATGCCCACATATCGTCCGATGTCTACAAGCACTGCCCGTCACCTATTGATTACTCTGAACGTCGAAACTGGAGTGCAGAATGGGAGCATATTGTGTTTTCGGACGAGTCTGGATTCATTCTAATAGATCACGACGGGCGAATCCATGTTAGCAGGTACCGTAGTGAACGGCATCTGGAAGGTTTCATCGTGCAGCGCCATACCAGTCCCACGCCGAGCGTGAACTGGGGCGCTGTTGCGTTTCATTCACGCATCACAGGCACATTGAACAGCCAACGCTACATCACGGAATTGTTGGAAGCTGAACTTCTACCCTTCCTTCAGACGATCCCGGGAGCCGTCTTCCAACAAGACAATGCCCGACCCCATGTTGCTCGTACTGTCCAAGACGTACTCTGTACACATCAAGTCGCTTTTCTTTCCTGGCCTGCTTGCTCGCCAGATTTGTCGCGTATAGAGGACGTTTGCGGTGTCATCGTGCAACGACTGACTCACATGGCCTCGCCGCCTGTCACAACCAACGAATTGTGGATGCGTGTAGAAACAGAATGGAATACAATACCGCAGACGACCATCCAAACTCTGTTTCTTTCGATCCCATGGCGTTTGAGGTCGGTTATCGCCGCCCATGGTGGATTTACTTATTACTAATTTTTTGGACTTCCTCATCACGAACCGGTATGTAATTGTGATCGTTTGCAGCTTGTACCATAATTAATCACTCCCATAAATTTCATTAGGATTGCTTGTTTTTTCTTGGTGTTGCAATTTCTATTAACAGCGTTGTAGTTTTGCTCTGTGATTGTAGTCTAGTTGAAATAAAAAAACAAACAACGTAAAAGTAAGAAAATATTTTGGCCACTAATCCTAACCCTCTCCAGCCCTGCCTAACTTAAGCCTTACTCCTATTCTTAAGTTTAGCTTCGGTGCATTACGACATCGGGGAAGTTTGAGCACTTCTCACCCTCTCTCTCCCTCTCTTTCTCTCCCTCTCCCTGTGTCCCTCCCTCCCGTGTCTTTCTCTCTCTTCCTCTCTCTCTTCCTGTCTCTCTCTTCCTCTCTCTCTCCCTCGTGTCTTTCTGTCTCTCTACCTCTCCTCCGTGTCTTTCTCTCTCTCTTCCTGTCCCTCTCTCTCCCCCATATATTTCTATCTCTTCCTCTCTCTCTCCCTCGTGTCTTTCTCTCTCTTCATGTTTATCTCTCCCTACCTCTCCCCGTGTCTTTTTCTTTCTTTCTGTCTCTCTCTCTTTCTACTTCTCCCCCGTGTCTTTCTCTCTCTTGCTGGCCCTCTCTCTCTTCCTCTCTCTCTCCTCCACGTCTTTCTCTCTCTCTCTTCCTGTCCCTCTCCTTACCTCTCCCCCGTGTCTTTCTCTCTCTTCCTGTCTCTCTCTCCCTACCTCTCCCCCGTGTCTTTCTCTCTCTCTCTCTCTCTCTCTCTCTCTCTCTCTCTCTCTCTCTCGTGTCTTTCTCTCTCTTCCTGCCTCCCTCTCCCTACCTCTCCCCCGTGTCTTTCTCTCCCTTCCTCTCTCTCTCCGAAATACCTCAGAGTTATATGCAGCCTTCTTCTAAATTTACTTAGCTCACACGCACAAAAAATGACTTTATATAAAATGGGCAAAACAACAACCATGAACACATTTAGAAAAGAAAAAAATGCCAAAAGTATTGATTGAGCGGTTCCGCTGCCTATGCAGTCGAGTGCCATTTAGACAGATCGGTCAGGAAGGGGGTTATAGAGGTAGCAACATGAACTATCAATGGCATGCGTAAAAAACAGGGACTAAGAATTTATCTCTGCTGTTGTTAATATATATCTTTCTCAGTGGTATTATTTACTGTTTTCGCGGAAATCTTTTGCAAAGTTTCCGCTTATTTTAGATAGGAACCTCTTTTTCGTGAAATGAAAGTCAAAAAGCGTTTTCTGTTTTTGTGTAGTCTTTCATTAGCTAATTTCTTTACATCCATCTCAGGCAAAATTTACGGTTTTCATGTACAGCTCATTTCTTCTTGGGTCAACTTTTAACATTTATTTTGTAGATAAAGAAAAAGAAAAAAATCCTAGGAGTTCGAAAGCGATCACAAAAGAAAAAAATCAAGCTGCGGAGGGGGAGGTAAGGATTTGAAAAGGAAAGCATGTAGTACATTGAGATGTTATTTATTTTTAGCACAGATTCTTTTTCCCTTTCGACACAAGGTACTTTTAAGAAGGGCGTATGAAGATAAATGGGTTAAGAAATGTTTTGATACACGAGTAAAAGAAAAAAACAGGAAAGAGCGCGCAAGTGATAGATAGAGAAAGAAAGAACAGGGCGCAAGGAAAATTGTTAGCTTCAGGGAGCATGCGATTATTTGAAGAGACGTTCGTTGGGGTTTTTTTTTCCCGAAATGCATTGGATTGTTTTATGTTTGATTTCCACAACCCCAGCATGGAGGCATTTTCTGTTTCTTTTGGGTATTTCGTTTGTTTGGAAAATATATTGCCCAGTTGTGAGGTTGATTTCTAAAGCTGATTTCTAAAATAATGTATTCATGTATCACAAAAAATGAAGTTTTCAGCGATGTCTGTTTGTATTGCTGTAACGATGGATTTATTATGTACCAAAATTTTACATTGTATGTATTTCTTTTCCATAAGATATATATGACGAAAATTCGGCTACCAACATGATGGTACAATGGGAAAAAAGATATATACTGTATGTGCACGTATGTGCAAGGTGATCAAAAGTTCCCGAACCCTAATTTGAACAATTTTTATTCGCATTATACAGATACATAATGTTTACTTACAGCTGTGATACATCTTCCATCGACTTTTGACCAACTGATGTTGACCTAAAGAAGGTGCTGAAAATGACCTCCGTGTTGCTGGAGGCAACACGGAGGTCGACACATGGCGACACATGTTTTTCGTAACGCGTTTTAGCATAAATGGCGTGATTTCCGCTATAGCCTGAATAATGTTTGTTTACAAGAACTGCAGGTCATGCGAGTTGTTTGCATGAACACATTCCTTTAAATATCCCCACAGAAAAAAAAAACATTATTTCGAAAAGAAAACGTTCAATAAGCTCCTGTTGTATCGAGTAAATTTACGAAACCAACGGCAATACAGCAGGCGCTTATGCGTATCAGGTGCCTTCAGTTCTTGGACAACTTTCACGTTGTATGCCTGAAGCTGCAATCTTTTAGTCGCTTTCTGTACTGAGCCATAAGAAAGTTTCACTTGCTGAGATAATCGATGAAGTGATTTTGTAGGTGACTGTTGCAAACGGTTTTTCAATATTACTTCTGCCATTAACACACTTGGTCGGCCATTTCTAGGCATATCATCAACCATTCCAGTTTTCCGAAATCGTACGAGTAAACTGTGTATAGTTGATTTACTTACCACAGTATGCAGTGGAACTTTTTTCCTGAACTCTTCTATGCACTGTTTGTAAGACTGCGTTTGCAAATAAGCTTCAAGTAAACAAATTCTCTGCTCCCTCGTCAAACCTATGCCTCTATGCAAATAGTGCCTCTGCGCATCTTTGTTCAATGCTGACGTTAGTCTCTCCACTTGTCCTTCAATTCTGACGTTATGATAGGGGCAAACCCCCAGCTATCACCTCGAACATCAGCGGCCCGTATGCTGCGGCATTTCCCACGGAGGCTGCCGGTTCTGTCATGGAAATGGGGCACTCCACCTTAATCGCATCGATTATCTGCCCACGATTCAACTCTCTCAGGTTGCAGTGTGTAGCACAGCCGCAAATGTGATGATCCCTATCATCACATTCGTGGCTATGCAAATCAGCATGTACATTGATGAGCCATTACATTATGACCACCTACCTAATGAACTGTAGGACCCCCTTTTAGCGCGCGAAACTGCGGCCACTCCGCGAGGCATCGATTCGATGAAGTAGCGATAAGTATCCGGTGGTATCTGGTACTATAATGTCAACAGCAGATCCTCTAGTTCCCGTACAATTCGGGGTGGTGGTGATTTAGCGTGTACCTGCTTTTCCAAGTGGAACCACAAATGTTCGATTGGGTTCATGTCAGGTGAATATGGAGGCCACAGCATTAACAGAAAGTCACCAGTATGTTCCTCGAACCACTCCTTGACGATTCTGGCAGTATTGCGTGGCGCATTATCCTGTTGGTAATAGCCATCACCAGCTGGGAACACAATTGCCATGAACGGGTGAACTTGATCCGCGACGATGTTCAGATACCTGACAGTTGTCAGGAATTATGCTATTGGGGTAATGGGGACAAAAATATCCCAAGAAAATGTCGCCCACAGTATAACACCGCCGCCTGCGGCCTGTTTCCGCCCAACAGTGCATCCAGATGCCATAGCCTCCGTTAGCAATCGCCGTATCCGCGCTCCGCCGTCTACGTGATGCACCAGGAATCTTGATTCGTCAGACAACCATGCCACTTTCTTCCAATCATCCAATCTCGATTATTTTGGGCCCATTTCATGTGTTGCTGGTGATGACGTGCAGTGAGCATGGGGACCCGGCTGGGTCTTCGACTACGCAGGCCCATGCGCAGAAGGCTGCGAACAGCGATGAACTGTGTGCTGTGAAACATTGCCCTGATCACCACTGTGGCCCTGCGGTCGCTGTGAATAATATGCGCGACAGTCTTTGCTCCCCTCTGGCATAAGTGAGCTGCGGACGACACATGGCCAAACGACGGTTCGTCGTTTGGCCATATGTGCACCACTTTTGATACGTATTCACAACAGTGGGACGTGAACAACCCACAAACCGTGCTTTCTGAGTTCGTAGTTCCGAGGCGTCGTGCTATCACAATTTGTCCTTTACTAAACTCCGATAAATCGGCAGCTTTTCCCATTCTGACTCCGAACACTCTACTAACCGAAAACCGGTCTTCGGGTTGTATACATATACTTCTCTGTGAACTTCACCAGCGCCACCGTTCGGGCTTCAGGCGCGCTCATTTCTCGAGTTTGGGGGTGGTCCTAATGGAATGGCTCATCAGTATATATATAAAAGATAGGAAGACAAATGGGAGCGTAATATTTTGTGGTTTGCCCTAGGCCAGAAATGCCTAGTTACACCTCTACTTGGGAGTGTAAATGTATTTGAGATAATATCTATGAGGTGTGCCAACTTCACCAATTTTTTTATTTTTTTTTTTTTATTGTTGGGATTTTAATGACGACTGTGAGTAATTCAGTGGGCTATACGCAGTTACCTGTCCCTAATTTAGGTCCACTGGCTCCAGGGAAGGGAGAGCGCCAGTGCCGTAAGACCGGCACAATATCCATGCCTCACCAAATGATTGGGGAAGGGCAGCCTTACAGAGATCAGATGATGGAGGGAGATATGACCTCTCACCAATTTGTTCAGGAGGAAACAAAAAATCGAAGAAGATGAACTACGAGTTTCGAAGTATGTTTTAGAATTTAAAAAAGCAAATTGTAATTATTCATTCCTGTCATCGTCACAGGGCAAAACACTAGTCATTTGTTCATTGGTACTCTCCCAGAATCTTGAAAAAAGCAAAGTTCCTCTATCATTTGTCAATCGAGAAAAACAGAATTAAGTTTCAGTAATCCTAGTGGCAAGGTTATGCTCATACCACTTTTCCGGTAGTTGCTTCATTATGTCACTATCAAATCATCGTCATAAGTCTACATAATCGTCACTTTTCTGTGTATCTGTGCCGTAGCAATATGTTGGAATTATAATACTATTCATAAACCAGAAGGAATGGCATTCATGTGGTACCTAATTTACCAGTCTAAGAAGTCTATACACTCAGAATACAACTGCTACAGAAATGTCAACTCTTGTACTTTTGCACTTAATGAATGCAAAAAAGATATCAGGAAACGAAAGCCTTTTACTTCTTATGCTCAAAGATGTTTCACTTTATCTGAAGATGGTAATTCTTAACATACTTTTTCTTCATTCATTTTCTTGCATTGTGATGATTTTGACATGAATGCTTTGTAAATTTCCTTGCTGCTAGTCATGCTGTTATGTTGGTGACATGCCTTCCGTAATGTGGGAATCCACTGCTACATTTTATAACAAATTATTAAAAAATGAAGTTCATCTATTTGAAAGTAAGCAAATCTCATTCCTTTAAGTTGGTATGAATAAGGCTTAAATGTATGCTCATGATCTCAACTGTGTATCAGTTGAACTAAGGTAAAGATCATAACTGGGTATCAATTTGAATGTTACTCTAAAGATCTTTCTGCATCAGTAATTTTTTAATAATAAGTGGTCATTTCAATACTTTTTATTTTGCTGTTATGCATGAAGACGATGGTGACAAGTTTTGAAGCAAGAATTTTCTGCTGGTGTTACATTATAATTTGTATAATTATTTTGAATAAAATATGTTTATTTTGTGTCATTTTTATTTTTATTTATACAGGCTTTACTCAATGCTCAAACAAGAATCAAGAAGATAGTTCCAGGATTTCGTTTTAACCTTGGGTTTTCTGGAAAATTCTACCATAAAGGAACTGATGAAGAAAACATTGGGGATGATATGCTCATAGGTATGACTATGCCTTTTGACTTCTGGCAGTGATTTGTTGTAATTCTTTGTTAACAGAAGAATATCTGAAGTTTTGAATGAAATGTCCACTTATCTCCTCTTGCCAGTGTTTGCACTAGAATGGCCTGTAATTTCAATTTGAAACAACTTCAATTGTTTTCATGCTACCTTTTTTTTTTTTTTTTTTTTTATATGAAAGTGTATTTCATCATGTTTCATTCTTGTTTTGCTTTCTATATGCTAATCCCTGATCCCCAGGAATTACCATAGTTAAGAAGGTTTGTAGAACATGAAGTCTAAGTTCATCATAAGAATTTACACTATCTACCAACAAGTAATTGGACACCCCTGCAATCGACGATATCTGCGGTCCTGATACACGTCACGGCCGCCGCCGTTAAATATCGTGTGAGAAACAACAACGCAACCAGACGCATGCAAGATCCCACGCAGTTCGGAGCTCTCTGATTTCGAGAGAGGTGTAATCGTCGGGTATCACAGAAATGGCCGATCCATACGTGACATATCCAGCGAGTTGAAGTACCCAATATCGACAGTGGCCTACGTGATTGGCAAGTGGAAGATGAGAGGTGACTGTCGGAATGTGCCCCGACATTCCGACAGTCACCACAAAACTGCGAGTTAGAGACCGACGGGTGCTGGCCAGAGAAATTCGGAAGAACCGCACCAAATCGATGGGCCACATCCGCGAGGAGTTTCAACAGGCATCCGGGAGTGTTCTTTCGATGAATACCATCCACAAGGAAGCCCATCTGCTCGGTTATCATGGACGTGCTGCCGCCCACAAGCCTTTGATCACCAAATCCAATAGCGCTGCTCAGCTAACGTGGTGCAAAGAACGTCGACAGGGGACCGTTGAACAGTGGAAACAGGTTCTCTGGAGCGACGAATCAAGGTTCACCCTCTACCGTTCGGATGCCAGGGTCTGCGTTTGGCGTCTGCCTGGAGAACGCCTCCTGCCGGAATGTATTGTGCCAACTGTGAAGTTCGGCGGCGGTGGAATTATGCTATGGGGGTGTTTCTCCTGGTATGGCACGGGACCCTTGGTCGCAATTCCTGGTAGACTCAACGCCGAGACCTACTGCACCATTTTGGATGATCATGCGCTTCCTACGTTGTGGCAGTTTTACGGGGTGGACCCATGTTACTTTCAGGATGAAAATGCCACCTGTCATGTTGCGAGGTCCAACATGGCTTGGTATGGTGACAATGTGGTTAATCGAATGGACTGGCCTGCGCAGAGCCCGGACCTTAACCCTATCGAGCGCCTCTGGGACGAGTTGGAGCGTCGACTTAAGGGGTGCCCCCACCGTCCGAAATCGGTCAAGGAACTGACCTGTCTTCTCCAAGCCGAGTGGAAGAAAATACCGCTAGCCGTCGTATAACGCCTGGTTGAGAGTATGCCCCGAAGGGTCGCAACTGTAATCGCCGCTTGTGGAGGCTCCACCAACTATTGAAGGTGAATAAACTTCGTTTTCCTTTGCTATCACAGGTGTCCAATTACTTGTTGGTAGATAGTGTATATCACCTTCGGTAGTTTCATGTCATGTGACCATCAAAAACATCAAAAAGGCTTTCGGAGAATGACAGCAATTTCTAGATTGCCTGATTTGAGAAATACCATGTCCATGACTGGTTTTTAAAGAAACTTAATTTGGATGTCCTCTTTGGTGTTTCATCACAAGATCTGTAAATTTAAATAGAGTTTTATAACTAACCACTTTTGAGAAAAACATGTGTTTGGTTTCTCTGAACGTTTATTGAAAACATGCTTTAGAGATTTAATTTATAAGTTTATTTGGTGATGGATATCAATCTTCAAAATGCGTGTGAATTAAAAAAAAGGAAGTATTGAACTTAATGTTTCATGTGCACGACAAGGTTTGGTTGTCATTGCTACCACAATTACATTTTGTATATTTTTATGATTGTGTACATAGGTAGATAGACAGATAGATAGATGTCTGTTTGTGTGTAAATTTGTAATATCATTATTAACCAAACCTTAACTTAGAAACCAAGGACGAGTAAGAAATATTTCTGAAAGACACTGCAGAAAGAAGAAATACTGAGTTTCAAACAGAAACACCATTGTAAAACTTCACCACTAGAAATATGAACTAGAAATTTTGTAGGGCAAATAACATCGCCTCATTATTCATGAGAAGCCCACCTTAAAAGACGATTCCTAAAGCATGGGCTTTAGGCAGACGTCAAGTAATTTTGCTTCCTATACTTCCAATGGAAAAACTTCTGTACATATTTTCTTCACAATTAATGCGTTCCCAAGGATGAAAATTTGAACATCCATTAAAATAGCTTCATTTTATAACTTGGAATACTTAATATTTTCTAAAACATAACCATAATTATGCAATCCAACATTTGTTTGTATACTCACGTCATCAAAGCACAGGTCGCGTTATCTTTTTTCTGATTTCAACACCACCAAAGGAAAAGTTATGGGTTTTTAATATAATTATGGTTATGTTTTAGAAAATATTATATATTCCAAGTTACAATATATGAAGGTATTTTAATCGATGTTTAAGTTTTCACCTTTGGCAACGCATTAATTGTGAAGAAAATGTGTACAGAAGTTTTTCCATTGGAAGTATAGGAAGCAAAATTACTTGACGACCACCTTAAGCTAAAATAAAACATCAGTTTAGAACTAACGTTTTATACATTTTTGTCAAGAACATCAATAAAACAAAGAAAGTTCAAAATTGCTTTATTTGTCTAAGGAAACAGGAGATGAGCAACACTGGGACATCTGAAAGAAAGAATACATAATTTAAAGTAAACTATATACGCACTTCTATACAGAAAGAATGATGAAAAACAAAGAGGACTTCAGGAAAAGGCCTACACTGATATCTGCCATCCAAACTTTTCTGCAAAATCAAGCGCAGGTGTTGTAGTCAAACATGCATGAAGTGCTACTACCATATGAACAAATTTACATTCTCCAAATACAGCCAAACCCACATATAACGAGCGGGCTTAATATAAAGTTTCACATAAACTGAAGTTTTGATAGATCCCTTGAATATCATAATATTCTCCCTAGTTATTTTCTCTATGTATATTACGATAACAATTTTGGGAAAACCACATATATCAAAATTCAGCATGGTTATTGGCAAACAAAATAAATTGCATTCAATCAGGTTTTAGCTCTTTGTCTTTCACTCGAAAACTAGGGTCTACGGGCTGTTTATGATGCTAGCCGCCTCAGAACTGGGTGAGCTATTAGAAGGCTAAGCATCATAGGACGGGGGGGGGGGGGGGGCGCAAATTTTTGAGTGTTTGGTAGAAATTTTGGCACAACATTCTGTTCATGGGCATTTTACCTGATGCTGATAATGTTATCCATAATAAAAAAGAAATTTTCAAGTGAATACTGTACATAGTATTTATTCAAAGTACATACAATAGTTTGGGAACCATGGATACAAATCTCTATGGCAAGTTACTATTTCTTCGCAATTTTAGCTTACTTAGGTTGTTTTTCATGTGTGTGTGTCTTTTGCTTTCATATGGCTGTTTATTTATGAATTTTACCTTGTAACCTGATAAAGAATATCTGATGATGCTGGGCCAAATGCTCTGTGAAACTATAGTTGATGCTAATAAAACATTTAATTGTGAATAAATGTTAATAAAACATTTAATTGTGAATAAATGTTAATAAAACATTTAATTGTGAATAAATGTTGATAATTTATTCTCTCTCTCTCTCTCTCTCTCTCTCTCTCTCTCACACACACACACACACACATTGTTGTTTTAAACTATAATTACAAGTTAGTAAAGTCATGCAATGGATTGATTACGATACGCTTTCCAACATTCCAGAAATCATTACTCAAGTTATTAGGATAATGGCTGTGGAATAAATCTCACTCTTGTGCTCTGACCTTTGACCCCATTTCGATCATATTCAACAGAACCGGTTCAGTGTACCTCCGGAACAACATGATAACGTTTTGTCGCAATCGAAGCATTTTTAGATAAGTTATGACACATAAGGGTGCAGGAATGGATCCCTCTCCTATGTCCTGACCTTTGACCCCATTTCGCCCATTTTCAATAGATTTGTCCCCAGGTGGTCCCCTACCACATTCTAAAATTGCATCGAAATCGAACCATTTTTACGCGAGTTATTGTGCGGAAGGACAGACAGACAGACGGACGGACAAAGCTGGAGCATATACGCTTCTTCAACCTACGGTTGAAAAGCATAAAAAATGGTGGTGTTTCTACTACTCTCATAAATTCGTTCAGAGGTCTCCCACCATTTCAGATAAATACAAACACTAAATTTAACAAAGAATTAATTTTATATAACAAAATTTCAGTGAATTCGAAAAATTCGCATACGTTTATCCAAGTTTCCCAGAATCTTAGCCATATGTTCCAACTACTTCAATATTTTGGGGGTAAAGGTTGTGCTCAGAAAAAGGTTGCGTGGGCCAAAGCCCTCCCCAGCATACCCGTAGCGTCGCACTTGCCTGGTTCCCCCTAGAGACAAATCAGTTTGCATGAAGACAAGAATGTTTCAGTTCTTTTTTAATTCCACCCCTACCCTGCTGCCATACACCCATCCCTCCTGGGCAAATACTGTCTTTTGTGCCATCCCCTTGCCACCTTTCAGTAACTTAATCTCTGCTTTGTGCAGCCACAAACCTTTTTGTATGGAGCAAAACACTGAGTTAATGATATTAAGCTAGTGATGTGATTCCTGACTGGGATTCCTTTACCTTTTTGGGGATGTCACCTCATTCTTCATTGAGTGTTGTTCAAGTAGTCCCACCTAGTTAACAAAGAATGATGTTGGTTACATTTTGTAAATTTAGTCAGCTTCAACAGCTAGTTTCTCAATAGTTTGTTCAGTGTGGTTATGAAAATTGAAAAAAGAATAGCTTTAAACAAGTGTAAAACTTAAATGATCAGTGAGAAAATCAAAGCAATGTTTATTGGGAAAAAAAGGAGTTAAAATTCTTGAAGTTGCGAAAAAGTGTGGTCGAAATTCTCTTTGTACTGCTTTTAGAAAACAAAGATGAATTGAAACCAGAATTCAGGGATGGTTTGTCGAGTGTTAAATGAAAAAGTATTTGAGAGGGAATTCACACAGCTGAGAATATAGTGGAGCACATTCAGGGCAAGAATCAATCAAGCGATGAACAAAAATCGCTATCAAAAGCTAACAATGTTAAATTTTTCTGTTAAAAATGTAATGATTTTAAATGTTATTGAATCCCCAAAATGTAAAATATAAAGAATGACAATTTCAATCTTGGATAGAATTTCAGGGTTTTCAACATGTTAACAAATACTCTTTGAGCATCCACTGAACCCCTGGAGATAGGAAAAAATATGAAAAATAAGGAATTACTAGTCTGTATTGGAGTAGATGTTAAGGGTTTTTAAACTACAATTCAACTTCTCTGTGAGTATCATCTATCACTGAAACTGGGCAGCTCAATTTCCTAAATATCAAATGTCCAGAATTTCTGGTTTAATCTACAGCAGATTTTAAGGGTTTATAAACTCCAACTTAACAAATCTGCAGTGAACATATGCTACTGCAGGAACCTTGGAGTAGTAGCTTAATCTCCAAAATGTAAAATAAGTAGTCTGTTCAAATGTAAATGAGAATTTAGTTATCATTCGAACACAAATCAACTCATGGGATGATGCTTTCCCAGACAAGTAAAGATAATTGCATACTGGCAAACAGGATGAGTCTAATCTCCCTCCTCACTACCAGTTTGGTATAATCAACGTGTCATAGTAAGAACTACAACATCCAGTTTAGTGTAGCCAAGAGCAAGAAGTACCCAGCTGTCGCACAGCACATTATTATCAAATTTCTCACAAATGAAGATGTCTCTCTATCCAAAATTGTTCCCAGGTTTTGAGCCCAGTTTAAGGAAAATTGGCTCATGCAAATGTGCTGTGGTGTTCAGTTGGGTTAAAGAATTCTGTGTTTAAGACCAGACAGTCAGATGGATGGTGATACATTTCAGCATAAAGAAAAAAGAAATTCAAAACAGATAATAGATAATGGGAGTGAAAAAAACCTCAAAATATTTGTTTTCGAAATTTGACTTTCTGTAAGGATGGACAGATGAAGCAGTAGACAGAAGAAAAGGGAAGTATATGGACAGCTGACTGATTAAGAGTACAGTGGAAAGTTTTGTTTTAAATTTGGGCATTCTATATGGTACTAACTAGTGTTAATAAGACCAGACAGACTGAAAGATGAAAAGACACAGCTCAGTGAAAAAAAGTGAAAAATTATATGAATGACTGAGGGTGGTTGTAATAAAGATTTCTTTTGAAATCATATGTTCTGTGTTGTAGCTAAATATGTTGGTAGGGAGGATGGGCAAACAGAATAATAGACAGTTGTAAGAGAAGAAGAAAAATTAAATGAACAAGGGACTTATTGAGAGTGTGAAGTGACAAAAAGTTATTTTCAAAATTAAATGTTCTGTGAGGTATGCAAGAGTGTTAGGAAATCTGAATGGACAGATGGATGAAAAGACTATTTTATGAAAATTAAATGAAATAAATAAATAAATCTTTAAGAACAAGCTACCAAAAATTTTGAAATCAGACCTTTAACTTCTTTTTTCTGTTAGAATGAACAGAATTTTTGCTACCATAAAAAGTTCCTACATTTTGACTACAAAATGTGTGTGAAAAAAGTGAATGGTAGATGAAAAGATCACATGCAAAGTTATAGGGCACCGTTCCTGTGAAGACTTCATTCGAGAAGTTCTTGAGAAAACTTACTTCTATTTGGGAGTCAGGTGATGGGGTTTCTGTAGGAAGAGCTACCAAGAATAAGCTGAGAACTGTGTGTATTCCCATTATTATTTTATTGATTTGTTTTCAGTATGATCTTGTACAATCACACTTGTTTACTCTTTATTGTGATATTAAAAGTTATGTATAATTTTAAATTTGTCATGTTAATTAGAAACTATATTGCTATCTTTAGAACATGCCCAAGAATTTTGGTGGTTCTGCCATATGTGGAGTCACAGCCAACCACATCTTTTTGACAATATATCTTCACTGGAAACTGAGATGAAATTAAACAGGGAGTTTGCCAAGGTGAGGACTTAACATACTGTGATGCTATGTGCCAGTTTTTTTGGAAAACTTCAGTAAGCTTAAATGTCAAGAAATATTGAAAAAATGTAATCAAGCTTATTAGAATTGAAAAACTTTTAATCAAGGTAATTGAAATATAAAACCAACCATTCCTAACTATGTATATCAGTATTGTGATTGCTTTTATAAAGTTGAAATATATAAAGTGGCAGTTTAACATGTTTGACATTAACAGTAGTTTGTAAATGTAATGCGGAATACGTGCAATTCCGAAACCTGAACTTTGGTTCAGTACACTCAATTCCTTCCTGCACATATACAGTAATTACTTCAACTGTACATAGAAATGAAGCTTGAAGTTTTGAATTTACAAATTGTCTTTTGTATAAGACTTTATCTTCTGTGTAATTCCATATGTATATGAGAATATATCTAATTCTTGTTGCAATAAAAAAGAGCCCACACTCACAGTCATGTAAATGTGCTAATAGCAACATGATTTAACTCTCATAGCATTGAACAAAAACATTATTCTATTAATGATCTTAAGTAAGTTTTTAGATTTTAGTTTTGTTCCTTAAATCTAGAGTTGCTAAGAACTGTTTTTTCCTTTATTGGATGCAATTTACTTTGAGAAATGTCCTTAGTGAAGTTTGTCTTGGATTGGAAAGAGAAAGTAATGTCTGTTGGCGAGGTACCCGAAGTTGGAGCCCCCTGCTATGGTGCACATTGGCCACTGAGATTGAGCACCACACTGGCGTGACATCAGTGGGTAGGTGGCTTAAGTCGATAGCAGTTAGCTGTCCCAAGGGGAAGAGTGTAAGCTCCAGCCAACATGGAAATGGACAAGGAGCACATCCTTCATTGCATGTTGTATGAGTTTTGTCATGGTAGCACCCTTTGCAAATGCTGTAAGGACCATTACCAGTGTGTACCTAATGCCATATCATATCGTCAGTGCTGTTGTTGGTTTGAACAGTTTTAAGAGGAAAGTTTTGACCTGTCAGATGGTCCTAAAGCCTAGGGATTCCAGATACATTAGAAATAAATATGGGACACTTACGACTGAGGGAAAAAGTTTAGTATGCACATCCGTCACATATGCCAGTCTTACAAAATGATTCTAACTATTCATATTAATCAATCAGTCTTGCTCACTCTTGCAATACTTTTCTGAAGAATGAATTTCACTTAACAATTGTTTGTTTTTAAGAATCATGTCATGAAAAGCTACACAATCCTCATTGAAGAATGATTTTACAGTTTTTACAGACAATTTGTTTTTCTCACCAGTCCACAGTGCATTCATGGGAGAAAATAATCTTTCGACACACGCATTTGTTCTAGGGATACACATAACGAACTCCATTACTTTCTTTAAATTTGATAATTCTCCTTCAACATTTTTTAAGAGATCCACTCAGACTCCATCTAACTATTTAGATTTCAACATGTCCTTCACTTAACTATCTTTTTTGGTTGTTTATACTACCATTACTTCATCAAACAAATTAGATTCAACAATGTTTGATATGGCTGCAGTCTGATTAATAGTTTGGACTGTTTAAAAAATGTTTCCCAAGATAATGCTGTTCTCAGTTTTACCC
Source organism: Macrothele yani (assembly GCA_039090855.1). Classification (NCBI taxonomy): domain Eukaryota; kingdom Metazoa; phylum Arthropoda; class Arachnida; order Araneae; family Macrothelidae; genus Macrothele; species Macrothele yani. The sequence goes on from CM077026.1 coordinate 121,973,391, forward strand.
AAGACAATACTGTCTAACTTCAGCATATACTGTGACCATTCTTTTATATATGACACGCATGTGTTGTAGAATTCAATTTCATGAGATTGGATTACTGACTGTATCCACCAGGTGTCGAGGTCACGTGCCCTCCTATCCTCCTATATCAATCTGCCATGACTGTGCTTGTCTACGTAATGAGAGCATTGACCACAGAGTAAGACGCGGGAGGCAACGTCACGGGAGATAACAGTCAGCTTGGGAGAAGCATGGCGTGCAGGTTAAAAAATATGTTTGTAAAAGAATAGAAATTACAACTCATCGATTTTGTTTTTCAGTTGTGAACTCTAAAATACAGGACGGAAAGCTGTCCCGAAGAGTTTTCTTGGGACAACGGGACGCATTAGCCAAAAACGGAACGATCCCGTATTTCACAGGATGTCTGGGATACCTACTAAAGCCGGAACACTCACAGCAGTGGATATGGACACGCCGTGAAGACCTTAGTGGAGACCGAATTACATGTGACCACACAGGAGTTGGCCCAACAGTTGACAACTACCCCCACATGAGCATTATCATGCATCTGCATCAACTTGGGATGGTGCACAAGAGGGGAGTTTGTGTACCCCATCAACTTACAGTTGAGCAGAAATTGCATGAGTGCATGCGTTTCTCAGCTTGCATGTGATCAAGTTAAACCATTCTTGGACTACAGTATGACAGGTAACCCATGGGGGATCCAGCGGAGGACGACTGGGGTGATCCCCCCCCCTCCGAAACCCTGACATAGTGTTTACGTTTAAAGTAGCGAAGATCGTAAATGATTAACTTTGCATATTTTGTTTTCAGTTTTTCTAATATAAATATAACAATTAAACTTACTACAGAACTGGATTTAAAATATGTATTACGTTGATTTAGCTTCAGTAAAAAAAGAAAAGAGAGAGTAGTAGAAGAGAGAGAGAGAGGGAAGACATGGACAGCGGGGAGAAAAAGAATGGGGGTATTCTTTATTACTTATTTGCTATTGCCATATTTACTAGCATCTGTAACATCTCAAAACAGTCAGTGAAAAATTTAAAACAAACCTGAATCCTGAATCTATAATTCAAACTATTCATTTTTTCTCATGAAAGTTTATATGTCTCTAAATTGTAATTAAGATAGTAGTCTGTTCTGAACTATCATAAAAACGGAAACTTTCTAAATTTCTATTAGCTTTTGGGAATTTTAGTGCTATAAAATTTTTGCAGGAAAAGATTAATAATATCGTAAAAATTCCAAGCTATTTAACTTTGGTAATCGTTGAATATTAGGAGGCACTGTTTACTTGGTTTAACGTTACATACTCATTTAAAGGAAATTACAGTGCTTCAAGCAAGATTAGAGGAACTTAGTTTTTCAAAAGAAAAAATAAGTTCTCCATCACATTTTTGTATGAGTGTGATTCTAAGACACACTGAGTACGCCCGTGTGTCTACCATCCTTTGTTGGAGTTTTCCTTTTTTACGTTAATTTCCAATGGACGTAGAGTTTTGTTATTTCATCACCAATGAAAAGAAGTCAAAAAGGACTTTTTTGTTGCCGTCAAGCACAGTAAAAACAAACAAGTTAGTAAAATCATGCAATGCATTGATTATGATACACTTTCCAACATACCAGAAATCATTACTCAAGTTATGAGGATAATGACTGTGGAATAAATCTCGCTCCTGTGCCCTGACCTTTGACCCCATTTCGATGATATTAAACAGAATTGGTTCAGTATACCTCCGGAACAACACGAAAACGTTTTGTCGTAATCGAAGCATCTTTACGTAAGTTATGACGCACAAGGACAATGGAATGAATCCCGCTCCTATATCCAGACCTTTGACCCCAGTTCACCCATTTTCAGTAGGGCTCGTCCCCGGGAGGTCCCCTAGCACATACTAAAATTTCATCGAAATCGAACCCTTTTTTATTAAAGTTATTACGCATAAGGGCAACGGAATGGATCCCTCTCCAATGTCGTGACCTTTTACCCCATTTCACTCATTTTCAATAGGGTTCGTCCCCAGTTGATCCCCTATCATATACTGACATTTCATCGAAATCGAAGCATTTTTACTCAAGTTATGGCGCATAAGGGCATTGGAATGGATCCCGCTCAGCTGTCCTGAACGACCTTTAACCCTATTTCACCCATTTTCAAAAGGGTTCGTCCCCAGGTGATCCCCTATCATAAACTGAAATTTCATCGAAATCGAACCATTTTTACAATTTTATGTCGCATAAGGGCAACGAAATGGATCCCGCTCCGATGTCCTGAACGACCTTTGACCCTATTTCACCCATTTTCAATAGGGTTCGTTCCCAGGTGATCCCCTATCATATACTGAAATTTCATCGAAATCGAACCATTTTTACAAGTTATGGCGCATAAGGGCAACGAAATGGATCCCGCTCCGATGTCCTGACCTTTGACCCTATTTCACCCATTTTCAACAGGGTTGGTCCCCAGGTGATCCCCTATCATATACTGAAATTTCATCGAAATCGAAACATTTTTACTTGAGTTATGGCGCATAAGGGCAACGAAATGGATCCCGCTCCGATGTCCTTACCTTTGACCCCATTTCACCCATTTTCAACAGGGTTCGTTCCCATACGATCCCCTATCATATACTGAAATTTCACCGGAATCGAACCATATTTACACAAGTTATGACGCATAAGGGCAATGGAATGGATCCCGCTCCTATGTCGTTAGCTTTGACCCCAGTTCACCCATTTTCAACAGGGTTCGTTCCCATACGATCCCCTATCATATACTGAAATTTCACCGGAATCGAACCATATTTACACAAGTTATGACGCATAAGGGCAATGGAATGGATCCCGCTCCTATGTCGTTAGCTTTGACCCCAGTTCACCCATTTTCAATTGGGTTCGTCCTTATGTGGTCCCTTACCACATACCAAAATTTCACTGAAATCGAACTATATTTACGCAAATAATGACGCATAAGGGCAATGGAATGAATCCCGTTCCTGTGTCGTGAATTTTGACCCCATTAACCCCATTTTCAATAGGGTTTGTCCTTATGTGGTCCCTTACCACATTCTAAAATTTCACTGAAATCGAACCATATTTACGCAAGTGATAACGCATAAGGGCAATGGAATGAATCCCGTTCCTATGTCGTGACCTTTGACCCCATTAACTCCATTTTCAATAGGGTTCGTCCCCAGGTGTTTCCCTATCACATACTAAAATTTCATAGAAATCGAATGATTTTTACGCGAGTTATCGTGCGGACGGACGGACAAAGCTGGAGCATATACGCTTCTTCAACCTACGGTTGGAAAGCGTAAAAAAGGAGAGGGAGGAGAGCAAAATTCCAGTTTCCATGTTTTTATATTTATCGATTTTATGACTAAACCGTGTGTTCATTATGTTTTGGCTGAAATCAGGCGTGCATTTACTTTAATGTATGAGAATATGTTACGTGGAGACCAACAAAATATTTTTTTTATTATATTAACCAACTCTGAATATAAGGGCTTGGGCTTTATTTTGAAGGATTTCATTCAGACGTAGTCTGTGCTAATTTCAAAAAAGCATAAAGTTCATTTCTTCGGGAAACATCCAATCGATTGCACTGAAACCATTTGGATTTTTCACCTATTGCTTGCTCTTGTTCAAGTATTTAACGATTTAACATTCCTGGAGTAAGTGAAAGGGTTTTAAAGACCTTGCAAAGTAACACCAGGTAGGAGCGGCACTGCCAATAGTTATGATGTATATCTAAAAAAAAACCTTCTATAATGGCTTCTCCCCCTCACTTTTTATCCCCCCCCCCCCCTCTAGAGTACACTTCTGGATCTGTCCCTGCAGGTGACGAGAAAGGAGTCCTGTATGACAATGTCAGTGCTCAGAAAAAGTTGTTGGACCCAAACCAGAACCCCATGCAAACTCCCAAAGCTGGCTTACATCCACGTAAGGTCTTGTAGTCTGTTTGGTAAGATGTGTAAGGCGTCATGTTTTTTGAGCTGCTGCTAGCCAATGCCACTATCATCGCTGACATGCGCTGCTATCAGTTCAATGAACTGCATGTATTGCTGAGGTCAAAATGACCAGCACTACTGAACCAGATGAATGTCCTCCTACATCAGGATGAATCAAGACCTCACACAGCATGGGAAACCTGTCACAAGATCAGGCACCTGAGCTGGGAGCTGTTGCTGCTGCTTTCAGTCTGCTTCCTAGATGCTGCTCCAAGTGACTACCACCTTTTCTGGTCGTTTGAGCATTTCCTGGATGCACAGCAGTTTACCAACCGGGATGATGTCGAACGCAAACTTACTGTCTTCTTTGCATTGAAGCTCCCACAATTCTACAGTCTACAGGGATGGTATCCAACAGTTGCCCAGACAATGGGAGCAGGTTGTGGCAAATGATGGTGACTACATTTTGGACTGATACACATGCAGTTAAGAACATGAAATGGGGGGAAAACTCCAGGAGATAATGGAATTACCATGGACATTATACTACAAGAAGCAAGCGGAGATATTGAAACTATACTCGCCCAAGTTTTCACCAAATGTCTGAATGAAGGGAAGATTCCTGAGGATTTGAATAATGCTACAATGATTTTGCTATATAAAAAAGGTGATGTTGAGAATCTCAGGAACTACAGGCCCATCAGGCTTCTTTCAGTGGTTTATAAATCTTCACTAAGGTTCTTTCACATCGCTTGAAGGTAATGCTAGACATGGCTCAAACAAGAGAACAAGCTGGATTCAGGAGTGGCTACAGCACTGTAGATCATATCCATGTACTGAGAGAACTAATTGAAAGAACAAGAGAATATGAACTCCCATTAAGCAGGGCTCTTATTGACTATGAAAAGACATTTGATTCCGTGAAACCATCAGCAGAAACAATGGCTTTGAAATCCTGCAGCATTAAAGATGCATACATTAGCATTATTAATAACATTTATGAAAATGCAAGTGCAAAGGTTTGGATATTTGAGGATACAGCACAAATAAGAATTGGAAAGGGAGTGAAACAAGGTAACACCATTTCTCCCAAGCTCTTTAATGCCACATTGCAAAATGTCTTTCAATCATTGAACTGGGAAAACAAAGGGATATATATTAATGGAGATTACTTAACTCACCTTCCTTTTGCTGATGACGTACTAATCTTTGCAACTACCCCTTCAGAGCTGCAGAGTATGATCCAAGAACTTGTTGACAAGAGTAAAGAAGTGGGATTAAAAATGAACTTTCAGAAGACAAAAGTGATGTACAATGCTTTTACAAGAAACAAAGATTTATCAATTGTGTAACGTACCAGGAGATGTGACGTACCTGCCAGAAGGACGCACACGACATAAAGGCAGATAGGAATCACAATACATGTCCGCGTAGCTTAATTGGTAGAGCAACTTATTCCGGAATGAGTGGACCCGGGTTCGAACCCCGGCGCGGATAAAAATGACGGAGAAATTTACTTCGTTATAATGGCGCCCGAACTATCCGGATGACCCGGTCGTTCAAAATCTCGCATTGGTGTGATGTTATTTCCACACCGCGAGACAGGAAAAATCAGAGAATCCCTTCTCCAGCACTTCGAAAAAAAAAAAAAAAAAAAAAAAAAAAATAAGGGGGAGATGATGTAACGTACCAGGAGATGTGACGTACCTGCCAGAAGGATGCACACGACATAAAGGCAGATAGGAATCAGAATACATGTCCGCGTAGCTTAATTGGTAGAGCAACTTATTCCGGAATGAGTGGACCCGGGTTCGAACCCCGGCGCGGATAAAAATGACGGAGAAATTCACTTCGTTATAATTGATGTAGAAAAGCTTGAGACAACTGATACCTACATTTATCTTGGGCAGCAGATATCAAGTGAGGATCACATTGATGAAGAAATTAATCGGCGTATAAAACTTGGATGGAGAGCTTTTGGTAGAAACAGTACAATTTTTAAGAGCGGTATGCCATTATGTCTTAAAAGAAAAGTGTTTAATCAATACATCCTGCCAGTGCTTACGTATGGAGCAGAGGCATGGGCCTTAACAAAAAAAGGCATACAAAAACTACAGGCAACTCAAAGAAGCATGGAAAGATGCATGCTTGGTATAATCAGGAAAGATAAGAAAAGGAACTTGTGAATAACGGAAATGACGGAAGTGGACAACATCATGACCAGAGTGAAATCACTGAAATGGCAATGGGCTGGACATGTTGCCAGAAGAATGGATCACCGATGGACCTGAAATTTTAGACTGGATTCCAAGGGACAGGAAAAGACCCTAAAGAAAACCCCATAGGAGATGGATGGATGAAATTCGAAAAGTTTGCTGGAGTGACATGGAGGAGACAGGCTCAAAACAGACAATTGTGGAAGAAATTTGGGGAGACCTTCATCCAGCAGTGGATTGATAATGGTTGATGATGATGATGATGATATGGCAATCAGCCTTTTTCTGCGGTCTTGTGTTTGCAGACATTACTTTCTTTCCAACCCAATGCCTTGGCCATGTTGTTGCATCTAGTGCCAAATTTGCTTCTGTTTGAGAATGAAAATTTGTATGTAGGATATCATAATATTACATTTGCATGGAATAAACTTGTGCTTCAGGACCACAGTCATAAAAGTTGTGATCACAGAAATTACCATATTTTTCATATTAAGACACACAGATAATGCATAAAATGCTTGTCAGATAATGTGGATAACGTTGACATAAAATTTCACAATAGAGAATGAAAGCATAGATCAAAGGAAAGTGTAGCAATACACATGGTAGTGTGTAATAAAGCTTCGTGAGTGGTATAGAAGTCAGAAGTTTTGATTTCTTTCTGGTCATCCAAGCTGGGCTTGGGTTCAAGTTCCAGGTGAGGCATGGGTTGATGTCTTGTATTATGAGACCTTTTGCTTTTGGATATTTTCTGTTTGTTTAGAAATGAATTACCTATATGAACATGGAGTGCTTACAAAGAAAAAGAAAAGAAAAAGGCATAATATTAAGTATCCTAAACAATGGGAGAAGTACAGTAAAAGTGAACTGGAAATTAAAAAAAAAACCCAAAACATAAAAGCAGCTGAGTGCAAATAATACAGTAGCAGGTTAAAGAAAAGAAATAACTTTGTTTAAAACATTATAGAAAGTAATGAAAAATTTATCACATCAGCATGTGGCAAAAACATAGACTAATTATCTTTTGCTATAGAAGTACTTTAATTAACTGAAATACTATTAAAAAGCACCAATCACTTACCCTAAAGATCATGGTAATTTCTATCGACTACACACTTCCAGCACGTCAATTATTGTAATATTGTTGGCCTTCAAAGGTTTACAGACATCTTGCTTACGATTCCTTCTTCCTGGGATGAAACATCGTATTTTTTTTAAGCCATATGAGATGTAACTATAAGCTTGTCAATTCCATAAAAACCACACAAGCATACTACTCATTCATACCATTCAATTAAAAACTATGTACATATTTACACAACCTTACATTCCTAGGTGGTTAAACCTTTGTCAACTGTGAGTAACAAAATACTCCATCTGTTTCACAACCCCTGCCACTCCCAATGCAAGTGTCACACTCATTCAGCCCCTCACACACAATCCTCTAGCGCTTTCAACAGACTACTGTCGTCATCAGGAGGCAGGTGTGTCTCACCCGCCCACTACAGCTCAAGTGAGCAGAGCCATCGAGGCACGGGCTCCAGTCGCAATCTCTGAATCATTGTGTCTCTGGCGCCATCTATTGTCATTGCTGCTCTTTTGATGACAATAGATGGCGCCAGAGACACAATGATTCAGAGATTGCGACTGGAGCCCGTGCCTCGATCAAAGAATATCTATTATATTCTTTGCCTGGATGGCTCTGCTCACTTGAGCTGTAGTGGGCGGGTGAGACACACCTGCCTCCTGATGACGACAGTAGTCTGTTGAAAGCGCTAGAGGATTGTGTGTGAGGGGCTGAATGAGTGTGACACTTGCATTGGGAGTGGCAGGGGTTGTGAAACAGATGGAGTATTTTGTTACTCACAGTTGACAAAGGTTTAACCACCTAGGAATGTAAGGTTGTGTAAATATGTACATAGTTTTTAATTGAATGGTATGAATGAGTAGTATGCTTGTGTGGTTTTTATGGAATTGACAAGCTTATAGTTACATCTCATATGGCTTAAAAAAAAATAAAAAATACGATGTTTCATCCCGGAAGAAGGAATCGTAAGCAAGATGTCTGTAAACCTTTGAAGGCCAACAACATTACGATAATTGACATGCTGGAAGTGTGTAGTCGATAGAAATTACCATGATCTTTAGGGTAAGTGATTGGTGCTTTTTAATAGTATTTCATTTATGAATTGCACGTAAACTAGGCACACTTTGCAGGGGTTTAATACCTTAAAAGTCCAAATATAATAACTTTAATTAACTGTTATCCATGTGGCAAATCCTCATAAAATGTGAAAACTTCATCCACAAATGGCACAGTGTTTTCAGTTTTCTCTAAGAATGTGTAAATATGTAATCATATAAAACAGTGCATTTCTGAGAAACTGAAGTGCATGAATATGAACAAATGTCCAGAATACACTAATCTTTGTAAGTTCAAGATACTTATAGCATTAGTGTAAATCAGTTTGTTTAGTCGTGTAGCATGGTAATTAGTTTATTACTCTCATGACTGAATTGCAAGTGATTTTTCTATTGCTTAAAACACACATGCACACACAGTATTTATGCATGCATTCGGTTTTAATTTGGGATGTTTATGTTGTTCTTCTAGTACATATAGTGTGTTACTTCCCCATTAGGATTCCCATACAGTATCAAGGGACGAAGAAGGAATGTAGATAACCAACTGAGGTATGCAGTAAGCTTTCTTCAATGAGAAATGGCCAATTGGAAATTAGTAAGAAACATTTGAGGTATGAAGAAAAACAGCAGGGAGAAAAGAGGAAAATTTGAAGGCCTTTCAACCTGATAATTTATTTATCTGTAAAATGCTTTAGAGCATTGAAAAAAATTATAGTTATTGAGCATTTCTCAAAGTTAATTTTTGCTACATAGTTTTCTATCATTTTTGGTTGTTTTTCATATATGAGTAGAATTTGCTGAAAAATCCAAGGTAGATATGCATGTTTAATTTAATAAAAGTCTCAGGATGAAGGGAAGAGATGGACTGTGATGGAATTTTGCAATGAAGCCAAGTTTCCTTTTTTTTTCTTTTTTTGTAAAATAATTTATTACTTTTAAAATATTGTTGTGGCATATGATATTGAAACAGATTTTTTAGTCCAGAAAATTAGATCTGTCATTACATTTATTTCTTTAAAAGCCTGGTGTCAGAGTAAATTCTTCAGCATGAAACTTTTTACAGTTAAGTAAATATACGTGTCAACATACTTAATATGTGTATTGCTTTTATGTTATGCCAAATAAAATAAGTCACAATTTAGTATTTCACCTTTCTTTTGCTTACTTTTTATTCCTGAGCAGTTTTTGTGGTGGAATGTCATTCATGTCTTTCATTGAATTTCTATTTTAGCGACACAACATTCCATTGGACTCTGGTTATTCTGTGGCTCCTCATCATTCCGGAGTGTATCCTGTCCATGAACCTTTATATGAAGCTTGGAAAAGAGTATGGAATGTTAGAGTTACCAGTACAGAAGAATATCCTCATTTAAGGCCAGCCAGATTAAGAAGGGGATTTATCCACAGAAACATCATGGTTAGTATTCCTAATCACTCCAAAGTGCTAATATGTTGCTGACAGTTAGCTGAGTTATTCTGTTTGATATTAAAATCATGAATTATTTGATGAACTGTTTGTGAGTTTTGAAAATGTTAAATATTTCAAAAATCAGGTGTGCTTTTTTCTGGACACAACTGCAATGCACCCTATGTGCATTAAAATTGTTTTTGTTTTGTTTGTATTTCTTTGTGGAGCTAACCTCTGAATCTCAGGAAACAGCAGTCATAAATGCTTTTTCTTCAAACAGTCATAAATTCTGTATCTAAAAAAAACTGTTAAAATCTTCTGTTTAAAATTTCCTTTAGGTGTATCCTAGCATTCTTAGCTTCAGATTTTGAAAAAGTAATGATTTCTATAAAATATAAATTCTGACCAAAAAAATAGTGATTTGTATAAAAAATAAATTCTTGTGTGCATAAAATTTTACTGTATCTCCAGTGCAGACTGTTGAGTAATCCTTCTTTTCATGATGCGTTTTGAACGTTTTTATTGTACCTTTGGATGGGTCCTTGAATACACATGTAGATTTTCCCTATCATTTATGGAGGTTACAGTAAGAAAAAAATAACTGGTAGTTGTATTTCTTTGTCGAGCTAACCTCTGAATCTCAAAGAACAGCTTAGTGATATGTATGTATGTATGTATGTATGTATGTATGGAGCGAGGGAGGGAGGGAGCGGTGAATTATTTGAAAAGAATGAACATGCAAAGGGAATCAATCGTTCTTGGATGCTTCGTTCAAGATGAATAAATCAGTAAATTGAGTCATTCACAAATGAATCTTTCCTAAAACAAATCAATTCCATAAAAGAGCTGCTCTACTGAGTGAATCAGTCAGAATTACTTTTCACTAGACATCAAACGTTGACCAGGTGTCTTGGACAAGAGTGGATGTCATCGGGATTGATGGCATCTACTCTTGTCATTTTTCTGATTAGAGTGATTTTATTCTTTTAGCTCTGTAGTTTTAGATGTAATTAATGTAATTGGCTAACTGATGTTCTTGAATAGCTGCATTGCACATACATTACAATTTGTTAACAAAACCAAATAGCCAGGGATAAGAATCGGCATGAGAGAATGGACTTATTTCCACTAATGTATTCACTTTCTCACTGAAAGGTCAAATTCACTGATGCATTGTGACTCTCAGTTCATCACATACAATGCAATCCAATGACAGCTATAGTTAGCAACATAAATCTACAAGCTATGTATCAATGTTTTATAATCTCAACATTTAACATCTACTCATAATCTCTGCTACTCCATGTATATAGATCTCGACAATTCTACAATCTGCTGTCTTTACAATTTGCTCTTAAATCTGTGCATTTTTGTTTTACTGTGCTGTGATCTACTGTCAGCATTGCCAAATAGAAAGAAAGTAATATATTGTTCAGTGAGAAAATGTTTAACCAAGAAATAGCTAAATTTACAGAAGAAAACAGAAATAAAAAAACAAAGTTATTTAGAGGTATACCACTACGTGTTCCACGAGTTCCTTTTCTTATCTCTCATGGGTACGACAAGCATGGAGCTCTCTAGGCTTCTGAGTTGTCCATCTTTTGTGTATCTTTTACTTACTTCAGATCCATGTCTCTGATCCATTAAGCACTTTTCTTGTAAGACATGATGACAAACCAGTCTTCAAAAATTATATCATTTCTTCCAAATGCACTCCATCCAAGTTTTACATACCTATCCATTTCTTTCTCAATGTAGCCCTCACTTCATGTCTATTCCCCAAGGTACATGCAACAGCCACTGAATTTGAAATCTTTATGGGGATGTATGTAAACTTGCAGGGTATATGCAAATTGCATGATAATGTGCATCACCAAGTGTTCTAGGAGACTATTTAAGACTTCTGCTTGTCAGTCAGTAGTGTTAGCAGTGGCATATATTCAAGACTAGCTGCGAAGCCCAGAGAATGCACAAATAAAAGTTAATTAAATATACACAAATAAAAGTCAATTATAAACAGTATTAAGATATGTCGATGCTTTCGGTGCGAAAAAAACACGAGTGGATTAGCTTCTTCAGATTATGAGAATCAGTCTGCCGAGCGATGATCAACAGCATCAACGGCTTAACGCAAGTAGGTCTTCGAGAGACTTCGCTGTTCTGATGCGAAGAGCTTCAATTCTATCTCCTGCTAGCGTTTCCATGACAACATGAGTGAGCTGCGGAGCTCGTGAGTGGCCATTGCTTTGGCCAAGGGTTCGCTCCAAAAATAAGAAGACTTGGTACTACCTCAGTCAGTCCCATGCTTCCAGCGCGTGTTTTGCGAGAGTTGTTTCAGTTTGTGTGAAGTGTCAATGAATTAAAATCAGTTATATTAAATCTTAAATTCGTGGCTTTGTTGGATTCGAACTGTTTTGATAAATTTTGTGAAAGCTTCCCTGAACATCTACTATCAAAGCTTAAAGAACTCTATGCTTCAAATTTTGATACAGCTCGATTAAAAAATGAACTGAAGGTGTTTAATTCCCTTGATGAATACAAAACAAATCAGTAAGAAATATTACTTGTTACATGAAGTTGAATAATTGGACATAGTGTTTAGTGAGGTGTACAAATTAGCAGATCTAATATTAAACTGTTCATCAACAACTATAACTTCCGAAACTTTTTCCGTATTAAAAAGAATCAAGATATATCTTAGAGCCACAAAAGAACATGTACATGCCAGCAACTTGGCTGGTTTTTTAATAGAGTAAAACATTATTTTTAAATACACATTGTGTATGAAAAAGTACTCGGAAGAAACATTTTTGTGAAAACGTAACACTCAAGTTCACACAAAAGGAAAGAAGAATGGAGTTTCTGTACAAATGAGTGTTCAAATCCTAATCCTCATAATTATTTGGTATCATGTTAGCAATAGCATGTCCCTAAAATTTAGAAAAAAAAAATTACTTCTACACTGCTGGACAATTGCTAAGGACGGATCATAAACGGCTATATAGCGCATAAAAAAGTAAGTGTGGTTGGATGCCAAGTGAAATAAAATAATGTCAGAATGCCAGGACATTACAAGAAAGACAATTTATTGTGCTCTGAAATCCAGAAGGCTTTGGAACGTGTTCAAGGGACAAACAGGCCATTTTGTGCAGAATACGTAAACGTGAAAATAATGCAATTACCGTCTGCAGGCGTTCCAACGTAAGATGTTAATACGGGATATGGCCACCATGGAGGGCGATGCAAGATTCCACATGCCGTGTCATGCTTTGCACAACATTATCAAGCAGCTGTTGGGGTGATTTATCCCATTCCTCTGTCAGTGCACGGATGAGGGTGTCCTTGTTTATTGGAGGGCATTGGCGACCAGCAAGACTCCTCCCTAAAGCATCCCACACATTTTCAATGGGATTCAGATCTGGAGAACGTGCTGGCCATACGAGGCGTTGAATATCCTCGCTCTCAAGACACTCCTGGACACCGACTGTTCGATGACATGTTGCTTTGTCGTCCATGAAAATGAATCTATCACCGACAGCACCACGGAACATGCGAACATGAGGTAGCAGAACATCATTAATGTATCGTTGGCCAGTCATAGTCCCAGTTGGAAGCAGATAGAGGGACGTACGGCCATTGATCATGATGCCAGCCCATACCATGACACTACATGTCGGATATCGGTCCCTTTCCTGTATGTTTGCTGGACAATATGCAGTACCACTATCACGCCAGATCAGTTGTCGTCGACAATCAGACGATAGACTGTATCTACTCTCATCTGAGAAGAGGACAGCAGACCAGTCGTTATCAGTCCAATTGCGATGTTGATGGCACCATTGCAAACGGGCGGTACGGTGACGTCTGGACAATGGGATGCGCACAACAGGACGGCGGGCGTATAGTCCTCCTTCATGCAAACGTCTGGCGACAGTTTTTCGGGAGATCCGCTTGCCAGTAGCAGCCATAAACTGATTTGCTACCTCACTAGCTGTGCTGCGCTGGTGTCTTTTTGTTGATAGCACTATGTACCGATCTTCTGCAGGTGTCGTACTGCGAACACGACCTCCCCCGTGACATTTGCTACACTCTCCATTTGTTTGAAATGATTTCCAAAGCCTTGAAACAACACTGTGGCTGACGTCGAACCCCTGGCAACATCTGTTATTTTTCGCCCTTCTTCAATCTTGCCAATAATACGGCCACGCGTAAAATCATCTAGGTGATGTCGAAAATTGAGACATACTGAAAATTGCAAGTTCGTCAGTTGATTCTTTTCCTTTCAACTTTGCGTTTGAGCAACAACGGTCAATATGCGTCAAATCCTTTATATCTCTTATCAGCGCTATGACGTCACGAACAAGTTCGCAATCCAAAATTTGCATACACACAACACGTCTTACTGTATCCCGCGCTTATGCTAATTTCCACATTTTCCTGCCTTCCATTTTATGGTTGCTATCGTTGCTATTGTCATCGGTCCTTAGCAATTGTCCGGCAGTGTATTACTTAACAATTGAAAAATAAACTTTGCAATTTTTAAAAAACGGTACTGGGTGGGGGGGGGGAGTAGCCCAGGTCTGGGACTCAAGATATGTCACTGAGTGTTAGGGTCTTTCTGAGGTTGAAAAAGGACTTATTGTGGGTATTCATTTGGCTGGAGTGATGATTTTGAAAATGACTGGTTTCTCAAAAGGTGAGATATCCCATGTTTTTAATCAATGAAAAAATAATTCACATTGCTTGTCTAAGAAGAGTAACTGTGGCACAATGGCAATGTCTCAGGAACGAGATCGCCAGGGGGCTTGTATGGAAAAAACAGGAATTCCAGTGTGCAGCAGTTGACCGAAGCATTCAGTGAAGTCTGTTCATGACCCATATCTGAGTGAACCATGTGCAGGGGATTGAAGGGGATAGGTATTGGCAGCCACATGCCTATATAGAAACCACTTATTCTACAAAGAACCAGAAAGTTCGTCTATAGTGGTGTCAGAAACACTGTGACTGAAATTGGAAAAAATCATGTGGTCCAACAAGTAGTGGTACACCTTGTTCTGTACTGACAGTAGGAAGAGAGTTTGGTGGTAGTACCATGAAGCAATAGACCCAGCTTGGCTTTTAACACAACTCAAGGTTCTGTATGTGCTATCATGGTGTGCGACCCATTCTGTTGATACAAAACGGGTTCCCCTGATATTGCTGGAATGTCGGATGTCCTCCAAAGATTATCTGAAGATTATTACCAATCAAGGTCATCCAACAAAGTTGAAATTTTACACTGGTGTGCAAAACTTAAGGATGGACACTAGTGCCGCAGATTATAGCCGCACAGTGAAACACACAAGCTTGTGGCGATTTGCATAATGGAAGTGGATCAGTAGAAAGATGATGCACAAGGCTGAACTGGATGAAAAACAGGCTATACCATTAACTTTAAAGACAATAGACTTTAGGTGATTGGCCAGTGATTAATTTCTGCCATTAGATGGCACTGCATCCCAAGGTATAAACAATGCCGTTTCTGTGTTATTTGAATGGCTAGATTGTGTTTGTTAAGAAATTTCTACTGCAGTTTTAAAACAATGCCTTGTTTTAACCACAAAATATAATCTGTTTTCAATACAGTTTATAGTTATTTGCTGATGTGCACATCTTCAAAACAGAAATATGTGGGGATGTCATTACACAAGTTCCCTTCAGATCAGGCCTGAAGCGACTGTGGTTGAAAGTAATATCTAGCCAGGATTTTTAGCCAAATGACAATCATCATTGAGCGTTATTTTTTTTTTTTTTTTTTTTTGTGGTAAGCGTTTTCATCATGATAATTACGTACCAATTGTGCGGTACCAGTGACTGAAGGGAGATTTACCATTTCTACATTTCCAGGTTATTCACATCATATAGAAAGTAGCTCCTACAAAAGATAGCAGACGTGTTCTTAAGAGAAGGAGTGATGCCGCAGATTACTACAATAGCACAGAAATGAAAAAAATGGAATGCAAGATACTTGCATAATACAGAGTTATGAGTCCATTTTGTAAATACTGCCAGGTATAACTTTAATTACAGATTTTATCATGTATTCTTAATCAGTAGCCATGTTAGGCCTAACCATGATAATTCATTTTATAGAAAAAGTAGCCTCTTTGCGTGTTTCATTCTGAAAACTGTGTAATACTTTTTATCATCAAGCCTCTTCCACAACGGTCTGTCTTGTGCCAGTCTCCTCCATGTTACTCCCATATACTTTCGGATTTCATCCACCCGTCTTCCATGTGCTCTTCTTCTGGGTCTTTTCCTGTCCTTTGGAATCCAATCTAAAATTTCGACTGTCCATCGATGGTCTGTCCTTCTGGCAGTATGCCCAGCCCATTGCCATTTCAGGGATTTTACTCTGATCATGATGCCTTCCACTCTTGTCATTTTTCTGATCCACGAATTCCTCTTTTTATCTCTCCTGGTTACACCAAGCATGCACCTCTCCATGCTGCTTTGAGTTGTCTGCAGCCTTTGTATGTCTCTTTTAGTTAAGGTCCACGTCTCTGCACCATATCTAAGCACTGGAAGGATACATTGATCAAACACTTTTCTTTTAAGACATAATGGCGTATTGCTCTTGAAAATTATATGACCTATTAAATGAAGACAGATTTTCCTCTCGCCCAATGATACGAGTTCAGAATGTTAGTAAAATCCATCTGTTCGAATGATGTAAATAATGATACAGAAACAACAAGCTTGTTTCTAAGTCAAACGTCAATAAATGGCACTGCGTCCCAACTCCTAACTTTTGTCCTTGCTGTTTTTGCTTAATGCTACAGCCTGGTAGGTGATCCAGTTCAGCCTTGCGATGCGTATGCAAATTTCCGAAATGTGATGTTGCAGGTCACATGACAGTACTGAAATAAATATAAGGATCATTTCGCAGCAAGGCAGAAAACAGAAAGTAAAAATTTGTGGCATTGTAAAGAGGTTCGAGTGGTTTGTTACTGTGTCGCAGATGAGAAAATATCCATGCGGAGACATTTAGATGACTTTACACATGGTCGAATAATTGGAAAGCTGGAGAAAGGACGAACCCTAACGAGTGTCGCCGATGAGTTCGGCGTAACCCATGGCATTTTTTCACATGCGTAGATGACCTTCCAAGCGACAGGAACAGCTGTTAGAAAGGTCGGTGGTGGTTGGCCAGGGAAAACAACACTGAGAGATGACCGATATATGGTCCTACAGGCCAACCGTGATCAACGCCAGACAGAGGGCAATATCGCGAAGCAACTGCAGATGACCACAGGATTTGCTGCACCACTGTTCACTGTTGCCAGATGTCTACATAAAGGTGGACTATCTGCCCGATGACCTGAGCGCTGCATCCCATTAAAGCCTACTCATTGGAGACATCGATTACAGTGGTGTAAGGACCACAAGGTTGGACCATAGAGCAATAGGGTATGGTACTCTTCATGGATGAGAGTTGTATCTTTACCACAAGTGATTCTGGACGTCAGCTGATCTGGAGAGCGATGGGAACACGTTATCGACCAGCTAACATTTCCGAAAGAGATCGGTATGGCGATGTCAGTGTGTTCATCTGGGGAGGCATTATGCTGAATGGTCATACTGAGCTCCATATTTTCGAAGGAGGTTCCGTAACTGCAACCCGCTACTGCAATGAGGTGCTCCTTCCCCAAGTATGCCTATTCCAAGGTGCCATTGGTTCCGAGTTTCTGTTTATGGATGATAACGCGAGACCCCATCGTACACGTGCAGTAGATGAGCTGTAGGAAAGTGAGGATATCACTCGTATGAATTGGCCTGCGTACTCCCCGGATCTAAATCCCATAGAACATGTGTGGGACGCTCTGGGGAGATGTCTTGCGGCACGCCCACATCCGCTGTAAAATGTCCATCAGTTGAAATGTGCACTAAGAGAGGAATGGGGCAAAGTTGCCCCAAGAACTCATCGACAGCCTCATGTTAAGTATGACCAGATGCTGCAATGCAGCCATTAATTACTGTTGGGGGACATCATATTCCTTACTGACGATCACATCTTTGCTGTAATCCATCTGTGGAAACGATGGCTCTGTGTGTACTGCTTTACAGTAATTTCTTAGTGAAATCCCAGTGTACACTTTTGTATTCATTTTTACACATGTGTTTGTTCATTCCCCCATTTGGTACATATTGAGGTCTCTGTGGTATGACATTCATCTCTCCAGGCTGCTTCATTGCAAAGCTATGGTGAAAAAAAGCGCACAGTCCTTAAGTGTTGCACGCCAGTGTATGTCTCATGGATGACAATGCTACTTTTCATATTGCAAGATCTGTTCAGCAATGGTTCAAGAAGCGCAACAGCAACTTCCACCATCTCCCCTGCCACAACAAATCCCAGATCCGAACCCCAACAAGAATGTATGGGGACGTGTTACAAAAACAGATCCAGGATGGAAGTCCCCTTGCGTCAAATCCAAGCCAGCTAAAGGTCTGTCTGGTGAGTCCCTGGTATGCTGTAGACATAGATGCAGGGAACGGCTCGACCATTAGGCGAACTAGGCAGCTGCCTAGGGCACCAAAATTTGAGGGGTGCTGAGATTTAGAGTTGATGAAATCAAATGAGTTAACAAGTGAGAAACAAAAATAAAAAACGAAAGACACTTTTATTTTCTGTTGTCCATTCGATATAACTTGCGAATTCTTACTCATTGAGAAATGGAGACCTGTTCTTATAGACTCGTGTATTTCTGTTGTCCATTTGATATAAGTTGTGAATTCTTATTCATTGAGAAATGGAAACCTCTTCTTATAGAATTGGTGAGTCATCTTGCGGACCCCCTCCCCCCTTTACCACTCCACGAAAGTGCTCATCTGTCGAAAACTTGACATAAACCAAGCTAGTCTCCATGCAGCAGGGAAGTCAGGCGAATCCTGAGGGCAGGCAGCACAAGATTTTTTTTTTTAAGAAAATGGATTCTGTATTATCTGGCTTTCAATGGAAATATCTAGACTGTCTACTTCTTCTATCACAAATAGTAGGATTAGTAGCAATGCTCAACATCTAAAGATCTTTGGGAGCGGAGGGGATGGGGAGATTAATGATCACCGTGAGCAACTCGATGGCTATAAGCAGTCTCCCATCCACAATTTAGGGCTACTTGTTCCAGGGAAGAGGGAGAGCCAGTGTGGTAAGACAAACACAACATACATGCCTCGTCGGGCTCAAATCTGGACCCATCTCAGGCAAATCGTCAAAAACCAGCGCTCAGACCACTGCGTTACCAGAGCGGCTTGCCTAAAGGTTAGTACACTGGCGTGCAAAAATTAAGGACGAGACGGTTTTTCGAATGTGACGTCGTGCAGAAGTGCTCCACATCGACTCAAATCATACCATAAGATCCCCAAGATGTAAGAATATGGGACAAGTGAGCAAAACCGTTCAAACAAGGAAAAGGTAGCTTCGAGCACAACTGGACAGAAGACAGAAACATCCATGTGACAGACAGCTGCCAAGAAAAATCCAGTCTTTAGTAGCGGATATGATCACACCTGACTGCGTCACAGGATTTACAACGTCTGTCCATGCTGAGGACGCGGTAGTCAAGGAGCTGTTGAGGCATCGTGGCCCATTCCTCTTATAGTGCCAATCACAGCTAGGGAATCGTTGCTGGCGGCTGGTGACGTGCTGCCAAGCGTCTCCAGAGAAGGTCCCACATGTGTTAGATTAGATTTAGGTCCTGGGACCTTGCAGGCCAATCCATGCGTTGAATATCTTCACTCTCCAACAGCTCTGCGACAGCCACTGTATGATGAGGTATAGCGTTGTCGTCCATGGAGAGGAACTCAGGACCCACAGCACCTCTAAACAAACACACGTGAGGCAGGAGAACCTCGGTACAATAGTGGACACCAGTGACTGAACCTCCTTTGAAGATGTGGAGGTCAGTACGGCTACCAAGCATGATACCGCCCCAAGCGAGAACTCCGACATCTCCAAACCGGTCCCTTTTGATGATGTTGGAGGTGTGATTGCATGTTCCCTGCTCTCTCCAGATGTGTATACGTCCAGAATCGCTTGTCAGACTGAATCGGCTCTCATCCGTAAAGAGAACTCGACCCAATTGCTGATGTGTCCAGTTCTTGTGTTCTTGGCACCACAGAAACCGCCGTCTCCAATGAGCAAGCATTAATGGCACACACCGTACTGGTCATCGTGCAAATTGTCCACCTTTGTGCAGCCTCCTGGCCACGATAAAACGCGATAACGGATGTCCAGTTGTCTGTTGCTTGTGCCTTGCGATTTTCCCCGCTGTCTGCTGTCTGTCTCTTCTCGCTTGTAGGACAATATACCGGTCGTCCGGCTCCGCGGTTGCTCGTGGACGACCACTGCTAAACTCTCGGATAGCTGTTTCTGTTGTATGAAACGCTATCCAAGCTCTTAAAACGATGCTGTGAGCGATCCCGAACTCCTCGGCCGCACTAGTCACACTTCGACCTTCTTCCAACTTCCCAATCACGCGACCTCGGGTAAAGTCATCCAGATGTCGTTTACTGGATTGCCTGTTGGCCATATCACATGGTGGCAGCAACTCGACATCGTTAAAACCGATGTACACCGTGCAATAGCTTTCACCCGAATTGCTGAGCGTACACCGCCCGTGTGCTTTATACCCTTCCTACACCCCCTGCCTCCCCCCACGTCATGCTGCATATATATGTTCATGCCCTACCGTACCGGACCCTAGTCTATCTCCTGAGTGGTCTTTCGGTCTGTTCTGCCTGCTCGTTCCGCTGTTACGCTAATTTCTCCTCAGCAACTCGACGTTGTTCAAACTGATGTACACCGTGCAATAGCTTTCACCGAATTGCTGAGCATACACCGCCCGTGTGCTTTATACCCTTCCGACAATCCTCCCCTTCCTATGTCATGCTGCATATATGAGCATGCCCTACCGTACCGGACCTTAGTCTATCTCCTGAGTGGTCTTGTGGTCCGTTCTGCCTGCTCGTTCCGCTGTTATGCTAACTTCTCCTCTTCGTCCTTAATTTTTGCACACCAGTGTATTTGTCTCACTCAAACTATTTTCTAGTAAGAACAGGGGCAAGAAAGAGTAAGAGACTCTACTACTGCTGTATATTTATTCTGCTAGAATTCTTTTCTCTTTCTTTTTTCCTCTCTCCACGGGGCGATGCAGGAGGAAAGAACCTTGTTGGGTTATTAGGTTATATGCATTATCCATCAAATAAAAAATTGCCCGTAACATAGATTTGAAGACACTTGTTGGTAATTTTGCGAAAAATAGAGCACGCAAAATGAAATTTTAATTTCATTTTCATTTTCATTGGACCAGTAAGTAAATGAATGTAGTTTCCATTAGTTTCTTTCTATTTAGTTTACATTGTATTTTTGCAGCTTGAAATAATTATTGAATAAGTGCAGTATGCTTGGCCACACAAAAAATAACAAATTTTTGGAGGTGCAAGGCTAATGGCCTGCCTAGGGTGCCAAACAGCCTAGCACTGGCCCTGCATAGATGCACTCCAACAGCTGGTGGAATCTATGCCAAACCACATACATGCTGTGATTTGGGCTAAAGGAGGTCCAACCTAGTATTGAATCAAAGTCTAATTCAGTGGCCATTGTGTGTAGATGTATAAGCAGTAGTTACTTCTAAATTTGTCTTATCAACCTCTAATGTGCAAAGTAATATTTTAGATAGGTGTGGTCTACAACATAAAATGTGAGTGTGGTCTCAGCTATGTGGAAGAAACAGGCAGACAGCTTAAAATCAGATTGGCAAAACATAAAGCTGAAATTAAAAATATGACAAATAAAACAGGTTTAGGCATACATGTTCGAAGTACAGGACATAAAGTGCTTTGAGATACGGTAGGAGTTCTAACACATCAACAGCACTTTTTCAAAAGAAATTTTTCAGAAGGACTGGAAATAGGGTAAATAGAATAAGAGGTACAACATTAAATGATTTGAAAGGTTGAAATTTACCTCATGAATGGCAATACCTACTATAGCTGAGGAAGGGTAAGGGTGCTACCTAAAAATTTAACATACAAATATCTTTTTGTTCCTTAGTAAAACCCCATAATTTTAAGATGTTTATTATAAAAATGAACTTAAAGTGTAGTTCATAATATGTATGTATAATGATCTCAGAATTTTTTTTTTTTTTTATATTCCAGCCTCTTAGAACGAAGAATTATTTTCAGTTGGCATTGGTGTTGTTTGCTATGCATTTACACATTCTACTGCAGTTTTCCATATTTTATAATGAATTTTTGCAGTGAAATGCATATTATTCCATTACTTATGATCTGTTTCTGGTATATCAGTCTGCAGAGCAAGCAGTTTTTTTTTAAGTAAAAATAGAAATTCAAAATCAGTGGATACCCACTCTGTCTTCTGCAGTTGCTGTCAAGTTTTGTGATCTGTAAAGTGGTTTTCTTCTCAAAGTTGTTCGTATTGCAAGATGTATAAAATTATTTTCTTTTCAGAGTGCCTCACAACTCCTGTTTCAGGATCTATCCCCTTTCGTGCAGTATTAATGTGTGTAAGCTCAATAAAGTCTTCTGTAACTTGAAGTATGTAGTAGAGCCATTAAATTTCCTCCTGACCATTTAAACATAACAATCAAATATCAAAACAGTGTTAAACCTGTGGATTATCCTGGAGTTTATCCTATTCCTATCTCAACTTCATAAACCCCTTCCTGTTCTTTACTCCAAAAAGCATGTGTGGTTTGCAGGATTAGAATATTAGAATAATGTTAAATATATTGCTGTCATTGTGGATAAAGCAGCAGTTTACTATTGAGTGTTACTGGGAAAACTACATTGCATATCAAATGCATTATACAATATCACCACCATTTGGAAATCTAGTATGCCAACAGCTGTAAAAAAAATCCATATGAATTCTGACTTTTGTTTTTTATACAGAACTAATTGTAAAAGCCAAAACCTGTAATGCACATACTGTGGCTAGTTCTATTTTCCTATTTCAAATCATGAAACATTTGAAGAGTTGTTTATCTGCTGATTTAAATAGTTGAAAGATAATTGGCTAGAGAAAGTGCAACCAAGTAAAGAATTAATAGGCATGGCCAAGGGGGATCCTTGTGTCTGGACTCCTCCCTCCCTCCTCAAGAGTGGATTGGGTACAAATTTAAAGCGATATATATGTATATGTGGAGAAATCGAAACAGTACTCACCCAAATTTTCACTCGATGCCTTAATGAAGGGAAGATTCCTGAGGATTGTAACAACGCTACAATGATCCTGCTACATAAAAAAGGTGACATTGAGGATCTCAGGAACTACAGACCTATCAGCCTCCTATCAGTGGTTTATAAAATCTTCACTAAAGTTCTTTCACATTGTTTGAAGGTAACACTGGACATGGCTCAACCGAGAGAACAAGCTGGATTCAGGAGTGGCTACAGCACAATAGATCATATCCACGTACTGAGATAACTAATTGAAAGAGCGAGGGAATATGAACTTCCATTGTGCATGGCTTTTATCGATTATGAAAAAGCCTTTGATTCGGTGAAACCATCAGCAGTTACAATGGCTCTGAAATCCTGCGGTATTGAAGATGCGTACATTAATATTATTAATAACATCTATGAAAATGCAAGTTCAAAGATTCGGCTGTTTGAAAATACAACACGCATAAAAATTGGAAAGGGAGTGAGACAAGGTGACACCATCTCTCCGAAGCTCTTTAACGCCACATTGGAAAATGTCTTTCAATCACTGAACTGGGAAAACAAATGGGGAAAGATTAATGGAGATTATCTAACCCACCTTCGTTTTGCTGATGACGTAGTCATTTTTGCAACTACCCCATCAGAGCTGCAGAGTATGATCCAGGAACTTGCTGACAAGAGTAAAGAAGTGGAATTAAAATGAACTTTCAGAAGACAAAAATAATGTAGAATGCTTTTACAAGAAATGAAGATTTATCGATTGATGGAGAAAAGCTGGAGATAAAAGACATGTACGTTTATCTTGGACAGCAAATATCAAGTGAGGGCCACATTGATGAAGAAATTAATCGGCGTACAGAACTTGCCTGGAGAGCTTTTGGAAGAAACAGCATAATTTTTAAGAGCAATATGCCATTATGTCTTAAAAGAAAAGTGTTTGATCAATGCATCCTTCCAGTGCTTACGTATGGTGCAGAGACGTGGGCCTTAACTAAAAGAGACATACAAAGGCTGCAGACAACTGAAAGAGGCATGGAGAGGTGCATGCTTGGTGTAACCAGGAGAGATAAGAAGAGGAACTCATGGATCCGAAAAATGACAAGAGTGGAAGACATCATGATCAGAGTTAAATCCCTGAAATGGCAATGGGCTGGGCATACTGCCAGAAGAACAGACCATCGATGGACAGCCGAAATTTTAGATTGGATGACAAGGGACAGGAAAAGACCCAGAAGAAGACCACATGGTAGATGGGTGGATGAAATTCGAAAGTATGTGGGAGTGACTTGGAGGAGACTGGCACAAGACAGACCGTTGTGGAGGAAACTTGGGGAGACCTTCGTCCAGGAGTGGATTGATAATGGTTGACAATGATGATGATGATATGTATATATGAGGCTTTCGCCAGTTAACCAAATCCATGCCCCCACCCCTCTTAAGAAATTTCTGGCTATGCCACTGAAGGAATTTGTGGCACATTATTTAACATATAGTAACTAAGGAGGTGAATATGTAAAAATAAAACATACTTTGTAATAGTTTAGCACCTGTTTTGATTAATCTGGAAGGTTCATTCTGAAAGACTAAATAAGTGCTTCAAAAACTGGTGATCCTTTAGAAATAATTAAACCAAACCATACTATCAAAATGTATGAAGAGTTGGTAAATTCATTTGGAAAAAGTAAAAGTTAAAGGTAAAAATTTAATGACAAAAGAAAAGGGAAGGGAACAGTTGGCTGAAGTATTTGTGGTTTGATATCACGTAAGTAAAAGAGTGTTATTAAAAATATTAAAATTACTGAAAACTCACAATTAAAAATGTACTTTTAGGGATTCTATTGATTTATGCAACAGAGAACTTGTTCTGTGAATAAATATGCAAATTTTATCATCACTTTTGATTTTGAAATTGGGAAAGGTAACATTGTGGTGAAGTTTTCCAAGTGATATATTTCACAGTAGTGTGCTTATAAATTTTCATACTTTAAAAGGTATTAACACTTCCATGTCTTGTTCTTTTGATTCCCTTTTTATTTATTTATTTATTTATTTATTTATTTATTTGTTGAATTTTCAGGTTTTACCGAGACAAACATGCGGTCTTTATACGCATACGATATTCTTAGATAAGTATCCTGGTGGTCCAGAAAAATTAGAAGCTAGTATTAGGGGTGGAGAGCTGTTTCATCTTTTTGTCTATAATCCTGTAAGTATTATTTTAAACACAATGCATTACTTGATGTTATCTACTTTTAGAAAAAAACATATAATAATTGAGTGATAAATCTGGAATTGATATTTTCAAAATCAAAGTTATTATTAAATGGTGACTTTAAACATATTGAATGTAAATAGTATTTGTACATTCTTTTTTCATGATATTGTGATTTTACTTTTGCTTTATGAAAGTGTTGCCAGATATGAAGGAGCAATGAGCTAATACTCTGCACATCTTGTCTGAGAGTATTTTACTAATGAAAAAAAAAATACATATGTTAAAAAATTCTGCAGTGATTACAATGTACTGAATTTTCAAAAATGAGAAAGCACTTTGCATTTTACTGCAGTTCTCAACGTATACCCAAGCATGAATCTTCCTGAGTCCTATGCTAAAATATTTTAGCATGCGCAATTAAGCATACAGCTGTCAGCTTGACAGTTACACATTTCACTAGCCCATTGTCCTTTTGCTACAGGAGGAAAAAATATGTCACTCACTGTTATGTTTTACCCCAGTTAATATGAAGTCTTGAAATTCTGGATACTGCAGATTATAAGCTGAAATATACCTTCCTCTCTTGCTTGCTAGAACAGTGCCTGAAATGACTAGGTAGGTTTTTTCCAAGTCTTAAATTACTAGAAAACTATAGAGATGAAAATATACAGAATTTATTAAATTAAAAATAGTGTAATGATGAAAAGAGAAAAGGAGATGTTCACATGAATATTTTATTTATTAAGTTTAGTCAACCCTTGATGTACCTCCCCTTGATTTACTGCCACCCTTGCATAACACCACACTATGGATCTTAACAAACATGCTCCATGTAAAACATTCATTGATCCCTTGATATACCACCCCACCTTTGGCATCTGTCAACCGCCAATATATATTACTGCACCAACCTGCCTTTTCCAACACAAAATGTACTAGATGTACTGCCACTTTGAATTTCTTTCCCATTTTTTTCAGACCATGATTCAATTGTGTGAACCCTTTTTGGTGGAGAAAATGGCAGATGTTGTCAGAGGCAGAAGTCAGCTGCTCCTTACAAAAACATGCCACAATGAGGAAGTTTATCTGAACTGCTCATGCTTTCATAAAGTAGCACAGGAGTCAAAAGAAAAGGAATAAGTCACAGAGGCATATCAGTTTGGGCTATCAGTACATCTTGGATTTATTGTGATTCTGGGGGTATTAATCCATTTCTATTTATTAGGATTTTATGGATGTCTCATGATCCTTTACCCCTGAACCATGTCCCTCATTTGTGTACAGAAAAGCATCAGCAAAGAGTGCCTGTGGTAGGCCTGGTTACCTTTAATTCCAGTAGCTGCCTTGTGAGTTTGGGTGTTGTCTTCTTCTTAATTCCACCCTGTCCTCTTTGGCAGAAGATAAATGCTTGCAGTTTTTACCTTCTACCAACTGTCATTTAAGATTACAAAAGAGTTGACACCTTTTTCCAGGGACACAATGCTTCTCTTACCCCACTGTCTTCAGTTGGTCTTCTTGGGTCTGCAAATCAGTCTGCAAATGTTTACAAGTAACAAAATCAGAAACGAAAAAAATTGTTTTTTGTTTTTGTTTTTTTTGTTGTTGTTGTTTGCTGTTAGAAAAAAAAATGTTGAGAAGAACAGTCCTTACCATAAAGCAGGAGACTGAAATTTGTGAATATTGCAGCAAAAATATTGAAATCTAAAACACAAATGGAAATAAATGATCTTTTTAAGAGAAATTAAGGTATGTAAAACAATTTTGTGTAATGCTGTTAATTTTCACTTGATAAAGTTTTAGTAATGTAGCATGAGTTTTTATTAATTTCTTTATAATTAAAGTGTTAATTTTGTCTTTCTTCAATGCAAAGTAAATTTCCGCATTTAGTGCATACTAAAAACTTTTGAGATCAAAACAGACACTCTGAACTACAGTGCACACTAGTTACACAACATATATATTTTTCTAATTAGCATGTTTTTAAATTAATGTTATTATGATTTTCAAGAAATCATAATTAAAAAACTTTGGGTTACTGAAAAATAATAGGCAAATTTGATATAACGCCACAATGTAATGGAATGAATGGCGTGGTACATCAAGGGTTGACTGTATAAAATTTTATTTTAATTTACAGTTAGATCCTTTAGCTGAACATCAGCCTAACTCACACAGGTTGCAGAGTTCACATAGTCGTTCTTGCTTCATGTCTTCTGCTAGTAGATATTTCCAATTAATCAGAATGTTAAAGAGTTTATCAAAATTACCAAGATAATAGTCAATAATATTTAAATGCTTTCTGTGCTCTACAGTGCCATGATATCAGAAAATGGAGCAGTTCCTTTAATGTTATTCCAATTTGGTGTAGCAGAAGATAATGGTAAATATAGAAAGAACTGTAGAAGAAGGACATTTTTTTTTACATCTCTTTTTGTTCAAGAATGCTGGAGGATTGACCAGAATATACTGCCAATTATAACATTTCTATTTAGAGGATGTAGAAACTGGGAAGAAGTACATACCAAGTCAGTCTAAGGGTTCCAAAGAATCTTTCTGTAGCTATGATCGGATGGTAGTTGAAAGAGGTTTGATGGCCCACCTGTACTTAAAATTTTGGAAGATTTTAACTAGTTTTTAGATTGAGAAGGGATGTTAAGGAATCGTGTGTAATGGTAAATTTTAAAAATGGTATATTGCAGGTGGTATGAAAGTTAACTGGTACTTCAAATTTTTTGGTAAATTTGTTGGCTATTTCAAGGGAATAAAGATTGTGAGTGGCTATTTCTTGGATGATGGTATACTATTTTTGTAAAGAAGAAGGATTATTCTTTCATAAGCTCAACAGATGAATGATTTTAAAACTAGAATATTCAAAGCAAACAGAATATAAATTCTGAATTTGCTTGCACCCCTTACTGGTCATCCATGTAACATCTCTCAGAAAACTTGAAAATTTCATCACCCTGGAGCAGAAAACGAACCCACATCTCCCGATTTCCATTCAAGTATGCTATTTCAAGTTTTCTGAGAGATGTTACATGGATGACCACTATGTGGTACAAGCAAATTAAGAATTTATATTCTCTTTGCTTTGAATATTCTATTGATTTCCCATGAATTATGAGGAATATTTCTTCCTTCACTGATTTTAAAACTGCTAATTTTTAGGAATAAAGTAAGGAGAGGTGATGTTTTTGGCAACATAGTGGGGTTTCCATATACAGATTTATGGAGTGTGTTTTTCCTAGTAATCTGTGCATCTAAGAAGCTTATGCTGTGAATAGTTTCATGATTGATGGAGGAGTTAATGGTAAGAAATTTATGAGAAATGGAAGAGGTCAGATTGTTTAGTTCTTTTATGTCATGTGGCCAAATTATGGAGATGTCATCAATATAATGAAGCTGCAGTTCGGGGTTTAAAGGAAATGTTTTTACATTATTTTCAAAGTTCTGTTTGCATATTTTCACCAGGAGTTGAGAGAGATGATCCCTTAGGTATATCTATAGTTGGTGGAAGAACTGTTTTCTATAATTATTACTTTTTTTTTAAGGAATAAGGATACTTGTACAAGTCTCTGGTGAGTTCTTTAGAATGGTCTATATTTTTCATTAATTTTTCATCAGAATCATAAATTCTCCAAAGAAATAAACTGATAAGAATATGAATTCTTTGTGCATCTAAGGTGGATATTAAATCATGGATATCAATATAAGGTAGTTGTTGGATAAATTTTTCCTTGAGTTGTATGATGAGTGTATGAAATTCTTGTACTGTTTCCTTTTCAAGGTAGATGGAAGGGGAGCTGTGTTAAGGCATATACAAATGTCATTATTGGCATGAATGTGCAGTATTTTCATTGTTTCCCATATAGCCACCTCTTCAAATAACCTGAAAATTACTTCACCCTAGAGTGCAAAATCCCAGCCACATCTCCTTATTTCGATTCAAGTATGCTATTATACCACCCAGTAAAATATGGCACTTTTGTGCTGATAATGACATCTGTATATGCCTTCCATGTATTGCGAAGAATTATTCCTTTAGGGTTATTCATTTCCCATTGATGTCTAAACTGTTCTCTGAAGTACTGGAACCTGTGACATACATCCATACCTGGATATGAGAAACGTTTGTGTTGATGATATGAGGAATCACTGGAGTGCCTTGACTAGCACAAATCTGAATGGTATTCAGATTTCTAAGCCACATTTGCATAACTTCAGTTGGTTAGAAACATCATTCTTCTTGCTGGAGCAATGGTAGCATACTGATCATTTGTCCGAGATGGGTCCGGCTTAAAATCCTGGTGAGGCATGGATGTTGTGTTTGTCTTACAGTATTGGCTCTCACCCTTACTTGGAACCAGTTGCCCTAAATTAGGGACGGACAACTGCTTATAGCCCACTGAGTTGCTCACGGTGATTGACTGCTCTAGGCAGGGCAGATCCAGAAGCTTACCTTGGGGGTGGGGGCTCTGGTCTAAAAAAAAAAGAGGGATAGCAGCAAGACTTGGTGGATGGGTTTCTCTCACTCTCTCTACACACACACACATATACAGAATTGCAGAGCTTGTTTTCTCACAAAATGGGAAAAACAACTGAAAAATCAGCACTATTTTTCTGGCATTCATCTGCCCGCTTTGGGAGAAAGCAAGCTCCATGCATTTTAAATGTTAGGTCGGGATAAAATCTTTCATAATAAATTTGAACCCTTCTGTTCTGGCCTAAATTTAATAAAAACATTTCCAGCTTGAATCATCGAATCATTTCTAACCAATATGACCAGTAAGTAATTCTTCTTTAAAATATTCATGCATGCTTTCGCAATGTGGGATTTCTACTTCTTTTTGAAAGGAACTTCCATTTACTTCATTTCATCAAATCATTCCTGTGCCATTTACTGTTTTACTGTCAATTTTCTCTTAGATGTTTGTGAAAATATTACATTTAACAAAGCTCACTCATTGCTTTTCGTGGTCAATCTAAAAAAAAATTTGCTTTCCACTTTTGGGTTTCTATGTTTCTAAAACACTAGTTTTTCTTTTCTTTCTGTTTTATCTCTCTCTCTTCTCTCTGTCTCTCTCTCTCTCTCTCTCTCTCTCTCTCTCTCTCTCTCTCTCTCTCTCTGAAGCTAGAATAACGCATTTAATCTCCAAATTCACAACAAATTGCAATCATTGTAAAAACTTTTACGAAAATATGTGCATTTATTACTATAATTTTATGAAAATAAATACATTAATTATTTATGATCTTGGTCCTTTAAAACGGAAAACTCTGTTTTAAGTGGGGGTGATCACTCCTGTTGCCGCCTCTGGATCCCCTGCTGGCTCCAGCGCAATATAATTTTCAAGTTTTGGGATGAGGTGGCTACATGAGGAACAGTAAAAAGATGGCACCTTCATGCCGATAATGACATTTGTATATGCCTTTAATGTATTTGTGAAGAACTCTTTCTTCAGGGGGATTCATTTCCCATTGTTATCTAATACCCACCTCTCTAACCCATTCAAATTTCTTTATAGGTTCTGGAATGATTCAGATGTTTTATACTTAAATTTTGAACTTCAGTTTATAT
The DNA here is from genome assembly GCA_039090855.1 of Macrothele yani. Taxonomy (NCBI): domain Eukaryota; kingdom Metazoa; phylum Arthropoda; class Arachnida; order Araneae; family Macrothelidae; genus Macrothele; species Macrothele yani. The sequence continues at coordinate 122,004,151 of CM077026.1, forward strand.
GATTTTTAATTTAATATTTTCAAAAATTCAAATGTTGGGTTACAAAAAAATTCGGAACTTTGATACTTCTGTATGAATCGCATTTCTGACTACTCTGTCCATGATTTTTTTCCTTATTGAATTCTGATTATGGAGCAAAAACTTATGGTGGCATACACAGTACGTCAAAGAATTTTTAAGACTGGCGCCAGATTTCAGCCTACGGTGGCGCCACCAGTGTAATCGCGAATGCGTTATAAACCTTGGCCATCTGCTTGCTTTCTGCCAAAAGTACTGCGCAGTTGTTAAAGTAACTCAAACGAAACAGCCGTTTATTAGAGAAGTAACATTTTTTTCATGTTGAATTATTAAGATGGAACAAAGTGCTGTTATTAAATTTAACGCAAAACTTGGTAAAAGTGCCTCGGAAACGTACCAAATGATGAAACAAGTTTACGGTGAGTTTTGTTTAAGTAGATCAAATGTTTTCCTGTGGCACAAACGGTTTTTGGACGGAAGAGAGACGCTAGAAAATGATAAGCATACCGAAAGACCAAGTTCATCTAGGACACCTGAGATTATTGAAAAAGTGCGTGATTTCTTGGCAAACAATCGATGTGCGTCACTAAAAATGATGGAATAGTCTTTAAACATCAACAAAGAAAAAATTCGAACCATCCTGCTTGAAAATTTGGGCAAAACAAAAGTCTGTGCTAAATTTGTTCCACACACGTTAACCAATGAACAAAAATCAAGGAGAAGTGCACATTGCAGAGACATCATTTCAGCCGATGAAAATGATCCAAACTTCTTAAAATCGATTATTACTGGTGATGAAACATGGTGTTTTCAATATAATCCTAAAACAAAGCGACAACGTGCGGAATGGAAGTCAAAAAACTCACCACAAGCCAAAAAAACAAGAAAAGTTCCATCGAAAATCAAAACAATGCTCATTACATTCTTCGATAGTAAAAGTATTATCCACAAAGAATTTGTTCCAAGTGGACAAGCAATTACTGGTGAGTTTTATTTAAATGTTTTGAGGCGTTTGATGGGCAGAATTCGTCGCATTCGTCCAGAATATCGGGATGAAAACAGTTGGTGTTTGTTGCACGATAATGCACCCAGTCGCACCTCACTTCTTGTTCGTAGATTTTTGGCGAAAAATAACGTCTGTGTGTTGAATCATCCACCGTATTCGCCTGATTTAGCACCCTGCGACTTTTCTTTGTTCCCAAAACTTAAAATGACGTTAAAAGGGTGTTTTTTTTAATGATATTTTGACCATACAAACAGCTTCGACGTGTGCTTTGGAGGCAATTCCGCAAAGTGAACTGGAAGAGGCATTCGAATCATTATTAAATCGCTATAACAAGTGTATTGAAGCCGGAGGGACTTATTTTGAATAACAAACCAAAACAAATTATAATTTCTTGTTTCTATTTCATTTTACAGACCCAGTCTAAAAATTCTTTGCCACACTGTGTACTTAGGTGCAGTTTATCTCAGTGGAGTTTTGTCTGAGCTAATATTTGGAAATGATTGGTCTCTATTCACTAACAACAGTAACAAATTTTTGACAAGGAATGTTATTAAGATATCATTAGGTTCTGTGTGTGTGTGTGTGAACATGTGTATCTGGCATAAAGCATAAATAATATGTGTGTGTGTGTGTACATATGTGTGATGATGAAGTGAAGGATCAAGTGGGTTTGCTTTGCTGCATTGTTATTACTTAGGTCGGCTCATTTTTAAGTTCCATTAAAATTTATCCTAGTTGTAAATGAATTTATGGCACCTCTATTCATATTGTACTGTGGAATTAACTTTTTTACGAGTCTTATGGAGGTTATTATTCAAAAAAGTTGATGGTCAAATTTTCGAACTAAAGCCTAGTTCGTCATCAGGACTACGTCACTGGACTAGTTGCTGCTACTCAGTTGGAAGAGTCCAACCACAATTATCGTTCATTGTGGTACTTCTTCTTCTTGGTATTTTGATCCCTTCTTCTAGTTTCCTCTTTACTAAGTTTGACTGGTGGGCGATTATTCTTACTGAGTCCCAATTTATGGAGTGTCCGCTTGCTTCTATATGTCTGTCTAGCCCTGTTGTGTTACTAATGTTCCTAATAGCTGCTTGGTGTTCTTTCATTCGGACTTTAATACTTCTCCCTGTTTCTCCTATATAGCTGAGTCTGCAGTTACAGTCGATGCAATATATTACTCCTTCTTGTAATTGGATGTCCACTTCTTTCTGCTTTAAAGCTGGCAGGAATTTCTTTAATTTGTTAGAGATCTGGAGCAAGCCTAATATTATATTTTCCTCCGATCCACTTCAGTTTTTCGAAAAGTCCCTTGTGGTACATAATTTTGCTGGTGAATTTTAATTTGTTTATTTCCTGCTTCTTTTTTGGCACTTGTCTGAATAATTTCTCAACATAAGGGGAGGGGTAATTGTTTTCTGCCAATATTTCTTTTAATTATTCTCTGTGAAGATCTTTTTGAGCATCTGAAGAGACCAGGACTTCAATTTTTTCCAAAAATTGTCTCGCCGTATTCGACTTAATATAATCAGGGTGGAATGAGTAGAAGTCTAACATCTTCCCTGTGTTAGTGGGTTTTCTAAAAAGCTGAGTGAATATTCTCCCCTCTCTTGAGGTCAAGTTTAAATCAAGGAAATTGATGCTATGGTCTTTTTTCAGTTCCAGGGTGTACTGCAAGGTATTTTCTAGCGAGTCAAATTCTGCTAGAATTTGAGAGGGTAGAGCTTGGTCCTCAGTATCTATTATAAATAGGACATCGTCCATGTATCTTACATAGAGAGCAAATATTGAAGGTTGTACAAGGATTTTTGCCTCTAGTTTATTTACATAATAATTTGCAAGCAGAGGTGCTAGTGGAGAACCCATTGCAAGTCCTGAAGTTTGCCTGAAATATTTCTTTCCAAACTGGAAGAAATTATTCTTGAAAGAAAACAGGAGCAGTTCATATATGCCAAGTAGTATTTCTCTATTGCGATTATGGAATACTATTTTTTCTGCCAGGTCATCTGCAATGAATTCCAGCAGGAGGTCCAGGTTAATGTTGTATACATAGATACTATATCCAGGCTTGCCATTACTGGATGAATCAATTGTAGCAAGTTGTCTAGTTTTTCTTTCAGCTGCATGGAATTTTTTAGAAGGTAGGGAAGAGAAGGGAAAATATCTCTGTAGTGAGTAAGTAAATAATAATTAATGTTGGAGAGTGGTGAATTTCTAGTGTCTATTATAGGTCTTATTGGATGGCCTTCTTCGTGAATTTTTATTGTACCATAGATCTGTGGAACTCTTGACTGGATTTTGGAGAAGCTTTTGAAGAGCTTTTGGAGAGCTCATTTAGCTTATTTTTACTTTTTAAAGAGCTGATTAATTTCTTAAGATTTTTGACAGTTTGGTCAATAGGGTTAGCAGTGAGTTCTTCCTAATAAGGCTTGCTCAATTCAGCTTCCATTTTATTGTAATACTTATTTTTTTCCAACAATACCAAAACTTTGCTTTCATCTGCTTTCAGTGCTACTACTTTATCATTGGTTTTGAATTTTTTAAGGTCAGTAATGGCTTTTCTATCAAAATTGTAAGCAATTTTTACTGGCTTTTTTACAAATTTTGAAACGCAGTCTGAGAATTGCTCTCTTTCCTCCGTAAAAGCAGTAACTGAAAGCACATGTAAAGAGATCCATGAAGCTTGAGTTTTATTTTTTGGCATGCACAAAACCTGTTCTTTTTAGGCATGCAGTTCTTGCCATTTGTGGCAATTATGCTCATTGAGTTCTGCCAGTTCATGTAAGTGATTGCTTCATAAAATTGGCTGTTCAATGTTACTATATGGATGTACAATGACGCATTCTTTTAGTGAAGTTGGTACATATTTACATTGAAGAGCATAACTTTACCAGCTAATACTGACATTAACTGTGAATTTGTGAAGTTTAGTGATTTCTCATTAATTTTATAAAATTATTATTTTATTGCACTTCATGTGTAATTTGTAGTAAAGTTCACTTACCCAGAAAAAATGCAGTATTTTACCTGGCATAAATAATATTTATGATTGTAAAACATTGTAATTTTGTTGAAAAAAAAGTATTTTGCTTCATGTCAGGAGTCAAAGTCCTAAATATGTTTTCACAGTTTACTGTAAATGCTCTATGGTGTTTAAGTTTTGTAATTTTAGGAAAATTAATTATGGTCATTTTAATTTAGTCCCTTTGTTCTTACATCATCATATATTTTTAGGTGAATATATTTATGACTCATCTTTCTAATTATGGGAATGATCGCTTAGCATTATACACATTTGAATCTGTGATCAAGTTTGTTCAGTGCTGGACTAATTTGCAGTTAATGACAGTGCCTCCTTTACAATTAGCAGATAAATATTTCCAGACTTACCCTGAAGAATCTGATCCACTGTGGATGGTAAGATTTTACTGTTTGATAACAGTTCGTAATTTCTATTTGTTAGTTTCTGATTTTTAAATTATCTCATAGATGGAATACTTACTATTTAGTGTTAGCATAAATGAAAATTTTCAGCATTTCTGCCATCTCTGACAACTAAATTGATTATCAATTATTTATTATCAATAAAACAAAAAAATGTGTTTTATGTAAGACTGTGGCCCTGAAATATGGTTTTTGGATATTTCAGTATCATATGAAGAAGTAGGACTTTGTGGCTGTTTAAACATGGAGTCACATATGTGTTTAAGAAAATAATGTCAGCAATCTGTTTTCCTACATATTTCTCAAAGAGCCATGACAACAGACTTATGAAATTATTAGTTGGAATAGAAACTTATAGTCGGAATGACGTCATCAAATGTTCAATATACCATTTCATTTTTTTTTTTTTGGTCAATGTACTTCACAAGCAACAAGCTTCATAGTAATCCCATTAAGTTAGGTATTTTGCAAAGAAATCAAAATAATTCTCTGACTCTCAGGGAGTTCCAAATCGTTAGGGCTGGCCCATCAGATGTACCCAGAAACCAGGAGTGCAGTCGTGTCTAACCACTTTTTCTTAAAGGCCTGGCAGTGCCAGGCTACTTTTTTCCTAACTGAATTGGACTTTTTTAATTTTTTTTATTAAATGGTCACCACTTGAAATTCTCCCAATGTTGGTTTGGAACAACACACTAAAATTTGGACACAATCAATGCATTTTTCTGCAAGCAATCATGCAGAAGATCGGGAAATGAATCCCGCACCTACGTACTGAACTTTGACCCCATTTGGACCATTTTCAGTAGCATTTGTGCTTAGGTTGTTCCAAATGACATACTAAAATTTCATCAAGATCATACGATATTTACATGAGTTGTCATGCAGACAAGAAGACCAACGGACAGCCAGACAAAGTTGGGGCACATACGCTTCTTCAGCCTACATAGAAAGCATAAAAACACTACATTGGGCCCATACAATAGTTTAAATATTATACACTTAAAATTGCTAGGCTACAAAAAATATGGTCATTTTTACACTGGCGGAAAGTGAAAAAAGAACACCAAGAAGGAGACGTCTGATACCAAAGAAATTTATACAGCATAATAACGGAATACAGAGGATAACGTGATCAAAACAACATGGCAAAATACAGCTGTATTTGCTGGTAAACTGAAAAATAACATTTCCATGTAACATGGTTAGTACGAGGTTGAACCGCCATTAACTGCGTCACACTGTGCAATTCTGGCATGGAGTCTGTCCTACAGATGTTGGATGTAAGTTTAGGGTATTGAGTTCCAAGCATCCTCAACCTGGACGCGTAAATCGGGGATGGTCGTGGCTGGCCGTGGAGACTGGATAAGTCATTGTCCCATAAAATCCCACACGTACTCAATGGGGGACAAATCCGGTGAACGTGCAGGCCATGGAAGTTGTCTCACACCCTGAAGTGCATGTTGCATTGCACGTGCCGTGTGTGGGCGTGTGTTATCTTGCTGGAAAACACCACGATGGACCGACGTTACAAATGGCACAACAATGGGCTGAATGATGTTGTTGATGTAGGAGGTGCTGTTTAACGTACCCGGCACAAGCATTAATTGTGTACGGGAGTGATAGCTGATCGCTCCCCACTCTAGGAGACCAGGTGTAGGCCCTGTGTGTTGCTGGCGGATGCAAGAAGGGTGGAGACACTCCCCTGTGCGTCTGCAAACACGCATACGGACATCGGAGGCTCCCAAGCAGAATTTGTTTCATCGCTGAACACGACAGATCGCCATTGCGTTCTCCAGTGCAGGCGTTGGCGACACCACTGCAGCCGTTCCTGACGGTTGGCTGGAGTCAGAGGTACACATGCCAGAGGCACACGTGCACGTAGTCCTGCATCCAGTAGACGGTTGTGGATTGTTCGCACAGTCACCTCAGTTGCAACGGCAGCTCAGATTTGCGTCGCAGTGGATGTTCTACCTGACAACGCCGCTCTTCTTATGCGTCGATCGGTCCGCTCATCAGTCCGTCTGTGACTCCCGGTTCCACATCTTCTCGTGTGGGAATATTCCTCGGACCATCTACGCCACCAACGTACCACCACCGATACTTCCCGTCCAATTCGCTCCGCAATACGACGATACGACCACCCGGCCTCGTGGAGTCTGACTAGATGACCTCGCTCAAAGTCCGATAACTGCTGCAATCATACATGTCTTCCATGTCCAGGCATTGCAGCTTCTTCAGGGTCTTCGCACGTGTCCGTACGCCGACGACTGATTACATTCACTTCGCCGTTCTCCTTAAATACCACCGACGATAATTTGCATATTATGCCATGCTGTGGCATAAGCGCTCATCGGTTGGTCCCGAAATTGACATCACACCTACGTAAACTCGACCCCATTAACATATGTAAATTTCATGATCGTCTGCCAATTCCTTCTTGGTGTTCTTTTTTCACTTTCCGCCAGTGTATATAACTACGTATTTTCAATGTTATTAATCTTTTAAATACAGTGAACATTTAAAGGGTGGGAGTTATCAAATTAAGTATTCATATTGATTTATTTTAATGAATGGGGATAACAAATAATATTTGTACTATATGATATTTTAAAGGGTAATGGTGAAGGAAAAGTTACTTTTGCTACGAAAAGTTTTAAGACATGATTCAACAAGTAACCTTTTAAACTCGAATGCAATTTTAAGGGGTGAGTATCCATTTGTATTACTATACAAATATTAAGGGGTGGAGGTAAAAATGCAATGGTTTGTACTGCAAATATTAATGCTTTATCATAAAATTACTTATATAAATTTAATGGGCATAGGTCAGTAAACAAGAATTAATTCCAACTATGTTGATAATAATAAAAATTATCGAGGAAGGGGTTGTTTTATCAAAAAACATTCCCACTAATCATCCAAAGAGAGCTTATGGTACTTCACATTTTGTAACTGCAAACACAACAGTTCCAAAATGTAGAAGTACCACTAAATGAGTAACAGAATAATTGCCACTAAACTACAAAAGAAGCACTGTGTACAAGAAAGCTGTTGAAAGCATATAATTGTTGTTTTCTTTGAAAAGGGTAGAATTTGTGTTGATGTTTCATGCCTTCTTGGTACATTAGCTGTATTTTGCTCCAGAGAGAGAAAATAAAGTGAAGGCTATAAAAGACAAAAATTTTCATCATATTAATGTAATGTTAATCACCAAACAGTAGTTGTGGTTAGAAGTTGTGTCTAAAATTATATGAAACTTATTCTGTTTTTAAATAGTACTTTACTGACACCAATCACACATAGTGTTGTATATTGTCACTGAAATATTGACTAAGTAGATTGCCTTGGCATCATCACAGAAAGATACAGTAAAAAATATAACAATCTGAACAAACACAAAGAGTTCTTCATAACCTCAATCTTTCATACTCACATGGTTAGATATCTTTCAGTGTTATATACAATTACTGAAGCAATGCCTCTTGACAGGATTTACTCACATGTTTTTCATATGTGTATTAGTTAGTGTTCTTTAATAATGAGGAACTGTACACCAAGTATACTTAAAATAGTAAAACTATATTAGTAATCGGAATTTATTGGCATAAAATAGAATTCAAAATTTCCAAGCTTTCACACATCAACCTTTTTCAAGGAAAGTTCACAGGCAACTGCAGTTTGCTGTCAACCTTCCTTGAAAACGTCATCTGATTGATGTGCAAAATCTTGGAAACTTTGAATTTTGGTTTACACCAATAAATTCAGATTACTATGGTTAGTATAGTTTTACCATTTCAAGTTAATGTTTATGTTTTCAGTTCAAAGTACCCTTCCAGAGCATTACTCATGTTTTATTCAAATGCTCATTTTGTTTTGAAATTTGGAAACTAATGTTGAACTATGAAAAAAAAAAAAAAGAAAAGATGAGAAACAGGCTGGAATCTACCTTTCAGTTATTCATTGCTTCCCTGTTACCAGATACTTCTGTGTTATGCCAAGCAGCATAGGCTAACAATGTGTATCATAGTTTGGGTTTGTGAATGAATTTCAAGCCAAAAAGATTTTCCAATATATTAATACACACAATTATATTACTGATGAAAAGTTTCACTGCTGAGTAAATTGAAATATTATCATCTCGATAAATGTAACTATAGAAAAAATATTTATGTCATCCAGTTATAGGCAGTTCTTCCTTTTGTATGCCTGACTTGTTTCTCCTGACTCACTTTCACATGAAATACAAAAATTGATTTAGAAGTGCTTTTGTGCTTCTAAACCAACTTCTGTGGTTCAGGCTGTTGAGCTTGGGCTAGTTGGGGAACAGGAGAGGGGTGGGGAACACAGGAAGGGTGCTAGTTGGGGAACAGGAGGGGGACTTGAGATTGAGTTTCATTGAACAGGTACAGAATCATAGACCACTTCCAAAATTTCTTATTTCCATTCCAATAGGGTCACAATTTGCTTGTGGTTAAATGAAAATAGAATTACCAGAAAAATAAAAAAAGAAGAACCAGAAGCATTCAAGAAAATACCACCTAATAGAACATTGACAATTTGAGCTGCAAGATTTTTTTTTTAATTTTATCTTTAAATTTTTTGTTAAATGAAATTATCGAATATAGAAATTATGCATAAGAAGAAAATATTTTTACGTGAAATCTCTGACAATAATAGAAAAATTTATGTAGTGAGTAGGCAGAAATATTTACATAGCAATTTTTTATTGCATACATTTATAGGATATTTACTTTATTGTAGTTTTTCTTTCCAAACAAAAATTAGATATGTTTTAACCGTAAAATTGTTATTTTCTTGTGAATTATAGAATCCATGTAATGACAAGAGACATAGGTCAATCTGGTCTGCAGCAAAGTCTTGTGAGCAGCTACCAAAGTTCCTAGTGATTGGTCCACAAAAAACAGGTATGTAGTCATCCATGTTATATCTGAGTTTTTGTAATGATATAAAGGTAATTGTGTATTTAAATGTTATGAAGATTATGTCAAAGAGTGAAAAGATGAAAATTTTTATTGTTTTTTCTTAATCACAGATTGAAACATGAAATATTTTCTTTGTATAACTATCACGCAAGTGTCCCATAATGCATAATCTGTGTATTTTCAACAAATTATGCCAATGCAATTAACAACTAATTCCTATTTCAATGATCTCAATAAACCATTGAAATCCACCTGTAAGGTTCAACAAGAAGTCAAACTCAACTATTTTATTATCTGCATTTAACTCTGTTTAGAAATGAAAAAACAGAATTCAACTCGGTTACTCGGATTTAAAAATAAGTTTATCTTCTTGCAAAACAAAAAGTTGTATCTTGGTGTCTGTTTACAATAGGAAATATTAGGTGTGCAACTTAATTCTCGGCCACTAACCGCAAGCGATCATAGAATGTCGGCAAATTCAAATAGCTGTGTGCTATAATGGCTGATTGTAGCGCCATCCAACAGCTTTCCAGGCAACTGTAACCGCTCACAGCTGTAGTGACAGAAGGGACGAAAGTTGACGGTGAAAACAATGTTGTTCCAGAAGCAAAATTTGAGGCACTGCCTCCTGTTCGCGTTTCAGCTGAAAAAAAGTGCTGTGGAAGCCCAGCAAATGATCTGTGCTGCTTTGGATGAGGCTGCTGTGTCCTATAGTACGTGTAAGAAGTGGTTCCAGTGGTTTAAGCAGGGAAATTTTAATCTCCGTGATGCAGAACATCCAGGACAGCCACAGAAAGTTGGCGATGAGGAACTGGAACAACTGTTGGATGCGAATCCCTGTCGCACACAGTCAGAGCTTGCCCAGGAACTCGGAGTAACTGCACGAGCTTGGACGGATTCACAAGGAGGACCTTTGGGTGCCCCACCAACTCACAGCTGCAAACAAGTCTAGGTGTTACGATGTTGCTGTGTTCTTGCTCTCCAGATTCAAGAAGAATTTCCTCCACAAGATTTTGACCTATGATAAGAAGTGGATCCTCTACGATAACCCTAAGTGGCGTCAGCCTACCACCAGTACCACCAAACCAAATATCCATGCCAGGAAGTTGTTGCTGTGCATATGGTGGGATCAGTGCGGTATCGTACGCTATGAGTTGCTCAAACTTGGTGAAAAAGTAAATGCTGAGCATTATTGTCAGCAACTCATTTGTGTGAGTTATGCACTGGAGGCAAAAAGGCCCTACACCAGCAAGGGCCGAAGGTCGGTCCTGTTGCTTCAGTATAACGCACGTCCTCACACCGTGAAAACGACTTTAAACACGATCACCGACCTGGGAAGGGAGATTTTGTCTCACCTGGCGTATTCTCCAGACTTCACCCAATCGAATTATCACCTCTTTCGCTCCCTGCAACATCACCTGAGTGATACGCACTTCACTTCTGTCAAGGAGGTCCACACAAGTATTGATGACTTTATCAATTCGAAACAGCCCTCTTTTTTCCGAAGTGGCATTCGGCAGCTCACTGACTGATGGCTCAAATGTATCCAACAAGACGGGGATTATTTCCCTGATTAGGTATGTATTCGATTTGCTATAATTTGCTGTCAACGTGCCGTGCCTGTGGCCGAGAATTAAGTTGCACACCTAATATATAAAGCACCCACCAACAAAGTGATATATTTTACTGCCATTTTTATCATTCTTTTTACATAAAATTTGCTGTTACTAAACAGCTTTTAGGAAGAGTCAACAGTTTGAATTCTTCGAAAGAATGTAAAACCTCCAACCCCCGTTGCAGAATCACAGCGACGGGAGACGTATGTTGCAGACTCATGTTGGTCCCGCAGACAAAAACGATATCCCCAGAACCCTCTTAAATCCTCTTGCAGGCTCCCAATCATGGATGCAAATTTTCCGTCTTTGTAAATTTCCGAAAATGGCAGGTAGGCGGAGTGAGGATTTCTCCTGTAATCGTAATTTTTTTCTCGCGATGTTCCCTCGATGCTCGAAGAGAGATTTGTCTGATATTGTTGTTAAATATCATTTTATTGCATAAATATTTGTGTTTTAATTTGAAAATGGAGGCAACAATTTCCGAAAACTAGAGTTTGAAGAAACCCAGTAACCATATTTTTTTTTCTTGTGATGTTCCCTCTGCCCTATATGGTCATTAAATATAATTTTGTTAGATAAATGTTTGTATTTTAGCTTGAAAATGCTGGCAAAATTCCAGATACAGAGGGCCAAAATGTTTTTGTTCCTAATTAACATTGCAATTGCTGCAGTACCTAGGTTAGACATTTTTTTAGGTAGAAAAATATATCTGTGGCAATTTTTATTGTTTTATGCATCTAGTAGTTATTTTGCTTAGTGACCACCTGCAGATTATTTTGTGACACAATATCTGTACTGACCAGGAAATTTCTGTATGGGGCCTCCAACAAAGAAGAGTTACTTTTATCATTCTGGATGCCTTTATGAAATCATCAGTAATCTTTCATTATGTTGGATGTGCAAACATTATAACACTTCAAGAGAAAATATTTCACTGGTGAACTCTACAAGCACTCACTTTAAAAATGAGGAATGCATTATTGTATGTGTGTGTATGTATATGTGTGTGTGTCATTTGGGAGAGGGAAGTTACTACACAGTCGAGTCACATCCTACTTTTGACGTCAAAAGCGCATAGCCAATGAAAAAAGGCACGTGTTGCAAGCTGGCTTGGAGGGTATATAAGGTGTGCTGTAGGCATTCTGAAAACATATCACTCATTGCTGTCATGGATAACAGGAGCGATTTATCAGATTTGCAAAAAGGGATGATTATTGGCTTTTGGGCCAAGGGTGGCAGTATTTCTGAAACAGCGCAGTTTGTGAACTGTTCACGTGTTACTGTGGTTAAAGTGTATCGTGATTGGAAAAATGGCACATCTGAGAATAAGCAACGTAAAAACTGCGGAGCACCACGTACCACTGATGTGAGAGGTGAACGTCAGCTTCGAAGGTGCATGAGGGCCAATCAACACGCTACACCGCTACAGTGGAGTAACTATACGGGGCGAATCAACCAGGCCGCTACCAGCCGTGTGTCTAAAATTACAGTTCAGCGAACCATGCAGCATATGGGCCTCCGATGCAAATGGATAGTCACTGCACCTATGCTAACGAAGGCACATTGGTAGAAAACGCTTACATTTCGATGGTAGTATCGGAATTGGACAGCTGCTGATTGTCAAAGGATTGCCTTGAGTCACGTTTTCTGCTTCATTGAACGGATGTACGTTGGCGTATTAGGTTAGAAACATTGGAGAACAAACACTCTTCAACCATTTCTGGAAGAACACAAGCTGGTAAGAGCAGCGTTATGGTCTGGGAAATGTTTTTGTGGCATTCCCTGGGTCCACTCATACCTGTGGAAGGCACTATGGACCGAATTCATTATGAATCCATCCTTGCAGACCACGTACACCCATACATGCCGATTGTCTTCCCTGGAGCGGATGGGATCTTCCAACATGACAATGTGACGTTTCACACAGCTAGAAATGTCCGAGAGTGGTTGGAAGAGCATGATGAAGACTTTCAGGTACTTTCCTCGCCCCCTAATTCCCCAGACTTAAACCCAATTGAGAATCTGTGGGACCACCTCAATCGTGTTGTTCGCTCTATGGATCCTCCACCACGCATCCTTCAGCAGGTGTCAGATGCACTACAGTCACCATAGCTTCACATACCTGTGAACACCTCCCAGCACCTTATAGAGTCACTCCCAGCTTGTCTAGCTGCTGGCTGCACTACACACGGCGGTTACTCTGGATATTAGCTGGTGGTCACAATAATGTGACTCGACCGTGTATAACTCACTTCATTGGATAGAGTTTCGCAGAAAACTGTATGATGGATGTAAAGAAATGTACACACACACACACACACACACACACACACACACACACATTCACACCATTTGCACATGCACAGGCACTAGAGTTTATCTAGTTTTTCTGGCAGGAGTTTCCCATGCAATTACGAAAATAAAACAGAGAAGAGTTCTAGGGGACAATGGAATTACTATGGACATTATACAGAATGCCAGTAAATTAATTAAAACTACACTTGCCCAAGTTTTCCCTAGATACCTCAATGAAGGGAAGTTTGTGGATGACTGGAACAATGCAACAGTGATCCTGTTACAAAAAAGTGACAATCTTTGGGATCACAGAAACTCCAGACCCATGGTTTCCTTCAGTCATTGAACTGGGAAGACAAATCAATAAGCCCAAGTTTTCCCTAGATACCTCAATGAAGGGAAGTTTCTGGATGACTGGAACAATGCAACAGTGATCCTGTTACAAAAAAGTGACAATCTTTGGGATCACAGAAACTCCAGACCCATGATTTCCTTCAGTCATTGAACTGGGAAGACAAATCAATAAATGGTTAATGAACATAGTCCCCCCCCGCTTTGATGTTTTAATGACTGCTGTTTGCGCTGCAACTCAATGGGCTATAAGCAGTTGTCTGTCTCTAATTTAGGGCCATTGGTTTCAAGGAAGGGAGAGAGCCAGTGCTGTAAGACAAACATAACATCCATGCCTCACTGGGATTCAAACGTGGACTCATCACAGATGAATGGTCAGAAGCCAGCACTTAGACCACTGTTCCCAGCCACCTCTGTTTTGCTGATGACACAATCATTTTTGCAAGTACCCTTTCAGAGCTGCAGAGTATGATGCAGCAATTTGCTTATGACAGTAGAGAAATGGTATTAAATATGAATTTGAAGAAAATAAAATTGATGTGTAGTGCTTTTACATAAACTTAATATTTAGAGAGTGATGGGGCAAATTTCGAAGTAACCAATTCCTTCATCTACCTTGGACATCAGATATGAGGGAGTGCTGATAAGACCTTGACTTTTCATAATAAAACTGGAGGCAGGGAACAGTTTTAATGCATTATTACAGGTATATATTTGCCACTGAGATCAATGCAATTCTGATACCGATGCTTCAGCATCTTCAAGCCTTCCAAATAAAAACCTGATGCGTGTCAGCAGATGATGTGGCATTAGAAATGGGTGGGGATTTTGTTCTCTTCAAACATTTCTTTAATTTGGAGAACAAATAATAACCAGATGTTGCTAAATATGCTGAGTAAGCAGGATATTTCAATAGTTCAGAGTGAATTTGGTGAAACTGTTTCTGACAATTTCCCTCCTCCATTTTGATTTCAGTTCTTTTGCCCAGACAGAATGTATAATACAATCTTATGATAGTGACATCCTTTAGCATTATCCTATATAAGATAGGTAAATCGTATGTTAAAGATTTAAGTAAGAAAATTTAGAAAGAATGCCACAAGCAAGATAAAGACATTGGACTTTGCATCATTGCCTATAAAAGCCTTATTATCAAAAATAAAGGGAAACTACGGCGTATAAGCTGACCCCATACTTCAACAACTAAAAATTGATAAAAAAACCTTGACCCACATATAAGCTGACCTTAAATTTCAAGATTTTTGGAAACATTTATTGAAATGAAGTAGTGCAAGTTTTTGAAAATTTCTTCTGTAAAAACCTTCAAAGTACGATTCTCTATTGGAATTTCCAAATAACTCCTGTGACATCCATGGCATTATTTAACTTCACAACCATTTCTGGTGAAATTGCATTCCACATTTCTTTCACCCAAAAAATAACAAGGCCAATGTGGCCTTCTTCAGGTTGCCATCTTTTTTAAAACACTTTGGCTGCACTGTTCCATAGCGATGACCCAACTGGCAGGAGCAAGACTAGAAGACACCCACACTTGGTGTGAAGTAGAGGAGTGATGCCTGATTGTTGGTGCACCTCTGCAACAGTTAGATGCAACAGTTAAGTGATTTATCGGGTGTCTGACTCACTGCATGCCCAGTTCCAAAGATGAGGTGCTGTGGACCCACAGCCTTCATGTCTGGAAGCAAAAATTCCACAATCTCAATTTGAAATGGATTACAGCAGGTTCTGCACTTATCATATTAGTGACTCTTATTTTCTTAGGAATCCTACTGTGGATAACATTTACAGGGTGATTCATAAAGAAGTATACAGTTACAGCATACGATAAAACAAGAACAATGTAAGATATTTTATGTTACCTATAACAGAATTGTAGGGGAATATTTCAAGTTTTTTTAGAGACATAGTCACAGATGTTCTATTGTGCACCCTTAGTCACACGACACACATCGAGCCGGTAATCCATTTCCGCCCAAACGCGAGGTAAGATATCTGAATCAAGTGTCAAGGTCAGGGAGATTTTGCAACATCTGCACTTTGTATGGAATCATTTTCAGCTTCTTTCTCAAAATTCTCCAGACAGTGGGCTGCAAAATCTGCACTTCACGACTCACCCTCCGCATTGATTTTCCCGAGCTTCATTGAATGGCGGTGCAAAAATTATCGACGACTTCTTCCGATATATGCAGTTGTCCAGGACTTTTAAGTTTGAACAAACAGCCCGTAGTTTCAAATTTTTTATGCCAATCGTAGATAGATTTTCTGATTGGAGGTTCTTTTCCGAATCGTGATCGAAAATGCCATTGCACAACAGTTACAGATTCCGTTTTGCTCAATTCAAGAACACAAAACACCTTCTCCACTGCAGATGCTGCCATTTTAACTGACTAGTCATGTGACACGCTCACTATCACCTCCTATTTTTGGAAGCACTTCCAAAATGTTATGTAAATCCTTCCACTGCAGTTGCCGGTCATTTCTATGTTTCAGACTGGGGCTTGATAGCTGTACCTCCCCACAACTTGGGGAGGGGGGACACAGCTATAGATATAACTGACAGAAGGTCAGAAAACTATTGCATGCTGGTACATGGAGAGCCATTATCTACAGCATAAACACATCTGCAGGCAAATGTCTCTGGAGAATTCATTTCAGAAGTCCAGCTGTATCTAATTCCTACTGACCTGCATATGAGGGTCTGTTTGCATTGGGGCTTTCAAGTAGGGGAACCACACAATCTTCTCCCCACTTTAAAAGCTGGATTTCTTTCAAAAACTTGCAGCTTGTACATGAGTATATACGGTAAGCTTCTAGACAATTCAGGGATTTATGGTGCACCAGTAAGAACAGCAAGTAAATTTAAACCAAAATTCAGATACATTGGAAGTACAAAAAAACAAAAGAAAGAAAGACTACAACTACATACAATGACACATTAGTAATTGGAATAAAACAAAAGAAAAATGGCAGTCATCCAGTACTGTAGAAAAAGTAATGGAACTCCTGATTTTGAAAATATAGAAGTAATCGACTTACAATCTACAAAAGAAAAAAATCAGATATGCAGAATCCATTTTAATTGAAAACACTATAAGGAAAAAAATTGCCACATATCAGTAGCAATGCTGAACTTCCACTCCTCTGAATACTTCTGATCACAGTTGAAAGCAACATAAAAGAGAAGAGAAACACATACAATGCATCCCGTAACATCAATGTCAACAATAGTTCACACTTGATGTCTGCAGAAGTTACCATATGACAAATAGCAGCACCCAACACTTGTAACCTGAAGTTGGTAGGCCATGGAGCTTGACAAGTTTTAGGGTGATGACATTCATAGAGGCATTATAGACTGCATGAGGTATAGTGGTAAATTCTTGGTTCCTGAGAACAGCATGACAGTTCGGTTCCAAATTGAATTGGATTATTAAATCGTACCAATCCAGATGTCGATTAATTGGAACCCGCTGTTTTGGAGGTGACTTTTCTTTTTGTTCAATTTCAAATCTCTCGTTCTTGGTATTAATGATCTTCTCCCCATTTTTGGTACTGTTCCTTACCTGTTTAAACTTTGGTCATTGCTTTTTTTCTCATTCTTATGCTTTTGATTTAAACATTTTAGCTGCAGTGGTAATATTTTACCACAAGGTTTCTCATTCTTCATTGGTTTTTATTCTCTTGGTTTCCAACTTACATTTATCGAAATGTTTTTTTGCATCTCATAAATCCCAAGCAGTACAGTTTTCTTTTAGCAAATGTTGTGGAGATTGAGTAGATGCGTTACTTAAGGGGGTTTGTGGCAAGACACATTCTGATCATGTGAGGAACAAATATGTGTTGCAGATGTATATGAATCAAAGAGACAGTATTGTTTGTGCAAAGTGCAGAATTGCTTCGAAGACAGTTTTTATATTTATTTTCTGAAGTTCAGCTGTTTTCTATGAACATTTCTGCATTTTAGTCTATTGAAAAGGCCTTCAATAAAAACACATTTTTGAGTCCAAAATAAGACAGAGAAAGACTACATGAATGAGTTTGTATGTGTAAGAAGCATGTTATTGACAGAAAGAACAGATTAGATGGTGAAATTTACAGGCAAGTAAATTCATCTTTGAAAGTTATAGCTGCTTCAAGAGGATTTCAAAGAAATGATGACTGCTGTGTGTAAAAGTGTAATTATTCCTACTCTGATGTATGGCAGTGAAACTAGGATACTGCAAAAGTGACGTAGGAGTCATTTGTGTGCTGGAGAGATGCGTTACTTAAGGGGTGGTTGTAGCTAGACACCTTCTGATTATGTGAGGAATGAAGATGTGTTGCAGATGTGTAATATGAAGCAAAATGTTGGCAAGGTGGAGACATACATATATTCTGAGGTTGTTTGGCCATGTTGAAAAAATGAGTGATGAGATGCTTACTAAGAGAATTTATTCAGCTAAAGTTGCAGGAAAGAAAGGTAGAGGAAGGCCAATGTAATCATGGGAAGACCAGATTCAGGAATGTCTGCATAAGAAAGAGATAATGAATATGAAGTACAAAAGATCACATATGCAACATGTGATGCATGTTAGTGAAGCTCAAGTTGTGTGCTGAGATCACTGTAAACAGAGACGTTTGGCACATCAACAATAAGTAAAGTCTAGTTCCATCAGTTTTAACTTTAATCTGGCCGATGAGATTTCTTTGAAGACCTAACCTCTGAATCTCAGACAATAGCTTAGTTATATGTATGTACAGTTTGAACTTTAAATTGAAAAAAAAAAAAAACAAAACATGTGATTTGACATTTGTAATTCTCACGGAATTTTGTGAGCAACTTGAATGTAAAATTGCTTTTAATTTCTTTGGTTAGTTACATTACACAACATTCATTACTTTATACAACATCTATTTTATCAATTATGTAGGTAATAAAGTGAATTATTAAATTGTGTTTAAATTGTAGTGCAAGATGTTGGCCAAATCTGATTTAGTATTGTGTGTGTGTGCGTGTGTGTGTGTGTGTGTGAGAGAGAGACAGAGAGAGAGAGAGAGAATTTGTGAGTTTACAAAATATGTGGAAATAAACAAGAAGTTTTAGCACTGTTTCTGGCATTATAATCAAGTAAAGTAGACAAAAAAAATTCTTTAAGGAACTGTTATACTTTCTGTTGAAAAAAATGATTTTAAAAATTAATGTGTAATACAGAGTGCTACATAACCTTGTGTTTGATCTGTTTCTAATGATTCCATGTCTTACTCAACAAAATTTTCCAAATATAATCCTTCTCCTTTTATGTGGTACAAGGGTATGCACGATGAGTAAAGTTTCAATATATGTTTGTATATTTTGTATATTTTGTCATTTTAGGAACGACAGCTCTGTATACATTTTTATCAATGCATCCTGCCATTGTCAGCAACTACCCTAGTCCTGAAACTTTTGAGGAAGTTCAATTTTTTAATGGGAGAAATTATTACAAAGGTTTAGATTGGTATGTGAATAATATATATATATATATATTAAAGAAAAGTATTGTTGCATTTTGTGGTGTATCATTTCGTTTCTGTGTCCATGTAAGAGTTTGTGTTTATGTTAATCCTGGTTCACATAAGTAGCTATACCATCTGCAAATAACTCATTTAAAAAGCAAATGAAGTTGCTTGATTTGTTACTCAAGATATATATACAAACAAGTATATGTCAAAAATTAGAGAAGCTGAGCATATTTGGCATTTTAGAAAAAGTTGTTATAATTTGAAAGATTGGCACCAGTATGTAGAAAAGTTAAAGTGATTTATGTTCCTTAAAAATTAACCATTTGTTATGTAGATTCTCCGTTTAGAAAGTGTATGAAATAAAGAACACTTAAAAAGAAAACAAAAACAAATCTTTTTAAATGGTGTCCTTAAAATTTACATTTTGTAAAAGCTATTCACCAAATTAAAAAATGTTGGGCTAAAAACACTGCTGAAATATACTGTATTGGTTAAGTACAATTTGTATGTAATTTATTTATATTTGAAATGTGCAATATATTTCCTTGTTTTGTTTTTTGTTTTTGTTTTTTACACAAAGATCACAGTATTAATGTTTATGGTACTTACATTCCAGAACATTTTGATCAGTAGAAATTACCATTTAGATCTATTTATATTACATGTATATTTCACGTCTTTCATGCAATAAATGTATTATTGCTTCATATTAACTATTCTGTTTGAACTTATTAAATTGTTGTAAATGATTAACAGTCCCTAGAAGCCATTCTCAAAAGTCGTCAGATCCAGGAATAACTGTGTTTTGATTGAAATTCTTAGACCTGACGATTTCTGAGAGCAGCTTCTAGGGTCTTTTAATGATATGCAACAATTCAGTAAGTTTAAATATATTAGTATCTTTAAGTTGCTTAACCTAAAATTAGGAAACTAAACCTTGAGTGCATTAACATTTACAACAGAAGTCAAGGAAATTTAATTAACCTTTAAACCAGTGGTTCCCAAACTTTTTCGATTCTCGGCGCCCTTGCTGAATGCAGGTTTTCCCAAGGCACCCTATGTTAAATTCTAACAAGTACACTTTGCCTATGTCAAATTCTAACTAGTACACTTAGGTAAAAATAAATAAAACCCGTATTGAAGATCACAAAAAAATGTAATTGAAAATATTCAACTAATTATAATTAGTGGGATGGATGAGCCTATTGATCACCGCACATTTTCTCAAATCTTGGAATCAAACTGGACACAGCCACCCTCATTTCCTTCTCTACATTGATTTTCGTGTGATACTTAGTTTTTACCTCAGCGACCGATGTGATAAAAAAACAAAGTAAATGGATCGGTTTTTACTGTTTAGTAAAAACCGATCCATTTTTAAAAATACATACGAGAAAAAAACTTCAGAAACTTCACCACTTAATCACAACAATATTCAGTTGATACGCTGAAAGTTACAAGCGCCGAAACTCAGTAACAGAGCATAAACATAACAGACTGCTAACCGCCAAATGAGTCACAAATGACAACGGATGAGCATATTTAAAGGATCTGGTGACCTTCTCAAAAAATCTGGACTGAGAGTTTCATTTCTAGACGCTCGGAGAATGAGAAAGGAATGTTTGTCAGAAGCACAGAGGCTGGTGAAAAAGCTAAGGTTACTTCCGGCAGCACCAGTGCGGAACACACGTGTGGCAGTCGGGCTGCAATCATGCGGGGGGAAAGCTCACGGTTGTAACATTATTGTAGATGATTTAAAACTCAGGCTTCACGCGACAATAACATATAAACATATAAAATGAGCAAAACACACAGAGTCACGTATGGTAAAAAGTTCGTTTAGCGGTAGCTTTCGGTCATCCTACGACCTTGATCACCCGCGATCGACTGGATGGGCTATTTGCCAGAACTACAATTTGAAGTTCGGGTGTTGGAAATGTTGCCAGATTTTAGAAGAGAGATCCAAATAAATGGGATTTGGTGAGGGGTCTCTGAATTGCAGTTTTTGGTGAACAAAATTTCAATGCTCTCTTGGAAATGCAGAGATGCCTTGTTGATGAATGGGGCAACATTTTTGGTTTCTTTCCAAATGGGAACCGCAGAGGTGGGTGTCTTCAAGGATTAGTGCAGATAAAGCTGTCTTTGGAAGACCATTGAAAACATCTTTTTTGTGTTCATCAAGTCTTGTTTTGATGCTTCGGTATGTGCTTCAATATACACTGAGAGACCAGAGGAAGTTGAAATAGGAATAGCATAAACTCCAGGGGTGTCCAAGGGTGAAACAGGATCCCTGTCTTTAAGCAGGCACATTATTGCAGAAGGGTTTGGTTTCACTGTGAGAGTGTAGCCCATAGTTTTGAAAAGTTTACACATCTTATAAGAGAAGGATCCATGGAAAGGGAGGAAACCAATGAATGGTGGTTTTTCCATTATTATTGGTGAGAGAGCAGACAGATTTTTCAAGTGGGAATTTTGGAGGAACTTTTGAATTGTAGAAGGTGGGAACTGATGGGCTTCAGCAATTTCTTCATTGAAGGAAGATTCAATGTTGCAGATAATCCTGCCACGATTGACATAAGTTTTAAAGGCTGCAAATTTGTGAGCAGTTGGTTAGTGGGATGAAAATGGGATTATGTTTGCTATTGCAGAGGGCTTTCTGTAGACAGATCTGTTGAGATGATTCCATTGCCTTGCCAGGTGGACATCCAAAAAGTCAATGCCTTGCTGTGATTCTTCATTGATGGTGAATTTTATTGATGGAAACTTTAGGGAAATCTTTTCAAGAAGAGATTCAAGGCCAGTTCCATTGTGTGGCCAAATTACAAAAATATCATCAACATATCGAAGCCAAATGGAAGGTTGTTGATTGTGTTCCATCCGATGGGTTCACCTCTCTCTCCACTTCTGGCTGAAGTTTTCATGCAACATATCGAAAAAACATAGTCATGGAACACAATCTACAACCTTCTATTTGGCTTCAATATGTTGATGATATTTTCTGGGGTGGGGTGCTCATAATCAGTGGAGAACTTACAAATTTGGCGCCCATAGGCAAAAAATTTCCAAGCGGAGGAGCTCATCACTCGTACACTCGTTCTTGTTCTGATATCGGGACCAGCAGAGTCGTACTCATGGGGGTCCAGCTCCAGGTGGTCTAGAACACCCTCCCCCTCCTAAATGTTCGACTTCATGGTCAAACATATATATTCATATATTGGCTGAGCACACACATGTTTTTGTGCTTACCCCCGTGGAGCTTGGACCCTCCTCGAAATTAAATTCTGCGTACGTGCCTGGGGCCCGGTTCTTAGCAGGATGTGGCTGTGCTGTGTCCCCCCTACCCCGCCACTTGCGAGGCAAAAGTTTTTACAGTTTCGTGCTCCCAAGAGGTCCCTATTCCTAAAAAGTCCCCTTTTTTCAGCTTGGTTCATAAAAGTTCATAGTTTTAAAAAATGTCCCTTCTTTTCCATGAAATGAAGGTCCTCAAAATTTTTATCAGAATGATCAATTTTTAAATTTTTACGTAAAAAAGTTCAGTTATGTTTCAATATCTCAATCAACAGAAATATCTACATGCATGTAGCTATAATATTGTACTATTAGAAATTGGTGAGTTGTAATGAAACACCGCAAGGAAATATAATTTTTATTAAGAAAAGGAATAAAAATATCCATTTATTAACGTAAAAATATGATTATTAAAGCGTAAGTTTTCAACACCAACGGGTGCCTTCTTCAAACTTATGCGTTTATAGGCAAGACAAGAGAACTAAACAAGAGAAAAAATTTAAAAAGCCAAACACGAACAGAATATAAGAACATGCTATGTGGCGTCGCGTGCATGCGACGACGAGAGATGTCCACAGAAACGTGCTAAGCGCAAAGAAATGTGCGCTATATATGGTGAAGCCCAAGTGAGACGTCATCATTGCAGACCACAGGGTAAGTCAATATCTCGATGGCTTCCCTGAGGTCAGTGTTCCTGGCGGTAGTATAAGGAGCCACTCGCTTGATCTGGTTCCACTTCGGGATGGTGAATGGGTAACCACTTCCCGGGATAGTGTGGTTGTCATTTTTCTGTGCGGGACGTTCCGCTTGTGTTCGACTAGTCGGAGAGCGAAAGAGCGTTTTGTCATTCCGATGTAATGTTTGGTGGTACCATCCGGGTATTCCAGTGGTATGGAATACACTCCCGCATCAGTCAGTGAGGTATGAGTGTTCCTGGATGATAGCAGGCGGCGTGATATCGATCTTGGTGAGCGTATCCCAAAGCTAAGCCCGAGTTTCTTTAAGTTCTTCAAGAAGTACGCTTTTCAGCAGCTTAGTTTCCCTTTCTTTTTTTTTTTTTTTGCAATCACAATTTTCCGATTCTGAGCCCCACTGAGTTTTTCCTTTTTTTTCACTCATCATTCACGGAGATTTCAGCACAGCATCCCACACACACTAAAACAAGCTTGTTCAAACTTCCTAGTAAAAATCTAAAAAAGTACAACTCACCGTAGAAACTGCCGCAAACGCTGGATTAATTACGAGAATGACACTTTGATTCCTTTGATACCCTTATAGCTCTGAGCCTCTGGTGAATTCCAGTTCCTTGAGCTCTGTCTTTGTGAAGCACATTTTCATCTGGTTGGGGGTACACGCAGGGCACGTACACCATGCACGCACACTCAGCCATTCAGATGAAAGCAATTTAAAAACGTTTGTCTTCCACCACATATGGTATGTTTGGGTATGGTAAACGGGTCTCACACAGTCACACCCATCCCATGGGACTCCTGGGAATGAATTATGTCTTGTCCCTTTCCTTTGCTTTCTTTTTTTTTTTCTCTTTATTCATTGTGTGTTGTGTCATGGTCACCATCAGGGGAGGACGCGGCCAGGACAGACGTCGCGTGCCCAGTGCCTTTCCCCGGAATACGTTGCTTTTCTTTTTCTCCTTAACCTGTTCGGGTTTCGGTCAGAATAATCAGGATGAATCATTTCCGGCCATGTCTGAGTCTAAGCTCACATTCTTGGACGGAACTACTGCTGCCTCCTACATTGTAGCAGTAGTTCCGTCCAAGAATGTGAGCTGGGACTCATTCAGACAAAGAAAACTTCTTTCCCCCTTCCCAAACAGGAGGTTGTGGTGTGATGGTGCCCCAAAGGCGCTGGTCATGTATGTCTGACACACACACACCAAAAATAAATTTTAGGGAACCCTGCTATGTCCGAACATGACTCTGCTTAGCATTGTTCCCAGTCCCATTACAATTTTACACCCTCACAGAACTTATTGCGCCCCTCAAGGAGATGCGCCCACAGGCACGTGCCTACCTTGCCTAATTGGAAATCAGCCACTGCTCATAATTTTAGATTACACTTGATTTATAATGTCAGACATACATACAAATTTGTATATGTGTACAAACACTTTGTTTGCTACTTTAAGCCTATGTCTATTTTGACTTTTGTATTAATTTTTTTATTGAAATTTTATTATAAAAACTTGGTTAAGAAACTCTGCACAATTTCATACTCCCAGTATATTAAAAAAAAATTTAAGCTTTTAAATACTAGGTAGTAAATCCAAATATGATTTATTTTATATTCAATACCCCTATTACACATCCTTTATTTATAAGCATTGCTCTTTTCAAAGCAGTTTGTCCACAAGTTTGCTTATCATTAGTTCTGAGTAAAATGTTCATTAATCTTTGCATGATTGAAATTTCTTGAATTCAGAGGAAATAAAGAACTATTTGTGTTATTTATCAAAATTTTAGTTGTATCATCTATTTTTTGGCAGCAAAAAAGATGCTGTCTCAATTCTCTCAAAGTTGTAATACACCAAGCTACATATAAAATAAGCAAAGAAACATGTATTTTTGATAATCTAAAATTCAAAATTGAATGTATGATCGCAAAAACGTATAAATTAATTGCATGTAACTGAAGTGGAAAGGTGGTGGAAACCAGAGTAAAATATCAGGACGAGCACAGAATTACCTATAAAAATGAAAAGTTTATATAACCAAGTGCCCACTGTACTTCTGAAAACTTTTCTAGAAAACAAAACATGCAGATAATTAGTAATAAAGACAAAAATTATACTATAGTATAAATAATGTTTTTGAAGGATATATGAAAAATTGTATTTAGTTTGAAATAGCAATTCTACTGGAGCATTACCTACTTTGATAGAGGAATTAAAAACGACTGGTCAACTAATCAATGATGGTGGAACGGGTCATTGCCAATAATGGTGACTGTGCAAGAAATTGAAATAAAACATTGTGAAAGTAAAAAGCAGCTTTGTTTTTCATGTATGCAAACTGTGGAACTTTTGCCTTTACCCAATACATATAATTTTGTTTAGTGTATAGGCATTATCATAGCCTTATTACCACATGGGCCAGCAGGGCTCTTCCCAGACCCTGTTTAATAGGAACCCTTTTAAAAAATTCTTGAAATGATCAAATCATTTCTGAACTTCTTTAAATTATTATTATCATCATCATTAATAATATTGTTATGTAATCAATATCATTACTGCAAAAGTAATATTTTACATGGAGTTTCATTGTACCCTCTTATCGATCAGTATCTAATGCTTTCGTTATACGAGCAATTTCAATTTTCACAAAACCATTACTTACTCTTCTCTGACAATGCTGCTTCATTTCAAGATGACAATCAATTTTATTATTAGAATTTATTATAAATTCTGAGATTATTTCAAGAATCAATCAATTTTGCTTTAGAATTTATTATAAATTCTGAGATTATTAAAAATTATTATTACAAATGTGTAGATTGTTAATAAATTCTATGACTTTTCAACTATTACACAATCAAATTTGATATATAGGAAATATGAAACAGCTCCCTCATTTGATTAAAAGGTTAAGTGGAAGGAAGTATGAATAAATATATGTATGGATTGTGTTGTGTGTATCATGGGACATTTTCCGATATATATATTATTGGTGAAAGACTTGCTTTGTTGGGATCCTCCTTATTTTTCTGGTCCTGGCCCACTAGTGGGTATCGTTATCCAATTCATGAAAAGGGCAAAATTTTACATTTGACCAATACAATTCGGAAACTTATTCATAAAAGTTTGTAATACGTCACACAATGTCACATCCAATTGTACACATCCATGGTACATGTATTGCATCTACTTTAAGGCAGATTGTGTGTGAATAATTTCAATACTATGAAACCTCAATCATTGAGTCTTCGGATACTTTCTGAGAAAACTCTGGAGGTGTGCAACTAGGTATTGATTGTTGTGGGCATTTTTTTCATCTACTGTATAAGATTTTATTAACAGAATTAAGAAGTTTGTTCTCACATACCTCAGTATACATTGCACTGCGCCATATTCACTTCATCACTAAATAGATATCATTTCTATTGTACACATGCTATGTACCAAAATCAGTATTCACTTCAGGGAACCCCTCCAAACTTTTCTCTGTTTAATTAGCAAAATTTAGTTCATTCACACAATTAAGTAATGTTTTACTTAGGACCCTGCAAGATTTACATATATTTTTGCGTTGTAAAATTAAGACAAAAAAAAAAATAGCTGATCATTGCTATAACTGCATGTTTGCATGTTTTTTTCTTTTTCTCCTTTGTATTTTCATTTACTGTATTCCATTCCACATGTGACCTTACTACCTCAATACATTTCATGAAAATTTATTTTTTAGGTCAAGTGTGTAGTTAATTTCTAACATACATGGTGTCTATATATAAAGTATACAACTTCAGTATGCTATTAAAAAAAATATGATAGAAAAAAACTTACTTTAAACACCAAGAAATGTGGCAAGTGTTAAAGTTTGTTAAGTCAGATGATAGATGGCGCCAGCGGTCTCATGTAATGAGAAACCTCACCATACATGGAATACAACAGACTGGGCATCCCCAGTAGAGAAAGTATTGTGTGTGTTTTGATTTGTGGAGTCTAAAATCCCTAACAACAGTTCAGTGTAAGTTCAGAACAGAGTACAAGAGACAGCCGTCTACATGAAGGAGCTTCGAACAATGGGTAAATAAATTCAAAACAACAGGAAGTGTCTTGAAAGGCAAAAGCACTGGGAGACCTTCCATTTTGGATGAAAAGGTAGAAGACGTGCATAAGGCTTATCTAAGAAGCCTGAAGAAGTACGTCCATGTCGCCAGTCATGAACTTGAAATACCGCGAGCAATAGTTCACAAGATTCTGCATAAACATATTCGCCTATATGCATATAAAGTGCTGTTAGTGCAAAAACTTTGACCAAATGATCAACCATATCGAAAAGCATTTGCGGTAGACATGCTTAATAGCAATGGTGAAGACCCCATACTCCTTTCACAGATCTGTTTCAGCGATGAGTTGACATTCCATCCTTCTGGCAGAGTGAATAAACATATCTGCCAAATCTGGGGCATGGAAAATCCCCATCTGGTCATAGCACACAAGAGAGACAGCCCAATAGTTAATGTCTGGGCTGGCCTAATGGAAGACAGAGTGACAGTGCCCTTTTTCTTCGCCGAACCAACCGTTACTGGCATAATGTACTGGGACGTGTTAGAACAATTTGCAATTCCACAACTCCAGGATATTCAAGACATCATTTTCCAGCAAGATGGAGCGCTTCCACGCAGATCTTTAGACCACCATTTTCCAGGCCATTGGATCAGACTTTGGGTCCGACGGCATGGCCACCCTATTCTCCTGATATCACTCCATGCGATTTTTTTCCTTGGGGCTTTGTCAAGGACACTGTATGCAAAGAAAAGGTTGCATCTATCACTGAGATCAAAGAACACATTACTGCAGCCTTCCTCCTTGTTACATGTGATATTCTGCAGAACATGTGGGTGGAAATGGACTATGATTTAGACACCCTGTGAGAAACCATTGGAGCACACATGGAGACCTTCTGGCATTAAAATAAAAAAAACTTTCACAGTTACTATGTGTTTTGACATTAAAAGTAAGTTGTTATTTATTGTAGATTTTTTTCAATAGCATATTGAAGTTGTGTACTTTATTTATGGACATGCTGTATAGCAGCTCAGGATTAAATCTATGTAATTTCTTTATAACATAAGCATGTGGGAAGGACAACTAATGTCCTGAAGTTTCTGTTAATTATGTAAAAAAAAATTTATAAAAGTACTTGATGTGATGAGCAGAAATTTGAGGACTTTTCTTCCAACATACTTATTTGTAATACACAGTTGATTTGCATTATTATGACCACCTCCTACTTTTGACGTCAATAGCGCATAGCCAATGAAAGAAGATGTGTTGTGAGCTGGCTTGTACGGTATATAAGGTGTGATGTAGGCATTCTGAAAACATATCACTCATTGCTGTCATGGATAAAAGGAGCGATTTATCAGATTTGCAAAAAGGGATGATTATTAGCTTTAGTCAAGGGTGGCAGTATTTCTGAAACAGCGCAGTTTGTGAAATGTTCGCATGCTGCTGTGGTTAAAGTGTATTGTGATTAGAGAAATGGCACCATTGCAAATAAGCAATATGGAAACTGCGGAGCACCACATGCCCTTGATGTGAGAGGTGAACATCGGCTGCGAAGGTGCATGAGGGCCGATCGACACGCTACAGTGGAGTAACTCACTGGCCAAATGTACCAGAAGGTTAACGAAAGTGTGTCTAAAATGACAGTTCAGCAAACTCTGCTGCATATGGGGCTCCGATGCAGACAGATGGTCACTGCACCCATGCTAACAAAGGTGCATCGGCAGAAAAGGCTTACAATTGCATGGCAGTATTGGAATTGGACCTCCCTGATTGGCAAAGGATTGCCTTCTCCAGTTAGTCACATTTTTTGCTTCATCGAACGGATGGACGTCGGCATATAAGGTCAGAAACATCGGTGAACAAACACTCTTCAGCCATTGCTGGAAGAACACAAGCTGGTTGGGGTAGCGTTATGGTCTGGGGAATGTTTTTGTGGCATTTCCTAGGTCCACTCATACCTGTGGAAGGCACTATGGACTGAATTCGTTATGAAGCCATCCTTGCAGACCACGTACACCCATACATGCTGATTGTCTTTCCTGGGGCGGATGGGATTCTCCAGCCCCACAATGTGATGTGTCACACAGCTAGAGATGTCCTAGAGTGGTTGGAAGAGCACTATGAAGACTTCATAGTACTTTCCTGGCCCGCTAATTTCCCAGACTTAAACCCAACTGAGCATCTGTAAGACCACCTTTATTGTGTTGTTCGCTCTATGGATCCTCCACCACGCACCCTCCAGCAGCTGTCAGATGCACTGCAGTCAGCATGGCTCCACATACCTGTGAACACCTTCCAGCACCTTATTGAGTCACTCCCAGCCCGTCTAGCTGCTGTCCGCGCTGCACATGGCGGTTACTCTGGATGTTAGCTGGTGGTCACAATAATGTTACTTGACTGTGTAAGTTCAGAGGAGAGTACGTGCCCATACAAGATATCTGAAGAGAAGCAAAATGAAATATAAATAATATAAATGGACGATGTCATTGCTCTTTCCACGTTATTTTATAAACAACGCACAGCGACTGAAAAATAGTGTTCCGGCACCGCTGGGATTGAACCCCAGAACTCTCGATAACTAGTCGAGTGCGTTCGCATTTACGCTACGGCGCCAACAATTCTCAGCGCCATGCATGGTGTATCAGTCATCAATACGGATTCGTGTAGTCAGATGCTGACTGATACACCATGCCTGGCGCTGAGAATTGTTGGCGCCGTAGCGTAAATGCGAACGCACTCGACTAGTTATCGAGAGTTCTGGGGTTCGATCCCAGCGGTGCCGGAACACAATTTTTCAGTCGCTATGCGTTGTTTATAAAATAATGGGGAAAGAGCGATGACATCGTCCATTTATATTATCTCCACGTATTTTATATATATTAACCATAGTAAGCAAAATGAAATTAAATAAAAGTTTTATTTCGTTACTTCATTATTGCATAAGCGTATCACATTCGATATTGTAATTTCTGAGAGTATGTTTATATGATACTGATAGGGTAATATATTGTTTTAAGTTTTTCCTCTTGTGTATACAGTAAGTGTACTTATCTTATAATATTATCTTAAACATTTTATTGTCATTTATTTTCTATACAAGCTAAATTTGATGTGCAACTTTTGATCCACGTATTTAATGTTATTTATTCATTTCATGTTTTATGTTTTCTAGGTACATGAATTTTTTTCCCGTCCCCAAAAATTCTACCGATAAGTACTTATTTGAAAAGAGTGCCACTTATTTTGATGGGGAACTTGTACCCATGAGGGCTCATGCTCTACTTCCCTCAGCAAAGCTAGTCACCATTCTCATTAGCCCAATTAAAAGAGCATATTCTTGGTACCAAGTAAGTAAATTTCTAACTTGGAAATATACTGAACTAAAGAATTAAAGTTATATGTCAATATACTTTATGGTAATGTTAAGTGTTATTACCCTCTCACAGTTTTTCTCATTGGTTTTTAATCCTTAGGGAAAATGTTTACTCATAAAAATACTATTACCCACCTACTCACATGATTATGACAAAGATGTGCTTCTCTTTCAAGTAACAGACTGTCAGTAATTATTTTTTAATGCTTGTAGAGCTTTTAGTTTTTGCCATTTACAGTGAAATCGTTAACAAAACCAATATAATATAATCCGTATTTATTGGTGTAGGAAAATAATCTTTCCCGCAAGCTTTCCCCGTCAATGGATGGCGTCTTCAGGTGGTTACAAAGGAATTCTGTTTTTCTTTGTAACCTCCTGAAGAAGCTGTCCATTGATGGGGAAAGATTATTTTCCTACACCAATAAATACGGATTATATTATATTGATTTACTTCCGATATTGGAGGTTATTTTTTAACGTGCATTAATGCATTAACCACATAACGGAAATAAGAATTGAAAGCCACGCCCCACGTGTGGTAAGTGTTAATCCAACTTTACCAACAAAAAAGGGAAGTTCAAAAATGCAAATATATTATATTGGTTTTGTTATTACTTTGGTGTTGACAACCTACAATTTACTCATTGTTAACTAGTTATTTTTTTTACTTTTTACCCATTACTAATTGGTTAATTATGTCTCTTTAACTTGCCTTTTTAAGAAAAGCCAAAAGTCAACTGTCAAAAATCTGAGATTTTTTTTATTTTATTTTTAGGAATGGATGAAAAATGAAAAGCATTAATTTATACACCACATCAGTAGTTATATCTGTTATTCTGTTAAGAATAGCAAGGGCAGGCTGGGATGCTTCAGAGTGTTGGTGAAATTTTAGAGGGTTAATGACATGGGTCAGTGGATTACTTTACATGTGGCATGGGGTAACAAAAACACATTGTTTGTTAAAAAATTATCTTAAAGGTTTTTTATCTGAAAGGAAGTCTTAGTGGTATGTTTAGTGGTGTGATGATTCATATATAGGGTGTTTCACTTAGACATATAATAAAAGGAAGTATAATAAATTCTGAACTTACCACAATTTATTAGCGACACATTATTCCAGCTACACAAAATGAGAATTTTTTTCACATGTCTAATAAACTTCAACGTGAGCTCCACTGGTGGCGTGGCAAACATCCATGCAGTATTCAACCTCAGCCCATGTGTTGAGAAACATTTCTTGTGTCACATTGTTGATTGTAGCACAAATTCTGTTATGTAAGTCTTCCAGATTACACACCAGTGTAGTGTACACCTGGTTCTTAACAAACCCCCACAAGAAAAAGTCAGGTAGTGTTAGGTCTGGTAATCTGGGGAGCCATGCAATGAACACTGATCATCTCCCAATCCATCCTATAGTGAAGTAGTCATCCAAGAATGTGTGGACATCATTGGCAAAGTGTGTGTGTGAGGGGTGGGGGTGGGGGGAGGCATGTTTTTGGAAAATTGTTCCCTCAGGCAGCTGAGGCACATCATATTCCTGTAACATGCCCAGGTATGTTTGGTATGTTTACTGGCCTCCACAAAAATAAAAGGAACAATGATTTTGTCCTTCATGATCCCACATCAAACATAGCATTTTGAAGAATCCCGTTTGTGTTCATGAACGACGTATGGATTTTCGGACGCCCGGATGTAGCAAGTTATGTCTGTTTACTTTTCTGGACACATAGAATTCTGACTTCTCCAAAAGCATACCCAGTCTGGGACTGTATCGTCGGCATCAATGTTGGTCAACATTGTGTACACAGATTTTTTCCATGCTGTCCTGTCATGCGGCTTAACTTGTTGATGCAGTTGAATCTTGTACGCATGTAAATGCAACATTTTATGGAGTACCCAACGCACTGTTGTTGGTGGGATGTCTAGCAGTGCACTAGCCTCTCTGACGAATTTCCTCGGGCTTCTCTGAAATGGCTTTCGAATCCATTCAACATTTTTCTCAGACACCATATGCTTAGCATATTTACCAATCATAAGTAGGAAACTTCATGTTTCTCTGAGTTGCTTTTTCCATTTCATAATGGACACATACGTTGGGACTTCTGCCGTCACTCCAAAGTTTTACTTGTGGTGAAAATGGCACTGTACAAGCATCACATACTTCGGTTCTGCAAGTGATAGCACACAAAGCACATTCTACTGTGGAGTCCACATGGCGATTGAAGCAGAAGCTAACTACTTCTGCTGCAATGTGGCTGAAATACATAGCTTCTGTGCACCCAGATTTGCCTGGTTTATAAATTTCATAGCTGCTCTTTACAATGGTGCCCACCTGCTGTCGTACTTTGTATGTTACGAAATTTTCTTTTATTGTACGTCTGAGCAGAACACCTGGTATATGAACAAAAACTAAATAATGGAGTAATGGAACTGAACACTTGTGTTCAACAGCACGCGTGCACAAGCACGCACACGCACGCACGCACGTGCACAAGCACGCACACGCACGCACGCACGCGCACACACACACACACACACACACACACATACACACACACACACAAAGTCTTGTTAAGTTAAAGAAAAAAACAGAAGACTGAATAGGAGAAGAACAGCATTTAGGAGGGTGAGCTAACTGAAAATCAGAGTATAGTGGGAGAGTAGGGAATCTGTAGCAAATCTAAAGTTAATGATAGAAAATGAAACATAAGAAAAGGACCATAAGAGTAATAGTGAGGAATTCTAAAATTGATTGAAGCATTATAACTATCTCTAAATCATGGGTTTTTCTAAGGAATAAAAGGAATTAATATGCCGAATTATCATGAAGCACCCCTACCCTTCCTCAGGACTACAGCTACAGTAGGATAGGTGTTGGCAACACCTAGTGTAGTTGTAGCCCTGAGGAAGAGTAGGGGTGCTACCCAAAAATTTGACATAATAATTCCTTTTATTCCTTAGAAAAGCCTATAATTTGGAGATATTTATAAAGCATTAAGTTTAGGAATAACCATATCATCAATATTACCAAGTTTGATTGAAGCAGACCAAGAAGAAGGGAAACTTTCCCAGAAAGTTATTAGACAGAGTGGGAAATGAATATTAACCTTTGAACTGGCTGGTATGAATTAACTCAGGGTTAACAAAATGGGCTGAAATCAGCTCGAATGAATATATTCATTGTCTAGGAAGTGAGCCAAATGAGAATGAAAACGAGTGATCCTGCACACCAAAACATTGCTTTCTGCTTAGCTTTGTTATTTAAAGTGGTCATTTAGGGGAATTATTGACTTTAATCTTATTTCCTTTTCACTGATTATCTGCTGAAAGGACTATGGCAATGGCTATGAATCTAAAACAGGAAAGAGAAAATATTTGAGTAGCCTACTTCTAGCCAGTTGCATGATGTCCATGTCAGGGGGACTAGCTTTTCTCCAGCATGCATTGGGTCATGGAGTAGGGAATAAAAAACTAGAATGAAGCACTTATTATGTGACAGGTTTATTTATGGTTAGTACTGCTTAAATGACAGGGGGAAATAATGTTTTGCTATAGCTTTTTGTAAAACTTAACAGTTACGTGAACTTTTCTGTTATGAAGAGCAGAACATTTGGGGCACTGTTTGGTTCAGGCAAATCATCTGCTTAAAAAGTTAACAGAGATTCTTGTGTGTGTGAGCTCCCAAGGGAGATTTTATCAAAGAAGCATCCCCTGAGAACTCCTCCCAGAGGAGTTCAACCTCAAGCATGGGTTTAAACATTTTCCAGCAACCTTCTAAGTCGAGATTGAAGCCATTTCTATTATTTGCCTTCATAATCAAAGTTAAATTTTAACTGAAAGGTTAAATCATTGTCTGGCTGCAAAAATATGCTCCTGGCCCAGGGAAAACCAAAAAACAAGGAACAAAGAAGAAATAAAATAAAATAAAGAATAATAAAAAAACAATAAAAAAGAGAATGGCCTTACCAAGTATTCACACAGGCAAGTGTTGTTGAGAAGCAGAACCCCTTAAAATAAAAGCAATTATAAAATTAAATGATTACAAAAAAAGATCTGACTTACCTTGATTAAGGATCCTTAGACAAACCCCCGAAGTATGAAATGTAAAAGACAAACCCCAGTCCTCAGGAAAAGAAATATTGTCTGAGAAGCTCAGTCTTCTTGCTGCTGGTGTCTCTGAAACAAAGTGACCAGTTTTAACACAGAATGTCTGCCTCCCCTTTCCAATTGGTAAATGGGGGAAAGCAACTGTTGACAAATCAGAAACAGGAAAGGCAAGAGCCTAAAAAATTGAGCAGAGGGAAAACAGTATAGACCAATGCTTGAATAATTAAATTTCACCTCATGTCATGAAATTATGTTAAACAAACATGTGAATCTCAGCATTAGTACACAAATACCCACCAAGCTATATTGCACAGAAACAATGACATGTGGCCTGAAATGAATTAATAATAGAACAAAGCTATTTTTGTAAAAAAAAAAAAAAAAAATGCTATGCTTGTTTGCTTAAAGGCTGGCTGGGATTCTTTCTGAAATGTAGCTCCATAACCAAGAGTAAAATGAGTGAATTCCTGATGAAAACTTAATATTTTGGGGCAAACACTTTTTTATACAATAAAAACCATGAACTTTGACAGGGAGAAGAAAAGGAGTTCTCTAAAAACGATGGTCAGAGTACAGAGGAAAATCTGCATTATAAATAGCTAAACATTATAATATTGGGTGCCATTTTCACGCTACATATAGACCAGCGAATGGAACTTAGAAGTGCATTGTGTTAATCTTCCTTTAGGAATGTAAATAATATATTTATCTGATGCAGCACACCCTGTGATTTTTTTAGCTTCAGGTTATGTAAAATGTTCTAGCACTTTTGCACCATCAAAAGTAAACACACTAGGTTATGGGAAAACACCTGTATTGTCAGAATACTAGAGAATAATCACTAATACATGCACCATATTGGTGATTATTCTGACACCTTGTTTGATGTCAAAAATACCTTTTTGATAAAATTGAGTGTTGTCATGGGTGAGAAAGTCACTCTCTAAGCCATATAAAAATTAATAAACTTATTATCATTATTATTGTTATCATTAAAAATCATTGTTATCATTATTATAATAAACTATTATAACTATTATCACTTGTTATCATTATAATATAATTTTCCACATGGTGATAAAAATAAATAAACTTACCCACACAGCACAATCACATCTAATGGATGTCCATTTTATGTTCACCATGTTACCTATGGAACTTTCATGGACATCCATGAAAGTCCAGATTACGTCTATTAAACGTAATCAGGAGAAACAATGGCTTACCTGATTATGTTTAATCTACGTAATCTGGATGGTATGTATAGACGCTAATTGGATGTTAAATGGATGTGAGTCTAGATACGTCCATCACACGTCATGTGTGCTACACTGTAAAAAAGAAAATAATAAGTGGCGTAAATTCATGGGAAATTCCCCCATCCACTGTACCAGTCTGACATAACGAATCCTTCCTCACTCACTCACTCCAGCAGGATTTGAACCAGGGACCTTGAGATTGTGAAGCAGGTGTCTTACCACGGAGCCACAAATTCCTGTTAACACCGCTCGCGTGCAAGGCACGACACTAATTTCATGATGCTTATTTATTTGCTTGTTATTAATGTGGGTGAATTAGTCATTTTATTTTTTGTTGGGCCTTATTATTTTTCTGGATATGTTTGTAATAATTTTATTTTTTTCTGTAGGAGGATTTATTACAAATTATAAGTATGAAATTTACCTTTGATAGCTATAATAGCTTTTGTTTTAAGGGACCTCAGACATAAATAAACATCATATAACTAATTTAGTAGTTAATCAAACCTCGAGTATTCCCACGAATCGATCCTGTTACCGGAATTTTTTACATCATGTGGACATGGAAAAAGTGATAGCAGAATTTTCTGTTAATATATGAAAAGAATCGTTGAAAAGTTTCTGAAATTTCAGAATTGTCCGTAAACACCTCTTAGTAACGACAGTTTACCGTAAATATAAGAAAGGAATTGCACAAAGTTTTCTAAAAATTCAGAATTTTCTTGCTGTGAAATTCAGCCCCCCCCCCCCATTTCACAGAAAAGGTTGCATCAAAAATTTGTTTCGTTAATTTAAGAAAGGAATCACAAAAAATGGTTCGTGAATTTCAGAAATTTTTTTACAATATGCATACATGAGTATTAAAAAATCTCGATATTTATAGATTACACCACCAAGGCTGCAACCAACTGTATCACCTTAACAATGTATAAAATTCTTATAAGATCTGAATTCGTTAGAAGTATATAATCAGAACACTTGGCAGCTTGTACAGAACTGCTTCCTGCCAACTTTAAACACGACCACAAATACACTTAGCCGCCCCGGTGGCGCAGTGGTCTAAGCGATGGCCTCTGATCATTCGTCCGAACGGGGTCCGGGTTCGAATCCCGGTGAGGCATGGATGTTGTGTTTGTCTTACGGCACTGGCTCTCTCCCTTCCCTGGAACCAGTGACCCTAAATTAGGGACGGGCGACTGCTTATAGCCCATTGAGTTGCTCACGATGGTCGTTAAACCTCCAATCAAAAAAAAAAAATAAATAAATAAAAATACACTTAGAAAAATAAACAACAACAGCAACAGCAACAACAACAACAACAACAACAAAAAGATAATACCTGGCTTAGTGCTAAGTGAGCAACTTCAAACTACAGTATTATTAACTTCAAATTTCTATTCCGCTTGGCTCAAAGGTCTCTTACTTTATCGATATTTAAGGGGTGCGCATGCGCAAATAGCTCCACAATTCATCCATAAAGGACGTCCATTAGATTTCATATGGATGACATCCAATGGATGTCCAAAGGTGGTAGCTCCAGAATTCATCCATTATAAGGACATCCACTGGACATCTATACGTGATGTCTTATGGATGTTTATACATCGACATCCACTTTTTTATCATGACGTCTACTGCACCAGGTGGATGTAATATAGACATGCATTAGGCGTCGCTGGTTGTGTGGGTATTTATTTAATGTAGTACCTCCTCTTCTTCCTATTTCCAGTCCTTCTGCCAGTTTTCTTTAAAAAAAAAAATGTTGAATTTCTACAGTGCATACCAAAGCACTTTATGTCCTGTATTGTGCATATGTCTGCCCAAACCTGTTTTGTTTGTCATACTTTTAATTGCAGCGTTATGCTCTCTTGCTCACTCTTTCTCTTTCACTGTTTCTCTCTCTCTCTCTCTCTCTCTCTTTCTCTCTGTGCTAATGTGGTTTTAAACTGCCTTCTTGTCTCTCCCACATAACTTAGACCACACTCACATTTTATATTGTAAACCACGCCTTCCTGTAAGAGGATGTTTACTTCTTTTTGCTTTGAATTTGGGACGCTAGAAATTCTAACATATTAACAATATTTTTTAAAAAGACAAGTTAGAAAAATCATGCAGTGCACTGAGTATGATACGCTTTCCAACATACCAGAAATCATTACTCAAGTTATTGCTCAAGTTATGGGGATAATGGCAGTGGAATAAATCGCGCTTCTGTGCCCTGACCTTTTTGACCCCATTTGGATGATATTCAACAGAATTGGTTCAGTATACCTCCGGAACAACGTTCTAAAGTTTTGGCACAATAGAAGCATTTTTAGTCAAGTTATGAGGATAATGGCTGTGGAATAAATCTTGCTCCTGTGTCCTGACCTTTGACTCCATTTCAATAATATTCAACAGAACCGGTTCAGTATACCTTTGAAACAACATGATAAAGTTTTGTCGCAATCGTATCATTTTTACGTAAGTTTTGACGCATAAAGGTGATGGAAAGGATCCTGCTCCTATGTCTTGACCTTTGACTCCATTTCGCCAATTTTCAATAAGGTTTGTCCCCAGTCCCCAGGTTGTCCCCTACCACATACTAAAATTTCATTGAAATCAAACTATTTTTACGCAAGTTATCGTGCGGACAGACAGACAGATGGACGAATGGACAAAGTTTGGGGCCAAAGTTCGATTTTTGCTCCAGGACTACAAAATTTTTAAGTTTTCTGATGCAATTGATATTACGTGCGAAACAGTAATTACAGTCAATTCAGCGATGTCTGATTGCTGTGTTGGTTATATTAATTTTGGTTGTTTTTGACATTGAATAATCTAAAATCATGTCGGGGTTTTTTTTGTTTTTGTTTTTTGAGGCATTGAAAATTTGGCTATAGTATTTAACATTTTTAAATTTCTGTTGTAGGATTTTTACATTTCTACTTCTTTTAAGGCCATCCTCTAGAGCAGTGTTTCTCAAAGTGTGTTCTGTGGAACCCCGGGATTCCGCGACGGTTTCCCAGGGGTTCCGCAAGCAATTTGTAAAACAGCTCCGAAATTTTCAAGAAAATCTGTGAATTCCATATTTTTCCTGATTACAGCCTTAACTAAGCAATTTTCCACAGCCAATAAAAAACAGTTCAAGAAAATAAAACACGTTCTGGAAGGTGGGATCAAGATAAAACTGTCAAATTTTTGAAAAGAACAAAGTACGATCAGAGCTATATTATTTTCGGATTTATGAACGATGATGATAATCCGTAGTGTGTCATATGCAGCAAAGTTTTTCATAATAGCTCAATGGCCCCTGCTAAACTGCGGCACCATTTAAGGAGTACACATCTAGAGCTCAAAGATAAAAATGTTGTTGTTTTTTTGTACCCAAGCATGATGAACTTTTAAAAGTGAAAAAGTTTATCATGCAGCACATATTAATACATTGAATGAAACAGCTACTGAGGTTTCCCTTTTGGTAAGCTATCAAATAGTACAAGCAGGTGAACCTTATACAATAGCCGAGAATCTTATCAAGCCATGTGCTATTGACATGGTTAAGTGCATGCTTGATGAAAAATTGGCCAAAGAAATAGCGAAAATTCCGTTATGAAGTGATACAGTGTCTTTCCAAGTGACGGAAATGGCACAGGCCCGGAGACTCAGTGGTCAAAGCGATGGCTTCTGCTCATTTGTCCAAGTGGGGTCCGGGTTCGCATCCTGGTGGTAAATATAAAACAAACAATGGTTCATAAATATAAAAAAAATGTGATGAAATCACCCAGCATTTGGAAGCTCTCCATGATTCAATGAGGTACTATTTTCCTAATGAGCAGCACGAAAAATTAAAAAGTCAATTATGGATTTCAAATCCACTTGTTATTAATGAAAAAACTCCATTCTTTTCATCTGATGGATATGAAAAATTTGTTGATCTGATGTCAGATTTTTCAGTGACATCCCTTTATAAACCAGTGTCAGTGGCAGAATTTTGGTGCAGTTTGAAAGGGGAATATCCAGTATTATCGCAAAAACCTGTGTCAGTATTCTTACCATTTGCGACAACCTGTCTTTGTGAAACGGGCTTTTCTGTACATGCCTCAACAAAAAATAAGCTGGATGCAAAGCCCGATATGAGATTACAACTTTCTTCGATAGAACCAAATTTTAAAGAACTATGTGGCAATAAAAAGCAAAGCCGTTCATCAAATTAATATTTTTCATTAATGATTACTAGCATCATTGGCATGATAAATTTTATTGGCTCTACATTACCTTTTTGTAAGTAATATCTTTTTTATTAACTAATTGCTTATTTTTTTCGGTTCATTTTTATTTCAAATCAGTGATACATAATTGGCATATATGTATATTAATTTTCATGGTATTTATAAAGGGGTTCCATTGCTAGATATTGTAGAAATGAGGGTTCCATAGGATAAAAAGTTTGAGAACCACTGCTCTAGAGAAATGTATAACAAAAGTTCCACTATATTTGTTTTAGTGTAAATCTGGAGAAATTCATTACTCATCACCACAGTTAATCGGAAGTCCACTGTATACAGTATATTAGGACATGTCAACCTTCTTGTGTTATTTTGATGCCTGAATCTTTGTTTTGTTTCAGCATATGAGATCACATAAGGACCCCACTGCCCTGAACCATACTTTCAATGAAATCGTGACGTCAGGTGAGAGGGGACCTCGTGCCATACGTGACTTGCGAAACAGATGTTTAGTACCTGGAATGTATGCACAGCATTTAGATAGGTGGCTTACATATTATTCACCTCAACAGGTAATGATTTTATTTTCTATTGTTATTGTTACACATTTAAATCATTATGAAATTTTTCTCTTGAATACAAAAATGACCTCAAAACAGCAAAATACTAATCTAAAGCAACTTATGGGAATTTACTAGGAAATTTTTTCATTTATAGCAAATTTTCAGAGAAAACTCTTCTCCTTCTTCAGGCTATCTTGTTGTTATCACTTTTTGCTTGTCACTATCATGGTTACGGTTTACCTTGACGGTTACGGTTAACCTTGACGGTTTAGGTTATTTTTCAACAAATCCTGCCAGATGTTAGGCAGGGAAAATCCTTTGCAGTCATTGATGATGGAATTTTGATTTTTCTCAGTCTCTATTCCTTCTTTCAGTTTTCTTTTTTGGAAATTGCTTTGGAAACTGATTACTTTAAGGGAATTCCAATCCATGCTGTGCCCAGTTTCTCTAACATGCCTATCTAATCCAGTCTTGTTGGAGCAATTTTTTATAGCTGCTTTATGCTCAGCTATACGAGTTTCTAGTCTGCGACCTGTTTCACCTATGTAAGATAGTCCACAACTACAATTTACTTCATAAACTACTCCTTGCATTTTAAAAATATCTTCTTCTCTTTGAACTATTTTAGGGAAAAAATTTTTAACTTTGTTCTCTAAACTTGGAGCTAGCCTAATATTGTATTTTTTACTAATTCTCTTTAAATCCTCAAATAAACCTTTGTGATAAGAAATTTTTCTAGTGAATTTTACTTGTTGCTTTTGTGGGTTCTTCGTACCGTTAAAATTCAGAAGCTTCTCAATTTCTTCTTTAGGATAGTTATTTTCTGCAAGTATGACTTTAAGCTCTTCTTTATAGGCTTCTTTTTTATCTGCAGTAGAAACTATTTTATTAATTTTTTCTAAAAATTGACTTGCTACATTTTTCTTAATAGAAACTGGATGATACGAATTGAAATCCAATAGTCTTTTAGTATTCATTGGTTTTTTATACCAACTAGTGAGGAATTTTTCATCTTCATAATAGATAGTAATATCTAAGAAGTTTATTCTTCTTTCTTTTTGAAGTTCAATACTGTTTATCTGTAATTTTTTGTAGGATTTTCTCCTACAAACACACAATGCTATTTTTCTGGAATGCCTGTAAAAAACCTTATCGTGTAGAAATGTTAAAGAAATAAAATTAATTTCTTTGGAATTAACTTTTTTACGAGTCTTATAGAGGTCCTAGTTCGTCATCAGAACTACGTCTAGACGTAGTCCTGATGACGAACTAAGATTTAGTTCGAAAATTTGACCACCAACTTTTTTGAAGGATAACCTCTATAAGACCCGTAAAAAAGTTAATTCCACAGTACAATATGAATAGAGGTGCCATAAATTCATTTACAATTAATTTCTTTTCAATAGTGATTAAGTGGCAAAGATTTTCAGGTTGGAAAACTGTTAAATAATCAGTTGACTTTGATTTATGTTGTTGAATATTGAAGCTGCACAAGTATTGATAAAGTTTTGGTGTGACTGAAATATATCATGATTAATAAGCAAAGTGATCAGTGTTACACTGACTTGTGTGCATAAATGATGTTAGGTAGAGTAAGATGTTGTGATAAAACAGTTCCCATTGGAAAATGGTGTATAATAGATTCACATAGAAAGATAATTCATTCACGTTTGTGTACAAGACTTTACAGAGTTTGTCCATGAGATATATACAAAAGAAAGACAATCCACATGCACACATCTAATTATGTATACTCTCACTATGTTTTGCTTTTATTGATTATGAAAAAGCCTATGATTCTGTGAAACCATCAGCATTTATGTGTTTAAAATCCTGTAGTATTGAAGATGCATACATTTACATTATTAATAACATATATTAAAAATCAGCTGCAAAGGTTCAACTATTCGAGGATACAGCACCAATAAAAACTGGAAAGGAAGTGACACAAGGTGACACTATGTCT
This sequence comes from Macrothele yani, assembly GCA_039090855.1. Taxonomy (NCBI): domain Eukaryota; kingdom Metazoa; phylum Arthropoda; class Arachnida; order Araneae; family Macrothelidae; genus Macrothele; species Macrothele yani. The sequence continues at coordinate 122,046,834 of CM077026.1, forward strand.
TCTGAGCTCTTCAATGCCACATTACAAATGTCTTTCAATCATTGAACTGGGAAGACAAGGAACTACTTTATTTGCTAATGATGTAGTCATTTGGACAAGTTCCACTTCATAGCTACAGAGTGTGATCCAGGAACTTGCTGACATGAATAAAGAAGTGGGATTAAAAATTAAATTTCAGAAAACAAAATTGATGTGCAATGCTTTTACAAGAACTGAAGATTTAATGATTGATGGTGAAAATTTAGAGGTAACTGATACCTACATTTATCTTGGGCATCAGATATCAAGCAAGGGCCACATCCAAGAAGAAATTAATAGGCATATAGAACTTTGTTGGAGAGCATTTGGAAGAAGAAGTACAATTTTCAGGATCATTATGCTTTAAAAGAAAACTGTTTAGTCAATGCATCCTCTTCTGGTTCTTACTTATGCATTAAAGACAGGGATCTTAACTAAAAAAGACATACAGAGGCTGCAGGCAACTGAAAGAAACATGGAGAGTTGCATGCTTGGTGTAACCAGGAAAGATAAGAAGAGGAACTCATTGGTCAGGAAAAGCACAAGAGTGGAAGACATGATGTTCAAAGTAAAATCCCTGAAATGGCAATGGGCTGGACATATTGCTAGAACTGACCACCAATTGACAACTGAAATATTAGACTGGATACTAAGGGAGAGAAAAAGACCCAGAAGAAGACCATGTGTGAACTGTTGAAGAGAGTGAAACAAGTGAAAGTCTGACAGTTCAAGGTCAGGTGAGTATGCTGGGTGGGGCAACACATCCCACCCAAGCTCCAATAATTTTTGGCGGGTGATCAAACTTGTGTGTGGTCTCGCGTTGTCGTGATGGAACACAACACCTTTACGATGAATGAGCTCTGGACGTTTCTGGATGACAGATTTGTTCAAATTGCCCAATTGCTGACAGTACACATTCGAATTAATTGTTTGGCTCCATGGTAGGAGCTCGAAAAACACACCTTTAAAATCCCACCACACTGAGACCAGAACCTTCCGCTGATGAATGTCTGCTTTGGATGTCGTTTGAGGTGAAGCAGCACGTCGGGACCAAGACCGTTTGTGCAGCACATTGTTGTACACAATCCATTTTTCGTCACCAGTTATTAGTCGCTTCAAAAAAGGATCGTTTTCCTCACGTTAAATGAGCATATCGCAGATATGCTCATTTAACATTAAACGCACCGTCAAATTAAACGCGCCATCAATTGAGCTTCTTTGAGTTCATGAGGAACCCACACATCGAGCTTGCTTACGTGTCCCAGCTTCTTCAGGCGGTCGTGAACGCTTGAATGATGGATGTGCAATGTGTCTGCAATCTCTCGTGTCGTGTAACATGGGTTTGACTCAATCAATGCCTTGATTTGGTCATCATCAACCTCGGTGGGCCTCCCGGACCGAGGAGCATCGTTGAGGTCAAAATCACCAGCACAGAATTTTGCGAACCACCGCTGGCACTGACGTTCTTGTAGAGCATTATCACTGTACACTTTACACAACTTTTCACAAGCTTGACGCACGTTCTTCCCTTTACGGAAGTAAAACAGTAAAATATGGCGAAAATGCACAGTTTGGTCTTCCATCTTCAACCGCCAGTGGGTGCCAAAATACGTCATGACTTTTCCGACAACTCAATGGCTTGTCAAGACAGGCAATTGTAGAAGCAACTTGGGCAGATCATCATCCAGCAGTGGATTGATAATGGTTGATGTAATATACATATATGCCTTCATCCAGAAGTGTATTGATAATTGCTCATAATGATACACACAAACATGCATAATGTTGCAAGCTCATAAAGCAAACAAAAAGTATTTACACGACAAATTTTAAAAACATCATAAAACTGTCAATTAGAATTGAGAAGCTAATTCTCTTCACTAGAGGGTCTAACCACAGAAGAAATGGTTATCCTTGAAGTAAACAGAAAAATTGCCATGGCCATTATGGAAACATAGGGATACGATTGTGGCCATTATGGAAGCCGCATGAAGAAAATGAAGTAAAAAAAATTACGGTACATAAAAAAATAGGAAGTAAATAAAGAAAATGTGACTTTCAAAGCAGAATATATAGAAAGTGCAAAAAAAAAAAAGTATCTCTCAAGACATAAGGAAATTCATCTGTCAACTAGCAGAAAAAGCAATTGAAGCAACCAATGTCTGAAGAAAACAAAAGTTCATCTCAGTAATGATAAAAAAACAACAACTGAGTATAACACTCACACAGAACAGAATGTAGTACTGTAACAAGAAATGGAAGCAAATTTTTAGGAGAGTTAAAGAGTTCTGCAGAAAACTATATGAAAATCCTCCAAATACGTGGCGTCAGTGAATAAACAAAGACACCGCTCTTTCCACGTTTTAGCAACACACAGCAACTGAAAAATTTTTATTCGGCCACTGCTGGGGAATCGAACCCCAGATCTCTTTATATCTAGCCGAGCGTGTTAGCCCTACACCATGGTGGCCAACAATCCACAGTGCTATGTGTATTTTTCTGTCAGCATCTGACATCATAAATCCGTAAGATGGGCTCAGCTAGTGAGACGTCTCCATCTGGTGGGCATTAACAGCACTGGCTATATATTAATTATAGCAGTTAAATCCAAAGGGCGAGATAGTTTCGAAAAATTCCTCCAATACATTAATTTGTTTTTTTCAATTTCGGGACCCCAGAAGAAAATGTGCCAGCTAATTTCTTAAAAGTCTAAACTCAAGAGCTTGATGGGAACAAACATGCAAATGATTCGAACATTTGCAACTGAGAGACCATTTGCAACTGAAAGACCACATCGACCACTTGCAACTGAGAGGTGCGTTATAACGAAGTGAATTTCTCCGTCATTTTTATCCGCGCCGGGGTTCGAACCCGGGTCCACTCATTCCGGAATAAGTTGCTCTACCAATTAAGCTACGCGGACATTGATTCTAATTGCTATCTGCCTTTATGTCGTGTGCGTCCTTCTGGCAGGTACGTCACATCTCCTGGTACGTTACAACGTGAAAAGTTTTTCTTGAATTATTTTTTATTACCAGGCTATTTGTTCACAGTAAATACTAATAACTTCCAGATGAGAAATTGCATTTCACACAAAAGAACTATAACATGTAAAAAGTTTCAACAGTTGAACCATTATTTGAATGGATTTGACTAAACGAGCTCTGTCAGTATGATCTAAACACCAAAAAACAGCATTCGAGAATTCAGACAGCGGTATAACACAAGAACGAATAAAATTATTGCACACAAAATTGAACCTATTTGTTTACATATTCATAATACCCACCAGCAGCAACTATGCATGCTTGCATGTCTTCAGCCAGATGCCTCCATATATAATTAAACCTATCCTCATCAGCATTGGCATGTGCAGCTGTGATGATTGGTTGGTGAATATCTAGTACTTGCAACCATTGTTTTGCATGGACTATCAACTTCTGGTGCCCCAAAGGAAAAAGTTCGAAGAAGTAAGTGGTGGTGCTCTTGTGGGCCATGCTATTGGGTCTCCATGTCACTGGTGAAAAAAGACCATCCAACTTTACACAATTTTACTTGCACACTCCTATATGCTGTGCCTTGTTGTGCAGGTACCACATGTCATTAACAGCTGCAATGGTAAAAATTATCTGAGAGATAGGTTACAATACATCCATTCTGAGCAGATGCAAATATTATTTCGTATTCAGATACTCTTGGAAAGAAAAGGTTGTATTAAGTGGTTACCGCACAGGTCATGCCAAACATTTATGGATCACCTCACTTGATGATGTGTGTTCCTCATCCAGTACAGACTGTCTGGTGCCCAATAGTGTTCATTATGTTTGTTCACTACACCATCTTTTGTGAACTGCTATTCGTCTGTCCATAAGATATTCGACAAAAAATCTGGTTCCTCTTCTAATGCATTCACCACAGAATTACAAAATTGCGGCTGTTTCTTTGAAAATTTCTTTTCCTGTCATTTTCAGCAACACTTGCTGAAAATGAAACAAGTTGGAACTCATGTGGTGTTATTGTAAAATTTGTGAGCGCTTGTTGGCGACTCAGTCCAATCTCCTTGCCAACTTCCCATGAGTAGTAGTGGGTATGAACACACACGGATACCTGGACATCTGTATTATCCCACCATGGCTAACATGTACATGAGTGGTAACATATACTGCCAGTGTCATGCAATTGAAAAACTGCATTTCTAATGGTATTATGATAAAGATGTCTGGCATTAGTAAACTGCAGTGCATACACCGGTTTATCTGCTTGAACATTCTGGTTACCTTCACAATAAATCAAAACCGTTTTGCAAAAATTTATTCTAAGAATTATAATGAATAAAGCTCTTTTCTAGCTGCTAAGCTAATTATAGTGAATAAAGCTTTTAACTAAGCTAGTAATGTTTTATAATGCTTCTACTACTGAATTATATGCTTGTACTAAGCTTCTAATAGTGAATTCAAATGGTTGTTGTTACTAGTTAATTAAGATCATGAATAAAGTCTCCTGCTAGTAGTGTAGTAATAGTATTGAACAAACTTATAACTGGTAGTAATGTTGTAGCAGTAATTATTATGAATAAAGTCTTAACGCTGGTTGTTAATGATAATCAACTAATAACATAAACCTAACAGCCAGACAGAGATCTGACAAAAACTATGAATTGAGAAAGACGTACTTACGACAAAGCTCTTTTATTATATAACTCTGGAATCATCCAACGCACACACACAACTCGTTTCACAATAATGAAGAATCAAACTAATCACATTGAACGAAGCTCTCAATACAACAACAAACTCTCTCCTTCACATAAAACAACGCTCTCCGTACAACAACAAACGCTCTCCGTACAACAACAAACGCTCTCCCCGGGTATCGTTGAACGTGCCTATTTATACTGGCTACCTCCACGTCATGACTTACGCTCATTGCCAGATCTCATTCAGCGGGTGAAATAACATCTCGTTCAGTAAGAAGATAATTTACATAGTAAAATAAAATAACCAGAGATAGTAAAATCAAAAGGAAAGTGAATATAGAGTATACATTACAGAATTAATGACTTCATGGCTTTCTCTAATTACTTTCAGTACCATAAATACTTAATGAGAATTATAGAGGATAAATGTATTAAGGTACTTTACCCTCTCAGAATCATCATCAGGAGTTCTTGAGTCTTAATACTTCCAGAGGTTTGGTGACTTATGGTCTGATGACTTATCCCATCATGGCTAACATGTACATGAGTGGTAACATATACTGCCAGTGTCATGCAATTGAAAAACTGCATTTCTAATGGAATTATGATAAGGATGTCTGGCATTAGTAAACTGCAGTGCATACACCTATTTATCTGCTTGAACATTCTGGTTACTTTCACAATAAATCAAAACCGTTTTGCAAAAATTTATTCTAAGAATTAATGACTTCATGGCTTTCTCTAATTACTTTCAGTACCATAAATACTTAATGGGAATTATAGAGGATAAATGTATTAAGGTACTTTACCTCTCAGAATCATCATCAGGAGTTCTTGAGTCTTAATACTTCCAGAGGTTTGGTGACTTATGGTCTGATGACTTATCCCACCATGGCTAACAGGTACATGAGTGGTAACATATACTGCCAGTGTCATTATGACACTGGCGGTATATGTTACCACTCATGAAAAAACCATTAGGAAGAACCATTCACTCACCATAAAGATCATGGTAACCTCCAATGACCACACACTTCCAACACGTCATTCATCGTGATGTAACTGGGCTTCCACAGGTTTACAGACTTCTTGCTTACGCTTCTTATTTTCGGATGTGAAACATCGTTTTTTTTTTTTCCTCTTTTGCCTTATAAGATGTTACTATAATGCTTGTCAATTCGATAAAATCACACATACAACTCATTCATACCAAGTAAAAGCTATGTACATAACCTTACATTCACAGGTGATTAAACCTTGGTCAACTCTAATTATCAAACTCCTCCTTCTGTTTCACAACCTCTGCTACTCCCACTGCAAGTGTCACACCCATTCAGCCCCACACATCCAATCCTCTAGTACTTTCGACAGGTCCCTGTCATCTTCAGGAGGCAGGTGTGTCTCACCCGCCCACCACAGCTCAAGTGAGCAGAGCCATCGAGGCCCGGGCTCCAGTCGCTATCTCTGAATCGTTGTGTCTCTGGCGCCATCTATTGTCCCTGCTGCTCTTTTTCCCTCTTTCTTTTTATGCTGCTGTTCAATTTTTATTAGGGCTTTCCATTGTTCGTTTAAGTTACTTGGCTCATTAATGTTGCATAATCTTGATCTGTTTTTTTCAATTAACACTGATTCTGCAATTCTTAACTGCTTTTCGTTTTTACAGCTCTTAATAATTTTAATATCTTCAAACCTTGGGCATTTTTGATTTTCCATACAGTATTGGGTCAATGCTGTCTTAGCTTCTTTTTTATTCCAATTATTAATATGCTGGTTCAATCTATACTTTAATTTATTCTTGGTGCTGCCTATATATGACACAGGTGGTTGCTGGTTTATTGGGATTTCATAAATTCCTGCTCTATCTAATTGGCTAATTTTTTCATTTTTAATCACTAAATTTTTTACAGTAAGTACCTGATTTCCTACCTGTATGCCATACTTGCCACAAACTTTATTAATTTCTGCTGAAACATTTTCTATATATGGTATTGCTCCCACATATTTTACAAGTTTTTTATCAGTCTTGACCTTATTGTAACCTTGAGTTACTTCATAAATCCATTTTTTTAATACCTGTTTAGGGTATCCAAAAGCATAAGCAATTTTTTCAATATATTCAATTTCTTCCTTTCTATACTGTTCAATTGATGAATGTGTTAAACTTCTTTTAATTAGTGTTTTAACACTATTTCTTTTATGTGTTAATGGATGTGATGACTGAAATGGTATAAGTACTGGGATATATGAAGATTTTCTATGCACTCTGAATTGTACATTCTCCTCTGTTTTAACAACTAAAACATCCAAAAATGCCAAAGTATTGTCATGTTCTTGTTCTACTGTCAGTTCAATAGATGGATAAATTTCACTATACTTTTTTGTCAAGTCCTCAAGTTCATCAGAATATCTACAAATTTTTGGCACCTGTGTTCATGAAGACAAGGTTCACTGTGAAGAATACATACGAATTTATTGAGAAAATTAAAGTAATTAAACAAGATTTAAGTGAATATCATATGGCTAGTATGGATGTGAGAGCTCTTTTTCCTAGCACACCAGTACCTCAGGCAATAGAAATAATTATTGAAAAATTATATGTGCTACAGACAATGAATGCAATACAAATAGAGGAGTTAAGAGAAATTTTATTGTACATATATGAAAATAACATTTTTAAGTTTAACAACAAGATGTACAAACAAAATCATGGTGGACCTATGGGGTCACCACTGTCAACTTTATTTGGTGAAATTATAATGAGTGACATTGAGGAAAAAATAATAAGTAAACTCGAGGATCCACCACTGATATACTGCAGATATGTTGATGACATTTTTCTGTTATCCAGGCTAAAAAATGATGAACTTGAGGACTTGACAAAAAAGTATAGTGAAATTTATCCATCTATTGAACTGACAGTAGAACAAGAACATGACAATACTTTGGCATTTTTGGATGTTTTAGTTGTTAAAACAGAGGAGAATATACAATTCAGAGTGCATAGAAAATCTTCATATATCCCAGTACTTATACCATTTCAGTCATCACATCCATTAACACATAAAAGAAATAGTGTTAAAACACTAATTAAAAGAAGTTTAACACATTCATCAATTGAACAGTATAGAAAGGAAGAAATTGAATATATTGAAAAAATTGCTTATGCTTTTGGATACCCTAAACAGGTATTAAAAAAATGGATTTATGAAGTAACTCAAGGTTACAATAAGGTCAAGACTGATAAAAAACTTGTAAAATATGTGGGAGCAATACCATATATAGAAAATGTTTCAGCAGAAATTAATAAAGTTTGTGGCAAGTATGGCATACAGGTAGGAAATCAGGTACTTACTGTAAAAAATTTAGTGATTAAAAATGAAAAAATTAGCCAATTAGATAGAGCAGGAATTTATGAAATCCCAATAAACCAGCAACCACCTGTGTCATATATAGGCAGCACCAAGAATAAATTAAAGTATAGATTGAACCAGCATATTAATAATTGGAATAAAAAGAAGCTAAGACAGCATTGACCCAATACTGTATGGAAAATCAAAAATGCCCAAGGTTTGAAGATATTAAAATTATTAAGAGCTGTAAAAACGAAAAGCAGTTAAGAATTGCAGAATCAGTGTTAATTGAAAAAAACAGATCAAGATTATGCAACATTAATGAGCCAAGTAACTTAAACGAACAATGGAAAGCCCTAATAAAAATTGAACAGCAGCATAAAAAGAAAGAGGGAAAAAAGAGCAGCAGGGACAATAGATGGCGCCAGAGACACAACGATTCAGAGATAGCGACTGGAGCCCGGGCCTCGATGGCTCTGCTCACTTGAGCTGTGGTGGGCGGGTGAGACACACCTGCCTCCTGAAGATGACAGGGACCTGTCGAAAGTACTAGAGGATTGGATGTGTGGGGCTGAATGGGTGTGACACTTGCAGTGGGAGTAGCAGAGGTTGTGAAACAGAAGGAGGAGTTTGATAATTAGAGTTGACCAAGGTTTAATCACCTGTGAATGTAAGGTTATGTACATAGCTTTTACTTGGTATGAATGAGTTGTATGTGTGATTTTATCGAATTGACAAGCATTATAGTAACATCTTATAAGGCAAAAGAGGAAAAAAAAAAAAAACGATGTTTCACATCCGAAAATAAGAAGCGTAAGCAAGAAGTCTGTAAACCTGTGGAAGCCCAGTTACATCACGATGAATGACGTGTTGGAAGTGTGTGGTCATTGGAGGTTACCATGATCTTTATGGTGAGTGAATGGTTCTTCCTAATGGTTTTTTCATTTATGAATTGCACGTAAACTATGCGCACTTTGCAAGAGGTTAATACCTTAAAAGTGCAAATATAATAATAGTTACCACTCATGTACGCCAGACCTGTGGAAGTAAGGAGTAAGACACAAGAACTCCTGATGATGATCTAGTGAATAGATCGAAAATTTGAGAGTAAAGTACCTTAATAAATTTATCCTCTATAATTCCTGTTAAGTATTTATGGTACTGAAAAAAATGTATTGTTCTTAAATGCAGGTATTGTTCATATGGAAAATAAGGTCATGTTCTGCCTTGGTTAAACCTACACCCAAAACTACAACCTCAGTGAAAGTACTGCTTTAAAATATGTACTGATGGACAACAGTACGCACATTACACATCACACACACACACACACACACACATTTGAATATCATACTAAATGAGCGTCTCTTGAGAGTGAATGTGTATGCAAATTTGTGTTGAACACAGGGAATCACATATCTGCCTGGTTGTGTCAACTTTTGAGGAGTTCCTTCCATTGTTTGTTTTGGGTAAACACACTGCATACTATTTTTGCCATGCTCCACAGCTTTGTAATTGACTTTGTTTCCCTATCACCAAAGAAGGGAATGTAGCCCCTTCTATCTTCCCCAATTGGGAGCAAGGTGGTCCAATGTTGTTTCATCTTGTAGTATCTTGGGGGTTTACTATATACCTACACAAAAAGTAGAATTCTAAACTATAATAGGTTTTGAGGCATTGGCCTGGTCCACGAGACTTGCCTTGCTACCCTGTTTATGCACAGTCGAGTCACATTATTGTGACCACCTCCTACTTTTGACGTCAACAGCACGTAGCCAATAAAAGAAGGCATGGGTCGTGAGCTGGCTTGGAGGGTATATAAGGTGTGTTGTAGGCAATCTGAAAACATTTCAGTCGTTGATGTCATGGGTAAAGGAGCGATTTATCAGATTTGCAAAAAGGGATGATTATCAGGTTTCGGGCCAAGGGTGGCAGTATTACTGAAACAGCGCGGTTTGCGAACTGTTCACGTGCTGCTGTGGTTAAAGTGTATCGTGATTGGAGAAATGGTACCATTGCGAATAAGCGACGTGGAAACTGCGAAGCACCATGTGCCATTCATGTGAGAGGTTAACGTCGGCTTCAAAGGTATGTGAGGGCCCATCAACATGCTACAGTAGGAGCAACTCACTGGCCGAATGAACCAGGGAGCTCCCAGAAGTGTCTCTAATCCAACAGTTCAGTGAACACTGCTGCACATGGGGCTCTGATGCAGACAGATGGCCACTGCATTTATGCTGTGGCCATCTGTCTGCATCAGAGCCCCAGTATCAGAATTGGGCCTCCACTGATTGCCAAAGGATTGCCTTCTCCGATGAGTCATATTTTCTGCTTCATCGAACGGATGGATGTTGGCATATAAGGCAAGAAACATCGGATAACAAACACTCTTCAACCATTGCTGAAAGAACACAAGCTGGTGGGGGCAGCATTATGGTCTAGGGAATGTTTTCGTGGCATTGCCTGGGTCCACTCATATCTGTGGAAGGCACTATGGACCGAATTCGTTATGAATCCATCCTTGCAGATCACGTACACCCATACAGGCTGATTGTCTTCCCTCGGGTGTATGGCATATTCCAGCACGATAATGCGATGTGTCACACAGCTAGAAATGTCTGAGATTGGTTGGAAGAGCATGATGATGACTTCAAAGTACTTTTCTGGCCTCCTAATTCCCCAGACTTAAACCCAATTGAACATCTGTGTAGGACCACCTCAATTGTGTTGTTTGCTCTATGTATCTTACACCGCACACCCTCCAGCAGCTGTTGACGCACTGCAGTCAGCATGGCTCCACATACCTGTGAACACCTTCCAGCACTTTAGCGAGTCACTTCCAGACTGTCTAGCTGCTGGCTGCACTGCACACAGCGGTTACTTTGGATATTAGCTGGTGGTCACAATGATGTGAGTCAGCCGTGTATATACAGTATATTTGGTATGCACTTTCTGGCTTTTGGTATTTCTGTCTGTTTTTTAACATATGTGTTACTAAGTATATATGTATGCGAAAAAGTTTATACAGAATTAGCCTATTGAGCATACAGGCCCTCTTTGAACAGGAGAGAAGTTGTTTACATTTCACAGTAACTTTTTTTCCCATGCACAAGTTGAGCAAATTCCGCTCCAGGATGATGAACATTTTCAAGTTTTCGGATATTGTCTGACTTACCATCCTTGTCACATTTACGCCAAAAATCGGATTGTCATCTTCAAAATTTGGATTACTTTTATGTTGTGGTCCAGCTAATGAATAGCAATCATGAGACCATAGAAACTGGAATAATAATAATAATAATAATAATAATAATAATATGAAATCCCTCATTTGTGAAATCAGTCTGTTTAAGGAAGTTAATTTCTTGGAAATATAAAGCTAGCTGATGTTCGTAAAGTGAAGAATCAAAGTATGTCTCATTTTCAGTTTTCATAGTGACTGAAAAATATTTTTCCAAATTCTTTGAATTATCCAGTTGGCATCTTTATCTGGGACTCTTATATCTGTGAGCATTTGTGTTCAAAATTCATGTCTCCAGTTTTGTAACATTGCAAAATTTTCTGTTTATAGCAAGTCTGTCACAGCTAATGTCCCTACTCTATTTCTGAGGTTGTGAATTTCGGCTTCACTGTGAAGGACATTAATTTCTTAAATTTGCCTTCTAAGGGATAAGTAGATATACCAGATATTGTAGTTCACAATAGATAAATTGATCTGTCAAAATAGGTAGTCATGGGTAGATTCTGTTTAATAAAGAATAGTCTAACAGCTGCATTTGTAACTTAAGGGATAGTGGACTTGCCAAATTTATACACTTTTTTTGTGGTAGAGAGTTGTGCACTTCCAGCAAGAACAAGGGATGTAATTATCAAAGAAATTAATTTTTAAATGAAAATGAAATACATCAGGTGAACGATAATGTTCTACCTTCAATATATTAAAAAACGTGCAGCTTAACACTAAAAGCAAAAGTATAGGATACTTACATTTGGCAATGTACATCTTGATCTTGCTATATTCTTATATCAATGTTTAATGCATGTAGTCAGGGCCAGATTAAGTCCTTAGTGGGCCTCTAGGCTAAGACATTTGAGTGGGCTCCAAGAATTTATGACAGGGGATTATTATGAAGTCTGTTAAAACGCGAAACTGTAACTACTAAACTATCTGCAGTGTTTTCATAATATGTCATTGTATTTTTCACTGTTCTCACAAGAACATGAGTTAAAAGCTTAAGATTCCTAGACTTTGTCTTGGATTTTCTAATAATTTTGCATCATATACTTTTCTTAGTGCATCTTTTTTGTTACGCAATGTGAAGCCAGAGGAGATGCTGGCCATTATTCGAAGTGCAAATTGGGAGGTGTGGGTAGATGGTAGTGAATATTCTGAAACTGTCTTGCCGATCACCATGTACACAACGACATGAAAAATTTAGCTTTGATGAGTCACTGTCTTGAAATCTGTTTGTCTCCCAGCCTGTATTTCTGACCAAGTGGAAATTATACGAGACAAAAAAGTAATACTATTTTATAAACCTCTTTCTCTGTCTCTCTCTCTATTATTTGCCCAGGCATGCCTCCTGGGCCCTTGATCATGTTGAGCCCCAAGGTTATAACCCCTATAGACCCCCACCCCTTAATCTGGCCCTGCATGTAGTTCAAGGTGCCAAGCCAGTTTCTCCCAGAGGTAATGTGCAGCTTCATAAAAATTTACAGACAATTCAATCAAAATGCTTAAAAACTTGAATATTGACCTCTTAATTCATGCCTACATAAAAATTATACTTCACTAAAAAGAACTATCATTATTAAACACCTCATTTGCTGAATCTTTTTCATTTAAAACACTCTCTAATTTACATATTATATTCACAAAATTTTCCTAGATAGCAATAATATTAACAACAATTCTAAAAATTGAAAAATCTAAAACCTTAAAAAGCATGTCACTGCATAGAAGAAGAGCCAGACCAGGCCTTTTAACATTTTCACACTATAACAATCGGCATCTTCAGAAAGTTGATGTACTTGTTTCACTGCTGCCCACGTCAAAGTGACAAGTTTGAGACCATGTAGCCTGCTCGTGTGGAGCTCAGTTATTGTCATACTCTGATACCATCTGGTTGAGTAATATCTCATTATACTCCATTTCTTTTCAGCACGTCTTTTGTAAAAAAAAGATCGTGCTTATGTTATCAGTTTGTCTATCTGTCTGCCTGTAGACACCAAATCTCAGTAGCTATTTATCCGACTTGAAAAATTCTTTTTGCATTGGGAAGCATGAAATATGTGAATGATAATACTTCATTTCGTTTTTTTTTTTTTTTTTTTTTTTTTGTGATGTACCGTTTCGCCACAAGATTGCGTAAATGCAGATGATAACAAATTAAAAATACATTTTATTCCTCATATTTGCTTCTAAACATTCGATTGAAAAATTCTTTATTTTTTAATTCCATTTATGTTGAAGAGTATTTTAGGTAGTTACTTTTTTCAAGTTACACATAGAGTTTTAGTAAAGAGGAAACTAGAAGAAGGGATCGAAATAGCAAGAAGAAGAAGTACCACAATTAACGATAATTGCGGATGGACTCTTCCAATTGAGTGGCAGCAACTAATCCAGTGACAAAATCCTGATGACGAACTAGGCTTTAGTTCGAAAATTTGACAACCAACTTTCATGAAAAATAACCTCTATAAGACCCGTAAAAAAGTTATTCCACAAATATCTCTTCTTCTAAACCTCCGATTTGAAATTTTTTTCTTCAGCGGATACAGCTTCTGATGGAAAATCGTTTGCACATAATTTCTAATTTTTGGTAAAGAATACTTTGGCCACCAGGGGGTGTAAGTGTTAATTTTTGCTTCTGACGCATTTGCCGTAAATTCTGAGCTTCTAAAATCTCAATTGAAAAAATTCGTTTGTGGACTGATGCCACTTATGTCGATAAACCTTTTCGGAATATTTTCTTCTTAAAATAATGTATGGTTTCTATGCCAGGGGCGTATATGTATATCTTATTTTTGTCAATATATCTGCTTCTAATGGTCCTATTTGAAAATTTCTTTCTTTATTGGATAGAGTTTCTGGTGTGACATGTTTTTCATATAATTTCAAAATTTTCAAGTAATTCATAGACTTTGCGCTAGTGGTCGTAAAGGTAAATTTCACCCCCTCCCAAAGGATATCTCTCTGCTTCTAAAACTTAGATTTAAAAAATTCTTTCTGTACTGGATACAGCTCCTGATAGGATATCCTTTGCATATAATTTCAAATTTTTGGTAAAAAATGGTTTTACCGCGATGAGGCATAAGCCTTAATTTTTGCTTCTGATGTATTTGCAGTAAAATCTTAGCTTCTAAAATCTCAACTGAAATTTTTTTGTTTGTTAACCGATACTGCTCACATCGACAAACCTTTTAGGAATATTTTCTTCCTAAAATAAAGCATGGTTTCTATGCCAGGGGCGTAGATGTATATCTTATTTTTGGCAATATCTCTATTTCTAGGAGTGCGATTTGAAAAATTACTTCTTTGTTGGATATTGTTTCCGATGCGAAATGTTTTTCATATAGATTCAAAATTTTCAGGTAAATTACAGACTTTCTGCCAAGAGGCACAAAGCTAAATTGCATTTTCCCCGATATTTCTGATTCTAAAACTCCGATTCAAAAAATTCTTCCTGTATTGCATACAACCCCTGATCGAAAATGTTTTTCAAATAATTTCTAATATTTGGTAAAGAATGGTTTGGCCACCAGGGGGCATAAGTATTATTTTCTGCTTCTGATGTATTTGCAGCAAAATCTGAGCTCCTGAAACTCGACTAATTTTTTTTTTTTCTTGGACTGATACAGATCACATCAAAACACCTTTTGAGAATACTTTCTTCCTAAAGCAATGCATGGTTTTCCTGCCAGGGGCGTAGATGTATATCTTATATTTGTCCACATCTCTGCTTCGAAGAGTCCGAATTGAGAAATTGTTCCATTGTTGGAGAGCGTTTCAGCTGTGAAATGTTTCTCATATAATTTCAAATTTTTCTTAATGCACAAGTCTGCAACCAGAGGGCATAAGTTCACGATTCCGTTTACAGCAATATCTGTGGGATTCGAAAAACTTCTTTCTTTGGTCAGATACTATTGTTTTCCCTACCGGTTCCATTGACTTTGAATAGCTTTGATAAGTTTAATTCTCACCAGAACGGATTCAAAAGACGTGCTCATTACACCCGAAAATTCGGTGTCATCTTTCTTGTTTATTTTATGCTTATTTTCTAATTTTATTAGTTCTTTTTATTGAGTAGGCAGCAAGTTTGGATTGTTAAAGTTGCAAACATTGCTCCGATTTTTTCCATTGATATTATTACAGATTATAAGATGTTTTTCATTTTCAGAACTCCTTAAAATTATAAGGGATTTTTTCTTTTAAATTCATTTTTCTATTGTTATTTAATGCTTCCACTACTTAAATAGCATTCTTTGTTAGTAGCATTTACATACATATCACTAAGCTGCTGTCTGAGATTCAGAGGTTAGCTCCTCATAGAAAACTCATCTACCAGACTAAAGTTTAAAACTGATGGAACTAGTTTTTACTTATTGTTGATGTATCACGTGTCTCAATTTACAGTTATCGTGGCACACAACTCGAAATTCATTGACATCCATCACACGTCTCACACAAGGCCTTTTTGTACTTCATATTCATTGCCTTTTTCTCATGCGAACATTACTGAATCTGGACTTCCCATGATTTCCTTGGTTTTCCTCTATCTTTCTTTCCTGCTACTTGGGCTGAATAAATTCTCTTAATAAGC
Organism: Macrothele yani; assembly: GCA_039090855.1. NCBI lineage: Eukaryota > Metazoa > Arthropoda > Arachnida > Araneae > Macrothelidae > Macrothele > Macrothele yani. The sequence goes on from CM077026.1 coordinate 122,062,721, forward strand.
ATTTCCCCATTCATGCTTTCAACATCACCACTGCACCATCTGTCTCCATTTTCCAGGCTGGTGCTACTCTTCACAGTCATTTCTGTGCTCGCTTAACTGCTCGCCTTCAAGTGAGCTTCAAGAAAGTGCAGTCCACCTCTCATTATGAGAACTTCACACCATCTGGTCTCCCAACTAGCGTCGCTTCCTGCTTGTGAACAAGATTCACCTTTTAGTCTGAATGGATTCTGCACTCCACCTGTTATCTTTTCAGCTTATTTTTACTATTACTTGTTGGCATTAGTAGCCTGCATGCTGCCAGTCACCCTATCATCATATGTATATAATTCTTCATTTGCATTTGTAAATACCATGTTCAACTGAGACACCCCTGTTACCTTTGTCTCATTCCTTTTGTACATATTCTTTCAAGTGAACAAAGCAATGTTGAACACATTCTTTCAACATGGCCAAACGACCTTAGAATATTTCTCTCTACGTTATTAACGACATCATTTTGCTTCACATTAAATATTAAATATTTGTAATACATCTTCATTTCTCACATGATCAGAATGTGCCCCCCCTCTCCCCATAAGTACCGTATCTCTCCAGCACACAAATTACTCTTATGTCTCTTCTGCAGTACCCAGATTTTTCTGCCATACATCAGAGTAGCAACAGTGATATTTTCATACACAGCCATTTGAGACATTTTTGAGTGCCCATAATTCCTTTGAAATCCTCCTAAAGCAGCTGTTACTTTCAAAGATGAATTTACTCACCTACTAAATTCAATATCTAATCTGTTTTTTTCTGTGTTGCATGCTTTCTAAATATACAAGTTCATCTACCTGGTCTATCTCAGTGCCATTTAGACTTATCCTACATTCAGTACTAACAGTTTCTCACTCAAAAACCTTTGTTTTTTCCCTTGATTTTCTCAGCTTGAAATTTTATTATTGATCCATTTCACGGGTAAGCCAGAGTTCCATCAAAACTACTTCAATAACAGCTCATCCAAACGAACTTTCTTGCATTTCTTCAACTTTTTGTGATCAGTAACATTATGTTCAAAAGCCTACATAAATGTTTCCTTATTTTTAAGCTGTGTGGAAATAGTCTGAGACAAGAGTCCATATTTTTTGCATATTGCAAAATTTTTTCTTCACCATTCCTAGCTCTTTAATGGTGGGTACTTTGTCATTTTTGGATACACTTTTCTATTAGGTACTTCATCACTCATAAAAGTTTAGGATTTCCTACTTGATCACTATGTGAAACTGCTGCTGTTTAACTACACATATGGAGAAAAAGCAGCACTGATTCTGCAAATGCAGTGGTCACTTGGAGGGACACAATTGTAGGAACTGTCATCTCCAGTTTCCACTCAGGCTACATCCTCATTCCATCACTCCTTTATCCCTGTCACCCAGAAATCCACTTAATGCATGTGTATGAACCCCACCCATCCTCTTTTTGCCTAGAAGTAGTTAGCTGGTGTTCAATTTTCTGCCACTCATTCCAAGACATAGCCTCTTGGAATGGGTGGCAAAGAGTGTCTCTTGAACAACTCGCTGGTTGAGCATTTGATGTACTCCCCTCTTCATTGCTTTTCTATCATAATTCTTCCACTACCACACCAATATTTGCCTACAGTATTTCAATTTTAATCCTGTGTGCAAGCATTTCTATTTTTCCACCCCAGGATAGTGTACAGCAGATTTTCGCTGCCTTGTTAAATACAGAATTTCATTCAAGTTTGTTACTTTGCCTGTTAAAACTCGGTCTTTTAGCTCCTCTGTTCCTCTTTAAATCTCGGGATTTTGTTAAATTTTATTTGTTAAAAATAATAAAATTGGCTAAAAATTAACATTATGCCAAATAAGAGTTCCTGTTTTGCTTATTAAATCCAGGATCTTGCTAAGTATGGCCTCATTATAAGTGGGTTGTACTGTTGATCATTAAAAAATGGAAATTAGGAAAAACAGTCAGATCATTCAAGGCACTTTTTATATTCCAAAAACAATAAACCAACAGTTTGTTTTCACACAATGTTAATGCATGCTAGAAGAATGCATAGGGAATCTTAAATGCATGAGAAGTAGGCATTTAAAAATAGTGAACTTTTTCTGAATGTATTTATATGATCAAATCAACACTGCAGTATCTTCTTTTCAATGATGGTTTTTGATGTATTTCATTATTTTAATTTTAGATAATGATTATTGATGGTGAAGAATTGAAAATAGATCCTATTGCTGCTATGAACAAACTTCAGCTGTTCTTAAAGATTAAACCAGTTTTCAGTTACAAAGATCATTTAAGGTAATTTTGAATTTGTTTTGCCATAAAATCATCATTTCACATTATATTACATACATACATCTGCTTTTTTTAATATAATCTTTGATATTGTGCATAATTCTGTTGTACACAGGTTTTATAACATGATAAATAAACACATAACCATAAGTCAATAAGTACTAAATGATTTGTATAATAATAAAAAATTTAGGCACTTTTTATGAATCAAATTCAAAAACCAGAAACCTTCAGTAAAACTGTACAAAAAATGTGCAATTCTCTGGATCTATCCTTTACCATGTGACACTTTAACAGTGATTATAGAACTGTTACTTTTAGTTACTAGTTATAGCAGTCAGTGATTTTTCAGTTACAGTGGCATGACTTCTGACCCACCTCTAGAACTTGCAATGCAGAATTAATGGTTACATTGTGAATGGACAGAAAATGTTTTTTTTTCCCCAAATACATTGCTAGTAAACTACTAGCATTATTTGCTATGTACAATGGAGTATATAATGAACTTCCATTTAACAAAATTTTCTGTAGAGCCTTGACTTTGAATGATATTTACACGTAAATTAATCTCCACATTACAAAAATCAATTTCTATATAACAAAGTTTTTTTCCACTAAAGATTACCATTTTCTGATTCAAAAATTTTGCTTTAAATTTTTTTATCACACAGATGAAAAGCAAAGCGACCTTATCTTGAAACTTTTGGTTTTGTGAGTGTGAGGTGCACGAAATCTTTTTGGAAGGGTGTCACAACACAAGGAATCGTATCCACTGAGACTTTACAATGCAGCTGTTTTTCCAAATCTGGATAGAAAGTCCATCGTAGAAACTGCATTTCACAGGGGGAAACCGGTTGTAACTGGTGTGGGCCTGACTCTGTAGAAGTTATGTATTTATTCTCATTTAGTGAGTACATGCTTGACTCGTCTGTGTTCGCTCAAAATGTCGAAAAGAAAATGCCTGTCTCTTGCGGATAAAGTGAAACTTTTAGATATTGTTAATCAAGGAAAAAGAAAGAAAGTTGTGGCTGTGAAATATTAAAATGGCAGCATCTGAAAGACGAAGGAAGTGTTGAAGAAGGTGCATAGTGCTCTGATTTTCTCAACATTGATGAAAACGTTGCAATCGCTGATTATCTTACAAAGGATGACATCTTGAAAAGTGCTATAAAATGTAGTGAAGAAACTACAGTAAATGATGAAGATGATGATGAAGAGGCTATCAAAAAACCTTCACATGAATAAATGTTAAAAGCATTCGATACGATTTGGCAAGAATTACAGTTTCAAGAAATTGTTCCAGACAAAATGTTCTGATGTGTACAAACATGTGGACCTTTTTATGAGCAAAACACTTTTTACAGGAAATTTGTACAGAGCAGAATTATGGAATTTTTTACAGTTTAAAATAAGTACTATCACTAGGATAATGAAAAGGAGAGGTAAAATAGCTTTAGTCTTCACTTCCTTCTCTTCATTAATTTGTTTATTCAGACAATTTATTCTACTTCTACGAATACATGTATAAGAAAAGATTTAAACTCATTTAGGAAAAGTTTCTACTGAAAAGATCAATTTACTGTCCAAATTCACATACATTTTGCTGTATTTTTCATTTTATGAAATTCAGTTTTTATAATTTCAGTTTATTTCTATTTAATGAACTTTTTTTACAACAAAGTTTTTAAGTGGAACGATGGGACTTCGTTAAATAGAGACTCAACTGTATTAGAAACGCAGGGCTCAAGGTTTCTTGTATTTGACTAAAAATACACAAGTTGGCTTATGATCCAACATTGTCTGAGTTTTCATAAACTTATCAATAGGATATTTTCTGCCTACACATCTAATTATAATGTCTTCCAATATGGAAAAAATTGTAGGCTTTTTCTGGCACATTCACCTGACACCAGGAATTTGATATGCTGCTTGATTAGTGAGGCTTTTTTTAAACTCCAGTGTAAGCTTCTCTGATTTGCATGGAACAGAAAAAAATATTATGTTGGTCACACTGTGTGACACACCACAAAGAACTATTTACTGTATATAGCCATGAGGGTAATTAATGTCTAAAAATAAGGTAAAAAATTAATTGGGTTTCTCCCTTACAAATTAAGGCGGTTTTCCAAGAGAACAGATGTGCTGGCATCTCTTAATAGCACAGATTTTAGATATTTTTTCTTCAGTGTTCTTAGAGGGTTAATAAAAAAAACTAAATAAACTTTTATAAGTGAAAAAAAGGGGGGGGGGAGAGGAAGAGCTTCAAGTTGCATACATTGAAAAATTTCTGTAATTTTATGCCAAACTTCAAACCTTTGTGTTTAGTAGTTTTTCCAGTAGGTGACTAATTGACACACTGACAGATTATTGTAGTTGATACTGTCCATAATCAATTTTTTTACTTCGTATTACTTGTTTGCATCAATTTTATGAAGCCTTTTCTCTGTACCTATGGCTGGATTATGTCATGCTATGGCCAGGTCCCTGCAGTCGCTCTAAAAAACAGGTAGGGAATTGTGTTAATGCCACCCTTTTTTGGTACATTTTATGCCAAACTTCAAAGCTTTGTGTCAAAATGCCACCTCAAAATTTAAAAAAAAAATTAAAATGTTAGGTGGTTGCCTCATGTCACTGCTGAGCCCTGGCTGTGACCTAGAACTGGCATCGAATTGCAGCCCCTTTCAAAAAACTTTTCTTGTTTCCATAAGTAATTTTATTTAACTATACTTTAGGTGATACCATACCCAAAGGTTTTTTAAATTTGAAAACATGCTTGGTATATTCCAGAACTGAAAGGAGACATTTGATAGAAATGCACTTACTTGAGTTGTATTCCATTGTATCTCATATTAAGCAAACATATCTTAGGCACATATTGCTAAATGAAAATGGCAGCTGAACCTGAACATAACTCCACCTCATTTAAAATTGCCATACTATTGTTGCTTCATTTTGAAGAATTTTTTACTTTAAAAGTTTACTTTTATTCTAGAATACACTACTTAGAAATTAATTTAACCAAATACAACATTCTATTTACAAGTATTAAATCAACACTTCATATGGCCATGTGGGCCAAATGCATGTGTAGCATTTGAACTAAGAAATTTACATTGCGTTATTTTAACACAATTATTCTTAAAAGTTAATTAAAAACAATTACAAATTTAAGCTGCAGGTTATCACCCAGTTGTTGTGATATTAGTAAAATTATTCTAGTATTTTTGTTAGTTGCTAACTTGGAAACCATATCTTGTCAGCTGCTGCCTATTAAAGACTAAGAGCATGTGGAGCCTATCTTAGTCCATCTCCAAAAGTAGCCTAATGGCTCCATCTGGTGTACTACAGAAAAATAGAAGCGATATTACTTATTTCTGTTCATGAATTTATTCTCTAATTTTATAATTTCTTTTCAATGTGCTGAATTATTGTTAGAATCTTAGTGGTTGTATGTAATCCAAAAATTTCTGTACTGTTAAGAGTATCACAAGATAGTATAAGAAACAGTTGTGATTGTTTTAAAACTGTATTAATAATTTCCTGCATTATTTGATAAGGTTGCATATCTTCCATAGTTGCCTCTGTGCCCATTATTAGAGTACTATTCTCACAAGAGAACTTTTTTTGAAGCAAAGCAAGTATTCATGGATTGTTCTGTCACCTGTATGTGTTTGTCTAACCCTCTCTTGTTTGCTATGTTTCTAATAGCTGCCTTATGTTCTCTCATACAGATTTTTGTACTTCTTCCCATTACACCTTTTGTAGCTAAGTCTGCAAATACAGTCAATGCTATAGACTACCCCTTCATGCAACTGGATGTCTTCTTCCTATTGTTTTAGGGGTAGAAGGAATCTCTTTAACCTGTTATATTCAAATCGGGAACATACCTGATCATATATTTTTAACTAATATTGTTTAGTTTTTTGAAAAGTCCTTTATGGTAAATAATCTTGCTGAAGAATTTGAAGTTATTCTGTTGTATCTGTTTCTTCTTATTTCTAAAAATACTCTCCATGAATGGGAAGCGGAGTTGCGTTTTCTGATAAAAATGATATTCAGTTCTCTTCTGTGATGTCTGTCTGGTCTTGTGAGGGTATAGGAAGTTGATGTCCCAAAACTGTCTTGCAGATTTATATTTTATGTAGTCTGGATGGCATGAATTACAAAAAAATTAGAAGAATCCTTAATGTCCACATATCATGCATTGGTTACATTATGAAACTGTAAATGGTGGAACGTTTCCCTAGTTGACTTCTACAAGTACCAAAACGTTCCACCATTGAGAAGGAAGTTGACCACCAAAATGTTCCACCATTTACAGTTTCATAACATAACCAATGCGTGATATAAGGATATTAGGGATTCTTCTAATTTTTAGCGTGTTACGTGCTTTTCTGCCAAACCTTCTCAATATGAATTACATTCTATCTTGCCTGTTTTCGTTTTTTTTTGTTGTTTTTTTTTGTTGTTTTTTGTTTCAAATCTGTGTTTAGACCTGTCCTTCTATTGCCATGAGGGTTAAGTCCAGGTAGTTCAAGCTATTTCCATTTTGGAGGTCTAAGGTGAAGGAATTTTTCAGTGCATTAAACTGCAACAGAATGTGTGACAGAATTTTCACTATCCACTATAAACCATAATTCAACTCTGTTAAAATAAGATAGGATAATAGAAGTGATGTCATTAATTTCTTTAATTTTGTATCAGGTGTTCTTTGTTTTCATGCTGAGTTTTGTATGTGCACTATTGAATATTCTATGTACAAATATTATTGTTTAAAACAGATTTCAAGTTAAATTTTATTTGTGCTATAGTTAATCAATTACATGTCTTAAATTATCTTTGGTTTGATTTTACTATCTTTTTCACAGGTATGATCCGAAGAAAGGTTTCTATTGTCAGGTAACTCAGCATAACAGCACAAGGTGCCTTGGCAGGAGTAAAGGCAGGCAGTATCCACCAATGGATCCCACAACTGAGAAATTTCTCAAGTCTTTTTACTTGCCACACAGTGTTGCACTTTCAAAACTGTTGAATAAACTTAGGCAGCCAATACCTGCTTGGCTGGAGAAAGATTTATCTCACGGGACTTAAAGCGCAGTGAGAAGAATTTGTTTACCTTGTCTTTGATTCTGTGAATCATTAAGATTTGGTGATGCTCAGGTTATTAGCTTTTGCTTCCCAGGAATCGTAAGCAATTGTAATTGTACAGATATTGCCAAATATTTGTCCAATGGACATTTCATTATTTGATTCCAGAAGGAAAACTTTAAGGATGACAAGCATGCTTCAAGATGCTTGGAGTATGCTTATGGTATTGTTGAATGTTAGAAGTCTCTGTTGTAAATTGTTACTATGTTAGCTTTCAGTGTTGTTAGAAATGACTGTGACACTTGCATGGTTTTCATATCATTAACACACAAACATCTGTATCTGAATTCATCAGCATCAAAGAAAAGAAAAAAATATTTACTGTTCCTGTATAATAGTGTTACTACCATTGATTCAAAAACTATATTGTGAAATATGAACTGCATCTAATATATATACTGACAGACTTTATATGCAGTGTTTTGCCATGTGCTGTGTAAGAGATAAACTTTAATTTGAATATTCTTAACGGTTCTAGTTAAAACTCCAGAGCCCTGTACATTGCAAAAATAACTGTAGCAAAACACAACAAAGGTTGTGTTGAAAATAAATGTGCATTTTGCGTGTATAAGATTTTTATGATTGTTAAAAATATGGTTTGAGGTGCAGTAATTCTTTTTTTTTTTTTTTTTTTTTTACATGTATATTATCACTAAGACTTTCCTCAAAATTTGTATACAAAAAAAAAAAAAAACTGTAAAAAATCATTGACCATAGCTTAATGAAAAAAGCTTCATTGTTATGTATTCATAATGTTTTTGAGGCAACATTATTGGCAGCGATAATGATTTTGTCATTAAGTTGAAGAGCTTTTTAATCTGTCTTTTGACTAATATTTCAATATGTTAGAAGAGGTTGAAGTTAAAAGGCTTCTTGCATTGCTTGAAACTTGAGACATGTAATTAAGCAGTTGTTATTTGGCTTCTTAACCCAGAATTGAAGGCATTCTCTTTTAAAATTCTGTACCAATCAATGGCAATTAAGGAACATTAAAAATATATCTTGAAAATATTGGGCAAAGACCTATGCTGCAAATGTCAAGAATCAATGAGTGATCAATCATATGGTAGGTAGATAACTATATGAATCAGCAGAAACATATCACACAAGTAACACAAACACATTAACAAACTAAAACACAGAAGGTTTCTCAGCTAACTTCTTTCATAATATATGTGTAAAAAAAAGCCTGTACCTGATGATGCTTTGTTAAGAACAGCCTCAAGATAACTGAAAAAAGGTAAGACTCCAGTTTATGGAACATTTCACTGTTATGTAAAAGAGAGGAAGAAATTCATGTTGTGTTAGTTTAACTGTACTTTTGCAAAGTATGAGAAAGTCACATTTATTGAAGTCTATTTCCCACAATTCTCAACAACCAGGCCAATCTCTGTATATTTTGAAAACAATTAGAAACTTTTGAATTATTATAACTTCAAGGTCTCCAATGCTAATGGCAACAATATAACAGACTTGCCACCTTTCTGGAGAGTTGCTAATATCAGCTATCTTTTCCTTGCATACTGAACTGAATTGTTTGAACTAGTAACACATTGAAAAATATAACTTTTTATTGCCTTCTGATTTTGTTATCACCTCACACCTGTATACCAGTATGATGTTCAAGAATATTTTCGGCACAGGACATATATATACACTGAAGAGCAATTGAATTAGAGACAGCTGGCATTATGCAAATGTGGCGCTGTGGGTGGCCCTGTAAACGGAAACAACATGACTAATGCAGCTATCCGACAATATAAGGGGTGATGCGATGGGAATCAGTAAGAGTCGGACGCAGTATGGGTAAGACGGAGGATCTAAGCACATTTGATCGTGGGCAAATTTTCCGGGCCCGACGAATGGATCACTCCATCTCGGAAGTCGTGCAGGCACTGGGATTTTCACGAGCCACTGTGTCACGGGTGCACTGTGAGTACATCGAATCCGGTAAAACCATCCCTGCAAGGGCCAACTGCCGTGGACAACAGCGTGTGGATGAGCGGGGTCATCGTCGGCTAGCTCGCATTGTAACAGCGGATAGACGAGCCACAGTGCAAGAAATCACTCGGCAATTTAACGCTGGTGCACAAAAACGTGTAAGCAGCCACACCATCCAGAACCATTTCCTCGCTATGGGGTACAGAAGCCATTGTCCCACGAGGATACTACTGCTGACCGCACATCACAGGGTGCAAAGATTAGCATGGGCACGGGAACAGCGCCACTGGACCCTAGACATGTGGGAAAATGTTGCCTGGACTGATGAGTCGAGATTCACGTTGGTACATGCAGATGGCAGGATGTGAGTACGGCGCAAACCACATGAAGCGATGGATTCATCTTGCCAGCAAGGTACTCTTCAAGCTGGTGGGGGTGGTATTCTCGTCTGGGGACTGTTTACGTGGACTGAAATAGGACCCCTGGTATGTGTGACATCGTCCCTCACAGGTAAACGTTACCGGGATATCCTGGACGACCGTTTGCTCCCGTTTGCATGACTTCAACATCCCACTGGGGACCTTATCCTGCAACAAGACAATGCACTGTGCCATCGCTTCCGAATTGTATCCAAATGGTTGGATGAACACTCCACTGACGTGACCTTGCTTCCTTGGCCAGCTGGGTCACCTGACCTCAATCCCATCGAGCACATCTGTGATGCCATCGAGAGAGATGTTCGAGGCTCTGACCCTCCTCCATCAAATCTTTGTGAACTGTGGGAGCTTGTTCAGGGGTCGTGGATTCGTATGGCTTCCCAACACTTCCGTTGTCTTGTCGAGTCCATGCCGAGACGAATCGCCGCCGTCATCAGGGCGAAAGGTGGGGCTACACGTTACTAGACAGGTATCTCTAATTTAATTGCTCTTCAGTGTATATAGGATTTGCAACAAACATTCACTGTTTCTTGCTGCCCATTGCCAGATTTTCTGCCTCAAGTGTATTGCTGATTCAATCACTATTTAGTTATATGTTTGACCACATGAGAGAGAGATTGGTGTGAAGTCCATTTTTGCATTAAATAAATTGTTTTGCTACAGTGCAGATGTGAAACCATTTTATGGGAGATCTTTCACTCCAAAACCTGCTGGGGCCGTAATTTAAAGGACAGCACTTTAAGGTTCTCCTGTTTGTGATTTGCTATTCACTAGGTGTATTGTACTTCAAGAACATACTATAAAAAAATGCTCCATAAAAGACCTATTAGAAAAATGGGAGTACTAGGCTCCCATAAGATGTTGTGTTATGTAAAACATCTTGCATTGCAGAAATCAAAACTAGTATATGTGTAAAATAATTTTATTTTTTACAAAAATGCTTATATATATATTTTTTTCAATGTGGTGTTGAGTCCGAGCTAGTTAACAGCACCTAATCAGAAATGTCTAATACTAGTGTAGTTGATGATACTCTCCAGTGCTAGTCTATGGCTGTTGAATGATTTCCCCCACTTTAATTTTGTTTGCCAATTTCAAATGAGCTCAATATTGGTGAGACTTTGTGTTGATAATTTAGCTGTGACTGATCTGTTTAAAATACAAATGGTGAGCTCAATATAAGCCATTCATTCAGCAGTACATTTTGCCATACCTAATGATCCCTAAAATTTGAAGTTTTTGGGGCGAAAAAAGTTAATTTAATTTCCAAAGGCATGCCACTTGAAATTTAGATATCATCACTGTGAAATGTTTAAAGAGTCATACTCGTGATACTGCTGTCAGGCACCATAATTATTATTTTTTTAAGAAGCATTCTAAGTGCAACAGTGTTTGAATTTCCAAATTAGCACAAATAGAAATCCAGATAGTCGCAACACTGTTGTCATGTGGCAACTAAGGCCCAGAGTGGGTGAACAGTGAATGGCATCAGTGTAATGGGAGCCGCACTACATACCAGGCAACTGTTTTATTCTCATGGCTAAGGAAATGAAGAGGTGGGAGGGTCTTCAATTCCTAATACTATTTCCAATGCATAAAAGAACAAAGTTTACATGTTTATAAAAATTGAGGTTTCATCAGTAATAAAGTTTAACATCAAAAAGGCATTACTAGTATCTGTGCATCACACATTTGTTTTTGAAAAAAGCTGATTAATTCATGATTTAGTGGGTAAATATAATAACAAGTGTTATTACAAGAAATTCTTTAAATGTTGAAGAAACTAAATCATGGGTTTGGGTGTTATTAGTAAGCTTAATGCTCAGGGATAGTAGTGTCAGATAAGTGTATTTCCTCTGATATGGATGATCTACCACATCAATGCTCATGAAGAGCATTTATTATATGTCATTATTAATCAATTCCAGTTAAATAAATCTGGTTCATATAATATTTGTTTGAGTCACATATAGAAGTTGGTTGCATTGTAGAGAGTTGTGGTGGGTTATATGCAGTTCTCTTAGCCATCAAAGTATTCATGTCTTTTACTTTATTCTCTTAGTCATTTAAGTAAAAGTCATTTGCTGTTTTGTATAAGTTATTTGCTCATTGTATTTGTGATATGTTTCTATCATAAATATAATGAGGGGGAATTTTTTGCATCCTGTTTTTTTTTACACTGATTTCAACAACTTATGTGAATTTTGAAATTGGCATTGTGTGTTGTCTGCTTCAAAATTTCCATTATGTTTATATTTTTGCAGTTTTGTTGATGGTTATATGTTTTCAGACAGCACTGTACATCCTTGTATACAGGAAAACTGAAAAGATTCATACAGAAATGCATATACAATGGATGTTGAACAAAGTTATAAAATGATGAAATTTTGGAAAATTGTGTTGTGATGATTTATATGACAAGCATTTATTGGTACACACCAAAAATATGTTTTTTAGACTTAGTTTTAGAATTGTTTTACCAGCAGTAGCTGAGAGAGAGAGAGAGAGAGAGAGAGAGAGAGAGAGAGAGAGCCTGCATTGCATATGTTACTCAGTTAATCAAATGGCATAACTTCTCAAAATTTAATTTACAAATTTGTACACACCTCAATGTATTTATGAGGAAATTCAATGAAATTTGGTAAAGAGGTTTATTATCACATTACTTCTATAACTGAAGTAGAAGAAAATCGTAATATTATGGTGTGCATGTATATGTTAATGTCATAATTTTTGGCATGATCTTAAAGGATTAATGACCATTCCTCAACAAAAACTTCTTGAAGTGTTCTGGCAGGGAGCTGAAAAGCGCCAATGCATCTCCATAGAACATCCCATACATGCTCAGTGGGATTGAGATCAAGAGATCTGGTTGGCCACCCCATTCAGGGAATAACTTTTTCAAGAAAATCATCAACTAAATGAGCTCAGTAAGATTTGGCATTATTGCCCATATGAATACAATTTGGACCAATGGATCTATAGAATGGTCTGACGTATGGGTTTAGGACCAAGTAGAGAAAAAGTTCTTGAGGTGTGAGGAGTTCTGCACTTCCATGAAGCCCACTTGAAGACTGGCAGTTAGGTGAGCACAAAAGTGATTCTGTAGGGTAGAAACCAGCCTGACACATGGAGACTGGTAAGATGGTGGTAGTCCGATTACAATGGAAGACATATATGATGTGCTGTGGCATAATGTAAAGGTAAGCTCACGCCAGAAGCAGATGAGCAGTTGGCGAGATAGTCTCAATCTGGAAATGGTTAAATGCAAAGGAGACTTCACTGGTGACGATTTGTTGAGCAATGGGGAACATCATATGGAGCATCAGCAGGAGAACTGGACAGTAGAGATAGACATGATGGATGTCAGCATCAGTAGAGCAGAAAGAACAGAATAGGGAAGAAAGAAGAGACATGCAAAAAGAGGACAGAGGGAACAGGGAACTGGTAGTGAAGGAACTGACAGTGAGTGTTAAGCTTGAGAGGGGACAAGATAGAGGATTAAGGGAGGTGGACCAGCACAGTAGCAGAATTTAGATATACAGCCATACACTGTATGTGGATAGTTTCCAAATTATTTGCAGATTTTACAGATAGTTTTTGCTTGTAGATCTAAAAAAACAAAAAAAAATGTTATCTACAGCAATTAAAGCACTTATTCAGGGCTTTACTCAGATTAATATACAATTCGATTTTAACTTGAAGAGCTGTCACTAATTTTTCACATCTTCAGAGTTCTTTTAGTTTTACAGACATTTCTGGCCTCAAGATTTTATCAAGGCCTGTCCTCAATGTATAGGAACAGTATCAAAACTTTTGTTTACACAGAAATAATTTAAATTTTATTGCCAGATTCCTCTTGCAGTTGCAAGTTATTAAATTGGAACTTTTCCCTTATGTATTTTGTAAGTCTACTATTTTTGAATTAAGTTGTTGAAAATGCAATTTCTAATTTTTGAAGGTTCATTAGTGGAACTGTTTTTCTGGATATAAAAGCTTTCTTCAATTAGTCTCTTGTGTTTATGAGGTTCATAGTCCAATATTTTGCCAAAAAGTCCATTTCACACTCACTGTTGCACATTCAATTATAATGTACTTTTTTCCTGATTCAAATCCGTAATGTTCTAATAATTATTTATTGTTTTATTAATTGTTCTTTAAATTGTCTTATTCTATTATTATCATGGTTCGTGATTCGTGGTTTTGCAGCAAGTTTTCTGTTTCAATGGTTGTGTATGCAGATACATTTTATTTTTATACAACTTTGCGGACCAGACAGAAGAGAGGGAAGAGAACATGCCCTCCTCTGAAGTAAAAACAAGAGTTGCCTAGAAGAACTACAAGATACGAGGGTTGTACGGAAAGTAATGCAAAAGTTTGCATAACTTTTTTATTAACTGATAGAGATCGTTCAAATTGCACATGTTGGTAGAATAACCTTTTCTCTATACAAAGGTCTACTCAACATAGCCTCCATCAAAAGCAATGCATTTGCGCCATCATTGAACCCAACTCTCCAAACCACTTTGAAAAAAATTCAGGTGTGGACTGTTGTACCCACTTCTTCAGCGCCACTTTCACCTCATCTGTGTCATCAAATCATCATCCCTGGAGACTGTTCTTCATTGGACCGAACAGGTGGAAGTCTGAGGGCACCATATCTGAACTATACGGTAGATTGGGGACCCCCAACCAGCCTAATTTGCTGATTGCCTGTTTTGTTGCCAAAGATGTGTGTGGTCTCGCATTGTCATGGTGAATGTGGATCCATTTCAGATTCTTGTTTGGTCTATTCCTTCTTATGGCTTCTCTAAGCTTTGTGAGTGTCTCAATGTACCGCTCGCTGGTCACGGTACGACCACATTCAAGAAAATCAAGGAGAATGACACCCCTGTCATCCCCCAAAAAACAGTCACCATGACTTTCTGTGCTGATCTCTGGCTCTTGAACTTCTTAGACCTTGGCGAAGAGGTGTGACACCATTCCATGGATTTATTCTTCATTTTCGGGTCATAAAGATATGCCCACGTTTGATCCTCTGTCACCAGATCGAAAAAAAAAACGTGTCTACATTGGCTTCAAATGCTTTCAGAAGATCAGAGCAGACTTCCACCCTTCTCTCCTTAAAATTTAGTGTAAACTGCCGAGGTACCCAGTTTGCATACTTTCCGATACCCTAAGTCTTCCATTATCTTCTGTATGGCATTGTGACCACAGTCCAGTTGTGCAAAAAGTTCACGGGTTGTGACTCATCTTTCCACGTGAATCAATTCATCCACTCATTGACGATTTGCGTCAATGGTGATAGATGATGGTTTCCCACTGCGTGGTTTGTCTTCAGTTCTGGTTTCCCCTTCTTTAGACTTCTTCATCCATCTGTGCACATTGCTCTTGTCAATGGTATCATCTTCATAAACATTCTGTAGCCTTCTGCGAATGTCGGACACCTTGCACCCTTCCTTCATCAAGAGCTCAATGATGGCATGTTGCTTCTGCTTGGAATCCATTATTTACCAGTAATGAAGAAGAAGGGTTACTATAGAGGAAGCATTACTCTACCAACATGTGCAATTTGAAGGATCTCTGTCAAAAAAAGTTATGCCCACTTTTGCATTACTTTCGGTTCAACCCTCGTATGAAGTAGACCTGCATGTCTTTTTAACACAATTTTAATTTGCAATTCTGGCTTATCTGATGCAAAAGTAAATTCAGGATAGTCTTCAGCACAGAATAATATGCATATGCACCAATTTTCAGTGCATTGTTTTACATACATTGGCAGCTATATGTGTTTTTATAGATTGTCCTTTAATTTTAAGCACCAGTGTAGGTACAGTGTTGTACAGCATTGACACTTGCATTTTATGATAATCCTTGCTCATGGGCTAAACAAGTTAAGAAAACTGGTCTTTTTTGGTTTGTGTTTTTCTTTTTGAAAAATGATTGGATGTGTGGTTTAACAGGGTTCCCTTAAGCTAAATGTGTGATTACCGTTGGACAAGATTTACTCTTTCTTCTGCGGAAATTATTTGCCACTCTTATGCTAGCTAGTAAGATGGAGTTATTTTATTTTATCTTGAAACACCAGAGCTGTTATCATAGTGGTAGAAATATCATAGCATTGTGCATGCCATACTTTGTGAGGAATCGGAGGAATTTCTATGTGCTCTAGTGTTTAATAATTCATTCTTTTTTCTTTATTTTTGTGCAGAATGTTTCCAAAAAGCTTTTTCCATTGATTTAATAAAGCAGTTAATGAAAATAAAATAAGTAATTAGAAAAAAATCTTGTGCAAAACAAAGCATCATATGCAAATTGCAAGAATATTTTTGTAGCACATGAAATCTAAAATAAAAAGAGATTAAAAAAATATCTTTTTACCCCTTTTTTTTTATAAATCCTTGCAGTTTGTACAAAATATAACTTTCAATCTTTGTAATTTAACCCACTTAAGAACAACTTCTGTGTAGATAGTGATCTAAACATAGCCTACATTTTTGGCTGTTCTGCTGGGTTAGTTATAATGTACTATGCTCTACATTTAGATGTGATTTTTGTACAATACTCAGTGTAACATGATATATGAGAGAAATCATGGCAATGCCAGTTGTTAGCAGAGAAACACTAGAATATGGGGATTTTTTAAGACTTATTCTGATTTCTTCATTATTTCTGGCACAGAAAATTTGGTGATTTCTGACTTTGAACTGTGTATCACAGTGGAATGTTTGTTGATATGGCAATGCAGTCAATGATTTTGCTACTCCAATCTGTTGTTTGTTCATATTTCCATCATTCAGTTGTTTAGAAATAATGTCCTGTATGGTATGATGCTTAGTTAGCATTCTTGGGTGGGAATTGGAAATGCTTTGGTTCCCAGTCCACAGGACTACTCAATTTTTAAGTTTGCAGAGGTGTTAGCTATCCTTTATCATAGGCAAAACATCTCTAAGGGTTTCAGATTTTAATAATACATTGATTTTCAATTGCCATTTTATTTTAATCTCTATCATCTTTTAAAATAACCCGAATGAAATCACTAAAATGATAAACAGTCAAAGTATGCTTTTTTAATTTTCCTGCTCCCATTTTTTTTAGATGACATAAATTATCAAAACAGTTATTTTATTTCGTTCTGTGTTGCAGTGAAGGATGGTACTTTTTCTACTAAATTTAGAAATGGAATAAAGAGGACTGTGTGGTCAACAGGCATGTATCCAGAATTTCTATTTGGTAGGAGGGAGGGAGGGGGCTGTTGTTTTCAGAAAAATTGCATTTCATGTATATGTGTGTATGTGTACACTCACATGCAATACGCATAATATTTATGTATGTATATGTACACAGTCGAGTCACATTTATTGTGAGCACCTCCTACTTTTGACATCAACAGCGCGTAGCCAACGAAAGAAGGCACGTGTTGTGAGCTGGCTTTGAGGGTATATAAGGTGTGCTGTAGGCATTCTGAAAACATAACACTCATTGCTGTCATGGATAAAAGGAGTGATTTATCAGATTTGCAAAAAGGGATGATTATCGGCTTTCGGGCCAAGGGTGGCAGTATTTCTGAAACAGCGCACTCTGTGAACTGTTGGCATGCTCTTGTGGTTAAAGTGTATCGCGATTGGAGAAATGGCACCATTGCTAATAAGTGATGTGGAAACTGCGGAGCACCACGTGCCCATTGATGTGAGAGGTGAACGTCGGCTGCGAAAGTGCGTGCGAGCCGATCGACCCGCTACAGTGGAGCAACTCACTGGTCGAATCAACCAGTCCGCTACCAGCCGTGTGTCTAAAATGACAGTTCAGTGAACCCTGCTGCGTATGGGGCTCCGATGCAGACAGATGGTCACTGCACCTATGCGAACGAAGGTGCATCAGCAGAAAAGTCTTACATTTGTACAGAAGTATCGGAATTGGACCTCTGCTGGTTGGCAAAGGATCGGCTTCTCCGATAAGTCACGTTTTCTGCTTCATCAAATGGATGGACGTTGGCATATAAGGCAAGAAACATTTGAAAACAAACACTCTTCAACCATTGCTAGAAGAAGACAAGCTGGTGGGGGCAGCGTTACGGTTCGGGGAATGTTTTCGTGGCATTTCCTGGGTTCACTCGTATCTGTGGAAGGTACAATGGACCAAATTCATTAAGAATCCATCCTTGCAGACCACATTCACCCATACATGCTGATTGCCTTCCATGGGGCGGATGAGATCATCCAGCATGACAATGCAAAGTGTCACACAGCTAGAAATGTCTTAAAGTGATTGGAAGAGCACAATGAAGACTTCAAAGTATTTCCCTTACCCCCTAATTCCCCGAACATAAACCCAATTGAGCATCTGTGGAACCACCTCATTTATGTTGTTCACTCTATGGATCCTCCACCACGAACCCTCCAGCAGCTGTCAGCTTCACTGCAGTCAGCATGGCTCCACATGCCTGTGAACACCTTCCAGCACCTTATTGAGTTACTCCCAACCCGTCTAACTGCTGTCCGTGCTGCACACGGTGGTTACTCTGGATATTAGTTGGTGGTCACAATTATGTGACTCGACCATGTATATACTGTATATATGTGTGTGTGTGTGTGTGTGTGTGTATAATACATTGTTTTTCTAATTCCATGAACACATAGAGAGGAAAAGAGCTATTTCTTCATCTCATTTTAAGAGTTTACAAAAATTTCACAAAACGACTTCTTACTTTTAATAGTAACCGATTTTTATGTATGAATTTTGTGCACATCTTATCCACTTCCAGGTAATTCAGATAATGTTTATAATTTTGAACACGACAATTTTAAACAAAAACAAAGATCAATGAAGTTAAAAAAAGTATTTCGCTTACCACAAAAATTCAGAGTATAAAAATATTTTCCAACATGTTCAACTCCTTACAAAATAATGTTAAGCCATCTCGATCTGCTTTATATTTTTCCAGCATCTCTGATGCAATTAATGATATGCCCTAATGAATTGAGATTAGGTTAAAAAAAATATTTTTTCTGCTAGGGCTTCATGACTGTGACTACTAACAATTGTGACATAACTTTGCAGAAACAACAGTACAAGACAGATAAAGATGGCATTCAGTGTTTCACCCTGAAGTGATAGGTTGGCTCCATTCCTACTTCCTTTTACATAACCCAAATAATTCTCTATTTTCATTTTGGAGCAATAACTGATGGTAATGTGGGGGGACTGAGATGAAGGTCACACCGCTAAATGGATCCTACATTCTTCCTTTCTGATTATGAGGTGTCTGTTGAATATACTACACACTCAGTGGTTATAAGCAATACTCAGAGATGAGGGAAGTACAAGTATAATTCAAAGCTTCTGGTGTCCTGCTGAGTGGCTGATAAAACACTATAGTTAGAAATTTTATGAGGAAAGTGTCAGCTGTCAGAAGTTGGCTGGATGAAGTGATCCCTTGGACACTAAAGCAAGGCAGTGCCTCCCCAAAAATGTCTCATCTCCTCATTCCTATCTCCCCATAGAGATTCTACGAAGAAGTCTTCTTCTTCCTGGATGTCTTCTGCTGTCATAAAATGTAGAACAAGTGACTAGAAATGCACCACTAACTGCTCACACAAATCCAGGGCCGTAGCTACTGGGAGGGCAGTTGCCTTCCCAGAATGGTCATTCCAGGGGCATAAGTTCATGCTCTGGAGTATGTAAAACATAGAAATTGTAACTAAAAAAGAAAGTTACACCCTTCAGGATTTTCTTTTTAAAGGCTTTAGTTAGTCTGATACAGTCTTCCATTGCAGTTAACCAGGGTACAGAGTAACATACACTATGAGGTGTGAGCATCTCATATCCATCAAGGGAATTTTCCAAAACAATGAATAGAGTCTGCATACAGAACAATATGCTGATATGTCTAACCCCTGTGACCTTTCTGAACTCATCGTTGGGATGAAGAGCTAATTAATCATTTGTATTCTGTTGCAGAAAGTTTCCTTAGCTTTTAGCTTTGAATAAAATTTTTTTTTTTTAATTGGATTTTTAACGACTACCGTGAGCAACTCAATGGGCTATAAGCAGTCGCCCATCCCTAATTTAGGGTCACTGGTTCCAGGGAAGGGAGAGAGCCAGTGCCGTAAGACAAACACAACATCCATGCCTCACCGGGATTCGAACCCGTACCCCGTTCGGACGAATGATCAGAGGCCATCGCTTAGACCACGGCGCCACCTGGGCGGCAATGAAAATTTTCCAAGCCCTACTCCTAAAGCTTCTC
This sequence comes from Macrothele yani, assembly GCA_039090855.1. NCBI lineage: Eukaryota > Metazoa > Arthropoda > Arachnida > Araneae > Macrothelidae > Macrothele > Macrothele yani. Next base: position 122,082,800 of record CM077026.1, read on the forward strand.
CTATTATTAACATTCACTATCCGATATTCATTCGTTCTGCACTGGTTTGTTTCTCGTTCTGCACTTTTGTGGAGTGTTGTGTTGTCAGTGTTCACATAATGTTTCTGTTTTACCTGGAATTTACAACCTGTGGTTCTTTGGTAGTTACCTAGTTTTTACATTTACAATAAAATTATGTCAAAAACCTGAAGTGCGATTTTCAAGCGATTATAATACTTTCTAATAGTGGCAGTGTGTGAGAAAGTAAAAATCACGTAACATTTGAGTGGAACTCGAAGGGCATAATTTTGAACTCAAAGGGGCGTAATTTCAAGTCTCGCCTTCCCATATATGAAAAGCTTACTATGGTCCTGGTTCACAAGCAATACTCAGAGATGAGCAAAGTATAATTTAAAGCTTCTAGTGTCCTACTGAGTGGCTGATAAAGCACTATAGTTAGAAATTTTATGGGGGAAGTGTCAGCTGTCAGGAGTTAGTTGGATGCGGTGATCCCTTGGACACTAAAGCAGGTGTTCCATAAGGTAGTCCTTCACCAAAAATGTCAAATCTCCTCATAGAGATTGTATGAAGAAGTCTCCTTCTTTCTGTGTGTTTTCTCCTGTCATGAAATGTAGAACAAGAAAGCAGAAATGCACCGTTAATTGCTCACATAAATCATTAACTTGTCTCCAATATCATGCAGATGAGGCTATTATAAATATACCTGGACATTAAAAAAACAAAAACAAAAATACTTCATGCACACACAGAACCATGGTGAGTTTTAAAAAAATAACTGTTGAGGCATGATTTTTGGTATAACATAGTTAAAAAGCTGGACCATTAAACTATTTTTCATCTTCCACCCCAGTTCATTATGGTTCACTTTCTTCATATTTGAACCTAGTTTCATCAGTGCAAACCTCTACATGAAATAATAAATATTTGTATCAATTTAATAATTCCCAAAAGCCCATGTTTAAATTAATTGGTTTTGTGATTATTAAAGAATAATGTTTGTGCTACTGCAAAAAAACTATGTATTTATAACATGCGTATTTAAACATTTTGGGGGGTGGGGGAGGTCCAGAACCCCAGGTTCCTACCTCTGGATATGTATGCTCCTGGTAGTCAGCAAACAAAAAATCAGGTAAATGTTTTGGATTGTTTGAAAAGCAAATGTTTCAGGTTTGCTCCTCTGGATATGTATGCTCCTGGTAGTCAGCAAACAAAAAATCAGGTAAATGTTTTGGATTGTTTGAAAAGCAAATGTTTCAGGTTTGCTAATTTAACAAGATTAAAATTATCAGGCATTTGATACAGGCTGCAGCAGATCATTTCATATATTCAATAATGTATATGCAGTTTTTTTATTTTAGTTTTCCATCATTGAGGAAAACACATTATTCAAATCTCATTGAGAAAATTGATATTTTAGTAATAAACACATTGCAATCAAAACAGCAATTGGGGCTGCCAAGTCAGTTTTTGCCTTGGGATGCCAAACCAGTTTTTGCCTAGGGATGCCAAATTACTAAGGCAGGGGCTGGCATCAATTACATGTAGAATCATAATTACAATATTTCTGTGTTAAAAATAATGAGATTTGGCACTTGCAATGCAAATGTGGAGATTAATTCTTTGTTAATTTCTGTTACAGTTTCATTATGTTTAGGATGTTGGACATGTACCTTTTGTATGCTCAAATATCATTAGTTAAATATTAGCAACTTCTGCTAACTGGATGTCATTTCTGTCAATTGTGATCTTTTATGTTGTGTCATCTATTTATAATTGAAATTTAGCACTTTGTAGAGTGGCTGATGTTTTGTAAGATACTAGTATCTGAACCTATTAAAATATAGTATTTTTTTCCCCTGTACTGATTATTTCCAGGGGTAATTCAGTTCATTTGAGGTATGGCAAAACCTTTAATAGCTATCAATGACATGGAAAAACATTGAAGACTTCAAAACTGCATTGAGTGAGAATTAAAACTTACAAATCATCAAATTTCTTAATATTTTAACTGTTACGTGATTCACCTAGATGCATTTTTTAGCAAAAAATATTGTTTCACGTTGATTCATTTGCCAGAATGAACCACTAGAAAGACTCCTTTTATTTCCAAGAAGTAGCATTATTTGTGAAATGATAATGTTTTCAGCACAGAGAAATTCAATGGGAAATGCACTTTCATTTCCTCAAAAGGAATTCAATGTGCATTTCTCATTTCCATTTAAGTGACTGCCATTGAACCAAGGATAGTACATTTAAGCATCTGAAGTGTTCTTCTACCAGGTTTCAAGTTTCATGAAGAGTATATGATGAATGGCAATTCTTAAAGTTGTTACCATGCCTAAAATAATGATTTATGAATGACCATGCACATTGGAAATTAAAACGTGACCCATTTCAACAGTTGTTACCAGAAGAAATGCTGACTACCATATTAGAATGACCCCTAATTGATGAGTCAGTCCTAAAAAGATTAATTTCCTGGGAATGTACTGTATTAGGCTGTGAGATTCATAATACATACTAGGACAGAAATAGGGCAGAGTCATACAAGTTTTCCACATAAGTGATGGCTGCTGAAGACATTGACATTCGTAAAGAAATACATAATAAATTTTGTCATGCATGAGAAATTAAAAAATGATTCCTCTAAAGTTTCTCAGTAATAGCTGTTTTAACCAACATCAGTTGACCAAACGAAAAAAAAACAAGATGTAATCATGTGTTAACTTTGTTATTAATTACTGTTTGATTTTGTTGACATCATCATAATATATTAATAAAATGTGTTGTAAAATTGTTTGGTGTACAGACCTGCTTTTTCAGGGCATTCATTTCTGGGATTGGAACATATTAACAATATAGCAGAGGTAATAAATAAATCATATAGTGCATCTTTCGTTTAGTAAAATTAAATGTTTTAGTTCATTCTGGTTTGTGAAAAAATGAGAACTTTGTGACAAAAAATCACGAATATAATTTATTTTGATTTTCTATAGTAACATAGAAAAAGCCATGTTGCTATTCAACTTCTGTATTTGTGTTTTTCTAGAGTTAACACATGCATAACCATATTGAGACTTGAAAGTCAGAAATGTAATTTATCATTGTATTGTGACACATTGAGCAGAATTTCTAAAGAAACAGTTCACACACTACCAGGATATCTAGTCTTATCTTGTTCTCTCATGAGTAAAGTCTGGATTATATGTAACTGCATATTTTAGCCATTTTTGATATTAGTGTATATAAATGCATAATATGCATAAATTACTGGTATAAATGAATATTTCAAGCAAAATGATACGTTTTTAATGTACACTTAACAAATTTAAAACTACATCAAAAGAAGACAGGATTTAATCTCCCCAGACTTGAAAAAGCAAGAAATAGCCCAAATTCAAATAACTTTTTAGATTGGTAGTAGTTGAAAAAAATCGGCAATCCACTGAAATCAGTTGAATTAAAAAGCAATAATCTTTGTGTCTTCACACATGGCAACAAGCAATGCAGCATCAGAAGTATCATTTGCTGGTGGGCTTGCTTTTTTTTTTAGCCTAAGCACACTTTGGTGCCCTGAAATTTATGGCTTATGTATGAAGTGCAGTTTTCTCATCCAGGTGCAGATACCATTAAAAATAGTGTATTAATTTTTTGAATAGCTAGTGCAATAGTTTAATGATTGTACATGAGACTTGTGTTCTTAGCTTCAAGACTTAGTGAATTAATTCCTCTTGCATATACAGATGAATCTCAGTCTTTTGTAGCTGAAAATCTTAATTACACATAGAATTCACTTTTAGTACCTTGGCCAGAATTCAATGATAGTCTAATAACGAGCATCCAAACCACTTACTTTATTCGTTAATCAAGCATATCCAAAGCCTATACTTAACTGCTCTGTTAATAAACAAGCCTTTTACAATACACTAGATAGACTTCAATCAATAATGATTCACAATCTGTGTGACACTTATCACACTTTGAAATCAGTCGGCTCTCTTAATACACTTCTTCAAGCTCTCCTCAACTATCTGTTTATCTTAGTGTTGCATGTACATGAATTGTTGTACTAATATTGCAGGGCCACCCCAGTGAGGCAGTGGTCTAAGCGATGGCTTTTGATCATTCGTCCAAAAGGGGTCCGAGTTCGAATCCCAGTGAGGCATGGATGTTGTGTTTGTCTTATGGCACTGGCTTTCTCCCTTCCCTGGAACCAGTGACCGTAAATTAGGGATGGGCGACTGCTTATTGCCCAATGAGTTGCTCATGGTGGTCATTAAACCTCCAATAAAAAAAAAAAAATATATATATATATATACTGTATATTGCACACTAAGCTCTTATCTCAGAAGTCTATCTGTGCAGAAGTCTTTATCTACATTGCTTACCTTTTTATCCCGTCAGGATGTCAACTTCAAATTCATTAGGATAAATTTTGTGGCATTAAGTTTAGAAAAACTTTAACAAGAAGAAACCAAATTTACATAAGAACACAGGAACTCATAAGGAAGATTAATAGGAGGTATACGTTACGTGATAAAAAAGTTTGGTGAACATTAGGTCAAAGAGGTTTCCCTTCCAAGTTTTAGTACATTTTGGGAGTGTAAGTAAGGAAGACTGTTATAAAGTGCACTGATACCTAAATTTGCATTCCAGATGACATAGTATAATACATGTATGAAAATTTTGGACAATATCTCACCACTTCTGGGAATTGCTATATAAAATGAATTGACAGTTATTCAGAAGTTACATGTAAGTCAATCATTAATCTTGTTGTCTGTCTGTGTGTTGTTTGTGGCCTTGTCCATGAATAATCAGTTCCAGGGCTGTAGCAACCGGGAGGGCACTTGCCCTCCCAGAATGGTCATTCCAGGAGCATAAATTCATGCTCAGGTGGATGTAAGAAAGTTGCAACTAAAAAAGAAAGTTACACCCTTCAGTATTTTCTTTCCAAATACTTTAGTTAGTCTGATACAGTCTTCCATTGCAGTTAACCAGGTACAGAGTAACATACACTATGAGGTGTGAATGTCTCATATTCGTGAAGGAAATTTTCCAAAACAGTGAATGGAGGCAAAGAAAACAATATGCTGATATGCCTAACCACCATGACCTTTCCAACCATGTTGTTGGGATGAAGAGCTAATTAATCATTTTTGCTCTGTCACAGAAAGTTCTCTGAGTGTTTAACGTTGAACAGAATTTTTCCAAGCCCTACCGCTAAAGCTTCTTCCTATTGTTACTTCACTATCCGATACTTATTCGTTCTGCGCTGGTTTGTTTTCCGTTTTGCATTTCTGTGGAGTGTTGTGTTGTTGGTGTTCACATCACGTTTATGCTTTACTTGGTATTTACCTAGTTTTTACATTTTTCATAAAATTATATCAGAAACCTGAAGTGCGATTTTTGATCGATCATAATACTTTCCTATGACGGCGATGTGTGAGAAACTAAAAATCATATCATTTAAGGGTAACTCGAAGGGGCGGAATTTCAAGTATCGCCCTCCCAGGTAAAAAAAGTTTGCCACAGTGCATATCAGTTCTCCTAAGCCTAAATGGTCATTCATCTTATTTATGGATGAGTGAATGGATTATAGATGATTGTTGAAGAACTCAGAACATTACATGACTTTCTGAATAACTTTAACAATTGATGAGAAGGTACTGTAAGGCACTTAACTTCATTTTTGTGTGTAGGGGAATGTGCTTCCAATATATCATCATCATTAAACTTTATCAATCCACTGGCAACTGAAGGTCTCTCTCAGTTCCTTCCACAACTCTGTCTTGAGCTAGTCTCCTCCATGTCACTTTAATATGCTTTTGAAATTCAAAAGAAAGTGTTTGTGCTATTAAAGCAGTTCAAATTAGTGCTTCACCAAGGTAAAGGCAAAGGCACAAATCAAGTACTCTAAAATACAGCAGTTCACTTACTCAAAAGGCGATACGGACAGAATAATCAAGTTTTTTTAAGATACTTGGGAACAGTTTGAAGGTCCTGGCTACATCATTCATTTGCATTTCATTTGTTCAGTCTCAGTAGGCGTACAGAAACTTTTCAGATTTGCGGCATGATACAAGGAACCCGAAATAAACCAGCAAAGTGTTTTTCGTTTCTTTTTAGTGTTTGAGTGACTGTGCAAAACCTCCATTAGATGGGTGACATCATCTTAATGCATCCCATCCCGTTGAGAAATGTTCGGACTTTGGAACCTTTTTCTTATCTCTTTAGCAGGTGTGGATTGGGCTACCGGGATACCGGGAGAATTCCCGGTGGGCTGCCTTGTTCTGAGCTGGTAGGCCTTATCCTAACTCTAGAAGAAAACCAAGTCATACTAAAATGGCAAAGTTTGTTCTCCACTTTAGCGGCTTCAGGAAAGAAAAAAAACCCGTAGAAGATGTTTTGTTGAGCTAAACACTGTTTTTGATGCACCCATTCCCCTTTCTGGACTATCAAATTTAAGCCCTGTCTCTTTGGGCTGTTATTGTGTGACTCAGTTCACTTTTTCCAGTTCCAGTTGAATAATCAATCAATACAATCCAATAAAATGTGCTATCAATTCTCTGGGATAGGAATTAATTGTGTACATTACTGCATTACCTATGGTAAAAATTTTTAGGTTGCTGCTTTTATACGTATATGTTTTGTTTTGTTTTTTTCTTGAACGAGATCCGCAATTTTTTTACTACTTTTGGGTCTTACAGTTACACAAATCCTTGACCTGCAGTTCTGGAAAGTCTGATTCGGCTACAGCAAAGATACTTTTTCATTTGAAAGTAATTAAATAAAACTTAATTTTCGCATTCTTTAACTTCTCTCACTTTTTAAATTTTCACTGACATTCTTGCAATTATGGACATTTGCAAGTTTTTCAAGATAAATTTTTGTAATTATTTTATTAGTGATAAGTAAGTCTTGAAAGAGAAGTTAATGTTTGGTGCATTTGGATTTCTGTTCTCACTAAAACTGAAGAAATAATTACAAATTCTGAATTCAGTTATTGCAACAAAATTCATAAAAATGGAATAAAGTCTTCAACAGTCTCCCTCCGAGAAAGTACAAAGGGGTGTCAGTCTCAACAGTCTTGCTCAGTCTTCAATAGTCTTGCTCAGTCTTCAAAAGACTTGCTCAGTTTTCAACAGTCTCCCTCAGAGACGTACGTCGTCTGTTGCTTCTCAGCAATAGAAGTAATTTTGCTCTGTGACTAAATTTCAGAAGGGATCTGCAGTCTAGGAAATTGGGTAAAATGTTGTTAATTATTACCTCAACACACACACACACACACACACACACACACACTGCAATGATGTGTAAACTTGTGTTGAAAAGATATTTAAGCAGTGAACGGTGAAGCTGACACCTTTTTTTATTGGGGGGGGGGTACCTTGATAATTTTCCACAAAAGTGGGCCGCTCAAAATCAGCTTCTAGGGCCGTTTATGGATCACCAGTCTTCCACTGCTCTTCAGAAGGAAGAAAAAGTCACCACACGAGAAGCATTCCCTTTCTGTGGCACATGCTCGACAATTAGTGACGCTTTAGGGTGACGTAACTTTTTCATGACTTTTATGATTTTTTTAGTCTTAATGTAACAGAATGAGATAGAAGAAAGTCTGCACACTCTGTGAGGAAGAAATGTTTACCATTTTCTAAGGGTGCTGCAAGCTTCTTCTGACTTAATGAAAAGTGTGGGAAATGGTTAATTCCTTTATGGGCATGTGAAGAGTATGGACACAGATAAGGACACAGTGGTAGATATGACCCTATGACACTTGGTAGAGGTCTTTACTTTATGCTCTAAGTTGACAGCTGAGTATGTCTACGTGGGGGAAAAAAAGAAAAAAAAAAAGGTTGGTTCGGTAGCACATCAGGAAAATTCCTAAAGCATCTTGATGTTGCATTTGGTGCGAGCTTAATAAATAGGAAAACAAAAATCATGCAAAAATGCTGCTTATTGAGATCTTGTGCCTTATGTGGGGGCACTGCCCCATGGGTTAGGAACCACTGTTGTAAGACATGCATTGCTGCTTAAGGCCATTTCTTGTGGAGATGGCAGTAAGCAGCAATACTAAGGACAATAAGTAATTTCCTGTTCTTAATTTAGAGCCACTGGTTCCAGGGAACGAACAGAGCCAACGCCATCAGACAAACACATTTCCGTTGCCTTACCCAGGACTTGAACTCAGACTTTCCTCAGCTGAATGGTCGGAAGGCAGTGTCACTGAGTCATCGGGGCAGCAGAGGCCATCTCAAATGTTGTTGATTGGAGGTTTAACGACCACCGTGAGCAACTCAATGGGCTATAAGCAGTCGCCCGTCACTGGTTCCAGGGAAGGGAGAGAGCCAGTGCCGTAAGACAAACACAACATCCATGCCTCACCGGGATTCGAACCCGGACCCCTTACGGACGAATGATCAGAGGCCAACGCCTTAGACCACTGCGCCACCGGGGCGGCCATCTCAAATGCATGCTTTGATGTAGACTTGGGTAATTGTTCTCGTCAGTATCTTTCAGTAAGTTGTAATTACTGAAAAAAACAAACTAATTAACTTCATAGATTTTCTGATTGGCACTCTCAAAATGGATCTTATCTTAGAAGGAAAGCATTTCTGGCCCAGGGTGCAGTATAACAATGCCAGTAGCTCAGAACTCGGCATGTGTGTGTGGGGGGGAGGGGGTATCATAGAGGGGAGACACACATTTTCAAATGCTTGGTAGAAATTTTGTCGAAAAATTCCATTCATCTGGATTTTACTTGACGCTGTTGATGTTATCAACAGTAAAAAGAAAACAGTTTTTAATTGGGAGTTTAACGACCACCGCGTGCAACTCAATGGGCTATAAGCAGTCGCCCGCCCCTAATTTAGGGCCAGTGGTTCTAGGGAAGCCAATGCCATAAGACTAACAACATCCATGCCTCACTGGGATTCGAACTCAGGTCTATCTCGGACGAATGATCATAAGCCAGCTTTTAGACCACTGGGGCAGCCTCTATGGCCTTTAACAAATCACTATTTCTTTGCAATTTTAGCTGCTAGCTCATGCCTTTTTTTTTTTTTTACCATATTTTAATGTTTGCTGTCGTAAGAAGCTGTTTATGAATTTTCGTTTGTAACCTGACAAGAAATCTCTCTCTCTCTCTCATCTTCTTAAACTGTAATTACAAAAATTGGTATCATTCTATTACTCTCTCAGACATTGCTTAGAGAACCTCCATTTCACAGAATAGTACAACACTAAATTTAACAAAAAATTCACGGTATACATGTATAACAAAATTTCTGTGAACTCATAAAATTCACAAACCTTTATCCAATTCCTAAAATGTTAGATCGTTGGGCTCTCCATGTGTTCTAACTACTTAATTTGGGGGCAGGGGGATAAAGGGTGGACTCAACGAAAAGTTGGGGGGACTGAAACCCACCCATAATTAATATTACTCCTGCAAATGTGGAACCTTGATCATCATTATGCACTGTCTAACAAGTTCTCAAAGTCTTACTGATCTTTTTTAAAATGCCCAGTGCATAATACTACTTAGAAAATCTGCAAAACAATGTGTGTGAATTATGAAAAACCATGAAACAACAAAATTTATTTTTGTCTTGTAAGTGTGGGGTAAATGAAGATACTCAGATTGTTGAATGTCAGTATGCATGAAAGCATAAACTAAATCATTTCATATGATGCAGGGTGGAACACATATATATATTTTTTGTTTTGCAATTATATCAAGGTTAAGAAGCGAAATTATCTCATATCTCAATTACTGAAACATTTAAACTTGACTGGAAGGACTCAAAGTAGATGTAAGTTCTTTACATTCAAAATCATTTATATGAGTTTGCTTTCAGCATATTATTTGAACACGTACCTACAATTTGGGTAGTTCCTTTTATGTGTTCCTAATCAGTTAATAATTTTGGCACACCATCTGGCTATGTTGTATGATGTTTAGATGACTTCGGGCTCAATTTTAGGAGCCCGGGTCCTGGTTCTCTGAAAATTTTGCTTAGCAAGGCTTGCATTATGCACAAGACAAAGCAATGGACCAATCAAAGATTAGTTTAGAAATCATTAGTTTGAAAAGTTTAATTCAGTTAATCCACTTCATAATATAAATATGTTCTTCAAAACACTATGCATAAAAGCAAATGTTCTAAAATATGGACTTGAAAATAAATAAATAATCGATGCACATGCCGTTCGACTATACCAGGGGAATCAGTGATTTTGCCAAACGCAAAAGATAAATAAGTCTTTTAGAAACACAAAATATTCGATTCGTTATTTCTTTCAGATTTCTAAATTTACTTTTATTTTGAATAAATTGCATTACAAAACATACAACTCTTTACATACAGTCGTGTTTTAAATTTTGACTGTAGAATGCTAAACTTTGCAATATGATTTACTAACTAAACTTTGCAATATGCTAACTGGTAAAGATAGTTTATACAGTGATGTAGTAGACTATAAAACAGTATGTAAGAAAATTTCCAAAAGAAAAAAGACAGAAAAACAACAACAACATTTTTCTGCATTTTGCACTTAATGGTGTAATAACCACGATACTATTCTATGTGTGTGCAGCTTCCAGCAAGTTCATCATGAAAATTGCTTACCATTTATGTCTCTCGAAACTCCTCAAAAAAACAATCGCATCTAATGCTTCAGCGCTTAACCTTGATATTCTTTCCTCTAAAATTTGACCTGCAGCACTAAACACTCTCTCGATTGCAGAACTACTGGCTGTTATACATAGTACACGTCCCGCAATGGCAGCTAGCTTAGGAAATTGAGAATCAGCTTCAAGGTGTGTTTCTCCCATGCGCAATTCCACATACACTATCTACCAACAAGTAATTGGACACCTGTGATAGCAAAGGAAAACGAAGTTTATTCACCTTCAATAGTTGGTGGAGCCTCCACGAGCGGCGATTACAGCTGCGACCCTCCGGGGCATACCCTCAACCTGGCGTTGTACGACGGCTAGCGGTATTTTCTTCCACTCGGCTTGGAGAAGACAGGTCAGTCCCTTCACCGATTTCGGACGGTGGGGGCACAACTTAAGTCGACGCTCCAACTGGTCCCAGAGGTGCTCGATAGGGTTAAGGTCCGGGCTCTGCGCAGGCCAGTCCATTCGATTAACCTCATTGTCACCATACCAAGCCATGGTGGACCTTGCAACAGGACAGGTGGCATTGTCACACTGAAAGTAACATGGGTCCACCCCGTAAAACTGCCACAACGTAGGAAGAGCATGGTCACCCAAAATGGTGCAGTAGATCTGAGTCTACCAGGAATTGCGACCAAGGGTCTCGTGCCATACCAGGAGAAACACTCCCATAGCATAATTCCACCGCCGCCGAACTTCACAGTTGGCACAATACATTCCGGCAAGAGGCGTTCTCCAGGCAGACGCCAAACCCAGAACCTGCCATCCAAACGGTAGAAAGTCGAGCTTGATTCGTCGCTCCAGAGAACCTGTTTCCACTGTTCAGCGGTCCACTGTCGACGTTCTTTGCACCACGTTAGCCGAGTAGCGCTATTGGACTTGGTGATCAAAGGCTTGTGGGCGGTAGCACGTCCATGATAACCGAGCAGATGGGCTTCCTTACGGATGGTATTCATCGAAAAGAACACTACAGGATGCTTGTTGAAACTCCTCGCGGATGTGGCCTATCGATTTGGTGCGGTTCTTCCGAATTTCTCCGGCCAGCACCCGTCTGTCTGTCTCTAACTCGTCTAAGGGCTGCTGTACAGTAGTTGCTTGAATTGGGTCTTTTTTACAGATTGAATGTGGGATTTCATCGATCACATTTTTCATTTTTTCTAAATAATCTAAGCGGCGATTTGACACTACAAGTTAGGGTCTTATATATTCTTATATATTTTGTCAATGGGGAAAAATGACCGTGATGGTGTGGGCACCTTGAATAAATTTAGAGTGTACTCCATTCTCCTAAAATCTAACAAACAAGATTTGGCTCATAAAATGTACGTCGGATGCTCTTTCTTTGCCAACGCCATCTGGATACTGTTAGTGTTCAGACTTTCTGAACACCAACAGTATCCCGATGGCGTTGGCGTCCACGGCATTATCAAGTTTATGCAGACAAGGCATCTACAACCTCAGTTGGAAAGATGTGGATATTTTTTGTACCCCAAGGACTAAATTTCAACTCCTACTGACTGAGAACTTAATAATTTACTGCTATAATAAGTTTTGTTGTAATGATGACTACCCGTATGTCATTCCAACACAATAGGAACAGCTCATGGACTATGAAAATTACCACCCTGTGCCTAATTGCAAACCGGATTGGCTGAGAAATTTAACACATGCGCAGTTACAAATTACAACAGAGTGGAATATATAAAAGACTGACGTTGACTTCCACGGTCCTTCGGATTTTATTCTATCTGATGGTGAATTCAAAGTGAATTCGAAAGTGCTCATGATTTTAACTACTTTATGACTAATTTATTTTAACTTGTAAATAGTAAAGGTATGTTGTGCATCTTGAATCTAAATTAATGTGTTTCATGGTATCGTGTGCAAGACGGAAATTTGCTCACCTATTATAATGTACAGAAACATGTAAGAAAATAGGGTACAGGAACTCAATGGGAAAGTTGCTTCAACACGATGTATGGTCACCTCCAACAGCAATACAGCAACGACAGCGATGTTCCACCATGCTCCTTATGATGGCGGCGATTAACTCAGTAGGCAGTAATGCTAATTGTTCGTGCAAAGCAGTAGCAAGCCCCTGTAGGGTATTGAGAGGCGAATTGAGGGTAGCAACACATCTCTCCAGATTATCCAAACATGTTCAATGGGATTTATTGTAGGTCCAAGGATCGAGCTGGTCATTCCATACGGACAATGGTTTCCTCTTCAAGGTATTGCTCCATGAGGCGCACTCTTTGTGGTCCGCATTATCGTCCTGCAGGAAAAACGTTTCGCTTATTTTTGCATAAGGACGTATATACGGATGTATCTTCTCAATATCTCTGTGCAGTCAGGTCACCACGTGGCAGGACATAGAGATTTGTTCGACCACCTAAAAAGATGCCAGCCAAACACACACAGTATTTCCACCATAACAATCTCTTTCACGAGTGGATGTTATGGATGATAGCGGGTTTCTGGCTCCCTCTAGATCAAGCAACGTCTGAAATCGCTCTCTAAACTGTATCCCGATTCGTCAGTGAAGAGTACAGACCGCCATTGACTTTCACTCCAGCTACCATGCATGTGTGGCCAAGTCAATTGCTCCCTCCTGTGCCGTGCAGTGAGGGGCACATAAATTGCTGGTCGTCGAGCATACACACCTTCTTCGTGAAGCCGTCTGGTTACAGTTGAAGCTGATATCAACCTTCCAGTGCCGGCATCAATGGCAGATCTAAGCTGGGCTGGTGTTGAGGTCCTTTGTCTTCGTGCGGTTAACTGCAAATAACAGTCGTCAACGGCAGTTGTTGCTCTAGATCTTCTTTGGATGTACCTTCTAGATGCTGAATTTGTTTTTAGAAATACATTTCACAGTCTATGTATTACAGAAGGACTCACATTCAACCATCTGGCTGCTTTTGTTTATCTCTGGCCTGACTCCAGGCGTCCAGTGGCTCACCATCGCAACTCTTGTGGTAAATGATATCTCAAACTCATTCCTTCAGAATGTTTATCTCTGATTTTTCCGATCGCAATTTTAAACACGAAATCCTAGCACCTTGTGAAACACGCTTTTTTATACTCGATTCCAGCGCTACAACTTTACAGATGATATTCTGAGCAGGCAGTGGTTTTTATGTCACATATGCAGATCTGGTGCAACTCCGATTATTTTTGGCTAAGTCATCGCACATTTTCTGTTTTTTTTCCCTAAATTTATGGAAACCAGTGCATTATGCTCACCTGGCTAGTACGTTGTTGGCTTACCTTTTGCCCTTAATACTGTTTGAATTCGTCTCGGTATGGACTATTAAATGTCGGTAAGTGACTTGGGGTATATTAGCCCAGATGCGATAAATTGCACCCTCCAGCTCTTGGAGACCTCTTAATACTGCTTGAATTGGTCTTGGTATGGACTCTATTAAATGTCGGTAAGTGACTTGGGGTATATTAGCCCAAATGCGATTAATTGTACCCTCTAGGTCTTGAAGATTTGATGGTAGTGGATCCAGCTGTATGATGTCCTTTTCGAATTAATCTCACAAATTCTCCATTGGCTTGAGATCCAGTGATTGAGGAAGTGCCAATGTTGCAGGAAAAAGTATCTGTGATGCTCCTCAAGCCATTCGTGTAGAATGTGAAAACTATGACATGGAGCATTGTCCTTCTGGAAGCATCTATCTCCATTGGGATAAAACATCAACATAACTGGGTGGACTTTGTCGGCAACGATATTTAAATACCTTCGGATGGTCAGAAGTTGCTCTACACGAATTAAAGGGCCCGAACATTTCCATAAAAACATGCCTAGTTGCCTTCTCCAGCTTGAAGAGTAGTGACAGTATAAGATGGGTCCATGCTTTCGTGCTCCTGTCTCCGTATCATCACCCTTCTATCTGCATGGTGTAGTTGAAAACGCAATTCGTTGGACCACATTACCCTTTTCCATTCATTTACTCTCCAAGTCTTGTGTTCCTGTGCGAACTGGAGGCGTTCCTTGTAGTTTGCTGTAGGTAGCAATGGCTTACGGACAGACTGTCTACTTCTGTAGCCCATGCAATGTAATGTGCGGCAAACTTTACGCTGAGTGGCCATCGAACTTGGTCCCTGACTCAGATTACTGTCTGATGAAGTTTTGCCTGTCTGTTGGACTGAACAAGTCTGCATACTCTCCGCTCAACTCGAGCATCCAGTAGTCGTTGATGCACCTCACGTTCAGACCCGATTTTGTGACTAGTGGTCCATTTTTTGTGCACTTTAACAACTGCTGCCTTCGAACATTTCGCAAGTGTAGCCGTTTTGCAAATGCTCACACCAATGCTTCGAGCACCCATGATATTCCACGTTCAAGTCCGTCAGATCGAGTTTCATACGCTTTCCAACCGTAGGTTGAAGAAACGTATGTGCTCCAGCTTTGTCCGTCTGTCAACCTGTCCGCACGATAACTCGCGTAAAAAGGTTTCGATTTCGATGAAATTTCAGTATGTGGTAGGGGACAACCTGGGAACGAACCCTATTGAAAATGGACGAAATTGGGTCAAAGGTCAAGACATAAGAGCAGGATCCATTCCATCGCCCTTATGCTTACGTTAAAATGCTTCGATTGCGACAAAACTTTATCATGTTGTTCTAGAGGTATACTAAACCGGTTCTGTTGAATATCATTGAAATGGGGTCAAAGATCAGTGCACAGGAGCGAGATTTAATCCACAGATACGTTTTCCAACATACCAGAAATCATTCCTCAAAACTTGAGTAATGATTTCTGGTATGTTGGAAAACGTATCATAATCAATGCATTGCATGATTTTACTAACTTGTTACCCACTATTTCTTGCGCAGTGCACGTCATTAGTCCCTGCATGTCTTCAGCGTTCCCTTTTTTATACTTATTTAGCCATCTTGCGTAAGTTGCGGGATAGCTACGTTGCATAAAATGATCTGGTTGTCATAATAATTTGGCCACTCAATGAAAATGCATTTTTCTATTGATTGAAAAATTTAAGCAACTTTAGTAAAGTAGTAATAAAACAAACACTGGAAGTCATGGAAAGTCAGTAGCCTCAACAAAATCCGACCGAAAATCAGTAGTTCTGCGCAGTTATTCAATTACTGATTTGAAAATCAAAGAATAGAGAAGCGATCAAATGACTAACATGCAATAAAGTAAAAACTACAAACCGAGGCTTCAAACTTTACAAAGGGGAATGAAAATGACCACTGCCGCCTACAATTATTCTTATTCACGTTAACGGTGAGAAGATCATCGGACGGAGGGGTTAACTGAAAGACATGCCATTAAATGGGAGGGTCACTCTAGGCCTGCAGATTGCATAAGACATCCAAAGCAAAGGTAGATTAGGAAGTGTATAATTCCAGAGGGAGGAGGCTCAGAGACTCGGACCGTGCCCAGCCCACATACGTCATCCAGCAAATCTCGTTCTCATGTGATACACTACACACATTTTTGTGAAGACAAAAATAGCCTCACAACGATGCACATTTGGTATTAGAAAAGTGAAGTACACAATTATAAATTTTAATTTAAATAATAAAAATAATAGGCTTTCACAATTGACAAAAAAAAAAAAAAAAAAAAAAAGGAAATTTGTGCTCGTAGGTATTAAGAGATTCTGTAGTATTTCATGCTACAGTGCAGAAGAAGTGGCTGCTCTTACCGAGCCAAATGAAATCTAAAAACACGTTTTTAGCACGTCTTTTTTAAAAAGAGATCGTGCTTATGTTATCACTTTGTCTGCCGGTCCGTCCGTCTGTCTGTCTGTGGACCAGAGATGGAAACGGGTGAGCGGGTCAACGGGTCTACAATTTCTTACGGGTCAAACGGGTCGAGTCAAGATGTTTCTGACCCTATTTCGACCCGGTCTTATTTCCGTTTTATTTTTGCAAAGAAAAAAATATTTCAAAGAAAAATGCGTACTGCGGAATTTTGTGCTTGATACTGGTGCCAGGGGAGTGAAAAATTATTTGCCATACAAAAATATTGCCGTTTCTTTCTTAAAGCAAAGAAGATTTCCACCGACTGACGATAAGGCGCAAACTCTAGACTCACCGACACAATATCATAAAACGATGCGTTTGTTTTCAGCGCGATTGTCCGGAGCAAGATACAAGCAAACGCCTGTCACCTGCTTCTCTGGTGATTCATTCTCTCACACCCTGCGTGTCACATTGTAAGACTGAGAGTTACTTTTCACATCTCATCTTTTGCTTTGAGCATTCAGAGGTTTTCATTTGACGTGCTAATATCGCGTTTCCATTGCATGTCGTGTTAATGTCTTATTAGTTAATATGGATGAATTTATTATTAAGGAGATTGAAAAATGCGTCGGGGCCAAAAAAACACGTGTTTGTTGAAAACAAAAACGGGAAGAATGAATGCTGGAGTTTGTTTGTTCGCATTAAGAAACCAGAATATGTTTCACAGCAACACCAATTTTCACAAGCTTGTGATGAGTTAAAAGTTTCCGATATATGAATGTTGATTTTATGAGTGTTCCTTCCCTAAGAGGGAAATGACGAAATAAACATCCACATTTTGACAATTTTCAACACATCACAAGCTGGGGAAAATTGGTGTTGCTGAGAAACATATTCAGAAGCTTGATATGTTATCAAGGAAACAGCAAAAACTGATACTAAACATACAACAAGTTACTTAATTTAAACTTTTTGACTGTAGCACCTTCAAAATTAAGTGCAACAGCCTCTTAACGTTACTGCGGAGGGATTTTTCGACTCTCGCAGATGTGTTTCAAAATATGTGTGAAACAGTTAGGTTATGTGAAAGATGACAGTTCCCACACGTTCTGTAAGTAAGTGAGTAAATTATACCTTTCCGTAATACATTTATATGATTTCTATACAACCTACGATACCCAATGCGGAGAGACGTTTTGAGCGTTATGTGTGTATAGTTAAACGATCAGATCAGAATAATATGACCACCTGAGCCGCGGAGGGCTTAGTGGTTAGCAGTTCAGACTATCGATGCAAGGTCCTCAGGTTCAAACCTGGGCAGATCTTTCAGAGATGGTGTGATTTACTAACAATCGCTGAATATCCGCCGTGCATTGGACGAGCACGTTAAGTGACGGCCCCCAGGCTGGACCCACTGGTTAAATGGGTATCCTTTCCTATGCCCCCCTGAAATTCTCTCACCCCTCCATGTGCTACATCGTACTTGTACGGTGGCGCCATCTACTGTACTCTAATCTCACTACAAACTGTTCTGTCAAATTCGCTAGACTTGCTCTCATTCCTTCGGTTTCTGTGTCCTGCCCAAAAGGCGATCTCGTTGTAGGTGGCTGGGACCTAAACTCTACTCACTGTGGACGGAAGTCCTACAAGAAAACGACAAATGGGGTTATAATATGACCACCTACCTAATAATGGGAATAACCACCCTTGGCCCGGATGACAGCGAGGAGTCGGCGTGACATGGACGCAATGAGGACCTGGAAGGTTCCCTGCGGCACATGTGCCCATTTGGACTGCAGCAGAGCATGGGGGTCACGGAGATGACGTAGTTGTGCGTCGGCAAGTCGAACCTGTCGATCCAAATACACTAGTCCCACAAGTACTCTATGGGATTGACGTCTGGCAATTTCGCCTACCAAGGGAGAACGGAGATATCGCTATCGTGTTCCTAGAACCAGTCACGCACCCACTTAGCGACATGGCAGGACACATTGTCCTGTTGGTAGACACCAATACCACTAGGGTAAACGTCCAACAGGAAGGGATGCAAGTGGTCAGCGAGAATGGAGAGGTAGCCTTTGGCGTTCAGGGACCCACCCAGTGGTGCCAGTGTTCCCAGGTCATACCAAGAAAACATCCCCCAGACATGCGCACTGCCACCGCCGGTCGACAATTGACTGACAAACGTGGCCGGGTGTTGGCTCTCGTGTGTCTGACGCCGTATCCGCCACCGTCCGTCACTTCTGTGGAGTAGAAACCTCAATTTGTTGGAGAAGGCAACCTTCTTCCACTCTTCTACTGTCCAATGACGGTAGTCCCATGTGAACTGCAGATGTCGTTGCAGTTGGACCTGGGTTAACATGGTCATCTTGACTCAGCGTCGACTCCAGATAACTAGGTGCAACAGGGTTTGCTGTCCTGTTAACGGGGACACGTACCTGGGTGCCCTAAGGTTCATTTGCGTGGTCAATTGCTGTACTGTTGCGTGTGGATTGCCCTTTACGAGTCTACGGAGACGACATTCTCCTCTGTGGTCGGTGGCCTTTGGTGCTCCACAGTTATGACGTCATGAGGTACTCAGTGTGCCAGCGGTACATTCTTGGTACACCCTTACTACAGCACCTTGTGAATGTCCGTCTAGCTGCTGTCCACGGAGTCTACTGTTTCTGAGATGCTTCCATATCTATCTATCTATCTATCTATCTATCTATCTATCTATCTCCACAGTTGAGTCACATTATTGTGCCCACTTCCTACTTTTGACGTCAACAGCGTGTAGCCAATGAAAGAAGACACTTGTAGTGAGCTGGCTCGGAGGGTATATAAGGCGCGCTGTAGGCATTCTGAAACCACATCACTCGTTGCTGTCATGGATAAAAGGAGCGATTTATAAGATTTGCAAAAAGAGATGATTCGGCTTTCGGGCCAATGGTGGCAGTACTTCTTAAACAGCGCAGTTTTTGAACTGCTCGCGTGCTGCTGTGGTTAAAGTGTATCGTGATTGGAGAAATGGCACCATTGCTAATAAGCGACGTGGAAACTGCGGAGCACCACTTGCCATTGATGTGAGAGTTGAACGTCGGCTGCGAAGGTGCGTGAGGGCCGATAGACGCGCTACAGTGGAGCAACTCACTGGTCGAACGAACCACGAGGCTACCGGAAGTGTGTCTAAAACGACAGTTCAGCGAACCCTGCTGCGTATGGGGCTCCAATGCAGGCGGATGGTCACTGCACCGATGCTAACGAAAGTGCATTGGCAGAAAAGGCTTACAGTTACACGGCAGTATCGGAATTGGACCTCCGCTGATTGACAAAGGATTGCCTTCTCCGATGAGCCGCGGTTTATGCTTCATCGAACGGATGGACGTTGTTAAGGCGAGAAACATCGGAGAACAAACACTCTTCAATCATTGCTGGAAGAACACAAGCTAGTGGGGACAGCGTTATGGTCTGGGGAATGTTTTTGTGGCATTCCCTAGGTCCACTCATACCTGTGGAAGGCACTGTGGACCAAATTCGTTATGAATCCATCCTTGCAGACAACGTACACCCATACATGCTGATTGTCTTCCCTGGGGATGATGAAATCTTCCAGCAAGACAATGCGACGTGTAACACAGCTAGA
Source organism: Macrothele yani (assembly GCA_039090855.1). Taxonomy (NCBI): domain Eukaryota; kingdom Metazoa; phylum Arthropoda; class Arachnida; order Araneae; family Macrothelidae; genus Macrothele; species Macrothele yani. The sequence goes on from CM077026.1 coordinate 122,102,827, forward strand.
AATGTCCGAGAGTGTTTAGAAGAGCACGATAAAGACTTCAAAGTATTTCCCTGGCCCCCTAATTTCCCAGACTTGAATCCAACTGAGAATCTGTGGAACCACCTCGATCGTGTTGTTCGCTGTATGGATCCTCCACCACGCACCCTCCAGTAGCTGTCAAATGCACTGCAGTCAGCATGGCTCCACATACCAGTGAACACCTTCCAACACTTTATTGAGTCACTCCCAGCCCGCCTAGCTGCTGTCCGCGCTGCACACGGCGGTTACTCTGGATATTAGCTGGTGGGCACAATAATGTGACTCGACCGTGATATATGATTATGCATAATTTATAGTTCAAAGCAGATTTGTTTGGGTCTGGTCCAATTATGAGACGTCCGGGTCTAAAACTTTTAACCTGTTTCCAACTATGCTGTGGACACCGTGTCTCTGCAAGTATTAGTTTGATTTGAAAATTCTTTTGCATTGAAAATTTTGAAATGTGAGAATGATGATCCTTGCTTTCCGGTTTTTCTACGAAGCATAACTTCGCCACCAGAGGGCGTAAATGTAGAAGATATCGACTTCAAAATGCATTTTAGTCGATATAATTGCTTCTGAACATCCGATTAAAACATTCTCTCTTCGATTCGATATCATTTATAACGAAGGATATTTTGGGTGCAATTTCTTTTTCAAGTAATGCATAGTTTTCCCGTTTTGGAGGCGTAATTGTAATTTGCCGGATATCTCTGTTTCTAGAAGTCCGATTTAAAATATTTTTTTGCGTCGAATAGAGCTGCTGTAGGAAATGTTCTGCGTACAATTTCGATTTTTTCGTCACAGAGTTTTCAACCGCTAGGGGGGGGGGACTGTTTCTGTTTGCAGATGTTTAATCGATTGAAGAAACGCTGCTGATCTCTTTTTGTATTATAATGGGCCCCAATTACTCTGAATATCTTTGAAATATTTTTTCGTCTCCAAAAGTATTCAAAAAACGTGGTCATTGCAACCGAAAATTAGGTGTCATTATTTTTGTCTTTCTTATGGTTAGCGTGTCATGGAGATTGTAAAGGAATAATACACTATGACATTAGCCGATTTTTTTTTATTAGACTTTGGTTTCTATACTTTACACTTTAAAACGTACAACGATTCAGTTTTTACAGCTAAATTTTCTAACCCAGCGGCATATAACTACATACATAAATTTTATAACACAACATCTTTTACATCAATATACATTACACGTATTAGTAGCTTTCATATGTAACAACTATATTCTGCAAACTTGGTACTTTCTACTTACAAAAATATATGCCATGGTACTTCACAATTGAACACTTTTTAAATTGTGTACCTTGTATACAAGTTGCAAATTAGTTTCTATGCAGTGCAGATATGTAACTATGCTTTTTTTTATTGTGAGAGCTGTACACAATGAAGCATAAATTTACCACAACGAGAAGCAAATCAAAGAATAACTGATCGGTTCTCGACAAATGTAGGCAGTTTTTAGAGCGAGAAGAGAAAAATACTTGGCGTTTCCATATCGAATCAATTATTAGTAAACACTTGAGGGACGATTTTCGGAATATCCAAGGAAACATCAGAAGAAAAGAAAGATAATGAAAAAGCAATTTAAATATGAAAGCGCGAATAATTTGATTACCACATACTCCAGAACAAAGACACTTAAATACAACGTACTATGAAAAATCGAGGATTATTGCTGATCTCTTTATAGTTATCGCTGCTAGCAATTTCTAGCTGGCGTGAAAATAACGCAGACTGAAGAAAAATGCGTGATTATAGAAACAATAACGAAGATTATAATACCAACATCGTCTACTTCAATAACACTGAATGAAAAGATCCCAGGATCGACATACTGATATATATATATAAATATGAGTACACACACACGAAAATTGTATTATTAATTTTCAAAAGCTGGAATAAGAAATTCCGAGGCAGTTACTCAAATAATACCTACCCTCTTTCACATAACCAAGTATAAATTGTTTTGTAAATATGTATTTCATGCAACATTCATTGTTAGCAGAATTATGGTAATCAGTGCCTATTTACAATGTCATATGCAGGTACATTTATGAGTGCTAAAATCGTTAAAGTAATTCCTATAAATTTCACAATTTTCTTTTATTCTAAGCCTCTTAAAAGCCGCATTTTTAAGTTTACATTCGCAGAAAAGTATTAACGGATCCGTATATTTATCAGGAACACTGAGGTTACAGGAAAACTATAAATAAATACATAAGTAAAAAAATAAGAGATTAAACAATAGTAAGTGATGAAAACTGAAAATACCCGCACCGAAATTTATCGCTCGTTATTGGAATGTGTAATTGAGTGGTGTAAGCGCATGCGCGCTCGCTATAACGGAGGGAAATTGACCGATAGTTTTGCGATTCAATTATGCTTTTATTTATTTATTTATTTATTTCAAATTTTATGAAGAGAACCGATATGTTTGAAAGTCGTTCTCATTCCATCGGTGTTCCCGTATTATTTTCGAAGGTACTTGCTTCTCGGAAACGTGACGCCGCCCCGGTGGTGTAGACTGGCTTATGACCATTCGTCCGAGATGGGTGCGGGTTCGAATACCGGTGAGGCATGTATGTTGTGTTTGTCTTACGGCACTGGCTCTTTCCCTTCCCTGGAGACAGTGGCCCTAAATTAGGGACGGGTGACTGCTAATTAGCCCATTGAGTTGCTCACGGTGGTCGTTAAACCTCCAATAAAAAAAAACGTGACTACTAGTGTTTGAATCAGGAATATTTCTAGATCTACTGATAAATTTGGATACGGTCTTTAAATTTCTAGGGAGTGCAGAAAGTCCGTTTACAAAGAGTTTAAAAAATTATTACAAATACAATTGATGGGATAATTTGATCATATTAGTTGCAGTATATTAAGTGATTATTAAAGTTTTTATGGACAGGTACTACGTTTGTGCGACTAGTTCTGTTAAACAAAACGAATGGCTACTCCTGAAGAGTCTCCGGGAAGATCGAATAGCTACACTTCAAGAGTCTTAGGGAAGCTGAACAAACACAATGTGAAGATATGGGGAACAGAAAATCCCCATGTGACTTGGAATCAACGGGGTAGTCCAAAGATGAACAAGTGCAATCGAATCATTGGGCCATATTCCTTCGTAGAAAAAAGAAACAATTTCTGCAGATGTTTGCGTCGATATTTTGATTGAATATGTGGTATCACGGCTGGAAGTCCTGCAAGTAACCATCATCTTCCAGCAAGATGGTGCACCTCCTCATTAGGGACTGTGTGTTCGTGAGTTCCTAAACCACACACTTCCAGGTCGCTGGATTGCGAGTGATGGCCCCATTTCCTGGCCAACTCGTTCCCCAGATGTCACTCTCATAGACTTCTTCCTATGGGACTATGTGAAAGATATCGTGTATCAAACCCAGGTACGGAACATTGACGACCTAAAACAAAGAATCCATGACGCCATTGCCATCATTGATGAAGCTATGTTACAGCGAACATTACGAGAAATCGATTGAAGTCTTGATGTGATTCGTGCAACAAATGGTGCCCATGTAGTTTTAAATAAGGCATAAAAAAACTTTCACATTTACTCGTCATTTGTTTTTGTAATATAAAGGTGAGTCGAAATTTTTGCAGTATTTGCATAAACGTATGTGATGCGGCGAATATGTCACGTGTTTAAACTAGTTAAAGTGGCGCACTGCAGTCAGTCGAAAGGGATATAAAGTGGTAGTCGTTGCTGTGAACAAACAGCATTGCATGTCGTCGTTCTGTTTGTGATTGGGACGCCTAAAAGATGAACATCCAAAATCGGCTAATTAGGGAACTTTCGCTTTACGAGTTTGAACTAGGCCATAACGCTGCTCAAGCAACACGAAACATTTGTCATACGAAAGAGGAAGGTCCTGTGGACCACAGAACCGCAACCAGATGGTTCAAGAAATTTCGCTCAGGTGACAGAAACATTGAGGATCAGCACAAGGTGATGCTCTGCGTCTGGTGGAATTTCGAGAGGGTAATCCATTACGAATTTGTTCCAGAAGTCCGGACCATCAACGACAACCTCTACTCTGAACATCTTGAGCGGATGTATGCCGTTTTGGCGGAGAAGTAACCGGCACTTGTGAACAGAAAGCGCGCTCTTTTACAGCAGGACAACGCTCGGCCTCATACCGCGCGATCGACCCGGGCTTGAATTGATGCCATTCCCAGCATATAGTCCGGACCTTGCCCCGTCGGATTATTACTTGTTCCGGTCCATGGCCCACTTCCTTCACGGGCGGCACTTCAACAACCAGGAGGAGGTGGCAGCTGGGGTGAAGGAGTTCTGCGCCTCGAAGGACAAGAACTGGTACCGCCGCGGAAACGCACTGGCAGACAGATGACTAAAGACGGTGCAACACGATGGCCTATTCTTTGAATGCTAGTCAGCCTTTGTCGTAAAGGTACGTATGAAGACATAAAGTGATCCAAATATTGCAAAACTTTTGACTCAACCTAATAAATGTTTCCTTGCATTTGTAATAAATGCTTACAGTTGTAAACAGACTTTGCGGACACCCTGTATAATTAAATACGGCAATCTCTGAATTTCTTTACCCTTTCATTGTTTGGGGTTTAAGGATCACCATGAGAAACTCAATGGTCTATAAGCAATCGTTCGTTTCTAATTCAGGACCACTGATCCCAGGGAAGGGATAGAGCCAGAACCGTAAGATAAACAAACCTCCCATGCTTCATCCGGGACTCGAACCAGGGCCCGCTCAGAAGAACGGTCAGAAGCCACCGCTTAGACCACTGTCCAACCTTCGATAATTAGTAAAATCTTATTAGGAAAATTAGTTACCTCATGTCGATTAGATAATTTAATCATATTTTTTTCTCATGATCATTATTTTAATGAATGAAATTTTGCTACCTACAAGTAGCACATGCATCAAAACTTACTGTCACGTTGTCAGGCATATCATGTCACGTTGTCAGGCATATCATGTCATATATATGTCACGTTGTCAGGCATGCATACATGCATGTATGCATGTGTTTATTAAGCAAAATTGCAACATATTTTACTCATAAATTCGTAAAATGAAGGTTTTTAGATGGACTTAAAATTTTGCAATTATTTTCTTCAGAAATAACAGCAGCACTTAAAAGAATTACAAACTGCGAGTTCGTGTTCTTCCTTTTATTTTGGCGCCTGTGTCGCTCTATTTATGCCCAGACACTGTATTTTTATACCAAGGTACATTACTACATATATATTGTTATAAACAAGTGTACACATTTTCATGAATATTTAAAGTACTGATATAGGACAACTGTTGGGCGACAACTTTCATTTTGTGTCTCTTAAACAAGAATTGAAAATACGTTTGAACATTGTCCATTATTAGAGATTTTTTTTTTTTTTTTGGTATTTTCGTTTCTTCGCAGCACCCTGAGCTTGCTTCACTTATTTGTCTTGTTTACGTTATCCAACCGTAGGTTGGAAACGCGTTTATGCTCCAGCTTTGTCCGTCTGCCTGTCCGCACGATAACTCGCGTAAAAATGGTTCGATTTCGATGGAATTTTAGTATGTGGTAGGGGACAACCTGGGGACGAAACCTATTGAAAATGGACGAAATGAGGTCAAAGGTCAGGACATAGGAGCGGGATCCATTCCATCGCCGTTGTGCGTCATAACTCACGTAAAAACGCTTCGATTACTACAAAACTTTGTCATGTTGTTCCTGGGGTATACTGAACCAATTCTGTTTAATATCATTGAAATGGGTTCAAAGGTCAGGGCATAGGAGCGAGATTTATTCCACAGCCATTATCCTCATAAATTGACTAAAAATGCTTTTATTGCGACAAAACTTTAGTATGTTGTTCCAGAGGTATACTGAACGAATCAATAGTTAGGGTAGGGAGGAGGGTTTGTCTACGCGCGATTTCTGGTATGTTGGAAAGTGTATCAGAATCAGTGCATTGCATGATTTTGCTAACTTGTTTGTTTTAAATTTTGTTTCTTCCTGCCAGATGGATAGAAATTTGCTTTAATGCAAGACAAGGGGCAAACATATTTCGATGACTTTTTCAATATTATTTTGCTAACCGTTCAGCTAAACTGATTTAATATTTAGGTGAATTTATGGGTTGGCATCTTTAAAAATAAATTATACAATAAGTTCTGTGTCTGTTATTTGCATCATAGTCGCTTTTTCCCTCTCCCTGCTTTGAGATCACTAGTATCCTTATTCAGCTAAAGTGTTGTTTCCCGATACAAATTCACAGCTGTACAGCCTTCTGTATTGTTACTGTTAACTCACAAGGTAATTTGAGAATGGCGATCGCGTAGTCTAAACGGACCTGTAATATGTAGCATTAGCTGATACTGTCAGTGGCCGTTCCAGTCAATTTTGCGCTCTTGGCGAGGCTAACTACTTGCACCCCCGCCCAATTGCCAACTTCAATTTATCATTAAATTTAAACAAAAAGAATAATATGAAACAACACGTAAAAAGGACATAAACAAACAGCATACGGAAACTTTTCATAAGTCTTTTTGATGAATTCTATTACATAACCATGTTTGGTATCTGAAAATAAAAAATGTTAATTGTCAGTTACAGTTTTACATGGCTTGAAAAACTAATCTGTATAAAACTGTGCATCTCAAAGGCCAGTACTGCACCCCTTGAAGGTCCTCACTGAACCCCTCTGAGGTCTGCGCGCTAGGCTGCTGCCTAGTTGGCCTAATGACAACACATGCCTTGGATACAGTACATGTCCATTTTCGTATTTATTTTTTTGGGCCTAGTACGTTCTCTGAATGGATGAAACAGTAAGAGAGAGAGAGAGAGAGAGAGAGAGAGAGAGAGTGGGGGGGGGGATGATTCTCACCGTAGAGAGCGGACTTTGAAACTTCACTGAAAAGCAACTACAATCAGCTTCCACAACGTGCTTGGGCCGCGGTCGGCCTGGTGGTCAACGTTCATGTCTGCCTCGGAGATATCTCAGGTTCGATTCCAGGCAGGTACGAACGCTCCAACCACTAAATATCGGTCTGCGTTAGATGGGCACGTTAGGCCGTCGGGCCCCGGGTGCTGGCCCCCCGGTAATAAATAAGGGCGTCTTCCTCCCCCTTTCTAACTCGCTTCCGTGTGACTTTCCTAGGGAGCACTCTAGCCCAAATCTCCTAGCTTCCTATTGGTTGTTTAAGACCTGGGGTCAGACACTCTCTTCCTAAAATCCGCTACATTTGATCAGATCTGATCTTCCACAACTTGGCTAAAAATGCTAGTTTCGCAGTATTTAGCATTTATGTCAGTTCTTCCAACTTTAGCTATTTTAATTTGAATTTTTGCATCAAAGTTTATTTCGACCACCGTATCCATGCTCGCTATCAAAACAAGTTTCTCTGATAAATGTGGAGTATGTGTTGCTATTGTTTTCCGTTTCACGCGCTGTTTAGCGACAGCTGTGTGAATCTGACGATGTGTGAAGTCGCTCTTCCCTAATTGGCCGCTGATTCTCGGAAAAGGAGAGATCCAGCTCTGCTGAACTCATGTGGTGATGAACATTCGGGCCCAGGCCCAACTCTGGCGATCAACCAGATGCTCGTTGCTTGGACCAATTGGACAGACGTTTCAAGTTTCGCATTGATTTGCAGAAATATCTGCACATTTGCATGAGTGTACCTCGGAATACTTTTTATGAAACCCAAATTTGTAAAATTTTGATTAAAGTTTAGATAATTTCAGGAAGAACACGGAAATTTGAGCTGCACTCGCGCTTGGTATCGATAGATGACAGCACATAGATTCGCGTAAAACCGGCTTAATGTGTAACTAGACTTTTAGCAATTTCAACACGATAGAGCAAAAGTACCCAGTGAAGCTTATTAATTCCTGTTTTCATTTTTTTGGTGCTTGCTTTAAGATATTATTAAACGTATACGTCGAGATTTTAAAGAGGCCTCATTGTGACGTTTGTTAGTTAATGCATCTAGTGTAACAACGTGCCTTTTTTTTTTTCATTTTTTTCCTATGCGCCGGGAGTTAAGAAAGTGGATGACACCTGGATTAAAAAAACCGGCATTAATAAAGCTGAATATGAAACCGCTGTTGGCATACAAAAGTGAACAATGCCTAGAGTTGAATTTCCTTATTCACTTTTTCTCACATATTGGAAGGCAAAATTTGAAATAATTTGTTGATAATTTTGTAATGCTAAGGTGAACAAAACAGATTAAAATTTTTAGGACAGTCGAAATGACACTGGCCCATAAACCGAATCATGTATTTTTAATTTAACCCAGATAATGAACGCTTGGTTCTAGTTTTTAATGAAATTTTATGCAAAATGTTTAAAGTTGTTTTTCTTTTCATGTATTTTTTCTTTACAATTCGTTCTAAAAGCCAACTTGAGCCCTTTCTTATTCTGTAGCCTTCTACTTGGGGATGTTTTGGACTAGAGAATTATCCTTTATATTACTATAATTGTAGATCCTTGCCAGTAGTCATTTCTCTAGGCTTTTCAGTGAGTTGTGGCAAAGTTCTTATATGGGTAACTTTACTCCAAGGTGGTATTTAATTTGCTTTCGTTTTACAAAATAGTTAGCATTACGATTTCGAAATCCATTATCCACACAGACTTCTTTTAAATATTTTCAACACCATGAGAAACTGAACTGGACAATATACCAGAAAGGAAACTAATTTAATGTAACACAATAACAGCGCAATAATTTGCGTTTCGGTGTTAGCCTTTTATTTTGCTTTGATTCGGAAAAACGCCAATTCACTTCACGGTGTCTGACTTCTGAGTAAGGAAGGAGAGAACCAGAACGGAAGAAAGAGAACACTTACGAATGATCCTGGAACCCGAACTCTGGCTCTCGGAGCAAGAATGTAGAATTCAATCCACTCAATCAACGGGTGAAATTCAGGCTTCAAAGTGTTTTTTTAATCTACAATATAATACACATTTTTTAAAACATTGTATAATAGAAGATCTTTAAAGCTGATTCATGTGCCATTTCTGCAATAATTTCAGTTGTCGAAAATGAACCAATTCTTGGCATGAGTTCTAGATTATTAGACTTCACATGGTCAGCATTTAGTCGTGGAATACTTTGCTATTTACAGCAAAACATCGCTGGGTATTTATTTAAATGAATCAGTGTAATAAATACTTCACAGTATCAAAGCTAAACAGCACCACATTTCAGAAAATCTTAATACATAGAAATCTCGTACTGATTTTTTTAAACTCTTACCGTACAAACGATATACACCTATATATAGAGAGATACACATATATATGCACTAAAAATGTAAGTGGTAGATAACGGCGCTGTATATATATGTATATATATATATATATATATATATGAAAAATAACTGAGAGGATACCGAATAGATGTCTAAATCTACCACAAACACATTTCTAATTCAGGACGCACTTTATTGCTACGTGGGCTTTCAGCGTTAACTTCTTACAGATATGTTCATTGATATGTATATCTGAGATTGTATCTATTAATATTCTCTCTCACAACACAAACAAATGCACAATACAATAAGGCAATGTTTTAGATTTACAGTTCTATCACAAACAAAACTTTATGGCCTTATAACAAAGAAAACTTCATTCTTTCTTTAAGCGACATATTCACAACAATGCTATACTATACAAGGGATATTTTGAAAGATCTTACACGTCAGTTTAGTTGGAACGGTAGTAATTAAAAGGAAATCGAAATCAACTGTAACTATTCTTTACAGTCGACGTACGATATTTAGTTTTCTGATTTCTGGTGTTTATGATGCAACATCTGGAACTCATCTATCAGTATTCACGACCAACGCTTGGTAAAGCATTCAAGAGAAAGTAGTAACAACATGTCGACATTAAATAGCATCATTAAAGAATACTTCTCGCTCGATTGTTATTGCTATTAAAAAATCATGAAACTGAATTTGAGGAATTTATTTTCATGGTATTTCGTGCATGAGTTGATGTATTCCACATCACCTCGTCCATACAAGTTTACACAACGATATATCGAATCGAGGCATGCGTTATAGTAAATCTAAATCCTATGCTGCGAGCATAAATAACTGAAAAATGCCTCCAACGCTAGTGAGGTTATTCAAAGGGTTTGGTCCACAGAAGGAGAGATAGAGAAATTTGGCGGAATCCAATGTTTAAATCGGATTAAGTGGCACTTCGTCTTTCAGACAAAATTTTAAAACAGCCATCAGCATGTTTTTAGTATAATGGGTATGGCGCATGCGCTTTGAAATTTGTACATGTTTTCACGATGTTTTAATATCATAAATTTACATTACTAAAAAAAAAAAAAAAGAGAGAAACACCGTACGGCACAAAGAAGGAGCAAACTGCCGGTGGCTACATTAATTATTTGGCACGATCCCTCGCAACATTTCTCAGTAACGGAGTCCTGATTCATACACGCTTCGCTAAACAATTTACGTCAATATATTTTCCACAGCAAGTTTTTTCTCCATTTTTCATTTCATGCATTCCATTCTCCCTCCACTTCATTTTATTGCAGGCATAAACAGCTGGGAGAAAGGCGCAATACGAAGAGCGCTTTATATTATTATTATTACAGTGCCACAAAAATGTGTTAAACTTAATCCGCTGTTAATGGTCATTATAAAAATGCTAATTTCAGTACAACACGTTTACATTAATTGTTATTTTGCATTCAGAATCTATGAGGTCTATAAATGGAGCATATGCTCCCTTTTATAGACCTCAAAAGTTCTTCCATACAGTTAAATAAGGATGCTGAAGACGAATGAAATTAAATAAAACATTTTCCGAAGGAAAAGTTTGAAATAAAATTCTAAAGTTTAAGGTAAAATCGCATGAATATTTTTGGGACATCTACTTGATTTATTTTCGAAACAGCTTCATTTCTTCGTAAGAAACTTTACGACAGTATTGGTGAATTCTTTTTTGTCATAGTGCCCAAAATTATCTTATTCATTCTGAGCATCTTAACAGGAACTTCTTCCAGTTGTATATTATTTTCTTCACAAACCGAAATGCTCCTGTTGTTTCCTTCAAGATCTGCAATGATTCTGTGGTAATTTACACTTTCTTCCTGTTTTCACAGTAAAACGTTCTGCTAAGATGAAGTCACCGTTTGTAAAATAAAAATTTTTCTCACCTGTGCGAGAGCAGTTATACGATTTCTACTATGAAATATATACCTAAAGTAAATACAGTATTTCCTTTTACAAAAATATGGTGTTCAGAAAGACTTCAAGAAATTTCTTATCCTACTGAGGCACTTTAGAAAGGTTAAGGTAATTTTAGGTCAATCTACAGTATCTTGTAGGGTTTACCCCAACAGGAAAGTTTTAGAAGGAGTTACCAATGTTCCATGGAAATTACGTACTGCATATGAAGAAGTAGGTTAAATGAGGTGGAACCTAGAGGCTTCCAATCGAACAGGGTAGACAGTGAAAGAAACAGGAGTACCAGATGAAGAGTGCGAGTTGGCATATTGGCGAGTTCCAGACTATGGCATCAAGAACAGCACCTACAGGGAATGAGAATCGGAATAGGTGAAGGAATAGATCACCTTTATTTTTAACGAGGGTTCATTGCCTCCTGTCCGACAGCTTAACGTACCTATCCGGCTAACAGCAGATGTTTTGTGGTTCAGAGCATCACAGATTTCCTGAGATCGAATCCGTGCCCATTTTGGTCCGTTGGCAGTTTTAACCACTAGGCCAACCACGGCGCCAGGTTCTCCGGAAAAGCTTCAGACAATAAATATGTCCTGAAGTTCACCCTGCTTTGAAAATTGTCGCTTGATATTATGAATTCTTTTGGAACGGTTTTAAGCAGTTTGTGTAACCGGAGATTAACTGTACTGTGGAACTTTACAGGGGATGTTCCAGAATTCTTTGGGATAGTTTCAAGAAATTTATGTGACTCGAAATTCGCTCAGCTTTGAAACTTTTCTAGTAGTATCCCCTGTTCTCTTATAACGGCCTCAGGAAATTTATCCAAACTCTGATTCATTCTGTTTTACAACTTTTCAAGAGGTGTCTGAAGTCGTTTTAAAATGGCTCCAGAATATTTATCCAACCTCAGGCTAACTCTGCTGTGAAACTTTCGAGTATGTCTCGGGTTCTTTAGAGCAGCTTCAAGAAATGTATACATCCCTTTAGTTTACTGTGCTGGGAAATATTTGGAGCAGTATTTCTATAACTATCATATATATAATACAGCTAATGTAACCTCAAGTTAACTTTTTCATGGAGCCTTTTGAAGGGTGTTCTAGTTTATTAAAACAACTGCAGGCAGTTTATGTTTCTCCAGATTCATTCTTCCTTAAACTTCGAATGCTGTCGCTGTCCTTTTATAAATGCTTTAGGCAGTTTATGTAACCTTAGTTAAGTCTTGAAATTTTTCCGGAAGAGTTACAGCTTCTTTTAGAATGCCGGTTTATGTAACTTTAGGTTAACTCTGCTTTTAAACCATTTAAATTGTGTTGCAAATTCTTTTATAATAGGTACAGACATTTCTTGTATTCCCAGGCTCACTCCATTTTAAAACTTCTGAGTGGTATCTTGGTTTCCTTACAACGGCTTCAGATTATTTATATATCATCAGGTATAATGATACAATCTTTGAAAATTTCCCACTGGTCCTCCAGGTTCTCTTTGAAGCGCTTCAGGCAATTTATGTGCACCCAAGTAAACTTTGCTTTGAAACTTTTCGAGTGGTATCCAGGCTACTTTTAGAATGGCTTCAAGCAATTTATGCAACCTTAGATAACAATACTCTAAAACTTTTCGAATGGTGTCCTAGAACAACGGTATGGAACTTAGGTGTCCACATGTTCCCTCCGTTTTAAAACTTTCCCAGTGGTCTCCCATATTCTCGTAGAAAGGCTTCATGCAATTCACAGGTCTCTCAGGTTCTCTCTACTTTCAAACTTTTGGAGTGGTATCCCGAGTTCTATAGGAAGAGCTTCTGCAAAAAATTATGTAACCTCAGGGGATTTCGGCTGTGAAACTTTTCGGGTGGTGCCAAAAATTCTCTTTTTAAAACTTCAGAGAATTCTCGTATCCTTCAATTAACTCTTTTTTGAAACTTTTTGAATTGGGCCTCAAGCTCTCTTAGTGCTGCTTTAGGCAAAATATGTATCCTCCGGGTCATACTCCTTTGAAAATTTCGAGTGGTACACAGTAATTTCTTAGAAAGTCTTCAGGAAGTTTACGTAACTTCAGGTGATCTAGGCCAGAGTAACAACACTACAGTATTGTTTTATTTACTGCTTTGCACATATGCGTCTGCCCGTTTAAGCTCTGTCTTGTAGAGCTACCAGCACTCTTACAACCGGATGATTGTTTTGTCTGCTCAGAAAGTTACATCGACGTCCTTACTGCATGGATGAGAACCACCAGTGTCTTCACCCATGCAGTTTGGTTTCTAATAATATTTTGGCCAATATATGTATTTGGCAAAATATTATTAGAAACCAAATGAAAAAAGAACGAGACTTGATTTACCATGCAAGATATTTCCAAAAAAAGCTCATATTTTCAACGTCCATTAAATTCAAAAGATTTTTCTTCTTGTCTTTAGTGATAAACAATTCAAAAATGGTAAACGTCAATGTTTCATAGCACACCGTTAAATATACTTGGTGACTTAGGTATGAAGATCTTTTCGGTGGAAATCACAAACAATTCTATCTGTGTGAAGTATTTGTATGGTATAAGTCCCACAGAAATCGTTTCGAAGCAATCAGAGATGATATATTTTGCTTATACTTCATTTGTGCTGCGATTCCACAGTAATCAATCAGTCACATTTTGCTGCTTTTCTCTTATATATACACCCATAATATATTACACAAAAATTTCTTTCTTCAATTCCGAGGCTTGCTTCTTAAATCAAACATGTTTTAAGTTAAGGCTGACGTGTTAGAAGAATCTCCATTTGCAGCGATATATATCACCCGACCTTCGCTTACGTTCATTACATTTCTCACGTAAGATTTTCCACGTGTTAGTTTGATTAATATTTTCTTACTGTCATATTTAAGTTAGATCCGCTGACGTGTATGTGGTTTGAAGATGAAATTTCTCCCATGGGTTTCTTTGATAACGTATGGCAACACTGCAAGACTAGAAGTAGCTCAAATTTCTCTCAATGACTATCTGGGTGCGTGATGATGCATAGGCAGGCAAACTACTGAAATCATATCGCATTTTTTTTATGTTGCTTTTAGATATTCAATATATAATTACTTTTTCGTATGCAGATGGAATGGTATTACTAGGATATTATCAATCAAGGAAGGCAAAGTTTACTGGAAAAAGTAAAATGCTCAACTGATAAAGCACGAACATTGTAGGACACGGGAGAAAACGCTGGAGGAGACACTTTGTATCCATACCACTCCAAAATTGAAGACAGAGATTAAGAGAGAGAGAAAGAGAGAGAGAGAGAGGGGGAGGGAATGACAGAGAAAAAAAGGGGAAGAGCGAGAGAGGGGGGAAAGAGTGAGTGAGAGAGATAGAGGGAGATGGAATGACAGAGAGAAAGAGGAGAAGAGCGAGAGAGTGAAGAAAGAGTGAGTGAGAGAGAGAGGGAGAGACTGAGTGAGTGATAGAGGGAGGAAGAGGGAGAGAGTGACAGAGGGAGAAAGAGGGAGAGAGTGAGTCTGTGAGAGAGAGAGAGGGAGGGAGAGAGAGAGAGAGAGAAAGAGAGAGAGAGAGAGGGGGGGACAACAGAATACAAAAAACTCACAAAAGATTGCCATTTTCCTGAATATAGATTTTATTCAATTGAAAAATAAAGAAAGGGGGTCAAATCCTGATTTGGACGTTCTTGATCCTACCTATTGGACCTAAAAAAAAAATCTTTAACTCCATCGGTAACGCGTTCCCGTCTTCATTTTTTCCTACATGACCGCTCCGTGCATGATACTTTTTTGAACGTTAAATCCTAAGAATTTTGAATGTAACTGAACAGTCCATGTACATGGAATATAATTTAACTCTATAGATTAATTTTTCAAGAGATCCACAAAGTTTATGGTACTTTAGAAGTTATCTAAATATCACTTCTCCTTTATCCTTACGTTCTTTAAAGGTATGAAATACATCCATTGTACCTGGATTCTAAGCCTTTCATTTAAAAAATACACTGTAAAAATTAAGTGGTGTGAAGGCAAAGCTACAGGTAGTTCGCCGACTTTTAACGAAATTTTTGTTGCTAACTGTTGTATTTTGACAGATTCTCCGTTGTCAGTAATTCCGTTTTTCTTTGTCTTTTGCAGAAAAGTCAGTTCCGAGTTTTTTCCCCGTTCTATACAAAAATTTCTCCAAAACTTCCAGACTTCCTCAGTCCTGAAGTCCGTAAGAAGTAAAACAACCCTTTCCTTTGCACTTGGAGAGGATCGAACCGGGTACTCTTGAGATACCAGCGATGGGCTCTACCGTAGAGATCGTAATTTAATTGTTAATCAAACCTCAAGTATTCCCGTACTGCTACTTTTACCGGGCATTTTGTGCCATGTGGATACGCAAAAATTGAAAACAGAATTTACCGTCAATATAAAAAAAAAAGGAATTGCAGAAATGTTTTGAAAATTCAGAATTTCCCCTCTATGAACCAGAGAAAGGTAAATCGGAGTATTTCTGTCATTCATTTATGAAAAATTCGTGAAATGCAGGCTTTTCCCCCGTCATTTCACCGAAAGGTTGAATGAGAAATATTTTTCGTTAATTCGATAAGGGAATCACATAAAATGGATCGTGAATTTCCGGATTTTTTTACAGTGTACAGCCAGTTTTAGTTGCGCTTAAAGTTTTCAAGAAGCTTTTACGTTGTAATAGTGCCACTTTGTTACATTAGAAATAGTACATAGTAAACTGGAAATTCAAGAGTTTGTTTTTTCTGTCATTGTTTTGTTTCTTCTTACTACAGTCATACCCCAGTTCATGTTGCTTTCTCTTTAATAAAAGAGTACACAAACCGAAGACGTCAATCGGAACATCGTAAATTTCTGTGAGAAAAAGCGAAAATGCATTTTTATGTTCCGCTTAACGCGAGAATTTCAAGAACAAATTAATGCAATCGCTATTTAAAAATAATCGTATTGACCTATTTTTGATTTTCACCTTTTTGTAATGATGGTTTTTTTTCCGATTTCATTATTCTTAGCCAACTGCGATCAACCAATAATTTCGTGGAAATTTTAAATTTGATACTAACTTCATTTCTTTCTGTACTACGATTTTCAGCCGAGATTTCTCGTGTTTGTATGTACCTTTCAGTAGTAATCTTTTCAAGATCCTTTGTCTTGGTGGAAAGAGTTGATACGCGTAATTTCACTTTTTAAATAACAAAACTACGGAACAATAATCTTTCTCAGCCATCCTTTGTTTTTCGAATTTTTCTTTTCGGTGAGATACAGGTTTTTTAGCTCAGAACAAAGAGCTAACCGCGGAAACGAGATCTCTGTATACGCCAGTTGTTGAGAAATACATGAAGATCAAAGCGTTTTACGGTGTCGTAAATTCCGGATAATATTCTTGCTTTCGGGGTTTAATGACATTCAGGAGCTTTTAGGACTGGACGGAATCTCTCATCCCTAACTTTCAGCCACTGGTTCCATTGTTTATTTCGGGGTTTAAGACCACCATAAACCAGTCTTTCGACTCTAAGTAGTCTCCCGTCCCTAATTTAGGGATACTGGTTGAAGGAAGACGACAGAAACAGCGCAGGAAGGCAAGAAAACCACCCATGAAGTATCTAGGACTCGAATCCGGGGCAGTCTGGAACGCATGGCTGGAAACCATCGTCTCAGACAACTCGGACACCGGGCGAAAAAGCCACTGGTTCCGAAAAAAGAAAACAACAAAAATGTCAAACACAAGATCTATGTGTTGCTCCAGAAATCGAAACAACACTCCATAAACGCCCGTGCCCTACTTAGAGAATCAGGGAATCACTGCGTCGTATTGCAGATGCGGGCTATCATTTATCCAAGCGTTTTGTCCTAGTGTGACGTACCTGCCAGTAGGACGCACATGACATAAAGGCAGATAGGAATCAGAATACATGTCTGCGTAGCTCAGTTGGTAGAGCGACTTGTTCCGGAATAAGCGTACTCGCGTTCGAATCCCGGCGTAGACCAAAAATGACGGAGAAATTTACTTCGTTATACTAGGGTTTGACTGTACTACAAATTATATCAATTTTCTTTTCAGAATAATTACTAACACATTTTAAAGACACAATTTTACTCTTATTGATATGAATTAACACCAAATTTTCTACTCATGATGATTCGGTTTCCCTGGCGCACAAGCTCTTTGCTTTAATTCCGTGAAATGCCACGCTTGCCTCATAATTATACAACAATTGATATGTTTCTTTCAAATCATTCTGATATGTATTTTAAGGCAAATGCTGATATGTTTTGCCAAGGCAATCAATGATATGTCTTTTGGATGGGCATGTATTCATTAAGAGGCGACAATGGAATTCCACGGAATTTAATCACATCAGGATAATCAAGATGAACATGTAAATGATGATTTCAGAACTACATTATATACATCCTAATGTTATAATAAAAAGAAAAACATACACACTCTCTCTCTCTTCAAGCAGTAAACTTCTGACAATACAGTACACATGTCGTTACACGTATCTAAATTTTCATTTGTCCTTAAATACACCGCAAAATTAAAGCAGGTTGTCTCCACAAAAATGTAGTGTCCGATTCATCGCATCAAGATGGATAACATATCTATTGTTTTCGTACATTTGCATCTAAAAAAATCAGTGTTTGCCTCATATCTTTATATATGAAACAACAAAACACTGAACGACAGAACATTTTGCAGTATATACAAAGTCTACAAGTTTTAGTGGCAAAACAAGCCACTTTTTTAAAACACAGCGTATAAATATCAAAACACTCAGCTAAATTGAAAAAAACTGCGTTACAATCTGGTGCTAATTTCACTTTTTTTACGCTGAGCCAGTTGCTTTATAACGTTTCGTGTTTTCAACATCGGCAAAAGAAGGAAAAACTTCAGGAATATTGAAGCTTCCTGAGTGCTTTCGACGCATGTGAACCCAGAAAGTAATTCTTTTAACTTCTGAATCTCATATATCTGGATTGCTTCTCCGTTTGGCTGCGGTATTAAGTTTGGAATTTAAGTTGTAAAATATTGCTCTCTCTCTCTCTCTCTCTCTCTCTCTCTGAAATATACACAATTCACTTTAAACAGCAATCTCAAATTACAGAATCAATGGGAAACCATACAGAAAGGGAAAATTATGTAATATTTACAGATGCGTTATTCACAAGAGGTATGGTATAGCATTTATTGTATACACCAAGTAATCACTGAATTATGACCACCCCTCTCAAGTACACCACGTGATTTCCGAGAGGGCGTGATTAGTCGACGGACGAAGCATATATAAGGTGTGAGTGGAGTAGTAGGTAGTAAAATTCGGAGCGTGATGGGTAAACGGAAGGATTTATCGGACTTTGAGAAAGGACAGATTGTGGGAGCTCGAAGAGCAAGTGCCTCGATTTCCCAAACGGCTGAATTAGTGGTTTGTTCGCAGCCACCGTAGTTAAAGTGTATCAGGACTGACGTGAAAATGGTCAAACAACGACCCGAAGACAAAACTACGCAGGACAGCGAAAGGTTGATCTGAGAGGTGAGCGTGGGCATCTGATGACTCATACAGGCCAATACACGCAGCACTGTTCAACAGTTGATTACCCAATACAACAGAGGTCAACCCTGAACAGTATCTGTCATGACCATGCGTTGCACTCTCGCACGTATGGGCTATTACGTGGGAACAGTAAAAATACAGTCA
Organism: Macrothele yani; assembly: GCA_039090855.1. Lineage (NCBI taxonomy): Eukaryota > Metazoa > Arthropoda > Arachnida > Araneae > Macrothelidae > Macrothele > Macrothele yani. The sequence continues at coordinate 122,121,749 of CM077026.1, forward strand.
ATTCAGAGGAGTCGGACTGCTGTGTTAATTATCATGGCGTATTTTCCACATATTATGAGAAGAATATTTCTTTCACACCATATATCTGAACGGCTGGTGATATTCTCAACAGCTCTCTAGATGGCAGCACAGTTTGCTTTGATTAAGAATGCGGTCGGAGAATATTCCGATGCTCTTAATACTCAGATACTTGCGACTTTCTCGTCCTGGGTGGTGTAACGGTTAGCATACTCGAACGGTAATCGGGACATGCGGGTTCGATTCCCACTCCGGGGCGATGAAAGTTTCAAGTTTTCTGATGTGATGGATATTACGCGAAGAACAGTAAATATAGTTAATTCAGAGATGTCTGATTGCTGTGTTAGTTATCATGACGACGCCGACGACATCCTCTCCTAGCCACAGTTCATCGGCGTAAAAGACTCGCCTGGTGTATAGATTATGCGATTTGGAAGCCGGATGACTGGAAAAAAGTGTACTGGTCTGACGAGTCACGTTTTTTTACTACATTCTATGGTCGTTTACGACCACAGAATGGTCGTTTACGTATTTGGCGCAAACAGCATGAGGTACTCGATCCATCCTGAAGATTATACAAATTGGACGTCGGATGACTGGAAAAAAGTGTACTGGTCTGACGAGTCACGTTTTTTTACTGCATTCCATGTATGGTCGTTTACGTATTTGGAGCAAACAACATGAGGTACTCGATCCATCCTGAAGATTATGCAAATTCGACGTCGGATGACTGGAAAAGGTGTACTGGTCTGAAGAGTCACGTTTTTTTACTACATTCCATGTACGGTCGTGTACGTATTTAGCGCAAACAACATGAGGTACTCGATCCATCCTGAAGATTATACAAATTGGACGTCGGATGACTGGAAAAAAGTGTACTGGTCTGACGAGTCACGTTTGTTTACTGCATTCCATGTATGGTCGTTTACGTATTTGACGCAAACAATATGAGGTACTCGATCCATCCTGAAGATTATGCAAATTCGACGTCGGATGACTGGAAAAGGTGTACTGGTCTGAAGAGTCACGTTTTTTTACTACATTCCATGTACGGTCGTGTACGTATTTAGCGCAAACAACATGAGGTACTCGATCCATCCTGAAGATTATACAAATTGCACGTCGGATGACTGGAAAAAAGTGTACTGGTCTGACGAGTCACGTTTTTTTACTGCATTATATGTATGGTCGTTTACGTATTTGGCGCAAACAGCATGAGGTACTCGATCCATCCTGAAGATTATACAAATTGGACGTCGGATGACTGGAAAAAAGTGTACTGGTCTGACGAGTCACGTTTTTTTACTGCATTATATGTATGGTCGTTAACGTATTTGGCGCAAACAATATGAGGTACTCGATCCATCCTGAAGATTATGCAAATTCGACGTCGGATGACTGGAAAAAAGTGTACTGGTCTGACGAGTCACGTTTTTTTACTGCATTATATGTATGGTCGTTTACGTATTTGGCGCAAACAGCATGAGGTACTCGATCCATCCTGAAGATTATACAAATTGGACGTCGGATGACTGGAAAAAAGTGTACTGGTCTGACGAGTCACGTTTTTTTACTGCATTCCATGTATGGTCGTTTACGTATTTGGAGCAAACAACATGAGGTACTCGATCCATCCTGAAGATTATGCAAATTCGACGTCGGATGACTGGAAAAGGTGTACTGGTCTGAAGAGTCACGTTTTTTTACTACATTCCATGTACGGTCGTGTACGTATTTAGCGCAAACAACATGAGGTACTCGATCCATCCTGAAGATTATACAAATTGGACGTCGGATGACTGGAAAAAAGTGTACTGGTCTGACGAGTCACGTTTGTTTACTGCATTCCATGTATGGTCGTTTACGTATTTGACGCAAACAATATGAGGTACTCGATCCATCCTGAAGATTATGCAAATTCGACGTCGGATGACTGGAAAAGGTGTACTGGTCTGAAGAGTCACGTTTTTTTACTACATTCCATGTACGGTCGTGTACGTATTTAGCGCAAACAACATGAGGTACTCGATCCATCCTGAAGATTATACAAATTGCACGTCGGATGACTGGAAAAAAGTGTACTGGTCTGACGAGTCACGTTTTTTTACTGCATTATATGTATGGTCGTTTACGTATTTGGCGCAAACAGCATGAGGTACTCGATCCATCCTGAAGATTATACAAATTGGACGTCGGATGACTGGAAAAAGTGTACTGGTCTGACGAGTCACGTTTTTTTACTGCATTCCATGTATGGTCGTTTACGTATTTGGCGCAAACAGCATGAGGTACTCGATCCATCCTGAAGATTAAACAAATTGGACGTCGGATGACTGGAAAAAAGTGTACTGGTCTGACGAGTCACGTTTTTTTACTGCATTCTATGTATGGTCGTTTACGTATTTGGCGCAAACAACATGAGGTACTCGATCCATCCTGCAGATTATGCAAATTGGACGTCGGATGACTGGAAAAGTGTACTGGTATGACAAGTCACGTTTTTTTACTACATTCCATGTATGTTCGTTTACGTATTTGGCGCAAACAACATGAGGTACTCGATCCATCCTGCATGGTCTCCACAGTGCAAACCGTAGGAGGCAATTGCATTGTGTGGCGCATGTTTTCCTGGTTGGAACTTGGACACCTGGTGCACGTGGAACAGCGTATGACTGGTGCCCACTATCATGAATTGCTTGCTGACTCTATACACCCAGCAATATTGCACTTTTCCCCGCATGGCGACAATGCCATCCAAGATGACAATGCGCCGATCCATAGGTCCAATGTTGTGCAGGAAAGGTTTGAGGAACATAGTTTAGACTTCCAAAATATCGATTGCCCTCCGAACTCCCCCGATATTAATCCCATAGAGCACTAGTGGAAACGGCATATCAGGCGTCTGGATCCCATAGAGCACTATGGAACGGCATATCAGGCGTCTGGATACCCCAATCACTTCTATACCTGCATTGAAAGCCGCATTACACACAGCCTGGTTGGCCATACCTTCTAACTGTTTCCGGCATCTTATTGAATCGATGCCACGTCAGATACCTGCTGTACTGAGGGCGAAAGGGGATCTTAGAAGTATCAGGTAGGTGGTCAGAATTTAGTTATCACTCAGTGTATTTTCTAATACATAAACTAGAGATATGATGATAATAATGATATGTGAACATGGTAACAATGTGCTAATTCCTACGGTAAATCCTGATAAAACTCACATTAATACCATAGAAAAATTCAGTAAGTTCTGATAACGTTTCAGTTACAAAAAGAAAAGAAACAATGACTTCTTATTTGCATGACTTTTTTAAATCGCAGTAATAGCGCATAGAAAACAGCCGGGCTCTCGTGTAATATGGGTTAACATTTGTGTGAAAATATTAACTGTGATACATGAATATTGAACAATTTGTTTTTTAGTACCTGATTTAGAGAAATCAAAGCCTGATACTAAAGTTACTCACAATTTTATTTTACGGGTATTCTCCTAAGAAAAAAATGAAGTATGTTTTCCTCATATTTTAACGCAGAATTTCAAAATAACTTCGTTGAAGTTTCATTCTTCCGAGAAAGGTATTTTACTTTTTGTTTTCTGCAATGCTGAAATTCAGGGAGTGTGGATCGGAGTTTCTATTCTCTCCTACAATGAAGAAAATGTTTTTCTCATTCGTAACGCTGAATTTCAGGGAACAGTAGGTTTTGATTTCCCACCTTCCGATTTTTTTTTTATTCTAACAATGATTTCAAGAATTCTACAAGAAAATGAGAAAATAATTTTATCTAACAATGTAAAGTTGTTGAATTTTCTGAACTCGAAACAAACTTGAAATACTTTGTAATGCTGAAATTCAGAGAGCACGCCTGCATTATCAGAAAAAGGAAAGCGTTTTCCCCGTAAAGTTGATTATTTTTTGCATTCTAACAAAAAAAGAAAGAAGGAAGTAAATATTTTCTTGTATTTGAAACGCAAAGATGGGATCAGATTTGTGCTCTCTCAAGATCGAAGTGATTTTTTTTCTGCCACTGAATCAGCATTGAATGTGAAAATGTTTTCAACTTTATCGAAAAGGGGAAAAGATATTTCGCAGTTGTCCTGTTGCTCTGAATCCCATAGGATATGAAATCAAGTTTTTGCATTTCAAAAATATTTTTCTTTATTCTATAATGTTACATTTCAGAGATTTTGAAGTTGCGTTTTAAGTAATAAAGCATTGTTATCTAAACCTATGGCTTTGGATTTTAGAAGGTATTAAGTTTCTAAAAGAGGGCATGTAAAGTATTCAAGAAAATTAGAAAGTAATTCTAGTCCATTCTATGACGATATACTTCGAAACAAAAAGTTCCGTGAGACTCAGTATATTTGCACAATCTGCTTCTAAGAAAATACAGTTACTTTTAATGCGGGATATTCGCTGACTAAATAACCTTAATTAATCTCCACTGTTATAGAAATCATAAAAAAAAAATTCAGCTTGCTTTCTGCATGTTTAAAAATAAATTCAGTTTTTTTTTCTGCTCTTCTCGGAAATATTTAAAAAATATTTACGGAACTGAATTCTTCTGTTCTGGACAGTATCCTTGAGAAAAATTTTCTCGCTGCTGGCAAAATACTGCTCTCCTTTACCAAGCGCATTCCAAAGCGAGAGCAAGTTATACACAGCGTTTTCTAAACGCACATTTAGAAATACCTCATTATACCAGAACGCAGCCTTGTGAACATTTAAATTTGTCGGTGACGCAGATTGGAATCGCGCCTCCTTGCTACGGAGCCGCCGGTTGTTGTAACCGACTAAACTACACCGATGGAATGTATCGATGCAGATTTGTCATCTTGAGACGTGTTTTACCTCTGAAGTAAGTCACAACCTTCCAAAATAGTTCTTAATTTCTACTTGTTAACTTTTTTATTATACACAAATACATTTTTAAGGTGCGTGTGCATTAATATTTGTCAATGCCTTGACCTTATAAATATTACAAAATATTTGGTCCCTTTCTGTTTCCATATCTTTGTTAGAGATGACAAAAATGCTCGGACTCAACTGTGTTTGTTATTTTACATTCGACAGAGAAGGAAAATGTGTGTTTTGAAAACCAAAATTGTGGAATTATAGCTAGCTGTTCGTAACTATTTCATTCGATGCAAACGAATGATCTGCCCCTACAACAGATTTTAATTTCACTTTGTGAATATTTAAAAAGAGCCATATTAATCTGCCACAACAACCTTACTTGGCTGGAAGTAAGATGGTCGCCAAGTGTGTCCTTTTTTACGCTTTCCAACTGTAGGTTGAAAAAGCGTATATGCTCCAGCTTTGTCCGTCTGTCCGTCCGCACGATAACTCGCGTAAACATGGTTCGATTTCGATGAAATTTTAGTATGTGGTAGGGGATCACCTGGGGACAAACCCTATTGAAAATGGATGAAATGGGGTTAAAGGTCACGATATAGGAGCGGGATCCATTCCATTGCCTTTATGCGTCATAACGTGCGTAAAAATGTTTCGATTTCGATGAAATTTAAGTATGTGGTAAGTGACCACCTGGGAACGAACCCTGCTGAAAATGGATGAAATGGGGTCTAAGATCATGACATAGGAGCGGGATCCATTCCATTGCCCTTATAGTTCATAACTTGCGTAAAAATGGTTCAATTTCGATGAAATTTTAGTATGTGGTAGGAGACCACCTGGAGTAAAATTTTATTGAAAATGGACGAAATGGGGTCAAAGATCAGGACATAGGAACGGGATCTATTCCATTGCCCTTATGCGTAATAACTTACGTGTTATTCCAGAGGTACACTGAACCGGTTCTGTTGAATATCATCGAAATGGGGTCGAATGTCAGGACACAGGAGCGATATTTATTTTACAGCCATTATCCTCATAACTTGAGTAATGATTTCCGGCATGTTGGAAAGCGTATCATAATCTATGCATTGCATGATTTTACTACCTTGTTAACTAAAAACGTAAGCTGTGATTTTCAGTCGATAACTGACACATTTACGGAAAAGTAGTACGATTTACGTCAATAGAATATTTGCAGTCGTGTGGGTGATTCACCCAGGCGTGATGCTACGAGTGGGCTTTAGCCAGCCCACCATTTAGAGCCCCCCTTCCTCCCCAATCTTTGAGCTGTCAAAAATCGTGGCGAGTACAACCATCTAAGATTTTAGGGTACTTGGATAACCACATGCAGGGTGACCAGACGTCCTGCTTTTGGAGGACATGCACTCCTTTTCTTACCATGCCCTCCTGTTCACTAGGCATTAAGGGAAGTAGCCCAGATGTTCGGCTTTTTCAATGAGGAATAATTCATATACATTTTAATAAAATTCTTCTGTTGCAATCATATATCCTATCATGCCACTGCTAAATTGTATTCATTTATTTCCGGATTATCTGTCGCGCTCTCCCTCCTCCCCCTGTCAGTATATTTCTGCAATCCTGCAGCTGCCTGCTACAGTGCATCACTTCAAAGTCAACATTGCAGAGAAAACCTGCCAGTGCGCGTTAGTCTGTCTGTCGTTCATCGCACGTGCACGGTGCTGTGCGGTGTAGTCGTTTAAACAGTAGCTCATTCTGCTTGTTTTATGTGTTGTGTGTTTGTGCTGAGAGTTTTATCTATTTATAATTCAAGTTCTTTAATCAATCAGTGAGGGCTATACTGTTAGTTAAGTACAATTTCAAAGGCATGTCATGCTCTGAATTTCACTGATATTTGTTAAAGAAACCCGATCTCTACTGAAGAAAATCTCTTCCAGTGAAAAATACATGTTTAAGTAAAAACGTCCATCAGACTAAAATCTGTCTAAGTTATACAAAAATATTTAAATAGAGAGCGTGTGCATTCATATTTATTTTTGTACAAATTTATTGTGTCCTTCTTTTTCTCAGGATGTTTCCTCTGAGGAAATGTCTGAGATAACAGTAGATAGACACCGTTTTCGTAATTACAGTTTTGAAACATGAGAAAGAAAGATAAATATTCCTTGTCAGGATAGAAACTAAAATTCATAAACAGGCTTTGACAGCAAATATAAAAAAATACGACGTAAGTAAACTAAAATTACGAAGAAATAGTAACCTGTTAAAGACCACGAAAGCTCTCTCTATGGTCCCCTTTACTACATACCTTGAATACATACAATTTACACTATGTATCTGAAGTTTCTTTTTTTTTTTCTTTTGTTGAAGTTTACATAACAGCATCAGGTAAAATCTACATGAACGAAAGTTTTTGACAAAATTTCTTCCAAGCACTTTAAAATTTGTGTCCTCATACTATATGTAGCCGCCTTAACAGCGCATCCAGTTCTGAGGCTGACGTCGCCATTGGATTCGCCACCAAATTATTCGATTTTTTGCTCCTTATGGTAACTTACGTCACTAGCGAATAGTTTTTCCACCCCAGAAACGCAAACTTAGTAAATTAAAACACACAATTATACGAAAAAAAAGAGAAAGAAAAATTTAAACCTTCTCTCTTGAAATATAAAATAAATAAATAAATCACATTATCTGAATTTGCCTGAGGGTAGTTTAGTTTCAGGCTAGTTATCGCTGGAAGCAAAATAACTCCTAACTAATATGGAAAAATTATTCAGCGGTTTAGTTTAATATTTTGGTGGTTTTCAGTGGATTCGCGCAATAATCATCGAAGCGTCATTGATGTATTTCCTCTCATTCTATTCCTGTTCTTAGAGTTCCACTTTTTTTCTCCATCTTAATCGCGCATTCTTTGGTGGTCGGAGGTAGTCTCTTCTTACCGTGATCAACAGCCAAACCCCTTCCCCACTCAAAAACAAAGAGACCTCATTTCCTCTCAACAAAACTTTTTCTCCCTCAAAAAACATTATAAAACCACTCGTCGTTACAGCGAAGAAATGAACAGGAAAAAGTTGAACGCGCTCTGTCTCTCTCTCTCTCTCTCTCACCCAAACATTTCTTTCTAGTACTATTTTCCAAAACCTACATTTAACTAAAACCTCCCTACGTCACTTCTTTGTTGGTGATTAACTAGGAGGAAATTTTTTAACAGCAGCTTAGCTTTTCATAGGTCCTTACCCAGCGACGAACAGTGTTTTAGTATTCAGCGAAATTACACCTCCACTTTCACCTCACTTTCTTTTTTCTTGCAAATTTCACATTTCTAATTTCTCTGACCCTTGACACCAACAAGTCCTGTGCCCATGTGATAGAGATTTATGCTCACAGCGATACCTACTGTGTCACATCGAGATCTCATGTCTTTTGCATTATCCATCGCTTGCCCGTTAGCATCTCAAATGCGTTTTTTTTTAAGTCAAAGCAGGATATGTGAAGATGTGAAAAGGAGCTAAACGATGTGAAACAATGCGGTTAAGACAGAGTTTTTAATAACTTTCTTTCATTTTTGAGCAAAAAGACATAGCATGGTTTTATACTGTCACGTGCATAATTAATTTCCTTTTTTTTTTATGGCCAAGTACTAAACAAAACATCGCAAGTGGTTTACAGGTGATCTGTAGACAACGTTCCGTTTAGCAACCGTGAGTTTGCAGCTGTCGTTAAGCGCGACAGTTGTCATTCTTTTTTGTTCATTTGCTGTGGGAAAGCTTCTCGAGCAGTGGACTTCAACGGGAGTCGGTCAACTGATGTGATCGTGTGAGCTGAGAAAAGCAAACAGGTTGACGAAGAAAGAAGTGCATGCTCTTTTGAAGGTTTGACGATGTGAACGAACGTTTGTGTTATTTTGTGCTCGTGACATATTGGTGCTCATCGGTGTATGTTTTGTGTGTGTGTGTGTGTGTGTGTGTGTGTGTGGTGATCAAAAACTTGCCGTACTACCTACGCAATCATGGAACAAAATAAGGAGATATTTTGATGTCCGCGACGTCCGCGGTGTACGCGGTGATACAACAGAGATTTATGGCGCATAAACTTGTTACCTGAAGTAATTAGGAAAAACGTTTGTTTGAAGAACTTGCTACCTAGGGACCTTCCGGCGTATTGTTTGGCATATTAGTTATTCATATTTCATTCAGCGTATCTGTGCATTATCTACTCATCTCGATCTTGTATTTACTTTTGAGTTATTAAATGTTGCTCTCCTTTTTATTGGTTAAAAATGCTATCTAAAAGAAGTGTTTATGTGCTTGCTCTCTTCTTTACTGTTTTCTGATCCAGAGGTCGAACTTGACCGATTCGGTTTCATCCTGTGCGTGGCGTCTCGGAACTGATTCTGGGCAGAAGGCCTTCATCCACGTAACAATATTTTCTAAAAAGAAATTCCTTTTCTGTTAAAAGAAGATGATTCTAATTTTTTTGAACATCCACTTAGTTGAATTCAAAATGGTGCATCTTTGCTTCAGGGATAAGAGTTGCTGAAGCAATCCATAAAAACCTGAAACTGTCCATTCTTAAAGAAATCTCGCGCTTCATTTTTTTAAGTTCTAACTTTCCTTCACCTTTTCAGAAAAATTTCTTAAGAGAACTGTTTTTCCCCTATGTCATGTAGAAGCTCATTAACTGTGTATTTAAAACAATTGGATTTGTATTGTAGGCAGCTTGTAATACACAGAAAACTATAGACAACATTCCCGAGTTACTGTTTCCGAAATAATAACTGTAAGCAACCTTTTCCAGATAAATTTAGATTGCGCATGCGCGCACACGACCGATACTGGTTGTGCGAATCCGTTATTGACACATGAGATTCTGCATGAAACCGCGAATATGCGAAATTTCAGCTTGTACTAATGCAGAAACTTTTCACTTTCACATATCAATCGCCTATGTTAAATTTTGCAGATACCGAATGCCAAAATTGTAGTACATGAAATCAATATCATATGAGACAAGAACTGATACAGTTTTTTTTTTCATATTGAATCTCAAACGCAAGAAGTCTTTTTATTTGCAAATTTTAAGTAGTTTTGCATAATATTATATTTTGGCTAAAACATTTGACATTTTGTTCCAAAATCATTCCGCAGCATGATGATTACTTTTTTTTTAGATCAGGCTTTCATAACTCGACATAACATGACAATTAACTCCATAAGTATCAGCAAAATATTGGGCGTACTATTTTTCATTAAATTTTACAGAAGTTTCTTGAACAATGTATAAAGCAATGCATTTCGCAATAAATACACGTATTAAACAGTATCACGATTTTTCATCCCAATTTTTCAAAATGCACGCAGAAAATATACAGTATATTAGCACTTTCACATATTGCATTTTCAACATATTCTCTATTTTCTCGGAGACTACAAATCATACTGCTGAATTCAGAAACATGGAAAACTGTCACTCAAGAATGGAGGTGGAGTTACTTAGGTATAATTGATTTCGAAAGACGCCCACAATTTATTTTCATTTGCTACCTTTCGAATTTTCACTATTGCCTCAAATTATTGTGTTCCTCTCTATTCAAAATGTGATAAAAATTTGGATAAACATAACAAACTGATATGGTATAGGATACATTCTGAATAATGTCTAATAGCGAGGCAACAGAGAAATTTCGAAATAATTAACTAGGATGAGGAAATTCTTGCAAGTAAGGAGGTTGATTTTTGAAAGGGGAGTTGTGAAAAAAATGCCGGAAGGTGATTGTTGTGAGACAAATGAATCCCCTACTCAAGAAATGCGCAGTGTTGTCTCAGAAAATTATGTTTATCCTATTTCTAAAGGCATTGATATGTTTATAGGATAAACTCTGATATGTTTGGTAGTGAGACAACAGCGAAATTCTAAGAGCCGGTTTAAGATAATTCTAGAAAAGGAAAAGGCTAATTTTCGGATGTACCCAAACACTTAATGGAAATTTGAACAAAAAAGAGTCGACGTCTCACTTTGGAAATATGTGCTACTGCCTCAAAGTGGTTCGCTTATCCCGTCTATAAAGGCATTGATATGTATGCTGGACAAACTCTGATATGTTCGGTAATGAGGCAGAAGCAGAACGCCAAAAGAGACAAGAAAATGAAATTCTTAAACAGAGGAAATTGATTTTTGAATATAACCATAACGAATCACTCGATGCTAATTTGAGAAAAACGAGCCGACGTTTTACTTCGGAAATGCGTGGTATTGCCTCAAAGTGATAATTTATCCTGTTTGTATAAAGGCATTGATATGTTTATAGGATAAACTCTGATATGTTTGATAGTGAGACAACAGCGAAAAAAGCTAAGGAAATTCCTAAAAAAGTGGATGTTAATTTTTGAACATTTCGAATCAATCGATTCGAATTTCAGCAAAACAAGCCAACGTTTTACTTCGGGAATGCATGGTATTGCCTTAAAGTGATAGTTTATCCTGTTTGTGTAAAGGCATTGATATGTTCATAGGATAAACTCAGATATGTCTGAAGGTAAGGCAATAACGAAGTTCCAGAAAAGTCGGACCTGGGTCATTTGTGAAACAGAAGAGATCAAGCTTTAAAAATCAGAAGAAATGATCAAAGCTGGTTTACCATAAACTTGATTTCTCACTTTTGGTAAACGCAGGATGCATCAAAGTGTTATATTTATCCTGTATGTAAAGGTATTCACATGTTTGGGCAATAAACTCCGATATGTTTGCCAGCAAGGCAACAGGAAATTCTGAAAAACAAAAACTACAGTTAGACAGTGACCTATAAAGATCACGCAAATTCTAGAAGGGTCAGAAAAAATTAAGCTAATTATTTTCTTAATCATCGCATAATCACTACTCATTCAACCTGCAGTACCAGATTTTTCCCTCATGGAATCCCTGGCTTCTACTTGATTTAAAGTAGTGTTGCCTGAGCAGACATGACAGTATTTACAAATCGACTTATTCCTGTCTCTCTGCGACTAAACCTTGCTACATGCGTAATAAAACTTCCATAGCCATCCGTAGCCAACAAACTCAAACAATCTCATTTTTTTATGCTTTACAGAATCTGTATGGGTACAGTTTAAATGTTTGATAGTTGGTTTTAAACATTTAAAATACATATTTCTTAAAAAACTTAAAAATATATATAAGCACAAAACACAATATGATAAGTTCCGTTTCACACCACTTGTCTGAAACACGGTGGAAATACTGACGGAATTAGGAGAGTTTCCACATTCATAAATAATTCAAGTAGAAGTAAAAGTTATAGAAAATCTCTCAAAAATCTGCGACTCTGATATACACAGACAAACATTATTTACAAGGTGTTACTGAACATATTTTACATAATATCATTATACAAACGTTTTCATTAGAACGCAGTGAAGAAATATATTTTTACTGAAGCAAAACTTATAAATGCTTATATGCAAGTAGCTATTAAATAAAAACTTTAAAACAGCATGGTTTAACTCTGGACTTCTACAATACTTCAATAACTTTTTGATATGTTTCTGAGATAACACTCATAATTATCTAAGCAAAATTTAAATTTCCACTTTTGAAAAGTTACGAATATCTAATTCTTGAAATTCCAGTTGATGGAATGAACGATTTTTGTGAGCTCTATAGTAGTTTCTAATAAAATAAGTGCTTCTAATATTATACACTTTCTGTTCCGAGTAACGTGATTTCAGTGACTGTAGTAATAGAACATTCAACATGGAAAATTCAAGGAATATTTTTGGGGATGTTTAACGTTTCCTATCACCTAAAACAAGAAGTAAGAACCGGTCCCTGATTTAGTGCAGATTGTTTCAGGGAAGAAATCCTGTGAAGTAAAACGGAACACAGTATCTTTCCCTTAAGAGCGTTTCAAACCAAAAATCACAAGAAGCTAGACGACCGCAAGACCATGACATTCTTAGAACACTTTGTGCATTGCTTAGTTTAAACAGAGAGTAATTTAAGAGAGGTTTTCATTGATTTCTTTAAAATATTCTTTTTAATATCTGATGTGGACTAGGTAGCTTATACACGATATAAGAATCGAAAAAAGCAGAACCTGTGAAACCAAACTACCTCAAGAGAACACATAAATAAAATGTGGTTATAAATGGAGGCATGAATTTTGATGTCTTAGTCTTTTTTAAAAACACACAAACGGCAGAGGGACTTTTTACACCCTATATGTAGAGCCCAGGCCTGGAACTCCCAGTTCAATAGAACCCTTCTTTCTAAAATTGTTTCTAGAAATAACCAAGTCGTTATTAATCGTTTTGAAACGAGGCCTGTTTAAGAAAGACTTGGGTGGGTTTTTTTTACGCTTTCCAACCGTATATCCAGCTTTGTCCGTCTGTCCGTCCGCACGACAACTCGCGTAAAAATGGTTCGATTTCGATGAAATTTTAATATGTGGTAGGGGATCACCTGGGGACGACGAACTTTATTGAAAATGAGTGAAATGGGGTCGAAGTTCAGGACATAGGAGCGGGATCCATTTCATCGCCCTTATGGTTATAACTTACGTTAAAATTCTTCGATTGAGACAAAACTTTATCATGTTGTTTCCGAAGTATACTTTACCGGTTCTGTTGAATATCATCGAAATAGGGTCAAAGGTCAGGTCATAGGAGCGAGATTTATTCTACAGCCATTATCCTCATAACTTGAGTAATAACTTGAGTAATGATTTTTAGTATGTTGGAGAGCGTATCATAATCAATGCATGGCATGATTTTACGAGATTGTTTTAAATAGTTTGTTTTAAATAGTACGTGAGCGTGAGTAGAACGATGTGAAGAAGCTTGCGCCTCCCCCCCCTCCTCTCAGTCGAGTCATGAATAACAGAGTGGAACAGCGTACAGCTTTGAAGTTCTGTGTTCGTTTAGGTAAAACGAATTTGGAAGCGTATGGAATGTTGGTGCAGACATATGGTGAGAGTGTGGTGCCACCTCGTACAGGACAGTGGTGTTATAAAGAATTTCGCGAAGGCCGCGAATCGTTTCAGAAACAAGGTGGACTTGGGGTGTCACCAACAGTAGTTACCTGATGAGATGGTAGGCACTATAGCCGCAGTTATTCGTGAGGATCATCGGCTCACACAGGGGCAGATTTATGCTGTAGGGGCGCCGCCTCACTGAACCGTTTAGGGGCCCCTAGTTTTGATACACATTCGGGTTCCGGGTATATTTACTACTATTTTTAAATGGACTGTAATCAATTTCAGCATCATCAAATAATTTTGTTATTATTCTATATTTCAACAAAAAGAAACAGTGTTTCATTTACTTACAAACACAACATAATGTTTATAGGAAATTACTCCTGGATTTAATTGCAGCAAAAGTGTCTATGACTTCATCATAGTTGACATGATTCAGCGCATTACTCTCTATGTACAATATTGAAAAACTATTGAAGTGCTCTTGAGAAAGTTTTGATCGTAGATAATTTCTGACTCTTTTAAGAGCACTTAATGATCTTTCACCACTTGCATTGGATATTAGTAAAGTAAGGAAATTTTTAATGGTTTCCACATTTGGAAATGTTTCTTTCAAACCGTCACTGTCCACAAGCAGTTTGTACCAATCTTCGGGCCGGACTGAGGATTGACCTTGATCCATGAGATTCACAAAACGACGGAAATGCTGCAGTTCATCACAAAACAGTTTCTCATCAATGTAATTTAAATATACCGTGGAAATATTACTGAGGTCACATTTCGTAGAATGGGCATGTTCAACAGTAAAAATTCCTTTGAATATATCGAATATAATTATCCTACCAGATTGTCACAGAAAGCATTAAGTATCTCCACTCGAATCTTTTCTCCCCCCCCCAGATAAACTTCATTGTCTGGTTGCTCCACAAATGTAGACAAGGTCGAGCCAGAATGGTCATTACGTACAGATCTACTGCCATCTTCATGTTTCTATCTTCCTTCTGCAAGGATTTGCTGACTTTGTCGATTTGTTGTAACAGCCGGTTCCACAAGACAGTCATGAAGGCAATTTCCTATTTGTCAAACGTTTTTGCCAATGATTTTGCTTCTGTTTTGGCTTAAAAGCTTTTCAGTTTCACACTCAGAAAGTTTAATTGATGCTTCTCTAATCTCACTGTAAGCTCCTCGTAAGGTTAATACAGCATCAGCTCTTGCTGACCATCGAGCATCACTCAACTGTTTCACAATGTGTTGATGTGGTTGAAGGTGGGATTTAAGTATTTACCAGCGATGAGTGGAGGCCGAAAAAAAGTATATGCTTTTTTGAACAAAATCAAAGTAAGCTTCAGCATATCTGCAGCATTCAGCAGCATTATTGCCTACAAAATTCAAAGAATGGGTTGAACACGGCACATAAAATGCTGTGGGATTTCTTACAGTTAATTTTGCTTGAAGGCCAGCATATACACCTGGCAAGTTCAAGGCATTGTCATAGCGTTGGCCTTTACAACGTTTTACATATAGCGATAGATCTGAAATCTATTTCAAGAGAGTAACTTTCAAATGCTCCGCTTTATGAGATTTTATGAGCAAAAAAACAAACAAAGGGTTCTGTTGGGGCTGCCTGTCACCCCACTGTGCGTGGACCCTTCTTTAAGATATCGAACACCCTGTAAGCCCGCGCTTCGCACAGATGCCAGGGCCGCATAGAAGAGCTCGTGACCTAGTGTAGATTCCAAAGTCTTACGATTGAAACATAGTGTAAAAATGAAACCAAAGAATCGCTCAACAGTTTTTCCATCAGCTTTTACATACCTCAAAATAAAAGTTTGTTGGTCCACATGGTTTACGTCAGGAGTAGAATCGGCGATAATTGAAAAGTACTGGGAATGTTTAAACTCCTCACAAAAAACCTTCCCAAGTTTTTCCGCCATTACAGTTAAATATCTCGTCATATGTTTGGTGAGACAAATAGTTTGTTCTCCCTGAATCACAGTGCTCATACTTTTCAAAAAGAACTTTCAGAAAGTCATCAAACTCGGCAAGATACTCCATACAAATTAAAAAATTACCCCTATTTACATATTCAGAGCATTCAGTTTCTCTGTGACCTCTGCGTGGATGTCCGAGTCTTGCAAGTAGTTTCACAAGGGCTACTACTCTATATAGTACTTGCTTCCAATAGCCCTTTTCTTTTTCAATCTGAGTCATTAGTTGAGAATCAACTCTCCCGGATAATTTACTCCTTGTAGGCATGTTGACCATGACTGTTGAGTAAGATTTCGAGATTTCATGATTTCTTAAAACTTTTTTTGCACGTGAACAATCAGAGAATTCATCAACAAGAACCCTATGTGATTTTTAGGGTCGGGAAAAAGTTTACACACATAGCAGTAAACAGGCTTAGAAGTTTCAGAAAAAATTAACCAGTTTCTTTTTTCTTTTGTTCTGCTATGTGTGCCTTTTGGTCTTCAACCTATAAAAGTGATTTTCCTAAATTACGTTTTCCCAGAATCAGAAAATAGTTTCCACATATTTTTAGTTCTCCTTTATTTTCTGGTTTGTTTCTAATAAAGTAATCCATCATATCGGAGTAGGGGCTGGAAGGCTATAAAGCTATATCAGTAGGATAGTATGAATTTATTGAACAGGTAGGCTTACGCTCTTCTTCTTGATTTGTTGGTTTTTGCTCTTGGTTGATTACTTGGCCTGACAATTAAAATCATTCAGTGGCAAATGGGATGGTTTCTCGCGTGAATCTAAGTAGCTGGAGCCAAGATTTGAATTCATTAGACTAGCCTTAGCATCGTTGTTGTCTAAACTTGAATGGTGTGGGTCCTGTGTAGGTTCCAGTTGCACATTTTCTTTTGAAGTACATGAATACGGAAGCTTTTGCTCAATTTTCTCATCTCCGGTATGACTCTGCACAGGCTTCTGTAGAAATACTAATAAACTATCCTTTTGCTTTTGAAGACGTTCATCTTTCTCTTTTTTCGTCTTCTGCTTTTCATAATCTGACTCATAACTTCGTTTCACTGGCTTCATTTTCAGGAGAATCAGTCACATAAACAATATGTAAACGAAACAGAAACAACACCTGTAACGATACCGATTTTAAGGGCACGGTTAGGTGTTAATAATCACAATATTAACTAAGTAGCACTATATAACACCATAACGTGAAGATCGAATGATAACACACAAATACAGATTACAGACGATATTTTAGGCTATCTTGCGACGAGTTAAATTACTCTACAGTAAGCAAAATTTTACTCGCTTGTCAAGCAGGATTGCCAACTTTACATTTCTTAAGTAGAGGATAGACAACGAGCACTATATAAAGTTTAAACCACGACTGCTTTTCTATGAATCCGCAAAATATTATATTCGTAAACCTAACTTTTCCCCTCTCTTTTCCTTTTTTGCTTCCTCTTTGCTTTACTTCTCTTTTCACAGTGAATCGGGGGCCCTCCGGAACGCGGGGCCCTTCACGATTGCAGCTTGCGCGACCCCATAAATCCTCACCTGGGCTCACAATGAGGCAAATGGCAGAACATTAACAGATTTCAGTTGGACGTGCCCTGTACTCAGTGAGAAACTAACAGGACGCGAGTCCGTGCAAAATGGATTCATCGGTTGCTCACGCCTGAACAAGTGCGTGTTTAATTGACGCCTGAACAAAACAAGTGCGTGTTTAAGAATGAGTTATATAGTACATATATCATTCCAGAAAATAAGCGGAGCCTTCATTAAAGGAAACGTTTACAGCTTTTGCAAGCAGTAGAAAATAAATCAAGAATTGTTTTGAGACTTATCTTAAAAGTTTTATACTATGCTTTATGTAGTCTGAAACCCTAAAGACCAAAGAAAGCGATCCTTCTGAAATAAGCGATAATCATTCCAAAGGAATTCATCAGGGTGGGTAAATTTCTTCTCAACGGAAATGTGAAACTATTTCTGCACAAAGACATTAATTTCTAAGGTTCAACTCTTAATGCATCTCTGAAAGATGATAAAAACAGAATTTTTAAATTAGTCCGAAAATAGTAAAATATAATACAGAGTGTGCCTAAAGTCTTTCCCTGATTACGATAAATCGTATAAAATTAACCGAGGAAGTTAGACGTACGCGGTTTGTTGCATTTATGGGGTCATATTCTCAAGTTTATTTTGTTCGTTGTACTTTTGGAACAATTGGTGACGCTGCAAGACTGCAGCGTAGTTTGTTGTTGAAAGCGTCATTCGGCGTAATGGTCTCTATACAGAAGAAGGCTAATTGTACTCTCTGCTTTCATGAAATCAAATCTGCAATTTCAGTGCAGCGGAAGTTTAGGCGTGAGTATGATAGATCTCCGACTGATGTGAAGAGCATTAGGAACTGGTATCAAAAGCTTAAACAGACGGGCAGTGTTGGTGACCGTGCAAGAAGTAGAAGACCTTCCGTTAGTGAGGAAACTGTCGACGCCGTGCGTGATGCATTCGTACGAAGCCCAAGGAAATTAATTCGTCATGCCTCTAGTGAACTCGGAATACCTATGAAGACAGTGCACCGCATTTTAAGAAAGTGGCTTCGTTTTTTTTGCATACAAATGGCAAATTGTTCAAGCCTTGGAACCCAATGATAGGTCCAGATGTGTGACATTCGCTATTATAACGAAGTAAATATCTCCGTCATTTTTTGGGTCCACGCCGGGAATTCGATCCGAGTCCACTTAATCCGGAACAAGTCGCTCTACCAACTGCGCTACGCAGACGTTCGTTCTCGCTGCTATCTGTCTTTATATCTTGTTCGTCCTGCGGGGCAGGCACGTCACATCTCCCCCCCCAAAAAAAAGGGCCGGGGGCATGGCACACGGGTCAGCCGTGACCATGAATCGTTGCAGGCAGCCATCCGCGGTAGAACGTGCACTTGAGAGCTCCCAGTCAATCTGGTGTGTGGAATGCAACGTCCCACACATTTATTTTTCGAAGCGCTGGAGAAGGGATTCTCTTATTTTTCCTATCTCGCGGTGTGGAAAGAACATCACACCATTGCGAGATCTTTAACGGCCGGGTCATCCGGGAAATTCGGGAGCCATTATAACGAAGTAAATTTCTCCGTCATTTTTGGGTCCACGCCGAGAATTGAACCCGAGTCCACTTATTCCGGAACAAGTCGTTTTACCAACTGAGCTACGCAGACGTTCGTTCTCGCTGCTATCTGCCTTTATGTCGTGTGCGTCCTGCGGGACAGGCACGTCACACTATGGATATTCTTGAACAAATAGACGAAGATAATGATTACCTGAAGCGGATTTGTTTTTCAGACGAATCAACTTTTCATACCTCAGGTAAAGGGAATACGCATAACGCCCGTATCTGAGGTTCAGAAAACCCACATGTATTTTTGGAGAAACAGAGGGATATCTCTAAAATCAATGGTGCGGACTAATGCACAACAAAGTAATTGGACCGTTCTTTTTTATTGAGCCCACCATTACATCGGCTATTTACTTCGACATGATGCAGCTGTATGTGGCACCTTAAATGGAAGAGCTGCAACCATGGGTAATGTTCCAACAGGACGGGGCGTCCCGCACTGGGGTGTACCTGCTTGTCAATTCTTAGATGACAAATTACCTAACAGATGGATAGGCAGGGATGGTCCCATACCCTAGCCACCAAGATCCCCAGACATTACGCCCCTTGACTTCTTTTTATGGAGCTACATTAAGGATCAAGTTTATGCAACACCAGTTGCAGATATTAACACTTTGAAGGAAAGAATAACTGAAGCGTTTGCGACCATCACAGATGACATGTTACAGCAGACATGGAAAGAGATAGAGTACCGACTGGATGTCATCCGCGTTACGAAAGGAGCCAACGTTGAGATATACTGATGACGAAAAAACCTCTGGATTTCGGGCAAGCTATATTGGAAAACCGTATGTGTCTAACGAGCGTGGTTCATTTTATACGATTCATCGTAATCAGGGAAAGACTTTAGAAACACCCTGTATTTCTGGAAATGCGCAAACAGTTTGCCGTTTAAAAAAAACTGCTTAAGTGATTTATTTTGGAAAATCCTCAATCATTTTTCTAAGTTACTCTTCCTTTACATGATCGCCAGAATTAAACCGGATTTTTTTTTATTGGAGGTTTAACGACCACCGTGAGCAACTCAATGGGCTATATAAGCAGTCGCCCGTCCTTAATTTAGGATCACTGGTTCCAGAAAAGGGAGAGAGCCAGTACCGTAAGACAAACACAACATCCATGCCTCACCAGGATTCGAACCCGGACCCCGTTTGGACGAATGATCAGAGGCCATCGCTTAGACCACTGCGCCACCGGCGCGGCCAGATATCTCTGCGTTTAATTATTTACGTGGGTAATTTACGATTGACAGTTGTCGGGAATAACCATTTTTAAGTATCAAAGAAATGTCTACTAGATAGCACTTAAGTTTAAAAAAATATTATAAATTCTCTCGCTATTTCCAAAAGCTTTGAATATAAAACGCTACACTATGAGAAAAACGGCTCTGCTCTAATTTTCTGTCTGCGGTCGACTAGCAAAAGTCTTATGCTTTTGGTGGCACAACGTAGCTATCTCAGCAGAAAGAAGAATAAGAAATTGTATACTGTATCTTTAACTTGAATTATTTAAATCATTCAGAATTTGTCATGCTGTTTGTCTTTTTAGTGATGGAATCAGTAACAATTTTCTTAAAATTTTGTAAATAATTTGCAACATGAAATGAAAAATTTCTGAATTATTAATACAGATAAAATCTTTTCATCCCCTATAGCAATGAATGTAATAATTGTTTTAAAAATATCATAAGTGTCAATTGTAATTAGCATAAAATAAATCCATGTCGCGTTCTTGTTCACAACTTAAACGTAATGATAAAAAAGCCTTTCATTTAACAGGGGAAAATATGTTTCTGAATATAATTATACCCCGTAGCATCGGGACATCCATGTTATCGAAGCAAAAGGAGTGTAGAGTATAAAAATCTCCAAATGCTAACATCTTTCGCTGGCACATTTCACTTCAGAAAATGTTAGAAACGTTGTCTGGACATGATTTTAATTTAATTTTAATATAAGATGCAAGTGCAAGTTTTGCGCGGCACAATACCAGATATGCAGCGTTTTAATTTGATCGCTGTAAAAAAGGCATCAAACGAAAATCACACAGCACAATAAATCTGATATGTCAAATTTCCAGGCACACTAGTTTAGTTTTGGTGTCGTATTAAGTTCTGAGATGTGCGATTATATGATATGTTGAGAAGCTGTGGGATTTTTGCATTTGTCTTGCTTGATTCTGCTTTTTTGTCAAGCCATTGAAAAAGCTTTAAGAGCTGGAATGCAACATTGTAGCATTTCATTCTCACCACGAGGCACTTTAATCTAAAGGGAAAATTTTCATAGTTTTGTTCATCACAGAAGAAAACGCTTTCGAAAAAATTTCTACAGTGACGTAACTTTTTTTTTGGAATTACAGACTGACGCATTTTACTAAAGTAGCTCTAAGTTTTTGAATACCAATAAAACCAGTACCTTACATCTTTCAACAAACTATATATCTACATTTCTTTAAATATTGCACAACGTTCACGAATATTAAATACGAAAAAATATATTTGGCTTTTTTCAAACAACTCTTTTTTCTGTTCTGGATATTTCCGAGGAACATGTATAGCAAAAATGATATGTTTAATTCGACAAAACAACAGGCATCACAAGAGCAGCAGGAATGATATACTTCCTGGAAACAACAAAAGCATTACATAAATTATGTATATATGTATATATTACTTACCGGCAATCGTTAACAGAAGTTTCCTGGGTGGTGTAAAACGATAATACAAAGGAATAAAACTGCACTACATAACAAAATACACAAAGCTGCAAATGACATTAGTAGAGGAATTTTCAGCTCTGTATATAAACTTCCTAGGGAAAATTGTCTTTAAAAATAATTATTTGTAAAAATTTACCGTGGAACAGTGTTTCTGGAAAAACTTATCTGTGGTACACTATTTTCACTGTTTTAAACTACATAAATAGTCTTTAGTTATCACAAAACACAAATTTCAGCTTAAAAACACTAACAGCTTTCTTGTAATGCAGTATAAAAACACTGCAGTGAATAACACCAATTTTTTTCTACAGTTATAAATCTTTGACTACACGACACTTTTAAAGCTACAATGTTGATTCAATAAATACGTTACTCTGCACTACGACCAGTATTGAAAATGGCGTTTACGGCGGAGATATATGGCAAGATAAATTTGGATTATGTTTTAAAGTCCATCTTGCAATTGTTCAACACTTAACGAGAAGAATGCAATGCTAAAATTAGTATACAGTTAGTGTTCATTTGCAGACAAGCGTTTCTTGTTTCTGGGCATGTTTAGTTCAAGAGGAATACTGAATTTGAATAGCCGTGCAAGAGGTTCATAAAAATGTATTTCATTTATATTCGTGAGAACATATGAATCAGATACTTGTATAAAGTGCTTTGGGATGTAAATTTTGCAAACATACTAAAAAGCAATCCGATGGCACGACCTGAATTCCTACTATTGTGTTTCAGCAACTGCTTAATAAAGAAATAACATGTATTTATTCTTCTTCCGGTGACATGGAATTTTTGAGACTGAATATTTTTAACGGCTCTCACTTAAATATTACTTTTCTATAGTTAATAATAAACAATTAATTATTAATTTGAAGATGGAAACTGGATTATATTATAAGGTTGGTGCGAATGAAATGTCCGACGCGAACGAGCAGTGGAGAAGGGCCCCCACCACAGCGGAATGGAACCACCCACAGGTGTCGCGGGTATTACGTCACAGAGTTACTATAAATAGCTAGCACGTGTGTGAAGAACAAGGTTCAGGCGTGGTTTCTTTGGACGTAACGTGGCTTGCAAAAGAAACATGCAAACGCAGGATTTGAGAGTCATCTTCCTGTATGAATTTTAACTGGGCCATTCTGCAGGAATTGCCGCTCGAAACGTTAACAAAGCGTTTGGGAAGAATACAACCAACGAACGAACTATTCGGCGATGGTTTGTGATGTTTCGAAGCGGAGATACGAACCTGCGAAATAAAGCACGTAATCACCGACCTGTTGCTGTTTCTGACGATGTTCTGTTGCCAGTGGTTGAAGCGAACCCCCGAAAAAGGTGTCATGAGATAGCGGCAGAGACAAGTGTCCACCACACGACAGTTGTTTGGCGTCCGACTGCGCTGGGTAAGGTAAAAAAGCTGGACATGTGGCTGCCGCATGAGTTGACAACTGCCAACAAGACTACGCATTTGGAAGTCTGCACGTCGGTGCTTGCCAGGAATAAACAGGAACCTCTACTGCATCGAATCGTCACCTGCGACAAGAAGTGGGTCCTTTATGATAATCGGAATACACACGAAGAAGATGATGCTCCTAGTCTGGTGGTCAACAGCCAGGGTAATTCAACGGAGTTTCTTGGCAAGAGGCCAAACCATCACTGCAAAACGTTATTGTGCTGAATCACGCCACATGCACCGGAAATTGCTGCAGAACAACCGGCTTTGGTCAACAGGTATAGTGTTCTTCTGCTTCAGAAAAATGACCTTCCTCACGTCGCACAACGAACGATGCCTTGGGCTATGAAACCCTTCCTCATCCTGTCTATTCTCCGGACTTGTCTCCGACAGACTATCATCTGTTTCGTCTCATGGATTACTTCCTGTCCGGGAAACAGTTCACGGCAGACAACGAGGTTCAACGTGTAGTTGATGATTTCTTCGGGTCTCATCCAAAAGACTTTTTTCGTTCCGGGATCATGGCCTTCCCGGACAGATGGCAATTATGTGTCGATGCCGAGGCGGATTATTTTGTCTAGGTAAGTTGTCCTATTTTTCCGTTCTCGCCGTCCGCGTGTGCTGGTCCGTTGCTGGACATTTCATTCGCACCAACGTAATATTTAAAGCGGGAGCTCGAATCGAAAATGTATTTTGGATTTTGTCTTGCGGATGAAAACAGTAATATCCCATATTTTGAGTTAGGAAACAATAACTTTCTTTGATGACGACTTTAACACTAATATCTGTACTATTACTCACATTAGTATACAAAAAATAAATTTAAAACAATATTTATAGAAAATAGGCTTGTATGATTTCCGAAAAGAATGCATATGTATCAGACACATATATGAATAGGAAAGTTTTAGAAACTGAATTGTAAATAACATGAATTCTAGCCCGTAAGCAAGAATTTATTTGTCCACACACCATCAACACTCCAAAAAAAAATTTTCAGACTCTCCCTATAAAAATTTGAATACCTCTCTATTTGAAGGCGTGTAAAAGTCAACACTGACCCACTCTCTCTCTCTCTCTCTCACACACATATTTATAATTTTCTTTTTTTAAGTATTAGTTCTTTTAATTATCGTATATCACAGTTGTCAAAAGTAGTTACCATTTACATGAATTTCTCATCTAATGCTATGTGCCTCTGCACACATCCACAATCACCAAATCATGGCTTTGATTATTGGCATATTTTGTACTGTTTTCAAGTTTTCTGAATGAAGTAAATACATGGAATATAGTGAAAATATGCTACTAATCCGTAGAATATTCCTCTAGCGGAGGCACATTCACAATCAGCAATTTTTTTTTAAATGTATCTCCAAAAGTTTGCTGATTGTGGATGTGGGCGGAGGTACATAGCATTAAATGCAAACCATGTATAGATGAAGAATTATTGCTTCGGAGAAATTCGTTTCTCAAATATATGATCGAATTTCTCAGCTTTACATTGAAGTGTCTTCCACCGCTAGATGCAATAATTTTTCTTTTAACTTTTAATTTAATTTGAAATCTATGCATATAAGTACAGTCTAATGTTTCTTTCTTAGTTTTTTCGTTTAAAGCATATGTTTAAAGTCAATCATTATTGCAACCACAAAACGTATCCCTTCATTTTAGCCTGCTTGCCGATATATTTCTGAAATCATTTCAGTATGCACAAAATTTGTGAAAATATTAATACCTACTGTTTCATAAACCTATATTTGTACAAAGTTGCTTTTTAGAATAAAAATAGCAACGTTTTTCTCACAATAAAATGTTTCTTATACATCGACTATAGCTTCGCAGAGCGTTTGGCTCGGCATCATCAGACGAATGATTTCGTCTTGATGATGCCGAGCCAAACGCTCTGCAAAACTATAGTCGATGTATAATAAACATTTTATTATGAGAAACGTTGCGATTTTTATTCTACCTTAACACCACAAGTTTCGCATTAAGAAACATTTTGGCATGAAAGAAAAGAAACAAAAACGTACAAAAACAAAATAACCGTGAGCCATTTTGATAAATGATTTCTGGTTTTAAACCTAAGTACAAAAATTTCCACCGTTCACTGTTTTCGAATGGTTTTCTTTCCATTTGTAATCCTAGATTTAAAGCCTAAAAGGTTCACTGTAAATAAAAATGTTCAGTCTTCGAAAAATTTACTTCATCCAAACGTCCCCCAAAACATTTATAATACCCCATCTTTCCAATCTGAAATTCCTGAATAAACCTCTGCGTGTAAAGTCTTTAGCTGGATATTAACAACACCATGAGCTTTACGCGAAGTTAACCAAATCCAATACATTCCTTAGTTTTTGTATATGGTAATTACTAGCTTTAGTGACAAATTTAAAATTTTTTACATGGCATACAGCTAAGCTAGAGCTGTACAAAACACGCATTAATGTGTGTTATATTCTCAAGTTTTTCCCGTATAACTGTTTCGTACGAAGGCCAGAGGTGGCAGCACATTGGTCGAGCAGGAAAAATGGCTGATTTCAGTTGGGCGAAGAAACCACTGTAATCAATTTTTCTTTGCGAATTCAACAGCCACAGGGATTGTGTATCTGGGCATGTTGGTAAAGTTCTTCATGCTACAATTGACCGTTGATTTGGAGTCTGATACGCTGTTCAAACAAGATGGCGCGCCGCCAAATTTTTGAAGGATGTCTGCCAATTCCTCGACGGCCACTATTTTGGAAAACTGATCCCTAGCGATGGTCCTATTCCGTGACCCAAAAGATCACCGCGCTAACACTTCTGAATTTCGTTTTATGAGGTTATGTCAAGGATATTATCTGAGTGCCTCCAATGCCCAACAGCGTTGCTGAGTTGAAAACAAAGATTTCGGAAGTCCTGTTGCAAGAGGAAGAGACAATGCTGGAATAGGACCTGGCAGGAACTTGGTTATCGCTGGGGTACATGTCGTGTTATCAAGAAAGCGCGTATCAAACACATGTACGAAAAATAAAATAAGTGTGTGCGCCAGTATATATTTGTGTTCCAATTTCAAATATAAAATTTGTGAATTTTTAATTTTTTAAATCGTTACTAAAGTTTGTAATTACCAGGCGCGAACATAAGAGGCAGGCCATATAGGCCATGGCCTCTCTTTTGAGAGTTTCTTTTAAATACTAAATAAATATTTATGTATCATCTATTCCTAAATCTGTGCTATTAGGATTTTTTAAAATGTTTGATATCTAACAGTATACTAACTTTTACATTGCCATTGCTCGCGTGAAGAACGCATGTCATGGATAAAGTTAAGTTTTGGTAAACTACATTTGTACATCCTGTCGGTACTTCACTCGTTCATAATCACTTCACCTAAACTGGTCCATGATATATTACCGATTAATTTGAGCGTGATTTGCCATAAAGGTTTGGCGTATTATCGGGAATAGTGCTATGCCAAATGGAATTCCATTCCTCCTGCCGTATGTCCATTCCCAACACTGCTTACGACATTATGGAATGATATTTTCAGTGGGGGGATTTCTTCTATTCAGAGACGCATGCAGATGATCAGTTTTTTTTAGAAGTTTGTCGTATACTGGGATCCCTTTTGGTCATACGATCGTTTTATGGTGGAATTACTCAAGGGTGCGTCGGACTCTGCCTCATCGCTACTCAGGGTGAGAGCAGGGTTGACCCTCCCATTCATTTCAGACTGATATGTCTTGATCATGTTAGCGTTCAGGACACTCATCTCGCCTTCATGGGGCTCCTGAACTTTCATAATGTCCTCTGGGATGTTAACAACACAGTGGAAGACGTCAAACTTTGCCGGTAACCTTCCAGATTCGAACAACCACTTCGAGAGACCTGATACGCTCAGTAGTGTGCACAGACTCACCAGCATGGACAGGGTTCTGAAGGGAAACATCTGTTCCTCCTTAACTGCATCATAAAAGGGATACTTTATGACAGCCGGGAGACCCACGATTTCTTCTCCGCCGAGAGCCCGCAGGAAAAATCCCATGAAGTAAGCTGAGAGAGACCCGTAGGTGTTGCAAAACTTTTTAAAGTAGACTACGCAAACCAGCTGAGGAAACAGCATGACATACACCAGATCCGAGGAGAGATACCATAGACCGTAGATGGATTTGACAGTCAGAGCCATCGCCGTAGCAAGGAACCCAACGCACAGAATGGCACCTCTCATGACCCAAATAATTTCTTTTTCCGAAGCCTGAAAAAACAGAAAACGATATGTTAATCATGACAGTGGTGAATCACAATCTTCATGAAAGTAGATTATCAAGAGAACAGTAGCGTAACTACTATTAAGCGCGATGAAGATATTTAAGAGCCCACGACTTTAGGGTACAAAAGAGGATGAAGACAATGAAATTTTTTATCTCAATTCTACGGACAAAAAAGAAAGTTGATGAGATATGCGAGAGGAAAGAAAAATAACTTATGCGACATGCACCTGCAATTTAACCTTCCCTTTGAGTTTCTATATTCTCATGTAAATTTGGATCCTCTCGTTAAATATTTCCTGACTTAACACACATTAGCTTTCCCGACGAGCTTTACAAAGTTGGCATCCTGATAGTGGCTCAAAGAGCTGTCGAAAAGGTAAATAAAGAAAAGTTCGATAAGAGCTGCTGTTCAGGGAGTTATGCGCGGAGACTGAGAGCCGATATTCTATTAGATGCGCTCATTGACATAAAAATCCGCGCACCAAGAAGGAGGCGTCGGATTGAAATGCGATTTTAGTAGTGAGATGGTACATACCAAGGACAGAAGTGATTACAATATCACAGCAGCAGAACGATTTCCCGCGAACATACGGTACACATTCCGGTCAGCGTTAGTACCGCGTCGGACCGCCCCGTGCTCGGATACATGCGGTGATACGGTCCAGCATGGAGTCAAAGAGACGTCGTATGTTGTATTGGGACAGATTGGCCCACACTTCTTGCAACTGACGCTTTACATGGAGAAAGCTGGCTTCCCATGTTTTCCTACACGTGCTCGATGGGCGAGGGAGCAGGCGAACTGGCAGGCCACGGAAGCATCGAAGCATGACGTAGATAGTTCTGGGAAACCCGAACCGTGTGCGGGCGGGCGTTATCTTGTTGGAAAATGGCTCCGGGTCACCTACACCAGGAAATGCAGCACATAGGGTCGCAAGATCTCCTGTACGTAATGCTGGGCTGTCAACGTCCCTCGGATCACTGCGAGAGAAGTCCAGTTCTCATACGCGATGGCTCCCCAGGCTATCACGCCTGCAGTTCGGGACGTGAGCCGCTGTACAGCGAGGTTGGGATTGTAGCGCTCACCTGCGGTCCTCCACACTCTGACACGGTGGTCGTGCGTTCCTACACAGAAGCGGGATTCTTCGCTGAACACTACACGTCGCCAGTTTGTAGCATTCCACGTAGCTCGTTGCTGACACGATTGCAACCGAGCCGACGATGGTCAGGTGTTAATGGCAGAAAACGTGAGGGCCGTCGAGAGTGCAGATTCGCCTCTGCCTGGCGTCTGGAAATGGTTCTGGCGGACACAGGAGTTCCTTGTACAGCAGCCACATGTCTCCTCTGGATGACGTCGTTGCATCTATGCGTGCCGCTCTCACGATCTAACGGTCCTCTCTGCTAGTGGTGTGTCTAGGTCTTCCAGATCCAGTTCGCCTTGTCTGGGTGCCTTCCCGTGTCCACTTCTCTCAACACGATCGCACCGTACTGTCCGACCGGCCAAATTGGCGGCCGATTCGGCGCGTCGGCCACCCTGCGTCTCTCATCCCGAAGATACGGCCTTGTTGAAACTCCTTCAGTTGCCCGTACGCACATCTACGCCGGCTCCTCGGCATGCCTATCACTCAGGGATCTCACCTGACCCTTACCGTGCACTTCGGCACGAATGTGGGGTCCCCTGAGCGGCGCCTTAAAAGCCCCAAGGATTGCGATCGCAGCGCCTGTCTTTGCTGCGCGCATGCGGAAGCGAACAAAACTTTAATTATTTGCATATCTTCCCTCCCCGTAGCTATTCGCCGAGTTTCGCATTAATCGTACGGTTTCTTCTTGATGCGCGTATTTTTATGACAATGAGTGTATGCTGTGAGAGGAATACGATATGTGATATATGATTGTGATATGCCAATTATACTGTATTTAATAACAGCAAGTAATAATTATCAAACGTATATTATTACAAAATAGTAGCTTGAAGTGCTTTCAACTAAATGTTACAAGCGACGTACTGAATATTTTACGTGCTAGAAGACATGGTAAGTTCGGGGAACAAGAGGGGCACTTACACAAGAAAAGCATCTAGCGTGTTAAATCCGTTTATTATTGTGATATAATAATCGCAAAGATTCGCCAAGCTTTCTCACTCCACTGGGAGGCATTTTCAAGGCAATGGTAGACATAAAAATGCAGGGAATTGGAACACGTAAGGAACAAAGACGATTTTCTGAAAATAACGTCTGTGACGTCACGAGCATATTACATGAATTTGTTCTTTCTTACGTCGCTGGAACCAGTTATCATTCAACACTGATTTAAATTGAAGAAACTTCGGAATGAGGTTGTTCTGTTTGCAGGAACTCCAGGTTTTTGGTCTCTCTCGCTAATTCTATTCGGGACCTCCTGAAAAGTTTAAAATTGGATGATTTCAAACAACGTTAAGAGGGGCCCTTGTCCTCGCATGGAATACTCCCTATGTGCCATTTCAGCGCATAGGTGGTACTACAAAGTTTTCTGCGATAACAGTAGGTTTGATTGCTAATTTTCTGTTGAACTTCTGGACGTATATGTGCAGTAAAACTGCAGTACCTTCTGCAGCAATACTTCAGTACCAGGCAAAGATCGTTTCTTCTTCGTGCTGATAAATTCAGTAGAAACATATTGTTAAAAACTGCCTTAGCACGATTTGTAGAAAGTGTGGAGACTGAGTCTCTGTCTTTCCTTACGTTATTACGAAAGCCATTAGAATTACCTGTAATCGCCGAGAACTCTTTCACCCCTTACTCGATTCCGTGCAGGAGGAAACTTCCTAGCCATTTAAAGTGACGCCTCCATACTAATGCACATTTGTTCAATTTATTGTTTCATGGTTCTAGAGTACAGAGAAAATTTTCAGCGGGAATGGTAATCCGGACAACTAAATTTTTGGCCAGTGGTCCTTACGCGAAGATGGTCGTTAAGAGGGGGTGAGTGGTCTTCTAATAGGGGGAAGCTTAGCATCAGCGGTATGGATTTTGAAATCGGTTCCACAGAAAAACGGTCGTAATTAGGGGTGGTTGTCAAATAGGGGTGGTCGCTGAAAGAGGTTTCACTGTAGCATGAAACCTTCGGGAGAACTTTCATTGCATTACTCCCAGTGTGTTGTTTGGTCGATTGGTCAATGATATGCTGGCCGGGTGGTAAGACATGTTGGCTTCTGGCATTAATAGTTAAATTGGGCCCGGACTCGAATCGCGAATGAGGTGCAGTTGTGTTTTCCAAAAGCGTTGGTTGTGTTTCCTCTCTGAAACTAGTGGTTCTGAGTCAAGATGGCCGACACCTCATAATATGAAATACTCATGCTGGTCAAAACATCGAAGCAATATTTTTTGCTTCTGGGTCTAACGACTACCATGAGCTTCGATCCATAGGAAATCTCAAATCACTAATTTTGGACCACTGGTTTCAGGGAAGGGAGAGATCCATCGCCGCTGGACGAAAACCCCACCCATATCCCATTCTCCATTCGACCTTGAGCCCAACTCGAACTGTACATAAACCAGCGCCTCAGATCAGTCGACCTCTGGATCGGAAGGCAGAATTACATATCATCATTATAAACCATCCCTAATACATTGATGGGTAAAGGTCACTCCCAAGTCTCTTACGCAACTTCCTGTCGGAATAATGTGGAAGAGAATTCTTGAAGAATTCTCTTCCACATTATTTCTACATGCTTTCGACTGTCGTTTACCCGTCTTACACGCGACCTTCCTCCTGGTCTTCTCCTTTCCCTTGGTATCCAATCCAGTACTTTAATTGAACCAACGATGGTCAGTTCTTCTGGCAATATGTCTTGCCCTCTGCCTCTTGAGGCACTTTAGTCTGTTCATGATATCATCCTCTCTTGCCATTTTTCTGATTCATAAATTCCTTTTTTTTATCTTTCTTGGTTACACCAAGCATGCACCTTTCCATGCTTCTTTGAGTTGTCTGCAGCCTTTGTATGTCTCTTTTAGTTAAGGTCCACGTCTCTGCACCATACGTAAGCACTGGAAGTACGCATTGATCAAACACTTTTCTTTTAAGACGACAATGGCATATTGCTCTTGAAAATTATGCTGTTTCTTCCAAAAGCTCTCCAGGCAAGTTTTGTACGCCGATTAATTTCTTCATCAATGTGACCCTCACTTGATATCTGCTGTCCAAGATAAACGTACGTGTCTGTTATCTCCAGCTTTTCTCCATCAATCGATAAATCTTCATTTCTTGTAAAAGCATTGTACATCACTTTTGTCTTCTGAAAGTTCATTTTTAATCCCACTTCTTTACTCTTGTCAGCAAGTTCCTGGATCATACTCTGCAGCTCTGATGGGGTAGTTGCAAAAATGACTATGTCATCAGCAAAACGAAGGTGGGTTAGATAATCTCCATTAATCTTTATCCCTTTGTTTTCCCAGTTCAGTGATTGAAAGACCTTTTCCAATGGGGCGTTAAAGAGCTTCGGAGATATGTATAACGAAGTGAATTTCTCCGTCATTTTTGGTCTACGCCGGGATTCGAACCCGAGTACGCTTATTCCGGAACAAG
Source organism: Macrothele yani (assembly GCA_039090855.1). Classification (NCBI taxonomy): domain Eukaryota; kingdom Metazoa; phylum Arthropoda; class Arachnida; order Araneae; family Macrothelidae; genus Macrothele; species Macrothele yani. The sequence continues at coordinate 122,153,711 of CM077026.1, forward strand.
TTGCTCTACCAATTAAGCTACGCGGACATTTTATTCTGATTCCTATCTGCCTTTATGTCGTGTGCGTCCCCCTGGCAGGCACGTCACATCTCCTGGTACGTTACATATGGTGTCATCTTGTCTCACTCCTTTTCCAATTTTTATGTGTGTTGTATTTTCAAACAGCCGAATCTTTGCACTTGCATTTCCATAGATGTTATTAATAATATTAATGTACGCATCTTCAATACCGCAGGATTTCAGAGCCATTGTAACTGCTGATGGTTTCACCGAGTCAAAGGCTTTTTCATAATCGACAAAAGCCATGCACAATGGAAGTTCATATTCCCTCGCTCTTTCAATTAGTTCTCTCAGTACCTGGATATGATCTATTGTGCTGTAGCCACTCCTGAATCCAGCTTGTTCTCTCGGTTGAGCCATGTCCAGTGTCACCTTCAAGCGGTGTGAAAGAACTTTAGTGAAGATTTTATAAACCACTGATAGGAGGCTGATAGGTCTGTAGTTCCTGAGATCCTCAATGTCACCTTTTTTATGTAGCAAGATCATTGTAGCGTTGTTCCAATCCTCAGGAATCTTCCCTTCATTAAGGCATCGATGAAAATTTGGGCGATTACTGTTTCGATTTCTCCACTTGCTTCTTGTAGGATATCTACAGTAATTCCATCTTCTCCTGGAGCTTTTCCCCGCTTCATGTTCTTGATTGCATAAGCAACTTCTGCTGGGAGGACTGGAATAACTCTGGTACTGGTACCTTTCATGATGTCTGGAGTACATGTATAATCCCTTTCATATAATTTGGAGTAGAAATCTTTCACTCTTGTCAAAATTTCGCCTCTATTTCTTGTTACAGAACCATCTTCTTTTCTCAGTGCCATAATCTGTTTTTTCCCCTTACTGAGATGTCCCTTTGCTATCTTTAGGCTTTGGTTGTTTTCAATTGCTTTCCTTACTAGTTCACAGTTGAATTTCCTTACGTCTTCAGTGATAGTTTTTCGTGCTGTCTTGCATAGCTCTATATATTCCACTTTGGAAGTCACATCTTCTTTAGTTGTATTCATCTCTCTTCTTTTTTTCATCAACATTTTGGTTTTTATTGATAATTTGTTCACATGCAACTTGCTCTTAGACCCCGCTAATTTTGTTGCTGTTTCCATAAGAGCTTTGGTTACTTTTCTGTTAACTTCAGAAATATCCACTTCTTCCGATGTTAGGCCTTCTAAAGCAGAGAATCTGTTCTTCAGTTCCAACTTGAAGGTTTTATGGTGTTTTTTAAGGTTGGTTACGTCAATACATTTTGTTTGTCTTATGAGCTTGCCACGTTCGTGTTTAGTGTTGAGGAGCATCTTACATCTCACCAATCTATGGTCACTACCTGTATAATGACGTATGAAAGGGTTAAACTTCTGAGCAAGAGTATCGTCGCACTGTTTTCATCGCATCACAGTTGAGTTACAAAATAAATTAGACCTAAGAGAGAACATATCAAGACGGGTATATAATATACAGAGTATATGTATTTGTTAAAGTTCAAAAATTAATTATAGATGTTGTTCAAGTTCATGGTTGCGATGTGACGTTTCCATATTCTGGATAGTTCAACTGGGCTATTATCATTACAACAGCGGTCCCTGTAAATTCGATATAAAGGCTCTTAGTAATATGTAAGGAGTATATTGACGCAGGGGTGTGCAACAACTTGAAGTTATTGCAGTTCGGTTGAACATTACCACAAACTACGTTTCTGTCGAGAGCTGTATTGCTGCGGTTGGTACGAATGTCATATTTATGCTCCTGCACTCGGGTGCCAATACTGCGTTTTGTAGAGCCTACGTAGTTACTAACACGTTTACAATTGGATACGTCTATCAATGGGATATTGCATACACCTCATTTATACAAATCATCTGTTCTGTGACGGTCTTTTTTGACAAATGAAAAATGGTTCCTTGATTTAATGCCAAACTGAATATCATACTTTGTGCAAGAGCGTGATAATACATTAATTATAACTGGGTACTGTTCTAGTGTACCAACAAAACGTTTTATGGTTTTTACTCAAGCATATGGATCTTTCATTAAGAATTCTGCGATAGGTTCGGTCAACTATGTATCTAGGGTATACATGTTTAGCGGCTAAATCAAATATACAATCTATCTCAGATTTGAACAGAGGATCTGTAGACGAGTGTGTAAATGTTCTTCTGATTAGGAAGTTAACTGCTGATAGCTTGTGTGGTAATGAATGGGAAGAGCTAAATGGGATAAGACTGTTATTGGTGGTAGGTTTCAGATAAACAGAATAAGACAGGTTGCAAGTTCCAGGGTTACGAGAAATTTGGAAATCTAAGAAAGGCAATGAGTAGTTGGATTCAGTTTCCATCGTTAGCCCGATAGTGGGGAAATCAGATGAAAGCGCGTTGGCGAACTTAACTAAATCATCCTGTGCGTGAGGCCAAAACACAGGGTTGTCGTCGACGTACCTATATACAAACTGGGTGCAAGGGGAAACTTTTTGAGGACTTTGTTCTCAATGTGTTGAAAGCAGAATTTCTGCTAATACTGCTGAAAGTGGAGAACCAATGGGGTGCCCTCCACTTGCTTATAAATTCGGTTATCAAATTAAAAGTATGAACGCTGTTTGACCAAACGAAGCGCGTTCATAATAGCGGAAATTTCAGAGGTAGGTACTTGGGACGCAGCAAATTTGGCCTCTATAATGAAGTGGGTGGCGTCGACAAGTACAGTAGGGTACAGTGATACAACATAAAGGGAGGCAAGGATGAAAGGCTTAGAATGTGGCTGAAACACCCTAATTATTTCAAGTGCGACAGTGGAATTTTTAACTGAATAGGGTGAGTTCGCAGCAAAATTTACTAAATATTGTGCAAGAACTTTTTCAAGAGGTCGTGTCGGATTAACCTAGCCCGCGACCAGAGGCCTAATAGGATGCCCCTCCTTATGCAGTTTAAGACGTCCTAAAATATCGGGCACACGACAGCCGGGTGGGTGGTGGGTGGTGTTGGCGATGAAAGCTTTAGAGAAGCTTTCCGGCGAAGAATGAGCATGTTGTAATCTGGAGAGTGCCGAGCATGTTGCTTTCGTGGGGTCTCGTTCTACCACGGTGTGCGGAATAAAGGAAATAGCTTCATGCATCTTTTCTTGGTATATTAGTCTGTTCAATAACAGAGTTTGATGCGATTTGTCTGCCGCTAGAATGAAAATTTCGTCAATGTCTCGAATCAACTTCAACTGGCGTTTTTCTTCATTGTATGATAGACTTAATTCAGAGTGTTGTTTTTTGCAAGCATTTTTCAATTTCTACTCTGGCATGGTCCCTTTCACCCTCTGGGAGATAATGATTGCCTCCGCTTGTGGAATAATATTGAAGGTGCTTGGGCTGTTCACAGGGTAAGCAAATTTTGTGCCTCTTTCGAGGGCTCTACGCTGAAAGGGATTCAGCACCACTTAAGTTAACTATATTGGAAATAGTGTTGGTTTGACGATAATTTCCTTGTCTTCGTGTTGGCCTGTTGCTGACCTCATGGTCAACGAGTAGCCTTAGTTTCTTGACTTGAGTTTTAACCAGTGAACAAATGGCAAGTCCAGGTTGAGCTTCCGTAATGATGAGAACCCGGTCCATTAAAATGGGGTGCTCACAATGAGATAAGTTTTGGTAAGAAATATAGCACTTACGTTGGAGACGGTCAGTAAAAGATCTCTTACTTTGGATGGCACATATTATCTTCTTCTTTTCGGCGTTTCGAAGTATATGGGTATCTTGTCTTGATAATGCCGTGGCCCGAACTCTGCTATGCTTCGGTATAACGTTTAGGTCTCTGCAATTGATGAGGAACCCAAGGCGGGTATACTCCCTTGCAAGCTTCATTCGAATGGATTGGAAAGTCCACATAATTGCATCTAAGTGCACAACACAGCGATTCGATGCGGTGAAAAATCGTAAGTACAGGTGAAAAATTTTCGTGTTATATACTGTAGTGGCCAAAATTGTGGAAACCGTTCGGAAATATTGTATTTCTGAGGTTTAATGGCTCATAACACCACTTTTGTTTGGAATAATTTCATAAATTTATGTAAATGAAAAGATAATTTCATCAAGAATGTAATGCAATAACTTTATGAAGGATTTTGTATTAGAACAGCAGTTATAAAGAAGAAAAGTGAAACACATAGAAAAAATGGGTTATACAAAAATTCTCACCATGTCAGTTAATACTTATTTGGGTAACCTTTAGCGTTAATTACGGCCTTACAACGCCTTCTCATGGAGTGAATCAAGTTTTTTAGTTCTGCAGCTGTTATAATGCGAAACCAAGATTGAATTATTACTTTTATTAGTTGGGTTTTATTGCTGAGTTGCTTCTGACTAACAAGTTTCTTTAGTCGGCTCCATAGATTTTTGATGGGGTTAAGGTTTGGGCTATTCCCAAGCCATTCCAGCAGTGGGATATGATTATCTTGTAACCACGTTTTGCACACGGCAACAACATTACATGGAGCTCAATTCTGTTAAAATAATAAATGCTTCATTATCTTGGAAAAGATCACGTGCGGATGGCTTCAGTTTGGGCTCAAGTATTTCATTAATGTATTTTTGGCTATTTATATTCCCATTAATCACGCAAATTCTGTCCACACCTTTTGATGTCATACAACTCCAGATCATAACACTAACTGGGTGTTTCACGGTACAGGTAATGCAATTAGCATGCAAATCTTCTCCGATTCTTCTCCTTACGTATGTTATTCCAAACCGTTCTATTTGTCTTCACTTACCCAAATCTCCTAGCTTCTAATTTCTAAAAGGATAGTTTAAAACCGGGATAAGGATTCTGCTTCTAAAACTACTTCATGCATGAGTGTATCAGTGGTCATTGAATTACGACCACCTACCTCATACTTCGTTAGCCCTTCTTTATTACCATAACTGAAGCAAGCAAATTTGCCTTCCGTGTGGCGCAGTGGTCTAAACGCTGGCTTCTGACCATTCGTCCAAGATGGGACTGGGTTCTGATCCCGGAGAGGGATGGGTGTTTTGCTGCCTTACGGCACTGGCTTTCTCCCTTCCCTGGAGCCAGTGGCTCTAGATTAGGGACGGGCAACTGCTTATAGACCACTGAGTTGCTCACGGTGGCCGTTAAACCTCCAACCAAAGAAAAAAATATAGTACTACCTTCTGATGTTGCAGAAAGAAATACGGATTTTTACTAACCTCATAGAACCAATGGAGCGATACTGAAGATTCAAATTCTCATATACTTTTAGATGAAAAACTATGAATCCAAATGGGCTGTAGAAAAGCTGTTATTCTACGGCTTATGGTGAGGCTTTCTGTCGTTGCTTTTGCCCCAGGTGTCCGACCTTTCCCCAATTTCCGCTGCATAAGAAAAAATTATGTTTTCCACAAGGTACGACACAAAACAACAAAGTCCAGAGTCCGAAGTTGGGCGAGTTTGAATCAAAATATATGACTCGGTTTACGGCGCAATTTTGACAGAGATTTCCTAAAATGTCATGTGGCTATTTTTACCCAGGTTGTACACATGTACTGAGCGAGAAATGCAAAAGACGATTTCTTAATTACCAGTTCTGAACTCTGGAGATCTGGTATAATTTAGAGCTACTAAGTTTCACCAACTCAGAAGACTTGAAAATTATTATTGCATCGTTCTCTTATGAATTAAACACGTATCATCGGTATTCTGTCTTTTTGATTACTGATAGCTTATTGCTATTGGTGTCGTTTTTTTTCTTCTTAGCCTGTTGACACCCACTGCAGGATATAGGCTTCCCTTAATCTTTTCCAACTTCTTTGATCCTTAGCTTCAGTCCACCATTTAGCACCTTTAAATTTCTAAAGGTCATCTCTCCATCTTATTCTCTGGCGCCCTTTTCGTCTCCTTCCATCTCTCGGTTGCCATTCTGTTATTAATCGTGTCCATCTTTCATCCTTCAGTTTTCCAACATGTTCAGCCCATCTCCACTTCGATCCTTTTATTATTTTTATAAAATACATTCTTCCTGTTCCTTCTTTTACGAGTTCATTTCTAACTCTGTCTCTTCTTGTTATTCCTAACATTCTTCTCCCCAGCCGATACTCTTATTCTTTTACATTATCGCTATGTGATACTGCACGTTTCACTTCCATAAGTAAACACGGAGACAATACATGCATTGAAGATTTTTCTTTTTAAACGCAGTGCAAGATCGCCGGTTAAATGATCTTTAAGTATCCAAAAGGTTCTATTTCCTTGGATAATTATTCTATTGGTTTCTCTTTCTTGTCTTTCTTTAAAACTGATTACTTGACCTAAATAGATGTATTCGTCTACTTTTTCAATTTCTTTTCCTTCTATGAAATTTTTTTCTGTATCCTTTTCTGTATTGCTCATATATTTAGTTTTTGCTGTGTTTATTGTCAGACCTTTTTAGGACTCTCCATCCATAAATGCTTTATCATATTTTAGTTGTAATGATGACTATATCATCAGCAAATCATAAGTGATTTAGGTACCTTCCATTTATGTTTAATCCATTTCCATCCTAGTTTAAATTTCTAAAAATATCTTCTAATACAGAATTAAATAATTTTGGAGATAGTGGATCTCCTTGTCTAACTCCTCTGTGTATTTTGAAATCTGAGCCTATTAGGTACACCATAATGACCGACATCATAGCCTAGGTCATTATGGTGTAGTTAATGCCTAAATTCCCTGTAGACTCCAGTGAGCCGAGGTGGTTTCGGGGTTAACGCTGATGAATTGAATTGCTGGGGGTTCTGGTTAGTGCTCTGCAACCGCTAAATATTGGGGAGACAGGAAAGTAATGTCGTTTTGGGGGGGGGGGATAAGTTTGGGGAGCAGTTTTGAGGTGTTTGTGTACGTTCAACGTAAAGTAAATGTATGTAGAAGTGAATGAACTATTCGCCTTTAATTTAAGTGGGGGTTTTTGTCTTCTAGATTTGCCGAACAAAATGAGTGACATAAAACCCGAGGAGAGCCATGTTCGTCATTGTATGCTGTATGAATTTCATAAGGGTAACAATGCAACCGTGGCCACCAATAACATTTGCGCTGTTTATCTGAATGCGTTAAATGTCCGCAAGTGCCAGCCAGCGTTGGTTCGGGCAATTTTGACCTCTCTGATGCCCCTCGTGAAGGAAGGGCCATGGAGCTGGACAATGACCTGCTGCCTCCAGACTTCTTTGGTTGAGGCAGATCCTCGTTAAACCAATGGTAAATTATCTCAACATCTTAATGCATCATAGTCTACTGTTCAAGAGCACCTGCAACAGATTGAGAAGGTCTACAGTCAAGGAGTTTGGGTCTCACACAAACGTTCACTTGACGACAAAGCCCATCGTTCCACCATCTGCAACTCTTTGCTCAGCAACAGCAAAGGGATCCATTTCTTCATCAAATTGTTACTGGAGATGAAAAGATGTTTCTTTACGTGAACAACAAACGCAAATACCAGTGGCTTTCTCCAGGTCAGACACCAGTTCCTACGCGAAAACCAGGATTACACCCCAAAAAGGTTTTGCTCTATATTTGGTTGACTACCGCTGGCATAGCTCACTTTGAGATCTTGGAACCCGGACAGACCTAACGGCAGACCTCTGTTGTCAACAACTAGATCGTTTGAAGCAAGCTCTTACTGTTAAACATCCAGCACTTGTCAACAGAAAAGGTGTCATTTTCCAGCATGCCAACGCGAGACCTCGCACAGTGAGACAGACCCAGTAGACGATCAGAGATTTTGACTGGAAAGTTCTGCTCCATACCCCTTATTCCTCTGACATTGCACCATCTGATTACCATTTGTTCAGATCTCTGCAGAATTTTCTTAATGTGAAAAGATTCCACAATGTTGATGATGTCAAAACGGGGCTCCCGGATTTCTTTGCATCACAGCCAAAGCGTTTTTTATAAAGACAGCATTGAAAGTTTGGTTTCACGATTGGCAAGTGTGATCGATAATGATGGCGATTTTATAACTGATTAAGAAATAAATTTCTTCTGTTACATACAGTGTTTCTCTTCTTTTCCCAAAACGACATTACCCTCCAATACGTGCCACAGTTTGGAAGTCCTTTTAGGCCGTTTGAGAAACTCTTTGTTATAAAAAAAAGTTTATACTCCTTCTCTTGGAGTTTCTGTCCGACCATTTAGCCCACGGTATAGTATAAGCAGTGCCTGGTGGTGGATGACTTGTAAAAGAACCTTTTGGTACACCATTTGTGGTGCTATTGAAACCCTGGAAGTTGAAACGCGTTATCAAAAACTACTTCTCCTAAGAATGCATTTGCTTAAACCATAAATGTGCTCCAGTATTAACTAACCAGTTTTCTTTATCTCCATGATACAGTCATTTTCCTAAAAATCCAGCTCATGACAGCACCATCCATGAATGCGATCACCCTTTCGGAGAAGCATGATATGTTATATTTGCATTATTCATAAACACGACGCCTACTTACATTTTGTCGAATTATTAATTTGTAGATGTTTCTGGCAAACATGGAAGCTGCGCTCAGGATAGAAGAATCTGAAGAAGACATGACAGCGGCTGATACGGCTCCAAGGCCCACGAAGGAAACCGCTGCAGGGGTCAAATACTGAAGCACCATGGGAAGAACAAGAGAAGTGTGCTCTGCGTCCAGAGGTAAAGGTCCCGGAAAGTCCGTCTCGTTCCAAGCTGAAAAAAAAAGAGCGAAGGAAGAGAATTGCTGCCACCATAAACCGCCAATATAATCGAAACGAAACAACTTTAGAACACAAAGTGTGTATTTTATTCACAATATTAATGATAACAATGAGGTGGAAATTATCTTGATTAATATGTAATGGTAACAAATTAAAACCCCTACGAGAAGGCATTACGAGCCACAAAGTATGAGTTATGGAATGCAGCTTGGCTTCCACCAGAGGCATGAGGTACTTCATGCCACTGCTGGAAGCCCAGGTAAACTACTGGTGAAGCCTTGCATCTATTTACTCCTTGGAACTCTTATGCCTACTCATTGGAACTCTTACGCCCGTACAGTCCAATTTTTTTTACAATTTTTTTCATTTATTTACTGAAACTCCTATGGCAAATCTGTGTTGGTAGCAATTGTCCTATCAGAGAAATTGATGTTGTCATGATCTAGGAATTAAAATAAATTAAACTCAGGTGTGTTTGGAAAGTATTGAATGAAACGTCAAAATGTGAGACATGTTGGAGACTTATTAATCAAGATTCTGAAATATCATATCAATTACAATAAGATGCGGAACGCAAGCAATATTTTTTTCTAGCTTTAACTAAAAACGCATAATCAAATCGCAAGTAAAGCGTCATCAAAATGTATCCTTGGTCTAATGTAGAACGAAAGAATACTGTGGAAGTACCTTTTTCTTTAAGCAAATCAAATATCTTTCTTTGATACAATAAGAAATGCAATAATAATTTATTCTCAGACTTACCTACGAAAAGCTAATCAAAAAAACAAAATAACTTGCTTAAATGGCAGAGAGGAGCCAGGGATTTTGCAGCATAACATCTGCTTGGCGGACACAAGTGGTCGGTGGGCATGCTCTAGCCACTTTCTAGCCGTGAAAAGCTAAGGAGACGCTTTTTTCTGTGGTCTCCACACAAGACGGCAGTCGATGCGCATGCGCAAGACGGAAGCGAAGTGCCTGTTGCTTTTATAGCTCAAGAACACTAGTTTTATTTTTTATTTTTATTGGAGGTTTAACGACCACCGTGAGTAACTCAATGGGCTATAAGCAGTCGCCCTTCCCTAATTTAGGACCACTGGTTCCAGGGAAAAGAGAGAGCCAGTGCAGTAAGACAAACACAACATCCATGCCTCACCCAAATTCGAACCCGGATCCCTTTCAGACGAATGATCGGAAGCCATCGCTTAGACCACTGCGCCACCGGGTCGGCCTAGTAGGTTACGTCACGTGACGTGAGGTGAGAAGCAAAATTTTTCGATGCGCTCTGCATAATGTTAAAATTGTTTTAGTAGCTTGCACCAAAAAGAGATACTTTACCAACCGCTCTACTTTCGGGGCTAAGGTATGCCCTTCTGTGGTGCATGAAACATACAAAAACATAGTGCAATGGGTAGAAATTTGCACTAATGAGGTTAGATACCACAACATGGTGCGTAAATGCATCATGTTTTTATGTGTTTCATGCGCTACTTAATTGTTCATCTTCGCCCAAAGAGTGGTGCAGGTGGTGTAGCACAACGTTTTGGTGCAGCCTCCTGCAAAATTTTTAAGTGTACTAAGCAACAATATGCGCTGAAAGAAGAAATATAATGTTATGCTGCGAAAAGCCGTCATAAAAAGAAGAGAGAGAGAGAGAGAGAAAAACTTGTGTGTTTATGTACACAACCTACCAGCTGGGCACAATTCAGCGAAGGGGTGAAATATTTTTGCCACTAAGTTAAGTGCCGGTAGATCCCAGGCTTAAAGATTGGTTGATCTATGGCATTTGTTTATGTTTCTGCTGACACCTGCGAAAGAATGGTGAATTGTAAAACCAAGAAGCGATTTAGAGACATGGGTTTGCTTTGTTGAAGGCGATGCGAGGAGACAATTTTGCTTGGCGTCTTGAGCTGTTGTTTCCCTCCGTAAGAGAAGAACGCCAGCATATTTTAATTTTAACGTTTCTATATGTGTTATACCGTTCTTGAGTTCATGTGGTTTTACTAAAAACCATTTATTTAACATCCTGCGTTTCATTTGAATAAATGCTACACGTTAATTTGCGCCAGACTAGCGGAAATCAGGAACGGCTGTTGAAGATAGGTGCCTGGCCGCTCCGGTGGCGCAGTGGTCTAAGGCGTTGGCCTCTGATCATTCGTCCGTAAGGGGTCCGGGTTCGAATCCCGGTCAGGCATGGATGTTGTGTTTGTCTTACGGCACTGGCTCTCTCCCTTCCCTGGAACCAGTGACCCTAAATTAGGGACGGGCGACTGCTTATAGCCCATTTGAGTTGCTCACGGTGGTCGTTAAACCTCCAATCAAAAAAAAAAAAAAAAAAAAAAAAAAAAAGATAGGTGCTAAATCTGTTTGGCCGACGCTACTGAGCCTACTGGAGACAATAGCATGTGTGAGTGGAATCAAAGCCATCACATGTATTGAAATATTTATTGACGAACGGTGGTATTAACACCCCATCAGGTCATAACATAACAAGAACTACTACTGTAAGTTTGAGAGCCGAAAGATCGTATTGGAAAATTGATATGCATAGAGGTTTAGGCAGATATTTATAAGAAGATGTGACACTGATTTCTAAATTAAATTGGGCATGTAGTACCCATCCTGAATATCTGCAACGCAATGTGCGACACTGGCACCCACATTTGTTATGTACAAGGTACGTGTACACAACTAAAAATCCGTCTCGATTGCACGAACAAACCGGTTATTGTGCAAAAACGTGCAAGCAATGTTTACTTTAGAACAGTAAGTGAGTCACACAAGCAAATCATATGAAATTAATTGTAAACCGCATAAGATAAACCAGTGACTTGGTGATACATGATCGCAAAACTTGTACCATGCACCTAAGACACATAAAGGCAAACTCAGAATCACAATTTGTCGAACATCTTATGAGATGCAAATTTTCGTCGCAGTTATGCATTGTTAGGTGACTCTTTTCTTTAGTAATTGTTGAACACATTGTGAGATGCAAAATTTCGCCGCAATTATACGTTGGTAAGTGACTCTCTTTAATAATTGTTGAACACATTATGAGATGCAAATTTCCGTCGCAGTTACACATTAGTAGGTAACCCTCTTCTTTAATAATGGTTGAACACCTTACGAGATACAAATTTTCGTTGCAGTTATACATTTGTAGTAGACTCGCCTTTAGTAATTATTGAATACCTTATGAGATAAAAATTTTCGTTGCCGTTATACATTTGTAGGTGACTCTCTGACTCCAGTAATTGTTGAAGACCTTCTGAGATGTAAAGTTTCATCGCAGTTATACATTGTTAGGTGACTCTTTAGCAGTTGTTGAACACATTATGAGATGCAAAATTTCGTCACAGTTATACGTTGGTAGGTGACTCTATTCTTTAATATTTGTTGAACACCTTATGAGATGCAAATGTTCGTTGCCGTTATACATTCGTAGGTGACTCTCTTCTTTAGTAATTGTTGAACACCTTATGAGATGCAAACCTTTGTCGGGATTATGCGTTGGTAGGTGACTCTCTTCTTTAATAATTGTTGAACACCTTATGAGATGCAAACCTTTGTCGGGATTATACGTTGGTAGGTGACTCTCTTCTTTAATAATTGTTGAACACCTTATGAGATGCAAACCTTTGTCGGGATTATACGTTGGTAGGTGACTCTCTTCTTTAATAATTGTTGAACACATTATGAGATACAAACTTTCGTCGCAGTTATACGTACAGTCTGGTAACGTACATTAGTAAGTGACTCTCTTCTTTAGTAATTGTGTCATAAGTGACAAATAACAGGCATGTTCAGTATCCGCTCGTAAATATTCTTCGAAAGACATTCCAGCATTCAACCTTTTCCAGTATTAATTCCAGCATTCAATCTTCTTTCCTCTTGAAAAAATTATACCATAACGTCTGAGATGCGCTTGTTATGCTGTCTACTTAGTGGATGGTTATTGCGTAGATTGAAAATTCTGTAAAACAGCTGTGAGAGGAAATAATTCACACAGTATGTGATTTATGAGTATCAAATATTCTGCGAGATGACTTTTCACGGAGAGAAAAGTTGTGTCTTTGTCCACCTTCCCAAAAAATAAATATTTTAGGTCATCATATTTACACCGATGAGCTATTACATTATGCCCATCTACCTAATAATCTGTAGGACACCCTTTAGCCTGGAAAACAGCGGCCACTCGGCGAGGCATAGATTCGATGAGGTGGCGTTAGGTATCTTGGGATATCTGGTACCATAATGTCAGCAGCAGGCCCTCCAGTTTCCGTACATTTCAAGGTGGTGGTGATTTAGCGTGAACCCGCTTTTCCAAGTCGAACCACAAATGTTCAATTGGGTACATGTCAGGTGAATTTGGAGGCCAGAGAATTAACAGAAAGTCACCAGCATGTTTCTCGAACCACTCCTTGACGATTCTGGCAGTGTGGCATGGCGTATTATTCTGTTGGTAATGGCCATCACTAGCAGGAAACACAGTTGCCATGAGTGGGTGAACTTGGTACGCAACGATGTTCAGATACCTGACAGGGATTATGCTATTGGGATAATGGGGCCTAAAGAGTCTCAAGAAAACATCGCCCACAGCATAACACCGCCACCATCGGCTTGTTTCCACCCAACAGTGCAACCAGGTGTCATAGCTTCCGTTAGTAATCGGCGAATCCGCGCTCGGCCGTCTACGTGATGCACGAGGAATCTTGATTCGTCAGACCAAGCCACTTTCTTCCAATCATCCACGGCCCAATCACGATGATCTTGAGAATATTTCATGCACTGTTAGCGATGACGTGCAGTGAGCATGGGAACCCGGTTGGGTCTTCGGCTACGCAGGCTAATGCGCGAAAGGCTGCTATGAACTGTGCGCTGTGACACATTGCCCTGATCACCACTGTTGCAGCTGCTGGTGATTTGTCGCCGAGAGGAGCGGGGACTGTCGCTCATGTGAACAATGCGCGACAGTGCCCGCTCCTCTCTGGTATCAATGAGCTGCGGACGACACACGGCTGAACAATGGTTCATCGTTTGGCCCTCTGTGCATCACTTTTAATACATACTCACTACAGCGGCACGTGAACAACCCACAACCCCCGGCGCCTCGGACTTACAATTCCGAGATTGTAGCTCCGTGGCTCCGTGCCATCACAATTTGTCCTTTATCAAACTCCGATAAATCGACAGCTTTTCCCATTCTGACTCCGAACACTCTTATAACCGAAAGCCGGTCCTTGGGTTGTATATGTATTGCTATGTGAACTTTACCTGCGCCACCGTTCTGTCTCCAGGCGCGCTCATTTCTGTAGGTTGAGGGTGGTCAAAAGGTAATGGCTCATCGGCATAGTCTCCAGCCAGTTTTGTTTTTGTAACGATCTATAGTTCCCAGGTAAGTAACACTCGATCATGCTGTAAGGGGAAGCTTTTGGTCTCTAATGCCAGAATTCAGGATTTTAAGAAAAAATCTGAATATTTTGTATGCATTTTCGTCCAGAGAAGGCACTAGATTCTAAAACATGTGATGGAGTAACAAAATACTTTAGGTTATGCATCCCTTATCAGAAGTGCTTGACTCTGCACGCACTTGAGATTCCGAAATGTTTGGATTTTGGAATACCTGTAAATACTGTAGTCTTACTCTTAATCATTTCTGTGATTCATCACTATCCATTTACTACGTATTAATTAAGAGATGCATCCTTCCAGTGCTTACGTATGGTGCAGAGACGTGGACCTTAGCTAAAAGAGACATACAAAGGCTGCAGACAACTCAAAGTAGCATGGAGAGGTGCATGCTTGGTGTAACCAGGAGAGATAAGAAGAGGAACACGTGGATCCGAAAAATGACAAGAGTGGAAGACATCATGATCAGAGTTAAATCCCTGAAATGGCAATGGGCTGGACATACTGCCAGAAGAACAGACCATCGATGGACAGCCGAAATTTTAAATTGGATTCCAAGGGACAGGAAAAGACCCAGAAGAAGACCACATGGAAGATGGGTGGATGAAATTCGAAAGTATGCGGGAGTGACATGGAGGAGACTGGCACAAGACAGACCGTTGTGGAGGAAACTTGGGGAGACCTTCGTCCAGCAGTGGATTGATAATGGTTGACAATGATGATGAATTAAGAGATATATGGTTTAAGCTTTAGTTAGGTTTTTATATAAGGTATAAAAAACACACTGAGCATTAATCTTAGAAATATGCTTTGCTACACTTTTTTCTATGTTCTCGTTACACAAACAAACAGAGCATTAAATTTAGTTGAATATAATCTGGATTAGAGCAAATGCCATCCCACACTTACCAATCCGAATGGCCAGTGTGGTGAGGTATGCCGTTTCCCTACCTCCGAATGACACTTCACAACTCAAAACGTGAAACTCAGTCTCTGGCGGCTGGAATATATCCAGTAAAGACAGAAGCTAGTGTCACGTGAATGCTAAGGGGCTAAGGATCACAGAAAGTATGGAGGGTAAAAGGTTCGGTTCGGCTGTTCTACGACACAGCACGTATACAAATTCGAAAGAGACTGAGAAAAGGTGACACAATATCTTTCCCAAACTCTTCGAATGTCATATTGCAGAAAGTCTTTCAATCATTGTGTTGGAAACAGAAGGGGATGCTGATTAATGGAGATAGTTTAACCTATGTTACTTTTGCAGAAGACACAGCTATTTCTCCACGTTCGACCTCAGATCTTCAAAATATGATTCAGGAACTTGTGGATAAGAGTAAAGAAGTGGGATTAAAGATGAACATACAGGAAACGAAATTAATGTATAATGTTTTTACAAAAAGAGAGGATTTAGCGATTGATGCTGGAAATTTAGAAGTAACTGAAGCCAACATCTACCGTGGACGATACAGTGGTGGCAAAAATTGTGGACACTTTTTAAAATTTTGATGTTTCGCAACTTTGCAGGTTTATAGGAAATGTTATTTTGCACCAAGTGCAAATGTTTATATGTCAATTTAAAGAAGATTTAATGCTGAATTCAGTACAAAAGCAGAATGCAAATATATTCCGTACAAAAAACTTATGCTTACTTTAGTCTAAAAAAGAAACGCAAGTGTGATTCAGTTAAAAAGCGAATTGTAAGTGCAAACCCTACTGGCCAATCACGGTCCTTGTTCTGGGGACCAATCAAATGGAAGTAGCTGCAACACATCTTGTGAGGAGTTGAGAAAAGTCAGTTTTGCTGTTTGTTTTGTAGAAGAAAGATGTATAAAGTGAATCGTAATTGTAGATTGCGTGAATACTTTTAGTATTTCCTTAAATTTAACGTGTAGATAATAAGTACAGTAATGGCACCAAAGAAAAGATTTGATTGGTCACCCACAAAAAGGACCAGGATTGTTTTGCTATGTTAATCGGGTCTTTCTGATGCTGAAATTGCAAGGCAAGTAGGTAGGTCAGTGGCAACATCTGGTGTAAGAAAGTGCTGTTTACGTTAGAAGGAAACAAAGTCACTATGAAACAAAACAGGAAAAGGCCGAAAAAAGCGTACAAAAGCTGTTGATGACAGAAGTATAAAATGACGGTGTCTGAAGGACAGAGAAATTTCATCTGAGGCTATCAGAGCTGAACTGTGTTTCTGTCAGTTCAAGAACGATAAGGAGCAGACTATCAGATATGGAACTAAGTGGTAGGATTCCGAGAAAAAAGTCTTACCTGAATCTACAGCAGCAAAAGAATGGGCAAGAGAACACATTGGATGGACAGATGATCAGTGCAAGCAAGTTATTTCGAGTGACGGAAGTAAGATATCATTATTTGATAGTAATGGCCGAAAATACGTAGGACGTAGAATAAGAGAAGAGCTACATCCTGACTACATGGACGCCAATGTAAAGCACCCAACAAGCGTTGTGATTTGGGCATGTATGGCGGCAAATGGTGTTGGCTGCTTTCATGTAATCAACGGCACGCTGAACTCAAGAAAATACAATGACACCATCTTAGAACCAAAGCTGTTACCTTCCATCAGGGATCTCTTTCCCAACAATGCACCATTTCTTTTTCAGCAGGATTCGGCTCCTTGCCGGAAAGCAAAAATGCACAATCAGTGGTTCACAACAAAGTCCATTCCATTGTTGAACTGACCACGAAACAGATCTGATCTGAATCCGATAGAACATTTGTGAACAGCCTTGTACGAATGGGGCTTCCATCAAATAAAAGGCGATTAATTGTGGTTATAATTGCTTGCTGGCATCACGTAATAACAAAGGCAGAGCTTCAAACAATTGTTCGTTCAGTGAGACGTCGCTGTGATGCGGTTTTAAAGAATAAAGGCTACTCTACTAAATACTGAGAGTACATTGAAATCGTAAGTGCATTACAGTATATTCAGCAGGATTGTAGTATTCCCTACAGAACCTTTTTGTACTGCATATATTTGCATTCTCCTTTTTGTATTGAATTCAGCATTATGTTTTCTTTAAAATGACATATAAACATTTACCTTTAGTCAAAATAACATTTCCTATAAGCCTGCAAAGTTACAACACATGAAAATTTCAAAAAGTGTCCACAAATTTTGCCACCACTGTAGCGAGGGTCAAGAAATTAATAGGCGTATAAAACGTGGCTCGAGAGTCTTTGAAAGAAATAGAAAAATTTTCAAGAAAAATTTGTCATTATGTCTTAAAAAAAATTTTATTAATCAGTCACTCTTCCAGTTTTTACTTACGGATCAAAGATGATATGAAGCACACACATAGTGACGTGCTATAGAGGTGACGCACATGTCAAGACGTCATGTAGCAGTGATAAGCCCTTGCCAGCGTAGCTTAATTGGGAAAGCATTCGGCTCTGGAGCAGGTGCATGTGTGTTTGCGTGCGCCACCGGCAAATTTTGATTTCACATACACACACAAGAAGATCATGGATAAGGAAAATGACAAGGATAGATGATATCATGACCTTTACCTTTTATGAATAGGACAGAGGAGTTTCGTTTTTTTTTAAGAAAGGGTTACCAGTAATTTTTATTGTATGTGCGAACAGGACAGTATATACTTCAAAAGAGGTCGATAGCTGCGTTTGGTGGTCATTTATAACTTTCTGAAAGTCTGTGTCTGCATAAAACCCCCCCTTGGTATCCTTTGAGGTGCCCCTGTTGAAAATGTTTATGGCATTGCGACAGACCTTTGACTTAATAACGATTTCGTGCTTGCAGTAGATCCTTATGTTGTTTTGAATCTTTAATAAGAAATACACTTTAAGTAAATTTGAATGAAACCATCTTTTCAGCCACTTACCAGTTGCTTTTGCTACTGCCCCAATAATCATCGGTGGAATGGCCATAATAATGCAACCTACGGCTGCAACATAAGAAAGAAGTTGCGCTCTGAAGGCACTCTTCGACGAAAGTACTCTCTGGAAATAAACCTGGAAGAATACTATAAGTTGATGATCTGTGTTCCTTGAAATGATCGCAAAAATACCATTAACAATCAAAGTGCAGTAAACGTGCTTCATATAAAAAGGAAAAAAAAATCGTTAGATCACACAAATCAATTGAAACCATATTATTTGAAAACACTAGTAGTTCTTTACTTTGAAAGCATTACTATTCAGAAAATTTTGTTATACGTATACCTCTAATTTGATATCTCTTTTGACCTTCTGCGTTCTTATATAAATTTAGTTAAACGCCTTCTGACTTAACGACACATGATTTTCCCCGACGAGTTTTCTAAGTTTGGCATCACTGACAGTTAGTCGTAGCTTGTATAACGTAATCACTGAATGCAGTAAATACGCAGTCTTTTGAGGTAACGAATTGTTAAGAACAGAGCAAGATGGCGCTTTGAGCAGAGCATTTTCAGATAACGTCTAGTGCATTTTGAGTAGAACGACTTGATGGAATTGCATCGTTGAGATAATGTCTCGATAACATGTATTTTTGAGATAACAACTGGATAGGTTGATGTGCTTTTTGATAGAGATATTTGATGTGATTTGATTTGAAGATAGCCAGTCGTATTTTGGCCGATGGGATGCACCTGGGCTGAATTACCATAACGATGAATAAAAAGTGGATTAATCGTAATTGAATGTTGATTCATTCAGTACCATGGGCAGTAAGTGTTTATCTATAGTTAATTCTTTGTTTGGTTGTTTAACGACCACCGTGAGCAACTCCATGTGTGTCCGTTACCTGTCCAAAATTAATGAGTAGTCGTCCCTCTTTAATTTACGGAGACTGGCTCCAGTGAAGTGAGAGAGCCAGTGCCGTGAGACGAACACAACTTCTATGTCTCACAGGGATTCGAACCTGGACCCACATCTGATGAATTTTCGGAAGCCAGCGCTTAGACCACTGCGCCACCGAGACGGCTCTCTAGTGGTTGCTATTACGTTAACAAGTTCATAGCTTAAGTAACATTGACATTTAAACAAGTAAATTTTAAAACGTTCAGTTAAATCTCAAGCCTTACAATTGTTACTTCAGCTTGCAACTACTACAAACAAACAGTTAAACCTAACCAAAATCTTCATAAGTGAATTAAATCTTCATACCTTAAAAAAACACTTCTCTTTTTGCATTCATGCTAATA
Organism: Macrothele yani; assembly: GCA_039090855.1. Lineage (NCBI taxonomy): Eukaryota > Metazoa > Arthropoda > Arachnida > Araneae > Macrothelidae > Macrothele > Macrothele yani. The sequence goes on from CM077026.1 coordinate 122,173,014, forward strand.
ATTAAATGTTGGAATAGTTTACAGTTTCAAAATCTATGGTGCGTTAAAATATAAAATTCTTGTCAAAATTCGAGTGTTTTTCATATGCTGAAGGTAAAGAAAAGTTTCTATTTTATCGTACGTCATGTTTAATGTCAAAACATTCTTCGCCATGATGCATTACCTTCATTACATGTTATATTAAAAACTTAAGAAAGTTAAAAACCTTCAATTTTAAAAGATTTAATGCTAAAAATGGCATAAAAGTTTCAAATCTTTTTTTAGCATATCTTTTAAGCTTGAAGGTTTTTAACTTTCTTAAGTTTTCAATATATCGTGTAATGAAGGAAATGCACCATTTTGAATGTTTCTACATCACGAAGGTTCTACTGTCTTGCATTCTTGCCCAATTATATTGTCGACCCCGCAAGTTACAAAATATAAACAAAATCCTTTTCGGTAGAGTGTTTTATATTTACTATTTTTTTTTCAATTTCGGAGTTCTTTTTAATGTTTTTTTTTAATTTCAGTTTCCAATTCTTCCAGTTTCAGATAGGTTACAGCCCTTCGTCGTACAGACACTGAGATATGCAGATTTTAAATGACTATTATAACCATTTCAATCTTTTCCGCATTTATGAAAAAGCAAATTAAATTTTGTCATTTTGTGGCTTCCAACTGTTATACATCAACAAATTTGTGTGCAAACTAGATACTTAAATTTAATAAAATAAAAAGGAACATTATCAAAGTTATTTTTGGACTATTTATGGAGGCCAGCTGTTCAGTGACTTTAAAAAAACAACAATGGAAGTTTTTTAAAAAAGGAAATTTTCACATATGAGCTCGTATAAAATAAAAAAAAGTCGATGATTTGTCAGTTACTCCATCTGGCATCAAAACTTAATGACCAAAACATGTATCATGTAAAACAATCTATTTTTCCGAATGTGTATTTTAAAGGAATTCATATTATTTGCTAAGCAAAATTATTCGCTTTGCAGATTTGTTCAAATTATTTTGTTTTACCATTTTGTGAGGAAAATTTTATAAGAATCACAATACAACCTCAACCCTCTTCACCCCGCCGGAAAGAAAATTGTAGATTTTAACAATTTTTACTCTCTCCCTCCGTCTCTGAATTTTCAATCCATATTACACTGAAGTGCCAGAAGTCATGTGATACGTACCTAGTATCGTGTAGGGCCTTCCTAGCCCGGCGAAGTGCAGCAACTCGACGTGGCATCGATTCCATAAGTGGCCTGAAGACTTCTGCAGAGATATTGAGCCATGTAGCCTGAATAGCCGCCAACAGTTCCCAGGTATTTGTAGGTGCAGGATCTTGGGTGCGAATGGACCTTTCCACCACGTCCCATAAGTGCTCCATTGGGTTCATGCCGGAAGAATGTAGTGGCCACACCATCCGTCGGAAATGTCCAGAATGCTCCTCGAACCAATTTTGGACAACTTGGGTCTGATGACATGGTGCATTGCCAGCTTAGAAAATCCCATCGTTGTTGGGGTACATGAAGTCCATGAAAGGCTGGAAATAGTCAGTCAGCAGAGCAACAAAGCGATTACCGGTTAACGACGTGTTTACGAGGACCAGAGGACCCAAACCGTGCCACGCAAAGACTCCACACATATCTATGGAACCACTACCAGCTGGTACAGTGCCTCGTTGGCAGCTTGCGTCCAGGGCCTCATGAGGTCTGCGTCGCACCGGAACCCTACCATTAGCTCGCAACAACTGGTAGCGTGTCTCATCGGACCGCACCATATGTTGCCAGTCTTCCAGGGTCCAATTACCGTGTTCACGAGAACAGGTGAGGCGCTGTGTCCGACGTCGTGGTGTTAAGAATAGCACTCTCCTGGGTGTTCTGTCCCCAACCCCATGGACGCTAAATTACGCTGCACTGACCTGATGGTTATGTCTGTAGTGCCTCCTGCATTGAATATGGATGTTATTTGAGCCAGTTTTGCTCGTCTGTTAGCATGGATAAACCTGGTCAGACCCCGCTGGTCACAGCACCCGTGGTCGGCCACTGCGCTGTGCACGGTGTGTGGTAATGTCTTCCATGAGTTATTCTCGGTACACACGTGACACCATGGAACGAGGAATGTTGAATATTCGCACAACTTCGGAAATTGAATGTGACATCTGTCTGGCTCCCACTCGTTCAAACTACGATAGTTCACGTCGGCTTGCCATAATCCTACTGGCGGTTGTTCAACCTGACTCACAAAGTTACACCTCGCAACTGATAAAAATCATGGCGTGCCTTTACACGACAGCAGCGCTAGTTAAAAATTTGCATACTGCTATCCCATGACTTTTGGCACTTCAGTGTACAGTCTTTTTCTTAAGCTTAAAGCAAATGCTTCTTAGAAAAAAAAATTTTCTTTATGATAATTTTCGTGTGTATTCTTTATGGACGACATTTTCACGTAGCGGCTTTGTTAAAATGTAATATTTATTTCCTGGGGCCCCCAATGAAATTTAGCTCCGGTACCCGCTATGAAATTTTGCCCCGGAGCCCGCAAAAGTTCCACCCGGCACTGCCTCGAGATTTGGTTACATGTTGAGGTGTCCCACACTGATGAGAAATTTTAGACCGGTTTGAAAATCTGGGTTGAAATATAGAAATTCGCTCACAAAGTATTCATAAAAATGAGATAAATATTTGCCTTCATACTTCCCACCCGAACGTTTAATTTAACACACGTTTCCGACGAACTATCCGGTTTTTAACACGATGCTCGGTTGAACCGGACCAAACCGGCTACATATCATCCCGGTAGAGTGTTACCAGTTGTACTGTTATTAGGGTACGCTACATACACTCTTTTTGAGGTATGCCCCTTTTGTTTTCTTTACTTTTTTATGATTTCATTCTTTTTCTTTGGGGTAAAATATTGTGTTCTCACAGGTATGAAAATAGCGATATTGGCCCCATTGGTGATATTCTGTTTTGCCACTTTTGCTCTCAGTAGTTCTGATAACTTGAATATTTATCTAGACACTGCGGAAGAGCAGACCTTATTCCTTATGGTGATTACGTAGTGGTTTGTTATGAAATCTAATGTTAATCTTTTTGTACATTTTGTTTCTATTACACACACACAAAAAATCCATTTCGCTCATCATATCTCGATGAAAATTATTTTTTAATAAAGAGCTCATAAAAGTTAAAAACTACTGTATTACATGATTTACAAAAAAAGTTCTTGTATCAGTTACGGTTCTTTCGAACATAGGACATATTCAAAAGGACCAAAACTGATATGAGGCTTTTTTTCTGAATCATAGTAGTTTCTAGCAAAGGAAAGGCTGGTTTGAAACAAATGTGCGTTCTACTAAGCAGAGAAAAAAACATGCAATCCGATAGCAGTTTCAGAATGGTACTAGAAATGTTGTGCAACAAAATAGCCAATTAAAAGAAAAGGTTTTAGGGCTGAGATACGATTGCTTTTCATTCGCAGATATGGCGGAAAAAATTTCCTCAGAATGAACGAAAACTGAAGGTATTATCAAGTTTTTGCTCTTCATTCTGTGGGAAGTACATTGAAGGAAATAATTTATGCGCTAATGGATCAATCCAAGGTGCTATTGAAACATTTCCGGTCGTAATACAATATTCTGAGAAGGAATCAGGTATAAATAAAGCTCTGATCACAACAGAATTGAAGCTATTGTCTGATAAAAAATTGGAAGCAATCCTGCAAGTCTGAAAAAAAGTGTATTACATTGATACAGGGAATAATTGCAATATAAGATATTGTTGGAATTCACCTTATATGTTTTCAATAGAATGGGAAACAGTTATCATAACATATATGATATTTACACTGATATCGAACCGTCTTTGGCCGATTTAAACTTGTGATATCTATAAGCAGAGAAAAAGAAATGACAAATTAGAAGTAAATAAAACTTTAAGATCTTTCGGATTTACAACGAACCCATCTTCAGAAAAACATTGACTGCGAATAGAAAATGTTACAATTTAAATATAACAACGTAACGGTAATGGCACACAACGTGTTATTGCACGCGCTCACCTTTTTCATAACATAATCTAAAGTGTTTTTCAGGATTGGATGAAAAGGTTTGTAAACAAACAAATAGTGAAGTTGATTTGGATTCATATAGATTAGTGATTATTAAGTAATAACTTCCAAGGATGAATTATGATTAATGGACTATCCTCATTACATGATGTATATTCAAATTTGTGGATAAAATACTTTCGGATAGTAACATTCGTGATTTCGAAGGAGGAGAAGCAAGAATTGTTGCTTCGTCCCATATAGGGAAGTGGGTGAACTTGACATGGCAGAGCTTCATATATATATATATATATATATATAATATGAACTTCCATTGTGCATGGCTTTTATCGATTATGAAAAAGCCTTTGATTCGGTGAAACCATCAGCAGTTACAATGGCTCTGAAAACCTGCGGTATTGAAGATGCATACATTAATATTATTAATAACATCTATGAAAATGCAAGTGCAAAGATTCGGCTGTTTGAAAATACAACACACGTAAAAATTGGAAAGGGAGTGAGACAAGGTGACACCATATCTCCGAAGCTCTTTAATGCCACATTGGAGGGTGTTTTTCAGTCGCTGAGCTGGGAAAACAAGGGGATAAAGATTAATGGAGATTATCTAACCCACTCATTTTTGCAACTACCCCATCAGAGCTGCAGAGTATGATCCAGGAACTTGCCGACAAGAGTAAAGAAGTGGGATTAAAAATTAACTTTCAGAAGACAAAAGTGATGTTCAATGCTTTTACAAGAAATGAAGATTTATCGATTGATGGAGAAAAGCTGGAGATAACAGACACGTACGTTTATCTTGGACAGCAGATATGAAGTGAGGGTCACATTGATGAAGAAATTAATCGGCGTACAAAACTTGCCTGGAGAGCTTTTGGAAGAAACAGCATAATTTTCAAGAGCGATATGCCATTATGTCTTAAAAGAAAAGTGTTTGATCAATGCATCCTTCCAGTGCTTACGTATGGTGCAGAGACGTGGACCTTAACTAAAAGAGACATACAAAGGCTGCAGACAACTCAAAGGAGCATGGAGAGGTGCATACTTGGTGTAACCAGGAGAGATAAGAAGAGGAACTCGTGGACCCGAAAAATGACAAGAGTGGAAGACATCATGATCAGAGTTAAATCCCTGAAATGGCAATGGGCTGGACATACTGCCAGAAGGACAGATCATCGATGGACAGCCGAAATTTTAGATTGGATTCCAAGGGATAGGAAAAGACCCAGAAGAAGACCACATGGGAGATGGGTGGATGAAATTCGAAAGTATGCAGGGGTGACATGGAGGAGACTGGCACAAGACAGACCGTTGTGGAGGAAACTTGGGTAGACCTTCGTCCAGCAGTGGATTGATAATGGTTGACAATGATGATGATGATGATGATGATATATATATATATATATATATATATATATATATATATATATATATATATATATATATATATATATATACACTATCTACCAACAAGTAATTGGACCCTGTGATAGCAAAGGAAAACGAAGTTTATTCACCTTCAATAGTTGGTGGAGCCTCCACGAGCGGCGATTACAGCTGCGACCCTCAGGGGCATACCCTCAACCAGGCGTTGTACGACGGCTAGCGATATTTCTTCCACTCGGCTTGGAGAAGACAGTATTTTTTCCACTTGGCTTGGAGAAAGCCATTTCTGTGATATCCGACGATTACACCTTTCTCGAAATAAGAGAGCTCCGAACTGAGTGGCATCTTGCATGCGACCGGTTGCGTTGTTGTTTCCCACACGATATTTAACGGCGGCGGCCGTGACGTGTGTCAGGACCGCAGATATCGTCGATTGCAGGGGTGTCCAATTACTTGTTGGTAGATAGTGTATATGCACCAGTTTTTATAATATATTTATGTTCTGTGAGTTTAGTTTTTAATGTCCGAGCAGTTGAACCAATATAACATAGGTTTATATGCTTCGCGTGTACTGCTTTTTGGGTAATAATGTAAATTCCGTGTTTATTCGTGCTCCTCCACACGATCACGATATTTTTTTAATACTGGAGAGGATGTTATTTGTCTTTAGTCCAAATTTCAGGTTATGATGTCGACGAATGTTCTTCAGAGGACGAGTGGATATTGAAAACTAGATTGAAACAACATAAATATAATGTAAAACTGGTGCTATGACTATAGCTCTGTCTCGTCTGGTTCACGGAGGTACCCACTTCCCTATATAGGGAAAAGCAACAATTCTTGTTTCTCGTCCTTCAAAATCACGAATGTTATTATCCGAAAGTATTTTTTATCCACAAATGTGTACATACATGCTGTAATGAGGTTGGTCCATTAATAATTCCTCATCCTTGGAAGTTATTACTTAATAATCACTAATCTATATGAATCCAAATCAACTTCACTATTTGTTTGCTTACAAAACTTTTCACCCAATCCTGAAGAACCTTTAGATTATGTTATGAAAAAGATGAGCGCGTGTAGTAAGACGTTGTATGTCATTGCGGTTAAAGTGGACGTCAAGCAATTTTGCTTCCTGTACTTCCAATGGAAAAACTTCTGTACACATTTTCTTCACAATTAATGCGTTCCCAAGGATGCAAATTTGTACATCGATTAAGATAGCTTCATTTTATAACTTGGAATACTTAATATTTACTAAAACATAACCATAATTATGCAATCCAACATTTGTTCGTCTACTGACGTCATCAAAGTACCGGTCGCCACATTTTTTTGTTCTGGTTTCAACACCACGAAAGGAAAAGTTATTAATTTTTAATAAAATTATGATTATCTTTTAGAAAATATTAAGTATTCCAAGTTATAATATGAAGCTATTTTAATCGATGTTCAAATTTTCATCCTTGGGAACACACTAATTGTGAGGAAAATGTGTACATAAGTTTTTCCATTGGAAGTATAGGAAGCAAAATTACTTGACGTCCACCTTAAATTGTAATATTTTCTTATCGCAGTCAGTGTTTGAACCCGAAAGACCTTAAAGTTTTATTTACTTCTAATTTGTCATTTGTTTTTCTTGACTTGGAGATATTTTATCACAAGTTTAAATCGTGCAAAGAGTGTTCGATATCAGTGTAATTATACTTAGGCACGATAGAAATAATCTTTGAATTATATAACATTTTTGGAGTTATTTCCAATTGTATAAATTGTATGCTTAAGTATACTCTTCTTGATGTCATACACTTAAGTACGATAGAAATACCCTTTGAATTATATAATATTTTTCGAGTTATTTCCAATTGTACAGTATAAATTATATGCTTAAGTTTGCTGTTTTTGATGCCATGCAATCTGCTAATCTTACGTAGGTATCTAATGTACAAAGCAACCCGGAGAAATGACACGTGCTCTCAAGTTACCTTTTGAAAAAAAAACACTGCGTTAAAGGAAATCAGATGGGCATTAATAGCATTCATTTTATCTAGATAAACCTGATAATGACTTTTTCTGAGAACCGACATGATTTTTAATACTTTTATAGTAAGAAATAGGTTACCTGCCAAGGTATTCCTCCCAGGACAAGAAGCAGTCCAAAATCCACATACTGCCCTGCTGTAGCGGGATCAACTTCGCCAATCCAGTCTGTATTGTTAAGTGACAAGCTTCCAACTGCTGAATTTGTTAAACTGAAAGGAATACATAACCACTGCAAAAGAGATAAAAAAGAAACCCTTGTTAGAATTCGCTAAAGACCCTCTGTTTTCTGCAACGCATGATTAAAACATTCTTTAATGCATAAACTATTCGAATGAAAACCACATTTCAAGAAAAAATTATCAGTGCAAAGGGTGAGTCAAAAGTTTGTCACGTTTGCATCTAAAAGGTTTAACCATACAAGAGAGTCACGCACGTTCACCTCATTCTGCAAAGTACAGGCTTTTGCTTTCTGTGGCCCTTTTCCAACGTTACCACTCGGCAGGTCTCAAAGACAGAAACTCTCTGATGCCAAGTTACATATCCTGAAGCGAAGTGCCGTCCTTCTACGAAATGGACCATAGAGCGAAACGGATGACAGTTGGATGGGGAAAGATCCGGACTTTATGGAGGATCGGGTAGGATCTTAACCCCTTCCAATTCCTAAAGTTTTTGGCTGACCACGCTGAAGGTGTAACTTGGGGAATCATACTCTTGCAGCAACGCTCGCCTCCTATCTATTAGCACTGGGTATCGTTGGCGCAGAGCATCATGGACACATTGCGGTTGTTCAGCATACAGGTTCCTGTGAAAATCCTGACCATGTGATATGACTCCTTAGTGCACGGGGTCATATTCCATCAAATGCAAATTCCATCAAATGCCATCAAATGCACAGCATAACTTTCACAATTCCATCAAATGCACAGCATAACTTTCTTCTGGAACAGCCCTTTTTTTTTTTTTTTTTTTTTTGCACCAATGGCTGTGCTTTCTCGAGTAGCCTCCGCCACTGTTTCCGAGTGGTTGGACAACGTAAGAATATGTACTTTCGAATACTTGTGACGTTACAACGCCAAAACCTATCGTCCTCTGGACTTAACAGCAAACTGCGACAGAGAATGACACGTTTTTCCTCCTGCTGGAGTGTCAATTTATGGAGAAACATTCGATGTCGCCTGGAGGAGAAAGTGATGTGGTTCGGGTGACGAACGATGGTGGTTTGGAAAAACCTCATCTCAACTTCCATATGTCGTGTACTGGTACCGGGGTTTGCTGTCACAGCTGCCTTCAGAGTGTCAGTGTTGGTGGTCGTTGGACGTCCTGATCTCTGCTTGCCTTCTAGACTGGTGTTTAAGCATTGAAACATGGGAACCATTTTCGTGCAATGCTGCTGCCTACCGTTTTCTAGCCTTCAGCTGCATAGATTTCTCACGCTGCTGCTGTCGCGTTTAACCATTTTTTTCGCAATAATGGAGTAGGAGCACTCGAACAGCACGTTTATTTATCTTCGTCCTCTGCTCACCTGATTACACAACGGGATCCCGTGCCGAATGCACGTCATCAACGTCGTGTGTTCCACTCGATCAAGGTACCCATTCGACCACGGCCAGCATTCTGCACATGAACGTTATGTGTAGTTCGAAACGGGAAGAACTTTGTTCACACCCTGCACGATTTAATCTACTAAATGCCGTCCCGGTGGTGCAGTGGTCTAAGCGATGGCCTCTGATGATTCGTCCGAAAGGGATCCGGGTTCGAATCCCAGTGAGGCATGGATGTTGTGTTTGTCTTACGGCACTGGCTCACTCTTTTCCCTGGAACCAGTGACCCTAAATTAGGGACGGGCGACTGCTTATAGCCCATTGAGTTGCTCACGGTGGTCGTTAAACCTCCAATAAAAAAATCTACAAAATTGCGCTGACGTAGTTTGCATTTGAACGAAAATTTAAAAATCGAAGTTCTGTAAGAAAAATTAATGTACCGCTGGATTTGTTTTTTGATTGGGGTTTAATGGCCACCGTAAGCGGCTCGATGGACTAGAAGCTGTTGTCCATCCCTGATTAATATTTACTGGTTTCAGGGAAGGGAGAAAGCCAGTGCCTTAAGACAAACACAACAACCAGGTCAAACCTGGATTCGGACCGGACCCTTCACGGACAATTGGCCATAAGCCAACGTTTAGACCACTGCGGCTGGCTGAATTTTTATTCAGAGTTTAAGACGTAAATTCCAGTGTATAATTTCTTACGAGTGAGGAACGGCTCTGTAAAAAAAAAATCACCGAGATAAAGGACATAATTGCACATAACGCAGAAAAAGTGATTTTACAGAGCAGACTATTATTGCATTTTATTTCAAAAATGTTTTTGTTACATAAAACTACATTTGATAACATTTTTGAAAAATTATCCATCTGGGGAAACTAGCCGTTTCTATACAATTAAAACCGCAAACTTTAATTACCCTCAATCGAAGAGCAAATTTACTGTAAAAGTTTTATATAATAGCTATGCCTTTTGATATTACACTTAACTTTTACTGCTTTTTATCATGAAGAAATTATTTTGGCAGTTTAGTACAGGAAGTTGTGCTCGTAAATCTTTACTTTAAGCGTTGTTTACGTGAAGCTCCCAATAAGTTCCTACCTCAAAATACCCGTGCTTTGTATTCTGGCTACATAATGCCGTTATATGGTTACAGCTTCTAGGAAGTAAAATGTATTCTGCAATTCTTACTTCTATCAATTTTAGATCTTAATAAAAAAAAAAAAAAAATACACATGTTTTCTACAGACCACGCGACCGTGCCTTCATTGAGTTCTTCGTAGTCTCTGAGACGTGTTTTGTCTTTATTCTATCTACACCTAGTTTACGCTTTCCAACCGTAGGTTGAAAAAGCGTATATGCTCCAGTTTGTCCGTCCGTCTGTCAGTCCGCCCGTCTGTCGTTACGATAACTCGCGTAAAAACGGTTCGATTTCGATGAAATTTTAGTATGTGGTAGGGGACCACCTGGGGACGAACCCTATCGAAAATGGACGAAATGGGGTCAAAGGCCACGGCATAGTAGCGGGATCCATTCCATTGCCCTTATGCGTCATAAGTTGCGTAAATATGGTTCGATGTCGATGAAATTTTAGTATATTGCAGGGGACCACCTGGGAATGAACCCTATTGAAAATGGGTGAAGTGGGGTTAAAGGTCAAGACATAGGAGTGTAATGCATTCCATTGCCTTTATGCATGATAACGTGCGCAAAAATGGTTCGATTTCGATGAAATTTTATTATGTGGTAGGGGACCACCTGGGGACGATCTTATGACGTCACAACTCGCGCTTGAGATGTTGGCGCGCCATCACGCCATCAGTCTCATTACGTCACGCATTGTGTGTAGATCCTATTAAAGTTTTATTTCGTCACACTCTTGCGAGCAGATGGTCACGATTCCCGTCTGCCTCATTACGTCATGCGTTGTGTGCGCATAAAAATCGTTCGATTTCGATGAACTTTTAGTATGTGGAAGGGGATCACCTGGGAAGGAATCCTATTGAAATTGAACGAAATGGGGGTCAAATGTCAGGACATAGGAGCGGGATCCTTTCTAATGCTCTTATGCGTCATAACTAACGTAAAAAAGGTTCGATTTGGATTAAATTTTAGTATGTGGTAGGGGATAAACCCTATTGTCCCCTAATACTTGGGGACAAACCCTATTGAAAATAGGCAAAATGGGGTCAAAGGTCAGGACATAGGTGCAGAATCACTTCCATCGCCATTATGCGTCATAACGTACGTACAAATTCTTCGATTTGGATTAAATGTTAGTATGTTGTAGGGGCCTGCTTGGGGACAAATCCTATCGAAAATGGGCGAAATGGGGTCAAAGCTTAGGACACCGGAGCGGAATCTATTCCATAGCCCTTATGCATCATAACTTACGTAAAAATGCTTCCATTGCGACAAAACTTTATCATGCTATTTCGGAGGTATACTGAACCGGTTCTGTTAAATATAATCGAAATGGGATCAAAGGTCAGAGCATAGGACCGAGATTTATTCCACAGCCATTACATTCATAACTTGAGTAATGATTTCTGATATGTTGGAAAGCGTATTATAATCCATGCATTGCATGATTTTACTAACTTGTTTTAACATAAATACTGTTACAAACGATCGACAGATGGAGCACAACCGGAATGCAACCTCACCGACCACTCATAAGGCCCAAAGCAACTAATGAGTTTTTGTGCATTCAGCTACAGAAGAGATAACGTGTTTCGTGTTTCTTGCCGTGGAATGAGGTGATTATGGGAATCGGGTGGTGGCAATAGCGTCGCATAAAAAAGGAAAATCAGCTTCCGAGATTTTCAACATGCTCAAGAAGCTAAAAATCAGTCGAATGTTTGTGCATCGGACCATCAAAAGCTTCCTAAAAAGTGGGACAATCACTGACAACCGCCCCAGGAAGAATCGGCCGCGCACCGTGAGGACTGCTCACGTGGTGAACGCAGTGGCAGCTCGTATTCGACGGAATCCTGTCAGGAAACAATCAGTGAAGGCTAGGGAGCTGAACATTTCCACAATGCCGATGTTACGCGTGCTCCGGAGTGATCTAGAGGTGAGAGCTTACCGGCGGCGTACAGATCATTTCTTCACCCCACAACTGAAGCAGAAAAGGGAATTAAAAGCAAAACGTTTGCTGCAGTGTTAAGCATACAATCGTCACAGAAAGATTATTTTCACTGATAAAAATAATTTCACTACTGAGAAGGTTTTCAACCGTCAAAATGACAGGGTGTATGCGTCAACCTCACGAGAAGTTCAGGAGAAAGGCCCAAGGATCAGGAGAGCCCATCATTCCGCTTCTGCCATGGTTTAGTGGGGAGTCTCCTATGAGGGTACCATGGAAATCCATTTCTGTTAGAAAGGCGTGAAAACATCAACTAAAGTCTGCCAGGACAGGGTTTTGGAGTCAGTGTCAAGAACGTGATTGATACCATGTTCAAACATCACCAGTGGAGCTTCCAGAAGGATTCTTCTCCTGCGCACAAGGTCAAGTCAACCCAGGAATGACTTCATTTCTCCAGCTGATTGTCTTACCAGCAGCCCGACCTTCTGCAAGGACAGTGAACAGATTGGCCTTCCAGCAGCACGTGAACAGTTCGCAAATTGCGCTGTTTCTGAAATACTACCACCCTTGGCCGAAAAGCCGATAATCATCCTTTTTTGCAAATCTGATAAATCGCTCCTTTTATTCATGACAGCAACGAGTGATATGTTTTCGGAATGCCTACAGCACACCGTATACAGGGTGCCCAGTAAAGTCCTTTGTCAGTCCCGTAACTTTCGAACGCCGACAGCTATAGCCATAAAAACGGTGTCTAGGTATAGTATAGTGGCTATGTGCTATTTGATGGGACCACTCACAGCGCCTCCTAGCAACAAAGTCGGAAGTTAGCGTGCCGATCTCGGAAACTATACAAGATACGGGAAAATAGTCAATAACAAAGTAGTAGAGCAGCATTGGAAGTTATTACTTAATAATCAATAACAAAGTTGTTGAGCTGTGACAGCGCCCAAACTGAGCGCTGCACATTTAGGTCGAAAACCATTCCCTAGTTTATTTATTTATTTAATTATTATTTGATTTATTCATTTATTTATTTTTTCATTTATTTATTTATTCATTTATTTATTTTTTCATTTATTTATTTATTCATTTATTTATTCATTTTTATTAATTCATGTATTTTTTGAAGAGGGGGTACGTTTTATTTTGCCATATACTTTCGGGTGAATCTTTTCTTGTTTTTTTTTTCTCCGTCCCCCTCTCCCAGTACAAGGCGTAAGACTAGCTAGACAGCACAAAGCGTCACAGGACAGACCGACATTGTAAGGAGACAAACGCTGGCGACAGCCATCGGCGAGCTGGCTTTGTAGTGTATTTTATTGGGGCAATAGAAGTGTCCACCGTCTATAGGATCAGCAATGCGTGTTGGCCCGACCGTAGACTTGTTGGAACCAGAGCTAGCAGTTTAATTGGGGTAAGGATTTACGGCCGGGAGTAGTACACGCGGGAAACGAGGGGTTCTCAGAATTTCACTGGAACGGGTAGGAATCTTGGCCCCTAACGAATGGAAGATCAAAATGTTAATTTTCCGACCAGTAAGATCTACACTGGGGAATTTAATTCAGGGAGGCTTGCGTTTGCCAGCTAGTGATTGGATGATGGGATGTTTTGAGGTAGTGTGGGTCTTCTTGGGGGTCGTCCAAAGATTTTTACAAGGGAAGAGAAGAACTTCGTCACTTTCATCTTTTCACTTGTTCTTCTAAGTCGAGGTGCTTGACTTGCACTTTTTTTAATTACTGGTGACTTGTCACTTGGGGTTTTTTTTTGGTGGTCCAAAACGTGGACGCAGCCATGATGTATCAGAGACTGGCAGCATGACGAGAGCCCGCACCAAGTTTGACGGACCGGGGCAGACATCGAGACCAGTACCCTAGGTGGAGGAACCACGATAACAGTGTTTGGCGGACGAGAATTCTCCCGGCTCAGGAGTGGTCAGCAGCGTGATATCTAGGCCAGATTCGGAGGTTAAGGTACGAAATCCATCCTATTCTTTTTTTGGTGTCCCCTCATAAAATCTTTATCGGAGCAGTCCACACATAGAGTTTATATTTTAATAAGCAAATACTCAATTGAGTACAGGTTCCTGTCAGATAGTCTTAAATCATTTTTGCTAGTATCATGAGCGTATATTTATTATTATGCCAAATCATAACCAATAAATTGTTTTTGTTGTTAATTTTGTCTCAGTTCCATGATGAGTGTATCGTTAACTACAATATGTGTGCTCAACCCTAGATTATTTGGAGAATATATATATATCTTTTGGAACCGGAACTTAGAAAATCACTTCACTTATGCTTTTTATTTTAAATCTAGACGTTCACAAAAATATTGCGGCACACAGCGGACCCTTTGACTCCCAAAGGAAAATCTGCTGTGTGAAACACAACGCCTCGTCAGTGGATTCTGAAGCTGCGTCAGCCCTAAATCAGGGAATCGCAGAATCACAATCCACTCGACACCCCCTTGGCTCCCAATATTACGCCGGGTGAACCCAATTAGGAACTCGAGCGATAATAGAGCAGCATCGTAAAAATGGTTCGATTTCGATGAAATTTCAGTATGTGGTAGGGACCACTGGGGACGAACCCTATTGAAAATGGGTGAAGTGGGGTCAAAGGTCACTACATAGGAGCGGGATCCATTCCTTTGCCCTTATGCGTCATAACTTGTGTAAATATTGTTCGATTTTGATTAAAATTTTAGTATGTCTTAGGGGACCAACTGGGAATAAACCCTATTAAAAATGGATGAAGTGGGGTCAAAGGGCCGGACATAGGAGCGGAATGCATTCCATTGTCCTTATGCGCTATAACGGGCGTAAAAATGATTCGATTTCGATGAAATTTTAGTATGTGGTAGGGGACCACCTGGGAACAAGTCCTGTTGAAAATGGGCGAAACGGGGTCAAAGGTTAAAACAGAGGAGCTGGATCTATTCCATAGCCCTTATGCATCATAACTTACGTAAAAACGCTTGGATTGCGACAAAACTGTATCACTTTATTTCGGAGGTATACTGAACCAATTCTGTTGAATATCATCGAAATGGGATCAAAGGTCAGGGCACAGGACCGAGATTTATTCTACAGCCATTATCCTCATAACTTGAGTGATAACTTGAGTAATGATTTCTGGTATGTTGGAAAGCGTATCATAACAATGCATTGCCTGATTTTACTAACTTGTTAATTTAGCAGGAGACCGAAATTTAGAGTGTAGCTGTGTGTCGGACTAGGATCAGTTCAGTTATCACTCTTTCGATGTGGGCCGAAAACGTTGTGTGTCGAACTGTCAGACCGGTTATGATGCATGTGACGAACGTTTATCAAATTTCAAAGCGCCAACAGATGTAAAACGATCAGTACGCGAAATGGGAATCTTAAAGCACAGATATGCTCATATTTAGCTAAGAAAATCACATGGAAAAAAATGCCTTCGCCTGAAATTCTTAAACTGAAACAGTAAAAAAAAAAAAAAAAAAAACGATGACTGGAAGAAAAACTCCTTTGTTTGAAAACGTAATTGAAAATACTACTGCACAATAAGTCAAAAACGATGGTGAATGATTTCATTTGGTTGGTTTGTGGATCCAGTGGACACTACTTATGCTACACCGAGGACCATGGTTACACTTGTTTACAACGAGGAGCCTGTACCCCAGAACCAACGGATTAACGAGACTTCCGAACCTCAGCTAATCATTAGTGATTAGCTGGACTTATACCCAGAACCTTAAGGTCTCGAGCAGAGAAGGCAGACCCTCTCAATAGAGGCTTTTATGAAGTAGAAAGCAGTGATCGAAGTGGCACAGACCTACTGCCAGTATGGTGTCGACCATAGATCCACATAGTATAATAGGAGGTTTCGAAAGAAATACACACCATTCCACATAATGGGGGGAGGGGGGGGTTTAAAAAATTAATGTAATAATTTAGAAAAAAAACCTTTTATTGAAGGGTTTGTGGTCTCCTTCAGTCCCAGCTGCTAATCATTTATCAATTTTATCCGTCAAAAATGCCATTTGCCGTTTATTGCGTTAAAATTTGTGCTTTCATTCTAATTTCTTTACGTAATTTGTGACGGTGTGACGTATATTCTAAATTAACTTTCCTTTTTAGTTTCTTTCCCAATGTAAATTTTGAGTTTGTTCTCAGTTATACTTCCCAACTTAACGTGACATCTTCTCTCTCAAACGAATACCGTTGGCAACATATTTGAGGTCAGAGTGAACGTAACGTATGACTGTATGAGATAAGAACGATAGATAAAAACTACGATACAACATTTGCTCGTGTGGGATGTTGGATGTGTGTTGGAGATGTGATATGTGAATTATGTTGAAATGTGATATCTGATCTATTGATATAGTTCTGGAATAAAGCCAATTTCCGTAAGTTTGACTTTTGCTTAAATTTTTGGTCTGGCCATAAAGATTTAAGGTCTGGCCGTAAAGATGAAGTGTTCCATCGTATTTATACCTAATGATATAGACATAACGTAAGAACGACAATATTTGAAGACGAAAAGAAGATTGCGTTATAATCAATATTTCTTCTTTTCGTGTTAAAATATTGTCGTTCCTACGTTATGTCTATATCATTAGGTATAAATACGATGGAAAACTTCCTTAATTAAATCTTTACGGCCAGACGAAACATTTAAACAGAAGTCAAACTTACGGAAATTGGCTTTATTCCAGGACGTAGGGAAAGAAACTGAAAAGCAAAGTTAATTTAGAATTTTAGAATATACGTCACAACGGGTTAATAATTTATTACATACCGGGATGGAAAATAATGTTTTTTTACCTGCCGGTATACTTACTTCCATTTTTGTTAACTACCGGTATGCCATACCGGCCCACTTCCAACACTGGTTGAAAGTCGAATCAGAATGAATATTGAGTCTTAAATTAATAGCAATCTCACCACCCTCAAAAAAAAAGTCTGAAATGGAAAACGTATATACTCATCGCTACAGAACTTAAATTTGTATTTAATCTTTCAGACCCAATTCTCCATTCTATGAAGAAGCTCTTGAAATTAATTATATTAAATTAATGCTATATAATAAAATTTTCAGACATCATTAGTGAGATGATCTAGAGCTTGGGCAAGGTGTGATCGTGCTCTATGGGTAGCTTCATTTCCATTTTTTGAAGAATTGAACTTATAGCTCATGTGTACACCACTCCCTTACCCGCGGCTCCCACACAGCTATTTATCAAAGGCACGAGGTACGTAAGGTTTACATGTTTGAAAATGTGCACATAAGTCAGGGACAGGGAAAAAAAAAAAGAAATCGTTTTTGCAGTTCCTCCTACTGAAATCAGTGCCGGTATGTAAATACCGGGTAAATAAAAAAGTGCCGGTATGAAATACTATGAAAAAAGAAGTATCGGTATGACATACCGGAGTATACCGGCCCATTTCGAGCACTGACTAAATTATCATTTGATATCAGAAAAACTCCGACAGTATAAGATGAATTTGTTGGTTTTTTTTAATAAAAAAAGTCTATTTTACGATGGAATAAACTACTGACCGATGCCTTGAACTTGCTGTTTTACATATAAAAAATAAAATTATCCCACATAAAGTTAAGCACAAAATATAATGTGTGCTTACATCTATACAGTTACAAACATAAATAGTCATATCGCTATATTTGACAATATTACCCTTAGAAGGCACGAAAATATATGTTTCTCAAACTGTTCAGGTTTCGTTATTTTTCAATTCCAAGTAAAATCGTATTCTTAAAAAATGAATATTTCTGCCCCTTCTTCCTTTAAGAAAGCATGGTTTGTGTCGGGTCGTCGTCCCACATGCTAATCGTACTATCTACTGACAAGTGAGATTAACGGACGATGTTTCCAGAGTTGTACCACCTGACTATCATACGCCGTGGTTCAGACAAAGAAAATTACCGTATTTTCCACCGTCAAGGACACTCCGAAGTCAAGGACGCACCTCAATTTTAAAATGCAAAATTTTGAGAAAAAAAAATAAACATAAAGATAAGGTAGTAAGGAGGAACTGTACACCAATCACACTTAAAATAGTATAACTACATTATTAATCCGAATTTCTTGGTGTAGAATACAAATCAAGGTTTCCAAGCTTTCGCACATCAACCAGATGGCTTTCTCAAGGAAGGTAGACAGCAAACTGCAAACTGAATTATTATTCCGTTTGCAGTTTGCTGTCTAATTTCCTTGAGAAAGCCATCTGGTTGATGTGCGAAAGCTTGGAAACCTTGATTTGTATTCTACACCAAGAAATTCGGATTAATAATATAGTTATACTATTTTAAATAAAGATCTCAGCACTTTCATAAAGATTAAAAGCAATACAAATTTTGCCTCTACATATAAGGAAAAACATTTCAGTCATCCATATCCTCAAATTAAGAATATTCACTGGTTTTATCCATATCACTGGCATCATTGTCATTATCAGGGTCGCCAATACTGTCCGAAATGTCACTATCTTCAAACAGAATGTTATCTTCTGTGCCATCTAACGCATTGCTGATGCCACATTTTTTAAAAGAATTTACTACTATTTCAGTCTTCCCAGACCCACCCGGACATCTGAGCAAAAGTTTGCTTTTTCAAAACACCTATTAGTGTTAGGCCGTGGTCTGTGGCACGCATCCACTGATTTCACTGTTCTTTCATAAATGCCTTAAAAGGCTTGTTGATGTATATGTTCAGTGGTTGTAATTGGCTTGTTAAACCCCAGGGATCACTGCCATTTGCGTCTTCAGTCTGATTCAACTCTTCTTTCATGCCTTAAAAGGCTTGTAAGAAGAGTGGAATCCGATCATCAACAAGCCTTAGAAGGCTTGTTGATGAATATGTTCAGTGGTTGTTATTGGCTTATTAAACCATCAGGGATCACTGTTATTTACGGCTTCAGTCTGATTCCACTCTTCTTCCATAAATGCTTTAAAAGGCTTGTGGATGGATATGTCCAGTAGTTGTATTTGGCTTGTTAAACCACCAGGAATTACTGCCATTTTCGTCTTCAGTCTCAGCACCCTTTCTTTAGTAGTGTTTGTTTTGTAGGCACAAAACTGGTCCCACACAAGCAGGGATGGTTTTTCAAGGAAGCCACCAAAAAGTAATTTTTTTTCTCTTTAAGTGGCTTGTCGGACAACTGCCAAGCGAAGATATAACCTCTTTTTCAGCTACGACTGTGGTAAAAGCCTCTCGAACAAGATTTTTCATACGCTTTGGCAAAAATCGATTAGAGCGGCTCTTTTGATATAGAATTCCATATGTGTGTGTGTGTCGGTCTCGTAGTACAGACCTCGTAGTATATCGTAAATGCATTTTAGCAAAAACGACGTGAATAAAAAAACGATGTTTCCAGGGTTGTACCACCTGACTATCTTCCCATGGTGTTTCACGACGACGGCAGTCATATTAATAATGTTTACCGGTAAACATTTTAACATAGAGAACTCTCTTCTGGGGTTAGCATAGGTCTAGGAAAAACGTAACCTTCGGTCTCCAAGACGCATCGTAAATTTTCGAGACTTATTTCAGGAAAATATAGCGCCCACGACGCCGGGAAATATGGTATACTGATTGTGATTAAGATATGAAGAAACTTTGATTGGCTTTTATCGACTCTGCATTTTCTGGAGAGGCCCCTTTTTTTAAAAGATCAGAAACAACGAAGTTCATATCTTTTTCTGCTAGTTTAACAAAATGTACGTTTCACAAATACACTAGCAAAAAGGGAAAAAAGAACACCCAGAAGGAATTGGCGGACGATCATGAAATTTACATACGTTAATGGGGTCGAGTTTACGTAGGTGTGATGCTAATTTCGGGACCAACCGGTGAGCGCTAACGCCACATCACGGCATAATATGCAAATTATCGTCGGTGGTATTTAAGGAGTACGGCGAAGTGAATGTAATCAGTCGTCGGCGTACGGACACGTGCAAAGACCCTGAAGAAGCTGCAATGCCTGGACATGGAAGACGTGTACGATTTCAGCAGTTATTGGACTTTGAGCGAGGTCGTCTAGTCGGACTCCGCGAGGCAGGGTGGTCGTATCGTCGTATTGCGGAGCGAATTGGACGGGAAGTATCGGTGGTGGTACGATGGTGGCATAGATGGTCCGAGGAACATTCCCACACGAGAAGACGTGGAACCGGGAGTCACAGACGGACTGATGAGCTGACCGATCGACGCATAAGAAGAGCGACGTTGTCAATCAGAACATCCACTGCGACGCAAATCCGAGCTGCCATTGCACCTGAGGTGACTGTGCGAACAATCCGCAACCGTCTACTGGATGCAGGACTACGTGCACGTGTGCCTCTGGCATGTGTACTTCGGACTCCAACCCACCGTCAGGAACGGCTGCAGTGGTGTCGCCAACGTCTGCACTGGAGAACGCAATGGCGATCTGTCGTGTTCAGCTATGAAAGAAAATTCTGCTTGGGAGCCTCCGATGGCCGTATGCGTGTTCGCAGACGCACAGGTGAGCGTCTTCACCCTTCTTGCATCCGCCAGCGACACACAGGACCTACACCTGGTCTCCTGGTGTGGGGAGCTATCAGCTATCACTCCCGTACACAACTAGTGTTTGTACCGGGTACGTTAAACAGCACCTCCTACATCAACAACATGATTCAGCCCCTTTGTTTTACCATTTGTAAGGTCGGTCCATCGTGGTGTTTTCCAGCAAGATAACGCACGCCCACACACGGCGCGTGCAACGCAACATGCACTTCAGGGTGTGAGACAACTTCCATGGCCTGCACGTTCACCGGATTTGTCCCCCATTGAGCACGTGTGGGATTTTATGGGACAACGACTTATCCGGTCTCTACGGCCAGCAACGACCATCCGCGATTTACGCGTCCAGGTTGAGGATGCTTGGAACTCAATACCCCAAACTTACATCCAACATCTGTACGACAGACTCCATGCCAGAATTGCACAGTGTGGCGCAGTTCATGGCGGTTCAACCTCGTGCTAACCATGTTACATGGAAATGTTATTTTTCAGTTTACCAGCAAATACAACTGTATTTTGCCATAATGTTTTGATAACGTTTTCCTCTGTATTCCGTTATTATGCTGTATAAATTTCTTTGGTATCAGACGTCTCCTTCTTGGTGTTTTTTTTCACTTTCCGCCAGTGTAGTTTAAGAAACTATTTCCCTTTTAATGCGTCACTTACCAGGCCAATAAATATGCAAAAGAGCTGTATAACGTCTGTATAGGCGACAGAATAGAGACCACCGAAGAGCGTGTAAAATAAAGCAATGCATGCCGACAAGATGATTGAAGTGTTGTTGTCCAGATCAATGATGACGCTCACGGTGGCACCTGAAAAGTATTGGATAGAAAGGCGTTAGTACAGGTACAAAAAGTGACAAATTTTCATTTACGTTTTACGAATGCGATTACGACAAGAGACAAGGCAATCATGTGTAGTGCAGCATCACACAAATTAAGTGACCGACATACATCATGTTATTATAAGGTTTTATAATCTATCTGCAATTTATGGAGTTATTCCTCTACTTTCAGTTTTTTGAAATTAGGTTATTTGCTGTTGGATAATTGAATCTGTGTTGGCCGCCCCGGTGGCGCAGTGGTCTAAACGCTGACCATTCGTCCGAAATGGGTCCGGATTCGAATCCCGGTGAAGCATGGACGGTGTGTTGTCTTACGGCACTGGTTCGCTCCCTTCCCTGGAACCAATATCCCTAAATTAGGGACGGGCGACTGCTTATAGCCCATTGAGTTGTTTACGGTGGTCGTTAAATCTCCAATAAAAAAAACCTGTTTTGACCGGAGGGAGAAATCTTGTAAAATGTTTTTTAATCACAACGATATCTAGAGTGTCAAAAAGTGTTTCGTAACAATGCGTACCATGTGTATTCTTGTCATGTTCAACCTGATGTCAAAGTTTTAGCAGTAAAATCAGAAAATGTATCATGGTCTTAAATCGAAGAAACAGCTACTCCATTCAAAAAGAATGAAAAAAATCAGACTTGCGCGACGTGGTGGAAAAATTATGAAAAATGAAAAACTGGGGAAAAAATCGGAAAGTTTTGTGTGATTACAGCTTTCCGATGTAACAGGAATTTTTCAAGTTTGATTTCTAGAAGCAGAGATGTTGTGCTGTGTTTAAATGAACATCCATGCTACATAGATGAAACTAAAAGTACATATTTGCTCAAACCGGAGGAGAAGATAAACAGAAACGAAGTGTATGGTAATTTTCAGACATACAATTCCTCTCAGAATTAAAGGATAATTTATAAATTCGTACATAACTCGAAGTATGCCATTATGTCTTAAAAGAAAAGTGTTTGAAAAGTGTAGCAATATGCCATTATGTCTTAAAAGAAAAGTGTTTGATCAATGCATCCTTCCAGTGCTTACGTATGGTGCAGAGACGTGGACCTTAACTAAAAGAGACATACAAAGGCTGCAGACAACTCAAAGAAGCATGGAGAGGTGCATGCTTGGTATAACCAAGAGAGATAAGAAGAGGAACTCGTGGATCCGAAAAATGACGAGAGTGGAAGACATCATGATCAGAGTTAAATCCCTGAAATGGCAATGGGCTGGACATACTGCCAGAAGGACAGACCATAGATGGACAGCCGAAATTTTAGATTGGATTCCAAGGGACAGGAAAAGACCCAGAAAAAGACCACATGGGAGATGGGTGGATGAAATTCGTAAATATGCGGGAGTGACATGGAGGAGACTGGCACAAGACAGACCGTTGTGGAGGAAACTTGGGGAGACCTTCATCCAGCAGTGGATTGATAATGGTTGACAATGATGATGATGATGATGTATAAATTTTTTTTAATGAAATTCGGTAAAGACATTTATTAATTTTTGTGTGTAAATTTCGGAAATTACAGTGAAAATTTTGTATCAGGTTACAATTTCTGAATACACAGATTTTTAAGTTTAAGAGCTAATATCATTAATAAATATAAAATATCATAATATCTACATATATCATTCTACGATTTAGTTAAGGAAATGCGACACTGATTTAGCCTACAGTGCAAATGATGAATGCAAATATAATACGTAATATATTTGCATGGCACTGATCTACGATATAACTAAACATTGTTCGTATTTGCTGATAGATAGCAGTAGTGTATTGGTGGGTATCGCTTTTGAACTGCACGCGTGCTCGTGTAACAGCTATTTCATTTCAGTTACGGAGATGCAGTTATACTGTGAGCACATGTGTGATTGATCTGTTTTTATTGGGACAGTTTTATAGTCTGTGTTTTGCGTGCCACTTTATTGTTAACAAAACGTTGTGCAGTGCACTAAACCTTTTTAAATCTGGAACACCGCATCTTAAATGGCACAAATGTGCCCCCCCCCACACACACGAGAGACATATTGGGTTCCTGCGATATGATATGCCAGTAGAGATATGTGCAGTTTATAAAGCTATCAAATCTTCTCCCAGTAGAACGATCGGACTCATAATTCTGGATATTTCGTACTTTGTACTTTTTGAATTAACCCCCCCTTATCTCCACGGATATTTCCGGGTTAATTTGAAAGGCATGGAAATTGTCCTTTTTATGCAATATTTTTTGGTATACAATCCACCCCCCCCCCTCCTCGTACGTCACGTGATTTATCCAGAGTCTCAGAAATATTCTGAATTAACGTTTATTGTAATAGAATACGTGTAGCAATTAAAAAAACGAAAACCCTTCAGGAGTCGAATGACCGAGTGCACCAGGTGTCAAATTCCTGTTTTGGTAATTGTTGAAATTTTACAGGCCGGCCCGGGCCTAAGAAACAGGAGAAATATACTGGCCGGGCCGGGCTTTCCAAATTAAGGCCCGTGCAGACCTCTAAGTGGAGTATAACGACGGTATTGATAAGTTGGCACCGCGATATGATAGGTGTTTCAATTTGTATGGTGATTATGTCGAAAAGTAGGTGAAGTCTTCCTGTAAGTGTCACATAAATATTTGTTCCTTACTACTTATTGTTTTTGTTTTTACCAAAATGTTCTTTACTTTCTGGACGACCCTCGCATTTGTTCCTGTAAGCATTGCCAATGGGAGAAAATTACTACAGGCTGTCCTGAAGTTCCTGAAGTGAATGCGCTAAAAGGTATCGTTCGGTTCTGTGAGGTGCACAGTTCTAACGAGATGGGACTAAAAATAGAAAAAAAATCCGCAATTTCTTTTTTTCAGGTTAACAATTTCATGATAGGAATTTAAGTCTAGGAGGTTTCATAACTCCGTTTGCTAGGGTAATCGCTTGGTTCTTAGGAAGTTAGAAATTCAGTACTGTGATGACCTTCATCTAGAAATTGAAAAAGATCTAGCCATCGCCTTGTTTACAGCTCGCAGTTGCATGCGTATATATTTTTAATTTTCTTTAAAATTGCGTAGATGTATAATTTTTTTATGTTATACGTTAAGCACTCTTTTTTGTTGAATGCCTCTTTTACTGGACCCTTTTCGTTACTAATACTTTTAAATTCTTTGAACTTTAAATTATGTATAGCTCGTTCTTGTGTCCTCAGTACTACTGCCTATTTGGGTGGGGGGGGGGGAACTGTGAATTTAATATTTTCCGTCTTTTTTTGTTTTGTTTACATTTTAATTGCTTAATTAATTATTTTGGCGCGAAAGCGAAATATTTAGCGAAGACGTATTTTAAAACAGAAATACTGAAAATCGTCGGGAGTAAAACGAAATTTATATAAAATTTATGTCAATAGATATTGAATTCATGGTAAAATTTAATGCAAGATAGATGAATATTAGAACGATGAAACATAATGAGGAATTCTTTTAATTAACAATTTAACTAAAATTATGCAAGCCTATGTTCATAATTGTTTCATCGGTGGCTAATGAAAAAAATCACAGAGGTCAAAAACAGAAAGGATTCTTTTCTGTATCTTCAAACAGAATGAAGTTGTGGTATTTGTGAAGATCAGTGTGAAATACCATCTTGTTAATTAAATTAGGTGCTGAAAAATGTTTAAATTTCTGCTTTTAAGTACTGTTCACTCAAGATAGCGGAGTTCATCAGTATCTCAAGTAAGATCAGAAATTCTTGAATTGAAGCGCATTTATAGAATTCCATTAAAAGCTAGTTGTAAAAAACAGTTCTGCTTTGAAAAAGAACGAGAAAAGATAAATTAAATATTTACATGAAACGGAAAAAAAAATTATAATATTTCCTTCATCTTATCATTTTGGAAGATACTTAAGTAGTATCGATAGATTCATCGATTTTGCGCAGCTCAAATTTGCTTTAATCGGTAAGAGAAAATCATTCTGTTTATTATTCGTACTTTATCAAGATAACAAAAATGAACATAAATTATTCAGAAAGTATGTGTAAATCGTGCACACATCTTTTTCACGTCATTCTCTCGAAAACATTTAATGGAACAGATAAATTTGTTTCATGAAACTGGAATAAATCAATTTACAGATCGATACCTTGCTCGTACCTAAAGCGGCCAAAATGGCGGCGGACCAGAAGACCTCTCCACAGAGGGCGGGAATGAATAAGAGCCCGCCCATTCGACTGCCAAATAAATCTTGGAAAGGATCCAACATTGTGACGTAACCTTCTTCTCTCATCTTATTGGCGAAGAACAATCCTCCTGCGAAGACGAACAAAAAATTTATTTCATTGATTACCCTTTTCTGACATAGGCTGAAAGAAAGAAAGAAATATAGGAATGTATGCGGAAGAAGATATTTTTTACAAAAAAAAAACAAAACAAAAAAAAACAGATAAACTCTGGAAAACGAATCGTGCTTATCTAGGAAGTAAGATACAGTACAGCACCCTTCCAGGAAAACAGGTCTTTTTTTATATTATTAAATTGTAGAATTTGAATTCCTTTTCATCGAATTCCCGAAACTAAATATTCCTTTTTTTGCTCGCGAGCGGAATACAGGAAAAGCAGAACTGGAATTAAACAGTGCCAGCTCAAAGCATGTTTGTGCCTTGATGCAAAGTGCCACTTCAGCGACTGTGAACTAAAAGAAAATTTATATAATTTTCTTTTAGTTCACAGTCGTGGAAATGGCACCACAACTTAGTAAAATATAGTTGTGGACTGTCTTACACAGGTGAGACAGGTCGCAGACTAGAAACTCGAATAGCAGAGCATAAAGCTGCTATAAAAAATTGCTCCAACAAGACTGGTTTAGATAGGAATGTTAGAGAAACTGGTCACAACAGGACTGGAATTCCCTTAATGTCACCAGTTTTCAAAGCAACTTTAAAAAAAGAAAGCTAAAAAAAGGAATAGAGATTGAGAAAAATCAGAATTCCATCATCAATGACTGCAGACGGGAGTGGTTCACTGCGTCGACAACTCATTTCGTCGACAGGTACATTTCGTCGACACTATACAGTATATGCTTTCGTAAAATCTACAGTTTACAATTTAGAACCACCAAATTTGGTATACTGTCTCATGGTACTCTAACTTAGCTCGCAGATAGGGTATTGGAGTGCAGAATTGTGTTGCAGTTCTTAACTAAAAAATGGAAATTTTTGAGAAAACTTTGTGGATATTTTGTACAACCAATTACAGCTAACTTACACTGATGCTGTGAGAACTAACGCCAATGTTGACCACTTCGTCAAAGCCATTGATAAGGAAAGAGGTAACATGGACAAAGTGACAGAGCTGGTTAATCAGTACCCAGAAAATGCACCTAAACAATCGAGGCGTGAAGAAAATTTGTACTTAAGTAGAACAGTGGCTGCTAAGGAAACCTGTGACATTATTACAACCCAAATAAAAACAAGATTTTCACTCACAACATCTTGCTCAGCTGTATCTCTTTTTGAATCACAAAAGTTTGAAGAGTTTGAACAGAAATTCCCCGAGAAATTGCTTGAAGATACAGTAAATGTGTATTCATTTCTTGAAAAAAATCGCCTCAAGACAGAGCTTGAAATTGTTTACAAAAGATCTGATTTCAGAAACATGCGTGGTGCTGTTAGTCTTTTACAGTTTTTTAACCCCGGCCCCTTCCAAAAACCGTGTACGGTCCCAGTACAATGAGATAGTATACCAAATTTGGTGGTTCTGAATTGAAAACTATAGATTTTACGAAACTGTTGTATGGGGGCCCCTTGACCCCGGGCCCTGACTTCTTTCGTCTGTGGACTAAGTTGGTGTAAGAATACAATGAGATAGTATACTAAATTTGGTGGTTCTAAATTGAAAACTGCAGATTTTACAAAAATGTTGTATGGGGCTCCCTTCACCCCGGGTCCCGACCCCTTCAGTCTGCGATCTAAGTTGGTGTAAAAGTACAATGAGATAGTATACCAAATTTGGTGGTTCTAAATTGAAAACTAGATTTTACGAAAATGTTGTATGGGGCCCCCTTGACCCCGGGCCCCGGCCTCTTCCGTCTGTGGTCTAAGTTGTTGTAAGAGTACAATGAGATAGTATACTAAATTTGGTGGTTCTAAATTGAAAACTGTAGATTTTACAAAAATATTGTATGGGGCCCCCTTGACCCCGGGTCTCGACCTCTTCCGTCTGTGGTCTAACTTGGTGTAAGAGTACAATGAGATAGTATACCAAATTTGGTGGTTCTAAAGTGAAATCTGCAGAGTTTACGAAAATGTTGTATGGGGCCCCCCTTGAGCCCGGGCCTCGACCTCTTCCGTCTGTGGTCTAAGTTGGTGTAAGAGTACAATGAGATAGTATACCAAATTTGGTGGTTCTAAATTGAAAAATGTAAAGTTTGCGAAAATGTTGTATGGGGGCCCCCTTGAGCCCGGGCCTCGACCTCTTCCGTCTGTGGTCTAAGTTGGTGTAAGAGTACAATGAGATAGTATACCAAATTTGGTGGTTCTAAATTGAAAAATGTAAAGTTTACGAAAATGTTGAATGGGGCCCCCTTGACCCCGGGCCTCGACCTCTTCCGTCTGTGGTCTAAGTTGGTGTAAGAGTACAATGAGATAGTATACCAAATTTGGTGGCTCTAAATTGAAAACTGTAGGGTTTACGAAAATGTTGTATGGGGCCCCCTTGACCCCGGGCCTCGACCTCTTCCGTCTGTGGTCTAAGTTGGTGTAAGAGTACAATGAGATAGTATACCAAATTTGGTGGTTCTAAATTGAAAACTGTAGAGTTTACGAAAATGTTGTATGGGGCCCCCCTTGAGCCCGGGCCTCGACCTCTTCCGTCTGTGGTCTAAGTTGGTGTAAGAGTACAATGAGATAGTATACCAAATTTGGTGGTTCTAAAGTGAAATCTGCAGAGTTTACGAAAATGTTGTATGGGGCCCCCCTTGAGCCCGGGCCTCGACCTCTTCCGTCTGTGGTCTAAGTTGGTGTAAGAGTACAATGAGATAGTATACCAAATTTGGTGGTTCTAAATTGAAAAATGTAAAGTTTACGAAAATGTTGTATGGGGGCCCCCTTGACCCCGGGCCTCGACCTCTTCCGTCTGTGGTCTAAGTGGTGTAAGAGTACAATGCCGCCCCGGTGGCGCAGTGGTATAAGCGATGGCCTCTGATCATTCGTCCGTAAGGGGTCCGGGTTCGAATCCCGGTGAGGCATGGATGTTGTGTTTGTCTTACGGTACTGGTTCTCTCCCTTCCCTGGAACCAGTGACCCAAAATTAGGGACGGTCGACTGCTTATAGCCCATTGAGTTGCTCACGGTGGCCGTTAAACCTCCAATAAAAAAAAAAAGTACAATGAGATAGTATACCAAATTTGGTGGTTCTCTCAATGTCCATTGGCAATTTCTTCACCTTCGTCTCCCCGCCCCATCAGTACTATTTCGCATGACCCTTCTCACCTCTAAACATTGTTCCTTTTGCCCTGAAGTCAGCGACGTCCAACATCAATACCTCTTCTGCCCCGTACTCCTGCCAGTCCTAAACACAGCATTTCGTCTTGCTGATCGAATTTGTGCTCGATCGTTACCATTTCTTGCATATGCTTGGCTATTCCAAACTAAGCATCCACCTACTCACTTGCCTCCTGTGTGCCGTTACATTTTTCTTCTTGTGAAGTTCACTGTATATGCTTTCCATCTTGAACAACGCCTCCCTGCTCTTACTCCACCTCCTCAGGAGGCAAGTGCTATCATTCGGAGACGCTTCCTAGCACGGTTAACCACTCGTCTCCGAATGGAGCACTCTCGTGCTGCCTCAACAAACACCGATAACGTTTTTCAATCCACCTGGGCCCAATCGGCTGGGTGGTTCCATATCCACAATTTGCAGCTACGTCTCAACTTGTAGGTGGGATTTTTGTTGTCGCCCACAATCACTGTCACAACTCATGATTTTACGTATTAATTTTGGTTGTATGGGGCTCCTAGGTGGAGTCTCCTTTTTCACCCACATGATTCGCTATTTGTGATTATTCTGTTTTATGTGCTATTGGAGATAGCTCACCATGTTTCCCATGTTTCTCTTCGATTTTGTTGTGTTTTATGTTGTATATAATTCTTTCTTCTGCACAGTTTACTGCACACACAATGTCCCCTACATTATGTTGAATATATTTTGAAATTTTATTGTCCCTGTGTATATAATTTAATGTAAGAAGATGCTCTTCTGAGTACTTTTAGCGATTCTCCCCCTTGTCACTGAATACTTATGTACATATGATGCAAATTTTGAGTGTAGCACCACTGTTACATTTCTGTTTTATGAGAAGCTGCCCTTCTGGGTATGCTTAGCGGCTTTCTTTTTGTCACTGTATTGTTCTGTACATATGATATGACACTTATGAATTGAATTACTGTTCGATTTCTGTTTTTTTTTGTAAAGTTGCCCTCCTGGGTCCGTTTAGCGTATTTCTCTCTTGTCACTGCATAATTCTGTGCATATAATAAGTATTTGTGCTTAATTGTTTCTACCATTTCTGTCATATTTCTAAATACTGTTGCACCTGTTAGTTCCCTCTCACCCATGGTCTTTTATGAGAATTAGTACCTTGTGCATATTTAATCTTGAGTATGGTAGTAATACTTAATTGGAATTTGTGAATAGTATAGCATCATGTCTTTTCTTGTCTACAATACTGTAGTATACATTTTCATTTGCATCGCTCGTGCTTTATTGTCTGCCTCTCCATCGCCCTTCGGAGCGAAATAATTTTATGATTTTAACATTATTTTGTTTTACGTTTCACTGGAACTTTCCAGTTGTTGTATATACCACTGTATTTATTGGCAGAATTCTACTGTCATGTACATAGAAATGCTATTTTTATTTGAAGAATAAAGACAATTTTGAAATGTAGATTTTAGGAAAGCATATACTGTATAGTGTCGACGAAATGTACCTGTCGACGAAATGGCGTCGACGAAATGAGTTGTCGACGAAGTGAACCAGACTGCTGCAGACGATTATCCCTGCGTAACATCTGGTAGGATTTGGTGAACAATAACTGTAACCATCAAGGTTAACCGTAACCGCGGTAGTGACGGGAAAAGTGACAAAAAAAAGACAGCCTGAAGAAAGAAAAGAGTTTTCTCCGAAACTTTGCAAGTAAAATAAAACTTTTCCAAGGAAAAATTCCCATAATAGTAGTTTTGATTAGTAATTGAATTAAGAAACTAAAAATCCAACTCTCAGCACGAGCTTTCTTCAAAGAATACCCAGATGTTTCCAAAGTACCTGAAATAAGTACTATACTCAAAAAATTATCATTAACACAAATATCTCACTATAGACTTTAGTTACCTAATATTTAGTGACAACCAGTATGAATTTTAAAGAAAAAATAGCAGGGGGATAATTTTTTGTCTTTGTCAGCTTTTTCTCTTTAGACCATTTCTAAGGTGAGTCTTGTCGATTGGATTAGTAGATGGTGAGTACTGAAGTGATGCAAACATTTTTAGACAGCATATCCCTAAGTGTGATAGACAAAACACGCAGGTACTGACGTACTCTTGCTGACAGTTCCATTGCCTACAGAGTTTCCCTTGCCTTGCTATCCAGTGGCTAATAACCAAGAATCTTTCTCTTCGTGGACTTTGGGTTGAAGTCAGAACTGACTGAATGACGCTGTGGCGTGCCTGCCCTGCAGGACGCACATGAGATAAAGGCAAATAGCAGTGAGAGCACATGTCCGCGTAGCTCAGGTGGGAGAGCGACTCACTCCGGAGTGAGGGGACCCGGATTCGATGGCCGGCGCGGACGAACTCGTACGTTATAACACGTATCGTTCTGTACTTCACTATAATCTGTCTTTCCTTTCTGGCATCCGAGCACAAATCTCCTAGCTTCCTCCTTCTAACGGCTGTTTAACATCTAGTGTCAGATTCTCCCTTCGGAAATTCCTTTCCAACATCGGTCATTCATTGTTCAGTTTTAATCAACTTTCACAAAAAAAATGTGATTCCGCTGAAATAACTAGGGCTTTTTAATTTCCCTAAGGCATTCCATAAAAGAAACCATAGCTAGCTGCTTGAAAAATTACAATATTATCAGAAGTGCATCGCACAAATTATTTCACAGTTTATAGTGGAAAAGCATGTGTCAAATAATCAAAAGTTCATAGACAAATACATCTAACGAAACACAGTAAGAGACAAATGTTGTAAACATCCTTCTCATCTATGTTGCAAACATACGCCAGTGACCTCAATTCAGATTGCCACAAAAACAGTCAGCGGAAGACAAAATGTAACGTTAAGTCTGGAAAATGCCTAAGGAGAATGAACCAAAATTTACACAGATAACAGGAACTAAAAAGGAAAGTTTAATTAAAATGTACGTCGCGTGGTGATCAGGTTTCTCTGTGCCCCGAAAAAC
Source organism: Macrothele yani (assembly GCA_039090855.1). NCBI lineage: Eukaryota > Metazoa > Arthropoda > Arachnida > Araneae > Macrothelidae > Macrothele > Macrothele yani. The sequence continues at coordinate 122,204,946 of CM077026.1, forward strand.
TGCAGCAGCAAAAATCCAACGCCAACTGTAAGAAGTCTATGGTTCTCAGGTGATCAGGCAGCGCTTGGAGCGTCTTGGAATTTCTTTCAAAATTTGGCCGCGATCGTTGGCGGATGTGAAACGCAGTGACAGGCCGTCGGCGTCAACAACATATTGCAAAGTAGCTTGTGTGGAGATGCAAGAAGACTTTTGCGTCAGATTGCGTCAAATGTTTCTTTTGGTACATCGCATCACATTTTTTCAACCTAATAGCGGCGCGTACTTTTTTGTGAGACAATACTTCAAGACTGATCTTAATTTCCACTTGAATCTGTTTTCCAGAGTGTTGCCCTTTAATTCAAACTTAATAATAAATTCAGTCAAGAAAATGAACTTATGGTGGCAGAAACCGATTTACATATATCCATTGCGCCGCCAGTGGTTACCGGAAGAGGGCACTCACTACCAGAGGGCAATACCGTTGCCATTAAAGAATGAACCTGGTCTGCAGTAAGGTTTAGGTAAGTGGTAGGTGGTAAACGTCATAATTTCCTGCATATGAATAATTGGACCCAGCGTTCCCCAGAAAAACACTGCCCAAAGCATTACACTTCGTCCCCAGGCTTGTTTTCGTCTCATGGTGTTTCCAGGTACTAACAATTCCTCAGGTAAACGATGCACACGTTCCCGACCGTAGACATGCTGCAATAGGAAACGAGATTCGTCGGAACAGAAGACCTTCTTCCGGTCACTCAAGATCCAGTTTTGATTTTCGCGTGCCCATTGTAGGCGCTTTTGACTGTGAACCGAGCTTAGCATGGTCACTAGGAGCGGCCTACGGCCAGACAATCCCATTTTCAGCGGGGTTCGATGTACTGTGTGTAGTACATCGAACCTCGCTGAATTACTCCCGACACCAGCATTCAAATTACCGGCGAGTTGCTCCAAAGGAATCATTTCTGTTTGCTCGTACCATAAAGGGATAGCCTTCGCTCACTTGTAGCATCGATCAGACTTGATCGGCCCACTGCTTGCCGGCGGCACGTCGTTTTTCTCTCTCGGATCACCTTTTGAAAGTACTACCAATGGCTGACCGTGAGCACCCCACAAACCTTGCCTATATATACTGTGACCTAGACGTTTAGCCATTACAATTTGACCGAAACTCACTTGACCGAAACTCACTTGACCGAAAGGCCACTTCATCGAAACTCACCTGAGCGAAATGACATTTCACTGAAACTCACTTCACAGAAAGATCACTTCATTGAAACTCACTCAACCGAAAGACCATTCTACCGAAACTCACTTGACCGAAATATGACTTCGTTGGAACTCACTTGAGCAAAGTAACACTTTATATCGAAACTGGATTCATATAGAAAGATCACTTCTTCGAAACTCACGTAACCGAAAGCTCACTCTATCGCAACTCATTTGACCGAAAGATCACTTCGTCAGAACTCGAGCAAAATAACACTTAATCGAAACTGACTTGATATAAATATCACTTCATCGAAACTCACTTAACCAAAAGCTCTCTCAACCGAAACTCACTTGACCGAAAGACCACTTCGTTGGAACTCACTTGAGCAAAATAACACTTTATCGAAACTGGCTTGATAGAAAGATCACTTCATCGGAACTCACTTAACCGAAAGCTCACTCTATCGAAACTCATCTGACCGAAAGATCACATCGTTGGAACTCACTTGAGCAAAATAACACTTTATCGAAACTGGATTCATAGAAAGATCACTTCATCGAAACTGGATTCAAAGAAAGATCACTTCATCGAAACTGGATTCATAGAAAAATCACTTCTTCGAAACTCACTTAACCGAAAGCCCACTCTACCGAAACTCACTTGACCGAAATATCACTTCGTCGGAACTCACTCGAGTAAAATAGCACTTTATCGAAACTGACTTGATATAAAGATCACTTTATCAAAACTCACTTGATATAAAGATCACTTTATCAAAACTCACTTAACCGGAAGATCACATCACCAAAACGCAGTTTCACCGAAAATTTCCGTTCACCGAATGATCCTTTTTATAGGAACATTCATTTAGCCAGAAGATCATTTTTTCGGATACTTTATTTCAGAGTAAAAAGTAATTCTACCGCGTTGCCATCAGATCCAAAAGCAATTTACAGAATTCATTACATTTCGATGTCCTTGTGGTTCACATATCCGATTCCAATTATTACTGAACTACAAAGAATTCCAAAGAAATTGAGGCTTCTGGACTTCAATCGTGAACCTATCAGGCTTGAAAACTGGAATCCGAACTCTCTCCGCGAAATTATGAGCTAGCACCATTTTATTATCGATTTCAGCTGGGTAGTTAACTGAAACGTTACATTTGGAATGTATATTGAAATATTTAGCTTCAATTCAATGTTCTTACAATGGGTATAAATTATTTAACTTGATCAACCGATTAATTAAGCCATTAGAGTGTGGAAACCTTTGATCCATTTAAATTTTTTTGCAAATGCTATATTGCAAATTTTGCTACACTGGGGACCTTTACATATTTCATAATCATGGTATGTAAAAAAAAACCTAGTATGCCATCGAAACGGCTTTGCATGAAATACTATATGTTGTCTCCTCCCCACCTCCGATCTTCAGAAAGTTCGACTTCAAGATGGTAAATGTACCGGGATGAATTACAACATAGGAGTGGGAAATATTTTAGAAACCAGCAGTCTTTTAATGAATTTTCACGAAATCTATTGAAAAATTCCTGTCGTGAATTGTAACCGAAGTCCACTTGTGAGTTATAGTGACGTGTCGCCAGCGATTATTAATATCTCTGTAAACGATGAAATGCGAATTTTTAATAAGTTATTTTCGTAAACGTAAAACGCAGGCTTTTCGGTAAACTGAAACTTCGGTGAATTGACCATTCTATGAAAAGAACTTTTAGGTGAAGAAATCTTTTGAATAAATGAATGGTTCGATTATTTCATCTTTCGATGAAATAAATAATTCGATAAAAATGCTTTCTTCTTCTTCTTCTTTTTACGCTTTTTTTTTTTTTTTTTTTTTTTTTTGGTGAAGTGAACTTTTCCATAAAACAAACCTTCGGTTAAGTGATTGTTTACCATAAAGCCACACTGTAAAAAGATATGTGGTGTTAATTCACGCAAAATTCCCAAAAATAACATGCAGCAAAGTTTCAGGTAAATGTCGTCTTACGAAATTTCCATTGTTAAAAGTTTCCATTTCTTCTGACTTTGATATTTCGACAGGATTTCCGTTGTCAGTAATTATATTAGTTTGGGAAAAGTAAGTTTCCTGTTTTTCTGCATTTATACAGAAATTTCGCAAAATCTTTTATTTCTACTTTTTCAGCCCTTTTTATCAAAGATTCTTCTATTCCTGACGTACGAAGTTGAAAAATCCTTTCCCTTTGCCATTGGTGGGGATTGAACCAAGATCGTGGCCAACGGCAGCGCTATTGATCCAGAAAGACGCGTAACGCCCAATCACGTATAAGGTAGAACTCGAATCACCCGATGATGAAATGTGTCTTTTTATTAAAGCGGGTGAATTAGACATTATATTTTCTGCTGGAACTTATTATTTTTCTGAACAGGTTTGTAATAATTTTATTTTTTTCTATAGGAGGACTTATTACAAATCACGTGTATTTTTCATCGTGATTTCAGAAGCAACAAAATACTTTGGAACTTGAGATCTTTTTAAATTACTTTTAATTACCATTAAGAAAAAGTGAAACGTATTGCTTTATACTGGACAAAACATTAGAGATACATACCTAATTGTGTTTTGGTCCTCCTCTAGCGCGAATAACAGTCTGTACACGGCGAGACTTCTGTTCAAGATCCATAGATCTGATGTTTCGCTCCACGGCATTCCAGGGAGCTTCCACAGAGCTCAAATCCGGGTACCTTGGGTGCCACTGGAGGGCTCCAAACTCAGATCAATGTTTCTCGAGTCATGACTCTGTGCTTGCGGCCTTGTGGGGTGGCACATTGTCTTGCTGAAACAGAGCAATCGGCCGCAGGATGCGCGAAGGCCATGAAAGCATGTAGGTGATCACCCAGCACATGCTGGTAGCTCACAGCAGTTAAGAACCTCTCCAGACACACTAAGGTACCATAAGTCTCAGGATGCCCAAAGGCCATGAAAGCGTGTAGGTGATCAGCCAGCACATGCTGGTAGCTTGCAGCAGTTAAGAACATCTCCAGACACACTAAGGTACCATAAGTCTCAGGATGCCCAAAGGCCATGAAAGCGTGTAGGTGATCAGCCAGCACATGCTGGTAGCTTGCAGCAGTTAAGAGCATCTCCAGACACACTAAGGGACCATAGGCCACAGGATGCCCGAAGTCCATGAAAGCGTGTAGGTGATCAGCCAGTACATGCTGGTAGCTTGCAGCAGTTAAGAACCTCTCCAGACACACTAAGGTACCATAAGTCTCAGGATGCCCAAAGGCCATGAAAGCGTGTAGGTGATCAGCCAGCACATGCTGGTAGCTTGCAGCAATTAAGAACATCTCCAGACACACTAAGGCACCATAGGCCGCAGGATGCCCGAAGGCCATGAAAGTGTGTAGGTGATCAGCCAGCACATGCTGGTAGCTTGCAGCAGTTAAGAACCTCTCCAGACACACTAAGGTACCATAAGTCTCAGGATGCCCAAAGGCCATGAAAGCGTGTAGGTGATCAGCCCGTACATGCTGGTAGCTTGCAGCAGTTAAGAACATCTCCAGACACACTAAGGGACCATAGGCCGCAGGATGCCCGAAAGCCATGAAAGTGTGTAGGTGATCAGCCAGCACATGCTGGTAGCTTGCAGCAGTTAAGAACCTCTCCAGACACACTAAGGTACCATAAGTCTCAGGATGCCCAAAGGCCATGAAAGCGTGTAGGTGATCAGCCCGTACATGCTGGTAGCTTGCAGCAGTTAAGAACATCTCCAGACACACTAAGGTACCATAAGTCTCAGGATGCCCGAAGGCCATGAAAGCGTGTAGGTGATCAGCCAGCACATGCTGGTAGCTTGCAGCAGTTAAGAACATCTCCAGACACACTAAGGTACCATAAGTCTCAGGATGCCCAAAGGCCATGAAAGCGTGTAGGTGATCAGCCAGCACATGCTGGTAGCTTGCAGCAGTTAAGAACATCTCCAGACACACTAAGGTACCATAAGTCTCAGGATGCCCAAAGGCCATGAAAGCGTGTAGGCAATCAGCCAGTACATGCTGGTAGCTTGCAGCAGTTAAGAACCTCTCCAGACACACTAAGGTACCATAAGTGTCAGGATTCCCAAAGGCCATGAAAGCGTGTAGGTGATCAGCCAGCACATGCTGGTAGCTTGCAGCAGTTAAGAACATCTCCAGACACACTAAGGGACCATAGGCCGCAGGATTCCCGAAGGCCATGAAAGTGTGTAGGTGATCAGCCAGCACATGCTGGTAGCTTGCAGCAGTTAAGAACCTCTCCAGACACACTAAGGTACCATAAGTCTCAGGATGCCCAAAGGCCATGAAAGTGTGTAGGTGATCAGCCCGTACATGCTGGTAGCTTGCAGCAGTTAAGAACATCTCCAGACACACTAAGGGACCATAGGCCGCAGGATGCCCGAAGGCCATGAAAGCGTGTAGGTGATCAGCCAGCACATGCTGGTAGCTTGCAGCAGTTAAGAACCTCTCCAGACACACTAAGGTACCATAAGTCTCAGGATGCCCAAAGGCCATGAAAGCGTGTAGGTGATCAGCCCGCACATGCATGTAGCTTGCAGCAGTTAAGAACATCTCCAGACACACTAAGGGACCATAGGCCTCAGGATGCCCGAAGGCCATGAAAGTGTGTAGGTGATCAGCTAGCACATGATGGTAGCGCGCAGCGGTTAAGGATCTCTCCAGACACACTAGGAAACCAAATGTGTCACACGAGAAGGCTCCCAAATCATCACAAAGCCACCACCACCTTGAAATGAGCAAACCTGTTACGATGGTGTCGTGGGATCATGCTGACGATGCTACAACCACACCCTTCAGCTTAGTACACCTGAAAACGGGATTCGACTGACCACACGACACATTGCAGAGGCACAGTTTTGATGTTCCCGGCACCAGGAGAGGTTCTGAGGACAAGCAGTCAACAGTAACACCTGTAGAGCGTCGGCTCCCGACGCCCAGGGTATTCCGCGTGCGTCATGCCGTTCGCTCGCTGACGCTGCTTCGGCCTCAGACATTTGACTTGCATGTGATTTGCGTCGCCGTCTCTGAATAGTTTACTTCGAGCCCTGTCATCAATGGCGTGCGGTCGGCCATCGCTTGTTCTGTGGCCGTTCGTACGTTCGTCGATGATATACTTACAGTATACCCTTGATACGATTGCCTTGAGAACCCTGGGTTCTTACCATTTGGGCGATAGAATAACCCATCTTTCTTGCGTCGACAATGCGTTCACGATCAAAGTTTCTCAGATCAGCAGATTTACTTATGTACGTCGATTGCAATACATTGTTGGGAAGCCCTACTTTCCGACTATTCACCACCTGATTTTGGGTTGGGTCTATTCCACGCTGTGCGGGAATGCCAAGTGCCCATCACCCCTATCTCTAATGTTTTGTCTACTGAGTGTAGTACTGTATTATTTCATAAAACTCCAAAATACACTGTATTGACAAAAGTCACCGGACACCTAGAAGAGAAGCACAATGTAGCATTTGTTGACATACATCAATTCGATGTTGGTCCACTTTTGGCCTTAATGCATGCACTGACTCTTCCAGACATGTTTTCGACTAGGTTTTGGAACACAGCAATAGGTATGCGCTTCCATTCAGTTCATAGTGCTGCCGCTAACTGTTGCTTAGTAGTAGGCCTTGGTTCCAAACTTCTTATGCGGCGCTCTAATTCATCCCATAGGTGCTCTATGGGATTAAGATCAGAGCTCTGTGCTGTCCAGTACACACACGATACAAATTATGGTCAAACCACGCCGTAACAGTGCTTGCTTTATGGCTCGGTTCATTAACCTGCTGGTACCAACAAGGCTCGGTTCCATAGTATAGCCACAGATTTGGTAGGACATAATTGTCCAGAATATCGAGGTAGACGTGCTGGTTAACAGGATATAATGGGTTGGGAAGATACCACGAAAAACGCCCCTACACGAGTACACTGTCATCTCCAAACTTGACCGTATGAACAGTACACTGTGGTAAATAGCGTTCCCTCGGCTGCCGCCATACCCACATACATCCATCAGACTGATGCATAAATGTTCTTTACACCATTAATGTTCTTTACACCACGATAAATGTTCTTTACACCATGCTAAACGATGAGTAGCATTCCGAGTGGAGTTGAAAAGCTTATGAGCAGTCGCACGACCACAGTAACTCATTGAATGCAGTTCTCTACGAATGGTACGTGTACATACCGAGGTTCCAACATTTTTACCCACCTGTACACTGAGGTCTTGTGTAGTACTCCATCGATCAGGTGTAACGACTTTCCTGAGGCTTCGACTTCCGCTATCACTGATTTTCTTTGGTATGCAGGTACGTTTTACTGCTTCAGGCACGCCGCCTGTCTTCAACTTATTCAGTACATCCAAAACAGTTGATTTGGGAATGTTTAAACGCCTTTCGGCTTCTCTTATGAACAACCCACTAATACAGTATAACACCCAACAATCTTTCCTTTCTCAAAGTCTGTTCTCTCCCGCTGCGAGATTTTTCACTCAACCTCAGAGTACGATATGATCGCTGTCAGCTGCAGGCTTGTTTTATACCGTTTGCAGCTGTACCACATATCTAAACAGCAGCGCAGCAGATCCGTTCATTTTCTTTTGTAGGGTGTCCGGTGACTTTTGTCAATATAGTGTATATAGTTTAATATTTATAGCTGTAATAGCTTTTGTTTTAAGTGGTCCACAGACTGATACATAGACACCATACAATCAGCTGTACAACACAAATTTTGTAGATGACAATCCGATTTTTGGCGTAAATGTGACAAGGATGGTAAGTCAGATAATATCTGAAAAATATAAAATTTTCATCGTCCTGGAGCGGGACCCGCGTCTCCCAGAAAGCGCCGGGAATGCTAACCACTACACCACCCAGAACGACCACGTTTCAAGTTTCCGATCAATTTTAATATAACCATCACAGGATTCGCTAGTCGAAGTAACCGGCATTCATGTTTAGCGAATCTGGCGGTTAAGAATCTTATCCCATGTTTGCCCGGAGAAGCAGATAAATCATGAAAGAAATGCAGGATTACATCATATAATACAAATTTTGAAGATGACAATCCGATTTTTGGCGTAAATGTGACAAGGATGGTAAGTCAGATAATATCCGAAAACTCGAAAATTTTCATCGTCCTGGAGCGGGATCCGCGTCTCCCAGAAAACGCCCGGGTATGCTAACCACTACAATACCCAGAACGACCAAGTTTCAAGTTTCCGATCAATTTTAATAAAACCATCACAGGATCTGCTTCTCCGGGCAAACACGGGATAAGATTCTTAACCTCCAGATTCGCTAAACATGAATGCCGGTTGCTTCGACTAGCGAATCCTGTGATGGTTATATTTAAATTGATCGGAAACTTTAAACTTGGTTGTTCTGGGTGGTGTAGTGGTTAGCATACTCGGGCGCTATCTGGGAGACGCGGATTCGAGTCCTGCTTCAGGACGATGGAAATTTTCAAGTTTTCGGATATTATCTGATTTACCATCCTTGTCACATTTACGCCAAAAATCGGATTGTCGTCTTCAAAATTTGTATTATATGACGTAGTCCTGTATTTCTTTCATGAGCTGTACAACAATTTAAGTGTCCGGTTTCTTCCGGTAGCACAATAGCTATTGCACAAAGTGGGGGAGAGGGGAGAAATATCCGGTGCCACAGTAATCAAAATTTCATGCAATATGCTATCCCCAATATCCGATCTCACTACAGGACCCCAAAATCAAATCCACCGACAGACGATTGAAATTTATTTATAGGTAATAAAACCTCAAGAATTCTCGCGAATCGCTCCTAGTATCGGAAAGGTTCCGTCATATGGACATGGAAAACGTGAAAACAGAATTTCGCCGTTATGATACGAAAGAAATTGCGGAAAGGTTTCTAAAAATACAGAATTTTCCTGGCTTACGAAAAATACGTGAAATTCAGTTTTTTTTTTCGTCATTTCGCGGAAAAGGTTATATCAGAAATATGCTTCGTTAATTCACAAAAGGAATCGCGGCAAATGGCTGATGGGTTTTAGAATATTTTAGTGTATACCGTTCGGCGAAGTGTTCTTATGGGCAAAGTAAGTTTTGGGGGAGTGACCCTTATGGTGAAACTGCTGTCGAGAAAATGACCTACACTCTTCGGAAATGAGTAGCTTCGCTTCTTGAGTTTGTGTATTCGACCTTCTACGTAATTATGTCTGGATCTACATTTCATAAAAGGAAATTTAAATTACCCTTGCCACTGACTTGCAGCCTGTTACAACCCTGCGCTTAGCAGCTGCGCATTATCACTGAAATATGAAAAGCATTACTGCTTTAGAAAGTACCCTTAATATTTCTCTCCTCAACCTCACTTGGGAGCTATTATCTGCCACAAATGGCGAAAATTTACTATGGAAGCTTTCTTAAATATTAAGCTTGCCTTTAGAAGCTTTCTTAAATATTAAGATTGACTCCCCGAGGTATCCTTTCGAACGATCTTACATCTTTTGAGAGAGATACCCACTGAAACCTATTCAAAGTTACCTCGTAAAATAGGAATTAGTTTATTTTTATTAAAAATAACATTTCATGGTTCAGTGATGTCTCTAGAGCAGTTCTTTATGGAGCTTGATTTACACGAGTGCTATTTCTTAACGACTTTAGTGATCTCTCAAGCAACGTAAATTTCTGCAGTATTACTTTTGCACTAAAGACGCGACTCTTTTCCATTCGCGCAGTAAAACTTCTTGACTTCGTAGATGAAGTCAAAAACGTCTTTCTCCCCTTATGTAGAAAGAAGCCATCCCAAATCAAGTGTTGAAAAATGTTTTATGAGTTTTTGGACAACGCAAAAGTCGTCGCGGCTCATACGCCAACGATATCAAAGTCGCTCAGATCACCACGTTTACTCATATTCATCGATTGCGATGCACTGTTGGGAAAATGAAATCATGTAATATGTAGAGAATTTTAGGAAGAGAGTGTCTGAAACCAGGTCTTAAACATCCCTTAGAAATAGGAAGCTAGGAGATTTGGGCTAGAGTGCCCAATAGGAAAGTGACACGGAAGCGAGGTAGAAAAGGGGAGGAAGACGCCCTTTTGTGTTACACGGGGGCCAGTATGACGGCTTAACGTGCTCATCCGACACACGGCGGATATTTAGTGGTTCGAGCGTTCGTACCTGCTTGGGATCGAACCCGAGGTCTTCTCAGTGGCAGTTACGAACGTTGAACACTAGACCACCTGCGACCCTAATGTTAGGAAGCCCTGCTGTCCGCATATTTATCGTTTGCGCTCGGTTTGGGTATGTTCCATTCTACTCGGGGGATGCCCATGCCAACTTCCCATCACTCGTATCTCTAGTGTTTTGTGTACTGAAGGTATGTACATAAAACCAAAGAAAACTGCAGGCTTGTCAAGGCCACTTTAGTAAAGAACTGAAGTACATACTTTTGTAAAGTACTTCGGTTATTCGGAATACTGGTTTTTTTAAATCTGTTGTGTAAAGATATAGTTTTAGAAGATGATGGCATCTCCTATTTCTGGCAAAAGGTGGTGACTTCAGATTCGGTACTGGCTTTAGTTTTCGAAACTACCAGTGCTTCCATGTTCGACCCTTGGAGGAAGAAGGTTCGGCCCCCATATTTTCCAACGGTGTCACTGGCAAACTACGCAAAGCTTGTGCGGCTTACTTTCTAGAAACACGAGTTTTCGGCCATAAAGTCATAGTCAGCTGAGGTCATATCCGTTGTCTCTACTGATACGAGTGTAAGAACTGACTGGAGATCAACCTACTGAGGATCTGTGTAAAGTAAGCAAGTATAACTGTTATTATACAAGACTAAGATGCCCAAACGTTCTCATTTTCTAGGGACAGTCCTCAATTCCGGTCCTCTTCGTCCTCAATTTTGTAAAAACTTATTTAGGACGTCAAATGTCTTTAATTTCTTAGTTTTTGTCCTCAGTTTTTGAAATTTTCCGAAAACAAAAATGGGAATAGGAAAAAAACGTGCTAAACAAGAGTCATAGAATTCGAATCTACCAAATACAACCAAATTTAGCATCAATTACTTATTTAATTGCAACAAAATGGACGCACAAAGGAATGGAACTATCTTCCCAGGCGGATGAATTTTTCATTTTTCCTTGAAGTAAGTTAGAAATCACGCAGTATTAATGGGAGACATGCAGAAGAATCGAACAAAATCATGTCGATAATCGCGGTGTTCCTTCATTCCTGTTTTAAGTGGATTTAACTAAAATATTTATAGGATGGGGAAAAAAATCTCATCTCTTTTAGCATCAACTTTCTTGCAATTAAATGCGTAATTGATGCTAAATTTGATTGCATTTGGTAGATCCCATTGAGAGTTTTACAACTCTTGTTCAGTACAGTTTTCATTAAACTGTTTCTATTATCGAATACTATTACACCGTTTATAAATTAAAACACTTCTTTTTAATGGCACGAAAAACATACGCAAGTTAAGCCGAGCTTTTGCGCTCCACAGGAGACTTCGTCATTGCTAAGCTTTCAAAGCCTTCTTAGAGATAACAACTTGCACTGTTGTTACAATTCAAAAATTTGATCGGTGGACCGCGAAGGTTCGGCTTAAATTGTGCATGTGTTTTACTTTAACTGTTTCTATTGTTGGACTTGAAATATTCCTTCTCATAGAGATAGCATGCAGGTATTCCATGATTTCTAATTGCTCACTGTATAGTAATTTTCTGGCTTTAGATATTTTTTTTTTTTTTGCACAGAATCACAATGAAATTTCAGTACAAATTCAAAATATTGCATTGTTTGCACGTGCTGCCCTCTATGAGTAGCATGTAAAACTTATCTTCACAGAATTAAAAAACTAGGAATTTTATTTATATATACCACAGAAAGTGGGAAGAGTAATTTTTAAAAATTACTCACCTATTACCAGCGAGAGGGCATATCCCAAAGGAGCTTGGCACCAAACTATTCCGCTGCTATAAACAGCCTCCGCTGTTCCGTTGATGTATCCGCCGCCAACCCACGTAGCTAACGAAAAATGTGAGAAACAAATTTTGTTATCATCAGTGTGACAAGATTTAATGGTATCATGTGGAACATCAGTAAGTAAAAGCAAAAGACAGCTCTGGGGACACTTAATTACAAGCATCAATTTTTTGTTTTTTGATTCTTGAATTAAACGGCCTCTATGAAATGACTCGTGCCTAACGTGACTGGTTAGAAATTGCTCAGAACCAGTCACGTAGGTCAATAAGAAATCGTTCGTTCCTAACGTGAGTGGTTCCAAGAAAGAGATAGATTCAGCGGCGCAGGACAAATACACCGAGTGATCACTTAATTATGACCACCCCTATCAAAAATGGATGCGGCCTGGTGGCCACATGATTTTTCACAGGGGGCGATTAGTCGACCGACGCAGCCTGTATAAGATGTGAGTCTCGCAGTTGGTAGTAAAATGAGCCGCGGATGGCTTAGTGGTTAGCAGTTTAGACTATCGATGCAAGGTCCTCAGGTTCAAGCCTAGGGTTGATCTTTCAGAGATGGTGTGATTTGCTAACAATCGCTGAATATCCGCCGTGCATCGGACGAGCACGTTAAGTGACAGTCCCCAGGCTGGACCCACTGGTTAAATGGGTATCCTTTCCTATGCCCCCCCGCCCTGAAATTCTCTCACCCCTCTATGTGCAATATCTTACTTGAACGGTGGCGCCATCTACTGTACTCTAATCTCACTACAAACTGTTCTGTCAAAGTCGCTAGACTTGCTCTCATTCCTTCCGTTTCTGTGTCCTGCCCAAAAGGCGATCTCGCTGTAGGTGGCTGGGACCTAAACTCTACTCACTGTGGACGGAAGTCCTACAAGAAAATGACAAATACTGTAGTAGTTGGTAGTAAAATTCAGAGCGTGATGAGAAAATGGAAGGATTTATCGGACTTTGAGAAAGTACAGATTGTGGAAACTCGAAGAGAGGGAGCCTCGATTTCGCAAACGGCGGAATTAGTGGGTTGATCGCCAACCTCCGTAATTAAAGTATATTAGGATTGACATGAAAATGGTAAAACAACGACCCGGAGGCAAAAATGCACAGGACAGCGAAAGGTTAATGTGAGAGGTTAACGCCAGGTTTGACGACACGTGCAAGCCACTGTTCAACAGCTGACTACTTAACACGACAGAGGTCAACCCGGAACAGCATCTATGCGTCGCATGCCCGCACGTATGGGCTATAGCAGCAGACGACCCGACGATATCCTCTCCTAACTACGGTTCATCGGCGCAAAAGGCTTGCATGATGCGAAGATCATGCAAGCTGGAGGATTCGCGTTTTTTACTCCACTCCGTGGATCGTCGTGTGCGTATTTGGAGAAAGTAACATGAGGCGCTTGATCTATTCTGCATGGTCTGCACAGCGAAAGCCAGTGGAGGCGGTTGTATGGTGTATGACATGTTTACTGAGAAATTCCCATAAAAAAAAGTGTTGCTGGGCCAGCACTCAAGCCAGCAGTGGCCCAGGACTATGTTGCCGCTGCCCAACCGTCAATAAAATGTCCCGGTGGCCAACACATGGGCCAGCAGTTGAGGACAGCAGCTGGCCAACAGTTAGCACCTCATCAGTTGTCATATGCCAGAACAGGGCCATCAGTTATCCATCACCGGAAGTGGCTGCCACAAGCGGCCCTGAAAGCACGTGTCATGAATGATAGCTAGCCTAATATGGTCCGTTAGTTTCCCGACAGTGGCAGATGGCAATCACGTGACGTAACTGATGGCTTGCCGAATCTTGTCCCCCAATTTCCCAGTAGTAACCGTAAAAAACAAAACTCAGTTTTCCGAAGGCTCAACTACTTTTTTCTTTCCCCTACGAAACTTCTGCATGACGGAACAGTGATGAAGAGATTTTCTCAACAGGTCCTGAAAACCGCACGTTTGAATCTAGCTGGAAACGAATCAACGACAGTCTGCATGCAAAGCGGGCGCTCTATCCACTATACTGGTTTGCCACGCGGAAGTCGGTGCTTGAAGCTGAGCTTTTTTCCCGCGCAATGTGAAACTAAGGGTTCTCTTTTTAATTTTAAAATATTGCGAGGTATTTTTCATAAATGTTCGTTTCATATATTTCATAAATTTATTTTTTCAACGTAACAATTGTTTTTATTTACCTTAAGGGGACTTCACTCATTTTCAAGAGTTTACCAAATTAAAGACGTTTTCCAAAGTTTTGTGCTGTCGTTGTGGTCTTGAAAGGCGATTGTTTAATTAATATATTTACTCGTTCATGTCACGTTCTGTTACATTTTTCACGCTGTATCTTTCCGCGGTCCGAAGCTACATTTGTTCTAGAAGAAAGATATTTTATTTTACTTGCAGTTATTTTTAACAGGGAATTCCTTCAATCTTGTGTATTTAACCCGTGGATGAGTAATTATATCCACATAGCGTTGCTTTTTTTTTTTCAAATAATTGATAAATTTTGAACAACAAGCAAAGAAAGATCTTTGCTCTTTCCACGTTTATAAGTAAGTCACGGAAAAATTCTCATTGGCCGTCACCGGGAGTCAAACCCAGGGTCTTCCAGTTACGCGCCGGATATGCTTCTTGGTGTAGCGGAAGCATATCCGGCGCGTAACTGGAAGACCCTGGGTTCGACTCCCGGTGGCGGCCAATGAGAATTTTTCCGTGACTTACTTATAAACGTGGAAAGAGCGAAGATCTTTGCTTGTTGTTCCTGGTCCACGTTAAATGTCTGTATTAATGATAAATTTTGTACGCGTACAATTCTTATTTTGTGTGTGTATGTTAAAACGAAAGGTTACACAGAAATTATTTCTTTTTACTCATGGGAATGGAGTGGGTGTATTTCATGGCTGTCTGTTCTCGACTCTTTGTGTGTTAGTGCAGGTATTTTGCTACGAAATGAGTTTCTATAAGTACATGAAAGTAATTGACTGCCCTGAGCCATAGGTCCAATGCTGTGCAGGAATGGTGTGAAGAACACAATTGCACTTTTCCCCGAATGGCGACCGTGTGTTCCAAGATGACACTGCGCCGAGCCACAGGTCCAAATCTGTGCAGGAATGGTTTGAGAAACACAGTTTAGACTTCCAGCATATCGATTGGTCTCCCAACTCGCCCTATAGCAATCCCATAAAACACTTGTAGAACGGCATATCTGGCGTCTGAATACACCTGTCACTTCCATAACTCCATTCCACATCGGATAGATGCTGTACTGAGGGCGAAAGGAGGACATTCAAACTATTACCTAGGTGTTCATAATACAGTGATCGCTCGGTGTGTATACGATAGATGTTCAATAATTAAATTTCCCAGGTCTTGCAATTTGTCAGCCCTGTCCTTACAAAAATGAGACTTCTGTTCAAAGCTAGCTACATCTTTCGCTTTTTTTGATGGGAGGTTTAACGACCACCGTGAGCAACTCAATGGGCTATAAGCAGTCGCTCGTCCCTAATTTAGGGTGACTGGTTCCAGGGAAGGGAGATAGCCGCTGCCGTAAGACAAACACAACATCCATGCCTCACCGGGATTCGAACCCGGACCCGTTCGGACGAATGATCAGAGGCCAACGCCTTAGACCACTGCGCCACCGGGCCGGCTACTACATTTTTCCGCTGTAAGTCCTAAGATTTGTGTAGCGCTGGTAGCTGTTGCGCATGCGCATCTACCGATGAAACACGGACATCATGGTGAACACTCAGGGGCGTACTGATAGGCCCCGCAATACGGGGGTGGCCTAATGATTAAAAGGGCCTCAAGCCTCACCAAAAATATTTTACATTTTTTGCGGAAACTTCATATGAAACTGGTTCAAGAAATAGCTGAAAATTAAGGTATTTGTGAATGAAGTATTAAAAAGAAAAGCAATTGTTGCTTTTTTTTTACGCTTTCCAACCGTAGGTTGAAGAAGCATATATATGCTCCAGCTTTGTCCGTCCGTCTGTCGTCACGATAACTCGCGTAAAAATGTTTCGATTTCGATGAAATTTTAGTATGTGGTAGGGGACCACTGGGGACGAACCCTATCGAAAATGGACAAAATGGGATCTTTTTTTTTTTTTTTTTTTTTGATTGGAGGTTTAACGACCACCGTGAGCAACTCAATGGGCTATAAGCAGTCGCCCGTCCCTAATTTAGGGTGACTGGTTCCAGGGAAGGGAGATAGCCGCTGCCGTAAGACAAACACAACATCCATGCCTCACCGGGATTCGAACCCGGACCCCTTCGGACGAATGATCAGAGGCCAACGCCTTAGACCACTGCGCCACCGAGGCGGCTACTACGTCTTTCCGCTGTAAGTCCTAAGATTTGTGTAGCGCTGGTAGCTGTTGCGCATGCGCATCTACCGATGAAACACGGACATCATGGTGAACACGCAGGGGCGTACTGATAGGCCCCGCAATACGGGGGTGGCCTAATGATTAAAAGGGCCTCAAGCCTCACCAAAAATATTTTACATTTTTTGCGGAAACTTCATATGAAACTGGTTCAAGAAATAGCTGAAAATTAAAGTATTTGTGAATGAAGTATTAAAAAGAAAAGCAATTGTTGCTTTTTTTTTTTTATGCTTTCCAACCGTAATTTGAAGAAGCATATATATGCTCCAGCTTTGTCCGTCCGTCTGTCGTCACGATAACTCGCGTAAAAATGTTTCGATTTCGATGAAATTTTAGTATGTGGTAGGGGACCACTGGGGACGAACCCTATCGAAAATGGACAAAATGGGATCTTTTTTTTTTTTTTTTTTGATTGGAGGTTTAACGACCACCGTGAGCAACTCAATGGGCTATAAGCAGTCGCCCGTCCCTAATTTAGGGTGACTGGTTCCAGGGAAGGGAGATAGCCGCTGCCGTAAGACAAACACAACATCCATGCCTCACCGGGATTCGAACCCGGACCCCTTCAGACGAATGATCAGAGGCCAACGCCTTAGACCACTGCGCCACCGAGGCGGCTACTACGTCTTTCCGCTGTAAGTCCTAAGATTTGTGTAGCGCTGGTAGCTGTTGCGCATGCGCATCTACCGATGAAACACGGACATCATGGTGAACACGCAGGGGCGTACTGATAGGCCCCGCAATACGGGGGTGGCCTAATGATTAAAAGGGCCTCAAGCCTCACCAAAAATATTTTACATTTTTTGCGGAAACTTCATATGAAACTGGTTCAAGAAATAGCTGAAAATTAAAGTATTTGTGAATGAAGTATTAAAAAGAAAAGCAATTGTTGCTTTTTTTATGCTTTCCAACCGTAGGTTGAAGAAGCATATATATGCTCCAGCTTTGTCCGTCCGTCTGTCGTCACGATAACTCGCGTAAAAATGTTTCGATTTCGATGAAATTTTAGTATGTGGTAGGGGACCACTGGGGACGAACCCTATTGAAAATGGACAAAATGGGGTCACAGGTCACGGCATAATAGCGGGATCCATTCCATTGCCCTTATGCGTCATAACTTGCGTAAATATGATTCGATGTCGATGAAATTTTAGCATATTGTAGGGGACTACTTGGGGATGAACCCTATTGAAAATGGGTGAACTGTTGTCAATGGTCACGGCATAGGAGCGGGATCCATTCCATTGCCCTTATGCGTAAATATGGTTTGATGTCGATGAAATTTTTGCATATTGTAGAGAACCACCTGGGGACGAACCCTATTGAAAATGGACAAAATGGGGTCAAAGGTCACGGCATAATAGCGGGATCCATTCCATTGCCTTTATGCGTCATAACTTGCGTAAATATAGTTCGATGTCGATGAAATTTTAGTATACTGCAGGGAACCACCTGGGAATGAACGCTATTGAAAATTGGTGAAGTGGGGTTAAAGGTCAGGACATAGGAGCGGAATGCATTCCATTGCCTTTATGCGTCGTAACTAACTTAAAAAAGGTTCAATTTCGATTAAATTTTAGTATGTGGTAGGGGACAAAATCTATTGAAAATGGGCGAAATGGGGTCAAAGGTCAGGACATAGGAGCGGAATCACTTCCATCGGCATTATGCGTCATAACTTACTTAAAAATTCTTCGATTTCGATGAAATGTTAGTATGTTGTAGGGGCCTGCCTAGGGACGAATCCTATTGAAAATGGGCGAAATGGGGTCAAAGCTTAGAACACAGGAGCGGAATCTATTCCATAGCCCTTATGCATCATAACTTACGTAAAAATGCTGCCATTGCTACAAAACTTTATCATGTTATTTCGGAGGTATACTGAACCGGTTCTGTTAAATATAATCGAAATGGGATCAAAGGTCAGGGCATAGGACCAAGATTTATTCCACAGCCATTATCCTCATAACTCGAGTAAGGATTTCTGGTATGTTGGAAAGCGTATTATAATCAATGCATTGCATGATTTTACTAACTTGTTTTAAGTAAGAAATCTTTAAAAATCATTTTTTTGCTTGAGTTTATAAAAACTTGATGACAAGATAACAGCTATTCCAGAGGACTTGAAGCCCCTTTTCACGGCCGTAACAATAGTTCCTATGCACGTATACGTATACAAGAGAATGTGAAAGAAGTGTCAGTTCAATGAGTCGAGTTTTTAAGCGAAAAAATAAAATCTTCGTAATAAAATTTCTCTTTGTCTTAAAATCTCATAATTTTTTTATTGCTTTAAAAAGCACGACGCAGTCTAAGACGGGAGTAACTCTAATGACAGCAACGAAAGACGCAAGTAATTAGAACCATAAGCTCGGTTTAAAACACTAGAGAATTACAAAAAACAGATTGAGAAAAAGGAAAAGAAAATAAAAGAAAGGAAAAGGAAAAGGTAGGTGCTAGACTACAATTTCTTCTCCGGACGTCGTTTACCAAAATCCTTGTTCCGCTTGAAAGATTTCTTTACAAACAGAGGACTCTTTGCTTATGAAACGGCCCAGCGGAGGCCAAACAAAGATGTTTCATAATTTGTTTCCGTAGGATTCTTATGAAGAGGGAGTTCGGGATGTTATTCGGCACGGGGCCGCGACAGACCAATAGTTAGAGCACCTGTTGGTCGACCCAGACTGCCTTGTACCACGAAAGACTCGCCGTGCCTCGGAAGGGACGTCAAGCCGGCCAATCCGGGGTATTGAACCGCCTGGCAAGCCTCTGGCAGCGTCTAGAGAAGCTGGCCTCCGATTCGATGACCGAGGGCCCAATCCTAGACAGGCCTCTTTGAGCTAAAAATGACCTAGACCTTCCAAAGAGCCACGGCGGGTCTTATTTATTCGCCTATCATTCTTCAATTATATCAGTCCTTTTTTTGAGGTTTAACGACAACCGTGAGCAACTCGATAGGCTAGATGAAGTCGCCTTTTTCTAATTTAGGGAATTATTCTATTTCACTGGCTCCAGGGAAGGGAGAGAGCCAGTCCCTTAACACAAACATAGCATCCATGCCGCACTCGGATTCGAACCCGGACCCACCTCGAACGAATGGTCAGAAGCTTGCGTTTAGGTCACTGCGCCACCGGGACGGCGATATCAATTTGCATTTCCCGTCTGGCACTTACAACGATGTCAATCGGTCTGCACACCCGAGTTGCTCCCATGACACTTCATGCTTAGCCTGGTCCTATATTCATTCCCGAATGCAACAACTGTCAGCTGATTATGCCATGACAAATCCGCGCTTATGCCCGAATGGTCAGAACCGCTGTTTTTCGGCAAGCCGTCAAAGCCGGATGCTGGACCGCCCTCGGTGAAGGCATGGATAGTGAGCACGCCTCACCGCACCGGTCCTGCTCCCCCTCTTTTGCGCCGGAGCCAGTGGCCCCAAAGTAAATACGGATGTCTGCCCAAAAAACTGTGAATTGTTAATGGTGTTCATTAAATCTCATAAACAAAAGCAAAAACCGTCATAGAAGAATTCTTGCAAGTGATGCACATGACAGTAACTTTTAGATTTTCTGATCAACATAGAGGAAGCCTATTTACTCGTATGCGTTGTTTTTATTTAGAAAATCTTCATCACGGATTTCATATTTCTTCAGAATATAATGAATTCTTTTTGAAGAAATAATGTGCTTAACATGGCCTACTGCTTTTAAAAAGTAGATCCTCCAATTCGATAACTTAATCAGAGAGAGTTTTCAATTTTTTAACATTAATAAATTCCCCAGTTCGCGCACTTAAAGGTTTCTCTGCAACATTCTTAATAAAAATTGTACCATATTTTTGGGGACTGAAATATCAACATTAGCTGTCACCATGTAACAAACGCATCAGAAAAGTTGAAAATTATGTGATTACAACTCTGAACATAGCGGTATAAAATGCATTTGTATATCTATTACATTTGGAAAGATTTGTCTTAATGATGATTACGATGCGAATGTCGTCACAAAGCACCCACTTTGGAAATTATTTTTTTGTGGTTATTTCAACAGTTTGAAGGATTCTGTACTGTTTACATATAAATAAGGAATGGGCAATTCATCGGACATTTTCTGATGTATCCAGAAACTACTTTTCGTAGCTTATCACTGTCTGATTAGTAAATTTTTCATTGTAAAAACACTGATTTTATCATTTCCTAAAATGTGAGCAAATCTCTACCTAGTTATTCAGCTGATCATTATATAACTCAGCTGAATCTTCTTTCATCACCGAACGAAAAACTATCTAATGGATCATATCCTTACCTAATAACTAACTCTTCCGTTGTCAAATTACTGAGCTTGTCTGTGCCTAATTATTCAGTTCATCATTCTATCACTTGCCGTAACCTTCGTTAATCAATTTCTAATCGATTTTATCATTGTCAATCCTTGTCAAACAATTGGTCTGATCCTTGTTGTGACATAGAACAGAGATAAAACACATGTCAAGACTTCAAAATTGCAGAGATAAATTCCGTCGGTGTAGCTTAACTGGGAAAGCATTCGTCTCCGGAGCAAAAGGCTGCGCTTTCGATTCCGTCACCGGCAAATTTGTGTTTTCACATTATAAAATTACTAAACTTACATGTAATCACTGAACTTGTCTATGTTCAATCAAAAATAATCACTGCACTTATTTATGCCTAGACGTTCAACTTACCATTGTATACATCACCTTAACCATCTTCAGTCACTGAACTAATCGCTTTCAAATCAATCTAATCCTTATCCAATAACTGATCTTATTCTTGTGTAATCACTGCGCTTATCTGTGCTTAATCGTTCAGCCTATTACTGTATAATTCATCTTAACCTTCTTTAATCAACGAACTAAAACTTTCTATTCAATTGTGTCTTTGTCTAATAACTACCTTCTGCTTGTTTAACTATTGAGCCGATCTATACTTAATCATTCAGATCGTCATTTTACAACTTGTATTAATCTCTGTTAATCACTTTCTAATCGATCTTATCCCTGCCAATACTTGTCAAACGATTAGTTTTATCCTAGTAAAATCATGAACTTATGTATAATTACTGAACTTATCTATGCCTAATCAATAATCACTGGACCTATTTATGCCTAGTTGTTCAGCTTACCAATATATAACTTACCTTAACCCTCTTTAGTCACTGAACTAAGCACTTTCAAATCGGTCTGATCCTTGTCTAATAACTGATGCTTATGCTTAATCATTGAGTTCATCATACATAGTATTACTTGCCTTAACTTTCGTTAATCACTTTCAAAATGATGTTATCCTTGTCAATTAATTAATCTGATCCTTGTATAATTACTAAACTTAGATAAAACCACCGAACTTTACCTACGTATGCCTAACCAACAATCACTAAACTTATTTATGTCTAGTCGTTCAGCTTATCATTGTGTAACTCACCTCAACATTTTTTAGTCACTGCTGAACTTCTGTAGTCGCTTTCAAATTCATCTGATCATTACCTAATAATTGATCTTATTTTTGTGTAATCACTGAACTTATCTTTGCTTATTTTGCTAATGGCATAAAGAGGAACGGACAGTCGGAGGAAGTAGCTTGCTAAAAATGTGGGAAAATGAATAGATCAAGAAGGTGAGTTATGTTATTCTTACGAGATTATTTGTGTAATTAATTTTGATTTCACACTTTTTAATTAAAACCTATTAAGAATGTTTTTGATATTTTTATAGGTAATGGTGGTTTATGCTTAATCGTTCAGCTTATTACTGTATAATTCATTTTAACCTTCTTTAATCACCGAACTAATCATTTTCCAGTCGGTATTCTCCTTGTCTAACACTGATCTCATCTCTTATCATTGTATAACTCACCTTAATCTTTAATCACTGAACTAATAACTGATAGATCTTACTGTTTTCTAACCACGCAACTTACCATGGTCTAGCTAATGAACTTATCCTTATCAACTCATAAATTATTAGTCTCTTAAATCACAGGCTAGTGAATTCCATTGTGAGAATGCAATAAGAAAAACTGGCACGTAAATAAGAATGCAAATGTGGTACTAACCTGTCATGGTGAATATTCCGACAAACATGCCTATGTTCCGTCCTGCTAGCATGACTTCTTCGCTCTCCTCCAGGTCGGATCCTGAAGATTTTTTCTTTCGGCCGGCCCATATTCCAACGACTAGGATGATAATGTAAAAGAAGATAACTGAGAATATTCCAGCGATGTTGGCTGTCATGTTAGAAGCCTTTTACCGCCTTGAATTCCTAAACATCAAATAAAGACACACTAAATATCAGAAACAGAGAACGTAGATATCTGCACGATATTTAACAATTAAGCAGATTAGATGAATTTTTAAAAGTAAAAAACACAAAAACTACTGGGGCATTTCTTCAATAAAACTCGAAATATATCGTTATCGTCTTACAAGTTTCGTTTTCTGACTTCACAAAAATCCATTCCGCCGCTTTTACCACACCTGAAATTAGTGCTGAAGATCACTTTATTGAAGGAACTGTAGCACAGTGGCCACAAGTTTCCAAAGCCCTTAACTCATTTGAAATTGTTTTTCAGTTGCTGTTGTTTGCAAGTTTAACCGTCCTGAGAATACGAAAGTTGAAAATTGAGACAAGGAGCATTTATGAAAGTTGAAAAATAGGGGATTCTTACCCCTGTTATTTTGAAGAACATGCATCCACCACCTGGACCAAGGGTACCGGACATTTTTGGTAGATTAAAACTTCATAAACCCGATCATCCTCTTCGTCCCTTGGTTTCTGGTTTCGTTAGCCCTACCCGACCCCTTGAAAAGGCTTTAGCCACCGTTTTTCACCCTCTTACTCAATCTTCCGTTTATTCAGTTCGCAGTTCCACCCAGGCCTTAGCTAAAGTTAAAGCTTTTAGAGGAGTTCTTCTAGTTTACCCTTTCTCATGGCTTTCCTGGATGTGGTATCCCTGTTCCCCAGTGTTCCTATCCCCATTGTTCATGACATTATTGGGAAGAAACTTTCATCTTTACCTGATCTTTCCATTTTGGAAGTTGAGGCCATTATGTCAGCGTTAAAGCTTGTGGGCTCGTGCACTTATTTTCACTATGGTGGTGTCTTTTTTTTTTTTTTTTTTTTTTTTTTGGTTGGAGGTTTAACGACCACCGTGAGCAACTCAATGGGCTATAAGCAGTCGCCCGTCCCTAATTTAGGGTCACTGGTTCCAGGGAAGGGAAAGAGCCAGTGCCGTAAGACAAGCACAACATCCATGCCTGACCGGGATTCGAACCCGGACCCCTTACGGACGAACGATCAGAGGCCAGCGCCTTAGACCACTGCGCCACCGGGGCGGCTATATGGTGGTGTCATCTACCAACAAAAGGCTGGGACGTCCATGGGTATCTCCCTCTCCCCTGTCCTCGCCGAGTTTATTTTACAGGACTTCGAGGACCGAGTTCTTTCCGTTTGTCCGTTAAAATCTTCGTTTTTCATTCGTTATGTAGATAACATCCTCGTGTTTTGGACATTCTCTATTGATCAGCTTCATTGTTTTGGAGATTTTGTCTTTCCAATATGAGACGATTAAATTTACTGTCGAACTGGAGGAACAGGGATCGCTTCCTTTTCTTGACTTTTTGCTCACGCTCAGTACTGGCTCTTTATCATTGAATTTTTCGGTTTTTCTTAATCAACCTTTTTTCCTTCGATCATACCACGTGATTCTCCCCAGTCCTGGAGACAGAAACTTGCGGTTCTTAGGTTTCTTGTTAAACGGTCATATACTCACTCGTCAACTGTTCGTCTGCAACGTTTGGAGGTGGTAAGAATTATTGAGATTGCAATAATGTTTGGTTATTCTAAGAAGACTGTCTATGGCCTTGTGCATGATAGGAGTCGCCTTGCGTTTACGTCTTTGCATCGAAATGTGCAACCTTGTCGATTTCTAGGTGCAACTGATTTTATTCCGCCAATTGTGAATATGTTAAAGAACTTTTGTAAAAAACATAAGTTAGAGTTTGGTATCAGGACTGCTAATGTTTGTCCTCTGGTTCATAAGGATTGGGACCCTGTGGATACTGTTAATATACACGGTGTTCATTGTGTGCCTCTCAGTTCTACTACTCAGGAAGTTTGTGATAAAATTTATATTGGTTCGACTATGATCACTCTAGGAGTGAGACTGTTGGAGCACAAATATGCCGTACGTTCAGAATTGTCTTCAACTTCGTTGGCTAGAGCTGCGGTACTAGGAGAATATACACCCAATTGGGAACAGTCCACAGTCTTGATGTTTGCACCAAATAAAGCCACTTTGCTCTTTGTGGAGAGCCTGTGTATTTACAGACATTCTTCGATTTGTTGTAATGAGGAGTATCCGTCGTTTATTCCGATACCGTGCCGTGTACTTATGAGGGAACAGTTCAACGGAGATGATGATGACATACCAACTATGTAACGTTTGTAATTTATTTCTTTTGGTGAGTTTTCCATTTGTTAATGGTAACCTTTAACATCAGGTGTTGCGTTGCATTATGGGTGATCTGTGAATGTATATGTAATCGTGCTTGTGTTCATTTGTACATTCGGCCTGATGATGGGGTCATAATAAACCTTAAAAGATCTTGCCCTCATTTGTGTTTTACTTATTTTGCATGTAAATAAATGTCAGCTTTTATTTAGCAACACTTTTAAGTTTTTAAATCGTGCTCAGAGAGCGTGAGTTCATATACATTTGTAATTCTCAAAGTTAAAAAACTGTAGGGAAGATCATCTTTCTTTGTTTAAATATCTCTGTTCCTATCAAGTTTTGAGACGAGAAATATAATTTTATGAATTACACCTTGAGAACATAATAAAAATTACGAGAATCCTACACATGAACGGGTTTAAATAACTTTGATGTGCAAATATCACAATACTTTTCATAACGACAAGCTGTCCTGATCACAGAGCACATAAGATCAAATTGTCGCAGATGAAATGATTCGATTAAATTTTGGGGCGAAAATATCACAATCCTTTTCATAACGACCAGCTGTCCTGATCACAGAGCACATAGCATCAAGTTGTCGCAGATGAAATGATTCGATTAAAATTTATTAATCAAAATAATCGTCGTCGACAGCAATACACCTTTACCAACGAGGTACAAGCTTCTGTATGCCCTCGTGAAAAAATGTCGAGCTTCAGGACACGACAAACTCATGGAATGCGGTTTTGGTGCTTGAATAGGAAAGGATTTACCCTTTAGAAAGTTGTCCAGATGTTTGAAGAAGTGATTGCCCGTAGGCGAAAGTTCAGGTGAATAAGGTTAACAAAGTAAGGTTTCGTTCCTGAAGTGGTGCAGCCCTTGGATTGCCTCGCGTCATCATGGAAATGTATTGGCCCACTACCACTGGCTGATCCCAGCTCTTCGGTGGAGAGTTTTCCGTGCATGATATCAAGTTCTTGGCAATACCTGCCCGCCGTGATGGCTTGACACGGTTGTAAGAAGGAAGGATGGACCATATCGGCTGCGGACCACCGATACTTCTAGGTTGACTACTGGCTTCGGGGTATCTTTTGGAGCTTCATTTCGGTCAAGCCACATCGCTCCAAACGTGGGCGATTGCCCCCCAGCAGCATTCATTCCTCGTCCCACATGACGAAGCGCCTAAAAACGCCTTTCATTTTGTGGTTTTCTCACTTGGTTGCAGTAAGCAGAGAAAAGCAGACATTAAATTGTTGGATTTTGTGCTGTTCCTTCAAAACATAACGGACCCATTTATCCATCTTCTACATTTTGGCTGCTAAAGTCAACAAACGTTTGCGTAGTGCAATCCGAGTTTCTCGCAAGTTCTCGTATTGTTTGAAAAGTATTCCGTCAGGGACTCTAACTCAGCAGCATTGATAGCTCCTCTGGTCTACCGCGTTGTTCTTTTTCGAGGCGCGTATCGCGAGATCAGATGTTAGCAAACCACCGGCGTGTTTTACGTTCACTAACGGTGCCTTCCCCAAATGCAGTATTCATGCTGAGAGCAGCCTGTAATTCACGGTATCCAGGTTTAAACTCATATGGGAAAATTACACGAATTCAGCTCTAGTTCATCATCCTCTTCACTACAGCACAATCCTCTTGGAATTGATGCCATTGACGGAATGATCATTGTTTTATAGACAGCAGCATTGACCATTTAAATTTAGATAACACGAGTTATTTCATGCGTTGTGTTAACTCCTAAGTTACTTGCTAACTACACGAGTTTGTAAAATCCGATATTTGACATGCATCAACCTAATGGGATTATGACAACAGATTTGAAAATATCATTTTTGTGTGAGAGAAGTATTCAGGTTTGCTATCTAAAACATAAGTAAAGAAAAGGTATCTAAACAGATAGAGAGAGTATTTGTAAACGAAGACGCGATAAATTTGTTTGTAACGTACCAGGAGATGTGACGTACCTGCCAGAAGGACGCACACGACATAAAGGCAGATAGGAATCAGAACAAATGTCCGCGTAGCTTAATTGGTAGAGCAACTTGTTCCGGAATAAGCGGCCTCGGGTTCGAATCCCGGCGTAGACCAAAAATGACGGAGAAATTCACTTCGTTATAATGGCGCCCGAACTACCCGGATGACCCGACCGTTCAAAATCTCGCATTGGTGTGATGTTATTTCCACACCGCGAGATAGGAAAAATGTGAGCAGCACTTCGAAAGAAGAAAAATAAGGGGGAGATGATGTAACGTACCAGGAGATGTGACGTACCTGCCAGAAGGACGCACACGACATAAAGGCAGATAGGAATCAGAACAAATGTCCGCGTAGCTTAATTGGTAGAGCAACTTGTTCCGGAATAAGCGGCCTCGGGTTCGAATCCCGGCGTAGACCAAAAATGACGGAGAAATTCACTTCGTTATATGTTCTAGAAGGGCGTTCCTTGAGCTATTGTTTTCAAATGGAATGTCGGTGTAACGCCATTAGTAGTTCTTTCGAGACACTACATTTAAAATTTCTGTTATTTCTCATTTTTCTGTGGCTCTTTTATAGTTATACGTGGATCTGTTTCATTCTGGGGAAGCAACATTCTTCTCATCAATTGTTCCACAGAATTTGCCTGAGAGACAATTGACTTACTTAACCACGCTACGAGGAAGCAGAATTTCCTTCGACAGGCAAAAATCTGAGAATGTTCTGTCTCTCAAAATTCAGATACTTGGGATTTTGTTGTCCTGGATGATGTAATGGATAGCATGCTCGAACGGAAATCCGGAGATACGGGGTTTGGCTCTCGATCCAGGGCGATGTAGTCTTCAAGTTTTCTAATGTGATTGACGTTACGTGATGAGCATTGAATACAGGCAATTCAGAGGTGCCTAATTGCTTTGATAATAATTCTGAGTTCTTTCATTTCACGCCAAATAGGTGCAGTACTTTATAGTATAATAGTTTAAATGGGTTGAAGACTTGAAGGTTGAGGTTTTAACTCTCATTCAACTTAAAGTTTAATGCTCGTAATGTTTAAGTTTAGTTTGACATGTAGCCTTACTAAATCTAACTGCACTGTAAAAGAAAACCCGGATTATTTGAACTTGGTCGTTGTATCTGAAAGTCTTAATCACACGTATCATTCACTTTCAAATAATGGCCCGGATTATTTGAACTTGGTCGTTGTATCTGAAAGTCTTAATCACACGTATCATTCACTTTCAAATAATGGCCCGGATTATTTGAACTTGGTCGTTGTATCTGAAAGTCTTAATCATACGTATCATTCACTTTCAAATAATGGCCCGGATTATTTGAACTTGGCCGTTGTATCTGAAAGTCTTAATCATACGTATCATTCACTTTCAAATAATGGCCCGGATTATTTGAACTTGGTCGTTGTATCTGAAAGTCTTAATCACACGTATCATTCACTTTCAAATAATGGCCCGGATTATTTGAACTTGGTCGTTGTATCTGAAAGTCTTAATCACACGTATCATTCACTTTCAAATAATGGCCCGGATTATTTGAACTTGGTCGTTGTATCTGAAAGTCTTAATCACACGTATCATTCACTTTCAAATAATGGCCCGGATTATTTGAACTTGGTCGTTGTATCTGAAAGTCTAAATCACACGTATCATTCACTTTCAAATAATGGCCCGGATTATTTGAACTTGGTCGTTGTATCTGAAAGTCTTAATCACACGTATCATTCACTTTCAAATAATGGCCCGGATTATTTGAACTTGGTCGTTGTATCTGAAAGTCTTAATCACACGTATCATTCACTTTCAAATAATGGCCCGGATTATTTGAACTTGGTCGTTGTATCTGAAAGTCTTAATCACACGAATCATTCACTTTCAAATAATGGCCCGGATTATTTGAACTTGGTCGTTGTATCTGAAAGTCTTAATCATACGTATCATTCACTTTCAAATAATGG
Organism: Macrothele yani; assembly: GCA_039090855.1. NCBI lineage: Eukaryota > Metazoa > Arthropoda > Arachnida > Araneae > Macrothelidae > Macrothele > Macrothele yani. Next base: position 122,233,936 of record CM077026.1, read on the forward strand.
CCCGGATTATTTGAACTTGGTCGTTGTATCTGAAAGTCTTAATCACACGTATCATTCACTTTCAAATAATGGCCCGGATTATTTGAACTTGGTCGTTGTATCTGAAAGTCTTAATCACACGTATCATTCACTTTCAAATAATGGCCCGGATTATTTGAACTTGGTCGTTGTATCTGAAAGTCTAAATCACACGTATCATTCACTTTCAAATAATGGCCCGGATTATAAGGAGTACAACTTTCAATGCCGAATTCCTTTTTACTAGCTTTGAAGCACGTTTCCAGAAGGAATGAATCACTTTGCTCGTAACAACACTCTGCATTGGACTTCAAACAGCATCTTCGTACAGTATACATGACGCTGCTCACTCAATACAAGTTTCTTATCGACTAAAAGTTGGTCTTACAAAGATCGTTCAACATCTGCACATTCGTGATCACTCTCTCCATATGAATACAGCTCGCTCAATATTATGCATTCCTGAATGGCATAACTAACATTACACATATCTTATTTGACATAGAAATACCACACGCTTAACAATGCGCACCGAGCTTTTATATCACAAGTCTTTATCTAAGGTATCTTGCTTGCTCTGTGACCAGGTTTCAGGGTTGCCAACATTAAATTCATCGGGAAAAACTCTGATGCGTTAAGATTAGAAAATCTCTGACGTAAAGAAACGAAATTAACATAAAAAGGTGGGAACTCAAGGGGAAGGTTAAATTTGAGGAAAACGTCATAACTTTAGATTACAGAATGTGTGGTGATGGTTGTTGATCATCCGAGACTGCGAATGTCTTATGCATATCCCCCTTGTCCAGCACCAACTGCCCATTTCATGAGCCCGACGTGATGTTTTGCTCTGAATGATAGTAGAAGAAAGGATATTTTTTCAGATACCCAACTGATCATGAGCCTAAATAGTTCCATTGGGAAAGAATGACATTTTCAGATTTATCTTATAATTCCAGTATGTGATTCGTGATCAAGTCAGCCGGTCGCTATGCGAAAGTTCAATATATTGTTGTATAAATACAGGGTGAGCCAAAAGTTATTGCGTACTTTGCAGGACAATACACGTACAACAAGAACAAGCGTACCTGCTATAATAAATGCTGGAAATGGCCCCCTCCTGCGTGTAGGCATGCATCCATGCGTCTGAAGGGATATTTCGTGTATCTAATGCGGATTATTGGAAGAACAGATGCCACTGTTTTGGCTGTTCACATATCCCCATCAGTGGAACAGCGTCTCATCGGAGAAAAATATGACGTCCAGAATATCCTCTCCGTTGCCATTAATGAAGTCCTTGAACCATCTGCAATATTCCACACGCTTATCGTAGTCTGTGTGTTTCAGTTCGTGCACTGTTCTGATTTTGTACGGGTAGAGCTGCAGTTGCGTCTTCAGTGCCCTACGGGTGCAGCTGAACGACACACCGGCTTGTTGTGCCAATTTTCGAATTGATTTCTTTGAACTTTTAGTGATGCCAACGGAAATGTCTTCCACCTTTTCCTCTGTTAACACTCGCGGCCTACCGCTTCTCGGATCATCTCTCACTGATCCGGTTTTACGAAACTTTTCAATTAACCGGGTCACTACATTGCGATGGGGTGCTTCAGTATCGAGAAATTTTTCTCTGTACTTATGTTTCCCTTCGTCCGTATATTCACCTCCTCTACGGAACACAAGTTCAATCAGAAACACTCGACTTTAAAGCTACAACACCATATTCAACCGGTCACTGTGACGCCTCACTACTGACTGACCAGACGCCGGAAATACCGACTACGTCGTTCAAGTTCAGACGGCAAGATGCGGTTAACCACGCCCCAAACACACGAACATTCTCAATTGAAAGTATCGCATGTACGTGCGCGGTAACTAGATTTTATAAATTTCTTATTATTACTTCTTATCACAGTACGTCAGGTGCACAGGGACTTTTGGGTCACCCTGTATCATTTACATCATTCAACGAGTCGCTGCACAGGGACGAATTGGATCGACAAAACCAGGGCTGAAATTTTAGTCTTGTGGCCCGCTACACAAACACACGTGCCCGCAGAGAAACGCCTCATAAATTCCCTCATGAAAAAAATTCTGTTAACTCCTAGATGAAACAGAACTGTTGAAATATGCATTGTAAGATTAATTCAGTCGTGAACAAATTTTAGCAGCAATTAAAGGGTGAAAGAATTTTAAAAATACAATAATGATTGAATGCAGCATATCAAATCATGCTCAAAACGAGGTGTTGTTCCCAATAATTATATTTATTTGATCACTGATCGTCTACTGCACAAGTACGTCTACGTACCACCTCCTTGAACAGACGCCTTTTTTACGCTTTCCAACCGTAGGTTGAAGAAGCATATATGCTCCAGCTTTGTCCGTCTGTCTGTCTGTCAGTCCGCACCATAACTCGCGTAAAAATGGTTCGATTTAGATGAAAGTTTAGTAAGTGGTAGGGGACAAACTGGGGACGAACCCTATTCAAAATGGGCGAAATGGGATCAAAGGTCAGGACATAACAGCGGGATCCATTCCATCGCCCTTATGCGTCATGACACGTAAAAATGCTTCTATTTCTTTTTTTTTTTTTTTTGATTGGAGGTTTAACGACCACCGTGAGCAACTCAATGGGCTATAAGCAGTCGCCCGTCCCTAATTTAGGGTCACTGGTTCCAGGGAAGGGAGAGAGCCAGTGCCGTAAGACAAACACAACATCCATGCCTCACCGGGATTCGAACCCGGACCCCGTTCGGACGAATGATCAGAGGCCATCGCTTAGACCACTGCGCCACCGGGGCGGCACTTCTTCTATTGAGACAAAACTTTAGTGTGCTATTCCGGAGGTATATTGAACCGGTTCTGTTCAATGTCATCGAAATGGGGTCAAAGTTCAGACCACAGAAGCGAGATTTATTCCACAGCCATTATCCTCATAACTTGACTAAAATTTCTTCTATTACGACAAAACTATAGTATGTTGCTTCGGAGGTATACCGAACCAATTCTGTTCAATATAATCGAAATGGGGTCAAAGGTCAGGGCACAGGAGCGAGATTTATTCCACAGCCATTATCCTCATAACTTGACTAAAAATGCTCCTACTGCGACAAAACTTTATTATGTTGTTCCGGTGATATACTGAACTAACTCTTTTTAATATCATCGAAATGGGGTCAAAATTCAGGACACAAGAGCGTGATTTATTCCACAGCTATTAACCTCATAACTTGAGTAATTATCTGGTATGTTGAAAAGTGTATCATAATCGATGCATTGTATGATTTTACTAACTTGTTTTATCCCGTTTCGGGGCTTAATCAACCCATGAGCATCTACTGCTACATTCGGTAGCCCATGTTCAATTTAATGTCATCGTAAACAACGACGTAGAGAAAACACATGTCCCCCATACCTCACTCCATAATAGAACAGGGACCCAGTTTGGAGAATTACACAGATGCTCCTGTTTCTCTGCCCATTCCGACCTTTCCTAAAACATCTGGCGATCTAGAACTCTCTGCCGAGTTGACATCTGCATAGTGTTGTTCACATTGCTGCATATCATTATTCTTATTACACTATTTTGCAAATATTTGTAGAATTACTCACTTTTCAATTGAAAACTTTAATAATGATTCCATAGTCACAATACATTTCATTTTAGTGTCGACTGCAATTTCGCTCTGCTTTGGCCCAGTTACATCAGTTTCAAAAGCATTCATTACTTTAGGTAGCATCGGGATTCGAAATTATAACTTGGCTGACGCAAAGTCTAACAATTTCTTTCTCTTCAATGTTGTGATTGCTTTTAATCAAGGATTCTTCAACTGACGCAACTATGTCTTAATCTGGTAAGTTTTCTCCAAAGAGAAAAACTTGAGTTATAAGTCTTCTCTTGAATTTCTGTAGGGGAAAATGATGAAAATTACACTGGTGTTCAAAATTCAGAGAATTTGCACATTTTGTCGATTTTCCCAAAAAGTACGGAACCGAAGGTACAAATTATGCCGCCGAATAAGAATGCAAATTTGCAGTGTCGAATACGTAAGCGTACACGTGCGTGTGGGCGGAGCTGTGACATGGGAGAGCATGAAAAGCACACGTGACTTTTTCCGCGATTAGTTCGCTCGTACTCCTTGGCGACATTGGTTGTGTTTCTTGCAGGAGTTGGTTCAATTTCATAAGCAATCAGGTAAAATGAGTTACCACGAACGTATTGATGACGGAATGAGTTGGAGAATCGTCGGTAGATTGGAGGCAGGGCAATCGCAAGTGCAGGTTGCTACAGAGCTCAACGAAAAGCCCAGTGTCGTCTGCAATTTGTGGAAACAGTTTAAGAACAAAGGATCCATATCGAGAAGGCCTGGGCAAGGTTGTCCAAGAGCCACGACGGCCAATGAAGATCGTTATTTGGCACTTTCAGCGAGGTTGTCATACAGTACTGCTACAGCTGCACAGCTATCTCGTGACCTGCATGCCGATACTGGAACCCGAGTTTCCAGGGTTACTGTTTCCCAAAGGCTTCATGAGAGTGGGCATTTTGCCAGAAGTCCTGCTCACTTCAGCACCCAAAAGAGCGCATTTAGCATGGTGCAGACAACATCGGCCTTAGACCAGACTTCAGTGGAGTAACGTTCTCTTTACAGACGAGTCGCGATTCAGCCTGGACACTGATTCTCGACGTACTTTCATCTGGAGAGAACCTGGGACCCGATACCTTTCTTTCAACATCCGAGAAAGGGACCGCTATGGCAGCGAGGGTGTCATGGTCTGAGCAGGCATCATGTTGCACTGCCGCACTCCTCTCCATGTGTTTGACAGAGTCTCCCTGACTGCTGAGAGGTATAGGGATGAGATCTTACAGCCCTATGTTCGACTTTTCAGGGGCGCAGTTAGCCCTCAGTTCCTTTTCATGGACGACAACGCTCGTCCATATAAGACTCACCTGGTCGACGATTATCTTGAAAGTGAGGGTATTCGCAGGATGGATTGGCCAGCCAGATCTCCAGATCTAAACCCCATCGAACATGTCTGGGACGCGCTTGGGAGGGCAATTGCAGCTCGCCATCCTCCTCCGAGAACCATCCAGGAGCTGAAAACCGCGTTACTGCAGGAGTGGGACCGACTGCCACAGGGACTCATCAACTGCCTCGTCTCTAGTATGACGTCGCGTTGTGAGAGCTTTATGACTGAGAGAGGGCACCATACCTCATATTAGAGTAATTTTATGTTTGATCTTGCAACGTGGATTTTGAACATTCCTGCGCTGATGAGCCTTACTGACTATCATGAGTGCGTACCATGACTGTTGTATGGTATAATGTTTTTTCTTATATAACTATGTATCCATACCATATTTCATTAAAATGTGTCCATTAGTTTTTTAGAAATTTGACAAAATGTGCAAATTCTCTTAATTTTGAAAATCAGTGTATTTCACTGTCTGGATTTACACTGAGCGGACAGAAGACAAGAAACATCTGGTTCATGGACAACGCGACATTATCAGACCTCCTGCTAGTGGACGAAACCGCCACATGGTAGCTTTACAGGTAGATCGATATCATTGCATTCGCGTAGACGGCAATTCGATGTCACTGTGGATAAACATCGTGAGTTAACAGAGTTTGAAAGAGAGATGATAGTGGGTGCCAGACGCTTCAGTAATTCTATTGCGCAAATGGAACAGCAGCTGCAATGTTCGACAGTAGCAAGAGTGCATCGAGAATACGTCATTTCCTGAATAACTTCGCATCGTGGAAAGCGCTGTGCGTAAAGAAAGATCGTGGATGAACGTGGCCGTCGACGTCTGTCTCGCATAGATGCAACCAACCGGGAAAGTGGCACAAATCACCTCCGATTTTTTTTATTGGAGGTTTAACTACCACCGTGGGAACTCGATGTGCTATAAGCAGTTTCCCGTCCCTAATTTAGGGCCGTTGGATCGAGGAAAGGAAGAGATCCAGTGCCGTGAGGCAAATGCAACATCAATACCTCACCAGGATTCGAACCCGGACCTAATTTGGGCGAATGATCAGAAGCCAATGCTTAGACCATGGCGCCACCTGGGCAGCTCCTATTTTTGATAAGGTAGGGGTCAGAAACTTCTCCACCAAAAATCATCTGACGATCATTAGCCGCAATATGTTATGAAAGACGATGACTCGCCAGATTCCCATTGCTAATGCCACATCAGGAGACTGTACTCCTTAAATGGACGAAAGAACATCGGCACAAGGCCTTGGGTAATTGAACGCAGGTTTCCTGCTCCGATGAGTCCCGTTTCCAGTTATTTTGCGCACACGAAATGACTGGAAACGGGACTCATCAACTGAAAATGGACTATGAATACTCTGTTAACGTAGACCAGGAACATCAAATAGAAGTCATCGCTCTTTCCACGTTTATAAGTGAGTCACGGAAAAATTCTCATCGGCCGCCACCGGGAATCGAACGCAGGGTCTTCCAGTTACGCTCCGGATATGCTTCCACTGCACCACAGCGGCCAAGAAATTCTCCAGACTCGCAAACGATAAACTGCCAAACCACATGGCAAGTTGTATCAGAAATATGCTTCCTTAATTCACGAAAGAAATCAAGGATAGTGGCTTATGAATTTCAGAAATGTTTTTACAGTGCATGTGATTTTCAAATATGATGCAAGAGATTACACACCCAACTGTATTTCCTTAAGGTGGACGTCTAGGGATTTTGCTTCTTATACTTCCAATGGGCAAACTTCTGTACACATTTTCTTCAAAATTAATATGTTCCAAACGATGAAAATTTGAACATCGATTAAAATAACTTCATATTATAACTTGGAATAATTAATATTTTCTAAAACATAACCATTATTAAGCATTCCAACATTAATTGTCTACTGACGTCATCAATGTACAGGTCGCGCCATCTTGTTTCTGGTCCGAACACCACCAAAGGAAAAGTTACTGATTTTTAATATAATTATGGTTATGTTTTAGAAAATATTAAGTATTCCAAGTTATATTAAGAAGTTATTTTAATTGATGTTCAAATTTTCATCCTTGGGAACGCATTAATTGTGAAGAAAATGTGTACAGAAGTTTGCCCATTGGAAGTATAGGAAGCAATATCACTAGACGTCCTCCTTAAAGTGTAATTAGGACAATCTCGAAGTATTACAAAATAAATCTACAGTACTTCATTTGCGCTTGTCAGATCTGTCATTATACACATTCGAAAGTATATTGGAAACATGTAACACGAACTTTACAATCTACATCTTTGGTTGGATAAAACAAAATCAGATTTTGATACTCCAGGCATTCAAACTTTTTCTCGAACTATCAGCGTGTTATCAAATCACAAGATTTCACTGAAACTGAAATTCAAATAAGTAGCAGCTGGTGATAACAATAAGCAGGTTTATTCCTGTCAAAATAACGAAATATCATCTCCACAAAATTGAAATAATTATCAGCATTCTGGTTATGATCTTAGTGAAATCCAAAAGCAGACTCTATTGTAATTCAGTTTTTCTCTTTCAAAAAAAATTCCAGTTTCATACATAGTTGAGTCAGTTGAAGTATCCTTGATGAAAATCAATCTCAACATTGCAAAAAATATCGAGACTGTACCCTCGTACTTTTTTGTAGATAATAATTTATTCTATGCATCTTTGACATGCCGAGATCTTTGTGGATGTGAAATAACACGAGTGATTTGAGAATATGCATTTATTTATGTACAACATATTGCATTTATTCGCTCACTCGCAACCATACCGAGACAGAGTCTGGTACATACTAAGTGGAATTAAATCATAACAAAAATAAGGTTTACTAATTGTTGACATTGAGTGGTACCAAGGTAGGTGGATTAATGAATGATGTTGTCGTGAAACCAATGAAAGAAGATATGTGCGTCATAAAAGTAAATACTGACTAAACTGTAGCCTCCGCAACAGTAAGCATTTCGACGGTATAATTTTTTCAAAAACAATATTTATTTTTATTATTACAAATATTATTCAGATTTAGACAAACGTAAGAAACGACCCTGACACCGATGAAATGTGATGTAGCTGCAAAAATCCATCTGCGCATGCGCTAGGTAAAATCTAAACCGCAAGACAGAATGAAAAGCTGAATCGCTAGTGTGTTAGTGAGGGCAGATTGGTAACTTTTGGTCTATGATATCTACAGGTTACACCCCATCGTGTTATACGTCATTTAAAACTCTCGTCAAAAACACTCCCTGTTGGGTATTCAAGAAGAAGCCAAATTTGGCTACGACGCATACTTTACTACTGTCGAGCAAGATGCATAGCATCAAAATGCATTTTTGTAATGGCATTTATCACATTTGGCATCAAGTTCTCGTAATTTACGAAGAATATTGTAACGTTTTTCTAAAATGTGACGAAATGATGTTTGGTGATAGTTTAGGTATATATACAGGGTAATTCAAAATGATTGCCCCAATTACTAACGACAGTACCTGGTTTATGAACATAGATACGAAGATCACATAGTTGCACAATAAAGAAGGAAGTTTAAAATTTTGTTTCCATACCTTACAAATGTTCTATGTGACTCTCTTGGGTCACGCGGACAACATCTACACGGTAATTCATTTCACGCCATACATTATAAAGCATGTCCGTAGTCACTGATGCCAGTGCAAGCTGAATGCGCATCTTTAGTTCTTGCAGTGTTCTCGGCAAAGGTGGCACAAGCACATGGTCCTTGACATTACCCCACAAAAAGAAATCACAAGGAGTAAGGTCCGGAGACCTGGGTGTGCCACTTGCAGAAAGCCCAGTTGTCCTGTCCACAACGACCAATCCAACGGGCAACTTTTGCGCACGGGCAGCTCACTTTCCTACGTCACCATAGCAACAGAGCAGTAGGTTGCAATAAAATTCTCAACTTCTTTCTTGTGTAGGGATATCAGCTGTCTATTTTATCTTCATAAGCACCTTATTGTCATTTGTAATCGGGGCAATCCTTTTGAATTACCCAGTATATTGTTGATTAACAATGAAATTAACCATTGTTGCATCACTTCATTGAAAAGTATTCAAAAATCATATTTCAACAATAGTTTTGACTACTTCCGTTACCCATTTTCGTTACATCAGAATTTTTTTACTTGGACTTTACTTTACTACTGTAGGGGAAGATGCATGGCATCAAAATGCAATTTTGTTATGGCTATTAGCATGACTTTCTCGTAATTTATGCAGATTGCAATGAGATATTGTTACCTTTATGTAAAACGTGACGAAATAATGTTCGGCGATAGTTTAATAAAATATATTGTTGAATAACAATGAAATTAAGTATTGGTGTAACAGCATACGGCACGATCAGATTTCAACAATGGCTTTAACAAGGATGCACTGTTACTCATTTTCGTTACATCCAAAATTCACCTTTTTTCAACGAATGAAATACGGGATTACGCCATTGTACAATACACATTTGGAAGATGTGAATCCCTTTAGTGGTGTAAATATGACATGGATGTTGAGTCAGATAATATCCGAAAACTTGAAATTTTTGTAGTCCTGGAGTGTGAATCGAATCCGCGTCTCCCTGATAGCACCCGAGTATGCTAACCACTACACCACGCAGGACGACCAAGTTTCAAGTTTCCGATTAATTTGAATATAACCATTACAGGATTTGCTAAACGGATTCACATCTTCCAAATTTGTATTGTGCAATGGTGTAATCCGTATTTCATTCATTGATATTCTGCGCCTCCGGGCTATCACGGGAATGAATTCTAAACCTCGAGATTCGCTGTATATGAATACCGGTTGCTTCGACTAGCGAATTCTGTGATGGTTATATTCAAATTAATGGGGAAAATTGGTCGTTCTGGGTGGTGCATACTCGGGCGCTATTCGATTTCCACTCCAGAACGACGACAACATTTTCCCGTTTTCGGATATTATCTGAATTAACATCCGTGTCATATTTACACCAATAAACGGATTCACATCTTCCAAATTTTTATTCCCCTTTTTTATCCTAACATTCACATTTTTTTACATCTGAAATTTTCCTTTTATCCTAACATTCCCCTTTTGATGCTATGCATCAAAAGGGGAATGTTAGGCATCTCATCAGCCAAGGGATAATTTCGAATCCAGCTGCTCTACCTAAACTGAATTTAAACCCCAAAGAAATTAATGTATTTAAAACTGATGTAGCTGGGTCAAAGCAGGGCGAAACTACAGTCGGTAGGAAAATAACTCATTGTGACTAAACGTTGAGGTTTCTTATTCCCACGTACTTCACGTACTTGTTGCCTACGATTCGAGATGATTCCGTGTTATAGCCATTTATCTTTTTCAGAAAAGGTTGTCAGAAATTCAAGAATAAATAAAAGAGATTGACACTGTTCCACGCTTTTATATTTTGCTTGTTTTTACTTTACGTTTAGCTTTAAAGCAATGCCTTCTTATTTGTGTGTTTTTTTTTAATTTGGACATTTTTATCTGTTCCTGCCCGGCGGTTATACTGCCTGACCTCGTTAAAGCAAGGAAAATAAAAAGAAATGAATTGCGAAGTGGGAAAGATAGAGAGCGGGTGAAATCTCCTGCCTCTGGTGATCCCCACTGACTCATTGACCGAACCCCGCCTCCGTATCAGGCAAGAAATCCCATAGCAACAACGAGAGACTAATTGGGGACTTGCTCCTACAAGCATTGAATTTTCTTCCCGATTACCTCTGCGTTGACCTCAACACAACACAGCCTCAAACGCTCCCCGCACCCCGGGCTTTTGTTCGCTGACGAGCTGAAAGTAAATGGCGTATTTGCATGAAAAACACGCGCACGCTTAGAGCAAACATTAGTATCGTTAAGTTTGCCTAGAGAAAATGATTGTACTTACTTTAGGGAAAATTGTTCCCTTCTTTTCTGTTTAGTTTTTTATTCTTTGGCCGAAAGAAATTAAAGACAAACGTTCCCAGATAGTAATGAAGGCAACGAACTGAAAATTTCTGAGCCTTTTACACAAACTAAATGATAGCGTACTTGAAGAGCAACTTAATTTAAAAGTTTACCAAGAAGATTATTCCCAATGGTAAATTTCATCACTCGAGTAAAGTGTTCTTTTAGGAGAATTTAGCGTTCATATTATCTTTGTCTGAACGTTTGTCCCAATTTGGTGGCGCAGTGGAAAGAACGCTTGCCTGTTCTAATAGCCGAATCCCTGCCTCAACCATTACACATTTTCCATTGTTGTAATGTTCATGAAACATACTTGCACATTTGGAACACAAAAATAAATAAATATATATACAGCATATACAGTATATCGTGAGAGCACTTCTTCTCTTTGTGCTTTTAATGGCACCTAATCCAGAGTTATCCTCCTCGGGATGTTTTTTTTTAGAATGAAATGACTCAAAACTGTAAAAGTGTTTAACCTATGAAGACAAAATTTCTAAATTTGATATTTTCAAGCTTTGTTAAAAAAATTAATAGCCGATTTAGTTGAAATTCGACGAAAGTACCTAAAACAATACAATTTCCTTTGTCTGAACGTCTGTACCTATGTGCCCACTGTTGTGGCGCATAGGAAAGTCGTCACTATAGCAACAACCGAGAAAGAAATCTTTGTGACGCCATGTTTAGCTTTTCGTGTTTTTGTGCAGGGGACGTCATAACCTACACGCGCACAACGCACGCGTGTACCACCTTGTTTTGCAGTCACAGCAACAAAGACCAATTTCTCACACCTGCTAGTACGTCATAACCTACACGCGCACAACGCACGCGTGTACCACCTTGTTTTGCAGTCACAGCAACAAAGACCAATTTCTCACACCTGCTAGTACATCTCATACAAATCATTCTAACATGACATCAGAAATGCGCTACGTCACACGATGAACTTTTTAGAAACAGGGAAGCGTTACGTCAGGAATTTTGGTTCTACTTTGTCGTTCATAAAAGACATACAGCATTTTCATTTAGAATCCTCTCGTATGAAATTTAATTTTAAGATTCCCCTAGCGAACATAAATGATTATTTTAGATTGCTAAACCAGTTTGTTTTCTCATTTAAGTCACAAATTTGACAGTTTCAATACAGTAGGTAACGGCTTGTTATTAATTCGTGAGTATGCTGAAGAAATATGATTTGTTAACTTTCTTTTTCCTTAAACAAGAATTTCTAAGAATGTAACTAAATTTTTTTCGCAGAATATAACCGGGTATTCCTTCATTTATATCTGTAAAAGAAACGAAAAAGAATGAAAACGGGAATATTGTTTGTATTTCTGCGCATGAACTACCATAACATTTTACCCTTTACGACTGCGCAATTCTAAACTTCCGAAAATATTTTAACTATTTTGACTCTTTTCTGCTATCTGGCAGCACCAGAAACAGGTGAACGCATATATTAAGTTAACACAACGTTTGTCACAAACATATTATTTTTTCAAGTCGACCAAGGTTTCGCAGGGTTCTGACCCAGCGAAACCTTGGTCCACTTGAAAAAATAAAATATTTGTGACAAGCGTTGTATTATCTTAATATACAAAGGGCATCCTGAAAGTAATGGCACGTCCTCATAAGAATTTTGTTAGTGGCAGCAAACATGCGAAACTTGGTGGCAAAACACTTGGACATATTGTTAATAATGCCAGCCGGTTCAAGTTATTTTCCATCACTTTCTATACATTTCCGCCATCTTTGAACCCATTGGTAAAATCCACTTTGGAAAAATTCCTGAGGCTGTCGTTTCACTCATGAGTTAACATCCAGTTTAACGTCTGTCACATCGTCAAAACGTTCCCCACGAAGGGTGTCTTTCAAAGGGCCAAACAGGAAAAGTCTGAGGGAGCGAAATCAGGACTGTAGGCGGGGGGTTAGGGCATCACCGTCCATCCCATTCTGGCAATAGCCTGTGAAATCTCCATAGAGGAGTGGGGACGTGCGTTGTCATGGCGTAAAACAATACTATGAAGTGCAATGTCACGTCTTTTCCTTTTGATAGCTTCCTTTAGCTTCTTCAATGCCTACAAATAGTGAGCACTGTTTATTGTTGCAACTCCTGGATGGTGACACGACGATCAGCTGTGATGAGGTCTTTCAACCGTTGCCTGCTGAAATCTATCACCGCAGTTGCGGGCCTTCCACTACGTTGTTTGTCCGAAACTGAACATTCTCCCTCTCTAAACCTCTTCATCCATTTTCGGACATTACTGATATTGATTGTGACAGCTCCATACACCGCCAGGAGTCTTTTGTGGATTTCTGGAGCCTCACATCCCTCTTTATCCAGGAATTCAATTACGGCTCGCTACTTTTCTCTGTCATTCATGATCTTTATTTCCGATTCGGAAAAACATTTGTTCCCACATTGGTAACATATCATAGTACATATCAATGCAGTTTCATTAAAATCACTTCAAAATTTCAAAAGTTACTAAGGAGAAGACATTACTTTCAGGATGCTCCTTGTACATAATCACCACAAGACTGTAGTCTCTGATTTCAGGTGAACGTAGTTGCTTGTCATCTGCGTGATTTCTTTTTACAGTCTATGAAACAATGCGTGCATTAGGGCCACTATACATTTTTGAGGGAGGTTTAAGGACGGTAATCACTGTCAAGGCTTGCTTTTTAACGATTTAGAAAAAATCGGAAATATTGTGATTGGCTGCTATTTGTTTTCGATATTTCATCAACTGCCTATAGAAATATCTGATTGCGGCGAAGGAACAATGGGAAAATGCGAGCCTTCGCCTGTTTTAATTGTCGAATCTATGCTTCAAATAATGTACTTTTTAGCACGTCTTTTGTAAAAAAAGATCGTGCTTATGTTATCGGGTTATCCGCCCGTCTGTGGACTCCATACCTCTGCAACTATTAATCCGATTTAAAAAATTATTTTTGTATTGGGAAGCTTGAAATGTGCGAATGATGATCCTTTATTTCGTTTCCTTTTTTTTTTTTTACGATGTACAATTTTGCCACTAGAGGGCGAAAATGCAGATGATGTCGAATTCAGAATACATTTTATTACATGTATTTGCTTCTAAGTATCCGATTGAAAAATTTCTTTTATCTTTCGATTCCATTTATGTCGAAGAGTATTATAGGTATAGTTACTTTCTCAAGTAACTCATAGATTTTCCGCTAGGGGGCGTAAAAGTAAATTACGTTTCCCCCGATATCACTTCTAAAACTATCGTTTTGAAAAAAAAAAAAAAATCAGGGAATACAGCTCCTGATGGAAAATCTTTTGCGTATAATATCTAATTTTTGGTAAAGAATACTTTGGCCACCAGGGAGCGTAAGTGTTCATTTTTGTTTCTGATGTACTTGCCAAAAAATCTGAGCCTCTAAAATCTTGATTGAAAAAATTCGTTCGTAGACCGATATTATTCGTGACGACAAACCTTTTCGAAATATTTTCTTATTGAATAATGCGTGGTTTCTACGCCTGGAGGCGTAGATGTATATCTGATTGTTGTCAATATCTTTGCTTCTAATTGTCTAATTTGAAAAATTCTTTCTTTATTGGATAGAGTTACCGATGTGGCATGTTTTCCATATAATTTCAAAATTTTGAAGTTACTCATAGACTTTCCGCTAGGGGGCGTAAAGGTAAATTGCGTTTCCCCCGATATCTCGGATTCTAAAACTCCGATTTGAAAAATTCTTTCTGCACTGGATACAGCCCCTGATGGGAAATCCTTTGCATATTATTTCTAATTTTTGGTAAAAAAATGGTTTGGCCACCAGGGCGCGTAAGTCTTAATTTACGCTTCTGATGTATCTGCATCAAAATCTGAGCTTCTAAAATCTCGATTGAAAAAAAAATCGTTTGTGGACCGATACTACTCACGTCGGCAGACCTTTTAGATATATTTTCTTATTGAATAATGCGTGGTTTCTACGCCAGGAGGCGTTGATATATATTGTATTTTTGTCAATATCTCTACTTCTAGGGGTCCGATTTGAAAAATTCCTTCTTTGTTAGATAGAGTTTCTGATGTGAAATGTTTTTCATATAAATTTAAAATTTTCAAGTAAATCACAGACTTTCCGTTAAAGGGCGCAAACTTAAATTCTGTTTTCCCCGATATTTCTGCTTCTAAAACTCCGATTTGAAAAATTCTTTCTGTATCGCATACATCTCCTGATGGAAAATGTTTTTTTCATATAATTTCTAATATTTGGTAAAGAATGGTTTGGCCACCAGGGGGCATAAGTGTTAATTTCTGCTTCTGGTGTATTTGCAGCAAAATCTGATCTCCTGTAAACTCGACTAAATTTTTTTTAATAAATAAATACATCGCTCTTTCCACGTTCCAGAAACACACAGCATCCGAAAAATTGTTTTTCAGCCGCCGCTGTGGAATTGAACCAAGAGAACTCTCAATATCTAGCCGGCTAGATATCGAGAGTTCTGTTGATTCAATTCCACAGCGGCGGCTGAAAAACAATTTTTCGGATGCTGTGTGTTTCTGGAACGTGGAAAGAGCGATGTATTTATTTATTAACTGTCGCCACGTATTTGGAGTATTTTCACCTTGGAACTCGCCCTTTGGATTTAACTGCTATAATATATATATATATAGCTAGTGCCGTTCATGCCCACCAGATGGAGACGTCTCAGTAGCTGAGCCCATCTTACGGATTTATGATGCCAGAAGCTGACCTAAAAATACACATAGCACCGTGGATTGTTGGCCACCGTGCCGTATATGTAACGCGTTCGGCTAGATATCGAGAGTTCTGTTGGTTCAATTCCACAGCGGCGGCTGAAAAACAATTTTTCGGATGCTGTGTGTTTCTGGAAAGTGGAAAGAGCGATGTATTTATTTATTAACTGTCGCCACGTATTTGGAGTATTTTCACCTTAAATTTTTTTTTCTTGGACAGATACAGCTCACATCGAAACACCTTTTGTGAATACTTTCTTCTTAAAATAATTCATGGCTTCCCCGCTAGGGGGCGTAGAAGAGTATCTTATATTTGTCCATATCTCTGCTTCGAAGAGTCCGATTTGAAAAATTATTTCTTTGTTGGGGAGCGTTTCAGCTTCCAAATGTTTCTCATACTAAATCAAATTTTTCTTAACTCATAAGTCTGTAACCAGAAGTCGTAAATTCACCATTCCGTTTACAGCAGTATCTGCGGGATTAAAAACCCGATTGAAAAACTTCTTTTTCGGTCAGATACTACTTTTTTCCTGACTGGTTCCATTGACTTTGTATAGCTTTGATAAATTTAATTTGCGTCAGAGGTGATTCAAGAGACGTGCTCATTACACTCGAGAATTCGGTGTCATCTTTCTTGCTTTTTTTTGTTGTTGTAATATTCGTTGTTTCAACGTTCATGGAATATACTTTCACATTTGGGCATGACAAATAAAAAGAATATCTGCTTATTAAAAAAAATAACCACCTTATTTCCCCCCGTCATTATTGACGGGCTTTCACCTAGTCCTTATATCAAAGGACACATTTGTTTGTTTCGTCTAGGCTAGGGGATAAAAAATATCGGACGAAATGGATTTCAGCAAACAGATATGCCTAAATCACCAGATTTGCTCTTCAATACGTACCATTAACATCAGAAAACTTGAAAATTACATCGCCTTGGTGCAGGAATCAAACCCTCATCTCCCGATTCCAGTTCGAGCATGCTATAATTTGGGAAGAAAACTCACGGCAAACCCAGAATTGTGGTAGCGGTCAGCTTGCCTGTTATAAAGATTTCATGTAAAATGGGATTATTACTGGGAATTTCACATTAGTCAGGATCTTTCGATGCCATACAACACCTGACTGTTGGGTTCGAGCAATGTTTTTAATACGCAGATATAACGAAGTAAATTTCTCCGTCATTTTTGGTCTACGCCGGGATTCGAAATCGAGGCCGCTTATTCCGGAACAAGTCGCTCTACCAACTGAGCTGCGCAGACATTTGTTCTGATTCCTATCTGCCTTTATGTCGTGTGCGTCCTGCTGGCAGGTACGTCACATCTCCCCCCCCCCGAAAGAGGGCCGGGGCATGGCCCACGGGTCAGCCGTGACCATGAATCGTTGCAGGCAGCCATCCACTGTAGAACGTGCACTTGAGAACTCCCAGTCAATCTGCTGTGTGGAATGCAACATCACACATTTTTATTTTTCGAAGCGCTGGAGAAGGAATTCTCCGATTTTTCCTGTCTCGCGGTGTGGAAAGAACATCACACCAATGCGAGATTTTGAACGGCCGGGTCATCCGGATAGTTCGGGCGCCATTATAACGAAGTAAATTTCTCCGTCATTTTTGGTCTACGCCGGGATTCGAACCCGAGGCCGCTTATTCCGGAACAAGTCGCTCTACCAACTGAGCTACGCAGACATTTGTTCTGATTCCTATCTGCCTTTATGTCGTGTGCGTCCTGCTGGCAGGTACGTCACACAGAGTAAACGTTAAAACATGCAGTTCTAGCTAGGGTTAAGGGGGCGAAATGTGTTTTTGAGAGCTGCAAAGGAAAATCATTCAAGGACGATCGAAGACGACACACTGATAAATTATTATTATAGAATGAATAGTTAATTAACAATTAAATTAAAATTGTATTAACTGGACACTGTATAATTTCATTTATTCCAGAAAAACGTGATTTAGAAAGGAAACAGGTCTGAAATACAATACAACTCTAATAATGATCTGTTTTGCATCACGTTTCAGCTGCGTCTGAACTTTTGAGTCTTGGAGTTTCTCTATCCTTCATGCCATAACTATATATAATTACTGTATATCCATTACATGTATTGGTTTTTTATTGAGTAGTGCGACACAGCTTGAAATGTTTCACTTGATTTTTAATGTGTTTGTGTTCCTTTTCTTCGAATGTTTACGTTTTTGCGTTGATATTTACTTACACCTTTGCGATGAATCTCACTAAATGTAAAGCATTTCAAATATGAATAATCATAATGTGCACGAGGAAATGGGCGGTTATGCATGTGTGTGATAGCAGTACTTTATCATGTAAATCAGAGCGACAAATTAATCCGAGAACTTCATTTCTTTGTCCTAAAGAAGCTTTGGTAAAAACACTTCACTGTTTTAAAACTTCCAATTTCTATATTGATGACTCGACGGACATGATTTTTATCATATGAATTACGAAGCTCTTTCTCTCATCCAGGTCGATAGGTATAGTGCTTTAAGTGTATTATCATCATCATCATCATTTTTAACCATAATCAATCCACTGCTGGACAAAGATCTCCCTAAGTTTCTTGCACAACGGTCTGTCTTGAGCCAGTCTCCTACATGTCACTACGCATATTTTCGAATTTCATCTTCCATGTGGTCTGGGTCTTTCCCTGTCTCTTGAAATCCAGTCTAAAATTTAGGTTGTCCATCAGCGGTCCGTTCTCCTGGCAATATGCTAGCTCATTGCCGGGTCTGGTTCATTTGCCCGACGTTTACTTCACCGAAGGGTCACTTGACCGAAAATCACCTCACCGAAAAGATTGTAGATTGTTTAACCGAAAGATCACTTCATCAAAAAGTTCATTTCACCGAAGGGTCACTTGATCGAAAGGTACATTTCACCGAAGGGTCACTTGATCAAAAAGTTCATTTCACCGAAAGGTCTCTTTACCTAAAAGTTCATTTCACCGGAGGGTCATTTCCCCGAAAGGTCAGTTTATCAAAAACTTCGGATTTCATTACAGGTTCTGTTGAAGCATGGATAAATTTCGGCAGACAGACCACCGAAACGTTAGGGGATTATACCCAAATTGCACTTTTGATTTCTCCGCGTCACAAAAGAACGCAAAGATTTAGTTTTAAGACAAATCTTTTGTTTTAAGACAATAGGCATCGGCTTAGGCCTTTTTAGAAAATTTCAATCATGTTCATAAGGTTTACATAAAAGTCATGTTCAGTGCTCATGTTCATAAGGTTTACATAAAAAGTCACGTTAGTAATGTTGCAAATTTTTTCAGGCAAAAAGAATCAATTTTAGGGCCCTAGGCCTCGGCTTAGGCCTTTTTAGCAAGTTTTGACCGTGCGTTCTCATGTTCATAAGGTTTACATAAAAAGTTACTATACATTTTATGTAATGCTTATGAATATGAGTAGGCTTAAAATCTGTTAAAATGGCCTGTATCTAGGCTTACGGACAAAAAATTTATGTTTTGTGGTTGAGTAAAAAAGGAACATTATTTACTTGATTTGCTATGCAACCCTTATGAATTAAAATCGGAGGATTAAAATTGGACAAAAAGGCACAGATCTAGGCCTTTTGATTAATGTTATATTTCGAAAACTTACTCATGGGGAGGTAGGTGTTTCATAGAAATTAAAACTGTATTTTTTATACAATCCAATAATGTTCAGGTGGCCAGTTTTACAAAATCCCGCACCACACTCCAACAGATCTCTATCAACAAAATTCTAAGTTTTCGATAAACTGACCATTCGGTGAAATTATTTTTCGATATAATGAACTTTTAGGTAAAGTAATCCTTTGGTGAAATGAACTTTTCGATCAAATGTCCTTTCGATGAAATGAACTTTCGGGTGAAGTGGCCTTTCGGTGAAATGTACCTTTCGATCAAGTGACATTTCCATCAAGTGAACAATACCCCCGATTACCATGTCAAGGATTTTACTCTGATCGCGATGTCTTCTACTCCTGTCATTTTCCTTATAAACGAGTTTCTCTTTTTATCTTTCTTGGTTACACCAGGCATGGATCTCTCCATGATTCTTTCAGTTGTCTGCAGTTTTTGTATGTCTTTATCATCAAATATCAAATAAAGATCTTCGCTCTTTCCACGTTTATCAGTGAGTCACGGAAAAATTCTCATTGGCCGCCACCGGGAGTCGAACCCAGGGTCTTCCAGTTACGCGATCAAGTGACACTTCGGTGAAATGACCTTAACTGTCTTTTTCAGTTAAGGTCTACGTCTCTGCTCTGTACGTAAGCACTGGAAGGATTAAACATGTAAGCACTAATAAAACACTTTCCTTTTAAGACAATAATAGCATATCGCTCCTAAAAACTGTACTGTTTCTTCCCGTACAGTTTTTAAGAGCGATATTTTTTTTCCTTAAAAACCGCACTGTTTCTTTCAGTGGCATTGACATTTACGCCTCTTAGCGTTAAAGTTATGCATCGGAAAAAGACAAGACGTAGATCATCGTTCTCTATGTTCAGGTTGGAAATTTTTTTTTGAAGTGGGAATAAGTGGAATAGAGATATGGTGTCTACATAAGGATGAACGGACACAGGGTTACTATAAGCATGATCTTCCTTTTTCAAAAAGACATGCTAAAACATATTCACAAATGAAGCGGACAAACGGTAAAATTATTAAATTTTTTTTAGGAGCAGTAATATTAAAATTTAGAATGAGCTAGAAAAGGCTTGTAAACTTTCGGACGAGGCTAAGAATCCTGCCGTACGTTTGTGAATCATTCATTTTTATCGTTATGGAGAAGAGGATAAGATTCTGCTATCTCATCCCAAGCTGATAAAGGAGAGGGGGAAAAATTGGGGAAAGGATCGTACAGAAGCGCATCACGTCACAACGGTCTGCGCTTTAATTTGCCCCCTGCGGATGCAGGAAGGCACGTGGGTCTGGCAGACATCGGGAGACTCTGAATGGCTTGTTACTCCCCAGGAATGAAGTACGTTGTTCATGGAATATCTAATAAGAACAGAGAGCACGTCTAATCCCTACGGGGAAGCGCCGAGGGTGAGAGCGTTACAGCTTGTTATGGAGCGGGATGAAGATGGGATTACAATTCGTCGATGAAATAGCACTTTGTAGAAAGGCATTACACTTCTGTTTATACTTATCGAGTATCAATAATGCAGAAAATAAATTGTAAATCATGAATGGGGCAAGTTCCTGCTTACCGCCATAAAGTAGTTAGATCACCAATGCAGCGATATTTCTTAACTGTCGAAAATTTGCGTTCCCTTAGGAAATACACGGTCGAGTCACATTATTGTGACCACCAGCTAATACCCAGAGTAACCGCCGTGTGCAGCGTGGACAGCAGCTAGACGGGCTGGGAGTGACTCAATAAGATGCTGGAAGGTGTTCACAGGTATGTGAAGCCATGTTGACTTCAGTGCATCTGACAGCTGCCGGAGGGTGCGTGGTGGAAGATCCATACAGCGAAAAACACGATCGAAGTGGTCCCACAGATGCTCAATTGGGTTTAAGTCTGGGGAATTAGGGGACCAGGGAAGTACTTTGAAGTTTTCATCGTGCTCTTCCAACCACATTCTAGCTGTGTGACACGTCGCATTGTCGTTCTGGAAGATCCCATCCGTCCCAAGAATACAATCAACATGTATGGGTGTACGTGGTCTGCAAGGATGGATTCACAACGAATTCGGTTCACAGTGCCTATCACAGGTATGAGTGTTCCCAGAGAATGCCACGAAAACATTCCCCAGACCATAACGGTGCCGCCACCAGCATGTGTTCTTCCAGCAATGGTTGAAGCATGTTTGTTCTCCGATGTTTCTCGCCTTATACGCCAACGTACATCCGTTCGATGCAGCAGAAAACATGACTCGTCGGAGAAGACAATTCTTTGCCAATCAGCGGAGATCCAATTCTAACACTGCAGTAAAAATGTAAACCTTTTATGCCGATGCACCTTCGTTAGCATACGTGCACTGATTATCCCTCTGCATCCGATCCCCTGATGCAGGAGAGTTCGCTGAGCTGTCGTTTTAGGCACACTTCCGGTAGTTCCGTGGTTAATTCGGCCAGTGAGTTGCACCACTGTAGCGTGTCGGTCGGCCCTCACGCATCTTCGAAGCCGACGTTCACCTCTCATATCAATGGTACGTGGAGCTCCGCAGTTTCCACGTCGCTTATTCGCAAAGGTGCCATTTCTCCAATCACGATACACTTTAACCACAGCAACACGCGAACAGTTCACAAACTGCGTTGTTTCAGAAATACTGCCACCCTTGGCCCGAAAGCCTATAATCCTCCCTTTTTGAAAATCTGATAAATCTCTCCTTTTATCTATGGCAGCAACGAGTGATATGTTTTCATATTGCCTACAGAACACATTGTATACTCTCCAAGCCAATTCACGACAAGTGCCTTCTTTCATTGGCTACGCGCTGTCGACGTCAAAAGTAGGAGGTGGTCATAATAATGTGACTCGATTGTGTATTTTCGATATGATACTTAGTCCGTTGGGTGAAGAAAAGCATTTCCTCTTTAATGTATACCTCTAATTCAGACTTCATTTTTTTAAGTTTCTCTGTTAAATTCCGTTTCTCCTCGTTAAATATTTTTCTGACTTAACGCTACACAATTTCTCCCGTTGAGCTATAAAAAGTTGGCAGCTTGAAAGTAAGTCAAAGTGCAGTAAAGAGGTAAATTAAACTAAATTCAGTTACAGATATGATCAGCAATGCTAAGAGCTATATTCACCGAAAGTAAGTGATGTAGTCACCACGAGTAACAGCCAAAAAGAACTGTATTTACCGCAAGTAAGAGTCGTGTTCAATAAGAAAGATATTCACTGAGCGCATACATTTTGAGATGTACACCGAGTGATCATTGAATTATGACCACCCGTATCAAAGCGGATGCGGGGGTCACGTGATTTCGGAGACGGTGCGATTAGTCGACCGACGTGGATTATATAAGGTGTGTGTGGAGCAGTAGGTAGTAAAATGTGGAGGGCGATGGTTAAACGAAAGGATTTATCGGACTTTGGGAACGACAGATCGTGGAAGCTCGGAGAGTGGGTACCGGGATTTCCCAAACGGCTGAATGGGTGGGTTGTTCGAGAGCCGCCGTGGTTAAAGTGCATCAGGAATAGCGTGAAAATGATCAAACAACGACCCGGAGACAAAACTGCACAAGACAGCTAAAGGTTGAAGTGGGAGATGAGCGCCGGATCCAACGACACCTACAGGCCAAGAGACGCACCATTGTTCAACAGCTGACTACCCAGAGGTCAATCCGGAACAGCATCTAGGCGATGCATGCTTGGATGTATGGACAGAAGACGACCCCGACGACACCCTTTCCTAGACTCGACTGGTGCAAAGGTCATCCAAGTCGGACGTGGGATGACTGGAAAAAAGTGTGCTGGTCTCAAGAGTCGCGTTTTTTACTCTACTCCGCGGATGGTCGTGTACGTATTTGGCGCAAAAACACGGGGCACTCGATCCATCCTGCAAGGTCTCCAAATTGCAAGCCGGTGGAGGAGGTTGTATGGTGTGGGACATCTTTACCTGTGAGGAACTTGGACCCCTGGTGCATGTAGAACAACATATAACTGGTGCCCACTATCGTGAAATGCTTGCTGACTCTGTACATCCAGAAATGTTGCATTTTTCCCGAATGGCGACGGTGTCTTCCAAGATGACAATGCGCTGAGCCATAGATCCAATGTTGTGCAAGAATGGTTTGAGACAATTCAGACTTCCAGAATTTCGATTGGCCTCCGAATTCCTCCGATATGAATCCCATGGAGCACTTGTGGGACGATATGAAACGGCATATCTGGCGTCTGGGTACACCAATCACCCTGCGTGGAAGGCCGCATTACACACAACTTGTTGGCCATACCTCCCAACTGCTTGCTGCAGCTTATCGACTCGATGCCACTTCGGATAGCTACTGTACTGAAGGCGAAAGAAGGACTTACGAAGTATTAGGTAGGTGGTCATATTTCAGTGATCACTCAGTGTATGTTGATCGATGCCACGTCGAATAGCTGCTGTACTGAGAGCGAAAGAAGGACATACGTAGTATTAGGTAGGTGGTCGTAATTCAGCGATCACTCAGTGTATGTTGATCGATGCCACGTCGGATAGCTGCTCTACTGAGGGCGAAAGGAGGACTTACCAACTATTAGGTAGGTGGTCATGATTCAGTGATCACTCAGTGCATATTCACTGAGAGTAGGAACTGTATTCAACGCGAGTAATAGCTGCATTCACTAAAAGCGATATTCATTGAGAGCTTGTGTTCTGAGACATGTATTATGGTAGGTAGAAATTAAATAAGAAATATTTATCATAAATATACATGGAAAATTCAATAGATTATTCTCAGATGACCAGTAGACTACAGGCAATGCAGTACACTATTTTGATTGCTGTGAATGAAATATAGAGAAGTACGAAGTTTAAAAGATTGTACTTGTGTTTTGCATTTGATGACAGCGAACGAATTGTGAAACGTATATTGTTACGAAATACGAGGTGTGATCAAAATGTATCGAGACTGGTTGTATAAGTTCGGAATCGCGCGACACAATAGGAAGCGGTTTGGCACAGGTTGACCTTGGAACCTACTACGCATGTGCCGAAAATCACGTCTCCCTGCTCGTCTGTTTTTTTTTTTTGTTGTTTTTTTTTTTTTTTTTTTTTTTTTTTTACTGTAGCGCTTTGTTTTTACGTGTGTGAAGCTGTTCGTCATATTTGTCATGTCGGAGAAAATTGCTCAACGATTTTGCATCAGATTTTGTCAAAACTGATGAAACTTGCAAAGACACACACACACACTTAAGGTCACAGAAAGTCTATGGAGGAGATTTTGTAAGTGGTGAACAAGTTTATGAATGGTATAAGAGATTCAAAGATGGTCGTGGAAGTGTTGAGAATGGTGAACAGTCTGTAAGGCCGGCAACCAGCAAATGTGGAAACAATGTCGAATTTGTGAGTACAACTATGAGGGAAAAAAAGATTTTGTGAGTCGTGCACAAGTCTATGAATGGTATAAGAGATTCAAGATGACCGTGGAAGTGTTGGGAATGTGAGCAGTGTTGGAGGACGACATTTTAGCCAGGGAGGAGGAGGTTCCACTACTGTACTTGCGTTACATCTATGACATTTTTGTCATTTGTCCACATTCTGTTCAGGCTTTGCTTTCTTTTAGAAGCCTTTTGTCGTCTAAATATCCTACTATTAACTTGACGATAGAATGGGAGGAAAATTTTAAGATCCCTTTTTGGGACCTTTTAATTACCAGACATGTTAATAAGGATTATTTGACTTCTGAAGAGTATCGGAAGGCTGCTGGTTCTTCTGATATCATTCCACACGCCTCTTTCCACCCGGCTAGGTAAAAAGTTGCACCTATTCGGGCTTTGCTGAATAGAGCGTATACCCATTCTTCGTGCATTGCTGCTCGGAATAAAGAACATCTTTTTATTAAGACCATTGTGATGGAACATGGGTATGATGCT
Organism: Macrothele yani; assembly: GCA_039090855.1. Taxonomy (NCBI): domain Eukaryota; kingdom Metazoa; phylum Arthropoda; class Arachnida; order Araneae; family Macrothelidae; genus Macrothele; species Macrothele yani. The sequence continues at coordinate 122,259,173 of CM077026.1, forward strand.
GGTATTATGAAAAAGTTGTACGCTGGGCATATGAGAGGTAATTCGACTTCGTTATGTGTTGAACGTGAGCAGATTAGTTACGTGGGATCCGTGTCTTTTCTTACACCGATTACTAATGCATTACGAAGAGTGTGCAAAAAACACAAAAAATAATTTGGTGATGTGGCATCTAACTTTCGGAGTATGCTCAGGAAGGATCGTGAGCCCAAACCCATTCAAGAACAGAGGGGCGTTGTGACGTACCTGCCAGCAGGACGCACACGGCATAAAGGCAGATAGGAATCAGAATAAACGTCTGCGTAGCTCAGTTGGTAGAGCGACTTGTTCCGGAATAAGCGGCCTCGGGTTCGAATCCCGGCGTAGACTAAAAATGACGGAGAAATTTACTTCGTTATAATGGCGCCCGAACTATCCGGATGACCCGGCCGTTCAAAATCTCGCATTGGTGTGATGTTCTTTCCACACCGCGAGATAGGAAAAATCAGAGAATCCCATCTCCAGCGCTTCGAAAAATAAAAATGTGTGATGTTGCATTCCACACAGCAGATTGACTGGGAGTTCTCAAGTGCACGTTCTACAGTGGATGGCTGCCTGCAACGATTCATGGTCACGGCTGACCCGTGGGCATGCCCCCGGCCCTCTTTCGGGGGGAGATGTGACGTACCTGCCAGCAGGACGCACACGGCATAAAGGCAGATAGGAATCAGAATAAACGTCTGCGTAGCTCAGTTGGTAGAGCGACTTGTTCCGGAATAAGCGGCCTCGGGTTCGAATCCCGGCGTAGACCAAAAATGACGGAGAAATTTACTTCGTTATAGCGTGTACTGTGTACCCTTGAAGACTGACATTGGTGTCACTCCTAGTTCATGGTGTACATAGGCTCCACTCTTCGTAATTTAGGAGTTAGAGTGACTGAACATCAGTATACTGTAAAGACTGGATCTACAATTACTACAACTCTTGCACGCCTGGTTAAGACTGGAACTCATCTACCCTCTTGGTCGGAGACTTTTTTGTTGCTTAAGACCAGAGGTAGGTATATAAAACTCTCTTCGCCGAAAGTTTGTACATTGACGTTTTAAGGACGTATGCTGTAATGATGACTTACCTGCACATGTACATGCACCGTGGATTCGATTATTTAACTTCTTGTGTCGTGCGAAGTACACTATCGCGGGTGTTCATAACGGACCTTGTGCTTACTTATCACTTCGGCGAGTACGTATTGGTCACTTATTAAGTGTTATTTTCTTTCTCAGCTTTGTTTCTCGCTGTAACAGAGTTGTGACGCGGATATTATGACACTCACCAGGATCGCTGTTGTCTTCGGAACTACCTATATATTAAGTGTGTGTGTGTTCTCCTAGCGCCAGTTCTTTTAACCTGATGACGCACAGGGCGCCTGTTGTGAAAGATCTTGTTTTTACCTAATATGTCTTTTTAGTAGCAAAATTCTAATTGTAAGTTTTGGGTTGGTTTTCTACATGCTTATACAGCTACCTTTTTATTCTTATTGTCGACGCAATGTTGAACTTGTGAGTACAGCCATGAGGAAAAAAAAAAGATTTTGTGAGTCGTGCACAAGTTTATGAATAGTATAAGAGATTCAATGATGGTCGTGGAAATGTTGAGAATGGTGAACATTCTGTAAGGCCCGCAACCGGCAAATGCGAAAACAATGTCGAACTTGTGAGTACAGCTATGAGGATAAATCGCCGAATTATTATTCGTGAGTTATCTGAAGACTTCAGCATAAGTTTGGGTTCAGTTCAGTCGATTCGTATGGCCAATTTGGGTATGAGACGCGTCCCAGCTAAATTTGCGCAACTGCAACGAACAAGTAACGATATGAATTGGAAGAAGTTAGTAAAATCATGCAATGCATTGATTATGATGCGCTTTCCAACATACCAGAAATCATTACTCAAGTTATGACGATAATGGCTGTGGAATGAATTTCGCTCCTGTGTCCTAACCTTTGACCCCATTTCGCCCATTTTCAATAGGATTCGTCCCCAGTCAGGCCCCTACAACATACTAACATTTTATCCAAATCGAAGAATTTTTACGTAAGTTATGACGCAAAATGGTGATGGAAGTGATTCCGCTCCTATGTCCTGACCTTTGACCCCATTTCCTTCACTTTCCACAGGGTTCCTTTTCAGGTGGTCCCCTTCCACATACTAACATTTCTTTGAAATCGAACGATTTGTACGCGAGTTATCGTGCGGACGGACATACGCACACAACGCGTGACCATCTGCTCGAAAGAGTGTGACGTCATAAAACTTTAATAGGATCCACACACAACGCGTGACGTAATGAGACAGATTGCGAGACCGCGCGCCAGCATTTCAATCGCGAGATTGTGACATCATAAAATTTCTAAGCATGGGTAACATTGATAGGACGCCATGACACTAAGAACGTCGTCATTCGGGGTGGTTATTTAACGCACTAAACGAATTTTCCTAAAGTCGAGATCAAGCTAAATCGATTTCTAGTACCAGAAAACGGTAGGTTAACGACTTTCATCAAAATCGTTAGAGCCGTTTTCAAAATAAAATTTACATACATACAAGAATTTCTCCTTTAATAGTAGTATGGGATAAAGCCGATGGAATGGATCCCGATTCTATGTCCTGACCTTTGACCCCATTTCGTCCATTTTCAATAAGGTTTGTCCCCAGGTGGTCCCCTACCACATACTAAATTTCATCGAAATCCAATAATTTTTACGTACGTTATGACGCATAAAGGCAATGGAATACATCCCGCTCGTATGTCCTAACCTTTGACCCCACTTCACCCATTTTCAATAGGATTCATTACCAGGTTGTTTCCTTCAATATACTAAAATTTCATCGACATCGAACAATATTTACGCAAGTTATGACGCAACAGAGCAATGGAATGGATCCCGCTCCTATGCCGTGACCTTTGAACCCATTTCGTCCATTTTCAATAGGGTTCGTACCCAGGTGGTTCCCTACTACACACTAAAATTTCATCGAAATCGAACCATTTTTACGCGAGTTATCATGCCGACAGACGGACGGAAAAAGCTGGAGCAGATACGCTTCGCTTCGCCGCCCCGGTGGCGCAGTGGTCTAAGCGATGGCCTCTGATCATTCGTCCGAACGGGGTCTGGGTTCGAATCCCGGTGAGGCATGGATGTTGTGTTTGTCTTACGGCGCTGGCTCTCTCCCTTCCCTGGAACCAGTGACCCTCAATTAGGGACGGGCGACTGCTTATAGCCCATTGAGTTTCTCACGGTGGTCGGTAAACCTCCAATAAAAAAAATATATATATATACGCTTTTTCAACCTACGGTTGGAAAGCGTAAACAACAGGAGTTCATCGAATTAAGTTCCAGACAAGGGACATTTATGTTGAAATGAAGTTAAACACTCAATATTTCTACAACCATTCAACTGTATTATCAATATATTTTCTTTAATATTACCACACCTCAAGCGCCATGTGCGTATTTTATAATTGTGCCATTATTATTTTTTTCATTGGAGGTTTAAAGACCACCATGAGCAATTCAATGGGCTATAAGCAGTCGCGTTGTGCCATTAGGAGAATGTTTTACGCTTTCCAACCGTAGGTTGAAGAAGTGTATATGCTAGAGCTTTGTCCGTCTGACTGTCTGTCTATTTGTCCGTCTGTCAGCACGATAACTCGCGTAAAAATGATTCCATTTCTATGAAATTTTTGTATGTGGTAGGTGACGACCCGCAAACGAACCCTATTGAAAATGGGTGAAATGGGGTCGAAGGTCAGGACATAGGAGCAGAATCCATTCCATCACCTTTATGCGTCATAACTTATGTAAAAATGCTTTGATTACGACAAAACTTTATCATGTTGTACGGGAGGTACACTGAACCGGTTCTGTTAAATATAATCGAAATGGGGTCAAAGGTCAGGGCACAGGGGCGATATTTATTCCACAGCTGTTATCCTCATAACTTGACTAAAAATGCTTCTATGGCGACAAAACTTTTGTATGTTGTTCCGGAGGACTGTTTAACAAAATTCTGAAATTCACGAGCCATTTTCCGTGATTCCTTTTAGTAAGAAGAATTTTTAGTAAAACACAATGTGTTTCTGTTTAATATCATCGAAATGGGGTTAAAGTTCAGGGCACAGGAGCGAGATTTATTCTACAGCCATTATCCTCATAACTTGAGTAATTATTTCTGGTATGTTGGAAAGCGTATCATATTCAATGCATTGCATGATTTTACTAACTTATTTTTATTAATTTACATTTAAGTAATGAATTTCTTAGGAACGATATCCCAATAAGAAATAGTGTGAACTGCAAAAATAAAGATAACCTAAAAACGATGACACACAATGCTCGGGGTGTAATAAGCACGTCTTTTGAATCCTTTCTGGCATGAAAAAACCCCTCAAATCTGAATTTTGAAGAAAAATTCAACCGAAAAAGAGAAGGCATTTACCCACGCTAGAGAAAATCTGCACATAATTTAAAACGCGCATGGTGGACAGTGTTTTTCAGAGTATATTGAATAGGTATAAAACAAAAAGCGAAACAAAAAAATTTTCAACCAGATTTTTACAAAATAGGTAAAACATCTAGAAGTAGAATTAGCTATTTTCGGCCAATAGCGACAGATATGTCTGCCACGAAAAATCAACAAGATAGATGACACCGAATTTTCGGTTGTAATGGGCACGTCTTTTAAATCCCCTCTGACGCATACAAAATTTATGGAAGTTTTTTTTTTTTAATTTATTGGAGGTATAACTACCAACGTGAGCAACTCAATGGGCTATAAGCAGTCGCCCGTCCCTAATTTAGGGTCACTGGTTCTAGGGAAGGGAGAGAGCCAGTGCCGTAAGACAAACACAACATCCATGCCTGACCGGGATTCGAACCCGGACCCCTTACGGATGAATGATCAGAGGCCAGCGCCTTAGACCACTGCGCCATTTATGGAAGTTATTCAGACGAATGAATAATTAATACAAACAAATGACGTGGATTAGGAACATCAAACAGAAGTAATCGCTCTTTCTACGTTAATAAATGAGTCACGGAAAAATTATCATCGACAGCCACCGGGAATCGAACCCAGGGTCTTCCAGTTACGCGCCGGACATGCTACCACTGCACCACAGCGGTCTCGAATTCTCCAGACTCAGAAAGGACTAACTGCCAAGCCACTTGTCAGGTTGCTTCTTGCAGCTCCGCACAATGCTGGGGATTCACCAAAGATGGTAAACAGGAACTGAACAAATAACTAGGAGGCGAATGAATGATTAATTCAAACACTTGACGTGGATTTGAAACATCAAACAGAAGTAATCGCTCTTTCCACGTTTATAAATGAGTCACGGAAAAATTCTCATCGGCCGCCACCGGGAATCAAACCCAGGGTCTTCCATTTACGCGCCGGACATACTAGAGTCCGAAGAATTAATAGTATGTGAGTCTGGAGAATTTGAGGCCGCTGTGGTACAGTGGTAGCATGTCCGGTGCGTAACTGGAAGACCCTGGGCTTAATTCCCGGTGGCGGGCGATGAGAATTTTTCCGTGACTTGCTTATAAGCGTGGACAGAGCGATGACTTCTGTTTGAAGTTATTCAGAGTAAATGAAACCGGTTAGAAGAAATAATCAACCGGATTTCTACAGTCGATCAAACATCCAGAAATAGAAATAGCTACTTACTTCCACCAGCAGTTAAAAATATGTTACGAGAATTAACAATTGACGTACCAAAGACAGAGGCCGCCCCGGTGGCGTAGTGATCTAAGCTCTGGCTTCTGATCATTCGTCCGAGATGGGTCCGGGTTCAAATTCCGGTGAGGCATGGATGTTGTCTAAAAATACGTTTTCCGAAATCTGTTTATAAACATTCTTTGTGTAGCGCTGCATGGCAAATTCATTTAAATGTATCTTTAATTTGTTGTTCTGAATTACAAAACTAGCAGTCAGAACAGAGAAGAAAAAATTTCGGATTCTTTAATATTTGAAACTTGGTAAGTGCAGGTACCTAGTGGGAAGACAAAGAATACTCACACAACCTTTACAACAGACACTATCTGTCACCAAAACATGCATTAACATTACATTTTATGGCCAACAAGCAGAATCTCTGCGACATTGCATTTCTTCTATGCGCAGGTGATGTATAGCTTTAAATTGATCTAATAGAACTACAGACAATACGAAAGACTGCGAATTTTGTAAGTTGCTACTGTGTCTAAATAACGGAGTTACGAATTTCCCAACAACTGAATTTATTTAATTTTGACTAGAAAAAATAATATGCAGTTCCTATTAGAATGCAGAGTGTGCTGTATATATTGAAGTCCTGTACCCAAAATGGAGTAGGAAAAAGACGGGAAAGCTCGCAGCTGTGTCTGCGTCGTTGGCGGTTTATTGATCCGTCTGGTAAATGGCTGTGGACTGTAAATAGAGTTCTCTCGGGTTGCCCAGCATTTTATTTATCGCCGTTGCTTTTTTATTGCATGGTGTTTGCTGCAAAAATTACTGGGCAGAGGAGAACCACATCATAGCTTTAGCGTAACTTCCAACATAGACCGCAGCGAGCGGAAATCAAGAAATATTCAATTTCAAATACTCGGTTTACATCCCAAAGCGAAATATCTGAGAAAACATCATCTTCTGGTTTTGTACAACGGTTTTCCTGCAACATCAACCTCACGGTTTATATGTTTCTCTCTTTTTCGTACTTTGAGAAACACTACCCGAAACCATATCCTAGCGCTTCAAATATACGCATTACTCAGAATTTTTGGTAAAGCTTGTGCACTTTGTTAAAATAGCTTTCAATCAAAGCTATTCCTTTTATCGGAGTTCTAATTTGCTCTAACTTCTACGCAACAGGTGTATTTTTCATGCTATGTATCTTTTCCGACAGCAGTAAAGTAAAACCCAAGTAAGAAGCTCCGATGTAACGAAAATTGGTAACGGAGGTTTTCAAAACCATTGCTGAAATCAGATTTTTGAATGTTGCCCCATGAAGTGAATTTCCTTGTTACTGAACAATATATTTACGTACGAAAATGGGTAACGGAAGTTGTCAAAACCATTGCTGAAATCTGATTTTTGAGTGTTGCCCTATGAAGTGAATTTCATTGTTACTGAACAATATATTGTGACGATCCCCCCTTCGCATAATTAATTGGCGAGAGGCGTGGCTCATTAACGGTAATTGAAACTTGATTGGGGGTTTTAATTAACAGAGAGTTAGAATTTAAACACCTGCGAGGGGCGGTATATTAAGAAAAGATCTGCTGGCACTTGGAATTCAAGTGGAGAGTTGCAGGTGTTTGCCACGAGAACAAAGAGCCCATAAACGGAAATGGGACGGGTCAGAGTTTAAAAGCTATTTCCCATGACTCAAAAATGTTTGGACGGCAAAAGTGTTTGAAGCTTTTGTCTGTGCCGCGCGCGAAACAATCGGAAAGCTCTTGGACTTGAAGAGCGGTTTAACAATAAATGTGTCGCGGTTTCAAGTGGTAGAATTCACCGCTTACCAACGTTTTGGAGACGGGAGATTGTTGTTGAGAGGGACAGAATCTGTTTGATAGCCGAGAAAGGGAAAGAGTCAGTACCGTAAGAAAAAAAAACACCACCCACACTTCACCCGGGACTCGAACTTGAGCCCATCTCCACTAGGGTGGCAAAAACAGCTGTTTGGCTCCTTGGTGGCGCAGTGACCCTATCTCGGATGAGAGGTACACTCATTGTCATAAAAACCCGCGCATCAAGAAGCCGACGTTGGATTGATTTTTTTTTTGATTGGAGGTTTAACGACCACCGTGAGCAACTCAATGGGCTATAAGCAGTCGCCAGTCCCTAATTTAGGGTCACTGGTTCCAGGGAAGGGAGAGAGCCAGTGCCGTAAGACAAACACAACATCCATGCCTCACCGGGATTCGAACCCGGACCCCTTTCGGACGAATGATCAGAGGCCATCGCCTTAGAGCACTACGCCACCGGGGCCGAGGATTGAAATGAGATTTTAGTCGGACAGAAGTGATTACAATATCACAGCAGCAGGACGATTTCCCGCGGACATACGGTACACATTCTGGTCAGCGTTAGTAGCTCGTCGGACCGCCTCGTGCTCGGATACATGCGGTAATACTGTCCGACATATAATGAACGATACGCCGAATCTTATCCTGGAACAGATTGGCCCACACTTCCTGCAACTGACACTCTAAATCACGAACACTGGGACATGGACAAAGCTGGCGTCCCATCCAGTCCTACATGTGTTCGATGGGCAAGAGATCAGGCGGTCTGGCAGGCCACGGAAGCATCGAAGCATGACGTAGACAGTCCTGCTAAACCTGAGCCGTGTGCGGACGGGTGTTATCTTATAGGGAAATGGCTCTCCGTCAGGAAAGGCAGCACATGGGGCCGTTGGATCTCTTGTACGTATTGCTGGGCTGTCAATGTCCCTCGTTTCACTGATAGCGAAGCACGTCTGTCATACGCGATGGCTCCTCAGACCATCACGCCTGCAGTTCGGGACATGTGTCGCTGTACACTGAGGTTGGGATTGTAGCGCTCACTTGCGGTCCTCCACACTCTAACACAGTGGCCTTCCGTTTCCGTAAAGAAGCGGGTTTGCTGAACACTTTACGTCGCCAGTCCGCAGCATTCCACGTTACTCATTGCTGACATCACTGCAATCGACGCCGACGATGGTCAGGTGTAAATGGCAGAAAAAGTAAGAGCCGTCGAGAGTGCAGATTCGCCTCTGCCTGGCGTCTGGAAAAGGTTCTGGCGGACACAGGAGTCCCTTGTACAGCCGCCATATGTCTCTGGATATTGAACAAGAACGTCGTTGCATCTGTGCGTGCCGCTCTCCCGATTCCACGGTCCTCTCTGCTGGTGGTGTGTATGGGTCGTCCAGAGCCTGTCTGCCGTGTCTAGGTGCCTTCCCGTGTGCATTGCTTCCAACACGATCGCACCGTACTGTCCGACCAGACCAAATGGCGCCCGATTCGGCGCGCCAGCCACCATGCCTTTCTCACCCCGACGATACGGCCTCGTTCAAACTTCGTCAGTTGCCCGTACGCACATATACGGCGGATCATCGGCATGTCTATCGCTCAGGGATCACACCTAACTCTTACCGTGCACTTCGGCACGGAAGTGGAGTTTTCTGCTCTGCTCCTTATAAGCCGTAAGGATTGCGATTGCAGCGCCGGTCTTGGGCGCGCGGGAATACGGTGTCATTTGTATGTCAACCCTCCCCGTAGCTATTGGCCGAATTTCGCGTTAATCGCACGGGATTTTCTTAGTGCGCGGATTTTTATGACAATGAGGGCACAAACGCTGGCTTCTGACCATTCGTGGGAGTTGGACCCGGGTTCGATTTCCGGATTAGGCATGGGTGGTGTGTTTATCTTATGGGCCTAGCTTTCTCCGTTCCTTAGAACCAGTGGCCGTAAATTAGAGTCGGGCGACTGCTTACAGAACCATGGAATTACTCACAGCGGTCCTCAATCCCCATTCCCTTCGCCCCAAAACGCAGGTGCTTTAATATGTGCGTCTTTTAACACAGGAGCACCGTGAAAGTTTTTAGAAGTCTCTTCAGTTTCCGGGTTTTATTCAAACCTTTTTTGTATTTCTTGCTTGACTTCTGACGAGTGGTGTATTTCGATTCACAAAGGTGCTCAATTTAAAAAAAAATGGTATCGGTTTGAGCTTGGGTCATAAGGCATCTACTCATTTTCTGGGAAATTTGCGACATCTTATGAGCTGCCTAGGCTATAAAAGAGGCACATATCCTTGATTAACGCTCATTGCTTACTAAGAAGCGACAGAATCAGCATATCAAATATACCATCCATATCTTATTACGGCTTGAACGCCGATACACCATGGGGATTTTCCAGAAGCACACGTATCTGAGCATTCATTCACAAAGACAACCATCAATCGATTGAAACTTTAGATATTAATTAAAAGTCTGATACGAATGCGCTGCTATATTTCATAGATGTTGGTAAAAGCTCTCTATATTGTATCGTTTTTTGACGAACTATATTGTATCGTTTATTGTATCGTGTATAAAACAGCATAGTCGGCTTCTGGACATCAGTTGTTGAACTCCTTCCATACAACTAACTATTTTTATCATCGCTAATTTTAACAAGTAGCACAACTCATGAATTACCATTCAATTGACCGAGTGGTCTGAGCCGTAGGTTTCTGTCTAATTGCCAGATATGAGCTGGGGATTTTTTGACTGGAGGCTTAATGACCACCATGAGCAACTCAATGGACTATAAACAGTCGCCCGTCCCTAATTTAGGGCCACTTACTCCGGGAAGGGAGAGAGCCAGTGCTGAAAGACAAACACAGCATCCATGCCCTACCGGGATTCGAACCATGACCCATCTTGGACGAAAGATCAGAAGCCATCGCTTAGACAACTGCGCTACCGGGGCGGCTGGGATGGGGATCCAGGTTACGGATTAGGATCCCCAGCCCAGATTAGGTAAAGGTGATGCGCTTGTCTCATGGTCTGACTTCTTAACCAGTGTCCCCAAATTAGTGGCGGGCAGCTACTCCTAACTACTAGAGTTATATTCTCTTTATATGACAAGCACTGGAAACAAACATGAGGTCCACTTTTAATGACGTCATAAACAAGTTGTTAGGCTTTCAGTTACAGGAGGCTTTGATTCAACTCCAGTCAGCTTCCTTTTGTATATTTCATCACCAGTCGTTGGCCTAGGGATCTCCAGTTTCTTTGAAATGTTAGGTATCGAGCGCAGGAAATCCAATTCCACTGAAAATCAGTTAACTCTGTCGATCAAGGTATCTTGCATACACAACAATCATGGTATTGCGTCATCATAACCCTAAGGATATTTATGGTTGGGTCTGCAACCTGGTGCTTACGTAAGACCGAATTCACTATCAGTATAGAGGTGTCCGTATATTAATCAAAAGGCACTGTATTCAAAATCACCTGATTAAATCCAAGAACGATCCTTTGCCAGTTTGGAGTCGTTTCTCATACCTCAAAACTCGTTTAGAGCTTGTGACGCGTATCAGATATTTTATTTCTGTCTCTAATGTAAATTTTATTTATCTCTCGTTAACCTTTCCAAATCTTACGTCACTTAGTAATCCCAAATTATTCCTTGTAAAATCCCGGGCAGATAGTCAGACTAGATGGCTTAAACATATAATGGACGGCTGGTAGGAGTTGTGTGTAGTAAGTACGTTATATTGAATTAAGCTTCAGTTATGAGAGGTTTTAGTTAGATCTAGTTGACAAGATAGTTTAACGAATGTTTGTTTAACTGTTGAATTAAGCCATCGTCTGTTCCTGAGGTTAACTGTTTTCTTGCTATTACTACGAGGCAAAGGATTGTCGTCTAATTCACCAAGATGAAAACAGCCTTGGAGCTGTCAAGAAGCTTGGATGTGTTACTGGCATTCTCTAGTGATAGCCTATTGAACTCCAAGAGCAACAAAACTTATTTATAAGCTACAGAATGCCAGGTTATTCTGTTGGATGCAATAGATCATTTTATTTACGCTTTCCAACCATAGGTTGAAGAAGCGTATATGCTCCAGCTTTGTCCGTCCGTCTGTTGGCACGATAACTCACGTAAAAATGGTTCGATTTCGATGAAATTTTGGTATGTGGTAGGGGACCACCTGGGGACGAACACTATTGAAAATGGACGACATGGGGTCAAAGGTCACGGCATAGGAGCGGAATCCATTCCATTGCCCTTATGCGTCATAACTTGTGTAAATATGATTCGCTGTCGATGAAAATTTAGCATATTGTAGGGGAGCAGCTGGAAATTAACCCTATTGAAAATGGGTGAAGTGGGGTCAAAGGTCACGGCATAGGAGCGGGATCCATTTCGTTGACCTTATGCGTCCTAACATGCGTAAATATAGTGCGATGTCGATAAAATTTTAGTATATTGTAGGTGACCACTTGGGAATGAATCCTATTGATAACGGGCGAAGTGAGGTCAAAGGTCAGGACATAGGAGTGGAATGCATTCCAGTGCCCTTATGCGTCATAAGGTGCGTAAAAATGGTTCGATTTCGATGAAATTTTAGTATGTGGTAGGAGACCATATGAAGACATACCCTATTCAAAATGAACTAAATGGGGTCAAAGTTCAGGACATAGGAGCGGAATAACTTACATCGCCATTATGCGTCATAACTTACGTAAAAATTCTTCGAATTGGATGACATGTTATTATGTTGTAGGGGCCTGGCTATAAAATGGGCGAAATGGAGTCAATGAATCCGATTGAAAATGGGCGAAACGGGGTCACATGTTAGGACACAGGAGCGGAATCTATTCCATAGCTCTTATGCATCATAAGTTACGTAAAAATGCTTCGATTGCGACAAAACTTCATCATGTTATTTCGGAGGTATACTGAACCGGTTCTGTAGAATATCATCAAAATGCGATCAAAGGTCAGGGCACAGGATCGAGATTTATTCCACAGCCATTATCCTCATAACTTGAGTAATGATTTCTGGCATGTTGGAAAGCGTATTATAATCAATGCATTGCATGATTTTACTAAATTGTTACTACTTTTAAGAGCTCATAAAAGGATGTATGAGAAGCAGTAAAGTTACAGGAGGCGATGTTGAAGAGTAACCATTTCAGGAAGATTGCAAGGCACGATTAGTCTTATAACAAATTAAAAGCTCCTCGTAATTTTCTCATACACTGCTGGCCACCCAAAATGCAACACCAAGAAGGACACGAGATAGCAAAGCCACATTTACTGGACACATAACAACAGATACAAAGATGAAACGATTGAGCTTACAGGCCCGTGCGACTTGCGGAACTCGCAGACATCAGTAGTTCGTGTGCCCCCATGGCTGGCAATAACGGCCGCTACACGCCGCGGCATCGAACAAAAGAGGCTTTGGATGTGGGTTTGGGGTATGTCGGTCCAGGCTGCTTCCACACGTTGCCACAGTTCATCACTGGGTGGTGCTTGCCGGGCCACTCGGTTGCCGATCAGCGACCAGACGTGTTCGATGGGCGACATATCGGGAGAACAGGCGGGCGACGGCAGCAATGACACATGGTGGACAGTGAAGAATTGTTGAACGATGCGTGGCACGTGCGGGAGCGCATTGTCCTGTTGAAACGTGGCCGCTGGCAGGTCCTGCAAGTAAGGGAGGACTACAGGCTCCAAAACGTCGGAGATGTAGCGGTGGCTGTTGAGTGTACCGGCGATGCGTACCAGAGGGGGTGTCATATCCAATTGCGCCCCAAACCATAACGCCAGGCGACGGACCGGTATGGCGACGCATAACGCAATAACGCAACGCCATACAGTCTCTCGCCGCGGTGCCGCCACACGTGGATCCGACCATCGTGGTGTTGCAGGCAGAAGCTGGATCCGTCGGAGAAGACAATATCGTGCTATTCCGTAGTCCAGGTGCGGCGTTCAATGGCCTACTGTCGCCGTACTCGCCGGTGGTGTGACGTCAATGGTAATCGGAGCAATGGGCGCCGTGCGACAAGTCCCCGCTCCTGCAGGAGACGTCGAACGGTACGTGCTGACACAGGTTGTTGCGCAACACACCCTAATTCCTGCGCTAACGTTCGTCATGTGGCGGTGCGAGCTGTCAATGTCCGTCGCACAACATGTTGGCCCTCTCGTTCGGTGGTGTGCCGCGACTTAGACGATGCAATCGCTAACGTCGGTCCATCCGGCCCTCCTGCACCCACCGAATCCATACTCGCCTCACTGTAGCTGGATGTCGTTCCACACGGGCGCCGATGTCTCGGTACGATAAACCGATGTCGCGATAAGCCACTATTCGTCCTCTGTCAAACTCCGAAACGTGATGGAATGACTACCGTATTCTGCAACGAGGCATCAGGAAGCTTCCCACGCACAGGTCCGGCAGCACAACACACTTCCACTACTTACATCCCGCCTTCTGTGCACCCTTCTTATAGTGCTTCTCGGTGGCGTTCCGGGTGCACATGATTTGCACTTGCCCTGCAGTGCTAATCGTTTGCATGTCCTATCGCGGGCGACGCGTGCTGCGAATTTCAGGCCAATCGGATGCTTCCTTCCCTGGTGTCGCATTTTGGGTGGCCAGCAGTGTATATTGATCTGCTGAGGGTAAGCAACAGCTAGTTTTCTGAAGATCTTCAAGAAGAAAACTCCACATTTTCATCAGTATTCATTCTGTTCCTCAAAATATCGAAAATATTGTTATCCTCATGATGATGTAATCGTTTGTTAATGATTCTAGAGGAAGTAACATCGATTTGTGCCAGTGTGCTCAGGGAATCTAATGGCTGTTTTTATGGCAATCCTCAAAGGAAGAGAACGTTCGTTTCATTAGCAGCCACGAAGAAAGTAATGGGTATTTTTATTAACGTACTGAACGAGAGTAACGGCCTGTTAATACTGACTTGCAGGAACTCATAATAAATTATTTTATTATTCCAAAGGGAAGAAATTGCCATTATTATTACTAAAAAGGATTTTATCATCGTCTAACAGGCATGGTGAAGAACAGTAATTACCTCAGCTTCCACATTCTGAAGATAGTTAAACGACTTCCATTGATATTCTTAATAAAATTGGTTCTTAACTATTGACGAGACACCAATTGTGCTGCACAAAGGGTTTGAAGGGAGGGGGAATGGATTTGTTTATAACGAGGAGTCTATCCCGCGACCAACGGCTCAAACTGATGTTCAAAGTATGGTGTGTGTTTTATTAGCACGAACCGGGGGCTTTTGGACCACAGAGTCGCACTCTTTAATTACTAGGCTGCTATAATGAGATTTTATTTGATTTTATTGATATTGAAGTATTAGCTAATCTATTTATTATTGATGTTCCCAAACAAGTAATGGACATCGATTCATATCCTAAAGACAGTTAATCAATTTTTACTGATATTTGAAAGGCAGATAACCATTTTTTGTAATATTTGAACTGTGTTGAATATTCTATTGTTGGAAATTGAATGCCCATTTTTCTTGTCTGTAAATAACCTAGAATAATGCACTCGCCATTTTTAACATCTTCTTGATAAATAGCCTTTGGTTCAATAACGTAACCCTTATCCTTGTAATGTGTAAAACACTTTTATACATTTCGCTCAAGGTGCACCAGTCAACTGGGTACAGGTATTACAATGGTCCTAGATGAGATTATTGATTTCTTGTTCAACACCACGCGTCATGGATGTCCATGCGCTAATAATGCTATAATTAACTGATTCAATTATGCTAATCGAACTGATAAAGCGAATTAATGAAACTAATTGCGTATTCAACATTTAGTTGCAAAGGCCATTTGTTCTAAATGTTTAATTTTATGTGGGGGTTTAATGACCATCTTGAGCAACCCATGAGCTATATACAGTCACCTGCCCCAATGTTGGGCTGGGTCCATTGGTTATACTGAAGAGAGAGAGAGAGAGAGAGAGAGAGAGAGAGAGAGAGAGAGAGAGAGAGAGAGAGAGAGAGAGAGAGAGAGAGAGAGAGAGAGAGAGAGAAAGAGAGAGAGAGAGAGAGAAAGAGAGAGAGAGAGAGGGGGACAGATAGACAGAATGGGACAGAGAGAGAGAGAGAGAGAGAAGACAGAGAAACAAAGTGGGACAAAGAGAGAGAGAGAGAGAGAGAGAGAGAGAACAGATAGACAGAATGGGACAGAGAGAGAGAGAGAGGACAGATAGACAGAATGGGACAGAGAGAGAGAGAGAGAGAGAGAGAAGACAGAGAGACAGAGTGGGACAAAGAGAGAGAGACACGCACACATACAGAGAGAGAGACAGAGAAAGACAACAAAGACAGAGACAAACACACACGCAGAGAAGACAGAGAGACAGAGAACACGCACTACACAGAGTGAGAGAAAGGATGGCGAGAGAGAGAGAAGACACAGAGAGAAAGACAATGACAGAGAGACACACACCCAAAAAGAGAGAGAGCGAGAAAGAGAGATAAAACAAAGAGGGAGAGAAAGAGATAGACAGAGAGACACACACACACACACACAGAGAAGACAGAGAGACAGAGAAACACACACATACATCGAGGGAGAGAAAGGAGGGCGAGAGAGAGAGAGAAGACAGAGAAACGTACACATACATAGAGGGAGAGAAAGGAGGGCGAGAGAGAGAGAGAAGACAGAGAAACGTACACATACATAGAGGGAGAGAAAGGAGGGCGAGAGAGAGAAGACAGAGAGAGAGAGAAAGACAAGGACAGAGAGACACACACAAAAAAGAGAGAGAGCGAGAAAGAGAGAGAGAAGACAAAGACAGAGAGAGAGAACGAGAAAGAGAGAGAAGACGAAGACAGAGAGAGATTGAGAGAACGAAAAAGAGAGAGAAGACAAAGAGAGAGAAAGACAAGGACAGAGAGACACACACAGAAAGTGAGAGAGAGAGAGAGAGAGAGAGAAAGAGAGCGAAAGAGACAGTGGTGTATGACAAACACAACATCCACTAAGAATTAATAGAAGCCAACGCTTTATACCACTTCGCCAACGTGGCGGCCCCGATAATATTAAAAATTCAATGAAAGGGTTCATAATACTAGAAATATTTAAATCATATTCTCTGCTAAAAGAACGTTCTTTCCGAACGTAAGTAATAACTGGGAAAACATTGCATTTTGATCTGCCATGAAAAATATCAGTTTGTTTTTGAAATTCGAGGAATGTTTCGCAAAGCATCGAAGTCGTTAAAAATGACAGTATCACAACTTTCATTTTTATCACATTCAATATAAGGTTTATTAATTTCTATTATTAGCAGATGGTTATTGTGCTGAAAAGGCGCAAGAACAAGCATAAAAAAAGAAACTATACACCAGGTAATCCAAAGGTAAACACACTGTCCACCATTGAAATTGCTGCTTCTGAAAGGAACGCACGAAATAAGGTAGAGATTTGCATGCATGATGAAAACACACATTTATGGCACTGATTTGCATATGACAGTGATAGGCCCAAAAACACGGCTCGTAGTCTCGCAGTTATGCCCGTGACGTATTTCCAGGAGCTAAAGAAAGCTGCGTGAAGGATTACCAGGAAACAGGTCTCCAGGATGTCAGAGATTTTTATCCGAACCTTTGGAATGTCCAGAATCGCGAACCTGCTCATTATCTTCTTCGCCACAAAACATTTGCCGAAATATTCATAATTATACGAAATTCTTTTATTTCTACTTTCTCAAAATAAAGTTTCACTATTTTCTTTCATCCAAATCTTAAATTTTCCTTTCCCATTTATTGATTATTTCCTTAACGACCCTACTTTACCCCCACCTATTTTAATAAATTCTACATGCTCACTGACGATATGTCTTCGATTCTCCTTCCGGCCTTTCCCTGTCCACGCATCGATTTTGTATGCTCCGTATGGTACCCTAAGTGTGGTTGCCTCATAACTACACCCCTTTTTACTTTAAATCGTTCCAAACTATTCCACACCTCAACTTTCCGATCCTTCAGGTTATGCAAGTGAATTATTCTCTAAACCTATCGAACAACTGATTGATTGCTAGAAACAGAAGTATTTGGGGTAGACCTCTGCAAGAAGACATACCTTTACGACCCCCACAGATAACATTACTTGCACATCACGATCTTTGAAAGGGGAGAGGTTATTTATGAACCATGAACTTGTGAGTGCTGTTGGCGACAATGGATAACAGAATGTTCAGCAGCAAGGCGATAAGGTTCAGATACCCTTAAGTATGTCCAAACGGGTTGGCCATCTAGTAGGGTGACAAGCTATACGTTACAGAACCACGACGGTGAGGTGGATAAACACCATTCCTGTACGTGTTGCTGCACCTGCTAGCACAATCCGACGAGGACTACGAGAAGTGGACCTGCGTGTGTGTTATCTCTAGGTGTTGTTTTCCTCGGACTCCATCCCATCGACGCGCAGATCTGCTCTGTCGCAGGGAAGCAACTGGTCACTTCAGTTTTTTATTGATGGTAGTTTGACATCTACACGAGGTATGCTGAAACTATGCTAGGATCTGTGCTGCTGTTACATCTAAGTACAGTGCATAACAGCCTTTCTGAAGAAGATAATGCCTGACCACATATCTCCTGAGATTTTCTGCTAGAGATTTTTTCTATATGGTTCTCTTTCCTTGGCCCGCATGTTTACGTATTTGTTTCCCACGAACTACGATTACATGGTGTTTTACATCCAAACTCTGGCCGGCTACGACTGCCACAAGACTAACAGCACATAACGCAGGCTCACTTTCTGGCTTTTTTTATTCAGTCTGGTGGACGAATGGTGAGAGGCGTAGGTTTCTGGATAGTTATCCTATCCAGGAGGGCCGAGCCTGAGTCTTGAATGAGGCATGGTTGGTGTGCTTGTCTTTCGGCGCTTGAATTCTCTCACTGGAATTCCATTAAAGTTGCTCACGGTTGTCGTTAAATCCCCCCCGTTAAAAAAGAAATACTTCCCGACGCTGTACCACGTATATTGCGGTTCATCGCACACAGTATTTGTCATTTTCTTGTAGGACTTCCGTCCACAGTGAGTAGAGTTTAGGTCCCCGCCACCTACAGCGAAATCGCCTTTTGGGCAGGACATAGAAACGGAAGGAATGAGAGCAAGTCTAGCGACTGTGACAGAACAGTTTGTAGTAAGATTAGAGTACAGTAGATGGCGCCACCGTACAAGTACGATGTTGCACACAGAGGGGTGAGAGAATTTCAGGGGGCCATAGTAAATGATACCCATTTAACCAGTGGGTCCAGCCTGGGGGCCGTCACTTAACGTGCTCATCCGATGCACGGCAGATATTCAGCGATTGTTAGTAAATCACACCATCTCTGAAAGATCAGCCCAGGTTCGAACCTGAGGACCTTGCAATGATAATCTGACTCGCTAACCACTAAGCCATCTGCGGGTTACGGTTCATCGCAGCCATAGCGCTTACTGGTGTACCTTACGTTTTAGAATATTAGGCTGGTTATGTTTAGTGCAATATGTAGACCAACCTTCTCTTATGGCAGTTAGAGCTGGCTGCTCGTTCCTATCCATATTCAATGCAGGAGGTACAAGAGACATATACATCAGTTCAGTGCAGCATAATTTAGTGTCCATGGGGTATGGAAGCAGAAGACCCACCAAAGTGCCTTTGTCAACACTACGACATCGGACACAGCGCCTCACCTGGGCTCGTGAACACGGTAATTGGACCCTGGAAGACTGGTAGCATGTGGTGTGCTCCGATGAGTCATGCTAAGAGCAAGAACCAAAAGCTTCATACACACACACACACTGTTCTGCTTACTTTTTAGAATTGATTTGTGAGGAAGTGAAACCACGGCAAAATGCTATCAACGTAAAGAACTTATACACTGAAGTGCCCAAAGTCGTGGGATAGCAACTGGAACTGCCGTCGTATAAAGGCTTCAACGCACGCCACGATTTTTATCATTGCGAAGAGTAATCTCGTGAGTCAGCGTGAACACCTGCCAGTAGGATTATGAAGAGCCGATGTGAATCATCAGAGTTTGAACGATTCATGGTAGTGGAAGCCAGACGGATGGGACATTCAGTTTTCGAAGCTTTTTTTTTTTTTTTGGTTGGAGGTTTAACGACCACCGTGAGCAACTCAATGGGCTATAAGCAGTCACCCGTCCCTAATTTAGGGTCACTGGTTCCAGGGAAGGGAGAGAGCCAGTGCCGTAAGACAAACACAACATCCATGCCTCACCGGGATTCGAACCCGGACCCCTTACGGACGAATGATCAGAGGCCAGCGCCTTAGACCACTGCGCCACCGGGGCGGCTTTTCGAAGTTGTGCAAACATGTGTACGAGAATACCTCCTGGAAGGCATTACCACCCACTGTGGGCAGCGCAGTGGTCGACCAGGGGAGCTGAATGACCGTGACCAGCGGCGTCTGGCCAGGATTGTCCATGCAAACAGACAAGCGACACTGGCTCAAATAATATCCACATTCAATGCAGGACGTACCAGAGACATATCCATCAGGTCAGTGCAGCGTAATTTAGCGTCCATGGAGTATGGAAGCAGAAGACCCACCAGAGTGCCTTTGTTAACACCACGACATCGGACACAGCGCCTCACTTGGGCTCGTGAACACGGTGATTGGACCCTGGAAGACTGGCAACATGCGGCGTGGTCTGATGAGTCACTCTACCAGTTGTTACGAGCTGATGGTAGGATTCCGGTGTGGCTCATACCCCATGATGCCCTGGACCCAAGCTGTCAACAAGGCTCTGTGCAAGCTGGTGGTGATTCCACACATGTATGGGGTGTCTTAACGTGGCACGGTTTGGAACCTCTGGTTCTATTCAACACGTCATTAACTGGTAATCTCTTTGTTGCTTTGCTGAGTGACCATTTGCAGCCTTTCATGAACTTCATATACCCCAAGAATGATGAGATTTTCCAGGCGGACAATGCACCGCGTCATAGGGCTCAAGTTGTCCAAAATTCGTTCGAGGAGCATTCTGGGCAGTTCTGATTGATGGTGTGGCCGCCACTTTCTCCCGACATGAACCCAACAGAGCACTTATGGGACGTGGTGGAAAGGTCCCTTAGCACTCAAAATCGTGCACCTACAAATATCATGGAACTGTTGGCGACTATTCTGACGGCATGTCTCAACATCTCTCCAAAAGTCTTCCGGCCACTTGTGGAATCGATGCCACTACGAGTTGTTGCACTTCGCCGGGCTAGAGGAGGTCCTACATCGCAACCTTTATACGACAGAAGCGCCAGTTAAAAATTTGAATACTGCTATCCCATGACTTTTGGCACCAGGATTGTCCATGCAAACAGACAAGCGACACTGGCTTTTGTACGCCCACTTGCATAATCGTAACTTTAATATTGAACTTATTAAAGTAGAGAAAATAAACTGAAACACCACTTTCTCCCATAAACTAATACTCAAAATCTCAATAAAAAATTTGCAAAAAAATAACATTAATTGAAGTTGGGCCAAAATGGGAGCTAGCGAAAAAAACTCGCGGCATCAAAAAATGAAAATTTAAATATAAGCTCAGGAGTAAATGCACACCAGAGGAAAAGCTGTACGTTACTTAAAGGAGAAAATAGTTTTCATAATCGAGAATATCTTACCAAGAGAGGATTGCTTCAAGGGATTTTTAGAATCGGAAGTACTCTTTCACAAATGAAATTATAAGCTGACCCTCCTGACGGTAGATTACGTATTATTATTATCAAACTTTGCCGCAGTGAATATCATACAGAACAAAAATAATTTTTGGAATATAGTTCTTAGAAGCGGATAAACAGTTGTAAACAGAAGCACGCACTAACAACACTTAGCGTAACAATTATGCACCATAAAAATCCAAGAGTAGATTAAAAGATTGAAAATGTTCTTCAAATTTAATGAAATAGAGTGTCGAAAAATAATTTATTCAAATCGACCTTTTAGAAATAGATATATCCGAGTAAAATATATTATGTATTCACGCCCTCTGGCGTGTAATTATGTAGCTTGCGGTTGCTAACCGAAAATGTATTTTACAGCAGGGTTTTAAAACGCGCATGCTGCGAAAATGTTGTAGGCAGAAATAAGGGCTTACGCCCTCTAGTGACAGAGTTGTGCTTTCCGAAGGGTTAGTAAATAAATGCAAAACATTCCGACCTGGAACTCTGTTAGACACAGGAAGAAGTTTTCAAATCTGCCTGTTATAGAAGCAAATATATATATATATAAAGGATATACATCTACGTACCTGGTGGAAAAAGTGTGCATTATTATAAGCAGAAATATTTATCTCATTATTTTTCGGTCAGATACCACTCACCAAGGTTTTCCTTGGTGAGTGGTATCTGACCGAAAAATAATTTTTTTACCATCGAATTTTCAGGATCGCAGATATTACTACAAACACATCAGAAACAGAATTATGAACTTACGGTCAGCAGCAGCAAAAGGTTCGTTACGAAAGATTGGAAATTATGTGTGAAACATTCCCAACTAGGAACTCTATTTGTCGCAAAAAGGATTTTTTACATCGAGTTTTTGGAATCTGAGATATTGGAGAAAATGGAATTTATGTTTAATAATATCAAATAAAATATATTTTGAATTAGATAACATCTGCATTCACACTACCTAGCGGCAAAGTTGAGCATCAAGAAAAGAACAGAATGTAAGGGACATTCTTGAAATCAGAGACTACAGTCTTGTGCCGATTATATACAGCGGGTGAATCGAAAGCTTTGCAATATTGGCATAAACCCATGTGCTGCGGCGTGTATGTCACGTGTTTAAACTAGTTCAAGTCGCGCACTGCAGTCAGTCGAAAGGGATATAAAGTGGTAGTCGTTGCTGTGAACAGCATTGCATGTCCTCGTTCTGTCTGTGGTTGGGACGCCTGAAAGGTGAACTGCCACAACTGGCTAATTAGGGAACTTTTGCTTTATGAGTTTGAATTCGGCCATAACGCTGCTCAAGCAACACGAAACATCTGTAAAGCAAAAGGGGAAGTTTCTGTGAACCACAATATTACAACCAGATGGTTCAAGAAATTTCACTCAGGTGACAGAAACCTCGACGATCAGCCAAGGTCAGGTAGACCGCGAACCGTGGATTCGGAGGCCGTGCGCCAGGCCGTAGAGTCAAATCCGACAACCAGCACTCGGAGATTATCAGGCGAGCTGGGCATATCACAGACCACCGTGGTTCGTCACCTTCAGGACCTCGACAAGGTCTACAGGAGTTGCAGCATTGTCCCTCACGAACTGACGCCAGCTGAAGCTAACAGCCGAGTGGAAGTGTGCACGAAACTCCTAGAAAACCCGCGCGATGTACGTTTCATCAAGAGAATTGTTACGTGCGATGAAAAGCGGGTCTATTTCCGTAATCCTAACACACAACAGAGGTGGTTGAACCCCGGCCAGCTTTCTGAACCTGTTGCCGAACGTGGGCGCTTCGAACACTAGTTGATGCTCTGCGTCTGGTGGAATTTCGAGGGTATAATCCATTACGAATTCTTTCCTGACGGTCGAACCATCCATCAACGCCAACCTCTACTCTGAACAGCTGGAGTGGATGTATGCCGTTTTGGAGGAGAAGTACCCGGCAATGGTGAACAGAAAGCGCGCTCTCCTACAGCAGGACAACGCTCGGCCTCATACTGCCCGAACGCCCAGGGCAAAACTCTAGGAACTTCAGGAACCGAAGTGATGCCACACCGAGCATATAGTCCAGACCTTGCCCCGTCAGATAATTACTTGTTTTGGTCTATGGCCCACTTCGTTCGCGGGCTGCATTTCAACAACCAGGAGGAGGTGGCAACTGGGGTGAAGGAGTTCTTCGCCTTGAAGGACAAGAACTGGTACCGCCGCGGAATCGAAGAACTGGCAGACAGATGGCTAAAGACGGTGGAACACGATGGTCTAAACTTCGAATGCTAGTCAGCTTTCGTCGTAAAGGTACGTGTGAAGACATAAAGTGATCCAAATATTGCAAAACTTTCGACTCACCCTCTGTATAATCGAAGAACTGGCAGACAGATGGCTAAAGACGGTGCAGCACGATGGCCTATACTTCGAATGCTAGTCAGCTTTCGTCGTAAAAGTACGTATGAAGACATAAAGTGATCCAAATATTGCAAAACTTTCGACTCACCCTCTGTAGAATCGAAGAACTGGCCGACAGATGGCTAAAGACGCTGCAACAGGATGGCCTGTACTTTCAATGCTAGTCAGCGTTCGTCGTAAAAGTACGTATGAAGACATAAAGTGGTGGAAATATAGCAAAACTTTCGACTCACGCTCTGTGTATTAAGATAATACAACGTTTGTCGCAAATATTTCATTTTTTCAAGTCAACCATGGTTTCGCTGGGTATTGACCTAGCTTCATCAGGACGAATGGCACGTAAATATTCAAATTGTACATGATATCATAAATAATATTTACAATCACGGATTTTAGTTAGTTGCTTCCAGACACTTGATACTAGAAATGGTGTGGATGCCATGTCATTAACAAGTTGCGAAGAATTTTGATATATCTGATGTAGGTCTTGGGTTTCTTCAGTCGAAAACGCAAGGCTCTATGGATATGGGTCTGTTTTATACACGAATATGTTTGGATAAGAACAGTTTGCAAAAGGAACTTGACTTCCTTAAACGTGTTGCAGTAAAGCGAGGATACAACCCTTCAATTGCAGGCAAGGCTCTAACAAAATTCCGGAAACCGAAGTCTATCTCCACGTTAACTACTGTGATGCATCCATTACGAGAGAATTTTGCCATTATTCCATTTTCCAGTGACATTACCTTCAAAATTTCAGAAATTCTTAAAACCTTTCATTTTAAAGTGATTTTTAAACGCATAAACAAAGTGAACTTTTTAGGATCAAAGGACTAGTTTGAAGACAAAACCTCGTGGAGAATTTATCAAATTCCACGTTTGTGGCTCTTCGTATATAAGACAGACGTTTTCGATTGAAGACCTATACTCGGAACTGTGACCTAAAGAAGTCATCGATGGCTAAACACTGTTACGAAAAGGTCCGTAAATTTCTCTTTGAAGAAGCAGAGCTAATTGGTAAGCCAGATTCAACCACCAAACTTGAAATTTTGGAAGCTTTTCATGTATATATCAGAATTCTTCGCAACTTGTTAATGGCATGGCATCCGCACAATTTCTATCAATCGCGTGGAAGCAACTAACCAAAACAAGTGACTGTAAACACCATTTATGATATCATGTACAATTTGAATATTTACTTACCATTTGTCCTGATGAAGCCATAGGCGTAGCCAAGGTCCTCGGGTCCGGACCCCCCCCTCCCTTGAGGAGAGATGTAGTATAAATTTAAAGCGATATATATGTATACATTATAGGGCTTTCACCAATGAATCAAACCCATGGAACCCCCCCCTCCTTAAGAAATTTCTGGCTACGCCACTGGATGAAGCTAGGTCAGAACCCAGCGAAACCTTGGTCGACTTGAAAACATAAAATATTTTTGACAAACCTTGTATTATCTAAATACATATAGGTAAGGGACATTGTTTTCATATTTCGGGGTTTCCAATGCAAAAAGAGTTTTTCAAATAGCAATAATCGGTGTAAAGATATAGTGTCCAGAGACAGACGAACAGATGTAATGATAACATAAGCGCGTCCTTTTTTTTTCCACAAAAGACGTGCTAAAAAGTTGCGTTTTTGCAAGTAGTACTTTTTTTAACATTATGATTTTGTTTTGTTGTCACTCACCATTTTAAACGAATGCTTTCTCACGCTTTCCAACCGTAGACAACCTGCGAACGAACCCTATTGAAAATGGGCGAAATGGTGTCAAAGGTCAGGACATAGGAGCGGGATCCATTCCATCGCCCTTATGCGTCATAACTTACGTAAAAAGACTTCGATTGCGACAAAACTTTAGTATGTTGTTCCGGAAGTATACTGAACCAATTCTGTGTAATGTCATCAAAATGGAGTTAATGGTTAGGTCACAGGAGCGAGATTTATGTGCTTAATAAGGAAAGCACTCGGTGAAGCATTATGAAATGTAACCAAGTGAGATTGAGTGTAGAAAAAAACTTTATATAAAGATGATTTTCAAGCGCAAAATTATATTTTCTTAACAACTGAAAACAATTAGACTTGATTTTCTTCTGTATTGTTGCTTCTGATGCCCCGAGGGTTATAAAATGAAAACATGAGATGTATACCTATAAATAACTTTCCTTTTAAGTTAAATTTAGTTACTTCTTGATCAAACATTTTCTCAATGAACGAGATATTACTTCAACGAACAGCTTTTATAATTTGACATCGCTGACAGTGGATCACAGATTGATAAAGCGAAAACCTTTAATGTAGAAAAGAGCAGATAGTAACGGCAGATTCGAAAAAGTGCTGATCGATTTGAGATAATGGGGTGATTGGTCAAAGAGCAGAGAGAAGGTTGTAAATATTGTAGATTGTTAAATCTTGAGATTATAAAGCGTTGATATACAGCTTGTTTAATTATATGTTATCCACTATTACTACTATTGAATCGATTTGCGTGTAAAGTCCCGAGCGTCGCGATCAATTAGTCGATAAAACCATAAACCTTTCATTGAATGAAGAAATAAAACTGCTGGATCAACGTAAGACTGTTCTCACTTACTGACCCTTTTTAATTGCCCGTTTGATTAATTTTTGCAAAGTGAAATTTATGTGCAACGAAATTAACGACGAATATTAATCAGCAAATGTACATAAGTAATCAAGTTAAATAACTACAACATCAAAAGCTGAATCTCCACACGCAGATATATCGCCCTTTGGCGTAAAGGGTAAAACCATAATGAGAATTAAAAAGAAATAAAGGAGCACAGCAAATGAACAACTTCAGTGTGAGAGAGTAAAAGCAAACAAATACTCCTCACGGGTACTTTAAATGCAAAATCGAAAACATTACAGACGTTGTTTCGATTCGTTATAATCCCTTTACGTCGTCCGGTAAACCGCCATCTTTTGGACAAGAGAGCACTTACCGTGTAAACATCCTATTGATTGCGATGTCGATATTCCTTCTAGCCATCAAAACATGTATCACAGTAGAATGGACAAGATGAGCTGTTAGACGGCGTCTGAGACCTGAGAGCAGCGTTGCCACTGGCGTAGGAACAAATTTTCCTGCAGAATACAGGTGCCTCCAACGGAAGCTGACCGTTGGACGTGTTGCAGTAAAAAGACGGAAGATACGATCGGATGGCAGCAGAATAAAGGGACTAGAGGATTTTGTTCTGCAAACGCTTCAGCGCCGGCGATTCACAGAGAGAGAGAGAGAGAGAGAGGAGTGCTGCTGGTGCTGACGCTCTCCGGAGGGAGAGTCAGAAAGAGATAGATGCTCAAGAGCGAGAGAGAAAGCGAGGGAGGCAGACACGAAGCGAAAGAGAGCGTGCAAGGGGACAAGAGAGAGTGTGAGAGAGAGAGAGAGAGAGTGAGAGATGCTAGACGATGAAAAAACGGGAGCTCATGCTTTTATTCGCAGGCATGATCGGAATTTACAAGAGTGCAAAAGGTTGTGCCACCGGATTACAGGAGCTCGATGAAGGGATAACAACTTCATTTTTGTAAAGAATGATAAAACATGGGATTTACGCTGCGATGTGTTAGACTTTTGAATGATACAAGTGCAGAAGGATTTGGTATTCCAGTAAAATAAAAAGGAAAAGCAAGTCCTGATTATCAGGAAAAGAAAACTGAAATATGAAGCAATGGATATTAGATTGAAAACTTGAAGAAGACAGGAAGGGTATCCATATTCGCTGCCCCGGCGGCCCAGTGGTCTAAGCACTGCTCGTTGACTGTGCCCGGGTCGAGTCCAGGATGAGACATGGATGACGTCTTACAGTACTGGCTCACCATTTCTTGGGACTAGTGGCCCTAAATTTGGGATGGGCGACTGCTTATTGTCCTTAGTATTACTCACGGAGGTCTCTGACTGGGGTCGAGTCCCGGACGAAACATGAGTGGCGTGCTTGTCTTTTAAGATATTGTATCTCTCCATTTCCTAGAACTAGTACCCCTAAATTAGGGATGGGTAATTACTTATAGCCCTTAACATTACAAACAGTGATCTCTGACTGTGCCCGGGTCGATTCCCAGATGAGACATGGGTAGCGTGCTTGTCTTACGATACTGTCTCTCTCCATTTTGTGAAACCAGTACCCCTAAATTAGGGATGGGTGATTACTGATAGCCCTTAATAATACAAACGGTGGTCTCTGACTGTTCCAGGGTCGATTCCCAGATGAGACATGGGTAGCGTGCTTGTCATACGATACTGTCTCTCTCCATTTTGTGGAACCAGTACCCCTAAATTAGGGATGGGTGATCACCTATATTAATATTACAAACGGTGGTATCTGACTATGCCCGGGTCGATTCCCAGATGCTTGTCTTATGATACTGTCTCTCTCTATTTTGTGGAACCAGTACCCCTAAATGAGGGATGGGTGATTACTTATTGCCCTTAATATTACAAACGGTGATCTCCGACTCTGCACGGGTCGATTCCCGGATGACACATGGGTGGCGTGCTTGTCTTATGATACTGACTCTCTCCACTTTGTGAAACCAGTACCCCTAAATTAGGGATGGGTGATTATCTATATTAATATTACAAACGGTGGTATCTGACTCTGCCCGGGTCGATTCCCAGATGACACATGTGTGGCGTGCTTGTCTTACGATACCGTCTCTCTCTATTTTGTGGAACCAGTACCCCTAAATTAGGGATGGGTGATTACTTACAGCCCTTAATATCACAAACGGTGGTCTCTGACTGTGCCCGGGGTGAGTCCCGGATGAGTGGCTGACGTGCTTGTCTTACGGTACGGTACGGTACCGGGTCTCTCCATTTCGTGGAACCATTGGTCCTAAATTAAAAATGGTAAGTGCTTATAGCCCTTAGTATTACTCACGATGGACATTAACCCCCATACCCAAACGCAAGGTGCATTCTCCACTACTTTATTTGCAAATTTCAGTAAGAACCTTTCAAAACATTTTGGTGTTTTCCCTCAAATATTAGTGATTGATTTGTGATTATACGTTTTCATTTTTTATTCTACATGTACATGCCAGAACATGGTTGGAGAACTCATAGACTGGTAGAAATGACTCAACTGTCATGGCCATCTGCTTCGAGTAAACATTTTGGCTTTCAGTGGCTTGCGGGATATGTATGATGAAACTGATCTTGGGCAGTGGCCACGACAGAACTTTTCAAACGTAAAGAGCGCTACTACTCACCTCTTCTTAGGCAATCTGGAAAATAAAGGATGTTGCATTTATTTACAAAGTTTAGAGCTCTTTTTCATAAAGCAGTCCATCTAATAGTTTTAGGACTGATTTAGATATCCTATTAGAAATCTGTTAACCATACCCAAAGAATTGGAAAATCTCTGGATTTATGCAGAGTTTGATGCTGTTTAAACAAGTTTTTTTGCATCTGTCTCGAAAGAAAGAGAAGGTTCTATCGTTAGAATTGAAATGAATGCACTGTAACACATTAAAAAAAATATTCTGATGTCAGCAAGATTTAAAAACTACAATATTCTGAAAAAATTAAGAGACAAAGTTTTCCGAGTATAGCTTGTGACCTACGGACTTACCCACATCACATGTCAAGACGGCAAAGTTTCAATGACAGATTCCGTCGGTGTAGCTTAATTGCCCAGCAAAAACGCAAGTGCTGGGGAACTGCTGGCCACCAGCTGGCAGTGATGGGTCACTGCTGGCTGAAATCTGCCGCTCACGGCCCGGTGGTCCGTTGGTGGCAGCGCTATCAGTTGGCGATGGCCCTGCAGCATCGCCGTGAATTGTGGGCCTCCAAGCAAGTGCCACTAGTGGCCCGTTGGTGGCAACCAATGCAACCCCCAACAGCAGGTGGAAGCAATGGGACTGCGCATGCGCGGAAGCAACACTTGCCGTGTCTCTCATGGTACCAGTTAGTTGAAGACGACGCTATCGCCATCGTGTTAATTTAGTGGATGTTAAGAAAAAATCCATATGTGGAGAGGCGAATTAATTTCCTAATGAAATTTTACGTCGTCGAAGATATCAGATTAAGCCGTGAAATACTAGATTACAGTCATGAAATACACCCACTCCATTCCCATGAATAACAATTCATGGAATGGAGTGGATGAATAACAAGAAAAAATTGAAACCGTTTGAAACAAATATCCTGGAAAACCATTAAAACAACGTTTGTTGGAAAAAAAAAGAATTATACGCGTACAAAATTTATTAATTATTTGAAAGAAAAAAAGCAACGCTATGTGGTGTACTCATTGATGTGTTGAATACACAAGACTGGGAGGAATTCGCTTCTAAAAATAACGAGAAGTAAAATAAAATATCTTTTACTCTTTAAAACAAATGTAGCTTCGGACAACGAAAAGGAAAGACACAACGTTAAAAACGTAACAGAATGTGACATGAACCCGGGTAAATATATATTTATTCAACAATCTCCTTTCAAGGCGGCAAGGACAGTACAAAACTTTGGAAACCGACTCTAAGTATGTACACGCCTTGAAAATGAGTGAAGTTCCCCCTTAAGGTAAAAAAAAACAAAAACAAAAAAAAACTATCGTTACGTTGAAAAAATTAATTTATGAATTATATGAAACTGACTTTTATGAAAAATACCTCGCAATGTTGTAAAATGAAAGAGGGAAGCATTCGATTACACATTGCATACCAAACAGACAGCTTTAAGCATATGCTCCAGCGTGGCAAATTAGTCCGGTCGGTAGAGAGCTCAGCTGTCACGGCCCTGGATCAAATCCAGTCAGATGCAAACAAGCTTCGTAAGGGTAGAAAAAAAAAATTGTAGCTTTGGGAAACTGCGGATATCCTTGCTTTCTTTTTATTATTATTATTATTATGGCTACTACTGGGAAATTGGCGGACAAGATTCGGCAAGCCACCAGTTACGTCACGTGGTTGCTGGCTGCCACGAACGGCACACTAGCGGACCACATTAGGCTAGCCATCATTTCTGGCACGTGCTTGTAGGGCCACTGAAGGGCCACTTGTGGCAGCTACTGCCTGTGATGGACCTCTGATGGCCCTGTTGTGGCATATGACGACTGATGGGGTGCCAACTGTTGGCCTGAAATGCTGGCCCTTCTGTTGGCCACCCGGACCTTTTATTGACGGTTCGGCAGCGGCAACATAGTGCTGGGCCATTGCTGGCAGTGCTGGCCCAGCAAGACTGTTTTTGCTGGGCGAGAAAGCATTTGGCTCCGCAGCAAAATGATGCTGGTTCGAGTCATCGGCAAATTTGTGTTTCGCTATATATTGGCGCCCGAACGTAAAATGAATCGCCTGGCTGTTGGGTTCTTTGAAAAATGTGTGATGTTCGTTCCACACATCGTCTGCAATTAGTCATTATTCCTTCTTCTACAGCGAGCTCTCCTTCAAGCGTGGTTTGCCCGCCGACCCGGAAACTTACGATTCCGTCCCAGTCCTCTCACAAGGAGGGTATATATGATTTACCAACCTCAGAGGTTACGCACAAGTCAAGACGACAAACTTGCAGCTACAAAATCCATCGGTGTAGCTTTGTTGGGAAAGCATTCAGCTCCGGAGCAGAATTCTGATTACCCCCACCGGCAAAATGGCTTTTATGCTATAAACTTTAGAAAACAGAAAACAGAAACCGGGAAGTGGGCATATTTGTAGAAAGTAGAAAAGGTTTGTTCATCGGGTGGCTGTCATGAACAAAATAAAGTAGTTAAGTAACATTCACTCTAAATATAGAAGCCTTTATCCATTATGAGCAGGAGCATGCGTGGTTAAGTGTTATTCAGTGTTTGGACCATAAATTAGCTCACAGCAGTTTTGCTCTTCACGTTATTTGTGCTGATAATATGCCGTCGGAGTTACACCATTCGAGTCACCAGTGTGTTTCTTAAGATGACTGTATCATATACAGGGTGTTCGAAAAATAACTGTGCACTGAAAGTAAAACTTACAATGTCGAACTGGTTCCAACAGGAGGTGTTAGAAATGGGCCCAACCGACGTCCAGACATGTCTGCATACGCATCTGCATGTTGGCCAAAACCTTTCTCAGGGTATGTGATGTGATTTTTGCGATGTGGGAATTTTCAGGACCCCATAAACAACTGTTTTTTGCTTGTTGATGTACCTGAACTGGTGGGAAGCATGCCTGATCTGTAAAAAAAGTCACGTCCAGAATGACCTCACCTTCTTCAGACAGGATCTCTTGGAACCACCTGCAGTTCCGAACACGGGTCACGTAGTCTTTGTTTCCGCTGATGCGTGACAGATACAGTACAACTTATGTAACTCGAACTTGGTTAAATCGAATTCGTGGATAATTCGAAGTTCAATAATTTCCCTAACGTTGTAAGTACGAATAAATGCTTTTTTTTATAATTCGAAGTTTTGGTTAATTCGAATTTTCTTTTCTTCACTTCCGATTCGAATTAACCAAGTTCTACTGTACTTTGTACGAGTGGAAACGCAACTTCCATTTCAGAATATCGTGGGCTGTACTCTTTGGTACATTAGCTTGTTGTGACAACCACCTCACGGACTTGTGTGGACTCCTCAGTGTCCTGTCCTGGATATCCTGTACGGTTTGTCTGCCGTGGATGGCCTACCGAGGCGGGGGGGCATCCAGAACACTGCCAGTTTCCCGAAACTTTGCAATGAGATGACGTACCGCATTACGGTATTTGTACTTTGTCCGTGTACTTATCATCATAGCGAAAAAAACATGTTACACCAATAACACCCTCTGTTCAACTGTCGACACCATTGTCCTTGTGCTGAGATGAGTGACCAATCGACACGTCTGATTCCGTCAACCAAGCGCTCGGGTTTGAACTTCGCTCGGGATTGACCTTCGCTCGGAATGACATCTGCGTGCGCCTCGGGGTGGGGAGACATGAAGGTTACCAGGCACAGAGCACTTCCACATGGTCGGCCACTGCTACTGTAATTCCATTCGAAATTTCTTTATTATTACATTACTGCAATTCGAACATTCATTGCACGTCAGTATTCGGACACTTTGTATAATATCTAATAATGCATAACATACCTTGATGTAGTTCTGAGGGTAATGAAGAACTACATGTTATGAGAAGCACTGGGAAAGAAAGAGATGGCTTTATCTTTAACTGGGGTCCTTACACCTGGACTATCTGCTTAACACGCTCTTCGAGACGCCGTGGATCTTCAGCGCTTACAATAGGAGCAGTCGGTTTCGGATTATTAACTATCATGTTGACAGTAGGCTGCTCTAACCTCTGGGCTACCTATAATTTGAAGACTTTAGTTTAAATTTAGTCCCCCGTACCTGTAACTCGTTAAGCCTTTCCTGATGGAGAAAATAGAAAATATTAGAGGCTGAGCAGGGTGCCCTGACAGGAAAGTAAAAATAAGATCAGATTAAATCATATGTAGAAGATTTTAGGAAGGAAGTGTCTGACTCCAGGTCTAAAGCAGCCGTTAGAAATAGGAAGCTAGGAGATTTGGGCTACAGTGCCCGATATAAAAGTCACACGGAAACGAGGTAGAAAATGGGAGGAACACGCCCTTATGTATTACCGGAGGGCCAGTACCGGGGGTCCAAAAGCTTAATGTGCCCATCCGCGACGCACGACGGATATTTAGTGGTTCGAGCGTTCATACCTGCTGGGATCAAACCCGAGGTTTTCCCCATGGCAGCCACGAACGTTCACCACTAGGCCACCCGCGGCCGTGCAAAATAAGATCAGGTCAGATCATACGTAGAGGAGTTTATGAAGAGAGTGTCTGACCCCAGGTCTTATACAACCCCTAGAAATAGGAAGCAAGGAGATTTGGGCTAGAGTGCCCGATAGTAAAGGGATACGGAAGCGAGGTAGAAAGGGGGAAGAAGACGCCCTTATTTATTACCGGGGGCCATTACCCGGGGTCCGACGGTTTAACGTGCCGATCCGACGCACGGCAGATATTTAGTGGTTCTAGCGTTCGTACCTGCCCAGGATCGAACCTGAGGTCATCTCCGTGGCATGCACGAACGCTGACCACTAGGCCACCCGCGGCGTAAAAAAAAAAAAAAATAAGATTCTTACAAATTTTGAAGGTAACAATCCGATTTTTGGCGTAAATGTGACAAGGATGGCAAGTCAGACAATATCCGAAAACTTGAAAATTTTCATCGTCCTGGAGCGGGACTCGAACCCGCGTCTTCCAGAAAACGCCCGGGTATGCTAACCACTACACCACCCAGAACGACCAAGTTTCAAGTTTCCGATCAATTCGACTAGCGAATCCTGTGATGGTTATATTCAAATTAATCGGAAACTTGAAACTTGGTCGTTCTGGGTGGTGTAGTGGTTAGCATACCCGGGCGTTTTCTGGAAGACGCGGGTTCGAGTCCCGCTCCAGGACGATGAAAATTTTCAAGTTTTCGGATATTGTCTGACTTGCCATCCTTGTCATATTTACGCCAAAAATCGGATTGTTATCTTCAAAATTTGTATTACAATGTATATGGCGTAATCCCGCATTTCTTTCATGAATAAGATTCTTGTTCCTTGGTATTAGTACATACTTTCTTTAAATAATTACTGTTAGTCTCTACAGCACTGGGAATGGTATCTTAAGTGACAATTGAAACAACACCTTTTTGTTAGAATATCTCTTTACAAAACAGGGCGGTCTTCAGTGTTACTTTTTCTATTAGTTCGTGTGCCACCATCTGCAAACAAGATGACACTTAATTTACAAATCTAACTCAAAACATTTATAAGCCGTTTTGAGTTGGATTTAAAACACTCCCGAGCTAGTTTTAAAATATTCTTTTACCAGTAGTCTGATTTAAAACGTTATTCTGCAAGTCGTTTTTCGTCTGATTTAATATATTCATTTAAAAGTAGTTTTTAGTCGGATATAAACACTCATTTACAAGACGGATTTAAAGCATTCTCTTTCAAGTCTTTTTAGTAGGATTTGAAACATTCCTTTACAGGTCGTTTTTAGTCGGATCTAAAACCCTCATTTAGAAGTAGAATTTAAAAGATTCCTTTACAAGTCGTTTCAAGTAGTGTGACGTATACTCTGATTTAACTTTTCTTTTCAGTTTCTTTCTCTATGTACTGTTACAGTGGGCACCCCCCCCCCCCATCCTAAAACCTGAAGAAAACTCTAAAATTTGTCCGCCATGTCGCGTATTGTATGAGGCAGCTAGGAATCACAGTTCGGCAGACTCACATGTTCTTTTACAGTTCAGTTTTTTTTTATTTATTTCTCATTTACGTTGTTTTTTCTTTCGGATGTTCTCTAAAATTAATTAACAAAATTGCGGGATAATTGGGAAGTCGCTCCAATGCTTGTGAAGGCAAGAAACGCAATATTTTTGCCATTTTGAATTGTTTCTATCTGTGGGAAAAGTTAGCACTCAATGGTTACTCTGGAAATTGATAAGAGCAAAGCGATAGGCCCAGAAGAGGACTTCTAGATTTCTTGAGGAGGGGCCGATGTTACGACCCACCCCCGCCATTAATTTAGTAATTAATGGGCGTGGTTGATGTGTGAAATTAATTAAGTATTAATTGTTCGAGGCTTGATTGGAGTTTGTGTAAACAGCAGATAAAGTTTTATCTGGGGGTTTGGAAAGAAAAGAGGCGAAGAATTCTCTCTCTGGCTGGGTGGTCTCAGAATAGCTCTGTTAGGTCATAAATATCAGGGCGCAGCTGACGGGCAGCCTATGCAACACGGAAAGGGAAAGAGGAATACGTATCGAATGAGCCACTTGAGTAGGAATGAATGAAGATAGGGGACGAAAGGTTTAGCGAATAATCGTAAATTCGTCGATTGTTTGGGGCATTTTCGAGAACAATTGCTCTCTGTGTGGTCCGTGCAGAAAAATAAGAGTTCGCACTTGGCATGAAAATAAGGAAGAAAGTTTAGTTGTCTGTATGCTCTCCGATGTGAAAGGCTGGATGCCTTGGATCTGTAAAAAATGAATTGGGAAAAATGAAGCAGCAAACCTCCCCGCATTTGGTAAGAAATGGAGACAACTCGAGGCAGCTGGAGATGCCAGTTTGCCATAAAGACAGCAGAATGCCTAAATCCGCAGGATAAAGCAGAAATTTCTAGTCTGGAGCGTAATGGAACTCAGCGACTGTTTGGCCTAATGAAAGCCAAGTTACAGGGGAATTAAGAAGTCTGCGAGTGGACAGTGGTCATTCCAATGAGAAGCGAAGCCAAGCAAAAGTCGGGTTCGGATGCCAACCACTGCAGTGTGGAATCGTCACCCCCATTCATCCCCTACTGTGGAGGAAGTGAAGAGATGCGCTTGTCTTACGGGGCGAAGCGAGGCCCATGTGTGCGTGTGTGTGGTCGCGTAAGCAGCGAAGCCACTACGTGTAAGTGCGACGGGATAAAAACATGTCGAAAGAAAAATATGAGCGTAAGAGCGGTGGCTTCGATACCTAACAAATATACAGGTGAAATGTTGAGTTGCCGATATACGCTTAAGGTAAAAGCACGTCTGATTTCGCTCGGCCGAGAAAATTAATCTTGGAAACCGCAACATCAGATGTGAGAGGGCCTATTTTGCTTAACGGCCACCTTCAAATCGTCACGAGAATAGATCAGTGTGCACGCTAATCATTGCAACAAAGTGCGGCGTGATATTACCATTTTTAATTGTGTGCTTCATTTACATCAAGCGTCAAAGTGAAGTGTTGAATCATCGGTGCTGCCACATGGTGCAAGTGTCTGTGTGCGTGTTTTTTTTGTCGTGTGATATTATGTGATGCACAACGGATTTGCACAGCAAAGTCACGAAACTGTAAGTAGATGAATATTTCCTTTTTCTTTCTTCGCACATCTGCGAACTTGTGCCATCCCGACACCCAAAGCTGCATGGACATAGATGCAGTAATGCTGAGTGACTGAACCTCAGAGGAAATACCTGCACATACAGATTTCAATTTCTTACAGGGCCCATTTCCTGATTACTTTTTTTACATGAATAAGGGAGAAGGTGTGGCTACAAATTCCGCTGGGCGGGACAGTTTCTTTTAACTTTGGTTCAGGACCAACGTCAGCGGGGCAGGGTTCTGCATGTGCATGCTTATTAGATTTAGTTAATTAACTTTGGCAGTATTTCGCACCTATAATCTTATACCGCAAATTAACGTGCTTGTGTATTTTGTGTCGCGAGTATTTTTAATGTGATCGTTTGCATATAATTTTTTTTTCATTCTCTAAGCAATTGTATATGAATATCACCTGCAGCTCTATTTAGTGTGTAAACGAGTAGTATCTCTTGTTCAGATAGTCCGGTGGAGACTCAGTCGGCTGCGTTATCCGACAGTAAAGTGTGACACCGTATGCTGCCCACATATGAGGGGCAATTGTCTATGCGCCTAGAGAGCGCCGGATCTGTTTAAATCTCGCAGAACGTTATTAAATGTTGTGTTGTGTATTTGAGAATCATGTGTTATTTGCGAAAGTGAGTGTTGTACTGGCTGGTTGGGGATTGAATGTACCGGAGTAAGATCCGGACCACTACACTCAGTCACGAATTGGTGATTGCGGGTGAACCTCATCACAACTCTGATCCCAAAGTATCATTTTTTTTAGATTATTTTATATTTTATTTGTTGTTGTTATTTTGTTCACAAGGTGGATTCACCCAAGCCTTATGCTTCGGGTCATTCTTCAACTTTTCATTTTTTATGTTCTGGTGTGAATCTTTGAGTGCAGCAGTGCACCTGAGATTCTCACCTGGTGCCGTGGCCAACTAAATTGTACTTCAGGTCTCAAGCACCGTTACCGGCAGACTAGGCAGGAACACTGCTAGTGCCGTGTAACATTAATGATGCCGTTGTCCCAGGATCGATACCTATATTTTGCAGCTAGCGGAACAACACTCATGTTCGTAAAATAAGTGCGAATTGACTGCCATTACTATTTTTATTTAGTTTTGTTCGGTGCGAATTTTGTATAATTTAACATTAAGTAAGCCTTAAGCTGTTTTCTAAGAACTGCCATAATTTTAGTGGGTAAGAAAAACAAAATGGCTAACACGAAGAAATCGTCATCTGCGAGTCACGTGGATTCAGATGATTCTGATGGTCACTCTGACGGAGAACATGTGAGCACTGAGGCTGCAATTGTTCCGGAAGAGAGTACACTTGTTACAAGTACAGCGGGTACATCACAGCTGAGACAAACAGCTTTAGCCACACACTGACAGACGGGGAGCAGTCGACATTATAGTGGATCCCCAGGAAGACTGTGACACCACGATTATCTACGATGTTGAGAAGGAACTCGAAGACAGTGGAACGCAAGAATTTGGCATCGAGCGCAGATAAAAGCGGGCGTAGGAGCATCGAACGTGAGAGATCTGTGGAACTCGTGGATTCTCGAAGCTATGCCTCATATTTAAATTTTCTTTCCGCCTATCTCGACGGGTAGCAATGAACGTGCGATGAAATCCTTAAACTTTCCTTCCGCTCTCCGGGCACTTAAGTTCGGAATTAGGTGCCTTGCGACGGCGGGAAAGGGTTGAGTGTTTACAGTTAAAAAAAAAAAATAGAATGATTGGATGAATAAACTTCATCCAGTCATCCCTTTTTTTCTTTCATGGGGGGATGGAATGTTACAGTGGGCACCCCATCCTAAAACCTGAAGAAAACTCTAAAATTTGTCCGCCATGTCGCGTATTGTATGAGGCAGCTAGGAATCACAGTTCGGCAGACTCACATGTTCTTTTACAGTTCAGTTTTTTTTTATTTATTTCTCATTTACGTTGTTTTTTTCTTTCGGATGTTCTCTAAAATTAATTAACAAAATTGCGGGATAATTGGGAAGTCGCTCCAATGCTTGTGAAGGCAAGAAACGCAATATTTTTGCCATTTTGAATTGTTTCTATCTGTGGGAAAAGTTAGCACTCAATGGTTACTCTGGAAATTGATAAGAGCAAAGCGATAGGCCCAGAAGAGGACTTCTAGATTTCTTGAGGAGGGGCCGATGTTACGACCCACCCCGCCATTAATTTAGTAATTAATGGGCGTGGTTGATGTGTGAAATTAATTAAGTATTAATTGTTCGAGGCTTGATTGGAGTTTAAAAGTGTAAACAGCAGATAAAGTTTTATCTGGGGGTTTGGAAAGAAAAAGAGGCGAAGAATTCTCTCTCTGGCTGGGTGGTCTCAGAATAGCTCTGTTAGGTCATAAATATCAGGGCGCAGCTGACGGGCAGCCTATGCAACACGGAAAGGGAAAGAGGAATACGTATCGAATGAGCCACTTGAGTAGGAATGAATGAAGATAGGGGACGAAAGGTTTAGCGAATAATCGTAAATTCGTCGATTGTTTGGGGCATTTTCGAGAACAATTGCTCTCTGTGTGGTCCGTGCAGAAAAATAAGAGTTCGCACTTGGCATGAAAATAAGGAAGAAAGTTTAGTTGTCTGTATGCTCTCCGATGTGAAAGGCTGGATGCCTTGGATCTGTAAAAAATGAATTGGGAAAAATGAAGCAGCAAACCTCCCCGCATTTGGTAAGAAATGGAGACAACTCGAGGCAGCTGGAGATGCCAGTTTGCCATAAAGACAGCAGAATGCCTAAATCCGCAGGATAAAGCAGAAATTTCTAGTCTGGAGCGTAATGGAACTCAGCGACTGTTTGGCCTAATGAAAGCCAAGTTACAGGGGAATTAAGAAGTCTGCGAGTGGACAGTGGTCATTCCAATGAGAAGCGAAGCCAAGCAAAAGTCGGGTTCGGATGCCAACCACTGCAGTGTGGAATCGTCACCCCCATTCATCCCCTACTGTGGAGGAAGTGAAGAGATGCGCTTGTCTTACGGGGCGAAGCGAGGCCCCATGTGTGCGTGTGTGTGGTCGCGTAAGCAGCGAAGCCACTACGTGTAAGTGCGACGGGATAAAAACATGTCGAAAGAAAAATATGAGCGTAAGAGCGGTGGCTTCGATACCTAACAAATATACAGGTGAAATGTTGAGTTGCCGATATACGCTTAAGGTAAAAAGCACGTCTGATTTCGCTCGGCCGAGAAAATTAATCTTGGAAACCGCAACATCAGATGTGAGAGGGCCTATTTTGCTTAACGGCCACCTTCAAATCGTCACGAGAATAGATCAGTGTGCACGCTAATCATTGCAACAAAGTGCGGCGTGATATTACCATTTTTAATTGTGTGCTTCATTTACATCAAGCGTCAAAGTGAAGTGTTGAATCATCGGTGCTGCCACATGGTGCAAGTGTCTGTGTGCGTGTTTTTTTTTGTCGTGTGATATTATGTGATGCACAACGGATTTGCACAGCAAAGTCACGAAACTGTAAGTAGATGAATATTTCCTTTTTCTTTCTTCGCACATCTGCGAACTTGTGCCATCCCGACACCCAAAGCTGCATGGACATAGATGCAGTAATGCTGAGTGACTGAACCTCAGAGGAAATACCTGCACATACAGATTTCAATTTCTTACAGGGCCCATTTCCTGATTACTTTTTTACATGAATAAGGGAGAAGGTGTGGCCACAAATTCCGCTGGGCGGGACAGTTTCTTTTAACTTTGGTTCAGGACCAACGTCAGCGGGGCAGGGTTCTGCATGTGCATGCTTATTAGATTTAGTTAATTAACTTTGGCAGTATTTCGCACCTATAATCTTATACCGCAAATTAACGTGCTTGTGTATTTTGTGTCGCGAGTATTTTTAATGTGATCGTTTGCATATAATTTTTTTTTTCATTCTCTAAGCAATTGTA
Source organism: Macrothele yani (assembly GCA_039090855.1). Lineage (NCBI taxonomy): Eukaryota > Metazoa > Arthropoda > Arachnida > Araneae > Macrothelidae > Macrothele > Macrothele yani. Next base: position 122,299,537 of record CM077026.1, read on the forward strand.
TATGAATATCACCTGCAGCTCTATTTAGTGTGTAAACGAGTAGTATCTCTTGTTCAGATAGTCCGGTGGAGACTCAGTCGGCTGCGTTATCCGACAGTAAAGTGTGACACCGTATGCTGCCCACATATGAGGGGCAATTGTCTATGCGCCTAGAGAGCGCCGGATCTGTTTAAATCTCGCAGAACGTTATTAAATGTTGTGTTGTGTATTTGAGAATCATGTGTTATTTGCGAAAGTGAGTGTTGTACTGGCTGGTTGGGGATTGAATGTACCGGAGTAAGATCCGGACCACTACACTCAGTCACGAATTGGTGATTGCGGGTGAACCTCATCACAACTCTGATCCCAAAGTATCATTTTTTTTAGATTATTTTATATTTTATTTGTTGTTGTTATTTTGTTCACAAGGTGGATTCACCCAAGCCTTATGCTTCGGGTCATTCTTCAACTTTTCATTTTTTATGTTCTGGTGTGAATCTTTGAGTGCAGCAGTGCACCTGAGATTCTCACCTGGTGCCGTGGCCAACTAAAATTGTACTTCAGGTCTCAAGCACCGTTACCGGCAGACTAGGCAGGAACACTGCTAGTGCCGTGTAACATTAATGATGCCGTTGTCCCAGGATCGATACCTATATTTTGCAGCTAGCGGAACAACACTCATGTTCGTAAAATAAGTGCGAATTGACTGCCATTACTATTTTTATTTAGTTTTGTTCGGTGCGAATTTTGTATAATTTAACATTAAGTAAGCCTTAAGCTGTTTTCTAAGAACTGCCATAATTTTAGTGGGTAAGAAAAACAAAATGGCTAACACGAAGAAATCGTCATCTGCGAGTCACGTGGATTCAGATGATTCTGATGGTCACTCTGACGGAGAACATGTGAGCACTGAGGCTGCAATTGTTCCGGAAGAGAGTACACTTGTTACAAGTACAGCGGGTACATCACAGCTGAGACAAACAGCTTTAGCCACACACTGACAGACGGGGAGCAGTCGACATTATAGTGGATCCCCAGGAAGACTGTGACACCACGATTATCTACGATGTTGAGAAGGAACTCGAAGACAGTGGAACGCAAGAATTTGGCATCGAGCGCAGATAAAAGCGGGCGTAGGAGCATCATCGAACGTGAGAGATCTGTGGAACTCGTGGATTCTCGAAGCTATGCCTCATATTTAAATTTTCTTTCCGCCTATCTCGACGGGTAGCAATGAACGTGCGATGAAATCCTTAAACTTTCCTTCCGCTCTCCGGGCACTTAAGTTCGGAATTAGGTGCCTTGCGACGGCGGGAAAGGGTTGAGTGTTTACAGTTAAAAAAAAAAAAATAGAATGATTGGATGAATAAACTTCATCCAGTCATCCCTTTTTTTCTTTCATGGGGGATGGAATGTTACAGTGGGCACCCCCCCCATCCTAAAACCTGAAGAAAACTCTAAAATTTGTCCGCCATGTCGCGTATTGTATGAGGCAGCTAGGAATCACAGTTCGGCAGACTCACATGTTCTTTTACAGTTCAGTTTTTTTTATTTATTTCTCATTTACGTTGTTTTTTCTTTCGGATGTTCTCTAAAATTAATTAACAAAATTGCGGGATAATTGGGAAGTCGCTCCAATGCTTGTGAAGGCAAGAAACGCAATATTTTTGCCATTTTGAATTGTTTCTATCTGTGGGAAAAGTTAGCACTCAATGGTTACTCTGGAAATTGATAAGAGCAAAGCGATAGGCCCAGAAGAGGACTTCTAGATTTCTTGAGGAGGGGCCGATGTTACGACCCACCCCCGCCATTAATTTAGTAATTAATGGGCGTGGTTGATGTGTGAAATTAATTAAGTATTAATTGTTCGAGGCTTGATTGGAGTTTAAAAGTGTAAACAGCAGATAAAGTTTTATCTGGGGGTTTGGAAAGAAAAGAGGCGAAGAATTCTCTCTCTGGCTGGGTGGTCTCAGAATAGCTCTGTTAGGTCATAAATATCAGGGCGCAGCTGACGGGCAGCCTATGCAACACGGAAAGGGAAAGAGGAATACGTATCGAATGAGCCACTTGAGTAGGAATGAATGAAGATAGGGGACGAAAGGTTTAGCGAATAATCGTAAATTCGTCGATTGTTTGGGGCATTTTCGAGAACAATTGCTCTCTGTGTGGTCCGTGCAGAAAAATAAGAGTTCGCACTTGGCATGAAAATAAGGAAGAAAGTTTAGTTGTCTGTATGCTCTCCGATGTGAAAGGCTGGATGCCTTGGATCTGTAAAAAATGAATTGGGAAAAATGAAGCAGCAAACCTCCCCGCATTTGGTAAGAAATGGAGACAACTCGAGGCAGCTGGAGATGCCAGTTTGCCATAAAGACAGCAGAATGCCTAAATCCGCAGGATAAAGCAGAAATTTCTAGTCTGGAGCGTAATGGAACTCAGCGACTGTTTGGCCTAATGAAAGCCAAGTTACAGGGGAATTAAGAAGTCTGCGAGTGGACAGTGGTCATTCCAATGAGAAGCGAAGCCAAGCAAAAGTCGGGTTCGGATGCCAACCACTGCAGTGTGGAATCGTCACCCCCATTCATCCCCTACTGTGGAGGAAGTGAAGAGATGCGCTTGTCTTACGGGGCGAAGCGAGGCCCCATGTGTGCGTGTGTGTGGTCGCGTAAGCAGCGAAGCCACTACGTGTAAGTGCGACGGGATAAAAACATGTCGAAAGAAAAATATGAGCGTAAGAGCGGTGGCTTCGATACCTAACAAATATACAGGTGAAATGTTGAGTTGCCGATATACGCTTAAGGTAAAAGCACGTCTGATTTCGCTCGGCCGAGAAAATTAATCTTGGAAACCGCAACATCAGATGTGAGAGGGCCTATTTTGCTTAACGGCCACCTTCAAATCGTCACGAGAATAGATCAGTGTGCACGCTAATCATTGCAACAAAGTGCGGCGTGATATTACCATTTTTAATTGTGTGCTTCATTTACATCAAGCGTCAAAGTGAAGTGTTGAATCATCGGTGCTGCCACATGGTGCAAGTGTCTGTGTGCGTGTTTTTTTTTGTCGTGTGATATTATGTGATGCACAACGGATTTGCACAGCAAAGTCACGAAACTGTAAGTAGATGAATATTTCCTTTTTCTTTCTTCGCACATCTGCGAACTTGTGCCATCCCGACACCCAAAGCTGCATGGACATAGATGCAGTAATGCTGAGTGACTGAACCTCAGAGGAAATACCTGCACATACAGATTTCAATTTCTTACAGGGCCCATTTCCTGATTACTTTTTTTACATGAATAAGGGAGAAGGTGTGGCCACAAATTCCGCTGGGCGGGACAGTTTCTTTTAACTTTGGTTCAGGACCAACGTCAGCGGGGCAGGGTTCTGCATGTGCATGCTTATTAGATTTAGTTAATTAACTTTGGCAGTATTTCGCACCTATAATCTTATACCGCAAATTAACGTGCTTGTGTATTTTGTGTCGCGAGTATTTTTAATGTGATCGTTTGCATATAATTTTTTTTTTCATTCTCTAAGCAATTGTATATGAATATCACCTGCAGCTCTATTTAGTGTGTAAACGAGTAGTATCTCTTGTTCAGATAGTCCGGTGGAGACTCAGTCGGCTGCGTTATCCGACAGTAAAGTGTGACACCGTATGCTGCCCACATATGAGGGGCAATTGTCTATGCGCCTAGAGAGCGCCGGATCTGTTTAAATCTCTCGCAGAACGTTATTAAATGTTGTGTTGTGTATTTGAGAATCATGTGTTATTTGCGAAAGTGAGTGTTGTACTGGCTGGTTGGGGATTGAATGTACCGGAGTAAGATCCGGACCACTACACTCAGTCACGAATTGGTGATTGCGGGTGAACCTCATCACAACTCTGATCCCAAAGTATCATTTTTTTTAGATTATTTTATATTTTATTTGTTGTTGTTATTTTGTTCACAAGGTGGATTCACCCAAGCCTTATGCTTCGGGTCATTCTTCAACTTTTCATTTTTTATGTTCTGGTGTGAATCTTTGAGTGCAGCAGTGCACCTGAGATTCTCACCTGGTGCCGTGGCCAACTAAATTGTACTTCAGGTCTCAAGCACCGTTACCGGCAGACTAGGCAGGAACACTGCTAGTGCCGTGTAACAGTACATTTGTGTTCGTTCTCCTTTGCGTTTTCAAGCTTAACGTGATGCCTTCTCTCTCGTTAGAGTATGGTTGGCAACACCTTGAGGTCAGAACGTATGACATGTATTTGTGTCAGATGAGAACTGACCGATATACAATGTTTGAGCAGCAACAGTAGGGGGAGATGGTGGAAGTACAATGCTAATTGTGAAAAAAACGTTATATATATATATATATAACTTTAAGGCCGCCTTACATTAAGGCCACCTTTGGCCTTAATGCATGCGCTGACCTTTCGAGACATGCTTTCGATATGGTTTTGAAACACAGTGATAGTTATGTGCTTTCTTTCATTCAGCACACAATGCTGCCGCTAACAGTTGCTTAGTAGTAGACCTTGGCTCCAAACCTCTTATGTGGTGCTCTAATTCATACCATAGGTGATCTATAGGATTAAGATCAGGGCTCTGTGTTGGACAGTCCACACACGATACGGAATTATCGTCAAACCACGGTGCATTTTCCTGCTAGTGCCAACAAGGCTCGGTTCCATAGTATTGCCACAGAGTTGGTAGGGCATAATTGTCCAGAATATCAAGGTAGATGTGCTGGTTAACAGGTTTGTCCACGATAACTAATGAGCTGGGACCATACCACGAGAAACACTCCCACATGAGTACACTACCCGCTCCAAACTTCACCGTAGAAACAGTACACTGTGGTAAATAGCGTTCCCCCGGCTGCCGCCATACCCACACACAGCCATCATACTAATGGATCGTGTATCTGGATTCATCAGTCCATCGGATCCGTTTCCATTGATCTACGGTCCACGATAAATGTTCTTTACACCATACTAAATGACAAGTAGCATTCCGAGTGGAGATGAAAGGCTTATGAGCAGCCGCACGACCACGGTAACCCATGGAATGAAGTTCTCTGCGAATGGTACGTGTACATACCGAAGTTCCAGCATTTTTACTTACCTGTACTCTCAGGTTTTGTGTAGTACTTCATCGAATAGCTGTAACGACTCTCCTGAAGCTTCGACGTCTTCTATTACTGATTTTCTTTGGGCTGCAGGTACATTTTGCTCTTTCGTGTACGCCATGTGTTTTCCACTTATTCAGTATATCCAAAACAGTTGACTTGGGTGAGTTTAAACGCCTCTGGGTTTCTCTTATGAACAACCCACTGATATAACACCCAGCAATCTTTCCTATCTCAAGTCAATTCTCTCCCGCAGCGTCATTTTCACTCAACCTCACAGTGCGATATGATCGCGGCCAGCTACAGGCTTGTTTTTATACTGTTTGCAGCTGTACCGCGCATCTTAACAACGCAGTGGATTCGTTCATTTGCTTTTGAAGGGTGTCCGGTGACGTTTGTCAATATAGTGTATATATATATATATATATATATATATATATATGCACAGTATATTTAACGTTAAGAGTTCTACAGATAAATGTTATTTAGTTCTGAAGTTTGCTACTAATCCGACACGTTTAATGTTCAAGAGTTCTGTTCTGTTGGAATGCTACTGTTCAAGGCTCTGTTACAGAATAAAGGTATCAATGTGTAAGTAACCTTTTCTTGACGTTTTCTTGGAAGACTGTAGGTAAAGTTTCTTGAGAACTGATTTATGTAGTGTTCAGATAGCTATATTTCCGCGAAAATTATAGTAGGATATAAAATACTCATTTACAAGTTGTTTTTAGTTTGATTTGTAACATATTTTCATGTTTTTAGTCTGATCTATATAATTATTTTACAAGTCGTTCTAATCAAATTTAAAACATTCATTTACAAGTCAATGTTAGTCGCATTTAAAATACCCACTTACAAGTCATATTTTAAGCATTCTTTCACAAGTCGCTTTTTAGTCGAATTTAAAACATCCTTTTACAAGTACCTTTTACGTCGAATTTAAAACATTCTTTTACAAGTCGTTTTAGTAGAATTTAAAAGATTCATTTGCAAGTCGGGTTTTAAACATTCTCTTACCAGTCGAATTTCAGTGGAATTTAAAACACTCATTTGCAAGTTTTTTGCGCATTAGAAATCTATGTTTGAGATCTGACTCATTTATACACATGTAAGTCAGATTTCAAACATTCTTTTACAAGTCGTTTTTCAAATAAATTTAAATCATTCTTTTACAAGTCGGATTTTAAACGTTCTTTTGCAAGTCGCTTTTCAGTGGAATTTAAAATATTTTTTACAAGTCGTTTTAGTTGTATTTAAAACACTAGGTAGTCATAACCATGAGGAAAATGATTCACGCACTTCGAATTTCTATAATGTACATTTTCTCCCCGAGTGCCGTAACTTTCTTTTTACATATGGCAAGACATATGCGCTTTTCATTTGTTTCCGGATTTAACGAGAAACTCTGAATGCTGCAAGCAGTCGCACATCATTAATGTGGGTCGCACGTCATTTATGTGGGGTCACTGTCTCCAGGGAGAAAAGGAGGCCAGTGCTTTAAGACACTGGTCCTCTCCCCATGCACACCATCCGTGCCTTATCCAGACTTCCAACACGCTGGGATTAACGGAGACAGAAGAAGGCTTCTGTGCCACCAGGACGATCTTCTTCACTTGTAAGAGTCGGATCAGGAAATTCTTTTTGTGCTCAACTGAAGGAAGAGTGACGACATCGTTTAATATATTTCTTGCTTGGCACGCTGCTCATCTTTGTCATTAGCTTAAGCATGTGTTCATTTCTACGAGCTAAGGTTTGTTTTCATTTAACCCTATGTACACGGTGGTATCAGAATAATATGACCAATCACGTAATCACAGTGTACCCGCCTAGGCGCGTCACAGAGTACACGTGACAAGGTCGACCACACGGAGACATAAAGGGCCGGCCAAGACAGATGATACATAGTGTGTTATACGAGCACAATGGGCAGAGGTAGTGATTTGACTGACGTTCAAAAAGGAAAAATCATCGGCTACCGCGCCAAGGGTGAAAGCATCTCAGAAACAGCAGACTTCGTGGGTTGTTGTAAGGGTGTACCAAGAATGGACCTCTGGTATACCGAGTACCTCCCGACGTCATAACTGTGGAGTCCCAAAGGCCATCAACACCAGAGGAGAACGTGGCCTCCTTCGACTAGTAAAGGGCAATTGACGTGCAAGATTGCAGCAGTCGATCCCTCAAATGAACGCTAGAACACCCAGGTACGTGTTCCTGACAAACGTAGAGCGAACCCTGTTACGCATGGGTCTCCAGAGTCGATGCTGCGTCAAGGCGCCCATGTTAACACAGGTCCATCGGCAACGACGCTTGCAGTTCGCATGGGACTACCGTCAATGGACAGTGGAAGAGCGGGAAAAAGTTGCTTTCTCCAACGAATCCAGGTTTCTAATCCACAGAAGTGACAGGCGGTGACGGATACGGCGTTAGGGACACGAGAACCAACACTCGAACGCGCTTGTTGTTCAAGTACAGGCCGGCAATGGCAGTGTGCATGTCTGGGAGATGTTTCCCCGGTGTGATCTGGCACTGCGGGTATCACTGGATCTGCATCCTTACTGACCACATGCAACCCTTCATGTTGTACATTTTCCCTGGTGGTGATGGTGTCTACCAACAGGGCAATGCGCCCTGACATGTCGTTAAGGGGGTGCGTGACTGGTTCCTGGTACACGACAGCGATGTCTTCGTTCTCCCTTGGCCGGCAAAATCGACCGAACGCAATCTCATAGAGCACTTGTGGGACTATTTGGATCGACAGGTTCGACGTGCCGACCCACAATCACGTCATCTTCGAGACATCCGTGCTACGCTCTATTCCGAGTGGGCACGTGTGCGTCGGGTAACTTTCCAAGGCCTCATTGCGTCCATGCCACGCCGTCTTGCCGCTATCATATGGGCCAAGGGTGGTTATTCCCATTATTAGATAGGTGGTCATATTATTCTGATACGACCGTGTATATAGGTGTACGATTGAAGGCCAAAAAACGTGATTCAAAATATTTAACGATGAATTTTGATTGTGTATTTCGATCTCCGATACACGCATTTTCTGTTCTATAATGGTTGGTATATCTGCGGCTCGTTGTTGCTATGTAAATGCTGACAGTAAAATGTCGTATCTAAGAAAAGAGAAATTCTTTATTTCCCAAATGTGGAACAATATTTTACATTCATACAAGAGTGTATGTGTTTCCAAATGACCTTGTTAATACTTCATGTAGAAAACTTGGTCTCCCATAGACTATCTGCAGTTGCTTCCCCGATCGAGAGTATGTTGTCAGGACAACGAATGCTCTTATGGAAAGTGGAGACGTTTTTGGTTTCTTTTTTCTGGACAAACTGCTGCTGCTTGCTAATCGATATTCTTTATAATGTTACCTGCTGAAACAAATTTCGAAGCCATTTTACAGAATGTTTTGAACAGATAATAAATTTCAGAATTTCGGGTACGCCTGCATTTTAGTGGAAGAAACAATGCTTTTATTCAGTAAAGCGTAGCGTTTCATACTAATTTTTCCCGTCGGAAAGAATTGACCAGTTTTTTGATGAAAAAAATATTAGTGGCGTATATGAGTTGTGTTTGATTTGAAGGAAAGCTTCACCTGTGTTTTGTAAACTGCTAAATCGTTCGATTCGTGTGTTCCTGAATGACCCCTATCTTCTGGTCGGTAGTTCACAGGAATCACGAATCAGACAAAACAACGTTTGATATCACCGACAGAAACTACTTTTAATGTTTCGTGCCGAAGAAAAAACAAAAGAAAGAAAATAAAAAAACGGAATTTCTCTTCCAAAAGGAGTAAAATGAAAGAAAAAAGTTGAGCTAACTTAAAACATTTAGCTTATTCTTTCATTGTTGTCAGATACCACTTCCGAAACTGAACAATTTTTGGTAGTTAAAAATGCTGTAAAATTTATTTAGAATGTGCCTTTGCTGGCAAAAATCGAAACACAATAAAGTTTAATTTCTATTAGAAGGAGCCTCGACGTGAAAACATAGCGAAATTCTAATTTTTTAAGTTAAACCGCACGATTACCAAAAAAATGGAATTGTTCTCAGTTACTATTACTCCACTAAGCATTTAAACAATGTTTTGTTAAAAAAAAATTCAGTTTAGCGTTTATATAGTTTTCTGCAGAAAATTTCGTTTTCAACGCTAACTTTTCGGCAGTAGCCAATATTTGATGAAAAAGGCATTTTGTGTCAGCGATAAAAAAAATTGCACGTAATTAAGTCTGTACTTATAACATCTCTCAGCTCTTAAAATTCAAAAGGTTGTTAGAACTGTGTGAAAATTCCCGATCAACAGATGGCGCCCAAGTAAGTAACCATTACATTTGCAGTAAAATCTGCCACCTTCTCCCATGGCTACGGAGGAGCTGGAGGCAGAATCCCCAAGAGAATATTTGTTTCTGTCGCAATGCTGCAGATCCTTGCAATCTAATTATGTTATCCCTACGTATCCCCATTCACTGAAAAATTAGAGAGTGGGGATAAGTGGATGAAGACTTTGGTCATAATTTGACTGGAACAGTTATCTAAGACGGATGGAAAGAGAAATTAGTTCGAATTGAATTAATATGGCCAGCCACGCGAATTGAAAAGTCATTTCCATACATTTTGTTTACTCCAATTTGTTATGGCCTACATAAAAGCTGATGTTTTATTTAAAGAATGCAGCACTATTTGGTAGGCTTCAAAATCTTAATGGCCCGGTGGTCTAATCTGACCATTACTTAAAAACACGTGGCAACTCTGGCCATTTCTTTGTAAACCAGCTTACTGGCTGATCAGATGCGGGATGATGAATGCTTAAAAAGAAGTTATAGAAGTTTGAGAGCATTATGTTGCAGAGGTCTGACGTCCTTATGTTACAGAGGATTGAACTGATTTTATTACAGAGGTTTGACATCATCACTTTACAGATGAGAGGTTTGGTATCATTAAAAATTACAGAGGTTTGAGATCATTATATCCCAGGGGTTTGAGGTCATTATCCTATAAAATCTGATATCATTATGTTACACAGTATTAAAATCATTACCTTACAGATGTTTGAAATCATTATATTATTACCGCTCCCTGTCGGGTATCAGCGAACCACTACTACGTCTTATTCGCCGTAGTGGGTAAAATTTAAAAAGGTCAAAATTCAAGACTAATCAATTCACTTTCTAAATTTCGCCTAGTGGTGTCAACAATGAATTTGGATTTCCTAACTAAGGGTCTCCAAGCTCAGGGTCGACAAATGCATCGCGTTGTGTTTCATATGAATCAGCATGGGGTTTCCATGCTCATTCATATGCCGCAAAGAAGTTAAAATAAAAAGTTGCATGAATAAAAATAATGAAATCACAAATTTAACTCAAATGAGATTTGGAGAAATGATCTGAGTGACACGTGAATAAAAAATTTAACTGTTTATTTCTTTTTAAAATATGGTCTTAAAGCTAGGTACAATGTACCGGTGAGGTTGCTTGCTTTAGCTAAACAATTTAGTTTTAATTTCAAACGGATATAATGCACTTAATATTACATAACTGACTTTAAACTTTAGTTACTGGTTTAAACTAGGCGCGGTGCGCCAGAGGAAAAAATTGTTAATGCACTATGTGAGAGACTTTCGGGTAACTGGTCCTGCATAGCACATGCAAAGCTATGAGGCATGAATCAGAAATGCGTAAGACAAATGTCATCATACCCTCTTTTCCTTGAGAAGCCCCGATCGCAAATCTGGGTTGCCGGCTGGTCGTAGAGTCAGTTCTCCTCTTAGTTGGCGGTGAACCTACCTCGATTATGCTCTAAAATATTTGCTACCTCATTTCTCTATCTTGGAAACATCTCTCCTCCGAAACCGCTGAGACCTCTCTTCTGCTCAGACTGCAATTCTCTAGTTCCCTCTGTTAAGTTATTTTTGAATCTCTCATCGTATGTAGTCGTCTCTCCTCTCAGTCTTCATTCCGTTTTTAATTCTCTTTTTCCCGTGTCCGGTGTCCATCTTGGGGCGTGACGGGCCGGCAGTCCGAATCGCGTCGGGTTATGTCATTGGCCCTCACAGATAGCCCTGCTATGCGATTCGCTGGCTATCCGTTCAGTTCGGGTCACTTTCCCAAAAATTATGTCTTCTTTCAGCTGTCAACTTGTCTTCGCACCTTTTTGGTTAATTGACCTCGCCTAGCTACTTAGAAGCGAAGATTGTCACGTAGGTATTTCCGGCGACGTGACTTATCTCAATTTTGGTCGCTACTCTGGGCAATGCAGAGACGCTCGCAATAGTAGCTGGAGAAAAGGGGTGACGCCCCCAAGAGGATTTATTGCGCTCCTGCTATTCTCTTCGTTTCTTTGAGTTTCGTGAAAAAAAAACTGTGAATGTCTTCCTTTCTCTTCCTTCCCATCTGGGATTTTCATCAAGTTTCCGTGAAAAAAAAATATAATTTTCCCCTTTTCGTTTGGCTTGAGTGCAATTAGGACTGATCTAATTATCAACCTAAACTTTCGGGTAGCCTGGCTCAGCTTCACCGGAAAGTAATTTTTAATCATTGATATTCTATTTTGGTAATTTAAATATTTATTTCTTACCGCCTTAGAGTAAAAATGAAAAAAAAAATAATAAATGATCAAAATTATACGTATGAAATTTAAATGTTACGGGGATATAGAAAATTCCGCGGTAACAATATTATAAAGGTTTGAGCTTAATACATTTCATATATATCTGATATCACTATGGTACATAGGCTTGAGTTCATTATATTAGAGAGAAATTTCAGATAATTTCGTTACAGGTATTTCAGTTCATTATGTTGCAGAGATTTGAGCTCATTATGTTATAAAGGTTTGAAATTATTATGTCCCAGAGGTTTGAAGTCATTATGTTATAAAGATTGAGGTGAAGCAAGAGTCAAAACGGCAAATTGTAGCGATAAGCCAAGTAGGGTGTAGTTCAGTCTGGAGAGTAACCGCCTGCAGTGCGGGCAGACGTTATGCAAGCTTTTACGTTATAAGATTTGAAATCATTATGTTACACAGGCTTGAGATCATTATGCCCTAGAAATTTGCGGTCATTATGCCATAGAGCTTTCAAATAATTATGTTACGGAGTTTTGAGATCATTATTTCACACAGATTTGAGATCCTTACAACTTTACATCATTATGCTACAGAGGTTTCAGATCATTATGTTGCAGTGGTAGGAGATTGTTATGTTACACAGAAATTTGAAATCATTATGTACAAAGGTTTGACAACGTTATTTTACAGAAATTTAAGATGTTTATGTTACAAAGGTATGAGGTCATTATGCAACAGAGGTATTCGAGATCATTATGTGTATTATATACACTCGAAATCAAAAGAAATGAAAAAATTGATGGTCATAATTTTGGCTTTTATGTTCACATCTGATTCTAGCTGTAACTTGAAAGAATTACAGTCGGAGCAATAGCTAGATGTCCCCAAAGAGGAATTCTCGGGAAGATTTAATAGCTCACAGCAGTATCTGAGGTCACATGAAGTCGTCCGTCCGAATTTAGGGCTTCTGGTTCCATGAAATTGAGACAGCCATTTCCTGGAACCGTATTTTTGGTCATCATATAAACAAACATATTGCATACAAATTTTTGAAGATGACAATCCGATTTTTGGCGTAAATATGACAAGGATGGTAAGTCAGATAATATCTGAAAACTTGAAAATTTTCATCGTCCTGGAACGGGACTCGAACCCGCGTCTCCCAGAAAACGCCTAGGTATGCTAACCACTACACCACCCAGAACGACCAAGTTTCAAGTTTCCGATCAATTTGAATTTAACCATCACAGGATTCGCTAGTCGAAGCAACCGGCATTCATGTTTAGCGAATCTGGAGGTTAATAATCCTATCCCGTGATTGCCCGGAGAAGCAGATAAATCATGAAAGAAATACGGGATTACGCCATATAATACAATTTTTTGAAGATGACAATCCGATTTTTGGCGTAAATATGACAAGGATGGTAAGTCAGATAATATCTGAAAACTTGAAAATTTTCATCGTCCTGGAGCGGGACTCGAACCCGCGTCTCCCAGAAAACGCCTAGGTATGCTAACCACTACACCACCCAGAACGACCAAGTTTCAAGTTTCCGATCAATTTGAATTTAACCATCACAGGATTCGCTAGTCGAAGCAACCGGCATTCATGTTTAGCGAATCTGGAGGTTAATAATCCTATCCCGTGATTGCCCGGAGAAGCAGATAAATCATGAAAGAAATTTTCTGGGAGACATTTCTTTCAGATAAATCATGAAAGAAATGTCTCCCAGAAAACCTAGGCGTTTTCTGGGAGACGCGGGTTCGAGTCCCGCTCCAGGACGATGAAAATTTTCAAGTTTTCAGATATTATCTGACTTACCATCCTTGTCATATTTACGCCAAAAATCGGATTGTCATCTTCAAAAATTTGTATTATATGGCGTAATCCCGTATTTCTTTCATGAAACATATTGCATTTATGATGACCAAAAATATTAAAACATGAAGCGGTTTCTGAGTGGGAAACGTATTACTGGAAAGCGCAAATCATGCTAAATTTGGAAGACAGTTCTCACTTGTAAGTTTTATGTATCCAAACCGACGGATTTCGCGTCTACTGTCTTGGGTTTTAAGACCTCCTTGAATAACTTAGAGAATCAACTTTTGTAACCAAACCGACGGATTTCGTTCCTATTGTTTCTGGTTTAATGACCACCTTAAACAATTTAGAAAGCTATGCGCAGTCTCCCGTCAATAATTTAGTGCCTGTGGTTTAATTGGAGGGGGTTCAGTACCGTAACACAAATACCTCCTATCCCTCATACGGGATTCGAACACTGGCTCAGCTTCGACCACAAGCCAGAATCCACTCTGCCACTAGGACAGCCCGAGGAATTTTGTCAGTCAAATTGAGGTAGGATGAAAGTTTCCGAATACCTGCATTCAACAGTAGAGTTTTCTTTTCAGCAGAATTTTAAAAATATGACCTTGTGCACGAATGCACGAACACCAAGAAGGACACGAGATAGCAAAGCCAGATTGACTGGACACATAACAACAGATACAAATAAGAAACGATTGAGCTTACAGGCCCGTGCGACTTCCGGAACACACGGACATCAATAGTTCGTGTGGCCCCATGGCTGGCAATAACGGCCTCTACACGCCGCGGCATCGAACGAAAGAGGCTTTGGATGTGGGCTTGGGGCATGTCGGTCAAGGCTGCTTCCACACGTTGCCACAGTTCATCAGGCGTAGCCGCGAGTGGTGCTTGCCTGGCCACTCGGTTGCTGATCAGCGACCAGACGTGTTCGATGGGCGACATATCCGGAGAACAGGCGGGCCACGACAGCAGTGACACCTCGTGGGCCGTGAAGAATTGTTGCACGCTGCGCGCCACGTGAGGGCGCGCATTGTCCTGTTGAAACGTGGCCGTTGGCAGGTCCTGCAGGTAAGGGAGGACTACAGGCTCCAAAACGTCGGAGATGTAGCGGTGGCTGTTGAGTGTACCGGCGATGCGTACCAGAGGGGTGCGGGTGTCATATCCAATTGCGCCCCAAACCATAACGCCAGGCGACGGACCGCTATGGCGATGCATAATGCAGGTGTCATACAGTCTCTCCCCGAGGTGCCGCCACACGCGGATCCGACCATCGTGGTGTTGCAGGAAGAAGCGGGATTCGTCGGAGAAGACAATGTCGTGAAATTCCGTAGTCTAGGTGCAGTGTTCAACGGCCCACTGCCGTCGCACTCGCCGGTGATGTAACGTCAATGGTAATCGGAGCAATGGGCGCCGTGCGACACGTCCCCGCTCCTGCAGACGACGTCGAACGGTACGTGCTGACACAGGTTGTTGCGCAACACACCCTAATTCCTGCGCTAACGTTCGTGATGTGGCGGTGTGAGCCGTCAATGCCGGCCACACAACATGCCGGTCCTCTCGTTCGGTGGTGTGCCGTGGCTGTGGCAGTCGCTCACGTCGGTCCGTCCGTCCCTCCTGCACCCATCGAAACCATACTGGCCTCACTGTGGATGGATGTCGTCCCACACGGGTGCCGATGTCTCTGTATCATAAACCGCTGTCACGATAAGCCACTATTCGTCCTCTGTCAAACTCCGAAACGCGCTGGAATGACTGCCGTATTCTGCGACGAGGCGTCAGGAAGCTTCCCACGCACAGGTCGGGCAGCACAACACACTTTCACTACTTACACCCCGCCTTCTGTGCACCCTTCTTATAGTGCTTCTCGGTGTCGTGCCGGGCGTACATGATTTGCATATGCCCTGCAATGCTAATCGTTTGCATGTCGTCTCGCGGGCGACGCATGCTGCGAATTTCAGGCCTATCGGATGCTTCCTTCTTGGTGTTGCATTTTGGGTGGCCAGCAGTGTGTAAAAAGGTTAGAAAGCGTAGTCTGTGTACTGGGCATTTTTTACTTCAACTAACGATACTTTACAGACAGTTTATATGTTACTTATAGATTTGAATCAGCGTCATCTATGGCGATCTCATGCTAATGGCATGTATAAAGTCACTCTCTAAATGTTTTTTTTTTAAAAGAAAAGAAATTCAGTTTTTAATCAACACCCAATCTCTCTATTTTTCTCTCTCTCTCTCTCTTTCTGTGACTTGCTCCCACGTACGCAACTATTGAGTATGTGCGGCACTTCCTAACGAAATCAGATATATTCTATTTTTAATTTGAAGTAAAAATGGGCAGAAAAGCATTAAAATTCTGGTATAAAATTGTTTTAGGTTGCTGACCAAAAGGACAAAACCGTAGATCGAGTGATCACATGGGCTGAGTAGTCGGAGGAACTGGTGTTTTATTAATCTTCAATGTTGGGCCCAGGTTTAAGTACTGGATTAGACATGAGTGGTATGCTTGTGCCACAGCTCTGAATATGCAATGAAACCAGTGACTCTGAATTTGGGAAGGACGGCTTTTTGTATATTCAGAAGCTCATTCGAGTTTTAAAAAGCCGCAACTAAAACCATTACACGGTCGTATCAGAATAATATGACCACCTACCTAATAATGGGAATAACCACCCTTGTCCCGGATGACACAGGCGAGACGACGTAGCATGGACGCAATGACGACCTGAAAGGTTTTCCGAGGCACACGTCCCATTTGGACTGCAGAAGAGCAGGGAGGTCCCGGAGATGACGTGGTTGTGGGTAGGCACGTCGAACTTGCCGATCGATGTAATCCCACAAGTGTTCAATGGGATTGCAATCAGGCGATTTTGCCGGCCAAGGGAGAACGGAGACATCGCTGTCGTGTTCCTGGAACCATTCACGCACCCCTTTTAGCGACGTGGCACGGCGCATTGTCCTGTTAATAGACACCATCACCACCAAGGAAAACGTCCAACATGAAGGGATGCATGTGGTGAGCGATGATAGGCAGATGGCTATTGGCTTTCAGGGACCCATCCAATGGTACCAGCGGTCCCAGATCATACCAGGAAAACATCTCGTAGACACGAACACTACCACCGCCGGCCTGTACTTGACCGATAAGCGTGTTCGGTTGTTAGTCCTCGTGTGCCTGATGCCGTATCTGTCACCACCCATCACTTCTGTGGAGTAGAAACCTGGATTTGTCGGAGAAAGCAACGTTTTCCCATCTTTCCCTGTCCGATGACGGTAGCTCCATGCGAACTGCAGGCGTCGTTGCCGATGGGCCTGTGCTTTACCAGTCGACGGCGGCGACGTTCTCCTGTGGGATCGATGGCTTTCTTATCTCAACAGTTATGACGTCGGGAAGCACTCGGTGTCCCAGAGGTCTGTTCTTGGTACATCCTTACTACAGCACCTCGCGAACAGCCCACGAAATCTGCTGTTTCTGAAATGCTTCCACCCTTGGCGCGGTAGCCGATGATCATTCCTTTTTTGAATGTCCGTCAAATCACTACCTTTGCTCATTGTGCTCACGTTACGCACTATGGCTCATCTGTCCTGGTCGGCCGCTTATATCTCCGTGTGGTCGACCTTGTCACGTGCAGTCTGTGACGCACCTGGGCGGGTACACTGTGATTCCAAGGCTGGTCATGTTATTCTGATCCAACTGTGTACATGCGCCTGACATACAAACACTTCGCGTGGGAATATATTCATATGTGAGCAGTACCTACAAAAACGACAATCATCATCACTTGCATAAAGCTTCTGGGACCTGGAAGACTTGTCACGTGTGCTCTAATTTAACTTTCCTTTTTTTGGTTCCTTTTACCTTATGTAAATTTTGATTCATTCTCTTTAAGCAGTTTCTGAACTTACCGCTACATTTCCTCTGTCGCTGAATTTTATGTCGGTAACCTGACGTTAGGTCAAGGGCGGATGTCGTATGTTTACGAGATATTATTTCACTCTCAATAATAACATTTGTTTGGTTACTAAAATATTTCGAGTCGTTAGACGGGCAGATTGTTCCGCGTTAAGGGAGTATTGTTCTCGTATATTGAAGCAAACGATTATTTGAATTCCAAGGTAGAAATATCAAGTTGGAAACACATGGAATAATTAATATAGACATAAATCAAGCTGTTCTTTCCATGTAACCTAACCACAGAAATTTTAAAATTCAATTGTCCTGGAACGGAAATCGAACTCGCATTTCCAACTTGATATTTACTCATTTGCTGGTGATCTAACTTAGCACTAGGATGAGATATGTTTGTTTTGACTGGTTCAGTGAAATCGAATTCTGACGTTTCAGATTAATACCCCAGTTGTTTGGATTTCATTGTCCTGTGTGGTGTAATGGTTAGCATACTCGAGCGCAAATCGGGAGATGCGGGTTCGATTTTCATTCCAGAACAATTGAATTTTCAAATTTCTGTGGTTATGTTGCATGGAAATAACAGCTTGATTGATATCTATATTTATATTTATACCAAGGTAGAATTATACTCCACATGCCCTATTGTGATGACACTTAAATTGATTAGTGTGGACCTAATAAACAAGAATATTATTGTAAGTACAAGACTACTAAAGGTCGTTAATGGCATTTAGTGCCTATAGGTGAGTGCTTAATATGTTTATTTAAGCTATCCGGAGCTCATAGTTAGCTTTACAGAAAAATAATGCTAATGTTTTGGTGTAACATAGACACACTGAACAGATATCTTCAACAATAATACTAAAAACGATACAAGTTACAAGTTGCTTAACACCAACACCTTCCCCTTCGACATCAATTTCCTCTTACGCCTTAGGAGTGGTCACCTAAAAACTTTAATGTTCATTGATGGCAACAAAACATGCATCAAATGAAGCATTTCGAATTCATCAATCTTTATCAAGAGGATACATATATAACTGTACTTCAGCTAACATCTCTATAAACTTATTAGTCCGATTTGAAAAATGCTTTTTGCATTCAAAAGCTTGAAATATGCGAATGATGATCCTTTATTTCGTTTTTTTTTTACGATGTACAATTTCGCCGCTAGAGGGCGTAAATGCAGATCATGTCGAATTCAAAAATACGTTTTATTCCACATATTTGCTTCTATACATCCGATTGAAAAAAATCTTTTATCTTTCGATTCCATTTATGTCGAAGAGTATTTTGGATATAGTTTCCTTTTTAAATTACGCATAGACTTTCCGCTAGGGGGCGTAAAAGTAAATTGCATTTTTGCCGATAACTCTTCTTCTAAAACTCCGATTTGAATTTTTTTTTCAGCAGATACATCTCCTGATGCACAATCTTTTGCATATAATTTCGAATTTTTGGTAAAGAATACTTTGGCCACCACCAGGGGGCGTAAGTATTAATTTTCGCTTCTGATGATGATTTACCATAAAATCTGAGCTTCTAAAATATCGATTGAAAAAATTCTTTCGTGGACTGATGCCACTCACATCGATAAACCTTTTCGGGATATTTTCTTCCTAAAATATTCCACAATTTCTCCGCCAGGGGGCGTAGATGTATATCTTATTTTTTGTCAATATCTCGACTTCCAGGAGTCCGATTTGAAAAATTCCTTCTTTGTTGGATACTGTTTTCCGCGTGGCAGGTTTTTCATATAATTTCCAAAATTTTCAAGTAATTCATAGACTTTCCGCTAGGGGGCGTAAAGGTAAATTGCGTTTCCCCCTATATCTCTGCTTCTAAATCTCCGATCTGAAAAATTCTTTCTGCACCGGATACAGCTCCTGATGGGAAATCGTTTGCACATAATTTCTAATTAAAAAATGGTTTGGCCACCAGGGGGCGTAAACCTTAATTTTCGCTTCTGATCTATTTGCAGCAAAATATGAGCTTTTAAATTCTCGATTGAAAATAACGTCGTTTGTCGACCGATACTACTCATGCCGACGAACTTTTTATAGACATTTTCTTCTTATAATAGTGCACGGTTTCTACCCAAGGGGGGGGGGCGTAGATGTATATCTTATTTTTGTCCATATCTCGACTTCTAAGAGTCCGATTTAAAAATTCCTTCTTTGTTGGATAGTGTTTCTAGTGTGACATGTTTTTCCTATAAATTCAAAATTTTCAAGTAATTCATAGACTTTCCGCTAGGGGGCGTAAAGGTAAATTGCGTTTTCCCCTATTTCTCTGCTTCTAAAACTCCGATTTGAAAAATTCTTTCTGCACCGGATTTAGCTCCTGATGGGAAATCGTTTGCACGTAATTTCAAATTTTTGTAAAAAATTGTTTGGGCACCAGGTGGCGTAAGTCTTAATTTCCGCTTCTGATGTATTTGCAGCAAAATATGAGCTTCTAAATTCTCGATTGAAAAAAAGTCTTTTGTGGACCGATACTACTCATGTCGACAAACATTTTAGGAACATTTTCTTCTTGAAATAATGCATGGTTTCTACGCCAGGTGCGTAGATGTATATATTATTTTTGTCAATATTTCTACTTCTAAAAGTCCGATTTGAAAAATCCTTCTTTGTTGGATAGTGTTTCCGATGCGAAATGTTTTTCCTATAAATTCAAAATTTTCAAGTAAATCATAGACTTTCCGCTAGGACGCACAAAGGTAAATTGCGTTTTCTGTTCCTAAAACTCCGATTTGAAAAATTATTCTTGTATCGCATACAAGGCCTGACGGGAAATATTTTTCACGTAATTTCTAATGTTTGGTAAAGAATGGTTTGGCCACCAGGGGTCATAAGTGTTAATTTCTACTTCTGATGTATTTGTAGCAAAATCTGGGCTCCTGAAAACTCGACTAAATTTTTTTTTCTTAAACCGATAACACTCATATGGATAAACCTTTAGTGAATACTTTCTTCCTAAAATAATGCACGGTTTTCCCACCAAGGGACGTAAAGTCACATTATATTTTTGTCGATAACTCTGTTTCTAAGAGTTCGTAAGCTCACGATTCCGTTTACAACAATATCTGAGGGATTAAAGACCCGATTGAAAAACTTCTTTCTTCCGTCAGATAATATTGTTTTCCATACCAGTTCCATTGACTTTGAATAGCTTTGATAAATTTAATTTGCGTCAGAACGGATTCAAAAGACGTGCTTATTACACCCGAAAATTCGGTGTCATCTTTCTTGCTTTATTTCATTACGCAGAATATTTTTCTATTTGTACTAAGAGAAGGCAGTGAATTCCTATACCTCGCTTTTTGACCCTCTTTCCACATACGTCCACTGAAATTCCTTTGCCAGCGATTTAAATTTATAAACCCACTTAAATTTTCTTTTTTGCAAGCGATTGAAATAAATATTGTCGACCAAACAGTTTTCTCAAAGCTGAACGCAACTTGTTGTACTGATGTTGCAGTCGTATACTCTACGAAATTACTGTATTTGGCGCTGAAAATTTTAATTACCTCTTTTTTACGCTTTCCAACCGTTATTTGAAGAAGCGTATATGCTCAGCTTTGTCAGTCCGTTCGTCCGCACGATAACTTGCGTAAAAATGGCTCGATTTCGATTAAATTTTAGTATATGGTTGGGGGACCCTATTTAAAATGGACGAAATGGAGTCAAAGGTCAGGACATAGTATCGGGATCCATTCCATTGCTCTTATACTTCATAATTTACGCAAAAATGCTTCGATATCGGCAAGATTTTATTATGTTCTTCCGTAGGTATACTGAACCAGTTTTGTAGAATGTCACGGAAATGGGGTCAAAGGTCAGGGCACAGGAGCGAGATTTATTCCACAGCCATTATCCTCATAACTTGACTAAAAATGTTTCTTTTGCGGCAAGACTTTATCATGTGGTTCCGGAGGTATACTGAACCAGTTTTGCTGAATATCATCGAAATGGGCACAGGAGCGAGATTTATTCCACAGCCATTATCCTCATAACTTGACTAAAAATGCTTCTATTGCGGCAAGACTTTATTATGTTGTTCCGGAGGTATACTGAACCGATTTTGTTGAATATCATCGAAATGGGGTCAAAGGTCAGGGCACAGGAGAGATATTTATTCCACATCCATTATTTTCATAACTTGACTAAAAATGCATCTATTGCGGCACGACTTTATCATGTTGTTCCGGAGATATGATCATGATCATGATCATATTTAGAGGATTTTAGGAAGGGAGTGTCTGACCCCAGGTCTTAAACAACCCTTAGAAATAGGAAGCTGGGAGATTTGTGCTAGAGTGCCCGATGGGAAAGTTACACGGAAGCGAAGTAGAAAGGGGAAGGAAAACGCCCTTATTTATTACTGGGGGGGCAGTACCCGGGGTCCAATGGGTTAACGTGCCCATCCGACGCACGGCGGTTATTTAGTGGATCGAATCTGAGGAACTTTCCGCGGCAGTCACGAACGTTGCCCATTAGGCCACCCGCGGCCAGTTCCGAAGATATACTGAACCAGTTCTGTTTAATGTCATCGAAATAGGGTCAAAGGTCAAGGCACAGGAGCGGGATTTATTCCCCAGCCATTATCCTCATAACTTTAGTAATAACTTGAGTAATAATTTCTGGTATGTTGGAAAGCGTATGATAATCAATGCATTACATGATTTTACTAACTTGTTATCTTTAAACGAATTATTTGTCTTTTCCTTTGTACCTTACAAAAATAAATTACTTTTAGAGCTTAGTTTATGAAAATAGAGAGAGCACAGACAACCTGTAAAACAGAAAACGTGTTCAAGTTGCAGACAGTAAAGTCTTTCGATATCCGATATAATATGAGAACTTCACATTATTTGAAGTGCTTCCAACGTGCGTGGGAGTAAATATCCACTGACTTTCTGCTTGACGAGTCTGTTGGGTTAACCCCGTACGTGACCGCACTGCGGAAAGCATACCCGTCGAAGCAACCTCGCACCTCGGGGGATCATAACCACGTTAGGGAAGACCGGAACCATCCGGATGCGGGGATTGTCAGACGCAGGATGCTTCATGAAGTGGAGGGGGAAGTGAAGTGAAAGACGGAACGCAGGACGATGAGGTGAAGTCATAGCGGGAGAACAGGAATGGTCTTCGTGTCATCATATTTCGATAGTTGAGAACGGATGTACCCATGCAATTGAATGAACAATGAACAAGGAAGATGTTCTCTGTTCCACCCTATGCTGCACTTGCATACGTTGCTGACGCTTTCATCGTAAGTAAAAGAAAAGAAACTTGTGTAATCGTGTTTCACAGGTAATCTAATCTTGATAACCCCCTTTAAAAAAGTCGCATATGTGTTCGATGCGCTTAAGCATACATTTGAGATGACGGCATTATATTGGTTTCAGGTAAACTTCAGAAAGTGGTGCCCACGAAATCAAGTTTTTCGAGTCTAAGAAGAGATATTCCAGAGGCCTTGATATACATTTATTAAATGGGGAATTTTTAAGCTTTATCCGGACGTCAGAGGTAACATTTTTAATTTATTATGATTTAGTCCCAGAAATAATGGTACAAAACGGCTATGGATCGCTTTTGTTTTGACGTTGCGGTCTTATACATATTAATATGGTTGTCTTATACGTATTAATATATTAATATGGTTGTTCTTTCTCAGTTCTTTGGCTGCATCAGAATTAAAACTCGTTTTCTATTGTTAGCAGGTAGTATACATGTGTATACAATATACTAGCGTATGTCCCGCCCTAAGACGGTTGTTTTTAGGCTTTAAATGAGTGTTAATATATAGGGGATGTTGCCCGTCCTATGACGGAGTAAAATTTTTAATTCAAGCAGATTGAAAACAAATGAAATAGACGCCAGGTTTCTGTAAGGAAATATAGTAAAAACTTAAGTAGTAAGAACTCATTCATGTCAGAACAAAAAATTATATGCTATTTATTTCCGTTTTTCAAAAGACTTCGCGATGAATAACATTCTGTGTAAAATATTTGTTGTTTAACGATTGTAGGATAGAGCGTTTAGATGATCGATATTTTGCAAAATATGTAATATAATCAGCACTAAACTCAGAAAGTTACTTTCGTGTAAACTTACCTTAATAATTTTTACTTTCATTTCTCGCGTTAAATTACTTTTTCTCCGGCACACTTGTTATTCCCTTCACGGCTTGTTTTAGACTCTCCTATTCGACGGTTAGTTTGAAACTTACCCAAGGATTTTCTACAAAATAATGCGACAAATGATATTACAAATCGGTACTATCTAAATTCTCGGCAATGTGCTATTGGGACGACATCTGCTTTTAGATGCAATCTTGCTCACTTTGATATCTCAAGATTTCAGTTTTTATTTTAGGTTTAGATAGATCGATATTTTGCGTTTAGATAGATCGATATTTTGCAAAATGTATAATATAATCAGCACTAAACTTGGAAAGCTAGTTAAATTAAAAAAGATTAAAGCTTACAAATTAATATTGAATTGTGCTACATTAAATTAATATACAAACTCAACTTGCTGTGATATTAAGATTTCAATTCGAATTTTGTAGATCGGATAAATAGAACTCGCGTCATTGATAATCCTATGTTTTTAGTAGCACGCGATCACTTTGACATCCCAAAGTGATCGCGCGCTGTTGTGTACCAGCTGTTTTAATCCACATGATTGCTAATCTCTGGCCGCTTTTTGTAGGTGGCACCACTAGTGATAGACCCTTGTTATTGTTGTGCGCGAAAATCTCAGAAGGGCAATCATTTCGAAGGTTCCCGGACCGGCACGCGCGGAGCGTAATATCATGCTGCTCAGATAACTCATTTTGCCCATTCCGGCCCTAACTGATGCTCGATGAGCTAATCTTTCTGATTTGTACCGCACATCACTCTCACGTGAATTCTTACGTGTTGGATTGATCCATTTATGTGACGAGGGTAGGTTGTAACGTACCAGGAGATGTGACGTACTTGCCAGAAGGACGCATAAAGGCAGATAGGAATCAGAATAAAACGTCCGCGTAGCTCAATTGGTAGAGTGACTTATTCCGGAATGAGGGGATCCGGGTTCGAATCCTGGCGTGGACAAAAATGACGGAGAAATTTACTTCGTTATAATGGCGCTCGAACTATCCGGATAACCCGACCGTTCAAAATCTCGCAATGGTGTGATGTTATTTCCACACAGCGAGATAGGAAAAATAAGAGCAGCACTTCGAAAAAAAAAAATAAAAATAAAAATAAAAATAAAGGGGAGATGATGTAACGTACCAGGAGATGTGACGTACCCGCCAGAAGGACGCATAAAGGCAGATAGGAATCAGAATAAAATGTCCGCGTAGCTCAATTGGTAGAGTGACTTATTCCGGAATGAGGGGATCCGGGTTCGAATCCTGGCGTGGACAGAAATGACGGAGAAATTTACTTCGTTATAAGGTGTATCTAATAACCCGGCATCTCAGTGTATAATGAATTGAAAATACGAAGTTGATCTACTCTTGATACAGTGGAACACTAAATGAGGTGATTCAGACAGACTGCTCTTTAGAATTATACAGACTGCCCCGTAGAATTATTGCTTCTTCCGGTTAATGGCCCAGTCCCTTTCTCGGGCGGCACTTCAACAACCAGGAGGAGGTGGCAGCTGGGGTGAAGGAGTTCTTCGCCTCGAAGGACGAGAACTGGTACCACCGCGGAATTGAAGAACTAGAAGACAGATGGTTAAAGACGCTGCAACACAATGGCCTATACTTTTAATGCTAGTCAGCTTTCGTCGAAAAGGTACGTATAAAGACACAAAGTGATCCAAATATTGCAAAACTTTTGACTCATCCGCTGTAAAGTAATTGTTTTATACACAACGACAAACTGATTTATAGATAGCGAGATTAAATTCTTATTTTGTGGAAAATTGGTATTTTCATAGATTTGTTTTGCCATTTTTCCTGAAATCAGCACCCAAAAATCTATGAAAAAATGTAAACATTTTTCAGACGATTTTTCCGTCGCAGATCTGTGTATTTATTCAAACAAGTTAAAATCGGAATATGCAATTTGCATCGTTCAAATTAGACTCCAGGAGCTCTGGGTACATGTACCTCAGTGGCGTATCTTGTGTCCGAGACCTGCGCTATCTCACCCCCCCCTTCACAGTACCGTTTTTTAAAAATTGCGAAGTTTATTTTTTAATTGTTAAGTTATAGAAGTGATTTTCATTTTTTATTTTTAGGTACATGCTATTGCTAACACGGTACCAAATAATTATGAGGATTAGGATTTGAACACTTTTTTGTACAGGAACTCCATTCTTCTTTTCTTCTGTGTGAACTTGAGTGTTACGTTTTCACAAAAATGTTTCTTCCGAGTACTTTTTCATATTTAAAAAGAATGTTTTTCTCTATTAACAAACCAGCCAAGTTGCTCGAATGTGCGTGTCTTTGTGTGGTTCTAAGATATGTCTTGATTCTTTTTAATACGGAAAAACTTCTTTCGGCAGTTGCAGTTGTTGATGAACAGTTTAATATTAGATCTACTAATTTGCACATCTCAATAAACACTATGTCCAATTATTCAACTTTATGTAACAAGTAATGTCTCTTACTGATTTGTTTTGTATTCATCAAGGGAATTAAACACCTTCAATTCATTTTTTAATCGAGCTGCATCAAAATTTGAAGCATAGAGTTCTTTAAGCTCTGATAGTAGATATTCATGGAAGCTTTCACAACATTTATCAAAACAGTTCGAATCCAACAAAGCCACGAATTTCAGATATAATATCACTGATTTTAATTCATTGACATTTCACACAAACTGAATCAACTCTCGCGAAACACTTGCTGGAAGCATGGAGTGACTGAGGTAGTCCGAACCCTTGCTCAAAGCAATGGCCCACTCACGCCGGTAGCTCATTCATGTTGTCATGGAAACGCTAGCAGGCGATAGTATTGAAGCTCTTCAAATCAGAACAGCGAAGGCTCTCGAAGACCTGTTTGCGTTATGCCATTGATGCCGTTGATCATCATTCGTCAGACTGATTCTCATGATCGAAAGCAGCGAATCCGCTCGAGTTTTTTCGCTCCGAAAGCATATCAACATATCTTAATACCGTTGATAATTAACTTTTATTTGTGTATATTTAATTGACTTTTATTTGTGTATATTTAATTGACTTTTATTTGTGTATATTTAATTGACTTTTATTTGCGCATTCTCTGGGCTTCGCAGCTAGACTAGCTAGCCTCGAATAAACGCTACTGATATACCTATTTCATTTAGTAGCGCATGAATCAGTCTCTTACATTCTTAACATATAGTCCGAATCTTAGTTCAGATTCAGCAATTATTTAGAATTTAAAATAACATGTTTGCAGTGCGCAATTTGACCCTGCTGTTAATTCTGTTATAAATTGTTATAGCGTCACGAAACATTTGATTCTCTTTGCGGTATTCTCATTTTGTTGATACAAATTATCATCACTTAGAACATGTTTTTCTACGCTCAGTACTGTTCTGTTTAAGATATGTTTGGACTTGAAATGCAAAGGGACTTCTGACGCAAAAGTGAGAAAATCCTATCGTTATCCTATGCAAGATGTGTCTCAAAAATGGCTTATTGCTCGTAGAAGTGGGTCGAGCCAGAGCCGTAGCGATGGGGGAGGGCAGCAGGAGCGGCCGCCCTGGGCGCCGAGCCGGAGGGGGGCGCCATCGAGACGTAGATTGTTTTTATAAGTGTAAAAAAATGTGAATTAATTTATACGCGTAATTAAAAAAATGTGTACAATTTAAACTTCATTATGCTTTAAGGATAAAATGATGACCAGGTTAACGCACCTGGCAATTCTGTCAATAGAAAAAGATATTGCTAAAAATATTAATATGATCAAATAATAAGTGATTTTGCTGCTATTAAAGCTCGAAAGGTGTATTTGTAAATACAAAATCTTTCTGTTAAGGCTTAAGCATAATTTTAAAGAAATGCTACTTGTACATATTTTTTCTGTTGTTCATAAGCTATAACTTGAGGTAGCAATTAATTATAAATGAAAATTATTCTTCATTCAAACTATGTACAACGTTTTTTCTTTCTTCTGCAATCCCTATTGAAGCTCATATAATCACTACACACTATTGAATATGATTACCTATAGACGTTATTTTTTGTAAGTATTACATTATGAGTAATATTTTATAAAAAAATTAACATTTTGTTACTATTTCATACAATTAGCAAATTATATACGGGACAATAATTGCAAATACCAATAAAAATCGCAATATTTTTATTATACAGGTATTGTACTATATCTGCAAACAGGTATATAATAAAATCTGACACCGTCACCTGTTCCAGTTAGACTGGGGCAGGGGGGCGCTAATTTTACTGCTTGCCCCGGGCGCCAATACCTCTAGCTACGGCCCTGATCGAGCACTTCCAAAAACTGTATAATATGCGAACGACTTTGCTGCAGAAAAGAAACGATTTAAAAGCCTCAGAAATATTGATATTATGAGTAGTGTCCTTCTTTCACAGCGCCAGTAAATAAGTACAGGTACACTACGGTTTGTGAAAATTGCAACACCACGAAGAAGTGCTGGTATTAGCTTGAAACTTACAGGATATGTACAACAGGTTGGTACATGCAAATGATTAAAATGTCAGGGAAAATACGCATGCGGTTTTCGAGCACAGTCCTCTGAATTGTCCGGTCTTGGAAATAAAGGGCTGGTTCAAACGAGATGTTGCAATCAGTGAAGATCCAACATTGAGTCGAAAGGGTGTTTCTTGTGTTTCACTATGTCCCGTTAACGAAGAAGGTCACATTATGAACACCTGACAGACTTTGAATCAGGAAGGATTGTTGGGATAAGATAAGCTGGATTTTCCTACCCAAAAATCGCCACTTGTATATGGGACGAAACGACAGTCCAGTGATGTGTGGCGTTAGTGGACAGATGAGGTTCGGACTCACAGAAATCCAGGAAATGGACAGCAAAATCGTACGACTGCTCGATATGTCAGACACCTCTACCGCATGACAGTGACCGATCGCACAGTTACATCTACGGTGTTAGCGCATCGATGGAGCCATGTCACAGGTCAGGCTTTGTCCTCTACCACAGTTCGATGTCATATGCTTAACAGAGCACTGGTTGCTAGCAGCCCATTGGTGCTCATCTCTTTGACTCTCAACCACAGACGCCTCAGGCTGCAATGGGGTCTGGAATACAGACATTGGCGCACTGATTGGCCACAGGTCATGTTTTCTGACGAGTCACGATTCAACCCGATTCACCATGATCGCGCGTCATGGTTTGGAGGGCCATTGGGTTCAATTCGCGATCTTGCCTGATAGAAATTGAGGGGACCCTCAACTGAGCGATACATCAGGGATGTTTTAGAGGCAGAGGTGATACCCTTCCTTCAGAGTTGTCCTAGCGGTATACTCCAGCAGGGCAATGCTCCTCCGCATGTGGCTCGGAATGTCCAAGATTTCTTCCATCCCTGGCCTGTACGTTCGTCAGATTTGTCTCCGATCGGATATGTCTGGAACATTGTTGCCAAGCGACTAGCCCGTAAAGCGCGTCCGCCAGTCACTCCAAATAAACTCTGGTCTCTCATAGAAGCAGCCTTGCAGGCTATTTCCCAGGACGATATCAAACAGCTCTTCCATTCTACGCCACGTCGTGTAGGGACTGTTATTGTTGCCCGAGGTGTCTTCACACGATACTGTGGTTTGAAGGGAGAAAATCTTGTATAGCTCTACAATTGCGATGATTTATCTTGTGTAACATGAGGAATCTGCGATAGAGATTTCTTTTGAATAACACGATTCGTTCTTGGTGTTGCAATTTTCACAAACGGTAGTGCATAAGCTATACTTGCAATAGTATTGTATTTTATAGACCGACGTGAGAAAGAGGGAAAAGCCGGAGTGCCCCATGGCAATACTTACGGAGATTAGAAAAACTGAACATTTTTAAATCGGGTGTTAGTGCTTCAGAGTGACAGTACTTGAATTAAACTTTAATATGTGTTACCTTACTCTCATACTCTTTCGCATTTCAGCAGAACTATTATAAAGAAGAATCTGAGTGCGAACTACTACTTCCACAGCTGATATAAAGAAGCGAGTACAACCCACTTCACAGAGAAATTTAGTTCTCCACGGAAAGGGCCGCAATAATACAATAGGATCCAACCAATTTAGAAATCTGGTCACGTAAGACCAAAGAACATGGCATTTCATTAACAGCATATCTCTTTCATTTTGTACATAACTAAATTACGTGCAGTCATTAAATCAGTTCACGTACTACAATCAGCCCGAATGTCAAAATAGAGTCAGAATATTTATTTTGCAACAAGAAGTTGAAACACACACATACAAAGATTCACTGTGCTTTTTCCCGATCATTCTCAGTCTATCCATAATAAACATTATATCCTTAACGATAAATATTTATCTCATCCATTAAACTAATATCATAATATCTCTGAAATTCATTCTGCCCAAGAAAAAAGGTAAAGAGGAACTCCACTATATAACGGCTGAGTAATACCACTGCATTTGAATCTCTCTCTCTTTCCTTAATGATCATCAGAATGGACTCTTCGAAATGTTTTCTCTGTCTAATTCATTTCAAAAAGGAGGCTTCCTAGGAGCATAAATATCTTCTGTGTTAGTTCTAGAGTAAATTATGAGCGACACAGCCGAAAAGGCGCACGTGATAGCGTGCGGAGTGCGGGGGCCGGCATGAAAATGTTTCTGTCACAAGTGCACCAGAAGAAGAAAAGCAACTTCCTTTATTGGGGCATTTTGATTTCAGCGGAGGTAGCAATCTTTGATGGATCTGTAGAAGAATAGTGAGAAACATGTGCTGCTTTCTAATTGTGTTCAATGGGTCCGGGCTTGTGTCCTAGGTAAAGCACGGTTAATGTATCTCTTATTACGCACGGGATTTGTCCCTTGAACCAGCGAACTCAAATTAAGGACAGATGACCCTTTATCTATATACACTGGCGGAAAGTGAAAAAAAAAATCACCAAGAAGGGGACGTCTGAAACCAACGAAATTTATACAGCATAATAACGGAATACAGAGGATAACATGATCAAAACATTATGACAAAATACAGCTGTATTTGCTGGTAAACTGAAAAATAACATTTCCATGTAACATGGTTAGCACGAGGTTGAACCGCCATGAACTGCGTCACACTGTGCAATTCTGGCATGGAGTCTCTCGTACAGATGGTGGACGGGGTATTCAGTTCCAAGCATCCTCAACCTGGACGCGTAAATCGGGGATGGTCGTGGCTGGCCGTGGACACCGGATAAGTTGTTGTCCCATAAAATCCCACACGTGCTCAATGGGGGACAAATCCGGTGAACGTGCAGGCCATGGAAGTTGTCTCACACCCTGAAATGCATGTTGCGTTGCACGTGCCGTGTGTGGGCGTGCGTTATCTTGCTGGAAAACACCACGATGGACCGACCTTACAAATGGCCCAACAACGGGCTGAATGATGTTGTTGATGTAGGAGGTGCTGTTTAACGTACCCGATACAAACACTAGTTGTGTACGGGAGTGATAGCTGATCGCTCCCCACACCAGGAGACCAGGTGTAGGCCCTGTGTGTCGCTGACGGATGCAAGAAGGGTGGAGACGCTCCCGAACATGCATACGGCCATCGGAGGCTCCGAAGCAGTATCTGCTTTCATCACTGAACACGACAGATCGCCATTGCGTTCTCCAGTGCATACGTTGGCGACACCACTGTAGCTGTTCCTGACGGGGGATGGAGTCAGAGGTACACATGCCAGAGGCACACGTGCACGTAGTCCTGCATCAAGTAGACTGTTGCGGATTGTTCGCACAGTCACCTCAGGTGCAACGGCAGCTCGGATTAGCGTCGCAGTGGATGTTCTGCTTGACAACGCCGCTTTTCTTATGCGTCGCTAGGTCCGCCCATCAGTCCGTCTGTGACTCCCAGTTCCACGTCTTCTCGTGTGGGAATGTTTCTCAGACCATCTGCGCCACCATCGTACCACCACCGATACTTCCCGTCCAATTCGCTCTGCAATACGACGATACGACCACCCGGCCTCGCGGAGTCCGACTAGACAACCTCTCTCAAAGTCCGATAACTGCTGAAATCTTACACGTCTTCCATGTCCAGGCATTGCAGCTTCTTTAGGGTCTTCGCACGTGTCTGTACGCCGACGATTGATTACATTCACGTCGCCGTACTCCTTAAATACCACCGACGATAATTTGCATATTATGCCGTGCTGTGGCGTAAGCGCTCACCGGTTGGTCCCGAAATTAACATAACACCTACGTAAACTCGACCATATTAATATATGTAAATTTCATGATCGTCCGCCAATTCCTTCTTGATGTTCTTTTTTCACTTCCCGGCAGTGTATTTAAAACACGAGACCATTTCTTTCTACAATCCGCCAGCGCCGCCCACTGGAGCGATTTTCATTATTTTTTATTTAAATGAAAGTTACTGACCCACAGATTTGTCATCGCTCATTCTTATTGTCATAAGTAATCTTTTTATGTTACCATGGCATTTTCTGTGTACAATCCGCCATAATCGGAATGATACACAGGAAATTGGGAACTATTTGAAAGTGTTTTGATTCGGTAGTACAGCAAAAAAAAACAAAAAAACAAAAAAAAAACGAAAGAGCCTGTACGTTGAGATACACAGGGGTTGAGATACACCTTCAAATAATCTATTTATTAATATATTTGTATAACAAGTACATTTTCCGTTTCTAA
Source organism: Macrothele yani (assembly GCA_039090855.1). NCBI lineage: Eukaryota > Metazoa > Arthropoda > Arachnida > Araneae > Macrothelidae > Macrothele > Macrothele yani. The sequence goes on from CM077026.1 coordinate 122,331,751, forward strand.
TTTTAATACACTTAGAAACTTCTGATGACTTCTATTGTCAGACTCCTAGACTTCTGATGTCAGAGAGCCAATTGAAATTTTAAAGTGCGACGGTACGTCGAACAAGGAAGTTGCCAAGGACATATCCCCTAACTGGTACAAGATAAATACTAGTTCGCGCGGATTTCGCACGCGCCGTATTACAATTTTGTCTTTGAGTTCGAGTTCCTTTTTCAGATTCTGTTGTTTTTTATGCTCCTCAGCCTGAAGAAGCTGCCCGCGACAGCGAAAGCTTGCAATTTTGATGTCGTAGTGTATTACACCTAGAAACGGAAATTGTACTTGTTATACTAATATTATTAATAAATGAAATATCCTATGTCCACCGGAAAGAAGTAAACATCCCAACGATGAAAGAATTACCCAAATCGGTTCGGTAGTTTTAGAGATTAGTAAAATAAAATCCGTATATTATCCTGAACTACTTTTATTCACGTTGGGTGTGATCAGGCTATATAAAACAAAGCGGAACGATACACGAGAAATTGGGAACTACTTGAAAGCGACCTGATTCGGTAGTAAAGCCAAAAATAATAAAAAATATTTACGAAATAGCCTATGTCCACCGGAGAGAAATAAGCTTCTCTACGGCTAAAGAATTATCCAAATCGGTTCAGTAGTTTTCGAGATTACCGCAAATACACAAAGTTTCTCTCTTTATATATTATTAGTAGGCTAGGCCTATTAGTATAGATAAACGAAATAGCCTATGTCCACCGAAAAGAAGTAAGCTTACTAACGGCGAAATAATTTTTATCCGAATCGGTTCATTAGTTTTCGAGATTAGTAAAACAATTCCGTATATTATCGTGAACAACTTTCATTCACGTTGGGTGGGATCAGGTTGTATGTAAACAAAGCGGAACGATACGCGGGAAATAGGAACTACTTGAAAGCGATCTGATTCGGTAGTATAGCCAAAAATAATTAAAAAAATCGAAATAGCCTATGTCCAACGGAGAGAAATAAGCTTCCCAACGGTGAAAGAAATCCAAATCGGTTCAGTAGTTTTCGAGATTACCTCAAACACACAAACAAAGTTTCTCTCTTTATATATTAGTATAGATTACATAATGATAACAAAAAAAGAATATTGTTAAAACCAAACTAGCAACGTAAAACACATTTTTAACACCATTGTGTAGTTATGCAGACACGATATCATTTCGGGTCACTGAAAGAATGCCTCAATACTCCAATGCAAGCCTGTCAACGATGGGTAAGCACATTAAATGTCTAAAATTATAATCTTGTGAGTTATAATATCTCATAAAAACACACTTTGCGTATGATCAATATTACATCTTTTTGCTAGTGCGAAACACCAAGTGATACATGTACTTTCACCAAGAGCTCGCCGTTGCAAAATAACACATTTTAATTAAAGTGTGACCAAGTTTTTGGAGGTTCCATCCCACTTCACTCAAAAACCTATGCTTTTCCAGTTCACATATTATAGACTATACGTTTGTATTTAGTCTTATCTCACAATTACACCATGTACTTCCAAAGATATCTAAAATCCTTTTAATGATACAATTTTTTACAATATCTTATTTTTCTGTTAAAATGCACATATTTTAATACACTGACAAAACACGTACGAAATAATTGGCTTTTTGGTAACACTTTGTCTATGTTATGTTATCAAGTACAGTAAAAATCCACATACTCTACTGTAATGATATCTATTGTTCAAAAATAGTTGAAATTTAGTTATATACATACAGTTTCCTTGCAAAGTCTTAGGAAATCTTACACTCTTGTCACGGACTTGTCTTTCGTTAGTCAGTTTCTATTTACACATGCAGCTGAAAAAACCGCACAATTCTATGTTCACTCACACCATGTGTATCCATGTAATCCTTGAGTGAGACAAATGAGCTCTGTCCAAATTACACATAAGCACATGTAAGCCTAAAAATGTTAACTAAACTTTGGAATTTATCAAAGAATATAACCTTAAAGGAGAGAGAATAAAGAAGACTAAGCGCGTTCAAAATAAATTTTCAAAATATGGCGCACTTTAAAAAGAAAAAATCTAATTTTTGTGCAAACTCCGAATAAACGTGAAGTACATCAACATACCTGATTGCAGCAAGAAACATTTCCTTTAATGGAGTATAATAATCAGAAAATTTGGAACTTGCCAGCAGAAACGCATTTATGTCTTTTAAGATGATATGTTCCGGATTTTGAACTAACACAGTAAAAAATGTTTGCACTAATGCCCACAGCGTTACGGCTGACAGGTTTCCGCATTAGCAATACGTATAAAATGCCTCCAAGTATCGCTTTTCTTGCTCACATGATCTATTAGGATGTATTCTCTTGTGGCAAATTTTGCACGCTATACTTTTGACTTGTTAAATTCCATGTTGAAAACATTTACATTGGCAACTATGAATACATGAAGATATCGCCGTAGGTTTGTTGCCAATTAGTTTACCAAGTTACATGCCGCAGAAGGGTAACAAATGCCCCTTTCTCCAAACGGGCAAGCGTTAACACTGTAAAAGTAAATTTCTATAGGGCTTGGGATAGGAAAAACGATCGGTGTCGTCCCACTCTCTCTCTCTCTCTCTCTCTCACACACACACACACACACACACGCATACACACACCACCCTACTACAGACACTTTCCGTCCCCACTCCACACAACACACACAATCACTATGGATCGAATATTTTGTTTGCTAATGAGTCCCAAAGTGTTTTTACCATCTTAATACCTACAGATCGCAAAAATACTTTGAGTGCCTTTCCTTGCTTTTGTGATTATGCCCTGGGTTATGTCATGGAAGTAATTAAAGCCAGCAAAATAGCTAAATAGACCAGGAAATCAGGAAAGACGACTTTTTTCTTTCTTTACAATAATACGATAAAGAAATGGGTCACTTGGCTGAACCTCACCATAGGCGTCTGGCAGAAAAGCCCGGCCAGGCCCTTTGCTTTGTTCTCTAAAATAAAAAATCCCGGCTCGGCCTATGCAGACCTCTAGATCAACCTACCGACTCATGTCTTACTATACTGTCTCTTCGCCCATGGGATTCATGTAATTTTTCAGAAATTAAATAATTCCTTTCCTGCATACTTGGAAGGAATGTCGCTAAATTATTTAAAAAAACGTACTTAACGATGAAAGTTAAATAGAAATTTCAAAGATTTATACAAATTAACATTGTGAAACGCCAACCCGGTGAACAAATGGACAGAGGCGCAGGATCTGTCTATTCATCTGAGATGGGCCCGGATTGCAGTCCCCAATGAAGCAGAGGTTGTGTGATTTTCCTGCGGTATTAGTTCTATCCCTCTCTGGAAATAGGAATCCCAAAGTAATTATTGGCGACTCTTTATAGCATTTGATGTTCCCTAGGTTCGTTCAACTGTACGAAACAATAAGAAAAACCGGAGGGAAAAGATGAACCAGGAAACGATGAATAAGTGGGGTAAAAATGCCTTTGTGAAGGTGTACGACCGCTTTTGAATCGCATGATGAATGTTACTCTTCAATTGAAGCATTCGGTCCTTTAAAACTGCTTGCAGATGTGATGACTGCAATGTATTTGAGCATATAGTAATTAAACTGTGCAGGTGTATCTCTTTCAATTCAGCATAAAAGCTTGATTCAGTTCTTCGCAAGATGTGTGGAAACACCTGCTAAGATTCACATAAATGCATATCCACGTCACCATGGTTACTGCGATAAACACGAGTAATAGTGAAAGGAAAGCATTGGAGAGCCCTCCATCATAATCGCCTAGTTTGTCTCTTATATCTGAAGTACAAAAGATGAATTATGGACGTTTGGACCCATTTAAAAACTTCATGTGCAATTTATTTCATACTTTCCTGAAAGATCATTAAGATATAAGCTCTCGTGTTGTTCCTTTCTCTCGATTTCTCCCTTCGTTTGGAAAGTATTAGCATTTTGTAAAACTGTTTACACGAGAGAAGCAAATCTATTGATGCGCGCAGTAGTAATTAATGTTTTATCATTAAAACTTCGAAAAAATTGCTCATATGCAAAGGTTTATTTTGTACAGCGTCATGTCTAGGGAGACAGATTTCAGAAGACGGAAGGATTTTTTTTATCAACTTCAAAAAAAAAAAAAAAAAAAAAAAAGGCCCAAATACATGTAGCAAAAAGTTTAGAGTGGAACCTCGCGTATACGTTTTACTAGGGGATGGCCTTAAAAGCGCCATCATGCAAACTTTTTCTAACTCAGTTTTATTTCACCTCCTGAAATACTTATCAATATCATTATGCTATCATCTACAGAAGAGTTTGAAGTACCTTCGTCATTACGTAACTGCTTTTATACACCTTATTTCCACAGCTAGACAATTTTAAGTGTTAGGATGGCGTTATATTATTACGGGTATGCAAAAGTTTCCGCCGTTTTAAGGAGAAAGGAACAATCAGGAAACCAGCACACATTTATTAAATTATTGAGCTAAAGAATGCAGTGACGAAATTTTCCACCTCTGAAACTGTGGCGAACCACTGTTAGGCTAGGTATGTTGCACAGAGCGAAACAGATGAAAGTCTAAGAGTGCAATGTTCGGGGAGTAAGTCGGGTGCGGTAAAACCTCCCAGTGTAACTGTTCAAAGGTTGATTTCGTGGTGGTAGCGACACGAGGTCTGGCATTATCGTGTAACACAATGCTAGACCACTGGGATGCGTCCTTTACTTGTTCATGGGCATTTTCGCTCGATTGCGGGGTTCAGTTTCATCAACTGATCGCTATATCGTTGTGCAGTGATTGTTTCGCCCGGTTTCAACAGTTCGAAGTACAGCACTCCATGCATATCCCACCACACACACAACAGCACCTTTTTTCCCGTGGATATCCTGTTTTGTAGTGGATATTGATGGCTGGTCTGGGTCGGCTCAGGATCGTTTCCTTACGGGGTTGTCGCAATAGACTCATTTTTTATCCACGGTGAAAATCCATAAGAAATTCTTCCTTTGAAACTTCTTCAGCAACGACGTGCAGATGCCCGATTGTTGACCAATATTACGCTCCGTTAAAGTATGCAGAACTCACTTACCAATCTTCTGGATCTTTCCCAAAGCCTGTAGACGCCGTACCACCGTCGATTGAGCCACTTTCAAACGTTTCGCCAGTTGCGTGGTCGATTGTGTGGCATCATCTTGCAACAGCGATTCCAGCTCCTTGTCCGCGGTCTACCTGCAGGTGGCTTGTCTTCCAAGCTTAGATCACCTTTCTTAAACCTGACAAACCATTCTCGACGCGTCCGCGCACCCATAACCGTTTCGCCATACGCCTGACATATTGAACTGTATGCTTCGCTCGCAGTTTTCCCTAAATTAAACATGAATAACACACGGTGACAAAAATTAACTTTATCGACCGCCATGCTTGGCTTCATGTACGAACTGGCTACATGCGTCGCCGACCGGTTAGACCCCTGCAGCGCCTGGTAGCGGGAGCGGCGGAAAATTTTGCATACCCCTAATATAATCCGCAAACTGGGTAAACCGCGCAATGATAATCAAGAGTTTGCTCTAGTACAATTACAGAAATACGTCTTAAAATTCAATATCCAATAATATTCGAAAAGACAATACTGAAGGGGGTCTATACCATTCCCATCAAGTACCCGGATTCTTAAATAAAGTCTTACGTTGTCATAAGATGATTGATTTCGTGCGATAGAACAATTCAGTAATTAAAACGCCGTCAGTTACACGATCAAAAGGTTTAAAATTTATTAAGTTAAAAGGTTAAAAACACTAAATCTTTCGATTCCACATTGGGATCATCCTCAGATATTAAAATGACACATTAAACCTTGGTAAGGGGTATATATATATATATATATATATATATATATATATATATAGAACAAGGGCATAAACCATGATGCTAGAAACATTCTTTATTATGTCACTATCATGCATTATGTCACTGTACTTCATGTATCTGTGATATATATGTTCCTGTATTTCATGTATTGAGTGTGTGCATGAGTTCTACCCGTTTTTGTAGACAACAAAGAAAGGAAAAGAAAACGTGTCTAGTATTTCACATAACTGCCATCATTCTGTATGACCTCTTGCCATCTGTCTATGAGTAGGTGAATCCCACGCCGGAAAATCTCATGTGTTTTAGAGTAAAAAGTCATGTAATGCCGTTTTCCCATCGTCCACATCATCGAAGGTTTGGAGAGCGAAGGCGTTCTGTAACGATCAAAAAAGGTGGTAGTCCGTAGGTGCCAGATCAGGGGAATACGCCGGGTGAGGTAACACTTCCCAAACAAAGTCCAGTAATTTTTGCCTAGTGATTAAAGTAGCATAAGGTCTGCCGTTATCATGATGAAGGATCGATCACGCCTTTGCGATTGCCGAGCGCTGGCCGCTTCGATGTCAGTTGTTCTCGCAATCTGTCCAACTGTTGGCAGTAAAGGTCAGAATTTATCGTTCGGTTAGGTGCCAACACCTCCCAGTGGATTATTCCCTGGACATCCCACCAAACACACAACAAACCTTTTTGGGATGCAATCCTCCTTTTTAAGTCAATAGGGCAGGCTCCACACCTTGGCACACAGTCCGTCGACGCTTTACATTACGATACAGTACCCATTTCTCAACACCCCTTACATTTCGTCCCCAAAACGGTTCATTTCTGTGACGAGAAGCAAAGAAATACAGGTTCGGATTCTCTCCTCTCGTTGCTTTGAAGAAAGCTGGTGAGGAACCCGGTTATCGAACTTGGTGATGAACCCAAGCGCATGCATCCGTCTTTCGACTGTTGTTCTGTGTACCGACAACGTTTCCGCTAATTCCTGAACGGTTGGATGTGGGTCATTTGTTACAGCGTTATTTGTTACGGCTTGGACGTCCAGGACGTGGTTAATCTTTACAGTTTCTGTTTCTGTCCCGGAATTTCCGAAACCAACGGTGACATGTGCTATCATCAACTGCACCCTTCCCATACACTTGATAGATTTCTCTGCCAGCCACGGCTACAGTACTGTCTTTATCGAACTCGTACAGTAAACAATGTCTAATGTGTTTCTTATCGAAGGCTATGTTGCACCGTCCGGAATTTCCGTTACGAATGACTTACTGGGACAAACCTAGTGCCACTATATGATCCACTGCCCCACGCTTTATTGGCTGAAAATTCGAAATCACAGCGTCATCGGTGACGTAACTACTCAGATCGCAATTTGTACCTATTACAAAAACGGGTAGAACTTTTGCACACACCCAATATTTATCTATCCACTACAATGTATTATACACTGCCGGACAATTGCTAAGAACGGATTACAATAGCAACGATAGCAACCATAAAATGGAAGGCAGGAAAATGTGGAAATTAGCATAAGTGCGGGATACAGTAAGACGTGTTGTGCGTATGCAAATTTTGGATTGCCGAACTTGTTTGTGACGTCATAGCGCTGATAAGAGATATAAAGGATTTGACGCGTATTGACCGTTGTTGTTCAAACGCAAAGTTGAAAGGGAAAGAATCAATTGACGAACTTGCAATTTTCAGTATGTCTTCCCGACATCACCTAGATGATTTTACGCGTGGCCGTATTACTGGCAAGATTGAAGAAAGGCGAAAAATAACAGATGTTGCCAGGGAGTTCGACGTCAGCCACAGTGTTGTTTCAAGGCTTTGGAAATCATTTCAAACAAATGGAGAGTGTAGCAAACGTCACGGGGAGGTCGTGTTCGCAGTACGACACCTGCACAAGATCGGTACATAGTGCTATCAACAAAAAGACACCGGCGCAGCACAGCTAGTGAGGTAGCAAATCAGTTTATGGCTGCTACTGGCAAGCGGATCTCCCGAAAAACTGTCGCCAGACGTTTGCATGGAGGAGGACTATACGCCCGCCGTCCTGGTGTGTGCATCCCATTGTTCAGACGTCACCGTACTACCCGTTTGCAATGGTGCCATCAACATCGCAGTTGGACTGATACGACTGGTCTGCTGTCCTCTTCTCAGATGAGAGTAGATACAGTCTATCGTCCGATTGTCGACGACAACTGATCTGGCGTGATAGTGGTACTGCATATTGTCTAGCAAACATACAGGAAAGGGACCGATATCCGACATGTAGTGTCATGGTATGGGCTGGCATCATGCTCAATGGCCGTACATCCCTCTATGTACTTCCAACTGGGACTATGACTGGCCAACGATACATTAATGATGTTCTGCTGCCTCATGTTCGCATGTTCCGTGGTGCTGTCGGTGATAGATTCATTTTCATGGACGACAACGCAACATGTCATCGAACAGTCGCTGTCCAGGAGTGTCTTGGGAGCGAGGATATTCAACGCCTCGTATGGCCAGCACGTTCTCCAGATCTGAATCCCATTGAAAATGTGTGGGATGCTTTGGGGAGGAGTCTTGCTGGTCGCCAATGCCCTCCAATAAACAAGGACACCCTCATCCGTGCACTGACAGAGGATTGGGATAAATTACCCCAACAGCTGCTTGATAGCTTGATAATGTTGTGCAAAGCATGACACGACGTGTGGAATCTTGCATCGCCCTCCATGGTGGCCATATCTCGTATTGACATCTTACGCCGGAACGCCTGCGGACGATAATTGCATTTTTTTCACGTTTACGTATTCTGAAGAAAATGGCCTGTTTGTCCCTTGAACACGTTCCAAAGGCTTCTGGATTTCAGAGCACAATAAATGTTCTTTCTTGCAATTTCCTGGTATTCTGACATTATTTTATTTCACTTGGCATCCAACCACACTTACTTTTTTATGCGCTATATAGCTGTTTATGATCCGTCCTTAGCAATTGTCCAGCAGTGTATTTATGTATCCATGGATTTCACTGTATTTTATGTACCTGAGATGTACGTATATGTCACTGTATTTCCTGTATATTTCAGATACATTTTTATTATGTCACTACCATACACTGTATCACTATATTTCATGTATCTGGCATGTTTTACGTGCTTGTCCTGTACATATACGCCTCACTAGGATTTAATGTGTCCTTTTAGTATTTTTTTTTATTGGAGGTTTAACGACCACCGTGAGCAATTTTGGGTCACTGGTTCCAGGGAAGGGAAAGAGCCAGTGCCGTAAGACAAACACAACATCCATGCCTGACCGGGGATTCGAACCCGGACCCCTTACGGACGAATGATCAGAGGCCAGCGCCACCGGGGCGGCATTTTAGTATTTGAGGATGATCTCAATGTGGAATAGAAAGATCTAATGTTTTTAACCTTTTAACTTAATAAATTTTAAACCTTTTGATCATGTAACTGACGGCGTTTTAATTACTGAATGGCCGTCCCTGTGGCGCAGTGGTCTAAGTGATGGCCTCTGATCATTCGTCTGAAAGGGGTCCTAGTTCGAATCCCTGTGACGCATGGATGTTTTGTTTATCTTACGGCACTGGCTCTCTCCCATCTTTGGAACCAGTGACCCTAAATTAGGGACGAGTGACTGCTTATAGCCCATTGAGTTGCTCACGGAGGTCGTTAAACCTCCAATAAAAAAATCTACTGAATGGTCTTACGTCGGCTTTTATTTGGTTTAGTTTGGGGCTTTCGCGAACCCCGTGAGCAACTGGATGGACTATAAGAACCACCCATCACTTATTTAGGGCCACTGGTTCCAGGAAATGCAGAGAGCTAGTGCCGCAATGCAAACGCAATATCCATGACTCACGGGATTCAAACCCAGACCCATTTCGGACTAGTGGTCAGAAGTCTTCGCTAAGACCACCGCGCCCTCACGTAGCCATCAGAAGAAGTGTTTGCGGCGTAAGGAATATATGAAGGACATACGAGGGAGAGAAGGAATTGTTTTAGCAGACGTTCTATACAGTGCAGCAGTTGTTCAGTGGAAAGACATGAAACATCATTCTCAAGGCCCCGCGAACAGAGAAAGTATAGAAATTCTGACAAGACCCGATATCTGCAATAAGGGGGTGTGTCGGGCGACCTACCATCATCGTGGAACTTTATCATCCACAAGCACTGACCTCGAGACAAACATTGACCGTGACGTGATATTTTCGCAGTATCAAGTAACGTGAACATTAAATCTATATAATGACTATCGCTAATTCACATGTTCCTATTGTAACAATAAGTTTATATCATTTCAAACCCCACTCTGTTCTCCAGATTTTACTTTTTAACTCCAAAGTTCTTTATCGTCTACTGTAAAACTTTCCATTTGCAAGTGAAAGCTTAGCGAATTAAAATATTTCTGTTTCTATACTATTTTCGAAAATATGAGACGCCATTGACTTTTAAAATATAGTATACTAGCGACCCAGCCCGGCTTCGCACGGTAGCAATTCAGAATTTACGGCGAATCTAAAGAGAGACGATTATTACGTTCAACAGGCGACTGTCTTTCTCTTTGTAAAGCCATTCTTTGCCTGTCATTTGACAATCGAGATTGTTTCTTGCAAAGTTTCATTATGACGGGATAAACAAATTCTTTTAGCGTCCGATGTACTGCGATCTATATTCAATTTTCTTCTCGGCATAATGGTAATACAATATTTAAATTTTAATTAAAGAGCTACTCAAAGAGATACATACGTGTGGACGAAAACAACTGCGCATTTAGTCTGCGCGAGCGCCGATAAACCAATTCTTTCAGCGTTCGATGTAACTACGCATTTAGTCTGCGCGAGCGCCGATAAACCAATTCTTTCAGCGTTCGATGCAACTACGCATTTAGTCTGTGGCCTAAATGCTGTCAAACCGGTCACCGCGCGTGCGCCTAGCGTCTTTTTCCCAATCAGCAAAAACGTTTCGTAAACCGGTCGCTGCGTATCGTTGTTTGGGCAGTGGAAGCCAGGAAAGAATGAGAACGACGGTTTTTTCGTTCACTAAAATCGTTACTGCTCGGCTCTCTTTTGTCATAGATTAATGTTCCATACACCAAAACCTTCCTCGACAAATTCTCTAGGGAATGGTGAAAAACGCATCAAAATCTGTCCAGCGATTCTCGAGATTAGCCCGAACAAACTGACAGACGCCAACAAGGGACTTTATTTTATACTATGTGTAGATTAGTTAAACTTACTGATACTTATTTTCATCCCAAAATGTTCAGTCTTTCTGAGCTAATTAAAGTTATGCTGAAGCTTTGTTTATACAAAACACATTTTTAGAAAGATTTTCCAGCAATATGATAAATGTTTAAATTAAAATTACTTCTTTCGTTTTCTATCTGATAGCCCTTTTTCTGGACTCTGAACGTATATCCAGATTTCCAAGATAACAGGGCATTTCTTAAAATTGGTAGTGGTATTTTATTCCACTCCTCTTCCACTGCTTTCTATAGTTCAATAAATGGTTTAGGTCTGCGTTTAGAAAGCGCTCTTTTTAGCAGTCCAAAGGCGCAATAGTCCATTGGTGACACATCAAAGGACTTTGACGGAATATAAGCAAAAGATATAGACTGATACCCGTCTCTTTTTTCATGTTTTCAAGAAATGCTGTAACGTACCAGGAGATGTGACGTACCTGCCAGAAGGACGCACACGACATAAAGGCAGATAGGAATCAGAACAAATGTCCGCGTAGCTTAATTGGTAGAGCAACTTATTCCGGAATGAGTGGACCCGGGTTCGAACCTCGGCGCGGATAAAAATGACGGAGAAATTCACTTCGTTATAATGCAGCGGTAGATTTCCATGAAAGAGTGGTAGCCTTATTCTGATGGAGTTCTGCTGTTTGAAATCGCTGTAGATAAATTAATGGCATTTCCTCTTTAAACACAGGAGTTCAAATATTATTTTGGAAATATGTAGAATTTATTTTAACATTCTTTTCAACTTTTCTGAACTTTAATTACCCATTGGATGAGAAACCAGCAGTAATCACGAGTCCTTTACTGAAACTTTCTTCGGATTCTCGGAACCAACTTTGTAAGTTTTTTTCTGCTTTTTTAGGATAGTAAATAATCCTCTTTTCTGTTACAGTCATTTAGATAGATCCATACTTCATCAATAATCACAACAGATTTCCATCTGTCTCCGGCTAAGTGATTTTCAAGTGTCTAAACCGTGTTCTGCGCTCGGCCACGTATCTAGTCAAAAGGCGGTGAGCATTATGTTTTTTTGTTTTGTTTTTTAGATTCAAATCTTTGCTTATTTCCTTGTTTACAGTTGAAACACAGATTGTTAACGACTTGGCGATTTTTGTTTGGGAAGGTGGATTTTCTTTTCAAAGCAGAAACCCTACTTTTGAAATCATCGTAAAAGAACGTACCTTCTTTGGATATTCGTTGGGTGTTCTTTTTTCTGTTAAAACAATGCTCGATTATCATTCCCTCTATTGTTAACTTATTTTACATTTATAAATAGTAATTCCATGATTTTCACAACATTTTTTTAATTACAGAATACGAATATTTTTCATCGTAAAGAGTGAAAACATAATCTTCTATTCACAGCTTTTTTACGAGCGCCATTTTCTTAGCAGACGATGTTTAACTGCAGCAGATGTTTCTTTCGGGTTCATCTAGCAAGCTGTTGCCAGCTTCAATTCTTTGAACTTCTTTTATGTTCTGTAATTTCATATCAAAAACGTTCTAAAAATGTTTGAACATCCTCTATACTACACTGCGAAAAACGTTTTGTTAATTTAGCAAAAAAATTGTGGAATCAACTAAAAACTTTTGTCGATATACAGTCAACAAAAAAGTTTGTTGAACTTACAAATTTATTTGTTGAAAATTATTGTTGATTCTACAAAATTTATTATTATCATGACAAAACATTTTGTTCATTTAACAAAATAATTTTGTCGATTTTTAAGAATTTGTTTAACCCAACAATATGTAGTGTTATCGTGATAAAACGTTTTGTTGCTGGAACCAAACATATTGTTATCGTGACAGCAATTTCTTGCTCCAACAAAATTTAGTTATTTAATTGGGCCACTTTGTCCCTAAACTTTTTCCCGATGGCAACACCTTGCCGGTGCCCTTCGAACCTGAGTGTCAGCCATTTTTCCCCCAGCCGTATTTTAATTTTTCCCGGCGTATTTACTTTCGAGTGGTGTTTAAATGAATTTGGAAGGTTTTAGGTCACGAGCAAATGTTTTCAGAGCCAGCAAAAATTTGCTACCGCGCGGATTCGAACCTGAGACCTTTCCTTGAGTAACTAAGCGTGACTAACCACTCGGCTATGCCTGCCCTTGGAAGCAAATTCTTATCTGTGAATTCAGCACTTGAAGGTGGGTTTATTACCTTCTGTAATGTTCACGGACGTTTTGTACTTGACATAACGATGTATTGCCACTATTTTGGTGCGTGTGTAACATGTTTGTAAATCCGATTTCTTTTTAAATGTTTTCCTTAGTTTTTTGCTGAAACAAATTACTGACATTTTTGGTTAGATGGTTGCCGCACGAATTCTGAAACACCCTGTATATACACTGAAGAGCAATTGAATTAGAGACAGCCGGTGTTATGCAAATGTGGCGCTGTGTGCGGCCCTGTAAACGGAAACGACATGACGTAAGCAGCGATCCGACAATATGAGGAGTGATGCGACGGGAATCAGTAAGAGTCGGACGCAGTATGGGTAAGACGAAGGATCTAAGCGCATTAGATCGTGGGCAAATTGTCGGGGCCCGACGAATGGGTCACTCCATCTCAGAAGTCGTGCAGGCATTGGGATTTTCACGAGCCACTGTGTCACGGGTGCACCGTGAGTGCATCGAATCCGGTAAAACCATCCCTGCAAGGGCCAACTGTCGCGGACAACAGCGTGTGACTGAGCGGGGTCATCGTCGGCTAGCTCGCATTGTAACAGCGGATAGACGGGCCACAGTGCAAGAAATCACTCGGCAATTTAACGCTGGTGCACAGAAACGTGTAAGCAGCCACACCATCCAGAACCATCTCCTCACTATGGGGTACAGAAGCCATCGTCCCACGAGGGTACCGCTGCTTACCGCACATCACAGGGTACAAAGATTAGCATGGGCGCGGGAACATCGCCACTGGACCCTAGATATGTGGAAAAATGTTGCCTGGACTGATGAGTCAAGATTCACGTTGGTACATGCTGATGGCAGGATACGAGTACGGCGCAAATCACATGAAGCCATGGATCCTTCTTGAAAGCAGGGTACTCTTCAAGCTGGTGGGGTGGCATTCTCGTCTGGAGACTGTTTACGTGGACTGAAATGGGACCCCTGGTACGTGTGTCATCGTCCCTCACAGGTCAGCGTTACCGGGATATCCTGGACGACCATTTGCTCCCGTTTGTGCGCCTTCAAAATCCCCCTGGGGACCTCATCCTGCAACAAGACAATAGCCCGTGCCTTCGCTCCCGAATTGCATTCGAATGGTTGGATGAATACTCCACCGACGTGACCTCGGATCCGTATGGCTCCCCAACGCTTCTGGTGTCTTGTCGAGTTCATGCCGAGACGAATCGCCGTCGTCATCAGGGCGAAAGGTGGTGCTACACGTTACTAGACAGGTATCTCTAATTCAATTGCTCTTCAGTGTATAACCTGTACATGAAATCAAGCTCTATACATAAATTACAACTCTTATCATTACCTCATGTGCACATTTTTATTTGCGTTCAGGAACCGTAAGCCGTTATAAGAAATGTATAATTGCTTTATCAGAATGGGTTTAAATTTAATACGTGTCCCTGTGCATTTAATAAGATGCGAATTCTATCGTGTTCATTGTAATTATGAGTCTACAAAGCAAGGCCAAATTATCACTAAAATTCACTGAATCCAACCAAAATAACACACAATAAATACTAGCATAAAAATACGTCGGAAGTATTAAGATATATTAGAAATTTTTACACATGAATGTCTGTATCAGAGTTGACAGTTCCCAGTCTTTTAACAGTGCACCCACTTCGTAGAAAGCCATAATTCAAAGCGAATTCTTAAGCGCAAAACGAGATTCTTCTGGTCAGTCGTAGTCTAGTAGTGCCCGTATGGAGTAGCTAGGTGATCACGTGCGCTTCGGCGTAAGGTCGATGCCACCTCCATATAGTTGAATTAACAAAATATAGCCAACGAAATAATTTTGTGTTGCCAACAAAACAATTACGATGGAGTTTTGCTAAAGCAACAAAATAAATCGACAAAACAGCTCAACAAAATTATTTTCTTGTTTCAAACAAACCTTTTTTCTCAGTGTACTAGAAATTGACCCCAAGTCATAAACATGAGAAAGATTTCAGAACAAACTAATTTATCGTCTTAAACCAAGTTACTTTCTTTGAGACATTTATCCATTTTCATCCCAAACAAAATTGAGAGCATTCTATAACTGTGCGTGTTTCTTACTCCAGAGTTAATTTCAACTCATTTACCAGCACTTTCGTCTAATGTTTTGGTTTTCCCGAAAATGTCTTCTGCTTCGTGGCTTATTTCTTTCGTAATGTCGTAGGGACATGCAGTGTAGCATTGATGCACAGAAATAGTTTAATTTCGTTTCTTTCATCGGGCACGGAGATTTTAATGTCTTAGCCTCATATAAAATAGATAAACTTTGCGAAAATCAATTTCATAAAGACTGAGAGTCAACGCATAGCACAGTAGTTACTCACCTGGCCGAATGATCTCAGTGAATGGAGAAGTCGTCATCAACGAAGAGATAGAGAGAATGGGAGTGCGTGCCTTCTGGCCTCGTAAATTGCATTCTCTGCAGTGAATGCGGCAACATGCATTATTCATTTAAACTCATGGGAAACAGAGGTGGCTTCTACACACTCGTCGCGATGGGTATTTCGGAGGCTTTTGTCTGCCATTCTCATATGAGTCCAATTTTAGACTCGCTACACAAAAACGATGCAGCTAATTTGTTCATTCTGTCCGACTGAGCATTTCTCTCTGTTAGATACTCAGGATCTCGTGGTGCGTCAAAATTACAGCTGGGTTAACCGGATATTATCGTAGAAAAGTGCGTAAATATGCTTCTGTGATTAACTTAATGTTTTCGACGGCAAACATACTGAAACAAACTTTCCCAGATTTATTTTCTTCTTTCTTATAAGCCAATTAGTAGGGAACAGAGCTGGATGTTACTTTTGCTGGGCATTGAGCAAAATTTCATTGCTGGCCCTAGAAAATAAAACTCATTTCTAGTAAGTCTTTTGTAAAAAAGATCGTGCTTATGTTATCGGATTAACCGTCTGTCTGTCCATCTGTGAACACCATATCTCTGCAACTATTAGTTCGATTTCAAACATTCTTTTTGTATTGAGAAGCTTCAAACGTGCGAATGATGATCCTTTATTTCGTTTTTTTTTATACGATGCACAATTTCGCTGTCAGTGGGCGTAACTGTGATGATGTCGAATTCAAAATACGTTTTATTCCATAAATTTGCTTCTAAACACCCAATTGAAAAAATTTCTTTTACCTTTCGATTCGATTTATGTCGAAGACTATTTTAGGCACAGTCACTTTTCAAGTTACGCATAAAATTTCCGCTAGGAGGCGTAAAAGTAAATTGCACTTACCCAGATATCTCTGCTTCTAAAACTCGGATTTGAATTTTTTTTTTCTGCAGCGGATACAGCTCCTTGTGGGAAATGTTTGCACGTAATTTCTAACTTTTGGTAGAAAATGGTTTGGCTAACAGAAGGCGTAAGTGTTAATTTCTGCTTCTGATGTATTTGCAGCAAAATTTGAGCTTCTAAAATCTCGATTGAAAAACTTCTTTCATGGACCGATACAACCCACCTCGATAAACCGTTTTGGAATATTTTCTTCTTAAAATAATGCATGGTTTCTCCACCAGAGGGCGTACATGTATACCTTATTTTTTGTCAATGTCTCTGCTTTTAAGAGTACGATTTGAAAAACTCCTTCTTTGTTGGGCAGAGTTTCCGGTGGGAAATATAATTCTTGTTTTATATAATTTCAAAATTTTCAAGTAATTTAAAGACTTCCCACTAGGGGCAGTAAAAGAAAATTGCATTTTCCCCGATATCTCTGCTTCTAAAACCCCGATTTGAAGAACTCTTTTTGCACCGGATACAGTTCCTGATGGAAAATGCCTTGAATATTATTTCTAACATTTTGTAAAGAATAGTTTGACCACCAGGCGACGTAAATGCTAATTTCTGCTTCTGATGCACTGCAGCAAAATCTGATCTTCTAAAATTTCGATTGAAAAAACTCTTCCGCAGCTTCTAAAAACACGATTGAGAAATTTCTTTTTTTACTGTATTCCTTCGCTACAATAAAGATGTGGAGCATCGTCCTATTTAAATAATGCAAAGATTTTCCGGTAGGTGCGTAAAGATCCAAACTTTTTCTTCGCTATCTCTGCTTCAAGGAGACGTACTTGAAAAGTCATTTTTCCTTAGCATCGCTCCTTTCCATGAAGAATATTTTTTGCCTATTTTCAACTTTTTCATTGTGCAGAATTCTTCCGCTAGCAGACGTAGACTTATATCACGTTTTCTTTTCTGTATTTCTTCTTTTAACTGCTTGATTTGAAAATATCTTTGCCTCTAATACCTTCCTTGGGCTATGAGAAAAAAGTTTGTGTCCCATATTTTTAATTTCCGCAACATTCTTCTTATCCGCTGGTGAAACTAAGTAGCTGTTTCTATTTTTGGATGTTTTATCGACTGTAGAAACCGGTAGTTTGTTTTCCAAACCGGTTCCATTGACTTTGAATAGCTCTGATAAATTTAATTCGCGTCAGAACGGATTCAAAAGACGTGCTCAATACAACCGAAAATTCGGTGTCATATTTCTAATTTTAATTTCCGTAACATTCTTTTTATCCTGTGGAGGAACTAAGTAGCTGTTTCTATTTCTGGATGCTTTATCGATTGTAGAAACCGGTTAATCACTTTCCTAACCGGTTCCATTGACTTTGTATAGTTCGGATAAATTTAATTCGCGTCAGAACGGATTCAATAGACGTGCTCCATACAGCAGAAAATTCGGTGTCATATTTCTTGTTTAATAAAGTCGTTACTTTGAAAAGTCGTTCGTAAAGAGCACACACAGAAACAATAAAGAAAAAATAATTATCTCAAAGAGGTCTTTGCTTTAAGCGTAAGAAAAGACCATAATATGGATTGAAAGTTCAGTTAGGAAAGCTTGAAAGTGGGAACTAAAAAGTTTCGTGCTAAATATTTGAAAGGCAATTGGATTTTGGAAAAGAGAAAGTATGAATGGCTTCAACTCAAAAATAGCCGACCCGGTGGTGCAAGCGCTCACCTCTAACTGTTCATCTCAGAGGGCCCGAAGACGAACTCCTGGTAAAGCATGGGTGGAGCATTTGGGTGGGAAATATTCTGGCTATTTCCCATCCCCGGAATTACTGAATTACTGGCCCTAAATTAGGGACGGACAACTGCTAAATCCAGAAAACCTCATCAGGGGTGCAGTGGTCTAAGCGATGGTTTGTGACCATTCGTCCGTGATGGATCCGGGTTCGAATCCCGGTGAGATATGGATGTTGTATTTGTCTTACGACACTGTCTCTCTCCCTTCCTTGGAACCAGTGGCCCCAAATTAGGGACGGGCGATTGCTTAGAGTCCATTGAGTTGCTCACGGTGGTCGTTAAACACCCAACCAACAAAAAAAAAAAAAAAAAAAAAGAAATAAAGCAAGAAAGATGACACCGAATTTTCGGGTGTAATAAGCACGTATTTTGAATCCGTTCTGAAGCAAATTAAATTTATCAAAGCTATTCAAAGTCAATGGAACCGGTATGGGAAACAACAGTATCTGACGAAAGAAAGAAGTTTTCCAATCGGGATTTTAAGCCCACGGATATTGCTGTAAACGTAATTGTGAGCTTACGATCTCTGGTTGCAGACTTATGCGTTAAGAAAAACATGAATTTATATCAGAAACATTTTGCACCGGAAACGCTCTCCAACACAGAAATAATTTTGCAAATCTGACACTAGAAACAGAGATATCGACAAAAATAAGATGTGGCTTTAGGTCTCCTGGTGGGAAAACCATGCATTATTTTAGGAAGAAAGTATTCTCAAAAGGTTTTTCCATATGAGCGGTATCGGTCCAAGAAAAAAAAATTTAGTCGACTTTTCAGGAGCTCAGATTTTGCTACAAATACATCAGAAGCAGAAATTAACACTTATGCCCCCTGGTGGCAAAACCATTCTTTACCAAACATTAGAAATTATGTGAAAAATATTTTCCATCAAGTCTTGTATGCGATACAGGAAGAAGTTTTCAAACCCGAGTTTTAGAAGCAGAAATAATGCAGAAAACGCAATTTACCTTTGTGCTCCCTAGCGGAAAGTTTATGATTTACTTGAAAATTTCGAATTTATAGGAAAAACATTTCGCATCGGAAACACTATCCAACAAAGAAGGAATTTTTCAAATCGGAATCCTAGAAGTAGAGATATTGACAAAAATAAGATATACATCTACGCCCCCTGGCATAGAAACCATGCATTATTTCAAGAAGAAAATGTTCCTAAAAGGTTTGTTGACATGATTAGTATCGGTCAACAAACAACTTTTTTTCCAATCCAGAATTTAGAAGCTCATATTTTGCTGCAAACACAGTACATCAGAAGCGGAAATTAAGACTTACGCCATCTGGAGGTCAAACCATTTTTTACAAAAATTAGAAATTATGTACAAACGATTTCCCATCAGCAGCTGTATCTGGGGCAGAAAGAATTTTTCAAATCGGATATTTAGAAGCAGAGATATAGGTGGGGAAGCATTTTATGAAAAACATGTCACACTGGAAACGCTATCCAACGAAGAAGGGGGTTTTCAAATCGGACTCCTAGAGGTAGAGATATTGACAAAAATAAGATATACGTCTATGCATCCTGGCGAAGAAACTGTGGAATATTTTAAGAAGAAAATATCCCGAAAAGGTTTATTGATGTGAGTGGCATCAGTCCACGAAAGAAGTTTTTCAATCGATATTTTAGAAGCTCAGATTTTATGGCAAATACATCAGAAGCAAAATTTAACACTTACGCCCCCTGGTGGCCAAAGTATTGTTTACCAAAAATTTGAAATTATATGCGAAAGATTATCCATCAGAAGGTGTATCTGCTGAAGAAAAAAATTTTCAAATCGGAGTTTTAGAAGAAGGGTTATCGGGAAAAATATAATTTACTTTTACGCCCCCTAACGGAAATCTATGCGTAATTTGAAAAAAGTAATTATATCTAAAATACTCTTCGACATAAATGGAATCGAAAGATGAAAGAATGTTTTCAATCGGATGTTTAGAAGCAAATATGTGGAATAAAACGTATTTTTGAATTCGACATGATCTGCATTTACGCCTTCTAGCGGCTAAACTGTACATTGTAAAAAAAACGAAATAAAGGATCGTCATTCGCATATTTCGAGCTTCCCAATACAAAAAGAATTTTTCAAATCGGACTAATAGTTGCAGAGATATCGTGGGTACAGGCGGACGGACAAACGGGTAACATGAGCACGATCTTTTTTTACTAAAGACGTGCTAATGATAATAATGATCCCGAAACAAAAAAATGCACTTTATTTGTGACATGTCTTTCTTTCATATCATAAATACGATACTTCGAATTTTTTTGTTACTTAGTAAATTACTATTTCCGCCAATCCAAAATGATTTTGTAGTTGTACACTATGGTAGTTATTTCTGCAATCGTGAGTGCAAGCCAGAAGGGCATTTATAATATCACTCATACATCTAACCATTTTGGGGGAATTTTTTCCCACGTGAAATAGCACCTGAAATCGTAAAATTCTAAAAAAATGAAACGGAATGTAATAGGAGGTACAGGTAAGGTCCATACTTCGTGTGCATCATTAAGATTGCGCATATCGTTTGCTTTTTTCCAACAGATCCCGTGCAGTGTGAAGACATGCCTTCTTCGCCTACGATTTTTGGAGATAAAAGTGAAATGTAGGCAGAGTATATAGGAACTATAATTAGTGATCTTCTCATGGTCCGAAAAGCCAGAGCCACTCCGACGGCTTCGCTGTCACAATTGTCCCACGTAGGGACAATTGTATTGCCATTGCATTAGCCGTAGGATCCGTGCAGAATACGAACAGCTGAGGGAGAAGGGAAGTGGACGGCCGAGAGCAACGATAGAACGCTAGGATTGAGCGGTGGTGAGAGCCGCACGAACAGAATCGAATTCGTCGCTCTCAACCATCCGTAGGCATGTTACGTAGTCTATAGGTACGGAAGTGGGCATCCGGACCGTTGCCAGATGACTTGCGGTAAAGGAACTACATTCGAGGGGGCCACTCCGTCGCCTACCACTGATTAGCGAGCATTGCTGACACCGGTTTTAATGGTGTCGGTCACAATGAACGTGGGATAGTGTCCAGTGGCGTCGCGTTGTGTTCAGTGATGAGTCACGGTTTGCACTTGGCGCCGATGCCCAGTGCATACGTGTCTAGAGACGAGCCGGCCAGCGTACGGATCCTGCCTTTACCGTGGTACGGCACACGGCTCTCACACTGGAAGTGACTGTCTGGGTAGCTATTTTCTACGATAGCCGGACACCTTTGGTAGTCCTCCGTGCCACTCTCACGAATCAACGGTACGCCGACGACATTCTACGATCTCTTGCGTTGTCATTCCTATCACAGCATAATCGAGCAATTTTTCACCAGGATAATGCCAGGCCATACACGGCACGGCTTTCCCAGGCCTGCACACGTAATGTAGACACCCTTCTGTGTACAGCCCGATCGCCCGACCTCTTACCGATCGAACATGTTTGGAACATGAATGGAAGCCACCTACACCCATCCCGGAATGTCAGCGAACAGGCCTGCAATTTGGTATTGGGGGAATGTATGTGTCTGTGTCATGCCGGGTAATCGCTTGTATCCGAGCCAGTTGTGGTACTATAACGTACTGACTTGTTCCTCTCGCGTAGCTGTTTTATGCAAGTTAATGACCCAGCTGCTCTGAAATTGCAATCATCTATTTTCCAACACGTGTACTTTGCACATACCAATTTTCATCTTGATCGAATGATTCCTCCGGGGTGCTTCATTTGGGGGAGGGGAGGGAGGGTGTGTTATGAACAAGTGCTCTTAATTTGGTATTATCTGTAATTTTAATTTCGGGGATCAATGACTTCCATGAGCATCTATGATTATAAGAAGTTCTTAGTCTTCAGTTTTCTGCCACTGTTTCCAGGGAAGAGACAAAAGAGGCCGCCCAGATGGCACAGTGGTCTAAGCGATGGATTCTGATCACTCGTACGAGATAGGTCGGGGTTCGAATCCTGCTGAGACATGGATGTTGTGTTTTTCTTACGGCACGGATTCTCTCCCTTCCCTGGAACCAGTGGCTCTAAATTCGTGTGGGCGACTGCTTATAGCCCACTGAGTTGCTCACGGTGGTCATTATACCTCCAACCAACACACACACACAAAAAAAAGAGATAGACAAAAGTGGAGTCGTACGGCAAGCCTACTTGCTGCCCATCCTCATCCAGGACGCGAGACCAGGCACGAAGCGGACTATTACCCAAAACCCCGCGCCTCTGACCCCTGTGTCATTGTGGTAGCTGGATTTTGGTATATTATATTGTAATTATAAGAGTTGTGACGTACTACGTAGGTAAAGCACGTGTCAAGACGACAAATCTGCAGAGATACATTCCGTCTGTGCAGCTTTGTTGGGAGAGCAATTTACTCCTGAGTGAGGGGGCGCGGTCAAACTTGTCCTCGCTCCGGAGTAAGCTGCTCTCCCAACCAAGCTACACGGACGGAATGTATCGTTGCAGATGTGTCGTCTTGACACGCTCTTTTCCTCCGTAGTACGTTACAGAGTTACCGTGTTCAGAAGAAACTGAGATTCTTCGCCTGTGTGCATTCCTTTTCGCCGCGACTGGTTTTCACAAAAGAGACACTCATTTTGTGTATATGTCTAAAAGTTTCAGGTGCTTTGAAATGTTTTGTAACACATACAAATGCCTGTTGATTCTGTGGCGTGAAATTTCCTTGTCGCATCAATTACTTTTATCCTTATTCGTCGAAAGCGCTTCCGGATTGTCAGTTAGATGACCCCGCTCTGCACCTAATTGGACTTCTGCGTAGCATGAATCAGTGGCTCATAAAGTACACAGTTGGCAGACCCGACCATAGATCGAGCGAAGGATTTCCACCAGATTAGATCCTAATGAAGGGGAGGGTAAGCACACAGGGAAAGGTCACATGGGATGCAGGAAGAATGGGAACGGGATTAGGGTTCGGTGTGGGCACCGAAGATGAGAAAGATCAGATGCAAGACTCCGCATGAAAGGATCGCGTTTATCCCTTGTTAGTTCGCGATTCCACCCATAATTCATGACATGGCATGGTCGAATGTCAACTCAGTTGCGCTACAACTTCCGAAGTTAATGTCATTTGATATACGACTGCAGCCTATAAAAGCAAACTTAATGCTGCTCTCTGATATTTTTCAGAATCTAAAGACATTAAAATTCTGATAAAATTGGCAATTGAACAAAATTGGCATTTTTTTTTTCTGATAAACGGCAATTAAACAATTGCCGTTTCAAAATACAACCCCTGCCATCTAGTATCTAGTAGAATGTTCTGGAGTCTTAGCATAGTTTTTAGTTACTTCGCTATGCCACTATGCTCCATCAGGGAACAAGCACGTTGAATATCCGGAGATCAGCATAGCAAATACTGATTCACTGAGCACTAGCATATATATGATCACTGAAATAGTAGAATGGGTACAGGCATCATAAAAAATCGAGAGAGTAGCCTGGTACACTTTGTAGGTAATTTATGCTATGCATCTTTCGCATGCCAAGACCTTTGTAGGCGTGAAATAAGATGAGTGATTCGAGATTAGACGTTTATTTACGTATAACACATTGCATTTATTGGCGTCTCTCGCGACAACACCGAGCCAGAGTCCTGCACGTACTAAATGGAATTAAATCATACCAACAAACAAAAATATATAGTAATTACTGACTTTGAGCGGTACTTAGGTAGATGGATTAATAAACTTTATTATCGTAAAACCAATGAAAGAAGATATGTGAGCCATAACAGTTAATATTTACTAAACTGTGATGGCGGCAATAACAAATATTACGACTGTTTAATTTTTCAAAAGCAATACTATTTTATACATATTATAATAATAGTATTGCTTTGAAAAACTTATGTTCATTATACATTATTCAGATTTAGACAAATGCAAGAAACGACTTTATGAAATGTGATGTAGTTACGACAGTCCCCCTGCGCATGCGCAAGCTAAGATCTGACCTCAAGATAGAAAGTAAAGCTGAATTGCAAGTATGTTAGTGAGGAGGATTAGTAACTTTTTGTCTAGAATATCTACAAGTTACAACCCATCGTGTTATACAGCATTTTAAAGCTCTTGTCAATAGGAGATAACCTCGCTTGAAGAGGGGGAGCGGGGGTCGAAAGGAAAGCAGATTTCATTTCACTACGACGCAGTTTCTTGAGATATCTGAGAAAATCAAACTAGGTTGCTCATCGACTAGTTCCGTTACCCATTTCCGTTAAATCGAAATTTTTCCACTTGGGATTTATATACTTTACTACTGTATAAATCGAGAAGTCTGATTACACTGCCCAACACACATTCAGGTACCTTGAAAGTTAAACCTATTCTTGGATATATTTGGGCATCAATTTTACCTTATCAGCTCTAGTTTTGAAGATAGGGCATACTCACCCTAGGTGCTGATTCCAGCGGTAGTCCGTCAAAATTCTGGATCCTACATAGCAGGATCTGAAATTTTTGACATGATTTTGACAAATATTGATGCTATTAATATTACATACTATTTTAACAAGCACGTATTATAAAATCTTGGATATATTTGGAAATATTTGAGGCGCAATGGCATCAATTTTGCCCTATCAGCTCTAGTTTTGGAGTGATCAAATGATCGTGTGTAGAGGATTTTAGGAAGGGAGTGTCTGACCCCAGGTCTTAAACAACCCTTAGAAATAGGAAGTTAGGAGATTTGGGCTAGAGTACCTGATAGGAAAGTGACACGGAAGTGAAGTAGAAAGGGGGAGGAAGACGCCCTTATTTGTTACCGAGGGACCAGTACCCGGGTCTAGTTTTGGAGTTAGGACATACCCACCTTATATACTAATTCCACCGGTCATCCGTCAAATTTCCGGATCCTACATCGCATGGTCTGCTATTTTTGGCATGATCTTGACAAATATTGATACTATATACATACTATTCAAACCAGCACATATTACTAAATCTGTATATTTCAACACAAGAACATATAAAATGATCATTCATTCAACATATGAGAAACGTCTTTTATAGGACTTTGCAGAGTGAGATCTACGAGGACAGTCTCGCTGGAGGTTCCAGCAGTAATTTGCCATCATGTGGGTATCGTATCTACCCTGGTATCTGTTTTTCATAGTTTTTATATCCTGGTGAAATCTTTCACCTTGCTCTTCGCTTCAATCATCAAGGTTTTCTGGAAAGCAATCAAGGTAGCTGTGTAGGTAAAGGGCCTTGACACTCATATTACCGCCGAGCTTATTAAAATTGGAGAGAATGTCCTCAACTAATTCCTAGTAGGTGTCTGCCTTATGTTTGCCAAGAGCGTTTGGAACAATTAGAACAAACGAATTCCAAGCACAAGACTCAAAGTTGTCCATTGAACCTATGAAATATACACTGCTGGCCACCCAAAATGCAACACCATCCGATTTACCTGAAATTCGCAGCAAGCGTCGCCCGCGAGAGGACATGCAAACGATTAGCATTGCAGGTACATATGCAAATCATGTGCGCCCGGCACGCCACCGAGAAGCACTATAAGAAGGGTGCACAGAAGGCGGGGTTAACGTAGTGAAAGCGTATTGTACTACCGGACCTGTGAGTGGGAAGCTTCCTGATGCCTCGTTGCAGAATACGGCAGTCATTCCAGCACGTTTCGGAGTTCGACAGAGGACGAATAGTGGCTTATCGCGACAGCGGTTTATCGTACGAGACGTCGGCACCCGTGTGGGACAACATCCAGCCACAGTGAGTCAAGTATGGATTCGGTGGATGCAGGAGAGACGAACGGATCGACGTGAGCGATTGCCGCAGCCCACCACCGAACGAGAGGACCGGCATGTTGTGCGGCGGGCATTGACGGCTCGCACCGCAACATCACGAACGTTAGCGCAGGAATTGGGGTGTGTTGCGCAATAACCTGTATAAGCACGTATCGTTCGACGTCGTATGCAGGAGCGGGGACTTGTCGCACGGCACCCATTGCTCCGATTACCATTGGCGTTACACCACCGGCGAGTGCGGCGGCAGTGGGCCGTTGAACGCCTCACCTGGACTACAGAATGGCACAACATTGTCTTCTCCAACGAATCCCGCTTCTACCTGCAACACCACGATGGTCGGATACGCGTGTAGGACATATGTATAACGCCTGCATTATGCATCGCTATACCGGTCCGTTGCCTGGCGTTATGGTTTGGGGCGCAATTTGATATGACACCCGCGCCCCTCTGGTACGCATCGCCGGTACACTCAACAGCCACCGCTACATCTCCGACGTTTTGCAGCCTGTAGTCCTCCCTTACCTGCAGGACCTGCCAGCGGCTACGTTTCAACAGGACAATGCGCGCCCGCACGTGGCACGCATTGTGCAACAATTCCTCAGGGCCCACCAGGTGTCACTGCTGCCGTGGCCTGCCTGTTCTCCCGATATATCGCCCATCGAACACGTCTGGTCGCTGATCAGCAAACCGAGTGGCCCGGCAAGCACCACCCGCGGCTACCCCTGATGAACTGCGGCAACGTGTGGAAGCAGCCTGGACCGACATACCCCAAACCCACATCCAAATCCTCGTTCTTTCGATGCCGCTGCGTGTAGCGGCCGTTATTGCCAGCCATGGGGGCCACACGAACTATTGATGTCTGGGTGTTCCGCAAGTCGCACGTGCCTGCAAGCTCAATCGTTTCATCTTTGTACCTGTTGTTATGTGTCCAGTAAATTTGGCTTTGCTATCTCGTGTTCTTCTTGGTGTTGCATTTTGGGTGGCCAGCAGAGTAGATCGTTTATGAGCTGCCTTATCTGAGGACCATCGAGTATCCCTGCTTTCAGTTTTTCCGTGCTCTGTCCAGGGAGTTTTTTTATTGGAAGTTTAACGACCACCATGAACAACTCGGTGGGCTATAAGTAGTCGCCCGTCCCTAATTTAGGGCCCCTGGTTCCAGAGAAGGGAGAGATCCAGTGCCGTAAAACAAACACAACATCCATGCATCACCGGGATTCGAACACGAACCTTTCTCGGACGAATGATCAGAATCCATCGCTTAGACCACTGCACCACCGAGGCGGCCGGTCCAGGGAATGGGCGTGATAAATAGCCAAAGCACAAATCTTCTGTGTTCAACGCCTTTACAAATTGTTTCATTAGGCCTAGCTTGATATGTAAAGCTGGCAGGATGATTTTGTCTCTGCTTACCAAAGGTTCCTTAATGACATTTTGTTTTCCGACTACCGCCATCTTTAGGTCTACACAAATCATCCGTTGATGTTCTTGATACTTCAGGTTTTCCAAGACTCTGTCATACTGGCTGGGTGACCAATTGGAACTGAGCCATATCTGTTGCCGTTGTGTAAAAGAAGACATTTTAAACTCCGCTTGGAGCTATCAATGAAAAGGCGCCATTCATTTGGCATGTATGATGATAGACTCATTTTCCTTAGAATGCCACTGACATCATTGCAGAACACTAGGTTGTTGTCCTTAGGGAAAAAGGGCAGAACATCCTTTTCTCTGCTACAGTAAAACGTAATGTTGGTTCCAGATTGAAGTAAATTCTTTTCATTCAACCTGTAGGCCAGCAATTCTGAAGACTCCTTTGAAAGGTTCAGATCCCTGATGAGGTCACTCAGTTCATGTTGGTTAAAAGGTTGAGCACTTGATGAAGTTTTTACGAAATCACTGCCACTTTCCCCACTGCTGTTATTTTGTATGTGATCAGACATGCTTTATTCCTCATCCTCTGGAAGCTCTGGTGGGTGGATGAAAGATGGAATGGGTACCTCATTTGAGTGTGGATGCGGTCGTTTTGCTGAATCGAGGTCAGGATATGTCCAATTGCTTCCATTGTTTCGATTGATGCCCTTGATGTTGACAATACAAAAACAACAGTCATCATAGTGGTTTTTAGGTTCCCTCCACACCATTGGTATTCCAAATTTCAGAGAACTCCTACTTCCATTTGTCCATTGCCGTAAATGCTCCGTGCAAGTTTCGCATACAATATGGGGAGCCCAAGACTTATCTTGGTCTCCAAGCTGAACACCAAAATAACAAAGATATGATCTCTTTACAAACTCAGAAAGAGGTTTACTACTTTCTTTAAGGGTGTACTCGCCACAAATGTAGCAAAAGACATCTGGATGATTCAAGCAACTTCTTCGTGGGGAAGCCATGGCGTCTACTCAATCTGCAAACAAAATTAGATCACATTAGATTATCCGGTTGTATAGTTGTTTACGAACTCCCAATTATACTAACAGACACTGGCTTTACACTCATAAAATGACAATATGCACTGACTTTACGCACATAAAATAATAATATTTCTGCACATCAGCGTATAGGGCGGGTATGCCTTATCTCCAAACCTAGAGATGACAAGGCAAAACTGATGCCATTTTTGGAATCAGCGCCCGAAATGTACCCATTAATGGGTCTTACTTCTGAAGCACCAGACAAAGTTTTTTTTGTTGAGCTGTGTTATTTTACCACATTCTGAGGACTAAATTAAAAAAAACTAATATTATTCACTGAATTTGGCTCAGTATTGATGTACTCATAATACCATTTACCAAAGTGGCGATACGGATTTCACCCAGACTCATCGGAGGGTTTTATGACTATATTTTCTGTGTGTGATTATGCTCTACATTATGGGAATTTATGGAACCGCATCTTCCAGCACGGAAACTTGCCACAAACAGCACAGGTTACAAACGCGTGATCTGAAGATAACTCTATCGAAATATTTTAATGAGCAGCTCATATTCGTGACTTCAACTCTATAGGGCATATAACATAAAAACGTTTGCCGGTGTAGGAATCGAATCCTTCTGCTCCGGAGTCGAATGCCTTCCCAATTAAGCTACATCGACAGAGTTTTTCGCTGCAACCTTGCAGTCTTGACTTGTACATGACCTCTGAGGTTGGTACGTTACGGACATCTTTGGAATAAACTGGAACGCACAATGGGAAAGTAGCTAAATCAGCACTTTTCGGGGGAACAGCTAACGGTAGATTTCAAAGAGCAGAGGATTTAGATACCAGGATAATTCAAAGTTAACTGAAGATGCTTATCGCAGTCGCAAATACAGCAAGGGTGACTGAGGCGATCGCCACCACCCAGCCCAAGCAAGTTTTTAATTTTTTTTTAAATGGCCAATGTCGTAAATAGATAATAATGTTTTGCAGAATTATAGTAATAAATGCGCAGATTTTCGTAAAAGTTTTGATTACTAAAACTGCTGTAAGTTTGGAAATAAAATATTGTGTTCTAACTTCAGCAGAATAAAAAAAAAAACCAGTGGAGGATCGGCAAGTGACAAAGCTTAGAGCAGAAGTGAAAAGGGATTTTGACTGATAATGAAAAGCAAAGGGTGTGCTTTGTTCTGTTCTTTTGTATTGTTTGCTATCATTAGTAACTGAAAGAAGGGAAAGCCTCCACAGACGTAGACTTTGGAGTGTGTGTGAGATAGTGTGGGTGACAGAGCGAAGTACGTACCTCGATTGGGCCATAAACAAAAACCCGTAACAAGCTGATTTCCTCGAAAAGCGATTTATGAGATTTATATTAGATGACAATATTTATAAAAGATTTATCGAAAAGTAATTTACGAGATTTCATTTTTTCAAGCTAATTTACACGAAAAGCGTGCATTTGAACGTCTGAAAAGTAGCACCGATTTCTCCGTTCATGACCGCAGATTATGATTTAAAAATTTAGGTGATATTATTTTAACAGAAAATGTTTAAAAAGCCTTACAATGTCAGGGAGGGGCAGCTACATGTTTATAATGTGTGAGAGCCTTCAACTTAGTCTCTCTCTCTCTCTCCCTCCTCTCTCCCCTCTCTCCCTACCCCTCTCTCTCCCCCCTCTCACCCACTTTCTCTTTCCCTCTCCTTCTAATCTCCCCTCTTCCTCCGCTACTCTCTCTCCTCTTCTCTCTCTCTCTCTCTCTCTCTCTCTCCCTCTCCCTATCTCTGTTCCTTTCTCTCCCCCCTTCCCTCTCCCTTTCTCTCTCCCCTTCCCTCTCCCTTTCTCTCTCCCTCTCTCTCTCTCTTTCTCTCTCCCCCTCTCTCTCTCTCTCTTTCTCTCCTTTCTCTCTCTCTTTTTAATACCGATGTAACCACCGTTCTCCTAAGGTAAGTTTGATAACACATTTTGTAACTATTTAATTTGTCATTTTGTGGTTTAATTCTTTGTGCTTTCTGCTGTATATTAAACATACTGAAACTCTCTCCTTTTTTAATGCCGATGTAACCGCCGTTCCCCTAAGGTAAGTTTGATCCACCCCTGGTTTTTGAGTCATTGAAAAAACCAGAAAGATAAAGCTGTGCTCAAACGTTATTACTTTCTTTGAAAGTGGATGTTTTCCCTAGTGTTCCGTGACCTTTTTGTAGGATATTATATACCATAATACTGTGATTAAGAAATTGTCTTTAATTTAACTCAGTATGCAACCAGTTGAGAAAAAAATAAAATCATGTGTAATAATTTTATAACACCAAAAAACATTATACTAGGAAACTATTTCTTAGAAACAATCTCTTGATACACATACTTAGGTCATATCATTGATCTAAACTGGACTCCCAATGGAAATACATAGAAGAATTCAACTTGCCTGGAGTGAATTTGGAAAATTGAAAAGCATTTTTCAAAACAATGATACCCCCTCTGTTTAAAATGGAAGACATTTAACAAGTGGACGCTTCCAGTCATCACATACTTTGTGAAACCTGGACTCTGACAAAAGCACTGGCAAATAAACTTGCAAGAACTCAAAAAAAATGGAGAGGCTGATACTAGACATTACATTAAAAGATAAGAAAAGGAACACCTGGATAAGAAGCCAGGCTCGTATTACAGACATCATTCTTTACCACAAGCAACGAAAATAGAAATGGACCGGACATCTATCCAGAAGAGAAGACGAGAGATGGACCACCATACTAACGAACTGGATTCCAAAAGTAGAGAAACGAGGCAGGGACCTCCTAAAGGAAAGTGGAGCAATGAATTGTCAAATTTTGTGGGAAAAAATTGGTCAACCATAGCGAGGAATAGACAAACATGGGAAGAACTGGAGGAGGCCTTCGTCCAGCAGGGGATTGAGAATGGCTGAACAGAAGAAGATAACCAGCAAGATATGATACACCGACAAGTGCGGTTTAACAACTCCACGAGTTTCTAAAAATTGAAAGTTTTGGTGAACGTAATTTAGAGGGCCACTGACTCGAAGATAAGAGGATCAGCATTCTCTAAGGATAAAAACAGCATTCATGTTTTACCCGGATTTGGGGGGGGGACTCTTAGGGCCCTTAGTTTAAAGCCATTTGTTTCCCGAAATGGGAAGAGGCAGGACTATCGGACAAACGTACCCACTACCCCTCATCCGGGGAATGTAGGCTAGTTCCATTTCGGCCGTATGGTCCGAAACAAATACCTCAGACCACCCTGCCATCGGAAGGCTCCCAGGAATTCAAATCCAGCCTTACCCAAACGAGAAGACAGAAACCCAAATCCTTAATTATACCACCGGCCGGAGTGAATGATAAAACGTAATCATGTAATTTGTGCTTGATCTCACTACAAAAATTTTGATCTATCCAGTGGCCAGATGATGAGTTACTTCAGAAATTAACTTCGATATGACCTTAAAAAAACTTCGGATCATGAACCTTGAACTTCAGTTTAACACTCTAAAATAATGATAAAACATTCGTTTTGTAAAACTGTACGCCGTACATGTATACAATAAATGTTGTATTAGTTAATCGATCTTTTTCAACGAATTTCAAGAATACATATGCCGTCTGATAATCTCTTCTCCTGAGTATCACACTATGTTTTTGTAGTTTTACTTATATAAGACGCATACAACGTATACTTGCTTTTGTTGCAAATTTAGAAGAGAAACATAACATAGCATTTATTGGCATACATTAGTACGATATCGGTCCACCTTTGGCCTTAATGCATGTACTGACCCTTCAAGACAGGCTTTCGACAAGGTTTTGGAACACAGCGATAGGTGTGCGCTTCCATTCAGTACGTAATGCTGCCGCTCACTGTTGCTTAGTACTAGGCCTTGATTCCAAATTTCTTATGCGACGCTCTAATTCATCCTATAGGTGCTTTATGGGATTAAGATCAGTGCTCTGTGCTGGCCAGTCCACACACGATACAGAATTATCGTCGAACCACGCCATAACAGTCCTTGCTTTATGGATCGGTGCATTATCCTGTTGGTACTAACAGGGATTGATTCCATAGTATTGCCACACAGTTGGTAGGGCATAATTGTCCAGAACATCGAAGTAGACGTGCTGGCTAACACGTTTGTCCACGATAGCCAATGAACCGCGACCATACCACAAAAAACATCCCCATACGAGTACACTGCCAGCTCCAAACTTGACCGTAGCAACAATACACTGTGGTAAATAGCGCTCCCCCGACAGCCGCCATACTCACACACGGCCATCAGGCGGATGGATCGTGTATCTGAATTCATCAGTCCATAGGACCCGTTTCCATTGATCTACGATCCACGATAAACATTCTTTACACCATGCTAAACGACCAGTAGCATTCCGAGTGGAGATGAAGGACTTATGAGCAGTCGCACGACCACGGTAGCCCATGGAAGGAAGTTCTCTGCGTAAGATACGTGTATATACCTAGGTTCCAGTATTGTTACTCCTGTACACTGAGGTCTGGTGCACTACTCCGTCAATTAGCTGCAACAACTCTCCTGAGGCATCGACGTCCTCTATCACTGACTTTCTTTGGTCTGCCGGTACGTTCTGCTGCTTCAAGCACGCCGTGTGTCTTTCACTTATTCATTACATCCAAAACAGTTGACTTGGGTATGTTTAAACGCCTCTCGGTTTCTCTTTTGGACAACCCACTAATATGACACCCAACAATCTTTCCTTTCTCAAAGTCAGTTCTCTCCCGCCGCGACATTTTCACTCAACCTCACAGTGCGCTATGATCGCGGTCAGCTGAAGACTTGTTTTTATACCGTTTGCAGCTGTACCGCGCATCTGAACAACGCAACAGATCCGTTCATTTGCTTTTGAAGAGATGTCCGGTGACTTTTGTCAATATAGTGTATATTCGGCAGCAGTCGCTGACGATATCATTCAGCCATACGAAAGAGATTGTTCTTCAAATCATAGTTACTTTACTTCTGGAAGTTTTGTACAGGCTTCATGAACACGGCATGGAAGTAGGAAGGAAATAAAATGAAGTAACAGGCTGATCCTGCACGTCTATACATATTTAGCTGCCAGTTTATTTGGAACACCTGCCCTTTTTTCACATAAACGGCTAATTCCAAACCGTAAGACGGAATATGAGCTTGGTGTATGGTATAAATCACGCAGACTAACTCGTCGAGTGTCAGCTAGCGTTCGATTGAGATGCAAAATGAACAAAACGAGTGATCTGAGCGACTTTGAATGTGGTACTGTAGTTGGCACCATGAGCGCTGGCTCATACGCCTTCCAAACGACCTTCCTCTTGAGTTTTTTACGCACAACCATAGCAAGGATTCCCCGTGCTAATGGAACGACACGTGATAAACTTTCAACAATAGTCGATCTTTTGGACGAAAACAACTGGTGGTCACAGGGGAACAAAGTAGAATAGTTGCATTCTATTTTGTTGGATGCCTTGTGCGGTTGGATATCACCTTCGGCAGTCTTCTTTGACCCCTCTCTTCCTCTGATCTACCAGCTGTTTTTGTGCACTGAAGCGTCAACTGCTGGAAATGTTTTTGCGTGTGGCGCCATTTACGCTAAAAATACAGTTGTGCGCAGTAGCGTGCGGGCGTTGCATGCAACGCATGCGTTTTATGCCATAATTAAATGCAAAAATTGCTCTCTAAAAACAAAAGAATGCAACAAAGAAAACTTTGTACTGCCATTCTTTATCGGAAGTTTGAACTAATTACATAGGCCGCCCCGGTGGCGCAGTGGTCTAAGCGCTGGCTTATGATCATTTGTCAGAGAAGGGTCCGGGTTCCATTATCGGTGAGGCATGGATGTTGTATTGTCTTATGGCCCTTGCTGCCTCCCTTCCCTGGAACCAGTGGCTCTAAATTAAGGACGGGTGACTGCTTATAGCCCACTGAGTTGCTCAGGGTGGTCGTCAAATCCCGAATAAAAAAAAATAGGTACCTGATTTAGAAGAGTTTTATTTAAAACCATTTACAGATTTGTGTGCATTTTAGCCGGAACTGAAACAAAGCGCGAATGCGAACTTAATTTCCTATCAACTTTCCCGAAGTCATCTGAGATAGTGCCGTGCTTGTTAGCGATATAACACTTAGTGCGAAATAGGCCGTTGCATTCACGGCTTGGGCAGTCAATCAATCAGAGAACTGGAATCCGTTACCTCAGTCCACACTCTTTATCCCACTAGGTTTGGGGCATTCGTTAACTGCCGTCGCGAAATGCGGGAGAGAGTGTCTTATCAGCCAATGGAAAGTTCGTTTTCTTTTGACGGTGAGTATCTACTATCTAGTGCATAGAGAGATCCTTCTTATTTAGTTGGAAAATTGTGCGGCTACATTTTTTAGAATCCTTGCCGCACTGAAATACTTCAAGATAATTTAAACAAACTGCGAAAGGGGAATAAGGAAATGGAAGATTCAAAATGAATAAGTCTTTTGATTCCCTAAGTTTTATACAAAAATCCGAATGTGTAAGCAATGAAACATAAGCCTCAGATTTGAGTCGCATAATATCGTCACTAAGAATGCAAGTTAAACATACAAAAATATACAAATCATAATCACCCCCATTTCCATTTTATATGGAAAGCTTATGGGCTCAAAAAATTGTGATACATAAATCATCAGGTTTTCCGATGTGAACCTGAATACACTCAAAGAAACATATCCCACTCGTTTTCATTTCGTTCTGTAAAAAAGTGAATTAAGAGTCTTAATCTTACCCCTAGGTTTTATTTTTTTGATTGGAGGTTTAACGACCACCTTGAGCAACTCAATTGGCTATAAGCAGTCGCCCGTCCCTAATTTAGGGTCACTGGTTCCAGGGAAGGGAGAGAGCCAGTGCCGTAAGACAAACACAACATCCATGCCTCACCGGGATTCAAACCCGGACCCCTTTCGGACGAATGATCAGAGGCCATCGCTTAGACCACTGCGCCACCGGGGCAGCACCCCTAGATTAAGCGGTGAAACAATGAAAAAAATGTTCAAAGCTTCGCACGTACTTGATTTGGAGAAATGCTTGGGGGAACTAATACGTTGTGCTATTAAATTGTGCCCATGAAAACCTATTAACGCAATATACGCAAAGACAAGACATAATATAAAACAATTTAATAATAATTGAAAAAGTTCTACTGAAGATTTTGGTGCTAAAACCTATGTTTTATGACAAAGTAACAGAAGCATAAAAAACTTGCAGGATGGAATTCCGTTACAAATGACGTAAGTTTTTTTCATGCCTGTACATAACGTTCACGGCACACCACTGGTTGTGCATGAAAAAAGAAGAGGATGGGCGTTTGAGAGATGCTCAAACCTGAAAGATTTGACGCCCACTTTCATGCTACGTTCAAAGTAGCTTAGGTCACTAGTATTGCCCATTCCCACCCTCAATCGAACACTAACCGATGCTTGAAGAATTGGTCTTCCTGATTCATACCGCACACCGCGCTCACGGGACGCTTTATGTATTGGGCTGCCATTTATATTACGAGGAAATGTGTACTTAATATAGTGGCACCTTAGAGTATTTGATGTAAGCAATAGTATTCAACCTTACACGCACAAACAAAAAAGTCAGCGCAGATATATATGCTTAACATTTTATACATTCTTATATTCATCAGAGCTTCAGTTGGTTCGCTCGTTTCGTTTCTGGAATATGGGAAAATTAAATGTTTTAGTGTATTTCTACTTGCTTTAGATTAAGCAAATGCACGAAAGAACGAATTATTTAGTATGAAGACAGATGAATACAAATGTTTTCCATTTTGGAAGCGTTTTCATGCTCAACCTTTACGCTCATGATGCCTACCTTTATGGAAATGAGATTCGACTTTTTCTCGGCAACTGCGGAATGAACGCAGCATGCGAATTATCGTGTATAATTTAGAAGACAATTCCTCTTGAATAAGAGAACACCTACTCGCAACACAAACACGTGTGCGTTTCAAAACATGAATTTCGAGAGCAGATAGCTTTAACTGTTCTGTGAGGTTTTAGTGTAATCATCAATAAAAATCCTCACTGTTTTTCATCGAGCTGATTTGTATCATGCCATTTTTTTGTATTCTTTAACAAATTCAAAGCGGGCATTTAAATTTATGTTTTGTTAATTGACAGATTCAGAAAACGTTTTTAAGTTTATTTTTGGATTTTTTTCTTTGATACCTGTACGGCAAAACATATCAAATTATATTGTTCGTATTATTCTTCATTTTATCAAATTACATTTTCGCCTTATTCTTCAAATTGAATTGTTAGTCTTGCTCTTCATATCAAATTATATTGTTCACCTCATTTCCATCTTATCAAATTACATTGTTCATCTCATTCTTCATCTTACCAAATTGTACCGTTCGTTTCATTCTTCATCTCATCAAATTATATTGTTCGTCTTATTCTTTATCTAATGAAAGTCTATTTTTTGCCCTATTCTTCATTTTATCAAATTATATTGTTCGTCTCATTTTCATCTTATCGAATTATATTGTTCGTCTCATTCCTCATCTTATCAAATTATATGGTGTCTTATTCTTCATGTTATCAAATTATGTTGGTCCTCTTATTTTTCATTTTATCAAATTATATCGTTCGTCTTATTCTTCATGTTATCAAATTATGTTGGTTCTCTTATTTTTCATTTTATCAAATTATATCGTTCGTCTTATTCTTCATGTTATCAAATTATGCTGGTCCTCTTATTTTTCATTTTATCAAATTATATCGTTCATCGTATTCTTTATCTTTTCAAATAATATTGTTCACCTTATTTTTCATCATGTTAAATTATATTCATCTTCTTATTCATCTTGTCAAATTATATCGTTCGCCATATTCTTCATCTTATCAAATAATATTGTTCGCCTTATCAAATTATATTGTACGTCATATTGTTCATCTTGTAGTTTGAACAATGTTTCCAACCCAGCCAGTAGCTTTCAGAAATAAAAGAAACATTGTTTTTACATTAAATCAAACACTTGACGTGGATCAGGAACACCAAACAGGAATCATCGCGCTTTCCACATTAATAAGTGAGTCTTGTGATTCTTTGTAAGTCTTAATAAGAGAGTCTTGTGAGTCTCGGAAGATAAGTGAGTCTCCGAGATTCACTTATTAATGTGGAAAGAGCGATGATTTCTGTTTGGTGATTGTTTTTACATTTCGCACATGATCTATTACAAACTGCAACTAAAGCGAACTTATTAAATTACACTTAACTAAATAATTAAATTAATTAAAATTAAGTTTGATACTAATGATATTATGCCAATTCTCTAAAAGAGGAGTTACTGATATAATTATTCTCGATGCATGAAATGCATCTTAGGTAGCATGTATGTTCTTTATATTTTCAGTTTCTGAGTTTCGCCATACAAGTGCACATATCAGGCTATAACAAGTAGCCAACCCTAATTTAGGGTAACTGGTCCCAGGGAAAGGACACAATCAGCGCTGTGAAGAAAACATATCACCCTCCGTGTTTCATCTGGGATGGTCGAGTGTCTATGGAGCCACAGTTCTGACCACTCGATTTTTTGGACAGAGGTCAGTAGCATTCGCTCCTATGGTGATCATTCCAGGCATTCATCGATGGTGAACTTTTCATAGGGTATTAGTTCTATCAGTTATGTGAACTCCTAAATCCAAACGGGCAACTGTAACGCCGCAACCACTCACAAGAGGGATTACGAAGCACAACGGCTGATCAATTAGTAACTTCTGATGACCTTTAGCAAAATATTAGGGATACCAAAAAAAAAAAAATCACACAATGTCATTTCTTGAGTAGATGGAGTTGTTTGGCACCAGAGTTTGAATAAAAAATCAATATTCTGGAGAACAAATTCAAGCGAATATGACAAACCGCTTATAAATATGTGTATGGTCTCTCAAAGGTCGGTTTAGTTTAAAGATGTAACGCGCGGTACAAACAGAAACATAAGCTTTAGCAGCAATATGAAACAAAGCCACCAGTATGGCTTTGGTGTATTTGTCATTGAACTGTGTTACCTCTTCAAGTTGTTTTTCATTTTTATACATTGTTTTCTTAATTTCTCTCGCAAAATCCAGTGAGTTGTTAGAAAACTAAGGATAAATGCCGAATACTTGGTTACGGATATGAACTTCGTTTTAAAAATGTACATGCAGAAGAAGCTTTACTTCAGAAAAGCTGCAGTAAGGTTAAGAGGTGCGTATTAATATTCCTGAATGGTGAATGCGTAAGACAAACTTATACCCATAAAACAGAATGAATGTCTTGTTGGGACATGCATATAACAAAGAAGAATATGTGAATAGTCAGAGAGTTCAAAATTGTGTACCTTGATCAAAAATATCCTATTGAGCCTTTCCCAGCTAGACGGGTTGATAATCAAAAGGTGTTTCAAAAAACATGACTTAACTCCGAAACTTTATTGTATTTTTACAAAAGGTAAACATTTAATAAATTGAAAGCGTTTTTTATGAACATTTGTGTATAACAACTGCACTTGAATGCATCGCAACGACTGAACAAATTGTACTCGATCAGAATCGAGAGAGAACGTATTTTCAATTGCAGAAGCCAGCTGAAATGCCAAGTTGTTTTCTCTGTTAGTTTTCAAAAAGCATTTGTTTAACATTTTCTACTTTAATCAAAATAATTCTCGTATATGCATTAGTACTATATTTCCACCACAACTACTAGCGAGAACGGTTTGAAATATGAAAGCAAATTTCTGTCTCAAAACAGCCAGGAATATGGCGAACTTTTGTATAATAACATTCAGATATTTTTCCCTTTTTAAAAGGTCAATTAAGTTCGCTTTCTGTTGACCGAGGACTTAAAAGTAGGAATATTCACAACTGCCTCTTTCCTTGATTATTAAATTAGCTGGCATTGCTGCTACTTAATTTAATATTGGGTGTTCCTCATACGCTGCATGAAATCTAAGTTCCAGGGAAAATGCGCATTGTTTCTAAGAATTGACAACTTAAATGCTTATAATTCTTTTATGAGTTGCGAATGTGTTCATAATGAAAGAGAAATCTGTGGCATCATCTTAATTTTATTCAACGCTTGAAGACGGCTTCCGCTAACATGAATATTAAATGTCTCACTGCTGTTTTATTCAAGCAAATTTTAATTTTGAATAGACTCGGTTGTGAAGTTACTTAATTTTAAATGAACTCATTTTAAATGAACTTTGATTTTAGATTTCTGGGAGTTTTCTTTTGATACGCATCTGCAATCAGAAGAATTCATCATCACCATCCTCATCGAGCATTATGAATCCAATGCTGGATGGAGGCCCCCCTCCAACTTTCTATTAAGCAATTCACTTTCATGCCACATCGGAAGCTTTCGAATTTCCTCCTTCCGTTGCTCACAAGGTCTTGCTCTGGATCTTTTCTTGCCTTTTGGCTTTCATTCGAGTATTTCAGATGTCCTGTAGTGGTCAGTTCTTCCAGCAATGTGTCCAGCCCATTGCAACTTGAGGGCCTTTAATTTCATCATGATGGCATAAACTGTTATCACATCGCTGATCCATGAGCTCCTGTTCTTATACACCGAAGAGCCAAAGCATTATGACCAGCTGGCAAATATGATGTTAGGACTCAACGTTCAGACAAAACAGCTCTTACCCGGAATGGTATCGAAGCTATAAGATTCTAAAGATGTCTTGTGGTCTCTGGTACCAACAGATATAATTACTTGTTCCAACACAAATAACAGATGCTCGATTGGATTCATATCTGATAAATCTGAAATATGCCTGTAAGTCTCCCTCATGTTCCGCGAAACATTCTCGAACAAACCGGGCAGTATGACATGGCGCACTATCCTTCTGAAAGAAGGCACTGCTAGAGGGGAATATCGTTGCCATGAAAGGATGTACCTGGTTTGCAATGATGTATAGGCAGGTGGTAGACGTTATAGTTTCCTGCACATACCTTTGATGATCAAAAGAGGTTTCGAAAAACATAGCGTTATACGTTATACATTCCTGCACATACCTGGTTTGCAATAATGTTAAACACCTAGTTTGCAATGATGTTAAACACATAGTTTGCAATGATGTTATGGTATGGCAGACGTTATAGTTTCCTGCACATATTAGGTGTACAAATTAGTTTTAAGCGTTTTTTGTGCGACGTATACCGCTAATTTACATATCCAACATTCCCCCGCGTTGTTGTCATGTGACCGTAACTAGTCCAGAGTATAAAATGTACCACAGAAGTTTGCCCAACAGTCAAGCGCACTTTCACATCGGTAGGTGAAAGATGACAAGCAATATTGCATTTATTCGACACTGCAATCGTTACGAATTTCATCTAGGAAAAAGTGCTGCAAAAGCATGTGTATCGATCTGTTCTGTTCTGGGGGAGAATATTGTATCGAAAAGCAAGTGTGAGTTTTGTTTAGACGGTTTAAAGCATGTGATTTTGATGTTTGCGATCGAGAACGTAGCGGCGTCCCGCAGAAGGTTGCACGTGATTAACTGCAAGCATTGCTGGATGAAGATTCGTCTCAAACGCAAAAGGTACTAGCTGAACAACTGGGGGTAACTCAACAAACCATTTCCAATCGTTTACACGCAATGGGAAAGATTCAAAAGAAAAACAAATGGGTGCTACATGACTTGAGCCAATGGAACAAGGATGAGCGTGTCATGAAGTGTTTGAATCTGTTGAATAAACAACACAGAAATTCTTTCCTGTGAAAAATCGCTATGGGTGATCAAAAGTCAATATGGTACGACAATCCCAAACGCAGAAAACACTGGGTAAACCCTGGTGAAGCAACGACTTCGACACCGAAACGCAATATTCACCCCAAGAAAGTTCTGCTGTGCATCTGGTGGAATATGAAGGGTGTGCTCTATTACGAACTATTGGAACAGGGTCAAACTATGAC
Organism: Macrothele yani; assembly: GCA_039090855.1. Classification (NCBI taxonomy): domain Eukaryota; kingdom Metazoa; phylum Arthropoda; class Arachnida; order Araneae; family Macrothelidae; genus Macrothele; species Macrothele yani. The sequence goes on from CM077026.1 coordinate 122,373,224, forward strand.
TGCACAACCGCGTCATCTCCGGGACCTCCGTGCTATACTCAAAGAGGTTATATTACTGGAGACACCACTCCTATCCACGCAGCATTGGCCGCCATAAGTCACCGTCCGTGCTGCAAATGACGTCATGAGCAGGCACGACGCAGCCGCAGAAAAGAAGCTGCTTTGAAACCAATGAAACAAAAGCTTCTAAGCGTATAAACAGATAAACTGAGTAATTCAATAATTTTTATCAATAATACACAAGCTTACTGTTTTATCAACGGTATAATTTAGTTCGTTTATGCCTGCTTGTGACGTCACACCACAGATTAGCTGTGACCTATGGCGGCAGAGCCAGTGGTGTCTCCAGTAATATAACCTCCTTGGCTCTACTGCAGTCCGAACGGGTACGTGTGCCTCGGAAAACCTTCCAGGGACTCATTGCATTCATGCCACGTCGTCTTGCGGCTGTCATCCGGACCAAGGGTGGTTATTCCCATTATTAGGTAGGTGGTTATATAATTCTGATGCGACTGTGTAATGTTCTGGCTTTCTGGTGTATTTCTTGGTTACACCAAGCATACAACTTTGAACTGTGCGCAGCCTCTATACGTTTTCTTTAGTTAAGGCCTACGTCTCTGATGCAGTAAGCACTGAAAGAATGCATTGATCGAAAATATTTCTGTTAAGACATAAATAGTAAATTGCTCTTGAAAATTGTGCTGTTAGTTACAAATGAACTCCAGCTAAGTACTATACGCCTGTTAGTGTTTTCTTTTATGTAGATCTTACTTGATATCTGCTGTCCAAGATAAATGTATCACATCAATTACTTCTAAATTTGTCCCAACAATCTTCAAGGTTTTCATTTCTGTAAAAGCATTGCACACTAATTTTCTTTTCTGTAAGTTAATCATTAATTCCATGTCTTTGCTTTTGCCAACAATTCATGTATCATGCTCCGCATTTCTCAGGAGGTGCTTTCGAAAGTGAATATGTGGTATTAAAGAATTGTTCAGTACTAAGTAAAATTTAGTAAGGATAACATGAAGCAGCCTGAATTATTACAGATTTCTTGCTATATTTCTATGCCTTGTCCTACACTGCTGGCCACCCAAAATGCAACACCAAGAAGGAAGCATCCGATTGGCCTGAAATTCGCAGCATGCGTCGCCGGCGAGAGGACATGCAAACGATTAGCATTGTAGGGCATATGCAAATCATGTGCTCCCGGCACGCCACCAAAAAGCACTATAAGAAGGGTGCACAGAAGGCGGGGTGTAAATACTGGAAGTGTGTTGTGCTGCCGGACCTGTGCGTGGGAAGCATCCTGATGCCTCGTCGCAGAATACGGCAGTCATTCCAGCACGTTTCGGAGTTCGACAGAGGACAAATAGTGGCTTATCGCGACAGCGGTTTATCGTACCGAGACATCGGCGCCCGTGTGAAACAACATCCAGCCACAGTTAGGCGAGTATGGATTCGGTGGGTGCAGGAGGGACAGGCGGACTGACGTGAGCGATTGCCGCAGCCGCGTCACACCACCGAACGAGAGGACTGGAATGTTGTGCGGCGGGCATTGACGACTCGCACCGCCACATCACGAACGTTAGCGCAGGAATTAGGGTGTGCTGCGCAACAACCTGTGTCAGCACGTACCGTTCGATGTCGTCTGCTGGAGCGGGGACTTGTCGCATGGCACCCATTGCTCCGATTACCATTGACGTTACACCACCGGCAAGTGCGGCGGCAGTGGGCCGTTGAACACCGCACCTGGACTACGGAATGACAGGACATTGTCTTCTCCGACGATACGCGCTTCTACCTGCAACACCACGATGGTCGGACCCGCGTGTGGCGGCACCGCGGCGAGAGACTGTATGACTCCTGCATTATGCATCGCCATACTGGTCCGTCGCTTGGCGTTATGGTTTGGGACGCAATTGGATATGACACCCGCGCCCCTCTGGTACGCATCGCCGGTACACTCAACAGCCACCGCACCATCTCCGACGTTTTGGAGCCTGTAGTACTCCCTTACCTTCAGGACCTGCCAACGGCCACGTTTCAACAGGGCAATGTGCGCCCGCACGTGGCACGCATCGTGCAACAATTCTTCGCGGCCCACCAGGTGTCACTGCTGCCGTGGCCAGCTTGTTCTCCCGATATGTCGCCCATTGAATACGTCTGTTCGCGGATCGTCAACCGAGTTGCCCAGCAAGCACCACCCGCGGCTACGCCTGATGAACTGTGGCAACATGTGGAAGGAACTTGGACCGACATACCCCAAGGATACATCCAAAGCTTCTTTCATTCGATGCCGCGGCGTCTAGCGGCCGTTATTGCCAGTCATGTGGGCCACACGAACTATTGATGTCTGCGTGTTCCGCAAGTCGCAAGGGCCTGTAAGCTCAATCGTTGCCTCTTTGTATCTGTAGTTATGTGTCCAGTAAATCTGGCTTCGCTATCTGGTGTCCCCCTTGGTGTTGCATTTTGGGTGGCCAGCAGTGTAGATCGTACAGATACACACCGAGTAATCACTGAATTATGACCACCCGTATCAAAACTGTTGCAACGTGACTTCCGACAGGACGCAATTGAGCTTGATGAGTAAACGGAAAGATTTATCCGACTTTCAGAAAGTACAGATTGTGGGAGTTCGGAGACCGGGTGCCTCGATTTACCAAACTGCTGAACTGGTGGGTTGTTCGCAAACCGCCGTAGTTAATTTGTATCAGATTTGGCGTGAAAATGGTCAAACAACGACCCGGAGGAAAACCTGCACAGGACAGCGAAAGATTGATGTGAGAGGTGAGCGTCAGGTACGATGACTCATACATGCCAAGTCACTGTTCGGCAGTTGACTACCGAATACAACAGAGGTCAACCCGGAACAGTATAAGTCATGACCAAGCGTCGCGCTAGCACGTATGGGCTGTATCAGCAGACAACCCTGATGACATACTCTCCTAACCAGGGTTCATCGGCGCAAAAGACTCGCCTTTCACAAAGATCATGCAAGTTGGACTTTGAAAAAAGTGTGCTGGTCTGACGAGTCGTGTTCTTTACTTCACTCCTTGGATAGTCGTGTACGTATATAAATAAATCGAACAATATTAATTGACAAATAAAGGTTGGTAATGTAAAGAACTTGCGCTCAGAATCCTCTCTGTGACCTTAGAATTTTCTCCTTTTGAGCAGTCAACTTCACCGGTGGAAATTGTTATAAAGTATCGTTCAAACCTTCCTGTATTCAAGCATCCGCTTTCCTAGTAGGCCAACATACACTGGCGGAAAGTGAAAAAAGAACACCAAAAAGAAATTGGCGGACGATCATGGAATTTACATATGTTAATGGGGTCGCGTTTACGTAGGTGTGATGTTGATTTCGGGACCAACCGGTAAGCGCTTACGCCACAGCACGGCATAGTATACAAATTATCGTCGGTGGTATTTCAGGAGTACGGCGAAGTGAATGTAATCAGTCGTCGGCGTACGGACACGTGCAAAGAGCCTGAAGAAGCTGCAATGCCTGGACATGGAAGACGTGTACGATTTCAGCAGTTATCGGACTTTGAGCGAGGTCGTCTAGTCGGACTCCGCGAGGCCGGGTGGTCGTATCGTCGTATTGCGGAGCGAATTGGACGGGAAGTATCGGTGGTGGTACGATGGTGGCGTAGATGGTCCTAAGAACATTCCCACACGAGACGTGGAACCGGGAGTCACAGACGGACTGATGAGCGGACCGATTGACGCATAAGAAGAGCGGCATTGTCAAGCAGAACATCCACTGCGACGCAAATCCGAGCTGCCGTTGCACCTGAGGTGACTGTGCGAACAATTCGCAACCGTCTACTGGATGCATGACTACGTGCACGTGTGCCTCTGGCATGTGTACCTCTGACTCCAGACCACCGTCAGGAACGGCTGCAGTGGTGTCGCCCACGTCTGCACTGGAGAACGCAATGGCGATCTGTCGTGTTCAGCGATGAAAGCAGATTCTGCTTGGGAGCCTCCGATGGCCGTATGCGTGTTCGCAGACGCACAGGGGAGCGTCTCCACCCTTCTTGCATCCGCCAGCGACACACAGGGCGTACACCTGATCTTGGGAGCGATCAGCTATCACTCCCGTACACAACTAGGGTTTATACCGGGTACGTTAAATAGCACCTCCTACATCAACAACACCATTCAGCCCGTTGTTGTGCCATTTGTAAGGTCGGCCCATCGTGATGTTTTCCAGCAAGATAACGCACGCCCACACACGGCACGTGCAACGCAACCTGCACTTCAGGGTTTGAGACAACTTCCATTGCCTGCACGTTCACCGGATTTGTCCCCCATTGAGCACGTGTGGGATTTTATGGGACAACGACTTATTCGGTCTCCACGGCCAGCCACGACCATCCCCGATTTACGCGCTCAGGTTGAGGATGCTTGGAACTGAATACCCCAAACTTACATCCAACATCTGTACGACAGACTCCATGCCAGAATTGCACAGTGTGACGCAGTTCATGGCGGTTCAACCTCGTACTAACCATGTTACATGGAAATGTTAATTTTCAGTTTACCAGCAAATACAGCTGTATTTTGTCATAATGTTTTGATCACGTTATCCTCTGTATTCCGTTATTATGCTGTATAAATTTCATTGGTATCAGACGTCTCCTTCTTGGTTTTCTTTTTCACTTTCCGCCAGTGTAATTCAAATTTCGCAAGCCTATGTATTTTGTCTGCTTTCCACTTTACTTTTTTAAATTGAACTAGTGTTGGTTTACAGGGTCAGTTAAAAGCACATGATACTCTGTGTCACTTGGACGATAAATGTTTTATTGATTATCGCGTCTTCTGAAGATGTGGGCTTCAAAATGGTAAGCTGGTTACCGGATATTCAAGGTAAGAATATACACTGGTTGAAATGATCAACTCTTTGACCAACTAGAACGAATTAACTCGAGGTTAGCAAACAGGGCTGAAGTCAACCCGAACGAATATATTCATTGTCTAAAAAGTGGGCAGAACGCAGCTGGAAGGAGTGAGGGCCGCGGATGGTCTAGTGGTCAGCGTTTGTGACTGCCACGGAAAAGTCTCAGGTTCATTCCCTGGCAGGATCGAACTCTCAAACCACTAAATATCCGCCTTGCGTCGGATGGGAACATTAGGCATTCGGACCTCGGGTACTGGCCCCTCGGTTATAAATAAGGGCGTTTTTCTCTCCCTTTCTACCATATTTCCGTGTGACTTTCCTGTCGGGCATTCTAGCCCAAATCTCCTAGCTTTCTTCTTCTACGGATTGTATAAGACCTGGGGTCAAAAAATCCTCTACATATGATCTGATCTCATATCGAACGCGTGAACCTGTCCATTAAAAAGGTTCACTCGTTCACCTTAGCTTCGTAGTGCGAAGAGATCATGTAGGAGTACGAGGGGATGCTGATAAGTTCTCGGCCTCACCAAGAAGAAAATAGGCTACAGCCATGAAACTTACAGACTATTCCACATATTCACCCCGAAGTTCAACACACTTGTCACAGCGTCTTTGTAGTTTCTTTAATCCTTCAAAAAACATTCTGAAGTCTGATTACTCAAATACTGCTCTGATGCTGATATCACCTCCGAATCATTCGAAAAATGCTTCCCTTTCAAACTTTTTTTAAGGTTTGGGAAGAGGTAGTAGTCCGATGGAGCAAGGTCTGGTGAGAAGGGTAGATGGTCTTTGCACTTAAACCACACATCCCCGAAAACATGCATTGTCTTGCCAGCTTTGTGAGCCGGTGCATAATTCTGCAAAAAGAGAACACCTTTCCGCAGTTGCCCTCGCCTTATTTCCTTCAACGCCTCCTTTAATCGGCACAGCATGTTGAAATAGTATTCAGCATTTATTGTTTGGACCTTTGAGAGATAGTCAGTCAGTAAAACGCCTTCCGTGTCCCCAAAAACTGTTGCCATGACCTTTAAGTCTTGTATTTCTTTGGCAGTGGAGAACTCGATTGAAGCCACTGCAGGGACAGTTGTTTCGTCTCTGGATCGTAGTGACATAAGTACGTTCAATCAACAATGACAAGTCGCTGCAAAATATTATCACCAGATCGCTCAAAATGCTGCAAAACCGATTTGGAAGCGTCCTCTCGTTTTCGTTTCTCTTCGGCGTTCAAAGATTTGGGCACCCACTTCCCTGACATCTTCTGCATATCCAGATGCTCATGAATTATGAACCCAACACGTTCCCTGGATATCTCAGTTATTGTTTTAGCTTAGATTCGCCGACAAAATCAAGTCATGAACACGATCAACAATTTCGCGTGTGGTCACTGTTGAAGGCCTCCGAGATCTTGCTGCAGCTTCGTTCTCAAAGTGTCCACGCTGAAAGTTGGCACACCATTTCTTCACAGCGGAATATGAAGTTCACTTGTCACTTAATGTTTGCGTCATACACTCATAGATTTCCTTTGCAGTTTTCTTCTGCAGGAACAGAAATTTCATGAAAGCCCGGAGTTCCACATTCGAAAATTCAACACTTTGCATTGACACGATTCAATTCAGGACGCCAAACGCCTGCAAAAAAAAAAAACCTATTCGTCTGAAAATTGGCATTTACAATACAAAAAGACACTCTTTCGAGCTGCAGCAGCAGCAAAATAATGCTACAATTACAGGAAGTGGGTTAGGCCGAGAACTTTTCAGCATTCCTCCTATGGTTGACACTAATACTTTCTGACTGATTTCCTGCTAAAAAGCTATAACTATGGAGACGAACATAAGAAAGAAGATGTTTGAGTCCCTTTTTCTTCCCCTACATGATGTCTGTATCAGGAGGTGTAGCTCTTTTAGGAGCTCAGAATATTGTGAACATCATTTGGTTCAGGTGCATTGGCCCTTAAAGAATTAATACTCATCCTTGGTATTCTCCAACTCTGACTCCGAATGTTTTTGTCTGCCCTATGCTACTTCTGAGACATGTACGAGAATTTCTGTGCTAATCGTCTCTCATTTAGTATGGTTGCAGCAAAATTTTCACAACCTGGTTTGTGATATGCACCTTGGTTGTCTTTTTGCACATGTATGAAGAGTGCGAATTTCAATATTTTGCAGTTACACCGATGAGCTATTACATTATGACCACTCCCAGCCTAGAGAAATGAGTGCGCCTGGAGACCAAATGGTGACGCAGGTGAAGTTCACAGAGCGGTATATATACAACCCGAGGACCGGCTTTCGGTTAGTAGAGTGTTCGGAGTCAGAATGGGAAAAGCTGCCGATTTATCGGAGTTTGATAAAGGATAAATTGTGATGGCATGACGCCTAGGAACTATGATCTCGGAAACTGCGCGTTTTGTGGTTTTTTCACGTACCACTGTAGTACGTACGTATCAAAAGTGGTGCACAGATGGCCAAACGACGAACCGTCGTCCAGCCGGGTTTAGTCCGCAGCTCAGGAGAGCGGAGACTGTCGCGCATCGTTCACAGCGACCGTTGGGCCACAGTGCGACAAATCAGCCGCAGCTACAACAGTGGTGATCAGGGCAATGTGTCACAGCACACAGTTCATCGCATCCTTCTGCGCATGGGCCTGCGTTGCCGAAAACCCAGCCGGGTTCCATGCTCATTTGGGATAATGGGATGGTCATCTCCATCGAAGCATGAAATGGGCCCAAGATCTTCGAGATTAGAATATGGATAATTGGAAGAAAGCGGCCTGTTCTGACGAATCAATATTTCTGGTGCATCACGTAGACGGCCGAGCTCGGATACGTTGATTACCAACGGAGGCTATGGCACCTGGATGCACTGTTGGGCGGAAACAGACCGGCGGCGGCAGTGTTTGGCTGTGAGTGATGTTTTCTTGGGAGGCTTTAGGCCCCGTTATCCCAATAGCACAATATTTGACAGCTGTCATGTATCTGAACACCGTTGCGGACCAAGTTCACCCATTTATGGCAACTGTGCTCCTTCCTGGTGATGGTCATTATCAACAGGATAACGCGCCATGCCACACTGCCAGAAACGTCAAGGAGTGGTTCGAGGTAGACGCTCGTGACTTTGTTATTGCCCTGGGCTCCAAATTCACCTGACATGAACCCAATATCGAACATTTGTGGTTCGACTTGGAAAAGTGGGTTCGCTCTGAATCACCACTACCCCGAAATGTACGGAAACTGGAGGACCTGTTGTTGAAAGTAGGTTACCAAATACTCCAGGATTTCTATCGCCACCTCATCGAATCAATGCCTTGCCGAGTGGCCGCGGTTTTGCGGGCTAAAGGGGGTCGTACAGCTTATTAGGTAGGAGGTCATAATGTAATGGTTGATCGGTGTATATCTGTATTCACGAGTGTTTTTGGAGTTTATCCCCATCCGGTTCGGAAGATCAACTTCGACAATAAAATACAGAAAACGTGATTTTTATAGATTAACAGAAAGAGGGAGAACAAAGCTACGAACTTTTGTCAAGGACAGTACATCCTCATTTTTATTCAAAATACAAATCTGCATTCATCGTAAAACCGCAGAGTGAAACGTGCATTTTTAACAGAGTAACTGACTTCATTGTGTATGTGGACAGAAACTCTAAAAATAACTGAAGTGAGGGCAATTACGTAAACCGGACCCATTCTTTACACTCTTGTAAATCTAGATAGTTCTTCGCAGCAACATCCGCGCTTGGTAATGGACCTAAGAACATTTCGTTTAATTATTCATCATTGGCAGTTGAAGCCGTCGAAGTCTGAAAACAGGGAGGAACGGTGAGCGGCGAGCAGGTGTCTCACGCAGAATTATCGGGTAGGAGGTAATGCAGAAACTCAGGGAGGGATGCAAAACCGATACTACAGCGGCAGAGGAATATATTGGGTAACAGAAGTACCGCTATCAAGAAAAGATCAATAGAAACAGGAGGAAAGTATAGAACGTGCATTACCGATGATAACATGAATGACGAAAAGGAAAAAAACGTTACGATTAGAGGGCGGCAGAATTCAGTATCTTTCCCTAATATAAAATCAAAACTGCTGTTTTTTTTGCGAGAAAGTTCAGTTTCTTACGGAGAACTTCACAGTAGCTTTCGATTTACTAAACTTGATTTTTTTTAAATAACAGAACTAACACCAAGTACAGTACAACCCGCTTATAACGAGCCCTTATTTAGCGAGATCCCAGTTTTAACGAGAAAAACAAGAACTTTTGTTTGGTATGAAGTTAATTCGAAGTTGATATGATCGTTTTTAACGAACAAATTCAGTCAAATCCCGGATTTAACGAGAGAGAGAGAGAGAGAGAGAGAACAGTTAAGTTGATCAGCTTTAACAAGCGAAGTAACAGATTTAATGAAATTCCATATTTAACGTAGCAGAGCAAACCTGCTGTGCACTTTTCTAAAATGGAAGAATGTGACATACAGGACGAAACTGAAACAGTGTAGTGGAATCTTGGTGTGCTAATGGAATAATGTTGATTAAAACCAATGGTAAGGCAGCACATCAAACGCTTAACCAATGGAAAGAAAGCACATCAAATGCTTAACCAATGGGAAGGAAGCACATCAAACGCTCAGCCAATGGAAAGGGAGCACATCTAACGCTCAACAATCGAGTTGTGCAAGAGAATCTCTACCGCCCGCTCAAAGGGCTTACGCCTTGAAAATATTGCGTCAGCAGAGTAGAAATCAGGCACTCAATTCCTAGGCTAAAAGACCAGGATTTGGGGGGAGGAGGGGGTGGTTAACGACCTCCGTGAGCTGCTCGATGGGCCATAAGCAGTCACCGGTCTTTAATTTAGAGCCACTGTTTCGCGAGAAGAAAGAAATCCAATGCAATTAGGCAAACGCAGCATCCATGCCTCACGGGATTAGAACCTGGACCCATACCTGGTTAATGTTCAGATTCCAGCGCTTAGACAACTGCGCTAGCGGGACAGCGGATACGTTGAGTTCACGTGCATGCATTAAGTGAATTCCTTGGCAATGATTGCAGAGATTAATAGGGAAATAATGGGATGGGGATGTCGCCCGAGGGGAATATGGGAAATAAAAAAGGAAATAAAAAAACTGCCTCTTTCACCCTCCAAGTGAGAGTTGCTTTGGGAACATCAGAGCTGCTTTGCTCCGTGTGTGTCGAAACACAACCTTCAATCTCATGTAGTCGCCCAGTAGGAAATTCTAAACTTTTATACGTAGCAAAATGTCAAAGAGGAAAGTGTTATCCGTAAATGACAAGGTAGCCATCACTAGAGAGGTAGAAAATGGTGAAAAACAAATGATGCCATATGGTATGATATATATGGATATACATGCTTTACCAAAAAAGAGCAAAAAAACAACGAAACATACCGAGAAAGTCCTTCGGCTCTCATTAAACTCCGCATCCGAAAATATAAATGATTAAAAATTAACCACCAATGACGAAATAGTGACCCTCCACAGCGCATGAGAATCGTCCATCGAGGAGGGTATATCTAGAACAAAGCTCGCAAGCAGGGACAGTTGTTACAACGGATTCCCGTTACATTAATCTCCACGGAGTTTGAAGATGCGTCCACGTCGGATCTGTGCACAAAGCGAGAAGTTCAGCGTGTTGCAGAGAGGACGTATAATTGGGCTGACAGAGGCCAGTTGGTTAAGTCGCCGTTTCACCAGGAATTTGGGTCAGAGCGATGCGGAAATCGGACGATGTGGGCGCCAATGGGTCAAGGAGGGTACAACCCACCGGCAAGCGGGCAATGGACATCCGAGGGTAACGACAAAACGCGAGGATCGAGCGATTGTGAGAGCAGCACGAACAGAACCAAATTCGTAGATCTCAACCATCCACGTCCATGCTGCGTCGTCTACAGGCACGGAAGTGGCCATCTGGACTGCTGTCGGACGACTTACGGTAGGGGGGACTACATTCGAGGAGGCTACTCTGCCGTCTACTACTAACCAGCGAGCATCGCCGACACCGATTGCAATGGTGGCGGTCCTAATCAACGTGGGGTAGTGTCCAGTAGGATCTTGTTGTCTTCAGTGATGAATCACGGTTTGCACTTTGCGCCGATGTATCTGGAGACGAGCCGGCCGGGGCACGGATGCTGATTTTACCGTGGGGCGGCGCACGAGTCCTTTTTTGTTTGCAGCTGTACCACCCATCTTAACAACGCAGCGGATCCGTTCGTTTGCTTTTGAAGGGGTGTCCGGTGACTTTTGTCAATATGTATATATATATATATATATATATTTAACGGCCGCCGCTGTTAAATATCGTGCGGGAAACAACAACGCAACCAGTCGCATGCAAGATGCCACGCAGTTCGGAGCTCTCTAATTTCGGGAAAGGTGTAATCGTCGGGTATCACAGAAATGGCCGATCCATACGTGACATATCCAGCGAGCTGAAGTACCCAAAATCGACAGTGGACTACGTGATTGGCAAGTGGAAGATGAGAGGTGATTGTTGGAATGTGTCCCGACCCGGCAGACCCACAAAACTGGGAGTTAGAGACCGACGGGTGCTGGCCAGAGAAATTCGGAAGAACCGCACCAAAACGATGGGCCACATCCGCGAGGAGTTGCAACAGGCATCCGGGAGTGTTCTTTCGATGAATACCATCCGTAAGGAAGCCCATCTGCTCGGTTATCATGGACGTGATGCCGCCCACAAGCCTTTGATCAACACGTCCAGTAGCGCTGCTCGGCTAACGTGGTGCAAAGAACTTCGACAGTGGACCGCTGAACAGTGGAAACAGGTTTTCTGGAGCGACGAATCAAGGTTCACCCTCTACCGTTCGGATGGCAGGGTCTGGGTTTGGCGTCTGCCTGGAGAACGCCTCCTGCCGGAATGTATTGGGCCAACTGTGAAGTTCGGCGGCGGTGGAATTATGCTGTGGGGGTGTTTCTTCTGGTATGGCACGGGACCCTTGGTCGCAATTCCTGGTAGACTCAACGCCGAGACCTACTGCACCATTTTGGATGACCATGCGCTTTCTACGTTGTGGCAGTTTTACGGGGTGGACCCATGTTACATTCAGGATGACAATGCCACCTGTCATGCTGCGAGGTCCACCATGGCTTGGTATGGTGACAATGGAGTTAATTGAATAGACTGGCTTGCGCAGAGCCCGGACCTTAACCCTATCGAGCACCTCTGGGATGAGTTGGAGCGTCGACTTAAGGGGTGCCCCCACCGTCCGAAATCGGAGAAGGAACTGACCTGTCTTCTTCAAGCCGAGTGGAAGAAAATACCGCTAGCCGTCGTACAACGCCTGGTTGAGTGTATGCCCCAGAGGGTCGCAGCTGTAATCGCCGCTCGTGGAGGCTCCACCAACTATTGAAGGTGAATAAACTTCGTTTTCCTTTGCTGTCACAAGTGTCCAATTACTTGTTGGTAGATAGTGTATATATATATATAGCATATAGCTTTTTACTCAATTTCCTGTTCTATGGTTACCCTGCACATGAGTATGTATATTATATATGTTTTCTTCTTAGTATTTAATGTTATAAGATTAATATTGAAATGTAATATGGTCAAATGTAACCTCATAACAAAAAATGATGAAATGAAATGAAATATTAAAATGTGCTTTCTCTACTGCATTCCATTCGCTACAGTAAAAGTATTATTCTCTCTAAATAATGCTCAGTTTTCCCACTAGGGGGCGTAAATATCAAAATTTTGTTCTCGGTATTTTTGCTTCCGAGAGACGTACTTGAAGGATTCTTTTCTTAGCACATCATTTGATATGAAGAACACTTTTAGCATATTTTCTACTTTTCTATTATTCAAAATTCTACAGCCAAAGGATGTCAGAGCATATTTCTGTTTGAAAGAGGTAATTCGATTCTAAAACTCCTTCTTTGGTAGGATACTCTTTCTTATGAGATTATTTTGAACCCATTTTCTTCTTTAAGTAACACAAAGCTTTTCCTATAGGAGGCATAAAATTACATCATGTTTTTCTCTATATCTCTTCTTCTAACTGTTGTATTTAAAAAACCCTTTATCACGGACATCTTTCCGCTGTAATTTTTTTTTTGCACAATTTGTTAATTTTCGCGAACGCACTTTTCAGCCGTTAGTGTATGCAAGTAACTGCTGGACAATTGCTAAGGACGGATCATAAACGGCTATATAGCGCATAAAAAAGTAAGTGTGGTTGGATGCCAAGTGAAATAAAATAATGTCAGAATGCCAGAACATTACAAGAAAGACAATTTATTGTGCTCTGAAATCCAGAAGGCTTTGGAACGTGTTCAAGGGACAAACAGGCCATTTTGTGCATAATACGTAAACGCGAAAAAAAGTGCAATTACCATCCGCAGGCGTTCCGGCGTAAGATGTCAATACGGGATATGGCCACCATGGAGGGCAATGCAAAATTCCACACGTCGTGTCATGCTTTGCACAACATTATCAAGCAGCTGTTCGGGTAATTTATCCCATTCCTCTGTCAGTGCACGGATGAGGGTGTCCTTGTTTATTGGAGGGCATTGGCGACCAGCAAGACTCCTCCCCAAAGCATCCCACACATTTTCAATGGGATTCAGATCTGGGGAACGTGCTGGCCATACGAGGCGTTGAATATCCTTGCTCTCAAGACACTCCTGGACAGCGACTGTTCGATGACATGTTGCGTTGTCGTCCATGAAAATGAATCTATCACCGACAGCACCACGGAACATGCGAACATGAGGTAGCAGAACATCATTAATGTATCGTTGGCCAGTCATAGTCCCAGTTGGAAGCACATAGAGGGACGTACGGCCATTGATCATGATGCCAGCCCATACCATGACACTACATGTCGGATATCGGTCCCTTTCCTGTATGTTTGCTGGATAATATGCAGTACCACTATCACGTCAGATCAGTTGTCGTCGACAATCAGACGATAGACTGAATCTACTCTCATCTGAGAAGAGGACAGCAGACCAGTCGTTATCAGTCCCATTGCGATGTTGATGGCACCATTGCAAACGGGCGGTACGGTGACGTCTGGACAATGGAATGCACACAACAGGACTTCGGGCGTATAGTCCTCCTTCATGCAAACGTCTGGCGACAGTTTTTCGGGAGATCCGCTTGCCAGTAGCAGCCATAAACTGATTTGCTACCTCACTAGCTGTGCTGCGCCGGTGTCTTTTTGTTGATAGCACTATGTACCGATCTTCTGCAGGTGTCGTACTGCGAACACGACCTCCCCCGTGACGTTTGCTGTACTCTCCATTTGTTTGAAATGATTTCCAAAGCCTTGAAACAACACTGTGGCTGACGTCGAACTTCCTGGCAACATCTGTTATTTTTCGCCCTTCTTCAATCTTGCCAATAATACGGCCACGCGTAAAATCATCTAGGTGATGTCGGGAAGACATACTGAAAATTGCAAGTTCGTCAATTGATTCTTTCCCTTTCAACTTTGCGTTTGAACAACAACGGTCAATACGCGTCAAATCCTTTATATCTCTTATCAGCGCTATGACGTCACGAACAAGTTCGGCAATCCAAAATTTGCATACGCACAACACGTCTTACTGTATCCCGCACTTATGCTAATTTCCACATTTTCCTGATTTCCATTTTATGGTTGCTATCGTTGCCATTGTCATCCGTCCTTAGCAATTGTCCGGCAGTGTATTTCATTTTCTGCATGTTTCGATTGTAGAAATCTGATTGCTTTTTTTCCGGTACCATTGAATATGAATAATTCTGCTTACATTACGTACTTTGATTTATGCGCAATGTTTCTCGATGTAGTGTAAATGCATTTCTTTCTTGCTTTCTTTGCTAAATTTTTAGATTTCCTAAACATCTGCTTTGAAATATATTTTTCATGTTGGAAAGGATATAAATGGCGTGCTAACTAAAACCAAAAATTCGGCGCCCTCTTTTTTTTTTTTTTAACAGTTTATTTTTTAACAAAATTAGTGCACAACACTCTGATACAAAACTGATCGTACAGAGAGTGTATAAAATAATAGAAACACCATTGACAAATACGATATGTATTTTTAAATATAGCATTGCATCACTATTTTGTTCTAAAAACCGCTCGACAAAGATAACGCCACACCAGAAAGGAATGAACGAAATAAAACGAAACTTATCAAATACACTGCTGGCCACCCAAAATGCAACACCAAGAAGGACACGAGATAGCAAAACCAGATATACTGGACACATAACAACAGATACAAAGATGAAACGATTGAACTTACAGGCCCGTGCGACTTGCGGAACACGCAGACATCAATAGTTCGTGTGGCCCCCATGGCTGGCAATAACGGCCGCTACACGCCGCGGCATCGAACGAAAGAGGCTTAGGATGTGGGATTGGGGTATGTCGGTCCAGGCTGCTTCCACACGTTGCCACAGTTCATCAGGCGTAGCCGCGGGTGGTGCTTGCGGGATCACTCGGTGGCCTATCAGCGACCAGACGTGTTCGATGGGCAACATATCGGGAGAACAGGCGGGCCACGGCTGCAGTGACACCTGGTGGGACGTGAAGAATTTTTGCACGATGCGTACCACGTGTGGGCGCGCGTTTCTCCTGTTGAAACGTGGCCGCTGGCAGGTCCTGCAGGTAAGGGAGGACTACAAGCTCCAAAATGTCGGAGATGTAGCGGTGGCTGTTGAGTGTACCGGCGATGCTTACCAGAGGGGGCGGGTGTCATATCCAATTGCGTCCCAAACTATAACACCAGGCGACGGACCGGTATAACGATGCATAATGCAGGAGTCATACAGTCTCTCGCCGCGGTGCCTTCACACGCAGATCCGACCATCGTAGTGTTGCAGGAAGAAGCGGGATTCGTCGGAGAAGACAATGTCGTTCCATTTCGTAGTCCAGGTGCGGCGTTCAACGGCCCACTGCCGCCGCACTCGCCGGTGGTGTAACATCAATGGCAATCGGAGCAATGGGCGCCGTGCGACAAGTCCCCGCTCCTGCAGACGACGTAAAACGGTACGTGCTGCACAGGTTGTTGCGCAGCACACCCTAATTCCTGCGCTAACGTTCGTCATGTGGCGGTGCGAGCCGTCAATGCCCGCCGCACAACATTCCGGTCCTCTCGTTCGGTGGGGTGCCGCGGCTGCGGCAATCACTCACGTCGGTCCGTCCGTCACTCCTGCACCCACCGAATCCATACTCGCCTCACTGTGGCTGGATGTCGTCCCACACGGGCGATATCTCGGTACAATAAACCGCTGTCGCGATAAGCCACTATTTGTCCTCTTTCGAACTCCAAAACGTGCTGGAATGACTGCCGTATTCTTCTACGAGGCATCAGGAAGCTTCCCACGCACAGGTCCGGCAGCACAACCCACTTTCACTACTTACACCCGCCTTCTGTGCACCCTTCTTATAGTGCTTCTCGGTGGCGTGCCGGGCACACATGATTTGCATATGCCCTGCAATGCTAATCGTTTGCGTGTCCTCTCGCGGGCGACGCATGCTGCGAATTTCAGGCCAATCGGATGCTTCCTTCTTGGTGTTGCATTTTGGGTGGCCAGCAGTGCATACAGAATAGTAAATGGGTAAGAAATTATTTGATTTCTCAGAGATTTAATGAATGAGACGGGCGAAGATCAGGGACCTGCTAAAATGAAATGAGACGAGAACGCTTGGAATGACCCCGTCAGTGCCCTGCTGCAGCCTGTCGGTGCCGGTGGAAACCGCTTTCCAACTGTTCGCTGATTGGCAGAGGACTGGTTTCTTCTGGCATACACGTGATAATTTTATCCCTCTAGAGTTACGTTAGTTATACGGTTTTTTTGTCAGTTATTGGAACTTTTCGGACGTGGACTGTAAATATTGACCGGCACACAAAAACAACTTTTTCTATCAAATTTGAGATAAACATGAAGAAACGTCTGGCTTTTACCAGCAGAACTGTGCTGAAAATATACGCAAAATTTTCTTCATAGAGGAAAATATCCGCGTGAAATGTATTTTTTCTTGGGGAAGAAAATATGATTATCACTTTGCTCCCCTTGCAATATGCTATTCATTCGAGATCGAAGATCTGCGGAAAATAAATTTCATAGTCATATGTATCCACCTAAAAGGTAATTTCTTCAGTTGGAGTTTTGAAAACGTATTGCCGTTGTAAAATGAAATATATGTTTACTCCCTTTAGTGGTAAAACTATGCATTACGAACAAGTTAGTAAAATCATGCAATTATGGTACGCTTTCCAACATACCAGAAATCATTACTCAAGTTATGAGGATAATGGTTGTCGAATAAATCTCGCTCCTGTGCCCTGAACTTTGACCCCACTTCGATTATATTAAACAGAATTGGTTCAGTATACCTCCGGAACAACATACTAAAGTTTTGTTGTAATAGAAGCATTTTTAGTCAAGTTATGAGGATAATAGCTGTGGAATAAATCTCGTTCCTGTGTCCAGACCTTTGACCCCATTTCGATGATATTCAACAGAACCGGTTCAACACATCTCCGGAACAACATGAAGTTTTGTCGCAATCGAGCTATTTTTGCGTAAGTTATGACGCATAAGAGCAATGGAATAGGTCCCGCTCCTATGTCCTGACCTTTCACCCCAGTTCACCCATTTTCAATAGGGTTTGTCCCCTGGTAGTCCCCTACCACATACTAAAATGTTGTCGAAATTGAACCTCTTTTATGCAAATTATGACGCATAAGGGCAATGGAATGGATTCCGCTCGTATGTCATGACCTTCGACCCCACTTCACCCATTTTCAATAGGGTTCGTCCCCAGGTGGTTCTCTACCACATACTAAAATTTCACCGAAATCAAACAATTTTTACGCGAGTTATCGTGAGAGAGGGGCGGACGAAGCTGGAGCATATACGCTTATTCAACCTACGGTTGGAAAGCGTAAAAAAGGAGAAAATATGAGGAAGGTTTTATCGTTTCTTCATATAGAACTATACGACAGTCCTTCAGGAAATTCGAAAATCACATCGCCTGAAAGATAATCGAACTCATATCATAATTTGAGTTCAGTATAACTCGTCGTCTGTATTTTAAGATTAACTGATGATTTCGAATTGACCCATGCCCGAAATTATTCTGTGATACGAATTTTTAAGAATTATGAGTAACGGTGGATTTTGTAAAGCAGGTTTGACTGTGAACGCTTTTCCACTTTAGCGCACTGCTGCATTAAAGGAAAAACAACAGTGCTTCCACGCCTTAGGAACCCCACTGAAAGCATGGCTGCACGTGCAGCAAATTCTGTTTCCTGTTCCTCTCCTCGCACCGCATCGATTCCTTCCAACTAGTTTCGTGCATCGGACAGGCAGCTGGAAATTTTCCCATCGCTGTTCTTTCATAAAACAAAAAGGGAAACTCTGTCTCCTTCACCACTCCGTGATTCATCTACTTTAGTCTCCCTGCTAAATGTTGTGTTCTGGAACACATCGGCTCAGGAAGCAAAAGATGTTGAAAACCAATCGCTTCAGTCAATTTTCCTTCCGAACATGCTTGTGGTGTAATTCAAAGAAAAGGTAAACAGAGCGCTGTATCCATTTAACATCCAAACAACTGAAAGACGATATACGTATGTTGACTACTTATTGATCAAAAGCATTGAAAGAGCTGCGCACATGGTGTGATTAACTGTTTTCCGAAAAATGCAGTATCAACGAACTTGGAAATCAGACGCGTGCCTAAACAAATGCTGACAGTAAAAAAATTGTTTCGCGCAGATATTTAGAATGACTCTCTGCCCAGGGACGTCGCCTAGGTTGTGCAAGAGTCCACCCTGAAATTTTCCTTGCCCACCATCAATTCACGATGTGACACTGATCAATGTTTTTTTTTACTTTAAAATACAATCTGGACTTTGACGAGTAATAATAATTTTCGTGTTCCTCGTCATGTAGCGCTACGCATTTTCCATAGAAAGTGCTTTGTTTGCGTCTGCGTATAAAGCTTATCAAAATAGCATCCCCAGTGCCATGATTCTCCACTCTTTCAAATCTTTAGTTTAAGCCCTTTTCATTTTAGTATGGCCATGGATGAATGGACACGGTGGGTAGGAATTCATTGAGGGATGTTGAGATCATATTTAAGGATTAAATTTGAAGATAAACTTTAAAGATTAGACAGTGACCCCTTGCTCCGAATTTCCTCTTTCCGTCCCTCGCCTAACCTGACTTAGAAATCTAGCTACGTCCCTGTCTCTGTTCAGTTTCCGTACATGAACGACCAGGGCGAAATAAGATTGAAAATTACAGTATTTTCTTCTTATTGTTGACTTTAAGAATGACCTTCCTGTAGCATTTTCAGTCTACTCGCCAACGTTTCTTTGACTGCCCCCTTGATCTTTTTCCAATGGGCTTGTGGTTTAAAAATTAGACATCAGGATTTTAAAAAACTTCTTTTCAGAAACTGGCAGTGACTCTCCTTTACCTAAAAGTCTTTTTGACAACATCGTTGTGGTTGCCTCCTTGATCACTTAAGGATAATTTTTGTAAAGATTAGCCTGCTTGATTAAGGATAATCTTTATGGATTAAGCAGCCTTGATATCTTCTTTCCAGTGTCTCCTTGGTCTTATCTTTTCCTAATAGGTTTGTGGTTAAAAGATCATATTTAAGGATTGAATTTTAAGATAAACTTTAAAGATTAGACAGTGACCTCTGCTCCGAATTTCCTCTCGCCAGCGTCTTCTCTGTCGACTTTTGATCTCTTTCCAATGGGTTTGTAGTTTAATGATCATATTTAAGGGTTTAAACATTAGATTTAAGGAAAAGCTTTAAGGATTAAGCAGTAACCAGTCTCAATGTATTCTGGGGAACATCTTCTTGGTCGCTTTTTAATTTCTTTCCAATCGGTTAGTACTTTGAAAATTAGATTTAAAGATAAACTGTACTTTTAAGGATTTTGTAGTAACCTGCTTGATTAAAGATAAACTTTATGTATTAGGCAGCGACCTGCTTGATTAAAGATAAGCTTTACTTATTCGGCAATGACCTACCTCAATGTCTCCTCTTCAAAGTCCCCTTTGTCGCCTTTTGATCTATTTCCTACTATGCGTGTGTAGTTTAAAAATCATATTTACGAGTACAAGGATAGGTTATAAGGATTAGGCAGTGATCTGCCTCCATGTCGTTTTGCTGCTAACGTCTTCTTGGTCCCTTTTTGATTTCTTCCCAATGGGTTTTGTTTAAAGCTTAAATTTAAGTATTAAATTTAAATCTTATGCCATCTTACTATGTTAATTTTTTCCTCCTGCTTTTTCCATCGTTTCTGTAGTTCATTATCACTTCCACAGCATCTCTGAATCTCCACTCTTTAAGAATGTCATTGTTCTTCCTTTAACTAACTGTATTATAATCTGCAAGTGATTTTAATTCTCACATCTCTATTTTGTCTATTCTCTTATCTCTCTCAGCCCAAATCCATATTTCACTTCTGTATCATATTTTTGGCTTGACTGGGATTTAACACGTCTTCTGATAGTATCCCTTTAACACGATCTTACTGAAATGCCGGTAAGTAGCTTCACTGCCTTCTACGAGTATTTTGTTTTCTAAATCCCTTTCAGCATCAAGACAACAAATTGCCCAAATATTTCAATTCGTTCACTGGTTCACCTGGCATATGGTCTTTTACTATTTTACTCCTAACTATTTCGTTACCTCTAAGGGTTGTACTTTTAGATTTGTCAGTTGATTTTTCCATAATAGGATTTTTCATTGTTTGAGATAACAGATGCTTGTTTTTTAGGGGTCCTCTCCTGACTCTGCAAGGAGAGATCAGATCATATTTAGAGGATTTTAGGAAGGGAGTGTCTGACCTCAGGTCTTAAACAACCCTTAGAAGTAGAAAGCTAGGAGATTTGGACTAGAGTGCCCGATGGGAAAGTCACACGGAAGCGAGGTAGAAAGGGTGAGGAAGACGCCCTTTTTTATTACTGAAAGGCCAGCACCCGTGGTCTGATGGACTTAACGTACCCATCCAACGCACGGCGGATGTTTAGTGGTTCGAACGTTCGTACCTGCCTGGGATCGAACCAGAGGTCTTCTCCAAGGCAGTCACGAATGCTGACCACTAGGCCATCCGCGGCCCACTCTACAAGGAGGATTTCATCAACTGTATATAATAAATGAATGAAATGTTTGCTTCCAATCTTTATTACTTTTATTGGCTATGTCTTCCTCCTTGGTAAATGTTTTCTAAATATAAATTAAACATTATTGGAGGGAGACTTCTGCCTTGAACTAGTATATTACGTATGTCTTTACTGCTCTTGATACGTAAATTGAATTTTACAGCCTCAGTGGTGGTGTGGTGAAAGGCATTGGTCTGTGGCTAGTAGTCCGATTTGAACGCTGTTTGAGTCCAAATAAGGCTGACCGCTTGTGACCCAATGCCGTGACCCTCCCATTCCCTGGAACCAAGAACGCTAAATGAGGGACTTCCACGTGCTTAGATCCTTGACAATGGCCCATAGCGGTGGATAAATCCCCAAAATGAAATATTACGATCTGATTTAATTTTTAGATCTTTCAAACTGCGAATTTTATTGATTTTGTTATTTACGCTTTCCAACCATAGGTTGAATTGTGTTGAACTGAAGAAGCGTATATGCTCCAGCTTTGTCCGTCTGTCCGTCCGCACGATAACTCGCCTAAAAATGGTTCTATTTCGATGAGCTTCTAGTATGTGATAGGGGACCACATGGGGGACGAACCCTATTGAAAATGGACAAAATGGGGTCAAAGGTCACGACATAACAGCGGGATCCATTCTATTGCCCTTATGCATCATAACTCACGTAAAAATGGTTCGATTTCGATGAAATTTCAGTATGTGGTAGGGGACCACCTGGTGACTAACCCAATTGAAAATGCGCGAAATGGGGTCGAAGGTCACGACATAGGAACGGGATTCATTACATTGCCTTATGCTTCATAACTTGCTTAAAACTGGTTAGATTTCGATGAAATTTTAGTACGTAGGTACGTAGTAGGAGACCATCTGGGGTAGAAGCCTAATGAAAATGGGCGAAATGGGATCAAAGGTCACGACGTAGGAGCGGAATCTATTCCATAGCCCTTATGTGTCATAACTACGTAAAAATGCTTCGATTGCGACAACATTTTAGTATGTTGTTCCGGAGGTACACTGAACCGGTTCTGTTGAATATAATTGAAATGGGGTCAGAGGTCAGGGCACAGGAGTGAGATTTATTTCACAGCCATTATCCTCATAACTTGACTAAAAATGCTTCTATTGCGACAAAAGTTTAGTATACTGTTCCGGAGGTATACTGAACCAATTCTGTTTAATATCATTGAAATGGGGTTAAAGGTCAGGACACAGGAGCGAGATATATTCCACAGCCATTATCCTCATAACGTGAGTAATACCTTGAGTAATGATTTCTGGTATGTTGGAAAGCATATCATAATCAATGCATTGCATGATTTTACCAACTTCTTTGGCAAACCTAGTTTAATTGGGACTGAATCAATAATTTTGTATTTACTGTTTCATAAGCTAGTCACTCTTAAGTATAAAAATTAATTCTCCCAATAAAAACGATTACTTCACTTTTGCAGCTATAGACACAATACATATTTAATTTCCCAGGTAAGTAGGGAAAATTTTTAGGATTTTATGAGGAAGCAGTTCCTTAACTGAAGAAATGGCTGGCCAGTCTTCCACTGGCTAAATGATTCTATTGTAGTCACTATGTAATTATCGTCAACATTTTTATAAATAACCTACTCCTAGCACTTTTTGTCAGAGGGAGACGTGTTCCTTCTTAAAGAAAATTCAATCTGCATCACCTTCTTTTCAGAACTTGAGTCATTGCAACCATATTGTCCTTTCGCAAACGATAAATCATTTTGCATTCAACAAGAGACGACACAAAACTTAGAACGCAGCTTTTTCACATAGGGTTCCGACTACTTTTCGGGAGTGTATAACCGTTTTGTTATTGTGCAAAAGGCTTGCTTCTTCATCGCCATACGGAATTTAACGAACAATAATTCCTTTCTTGGTGGCTTGTGTGCTGTACGTATTCCGAAGGAGATTTTTTTGTTTCTTTTTTGAAGAGAAAAATAATTCCTTACTCTTATTCTTATTAGTTAATATAATAATAATAATTTTATTTATTTATGCTGTTACATGACAATATTAAGTTACAATAAATTATGCATACAAAGGCGATTAATTGAGCAGCAAAGGGAACAAGGGAAAGGGCCTCTTGGGAGTCCTGACAAGCCCTTCGTTCTCTCAAATTGTAAGACAAGCAAGTTCGGCCTTAGTAGATGAATCCAATTCAGAATAATAAATATAGAAATGACTTTGTGCTTTTAGTAATTAATTATTATTGGTGTTTGGATTTAATTTAGGAAAGTATATTTTATTTTCTAACTCAGTAAGTGTTTCTTAAGTGTTTTTTAAAAGAGTTTGGTCATTGATATTTGTTAAGTGTACAGGTAATGAATTCCAATAATCCGGTCCAAATAATTCAAGCTTTGTTTTAATAGCTGGGTTTTAGACTGTATTGGGCGAAGCGGTAATCTATTTCTTGTTTGGTAGTTATGTATGTTGCAGTTAATTTCAATTAAGTCCACATGTGGATTAATCTTGACTCTTTGAAACATAATTTTACCTAGGCTGTAATGGAAAAGTTGATCCGTTGTTAAGATTCGGAAATCATTAGGATGGACTGGAGGGTGTAAATATGGATGAATGTGTGTTGTCATAGCAGTACTTCGTTTTGAAAGTAGGTTTATTAATATAATGTATTTATTTTATAATACCTGTAATTTATTTAAGTTTGTTTCAGTTGTTTGACCCAGGATAAAAAGCAATAGTTAATGTTAAGATTTGTGATGGTATTCAGATTTAGGGATTGGTTTTTAGTATGGTTAGGGTTGGAAATTAATATGATGAGATTTTTAAGTTTGTGGTATCACCATGATGACTAAGGTATCACAGTGATGACTCATTTTGTATGAGAATGCAAGCACTAGGAGATGTCTACCACAAATTTTCCAGAGTTCAGTTAGTTTGCCGCCTAGATATTATTGTTCGCCCACATTTTTTTCAGGAAGGCCTTGTACAATCACCGTTTTTACATCGCCTGCAGTAGGTGTACAACTAACACATGAGCGTTTGTATACGCTTCCTATAAGTAGCACGCACACAGATTCAATGCCATTCTTCCAACTCCATCTGGTTTAATAAAAAATTGTTTAAAGAACGCAAATCGTCCAAAGGGAGATTTGTCCAATACCATTTGTTCAAAGCTACAACTCGTCGAATGACATTTACATGACGGTACTACTCGCCAAATACTATTTTTCCAACATTGTGCCGTTCATAATACCGTTTGATGATTGTGATTTATCCAACATGTTTACCTCTCCGATACTTATTTCCAGTAGAAGAATTCTGCTAATATTCATTGTTAAAACTACACGATCAATAAAATCAAATGTTTCGTCTATAACCTATGGTTCAAAAAGAAACTAGCTATTCGTCTAACGTAGTTCTCAGCTGGCTGTTTATGGTAATTTTAGGTGCACCACAGGAACATTATCCAAACACACGTGACATGAAAAGACACATAGTATTGTTATGTTATCACAAATGGGTGCTATTGACACCCTTTCGATATCACTCTCTCACTTATTCTACGCTTATAAATTCCGGATTTATCCTTCAGGATTTATCCTTAAATTCCTGATTTATCCTTCAATTCCTGATTTATCCTTCATATCACTCTCTCACTTATTCTACGCTAATAAATTCCTGATTTATCCTTCAGTATTGTCCTGAAATATTATTTATCCTTATAAATTCCTGATTATGTTATCACAAATGGGTGCTATAGTCACCCTTTCGATATCACTCTCTCACTTGTTCTACGCTTATAAATTCCTTTTATGTTATTTTTATTTAAAAAAATAAAAATAACATAAAGTGCTTATATTACAATTATGTCCGTACGTCCGTGAACTTGAGGCAGCATATTTCTGCAACTGTCAGTTTGATTTGAACAATACTTTTTGCATAGGTCTTAACTGTAAGATTAATGATTCTTGTTTACTTAGTCGTTTTTTCCTGCACATAACTTTGTCACTGGGGGACATAAAATCAGGTATTTTTGAATTTAAAATATTTTTTATTCCATATCATTACTTCTAAATATCCGATTGAAAAACATCTTTACTTCATTCGATACCTCCTAAGATAACGATTGCGTAAAAAAGGACAGAAAAAGACCATGACGACCATTGTGGAGATGTGTGGATCAAATTCGAAAGTGTACAGGGTTGAAATGGAAGAGAACCGTGGAAGAAATTTAGGGTTACTTTCATCCACCAGGAGACTGAGAATGGTTGTTGCTGATGATAATGATACGTATGCAGTCTCACGTAAACTTCGATGCGTTTTCAGTTAAAATTCACATTTCATTTTTGATTTTTTTTAAACTAGTGTGGTAAATTTCAGCATAGCTGCTTTCTTATTCACAACGTCTTTTTGAACGGGAAGCGTAGATGTTCATATTGCAGATAAACGTTCGAATATTTGTTCAAATACAGGCTAAACTGTCATTTTTTCATTATATCCACAATTGCTTTACTATTAGGTTGTGTTATTAAAATAGTGACCTAATTCCTATTACAAAGTTGATTTCAAAAATGGCTATTTTCACGAAGACTGCATTTTAGTCGACAAGAAACGCAAAATTTTTATTCCAAGCGCCTAAACAAAATTTCTTTCGCTTCATTTGTTTTCAAAATACCCACAGGAATCTAGTTGTGCTAATGTGTAATTTCATGTAACGCAGAATCGCTTATATCTTAGATGAGAGAAACCAAGAGGAAGTCAATAAAATCCTCTGAACAAACAAATTCATAAATGGTAATTGTCATATTACACTGCGTTGTGTAAAATACTAATTAGCCTTAAAGGTTAGTAAAGCTAACCTTTAAGGCTAATCAGAAAGTTTATTAAAGCTAACCTTTAATGCTAATTATAGAAAAGTTAGTAAACTAATCTTTAAAGACATGATTGAGCAGTGTGTGTATCCCGAAAGTCGTGATTGAGCAGTTTGTGTATCCCGAAAGACATGATTGAGCAGTTTGTGTATTAGCTTTAAAGGTTAGTAAAGCAAACCTCTGATAAACATGATTGAACAATTCGTGTATTAGCTTTAAATGTTGTTATTAAAGCTAACCTTTGATGAACATGATTGAGCAGTTTGTGTATCCCCAGTTGGATGAACTTCCAACTCAGGTCATTTTCCAACAAGATGGGGCGCCACATCACTGGGCTTTGAGTGTGAGGATGTCTCTGGATACCAAATTTCCCGATCGATGGACTGGGCGTGGTGGTCCCATTGCATGGCCCCCACGTTCGCCGGACTTGACACCCTGTGACTTTTTTTATGGGGATTCATCAAGGGTGAGGTTTACAGCACCCCTGTTGCAGATATTGCTGACCTAAAGAGGAGGATTACACACGCACTGCAGAAAGTTAATATGGACATTCTCGAACGAAGATGGTTGGAACTGGAATACCGTTTAGACATTGTTCGGGCGACAAACGGCGTCCATGTCGGATGTCTATAAAACTTCATGATCTGTTTTTTCAGTTAACACACGTTGTGTATTGAGATCATTTTTATAAAAACTGTTATGATTATTTGAAATTGGTTACACCTTTATGGGACACCCTGCATATGTGATCAACGAGTAAGTGTCACTGTCGTACGACTGCAACTGCATTGAGATTATATTGTGAGGTTACATGATTTTACATAATATTATATTGTGAGATTTAGTGAGATTATATTGTATCAGTAGATTATATGAATGCCCCTTCGAACTTCCCGTGAGAAAAACAATAACAGAAAAATTCATTTAACAGAAAATGCTAATTCTTTTATTCTGGCAGTTGATATCCTTATTCACGTAACTATTACAGAAGCAAAGAATATGTCCAACGAAGTTCTCTACGAACATTAGTTACTTACCTAATTGATTGCTTAACCCTTTAACCGGCTGGAACGAATTATCTCGGGGTTAGCAAGATGAGCTAAAACCAGTTCGAACGAATATATGCACTGTCTAAAAATCTGGCCGGACGTGGGTAGAGCGAGAGAACCTCCCGTCAAAAGGCGTTGCTTTCCCCTCAGCTCTATTATTCAAAATGGTCGTTTAGGGAGAAGATTAATACTAATCCTTACTGACTGATTACCTTCAAACTGGACTATAACAATGGCGACGAATCTAAGAAAGGAGAGAAAGATGTTTGAGTCACACATTTCTACCCAGTGGCATAATGTCCATGTCAGGGGGACTTGTCCTTCCCCTTTATAACCTGGGTAATGGAGCAGAGAATGAAGAACTAGAAATGATGGCTTATCACTTGTGACAGATTTATTATCGATACTGCTCAGATGAGAGAGAGATATGAATTGCTCAGCTGTAGTTTTTGGCAAAACAAAATGTTTGACGTGCCGTTCAGAAAGAAAAACTCGGCAGCTATATGAACATTTCTGTTTAAGGAGCGCTGAAAATTTTGAGCACCGGTTAGTTAAGGGATATCGGCCGCTTAAAGGGTTAGCATGTATTGTTCCTTATTAGTGATTTTAACATTTTGTCATCCTTAGTTGACTGCCGTATCACATTCACCTGTAAAATTTCATCAGTATCGCTCATTGTTTTGTTGTTTATTTTGCCATATGTGGTACGCCTGTATCCCCTTATGTTTTTGCCAATAAAGTATATTTTGAAATAAATAAACCACTGCATTCAAAACCTTAAGCTACAACATGCCTTAATCTTCTACGGATTCACTTCTAGCATGATCGAAGTTTTGTGCATAACCTCCTCGTAAATGGGCTGTGATCAAAAGTGAAATTCAGATTGACGACTTTAACAAACAGCACAAAGAAATACGTAATTTCAATATACGTCTATATAAGTTAATTTGTCGAGGACAAAAGCGAAGTCAAGGGGGGAAATGAGGGCAAATTTCAGATACCCAGATGACTATGTAAATGAAATTTACTTTTAACAAACCGGTGAATTACATCATCTTAACATGAAAATTAAAACAAAAGCAAAATCCCTCAAAAGGCGTGTTTTTCCTACTGGATGCAGGTGCTAAAGACTTCAGTCCGGCTACAGTGGCTACAGTGGCTCTAGTCCGCCCCGGTGGCGCAGTGGTCTAAGCGATGGCTTATGATCATTCATCCGGAAGGGGTCCGGGTTCGAATCCCGATGAGGCATGGATGTTGTGTTTGTCTTACGGCACTGGCTCTCTCCCTTCCCTGGAACCAGTGACCCTAAATTAGGGACGGGCGACTGCTTATAGCCCATTGAGTTCATCACGGTGGTCGTTAAACCTGGCTCTAGTGGTAGATCATTTTACAAATGATATTGATGAAAGATAAAGCATCATTCTTTCTAATTACGAGATCAGAGAAAGGAAATTGTGAAGTGAAATTGTTCACAAACAATATGACGTTGAATAAAGAACTGTATTAGTACCGCATTTTATACAGGTTAAATGCTACGTATTTTTCTGTCTATCATTTCAGGCGAAGAAAAAGCAACGTTTTGGGCAGGTTTCGTCTCAAATAGCTTTTACTATATGTGTGTGTAAAGCAGCAAAGATTTAAAACGCTTAAGTAATTTTTACTTGAATGTTGCACGAATTTGTTCAGTTATGTCAGAAATATTTATTTTCAGAAATTACTGATGCCGGAAACCTTTGTTAAAATCAATTTGCTGTTCTACCATTTTTGCATTTTCATAAAGAAGAAATGCAAACAGGCCTTTTAAAAGAAATGTCAAGATTTATTTCGCAATTTATTTACGTTCTTCGTTTTTTCGACTTACTGATCGTTTAACTGGTAGAGGGTAGCCAACTCCTAATTCAAGACTGTCGACTCTACAGAAAAGAAATAACCAATATCTTAAGAACGAACATAACATACATGACGTAACAAGGAGCAGAACTCAATTTTAGTAAGAGAAGGAGTCAGAATCCACGGCTGCCTATACCACTGAACCTCCGGCGGCGACGAAATCATTACCAGTCCTTTTTAAAGTTAAGAAATTATCCTCGATATGAATCAATCCCTTACATCATTTTAATTAATTTAATTCACTTTTTCGTATTTTACATAATTTGTTTGTACAGAATTATTATTTTTCTTTTCACTGTCGAAATTTTTTCCAATTCTGATCCACCTCAGACATTTACTTTTTTCCCAACATTACTCTGCTACAATATCCCTACGCATAAAAAAATTTTCATTCGTTTTTTCCTGTTGATTTTTAGTCTTTTTAAGTCAAATTTTAACACATATGTAATTTTCAAGATTTCTGCGGGATGCAGTATTTTCCGCTGTTGATTTGAACAAATGGACCTCGTTCTCTAACAAAATATATTCCATGGCTCTTGGAGTTTTCGATGAAGTTCGAAAGTTTCAATGGTTTTTATGAAACGTTCAGCTAAAGGAAAAATGACAAAAAAAAGTTCAGAAGAAATGCCAAACCTTTCATTTTCAAAATGATATACACGGTCGAGTCACATTATTGTGACCACCAGGTAATATCCAGAGTAATCGCCGTGTGCAGCGGATAGCAGCTAGATGGGCTGGGAGTGACTCAATAAGGTGCTGGAATGTGTTTACAGGTATGTGGAGCCATGCTGACTCAGTGCATCTGACAGCTGCAGGAGGGTGCTTGGTGGAAGATCCATACAGCGAACAACACGATCAAGGTGGTTTACAGATGCTCAATTGTGTTTAATTCTGGGGAATTAGGGGGCCAGGGAAGTACTTTGAAATCTTCAGCGTGCTCTTCCAACCACTCTCAGACATTTCTACCTGTGTGACACGTCGCATTGTCGTTCTGGAAGATCCCATCAACCCCAGGGAAGACAATCAGCATATGTGAGTGTACGTGGTCTGCAAGGATGGATTCATAATGAATTCGGTCCATAGTGTCTTTCATAGGTATGAGTGGACCCAGAGAATGACACGAAAACATTCCCCAGACCATAATGCTGCCCCCCACCAGCTTGTGTTCTTCCAGCAATGGTTGAAGAGTGTTTGTTCTCCGATGTTTCTTGCCTTATACGCCAATGTCCATCCGTTTGATGAAGCAGAAAAGATGACTCATTGGAGAGGGCAATCCTTTGCCAATCAACAGAGGTCTAATTCAGATACTGCCTTGCAAATGTAAGCATTTTCTGCCGATGCACCTTCGTTAGCATAGGTACAGTGACCATTCGTCTCCATCGGAGCCCCATTCCTAGCAGGGTTCGCTGAACTATCGTTTTACACACACTTCCGGTAGACTGCTGGTTCATTCGACCAGTGAGTTGCTCCACTCTAGCATGTCGATCGGCCCTCACGCACTTTCGCAGCCGACGTTCACCTCTCACATCAATGGCACGTGGTGCTCCACAGTTTCTACGTCGCTTATTCGCAATGGTGCCATTTCTCCAATCACGATACACTTTAACCACAGTAGCACGCGAAAAGTTCACAAACTGCGCTCTTTCAGAAATGCTGCCACCCTTGGCCCGAAAGCCGGTAATCATCCCTTTTTGTAAATCTGGTAAATCGCTCATTTTATCCATGACAGCAACGAGATATATGTTTTCAAATTGCCTACAGCACACATTATATACCCTCCAAGCCAGCTCACGACACGTGCTTCCTTTCATTGGCTGCACACTGTTGACGTCAAAAGTAGGAGGTCGTCACATTAATGTGACTCGACAGTGTAATATTATATAAAACAGTGATAATACCATAGAAACAAGCAACAACAAACGAACATGATACGGAGAGTGAGAGAAAGCAAAGCTAGACGTAAAATCCCCTTTCTTGAGGCGGTCTGGTTATCACTGTTAAGTGCCTTTCACAGGAGAATCAGCTTAGCAAAGGAGAAAGAAAAGAATATATCATCATCTGTTCTCATTCCACTGTTGGGTGAAGATAATTTCTTAACTATTTGTCTCGTGCAATTCTCTTCCATGCCACTCCGGTGTGTTTTCAGATTTCAATCATCCATTTCCCAAGTGCTCTTATTCTGGGTCTTTCCCTGTCTATTGGTATTCAGTGTAGTATTTAAGTTGCCTAGTATTTACGTCCTGCCAATAAGACCTACCCACTTCCACTTTAAGTTCTTTACTTTGATCATGTTATTCACTCTTGTCATTTTCTAGATCTATGAGTTCTTTTTACGACCTTTCTTGGTTACAGCAAGCAGGCATCTCTCCACGCATCTTTGAGTTGTCTGCAGCTTTCGTGTGTTTATTTTTCTTAAGGTCCATCTATCAGCAAGAACTAGAGGATGCACTGATTGAATACTTTTCTTTTAACAATGGAAAATTGCTCTTGAAAATTGCATTGTTTCTTGCCCTCCACAGGTATGAGTGGACCCAGAGAATGCAGCCGAGTTTCACATGAATATTAATTTTTTCTTCGATGTGGCCCTTAATTGATATCGATTGTTCAAGGTGGACGTAGGCATCATCTACCTCTTAATCCTCTGTTCTTCTGAAACCATTGCTCTTAAATTTCGTTTTCTGGTCATTTTTAGTCCCAGTTCCTTACTCTTGTCAGCAAGCGCTGGATACGATTCTGCAGCTGCGATTGTGTACTTGAAAAAAAATTGCGTCATCACCAAAATTAGAAGCTTGTAAGAGTTTAAGTGATCACCATTAATAAAAAAAAAAGGAGAAATAATATATAGTCTGACCACCGTATATTCCGCATATTGAAGTCGGTGGTTCCACAAAAGAAATTCAATATATGGAAACTCTCTTTTTTATATACGTATGCATTGTGTACTACACTATCTACCGACAAGTAACTGGACACCCCTGCAAACGACGATATCTGCGGTCCTGATACACGTCACGGCCGCCGCCGTTAAATATTGTGTGGGAAACAACAACGCATTCAGTCGCATGCAAGATGCCACGCAGTTCGGAGCTCTCTGATTTTGAGAAAGCTGTAATCGTCAGGTATCACAGAAATGGCCGATCCATACGTGACATATCCAGCTAGTTGAAGTACCCAAAATCGACAGTGGCCTACGTGATTGGCAAGTGGAAGATGAGAGGTGACTGTCGGAATGTGCCCCGACCCGGCAGACCAACAAAACTGGGAGTTAGAGACCAACGGGTGCTGGACAGTCGCGCCATTGTCTCATCAGAGCCCTGGATGTTTGCGTTGGACCGAATTCCCAATCAATAGAAGGGTGCCCGGTTATTAATGGTAGGACAGCGTACATATAAAATCATGAGATTATAATAAATATCAGAACATTGGATAAAGAATGAAACGATAAAATGTGTCTGTGTGTGTGTGTGCGTGCGCGAATAAATTGATGGTAGGACTAAAAATTCATAATGAACACAACTGCTGCATTAAAAGATCTTTTTATTTTTTATTTTTATGGATAACGTAAGAGTCGTATGTATGCTATCCCGGATGTACGAAGTTTGTATGAAATTCAAACTGAGTATAAATAAGGGAAAAACCAAAGTTATGGTTTTTTGAGCGAGGAACTGTTAGCACGGAATGTAATATAAGTCAAAATGGCACAGTGATTGACCAGGTGAATGAGTTTGTGTATTTAGGGAGCATAGAGAGAACAAATTGGACAGTGAAATTAGTAGGCAACAGAATTCTTCATTGAAAGTCATAGCTGCTTTGGCAGGTTTTCACAGGAATGATGGGTCCTCAAGATAGTCCCGCTTGGCTGTGTATGAAAGTGTAATTGTTTCTACTCTGGTGTATAGCAGCGAAACATGGGTACTTCAGAAGAAACATAAGAGTCGTTTGTATGCTGGACAAATGCGTTACTTACGGGGGTTTGTAGCAGGACACGTTCTGATCGTTTTAGGAATGAAGATGTGTTGCAGTTGTGTAATGTGAAGCAAAATGTTGTTAGCAAGGTGGAGACTAATATTCTTCGGTGGTTTGACGAACTTGAAAGAATAAATGATAAGATGCTTACTAAGATTGTTTTTTTGCCCAAGTGGCAGGAAGGAAAGGCAGAGGAAGTCCAAGAAAGGCATGGGAGAATCAGATTCAGGAGTGTCTGCATGATACAAAGCATGCAGACACTCCTGAATCTGATCCTCCCATGACTTTCTGGAACCAGTGGCCCTAAATTAGGGACGGTAGGGTGCTTATAGCCCACTGAGTTGCTCGTGGTAGTCGTTAAACCTCCAATCAAAAAAAACTTAAGAAAGATTTCTGATAGAGCAATTAGCAGATTTCCATAATTTTGATCCGTGGAAATAGAAAGCTCTGTAGTTTCAAGATTGGTTTTGCTAAGGAAATACATGAGGGGAAACGCTATTTTTACTTCACGTGTTTATATTCTGAGAAATAGAAGGACGGTAAGTAAAGGAATATTTTTTACAATATTATGAAAGGTATGCAGGGCAGCATATTTAAAGAGTGTTCAGAGAGGAAGAATACTACTCATCCTTGGTCCCTGTAATTTGAAAAGCTTATGAATCTGATCAAATTCTTTCAAGTACATATATAAAAATTTAATGTTTTTGTGTAGTCCTAAATTTCAAGACAATATTAAATTCGGAGACAACCGAGCAAGTGATAAAATTTGTGAGGCATGTGAATGTGATAAATGTGCAAAGAATTTTAGAAAAATTTATAAATGATGTTACCGATAAAAAAAATAATGACACATGCTCTGATACTTGGAAAAACGTAATATTTTGTTTGAAATAAATTAAACAAGATTATGTGCAATATTTCAGCTATCTTTCTCTGATATGAGATCACTGGACTTAAAAAAGATGGTGGCATTTCCGCATATTTGATTGGATCAGTGAATTCCTCAAAGCCGTAGGATGACTAAAAAACACAATCTTAATGTTTGATGTCATTTGATCGTAAGATATTAAAACTTAGATAATAGTCTGAGGTCGTATTACCACAAAATTTGAATTGTTTCTTTTTCACAGTGAATGTGCTCTTCATGTTTTCATTGAGAGACGAAAACATTTTTTTCGAAGAGTATTTGGGAAAACTAAGGCTTTTATTGCTCATAAAAAATGCGACTGAATTCAGACATGCTCAAGAGAAAGAATATGAACATGCTGCAAGGCTTGAAAATATCTGAAAAGTTACAGGCCCAGCTGGGTATATCCAAAAATTATTTACCTACCCAGGTAGTCGCGAAGACACAAATTTCTCCGTGACTGAAACTGCACCCCCTCACTCCGGAGTAAATTGCTCTCCCAACTAAGCTACACTGATGAAATGTAGCTCTGCAGATTTGTCGTCTTGACAAGTGATTCACCTCTGTAGTACGTCACATAATAAAATCTAGATGCCCAGGAAAATTTACCTTTTAAAATAACAAATCAGAACTCTCATTATTTTTTAAGTTAATATATAATGAACTTTTTTTAGATGTTCTGCATTCTCGTTTTAAGGGTCTGTATTAAAAATGTTCAATGCACAAAAGCGTTTATCTCAAGTTTTAAGATGATGATGGTGAAATTGATATGAAATGGTATGGTGATGAAATATGTATTAGAGAAATTTGGTGATTCTGCCATGTTCTTTTCGTTGAAATTTTCGCCCTTTGTCACTAAACTTGGAGGCAAATTCCATTAGAGCCATGCATCCCGTCGCTGACTATAAACAACATTTAGAGCAAAATTACATATGGTTCCAATATCTGGACCTAGAGCATAATATAATTAAGGAAGTGATATTCTTCCGTCCTAGGCAGTCCGTAACAATAATACAATTTCCGGTGATTAGCAACGAAATGAAACGCGTCATGCGACGACTGTCTTTTTTTCTTGTAGTAGGAAATTCTATTCCAAACTTTTTCATTTTTAGATTTAGTTGCCCGGTCCGGGCAACTAGATTACTTTTTTTTTACCTACCAATAATTACATACCCCGGGCACCTCGGGCATGGTATTTTTCCAGCCCTGATGCTGTACGCGATAAATAAGATTGATTCCGTGTTAGCAAACTTACCTTATGGCTTAGTTACACATTAATTGTATAATTAATCTTAATTATCAATTCAACTTTAACCCGCCACTGTCTTATTCTCAGTAAGAATTAATGGCTCGCTTCTAAAAATACAGCTGTGTATAGTTCTTTCTAGAAATATCTGCTATAATATTCCAAATTGATATTTTTTTGTTAGGATATACTACTGAATGACAAAGGAATAAGATATCACTGGGAATAATTTGAAAACATACCTCAATGGCACCTGAAGGTCAGAGGATCCAAGATGGAGAAGAGTATGGCGGAACAAGAATCACCCCAGCGGAGGCTGGTTTTCTTGGAGGGAAAATTCCTGAGTCGAATTCTTAGGCAGATCATGAACTAATGATTTCCAAAATCCGGACTGCAGATTCCTGTTAGAGATCTGGCTCACCGGGGATATGAAAAGAACGAAAAAGAAAAAAGCGAAACTCCCGGTGTCGCTTTGATAAAGGTCAACGGTTAGGAGAAGTGATTT
Source organism: Macrothele yani (assembly GCA_039090855.1). Classification (NCBI taxonomy): domain Eukaryota; kingdom Metazoa; phylum Arthropoda; class Arachnida; order Araneae; family Macrothelidae; genus Macrothele; species Macrothele yani. The sequence continues at coordinate 122,408,700 of CM077026.1, forward strand.
TCACTCGCTGAAATACCAGCCTTGGGCGGAAGTGTCCTCCCATACAGGGCTGCCGAAAGATTGGAAGATTCCCTCCGCTTGGGAGCTCTCTGCATTGCTGGGTGATGCCCAGGATCGAACAGACAGCGTCACATCTGCATCAACAGCTCATGCGCAAATGTATCTCACCTGAAGGAGTAGGTGGGGTTCAATTTATCGATTAAAGACGCTCAAAATACCATTGGTTTAGCAGATATCTCGAAGTCGATTTGAACCGCCTTTCCCATACTCTATCCACCAACGGGATGCTGTAAGGGAGGAATAATTGCTAATGACGTCAAGAGATCCACACAAAATTGGGGAGTCCTAGGTCAGATTTTCATTTCTGTTTAAAATGTGCTCTTCCTGGGAAATACGAAATGCTTGTGATAGTATAATAGCAGTGGGTAATAAATCTCATTTTGATAACCGCTAAAAAAATCACTGGAATATTTGAATTAGTGGTGCTTTATTGCGATATTTCTTCGCAGCTGAAGTGTGGAGTGAGAACCCCTCTGATAAAGAAAATTATGAAATATTTAAATATTTTATTCACTCATTCCTGATTTGGTTGTGGAACATAGCATATGACTTTGTTCGTACAATTTTGGACCATCAACATTAATTTAAAACAAGGTAATATAATTTTTTTATAAAAGTGATAAATAATTGCATCGTTCAAACGATTTCCTGTTTTCTTAAGACATCAAGAGATCTATACAAAAATTGACTATGACGTCAAGATATTCATGCAAAATTGAGAAGTCCTAGGTCGGATTTTCATTTCTGTTTTAAAAGTGCTCTTCCTTTGAAATACGAAATGCTTGTGATAATATAACAGCAGTGGGTAATAAGTCTAATTTTGATAATCACAAAAACATTAACTGGAATATTTGAATTAGTGGTGCTTTAAAGCGATATTCCTTCGCAGCTAAAGTGTGGAATGAGAGCACTTCTGATAGAGAAAATTATGGAATATTTAAGTATTTTATTCACGTGGATTATAGCATATGACTTTGTTCGTACGATTTTGAACCATGTTTAAAGCAAGGTAATATAATTTTTTTTAAAGTTATAAATAATTGCATCGTTCAAACGATTTCCTGTTTTCTTAAGGTAAATGTTAACTCCTTCCACGAAAGTAAGTTTTTGTAGATGACAAATTAACTTAAGTAACTTTAAAAGTATTTGAGGTTTTGTGGTTGTTACGGCCAATCTTTAAATATCTTGTCTTCATTAGGAAAACTTTATATGAACGCACTTGTCTTCATTAGGGAAACTTTATATGAACGCACTTGTTTTCATTAGGGAAACTTTATATGAACGCACTAGTCTTTTTTGCTGCTTCTGTCCCCTTATTAAAGTTACCCTCCTGATATATTAGAAGACACATTCAAAATTCAGTAACTTGTAAAACGAAATTTTCTAGAACTTCTCAGGAAATGTTTTACAGAATTAGGCGAAAGAAGTGTACAACATTTAATTTTAACATCGTGTATTTTTCAAATTAAGAAACTGGAAACTTTCAGGTATGTGATGTGATTTCCATTATTAAAGCTATTTAACTACTTAAATTAAAAAGGAATGGAAAAACTGTAATGTTCTCCCAGAAACGTACTTGTTAACTTGTTAGAGTTCGTGCATGCTATTTTTTAAACTACTTTTTAACATTTGAAGACGTATTGATGAGATGATTTAAATAGAAGGGAAAATCTATGTGCTGAGTAAAATAATTACGCAGTTTGGACTCTAATTTCCTCATGATTCAAAAAATAGTTGCTGTTGTATCAGTGGTAATCTACACAGATAGTCAACTTTTTTAGTACCCTTTATCCGGGAAATGTAAAAACTATTTATTCTCTTTTTCAAATACACATGTGAAGAGTAATCATAAACTACAAATAGGTCAAATAATTCAACTAAAATACAAGCTGTGATCACGACTGTTCTAACAAAACGAGCGCCGTTTAAAAAATAGAAAAACTTTGCAACTGCAGGTGACAATTACAGACTAAATTAATTTTTGTGATGTGTTTGACTCAAGTGAAATTTTCTTTTCTGTCATATTGCGTACTTAATCACAGAAATAAGCTGTTCTTGAAATCAATCTTAGAAAAACCGCACGCGTTGTTGTAGAAAAACAACAGTTTCCATATTTCCTCAATTACAAGATCAAATGCTTGAATCCCATTAAAATACAACGAGAAAATAGAAATCTCAGTTCTTAACGTTCGACAAATAGGAATAATCACTTTACTATATGAAATACAATTCAAAGTAATTTCAAATTGAAAGTAGTAGCAGATTATGTTCATTAGAACAATTTTAATTCATGCAAAGAAACTTATCTATATCAAGCAAATTCAGGAAATCAGAATAATTTCAAAAAGAAACAAACAGCAGATTTTAGAGCAGGGATGGAGAACCTGCGGCCTTTTGAGTGAATTCAAATTTTGCGGAACAAATCCTTTTATTTTTATTAAAATATTATTGCTCGTGTTTTATTATTTTTATTTTAATTTTAAAATGACCGCATTTAAAATACCAAAGAGTAAAAGAAGATTCAACGAAATAACGCTCCCCGCCTGACAGCCCCAATTAAAATATTATTAAGTCATAATGACTATTTTGACACCTTCTACGTTCATGATTTCGTTCTAGTGTGATTCTATTATTAATTGGAGAATACAATGAAAGTTTCACTTACTTTGAGAATTATGGTATTCCACTCAAATTACCATTTCAGCCTCACCTGTAGTTGATGCACCATGCTTCCTAAAGAACTACAAATGGATTTGGTTGAGCTCTCAGAAGATGACATTTTAAAGTCTTTATTTGACGCTAAGAAAGATCCAATTGAAATATGGAAAATGCAATAGAATATCCAAGACGTCGGCACCATGCACGAAACATGCTTTATTGTTTTTAAACCACTTATTGCTGCGAATCTATATTCTCCTACCTAACCCAAATCAAGACGCCCTTAAGGTCACAATTGACGGATACTATGACGTAGAAGTCTTTTCGTACTTCTATGTTATTTTAAAAAACATAACCATAAGATGAAATAGTTCCTAAATTAAACCTTAACGGCCAGACGAAACATGTAAACAACAGAAGTCAAACTTACGAAAAAGATGCTTTATTCAGGATGTAGCACTTCCACAACAAATCATAACATCACATAGTACTTCGCATTAAACTTTCCACACACCGAACAGCTCTTAACACAACGCTCTCCAGCAACGCTCTCTTTAACAACGCTCGCCAAGAAACAGTTTAGTCGTCATTTTTTATCTCTCGTTCTTATCTTATATCAGGCATACGTCACGTTCATTCAACCTCAATTATGTTGCCAACAGTATTCGTTTGAGAGAAAAGATATTACGTTAAGAGTGAAGTATAACTGAGAATAAACTCAAGATTTAGATAGGGAAAGAAACTAAAAAGGAAAGTTAATTTAGAATCGTCACAATGCCCATCTAAAGGATCAGCTGAAACTGCGGATCTCCATGTTGCAATCAAATATTTAAATGCTTTCCATCAGAAAGCAGTCGTAACAAAGTCTTTAAAGGTTAGTTAACTTTAGAATTAACATTTTTTTCATTTTTTGAAGTTTTTTAGTACGTAGTAGTTAGAGTTTTAAAAAATAATGTACATTTCGAAGTATATTTAATTAATATAGACAAGTGGCGAGGACCAGGGTGCATCAAACAGAAGTGGAGTAAAAACGTGTAAAGAGCGATGACTTCTGTTTAAAGTATATCTAATTGAAGTTTCTTAAATGCAGCCTTATTAGATTACCTCTGTTCTAGAGGGTAGAGTGAACAACATGAAAATATTCCCCACCTCTGTTCTAGAGGGTAGAATCAGCAACATGAAAAGATTCCCCACCTCTGTTCTAGAGGGTTTCATGCAAAGTAATCCATCTACGGCAAACATGCATCTGTTTCTCCCAGGGTTATGCTCCTCATTTTTGCTGTCAATTTAAATACCTGGAGAAGCTCCAGCTGAGCAGAAATTAAAAGAGACAGAGAAGGAAGATCAACATTGCTTTGCCATATTCTACAAAATTTTTACTCTTTCATGTATAATCGGAGAGCAAAAACTTACTAGTTTTTTGCCTTCTCTATCTTCAATAGTTACTTCAATTAGCTCTTACATGCTCTGTTTCTCTCAAATTATGTCCTTTTAGAAATGACATTTCACTTGAAAATTTCCGGTGTTTTTCAGATGAATCTTTCCGAAAAAAATACAACTGGAGCAAGTATTTGTCAGTAATAATAGCAGCAAAGTTTAATGTTATTCACGGTATCGGTGTGCGAATTGATTTCATCCTCAGATGAACGTTTTCGCGCCGTTGCGAAACGTTTCAACCGTTCCAACTGCACTTTCACCAGAAACGTCTTCGCTGTAGCAGGAGTATCGTAAATAAAAAAATCCGCCCCGGTTGTTTAGTGGTCTGAGGCGCTGAATTCTGATTATTCGTTTGAGATTGATCCGGGCCCAAATCCTTTATGAGATATGGCGATGCGGCCGTCCGATGACGCTAGCTCGGCACGCTTCCTGGAACCAGTGGTACCAAATTAAAGACAGGCGACTGCTTATAGCCCTCAGAGTTGCTCATTGTGGTGATTAAACCGCAAGCAAAAAGTCGAATTAAAGTGGGAATGCATTTTTAACTGATGCAAAAGGACTGCTTCAGCAATAAAAACAGCTATAATGATAACTAATCTGTAACCCGTGCAATATACGGTTGTAAAAGCTGTGACTGAAATTTTTTCTTGCAATATAACACGAATCGTAATAAAATGCATAACTGTAACAAATATTTCAATTATTAATGGGCAGTGTATAAGATGGGTCACCAACAACAAAATTTTTGTAATATTCCCATTCATTTTTAATTTTTCCAACTACTCGTACACGAATTTAACGATGACGTTTCTCATTATTGTATAAACATGTGCTTAACCGACGTTGACAGGCTTGCATTGGAGAATTGAGGTATTCTACAGTGACCCGAAATGATATCGTGTCTGTATAACTACACAATGGGGTTAAAAATGTGTTTTATGTTGCCAGTTTGGTTTTAACAATATTTTTTTTTTTTTTTTTTGGTATCATTATATAATCTATACCAGCGGTTCCCAACCTTTTTGACTCGCATTTTAGAACCAATTTTTACGGCGGAGCCCCTTAGGCCTTTTTTTTTTTTTTTTTTTTGATTGGAGGTTTTTTTTTTTTTTTTTTTGATTGGAGGTTTAACGACCACCGTGAGCAACTCAATGGGCTATAAGCAGTCGCCCGTCCCTAATTTAGGGTCACTGGTTCCAGGGAAGGGAGTGCCGTAAGACAAACACAACATCCATGCCTCACCGGGATTCGAACCCGGACCCCGTTCGGACGAATGATTATAGGCCATCGCTTAGACCACTGCGCCACCGGGGCGGCCCCTTAGGCCTACCCTATGTCTTACAAGTTAATGGTGTTTAGGAGTAGTGCTACGGGGGTGAGGAAGAGGGGATAGGTAGTAAGGGAATGTAAAATAAAGAGATATATAAACTAAACAATTGCGCAACGTCCATGCAATGAAATTATATTTTAAAAACTTTTAAATTTACCATAATATCTCAATTTATTCTCAACTACCACCAATACACATGATATTGTCAAAGCTTGGCCACACGTAAAAGTTATTCCAAAGTTCAATAAATCAAACCATTTGAGTTACAAAAGATTTTACATTATTGGTGAGAGCAACAATAAGGTCCATACAATAAACTCAGTTGCTCCAGTTTAATCATTACATCTAATTCAATTCAAATACATATTCGTTCATTACTTGTCATTCGAAAATGTTATTATTCATTAAAGAAGACAATTCCTATTTGATTTTACTAACTACAGTGCAACAGTATGCCTAAATTAAGACATAAAATAACGTATAAACGTTTAATGAGCCACCTGTGGTTGCATTTTTTGCACAGTTTTCTTATTTCAGGTTTGATTGATGATAATTGCAGGCGAATGTCTGGTTCTGCATTTAAGCGTCTTCTATCTTTTGTTTTGGTACTTGTATAGGCGGAGAATCCTGCTTCACAGATATATGCAGTTGAGAAAGGCAGCAATACCAATTTTGCTTTCTCAGACAAGATTTTGAATTCATCTTGTAAATGAAGCCAAAACCGGAGGGCAGACTTTGGTTTTGAAACGCGATGTTTAGTTCGCTCTGAGATGTCAAATCTATGAGGACCTCGTATTCCGCTGAGTTTAAGCTGGGTGATTTTTTTGTTCACGCAGAACACATTCAGTACCCATTTAAAGTCATCAAGCACCTTCTCTCGAGCTGTCGGAAAATAATGTTCAAACGAGTCTTTCAAAGCTTCGAGATGCGCCTGAATATTTTTCTATATTTTTTCTTGAATCTTGATGTTATTTTAATTCAAGAAGCTTTATGTAAGAGGGAAGTAATCGATATCTTCCTTTTCCACGCTCTTCAACCAATACATACGTTTCCCCTTAAAAGAAGACACTTTCGCGTTTGCATCAAAAACTGTGGCAGTTTTTCCTTGCAATGATAGACTCATTTCGTTCATTTTGCTTAAAATGTCTGCCAAATACGCCAGCCGCCCCGGTGGTGCAGTGGTCTAAGGCGCTGGGCCTCTGATCATTCGTCCGTAAGGGGTCCGGGTTCGAATCCCGGTCAGGCATGGATGTTGTGTTTGTCTTACGGCACTGGCTCTCTCCCTTCCCTGGAACCAGTGACCCTAAATTAGGGACGGGCGACTGCTTATAGCCCATTGAGTTGCTCACGGTGGTCGTTAAACCTCCAATCAAAAAAAAAAAAAAAAAAAAAAAAAATACGCCAGTTTGCACACCCAGTCTTCATCCTTTCAAACTGTCGCCAATAGTGCGTTATGGTCCATCAAAAATGCTGCTATCTCTGCACGCAGTTTTATCAAACGTGTCAACGCTTTTCCGCGAGACAACCACCTTACTTCAGTGTGCAACAGGAGGGACTCAGTGTGGCTTCCCATATCTTCACACATTAGTTTGAAGAGCCTGCGATTTTATATAGTTTATTATTTTTATGGCATTTTTTTTTGGTTGGAGGTTTAACGACCACCGTGAGCAACTCAATGGGCTATAAGCAGTCGCCCGTTCCTAATTTAGGGTCACTGGTTCCAGGGAAGGGAGAGAGCCAGTGCCGTAAGACAAACACAACATCCATGCCTCACGGGATTCGAACCCGGACCTCTTTCGGACGAATGATCAGAGGCCATCGCTTAGACCACTGCGCCACCGGGGCGGCTTTTATGGCATCATTCAACACTATCGTAAGCTCAGAAGGCATTTTTCTCGAAGCTAGCGCGTGTCTATGAAGAACGCAATGGCTGCTGGTACATTTCTTTGCCATATCTTTAATTTTGGCAATGGTCCAGCATTGTGACACATCATTGCCTTTGCGCCATCAGTTCATATATCTGCACAGTTTTCCAACGGTATTTCATTTCATGATAAGAATTCATCCAAGAGATTAAATATTTCATCCCCTGATGTGTTGGTTGGTAGTGGTCTGCAAAGAAGAAGGTCTTCCTGATAGCTTTGTAAGTAAACATAAACGTCAGTCGATTCATCCATTTGTAATGCGAATTTGGTACACCTCATGCGACTGATAAGTGTCTCTTTAATGTCATCAGTCATATCGCTGATTCGTCTAGCAACGGTCTTATTTGACAAAGGAATGTTGGAGACTAACTGAACAGCTTTTTCATCAAGCAAACACTTGACAATATCGATTGTACAAGGTTTAATAAGAGTTTCTGCAATGGTATGAGCTTTGCCAGCTCGAGCTGCACGGTAACTTTTAGGTAGGAAACTTCCAGTACTTTTTCGTTATTGGTTTTAGCAAGTGTTGTCTAAGTTTTCTGTGAAGCCAAAATTTCATTGCACTTCCTTTTGAAAAATCCAGACGGTTTATCTCACAACTCGAGATGGTTTCCCTCGAAATGACGCCGCAGTTTAGCAGGAAACTTGGAAGTGTTGGTCTGTGAATCGCATATTCAAGTAACTTTCTTCGTATTTTCGTTTTTTATTGGGAGGACTTTCCCCCACTGCTCCACTTCTGTCGTGTTTTGCAAACAATGATTGAGGTGGCGCCGCAGATTCAGAAATGGTTTCTTTTGCGGAAAGGTCTCTTGACAAACAAACGCTGGAAGGCATTGCTTGGTTATCATCTTTTTTGTCGTTCTCTCATCTAACGTGGCACGCGATAGAGTGTGCGCGACAGGCCGCCGCTCCGCTCAGCCTCATCGTCTGTCCGTCTCGCGCTACAATAATTTTGGAGCTGGAGGCAGCAGAATGACCAAGCGTCGTCTGCTAGAGGAGGCGCGAAATTCAACTTGGCAAATTTCCATTCATAATGTAATTTCTAGTTTTCTTATTTTGATTCTACTTTTTGTTTCTTATTCTTTACTTTCTTTCAATTTTTATTTATTTTATTTTCCTGGAGCGACCGCGGAGCCCTTAGGGCTCCGCGGAGCACTGGTTGGGAACCACTGATCTATACTAATATACTGTATAAAGAGAAAAACTTTGTTTGTATGTTTGAGGTAATCTCGAAAACTACTGAACCGATTTGGATAATTCTTTCACCGTTGAGAAGCTTGTTTCTTTCCGGTGGACATAGGATATTTCGTTTATTTTTTATTATTTTTATTATTATTTTATTATTTTTTATTATTATTTTATTACTTTTTATTATTTTTTGGCTCTACTACCGAATCAGATAGCTTTCAAGTAGTTCCCAATTTCCCATGTATCGTTCCGCTTTGTTTACATACAACCTGATCACACTCAACGTGAAAGAAAGTAGTCCACGATAATATACGGAATTTTTTTACTAATCTCGAAAATTACTGAACCGATTTAGATAATTGCAACTACGTAGTTGATAGGGGAGGGCTTAGTTCCAAGTTCGACCTCCGAAGAAAGGCAGATGGCACTGCAAGTACTGAAGCAAGAGCAAACGCCAGAATAACGAACGGCGGATTGTACAAAGAAAATGCCATGGTAACATAAAAAAAATTACTTATGACAATAAAAATTAGCGAAGACAAATCTGTGGGTCAGTAGCTTTCATTTAAAAAAATCATGAAAATCGCTCAAGTTGGGGCGCTAGCGGATTGTAGAAAGAAACGGCCTTGTGTTTAAAATATAGAGATACTTTAAGGGAGTTTTATATGATTTTTGTAAGTTTTAGAAATCTGTTTTCATCTGCAGTACATAGAAGTATTAATGTTATTCAATATCAACTTGAAAAATTATACACCAGAAAATAACTGATACCATTAAAGAAACACACCTGATCGGGTTTTCTTTAATGATTCAATAATATCTGATTTTTGTTTTTTCACATAACTTTTCCGATTGATCTTATATAAAAAATATAGGCGTACAATTAGAGATCAGTTTTGGTGTTGCGCACATATTTCAAACATACGCGCACTTTAAAGTGTCGTGGAATAACATTTGCAAATTTGCCTTAAGAATATTTCAAAAACAATTATCCATTCTTACAAACTCTGGTAATTGTAGATATTTGAAAATAAAATACATCCTCCTAAATAAGCTTAACCTTTAAAGGAACATGACGCCCGAAACGCCCTTACATCCAAACTACCACGACCGCCCGAAAACGCTCGTCTAAAGTGAATAGGATTTTCTATCCCCACCTGTTCTTTGAATTTACACCGCCTCTTCGGAGTTTCATTTCATTTATTTCGTTACGAGGTTACATTTGACAGTGTTACATTTGAAAATTAATTTTATAACATATAATATCAAGAAAAAACAACATATATAATATGAATACTTATGTACAGGGTAGCCATAGAACAGGAAATTGAGTAAAAGGCTATATATATATATAGCCTGAGTGCATCCCAATTCCCTAGCAGAAGTCACTCTCAGTCGCCAATGTTGTCGTTAAACAAATAAGCAAAGCAGGCGTTGGTATCTCCCGGGACGATATTACTTACTCTCATGATATCACATGCCTTCTCCGTGGAAGAATCCTGGAAAACGACCATAGGTTACATTAGATAAGAACTTTCGTTTGGTGACGAGCACTTTCATTAGCTTCTAAAGAGGAGGGGAGAAATTCTGAAAAATGCAACAAACAGTTTCAAGGGTTGGGGCATTCTGGACGACAAAATTTTCAAGGCCTTCGTCTAAAAGGCTAAATAAAGGGAAGTTGTGGAACAAGATGAATTCTGGCAATTGCTTAATCGCCGATTTAGCACTGCTTATCGTACACAATGGGTTAAGCGGTCCAAGCCAAAGCCCCAGGAAAGGGAAGGTAGGCAAGTTTGTAATGAGGAGTCTCTATCCTGTGACCAACAACGTAACGTGTCGTTCGAACTACGGCGGGATCTAAAAATAGAGACCGTTGCTGAGCCAACCTTGCGCAAGGTCACCCGTACTCCCTAAATTACATTTGGAATTTTGAAAAATGCGGAAAAACAGGTGACATCTACAATGCACACTTGGATTATCACCAATGGGATATGAGATTTTGTTATCAGCATAGCCAGTGAACAACGTAATATTTTCCTTTTTTGCTTTGGCTTACTATAAAGGCTTTCACATTTTTCGGCTTGGTATTCAACTTTTGGTCAGTGGCGTAGCACAAAACTGAAAAGGAAGGGGGCTGCGGAAAAGTTGTTTTGGGTCGCCTGCACCGACAAAAATAAAATTTTGCGAAGTTTTTTGGTGATTTTTTCAAATAAATGTCACAATTTCGTCACGATTTAAATTGATCGTCATAGTTATTGCTTGTTAGTAATACAGTGTATTTACAGAGACCTCAAAGCCTTTGTCCTGCGCTAACACCCCGTACCGCGGGGTTCTACACTAAGATAATGCTGTCTGTACTGGAAAAGTTACTGTGGATCTGTGTTTCAAAGGTAACACATCTTTAACATCTTTAAGATAGTATAACTATACTAGTAATCCGATTTTATTGGCGTATAATAGAAATCAACGTTTCCAAGCTTTCGCACATCAACCAGATGGCTTTCTCAAGGAAGGTAGACAGCGAGCTGAATACATTCCACTATCTTTTCAGCTGTCCGCAGCTGTTTATTTCTATTATACGCCAATAAAATCGGATTACTAGTATAGTTATACTATCTAAAATATATTTGGTGTAAATCGTTAAGTTCTTTTCTCAAGCACTATCATACAGGGAGTGAGATTTAAATTGGAAAGACCACACTGTATTTAAATTAGAAGGCTTCTGTGCATGTTTGCGATAAATACACTGTTCCCGAAATGCAGAGTGCATGAAAAACATAATTGTAAGGCTTATAATAATTATAAATACATGTAATTTCAACCGACGATTCGATCTCATTATAGACACCGCATCGTCCTAATCGTAAATACTAGCAAGCCTTTGTGAAAACGAACTACTGAATTTTTCACTTATTAACATTTGTTTTACTTTCTAGTTTTGAAAATAGTGTATTATATCTCCCAATTTGGCTGTTTGAACGAGTCAGTATTTTAATACGGGAGTGTCGGCCTCCTTTAACAAAACTCTAGGCAACGACGTTTTACTTCAAACACCAGTGCTTCTCAGAACCATGCCCTGTAATGTGTCAAGTTTCAACAATCTCTAAAAGGAAGGTATCAAAACAAGAATGACTTACAATTCGTGCCCTCACTGAGATGTTTATTTGGTGCTTCAATACGGTGTACATCGGGTAAAGTACTTGAAGACAACTTACACTGTCAGTAAAATAACAACTCCAAAAGGAGCTACCAAAAAAAGGTAAGATGCTTATTCGGCGCTTTAGTACATTCAATATATCAGGAATAGCACTTGAACACAATTCCACACTCGGTAGAATAGCATTTCTAAAGGAAGGTATCAAAACAAAAACAAAATTAGAGTTCGTGTCTTCAACAATGTACATTTTCTGTGCTTCTGTAAATTCAATATATCAGGAATAGCACTTGAACACAATTCTACACTCTCAGTAGAATAGCATTTTCAAAGTAAGGTATAAAAAAAATTGCAGTTCGTGTCTTCAACAATGTACTTATTCGGTGCTTCTGTACATTCAATACATCAGGAATAGCACTTATAGACAATACCACACATGTAGTAGAATATTAACTCTGAAGAATGTATCAAGGAGTTAAGTGAAAGATGGGGTGAATATTTATGAATTATTAGATCAAGAAAGCAAAGGTGATTCTGAGGCAGAAAAATATGATGTCACAGTGAGAGATGGAAGTGCGGGAGGGGATCTCAAGAGAAGAAGTGTGTAAAGCTCTAAAATCTCTTGAGAAAGGCAATGCTCCGGGAGTTGATGGCATAACTGCTGAGATATTGAAATATGGTGGCTACTCTGTAATTGACTGATTAACTGAAATTTCCCAGTTGTGCTGGGAGTTAGGAATGGTCCCTTGGGATTGGAGGATACTACTATTGTTCCCTTGTATAAGGGAAAAGGTGATCAGACTGACTGCAAAAACTATCGTGGTATTAGCTCACTGAGTGTGTCAGGGAAAATGTTTGGTAAGGTCATTATTGAAAAAGTACGAGGTCTAACATCAGAGAAAGTGTGGATGTTCAGAGTGGTTTTATTTGTGGTAAAGCCTACACTAACCAAATTTTTGCAGTACGCATGATGATTGAAAAGTATCTGGCTGTTGGTAAGAAAGTTTTTGTTGCCTTCATAGATGTAGAGAAAGCTTACGACTGAATAAATTGGACCCTTTTGTGGAAGATATTGAATAAATATGGTGTTACTGGGAATCTACTTAATTGTGTGACAGCCATGTGCGCTGGCAGTAGAGCTTGTGTACGAGTGAATGGTGTTTTATCAAAATGGTTTTCTATTGGTGTAGGAGTCAGACAAATTCGTGTAATGTCACCATGGCTGTTTAATATATTTATGGATGCGTGCATGCGTGATCCCAAGATAGACAATACTGGTTTATGTCTGGGTAATATCCGTGTGTGCAGATTGCTGTATGCTAATGATACTGTCCTGTTGGCAGAAAGCAAATGTGAGTTGCAGGGTATCCCGGATGTACGAAGTTTGCATAAATTCAAACTAAGTATAAATAAGGGAAAAACTAAAGTTGTGGTTTTTGAGCGAGGAAGTGTTAGCCTTGAATGTAGTATAAGTCTAAATGGCACAGTGAGTGACCAGGTGAATGCGTTTGTGCATTTACGAAGCTTGTTTGACAGGGAGAACAAATTAGATGGTGCAATTAGTAGGAGAGTGAATTCTTCATTGAAAGTCATAGTTCCTTTGGGAGATTTTCTCAGGAATGATGGGTTCTCAAAACAGTCCCGCTTGTCTGTGTATGAAAGTGTAATTGTTCCTACTCTGATGTATGGCAGTGAAAGATGGGTACTGCAGAAGAAACATAGGAGTAGCGCACACGCTGGAGAAATGCGTTACTTACGAGGAGTTTGTGGCAAGACACGTTCTGATCGTGTGAAGAATAAAGACGTGGTGCAGTTGTGTAATGTGAAGCAAAATGTTGTTAGCACGGTGGCAAATATTATTCAGTGGTTTGGCCATGTTGAAGGAATGAGTGGTGATATGCTTACTAAGAAATCTTTTTTAGCCCAAGTAGCTGGAAGGAAAGGCAAGGGAAGGCCAAGGAAGTCATGGGAGGATCAGATTCAGGAGTGTCTGCGTGAGAAAAAGATTATGAGGATGAAGTATAGAAGGTTCTGTGTACGTCGTATGATGGATGTCAGTAAAGCCCGAGTTATGAGTCAATATCGCTGTAAATAGAGCAGTTTGATACGGCAGCAGAAAGTAAATAATCAGTTAGAAATTTATCTGGTAGTTTGTTATTTCTTTGTGGAGCTAACCTCATAATCTCACAAAGCAGCTTAGCGATATGTATGTATGTAAAGGAAGGTATCAAAACAAGAACAACTTACAGTTCCGGTCCTCAGACAGACGTTTCTTTATTCGGTGCTTCAATACGATTTACACCAGGAATATCACTTGAAGACAATTACACACTTTTAGTAGAATAAAAACTTCAAAGAAGGTGCCAAAACAAGAAAGACAGTTCGTGTCCTAAATAAGATGCTTATTCAGCGCTTCAATGCATTCAGTGCATCAGGAATAGAACTTGAAGACAATTCCAAATTGTCAGTAGAATAATAACTCCAAAACTTAACATACATTCAATAACCATAGAAACAAATAGCTTTACTACATAACCATTGCGTAACCACGATTTTCACATTAGTGAGAATCGTCGTAACAATCAGCAGTAAGTGAACCTAACTCTGGCAACATTGCACCACCTAACACACAAAACATATATCGATAGTTAATTTGCCGCCCTAATGGCAGAGTGGCAAGAAGCGCTGGCTCCCAACCATTCGTTCTGGACGAGGATGGGTTCGAATCCCGGTTATGCATGGATGGAGTGCTTGCCTTATGGCACTGTCTCTTTCTCTTCCCTGGAGCCATTGGCCCCAAATTAGCGACTGACGACTGCTTATGGATCATGCAATTGTTCAAGGTAGACATTCAAACAACAAAATACGTGATTTTTTTATCTGTTCTTTACCGATTGCTAGTGCTGCCATATTAAGAAACTCTTTTAGAAGTTCAGACGTGACGTTAAGAGCGGAAAGTCTAATCGAAAGGTTAAACAAAATTCGTATAAGACATAGCAACGCAAAAGTGGAAAGTTAAGACAGGTTGTATCGCAGTGGTATAAATGCGGATTTTCGGCCCTTAAGCAAAATTACATTATATAAAAATTAAAATCAAAGTACCTATATTTTAACTTGCAAAAACATGTATTTCATAAACGAAATTTTTATGGTTCCATAGATACATAGATTATAGATATTCAAATAAAAAAAATCTTTCGTCTTACATTTTGCATTATTAAACTTTTGTAACGTATACTCTATATTCACTTTCCTTTTGATTTTACTATCTCTGGTTATTTTATTTTCCTATGTAAATTATCTTCCTACTGAACGGAATATTATTTCACCCGCTGAATGAGATCTGGCAATGAGTGTAAGTCATGACGTGGTGGTAGCTCGTATATAGGCGCGTTCATCGAGAAGGTGGTGTTGTTGCGTTGGAGTTGAGGGTGGTTGGTGTTGTTGGTGGTGTGTTGCGTTGCAGTGTGTTGTTATGTAGTAGTGATATATGAGTGCCTTAGTTGACCAGGAGTCATCATAATAAACAAGTTGTTCTGTAAGTTCAGTCTTTTTCAATTCTTAGTTTTGTCAGACCTCTGTCTGGCTGTTAGGTTTATGACTTTGATTACTTAATATAAATAACCAGCGTTGAGACTTTGTTTAAGTTCATAATTAACGAGTAACAACACCCTTTTGGGAATTCATCATTTTGAAGCTTAGAGCATTATTCATTCATAATAATTAGCTTAGCAAAAAGATAAACAAAGCTAATTCATTATACTTTCTAATTAAATCTTTCGTGTTTAATTTATCTTCCTGTTTTGGCTTCAAATCTAATTAGTGAAAGATATTTCAGTCTTTTCTGACACATTGTATTTGGCAAACAATTTTTTGACTATTTTCAACTTGCTGAATAGTCTTTGAAAAGTATGTACTGTTAGATATAAATTAAGTGCTGTAGAGAAGTCCGGGTAAATATATGACAAATTATTGAAACTTTATTATAAACAATTCTGAGTGCTCTTTTATTGAATTGATTGAACAACTTCTTCTTTTATAAAACTATTTAACTTGCAAAAGTTGAATGGCGCAATTTTCACATAGATATTTATTTTTGCAAATTGTCCACATATTTTAAAATCGTTTTCCGTTAGGTAAGCAAGTTCTGAGGTTCAAAAAATACGTATTTTATGATTTTTATAAAGCTCGAAATTTTAGGATGTTTATAAAATTGCGAATTTTTCGTTATGCAAATTAATGTTCATCATAAAAACATAAGTCCATATTTTAACCATCAGAAAAGATATGCGGAGTTCTTCAAATGTTAAAGGCCACCCCGTTGGCGCAGTGATCTGAGCGCTGGCTTCTGACCATTCGTCCGAGATGGGCTTGGGTTCGAATCACGGTGTGGCATGGATGTTGTGTTTGTCTTAAGGCAGTGGCTCTCTTCCTTCCCTGGAACCAGTGGCCTTAAATTGGGGACGGGCGACTTTTTGTAGCTCATCACGTTTCTCACAGTGGTCGTTAAATCCCGATCAAAATAAAAACAAGTTGTTAAAGCATCGTATACACGCATATATTATATATTTATGGGATGTAAGGTCAGGTGATGCGTAACATCACAGCCTCTCCTTGACAAATGTCAACCCCGCCTTCTCGTGGTGCATCCTGTTCCCACTAAAGGGGCTCTGACGACCGCCCATAGCGGTATAACTATACCATCGGGATTAGAGGAAATTCTATCCCACACTCACCAACCCGCTTGGCCAGCGTGGTGAGTTATGGCCAAACCCCTCCAAAATGACTCCACAACTTAAATCTTGGCCCTCAGTCTCCGGCAGCTGGAATGTACCTGGCCAAGGCAGCGGCCAGTGCGACATGAAGGCAGAGGGTGCTAAGAATCCCCGGAGGACCGGACTAGGCTGCCATCTGATGCTGACCTTGGCAACGTACAATGGACGCTCCCTATCTTCTGATTCAAGGCTTCTTGAATTGGAAGAGGAACTACAAAGGATCCAGTGGGACATCGTGGGGCTAAGTGAGGTAAGGAGAAAAGGAGAAGATCTCATCAAACTGAAAAGTGGACATCTCTTCTACTATCGTGGGACAGATACTGGCAGAACTAGTGGTGTTGGATTTATAATAAACAAGAAACTGAAGGATAAAGTGGTAGAAGTTGAAAGTTCCTCTGACAGAGCTGCACGACTCGTTATCCAACTATCGAGAAGATACCAGGCTCAGATTATTCAAACTTATGCACCCACCACAAGTCATTCTGAAGAAGAAATTGAAGAATTTTATGAGGAAATCTGTCATCTAAATAATAAAGGTAAGCAGCACTTGAAAATAATTATGGGAGATTTCAATGCAAAAATAGGGCAACGGCAACAGAATGAAACTTCAGTAGGTAAATTCGGTCACGGCAACAGAAACCAGCGTGGAAATACTCTCGTTGAGTTTGCAGAGGCAGAAGGGTTTTTCATCTTGAACTCCTTCTTCAAGAAAAAGCCACACAGGAAATGGACATGGAGACATCCAAATGGGACGACAAGTGAAATTGATTTTATTATGTGTAACAAAAAATTCGTCATAGAAGACTGCAGTGTGCTAAACAAGTTCAACACAGGTAGTGACCATAGATTGGTGAGATGTAAGATGCACCTCAACACTAAACTTGAACGTGGCAAGCTCATAAGACAAACAAAATCTATTGACATAACCAACCTTAAAAAACACCATAATACCTTCAAGTTGGAACTGAAGAACAGGTTCTCTGCTTTAGAAGGCCTAACATCGGAAGAAGTGGACATCTCTGAAGTTAACAGAAAAGTAACCAAAGCTCTTATGGAAACAGCAACAAAATTAGCTGGGTCTAAGAACAAGTTGCATGTAAATAAATTATCAGGAAAAACGAAAATGTTGATGCAAAAAAGAAGAGAGATGAGGACAACTAAAGAAGATGTGACTTCCAAAGTGGAATATATAGAGCTATGCAAGACAGTACGAAAAAGTATCACTGAAGACGTAAGAAAATTCAACTGTGAACTAGTGAGGAAAGCAATTGAAAACAACCAAAGCCTAAAGATAGCAAAGGGACATCTCAGTAAGGGAAGAAAACAGATTATGGCACTGAGAAAAGAAGATGGTTCTGTAACAAGAAATAGAGGCGAAATTTTGACAAGAGTGAAAGATTTCTACTCCAAATTATATGAAAGGGATGATACATGCACTCCAGACATCATGAAAGATACCAGTACCAGAGTTCCTCCAGTCCTTCCAGCAGAAGTTGCACATGCAATCAAGAACATGAAGCGGGGAAAAGCTCCAGGAGAAGATGGAATTACTGTAGACATCATACAAGAAGCAAGTGGAGAAATCGAAACAGTACTCGCCCAAATTTTCACTCGATGCCTTAATGAAGGAAAGATTCCTGAGGATTGGAACACCGCTACAATGATCCTGCTTCATAAGAAAGGTGACATTGAGGATCTCGGAAACTACAGACCTATCAGCCTCCTATCAGTAGTTTATAAAATCTTCACTAAAGTTCTTTCACACCGCTTGAAGATAACACTGGACATGGCTCAACCGAGAGAACAAGCTGGATTCAGGAGTGGCTACAGCACAATAGATCATATCCATGTGCTGAGAGAACTAATTGAAAGAGCGAGGGAATATGAACTTCCATTGTGCATGGCTTTTATCGATTATGAAAAAGCCTTTGATTCGGTGAAGCCATCAGCAGTTACAATGGCTCTGAAAACCTGCGGTATTGAAGATGCATACATTAATATTATTAATAACATCTATGAAAATGCAAGTGCAAAGATTAGGCTGTTTGAAAATACAACACACATAAAAATTGGAAAGGGAGTGAGACAAGGTGACACCATATCTCCGAAGCTCTTTAATGCCACATTGGAGGGTGTTTTTCAGTCACTGAGCTGGGAAAACAAGGGGATAAAGATTAATGGAGATTATCTAACCCACCTTCGTTTTGCTGATGACGTAGTCATTTTTGCAACTAGCCCATCAGAGCTGCAGAGTATGATCCAGGAACTTGCTGACAAGAGTAAAGAAGTGGGATTAAAAATGAACTTTCAGAAGACAAAAGTGATGTTCAATGCTTTTACAAGAAATGAAGATTTATCGATTGATGGAGAAAAGCTGGAGATAACAGACACGTACGTTTATCTTGGACAGCAGATATCAAGTGAGGGTCACATTGATGAAGAAATTAATCGGCGTACAAAACTTGCCTGGAGAGCTTTTGGAAGAAACAGCATAATTTTCAAGAGCAATATGCCATTATGTCTTAAAAGAAAAGTGTTTGATCAATGCATCCTTCCAGTGCTTACATATGGTGCAGAGACGTGGACCTTAACTAAAAGAGACATACAAAGGCTGCAGACAACTCAAAGTAGCATGGAGAGGTGCATACTTGGTGTAACCAGGAGAGATAAGAAGAGGAACTCGTGGATCCGAAAAATGACAAGAGTGGAAGACATCATGATCAGAGTCAAATCCCTGAAATGGCAATGGGCTGGACATACTGCCAGAAGGACAGATCATCGATGGACAGCCGAAATTTTAGATTGGATTCCAAGGGACAGGAAAAGACCCAGAAGAAGACCACATGGGAGATGGGTGGATGAAATTCGAAAGTATGCAGGAGTGACATGGAGGAGACTGGCACAAGACAGACCGTTGTGGAGGAAACTTGGGGAGACCTTCGTCCAGCAGTGGATTGATAATGGTTGACAATGATGATGATGATGATTATATATTTATATATAAACTACGCAGGATAACTGTTTTCCCAATTCGTAAAACTCAGGCAAAAACAAATACTTTTGTGATTCATTTCATGAAAATTATCCATTCCCTGAAATTGTTCAAATCTAACTAAAAAACATCCCTAAGTCAGAGCACAAATACCATTGTGACGTACCTGCCAGCAGAACGCACACGACATAAAGGCACATAGCAATCAGAATAAAACGTCCGCGTAGCTCAATTGGTAGAGTGACTTATTCCGGAATGAGGGGATCCGGGTTCGAATCCTGGCGTGGACAGAAATGACGGAGAAATTTACTTCGTTATACCATGGATACTACATACGCCCCTTTGCCGATGAACTTGCTGGAAAGAGTGAAGAAGGGTTATTTAAGATGAACTTACGGAAAACAAAATTGTACAGAAAGCTTTCAGAATAGCGGAAGATTTGAAAGTTGGCGGGAAAAATCTGGAAGTAACAAATTCCTACATTTTCCTTGGGCAACAGATATCAAGCGAGGACCACATCAAAGAAGAAATAAACAGGCACGTGAAACCTTGTTGTAGAGCTTCGCAAGAAACAGGGAAATTTTCAAGAGCAATTTACCATTGGGTCTCAAAAGAAAAGTATTTCATCAGTGCATACTTCCAGTTCTTACTTATAGATCATAAGCGTGGACAAAGGCAACCAAAGAAAGACATACAGAGTCTGGGAACAACTGAAAGAAGCATGGAGAAATGCATGCTTGGTGCAGCCACGAAAGATAGGAAGAGGAACACACGGACAGCGGCAAAAGTTGAAGACATCATGATCAAAGCAAAGACCCTCAAGTAGCAATAGAAGAACTGACTACCGTTAGACAACTGAAATACTAGACTGGATACCAAAAGACAGGAAAAGACCTGGAAGAATACCATGTAGAAGATGGGTGGATGAAATTCGAATGCATGCCGGAATGAGATGGAAGACAATTGCTCGAGTTGGAGAGCTTGGCGCGATATCATCCAGTAGTGGATTGAAAATTGTAGTAGATGATGATGATGGTACATGCCCTATGTAGTTTCTGTTCCATCATGACTAGTTTTTAATTTTAGTATTTCAGTGACTGTCTGTATGTGCTACTAAGACTCGATGCCCACGTATATGGATGGCTGCCAATCTTTGTGCACAACGGAAAAGTGGTCCAGCTTTCAAGCGGAATTAAATTCACGTAAATTTGCCGTAGTTGCAACGTTTTATCAGGAATAGCGTTACTTTGGGGAACCTCTAAAACTCGCATTGCCATCATAGCGATATTTTCTAGCTTGATTCTGCTTGAGTAGAAGATCAAAGTTTAATCGCTTTCTGAAGCATGTGAAAACTGTGTTCGCTAATGCAAAGCAGTTTTCAGAGAAATTCATTGGATTCGGTTCAAAATTTCCTAAGATTCTACTAATGCGGTTTTTTGATTGCATTCATATTTTCTTTCTATTGTTTTGATTGTTGATAATAATAATAATAATAATAGTAATAATAATAATACTAATGCGCAACTGCAGAAAATACTTACTTATACACTACTGGCCACCCAAAATGCAACACCAAGAAGGACACGAGACAGCAAAGCCAGATTTACTGGACACATAACAACAGATACAAAGATGAAACGATTGAGCTTACAGGCACGTGCGACTTGCGGAACACGCAGACATCAATAGTTCGTGTGGCTCCCATGGCTGGCAATAGCGGCCGCTACACGCCGCAGCATCGAAAGAAAGAGGCTTTGGATGTGGGCTTCGGGTACGTCCATCAAGTCTGCTTTCACACGTTACCACAGTTCATCAGGCGTAGCCGCGGGTGGTGCTTTTCGGGCCACTCGATTGCCGATCAGCGACCAGACGTGTTCGATGGGCTGCATATCGGGAGAACAGGCGGACCACGGCAGCAGTGACACCTGGTGGGCCGTGAAGAATTGTTGCACGATGCGTGCCACGTGCGGGCGCTCATTGTCCTGTTGAAACGTGGCCGCTGGCAGGTCCTGCAGGTAAGGGAGGATTACAGGCTCCAAAACGTCGGAGATGTAGTAGTGGCTGTTGAGTGTACCGGCGATGCGTACCAGAGGGGTGCGGGTGTCATATCCAATTGCACCCCAAACCATAACGCCAGGCGACGGACCGGTATGGCGATGCATAATGCAGGCGTCATACAGTCTCTCGCCGCGGTGCCGCCACACGCGGATCCGACCATCGTGGTGTTGCAGACAGAAGCAGGATTCGTCGTAGAAGACAATGTCGTGCCATTCCCTAGTCCAGGTGCGGCGTTCAACGGCCCACTGCCACCGCACTCGCCAGTGTTTTAACGTCAATGGTAATCGGAGCAATGGGCGCCGTGCGACAAGTTCCCGCTCCTGCAGACGACGTCTAACGGTACGTGCTGACACAGGTTGTTGCGCAACACACCCTAATTCCTGCGCTAACGTCCGTCAAGTGGCGGTGCGAGCCGTCAATGCCCGCCGCATAACATGCCGGTCCTCTCGTTTGGTGGTGTGCCGCGGCTGCGGCAATCGCTCACGTCGGTCCGTCCGTCCTCCTGCACCCACAGAATCATACTCGCCTCACTGTGGCTGGATGTCGTCCCACACGGGCGCCGAGGTCTCTGTACGATAAATCGCTGTCGCGATAAGCCACTATTCGTCCTCTGTCGAACTCCGAAACGTGCTGGAATGACTGCCGTATTCTGCGATGAGGCATCAGGAAGCTTCCCACTCACAGGTCCGGCAGCACAACGCACTTCCACTACTTACACCCCGACTTCTGTGCACCCTTCTTATAGTGCTTCTGTGTGGCGTGCCGGGCGCACATGATTTGTATATGCCCTGCAATGCTAATCGTTTGCATGTCCTTTCGCGGGCGATGCATGCTGCGAATTTCAGGCCAATTTAATGCTTCTTTCTTGGTGTTGCATTTTGGGTGGCCAGCAGTGCATATATAATACTTTATATTTGCTCACTACGGAAATACTTTCACTCTAAATGTAATGAAAATAATATGTTTGATGTTATATGTGCTGCAGACAAAAAGACCACTCCACTGATGTTAAGTAAACCAGGTGCTACAATAGAAGAATCGTCTGCGAAAGACCAGATTCGAAAATGGAAGCAAACGGAACTTATAGGGGCTCATCCAAACCAATCAGACAGACCAGAAGTTGACAAGAAAGCCTCAAATCAGTGGTTGAAGCGTAGAAAATTATATGGAGAGACTATTGGGTTTGTGATGGCTATTCAAGACAAAGTGATTGTAACCAAAAATTACAGAAAATCTGCGAAGTGACAAATATAGAAGATGTGGTATGTGCAGAGAGATCATTGAACATATCTGCGGAGGATGCCCCACGCTAGCAAACGTTTATTATATGCAGCGACGTAATAATTTTGCTAAGATGATACATCAACAATCAGCGAACGATACAGAACTATCAGTGTCAGAAGTACCATATTATAAATATCAACCCACTGACGCACTAGGTAATAAATAATACAAATTATATTGGGACCGTGAGATTAAAACAGTCATAACCATCTCTGCCAATCGTCCAGACATAGTGTTACATCACAAAAGTCAGAAGGAAGCAGTCATTATCGACATATCAGTACCGTTGGACAGTAATGTTCAGAATACCTATGCAAGAAAAATCAACAAGTATATGGAAACTGGCTGCGGAGATTAAACAAATGTGGAAGCTGAAAACAGTTCACATGCGTCCACTAATTATCTCTGGAAATGGTATAATTCCTCAGACTCTTATAACTCAGCTTGCTGCTTTAGGTTTACTACACCTAAAGCCCAAAATCCATGAAGCAGTAATTCTCCATACGTGCCACATCGTACGACGACTTTTAAACCATAAATGACTATGTCTTTACTTGACTTTATGTCCGTACTGACAAGTGGACCATGCTACAGATGCCACTGTTGTAGATGAGAAAATTAAATAAAATAATAATAATAATAATAATAAACATTCAATAGATCTATTTATACGGACTTTTCCTTGTTCAAATGCCAGCTGGTATATTTAGAGAGGCAGGTGCTGATTAAATTTTTAGGTTTCTGGATGGAGAACAAAAAAGCAATCGAAGATATCAAGGCTGAAAATAGATACAAATATCTGAGAGTTTTCAGGCATGTGACATCAAACACGATAATATTAAAAAAGGTAATTCCCAGCATTGAATTAAAATTGTCTTGAGAACGTACCTGAAAATGAGTTTGAAGATATCGAACGTTTAATAATTAATAATTTTTTTTTCTTCTCGACCACGGTTTTGCTCTGCTTTGGCCCAGGTTCCTGGGAACAAATGGCACACAAATATTCAAATAGATGTAACATTAACAAAAGCGTAAAGAAAACAAACATCATGCCACTAGTAACACACAATTTGTCTTAAAAGGTTTTTGTAGCAGTTACTAAACAGAAATTTGGTAGAGACAATAATCCATCCTTTATTTATGTACAGGTGCCATTTAATGTATTCACCTTCGTATTCTACACATTTTGTCCAGTGCTTTTGCCAGCCCACAAAACCACGTTGATAAAATTCAGATTCCCGCACTTGAAACCTTCTTTATCAAGTGCAAATCAAAACAAAACATTTTTCCACATAAAAATCTTAATAATCTACAAAAGGACAAAATTCCGAAGGCTCCAGGTCATAAGTGAGCTCAGGGGGAGACCAGCATCGCACCCAGTTTGCATCTTTAATATTTTGGGTGACCTAAAATAGTGAAGATGCAAATAAAAGTACCCCGAAGAAAACATCTCCAAAAAATACTGAGAAGGGATGAAAATATTTCCGCCATATCAAAGTGCGTTTTCAATGATTCGTAAAATATATATTTGAAAACATATGCAAATATGTTAAAAAATAAGTAGCCAATAACAAAGAGCGAAAGACAAAGTGATACCTCATGGACCCTGAGCCACCCCCACTGGATGAGACATTGAAGTCCGACAACATCTTGCAATTGACGAGTCACGTGCGTCGTGTGGGGTTTAGCATTGCGCTGACGAAATTTAATGTGTACGTCTTTTTGGTGCAACCTCTTGGTTTTCAAGGCTCTCTGAAGTTTTCTGAAGAATTTGCAATATCTCTTCTTAATAATATCGGCATTTTTCTTTCAAGTATGTCAAGGGAGATAACGCCATCTTTGCCTCAAAATGACGAGGATCATGATTTTGCTCTTTGACAAAGATCGCATGGAATTTTCCTTAGCTGGGAAAGTTCTTTGGATTAGTTGCATTGATTGACGTTTAGAGAAAGAGTGAAAGGGATAAATCCAGGTCTCGCCGCATGTAATAACTCCTCTAAAAGCCTCATGTGGCTGGCTAGAGAAATTCTCCAAAGGATCAGCGCAAATATACCTTCTTGATTGCTGTATCTTAGTGCAAGAAGCTTTAGCAACCAACTTGAATAAAGTTTTCAATATCCAAGGGTTGAAAGCAACTGCACAACACTTTCTTTAGACATTGAATGTACACTGAAGCGCCAGAAAAACTGGTACACCAGTCTAATACTTAGTAGGTCCCCCACGGGAGCGCAGAACTGCAGAGATACGACGGGGCACGGACTCCACTAGCTTCTGGAAATATGCTGAAGGCAATGCGCACAAACCTTCCTGCATAGCGTTCCACAATTCGGGTGTTTTCAGAGGTCTCTGATTCCTGTATTCGATAGCGCGTTGCATGGCATACCAAATGTGTTCTATCACGTTCCGATCTGGGGACTTGGGTGGGAATGACAACACCGCAAACTCAGATGAATGCTCCTTTAACCATAATGTGACGTCCCGACACTTCTGTGGATGTGCATTGTCCTGTTGGAACAGGCCCAAACCATCAGCATGAATGCAGGACATGAACGAGTGTACCTCGTCAGAAAGGATGCGCACATAGCGTTGGCCGGTAACAGACGTTTGTAGACGTACAAGAGATCCCATTGAAGTCCAGCTAAACACACCCCATACCATTACGGATCCCCCACCAGCCTGTACAGTTCCCTGTCGACAGGCGGGATCTGTGGCTTCATGCACCACACACGAATCTTTCCATCTGCCCGATTACAGTTGGAAACGCGACTCGTTAGACCAGGCTACTTGTTTCCAGGCATCAAGTGTCCAGTGGCGGTGTTACCGTGCCCAAGCGAGGCGCATAGCTCTGTGTCGTGCACCCATAAAGGGTATTCGAGTTGGGCGTCGGCTCCTAAAGCCCTTATCGTGCAGGGTACGTTGCACAGTCCGGACGCTGATGCTTGTTGAGGCTCCAGTATTGAATTCCGATGATACCTGCGAGAGTGTTGCACGCCTATCGCGTGAACGATTCTTGACAGCCGACGATGGTCACGTTCACCCAATGTCTTTTTACGGCCACACTGGTATTGTAGTTTGGAGGTTTTGCCGGAATTCTTGTAGTCACGGTACACCCTTGCAATGGTCGTCCGTGAAAATCCGAACTTCGTTTCTACCTCCGAAATACTATGGCCCATCTCACGAGCACCAACTATGACACCGCGTTGAAAATAGTTTAAATCGTTATTACTTGCCATTCTCATGCCAAAAACAACTCTGACAGCTGGCAAGGATATCTATCGCTTTATATACGAACTGGCGGACGCAACAGAGTACGCGCATAGGTGACGTTTCTGTGAGCTAGTGAGGAAAGCAATTGAAAACAACCAAAGCCTAAAGATAGCAAAGGGACATCTCAGTAAGGGAAGAAAACAGATTATGGCTCTGAGAAAAGAAGATGGTTCTATAACAAGAAATAGAGGCGAAATTTTGACAAGAGTGAAAGATTTCTACTCCAAATTATATGAAAGGGATGATACATGTACTCCAGACATCATGAAAGGTACCAGAGTTCTTCCAGTCCTCCCAGCAGAAGTTGCTCATGCAATCAAGAACATGAAGCGGGGGAAAGCTCCAGGAGAAGATGGAATTACTATAGACACCATACAAGAAGCAAGTGGAGAAATTGAAACAGTACTCGCCCAAATTTTCACTCGATGCCTTAATGAAGGGAAGATTCCTGAGGATTGGAACAATGCTACAATGATCCTGCTACATAAAAAAGGTGACATTGAGGATCTCAGGAACTACAGACCTATCAGCCTCCTATCAGTGGTTTATAAAATCTTCACTAAAGTTCTTTCACACCGCTTGAAGGTAACACTGGACATGGCTCAACCGAGAGAACAAGCTGGATTCAGGAGTGGCTACAGCACAATAGATCATATCCACGTACTGAGAGAACTAATTGAAAGAGCGAGGGAATATGAACTTCCATTGTGCATGGCTTTTATCGATTATGAAAAAGCCTTTGATTCGGTGAAACCATCAGCAGTTACCACGGCTCTGAAATCCTGCGGTATTGAAGATGCATACATTAATATTATTAATAACATCTATGAAAATGCAAGTGCAAAGATTCGGCTGTTTGAAAATACAACACACATAAAAATTGGAAAGGGAGTGAGACAAGGTGACACCATATCTCCGAAGCTCTTTAATTCCACATTGGAAAATGTCTTTCAATCACTGAACTGGGAAAACAAAGGGATAAAGATTAATGGAGATTATCTAACCCACCTTCGTTTTGCTGATGACGTAGTCATTTTTGCAACTACCCCATCAGAGCTGCAGAGTATGATCCAGGAACTTGCTGACAAGAGTAAAGAAGTGGGATTAAAAATGAACTTTCAGAAGACAAAAGTGATGTTCAATGCTTTTACAAGAAATGAAGATTTATCGATTGATGGAGAAAAACTGGAGATAACAGATACGTATGTTTATCTTGGACAGCAGATATCAAGTGAGGGTCACATTGATGAAGAAATTAATCGGCGTACAAAACTTGCCTGGAGAGCTTTTGGAAGAAACAGCATAATTTTCAAGAGCAATATGCCATTATGTCTTAAAAGAAAAGTGTTTGATCAATGCATCCTTCCAGTGCTTACGTATGGTGCAGAGACGTGGACCTTAACTAAAAGAGACATACAAAGGCTGCAGACAACTCAAAGAAGCATGGAGAGGTGCATGCTTGGTATAACCAGGAGAGATAAGAAGAGGAACTCGTGGATCCGAAAAATGACGAGAGTGGAAGACATCATGATCAGAGTTAAATCCCTGAAATGGCAATGGGCTGGACATACTGCCAGAAGGACAGACCATAGATGGACAGCCGAAATTTTAGATTGGATTCCAAGGGACAGGAAAAGACCCAGAAAAAGACCACATGGGAGATGGGTGGATGAAATTCGTAAATATGCGGGAGTGACATGGAGGAGACTGGCACAAGACAGACCGTTGTGGAGGAAACTTGGGGAGACCTTCGTCCAGCAGTGGATTGATAATGGTTGACAATGATGATGATGATGATATACGAACTGGCGGACGCAACAGAGTACGCGCATAGGTGACGTTTCTATGTATTTTGCATTAGCTCGGCTGTACCAGTTTTTCTGGCACTTCAGTGTATTTCCAGTATCTGATTTGGTGATTGTTCTCTCAGTTTGGATCCTACTTCAACATGAACCATTTTCGTATGTTGTTGCTGTTCTGAAAAATGGCAGTTTTGACTTATGAAAGAGAAATACAATTCATAATGATAAAATTACCGTATTTATTTACAATCGATAATAATAAAATTACCGTATCTATCTTTCTGCCCGTCTGTCAGTCGCCTACAGAATACATTACTCGAAGATCGAGGTTTAAAATTTGACAGAAACCTGCTGAAGGGAATGACTGTATGCACCACGGAGCGTGTTTTTTGAATCCTCATTTGCAAAATTTTAGTATAGTTATTAATTTTTAAAGCTTTCAACCATTGATGGAATCTAGCTCTTGCGGTTTGTTGTTCCAGAAGTTCATGTAACAATATTTCGTTATACTTTGCACAAACGCAATAATATTTCATCGCAAGTTAGCGTAAACGGCGAGCACCTCACCCTAAACGTAAGAGAAGCAACAATATTAATAGATTAAGATAATACAACGTAGTTGACCCAAATGTTTATTTTTTCAAGCCGACCATGGTTTCGCTGGGTATTGACCTAGCTTCATCAGGACGAGTGGCACGTAAATATTCAAATTGTATATGACATAAATGGTGTTTACAGTCACGTGTTTTGCTTAGGTACTTCCACGCGCTTGATAGAAATGGCGTGGATGCCATGTCATTAACAAGATGTGAAGACTTTTGATATGTATATGGAAAACTTCCAAAATATCAAGTTTGGTGGTTGAATGTGACTTGTCAATTAGTTTTGCTTCTTCAAAGAGAAATTTGTGGATCTTTTCCTAACAGTGTTTAGCCATCGATGACTTCTTTAGGTTACAATTCCGAATATAAGTCTTGCGCTCCTTCAATCGAAAACGCAAGGCTCTACGGGTCTGCCCTATATATGAAGCGCCACATTCACATGGAATTTGATAAAATCTCCACGAGATTTTGTCTTCAACATAGTCCTTTGATCCCAAAAATCTCATTTTGTTCATGGGTTTAAAAATCACCTTAAAATTAAAGGTTTTGAGAATTTTTGAATTTTTGAAGGCAATACCACAGGAAAATGGAATTCTCTCGCATCACAGGAGTTAACGTGAAGATAGGCTTCGGTTTCCGGAATTTTGTTAGAGCCTTGTCTATAACAGAAGGGTCGTATCCACGCTGTGCTGCAACACGTTTAAGAAAATAAAGTTCTTTTTCCAAACTGTCTTTATCTGAACATATGTGTAACGCGCGATATACACAACTGTATAAGGCGCTGAGGTTTTGTTGCCAAGGGTGATTGGACTTGGCATGTGGAGGTGAGGAAACAGCGAAAGGCTTCCGATAAATTGTGGTTGCGATTTGAAGAAAAACTTTTCAAACTCGTGAAATTTGACTTATGGATACGATATGTAGACGATATTTTCGTTCTATGGAAAGGAAAACATTCTGAAATTCCGTAATTAGTCAAACTTATATATTCCATTGATCCTCACATTCAATTCAGCTACGAAACTGAAAATTACGGATGCCTACCATTCCTTTACGTCCTGGTTACTCGCTCAAATGGATATCTCGCAACCACAATTTATCAGAAGCCTTTCGCTGTTTCCTCACCTCCACATGCCAAGTCCAATCACCCTTGGCAACAAAAACTCAGCGCCTTTTGTAGTTGTGTATATCGCGCGTTACACATAAGTTCAGATAAAGACAGTTTGGAAAAAGAACTTTATTTTCTTAAACGTGTTGCAGCGCAGTGTGGATACAACCCTTCTATTATAGACAAGGCTCTAACAAAATTCCGGAAACCGAAGCCTATTTCCACGTTAACTACTGTGATGCGCCCATTGCGAGATAATTTTGCCATTATTCCATTTTCCCGTGGCATTGCCTTCAAAATTTCAAAAATTTTCGAAACCTTTAATTTTAAGGTGATTTTTAAACCCATGAACAAAATTAGATTTTTAGGATCAAAGGACTATTTTGAAGACAAAAACTTGTTAGGAATTTATCAAATTCCATGTGAATGTAGCGCTTTATATATAGGACAGACCCGTAGAGCCTTGCGTTTTCGATTGAAGGAGCATAAGACATACATTCGGAACTGTGACCTAAAGATGTCACCGATGGCTAAACACTGTTACGAAAAGGACCATAAATTTCTCTTTGAAGAAGGAAAACTAACTGTCAAGCCAGATTCAACCACCAAATTTGATATTTTGGAAGCTTTCCATATATATCAGAAGTCCTCGCAACTTGTTAATGACATGGCATCCGCGCCATTTCTATCAAGCGCGTGGAAGCATCTAACCAAGACACGTGACTGTAAACACCATTTATGATGCCATATACAATTTGAATATTTACGTGCCATTCGTCCTTATGAAGCTAGGTCAATACCCAGCGAAACCGCGGTCGGCTTGAAAAAATAAACATTTGTGACTACTACGTTGTATTATCTTAATCTATATATAATCGTCACAAGACTGTAGTCTTTGAGATAAATAATATTAATAGGTTGTACCAAAATTGTGGAGCTGTGTTTCGAAGTGTTGCATCTGTTCTTCCGCAGCAGCTGCCGCCCGTTTGTTTTTGTTTCAGACCGCGGCTTTCCGTGTGTTACTAATCGCTGTAAATTGTTCCATTATTTAGAATAACTACCTCCGCGAGTTTTTAGAGAGGAAATATGTTTCAATGAAATGCAAATGTAAAACAAGAAATCAAACGGAAGAAAAATAGAAATTATTTCGCAATTTATTATCACAATAAGATTAACATTGCTACTCCACCGTTCGCGCGTTCTCCGACCTCATCTTGACTATTTATTTATTTTGTTTTGCCCTAATCTGGATACACCAACATTCTATAATGGAACACGATTGACTGTCAAAAAACTCATGTAAAATGCCATCGATGGTACCATCATGACTGTCCTGCTGCAGGAGACAGGTTTTTATTCCACGCACTGCAATCGCCTCATCTGACCTTCCATTTCAGTTTAAACGCCTGGAGTTTCCTGTTGGCGCCGTGGTCTTAAACTCTTGTTTCTGATGATTCTTCCGAGATGGGTCCGGTTATGGATCCCTGTGAGGCATTGATGCTGTACTTGTCTTTTGTGAAGGCTTTCTCCCTTCCATGGAGCCAGCGGCCCTAAATTAGGGATGGGAGACGGCTTATAGCTTACTGAGTTGCTTACGGTGGTCGTTAAACCCCCTATCTAAAAACTAAAAAGGCTCCTGTTCGTCCCATTTTTGGCTGAGTATCGACAATGGTTAACCGTTAAACGTCTTTGGATTCAACCTGCAAACCCGTTGCTTTTCCTTTGGCTAGCTCTATGTTGGTTTCTCCAGAGTTGGAAAAATTTGAATAACCTTCATCTTGGCTTCAAATGGAAGAACGCTCAACGTTGTTGTCTAGAAGCTCTTCAAAGATAAACGTACTTGCTCTTCGGAAGAACTGTCCATTGCATTGATCACAACACAACAGAAAAATGCAGATGTTTCAAGTGTTTTCCATTTCCTATGTTCACAATCAACAAAGACTTTAGGTTTCAGCCAATTGTGCCGGAATTAGTGTAGATGCCATTTCAATAGACAAAGTCATCGCTCTTTCCACGTTTTTTCTTAACCAACACACAGCAGCCGAAAATTTTTTGGCACCGTAGCGTAAAGTGAACGCACTATACTAGTTATCGAGAGATCTGGGGTTCGATCCCAGCGGTGTCGAATAAAAAATTTTCGGCTGCTGTGCTTTGGTTAAAGAAAAACGTGGAAAGAGCGATGACTTTTTCTATTTACATTGTCTCCACGTATTTGGAATATTTTCACCATAGATATCATTCTCTTTTGGGGTTTTTTTCATTCTTTTCTTTTGATTACTGGAACACATTTAAATTAAATGTTTCCATGCAATGTATTAAGTTCATATTTTCAGGAAAACTCAGAAAACGGTTCCCCAAAAGCTGAATGATGTAGTTGTTGTTACACCTGGGCAGCTCCGTGTTCGTTTGCAAGTTTTAAATAAATTTACTTTTAAATTTAATCAAGATGCGGTTTCTAAATAACGAACTTCTTGCAGAAAATCTTATTTCATTAAACTAAAGACTGAGTCGTTATATAATTAGGAAATCAGTTATATGAAAAGATATCTGCGTGATGCTGTGCAATAAAAAGCAAGCAAAGGAAAGTAAAGCAAAACTGAAGAAAAAAATGCAAGTCAGTGCTGGGATAGGATTGAAAGGAAACAGCACAAATGAATAGGATAATACTGTATCCTTCGCAGATTCCACTCCCACTCGTGAGATTTTCATTAGCCAGCCAATTACAATTCAGTCGCCTTGGGACTGGAAGATGAATCGTGTGTAGCCCATGAAATAGGGGATGAACTGAAGGGTTCCCGTGTCAAGATTCAGCCTTGCTGACGATCCCTCCATATCTACTGTCAAGCGTGGCGTTGTAAGTTCGATGCTTGTGTCCTGAGAAAGAAGAAAAGCCTGAGGCCATACGGTAACCATGGAAACAGGACGATGCAGAGAGACGGGGAATCAGAGCAGGAGATATCCGAGGAACTGTAGAAGTGCTGCCTGCATCACATGATCCAGCTGATGAGAGATTTTTCTCACGTAACCATTTACGCGGGGTTCTGTACATTATTGGAAAGAGATAAATTTAAAGGCACGTTTTGTAATAGCCAAAATTTAAAACATTGCAATCACTGATGTAATTTCAGTAAGTTCTGAGCCCGAGTCGTCATTATTAATTACACTGGTGTGCATTTTGAAACCAATTTTCTGTTGTTTTCAAAGTAATAAATGATTCTTTATTCCTTTATACACTGATTTCAAAAATATAAATAATTTTTTGTATCACGTCAAAAACATTTCACAAACTGGGGTAGAAGATTTTTGCATTTTCACACATTTCCAGTAATTTAAATCACTATTGCAAACAAATAATCTTAATATAAAATTTAAAATATGATATACTGTACATACCATACAAACCTTTAGCCACATAAAAATGTTCTTTGGTAAGTATTTGTTAAATAATATGAATTTCCACATATATATTCGTTATGATAGATGAAATTTCCATTTCTTTCATTACCTTGCACAGTTAGTTTCGTCAGAAAGGACCTTTCTCTTCACCATTCAACAGTAATCCGCTGTCATATTATTTCCGATATCTCCTTTCCATTTCCATAGTATCTTCATGGAATCGTTCTTCTTGCTATTCTTTTACATCATCTAAATTTTGTGAAAGCAGTCAATGTGCAAATTCAAAAAAATGAATGTTCAAATAAGTTGCAACCAAGTTTTTCAAAGTTTTCCCGCATGTCTTCAACAATAGTTTTGTAATTTGATCTGTTTTGTTTCCCAAAAAGTTTTCAATAACATTTTTTAAAGCTTATCCGCGTTGATTTTTCATGTGTATTCAGTTTCTCAAATTGTGTACTCATCATCGGTTTTTCAATTTGAGTACCAACAAAAGTGTTCGCTTTAAGCTTTTCATATATACTAAATGGGAATTTCTTGCAGATGAATTTAAATCATTCGCTCTCTCCATCCAACGTTTTAATAAGATGCTTCATTAAATACATTTTCAGGTGCAGAGAAGAGAGTAACACTTTTGTGTGATCAACTAATGGTTCATGTAATATATTTGTAGAACCCGTCAGTAAACGCACATTGTAGGTGTTATATTTCTCATTTCATAGAGGTTCCGTTTGGCCCGGCAATCCCACTTGCACACAAAAAAGGAATTTCCGTTAATTCAATGGCCTTAACAATGAAACTGAAAGGTTTACATAATGGTTTTAACAAAGTAACTGAGTTGTGGAGCAACTGGATGCAAAAGCCAATGTTAACTGGTCATGTGACTAAACATGGTGCCATCTATTGCATACATTTGGAAATTATTGCCAAAACATTGTCGCCCTCATAAATATATATTTGCTGACTTTGTTAAAATTAGTACCCCTCATATATTAAATTCCTGACGTGATAGAAAAAAATGGAATATATTTCTGAAATCAGCAGAGGAAAATGGGCCTAGAAACACTATTTCAATGGCAAACATCAAATTCCATGCAGACCAGTGTTATTTTTAAGTCACTGCCCGATGAAGGTCTCTCCAAGTCTGTTCTGCGACACTTTGTCTTAAGCCACTCTCTTCCATTTCACTCCAATGATATTTTCCAATTTCATTGCAGCCTCGGTGGCGACGAAACAGCTGGCTCCTGACAAGTCATCCGAGATGGGCCCGAGTTCAAATCTCGGGTGAGGCATGGATGTTGTGCTCATTTTAAGGCACTGGCTCTTTCTTCCCTGGAGCCAGTGGCCTTACATTAGGGACAGGCAACTGCTTATAACTCACCGATTTGCAAACACTGTCGTTAAACCCCCAAAAATTACATCCATCCGTCTCCTACATGCTCTTCTACGTCTTTTTCATTCCCTTGTCAACATTTTCAGCTATCCAACAGTTGTCAGCTTTAGCAATACTTCCAGCCCATTGCTACTTGGGGGTTCCTACTTTTAACTTGATGTCATTCAGTCTTGTCACATTCCTGATGCATGCGTTCCTTATCCTGTCCTTTTCTTTTGTCACACCAAGCATGCATCTATCCCAGTTTCTTTGAGTTGTCCGCAACCTCCTTATGTTTTTTTAGTTAAGGTCCTTGTTTCTGTTCTATAAGAATTGGAAGCCTGCACTGATTAAACACTTTTCTTTCAAAGCAAGACTTAGTAGTATATTGGTCTTGAAAATTTGTATGTGTGTGTGTGTGTGTGTGTGTGTGTGAGTGTACTGTTTCTTCCAAACACTTTCCAAACAAGTTTTATGCCCCTACTTACTTCTCTCATCTCATATATAGAGGATTTTAGGAAGGGAGTGTCTGACCCCAGGTCTTAAACAACCCTTAGAAATAGGAATCTAGGAGATTTGGGCTAGAGTGCCTGATAGGAAAGTGACACGGAAGCGAAGTAGAAAGGGGGAGGAAGACGTCTTTATTTATTACCGGGGGGCCAGTACCCTGGGTCCGACGCACGGCGGATTTTTAGTGGATCGAGCGTTCGTACCTGCCTGGGATCAAACCTGAGGTCCCTTCCGCGGCAGTCACGGACGTTGCCCACTAAGCCTTACTTCTTCTCTTCGATGGGGCCCTCATTCGATATCTGTTGTTCAAGGTAAAAGTAGGCCACTGGCTCTACAGGGTGTCCCACTCGCTACCGAACCCGGCATTTCTTTAATAATATTAACATCAATGAACATATTACAACGAAATTTGAAGTGGACTTACGTCATTTCGTGAGAAATGTGATGACATCACAACATGTGCTGGAAGTGGCCACCATTTGCGTCCAGACAGCATTGAACCCGGGACACCATATGGTGGAGAGTCCTTGCCAGTGCGTACGCCGTCATTTCCTAAACTTCTTTGGTGATGTTTGTTTCAACGCATCTATGAAGGTTCGCCTTTTTTTTTTTAAGTTCCCCCTTTTAGATATCCCCATAAAAAGTAATCAGGAGGTGTCAGATCGGGTGAGCGCAGTGGCCATAGACCCTTCGAAAAGATGTGGTCGCCGAGAAGGACTGAATTTCGGCCATACTGGTGTGTGATGTGTGTGATGTCGCTCCATCATGCTGGTAATATCGATGGAGAGTCCTTCGTCGTCCACTTGATTTACAAAGGTGTTTAAGATTTCCATATATGCAGCTGTTGTGATGGTTGTATCGAAGAAGTTGGGACCAATTATGCAGCACCGGGTCAGTCCACACGAATCACCAATTTTCTGTGAATGAAGGGGTTCTTCATGTATCGCATTGGGATTTTCACTGACCCAAATACGGGAATTTTGAGAATTGACGTATCCGGACAGGTGAAACTACGCCTCGTCCGAGAACCACGTGTAGTCCAGAATGCCAGGATTTTCCTGAAGAAATGTCTGAAACCATCCGCAGTATGTCACTCGTTATACGTGGTCAGGCTCTTTCAGTTCGTGGACCACGGAGAAACGGTACGCATGCAGCTTCGCTTTTTTCACAGCACGACGTTGGCAAGTGCTTTTTTGACAACCCTGTTTTCTGTGACAGTCGGCGAAGTGACTTCCTGGGAGGTGCAAGTAGTCGGCTCTTTATATTATGAATGGTTTCCTCGGACAATTGTGGACGACCTCCTGTATGGTCGTCTAATAAAGTCCCCTTGGTTTCCAATTTCTTTAACAATGCCAAAATGGTGAACTTGCTCGGCGGATGTCTGCCTGCAAACCTCTCCAGGAATTGCTTTTGACAAGACTTTATCGATTCAGTTTTCCAATAAGCGCGAACAATAAACACTCGTTCCTCTAGAGTATACTGATACATTTTCACACGTACGCGAACAGCCGCGAGCACGACCACTCATTTTCAACAAACGTATAGTGTGGACACACTCAGCGAAATGGCATAACAAAGCAGCAGAGAGGCGCGTCCGGCTCGCAGGTGGACTGCTCCTCAGTGGCGCCACACTTTGGAATGTGTCTGCCACTAAGGAGCACTCCGGCTGGCTTGCGGACAGCGCAGGGTTCAATGCTATGTGGATGCAAATGGTGGCCACTTCCAGCACATGTTGTGATGCCATAACATTTCGCATGAAACGAGGTAAGTCCACTTCAAATTTCGTTGCAATATCTTCATTGGTGTTAATATTATTAAAGAAATGCCATGTTCGGTTGCAAGTGGGACACCATGTAAATAAGCCGCCCACGGGCCAAACGCGGTCCTCGATGGGTGTCAATCTGCCCCGCGGTAAAAACTTAAACCGAAAAGAAATGTATGAAATCAACAGGCGAAGAAAAAACAAGAATGTTCATCAATATTTATAAAAATACAGTATAAATGTTTTTGTTTGATTTAGTTCTGTGACTGTGTTTAAAGGTTTTCAGAATGTACATTCAGATGATAAATCTAATTCGGTAGCTTTCTGCGGGATTCTATGACGCTCCTAAGCATCCCTCTGCTAAGCGTCACGGAAGAGAGGTATGAGGACCCACATATCCGTGTGTTCGGTTCTCCATCCGAAGCGATACCTGTGAATTATCACTGGCAGCATTTGGAATTAACTCTTCCCACGGTTTATTCGGTATCGTGATTCGTGAAGCGCCGATCACAATATCTCTAATCATTGTGATCGTTCAAAATGTCATTCTCAACGCTAAAGAAGAGAAAAGTTGACAGTTGAATTTCGTGAGTTTAACAGTGACTGGACAGAGAAGCATTTGTTTGTTTCACCACAGAGAAAAGGGGCTATTTTATACTTTTCATATTACCTTTAATAAATCTTAAAGTAAAAATAATGTTTATATGAGTATCAATATGATATGTAACTTACATTTATCAAATTAAGAGTTTACACCCTCTGGCCCGGTTCCATGAAAAACAAATGTACCCACTGATGACAAGTAGTTAAGAACCAGTGATGTAGGCATTTGTTACTTCTAACTTTGCGCCACCAACCTCTAAATCTTCAGTCGTGGTAAAAGTATTGTACATCAGTTGTTTTCTGCAAGTTTATTTCTAATCCCACTTCCTTACTCTTATCCGTACGTTTCTGGATCTTATTCTGCAGCCCTGAGAGAGTGCCCCCAAAAATGACTATGTCGTCAGCAATAAGGCTGATATACAAGTCTCTTTATTCCCTTGTTCCAGTTAAATGACTGAAAAAAAATCAGCAATACTGATTGAAAATTTTGGGAGATATGATATCATCTTGTGCGCTTTCTTTCCAATATTTATATCAATTCTGCAAAATTTCATACACAGGCTCTGTCCTGAAACAGCCGAACCTTTGCGCTTGCACTTTCATACACTGCTGGCCACCCAAAATGCAACTCCAAGAAGGACAAGAGATAGCAAAGCCAGATTTACTGGACACATAACAACAGATAGAAAGATGAAACGATTGAGCTTACAGGCCCGAGCGACTTGCGGAACACGCAGATATCAATAGTTCGTGTGACCCCCATGGCTAGCAATAACGGACGCTACACGCCGCGGCATCGAACGAAAGAGGCTTTGGATGTGGGCTTGGGGTATATCGGTCCAGGCTGCTTCCACGCGTTGCCACAGTTCATCAAGCGTAGCCGCGGTTGGTGCTTGCCAGGCCACTCGGTTGCCGATCAGCAACCAGACGTGTTCGATGGACGACATATCGGGTGAACAGGCGAGCCACGGCAGCAGTGACACCTGGTGGGCCGTGAAGAATTGTTGCACGATGCATGCCACGTGCGGGCGCGCATTGTCCTGTTGAAACGTGGCCGCTGGCAGGTCCTGTAGGCAAGGAAGGCTCCAAAATGTCGGAGATGTAGCGAATCTACAGGCTCCAAAACGTCGGAGATGTAGCGGTGGCTGTTGAGTGTACCGGCGATGCGTACCAGAAGGATGCGGGTGTCATGACGATGCATAATGCAGGCGTCATATAGTCTCTCGCCGCGGTGCCGTCACAAGCAGATCCGACCATCGTGGTGTTGCAGGCAGAAGCGGAATTTGTCGTAGAAGACAATGTCGTGCCATTCCGTAGTACAGGTGCATCGTTCAGCGACTCACTGCTGCCGCACTCGCCGGTGGTGTAATGTCAGTGATAATCGGAGCAATGGGCGCCGTGCGACAAGTCCCCGCTCCTGCAGACGACGTCGAACGGTACGTGCTGATAAAGGTTGTTGCGCAACACACCCTAATTCCTGCGCTAATGTTCGTGATGTGGCTTTGCGAGCCGTCAATGCCCGCCACACAACATGCTGGTGCTCTCGTTTAGTGGTGTGCCGCGGCTGAGGCAATCGCTCACGTCGGTCCGTCCGTTTCTCCTGCACCCACCGAATCCATACTCACCTCAATGTGGCTGGCTGTCGTTCCACACGGGCGCCGACGTCTCGGTACGATAAACCGCTGTCGCGATAAGCCACTATTCGTTCTCTGCCGAACTTCGAAACATGCTGGAATGACTGCCGTATTCTGCGACGTGGCATCAGGAAGCTTCCCACGCCCAGGTTTGGCAGCACATCACACTTCCACTACTTACACCCCGCCTTCTGTGTACTTTTCTTATAGTGCTTTTCGATTGCGTGCCGGGCGCACATAATTTGCATATGCCTTGCAATGCTGATCGTTTGCATGTCCTCTCGCGGGCGACGCATGCTGCGAATTTCGGGCCAATCGGATGCTTCCCTCTTGGTGTTGCATTTTGGGTGGCCAGCAGTGTAGATGTTTTAAACAATAATAATGTATGCATCTTTAATACTGCAGGATTTCAAAGACATTAAAACTGCTGTTGGTCTCGTGGAATGTAAACCCTTTTGCATTATGAATCATAATACAATAGAATTAAATTATACGCGCTTGTCAGTCTTAGATTATGCTTGGACAGCTAAAAAAAGGAAAAGGACAAGGCTGGCACACCATGTCAGTTATTACTATTCAGCGAGTAAATCTGTCACGTCAGTCATTTGACGAGCAAAGCTGTAAATGCGATGCGCAGGAAACTGATTCGATTTTTAGGAAGGAAGAATTTGCTGTGGCCAGGGTACATCAGCTTTCATAGTTATTCTGCTCCATTCTTTCCACGGTCCAGTGACGGTTTATTCAAACAATACAGCCAGCCACTGGACGATGGTCCTAGTACGGGTTGTTCAGTTGAAGAATCAGAAAAGAAATGTGGCGTAGCTTCGAGATTTCTGTGATATATACTGCGTGCTACGATATATCCTGTTAAGTCCTATATTGTCGTCTTGGTAGCCTAAAAGGCTTAGATGTCTGGATAGTGGTCCCAGTTGTGTAGGAACTTCTCTTAGAGCTCTCTGTCCCTCCATTTTCTGAAACTAGCGGCCCTAAATTAAAGACAGTCGACTGCTTACAGCCATTTGATTTGTTTATGGTGGTAGTCAAATTTCCGGGGGGGGGGGAATTATAAGTCCTACATTGCAGAATTTTTACGAAAATGGATCTTAGAAGTTGCAACATGAGAACGTATCGCATTTCTAGAGGTAACTATGGCGTCTAAAGAGAATGACATTTAGTATAAAAAATTGTGGCAGCATATGGTCATATGAAGGCCGCTTGGACTTATTTTGGTCGAAAGACTCTTGGCACCGCAATAATGCTTTGAACTTTCAGATGCACTGTCAAAATTATCCTCCAGGGGGGAAAAGGATTCGGGGGGAAAATTAAAAGTCCTACATTGCAGAATTTTTAAGAAACTGGATCTTAGAAGTTGCAAAGTGGCAAGTACCGCATTTTTAGAGGTAACCATGGCGTCTGAAGACAATGACGTTGACATTTAGCTCTGATGTAAATTGTATAAAAAACTTTTTGGCCGCGTATTGCCAGTTGACGGCCTCTTGGACCAATTTTGGTCGAAAGTCTCTTGGCACTGCAATCATGCTTTAAACTTTTAGCTACACTGTCAAAAATTTTCTGGTATTCAAGAACCATTTTCCATGATTACTTTTGTGAATTATAACAAAGCATATTCCTGACACAACTCGTTTCCGTGAAATGACGGGAAAAAACCTGCATTTTACGGATTTTTCGTGCGCTAGGAAAATTCTTAATTTCCTGAAACCTTTCCTCAATTCCTTTCTTATATTAACGGAA
This sequence comes from Macrothele yani, assembly GCA_039090855.1. Taxonomy (NCBI): domain Eukaryota; kingdom Metazoa; phylum Arthropoda; class Arachnida; order Araneae; family Macrothelidae; genus Macrothele; species Macrothele yani. The sequence continues at coordinate 122,449,363 of CM077026.1, forward strand.
AAATTGTGTTCTCCGTATCTATACGGCTCAAAATTTGTGATAATAGGAAAGATTCGCGGGAATATTTGAGGTTTAATTAACAAATAAATTTCAATCGTCTATTGAAGGAGCTGATTTTGAAGTTCTGCAACCAGATTGGATATCGTTGATAGCATATCGCATGATATTTAATCTGCTGTGGTAATCTAAATATCTTCTGTTCTCCTCTCATTTGGGGCACAAGCTATTGTATGTTGTGTTACCGTAAGAAACTGGGTATTTAAATTATTGTACGGGTGATTGTATGATGTTTGTGTATCAGTCTGTAGACCTCTTAAGACAAAAGCCATTGTAGCTATGAAGGGTAAATTTTATATTTAATTGTTTTGTGAAATAATGCTACACAATCGAGTCACATTATTGTGACCACCTCCTACTTTTGACGTCAACAGTACATAGTCAATGAATGCAGTCACGTGTCGTGGGCTGGCTTGGAAGGTATATAAGGTGTGCTGTAGGCATTCTGAAAACATATCACTGGTTGCGGTCATGGATAAAAGGAGCGATTTATCAGATTTGCAAAAAACGATGATTATCCGCTGTCGGGCCAAGGGTGGCAGTGTTTCTGAAAGAGCGCAGTTTGTGAACTGTTCGCGTGCTCCTGTGGTTAAAGTGTATCGTGATTGGAGAAATGGCACTATTGCGAATAAGCGACGTGAAACTGCGGAGCACCACGTGCCATTGATGTGAGAGGCGAACGTCGGCTGCGAAGATGCGTGAGGGCAGATCGACACGTCACAGTGGAGCAACTCACTGGTCGAATGAACCAGCAGTCTACCGGAAGTGCGTCTAAAATGATAGTTCAGGAAACCCTGCTGCGTATGGGGCTCCCATACAGACGGATGGTCGCTGCATCCATGCTAACGAAGGTGCATCGGCAGAAAAGGCTTACATTTACACGGAAGTATCGGAATTGGACCTTCGCTGATAGGCCAATTATTGCCTTCTCTGATGAGTCACGTTTTCTGCTTCATCGAACTGATGGACGTTGGCGTATAAGGGGAGAAACATCGGAGAAAAACATTCTTCAACTATTGCTGGAAGAACACAAGCTGATGAGGGCAGCGTTATAGTCTGGGGAATGTTTTCGTGGCATTCTCTGTGTCCACTCCTACCTGTGGAAGGAATTATGGACCGAATTCGTTATGAATCCATCCTTGAAGACCACATACACCCATAGATGCTGATTGTTTTTCCTGGGGCGGATGGAATCTTCCAGATCGACAATGCGACGTGTCACACAGCTAGAAATGTCCGAAAGTGGTTGGAAGAGCACGATGAAGACTTCAAAGTACTTCCCTGGCCCCTTAAATCCCCAGACTTAAACACAGTTGAGCATCTGTGGGACCACCTCGATCGTGTTGTTCGCCGTATGAATCCTCCGCCACGCACCCTTCAGCAGCTGTCAGATGCACTGCAGTCAGCATGGCTCCACATACCTGTGAACACTTTCCAGCACCTTAGTGAGTCATTCCCAGCCCGTCTAACTGCATTCCGCGCTGAACGCGGCGGTTACTCTGAAGATTAGCTGGTGAAGCAGTACATGTGACCTTGTTTATAACATCACTGAAAGTCATTGTCAGTTTAGAAAATTCTGGAGTTCCAAAGCGCACTGTTACTTCGAAAGTCTCTACGAAAAAATACAGTTTGTGGTAAGCCCTCCTACAGAAAAAGGAAAATTATTACAAACCTATTCAGAAAAATAATGATCTCCAACAGAAAATAAAAAGAGTAATTAACACGCATCAAAGCGAAACACATTATATTATCACGGGATCAAGTCCTTTTCATTTATGCCTTATCCGTGGTCAGATGCTAGGTATCCTTGTGGGTCGATCGGTAGGGCGCTTCGCTGCCGTTGTAGACGTGCCTGGTTCGATATCCCCCAGGGGTAAAAGAACTCATTCACTTCATACTCCAAGAAAGCGTCTCTGATAAAAACGGCTGGAAAAGTCCAGATCGAAGTTTTTGCAAAATTTCTGTATAAAACCCGAAACTGAGTTTTATGAAATAACTGGAATTACTGACAACGAAAGATCTGCCAAAATACTAAAGTTAGAAACCGAAACTTTTAAAAATGGAAATTTTGTTAAAAGACCGAGACTTACCGGCAACTATGCAGCACGTTTTTTTTTTTTTTTCAAGAATTTTCCGTGAATTCTTATCACTTATGTTTTACAGTGTGGAATACGCGATTTCTCTTTTGGTGCTATATAACTGGCCTCTTCAGAATGAATGAATGAGTGTTGCTGTAGAGAATTTATAGGAAGCGTGTTACTGACCGCAGGTCTTAAACAGGCCTTAGAATTAAGAAATTAAAAAATTTGGGTCAGGTTGCCCTATAGCAAAAACACATGGAAGTTAAAATTACAGAAAGCTAAGTGTTAATCACAAACACTAAGTTCTCTTCTCTACAGAGATTCATTGACAGAAAGAGCGTTGGTTTCAAGTCGCTGGATGGCCAAGGTAGGAACCACTGTGGAAAATAAAGCTGGAACACCACGTCCCATGGCTACATTCTTGCAGTACTAGCTTAAGATCGGCATTTGGTTGCCGATCCTTGCGCTTAAGATCGGCATTTTGTTGCAGTTCATTGCTTTCCTGATCTGTACTTACACTGCCGTGTTGGAGCCGGCAGCATATTTCGAGGCCTCCCCGGTAATCGAGTAGTTAGAGGCACGAGGTTCTGAAATTCCCCGATTTTAGCCTCGGGTTCGAATCCCAGATGAGGCATAGGTGCCAGGAAAGCAACTTTACATGTCACAAAAACACGGCGGTAAGCAGTGTAAATACCGATTCTGAACTTCAATTTCCTTTCGAAGGTAAAAACAAAATGAAAAAAACTCCAAATTTTCGAAACATATAAATAATAATCGCTCTTTCCCAATATTACCAAAATTTCTCTACCTTTTTGCGATGTCAAGCGCGTAAAATCAATCATTCTAAAAACAATTTCACAAGGTTTTTTTCAAAATAGAAAAGCCTTTTGTTAAAGTTTTTGGCAGATAATCAGGATGTTTCCACGATTAAGAAAATTCAAAATTAATCGAACAAGCTTTGCTTACTTTTCACTTGATTCTTTATTTCCTTCAATTTATTTTTCTTCACCGTGGGGGAAAAAAAGAGTAATGAAACATCTCCGACGGCAGTTAGTTAAAAGTGATAATTGCGTGGAACAACTCCGAGCGCTGTTACTCATCCATTGTACAAGGACTGAGGTCGCCCTAAAGCAAATATGTGTAATGAGGGAGGGGAAAATGGTGAAAGGGAGGAGGAAGCCTTAGACGTGAGAGATTGAGGAGGAATGTCTGATGATGCGGGGGTTGGCTGAAGCACCTCATCTGGTCTGCGGCGACATGATCACTGCATTGAATTCTCATGGATTAAATACCACCTGCGTCCTCGTGTCCTCCAATTTTTCTACCACATAAGTTAAGGAATGCAGACCACATGAAAACTTTAATCGAGGAATTAAGACATTAATATTTGACATGGGGTTGCCTGCTTTAAGGTAAACATTCCTTAAGAAGTGTGTTTCTCGTTTAAAGTTAAAAATACATTACGAAATCTTGTGCGAAAGATATTCTAAATGGAGTAATTACCAGTTCAGAGTGAAAAACACCTTTAGCAGCGTATCTACCACTTCAAATACAATACAATAGTTACCAATTTAAACATTAAAATATCTTACGCGGCAAATAAATTAGTACTAGCAAAATATTTTATGCAAATAGGCTGATACGTCGTCCGTTGCCGCCAAGCTCTGTAGCTACATAATCAAATAAACAGAAATACACAGTATGGTATGGAATACCTTACTCCCAATCTAATAGTTAAGTGACGCTGTCTAACCACGAGGTGATGCGTGCGTCCGAAAAGACAATACACAATGCCAAAATGCCCACATTATCACTCTCCACCCCTGTGTAGATGGATATTTCCAGAATGATAATGTACTATACAACAGGGCACACACATTGTCACTCTCTAACTGATAGATATTTCCAGTGGACGATGTACTATGCAACAATGTTCATATTATCACTGACTGTCTTCGCGGCGATGGATATATCCAGAGGGACAGCTCATCATGTCACAAGCCTACGCTATCTTTCTCTACCCTCTGTTGATGGGTACTTGAACAAGAGCAATGCATCATGCCGCAGCATGTACATTGTCCCTGTCTGCCCCTGGTGAGGGATATTTCTAGAAGGACAATGCACAATGCCCACATTGCCACTTTCTATCCCTTTTGTGAAGGATATTTCTCGAATGGGAATGCATTATACAAAAGGGCACGTATTGCCACTCTCTAACTCCGTGGGGATGGATACTTCCAGAAAGAAGATGCAGCATTCTACAATGCCCCCATTGTTGCTTTCTATCCACGTGGAGATGGATACTTTCAGAAGTATACTGCTCCTATGTTACAACGCCCACATCGCCACTCTCTAACCCCGAGGTGCTAGATACTTCCGAACGAATAATGTATCATGTCACAATGCGCATATTGTCACTCTCTATCCCCGCGGTGATGGATACTCCCAGAAGGACGATGCAACATTCCACAATGCCCGCATTGTTACTTTCTATCCACGTGGGGATGGGTACTTCCGGAAGGACAATGCACCTTGTATCAATGTGCACATTGTAACTCACTATCCCCGTGGTGAAGGATACTTTCAGAAGGATACTGACCCTATGTTAAAATGCCCACATTGGTACACTCTAACCTCGAGGTGCTAGATACTTCCGAAAGAAGAATGTATCATGTCACAATGTTCATATTGTCACTCTCTATCACCGTGGTGATGGATACTTCCAGGAAGACAACGCATCATGCCAAAATGCCTACATTGTCTTTCTCTCTATTATCTGTTAATAGATACTGCAACAACGCACCGTGGCACAGAATGCACTTTGTCCCCTCTTTGCATCTGGTGATGAATATTTCTAGAAGGACAATACCCTAAGTCCCAACACTAATGCTGTATCGGAATGATTTCTGAAACATGATGAAGACTCCTTTTTCTTTGGTCACATCAGTCACCAAACTTTAATCAAATAGAGAGAAAGGAGAACGGCAGAAACTTACTTGATCGAAAGTCGTATTCACTGAGGGATCTTTCTACCGAAAGATTCACTTAATTGAAGCATCTTTTAATCAAAATGTTCATTTTACCGAAAGGCTGTTTCGGTGAAATGTTCTTTTCGTGGGTCTTTTCACCAAAACAATTATTTTACGGAAAGATCATTTTATGAAAATGATCTGATCATAAAAAAATTGTAAACGCACTATGTTCAGAAATAATTTGACTGCACAGTTCGTTGTTGTTGTGAAAATCCTGGAAAATTCATGGAATTTCATTTTTTCCAGAAAATGCCCTAAAGTTCTGTTATATGCCGTGGAATTTTTCCCATTCTCGTTTTTTACACTTACACGGTTTTTTTTTGCTGAGCATTTTTCTAGTGTTGTGTTTCTGCATAGCTGCCATGTGTCCCGATTTAAGTTTTAACCCAGTGTTCAATAATTTAGTTTTATGAGAAAATGTCCGGGTTTTCAGGGATTTTAAATATTTGCAGTTTTTTTTTTTCATTTTTGCTGCAATATGTTTCCTGTTTACCACCATTACAGAAACTCCGAGTAATACGGATTCTTCGTATTCATTGCAAAAATCGTTGGTCTACTATGGAGTACGACGAGAAACATCGAATGCACTTCGGAATTCTAAAATCTCAGCTGAGTAATGCTGTTCAACATCTGCGTAAAATACATGTTCATGTTTTCAAGATTTTAACATTTACTAAACATTTTAGGGATGGTTTTTTGGATGGTTTTAGTGTCGTGAGATTTCTTCGATACTTCTCCGATTAATTTTTTTTTGGACGTCTTCATACCAGAGTTGGGAACAGGTCAGAAATTTTGGATGAAGGTCTCCCTAAGTTTCTTCCACGGCGGACTGTCTTGAGCCAGTCTCTTCCATCCACCCTTCTCCCCCGTGGTCTTCTTCTGGGTCTTTTCCTGTCCCTCGGAAGCCAGTCTAAAATTTTGGTAGTCCATCGGTGGTTCGTTTTTCTGTCAACATGTCCAGCTCATTGCCATTTCAAGGATTTTACTTTGATCATGATGTCTCCCACTCTTGTCATTTTCCTTGTTCCCGAATTCCTCTTTTTATCTTTCTTAGTTACACCAAGAATGAATCTCTCCATGCTTCTTTCAGTTGTCTGCAGCCTTTGTATCTCTTTTTTAGTTAAGATCCACGTCTCTACTGCGTACGTAAGCACTGGAAGGATGCATTGATGAAACACTTTTCTTTTAAGACATAATGGCATATTGCTTTTAAAAATTGTACTATTTCTCCCAAAAATTCTCCAACCAAGTTTTATACACCGATTGATTTCTTCAACAATGTGACTCTTGCTTGATATCTGTTGCCCAAGGTAAATGTATGAATTGGGTTTTAATCCCATTTCTTTGCCCTTCTCATTAAGTTCCTGGATCATACTCTGCATTTCTAAAGTATTATTTCAGAGACCTCTGAAGGGTTCTTTGAAATATTTGTTTTCTATTAAAAATAAAACGGAAATAAAACCTGGTAGAAATCGGGTCAGGGACACCTTGGCCCGATTCGTTTGAACCGCAAGAAATTGTCAACCCAGTAACCTGATGACCCGTTTCCATCTCTGCTTTGTCCCGTCCATCTGCCAAGAATGTTCCGAACCGCCCTGGAAATGATTGTTCCAGGAGAGATGAGAATGTTCCGCAATTTTCGGAATTTCGAATTTTCTTGACCGAGGTCCGTGTTTCGTCGTTTTCTCTTCATTTCTCTTCCTGATTATATTCTTAGTTTTTATATTCTTCTGATCATATTCCTCCTTCCTAATATCTTCAGTAATAGTGAAAAAAAAGCGGCTTCGTATTTTTTGAATATTTTTCTAATGAAATTCATATTTTCTTATTTCCAACAATATCTTCACCAAAACCAATCAGTAGAATAAACAATTTTGTCCACTTCCTCTCTCTTAAATCAAAATTAAATTGAAAAATCGATACTAAATCTGTCCGTGGTGGAATCAGAACTACTTCCGTGACCCTTAAAATTGTTTTCAAGGCACAATGCATAGCGCAATACCGATATTTGATATAATTTCGCTTAAAAAGTGCGTGTAGGCATGTTTTCTTTTGTTTAAAGCAAAATTGTATTCAAAAATGGTACTTTGTGCACAATGTTCAGAGAAAAGGGATTTACTGGGAACGAAAGACTGCTACGCTGAGTTGAAGTTCCGATTTTAATTTCATTTTTGCATTTTCATATAAATTAAAATTTCAAAAGCGATAATGATCCGTCCCATTGTTTTCACGGAAAGCTGTAGACCTTGCGGTGAAAACAACTGTACGGACCACGAAACTGGTGCTGTTCCTAAGGGCAAACGAAGTAACGATTTTCAATTTGATTTTGCTTGAAAAAAATATGTTTAATCCATATTTCATCTTTTTTTATCCTTGAATTTCCTATTAAGTGTTATTCAAAATATTTAAACAAAATAATTCATATATGAATTAATCGTGGTATATGAAAACATTTCAAGAATAATAAAACACTTATGGTCTAATTATAGGTTTTATCCTAAAACAATTTTGAGTTTAATATGTTTTTATTCTATAATTTGTTCCAGTAATTGAATTAAAGCCAAATTAAAAACAATTTGTTTTAAACTCATTATAGCGTAGTATATATGAGAGTTTTCTTGAAATTAAACCTGGTTGCATTTTAAGTGAGAGTTTTGGTATTTCGTTTTTTTATCTATGATTGCAAGTTTCTTATTAGGTGCAGGAAACATCATTTTCAAAGCTCTGCATTCTGTATTAAATTTCTCGAAGCCTGTAGGAGTTGTTTCCTGCAGGTTGAACAGACCTGTGGTTTCGCTATGTCGAGATGCATTTGGATTGATTCATCTCAACATAGCGAGATAATCCAAATCATTTACACTTACTAGAGTACGCATTTGGATTGGGTGCCCTAGTACAAAATTCAATATTCCTGGAATTCTGTGGTTAAAAACGACTATGAATCATTTGACCGCTTATTTGAATAGCATGTTTAATTTCAGAAAGCCAAATTTGTGAAGGCTGGTCAGATTCATTACATACTTAAATTCCGCTAAGGAGCACAACACTGTGTACGTTAAACAAACTATACGTAAGTTCAACTAAGAAGCACAAAACCGTATACATTAAACAAACAATACGTCGGTTCCGCTATTAAGCCCAAAACTGTATACGTTAAAGAAATTATGTGCAGGTTTCGCTAAGAAGCACAAAACCAAATACGTTAAACAAACTATGCGTGGGTTCAGCTAAGAATCACAAAACCGTATACGTTAAATAAACAATACGTACGTATCGTTAAAAATTATAAAACCGATTATGTTAAACAAACTACACAGAGGTATCACTGAGAAGCACAAAACTATGTACGTTAAACAAACATCACGCAGGTACTGGCAAGAAGCACTAAACCGTAAACGTCAAACAAACAATACGTAGGTTCCGCTAAGAAGAATAAGGCCGTATACGTTGAAGAAATTATACGCGGGTTTCGCAAAGAAGCACAAAACCAAATACGTTAAACAAACTATCATAGGTTCCGCTAAGAAGCTCAAAACGGAATGTATTAAGCAAACAATACGTAGGTTCTACTAATAAGCACAAAATAATATACGTTAAACAAACAATACGTAGGTACCGTTAAAAAGTATAAAACCGATTATGTTAAACAAATTATACTGAAGTTTCCCTGAGAAGCACAAAACCGTATACGTTAAAAAAATATGTGTGGGTTCTGCTGAGAAGGACAAAACTGTGTACGTTAAACAAACTATACGTAGGTTCCGCTAAGAAGCGCAAACCGCATAGGTTCTGCTTATAAGAACAAACCGTATACGTTAAACAAACTATACGTAGGTTCTGTTAAGAAACACGTTAAACAAACTTACTTATTAAGTCAGCAAATAAATATAAAATCGTTTGCCAGGAAACCCTTCAGTTGTTCTACACTGGTGTTCAAAATTAAAGTAGCAACCACAAAAACTTAACTAGTAGAGGAACCCTGCCCCGACATTACGCTTGAATGGCAAACAAGAAGCCGGTTACGTAAAGCAGCAAATGTCCAAGCCAATGAACAAACAGCGGCGCTATAGGAAGCCACGTGGAAGCAAGATTTGCATGGATCACACACAAGTAGATTTTACACATAAGCGATTGGTGGGGTGGGCACTTTTGGGGTTTGCCCCATGTGCAGTGATAAGACGTCATTGTGTCTCAGAGACTTCGTATAGACGATTCATTCCAGAGGATAACTATAGGCAGATTGGAAGCAGGAAAGTCTTCAGATGAATATCGATCCATCAGTTCTGCAATTGTGGCCAGTTATTCTAGTAATATATCCAGCCAACAAAGGTATTTACTTTTGTCATGATGTCATAAACTTTTGGCATTTTACTGATTCATCCTTCCTGGTTTTATGAAGTAGGTTCTTTTCCTATCCTTTGTGGTTTTATCAAGTAGGCGTCTTTCCATGCTTTTTTCTGTTGTCTGCAGACTTTGAATATTTTTTTAGTTAAAGTTTATGCCTTTTATCAGTAGCTCCGAATGTCTTTTTTCAGTTAAAGTCCATGTCTCTGATCCGTAAGTAAGAATTGGAAGGATGTGTTCATTAAAGACTTTTCTCTCGAGACATGATGGTAAACTGCTCCTGAAAATTGTATTTGTTTTTTCAAATGCACTCCAGCCAAATTCTGTAATTCTGTTTATTCAAAATATTAAACTTTTAAACATTTAACTTAGTCGAAAATTGTTTCAGTGCTGTTATGGAAGTACTACACAAGTACCGGAATTGACTACAGATCAGTTAATACCTGATTTTAAGATCCCACTTATCAAACGAGGAACAAACGAGTTACAGATTAGTTAAAAGTTTAATGTTTTGAATAAAAAATATTTCTCGTTGTTTATGAATAACGCAATGCTGTGTACAGCATTAAGATTAAATTTATATGATCTGTTTTCTAAAATTAATGTATCCTCTTTATCTTTTGTTTTACTTTACTATACGTAATTTCCAGCTTCTGTGGATGCTTGTTGAATGCAAAATTTATTCCGAGTGTCATCAGGTTTGAATATTTATTTAAAAAGAGTTAATCAATTCTTTAGCGTCTTTCTTTTTTAATTTTAATTTCAATTTCAATCCCCCCCCCTCCCGTTTGATGACGAAATTTGCTTTTAAAAGATGTCGTAACTTCTGCCTATTTTTATCCATTTCACTCGTATACCAGGAAGTTTGCGCATTTTCCGCATTTAGTTTCTAACATATTACTTTCCTAATAACATGGATGCACACAATAGAAGAACACAATACCTTAACCACAGGTTTGATCAAATTCCGCGTTAATACTTGAAAGCATGAAAGAAATACGGCATTACGCCAAAAATCGGATTGTCATCTTCAAAACTTGAAAGCATCTCATTTAGGCACACTCTTCACATCATTTCGGGTTTCCATTTGTTATTCACATTAAAACCATTAAAAGAAGTTCCTTGTGCTGTGCAATACTATCACAATGGTTGAAGGTGAACTTGCTTTTTTGGTCAACTGCTCTTTTTCTACCTGGAAAATATTAAAAATCACCACCCACGGAAAAAGCCAGAAGTTAAATGTTGGATGCAATGATACTACGGGGGCCGGACAAAACACCGACACCCAAAACACCGACAGGACAAAACACCGACAAAACAAAATACCGGCAGGACAGAACACCGATAGGACAAAATACCGACAGGACAAAACACCGACATCTCGTTTCTATTTTGTTTCCGCATTAGCAGTCGGCGCTGTATGTCAAGGATCAGGTAATATCAGGAAGTTTGTACGACAGCTTTGTAACTCATATTGGCGTTATATTTCCATCGTCATTCAGCAGGGTCACTTCTATTTGCTTCATGCATAATAATAATAATAATAATAATAACTATTATAATTATTTTTGTCAGAACGGCAGATATTGTTAATCACAATATTTGACTGGTAAACATTCATAAAATGTACATAATTATTCTAGTCAATATTACATATTTACTGAGGTATGAAACAAATTTTATTGTCCTAGGAGTAGGCCTTTTTAGCAATTTTTAATCCGCCGTGCTCATATTATAAGGTTTACATAGCAAGTCGAAGTGTTAATATACTCATTCAAAAAACAATAATTACAAAGCCTCGGCCGGTGTCTTGTCAACGTTTTGTCTTGTCTGTTTTTGTATTGTTGGTGCTTTGACCCAGATCCTGATACTACACGTTCCAGCCCGTACGACTGCTCCACACGAAGCGTGAAAAAACTTAGCGTCTGGACATTGAAAATGAATGTAATATTTTTTGTACTTTTCGAACGTTTTGTGGAACTGAAAGTTCATACTCCAAGATATTTTTATCATAAAAAAATCTTAGTGTATTAATTACTTTTAGTTATTTGCATTTTTACCTCCCGATCTCAAGTTAAGAGGAAAACTAATTGCAAGCTAAAAATAGGTAACAAAAATGATTGCGAGTTTTTGAAAAAATAATCATTAAAGGTTGTGCTATTGTCAGCGTATTTCCCCCTTAAGCCGATATGATATGCAAAGGCAGCAAACAAAACATAGGTGCCTCTTGCTCCCGTGAGACATGTGGCTAAATAGGTACACTTGCAACATTGTTTACAGGTGTACATTAGGGTGGTTCAAAAAATTGGAACATCGAAATGTTTTGGTGCTCATGGTTCCGTTTGTCTCTTTTGATGAGAAAATGTCTCAAAATCTCAAGGAAATACGATAATATTTAGAACTGCCTCACGCTCTAGGTGGTTGAGCTTTTACTACTGTAAGACTACGCCCGTTGTAAAAAATAATAATAACACATCGACACTAGAATACTTTAACTGTACAAGATCAATCTCAAATTCATTTCCTTAGTAGACTCACGTACGGTGCACTATAGTGATTATATGTTATGCAACAATTTACAGAAAATCACACTGCTGACTTCTCAGTCGGCTTGCTTCTCAGTGTCTGTGAAAAATGTGCTTTTCTTGATATCCTGAAGAGTTTCTGGCGGCCCTCCACAACTTGAAAGAGGAAATGTTTCTGAACTTCGTGCTTAGTGAGAGAACAATTGAAAGTGGTAGCAAGAGTGAATTTCCTTTCAGCTCTGTCGTTGACAAGTTTAAGAGCCATTACTTTCGTATTTGCTTCCTGAAAAAGAATTAATGTCTTCACACCAATCTACGTTCTTGGCCAAAAAGAGAGCTGTTCAATTGTAAAACTTCAAAAAAGAAATGGGAAGCAGATCCACTGAAGGTAGAAAGCGTTTTGCCATTTAATCCATATGGCAAAACTTCAGCCTTGAGGAGGCAGTCCTACTATTATTGTTGGATAACAAATCAATTGAAATAGTAAATACCTTTACTTACCTTGGATTACTCTCAATATTGATTTAAAATGGAATAAGCACATAGAAAATCTTCTGAATAAAATATCAAAAAATATAGGAATTGTAAGCCATGTCTTAATAAATCTTACGGTTAAAACATTAAAATTATTATATTTCACATTAATTCATACACATCTTAATTATTGCATATTAACATGGGTAAAACAAATCAATCCAATATTAAAACACTGCAAATACTTCAAAATAAATTTATTAGACTAAGAGATTTAAAATACAACTTTAACAGTAATAATTATGTGCGATTGGGTATTCATGGATTTACAAGAGTTTTCCCTAATAAGTATAATATAATGATTGTTAAGCATATGATTTTAACTTGGAGAAAACGTTACATATGAAATAATAAAAAATAACATAGAACATGATCTAATAAAAATAACTACTTATACACATCAATATGATAATAGAAATCAGCAGATACTAATGCCAGTTTTACCTAAAACAATAACCATAAAACAAAGTCTACATTACTGTGGACCAAGATTTTGGAATTCATCACCTAGAAAACTAACAGCAATCAATAACTATAAATTATATAAAAAAACTTAAAGCATATATATTAAACTAACTACAAAAAAAAAGAGAGAGATGGGAAGGGGAAGATAATCGGAAAGTTGGAGGTCAAGAAGGATCTCTAATTGTAACGCCGCGGAGATTTCATGTGATACCAATAATAAACTAATTTCAGTGCTGTCTTGGATTGTTGACTTTTCTTAAGGAGCTCGGAGCCAAGTCAGGACTCTGTGATGTCTTTTTCCGAGCCTTCCTTGCTGTTCTTAAAAAAACAGATAAATAATAATGTAGAAATAAATCAGGAATCCGTAACAGCAGAAATAATAAATGAAATGAAATGAAAATAAAGTGAAATATAATCAAGATTCGTTTGTAATTTTTTGTGAGTTGTTTACTCATCGAAAGGAGCAATAAAATCCATAAGCATCAACAATTCATGAAAGCTGATTTTTTTGCATATGGCTTTGAACCGCTCTGGTATAAATATACAAATATTGTTTAAAGGATTACAGATGCTGCGAACAATGCAAAGAAGCATGGAAATATGCCAGTTCTTTTTTGTGTGTATTTTAGCGGTCTTTTGTCATAAGCAAACACGACACTAACTCCAAAGGTATCGCAATGTATGTCCGTCTTCTGACACCGTACCTCGGCACTTATCAGTCGGATTTGGAGAATACTTTTCTGTTGGACAGTTTGAATTACGAAAACGATGGCCCATTCCTTGTGTAAAAAAATGACATCACACAGATGGCGTATTACGGAACTAACCCATGAATCAAATCGACAATGAGGCATCGATAAGTCTGCTGGTGTAGTTCAGTTGGGAAAACAGCTGCTCCGGAGTAGGATGCGTGGATTCGAATGCCACCATAGGCAAAGTTTTTTGTTGTATTCTTTGTTCAACAGACAGTCTTGCAGTTAGAGGTGTAAATCTGCACAAATATTTACATATTGATCGTTCTAAAAATCCGACTTTGAAATGACGCTTTTCTATAAGATGCCCATCACTACGACAAACGTTTTGCATGTACACTATTTGACAAAAAAAAGGACGCATCTCAAAGCAAGAGTTCCGTAGTAATGAAACTTAGCACGAGCATGGTGAATGAGGAAATAAGGAAGTGTGATCACAGTATTTCAGCAGTAGGACTCTTTATTTCAGCAGAGTCATACCACAGCTGTTTCAGGTTAATGTGTCGTAAAACCACCTCTATCTGCGACGCACGCTGATATACTTCGTGGCATGGAATCAAACTGAGCTCTGGCGTTGTACAGTCACAGATTACGTTTCAAGTCCTGATATTTTTGCATAGGATTCCTGATCGCCTCACCTGGTGTCCTAGCATGTCCCAGACATGCTCCATAGGACATAAATCTGACCTGGCTCAGCAAAGGAGGGTTGAACCATTACGCAGGTACTCCCGTAAGAAGCGAGATGTGTTTGGTTTGGCATTATCCTGCTGGTAAAGGGCTCCTTGTAAACATAGCATGAAAGGTAAGACAAGAAATAGCAGGATCTCTTTAACGTATCGTTTTACTGTCAATGTCCCTGTTTATTACGATTAGAGGCTCTTGGCATCCGTGGGAATTGCCTTCACACGCCGAAATCCCACTTGTATTGCGATGATTCAGGATGCTATATAGAGCTCGCTGGTACGAGTAGATAGAGAAGCCGTCGGAACGTTTCTGGCTAATTGGGCTGTGAGACGATCATCTCGCCCAGTTGTCTACCTGACCTGACCAGAACCTTATTCGCGTGTATGCGTGCCCTTTCATACCCACGACACCCAACACCATATCACCGCTGTGTCACTACTGCTAAGAGGTGGGTAATTTCTCGGCACGACTAGCCTGCTTTTCGCAGTTCTACGATGCGACCTCTGTAAAATGGTGTTTAATTGTTCATAAGGTTTCTAGAGCGTCATCGAAGCAACTATTAGCGGCAGCTGAAGTGAAGCGTCGCATAACGCAGCCAGAACATCAACGGCGAGGGTCTGGCAGCCCTATCATGGCCACTGGATGCACGATTCAAATGCTCTCTGGAAACGACCTTTATCAAAGAGAGTACTTTCTACTTCAAGTAATGCAAGCTTTCTGATAGAGGACATAGATTTGTCTTCTGTTTCCGATATGATATTTACCTTTTGTGCTTGACAGCTGGATACTTTACGTATATGATCTACACCAATAGCTGTAGTATTAAAACTGTTCTTTATGTTGTTCCACAGGGTTCGGTACTAGGGCCA
This sequence comes from Macrothele yani, assembly GCA_039090855.1. Classification (NCBI taxonomy): domain Eukaryota; kingdom Metazoa; phylum Arthropoda; class Arachnida; order Araneae; family Macrothelidae; genus Macrothele; species Macrothele yani. The sequence goes on from CM077026.1 coordinate 122,464,706, forward strand.
TTATTATTTTTTGCACGTCTTTTGTAAAAAAAGGTCGTGCTTATCTTATCGGTTTGTCCGTCCGTCTGTTCGTCCGTCTGTAGACACCATATCTCTGCAACTATTAGTCCGATTTGAAAAATTGTTTTTGCACTGGGTAGCTTGAAACATGCGAATGATGATCCTTCATTTCGGTTTTTTTTTTACTCTGCACAATTTCGCCGCTAGAGGGCGTAAACGCAGGTGATGTCGAATTCACAATACATTTTATTTTATATATTTGCTTCTAAACATCCGATTGAAAAACTTCCATTATCTTTCGATTCCATTTATGTCGAAAAGTATTCCAGGTATAGTTACTTTTTCAAGTTACGCATAGATTTTCCGCTATGCGATTTTAACCACTTCGTGCTTCTGGAAATGTTACTGAAGGTGCGTCGATTCACTTAAGATGACGACGTCTGAGATGCTGTCTAAGGCTGTTTCTTCCATAAGCCGTATATCTATGCGAAGCGTATCCAAAAATTCGTGTATCGATAGCGAAGGACAGATGTCTGAACGCAGAACGAGAATATGTGTAGGTAACTTTCTTTCTGTACTTTAAATGTATCACCCTTATATGAAGCCTAATAAACTAACATTCAAGCTCCGCCTCAGTCCAAGTTTCATTTGAACTTGTGTTTTATTTTGGCTGCTTTTTATGTAATGATATCTCTCACTGTGTTTTTTCTTCGTCACTGTTTTCGATATGCATCTTCCCTTTTCTTTCCTTCCTCACTGTTTTTGATATGCATCTTCAATTTTCTTTCCTTCGTCACTGTTTTTGATATGCATCTTCACTTTTCTTTCTTTAGTCACCTTAGTCACTGTTTTTGATATGCACTTTCACTTTTCTTTCCTTCATCACGGTTCTTGCTATGCATCTTCACAACAACAATCAAATAGTTTGATCTACAAGTAGCAGATTAGTTTTACCCAACGAGTGAGAGCTGGCTGGAATAAATGGAGAGATATGTCGGTGGTAATGTATGAAAAGAAAACCTCAATAACACTGAGAGAATTCAGGAATTATGTAACACCTGTTTTGTTTTATATAGATCTGAAACTTGTGCCGCCAGAAAAAGTAAAAGGAATAATTGGAGAGAACAGAATTATGGATGTTTAGATGGGTGAAAGGAACATGAGGAAAAGATAAAAATTTGCTTGTTCTTTTCTGAATTTAGGTGTTGATAACTGGGAGGACACTGCAAAATGGGCGTCAGCTTCCTTCTTAGCTTCGGTGTTGATAGCAGAAGAGGAAACATAAATATCGATTGCGCTTCCCTGGCGAAGCAATGGTCTAAACACTGACTGTTCGTCTGAGATGGGTTCCGGTTCAAGTCTCGGATGCGTCATGTTTGGTGTGTTTGCCTTGCGGCAACTACTGACTCTAAATTTGTGACGGGCGACTGCTTGTAGCTTATCGAATTGCTAGCGGTGGTTCTTAAAAACCCCCAAAACAACAACAAAATTTCGGACTGCTTTTGGACAGCTCAGCTGATCCTTTTGGATAACAATAGATGATTTAAACCTCCGTCGGGTTTTGCCTCGTGTTTTGTATGGGAAATTTTATGTGTAGTCTATCCGAGGGTTGTTTACATAGGAAAGTTTTTAAGTGTCACGCAAATTTGACTTTTATGAGTGCTTGTGCAGTTAAAATTATTTATTTTCGTATATCATGTGCAAAAAACCAGTACAATCTTCAACAAAAATTTATCATTATATGTTAAAAGAAAAGGGTTTAACCGATGCATCCTTCTAACTCGTACATAATGTATCATGGACATGGCCTTTAACTGAGAAGAATATGCCGAGGCAGCGGATAACTCAAAGATGCATAGAGAAATGCAACCAAGAAGGATCGGAAAAGGAATTCATGTATCAGGAGAATGAAACGAGTGGAGGCCATCATGACCATCATGATTAGAATGAAGAACCCCCCCCCCCGAAACAAAAGTTGCAATGAGGTGGACATAGCGCTGGAAGAACTGTCAACCGTTGGACAACTGAAATACTAGACTAGGTACCAAGGGATGGCAAAAAACCCAAAAGTAGACGAAGTGTGAGTTGAATGGATGGAATTCAAAATCATGCCGAAGTAATATGGAAGAGAATTGCCAGAGACCTTAGTCCAGCGCTGGATCGAGGATGGCTGATGATCCAGTGCAAAGCATGTAGGCCTCTCGTTTTTATCACAAAAGCGATTTACACTGATCAACATAAAAAATGCCTCATCCTGAAGGAATGCTGCGTTAAATGAGACGAATCTCGCCATACATGTAGACAAATAGGTAGGAAACAAGGGGTTTAATTTCTCAGAGATTTTATGAATGTGATAGGCACGGAGATGGTATAATGTGCCCGGAGTCATAACGTCGTATGCCAGCTGTGCTGGACTATACATTATATTGTTATATTGACAAAAGGGGACTTCAAAAGATAATGAACGGATCCGCTGCGTTGTTAAGATGCGCGATACAGCTGCAAACGGTGTAAAAACAAGCCTGTAGCTGACAGCTATCATATCGCACTGTAAGGTTGAGTGAAAGTGTCTCGGCGGGAGCGAACTGAATTTGAGAAAGGAAAGATGGTTGGGTGTCATATTAGTGGGTTTTCCATAAGGGGAACCGAGAGGCGTTTAAACATACCCAAATCAACTGTTTTGGATGTACTGAAAAAGTGGAAGACACATGGCGTTCCTGAAGTAGAAAAACGTACCGGCAGACCAAAGAAAATCATTGATAGAGGACGTCAAAGCCTCTGGAGAGTCGTTACAGTTAATCGACGAAGTAGTGCACAAGACTTTAGTGTATAGGTGAGTAAAAGTGCTGGACCTTCGGTATGTACACGTAACATTCACAGAGAACTTCATTCCATGAGTTACCGTGGTCATGTGGCTGCCCATAAGCCTTTCATCTCCACTCGGAATGCTACTCGTCGTTTAGCATGGTGCAAAGAACATTTGTCGTGGACCGTAGATCAATGGAAACGGGTCTTATGGACTGATGAATTCATATACACGATCCATCAGTTTGATGGCCATGTATGTGTATGGTGGCAGCAGCCTGGGGAACGCTATTTACCACAGTGTATTGTTCCTACGGTCAAGTTTGGAGCTGGCAGTGTACTCGTGTGGGGGGTGTTTTTCGTGGTATAGACCCGTCCCATTGGTTATCGTGGACACACCTGTTAACCAGCACGTCTACCTCGATATTATGGACAATTATGCACTACCAACTCTGTGGCAATACTATAAAGCCTAGTCTTGTAGGTACTAATAGGATAATGCACGGAGCCATAAAGCAAAGACTGTTACGGCGTGATTTGACGATAATTTCGTATCGTGTGTGGACTGGCCAGCACAGAGCCCCGATCTTAATCCCATAGTGCACCTCAGGGGTAAATTAGAGCGTCGCATAAGAGGTTTGGAACCATGGCCTACTACTAAGTAACAGTTAGCGGCAGCATTTTGTACTGAATGGAAGCGTATAAATATATACCTATCGGTGTGTTCTAAAACCTTGTCGAAAGCATGTCTGGAAGGGTCAGTGCATGCATTAAGGTCAAAGATGGACCGACACCGTACTAATGTATGTCAATAGATGCTACGTTGTGTTTCTCTTCTAGGTGCCCGGTGACTTTTGTCAATATAGTGTATATTCGGCAATACTGTGTTGCATTGAGTGGAAAAGTCCCGAGATGATATCCCGGGGTATCGCAGACCATACACGCTGATCTGTGTTCACAATCCATCAATACTGCGAGAGCGTTGTGCATAGGCTACCTCTAGTACGTCCATTAGGGAGAATTTAAGAGATCACGTTGTCCAGGGCAGCACCTGGACACCTTTTAGACTCTGTCTGCTGATGTTGGCAGTGTACGAGCAAGCCTTATCTAGTTGAAAGTAGGCATCAGTAATACCACGGGAATACGGCAACAAAACGGGTATCAACACATCGTTGCGCTATCATTGCACCTACTATACGTATGAGTGGTTAACGGCTGTTAAAATTGATAGGACCACATATCTTGAAACTATTTCTCGTACGGCACCAATGCTACCTTCCGCGACGATGTGCTGTGCTGAGTGGAAGTCATTGCAATCGGAGATGTCTCGGCCAGTCTGCGATTCACAGTCAGTGTCGATGAACGAAGTCTATAGCTGCCTGTACACCTAGCTGAATGTGGTCCGATGGGGATTGTGGGATTGCTACAGCTTGCCGTCGAATGCGGTGATTGGAGCTTTCGAATGTCTACCTAGGTGTGCTAGTCCCATTACGGCGATATACGTTACCTTCCTCCAACCACTGTCGTTGCGTTCGGCTAATAGTTGGTGCATCCCGATGCGTTTCCGCCGCGATGTGTTGCAGGAACCAATTATTCGTATGCATCCGGGTGATGGAAGGATTCCTGGTAACGTCATCCAGGCATTCTCACTCCCTACAGGCGCTTTCGGCTCCGAGATACTTCAATGCAGATGTCCGCAGGCCCAGTTGTGGCGCCGACCAAACTGAGCTGCACCGAGACTTGTGCTCTCTCGTCTCTCTCACCTACCACGTGATTGGTTAGCAAATGAATTCATTTACATAACCCAGTAGTCGACACATATCCACCAATTCTGCAAAGTATGCTTACATCACTCGTACGCATAGTAGGTGCAATGTACTTCAAGTACTTTTATCACAAGTACTTCCTGTCATTTTCCATGCCAGGAAGTGTATTTTCACTGTTTCTGCATATCTCTTCAGAAAGCTTATTGCATCTCCCTGCACTGTTGAAACTTTTGTGGTAGGTTGCACAAAAAAGTGGTGCTACACCAGCTGCACCACTTTTGGGGGGGGATACACCATTGTGTGGTGCAAACAAAACCAAAAACATGCTGCAAGATGTGGAACAACCTAGTTTCATTACGTGAAGCAAAGTCGCATTATATTGTTGGGTTTAGTTTGAATCATACAATGGTGCATTTTTATTTCAGAAAAGTGGTGCAGCTGGTGTAGCACCACTTTTTGGTGCAACCTACCACAAACGTTTTGAAAGTGTGGAGTTGGAATCGATCCAGCATTTCCCGATATCCGTTCAAGTATGTGACCGTTGCACCACACGGTACACCACGTTACACCAACGAATCTCCAATCAACTAAAGCTGAGCAATTGTCGCTTAAGAATCTGAACAACTTCCGCTTTTCGCCGAGGGAAGCAAACGAAGTTTTTTCTCATCAAGAAATGGCATAAAACCCAAATACTTCATTCGGATATCACCATGGAAATGACAGCAATTACTGAGAGACTAATCATCATAAAGAAATGATTCTTGATATCTCTTGCCCATTACAAACACATATGAATGTCATTTTCGGTACAGAAATCATAGCGTAGTTTATTGTTTTTCGTGTAGCCATCGCTTAATATCAGATTTCTTCGTGAACATTTGACTCTCAATAATTTACATAAAATGCAAACTAAATACAGCGGAGTCTATGTCATACATTTTTCAAAGGCATGGCCTACTGTATAAATGTAAAAAACGTATAGAAGAAATTTCAAAATGTAAGTAGAATTTTTAAAGCCTCCAAAAAAGGGGGTGAAAAACAACATTATTTATACTGCGCTAATTTACAATGTATATAAGGCATACATATGTACAAGGGTTATCCCAAAACAACTAAGAATGTTTTAATAAAACAATATGCGCACCTCGATTATCAAGGAAGTGGTCCCCTTTTTTCGAAATATTCTTCTGGAATTGCGTACCTCAATTAACAAGAAAGTGGTCACCTTTTTCGAAATATTCTTCTGAAATTGCGTACTTCAATTATCAAGGAAGTGGTCACCTTTTTCGAAATATTCTTCTGGAATTGCGTACCTCAGTTATCAAGAAAGTGGTCAACTTTTTCGAAATATTCTTCTGGAATTGCGTACCTCAATTATCAAGGAAGTGGTCACCTTTTTCGAAATATTCTTCTAGAATTGCGTACCTCAATTATCAAGGAAGTGGTCACCTTTTTTGGAATATTCTTCTGGAATTGCGTACCTCAATTATCAAGTAAGTGGTCACCTTTTTCGAAATATTCTTCTGGAATTGCGTACCTCAATTATCAAGTAAGTGGTCACCTTTTTCGAAATGTTCTTCTGGAATTGCGTACCTCAATTATCAAGGAAGTGTTCACCTTTTTCGAAATATTCTTCTGGAATTGCGTACCTCAATTATCAAGGAAGTGTTCACCTTTTTCGAAATATTCTTCTGGAATTGCGTACCTCAATTATCAAGGAAGTGGTCACCTTTTTTGGAATATTCTTCTGGAATTGCGTACCTCAATTATCAAGGAAGTGGTCACCTTTTTTGAAATATTCTTCTGGAATTGCGTACCTCAATTATCAAGGAAGTGGTCACCTTTTTCGGAATATTCTTCTGGAATTGCGTACCTCAATTATCAAGGAAGTGGTCACCTTTTTTGAAATATTCTTCTGGAATTGCGTACCTCAATTATCAAGGAAGTGGCCACCTTTTTCGAAATATTCTTCTGGAATTATTCTCTATACATCTGTACACAGGTGTCCCAACGTTTCTCCTACTTTTTGATTGTCTTCAGGAATTATTCTTCTGAAATGCTGTTGAAGCACCCCTGCGGAGCTGTAATAAATGGTTGATCAATCTCAAATTGTCATCCGCGTAATGTTTTTGTTAAAATATGGAGCAATCAGAAGTCACATGGTGACAAGTCAGGACTACATGCAGGTAGGGGCATCCCCTTATTATTCATTTTCTCCAAATAAGAAACAACAGAACTTGCCATGTGCGGCCTTGCATTGAGCTTCACATGAAAAGAAATGGGGAACCCAAGTTGAACAAACTCGTTTCTTGCCGAAATGCTCGGTTAAAATTCTGTGAATTGATGATTTTTTAATGTGAACCATAGCTTCGATATCTTTAATTGATAGGTGTCTGTCTTCCCGTATAATAACACCTATTGCATCTCTGTAACACTGTTGAAGGTCTTCCTCCATAGGCGATTAAAGCCGCCGACTGACGACCATCCATACATTCTTTATGCCATCTGTAAATTGTTGATTTTTCTAGATATTAATCTTTATTATCCTCTTGCATAAGACTGAAAATCTCTCCTTCAGACTTAAGTCCACAGCAAAATTTGATGGCGCATCTTTGTTCCTCTTTCACATCCATTTATTCGAAAAATGACAGCGCGAAAGCACTTGTTAGGGCTCACGAAAAACTGCTTATTAATCTGCGCACTACTGACAACGTATTCATGATAAACAGGTGAGGCAGGTTGCTATGGTTACTACAACGACTACCATTTTTTCGAGACTCTTGGCAAGGTCGAACGCAGTACTGCACATTTTTTATAAAAACATTCACAGTTGTTTTGGGGCACGCTATATACATACGTGAGTACCTTGTTTGATACGTCAATCCTACGTCTAATCTGACCTTTGTATTAATTTTTTATTCTAATTTTATTATAAAATCGAGGCTCAGAAATTTGAACGATTTCATATTTTCAATAAAAAAATCTTACTTTTGAAATCATCATCATCATCATCATCATTGTCAACCATTATCAATCCACTGCTGGACGAAGGTCTCCCCAAGTTTCCTCCACAACGGTCTGTCTTGTGCCAGTCTCCTCCATGTCACCCCTGCATACTTTCGAATTTCATCCACCCATCTCCCATGTGGTCTTCTTCTGGGTCTTTTCCTGTCCCTTGGAATCCAATCTAAAATTTCGGCTGTCCATCGATGATCTGTCCTTCTGGCAGTATGTCCAGCCCATTGCCATTTCAGGGATTTAACTCTGATCATGATGTCTTCCACTCTTGTCATTTTTCGGATCCACGAGTTCCTCTTCTTATACTAGGCAATAAATTCTAATATGATTCTTATTTTAGTTTCTATACCCCTATTACACATACTTTACTTATAAGTATCACTCTTTTCAAAGCAGTTTGTCAACTAGGTGATTTATCATTAGTGCCGAGAAGAATATTCATTAATTTTTTGCTTTTTTCAAATTTCTTAAATTCACATAAAAAAAAGAGAATTATGAGCGTTATTTCCTAAATTTTAATTGCATTATTATTTCATGGCTACAAAAAAAAGACACAATAAACCGCTGTCCCGATTCTTTCAAAGTCGTAACATACCAGATTACGTACAAAAGAATAAAAAAAACGTGTATTTTGGATAATCTGAAATTCAAAATTTAACATATAACCACATAAAAGCGTGTAAATGAAGTACGACTAACTGAAAAAAAAGTTATATTACCTACAATACAATATCGATACCAGCGCAGAATTACGTAGGCTTCCGAACCTTCGTCCGCGTTGGGCCTGGGTTCGAATCCCGGTGAGGCAGGGATGTTATGTTTTTCTTACGAACTGGCTTTCTCCCTTCCCTGGAACCAGTGGCCTTAAATTACGGACGGACGGACGGCTGCCTTTAGCCTATCGAGTTGCTCACGGTAGTCACTAACTTCCAATCAAAAACAAAATCACATATAAAAGGGGAAAATGTATAACTAAATAACTAACAACCGAGGTTTCACTGTATTTTCTATTTTCCGAATTTCAGGAGGTATTTGACAAAGAAGGATGGATGCAAGAATTGGAAAGTATCACTGAATTATTTGAAGATGAAGATGACGACGACAACAGTAATGATGATGACAGTGACCACGACGATGATGATTATGAATGATACAAATGTTAACAAGGGATATAATAGTATTCTTCATCGTTGTGTATCTTCATATTTGCTTAATACATGTGAAAATGAAAGACGCAAATTTCAAGAAATGAAATCCTTACTGAAATCAGTATATTTTCACTCTGTATTTTTCGTTTTTATATGATATTATTGTTTTTTTTATGAAAGTGCGAACAATATTGAAACTTCAAAATGCTTGTATTGCTTTTTGCTATCATACAGAACTACAAATTCTTTTCAAGCAGATGTATAATTATGGCAATCTAAAATCTGCCTAGTAAGCTTTCACAATCCTCGCCACACCCAAAAGCTGCCTGTCTTCAATCACTAGAGCTTAAGGCAGGGTCGATATTGCTCTCAAAACGAGAGGTACAAACCTAAAATAAGCAATAGAAAGGAGGGTGAAATGTGCTGAAAGCAATGATAGCAGATTCGGGGAATTTGCATTTCTCTCTAACGCGTGAAACAGCGGCATGACAAATTGCAGATCAAAGAAACAAACCAATCACAGAAAATCCGAAACTTTCGTATTCGCCAAAATGAGTTCGTGTTTGCTGTCTTTGTTTCAGCAGAGAAAAGATGCAACTTTCTTAATGAAGACTGTCTTTGTGAACTGCGTGTTCGTTTAATCACATCTCGAAAGCGAGCACGCTTTCGGAATAATTTAACCAAACAGGGTGTATTCGCTTTAGAAATCAAGAAAAGGGAACTTCGAAACATTATACAGATATAGTCATTTTCTTCTCTTGGAAAAGCTCTACCTGGTGGTATTTCATATCTACCTTACCATTACCGTAGTTATTTTTGCAACTTTTCATTAACTATTTTCTACACTGGTGTCCTAAAATTAAGCACAGTTAAAAAATTGCCATTTTAGACAAACGAAAGGGGTAAGAAGGGTAATAAAATACAGTCATTTGCAGAAGTTTAAGACCACCTGTCAATTTACTAAAAATTAAGATTTTCAAAGAAGCAACTAATTACTAGTCAAAAATATTTGACAAAATGACACCAAGGATGAATACTTACATTCTTTAGAACACAAAAAGACCAAAATCAGTACTCTGTGTGGCCACTTTTGTTTTTCATAACGGACAGAATACGATGTGGCATACTCTCAATGAGAGATTTGCAGTAGTCACTTGAATGTCTTTGAACTACACGGACTTTATCGCGTGAATCAAAGCTTGGGAATTTGATTATTCTTTTTCTGCTACGTTGTCGTTTAAAACGGTCCACAAATTTTCGATACTTACATTCTTTAGAACACAAAAAGACCAAAATCAGTACTTTGTGTGGCCACTTTTGTTTTTTATAACGGACAGAACACGATGTGGTATACTTTCAATGAGGAATTTGCAGTAGTCACTTGAATGTCTTTGAACTACACGGACTTTATCGCGTGAATCAAAGCTTGGGAATTTGATTATTCTTTTTCTGCTACCTTGTCTTTTAAAAGGGTCCACAAATTTTCGATATGGTTAAGGTCGGGACTATTACTGGGTTAGTCAAGCACAGTTCTGTTTTTCCTCCGCAGGTAGTCCTTTACTGTCTTTAATCTGTGGCATGGAGCACCTTCATGCATAAAGATTATACATCTGTGCACCAGCATATGAGTTAACAACTTCTCGCGTTACATTTCCACATGAAAAGGACCAGTCATGGTAGTAGTGCCTGTCGGCAATATGGATGTACTATTATGTACCGGATGCTGACATAGCACCCTATATCATCTGACTACAGGCGAATGTCTCACGGCGCTAATGGTTTATTTTTCATCAAACTCATTTGCGTTTTGGCTGTCGAACATATGCTTCACGTGATTAAAATTGGCGCACAGTTGATTCATCGGAAAAAAGAACTTGGCTCCTATTTTTAGCAGTCCACTATTGATGACGCTTCGCAAACTGGAGTCTCTTCTTTTTTATGACAGAGGTTAGTATATTCTTATGTGCAGGTTTATAAGACATTATTCCAAAATCTTTGCTCAGATGTCGGGAAACAGTGCGGATACTAATATCAGACCCCTTTGAATGCAGAAAGACCTTGATTTTCTTGCATGAACTCCTCGGAGGAAGCATAACTATTCGCCTTATGGTATTGCCATCACTTTGGGTTGTTTCCCTTGGACGTCCACTTCTCTTTCGGTCGCTAAATTCACCTGTATCTCGATATTTCATTATTGCATTATGAATAGCACTCTTGCTCTCATTTACTTTTCTGTTTATGTCACTTTCGGAGTATCCTTTATGATATAAAGTCACTATTTGTGCCATCTGAGTAACACTTAATGACGCTTTTTTGCCCAAAATTCGCTATATAGAAAATACGTACAAAACCTCTCAGCATGAAAACCAGAAGCAAACTGACATTCCCACACTTCCCCCAACTGTATCAACAGCTGCCGCTGTAGGATGATACAACACCGACAGGAAGTTGAATAATACAGACAGTAGCTGACGCAATCGGCTGAAATTTCTTGACACCAACAGGTGGTCTTAAACTTTCGCAATAACTGTAAAGCACAGAGGACATGGGAATATTCAAATGTGGACATCATGACACACTACCATGTGATGAACGATAATTGGTATAAAAGGCGAACCAGCACATTTGTGGAGTTGAGAAAGAGCTGAAAAAGTAGGAAAGTGATATTTCTTGTTGACGTCGCAACCTCCTAGTAGTAGGATTTATTTTTTATTGAAAAAGTATGTGAGAAAGACAGTTAGTAGATATCTTTACACATGGTCGGATTATCAGAATGTTGGAATCCTTCCAGATGCAGAGTAATGTTGCCGGAGCCACTGACGTGAATCAATCCACCGTACCTAGACTTTGGAGAAGGTACTAGAATAACGGAGATATTAATAGTCAACATGTGGCTGGTCGTCCACAGATTACGACGGCTCAGGATGATAGGCATGTGCTACTAACAGAGATACATAGCAGTTCAATGTCAGCGAGAGCGCTTGCTTTAAAGCTGTTTGCGGCTGGTGATCTAGCTGTTTCAACGGAAACAGTATACAAACGACTCAATGGACAAGGATTATATGCGAGAAGACATGCCTGCAGTTTTCACCCCACTCAATCTGTCAGCAAGAAATATCAGGGAACTGTGGTGCAGACTTTATCAAGACTAGGACGAAAATCAACGGGCAAATGTCCTCTTCTTCGATGAATCCAGGTTCAGTCATGTTGTCCACTCGACTTGTGCATGTTTCTGGTCTTTTGACAAAGCATGTGGAACAAACCGAGCACCCCCCCCAAATCTTGCGCACAAATTTGAGGAGTCGTCTTCCTATTAATGCCGAGCTCACATTTCAGCATCCTCAAGGTCACAAAGCGATCATCTTATTCTTTTGCGAACTTTTTCAATGAGTTCAGACGTGTGCAGCGAAATCGGGCATGCGAGCCTTTCGTCATTTTCCAAATCTTCCAGTCCATCTTTATGTGCATCATATCATAGCATTTGTGAACGAGGTAGCCAATTAGTTTCATACACATCGCGTAACAATTCAACTATCTCAGATGCAGTTTTACCGATTTTCAAAGAGAACAGGATATTTGTTCTCTGCTCCAAACCGGGATGCTGTTACAATGCTCTTCCACCGAATAACATCGTGCACAGCGTAAATAATCACCTGCGCAAGTCTCAAGCAACACGTTTGTCACTGCATAGTTGATAAATAGCATATACACCGATGAGACATTGCATTATGACCACCTACCTAATAAGCTGTAGGACCCTCTTTAGCCCGCAAAACAGCGGCTACTCGGCGAGGCATCGATTCGATGAGGTACCGATAGGTATCCTGGGGTATCTGGTACCTTAATGGCAACAGCATGTCCTCCAGTTCCCGTACACTTTGGTGTGTGGGTGTTTTAGCGTGAACCCGAGTTTCCAAGTCGAACCACAAATGTTCGATTAGGTTCGTGTCAGGCCAGGGCATTAACAGAAACTCGCCAGCATGTTCCTCGAACCACTCCTTGACGATTTTGGTAATGTGGCAGGGCGCAACATTCTGTTGGTAATGGCCATCACCAGCGAGAAACACAGTTGCCATGAATGGGTGAACTTGGTCTGCAACGATGTTCAGATACCTGACAGCTGTCAGGGATTGTGCTATTAGGAATAATGGGACCTAACATTTCCCAAGAAAACATCGCCCACAACATAACACCTCCGCCGCCGGCCCGTTTCCTTCCAACAGTGCATCCGGGTGCCATAACCTCCGTTGGTAATTTGGCGTATCCACGCTCGACCGTCTACGTGATGCGCCACGTATCTTGATTCCTCAGACCAGGCCACTTTCTTCAATCGTCCACGGTCCAATCTCGATCACCTTGGGCCCATTTCATGCGTTCTTGGCGATGGCGTACAGTGAGCATGGAAACCCGGCTGGGTCTTCGGCTATGCAAGCCCATGCGCAGAAGGCTGTGATGAACTGTGTGCTGTGGCACATTGCCCTCATCACCACTGTTGTAGCTGCGGATGATTTATCGCACTGTGGCCCTGCCCTTTTTGGCGTTCACCTTCATTTCAAGGTGTTGACAATGTTGAAACCCATGCCTTTCACCGAGGAATAAGGGGAAAGTTTTCCGATTGGAGATTGGAAACGATGCCGATATCAAAATAGTAAAACTGTACTAGTAATCCGAATTTTTTGGCGGAAAACAGAAATCAAAAGTTTTATCAACCAGATGGCTTTTTTCAAGGAAGGTATACAGCAAACTGCTTATTTTAAGTATAGTCAATTTCAAAGCTGTGGAGCTTAGCGAAAATAGCATTTAATAAGTTTGTATCGAATAAAAAGAATGGAAAGGACCTCCTCAAATGTTTGCTCACACAGACAGCTCCACAATTTGTTACATTCGCAGCAAATTACCATTTATATCACTTTCGTGAGACCTGGTCATTTAACATGAAATTTAAAAGCATGTGCCGAGGGCCAAATGATGTTAACCAATGACTGATACGCATGAGCAGCATTTTTCTGTAGTTATGGTTTTTAGCACATGTTTACATTTATAGCGCATGCTCTAATTTAACTTTCATTTTTAGTTTCTTTGTGTAAATTTGAGTTCATTCTCTTTAAGCGTTTTCAACCTAAACGTTATATTTTCTCGCTCCGGAATGATATTGGCAACAACTTGAGGTCAGAATGCGTGTTGAAAGATAATAACGGGCCATATACAGGGTGATTCATAAAGAAGTATACAGTTTCAACGCACTATAAAACAAGAACAATGTAAGATATTTTATGTTACCTGTAACAGAATTGTAGGGGAATGTTTCAAGTTTTTTTATGGAGCCTGTAATCCATTTGCCCTAGCTGTTCTATGTGTGCACCCTTAGTCACACGACACACATCGAGCCGGTAATCCATTTCCGCCCAAACGCGAGGTAAGATATCTGAATCAAGTGCAGTGATAGTGGTTGTGATACGCTGTTTCAGCTCCGCTAGATCAATAGGAAGGGTAGGGACGAATACCTTGTCCTTTGCATACCCCCACAGGAAAAAGTCACAAGATGTTAAGTCAGGACTTCTGGGCTGCCATTGGATCAGTGGCATGTTATATTTCGCGGCTCGTCCAATCCATCGGTGAGGAAAATGTTCATCGACTGACTAGTCACGTGACACGCGCGCTATCGCCTACGTCACTTCCCTCAGTAGCGGAACACAAATTTTATGAGTACATCTACCTAACGGTTCGCAGTTGTGGCCCGTGTCTGTATACTTCTTCATGAATCACCCTGTATAATGCTGAAGCAAGCAGCGAAAAAATTTGTGTGGTGATGGGTATAGATTAATTTTGCATTACCTCGTACTTTCGCGACTTTCTGTATGTAAAGAAGTTGTGGTTTTCATTGAAAAGTAGAGATGCTCGTTAATGTGCGGCTGATGATAATCATAAATTCCTATTTGACCTTAAGTATTTGGATAATAAAGGACAATGATTTTTATAAGTTGAGATCGACTCTTTTTTGGGCATTGGGTCGTGGAACTTAGCTCAGTGTATAGATAATGAATTTTGTGTGCTAGCTATCTAGTGCTTAAGACTTCGAAGATACAGTGCTAAGACTTCAGTTGACAGATAGTACAATAGTAATGTTTTAAGTATTTAAGTAGTGACATTTTAAACGAAAGACATTACACATTGCCCGATACGATTACATTTTCTTTACAAATGCTAGCTTAATTGCAAGCAAGAAATGATTTTAATCTATGATGAAAGCAACATAGATCAAAATCATTTCTTCCAAATGACTTTGATAATAGGACACAAAACTTTCAGTTTGCCTCCGGTCAGATGTCGCTGTCTACGCAAAACATTTTGCGTACATTTTCTGCTTAAAATAATGCACAATATACCCCCGGGGAACGTAAATATATACCTTATTTTAGCCGACAACTCTACTTCGAACAATCCACTTTCAAACATTCTCTCTTTGGCAGTTTCTAGTGTATAATTTTATGTGTTTCTTAACGCACAAATTTTCCTACTAGAGGGCATCAGTTTACGTTTCCTTTTACTACATATTTGCAGCAGTTGCTGCACATCAAAAAGCCTGATTGAAAAGATCCTCTTTTGATCATATACTACCAACTCTGGAAGCATTTCAGCCCAAATAGCACACGATTCCCCCATCTAAGGAGAGAAAATATCAGGTAACCACAAACATTGGCTGTTTTCAGAGACTGAGACAAAGTATAATACATACGTACTAGAAAAGAAATAAATTCATCAAAATAATTACCATGGATGGGCATCAACAACATTCTGCCAATGTGTTAGCAACTTGCTGCGATAAAAAGCCGGTGCATGGGAAGAGAAAAAGTTTTGGAAGGCAGCGTGCAATTCACCATATTTGGAGAAGTCGTGTCTACTCAAATAATTGTCGAGTGAAAGAAACAAGTAATAGCCTGAAGGAGAAATATCTCGTGAGTAAGCTGGATTACATAAAAGCTCCCAACCAAGTTCTTTGATAGCGTTTCTGGTCAATGAAGAGAAGTGGACACGAGCATTATCTTGAAGGTGCAGGATTCCCTTTCTGTTGACCAGAACGTGGGTGGCGGCTTATGCACACATTCTATTTGTTGATGGTACACTGCAGCGGTGATCGTTTGGACGCGTTGCTAGAGTTCAAAATGAACAACACCACATGCTGCCCACGATACCCATAGCCTAACTTTACGTGGATGCAGTGCTAGCTTCTACGTGTGAGGAATTGAGTCACTGGAGGACAACCAATGTCTGGAACTTTTGCGGTGCTGTACTGGACCCGCTTCTCATCACATGTGAGTACCATATCCAAAACTGGCTCCTTGTCATAACGAGACAGCAATGCAAGACAAGCTCAGACACGTTTCTGTTTGTTCACTGCAGACAATTCGTGTGCGACCCGCTTAGACAGTTCGTATGTCTTACCTATTCCATGCAGATGTCTTCGGACAGTTTCATCACTAGCACCAAATGTCTTGGCTAGTTTCTAGCATGTTTGGCTACTGACCTGCTCAGTAGCAACTTTCAGGACTTGTGTGTCAAAGTTGACAGTTCGACCACTCCCAGACTTCTCTTGAAGCGATTCATCTACGTCTCTGAACTTTCGAAACCAACACCGAGTTGTGCGTTCCTTCAAAGCATCTGCCACAATGCCAAGCATATGCGACGAGTTGTTTTTGCAGCAGATGAACCGAGTTTAAATTCGTGTAACGAACACCCATGAATAATCTCCACTGATACCGCCATTTTAATAGCACGACTGTCTACTACCAATCTTCTAACTCATCTGATTCATATGCGCAGGGAATCTTGGTATTTCAGCTAACGATAAATCGAGGGCGAAACGCCACCTCCAAAAAGATACCTATCAAGTTTAAACGGTGTCCCAAAAGATACCTATCAAGCTTAAACGGTGTATCAAAAGATACCTATCAGGTTTAAACGGTGTCCCAAAACATACCTATCAAGTTTAAACGGTGTCCCAAAAGATACCTATCAAGTTTAAACGGTGTCCCCAAAGATACCTATCAAGTTTAAACGGTGTCCCCAAAGATGCCTAACAAGTTTAAACGGTCTCAAAAGATACCTATCAAATTTAAACGGTTTCCCAAAAGATACCTATCAAATATAAACGGTGTCCCAAAAGATACCTATCAAATATAAACGGTGTCCCAAAAGATACCTATCAAGTTTAAACGGTGTCCCAAAAGATACCTATCAAGTTTAAACGGTGTCCCCAAAAAACCTATCAAGTTTAAACGGTGTCCTAAAAGATACCTATCAAGTTTAAACGGTGTCTCAAAAGATACCTATCAAATTTAAACGGTGTCCCAAAAGATACCTGTAAAGTTTAAATGGTGTCCCGAAATATACCTATCAAGTTTAACGGTGGTCCGAAATATACCTATCAAGTTTTAACGGTGTCCCGAAATGTACCTATCAAGTTTAAACGGTGTCACAAAAGATACCTATCAAGTTTAAATGGTGTCCCAAAAGATACCTATCAAGTTTAAACGGAGATAATACTACAACGGCTGCAGAGAATGTAAAGAAATTTGTGCACAGAGACTGTTGGAGTTTTCGTGGTGTAGCTTCATAGTGGTGCCTGGTCACGATGAGAAATCTTTCGGCCCATCTTCATCAGTGAAATTGTAACATCCGCGAGATATTGGACCGTGTTGCAAATTACTTTCATTCCATGTCTACGGGGTTTCACTGGTGGTGACCTGCAAGGTTCCTTTTTCATGAAAGATGGTGCACATCTGCATCGTACAGCACCGGTATTTATTTGCACTGCTCCACGAACATTTCGGAGAACGTGTCTCGACTTGGACTATCGCAAACACAATGGCACCGGCGTGGATTGGCCATCCTATTCTACAGATCTCAATCCGTCCGATTATTTCTTATAGGATTATCTTAAAGTTCAGGTGTGTCGGTCCAACTCATGAACATTGGAAGATCTCTTAACAGATATTGAACATGAAATCTGTGCCATATCCGCTGACCTCGTGGATCGTGTGGTCTCCAGTTTTGTACTATGGTTACGCAATGTCATTGCAGTCGAAGGCAGAGACATTGAATATGTTATCATGTAAATTCCCTACATTAAAGATTCCATATATTCAGGTCCCTCTTTCTGATCTTCATTTCGCAGTCATATCGGCTTACTCTTGATGGGTATATTTTGGGACACCCTGTACACAAATGTTTTTTTTTTTTTTTTTTTTTGTGAATTTTTAGATTTTCTAAAAAACAGCTTTCATATTTTTATTTGTGTTGGAAATAATTCAAAAGATGTACTCATTACAAACGAAAATTCTGTGTCATATTTCTTGTTTCATTTTGTTTTAGTGCTTAAAATGTTGTGCTCTCTATTTCAACTATCGTATTGTTTAACATATTAACTTATACACTGAGTGACCACTTAATTATGACCAAACGACAGTTTTAAGCAAATGAGCTATGGCAGCACGCTGTGGCCGCCAGAGGGCGAGACTAGTACAAAAAGGGAAAGCTTAGTGCTTGCGACAGTAGTAAAAGTGATTTTTGGGTGACAAGATGGGTAAAAAATGCGATTTGACGGACTTTAGACGTGAGATGATTGTAGGAGCTCGGAACCATGGAGCGAGTATCACCGAAACCGCCGCATTCATGAAATGTTCCAGAGCATCTGTTGTTAAAGTGTTTAAAGACTAGACTGTCAGCCAAAAAAATGGGTCTCTACGTGCAACGTGTGGTCGTCATCGACTAGTGACTGCTCGGGCGGAACGGAGAGTGTCCAGACTGGTAACAGACAACAGAAGGGCAACAGTGCAGCAAATTACAGACCATCTTAATCAAGGATCCCCTCAAATGATCTCTGCACGCACTGTTCGCTGTACACTGCATCGGATGGGATATGGCAGCCGAAGGCCTGTTCGAACACCTCTGCTGTCTGCAGTTAACAAGAGAAAACGTCTCCAGTTCGTGCAGCAGCACAAGGATTGGACAGTCGATAATTGGAAACAAATTATGTGGTCCGATGAATTACGTTTTCAGTTGCACCATGCCGATGGTCGAGTGAGAATTTGGCAGAAACAGCACGAAAGCATGGACCCCAAATGCATTGCTACAACCCTTCAAGCTGGTGGAGGCAACATTATGGTTTGGAGAATGTTTTCTTGGCATGCTTTGGGCCCTTTAATTTGTGTTGATCAACGTTGCGGACCAAGTGCATCCTGTCATGTGGATGATTTATCGCAATGGCGATGGCTACTTTTACAAGATAATGCGCCCTGCCATAATGCTCGTATTGTACAGGATTGGTTTCAGGAACATGCCGGTGAGTTTACTTTGCCTACGTGGCCCCCACAAGCTCCAGATCTCAACCCCATTGAGAATTTGTGGGATGAAGTTGAACGAGCCATCAGGCAGCTGGATCCACAACCCTGCAATCTCACACTCTTGGAAAGTGCTATTCATCAAGCATGGTCTCAGATTCCACAACCACCTATCAAGATCTCGTGGAGTCCATGCCACGGAGAATCGACGCAGTATTAAAAGCAAAAGGTGGCCCAACGAAGTACTGAGGGGGTGGTCATAATAAAGTAGCCACTCAGTGTATATGTTGGTCTACTTGCTTTTAAACAAACCTTTCACGCTTGCCCATGGTTTTAATGTTTGAGATTCTTTCAGATTTCTTTTCCGAAATCTAACTAAAGCTTTAATTTTTTTTTTCATTTTTTTTTAAATTGCAGCATTTCTGTTGTTTTTGAAAACCTTTCATGATAACTGCTGCTGTTTTCCATTTTGCGGTTAAGCTTACGGGAAATGTAGATATAAGCTGAATGGGTCAAAAACATTCTGATGGATCGTACAATGCGTTTCTAAAGAAGCACTAGAAAAGGAAAATTTAGTTGTGACATATAATGTGTGCCAATATCAGGGTCGTTTACGTGGAGGGTGTATAGTGTACGTCACATCAAGAAGGGCTTCCTCTTATTACTAAAACACAATTCTGTTACCTTCATCATAAGGAAAATGGCAACTCGTCAGCGTGCGTGCTCTTGTATGTACATAATCATTGCAGCTTTATTTCGGAGTATGTGAATGTCAAAGGGTGATAAAATATGCGGAAATACCATACTATCAAGGACATACCAGGAAAGCAGAAAATGTTCATAGCTTTGTTTTTAATGACCGCAGGAGAGTATAAGCACCTATTCATCTGAAAATCCAAAATTCGAGCACGCCAATCCTCCTATAAATGTCGTCTACACAGGAGCACTTTTACTACAGCTTAGATAACGCCTCGGTCGTCAGTTATAACAATTCCACAATCATCAGATTAAAATGGTTCGAATAATTTGTTTCTCGCTGTTCACTCTTTTTTTCACACAAGTATCGTCAAACTACAATGATATTTCTAATGAGAAGGTAGAAGAACTTGCCGAAGAAATCATGGCTGCAATTTGCGGTAAGTAAACTTCACAACCACATAAGTTTACCAAATCATTATACTTGGGGATTACTAAAGTTATATTAGTAGCTTAGGGCCAGAAACAGTAGTCAGAGCAACCTAATTTTGAAACTCCACAAGCACCCTGTGACTGGAATTTAAATGACCCTCTATATTTTTAACGAAAAGCCTTTTAAACATTTTAAAATACGTGGCTATAAATTATTTATCTCCCTCTGAAACTGGATTACTGCTCTATGCTTAGGGAAACAGGTGTTACTAGTAGAAATAGGAGTGGTAATGAGAGAAAATTTCAGATGGAGACTAACACATATCTGAAACAATTACAAGCCTTTATTGTCTGAAACGAAATTACGATTGAGTAACTGCAGAAACTATAAACTATAAAACTGTGTGATTAAATGTGATTATAGGTCTAAACATTTGCTCATAATATTTTTTTTTCTACTGTCGTTTCGCTGTGTGTTTGGCTATGATTCGTTTGGACGAATGACTGGTAAGTATTCGTACTGTTGTGATATGACGTTTTTTTATTCAATTGTTTCCACGCGCTGCAGAAAAATTACGTGAATGCCTTATTGCTAACATTTGTAATGAATTATGATATAATGTTCTTTCGGCGTTTAACGGTCATCTTGAGCATCTGACTTTATGTGCAGCCGTTCGTAGCTAATTTGGGGCCACTTTCTCGGGGAGAAAAGGGCACTTGTTTTGGGGAAAAGGGCACTTATGATTTGCACTTGGCACACCATCTTTATGTGCAGCCGCTCGTAGCTAATTTCAGGCCCCTTTCTCGGGGGAGAAGGCCTGTGGGGTTGGCGCACCATCTTTATGTGCAGCCACTCGTAGCTAATTTGGGGCCCCTTTCTCGGGAGGAAAAGGGTTGTGGGGTTGGCACACCATCTCTTTGTGCAGTCGCTCGTAGCTAATTTGGGGTCCCTTTCTCGGTGGAAAAGGGTTGTGGGGTTGGCGTACCATCTTTATGTGCAGCCGTTCGTAGCTAATTTCAGGCCCCTTTCTCGGGGGAGAAGGGCTGTAGGGTTGGCGCACCATCTTTATGTGCAGCCGCTCGTAGCTAATTTGGGGCCCCTTTCTCGGGAGGAAAAAGGCTGTGGGGTTGGCGCACCATCTTTATGTGCAGCCGCTCGTAGCTAATTTGGGGCCCCTTTCTCGGGAGGAAAAGGGTTGTGGGGTTGGCACACCATCTCTTTGTGCAGTCGCTCGTAGCTAATTTGGGGTCCCTTTCTCGGTGGAAAAGGGTTGTGGGGTTGGCGTACCATCTTTATGTGCAGCCGTTCGTAGCTAATTTCAGGCCCCTTTCTCGGGGGAGAAGGGCTGTAGGGTTGGCGCACCATCTTTATGTGCAGCCGCTCGTAGCTAATTTGGGGCCCCTTTCTCGGGAGGAAAAAGGCTGTGGGGTTGGCGCACCATCTTTATGTGCAGCCGCTCGTAGCTAATTTGGGGCCCCTTTCTCGGGAGGAAAAGGGTTGTGGGGTTGGCACACCATCTCTTTGTGCAGTCGCTCGTAGCTAATTTGGGGTCCCTTTCTCGGTGGAAAAGGGTTGTGGGGTTGGCGTACCATCTTTATGTGCAGCCGTTCGTAGCTAATTTCAGGCCCCTTTCTCGGGGGAGAAGGGCTGTAGGGTTGGCGCACCATCTTTATGTGCAGCCGCTCGTAGCTAATTTGGGGCCCCTTTCTCGGGAGGAAAAAGGCTGTGGGGTTGGCGCACCATCTTTATGTGCAGCCGCTCGTAGCTAATTTGGGGCCCCTTTCTCGGGAGGAAAAGGGTTGTGGGGTTGGCACACCATCTCTTTGTGCAGTCGCTCGTAGCTAATTTGGGGTCCCTTTCTCGGTGGAAAAGGGTTGTGGGGTTGGCGTACCATCTTTATGTGCAGCCGTTCGTAGCTAATTTCAGGCCCCTTTCTCGGGGGAGAAGGGCTGTAGGGTTGGCGCACCATCTTTATGTGCAGCCGCTCGTAGCTAATTTGGGGCCCCTTTCTCGGGAGGAAAATGGCTGTGGGGTTGGCGCACCATCTTTATGTGCAGCCGCTCGTAGCTAATTTGGGGCCCCTTTCTCGGGAGGAAAAAGGCTGTGGGGTTGGCGCACCATCTTTATGTGCAGCCGCTCGTAGTTAATTTGGGGCCCCTTTCTCGGGAGAAAAGGGCCGTGGGATTGGCGCACCATCCGTGCATCGGGTTAGCTCAGGCGATTAGCCAGAAGCTGGGCCGATTCACAGGTGGTTCGCCAAGCCCACGGCCCTTTTTTTTATTGAAGGTTTAACGGCCACCTTGAGCAAATCAATGGGCTATAAGCCGTCGCGCGTCCCTAATTTAGGGCCACTGGTTCCAGGGAAGGGAGATAGCTAGTGCCGTAAGACAAACATAACATCCATGTCTAACCCCGATTCGAACCCGGACCCCTCCCGGACTAATGGTCAGAAGCCATTGCTTAGACCACTGCGCTACCGGTGCGGCCCACGGCCCTTTCCCCCGAAGCTGGGCGGAGGCATGGGTGTTGTATATTCCGTATATGCGTTTTCTGCTCTTTCAAACCCAGACGATGTTATTGTGTGTGGGAACCGCCCCGATGGTGCAGTGGTGTAAGCTCTGCCTTCTAATCATTTGACGAAAATGGGTCTGGGTCTGATTCCCGGAGAGACATGGCACTACTCTGAAACCAGTGGCTACAAATTACGGAGGGGTGGCTGCTTGTATCCCATTGATTTGCTCACGGTAGTTGTTAAATCCCAATTAAAAAATATTACTGTTTCCTTGGCTTACATAGAGAAAAGCACGTTCAAATGGAATTCAATAAATACCCCAAGAATTGTCATTCCCGAGAGACTTTTGATTCGGAGAAATTCATTTTATCTGGATCAAGAAAAACCTTGTGTACAGGGTTTATCACCTTGAAATTAAAAATCGAGAAATTTTAAAATTTTGAAGCAAATCTGAGGAACAAATGAAACAACAACGAAATTATCTCGTGATGGACGAAGAACTGCTTTGTTCGTCAGGAGGTTTTTTGTTTTTAAATGATTTATTGGACCTGGTTGTAACAAAGACTTACAGGAAGACATAAACAGGAGACAGAAATTACACAGCAACAAGTGCAAATCATACATGTTTTACAGCATGCCAGATGATCAATTTACACAGATATATACAGTGTTGATCATGTAACAACACATTGCGAACAAGTATACGTCAAACATGGATTTTTACAGTATGCTAAATGACCAATGTACACAGTTAATCAGTGTTGCACAAGTAACACATTGAGAGCCAGTGCGGAAAGACAAAGACAAACATCCATGCCTTACGGGGATTCGAACCCGAACCCAACTAGGGCGAACGATCAGAAGCCATCGCTTAGACCACTGCGCCACCGGGGTGGCGACAAACACCTGCAGTCAGGGTACTGTAGGATGCCTTCGGTTTCCTAAGTTTTATGAAGAAGCTACGCGGAAGATGTGTGTTGCAATCTTTTGAAAAAAGGCGAGCTGCATTGCAAATGGAACAGATTTTCTGTATATCGGATGATTGGACTTTCCATGTGGAAAATGGTTCACGTTAGACTGTAGTAACGAACAATCTTTCTAAGAGGGATACAAAGACATTAAGAAACGGGTTGGATTTTCAATCTCATCAATGAAATATATGTGAAGACCAAATGAATTAATGAAGTCTGCTCATCTGAAAATACGAGCATGTTTACATACACACGCGCACACACACAAGGAAATTCACCAACCAAGAAATGTTTGTGCGACGTGACAAAGGATATGAAGCACTACTTCTCGACGAAATCACCGTGACAATTCAGACATTTCTCGGATTTAACATCCACCTTGTCCATCCCAGACCGAAAAAGTTCATGTCCCTGTTGATATAGGCAGTTTGTTGCAGCTATTTTCACGTCATCGCCACGTGTGAAGCGAGTACCATACAGATGCTGCTTCAGAGTAGGAAGGAGATAAGGAGGTGAAAGTCACTAGGAACCTAATCCAGACTTTAGGCCTGGTGCTTCCACATCTCCCACCGGAATTTGTGGAGCAAGTGCTGCATCGTGTTGGCGGTGTGAGGCCTCACGTTATCGTGAAGGAGAATGACACCATCGCTCAACAGAGCTGGTCGTTCTCGTCGGATGCTCTCGTGCAATTTTTTCAGCGTTGATGGTGCGTTCATGCTCTAAGAAGTCCACCAAAAGCCCACCCGAAGAACCCCAGAAAACGGATGCCATGATTTTTCCAGCAGACGGTGTGACTTAAAGATTCCGTCTCTGCGGTGAAGCAACGTGTTTCCAATGGAAGCTCTCTTAATAAATAAATAAATACATCGCTTTTAACCACGTTCTAGAAACACACAGCAACCGAAAAATTGTTTTACAGCCGCCGCTGGGGAATTGAACCAACAGAACTCTCGATATCTAGCCGAGTGCGTTATATATATATATATAAATATATATATATCAGTTAAATCCAAAGGACGAGATCCAAGTTGAAAATACTTTATAATATAATAACATAATAATAATAATATAATATATATATATATATAGCCTGTGCCGTTAATGCCCACACGATGGAGACGTCTCAGTAGCTGAGCCCATCTTACGGATTTATGATGTCTGAAGCTGACTTAAAAATACACATAGCACCGTGGATTGTTGGCCACCGTTGTGTAAAGTTAACGCGCTCAGCTAGATATCGAGAGTTCTGTTGTTCAATTCCACAGCGGCGGCTGTAAAACAATTTTTTGGTTGCTGTGTGTTTCTAGAACGTGGTTAAGAGCGATGTATTTATTTATTTACTGTCGCCACGCATTTGGAGTATTTTCAACTTGGAAGCTCTCTTGCTTGTGGAAGCGAAGTGGTTGAGCCATGTCTCGTCCCCAGTCAGAATACGGTAAAGAAAGCTCTGACCGTCTTGAGCGTAACGCTGCAGGAACGTCAAACACGCCACCACTCGTGCTGCTTTATGATCGACGAATAATGAACGTAGCATCCATCTGGCACAAACCTTGGAGTACTGCAAAACATCCACCACAAGATGTTGAGCAACGCCATATCAGTCCCAGCTCCGATGCAGTATGGCGGAAAGTCACCTTTCTGTCAACCTGAATAATTTCGTGCACAAGTGCAATGTTGATTCCTGTCGTCGACGAACCTGGACGTCTACTGTTTGTGCGATGTCGGTTCCCCACAACATTCCTACCAGATTGAAACGAACGGCACCATTTCGCCACTTGTTGTCGACGAGCTGCCGATGAATTCCGGCTGCTGGCACGTTCTTGGCCCATTGAAACCCTATCAGTGCTTTCACTTCGACCGTTCCCAATCGCGTCATCATTTCCAAATGTCACTGCGTATAACACGCTGGGCACAGGTGTTCATGCAGGTGCCCGGAGCACTAGCGCTATCTCTGGAACGTGCATGACATCTGTGCTACTCGTACGACATCACGCATTTACTTTACAACACGCTAAACCTTTTTTCTTATCGACCTACGTATTTCCATAGCGTTACTGGTGCATACGTATGTCTAGCATTTATCGTTGTGTTCAAAACGATCAATGGGCTCAAGCCGAACCACAAAAGAACAGCTCCATACCATCACGCTACCAACAACACGCTTCATTGTTGGACGGCATGTGCCCCACCTAGGAACATCCATCGGACTAGTAGACTCTGTACGGCCACTCATTAGTCAAAAGCAGAATTTACCATTGGTCTACAGTCCAAGGTGAACATCCCTTACACAGCGATAATCGTCGTGTGATACTAGTCAAAGTGATTAGCGACTTGTAGATGGCTGCTAGACGGTTATAACCCATACTGCTCTCAGCGTCCTGTGCAGTGTATTGGCATTAACAACAGTACGAATAATTGTCTTACGTAAGGTTTTCGTAATCTGAGACAATGTTGATTTGCATTCTGAGCGGATAATCCTTTGCAGAGCCATCCTATCACTTTTTGTTAACTTTAGATGTTTACTGGGACGTTTCTTGCCAGTGTCAGCTCCAGTTCGTATCATGTTCTGTTAACTTTGGATGTTTACTGGGAAGTTTCTTGCCAGTTTCAGCTCCAGTTCGTATCACGTTCTGTTAACTTTGGATGATTACTGGGACGTTTCTTGCCAGTCTCAGCTCCAGTTCGTATCACGTTCTGTTAACTTTGGATGTTTACTGGGACGTTTCTTGCCAGTCTCAGCTCCAGTTCGTATCACGTTCTGTTAACTTTGGATGTTTACTGGGACGTTTCTGGCCAGTCTCAGCTCCAGTTCGTATCATGTTCTGTTAACTTTGGATGTTTACTGGGACGTTTCTTGCCAGTTTCAGCTCCAGTTCGTATCACGTTCTGTTAACTTTGGATGTTTACTGGGACGTTTCTTGCCAGTCTCAGCTCCAGTTCGTTGCCATTTGCACATCACATTACCAACTCTAGATCTAGGGATATTCACTGCCGCCAAAATGCCATGTACAGAGCGATTGCTTATGCAGCACCCTATTAACAATCCGCGCTGAAAATCAGTTAACACTGTCTATTGAGGTATCGTGCATTCACAATCATACTACACTCATTGTCATAAAAATCAGCGCACCAAGAAATACCTTGCGATTAACCCGAAACTCTGCGAATAGCTACCGGGGCGGGGGCAGACATGCAAATTGTTTCGTGTGATTCTGCATGCCCGCGCTTCAAAGACCGGCGCTGCAATCGCAATCCCTGGGGCTTATACGGCGCGGCGCAGGGGAATCCAGACTACGGGCCGCGGGTGGCCTAGTGGTCAGCGTTCGTGACAGTCGTGGAGATAACCTGAGGTTCGATCCTGGACAAGTACGAACGTTCGAACCACTAAATACCAGCCGTGCGTCGAATGGGCACGTAAGCGGTCGGATCCTGGGTACTGGGCCTCCGGTAATAAATAAGGGCGTCTTCCTCCCCTTTCTACTTCGCTTCCGTGTCACTTTTCTATCGGTCACTCTATCCCAAATCTCCTAGCTTCCTATTTCTAAGCGTTGTTTAAGACCTGGGGTCAGACACTCCCTTCTTAAAATCCTCTGCGTGTGATCTGATGATCTGATCTGACTCCAGACTCCACATTCGTACCGAAGTGCACGGTAAGAGTCAAGTAAGATCCCTGAGCGATAAACATGCCGAAGAGCCGCTGTAGATGAGCGTACGGGGAACTTACGGAGTTTGAATGAGGCCGTATCATCGGGATGAGGGAGGCAGGTTGGCCCGCGCGCCGAAACGGCAGCCATTTGGGCCGGTCGGACAGTACGGTGCGATTGTCTTGGGAGCAGTGGACACGGGAAGGTACCCAGATACGGCGGACTGGCTCTGCACGAGCCAGACACGGCGGACGACTGGCTCTGCACGAGCCAGACACGGCGGACTGGCTCTGCACGAGCCAGACACGCTACCAGCAAAGATGACCGTGGGAAAGTAAGATCGGCACGCACAGATGCAACGACGCCCTTGTCAAATATCCAGAGACACGTGGCGGCTGTACAAGAAGCTTCTGTGCCCACCAGAACCATTTCCAGACGCTTGGCAGAGCCGAATCTGCACTCTCTACGGCTCTTACGTTTTCTTCCATTAACACCTGACCATCATCTGCGTCAATTGCAGAGTCGGCAGCAGCGATCAACATGGAATGCTACGGACTGGCGACGTATAGTGTTCAGCGACGAGTCTCGCTTCTGGATGGGAACGGACAACCACCGTGCAAGAGTATGGAGAACCGCAGGTGAGCGCCACAATCCCAACATCACTGTACAGTGGCACACGTCCCGAACTGCAGGCGTGATAGTCTGGGGAGCCATCGCGTATGACAGCCGGACTTCCCTTGAAGTGATCCGAGGGACTTTGACAGTCCAGCGCTACGTACAGGAGATCATGCTGCCCCATGTGCTGCCTTTCCTGGCTGGGCGGCCTAGAGCCATTTTCCAACAGCATAGCGCCCGTACGCTCACGGGTCGGGTTTCCCAGAACTGTCTACGTCATGCTTCGGTGTTTCCGTGGCCTGCCACATCGCCAGATCTCTCTCCAATGGAGCACGTGTGAGACCATATGGGACGCCAGCTTTCTCCATGCCCCAGTGTTCGTGATTTAGAGCTTCAGTTGCAAGACGTGTGGGCCAATCTGTCCCAGGATAAAATAAGGCGTCTCTTTGACTCCAGGACCGTATCACCGCATGTATCCGAGCACGAGTCGTTCCGACACCGTACTAACGCTGACTGGAATGTGTAACTTATGTCCGCGAGAAATCGCTTTGCTGCTGTGATATTGAAATCACTTCTGGCATTGGTATGTACCATGTCGCTACTAAACTCGCATTTCAATCCGACGCCTCTTGCTTGGTGGGCGGATTTTTATGACAATGAGTGTATATTTTCTCATCACAGTCCTACAATCATATCTACGGTTGGGTTTGTGACGCAATGCTTTGTTAAGACCTAATTCAATATCAGTAAATTGATGTCATAATACTAACTTTGAAGGGTAATGTACACTGAAGTGCCAGAAAAACTGGTACAGACGAGCTTATGCAAAATGCATAGCAACGTCACCTATGCGCGTACTCGGCTGCGTCCGCCAGTGCGTATATAAAGCGATAGATATCCTTGCCAGTTGTCAGAGCTGTTTTCGGTATGAGAATGACAAGTAATGACGATTTAAGCGATTTTCAACGCGGTGTTATAGTTGGCGCTCGTGAGATGGGCCATAGTATTTCGGAGGTAAAAACGAAGTTCGGATCTTCACGTACGACCATTGCAAGGGTGTACCGTGACTACAAGAATTCCGGCAAAACCTCCAACCTACGATACCAGTGTGGCCGTAAACAGACATTGGGTGAACATGACCATCGTCGGCTGTCAATAATCGTTTCACGCGATAGGTGTGCAACACTCTCGCAGGTATCATCGGAATCCAATGCTGGAGCCTCAACAAGCATCAGCGTCCGGACTGTGCAACGTACCCTGCACGATATGGTCTTTGGAAGCCGACGCCTAACTCGAGTCTCTTTGATGGGTGCATGACACAGAGCTATGCGCCTCGCTTGGGCACGGCAACACCAACACTGGACATTTGATGACTGGAAACAAGTAGCATGGTCGGACGAGTCGCGTTTCCAACTGTATCGGGCAGATGGAAGGATTCGTGTGTGGCGCAAACCCCATGAAGCCACGGATCCCGCCTGTCAACAGGGAACTGTACCGGCTGGTGGATTGTCCGAAATGGTATGGGGTGTGTTTATCTGGACTTCACTGGAACTCCTGGTACGTCTACAAACGTCTGTGACCGGCCAACGCTATGTGCGCATCCTTTCTGACGAGGTACACTCGTTCATGTCCTGCATTCATGCTTATGGGTTGGGCCTGTTCCAACAGGACAATGCATCTACACACAAGTGTAGAAACGCCACATTATGGTTAGAGGAGCATTCGTCTGAATTTGGGGGAAGTATGATGTGCATTGCCAATAGCATATTTCCAGTAGCTAGTGGAGTCCATGCCCCGTCGTATTTCCGCAGTCCTACGCTCCCGTCGGGAACCTACCAAGTATTAGACTGGTGTGCGAGCTTTTCTGGCACTTCAGTGTATATATATACTAAACATGTTAGCAAACTTTAAAATCTCATATGTCAACATGTATTTCAGTTTCGCTCATTTCAACCCATGAATTCAAATTTAATCTTTTTTTATTAGAACCAATCATGTTTGTGTTCACTTGCAGTATTCAGATCACAGGTTTTACTTAACACGTTTCTTCTCTGCAGAAAACCGTCAAGGAATTCAAGACAAAATGATCGCTTGTGTGGTTTCAGTACCTGACCGGGTAAGAATAATTTCAAGACCAAACCGAAAAATTTCTTGTCGATATTATTGCGTCACTTGTCTCTTGTGTGTGTTAGTGGAAAAGCTTAATCTGTGTTTTACTTTTACAAATGTATTATTCTTTTCTTTTACAT
Organism: Macrothele yani; assembly: GCA_039090855.1. Taxonomy (NCBI): domain Eukaryota; kingdom Metazoa; phylum Arthropoda; class Arachnida; order Araneae; family Macrothelidae; genus Macrothele; species Macrothele yani. The sequence continues at coordinate 122,494,903 of CM077026.1, forward strand.
ACAGATTTTTCTCTTTTTTCGAAAGAGCCTCATACGATCTTTAATAAAATTCTAATAATCCTTTCAAAACATTAAAAAAGATTACCTACCTTGTGCCATGAATATGAGACCAAATCTTTCCTTCGGAGGAATTCCCAATCTACTGAACTACACATGTTATCTAAAAACTTGGGTCCGCTGCTCATTTCTTTAACTCGTTATGTGGGTTAACTGTAAAGTATTTCATCCAGAATAGAAAAAAAAGTACTGCTTTTGAATTTTAATACAATCCTCTCTTTTTCAAATTTACGTAAGAACATCTGAACACCTTAAACGAGACATCTTTGAACACATGGTGCTCACTTTCAAGATTGTTTAAATACACTGCCTGTCAGAGTAAATGCCACACCACGAAGATGTGAGCGCAGAACCATGCAAATTGCAGGGTGGGTTCACACGGACAAGTTATCCAAATGATTGCATTTGCAGGCCAATCGCACGAACGGCGCGCGGGATATAAGCGGATAACCAGCCCGTGAGGCTATCAGTCGAGACGTCGTCACGGCCGTGAGAAGTGTGTGATTCTGTTGTAACCGTTTCTGGAGAACCAACAAGGGGTTCCAAACGCCGTTAAGACGCCGTCGTGCACTATTTCGTCAAACGGATGAGTTCACGAGAGGTGTCATCGTAGGCCTGCGTGCCACCGGATGGGTATTGCGGAAGAAACGCAACGTGATGCCACAAGCGTCAGTTGCATTTAGAGACAGTGGTCCCAGGACGGATCTGTGCAATGTTGTAGGGGGAGAGGAGCACTGACACAGACGTCCGAGCCCACCGATGTCGCATCCGACAACATGCCGTAGCGGACCACAGGCCACAACGGGCGACATTTTGTTTTGCGGCGTGTACAGAAAGGCCTGAATACTCCAATATCGACGCGCACAGTGTCACGCCAATTGGCTGCGTCTGGTTTGCTGTCCAGCCGTCCGTTGCGAAGGCTACCCTTAACAGCGAGACATCGTCGTTACGGCTTGGGGTTGTGTCGCTCCAGAGCTTCTTGGGTTGCCGCATGGAGCAGTGTGGTGTTCAGCGACGAATCGCGGTTCTGTCTCACCGCAGATGATAACCGTGTGAGAGTCTGGAGGTGACGTGGCCAACGGGCGGATTCCTCAGCCATTGTGGACCACCACACGGCCCGGCAACGTGGAATCATGGTGTAGGGTGTTACCAACGCCAACAGCCGCTCACCGCTGGTACGCATTACGGGCATATTGAAGGAACGCCGCTATGCTGACGACGTGCTGCGTTCCGTGGAACTAACGCATCTTCACGGCATCCCAAACGCCATTTTTAAACAGGATAACGCCCAGCCGCATACCTTTCGTATCAGTCTGGATGCTTTGCAAGGTGTGTGGAAACTTCCGTGGTCAGCACGATCCTCCGACCTCTCTCCCATCGAGCATCTCTGAGACACGATCGGACGTCGGTTGAGTACCCTCCCACTCCCGCAAAATGAAGATGAATTGTGGACTCGGATCAACACCACATGGTCCGCGATACCCCAGGACTCTATTTGGACTCTCGTTGTTTTGATGCCACCTCAGATTCAACGCTGAATCGCCCAAAATGGGGGTCACACTCTTTATTGGTCATCCTGTATATTCGGCTATTAGAGCCTAGGCTGTATGTGACAATTAAGTCATTTGTTCAGAACCTACTAGTCTATCTGTGTGTGTGTAGTTTGGTCTCTTCCGAGTATTCCTTCATGGTGTGGCATTTTCTCTGCAAGGTAGTTGCACACTTTTATTCAGTTTGAATAACGATATGCGTGTATCCAGATTAAAATACGTTTATTTTAAAGTTCATGAGAAGAATTTGGCCATATAGTCAACTACATTGCAGAAGCTTTTGTGGTAGGTTGCACCAAAAAGTGGTGCTACACCAGCTGCACCATTTTCTGAGAAAACATACGGAATTATTTAGTGCAAACGAAACCCAACAGCATGGTACAATTTTTCACCACCTTATGGTACAAGGTTGCATTATATTTTTGGGTTTTGTTTGCACCACACAATGGTGTATCTTTTCTCAGAAAGTGGTGCAGCTGGCGTGTAACACCGGTTTTTGGTGTAACCTACCACCAAATCTATAGCAGTGCAAAATGATTTAGCAACTTTTACATCTAGTATGCTTATGTGAAACCATATGCAGAATAATATCCTCTGTAAATTCTGTGGAAGAAATTTTTTTAGTCATAATACGTGGACAAAATAACTTTAGTAAATTTTGTGGGAGAAATATTCTTCTCATAAACCTGAGTGGTGTAACGGATAGCATGCTCGAACGGGAAATAGGGAGAAGCAGGTTCGATTCCCGCTCTAGGGAGATGTAAGTGTCAAGTCTTTTAATGTGACCGATGCTATATGATGAACAGTAAACACAGGCAATTCAGAGATGTCTGATTGCTGTGTAAATAATTTGAATATGTCTTCTGTGAAATATATACTTCCGGTAAAGAAAAACGACCGGAAGGAAAAGAAATTCCTGCAGGATTCTCCGACCCCGTTTAGGAATAAATATGGTAAATGTGTCTTAATCTTCACGTCCACTCGTGAAGTTTCTTTGTCTGCACCATTTACAGCAGAGTCCGCGCGACAAAAAAATTATCTAGGCAGTTTCGTGCTAGTAAACAGATAAACAAACAGTACTGTTTATCTGCTGGACAGATAAACAATGTTGTGCATCACGATAAGAATAGTTGTGTACACTAATGTGTATTTTAACGTGATGGTACTGATGTTTTCGACAGATGGGTATCACTCTGTGTCGGTGAAAAGGGCTTACTCAGTTGAGATCTTTCTTTTTTTTATTGGAGGTTTAACGACCACCGTGAGGAGCAACTCAATGGGATATAAGCAGTTGCCTGTCCCTAATTTAGGGTCACTGGTTCCAGGAAGGGAGAGAACCAGTACCGTAAGACAAACATAACATGCATGCCTCATCGGGATTCGAACCAGGACTCCTTTCGGACGAATGATCAGAAGTATTCGCTTAGACCACTGTGCTATCGGGACGGCGTTGAGGTCTTCAAGGTAAATTAACTTCTTTAAGGCGGCTAGTCAAAAAGGTTTGGTGCAGTGGTCTAAGCGATGACTTCTGAGCATTCATCAGAGAAGGGGTTCGGGTTCGAATCCCGATGAGGCATGGCTGTCGTGTTTGTCTTACGGTACTAGTTCTCTCCCTTTCCTGGAACCAGTGGCCCTAAATTAAGGACGGGCGACTGCTTATAGTCCATTGAGTTGCTCACGGTGGTCGTTGAACACCAATAAAAAAAGGAATTAAAAGCGTTTAGTGCATCAGGTAGGTATTAAAACATTGTTTGGCAGGTTAAAAGGGCTCTCAAGCGTTTTGATCGTCTTTGGGGATCGATGTACGAGCGTCGTTTCGAAGCCAATAGATGGCTTTCTCTTTTACGATTACCAGCTAGACGTAGCCGGATGGTATTTCCTTGGCGCTTCACACCGAAATGCGAGGGAGAACGATTATGTTCGCCGTCAGCAGCGGCCAAGGTTTGTGGTGTTAATAACGGACTGGGACGCAGAGATCAGCGGAAGTTTCTCTATTCGCTGATAGAGTGATGAGGACTGAAGCTAGCTTAATTGTACATGGAACATTCATTAAATTTCTTTATTTAATTTAGGACGAGAGGAGTCTTCGATCTTTTATTATGTACATGGTTCTACTATGACCAAAAAAGTGAGCTTTCATAGATACATTTAGAAAAAAATGGATTAATGACATCCTATTAAAGAAGGAACAAATCAGGGCGATGGCTCTCTCTAAATCCTAAGACTAATTTAGTTCTTTCGTAAAGTAAAGGAAAGGTGCGAGGGCCGTTACAGATGCATGTGTTTTGGATTTCAAGGTTTTTTTAAGCAAGGAACATGATACAGAATTCTCGAATATGATATGCTCGCCTTTGAAATTCTTTACGACACAAACAGAATTTTTAGAAAAGCAGAATATCGTCGATTGAGAAAGGACATTTATATCTTCTAGCAGAAACACCGTTAAAGTTTGTGTTTTCTGCACCCATTTAAAGTACACAAACGTACTGTGTTATTCGTCGTGAAGACAAACAGATACAAAAAGAATTTTGATGGTATGCATCTTTCCCCACAATACTAAATTATGCATCGTAGCAAAATTTGGCATTTTCTTGATCCACCTCCTTTTGGGGAGGGGAGATGGGGGGTTGCCCGTCATCTGGTGTGATGAGTCACGGTTTCAACTCTATCGCGTCGATGGGAAGGTGCGTGTGTGGCGTAAACCACACGAAGCGATGAACCCAGCTGGAAAAGTTGGGGTTACACAGTCTGTAACGTATACTCTATATTCACTTTCCTTTTGATTTTACTATCTCTGGTTATTTTATTATACTATGTAAATTATCTTCTTACTGAACGAAATATTATTTCACCCGCTGAATGAGATCTGGCAATGAGTGTAAGTCATGACGTGGTGGTAGCTAGTATATAGGCGCGTTCATCGAGACTTAGGGAGAGCTTTTGTTGTTGTTATGAGAGAGCGTTGTTGTTTACGGAGAGCGTTTGTAATACGAGGAGCGATTCTTCATTATTGTAAAAACAAGTTGTGTGTGTGCTTTAGTTGACCAAGAGTCTTATAATAAAGAAGTTGCAGTAAGTTAGTCTTTCTCAATTCATAGTTTTTGTCAGACCTCTGTCTGGCTGTTAGGTTTATAACTTTTATTTATTACCATAAATAACCAGCGTTAAGACTTTGTTTACGTTCGTAATTAACTAGTAACAACACCCTTTTGAATTCACTATTTTGAAGCTTAGTACAAGTATATCATTAGCTAGCTGGTAGGAAGAGCATCATTCATAATAATTAGCTTAGCGAAAAGATTATAAAGCTAATTCATTATAAGTCAGATGGAGTACGTTGGACTAGAAACACGTCATCTGGTCTGATGAATCACTGTTTCAACTCTATCACGTTGATGTGTGGCTTAAAGGACACGAATCGACGGACCCAGCTTGCCTACTTGGGTCATACAGGCAAGTGGAATACTTAGGACTGGAAACATGTCCTCTCGTCTGACGAATCACGGTTTCAACTCCATCACGCCAATGGCAGGGTGCGTGTGTGGCACAAAGCACACGAAGCGTTTGGCCCAGCTTGCCAAGTTGGGGTCATACAGCTAGTTGGAGTACTTAGGACTTGAAACACGTCATCTGACGAATCACGGTTGCAACTCTAGCACGCAGATGTCAGAGAACGTGCGTAGCATAAACCGTACGAAGCGGTGGACCCAGCTTGCGAAGTTGGGGTCATACAGGGAGGTGGGGTACTTAGGACTGGAAAGACGTCTTCCGGTATGGCGAATCACGCTTTCAACTCTATCGAGTTGATAGGAAGGTCCCTGTGTGTCGTAAACCACTAGCTATAAGACCCCAACTTTTTTTTTTTTTTTGATTGGAGGTTTAACGACCACCGTGAGCAACTCAATGGGCTATAAGCAGTCGCCCGTCCCTAATTTAGGGTCACTGATTCCAGGGAAGGAGAGAGCCAGTGCCGTAAGACAAACACAACATCCATGCCTCACCGGGATTCGAACCCGGACCCCGTTCGGACGAATGATCAGAGGCCATCGCTTAGACCACTGCGCCACCAGGGCGGCGACCCCAACTTGGCAACCAGGGTCCAGATAGCTATGGACCCAGACTGCCAAGGTTGGGTCATACAGGCAGGTGGAGTTCTTAGAATTGGAAACATGTAATCTATTCTGACGAACGAATCACGGTTGCAACTCTATCACGCCAATGAGAGGGTGTGTGTGTGTGGCGTAAATCACACTAAGCGATGGAACCAGCTTGGTCATACACGCAGGTGAAGGCGATGTAACAGATTGGAGTGCGACTACATGCACTTCCTTGAGGCACCTCGTACCCGTCAAGACCTTCATCACTGGCGCAAGGCATATCAACATCCTCCTTGACGATTTACACTCGGTCGAAGATATTCTCTTTTCGCACGAGGACGCCATCTTTCAACAGAAGACCACATGCTTCGCTACTGGAGACCAATTCGTTCCAAAAGCATTCAAGTGAGTTTAGTATATACGTTTAACACCTTCGATTGCCGGACCTGTCAGCCCGTTGAGGATTTGTGGGAAGAATTTGAAAGATCTTTTCCATTCCGCCAACCCTACCGGTAATGTGGATGCTCTACCACAGGAGATCCTCGCTTCATAGGATGCATTACAACTTCCATATTTTCAAGGCCTCACTGAGTCCTTACCGAGATGTATGGCTGCTGTTCTTAAGGAAAAACGTGGTGCAACACATTATTAAGTCGTTGTACATAATATTTTGTCCATTCAGTTTAAAAATCCATAGCAAACATACTGTATACAAAATCATGGAGCGAAAACGAAGCATGATCTTTTATTATAAATGATTTATTCATTTAAAAATTTAAATACCTTGTCTGAATTTCTATTTACAGATGTGGGAACCTCTGCGTAAGTGCTCACCGGATCAAAAACTTGAAGTCACGGAAGAAAGCATGAGAAATGAATTTCAGAGTGCGTGTAACAACGAAGTAGATATATCGGGCGAAGAATCAGAAGAGGTAAGCTGTTTGTTCACTTGTTCATTTCTGGCACGTTGAGAGAAGAATTTTCAATAAGTTTTCACTACCTTTCCCTCATCATAAGGAAAGCATGTAAGGAAACCGGCAGAAAATATTGCTTAATAAAAAAATAATAGAAACTTTATTCCACTGGTAAAATGACTGGAGGTTAATATCTGAAACTTTATTTTGTGACGTACACTGCTGGCCACCCAAAATGCAACACCATGAAGGACACGACATAGCAAAGCCAAATTTACTGGACACATAACAACAGATACAAAGATGAAACGATTGAGCTTACAGGGCCGTGCGACTTGCGGAACACGCAGACATCAATAGTTCGTGTGGCCCCCATGGCTGGCAATAACGGTCGTTACACGCTGCCGCATCGAACGAAAGAGGCTTTGGATGTGGGCTTGTGGTATATCGGTCCAGGCTGCTTCCACACGTTGCCCCAATTCATCAAGCGTAGCCGCGGGTGGTGCTTGCCGGGCCACTCGGTTGCCGATCAGCGACCAGACGTGTTCGATGGGCCACATATCGGGAGAACAGGCGGGCCACGGCAGCAGTGACACCTGGTGGGCCGTGAAGAATTTTTGAAGGATGCGTACCACGTGCGGGCGCGCATTGTCCTGTTGAAATGTGGCCGCTGGCAGGTCCTGCAGGTAAGGAAAGACTACAGGCTCCAAAAGGTCGGAGATGTAGCAGTGGCTGTTGACTGTACTGGCGATGCGTAAGAGAAGGGTGCGGGTGTCATATCCAATGGCGCCCCAATTCATAACGGCAGGCGACGGACCGGTATGGCGATGCATAATGCAGGCGTCATACAGTCTCTCGCCGCGGTGCCGCCACACGCGGATCCGACCATCGTGATGTTGCAGGCGGAAGCGTACTCGTCGGTGAAGACAATATCGTGCCATTCCGTAGTCCAGGTGAGGCGTTCAACGGCCCATTGCCGCCGCACTCGCCGGTAGTGTAACGTCAATGGTAATCGGAGCAATGGGCGCCGTGCGACAAGTCCCCGCTCCTGCATCCAACGTCGAACGGTGCGTGCTGACACAGGTTGTTGCGCAACACACCCTAATTTATGCGCTAACGTTCGTGAAGTGGCGGTGCGAGCCGTCAATGCCCGCCGCACAACATGCCGGTCCTCTCGTTCGGCGGTGTGCCGCGGCTGCGGCAATCGCTCACGTCGGTCCGTCCGTCTCTCCTGCTCCCACCGAATGCATACTCGCCTCACTGTGGCTGGATGTCGTCCCACACGGGCGCCGATGTCTCGGTACGATAAACCGCTGTCGCGATAAGCCACTATTCTTCCTCTGTTGAACTCCGAAACGTGCTGGAATGACTGCCGTATTCTGCGACGAGGCATCAGGAAGCTTCCCACGCACAGGTCCAGCAGCACAACACACTTCCACTACTTACACCCCGCCTTCTGTGCACCCTTCTTATAGTACTTCTCGGTGGCGTGCCGGAAGTATGATTTGCATATGCCCTGCAATGCTAATCGTTTGCATGTCCTCTCGCGGGCGACGCATGCTGCGAATTTCAGGCCAATCGGTTGCTTCCTTCTTGGTGTTGCATTTCGGGTGGCCAGCAGTGTATATTTTAATTTAACTTCGCTTTTTGGTTCCTGTGCTCTTATGCAAATTGTGGTTGCTTTTCTGTAAGCAGTTTCCAATCTTGATGCTACACTTCTTCTCTTGCTGAATGTTTTTTTGGCAACCTGACGCTAAATGAAAATACAAATGATGCATGTTAACAAGACTGATAAAAGTAACGTTTGCGATTGTATCAGAGCTCTCGTTAGAAGTTTGCTAGAGCGTGTGTAAGGTTACATTGGTTCAGCCAGAGAAGTCTAATTGTAATAATGTTTTGTTTTTTCTTTGTACTAATTAAAATTAAGCACGTTGCAAAACAACGATAAAGTACACGTGGTGGATACGTGGGTAAATTTCCATTGTACTATGTGAACGCGGCATAGTTGTCGGGTCAAGCGAACGCGTCGCCTGAGGTGATGTTGGCTCAGGGTCATCGATGAAGGTCGCCACCTGCTTGATAGAATGTCTTCCAAGGCGTGGGCAGCTTCCAGAGGCTGCGGTTAGGAAAGGGGAGGAGATTAGGAGTCCTATAAATGGGGAGAGCGGTTTTGCTTGGGGCTTTTCGGGCCGCGGATGGCTTAGTGGTCAGCGTTCGTAACTGCTACGGAGAGGACTCAGGCTCGATCCCATGCAGGTACGAAGGCTGTAACCACTAAATATTCGCCGTGCGTCAGATGGGCACGTTAAGCCGTCGGGTCCCGGGAACTGGCCCCCGGTTATAAATAAGGGCTTCTTCCACCCCTTTCTACCTCACTTCCGTGTCACTTTCCTGTTGGGCACTCTAGCCCAAATCTCCTAGTTTCTTATTTCTAAGGGTTGCTTAAGACTTGGGTTCAGACACTCCCTTTCTGAAATCCTCTACATATGATCTGATCTCATGATGCTTGGGGTTTTTCGGCGTTTGGTCGTTTACTTGTCAGTTGGCGTGTAGATGTGCAGCCCCGGGTGTTCATTTGGAGTTCGGTTGCTCTGCGTTGAGATCTCTTGACCGAGGGCCTCGGATAGCACAGGAGTGTGGGGAGGAAGCTTCTTTAAGCTCTCCAGTACACGTGAATCGCGGTCAGCGAAGGAGCACGTGGGATGTTCGTTAATCGAGAGTAGGATATCCGTGAGAGCTCACGGGGATAGCGAGCTAGGTTCCACATAAAACTATCTCAGGGCGAGGCAGTGTTTTAACAGCACCTGAAAGCCGGTCTACGTCAGATTACAGTTTATCAGCCGGAGCTTAATTTAGGTATTCGAATAAACTTTTTATGGTTGAACATGATTGTTTCCTCCAATGATCGATTCAATCCGAGTGTATGACTTTTACGACCATCTACTACGGACATTACAGCTTCTGCGACAGTTCACATTGCACAAAACAGAAAAGAATCTGAGGCGGGACCGTTCGGAAGAGAGAAAGCGTTCGATCTCGGCAACGGGGCTGGTCCAGCGGTTTCCGACAGCGTGAAATCATCGAAATTGCTTTGGAGAGAGATCGTTGAGAGAGCTCAAACTACTTTGATATTACGTATGTGATTAGCGTTTGATCTTATGTAATTTGATTAAGTATTGACTATTATACTTTTGTGGTCACTGAAGTCAAACTGTGTAATTTTGTCTGTTTGTCTTGTGTCTGGCGCTCTTTGGCCAACCATGGCCCTTGCGCCAATAAAATCTAATAACCAACCAACCAACCAACCGAAGTCAAACTGTAATCGAGCATTAACACTAGAAGAGTATTCCTGTTTTGCGAATCTACCGTATTACGATGTCGAAATACCAAATTATTCCGTTGTCAGTGGAGTTTTTCGGAGATATTGTGCCTTTTTTAAACAGTGCTTGTCTTTGGATAAGCTTGATATTACCGGTGGCTACTGTAATATCACGCATATGTGGACTAAATGACAGGTTGCATTTTCTCAACAAGCTGCCTCTTGTGCCCTTCAGAGATTCAGGAAAGTTTAATATGAAGGTTAAAGATTACTCCTTTATCAACATTGGCTCGGGCATATCTTCTATTATTCCTTGTACTATGAAGCTTTGGCTTAGGACGAAAGTCAAGATTGGCAACTCAAATAAGCTGACCTTGGCTACGTATAATGGACGCTCCCTATTTTCTGATTCAAGGCTTCGTGAATTGGAAGAGAAACTACAAAGGATCAAGTGGGACATCGTCGGGCTAAGTGAGGTAAGGAGAAAAGGAGAAGATCTCATTGAACTGAAAAGTGGACATCTCTTCTACTATCGTGGGACAGATACTGGCAGAACTAGTGGTGTTGGATTTATAATAAACAAGAAACTGAAGGATAAAGTTGTAGAAGTTGAAAGTTCCTCTGACAGAGCTGCACGACTCGTTATCCAACTCTCGAGAAGATACCAGGCTCAGATTATTCAAACTTATGCACCCACCACAAGTCATCCTGAAGAAAAAATTGAAGAATTTTATGAGGAAATTCGTGATCTAAATAATAAAGGTAAGCAGCACTTGAAGATAATTATGGGAGATTTCAATGCAAAAATAGGGCAACGACAACAGAATGAAACTTCAGTAGGTAAATTCGGTCACAGCAACAGAAACCAGCGTGGAAATACTCTCGTTGAGTTTGCAGAGGCAGAAAGGTTTTTCATCTTGAACTCCTTTTTCAAGAAAAAGCCACACAGGAAATGGACATGGAGACATCCAAATGTGACGAGAAGTGCAATTGATTTTATTATGTGTAACAAAAAATTCATCATAGAAGACTGCAGTGTGCTAAACAAGTTCAACATAGATTGGTGAAATGTAAGATGCACCTCAACACTAAACTCGAACGTGGCAAGCTCATAAGACAAACAAAATATATTGACATAACCAACCTTAAAAAACACCATAATACCTTCAAATTGGAACTGAAGAACAGGTTCTCTGCTTTAGAAGGCCTAACATCGGAAGAAGCGGATATTTCTGAAGTTAACAGAAAAGTAATCAAAGCTCTTATGGAAACAGCAACAAAATTAGCTGGGTCTAAGAACAAGTTGCATGTGAACAAATTATCAGGAAAAACCAAAATGTTGATGCAAAAAAGAAGAGAGATGAGGGCAACTAAAGAAGATGTGACTTCCAAAGTGGAATACATAGAGCTATGCAAGACAGTACGAAAAAGTATCACTAAAGATGTAAGGAAATTCAACTGTGAACTAGTGAGGAAAGCAATTGAAAACAACCAAAGCCTAAAGATAGCAAAGGGACATCTCAGTAAGGGAAGAAAACAGATTATGGCACTTAGAAAAGAAGATGGTTCTGTAACAAGAAATAGAGGCGACATTTTGACAAGAGTGAAAGATTTCTACTCCAAATTATATGAAAGGGATGATACATGTACTCCAGACATCATGAAAGGTACCAGTACCAGAGTTCTTCCAGTCCTCCCAGCAGAAGTTGCACATGCAATTAAGAACATGAAGCGGGGAAAAGCTCTAGGAGAAGATGGAATTACTGTAGACATCATACAAGAAGCAAGCGGAGAAATCGAAACAGTACTCGCCCAAATTTTCACTCGATGCCTTAATGAAGGGAAGATTCCTGAGAATTGGAACAACGCTACAGAGATCCTGCTACATAAAAAAGGTGACATTGAGGATCTCAGGAACTACAGACCTATCAGCCTCCTATCAGTGGCTTATAAAATCTTCACTAAAGTTCTTTCACACCGTTTGAAGGTAACACTGGACATGACTCAACCGAGAGAACAAGCTGGATTCAGGAGTGGCTACAGCACTATAGATCATATCCATGTACTGAGAGAACTAATTGAAAGAGCGAGGGAATATGAACTTCCATTGTGCATGGCTTTTATCGATTATGAAAAAGCCTTTGATTCGGTGAAACCATCAGCAGTTACAATGGCTCTGAAATCCTGCGGTATTGAAGATGCATACATTAATATTATTAATAACATCTATGAAAATGCAAGTGGTAAGGTTCGGCTTTTTGAAAATACAACACACATAAAAATTGGAAAGGGAGTGAGACAAGGTGACAAAATATCTCCGAAGCTCTTTAATGCTGCATTGGAAAATGTCTTTCAATCACTGAACTGGGAAAACAAAGGGATAAAGATTAATGGAGATTACGTAACCCACCTTCGTTTTGCTGATGTCGTAGTCATTTTTGCAACTACCCCATCAGAGCTGCAGAGTATGATCCAGGAACTTGCTGACAAGAGTAAAGAAGTGAGATTAAAAATGAACTTTCAGAAGACAAAAGTGATGTTCAATGCTTTTACAAGAAATGAAGATTTATCGATTGATGGAGAAAAGTTGGAGATAACAGACACATACGTTTATCTTGGACAGCAGATATCAAGTGAGGGTCACATTGATGAAGAAATTAATCGGCGTACAAAACTTGCCTGGAAAGCTTTTGGAAGAAACAGCATAATTTTCAATAGCAATATGCCATTATGTTTTAAAAGAAAAGTGTTTGATCAATGCATCCTTCCAGTGCTTACATATGGGGCAGAGACGTGGACCTTAACTAAAAGAGACATACAAAGGCTGCAGACAACTCAAAGCAGCTTGGAGAGGTGCATGCTTGGTGTAACCAGGAGAGATAAGAAGAGGAACTCGTGGATCCGAAAAATGACAAGAGTGGAAGACATCATGATCAGAGTTAAATCCCTGAAATGGCAATGGGCTGGACATACTGCCAGAAGGACAGATCATCGATGGACAGCCGAAATTTTAGATTGGATTCCAAGGGACAGGAAAAGACCCAGAAGAAGACCACATGGGAGATGGGTGGATGAAATTCGAAAGTATGCGGGAGTGACATGGAGGAGACTGGCACAAGACAGACCGTTGTGGAGGAAACTTTGGGAGACCTTCGTCCAGCAGTGGATTGATAATGGTTGACAATGATGATGACTTACATACTCTATGGACAAAACATTACACCTAATAACGTGCTGGTCCTCCTCTAGCGTGAATGACAGGCTCTACACCCCAAGGCATTGACTCCACCAGATTTCGGAGGATTTCCCGAGGTAATGCCAGCAATGCATCTTACAGCATTATCCACAACTCCACCCGGGATGTTGGTCCAGGATCCATGGATCTGGTGCTGGCATCTCAGAGAGCTCCCAACAGGGTTTAAATCCGGGAGCCTATGGGAGACACTGGATGGTTTTAAACTCAGACGAGTGTTCCTCGAGCCATTCCTGGATAGTTGCGGCCCGGTGAGGAGGCTCGTTGTCCTTCTGGAGTAGACCATCGGCCGCAGGATGCTCGAAGGCCATGAAAGCGTGTAGATGATAACCAGTACATGCTGGCAGCGAGCAGCGGTTAAGGACCTCTCCAGGGATACTAAGGGATCTAATGTGTCCCATGAGAAGGTTTCTCAAACCATCACAACCACCTTCAACAGAGCCGACCTGACACGACCTCGAGCTGTCAACGCGACACCTACAGCCTCCTGTCAGATAGGTACAGCCGAAAACGGGATTCATAAGACCACACGATGAGGCGCTTTTCTGAAGAGGCCCAGTTTTGATGTACCAGGCAAAACGTAATGTCCGATGGCGAGCAGTCAACAGCGGCATACGAGTAGGGCGTCATCTGCTGTTACCCATGGTATGCAGCGAGCACCATACCGTTCGTTTGCTAACACCGCTTGAGCCTCGTACATTGAACCTGGGTGTGATTTCTGCCACCTTTGCCAAGCAGCCGATCTGTACGAGTCGGGATAATCTACGTCGACCACGGTTATCAATGGCTGTGGTCGGCCATCGCTTGCTTTCTGGGCCCTGGTACGTCCGTCGATGGCATACTCACGTTACGCCCTTGATACTGTTGCTTTTGGAACCAGAGCGTTCTTACCACGTGAGCTATAGAATGATCCATGTGTCTTGTGCCGACAATGCGTCCATGGTCAAAGTCGCTCAGATCACCACGTTTACCCATGTTCGTCGCTTCCGATACTCTGTTGGGAAGCTCTTCTGTCCGCCTATTTATCGTGCGTTTGGGTTGGATCTGTTTCACTCTGTGCGGGAGATGTCCATGCCAACTGCCCATCACCTCTATGTCTGATGTTTTGTCTACTGTGTATGGAAACGTGTTACATATTCCTCTGGAATTTTTACTTCAGTATTACGATCCGCAGTGAGCATTCTCCTTACTTTTAGAAAAAAATTGTAATCACTTTAAAAAGCAAACCTGATTTGTACGCTTTTTATTTTAGTTATGTTTCTTTTCCAGATTCTTGAATGCATCAAGATGCACCTGACTTGTACGCTTGTTACTTTAGTTATGTTTCTTCTCCAGATTCTTGAATGCATAAAGATGCACCTGACTTGTACGCTTGTTACTTTAGTTATGTTTCTTTTCCAGATTCTTGAATGCATAAAGATGCACCTGACTTGTACGCTTGTTACTTTAGTTATGTTTCTTTTCCAGATTCTTGAATGCATAAAGATGCACCTGACTTGTACGCTTTTTACTTTAGTTATGTTTCTTTTCCAGATTCTGGAATGCATCAAGATGCACCTTGACTTGTACGCTTGTTACTTTAGTTATGTTTCTTTTCCAGATTCTTGAATGCATAAAGATGCACCTGACTTGTACGCTTGTTACTTTAGTTATGTTTCTTTTCCAGATTCTTGAATGCATAAAGATGCACTTGACTTGTACGCTTGTTACTTTAGTTATGTTTCTTTTCCATTTTTTTTTGAATGCATCAAGATGCACCTGACTTGTACGCTTGTAACTTTAGTTATGTTTCTTTTCCAGATTCTTGAATGCATGAAGATGCACGAAAAGGATTTCGAGCAGGTAAGGATTCCTAATAATTTTGCATTATTATTGGGAGATTCGGTTTCGATTTCCAGTATTGAAACCAAAAGTTAACGAACAATTTTTGGGTGACAAGGACTGGCTCTGAAAAATGAGGAGTCTGATGAAGTTTCGCTTATACAGATACTTTGTATAACCGGTATATAAGTTTGCAAGGAAAGTCCGTGATCAGGCCATCTCACGTACTGTGGCTGTTAGCGATTTATTTCTTGTGCAGTTGTATAGGAAACCCCCTATGGCGCACACAATAACACCCCAGAGGGATTCCCTGAGGGGGCTCCCCCTCCCTTGCAGATAGGACAAAAAAGTAAATTACAACTTATTCAGCGAGGCAAAAATAGTTCATAAATGTTTTTGTCCCGTAACAAAAGATGGAAGGGGACTCTCCAAATGCGAAAAAAGCGGAAAGCAATCTGAGTCACTGTGTCCGAAGCATATTTTCATAGATTTCAAATGTCGTGCTTTCTGCTCTGTCGTCAGAATACAAAAAAGACAAGCGTGGTTGGTATGCTAAATCTTCGTGAACCAGTGGCAGGAAGTCGAATGCTTTGCCACGTACGCAAGTCAATTCGATGTGCATACAGTTTTTTATTGGATGAGTGTTTCGCCACTTCATACGTTTTCTCCTTGTTTCAGTGTAATTTTACTGTACTGAACATCAGAGTCTGATATTGAATCTGTCAAGGAGCTCCCTTTGTGACGTACCTGCCAGCAGGACGCACACGACATAAAGGCAGATAGGAATCAGAATAATCGTCTGCGTAGCTCAGTTGGTAGAGCGACTTGTTCCGGAATAAGCGGCCTCGGGTTCGAATCCCGGCGTAGACCAAAAATGACGGAGAAATTTACTTCGTTATAATGGCGCCCGAACTATCCGGATGACCCGACCGTTCAAAATCTCGCAATGGTGTGATGTTCTTTTCACACCGCGAGATAGGAAAAATAAGAGAATCCCTTCTCCAGCGCTTCGAAAAATAAATGTGTGTGACGTTGCATTCCACACATCAGATTGACTGGGAGTTCTCAAGTGCACTTTCTACAGTGGATGGCTGCCTGCAACGATTCATGGTCACGGCTGACCCGTGGGCCATGCCCCCGGCCCTCTTTCGGGGGGGGAGATGTGACGTACCTGCCAGCAGGACGCACACGACATAAAGGCAGATAGGAATCAGAATAATCGTCTGCGTAGCTCAGTTGGTAGAGCGACTTGTTCCGGAATAAGCGGCCTCGGGTTCGAATCCCGGCGTAGACCAAAAATGACGGAGAAATTTACTTCGTTATACCTTTTATTTTAGAACAAGAACTGTTGATAACGTTTGTAGGAAAAGTTTTCCTTTGTGCATTCATTAACTTAGAACTTACCAGTTTAGAAGGTTAGCAAGAAGCTGACGTTAATCTGTAAACTTTATACATAAAGTACAAACACTAATGTCGGCATTTACGTTAGAGGAATTGTGCGAAATGGTCCTGGTTTATGGCGAATGCAACCGGATTGCTCGTGCAGCGGCACGGCTGTATACATAGCGGTTTCCCAATGCCAGACATCCTGATTATAGAACCATTAGACATGTAGTCCAACGCCTGCATGATACGGGTAGTGTCAGCCACAGCTCACGTACAAGCGGGCCAAAGTGGGTCGATACGGATATTCTGGCATACGTATTTGCCCATGCCCACAGCAGGAAAAATGTAGTTGCCCAAGAAAGTGGATTAAGCCAACAGCGTGTGCTACAAATTTTGCACAGGAACCATATGCATCTATATTCATTTCATTCGCGGAGAAAAGACTTTATTTTTGTAATGTCATGTTGAATGCTTTAGAGGAAGACCCAGAGTTTATGTCAAACATTTTATGGACAAATGAGTCACGCTTCACACGAGATGGCGTTGTGAATACGCTTAATGTACACTACTGGGTACTGGTAAATCTCTATTGGACGAGAGACACACACCATCACGTTAGGTAGTTCATCAACGCTGGGTGTGGCATTTGGGGGAATCAGCTTGTAGGACCTTTTTTTACAACGCAACTCCAAATGATGAACGATATTTACATCTTCTTCAAACGGATGTAACGGATTTCTTGGACTACGTACCATTACAACCTTTATTGAATATGTAATACCAGCAAGACGGGCACCACCACATAAGAGTGCACACGTATCAAGATGGCTAAACGATGTGTTTCCCCGGAGATGGATAGGACCAGGAGGTCCCGTAAGATGGCTATGCTCACCAGACCATAGCCCTCTTGACTTTTTCCTTTGGTGCCATTTTAAATCACAGGAGTATGCAAAACCACCGCTAAATGTAGCAGGACTGCAACAGCGTATAACATCCGCCTGCGCTTCTATTGATGAGGATATGCTGCGACGCATGCACGGTCAGCTAGTAGAACGCTTGCAGGGGTGCATCGTTGCTGAAGGGCAACATTTTGAGAGTGCGAACATGTAAATTGTATTTCTAAACTAATAAAATCTCCACAGAATTATGCATTTACGTCTTGTAGCCTTGTCTAAATACTCGGTTGTTGATTCCGGATGCTGTGATTTTCTTGGGGCTACATTCCCGATCCTCTTCCTTCTTTTGTTATGGGACAAAAACATTTATGTACTATTTTTTCCTCGCTTGAGAAGTTTGTAATTGACTTTTTGGCCCTATCTGCAAAGGGGGCGCGATAGACCTCACCGCACAAAAGGGGGTGAGGGGATCCCTCGTGGTGTTATTATGTGCGCCATAGGAGATTTCCTATACAATTGCACAAGAAGTAAATCGCTAACTGCCATAGTTCGTGAGATATTGACCTGACCAAGGACTTTCCTTGTAACCCTGTATAAAGTTACGTACTTGATAACTAAGCTCAAGTAATTGCACGAACTTTGATAAGAAAGAAAAACAAACATTGCATTTAATTTTCAAAACGCTGAAGGTAGTCCTAATGTCGCCTTTATCAATTATTTTTTGGTGTGTCTGTTCAAACTATGACTGCAGACATCATTTTGTTCGTTATAAGGAGTTACCTGGGATTTCCTGGAAATGAAAGTGAAAACGCACATGATCCCTTATAGAAAACTTCTGACGCTTCAATTTTGAAAAGTTAATATTAAGAAACCACTAACCTATATCGGTGGAAAAGAAATCACACTTGCATGAAACAGAACAATTAGTTGGTAGGATGAAAAACTGTCATTGGGAGAGAAAATTGGTATTTCGTGATTATTCGATTGCTTTTCCTTTTGCTAAAGAATCCTTCTACTATGTGGTCCATTCCAACATTTCGTTACTGTCGGCCTCGGAAGATGTTTTGTCACATTTCTATATATCAATATTTACCAATATCTACAGCATTCAGTCAAGAACCCGCTGCTAAAAGGAAGCCATTTTACAGACAGATTTCTTTCTTTGTGAAACGTTTCGTGCGAAAAAGGAAAACTGAAGTTGCATTAATAGCTAGCATGTCGCCACAGATAAAGTGGTTCAACAAAATTTCAAGTATGTTGATGCTCTACTTGTCGAAAACACGACAGGTAGTGTTGCGAAAACACAAATTTTCGGTGACGCAGATCAAAATCGCGTCTCCTTGCTCCGGAGTGAGTTGTTCTAACCGATTAAACAACACCGACGGAATGAATCGCTGCAGATTTGTCGTCTTGACACGTGCTTTACCTCTATAATGCGTCACAGAGGCTGATCATGAAATTGGCAGATATGTTATTATAAAATGGTGACTGCGCATTTTAGAGTTAGAATTTTTTAAAACAAAATGGACCTGTGTTTAGTATATCATTCCATTAAAAAAAATTTGAAAATTGAACGAATCTTTAGGAATTAAGTTGACACGATTATACGCACTTCAGTTCGATGTCCGGATTTATAACCTGTAAGATTTGATGCCGTTTATTTTTCGACTCAAGTTGATGCACCTGTTATGCTTCTCAGGAACTTGGATCCTGCAACACTCTGCAAATGAACACGCCTGACTGCCAAGAAACTCACGTCAAATGTCATCATGACTGTCCATCCTGCAGAAAACCATGCTTTTATTCCACGCATTCCAATCGTCCCATGTGACCGCCTAATTCGGTTTAAACACCTACAATTTCCGTTTCGTCGCAGTTTCGCCATGAGCATCATCAAAGCACAAAATCAATCGTAAAAAGTTGTTTGACTCAACCTGCAAAACATGTGATTTCTTCATGGCCAATTCTATGTTGATTGCTCCAGAGTTGGCAACAATAAAAATCTCAAATTAATAACAGGGAACTACGCACCAACTGTACTCAAAATAGTACAATTGTACTAGTGATCCGAATTTCTTGGCGTAGAAAAGAAATCAAAATTTCCAAGCTTCAGCACATCAACCACATGGTAGAAGGCAGGCAGTTTAACGTCTACCTTCCTTGAGAAAGCTATGTGGTTGATGTGCAAAAGCTTGGAAATTTTTATTTCTATTCTACGCCAAGAAATTCGGATCACTAGTATTATTTTGAATAAAAACCTCTCCAAAGAGAGCAGTCAACGTCGTTTGCCCAGTGGCACTTGAAGGATAAACTTACTCGCGCTTTGGAAGAAAAATTCATTAAAAAGTACAAATGTTTCAAATGTTTCAAATTACATATATTCACAGTAGAGATCTTTACTGCCCGTGCCAGGTTTTTTATAGTTTAGAGAACAAAGCAAAGGGCTGGGACAGGACAAGTCGACCCATATCGCAATCCTAAAGAAAGGAAAAACTCGTGTTTCCCTATTTCCTGGTCTGTTTAACTGTTTTGCTGGATTTACTTACTTCTATGACATAACCCAGGGCGTAATCACAGAGGCGAGGAGAGGCATTCACAGTGTTTTTACCATTTGTAGGTCTTAAGATTGTGAAAACACTTAGGGGCTTGTTGACGACAAAACATTCGGACCCCGGGCGAGTGCGTGTTGTGTGGAAAGGGCTACTGCGGGGTGTCTGCAGTGGGATGGTGTGTGTGTGTGTGCGTGTGTGTTTGTATGCGAAAGTGGGACAACATCAATTGTTTCTCCTTTCCTTAATCCGTAAAGGAATTGACTTTTGTAGTGTTACCGCTTGCTAGTTCAGAGAAAGGGAGATTTTGAATGACTTTAGTCTTCGCTTTTCTCTCTGTTTAAAGGTTATGTTCTTCGATAATTGCTAAAGTTTAGTTAACATTTTTAGGCTTACAAACAACCAATTTTCAATAATATCTTATTTCATCATTTAATTTTTACAATTTAATAAAATGCCATACAAAGACAATAATACAAAATGACACATAACGGGCCGAACCTAAATAATAGCTGCAATTGACAGGCCGGAACGAGTGTATAATATGTGACACGGACCAGGCGAAGCCGGCCCTTAAACGCACGGGCTTGAACTGGGCCGGGCTTACCAAATAAGGCCGTGCAGACCTCTAATTCACAGTCAGTGAAGACTACTGGTTTCAGCCAATTATTTTTTGTTTTTCATTGGAGGTTTAACGACCACCGTGAGCAACTCAATGGGCTATAAGCAGTCGCCCGTCCCTAATTTAGGGCCACTGGTTCCAGGGAAGGGAGAGAGCCAGTGCCGTAAGACAAACTCAACATTCATGCCTCACCGGGATTCAAACCCTGACCCTTCACTGACGAATGATCATAAGCCAGCGCTTAGACCACTGTGCCATCGGGGCGTCCAAGCTGGTGGTTATATTTACATGTGTGGAATGTCTTTATGTGGCACGGTTTGGGTCCTCGTAAACACGTCATTAACCGGTAATCGCCTTGTTGCTCTGCTGGGTAACCATTTGCAGCCCTTCGTGGACTGAGTTCATGTACCCCAACAACATTGGGATTTTCCAGGCGGACAATGCATCACGTCATCGGGCCCAAGTTCTCCGAAATCAGTTCGAGGAGCATTCTGGACAGTTCTGATTGATGCTATGGCCACCAATTTCGGCCGACATGAACCCGTGAGCAACTCAAAGCAGTCGCCCTTCCCTAATTTAGGGTCACTGGTTCCAGGGAAGAGAGAGAGAGCCAGTGCCGTAAGACAAACACAACATCCATGCCTCACGAGATTCGAACACGGACCCTTTTCCCGACGAATGATCATAGGCCATCACTTAGACCACTGCGCCACAGGAGCGGCTTCAGCCAATTGTGCAGGCACAAGTATGAATTTATTTTTCAAATTACTTTCTTTTGAATATTGAAACAAATTTAAATTATATGTTTCAGTGCAATATAGTCTGAAGAGCAATTCAATTAGAGATGCCTGTCTAGTAACGTGTAGCACTACCTTTCGCTCTGATGACGGCGGCGATTCGTCCCGGCATGGACTCGACAAGATACCGGAAGCGTTGGGAAGCCATACGGATCCACGACCCCTGAACAAGCTCCCACAGTTCACGTAGATTTGATGGAGGGGGTCAGAGCCTCGAACATCTCGCTCGATGGCATCCCAGATGTGCTCGATGGGATTGAGGTCAGGTGACCTAGCTGCCCAAGAAAGCGAGGTCACGTCGGTGGAGTGTTCATCCAACCATTCGGATACAATTCGGGAGCTCCATTGTCTTGTTGCAGGATGAGGTCCCCAGTGGGATGTTGAAGACGCACAAACGGGAGCAGATGGTCGTCCAGTATATCTCGGTAACATTGACCTGTGAGGAACGATGTCACACCTACCAGG
Organism: Macrothele yani; assembly: GCA_039090855.1. Classification (NCBI taxonomy): domain Eukaryota; kingdom Metazoa; phylum Arthropoda; class Arachnida; order Araneae; family Macrothelidae; genus Macrothele; species Macrothele yani. Next base: position 122,516,629 of record CM077026.1, read on the forward strand.
GGTCCCACTTCAGTCCACGTAAACAGTCCCCAGACGAGAATGCCACCCCCACCAGCTGGAAGAGTACCCTGCTGGCAAAAAGGATCCATCGCCTCATGTGGTTTGCGCCGTACTCGTATCCTGCCATTCGCATGTACCAACGTGAATCTCAACTCATCAGTCCAGGCAACATTTTTCCACATGTCTAGGATCCAGTGGCGATGTTCCCGCGCCCATGCTAATCTTTGCACCCTGTGATGTGCGGTCAGCAGCGGTACACCCGTGGGACGATGGCTTCTGTACCCCATAGCGAGGAGATGGTTCTGGATGGTGTGGCTGCTTACACGTTTTTGTGCACCAGCGTTAAATTGCCGAGTGATTTCTTGCACTGTGGCCCGTCTATCCGCTGTTACAATGCGAGCTAGCCGATGATGACCACGCTCATCCACTCGTTGTTGTTCACAGCAGTTGGCCCTTGCAAGGATGGTTTTACGGGATTCGATGGACTCACGGTGCACCCGTGACACAGTAGCTTGAGAAAATCCCAGTGCCTGCCCGACTTCCGATATATAGTGACCCATTCGTCAGGCCCCGACAATTTGCCCACGATCAAATGCGCTTAGATCCTTCATCTTACCCAAACTGCGTCCGACATTTACTGATTCCCGTCGCATCACTCCTTATATTGTCGGATCGCTGCATACATCATTTCGTTTCCGTTTACAGGGCCGCCCACAGCGCCCCATTTGCATAACGCCAGCTGTCTCAAATTCAATTGCTCTTCAATGTATATCGTATTCAGAATTTTAGGAAAACTGGGACAACGCTGTGTCAGAGTCTGATTCATGTAATTTTTGTTAAACGCAAGAAACTCTGCTTGTAGTTTAATGAAATGATCCTACTGTAAAAAGGAAACTTTAATGTATTTCCATAAAAACTGAGAGTAAAATCACGCGAAATGAAGAAATATAGGTACAGTAAAATATATGTTATTATTTCTCAATGTATCTTCCCTCGGATGATATGCAACGGTTCCATCGTTCAGTCCACTTTTCAAAGCATGTAGCCAAGGCATTTTGTGGAAGCTGCTTTAGGGACCCCTGAATAACGTCAGCATCTGTGTTGAATGTTGCGCCACAAAACTTTCCCTTCATTGTAACAAACAACCAGAAATCGCACGGGGCGAGGTCAGCACTGTAGGTAAGCTGTGGCACGCTTTCAGTACATAAGCAGTCATATGTGGGCGGGCGTTATCATGGTGTAGGGCCCACTTGCTCACCAGTTGCGGTCGCTTAATCGATGTGTGTCGTCGGAGACGCTTCAAGACTGAAATGTAGTACTTAGCATTGACATTGATTTGTGGAGGAACTGCATGATGGTAGACTATACCTTTATGATCAAAGAAAATTATCATCATCCCCTTCCCAGATGATTTGGTTTGACGGACTTTTTCAGGAGGAAGCGAGCCTGTGTGCTTCCAGAGACTCGTTGTGTGCCTCGTGCGGGTGTCGAAATAGTGGACCCATGTTTCGTCGGCAGTTATTACTGTGTTTCGAAAGTTTGTATCCTTTGCAATAATTTGTTTCCACTCATGACACACCTGAACTCTGGCTAACAATTGCTCTCTCGTCAGGTGATGAGGTACCCATCTGGAACGCACACGATGCAGCAGTAATTTGTCACCTAGAATGTGGAATGCCGACGTTTTTGAAATGTTATTTGACGCCGCTATGTCTTCACACGTTATTCGTCGATCTTCTTGCAAGATTTTCCAAACAGTGTTAACAATACGCTCCGTAACAACACTTTCAGGTGTATCAGGCCTAGGAGTGAGTTCTGCCTTCCAGGTGGATCAGGCCTAGGAGTGAATTCTGCCTTTCAGGTGGATCAGGCCTAGGAGTGAGTTCTGCCTTTCAGAAGGATCAGGCCTAGGAGTGAGTTCTGCTTGAAATCATGGTGCCATCTATAAATCGTTGACTCATCCAAGCATTTATCTTCGTAAGCTTTTTTCATTAAATCAACTGTTTCTGGAACCGTTTTACCCAAACGATAGCAAAATTTTATCGCACAACACATTTCACTTCTTAACTGAATCACTCACTTCCATAGCTGTATGGCGTAATGTAGACGTACCTGAAACAACTGCCAAGTCTGCCACGGCTAATAACTATTGCCATAGATACTTCCTTAATTCATTTAGTAGTCTGCGTGGTTATTTTCCCCTCCGCACTCTTGCCAACTTCAAAAAAATTATTCTTAATTTTTATGAAACGGCCTTTGTATTTATTCTCCAGTTTTGTATCTGTTACATGAAAAGTTACTTTTTGATTTTAGATTGCGGTATTGTTCCGCATATGTTGCTTCAGTCAGAAATTATAATTTCATGAATACAAAATATTGTTTGATGCGAATTTTTCAGGCGGTGAAATCTTTGACAAGTGATGAAATGGAAACTGTTGTGTACACATGTGGAGCTTTAACGGTGAGAATGTTTTACTTTTGAAATTATGTTCACTTCACGCATACGAATCCTTCTCAATAAGCAATACATTCTTGATTCAGTATGGTACTATTTTTCTTGCTGGGGAAACTTCCCATCTCACCAGCTATGTTTATTTACAGACAATCAACCAATTTATGATGTCACCGCGACCTTTCAGTTCTTATTGTTCCTGAAATAACAAATGAGACCGTCTCAGGAAACACATTTTCATAGATCAAAGTTTTAATATCAGCAACTCTGAGGACCATAAGTAGTCGCCCTTCCTTAATTTAGTGCCACTGTTCCAGGGACAGAGTCAGCGCCATCTGTAAAACGCCCCACTCACGCTGCACTCGGGATTCGCACCCGGAGCCATCTCGAACGAATGGTCAGTAAACCAGCGTTTCAGACAGCCCCCTCTGTTTTGCTTTTTACGTCTTCTCCATTACTGAAATCTCGTTAGAAAAACACTACAAATGTGAGTCAGACAATTTCCATCAGAATATGAATTTCTTTTACGAAATAGTTCAATATGAAAACTCAGTTTCTCATACAAATTTCAAATCAAGTACACATGGTGAAAACACAATCACAAGTATGTCCGCGACGGCATCGGCTCAGTTGGGAGAGCAACTTACTCCCTCCGGAGTAAGTCGCTATCCCAACTGAGCCACGCCGACAGAACTTCTAGCTGCAGATTCGTCGTCTTGACACATGTTTTCACCTCTGTAGTACTATACGGTGCAAATTAATTGGGACAAGCTATTTTATTCTCAGAATTGTAATGTGATCGCCAGTTGATGTCGGAAACCCACGTAAACCGGTTTTATCAGCTGTGAGGTGGTGTGACTGTTAGAACTTGATAGTAAGAATGTGGTTTGACCGGTTTAAACATACTTTAAACAGGAAATGGGCACTTCAGCTTCAGTTGTGAGCTTTCATGTGTGACAGGTGGATGTTAGTTTTTGCACTCTGTGAGTACGTGTTGCTTTCGGGTATTGAAAAATGGATATTTCCCCAAGGAAGCGTGCAAAAATAATTGCTCTGAAGGATCACACTTCTATGACAGTGAGAGATATCGCTTCTGCAGTTGGTGTAGGCAAATCAAGTGTATCAAGACTGCTTACGCGATACAATGCATCTGGATCATCGTCTCCAAAAAGGAGAGGTAAATGTGGAAGAAAACGAAAATCAACTCCACGAACCGATAAATATCTAAGCAGAAATAGTAAAATGAATCAAAAAAAAAAAAAAAAACAAGCACCGACCTTCAAAGAGGTTTATTGGCTACTGGTTGTGATTGTGATGTTAGTGATTCAACTGTACGCCGTAGGCTTCTGGACGTTGACCGGAAGACAGGAAGGCCAACGAAAAACAATATTTGAATGCGAAAATGAAGATAAAACGTTTAACATGGGCCAAAAAGTATAAATCATTGACTGCTGACGACTGGGAAAAGGTAATTTTCAGTGATGAAACTCATTTATTTGTGCAGGGTTACAAAGCAAATGTCGTTAGACAAAGCAACTGTGAACCCTTAAGACCTGAGCATGTCAAACAAACTGTAAAACACCCTCTGAAACAGATGTTTTGGGGTTTTTTCACATCAAATGGCACTGGAAGCTTAGTTCCTGTTCAAGGTTTGATGAATTTAGCCAAATACGTAGAAATATTACAACGTAGGATTGTTCCATTCTTGCAAACTTTTGACGGGCATTTCAACATGACTTGGCCCAATGCCACAATTCGAAATTGGTCAAGAATTTCATGCTGGAAAATCAAATTCATTTGCTTGATTGGCCTGGAAATTCACCAGACTTAATTCCCATAGAAAACTTGTGGAATATTTTGAAGAGACGTTTAGGTAAAATGAAATGTACAACCAAGGAATGCATGATAACGAATGCTATAAAAGTGTGGTTCCACGATTATGAAGTCAAAAATATGTGCACTCAGTTAGTGGAGTCAATGCCAAAACGAATTCAAGAGGTCATTTCTGCTAAAGGAGGACATACTTCATACTAATACAGGTATTTACCGGTGTATATCAAAGCATAAAATGATATAAAGGCATAGTTTTGGAAAAAAAGAGTAATTTTTTACTTTGTCTCAATTAATTTGCACAGTATAGTACGTCACATCATCTTCCTCTTAATTTTTTTAGCACGTCTTTTGTAAAAAACGTTCGTGCTAATGTTGTTGTTTCGTCCGTCCGTCTATAGACGCGATCTCTCTGGAACTAATAGTCCGATTTGAAAAAATTATTTTTGCATTAGGAAGCCTGAAATGTGCGAATTGTGATCCTTTATTTCGTATTTTTTTTACGACGTACAATTTCGCCGCTAGAGGGCGTAAATGCAGATGATATCAAATTAAAAACACATTTTTTTATATATATTTGTTTCTAAACATCCAATTGAAAAAATTATTTTACGTTTCGATTCCATTCATGTCGAAGACTATTTTAGATATAGTCACTTTTTCAAGTTATGCATACATTCTCCGCTAGGAGGCGTAAAAGTAAATTGCGTTTCTCCCGATATCTCTGCTTCTAAAGCTCCAATTTGAAAATAATTTTCTGTAGCGGATACAATTGCTGATGGGAAATTCTTTCCATATAAATTCGAATTTTTGCTTTAAAACGGTTTGGCCACCAGGAGGCGTAAGTGTTGATTTCTGCTTCTGATGAATTTGCAGCAAAATCTGAGTTTCTAAAATCTCGATTAAAAAACATTCTTCCGTGGAACGATACTACTCACGTCGACAAACATTTTCGGAATATTTTCTTCTTAGAATAATGCATGGTTTCTGCGCCAGAGGCGTAGACGTATATTTTATTTTTGTCAATATCTCTGCTTCTAATGGTCCGATTTAAAAAAAAATTGTTGGATAGAACTTCTAGTGTGACATGTTATTCATATAATTTCAAAATTTTCATGTAATTCATTGACTTTCCGCTAGGGGGAGTATAGGTAAATTGCGCTTTCCCATGTGTCTCAGCTTCTAAAGCTCCGGTTTGAAAAATTCTTCCTGCACCGGATACAGCTCCTGGTGGGAAATATTTTGATTGTAATTTATAATTTTTTGTAAAATATGGTTTGGCCACCAGGGGGCGTAAGCGTTAATTTTGGCTTCGTAGGTATTTGCAGCAAAATCTGAGATTCTAGAAGCTCGATTGAAAAACTTCTTTCGTGTGCCGATACCGCTCATTTGAGAATATTTTATTTTTAGAATAATGCATGGTTTCTCCGCCGTCAGGGACGTAGACGTCAATATCTCTGCTTCTAAAAGTCGAAATATTTCTATCAATATCTCTACTTCTAAAAGTCGAATTTGAAAAATTCCTTCTTTTTTAAATAGAGTTTCCAGTATAAAATGTTTCTCATATAATTTCAAAATTTTCAAGTAATGCATAGATCTTCCGCTAGGGGCGTAAAAGTAAATTGCGTTTTCGTCGATATCTCTGCTTATAAAACTCCGATTTGAAAAATTCTTTCTGCACCGGATACAGCTCCTGATAGCAAATGCTTTCAAATAATTTCTAATATTTGATAAAGAACGGTTTGGTCACCAGGGGGCGTAAGTGTTAATTTCTGCGTCTGATGTATTTGCAACAAAATCTGAGCTCCTAAAAACTCGATTGAAAAAAATCTTACTTGGACCGATACCGCTCACATCGAAAAACCTTTTGGCAATACTTTCTTCTTAAAATAACGCATGGTTTTTCCACCAGGGGCGTCTTATTTTTGTCGATATCTCTGCTTCTAAGTGTCCGATTTGAAAAATTATTTATTTGTTAGAGAGCGTTTCCACGGGGAAATGTTTCTCAAATTATTTCCAAACGTTTCTTAGTGCTCACGTCTGCCACAAGAGGGCGTAAGTTCAGGTTTCCGTTTACAGCAATATCTGTGGCACTAAAATCCTGATTGAAAAACTTCTTTCTTCAATCAGATACCATCAATTATGCAAACTCTGTTCATGTATTTTCTTTCGAAAATAGTACACCCTTACGCCGCTAGGAGCGCAAATGTTTATACTGTTTTTTTCAATATCACTGCTTTTACATGTACGATTTAAAAAATTCTTTCAACACCGGATGCCATTTCCCCTGTAGAACACTTTAGGCTAGTACATAAGGAATTTTGCAGTTCACGATTCTGTCGGTAGGTGGTGTTTCGGCAGTTTGCCGCTGTATCGCCGCTTCTAAAACCGCTATTGAGAAATTTTTTATTTACTGTATGCCATTCGCTACAACAGCGATGTGGAGCATTATCCAATTTAAATGACGTAACGATTTCCCGCTAGCTGCGTAAAGGTCGAGACCTTCTTTTTCTCTATATCTGCTTTGGGGGACGTATTTGAAAAGTTATTTTCCCTTAGCATAGCTTTTTCCATGACAAACATTTTTTGCCTATATTCAACTTTTCCGCTACGCAAACTTTTTCGCTAGACGACGTAGACTTATATCATGTTTCCTTCTATATTCCTCCTTTTAACTGTTCGATTTGAAAATCTGTTTGTCTCTGGTACCTTCCTTGTAGTATGTGAAACTTCTTGTTCGCCATTTGTTAATTTTCGCAATATGCTTTTTAACCGCAGGTGGAGCTGAGCAGATGCTTCTATTTCTGGGTGTTTTATCGATTGTTGGAACCAGTTGATTGTTTTCGAAACCAGTCCAGTCCCATTGACTTTGAATAGCTTTGATAAATTTAATTTGCGCCAGAGTGGATTCAAATGACGTGCTCATTACGTCCGAAAATTCGATGCCATCTTTCTTGGTTTGCCTTTGAAACGAAGTAGGAATTTTTCATTAATTCCAAACAGTGTGGAACAAACATCACACATTTTTCGAAGAACCCAACGGCCTGTGGATCAATTTTCCACAATCGGGCGCCAATGTGAAAACACAAGTTTGTACGCTACGGACAACGATTCCGCGTCCCCTCAATCCGGAGTAAGTCGCTCTTCCAACTGAAATACGCGGACAGAATGTCCCGCTGCAGATTTGTCGTCTTGACACATGTTTTCACCTCTGCAGTACGTCAAAACATTTACATGTTTTCACCTCATGCATTACCTCATTCTAGTTTTCATATAACTCTCAATCACTCTTTTATGGAATACCCTTGTCTTTAAACCAAGGAGGTTAGCCATTCCGAATGTAATTCTCCTAATCTTTCATGTCTAATCCGTCAAATGATAGAGCGTAACCGAGGAGGGTTGGTATTCAGAATGCAATGCTCCTTATCTGCCTCGTACATTCCTATCAAATACACTTTAGGAGAAATGGCACTCCACGGAGCATATGGCGGGTGAAAGTTTGGAAGCCGTAAAATTAACTCTGAGCTCTAAATCCAGTAACCTTAACTTCCCCTATTTTGATAGTAGAAAAAATCGATATAGGCTAGTTTTCGTCGCAATGCAGCACTCGGTTGTTTAGATTCATGGTCGTGAAAAATCAGGTGAGATACACTATATTGACAATCGTCACCCCCCCCCCCCCCCACCCCTTCAAAATCAAGTGAACCGATCTGCTGCGTTGTTAAGATGCGTAGTACAGCTTCAAACGGTATAAAAACAAGCCTGCAGCTGACCGCGATCATACCGCACTGTGAGGTTGAGTGAAAATCCCGCGGCAGGAAAGAACTGACTTTGAGAAAGGAAAGATTGTTGGGTGTTACATTAGTAGCTTGCCCATAAGAGAAACCGGGGGACGTTTAAACATACCCAAGTCAAGTCTTTTGGATGTACTGAATAAGTGAAAGACACTTGGCGTGCCTGAAACAGCAAAACTTACCGGCATACCAAAAAAAATCAGTGATAGAGGACGTCGAAGCCTCAGGAGAGTCGTTACAGCTAATCGACGGAGTACTGCACAAGACCTCAGTGTACAGGTGAGTAAAAATGCTGGAACCTCGGTATGTACACGTAACATTCGCAGAGGTCTTCATTCCATGGGCTACCGTGGTCGTGCGGCTGCTCATATGACTTTCATCTCCACTTGGAATGCTACTTGTCGTTTTGCATTGTGTAAAGAACATTTATCGTGGACCGTTGATCAATGGAAACGGGTCTTATGAACTGATGAATCCAGAAACACGATCCATCAGTTTGAGGGCCGTGTGTGGGTATTTGCTGTTGTAACCTCGGTACAACAACAGACACCAGTGACTTAACCTCCTTGGAAGATGTGGAGGTCCGTACGGCTACCAAGCATGATACCGCTCCAAACGAGAACTCCGCCACCTCCAAACCTGTCCCTTTCGATGATGTTGGAGGTGTGATTGCGTGTTCCCTGTTCTCTCCAGATGTGTATATGTCCAAAATCGCTCGTCAGACTGAATCGGCTCTCATCCGTAAAGAGAACTCGACCCCATTGCTGATGTGTCCAGTTCTTGTGTTCCTGGCACCACCGAAACCACCGTCTCCGATGAGCAGGCGTTAATGGCACACACCGTAATGGTCGTCGTGCAAATAGACTACCTTTTTGCAGCCTCCTGGCCACGGTAAAACGCGATAACGGATATCCAGGTGTCTGTTGTATGTGCCTTGCGATTTCTCCCGCGGTCTGCCGTCTGTCTCTTCTCTCACTGCTAAACTCTCGGACAGCTGTTCCTGTCGTTTGAAATGCTCTCCAAGCTCGTGAAACGATGCTGTGTGCGATCCGAACTCCTCGGCCATACTAGTCACACTTCGACCTTCTTCCAACTTCCCAATGACGCGACCTCGGGTAAAGTCATCCAGATGTCGTCTACTGGATTGCCTGTTGGCCATATCACACGGTGACAGCTACTCGACGTCGTTGAAACCGATGTACACCGTGCAATAGCTTTCACCGAATTGCTGAGCGTACACCGCCCCTGTGTTTTATACCCTTCCGACGCTCTTCCCCCTACGTCATGCTGCATATATTCGGACCCTAGTCTATCTCCTGAGTGGTCTTTCGGTCCGTTCTGCCTACTCGTTCCGCTGTTATGCTAATTTCTCCTCTTCGTCCTTAATTTTTGTACACCAGTGTATATCAAGTTCTTGATGAAACAGCAAAAATAAAAAGATATTATAGTAAAGAAATTCAATCCTTTGCTTACAAGCTAGGGAATATCTACCAAAATAAATCAAGATTTTGTGTGAAAGATGTGATACTCTCTTGGATATTTATGACAAGGGTCTTACTCAGAATACAGTACAATACGTAAGCCTAATATGAAGAAGTGAAGAACACTAAAAACAACAATCATAGTAAGTAGCCATTTTCTATTGAGTTGACTGTTACATATCCATATGCACTTACGATTTTCTTTAAGTAAAAAACCCAAAAAGGGCATATTTCATTTGGTGTTTTATTATGAAATTCTCAACTCCAGATTCGATGTTAATATAAACGTGTCAAACATAAAAAGCAAAATTGTAAATACTTTTACTATAATATATGATACTTATACTACGTAATTTGTTTCTCTCATTGTTATGACTTTTTTAGTCAAATGATTCTGACATACGAGTCGTTTGTGTTCTGGAGGGATACGTTACTTACGGGGAGTTTGTGTCAAGACACACTCTGATCATGTAAGGAATGAAGATATGCTTCAGTTGTGTAATGTGAGGCAAAATGTTGTTAGTAAGGTGGAGACTAATGTTTTGAGATAGTTTGGCCATGTCGAAAGAATGAGTTATGAGATGCTTACTAAGAGAATTTATTCAGTTCAAGTAAGTGGCAGAAAAAAAGATATATGAATGCCAAGTTAAACATGGGAGGAGCATATTCAGGAATGTCTTGTGTAAATACAGTAGGTCTTGTGTACGTCGTGTGATTGATGTCCGGTAAGCCCGAGCTGTGTAACAAGACAGCTCTAAATGGAGACGTTTGATACAGCAACACTAAGTAAATAATCAGTTAAAAATTTATCTGCTGGATTGTCTTTCTTTGTGGATCCAACTTCTGAATCTCATATATGCTATATTGACAAAAGTCACCGGACACCTAGAAGAGAGACACAACATAGCATTTATTGGCATACATTAGTACGGTGTTGGTCCACCTTTGGCCTTAATGTATGCACTGACCCTTCGAGACATGCTTTCGACAAGGTTTTGGAACACAGCGATAGGTATGGTCTTCCATTCAGTACATAATGCTGCCGCTACCTGTTTCTCAGTAGTAGGCCTTGTTTCCAAACGTCTTATGCGGCACTCTATTTCCTCCCATAGGTGCTTTATGGGATTAAGATCAGAGCTCCGTGTTGGCCAGTCCAACACGATATGGAATTTTTGTCAAATCACGCTGTAACAGTCCTTGCTTCACGGCTCGGTGCATTATCCTGCTGGCGCAAAGGCTCAGTTCCATAGTATTGCCACAGAATTAGTACGGTATAATTGTCCAAAATATCGAGGTAGACTTGCTGGTTAACATGTTTGTCTACGATAGCCAAAGGGCCGGGATCATATCACGAAAAACACCCTCACACGAGTATACTGCCAGCTCCAAACTTTACCGTAGGAACAGTGCACTGTGGAAAGTAGCGTTCCTCCGGCTGTCGCAAAACCCACACACGGCCATCAGACTGATGGATCGTGTATCTGGATTCATCAGTCAATAGGACCCGTTTCCATTGATCTACGGTCCACGATAAATGTTCTTTACACCATGCTAAATGACGAGTAGGATTCGGAGTGGAGATGAAAGGCTTATGAGCAGCCCCACGACCACGGTTACCCATGAAATGAAGTTCTCTGCGAATGGTACGTCAACATCCCGAGGTTCCAACATTATTACCCACCTGTGCACTGAGGTCTTGTGCAGTACTCCGTCGGTAAGCTGTAACGACTCTCCTGAGGCTTCGACGTTCTCTATCACTCATTTTCTTTGGTATGCCGGTACGTTTTGCTGCTTCAGGCACGCCATGTATCTTCCACTTATTCAGTACATCCGAAACAGTTGACTTGGGTATTTTTAAATGCCTCTCGACTTCTCTTATGGACAATCACCTAATATAGCACCCAACAATCTTTCCTTTCTCAAAGTCAGTTCTCTCCCGCCGCAGCGTTTTAACGCAACCTCAGAGTGCGATATAATCGTGGTCAGCTGCAGGCTTGTTTTTTTATACCATTTGCAGCTGTACTGCGGATCTTAACAACGCAGCGGATCTGTTCATTTGCTTTTTAATGGGTGTCCGGTGACTTTTGTCAAAATAATGTATATGTATGGAAACATTTTTGCTCTAATTCCTTTCATCCATAGTGCTTTTTTGAAGGAGACATTTGAAATCTTAAAGCTCGTATTGAACAATGCTAAGTACGAAGAGTCTGGATGATATTCGTGTGGATACTTCATGTAATAGGTTTGTATCTAGGTTTAGTGTAGTTGCACCAAAAAGCCTTGTTTTCTGGATGACTAGGACAGTCGGACAAATAAATCGACATTAGAAAAACGAGACATAGCCGCCAAGAAGTTCTTATCCAGTGGATCAAAAAATATGACACACTGCTTGACCTTTCGAAGGTTTTGTTTCCACAGCTTGCACGTTAAATTAAGGTTAAGGAAGAGGTTTTTGAAGTATGAATTTTTAATAAATTTGCAGCATATGTTTTTATGAAAAACTGAAATCAGGTTTTTTAAGAGTCTCAAATCCTAAAATTAATTACTGATCCTAAATTTGAAAAACAAAACAAAAATCAACATGAAAACCAAGTGTGGCTGAACTCCAGAAGTATTATTCTGTAGTACCTGAAAAACCCAATGTGCCCTAAATACAAGAAAATAAAGAAAGGTATGGAAAACAATTTCAGAAGTCTGGGGGAACCAGAATAAAAAAAACCCGCTTCATATTTAGAGTATTTTCCCGACAACCTAAAAATTGTAAGCGAGGAGTAACTTTACCAATGACATTAAAGAAATTGAAAAGAAGCATCAAAGACGGTGGTGTGCAAATATACTGAAAAGTTACTATTGGATGTTGAAGAGGGAGAGTTTATGTGATCAGTTCCATGCGAAAATCATGAAGGCCAAAATTGCACTAATTTTAAAGCTGCATGCTACAAAACAATATGTAATTCGTGGACAAATAAGTTTAGGTTGCAAATATGTTTCAGCCGTCAGCTTTCTGTTTAGCATATATTTATATCTAAGCCAACGTTTTATGTTATAGAGAAAAACCACATTTTTTGTTTAGTTCTCTTTTCATTCTCCATGTTTCTGTGGCGCGATGAACAAGAATTTATGTAATTTTGGATATCAGCATCATTGCATTATTTAATAACAGTTTTTTATTACATTTAAAATGTCGAAGTTTTTTCTAATGCAGACTGGTGTTATTATAGAACTACTGACCAGACAGTTTTCAACGTTGCGTTGATTTCTGAGGATTCCTGCGAGTTGGGTTCTGGTTTCAGTTCTGGATAAGGATCAGTTGGTGTGCTTGTCTTTCGGTCTTTCTCTTCACTTCCCTAGTACCAGTGGCCCTGAATTAAGGACTGTCGTCTGCTTGTAGCCCCATGAACTGCTCAGGATCGACCCCGAAAAGAAAAAAAAAAAAGAAAAAAAAAGAAAGAAAGAAAAGAATAAATCTTTAAATAACTTGAACGTAGTAGGTTTGTTTGAGATACTGTATTTGCCAAAAGACGTGCTCATTGGTCATGACAGCTCGGTGTCATCCTTTGTGTTAAAAAACAGATTTTCTTCGCTAAAATGCAAACTTTAACAAGTTATTAAGTTTCATGGTGCAATTACGTTTCAAAACGATGGTGCCGTATATCAATTAAAGGGTAAAGAGAATGGGTTGCATGTAACTTGTGGAGCTCCAGAAGTCAGATACAGAGCAAAAAAAAATCCTTCAGTCTTTTATCTAGCTGATGTGAAATTGTTCGCAGTTCTGTAAAGAATGAATTCTAGCAATTCGAAATGAATTCATTATGATGAAGAATCAAATGCGATTTTAATGGCTTTATGCGTGTATTTAGAAAAAGAAGGAAGTTCTTCGTAAAACGTTATTTTGTAACGCGTTACCTTAATTCGGCAATTACTTCAAGGGCAAATGTAATGAGCACTGACACCAGATCAAACTTATTCAAACGCACAGTGAGCAGGTGGGCAAAGTATGGTTTGCTCACCTGCTCAACGTGCATTTCTGGTTGTGTACTTGCAGGTGTCTGGTCACTTGCGTAATCACATGACACCGTAACCCATTCAATCCTCCACTTTTTTCTAGGTATATTAGTGTGGCAACTCTTTGGTCAAGAGGAAGCAATTTCCACTGGGGATTTATTTTTCATGTGCATGGTTTCAAACCTCGCCGCAGTTTTTACTTCTTTCTTTCCTTGTCAAAATACAACAACAAGGAAGCTTCGTGACAATACTGCCTCGGACATTACTTCCGTCCCAGAAAATACGCATTATAGACAAAAAAAATTACGAACATATCTGATAAGACAGTCACACACAATAACGCGAATATATGCAAATGTAACAGTCACAAGACTGACGATGTGTCACTTTATCTTTTGCATAGAGCATGCAGATTATTCAACTACAGTAACTCATGTAAACAACAGAAACAGCCAGGATTTGTGGTAATTCGAATTGCAAGGTCCAGACGCACGTGCTAAACTTTGATATATGCAATTTCTCCAAAAATTGTCGTTCGTAATATGCAGTTAAAACAACAAGGAGGAATACTGCGAAATTCAAGGGATTTGTAAAAACTTTTTTTATTGGAGGTTTAACGACCACTGTGAGCAACGCAGTGGGCTATAAGCAGTCGCCCGTCCCTAATTCAGAGCCACTGACTCCAGGGAAGGGAGAGAGCCAGTGCCTTAAGATAAACACAACACCCATGCCTCACCGGGATTCGAACCCGGAGTCTTCTTGGACGAGTGATCAGCAGCCATCGCTTAGACCACAGCGTCACCGAGGCGGCGTATATAAGAACTTCGTTTATTGTTTGTTTGATTGGGGGTTTAACAACCACCGTGAGCAACGCAGTGGGCTATAAGCAGTCGCCCGTCCCTAATTTAGAGCCACTGACTCCAGGGAAGGAGAGAGCCAGTGCCGTAAGACAAACACAACATCCATGCCTCACCGGGATTCGAACCCGGAGCCTTCTTGGACGAGTGATCAGCAGCCATCGCTTAGACCACAGCGCCACCGGGCGGCGTGTATAAGAACTTCGTAATTGTTTGTTTGATTGAGGGTTTGACGACCACCGTGAGCAACTCAGTGGGCTATAAGCAGTCGCCCGTCCCTAATTTAGAGCCACTTATAACGAAGTAAATTTCTCCGTCATTTCTGTCCACGCCAGGATTCGAACCCGGATCCCCTCATTCCGGAACAAGTTGCTCTACCAATTGAGCTACGTGAACGTTCGTAGTTGCTGCTATCTGCCTTTATATCGTGTGCGTCCTGCTGGGCAGGCACGTCACATCTCCCCCCTAAAAGAGGGCCGGGGACATGGCCCACGGGTCAGCCGTGACCATGAATCTCTGCAGGCAGCCATCCTCTGAGAACGTGCACTTGAGGACTCCCAGGCAATCTGGTGTGTGAAATGCAACGTCACACAAATTTATTTTTCGAAGCGCTGTAGAAGGGATTCTCTTATTTTTCCTCTCTTGCGGTGTGGAAAGAACATCACACCATTGCGAGATCTTGAACCGCCGGGTCATCCGGAAAGTTCGGGCGCCATTATAACGAAGCAAATTTCTCCGTCATTTCTGTCCACGCCAGGATTCGAACCCGGATCCCCTCATTCCGGAACAAGTTGCTCTAACAATTGAGCTACGCGGACGTTCGTTGTCGCTGCTATCTGCCTTTATATCGTGTGCGCCCTGCTGGGCAGGCACGTCACACACTGGCTCCAGGGAAGGGAGAGAGCTAGTACCTTACGACAAACACAAAATCCATGCCTCACCGGGATTCGAACCCAAACCTATCTCGGACGAGTGATCAGAAGCCATCGCTTAGACCACTGCGCACACCGGAGCGGCAAAAACTTTGTTTATGCGTAACTTCGTATTATGCGAGCTCGTGGTATGTGTAGCTGACTGTTTATTGAAATATCTACTTCTACTGTAACTAAAGTGTAAATGGTTTACTTTTACTCAATGTCCAAATGGATATCTCTACATTTTCATTTTTCACCTGGTGAAACATTTCCCGTTCCCTAATGGAAAAAGTAAAGTGGAGCCAGGATTTGTGGTAAAGCATTTGGCACAAAATTTCAGCTCCATTATATGACTGGTTTGAAAAACTTGGATGCTGTAATTACGAACAAAGTTTTTCATTCTGTTTTCCAGGTCTTTCTGGAGTAAACTCAACCATCAAGGAGGCATAAACCTTCATTTTGAGTTGACCACATTTGAACCTCACCAATTTTTATTAGAACTATTTTCACATCGGTTTCTTTTAATAATAATGATTTACTTTCCATATGCATAATTTACTAGTAGTGAGGGTGACGCTATATTTATCTTTGAAATTATATGTGCGTTTTAAAAAATTACACCGATGAACCATTACATTATGACTACCCACCTAATAAGCTGAAGGACCCCAATTGACCCGCAAAACAGCGGCCACTTGGGGAGGCATCGATTCGATGAGGTGGCAATAGGTGTCCTGGGGTATCTGGTACCATAATATTGACAGCAGATCGTCCAGCTCCCGTACATTTCGGGGTGATGCTGATTTCGCGCGAACCCGTATTCCCAAGTCGAACCGCAAATATTCGATTGGGTTAATGTCAGGTGAATTTGGAGGCCAGGATATTAACAGAAAGTCACCAGCTTGTTCCTCGAACCACTCCTTGACGATTCTGGCAGTGTGGCGTGGTCCATTATTCTGTTGTTGTAATGGCCATCACCAGCAGAGAACGTAGTTGCCGTGAATGGGTATATTTGGTCCGCAACGATGTTCAGATATCTGACAACTGTCAGAGATTGTACTATTGAGATAATGGGGCCTAAAGTGTCCCAAGAAAGCATCGCCTTCAGCATAACACCTTCGCCGCCGGCCTATTTCCGCCCAACAGTTCCTTCAGGTGCCATAGCGTCCGTCCGTTGGTAATCGGCGTATCCAAGCTCGGCCGTCTACGTGGTGCACCAGGAATCTTGATTAGTCAGAATACGCCACTTTCTTACAATCATCCGCTGCCTAATCTCGATGATCTTAGGCCCATTTCGTGCGTTGTTGGTGATGAAGCGCTGTGAGCCTGGGGACCGAGCTGGATCTTCGGCTACGCAGGCCCATGCGCAGAAGGTTGCGATGAACTGTGTGCTGTGACACATTGCCGTGATTGAGATGAGTTAGGGCTCAATTTTAAGAGCCCGGGACCGGCCCTCTTTTTTTATTACATGTGTTTGCTGAGCCCGGGACCGGCCCTCTTTTTTTATTACATGTGTTTGCTGAGCCCGGGCCCGGATTCTTGGAACATTTTGCTTATAAAGGCTTGCATTTATGCATTATACACCGGCCAAAGATATGGCCCAAGCAAGAATTAGTTTAAATATCATTAGGTTAAAAAGTTTAGTTCAGTTAATCCACTTCACAATATTAATATTGATCTGATACCGGGCCGAGCTGGGTTAATCATCCCACCGCTCGCCACCAATTGATCAGATCTACTGTCTGTAGTTATCCCATCGTTGACCACCAATTGATCTGAACGTGCCGAGCGGTATAAGTATATTTCTTCACTGATCTCTTTCGACGGAGTTCTTGGCGCAAAAACTGTATTACATGGGCATACACTTAAACAATTTGAACCAATCACCTGCGTACACATAAATAATGTGTTCTATGACTGCGCTGATTACCTAAAGAAATATTTAATTGGCTATGAAAGCATAACAATGGCACACATACGAATAAAATTTAGCTTTCTTCTGAACATAAGTATTGGGTCAACTTTGACCTAAATCAGTTCCCGCGAGATAGTTTTAATGAACTTAAATTCCACAGTTCAGTCTTACTATTTCTCAGTTCAGTTCTTGAAATACATTAATTCAGTTCTTGAAATATATTAGTTCAGTTCCTCAACTAACTGCGTAGCAGATGTAACAATAGAAACAAAACGTTTCTACTCACATGGATGCTGACCAGAATAAATCCAAATTGTGATTTAACATTTCACCTGTATATTTGTTAGGTATCCAAGCCACCGCTCTTACGCTATCAATTTTCCTTGCACCATGTTTTATCCCGTCGCACTTACACGTAGAGGCTGCGCTGCTTACGTAGCCACACACACACACACACATGGGGCCTCGCTTCGCCCCACAGGACCAGATCGCTTCTTCCGCCGCTTCAGGGAGAGGATGGTAATTGCACACTGCCGTAGTTGGACTCGAGCCCGATCTTTGCTTCTCATTGGAATGACCACTGTCCACTCGTACTCTTCTGTAACTTTGCTTTCATTGGGCCAACCAGTTGCTGATTTTCATTAGGTTCCAGCCTAGAAATTGCTGCTTTATCACGCGGATTTAGGCATTCCGCTGTCTTTATGGCAAACTGGCATATCCATTTGCCTCGAGTTGTCTCAGTTTCCATTTCTTACCAAATGCAGAGAGTTTCGCTCTTCATTGCCCAATTCATACAGCAGATTCAAGGCATCGAGCTCAGCCTTTCACATCGGAGAGCGAACAGACAACTAAACGTTCTTCCTTATTTTCACGCTAAGTCCGAAATCTTATTTCTCTGCACGGACCACACAGAGAGCAATTGTTCTCAAAAATGTCCCAAACAATCGACGAATTTACGATTATTCGCTAAACCTTTTGTCCCCCATCTTCATTCATTTACTCAAGTGGCCCCTCTTCGAAATGTAACTCCTTCCCTGTTTAGACTGGCCGTCAGCTGCAACCTTCGATTTATGACCTAACAGAGCTATTCTGAGACCATCCAACCAAAGGGAGAATTCTTTGCCTCCTTTCTGTCCTATCCCCAGATAAAACTTTCTCTGCGGTTTACACTTTTAAACTCCAATCAAGCCTCGAACATAATTAATACTTAATTAATTTCACACATCCACCATGCCCATTAATAACTAAATTAATGGAGGGGTAGGTCGTAACGATATGTTTTTAGAAATACTACGTATAACGCCAAATGTTCTAAAATGTGGATTTGAAATTAAATAAATAATCAACGTGCCCTTCGACCGTATCAGGGGAATCAGTAATTTTGGTAAAAGCTGAAGAAAAGAAAATCGTTTACAAACAAAAAATTGCATTCGTTATTTCTTTTTGATTTCTAAATTTACTTTTATTTTGAATAAATTGCATTATAAAACGTACAACGCCGTACAGACAGTTGCAAGTGTTTGAAATTTTGACTCTAGAAAACTAATCTTTGCAATATAATTTACATATATGCTAATTGGTAAAGGTAGTTTAGAGTGATGTAGTAGAATATAAAAAAAGCATGTAGGGAAATTTCCAAAATTAAAAAAAAAAGAACGTAAAAGCATTCCAGACCAGATTATTCTGCATTTTGTAACAATAACAAAGGTTTGCGCTTAATAGTACAGTATAATACTGTAGTTACAATTGTATCATATGTGTGTGCAGTTTCCATATCAAGTTCATCTTGAAAGAACAGAGAGTATTGCATCTAATGCCTCATCGCTTCAACTTGATCTTCTTTTCTCTAAAACTCGACCTGCTGCATTAAAAACCAACGTCACCTCAAAAATCGCGGGAGTGAGGAAATTTTAAAAAATAAATAACAATGCTTCTAACTGCACAATTTTGGAAATTAATACATCATTTTAAATATAAGATTCTTGATTTTTAATAAAATACAAAAAAATGGGAATGTGGTCGTTTCCTAGTTTTTCGATACCAGACCTATTTAAACTAATCCTTGCTTGGGCCATAGCTTTGGACAATGCATAATGCAAGTCTTGCTAAGCAAAATTTGTCTTGCAATGGCAGCTAGCTTAGGAAATTGAAAATCCTTCCACGATGGTAACAAATCCACAATGAAATTCAACACGTGTAATTCAACCGGGCTCTGAATTACACGTGTTGAATTAATTACAGTAATGAAATTCAACAAGTGTGATTCCGAGCCCGGGTCCAGCCCGACCCGGGTTTCTCGGTAGTTAATGAATTATGAGCCTGTCCGAGGCCGGGCCGGGCCTGGGACCGAGCTCATCTCTAGCCGTGATCACGACTGTTGTGGCTGCAGGTGATTTATTGCACTGTCGCTCTGCGGTCGCTGTGAACAATGCGGTACACTCTCCGCTCCCCTCTGGCATTAGTGAGCTGCGGACGACACACGGCTTGACGGCGGTTCGTTGTTTGGTAATCTGTTCAACTCTTCTCATACGTACTCACTACAGCGGCACGTGAACAACCCACAAGCAGCACCGTTTTCGAGATCATAGTTCCGAGGCGCCGTTTTCGAGATTGTAGTTCCGAGGCACCGTTTTCGAGATCGCAGTTCCGAGGCGCCTGTTTTTGAGATCTTAGTTCCGAGGCGCCGTTTTCGAGATTGTAGTTCCGAGGCACCGTTTTCGAGATCTTAGTTCCGAGGCGCCGTTTTTGAGATCTTAGCTCCGAGGCGCCGTTTTCGAGATTGTAGTTCAGAGGCACCGTTTTCGAGATCTTAGTTCCGAGGCGCCGTTTTTGAGATCTTAGTTCCGAGGCGCCGTTTTTGAGATCTTAGTTCCGAGGCGCCGTTTTCGAGATTGTAGTTCCGAGGCACCGTTTTCGAGATCGCAGTTCCGAGGCGCCGTTTTTGAGATCTTAGTTCCGAGGCGCCGGTTTCGAGATTGTAGTTCCGAGGCACCGTTTTCGAGATCTTAGTTCCGAGGCGCCGTTTTTGATATCTTAGTTCCGAGGCGCCGTTTTCGAGATTGTAGTTCAGAGGCACCGTTTTCGAGATCGCAGTTCCGAGGCGCCGTTTTTGAGATTTTAGTTCCGAGGCGCCGTTTTCGAGATTGTAGTTCCGAGGCACCGTTTTCGAGATCTTAGTTCCGAGGCGCCGTTTTTGAGATCTTAGTTCCGAGGCGCCGTTTTCGAGATTGTAGTTCAGAGGCACCGTTTTCGAGATCTTAGTTCCGAGGCGCCGTTTTTGAGATCTTAGCTCCGAGGCGCCGTTTTCGAGATTGTAGTTCCGAGGCACCGTTTTTGAGATCTTAGTTCCGAGGCGCCGTTTTCGAGATTGTAGTTCCGAGGCACCGTTTTCGAGATCTTAGTTCCGAGGCGCCGTTTTTGAGATCTTAGTTCCGAGGCGCCGTTTTCGAGATTGTAGTTCAGAGGCACCGTTTTCGAGATCTTAGTTCCGAGGCGCCGTTTTTGAGATCTTAGTTCCGAGGCGCCGTTTTCGAGATTGTAGTTCCGAGGCACCGTTTTCGAGATCGTAGGCAGTTCCGAGGTGCCGTGTCATCACAATTTGGCCTTTATCAAACTCCGATAAATCGGCAGCTTTTCCTATTCTGACTCCGAACACTCTACTAACCGAAAGCCGGTCCTCGGGTTGTATATATGCTGCTCTGTGAACTTCACCTGCGCCACCGTTTGGTCTCCAGGCGCACTCATTTCTCTAGGCTGGGGTTGGTCATAATGGAGTGGCTCATTAGTGTATCTTTGTCTTTCCTTGCATACTATTGCCATAGTTCTTACCATAATATCCATGTACTTTCCACATTATATTTATATATTTAAATTTAAATATGACTCTTCCGTTAAATGAACTATTATTTATTTTATACTTTGTGTTAAGAGTTCTGATGTGTTACTTTTTTCAATGTTTCAGGATATATATGTAAAAGAGGGATGGATTGCTAGGGCCAGAGAAATTGCTTCCGGGAAAAAATAAATTCTCTTTCGGATTCTCTCTGGTATTGATGAAATTATAGCTGACAGAAGTTTAGCTTGAATAAAGTATATTTTTGAAGGAAGTGTCTGTCTGTCTGTCTGTCATTCATTCGCACTCTAATTTATCACATGTAAATATTAATAGTTCGCTAGTATTTGCTTCTGTAGAGAGAAGCAAATACAAGCTCTTATTTTCATACAGCATTTAAAACCTACTTCGAAAATATGCAGTTGAAATCTCTGGTGTAATCCTGTTGAGTCTTAACCTGCTTACGGAACGCAGGCGCTGCCAGCTCCTTTGATACTCCTTTGGCGGTAGCCAGGGTTGTACAATTACGTGTAAAAAAAGGTTTTCTACGTGACACGTAAATTACGCGTAAAAAAACGCGTAAAATACGTAGAAAACGTAAAATAAGTAAAAAACGCGTAAAATAGGTAACAAAATTAAAAAAACCCATGTCTTTGTGCTATTAATTAACTTGCTATGCAATCTTTGTGCTGTTAATTAACTTGCTATCAGTATCGAGAAAAATCTGGAAAGTTTGGAGCGCTTATGAAGAAAGGGTGTTAAATCTCCACGGACATTCTGGCACTTCGCCAGTCGGCACCATAAGGAGTTGTCAGC
Organism: Macrothele yani; assembly: GCA_039090855.1. NCBI lineage: Eukaryota > Metazoa > Arthropoda > Arachnida > Araneae > Macrothelidae > Macrothele > Macrothele yani. Next base: position 122,538,525 of record CM077026.1, read on the forward strand.
AGTTGCTTTGAAGTTAATCAAACGTTCGAAGAAATTGGTTCAAATATATTACACTCTTAAGTTACAAGATCATAACAGTGAGGATTATTAGTCTGATTAAGGGTGTGTGAGAACTGAGAGTGACAATTATAAACATTTAAAGAGTTATATTTAAAACAAGTAGTTTAATGTTTTGTCAAATCCACAGTTTTTTTCCTTTAAGGGTATAAGAATAGCATAATCAATATGAAAAACGTTTAGAGTTTTAAAAGGGTAAAATTATGATTTTGGAGTGTACACCTGGATAACATATCAAACACAAATATCATTAAATTAAAATGTACAACATTTTGCATTATAGACATTCCATTGACATTCATGTCAAAATATTATCTTTGGTGAACAAACTGAACATAAAATTGTTTATTCTATAGAATTACATAAATATGAAAATACACTATATATACATTGTGATTTTTAATAATGCTACTGCAAAAGGTAGATTATTTTCTCCATTTTTAATATACGAGAAAGAACAGATACATTATAATTTCTAAAAAGAAATATGTTAATAGGCGGCTGAGCTGTATGAACAATCTTAAAAGAATAATGATTTCGTAGTGAAATATACAAGAAATTTTAAGTTTAAAATGCAATAAATTTAAAGTGGTTTCAATATTATATTATTTATACACACACATGAAAGAAAATTAGTTTTTTACGTCTGCGTAAAAAACTGGTTTTCTACGCCAAGTAAATTACCTATATATTACGCGTAATTTACGTAAAATACGTAACGAGTAAAATACCTTGCCAAGCCTTTTAGCATGCTCGTAGCTTAGCTACGTTGAAGTGAGGAGATTATATTTTCTTAAAAATGTTCCTGAATTACGGAGAAAGTTCTGCGCTCTATAAAAATATGTTGTTCTTTTTACTCTTGAAGTATCAGCTTTTAGCTACGTGCAGAAAAAGACTTCGTATTGGGTTTGACTGGTTACTGGTATTAGCTGCAAACCTGACTAAACATTGCAAATGTCTCTAAGCTCTTGCATATATTTCAATTCAACGGTCCAGGGTCCATCAGTCCAAAGTGGTGCTTACATTTTAATGTCTGTTTGATCCTCGGATTGGCACATCATAGTAACAGAACGTTGAATGTAATTCACTTCACATCAATGAAGACTAGTGACAACATGCATTTCGCACAATATAAAGACGCTGTCTAAATTCCCTTCAACAAATCCTTAACTCAAAAGAGTCTGCCTTTTGACAAATCATGAATTCGAAAGAATTGCTCTTAGCGTGAACATATGAACCCTACTCTCATCGGTAGCAATATAAGACACATAAGAAACCATTCTGCTATCATTCACCTTTAGCTCTCTCTCTCTCTCTCTCTCTCTATCTCTATATGTGTCTCATTGCTTTCTAAAACTGTAAACAGAACATAATTATGTTTAACTTTGACTCACTGCCGGTGTTGCTAACTTTAGATACTCGTCGATGTATGATATTCAAATTTATTTTTGCCGGCCCTCGAACCCACATCATTCTCCCCCGGAGTCGAATGCTTTCCCAGTTAAGCTACACTGACGAAGTTTATCGCTGCTACTTGACGTCTTGACATGTGCGTCACCTCTGTAATTTATAACATATATCCGCCATCCTTTGAGAAAGGGCTGGAACCGAATTATAGGTTTTCGGTTTAGCCGGCAAAAGCTTGAAGCAGCTCACTGAAGAAGAAAGTATTGTGACTAATTCCAGACGATGTGTGGAAGGAACATCTCACATTTTATGAAGAACCTAACAACGGCGAGTAAATCCTTTTTTACGTTCGGGCACCAATGTGAAAATGCAAAATTTCCACATCCTGTGACGTACACTCTAATTTAACTTTCCTTTTTAGTTTCTTTCTCTATGTAAATTTGAGTTCATTCTCCTCAGCGTTTTTCAAAATTAACGTGATATCTTACCTCTCGCAAGAGTATGGTTGGCAACAACTTGAGGTCAGAACGTATGACGTGTAGATGTTTCAGATGAGAACAGAACGATATATAATGTTTGAGATGCAGCAATATGTGGAGATAGTGGAAGTTATGCTAATTGTGGAAGAGAAGTTTGTTAAACTAAAGTTTGAGTTTTGAAGGCTCCATGCTCTATTGTAGTGTTGGCCTCTTAACCAATTATTATTATTATATGATGTTAATATACTATTAACATCAGGTTCGTTTGAATATTTCTTGTACAAGTGCCAAAGTATTAGTGGCGAATAAATACTAATAGTACATTAACTTTTGTCGACGTTTACTTGACTGACTCCTGTTTCACTGTAAGTGTAATTTTTATGTAGTGTTCAGTCAGCTATACTTGAACGAGCATTACAATACTTCTGCTCTGGATCTGAATCCTTTCCCAATTAAGCTACGCTGGCAAAGGCTTTCTACTGCTACTTGCCGCTTTGCTATGAACGCAATCCCTATACTACACTGCTGGCCACCCAAAATGCAACGCTAACAAGGACACAAGATAGCAAAGCCAGATTTACTGTACACATAACGCCATATACAAAGATGAAACGATTGAGCTTACAGGCCCGTGCGACTTGCGGAACACGCAGACAACAGTAGTTCGTGTGGTCCCCATGGCTGGCACTAATGGCCGCTACACGCCGAGGCATCGAACGAAAGAAGCTTTGGATGTGGGCTTGGGGTATGTCGGTCCAGGCTGCTTCCACACGTTGCCACAGTTCACCTGTCGTAGCCGCGGGTTGTGCTTGCCGGGCCACTCGGTTGCCGATCAGCGACCAGACGTGTTCGATGGGCAAAATATCGGAAGAACAGGCGGGCCACGGCAGCAGTGACACCTGGTGGGCCGTGAAGAATTGTCGCACGATGCGTGCCACGTGCGGGCGCGCATTGTCCTGTTGAAACGTGGCCGCTTGCAGGTCCTGCAGGTAAGAGAGGACTACAGATTCCAAAACGTCAGAGATGCAGCGGTGGCTGTTGAGTGTATCGGCGATGCGTACCAGAGGGTGCGGGTGCCATATCCAATTGCGCCCCAAATCATAACGCCAAGCGACGAACCGTTATGGTGATGCATAATGCAGGCGTCATACAGTCTCTCGCCGCGGTGCAGCCACACGCGGATCCGACCATCGTGGTGTTACAGGCAGAAGCGGGATTCGTCGGAAAAGACAATGTCCTGCCAGTCCGTAGTACAGTTACGGCGTTCAACGGCCCAATGCCGCCGCACTCGCCGGTGGTGTAACGTCAATGGTAATCGGAGTAATGTGCGCAGTGCGACAAGTCCCCGCTCCTGCAGACTACGTCGAACGGTACGTGATGACACAGGTTGTTGCGTAGCACACACTAATTCCTGCGCTAACGTTCGTGATGTGGTGGTGCGAGCCGTCAATGCCCGCCGCACAACATGCCGGTCCTCTCGTTCGGTGGTGTGCCGCGGCTGCGGCAATCACTCACATCGGTCCATCCGTCCGTCTGTTCGTCCGTCCCTCCTGCACGCACCGAATCCATACTCGCCTCCCTGTAGCTGGATGTCGTACCACACGGGCGCCGATGTCTCGGTACGATAAACCGCTGTCGCGATAAGCCACTGTTCGTCCTCTGAGGAACTCCGAAACGTGCTGGAATGAGAGCTGTATTCTGCGACGATGCATCCGGGAGCTTCGCACGCACAGGTCTGGCAGCACAACACACTTCCACTACTTACACCCCGCCTTCTGTGCACCCTTCTTATAGTGCTTCTCGGTGGCGTCCCGGGCGCTCATGATTTGCATATGCCCTACAATGCTAATCGTTTGCATGTCCTCTCGCGGGCGACACATGCTGTGAATTTCAGGCCAATCGGATGCTTCCTTCTTGGTGTTGCAGTTTGGGTGGCCAGTAGTGTACATCACACGGGAAATAATGTGTTGTTAAGTCAAAAGTGTTTAACATGAAGAAACGAAATTTGTATAAGAATAGAGAAATTAAAAAGGGTCATTAAATTTGAGGTCTCCTAAGTACAGTATTATGTCTTATTTATACGCAGTATTTTATCGAATGTTCGTCGGTACCGTGTTCTGTTACGTCCGGTTCTTCACTGCTTAAAAAAAGCTGGTGAATATTGCGGTAGCGAACTTGCACCGAAAGACACATGATAGCTTGCCATCGAATAGATGAATGTGAAACAGCCGGAGAATGAAACACAACAACAGGAGAATTTGGGTAAATTAACGGCAATACTGTGGCAGCACACATGTTGTACTGAAATTATGTATGAACAAATGACATAAAGCTATGTGTATTGATCTCCAGTACGGTGTATAGTTACTAGCGACTGCTAAAACACTGCCACGTAGCTGATGCATCAAAAGAGAGAGATTTTTTAGCAGTTCTTGGCTACTCCGCGTTAAGGGCTGGCTGCAGCTGTTGACGTATAATAGGAGGGGCCTGAGAAATGCAACACTTCTGCCTAGTGTGTCCCACCCGTGATCAGTGGAGTTGAGGTCAAGAGAGTGCGCAGCTAGTTCAAACGCTCGATGACCTCATCGTGAAGCATGCTTTCCACCAGTTAAGCTCGATGTAGGTGGCAATATCATTCGTGAAGAGTATCATTTTCCCAACTGCTGAGGCATACGACACAACAATTGTTCGCAACATCTCATGAAAGAAAGAGATATCTTCGCTGGTTAGATGCCTTACCTCGTCAAGGGTCCATTTCGGATGACGTATAGGTCTGTACGACAGCCAACGCCCCTGCCCGCCCACAGGAGGATTTTATAACCATCGAAGATATCTCTTTTCTGCGTGAAGGCTGTATTTTTATGCATTCCACGTTCACGCCAGAGAAGTACGCGACGAATAACGGATTTCAGGCTGAACTGTGACTCCCCCGAGAAATCAACGCAGCGCTGTTATTCTCGGTCCTACCTGTAATAGTCTTCAGGCCACTCTGTGCAGGCTGCCCTCTAATGCGCAGAGAGAGACACACACACTCCATTGACCTATGGGCATACAGTCCTGTTTGGGCCGCTCCGGTGGCGCAGTGGTCTAAGGCGCTGGCCTCTGATCATTCGTCCGTAAGGGGTCCGGGTTCGAATCCCGGTCAGGCATGGATGTTGTGTTTGTCTTACGGCACTGGCTCTCTCCCTTCCCTGGAACCAGTGACCCTAAATTAGGGACGGGCGACTGCTTATAGCCCATTGAGTTGCTCACGGTGGTCGTTAAACCTCCAACCAAAAAAAAAAAAAAAAAAAAGTCCTGTTTGGCGGAGCCTAGTGCGTATTATTTGTGTGCATGGTCTTCGTTCTGTGGAGGCAGTAAACAAGAGTTTCCATCCAGTTACTTTTCGCCGGAGGATACTACGGTTCAGTAAACTCGAAAGCCTGTCGTCATCTCGAGCTGTTGTTGCTGTTGACTGACCATGACCTGGTCTTCTTTGTACTATTCTGGTCTCTTGGAGACGCATCTACAGTCGACTGATGAAGCTTTGAGACACTTTAACCACTTCAGCACTATCTCTTGCGTCTCACCAACTAGGAGCCACCCGATGATTTTCCAATCTATCGATTCTGGTAAATTATTTTGCTGAGTCACCGTTCAATAGAAAAACAAACACATTTTGTTTCAGTTTCCTACCGAACAAGAATGACTCAAAGAGCGCGATACTTACAGCTGGTTTGTTTTGAGTTTCGGTAAGGTGTTCAGATGCATCAGGGCTACTCATTTTCATGTTCTGATCCACCTTCTTGTGAATATTTGCCGCTCACCTTTCATCATAGACTTATAGCGCGTTGATTTTCCACCTCTTTATACTTACATTACAATATCACCTTATTTTTTGAGTCGTGTAATTGTCGGATTGGAAAAGTTCCTTTAACGTAGGCTACCCTTTCCAATGATCAATATAATTACACCATCATATTTTCCTCCTAAGTGGCATATCAGCAGATTTTCCTGTAGAACTACATATGACCTCTTAACAGTCCCAAAGGTATTTTTGCATCCTATTGCTGCAAACGTCATCATTGTATTTCGCACCTTTCGTAGTTTTTCTTATGTAAGACTTTCCCGATAGATGACGTAAGCTCATATTACGTTTCCTGCGACACCTTATCTTCTATAGATGGGAGTGGAAAAAATGTTAGCACTGAACACCTACAGTGAGTGGCCACTTTATTATGACCACCTGGCAGTTTTAAGCAAATAAGCTATGGCTGCACGCTGTTGCCGCCAGAGGGCGAGGCCAGTATAAAAAGGGAATGCTAAGTGCTTGCGACAGTAGTAGAAGTGATTTTTGGGTGAAAAATGCGATTTGACGGACTTTCAACTTGGGATTATTGTAGGAGCTCAGAGCCATGGAGCGAGTATCACCGAAACCGCAGGCATTCGTGAAATGTTCCAGAGCAGCTGTTGTTAAAGTGTTTAAAGACTCGACTGTCAGCCAAAAAAATGGGTCTCCACGCGCAACGTGTAGACGTCATCAACTAGTGACTGCTCGGGAGGAACGGAGAGTGTCCAGACTGGTAACAGACAACAGAAGGGCAACAGGGCAGCAAATTACAGACCATCTTAATCAAGGATCCCCTCAAATGTTCTCTGCACGTACTGTTCGCCGTACACTGCATCGGATGGAATATGGCAGCCGAAGGCCTCTTTGAACACCTTTGCTGTCTGCAGTTAACAAGACAAAAACGTCTCCAGTTCGCACAGGAGCACAAAGATTGGACAGTCGATAATTGGAAACAAATTATGCTGCACGAAAGCATGCACCCTAAATGCATTGCTACAACCCTTCAAGCTGGTGGAGACAACGTTATGGTTTGGGGAATGTTTTTCTGGCATGCTTTAGGCCCTTTAATTTGTGTTTATCAACGTCTGACTGGCACATCATATCTAAACATCGTTGCGGACCAAGTGCATCCAGTCATGTGGATGGTTTATCCCAATGGCGATGGCTACTTTCAACAAGATAATGCGTCCTGCCATAGTGCTCGTATTGTACAGGATTGGTTTCAGGAACATGCCGGTGATGAGTTTACTTTGCTTAGGTAGCTCCCGCAATCTCCAGATCTCAACCCCATTGAGAATTTGTAGAAAAAAGTTGAACGAACCATCAGACAGCTGGATCCACAACCCTGCAATCTCACATTCCTGGAAAGTGCTATTCATCAAGCATGGTCTCAAATTCCACAAAACACCTATCAACATCTCGTGGAGTCCATGCCACGAAGAATCGACGTAGTATTAAAGGCAAAAGGTGGCCCAACGAAGTATTGAGGGGGTGGTCATAATAAAGTAGCCACTCAGTGTATAACTGTGGTCAATATTATCAGCACATCTTTTGATTTTTCCAGACTTGCTGTTTTCCGAACAAGGGGAATAATGATATTCATTTGCTTTTGTCATGATTTCTGAGCTTCGAGTTATCGAGTTGTTCTTTTGCCGTGTTTTTAAAGTTATTTTTGAAATTCGATTGCTGTAATAACTGCTGTAATTTTCAATGCAATTTCGAGTTTCTTCGGTGAAACATTTCCCCGTTAGTCGTCCCAAAATTCGATTTCCTTTGTTCAATAGAAGATTAAAATCGACCTTCCCTGCTTTCGTAATAATTTTTCATTTTCTTTCTGTCCTCAATTCCAGTTGCTCTTAACTAGAAATAGCTATTTCTTCCCTTCCACCTTTAATACGGATCGTAAATCTACTGATAAACAAAAGTATTGTCGTAATTTAAACTGAGAGATGTCAACTCGCAAAAAAGATGTTTTTTCGCGTTAACGTCATAGCTCTGCAGACAACGTTACCAATTATGTTTTTTACTTCACTTCCTCGAACAAATTTCTTAGATTTTTATCACGATAACGTACCAAATTTTGGTTCTAAAAAATTTGATGAAATGCTTTGGTTTTGTCATCAAATTATGAAATGCTTTGGTAAATGCTAAATGCTTTCGGTTTTATTATCAACACAAGAACTGAATCCAGAAAAGTCAGAAAAAACAATATTAGTAAAGAAAAAAATAAGGGTATCTATCAAGTTCTTTCCTTAGTAAAGCTCACGATGGGAGCTATTCTTCCGTAGTGTGCTTTACCGAGTAACAGAGCCAAAACAGACACAAGCGTTTTTCATCAAGTCGGACTTTTTTTTTTCTTTGATTGGAGGATTGACGACCACCATGAGCAACTCAATGGGCTATAAGCAGTCGTTCGTCTCTAATTTAGGGTCACAGGTTCCAGGGAAGGGAGAGACCCAGTGCCGTAAGACAAACACAGCATCCATGCCTCACCGGGATTCGAACCCGGACCCTTATCGGACAAAGGAGCAGAGGCCATCGCTTAGACCACTGCGCCACCGGGGCGGCAGGGGCGGTCTTTAATTTTTCAGAAGATGAAGGAGGTTTTACGCAATGTGCATTTAATTCGTCGGCACCAGTTTTGTCCTCTTCCCTGCACTAGTAGCCCCAAATTATGGAACAGCGACTTCTTTTAACCCTATTCTGTGTTCATTTATACTGGACCGTTTATTTAAAGTGTTTAATTACTGATTTTCAATTAAGTTTGCAACTACTACGAGCATCGAATTAAACGTAAGGGTTCAGCAACAGATTTAAGTCGAAGCAACCAAACCCTTTTTTACGCTTTCCAAAAGTAGGTTGAAGAAGCGTATATGCTCCACCATGTCCGTCCGTCTGTCCGCACGATAACTGGCGTAAAAATGGTTCAATTTCGATGAAATTTTAGTATGTAGTAGGGGACCACCCGGGGACGAACCCTATTGAAAATGGGACAAATGGGGTCAAAGGTCACGACGTAGGAGCGGGATTCATTCCATTGCGCTTATACGTCATAACTTGCGTAAATATGGTTCGATTTCAATGAAATTTGACTATGTGGTAAGGGACTGCCTGGAGACGAACCCTATTTGAAATGGGTGAATTGGGGTCAAAGATCAGGACATAAGAGAGGGATGCATTCCATTGTCTTTATGCGTCATAACGTGCGTAAAAATGGTTCGATTTCGATGAAATTTCAGTATGTGGTAAGGGACCATCTGGGGACAAACCCTATTAAAAACGGACGAAATGGGGTCAAAGGTCAGGACATAGAATTGCGATCCATTCCATCGGCCTTATCCCATATTATTAAGGTGGACGTCAAGTAATTTTGCTTCCTATACTTCCAATGGAAAAACTTTTGTTCACATTTCCTTCACAATTAATGTGTTCCCAAGGATGAAAATTTGAACATTAATTAAAATAACTTCTTATTATCACTTGGAATACTTAATATTTTCTAAAACATAACCATAATTATATTAAAAATCAATAACTTTTCCTTTGGTGGTGTTGAAGCCAGAAAAAGGATGGCGCGACCTGTACTTTGATGACGCCAGTAAACAAAGAAATGTTGGATTGCATAATTATGGTTATGTTTTAGAAAATATTAGGTATTCCAAGTTATAAAATGTAGCTATTTTAATCGATGTTCAAATTTTCATCCTTGTGAACGCATTAATTGTTTAGAAAAAGATGGCGCGACCTGTATTTTCATGACGTCAGTAGACAAACAAATGTTGGATTGCATAAATATGGTTATGTTTTAGAAAATATTAAGTATTGCAAGTTATAAAATGAAGATATTTTAATCGATGTTCAAATTTTCATCCTTGGGAACGTATTAATTGGGAAGAAACTGTGTACAGAAATGTTTCCATTCGAACTACAGGAAGCAAAATTACTTGACGTTCACCTTAAAGGAGCGATTCTTGTATGTATGTAAATTTTATTTTGAAAACGGCTCTAAAGATTTTGATGAAAGACGTTAACCTACCGTTTTCTGGTACTAGAAATCGATTTAGCTTGATCTCGACTTTAGGAAAATTCGTTTAGGGGGTAAATAACCACCCCGAATTACCACGTTTTTAGTGTAATGTCATGGCGTTGTCCGATTAGATGTTGGCGCGCGGTCTCGCCATCTGTCTCATTACGTCACGCGTTGTGTGCGGATCCTATTAAAGTTTTATGACGTCACAGTCTTGCTAGCAGATGGTCGCGATTCCCATCTGCCTCATTACGTCACGCGTTGTGTGCGTATGTTCGTACGCACGATAATTCGCGTAAAAATCGTTCGATTTCGATGAAATTTTAGTATGTGGTAGGAGAACACCTGGGAAGGAACCCTATTGAAAATGAACGAAATAGGGTCAAAGGTCAGGACATACGAGCGGGATCCATTCCACTGCTGTTTTGCGTCATACGTAACTTAAGAAAGGTTCGATTTCGATTCAATTTTATTATGTGGTAGGGGATCACCTGGGGGCAAACCCTGTTGAAAACTGGCAAAATGGGGGTCAAAGGTCAGGGCATAGGAGCGTAATCACTTCCATCGCCATTATGCGTCATAACTTACATAAAAATGTTTAGATTTGGATGAAATGTTAGTATATTGTAAGGACCTGCCTGGGGACGAATACTATTGAAAATGGGCGAAATGGGTCGAAAGTTAGGATACAGAAGCGGGATCTATTACATAGCCCTTATGCATCATAACTTACGTAAAATTGCTTCGATTGCGACAAAACTTTATCATGTTATTTCGGAGGTATACTGAACCAGTTCTGTTGAATATAATCGAAATGGGATCAAAGGTCAGGGCACAGGAGTGAGATTTATTCAACAGCCATTTTCCTCATAACTTGAGTAATAACTTGAGTAATGATTTCTAGTATGTTAGAAAGCGTATCATAATCAATGCACTGCGTGATGTTACTAACTTGTTATTTTATGGTACCCTTACCTTTTGATAAGTTATAAAAGAATGAAGACTCTTTGGCATGATTTATGAAACGCATTAGCTTCATCCTAGAATGAGGCTGCTCCGTTAAATGAGGCAAATAATTTCTGCCTCATTTCCAAAAGATTTTTTTTTTTTTTTTTGTGATAAGCTGGCATTTTGGCAGTGCATACTGCATAAAATATTTGATAAGATTCCCTTAATTCTCTTGACTCATTTGATGAGCATTTACTGAGGACAAGCAAAGACGAGACACCTGTGAGTATGAAACCGGGCATGACCAAGGGAATCAGCACTACCTTAGCTCCCCTTTTATCTAATGTATTGCTCACCGTGTTGGATTCCTCGGTTTCTTCAGATTGAACGATGTCAGACGTCTGCCTTTCAGAGCGAATCACTCAGTAGTAAGCTCTTCATCCTAAATATTCAAGTAACGAAACTAATACTCGAAGCATTCAAGTCCATTGTTCTGATGTCCAAATGACGTGCTACCAATCCACGACGGAAACGTTTATTTTTAGATGACGCAATTTATGGAAGAGGATTTCCCTTATCGAATGGGGTCTGCAAATTCGTGCCATTTCTTTTATCCAACAGGGTCTGAACTTTGGGTTGATTATCTCATTGAATACGATTTATACTTGGGGCCGTTTACTACATCGAATATAACTTGCATTTTGATTCATTTATCGCATAGATTAGAGCCTGTACTTTGGATTACTTCTAGATCAAGTTAGTGGCTAAATTACTACTTCTCTTTTAATAATGAAACAGGATCTGTAATGTAGGCCCCTAATTTCATCTAATAGTCTGTACTTCTGTTCCGACTAATTAACGGAAGATACGTCACTTACGTCGTCGAATAGAAACTATGTTTTGAGTCACATATAAACATATAATTGAATGTGGCAGTACGTTGCGTCATTTATTTAACCGGATAGGATATGTATTTGGGATACTTACTTTTTCGAAAACCGTCTGTACTTTGAGTCGTGTGTCTCAGATCAGATCAGATCCTATGTAGAGGATTTTAGGAAGGGAGTGTCTGACCCCAGGTCTTAAACAACCCTCAGAAATAGGAAGCTAGGAGATTTGGGCTAGAGTGCCCAATAGGAAAGTGACACGAAAGCGAAATAGAAAGGGGAGGAAGACACCCTTATTTATTATTGGGAGGCCAGTACCCTGAGTCCGATGGCTTAACGTGCCCATCCTACACACGGCGGATATTTAGTGATTCGGGCGTAGTTACCTGCAGGGATCGAACCCGAGGTCTTCTCCAGGACAGTCACAAAAGTTGACCACTAGGCCACCCGCGGCCGAGTCGTGTGTCTCGTCGAACAAAGCTTTCATTTGAGTCACTTTTATCACAGAATAAGGTGTATAGCTTGGGTCACCTACCTTAACGCATAGGGAATTTTGTTTGTTTGTTCGTTTGTTTGCTTCGGGTTTAAGGGTTATTGTGAGCATATAAGGCTGTAAAAAGTAGCACGTCTATGATTTAGAACGATTGATTCTAGGGAAGAGGGACGATTACCGCGTTACGAGAAATAACCTCCCATGCCTCAGCTGGGACTCGAGCCCGAGCTCAGCTGGGGACGATTAACCAGAAACCACTTGGGTGGTCGAAAGTGAATTTTGTGCCACTTGTTTTACCTAATACACTGGTGTGCAAAAATTATGGACGAAGAGGAGAAATTAGCATGACAGCGGAACGAGCACGCAAAACGGACAAAAAGACCACTCAGGAGATAGACTACGGCGGTCCAGTACGGTAGGGAATGCGCATATAAGCAGCATGACGTAGGGGCGGGGGAGTGCTGGAAGGGTATAAAGCACACGAGCGTTGTACACTCAGCAATTCGGTGAAAGCTATTGCACGGTGTACATCGGTTTGAACGACGTCGAGTTGCTGCCACCGTGTGATATGGCAAACAGGCAATCCAGTAGACGACATTTGGATGACTTTACCCGAAGTCGCGTCATTGGGAAGTTGGAAGAAGGTCGAAGTGTGACTAGTGTGGCCGAAAAGTTCGGGATCGCTCACAGCATCGTTTCCACGAGCTTGGAGAGCATTTCAAACGACAGGAACAGCTGTCCGAGAGTTTAGCAGTGGTCGTCCACGAGCAACCACGGCGGCGGACGACCGGTATATTGCTCTACAGGCGAGAAGAGACAGACGACAGACAGCGGGAGAAATCCCAAGGCACACGCAACAGGCAACTGGACGTCCGTTATCGCGCTTTACCGTGTCCAGGAGGCTTCACAAAGGTGGTTTATTTGCACGACGACCAGTACGGTGTGTGCCATTAACGCCTGCTCATTGGAGACGGCGGTTTCTGTGGTGCCAGGAACGCAAGAACTGGACACATCAGCAATGGAGTCGAGTTCTCTTTACGGATGAGAGCCGATTTAGTATGACGAGCTATTCTGGACGTATACACATGTGGAGAGAGCAGGGAACACGCAATCACACCTCCAACATCATCGAAAGGGACCGGTTTGGAGGTGGCGGAGTTCTCGTTCGGGGCGGTATCATGCTTGGTAGCCGTCCTGACCTCTGCATTTTCCAAGGAGGTTCAGTCTCTGGTGTCCGCTATTGTACCGAGGTTCTCCTGCCTCACGTGCGTCTGTTTAGAGGTGCTGTGGGTCCTGAGTTCCTCTTCATGGACGACAACCCTACACCTCATCGTACAGTGGCTGTCGCAGAGCTGTTGGAGACTGAATATATTCAACGCATGGATTGGCCTGCAAGGTCCCCGGACCTAAATCCAATCGAACACGTGTGGGACCTTCTCCGGAGACGCTTGGCAGCACGTCACCAGCCGCCAGCAACGATTCCGCAGCTGTGATTGGAGCTACAAGAGGAATGGGTCGCGATGCCTCAACAGCTCCTTGACAACCTCGTCCTCAGCATGGACAGACGTTGTAAATCCTGCAACGCAGTCAGGAGTGATCATATCCCCTACTAAAGCCTGGGTTTTTCTTGGCAGCCGCCTGTCACATGGACGTTTCTGTCTTCTGTCCATTTGTGCTCGAAGCTACCTTTTCAATAAAGTGCCTTTGTATCCTTTGGATTCCTGATTCCTTGTTTGGACAGTTTTGCTCGCTTGTCCCATATTCTTACATCTTGGGGATCTTATGGTATAATTTGAGACGATGTGAAGCACTTCTGCACGACGTTACATTCGAAAATCCGTCTCGTCCTTAATTTTTGCATGGCAGTGTATATACTGTGCTTTGGGTCACTTCGCTCGTAATATATACTATGCTTTGGGTCACTTCACTCGTAATATATACTGCGTTTTGGGTCAACTTGCTCGTAATATATAGTGTGCTTTGGGTCACTTCGCTCGTAATATATACTGTTCTTTGGGTCACTTCGCTCGTAATGCAGCGAACGCTCACTGTCATCCACGTACTTAAAAGCGAAGTGAGTGAGACTAAGACGGATACACACTGTGGGGAGTTAATTCCTTGTTGTACGAAAAGGAAATGAGCAAGCAAAATAATCATTCATTACTTGAGTTTAGAATCCAGTTCCACATTAAACAAAATCGGAGCATCTATCTGTATGACGACTGGGCTGTAGTTCTTAAAATATGTATGCTGTTAAGACATCGCTGTGATCCACTTTTGATTTATATGTGCTATTGTGAAATCATTGCAACTGAACTCTTAGCATGAGCATTCTCCTATATCTTCGTTTAGACTGTCGCATAATGCGTGCCATTAGGATGCAATTTGCTCTAAACTCCTGAATTATTTAAGGCATTATGACGTCAGTTCTTGAAACAACGTGTTATTACATAATACGAGGTAAATGCTAGGATTATTAATGCCATTTCATATTATGATTTGGATGATACCCACATTATAACAGCACTTGGACTTATTTATCTTTTGAATGAAGTGCATTATGATATTATTTGGACTAGATTATTGCATGACATATATTATTTAAACTTATATTTTAGATATGATATGGTGCTTCTAAACTAAGAAATCGGATTTAAAAACCTGAATATCTGTTCATAAGTCCCTGAACTACACTAATGATCACTAGGGAAGTAATTTTATCGCGGGAAAAAAGGCAAAATTCGCGGAGCGATCGCTGGGTAAATTATGAAATTTCGAGAACATTCGCAACCGATGATATACACTAACATTAAAAAAAAATGTCTACCAAGTTACGAAGCACTAATACCAATGTCTAGCACGTAGGTAATTAAGCATTATAACTTTCTAAGTTTTTAAAATTGATACTTACATTTATAAACCATTCAAATTCTGGCAATATTATCAACGGCGTTACACGAGATCAAGATTTCCATTTAAGTGGACTGCATTTTGATACATTATATTGTACATACACAGATTTTCTTCTTTAATGCTCTGTCTGTTGTCCTGTAATACGTTTTTAAATTTGGAAAAGGATCGTTCAGCATTGACACTCTTTGTGGGTACTGACAGACAACGGATAGCGACCTGATGTAGCTTAGGAAAGCGACCTTTTTCCATATTCCAGAAGTCAAGCAAGCCTTCGCTGACAGGAAATTCTTTTACACTCGCTTTATACATATACATACATACATACATACATACATACATATACATATCACTAAGCTGTTCTCTGAGATTCAGAGGTTAGCTCCAAAAAGAAATACAAACTTCCACATATTTTTACTTCATGTTGTCGTATCAAACTTCTCCATTTACAGTGATATTGACATACAACTCGTGCTTCACTGATATCCATTACACGCCGTACACTTTATATGAACGAAATTCACATTTTAGTTGGTCCTCATCTTCGAACATAGGGAATATGGCTGAAAACAAGCAAATCTTCTTCGTCGTTTAAAAGGTCCAAGGACTTAAATTGATCGGGATAAAACACCCAACATGCTTAAAAGAAATTTGCGGCTAGCTGATAAAATCGATGCTTTTTATCTTCAAAATATTAATGCGTAATTTTTTCATGAGAAGTGGATAGAGCTCTTTTTGCATCAACGTGATCGCAGTCTTGTCTCTTGCTAAGAAGAATGTTGGCGATGCCCGACATTTCTTTATTAGCACGTCTTTTGTAAAAAAAGATCATGCTTCTGTTATCGGTTTGTCAGTCCGTCCGTCTGTACATACAATATCTCAGCAACTATTAGTCCGATTTGAAAAATTCTTTTTGCATTGAGGAGCTTGAAATATGCAAATGATGATCCTTTATTTCTTTTTTTTTTTTAACGATGTACAATTTCGCCGGTAGAGGGCATAAATGCAGATGATGTCGAATTCAAAAATACGTTTTATTCCACATATTTGCTTCTAAACATCCGATTGAAAAAAATTATATCTTTCGATTCCATTTATGTCGAAAAGTATTTTAGATATAGTTACTTTTTCAAATTAAGCATAGATTTTCCGCTAGGAGGCGTAAAAGTAAATTACATTTTCCCCGATAACTCTTCTTCTAAAACTCCGATTTGAAAATTTTTTCTTCAGCGGATACATCTCCTGAAGGAAAATCTTTTGCATATAATTTCAAATTTTTGGTAAAGAATACTTTGGCCATCAGGGGGCGTAAGTGTTAATTTCTGCTTCTGATGTATTTGCCATAAAATCGTAGCTTCTAAAATATCGATTAAAAAAATTCTTTCGTGGACTGATGCCACTCATATTGATAAACCTTTTCGGAATATTTTCTTGTTAAAATATTCCACAGTTTCTCCGCCAGGTGGTGTAGATGTACATCTTATTTTTGTCAATATCTCTACTTCTAGGAGTCCGATTTGAAAAATTCCCTTCTTTGTTGGATAGTGTTTTCCGTGTGACATGTTTTTCATATAATTTTAAAATTTTCAAGTAATTCATAGACTTTCCGCTAGGGGGCGTAGCGGTAAATTGCGTTTCCCCCTATATCTCTGCTTCTAAATCTTCGATTTGAAAAATTCTTTCTGCACCGGATACAGCTCCTTATGGGAAATTGTTTGCACATAATTTCTAATTTTTGTAAAAAAAAAATAGTTTGGCCACCAGGGGGCGTAAATCTTAATTTCCGCTTCTGTTGTATTTGCAGCAAAATATGAGCTTCTAAATTCTCGATTGAAAAAAACGTCGTTTGTTGACCGATAGTACTCATGTCGACAAACATTTTAGGAAAAATTTTCTTCTTCTTGAAAAAATGCATGGTTTGTACGCCAGGGGCGTAGATGTATATCTTATTTTGGTCAATATCTCTACTTCTAAGAGTACGATTTGAAAAATTCCTTCTTTGTTGGATAGTGTTTCCGATGCGAAATGTTTTTTCTATAAATTCAAAATTTTCAAGTAAATTATACACTTTCCGCTAGGGGCACAAAAGTAAATTGCGTTTTCTGCGTATTTCTGCTCCTAAAGCTCTGATTTGAAAAATTCTTCCTGTATCGCATACAAAACCTGATGGAAAATATGTTTCACATAATTTCTAATGTTTGGTAAAGAATGGTTTAGCCACCAGTGGTTATATGTGTTAATTTCTGCTTCTGAAGTATTTGTTGCAAAATCTGGGCTCCTGAAAACTCGACTAATTTTTTTTTCATCGACCGATACCGCTTATACGGATAAACCTTTTGAGAATACTTTCTTCCTAAAATAATGCATGGTTTTCCCACCAGGGGACGTAAAGCCACATCTTATTTTTGTCGATATCTCTGTTTCTAAGAGTTCGTAAGCTCACGATTCCGTTTACAGCAATATCTGAGGGATTAAAAACCCGATTGAAAATCTTCTTCCTTTGGTCAGATCTATTGTTTTCCATACCGGTTCCATTGACTTTGAATAGCTTTGATAAATTTAATTTGCGTCAGAACGGATTCAAAAGACGCGCTTATTACACCCGAAAATTCGGTGTCAACTTTTTTGTATATTTTGTGCGCAGGAGTTCGCTGTTTTCCAAATAAAATGAGCTCTCTGGAAATATACGGCACATGAACCTCAACCTTCAGATTTTCCTTTAAATCCCTATCTTGACAATACCCAATGATTTTACCCACAAATCAACTGCTACTGTTGTCTTTTTCATGGCATTCAAAGAGGTTTCATCATTGCAGCTTTCAACATTTAGTTCAGCTGATGGAACAGCAAGAATATTCAAAATGTATCTATCATCTGAATCAGTTGTATCGTCTGCTACGATGCTTACACCGGGTACTGATTTTAAAATAAACTTTCAGTTGTTGCTTGTGAATATCATATATTATCGGCAAATAACTTTTCCGCATCCAATTTGCATTTGGAATAACACCAATGTCTTTCAACGAATTTTCCAAGTAATTTTTAATGTACGGTTATTCAGTTTGGAAAGTGGGATATTAGCTGCACAAAAGGCACCAGTTAATTTCGAGTTTCATTGAGCGATGCTGTTCTTGTGCAGTTTTTTTCTCAATTAATTCATCAACACATTTATATTCGATTGACTGTTCAGACACACCTTGTTTTATGCAACTTGCTTGCTAAATGCATTTCACAACTGTCCTTTCTTGAAAATTCCTCTGATATGTTGCAACACGAGCAGAACAATAGATTTTTGTTCACATGAAGCGTTCCCTTGCTGTACAGCTTGCATCTTTCAGATTCACTCATTTTACTCACGCGGCTCATTCTGAAAATTAAAAAACAATATCTAGAAACTTCATAAAATACTCACACGAAAGCACAAATTTTCTAAGCTAAGCGCCTTAGAAACACTCTTTTCTGTGAGCTGCTTTCCCAGCTAAAATTACTAATACAGCTGACGACATTCGGTTTACTAGTCTGGCAAGACGCCAAGGTCATTCAACAGTAGCGGGTGGGGGGACCACGAAAGACCACGTGTGCACTCTTCAGCAGAGTGCATGTGACCTTGAATCACCCGTCAATCTTGTTCGAAAAGAGTATCTTTGTAACGAACAATCTTGAGAGGTAATTCAAGGTTTATAGCTCTGGTTTGGACTTTCGAGTAAGGTTACTTTGCGGTATATTTTTCGCGTAAATTCCAACGAAGGCAGTATTAAAATTATTTAATTATGAAAAATACAGTAATCAAAATATTATAACAGAAATTAGGCAAAAATAGGTAAAATATCTGAAATTCGCGGATATATTTGATTTTCGCGAAATTACAGAAAACCCCTAAAATTCGCGAAAAAAAAATCGTGGAAATTCGCGCCGTGACAGAATTACTGCCCTAATGATCATCTCTGAGCGTTTTCCTCCTCTTTTGCTTAAAACCAGAACGGATAAAAATTGTGTCCAAAACAAAATGCAGTTCTGACAAATTCGCGTGACAGTTTCTAGTAAGAAGCTAGGGAGAATTATTATTCGAGCAAAGATGACTCCAGACTAAAGTGAAATCTTCAAAACATCTCTTGGAATCAAACAGCGTAGCTAGTACCTTTTTTATCGGTTTTAATACGACCAAAATGCAAAGAAGTAGTAGTGTATACAGCCTTCAATAATGCAAGGCATTTTGACATCTATGAAATAACATATATATTCCAGCAAGAATACATTTCGTCTGCAGATAAAAGTTTCAGTTAAAAACGCATTATGTGCTTTGAAAGAACTTTATGGCAAACATGCTTAAACTAAAAGTAAGCACAGTCTAATTGTGATCTCACAGTATTTTTAGTTCAAAATTTCATCAACATAAATAAAAAAGGCACCCAAGAGTGAAAGTAATGCGTACATAAAACCAAATGATACTGAGTGAACTGTTAGAACCTCTTAATACGACTGGCTTTTAAAGTGTGACAGTAACCTGGAAACCAAAGTCAGAAAAACTATACTCAACGTCCAAAGTAAGAGTTATTCATCATTCACTAGAGAAGATATTCCCTCAAACCACAAGGTCATTCAGGAAGGGGGCGAAAAATAACTTCTTTCGAACGAACATTTTTAATGTAGGTACTTATTCAATCATTCGTATTATACTGCTTCCAAGACTTTCCAAGTTAGATAAGGATTTCATTTTCTCAGAACTGAAACAGTTGGTATGTTTTACATAACATTTTGGTTTGATGTTATATGTCTAACGAGGACAAGTAAAAATGTTCCGCAAGTGGTTCTTCAGTCCCAGGACCAACGGCTTAACCTGGCTTTCCATCCACGGCGGATGTTTGGCGGCAGCAGTGCACGTGCCGGGGGGGGGCCTCTAGCCTCAAGCCTCAAGTTGTGGCCTGTAACCACTAGTCTACCGGACGCCATTATACCAAACGAATGTCATTCACTGAACCTCATATAAAATAGATTGTGCGTTTTATTTTCCTCGTAGTACTATTTATTGTGTGTGTGTGTGTGTGTGCTCTTCGGAAAGATCAGTGAAATGAAAATTTTCTTGGGCATTTCTGTACTGCTAAACTACAGTATTCCAATGGTAATACATCACGGATCTAAACGACCATCAGCTCAATACTAAGTCAAAATCAAATATCTTTTTTTATTGTAATATGTACTGTAAACACATGTCTACTGTTATAAGTTATATTTAAAATCGAATAAACGGAACGTTTACAGTAAGATGAATGTGTTCTTTTTACATATTTCCAAAAGAAACGTATGCTACTCCGTTCTTAAGGAATTCTTTCAATGAGAGCTCGAAGAATTCCGTGGGCGTAAAATTAAAACAAAAATGATTGCTGATTCCCAGATAATCACTTTTACGTTTTTTCTCGTTTCGATTATTAAGACAGCAAAAAAAACCCCCATAAAATAGTTTTATAAAATCCCTCGCATTCTTAACTAATTTCGGCCAACTGTTTTCAGAGATGTGTATATATACGAAAGAAAAACATTATATTGATCAAAGGCTTTTGTTTTTAGTTTTGTTTTAAGAAAAAGGGAATCTGTTTAGTTATTTACATATGAAATCATCTGTGCGAAATCGTAAAATAGTGTACTGGAAGTAACCTTATCTTTGCGGTTCTTCACTTCTCTTTTTTTGATTTTTTTTTTTTTTTTTAATCTTTCGGAAGAAACCTCATCTTCGTTATTCTTCTGTTTTCTTTTCCCAACCTTTTGGGAAACACCTTATTTGTACCTTCGCCATTCTACTATTTTCTTTTTCTTTTTTAATCTTTTGGAAGATACCTTAACCCCTTTTGCCATTCTTCTCTTTTCTTATTTTTTTTAATCTGTTGATTTATTCCACTTAACTAGTTACCTAACAAACAGGCACAAATATGCCAAAATCGATTTCGCGATATTTAAATAATTCGAAATAACTCTTGGAATTATAGAATTTCTCCGCGTTCCTGGTTTTTGAAAATGATCAACCTTGATCACAAAAATCACTACAATCCTGAGTTCTTCGCTGAAAATTACTGTAAATTTTGTTTCTCATAATGGAATTCGTATTTAGTATGAAATATAAATTGCAATCCCAGAGCTTTTCAAAATTACAACACTCTTACGAATTTCCCATTTTTTGCAGAATTTTTATGAAGCCTTTCGGAGAAGTTTGACTTAAAATAAATGGAAATGTTCTTCGTTGAACTTATTTCCTTTTTAATAAACAGATGCCAGAATAAGTGCGGATTATGGAATATTGTTAATAATAGAAATCTGTACTTTTGGAACTTTCCATTAATATGAAACCACATTCTTCTTTCTACCGAAAAAACCCTGGGGGAGGAGAGAGAAGTAGAAAATGTACTTCACTCTTTTTGTCGCACTCAGTCGATGCATTCAAACTGAACACGAGTCCAATTCGCTTCCATTTATTCAAAAGAAAAGGGAATAATGCTTACTATAGTCATCACAATGGTCAAGGACAATTTGGGAAAATACTGACTTTTGTAGTATTGATGGTCACGCTATTAGGCACATAAAAACCACCA
Organism: Macrothele yani; assembly: GCA_039090855.1. Classification (NCBI taxonomy): domain Eukaryota; kingdom Metazoa; phylum Arthropoda; class Arachnida; order Araneae; family Macrothelidae; genus Macrothele; species Macrothele yani. Next base: position 122,560,143 of record CM077026.1, read on the forward strand.
GGGCTGTATTATTTCCACTTGTTCGTTAGCCATTTCCTTTCCAGACACTTACCTTGATCATCCGTTGCAGGAAATTCGCAAAATGCTTTCCTCGCCATTTTTGTGGCTTTTCGCTGTGGCGAGTGTTTTTCCAATATTTGTGGCAGAAGAAAAGGGCGCCGAATGCATGTGGGATGAGTTTTGGGAAAAAGTACTTAATGCAACATGTGGTGAGTTACATTTAACTCCTTATCTTATCCCGTCAAAACACATACCTTTCACAATATACTCTCCCACCTTAATATTTAAAGCAACAAATCTGTAAGTTTTTCCAGATTCTTATTTTGAAACACAGATTTTTTTTCCTGTAAGTGTTTAATATTTAGCATTAAATATTTTGCTTCACTTTCAGATTTTTTTCATTACAATTGCAATTCACATTGACATCCTTTCTTATTTCTGTTCACCAAATAATTTCTTTTGTGTTATTGTAATGAACTTTCATCACAACAATATCAAATTCAGCCTCATCATCAGCAGCAACCATTTGTAATCCACTGCTGGGTTGGGGTCTCCGCAAGTCTATTCCCCAACTTTCTATCTTGAATCAGCCTCCTCCATGTCATTCTAGCATGCATTTGAATTTTATCCACCCATTCTCCACGGGTTCTTCTGGGTTTTTCCTGTCGCTTCGAATCCTGCAAGTAGGAATGCCTTAGAAAATTTGAAAATCACATCGTTCTGGAAAGGGAATCGAACCCGCATCTCCTGATTTACGTTCGAGTATGTTACCGTTACACCACCTAAAACAAGGAACCTCCAAGCAAATGAGGATGTGCTTTGGGACTCAGATGAAATCCACCGCCGTGGCCAAATCGAAGCATGTATGATCCTTCATCTTAGCGGCACGCGAGCACAAAGCCAATCCTCTGAAGAAATAACTCTTCAGAAATAAATGATAGTCAAATAGATGTTACGGGCAAATGGATGTCTATTTAATCATGCAAGTAAACATTCCTCAGAAAACCTGAAAATTAAAAACCTGGTGAACAAGCTTTTGGCTCCTGTATATATTTTTGTCTAATTTTCAGGTTTTCTGGGGCATACAAATTTTGAAGATGACAGTCCGTTTTTTTGTGTACATATGACAAGGATGGCCATATTGTGGTTGTCAACACCAAAGTAATCTTCCGTGCAAGCTTTTCCCGTCAACGGACGGCTTCTTCAGGCGGTTACAAAGAAAATGATTTCGGAGGCATATATACTTCCATGATTACTTTGGTATCCAGCTTCGAATCCTATCTAAAATTTCAGTTGTCGAAAGTTAGTTTTTCTTGCAAAATGATCAACCCATTGCCACTTCAGAATCTTTGCTTTGATCATAATGCCACGAAACCCTGTCATCTCTAAAATCTATGTGTTCTTCTTCCTATCTTTCCTGATTACACCAAGCATGCATCTCTCCATGCTTCTTTCAGTAGTTTGCAGCCTCTGCATGTCTCATTTGGTTTAGGTCCATATCTCTGATCCATTAATAAGAACTGGAAGGATGAATTTTGATTGAAGACTTTTCGTTGAAGACCTTATGGTAACCTTACACTTTCAGATCTGCATTGTTTCGTCCAAATTCACTCGATGTGTAAATTGTGGGTTGTCAACACCAAAGTAATAACAAAACAAATATAATATACACAGTGTGGCAAAGAATTTTTAAGACTGAATCTGTAAAATACAATAGAAACAAGAAATTATTATTTGTTTTGGTTTGTTATTCAAAATAAGTCCCTCCGGCTTCAATACACTTGTTACAGCGATTTAATAATTATTTGAATGCCTGTTCCAGTTCACTTTGCAGAATTGCCTCCAAAGCACGCGTCGAAGCTGTTTATATGGTCGAAATATCATCCAAATAACACCCTTTTAACGTCATTTTAAGTTTTGGGAATAAAGAAAAGTCGCAGGGTGCTACATCAGGCGAATACGGTGGATGATTCAACACACAGACATTATTTTTCGCCAAAAATCTACGAACAAGAAGTGCGGTGTGACTGGGTGCATTATCGTGCAACAAACACCAACTGTTTTCATCCCGATATTCTGGACGAATGCGACGAATTCTGCCCGTCAAACGCCTCAAAACATTTAAATAAAACTCACCAGAAATTGTTTGTCCACTTGGAGCAAATTCTTTGTGGATAATACCTTTACTATCGAAGAATGTAATGAGCATTGTTTTGATTTTCGATGGAACTTTTCTTGTTTTTTTGGCTTGTGGTGAGTTTTTTTACTTTCATTCCGCACTTTGTCGCTTTGATTTAGGATCATATTGAAAACACCATGTTTCATCACCTGTAACACTCGATTTTAAGAAGTTTGGATCATTTTCAGCAGCTGAAATGATGTCTCTGCAATGTGCACTTCTCCTTGATTTTTGTTCATTGTTTAACGTGTGTGGAACAACTTTAGCACAGACTTTTGTTTTGCCCAAATCTTCATGCAGGATGGTTCGAATAATTTCTTTGTTGATGTTTAAAGATTCTTCCATCATTCTTAGTGACGCACATCGATTGTTTGCCACGAAATCACACACTTTTTTCAATAATCTCAGGTGTCCTATAGATGAACTTGGTCTTTCGGTATGCTTATCATCTTCTAGCGTCTCTCTTCCGTCCAAAAAAAACGTTTGTGCCACAGGAAAGCATTTGATCTACTTAAACAAACCTCACCGTAAACTTGATTCATCCTTTGGTACGTTTTCGAGGCACTTTTACCAAGTTTTGCGTTAAATTTAATAACAGCCCTTTGTTCCATCTTAATAATTCAACATGAAAAAAATTTTACTTCTCTAATGAACGGCCGTTTCGTTTGAGTTACTTTAACAACTGCGCAGTACTTTTGGCAGAAAGCAAGCAGATGGTCACGGTTTATAACGCATTCGCGATTACACTGGTGGCGCCACCGTAGGCTGAAATCTAGCGCCAGTCTTGAAAATTCTTTGACGCACTGTGTAATTCGTATATTTGTTGGTGTCAAGTAGGAAAATGCAATCTTGCCCTGCAAGCTTTCCCCATCAACAGACGGCTTCTCAGGCGATTACAAAGAAAACAGAAACAAACTAAACATGATTCTGTTTTCTTTGTAACCGCCTGAGTAAGCCGTCTGTTGATGGGGAAAGCTTGCGGGGAAGATTGCATTTTCCTACTTGACACCAATAAATACGGATTATACTGTATTATATTGGTTTTGTTCCATCAATGTTTTATACACCTATTAATTTCTTTTGCGATCTGGCTCCATATCTGTTGTTTCAGGTGCATATAGGTATCAGTAACTTCAAAATTTTCCCAATCAACCTCTAAACCTTCAGTTCTCCTAAAAGCATTTTACATCAATTTTTTCTGCAAGTTCATCATTAATCCCACTTGAATTTTCCCACGAAGTTAAGAACATGAAAATGGGAAGATCTTTCAGGGAAGATGGAACAAAAATATATACAGCAGCCAAAGCCAATCACTGGTGAGCGAAAGGTTTGGCTCCTGCATGTATACATTTTTGTCAACGTACAAAAATAAACGGATTTATTGTACTACACTGTGCAAATTAATTTAAACAAAGTAAAAAATCACTCTTTTTTCCAAAACTATGACTTTATATTATTCTATGCCTTGATATATACTGATAAATACCTGTCCTAGTATGAAGTATGTCCTCCTTTAGCAGAAATGACCTATTGAATTCGCTTTGGCATTGACTCCACTAATTGAGTGAACATATTTTTGACTTCATAATCGTGGAACCACACTTCTATAGCATTCGTTATCATGCGTTCTTTGGTTGTACAGTCCATTTTACCTAAACGTCTCTTCAAAATATTCCACAAGTTTTCTATGGGATTTAAGTCTGGTGAATTTCCAGGCCAATCAAGCAAATGAATTTGATTTTCCAGCATGAAATTCTTTGACCAATTTCGAATTGTGACATGGGGCCAAATCATGTTGAAATGTCCCGTCAAAAGGTTTGCAAGAATGGAACAATCCTACGTTGTAATATTTCTACGTACGTGGCTGAATTCATCATACCTGTGATGAATTGAAGCAACTGTGATGAATTACTGGCTGAATTCATCACAGTTGCTTCGTCTAACAACATTTGCTTGGTAACCCTGCACAAATAAATGAGTTTCATCACTGAAAATTACCTTTTTCCAGTCGTCAGCAGTCCATGATTTATATTTTTTGGCCCATGCTAAACGTTTTATCTTCATTTTTGCATTCAAATATTGTTTTCTCGTTGGTCTTCTTGCCTTCCGGCCAACTTCCAGAAGCCTACGGCGTACAGTTGAATCACTAACATCACAACCACTAGCCAATAAATCTCTTTGAAGGTCGGTGCTTGTTTTTTTACGCTTTCCAACCGTAGGTTGAAGAAGCGTATATGCTCCAGCTTTGTCCGTCCGTCCGTCCGCACGATAACTCGCGTAAAAATCATTCGATTTCTATGAAATTTTAGTATGTGGTAGGGAAACACCTGGGGACGAACCCTATTGAAAATGGGGTTAATGGAGTCAAAGGTCACGACATAGGAACGGGATTCATTCCATTGCCCTTATGCGTCATTACTTGCGTAAATATCGTTCGATTTCAGTGAAATTTTAGTATGTGGTAAGGGACCACATAAGGACGAACCCTATTGAAAATGGGGTCAATGGGGTCAAAGGTCACGACATAGGAATGGGATTCATTCCATTGGCCTTCTGCGTCATTACTTGCGTAAATATGGTTCGATTTCAGTGAAATTTTGGTATGTGATAAGGGACCACATAAGGACGAACCCTATTGGAAATGGGCGAACTGGGGTCAAAGCTAACGACATAGGAGCGGAATCCATTCCATTGCTCTTATGCGTCATAACTTGCGTAAATATGGTTCGATTTCGGTGAAATTTCAGTATATGATAGGGGATCGCATGGGAACGAACCCTGTTGAAAATGGGTGAAATAGGGTCGAAGGTCAGGACATCGGAGCGGGATCCATTCCGTTGCCCTTACGCGACATAACTTGTAAAAATGGTTCGATTTCGATGAAATTTCAGTTTATGATAGGGGATTACTGGGTACGAACCCTTTTGAAAATGGGTGAAATATGGTCAAAGGTCGTTCAGGACAGCGGAGCGGGATCCATTCCATTGCCCTGCGCCATAACTTGAGAAAAAATGCTTCGATTTCGATGAAATGTCAGTATATGATAGGGGATTAACTGGGGACGAACCCAACTGAAAATGGGTGAAATGGGGTCAAAGGTCAGGACATCGGAGCTGGATCCATTCCATTGCCCTTATGCGCCATAACTTGAGTAAAAATGTTTCGATTTCGATGAAATGTCAGTATATAATAGGGGATCAACTGGGGACGAACCCTATTGAAAATGAGTGAAATGGGGGTAAAAGGTCAGGACATTGGAGAGGGATCCATTCCGTTGCCCTTATGCGTAATAACTTTAATAAAAAAGGGTTTGATTTCGATGAAATTTTAGTATGTGCTAGGGGACCTCCCGGGGACGAGCCCTACTGAAAATGGGTGAACTGGAGTCAAAGGTCTGGACATAGGAGCGGGATTCATTCCATTGTCCTTGTGCGTCATAACTTACGTAAAGATGCTTCGATTACGACAAAACGTTTTCGTGTTGTTCCGGAGGTATACTGAACCAATTCTGTTGAATATCATCCAAATGGGGTCAAAGGTCAGGGCACAGGAGTGAGATTTATTCCACAGCCATTATCCTCATAAATTGAGTATTGATTTCTGGTATGTTGGAAAGCGTATCATAATCAATGCATTGCATGATTTTACTAACTTGTTTTAGATTCATTTTATTATTTCTGATTATATATTTATCGGTTCGTGCAGTTTTTTTTTTTTTTTTTTTTTTCGTTTTCTTCCACATTTACCTCTCCTTTTTGGAGACGATGATCCAGATGCATTGCATCGTGTAAGCAGTCTTGATACACTTGATTTGCCTACATTAACTGCAGAAGCGATATCTCTCACTGTTATAGAAGTGTTATCCTTCAGAGCAGTTAGTTTTGCACGTTTCCTTGGGGAAATATCAATTTTTCAATACACGAAAGCAACACATACTTACAGAGAGCAAAAACTAACATCCACCTGTCACACACGAAAGCTCACAACTGAAGCTGAAGTGCCCATTTCCTGTTTAAAACCGGTCAAACCACATTCTTACTATCAAGTTCTAACAGTCATACCACCTCACAGCTGATAAAACCGGTTTACGTGGGTTTCCGACATGAACTGGCGATCACATTACAATTCTGAGAATAAAATATCTTGTCACAAATAATTTGCACGGTATAGTAATAGAAGAATTTCGCTTTTGGTGTAAAAATACTATTTTATAATTATCAATGCATCAGTCTTTTGTGGAAAATGTACTCTGGTATTGTCTCTTCAGGTTTCGAAGGGATTTTACAAGCTGTTGAAATTATCATTTTAGATTAGTACAGAATGACGAACGCAAAAACATCCTGTTAATTTGGCTATCTTTTATATCCAACTCACTGTTTTATTTGTTTCATTTATTCTCTTAGTCACTCAATTAGGACACCATAGTATTTAAGAATCAAAGTAGACTTTCTTACCTGCATTCTTGAAGATTCGTTTTGAGCGTGTCGGTTGAGCAACTCTAAAAGCTATAATTAATGCAGCCTCTTGTCATTAATTCGGGTTCACTGGCTCTGGAGATGGTAGAGATTCAGTGCAGTAGGACAAGCATACCGCCCATGACTCAAATCGGGACTCGAACCCAAACCCGGTCTGACGAAGGGTAAATAAGCAAACGCTTGAACCACTGATCCACCGGGCGGCGGGAGAGATGGAGTAGTGATTCGAAATGGGCCGCAGTGCCGCCCCGGTGGCGCAGTGGTCTAAGCGATGGCCTCTGATCATTCGTCCGAAAGGGGTCCGGGTTCGAATCCCGGTGAGGCATTGATGTTGTTTGTCTTACGGCACTGGCTCTCTCCCTTCCCTGGAACCAGTGACCCAAAATTAGGGACGGGCGACTGCTTATAGCCCATTGAGTTGCTCACGGTGGTCGTTAAACCTTCAATTAAATAAAAAAAAAAAAAAAAAAGATTCGAAATGGAGAAATTTTCCCTTCTACCAGCTAAGTTATATTAGAGTTCCAATCAAAGTAAACTTTAAAAACTAACTCGCTAATTCACTGCGTACATGTTTAGTAATTGAAAATAAACAGCAGATTCGTTTACGTTTTTGTTTTTCTTAAAATTGACGAATCTGACAGAAATGCGTCCAATAAATTCCCAAAACCTTTTTTCAGGTTAGTCCAATGGAATTGTTTTATTCCTAGTTTAATGAAATCTGAAGGCGAACGGCAAGGCGAAATCGTTCTTCGTGAAAATCCTTTAAATCAATGTTCACAAACTACGGCCCTAGGGCGAAATCGGGCTACCGAACGGGGTTTCATGCGGCCCGCAAATATTTTTTATTAAATATACTGAACTTATCTATTTCAATCATGTACTTCAGGGTTACTCCGATGCATAGCGCTACTGAGCCGTAGCCCATTTCATTCATGGGATACACTTTTTTTTTGGCTGGCTGTGGTGACTAACAGCTCTCCTAGAAGCGTATGAAGCTGAATGCGGTGAGCTTTTGCATCGCAATGAAGTATGATAGTTAAGTTGCAGTAAATGATGAAACTGTTTTTTGCGCATGAGAAGCGTATATGCTCCAGCTTTGTCCGTCCGTCTGTCGGCACGATAACTCGCGTAAAAATGGTTCAGTTTCGACGAAATTTTAGTATGTGATAGGGGACCACCTGGGGACGAACCCTCCTGAAAATGGACGATATGGGGCTCAAAGGTCACGGCATAGCAGCGAGATCCATTCCATTGCCTTTATGCGTCATAACTTACGTAAATATGGTTCGATGTCGATGAAATTTTAGCATATCGTAGGGGACCACCTGGGCAATGACCCCTATTGAAAATGGGTGAAGCGGGGATCTATTCCATAGCCGGTCACGGCATAAGAGTGGGATCTATTCCATTGCCCTTATGCGTCATAACTTGCGTAAAAATGGTTCGATGTCGATGAAATTTTAGTATATTGCAGGGGACCACCTGGGAATGAACCCTATTGAAAATGGGTGAAGTGGGGTCAACGGTCAGGACATAAGTGCGGGATGCATTCCATTGCTTTTATGCGTCATAACGTGCGTAAAAATGGTTCGACTTCGATAAAATTTTATTATATGGTAGGGGACCACCTGGGGACGATCTTATGATGTCACAATCTCGCGCTTGATATGTTGGCGCGCAGTCACGCCATCTATCTCATTACGTCACGCCATCTGTCTCATTACGTCACGCGTTGTGTGTGGATCCTATTAAAGTTTTATGACGTCACACTCTTGCGAGCAGATGATCGCGATTCCCATCTGCCTCATTACGTCATGCTTTGTGTGCGTATGTTCGTCCGCACGATAACTCGCGTAAAAATCGTTCGATTTCGGTGAACTTTTAGTATGTGGTAGTGGATCACCTGGGAAGGAACCCTGTTGAATGTGAACGAAATGGGGACAAAGGTTAGCACATAGGAGCGGGATCCATTCCACTGCTCTTATGTGTCATAATTAACGTAAAATAGGTTCGATTTCGACTAAATTTTAGTATATGGTAGGGGACCACCTGGGAACAAAATCTATTGAAAATGGGCGATATGGGGTCAAAGGTCAGGACACAGGAGCGGGATCTATTCCATAGTCGTTATGCATCATAACTTGCGTAAAAATGCTTCCATTCCGACAAAACTTTTTCATGTTATTTCGCTGCTATACTGAACCGGTTCTGTAGAATATCATCGAAATGGGATCAAAGTTCAGGGCACAAGACCGAGATCTATTCCACAGCCATTATCCTCATAATTGAGTGATAACCTGAGTAATGATTTCTGGTATGTTGGAAAGCGTATCATAATCAATGCATTGCATGATTTTACTAACTTGTTTGAGTTTCAAGATGAACTTAACACATGGTAGAGTAACATTATTGTGACCACCAGTTAATATCCAGAGTAACCGTCGTATGCAGCGCGGATAGCAGCTAGACGGGCTGGGAGTGATTCCGTAAGAAGGTGCTGGAAGGTGTTCACAGGTATGTGGAGCCATGTTGACTGAAATAAATCTGACAGCTGCAAGAGGGTGCGTGGTGGAGGATCCATAGAGCAAACAAGATCGAGATGGTCCCACATATGCTCAATTGGATTTAAGTCTGGGGAATTAGGGGGTCTAAGAGGTACTTTGAAGTCTTCTTCGTGCTCTTCCAACCACTCTCGGACATTTCTAGCTGTGTGATACGTCGCATTGTCGTGCTAGAAGATCCCATCCGCCCCAAGGAAGACAATCAGCATGTATGGGTGTACGTGGTCTGCAAGGATGGATTCATAACGAATTCAGTCCAGAGTGCCTTCCGCAGGTATGAATGGACACAGGGAATGCCACGAAAACATTCCCTGCCGCCCCGGTGGCGCAGTGGTCTAAGGCGCTGGCCTCTGATCATTCGTCCGAAAGGGGTCCGGGTTCGAATCCCGGTGAGGCATGGATGTTGTGTTTGTCGTACGGCACTGGCTCTCTCCCTTCCCTGGAACCAGTGACCCTAAATTAGGGACGGGCGACTGCTTATAGCCCATTGAGTTGCTCACGGTGGTCGTTAAACCTAAAAAAAAAAAAAACATTCTCCAGACCATAACGCTGCCTCCACTAGCTTGTGTTCTTCCAGCAATGGCTGAGGAGTGTTTGTTTTCCAATGTTTCTAGCCTTATACGTCAACGTCCATCCGTTCGATGAAGCAAAAAACGTGACTCATCGGAGAAGGCAATATTTTGCCAACCAGCAGAGGTCCGATTCTGATTCTTCCGTGCAAACGTAAGCCTTTTCTGTCGATGCAACGTAAGCCTTCTCTGCACCTTCGTTAGCATAGGTGTGGTGATCATCCGTCTGCATCGGAGACCCATGCGCAGCAGGGTTTGCTGGACTGTCGTTTTAGACACACTTCGGGTAGCCCCCTGGCTCATTCGGCAAGTGAGTTGCTCCACTGTAGCGTGTCGATCGGCACTCACGCAATTTCGCAGCCGAACCCTCACCTCTCACATCAATGGCACTTGGTGCTCCGCAGTTTTCACGTCGCTTATTCGCAATGGTGCCATTTCTCCAATCACGATACACTTTAACTACAGCAGGATACGAACAGTTCACAAATTGCGCTGTTTCAGAAATACTGCCACACTTGACCCGAAAGCCGATAATCAACCTTTTTTTATAAATCTGATTAATCGCCTCTTTTATCCATGACAGCAACGAGTGATATGTTTTCAGATCATCAGATCATATGTAGAGGATTTTAGGGAGGGAGTGTCTGACCTGAGGTCTTAAACAACCCTTAGAAATAGGAAGCCAGGAGATTTGGGCTAGAGTGCCCGATAGGAAAGTGACACGGAAGCAAGGTAGAAAGGGGATGGAAGACGTCCTTATTTATTACCGGGGGGCCAGTAGCCGGGGTCCAACGGCTTAACATGCCCATACGACGCACAGCGGGTATTTAATGATTCGAACGTTCGTACGTGCCCAGGATCGAACCTGAGGTTATCTCCATGGCAATAACGAACGCTGACCACTAGACCACCCGCGGCTATGTTTTCAGAATGCTTACAGCACACCTTATATACCCTCTAATCCAGCTCACGACACGCGCCTTCTTTCATTGGCTACGAGCTGCTGACGTCAAAAGTAGGAGGTGGTTACAATAATGTGACTCCACTGTGTATATTTACGATTGCATTTTTAACACAGACATAGCTCAGCATCACAATTTTCAAAAACCTACAAAGAAACGAAAACTTGCAAATCAACAATCTTTCGATGTTAAGTCATTTCGGATTCAAATATTTCGAGAAACAGCTATAAAAAGAGAATTTTTCGTGTTGTTAATATTTCTAAAAAAAATATTTCAGATAGGTTTAATCTTTCTGTTAAATTTTGGGTTTCTGTTTTGTTACAAAATGAGTTTAACAAGCGATTGATTGTTTTCATAATAATGAAGAATCGAAATCCATTCCAGGTATTTGTTGATGAGGCTGATGCAGAAAAAAAATTTATAAATCTGCGATCAGACGGCACTCTGAAATTCTTACTTTAAAGCGAAAACTTCATAAATTCTATTCTCTTTTGTCAGAAAGCAATAATTGTAATAATAACACTTTTGCTAGGAAACTTATTTCAACAGTCGGAAGTATGAGTATTTGCGTACAGTCGTTATCACGAATGAAACACATAAAATCCAAGGACCATCTTTATTGTGTGTATTAACGAGAGAAGCCGACCAGCATTTGAGAGATAGTTTTAAAAAACAGTGTTTTTGATTTAACAGTACGAGAGGATGCTGATAAGTTCTCGGGATCACCTCACCAAGAAGGATATGTGCTAGAGCCATGAAACTTTCAGACTATTCCACATATTTATTCCGAAGTTTTTTGTTTTTTTTTATTGGAGGTTTAACGACCACCGTGAGCAACTCAATGGGCTATAAGCAGTCGCCCGTCTCTAATTTAGGGTCACTGGTTCCAGGGAAGGGAGAGAGCCAGTGCCATAAGACAAACACAACATCCATGCCTCACCAGGATTCGAACCCGGACCGCTTTCGGACGAATGATCAGAGGCCGTCGCTTAGACCACTGCGCCACCGGGGCGGCACTCCGAAGTTCACACACTTGACACAGCATTTTTGGAGTTTCTTTAACACTTCCAAAAAAAATCTTAAGTCTCATCACTCAAATACTGCTCTTCTGCGGATATCACCTCCGAATCATTCGAAAAATTTTGAGAACATGAAATAGTCCGATGGATCAAGGTCTGATGAGTAGGGTACATGGTCTACGCATTTAAACCGCAGATCCATAAAAACATCCGAGGTCTTTCCAGCTTTGTGACCCGGCGCATTGTAATGCAAAAAGAGAACACCCCTTTCCGCAGTTTTCCTCGCCTTTCTTTCCTTCAACGACTCCTTTAATCGGCACAGCAAGTTAGAAAAGTATTCAGCATTTATCGTTTTGCCCTTCGGGAGACAATCAGTCAGTAAAACGCTTTCCGAATCCCAAAAAACCGTTGCCATGATATTTCCTGCAGACCTCTGAGTCTTCAATTTCTCTGACCATGGAGAATCCGAGTGCCGCCACTGCAGGGGATGTTGTTTCGTCTTTGGATCGTAGTGACATAACCACGTTTCATCAACAGTGATAAGTCGCTGTAAAACATTATCACCAGATCGTTCAAAATGCTGGAAAACCGATTTGGAAGTGTCCACAAGTTTTGGTTTCTCATCAGCGTTCAAACATTTGGACACCCACTTCGTTGACATCTTCCGCATATCCAAGTGCTCATGAATTATGAACCCAACACGTTCCCTGGATATCTTCAGTGTCTCAATTACTGTTTTAGGCGAGATTCGCCGATCAGACACAATCAGGTCATGAACTCGATCAACAATTTCGGGTGTTGTCACTGTTGAAATACTCTCTGTACTTGCTGCATCTTCGGTTTCAAAGTCTCCACGCTGAAAGTTGGCACACCATTTCTTCACAGTGAAATATGAAGGGTACTTGTCCCTTAATGTTTGCGTCATACACTCATAGACTTCCTTTGCAGTTTTCTTCTGCTGGAACATAAATTTCATGACAGCCCGGAGTTTCACATTCAAACATTCAACACTTTGCATTGACATGATTCAGTTCAGGAAGTTAAACATCTGCAAAAAAAGACCTACCAGTCTGAAAATTGGCATTTTACAATACAAAAAAAAAACACTCTTTCGAGCTGCAGTGAAAAAATAATGCTGTAATTACAGGAAGAAGGGTAGGCCGAGAACTTTTCAGCATCCCCTCATAAACATCAAACACGTAGCTCAAACATCAAAAGAGCAGATACATTTTCAACATATTAGTACTTCAGCACAGAATAATACACAGTTGTATCCGAAATTTTGTGATGACCGACTTTTTTGATGTTGCCAAATTGCAATTATTTTCCTTACTCTTACTTGTGTTTAATTAAAGTTATATAACAAAATTGAGTGCTCAACTAATTACGACCACCCTTATACAAAGTGAGTCACACCCGATACTGGCATAGCGAGGAGAAAGCCGTGGCCTGTACGCTGAAGGGGTGTACACGGTCGTATCAGAATAACATGACCACCCCGGAATCGCAGTGTACTCGCCCAGGCGCGTCACAGAGTGCGCGTGACAAGGTCAACCACACAGAGATATAAGTGGCCGACCAGGACAGATGAGCCATAGTGCGTCACGTGAGAACAATGGGCAGATATAGTGATTTGACGGACGAACAAAAAGATCATCGGCTACCGTGCCAAGGATGGAAACACCTCAAAAACAGCAGACTTTCTGGGCTGTTCACGAGGTGCTGTAGTAACGGTGTACCAATAATGGACCGCTGGCACACCGAGTACCTCCCGACATCATAACTGTGGCGCCACAAAGGCCTTCGACCCCAGAGAAGAACGTCGAGTCCGTCGACTGGTAAAGGGCAATCGACACGCAACAGTGCAGCAATTGGCCACGCAAATGAATGCTGGGGCATTCAAGTACGTGCCTCGAATGCAGTTGTGTGAGGCCTGTTACGCATGGGTCTCCGGAGTCGACGCTGCGTCAAGGCGCCCATGTTAACCCAGATCCATCGTCAACGACGCCGGTAGTTCGCATGGGACTACCGTCATTGGACAGTGGAAGAGTGAGAAACGGTTGCCTTGCTCCGACGAATCGAGATTTCTACTCCACAGAGATTCTGTCAGCATTAGATTATGTTTGTTTGTTTGTTTGGTGTTCCAACGACCACCGTGAGCAACTCAATAGGCTATAAGTAGTCGGCCGTCCCTGATTTAGAGCAACTGGTTCCAGGGAAGGGAGAGACCTTAGACAAACACAACATCCATTACTCATCAGAATTCGAACCCGAACCCACTTGAACGAAATATCATAAGCCAGCGCTGAGGCCACTGCGTCACTGGGGCGTCCGAGGTTATGAATCCCTCATGCCTGGCATCACCTATCCATTCCGATGGAAGCAGTTGTATAATATAGAGTATGTTTATCTGCCATGACTTTTTATCTCTGAAACGTATGGACCAACTGGTTACTATTAGGGACTGCTTGTGGACATTGTACACCTCACATTTTTTTTAATTCCACCCAGAGAGGGATCAGGACGATAATGGTCCATGTCCTCGGTACAGCCTCATGTTGATATGAACAAATTCGACCTCACATTCTCCTAATCTCAGCCCTACTAAACATGTGTGTGATGTCGGGAAATGGCAAGCAGGTGGTCGTAATGCAGTGAGCGTTCAGCGCGTATCAGATGTTTATTTAAATATTAAAATATTACAAAATGTGACGCTTCTTTCTATTTGACCCCCCTAGCACTTTCAACATCCCTGTGTCGCCCTCCTTTGAAAACTTTTGGGGACTCTTGCTTCAAAAAATTGTCGTCTAATGAATTTTTCTTTCTTTTTTTTTTCAGATAACGAAGATGGGCTGATGGATAAAGTAGCAAATTGCTTGAATGCGTTCCCTGATAAGGTAATAAAATACTTGGGCATATTTTTCTTGTTGTTTGTAGGGTATCATTTTAAAATACGGATGCTAATAAGACCAGTTTCAACGAGAAACGGTGTGGGGTATCGTACGGTCTGGCACAAGAATCGGTACAAAATTTCAAACAGAACCATTCTACAGTATATTAAATATCACGACAAATACATGAAAAAAAACGCACGCACGGTCACACACACACACACACACACACACACACACACACACACACACACACACATATTCTTACTCTGCTGAATAAAATTAGTTAGCGCTGGCGCCCATTCCTTCAGGATGAACATAAAGTACCCTTATAAGTAAAGAGGTACTGAACTAATTTGATATTCTTCCTGCTGTACAATGTTTCAGACTGAAGATCTCAGACACAAGTCACTACAGAAACATCAGGGATATTTTTGTTGTTGTTGTTGCTCTTGTTGTATTAGATACACGGTGGAGTCACATTATTTTGAGCACAAGCTAATATCCAGAGTAACCGCCGTGTGCCACGCGTACAGCAGCTTGACGGACTGGGAGTAACTCAGTAAGGTGCTGGAAGGTGTTCACAGGTATGGGGAGCCATGCTGACTGCAGTGCATCTGACAGCTGCTGGCGGGTGCGTGGTGGAGGATCTGTACAGCGAACAACACGATCGAGGTGGCCCCACAGATGCTCAATCGGGTTTAAGTCTGGGGAATAAGGGTGCCAATGAAGTACTTTGAAGTCTTCATCGTGCTCTTCCGACCACTCTCGGAGATTTCTAGCTGTGTGACACGTAGCATTGTCGTTCTGGAAGATCCCATCCGCCCCAGGGAAGACAATCAGCATGTATGGGTGTACGTGGTCTGCAAGGATAATTTCATAATGACTTTGGTCCATAATGCCCTCCACAGGTATGAGTGGACCCAGGGAATGCCACGAAAACATTCTCCAAGTATGAAGAACAGAAGCTGCCCCCACCAGCTTGTGTTCTTCCAGTAATAGTTGAAGTGTTTGTTCTCCGATGTTTCTCGCCTTATACGCTAACGTCCATCCCTTCGAAAAAGCAGAATCATCGGAGAAGGAAATCCTTTGCCAATCAGCGGAGGTCCAATTCCGATACTGCCGTGCAAATGTAAGCCTTTTCTACCGATGCACCTTCGTTAGCATAGGTGCAGTAACCATCCGTCTACATCGGAGTCCCATACGTAGCAGGGTTCGCTGAACTATCGTTTTAGACACACTTCCGGTAGCCCACTGGTTCATTCGACTAGTGAGTAGTTACACTGATGCGTGTTGATCAGCCCTCACTAATCTTCGAAACGGACGTTAACTTCTCACATCATTGGCCACGTGGTGCTCCGCAGTTTCTTTCTTTTTTTTTTTTTTTTTTTGATTGGAGGTTTAACGACCACCGTGAGCAACTCAATGGGCTATAAGCAGTCGCCCGTCCCTAATTTAGAGTCACTGGTTCCAGGGAAGGGAGAGAGCCAGTGCCGTAAGACAAACACAACATCCATGCCTCACCGGGATTTGAACCCGGACCCCTTACGGACGAATGATCAGAGGCCATCGCTTAGACCACTGCGCCACCGGGGCGGCCTCCGCAGTTTCCACGTCGTTTATTCGCAATGATGCCATTTCTCCAGTCACGATACACTTTAACCACACCAGCATGCGAACAGTTCACAAACTGCGCTGTTTCAGTAATGCTGCCACCCTTGGTCTGAAAGCCGATAATCATTCCTCTTTGCAAGTCTGATAAATCGCTCCTTTTATCCATGACAGCAACGAGTCATATGTTTTCAGAATGCCTACAGCACACCTCATACACCCTCCAAGCCAGCTCGCGATACGTATGTTCTTTCATTGGCTACTCGCTGTTGACATCAAAAGTAGGAGTTGTATCTGCTTAGCAAATGCACGCGGCTTTTTGAAAGCGAGCTAAGACAACAAAATCTGTGAGGGAGAAAGCAGCACATGAAAAAACATGAAATTTAAAAATAAAACACTGGAATTTACTATAGTATCAGTATGGAAGCTTAAAGATGCGTGTTAATTCAAGGGAAAGAATAAGAACAGCTCAAGTGCCCATGATATCCATCCAGAGGCGAAATATCTTCAGCGAAACGGAATCGTTGCATACATACTGTCTTGAAAGTATTTCCGCAGTTCTCAATTTTGGCACTATAAGAAGCTGTACGTCTAGACTCTGTCCTTCTGCCCGGGTGGCTGAGTGGTCCGAAGCGTAGATTTCTAGAGAGTTGTCGGAGCTGGGCTCGTGTTCGAAACCCAGATGTGGCACAGGCGCTGTGATTGACTAGCGGCTCTAGCTCTCTTTGTTACCTGGAACCCGTTACCCTAAATTAGGAACGGGCTACTGCTTATAGTTCTTAGAACTATAAGCAGTAGTCTGTCCTTAATTTAGAGTGCAACTACAAAAGGGAAAAAATTCTTCTCCAATAAGTCATTGAGTCGTTGAGTCTAACTTCTTTTTAAATGAATGTTATCAGAGCTCTATTTTTCACGTTTCTCTTGTGTTCAGGCTCTCCAGGTAACATTTTCCACCTTTAGCCATTCCAATGTACGGTCGCGGTATTCGAGCTGGATCCAATGCACTGGGCAGAGCGGAAGAAGAAGATTACACAGTCTTATCAGAATAATATGACCACCCCGGAATCACAGTGTACCCGCCCAGGCGGTTCACAGATTGCCCGTGACAAGGTCGACCACACGGAGATATAAGCGTCCGGTCAGGACATTTGAGCCATAGTGCGTAATATGAGCAAAATGGGCAGAGGTAGTGATTTGACGGACGTTCAAAAAGAATGATCATCGACTAGTGCGACAAGGACGGAAGCATCCCAGGAGCAGTAGACTTCGTGGGCTGTTCGTGAGGTACTGTAGTAAGGGTGTACCAAGAATGGACCGCTGGCACACCGAGTATATCATGACGTCCATAACTGTAGAGCCCCAAAGGCCATCGACACCAGAGGAGAACGTCATCTCCATTGACTGGCAAAGGGCAATTGACGCACAATAGTGCAGCAATTGACCACGCAAATGAAAGCTGGGGCAACCAGGTACGTGTTTCCGAAAACAGTAGAGCGAACCCTGTTATGCATGGGTCTCTGTAGTCGACGCTGCTGCCCAGGCGGCCATGTTAACCTAGTTCCATCGGCAACTATGCCTGCAGTTCGCTTGGGACTATCGTCATCTGACAGAGGAAGAGTGGGAAAAGGTTGTCTTCTCCGACGAGTCGAGGTTTCTACTTCACAGAAATGACGGGCGGTGACGGATACGGTGTCAGACACACGAGAATCAACACCAGGACAATCTAGTCGGTCAAGTATAAGCCGGCTGTGGGCATGTGCGTGTCTGGGGGATGTTTTCCTGGTATGACCTGGGCCCGCTGGTACCATTAGATTGGTCCCTGAACGCCAACGGCTATCTGTCCATCTTCACTGACCACGTGCATATGTTCATGTTCGACGTTTACCCTGATGGTGATGGTGTTTACGAACAGGACAATGATCCATGCCATGTCGCTAAGGGGATGAGTGACTGGTTTCACGAACACAACAGCGATGTCTCCGTCCTCCCTTGCCCTGCGAAATCGCCCCCTCGGTTCCATAAAATACTTGTGGGACTATTTGATCGACATGTTCGGCGTGCCGACCTACAAACACGTCATCTCCGGGTCCTTTGTGCTCTGCTGCAGTCGAAGGGACACGTGTGTCTTGGGTAATCTTCCAGCGCCTCATTACGTCAATGCCGTCTCGCCGCTGTCATAAGTAGGTGGTCATATTATTCTGATACGACCGTGTATATCCTATCTTGCTTCAAAACCCCGTCTGCCCGTTGAAGTGGTACATTTGCAATAACTAAGAGATCGATAGCAGCATGGATAGTCGAGCATAAAAGGAAATTGAAAACTAAAGCTCTTGTTGGAAATACAACGAAATGTATGATGTGCTTCGCAGTAGTCGAATGGTTAAAGTCCACCCAATAGAAGAAGAGAAAGAATTATTTTGAAATTCTCGTTGTATCGAGCGCATGATCCATCACGTGAAATCACACAAGCTAAGTTGACACAGAACTTATTATATTGATGTTGTTGTTTTTTGTTGTTGTTCATCAGCTGCCGTTATTCGCAAGCTATAATAAGTGATCTTCTTAGTTCTACGTATAGTGATTCTATTACGTTATTTTTATTAAATATTTCGTCCTTTTATTCGACTCAAGATGCAGTTATTTAAGGTGAGGATCGTTCATGCATGCATTAGTTCTTCTTTTCCGAAGTCATAAATGTGCCATTGGAGCGGAGCGCTACTTGCTCCCCAAAGGTTTCAACGTTAAAGTGTAGATAGATAAACATTCTGTTTCTTTTTTTAAATCACACATAATTATCAAACATCCAATAGCTCTGACTTCGGCCCTTTCGATAGAAGCTAGACATTCAGATACGATGCCTCAGTGGACAAGATCTAGACATATAACTTTCAAATGAAACGTTTCTGTTATGCTGCTTTCTCCAGCACAGGTTATCTGGTATTTGTTTTCCTTCAGAAGGCCACCTGTAGCTGGGAAAATGATTGGAGTACATCTGTAACTACACCAATGAAAAACGTTTTTTTTCACGCCACCGAGAAGCACTACAAGAAGGGTGCACAGAAGGCGGGGTGTAAGTAGTGGAAGTGTGTTGTGCTGCCGGACCTGTGCGTAGGAAGCTTCCTGATGCCTCGTCGCAGAATACGGCAGTCATTCCAGCACGTTTCGGAGTTTGACAGAGGACGAATAGTGGCTTATCGTGAGAGCGGTTAATCGTACCGAAAATTCGGTGCCCGTGTCGGACGACATCCACCCACAGTGAGGCGAGTATGGATTCGGTGGGTGCAGGAGGGACGGGCGGACCGACGTGAGCGATTGTCGCAGCCGCGACACACCACCGAACGAAAGGACCGGCATGTTGTGCGGCGGGCATTGACGGCTCGCACCGCCACATCACGAACGTTAGCGCAGGAATTAGGGTGTGTTGCGCAACAACCTGTGTCAGCACGTACCGTTCAACGTCGTCTGCAGGAGCAGGGACTTGTCGCAGGGTGACCATTGCTCCGATTACCATTGACGTTACACCACCGGCGAGTGCGGCTGCATTGGGCCGTTGAACACCGCAGCTGGACTACGGAATGGCACGACATTGTCTTCTCCGACGAATCCCGCATCTACCTGCAACACCACGATGGTCGGATCCGCGTGTGGTAGCACCGCGGTGAGAGACTGTATGACGCCTGCATTATGCATTGCCATACCAGTCCGTCGCCTGACGTAAGGGTTTGGGGCGCAATTGGATATGACAGTCGCACCCGTCTGGTACGCATCGCCGGTACACTCAACAGCGACCGCTACATCTCCGATGTTTTGGAGCCTGTAGTCCTCCCTTACCTGCAGGACCTGCCAGCGGCCACGTTTCAACAGGACAATGAGCGCCCAAACGTGGCACGCATCGAGCAACAATTCTTCACGGCCCACCAGGTGTCCTTGCTGTCGTGGCCCGTCCGTTCTCCCGATATGTCGCCCATCGAACACGTCTGGTCGCTGATCGGCAACCGAGTGGCCCGGAAAGCCTCACCCTCGGCTACGCCTGATGAACTGTGGCAACGTGTGGAAGCAGCCTGGACCGACATACCCCAAGCTCACATCCAAAGCCTCTTTCGTTCGATGCCGCGGCGTGTAGCGGCCATTATTGCCAGCCATAGAGGCCACAAGAGCTATTGATGGCTGCGTGTTCAGCAGGTCGTACGGGCCTGTAAGCTCAATCGTTTCATCTTTGTATCTGTTGTTATGTGTCCAGCAAATCTGGCTTTGCTAGCTCGTGTCCTTCTGGGTGTTGCATTTTGGGTGGCCAGCAGTGTAAATAGATAGATAGATAGATAGATAGATAGATAGATAGATAGATAGATAGATAGATAGATAGATAGATACTGCATGTGTGCTCGGGTACTAGAATAAGAAAACAATAAATATTCCAAAGATAGGATAGAAAACAATAACTGTACCAAAGATAGGATAGAAAACAATAACTATACCAAAGATAGGATAGAAAAAAATAAATATATTATAGATAGATATTGTATGTGCGTATGGGCACTAGGATAAGAACACAATAACTATATCAAAGGCAGGATAGAAAAAAATAACTATACCAAAGATAGGATTTAAAACAATAACTATGCCAAAGATACGATAGAAAATAATAACTATAGCAAAGGTAGGATAGAAAACAATAACTGTACATAGATACATACTGTAAGGGGGAAGGCACTAGGACAAGAAAATAATAACTATACCAAAGATAGGATAGAAAACAATAACTATACTATAGATAGATATCATATGTGCGTGTGGGCACTAGGATAAGAAAACGATAACTATGCCAAAGATAGGATAGAAAGCAATAACTGTACTATAGATAGATACTGTACATATGTGTGTGTACTATAGATAGATACTGCATGTGCGTGTGGGCACTAAGATAATTAAACAGTAACTGTACTGGCAGAATTTTTTCCATGTATTCGGATGCACTGTTCGGGGATTTTATTTCCAATATATTATCGGAATCACGATATTATCCATGATCAGATTAATCAGTGTTCAGTGTATCTACTTGTCAGCAAACCGTGTTGCATATTTTAGGGGAAAAGACATGAAGTAATATAACGAACTTTCAACGTTTTCAAAAACTCTTTTTTTATCATATTTCTTTGCAGGTGTGGAAACCGGTTCGCAAGTGTGCGCCAGAAGGAAAACGCGAAGCCGTCGATAAGAATGCAAAAACTCTTATTGAATTGTTTTGTGCTGACGATGATGAAGATGATGCTAATGAGGTGAGGTATTTTGGCAAATCTAATTTTTCTGAATAGGCCTACATCATGCCGTGCAAATTTAATGACTTTCCTTTTGTAGTTCTTATACGGTTTCTGAGAATCGTACAGATGATCCAAAATATCAAAAATCCGTAAATGATCAAATGATCATATGTAGAGGATTTTTGGGAAGGGAGTGTCTGACCCCAGGTCTTAAACAACCCTTAGAAATAGGAAGCTAGGAGATTTGGGCTGCAGTGCTCGATAGGAAAGTAACACGGAAGCGAGGCAGAAGACGCCCTTATTTACTACCGGGGGAGTACCCGAGGTCCGACGGCTTAACGTGCCTATCATATCAGATCATATCAGATGTAGAGGATTTTAGGAAGGGAGTGTCTGACCCCAGGTCTTAAACAACCCTTAGAAATAGGAAGCTAGGAGATTTGGGCTGCAGTGCTCGATAGGAAAGTAACACGGAAGCGAGGCAGAAGACGCCCTTATTTACTACCGGGGGGAGTACCCGAGGTCCGACGGCTTAACGTGCCTATCATATCATATCATATCAGATGTAGAGGATTTTAGGAAGGGAGTGTCTGATCCCAGGTCTTAAACAACCCTTAGAAATAGGAAGCTAGGAGATTTGGGCTACAGTGCTCGATAGGAAAGTAACACGGAAGCGAGGCAGAAGACGCCCTTATTTACTACCGGGGGAGTACCCGAGGTCCGACGGCTTAACGTGCCTATCAGATCAGATCATATCAGATGTAGAGGATTTTAGGAAGGGAGTGTCTGACCCCAGGTCTTAAACAACCCTTAGAAATAGGAAGCTAGGAGATTTGGGCTGCAGTGCTCGATAGGAAAGTAACACGGAAGCGAGGCAGAAGACGCCCTTATTTACTACCGGGGGAGTACCCGGGGTCCGACGGCTTAACGTGCCTATCAGATCAGATCATATCAGATGTAGAGGATTTTAGGAAGGGAGTGTCTGACCCCAGGTCTTAAACAACCCTTAGAAATAGGAAGCTAGGAGATTTGGGCTGCAGTGCTCGATAGGAAAGTAACACGGAAGCGAGGCAGAAGACGCCCTTATTTACTACCGGGGGGAGTACCCGAGGTCCGACGGCTTAACGTGCCTATCAGATCAGATCATATCAGATGTAGAGGATTTTAGGAAGGGAGTGTCTGATCCCAGGTCTTAAACAACCCTTAGAAATAGGAAGCTAGGAGATTTGGGCTGCAGTGCTCGATAGGAAAGTAACACGGAAGCGAGGCAGAAGACGCCCTTATTTACTACCGGGGGAGTACCCGGGGTCCGACGGCTTAACGTGCCTATCATATCATATCATATCAGATGTAGAGGATTTTAGGAAGGGAGTGTCTGATCCCAGGTCTTAAACAACCCTTAGAAATAGGAAGCTAGGAGATTTGGGCTGCAGTGCTCGATAGGAAAGTAACACGGAAGCGAGGCAGAAGACGCCCTTATTTACTACCGGGGGAGTACCCGGGGTCCGACGGCTTAACGTGCCTATCATATCATATCATATCAGATGTAGAGGATTTTAGGAAGGGAGTGTCTGACCCCAGGTCTTAAACAACCCTTAGAAATAGGAAGCTAGGAGATTTGGACTACAGTGCTCGATAGGAAAGTAACACGGAAGCGAGGCAGAAGACGCCCTTATTTACTACCGGGGGGAGTACCCGGGGTCCGACGGCTTAACGTGCCTATCATATCATATCATATCAGATGTAGAGGATTTTAGGAAGGGAGTGTCTGACCCCAGGTCTTAAACAACCCTTAGAAATAGGAAGCTAGGAGATTTGGGCTGCAGTGCTCGATAGGAAAGTAACACGGAAGCGAGGCAGAAGACGCCCTTATTTACTACCGGGGGAGTACCCGGGGTCCGACGGCTTAACGTGCCTATCATATCATATCATATCAGATGTAGAGGATTTTAGGAAGGGAGTGTCTGACCCCAGGTCTTAAACAACCCTTAGAAATAGGAAGCTAGGAGATTTGGGCTGCAGTGCTCGATAGGAAAGTAACACGGAAGCGAGGCAGAAGACGCCCTTATTTACTACCGGGGGGAGTACCCGAGGTCCGACGGCTTAACGTGCCTATCATATCATATCATATCAGATGTAGAGGATTTTAGGAAGGGAGTGTCTGACCCCAGGTCTTAAACAACCCTTAGAAATAGGAAGCTAGGAGATTTGGGCTGCAGTGCTCGATAGGAAAGTAACACGGAAGCGAGGCAGAAGACGCCCTTATTTACTACCGGGGGGAGTACCCGGGGTCCGACGGCTTAACGTGCCTATCATATCATATCATATCAGATGTAGAGGATTTTAGGAAGGGAGTGTCTGACCCCAGGTCTTAAACAACCCTTAGAAATAGGAAGCTAGGAGATTTGGGCTGCAGTGCTCGATAGGAAAGTAACACGGAAGCGAGGCAGAAGACGCCCTTATTTACTACCGGGGGAGTACCCGAGGTCCGACGGCTTAACGTGCCTATCAGATCAGATCATATCAGATGTAGAGGATTTTAGGAAGGGAGTGTCTGACCCCAGGTCTTAAACAACCCTTAGAAATAGGAAGCTAGGAGATTTGGGCTGCAGTGCTCGATAGGAAAGTAACACGGAAGCGAGGCAGAAGACGCCCTTATTTACTACCGGGGGAGTACCCGAGGTCCGACGGCTTAACGTGCCTATCAGATCAGATCATATCAGATGTAGAGGATTTTAGGAAGGGAGTGTCTGACCCCAGGTCTTAAACAACCCTTAGAAATAGGAAGCTAGGAGATTTGGGCTGCAGTGCTCGATAGGAAAGTAACACGGAAGCGAGGCAGAAGACGCCCTTATTTACTACCGGGGGAAAGTACCCGAGGTCCGACGGCTTAACGTGCCTATCAGATCAGATCATATCAGATGTAGAGGATTTTAGGAAGGGAGTGTCTGACCCCAGGTCTTAAACAACCCTTAGAAATAGGAAGCTAGGAGATTTGGGCTACAGTGCCCGATAGGAAAGTGACACGGAAGCGAAGTAGAAGACGCCCTTATTTACTACCGGGAGTACCCGGGGTCCGACGACGGCTTAACGTGCCCATCCGACGCCCGGCGGATATTTAGTGGATCGAACCTGATGCCCTTTCCGCGGTAGTCACGAACGTTGCCACTAGTCCACTCGCGGCCGCATAAGAAAATCCGTAAGATTCTAAACATTGTGTTTATTGTTTGTGAAATCCCGAATTTGCCAGTGACAACGATCGAATCCACATGCCTCTACTCCGGAGCTGATTACTTTACCAATTAAGATCCACCGACGGAAGTTATCGCTGCAACCTTGTCGTCTTAACATGTTCTTCACCTATGTAGTACGTCATACGTTTTAAAGAGATTTTATCCATAGAAAGAAATTCTGTTGTTGTTTGTTTAATGGCAGAATGCCAATGTATTATGAGCATTGGGTGATTCATTTTCTCTACAATTTCTTAATCCAAAATTAATTGCGAATAGAAGTCAACTCTAGTTAGACTACACTATTTTTTAAATTCAAAAGCTCCGAGCTTTCTGTATATACCCTATATTTTGCAAAAGTCACCGCACACTCCTTGAAAAGCAAATGAATGGATCCGCTGCATAGTTAAAATTCGCTGTACAGCTGCAAATGGTATAAAAACAAGCCTGCAGCTGACCGCGATCATATCGCACTGTGAGGTTGAGTGAAAATGTCGCGGCTGGAGAGAACTGACTTTGAGAAAGGAAAGATTGTTGGGTGTTATATTAGTGGGTTGTCCATAAGAGAAACCGAGAGGCTTTTAAACATACCCAAGTCAACTATTTTGGATGTACTGAATATGTGAAAGACACATTGCGTGCCTGAAGCAGCAAAACGTACCAGCAGACTAAAGTAAATCAGCGATAGACGATGTCGAAGCCTCAGGAGAGTCGTTACAGCTAATCGAAGGAGTATTGCACAAGATCTCAGTGTACAGGTGAGTAAAAATGCTGGAACCTAGGTATGTACACGTACCATTTGCAGAGAACTTCATTTCATGGGTTACCGTGGTCGTGCGGCTGCTCGTAAGCCTTTCATCTCCACTCGGAATGTTACTCGTCTTTTAGCATGGTGTAAAGAACATTTATCGTGGACCGTAGATCAATGGAAACGGAGCCTATGGACTGATGAATCCAGCTACACGATCCATGAGTCTGATGGCCGTGTGTGGGTATGGCCGTAGCCGGGGTAATTCTATTTACCACAAACACCCACACGAGTACACTGCCAGCACCGGTCAAGTTTGGTGCTGGCATTGTACTCGTGTAGGGGTGTTTTACGTGGTGTGGTTCTGGCCATTGGTTATCGTGGACAAACGCGTAAACCAGCACGTTTGAGGTCAGAGAGGAAGTGATGCAGCAGTTGCTCAGTGTATGTGTGTGTGTGTGTGTGTGTGGAGATTTTCGATTGCGGTAAAGAAAAATATGAAATTTACAACTTTTAGTGCCATATTGTGGAGTTCTTCAAATATTGCTGGACCAATAAAAGGTTATCGTAAGTCTGACTTCTGTTTATGTTTCGTCTGGCCGTAAAAGATTAATTAGGAACTATTGCATCGTATTCTCATTTAGTTTAACATTCCTTAGTCATGGTTTTAGACATAGCGTAACACCAATATAGCACATGAAAAGGCTTACGTTATAGTATGTTCTACACCTTTATAATGCACAGTTCTGTTGATAGAGGGTACAGGCGCATGTAATTTCTTGAAGTTTCTTGTACGTTTCTAAAACGCCGATTTAAAAATTAGTTTTGTATCGGTACTTGAAACTAAGGCAAACATTCGCATGCATTTTTTTCTTCAAACAGTGCAGTTCTCAGCTAACGAAACTAGCGTGTGTTTCTATATTAGATGAGACCATATCACAGTCTCTAAAGGCCCAACTCAAAAACTTGTTTCTGCACCTTATAGCTTTATTAATAATTAAAATTTTAGATTCGAAGCACATAACTTTATTTGAAACCATGCCTCCTCTTCCAAAACAACGAGTAAAACGGCTCTTTTTTCATTGGACTCCATTTGCTATGACGCATATATTGCGTACACTTTGTGGTTCAAATAATGCGTACTTTTTGTGTTAGGGGACGTAAGGGTGAAATCAATTTTTCTGATTATCTCCGACTCCGAAATTCCAGCGGAAATCTTGATTTAGCATCAGGAAGTTTCAGCTCTGAAGAATTTTTCTCATATATTTCCCTCACTTTCGACATACACTGTCCTACCACTAGAAGAGGTAAGAGTATATTTCCAATTGTTATGATATCTCCGTCTGTATAAGTAAGACTGAAAAAATACTGATTTTTTTCCATTGGACTGTTCTCATTTTACTAGCATGGTTTACTTTTCGTTCATATCGCATAATTTCCCTTTTTAACGTAAATGTTTACCTTTATTTGAAACTTGCTGAACTGTGTACCCGGTATTCCCCAGATATGATATTTATGATGCAAACCGTATATTCTAATTTATATTGGGCCACGGATGGCCTAGCGGTCAGCGTTAATGACTGCCACAGAGAAATCTCAGGTTCCATCCCAGGCAGGTACGAACAGTCGAACCACAAAATATCCGCCTTGCGTTGGATGGGCACGTTAAGCCGTCGGGCCCCGAGTGCTGCACCCCCCCCCCGCTCCGGTTATAAATAAGGACATCTTCCTTACCTTTCTACTTCCCTTGCGTATCACTTTCCTATCGGGCAATCTAGCCTAAATCTCCTAGCTTCCTATTTCTAAGGGTTGTTTAAGACCTGGGGTCAGACACTCCTTCCTAAAATCCCTAACATAGCATATTATCTGATCTAATTTTTACTGCAGTGAATGATTGTGGGATGAACATCACCTCCTCCTGAAGCCCTGACTGACTGCGAAAATTGTTTCTTTTTTTATGCATTTTGTGTTTGAAATCTTGCTGTAGCATAACTTTTTACAGGTGTAGAAAACATATTCGCATTCATGATGTGCATGAATGCGAAAAAATCGG
This sequence comes from Macrothele yani, assembly GCA_039090855.1. Lineage (NCBI taxonomy): Eukaryota > Metazoa > Arthropoda > Arachnida > Araneae > Macrothelidae > Macrothele > Macrothele yani. The sequence continues at coordinate 122,587,699 of CM077026.1, forward strand.
AATTATAAGTTTATAAAAGTTATTTATAAATTTGTTAATTGTCTTTCCATTAAATGCTAAAATACATGTTTCTCTCAGTCTTTTCATATCCTCTGTTTCCATAGCTTTAACTACACCCACGAACCTCTCTTTCAGACGATATGTGATGAAAATTGTTTTGGGCAAACACACCGCGTCATAACACTTTTTAACTGTAAATAAATTATTTTATTCAGCTCAAAACCCGTAGTGAAGCACTGCATACATCAGGAGAGTAGAGTTCATTCGTCTAGAGAAAAAAATCCAAACATAGATAGAATAACAATACCCCAATAACGGAAGGTGCTTTACTTTTTTCGCGGTGAGCGGAGGTTTGCAGAAAGATTTTCAAGTACCAATCGGAGGGCATGCATGCACTCTCAAGGTCATATACGAGGTCTGACAATTAAGTAATGAGACTGATTTTGTCGCGCGCAACGCTGGAGCCTCGTACGTCACATATGTGTGACATTGGTTCTTCCCCCATCCGTAGTTCAAGTGGTAGCACCCTGGAAGGCCTCAGTGTGTAGTAGCTGCTTGGAAAATGGACTCGCTGAATTTTGCGCAGCAGTATGCCACCTTTTTTGTGTGAAACTCGGTGAAAATACCGCGGTAACATACGGAAAACTGCAGAAGGCTTTCGGCAATGAGGTAATGTCAAGAGCACAAGCCTTCCGCTGGCACAAAATGTTTTGTGAGGGCAGAACCTATGTGGAAGACGAACACCGGAGTGGGAGACCAACAACAACACGGACAGGAGACAACACAGCCAGGGTGAGTGAAATTGTGCGACGTGATAGGCGATTAACAGTGAGAATGATAGCGGAAGAACTGAAAATGAATCGCGAAAATGTTCTCCGAACGCTGACTGAAAATGCGCCGTCCCATACCGCACTGTCGGTACGCCAATTTTCGTCTTTTAAATGCATTGCAACACTACCGCAGCCTCCTTTTTCACCCGACATGGCTCCCTGCGACTTTTTTTATTCCCAAAACTGAAATCAGTTGTGAAAAGACGCCATTTTGACACAGCAGCAGACGTCCAAAAGGCTGTGACGCAGGCCTTGAAGTGTCTCAGCTAATGAGTTCCACTGCTGCTACCTACAATGGCAGCACCGTTGGAATAAGTGTGTGGAAGCTCAAGGAAACTACTTCGAAGGTGATCACATTGTAGTTGATTAAAATTGTAAGTAAATGTGTTTTTTTGACCCAGTCTCATTACTTAATTGTCAGACCTCGTACTCGTTCTCAGCTATACTACTGGCTTCAAAGAACCAAATGTTTCAGCTTCTAAGAAGCTCCGTCCCCCTTCTAGGAATTTCGACTTCAAACTTGTCGCAGCAACTGGGACCACAACGAAAAACAATACAAGTTTCTGAAATACAAGTTTCTTCAATACAAGTTTACCTCAACTTTCCGATGGGTTATCGCGGGCACAAAAACACGCATTCTCTATTATTGGTGTGCATAATACTTACTGTTCTTAAATTCTTCTTGGAAGAATTCTTTTCACATCTGATAATTTTCACTATGAAATATTTTACAAATTTTCTAATTTTTATGTATAGAGTTAAAATTTTATTTTACAAGATGACTGCTACTGCCATTTTTGATGTAAATTTTTCCAGTTAAGTGGAGTAAAATTCGATTTTCTGATAGAAAACTACTGTAGCTTTAAAACTTGGTCCAAAGAACGCTATCAAGTCACACCATAATTTGGTACTACTCGCATAGTTTAAAATTATTTTCAGTTTATTTTATGTTTGCAGCACTATAACTCATTAAAGATGTAAGTTACTGTATATTGATCAAAGTAAGAGTGCTTAACTGAAAGGTGAAACGAAATATTTGAAGTTCTTTAAAGTTTTAAAGCTCAGACATATTAAAAAATGCTGAATATCGTTTAATGAGTTGGAAAATAATATATTGCCCTTTTATTTCTAGCTTTTCCACTGTCTGGAAAATAATTCAAAATTCTATGATAAGGTAAGTTCCCGAATGTGAATTTGGTTATATTTAATTTATGACTACAAAACTTGTGGTGTTGAGACAGAATGAAAATACCAACGTTTACCGCGATCAAAGGTTTTTTATACATCAACTATAGTTTCGCAAAGCATTTGGCTCGGCATCATCAAAACGAATAGGGCGTAAACGTTCAAATCATTGTGACATCAACAAAATTCTGACGGTCACGGATTTTGGTGAGTTGTTTCCACGCGCTTGAAAGAAATGGAGTGGATGTCATGTCGTTGACAAGCCGTGAAGAGTTCCGATATATGTGGAAAGCTTGATAGTCGAATTAGGTTTATCAATAAGCGTAGAGTTTCAAAACAAAAATTTATGGGGGTTTTTCCTGAAAATGTTGGGCTACTGATGACTTCTTCAGTTCATAGTTCCGTGTGTAGGTCTTGTGTTCCTTCACACGGAAGCTTAAAGCCTTGCTGGTCTGTCCTATATATATGAATGTTCGCATTCACAAGGCCTCTGTGAATTTTGGTTTTTTTAAAAAATTGTTTCGTTATTAATTTAGGCAAATAATCATTCATTATTTTACTTCAGAAAGTGCTATTCTACAACACAAGTAACAAGTCTGTCAGAAATGTGTATTTCGTAAAACATTCCAGACCTTTTAGACTGTCTGCCTCACATTCAGATTATTCTCTATTAATCCATTTTCATACACTGCTTTGTCAAAATGGCTAATTTGAAAAATTATCTAAGGATTAACTGTTCATAACGTTTGTTCCTTATAGTTTAATATACGTCATGTTTCATTATTTCTCATATTTTCATGAAATGAACTAAAGGTACTTGTCTCTTCCTTGTATGATCACACAATTTCTGTTTTAGCGAATTATCTAAAACTAGGTTTGTTTGCTTTTTTGTTTGGAAGGGCAGATATAAGAAAAAAAATCCTCAAAGAAAATTGTAAGCTAAGCTGATTATAGCTTAAAACAAGAGTTAATTATTAATTTTTTTTAACATCCCTCGTGCATGTCCATGGAAGTTTGACATGGCATGGACAATTTCTAACTGTTCTCAGCAAGCATTTTTTATGATCGTCTCATCAAATAGAAAAAGATGTTGACCAAGAAATGTTTACAGCCGAAACGGTATTGGATTACGAATGGAAAACCTTGGTTCCCACTTCATATATCTATAAAACGTTCTACAACGAAGTAAATTTCTCCGTCATTTTGTCCACGCCGGGGCTTGAACCCGGATCCTCTCATTCCGGAATAAGTCACTCTACCAATTGAGCTACGCGGACGTTCATTCTGACTGCTATCTGCCTTTATGTCCTGGGCGTCATGTTGGCAGGTACGTCACATCTCCCCCTCCCCCGAAAGAGGGCCGGGGGCATGGCCCACGGGTCAGCCATGACCATGAATTATTGCAGGAAGCCATCCGCTGTAGAACGTGCACTTGAGAACTCCCAGTCAATCTGGTGTGTGGAATGCAACGTCACACACATTTATTTTTCGAAGCGCTGGAGAAGGGATTCTCTGATTTTACCTCTCTCGCGGTGTAGAAATCACACCATTGCGAGATTTTGAACGGCCGGGTCATCCGGAAAGTTCGGGCGCCATTATAGCGAAGTAAATTTCTCCGCCATTTTGTCCACGCCAGGGCTTGAAACCAGATCCCCTCATTCCGGAATATTTTATTTTATTTTAATTGGAGGTTTAACGACCACCGTGAGCAACTCAATGGGCTATAAGCAGTCGCCCGTCCCTAATTTAGGGTCGCTGGTTCCAGAGAAAGGAGAGAGCCAGTGCCGTAAGACAAACACAACATCCATGCCTTACCGGGATTCGAACCCGGACCCCTTTCGGACGAATGATCAGAGGCCATTGCCTTAGACCACTGCGCCACCGGGACGGCCATTTCCGGAATAAGTAACTCTACCCATTGAGCTACGCAGACGTTCGTTTTGACTGCTATCTGCTTTTATGTCGTGTGCGTCCTGCTAGCAGGTACGTCACACTTCTCAAAATAGATTGCATTAGGGCTGTAACGCAAATGTTGGACAAACATAATTGCCCACAATGAGTCATTCAAATGTACGCAATTGCTGGACCAAAATAGTTGATCATAATGAGTCATTCAACTCTACGCGATATTGAGCTAAAATAATTGCTCACAATGAGTCATTCAAATATACGCAATGTTGGACAAAAATAATTGCATACAGTCAGTCATTCAAATGTACGCAATGTGGAACAAAAATAATTGCCCACAATGAGTCATTTAAATGTACGCGATGTTAGTCAGAAATAATTGCTCACGATCATTCAAATATACGCAGTGTTGGACAAAAATAATTACTCACAATGAGTCATTCAAAGGTGCGCAAGCCGCCCCGGTTGCGCAGTGGTCTAAGCGATGTCTTCTGATCATTCGTCCGAAAGGGGTCCGGGTTCGAATCCCAGTGAGGCATGGATGTTGTGTTTGTCTTACGACACTGGCTCTCTCCCTTCCCTGGAACCATTGACCCTAAAATACGGATGGGTGGCTGCTTATAGCCCATTGAGTTGCTCACGGTGGTCGTTAAACCTCCAATAAACAAACAAACATTAAAGGTGCGCAATGTTGGACAAAATTAATTGCTCACAATGAGTCATTGAAATGTACGCAATGTTGGACGATAATTTGCCACAATGAGGCAAGCGAATGATGAAACTTTATCTGGCAATCTAAAATGTGCAACAACTCGAGAAAGAAGTGCTTTCGGCTTGGTGTTCATGGGGACTTTGTTTCATTATTATGAACAGCAAAACATATTCCCAAAGTTTGACTAAACCCTTTGATAGTACTTCGTACTTCAAATATTCAAATTCCCAGATTCAAATTCTCCGATCTTTGAAAACAGAAAATATCCGAAACCGAAACACTATCAATTGCTTTGTAATCAGAATGTTTCTCCTGTCTAAGCAAATTCCTCTTCTGGACAAATAACGTAGGCTAAATGCTCTTTGTGTAGTTATTTTAACCTAAAAGTCCACAAGTTTGTTGTGTTTGACTTAATGCTTTGATACCCACTCTTCTATGGTTAAAGACTGCTTGGATTATCAGTTCTCGGTGGTAAATGGAGGAGATGACAAACATAAAGTTTTAGGCTAGTCTACGATTTGGACCCAGAGCCAACGACACGACATGCCAGAAGTACGCAGTTTTGAACGCCATCTGACCTACCTGTATTAAAACTCAGAGCGAAGTGCTTCCAGTTCTGTGTTCATTGGAAGCTGAAGTTTTTTCATCACTATGCTCAGTAGAATGCACTCCCAAATTTTGAACGTCTAGCCTACGCCAATACAGAAGACTAAAGGAAGAGACGTGATGGTGTGACCTGGCTCTGGGATCAGATGTGCTGGGATTTATGACCGCTGAATTATATCTTTCAGTCCCGGTGGCCGAGTGGTACGAGGTGCTGGCCTCTAATCATCTGTCTGAGATTGGTCCGGGTTCGAATCTTAAGTGAGGCATGGGGGATGTTCTTTTCTTTCGGCATTGGCTTTCTTCCTTCCCTTGAACCAGGGGCTTCAAATTAGGAACTGTCGACACCTTATAGACCATTGGGTTGCTTATGGTTATCGTTAACCCCCACCACCCAAAGTCTACCTTATCATTGCATAATTCCTAGCTGTGTATGATGTTGCTCTACTTCAAAGCAGATCGACGTGCTTTTCAACAAAATAATACTGGTCCGACTCTCATTCAGCAAGTGCCATTCCAGTTTGTTTTGTGATTATAAAAGTGCAGAAGTTACATTGACTGACGTGCAGTCCCATCTCCAATTCTATGTAACATTACACGAAGATCATAACAGCATGTCCTGTAGCTGAAGTTGTCACAGTTCTTGAGAAGCAAGAGAACGCTATTCGGGCTGCGGTTTATCATCGTTCGTTGGTGGAAAACCTATATCAAGGGTGATGGAGTGCCTTGTAGCAACTAAAGAGCCCTGACACGCTTTTGAACTGATTGAATTGAGTTCATCGACGTCAAGGTGAAACCGAAAAATATGACGTTAGTGGATCTACAATTCTCAGTATTGCTCGGACACTGATCTCCTGAAGTAAAGATTTTCTCGACCCAAATCATTCATAGAGCTGTCATTCGTTCAGCCACGGTACAGATTCATATAGAAGTATACAATTTCCAGATGCTGTAAAACAGTAACAGTTGAAGATACGAACCACAACTGCGAACCGTTAGATAGATGTACTCATAAAGTTTGTGTCCCGCTACAGAGGGAAGTGATGTAGGCGTTAGCGCACGTGTCACGTGATTAGTCAGTCAAAATGGCAGCGTCTGCAGTGGAGAAGGCGTTTTGTGTTCTTGAATTGAGCAAAACGGAATCTGTAACTGTTGTGCAACGGCATTTTCGATCACGATTCGGAAAAGAACTTCCAACCAGAAAATCTATCTACGATTGGCATAAAAAATTTGAAACTACGGGCTGTTTGTACAATATTAAAAGTCCTGGATGATCGCGTGTATCGGAAGAAATCGTCGATAGTGTTTGCACCGCCATTCAATGAAGGCCGGAAAAATCAACGCGGAGGGTGAGTCGTGAAGTGCAGATTTCACATCCCACTGTCTGAGAAGTCCGAAATCCAGCGGAGCTGAAACAGCGTATCACAGCCACTATCACTGCACTTGATTCAGATATCTTACCTCGCGTTTGGGCAGAAATGGATTACCGGCTTGATGTGTGACGTGTGACTAAGGGTGCACACATAGATCATCTGTGACTGTCTCTAAAAAAACTTGAAACATTCCCCTACAATGCTGTTACATGTAACATAAAATATCTTACATTGTTCTTGTTTTACAGTGCGTTGAAACTGTATACTTCTTTATGCATCTTGTACCTCCTCGACCACAATAATTGGCAGTGGCGGCCCCAGGTACAGATACACCGGGCAACCGCCTAGAGCCCCGCACCGCTGACAATTAATTAGTAGTTTTTGCCTGGTGTCACCTGAATATATATATAAAATGAGTTATTGTGATGATTTTGGGTTATTACGATTGCGAAGGGCCCCGTGAAGAGCCATCGCCCGGGGCCCCGCAAGGGCTAGGGAATCCACTGATAATTGGGGTTTGTATCTTTTCTAGAAAATTTTCGCCCGCCATACCGTTTCTTGCAATATCTCATATTACTTGTTGCAAGTCTGTTGTTACGATGGCTGTGGAGAAACCTAAATAAATGGTGTCATAAAACACTATTCGATTGAATTCTCGCCTTAACAAAAGTTGCTTTAAAACTATTTTTAGTTCCCAGGGTCCTATCCGCAAAAAAAAAAATATGCTTGTCCAAGAAAAAATTAAACTCCCTATAATTTTTTTCTTGCACGACCAGATGCGTTTTCCTAAGACCAACTTTATGAATTCCTTTTCCATCATTTATCTGTGTTTCTAATTCTCTCAGAGGAAATTAAATAATTGCTTTGCCAAACAGGGGTGTTTAGACTTGTCAAGCCATCTTTCTGAATGCCTGTGTCAACAGCGGTGTTAAGACTTGTTAAGCTATCTTTCTGAATAGCTGTGTCAACAGCGCTGTTTAGACTTGTCAATCCATCTTTCTGAATGCCTTTCATAAATTTATGGGGGATGTTTATTGGATAAAAACAAACCGTGTAGCTGTTTGGCCAATCCCCCACCTCCACGATCCTACATTAGTCCTTGGTAGTTCTCTGAGCACGTGCCACAAATGAAAACTGCGAGCCCGATATGCCATACTAAATGCACATAACAGAATGAAATTCACTAATCTTTTCAGAGTTATGTAGTGGAACATTAGATTTATATGTGTAGATATCCCAAACACAAAACGGTTAAAAGGATATTAAAATCCTTTTCCGTTACTCTTACATTCTGTCACTTACAGAAACGATAATTCAAATTCATACCATGTCCAGAAAATTATTTTGAACCATTTGATTCACGCTTATCTTTTCCTTCTGACTTTATTTGGAGATCACGGTGAATTCTGACACACTAAGGTTTTTTGCTCAATCAAGTCCAAAACTCAAGGGTTGCTGATAACTTGCCTGGTGAGAATTAATTCTGTTAATAATTCACTTAATAAGAATTTGAATTTGTACTATATGCAGTTCTTTTGTTGAAATATAACCTCTATCAGTCTTTACGAATGCCTCTTTCGAAATAAATCGTTGTCGCACCGGTGGCACAGTGGTCTAAGCGCTGGCTGATGACCTTCCGTCCGGGTTCAAATTCCGATCAGGCGTGGATGGTGTGTTTGCCTTACGGCACTGTCTCTCTCCATTCCCTGGATCCTGTGGTCCTAAATCAGAAACGGGTGACTGCTTATAGCCCATCGAGTTACTTAGGGTGGTCTTTAAATATCAAATAAAAGAATCAATTGTTTGGTGTGACCGCTTTCCAATGGAAAACCACAGCGAATTATTCCACATTCTTGATCAAGTTTGTACACTGGCCATGTTTCTGAATGCCTGCTTCGAAATTATTCATTTGTTTTGACAATTCGCCCAAAGCTTTTTTTTTATCGACGTGTCTTCTACACAAAGTCATTGATCTCAACGGATATACAGTACGTTGAACTGGACTCCTGTGGCTGACCAACACTGTTTTGCAGATTTTCCTTTAGTTTCCTTTTTTAAATTACTATTTGCATGACTTAATATGAAAATGCTGAATAATTTTGCTTATCTACTGTATTCATATTGAGACATCTGTTTTTAAATGAATATGATATCCATATGATAGACAGTTTAAAAAAAAATACTTATGACAGAGAATGTATCCAGTTTACTGCTTCCAATACAGTATGAATCATGATAAGCACATTAAATAATAAAATGCACAACCTGAGAGGTTGTTATGCTCAAGATACAATCCTGGAGCTTTTTTGAAAGCGGGAGCTCTTTTGAAAGCGGGAGCTCTAAGTCCGTTTAATCTTAAATCCTCCTATGAGCAGTTACATCTGCGATCGGAATGTAAACACAACAGTCAGAAGTTTGTTCTACTTACGCATTTCTAGAAGTGTTCCATATCTTTTAAATGCGGATCTAAGAAGTAAGTGGAGACATACGAATCTAATTTCCTGATTTTTTTTCTTTCTGTGTTATAGATAGAAGATGCGTATTTGGAAGATTGCTCAGGAGACTGCGAAACAGCGTGTGCACCAGTGAGAGTAAGAGAACCTTAATGCCATAATAATACATATTTCGAATTCTCTTTCTCCATCGTTCAATCAAAAAAAAAAAAAGAAGAAGAAAAGAAAAGAAAACCATATACTTTGTTTACGAATTTTATGGTTATAGAACATATGAAATTATCTTTGATAACTTCTCAAAATGTTTGATTATGTGTAAAGTCGTTCGAATCAAATGTAGACTCTCTCTGACAATTCGCCATGAGGTAATACTGGATAAGACGGTAGCTCTACCAGTTATCACATGCGCTTCTCAGATGTGGGATGGAGCAGGTAAGTACTGAAAAAAGAAAATCGGAACAAAGCCCTTCAACCGATTACTGGAGCTTTGAGGTGGACTTCAACAAGAAACCTTGGGGACCGGCTCAATGTCGAAAACGCAAGAGAATTTTCTCACCTTCTAAAGAATTATTCATTACCGCCGGAAACTACGTATACAGACTGATCAGGGAAGCAGTGGACTACATCCTCAAGTGTCCCAGGTTCAAAACGGCCAGCCTAATCCCCTCCCTCTTCTTTTCCACGATGGATGCTAGGATGGTAGCACCTCGTCCACACAGACCTTTCTCCTCGGACAAATTCTAAGGTTAGTGTTATCAATTGGATCAGTAGATGATGAGGAACGAAGGAATCCAAACACCGTTAGACAGCATATTCCTGAGGGATGTTAGATAAACCACTTAGGTTATGAAGTGCCTCTCTTTTCTAGTTTTATTGCCTAAATACGTATCTCTCCTTCCTGGCAATCAAGAAACTCTCAAACTAAACCCTAACTCTAGAGCGGAGGACATAATTAACTGACAAGTACTTAGCTTTCTCTACCTCACTCCTATGTGTCTTTTATGTATAATCGGTCACTCCTGGCTTCCCTGTTTAATAACTGTGGTCATACACCCCTTTCCTCTACATCATTCTTTCATTGATCGTAGACTCTGGAGCTGGCGCCGTTAACACCGACATCAAGCCGTGGCGCCACTGTAAACAGACAGAAAAGAGCAATGCGACACGAAAGGTGGTCACTTGTAGTACCATAGCTCTGGAGAGTGCAACTTGACGCTCGCTACTACATAAATACATGCAATCATTCAGTTCCTGGCCAAGGAAGGCGCTAGGCCAACCGAGATTTTTCAGCGTGTGAAGTCTGTATGCGGAGGAGCCCGGACCGTCCACGATCTGCGCAATATCATCGCGCCATCGCCTAGGAAACCACTGCAGTGGTGGACAATGCGGTGCGGAATAATTTCAGAATAACCTTTCGATAACGAGTGCTGGGCTAACTTATTACCATGGGATACCTCAGCAGTATCATTCACGATTATCGATTATCTTCGGTATCGAAAGGTGTGCGTGTGTGCGTGTGTGTGTGTGCAATGAACACCTATCGGAGGAACAGAAGGCAAAGCGCAGCATATGGGTGTTGAGATGAAACATTTAACACCCTGTACCAGGAAGCGGTAAACTAGTTTCTCTCACGAATTATCGCCGGCGACGAAACTCAGTGTCCTCATTTTGAGGCAGCGATGAAATGAATAAGCACGCAGTGGAAGCAAGTTACATCACCCTTATCAAAGAAAGCCCGAATCGTTTGTATAGGCAAGGACATTCTATCTTACCTATTTGTTTGAGGCGTAGAGTCCATTGCTGAACTACTACACGGAGCAACCATTAACTCTGAGAGGTACACATAGAACAATGGTCCAGGCATTCTGACGCGCGGCATCGTGCTCGCTACATGACAAGGCCCAACCTCATAGTAGCGGAAAGGCAATGCAGCGTTTTCACTTGGAAGTCCTTTCCCATCCTCTCTATAGTCTTGACCTATCGGCATGCAATTTTAACAACTTCGGGCCTCTGAAAAAGTTCCTGAAGATCCGTCGATTCTCGTACGATGACGACGTCTGAGATACTGTCTAAGGCTGATTCTTCCATAAGCCGCATATCTATGCGAACCATGTCCGAAAATTCGTGCAGCGATAGCGATGGACAAATATCTGAAGGCAGAACGTGAATAGGTGTAGGTATATTTCCTTCTGTACTTTAAATGCATCACCCTTTCATGAAGCCTAATAAACCAAAGCTCACTTTCGATATGCATCTTCACTTTTCTTTCGTTCGTCAATGCTTTTGTATTCATCTTCACAACAACAATCAAATAGTTTGATCTAAAAGTAGCAGATTAGTTCGACCCAAACGAGTGAGAGCAGGCTGGAATAAATGGAAAGAGATGTCAGTGGTAATGTATGATCAGAAAACCTCAATAACACTGGGAGAATCCAGGGATCATCCAGGGATTAGATCAGAAACTTGGGCCACCAGGGAAAGTAAAAATAATAATTGGAGAGAACAGAAATATGGATGTTTAGATGAATGAAAGGAACATCAGGGAAAGATAAAAAATTTGCTTGTTCTTTTCTGAATTTAGGTGTTGATAACTGGGAGGACACTGCAAAATGGGCGTCAGCTTCCTTCTTAGCTTCGGTGTTGATAGCAGAAGAGGAAACATAAATATCGATTGCGCTTCCCTGGCGAAGCAATGGTCTAAGCACTGGCTTTTGACCGTTCGTCTGAGATGTGTCCGGGTTTGAGTTCCGGGTGTGTCCTATTTGGTGTGTTTGCTTTACGAAATGGGCTGTACCCCTTCCCTGTAACCACTGGCTCTAAATTTGTAAAGGGGAACTGCCTGTAGGCCATCGAATCGCTCACGGTGGTTGTTAAAACCAACAACAACAACAAAATTTAGAACTGCCTTCAGATAGCTCAGATGATCCTTTTGAATAACAATATATTATTTAAACCTCTGTCGGGTTTCTGTCTCGTGCTTTATATGGGAAACTTTACGTGTTGTAATACTGTATACCCGAGGGTTGTTTATATTGAAAGGTTTTTAATTGGCACGCAAATTTGATTTTTATGGGTGCTTGTGCAGTTAAAATTATTTATTTCCATATATCAAATGCGAAAAACCAGTGCAATCTTAAACAAAGATTTATCGTCATGTGTTAAAAAAAGTGTTTAATCAATGCATCCTTCTAACTCGTACTTATGTATCAAAGCCATGGACCTTAACTTAGGAGGGCACGCAGATTCAGCGGACAACTCAAAGATGCATGGAGAAATGCAACCAAGAAGGAAAGGAAAAGGAATTCATGTATCAGGAGAATGAAAAGAGTGGAGGCCATCATGATTAGAATAAAGACTCCCATCCCCAAAGTTTCAATGAGCTGTATATAACGCTGGAAGAACTCTCAACCGTTGGACAACTTAAATACTAGACTAGACATCAAGGGATAGGAAAAGAACCAGAAGGAGACGGACTGTGAGATAAATGAATAGAATTCGAGGGCATGCGGGAGTAGCATGGAAGAGAATTGTTTAGGGAGACCTTAGTCCAGCAGTGGATAGCAAATGGTTGATGAGCCAGTGCAAAGCATGTAGGCCTCTCGTTTCTATCACAAAAGCGATTTGCACTGCTCGACATAGAAAATGCCACATCCTGAAGAAATGCGTTAAATGAGACGAATCTCACCATACATGTAAATAAACAGATGGGAAAGAAGCTGTTTGATTTCTCAGAGATTTTATAAATGCGACGGGAAAGGAGATAGTATAATGTGCCCGTTAACACGACGTTGCGTTGAGTGGAAAAGTCCCCAGATGATGTCTTGTGATATCGCTGACATGCACCTTGATCTTTGTTCACAATCCATCGATACTGCGAGAGAGTTCGGCATGGGCAACGACTAAACGACTAGTACAGCTATTAAGGAGAAGTCAAGGGATCACGTTGTCCAGGGCAGCACCTGGACACATTTTAGGCACTGTCTGCTGATGTTGGCTATGTACGGGCAAGCGTTATCTAGTTGTACTGGGCATCAATGATACCACGAAAATACGGCAGCAAAACGGGCTGTAGCATCTCGTCGACGTATCGTTAGGCGGCCGTTAAAACTGATAGTACCCCAAACCATGAAACTAGACTTAGGAGCTGTATGACGCTCTTATTCGGATGACCACCTGATCTTCATACTTTCAATCTGCAGTCGTCGTCGCTGAGGAAGAAGCGAGACTCGTCGCTGGATACGACTTGGCCCCATTCATCCTGCCACGCATTTTTCGTACGGCACCAATGCTACCTTCCGCGACGATGTGCTGTGCTGCGTGGAATTCGTTGCAATCGCTGTTGAGAACAGAATCTGTCTTGGTCAGTCTGCGATTCACAGTCAGTGTCAATGCGAGGAAGTCTATGGCTGCCTGTACACCTAGTGGAATGTGCTCCGGTGTGGATTGTGGGATTGCTACAGCTTGCCGTCGAATGTGGCGATTGGAGCTTTCAAATGTCCACCTACGTGCGCCAGTCTCATTACGGCGATATACGTTACCTTCTTCCAACCACTGTCGCTGCGTTCGGCTAATAGTTTTTGCATCCTGATGCGTTTCCGCCGCTATGTGATGCAGGAGCCAATTCATCGTACGCATCCGGGTGATGGTAGGATTTCCGGTAACGTTACCCAGGCATTCTCACTCCCTACACGTGCTTTCGGCTCCGAGATCACTTCAATGCAGAGGTCCACAGGCCCAGGTGCGGCACCGACCAAGCTGAGCTACACCGGGACTTTTGCTCTTTTACCTCTCTCACCTACCACATCATTGGTTAGCAACTGAAATCATTTATATAACCCAATAGTCGACACATACCCACCAATTCCGCATAGCACTTAAACCACTCGTACGCATAGTAGGTGCAATGTACTTCAAGTACTTTCATCACAAGTACTTACTGGTATGGCATTTTCTACGCCAGTCAGTGTATTTTCACTGTTTCCGCAAATCTCTTCAGAAAGCTTGAAAATTGCATCCCCCTGCACTGTTAAAAATTTTGTGGTAGGTTGCACCAAAACGTGGTGCTTCACCAGCTGCACCACTTTTTTTTTGGGGGGGGGGATACACCATTGTGTGGTGCAAACAAAACCAAACATATGGTGCAAGATGTGGTACAATCTTGTTTCATTGCGTGAAGCCAGGTTGCACTATGTTGTTGGGTTTAGTTTGAATCACACAATGGTGCATTTTTTTCTCTGAAGGTGGTGTAACATCACCTTTTGGTGCAACCTACCACAAAACGTTTGAGAGCGTGGAGCTGGAATCGATCCAGCATCTCCCTATAACCGTCCAAGTATGTTACCGTTTCACCACACGGTACACCACGTTACACCAACGAATCTCCAATCAACTAAAGCTCAGCAATTGTTGCTTAAGAATCTGAACAACTCCCGCTTTTCGCCAAGGGAAGCAAACGAATTTTTTCTCATCGAAGAACGGGCATAAATCCCGAATATTTCAGATATCACCATGAAAATAACAGCATTTACTGAGAGACTAATCATCATAAAGAAATGATTCTTGATATCTTCACTCCATTACAGGCACTTATGAATGTCACTTTCGGTGCAGAAATGACAGCGCAGTTTACTATTTTTCGTGTAGCTACCTCTTAATATCAGGTACTAGGAGACATTTCTTCGTGAACATTCGTCTCTCAATAATTTACGTAAGGAATGTTATAAAAATAAAACATAAAATTTAAACTAAATACAGTGGAGCTTCTGTAATACATTTTGTAAATGTAAACAACGTGTAGAAGAAATTTCAAAATGTAATTAAAGCTTTGAAAGCCTCCAAAAAAGGGGAAGGGCAAGAAGAACCACATTACTTAGATGAAAGTGATTTATTCGGGCAGGTAGGTACTATAAAGCTACTTTCCGTCTAATACACGATTTAAAAGATTTTAATATACATGTAAAAGATGAATACTATGCACACTAAAAACACAAGTTAAAAACATTAGTACTTTCGAGCTCACGTTGAGCTCGTCTTCAGTTGAATGAAATGCTTCGTTAAACTGGGAGTCATCATCATCATCATCATCATCATTGTCAACAATTATCAATCCACTGCTGGACGAAGGTCTCCCCAAGTTTCCTCCACAACGGTCTGTCTTGTGCCAGTCTCCTCCATGTCACTCCCGCATACTTTCGAATTTCATCCACCCATCTTCCATGTGGTCTTCTTCTGGGTATTTTCCTGTCCCTTGGAATACAATCTAAAATTTCGGCTGTCCATCGATGGTCCGTCCTTCTGGCAGTATGCCCAGCCCATTGCCATTTCAGGGATTTAACTCTGATCATGATGTCTTCCACTCTTGTCATTTTTCGGATCCACGAGTTCCTCTTCTTATCTCTCCTGGTTACACCAAGCATGCACCTCTCCATGCTGCTTTGAGTTGTCTGCAGCCTTTGTATGTCTCTTTTAGTTAAGGTTCACGTCTCTGCACCATACGTAAGCACTGGAAGGATGCATTGATCAAACACTTTTCTTTTAAGACATAATGGCATATTGCTCTTGAAAACTATACTGTTTCTTCCAAAAGCTCTCCAGGCAAGTTTTGTACGCCGATTAATTTCCTCATCAATGTGACCCTCACTTGATATCTGCTGTTCAAGATAAACATACGTGTCTGTTATCTCCAGCTTTTCTCCATCAATCGATAAATCTTCATTTCTTGTAAAAGCATTGAACATCACTTTTGTCTTCTGGAAGTTCATTTTTAATCCCACTTCTTTACTCTTATCAGCAAGTTCTTGGATCACACTCTGCAGCTCTGATGGGGTAGTTGCAAAAATGACTATGTCATCAGCAAAACGAAGGTTGGTTAGATAATCTCCATTAATCTTTATCCCTTTGTTTTCCCAGTTCAGTGATTGAAAGACATTTTCCAATGTGGCATTAAAGAGCTTCGGAGATATGGTGTCACCTTGTCTCACTCCTTTTCCAATTTTTATGTGTGTTGTAATTTCAAACAGCCGAATCTTTGCACTTGCATTTTCATAGATGTTATTAATTATATTAATGTATGAATCTTCAGTACCGCAGGATTTCAGAGCCATTGTAACTGCTGATGGTTTCTTTTTTTTTTTTTTTTTTGATTGGAGGTTTAACGACCACCGTGAGCAACTCAATGGGCTATAAGCAGTCGCCCGTCTCTAATTTAGGGTTACTGGTTCCAGGGAAGGGAGAGAGCCAGTGCCGTAAGACAAACACAACATCCATGCCTGACCGGGATTCGAACCCGGACCCCTTACGGACAAATGACCAGAGACCAGCGCCTTAGACCACTTCGCCACCGGGGCGGCGCTGATGGTTTCACCGAATCAAAGGCTTTTTCATAATCGATAAAAGCCATGCACACTGGAAGTTCATATTCCCTCGCTCTCTCAATTAGTTCTCTTAGTACGTGGATATGATCTATTGTGCTGTAGCCACTCCTGAATCCAGCTTGTCCTGAAGCGGGGAAAAGCTCCAAGAGAAGATGGAATTACTGTAGACATCATACAAGAAGCAAGTGGAGAAATCGAAACAGTACTCGCCCAAATTTTCACTCGATGCCTTAATGAAGAGAAGATTCCTGAGGATTGGAACAATGCTATAATTATCCTGCTACATAAAAAAGGTAACATTGAGGATCTCAGGAACTACAGACCTATCAGCCTCCTATCAGTGGTTTATAAAATCTTCACTAAAGTTCTTTCACACCGCTTGAAGGTGAAACTGGGAGTAATGGCATATATGTGGGAGCTATTTCTTATGAGCATGCTCAATGAGAAAGGTGTTGCATTATTCACTGCAAGTGGTCGGGGAAAGTTACGAGTTGTTACACAGTACTCTCCATTGTTACGAAACCGCTATAGGAATGTCAAAATTACAGCAGTTATTTCTGTGTTTTTGCATTAGCGGACTTTCTGCCAAAAGCAAGAATGAACAGTTACTTGGTGTATTGAGAATTTTTGCATTTTGCCAGTCGAGATGATGAGTACCCTGCAGGCAGAGCTTAGACAATGCAGTTTTTGAAGAGTGCGTTTTGACACTGAATTTATGTTCATTCACTCACAATCTAAGATTCCGCCGTGTGGAGCCTATGTATAACAGTTTGCTGGCATCTTCGCAGATTGTCTCCAATTGTATTGCATATACACAACATCTGGTGTCCATCAGAATTTTGTCTCTGTCCTTCTTTATTAAGTCGCTGATATTTCGAGTCTGCAACCCAAAGTCGATTACATAGAGTAGGCAGACAGTTTTTAATCGGTTTGTAATTCTAGGAACGTAAGGAAACGAGCCAACGTAAGTCTCTCACCAAAGTTGAGCTGACACTTAAACACATACGGCGAATTATTGCATTAACTAGTCTTTGAGGGTACCCGAAGTGCGAAGCATACTTCTTAATTTGACGAAGTTCACTTTCACGAAATGCAATAGTATTATAGAAGAGTGTGATATGGCGCGTCGAATCATGAAGTGTAACGAGGACAGTTTTTAGCCAACAGGATGTGCAAAGTTGAATGGTATCATTGTAACATTAGAGTATGGTTTCCTGTAAACCGAATGAGATATTTCACATGTATCAGGATCTTATATGAGTAAGAAGTCAAGGTAAGGTAGTTGAAAATCTTTCTAAACTCTGAGGTAGACTTAATGGAGTCATATTTAGATTCAAACACCTCGAAAAATCCATTTAAATTACCCTGACATAGTAAAATGTCGTCAATATAACGAATGTACAAAAACGGCGTTACATGAAAAGTTGACAAGACACCTTCCTCAGTATCTTGCATTAAGATCTCATCCCATAGGGGCTTCCTCACACTGTCGGTAAATTATATTGTTGAACTTGAAGTATGATCGACACTGCTGGCTACCCAAAATGCAACACCGAAAAGGAAGCATTCGATTGGCCTGAAATTCGCAGCATGCGTCGCCCACGAGACGACATGCAAACGATTAGTATTGCAGGGCATATGCAAATCATGTGCGCCCGGCACGCCACCGAGAAGCACTATAAGAAGGGTGCGCAGAAGGCGGAGAATAAGTAGTGGAAGTGCGTTGTGCTGCCGGACCTGTGAGTGGGAAGCTTCCTGATGCCTCGTCACAGAATACTGCAGTCATTCCAGCACGTTTCGGAGTTCGACAGAGGACGAATAGTGGCTTATCGCGACAGCGTTTTATCGTGCCGAGACATCGGCGCCCGTGTGGGACGACATCCAGCCACAGTGAGGCGAGTATGGATTCGATGGGTGCAGGAGGAACGGACGGACCGACGCAAGCGATTGCCGCAGCCGCGGCGCACCACCAAACGAGAGAACCGGCATGGGTTGCGGCGGGCATTGATGGCTCACACCGCCACATCACGAACGTTAGCGCAGCAATTAGGGTGTGTTGCGCAACAACCTGTGTCAGCACGTACCGTTCAACGTCGTCTGCAGAAACGGGAACTTGTCGCACGGCACCCATTGCTCCGATTACCATTGACGTTACACCAGCGGCGAGTGCGGCGGCAGTGGGCCGCTGAACGCAGCACCTGGACCACGGAATGGCACGACATTGTCTTCTCCGATGAATCCCGCTCCTGCCTGCAGCACCACGATGGTCGGATCCGCGTGTGGCGGCACCGCGGCGAGAGACTGTATTACGCCTGCATTATGCATCGCCATACCAGTCCGTCGCTTGGTGTTATGGTTTGGGACGCAATTGGATATGACACCCCCACCCCTCTGGTACGCATCGCCGGTACACTCAACAGCCACCGCACCAACTCCGACGTTTTGGAGCCTGTAGTCCTCCCTTACCTGCAGTACCGGCCAGAGGCCACGTTTCTACAGGACAATACGCGCTCGCACGTGGCATGCACTTTGCAAACAATTCTTCACGGCCCACCAGGTGTCACTGCTGCCGTGGCCCGCCTGTTCTCCCGCTATGTCGCCCATCGAACACGTCTGGTCGCTGATCGGTAACCGAGTGTCCCGGCCAGCACCACCCGCGGCTACGCCTCATGAACTGTGGCAACGTGTGAAAGCAGCCTGGAGTGACATAACCCAAGCCGACATCCAAAGCCTCTTTCGTTCGATGCCGCGGCGTGTAGCGGCCGTTATTGCCAGCCATGGGGGCCACACGAACTATTGATGTCTGCGTGTTCCACAAGTCGCACGGGCCTGTAAGCTCAATCGTTTCATCTTTGTATCTGTTGTTATGTGTCCAGTAAATCTGACTTAGCTATCTCGTGTCCTTCTTGGTGTTGCATTTTGGGTGACCAGCAGTGTAGAATAAACAAGTCTTAGAGCATTAAGCATGCCCTGAATTTCTTTGGGCTTGGAGGTACTTTCTGCAAGAAGTTTCTGTTCAATGATCTGATGCACAAAGGGAACGGGAACACTTGAATACAAGGAAGTTACGTCAAAAGATATCACGAAAAACTTCGTGGATGAAGGAAAAATGGAATGAATCTTTTACAGAGCTTAGGTGGAGCTTGTCACGAAATACAAAGAGCCAGAAGTTAAAGGTTGTAAAAAATAAGCTAAAGCCACTTCAAGAGGCCGAGTGGGGCTATTACGTGCAGAGACCAGAGGTCTAAGTGGTTGGCTGACTTTATGGGTTTTTACTTTACCAAATAATTCTGGTACGCGTGTACCCGGAGGGGAATGAAGAACCTTATTGAAATTCTGAGGGAGTAGACCCGACGACTTCAACTTTGAAATGGCTGCAACAGTAGGGTTGGTTCGGTCATGGGAACAAATTACATGTGGGATTCGAAGAATAATCTGATTCATCTTTTCATCGTATTCAGATTTCCTCATGATGATCACCTGAGGTACTTTATCTGCGCTTACTATCGAAACATCCGAGTTTCGCCGTAGCATACGAATCTGCTTTTGTTCATTGACCAGAGTTCTGTTGGCTTGGACATTCGAATGCTGTGTTTTATTTTTAATCTTAATAGCTTTTAGTAATTGATTCCTTGTAGCGTTTTGTGTCTCATACGGAAGTATTTTGATGATAAGTTCCTGTTGTGGTATTAATTGTATGGGGTCAAGCCTAGTGACGGGATACGCGTATTTTAGCCCTCGAAGAGCCATCTCCTGAGTTGGTAATAAAGGAGGGGCACTTAGGTTGACCCAGCTTGATATCGAGTTCGAACTCTTATGAATGGGTGTACGTCGTCTGTACATAACTCAACTGTCGACTTCAGATGCAACCAGTTGTCTCAGCTTTTTAGTGTGAATCTTCGCCTCTTCTTTTGCTGTAAATGATGATATTCCTATAGCGGTTCCGTTACCATGGAGAGTACTGGGTAAAAACTCGGAACTTTCTCCGACCACTTGCAGTGAATAATGTAACACCTTCCTCACTGCGCATGCTCATAAGAAATAGCTCCTACATATATACCATTACTCCCAGTTTAATGCAGCACTTCATACATCTGAAGACGAGCTCAACGTGAGCTCGAAAGTACTAATGTTTTTAACTTGTGTTTTTAGCGTACATCATATTCATCTTTTATATGTATACTAGATGAAAGCTCGTCAATAATGACAGGGGAAAATAAAATTTATGATACAGAAATTATTGACATTTATTTATTGAGTTTTTGAGTTTCATGTCAATAGGTGGCGACGTTGGTTTACAGCTTTCTGAAAATTTCCCGAGCAGTCTGTTATGGAATTTGATACGACGGGCTGTTTGTCTGTTTGTTATGTGTTTTGTAAAACCTTTAGTCCCTATTTCGTCAACACTTCCTTGTACACAACATTTTTCGTATACACTGACTGTGAACCCTGTATCAATTTCCTCTGTTGTTTTCCGTGAACTATTTTTATCTTCACGTCGTCAGATCGTCGAACTCTTGACGTTGCCACATACAGATGGTTAAACACCGGTTCAGGTAATGAACCAAAATTCCTGATGTAAAGTTTTTCTTAGCCGCCCCGGTGGCGCAGTGGTCTAAGCGATGGCCTCTAATCATTCGTCCGAAAGGGGTCCGGGCTCGAATCCCCGGTGAGGCATGGATGTTGTATTTGTCTTACGGCAATGGCTATCTCCCTTCCCTGGAACCAGTGCCCCTAAATTAGGGACGGGCGACTACCTGTAGCCTACTGAGTTGCTCACGGTAGTCGTTAACCTCCAATAAAAAAATTAAGTATGAAAGTGAAAAACGTATAACTGAATAACGTATAACCTAGGTCTCACTGTATTTTCTATTTTCCAAATTTCAGGAGGTATTTGACAAAGAAGGATGGACGCAAGAATTGGAAAGTATCACTGAATTATTCGATGATGAAGATGACGACGACAATAGTGTTGATGATGATGATGACAGTGACGACGACGATGATGATTAAGAATTATACAACTGTTGACGAGGGATATAACAGCATTCTTCATCATTATGTATCTTCATTTTTGCTTAATAGATATGAAAACGGAAGGAGCAAAGTTCAAGAAATAAAATCCTTACTGAGATCAGTATATTTTCACTGTGTATTTTTTGTTTTCAAATGTTATTTTTGTGTCTTTACGAATGTACCAACAATATTGAAACTTTAAAATGCTTGTATTAATGTTTGCTATTATACAGAACTGCAGATTCTTTGCAAGCAGATGTATAAATATGGCAATCTAAAATCTGCATAGTAAGCCTGTGCTCTCACAATCCTCGCCACACCCAAAAGCTGCCTGTCTTCAATCACTAGGGCTTAAGAAGGGTCGATATTGCTCTCAAAACGAGAGGTACAAGCCTAAATTAAGCAACAGAAAGGAGGGTGAAATGTGTTGAAAGCAGTGATCGCACATTCGGGGAATTTGCATTTCCCCATAACGCGTGAAACCGCTGCATGGGAAATTGTGGATTTCAGCCCAAAGAAACAAATTAATCGCAGAAAATCCGAAACCTTCGTCTTCGCCAAAATGAGTTCATGTCTGCTCTCTTTGTTTCTGCAGAGAAAAGATGCAACTTTCTTAATGAAGACTGTTCTTGTGAACTGCGTATTCGTTTAATCACATCACGAAAGCGAGCACGCTTACGGAAAAAATTAATCAAACAGGGTGGATTCGCTTTAGAAATCAAGAAAAGGGAACTTCGGAACATTATATAGATATAGTCATTTTCTCCTCTGGGAAAATATCTACCTTACCATTTCCGTAGTTATTTTAGCAACTTTTTCATTAACTATTTTCTACACGGGTGCCCAAAACTTAAGCATAGTTAAAAAAAAGACATTTTAGGGCAAACGAAAGGGGAAAGTAGGGTAACAAAGTACAGTCATTTTCAAAAGTTCAAAACCACCTGACAATTTATTAAAAATTGAAATTTTGAAAGAAACCACTAATTACTACAACTAATTATTAGTTTAACAAAATGAAACCAAGGATGAATAAACATTCTTTAGAACACAAAAAGACCAAAATTAGTACTTTGTGTGGCCACTTTTGTTTTTTTATAACGGACAGAATACGATGTGGCATACTCTCAATGAGGTATTTGCAGTAATCACTTCAAATGCCTTTGCACACACGTACTTTATCGTGTCAATCAATGCTTGGGAATTTGATTGCTCTTTTTATGCTACGTTGTCTTCTAAAATGGTCCACACATTTGATGGGGTTAAGGTCGGGACTATTACTGGGACAGTCAAGCACAGTTATGTTTCTCCTCTACAGGTAATCCTTTACTGGCTTTAATCTGTGGCATGGAGCACCATCATGCATAAAGATCGTACATCTGTGCACCTGCATATGAGTTAACAGCTTCTCACGTAACATTTTCACAAAAAAAAACAGTCATGCTAGTGCCTTTCGCAAAAAACATAATGAAGCAGTAATGAAGGCTGACATAGCACCCCATGTCATCTGACTACAGGCGGATATCTCACGGCGCTAATGGTGTATTTTTCATTATACCTTTCGCCTTTTTGTCGTCGAACATGTGCTTTACGTGATTGAAATCGACGCACTGTTTATTCATCTGAAAAAAAGAACTTGGCTCCAATTTTCAGTAGTCCACGATTGATGACGCTTCGCAAACTGGAGTCTCTTCTTTTTCATGGCAGAGATTAGTCTAGGCTTATGTGCAGGTTTATAAGACATTATTCCAAAATCTTTGCTCAGACGTCGGGAAACAGTGCGGACACTAATATCAGACCCTTTTGAATGTAGGAAGGCTTTGATTTTCTCCCTCACGGAGAACGCATAACTATTTTGTGTTTCCCTTGGACGTCCGCCTCTCTTTCGGTCGCTAAATACACCTGTATCTCGATATTTCATGATTGCTGCTTATGTCACGTTCGGAGTATCCTTCATGATATAAAGTCACTATTTGTGCCCTCTGAGTAACACTTAATGACGCTGTTTTGCCCATTATTCGCTATAGAGAAAATACGTACAAGTCTTCTCAGCATGAAAACCAGAAGCAAACTGACGCTCGTACGCTTCCCCCAACTGTATCAACAGCTGCCGCTGTAGGATGCTGCAACACCGACAGGAAGTTGAGTAATACAGACAGTAGCTAACGCAATTGGCAGAAATCTCCTAATACCAACAGGTGGTCTTAAACGTACGCAAATGACTGTAAAGCACAGAAGATGTGGGAATATGCAAATGTGGAAATCATGGCACACTACAATGTGGTGAACGATAATTTGCATAAAAAGTGAACCGGAGTTGAGAAAGAACTGAAAAAATACGGAAAGTGACATTTCTTGTTATCATCGCAACCTCCTAGTAGTAGAGTTTGTTTTTTATTGAAACAGTATGTCAGAAAGACAGCTAGTAGATAACTTTACACATGGTCGGATTATTGGAATATTGGAATCCTGCCAGATGCAGAGTAATGTTGTCGGAGCCACTGACGTGAATCAATCCACTGCATCTTGACTTTGGAGAAGGTACCAGGACAACGGAGATGTTAATCGTCAACATGTGGCCGGTCGTCCACAGATTACAACGGCTCAGGATGATAGGCATGTTCTACTAAAAGCGATACATAACAGGTCGAGGGAAACAGTATACAGACGGCTCAACGAATAGGGACTGTACGCAAGAAGACATGCCTGTAGTTTTCACCCTACTCAATCGGTCAGTAAGAAATTCCAGGTAACTGTGGTGCAGACATTATCAAGACTAGGACGAAAATCAATGGGCAAATGCTCTCTTCTTCGATGGATCCAGGTTTAGTCCCGAAAGTGAGAGCCGTCGTGTTCTCATAGGGTAAGAACCTGGAATCCGTTATTCTCCCACAGATATTCGAGAAATGTATAACTACCGATATATATGGTATTCAGCTTATCAAAAATTTCTATGTAAATCAGGTAGCATTGATTTCAATTCAAGAGAGAATGACTGATCCAGTCCCAATAAATAAAGGTGTAAGGCAGGGATGCTTGTTGTCACCTGGCCTTTTTGACATTTATGCTGAAGTTATGATGGATCAGGCCTTGGGTAGCGCCAGTGAAGGAGTTTGGGTTAATGGAGAGAGAAATAAGGCCAATAAGTTTGCTGATGACCAGGCAATTGTTTTAGGATCGGCCAAATCATTACAGCGCATGATGTCAAAAATACACAAAAATGTGGTTATCTATGGAATGAAGATAAATAAAAATAAGACAAAACTAATGGTAATAGGGAAGGATCCAAAACAGGCTTTCCTTAAAATTGAAGGACAATGCATCGAACAAATTAAATCATTTCGCTATTTGGGTTAAATTATTAACTGAGACATGGACATTGACCAAGAGGGAAGTGAAGAGGCTGGAGGCATTTGAGATGTGGAGCTATAGAATAATGGAGAGAATAAGCTGGCTCGATAGAAAGACTAATGAGGAGGTCCTGAAGAGGGTGATAGAACCAAGGAATCTGATCAACATGTTAAAAAGAAGAAGAAGAATGTTATGAATGGGACACACATTGCGCCATGGAGGCCCGATTCTGAAAGTTTTGGAAGGGAAAAACCAAGGCAAGAGAGGAAGTGGACTACCAAGGAAGGTTTTGTGGCACAGTTACTCCAAGACACCAATACTAGGACATACTATGACTTGAAGAGAACGGCCGGGAAATAGAGAGGAGAGGAGAGGCAGAGCACATCTACTGAACAACCAGTCGTTGGATTGAGTAACCAAGAGGGAGAGCCGAGGTATAATCGCCGCCTTTTCAAACAAGAGCACAAATGCCATTCATAGTCTGACTCTCAGCCGCTATAGCCGCCCCACCTCAATCTTTGCTCTAGTCTACTCCTTCACACTAGTCACAGCAGGTGTCTATTTAATGGTCCGCTCCATGCACACACTCCACATTTTCCTGTGGCATTATGTTCAAAAGATGCACACAGTTCCATGTGTATTATGGTGGAACTTCAATAAGTCAGAGATACAGAGATGAAATACTTGCTCCCCACGTGAAACTTTTCGGAGTGCTGCTGATCCAAATTTCCTGTTCATGGAAAACAAAGTGAGGCCTCATAGAGCTGGTATTGTCGGTGATTATATGGAAAGTGAAAATACCCACAGTATATCATGGGCAGCGTATCTCCTACACCTCAACCCCATGGTGCAAATGTGGGGATGTATTGAGGAGACGCATTGCAGGTTGTCAACCTCCTGCCAGAACTCTCGAGAAACTCCCATCTGCTCTTGGTCAGGAGTGGGATTTTCTGCAATGGAGTTTTCTTGTTTCACTTATCAACAGCATGAGACATCGGTGTGACACCTATATCTCTGTAAGAATTCATCATACGCTTTACTCGACCGTTGTACAAAATCAGAAATGCCTCCGGAACATTCCTGCTGTTTTCACTATTTTTGACTATTGGTATGTTTTCTTGGTTCATCATTTTTGTTTATCTGATTTGTACTGGGCATTTAGTACCTCACTAAGATAGTTATTTGTGTTTAGCAAACAGCCTATATCATTGTGCCTTCTCGTTTTTGTAATTTAAAATTTTTTCGTTGATTAGGCTTAACCTTTGGACACCAGGGTATTATTTTAGGGTTTTTTATACATGAAATAGGAAATTATTCGAAAATGATGAAACAGTATGTTGAAGCGTCCTTGGCCTTCAAACCCGCCTCGATTCGATGTGACATGGACTCAACGAACTTCTGATGTTATTCTACATGTACGTTAGGCATCACTCTTACAACTGGAACTTCTTCTCAGTCTCATCCCACAGCTGTTTAAGTGAGTAAAGGTATGGAGACTGTGTGAGACATTTTATCCCTTTGGAGTCACTGTCCTGCTCCTTCCCCTGTAACCACTGTGTGGCATGACGCATTATCCTGCTGGAAGTAGTAACCCTCTCCATCAGGAAGCACTATACCCGTACACTTAGTGATCATTAAATTATGAAAACCTACCTAATACTTCCTAGGTCCTCCTTTCGCACTCGGTAGACGTCACATTGATTCAGTAAAATCAGGGAAGAAGTTGAGAGGTATGGCCAACCAAGTCGTGTGTAATGCGGCCTTCGATGCAGATATGAAGGTTATTGGTGTATCCAGACGCATATGCCGATTCATAGTGTCTCACAAGTGCTGTATGAGATTGATAACGGGGGAAGTTCGAAGATCAATCTTCCGGCCCGGTGGCTCAGTAGTCTAAGTGCTAGATTCTGATCATTCGCCAGAGGTGGATCCAGGTTCAAATTTCGGTGAGGTATGGATGTTGTGCTCGTCTTACAGCACTGGCTCTTTCCCTAACCTGGAACCAGTGGCCCTAAACCTAACTTAGGCACTGGCGACTGTATATAGCCCATCGAGCTGCTCACAGTAGTCGTTAAATCCCCAACCTAAAAAACAAGGCCAATCGACATGCAGTAAATCTGAATTGTGATCCTCAAACCATTCTTACTGAACATCTGTGACTCGGCGCGTTGTCATCTTGGAAGACACAGTCGCATTTGGGAACAAGTTAGTAAAATCATGCAACGCATTGTTTATGATACGCTTTCCAACATACCAGAAATCGTTACTCAAGTTATGAGGATAATAGCTGTGGAATAAATCTCGCTCCTGTGTCCTGACCTTTCATCCCATTTCGATGATATTCAACAGAACCAGTTCAGTGTGCCTTTGGTGCTACATCATAAAGCTTTGTCGCAATCGAAGCCTTTTCAGTCACGTTATGACGCATACGAGCAATGGAATGGATCCCGTTCCTATGTTCTGACCTTTGACCCCATTTCGCCCATTTTCAATAGGGTTCGTCCCCAGGTTGTCCCCTACCACATTCTAAAATTTCATCGAAATCGAACCATTGTTACGCGAGTTGTCGTGTGGACAGAGAGACAGACGGACAAAGCTGGAGCATATACGCTTCTTCAACCTACGGTTGTAAAGCGTAAAAGGGCAGCATTGCTGCATGTAGAGAGCCAGCAAGCAATTCACGATAGTCGGCGCCAATCATACGTTTTTCCACATGCAGCAGGGGTCGAAGCTGCTGCCATGCACTGCACCGTACAAACCACCTCCACCGGTTTGCAATGTGGAGACCCTGCAGGACGGATCGAGTGCCTCATGTTGTTTGTACCAATACATACACGACCATCCACGGAGTAGAGTAAAAAACGAGACTCTTGAGACCAGCACACTTTTTACCAGTCATCCGACGTCCAACTTACATGATCTTTGCACCAGGCGAGTCTTTTACGCCGATGAACCTTGGTTATGATATGATGTTGTTGAGGTCGTCTGCTGTTATAGACCCCACGTGCGAGCGTGCGACGCATGGCCATGACCAGGATTGTGAACCTTGGTTAGGATATGATGTCTTAGTGGTCGTCTGCTGTTATAGACCCCACGTGCGAGCGTGCGACGCATGGCCATGACCAGGATTGTGATCCTTGGTTAGGATATGATGTCGTTGAGGTCGTCTGCTGTTATAGACCCCACGTGCGAGCTTGCGACACATGGCCATGACCAGGGTTGTGAACCTTGGTTAGGATATGATGTCGTAGAGGTCGTCTGCTGTTATAGACCCCACGTGCGAGCGTGCGACGCATGGCCATGACCAGGGTTGTGAACCTTGGTTAGGATATGATGTCGTTGAGTTTGTCTGCTGTTATAAACCCCACGTGCGAGCTTGCGACGCATAGTCATGACCAGGGTTGTGAGCAGGACGCACACGGCATATAGGTAAATAGCAGCGGTAACGAACGTCCGCGTAGCTCTATTGGTAGAGCGACTTATTCCGGAATGAGGGGACCCGGGTTCGAGCCACGGCGTGGACTAAAAATGACGGAGAAATTTACTTCGTTATAAGTTCATTTTAGAGAGCCTCGACCCGTCGGGGATAACCAGTTTTCAACAGTATCGAGAAAAATCTGGAAAGTTTGGAGTGCTTATGAAGAAGTATAACGAAGTAAATTTCTCCGTCATTTTTATCCGCGCCAGGATTCGAACCCGGAACCCCTCATTCCGGAATAAGTTGCTCTACCAATTGAGCTACACGGACGTTTTATTCTGATTCCTATCTGCCTTTATGTCGTGTGCGTCCTTCTGGCAGGTACGTCACATCTCCTGGTACGTTACATCATCTCCCCCTTATTTATTTTTTTTCGAAGTGCTGGAGAAGGGATTCTCTTATTTTTCCTATCTCGCGGTGTGGAAAGAACATCACACCAATGCGAGATTTTGAACGGTCGGGTCATCCGGATAGTTCGGGCGCCATTATAACGAAGTAAATTTCTCCGTCATTTCTGGTCTACGCCGGGGATTCGAACCCGAGGCCGCTTATTCCGGAACAAGTCGCTCTACCAACTGAGCTACGCAGACGTTTTATTCTGATTCCTATCTGCCTTTATGTCGTGAGCGTCCTTCTGGCAGGTACGTCACATCTCCTGGTACGTTACAGAAGGGTGTTAAATCACCCCGGGCATTCTGGTACTTTGCCAGTCGGCACCATGAGGATTTGTCAGCCGTTGCTTTGAAGT
Organism: Macrothele yani; assembly: GCA_039090855.1. NCBI lineage: Eukaryota > Metazoa > Arthropoda > Arachnida > Araneae > Macrothelidae > Macrothele > Macrothele yani. The sequence continues at coordinate 122,616,726 of CM077026.1, forward strand.
TAATAAACATCCCAGCAAGTTGGGCTGAAGCCCAACTTGAAAGACTTTTCTCTAATTGGTCTTTTGTCCATAATACTACAAGAAACCGGCTCAGCTTCGAACGTTCGAAGAAATTGGTTCAAACATAATATACTCTTAAGTTACAAGATCATAACAGTGAGGATTATTAGTCTGATTAAGGGTGTATGAGAACTGAGAGTGACAATCAAAACATTTAAAGAGTTAAATTTAAAACGAGTAGTTCAATGTTTTGTCAAATCTATAGTTTTTTCCTTTAAGGGTATAAGAATAGCACAATCAATATGAAAAACGTTTAGAGTTTTAAAAGGGTAAAATTATGATTTTGAAGTGTACACCTTGATAACATGTCAAACACAAATATTATTAAATGAAAATGTGCAATATTTTGCATTATAAACATGCCATGTACATTCATGTCAAAATATTATCTTTCGTGAACAAACTGAACATAAAATTGTTTATTTTATAGAATTATATAAATATGAAAGTACATTCGACGAATTTGAAGCTGTTAATAAAATCTTGAATTCTATTAAATATACATTGTGATTTTTATCGATGCTAGTGCAAGAGGTAGATTATTTTCTCCATTTTTAATATGCAAGAAAAAACAGAAACATTATAATTTCTAAAAAGAAATCTGTTAATAGATGGCTGAGCTGTATGAACAATCTTAAGAGAATAATGATTTCGTATTGAAATATACAAGAAATTTTAAGTTTAAAATGTAATATAATTAAAGTGGTTTTTATATTTTATTATTTATGCACACACATGAAAGAAAATTAGTTTTTAACGTCTGCGTAAAAAACTGGTTTTCTACGCCAAGTAAATTACCTATATATTACGCGTAATACGTAACGAGTAAATTACCTTGCTAACCCTGGCCATGACAGATACTTCTCCGGGTTGTCTTCTGTTGTATTGGTTAATCAGACGGTACGAAGGGGAATAGAAGATACACTTTCAATAGGACGAGGAAAAGACAAAATCAAGAGTTCTTGATACCAATCGTGGGAAGAAATAATGCTCAGTCGACGGTGTTGAAACATTGTAGAACAAAGGGGAGACCTGGATTCCCCGTGACAGTTCCCAGTTAGGGTAAAGTGCTCATAAAACCAGTTGTAATTCATGTAGCTTGATGGCATTATTCTCCACTCTAGTGAGGGTACAGGAAATATCAGTCAATGATTTCCGTCGAAGCTATGGAGTGCGAAGTTAAAAGGCGATCACCACACTTGTAGAGATCCACGTAGGTTAGGCAAAGTACGGTTGATTTGAAGGGTGAAGTTGTGAGTTATAGAAAAGAGGTCCAGTAGTTGTTGCAAGTTGGACTTGGAGCTCAGCATGCTGGTGATTGTTTATTCATAATGGATGACGTAAGGAGCGCTGGAGGTTATGTTTTTGGTTTGCTGTGACGTGGGTAAAAGGAGACGAACTTCGAAGAATTAAACTGCGTAGTTGTGGAGTGTAAGAATGTAGAACTGAAAAATGAGTATTATTTGATCTATTGTATTCAAGGTGAGTGTGTCTTCGTGTATCATATGAGTGTGTATTCGTGCATAAAGGCGTAATGAATGTTTAACACTTAACAATCTCATCCTCGTCGCCACTTATTTTGTCGGAGTGACTCGCCAAAAAGGTAAGATTTGCTAACTAGATGTATACACAAAACACAGAGCTTTGTACTAGCAAAACAGAAATTCGAAATAGTAATTCCATCGCGGAAGTAGGGGGTACTCTAATAATAGGTAACGAACGCCAGACGGAGAGGCAAGATTTGTAATACCTCGGATACCTTTACAATGAAAGGCCTCCTTTGTAGAATTTCTTTTTCAAACAATGTGCGCAATTTCTCCGCTAGGAGACGTAAATTTACATTCCATTTCCTCCGATATCTCTGGTTTTAAAATTCTCACTTGAAAAATTATTTTTGTGTCCGACAAAGGTTTTAGTGGGAAACGTTTTGGTTATAATAAATTCCAAATTTTTTGCAATGCGCAGTTCGGCCAAAGCAATGTGCGTGTGCCTATTTTTGTTTCTGATAAATTTGCAGCAGTGCCTGCGCTCATTAACCCTTTAACGACCATTAACCTAAAATCTTGTATCGCTCTATATACCATAACGCCCAAAAATGTCTATTGTTTCACTTCTTTGTTTAGTAACAACAATGGTGACTGAAGGTGACTCCTGCTGATCCTTTATGGGTCGTGAGAATTTAAAGAACAGGTAAGGGTAAGAAATCTGACTCACTCCAGACAGGCTTTTCCAGCGGCTATGCTCGTTTGTATGTACGGGCGTTTCGGGCGTTATGGTCGTTAAAGGGTTAAAACTCACTTCAAAAGGTCTATTTTCAGTCAGATAACGCTCACGAAGAGAAACTGTTGGCGTATACACGGGTTTAGCAAAATAATGGGAACACCGACTGCAACTTGAGTACACAGAATGCGTCGTATGCAAATCACAGGAATGATATCAACCCCGATATGAGGTATCCAACGGGATTCAGTAAGATGTCGGCTATCACGTAGCAGCGTCCCAGTCGCACGTGAAACAGCTATTGTGGAGTAATTTTCAACAATGTCAGATCTCAGTGACCTCAGAAAATGCGTGATTACTATTGGTGCGCTAATTGCAGAGCTTCAGTAACTAGAATGGCAGAAATTATAGGTGTAACACGAGGAACTGTGTCGAAGATCATGACTACCTATCAAAAAGGACACAGTATTGTCTCCAAAGGTGCAAACTGTGGACAGTATGCGAAGGTGTCAGACCGAGATATACGAATGTTGGTACGTGTTGTACACTGGTGTGCAAAAATTAAGGACGAAGACGAGAAATTAGCATAACACTGGAACGAGCAGGCAGAACAGACCGAAAGACCACTCAGCAGATAGACTAGGGTCCGGTACGGTAGGGCATGCGCATATATGCAGCATGACGTAGGGGGAGTGTCGGAAGGGTATAAAGCACACGCGCGGTGTACGCTCAGCAATTCGGTGAAAGTTATTGCACGGTGTACATCAGTTTGAACGACGTCTAGTTGCTGCCACCGTGCGATATGGCCAACAGGCAATCCAGTAGACGACATTTGGATGACTGTACCCGAAGTTGCGTCATTGGGAAGTTGGAAGAAGGTCGAAGTGTGACTAGTGTGGCCGAGGAGTTCGGGATCGCTCACAGCATCGTTTCACGAGCTTGGAGAGCATTTCAAACGACAGGAACAGCTGTCTGAGAGTTTAGCAGTGGTTGTCCACGAGCAACCACGGCGGCGGACGACCGATATATTGTCCTACAGGCTAGAAGAGACAGACGGCAGACAGCGGGAGAAATCGCAAGGCACATGCAACAGACAACTGGACGTCCGTTATCGTGATTTTCCGTGGCCAGGAGGCTGCACAAAGGTGGTCTATTTGCACGACGACCAGTACGGTGTGTGCCATCAACGCCTGCTCATCGGAGACGGCGGTTTCTGTGGTGCCAGGAACACAAGAACTGGACACATCAGCAATTGGGCCGAGTTCTCCTTACGGATGAGAGCCGATTTAGTCTGACGAGCGATTCTAGACGTATACACATCTGGAGAGAGCAGGGAACACGCAATCACACCTCCAACATCATCGAAAGGGACCGGTTTGGAGGTGGCGGAGTTCTCTTTCGGGGCGGTATCATGCTTGGTAGCCGTACTGACCTCTACATCTTCCAAGAAGGTTCAGTCACTGGTGCCCGCTATTGTACCGAGGTTCTCCTGCCTCACGTGCGTCTCTTTAGAGGTGCTGTGGGTCCTGAGTTCCTCTTCATGGACGAAAACTCTAAACCTCATCGTACAGTGGCTGTCGCAGAGCTGTTAGAGAGTGAAGATATTTAACGCATGGATTGGCCCGCTAGGTCCCCGGACAAATCTCTAATCGAACACGTGTGGAAACTTCTCGGGAGACGCTTGGCAGCACGTCACCAGCCGCCAGCAACAATTCCGCACCTGCGATTGGCGCTACGAGAGGAATGGGCAGCGATGCCTCAACAGGTCCTTGACAACCTCGTCCTCAGCATGGACAGACGTTGTAAATCCTGCAATGCAGTCAGGGGTGATCATATCCCCTACTAAAGACTGGATTTTTCTTGGCAGCCGCCTGTCACATGGACGTTTCTGTCTTCTGTCCAGTTGTGCTCGAAGCTACCTTTTCAATAAAGTGCCTTTGTATCCTTTGGATTCCTTGTTTGGATGGTTTTGCTCACTTGTCCCATATTCTTACATCTTGGGGATCTTATGGTGTGATTTGAGACGATGTAGAGCACTTCGGCAGTACCTTACATTCGAAAAACCGTCTCGTCCTTAATTTTTGCACGCCAGTGTACCACGAAAGCACTTGTCACGGTACCGAAAATGGCAGCAGAGTTGAATGCTAGTCGGAATGATCCCTTTTCTGTCAAAACAGTTCGTCGGGAAATCCATCGTGCCGGTATGTATGGCCATTCTGCAATCCACAAACTTCTCATTTCAACATCAATGCAACAAAATGTGTGAGCTGGTCCAAAACACATAAAACAAGAAAGGTGACACCGAATTTTCGTGTGTATTGAGCACGTCTTTTGAATCCGTTCTGACGCGAATTAAATGTATCAAAGCTATTCAAAGTCGATAGAACCGTTATGAAAAACAGTAGCATCTGACCGAAGAAAGGTTTTCAGTCGGATTTTTAATCCCGCAGATATTGCTGTAAACGAAATCGTGAACTTACGCCCTCTGGTAGCCGACTTGTGCGTTAAGAAAATTTTGAAATATATGAGAAACATTTCGCAGCGGAAACTCTCACCAACAAAAAAAGAAATTTTCAAATCTGACTCTTAGAAGCAAAGATATCGACAAATATAAGATATGCATCTACGCCCCCTGGCGGGGAAAACATGCATTATTTTAAGAAGAAAGTATTTTCAAAAGGTTTTTTGATGAGAGCGGTATCGGTTCAGGAAAGAAATTTTTCAGTCGTGTTTTCGGAGCTCAGATTTTACTGCAAATACATCAGAAGCAGTAATTAAAACTTACGCCACCTGGTAGCCAAACCATTCTATGCCAAATATTAGAAATTATATGAAAACATTTACCATCAGGGGCTGTATGCGATACAGGAAGAATTTTTCAAATCGGAGTTTTAGGAGCAGAAATATCGGGGGAAACGCAATTTACCAGAACGCCCCCTAGTGGAAAGTCTATGCCTTATTTGAAAATTTTGAAATTATATGAAAAACATTTCGGGCCGGAAACGCTATCCAACAAAGAAGCAATTTTTAAAATCGGACTTTTAGAAGTAGAGATATCGACAAAAATTAGATATACATCTATGTCCCCTGGCGGAGAAACCATGCATTATTTTAATAAGAAAATATTCCGAAAAGCTTTATCGTCGTGTGTGGCATGGGTCCACGAAAAAAAATTTTAAATCGAAATTTTAGAAACTCAGAACACTTACGCCCCTGGTGGTCAAACCATTTTTTTGTCAAAAGTTTGATATTATATGCAAAATATTTCCCATCAGGAGCTGTAACCGCTGAAGAAATAATTTTTCAAATCGGAGTTTTAGAAATAGAGATATCGGGAAAACGCAACTTAATTTTACGCCCCCTAGTGAAAACTGTATGCGTAACTTGAAAAAGTTATTATACCTAAAATACTCTTCGACATGAACAGAATCAAAATGTGAAAGAATTTTTTCAATCGGATGTTTAGAAGCAAATATATGGAATGAAATCTATTTTGAATTCGATAACATCTGCATTTACGCCCTCTAGCGGCGAAACTGTATGCACCTGAATTACCAATTCAAAGAACCGCATTAAAACATTCCCTTTGTACCGTACGCCATTTGCAACGGTAAAGACCGCGAACATTGACCTCTTTACATAACGCGCAGGTTTTCCGACCGAAGCGTATATGCAAATATTGTCTGCCAGTGTTCTTTGATGTCCTATAACTTCATCATTTATATTCCATAGCATATAACGAAGTAGATTTCTCCGTCATCTTGTTGTTCACGCCGGGCATCGAACCCGGGTCCCCTCATTCCGGAATAAGTCGCTCTCCCAACTGAGCTACATACGTCCGTGTAGCTTCTCTCGCTCTTATCTGCCCTTATCTCATGTGCGTCCTGCGGCGAAGTCACGTCAGATCCACCCCCCCCGCCCCCGAAAGAGGCAATATAACGGTAAATTTCTCCGTCATCTTTGTCCACGCCGGGCATCGAACCCGAAACCCTCATTCCGGAATAAGTCTCTCTCCCAACTGAGCTACGCGGACGTATGCTCTCGCTGCTATCTGCCTTTATCTCATGTGCGTCCTGCGGTGCAGGCATGTCACAAGCAGCTAAAAGTTTTCATTATCCATTACCCCTTCAGTGCTGTCGAATGATATAACAATCACTGTGCATCTAGCAACAACGGTCCCTTGTGGGTGTTGAAGCGAAAAAATCTTGTACAGCTCTCCAAATGTAATCAGTCATCTCCTGTAAAATGAGGAACCTCTTATACAAATTTCATTTGAATATCGCGATTCGATTTTGGTGTTGCAATTTTCACCAGAAGGGGCGTATAAGGAGTCGACCCTCCCTGATTTAGGGTTATTGGATCCAGCGAAGATAAGGAACTAGCACAGAAGGCAAGCACAACACCCACGTCTCCTCGTCTCCTAGTACTTGTCCCTCTCAGCCACCATATCAGCTTCAAAAAGAAAAAAATGGGGGGGGGGTCAAAGAACACCATGAGCAACATGAGGGATATAAAGAGTCACCCATCCCGAATTTGGAGTCGTTGGTTCCAGGGAGGAAAGCGAATGCCATAAGGCACGTTTTGCCATATCGGGACTCGAACCCATTTCTGCTCGGACGAACGGTCAACCCTTAATCCACTTTTGCGCCATGCAGACTCATAAGTGGAAAAGGCATATACGTTGGAGTATGACGATGACATTTTTAAAGGTCAGTAATAATTTACTGTTATTGTTATTATGATTATTATGCTTATGTAGAATCTGTCTCGTTTCTGCATTTTCAGGCTTGTATATCAAACTGTAATGTCAGCGTAAATAGTATGTCCTTCGGTGAGTAAATATGCACAAAGCATTGCTATATGAATTTTCCTTCATACGTTCTAGTCATTGCTGAAAGAAACGGTTTCGATAACAATTTGTTCCTGTATTGTACTATGAACAATGTCAGGATCACAACAAAACCCTTACGTCATCTTATGAAACAATTCAGGATGAAACTTCCCCGTAAAGACTCACGCCAGAATACATAACCCCGGAAAAACCATCTGTCGTAAGCAGGAGTATAAAAGAATTGACCTTGGTATTTTAACTTACGACACACGGAGCTCGTGAACGCTTCATAAAAATGGCGAAATTAAAGCTCAAAGAGTCTCATATGTTCACGAAAGCGTAATAATGAAATATTTTGCATTTACCGTCTGTCGCGCACTATGATTTTTTTCCTTGATATGCAGAATTTCAAGCATGAAGAGGGAGTTACACTGACAGACAACAAAAAAATGCAAATCATTTTTCATTTTGATTTTAAAAAATACTCAAATTCCTAGGTCGCATTCAGAGACAATTGAGTTTTTAGCACATCTTTTGTAAAAAGAACGTGCGGCTGTTACCGGATTGTCCGTCCGTCTGTGGACACCATATCTCTGCAACTATTAGTCCCATTTGAAAAATTCTTTTTGTACTGGGAAGCTTGAAATGTGCGAATGATGATCCTTAATTTCGTATTTTTTTTTATTATTTTTGGATGCACAATTTCTCCGCTAGAAGGCGTAAATGCAGATGATATCGAATTCACAACTTTTCGATTCCATTTATGTCGAAGACTAATTTAGGTACAGTCACTTTTTCAAGTTACGCATAGATTTTCCACTAGGGGGCGTAAAAGTAAATTGTGTTTTCCCCGATATCTCTGCTTCTAAAACTCCGATTTGGAAGATCTTTTCTGCAGTGGATACAGTTACTGATCTAAAATATGATGCATGTGATTTCCAATTTTTGGTGGAAAATGGTTTGGCCACTAGGGGGCGGAAGTGTTAATTTCAGCTTCTGATGTATTTGCAGCAAAACAAGAGCTTCTAAAATCTCGATCGAAAAAATTCGTTCGTGGACCGCTACCACTGACATCGATAAAGATTTTCGGAATATTTTGTTCTCAAAATAATGCACGGTTGCTTCGCCAAGGAGAGTAGATATGTACTTATTTTTGTCGATGTCTCTGCTTCTAAGAGTCCGATTTTAAAAATTCCTTTTTTTGGATAGCGTTTCCTGTTCGAAATGTTTTTCATTTAATTTCAAAATTTTCAGGTAATTCATAGACTTTCTGCTAGGGGGCGTTAAGGTAAATGGCGTTTCCCCGATATCTCTGCTTCTAAAACTCCGATTTGGAACATTCTTCCTGTATCGCATACAGATCCTAATTGGAAATGTTTTGCGCATAATTTCTAATAATTGGTAAAGAATAGTTTGGCCACCAGGGGCGTAAGTGTTAATTTCTGCTTCTTAGGTATTTGCAGCAAAATCTGAGCTCCTGAAAATTCAATTGATTTTTTTTTCCTGGACCGATACCTCTCACATCGAAAAACCTTTTGAGAGAAAACTTTCTTCCTAAAATAATGCATGGTTTTCCCGCCAGAGAGCGTAGATGCATATCTCAGTTTTGTCGATATCTCTGCCTGTAAGACTCCGATTTGAATTTTTTTTTTTTTTTGGTGAGCGTTTCTGCTGCGAAATGTTTCTTATGTGATTTAAAATTTTTCTTAACGCACGAGTCTGTCACCAGAGAGCGTAAGTTCACGTTTCCGTTTACAACACTATCTGCGGGACTAAAATCCCACTTTAAAAATTTTTTTCTGTGGTCAAATACTACCGTTTTCCATACCGGTTCCATTGACTTTGAATCGCTTTGATAAATTTAATTCGCGTCAAAACGGATTCAAAAGACGTGCTCATTACAACCGAAAATTCGGTGTCACCTTTCTTGTTTGTTTATGGGAGTATGCTGAAAGAAACTGAAACTCAAATTGCTCTATGTTGGAAAAAATTTCTTAAAATATATTGACAGACAAATAAGAAACCAGAGCATAGAAGCACAAGTGAAATCCAGGAAATTCCATTCCATTTCAAATTCGAATGACTAAAATATCTTTACAACAAAGATGGAAAGATCGCACCAGTGTTATACCAATGCTGTTGAATATTGTTTTACTTTACCTGACACTTCTACTGACAATATTCAAATTCAGATGAAAAAATAACAGTGGTGAAGCAAGCAATCCATGTTCACTGTATTTCAAAAGTATTAGGACACCACTTTTGAGTAGTGTATTTGCCCATCGACATTTGTCAACCCAGTGGCGCATTGCCTAAATGCTGGCTGGCTTCTATCCAATCGTCTGAGATGGTTCGAATCTCGGTGAGGCAGGGATGTTGTGTTTTTTATCTTCTTCTTTTAACCCTTCTTATAGCCACTTCTGGCTATAGGTATCTCCCAATTCTTTCAATCTATTTCTATCCTGAGCTTGTTGGTGCCAAAGAATTCTAGTTGTTTCCCTTATATCATCTGACCATCTCCTTTCAGGTCTTCCAGCTGATCCTTTACCTTCATATGGCCTCCACTTCAGTATAACTCTTGTCCATCTATCGTCCCTCAGTCTTGCAATGTGTCCAACCCTTTTCTTTCGAAGTATGTCTTCTCCAATATCTAAAAGTTTTGTTTTAGTTCCTATTTCAGCATTTTTTATTTTATCTTTGAGTCTTATGTTTAGCAGACGTCTTTCCATTCTTCTTTTTGTGTTTTGCATTGTGTCTATTATTTCTTTTCTGATTGGCCAGGTTTGTACTCCACATATCAGGCAATATTCATTGGTTGGCAATATATCAGGTAATATTCCTGACTATCCCATTCTTATTCTTCTTTCCACTTCTTCCATGGCTCCCTGTTTCTTAATTGTTATCAAGTTTCCTAAGTACACATACTCCTCTAATATTTAAATTTTTTTTTACCTTAATAATATTGTCTCTCTCATCGTATCCTTTTCGGTGTGTTATTATTTTCGTTTTCTCAGAGTTAATGTTTAATCCACTTTCTGCTGATTTTTAGGAGAAATTGTATCTCCTTGCCTTATTCCTTGATTAACATAAAATGGGTTTATCTAGCGACACTGGATTTCTACCTTCCCTGGAACCAGTGATTGAAGAGATCTAAATTTAGAACGAGCGACTGCTTATAGTCCATTGAGTTGCTCACAGTGGTCGTTAAACCCCCAAACAAAAAAGTAGAAAATGTACACTTAGTAGACAAAACATTAGAGATCCGGGTGATGGGCAGTTGACATGGAAATCCCCCCAGAACAAAACCCAACAGAACGCTTGAAATAAAAAGATGGATAGCACGGCGTCCTAATAGTGTATCGCAAATGACGAGCATGGTTAAACGTGGTGATCTGAGTGACTTTGATCATGGACGCATTATCGGCGCAAGACAGACGGGTCATTCTATCGCCCAAATAGTAAGAACACTAGGATTCCAGAGGGCAACCGTATCAAGGGTGTACCGTGAGTATACTGTTATGGATAGCCTAACTGATGGAAAAATGTTTTACTTTTCGTTTGTGCTGTACATTTTTAGTCACGATATACATACAGGGTGGTAGTGATCGGTGATACCTGGTTACTGTAATTGATCCTTTAATTTGTTCATCACGGGCGTTGTTAAAATTTTCTGATATCTGAAAAAGTGCACAATTCGTGCTCTTCTCTCAAACGATAATTAGGTAAGCCTGCAACAAACCACCTCTATTTCGGATTAATGGCAACCCTCAAGTGAATTTCTCTCCGAAAAGGCTTCATGCTCACCCCAGAATTTCCCTTTCGACGCTCGAGAAAAAGAGACATTCAAGTAGCAGTATGCTGAGAACTGAATTGGATAAGGGAACAAGGAGCGCCACCCGCAGTTAAAAACAAAGCAATGAATCCCACTTCAAGTGACGAAAGGGAGTCCATTTGATGGGACAAAATGGTAGAGAGAGAGAGAGAGAAGAGAGACAAGCGCTCAAGCATTTTCGGTGGCGGACCTGATTGGTCAAGCACGAAAAACGACCGAGCTGCGAGGTGGATGTAAAGAAGGCCTGCGAGCGACCGACCGCAGAGCCTAAGATGCAACGGGGAACTCACCCCAGAGTGAAACAAATGTTACCTATAGAGAGTGTAACGAGGACACAAATTAATTCCCTCAAAGGTGGACGAAATGCTCAGTCAGGAAATTCCTGTCTGACGCTCTCACCACTCAGTGTATGAGGCGAACCATCAACGGATTCTGGCCGTTGATGGGTCACTTCATACACTGTAAGCTCTTGTGTGACTATTGTAATTCCATTTAAGGAATTACAATAATGACACAAAGCTTAAAAGAGATGTTTCGGTTCATTACAGCGATTTACTTTATTTATTGTGAAATATTGTAATTCTGTGGTGGAAGGTCTGGTGAGAAACCGGGGTGGTTGCCCCGGGCCCAGCAGTTTAGGAAATAAATGCTATAATTTTCCTTAGGTTTTTTTTATATTTATTATTGTTTTTAAAGTTCTATGGAGTGAGACCCTTTAAAACATTATTTTTTTAATGTTTTGTTTCTCAATCATCCCACTTTTTAATAAGTAATCGCTCTTTGTCGTACAGATACTGAGATTTGCAGATTTTTTTATAATTACCATCTTAATATTTTCGGCATTCATGAAATAGCAAATTAAATTTAAATTCGTGGATCTCTACCTTTAATATACAGTATTCAACAATTTGTGTGTTGAGTACATCCAAATTTAAAAAAATAAAAAGGGCAATATCGAAATTCATTTTCGGCTATATATCGTAACCAATCGTTCAGCGTCTTAAACAGCAGTACAGGAAATAAAAAAGCAGTTTTCATATATGAGGGCGTATAAAAGTTTTAAAAAAGTCACTAATTTGTCAGTTACTTTTTCTCTCTTCTCTCTGCATCAAAAATCAATTCCTAAAACAACATTAGGTAAAAACACTATCTAGTACAAGATGTGACGTGCCTGCCCCGCAGGACGTACACGACATAAAGGCAGATAGCAGCAAGGACGAACGTCTGCATAGCTCAGTTGGTAGAGCAACTTGTTCCGGAATAAGTGGACTCGGGTTCAATTCCCGGCCGGGACCAAAAATGACGGAGAAATTTACTTCGTTATAAAGAATTTATTTTAGAGACATACATATTATTCGGTTTTGTGTTTAAGTTTATATAAGAATCACAATACTAACTCAGCCCAGTCTTCCCGGAAAGAAAATCGCAAATTTCAACTCTTGATTCTCTCTCTCTCTCTCTGTCCTTCTCTTCATTCTTTTCTTTCTTTATCTCTCTTGACTTCTCTTTCTCTCTTCGCTTCATCCTTCTCTCTCTCTCTCTTTCCTTCTCGTCAATCTTCTCTCTCTCTCTTTATCTCTCTTAACTTCTCTCTCTCTTTCCTTCTCGTCAATCTTCTCTCTCTCTCTCTCTTTATCTCTCTTAACTTCTCTTTCTCTATTTTCTTCATTCTTCTCTCTCTCTCTCTGTCTCTCTCTCTCTCTCTCTCTCTCTGTCCTTATCTTCATTCTTTTCTTTCTTTCTCTCTCTCTCTCTTTATCTCTCTTTATCTCTCTTAACTTCTCTTTCTCTATTTTCTTCATTCTCTCTCTCTCTCTCTCTCTCTCTCTCTCTCTCTCTCTCTCTCTCTCTCTCTCTCTCTCTCTCTCTCTCTCTCTCTCTGTCCTTATCTTCATTCTTTTCTTTCTTTCTCTCTCTCTTCATCTCTCTTAATTTATCTTTCTCTCTTCTCTTCATTCTCTCTCTCTCTCTCTCTCTCTCTCTCTCTCTCTGTTCTTCTCTTCATCCTTCTCTTTCTTTCTCTCTCTCTCTTTGTTTCTCTTAACTTCTTTTTATATCTTCTCTTTCTTTCTCTCTCTTCTTTTCATTCTTCTCTCTCTGTCTGTCTGTCCTTCTCTTCATTATTCTCTTTCTTCACTCTCTTTATCTCTCTTAACTTCTCTCTTTCTCTTTCTGAATTTTCAGTCCATGTTATGGTTATTTTCTTATGCTTAAAGCAAATACTTTTTTGAGATAATATGTGTATATACATATCACCATCGTAATCATTGTCAACCATTGTCATTTCAGGGATTTTACCTGCTCATGATGTTTTCCAATCTTGTCGTTTTCCTTATCCACAAGTTCCCTTCTTATCTTCCCTGGTTACACCAAGCATGCATCTCTCCATTCTTCTTTCAGTTGTCTACAGTCTTTGTATATCTTTTTAGTTAAGGTCCACATACGTAAGCTTTGTATGTCTTTTTAGTTAAGCGGCTCCGTACTTAAACACTGGAATAAAGCATTGATTAAACATTTTTCTTTTAAGACATAATGGCATACTGCTCTTACAAATTGTACTGTTTCTTCCAAAAGCTCTTAAACTAAGTTTTATACGCCGATTAATTTCTTCCTCAATGTGACCCTTGCTTAATATCTGCTGTCCAAGGTAAATGTAGGTATCGTTTATCTTCAGCTTCTCCCGTCAATCGATAAATCTTCATCTCGTTTAAAAGCATTGTACATCAGTTTGTCTTCTGAGAGTTCATTATTAATCCCACTTATTTTTTCTTGTCAGCAAGTTCCTGGATTATACTCTGTAGCACTGAAAGGGAAGTTGTAAAACTGGCCACGTCATAGCCAAAACGAAGGTGAGTTAAATAATCTCCTTTGATGTTCTTTTTCCCTTTATGTTCCAAAGTTCAATGATTGAAAGACATTTAGCATCAGGTGGGAGCTTAGTCTGGTCCTCCGGTGATTCTTAGCACCCTCTGCCTTCATGTCGCACTGGCCAACTGATGCTAAATATTATATATACAGTATATATATATACAGTATAGATAGACAGATAGATAGATAGATAGATTTCGTGTGCGGTCCTTACGGACGACAATTTTCACGTAACGACTTTATTAAAGTATGAGATTTATTTCCTAGGACCGGCAATGAACTTTCGGCCAGGGGCCCCTCAAAATTTCCATCCCGCTCTGAAGATCTGTTATTGCGACTTTTTATCTTTTTATTTAAATGGAGATGGTTGTTGATTATTTGATATGTCTATCAAATAAGTTCCCAGGCAATTTAATTCTGCAGTCATATCAATTAATTTATGCAACATTGTCTTTTCAGTGTCTTTATTTCATAATTTTGTGTCGGCTACTTTGTAGATCTGAAACTAATTTTTACTCGGGACCAGAAGTTTACTCAGGTGCTTCAAAAAAAACTGTGTCACTAAAATTATTTCTTTCCTCTTGACAACAAATGGGTTTTCTTTGCTTTTGGAAGGCCTGAAGGTTTCCCTTCTCCGTTCGCACGATCAAACTCCCATGCTATTGTTTAAGGCGTGGTTTTATTCTCTCTTATTTAAACACTTTAGAGGAAAGCTCGCTGTCGAGGCAACACAGTACAATGTGGTCAGAAGCACTTCCGCAAAATAATGACTTTTTCCGCTGAATCTTTCAACCACTGTGCCACGACAACATGAGGCATTTCAAGGTGTAATCACGCTGTCCTTTGTATAAAAGCCCGTTGCACGCAGTAAAGCACTTCTCTGCTATCTTTTGATTTCAACTGATTTAGTTAGCAGTAAAATCTCTGATCGTCAGGATGGCTTTCAAAAACCTTCGCCACATTTTCTTTCTCGCAAATTTTGTTTTCGTAGCGTTATTCTATCCCTCTGCATCACAAGACGACGAGGAATTGATGGCTGCAGCAATACAGCTTGGAGACGCGATAAAGGCTGCTATTTGTGGTAAAATTTTCATCATTTAATTAAGTGTTTGCATACTTAACATGCTACTCTTCATCAGTAAGTTATTAGTCGGGAACGGATTTTTGGTGTGAAAAATAGAAAACTATTTATTTTTAATGTGCTAACAATTTCAAAAATATTTACTAAGCACAGAAAAATATTTGCTAAAAGTACAAACATATTTTCTTCAACGATAATGTAACTAGATATTTTATTTGATAAAAAGGTAATGTTAGTACTCTAAATTAAATAAGGACGAGGAGCTGTACACCAGCTATGCATAAAATAGTAAAACTATAGTAGCAATCCGATTTATTGGCGAAAGAATATAAATAAACATTTCCAAGATTTTGCACATCAGCTAGATGGCCTTTTCAAGGAAGATATATAGAAACTGTAATCGGAATAATTGAAGCGTTCTATTATTCAGATTGCAATTTCTGCTTCTCTTTCTCGAAAAAGCCATTTGGTTCATGTGCAAAAGCTTGCAAACGCTTATTTATATTTTTACGCCAACAAATTGAATTACTAACTGTTTATCTTCCTTGAAAAAAAGCCATCTGGTTCATATGCGAAAGCTTTCAAACGTTTATTCATGTTCTTATGCAGTAAATCGGATTACTAACTGTTTATTTTCCTTGAAAAAACCCATCTGGTTTATATGCGAAAGCTTGCAAACGTTTATTCATATTCTTACGGTAATAAATCGGATTACTAACTGTTTATCTTCCTTGAAAAAAAGCCATCTGGTTGATGTGCGAAAGCTTGCAAACGTTTATTCATATTCTTACGCCAATAAATCGGATTACTAACTGTTTATCTTTCTTGAAAAAAGCCATCTGGTTGATGTGCGAAAGCTTGCAAACATTTATTCATATTTTTTCGCCAACAAATCGGATTACTAACTGCCTATCTTCCTTGAAAAAAGCCATCTGGTTGATGTGCGAAAGCTTGCAAACGTTTATTCATATCCTTTCGCCAATAAATCGGATTACTAACTGCCTATCTTCCTTGAAAAAAGCCATCTGGTCGATGTGCTAAAGCTTGCAAACGTTTATTCCTATTCCTACGCCAATTAATCACATTACTAACTGTCTATCTTCCTTGAGAAAAGGGTATCTGGTTGATGTGCGAAAACTTGGTAATGTTTACTTACATTTTTAAGCCAATAACTCGGAATACTGTTATAGTTTTACTATTTTACATTAATGCTCTACTTACTAATCACAGTTAAACCTTTGATGGAAAAAGTTCTTTTAAGTTGCAGTGGACAACACACGTCGTCTCTAGATTGTCTATCGCAAGTCTATACCTATCGTCAGGAAACAATGACCGATATCGAGGAAATGATCATTTCACATCACAGGAACTCAACTTTGCATATTTTAACAGAGGGATGCACCTGACACTCAAACCGTCAATTTCGAGTGCAAGTTCGTCTTCTAAAACCTGGACAACTCTACACATAGTTTGAAATCCACCTTTTTTTCAGACACCCTTAGCAATTTGTTTGTTAGGGCTTCTATTTTTGAACCCGAATGTGTATATTAAGTTTTCTTTCCTGCACTTCTTTAACTGTTTTAGACAGTAGGTTTGTTGTTGTTTCTGATTTCTCTATCGAATTGTACAAGATACTTAAATTAGAAGATATGTATGTCAAATCTATTTTTAAAAAAGTATTTTGTGTTTGTCTTACGGCGCTGGCTCTCTCCCTTCCCTGGAACCAGTGACCATAAGTTAGGGACGGGCGACTTGCTTGTAGCCCATTGAGTTGCTCACTGTGGTCGTTAAGCCTCCAATAATAAAAAATAGTATTTATTCATTAAATGCTGAACAATCTTAATTGAAGATGCAACATTTTCCTCCATTTCACTGACAACATATACAAAGCCTTCAAAATGAACGGAATAGTATACTACTGCATTGAACGAGATACCCCCAACGGTTGACTACGGGTGTAGGTGGCACTGGGAGATCAGGATTCTTCTTTTGAAAAGATCGATCTTTGTTTGTGATTCAACAATCACTTTTTACATCATTTGATACTAACTTGTCCATGTTAGGATAATGGGTTAGCATGTTTTCACACAACCTGCGAAAAGTGTGAGCAACGCACTTCACATGTATCATTTTCTGGAACCTTACGGAAAGACCAGTCAGGGGCTTCCTTCATAAATACCGTTGCTTCCGTCATCATCATCATCATTGTCAACCATTATCAATCCACTGCTGGACGAAGGTCTCCCCAAATTTCCTCCACAACGGTCTGTCTTGTGCCAGTCTCCTCCATGTCACCCCTGCATACTTTCGAATTTCATCCACCCATCTCCCATGTGGTCTTCTTCTGGGTCTTTTCCTGTCCCTTGGAATCCAATCTAAAATTTCGGCTGTCCATCGATGATCTGTCCTTCTGGCAGTATGTCCAGCCCATTGCCATTTCAGGGATTTAACTCTGATCATGATGTCTTCCACTCCTGTCATTTTTCGGATCCACGAGTTCCTCTTCTTATCTCTCCTGGTTACACCAAGCATGCACCTCTCCATGCTGCTTTGAGTTGTCTGCAGCCTTTGTATGTCTCTTTTAGTTAAGGTCCACGTCTCTGCACCATACGTAAGCACTGGAAGGATGCATTGATCAAACACTTTTCTTTTAAGACATAATGGCATATTGCTTTTAAAAATTATGCTGTTTCTTCCAAAAGCTCTCCAGGCAAGTTTTGTACGCCGATTAATTTCTTCATCAATGTGACCCTCACTTGATATCTGCTGTCCAAGATAAACGTACGTGTCTGTTATCTCCAGCTTTTCTCCATCAATCGATAAATCTTCATTTCTTGTAAAAGCATTGAACATCACTTTTGTCTTCTGAAAGTTCATTTTTAATCCCACTTCTTTACTCTTGTCAGCAAGTTCCTGGATCATACTCTGCAGCTCTGATGGGGTAGTTGCAAAAATGACTACGTCATCAGCAAAACGAAGGTGGGTTAGATAATTTCCATTAATCTTTATCCCCTTGTTTTCCCAGCTCAGCGACTGAAAAACACCCTCCAATGTGGCATTAAAGAGCTTCGGAGATATGGTGTCACCTTGTCTCACTCCCTTTCCAATTTTTACGTGTGTTGTATTTTCAAACAGCCTAATCTTTGCACTTGCATTTTCATAGATGTTATTAATAATATTAATGTATGCATCTTCAATACCGCAGGTTTTCAGAGCCATTGTAACTGCTGATGGTTTCACCGAATCAAAGGCTTTTTCATAATCGATAAAAGCCATGCACAATGGAAGTTCATATTCCCTCGCTCTTTCAATTAGTTCTCTCAGCACGTGGATATGATCTATTGTGCTGTAGCCACTCCTAAATCCAGCTTGTTCTCTCGGTTGAGCCATGTCCAGTGTTACCTTCAAGCGGTGTGAAAGAACTTTAGTGAAGATTTTATAAACTACTGATAGGAGGCTGATAGGTCTGTAGTTTCCGAGATCCTCAATGTCACCTTTCTTATGTAGCAGGATCATTGTAGCGGTGTTCCAATCCTCAGGAATATTTCCTTCATTAAGGCATCGAGTGAAAATTTGGGCGAGTACTGTTTCGATTTCTCCACTTGCTTCTTGTATGATGTCTACAGTAATTCCATCTTCTCCTGGAGCTTTTCCTCGCTTCATGTTCTTGATTGCATGTGCAACTTCTGCTGGAAGGACTGGAGGAACTCTGGTACTGGTATCTTTCATGATGTCTGGAGTGCATATATCATCTCTTTCATATAATTTGGAGTAGAGATCTTTCACTCTTGTCAAAATTTCGCCTCTATTTCTTGTTACAGAACCATCTTCTTTTCTCAGTGCCATAATCTGTTTTCTTCCCTTACTGAGATGTCCCTTTGCTATCTTTAGGCTTTGGTTGTTTTCAATTGCTTTCCTCACTAGTTCACAGTTGAATTTCCTTACGTCTTCAGTGATACTTTTTCTTACTGTCTTGCATAGCTCTATATATTCCACTTTGGAAGTCACATCTTCTTTAGTTGTCCTCATCTCTCTTCTTTTTTGCATCAACATTTTGGTTTTTCCTGATAATTTGTTCACATGCAACTTGTTCTTAGACCCAGCTAATTTTGTTGCTGTTTCCATAAGAGCTTTGGTTACTTTTCTGTTAACTTCAGAGATGTCCACTTCTTCCGATGTTAGGCCTTCTAAAGCAGAGAACCTGTTCTTCAGTTCTAACTTGAAGGTATTATGGTGTTTTTTAAGGTTGGTTATGTCAATAGATTTTGTTTGTCTTATGAGCTTGCCACGTTCAAGTTTAGTGTTGAGGTGCATCTTACATCTCACCAATCTATGGTCACTACCTGTGTTGAACTTGTTTAGCACACTGCAGTCTTCTACGACGAATTTTTTGTTACACATAATAAAATCAATTTCACTTGTCGTCCCATTTGGATGTCTCCATGTCCATTTCCTGTGTGGCTTTTTCTTGAAGAAGGAGTTCAAGATGAAAAACCCTTCTGCCTCTGCAAACTCAACGAGAGTATTTCCACGCTGGTTTCTGTTGCCATGACCGAATTTACCTACTGAAGTTTCATTCTGTTGCCGTTGCCCTATTTTTGCATTGAAATCTCCCATAATTAACTTCAAGTGCTGCTTACCTTTATTATTTAGATGACAAATTTCCTCATAAAATTCTTCAATTTCTTCTTCAGGATGACTTGTGGTGGGTGCATAAGTTTGAATAATCTGAGCCTGGTATCTTTTCGAGAGTTGGATAACAAGTCGTGCAGCTCTGTCAGAGGAACTTTCAACTTCTACAACTTTATCCTTCAGTTTCTTGTTTATTATAAATCCAACACCACTAGTTCTGCCAGTATCTGTCCCACTATAGTAGAAGAGATGTCCACTTTTCAGTTCGATGAAATCTTCTACTTTTCTCCTTACCTCACTTAGCCCCACGATGTCCCACTTGATCCTTTGTACTTCCTCTTCCAATTCAAGAAGCCTTGAATCAGAAGATAGGGAGCGTCCATTGTAAGTAGCCAAGGTCAACATCAGATGGCAGCCTAGTCCGGTCCTCCGGGGATTCTTAGCACCCTCTGCAAGTAAATACATAGTCATACTTCCCACCATTCAGACGCAACAACTGCATAGATTCATTAAATGATCTAGGAACTGTCAAATGACATGCTGCGGAAATGTTATGGCACACCAGCAGAGAAAAGAAGAAGTCTAGAAAGAGTTTCATCACTTTTTCTGCCAATGGAATCGTTAGTTTCACCAATGCTCACTCAGATTTTTCATTTTCCACCATGTACCTAATAAAATAAAACCTCGGTTTTCTCAGTTAAACGTCTTTAACTTTTATACGTAATTCTGCGTTGTCCCAATATTTTTCTGTAATGTCTATCGCTTATTTTAACTCGGTTATACTTAATTCATTTACCCCCATTTTGCGATTTTACGTTAAAATCTGAATTTCAAATATCAAAAATACACGGTTCTTTTATAGGTATGTTACAACTTTGACAGAACTGAAACAGCTTTGTTGTATTCCTTCTTGGTGCAGTCAAAGTTGATCCTTGATTACGTCCAAGAAGAGTATTTTGTTTACATTCAGTTTAGATGAAAAATTGGTTTCGCATTCATTGACTCACACATATACTGTATACGCTATTTAAAAACTGATAAATCTTTGGAATGCAACTTTCTGGCTTCACTGTTTCGTGGAGCAGCAGAACAGGATCCTAAATGTATTAGGGGTATGCATAGGTTTCCACCGCCCCCGCTAGCGCTTTAGGGGTCTAACCAGCAGGCGACCCGTGCTGTCATTTCGTACATTAAGCCAAGCATGGCGGCCAGTAAAGTTCATTTGCGGTACTGTTTGTTATTCATGTTTAATTTAGGAAAACGTGCGAGTGAAGCATACGGTTCAATATGTCAGGCGTATGGCAAAACGGTTATGGGTGAGCGGACGTGTTGGGAATGGTTTTCCAGGTTTAAGAAAGGTGATCTAACCTTGGAAGACAGGTCACGTTGTTGCAGGAACTCGCAGACGAGGAACTAGAATCGCTGTTGCAAGAGGATGCCACACAGTTAACCACACAACTGGCGAAACGTTTAAAAGTGGCTCAATCGACGGTGGTACGGCGTCTACAGGCCTTGGGGAAGATCCAGAAGATTGGTAAGTGGGTTCCGCATACTTTAACGGGGCGTAATATTGGTCAACAATTGAACATCTGCATGTCGTTGCTGAAGAGGTTTCAAAGTAAGAATTTCTTGTGGAAGGTTGTCACCGGGGATGAAAAATAGGTCTATTGCGACAAACCTTTACGCAAGCGATCATGGGTTGACCCAGGCCAGCCATCAACATCCACTGCAAAACAGGATATCCACGGGGAGAAGGTGCTGTTGTGTGTGTGGTGGGATATTATGGAGTACTGTACTTCGGACTGTTGAAACCGTGCGAAACAATCACGGCACAACGATATAGCCGATCAGTTGATGAAAGAGTGAACGCCACAATCGAGTAAAAGCGCCCATGGACAGGTAAAGGACGCCGCCCGTTATCCTGTTCCATGATAATGCCAGACCACATGTCGCTGACACCACGAAATCGACCATTGATCAGCTACACTGGGAGGTTTTACCACACTCGGCTTACTCCCCGGATATTTCACTCTCAGACTTTCATCTGTTTCGCTCTATGCAACACGCCCTAGCCCAATAGAGGTTCACCACAGTTCCAGAGGTGGAACATTTCGTCACCGCGTTCTTCCGTTCATAACCCTAGTCCTTCTATCATAGAGGCATTCATTCCTTGCCTTAAAAATGGCAAAAGGTCATTGATACTAACGGTCAATATTGCTGAATAAATGTTTACTGCTTTCCTAATTGCTCCCGTCTCTTTTCTCTTTAAAACGGCGGAAACTTTTACATACCCCTAATATAATCAATATTCTGGTTTCATGGATGCACTAAGGTTCTGCAGAAAAGAAAGCTGCTAATTCATGTATTCCATACCGAAGCCCTGGTTCCGGATTCACAGTTGTGAGGACTTCACTTAATCTAGAATCAGAATATTTAGAGACAGCGTCGCCAAAAGAGAAGTTTAATTTGAATAGGCTTAATGATTTTTGCAATGAAGTAAAATATTTTATAATTTGTACCGCTTTTTTTTCTTTCGCCGCCAATTCGACTTTAAATAAATCATTATTAAGGAGCTCCTTTAAAGCATAAATTTTACAATAGCCTTTAACATTTCGAAATTTCGCTTATACATTTTTATATTTATACGTTTTTAAGGCCATCCGCCAGAAACACTTATAGCCGAGGTTTCACTGTACACTGAAGTGCCAGAAAAACTGGTACAGACGAGCTTATGCAAAATACATAGCAACATTACCTATGCACGTACTCAGTTGTGTCCGCCAGTGCGTATATAAAGCGATAGACATCCTTGCCCGTTGTCAGAGATGTTTTCGGCATGAGAATGACAAGTAATAACGATTTAAGCGATTTTCAACGCGATGTCATAGTTGGCGCTCGTGAGATGGGCCATAGTATTTCGGAGGTAGAAACGAAGTTCGGATTTTCGCGGACGACCATTGCAAAGGTGTACCGTGACTACAAGAATTCCGGAAAGACCTCCAACCTACGATACCAGTGTGGCCGTAAAAAGACACTAGGTGAACGTGACCATCGTCAGTTGTCAAGAATCGTTTCACGCAATAAGCGTGCATTACTCTCGCAGGTATCATCGGAATTCAATGCTGGAGCCTCAACAAGCATCAGCGTACGGACTGTGCAACGTAACCTGCCCGATATGGGCTTTGGGAGCCGACGCCCAACTCGAGTCCCCTTGATGGGTGCACTACACAGAGCTATGCGCGTCGCTTGGGCACGGCAACACGGCCACCGGACACTTGATGAATGGAAACATGTAGCCTGGTCTGACGATCCAATTGTATCGGGCAGATGGAAGGATTCGTGAGGGGCGCAAACCCCATGAAGCCATGGATCCCGCCTGTGTACCGGCTGGTGGTGGAGTCCGTAATGGTATCAGGTGTATTTATCTGGACTTCACTGGTATCCCTTGTACGTCTACAAACGTCTGTGACCCGCCAACGTTATGTGCGCATCCTTTCTGACGAGGTACACCCGTTCAAGTCCTGCATTCATGCTTATGGTTGGGCCTGTTCCAACAGGACAATGCACCTCCACACAAGTGTCGGGATGCCACATTATGGTTAGAGGAGCATTTATCTGAGTTTGGGGTGTTGCCATTCCCACCCAAGTCCCCAGATCTGAACGTGATAGAACACATTTGGGATACTATGCAACGCGCTATCGAACACAGGAATCGGAGACCTCGGAATACACCCGAATTGTGGAATGCTCTGCAAGAAGTATGGTGTGCATTGCCTATAGCATATTTCCAGAAGCTAGTGGAGTCCATGCATCGTCGTATTTCTTTAGTCCTGCGCTCCCGTGGGGGACCTGCCAAGTATTAGACTGGTGTACCAGTTTTTCTGGCACTTCAGTGCATATCCTAATGTTTCTTCATAACACTAATTACGATAAATTTCCTTTAGGTCGAATCATCAGGGGGATCAGTGTTCCAATAGTTGATAAGAAACTTTTTGTCCTCCGGATTAACTTTATGTATAGCAATATCAACTTAAACATATGCTTTACATACACGGTCGTACCAGAATAATATGACCACTCCCCGAATCACAGTGTACCCGCCCAGGCGCGTCACCGGGTGCACGTGACATGGTCTACCACACGGAGACATAAGCGGCCGGCCAGGACAAATGAGACATAGTGCGTTACGTGAGCACAACGGGCAGAAATAGTGATTTGATGGACGTTAAGAAAGAATGATCATCAACTACCGCGCCAAGGTTTGAAGCATCTCAGAAACAGCAGAGTCCGTGGGCTGTTCGCGGGGTGCTGTAATAAGGGTGTACCAAGAATGGACTGCTGGCACACCAGGTACCTCCCAACGTCGTAACTGTGGAGCTCCGAAGGCCATCGACCCCAGAGGAGAACGTTGCCTCCGTCGACTGGTAAAGGGTAGTTGGCGCGCAACAGTGCGGTAATTGACCAGGCAAATGAACGCTGGGGCACCCAGGCACGTGTCCCCGATAATAGTAGAGAGAACCCTATTAGGCATGGGTCTTCGGAGTTCACGCTGCGTCAAGACGACCATGTTAACCCAGGTCCGTCGGCAACGACACCTGTAATTTCCATGGGGATACCATCATTGGAGAGTGGAAAAGGTTGCCTTCTCCAACGGATCGAGGTTTCTACTCCTCAGAAGTGACGATCGGTGGCAGTGTACATGTCAGGGGGATGTTTTCATGGTATGACCTAGGACCGCTGGTACCATTGGATGGGTCCCTGAACGCCATCTGTCCATCCTCGCTTACCATATGCATCCATTCATGTTGGACGTTTACCCTGGCGGTAATGGTGTCTACCAACAGAACTTTTTCTATGCAATTGATTATATTGACCTTCAGGTTCATTTACATTTAAAAATTAATTCATGTATTTATTACGAAATTTGGGAAAATATGTATACAAAATTTTCTAAAATATGTGTTATGGGAAAATATTTATTTACCTAACAATCCGTTTCATAGTTATTAGTTTGCAATCATACGTTTTCTCTTATGGAAGTTACTCGTTGTATATATTGCTGTGATTAAGTTTAAATTGCAAGTCCTTTACGTGACTGTTTATGAAGCTTGCTGGATATGATTTGTAGTGGACTTTGTAAAACATATATTCAAACTACATGAGTAATTAAGGAGCTACTAACAACCACAGAAGACAATCGACATGAAATCGAATGATTAATTCCGTAATCACTTGTTCATTAAGACATCCAGGTAATCCTTGACATAATATTAGCTTGCTGGTTTCAATTCATATGACATTCACTATAACTTGTGACGTGCCTACACCGCAGGACGCACATGAGATAAAGGCAGAAGGTAGCTAGAGCATACGTCCGCATAGCTCAGTTGGGAGAGCGACTTATTCAGGAATGAGGGGACCCGGGTTCGATGCTCGGCATGAACAAAAATGACGGAGAAATTTACTTCGTCGTAAACTCTTAATCATAACATGAGTTGACAGAATATTACTTTGCTGGTTTCAAATCGTACAACATTCACTGTGCTTCGTAATCATAACATGTGTTGACAGAATATTAGCTTGATGGTTTCAAATCGTACAACATTCACTGTGCTTCGTAATCATAACATGAGTTGACAGAATATTAGCTTGCTGCTTTCAAATCGTACAACATTCACTGTGCTTCGTAATCATAACATGTGTTGACAGAATATTAGCTTGATGGTTTCAAATCGTACAACATTCACTGTGCTCTGTAATCATAACATGAGTTGACAGAATATTAGCTTGCTGCTTTCAAATCGTACAACATTCACTGTGCTCCGTAATCATAGCATGTGTTGACAGAATATTACCTTGCTGGTTTCAAATCGTACAACATTCACTGTGCTTCGTAATCATAACATGTGTTGACAGAATATTATCTTGTTGGTTTCAAATAGTACAATATTCACTGTGCTTCGTAATCATAACATGTGTTGACAGAATATTAGCTTGATGGTTTCAAATCGTACAACATTCACTGTGCTCTGTAATCATAACATGTGTTGACAGAATATTAGCTTGCTGCTTTCAAATCGTACAACATTCACTGTGCTCCGTAATCATAACATGAGTTGACAGAATATTAGCTTGCTGCTTTCAATTCGTATGACATTCACTGTGCTCCGTAATCATAGCATGTGTTGACAGAATATTACCTTGCTGGTTTCAAATAGTGCAACATTCACTGTGCTTCGTAATCATAACATGTGTTGACAGAATATTAGCTTGCTGGATTTCAAATCGTACAACGTTCACTGTACTCCGTAATCATAACATGTGTTGACAGAATATTAGCTTGATGGTTTCAAATCGTACAACATTCACTGTGCTCTGTAATCATAACATGTGTTGACAGAATATTACCTTGCTGGTTTCAAATAGTGCAACATTCACTGTGCTTCGTAATCATAACATGTGTTGACAGAATATTAGCTTGCTGGATTTCAAATCGTACAACGTTCACTGTACTCCGTAATCATAACATGTGTTGACAGAATATTAGCTTGATGGTTTCAAATCGTACAACATTCACTGTGCTCTGTAATCATAACATGTGTTGACAGAATATTACCTTGCTGGTTTCAAATAGTGCAACATTCACTGTGCTTCGTAATCATAACATGTGTTGACAGAATATTAGCTTGCTGGATTTCAAATCGTACAACGTTCACTGTACTCCGTAATCATAACATGTGTTGACAGAATATTAGCTTGATGGTTTCAAATCGTACAACATTCACTGTGCTCCGTAATCATAGCATGTGTTGACAGAATATTACCTTGCTGGTTTCAAATAGTGCAACATTCACTGTGCTTCGTAATCATAACATGTGTTGACAGAATATTAGCTTGCTGGATTTCAAATCGTACAACGTTCACTGTGCTCTGTAATCATAACATGTGTTGACATAATATTAGCTTGTGGTTTCAATTCATACAACGTTCACTGTATCGCACTACGGTACAGTGAAAAATCGTATGTCTTAGTATAATCAGGCTGTATTCATCCAGTTTTACGAAACTTGCATAACACCAGCAGTTTTGGAAACAGTTTCCTGTTCTTGAGCCTAAAACTTGCATCAGATCAAAATCTTAATGCCTTTCCTTTCGGAATTAATATTCTTCCCAAGATATTTGAGAATGAAACTTGCAGTGGGTAAAAATTCAGCAAACGCTATAAAAAAAGAGCGTTTTTCATTTTCAACAAGATTGTGTATCACAGTGAAAGAACATTGATTCTGTTTGCCTGTCTGCAAGTTCACCTATAAACATTTCTCCGCAGAAAGCTAAGTAGTAAGTTTATCTTTCTCGATATTAAATTTATCTTTCGGAATTCAAACTATAGAGCACATTTTTTACTCAAAATGAATGAGAAGCACACGCAGCTGACCTTTGAAAGTCAATACGGTGCGAGGTTGTGCGACGTATCATCTAAATAACCTTCCTTTGAGTTTATGTGTTCTCGTATAAATTTTGTTACTCCTCGGTTAAACGTTTTCTACCTTAACGGAACATTACTTTCCCTTTTATATTACGAGAGATTGCGAGCAAATTCTGAAGGGTTGATACTGGGAAAGAGATGGAAACCTGTTCGATGTATAGGTATGGAGTCGCTAAATAATTATTTTTGTACTACGATTGATAATTGTGGTGATACCAGGGACATATATTGTGATAGAAGATTAGATTGGTGCCCCTCTTTGAACATCACGCGAGTGGAACAATAAAAGAAAAAGTTCGTTAAATAGCAAGTGCTGATTCTTTTACCCTGACCATTAATATCCTTATTTACTTGGCTATTACAGAACAAAAATACACTGCTGGCCATTAAAGGTGAAACACCACGAAAGACAAGAAATGTCGAAGCCATATTTATTGTACAGAAAGCAGATACAGAAGGGGGACTCGATTACGAATATAGTACGGTGAGACGAAGGGAACACGTGACAATCAGAGTCTGGTGTAGCTACCCTGGGCGGCAAATACAGCTACTACACGGTCCGGCATCGAGAGGAAGAGGCGTTGGATGTGCGTTTGGGGAATGTTCGTCCACGAAGTTTCAATACGATGCCACAGTTCCTACGTTGTAGCCGGAGGTGGTGACTGGTCGCCCGGCGATCATGGACCACACTCGTTCAATTGGCGACATATCCGGGGACCTCGCCGGACAAAGATGTGGCTCATGGTGTCCATCCAGAAAGTCTTGGACGTTGCGTGCCACATGCGGGCGGGCATTTTCCTTTTGGTAAATGGCACCGGACAGGCCTTGAAGATATAGGACACATCAGGGTACAACACCTCAGTGATTTAACGATGGCTGTTCAACGTACCGGTAATGAGGACGAAGCGCGTGCGTCAGTGAAATCCTATGGCACCCCATGCCATAACGCCGGGTGCCGCGGAATCTCCAGACAAGGATTCGTCCATCATGGCGCTGCAAACTGAAGCGGAATTGGTCAGAAAAAACGATGCCTTGCCGTTCGCTCCTCCATGCGCAACGTTCTTGGCACCATTGCAATCGCAGACGACGGTGTTGCACAGTAAAAGGTAATCGGAGCAATGGGTGCCATGCAAAACTGCCCCGCTGCTGCAGACGATATCGAACCGTTCGTGGGGAGATTGGGTGTTGTGCCACACACCCGAACTCTTGAGGTAGGGTGGTCGATGTGGTTGTGCGATCCGTTAGAGCCATGCGCACCAGATGTCGGTTCTCTCGTTGCGTGGTGTGACGGGGCCACTGGGATCCCGCGCGTCAGTGTGTTCGTTCCCCCGCTACCCACTGACTCCATATTCTTCTCCACCGTGGATACATGCTGTCCTACACGAGCACTGATGTCTCGGAATGATAATCCGCAATCCCGATATGCCAGAATTCTCCCGCGATCGAAGTCGGAAACCTGCTGGTAGGACTGCCGTTGTCTTCGACGGGGCATGCTGCAGCTGTCTGTTGCCAGGAACTGCGAGAAAACACACTGTCTAACATCGGCTCCTTGTTCACCCTTCTTATACGTCTTCCAGGGGACGTTAACGTCCTACGTGATTTCCATATGTGCTCCCGGTTAGTCATTTACATGTGCGCCCGTGTTCTGCCCTTATGCCAACTTTAGAGTCCTTGGTATGCGATCTTTCTGGTGTTTCACTTTTAATGCATATGTTCAACGAAGTTTCATACGAATATTAATTACTGTAGCTGCATAATTAAACACTTAAACTACCGCATTTGAAGCTAAAACTTTCTAGTTGTTCACAACCGCTTAGCACCTCCGTGGCATAGTGCAGATGAAATAATTTAGCTGGCTTTGGAGTTGTGCCACCCACAGCAAGATCACAATGTTATAAACGTGTCGTGTGGGCAGGGTGATGTCTGCTGAAGCTCCTCTGAAGTGCGTCCCAGATGTGCTTAATGGAGTTAATATAGGAGGATCTTGAAGGTTGAGGTAAGGTAAAACACCGCAATCTTCGAACTCAGAAACAAGAATGTGAGCTTAATGAGGTCGTGTATTGTCATTCACAAAGAGAAAACTATTACTTATCGAACCGGGGGAAAGCGTCATATTACTCCTGATGATATCGTCTCTGTACATGCTAGAGTTCATAAGCTCTAGACAAATATTTAGGGGTATCCCAAAAGTCCTCGAGCCGACCATCTTGGAATGGTCGTGGGAAAATATGGTAGGCCTGTTTTTGTGCGTAATCCTCTTGAAGGTACATACACACTTTTTCCAAAGGTATTCTTTCGCACTTATGCCCTTTAAACAAAATCATTGTTCAAGGCCGTCAAAGTAAGCCTCCACAGCATCAATAGCGTCTTCCTCCGTTCAAGAATGACACCAGACAAGTACATTTAGAGAATCGCAGCATATTGTAGTCCCAGTGGGAAAGATCCTGTGACTTGAAAGAGTGTGGTAGCAGTTCAAACCCGCATTCATGGATGGAAAGCTGACTGGTTGCTTAAGGTGAGATATCCATCGTCTTTAATCATTGAAAAAAACAACAGGTAGGCTCAGTTCTGATTGAGCCGTCAGTTTGGAACGTAGGACTACGACTTGCAGATCGGAGATTTGAAATGACCTAGTCGATTATGGTTTCCAATCGTTTATTTAATTTGTTAGTGCCAACACAGGTCTATGATATGAAAAGTAACTTGCATAATTTTTACAGATAATTCTGGATACATTGCGAACACAAAGCAGATTGATACACGAATTACCCAACGTGGTGCTCTGTCTTCTTGGGTTTCTTACATTCCACATCACTTGCTCTTACCTCTCGTTCTGATTTTCTCCACTTTTGCTTCCGTTCATTCTGCGAATTCTGCGGCATTGTCGAAAATGTTAACCCGTTCACACGAAAACATTTTTCTTTATTTTAATTTAAACCACTGCGATATGTTCTTTATGTATTGGAATAGATCTCGTCGATAGCTTTAAAACGATACCACGCACAGTCGTTTTGCACTCACGGTTGTCTAGATAAACCGCGATATTGTCAAAAGTGCTCATCGGTTCACAAGAAAATAATTTTTTAAATGTTCAGCTCAAACCACTGCTGAATGTTCTTCGCATATTTGAGTAGATTTCGTCGATAGCTTTAAAACGATACCACGCACAGCCGTGTTGCGCTCACTGTTGCCGAGATAGACTGAGTCAAACGCGGCGGCAAACCCAGAAATATTACATCATCTCCCCCGCGTACGTAGACCGAGGGGAAAGTCGCGCGCTCGGTGTATTGCGCAGTACGCGAATTGGACTCCATGCTGTTAACAAACATGCTAACGCGGTTAGCGTGCGGCACTTATTTTTAACGCTATAAAGATTTAAATTAGGAGCTATTTTTATCACAGGCGGTCTGCTGTAAGTCGCCCCTGTACGATCCGCGGAGTTAGACATAGTCCTACTTCTAAATGACCCACATTGCTTGTCCAAGTGGGGTAACTGTCGCGCGAGTACAATCTGTCAGGAACGGAATTGCAGTCGTCTGAGAAGGCTGGTACGGAGAAACAGGACTTCTTGTGTGCGGCAATTACTCGAGGCATTCAATGAAGGTCCTTTCAAACCCATATCTCAGCGACCTATCTGCAGAGAATTGAAAAGGATCGGTATTGGCAGTCGCGTAACTATACGATCGGTATTGGCAGTCGCATGACTATAGGATCGGTATTGGCAGTCGCGTGACTATGGGATCGGTATTGGCAGTCGCATGACTATAGGATCGGTATTGGCAGTCGCACGACTATAGGATCGGTATTGGCAGTCGCATGACTATGGGATCGGTGTTGGCAGTCGCATGACTATAGAATCGGTATTGGCAGTCGCATGAGTATAGCATTGTTATTTGCAGTCGCATGACTATGGGGTCGGTATTGGCAGTCGCATGACTATAGGATCGGTGTTGGCAGTCGCACGACTATAGGATCGGTATTGGCAGTCGCATGACTATAGCATCGGTATTGGCAGTCGCACGACTATAGGATCGGTATTGGCAGTCGCATGACTATAGGATCGGTATTGGCAGTCGCATGACTATAGGATCGGTATTGGCAGTCGCATTACTATAGGATCGGTATTGGCAGTCGCATGACTATAGGATGGGTATTGGCAGTCGCATGACTATAGGATGGGTATTGGCAGTCGCATGACTATAGGATCGGTATTGGCAGTCGCATGACTATAGGATCGGTGTTGGCAGTCGCATGTCTATAGAATCGGTATTGGCAGTCGCATGAGTATAGCATTGGTATTTGCAGTCGCATGACTATGGGGTCGGTATTGGTAGTCGTATGACTATAGGATAGGTATTGGCTGTCGCATGACTATAGGATCGGTATTGGCAGTCGCATGACTATGGGGTCGGTATTGGCAGTCGCATGACTATAGGATCGGTATTGGCAGTCGCATGACTATAGAATCGGTATTGGCAGTCGCATGACTATAGGATCGGTATTGGCAGTCGCATGACTATAGGATTGGTATTGGCAGTCCCATGACTATAAGGAAACCATTGATTTATGCGAAGAACCGGAAAGTTCATCTACAGTTGAGTCAGGACCACCGTGACTGCACACTGGAAGCCTGGAAATAGCTCATGTGGTCCGACGAGTCGCGATACACTTTGTTCTGTTCCGACGGTAGAAAAAGAATTTGGCCGGAGTCCTGTAAAGCAATGAACCCAGTGTTCCTTGTAAACACAACTCAAGATTTTGGAGGTAGTGTCATGGTGAGGGGCACGTTCTGTTGGTACGGAATGGGTTCCCTGATATGTCTGGAAGGTCGGATTCCCTCCAAGGGTTATCTGAACATTGTTGCCGATCAAGTCCGCACTGCATTGTTCACGTTTTATCCAGCAGGTGGCGGATGTTTCATGGACGATAATGCTACTGCCCATCGCGCAAGATGTGTACAGCGAGTATGACACAGGACTTCCACTATCTCCAATGAGAATGCATGGGACATATTAGAAAAATATATCCGTGAGCAAAGTCTTCTTCCGTCAAGTTGTAAC
Source organism: Macrothele yani (assembly GCA_039090855.1). Lineage (NCBI taxonomy): Eukaryota > Metazoa > Arthropoda > Arachnida > Araneae > Macrothelidae > Macrothele > Macrothele yani. Next base: position 122,648,796 of record CM077026.1, read on the forward strand.
CAGTTAAACGACTGTCTGGTGAACCTATCGTGTGCTATAGATGTTCTCCATAACCTTAAAGAATCTATGCTAAAACGCATACGAGACGTAATTTGAGATAAGGGAGATCTAACTCGGTGTTGAATGAACGTTTCTAATTTAGTAACCTGTATGTTTATAACTAGTGCCTGAAAAACCCACTGAAATTTTTGGGAAACAACATTTTGTTTTTTAAAGTAATTTATGTCATAAATTACTTAAACAATGTGCATTCAATCCAATATCCTATGTGTTCTTTCTTGCAATAATTTTGTCTATTTAAGCTTGAAAATATGGATGTTTTTTTTTCAGGTGATGAGGAAATGAAAACCGACTTGGCAATGTGCGTAATGGGAGTTCCAAGCAAGGTAAATTCAGAGTGTTTATGATATATCGCACATCATGAATTATTTTTATTCGAATACCCGGTGACTCTGAATGAAATATGCAATTAATTACATTCACATTCACTTGCCTTTGTTTATGAAACCATCCTACGTGACGGTGACGCAACGTTTATCAAACAGAAGTAGCTCAAAAAATAGGTGTTGGACAGTGTCCCTCAAAAATCTACGAAAAAGGTTAGTTTCCCTCCGATCCTCTCCCGCTACATGGGCTAATTGCACTCAAACACTCCTATCTAATCGGAGCTTCCACCTTTTATGGATGGAATTACTACCCTAAGATTACTACTCTCTTCTGAAAGAGGAACATCAATAGGATATTATGCCCATTTTCAACGTAGTGAATCGTCCACCGTGAGCAACTCAATGGGCTATAAGCAGTCGCCATCCCGAATTTAGGGTCACTGGTTCTAGGGAAGGGAGAGAGCCAGTGCCGTAAGACAAACACAACATCCATGCCACACCGGGATTCGAACCCGGACCCTTCACGGACGAACGATCATAAGCCAGCGCTTAGACCACTGCGCCACCAGGGCATCAATCCTGATTCAACCGTTTCCGTGAAATGATGATAAAATTTTGAATTTGACGAATTTTTCATAAGTGAATTGCAAGAAACTGTCCTGTTCATCGTTCTCCGGTTAATAACTACTCCAAGTTTAAAAGTACACCATGACGACCTTTTCATTCTGCACTTTTATCTGCCGACGGAAAACCTCGTAAGTCACCAGGTTGAGAATAGAGAATAAGTAAGTCACCGGATTTAGAATACACTCTAAAGCTTCCTACCAAACTGATGTGATCAAAAGAGACTTGAAAATTTTTTCCTGAAAGTTATGTAGAATTGATGTAACTTGACGACTTTCTAGACTGTTGGAGGCCAAGTTGGATTTAATAAAGAATGAACTTCAACCAAAGGAACTGATAAGTGTATTTCTAGATTAAACTGCTCACTGTTAAAGGTATGGGCAAAGTACCGAGCAAATGTTTAACTTTAAATCGTATCTGAAAAAAATAAAACCGGAAAACTTTGAAAAATGAGTTATTAAAGCATGAAATTTAAAAATGCATTTGTAAACACTATATTTTATCATTAATTCCTTTCTTTAGTTTTGGGGCCCTCTGCGGGAATGCTCCGACAAAGTTCCTGCAGAAGTAACCGAAGAAGAAGTCGCAAATGGACTTGAGGCTGCCTGTGACCCCAATGCAAAGGAAGATCCACAAGAAGCTATGAAAGTAAGATGTTTTCCTGCCTATCTTTACATTTTCTTTACTTCCTCGTTTCCCTCATTAGTGTATAATTTTCCTACCGCTATTTAAAATTAAAAAATGAGCTTGCGAATTCCATTGCCCTTTTAGTGTGTTTTTTTTTTTTTGTTTCTGTTTTTTTTTTTTTTTTTTGGAATCATGAATGACGTCTAATATATTCATAGTCGATTAAAGAAAGATAAAGGTGACCTTTAAATCTAGTATTATGAGATGAAGTATACACCACTCATCATAGAAAATTCCACACCATGAAGGAATGCACAAAATGAGACGAAACTTACCATACACACTCATTATCATAAAATTCCGTGCACCAAGAAGGAGGCGATGAATTGAAATGAGATTTTAATAGATAGATGTATAACGAAGTAAATTTCTCCGTCATTTTTGGTCCACGCTGGGGATCGAACCCGAGTCCACTTATTCCGGAACAAGTTACTCTACCAACTGAGCTACGCAGACGTTCTCTCTTGCCGCTATCTGCCTTTATGTCGTGTACGTCCTGCGGGGCAGGCACGTCACATCTCCTCTCCCCCAAAAGAGGGCCGGGGGCATGGGCCACGGGTTAGCCGTGACCATGAATCGTTGAGGCAGCCATGCGCTGTAGAACGTGCACTTCAGAACTCCCAGTCAATCTGGTGTGTGGAATGCAACGTCACACACATTTATTTTTCGAAGCGCTGGAGAAGGGATTCTTTTATTTTTCTTGTCTCGCGGTGTGGAAAGAACATCACAACCATTGCGAGATCTTGAACGGCCGGGTCATCCGGGAAGTTCGGGCGCCATTATAACGAAGTAAATTTCTCCGTAATTTTTGTCCACTCCGGGGATCGAACCCGAGTCCACTTACTCCGGAACAATTTGCTCTACCAACTGAGCTACGCAGACGTTCGTTCTTGCTGCTATCTGCCTTTATGTCGTGTGCGTCCTGCGGGGCCGGCACGTCACAGATGGCATATACCTACCAAACTGATGTGATCAGAAGAGACTTGTGATCAAAAGAGACTTGTGATCAAAGAGACAGAAGTGAAAACAATATCACAGCAGCAGGACGATTTCCCGTGGACATACGGTACACATTCTGGTCTGCGTTAGTACGGCGTCGGACCGCCTCGTGCTTGGATACATGCGGTGATACGGTCCGGCATGGAGTGAAAGAGACGCCGTATGTTATCGTGGGACAGATTGGTCCAAACTTCTTGCAATTGACGCTCTAAATCCCTAACACTTGGATATGGAGAAGGCTGGCGACCCATCTGGTGCCACGCGTGCTTGATGGGTGAGAGATCAGGCGTTCTGGCAAGCCACGGAAGCATCGAAATATGACGCGGACAGTCCTGGAAACCCGAGCCGTGTGCGGACGGGCGTTATCTCGTTTGAAAACGGCTCCGGGCCGCCCCGCCTGGAAAGGCAGAACATAGGGCCGCAAAATCTCCCGTACGTAGCGCTGGGCTGTCAACGTCTCTCGGATCACTGCGAGAGAAATCCGGCTGTCATTCGCGATGGCTGCCATGACCATCATGCGTGCAGTTCGGGACGTGTGCCGCTGTACAGTGAGGTTGGGATTGTAGTGCTCACCTGTGGTCCTCCACACTCTGACACGGTGGTCGTCCGTTCCCACACAGAAGCGGGACTCGTCGCTGAACACTATACGTCGCCAGTCCGTAGCATTCCATGTTGATCGCTGCTGACACCACTGCAATGGACGCCGAAGATGGTCAGATGCTAATGCAGAAAACGTAAAGGCCGCGGAGAGTGCATATTCGCCACTGCTAGGCGTCTGGAAATGGTTCTGGAGGACACAGGAGTCCCTTGTACATCCGCCACATGTCTCTGGATATTGAACAAGGACGTCGTTGCATCTGTGGGTGGCACTTTCACGATCTCACGGTCCTCTCTGCTGGTGGTGTGTCTAGGTCGTCCAGAGCCTTCCCGTGTCCATTGCTTCCAAGACGATCGCACCGTACTGTTCGATCGGCTTAAATGGCGTCCTAGTTGGCGAGCCGACCACCCTGCCTCTCTCATCCCAACGATACGGCCTTGTTCGAACTGTTCCAGTTGCCCGTACGCACATCTACTGCGGCTTCTCGGCATGTGTATCTCTCAGGGATCTCACCTGACTCTTACCGGGCACTTCGGTATGAATGTGAAGTCCCCTGCGCGGCGTCTTATAAGCTCCAAGGTTTGCGATTGCGACGCCTATCTTGGACGCACGGGAATGCAGAATCGGACGAAACTTTAATCGTTTGCATGTTTGCCCTCCCCATATCTATTCGCCTAGTTTCGGGTTAATCGCACGGTTTTTTCTTGGTGCGCGGATTTTTTGACAATGAGTGTATGTTGAAAAGCAGGCAGGGAAGAACTGATTTAGCTTCTAAGGGATTAAACGGAAGCGATGGGCAAGCGGACAATATAATGTGGCTTAAGCCTGTAGGTCGTATAGCCGCCATGCTGAGCTATACATTTGGCAATAAGGCGTGGCATCGATCGAGTGGAAGAGATTCCAGACGGGGTCTTGAAGTATCGCTGACCATACGTCTTTAGCCTGTGACCATAACATAGACATAGCGAAGGATTGGGCAGATGAATTAAATCGTCTGCCAATGACGTCCCATACGATCTCTCTTGGTGGAGAAGTCTGGGGATCAGGCTGGCAACGGCGACACCTGAACACCTTTTAGGTACTGCCTGCCGATATGCAGCAGAGCTGAGTTCGGTTCAATTTTGAGAATACGAGCCCGTCTGAGTCCAAAGTACCTCAACCTGAGCCCGAAGTATGTCAGCCCGAGCGTGAAATATGTCAAGTATGTCAGCCCGAGCCTGAAATATGTCAAGTATGTCAGCCCGAGCGCGGGTTATGTCAGCCCGAGCCCGAAGTATGTCAGCCGGAACCCGAAGTATGTCAGCCCGTGGTCCGAAGTATGTCATCTCGAGCCCGAAGTATGTCCTCCCGAGCCCGAAGTATGTCAGCCCGAGCCCGAAGTTTGTCAGCCTGAGCCCGAAGTATGTCAGCCCGAGCCCGAAGTATGTCAGCCCGAACTCGAAGCATGTCAGGTCGAGTCCGAGTATGTCACCCCGAGCCCGTCTGAGCCCAAAATATGTCAGCCCGAGCCCATCTGAGCCCGAAATATATCAGCCCGAGTTAGAAGTATGTCAGCCCGAGCCAGAAGCGTGTCAGCTCGAGCCCGAGTATGTCAGGCCGAGCCCGAATTTTATATTACAAAACAGAGCCCGCGCGAGCTCGAAACCTATGATTAACCTGTTCAGGCGTTTAAAATTTTTCATCTTCCAGAGTTCCATAGTTTCCTCCTCATGAAATTAACAAATGTCCTTCTCCAGTGCGGAGTGGAGAAGGGATATCTATCTACTTCTATAGTTTCTTTGGCCATTCATTTCTTCCTGAAATGTTCCGAGGGGCCTGGCATCAGGAAAAATCGGGAGGCATAACAATCTACGTCGTATGTTGCTCAATAGAATTATCAGATAGCTGCGCCGTTGAGGTAGGGACCAAAATTTCGTGAGCTTGCTATTTGCTACCTACAGTTCTTAAAGAAACCTTTCCTTTGCAGAAATATTTTAATTGATGGCCTATGGAATTTGTTACCCAAGCCCAGAATGAATAGGCCTGCCGAGTTTCCATTCCCCATCTAGTTCCAGTTGCCGAAGAATTCTGTTTAACAACTAGAAGGTTTAAAAAACAAGTCTCGTGTGCTAAATCATACAAAATCGCATTCAACAAAAAAGAAGAAAATTCTGTTCACAAAGCCCGAGCCCGAACTCAAGTAAGCATTGTGTAGCCCGAGCCCGATTTAGGCCAGAGCTAGTCTTCGGTTTTTCTGGCTCGGGCTCGCCCCGTCTCAACACTGGTGTGCAGATGGGGTTATGTTGCTGAAATTGGACAGCAAAGATACCAGGATATACGGCAACAAAACGAGCTGTAACACCTTATTGGCGTATCTACGTGCTGTCATTGTAAGAGAACGGCTGTTGAAACTGATAACACCACAAATCATGACACCATTATGAGGAGCCATACATGGGCTGATCTTGCAGCTCACTGATAGTTGCAAGATCAGCCCATGTCTTCTCTAGACTCTCAATCGTCGAATATTAGCGTTGAGACAGAAGCGAGCCTCATTGGTGGAAACGACATGGTTCCATACGTCCTGAAGCACATGTCTGGTACGGAACCACTGCAAACGTACATGACGATGTGCTGCAAACAATGGCAGCCATCACAATAGCGAGAGAGAGAGAGAGAGAGAGGGAGGGAGAGAGAGAGAGAGCGCGCAAACCTGCCTCTCTCAATCTGCGATTCACAGTTTATATCGATACGGGAGTTGTCCATAGCTGCATGTACACATCATCGAATGTCGCCCGCTTTGAATTGTGCGGCTGCTGCCGCTTGCTGTTGAATGCATCGATCGAGTAGCATGCGACATTCGAGCTGTTTGCACCAATTCCACTAAGACGACGCACCTCACATTCCTCGACCAACATTTGTTGCATCTCAATGCGTTCCCCCAGCGCTAAGACGCTGGGATCAACCAGGCGCACATAGTCCTATGATGAATCCTCTAGTAAAGATATCAGTGTGATGGTAGGATTCCTGATGAAGTCGTCCAGGCATTCTCACTCCTCATACGAGCTTTCGCCACCGATATCACTCCGATGCAGGTTCACATGCCCAGGTGAGGTCGACCAAACTTGCCTATTCCTAGCCGTTTTTGCCCTTTCATGCTCCTTTGCGGACATAAAAGAGCACTTTATGGAAGAGTTCACTGGACAGCAGGTGAGACAAGGAGATCTAGAAAATAAAAGGCTATGACATTAGTGAGATGAGTTTCCTGTTTTAGTAACGTCACGTGGAAACCAAGGCTTCTGATTGGGTTCCAACCAAGGCCGTCTAGTAAACACAAGGTTGTGACATTAGAAAGACGAGTTCCCTCTTTTAGTGACGTCACTAGGAAACCAAAGCGTTCGATTAGTTTCCAACGCTGTCGTGTGTGACATAAAACCCGACACCGACCAAAACACCGACCTGTCAGCCCGTGTAACGTGAGAATGACGTCACAAACGGAGGAAACTCATCTCTCTAATAACATGATTGCCTTGTGCTTCCTGGATGGCCTTGGTTCCAATGCGGTGGTGTATGACGTCAAGAACGACACCAATTTATCAGGCCGTGTAACATGAAAGTGACGTCACAAATGGAGGGATGGGATTTCTGTAATGATATGGCCTTCTACTTTCTAGACGGCTTTGGATGAGCCTGAACCTCCTTCGCAACATTTCGTTCTTCTTCGATCTCTATTATGTATTACTCATTTTTTTATGTTGTGCGTTTCATTTTACTCTTGGTATTACCACCGATTTCACTTACAGCTGTAAAACCGCTTTTTCAGATTTTGAATGATCAAAATGTGCCTCGTCCTTACGTTTAGGACAGCAGTGTACTTCAACCGTATCAATCTGCGATAAAACCTAATAAGCCAACACTGAAGCGCATCCTCAATCTACCTGTCATTTGAACGGCCCTTATGAAATAAGATACTCCTTTGCATAACTAAACGAATACGTATTTTAATTTAGGTTAGTGGTTTTCTTCTCAGGGGTATGTTCTAGCTTTGTCCGTCTGTCTGTCTGTCTGCACGATAACTCGCGTAAAAATTATTCGAAATCGATGAAATTTCAGTATGTGTTACGGGACAAAAACTGGTGACGAACCCTATTGAAAATAGGCGAAATGGGATCAAAGGTCAGGACATAGGAGCGGGATCCATTCCATCGATCTTATGCATCATAACTTACGTAAAAATGCTTCGATTGCGACAAAACTTTATCATATTGTTCCGGTGGTATACTGAATCGGTTCTGTTGAATATCATCGAAATGAGGTCAAAGGTCAGGGCACAGGAGCGAGATTTATTTTACAGCTATTATTCTCATAACTTTACTAAAAATGTTTCTATTGCGACAAAAACTTTAGTATGTTGTTCCGGAGGTATACTGAACCGGTCCTGCTGAATATCATCGAAATGAGGTCAAAGGTCAGGGTACAAAAGTGAGATTTATTCCACAGTCCTTATCCTCATAACTTGATTAATGATTTCTGGTATGTTAGAAAGCGTATAATAATCAATGCATTGCATGATTTTACTAACTTGTTTACTTTCGTTTCGTCGAAAAAGAACAGTTGTATAAATGTAATTTTATCTAAATTGCTTGAGAGTATATGATGGTACTATAATTCTGTTCCATTTTCTATTTACCCGAAATTTAGGTTGCAAAATGCCTAGAGGAGAAAGCTGAAGAAATAAAGAAGGTAAGCTCCTTCACTTTGCTTTTTACTAAGAAATTTTTCCAAACCAGGAAAAAAACAATAGCGTCCACCGAAAAATTGAATGCTAATTCTAGCGCACCTGTTGAGCTTAAAAATGTATTCAAATGTATTCGATTGTCGCAGACGAAATGTCAGAGAATTAACGGAAAGTACAAATAGAAAAAAATGCGGTTTAATGTAAACTCTCTATCCATTTCCATCTATCTCGTCCACTAACAGCCAACTGAGTCCCGCAAAAACGATGCGCCATTGAGGGTTACTAGTAAATGAATGCAGCCGGCTTGCCATTCCTCTGCTGAATGCGGATAAGGAACAAAGTGCGTCCGGGGCCAACTTCACAGGAAACCATTAACGCATTCACGTCCCCAACCACAGGGAACCTGCTGAAACCTCCGGTAAAACCGCAGACTAGATGACCAGCTGGACGAGGATTCCGTTATCGTCTTGTAGGAGAAATGTATCTTGTATGGCAGCTGCATGAGTGCGAGAATATCGGTCCAGGATACCATCCCTATAGCGTCGAGTATTCATGGTTTCTCTTGGAAGCACATAGAGATCTGTGCATTCACCTAACAAGATGCCGCCTCGAATCAGCACGCTATCACCACCATGAGTGTCTTCACGGGTCATAGAGGGATAAAATCATTTCCTTCGTTCTCTCTAGATCAGAGTACGCCAGGAGTTGATCTGCGAAGCAAATCTGGACTCATCTGTGAAGAGTGAGTCCAGACTTACATTGGTTTTCAGTTCAACTGACGTGAAGTCTTGCCCAATTGAAACGTATCCCCCTATGACGGGGGTTTAGGGCACACTGAGTGCTGGTCGCCTAGAAAAAAGGCCTCTTTCTTGAAACCTTCTGCTATCAGTGGAAGCTGATACTACCGTTCATACAGCTGCATCAAGGGTCAGATCGCAGCTGTGTCGGGGAACCTGTCCCGTTCCCCCGCGGAGTTAATCGGAGATATCGGTCACCCAATGATGTTGTAACCCAAGGCTTTCCTTCACTGTACCTTTGGGAAACTGATTGTGTATTTGGAAATTCGTTCCGCAGTCTGTAGACCACAGAACGATTTACGTGCAGCGATATTGCAACTTCCGCTAACTTTTACCTATCTTCCGATCGCTCCTCATCTCAGTTCATCTGTTAATGATGTCTCCTCCAGTCATTACATCAAAACTGCTGTTATCAAAATCCTTTAGTTTCACTCCGCAAACGATGTTTTTTTGTTTTTTTTTTTGGGGGGGGGGGGTTAACTACCACCGTGAGCAACTCAGCGTTCTATAAGCCGTCGCCTATCCCTAACTTAGGGCCACTGATTCTAGAAAAAGCAGAGAATCACAACATCCATGCCTCACCGGAAATTCTAACTCAGACCCATCTCTTACGAATGTTTAGAAGCCATTGCTTAGACGACTGGGTCACCGGGTAGGCCTCGCAAACGGTGTGACGCACAACTCCGCGACAGTTCTTCTTATGCTGCAGCTCATTTGCATAAACCAATGCCATTGCCACTTCTTTACATACGATGCCCAGACTCCGCATTAAATTTCACGTCGTATAACCAAGTTTTGTGCATTTTCAACTCTTCTTTCAAACATAATCGTGATTTTTCTGTTGTTGTTTTTTCTTTAATTTAAGGTGATCAGTGTATTTCCATATTCCACATATTACACTTCTTTTACACCTTGCAGATCTTCATGAACTTTGAAGCTACGGTCTTTAAAATTTCCAGAGTCCGTTGGAGACGCCCTCTGGTGAAAATGGAGGATCAGAAAGGAAGTTAGCGAGAGCACATTTTCGGCTAACAGCCTGAACATTTTCCGGAAACACAGGGAATTTGTTATGGAGAACCTGAACTTCTTGAATAAGTTTCTAAAGACGCATTTGTTGTATTCCCTGTCTTAGCTGTGCTAGACTAGCAAATTATTTACCAGCCACAGCAGTCCAGTCCTACTTGATCACTAGCGGGGAACGAGTTTTTGTGACTATCAATAATATAGTCACAAAAAACTCGTTTCCTGCTAATGACTGGGTCTTGAACTTCTGCTGTAGGAAAGCTCACATGGTTCTTTTGCATACATCCTACGATACTTTCTTCTGCAGTCACTTCAGCTGACCAAGACGGGTGAAGATCATTTTCCAGCTACTTGCATCTTTTAAACAGTACTGGCTATGACGTAACGCGACGCAGAATTTTCGTGGACTCAAACCACGCGTATGAAAATGTCAGTAGGCTGCGTTTCATCTTTCATTAAATATTCAATCACTTCCATTTACTGCATGTGCATCATTTTCGCGGCCATTGCTGAATTACTTAACAAATCAACTTGATGATGACTCAAGCAACTGAGATTCGGTAATGCCCTATTACAAACAACTTTGAAATCCACCAAGACATGCAGCGAAGTTTCGCGGCGTAGATCGCGGTCGGGCACGGTAGCTTTCTCTGCTGACAACAGTGGACTCTTGGATCTCTAACTGGCCTACAATAACCTAGGAAACACACCCGCCATTGGATCCATTTTTTTCGCTTTCCAACCGTAGGTTGAAGAAACGTATATGCTCCAGCTTTGTTCGTCTGTCTGTCTATCTGTCTGTCAGCACGATAACTCGCGTAAAATTGGTTCTATTTCGATGAAATTTTAATAAGGGGTAAGGGACAACCTGGGGACAAACCCTATTGAAAATGGACGAAATGGGGTCAAAGGTCAAAACATAGGAGCGGGATCCCCATCGACCTTATGCGTCATAACTTATGTAAAAAAGCTTCTATTGCGACAAAACTTAAGTATGATGTTCCAGAGTTACACTGAACCAATTCTGTTTAATATCATCGAAATGGAGTCAAAGGTCAGATCACAGGAGCGAGATTTATTCCACAGCCATTATCCTCATAACTTGAGTAAGGATTTCTAGTATGTCGGAAACCGTATCATAATCAATGCATTGCATGATTTTACAAAATTGTTCTCCTTTAAACATTGCAAAATAGGAATAATACTGTAATACAGAAGGCAGCGTATACCATGAAATTCATGCATGCTGAAGACTAAAGCAACTTGTTCTAAATAGTTGTGCAGCAGGAAAACTAGTGAGAATACAAATTGGAAAAAGGAAGGGGTCAGTGTAAGCAAATGAGTTGGCACCAAAGGCTATCTCCCAAACTAAGGGTGATACATAAATCTAATACCACTTGTTTTAAATCTTGGAACAAGTGCTATCTGAAATACATTGTCAGATTAAACCCTGGGCAAACACCAAAGAAGTTATTAAATGTTATTACCCTGACAGCAGGTAAAACAGTGAGGCAGATAATGAAAATAAAGCTACTCCTAAACTTAAAGTTTTTAAAAGTAATAAAAGCACTTAGATGGAAGTTCAGAACACGTAGCATACAGACAAATAATTGTTCAAGCACTAGGAATCATTTTAGTAATTTGCATGACCTCCATTTTTCTGAATTGCCTAAATAAATGGGTCTCTACAGTTTACATTTCTTTTTGATAGCAAAAAGAAATGTAAGTGTACCTAAGTCAACAACTATTGTATATATTGTAAGGCACAGTAGCGGGAGACCAGCCCAAACCAATACCAAGGAGGAATGACAAAAGGTGACCCAACCAATCCTAAGTAAGGACGTGGCTAGAAAGAAGGCAACATGTATATATGAGAAAAGAGAAGCACATGCAAAAGGGAATGGAGAAAAGACATTGTCGCATTATAATAGAGCGCAGATGCTCTTCTGTCAACGTAGAAAGTCATATTTGAATTTGTATGCCGCCTTCTGACAATCCTGTATGTATTTCCTAGGATACGGTTACGAAACGCAATTTCCAGACGGGCCCATTAGGGGTCCAGGAGTCAACGATCGTTAGCGAAAACAGCTGCCATGTCTCCCAGTGATCTATGCCGTGATACTTCACTGAATCTCACAGTGGATTTTAACCCTTTAAGCAGCCGATGTACCTGCACCAAAGTTTGCCCAAATTTTCCTGTGCTCCTCAAATAGAAAGGTTCCCATAGTGACCGGGTTATACCAAAAGCTACGGCAAAAAATATCCTTTCCGTCTTTCACCTCAGGAGAAGTGACTATAAATCTGACGCTGGTTGTAAGTGCTCCCTTACAGTCCTTAGTCTCACAATATGTACTTGTATTCCCTTATAGTCCCTTATTATATGTTCCATTACCAAGGAATGATTAGGAAGCAGTAGGTTCCCCGGACACATACGTCATGCCACTGGGTAGAAAAAAGTTACTCAAACATCTATTCTCTTCTTTCTCAGGTTCGTCGTCCTTTTCTTAGCATTATTAGAGGGAAATGTAATCAAGCAGGAAGGATTAATGACAATTATACCCCCCAAATGACCACTTGAAACGACAAAAGTAAGGTAAAAGAACGCTTTCTCATGCGCGGGTTCACTCTTTCCTGAAGCGTTTGACCCACTTCTCAGACAGCAAATATATTCGTTTGAGCTGATTTTAACCGATTTTGTTAACCCCGAGTTAATTCGTTCCAGCCAGTTAAAGTGTTATAGTCGTCTGTATTAGGACATCACCAAAAAATGATATCTCAAAATGTCGTTAGTTGGAGTTCGTGTTACATTTAGCGCAAAAATGCATAATTTTGTTAAACTTCCTTGGACAAAGAAAAACTTGATGATCAATAATTTATCATAAAATAATAGCCTCCAAACTTGAAGGCAGTTAGTACATACTCGATTTTCTTTTTGATTATACACTCGTCGTCAAAAAAATTCTTGCGCCCAGAAAGACGTGTCGGATTGAAATGTTATTAGGGAGGAATGTAAAGGTTGCCAGAAACAATAAATGATTAAGCATTGAGACTGATAGCGGCAATATTTATTAAGCTACACGACAATAAGTAGTGTCTCTCAGTATGGCGTCGGGACGCTATATTTTCTCGTACAGCATGCCAGACGTCTAGGAGTGGAATGTGAATAGCGCATCCAATAGCATCCCACATATTTTCAATCGGCGACAGGTCTGGTGATGCGGCTCGCCATGGCAAAGTGCCAGTCCTTGAAGGCAAGCTCTCGAGACAGCAGCAGTGTGCAAACGAGCATTATCTTGTTGGAAAATAGCACTGGAGTGAGCTTTCAGAAAACATAGGACCACTGGTTGCAGAACTTTATTAACGTAACGTTGGGCTGTCAAAGTGTCTGTAATGAACACCAAAAGGGATCTGGCATCGTAGGCAATTGCACCCCACACCATGACACCAGGCCTTCTGGACGTGTTACGCTCGACAACAAACCGTTCATATTGGCACCACGGTGGCTCCACACACGGATTCGTTAGTCGTTTCCTCCAAGAGAAAAGCTGGACTCGTCACTGAAGATCATCCGCTGCTATTCTGAGTGGCTCCATGACAGTCTGGCACGACACCATTGCAGTCTTTGGCAACGATACAATGGTGTTAAGGGCAGTCGTCGTAACGGTCTGCGTGCGTGTAGTTCTACGTCGTGGAACCGTCTGCCAATAGTGCTGGCTCTAATCGGATGATGCATGGAGGGCATCATCACTGCTCGCTGAATATCTGCAGTCGTGGCTGTTTGGCCCTTCCGCATTCCATTTGTCATTTTCTTGTAGGACTTCCGTCCACAGTGAGTAGAGTTTAGGTCCCAGCCACCTACAGCGAGATCGCCTTTTGGGCAGGACACAGAAACGGAAGGAATGAGAGCAAGTCTAGTGACTTTGACAGAACAGTTTGTAGTGAGATTAGAGTACAGTAGATGGCGCCACCGTACAAGTACGATATTGCACATAGAGGGTGTTTCAGGGGGGAGGGCATAGGAAAGAATACCCATTTAACCAGTGGGTCCAGCCTGGGGGCCGTCACTTAACGTGCTCGTCCGATGCACGGCGGATATTCAGCGATTGTTAGTAAATCACACCATCTCCGAAAGATCAGCTCAGGCTTGAACCTGGGGACCTTGCATCGATAGTCTGAACTGCTAACCACTAGGCCATCCGCGGCTCATTTGGTCCTCCGCCCCCCCCTCCCACATATCGGACAACCCGCGTTGGTCTTCTCTCTCCGTGGTTCATCTAAGTCTCCCACACCCTTCCTGTCGCTGCTGCGTGCCTTGTTTTATCCACTACCGCCAACAGCGTGCTATGGTGATATCCGCACGACCGATATGGGCCCGCAATGCGGCGATAAGACCATCCCGCTTTACGGTGCGCCCCCTCTGGAACTCCTCCAATTGCTCGAATTGCTTCCGAACTTATCTACGGGGCGTACTTCACTTGCAAAGGATGCAACCAACACAACAGCACGAGTCAGGATGCCAAGCATGCGCCACGGGACGATCTTATGTAGCCGGTCAGGCTATATCATCTGCATGCCTCACGATGTCAGACCTACCCCCAAGTTTCATAACTGTCAGTTGGTTTCTTCTGGGTGCCACTATTCCTCGAATTAAAGCCGAGTAAGATGTGTGCAGATTTTCTTTTCCTTTTCGCGTGAGAGGCTGTCTAGCATTTCACTAGATATTAAAAAAGTACATCCATCTTGAAAACTCACTCGACGCAAAATGTTCCGCGTAGTACATAGTTACGAGGTTGCTAGTAAAACAAACTACCATAAGTTATTTGTAAAGTATTTATTAGCACAGTCGTCGTTGCAAAATACCAGGAACGGTAACGTTCTCGCGAAATGGTGTGTGTGGCAGGCATGCGCACCTGTGTATTTTGAGGAATAGATAGCGTTTTATTATACCACGTGGTTACAGCTACGAAAGAAAGAAAAACTAACAAAAAGCATGTCTTAGTTCTTGGCAAAGGAAAACCAAATTTATGCTACTCTTCAAACAAAAAAATATGTATTTACATATTTGTATGATCAATACAAATAATCAGTATTAAGGAAAAAGTATCAGTCCTTTAAATTTAACGAATGAGGCATTCGTCCGAGATGAGTCCAAGTTCGAATCCCAGTGAGGCATGGATGTTGTGTTTGTCTTACGGCACTGCCTCTATCCCTTCCCTGGAACCAGTGGCCCTAATTTAGGGACGGGTGACTGCCCACTGAGTTGCTCACGGTGGTCATTAAATCCCCAATAATTAAAAAAAGAACAATGAGGAAAAGCGAAAGTGGTTGAAAGTGCAGCAAAATCGTTGAAAAACCCGCTTATGAGGGCATATGTTTCACCATGTTGAACACATTAACACGATTCAGACTGAACGACGGTAATTGCAAATGTGTGTTAAAAATACGAAGGAATCGCGGTGCAGGATTCAATACAGATGAAGAAAACGTACCAAGCATGTGCAAGCGTCATCAAAATTTATTTCTAAGAACTTTTGCTGAATTGGTAACTGTAGTGGTTTAAGATATAATAGCATGAACATTCTAAGCAAGCAGAAAAACTCCCGATTTTTTTCAATAAATAAAAACTGCGGAAGAAACTGGTAAGAAAACGTTGCTTTTAGTACTGTTTTACCTTATTTCGAAATAATTAAAATATTGAGTGATTATGTCATATGTTGCCACAAAACTTTGTCGAAATGATTAAACTTCTTTTCGCACTCTAAAGTGCGTTCCAACGTCTAATGTATATATCTGATTTTAACCTAAAAATCTCTGATGAAATAAATGAATTTTTTTACGTAAGTTTAAAGTCTCATTTTAGTGCAAAACGTAAAATCGGTGTTGACGGAAAAGTGTCTCTTTTTACTTGATGCCAAAGATGGAACTTGCAGACTTGAAAGGATCAGATCCAGCAATGATTTTCGAATCCGTCGAAACTTAGATTAAAAATAGCTAATAATAAGAAAGATGACACCGAATGTTTGGGTGTAATGAGCACGTCTTTTGAATACTTTTTTTTTTGTTTATTGAAGGTATAACGACCACCGTGAGCAACTCAATGGACTATAAGCAGTCGCTCGTCCCTAATCTAGGTTCACTGACTCCAGGAAAGGGAGAGAGCAAGTGCTGCAAGACAAACACAACATCCATGCCTCACCGGGATTCGAACCCGAACTCATCCCGGACGAATGATCAGAATCTAGCGCTTAGGGCACTGCGCCACTGGGACGGCCTTTTAAATTTATCAAAGCTATTCAAAGTCAATGAACCGGTATGGAAAACAATAGTATCTGACCAAAGAAAGAAGTTTCTCAATTTGTTTTTCAATCCCACAAATATTGCTGTAAACGTAATAGTGAACTTAC
This sequence comes from Macrothele yani, assembly GCA_039090855.1. Lineage (NCBI taxonomy): Eukaryota > Metazoa > Arthropoda > Arachnida > Araneae > Macrothelidae > Macrothele > Macrothele yani. The sequence continues at coordinate 122,665,031 of CM077026.1, forward strand.
GCTCTCTGGTGGCAGACTTGTGCGTTAAGAAAATTTGAATTTATGTGAGAAACATTTCGCAGCGGAAACGCTCTCCAACAAAGAAAGAATTTTTCAAATCGGTCTCTTCGAAGCAGAGATATGGACAAATATAAGATATGCATCTACGCCGCTGGCGGGATAATCATGCATTATTTTAGGAAGAAAATATTCTGAAAACGTTTTCCGATATGAGTGGCATCGGCCCAAGAAAAAAAAATTTTGTCGAGTTTTCAGGAGCTCATATTTTGTTGCAAATACATCAGAAGCAGAAATCAATGCCTCTAGCGGCCAAGCTATTCTTCAACAAATATTAGAAGTTATATGAAAAACATTTTCCCAGGAGCTGTGTGCGATACAGAAAGAATTTTTCAAATCGGAGTTTTAGAAGCAGAAACAACGCAGAAACACAATTTATATTTGCGCCCCATAGCGGAAAGTCTATGATTTACCTGAAATTTTTGAATTTATATGAAATATATTTCACATCGGAAACACTATCCAACAAAGGAGGAATTTTTCAAATCGGATTCCTAGAAGTAGAGATATTGACAAAAATAAGATATACATCTACGCCCTCTGGCGTAGAAACACTGCATTATTTTAAGAAGAAAATATTCCAAAAAGGTTTATTGATGTGAGAGGCATTGGTCCACGAAAGAATTTTTTCAATCGATATTTTAGAAGCTCAGATTTTATGGCAAATAAATCAGAAGCAAAAATTAGCACTTACGCCCCCTGGTGGTAAACGTATTCTTTACCAAAAATGAGAAAATATATTCAAAAGATTTTCCATCAGGAGCTGTATCCGGTGCAGAAAGAATTTTCCAAATCGTAGTTTTAGAAGTAGAAATAACGCAGAAAACTCAATTTACCTTTACGCCACCCAGCGGAAAGTCTATGAATTACTTGAAATTTTTGAAATTATATGAAAAGCATGTCACACCGGAAACTCTATCCAATAAAGAAGGAATGTTTCAAATCGGACTCCTAGAAGCAGAGATATTGATAAAAACATGATATACATCTGCGCCCCTGGCGGAGAAACCATGCAATATTTTAAGAAGAAAACATTCGGAAAAGGTTTATCAACCTGAGTGGCATCGGTCTGCGAAAGAATGTTTTCAATCGAGATTTCAAAAGCTCAGATTTCATGGCAAATACATCAGAAGCAAAAATTAACACTTACGCCTCATGGTAGACAAAGTATTCTTTACCAAAAATTAGAAATTATGTGCAAAAGATTTTCCATCAGAATCTGTATCCACCGAAGAAAAAAATTTCCAAATTGGAGTTTCAGAAGAAGAGATATCGGGGAAAACGTAATTTACTTTTACGCCCCCAAGCGGGAAATCAATGCGTAACTTGAAAACGTAACTATACCTAAAATACTCTTCGACATAAATAGAATCCAAGGATAAAAGAATTTTTTTTCAATCGGATGTTTAGAAGCAAATATATGGAATAAAATGTATTTTGAACTCGACATCATCTGCATTTACGCCCTCTAGAGGAGAAATTGTAGATCGTAAAAAACAAAAGAAATAAAGATCATCATTTGCATCTTTCAAGCTTCCCAATGCAAAAAGAATTTTTCAAATGGGACTAATAGTTGCCGAGATATGATGTCTCGAGACGGACGGACAAACAGATAACATAAGCACGATCTGTTTTTACAAAAGACGTGCTAAAAAAATGATAGCTAATAAAAAAATATAGCTAATATAAAAATCACATTTAAAAATTTATGTATAGCTAACAAAAAAAAAACACATTCGGCTTCGAAAGCAATTGCAGAAATGTCCAATAAAGAATGTTTTATTCTTGAAACAATAATCTATATGTCACAATGCACATTTGAAAACTATTTTGCATTTCATTTCTGTAGCTTGGCGAAGGTGTTGAACCTGATGAGGCCGATGCAATGACGGAATCCTGCATGCCACTAGTGGTAAGAAAATATTAACTTTATATGCGAATCAAATGTGTGTGTGTGTGTGGTTGAGAGAGAGAGAGTTGCGAGCGTACATATTTCAGCGCACAAAATTGCACGACTCCTGATTCAAGATCACCTCTACTATTGTTCGCACTATATTGTTCGGCTTCTACATTTTAGGATAAACTCAAAAATATATATTTAATACAATAAATTTCGGTTAAATAGGCCATCCGTTTATTTGGGACAACTATTGAAGAACAGGAGCAAATCGAGGATATAACCTAAATTTCCTTCGCTTATTTGGGCCTCTTTGCCTAGACAAAGACGGGTAAAAATCTTCCAAATACGTGGAGACAATGTAAATAGACAAAGCCATCGTTCTTTCCTAGTTTTTCTTTAATTAACACACAACAACCGTAGAATTGTATTTCGACACCGCTGGGATCGAAACCTAGATCTCTCGATAACTAGCCAAGTGCGTTCGCTTCACGCTACCGTGCCATCAGTCCACGGCGCTATGTGTGTTTATCTGTCAGCATCTGACTTCACAAATCCGTAGCGATGGGCTGAGCAACTAAGACGTCTCCATCTGGTGGGCGTTAACGGCAAAAGCTATTTAATTATAGCTAATAAATCCAAAGTGCGAAAGAAATGGTGAAAATCTTTGTAGGACAGGGTTCAACTTTGTCGTATATAAGATTTTTTTGGGAGGGGAGGGCGACAAAATGTAGAAGTTTTGAAATCCATCAGAACTAAATAAAAGCTGATGAAAAATAGAAGAAAAAATTAAAGCTTCTTTTTTAATGTAAGTTGACGCATTTTTATTAAATTAAAGCATTTTTTTCTAAATTAAGTCGCTTTAATTAAAAATATAAAACAATGAAACACCTTAGGGGGCAAGGCCCCTTACCCCTCTAAATACACCCCTATTGTAGAGGATCTGAATTGTTTGATTTAAGAAGGACCTTAGTATTCAGGTTCAATAGTTTAAAGCCCTCATCAGCTGCAGTACTGTAGTGATAACATGTTTTTTTCGTGAGTTGTTCTCTTGTTTTCGGCAAAGAGCTGATTCATTAATAAGCCCCGTTCCTGCTTTTCTTTCCACGTTTAGTCTTTCAACTGACGACTCTGGATAGTGCCATCTGTATTTAGTTAAAAGTCTTTTAGTGAGTCTCAAATGCCGGTAGATCAGTATTGGTCCGTTTAAGAATCCCAAAAGAGCACGTTAATATAGGAATTGCCTAGATGTTGAAATCAATAATTTTATTTTGGGAATATAATTTAGTGTTCGGAATGTTTTTAAGGGGGCGGGTGTATAATTACCTTTTTCTGTTGTTTTTTTCCAAGCCCATTATTATTTTGCCTATTTTGTGCACCCCTTTACTATTATTATCACACTGCAAGAAATACCGTGATCCAATCACCATATTATCAGCAAATGCTTTTAATGGATTATCATTTATGACATGTGAAACTGTATGGCACCATGATCAGTTTTGCATTTTTAATAACAGTTTATTAATTGTTAATATAAGTAGCTGAAGGTTGTAGTTTTTCAAAAAAAAATGTTTCCAAGGAAAAAATTGCAAAGTTACGATATGGTAAAAATGAATGGCCTCGCAGAGTAAATGTGAAAATATCGTACATATCCCTTTGGTGATTCATTAACTTCTCATTAACACATAGAAGCGTTTTTCATATTTACTTCCACGTAAATGTATTAACACTGAGCTGCCCATCAAAAGTTAAGAACGAAACATGTAAATGAACAGAGTTAAAAAGTAATTAACCAGCTTAGATGAAACTGCATGGAATGGTACAATGATGAACAGACTATATCATAAGAGCGAAACAGTAAAGTTATTTGCCTCCTTCGGGGTTTAACAACCCCATGAACAACTCTAACACCTATACGAAGACGTCCGTTCCCAGGCCACTGTTTTCAGGTAACGAAGAAAGACAGCTCCGTAAGACTCAGGACTCGAACCCGGGCCAAACTTGGAGGCCAAACCAGTAACCTATGCCTCTGACCACTCAATCACCGGAGTGATCAATCCAAAAACTGGGCGCACGTTTGGTTTACAAAACGTATGTATGGAATTTGACTGTCCTCTGGAAGTAACACAAACTTCTCATCTTATTAGTCCCTGGATATAACAGAAATGAGCCATTACACATTATTTACACATTTGTATCAGATTAGTATCACCACCTACATAATAATGGGAATAACCACCCTTAGCCCGGATGCCAGGGGCGAGACGGCGTGGCATGGACCCAATGAGGCGTTGGAAGGTTGCCCGAGGCACACGTGCCCAATCGGACTGCAGCAGAGCACGGAGGTCCCAGAGATGACGTGGTTGTGGGTCGGTACGTCAAACCTGACGATCCAAGTAGTCCCACAAGTGCTCTATGGGATTCAGGTCGGGCGACTTCGCTGACCAATGGAAAATGGAGACATCGTTGTCGTGTTCCTGAAAACAGTCACGCTCCCCCTTAACGACATGGTAGGGAGCATTGTCTGTTGGTAAACACCATCGCCACCCGGTTAAACGTCCAACATGAAAGGATGCATGTGGTGAATGAGGATGGACAGGTAGCCATTTACGTTCAGGGACCCATCCAGCGGTATTCAGGGACCATTCCAGCGGTATCAGCCGTCTCAGGTCATACCACGAAAACATCCTCCAGAAACGCACACTGCCCCTGCCGGCATGTGCTTGACCAAGAAGCATGTCCGGATGTTTGTTCTCGTCTGTTTGAGGCGGTATACTCCACCGCCCATCACTTCTGTGCAGTAAAAACCCCGATTGGTCGGAGAAGTCAACGTTTTCCCACTCTTTCGCTGTCCAATGACGGTAGTCTCATGCGAACTGCAGGCGTCATTGCCGATGGACCTGGGTTAACATGTGCGCCTTGACGCAGCGTCGACTCCAGAGACCCATGCGTAACATGGTTCGCTCTACTGTTATCGAGGACACGTGCCTGCGTGCCCCAGAGTTCATTTATGTAGTCAATTGCTGCACTGTTGTGCGTCGATTGTCCTTTACCAGTCGACGGAGGCAACGTTCTCCTCTGCAGTCGATGGGCTTCGGAGCTCCACATTTATGACGTCGGGAGGTACTCTGTGTGCCAGTGGTCCATTCTTGGTACACCCTTACTACAGCTCCTCGCGAACAGACCACGAAGTCTGCTATTTCTGAGATGCTTTCACCGTTGGCACGGTAGCCGATGATCATTCCTTTTTGAACGTCTGTCAAATCACTACCTTTGCCCATTGTACTCACGTGACACACTATGGTTCATCTGTCTTGACCGGCCGCTTGTATCTCAGTGTGGTCGACCTTGTCACGTGCACTCTGTGACGCGCCTGGGCGGGTATAGTGTGATTCCGGGAGTGGTCATATTATTCTGATATGACCGTGTATAAAAACACAGTAAACTATGTTCTTCGAATAAAAAAATATGGTACAAACCAGAGATGAGCTCGGGCCCGGGCCCGGAATTACGTCTTGAATTTCATTACTGTAATTAATTCAACGCGTGTAATTCCGAGCCCGGTTGAATTACACGTGTTGAATTTCATTGTGGATTTGTTACCATGGTGGAAGAATTTTCAATTTCCTAAGCTAGCTGCCATTGCAAGACAAATTTTGCTTAGCAAGACTTGCATTATGCATTGTCCAAAGCTATGGCCCAAGCAAGGATTAGTTTAAGGAGGTCTGGTATCGAAAAACTGGGAAAAAAACGCATTCCAATTTTTTTGTATTTTATTAAAAATCAAGAATCTTATCTTTAAAATGTTATATTAATTTCCAAAATTGAGCAATTAGAAGTATTGTTATTTATGTTTTTAAATATCCTCACTCCGGCGATCTTTGGGGCTGACGTTGGTTTTTAGTGCAGCAGGTCGAGTTTTAGAGAAAAGAAGATCAAGTTGAAGCGCTGAGGCATTAGATGCAATACTCTCTGTTCTTTCAAGATGAACTTGATATGGAAACTGCACACACATATGATACAATTGTAACTACAGTATTATACTGTACTATCAAGCGCAAACCTTTGTTATTGTTACAAAATGCAGAATAATCTGGTCTGGAATGCTTTTACGTTCTTTTTTTTTAATTTTGGAAATTTCCCTACATGCTTTTTTTATATTCTACTACATCACTCTAAACTACCTTTACCAATTAGCATATATGTAAATTGTATTGCAAAGATTAGTTTTCTAGAGTCAAAAATTTCAAACACTTGCAACTGTCTGTACGGCGTTGTACGTTTTATAATGCAATTTATTCAAAATAAAAGTAAATTTAGAAATCAAAAAGAAATAACGAATGCAATTTTTTGTTTGTAAACGATTTTCTTTTCTTCAGCTTTTACCAAAATTACTGATTCCCCTGATACTGTCGAAGGGCACGTTGATTATTTATTTATTTTCAAATTAACATTTTAGAACATTTGGCTTTATGCGTAGTATTTCGAAAAACATTTTAATATTGTGAAGTGGATTAACTGAACTAAACTTTTTAAACTAATCCTTGCTTGGGCCATGTTTTAGCCAGAGCCCGGGTCCGGGCTCAGCAAACACATGTAATCAAAGAAAGAGGGCCGGGTCCGGGCTCTGCAAACACATGTAATCAAAGAAAGAGGGCCGGGCCCGGGCTCTGAATACACATGTAATCAAAGAAAGAGGGCCGGGCCCGGGCTCCTAAAATGGAACCCTAACTCATCTCTAGTACAAATAACGTGTTAAATCCCATCTTGAAGATTCATTCTAGTGACCTGAAAGAAAAACAACGCCCTTGAGGTCGTCTTAAGGACATGGACTACGACTTTGTGGCTGTTTCTCATATGAAGAACACATTCCAATTTTTTTTATTTAAAATACATGAGCAAGCACACACCTTGAGGGTTCTGAATCATTTCACGGTCAGCAATAAAAACACCCAATCGCCATTAAGAACAGAATAGCGCTACTACAAGGAAAGGCGTAGCTTAGCAGGAAATACCAGCTCGTTGCTGCTGCTGATGATGATAAGATATCACAAAAATGTGAGAAGCAAAAATCAGAATAAACCAAGCTGTAGCACACGTACGAGTCATATTCTCACTATGACCGTCCAGCGAATGGAGAAGCAATATTTGCCACTGGTGAAAGAAAGCCATTTTGAGGTCTCAGTTCTATGGTGTTCATCGGTTCACACTTAGTCAGATTATATAAAAAGGATGGACACTTATAAGAGCAAATCCCAATGGCCTACTGTATTGAATTTTCCATATCAGAAGAATATCCCAACATAATCTCTTCAGCTAGACATCAGTTCCGTATTTGACGAATAAACACAGTGGTATGATAACAAAATAATATTCACCATTCTATAAACAAAGACATCGCTCTTTCCACGTTTTAGCAACACACAGCAACCGAAAAATTGTTATTTGGCCACTGCTGGAGCCGAACAACAATTCCCAGATCTCTCGATATCTAGACGAGCGCGTTAGCCTTACACCACGGTGGCCAACAATCCACGGCGCTATGTGCGTTTCTCTGTCAGCATCTGACATTATAAATCCGCACGATGGGCTCAGCTACTGAGGCGTCTGCATCTGGTGGGCATAAATTTTTAGCCAGTGCCATTAATGCCCACCAGATGTAGACGCCTCAGTAGCTGAGCCCATCGTGCGGATTTATAATGTCAGATGCTGACAGAGAAACGCACATAGCGCCGTGGATTGTTGGCCACCGTGGTGTAAGGCTAACGCGCTCGTCTAGATATTCGGTCACTGCTGGGGAATATCTAGACGATATTCCCCAGCAGTGACCGAACAATAATTTTTCGATTGCTGTGGGTTGCTAAAACGTGGAAAGAGCGATGCCTGTGTATATTCGCTGACGCCACGTATTTGGAGAATTTTCACCATTCTGTTCTTAACAACATCTAAAGGCAATCGCAAAATTTAGCGACATGATGACTGCATTTACCTATCTCATCGATCTGTGTGATAGCTCGCTTATCTCTGGCACATCATTCAGCTACATGGTCCTGTTTTCATTCAAAATGGCTTGCCTTACTGTCAGAAAATATCTAAAGAATAAACTCTTGGGAATGCCGACGTGATGTTCAGTGTAGAAAACATAACAAGAGATTATCAAACTTTACATAAGACAGTGTATGCAAAAACGGAAGATAAAGCATGTAGTTACAGTACAGAGGGTTCGGTGAGGAGGACTGGGGATGAGTTCAAAAGAAAATGCAAGCCCCAAAATTCTTTGCGTACCTTGTTTTTTAAGATATGCATCGGTAATGTTAGCTCCGTGAGAACGTACGTTGTCATCCAGAATTCATCTCCACTTCCCCGGCTTACGGCTTCACATAAGTTCGACAAAATCATTTGACTTTTGAATATAGCGCATTTTGCTGAATGTTTTAGGTATTTCAAGCAAATGCAAGTAAACGGGGTTTTTATCTATTACCTGTTTGCTTGTTATAAAACAGCGGCTAGGTATCTAATTGTTCTCCCCATCCTTCCTTCATACTATTCATGTGAAATACTTTTGCATTAGACTTCTAAAGATATGTAAATACCTGATCGTAATTTGATCATTTTGATTTTTTTCAGGCTACATTTATAAAGGAAAAATGGGTTGATGAAATGAGGAAACTTTACGAAAAGAAGATGGGTTGACCAAAGTAGATGATTCGATTAACACACTCACTTTCCTTACCCTGTGCGGTAAAAGAAAAATAAGATGGGTACTGTTAGAAGACAATAGTACAACATAAATAAAATATGTGTTTAAATCAAAGAAGTGTATCGTATATTCTGTCAGATACTGTTTCATACTAACTTTTAATTTGAAGCAAACGTAAAAAACTAAAAGCCCGTAAAACAAACAAACAGACAAAAACAGCATGTACGCCTCTCTGGAATTCAGGAACAGAACCAGCAGTACCTCAAAAGAAAGCGAAGTTTTAGACCATTCAAATACCGAACTACACGAAGTTCTATCATACTGTGCAAATAAGAACAAGTTTGATCTTTTTGGAAGAGGAAAGAATGAACCTATTCCTTGGGAGAATGGCGACGACAAAGTTCGCGAAGATGGAAGACATTTGTTTGAATTTCGTGGCGCACATGGGCCATAGCTCACCAAAGAGTGCTAAAACACGATGTAATATACAATAAGGTCTAACTGAAATAAGACTGCCCGTGCGCAAAGTGACTCACACCTCGTACTGACGTAACGAGGAGGAGGGCGTGCCATGTAGGCTAGAAGGGTGTATAGTGTAAGAGGTTGGTGGTACAGTTGAGAGCGAAGTTACGGACGTGATGGGTAAAACCAAGAATTTATCAGTGTTTACGAAAGTCCAAATTGTGGACGCACGAATGTTTGGTGCTTCCATTTCGGAAACGGTGAGAAATGTGGTTGCTCCAGTACCTCCGTGGTTAAACTGTACCAGTAGTGCCAAAATGGAGAAACAACCAACCGACACTGCTGAAAAAGAAAGCTGCAGAAGGGGGATGAACGTGGGTGCAACACATCACTAAAAGAATTTTCCACTGTCGGACAACTGAAATCATAGACTGGAAACCTAGGGACTGAAAAAGACCAAAAGAAGACCGCGTGGGAGACATTTGGGTGAAAATCGAAAGCATGCCGGAACAGCATGTTAGAAAGTTACTCAAGACAGAGAGTTGTGGAAAATACCATGGAAGCCTGCAGAATTTTTTTTCGGGGGTGTAGCGTACTACAGAGGTGAAAACATGTGTCAAGACGACAAATATGTAGCGAGACATTCTGTCCGCGTAGCTCAGTTGGGAGAGCGACTTACTCCGGAGTGAGGGAACACGGATTCGTTGCCCATCGTGGACAAATTTGTGTTTTCGCAAGGAGCTCAAAGCAAAGTCCTGGCACACAAGAAAGTCATTTTCGGTAAATGATAGAAATACAGTCTCAGTCTCACTGCGTAAGGGAAGTATATTTATTTCTTACTATAAAAGGAAAAAAGCGTATTTAGTGAAAATTTAAGTAAATAACAATTGAATAAATATTATTTAGCTAGCAGATAACAACTTCTTACGACAAATAAGATTATGTACCTAGCAAAGAACATTTTTTATGATAATTAAGTTGGATTGTGATGCACTCCTGTTCGGAAGAAAATAGAAATTACAGTCTACTATTGTATTGCCCGAATCGGTCGATAATATTTCATATAAAATTTGCATTTCGGTACTCCCAATTTCGATGAACATTCATTACACACAGAGACCATGTAGTCTTTGTAAGTCATGATTGATCTCACTCAAGACTTCACCCAAGGCAGGGTTCCGAAAAAGCTTTCAATGGTACGTGTTATTAATGGAACTGTGACTTCGATTTTTAAAGTCCTTGAAACTACCGAGTAATGTGTACGTACTTTCTGAAAGGGAAATATTATCTCTTTCCGTTACCAACCTGTCTTTTTAAAAGTGGTACCACGGCCTTAATTCCACTTCTAAATTTTCAAGATATACACTGTACGTTGCTGAAAAGTCGGAAGAACATTCTCAGTTGTTATACAATTACCTGGGATGTCCTTTGACCCTCCTTGCGGGCGCCCATGGAGGAGACTTTGGGAGACCTTCATCCAGAAGTCAATTGAGAATGGTTGGTGATGACACATTTAGAAAAGGTCTGCTCGGACAGTAGGGAGGCCAATTTCTAATCAGCTGGATGACAACCAACCTAACACTTGCTGTTGAGTTGGAGGATAAAGACGTTTCGTCGATAGCAAGGACCATAGTGTTACCTATAGTACTGTGCAGCTGTGAAATATGTATATTGAGGTTCTTTAGTTGGTATACTGAGTTTAGTGGGGCAATGATCTTAGTGGACCAAAGAGATTCAAGCGCCATGATTTTTCATGAATGCATGAAGACGCCATGTACAAGACAGGAAACCAGAGCAGGTTATCAAAGATTGAGAAAAACAACAATGATGCTTTCAAATTAGGAACATGTGGACGGTTACTCACAATACAATTCTGCGGACGCAATGGGAAGAAATCACTCAGCATTAGAGGAAATCCATACGTTTTCACTTTCTTTGATCATGTGATGCATGTCAACTAGGGATTAAAAAATCGATCATCCTCGGAAAATTTGGAGGGACAGAAAAAGGAGATGACAGCAGAAAAATGGATGGATGGAATAAAAGATCTGTGAGGACGGACGTTGAAAGAGCTGTGAGATCTTGTTAGGAACAGTTGGAGATTGATGTCTTGTGTTCACATAATTATACCGAAAGTAGGTCCATTCCTGCACACACACACAAAATTATAAATTTTAAGAAAAGGGGGAAATCAGTGAAGAAAATTGTATTACGCCCCGAATGGAAAAACTGCGCGTTATCTGAAACACAAAGTGTGTGCAGTGTTCTTCATTTTGAATGGAACCATTTATAAAACATTTTTTTCAACTGAATTTCTAGAACCAGTAAATCATTTGTAAGTATAACAGTAGAAACAGTTAATTACGCTCACTAGAGGCAGAACTGTCCGTTACAAAAAATTACTATTTATAAGCAACATGTTCCTCATAGGGGAAGATATCCGAAGCAAATGGAAAATTAGAACTGGAAATCTCGAGGAAACATAATATAGCTTTACAGCCCCTAGCGACAAAATTATGAATTACTTGAAGAAAATGTTTTCAAAAGTCAGGGGTAGTCGAACGGATTTTTAAAATCGGACATACTTTGAAAATTGAAATATGTACTCGTGACCCCTACTGGCAGGACTGTTCATTAAGAAAAGCATGAAATATACTCAAAATTTTGCTCACAGCGATAGTTATGCGATGAAAATGCACCAATGACACATTGTTGAAGCTCATGAATCAGTGATATTTTGAACACAATAACTTTGTAGCTGCGCGAGTAATCCAAATTTGCATAAACAGCAATCCTAAAGGTTCTACAAAGCGTCGATAAAAAGCCTAAATCGCAGATTATATAATTTAATACTGCGCACTAAAATATGTTACATGTTAAAATATAAAATCTGATATACAATAAAATACAAAATTTTAATTACCCATGCATCTTCTGTCTTTAGGAATGAATAATTAGGAGTACACTGTACAATTCTTTAAAATGTTTCGTACATAAAGAAACTATCAGAAAAATATTTCACAATACTCAGATCAACCATCCGGACACGGAAGTGTGAAGGACGTAAAATGTCCACAGATTCCAGACAAAAGTGAGTAGCAGAAAATTCGTCAGAAGAGTTACAACAGTCCTCTCCTTTTTTTTCCTGCGCATCGTTGTGAATCTTTACGAAGAACACTAAAATACTCATCAAAATATCTTTTTGTAACCAGACACAGTAAATTTGTCCATAACCATCAGTGTCAGTAGAATAAACGCAGCTGCACCAAACGTGAACATTATGGATGCTGTTCTGATAGCCACACCAAATAGTTTAGCCTGAAAGAAAAAGAAAATCAAAATATATTTCTGTCAATGTGCAGTGAAAATATTTTTAAGCTGGAAACGACAAGGGATACTCAATGAATATAGGCATATATTCTAGTTCTGTAAAATAGATAGCACTAATTTACTTACAGAAATGAACTGTGCAGCAAAACTTACACGTACTCCCTCTGTTTCTTAGTATAATGGCCTTCAACATGTAGGTATTCGTTTCAATACCATACCACTTGTTTTAACTCCATCTGTGAAAACGCAAATTTGTCGCTAACGGAGATCGAATCTGTGTCTCCTCGCTCCGGAGTGAGTTGTTCTAACCGATTAAACTAACCGACGTAACGTATCGCGGCAGATTTGTTGTCTTAATGCGTGCTTCACTGTACGTTACACATTCGTGAAGAAGGTCGTGCTTTCTCCATAAAAGAAACTCAACACAGCTGCATCAAATTTTACATTGCACATGCTTGTTGTCCTGATTTGTCCTAAATAATCTGGTTCACTTGGTCTACACTGGCAACTGCTCTGGCAATGGAGGAATCACCAGCACACTCTCCAAACACACTCCTCCATTCTGTCAAAGGCAAGTATTTATTACCTTCGCACCATTTGCTTGGACATCGCGTCTTCCTCATACAGTTTCAAAAGTGTAACTTGAATGACACATTCCTACAAGCCACGTTCTTACTCGTACAGAATCAGTACTTCCTTTCGACCATGTTTCTAAGAGTCAGGTGTTCGTCATAACGTCCGTTGATCGAGCTGAACACCTCAGTCCTTGTTTCATCAATAACTGCTCGTGAGCAATGGCTTTCAACGCCGCACAAACTCTAGGACATGAAGATGAACAATCACCGTGAGTAACTCAATGGGATATAAGCAGTCGCCCGTCCCTAATTTAGGTCTACTGGTTCCAGGGAAGGGACAGGAGCAGCGCTGTAAGACAAACACAATATCCATGCCTCAACAGGATTCAAACCCGGACGAATGGCCAGAAGACAGCGCTTAGACAGGGGCGACACTAGCTTTTAGCGTAAGTCTTATTTCTGTAAGTACGCTAGAGATAAAATACAAAAATTGGGAAACTTATTTGTTGAACTTCTCTCATTTATGTGATGCAGAACATGTGGCACAACTGGCATTCAAAAGTACGGTCCTCAAGTAAGTTGGAAGATAGCTTTTCAATTTTATAATAAAAAAAAAAATAGAACGTTACCCAGTTCTCGGGATTACGCGCACGTGTTTTAAAACAAGATCCAAATCTGGCTAACACATTTAAGAACTTGTTTGATTTTAAAAAGCGCACTTAATCGTACTTAAAACCTCGCATTTTATGCCACATATAGAAATGAATTGCTAGAAGAACGGACCGCCAATAGACAACTAAAATATTAGGCTCTGAATACCAAGGGACAGAGAAAGACCCAGAGTCAGGTAAACAAGCACAATGTTAGCTTTTGGGGAACGGAGAATCCCAGTTTTACAGTGCAACACGTGCGAGATTCCCCTAAGGTAAATGTGTTCTGCACTGTGTCCAAAAAGAAAGTGTACAGGCCCTTCTTTTTTCACGAGAAAACTGTCATGGTAGGCTCTTTTCTGGATATGTTAAGTCATTGGTTGATGCCACAGTTACAGGACGACAGTGACAACTTTATTCTCCAATTGGAAGGTGCACCACCGCACTGGTTAGACGACGTGCAAGATTATCTCGATGAACATCTTCCTCACCGATGGATTGGACGAGCCGCGGACTACAACATGCCACTGACCCAATGGCCATCCAAAAGTCCTGACTTAACACCTAGTGACTTTTTCGTGTGGGGGTACGTAAAGGACAAGGTATTCGCCCCTCCCCTTCCTGTTGATCTAGCGGAGCTGAAACAGCGTATCACAACCACTATCACTGCACTTGATTCAGATATCTTACCTCGCGTTTGGGCGGAAATGGATTACCGGCTCGTTGTGTGTCGTGTGACTAAGGGTGCACACGTAGAACATCTGTGACTGTCTCTGAAAAAAAACTTGAAACATTCCCCTACAATTCTGTTACAGGTAACATAAAATATCTTACATTGTTCTTGTTTTATAGTGCGTTGAAACTGTATACTTCTTTATGAATCACCCTGTATATCGAAGTCGATACCATCTGCATTTGAGCCTTCTGTTGGCATGATTGTGAATTGGAAAGATATCTGTTTGTGTTTGTACAAGCTTTCGAACGGGAAAAAGAATATTTCAAATCGGCTAAGCATTTGCAGGGATATAACGACAAATGAATGCTACAAGCAAGTGCGTTTTTCCCACAAGACGTGCTAAAAGAATGTACTAAAAACACGAAGTTTTCTTCACATCTGTCTTGAGCGTAATACAAGCGCATTCAATTGTATTTATAAATAAAATGTCTTGATGCAAAGAAAAAGTGTTGATTTATAGGGATGGCATTCATTACACATACACCGATAAAAGTTCTCATAATCTCACGAAACATGACAATGACAAAGATAAGGCATACTAAATAGGCATACTTTGCATTTCACATTTGAATTTATGCTGTGTTGAGCGTGTTAACGTTCAACTATCTTTTCAGAAATAAATTATTTCATCACGACGAGAAATAATACATGTTTCTCCCTTCAAATGTCAAAAGCCATCTCAAACATTTTCAATGGATGTGCATAAAGCTTTCTCCAAAAATAACCTTTTATTTAAAGAGCTCTAAGAATTTAGCGTGTTTTTAAGTTACCTCCTTATGTCATTCTGGTATGTTTACTTTTATATAGTTCTCTAAAACCATGAGAAACATTTTGAATGTCAATTTGGGAATACTACATCAATTGTTATTTGTAACCTAGAATTAATATGTAGGGAACGTATTTTTAGGCAAATAAATATTTTCACAAGAAAACACATATTTTCGAAAATGAATAGGTGGGCTTTATCAAGGCAGACTATGCGGAAGAAAACATCCGAGAAACCTTAATATTTGAAAAGGAGATATTTGGATTGAGTTAACTTCAAACTGCACGACAATTAAAAATCTGCTGGTAAAATAGCAAAGAACCTTAAGATTCCAGGGTATTCATCCAGAGGTCATGCAAATCTCACGAAGCAGAATCGTTGCATGCATGTTGTCTCGTAAATATTTCTAATAATAAGCCTCAGTTTGGGATAGTGTACGGGGACAAACCTGCAAACTGAGGCTCAGCATCATTGAGACTAACTTCCGTTTTGAATGAATATGGTGTTACTGGGAATCTACTTAATAGTGTAAAAGCCTTGTATGCTGGTAGTAGAGCTTCTGTGCGAGTGAATGGTGTTTTATTAAAATGGTTTTCCGTTGGTGCAGGAGTTAGACAAGGTTGTGTAATGTCACCATGGCTGTTTAATATATTTATGAATGCATGCATGCGTGATGCCAAAATAGATAATATTGGTTTATGTCTTGGTGATTTCCGTGTGTGCAGATTGCTGTATGCTGATGACACTGTCCTGTTGGCAGAGAGCAAAAGTGAGTTGCAGAGTATGTTGACTCGGATGCACGAAGTTTGCATGAAATTCAAACTGAGTATAAATAAGGGAAAAACCAAAGTTATGGTGTTTGAGAGAGGAACGGATAGCACTGAATGTAATGTAAGTATAAATGGCACTGTGATTGACCAGGTGAGTGAGTTTGTGTATTTAGGAAGCATGTTTGACAGAGAGAACAAGTTGGATGGTGAAATCAGTAGGCGAGTGAATTCTTCTTTGAAAGTCATAGCTGCTCTGGGAGGTTTTCACAGGAATGATGGGTTCTCTAGAGAGCCCCGCATGGCTGCGTATGAAACTGTAATTGTTCCTACTCTGATACATGGCAGTCAAACCTGGGTACTGCAGAAGAAACATAGGAGTCGTTTGTGTGCTGGAGAAATGCGTTACTTACGTGGGGTTTGTGGCAAGACACGATATGATTGTGTGAGAAATGAAGATGTATTGCAGTTGTGTGATGTGAAGCAAAATGTTGTTAGCAAGGTGGAGACCAATATGCTTCGGTGGTTCGGCCATGTTGAAAGAATGAGTGATGAAATGCTTACTAAAAAAATATTTTCAGTCCAAGTGGCAGGAAGGAAAGGCAGAGGAAGGCCAAGGAAGACATGGGTGAATCAGATTCAGGAGTGTCTGCATGAGAAAAAGATTATGAGTATGAAGTATAAAAGATCTTCTGTACGGCGTGTAATGGATATCAGTGAAGCACGAGTTTTATGCCAAGATCGCTCTAAATGGAGAAGTTTGATACGACAACAATAAGTAAAAATATCTGGAAGTTTGTATTTCTTTTTTGGAGCTAACCTCTGAATCTCAGAGAACAGCTTAGTGATATGTATGTATGATGTGAAACCATATATTCGTGGTATGCAGAAGTCAATAAACTTTAAGTTTGCTGAATTGCAAAAACAAAATTCTTACTCTCAGAGTAGCACCGTTGACAAATAACACAAATGAATCCAGCTCCAGTTGGGATGAGTTCTGATATCCGAACACTCTCATTTGGAACGATATCTGACGAAGTTTGCAACCAATTCTAGACAATCTAGCTGCCTAAAAAGAAAACAAAGCTTAGTTAGAAATTATCACGAAATTTAAGAATAAAGCAGCCTCACCCAAGGAAGTTAACTTTCGACTGGCACTGAAAAATTATCCGGCCGATATCGTTAGGCGAGTTTCACGAAGCTTTTGGGTAAGTCTTTTCTACTATTGGCCAAAGAAATTTGTTAAAATGTTAGATCTAGGTGCCCGTCCTGTGGCACGCGTGCCACTAATGGCGCTTGTAAACATTTGCAGTTGCTCACTTACGGTCCCTTCAACACCCCAAAAAACAGTCGCTTAGGCCGTTCTTCTGTTGTTGAAAAAGGGAGGAATGGCCTATGCGACTGATCGACAAAATACTGTAAATTAATTTGGCATTTATTGTGCGTTGCTTCCTCGTTCTTCTGTCGCCCACTAACTGCACAGCATTTGTCTACTTTCCCGCCGCCGTGTGCCTCACTGGTTAGCAAAAGACACATTCCGCGGTCTGGTGTTTGTGCCGTTCTGACTGCTTTGCTTTGTTGTCCCTCGTTGTAAAATATATGTGTCTGTACGACCGCATTTGCCGCTACTTTCCCTTTATAACGGGACTAAGTAAGCCATCTATGTCCAAAGGGAAGTATGAAGACACTTTTTCCCTTATGGAGACTAATATTGAATGATAAGAAGAAAGAGAGTTTGTATTTACTCTTCTAAACCCGTGCACCTTATTTATGGAGCACTTGATGCAGCCCCCAAAAAAAATTGTTTAGCGCGACAATTCAAACAAATGCAACAAGTCACTGATAAAACCGTGAATTCCAAAGAGATCGAGCCTCCCCGGTGGCGCAGTGGTCTAAGCGGTAGCTTCTGACCATTCATCCGGAAGTGGTCCGGATTCGAATCCCGGTGAGGCATGGATGTTGTGTTTGTCTTACGGCACTGCAGCTGAGGATACTGATTTTTGTTCCAGAAACATTGCAGGAGATGGAACATAGTGCCAGAAGTATGTTCGATAAACCAAGCGACGAAGCACTGAATGGAGAGGTACCAACTCACAGTATCATGCAGACATTACATCTATCGAAGCAACCGTGACAAAACAACTTGCGGACATCCCAGAAGGTGCCTTCCAGAATTATTTTCAGGATTTTCAAAAACGCTGGAAAATGTGTGTTGATTCAGAAGGGCGGTAGTTTGAAAGTGACCAGTATTAATTGCGAGTATGGTACTTTTTATATTCTTCATTGCGTCCTTCCTGGAACTTTTCCGGCGTAGGTTGTACATCCATCGCCACATAACTCAACGTTTTTCTTGATTTTGCTTCCTTTGGGAATTTAGTAGCATGAAATTTGAGAATTTCGTGATCTGACTTTGACTCTTAAAAATCCACAGAGAGATAAATCCTCATTTTTTGCGATTATTCTGAAGATAACCATTTTTCTGGTCGCATTTTCTACAACCATAGTCTGAACAACAAGTGTCGTCGCTTCACAGGCTCATGGCAAGAAAAAGGTAGTTATCTTCCACATTAGTAGAATTTCACATTAACAGGGGCCAAACAAAGATTTTGTTGCTTCGAAGATTCATGACAGTGAAAATAGTTGTTATCTTCCACATTGGTGGAAACTTGGTGCGAGTGGCAAAAATTCTTGTACAGCTTAAAAACCCCTCCCTGTGAATGTTTTCTTTTTTTTTTCTCTCTCTGCCTCAACACAATCTCCCAAACGAAATAAATCAATACCCTGTAAAGTTTGAATTATTTTCGTAGTAGTATTTTTTATTAATTAATTAATGTGCTTATCTAATTATTCGTTGAACACAGAACATAATTAACTAAATCTGACCTAATTGAAAATTGCAGGGGTCAAAGGATTCGCATTTTTTGAACTGATTTAGTCTTCAAACATGAAGTAGTGACGAACAGGAAGTATAAGCCACATATACGCGTTATTTTTGCGTAGTTGTCAATTGACAAGTAAAAATCGTAAATCATTAAATTATCGTAACCGCAAGTTCATATACAGGGTGAACAGGGTGATTACAATTAATGACGAGGTGTGTCAGGTCTCTCTGTAGAAAGAACAATCGGACATATCTTAACCAAATTTCGTGTACATACTTTTCTCAGTACGAGTTTTGATTCGAAAAAGAAAAAAAAAGAAATATAAGTTCATACTTCAGCCGCTAGGGTGAATCTTGGCGCTTCCGTCCCCATAATGTGCATATTACGTAGATTATCTAACAAATTTGGGGTATATAAGGGAGTTCAAAATGTTTTTCACAAATCTTCGAAGATGAAGAGTCATGGTGCTCACTTTACCTGATCGCATCATTCCAATATTTCAGCAGAGAAATTGTCTGAACGCCACAACCTTTATGCAAGATGGTGCTCCTCGCATATCGGATTAAATGCGCACGTCTTACTGCGGCAACATTTTTTGAACGAGAGAGTGATTAGCCGATGATCCCCTGCGTCCCGGCAGCCACGATCACCAGATCTGAACCCCCGTGACTTTTTAGTTTTGGGGATACCCAAAAAGCCTTGCTTATCAAGGCAATACTCCCAACTTATATGACTTTAGACAGAATTTCATAACATGTGAGACAACTCGGTTTAGGTCAGTAGCATTCTTCCGTCGTGTGTGTTGTTCAGCGAAACCAGTTTTTAGAGCATGGAGGGTGGACACATAGAACCATATCTATGATTTAATCATCAAATTCGTTAGATATCCTACGTAATAGCCCCCCCCTATCCTATCTCTCTTCTTATCATCCTGATCATCTCTTCCCTCACTATATTCCTAGCCGGAATTTCTGCAAATTAAGGGAGCAGGCGTGCCAAGTTTCATCCTAGCGTGGCGGCGGGATTTTGAACTAATTTTTTTTTCGAAAATTAAGACCCCATATGCAAGAAAGTATGTGTAACCAAATATGGATGAGATTTATTTAATAGTTATTTCTACAGAGAGCTCTGAAGGCCTCGTCTTTAATTGTGATCTCCCTGTTCTTCTAACAAGAGCAGTATTCTCCACAATATGCACAGTCCCGACAAAAAATTACAACCACCTATTATCATGACGTATGGCCTCGTCGTGCTGCGAATACCACAGATATACGGCGTAGCATTGATTCAGTGAGGCCTCTGAACGTTCCCGTACGGATGCTATACCATGCAGACACCAGAGCTTCTCGCAGATCAACAGTCATCGGTAGTGGATCAATACATCTAACCTGTTCATCCAGATAGCCCCACAGATGTTCAATAGGATTGATGTCCGGCGAGTACGGTGGCCAGAATAGTAAGCTAAAGTCATTACAATGCTCTTCAAACCATTCTCGCACACGCATAGCAGCATGGCAAGCGGCATTATCTTGCTGGAAGCAACCCATGCCATCGGGGTAGACAGTCATCATGAATGGTGAATCATATCAGAGTACGGTGGCCAGGATGGTAAGCTAAAGTCACTGGAATGCTCCTCAAACCATTTTCGCACACGCATAGCAAAATGGCAAGGGCCATTAACTTGCTGGAAGCAACCCATGCCATCGGGGTACACAGTCATCGGAAATGGTGATTCACATCAGAGTACGGTGGCCAGGATGGTAAGCTAAAGTCACTGGAATGCTCCTCAAACCATTTTCGCACACGCATAGCAAAATGGCAAGGGCCATTATCTTGCTGGAAGCAACCCATGCCATCGGGGTACACAGTCATCGGAAATGGTGATTCACATCAGAGTACGGTGGCCAGGATGGTAAGCTAAAGTCACTGGAATGCTCCTGAAACCATTTTCGCACACGTATAGCAAAATGGCAAGGGCCATTATCTTGCTGGAAGCAACCCACGCCATCGGGGTACACAGTCATCGGAAATGGTGATTCACATCAGAGTACGGTGGCCAGGATGGTAAGCTAAAGTCACTGGAATGCTCCTCAAACCATTTTCGCACACGTATAGCAAAATGGCAAGGGCCATTATCTTGCTGGAAGCAACCCACGCCATCGGGGTACACAGTCATCGGAAATGGTGATTCACATCAGAGTACGGTGGCCAGGATGGTAAGCTAAAGTCACTGGAATGCTCCTCAAACCATTTTCGCACACGCATAGCAAAATGGCAAGGGGCATTATCTTACTGGAAGCAACCCATGCCATCGGGGTAGACGGGTCTGGTACGATTGGTCCAATGCCGATTCGTCAAATGGTACGATCGGTCCAATGCCGATTCGTCCAATGGGACGATTGGTCCAATGCCGATTCGTCCAACGGACGATTGGTCCAATTCCGTCCTATCTGTCCAAAGTGCTACTCATGTTATAAAAATCTCAACTGTTCTGATTTTATCTCCGATGTTATACGAAAGTGCCGGTAGTACAAAGAATGTAAAATAATGTTACATTTCATGCGTAATATTGTGGTTACAGATTTTTTTTTACTGTCCTTGCTGCCGTATGAAGTTACTGATATACGAGCCGTTCAATTAACTTCAATGTTTCTCTTTTGCATGAAATAATATAAAATACTAGTTTTCCGTTTCTGTTTGTAGCATGCAGTAGGGTTCCGCCAACTGGCCAATGGAAACGTTCTGGTCGGGTTCGGACAGAGGCCTTTTCACAATTTTTATTCTAGCGATGTCATATCCATAACGTTTACATATCAAATCAAATTAATAATATTGCGCTTTTACTAAAGCACAAAATATTAATTCATAGGCTATAAGCCTAGGCCTTTTTAGCACTTTGTATTCTACCGATGTCATATTCATAACGTTTATATATTAAATCAAGTTATAATAATATTGCGCTTTTACTTAAGCACGAAATATTAATTCCTAAGGCCTAGGCCTAGGCCTTTTTAACAGTTTTTATTCCACCGGTGTCAGATTAGCAATGTTTACATATTAAATCAAGTTAATAATATTGCGCTTTTACTTAAGCACAAAATATTAATTCATAGGCCCTAGGCCTTTTTAACAGTTTATATTCTACCGATGTCAGATTAATAATGTTTACATATCAAATCAAGTTAATAATATTGTGATTTTACTTAAACATGAAATATTAATTCATAGGCCCTAGGCCAGACCTTTTTAAAAATATGTATTCTACCGATGTCATATTCATAACGTTTACCCATCAAAGCAAGTTAATATTGCGTTTTTACTTAAGCACGAAATATTCATTCACAGGCCCTAAACCTATGCCTTTTTGACAGTTTTTATCCTACCGATGTCAGATTCATAACGTTTACCTGTCAAGAAAACTTACTAATGTTATGCTAGTATTTTTAACTTTACTTAAACCTTAGAATATGACATCAGTAGAATAAAAAGTGTTAAAAGGCCTAGGCCTAGGTGCGTGTAAAGAGCTAAGAAATGATACGATGAGTGCCTTTTATTAAATTTTATAACATATTTACAAATACCAAATACCTAGGTTGTAACTTAAAGTCTTCCCGCGGCCTAGGTGCCTTGTAGAGAGCTGAGAAATGATCCGTTGAATGCCTTTTATAAGGTTTTATCAAATGTTTACAAATACCAAATATCTAGGTCGTAACTTAAAATCTTCTAAAAAGGCCCGCGGCCTGGGCGCCTTGTATAAAGGCCTGATAAATGATACGATGAGTGCCTTTTATTAGGTTTTATAACATATTTACAAATACCAAATATCTAGGTTGTAACTTAAAAGCTTCTAAAAAGGCCCGCGGCCTAGGTGCCTTGTAAAGACCTGAGAAATTATACGATGAGTGCCTTTTATTAGGTTTTATAAAATGTTTACAAATACCAAATATCTAGGTTGTAACTTAAAATCTCCTGTAAAGGCCTGCGGCCTAGGTGCCTTGTAAAGACATGAGAAATGATACGATGAGTGCCTTTTATATGGTTTTATAAAGGGTTTACAAATACCAAATATCTAAGTTTCAACTTAAAATATTCTAAAAAGACCCGCGCCTAGGTGCTTTTGCAAAAAGGTGAGAAATGCTCCATTGAGTGCCTTTTACCAGGTTTATGTAAAATGTTTACAATTACCAAATATACGGAAATGATCTTTCAAAAGGATATAATGAGCAGAATAATTTAAATCCTTATTCCTTTCTGGAAAATAAAACAGTTTACCGTTGGTAAGATGATACCATTGGACGAATCGGCGTTGGACCAATCGTACCATTGGACGAATCGGCATTGGACCAATCGTACCATTGGACGAATCGGCATTGGACGAATCGGACATTGGACCACTCGGCATTGCACCAATTGTCCCTTTGGACGAATCGGCATTGGACCAATTGTCCCTTTGGACGAATCGGCATTGGACCAATCGTCGTTGGACGAATCGTCCGGGACCGGGGGTAGACAGTCATCATGAATGGTGAATCATATCAAAGTACGGTGGCCAGGATGGTAAGCTAAAGTCAATGGAATGCTCCTCAAACCATTCTCGCACACACATAGCAAAATGGCAAGGAGAATTATCTTACTGGAAGCAACCCATGCCATCGGGGTACACAGTCATCGGAAATGGTGATTCACATCAGAGTACGGTGGCTAGGATGGTAAGCTAAAGTCACTGGAATGCTCCTCAAACCATTCTCGCACACACATAGCAATATAGCAAGGGGCATTATCTTGCTGGAAGCAACCCATGCCGTCGAGGTAGACAGTCATGATGAATGGGAGCACCTGATCCGCCACAGTGGATAGCTAGTGTGAAGTGTTCATCGTGCCAACGAGGGGGACGATTACCCCCAGTTTTTCTCAGAAAAAATTGCCCCACACGATCACACTGTCAACTCATGCCTGTTTCTTCTCAAGCATCGTGTCGGAACGAGTTCTGTATGCAGTGTTTTGCCGTACTCTCCATCGATCATTCACACGATAAAGTAGAAGACGTGATGATTCGTACGAAAAGGCGACTTTCTGTTACTGTGTTGTTGGCCCAATGCGTCCTCTCAGATGCAAATTCACGTAGTAATCGTCGATGTCTAGCCGTCAGCATGCGTACATTGAGTGGACAAACCATAGGGAGCAGATTTCGTTGATGTGCCTGCATTAAATGCTGTTGCCAGTTTTTCCAATGTGGCCCGTCTGTTGGATCGTACTAGTCGGGAGAGCAGTCGCTGCCCACCGTCGTCAATGCTCCATGGGTGCCCACTGTTACCCCGATTACTGCAGATCTTGCCGGTTTCCCCTCATCCCTAGAACACTTTAATAACTGCACCACGTGAACATCCCACAATATTGGCCGTTTCTCTAATGCTACCAGCCTTCATCTGGTAGCAAATAATCATTCCTTTTTTAAACTCTGTTAGATCCCGTCTTTTTTCCATTTTCATACGAAATTGCATACCGACAACAAGTTCATGTCCTTTTAAATACCTTACATGATTTGCATGTGTTGCTACGCACGCCATCTGGCTGCTGATTACGGTTCCTTCTAACATCAGTGTGGTCAAATTTTTTTTACTGGAATGCGCACCTACAATCTCCGCCCTATATACATTTGTCACCTCTTCACACTCAACATACTCGTCTTTGTATTTTATTTACCTTTGCTCAATGTTGCCAAAACGTACAAGTTATTCGGAGCAGCAATGTGTTGTTCAGCAGGAAAATATTTAACCACCAAGTAACGGAATTTACATGCGAAAACAGAAACTCAGGAGAAAGGTTAATCAGAAGTACACGTCACGATCTCATGAGCTTTAACTGTTGTTTAACTATCTTATATTAACTTACCGTCAAGATTACTCCCGGCGACATTGGACACATACGTAGTACAAGACATATTTCCTGTTCTCATAGAAATTTTCATTTTGAAACCCATGTTTATTAAAGCCAGAGTGGGACAGTTCGTCTGTTCAGCAAATGTACTTTGAAACTGCATTTTTCTTACTATCGGCTTTGTCTGTTACATCATGAAGGTACACACACACCAGACATTGAATTACAAACCTTCATACAAATGTACGTAAACGTCACTTACACCGCGTATATGCAAAATACGTGGTTATGTGAGTCACGGCTATTTCTAGCCAACTATTTAAGACTCCTGCTCGTCAGTAATCGTTTGTCAGAAGTGTTTATCACAATGGGAAAAACAAAGAGTCTTTCAGATTTCTTCTTCTTCTTGGTTACTCAGTCCAAGGACTGGTTGTTCAGCAGATGTACTCTGTCTCTCCATTCCTCTCTATTCTTCGACGTACTCTTCAAGTCATAGTATGTCCTAGTATTAGTGTCATGCAGTATTTGTGCCACAAAACCATTCCTTGGTCGTCCTCTTCCTCTCTTGCCTTGAATTTTACCTTCCAAAACTTTCAGAATCGGGCCTCCATGGCGCAATGTGTGTCCCATCCATAACATTCTTCTTCTTTTTAACATGTTGATCAGATTTCTGGGTTCTCCCACTCTCTCCAACACCTCTTCATTAGTCTTTCTATCGAGCCAGCTTATTCTCTCCATTCTTCTATACCTTCACATCTCAAATGCCTCCAGCCTCTTCACTTCCCTCTTGTTCAATGTCCATGTCTCAGAACCGTAGAGAGCTACTGACCAAACATATGTCTTTAAAATTCTCTTCCTCAGTTTTAGATCTATGTTTTTGGATGTCAGTAGTCTTTGATTCTCTCTAAAAGCCGTTTTTGCTATCCCCAGTCTCATTCTAATTTCCTTTTCACATCTCTCATCTTCAGTAATAATTTGACCCAAATAGTGGAATGATTTAACTTGTTCGATGCATTGTCCTTCAAGTTTAAGGAAAGCCTATTCTGGATCCTTCCCTATTACCATTATATTTGTCTTATTTTATGTATCTTCATTCCATAGATATCCGCATTTTTTTGTATTTTTGACATCATGCGCTGTAATGATTTTTTGTGTATTTTTGACATCATGCGCTGTAATGACTTGGCTGATCCTGAAACAATTGCCTTGTCATCAGCAAACTTAATGGCCTTAATTCTCTCACCATTAACCCAAACTTCAGATTTCTATAAAGGTCTTATTGTGGGTGCCCATCTGGCTGGAGCGATGATTTTGAAAACAGCAGAGTTTCTTTAAGGGTGACATATCCAGGGTATTTAAGCAGTGGATAAATAACCCACATCGCTTGTCTAACAGGCGTAACTGTGGAACAACGACAATCTGTCAGGAACCAGATCGCCATCGTCTGACTAGGCGTATACGCAGAACTACTTCCTGTGTACAGCAGTTGATCGATGTATTCAACGAAGGCTGTTCCCGATCCATATCTCAGCGAACTATGCTCAAGAAATTCAAGAGGATCGGTATTTGCAGTCACTTTCC
The DNA here is from genome assembly GCA_039090855.1 of Macrothele yani. Classification (NCBI taxonomy): domain Eukaryota; kingdom Metazoa; phylum Arthropoda; class Arachnida; order Araneae; family Macrothelidae; genus Macrothele; species Macrothele yani. The sequence goes on from CM077026.1 coordinate 122,691,311, forward strand.
CATACGGAAACCATTGATTTCTGCGAAGAACCGGAACGTTCGCCTACAGTATAATCAAGAACAGTGACTGAACACTAGAAGACTGGAAGAATAACATGTGGATCTACGAGTGACGGTACGCTTGTTCAGTATCGATGGTAGGCAAAGAGTTTGGTGAAAGCCCCATGAAACAACGAACCCAGATTGTCTTATCAACACAACTCAAGGTTCTGAAGGGAATGTCATGGTATGGGGCAAGTTATACGAGGTCCGATCAAAAAGGTCCGAGACTAGGTCGATGTACAACAAAGTACTTACGTTACTTAAGTCTGACTGTGATCTCGCTCAAAGTAGTCTCCTTGGGCAGCAATACACCGCTGCCAGCGTTTTTGCCACTGTTGGGACGCTCCGTGGAAATTCTGTTCGCGAATCGTGTCAAGCACCGTCTGTGATTAGCGCTGGACCTCGTCCACGGTTTCAAAACGGTAAACCTTGAGCTTTAGCTTCATCTTCGGGAGCAGAAAGAAGTCGCAGGGGGCCAAATCCGGCGAGTAAGGCGGGTTAGCAAGGGCAGTCATGCTGTTGCGGCCTGCAACACTGGCGTGTTGCTAACGCTCTGTGAGCTGCTGCATTGTCGTGATGGAGCAGGTAATCGCCCCTGTTCCCCATTTCAGGTCGTTTGCGGCGAATGTCCTCTCTAAGGCGCCACAGAACATCGCAGTAAGAAAAGGGCGGTGACGGTCTGGCCCTGGGGGACGAATTCGCGGTGTACAACCCCACGAATGTCGAAGAACACGACGAGCATGCTTTTGGTTGCGCTCCGGACCTATCGGGCCTTCTTTTGTCGTGGAGATACCGGGCTCTTCCACTGCGACAACTGTTGTTTGGTCTCAGTGTCGTAACCGTAGACCCAGGTCTCGTCCCCAGTGGTGACCCGCGACAGGAACGTTGGTTCATTCACCACCTGCTACCGAAGATCTTGACAGAGTTCGACACGGAGCGCCTTCTGTTAGGGGTTCAGAATCTTCGGCACAAACTTTGCAGCAATGCGATGCATGTTCAAAACCGATGTCAGAATTTCTTGCACTGTTCCGTATGACACATTGACGATGGTAACAATGTCTTGAATGGTTCTCCGACGATCCTCATGCACCAGTTCTCTGATTTTGTCCACCTTTTCGGGGGTTTTGCTCGTGGACGGTCGCCCTGACCTCTCGTCGTCTTCGAGTGCCGTTCTGCCACTCAAAGCACCTCGCACGACTCATTGCTTCATTGCCATAAGCCTGTCGTAACATTTCATGTGTCTCTGTTCCCGGTTTGCTGAGTTTGACGCAGAATTTGATGTTCGCTCGCTGCTCTAGTTTGTAGTCCATACTGAAATCGCAGGTGTTCTGCACGTGGTCCCCAAATATCGTGTGACATTGCTCCCGACGTTCACAGAACGACGCCACCGAGCACAATGACTCATGAGTGTCACTTCCCTGGACTGCTGCTCGCGCATCCGAGAACTGCCATCTGTTGGCGCGCTACGTACCTAGTCTCGGAACTTTTTGATCACACTACGTATCAGTATGGAACAGGTTCCCTGATATTGCTGGAAGATCGGGTGTCATCCAAGGATTATTTGAACATTGTTGCCGATCAGATCCATCCTGTAAAGGTGACCTTTTATCAGGCAAGTGACATCTGTTTCAAAGCTGAGAATGCTACTCTCTATCGCGCAAGATAGGTTCAGCAGTGGTTCAGCGAGGACAGTGACTTCCACTATCTTCCCTAGCCAACTCAAAGCCCGGATATGAATCCAATTGAGAATGTGAGGGACGTGTTAGAAAAGCTAATCCGGGAACAAAATCCTCTTTCGTCAAATCTGTGGCAGTTAAGGGACTGCCTGATGAACTCCTGGTATGCTGTAGACGTGGATACACTCCACCACCTTGTGGAATCTATACCAAACAGTGCATGTGCTATAATTTGGGCTATAGGAGGTCCAACCCGATAAACAATAAAAGTTTTTAATTCAGTGGTCGGTATTTGTATAAATTACGACACGGAGTCAAAGTTTTCAGTGTCTGTAGGTTCTGCAGGAAGTGATGTTAGTCTGAAAAGCGTTTCCCATTTTTTGGGTCGTTCAATTCTATTTATGTACCACTGAAAGTAGAAACTACATTTTCACATAGGGTGAAACGATTTTCTTATCTCATATGGTTAACAGCCATAGAAACATTCCTATTTACGAAAGTAATGCAAAAGTTCCAAGAAAACGTCATCTGTCAAAACTCTCTCTACTTCCACCAGGCCTATCTCTCCCCCTCTCTTTCTCTTTTCTGTTTGTTTAACTACTAGCGTTAGTACCTGAAACCATGAGAAGACTCCATCCCTGATGTATTGTTTCTCACTCTAGAGAACTGAAAGAACCAGAGACAAAGAAAGAAAAATCGTTGCAATCTTCGGTAAGCTCAGAACCAAGCGCTTCTGGGGAAGCTAAGCTTCAGCTGACATTTCGCATAGCACATACATCGAGCAAATAGTTGTCTGGAACCCCAAAGGATTGGAATAACATTAATTTTCTTGAAAAACGGGCTTTACAGTAAAGGTTGTCTGGGCAAGAAGTCTCCTAATGCATCTTCAGGTGTTCACTAGAGTTTTATAAATAAATAATGCATTTCTGGCTGTTCAAACAAAAGACAACACGATTGCGTCTTAAAGTTTTTCCTTAGTACAGCTGTCACGGGAAAATGACGTTGATTTTTTACAAACAAAAATGCGAAACAGCGCTTTCTTTCTAATCAGATCAAGTGATATCCATTCTCATTAAAAAATACACAAAAATCCATTTCAGATGTACCCAGAAAAAGAAATCTTTTTTCGATTTTCATTCGAATACATTTATTTGTGTACGATTTTTATGCAAACTTCTAAGAGCAGTAAAAGCACGGCCCAGAAAATTGTGTATTTCGCCGCGGTTGTACAGTGCTAAATAAAAGTCAAATTCTGAAAATAAAAATCAAATTTCAGAGGATGTTCAAACATTTTTGGAACGCTTTTAATAATAAATTACAGAAAATAAAAGACGTTTAAAGAACTGACACTAGAAAAAGTGCGTGAGATGAACACGAAAGAAGCATCCGCAGCAGTTAAATATCACCTGCTAAGAAAATGGCACACGTAATCGAGCTGTTGATAGAAGAGAAATATTCGATTTCTGTAATTAAAAAATGTTGTAAAAATCATGGAATTAGCATTGTTAAATGTAAAATAAGCAATATTATTAATAATAAAGGGGAGAAATCGTTAAGCATCGCTTTTAACAGAAAAAAGAGCATCAAACGAATATCCAAAGAAGGTACGTACTTTTACGACTGTTTCAAAAGTAAGGTTTTTGGTCTTAAAAGAAAATCCACCGACACAAAGAGCAAATCACTAAATCGTTACAAATCTTTGTATCAACTGTAAACAAGGTATTAAGCAAAGATGTGAATCTGAAAAAAAAAAAAAACATAGTGTTCACCGGTTCACCGCCTTTTGCACGTGACTGAGGGCAGAACACGGTGTAGACTTAAATAATAACACAAGGAACTGAAAACCAACTATACATAAGATAGTACAACTATACTAGTTATCTGAATTTATTGGCGTAGATAAAATCAAGGTTTCCAAGCTTTCGCACATCAACCAGATGGCTTCTTCAAGGAAGGTAGACAGAAGACTGCAAACTGGATAATACACTGCTGTCCACCCAAAATACAACACCAAGAAGGGCACGAGACAGCAAAGCCAGATTTACTGGACACATAACAACAGATACAAAGATGAAACGATTGAGCTTATAAGACCCGTGCGACTTGCGGAACACGCAGACATCAATAGTTCGTGTGGCCCCCATGGCTGGCAATAACGGCCGCTACACACCGCGGCATCGAACGAAAGAGGCTTTAGATGTGGGCTTGGGGTATGTCGGTCCAGGCTGCTTCCACACGTTGCCACAGTTCATCAGGCGTAGCCGCGAGTAGTGCTTGCCGGGCCACTCGGCTGCCGATCAGCGACCAGGCGTGTTCGATGGGCGACATATAGGGAGAACAGGCGGCCCACGGCAGCAGTGACACCTGGTGGGCCGTGAAGAATTGTTGCACGATACGTGCGGACGCACATTGTCCTGTTGAAACGTGGCCGCTGGCAGGTCCTGCCGGTAAGAGAGGACTACAGGCTCCAAAACGTCGGAGATGTAGTGGTGGCTGTTGAGTGTACCGGCGATGCGTACCAAAGGGGTGCGGGTGTCATATCCAATTGAGCCCCAAACCATAACGCCAGGGGACGGACCGGTATGGCGATGCATAATGCAAGCGTCATACAGTCTCTCGCCGCGGTGCCTCCGCACGCGGATCCGACCAGCGTTATGTTGCAGGCAGAAGCGAGATTCGTCGGAGAATACAATGTCGTGCCATTCCGTAGTCCACGTGCGGGCGTCCAACTGCCCACTGCCGCCGCACTCGCCGGTGGTGTAACGTCAATGGTAATAGGAGCAATGGGCGCCGTGCGACAAGTCCCCGCTCCTGAAGACGACATCGAACGGTACGTGCTGACACAGGTTGTTGCACAACACACCCTAACTCTTGCGCTAACGTTCGTGATGCGGCGGTGCGAGCCGTCAATTCCCGCCGCACAACATGCCAGTCCTCTCGTTTGGTGGTGTGCCGCGGCTGCGGCAATCGCTCACGTCGGTCAGTCCGTCCCTCCTGCACCCACCGAATCCATACTCGCCTCACTGTCGCTGAATGTCGTCCCACACGGGCACCGATGTCTCGGTACGATAAACCGCTGTCGCTATAAGCCACTATTCGTCCTCTGTTGAACTCCGAAACGTACTGGAATGACTGCCGTATTCTGCGACGAGGCATCAGGAAGCTTTCCAACGCACAGGTCCGGCAGCACAACACACTTCCACTACTTACACCCCACCTTCTGCGCGCCCTTCTTATAGTGCTTCTCGATGGCGTGACGGGCGCACATGATTTGCATATGCCTTGCAATGCTAATCGTTTGCATGTCCTCTCGCGGACGACGCATGCTGCGAATTTCAGGCCAATCGGATGCTTCCTTCTTGGTGTTGTTGCATTTTGGGTGGCCAGCAGTGTAGAACGTTTCAACAATTTGAACTCGGGGACTTGACTTTAAAATAAACGAAGAGAGCATCTCTTCGCTTATTGTACAGAGCATCTCTTCGCTTATTGTACAGAGCATCTCTTCGTTTATTGTCAAGTCACCGCGTACAAATTTCGTTTATTGTCAAGTCAAGTCACCGCGTTCAAATTGTTGAAACGTTCTATTATCCAGTTTGCAGTTTTCTGTCTACCTTCCTTGAAACAGACATCTGGTTGATGTGCGAAAGCTTGGAAACCTTGATTTTATCTACGCCAATAAATTCAGATAACTAGTATAGTTGTGTTATCTTACGGTGTAGACTTATTTATAAAAATCACTTAGCGGGAGACACGTGCAAATTTATTGTAAGCATTGGTGAAGCATGGATTGACCTATACGACTGTAACAAAAAGTCGATTTACTATCGTAAAAGAGCTGAAAAAGATATACAAACTTGGTTCCAAGAATCGAAAGAACGTTTCAGTAAAGGGATTCATTATTATTGCTGCATCAATCCCTTTACTGAAACTTTCAGGTACAATGGGAAATTAAAGTTAAGAAAAGTAAAAAAAACGTTAAAATTAATTCCATATATTACCAAAATAATGGTTTGACTCCTATATTTAAAGAGGAAATACCATTCCTTTATCCACAGAGCCTTCAAAGAGTAGAATTTCATCAAGATAAGGCTACCAGTCATACCTCCAAATCTACCACTCTATTTCTTGAAAAAATGAAAGAAGAGATGGGTAACTTTTCCTCACACTCCTCCAAAATCCCCTGATGTGTCATCAATGGACTATTGTGCTTTCGTACGGCTAAAAATAGCACTTTCTAAACGCATATCTAAAACAATTATTAGACTATGGGGATCAGTGGAAGAGAAGTGAAATACAATAACACTATCTGTTTTAAGAAAGGCCTTGTTAGCTTGAAAATCTAGATGTAGGTTCAAAGTCCACAGAAAGGGCTATTAGACTGAACATTTAAGAAAGAAATAATTTTATTTTAAACATTAATTATGTTGCTTGAAAATGTTCTGTGACGTACCTGCCAGCAGGACGCACACGACATAAAGGCAGATAGGAATCAGAATAATCGTCCGCGTAGCTTAATTGGTAGAGCAACTTATTCCGGAATGAGTGGACCCGGGTTCGAACCCCGGCGCGGACAAAAAATGACGGAGAAATTCACTTCGTTATAGTTCCTAAAAATAAGTGATCATCTTTTGCAGGCTCTCTGGCTTTATGAAACGAATGACCACGAAACTAATGCATCAGTTAATCCTCACAGATCATACAAGCTAGGAGTTTTGTTTGGAACATTAATGCTGTCATACTGAAATACTTAAATTTTTGAAATTTAAGGCTGTGTGTTTTCAGGCACTTTGAAAAATGGAGTCCTTGAGCATCTAAGACTTTAAAGAGTCCCATGCTCTTAAATTCACTGTAACTGGTTCTAGGGAATGTACAAAATTAGCTCCGTAAGATCCACGCAGGAAGCGAAAGTTAAAAGTTATGAAGAACTTTAAAGGACCCTTTGCCTCTAACTTCAAACCGGGTCCAAATTGGGTTCGCAGCCGAACGTTCACTTTCCTAACCACTGGGCCATAGGAGTGCCACCGTGTTCTGGAAACAAAACTCGGTTACAGTCCAAATGAGAAATAAGTTATTTCCCATACGTAAAAATGCCTTTTCTGTTCTAATACTATTTTTGAGCGTCAAACAGTAGCTGCATTCAAACGAAATGACTTTATAGGTTTCTCGAAAACAAACGTCAACTTCCTTATTTGAGCTTAGAAAATACTTTCGCTGGAAAACATTATTTCACGTTTGTCTATCCTGCCTGAACTATCAAGGAGATATACATGAAATTAATTTCCTCTGCTGTTGGTTTGAGACCCTTCTCCCGCTTTCTGTCTTGTGGTAGGATCTGTCATATGACTTTTGGATTATTCTGATTCAATAAACACATTTTGTCAAATATAAAGTTTTAAAAAATCACAGAATTTTGGTTTATGTTTTGGCAACATAAGCATGTGCAGATTGCTGTATGCTGATGACACAGTCCTGTTGGCGCAGAGCAAAAGAATGTTGCAGAATATGATGTCCCGGATGTACGAAGTTTGTATGAAATTCAAACTGAGTATCAATAAGAGAATAACTAAGGTTATGGTTTATGAGCGAAGAACTGTTAGTACTGAATGCAAGATAAGTCTAAATTTCACAATGATTAACCAGGTGAATGTGTTTGTATATTTAGAAAGTATGTTTGGCAGACAGAATAAATTAGATGGCGAAATTAGTAGGCGAGTGAATTCACTGAAAGTCATAGCAGCTTTACGAGGTTTTCAGGGGAATGATGGGTTCTCTAGAGAGTCCGAATGGCTGTGTATGAAAGTGTAGTTGTTCCTGCTCTGATGTATGGCAGTGAAACCTGGGTGAAACCTGGGGTTATTATAACAGACAGTGGAGTCGTGTGTGTGAGCGGGAGAGATGCGTTACTTACGAGGGGGGGGGCGGAAGACACGTTCTGATCATTTGAGGAATGAAGACGTGCTGCAGTTGTGTAACGTAAAGCAAAATGTTTTTATCAAGGTAAAGACTAATATGCTTCCGTCGTTTGGCCATGTTGAAAGAATAAGTGATGAGATGCTTACTAAGAATTTTTTTCAGCCCAAGTGGTTGGAAAGAAAGGCGGAGGAAGTCCAAAGAAGTCATGGAAGGATCAGATTTAAGATTGTCTGCATGAGAAAAAGATTACGAGCATGACGTATAGAAGGTCTCGTGCACGTTGAGTGAGGGATGTCAGTGAAGCCCGAGTTGTGTGTCAAGATCGCTGTAAATGGAGAAGTTTAATACCGCAACAGTAAGTAAATAATCACCTAAAAAATTATCTGGTAGTTTGTATTTATTTGTAGAGCTAACCTCTGAATCTCAGAGAACAGCTTAGTGATATGTATGTATGTGTATGCAAAAAATCATAGAGACATTGCTATTAGATACGTGCAAAATATTGCTTTCCTCGGTATGTATTCTTAAATCATCCAATCCGAGTAGTTGTAGCACTATGTCATAACACCACAAATCTCGACATCTGTAATATGGTCATGGTATACAAATACAACGGCCATTCAATAAAAACTGAAATATATAGTGACTTAATGTTCAGACTTACCTGTACTAAGGGCAGTATCAAAGCACAAAATATAAGTAAATAAAAGATTATCCTGTAGATGCAGAGTCCACTTTGGTAATTTTTATTCAAAATCAGTGCGGTAATTCCTGAAAATGAATTTTAAAGTCTCAGTGATATAAACTTTCAGCAGCTTATAATTCATTTAATTTTTTGGGAAAATATTCAGTTTCATTACATGCATATCATTTTACTATATACTTTAACTACAGCATGGTTAATTTCTTGCTTTCTTATGAATTGCAATACTATTCAAATAAATACGATTAGTCATGAGGAACCTGCTGGAAGGTTTAAGGTGTTTTTTATGAGTGTTTCAGTTATTATAATTCCTGAGAAGATATTCCTGAGAATTTTCATATTTTCTTTACCTCAAAGTAAATGAGCAGAAAGCTATGACTAATTTTCAGTTTCTTGTGAAGGTTAACTTCATAAATACCTCAACAAAGGATAGAGTCACTGTTGGTACGAGGTAGAATCTCAACGTCCTCAGCTGATCAGAATTCTAGATAAAAATATCTCAAACCAAGTAAAACAAAAACCCAAGGCGCGAGATAACATCCTCGGGTGAGAAATGAAGGAAAACTGACTCAACAAAATCTCAGTCTTAATAAAAATTCCGTAGCCGAAGCTTTCTGTGATTTATTACTGCTTCTGATTTATTCTGTCAAAACAAAATCAACAGTAACACCCATATACCTGGTGGCACACGGAAAATTGTACAAATACAACGGCCATTCAACAAAACTTGAGAGTAAAATCACACAAAATGAAGAAATATAGGTACACCAAAATACATATTATTCTTTCTTAAAGTATCTTCCCTCTGCCGATATGCAACGGTCCCTTCGTTAAGTTCACTTTTCAAAGGATGTGTCGAAGGCATTTTGTGCAAGCTGCTTTAGCAATCCCTGTACAGCTTGAATAACGTCAGCATCTGTGTTGAATGTTGCGCCACGGAACTTCTCTTTGATTGTTGGAAACGACCAGAAATCGCACGGCGCGAGGACAGGACTGTAGGCAGGCTTTAGAATGATTTCAATACTGCATTTCATAAGAAGCTGTTGAACACAAGCAGCCACATAGGGGACGGGGGAAGGTATCACGGTGCAGTGTCCACTTGCCCACCAGTTCTGGTCGCTTAATTGATATGTGCCATCGCAGACGCTTCAAGAATTATAATCACCTTCCCAGCTGATTCAGTTTGACGGACTTTTTACGGAAGATGGGAGACTGTGTGTTTCCAGATACTCGTTGCGTGCTTCGTGAGGGGTCGAAATAGTGAACCCATGTTTCATCGGCAATTATTAATGTCTTTATAAAGTCTGGATCCTTTGCAATCATTTGTTTCCACTCATGACAACCTGAACTCTGGATAACTATTGTTCTCTCGTCAGGTGATGAGGTTTCCACCTGGAACTAATACGATTCAGCAATAATTTGTCGCGTAGAATGTGACATGCCGACGTTTTTGAAATATTAGTATGTCTTCACACTTCATTCGTGGATCTTCTTGCAGGATTTTCCAAACAGTGTTGACAATATGCACCGTAACAACACTTTTAGGTCGACCAAGCCTAGAAGCGAGTTCTGCTGACAAACGCCTTTTTTTTAATCATGGTGCCATCTAAAAATCGTTCACTCACGCAAACATTTATCTTTGTAAGCTTTTTTTCATTAAATCAACTGTTTCTGAAGTGGAGTCGTTTTACCCAAACGATAGCAAAATTTTTTCGCAAACTTATTTCTTAACGAATCACGCACTTCCACAGCTGTATGGGGGAAAAAACAGACGTACCTTAAACAACTGCGCAATAACAAAACCAGGATCGTCTGCCACGGCTAATAACTGTTGCCATAGATACTTCCTTAATTCAGTTAGTCGTCTGCGTGGTTATTTTCCCCCTTCGCACTGTCATCGACTCAAAAAAAAATTACTTAGTTTTTGTGGAACGGCCTTTGTAATAAATATACAAAAATGCACAAAAAAAGTCGCCGCCCCGGTGGCGCAGTGGTCTAAGGCGCTGGCCTCTGATCATTCGTCCGTAAGGGGTCCAGGTTCGAATCCCGGTTAGGCATGGATGTTGTGTTTGTCTTACGACACTGGCTCTCTCCCTTCCCTGGAACCAGTGACCCTAAATTAAGGACGGGCGACTGCTCATAGCCAATTGAGTTGCTCACGGTAGTCGTTAAACCTCCAATCAAAAAAAAAAAAAAGTCTTTGCTATAAAATTTATCCATTAAATGCTTTGCGAAGAAACAGAGCAGTCTATTTGTTAGAAATCAGGAGATGTCTATGAAGAAATCGCACCTAGACTACATACGAGAATATCTGGCATAAAGCTCCGCAAAAAAAGTTTCCGGGTAAAAGCAAAATTATCCAATTGCTACGGCGGACAGTTCAGAAGGCGCTGTTCCAAAACCGCATGGGAATTTTCACTGACATTTTAATCACTTGCGTGTCCTCACCAGTTTTACATATCGCGCGAGTTTCAAGCTAATGCCAGCAGTTCTTCATGACGTTTCAATTTTCACAAAAAGTAGTGTATCTTCGCTCGATCTGATTTCAACCTATTTTACTAACCCGGAGTTAATTTGTTCTAGCCGATTAAAGCAGCGATGTACACCAATGAGCTATTACCTTCTGACCACCCCCAGCCTAGAGAAGTGAGCGCGCCTGGAGACCGAGCGGTGACGCACGTGAAGTTCGCAGAGCAGTATATATACAACCCGAAGACCAGCTTTCCCTTAGTAGAGTGTTCGGAGTCAGAATGGGAAAAGCTGCCGATTTATCGTAGTTTGATAAACGACAAATTGTGATGGCACGCCGCTTCGGAACTACGATTTCGGAAACGGTGCGGCTTGTGAGTTGTTCACGTGCCGCTGCAGTGAGTACGTATCAAAAGTGGTGCACAGATGGACAAACGACGAACCGTCGTCCACTGCTCATTTATTCCAGAGGGGGCGAAGACTCGCGCATAGTTCACAGGAACTGCAGGGCCACAGTGCGACAAATCACCCGCAGCTAAAACAGTGTTGATCAGGGAAATGTGTCACAGCACACAGTTCATCACAGCCTTCTGCGCATGGGCCTGCGTAGCTGGAGCTCCATCCGGGTTCCAATGCTCACTGCACGTCATCGCCAACAACGCATGAAATGGGCCCAAGCTCATCAAGATTGGACCGTGGATGATTGGAAGACAGTGGCCTGGTCGGACGAATTCAGATTCCTGGTGCATCGCGTAGACGGCCGAGCGCGGATACGCCGATTACCAACGGAAGCTATGAAACCTTGAATCACTGTTGGGCGGAAACAGGCAGGCGGCGTCGGTGTTATGCTGTGTGCGATGTTTTCCTCGGACACTTTCCGCCCCATCATCCCAATAGCACAATTCCTGAGCTCTCAGGTATCTGAACATCGTTGCGGACCAAGTTCACCCATCCATGGCAACTGTGTTCCCTGTTGGTGATGGCCATTACCAATAGGTAAATGCGCCATGCCACACTGCAAGAATCGTCAAGGAGTGGTTCGGGGAACATGCTGGTGACTTTCTGTTAATGTCCTAGCCACCAAATTCAACTGACATGAATCCAATCGAACATTTGTGGTTCGACTTGGAAAAGCGGGTTCGCGTTATATCACCATGACCTCGAAATGTACGGGACCTGGAGGACCTGCTGTTGCCATTATGGTTCCATGTACCGCAAGATACCTATCGCCGCCTCATCGAATCGGTGCCTCGCCGAGTGGCCACTGTTTTGTGGGCTAAATTGGGGTTCTACAATGTGTTAGGTAGGTGGTCATAATGCAATGGCTCATCGATGTACCAAACAATGAAGTTTTCAGATATGAGTTCAAAATTGCGAATGGATAGAGATATTTCACATTCCTTCAGTACTAAATCTGTGAGGAGCATGACATGACAACAAATTTGAGTGGAGTGATTTGACAAATGAGACAAAAACTGGTAACAAGCATTTACAATTCTGCAATACTCTAAGAGTAGTGATTTGACATTATGTAGGTAAACATTGGTAATTTCATGGCATAGGTACATGATATACACTATCTACCAACAAGTAATTGGACACCCCTGCAATCGACAATATCTGCGGTCCTGATACACGTCACGGCCGCCGCCGTTAGATATCGTGTGGGAAATAACAACGCAACCAGTCGCACGCAAGATGCCACGCAGTTCGGAGCTCTCTGATTTCGAGAAAGGTGTAATCGTCGTGTATCACAGAAATGGCCGATCCATACGTGACATATCCAGCGAGTTGAAGTACCCAAAATCGAAGTGGCCTACGTGATTGGCAAGTGGAAGATGAGAGGTGACTGTCGGAATGTGCCCCGACCTGGCAGAGCCACAAAACTGGGAGTTAGAGACCGACGGGTGCTGGCCGGAGAAATTCGGAAGAACCGCACCAAATCGATGGGCCACATCCACGAGGAGTTTTAACAGGCATCCGGGAGTATTCTTTCGATGAATACCATCCGTAAGGAAGCCCATCTGCTCGGTTATCATGCACGTGCTGGGGCCCACAAGCCTTTGATCACCAAGTCCAATAGCGCTGTTCGGCTAACGTGGTGCAAAGAACGTCGACAGTGGACCGTTGAACAGTGGAAACAGGTTCTCTGGAGCGACAAATCAAGGTTCACCCTCTACCGTTCGGATGGCAGTGTCTGGGTTTGGCGTCTGCCTAGAGAACGCCTCCTGCCGGAATGTATTGTGCCAACTGTGAAGCTCGGCGGCGGTGGAATTATGCTGTGGGGGTGTTTCTTCTGGTATGGCACGGGATCCTTGGTCGCAATTCCGGGTAGACTCAACGCCACGACCTACTGCACCATTTTGGATGACCATGCGCTTTCTACGTTGTGGCAGTTTTACAGGGTGGACCCATGTTACTTTCAGGATGACAATGCCACCTGTCATGGTGCGAGGTCCACCATGGCTTGGCATAGTGACAATGGGGTTAATCGAATGGACTGGCCTGCGCAGAGCCCGGACCTTAACCCTATCGAGCACCTCTGGGACGAGTTGGAGCGTCGACTTAAGGGGTGCCCCCACCGTCCGAAATCGGTGAAAGGACTGACCTGTCTTCTCCAAGCCGAGTGGAAGAAAATACCGCTAGCCGTCGTACAACGCCTGGCTGAGAGTATGCCCCGGAGGGTCGCAGCTGTAATCGCCACTCGTGGAGGTTCCACCAACTATTGAAGGTGAATAAACTTCGTTTTCTTTTGCTATCACAGGTGTCCAATTACTTGTTGGTAGATAGTGTATTTCGTACAGTAACTACTGTCTTAATTAGTTTCATCTTTTTATCATGAATGGCTGCAGATGTCCAGTTCCTGAAATCGGAAAGAGATCGTCAGTAAGTTGTTTTGTTCATATCACAGAGAAAGTTATTCAACGTGTAGAGGGAATCGAATAGTCTTTCGTGCTGGTGTTTAGTATACAAGGAAGAAGAGCGGATTTCAGGAAGGAAAACAGAGGTAAGTGAACAATATTTAACCCAGTCATTGATTAGATTCCTGTTCATTTTAAAAATGCACCTTCAAGTCATTTAATCAGCACTGTATAGCGTATGGAAGCTTAGCCACGGACGCATGATCCGTAGCTTTGGGGAGTTAATTTTTTCAGGCATTATTGTTGATTTAAAAAATAACTTTTTTTCATAACTTAAGTTACAATATCTGATTTCTGAATCGTAATCACGACAGTTGGGGTTCAAATAGACACTTCAGTTCCGGTTTTTAATTAATTTTCGCCTGTTACGAAGTAACCAAAGTATCACGAATTTATCACTTACAGGTGGTAACTACGTGATACGTAATAATTGATGTAACTGAAATGTAACAATAGCTCATGTGTACAGTTTTCATCAACAGGCTCATGCAAAGAGAAGACGATAACTGGGATGGCGAATTTTGTGGACACAACTATAAAAAAAAAGAAGTGGAACTCAGTGGGTTCAATGTAGATTTTGCATGATATGGTACCACATGAAGTGCCCAAACTCTTACGGTGAACATCAAACAGAGGTCATCGCTCTTTCCACGTTTATAAGTGAGGTACGGAAAAATTCTCATTGGCCGCCACCGGGAATTGTACCCAGGGTCTTTCAGTTACGTGCCGGAAATGCTTCCTCTGCACCACAGCTGCCTCGAATTCATCCACACTCACAAACAGTAACTGCCAAACCACATGGCAGGTTGCTTCTTGGAGCCCCACACAATGCTGGGGATTCGCCAAAGATGGTAAACAGCAACTTAATAAATAATTAGAAGGCGAATGAATAATTAATACATACATTTGACGTGCAGTGAAAGCATATCCAATACGTAACTGGAAGACCCAGAGTTCGATTCCCGGTGGCGGTCAATGAGATTTTTTCGTGACTCACTTATAAACGTGGAAAGAGCTATGACCTCTGTTTGATGTTCCTGTTCCACGTCAAATGTCTGTATTAATTATTCATTCGCCTTCTAATTATTTTTTCAGTTGCTGCTTTCCATCTTTGGTGAATCCCCAGCATTGTGCCGGGCTCCAAGAAGCAACCTGCCAAATTGGCTTGGCAGTTAGTGTGTGTGAGTCTGGAGGAATTCGAGGCCGCTGTGGTGCAGTGGAAGCATATCCGGCGCGTAACTGGAAGACACTGGGTTCGATTCCCGGTGGCGGCCAATGATAATTTTTCCGTGACTCACTTATAAGCGTGGAAAGAGCGATGACCTCTGTTTTATGTTCCTAGTCCAAGTCAAATGCCTGTATTAATTCTTACGATGAAAATGAAGATGTGTTCACGTGCGACGCCTGTGATTGCTACTGATAATGGCTGAAATTAAAATGCGAAAATGGCGCTTAATGAAAAAGTGAGAATTTTATTGACAAAAATATGTATTTCTTCCATGTTTGACCAGAGTAAGCTGTACAATATATCATGTCCATTATTATTTCTATATTTCTTTACATTCACGCAATGATGTGCGTACGAATGGACAACTTGTTCACTATCACGAACTTAGCAAGGTATTATCACGAAGTTATCAAGCATATTATAGAATAACCACTGGTAAACATTATTCGGAAACATCTGTTGTGGAACACAAACACACAATCCTACTGCTCTCCAAGTTACTGGTATTACGTACAAATGTATTGCGTATGGGGTACTAGGGTTTGATAAGCATGGACGATAAACTTTTGTGGTCAAAATGGACATTTCTAAAATTATCACGAAAATGCCACTGTTTACCTTACTTTACTCCTCACACAAGTAATAAATTCAGTAAATGTTTTGTGTAACTTCCTACGAGGAGGTTCTCAAAGACTAATATTTAAAATATTTTTAACAAATTCGATATAGCAATGATAAAAATCATTTTCCTATCGTGAAATATGTAAGTGCCCTTTGAAAAAAAAATTGTTTGAAAGAAATTCATATCAAGCTGGAGCAAATATTTACCGATGATCGTCAATTCACCAAAATTGAAGAGGCAGAAGGCCATCATTTTGCCTATATTTCCATTCAGCAAGCTGATGAATTCTCTAATACCAAGTATTTCCTAAGTATAATGTTCAGAAAAAAAAAGAATAAGTAGTTATTCACAGTTATTTCCCAATCTTCACAAAATATTATTATCGGTGGCATTAAAGAACCGAAAATAAACAACATTACTGAACTTACCTGATTATTTAACAGGGATTTATTGCACTTACACTGAATGACCAAATTATGATGACCTCCTGGATAGTACGTTGCTGGGCCGTCTTTTATCCTTAATACTGCTTGAATTCGTTTTGGTATAGATCAGGGGTCGTCAACCTTTTAATGCCTGTCGCCCACTTTTGTATCTTTGTTGATGGTAAAATTTCCTCACCGCCCACGTGTGCCAAAGTAACTCAATTTAGCGCAATTGCGAAGTAATTTTTAGAAGGGAGAGTTTGTAAAAAATATGTATTTAAATATATCTTTTCATTTATACTTTATGTATGTTTATACATAGATATTTTCAATTTTTTTATACTTTATGTATGTTTATACGTAAATATTTTCAATTTAATTTGCAGTAAAAGGATTTATCATCCAGTCATACACCTTCAAGTTCAAAATATCTTTAAATCGTTTTTCCATATCCAATTTCAGTTCGTTGGGGTGGCTACTGAACCTTTCAATCTCCTCAGGAGTGATATCACCTTTTATAGATGACAATTCGGGAAACTGAGGAAATTCTCTCTTCAAAAGATTATGACGGAGTAGTTCAAGTTTTTCGATAAATAATGACACAATATTTCGGCAACAGATAAGATTTATACTATAATGGTTCCTTGAAGCTGCAAATTAATTTCATTAAATCTTTTGAAAATGCCTGCCAAATAAAAGGTATCATTCTTTATTGTTTTTAATTGTTGACGTAGACCAGCCTTATTAATACTTTCCAAAAACCGTATAACACTATCATATAATGCTACAAAACGAGACACAATAATGGATGAAAACCCCCACCCGCCCACAACGTGTAACAACGGACAACCCCCCCCCCCCCCTCACATACACACACCATGAAAGCTTGAATCGCCCACTAGTGGGCGGTAGGGACCAGGTTAACGACCATTGGTATAGACTCTATTTAATGTCGGTAGGTGGTGTGGGGTACAGTAGCCCAAATGCGATGAATTGAACCCTCCAGCTCTTGAAGATTTGATGGTAGCGGATCCAGCTATATGCTGCCCTTTTCGACTTCATCCCACAAATGCTCCATTGGATTTAGATCCGGTGAATGAAAAGGCCAAAGAGACAGAGAAAAGTCTCCGTGAGACTTGAGGCTCCTCAAACCATTCGTGTGCAATGTGAACACTATGGCATGGAGTATTGTTCTACTGGAAGTATCCATCTCCATGAGGATAAACCATCAATATAAATAGATGGACTTGGTCGGTAACGATATTTAAATAGCTTTGGAGTTGCTCTACACGAATCAAAGGACCCAAACACTCCCATGGAAACATGCCCAGGCCATAACGTTGCCTCCGCCAGCGTGAAGAGTATTGGCAATGCAAGATGGGTCCATGCTTTTGTGTTGTTCTCTACGTATCCTTACCCTACCATCTGTATAGCGTAGATGAAGACGTGATTCGTCTGACCATATTACCCTTTTCCGCTCATTTACTGTCCAGTTCTTGAGTTTCTGAACAAAGTGGGTGCGTTTCTTTTATAATTATTTAAATATTTTTCAGAGCATTAGGAAAGATCGAGACTTAGTACATAAGAACAATAAATTTGGTGTATATAGCATCCCACACAAAGCGACAGACCCGTCTGCGGTTGACCAAGAGTACATCGGTTTCACTTCAAGATCTTTGAATACCAGAGTGAAGGAACACATGTACAATGTCCGAGTGGGTGCCAAAACAACCGCTCTCTCCCGATTAGTTGACTCTGGAACCCATGTACCAATCTGGACAGAAGCGGAGATCCTCGCCACACCAAGTAAGAAATATCAAATAACATTTACTGAAAGTTTATTTATTGCATGGAAGGGGCATATGTGTTGTAACGACTCTGTTCCATACGTCATACCTAGACCGTGGACATTTATGTTTACTTATTACAGTGCACATGACCGTCCAATTTAATAAGTTGCTGCTTGACTTAATTATTATTATATTGTAATCGATTTGTTTTCGTTTACACCCCAGATGGCAGTTCGCAAATTGCGTCATTAGTTGAAATTATAAATTGTCTATATCCAGCCCATACTACCTCTTTTTTTATGTATCTGATGATGGAACCCTGTGCGGGTATTCGAAAGATCTTATACGTTTTGCTTTTATGCTCGGTGTATTTTAATTAAACGTAACCGGAGGTTCCACGGTGAGCCCTGGTTTATATCGTGCATAGATGGCATTCAGTTTTTTAGCATTCTTTTTATTCGCTGCAGATAGCAATGGCTTACGGACAGGTTGTCTGTTTCTGTAGCCCGTACTATGTAATGTGCGGCGAACTGTACGTTGATAGGTCATCGCACTTGGTGCCTGATTCAGATTATCTGTAGTCTAAAGAAGTGTTTTCCGTCTGTATGACTGAACAAGTCTATCTACTCTCCACTCAGCTGGAGCATTTAGCAACTGTTGAAAACCACACGTTTTGCGCTCAGACCGGTGTTTTGACTGGTGGTCCACTTTCTGCAAACATCCACCTTACTCGCCAGATTTGGCTCCCCCAGACTTTTTGTCCTAATGTGTGTCAGTACTTCCGCCGTGCCTTCGAATAACTGTACGAAAGATCTCACTGTTGTGCGAAGTTGGAGGGAGATAATTTTAAATCTGTGTCGGTGACGATTCCAAATATAGTTTGTTGTTTTGATATAGTAATTTTTGTCTCATTTTTAACGGACGCACAGTGTAGGTGTTCGTTATTCAGTAATACACTGCTAGCCACTCAAAATGCAACACCAAGGAGGAAGCATCCGATTGGCCTGAAATTCGCAGCATGAGTCGCCCGCGAGAGGACATGCAAACGATTAGCAATGCGGGGCATATGCAAATCATGTGCGCCCGGCACGCCACCGAGAAGCACTATAAGAAGGGTGCACAGAATGCGGGGTGTAAGTAGTGGAAGTGTGTTGTGCTGCCGGACCTGTGCGTGGGAAGCTTCCTGATGCCTCGTCGCAGAATTCGGCTCTCATTCCAGCACGTTTCGGAGTTCGACAAAGGACGAATAGTGGCTTGTCGCGACAGCGGTTTATCGTATCGAGACATCGGCGCCCGTGTGGGACGACATCCAGCCACAGTGAGGCGAGTGTGGATTCAGTGGGTGCAGGAGGGACGGACGGACCGACGTGAGCGATTGCCGCAGCCGCGGCACACCACCGAACGAGAGGACTGGCATGTTGTGCGGCGGGAATTGACGGCCCGCACCGCCGCATCATGAACGTTAGCGCAAGAGTTAGGGTGTGTTGTGCAACAACCTGTGTCAGCACGTACCGTTCGACGTCGTCTTCAGGAGCGGGGACTTGTCGCACGGCGCCCATTGCTCCTATTACCATTGACGTTACACCACCGGCGAGTGCGGCGGCAGTGGGCCGTTGAACTCCTCACCTGGACTACGGGATGGCACGACATTGTCTTCTTCGACGAATCCCGCTTCTGCCTGCAACACCACGATGGTCTGATCCGCGTGTGGCAGCACCGCGGCGAGAGTCTGTATGACGCCTGCATTATGCATCGCCATACCGGTCCGTCGCCTGGCGTTATGGTTTGGGGCGCAATTGGATAAGACACCCGCACCTCTCTGGTACGCATCGCCGGTACATTCAACGCCCACCACTACATCTCCGACGTTTTGAAGCCTGTTGTCCTCCCTTACCCGCAGAACCTGCCAGCGGCCACGTTTCAGCAGGACAATGCGCGCCCGCACGTGGCACGCATCGTGCAACAATTCTTCACGGCCTACCAAGTGTCAATGCTGCCGTGGCCAGCCTGTTCTCCCGATATTTCGCCCATCGAACACGTCTGGACGCTGATCGGCAACCTAGTGGCCCGGCAAGCACCACTCGCGGCTACGCCTCATGAACTGGCAGCAATTGTGTTACGTTTGGCAACGTGTGGAAACAGCCTCGACAGACATACCCCAAGCCCACATCCAAAGCCTCTTTCGTTTGATGCCGCGGCGTATCATCATCATCATCATCATTGTCAACCATTATCAATCCACTGCTGGACGAAGGTCTCCCCAAGTTTCCTCCACAACAGTCTGTCTTGTGCCAGTCTCCTCCATGTCACCCCTGCATACTTTCGAATTTCATCCATCCATCTCCCATGTGGTCTTCTTCTGGGTCTTTTCCTGTCCCTTGGAATCCAATCTAAAATTTCGGCTGTCCATCGATGATCTGTCCTTCTGGCAGTATGCCCAGCCCATTGCCATTTCAGGGATTTAACTCTGATCATGATGTCTTCCACTCTTGTCATTTTTCGGATCCACGAGTTCCTCTTCTTATCTCTCCTGGTTACACCAAGCATGCACCTCTCCATGCTTCTTTGAGTTGTCTGCAGCCTTTGTATGTCTCTTTTAGTTAAGGTCCACGTCTCCGCACCATACGTAAGCACTGGAAGGATGCATTGATCAAACACTTTTCTTTTAAGACATAATGGCATATTGCTCTTGAAAATTATGCTGTTTCTTCCAAAAGCTCTCCAGGCAAGTTTTGTACGCCGATTAATTTCTTCATCAATGTGACCCTCACTTGATATCTGCTGTCCAAGATAAACGTACGTGTCTGTTATCTCCAGCTTTTCTCCATCAATCGATAAATCTTCATTTCTTGTAAAAGCATTGAACATCACTTTTGTCTTCTGAAAGTTCATTTTTAATCCCACTTCTTTACTCTTGTCAGCAAGTTCCTGGATCATACTCTGCAGCTCTGATGGGGTAGTTGCAAAAATGACTACGTCATCAGCAAAACGAAGGTGGGTTAGATAATCTCCATTAATCTTTATCCCCTTGTTTTCCCAGCTCAGTGACTGAAAAACACCCTCCAATGTGGCATTAAAGAGCTTCGGAGATATGGTGTCACCTTGTCTCACTCCCTTTCCAATTTTTACGTGTGTTGTATTTTCAAACAGCCTAATCTTTGCACTTGCATTTTCATAGATGTTATTAATAATATTAATGTATGCATCTTCAATACCGCAGGTTTTCAGAGCCATTGTAACTGCTGATGGTTTCACCGAATCAAAGGCTTTTTCATAATCGATAAAAGCCATGCACAATGGAAGTTCATATTCCCTCGCTCTTTCAATTAGTTCTCTCAGCACGTGGATATGATCTATTGTGCTGTAGCCACTCCTGAATCCAGCTTGTTCTCTCGGTTGAGCCATGTCCAGTGTTACCTTCAAGCGGTGTGAAAGAACTTTAGTGAAGATTTTATAAACTACTGATAGGAGGCTGATAGGTCTGTAGTTTCCGAGATCCTCAATGTCACCTTTCTTATGTAGCAGGATCATTGTAGCGGTGTTCCAATCCTCAGGAATCTTTCCTTCATTAAGGCATCGAGTGAAAATTTGGGCGAGTACTGTTTCGATTTCTCCACTTGCTTCTTGTATGATGTCTACAGTAATTCCATCTTCTCCTGGAGCTTTTCCTCGCTTCATGTTCTTGATTGCATGTGCTACTTCTGCTGGAAGGACTGGAGGAACTCTGGTACTGGTATCTTTCATGATGTCTGGAGTGCATATATCATCCCTTTCATATAATTTGGAGTAGAAATCTTTCACTCTTGTCAAAATTTCGCCTCTATTTCTTGTTACAGAACCATCTTCTTTTCTCAGTGCCATAATCTGTTTTCTTCCCTTACTGAGATGTCCCTTTGCTATCTTTAGGCTTTGGTTGTTTTCAATTGCTTTCCTCACTAGTTCACAGTTGAATTTCCTTACGTCTTCAGTGATACTTTTTCTTACTGTCTTGCATAGCTCTATATATTCCACTTTGGAAGTCACATCTTCTTTAGTTGTCCTCATCTCTCTTCTTTTTTGCATCAACATTTTGGTTTTTCCTGATAATTTGTTCACATGCAACTTGTTCTTAGACCCAGCTAATTTTGTTGCTGTTTCCATAAGAGCTTTGGTTATTTTTCTGTTAACTTCAGAGATGTCCACTTCTTCCGATGTTAGGCCTTCTAAAGCAGAGAACCTGTTCTTCAGTTCTAACTTGAAGGTATTATGGTGTTTTTTAAGGTTGGTTATGTCAATAGATTTTGTTTGTCCTATGAGCTTGCCACGTTCAAGTTTAGTGTTGAGGTGCATCTTACATCTCACCAATCTATGGTCACTACCTGTGTTGAACTTGTTTAGCACACTGCAGTCTTCTATGACGAATTTTTTGTTACACATAATAAAATCAATTTCACTTGTCGTCCCATTTGGATGTCTCCATGTCCATTTCCTGTGTGGCTTTTTCTTGAAGAAGGAGTTCAAGATGAAAAACCCTTCTGCCTCTGCAAACTCAACGAGAGTATTTCCACGCTGGTTTCTGTTGCCATGACCGAATTTACCTACCGAAGTTTCATTCTGTTGCCGTTGCCCTATTTTTGCATTGAAATCTCCCATAATTATTTTCAAGTGCTGCTTACCTTTATTATTTAGATGACAAATTTCCTCATAAAATTCTTCAATTTCTTCTTCAGGATGACTTGTGGTGGGTGCATAAGTTTGAATAATCTGAGCCTGGTATCTTTTCGAGAGTTGGATAACAAGTCGTGCAGCTCTGTCAGAGGAACTTTCAACTTCTACAACTTTATCCTTCAGTTTCTTGTTTATTATAAATCCAACACCACTAGTTCTGCCAGTATCTGTCCCACGATAGTAGAAGAGATGTCCACTTTTCAGTTCGATGAGATCTTCTCCTTTTCTCCTTACCTCACTTAGCCCCACGATGTCCCACTTGATCCTTTGTAGTTCCTCTTCCAATTCAAGAAGCCTTGAATCAGAAGATAGGGAGCGTCCATTGTAAGTAGCCAAGGTCAGCATCAGATGGCAGCCTAGTCCGGTCCTCCGGGGATTCTTAGCACCCTCTGCCTTCATGTCGCACTGGCCGCTGCCTTGGCCAGGTACATTCCAGCTGCCGGAGACTGAGGGCCAAGATTTAAGTTGTGGAATCATTTTGGAGGGGTTTGGCCATAACTCACCACGCTGGCCAAGCGGGTTGGTGAGTGTGGGATAGCATTTCCTCTGATCCCGATGGTATAGTTATACCGCTATGGGCGGTCGTCAGAGCCCCTTTAGTGGGAACAGGATGCACCACGAGAAGGCGGGGTTGACATTTGTCAAGGAGAGGCTGGGCGTATAGGGGCCGTTATTTCTAGCCATGGGGGCCACACGAACTATTGATGTTTGCGTGTTCCGCAAGTCGCACGGGCCTGTAAGCTCAATTGTTTCATATTTGTATCTGTTGTTATGTGTCCAGTAAATCTGGCTTTGCTATCTCGTCTCCTTCTTGGTGTTGCATTTTGGGTGGCCAGCAGTGTATATTGGGTTGAGGAATAAGTAAAGTCGTTTTTTTCAAACGTTGGAAAATTTTATTTCGCAACAACAAAAAATAACAATTTAATCAATAATGTATTCGCCACTAGTATTTACAACTGCTTCTCATCGTTCAACAAGTTGTTCGATGCCTCGGCGATAAAAAATCTGCCGGTCATTACCCGAAGAAGTCGTCCAATCATGTCCGCAATTCCACGGCATTATTGAACGACACGCCGCGCAAATTGTCGGAAAGCGATCGAAACAGATGAAAATCGGATGGAGCCAAGTCCGGAGAATAGGGCGGGTGCGGAAGAACTTCCCAATTGAGTGATTGAATGGCGGTTTTGGTCGTATTGGCGATGTGGGGCCTAGCGTTGTCGTGTTGCAGCAGAACACCTTATCGCCGATCGGGTCGCTTTTGTTGCGTTGCGTCGTGGAGTCGATGCAGTTGTTGAAAATAGAGGTCCGCATTGACCGTCTCATTGTTCCGAAGAAGTTCGTAGAGGATGATGCCCTGCCAATCCCACCAGACACACAGCATCGTCCACCGAGGATGCAACTCTTGTTTTGCTCGCGGCGTTCAGTGTTTCGAGGGACTGACCCATTCTTTTCGCTGCTTCATGTTGACGTACAGACACCATCTTTTGCCGCCGGTAACGATGCGGTACAGAAATCTTTCCTTAGGACAACGAGTAGCCCTGTGACGAACAAGCAAACCGGCAGCAATTGTGGAACGTTGATTTCTGCTGTTGTCGTTCAAAGCGTGCGAAACCCAAGCGCCGAGCATTTGAACTTTCCCCATCGCATGAAGGTGATTCACGACTGTCTTCTGATCACAGTTCATTTGCTCAGCCAATTCTCTGGTCGACTGACGTGGCTTTTCGTGCAGCATGTGGTTCAATTGCTCTTCATCGAACTGAACTAGGCGACCGGGGCGATCCATGTCCTTAAGGTCGAATTTGCCCCACCGCTGAGCGATCCTTTCAGTCACAGCATCTTCACCGTAGACAGCACAAATCTCGAGAGTAGCTTTCATGGCTGGCTTTGGTCCCTCGATTAAACGCGAAAAGCAGCGGATGTCGGAAATGCTCCTTTTTGTCCACTTGACATTCCATTTTAATGACCTGAAAACCAAATAAAATTAAATCAAATCACACACACTGGCATGTAGAACGGACACGTATCTATCGCACAGTATATCACATGTTGCCACAATATTTTATTTTGGCACACAAATGGAACTGTGTAAAAAACCGACATTACTTACTCCTCAACCCAATATTTACGCTACAATTTGAATTCCTGAAAACTGCACCATACACACTGTTAAAAATTTTGTGGTAGGTTGCACCAAAAAGTGGTGCTACACCAGCTGCACCATTTTCTGAGAAAAGATACACTATTGTGTGATCCCAACAAAACAGAACAACATGGTACTACCTTGTACCATAATGTGGCACAACCTTGTACTGTAAAGTTGTGCAAAGTTGCATCATGTTGTTGGGTTTTGTTTGCACCACAGAATGGTGTATCTTTTCTCAGAAAGTGGTGCAGCTGGTGTAACACCACCTTTTGGTGCAACCTACCACAAAATTTTTAACAGCGCAGTAATAAGCCATGTGTGCATTGTTTTTGTGTCTACAGGAGGATCTTAAGGTTTTTGCCACTTGGACAGCGCACATATTTGATCATGTAAACACTATAGAACATAGAAATTTTAAACATTTTTTTTAAATCTGACGCTTCAAAACTTCGGCTGTTTCAAAATTTCACCCAGTTATTGGCTCATTAATAATCCGGATTTTTATGACCCCACAAACGTTGTACCTCAGACTAGTAAAACTTACATGATAAAAGAATTTTACTGAAACGTACTACAAGCTTAAAAAATTATTTTGAGTTTGAAAACACAAGTTTGTCCATGATGGGATCGAAATCCACCCCCCCCCCCTCACTCTGGAGTAAGTTGCTCTCCCAACTAAACTACACGGACAGAATGTATCGCTGCAGATTTGTCGTCTTCACACGAGCTTTAAACTCTGTAGTACATCACATGAGTAAAATGGAATTACATGTACATGGATTTCAACGCACTATCCCTCTGCAAAATATGGCCACTTTTTGTTTGGGATAAAATCAGCGATATTTATTTGCCAAATAAACTCATGAATTACAGTTGATTTGCAATTGCATCTTAAATCAATGGGAGATCATTTATTTGCCAATATTAGGTGTACAAATGTTTTTTGTGTGTGACTTATACCGCTAATTTACATATCCGACTTTCCCCCGCGTTGTTCTCATGCGACCGTAACTGGTCCAGAGTATAAAATGTGGCACAGAAGTTTGCCCAACAGTCAAACGCACTTGCACATCGGTAGTTGAAAGATGGCAAGCGATACTGCATTTATACGACACCGCATTCGTTACAAATTTCATCAAGGAAAAAGTGCTGCAAAAGCAAGTGCATCGATCTGTTCTGTTCTGGGGGAGAATATTGTTTCGAAAAGCACGTGTGAGTTTTGGTTTAGATGGTTTAAAGCAGGTGATTTTGATGTTAGCGATCGAGAACGTAGCGGCGCCCCGCAAAAGATTGCACATGAGGAACTGCAAGCATTGCTGGATGAAGATTCATCTCAAACACAAAAAACAAACTAGCTGAACAACTGGGGTAACTCAACAAACCATTTCCAATCTTTTACGCGCAATGGGGAAGATTCAGAAGGAAGGAAAATGGGTGCCACATGATCTGAGCCAAAGGAACAAGAATGAGCGTGTCATGAAGTGTTTTAATAAGTTGAATAAACAACACAGAAAGTCTTTCCTGTGGAAAATCATTACGGGTGATGAAATGTGGATATGGTACGTCAATTCCAAACGCAAAAAACATTGGATAGACCCCGGTGAAGCAAAGACTTCGACACCGAAACGCAATATTCACTCCAAGAAAGTTCTGCTGTGCATCTGGTGGGATATGAAGGGTGTGCTTTATTATGAACTGTTGGAACAGGGTCAAACTGTTTGTGCTGATAGCTACAAGCAACAATTACTGCGATTGAACACGGAAATTTGTCCGAAACGTCCATTCACAGACAAAGGATTGCGTCCCGCGAAATTACTGCATGACAACGCTGGGCTGCATGTCGCCAAATCGGTCAAGGAAACATAACTGACGCTTGGCTGCGAAGTTTTGGAGCACCCGGCGTATAGTCCCGACATAGCCCTTTCAGACTATCATTTGTTCCGATCGATACAACATGGTTTGTCTGCTGTACGGTTCCGCGGACATGTGACGAAGTGCAAAAATGGGTTGACGATTTCATGGCGTCACACGAAGAAGTATTCTTCATGGCTGGAATCCGTCAGCTGCCCGAGCGATGGCGGAAGA
Source organism: Macrothele yani (assembly GCA_039090855.1). Classification (NCBI taxonomy): domain Eukaryota; kingdom Metazoa; phylum Arthropoda; class Arachnida; order Araneae; family Macrothelidae; genus Macrothele; species Macrothele yani. The sequence continues at coordinate 122,718,035 of CM077026.1, forward strand.
TGATAGATAATGTATTGTTGTTTTCTCTCAAATTACATGTTGCGTTGTCTTGAAACACTTTAAAACGTATTTGTACACCTAATACAAACACACAAATTGCAAGTGATTTATAATTGTGTTATAATTTTTCAGTTTTTTTTTTTTTTTTGTTCAGAAGAGCTTTTCAGTGGGAATAAGAAACGTGCGTACGTTGTCAAGTATGAGTATGAAAAAACAGTTAATGATCAAAAGAAAAATTATTGTCAAAGTAAGGAAGGTAATACTAACATGCATAGCTGCCTTAATCTGCATGCTTCTTTCGTGCAAGCTTAGGCAGATGTGCTTTATGTAGAAAACGAGCATTTCGCATTGCGTACAGTAGTTGATCAAAACGGCCATGTTGACACAATGCACCAAGATCATCCCAGTGATTTTGAGGGGAAGTAGCTTGAAACGATAATTGAACGCTAAACTAAGGAAAACAGGGAGAATATTTGAAAAACAAATCTGAACAAAAGAACTGATTTCTAAAATAAAAGAAAACATTAGATAAACTTTTAAAACAAAAACACAAAAATGTAAAAAAAAGAAGTAGTTATTAAAATTAATTGGGGTGCCGTTGAACATCAGCAGGAGATGGCTAATTCGAATTTTGAATTAGTACATTTCCATTTTCAATTTTCGGTGTCTGCCTAAATTTAACTAATTCTTTCCGCTTAATTCCACAGTGAAATAAGATTCACTTTTGGAGCACCTTTTTATATTTTTAACGTTTTACTTTATACAAAAGCAAATGTTAAGATTTTTAACGTTTTGCTAAATAACGGTACGTATAACCGTTTTGTATGAAATCAAAATATTATGAATCTTACGACTTCACCATTACCTTATTATTTTTCCTAAGGTTCATCTTGCTGGTCTAAACAATAGTTCATCTTGCTGGTCTAAACAATAAATTGGTGAACCAAATGCGTTCTAAACAATGACATGCAAGACCTGTATAACGAAGTAAATTTCTCCGTCATTTTTGGTCTACGCCGGGATTCGAACCCGGGTCCCCTCATTCCGGAATAAGTTGCTCTACCAATTAAGCTACGCGGACATTTTATTCTGATTCCTATCTGCCTTTATGTCGTATGCGTCCTTCTGGCAGGTACGTCACATCTCCTGGTACGTTACACCTGTTTACTGGAAGATGCCCAATTCTCAGTCTTGAGGACTAGGAAATTCCGAGAAAGGTCATAAATTCAATATTAGCACTCACTTTGTTTTACAGTAGTAGCTCTTTCAAAAACTTTTTAACATACGAAAATAAATTTTGGTCTCTGAGCACGCACATGCGGAAAATGGTTATGCGAGAAGAAAAAAGAGCATGTGAGCGTTTTCCAAAATTAAATGGTTTACTGAAAGAGCAAAAAAGCAGTTGCGAAGACTTTTTTTATGAGAGAAATGGGGAATAGTTGGGGGACCCTTTTAGTAAAAACAGTTTGGATCTTCTTTAGATGCAATCTGGAATATACATTGTGAATTTAACTACCACTAGGATTTTCTTCGTCAAAAAATCCAAACCAAAATTCAGTATTTTTTCAGCAGTTTCGTAGGTATGTGGAAAATATACCATATATCATGAGAAATAGGTAGCCAAAAAGATACCACGATTATTATTACATACTTCTTATAAACTAAAGTCTATAAATTGATTTACAATAATAATTAATGCTTTGAGGTGTACGAATTGCAGAGTTTGTATAAACGAGATAAAACAAGTAGTTTAAATATTTGCAATTATTCTTCAAAATAAAGTCGAAACTATTACAACCAGTCTTCAGAAAAAAGATCGTCATGAATGCAATTCTTCAAAAGAAAGTTGAAATTATTACAATTAGTCTTCAAAGAAAAAAGGTTTATATGGTTGCAATTATTCTTCAAAAAATAAACATTGATATGGTTACAATTACCTTCAAAGAAAAACGTTTCACATGATTGTAGTTAGTCTTAAGAAAATAGCTTGACATGATTACAAATATCTTCAAAAGGAAAAAGGCTGATGTGATCATAATTAGTGTTTAAAAAAAACAAGTTGATATGATTTCAATTAGTCTTCAAAGAAAAAAAGGTTGAAATATTTCTTTTATCCGGGATTAACAACCACCAAAACCAACTCCAAGGCTTGCATACAGACACACGTCCCTAATTTGTAGCCACTGGTTCCAGAGAGAAAGAGCCAATGCCGTAAGACAAAAGTGCCACCCATGCCTCACGCGGCAATCGAACTCACGCTCTCTAAATCAGAATCCAACTCCACTGGAGAAACAAGAAAAATTAAATATAACACCCTTCAAGGAAGATATCATTTGCATATGAATTTTAAATGTCTTTAAACGCAGTTAAAGGTTTTCAATTGTTTAAATTTCGAATCTGAAGCGGACCGCCCCGGTGGCGCAGTGGTCTAAGCGATGGCCTCTAATCATTCGTCCGAAAGGGGTCCGGGTTCGAATCCCGGTGAGGCATGGTTGTTGTGTTTGTCTTACGGCACTAGCTCTCTCCCTTACCTGGAACCAGTGACCCTAAATTAGGAACGGGCGACTGCTTATAGCCAATTGAGTTGCTCACAGTGGTCGTTAAACCTCCAATCAAAAAAGAAAATAAAAGAATCCGAAATGGAACGCCTCGAAGGAACAATTTTTCCATATTTATATGCGGAGCCTAACTTGCAGTAAAAAATATGAAGGGTTCCTCGAATTGGTAAACCAAAATACATTTAATTCCGATTGAAGAAGTATACTATGAAATAAACTTAAGAGAAAATAACAAGACGTAACATACGATTGTGTCCTCACGGGAAGACTTTTGCAGATTCGATAAGCCTGACCCTACACTTGAACTATGTGGGTATGGGAGCAGAAAGCTTTTCAGATCAGATCATATGTAGAGGATTTTAGGAGATTTGGGCTAGAGTGCCCGATAGGAAAGCCACACGGAAGCAAGGTAGAAAGACGCCCTTATTTATTTCCAGGGGGCCAGTACCCGGGGCCCGATGGCTTAACGTGCCGGATATAACGTGCGGATATTTAGTGGTTCGAGCGTTCGTACCTGCCTGAGATCGAATCAGAGATCTTCTCCGTGGCAGTCACGAACGCTGACCACTAAGCCACCCGTGGCCCCAAAAAGCTTTTCGCACGAGTGTCCTAAATTTAACGCATTCCTGTCGTCCTGTACGACGTCAACATAGCGTGGGCGTTGTTGAAACGCCCTGGAAATAACGGCTGGAACTAACCATTGAAATCATTCACTCCCAGTCCAAAAAACTAATGAAAAGAGATTTCGGATTGGAGCCATTTAAGCCTGTATGTGTTAATGAGCTTTCCCGTAGAGACCTGGACATTCATGAGTGAACAATTCGCTTTGTAGAATTTTGAGAGGGAGAAAATTTCCGAACTCCGTCTAACAGTTGAAGGCCTGAGTACTGCTGTCAATGACTACTCTAATCAGGGTCGTCCATTGGTATAGGCGAGTGAGATGGCTGTCTACGGCAGCCATTCCAAGAGCTGTGGATTTAAATTTTACATTGGTTTTCCAGCATCTAGCAATTTTTTTATCTGTACCATCTTGGAAAAGGCAAAGGAATAAATAAAATCGCTAAAAAGCGCAAGGAACGCTTCTAGCGTAGTAAATCATTTTTTTTTTTTCGTGGTGTAAATTTGGAGCACCAATGGGTTCTTCTTTATTTTTATTGGAGGTTTAATGACCACCGTGAGCAACTCAATGGGCTATAAGCCGTTGCCCGTCCCTAATTTAGGATCACTGGTTCCAGGGAAGGAAGAGAGCCATTGCTGTAAGACAAACACAACATCCATGCCTCACCGGGATTCGAACCCGGACCCCTTTCGGACGAATGATCAGAGGCCATCGCTTAGACCACTGCTCCACCGGGCTGGCGCCAATGGGTTCACTTCTATCTTCAGTCCTTGAGGAAGCAGAACTTAGACCGCTGGGAGACTTCATCTTTCTAAATTGTGTCATGAAACACCGCTTATGGATCCGTTACGCTGACGATATATTTTTCATATGGGAACACAGAATAGACAAATTAAATGATTTCATGCACAAGATAAACACCCTGCACACTACAATAAAGTTCCCTATGGAGTTTGAAGTGACTGGGACGCTGAATTATCTTGAGGTCGCGCTCAAAAGAAATGGGACATCCAGCTTCGATTTTGATGCTTAATATAAACCAACCGTAGCACCGAACCTTGTCCCTCCTGTTTCACACTGCCCAAAATAATACAAACTTTCTGCGTCAAGAGCCTGGTTCTATAGAGCGTATAACGTATGCAGACCCGCCTACCTATATAACAAGGAAATTGATATTTACAGCAGGGATATAAAGGTTGGATATAAGAAAGATGACATAGAGTACATAGAACTGTAAGAAGTCGTGAAATATCTACGATGACAAAACCAGCTAGTAAGACAATGAGATACGCACGATCCATCATATATGTCCCAGGATTTACATATTGGTTGAGGAATTTATTGCGTAAGTACAACATCTCAGTAGCAATTAAATCACCAACCCTGTTATCACATATAATATCAAGCTCCAAGGAGAAACAGTGTGAGAAAGAAAAAGTGGGTGCGTACGCTATACCTTTGGTGTATCCATTCAACATGGAAAAGATATGTATCGGAATGACAAAGCAGTCTTTGGATACTAGATGTAAAGAACACGTCCGAAGTGTCAACCAGAATACAACCATCGCCAGAGAAGTTATGCATTGCTCGGCCGCTCCTGTATGGAATAGTATTAGAAGAACTGCCCTTTACACGAACTTTAAAGAAACTGCCATCAGGAAAACATTTCGAGCAAACTGGCATGCAATGCCATTGTCTCTATGGAACTACCAATGGTTTGGCATGCGTTGTTAAAAGATAGAAACACATCGCGGCATACCGCGTGATAAAAACTCACGTAATACTGCTTAAGTGATGTCAGTCACGTTATATTCAAAACATTATCTTTATTTCCTACGTACTCTAATTCTCTGCATTTTATGTCTACGTTGACTTGAGAAATCCCCTTAGTGGAGTGTGAACGCTTGGTAAACCTTTATACAAATTTACACCACGAAAAATACGGATTTACTACGCTATAAGCGTTTCTTGCATATTCACGACGTGGTGTATTTAAAATAAGAGTATCACTAGAAAGATAAACAGTCAACTATGCCTTTTCGTTTTTTCTTTGTGACGCATATCACATACTTTACTTTCTGTTTATGTTTACTGTTTCTTATATAAATTTTTGGATCTCTGATTATACTCTCCGAAAATTAAAGTCGCATCGGAACTCCCAAGTTTGTGTTTGTTTTCGTCATCACAGGACAATAACCATTTCAGGGAGAAGACTATGATAAATACAGGGGAACAATCGTATTAACTGGGTGTCATGTTAGGTGTTGCCTGTGACAGATTCTTTAGTGATCATTTATTGAACCCTTTATTATAATATTATACCTTCTTCCACTAACTTTTTGTAAGATGCCGTTAAGTGAGGCTACATCAAAAAAGCCAAACCCCTCCCCCCCCCCCCTTTTTTTCTTTGCAGCAAAGGTTCCCTTCCATTTAACTCCCGATTTACAAATAAAATGGTAGGTAAAAGTCCCTTGTGTTGAGTGAAAAGCCGAACTTCTCTGATTTGCTAATTTAAAAGGATTACAATTTTTCTACAGACTACAGCAAATCGTTTGACCAATGCAAATCAAAAAATGTTCCTTGTCATACAGCAGTATAAAATTTATGCAAAGCTAACTACGAAAGCAATGTATAGTGATATTTATAAACATGCATACGATAGCCAGCTTTCGGAGAAGTTTTGAAGATTACAGATGTCATATATTCAATAATTTATTAGCATATTTTAAATTTTAGTTTCCTGTCGTTCAGTAAAATATACGATGCCGAAATCTGATTGAAAATTGATATTTTAACAATAAAGAACCAAGCGCATTTTCAATCAAGAATGATATTAATGGGCCGCCAAATCAATCTCTATAACTTCAGTATGTTATTAAAAAAATACGATAGAAGAAAACTTACTTTAAACATCAAGGGACGTGGAGAGTGTTAAAGTTTGTTAAGTCAGATGATAGATGGCGCCAGGTGTCTCATGTACTGAAAACTCTTGCCTAACACGGACTACAACAGACATGGCTTCCCCAGCGGAGAAAACAGTGTGTGTGCTTAGGTTTGCGGAGTTAAAATCTTAAAGTTCAGCGTAAGTTCAGAACGAAGTACAAGAGACAGCTGCCAACACGAAGGAGCATCGAACAGTGGGTAAATAAATTCAAAGCAACAAGAAGTGTCTTGAAAGGCAAAAGCACTGGGAGACCTTTGTGGAAACATAAGTTTGTCCGCGACAGCCATCGAATCAGTGTCCCCTCATTCTGGAGTAAGTTGCTCTCCCAACTGAGCTATACGGACAGAATGTCTCGCTGCATATTTGACGTTATAACGAAGTTTTTCTCCGTCATTTTTGGTCCACGCCGGGGTTCGAACCCGAGTCCACTTATTCCGGAACAACTCGCTCCACCAACTGAGCTACGCAGACGTTCGTTCTCGCTGCTATCTGCCTTTATGCCGTGTGCGTCCTGCGAGTCAGGCACGTCACATCCCCCCCCGAAAGAGGGCCGGGGGCATGGCCCACGGGTCAGCCGTGACCATGAATCGTTGCAAGCAGCCATCCGCTGTAGAACGTGCACTTGAGAACTCCCAGTCAATCTGGTGTGTGGAATACAACGTCACACACATTTATTTTTCGAAACGCTGAAGAAGGGATTCTCTTATTTTTCCTGTCTCGCTGTGTAGAAAGAACATCACACCATTGCGAGATCTTTAACGGCCGGGTTATCCGGGAAGTTCGGGCGCCATTATAACGAAGTAAATTTCTCCGTCATTTCTGGTCCACGCCGGGGTTCGAACCCGAGTCCACTTATTCCGGAACAAGTCGCTCTACCAACTGAGCTACGCAGACGTTCGTTCTCGCTGCTATCTGCCTTTTGTCGTGTGCGCCCTGCGGGGCAGGCACGTCACAACGTCTTGAAACATGTTTTCACCTCTGTAGTACGTCATATTATCTCCCTCTTAATTTTTTTCCTTTGAAGCGAAGTAAGAATTTTTTATTAATTCCGAAGAATGTGTGGAAGAAATATCACACATTTTTCGAAAACCCCAACTGCCAGTGAATCCATTTTCTACAACAGGGCGCCAATGTGAAAACAAAAGTATGTCCGTGTCCTCTCACTCCGGAGCAAATCACTCTTTCAACTAAGCTACGCGGACAGAATGTCTCGCTGCAGATTTCTCGTCTTGACACATGTTTTCACCTGTGTAGTACGTCACACCTTCCATTTCGGACGAAAAGGCGGAAGGCGTGCGTAAGTCTTATCTAAGGAGCCCGAAGAAGCCCGTCCCCGTCCCCACTCGGGAACACGAATTACTGCGACCAACGGTTCACAAGATTCTGCATAAATGTCTACGCCTACACTCATATAAAGTGCAGTTAATGCAAAAACTTCGACCAAAGGATCAACCACGTCCAACAGCATTTGCGGTAGGCATGCTTAATCGCATTGATGAAAACCCTACACTTCTTTCACGGATCTGTTTCAGTAAGTCGACATTCCATGATTTTGGCAGTGTGAATAAACATAACTACCAAATCTGGGGCACGGAAAATCCCCATGTGGTAGTAGCACACGAGAGAGACAGCCCGAAGGTTAATGTCTGGGATAGCCTAATGGAAGACAGAGTGATAGGGCTCTTTTCTTCGCTGAACCAACCGTTACTAGCATAACGTACCTGGACATGTTAGAGCAATTCGCAATTCCACAACTCCAGGATATTCAAGACATATTATACCAGCAAGATGGGGCGCCTTCGCACTAGTCTTTGGATGTACGCAGATCTTTAGGCCACCATTATCCAGGGCGTTGGATTGGGCTTGGGGATCCGACGGCATGGCCACTTCGTTCTCCTGATATTACCCCATGTGATTGGGGGGGCTAAGGACATTGTGTACCAGAAAAGGTACATCTATCACTGAGCTCAAAGAACGCATTACTGCAGCCTTCCTCCTTGTTACACGTGATGTTTTTTTGCAGCGTACGTGTGTGGAACTGGACTATCGTTTAGATATCCTGCGAGCATCAAACGCAGCAGACATAGACCTACTAACATTTAAAAAAAAACTTTCGCATTTACCATGTGTTTTGACATTAAGGTAAGTGTTATTTAATGACATTTTTTTCCAATAGGATACTGAAGTTTTATACTTCATTTATGGGCTCACGGTTTATGACTTCCAATCGCCAACATGGAAGAAGATTCCCAGAAGAACATGCGAAATTTTTCCTTTATGAGGAGAATAGATTGGAGTATACATATATAACTTCTAAATAGCGTGCATGTGGACTTTGTGGCGCTCTGTGCTGTTGTATAAATTTTTGAGCAAGAGACATGAATTTTTTTTTTTTTTTTTTTTTTTGATTGGAGGTTTAACGACCACCGTGAGCAACTCAATGGGCTATAAGCAGTCGCCCGTCTCTAATTTAGGGTCACTGGTTCCAGGGAAGGGGAAGCGCCAGTGCCGGAAGACAAACACAACATCCATGCCTCACCGGGATTCGAACCCAGACCCCTTTTAGACGAATGATCAGAGGCCATCGCTTAGACCACTGCGCCACCGGGGCGGCGTAATGAATTTTAAAGAGAAAACAGAATATCTAGGGAATTTAAAACAAAGCTCAGTAGAAAAAGATGATATTCCATTTCAGTTTCATATCCGACTACGAAGTCTACGTGTAGATTTTATGGTCTTGAAAAAATTGCAGCATTTTAACTACATATTCAGTTGATACCACAAATTTGAAAACATTTCTTCTTACAAAGTGAAAATCCTCCAAATACGTGGCGTCAGTAAATAACCAAAGACATCGCTCCTTCCACGTTTTACCAACACACAGCAACCGAAAAATTGTTATTCGGTCACCGCCGGGGAATTGAATCTCGGATCTCTCGATATCTAGCCGAGCGTGTTAGCCTTACACCACGGTGGCCAACAATCCACGGCGCTATGTGTGTTTTTCAGTCAGCTTCTGATTTCATAAATCCGTAAGATGGGCTCAGCTACTGAGACGTCTCCATGTAGTGGGCATTAACGGCACTGACTATATATTAATTATAGCAGTTCAATCCAAAGGGCGAGATCCAAAGTTAAAATCCTCCAAATACGTGGTATCAGTAAATAAACAAAGACATCGCTCTTTCCATCTTACGGATTTATGATGTCAGAAGCTGACTGAAAAGCACACATAGCGCCGTGGATTGTTGGCCACCGTGGTGTAAGCCTAACGCGCTCGGCTAGATATCGAGAGATCCGAGATTCAATTCTCCGGCGGTGACCGAATAACAATTTTTCGGTTGCTGTGTGTTGGTAAAACGTGGAAGGAGCGATGTCTTTGGTTATTTACTGATGCCACGTATTTGGAGGATTTTCACTTTGGATCTCGCCCTTTGGATTGAACTGCTATAATCAATATATAGCCAGTGTCGTTAATGCCCACTAGATGGAGACGTCTCAGTAGCTGAGCTCATCTTACGCATTTATGATGTCAGAAGCTGACTGAAAAATACACATAGCGCAGTGGATTGTTGGCCACCGTGGTGTAAGGCACAGTCTGTGTTTTACAGTGTGATTTCACCACTTTATCGCGCTCGGCTAGATATCGAAAGATCCGGGATTCAATTCCCCGGCGGTGACCGAATAACAATATTTCGGTTGCTGTGTGTTCCTAAAACGTGGAAAGAGCGATGTCTTTGGTTATTTCTTCCTCCTTTTTTGACCCAATTTGCACACAATATCATAACTTCTTTTGACTCTCTGGGAAAATATCAGACTAATGATGAATAGCATCTTTCTATAGAAAGAGAAAAAGAACTACTTACGTTTCCAGGAGGCATATTTTCCCTTCGTCTAGCGCAATTGTCTCGTAGTAAAGCACTTCCAGGGCGATCTGTCCTCCTAGCCATACAGCTGCTGCGAACAGGTAAAATCTGCATTAAAAACCAAAACAGGATAAAAATATTTTTCGATGCCGCATTCACTTCAGTTTCATTACTTTTTTACAGTCTGTGATTTCACCACATTATTGTTTTATAGCACGTGTATTCCACTTACAACTATTTTACCTAGAGTTCCGGATAAGAGCTTTCTGTACGCCAGGAGTAGCATGTGCTTGAAGAAAAACCTATAACAATAAAAATGATTCAAACACAGTAAGGCATTTGCAGTAAATAGCAAGATTTCTTTAGAAAATTAATGAATGAATAACAAAATAAGTCACAATTTTATATTAGTTTGTGTCATAACTTTTAGTACCATTGGAAAGAGATTACATTACTGTACTGTTTGGTGATCGTGATTGTACATCGATAAAAAAAATTCATGGTGTTAAAATTTCCAGATTTCACAGTGAGAAATGAAAATCTGAACAAATCATTTAATACATGATAGCGTTTCTTCTGAATGAATGAAATTTGGGGGGAAAGAACCAAAAGAATGTGAAAAAAATAGAAAAGAACGTATTAGGTTCAAATAAGCTGAATGAAGCCGTTGATCAAAATCTAAGTTTCTTTTCTAATAATGCTTATTTTTTGGGGGTGATATTGTCTTCAACGACGTATTTTAATTAATTTTGTGAATTTTATTTCTAGAAATAATGAATGTGGCATCAAACCCTGATTGCCAAGTTATGCGTCCTGCAGGAAAGATTGATTGCTGTTCAAATATGGCACAGAAAAAAGCCTTCTGATCTGATGATCTCTCTCTGTGCATCTTTCTGTTTCCCCTCTTCCCCTCATTTCTTTCTTTGTCTCATTCAGGATGGTTTACTACGCAAAGAGCACTGGCATTGGGGAAAAGGTGAAACTGATCTTAAATTAAATAGAGTTAAGTGATTAAGTGGTCTAGAACTTGACTTTTAATTTCCCTAACTTCTGAGTTCGAGTCCCATGACACGAAGGTCTGCAGTATATTCTGCGGATTAACCAAATATGCGAATTAACCAAATATGCAAATTAACCAAATGTGCGAATTAACCAAATATGTTTGTCCATTTGCTTTGTCTCAGTGGAGAGGGGAGTGACTCTTTCAATATGGATAGCATCGAATAGTTGATGATGTTATCTGCTGCTATCTTCAAGTTCACGCCAGTATTTACGATCGGTGTGAGTGATTGAACTTTATCACGACCTTTGCCCGTCGAACTTTCATGGAGTAGACAGAGGCAAAAAGTCAACATGATTTCCCCAAAATAAAGAACCCTTATCGTTTCATGTAAATACCTTCTGCCTTTATTGATGTTTTTCTTTGTAAGCAACATAAATGCAAACAACTGAATTCCTATTGGATATCTTATTCAAAGGTTGATTTTAGATGAAATTCAGACTTGGAAGGAATTCTCTTTCAAGATCACTGATTCGAACTAGAACCTTGTGTACATCCGAAATAGTATGAATTAAAAGAATGTGAACGCAGAAGCATAACATAAATATACATTGAAAGGCCACTCTATTCGTCGCATCTTTATATTGTGCTTATGAAAACAGGGTGATCAGCAACTTTTGGGAATGGGAGGACATTTTCATTAAAAAAGGAGGACATTTAGAGGAAAAGAAGGACATAATAAATTTGTACAAAACTAAATGCGAATTCATATATTCTGTAATTAAATTTTTCAGTTTCAGATTTTTTACGTGAGAAACTTTAAAAAAGAAAAAAAGATTTTAGTCTGGTCAAGACATTTTTTACTCTTTCCACCAGTAGGTTGAAGAAGCGTATATGCTCCAGCTTTGTCCGTCTGTCTGTCTGTCCGTCCGTCCGCGAGATAACTCGTGTAAAAATGGTTCGATTTCGATGAAATTTTGATATGCGGTAGGGGACCACCTGGGGACGAATCCTATTGAAAATGGGTGAAATAGGGTCAAAGGTAAGGGCATAGGTGCGGGATCCATTCCACTGCCCTTATGCGTCATAACTTACGTAAAAATGCTTCGATTGAGACAAAACTTTAGCATGTTGCTTCGGAGGTATACTAAACCAATTCTGTTTAACATCATCGAAGTGGGGTCAAAGGTCATGGCACAGGAGCGAGATTTATTCCACAGCCATTATCCTCATAACTTCTGCAGCGACAAAACTTTAGTATGTTGTTCCGGAGATATACTGAACCGGTTTTGTTTAATATCATCGAAATGGGGTCAAAGGTCATGATACAGGAGCGAGATTTATTCCACAGTCGTTATCCTCATAACTTGAGTAATGATTTCGGGTATGTTGAAAAGCGTATCATGATGAATGCATTGCATGATTTTACTAACTTGTTACTTATATTTTTCACTGGAACATATTGTCTTCAGTAGATCGGGTTCTTTTAACGAATATTTGTTAAATTCAGAGCATGATATGTTTTTCAAATTATATTTAACTAGAAGTATACCCCTCACTGATTGATTAAGAATCTTGAATTACAAAAAAGAAAAAACTCACAGCATGAACTCGCACAAAAAAACAAGCGTATGATTTGATTGCTTTACATGACTACACCGCACGGCACCGTTCACTTGCAATAAACGACAGACAGACAAACGCCCAGTGGTAGGTTTTCCCTACGCTAAAGACTTACAAATGACGCACTGTAGCAGGCAGTTGAGGATTGCAGGAATAAACTGACCGGGGCAGGAGGGAGGGCACAAGCGAGAATCCAGAAATGAAGTAACACAATTGAACGGTGGCTTGATAGGATATATGATTACAATAGAAGAATTTGATCAAAATGTATATGAATTATTCCGTATTGAAAAAGCCGGACATTTGCGATATTTCCCTTAATGCCTGGAGGACACGAGGAGACGTCCTCCAAAAGCCGTGCGTCTGGCCACCCTGTATGAAAAGGACCACTTTTAACCAGCGTAACATTTTAAATAATGTCTTCATGTGAAGAAATGCTCTGAAAAACATGAATAACACAATATATGCAAAGCACTGAACTTCGACATCGCTTTTTATTAAGCTACAAAAAAATACATAAATTAAAACTTTTAAGACCAATTTCTCAAACATTAGGATTTCCCGAATTTCAGCAAAACTTGAAGAAAAGGTTGAGTTATTATTGTTTCAAATACACAGTTCAGTACGGAACTGACGTGTAGTTATGAAGTTATCATGATACAAAAAGTTAGTGAAGACAAGTAAACGATGAAAAAATCTCGCAGCGTAGTCTACCTGCTTTTATTCAGGATTTTTAGTACGGAGTTCATCAAACTCTGGTCGTTATACAAGTTTGCAGACGACGTCAATGAAGTCAACACTGCCGTGATGCTGTGTACCATTTTCTAAGAAGCATCGATCCAACAGCATGGGCGGGGCTGGCGACCCGTGGGATTCCACACATCCTCGATGGGCGGAAAGTTCGATGATTTCGGCGGCCTTGAGAGAATGTCTACGCCCTGGAGACTATCCCTTATTACACGAGTAGTGTGCGGACGGCAGCTCCGGTGGCGCAGTGGTCTAAGCGCTGGCTTATGATCATTCGTCTGAGTTGGGTCTGGGTTCGAATCCCGGTGAGGCATGGATGTTGTGTTTGTCTTACGGCACTGGCTCTCTCCTTTCCCTGGAACCAGTGGCCCTATATTAGGGATGAGAGACTGCTTCTAGCCCATTGAGTTGCTCATGGTGGTCGTTAAACCTCCAATCAAAAAAGTGTGCGGGCGCGCGTTGTTTGCATTATCGGAGTACCATCGAAGAAAGATAGTATAACGGAGCGGACGATTACGTTGACGTAACGTCTTTACGTCACACTGCCAGGAATCTTGATAAGAAATATCGAGCTGCTTTTTCAGATTCTACACCACAGGATTTTCGGCAGACACCTCTGTATTAGTAGCAGTTAGTAGGTCTCGCTACAGCGTGTTCGCCATTGTTAACGGGTCGCGTACATGCCCTCTACGGAGTATATGATCTTTGCGTTTTCGGCGAACACACTCGACCCTAAACGCCATCCTTACTGTGAGGCGAGCCTATACTTTCTCTGCCTTTCAGAACTACTCTTCCGACGTCTACATGAACAATTGCTGAGAAACTTCAATCATTTGCATATCTCAGGTAGCCCATTGCCTCATGCGATTTCCTTATCTCTAGATCAACTCATTCTTGGGCACCACGGGGGTAGGGACTAATCGGTCTAAAGTGCTCGCGTTTGACCATTCGCCCGAGATGGGCCCGAACTTGAGTCTGGGATGGGTCATGGGTTTAATGTTTACCTGATGACGTTATCTTCTGATCATTCACCAGAAATGGGCTCGGATTCGAGTTACGAATGTGGCATGGGGTGGTATGCTTATCTGATTGCCCTGGCTCTTCTTTTTCCCTGGAACCCGTGAGCCTGAAATAGAGACAGATGACGGCATGCAGTCCTTAGATTTCACATGGTGGGCGTTAAACTCCGAAATAATAAAAGCAGAGAAAAAAACTCGTTCTGACGTTGTGATTTCGAAAGTCTGGCACACTGCGCAGGTACTGCCTGTAGGATGATACAATGGTGTGCAAACATTAGGGACGAAGAGGAGAAATTAGCATTACAGAGGAACGAGCTGGCAGAACGGACCGAAAGACCACTCAAAGAAAGACTAGGGTCCGGTACGGTAGGACATGCGCATATATGCAGCATGACGGGGGGAGTGTCGGAATGGTATAAAGCACACGGGCGGTGTACGCTCAGGAATTCGGTGAAAGCTATTGCTTGCACGGTGTACATCAGTTTGAACGACGTCGAGTTGCTTCCACCGTGTGATATGGCCAACAGACAATCCAGTAGACGACATCCGGATGACTTTGCCCGAGGTTGCGTCATTGAGAAGTTGGAAGAAGGTCGAAGTGTGACTAATGTGGCCGAGAAGTTCGGGATCGCTCACAGCATCGTTTCACGAGCTTTTAGGGCATTTCAAACTACACGAACAGCTGTCCGAGAGTTTGGCAGTGGTCGTCCACGAGCAACAACGGCGGCGGACGACCGGCATATTGTCCTACAAGCGAGAAGAGACAGACGGCAGACAGCGAGAGAAATCGCAAGGCACATGCAACAGAGAACAGGACGTCCGTTATCGCGTTTTACCGTGGCCAGGAGACTGCACAAAGGTGGTCTATTTGCAAGACGACCAGTACGGTGTGTGCCATTAACGCCTGCTCATCGGAAACGGCGGTTTCTGTGGTGACAGGAACACAAGAACTGGACACATCAGTATTGGGGTCGAGTTCTCTTTACGGATGAGAGCCGATTTAGCCTGACGAGCGATTCTGGACGTATGCACATCTGGAGAGAGCAGGGAGCACGCAATCACACCTCCAAAATCATCGAAAGGGACCGGTTTGGAGTGGCGTAGTTCTCGTTTGGGACGGTATCATGCTTGGTAGCCGTACTGACCTCCACATCTTCCAAGGAGGTTCAGTCACTGGTGTCCGCTATTGTACCGAGGTTCTCCTGCCTCACGTGCGTCTGTTTAGAGGTGCTGTGGGTGCTGCGTTCCTCTTCATGGACGACAACGCTACACCTCATCGTACAGTGGCTGTCGCAGAGTTGTTGGAGAGTGAAGATATTCAACGCATGGATTGGCCTGCAAGGTCCCCGGACCTAAATCCAATCGAACACATGTGGGACCTTCTTGGGAGACGCTTGGCAGCACGTCACCAGCCGCCAGCAACGATTCCGCAGCTGCGATTGGCGCTAAAAGAGGAATGGGCTGCGATGCCTCAACAGCTCCTTGACAACCTTGTCCTCAGCATGGACAGACGTTGCAAATCCTGCAACGCAGTCAGGGGTGATCATATCCGCTACTAAAGACTGGATTTTTCTTAACAGCCACCTGTCACACGGATGTTTCTGTCTTTTGTCCAGTTGTGCTCGAAGCTACCTTTTCAATAAAGTGACTTTGTATCCTTTAGATTCCTTGTTTAGACGGTTTTGCTCACTTGTCCCATATTCTTACATCTTGGGGATCTTATGGTATGATTTGAGTCCATGTGGAGCACTTCTGCACGACGTTACATTCGAAAAACCGTCTCGTTTTTAATTAGCATGCCAGTGTACAATCACTCCATCGTTTTTAATTAGCATGCCAGTGTACAATCACTCCGAGTCAGACTTCAGTATACAAAGTTTTTGCTGGCTAATCTTTCCTGTTCCGAAAACTTCTGCCCAGAAATGGAGGAAGAAAGTGAGTCAGGTCAGATCTCATGTAGCGACCAGAGATCCTACATTAAAATCGAAACTTTGAGCGGAAAATTCCCTTTAAAAATTCTTAGAGCTTTGTGTGAAGTTTGTGGGGTTAGTCTAGTGGATTGTAGCACAGTGTCACGGTGGGCTTCTCGAAATTAATTTGCTGTCTTTCCCTCGAAACTAATCCATTAAATACATCAGTGGCCAGACGTGACCATTTTGATAGAGTTACCATAATCCTACCATAAAGAGTATAAGAAGTAATTCATATAAATGAAATGCTATTAATGGAACACTATTATCATTCTAAGTTTCTTTTAATATATAAAGCTGAAAGTTTTCCTGCAGGACTTTTTTATGTTGTTCCTCTCGCAGGTTCCTTTTTTTTTTTTTTTTTTTTTTTTTTTGTAATTTTCAGCACAAATCTGCATTTTTTTTAAAACTTTGTTTGTCTACAGAAAACTATAAAACCCATCCAATCAAGGATATCTTAGGACATTAATAAAAAAATTCGACATTGATGAATCACTACTAGTCATTTTGATACAAATAAATGAAATTAACCGGCAAAATAATAATAAAACATTTGTCCAGATGCAGCAGATAGCTTGTAAACCGAGCTAGTGAAAAGCAGTGAAATCAAAAGTAAATATATAATCACATCCTAAAAGGCGCTTGTAACTAAATCCTGAAGTAATGATATGCTTTGCGAGTTACCAGAGAGCGCACGCATTCTCTTCGGCTTCGTGCTGAAGCGCAGTCGACAGAACTCGAAGTGTTTCGTAACCACTATCGGAAGTGGATACAATATCTGATTTTAACGAGAGCTCTGCTATCTACTCATTCACAAGGCAGACCGGCACGCGTTACCTTCCGACGGCCATATGGAATGAACGGCTTATCATAGGTAATATGCATCTCATTAAAGCACTGCTCGACATGGAAATTGCCCCACCCAGAAGGAGGTATGCCACAAATATGCAAAGCGAAGGGCAGGTGTACTCCTCTGAGATATGCAAACGACGTTAAACGGGAGCCGATGACGTCACATTTTCGTGAGATAGAGATGTCAGCAGCAACAGCGATGGTAATGTGTGGTCGCAGGTGGAAGTGTCGCGGACGTTCCAGATTTGTTGTTTTTTCTGGGAAACTATTCAGTGCAGGCCGAAAATACCGGATATATGCCGTCGATAGATTTGTCGCCACTTGGATGCGTTTCAGAGAGGAAGAACTGTAGGCCTATGTGAAGCCGGCTGGTCTGCATGTCGTATCGCCGCGTATGTGTAACGGGATGCACGAACTGTTGAACGCGGTTGAAACCAGTGGCGACAGGAAGGTTCGTACTAGTGTCGTAGCGGCAGTGGTGCAGCCTCACAGACGTCAGCACGCCTGGACTGGCGGATTGTTCGGCACGCTCGTTCGTTACCAGAAAGCACCTCAGCCGATATTCGACGTGCTGTGTCATCGGCCGTGGACGTCACCATAACGATCCGAATTGTAAACCGAAGGTTACATGTGGTAAACCTACGCAGTAGGCAACCGTTACGTCGACTGCCATTCTCGGCCAGTCATCGTAGGGCTCGTCTGGCTTGGTGCTGAAGTCAAGCGAACTGTGGTCACGAATGGACCACTGTGGTCTTCAGTGACGAATCACGTTTTTGTCTGGGTGCTGACGATCGACGCATCCGTGTTTGCCGACACCCTGGTGAGCGGAAGGATCCCAGTTTCGTTCGCGACGGCCACACCGCCCGTCAGGCAGACATCATGGTATGGGGTGCTATTGCGCACGACAGCAGGTCACTTTTCGTCCACATCAGCGGCACACTGACAGCTGTACGATACGTGAGCGAGGTTCTGCAGCCCATTTAGATACCTTTCCTGAATGGACTGCGGCATCCCATTTTCCAGCGAAATAACGCCCGTGTATACACCGCTCGGGTCTCCAGACAATGTTTGCAACATGTTCAACCACTGCTATGGCCAGCAAGATCTCCCGATCTATCCCCAATCGAAAACCAGTGGGACCATATGGGACGTCGTCTGCAATCGAATCGTTCTGCTCACGGTCTCGATGAAATATGGGAGCAAGTCAACCGTGCTTGGTGTTCCATTCCTCAGGACGATATCCACCGACTCTATGACTCATTGCCGTGCCGTGTTGCTGCCTGTATTGCCGTTCTCGGAGGTGCAACCACTTACTGAGGCGTACCCGTTGTGCAGCATTATCTTACCTGATAAACACTGTACGTGACTGAAAATAACATCAAGGTAAAAACCCTTATGTATTCCGATTTGTATGCTCAATTTCACGCCTCCATCTTCACACGTACTGGATGGGGCAACTTCTACGTCGAGTAGTGTATATCAGTTTTAAATAAATTATTTTTATTTCTTTAAAACTGTTTCGGATGGTATTTTAGCATGCTGCGCCCTTCAAGTACATTTAAGTTTTTTATAATTTTGACGTATGATACATAGGTGGTAATTCTAAATGATTTTGTCCGTTTCAGAATTCCTGACGGAGCTGTGTTATTTCAATTATTGCAGTACCTGCGAGGGTTTCTTTCACTGACGAAACATGAGCACAATCTTTACAAAATGACCTGTTCGTATATATTTCAAAGAGATATCTTAATAAACCTCTGAAATATTCAGCCTAGTATGGTTTGATTTTGAATAGTATGATCTAAGGCATATGACATTTAAGCAAAAACAGTAACTTTAATATGACACTCACACAATTAAATAAAATTGCTGTTTGAAGTTGACATTTCAAAACGCTTGTAGCACAGAATTTACAGATATTTTACGAATCCATAAAAATTCATTAAAAATTCATTACGTGTTCTGTGTTTTGATACAATGCAACCTAAAATATTTTGATGACACATTTTAACAAGACAAAAACTTATAACATAATGAAGAGATACGATGGTTGTATAAAGTAATGCAAAGGTGGGCATAACTTTTTTATTAACGGAAAGAGATCGTTCAAATTGCGCCTGTTGGTAGAGTAACTCTTCCTCTGTACAAAGGCACTACTCAACATAGTCTCCATCACAAGCGATGCAATTGCGCCATCGTTGAACCCAACTCTCCAATCATCTTTGAAAAAATTCAGGTGTGGACTTTTGTACCCATTTGTTCACAGCCATTTTCACGTCATCTGTGTCCTCAAATCCTTGTCTCCGGAGACTGTCCTTCATTGGGTCGAACAAGTGGATGCCAGAGGGTGCCGGATCTGGGCTGTACGGTGGATGGGGGACCACCGGCCAGCCTGATTTCCTGATCGCCTGATTTGTTGCCAAAGATGTGTATGGTCTCGCATTGTCATGGTGAATATAGGTCATTTTCAGATTCTTGTTTGGTCTCTTCCTCCTTATGGCTTCAACTTCTTGAATGTCTCAATGTACCGCTCGCAGGTCACGGTGCGTCCACGTTCCAGAAACTCAAGGCGAATGACACCCCTGTCATCCCAAAAAAACAGTCACCATAGCTTTCTGTGCTGATTGCTGGCTCTTGAACTTCTTAGGCGTTGGTGAAGAGGTGTGACGCCATTTCATGGATTGATTCTTCGTTTCCGGGTCGTAAAGTAAGCCCACGTTTCATCCCCTGTCACCAGATCGGGAAAAGAACGTGTCTTCATTGGCTTCCAGAAGATCATAGCAGACTTCCACCCTACTCCCCTTTAAATCGGGTGTCAACTGCCGAGGTATTCACTTTGCACATACTTTCCGATACCCTGAGTCTTCCACCATCTTCTGTATGGCATTGTGACCACCGTCCAGTGGTGCAACAAGCTCACGGATTCTGACTCGCCTCTCCCCGCGAATCAATACATCCACTCGCTGATAATTCGTGTCAGTGGTCGCAGATGATGGATGGTCTTCCACTGCGTGGTTTTTCTTCCATTCTGGTTTCCGCCTTCTTTAAACTTCCTCATCTATCTGTGCACATTGAACTTGTCAATAGTGACATCTCCGTAAACATTCTGTAACCTTCTCTGGATGTAGGACAGCCTGCACCTTTCCTTCGTCAAGAACTCAATGACGGCACGTTGCTTCGTCTTGGAATCCATTATTTACCTGCAATGAAGAAGAAGGGTTACTATAGAGAAATAGTTACTCTGCAATTTCAACGACCTCTAAAAACGTTTTACCCATTTTTGCATTCTTTCAGTACAACCGTCGTACAATCGAACAAGTATTTTGCATTGCAGTTTTTTTTTTTTACTTCAGATGAATACGGAAATAATTGCTATAACACTGATATTGCCGTGGGAATTATTAAATGAAATTACAGGCCATAACGTTAACACCAATCATAGACAAGAGCTTAGTTAATGAAACAAAGTTGATATAAAAGGCTTTTCTGATCTTACCCTTTCCATTAAAGCGTACAGTTGCTCACACTCCTGTATACGAAAATGAAGAAATCCATAAAAGTAGGCCAAGAAATGCATAGTGGCAGGAACAACATATGTGGGAAGGATATGTTCACAGCACATAGTTTCGTTAAGTAGCACAGAGCTTTTATCAACAAAACTAACTGCAAAGTTTATGTCCATTAACCTCACCGATTTTGTCACAATTTTCTCCGGAAGTACTGAAGATTTCGAATCCTGAAAAGGCGTCACAAGAAACAGTGGTTGGCAGAAAATCAACTATCACTGAAATATTAAAACTCTGTGCTAGAAAACAAAAACACAATGGTCAGAAAAAAATTGAAAACTAAAATTTGCCCAAATATATAAAGTATGCATTCGGACACTTACAAGGGTCGGACAGAATAATGTGAACACCTAGGAAAAGAAGGTTTTACGTACCTAATAGGATGTGGGATCACTCAAACCTGCCTGATTCCTCCTTGGAATGGACGCATACAAATCCTGGATGGTGGTAAGTGGGATGTTACACCATTCTTCATGCAGAAAGAAGGTTTTACGTACCTAATATGCGTGGGACCACCTTTGGCATTCAAAACCGCCTGAATCCTCCTTGGAATTGACGCATACAAATCCTGGATGGTGGTAAGTGGGATGTTACACCATTCTTCATGCAGAAAGAAGGTTTTACGTACCTAATATGCGTGGGACCACCTTTGGCATTCAAAACCGCCTGAATCCTCTTTGGAATGGACGCATACAAATCCTGGATGGTGGTTAGTAGGATGTTACACCATTATTCATGCAGAAAGAAGGTTTTACGTACCTAATATGGTGTTGGATCACCTTTGGCATTCAAAACCGCCTGAATCCTCCTTGGAATGGACGCATACAAATTCTGGATTGTGGTCAGTGGAATGTTACACCATTTTTCATGCAGAAACTGCTCCATGCCTTTGAGAGATGCAGGAGGAGGATAACGGAATCTTACTCTGTTTTCCAATGCAGACCACAGTGGCTCGATGATGTTTAAGTCTGGTGACTGGGGAGGCCAAGGAAGTTGTGACAGTTCGCCATCATGTTCCTCAAACCATGATTGGGCATTACTAGCTCTGTAAATCGGAGTGTTTTCATCTTGATAGATGGCATCCCGTGTAGAAAACTATGCCAACAAGGTTATATGTGAAACATTACTCCTGGTTTTAAAAGCCGGCCTCAGTTTATAAAACATTAATACGTGGCTCTTCCATCATCTCGGCTGCATTACTACCAATGGAAAAGATGTCCGAAGAGGCTCAAGAGGCAACACACAAGCACCTCAAGCAGTATCGAGCGACGTAGCCGAAAAACAAGCAGAACAGACACTTTAACAGATACGATACATCTACTGATATACATCTCCGATAATCTTTTCTCATCCCTTCGTCGAGCTCTCCAAATGATAATGAAGGAAAAACCATTACCAAAATAGATTCAGCATTTACCCCGAGTTTACCCAACGCCAAGCATGACACCAGAAACCAGTGGTACAGAATAGGATATGTAATTTTATTGTACGCCTTTTAATTTTGTGTTAGTTATTAATGATTGTAAATTAAATTTCATTATAAATTAAATGCTTTACCTTGTCTTAAGTGCATTTCTAACACATGTCAAGACGACAAATCTGCAGCGACACATTCCATCGGTGTAGCTTAGCTGGGAAAGCAACTTACTCCGGAGTGAGGAGGCGTGCTTCGAATATCGTCACGGACAAATGTATGTTTTCACACCATACATTACGTAATTAAGTGTAATTTTTATGTGATCTGTGTGAACATCACATAAAAGCTACGGAACGTTTTTATCAAAGCAGTATTCTGACTCACGTAATATAATGTTCAAGTGAGTCTGACTTTTCTTCACACATAATCAAAAATATTATAGTCTTTTAATACTTTTCCCTATGTAGTGTATATGAAATAATACGGGTTCACTCTCAGGGGTAGAAAATGCAAAGCACGTTAACATTTTTAGCAAAGCTCTTACGAGGCTTTAGGAAAAAAAGCTTCGTTAGTTATCAAAACGTTATCGAAGCAGTGAAAAACATTATCAGTTGTTCTATTACATGACATGTGAAATTTGAGCTGTTTATTACACAGTAGAATTTTTATTTTTAACTAGCCGCGCTGTCAGCTTTTTTAAGTTAGGTTACTCTAAACCATCGTAAGAATAAGAGGACACTTTTTCTAAAAAACATATGGATAGAAAAAAAATGGTAATACATATCATCACGCGGCAAGTTTTTGTGTTACGAAGAGGTTAGGCGCCAGCCATGAAATATTTATGCAGTCAACATTTTATAAAAAAAAAAAAAAGTTCTTTCGAGTCTTTAATTGACTTATTATGAATATATGAATTAAAGCTAAAAATATTAATGGAAAATAGTAATGATAATCCAATGCGATATTTGACAGATATTATAAATCACAACACACAAACGCTCGAACGTATTGCTGGGCAAATACATATTTGCTGCCTCTTTGCGGTGTCATAAGTCACAAAGTAAGGATTTATAAAAGACTCTTCTTTGTGGGCATAACACTCCATGGCTATTCATTCTTTTGAAATCCTCCGGAAGCAGCTATTTAGTCTTGTGAAATCCTCCAGAAGCAACTATTTAGTCTTGTGAAATCCCCAGAAGCAACTATTTAGTCTTGTGAAATACTTCTAAAAGAGCTAATTAGTCTTGTAGAATCCTCTTAAAAACACATATTTAGTTTGTGAAATTCTTCCAAAACAGCCATTAAAGTCTCGTGAAATCTTCCTAAAACATTTGTTCAGTCCTCCTAAATCTTCCTAAAACATCTGTTTAGTCTTGTGAAATTTTTCTAAAACAGCTATGACTCTTAAAGCTTAATATTCACTTAAAGCTTAATATTCACTCAAAGCCTTTTTTTACACTTTCCAACCGTAGGTTGAAGAAGCGTATATGCTCCAGCTTTGTCCGTCTGTCCGCACGATAACTCACGTAAAATTGGTTCCATTTTGATGAAAATTTAGTATGTGGTAGAGGACCACCTGGGGACGAACCCTATTGAAAATGGAAGAAATGGGGTCAAAGGTCACGACATAGGAGCGGGATCCATTCCATTGCCCTTATGCGTCATAACTTGCGTAAATGTTTGATTTCAATGAAATTTTAGTATGTGGCAGGGAACCAACTGGGGACGAACCCTATTGAAAATCGGTGAAGTGGGGTCAAAGGTTAGGACATAGGAGCGGGATGCATTCCATTGCCCTCATGCGTCATAACTTACGTAAAAATGGTTCGATTTCGATTAAATTTGAGTATGTGGTAGGAGACCACTGGGGACGAACCCTATTGAAAATGAGCGAAATGGGGTCAAAGGTCAAGACATAGGATCTGGATCCATTCCATCGCCCTGATGCGTTATAACTTACGTAAAAATGCTTCGATTGAGACAAATCTATATCATGTTGTTCCGGAAGTATACTTTACCGGTTCTGTTGAATATCATCGATATGGGGTCAACGGTCAGGTCATAAGAGCGAGATTTATTCTACAGCCATTATACTCATAACTTGAGTAATATTGGAGTAATGATTTCTGGTATGTTTGAAAGCGTATCATAATCAATGCAATGCATGATTTTACTAATTTGTTCAAAATTCCGTTACTTTCAGATATTTTAACAGGAAACTGAAAGACTTACCTCATAGCACACAACCTTGTTTTATTCGAAATAGGCGCTTTCAGCAGCTACAAACCTCTGCCAGCCAGTAACAAGTGCTTCAATGCCAGGATGCAGGATGCACCTATTCATGCATCTAGCTCCCTGGATGCAGGAAAGCCCCGGAACGCAATTTCGGCCTCCTCTCGGTTTCGGAAGGCCATGTCGTTGAGGCAAGTGCTAAAATGCATGAATAGGTGGAAATCGATATAGGTGCCAAGTCAAGCGAGTATGCTGGATGTTGGAGGGTTTCGAACCTCAGTTCGTGTAGTTTCTGTTTCGTCATTTATGACACGCGTGGTCTCACGTTATCATGGAGGACGGGAGGATCCTTCCTGTTCACCAAAGATGGTGTTTGGAACAAAACTTCTGGTGCGTTCGGTCAATTTCTTCACAGTACGTGACTGAGGTGATGCTTTCACCAGCATTCAAGAACCTGCGGTGTATGACACCGTGAACAATCCACCAGAATGTCAACAAAACCTTCTTCGACGTCAACTTTGGTTTAGGATGTTGTTTCGGTGTGGTTCACCATAGTTCAGCCACCCTCCAGACCGTTTACGGTTGTCGTATAGCATCCACGTTTTGTCACAGGTTACAATGCGACCAAGTAGGGACTCCTTTTTGTTCCGAAGCAGAAGGTTACTACACGTCTCACACTCGTTTTCGTTTCTGATGCTCCGTCAGTTCGTGTGGGACCCACATATTGAGTCTCAGGGGCTTACCAGATTGGAGGAGATGTGCGGAAATGGTTAACACCAACACATTGTACTGCTTGCTGAGTTCTCTGACGACTGTGACGCGAGGATTTGTCTCCACATTTGCTTTTAGAGCATCGTTATCAATGACCAAATGTCGTCCTCGGCGCTCCTCGTCTTGTAGGCTCGTGTCACCGGAACGAAACTTTTCAAACCACTGACGAAAAGTATGTTCAGATGTTGCCTCTTTTCCCCATGCCTCGACCACATTACGGTAGATTTGTGCCGCATTACCACCCAACTTGAACTCATCAAGCAGAATCACCCGCGACTCACTCCTCCCTAACATGTTGTACAGACCACTATCACACGAGTAGCAACGACTGCAGCTCAACCGATTATGGCGTGTATATGGCGTCTGAGTCGACCTCCAACTGGTACGAATGGGGCTTCGAGCGGGTTGGTCTGCAAGTATTTTCTGCGAGTTGGATGTGGCACCTCCGAAAATCGGCCATTATTTGTAGAACGCGACCTGACATATGTTTTCCCTTTCATTCTTGAGAAAACTTGCTTTCCACCTTTCATTACATTATTTATTGAAATTTCTCAGCTTCAGTCTGAGAGTGAAAATCCGTTTTTCAGCATTTCTAACTTCAGTTAGCTTTCACACCTACTCACAATCTCAAAACTCGCTACTTTTATACCTGCCATTTTGTGTCCATGTTTACTCAACTACCAAAATATAAAAATATATAAATTAAAGCTGAAACTAATGAATACAATAGTGTCTGAAAATAGTTTTGAGAAGCTGGTGAATCATTAGTATCTTGCTCCAACATGAATTGACGAAACAAAATAATTTCAGAGACTACATTTTATTTGAATACGTTAACCATTATTTGAATAAGTTAACCATTTGGACTGCAGTCATTGTAACTTAGGCAGTTACAATGACTGCAGTCCAAATGGCTAACTTATTCAAATAAAGCGGTTGCAGTCCAGGTGGATTCCAATCATGTGACTGCCATCCAAGTGAATTCCAGTGAAGTGGCTGCCATTCGGGTGGCTAAAAATTCAGCTTCACCAAAACCCAAAAAATCAGCTGCAGCTTACTGATCTGTACCTAGATACACTCTGTATTATGCTTTCATCTAGATTCGTCTATTAGTGCTGGCTATTTTATGCTGAATGAAATGGATAATAATTCCGTCTTCCAGCTTTTATCACAATTTTTAAAGCATTTTCCTTCCAATGGCAGCCACTTAGCAAATAGTGCTCGTTAAAATTATCTGGTTATGCCAAAAATTCAGATTAGATGCATATTTCAACATTCCATAATTCGTGCTTCGCTGAAAAGAGTTTCGGTTTTTCATGCACTTTGTGGAGAAATTCATGTCTTCGACGTCAAGCATTTTACTTTAAGAATTATTAAAACCAAACCTGTCCTTTAACTTTCCCTACGAGTATATTTCTAAATTCTTTTTAATGAATTTTTGGCGAACTTTTTTGACGAGTGTATCTCTTAATTTTATCAAAACGTTTTGAAAATTAAGCTATCACATCTGTGATGTCAGGGGGGGGGGGGGGCAAAAATTAATTGCAATCACGTCATTTAGGAAAACAAAAGGTTTGATTCCACGCTACCTTCTTTGTGCAGACGTTTATGTCATACTTTCCTTGACAGCTGATAACTTGGAAAGCAAAATGGTACAGCATAAAAAGTACAACAGCCAAAGGGTACAAACAGTTGAGAAAATACAAAAGCCAAGAACATCGAGTTGTCCTCTCTTTAAACCATGGCCTCCATCCAATCTAGTAAAAAAGGAAAATGAGAAAAAGCACCTATGTATATTCATATATATATATATATATACAAATAAATTTATAAAAAATCAAAACACAAAAGAAATTAGGCAAAAAGGTTAATACCAGAGTAGCGCCGAAGGCAGTTAAACCTCATGTAGTAGCATATATAGAATGGAAACATTACAGAACAAAAATACAAAATTTAAAAAAAAAAAAGCTTCAAAACAAGTGAAAACAAAAAACAGGTTGCCGTCATCAGGAGAGCATCAACCTGTGGGAGTAGCCTTTCTAGTACCAACAACGACAAGGCGAGACAAAATTGTCGGTGGGTCATGCTCTCCTAGGCCACCAGATCAAATTCCAGAACAAGTACAAGGATTCCAAGAATCAAATTTATACAACTACAAAATACAAAATAAAAAATGAAAAATATGAAAAAAAATAATTAAAAGCTTACCGGCAGAACAAAACCAACATGACAAGAAAGACAACTAACGAAACTGAACAGAACACCCACTAGAACCCAAATATATACACTGATATAAAAGGTGGTCTCTAAACTGCAATCTAACAATTTTCCTAAAAATTTCTTAAGACACCATTTCAAACATTTAATTTTGAATTTTAATTCGGTTTCCAAGAGTTTCAAATTGCACATTGACATGCTTTATTTACCTAGGACCTAACACTTTTAAGTATATAGGCAACATAAAGTGCTATTTGGTGGGTCCCTAATAGCTGAAGATCTTATCTACATACACAGTTTTGCATCTTGTCAATTCACACAATTTTTGGCTTACCAGGTAGTTGATTAACCGTGACCACCTTTTATATCAGTGTATATATTTGGGTTCTTGTTGGTGTTCTGTTCAGTTTCGTTAGTTTTCTTTCTTGTCATGGTGGTTTTGTTCTGCCGGTAAGCTTCTAATTAATTTTTAATATTTTTAATTTTTTATTTTGTAGTTGTATAAATTCGATTCTTGGAATTCTTGTGCTTGTTCTGCAATTTGGTCTGGTGGCCTAGGGAGCATGACCAACCGACAATTTTGGCTCACCTTGTCGTTTGTTGGTACTAAAAAGGCCATTCCCACAGGTTGATGCTCTCCTGGTGACGGCAGCCTGTTTTTTGTTTTCACATGTTTTGAAGTTCCTTTTTTTTTTAATTTTGTATTTTTGTTCTGTAATGCTTAAATTCTATATATACTGTACATATATATACACACAACAGGCTGTCAGAAAAAAGGTTTTATTTAATATACCAGCTTCAACGACCATGGGTGTATACTAAATAAAAGGTATACACCCGTAGTCGTATATGTAGAGACAATGTCTATATATACGGCTCCATCTTTTACACGAATGCTCATTAATCTGAGGACGGCTCCAAGGTGGACAAAAAGATCTAATATATTTTATCTGTTTTTAATGTATCATCTAGTTTTAACTTGTGTAGTTCATTAATAAACCTACTGTGCTTCATGGTTCACGAGTTACTCTTGACTACGGTCATCTTTTATTTGATATCGTGCATCAAGGACGACTGCTTTGGATCTTGCTTATATGTCAGAAAACTATCCATGTGGCTCCTTATATCGCTTGGAGTTGGTCATAGTCTATGCTCCCGAGATAAAACAAAATCAATACTTTTTTATTTCATAGCAAAAGAATTTACCAATATATAAAATAGCAAACTTCAAGACAATTAAGCTATACTAACAAAGTTCTTTTGCAAGCATTTGTACATTTTGATATGTATTCCTTGGCTGCACCGAGGGCATCCAGTCAATATCTGCCCATATACACTCAACAATACACAAAGCATTAGTGTGATGGACAGTTGACATGGAAATCCTCCGCGCAGAGTGGAACAGACACAAACCGAACGCAGACGATAAATAGGCGGACAGCAGGGCTTCCCAAACAGTGTATCGCAATCGATGAACATGGGTAAACGTGATGCTCTGAGCGACTTTGATCGTGGACGTATTGTCGGCGCAAGACAGATGGGTCATTCTATCGCCCAAGTGATAAGAAACCTAAGATTCCCGTGGGCAACAGTATCAATAGTATACCACGAGTATATCATCAACGGGCGTACGAGCGCCCAGAGAGCAAGCGATGGCCGACCACACACCATTGATGATCGGGGTTGACGTAGACTATCCAGACTCGTACAGACCGGCCGCTTACCAACGGCGGCGCACATCACGACCAGGTTAAATGTCGGAGGCCCAAGCAGCGGCAGCGAGCGAACAGTAAGGCTCACGCTGCATGCATTGAGATACGGAGCTGACGCCCTACTCGTGTGCCACAATTGACTGCTCGTCATAAGGCATTAAGCCTCGCCTGACGCCGGGAACATCAAAACTGGACTTCTGCAGAGTGGTTCCGCGTCATGTGGTTAGATGAATCCTGTTTTCAGCAGTACAGAGCTGACATCAGCTTTGGTTTCAAGTCTGTCTACCATGATAATTGCGAATACCCTTCGCCGAGGTAAGTCACTGGGGTCCAATGTAGGGCAGGAGCAGACTTTTTTTATCTAGGAGGGCAAGACTTGAAATTACGCCCATCTAACTTAAAAGTTCTTTACACTAAAATAGAACGAAGTGTTTACTTTCTCATACCTCTATTGTACGGCATTATGATCGTTCAAACATGGTACTTCCTGTTTTGGACATAATTTTACTTAAAATGTGTAAAACTGGGTAACTACCCATAAGTAGAGTAAAACATAAAGGTTATGTAAAATCCGACAACACAGCACTTCGCAGAAATTCGAAATGAACAAGAAAGATGACACCGAATTTTCGGTTGTTAAAGAGCATATCTTTGGAATCCATTCTGAATTCATCAAAGTTATTCAAAGCCAATGGAACCGGTTTGGAAAACAAACAACCGGTCTCTACAATCGATAAAACATCCAGAAATAGAAACAGCTTCTTACTTCCATCAGCGGCTAGAAAGCATGCTACGAAATTAATGAATGGGTCAGAAAAAATGTCTCATAGCACAAGGAAGGTATCAGAGACACAGAGATTTTCAAATCGAACAGTTAAAAGAAGAAACATAGAATGGCACACGACATAAGTCTACGTCTGCTAGCGGAAGAATTTTGCATAATGGGAAAGTTGAAAAAATGCAAAATAATATTCTTCATGGAAAAAGCTATGCCAAGGAAAAATAACTTTTCAAATGCGTCTCAAGGAAGCAGAGATAGCAAGAAAAAAGGTTTCGACCTTTGCGCCTTATTTAAAGAGGATAATACCCCACATGCCTTTTGTAGCGAATGTCATACAGCAAAGAAGAAATTTCTCAATAGTGTTTTTAGAAGCGGCGATACAGCTACAAACTGAAATACATAAACACCTCCTACTGACAGAACTGTGAAGTACAAACTTCCTCATATACTAGCCTAAATAGAAATGGAACCTGGTGTTAAAATATATTTTTAAATCGCACATTTAGAAGCAGAGATATTGAGAGAAACAGATTAAGCATTCATGTCCTTTAGCAGCGAAATTGTTCATTATTATGGAAAGAAATTGCGCACACAGCGTTTGCATAATTAGTAGTTTTTGGCCGAAGAAAGAAGATTTTCAAACGGGTTTTTTGTCTCGCACGTATTACTGTAACCGGAAACGTGATCTTACGCTCTCTGGCGGCAGACTTGTGCGTTAAGAAAAATTTGAAATTATATGAGAAACATTTCGCAGCAAAAACGCTCTCCAACAAAGAAAGAATTTTTCAAATCGGACTCTTAGAGGCGAGATATTGACAAAAATAAGATATGCATCTACGACCCCTGGCGGAGGAATGATGTATTATTTTTAGAAGAAAATATTCCGATAAGGTTTATCGACATAAGTGGAATCTGTCCAAGAACGAATTTTTTAATCGAGATGTTAGAAGCTCAGATTTTGGTGCAAATACATCAAAAGCAGAAATTAAAGCTTACGCCCTCTGGTAGCCAAACCATTTTTTACCGGAAATTAGAAATTATATGCAAAAGATTTCCTATCAGGAGCTGTATCTTCTGAAAAAAAAAATTCAAATCGGAGTTTTGGAAGTAGAGACATTGAAGAAAACGTAATTTACTTTTACGCCCCATAGCGGAAAAGCTATGAGTAACTCGAAAGAGTGACTATACCTAAAATACTCTTCGACATAAATGAAATCGAAAGGTAGAAGAATTTTTTTAATCCGGTGTTAAGAAGCAAATATGTAGAATAAAATGTATTTTGGATTTGATATCATATGCCTTAACGCCCTCTAGCGGCGAAATTGTGCATTTAAAAAAATTAAATGAAAGATCATGTTTCTCACATTTCAAGCTTCCCAATGCAAAAGAATTGTTCAAATCGGACTAATATTTGCAGAGATACGGTGCCCACAGACGGACGGACAACCCGGCAACATACGCAAGATCTTTTTACGCTTTCCAACCGTAGGTTGAAGAAGTGTATAAGCTCCAGCTTTTTTTCCGTTTGTCTGTCTGTCTCCGCACGATAACTCGCGTAAAAATAGTTCGATTTCGATGAAATTTTAGTATCTGGTAAGGGACAACCTGGGAAGGAAACCTATTAAAAATAACCGAAATGGGGTCAAAGGTCAGGACATAGGAGCGGGATCCATTCCATCGCCCTTATGTGTCATAACTTATGTAAAAATGTTTCGATTGCGACAAAACTTCATCACGTAGTTCCGAAGATGTACTGAATCGGTTCTGTTTAATATCGTCGAAATGGAGTCAAAGGTCAGGGCACAGGAGCGAGATTTATTCTACAGCCATTATCCTCATAATAATTCTATTGCGACAAAACTTTAGTATGCTGTTCCGGAGGTATACTTAACCGGTTCTGTTGAATATCATCGAAATGGGATCAAAGGTCAGGACACAGGAGCGAGATTTATTCCACAGACATTATTCTCATAACTTGAGTAATGGTTTCTAGCTGGTATGATGTTGGAAATCGTATCATAATCAATGCATTGCATGATTTTACTAACTTGTTTTACAAAAGACGTGGCCGCCCCGGTGGCGCAGTGGTCTAAGCGATGGCCTCTGATCATTCGTCCGTAAGGGGTCCGGGTTCGAATCCCGGTGAGGCATGGATGTTGTGTTTGTCTTGCGGCACTGGCTCTCTCTCTCTTCCCTGGAACCAGTGACCCTAAATTAGGGACGGGCGACTGCTTATAGCCCATTGAGTTGCTCACGGTGGTCGTTAAACCTCCAATCAAAAAAAAAAAAAAGACGTGCTAAAAACGAACCATCGCAGAACGAATGAGCATCAGATAGTGAACGTAACAATAGGAAGACGTTTTCGGGGTAGTGCTTGGAAAGCTTTTTGTTCAAAATTAAAGGCGCAGCATGGCTTTCTGCGACGTAACACAGATTACTGATTAGCTAGCTCTCCATCCCTATGGTATTTACGGAAGGTTGACTTCGGCAGCTGAAGTTCTCATGAGGCAGCTGGTTGATTTTCACGCCCTTCCAATGGAAGGCATTCCTGACATTTTCAACTGCTCCGTGTGAAGTCGACAGGCTATGGAAAGCCTCTTTAATCTGACCTTAGTTGTGGTGCCTTTACGTACATAATGCAGAAATTCCTTTAAACTGAAATAGGACATTTTGTTTTCATTAACTCCACTGCACACTCAGCTCGTTCTTCTAAGGTCGCCATTCTGAATTTTCCTAAGAATAAATACTATATATAGTGCCATCTGCGGGCCATAAATGAAGTGAAAAGAAGAAACAATGTTATTCTGTCGAAATCTGATATCACCTTGTGACGTACCTGCCAGCAGGACGCACACGACATAAAGGCAGATAGGAATCAGAATAAACGTCTGCGCAGCTCAGTTGGTAGAGCGACTTGTTCCGGAATAAGCGGCCTCGGGTTCGAATGCCGGCGTAGACCAAAAATGACGGAGAAATTTACTTCGTTATAATGGCGCCCGAACTATCCGGATGACCCGGCCGTTCAAAATCTCGCATTGGTGTGATGTTATTTCCACACCGCGAGACAGGAAAAATCAGAGAATTCCTTCTCCAGCGCTTCGAAAAATAAAAATGTGTGATGTTGCATTCCACACAGCAGATTGACTGGGAGTTCTCAAGTGCACGTTCTACAGTGGATGGCTGCCTGCAACGATTCATGGTCACGGCTGACCCGTGGGCCATGCCCCCGGCCCTCTTTCGGGGGGGAGATGTGACGTACCTGCCAGCAGGACGCACACGACATAAAGGCAGATAGGAATCAGAATAAACGTCTGCGTAGCTCAGTTGGTAGAGCGACTTGTTCCGGAATAAGCGGCCTCGGGTTCGAATCCCGGCGTAGACCAAAAATGACGGAGAAATTTACTTCGTTATAACCTCTATATACTTCTTGGATCATGATTTATTGGTTTTCTAAATAGTATAGACGCTTTGCGGTTACCTTGTATGTTAAAACATGCCACTATATCAGGAACCTTAAGATATTGTATGTCATCTTGCCAAGTACAAATATACAGTAGCTGGGTGTAGCGGTATAACTATACAAAAGAAAAATCGGAACAAATGTAGATTATCTTGGTAATGGTTGTAGTTGTTCAATACAGATAAAACAAATCTTCAATCCACTGGGATTAAAGATATGACTAAAAATAGGAATGTATGTTCACACAGGAAAAATTTTTACAGGAAAATTGGGTAAAGTGTGGATAATCTTAGTAACCCCGAGTGTGAATTGATGCAAAAAAGACTTTCCCTAATTCGACTTACAGCAATAGAGACATCGTGCGAGCGTGGAAATAAGCATTTACACTGTATTGCTGAAAAGGTTTAAAGATGCAAAATGTATGATTTGGTTATGCTTACACACAGTTATCAGATGGAGAAAGAATTTTTCCAAATATACATATTGTAAGACTTTCACTAGAGTGAATTTTGTGCCGGATACAAATATACGTTTGGGCTATTCATCTGGAAAGCATACTGCTTCGTTTAGAATATGCGGGTAATTGGATAATCTTCATGATGATTTTGATTCAAACTGAAAGTTTAAAAGTGGAGAAACAGGGAATTTTAATATACTGTGTGCCATGTAAGGGGCTAAGAGTAACTATGCAGCCTAAAATATGAAAATATAAGAACTGAGCCATATAGTTATATGGTTGCAGTTATACGACGTTAAAAGAACTTTTTAAAAAAGGATCTGTAGAAACTGGGATATCATAGAAAAATAAAACGAAAAAAAATCACGCATATAAAAGAAAATTGCTGCATAGGAAACGAAGTTGAGAAACACACAAAACAAAATTGGTCACAGAGCTGTCCGAGACGAAAATGAATTAAATCTGACTTTCAGATGTAGAGATATTGAGCCAAATACAAAGTCACCTCTGCGGCACCTAACGGAAATGTCTTATATTGTACAAAGCAGTAAATGAATTAAAGATTTGAATCATATCTTCAGTTGCCAGTGGAAAAAGAATTTAGTAGTCTGATTTCAGAAGTGACAATACCATGCCACGTACGGAAATGTGTTTATCTTACCTAACCAGAAAACAGGGAAAATCGAGAATTAAAAACTTAGTGATCTTTCTTGCAGTCACAATCGAGCGCAGAAAAGACTTTTCGAATTCGGCTTGTAGACATAGGGATACCGTATACTTAAATTCGGAATTTAGATTTGCAACATTTATTCCTCTTTTTTTCTGCACTATTATCCCTTTCCGCCCTGCGCTTGCTCCCAATGGATAAATGAAGGTTCAATATAAGAACTTTCGTGGAGATACTTAGCAAAGGCTGAAGGTAGTCGAAATCCCCTTTATTTAAAATATTCAGTTCGATGCTCTTTTCGTGACAATATATACGAGGATCGACCAGAAAGTAACACCCGTTATGAAATAAAAACAAAAGAAACCGACGTTGTTGGGTATTTTGTTTTTTCACTAATACTACATACACTGAAATGCCAAAAGTCATGGGGTAGCAATATACAAATTTTTAACTGGCGCTGCCGTCGTACAAAACGCTTCGACGCACGCCACGATTTTTATCAGTTGCGAGGTATAATCTCGTGAGTCGTGTTGTACAACTGCCTGTAAGATTATGGCAAGTCGACGTGAATTATCAGAGTTTGAACGAGGCATGGTATTGGGAGTCAAACGGATGGGACATTCAATTTCCAAAGTTGTGCGAACATTCAACATTCAGGGTGTCACGTGTGTACCGAGAATACCTCATGAAATGCCGGCAATGCCACCCACCGTGGACAGTGCAGTCTCCAACATCGGTTGCTGAATGATCGTGACCAGCGGCGTCTGACCACGATTGTCCGTTCTAACCAACAAGCGACACTGGCTCAAATAACATCCACATTCAGTGCGGGAGATACCTGAGACATATCCATCAGGTCAGTGCAGCGTAATTTAGCGTCCATGGAGTATGGGAGCAGAAGACCCCACCAGAGTGCCTTTGTTAACACCACGACATCTGACACAGCACCCTACCTGGGATCGTGAACACGTTAATTGGGCTCTGGACGACTGGCAACATGTGGTGTGGTACGATGAGTCACACTAACAGTTATCACGAGCTGATGGTAAAGTTTGGGTGTGGCCCAGGCCCATGAGGGCAGCTGTAAACAAGGCACTGTGCAAGCTGCTGTTGTTCCATACATGTGTGGGTGTCTTTACCTGGCACGGTTTGGGTCCGTTGGACCTCGTAAACGCGTCATTGACCTTCAAACAAAGGTCTTCGCTCTTTCAACGTTCATAAGTGAGTCACGGAAAAATTTCTCATTGTCCGCCACCGGGAGTCGAACCCAGGGTCTTCCAGTTACGCGCCGGATATGCTTCCGCTACACCACAGCGGCCTCGAATTCCTCCAGACTCACACACGCTAACTGCCAAGCCAAGTTGGCAGATTGCGTCTTGGAGCCCCGCACAATGCTGGGGATTCACCAAAGTTGGTAAGCAGCAACTGAAAAAATAATTAGAAGGCGAATTAATAATTAATACAGACATTTAACGTGGACCAGAAAATTCAATCAAACGTCTTCGCTCTTTCCACGTTCATAAGTGAGTCACGGAAAAAGTGAGTCACGTCATTGACCGATAAATCGTTTTGGTGCTCTGCTGGATGACCATTTGCAGCCCTTCATGTACTTCGGGTACACCAACAACGATGGGATTTTTCATGCGGATAATGTACTGTCATCAGGCCCAATTTGTCGAAAATTGGTTCGAGAAGCATTCTAGACAGTTCCGGCGGATGATGTAGCGACCACGTTGGCCCAACATGAACCCAATAGAGGACTTACGGGACGTGATGGAAAGGTCAATTTGCACCCAAGATCCTGCACCGACAAGTACCACGGAATTGTGGGCGGCTATTCAAACGGCAAGGCTCAACAACTCTTCAGAAGTCTTCCAGCCACTTGTGGAATCGATGCCACGTCGAGCTGCTGCTCTTTGCCGGGCTAGAGGAAGTCCTACAAGATCCTAGGTACATATCCCATGACTTTTGGCACTTCAGTGTAGTAACAACGCATTTTGAATCCGGTTGTCTCACGGCTGACATGTAGTCATCATCAATTTATGCATAGTGTTTAAACATCAATTCAAAAGTT
Source organism: Macrothele yani (assembly GCA_039090855.1). Lineage (NCBI taxonomy): Eukaryota > Metazoa > Arthropoda > Arachnida > Araneae > Macrothelidae > Macrothele > Macrothele yani. Next base: position 122,754,587 of record CM077026.1, read on the forward strand.
ATATATACTTTTTACACTTACCAAAGACAGTAGAACTGCATAAGGTGTTAGGATCAGATTCTGACATCGCCGCAGTGAAATAGGAATTATACGAGCATCACAGTCTCCGTTTACATCAGATATCTAAGAGAAATAAAAACAGTTAACAAGTTTTTGAAAGCATTTATCATTGCTAAGCGGAAGCTTAATTGAAAACATTCAGACACCGTAGCTTGATGATGTGAACCACCGTGTGTGTTGGAGTGACCTCGCCGACGACTTCTCCTGGACTATTGTTTTTGTTCCAGTTTTGTGTATGTGTTGCCGTAGGACGTTTAACCTTAAGGACTAGTATATTTACTCAAAGCTATGACCTCTTTGGATCTGGTGAATATTTCCTTTGCATGCTAGAACGTCAAGGTAAATATATTCTTGACCTTTAGCAATGTTACACATCTGAGAAAGGGTACATTCTGCAAACGTAATACCTCTTGGGATGAAAATTCAAGAGCATTATCTGTTTAAGTCATCTAAGCCTAAGAGTACCTACGCGTGGTGTTGTAAGTCTGACAACAAAATGCCCTCAGTGTTTTTGTAAAAAAGAAAATGAATGAATAGAAATTAGCATAAGCTCTTACTGAATATTGTCACCTGCGACGATCTGGCATTTAAATTATATAGAATTTCCAGAAAACATTACTGGAAATTTGAAAGTCGTTTCATCCTGCCTCTTTTCAGACACCTTAACAGAAGTTTAAGAACAGATGGCACTGTCTCTCCCTATTCTGGTATCACTGGTTCTAGGGAAAGGAGAGAAGTGCCATAAGCTCTCAAACACACACGATACCGGAGTCAGCACTCAAACACGCACAATACCAGAGTCAGCACTCAAACACGCACAATACCAGAGTCTGCACTCAAACACACACAATGTCAAAGTCAGCACTCAAACACACACGTTTATTTAACCTAAATCCATGACTAATAGAACCGTGCATTAGATAAACGGTGTTGCTTTATAAAGCTAACTTACGTACTCATTCACCAATGCATTTCTCGCTTTCCGATTGCTAGTTAGTGTCATTCCTAAATTCCCAAAACGTGAGAAAATTACAATTAAAGAAACTGATGCTTATTAAAAACAGTGGTGCAACTCAAGTTGGCCGCGCCCGGTGGCGTAGTGGTCTAAACACTGGCTTGTGACTATTCGCTAGAGATGGGTCCAGGTTCGGTGAGACATGGATGTTGTCTGGCTCTTTCCCTTCTCTGAAACCAGTGGTCCTAAATTAGAGACGAGCGACTGCCTGTAGCCATCGAGTTGCTCTAGGTGGTAGTTGAAGCTCTAACCAAAAAAAAGAGAGAGAGAGAGAGAGAGAGAGAGAAATTTGAATTATGAAAGTACGACAAGGGAACTGGACAACCCACCACCAAATCAGAACTGATGTTAAGGTAACACAAATGTAATGGGCAATGACTGAATGAAATGTAAGTAAAGAACAAGCATAAGTAAAAAAATAAGGGCCTCAGCTACACATCACATCTGTGTTTATAAATTTAAAATCATGGTTATGACAGTAAAATATTCAGTTTTATCCTTACCACTGAATTTTTTACAAATATTTATTATTTACCAGTTGAGGACACTTTGAGGTCGAATTTCCCGAAATATCTTTTAACCATGTAGTTAGAGAAAAAACTAGTTTTGAATAGGAAGCCAAATTTATTTTTAAAAAAGAAAAAGTATCGATTTTATACATTTTTTGGGATTGAACGTCTGTTAGCTGCAGTATTTAGACAGAAAATAGAGTTTCGAACTTTCTCAATAATCATCACATCTCTGAAGGCTAACGAAAAGAAGCCTACCTTTCTAATGTCTTTCAATATTTCTTTTATTCTCTTCGATCAATCCTAAGACAGTCACTACTTTGAGTTTTAGGACAAAAACTCTCCGCTTCCTAATGCCGTGATTTACAGGTGCAAAGAAATTGCATTTAATGGAAGAGCAGTGAGCTCAGACTGTGGTCTTGATGTTCTTAAGGTCGGCAGCGGGCTGGTTTTACGAGCTGGAACTCCACGCGTTGGTTCCTTATACTGCGAACAAATTCTTACCATGAAAGATGCAATGCTACTCTCGGGAATTCTTCTCTCACAACTCCGAATCTTATAAGTCAGTCTGAAACCACTCTCTCTGATGAAAGTGGTCAATCGATAAGCTAGCTCAACACTATTTTTGTATGCTACTTTCAATTTCCGGAATTTTGAAAGAGACAAAAAATGTGAAGCTAAAATGTGAAAGGATATGCACAGTCGAGTCACATTATTGTTTTTTTTTTTTTTTGCTTTTTTTTTTATTGGAGGTTTAACGACCACCGTGAGCAACTCAATGGGCTATAAGCAGTCGCCCATCCCTAATTTAGGGTCACTGGTTCCAGGGAAGGGAGAGAGCCAGTGCCGTAAGACAAACACAACATCCATGCCTCACCGGGATTCGAACCCGGACCCCGTTGGGACGAATGATCAGAGGCCATCGCTTAGACCACTGCGCCACCGGGGCGGCCAACACACACATTATTGTAACCACCGCGTACTTTTGAAGTCAACAGCGCGTACCCAGTGAAAGAAGGTACGTGTCGTGAGCTGGCTTGCAGGGTATATAAGGCGTGCTGTATGCATTCTGAAAACACATCACTCGTTGCTATCATGGATAAAAGGAGCGATTTATCAGATTTGCAAAAAGGGATGATTGTCGGCTTTCCAGCCAAGGGTGGCAGTATTTCTGAAACAGCGCAGTTTGTGAACTGTTCGCGTGCTTCTGTGGTTAAAGTGTATCGTGATTGGAGAAATGGCACCATTGCGAATATGCGACGTGGAAACTGCGGAGCACCACGTGCCATTGATGTGAGAGATGCAGGTCGGCCGAAAAGGTTCGTGAGGGCCGATCGACAAGCTACAATGGAGCAACTCACTGGCCGAATGAACCAGGGGGCTACCGGAAGTGTGTCTAAAACAACAGTTCAGCGAACTTGCTGCGTATGGATTAGACCATCCAATGCAGACGGATGGTCACTGCACCTATGCTAACGAAGGTGCATCGGCACAAAAGACTTACATTTCCACGGCAGTATCGGAATTGGACCTCCGCTGATTGGCAAAGGATTGTCTTCTCCATTAAGTCACGTTTTCTGCTTCATCGAACGGATGGACGTTGGCGTATAAGGCGAGAAACATCGGAGAACAAACACTCTTCAACCATTGCTGGAAGAACACAAGCTGGTGGGTGCAACATATCAAGTGAGGGTCACGTTGATGAAGACATTAATCGGCGCATAAAACTTGCCTGGAGAGCTTTTGGAAGAAACCGTATAATTTTCAAGAGCAATATGCCATTATGTCTTAAAAGAAAAGTGTTTGATCAATGCATCCTTCCAGAGCTTACGTATGGTGCAGAGACGTGGTCCTTAACTAAAAGGGACATACAAAGGCTGCAGAAAACTCAAAGAAGCATGGAAAGATGCATGCTGGGTGTAACCAGAAGAGATAAGAAGAGGAACTCGTGGATCAGAAAAATGACACGAGTGGAAGGCATCATGATCACAGTAAAATCCCTGAAATGGCAATGGTATTGGTAACTGTGGGTACCATAGTGGTACCCAGTTTATTGCTATAACGAAATACAGACATAGGAGATTCATTAAAAGCTGCAGTACAGAAAACAACAGTGCGGAAAGTCAGTATATCCACGATGCAGCACAACGTTACACAGAAAGGAAATGAATATGCACACGAACAATGAATGGCCTAACGGCATGTCAAACACTATAACACATGTGCACAAATGCATGAAATGTACTATGCTATGATAAATCAACCGAACGGAACTGAAATGTGGTTAGAGCGCAAAACAACATTGAGTACCTCAGCAACTTTAGAAAAATAACACAGGTAACAAACGTACCACTGTAATAATCCGCGATAGAGGAAAGCACTAACCCAGCAAACACTCACAATTATAGGTAATTTAAAAAACAGGCACAAATTCAGGAAACAACAGATAAGATAATGATACTGAGATAATGAGGAGATCACACAAGTAACGAGACCGATTAGTTGTGAAAACACAGCAAAAACACGCAATTATCGCAACTTGAAAATAAAGCAAATTTACAATACATTAAATAAAGCAAATAAAGCAAATTTACAATACATTACTTGTGAATCACAGTAAAAACACACAATGAAAACATCAGAATCAACATGCACTAAGTCTGCAAAACCAAGGCATCTGCGAACGGGTTTGCAAATCCCCTAGCATTGAGAGAACAAAAAGTAATCGGTGTGATTAAGAGAGCTAAAGGTCATCGGTAAAAGGATAGAAGGTATCACATATATGCTTCTCAACGAGCTATTTCAAGGAGGCGAGACGGCGCGTGTAACGTCTCAAGAAAGGCTGATACCGAGGATCGGTGGCACACAGAGATTTAAAAAGTGACACATAAGCTTCGAATTGCGTTACCGCTGCATACAGGTCCAGATCAGGTGAGTGAAGGAATTCTTCAGATCCAACAATCGTACGTGCAGGTTGAAAAAGACGTAAAAGTTGCTGTCTGGACAGTGGTCCAGGAACTGGAGAAAACGTATCAACGGCCTGTAGAACCTCAGCATCAGAGAGAGGATTGACAGGACCTGAGCGGAGAAGCATACTGTTTGAAGAATCATCAGGTGGAGAAACACCGGAACCGCAAACCTCGGGAACACTAGATGAATCCTCAGAATGTGGCACAGAAAGTTGTTTTAACTTTTTCTGTTTTACAGCGCCTTTGGAAGTTCCAATCCGCTTCGAAGAAGAAGCTGAAGCGGATGTATCCATTAGTGGATCAGGCTCACCTCCCAAGTCAGGAGACGAGGAAACGACCGTCGCCGAAGAAGCAGTACGTAGCTGAGCTGCCTTAGTGGAGACTGGTACAACAGCCGAGGCTTCAGGAAGATGTTGCAACAAGGGTATGGTAGACAAGGTTGTAAATGGAGATCCGATATCCGAGAGGCTAGGAGAAGAGCCAGACGGCCGATCTGCCAAACCACCACTCAACACACCCGGATCGGAACACTCCGCTGTAGACACATCTGTAGTAGAAGACAACTCTGTCAATCTTGAAGGTGGATGCCCAATCGTACGGGTCGGGAGAGGAGGAAAGGCAGCATTGTCCGTGACGGAAATGTTCGTCTGACGGAGAAACGAAGAATTTGCGTCAGGCAAACTACCGGTAGTGGGGATAGTAGAAAGACCAATGTGGTCAGCAGTGGGATGCGAACTTGATGAACGTCCACGTCGAACGCGGTCACAGGAGGCAGTGGTATGATTCTGTGTTAAACAGTGTGTATAATAGTGAGCAGTGAAAATCTTGAAACTGTACGTTCGTGCGCCAATTTCAACAGTAGCTTCTGTAGGTCAATCCGCCAAGGCTTTCTCGGTGGGAAAGACGACCAATAACTGACGGCGAGGTCCGGTAGCATGTGCAAATCGAGTTCCGCGGGGAGCGTCAGAGAGGCGACGGACCTTGCCAACAATTTTACAAACATGACTGACAAGGAGAGGAAGTGCAGTATCAGGCACTTCCTGTGGAACAGGATAGAACGTGATGTTCACCGGTCGCTTGGAAAGAGGCGACGGGATGAGTTGGTTTGTCCCAATCGAAAGTCCGTTTGCAAGAAAAAGTCAGCATCCTCCTTGTGATTGAACTGTACCGAAATACCCCGAGGAGTACGGGAAATTCCTGCAATGGACGCAGACGACACATGTCCAGAGAGGGCTTCCATGTAGCGTGGCAATGGAGTATTTGGTAAAGCATGAAAGAGCACACCTCTATCCAGGAGGTTATGGAACTCACGGCCAATCTGCGAATTGTCATCTATCGTTACCTTCACCTTTTGGTTGGATACCTGAATAATAGGTGTTGCTTGCAAAAGACCATCTGGTTGAGATGAATCGGACGTAGAAGTAGCGCCTCGTTGCACTTTAGAGGCAAATGACATCCTCGGAAGAGAAGTCTGTTCGGATCCGGCAGGCACAGAAGGCTGTGAGGGAAGAGAAGCACAGGCCGAAGGCAAGGCAGTAGAATCAGTAGTACCCAGGGAGGGCCCCGAGACAGATGCAGGAGCTGAAGAAGAAAGCGCAGCCAAGTCCAGTGAAGGCACCGGTGCAGGGGTACTAGAAAGCTGGGAAGGCATCTGAGCAGACACATCTGAGGACGAGAGTATGTTAACTTCCATGGACGTGGGAAGTGTGACGTGACGTGCATCCGCCACGCTCATAGATGATAAGGAAATACCGGAAGCCGCCATGTTGGCAGCTTCCAAACGTAAACAAACGAGCAAACGATAAGAAAACGGATAAATATGAACTAATATGAGGATGAGAACGCTAGAAAAGTAGCTCAAAACGTACACAGTACCTTTAGACAGCCGGGCCACGCAACAGGTGAGTGAGGGACGAGCTATTCCACACTAAAATGCATAAAATATTGGAGCCACCAACACTACGTCTGTCACGAACGAGCAATGGGCTGGACATATTGCCAGAAAGACAGCCGAAATTTTTAGACTGGATTCCAAGGGACAGGAAAAGACACAGAAGAAGACCACATGGGAGATGGGTGGATGAAATTCGAAAGTATGCGGGAGTAATATGGAGGAGATTGGCACAAGACAGACCTTTGTAGAAGAAACTTATGGAGACGTTCGTCCAGCAGTGGATTGATAATGGTTGACAATGATGATGAATGATGATTTAAATTCATAGTTAATTCTCATTTTCCATATTCTTCTTTTTTTTTCCAGTCATATACTCCAAATCAAATTTATCTTCTGCAAGAAAATAAATATATTGAGTGAAAAACCCCATTTCCTTTTTCTGGTCATTTCTCCACTCCACCAGATTAGATTTAGGCGTTTAACAGCTTTTCTTCCCTGAGCAATTCTATTTCTTAATTCCATTACATCTCTACCTTCTTGTGTAAATTTAACACCTAGGTATTTACGTATAATGATCACATCTTTCAATTTCTTCCATTCAGGCGTTTACTAGCTTTTCTTCCCTGTACAATTCCATTCCTTATTTCCATTAGGGGCGCAATTTTGTGTAGCCGCATTTCAGTCAGCGATTGGTTTCACAACTGCTACCTTACTACACCCAATGAATTTCCTGAAAGTTTTTATTGCCTTACCAATGGGCGAGTGGTCTGAGCCGCTGGCTTCTGACCATTCAAACAAGTCGAGCCCGAGCACAAATGGATGATAACGCATCGGTGGTGTCCTTACCACATGCCCCCCCCCCCCTTCCCACCTACACACGCAGGAAAAGTGGCTCCAAAAACCAGGGATGGGGAATTGCCTTTAGACTCTAGATTTGCTCGTGGTGGTCTTTAAAATCCAAAACAAATTCTTCATATTGATGCGATTTCCATATTATTCCAACTTCAGATTTTCGTAGAGGATTTTTCTTCTTTTCTGTATGCTATTTTTTTTGCAACAATTATTCCTTACAACAGCTACGCGATTTCTTTAATCGCTACCTGTCTGTGTAGGAAAATGTTTTCTGTTCGGCGTGAGAGTTTGACTATAAATTTTATGAATTACGGGCTCATATTCAAAATACAAAGTTCTCCCTGAATCATTCAGATGCTGATTCTTCAGATGTAGATTTTTCAGTTTTTCTTGCTCCTTCTAAGTCTCATCCAAAGGAACAGAAAATGTTTCCCACTGGTTATTTCCTCTCTTCACCTCAATTACTCTTCTTTTTCTTTACCGTTTTTGCATTTTATCACATCTCTTCGTAAACGTCTCTTATCAAAAAAAAAAAAAAAACGTGCTTTCGGCATGCTTTTGTCTATTCGTCTGTCAATCTGTCCCACTGTAGGCACCATATTTTCACGTTGTTGCGAAAATCGGATTCGAAGATTTCTTATTGTATAGGAAAATGCGCTAACCGTAAGTACGGTAATTCATACATTTCTTAATAGCCTCTGATGCACAGGGTGATCCATTTAAACCAGTACCATGTGATTTACTTATAACTTTTTTATAAATAACAACAAAATCATACAGTTAGTTGAGAATTACACATGTGGCATTGGAGAATCATTTTATCAAAGCAAATGTTGGAACTGTCCTCCATTTTCTTGTAAACACCGTTGAACACGCCGCTCCATATTCAGTGATGTCTCATGTAGAGTACGAGCAGTAACATTGCCAATTTCAGTCGTGATTGTTTCACGCAATGCATCCAATGTTTTTGGATGGGTTTTGTAAACTCTATCCTTTAAGTAGCCCCATAAAAAAGTCAGGGAAGTTAAGTCCGGAGATCGGGAGGCCATATGTTCTTTTAAATTAATCTGTCATCAAAGAAGCTGGTTATGAGTTCCATTGAGACTTTCGATGTGTGGTCGAATATTCGCTTTTTTTGCTGCCCTTTGACAAGTTCCATATGAATATCCTGTCTGTTGGCTTAATCTGCGCAAAGATTTCGTCGGAGATTGAAGTAAACGTTGTCGAACATCGTCCACACGCGTTTGGGGCATCAGAGGGTGATGTTTACCGCTACCGCTGAGAAGAGAACCGGTTTGCTCCAGTTTTTTTGCCATCGACAGAATTGTTGACTTGCTTGGCACTTTTCGAACTCCAAACTCTCTTCGAAATGCTCGTTGCGTTTTGATTACAGAATTGGTTACCCAATACGATTTCACTACAAAAACACGCTCTGGAACAGAGTACTGCATGTTTCCGAATGCACACAAGTGAATGACAACGCAACAACAAACAAATCACGAGTTGAGTTACAGTTACGGTTAACAATCTTCTTCGCGGTGGCGGTTTTCATTCTCCAGGAGTTGCTGCTTCTATTGAAAAAAAAAGAAGTTCCTCGCGCGATCCCTTGCAAAAATGTAAGGTTTTTTCAGGGTAGTGGTTTAAATGGATCACCCTGTAGTTTCCTAACCATTTTCATGTTCATCTTGATATCTGTGTTTCTAGAAGTCCAATTCGGAACAATTCTTTTTGCATTCGATACTTGAATCTAGAAAAAAGCTGCACGCATTTATTGCTCCGCGAGATGAAAATTTCGGAGTTTCTGGGTATGACTGTCGAGATCCCTTGTCGCGGAATGGAGCCGAGGCCTCCATTAGGATTTCTAGACTGCAATACACCAGAATGGGAGGCCAGCCGATACGGAAACGGCTGGCTCCCAATTACGGAGAAAAAGCTTAGCGATCACAGATTCAGCTGCTGCAAGCAGCTCAGTCATCGAGAGTCCAGTTTTAGGGATTCTTTCACGCATTCGCGTGACATTAGTTGAAAGCCCACTATCGGGATAGACAGCAACGGAACTTGAACCGCAACAGTCGCTTACCCGGCAGACTCTATTCCTGTGACATGCCTTGCGCTTGGTGAGATTGCAATGGAATTATCACTCATGAGTTGATGAATGATTGAGTGTGTTCATTGTCAGAAACTTTACGAGATAAACTAGGTCTTAAAGTGTAAGAGGATATTCCGCTGAGTCACTCACCGGGCTCTTACACACAAAAAAAAAGTCTACACACAAAAAATCCCCACCCCCTTCCCCCCGCGAAAAAAAGCTTAAGCGTCCCAGTTTGGTGAATCGGAAAGATACGGTCTTCGTAACAATTATAAATACACTAATAGATCAAGTACTATTACGTACCTCTAATCCTCAGTGAAATAATTCACATTGTTGGTGTGTCATTTTTCTTACTTGTGGATTCATTGACGATTGTCAACTCATGTCGCGATATTTCCATGATAATTCCTTGGTAGATGAGACTTTTTTGGTTTTAAATTTCTTTTATGCACACTGTTGCACACACACTATTGCACACACACTATTCCACTATGGTTGCAGCTCTTTTTATGTTATAATCACTATATACATGTTGATAAAATACTCATTCCATCGATGTGCCCTGTACTTATTGCACCAGTAGTTTAATTTGAAGTTTAAAAATTCATCAATGAAAATTCACATTCCATCGATGTTTACTTGCACCACTAGTTTAAAATATTTCACTATTAAAATCTGTTAAGAAGTTTTAATAATGAAATATTTTAAACTAGTGGTCCAAGTAAACATCGATGGAATGTGAATTTTCATTGATGAATTTTTAAACTTCAAATTAAACTACTGGTGCAATAAGTACAGGGCACATCGATGGAATGAGTATTTTATCAACATGTATATAGTGATTTTAACATAAAAAGAGCTGCAACCACAGTGGAATAGTGTGTGTGCAATAGTGTGTGTGCAATAGTGTGTGTGCAACAGTGTACATAAAAGAAATTTAAAACCAAAAAAGGCTCATCTACCAAGGAATTATCATGAAAATATCACGACATGAGTTGAGAATCGTCAATGAATCCACAAGTAAGAAAAATGACACACCAACAATGTGATTTATTTCACTGAGGATTAGAGGTACGTAATAGTACTTGATCTATTAGTGTATTTATAATTGTTACTATGAACTTTCGGTGTGAGTTATCAACGTGGACCTGAAACAAACTTTTGTGGTTCTACTAAGATATTTTATCGATACGGTCTTCCATCATGATAACAGTAGACAGCATGCGGCTATCACAATACAGAACAAATTGTAGGATAATTTGCATTACCCACCGTATTCACCGTACTTAGCACCAACAGATATTTCCTTGTTTCGATCACCGCAGAATCATAAGGCTGGTGAATTCAAGATAGATCTCATAGAGGTTGAAACGGCGATTCAAACGTTTTTTGATTTATAAGACGTATCGCGTAAAGACATATCCCGATAGTCATTTCGAACTCACGTCTTCTTACTCCGGAGGTGCCTATTCTACCAACTGAAATACGCCCGCAAGGCTTATCGCTACAATTTTGCCGAAATGGCTCACACGTCACCGCAGTAGTACGTCATCTACATCATGTTACATAGTACGTTACATGACCCCCCCCCCCCCCCGTTGAGAAAGAAGGGAAGGAAATCACAGGTTTTGGGGTCCGCCGACAACCGTGCTTGAAGGGTTAGCTCACTGTAGAAGAAGGAATTTTTTATTCCATATGAAGTGTGGAAGAATCATCACGCATATTTTTTTAAACCTCACAGACAGGAGATTCATTTACGCTGGGGCTCCAATATAGTGTAAAACCTTTTTGCCGGTAGCGGATTCGAGCCCACGTATTACTTCTTCGGAGGAGTGGTTCTTGTGGTTATTCTTCCAACTGAACTGCTCCGGCAAGGCTTATCTATGTAACTTTGACGTCACAGCAGTAGTACAGGGTGAGTCAAAAGTCGCAGGACATCCTTGTATTTCAGAAACGGGAGAGAAAATGAAATATCTGAATACCCCAGCAAAAAATCGGTGAGGAGACATATCTTTTAGGCTATTTTCCGAGCATGGCCACCATCTTGAAATCCGCCATATTGGATCAAGGTATTTTTTTTAAATGGTAAGGGGGTTATGTTGCATATCAAACAAGACCAGAATTTTCTCCGAAATTGATTGCAGTGAACAGATTTGACATATGTGCTGTGGTTCACACGTTATCAACACATAAAGTTAAAATAACAACCTCTAAAGTGCCCTGTGATGCGCAGCTATTTGATGTGTTCAATGTGTTGTCCCTGTTGCTGAACAGAGAGCTGAAGGTACTTGATCCAGCCGCTCGAGAATATCGAAAGAAATGCGGTTACAGGCCCCCAGGATGCTTTGCTGAAAGTGGTGTCTGTCGCGGATTATCTCACTATACACCAGGTGTTTCAGATGACCTCACAGATAAAAGTCAAGTGGTGTGAGGTCCGGGGATCTGGATGGCCATTCTACAGGACCACGCGGGCTAATCCAATGACCAGGGAAGTGAACATCTAGCCACTGACGAAAAGTTGCTCTATGGTGCGGTGGAGCCCCATCTTGCTGGAAATAACAGTGGAAACTGCCGTCTTCTTTCAGAAGGGAAGGGAACACTGTTTCTTGTAGCATTTACAGGTAACGCTGAGCATTTAGGTTATTGTCGCTGAAAATGAGTCCGATTACAAGAGTGCCCCATATTCCTCACCACACCAAAACCTTTACATTACCAACGACGTTGGATGGTTCCGTCCAGAAAGGATTCCTGTCTCTCCAGTACCTGTGGTTTTGACGGTTAACCTCACCACTAACATAAAAATTGGCTTCGTCACTGAACAAAATGCCTTGTACGAATGAGGGATCCCGTTGATGTGTTGGTCTAAAGCCCATGTGCGGAACTCGACACGTCTGACAGACGTGTCGAGTTTTGCACATCATTCTCTGATAGTTGCTGGATCTTGAACGGATGCCAGTGAGCGATGTGAAGAATCCGTACAATAGCTGGCTGACTGGTGCCACATTCTGCTGCTGGACTCTTTGCAAAGGACGCCAAGACCATTGTTGAGTTCTCGGAATTTGGATATCATGTATGCGACAGTTCAGTGTGAAATTGGTAGTCTTTCTGGTTATCGGTTGTCGAAGTCTGCGGCTATGATACGGCAGCTGCGTTCCCCAGACATTAGGATCACCTCAATCCTCTCCTCTTTCGTCAATGCCACCTTCAGTTAGCTGCAACAAGCAATATTTATTTCAGCTTTCTCTGTTGATAACTTGTGAACCACAACACATATGTCAAATCTGATTACGGTAATCAATTTCTGAGAAAATTCGGGTACCATTTGAAAAATTTGACCTTGACTCAATTAGGCGGATTTCAAGATGGCGGTCGTATTCCGGAAATAGCTTAAAAGATAGGTCCCCTCACCGATTCTTTGCTATGGTATTCATACATTTTATTTTCCCTCTCGTTTTTGAAATACAAGGGTGTCCTGCGACTTTTGACTCATCCTGTATATCATCGACGTCATGTTACGAGGTACGTCACAGAGGCTTCTTTCTTCGATACTGGAATTAAACTGCTAACCGAAAAAGGAAAGGAAGTCATCTTTATTTGTCATGCTCGCAAACGGCGCGAACTTTTACACTAACTCAGTATAACCCAGGGATATATGAAACGGGGTAATCAGTTACCTTTCTACGAGGATGAGACAAACACACAAGTAGCGTCTTACCTCGTATTCGAATCTACAGCTTCATGTGCAAGTGATTGCGTTCTAGAACAAAAGTCATTGGTTCGTAAGTTTTCTTAAAAGATCCTTGCTTCACTGGTTTTGCAGGGTTTTAAGCAGCTAGGGCATTATTTGAACCTTTCCCTGTCAGCAGCACCGTAGATGATTGGAAGAAAGTGACCTGGTCTGACGAATCATGATTCCTGGTGCATCACGTAGACGGCCGATTGCGGATACGTCGATTACCAACGGAGGCTATGGCGCCTGGATGCACTGTTGTGCGGAAACAGGCATGCGGAGGCTGTGTTATGCTGTGGGCGATCTTTTCTTGGGACACTTTGGGCCCTATTATCCCAATAGCACAATCCCTGACAGCTGTCAGGTATTTGAACATCGTTGAGGACCAAGTTCCAGATACAATTGTTGGGGGAAACAGGCCGGTGCCGGCCGCGTTATTCTGTGGGCGATGTTTTCTTGGGACTCTTTAGGCCCCATTATCCCAATAGCACAATCCATGACAGCTGTCATCGTTGAAGACCAAGTTCCAGATACAATTGTTGATCGTTGAGGATCAAGTTCCAGATACAATTGTTGATCGTTGAGGACCAAGTTCCAGATACAATTGTTGACCGTTGAGGACCAAGTTCCAGATACAATTGTTGGGGAAACAGGCCGGTGAGGGCGGTGTTATGCTGTGAGTGATGTTTTCTTGGGACACTTTAAACCCCATTAGCACAATCCCTGACAGCTGTCAGGTATTTGAACATCGTTGAGGACCAAGTTCCAGATACAATTGTTGGGAGAAACAGGCCGGTGCTGACGGTGTTATGCTGTGGGCGATGTTTTCTTGGGACACTTTAAACCCCATTAGCACAATCCCTGACAGCTGTCAGGTATTTGAACATCATTGAGGACCAAGTTCCAGATACAATTGTTGGGAGAAACAGGCCGGTGCCGGCGGTGTTGTGCTGTGGGCGATGTTTTCTTGGGGCTCTTTAGGCCCCATTATCCCAATAGCACAATCTCTGACAGCTGTCAGGTATCGGTACCTCGTTGCGGACCAAGTTCACCCATTCATGCAATTGTGTTCCCAGCTCATTATGGCTATTATTAACAGGATACTGCGCCATGCCACACTGCTAGAATCCTTAAGGAGTGGTTAAAGGAACATGCTGGGGACTTTCTGTTAATGCCGTGGCCTCCAAATTCACTTGACATGAACCCAACGGAACATTTATGGTTCGACTTGGAAAAGCAGGTGGGCGCTAAATCACCACCACCCCGAAATGTACGGCAACTGGAGGACCTGCTGTTGACATTATGGTGCCAGATACCCCAGGATACCTATGGCCACCTCATCGAATCGATGTCTCAGCAAGCGGCAGCTGTTTTGAAGGCTAAAGGGGGTCCTACAGCTCATTAGATAGGTTGTTATAATGTAAGGGCTCATTGGTGTAATGTTGAAGTTGTTGGAAACATACGTGCGTTCCGCTGCAGCCGGAAGGTGTTGTTCCCACGTGCGGGAAGAAAAAGTTGTTTAAAATTTCTCCCTGCATTAAGCAATAAAAGGTGTCACGTGATCGCCTCGTGGGAGACACCTGGCCGTGAGAAAAGTTCAGCTCTCTTCTCTGTCACACGCTTAGTGGCGACCATCCTGATGTGACGTCATTCTTTTTCAGCTGCCATTATTTTCCAGCTGCGATGTTTCCTTTTTTCTCGCAAGTTGTGTGCGTGCATGCTGTGTGAAACCCATTGTTTATTACTTTTGAATCTTGATTTGTTTCTGTTGAGTATGTAGTGCTCATATACCAATTAAATATGTATATTCTCTTCTCCATCACCATCAATGGATACCCTTACTCAAGGTGAGTTATTTAGCAAACAACAAGTGTAGATGGATAAAACTCCTATTTATATATCTCACTAATAACAAACAGAAGTAAGCAGCGAAAAGTGTGTGTGCGTGTGTATGTTGCGTTACGTTGTATGGTTGTGTTCAGTGCCGTAACTAGCCCTTTTTGCATCCGGGGCGAGTTAACCATTTTATAACCCCCCCCCCCCCCCCAAACGTCAAAGGAAAAATCACAGTATGATTTCATCTTTTGCACCCGGACGGCACCGCTCTAGTTACGGCCCTAGTGGTGTTCGTTGAGAAGTAGAGATACTCGTTATTGTGCGGCAGTTGGTTATCGTAAATGCCTACTTGATCTGAAGTATTTGGATAATAAAGGACAGTGAGATTCCCCTGAGCTAAAATGGACTTTTTTGTAGCCGTTGAGTCGTCTAAATTAGCTCAGTGTATAATTAAGGATTTTTGCATGTTAGCTATCTGATGCTTAAGACTTTGAAATTACAGTATTTCAGCTGACAAATAGTAGGATAGTAATGTTTTAAGTAGTGACATTTTAAACGGAAAACATTGCACCTGTATCCCTTAATATATCTCACATCGTGGGTGACGTCATCCCTGTGGTTTGCATACGGCGCACTGAGTGTACTCCAGTCGGTGTTTACATTATTTTGACAAATCCCTGTATGTTCTACGGTTTTCGTCCGCTGAAAAAGTGTCTTTCAACACTTTTTACCTGAAAGTGATCAGTATAGGGGTATTTTGCTTACTTAATCAGCAACAGCATAGTGTTACGAAAATAATATGGTCCAAGCTGTATTTTGGGACGCTTTTTAAGAGAGCTAGCTGGGTTAACGCAAGGAAACACATCCTGCGGACAAAGTCCCTAATTTTCACCCAGACAAAAATGTGTCTGGAACTCTGTCCCTAGACGACACGTGATGTGGCCAGACGTTATTAAATCAATTCTCAAGTGGTTTGTTGTGACAGGTCGAGGGAGAGAACAGAGAAGAAAAGAGTCAGTTGCTAGGTACCGTCGAACAGATCAGGCATCCAGGAAAAGAGAGGGAGCTTAACCCAAGCAGCACAGCTTTGCAATTTAACGTAGGCCCAACACTGGGCCAACGTCTTTTAGGAATAGAAGACGATGGATCAGTGTTGGGCCTACGTTAAATTGCAAGGTTCTGCTACTTGTGTTGCTGCCCCCTCGATTATTAAAAACACTCCAACGAGAGTTGGGTCCCCTACATAACTGGGAAACATGCCGTGTCTGGCCTCATGTCGCACTGAGCTGATGATAATCAAAAATTAGAGAAGAATAGAAGGAACTCGGGAGGCTCAGCGATCAGAAAGGGTTTTTTCTGCCCGATACGAATCTCTGAGACAGCACCCATCGAAAGCATGCGGGCAACTACTGTTGGAGCCTCCCAACTTCTTCGCAGGCGCTCCAGGAGTACCAATAAGTGACCCAACTGACATTGCTGCTGTGGAGGAACGCGCAATCAAGGTAGAATGATTCCAAAAATCCAGTCCAACGTTACTTAAATTTATATCCAATCACAAAATGGCATAGCTTATGTTAATTATTTTACCATCTACCAATCAGTTTATTTTAATAATTATCTGCATTTAAATTCTGCAATTGTCTTAAATGCTATCAATTTTCTTTGGACTGGCCTAAGTCATTTATTCAGCCCTCTCACCTGTAGTATCCGTAAAAGAACCCGGAATGCGACCAATTCGCAGCCCCGGTCGTAACAATAGTATTGTCAAGAGCACGCGTAGGCAGTATGCGATGATGCCGCCCCGGTGGCGCAGTGGTCTAAGCGCTGCCTTCTGACCATTCTTCCAAGCGGGTCCGGGCTCCATCCCGGATGACCCGTGAGGGATATGTTTGTCTTACGGCAGTGGCTCCCTCATTTCGCTGGAACTAGGGGCCGTAAAATATGGGGACGTACAACTTCTTACACCCATTTGAATTGTTCACGATGTTCGTAAAACCTTCGTCTATATACATGATCGTGTCAGAATGATATGACCACCTACCTAATAATGGGAATAACCACCCTTGGCCCTGATTTCAGTGATGAGATGGTGTGGCATGGACGCAATGAGGCTCTGGAAGGTTGCCCCGAGGCACACGTGCCCATTTAGACTGAAGCAGAGCACGGAGGTCCCGGAGATGACGTGGTTGTGAGTCTGCCAGTTGAACCTGCCGATCCAAATAGTCCCACAAGTGCTCCATGGAATTGAGTTTAGGCGATTTCGCCGTCCAACGGAGAAAAAGAGACATCGCTGTTGTGTTCCTGGAACCAGTGACGCACCACCTTAGCAACATGGCAGGGCGCATTGTCCTGTTATGTGCACACACCATTACCACAGCGAGTCACTTACCCTAACCACATGAAGGGATGCATGTAGTCAAGATAAGTAACTCGCTGACCACATGCATCCCTTCATGTATCCAACATGAAGTGATGCATGTGGTCAGCGAGGATGTACAGGTAGCCACTGGCGTTCAGGGACCCATCCAGTAGTACCAGCGGTCCCAGTCCATACCAGGAAAGCGTCTCCCAGACATGCACACTGCCACCGCCGGCCTGTACTTGACCAACAAGCGTGTCCGAGTGTTGGTTGTCGTGTGTCTGACGCCGTATCCGGCACTGCCCATTACTTCTGTGGGGTAGAAACCCCGATTCGTCGAAGACCTTATTCCACTGTCCGATGACGGTAGTCCCATGCGATCTTCAGAAGTCGTTGCCGATGGACCTGGGTTAACATGGGCGCCTTCACGCAGCGTCAACTTCTGGGACTCATGCGTAAAAGGATTCGCTCTACTATTATCGAGGGCACGTACCTGGGCGCCCCTGCTTTCAACTGCGTGGTCAACTGCTGCACTGTCGCGCGTCTAATGCCCTTTACCAGTCGACGGAGGCGACGTTCTCCTCTGGGGTCGATGGCCTTTGGGGCTCCACAGTTATGACGTCACGAGGTACTTGGTGTGCCAGCTTTTCTCTTGGTACACCCTTACTTCAGCACCTCGCGAACATCCCACGTAGTCTGCTGTACATTGGCGCGGTAGCCGATGATCATTCCTTTTAGAACGTCCGTCAAATCACTACCTCTGCCGTTGTACTCACATTTCGCACTATGGCTCATCTGTCCTGGCCGACCGCTTATATGTCCGTGTTGTCGGCCTCTTCACGTGCACTCTGTGACGCGCCTGGGCGGGTACACTGTGATTCCGGGGTGGTCATATTATTCTAATACGGCTGTGTATCCACTTGGTGTAAAAAGAACATAAAATTTCAATAAAAGCGATTTTAAAAACCTAAATCATTAAACGTGTTCTAATAAAAATCAGTGACGTGAAAAGGACGTTTGTAGCATTTCATAAGTCACAAAACTATAAAGTTACCAGTGTGAATAGCTTTAGGACTACTTACGTTCACCATACTGTTCATACTGAGGCTTCTGTTGATGAAGTCATGACTGCAAGAAGTGAGAAAGTGTTCGCCGGCCACGCAGCAGGAAGTTTGTTCATTAACGCTTCCGTAAGTGGAGTTCCGGTAAAAACTACTGGATCGTCTGCCGAAAGTTTCTCCAGAGACGGATTTCATCAGACGGTTCGGTCGTTCAGAAATGTGTTGCCACTGGCGTCCCGTAGGAAGCTTGAAAAGAAGAAGCAGAAATGAGCTAATGCGTTCTCAAAGGTTAAGGAAGTATATATCATAAATACGACCCAACAGATTAAAATCTCCCAAAGGCATACCAACAGTTGCCTTCGCCCATCAGCTTAGCAGTCAGGTACATAAAGATTTTGAAGGTGATACAAATCGTGCGTTGAAAATCAAAGCTTTAACAAAGGGAGGTATGCTTTCCGCTGATACATTGTTCTTACAGTGTGACTGTCAAACAATAAACAAGCAAAAATTCCCTGCGTCTGGGGCTTCGCAAGTTCCGTGAGCACTTGCAAGTGCGTGTCTTTGAAAATTTCAGTTAATCGGGTATTTTAATTTGTATGGAAAATTCCAGAAGGCTCCTAGGCTTTGCGCAGGTCTCCGTGCGTAACCCTACGTTTCTAACACGTGACCTCAAATCCTTGGGTGGAACTCTGATGCTGTATTCCTTTGTTGTAGCGATGGATAAACCGATTCCTCCTATTCGATTCACTAAAACAATTCTTCGATTCTACTCACTGATATATTCCTCCGATTCGACTCACTAAGACAATTATTCCATTCGACTCACTAAAACATTCCTTCGATTCGACTCACTAAAAGAATTCAATTCGCCTCACTAAATCATTCCTTCGATTCGACTCAACAATTCTTCAATTCGACTCAATAATTCTTCGATTCGACACACTAAAACATTCCTTCGATTCAACTCAATAAAACAATTTTTCGATTCGACTCACTAACACATTGTTTCAATTCGACTCACTAAAACATTCCTTCGATTCGACTCACTAAAACGATTCTTCGATTCCACTCACTAACTCATTCTTTCAATTCGACTCACTAAAACAATTCTTCAATTCGACTCACTGAAACATTCCTTCGATTCGACTCAACAATTCTTCGATTCGACACACTAAAACATTCCTTCGATTCGACTCAATAAAACAATTTTTTGATTCGACTCACTAACACATTCTTTCAATTCGACTCACTAACACAGTCTTTCAATTCGACTCACTAAAACATTCCTTCGATTCGACTCAACAATTCTTCGATTCGACACACTAAAACATTCCTTCGATTCGACTCAATAAAACAATTTTTTGATTCGACTCACTAACACATTCTTTCAATTCGACTCACTAAAAAATTCTTCAATTCGACTCACTAAAACATTCCTTCGATTTGACTCACTAAAACAATTCTTCGATTCCACTCACTAACACATTCTTTCAATTCGACTCACTAAAACATTCCTTCGATTCGACTCAAAACAATTTTTCGATTCGACTCACTAACACATTCTTTCAATTCGACTCACTAAAACAATTCTTCAATTCGACTCACTAAAACATCCCTTCGATTCGACTGACTAAAACAATTATTTCGCACTGATATGTTTTTTGAGCCCCCTTAAAGCCCCAACCCCACCCCCTTCCCATTCTGTAATTTGGGTATTTCTTGTATTTGAAAAAAAAACTTCTACTATAAAAAAAAAGTGCGGATTCTATTTTAAACAAAGATGCACGTGAAGCGCGAAATTATTCTAAGGATCCTCCCATGGATTGAACAAAGCGGCACAGCAGCAACTGTACCGCAACCTACAACGTCGAATTACCTCAACTGTCGCTATTTCATGGCACTATCTCACTAGTTCTGCGTCCTTAAAGTATTCGGCGAAGGACAGTTGACGTAGCCCTACGTTTTAGGTTGCGGCACCGTTGCGTGCTGCTTTGATTTTTTTTTTATCTAAAAAATAAATAATCCATTTTATTTCTGTTTATCACATACGTCCGTTAGTTCTGACCACCAGCTATGGAATGCGGGGCTGAGGCCATCGCTATCGTTATCTATTCACTAGTTGTCAACCTTAAAACGGCGTGAGGCAAAACAAAATCATTTGAAATTTAGTTTAACTTTCTAACGCTACTGTATCGAAGGGTTAAGGCGTGGAGGGTTGAAACTTGATTAGTTATAAATGGGACTCTATAAACTATCTAATGATGTATCATTTATTACTGTACAATTATTAGTTTCGAAGAAATACGCGTTCAAAATGTGACATGTTTTCGTTGCATCCGTGCCTCCGATGTTTCTCCCTTCCCAGAGCGGGGAAAGACGTAGTTTTTTACGTCAAAACATCATCATCATAAAACCAAGCACACAAGTGTAAGTGCAATTCCTATTACTGGAATTTTGGTATCAGCTACTAGTTCCTTCGAACCAGTAACTGTACTGTCAATCACATCGCCTTTGTGCGTTTGCTATCACAAGCTGCCATCGTCATGTCTTCTGTACGTACGTTGATGTTAAATTTTGCCACCTTGATGTGCCTGCTATTTCATGCTCAGTTATCACAATTGCAGGGTGAGAAACCGAAAAGGTGTGCCATCGGTAGGCTTGAGTTTCACGAGTTTGAGAAGAAATGACAGCTTCTCTCGGGAAGTTCACGTCGATTCAGTCAGTTGCGTTCCGGAGTAAAGTTTGTGCCTTCTAAAACGTAGGCATTTTAAACTATGAATCGGTAAGCAAAATCATATTGTTGCCCAGCTTCCTTATTTTACTTAACTCTGATCAGAGAAAGTAACGTAAGTTATCGGTTGTTGGCTAAGCACATGGAAACGGCACTTATTTCTTCTACGTGCTTTGTGATAGTAATTACTTTTCTCTCTGTGTGTTGCAGCAATATATTTTTACCTTCTTGTGTAATATTTCTCGTTTTTCTGTGCACTAACTTTTATTCTTCTTTCGGTGTGTTGTGATTATTATTATCATTTTTTCAATTTTTACAGACATTTTAGAAAACATTATTAATTAATTATTCGACTTATATTTCGGTTGTATTGGGAGAACATGCATTTTTGTGGTTAGGTGTTTCAAAATATCAGTTAAATTTTCAATAATAAAAGTATTTAAAATCACCTGTAAGGTTTTTGCCTTTTTTATTTCTTTTTTGCTATTTGACGGTGTCTTTTTTTTTTTCTAGTCAAGTTTTATAATCAAAATAATCCATAAGCCCACCACTAACACACAAATTTGTTCTTCCTTTGGTATCTGACTTCTATTTGCTTTCAGCTGGGAATGACTCTTCGTAATTGGTTGAATCCGCTTGCGTCGTTCGTTGACTCCGGTGAACGATTTCCGCTGGGAAACACTGTCATTAAACAATTCTGAGTCGGGTCTGCTCGTGTCGTTCGTTGACTACGATGGACGATTTCCACAGAGAAACTCTGCCGCGAATCGGTTTTGTGTTGGATACGTGTGTGTCGTTCCTTAACTCCTCCGGTGAACGATTTCTGCAAGGAAAGACTGTAATTAATCTTTTCTGAGTCGGATCCGCTTGTGTCGTTCGATGACTCCGGATGACGATTTCCGCAGAGAAACACTGCCCCGAATCGGTTCTGTCCGTTTGTGTCGTTCGTTTACTTCTCCGGTGAACGATTTCCGCAGGGAAAGACTGTCTCTAATTGTTTCTGAGTCGGATCCACTTGTGTCGTTCGATAACTCAGGTAACGATTTCCGCAGAAAAATACTGTCTCGAATCGGTTCTGTGTCAGATCCGTTGTATCGTTCGTTTACTCTTCTGGCGAACGATTTCCGCAGGGAAAGACTATCCCTAATCGTTTCTGAGTCGGATCCACTTGTGTATTTCGATGAGTCCAGTGGACGATTTTCTCAGAGAAATCCTGTCGCGAATCTGTTCTGGGTCGGATCCGTATGCATCGTTCGTTGACTCCTCCGCTGAACGATTTCTGCAAGGAATGACTGTCGCTAATCATTTCTGAGTCGTATACACTTGTGCTGTTCCATAACGCAGGCGACGATTTCTGCCGAGAAACACTGCCCCGAATCGATTCTGTGTCAGATCCGTTTGTATCGTTCGTTTACTTCTCCTGTGAACGATTTCTGCAGGGAAAAACTGTCGCTAATTATTTCTGGGTCGGATCCGATTGCATGGCTTTCGTTAACTCCTCCTGTGAACGATTTTCTAACCGTAGGTTGAAGAAGCGTATATACTCCAGCTTTGTTCGTCCGTCCGTCCGCACGATAAAAAAAACTCACGTGAAAATGGTTCGATTTCGACGAAATTTTAGTATGTGGTAGGGGACCACCTGGGGACGAACTCTATTGAAAATGGGCGAAGCAGGGTCAAAGGTCAGGACATAGGAGCTGGATCCATTCCATTGCCTTTATGCGTCATAACTTGCTAAAAGTGGTTCGATTTCGATGAAATTATAGTATGCGATAGGGAACCACCTGGGGACAAACCCCATTGAAAATGGATGAAATAGGGTCAAAGGTCAGGGCATAGGAGCTGGATCCATTCCATTGCCTTTATGCGTCATAACATGCGTAAATATGGTTCGATTTCGATGAAATTTTAGTATATGGTAGGGAACAACCTGGGCACGAACCCTATTGAAAATGAGCGAAATGGGGTCAAAGGTCAGGCAGGGCATAAGAGCGGGATATATTCCATTGCCCTTATGCGTCATAACTTGCGTAAAAATGGTTCGATTTCGATCAAATATTAGTATGTGGTAAGGAACCACCTGGGGACGAACCCTATTGAAAATGGGCGAAATGGGGTCAAAGGTCAGGACATAAAAGCGGGATCCATTCCATTGACTTTATGCGTCATAACATGCGTAAATATGGTTCGAGTTCGATGAAATTTTAGTATGTGGTAGGAAACCACCTGGGCACGAACTCTATTGAAAATGGGCGAAATGGGGTCAAAGGTTAGGCAGGGCATAAGAGCGGAATTTATTCCATTGCTCTTATGCGTCATAACTTGCGTAAAAATGGTTCGATTTCGATCAAAGTTTAGTATGTTGTAGGGAGCCACTAGGAACGAACCCTATTGAAAATGGGCGAAATGGGGTCAGAGGTCAGGACACCGGAGTGGGATCCATTCCATTGTCCTTGTGCATCATAACTTACCTAAAATGCTTGGATTGCGACAAAACTTTATCATGTTGTTCTGGAGGTATAGTGAACCGGTTCTGTTGAATTTCAACGAAATGGGGTCAAAGGTCATTGCACAAAAGCCAGATTTATTCCATAGCCATTATTCTCATAACTTGCGTAAAACTGCTTCTATTGCAACAAAACTTTATCATGTTGTTCCGGAGATATAGTGAACCGGTTCTGTTGAATATCATCGGAATGGGGTCAAAGGTCAGGACACAGGAGCGAGATTTATTCCACAGCCATTATCCACATAACTTAAGTAATAATTTCTGGTATGTTGGAAAGCGTATCATAATCAATGCATTGCATGATTTCACTAACTTTTTGTTACTGTGGCACAGGATATTTGTTCTCCTCTTCCCCATTTTGAGCACCAGCTATTATAGTATATTGTGTAACCGTAAGAAACCTGGTACTTAATTTATTGTACAGGTGATTGTACGATGTCTATGTCAGTTTGTGTAGTCCTTAAGACAAAAGATATATAGCGATCAAGAGAATTTTATATTTAGAATTTTTGTGAAATAATATTATAAAACAGTACATTGCAACTTATCTTAAAGACAATTGAAAGTTACTTTCAGTTGAAAAAACAATCTCGAACTCCAAATCATTCTGTTGCTTCGAAAAATAACGACGAAAAACATACGTAATTTGTAATAAGCCCTCCTAAAAAATAAAGTTATTACAAATATATATATATATATATATATATATATAAATAAGCTCCAATAGAAAATAAAATGATTAAATAACTCGCATTAATGAAGAAAAAAAAAAGGAAATTCATCATCGCCCAATTAGTTTTCCCTTGAACTTTTTTTTTTTTTATTGGAGGTTTAACGACCACCGTGAGCAACTCAAATGGGCTATAAGCAGTCGCCCGTCCCTAATTTTTTGGGTCACTGGCTCCAGGGAAGGGAAAGAGCCAGTGCCGTAAGACAAACACAACATCCGTGCCTGACCGGGATTCGAACCCGGACCCCTTACGGACGAATGATCATAGGCCAGCGCCTTAGACCACTGCGCCACCGGGGCGGCCCCTTGAACTTGAGGCTGATTCCCGTGACTTTCTGGCTCAGTGGTTGAGACGCGCTGCTTCAGCCCAAACGACTAGGTTCGATATCCACCACCGGTGCAAAAGAATTTTCTCGCGTGAGGAATGAAATATTCAGCGTGAGCGGAATTTCTGTCTAAATACGGACAAAATTAAAACGGACTTTTCTGAAATAAACTTAATTATTGACTACGAAAAATCTGTGAAAATACGGTTTGTAAAAACGGAATTTTGAAAAATGGAAATTCCGTTAAAAGACGGACACTTACCGGCAACTTTCTGTACGTGTTTTTTAGAAATTTTCCATGAATTCATACCACTTAATTTTTACAGTGAAGTTAGAAAATTGCGTTGATGCGTAAGATTTTATTAGATTCGTAGAATTCTGAAAAATGAAGGTCCTCTAAAAGCACTGTTTATTAGATATCATCTTCTTAACTAAAATTACGGATGTTCATTTTCAATAGAGTGCTTTCTGTATACTACAACGAAACTGCTTGTGCCTAAAAGATAATTTTGTTGTGAAAAGTAAATGTTTACGGTTAGGAGAAATAAATTGTTATCTGTAATAGGCTACTGAATAATGTTTTTGGAATGATGTGTCATAAAAATAATTCACACCACACTCTTTAGAATCCAGCTCTGAGAAAAGAGATGAAGCAACTCTGAAGGGTACCGAACACACCACTTAAAAAAAATAGGGATTTTGGCTTCCTATTTGACCTGAAAGACAAGGTTCCTTTCTTTTAAAATTATAAAGATTAAGTTTCAGACCAAGAAAATGCTCATAAGTGATTACTTACCCTTTCGGTTTGAATAGTGTAGATATTCATATCCATTGTTTCTCTAAACGGTGGTAGCAGTTTCAAAAATACAACACTCTTTCGAAAGTATCATTTTTTGGTGAGATCGAAATAGGTAAATAGTTGTCGGCTGTCACGGGATGAACCTGATTGATTCTTTGGTACAGTCGACACAGAACAAAAAAGAAGGCGAATTACGATAAAGTGATAATTTTACGATATCAGTCTCACCTGATTATTTTTATTCGTGCATTTACTGTTAGGACTAAGAGCGAAATTGATAACAAACACAGGTGTACTCGCTTTGTCTGCGTATATACGTTTTGCATTCAAAACGTTTTAAGCATAACGTTGTTCTTCAGATTCTGGCAGAATTGCTTGTACTTTCCAATGTAGTCCACGAATTATTTATTTATTTTTTTGATTGGAGGTTTAACGACCACCGTGAGCAACTCAATGAGCTATAAACAGTCACCCGACCCTAATTTAGAGCCACTGGTTCCAGAGAAGGGACAGAGCCAGTGCCGTAAGACAAACACAACATCCATGCCTCAGCGGGATTCGAACGCGGACCCCGTCAGGACGATTGATCAGGAGCCATCGCTTAGACCACTGCGCCACAGGGGCAGCAATGCACATTGTGTATCTTTTCCTTTTTTTAGCTGTGTTTTGGTTTCATGATAAAACTGCATGTCTTGAAAACCAATCTCTAAATGTCAATTCCTCGCTTAATGATGTTGAGAATACTTTACGAAGGGAGTGTCTGACTCTCGGTCTTAAATAAACCTTAGAAGAAATCCGACATAAAACGAATTGTTCGAATCGGAGGACGCCGATTAAAGAAACACAGGGAGAGAGGTAGAAGGTCAGCTTAGAAATTGGAAGCTACGAGATTTGAGTAAACGAACTCAATAGGAAAGAGGCACAGAAGAATTAGAGACAGACAGAGGTGGGGGGAATTGCCACAGACATCCATCACAGTACACCAAAACACCACCCAACTTCCGAAGCACCCGTGGGAGTGAAACTCACGAGAACCAATCTGGACACCGATGCATCGATCAGTACTCACAGTTTTAACACCATGCTGAAAAAGAGGAGGGAGTGTCTTAATACCCACCAGATGCTCGCACTCTTAATCTCAATCTGATCCTGTCCTTTATCTGATATCAGGCCTCCAGCCCAAGAACAGTGCTTCCCAGCCAAATGGCCCGGTCGGTGGGGAGGGGAGGGGGCAACGATCACCGCCTTAGTTCTAGGGTACCTAAAGATTTTACTGGGATTGTAGTCAACAGCACTCCTAACTAATTCATTAGGATGGTCCTCCACTTTCTTGAAGAACTTCTTGGCGGGTCTGGTAGAGATCTCATGTAAATTCTCAACTCCAAGTCTGATCCTAAGGTTCCAGATGGGAGACCCAGCGATCATACGAAGTGCTCCGCTCTGCACCTTCTCGATTCTCTCCTGCTTACTCTTACTAATACTTATCCAGATTGGAGAGGCGTAGGTGACCACTGGCCTGACAACCGTCTTATGCAGCAGTATTTTGTGTCTTGTTGTAAGAAAGCTTCTCCGTTGGAAAAATGGAGCAAGCTGCCCAAGGCATTGTCTAGCTTTCTTCGCGTGGTAGTTGGTATTCGCTGCCTACGAAAGTCGACAATCTATTTGGAACCACAGGTACTTGGCGGTAGTAACCCAGGGGATTGTCTCCCGAAACATGGCAAGTTTCTATACTCCTTGGAGAGATCCATAGAACAACAGAGCACTGCTCTTAGACAGACTGATCTTGATCCGCCAGTTAGTGTAGTAGGTTGGTTTCCAGCTGAGAGAGAAAGTCCTGGATGAGCTTAAAAGCTCTGATTTTGTTCAGGGACCCGATGACAACAGCTGTATCATCTGCGTAAATCATGACCTGCCCGTATTTGTGTTTGGGTAAGTCGTGCAGATAAATGAAGAACAGCGTTGTTCCAAGAACAGAACCCTGGGGAGGTAGAATGCCAGTTGGAGCAGATGACCTTATTTGTATCGGAGACCAAATACCCCGGAACCGTGGGCATTTTATCTTGTAGGTATTTGAACCGTGGTATGGGGAAAATTGCTGGTTAGGCAGTCGATCTGGTATCGAACCACCAATCATATGGTTGGGATTGATAAATAAATACCGGATGGCAAGGAATGGCGAAGAATATTCATATCCTCTTCTGACACTACTGATATTGTTTTGAATCGCAAGCTAGAACATTGATGTTGTGTTTGACCTTCAAATTCTGGCTCTCTTTCTTCCCTGGAGACAGCGGTTCTAAATTAGAAAAGAGATGCTCGTTATATATTTAGGTCATGAGGATCATGGAACCTCAAAGCAAAAGAAGCTTGTAGTGTATTAGGAAAAATCAAAACTCATTTCAGTTTCAAAGTATGGCAGAATTCCGTGTGATTAATGAATACTACGTTTTCATTTCTGGTAAAAAAATGATAAAGCCCTTTGAGAGGTCATTTTCCTCTTAAATAAGCACCACTATATTTTTATCATGTCTTTCGAAAAATTTCAAAAATTCTTTTTTGCATTAAGGAACCTCATCCCCGCGTTAACGATGAACCTCGCCTGGCCATTTTCGTGCAATTTCTTTTTCAAATAATGCACCGCTTTCACGCTACGGATACGCAAATATACATTATATTAATTTTTTCTTGATATTTCTGCTTCTAAATGTCCAATTTGGACAATTCGTTTTGCCTCGAATTTCTTTTGTCTGGGAAAGAATATTTTGGGTAGGAACTATCGTGCCACAATGTAGCCTGATTGCACGTTTCTTTTTCCGATACAATTTTCAGAACCTGTCCTAAAAACTCGATAGGAAAAAATTATTTTTCCATCATATACCGCTCATCGCGGAAAGTATTTTGCTCGTACATCCTCATATACCGCTCATCGCGGAAAGTATTTTGCTCGTACATGTCAACACACATTTTTTCCGCTAGAGGGTGCACATACAAGCTGCGTCCGAAAAGTTCCAGGACTGACGCAATAAAGAATATAAAAAAGTGCCATACTCACAATTAATGCTGGTCACCTTCAAAATACCACCCTTCTGAATCAACACACGGTTTCCAGATTTTCTGAAGATCCCGAAAATAGTTCTGGAAGGCACTTTCCGGGATGTCCGCAAGTTCTTTTGTCACGGCTGCTTGAATAGATGTAATGTCTGCATGATATTGTGAGTGGGTACTTGTCCATTCAGCGCTTTGTCGCTTGGTTCATGGAACATACTTCAGGCACCATGTTTCATCTCCTGCAATAGTTCTGAAGCAAAATTCAGTCCTCAGCTGCAGTGTCCAGCAGATCGGAACAGCTCTATGAACGAGCCTCCTTTTGGTCATCATTCAAAATGCAGGGTACCAATCTGGCATCATGTTTTTGTCTTCCCAGATCCTCGCGTAGAATCTCATGACAGATAGACTTACTGATGCCCACCGACTCATCCAAAAGTCTTGATCATCATTCAAAATGCAGGGTGCCAATCTGGCATTAAGTTTTCGTTTTCCCCACATTCTCGCGTAAAATCTCATGACAGATAGACTTACTGATGCCCACCGACTCAGCCAAACGTATTGGTCATCATTCAGAATCCGGGGTACTAATCTGGCATTAAGTTTTCGTTTTCCCATATTCTCGCGTAGAATCTCATGACAGATAGACTTACTGATGCCCACCGACTCAGCCAAACGTCTTGGTCAAGATTCAGAATGCGGGGTACCAATCTGGCGTTAAGTTTTCGTTTTCCCAGATCCTCGCGAAGGATCACATGACAGATAGACTTACTGATGCCCACCGACTCAGCCAAACGTATTGGTCATCATTCAGAATGCGGGGTACCAATCTGGCATTAAGTTTCGTTTTCCCACATTCTCGCGTAGAATCTCATGACAGATAGACTTACTGATGCCTACCGACTCAGCCAAACGTCTTGGTCATCATTCAGAACGCGGGGTACCGATCTGTCATCATGCTTTCGTCTTCCCACACCCTCGCGTAGAATCTCATGACAGATAGACTTACTGATATCCACCGACTCAGCCAAAAGTCTTGGTCATCATTCAAAATGCGGGGTGCCAATCTGGCATTAAGTTTTCGTTTTCCCACATTCTCGCGTAGAATCTCATGACAGATAGACTTACGGATGCCCACCGACTCAGCCAAACGTATTAGTCATCATTCAGAATGCGGGGTACCAATCTGGCATTAAGTTTCGTTTTCCCACATTCTCGCGTAGAATCTCATGACAGATAGACTTACTGATGCCTACCGACTCAGCCAAACGTCTTGGTCATCATTCAGAACGCGGGGTACCGATCTGTCATCATGCTTTCGTCTTCCCACACCCTCGCGTAGAATCTCATGACAGATAGACTTACTGATGCCCACCGACTCAGCCAAACGTATTGGTCATCATTCAGAATCCGGGGTACTAATCTGGCATTAAGTTTTCGTTTTCCCATATTCTCGCGTAGAATCTCATGACAGATAGACTTACTGATGCCCACCGACTCAGCCAAACGTCTTGGTCAAGATTCAGAATGCGGGGTACCAATCTGGCATTAAGTTTTCGTTTTCCCAGATCCTCGCGAAGGATCACATGACAGATAGACTTACTGATGCCCACCGACTCAGCCAAACGTATTGGTCATCATTCAGAATGCGGGGTACCAATCTGGCATTAAGTTTCGTTTTCCCACATTCTCGCGTAGAATCTCATGACAGATAGACTTACTGATGCCTACCGACTCAGCCAAACGTCTTGGTCATCATTCAGAACGCGGGGTACCGATCTGTCATCATGCTTTCGTCTTCCCACACCCTCGCGTAGAATCTCATGACAGATAGACTTACTGATATCCACCGACTCAGCCAAAAGTCTTGGTCATCATTCAAAATGCGGGGTGCCAATCTGGCATTAAGTTTTCGTTTTCCCACATTCTCGCGTAGAATCTCATGACAGATAGACTTACTGATGCCCACCGACTCAGCCAAACGTATTAGTCATCATTCAGAATGCGGGGTACCAATCTGGCATTAAGTTTCGTTTTCCCACATTCTCGCGTAGAATCTCATGACAGATAGACTTACTGATGCCTACCGACTCAGCCAAACGTCTTGGTCATCATTCAGAACGCGAGGTACCGATCTGGCGTTAAGTTTTCGTTTTCCCACATTCTCGCGTAGAATCTCATGACAGATAGACTTACTGATGCCTACCGACTCAGCCAAACGTCTTGGTCATCATTCAGAACGCGAGGTACCGATCTGGCGTTAAGTTTTCGTTTTCCCACATTCTCGCGTAGAATCTCATGACAGATAGACTTACTGATGCCTACCGACTCAGCCAAACGTCTTGGTCATCATTCAGAACGCGAGGTACCGATCTGGCGTTAAGTTTTCGTTTTCCCACATTCTCGCGTAGAATCTCATGACAGATAGACTTACTGATGCCCACCGACTCAGCCAAACGTATTAGTCATCATTCAGAATGCGGGGTACCAATCTGGCATTAAGTTTCGTTTTCCCACATTCTCGCGTAGAATCTCATGACAGATAGACTTACTGATGCCTACCGACTCAGCCAAACGTCTTGGTCATCATTCAGAACGCGGGGTACCGATCTGTCATCATGCTTTCGTCTTCCCACACCCTCGCGTAGAATCTCATGACAGATAGACTTACTGATGCCCACCGACTCAGCCAAACGTATTGGTCATCATTCAGAATCCGGGGTACTAATCTGGCATTAAGTTTTCGTTTTCCCATATTCTCGCGTAGAATCTCATGACAGATAGACTTACTGATGCCCACCGACTCAGCCAAACGTCTTGGTCAAGATTCAGAATGCGGGGTACCAATCTGGCATTAAGTTTTCGTTTTCCCAGATCCTCGCGAAGGATCACATGACAGATAGACTTACTGATGCCCACCGACTCAGCCAAACGTATTGGTCATCATTCAGAATGCGGGGTACCAATCTGGCATTAAGTTTCGTTTTCCCACATTCTCGCGTAGAATCTCATGACAGATAGACTTACTGATGCCTACCGACTCAGCCAAACGTCTTGGTCATCATTCAGAACGCGGGGTACCGATCTGTCATCATGCTTTCGTCTTCCCACACCCTCGCGTAGAATCTCATGACAGATAGACTTACTGATATCCACCGACTCAGCCAAAAGTCTTGGTCATCATTCAAAATGCGGGGTGCCAATCTGGCATTAAGTTTTCGTTTTCCCACATTCTCGCGTAGAATCTCATGACAGATAGACTTACTGATGCCCACCGACTCAGCCAAACGTATTAGTCATCATTCAGAATGCGGGGTACCAATCTGGCATTAAGTTTCGTTTTCCCACATTCTCGCGTAGAATCTCATGACAGATAGACTTACTGATGCCTACCGACTCAGCCAAACGTCTTGGTCATCATTCAGAACGCGAGGTACCGATCTGGCGTTAAGTTTTCGTTTTCCCACATTCTCGCGTAGAATCTCAAGACAGATAGACTTACTGATGCCCACCGACTCAGCCAAAAGTCTTACTGTAATTCGGCAGTCTTTCTTTAACTGATTCCGCGCCTCTCCAATTTATTTCGTTTTCCGCATACTGGAGGGACGCCCAAATCTCGATTCATCAACAAAGGATTCCCGCCTGTCACGAAACCGTACATACCATTCGAAAACTCTGCCGCGGGTTAATGCTGTGTCTCCATACGCTTCTTTTAACATTCTGTAAGTTTCTTTTACCAAGTTACCAACAAAAACGGATGTTTATTCTCTGCTCTTCTATTGCTAAAATGAAATGAGACGAGAACGCTTGCTATGACTTCCTTAATGTCCGTCTGCTGCCAGTCGGTACCGGTATAAACCGGTTTCCGACTGTTCGCTGATTGGCCAAGGATCGTTGTCTTCTGGAATACACGTGATATGCTTATCCCACAACTGCTATGTCAGTTATGCCGTCAGCCCTGGAACTTATTGGACGTAGGTTGTATATTACCAATTTTTCTCGATAGCTCAGTTTCTAATAGACCGTTTTAAAAGACATTTTTTGTCAGGCAACATTCGAGGTCAAGAACATTTTGCCTGAAATTAAAAATTTTCCTTAAAGCATAGTTTTGCCACTAAAGGGCGTAAGTGCATTTTTCTGTTTAAAACATATGTGCAGCCGTATTTGCTCTTCTGCAAACCAGATTGAAACCAATTCCTTTTCGGTTGGATACCCCTCACTTCGAAAACATTTTGTGCGCATTTCCTGTCCAAAATAGGGTGCGGTTTACTTGGGAACATAAATGCATAATATTTTCCTCGATATCCCTGCCTCTAAAAGTTCGGTTTGAAGCATTCTTTTAACACCGGATGCCATTTACTTTAATGAAACATTTGCATATACTCTTTTAATTTTTACAATGCACGTCTCTGGAGCTAGTAGTTTTATGTTTGCAACTGTATCACCGCTTCTAAAAATCCTATTTAAAAAATGATCTTTGTATTGCATGACTTTCGCTATGGTAAATATAGCCAACATGATCCATTTTAAATAATGCACACTGTTCCCACTTGAGGTCGCGTTTACAAAAACTTTTGACGCTATGCATCTTTCCCGACAAGTAGTAAAGTAAATCCCAATTAAAATATTTTGATGTAACGAAAATGGGTAACAAAAGTAGTCAAAACCATTGCTGAAATCTGATATTTGAATGCTGTCCCATCAAGTGACGAAACAATAGTATAGTTAATTGCATTGTTACTCAACAATATTCACTATTGTTTACGAAAATTGCAACCTTAAGAAGGAACCATGATATTCGAATGAAATTTATACCACACATTACTGATATGACTGTACATAAGTGATTTAATTTTAGGAACAATGAAACAATTTTTACCTGCAAAAATCAGTATCTTGTGAAGCCTCCACAAGCTACCATAAGAGCTTCTAGACGGCGTGAGATTGAATCGAAAAGCCGTTGGGTGGTGTCTTGGGTAATAATTGTTTGCCAGGTGGCATGCATGTGAGTCCACAGATCATTAGTAAGGACCGCTGGAGATCTTTAATGGGCCAGTTGCCGAGTGACCATATCCCAGACATGTTCAATAAGCGACATGTCTAGCCGCAGCAGGCCAGGGAAGAAGTGGTGTCTCCTGTGCTGCGAAGGGGGCTTGAACATTCCTGGCAACATGTGGTCGGTCATTGTCCTTCTAGAATATAGCGCAAGGAGTGCTCTGAAGGAAAGGTGTGAATTCTGCCTGTACAACTTCCCTGGTGTAGCGGTCGCTGTTGAGATTGCCCTCAAGTCGTAGCAGCGGAGATCGCGAATGGTACCCAATGGCACTCCACACCATCACACTTGGCGTCGTTCGGCCCGTATGACGCTTGGCAATGCATGCCGGAAGAAGGTGCTCACCACAATACCGTCTAATGCATGTGGGGCCACCATGGTAATCCAAGTTGAATCGGGACTCGTCCGAAAACACAGCATGTTGCCAATCAGCACGCCATTGTCTGCATTGAAAACCCCATTCCAGCCTGAGACGTCCATAGTTCAGGGTCAAAGGAATCCGCCGCAAAGGGATGCGTTCAACCAGTTCTCTGTGCTGCAGATGGAGTCGAACTGTGGTGGACAATGCCACGCCTGTTGAAGTTCTCCACTGTTATGCTAACACTTGCGAAGATGCGGAACGGTTTGTTACTGCCATGCGAATAAGGTGTCGGTCATCCCGCAGTGTCGTCACATTTCTAGGTCCACTGCCGGATTGTCGATGCACCTGGTTCTCCTCGATCCACTGCCGCCACACGCGCATCACTGTCTTGGCGTTATGTCCCGTCCGAGCCGCAATGTCGCGGTAGGAAAATGCACCTTCACGCAGACCAATCATTCGTCCCTTCAAACTCTGTCGTATTGTATTTTGCGCCTTCGTCGTCGCTGAGTCCTTATTGAATTCTGGTGACACTTTTACAACTCGCTGTCCGCGATGCAGTATTGGTGTGTATCCTAAACAGCCTTCTCTTTATACCCCTCACTCGACTTTTCACAGGGCGCTGCAGGGCCCAGACATGCTCAATGTCCTACCCTGCTCCGCATATTCTGTAAGTTTCACGTGATTGCCAACATTCCTTCATGGTGCTGCAATTTTCACATACAGTAGTTCATTTTACTAAACAATCGCCGAACATTATTTCATCACGTTTTACATAAACGTAACAATATCTCATTGAAATCTGCGTAAATAACAAGAACCTCATGCTAAATGCGGTAAAAACCATTACAAAAATGCAATTTGACGCTACAAAAACGGTGTATCTTAGCAAAATTTGGCTTCCTCTCGACCCTCCCTCCCCAAAGGGGGGGTTCCTAGGGAGGGGGCAAGCAGCTGTTGACGAAAACTTCAAAATGTTATATAACACGATAGGGTGTAATCTGTAGAAATCCTAGACCTAAAGTTATCAACCCCCCGACCCTCCTTCACTAATACACTTGAGATTCAGCTTTCCTTTCTATCTGAGGTCAGATTTTAGCTTGCGCATGCGCAGATGAACTTCGTAGCTACATCACATTTCATCGGTGTCGGGTTCGTTTCTTACGTTCGTCTAAATCTCAATATAATAATAATAATAATAATAAAAACAAAAATTGTTTTTAAAAAACTAAACAGTCGAAATACTTAGCAGTATTTCGACGGCATCTGTGCTTCTAAAAGTCATATTTAAAAAGTTCTGTTTCAGTCGCATACCTTTTGCTACAAGGAATATGTTGGGCATATTTTCTACGTTTTCAAAATTCGCATTTTTAATGGTTTCTAATTAATTTGCATTTTTATAATGGTTTCTAATTGTGCAGCCAGGAATATCAGCGAATGTTTCTAACGGAAAAACTATTTCCAATTCTAAAGTTTTCTTAAGAAAATCCATTCCTGGTGATGATATGTTTAACTATGAAGAACATTTTGTCTCCATTTTCTTCTTCAAATAGCGCATATCTTTCTCGTCAGCGGGTGTAAAGTCATAATCACGCTTTCCTCGATATCCCTTTTTATTGCTCGATTTGAAAAATCTCTTCAGCCCAGGACGGGATGTCTTCCACTATGTGAAACATTTCGTGTACAATTTATTTTTCGTTAAACACATTTCTGCCGCTAGTGAGCGTAACTCGTACTTTCGATTTATGGATTTGCTTCTCATTGCAGAAATTCGGTTAATTTTTTTTTTGTTTTTTAACTGGATACATTCACCATAAAGAACATTACTTTTACAGTGTGTGTTTTAAAGTAAATAATGCGTAAAATTCATGGTCCAGTCACATTATTGTGACCACCAGCTAATATCCAGAGTAACCGCCGTGTGCAGCGCGGACAGCAGTTAAACGAGCTGGAAGTGACCCAGTAAGGTGCTGAAAGGTATTCACAGGTACGTGGAGCTATGCTGACTGCAGTGCATCTGACAGCTGCTGGAGGATCCATAGAGGGAACAACACGATCGAGGTGGTCCCACAGGTGCTCAATTGGGTTTAAGTCTGGGAAATTATGGGGCCAGGGAAGTACTTTGAAGTCTTCATCGTGCTCTTCCAACAGCTCTCGGACATTTCTAGATGTGTGGCACGTAGCATTGTCGTGCTGGAAGATCCCATCAGCCCCAGGGAAGACAATCAGCATGTATGGGTGTACGTGGTCTGCAAGGATGGATTCATAACGAATTCGGTCCATAGTGCCTTCCACAGGCATAAGAGTATACCCAGAGAATGCCACGAAAATATTCCCCAAACCTTAACGCTGCTCCCACCAGCTTGTGTCCTTCCAGGAATGGTTGAAGAGTGTTCTCCAATGTTTCCTGCCTTATACGCCAACGTCCATCCGTTAAGCAGAAAACATGACTCATCGGAGAAGGCACTCCTTTGCCAATCAGCGGAGGTCCAATTCCGATACTGGCGTGCAAATGTAAGCCTTTTCTGTCGATGCACCTTCGTTAGCATAGCTGCAGTGATCATCCATCTGCATCAGAGCCCCATACCCAGCAGGGTTAGCTGAACTGTCGTTTCAGACACACTTCCGTTACCACCCCTTGCTCATTCGGCCGGTGAATTGCTCCACTGTAGCGTATCGATCGGCCCTCGCGCACCTCCGAAGCCGACGTTCACCTCTTACATCAATGGTGCGTGTTGCTCCGCGGCTTCCACGTTGCTTATTCGCAATGATGCCATTTCTCCAATCATGATACACTTTGACAAAAGCAGCACGCGAACAGTTCACAAACTGCGCTGTTTCAGAAATACTTCCACTCTTGGCCGGAAAGCCGATAATCATCCCTTTTTGCAAATCTGACAAATCGCTTCTTTTATTCATGACAGCAACGAGTGATGTGTTTTCAGAATATCTACAGCACACCTTATATATCCTCCAAGCCAGCTCACGACACGTGCTTTCTTTTATTGGCTACGCGCTGTTGACGTCAAAAGTAGGTGGTGGTCACAATAATGTGACTCGACTGTGTAGTATAACTATACTGATGATCCAAATTTATTGGCGTACAGTAGAAATCAAAGTTTCCAAGATTTCGCACATCAACCAGATGGGTTTTTAAAGGAAGGTAGACAGTAAACTGCAAACTGAACAATAGAACACTTCAACAATTTGAACGAGGTGACTTCGCTTGTTGAAGTGTTCTGTTATTCAGTTTGCATGCCTATTATTCAGTTTCTACCTTTCTTGAAAAAGCCATCTGGTTGATGTGCGAAAGCTTGGAAACTGATTTCTATTCTACGCTAAGAAATTCAGATCATTAGCATAGTTATACTATTTTGTGTATAATTGGTGTACAGTTCCTATTTATTAATTAAAATAATGCGCAGTTTTCTACTAGGGCGCGTAAATACATTCTGTTGTTTCTTTATTTTATATCTCATGCCCGACTTTAATGAAAGCCGACCATGAGGGTTTCATAAAGAATTGATTGTTAAGCATTTTTGTTTTCCTGAGTCACATTTAAACACATCTTTACTCACTTTCACACCATTTAATTAATCTAAAGATTTATCTAAAAATGTGATTTTATTTAAGCTACTATTTTGCAGAATAGTTAGACAAGGAGCACTATAAACGAGTTCCTCGGTTAAAAAACCAAAGAACACCAGGTTTAAATATTTTTCACAGATATACTATTCAAACTAAATTTCATG
Organism: Macrothele yani; assembly: GCA_039090855.1. NCBI lineage: Eukaryota > Metazoa > Arthropoda > Arachnida > Araneae > Macrothelidae > Macrothele > Macrothele yani. Next base: position 122,792,267 of record CM077026.1, read on the forward strand.
TGGATCCAAGAGATAAAATCTCACAATAAGTACTTATAAATTATAACAGTATTCTTTCATACAGATCTGTCAAAACATCTTTGCGGGGGAGCCTGCCCGGGAAAAACCACCCGGAGCAGGTTTAATACAATTTATTTAGAATCAGCCGATTCTTCTTCGCTGATTTTTTTCTTTTTCTGAAAATCTATACTTGGAAAAAGTCTTTTCGAAGGCGTGCTCATTGCCCCCGAGAATTCGGTGTCGCGTTTCCTGTTTCATTCTTTCCTTGAGCAGCAGCGTGTATGCCTTCCCCCTCGAGAAATGTGAAATTCATGGGATTCGCTTCTCCTTGTGAAATTTCCTTAGTTTCTTTCACGTGAACAGCGAAATACCGTGCGAACAACAATGTCTTCGGAGATACTTTCGCTGCCTTTAAAAATTCTATGTTCGCTAGGTTCCGATCTCCCGTTTTAAAGTCAATTTTAAATACGTCTTCCCGTTGAAAGTAGACGCAAAGTGGATCTGTGTAACCATCTAGTTAGAAATAAAAATTATGGATCGCTGAACATCTTATAACTTTACACAGAAGCGTGTAAAAGAACGTCGTGTTGGCAAAGGTTACACGATTTCCTCATATGTTCAGATCAGAAATCAATACCATCCTTTTGCATTGAAAACTTAGCGGAAGAAATGGATTTTGAGATACCAAAAAGAATGGCTGCCAAGTAAAAGAAGCTCTATAGTTTCAGTAATATCTTCTATTAGTGCAACACTGTTTAAGGAAGCTACTGATAAAAAAAAAAGTCAAATGGGCACAGTAGCAACTGTGCTGCAAGCTACGACGTAGAACTACGTCAACTGTCACTATTTTATTACACTATCTCACTAGTTCTACGTTCTTAAATTACTCAGCCGCCACGGTGGCGCAGTGGTCTAAGCGATGGCCTCTCATCATTCGTTCGGAAAGGGTCCGGGTTCGAATCCCGTAAGGCATGGATGCTGTGTTTGTCTTACGGCACCGGCTCTCTTCCCTGAAACCAGTGACCCTAAATTAGGGACGGGCGACTGATTATAGCCAATTGAGTTGCTCACGGTGGTCGTTAAACTTCCAATCAAAAAAAGTAATCAGTGAAGGACAGTTGACGTAGCCCTATCGTTGTATAGCTTGCAGCACAGTTGCTACTCTTCCCCTCAGATTTTTTTCAGTTATAATTTTTTTGAGGAATAAAACGAAAGAAATGTTTTGTTTTATTTACTTAAAAGCAACTTATGCTGTATACAATTCAGAGGAACTTATGCTGATTATAAATTAATGTTAGTAGAAGTAGAAGCCGTAGTATCATCGTTGCCAGTAGTTATTGCTAAAATTGTTTCTGAAGAAACCGTTCTTCAGAAAAAAAAATTTCAAGTTGCCTTGTTATTAATCTATCGACACTTCTCGGGCCTAATGTACTCTTCTGGTTGTTTGTTCTTGTCTAGATTCAGAATGCATCGGCGGTGTAAAGGTTTGATACGTAATACATTCATTATCCAGCAAAGTTGTGAAGACTGGAGATGTACATTGGTATTCCACGCTCAGTGTGAAAATTTAAAAATTTGGATCGATGACATCAATCTCCATCTGTTCTTGCTGTTCAGGTTCAATTTGTGCAGTTGAAGTGGAAGGTTGTGGCTCTAGAGTCGAACTCGTGTGAAATGCATCCTGGCGCGGGGAGTTTTGACGCGCCCTACATTCTTGCAACCTTTCGGTTGAAGACTTAGCGCCGCCCCGGTGGCCCAGTGGTCTAAGCGATGGCCTCTGATCATTCGTCCGAAAGGTGTTCAGGTTCGAATCCCGGTGAGGCATGGATGTTGTGTTTGTCTTATGGCACTGGCTCTCTCCCTTCCCTGGAACCCGTGACCCTAAATTAGGGACGGGCGACTGCTTATAGCCCAATAAGTTGCTCACGGTGGTCGTTAAACCTTCAATAAAAAAAAAAAAAAAAAAAAGACTTAGCGGGCCTTTCCAGATTTCCCTCTTTCTCCTGCAGCTGTTTCTTTAACTTTCGCCATTTTATAACAATTTCCCCTGGATTTTCGCGGCATTTCTAAATTTTCGTCTCCAATTTTTTTTTATCTAAAAAATAAATAAATTTTAAATCCACTTTATTTCGGTTTATCACATACGTCCGTTCGCTCTGACCGTTAGCTGTGGAAAGCGGGGCTGAAGTCATGGCTGTCATTATCTATTCACTAGTTATCAACCTTAAAACGGCGTCATTATCACTAGTTATCAACCTTAAAACGGCGTGCGGCGAAGCAAAATCACGCAAAATTTAGCTTGACTTCCTAACGCTACTGTATCGAAGTGTTAATGAGTGGAGTGTTGAAACTCATTTTGTTATATAATAAATGTGACTCTAGAAACAAACTAATGATGTATTATTTATTACTCTACGATCATTAGATAGATATAAGTGTTTAAAGTGTGACATGCTTTCATTGCATTCGTACTCCCGATGTTACCGCCTACCCAGAGCGAGGAAAGACGTAACTCTAAGTCAAAATTCCACTGAAGTCGTAGTACCCGATGACCATATTTATTTGAAACAACGAGCCCGTACCGGATGGCAAAAGAAGGCATTTGGTTCCCTTGGAAATCTTAGTTGACATTGTAATTCTTGGACACTATGTAGGTTTTCAAGATAATCTTACCAGTATATAATTTTCTTATTGTATTTCTGTATGTGTTTCGCAATACCTAGCGTAAATTTATAGCAAGAAGCTTTCTAAAGTTTTCTAATACATGTTGGAGGATAGCTTAGATGTGTATAAAACTACGAAAAGAGAAGAACTGGAAAATATTTTATATCATCATCAACAGAAATCATTCTTGCCGCATTCTCTGCTGATATAAAAATCTCGGTTAATTTCTTCGGGAACACTGTTTTGAGAACTTCTTTTCCTTATTGATTGATCGCGAGAGTTTGGCGCAGAGCTCTAAATAAAAACTCATACAGCAAAGAGATGTCCCCATTGTTAAGCTGTTATCTAATTTTGTCTAGTATTTCGCTCATTTAGCCTTGGATGCCCTGATACACAGTTACATTTTTTCTAATTTGTGTGAGCGTAAGAGAGAGAGATAATGGATAGCACAGAGCAGGAGACTCAGGTTAATCTTCTCTACAGACACATGGCAACAATTTGGCCCCAAAGATCTCAATGCCGCCCCGGTGGCGCAGTGGTCTAAGCGATGGCCTCTGATCATTCGTCCGTAAGGGGTCCGGGTTCGAATCCCGGTGAGGCATGGATGTTGTGTTTGTCTTACGGCACTGGCTCTCTCCCTTCCCTGGAGCCAGTGACCCTAAATTAGGGACGGGCGACTGCTTATAGCCCATTGAGTTGCTCACGGTGGTCGTTAAACCTCCAATCAAAAAAAAAAAAAAAAGATCTCGCAATACCTAGCGTAAATTTATAGAACAGTGCGCCAGTGGACGGACATGGAACTAAAACGTTGAACCGTAACCGTCTGTCTGTTGTTGTTGTTGTTTTTTGTTTTGTTTTTTTACTTTTCAAAAGTCTACAACTCAGATCAGATCATACGTAGAGGATTTCAGGAAGGCAGTGTCTGACCCCAGGTCTTAAACAATCCTTAGAAATATATTGCCCTACAGTAAAATGACACGGAAGCGAGGTAGAAAGGGGGAGGAAGACGCCCTTATTTGTTACCGGGGGCCAGTACCCGGGGTCCGACGGCTTGACGTGCCCTCCGCGGTTCTACTTATATAGCCGCTGGTACCGTATCACGTGACAGACGCTATCGTAGAGTCATGTCTGAAAACTGGGGCGCTGCCTTAAACAGTCTTTAACACGAGAGTTGGACCTCTATCTCTCCTCCTCTGTGATGGATAGGGCAGAATAGAAATTTGCATGCGTGTGTTTGTGTGTATCATCCGCTCTGAAAATGCACGTCGCCGTTTGACCTTCTCCCCTTTCCCGTAAACACAACTTCGAGCACTGATTAGCAGGTGATAAACCCATGTTACGTCTGAGGAAAATGCATCTATAACAGTGGTTTTCAATGTACACTGGTGTCCAAAATTAACGTGACCAACACAAAATAAGAAATACGGCAAAATCCACAAGGCAGAGTTTAATGACAGTTGGCACGGACATGCATACATCCGTAACACAACAGGAAAGGAATGCCATCACGGCATGAGAATGAAGCATGCACATGAGAGCATGGCAGTCCAAAAGTGATGTAGCAAGCGGCGCAGATTTCAAGAAGGTTAATAGGAAGTGTGATTACTCCGAAGAGCTATATAACTCGCACAACGAGCCCTCATGCTATTTCCAAGGCTGTGAATGAGAGCTTGGAACAATAAGTGCCTCTCCTCCTCCAAGGCTCATGGAAGCAGGCGGCCGGCTTGCAACTGCTCTTTCCAGGGCATCCCAGACATGCTCTATCGGGTTCAGTTTCAGAGATCTTGCGGTCCACTCCATCTTGTGAATATCCTCACTCTCCAGGTATTCGTCGACCAACCAAACTCTACGGGGACGAGCGTTATCGTCCAAAATAAAAAACGGGGCCAAACAGCTCACCTTGAAAACCGTATACAGGCTCTAGGATGTCATTCCTGTAGCGTGCAGCAGTCAGGGTGTCTCCTGAAAACACGTGCAGCGGCGTGTGTCCATTCAACATGATACCAGCCCGAACCAGGAGTCCTCCAACATCGTAGTGATCAGTTTTCTAGAGGGAAGATTTTGGCTTCCCTTTTTCTAATTGCATACACATCGAAAATATAGGCATATTGATCAGGGGTCCAGGGATGAAGTTGTCAGGTCCAATTCAGACGGACCCTTCTGTGTGATCCGCGAGTGGGGTACAGACTGTTTGCCTTCTTGCATACAGACCTCTCTCGTGGAGTCTTCTGCAAACTGTTTAAATCACTATCGCGGTTCGTCAGCAGAGGAGAGCACTTGCGTGAGTTGCCTGGCTGTGTACTCCCTGCAGCTGCGAGCTGTTAGGGACAAATATCGGTCGTTTTGACTTGTGGGTATCCTTGTCGCGGCCTTCTACAAAGGCGTTCCATAAAAACTGAGAGTAAATTTTTTGAGTTGGCAACAGTGCGAAGGGGTATAATTACCACTCAGACGACTAACTGAATCAAGGAAGTATCTATGGCAGCAGTTATTAGACGTGGCAGACGATCCTGGTTTTGTTATTGCCCAGTTGTTTAAGCCAAGTCTGCATTTTGCCATGCAGCTATGCAGGTGAGTGATTCAGAGTTAAGAAATTAATTGAGTTGTGCTATAAAATTTTGCTATCGTTTGGGTAAAACGACTTCAGAAACAGTTGATTTAATGAAAACAGCTTACAAAGATAAAAGTTTGGGTGAGTCAACGATTTTTAGATGGCACCACGATTTCAAAAAAGGGCGTTTGTCTGCAGAACTCGCTCCTAGGCCTGGTCGACCTGAAGGTGTTGCTACAGAACGTATTGTCAACACTGTTTGGGCAACTCTGCAAGAAGATCGACGAATGACGTGTGAAGACATAGCAGCGTCCACTAATATTTCAAAACCGTCGGCATTCTACATTCTACGCGACAAATTACTGCTGCATCACATGTGTTCCAGATGAGTACCTCATCACCTGACGAGAGAACAATTGTTAGCCAGAGTTCAGGTGTGTCATGAGTGGAAGCAAATGACTTCAAAGGATCCAAACTTTCTAAACACAGTAATAACTGCCGACGAAACGCGGGTCCACTATTTCGACTCCCTCACGAAGCGCACAATGAGTGCCTGGAAACGCACGGGCTCTCCTCCTCTGGTAAAAGTCCGCCAAACCAAACAAGCTGGGAAGGTAATGATAATTTTCTTTGATCATAAAGGTGTAGTCTACCAGCATGCCGTTCCTCCACAAATTACTGCCAATGCTGAGTATTACATTTCGCGTCTGTGACGACACATATCAATTAAGCGACCGGAACTGGTGAGCAAGTGGAACCTACACCATGATAACTCACGTCCACGTGTGGCTGCCTGTGTTCAACAATTTCTTACGAACTGCAATATTGAAATCTTGCCACGGCCTGCCTAAAATCCTGACCTCATCTCGTGTGATTTCTGATTATTTCCAAAAATGAAAGAGAAATTCCGTGGCGCAACATTCAACACAGATGCTGACGTTATTCAAGCTGTACAGGGGGCACTAAAGTAGTTTCCCCAAAATGCCTTCACCGTATACTTTGAAAAGTGGACTTAACGATGAGACCGTTGCGTATCATCCGAGGGAAGATACTTTGAGGAAGAATAACGTATATTTTGTTGTACCTATATTTCTTCATTTTGTGTGATTTTACTCTCAGTCTTTATGGAACGGCCATTTTAGTTATTCCGGTTTCCCGGAACTGTCTCCAGAAATTGGAGACCACTTGCCTCGACACATTCAGCTATCTTGTTACCTCAGCTTCCGATTATACTCTTTCCAATCTACCGACCGCTCTCTACCGTAAATAGTAGTTTAAGAGATGGTTCGAGGCCATTCTTCCACTAACAGTCCAACTCAAGCTTCAATTGCAGCACTTCGCTCAGAACAAAGTTTATTAAGATTGCGTCTGTGCCAGCTCGATAGCATACGGTTGTCATTTGCATATTTTCATAGGAGGTGGAACAATGTTGTTTGGGTACGTCGACTTGAAAGTTCTTTATAATCAGTTGTCTGGTTTTCGATATATTCTCGAATTCTGTCACATTAATTTTGGACACCAGTTTAGTTTCGCACACGGAACCGAAAAGAAGCTAGAGAACTTACTGAGGAACGCCCACCAGAGTTGGAAACGGGTCAAAAATTTTGGACCCGGACCCGGCAGTTACATTATAATTGGACCCGACCCAAACATATCTGCTTTGAGTTGCAAACTCGAATATGTCATCATCTTCATCATCGTTGTCAATCATTATCAATTCACTGCTGGATGAAGGTCGCCCCAAGTTTCTTCCACAATGGACTATTTTTGGCCAGTCTCCTCCATCCACCCATCTCCCATGTGGTCTTCTTCTGGGTCTTTTTCTGTCCTTGGAATCCAGTCTAGAATTTCAGTTGTTCACTGGTGGTCCGTTTTCCTGGCAATATGTCTAGCTCATTGCCATTTCAGCGATTTTACTGTGATCGTGATGTCTTCCACTCTTGTTATTTCCCTTATCCACGAGTTCTTTTTACCTTTCTTGGTTACACCAAGCATGCATCTCTTCATGCTGCTTTCAGTTGTCTGCAGTCTTTGTAGGTCTTTTTTAGTTAAGGTCCACGTTTCTTCTCCGCACGTAAGCACTGGAAGGATGCATTGATTAAATACTTTTCTTTTAAGTTATATAATGGCATATTGTTCTTAAAAATTGTACTGTTTCTTCCAAAAGCTCTCCAACCAAGTTTTATGCGCCAATTAATTTCTTCATCAATGTGACGTTCGCTTGATATCTGCTGTCCAAGATAAATGTAAGTTATCTCCAGCTTTTCCCCATTAACTGATAAATCTCCATTCCTTGTAAAAGCATTGTACATCAGCTTTGTGTTCTGAAAGTTCATTTTTAATCCCCATTTCTTTACAATTCTCAGCAAGTTCCTGGATCACACTCTGCAACTCTGAAGTATTATTTCAAAGACCTCTGAAGGTTTCTTTGAAATATTTTTTTCAATTCAAAAATAAAACGAAAATAAAACCGGGTCCAAATCGGATCAGGAACACCCCCGACCCGGTGACCCGTGACCTTTTTCAATGTCTGACCCCTATCTGTGTTAGGTAAAATATGGAGTCAAAAATGAAATGAAATACCAACATTTATTTTTGTTCATGTAAATATTTAAATCGCATAACTTTAAAATGCATTGTACCTTTTATGTGCGTTTTTATCGACTTTTAGGAAACAAAAATTTAAGGTTATTGTTAATGTTTTTAAAAATTCAAAATGACGCACATGAAAAAGTAATTTTTAAGAATAACAATAAAAAAACTAATAAAAACTGTCTTTTCAGTTTTCTCTCTCTTAAACTGGGCATGTAGCTAATGAGATGCATGTGCTTGTCTTTCAGAGATAAGTTTTTAAAAGTCAGATTTGATGTTGGATAACTGAAGCCGCATGTCTGCTTCGGGATCGAGCCTGGTTCTTTGCTTGGTCTCACAGTGATGGTGTATTTTAAAAATGCTTCCTCACAACGGTATGTTGAAGCAAATGGTAGTATTTGTTTTACAGCGTGCTTCGAAATTTCTGGGTAGTTACTTCTGAGTCGAGCCGAAAATTCAAAGGAAGTCGGCGGTTTGAAAGTGACTTTTAGGTTTCCACCAGCCGCCATCTGAAAAAGCTGTTTGATTTCTCTGAGTGGTAGGTCCAAATCCTCTATTGAGGCTCAGAACGGATTAGTTTTCGAGATATTCCATAATTCCTGATAACCGAGGAGTTTTTGATTCAGAAACAAAATCACGAATTGTAGGGAAGCACGCAATAATTCCTTTCTTCGTATAAGATTTCCCAAACTGGATTTTTTTCCCAACATCGCTTCAATTTTGTCAAAAACTGAAAATATTGTCACAGATATAACTAAAAGAGACATACAACGGCTGCAGACAACTCAAAGAGCATGGAGAGGTGCATGCTTGGTGTAACCAAGAGAGATAAGAAGAGGAACTTGTGAATCAGAAAAATGACAAGAGTGGTAGACATCATTAACAGAGTAAAATCCCTGAAATGGCAATGGGCTGGACATACTGCTAGAAGAACAGACCATCGATGGACAGTCGAAATTTTAGATTGGATTCCAAGGGACAGGAAAAGACCCAGAAGAAGACCACATGGGAGATGGGTGGATGGAATTCGAAAGTACGCGGGAGTAACATGGAGGAGACTGGCACAAGACAGACCGTTGTGGAAGAGGCTTGGAGAGACCTTCGTCCAGCAGTGCATTGCTAATGGTAGACAATGATGATGATGATGATACACTGAAGTGATAAGTTCAGTTCAGTAAGACTCGAAAAGATATCACCGAGATTAGACAAACGTTTCAACCTTTCGGGATCACGCAGTCGTAATGATAGGTTGGGTGCAAATTCCTAAAGACAACATGACTTTTTGAATTTTCAATCCATGAACCTGTCATTTGTGAGAAGATATCCCCTCTAGTCCTATGTTCTCTGCTGCGTGACCTAAGGCATGATGGGGAAAGGGAAAGTATCTCTGATACAGACATCATGCCACTGGGCAGAAACAAGTGACTGAAATATCTCTCTCTTTTCGTAGATTCGTCGCCATTGTTATAGTCTTCTTAATAGGTAATCAGTCAGAAAGGATTATGGTCAATTATAACCGTAAATGACCATTTTCTTTGAACAAAAAATTGATCATTTACGAAGGGAGGAAACAGCTTTTTTGGATGTGCAGGTTCACTTGTTGCAGTCTCTTTTTAGAAAGCGAATTATTCGTTGGAGCTGATATCAGCCCATTTAGTTAACCCCGAGTTAATTCGTTCCAGCCTTTTAAAGGCAAAGAATAAAAGTGTGAACTCTGTTCTGTTAATACTAACAGCTGTGCCAGGAGAGCACCCTGACCTGCGCAATTTGGGGTGAACGCAGGAGTGAAATGTTGGGGGCCAGTCCTAGAATATAGAACAAAGAGCACGCACGTGAAACCATAAGGTTGGGGAAGGAAACATCACGGGGAGGTTGGGGAATGTATACATACATATATAAACTCACTTGGCCAGCGTGGTATATACATATATATATTTATAAATGCGTATATGCCACGCTGGCCAAGTATTCAATATATCATCATCATCATCAACAACCATTATCAATCCACTGCTGGATAAAGGTCTCCCCACGTTTCTTCCACAATTGCCTGTCTTGAGCCTTCTCCTCCAAGTCATTCCAGAATACTTGCGAATTTCGCCCATCCTTCTCCCATGTGATCTTCTTCTGGATATTTCCCTGTCCCTCGGAATCCAGTCTAAAATTTCGGTTATCCATCGATGGTCCGTTCTTCTGGCAACATGTCCAGCGCATTCCCATTTTACTGATTTCATTCTGGTCAGGATGCCGTCCACTTCTGCCATTTTCCTTATCCACAAGTTTCTCTTATTATCTTTCCTGGTTACACCAAGCATAAATCTCTCCGTACTGCTTTTAGTTGTCTGCAGTCTTTGTATGTCTTCTTTAGTTAAGGTCCATGTCTCCGCTCCATACGTAAGCACTGGAAGGATGCATTGACGAAACCCCTTTATTTTAAGACATAATGGCATACTCTTCTTGAAAATTATGCTGTTTCTTCCAAAAGCTCTCCATCCAAGTTTTATTCGCCGATTAATTTCTTCATCAATGTGACCCTCACTTGATATCTGCTGTCCAAGATAAATGTAGGTATCGGTTGTCTGAAGCTTTTCTCCATCAATCGATAAATCTTCGTTTCTTGTAAAAGCATTGTACATCACTTTTGCCTTTTGAAAGTTCATTTTTAATCCCACTTTATTCTTGTCAGCAAGTTCTTGGATCATACTCTGGCGCTCTAAAAGGGTAGTTGCAAAGATGACTACGCCATCAGCAAAACGAAGGTGAGTTAAGTAATCTCCATTTATCTTTATCTCTTTGTTTTCCCAGTTCAACTATTGAAAGACATTTTGCAATGTGGCATTAAAGAGCTTGGGAGACATGGTGTCACCTTGTCTCACTCCCTTTCCAATTCTTATTTGTAGGTTCGACTTGTTTACATCCAACAACAATTTGCTGCAGTACTCTGCATATCATATACCGCGACTACCACACTTTCGCTGCTGGCTTCAACATTATATCTCTCGTTCTTACTGTCAACACGCACACGTCGTGCCCTCTGACATCAACACTGTTGCCAACACCATTCAACGAGTGAGAAAATATAACGTTAAGGTTGAGAACGCTTAAAGAGAATGTACTCAAATTTACATAGATAAAGGAGCTAAAAATAAAAGTTAAATTAAAGTCATCGATTACCGGTGAGAAGGTCATCGAACAGAGGAACTCACTGAATGAGATTTAATAAAATAGAGGGGGTCACTCTGGGTCTGCTGATTGCTTAAGATATCCGGAGTAAGCAAGGAAGATTAGGAAGGGTTACACTGCCGGACGAAAGAGGCTTGTATCTCGCAGACCAGGCTCTGCACACCCACATCATCTACAATATCCCGTCCTAATGCCAATCATTATAAAAGAGTACATTGATATGTAGACAAAAATTACCTCGTAACGATACGTTTAGTATTAGAAAAATATAACACTCAATGATTTTGAATTTTAATTTTAAAAATAATGAGCTTTTTAATGTGAAAAAGGGTAACGTAGTATCTTGGTTAAAAAACTAAAGTCAAACGTTAGGGGGACACACACCCCTCTTCCTGTCCCCACACGATTCTACTCCCAAGATAGATATTTCTTTTACACCTCGGCCACTTTTAGCTACCTAATGAGACTATCAGTTCGCAACCAAAGCTCACTACCGTAGGAGAGGATAATTTTAAATACCGTACCGTAAGTATCCGATTTTGTTCTTTGACCCACCTTCATTTTTTTGAAAACTGTCTTACATTTCTTACAAGCGATCTTCACTGCTTTGCCAATTCCATTGTACCAAATTTGTTAATTTCAAATTTCCACGAAATTTTGTTGCTGAATCGGCAATGTGTTAATGAGGGTGTTTTTTCTACATTTAAGCCTTTAACTGGCTGGAACGAATTAACTCGGGGTTAGCAAAATGGGCTGAATTCAGCTCGAACATAGTCTAAGGTATTCGCAGTCTATGAAGTAGGCAGTAATCGGCTGTGACGAGTTAATTTGCGCATCAGAAACATTTGCTTTTCTGCTCAAAATAGAATTTATGGGGAGAGACCATTGACACTAATTCTTTATGACTCATTACCTGCTAAAAAAGCTAAAACAATGGAGACCAACCTGACAAAGATGTTTTAATCAATTTTCTATACTTAGTGTGAGATGTCCGTGTCAGGGGAACTACGCCCTTTCCCATCATGCCTTAGGTCGTGGAGAAAAGAATAAAGTATAGCACTAATCACCAGTGAGAGGTTTGTGGTAGGTATTGATGAGATAAGAAGGGAAGGAAACTGTTTTACGGTTGCTTTTGTATAACCCAGCCGCTTAAAGGGTTAAAGAACTCCGTGCACTGAAAGATTCATGAATTCATTCTCCATCAGAAGTTCTTCATATTTACTATTCATCAAATTCAAATTGTTAGTTTTGTTGGACAGCTTACCCCCCTTCCCAAAAATTTCTTAAGTTTTGCAGTTTGCATTCTCGCCCTAATGAAGATCCAAATTACGCCTATAAAAAGTAGGACGGATTTACAAAACCGTATTTGCATATTCTGTACATTTCTGAAATCGGGGAATAACAAGAAACTAAAGTTAAAAAGAATTTGGTTTTCGGATGTCATTTAGACAAATATCTCACAACTTCTCGTTCCCTACTGTGGACAATGGCGTGCCCAGGAGGGGGTGCTAATCCCCCCCCCCATTTGGAATCTTTCGTTATTTCAAAAATACGATTTTAAAAGGAAAAGTTTTGATAGCATTTGAAATTGTTTTTGTCTCATAGCAACAACTGAACGTGTTTTCTCTGTGAAGACGAGGAAGGCGCAAGGAGCCAAAAACCAGGATGTTTCATTTGCAATGAAAAGCAAATACATGGGTATACTGAAAGTTTCTGTGGCGACGAGGCAATGCCAAATTTGAATTCCATGACTTATTTCAGATTATTCTAAAGCACGCTGAAAAGCAAGGAATTTTGATTAAAATACCAAGAATCACATCAAAACAAAACCAACGCTGTAACACAAGCAAAGAAAACCCAGAAGACTATTACAGGATTTCAATTTATGTACCATTTTTCAGACATGTTTATTAGTGCTTTCGAAAATAGATTTCTCATACACAAATTGGTCTTATCAGGATTCCAATCACTTTTCCGAACTTGTTTTCTGTACAGATAAATAGCAAAATATAAGTGGTCGACCATTATGTGGTGATAAGAATAATAAAAATATTAATAATAATTTCCAGCAATATTTATTTGAATATTTTTGCGCGGATTTTGCCTACATTTTAAAAAATACACTTATAACATATTTAGTTGTATAAAAAAAATTTAGTAATACACCCGAAAAAAAAAATTGGGGCACGCAACTTAACTGTGGATATCCGTAAAAATGAAAGTGGTTTTAGATCAGGGTATAAAACATAACGTGAAATTAAAATAACATGCGAAATGATCTCTGAAAACTCGAATGTCACAATTCGTTCATATAAAAACACTTGCCTGGGGATCGCTAGCTGCATGAGGTTTTCCTTTCATGTTTAAAGTCGTCTCCTCAAAAATCTTCATCGCATTTGACTCTAAACAATCGCGTTTTTTGATTCACCATTTATTCCCGACACCCACTGATTGCTTAAAACAAGTTGTTTTGCTTCAGACTCGCAGGTTTTGTTTCGACTGTTCGACTCCGCGCTAAACAACGCAGCGCGTATTCTTTTGTCAGACGACCAAATCAAAAGGATCAAAGAGCAGACGGCGATAGCTTTGTCTCCTGCATGCGTTGTCCACACACACAAAATCGATCTGATAAGATCCGTCGACAACGACTGCCTATCTCTTTTTTTTTTTTTTTTTTTATCAACTTAAGTTTGCATAACTCCTTTAAATTATTAAAATGACATGAAGTGTTAGGCACAAACGAGAACGAAATATTTCTTTCATAAATCTGATTAAATTAAAGTCCGTAAGCATTTGCTTGTTCATGGGGAAGCAGGTGAGGAAAAGAAAACAAAATCTGGAAACTTTGCTCTATACAAAGTACACTATCTACCAACAAGTAATTGGACACCTGTGATAGCAAAGGAAAACGAAGTTTATTCAACTTCAATAGTTGGTGGAGCCTCCACGAGCGGCGATTACAGCTGCGACCCTCCGGGGCATACTCTCAGCCAGGCGTTGTACGACTGCTAGCGATATTTTCTTCCACTCGGCTTGGAGAAGACAGGTCAGTTCCTTCACCGATTTCGGACGGTGGGGGCACCCCTTAAGTCGACGCTCCAACTCGTCCCAGAGGTGCTCGATAGGGTTAAGGTCCGGGCTCTGCACAGGCCAGTCCATTCGATTAACCCCATTGTCACCATACCAGGTGGCATTTTCATCCTGAAAGTAACATGGGTCCACCCCGTAAAACTGCCACAACGTAGGAAGCGCATGGTCATCCAAAATGGTGCAGTACATCTCGGCGTTGAGTCTACCAAGAATTGCGACCAAGGGTTCCATGCCATACCAGGAGAAGCACCCCCAAAGCATAATTCCACCGCCACCGAACTTCACAGTTGGTACAATACATTGCGGCAAGAGGCGTTCTCCAAGCAGACGCCAAACCCAGACCCTGCCATCCGAACGGTAGAGGGTGAACCTTGATTCGTCGCTCCAGAGAACGTGTTTCCACTGTTCAACGGTCCACTGTCGACGTTCTTTGCACCACGTTAGCCGAGCAGCGCTATTGGACTTGGTGATCAAAGGCTTGTGGGCGGCAGCACGTCCATGATAACCGAACAGATTGGCTTCCTTACGGATAGTATTCATCGAAAGAACATTCCCGAATGCCTGTTGAAACTCCTCGCGGATGTGGCCCATCGATTTGGTGCGGTTCTTCCGAATTTCTCTGGCCAGCATCCGTCGGTCTCTAACTCCCAGTTTTGTGGGTCTGCCGGGTCGGGGCACATTCCGACAGTCACCTCTCATCTTCCACCTGCCAATCACGTAGGCCGCTGTCGATTTTGGGTACTTCAACTCGCTGGATATGTCACGTATGGATCGGCCATTTCTGTGATACCCGACGATTACACCTTTCTCGAAATCAGAGAGCTCCGAACTGCGTGGCATCTTGCATGCGACTGGTTGCGTTGTTGTTTCCCACACGATATTTAACGGCGGCGGCCGTGACGTGTGTCAGGACCGCAGATATCGTCGATTGCAGGGGTGTCCAATTACTTGTTGGTAGATAGTGTATTTTCCAGAATTATAACCTTTTTTTTTATTTGTTCATTCCCTATATATCCAAACAAGTGTTCACGTTGAAGAGGCAACACACGTAATTACATAAAATGGTAAAATAAAATTTTAATATTGATTACCTACAACACTTTTCTTCATCTCCCTCGTTAAGTTGAGTGATGATATTCTGCTTCTCACAGATCGCTCCCTCTGTTATTAATGGTCAATTTTACACCATGAATCCATATGGTTCTAGGTCTCATCCCCCCCCCCCCCTCCTCAACATGCTTCACAGTGAAACATCTGTCAAGGAAATCTTTCGTCTCTATAATGCTTTGATGTATTTCTTGATATATATGTATATATATATATATATTTTTTTTTAGATTCATGTACGTTGCAATACCGTTAAATGTTAAACACAGCAGTTGTATTATTCCTAATGTCTCAGGGATTCGTTATAATCACAATAACACATTCGCGAATATGACTATTTCAATGTCTTTTTTATCAAGACAGCTTGCGTCAAAATATATGCTCAGTAAAGCATCATTCGTCCTATTATCAGCACACACACGTTTTACTCTCAATGTGGCTTTCATTTACCTTTCAGTTGTTGCCATAAGGTATATGGAAATTCGGAAAAGTGACGTGCTGTTCTGAAGGAATATACAGAATCTGTATATGTTACCGGCAATGTGTGAAAAACAGGTGTAACGTATACTCTATATTCACTTTCCTTTTGATTTTACTATCTCTGGTTATTTTATTTTACTATGTAAATTATCTTCCTACTGAACGGAATATTATGTCACCCGCTGAATGAGATCTGGCAATGAGTGTAAGTCATGACGTGGTGGTAGCTCGTATATAGGCGCGTTCATCGAGTTGTGTTGTTGTGTTGTGTTGTAGAGAGGTTGCGTTGGAGTTGAGGTTGTGTTGGTGGTGTGCGTACTATAAGAGGAAAGTTTATTCATTATTATGTACAAGATATATGAGTGCCTTAGTTGACCACGAGTCTGGGAAATAAATAGTTGTTCAGTAAGTTCAGTCTTTCTCAATTCTTAGTTTTGTCAGACCTCTGTCTGGCTGTTAGGTTTATGACTTTGATTACTTAATATAAATAACCAGCGTTGAGACTTTTTTTAAGTTCATAATTAACGAGTAACAACACCCTTTTGGGAATTCATTATTTTGAAGCTTAGAGCATTATTCATTCATAATAATTAGCTTAGCAAAAAGATATTAAAGCTAATTCATTATACAGGAATTGTACAGAATGCTTAGGAAATCTATAGAATGAGTGACTTTTTTAGGCAAAGCATAAAGTGTTTATCTTAATTTAATATTGTATATACTTTTCCTATGCATTTTATATAAATCCTACACATTATATAAAACGACAAGGACTATTTAGGCAAAGTATGAACATAGAATCATGAAAAGGCCTTTACTGAAAAGACGTATATGAAAATCAAGGAAGAAATAGAAAGTAAAGTTATACGACTCTCTTACTGAAAGAACAAGAGAAAAAGACTAGCACTGGCCTACTTGTTGCAACAAGGAAGGCTAAAATGGCATTTTGAAATACATTTAATTGTCTTTTTAACACAAGAGCACTTCATATTTTGGCACTTGGCCATGCACTTTATATTTGAGCACTTGGCCATGCATTTCATATTTTGGCACTTGGTCATGCACTTCATATTTTGGCATTTGGCCATGCACTTCATATTTTGGCACTTGGCCATGCGCTTCATATTTGAGCACTTGGTCATGCACTTCATTATTTGGCACATGCCCATGCACTTCATATTTTGGCACTTGGCCATGCACTTCATATTTGAGCACTTGGCCATGCACTTCATATTTTGGCACATGGCCATGCACTTCATATTTGAGCACTTGGCCATGCACTTCATATTTGAGCACTTGGCCATGCACTTCATATTTTGGCACTTGGCCATGCACTTCATATTTGAGCACTTGACTATGCACTTCATATTTGAGCACTTGGCCATGCACTTCATATTTGAGCACTTGGTCATGCACTTCATATTTTGGCACTTGGTCATTCACTTCATATTTTGGCACTTGGTCATGCACTTCATATTTTGGCACTTGGTCATTCACTTCATATTTTGGCACTTGGTCATTCACTTCATATTTTGGCACTTGGCCATGCACTTCATATTTGAGCACTTGGCCATGCACTTCATATTTGAGCACTTGGCCATGCACTTCATATTTTGGCACTTGGCCATGCACTTCATATTTGAGCACTTGGCTATGCACTTCATATTTGAGCACTTGGCCATGCACTTCATATTTGAGCACTTGGCCATGCACTTCATATTTGAGCACTTGGTCATGCACTTCATATTTTGGCACTTGGTCATGCACTTCATATTTTGGCACTTGGTCATTCACTTCATATTTTGGCACTTGGTCATTCACTTCATATTTTGGCACTTGGCCATGCACTTCATATTTTGGCACTTTGCCATGCACTTCATATTTTGGCACTTGGTCATGCACTTCATATTTTGGCACTTGGCCATGCACTTCATATTTTGGCACTTAGCCATGCACTTCATATTTTGGCACTTGGTCATGCACTTTATATTTTGGCACTTGGTCCTGACCACTTCCTCCGGATTGAGCGATAGCAGCTGATCTAAGAGGAATTTCGCGTGGTCGGGAACGTCAACTCTGAGTAAGTCCTTTGGACATAAAGCGAATTGTGACCTCCGCAAATTGAAGCTCGCGTGTTTCGTCACTGTCGAACAAAGACAGAAATGCTAATGGCGATATTACTAGATACTGTAAATTTGAATCAAGAGTTGAAGGTCATATGCTTCGCCAAGTGAAAAAAAAGTCATAGGGGACGCTTTGGCGGCGCTTAACGCGAGCATTGAAAGTTACGCGCCTCGCCACGTGAAAAAAATAAAGTCACTGTTGAGAATATTTTATACTTTGCCGATTTGCCTTTTGGCATTGCATAGAATGCCTGGGAAATGTGTGAAATGTTAAGTGTTTCATACTTTGACGTCCCATTTTCTGCATTCTACAGATTCTTTTTACTCGCAGAACATCAGGACAGCCTACCTGCAGTAGAAGAAATCATGAGACGATGAAATTTACACTAAACCAAACGGTTTCATATTCCGCAGAACATTTTATGAACAGACGGAAAGCCTAGCCATGGGAAACTCACTGTCATTTATCATATGCGAATTCTACTGCTCGTTTGAAGAAAACTTTCTCCACCAAGTGAAATTTGATCTAGAGATACGATATGTAGATGAAATATTCGTTCTCTGGAAGGGTAAAAATTCTGAAATTCCAAAATTAATCAAACGTATTCATTACATTGATGCTCACGTACGATTAAGCAACGAGATTGGATACTTTCAGCTGGACAATGCTTACCTTCTCTTGACGTCCTGATATTACACCCAGGAGGATCTCTCGTAATTACAATTTATCGTAAACATTTCGTGTTTCTTCACTTCCACATGTCAAGTCCAATCACCTCTCCCACAAAACTCGTCTTTTACGTGTACATATATCGAGCGTTACATACACTGAGTAGCCAGATTATTATGACCACCTGGTTAGTACGTTTCTGGGCATTTGCTCTTAATACGGCTCGCCACGTGAAAAAAAAAGTCACTGGTGAGAATATTTTATACTTTGCCGACAGCCTACCTGAAGTATGCTATTAAATGTCGGTAAGTGGCTTGCGGTATATTAGCCGAAATGAGTTGAATTACACCCTCCAGCTCTTCAAAATTTGATGGTAGCGGATCCAGCTGCCACATGAGCCTTTTGACTTCATCCCACAAATGCTCCATTGGATTGAGATTCGGTGATTGAGGAGGCCAATGAAGCAGGGAAAACGTTTCTCTGATGCTTCTCAATCCATTCGCGAACAATATGAGCACTACGACATGAAGCATTGTCCTGCTGGAAGTATCCATCTCCATTGGGATTAACCATCAACATAACTGGCTGTATTTGGTCGGCAACGATATTAAAACACCTTTGGATGGTCAGGCATTACTCCACACAAATCAAAGGACCCAAACACTCCCACTAAAACATGTCCCACGCCATAACGTTGCCTCTGCCAGCTTGAACACTAGCGACGATGAAAGATACGTCCATGCTTCTAAGCTACTCTCTCCATTTCTTCACCCTTCTGTAATAGTGGTAAATGTAAATAACCTTTAATAATAGCGTAATTGAACGGGAATATTTATTTTATGAAATGTAATGTAATTTAAATATCTTTAAATTGGTGAATTTTAATGAATATGTAAATAATTAAGAATCCTTGCAGTTTTAGAATGTTTTAAAAGTAATCGTGGGAAACTTCTTTAGGATATGATATTTGAGTTCGATTTGGGAGAGCCAGTAAGTCACCGGAAACAAGTTTATCGGCGGATTTCCTGAGTGGACAAAACACAGAATTTCGTGTATAGATAGCGACAATAGAGTAAGGCTTTTTTTACAGTTCTAAAGCAACTCAATAGGATAGACTTCCGTCCTTCGGGATGGTCATTAGGAATGGAGATGGAGACGCATGGAGAGAAGGTGTTCAGTACAGAGGCTGGAAGGCACGTTTTAGAAGGAGTACGGAGACAATAGGAGACCGAGACTTCGAAGGTAGGAATGATGACGTGTGTTAGGGGAGAAGGCGTCTGACGGGAGCAGAGCGAACTTGGGAGATGTTTCGGAGGTAGGAGTAAAATTCGTGAAGGGGGCGTGGTCTCCGCGGTAAGCATGAATGAATAGCGAGGAGTTATAGAACATGAGAGATGGTCTCATCACAGGTGACCAGGAATAATAATTAAATTAAGCAAAATCACGAAAATAAAGGATTTTTTCAAACGATCTGAGTATAGCACCTTATACTCAAATCATGTTCTTCTTGGAGATTGAAATTATTTTATCTTAGAATCATGTGTTTGATGGAATTAAAGAAGTAAGACATCACAGGGAATCTTTTTCCGCCATTTATAGTGATCGATCCAACGAACTCAGGGAATAGATTAAAAAAAATCAAAGCAACATCACTAAAATTTAATAATTCACACGATTTTCCAAACTAATTACACAAGCATAAGCGAAATTAATGATACATCGAATCACATAATTTTAAAAAATGTCAATGACCCAATAAATGGCATTGCCTTTATGAAAGTCAGAGTACTATTATGTATTCTAAAAATGACCAGAACAAAAAAATTTCCTTTAAACCATTTTTAATGTTTGCAGATATGATAGTGAACAAAGTATGTAATCAAACTTTCGGCCTCCTCTACTATTCTAGCTGACTGCCGGTGTCTATTATAGCCTAATAAACCAAGAAAACTGTATCACAGTTTGGTTAGAGACACAACTGAGAAGAGGGAGGAATAAAATTTCATTTGGGCACTACAGCAGATTGTGTGTTTGTTGATAGGTGAGATTTTTGTGTTTAAGAATATTGCTTTGTGTTCAGCTTAGTTGCACTGTCTGCTTCACAAAGTAGGTATTAAATCGAATAGGTCGTCACCTACCGTGATGTAAGTATTTTAATAGATGAGAACATTCGAGTACAAAGTTATCCCAAAAAACTTTTTTGTTATTTAAAAGCGTTGCTAAATTCTAAAATTCTTTCTTTATTTCGAACAGAATAATGAAGCCTTGTCAGAGAAACATTTAAAAGTAAAGTTTCTGCACGACTCGCCATCTTCAGAAATTTCCTATATTTTTCCATCTTTTGAGGCATCGTGTATCCATGAAAAGGCAGGTGAAGTGCCTTTCTCTAACCTGAAGAGAGGGGGCTTAAATGGCCACCGTTTAATCCCCTCTCTATAAGAATGGTAAGTGTAACATCGGCAAGCCAACCATGAGAAAAACAAATTTTCTATGGGTCTCGCGTATGGTTCATCTAGAACTGTCCTCGTTCTAATTTTCATATTCCTGGGTTAGTGTGGTTTCATAGAATGGGAAGTAAAATGCTGTACTCGTTCTTTCGTGGGAACGCCGCGAGAACGAGAAGGCAAACCAACTTAGAGAAAAAAAGAATATTTCTAATGGACATACCGCACTGCTCTACTTAGTCTTTCTGTAATTTTCGTTCTTATGAGTTTGTAGGACTTTACAAAAATCAAGTTGTGTAGAATAAGATTTGTCAGGAGAATAATTTTCCAAGACCACATTCGTAGAAACATCCGAGAACTTTATATTACATTAGCTTCTTTCCTTCCCGTTTTCTCTGACATTTTCCCACAGTTGAGTGCTTTAGTTACATTTAAGCTGACGAAAAGAACTTTTTAAGGTGTTTTTAGTTTGGGCCTGCCTTCCGGAAGAAATATTCAATTTAAGAGACTGAAATTTTCGAAAAAAGGAAGGAATTTACCTGACGATCTAATGATAATAAATAAGAGTAAAACTTGTGATGTACACCTCTATTTTACTTTGTTTTGAATTTTTTGTGTACTTAGGGAGGCTACTAGTAATGCACGGGAGGCTAGAAAATATTTAGTTAGAGCGGTAAATTAATTTTAACCCAATATAACAGTACTGTATTCATTGAAAAATTAATAAGCACATTAATAATTTTTAAGGGTATATGTACACATATTGTTTCTTAGACTGAAATGACTAAAAACTGATTAAAACGAAAACTGATGTTTTCAAGCTTTGTTTTAAAAGATGTTGTCGCTTTGGTTGAAATTAGACAAAAGTATCCTTTATATATTGTGCCTCCAGTGATTTTAAAATGAAATTCGGATGAAATATTTTTGGAAATTCCAAATGGAAATCGATAAATTTACGGAAAACCAAAAGACAACATATTGATAGATATCAAAATATTGATAGATTTACATATTGATAGATATCAATATGTAAATCTATCAGACAACGTGCTGATTAATTTTCATACGATCGATAGTTAATGAATTATTAATTTAAAATTGCATTAACAGAAACTCAACAAAATTTAATTTATTCCATAGAGAATCGTGTTTTTAAATTGATACAGGTGTCTGCGAATACGATACATGTCAAATAATGGTATATTTTGCATTACTCAACTGTTGATTCTAAACTTTTGAATTATGTTGATGCTCCTCGTTTTACGCCATAATCACGTACAGCTATATCTATACTGCAGGTATTCATTTCTCATAGTATACTGTGTCACAGTTTGAAGTATTTGGCTTGCTTTTCAATGTTCGCGTTCCTTTCCTTTGTATTTTTACGTTTCAGTGTCGATATTTGTGCGAGTGTGTACCTAAACTTTTTCGACGAACTTAACTGAAAGCAAAGCGTCTCAAAAATGCGTACGTAATGAGTTCCGGGATATGGACGAGCATAGGGAGTACGATTATTACAGTTCGTTGAGGAACTCAGAACGACAAATTGATTTGCGAATCTTCTATCAGAACACTTCAGTTTTTTATAACTTTCAATTTCCATGTTGATAGATCGAAGAACATGACCTTCAGTCAGCTGTTTTACGGGCGCTTTTCTTCTCATTGGTTACTGAAAAATTGTTCCTTCGTTTTTGTTTTTGTTTTTTTGTTTTTTTTTCTTCAAATATGGCATGTGCTAATTACACGGGTCTACAAGGTTTTTATAACATGAAAATATGTAGCTATCTTCAAGTAATTTTCGGGTGCTAATTTCACATCTGACCTTGAAAAATGGCCACAACTTCGCGGTTTTTTGGTATGAAGCATTTAATATCTACATTGTTCCACACTAGCCCTTGTAGGCATGTGAAAGGACACTAGGTCTTTTTATTCCCATATCTTTCCACCGGACATGTTATACGTGGCAACACTGATTTTTTTCACAGGTAGAGAATATTTAACCGCTACCGAACCGCCATTGCTGTTTTTTTACATTGAAGGAGAAACACGTGCTGCATGTTTATGAGCAGAAGTTGGGCAAATGGAGAAAAGGGATCCTAGCGGATTATCAGTGGCGGATTTCCAATTAGGCACGTGGCTATCGTGCTTGTAGGCTCCATGAGGGGCGCTAAAATTTCTGTGATTGTGTAAAATTGTGGTGGGACTGGGAACAATGCTAAGCAGAGTCATGTTCAGACATAGCAGCGTTCCCTAAAATTTATTTTTGAGGTGTGTGTGTGTGTGTGTGTGTCAGACAACAACACTACCAGTGCCTTTGAGGCACCGCCGACCGCACCATAACTTCCTGTTTGGGATGGGGGGGAGTTTTTTTTGTCTGAGTGAGCCCCAGCTCACATTCCTGGACGATACTATTGCTGCAATGTAGGGGGCATGGCCAGAAATGATTCATCCTGATCCATTCCGACCGAAACCCGAACAGGTTGAGGAGAAAAAGAAAAGCAACGTATTCGGTGGGAGTGGGCACTGGGCCAAAACTGGGCACGCGACGTCTGTCCTGTCCCCTCCCTCCCCTGATGGTGATCCCCACACAACAAATAACGAATAAAGGGAAAAAAACAAAGCAAAGGAAAGGCATACTTCATTCCCAGGGAGTCCCATCTGTGGGGGCATAGGTGTGGCCGTGTGAGACCCGTTTACCATACCATATGTGGTCGAAGACAAACGTTTTTAAATTGCTTTCATCTGAATGGCTGAGAGTGCGTGTACGGTGTACGTGTACCTCCAACCAGGTGAAAACGCGCTTCACAAAGACAAAGCTCAGAGAACTGGAACTAGTCAGAGGTCAGAGCTATTAGTGTATCAAAGCATCATACTCGTAATTAACCTAGCGTTTTTTTTTTGTTTTTTTTTTTTTTTGATTGGAGGTTTAACGACCATCAATGGGCTATAAGTAGTCTCCCGTCCCTAATTTAGGGCCACTGGTTCCAGGTAAGGGAGAAAGCCAGGGCCGTAAGACAAACACAACATCCATACCTCACCGGGATTCGAACCCGGACCCCTTTCGAACGAATGATCGGAAGCTATCGCTTAGACCACTGCGCCATCGGGGGCCGGTCTACCGTTTGCGGCAGTTTCTGCGGTAAGTTGTACTTTTTTTAGATTTTTACTAGGAACTTTGAACAAGCTTGTTTTAGTGTATGTGGGGTACTGTGCTAAAATCTCCATGAGTGATGAGTGAAAAAAAAAGAAAAAACTCGGTGGGGCTCAGAATCGGAAAATCGCGATTGAAAAAAAGGAAGGGAAACTAAGCTGCTGAAAACCTAAGGGGCCGTCCATAAAGTACGTCCGGGATTACAAGGGAAGGGAGGGTTTCCTGACAACCGGACCAAATATGACATGGGGGAGGGAGGAGGTTTAGTAATTCGGACGACCAGCGACAAAGATACAGGGAATCGTAATATTTAAAAACTCCCCGTTTGTTTACATTGGAATTTAAATATGTTTGCAGATATGGCTTTATATCATCGTCGGAGGAAAATATTTTTTTGTTTTGTTTTTCTCGCAGTTCTTTACCACAGAGTCTGCAGTATCTTTTATGCTTCTTAGAATTAAGCTCTTTCAACTTAATTTGCTGAGAGAACGTTATGTTTATTGCTCAATTATATTTACCTGAAATATACTATATGTCTGCAATGTGTATTCGTTTTCAGGGTGGAAGGCGTCCCCGTGCCCCACTCTGTATTCTATGCTTAAAATCTCAGTTGCTTCGAGTCAAAAAACAAAAAAAAAAATACTAATGGCTAATGCGTTGTCGACCGAGCTGGTTTGTGATGGGTTTCGCACTCTAGGGTCGCAGTGTAAAAACAGCACCGAGCGGAAGTAAATGAGTCACAAAAAGTTTTGGACAGCGTGTGATAGTTTAACCGTCAATGAAACTTGATCGTTGCCGTGGTGGAACGAAAACAAACAACGACTGGCGCTACTATGAGAGAACCGTTCGCTCGAGGCGATTTATATGTCATTTCACCTTAGCAGTGTATGTTCAAAAAAGCACGCAATCAAAGTGAATTCAGCGCTAAGTTCATACGGTTGTATATATCTGCTGCTTCTTAATTCCGAATGGATAAGCAGAAGTTATTTCAGCAGCTTCAGGCAGGATATAGAACAGCACATCCACATAAAACACGGAAACAACAATAGGATAGCGTTGCATCCATTTGGAACTCCATCAAGGCAGATTTAAATTTACCTGAATTAGTTGAAAATTACTTAACCCTTTCTGCCCTGATGGTACTTAAGAGTACCACTTTGGTCTTTTTGCCTGTACGGACTGAAAACATCATCACTGCTAGACGGAACGTCCAAGTACCGATATAAGGAAGTTTGTACTTAGGTTACCAAATGGTTCGGCATGCAAACTTGCCTCGTTCACGTGCGAAACCGTTTATAATCGATGCGTGATGTGGCGACAGACATACTGGAATCTGAGTAGTACCCGTAAGTTTGTTTTTCTGTATGTTGCGGTGTATTGCGGTTTCGTGGTATAGGAATTTAGGGTTCGATTGTATACACTTACGTAAGTCATATGAATGATTCATATTGGTCTGTTATTTTATAATACGCTTTGTGACACTAATAAAACTCTGTGGTGCTCAGAAGTAGCGTCAGGACGTAGACATACATACCAACGAATTATATATGATTGCAAATACATGCTTATATACACTGAAGAGCAGTTAAATTAGAGATACCTGTCTAGTAACGTGTAGCACCACCTTTCGCCCTGATGACGGCGGCGATTCGTCTCGGCATGGACTCGACAAGACACCGGAAGCGTTGGGAAGTCATACGAATCCACGACCCCTGAACAAGCTCCCACTGTTCACGAAGATTTGAGAGAGGGGGTCAGAGCCTAGAACATCTCTCTCGATGGCATCCCAGATGTGCTCGATGGAATTGAGGTCAGGTGGCCTAGCTGGCCAAGGAAGCGAGGTCATGTCGGTGGAGTGTTCATCCAACCATTCGGATACAATTCGGGAGCGATGGCACGGTGCTTTGTTCTGTTCCAAGATAATGTCCCCAGTGGGATGTTGAAGTCGTGCAAACGGGAGCAAATGGTCGTCCAGGATATCCCGGTAACGTTGACCTGTGAGGGACGATGTCACACGTACCAGGGGTCCCATTTCAGTCCACGTAAACAGTCCCCAGACGACAATGCCATCCCCACCAGCTTGAAGAGTACCTTGCTGGCAAGAAGGATTCATCGCTTCATGTGGTTTGCGCCGTACTCGTATCCTGCCATCCGCATGTACCAACGTGAATCTCGACTCATCAGTCCAGGCAACATTTTTCCACATGTTTAGGGTCCAGTGGCGATGTTCCCGCGCCCATGCTAATCTTAGCACCCTGTGATGTGCGGTCAGCAGCGGTACCCTCGTGGGACGATGGCTTCTGTACCTCAGAGCGAGGAGATGGTTCTGGATGGTGTGGCTGTTTACACGTTTTTGTGCACAAGCGTTAAATGGCCGAGTGATTTCTTGCGCTGTGGCCCGTCTATCCGCTGTTACAATGCGTGCTAGCCGACGATGACCCCGCTCATCCACACGCTGTTGTCCACGGCAGTTGGCCCGTGCAGGGATGATTTTACCGGATTCGATGTACTCACGGTGCACCCGTGACACAGTGGCTCGTGAAAATCCCAGTGCCTGCACGACTTCCGAGATAGAGTGATCCATTCGTCGGGCCCCGACAATTTGCCCACGATCAAATGCGCTTAGATCCTTTGTCTTACCCATACTGCGTCCGAATCTTACTGATTCCCGTGGCATCACTCTTTATATTGTCGGATCGCTGCATACGTCATGTCGTTTCCGTTTACAGGGCCGCCCACAGCGCCGCATTTGCATAACGAAAGCTGTCTCTAATTCAATTGCTCTTCAGTGTATATATATATATGATGTGAATTTTTTTTTCCGTTACTTCAGTTATACCATGTATTCGAGGAAGTGGTTGTTAGATCATGAAATAGAGGAAGTTCGTCTCGTGGAATTTCCGTCAGATATAGATACAGCAGATAAAGACAGCAGTTCAGATGACGATGTCAATCCTCATCCTGCTATTTCTGCCGGCACTTCTGGAACATCGGGTATTTTGCAAGAGCAAATGGCCCCAGAAGAAAGCGATACTTCAGGAGATGACGAGCCACAACTGAGGCGGAAGTGGGAAAATGTGACAAAGCAGGGTGTACCAGTGGCGTAGGAACGGGGGGGGGGGGTACCGAGTTACAAAGTACCCCCAAATTTTGAAGAGGGGTACATCAATATCTACTGTACCCCTCCCCCAGATATGAGCAAACACAAATCAATCATTCATAAAGAGTGAACTGTAAAATTTATATGCTACTTATTTTCTTTTTATTATCTTTTTTTTCAAAAAAAATATCACGGGTCATCTGTTTTTTTTTTATATCCGAATCTTGTAGTGGGAGGCTTTTCATTTACCAAAAACTGGCCAACCATCTGGGAAACTCCAGCAAATTAGTTCTGCGGGGAAACGACGAGTGCGAGGTTTTTGTTAATAACTTCAAACAGCATATGGTAGGGCTAGGGCTCGATAACATACTTGTGATCAGTGTTTCTTTTCTCTTAAAATCCCATGCATCTTGATCAGGTCATCCTTTCTGCACTATTTAAAAAAAATTAATGCACAAGTGGACATTTCAGCGCCCGCAGCCCCGGCACTAAAATTGTTTTCTGTCTTAAGATCTGTAGCAATACAACAAGTGCATTACGGATTTCACATACCACTCATAGAACTCCAATTCCTCGATATCTCCACCATCATTTAGTTTTGCACCAGACCAATGAGCTTTTTACATCAATTGTCAGTCTATGTATCGTTCAAAGTTTTTAATATAGACTTCATAATGCTTCAATGGTACTATCTTCGCGGGTAGAGCAGTTTTTATCTTACTGCGGTTTTACTTTATTAACGTAAACAAAAATGATAAGAAATTTAATTCGTTCTTGTAAAGAGTTATATAACATTTCCTGAGAAATCCCTCTTTTCCAAACCCTGCTGATAGAAATTCATCCTAATGTTGACTTGTCCCTGCTCAATATTTTAATGGAAAAAAAAGTACAAAAATTAACAAGAGAGAACACAAAATAAAAAAACTTCTCCATTCATTTTCTGATAAGAAATTAATAATGTGAACCTTTTGTCAGCAATAAAAATAATAATGGTAATAATTAATAATAATATGATGATAACAATGTTCATTCGGATGAATTCCTGATCAGTATACGTATTTTATAAAAACTCTAATATATTACCCCCAAAAAAAAAATTCGGAGGGGGTCATCCATAGATGGCTTAATCCTTGAGATGTAAGGTTCATGAGCTTGTACCCCCCTAAATCAAAGGCGTTCCTACGCCACTGGGGTGTACTACCATATTTCACTCGTCAGAAGGCCGTTGTGCAGCCACATTTTATTGGTTATGATTCACTTACTGACGTCTTTCTTACTGTGTTGGGGAATTCATTGTTGGAACATGTGGTCCTTCAAAGTAATCTGTACCTTCAAGAAAAACAGAAGAAAACAAAATCTTTATCTCTACAGGAACTCCAGGCGTTGCTAGGTTTACAATTTTTGTTTGGGTACTATCGTCTCCCGCAAATGAAGCACTATTGGTCCGGTGACAATGACCTAGCAGTGCAAATTGTTTCAAAGACAATGACCAGAGACAGATTCTTCGAAATCCTTTCATCTCTTCATGTAAACGACAACAGTGATGTACCTACTGCCAATAAAGACGAGCTATACAAAATCAGGCCAATGATTTCTGAACTGAACAGGAATTTTCAAAAGCTGAAACTCCCAGACAAAATACAGTGTATTGATGAGAGTATGGTTTTGTTCAAAGGGTGCTCATCAATAAAGCAATAGAATCCAATGAAACCGATCAAAAGAAGTTATGAGCTGTGGTGTCGCGCGGATATAAGTGGGTACATTTACCAATTTCAAATTTATCAGGAAAAATCTGAAGATAATAGAATGCCCACATTTGGATTAGGTGGTCATGTTGTTGAAACGTTCACTCGATCACTCAAAAGTGGAAATTATGTTATCATGATGGATAACTACTTTAGTTCCGTGGAGCTATTTGAATACTTGAAACTCCATTACATCTTTGCATGTAGTACTGCGCGCCCGAACCGAAAAGGGCTTGCTAAGATCAAAGATGCCAAACAGCTCAAAAAAGGTGATATTGATTTTTAAAGCTGCAGATCGCGGCGTATCATTCTACAAATTGAAGGACAACAGATCAGTACACCTGTTGTCAAATTATCATGGTTCAGAAACAACTGTGTTACGCCGTGAAAAAGATGGTACACGCATTGAAGTACCGGTTCCAACAATTATAAAGGACTACAACTCACACAATGGTGGGGTTGACAAAGCTGATATGCTACGTGCCCTGTATGACCGAGACAGAAAAGCGAAGAAATGGTGGCATCGTCTGTTCTTTGCTCTACTTGAGATTACTGCTGTAAATGCATTCCTCATTTACAAAGAATTGAACTGGCAGATTACATACTTGGATTTCAAGAGAGCTGTCACGCAAGGTCTCATAACTTTAGGGGTACTAGTGCTCCGAAGAAAAGTGGACGACATATCCAGAAAGGATCTCCTCTCCAGGGTCAACCGAAACGCAGAAAACAAAATTTCTTTGTGCCAAAATATGTTCGTCTGCAGAACCTTGAATCGCATTGGCCCGAATTTGTTTCTAACAAGGGAAGATGCGAAATGTGTTCACTGAAGAAAATACAATCTAAACCTCATTCCAAGTGTGTTTGCTGCAAGATCTTTCATTGTTGTAATGAGAAAAAGAATTGTTTTGTAGAATTCCACTCAAAGCAAAATAAATAATAAGATATCATTTCTGATTTTCTTTTCCCTACGGTCCTAACGGTACTTCTGAATACCACTAGTTAAAACACTATGACATATTATATAATTCACTCTATGAAAGCAAAGGGATGTAAGGTCAGGTGATGCGCAACATCACAGCCTCTCCTTGACAAATGTCAACCCCGCCTACTCGTGGTGCATATTGTTCTCACTAAAGGGGCTCTGACGACCGCCAATAGCGGTAAAACTATACCATCGGGATTAGAGGAAATGCTATCCCACACTCACCAACCCGCTTGGCCGGCGTGGTGAGTTATGGCCAAACCCCTCCAAAATGATTCCACAACTTAAATCTTGGCAATCAGTCTCTGGATGACTTTGAAATCCTGCGGTATTGAAGATGCATACATTAATATTATTAATAACATCTATGAAAATGCAAGTGCAAAGATTCGGCTTTTTGAAAATACAACACACATATAAATTGGAAAGGGAGTGAGACAAGGTGACACGATATCTCCGAAGCTCTTCAATGCCACTTTGGAAAATGTCTTTCAATCACTGAACTGGGAAAACAAAGGGATAAAGATTAATGGAAATTTTCTAACTCACCTTCGTTTTGCTGATGATGTAGCCATTTTTGCAACTACCGCATCAGAGTATGATCCAGGAACTTGCTGACAAGAGTAAAGAAGTGGGATTAAAAATGAACTTTCAGAAGACAGAAGTGATGTTCAATACTTTTACAAGAAATGAAGATTTATCGATTGATGGAGAAAAGCTGGAGATAACTGATACGTTCGTTTATCTTGGACAGCAGATATGAAGTGAGGGTCACATTGATGAAGAAATTAATCGGCGTACAAAACTTGCCTGGAGAGCTTTTGGAAGAAACAGCATAATTTTCAAGAGCAATATGCCATTATGTCTTAAAAGAAAAGTGTTTGATCAATGCATCCTTCCAGTGCTTACGTATGGTGCAGAGACGTGGACCTTAACTAAAAGAGACATACAAAGGCTGCAGACAACTCAAAGCAGCATGGAGAGGTGCATGCTTAGTGTAACCAGGAGATATAAGAAGAGGAACTCGTGGATCAGAAAAATTACAAGAGTGGAAGACATCATGATCAGAGTTAAATCCCTGAAATGGCAATGGGCTGGACATACTGCCAGAAGGACAAACCATCGATGTACAGCCGAAATTTTAGATTGGATTCCAAGGGACAGGAAAGGACCCAGGAGAAGACCACGCGGGAGATGGGTGGATGAAATTCGAAAGTATGCGGGAGTAACCTGGAGGAGACTGGCACAAGACAGACCGTTGTGGAAGAAACTTGGGGAGACCTTCATCCAGCAGTGGATTGATAATGGTTGACAATGATGATGATGATGATGAAAGCAAAAACCGTTATTACAGCTCCAAAACTATGTACGAAACCATAAGTTTCCAAAAATACATTTTCTGTTGCTTCTCAAGATGCATCTTCGAGCATTGAAGCCAGTTGTCCTCCCGGAACATCTACAACAACAAAACCGCAGTTGTTTGTTCTGATAAAAAAAATAATGAAGAACAAAACCCATGTTCGTCAAAAATTAAGCCGAAAATATCCACTCGATTGGCACCAGCGCAACAAGCTCTGAATTATGAAATCGATGTTTTAAACGCAGATGTATTTGGACTACTGAAAAGGAAACAAAGTGGAATGTTAACGTAAGTGCAGACGAAAGAACTAACCGTAAAAAAGCAGAAGCTTACGGAACTAGAAAAAATACTATGCAAAAAAAAAAAGCGTGAAATGAAGAGAAAAAGAAAAGTAAGGCACGTGAACTTTGTGAAAAATATCCTGAACTCAAATCCAAGCTTAAAGTCCGGGAAAAAAACATGCCGTGTTTCTTTAGAAAACGACCAGCCGCTGCTTTTGAAAGCAATTATCGACATGGCTATATTTGGCTCTGCTACCAACGCCGTGAAAAATCATATCGTTCAGTAAAGACGTTACCTGAGTTAACGGAAAAGCTGAAAGAGGATGGATATGATGTTAGTAGAAGATCTGCTTATTTACGGTTCCTTCCACGACGAAGCTTGTCATCAGAAGGAAAGCGCCATGTTCGTGTTGTACCTTTAAAATTAATTCGAGCAACAGCTGAATTGCATGCAAAACATATAGATAGTGGTTTTGCAATGGTTGGTAACAGTGTCGTTTCTTGAGCAGCTTGCTTCTTTATTGGGGTCACAGGAAGTGTCTTTTCTATGCCAAGACGATGGATCATTAAAACTCAGCAGTGTGGCTGTAATTTCTTTTCGATTGATTGTACTCAATGCTGCTGTGGAGCCGGAAGAGTGTTCCGGAACTATATTTTTCTAGCCGGTACGCGTTCCGGTAAACCCTATACAGCATAATTACTGTAGTTTTCTTTTTAAAATGCGAATATCCTGTAATTCTCTTCAATGAAAAAAATGCAACAGAAAAACTACACAGTTAGTGAGATTAACGCCCCATGTTTATTTGAAGGTAGAGTTAGTCTCTAAATCCATTCTCACTTGGCAGTCCCTTGAAATTCCTTTTTCTACTGTTGTTAAGAACTTTGAGGAGAGGATGTTGCAGTAGGGAAATTATTGTAATTGGGAATTTAATTAATTTATTCATTATTAAGGAGTCTAGTTGTGAGTCTCAATGAATTTATTCCAGCTACGAATGCCCCTTAATTACGTTGGAAGCAGAAGAGATTATTTTTCTCTCTGGTGCTTTAGGCCCGTTTCACATAGGCGGAAAATCCGTTCCTTTCTCCATAAAATGTTGCTTAAAACGGCATTTCACTCGATAATTTTTACTTTAATTTGATTACACCCAAACTGCCCCTATCCAGATATCTCGGGAACTAATGACTTTCGCTAATGGTTTTCACCATTGCATTCTAAATTAGTTTCCGATTCCAACGACATCTTAGTCAACAATATGGGGCTGATTTTAGTTTTTGCACCTCAAAATGGCCCCAATCTGAGCCCCAACATTTATTTTAATTGAAAGTTTAACTACCACCGTGAGCAACTCAATGGGCTATAAGCAGTCGCCGTCCGTAATTTAGGGTCATTGGTTACAATGAAGGGAGAGAGCCAGTGCCGTAAGACAAACACAGCATCCATGCCTCACCGGGATATGAACCCGGACCCCGTCAGGACGAATGATCAGGAGCCATCGCTTAGACCACTGATCCACAGGGGCAACAATTCACTTTGTTATCTTTTTTTTTTTTTTTTTTTAGCTGTGTTATATTTTTTAGCTAAATGGTGAAATCTTGTACCTTGAATGCCAAAACGTGCAAATCCAGAAGACTTTGTCTACCGATCACTATCTGTTTCTACAATCCGCCAGAGCCATCCACTGAAGCAATTTTCATGATTTTTTTTAAATGAAAGCTATTGACCCACAGATTTGTCATCGCTAATTGTCATAAATATATTTTTTTATGTTTCCATGGCATTTTCTTTGTACAATCCGCCGTTCGTTATTCTGGCGTTTGTTCTGGCTTCAGTACTTTCAGCGTCATCTGCCTTTCTGCGGTGGCGGTCTTGGAACTAAGCTCTCGCTATCAACTACGTAGTTGTAATCGAAGTTCGAAGTCAAACGGAACAGTGGCGCCTTGGACTTTGTTTCCTATGTAAGTGCGTTTGAGCTTCTCTTAGTAGAGTTGTTTTGGTTTGTCCTGGAACGTCATGATAAACTTCGAATACGAGTAGTTGGAAAAACTAAAAATTAATGGGAATATCACGAATATTTTGTTGGTGGTGACTCATCTGATACGCTGCCCATTATCAATAGAACCGTTTATTATAGTTATGCATTTTATTACGATTCATGTTATATGACAAGAAAAAATTTCAGTCACAGCTTTTTCAACCGTGCATGGCCCGGGTTACGGACTAGTACTTTCTTATACTATAAATACAAGAAAATGAAAAGGAGATAGTCGGTATGGTGGAGAGGTAAGAAGTAAAAGGTATTAAAAAGTACAAGAACTGTACAAGAAGACAACACAGCATCAAATGGTAAAAAAAAATGGTCACAAAAATAGTTTTCATGGTACTATTTTTTTTTTATTTTTTTTTTTTTTGGATTGAAGTTTTAACGACCACAACTCAGTGGGCTATAAGCCGTCGCCCGTCCCTAATTTAGGGTCACTGGTTCCAGGGAAGGGAGACAGCCAGTGCCGTAAGACTAACACAACATCCATGCCTCACGGGATTCGAACCCGAACTCCTTCACGGACGAATGGTCATAAGCCAGCACTTATACCACTGCGCCACCGGACGGCATACTTATTTTCCAACATGCTTCTTCTGAAAACAAATTT
Source organism: Macrothele yani (assembly GCA_039090855.1). Classification (NCBI taxonomy): domain Eukaryota; kingdom Metazoa; phylum Arthropoda; class Arachnida; order Araneae; family Macrothelidae; genus Macrothele; species Macrothele yani. The sequence goes on from CM077026.1 coordinate 122,826,439, forward strand.
TGACTGTTTTCTTTTTTTTTTCCTTTTTCTGAATTTAACGACCACCATGAGCAACTTTAAAGATTATAACCAACATCTGTCCCTAATTTGTTTTCATTCTTCTAGGAAAGGGAGAGAGTAAGTGCTGTTTGAAAAGCTCTGCTTTTTTTTTTTTTTTTTTTTTTTGGAGGTTGGTTTAACGACCACCGTGAGCAACTCAGTGGGCTGTAAGCAGTCACCCGTCCCTAATTTAGGGCCACTGGTTCCAGGGAAGGGAAAGAGCCAGCGCCGTAAGACAAACACAGCATCCATGCCTCACCGGGATTCGAACCGGGACCCATCTCGGACGAATGGTCATAAGCCATCGCTTAGGCCACTGCGCCACTGAGGCGGCAAGCTCTGTTTGCTCTTACTTTGTGCATGAGGCAGATAGCAGCAAGAACGAATGTCTGCGTAGCTTTAGCGCTTGGTGAATTCTCTTCCTTCCTGGCTAATTTAGCACTTGGTGAGTTCTTGTTTTGCTCGTTTTCTTCGTTTTTTTGCCTCGACAACCACTGTTTGCTCTTATATAACGAAGTAAATTTCTTCGTCATTTTTGGCCCATGCCGGGGATCGAGCCCTAGTACACTTATTCGGGAACAAGTCGCGCTCTACCAACTGAGCTACGCAGACATTCATTCTTGCTGCTATCTGCCTTTATGTCGTGTGCGTCCCGCGGGGCAGGCACGTCACATCTCCCCCCTCGAAAGAAAGCCAGGGGCATGGCCCACGGGTCAGCCGTGACCATGTATTGTTGCAGGCAGCCATCCACTGTAGAACGTGCACTTGAGAACTCCCAGTCAATCTGGTGTGTGGAATGCAACGTCACACACATTTATTTTTCGAAGCGCTGAAGAAGGGATTCTCTGATTTTTCTTGTCTCGCGGTGTGGAAAGAACATCACACCACTGCGAGATCTTTAACGGCCGGATCATCCGGGAAGTTCGGGTGCCATTATAACGAAGTAAATTTCTCCGTCATTTTTGGTCCACGCCGGGGATCGAACCCTAGTACACATATTCCGGAACAAGTCGCTCTACCAACTGAGCTACGCAGACATTCGTTCTTGCTGCTATCTGCCTTTATGTCGTGTGCGTCCTGCGGGGCAGGCACATCACACTTACTTTGTGCATGAGGGTATGCTCTTCCTTCCTGGCTAATTTAGCGCTTGGCGAATTCTTATTTTGCTCGTTTTCTTCGCTTTTCTGCCTGTTCATACGATATTTACATCCTATTCCCGGACTGTCATGCCGTGACTCGCTCGCCTTGCCTTGACTGAGTGTTCGTCACCGTCTCTCACTTGTGTTCCGCTGCCGAACTCAGCCAGTGACGCTTTGCTCGCTTTCTCTCTGGATGCTGTGCTCCGCCTTCTACTAGTATCTCGTGACGTCATCTCTTCGTATCTCCTACTGGTGGCTCTTCTTAAGTGCGCCCATGGCTACTGCTGCCGTTACAGTATCTTCGCCGCCCCGGTCGCTTCCACCCGCTGCTTCTTTGGATCACCCGTCCTGTGTCTCAACGCCTGATGTCATCTCTCCGTTTAAGGCGCTTCTTCCGTCGGTCCTCAACTGTTTTACCGCTCGACAAGGTTCCATGCTCACAGCGACTATTTCTGAGTCATCAGTCTTAGGTAAGTCTATGCTATCAACTCATCGCATCGGCGTCTAGTACGATGTCCTTACCTACGCCAAACTGACTGCGTACGCCTCAGCGCTGCATTCATTTCTCCCCCTCTCCCCGCGATACTACTACAAACATTGTTCGTAAGCCTCGTTCCGTACTTGTTTATTTTGCCTCTCCTGCTCAAGTTAAGCAAGCATTATCTACTAATCTTTTTCTAGGCGATCAGAGTTTGATTTCTGTTCCTCTTGCGAAGTGCCCCGTATTGATCACCAAGCACCCAGTAAGCACTCAGTGCCTCCAGAAATCTCCTACTCGTTTTTACTGGCTTTCCTTTCCCGCTGTGGGCGCATTGTCGGATCTCTCCGCACGCTGTTCGTAGATTCTTCTGATCAAGGTGGTCGTCCTTATTTGAGCTTAAGGCGTCAGACACTTGTCATTTTTCCTGATGAAGCTTCAGAATCATTGTGCTCCACCATCTTTCTGTCTTTCTGGTGATTTTAAGTCTTCGCATGTATGTTATTCATGTTTATTCTGTGCATTGCTTTGCCTGTAAGTCTCCAGGCCATCATCGTGCAAACTGCCCTTCGTCTGTCCCAGCTACTTCTACTGTGCGAGATTGCACGGTCTCATCATTCGTCACGTCCGATGTTGCTGCACCTTCTTCCTTACGACCGCTCCATGCTGATGTACCTCCTCCTGGCTCTTCGTCAATGGTTTCCAGTAGATTCCTTCCACCGCCTGTTGTGCCGTGCTCCAAGTAGATATCTTCTCATCTTATGCCTCATGTTCTCAGTTGCTCTGTTGCTCCTGTGTGTACTTAAGCTCGTGCTGCTGCTTCCCCAGCCCGTGGTACTGTGGGTTCTTGCTCGAGTGTTAGCACTCCCGTTTGTTCTTCGACAGCCTCGTTCTCCGCTGCTGCTGTTGTCCACCGGCCGCCACACTCCTTATCGGACTGGCGGCCGGTGGACCATAGTAGCAGCGGAGAACGATGAGACTCCTTCTCGGGCTGCTGCCATTTTGGACACTCTTCAAGCCTGTGCTATTCAGTCCGCCTGCTCTGCTTCTGCTGCTCCTTCCTCAAGACGCACCAGATCATGCCCCGGTCTCCTCTGCCCGTGACTCTTCTGACGCCGGCTTGTATGCTGACTCCATTTCCGACTCTTACGATGAAGGCTCAGATGCTGACTATTGCGATTTTTCGGAGAAGTTCCGACCGTATGGGGATTCACGGCTTGCCTCTTTCTTCGTTCGGTTTCCTGATTATCATTCTCCGTCACGCTTCTCGCAGCCCCAACTTGCTAGCTCTTCTGCTGCTCCTCTAGGATACGCTGCTCAGCCTGTCTGCTCGGCTTCTGCTGTTCCTGCTACTATGGTTCCTCTTACGCCCGGTCTTCCAGTCTCCAGTTCTGTTGCTCCTCCTGTGCCTGGTTCTCCTGACCTTCCACCTGGAGACGTCGACAACGCCCATCCCAGCGGACGCGCAAGAAACGTGCTGCCGCACTTGCTGCGCCTGCTATTGACTCTGCTGCCACGATTGCACCTGTTCCACACTTCGACACCACGCCTGGCTTCATCCGCCTCGTCCTGAAGATTATGATTCCTATTTCGAGTACCTTATGTACCTTACCATTTAGGAAAATTAGACGTATTTTCCTGCCGAGAGCCCATATTTTTGTTCGAACCCCGTGAACACTGAACGTGCGCGATGGTCTACGCCTTCCCGATGATTTTCCTGCCTGTGTATTGTTTTCCCGGTGCTGTGCACCAGGGGCGCACCCAAGGGTTGGTCCCCGGGGCCGGACCCCCCCCCCCCGTGAGGTCAAGTGTTTTGTATTGTGATCCGACACCATCGGTGTCGGACACGAGAAATACCTAACCCTCTAACTGTTCTCCAATTTTCCTAATTGGTGAATTTCAATTTTCATAATTGCTGAAATTACGCATTATAGAATTTGTTCTAAAATACATTCTCTGAAGAAATGTAGCAATAGATAAAATAATTACATTTGTGGTTAACTCCTTTTCTGAGATATGTATTTTTATTAACAGTAAAATCACAAATGAAAACACCATTTGCAGCTGGATAATTCATGAATACAATGTATTAAATTCTTTCACAGATCAAGACATTTATTATAACAGTCACGTCGCGTAAGTACACATACATGAGCATTTTTACTTGCAGAGCTGGATCCCCCCCCCGGAATTTTTGGGTGCGCCCCTGTTGTGCCCGTTGCCTTCGTACTGTTGTGTTTACTCCGTGCTTCGTCTGTTTCTTGCCCGATGTTTTTGCTCTGTACATGCGCTGTTTATCTGTGTTACTGCCACCGCGTTTCGCTCTTCGTATGTAATTAATGTGTTTTTTGTTTTGTTTTTTTGATTGGAGGTTTTATGACCACCGTGAGCAACTCAATGGGCTATAAGCAGTCGCCCGTCCCTAATTTTGGGTCACTGGTTCCAGGGAAGGGAGACAGCCAGTGCCATAAGACAACCACAACATCCATGCCTCACCGGGATTCGAACCCGGACCCCTTTCGGACGAACGATCAGAGGCCATCGCGCTTAGACCACTGCGCTACTGGGGGCGGCAATGTGTTTTACACACGTATTGTACTGTTTCCCGTTTTACGATGTATTACTCCCCGTTTCCGAATAAAGCGAATTTCGAAACTGTGCTACCCGGGCGGCAACGATTTCATGCGCACCATCATTTGAAATGATGTAACGCTTTTGTAAGTCTACAACATTTTTACGGAAAAATATTTACTAAACTCCAGCGCCTTAAAAATGAACTGAGTCTTGTATATGTCAACGAAAAATTAAGGAATATATCGACTCAAGAACTTCTTTGAGTGCTTCATGAAGATAAAGACATTTTTACAGAAGCTTATAAATTGGTTGCCCTCATTTTAACCATTCCATCTACAAGTGTGTCAGTGGAAAGAAATTTTTCTTGCCTTAAAAGAATACAAACTTACTCAAGAAACACTATCTCTCAAAACAGACTTGCTTCTTTGGCAAATATTTCTATTCAGAAAGATATTTTATTGATGCTCACGAAGAAACAACCATTCTATGACGACATAATCGACAAATTTGCAGCTTTAAAAGAAAGAAGAATTGATCTAATATACAAAAAATAGGTCAGTCCTCATATAGTGATTTTCGTTGAAGACAGTAGATATCTTTTCATATTGCTCTTGTAGATCTTCACCTATTTTTTCAACCACGAGCCGCCACTGGAATCATCTACATTTTCTGACAGAAATACTAAAACTTTCTCTATTCCACGATAATTTCTTCTCACTGATCGTGTAGCTGCAGTATCTGCACACCATCTGGTAACTGACCGACTCTTCAGTGTGAGTGATGAATTCCCATGTGTTTCCTGGACTTTCTCCTGAAGCATCTTCCAACGGTGAGTTGATGCAGAAAAAAAGTATTGAGTTTTTGCAAAAATGTGAAAAAAGAAAGAACTTTACCACAACTATCTATGCTATTCACACCAACTAAATTTAAAGTGTGAGCAGAACATGGCACATATTCCACTAGTGGATTGATTTCCCTAATGCGTGTTTGAACACCAGAATACTTCCCAGACATGTTGCTGTCATTGTCGTAGCTTTGGCCTCTGACATTCATAATATCCAGGCCAGCCTGCTGTAGAAAAGATATCATGGCATTTGTAATGTTTTCTGCAGTATGTCCATGGAATGGAATAAATGTCAAAAACAGTTCTTTTGCTTCACAATCTTTGTTGATATACCTTATGATAAAAGCCAGTTGATCTATATGTGTAATGTCTGGAGTGGAGTCAACTATGACAGAAAAATATTTTGACCTTTTTATTTCCTTAGTGATGGCATTAAAAACACGTACAGCTATTAATTCAACAAATTCATCCCCACATGTTGAAAATAAGTAACTGGTGTTACCACTTCCTGAATTCCCAAATTTTTCCAAGTGTTGAGCTAAGAATGGATCAAATTCTGCAATTAATTCTAAGCAGCCCAGGAAATTTCCATTCTGAACTGATCCTATTGTTTCATCATCACCATACATTGGCAACCCACGAACTGAGAGATACTTAACTGTAACAAAAACTCTATGCAAAACATCTTGCCAGTACTTGGATTCATTCCGATACTGCATAACTATCTGACAGTCAATGCGTGCAGAAGCATTCATGCTTGATGAATAGTCACATACTGCTTGCCTGTGTATGTGTGAATTTTCATGCTCTGTAAGACGTTCACTTGCATGCTTCCAGTCAGAAAAACCTGTGGATCCTAATGCTGTAGTGCTCCTAGCACACAATTTGCATATCCCGCAGAATAGTAAACAATTTGATGGGGATAAAAGAAGCCAGTCGCATTTTACTTTCTCATTATTTTTTTTATTCTGAAAAAATTACCTTCTGTTAGGAAACGTTTTTTACCACAGATATCCTTCCATGTGAATGCCAGCAACTTCAAATCTTGGACTGGTGGATTGTTCAAAACGCATTCACGCATTTCTCCCCATAAGGCAGGATCTACTGCATTCATTGTGGAACTTGTGCTCTCTTCATTAGATGAATTCAAAAAATTTCCTAAATTAGTAGCATCTGTGATGTTACATGATTCTGAAGTCAGATTACTGGCTTCCAAAGACAAATTACACTCAACAGACTCAACAATAGTAAAATTAGAAAAATGTGTAGGACTTTTGGGACCAAGTGAAATATCCAATTTTTTAATGGCAAAACGTTCAATGCTACCATGCTGCAGGTCATCATCCTTCGGTTTCAATTGTTTGGCTTTCCGTTTAGCACTGCCGGATAAATATGTTCGTTTTGACATAATTTAACTGTTAAATATTTCAACTTAAATATATTGTTACAACTAACTAAATTTGATTATACTCTGCTGGCCACCCAAAATGCAACACCAAGAAGGAAGCATCTGATTGGCCTGAATTTCGCAGCATGCATCGCCCGCGAGAGGACATGCAAACGATTAGCATTGCAGGGCGTATGCAAATAAGCACTATAAGAAGGATGCACGGAAGGCGGGATGTAAGTAGTGGAAGTGTGTTGTACTGCCGGACCTGTGCGTGGGAAGTTTCCGGGTGCCTCGTCGCAGAATACGGCAGTCATTCCAGCACGTTTCGGAGTTCGACAGAGGACGAATAGAGGCTTTTCGTGACAGCGGTTCATCGTACCGAGACATCGGCGCCCGTGTGGGACGACATCCAGCCACAGTGAGGCGAGTATGGATTCGGTGGGTGCAGCAGGGACTGACGGACCGACGTGAGCGATTGCCGCAGCCGCGGCCCACCACCGAGCGAGAGGACCGGCATGTTGTGCGGCGGGCATTGACGGCTCGCACCGCCACATCACGGACGTTAGCGCAGGAATTAGGGTGTGTTGCGCAACAACCTGTGTCAGCACGTACCGTTTGACGTTGTCTTCAGGAGCGGGGACTTGTCGCACGGCGCCCATTGTTCCGATTACCATTGACGTTACACCACCGGCGAGTGCAGCGGCAGTGGGCCGTTGAACGCCGCACCTTAACTACGGAATGGCACGACATTGTCTTCTCTGACGAATCCCACTTCTGCCTGCAAAACTACGATGGTCGGATCCGCGTGTGGCGGACCGCGGCGAGAGACTGTATGACGCCTGCATTATGCAACGCCATACCGGTCCGTCGCCTGGCGTTATGGTTTGGGGCGCAGTTAGATATGACACCCGCACCCCTCTGGTACGCATCGCCGGTACACTCAACAGCCACCGCACCATCTCCGACGTTTTGGAGCCCTTACCTGCAGGACCTGCCAGCGGCCACGTTTGAACAAGACAATGCGCGCCCGCACGTGGCACGCATCGTGCAACAATTCTTCATGGCCCACCAGGTGTCACTGCAGCCGTGGCCAGCCTGTTCTCCCGATATGTGGCCCATCAAACACGTCTGGTCGCCGATCGGCAACCGAGTGGCCCGGGAAGCACCACCCGCGGCTACGCCTGATGAACTGTGGCAACGTGTGGAAGCAGCCTGGACCGACATACCCCAAGCCCACATCCAAAGTCTCTTTCGTTTGATGCCGCGGCGTGTAGCGGCCGTTATTGCCAGCCACGCGGGCCCCACGAACTATTGATGTCTACGTGTTCTGCAAGTCGCACGGGCCTGTAAGCTCAATCGTTTCATCTTTGTATCTGTTGTTATGTGTCCAGTAAATCTGGCTTTGCTATCTGGTGTCCTTCTTGGTGCTGCATTTTGGGTGGCCAGCAGTGTATATAAAATTAACATATATCCAACATTCCATCAGACTAGAAGAAACACAACGCAAAATACAACCAAGCCATCGCGTTCGCGGTTACAGTTACGACAACGACAAGCCGTGTGCAGGAAGTTGAAGCAGCCGCCCCGGTGGCGCAGTGGTCTAAGGCGATAGCCTCTGATCATTCGTCCGAAAGGGGTCCGTGTTCGAATCCCGGTGAGGCATGGATGTTGTGTTTGTCTTACGGCACTGGCTCTATCCCTTCCCTGGAACCAGTGACCCTAAATTAGGGACGGGCGACTGCTTATAGCCCATTGAGTTGCTCACGGTGGTCGTTAAACCTCCAATCAAAAAAAGTAGTTGAAGCATCACTTGAGTTTAGGTGCGTTCGGAGAAGCAAGAAAAGGTCACATGAATCAATGGAAGTGATGCTCTTTCTCAATGGCCATTTGAAAGTTATTAAACCATTGAAACTCATTAATGGCCACGTGTTTACGTGAAACTCGAAACTCAAATTCACTGCATGCAAGTACCACATTTATATAAACACATATATAATTGATGACTACAAGACTTGTGGTTTTGAGATAAAATAAAAATACCAACGTTTACCACAATCAAAAGTTTATTAACCTTTGATTGTGGTAAACGTTGGTATTTTTATTTTATATAAACACATGACTCATTTTCACCATGACTCATGAGCATGCAAAAGTAAAATATTTCTCCCTCCTCCCCTTCCAATTGGGGGCCCTGGGCACATGCCTCATGTGCCATCCCGTAAATCAGGGCCTGGCTGTTTGGGTTGATCCAAAAGTGACGTTGCTATATCAAGTTCTCCGAGTTTAACAATTTTTTTTGTCTTGCGACCATGTGGTCGTTCCAGTGTTTTATTTTCACAAGCATTGTGTTCATAAAAAATATATATTGCCGCCCCGGTGGCGCAGTGGTCTAAGCGATGGCCTCTGATCATTCGTCCGTAAGGGGTCCGGGTTCGAATCCCGATGAGGCATGGATGTTGTGTTTGTCTTATGGCACTGGCTCTCTCCCTTCCCTGGAACCAGTGACCCTAAATTAGGGACGGCCGACTGCTTATAGCCCATTGAGTTGCTCACGGTGGTCGTTAAACCTCCAATCAAAAAAAAAAAAAAGAAAAAAAAAGAATCATCGTTGATTCCTTATGATTCACCACACGCTGTTGATGAAGTTGAAGAAGTCTGATAACCATTATCCGCTTTGTATGTACTATCGCATAATTTACTTTTCTTCTGATTAACACTTTTTCGAAAAAATCATGGATTGATCGTTTTGCGGACATGTTATTTCAAACTTTGGTTTGGAAAGAAATACCTCACTTTTATGTACGCGTACAATACGTGCAAAAAAATAAATCAAGCAGGAAAAATTAGATTTTCCACCAGAACGAGAAAGAAAACGAGTGTAACTACTAACTAGCCAAGAGAAATTTCGCTCACTGTCTGGTGGTGACTGACGCCGATCATTGTCGCCTGTTTTCGACGATCGTGATAACGCCCGCTAATTGTCATAGGCTGCGAGGGTGCCAGGGCCGTGATGGGATTGGCAGAGTGATATTTATTCAACTTTTCAACCCACTGGCATGAGCCGCGGCATCGAATTGATCATGTTCTTCTGTCTTCGACATCTGTGCGCCAAAGCGGAAGCCCAGCGTGCAAGTAAGGTTTCCCGTCTGTGTCATGTATCCTGGTTGGAGGAACATCATTACGTAATGCTACCCTTCCCCCATTATCACAGAAGAACATGCAGCTCCGTTAGTAAAGTGTACTATATTTTCTTCATTTATCCAAACAATTCTGGGAGAAGGCTTACCAAAATTTTGGGTGGGCTCGAGCCCACTCCAGCATTCCCCGGTGGCGCCGTACCTGAGGATAGGATTCTATCGATTTAATAGTTATCCGCAGCTTTTGTTTATGACGTCACAGAGTGTTGTTTTACAGTCGTACCAAATATTTTATGTTCTGATAAAAAATTATGCTTTCCGGCATCTTGCCTCCGCTGTCAAAAAATAGTTCCGAAGTCCCTGTGCTGGAAAATACAAAACCATGACGTTACAGAGATGAGTTACCTCATTTAGTGACGTTACGCGGAAACCAAGGCTTCTGATTGGTTTCCAATACTGTCTTGCATGACGTCAAACGCAACACCGACGTATCAGGCCGTGTAACACGTGGTGACGTCACGAACGGCCATAACTCATCTCTCTATTGCGTTGTACATTCTAGACGGCCTTGGCTTTACCTACCACTGCGTAGCACAAGGATATGTTATTCAAAAGTGTATTTACGTTAATTAAAAAAAAAAAAAAAAAAAAGGAGCCGAACTTTTTTTTTTTAATTACTTCTTGTCTGTGCTTATGTCATGGTTTTTCCCATCGTATTGTTCTTGTTTTAAACAGCAACGGAACTTAGTTTACGAAACGGAAATTTCAGAAAGAAGTTGGAAACCTCACGTCGACCCAGTTGCTGCCGCTATCATAATCTGGCGCTGTGAGCGCAGCTGGTTTCAAAGTTGTGGAACATTCCAAACGAAAGTTCTAGAAAAGTGGTGTGCGTCTGCGCAAACGTGCTGCAGTTGAAAAAAAGCTCTTTGTTCAGCCATTTGGTGGTTCGTTCTAGCGTTGTTCGAAAGTGTTGTTTGTTGTCTCGGAATTTAGTTAAAGTGTAAGTTTGTAGAAGGCCGTTGTGGTTTTTGGAGTTATGTCTGAGCAAGATAAGATATCAATGGAGGATTCTGACGTCGAAACTTTTGCCTTCCAGGCAGAAATTGCTCAGCTAATGAGCTTAATCATCAATACTTTCTATTCAAATAAGGAAATTTTCCTCAGGGAGCTATTGTCTAATTCTTCTGATGCTCTGGACAAGATCAGATACGAATCGTTGACTGATTCATCTAAATTAGAAGCTGCCAGAGAATTGTATATTAAGTTGATTCCAGACAAAGAGGAACGCACTTTAACTGTTATCGACACCGGTGTTGGTATGACCAAAGCAGATTTGGTAAATAATCTCGGCACAATAGCGAAATCTGGAACGAAAGCTTTTATGGAAGCCTTGCAAGGTGGAGCAGACATATCCATGATCGGCCAATTTGGAGTGGGCTTCTATTCTGCTTTTCTTGTAGCAGATAGAGTCACAGTTACTTCCAAGCATAACGACGATGAGCAGTATATCTGGGAATCTTCTGCCGGTGGATCGTTTAGAGTCCGTGTGGATAATGGTAAGTGTAAAAAAATTCGATTAGTGTATCCAAATTATAACGAAATGTTGATAATAGAAGAAAGCTTTGAATTCGAATATCAAACCAAAAGTTGATATAGAGTTATAAGAATGTATAATGTTTGTTCTGAAGTATCGAATTTCATAGGTAAAAGTAGATTTTAAAAGCTTTTAAATTCCAATGTGTAGTGTGATTTTGAAGTATCGAATTTCTTAGGCAAAAATGCTTTAACGTTCCATTATAGTGAAGAGTGATTTCGTGATCGATTTTGCTAAAAAGGAGTAACTGAAATAAATAAAAAGTTTAAAATTAAATGTCAGGCTTCCCTTCATTTCAAAGTCAAGTTTTTGTGGGCATAAGTGAAAATAGCTGAATTGGAGCATGTTTTCAAAAATTTGCACTTTGTTGGGTTTACAGAATGAAGTTAAATGCCAACCCTCTCCGTGTTAACATAAAACCATATTCACAGGTGAGAGGTGCTTGCTCTTAATTATTTTACCAGTGTATTGTTATGTGTGTGCGTCTGATCACAGAGAGAAAGTTTAAAATACCCATCCTATTTTTTTTATGCTTAGTATTGTGAGACTCAGGTTTCTGTGTATCAAGCGAGAGATAGTTTGATTTATAGGTTTTCACATTCTGTTTTGGGAAAAATGCCTTGCTGGTAAGCTGTGTGAGTTGTACTGTGGCTGGCCAAAAGGTAGGTTGGGTTATGTTTTGTTTTTCCTCTACTGTGACAAACTGAAAACTTGTACTGGTTGGGAATGGGTTAGCCTGAAAAGACTAGTGATATGTCCATACACTTGAACTATATTTGTACCTTGGAATTATGTAAAATAAGTAGGTCATAGTATTCATGAAATTCTGGCCTGTTTGTATGTTCTGGCAATAACTACTACATTTATTATTAGAAATTAACATAGCTGATAAAAATTCGTGGTCCAAGAGTAAATATTTTTCAGAAGACACACTTTTCCTGCAGAACATATCACACACACACACACCACCTTTTTATTTTTTAGGAGAGTGGACTACAAGTTTCAATACCTCACAATAGAGAATTTGACTGCTAAACTCTGAGTGGAGTGGGAAGTAATGAAGTTCCTTATGGGTAAGCTGTACACAAAGTAGTAAAAAATGATATTTTTTTTCTATAGTGTGTATTAGATATCACATTGGTACAGGACTAAATGTTTATGAGTAGTCTGTAAGATTCTGTTCATTCCCTTATTTAAAAAATGTTCTCGGGTAGGCAACTGGGGGGGGGTCAAGGGGATTGCAGTGGCATCAAAGCCGGATGTCTCCTTCATATTCACTGTGCAGACCGATCACACTTAAGCGGCTTAGATAGTTCATGTTTATCATTCCCCTAATTTGACCAGCTGTTGCAAGCAGACCTTTTGAACTTTTTATTGACTCCTGTATAATAGAATCCTGAAGATAATTTGTACTGAAGTTGTCTGGAATTGGATGATTGTTACTTATACTTTTTTAAGTGTGGGACTCTTGTTACAAAGTTACGAAGAAAGAACGAACTGTCTAACCGGTATGAAAAACTGTGCAACAAAGGTTGTAAAGCCAGTTCTTATGTATTATCTCTATGAAAGTAAGAATGTAGGAGCAGGTTTCCATACCTTACAAAAAGTAACTTAAGAACCATGGTGGGTATGAAGAAATAGGTGGTTTGAGGTTCTGTGTACATTTCCATGAATATAGCATGTTGACTCTTATCAAATAAAAAAATTATCCAATTTGGAGAGGTATAAAGAAAAAAAATTACCACTTCTTGAAAGTAGGAAAATACGCCAGCTGATGACTGATGTTTTTTTCTTATGTCTGTTGGAAACATATTTTTTTAATTTCATGAATATCTTAGTTTCAACTAAGCAATTAGCAAAACTAGTCCAAGCATTTTCCCTGCTCAATGACATAATGTTACTTAGAATTACAAGAACATCCTATAGTGTGTTCCCAAAATGGTAGAAGCTCATTATTAGAAAGGACAGATATTAATATGTGTAAACATGAAATAAAATATCAAGTGTCAGCAATGCATTGAATGTGAAGTCCCTAGGCACAAGACTTCTGGTTCACCCTCACACCCATATTAACCTATACGATGCTTTGTTTATGTTATGAGGTTGGTGTTCTTTTGATTTTGTGTTTAAGTTTAAGATTCTGTTGCAAAGCTTAAGTTGCTTCCCCTATTTTGCCCCACAACTAGAAAGAATTGCATTCGGTGCATTTGCTGTATGTGGATGAGCCCTGCACATGTTCTTTCCAGGAATCTCTTCTGCTGCTTTGGAAATAAACTATACGCCCTTGTAATGCCAGTTAACGTTATGTGGTTGAGCAGAGGAAATGTTCTAACTAGTTTTATAGTCAGAACATTTCCTCTGCTCAACCACGACGTTAACTAGCGTGCTTAGTTGAAATTGATATTTCTTCACGAGATTAAAAAAAAAAAAACTTGTTTCTAACAGACATAAGAAAACAGCTTTCATACTTTCCAGATGTTCATTCTTTCATAGATTCATTTGAAGAAAACTGATACCAGCATGATTATTCAGAAGTAATAGCTCATTATAATGATTTCAGATTAATCAGTCAGTCCTGATAATTGCTGATACTATGAACTTGATTACAGGGAATTTAGTGTTTGGATGTCGAATTAGCATTTCCACGGGATGAACCACCCTTCATACAGATGTATTGAATGTGCTACACCACTCTTTGGTGCCATAAGACCCTTTTGCCAGGTGTTCACACTAAACTAAAATTCTGCTGATCAGTGGTAAGCTAACTAAGCAGAACTCTCAGTAAAATTTGCAAATCTTATAAAATAAGTATTCTCACACATCAGAAGCTGATGTACTACAAGATTTTATGCTACTTTGAAACTTACTTTATTTGTAGAGGATCTTTATGGATCTGTAATTTTGTAGTGTGCCCTTCCAGTCCTGTTAAATCAGACTGCATTGTTATTTTCTGCCTTTGAGTGCAAAGAAAATAGGTCAAAAACCCCGCTTAACTGCAGTGACATTGTGAACATTATTTTATGAGTCAAAATGAATAGAACTCGTGAATTCTTTTAATACAGTATTGAATTTCTTAATCTTTTACTTTTGCATCCTTATATCAAATACTGTAAAAATTATAGTAAAGCTTAAAGGTTTTCCAATAAAATATGTGCATGTAGTGTAAAAATGCAATGAGATCAATTAAAGTGTGCATCTGATCTATGGGAAAGATGTTAAGCTTCATGTTTGGTTCAGTGATGCCATCAGAGAAGTATTTACCAAAGGTAATTTTCTACTGTCCTCACTGAGCATTGCTAAGTATAATATGAAAGTGCAACAGAGTCCCATTAGCACTCCTACAAGAGCATGAGATTGTTTGATAAAAATTGTCTGTGTATAATAAAGGAAATGCCATTATTCAGAAACATATGTTTTTGATGTTACTGTATAAGTGCCAATGTTATAGCACTGCTAACTACTATAAATTCAGCATCCATATCTAAGGAACTGCCTATGTTCTTAATTTCATTAATTCATAGTTACACCGTTGTTTTTCATGTAATGAAAGCGGTTCAATTGTTATTAGATAAAATCATCTGTACCACTATTTGTAAATAAATGTTAACATAAATTACCATTCAACGGAAGAAAAGGCTTTGTTAAAAGGTGTTGGGAGTTGGTCAGGCTTAACAGCATTCACTTTTACTGGTTCGAAGCAACTGAATTGCTATTGTGTGTACTAGTTTCCAACTCAGTTCTTTAGCAAGGAATGTACAAATAAATTTCCATTAAAGAAGGAATGGTTACTAAATATTTGCTGTGTCATTGCAGGGAGAACCATCAAAGAATGAAATTGTTTAACAAGCTAACTGTTTTCTGGCATTGGATTATGTGAATTGATCAGCTATATTCTGAGAAAAAATAATGAGTAAAATAGGGCTCAGTTCCTGGGTATTACAATATTAGGTTGAAGTGACTGACAATGTTAATGTTTATATGAAATGTGATTTTGCAATGAAAGTTAATACACTGAAGAAGCAAATTATTAATTAGGAACTCTTGGTGATCAAACATGCCATTCTCATGTACAAGATTATGATGATGAGGTGGCTTATAAGCAGCTCCCTGCAAAGAATTTAGACATCTACAAAGCTTTAATAAATAGGATTATTGTGGGAGAGGCCAGCAAGGAAGTAATAGTGCTCACCTTGGCTGAGGTCCACCTAACATGAAGGAATTTGAACGTCCCTGAGCCATCGCTATGACGGGCATCCTTAGATTTTTACCATTGATTTCGATGGGACTATCTTGGGATTTTTTTAATGACCTCGTAAACTTTTTATACAGCATATAACTGCATCAATCGATTGAAAAAGAGCTTTGGAATAGCCCTACGAAAGTTTATGGGCTAAACTTATTGAAATAAATTTACTATCAATATTTTTTGTTTTACCTTCTGCTTACAGTAAACAGCATACAAACTACG
The DNA here is from genome assembly GCA_039090855.1 of Macrothele yani. Lineage (NCBI taxonomy): Eukaryota > Metazoa > Arthropoda > Arachnida > Araneae > Macrothelidae > Macrothele > Macrothele yani. The sequence goes on from CM077026.1 coordinate 122,842,102, forward strand.
GTTCAACATGTTTGTAATTACAATGCATGTGCTATTAAAATGGAAAAAAGTGAAAAACGTAATGCAACTGAGAGGAAATATTTTCATTGAAATATTTTTTAACCTTATTAGGAGAATTCGAATTCGTGCAGAAATAGTCCAAAGTAATCGAGGTAGTTGCCTTCAATGCACGATCTTAAAAAACAAGAGTCACTCACAATACAAATTTAAATTCGTTGGCGGAATTTAAAGATTTTATTGTATATAAGAACTTTCGGGTTTCCCTAGAACCCATCATCAGATACAGGAGAAGGAATAAATTTAAATAAAATGTTACGTGAACATAATATAGATATCAGATATGAATATGACATAATGTCACGTGGCATCAAATTGTCAAACGACGTGGCATGTATCATGAAATAAAGGAAATAGAATGCAGGCATACATATAATACTGCATTGTAAAAATAAAGGAAGGTTAGTAGGTATAAATTGTGTTGTTCTCATCAGGAGCCACAACAAAGAGCACTACAGCAGAAATCGAGATTAAGTGATTTCGTCTTCAGTTAGCCTCGTATTCGGTACTGTAAATAGTTTCCAGATTGTAGGTACAGATACTGGAACACTGTCATTGCAGCATAAATGTCTCTGAGTAGCAATTACAAGGCTTTCAGTGAACAGCAATGTAGAGACAGCACTAGGTGTTACGATGATGGAAGCATCATTCCAAATTGGATAGTGCAGGCCATCGCAAACGAGTCGAGACAATGCAGAATTTTTAAGTCCATTCTTTACAGCGTATTTATGTTCATTCAGTCTTGTTGCTAGTGTATGTTTTGTAGATCCTATATATTTACTATCTGGAGTGTCATCGTCAATACTTTTTAAGGGGATGCTGTAAACGCCAAATTTGTTTAGCTTTGTTACCTGGTCTCTATCTTTTTTAATTAACTGGAAAATGTTTGTAGTACGTATTCCAAAATCCAGGTGAAAGTTTCTGCAAATGGCTTTGAGAACAGGTGTTATGGTTGGATAATAATCTATGGAACCTATATATCTACGAGGTTGTTGGTCCCTTTGGAGAGTAGTTGAGTTTTCTTGGTGGAGCTTCTTAAGAGCTTTTTTTATGATAAAGGTGGGAAATCCATGGTTTAGGGTGATGTTGAAAATTTTGTTAATTTCACATTTTCGTCTGCTGAAACTAGATGAATGCGTGATGGCTCTGCGTAGAAGGAAAAAGATTGAGGAGAGTTTATAGCTTTTTGGATGTGCTGAAGAAGCCGGGATCAACGTAGGTACCGAAGTGGGTTTTCTATATACAGAGTGTTGCAAAGTGCAAGTGACAGCATCTCGTTCAAGCATAAAATCCAGGAATGGCAATTTACCTTCACTTTCCAGTTCAATGGAGAATTTTATGGTCGGGATTTGGGATGATAAGTGTTCAGCAAAAGTTCGTAGGTCAGCTGGTTCGTGATCCCAGAAGAGAAGTACATCATCAACATATCTTGTGTAAAAGCACGGAGGTTGTTGATATTCTTGTAGCACTTTATTTTCTATGTGCTGTAGTAGAATTTTACTCATTCATCTAGTTTCAGCAGACGAAAATGTGAAATTAACAAAATTTTCAACATCACCCTAAACCATGGATTTCCCACCTTTATCATAAAAAAAGCTCTTGAGAAGCTCCACCAAGAAAACTCAACTACTCTCCAAAGGGACCAACAACCTCGTAGATATATAGGTTCAATAGATTATTATCCAACCATAACACCTGTTCTCAAAGCCATTTGCAGAAACTTTCACCTGGATTTTGGAATACGTACTACAAACATTTTCCAGTTAATTAAAAAAGATAGAGACCAGGTAACAAAGCTAAACAAATTTGGCGTTTACAGCATCCCCTTAAAAAGTATTGACGATGACACTCCAGATAGTAAATATATAGGATCTACAAAACATACACTAGCAACAAGACTGAATGAACATAAATACGCTGTAAAGAATGGACTTAAAAATTCTGCATTGTCTCGACTCGTTTGCGATGGCCTGCACTATCCAATTTGGAATGATGCTTCCATCATCGTAACACCTAGTGCTGTCTCTACATTGCTGTTCACTGAAAGCCTTGTAATTGCTACTCAGAGACATTTATGCTGCAATGACAGTGTTCCAGTATCTGTACCTACAATCTGGAAACTATTTACAGTACCGAATACGAGGCAAACTGAAGACGAAATCACTTAATCTCGATTTCTGCTGTAGTGCTCTTTGTTGTGGCTCCTGATGAGAACACAATTTATACCTACTAACCTTCCTTTATTTTTACAATGCAGTATTATATGTATGCCTGTATTCTATTTCCTTTATTTTCTTTATTTCATGATACATGCCACGTCATTTGACAATTTGATGCCACGTGACATTATGTCATATTCATATCTGATATCTATATTATGTTCACGTAACATTTTATTTAAATTTATTCCTTCTCCTGTATCTGATGATGGGTTCTAGGGAAACCCGAAAGTTCTTATATACAATAAAATCTTTAAATTCCGCCAACGAATTTAAATTTGTATTGTGAGTGACTCTTGTTTTTTAAGATCGTGCATTGAAGGCAACTACCTCTATTACTTTGGATTTTTTAACCTTTTGAAGAACAGGACGTGCTTATGTTATCAATGTGTTCATCCATCCACCACTTTTAAAGTTATATTTCTGTACGTACATCTAATTTAAAAACTTCTTTTTAGTAGTGGTAGCCTGAAATGTGAGAACAATATATATATGTATTTGCAGCAATATGTGTTCTTGAAAAATTAATTGAAAAAAAAAATTCTGTCAGATACCATTCACTAAAGAAAACATTTTGCTCTTAATATATGCTAATAACAATGCACAATTTTCCCCATCAAGAGACGTATGTGTAAGTAATATTTTCTTCGATATCTCTGCTTCGAGCATTCCGATTTGTAAAATTCTTGCTATGTCGGACAACACTTTTGGAGAGAAATGTTGGCTGGACTTCCGAATCAGAACGCTTTTCAAGTAGTTCCCTATTTCGAGTGTAATGTTTCACTTTGTTTACATAGAACCTGATCACACCCAATGAGAAAGTAAGTAGTTCAGAATATGATGCCAAATTTTTATCACTTTTACGTCGAAAAAATCGTATCGTAATGGAAATAATCACTGGCATTTATTTTATTAAAAAATGCTTTTATTTCATATATCACAGATTTATAAATCATAATGCAAAGTTCTTTTCATGTGGTTATAATAGCTTGAAATTAAGTAACATTTCATTTTTCCATTTGGTAGAACAAAGTGCTTCAATGAACTTTAAAAAAAAATTTTATAAAATTGTCGAAACAAATATTCTGTTAGGCTATAAAGACTACCAAAAAACGAAGCATCAATCTTTGCCACTTTGAGTTCTAGAACAAAAGTTGAAAAATGTAGTACTATTATTTGATGTTTCCTTTATAAAATATATTTACAAGTAAAAATAGTCATTAAGGCATTTATTATAACGAAATTCCAAAAAGAAAATCTGCATAAAAATTTTTCATGAACTACTTCTTTTTATGGTGGGTGTGATCAGGTTTTATGCAAACAAAGAGGAACGATACACCCAAAACTGGGAACTACTTGAAAGTGTTATCATGCAGAAGTCTAGCCGAAATGTTTTACCTATAATTTTTCATAATGTAGGTTTTGCGACTAGAAGGCTTAAGTTTATATTTCCACTTAAATCATATTAGCATTACTTTCTGCACATCTAAAAACGTGATTGAAAATTTTTTTTTTCAGTCAAATAAATACCTCTACACGGGTTTCGAACTCGGGCCCAACTGGGCTGCATTATGCTTGTTAGAAGCAATGATGCGGAATAAAATATATTTCAATAGCATAGGTATGTCTGGTTTTGTTTCTTTTTCAAAGACTTGCTGAAAATCATCACTGTTTTGCAATGCAAGACAGTTATGATTATCGTTGTTTTACGACCACAATTTTTTTTTTCAGAAATACTTATCTTCAATTTTAAGCTTATTTACTACTCGTACTTATAGCACATTTTTAGATTAAACTGATGCAAATGTTTAAATTAAGTTTAACATTGGCACAGATCTTACTCAGACTTCTAGAAGGTTCTCAGTTTCCACTCATCATAGCTATGTCCGTTGCTCACCTTCCTATTTTATCTCATTGAGACAGGCACATGATTTAAGCACTTTTGAAAGAGTTTAATAGTTGGCACTAGGCAAGCATCTCAAAAACTACAAACTTTTTCAGCTGTGCACAAATAACTGCATTGAGGGTGTACAGTAAGTGGGGCACACAAAAATAAGCAGTCAGTGATGAACTTTCTGTGGCAGAAATGACTTGTTGATGCTCAAGGGCAAAAGTGACCAAGCAGTATTGAGAGGAGAATTTCAGCACACAATCTGTGCACATTTGTGTGAATAGACTATATAACAGGAGATGTGTCATTTGTTTCTGACAAAAACCAGCAAACTCATCTGCAGTGGGCACTAAACCTTTGAGGCTGGAAATAGGTCGTCTGATCTAATATATTCTATTTTCGGTTAATGCATGCAGGTAGGTGTGCCAGAATATGGCATCAACAGCATGAATTGATGGGTTCTAGCTACCTATTGTTTCAAGCTGGTTGGAAGCAGTGTTAATATTCTGGGAATTGCTTTCATGACAGGCATCAGATTCCTTAATACCTGTGGAACAGCATTTTAAATGTCATGATGTATCTACCAGGTGCACCCATACATGTGGTATGGTTTCCTGATGGAGAAGAGGGCTACTTCTAGCAGGATGGTGTGCCATGCCATAGGGCTTAAATCATCACATAGTGTTCACAGAAGCAATACAGTTGCTTTCAAGTGCTAAAATAAAATGGCCACTGGAGTCTCTAAGACTTAACTCAATTGAAAACTTGTGAGATAAGATTGAGAGAGCCATTCGTAATAGAGATGCTTCTCCAGTGAACAGTAGGCAGATGCCATCAAATCTACTTGGCTGTACATATCTGTAGAACGATATCTGGACTTCGTTGAATCACTGAACATTGAATCGAGGCTATTTTCATGGCCAAGGGTTGCCCAACATGTTTTTAGGTAGGTGTTCCTAATTATTTGCTAATTCAGTGTTTTTAAGCATGAAAAGTGACTGGTAATCTAAGATTTGGATGTGCTTGGTTTGAAGTAGCCCATGAGTTTATCTGTTGATTTCGGTATTTCCTGTGCTAATAGTGACCTCAAGGAAACATTTTCTTTTTACCCTTGCACTAATTCCCATTGTCAAGCTTCAGCAAAGCTGAATAGGCTGATCTATCTTTGTCCCTACTATTAAATTTAAAAGGGTCAATTCATAGAGAGCAATGTTGAGTGTGTGTCACTCCATGATATACAGGGTGTTATGTAAGTGGGCGCATAATAAGTCCCCAAGGGGTAATTCCTTGGGGAAATACAAGCAAAACATGTCCAGGGACATCTTGTTTATATGTTTTTAGCCCTTATCATCCTCATCGGGTGAATTGCAGTCGCTGCATACCTTAATATTCTGGGTGTCCAAGTCCATCCCATAACTTAAACATTGTCACAGCGGAATGTGCCCGATTAAAAGAGTATGCAACTGAATTCAGAGCTTCTGTGGCCTGCCTGTACAAGCATCAGACTTAAACATTATCAAGCACCTATGGATAAAGTTGAAGGAGAAAGTGAGAAGTATATTTCCTTTACTACCTTTAAAAGAACTAAATGGGGTTTTTAAAATGATATCATTGACATTCATAAAGAAACTCGTGAATATGATACGAGATAGACATATGTTACAACCATGCTTTCCGAAAAATCGACAAATAGAACTCGGCATTGGAAATCAAAGGCCGAAATGTTGGAATGACTTGCCCAAGGAAATTCATAATATTAATAACTATAGTTTATGTAAGAAAAGAATCACTATTTACTTGCTCACTGACGTAATAAAACAAAAAGGGGTTGGTCAGACCAGTGAGGTGGGAACGGTAGTAAGAGGGGATGAGGGAGAAATTAGTCATAAGGCAGAATAGATGAAATATTGCCATACCATTGCAACTGCATATGTGAGGGTTTTATTGAATTAAAAGTTGATAAAGATGCACACATTATTTATAAATATGAAATGTAAATGTATGATTTTGTTTGAAAATATAATTTCACACCACTACTTGTTCCCCATAAATATTGCTCTCAACACATTGAGGCATCGTTACCATGCATTTACTACTAGCTACTAATATATTTAATATTATGCTCACTTGATGTTAGGTATTTTATTTCTTGACTTGTGCTTTTTTCGAAGGGAGATCGGGACTTGTCAGGTCATTTTGGTCTTTTTTCTGATCTCCCTAGCTGTTATATATATCTTAATTTGTTACTTCTAATGAGCATTTTGTATGTGTATGATAACAACTAAACTAATAAATTGAATTGAAAAATGGACCTCATTAAAGCATACTTGTAGCTCTTTCACAGGTATCTATTATTTTATCCACCTCTTGTGGGAGTTATCGAAGATAAATTTTTTGCAAATACATGGCAATCACACAAGGGCTGTTTTTCACTGTGGTTGTACCATGTTCAACTGTTCTCCTGTAAACATTTCAGAAAACTTGAAAAGAAAAGTGTGAATGGTGTAAGGAAAAAAACACTGCAAATTTGTTTAAAAAGAAATGGGGAGCCATTGTGATGATATTGACCCAATGAAGTTTGCAAAGTTTAACAACCTCTAGATGCTAAAGGCACCTTGTCATTATTCAGAGAAAACTGAATAAGCAAAACAGTAAATACAGTTAAGTAAAATAGTGGTAATTGGTATTGAATAGATGTCATTAATCAAGGACAAGAATCTGAGTTATATAGAATTTATTTTATATGTTGTATAAAGAGATACAAACTAAGATCAGTTTATTAAAGTGTAAGATGAAACACATTCCTTTAACACCCAGTACAGATCTAATAATTAACTCAACGTACTTTTCTCTAGTACGTGCTTCAGTGGTCTAAATACAACTCGAGGGCCCTAATAGATTGAGACCTCATCCAATTTTAAAATTTATACCATATTTATATTATCAGCAAGTCTAAAAATGCCAATTGCCAATAGGTGTAAAAATTGTGATGGAAGGTTAGAACAAAACCTACCTAGCCTATAGAGGTTTGCCTAAATTCAATTTAGATGTTTTGAACTAAACAAATAAAAAAGGTAATTCTTAACTTTAAACCGTATTTTGCTTTGGTTTCGTTGAAAGAAATTAACCCATTTGTGTTGAAATGTCTATATATACCAAAGGAATGGGATTGTTAGGTTAAACATTAGTGACAAACACACCTTCAATGACTTTATGAGGACAAGTAGTTGAATCAGCAAACTATCAGATAAATAATCTATACATTGTTTCTGAACTTTGGCATCATTACTTTTTAATCTCTACATCTGACATTTTCAGGGTTGCAAAAAATGTGGTCACTCATTCACTATTGGCAACACAATAAATTGTGTTGACTACCACACTTTTGGTACTTTTTTTGTTCTGCTTTGCTGTAGAATGGGCAGCAGTAATTTTTTTTAATATACCAGGTGATCAAAAAGTGGCACAAAATTTTCAAAATCATTAATTTGCTGAATTTTTAAAGTAGTGCAATGCGGTTTGCAAAGAAATGTATAGAATGACATGGGATTTTTTGTGAAATTAAAACATTTGTTAGGACAAGGCTGAACTGGATGAAGAACAGGCTATAACATTAATGTTGAAAGACAATAGACTTCTGGTGATTGGCCAGTGGGCGTTAGGGACGATTTCAGTTGTTAGATGGCACTGCGTCCCAAGGTATAAACAACTGCTGGATTGTGTATGTTCGTCGTTTTTTCTTGTTTCTTTTTAAAAAAAATTAGTTTTAAAACCAAACTGTTGTTTTCACAACAAAATCTAACCCATTTTCAAAATGGTTTACTGTTGTGTGCCAATGTGCACATCTTCTGAGAAGAAAAACGTGGGATTTTCATTCCACGAGAGTTCCCCTCAGATCAGAACCTAAAGCAACTGTTTGTGGTAAGCATTTTCATTCTGATATTTGCGTACCTAATTCAGTTTTAGAAAAACACTTCAGCTATATAAACGTAAAATAGTAGGTAAATGTGTAGATTTGCGTTTTAAATTATTTCGTCGGAAAAATGTTAGTACCTGGAAAAAGTGCGACATACAGATTTTAGAATACGGAAATTAATGGCAAATGGTGCAGAAATTTACTGTTTCAAATGTCTTTTAAAGATTTTTATCGTAATATTTACGTGTAAATGCGATGCTGTGAATATTACGATAAAAATCTTTAAAAGACATTTAAAACAGGAAATTTCTGCACCATTTGCCATTAATTTCCATACTCTAAAATCTGTATGTCGCACTTTTTCCAGGTACTAACATTTTTCCAATGAAATAATTTAAGGCACTGATCTACACACTTACCGAAATCTCAACCCTAGATCATTGAAGAATAAAGGACTGAGATACACCAGTTTCTACAGAAAAATTCTCTTGCTGAAGTACTATGAATTCAGCATGTGAGTATTAATTTGTTCACATGAAAGTGAATGTAAATAAGGATACGGAATCAGTTTATGTGAACTACGTCAATAGATGGCACTGCATCCCAACTCATATTTTCTGTCCCCGCTGTTTTTGCTTAATGTTACAGCCAAGTAGGATCCAGTTCAGCCTTGGTTAGACATTTCAGCTTTATTCATGGTTGCCAGATGGCACTACAGCCAAATAATTAATTGTGGGTTGTACAGGTAAATTGACATAATGTTCACAGGGTTACTTACAGTAACAAGTGTGCTTAATGTGGTGACCATCATTTGCAAGTACTGCGTGTAGATGAGGGAAGACACCATGGACAGCATATGTGTTGATATGGCTGACGTGATGTCGGATGAAGTTTTTCAACATGGGCAATAAAGTGGGACGATCTCAATGCACCCATGACTTCAGAAAGCCCCATAACCAAAAATCACATTGTGTAAGATGTGGAGACTTGGGTTTGGATGGCCATTCATGTCAAAAATGATGGCTGATCACATGATTTTTCTTCAAACATTAACTTCAGGAGATGCGATGTGTGGTGGTGCTCCATCTTGCTTAAATGTTACTGCATGCCTGTCTTGCAAGCTTGGTATAATGCTGTTTTGTAAAAGTTCTGCGTAATGCACACCTGTGATAGTGGCAGTTTTGAAAGTATCACAATTTCTTCAAAGAAAAAAGGACCAATAAAGAAGGATGAAATGAACCCACACCACACTGACTTTTGGTTGATGGAGTGGAGTTTCTGTAACAGCCCAGGGATTTTTCATTGCCCATATGCGGCAGTTTTGTGTGTTTACTGCTTCGTTGTAAGATTGTGCTTCATCTGTCCATGAAACATTTAGCAGCCAGTTCTCATTTTCATGCATTTGCCAAAAAATCCCATGTTGCAAAATCGGGAGCTTTGAGTGCCTGAAGGTGTTGAATTTTTTAAGGATATCTGCAAAGGACTAGTCTTAGTGCTTTCCAAATAGTCCCACGTGAAATGCCAGTTCAATGTGTAACTTCACAAGCATTTGATTCCCCATGTGCAGATGCCATCAAAATATATTGATTTCCTGTGAAACTGCAGCAGCTCCTAAAACAGATGTTGCTGGTCTTCCACGTCGTGTACTTACTACCAAAGTTCCAGTTTCATCAAATCTCTTAATCATCCACAGCAGTGCAGAACAAGACATCAGTCCTTTCCCACTTTGAAGTTTCGAACACCTCCGAGTGAACAAAAACAGCACAAAGCTGCTCTAGCAGATTCCGAGTTCTGATAAAACAGTTTCACCAACAGAGTTATATCCAGTAATTACAACATGATGGCATGTTACAGTTTCAACAGCCTGCTGCTTTTTATATACCTGTCACTTCTCCGGTAAAGTGCCATCTGGCGACCATGAATAAGACTATAATGTTCAATAAATGTTTTAATGTCACAAAAAGTCCCGTGTCTTTCTGTGCAAACCGCATTGCGCTATTGTCAAAACAGCAATTTATTGATTTTTAAAGATTTGTGCAACTTTTGGATCACCCGGTATATCAAGAAAGAGACACATGAGAGTAGCTATCATTTTCGCAAAGAAACAAGGGGGGAAATGGTGCTGGCAAGTTTAGGACACAGGTGAAGACAGGGACTGGTATGAACTGTGGAGGTCGTTAAGTTTTTGAGAGGACATAAGATGTACAAGATCACTGGGTGAGCAAGATACCATTGGCCGTGAATTGATGAGTTAGGTGCTGCCATAATGAACAGGGAAATGAAAAGGGAACTGGGTATGACAAATCAGTAACAGTTATGGGGGGCTTCTTTCTAAGCACAAAGGAGAAATTCCCAGTACTAGTTATTGTTTAGTTCAGGGCTGGAAAATTACCTGGTGCCCAACTTTTTTTACTCCAAATTTCATAATTTGCAGTCATTACTTTCAGTTCATAGATGCAAAATGTAACTTCAAAATCAAACTCTGAAATTTTCTGCTTTGATCACATTTATAAAATCTGTCAGCTTTTATCCTGATCCGTGTGTTTCAAGCAGAGAAACGCGATGAAACCCTTGAGTCATATGACTGACTTGTCAGATCGTGGAAGCATTGAAGATCGCACTGTTCGGTTTAACCTGCCGGCCCGGGAGCAGGAACAGCAAGACGTGGCAACGCCCATCGCAGATTCTCTGAAAGGTGTGCAGACTGTTTTCTATTTTTTTTTTTAACATCAATTGTTTTTAAGATTTCTTTAAATTTCAAAACAAAGGAAAGGAAATTTTCACGCATTATTAACGTTGGCTCCCGTTTAAGATGTAAAGCTATTATCGATAACCCCCTCCCCCATTTTATTTTAGCTTTCATTCTTCCATATTTTTTAAACAAATGACTTCAACTTGATGAAATATAATTGCTTTTCTTGAGCTTCGAACCTCGGAAGCGATATTTTTATGTACTTTTAACGCACCATGCGCGTTTGATATGTGTGGTGGTTAAAAGTGCATAAAAACATTTCGGAAGCTATGGGCACAATTTTCCTTTTTTCTTTTCTTTTTTGGCACGGAGGCCTAAATTTTAATCTAACTAAAAGTTAAATTAAGACTTTTTTTTTTTGTGAGAGCCATATTATATTTTTAAAGCGTTTTCTCTATTTCCACGGCCGTCGGCATTCTGTAAGTTGACGTCACAACTTTTTTTTTCCTTTTGCTTCCAGATAGCTTCACTTCAGTATTCAGTTCGATTCAGAGGGTGATTTTTTTTTTTTGTTGTTGTTGTTCTTAGTCTTTATTTTTTTTAACGCCATATTTTTACACATTTTTATCGTCCATCTCCCATTTTTGACGGTCACATCATGAGGCATTCCGGAAGTTGATCGCAATTTTTTTTCGTTTTTTGGCTTCCAGATAGCTTCGTTTCTGTTAGAGTATTGCTGGGTTCTTTTTTTTTTTTTACAAAATCCATATTTGTTAAGCGTTTGCAACATTCCCTTCCATTTCCGTGGCATTTCAGAAGTTGACGGTCACATTTTTTTTTTTTTTATCCTTTTTACTTCCAGGTAGCTTTATCTGGATTTTTTTTTTTCTAAAACCACATTTTTACATATTTTTAACGGCCCCTGCTTAGTTTCCAAAGCCATATTACGCGGTATTCCAGAAGCTGACGGACGCAATGTTTTTTTTTTAGCTATCATTTTCTTCCAAATAGTTTCATCTCAAATTGATGAGGTAAAAGATTTTTTTTTTCACATTCTTTATGTTTAGATTTTTATCAAAACTATAGAACCCTGAGATGTATAGACTGAATTTGAATTTCATTTAGCAATAAGTAGTTTGGGTAATAGGCAGAGCTTCATTGTATTACGTTTATGCATGATATTTTGAAATTTGCTTTCATTTCACCTGGCTCCTAGATCTAGAGCTTGTTTCCAGCTCTGGTTTAGTTACTCACTATTATCCATTGTCAGCAAGACAACCAAAAGTAAAAAAGGCTTCAAAAGAAAAGACACCAATCTTGGCTGCTACACACTGTGGCAATTAAGTAACGAGACTGATTTTTTTTTTAATGATAAAGTAGGAAAACTTGCATGAATATATTTTATTTGAAGCACATACCTCCAGCATTAATACAAGAAGTGGCATGATCAGCCAATGAAAGGAAGGACTTGCAGAGGTCATCTTTTGTATGGAGTGAACAGCTGATGTCGCAGTTCTTCATATATCATAAAAAACTTTTCCTTTTAAAGGCGGCTTTAATTTAGGTAATAGAAAGTAGTTGCATGGTGACAAATCTGGAGAATGAGGGAAGGATTGAGTATACATACTGGTTTTTGTGCCAGAAATTGCTGTACACTGACTGCTCTATGCACTATCATGAAGAAGGAACCATTGCCCATATTTGTACTTAGGCCTGACACGAACAATCCTTTCCGAAATGGATGTGTAAGCATTGCCAGTGACATTGTACTTCCAGGAATGAACTCGTGATGCAAAAATCCCTTACTGTCAAAAAAGCACACAAGCATTGTCTTTATTTTGGACTTTAGTGACCTGATCTTTCCGTTGGGTGACTGTGGTAACTTCCACTGAGATCTGTCGCTTCATTTCAGTATCATAAGGAAGACAATGTGTCTTGTCACCTACAACAATGTGATGGAGAAAATTTTGCAGTCTCCAAAGTGTCTTTTGCGTACTCCACTTCTGTATATTTCTTGTCATCTGACAAAGCATGGGGAACAAAATGAGCACACAGACCCTCCCCACCCTGGAATCCTGCACTAAAATTTGATGAATCATCACCTCATTAACACTGAGCTCATGTTCCAGCATAAAGGTCATACAACAATTATTTTTTATACTTTCACAAACTTCTCAATGAGTTCAAATGTGCACAATAAAAGAATCTGCCGATTATCGCAGAGATATTCTCAAGAATAAAACTCGTACATGCTGGTGTTAAGGGCCAAATAAATCAGTTGTGTTTGCACTATTCAGTATGCAACTTCTTCAATGCTGCAGCAAAGCAATGTCACAGGTACGAGAAATGGGGATCGATACCTCAGCCCATCATATTGACGGAAGCGATCAGTAAGGGATTAATGTTTCATTTTTTACCCATTAGTGAAGCTGAGTGGTTAAAACACAGAACTCCTAAAAATATGTTATTACACTATTTCCCCCCTTAAATACTAAAAACAACCTCAGTGTAAATTCAAGTGAAGCACATTTTTTAAGTGCATGATTTCCTACAAATTCTCAGTTTGTGTATGGTGGAGATTAATTCATTTTAGACAGCATGAAGTTGTTGGTTATGTGTTTGTTCTCCTTTTGTACTTAATTTTGTGTGAATGTCCACAAATCTTTTTTTTTTTTCTTCTCTAACAGGTGAATCCATTGGACGTGGAACAAAAGTTGTCTTATACCTGAAAGAGGATCAGACTGATTACTTGGAAGAGAGAAGGATCAAAGATGTTATAAAGAAGCATAGCCAGTTCATTGGATATCCTATCAAGCTTGTTGTGCAGAAGGAAAGAGAAAAAGAAGTGTCAGATGATGAGGCTGATGACGAAAAGGAGGTAAAGATCGATGATGATGGAAAACCAAAGGTTGAAGATATAGGAGATGATGATGAGAAAAATAAAGAGAAAAAAACGAAGAAAATAAAGGAAAAGTACACTGAAGATGAGGAGCTAAACAAGACCAAGCCCATCTGGATGAGAAATGCAGATGATGTTAGCCAGGAAGAATATGGAGAGTTTTACAAGAGCCTGACTAATGATTGGGAAGATCACTTAGCTGTGAAGCATTTTGCAGTTGAAGGCCAGTTGGAATTTAAGGCTTTGCTGTTTGTTCCTAAGCGGGCTGCTTTTGATCTGTTTGAGAACAGGAAGCAGAAGAACAATATTAAGTTGTATGTCCGTCGCATCTTCATCATGGATAACTGCGAAGAATTGATTCCAGAGTATCTCAATTTTGTCAGGGGTGTAGTAGACTCTGAGGATTTGCCGCTGAATATTTCAAGAGAAATGCTGCAACAGAATAAAATCCTCAAGGTGATTAGAAAGAATCTTGTTAAGAAGTGCATGGAGCTGTTTGATGGAATCGCAGAGGATAAGGATACGTACAAAAAATTCTATGAGCAATTTAGCAAGAACATTAAGCTAGGTATTCATGAGGATTCCCAGAACAGAAGAAGAATGGCTGAGTTTCTGAGGTATTACACTTCAGCATCCGGTGATGAATACTCTTCTCTCAAAGAATATGTCTCCCGCATGAAGGAAAACCAGAAACATATTTACTTCATCACAGGTGAGTCCAAGGATTATGTGGCTAACTCAGCATTTCTTGAGAATGCTAAGAAGAAGGGATTAGAAGTCCTCTTCATGACAGAACCAATTGATGAATATTGTGTGCAGCAGCTGAAGGAGTATGATGGCAAACAGTTGGTTTCTGTTACAAAGGAAGGTCTGGAACTTCCTGAAAATGATGATGAGAAAAAGAAGCATGAAGAAGACAAGGCAAAATTTGAAGGTCTCTGTAAGGTAGTAAAGGATGTTTTGGACAAAAAGGTTGAAAAGGTAATCTTTTTTTGTTGATCCTTCTTTGTAATATAAGTTTATATCTGTTGTTGTTTTTTCTTTCCTGATACCTTGCCACAAGTTATATTTTGTAGACTTTTAAAGGCTTGATCTAGAATATAAAGGTGTAAACCTGTAGTTACTGAACAAGGAAGAAATATGTTAGATGCAAAAAATCATAACAGCTGGCTAAAACGGTAGGAAAGGGCATTTTCCAAAACAGCAGCGTGTGCATATACATGCACTTCTGTAACATACTTGCTGATGTATAGGTGGGTGTGAGGGTGATTATGTAAGATATGAAGTACTTTTAGAAGTAAGAATTTTTTTTTTTTATTATTAGAGGTAGCATGTTTTATTGAAAACTTTAGTCTATGGTTCACCTAGTGCCTTAATTGAGATAGGCAGTTAACAGTTCCTTTTCCCATGGTATCTTTTAGTTCCATTAAATCCAGAAATAAATTTACTGGTGTTTTTATTCTATTGTCTAGAATAATGACTTATGTTTATTTTCTTACCGAGAACACGGGTGACTTTCTCTCATTTGAAAGGTTGGTTCTTGTTCAGTAGTTGATTTGACATCTTAAACCTTTCCACTTCTTTAATCCTTTGTGTCGGTGTGGAAAAAAGCTTATTCAAACGTATCTCAAAAGCAAAGAGTGACTTTTTGAAATTTTTGATATTGTTACTGTATGAGATCTTTTATAGGGATTGCTTCAAAAACAGTACGTGCCAAAACAAATGAACTTGAAATCTTTTCCTTGGAAAGGGGTTGAAATTACAACTCGCTAAATCGTTTCTCCATTCTTTTCTGTTGTACTGTGGCATGTAAAAAATAATTGAAAACAAAAATAATGCAACTCCCACCCCTTGGTGAATTCATGTGGAATGACCCCTCTATTTGTTGCCAAAAGAAAACTCTACAGTTTTGAAAAGGTTTTTTTTTAAATTGCTCAGTGTGTTCTTTTGAATTCTTTTTGTATGTATTTATTTTGCTCAGTACATGCATACTTTTCATTCACTTCCACTATGACAGTAAATTGAAACTTCTGCTTGTGAAATTCTAGCATGATGTCCTTCCTTCCAAATAGCAGTTTCTGGTGTCTTGATATTCATGTGTGATTGATTGTTTCTGGCTACTGCAGCACATGTGAGAATTAGCTTGAAGCTATTTCTGAGATGGAGAAAATTGAAAGCTTGTTTAGTCAATACTAGGATGTTTTTAATTGAAAAATGTCAAAAGTGAATAAACAATGTAAAATGTTTGTAATTAGTAACTGTAGTATTAATTGTTATATATAAATTGAAGATAATGAGTAAAGAAGTAAGTAAATATACCTTCTGACCAATGTACTTAAAATCCAACTCTTGACTGTTGCTGTTAAAGTAATGTGTTATACCCTCACAAATGCACAGAAAACCTATTTGTGATTATTGTGCTGGTGAATTCAAAGATTTAAACTGGGATGTCTCAAATAGTTTCAGATAATTATAAATGAGGAGTAAACATCAGGTGCTTTTATTGTTCTCTATGTCTGTGAGGCAGCTTCTACAAGTAATAAGTGTTATAATACTTGGCTTGAATTTCTTTTTATGTGAAAAATAAATGTAACATTAGTAAGTGTTCCTTATACATTTGCCATGTGTGGCAAGCAAGTAAGATGGATACTGCTGTTATAAAAGTCAGATGGTTAGCAGTTTGAAATAGTTGTTTAACCTGTGAAAAACTTCCCAGTGGCAGCATAAATTTGCCTTGCGTGTCAATAGAGGATTTGCATACTTAATTGAGTTCAAGGAAATAATGCAGGTGTTGTGCATTTGTCAAATGCAATTAAGTATAAGAAGTTTTTGCATTTTCTTGCTGAACTGGAACCTCTACATCCGCAGTACACAAACTTGCATAGGCATATATTGCTGTCAACTCTCCCAATTATCCCATTTTCTGCCATGTTCTGCTGATTTTTAATTTTTTACAATATATCCAAGCTGCTAGTATCTCTTTTTTTTTTTTATTAAAGTTTTTAGTTTGTTTTTATTTATTTTCACCAATGCTACAAAGGTGTTTACCATGTCCAGGAAGTCCTATTAGTTACTGAAATGTCAAGGAAAAGTTATGGTTCTAGCAGGGTTGAAAACTGTCGTTTTTTGCATTTTGAATTTTTCTGACAAAATTTAGCTTTTCGCATTTCGTTTTCTGATCATATTCTTCATTTTTAATGTTTTTATGTACTATGATTCTCAATTTTGTTTTCAGTAATACATAGATGCCAAGTAGTACGGATTTTCCGTAATTTTACGGATTTTTGGTTGTTACGGAAGTACGGAAACACCGCTTAAATTACGGAAAATCGCCATTTGATTTAATTTTCTGAGATAGAAAGCAAATTTTTATCAACTTAAAAATTTTTGTTGGTTCAAGTTTTTCTGGGGGGGGGGATCAAATGCTACATTCTGTGTATTATAGATTTCTGCATCTTAATTGGCAATTTATCTACCGTAGACTGAGCAGCAACCACACTATGCTGGCTCAGTGTTTCATTCCATGACACCGCTCCCATTGGTTCTCTCCCTGCCGGACGCAACTACGCAGTTTAGCTCTGTGCGGACGCTGCTTAGGCATTCGTTCCGAAATCCCATGATGCACTTCGTGTCTCCTGCGTGCAACCAGGGCAGTTGCTTTCGTTCCTCGTAGGCAGCGCTTCTGCTTTATTGTCCTTGATGCTTTTTGGTTCTCTCTGCTGCACGTGCTACCGTACTGTTACATCACGGAAGGGTGAGGCGATTGTGAAGTTTTTTTGCTGTTTTCTTTCATTTATTTAGAATGAAGCGTTCTTTAGACAAACCTTCGTCGTTGAAGAAGAAACAGTGTTTTCTAGAAACTTACAATAGAGATTGGCCCTGTTTTGAGAAATCAAAAGTTTCTGTGTACCACGTGTTTTGCAGAATTTGTAGATGCGATTTTAGTATTGCGCACGGTGGGCGGGATGATTGCCGAAGACACGCAGAATCGAAAAAGCATAAATCTTTCGGTGAGTTGAAAGTTCAGTCAGTGAGCGATTTGTTTGCATCAAAGGAGAACAGTGTAATAAATGCAGAACTTATGTTCACTTCATTTATTGTGGAACACAATTGACCCATAGCAGCTGCTGACCATGCTAAACCGTTATTTCAAGCCATGTTTCCCGATTCAGCGATCGCAAAAAAATATTCGTGTGGAAGAACCAAGGCTACTGCACTAATTCAGCACATGGCCAGTGTTTCTACAAGTAACATCGTACCTGAAGTTAAAAAAATCATTTTTCTCTATCTACGGACGGAAGTATTGATGCTCACGCAAATAAACTGTATCCCATTACAATAACATTTTGACGAAAAAATAGGGGAAAATTTAACTGTTTTGTTATCATTGGTTGAATCAAGTAATAATACAGGTGAAGGAATATTCAACGTTTTGAACAATGAGTTTGTTAAAAAAAATATCTCGTGGAGCAACTGTGTGTCATTTTCTTGTGACAATGCTAACACTATGATAGGTCAAGTAAAAGGTGTTTCTCACATAAAGAAGGTTCAGCCTGCAATCATAGTGCAGCGATGTTCATGCCATTTAGTAAATTTAGCTGCACAGAAATCTGCTACTTAACTGAAAGGATTTAATGTTGAATAGTTTCTGATACAGTTCTTTTTTTTTTTTTTTTGGAGAAAAGTTCAAAGAGGAAACACAATCTAAAACTGAGTCAAGCTGTTTGTGGTACTAAACCACACAAAATTCTAAAGCATGTCAATACTCGCTGGTTATCACTTTTGGAATCCATTGACAGAATTTTAGAACAGTGGGAGGCTCTATAACATTATTTCAGTGACAATGAAGAAGCTAATTCACAGTATAAGAACCTTGCAAGTATGATTAGAAATCCTTCATCTAAACTCTTTTTTTATCTGCTACTCTTCCATTATTTACATCTGTTAACGTGTTCTTGCAGCAGGAAGCTCCGCTTGTGCATGTATTAAAAAGAAAACTTCATAGTCTGTTATCTGAATTGCTTGTGCGATTTATCAAGCCATTGGCATTTGATGTGACAGCAACATCTCTTGCAGATGGAAATTTTGAAAGAAGGAGAAATCAAAAAGAAAACTGTGATCTCGTAATTCGGTCAAAAGCGAGATCTTATATAGGCACAACTGCAGATTTGATGAAGACACAGTGGCTACTTTTTATTCTGAGGTAAGGGAATTTTACATGGCAGGCTGCAATTACATTTTAAGAAAATTTCCACTTAATGATGAATTTCTGAGTCATGCTGAAATTGCAGATGTAGCATTAAGGCAAAGTGTTTCTTTTGCATCATTCCAATATATGTGTTCCCTGTTTCCAGTTTTGAAACCAGAAGAATCTGACAAGGTGGAAACTGAATTTGCTCACTACCAGTTTGAAAATTTTAACTGTGCTGTTACTTCTGGGAGAATGGATGAAGTGTGGCACAGAATTTCTTTAATGAAAAATGAAAGTGGCCAGTTGAAGTATGAATCATTAAGCAAAATTATGAAAATGATTTTTAATAGTCCCCCCATAGCAATGCAAGTACAGAAAGAATTTTCAGTATTGTAAAAAAAAAACATGAATGAATAAGACCTAATTAAAGTACTCATGTGCTGTCTTCTTTATTAGTAGAAAAAATAAATAGCATTGCACACAGTGAACTATGCTATCGGAAGAAGTTTTCACAACCCGATGGCGCAGTGGTCTAAGCGATGGCCTCTGATCATTCGTCCATAAGGGGTCCGGGTGAGGCATGGATGTTGTGTTTGTCTTACGGCACTGGTTCTCTCCCTTCCCTGAAACCAGTGACACTAAATTGGGGACGGGCGACTACTTATAGCCTTATTAAGTTGCTCACGGTGCTCGTTAAACCTTCAATCAAAAAAAAAAAAAAAGTTTTCACAAATTGAATTAAGGAAGGCCAAAATGGCAACTACAGCCAGTTTATCATAATAATTTGGCCAACATTCCAAGGAATAATTTTTCTTCATGTCTGGAGGCAATTTATTATATTTTTCTGGTAGACAGTATTTTAAATTTTCCCACTAGCAAATTATTTTTATTGTATTATTATTATTATTATTATTTTGTTAATAGTTCTGACAGATTAAAATTTGTTGCAGTGTTAAATACCCAAATTTGCCGCTGTAGACTGGATTACTGAAAAAAAAAATTGTTACTGAAAATTACTGAAAAATGAACATGTTGGTTACTGAAAACTACTTTTAGAGGTTGGCATCTATGGACTAATAGTGCAAAAGAGACCATATTTTTTAGAATTATTTTCTAATAAAATACATGTATTCCTCTTCCTATTCAACAGAGTAAACATTTTTGCCCTACTCCCCCTTTTTTAAAGCAAAATTTAATTTCAAAATCAGTACTTAGTCTGTCCGTAATGGAATCAGCACCATTTCCTGGAAAGTTATTTTCATGGCAGAGTGAACAACAGCACCTTTTCTTTCTCTCTCTCTCTCTCTCTCTCTCTCTCTCTCTCTCTCTCTCTCTCTCTCTCTCTCTCTCTGTGTGTGCCTTTTAATTTTTTTTTTATCTATACCTTTTGTGTTACATCAAGGAAAACAACCGTACTGGTAACATAAGACAGAAATTGACAGTTCCAATTTTGAAAAAATCAGCCCTATTCACTCTATTGCAAAAACAAAAGTGCAAAACAATGTCCCCGTAGACAGGTATATCTTCAAGAAACTTGCATGCAAAATGTAAGTACTTGTCAGTTATAATCAATTCATATTTTTCCATCTCTAGTACAATAGTGGTATTGCAAAAACAATAGTGGGTCATGGAAATGTTGCGGACGCCATTGCTGACAGATTAAGTACCAATTTTTAAATTTAATTTCGCTTTAAAATAAAGGCAAAAAAAAAAAAAAAAAACCAGCTCGCTCTAATTGTCCAGTTTTTTCACAAAATCTAGGATTCATTTTATTGTAACTGTTATGTATAAATTGTATGACAGTATCTTTTTAACATTTGTAGTTTCTCTAAATAAATTTGTTTTTCTTTGTACATAAAATTTAATAATCAGAAAATCACCCTATTTTTGACATTTCAAGCTTGGCAGCTATGCATAAGGCAAACTGCATGTTATTAAATTAATATAATTCAAGAGCGCTGTTTTAAACTAAGTAAGTAGAGTAATTGTAATTTGCACAGTTTGCTTTCAAAACTTAGTTTACTAATTTTAACTACAGTATATATTCATTGTTATACGCATAATGTCCCCGTAGACAGGCATATCTTCAAGAAACTTACATGCAAAATGTAAGTACTTCTTGTCACATCAATTAAATTTCTTGAATAGCATGTGGCTTCTTCATTATGTTCTTCACATTATTTGTGACAACAGGGATTCAAAAATTAAATCTCAATTTTTACTCTATGGTAACATTTTGACACATGGAGACTGAAAATTGTCATACTTTTATAAGAGCTTTGAGTGGATAAGGTTGTATAATGAAAGTAGGTAAAAAGCACAAGGCTTTGTTCTCATAATTAATTCATGCCTCTTATGTGAAAAGTTAATCTTATTAAATACATTTGAGAAAAATTGTTCAATAGGAGGTTTTGTTGCAGTTTTTTTTTTTTTTTTCCTTTTGTCACCTGTTAGCATTGTGAATTTTTTTTGAGCAACTTAGAGATCTGTTGTGTGTGCTAAAATGAAATTTGTTTATTATTTAGGTAATTGTTTCAAATAGGCTTGTTACTTCTCCTTGCTGCATTGTGACTAGCCAGTATGGCTGGAGTGCCAACATGGAAAGAATCATGAAAGCTCAAGCCCTGAGGGATTCAACTACCATCGGCTACATGGCTGCCAAGAAGCACTTGGAGATCAATCCCGACCACCCTGTAATTGAAAACCTGAGACAAAAAGCAGAAGTTGATAAGAATGATAAATCTGTAAAGGATCTGGTGCTGCTTCTCTTTGAAACTTCACTTCTGTGCTCAGGCTTCACTTTGGAAGATACTCACATCCATGCATCCCGCATCCACAGGATGATCAAGTTGGGTTTGGGTATTGATGATGAAAATGTGGTTGGTGGCGGCGATGCCACTGTTGAAGAAGTGCCCCTTCTTGAAGGTGTGAAAGAGGATGCCTCACGTATGGAAGAAATTGATTAAGCTTTCTTGTTTGAGGACTTTTAAAAGTTCAGAGCGCATATTTTGTAAAAGCTTTATTTGTTCCTACTCTAGTGCATATTTTGTAAAAGCTTTATTTGTTCCTACTCAAGCGCATAATATTTTTCACTTGTTACAGTTCCATTTGTTTAAAAATTCAGAGTACATATTGTAGAAAACTTAATCCGTCCTTAGTCAGATGTACTATTTTTTTCACTTATTGCAATTTCCTTAATGTAAACTGGAAATAAAGATTATTCACACAGATGAGTCCTTGAGGATATTATTTGGAATTTTCACATTGTAATAAAGTTGTGTATAATGAAGTTGAAGAGTCAAAAACGTTTGATATATGCAAACTTTGTTATAATGGGACAGAAAACAAACAAACTGTTTTTGGCATATTACACTATGCCAAGTTAAAACTAATCCATCATCAACTATACAGAGTGGAAGAAATATTCTCATGTGTAGCAAATACATCATGATAATTAACATAGCAATTAGACATTGCTGAATTGACTGGAATTACTGTTTCACATGTAAATTATCACTCCACAGCAATGAAATGAATTCAAGTTTTCTGATGTGATTGAATTTACATGTGAAACAGTTATTACTGTAAATTCAGCAATGTCTGATTGCTGTGTTAATTATCACCATCATCAACTGTTTATCAATTAGAGGTAAATTATAATTAATTGAAAACTATGGCTGGCAAACTTATAAGCAAAATCTTCAATGAGCACAACATTTTACACATGTAAAAATTAAAGTAACTGCCAAAGATCTTAAATTTCACTGGTTACATCAGATATATGAACTAATTCTTGTTTGTTTTGTGCTTATCATGATGATTGCTGTTTTAAATGTTTTTCAACTTCCTTTGGCGTGGTGGTTAAAATGATTCTAGTTGCAAAATAAACTTAAGATTTTCAGAGATTTGTTGATTGAAAGGTTGCAAAGAGAAGCTAAAAAGTCAGCATTTTCCCAAAACATGTATGTTGAGCATGGGGAACTGACCTATTTGTAAGGGGAACCATGGAGTGTTGTCAACAGCAAGTAATGGTTGAATGCCACTTATTTGGGAACTTCGGTAATGGTTGAATGCCAGATATAGGGAACTGTCTACTTAACTATGATCCTGAATTGAGTTCACTCCTCAGCTTACAGCAAATTAACGAAGGTCCTCACTATGACGAATCAATACATGACATCACAGATGGCGTTGACAAGACATGACAGCCAATGACATGCATCAATAGGTTATAAATACCCAGGTGCTTTACTAGCAATGCTAAAAACCCACTTGATAATGGTATAATAGACATACTGAAATGCATCGCACGTGTCAAAAAGATCCCACGAATGTACTTGTGATGGGGTAGCGTCGTGATGTCAGTGACAGTTGTGAGTTGTGTAGTTTTACTTCATTTGATTTTAACTATAGGCTCGGAGTCCACAGATTGACTGTTGAATGAGAGACTGGATTACCTCTAAGAAGGCCAAATGCCAGCTACGGAAAATTCATTTGAAGTCGGGAACAAGGTTTTTATTATTTAATAACTCTTAACTAGCATCTAGGCTTTAATGAAATAGACTGTTTTAGTATCTACAATATTGCGTGCAATTCATTCAATTCACTTTAGAACAGCAGGTTCTTACCTCATATTTCGCAATCTGAAAGATTCAAAAATCCATTAAGCCACTGGTGTGGTATCTTCATTTCGCCACAAGTGATGAAAATGTGCACAGAGTTTTACAGTATGTTTCATACACCTTCAATTTCGATATCTTTTAAACACATTAAATTTGCCAAATAGTTTTTGGTCTTAAGCCACTCATTTTATTTGCTGATAACCATGATGAACTCCAATAAAGTTCAAGGGATCTATATAAAACCTTCAGCTTATGTGAGCTTGTTATACTTATAGGCCTGTGGATTCAACTGTATAATGCAATGTGTGAAAGCAGGTAAATTGATAAGCTCTTTGTTATGTATTTTGTTGGACAAGTTTCTTTTGTGTGTTTCCAACAGTATTGTAAATTTTTCAGTGGATTTTCCACTATAAATTGTACGTATCATTCAAACTATGTTTCAGGAAGTGAAAAGTTCTAGCCAGATTGCTCATGCATGAAAAATTAAGGTTTTTGTCTAAAATATGGAAATCTATTTTTATTGCTAGTTTTGATATAGCAGTCATTTGAAAGAAGTGTGTTGGAGTATTTTGTGATTCCCTCCTTTTATGAGTTCAACAGCAAAGATTAAGTTTAAGTACTGGTTACTGTTGTGCATTTCCTGTTAGGAATAAAGTGTGGTCTGACTTGACAACAACTCGTTGAAGAAATGTATGTTTTGGTACACAAAAGAGTGTTGCATTGTAAAATGTGATTACAGAATGTTCAGAAATTTTATTTTTTTAATAAAAAGGTTTAGGTTGAGTGGCTAAAGGACATAAACCATCCTCTAATTATTTAATACAATAAATTAATGGGAGGATGCGTTGGGGAAAGTTCAGACATAAATGACCTTTTAAACTTGTGCACATTTTCATTAAAGACAATGAAAATCATTTATAGGATAAATTCTGTTTTCTGCAATTGTAAAATCTAAACATACAGTTACCAAACTTTTCAGCAACAGGACTTTTTACCTGCAAGTTAAAATAATATTCAGATTGTGAATGGGTTTAAATATAGTCCTCAAAAGTTTAGTATGTAGCTGATATTACTTGATGTATGCATACCATTCCTTCTTGCTGCCTTGAAATATTTAGAGCTTTTTTTTTTTTTTTTTTTATTCTTCCTATTCAAGCCACTCCCTTCTTTATGTCATGTAAGTTCAGCTTCACATTTTTCTACTTTGAGTACCAATTTGCCCTTTGCAGTAAAAAGGCAAAAACTCTTGGGACTAAGTAAAAACCAGGTATTTTAAGGGAAGGAGGATCTGTATGAAAATATTTGGAATTGCTAGAAATTATTGTTCTAGCTGGAATGAGTCTTTTACTTGATTTTTGAATTTTTCTGGCCAAGATGCATTTTTTTCTCTTGGTGAAATATTATATCAGCGTTCAAATTACCCAGTGATACGCTGGCCATTGGCCAGTAAAACTTCTGTCAGACCACTGAACTGTTGATTTTACTTGCCCAGATGACCAGCAAGATTTTTTTCGTTTTCTAATTTCTCACAAGTTAAAAAATGAATGTTTCTTTTACCTTGCTGTATGGTTTTCTTTTTAGGCTGGAAACTAATGATAGGTTTAAAAATAAATATTGGAGGTAGTACCATTGAAAGGATGCATTATTTTCCACATATATTACAAATGTCTTAAAAAATATATATATTTTTTTTTACTGACCAGTGGACATTTTGGTGGACCAGTGGTTTGTGAATTCTAGTGGTCTGCTGGGCCAGTAGATTTATTTCTAATTCTAACACTGTATGTAGTCTTATTTTTATGTATTAAATATATTCTTCAAAACCAATCAATAGAGCAAGCATGCCCCCCCCCCCCATCCCTTCCCATTTTAAATCAAAATTGTTTCAATAGAATCTGAGCCATTTCTCTGACCTGTGGAATGGAATGAACACAGTATTGATTTCTGATATTTATTTTTGCTGAAGACTTGTGTTTTCACATACATTTCTTAATCCCTTCCTGCAATATCAGATATTTTTTCATTTGTTTGATGCAAAATTAATTCTCAAAAATGTTACAGCGTGTACACTGGAGACAAAACAACTTTACAGAGAATAAAAGATGTTGCAGAAAGTTGAAGTTCCTATTTTGAACATGGATTTTTTTAAACAAAGGAAAAGTATAATATATAGAGATTCAGTATCTAATTGCTGTTACGCACGTTAAAATATATTTTAACGTGCATAATAGCAATTCTGAAAGAGGTACTGAATCTCTATATGTTTTAACCACGTATAACTTGTGACTTCCTTATACGGAAGATATACATCAATTATCTACAAAGGAAAAGTGCTTGCTATTTTTGTCAGTTGATATAGTAAGAAGTGACTGTGCAACGAGATACTGCACTTTCACAGAAATTAAACTAAAAAGTTCTAATATTATTGTAGACTCCTGGAAAACTTCCAAAATGTACTCCTAAATATCAAAACAAACCTGTGTTTAGTAACTTTATAAGCCAGGTGTTCAGGTGTTGGGTGTTTGTGTTTAGTGATCAGTTTTTCTGCAAGAATTCCAAATTATGCAAAATCTTTTTTTTTTTTTTTTTTTTTTTTCTTCTTCTTCTTCTTCTCTCTTCTAATGCACAGTTGGTGTCCCACCAGTTGTGGAAAAATCTAATCTTATACTGTATGCCCAACCAAGGTGTCCTGCTCAGCAACCACTAAGAAACTTAGCAATAATACAAACCCCCTGCTAGTTCCATATCCAGTACTTGGGCCTGGCTCTGATCAGCCAGAGAAGCTCATACCACTTCTGCTTTGTTGGGACACAGGACTGAGAGAAGGGCTTATGACATCATTTCTTTTTGTTTAGAGATATGTTGACATGATATCACTGGATCTCAAAGTGGGGGTGACCACCTAAATTTACTGGGAAAAATAGTCAGGTGACATAACACTTGAGGAGGAGGTTGACTTTTGTATATTTATTTTTATCCAGTTGCTAGTAATGTTACAGTACAAAAATGATAAGAAGAAGCAGTAGGCAAAATTCTTTCTCTGGTTAGATTTTTCTAAATTTATTTAACAGAACTACTTCCTTATAATTATTGTATGTTATAATTATATGGTACGTGATCAAGAAGTAGATCTTGTATTGTGATTTTTTTGTTTCAAACTTCAACGTAATAATTTTCTGCTCTGTCAGCCCAAGGATGGGCCCGGGCCTCATTGCACCTCCCTGTGTGTGCGCGCCATTGGGCAGGTGTTGGACTTAATGGTTCCAAGTACAGCAACCAATAGACCAAGCCTCAAACCATTACTGAGCTGCTAACAAACTTGACAGTTTGAATGATACAGTCTTGAGAAAACCATTTTTCCTGGAAATCACCAGACCCAAAATGGTCATTACAGTGAAAGAAGTGTAGAGCATGATTCATCACTCTGCAGAACCTTTTTCCACTGCTCTATGGTTCAAGGATGGCAGACAAGATACCAGTCCAAAGTCATTAAATATTTATTTGCAGAAGGGATATTGGTTTCTGCATAACTGCTGTACCATGAAGACCTAGGGAATCTTAACGATAGTTCTAGTGCTGATAATATGAGTGGTGCTTTCAGGTTCTCCCTAACTGGATTCTTCAATGCATGGGCTATAAATTTAATTTTCAGTTTCTGAGTGCATTTGGGGGGGGGGTATTTTATCTTCAAATTGTATCAGAGCTCTGTAGTATATTTTGGCATGTTAAGACAAGGAAGTCTGAAATAAGATATCTAGACATGCCCTCTTCATTGGAGCTGTACCACTTTGCATGAAGCATATAACCACAAGCAGTAACCATTAAAGTGTTGGAAAGTTGGTTTCCAAGGCTATTGTAATGCATTCTGTGTTGGACAAATCACATTCTTTTGTTGCAAATTTCTCATTTTGCATTGTAATTTGCTGCTGATGTGTGAAAAAATGCTAGATTTATAAAATTCTTAATTATTTTGAGTCACCTTCAAATTTCTATTTCAAATCAAAATTCATGAAACATTAGTGCAAGTTCAAAACAAAACATAATGTTAATATGGAAAACTTCACTCCTTTATACAGTACAATTCCATTCCAGTTTGATATTAGCAGGATTCCTGCAACCAAAAATTGTGCAATACAAAAATACACACAGCTGTT
Source organism: Macrothele yani (assembly GCA_039090855.1). Taxonomy (NCBI): domain Eukaryota; kingdom Metazoa; phylum Arthropoda; class Arachnida; order Araneae; family Macrothelidae; genus Macrothele; species Macrothele yani. The sequence continues at coordinate 122,869,743 of CM077026.1, forward strand.
ACTTCATGGGTATCATGTAAACAACATCCAAATTCTCACACTTTGTGGCTTCACGGTTAAGAGACCTAGGGCATCTCCAGAAGTCTTATTAATTTTGTTCTGGTGGATTTCAAAAATTTCCATTTTTCATGCCCTGAAAAATATTCTATATATGCCCCTGTGCTGCCTCACAATCATCTCCCAACCCCAGTCCTGTGTTAAAAAATATTTGTTCTTTTGATTGATTGTTTCTACCACAGTTTTTTGTGCAAATCCAGGGTGTGCACGGGTTCTTGAAAACCTAAGTCCTTGAGAATTATGATTACGTTTTCAAGGCCTGGAATATCCTGGAAAAACAGTGTTTTTTTTTTTTTTTTTTTTTTTTTTTTAGTTGTCTGAAAGGCCTTGAAATTTGAAATGAGTGCTCAAGAATATATTTGAATTTTTTTTTAGGAAATCGGTGTTACCTCTTTTTCAGCATGTCTTGTAAAAAAGATTGTGCTAATGTTGCTGGTTTGTCTGTTTGTTGTCTGTCTGCCTGTGGACAGACACCATATCTCTGCAACTATTAGTCCAATTCGAAACATTCTTTTTGCATTGGGAAGCTTGAAATATGCGAATGATCCTTGCATTCCTGTGTAGTTGTTTTTTTACGATGCACAATTTTGCCACTAGAAGGCATAAATGTAGAAGATTTCAAATTATAAGGATATAGACTTGCCATTCGTTCTTCGCCTTCAATTTCTGTTATACTCCGTAATGACAGAGACCCAAGACCTCCGCTTTCTTCGCCTGGAGTGTATAAAATTCCGATCGAGACTAACGTTGGATTAACCGCGTACATAGGAAGTTCATTCCGAAAAATTCTCTCAAGACTTCAGGAACACAAATCTGATGTGAAATTTGGAAAACCTTCATCTGCCTTATCTCTTCTTACCATAGTTAACACTTCCGCTATTCCACTTTGGTCCGATACTAAAAAGTTGGCTCCCTTCAAAATCGGTATGCTCTGAGGTTTAGAGAAAGTTTGGAAATTTTATTTTCCAAAAATTGCAACTCTGAGCTCTTCGTTTTTGTTCCTTACATCTGGAAATCCCTCATTGCATCACGACACCCGAAGTTACCATTACAAAACTTACCTTTCCAATCTGGCAACGTAAACCAATCTCAGTCGCACTGATGAAGGCCATAATAATGGCTGAAATATATTTGCATTAAACTTTTATACGTAACTTAGCGTGTTCTACACTACCTTCTTAATTTATCCGATTGAAAAATTCTTTTACCTTTAGATTCCATTTATGTCCAAGACTATTTTAGGTATAGTCACTTTTTAAAGTTATGTATAGATTTTCTGCTAGGCTGCGTAAAAGTAAATTGTGTTTTCCACGATATCTCAGCTTCTAAAACTCTGATTTGAAAAATTCTTCCTGAGCTGGATACAACTCCTGATAGGAAATGTTTTGCGTATAATTTCTAATTTTTGGCAAAGAATAGTTTGGCCGCCAGGAAGGGCATAAGTGTTTATTTCTGCTTCTGATGTAATTGCAGCAAAATCTAAGCTTCTAAAATCTCTATTGAAAAAATTCCTTCGTGGACCAATACCACTCGTGCTGATAAACCTCTTTGGAATATTTAAATAATGCATGGTTTCTCCACCAGGAGGCATAGATATACATCTTATTTTTGTCAATACCTCTGCTTCTAGGAGTCCGATTTGAAAAATTCCTTCTTTGTGGGATAGCGTTTTGGGTGCAAAATGTTTTTCATATATTTTCAAATTTTTAAAGCAATTCATAGACTTTCCGCTAGGGGGCATAAAGGTAAATTGCGTTTTCCCCGATATCTCTGCTTCTAAATATCCAATTTGAAAAATTCTTCTATTGGATACAGCTGTTGATGGGAAATGTTTTGCATATAATTTCTAATAATTGGTAAAGAATGATTTGGCTATCAGGGAATGTAAGTGTTTATTCGTGCTTTGATATATTTGCAGCAAATCTGAGTTCCTGAAAACTCGACTAAAAAATTCTTCCGTGGACTGATACTGCTCACCTCGAAAAACCTTTTGAGAATACTTTTTCTTAAAATAATGCATAGTTTTTCTGCCAGGGGACTGCATTTTTTATTTTCGTTGATGCTTCTAAGAGACCAATTTGAAAAAATCTTTGTTGGGGAGCGTTTCCACTGCAAAATGTTTCTCATGTAATTTAAATTTTTCTTAATGCACAAGTCTAGCACCAGAGGGTATAAATAAAGGTTCCCGTTTACAGCAATATCTGCGAGACTAAAAATCTGATTGGAAAACTTTTTCTTTGGACTACTAAGTATGCAAACTCTGTGTGCATACTTTCTTCCCAAAATAATACACAATATTGTCGCTAAAGGTCGCCAACTTGTTTTCTGTTTTCTCAATATCTCTGCTTCTATGTGTGCGATTAAAAAAAATTATTTCAACACCAGATGCCATTTAGCTTGTAGAACACCTTAAGCTAGTATATGAGGAATTTTGTAGTTCACAGTTCTATCGCTAGCTGGTGTTTTTGTACTTTAGTTGACAGCTGTATCACTGTGTCTAAAAACCTTATTTAGAAATTTCTTTACTGTATGCCATTCACTACAATATAGATGTGGAGCATTATCCTCTTTAAATAATGCAAGGATTTCCCCCTAAGGTTGAAAACTTTTTTTTGCTATCTCTGCTTTTGGGGGCGTATTTGAAAAATTCCCTTTCCTTAGCATAGCTTTTTTCATGAATATTTTTGGCCTATTGTCATCTTTTCCATTATTCTCGATTCTTCCACTAACAGGCGTAGACTTATATCATGTTTCCTTCTATATTTCTTCTTTTAATTGATTAGATGTGTGATCTCTCCTCATTCTCTAATTCTGGATCTACCCTTACTTTATTTTATAATAATTTCAATTGTTATTAATAACAGATTGATTACATGGGGAAGAGAGTGCAGAATTGATGCAGCTAAAATGACTGATTGAATTAATCATTTTCAGATTGAGGGAAAGGATTTTCTGATAGGCCTTATGATAATTGCACCACCATGATTCAATTTTGCACTATTGGGTAACTCTCTAATTAAAAACATTAAAAAGAAATGTAATGAGTGAAAAAGCACACTCATCCATTTATATCTTTTATCATTTTTATTATTTAAAACCGAAACTACTTTTAAAAAATAATTTGACCATGATACTGTAAAGCATAATAATCATCGTAGAATTTTTTATATATATATATGTCCTGAAAAGTCCTTTAATTGTTTTCCCCCCAAAAGTGTACAAACCCTAAAATCCTAACTTTGAAATATTTTTAGTATGCAGTATTTGGGACAGGTCAAAAGTAAAATAGCATGCTAATTACTCCCACAAATTGGACGGCTCCCTTGTTTTAATTTTGTACTACAAAATCCTTCACAGCTGTTTCTTGATTCAATCAAAAAATGCATTCTTTCTTGATTTCAAAGCTCATATTTCTTTTTTTTTTTTTTTTTTTTTTTTTTCTGTATTCAGTTGAACAGTTGCTGGCTAATATCCATGTAATTCATATGCTTTTCAGTCAGTTTATCATAAATACCTATCAAATGGAACTTTTGGTTTCCTCATCCATCGGGAGACTATCACGGTTAGTGTAGCAGTTCTTCCCTTTAAAGAACTTGACTACACCTATTAAAAACTGCATAATTTAATTATTTGAAGTTATGAGATACATTTCTTTTCAAGTGATTATATTTTGGCTAGTATGTCATGTATGTGAACAAAATAGTTTCTTCCATAAACACTGCATCAAAACTAATGTTTTTATTTATGCTAGCCAAAAGTATGCGATTCGTTGGGGGGAGGTAGGTCTACTCGATAAAGGACAGAATTTTGATTTTAAGAATAGCTCTGCATTTAAGTTTGCACTAAACTGAACATGTATTTAAATTATAGTCACAGTTCAATGCCATGACAACGGTAATTTCATGTGGAGAAAAAAAATTTTGCAATTCCATATGTATGAATTAGATTTAGGATATCGACTACAAATGTGTACTTTTTTGTGGCCTTTTGTGATTACTTACTTTTTGTGCAGCAAAGAAAAAATTATATGAATATGAAAAAACTAGAAAATGTATTTACATTTTTCTGAGAGGCATCAAAGTTTTCCAAATCGGGCTCTTTAACTGTAAGATATATCGAGGACAAGGGAGCATCTATAAACCACCTGGGGAAAACTGCATCATTTTGAGTAGAAAATATCTGTAAAACGCTTTTCTTGTCTGACCAAATATGAATGATTTCAGTTGCTTTATTAACCCTTAAGTGACTGACGTACCTGAACCAAATGGTGTCTAAAAGCTCACCCCAAACAAAAATGTTCACATACTTCCACAGCAAAATATTTCCTCCGCCCCTTCTTATCTTAGTAGTACCGACCATACATCTGTCATTGGTGATTAGCCCTCCCTTCTAGGCCTTTATTCTCTAGTCGGTCTTTTAGGAGGTAATGAGAAGGGATTTGTGTTAATCATCTCTTAAATGACCACTTTGATAAAAAAAGAAAATAAAGCTTCTTGATGCGCAGGTTCACTCGTTCCAGTCGTGTTCAGCCACTTCTCAGTGAAAATATTTGCTCGAGATGATTTCGGCTTATTTTGTTAACCACCAGTTAATTCATTTCAGCCGGTTATTGATGAAATGTGGATATCCACTTGTGCTCCTTGAAGGCAGAAATGTTCATTATAAAAACAATGAACTTTTCAAGTTGGGATATTTTGAGTAAAATATATATATATATATATATATATAATAAAACCCAAGGTGTGCATGCAGCATTGAAATAAATGAATTGCTTCAAGGCCTTAAATATTGGGGAATTTTTTGCCGTTTTCTGATAAAAAGTTGGGAAAATCCTTTGTAATCGGAATCAGCAAGTTTCCAATTGGTTTATCCTCTATTGCCACCCCAGCAGAGTAGTCTTAAGTGATGGCTTCTGATCATTCATCCGAGATGGGTCTGGGTTTGAATCCTGATGAGGCATGGCTGTTGTGTTTGTCTTATGGCACTGCCTCTCTCCTTTCTGGGAAACCAGTGGCCCTAAATTAAAGACGGGTGGCTGCTAATAGCTACTCAGTTGCTCGTGATGGTCGTTAAACACCCAATCAAAAATAAAGAAAAATTATCCTACAGAAAAAAACTAAAGAAATGCAGATTAAAAATGCCACTGCCGTAGGGTGAGGATGATCAACGACAGGCCATTTGCTGCACGATGGTGTTATATCATCAGCGTATGTACGCCATTGGATGATGGAATAAGTGGCATTTTTCTGAGATGGCATTAATTACCCCCGAAGTGTTTTTCTTTTGCACATTTCTAATTTTGCAAATTTTGGAGCAATTTCTTGTAAGAAAAACAATAACATTACCAACTTTAGGTGCCAGTTTAGTATCCAGCTGGGGTTGTAACTGACAGGTCTGAAAAAAGGCTATCATGAGCCATGGATATAAAAGCAATTGGGCAACATCGCTTCTCTTAAGGCAAGTACTGTAATTTATTTAAAAAGTTATAAATTTAGGGTATGTTGATAATATGCTGCTTTAAGGGGGGAAATTTGTGGCTCTTTGATTTTTTAAAAATCTGCCATGTAATTGTTAGGAAAGGGAGTATACTTTGAAAATTGCCAAAAATGCATGAACAACAGAAAAACAATGCAACACGAAAATAAAGGCCCGTGAACAGTCAGAAAGTTTTTTCCTTTCTTAAATTACAAGAATTTTATCAGAAAACTGTATGCAATGAAGGCGGTATTATTTACTCTCACTGACGATTCACTGGGCTCTCTGATCAAGGATGTCACCAAGAGATATGCGAGGATATGTTAGAGCCCACCCAGTTCAAGACAAATACCTTGGAAGAAAATAGACTGGCAAACAGCAAGCTACTTCTGTGTTGTTTAAAAAAAGGATGTTTCACCATTATGTGGATGGAAAGCAGTTGATGTGTATTCACAGGTGTTTCATTTCATGCATCAAATAGTTGTTATAAATACCAAATATGGTAAAATATTGCATTACTTATAAATGTAGAAAAAAGTAAAGCTGGATCATCCACTGAAGCTAGCAGATGTCAGAAATGGATATCTTTTCAAAGGTAATTTAAGTGTTTTGCTCATTTTTGTTTATAATATCTTTCATTATTTACATTCCTTTCAAATACCAGTATTCAGGTTTTTCTGACTGGTGTAGAAAGTTGGTCACAATGTAACATCTTTTATAAGGACATAGCAGGGACATTGTTTTAAGAAAGAAACTGCTCGTCAAAATTATTTCACATCTCACGAAAAGTTAGCTTTTCTACGGTATGTAGGAAGGGAAATGCAAAATTAAGCATTCACATGAAGTTTTCATTTAATTGACTTATTTCCATGAATAACACATGATTTAGGTGTGAGAAGAAGCATTTATTAAAAGATGAGCTTTCTGAGTAAATTTCTTGAAACATAAATTTGCATAGATGATGCTTCTTACCAGCATGAAGGAGTATATGTCTTGAGATATTAGAATTTGGGTGAATATTTTATAACTAATATCACATTATTATGATTTTCCATCAGTGTTGAGCTTTACATGACTTAAAAGATTTCTTTGTGTGTGGATTTCTTGAAACACACATCAGACTGGAAAGATTTTTGATTTGTATACAGTGGCAAATGTCTTTCAATACTAGAATCTTCTCTGAATTTTTGGAAGCATATTTCACACTCCCAGCAATCTTTACTTGCATTTGGAATAATGTGTGGTGGTGAATCAGCTTCTTTTTTTTTTTTTACTTCCTTAGAATTTCATTCTTCAGTGACTTCCCCTAAAGAATATTTCAGCAATGATTCCATGTTCTTAAACTTACAATTTTCACTTATTCAAAAGACTTCCACTATAATAATTGATTACCCCTCGCTTCCTTTGCATCACTACTGCTATAGTCTGGGCACACCTAACTTGATAACAGGAGATACACTACAGCGACCTGTTCACACCCACTGCACGAGTATCTCTGTTCCACTTCAAATGAATTGACGAGACTCCAGACAGCAGAACCAGTTTACCAGAATTCCACTGAATGCCAGCCATACTTCTGCAAAGAGAGAGAAGTTGTGAGAGTGGTCAGATCATTGTATGACGTCACACACTCGCTCGCTGTAGTTTATATGCTTTCGTAAATTTATTACAAACCATGTTTTAATTGCACAAATATCCCTACATTTTATCCGTTCAACCATGATTTTAATGTTTTATGTCTGAAATGTATCTTTTATCAACTCTGTTTAATAGGCGAAAGTGCGAACTATATTGCAATGGCGGAATCATCCTGCTCTAGGCTATCCACCCATTATCAGGTTAGGTGAGCCCGATGTATAGAAAGAAACATGAAGCTTCTGGGAAACACAAAAGATATTTTGAACCTGATCTGCAAGAATTTCTTGAAAAGTAGGTTACTTCACTTCAGAAAGATTTGCATTGCAATAACAATTATGATATTGTTAAATATTCACTATACCAAGAGAACTGTTTAGTTAAATTTTATTTAAAATAAAATAAAAAAAAAAACAGCTTAGTGACTGTAGCTGTTTTTTTTTGTTTTGTTTTTTTGTGTAATTTGAAACAGATGCTGTCTGTTTCAAATTACACACCATCCTCTGCTATATGCTTTGAAACTGACCGCAGAAAGACTACAGCAAGTTTTTTAATAAGAGTAAGATATTTTTAGCCATCCCATCAGGCAGTGGAAAAGACTTAATAAATATCATAAGCACTGTACACCACAAGAGCAGAATATTAAAACAAAACTTGAAGCAGTACATAAAGAACTTCCACACAAAAACTTGTTTCTAAATTTTAAACATTATGATGAGTATTTAAGCTATTATACAAATTTATTGATAGTGGCAATGCTTAAATATTTTAGAATAAAGGCATTTCACCATTGAAAAAATAAAATGGAGAATATCATAAAAGGGATATTGAGGCAACGTGTTTCAGCATCAGTGAAGCTGTTTGTAATAATGGTTATTGTCAATCACTTAGCTGGAAACAAATTTTTTTATCTTATTGTTAAACTACATTTACATGAAGAAAGAAAAAACTACATTTCTACTATGTTGATCCTACTGTACTGAACAGTTTGTTTACATTCAGTTCATATTAAAGCTAGCATTTGACTAAATCATAATTGCAGGAAGAATAACAAAACTTGTTTGCCACTATTTAAATGCTTCCTGATTATCCTGTGCTATGTTTTCCTTTTTTATCTTTTACAATATAATTTGAAAAAAAATGTTTATATAATCATCTTTTCTTAGCAAAAAAAGAAAAACAAGTTTACACAGGTTTGTAGTCAAAGAAAATATTAAGGTAAGAAAAGGGTTTCTGTATGCATGTATCATTTAGAAGGAGTGGTGTATTAATTTTTCATTTGCTTCATAAGAACATACAGTGTTTACTGAGGCATAGAAGTGCTTGGTTAGAAAATTAGATGAGATAAAGTGCTGTTATTCTTCCAAATTATATGTAGGGGTAGCTTTTAAAATTAGTTGACTGAGTATGAATGCAGCACTGTAATTAATAACACATATAAAGAGCATTGCATGTCTGAGGAAAAGCATTGATACTTTTATAAACATTAAATCTATATAGACCCCCTCTTTTATTTTGTGCGATATTTATTTTTCATCAGCTCATGGGGTAAAAATATTTTTTAATGAAACAAATCGAGGAACAAAATTGGGTGATTAAGGATAATATGAAGTAACGATAAGGCAGTATATTCACATTCTCATTGCTGTAACTTCATGTATAAGGTGTTCGCTATATGTAACGGCGTATTTTCTATTTCATAGCTGATTTTCATCGAAATTGAAAACTTGTTAAATAAATTTTGATCTAGGAATTTGTTGATTCCGAGATCCTTTGTTGGTTCACACGCGAATATTCCTTGTGCGATATTCATAGTTCATATTGGTTCATAGTCATACGGTCAGGGTTGCCAACTCCCATAACCAAAAATCAACTAACTCAAACAAAAATCTAAAAATCCGCTAACTCAGAGAAAATCAACTAAAAAAACAACTAAAAGCAAGGTAATTATTCAAACTCCTTTTTGATATAAATAAAAACAAAACTAAGTTAAATAAAGTGTACATAACTTTGCAATCATAGCACCACAGGATATTGCATATATTTATTGTTTTCCTAGCAGACCATTAACCCAAAGTTCCTAGACAGACTATTGAATTAAGTACTTTATATACATTTTAGGATTTGATGTGTTAAGAAAAACACGAGAACTGTGTACTACTTTAGAAAGACTTGTGCCCACGCTAGATAATCCTAACCAGTATTGCCAACTCTAGAACCAGCAAATAAACTAATTCTAACAAGAAAATCAATTAACAGTAAACCAAAAGGGGACACGAGAAGTCTTTCTTACGGAATGTATTTCCCTCTTTTTCGAAAGCAAAATGTTAAAAGAAATTCTTTCCATTCCTTTCTCCCTGCATTCCATCTTTAATGACTATTACATATTTTTTGGGGGGAATGGGGGTTGGGTATATTTCATGTCCATCATAAGCTGCTCTTTCGGCTATAAGCAGTTGAGCGTCAGGGACTGAGAAGCAGCGACGTAGAACGGACGCACTATACTTGCTTTATTGGGGTAGTAGCCACAAACCAGCATCTTTCACCACTTGGTTGACGAGATAGCTTTAATCGTCCGCTGTGGCGAAAGGCTGGTGTCGTTGAGCTGGTGTATCACTATTCACTCATGCCTTATCCAACGGCTGGCCAGAAACCAGCAGCCGCCTTGGTGGTGCAGTGATCTAGGCTGTGGCTTCTGACTATTCGTCCTAGATGGGTCCGGATTCAAATCCCAGTGAGGCATGGATGTTGTGTATGTCTTATAGCTCAGGCTCTCCCCCTTCCCTGGAACCAGTGGCCCTAAACTAGGGAAGGGCGACTGCTTATAGCCCATTGAGTTCCTCACAGTGGTCGTTAAGCCTTCATTAAAAAAAACAGTATATTTTACCACTCCGCCGCTGAGGTATTTTTGATCGTTTTCTGTAAATGTAGCCATCGAGTTTAAATGGCCGCCCCGGTGGCGCAGTGGTCTAAGGCGCTGGCCTATGATCATTCGTCCGTAAGGGGTCCGGGTTCGAATCCCGGTGAGGCATGGATGTTATGTTTGTCTTACGGCACTGGCTCTCTCCCTTCCCTGGAACCAGTGACCCTAAATTAGGGACGGGCGACTGCTTATAGCCCATTGAGTTGCTAACGGTAGTCGTTAAACCTCCAATCAAAAAAAAAAAAATCGAGTTTAAATGCTCCAGGTAAAAAAGAAAAGTAAATCCAAAAGTGAAGATCATAGCCCTGCACTTTTTGTGTGTGATAGTTCTGTAATCTTTCTTTTGAGTGGTAAACTGCCGCTCTATGCACTCAGAGACATGCTTAAAACTTTTAAGAACTGCTGTAATTTGCATTCATAATCAACAATGAGGATGTAGCACGTGACGTCATCGAGAAGTTTCTGTGAAGTGGCAACAGTCCTTGCAAGTTGCTGAAGGACAAGCATAGCTGGCTGCCCTGCACTTAGTGTGTAAAGTGCAAGATTTTTTGGCATGATAGAGGAAATCGAGGACGTAAGTCTTTTTCAGGCTTCTAGCTGCTGTCTCTAAAGGAAGTACCGAAAAAATTCGCTTATATGCCAAACGAAAGGAGATTGCTTCCCACAGCTTAGAAAACATTTCTTTTTTTTAAAACAGCTAGACTCTTCAAAGACAGAGCACCTCTTAACTGTTAGTTTTATCTAGAAATCAGTTATTTCTGGTAAGGAAGAGAATCTATCTTTTACTTGTTAAAACGCTATTGGAGTGCAGTGCTTGCACTTATTGGGCCAGGCGTTTCATTCGTTGATTAAAAGTTTTCAAGGTAAATTTAAAAGGTGTTGGCTGTTTTCTTGCGTAGGTTTTATTACTACTGACTATTTTCTTATAGAACATCTTTTAGAGTTTGTCTCTTAGTTAAAATATTTCTTAAATAAACGCTTCGGTCTCGGATCGGAACTTCTGGGCACGTTTTTCTTTTTTTTTCTCCAGGGACTTCTTTTCAGAAGGTTCCTGGTTGATCTAGGGGTGTTGAAACTTTTTATAGGACTAACAGTTAATTTGTTAGCAAACCTAACTTTTAGTCGGATTAAAATCTCTGGCTCTTCTGTATTTTTTAGATCTCGATCACACCGTTAACCTGACTCACTTTTTTTTTTTGAGAGTTTTCGGGTTTTCACTTTTAAGGTTACTTGGCTGTCGGTTTTAGGGGTTTTAAGTTTATTACTTTGTACTTTATAATATCCCCTTCCCCTCCCAAAAAAACTACCGTTGATTTTTTTTAGTACACCTGGATTTTTGCCTGGAGCTGAAGCACACTTTTGCAAAAAAATGCAAATAATGGCTGAAATTATTGTCCAAATAAAACCCTTTTTGGTGTCTAGGTCTGTTTATAGGTCGGTGTTATGCTGCTAAATTTATTTACGGATAAATAGGGCACAAATCCCAGCAAAATTATTTAATTTTTTCACCACAATTTTACATAAAAAAAACAAAAAGATCTTGCTCATTTTTCTAAGGCTCGGAAATCGCTTCCCAGAGCTGAGAAAGACACTTTTCTTGAAGAGTTAAACTAGCAAAAGCCGCCCCGGTGGCGCAGTGGTCTAAGCGATGGCCTCTGGTCATTCGTCCGTTAGGGGTCCGGGTTCGAATCCCGGTGAGGCATGGATGTTGTGTTTGTCTTACGCCACTGGCTCTTTCCCTTCCCTGGAACCAGTGGCCCTAAATTAGGGACGGGCGACTGCTTATAGCCCATTGAGTTGCTCACGGTGGTCGTCAAACCTCCAATCAAAAAAAAAAAAAAAAAACCTAGCAAAAAGGCATAGAACCTTTCAAGGGTGAGTTTTATCCAAAATCGGCGATTCCTGGAAAGAAAGCGTACCTATTTTCTCCATAAATTACTGATTACTCACGAATTTGTGATCGTTTTAAATTACTCTGTAAAAGAATACCAACGACGAGAAATTGTTATATGCTTCGGAACTTTTACATGACTCAAATTGTTCTGCACCAAAGGCACGCTTCGACCAAAGACGAAGTAATCGAAAATATTTACTATTTGCACTTTCGGAAAACTTTTTCGCATCACCTTCGAAAATACTTGCATTCAGCACATAAGGATCTTTTCCTTCAATCTTTTTAATTTTTTCCAAATACCGCATTTTGTACTCGGAAGTTAAAGTTTCAAAGTAAGAAGCCATCATTTCAGCGAGGCTGGTTGTCTTTCAGTTACATGTTCAGTTACGTTACTAAGGCTCGTTGACTGAGAGTCACGTGTCTGCTACATCCTCATGGCGTGATATGCAATTCGTAGATAAACTTTCGATGAGTATCCAATGGGAGACAGACTCACAGTCTAGGGGATCACCTTCTGGAAAGGACTGGAAAGTTCTGTCAGTGGTGTTGAAGACAGAAGAAAATTGCAGCGGGACTGGCAACGCCGGCCCCACGCTATTTCCGTTTCTGCATTTCCGGTTTCGTTTCCAGAAGTTTGGAGAACATTCGAGAAGGTCTTGAGAAAGGCTATAAAAGACGGAGGGACCGCGCCTGGCCTAAATTTCCGCTGCACAGTTACGCGGCTTGGTCGGCGTCGGTCCGTGTCAGATTTAGCGCTCTTTTTTGGTCATTTGCATTGTTGAAATCGCTATGCCTGAGCCAGAAAACGTTACTATGGAGGAGGTCGATGTGGAAACTTTTGCCTTTCAGGCAGAAATTGCCCAGTTAATGAGCTTGATCATAAACACCTTCTACTCGAACAAAGAAATATTCCTCAGAGAACTGATTTCCAACTCCTCCGATGCTCTGGATAAGATTAGGTATGAATCATTGACTGATCCATCTAAATTGGAAGCTGCCAAAGAACTGTACATTAAATTGGTTCCCAACAAAGATGAACGTACTCTTACAATAGTAGATACAGGAGTTGGTATGACCAAGGCAGATCTGGTAAATAATCTCGGCACTATAGCAAAGTCTGGAACGAAGGCCTTTATGGAAGCTTTACAAGCTGGAGCAGACATCTCTATGATCGGTCAGTTTGGAGTGGGTTTCTATTCAGCCTACCTGGTTGCCGATCGCGTCACAGTTACATCCAAGCATAATGATGATGAACAATATATTTGGGAATCTTCTGCTGGCGGATCCTTCACCGTTCGTCCTGATCATGGTAAGACCTGTGAAGTATTCTAGTTATTACTGTGTTATCTTGTTCTGTCTTAAAATTTAAGCATTGTGTAAGTCTGGAAGTTAGTTTTAAAAATTTCAACGGGAAATGGTACCTTGCATTATAGTGTAAAAGATGAACAGCTAACAAAGCATTTTCACATTAAAAAAAATAAAAATCGCTCTTCCCTGGTCTTTTAATTGGCCGATTTTTTGTTTTTTCTTTGACAAGGGGTGGGAAACACGTGAGGTTTAACCGGAGGTAATGTGTTTACCGTTGAGACATTTTTCTATTTACTTTACAATATATATTGTAAACTTACACTATCATCATCATCATTTTGAACCATTATCAATCCACTGCTGGACGAAGGTCTCCCCAAGTTTCCTCCACAACGGTCGGTCTGTCTTGTGCCAGTCTCCTCCATGTCATTCCCGCATACTTTCGAATTTCATCCACCCATCTCCCGTGTGGTCTTCTTCTGGGTCTTTTCCTGTCCCTTGGAATCCAATATAAAATTTCGGCTGCATTACAATATATATGATATATTGTAAAGTAGGAAAAAGGTTTATTTTTACCCTCAGGCTCTTTTAATGTAAAGCTATATTTTATTTCTCAGCTGGGAAAAAAAAATCCACTGTATTTTGTTCGTAAACGTTCAAACATGTGCATAGTAAATAAAACTCACATTTCTTGTTCTTTCAAGCTGCTGTGTGAAACTTGTGAGGAAATCTTACTGTGCCCTCAAAGTTGTTCTTTGTGCAAAATGTAGCACTTAAAATCAACAAAATTTTCAAATGTATTTAATGTAGAGTTGACTCGGCTGTGCCATGTTAAAACGAAACTAAATTTTCTCATTAAAAAGTATTTTACAGAGGTGTTGGGAAAAAATGCCTGTAAAATATACCAAAACATATATACTGGACCAACGTTTTCCCAGAGTGTTTTTTTTTTTTTTTTTTTTTTTTGCAGTGGAATAATTTTTTCCTGCTGCATATATGACCCCTGCTATAGGTGCCAGTTAAGTGGTGTGTTTGTGTGTACAGTATAGTGCTTAAGTTATTTAAATGATTGATTACTAAAGTTTGAAATGGCAGTGGATGCACAAACTGTTTATGTGGAATTGTTATTTCTCCAGAAGTTGACCGCAAGTCCTTTGGCCATCGGGCTACAGAAAGAAGTATCTTTTTCTTGGCTTTCAAACCAAGCAGATGTTGCCCGGATTATAATTGAGTGAGCATGTATTGTGTATTCCACAAAAATGGGGGCTTGTCTGATGGAAGGTCAATCTCTGAGCAGGTCAACCTAAACAATTGATACACAGGGCATGAGTTTTGTGCCCTGTTCATCAATTGTAATTTAATTTGTAGATGTTTTTGTTGTGTAATGTACACTAAATGTAAAGTGGTTTCATTACCAGACTACATCGTTTATAAAAGAAAACGGAACTTCGTATGAGTTGTGTGTCATTAATCTTTTGTTTTATGGCTATTGCATTTTCAAAAGAATTCATTGGGCACATATTTGGTAAAGTGTAGATAAGCGTCCTCAATTATTTTGTCGGAAAAAATGTTAGTACCTGGGAAAAGTGCGATTTGCAGATTTTAGAGTATGGAAGTTAATGGCAAATGGTGCAGAAATTTCTTATTTTAAATGTCTTAAAACTTTTACCGTAACATTTACCTGCAAGTGCGATACTGTGAAGAGATGCTGCTGTAGGCCTAATGCATTGCTACCATGACGATGTCAAGCTTTTCTCCGTTAAAAGGAAGGTTCGTTGCTGTACTGAAATGACTGGTGGAAGAGTACAAGAGAAAGCGGTTTTGTTGGCAGGAGAGCGCTACAAAAAATAGGTCCAGGTCATCCACCCTTTATTTTATTTTATCCTGTATGTTGTTGGCAGGAAAACACGGAAAAAACCTCTGATTTTCAAAATATATCTATCGGTGAGATAGAAACTGATTTGCAAACAAAGTATTAACAGGAGAAGAAAAACTGCAGTGGCACAGCTAATCTGCAACGAATGAAAGTTCTAAGCAGAACCGAAAGTTATACTTCTCCAGTTTCCTGCGCAACATAGAAATCTATATTTGTACTTTCTATTTGCAATCCGGGAATAATGTCTAAAAGAATGAAGCCTTTTTCATCTGCTTTAAAAACAATGACAAAACATAAATGACATATTCTGTAGTGTACGAGTACACGATGCAGTTAATGTGAAGATTATGGTGCAAAATTCAGTGACTAAAAATTTCAAAACTGTGACGTACATCCTTTTTGAAATCAAAAATGTGGTAAAATAACAAACATTTCATTGATAGTCATGTTTGAAAAAGTTTTACGTATAATTTACCTGTCTGCGGTACGCGGAAATTCAGTCATCGTCGACGATGACGCTGTGACTGCCGCTGGAGCATCTGCCACTGCTGACCGTTGCCTCAGCGGAAGCATCCCCACAAAACAGGTAAGGCCTAGCCGTGCAGCGTGACCTGAACTTGACTAACTGTGGTGAGCATTAAAGATAGAGACTCACGGTGGCCACTGGCGATAAACTTCATCATCGTGGCGACTAAAAATGTTTGATTAATTTGGCAATTCTGACGAACTGTACGGGAAAAACAATTATTTTATTTAACTTGTATTGTACGGAATTTTTTTTTTTTTTTTTAAATTGTACAGAACTCGCATGTTTCTGAAAATTTTACTCCAAATGTACGGAAATCGTACGAAATGGCACAAAATTTGAGTTGTACGGAAGTCTGCCATCACCTTTTTTCATTCTGCTTGAACAGCAGAAAAAAAAAAAAAAAAAGGAGAGGGAGTCGGTTTTTGATCACAAAGAATGGGTTTTTGTGGGGGAACAAGGTTCGCAAGGTTGTGGTGGGGATTAAAGCTTGCCGCTGGTGGACAGCTCAACTGGGAAAAATTTTTATGGAAAAAAAATTCTCCAATTTTTTAAATAACCGATTGCAAATTTTACAATAACTAGGACATGTCAAAACAAACTCCCCTGTGAAATTTTGTCAAGATCCGATGAAAACTTTAGAAGTTTGGCATTTTCTTTTTATTATTTTTAATGAATGTTCGCTGAAAGCTAGCATAGTTCATAGGAAAATTCTAAAGTCTGGATCTCCGGATTTTCGAGGTTGTGCTGTAAGAGTATTTCCATACCTGCAAACTGCTACGGAGTGTCTGTAGTTTCTACGGATTTGGTTGGCTGACTACGGAATTACAAACCTCGCTGTCGAAACTACGAATTTTCATTTTGTTTACTTCTTTGTTTTTTAATTTTGTTTTTGTTTTGTGGTATACATGAGATTCTTAAGCGGATTCGCGGAATTCCGCATTTTTGTTTGTCATCTTTTAGATCGTTTTCAGGATCAATGTAAAACTGAAGATACTTTGGGGGGGGGGGTCTGTCTAAGGACGGTATTTCATGTCTCAAAACTTTCGAAAACGGTAGTTGAACGGAGTGAAAAAGTTACTGTAATCGTAATTTTTCTCCCGATGTTGCCTTTGTGTCCAGTTTTATTGTTAAATTGTGATTTTATTGCATAAAAATATTTCAGCTTGAAACTGTAAGAAACAATTGGCAAAAACGTAGGTAAGACACCTCAAAATTTTCCCCGTAGTCTTCAGGCATCATATTCTTCTGCGAAATCGAGGAATTCTGCCTTTTTCGTTATTATTTTGGTCATTCGTGAGATCAACGAAAAATAGTCCCTAGTGTTATGCTTGTTTGCTCATAACACTAGGGACTATTTTTCGTTTATTTGCTCTTAACACTTGGGACTATTTTTATCATCCTGCTGCTTCGGTCGTGGACATTTGTGCCTGTTCGCTGCTGACTGCATTTCAGCTTTCCGTATAGATAAGTAAATTTTGTGAAGAACTTTTTGAAAAATGACTTTATCAATGAATTTTTTTTTATTTTACATTTTTGATTTCAAACAGAATGTACATCAGTTTGTTTTAATTTTTCGTCCCTGAATTTTGCACCATAATCTTCACGTTTACCCGTGATGCTTTGCTCCCCTGGCAAGACTGTACGCAGCTGTACTTGCAGTCATCCGCTCGTGAATTACATGGTGCAGAGAGTCTTTCAACAGAGAAAAGCTTGACGTCGTCGTGGTAGTGGTGCATTAGGCCTACTGCAGCGTCTCTTCGCAGCATCACACTTGCAGGTAAATGTTACGATAAGTCTTTAAAAAACATTTAAAATATGAAATTTTTGCACCATTTGCCATTAATTTCCATAATCTAAAATCTGTATGTCACACTTTTCCCAGGTACTAACATTGTTCTGACGAAATAATTTGGGACACTAAATCTACACATTTTTAATGTATTGCCATAACACCCAAAATCCCAGCTATTGTTCAGCAAAGCCTGTATGTTACATGTGGGTAAAAGTGGTATGGAAGTCCTCCATTACGGAAATTGTGCTGCTCAGTATTAATTTAGGAGTTGAGTTGAGATTGGTTTCAGGGAGGGTTGCTCCCATTAGACTCAACTGTTTCGTTAATCAGGGGTCGATCTAGGTTTTTAAAGGTTATACCCATTTTTGTAAAATTTAATAGTAGGCCTTGCAAAACCTGAAAGTGAAGTCCTTAGTGGAGCTGAGGCATTTTTTTAATTTGCTGCACCTACACTTGCAGCAATGCGTGCGATTTTGTCTTATATGCAGATGTCTTTGTTTATTAAAATGTATACATTTAAATGAATAAACATTTTAAATATCTTCATCATCATCGTCAACCATTATCAATCCACTGCTGGACGAAGGTCTCCCCAAGTTTCCTCCACGACGGTCTGTCTTGTGCCAGTCTCCATGTCACTCCCGCATACTTTCGAATTTCATCCACCCATCTTCCATGTGGTCTTCTTCTGGGTCTTTTCCTGTCCCTTGGAATCCAATCCAAAATTTCGGCTGTCCATCGATGGTCTGTCCTTCTGGCAGTATGTCCAGCCCATTGCCATTTCAGGGATTTAACTCGGATCATGATGTCTTCCACTCTTGTCATTTTTCGGATCCACGAGTTACTCTTCTTATCTCTCCTGGTTACACCAAGCATGCACCTCTCCATGCCACTTTGAGTTGTCTGCAGCCTTTGTATGTCTCTTTTAGTTAAGGTCCACATCTCTGCACCATACGTAAGCACTGGGAGGCATTGATCAAACACTTTTCTTTTAAGACATAATGGCATATTGCTCTTGAAAATTATGCTGTTTCTTCCAAAAGCTCTCCAGGCAAGTTTTGTACGCCGATTAATTTCTTCATCAATGTGACCCTCACTTGATATCTGCTATCCACGATAAACGTATGTGTCTGTTATCTCCAGCTTTTCTCCATCAATCGATAAATCTTCATTTCTTGTAAAAGCATTGAACATCACTTTTTGTCTTTCTGAAAGTTCATTTTTAATACCACTTCTTTACTCTTGTCAGCAAGTTCCTTTTTTTCTGTAATATTTTCATTCTATATAAGCTACTACATGAGGTTTAGCTGCCTTCGGCGCTTCTCATGGTATTAGCCTTTTTTGTCTAATTTTTTTTTTGTGTTAAAATTTATTTATAAAGTAATGTTTTTGTTTTATTTATGTACTATATATATATATATATATTTCTGTAATGAAAAATTGTTATACTAGTGCCGTGGGTGACAGGCAGCCTTCTGAGAAGCCACAGCAAAACAAATTTCAAAATCGCACAGACAAATGCGATCCTTCAAACTTCAAATAAAGTTATATATATTTTTTTAATAAAGTTTGTTTTTGCAATTTTGTCTTATACAGGTGTCTTTGTTTATTAAAATATATGCATAGAAATGAATATAAGCATTTTTTAATTTTTTAATACATACATGTTCTGTAATGAAAAATTGTTACGATACTTGTGCAGTGGGTGACTGACAAGAAACCACAGCAAAACTAATTTCAAAATGGTGCAAACAGACAGGTACGATCCTTCGAATAAAGTTCCCTTCCTGGCCGAGAAGTTGAAAGAACATTTCAATTTCTGCTTTTTCTTGTAATTTGTCCCACGCATTCAGCGGCATTTGAAATGCAAGTTTTCCTCATCCAGAGAAATCTGTCGATTACAAATAGAGCAGGACACTGTTGAAATCGCAGATCCATGCCGCTGGGCAAATTGCAATGGTTGACAAACAAGAAACAGTTTCGACGAACTCAAAAAAACTGCGAGTGCAAACATCCAATGTGGACAAAGTGGAAGAATTTCCTACAACTGACAAAGCCAAGCTAAAAAATAAAGATTAACTCTTTTAAAATTGGAATACATGGCATCAAACAAAGCACTACTCTAACGTTACATGAAAATGCCGAGAACTTCGCTGAAGCTCTAAAACTTCTAGTACGGAAAGCTGAATCACTTGCGATGTTAGCACTACACAGAGCAATTTTTTCAGTTATTTTTTTATTTATTTTAATTTATTCTCATTCTAATTGCTAATCGTGGTTCACACTTTCTGGATTTGCAGCAAGTTTTCTGTTTTGATGATTGTGTAGTTTAGCATCCTAAATTATTTCATCGGAAATGTTTGAAGGATTTCCCAAAACTGAGGTGTACAGATTTTAAAAGTATGCAATTTCGTGGCAAATGGTGAAGAAATGTCTTTATAGTGCATTTTAGATTTTTACCATAATATATACATGTAAGTATGCCGCTGTGAATAGAAGCTGCAGGGACGGCGTCAAACTTTGCTCCGCTGAAACGATTGTCTCAGGTTCTAGTAGTCATATTACTGGCGGAAGAGTACGAGAGGAATGGGGAAACTTTGTTGCCAGGAAAGCGTTCCATTTTATAGAGCTACACTATAGAAAATAGCTCATCATTTCTGTCTCAATTTTTCACATCAGTCTGATAATTTCTAGGTTTTTTGTGTATGATTCTTTGATGCACAATGTATGAATTCACTTCTTTGAGTTTTTTTTTTTAATCCAATTTGAATGAACTGCGAACCACGGCGTCAATGGGAGCAAAACTTTCTTTTTCCGATGCCACATAACTTACTTTGCAGAGAGAATGCGTCATATGCTTTATGACGCTTTTCTAGAAGAAAGGCATTTCTGTGCTTTCTATTTTGAATCTGGGAATGATATGCGTAAGAACAAAGCAATTGTTAAGGCAGAAATTAACTATTTCCTGTAGCGTATCACTACAAATTAGAGCACTGTGCTCGCAAGAATGTTCCCAGTTTCTCTTGTACTTTTCCGCCAGCAAGATGGACCCTGGATTGAGACTGTTTCAGTCGAGCCAAGCTTCGCATGGTTTCTGTGGTGTTGTGTTAGGCTTGCAGCAGCTGGTGTTCACGTTGTACTTAAAGGTTTTTACAATAATCTTTAAAAATTTCAAATATGAAAATGTTTCACCATTTGCCATGAAATTACATACTTAAAAATTTGTAGTCTCACTTCTTTGCAATTCTTCGACATTTCCAGTGAAATAATTTAGGACACTAAATTACACATTTACCAAAAACACTCCCATAATGCTTTGGGGGTTCTTTTCAGTGAGATTCGCCGCACTGCTACTAGTGATGAAGAAAGCACAGTTAAATACAATATTCAAGATGCCTCTCACACTAAAATATTTTTCTTAAGACAAAATTTTACTAAAAGTGAAGACACTATCACAGTTCAAAATATTTTTGTGAGGATACCATTTCAGCTAAAAATTATTTTGTGGAGACCAACACAAAAATATCGTCACCTGTAACGATTTTCCACAGGAAAGACTTTTCTGTGTTGTTTATTCAGCAGATTCAAATACTTCATGACAAGCTCGTCCTTGTTCCTCTGGCTCAGATCATGTGGCACCCAGTTTTCTTCCTTCTGAATCTTTTCCATTGCATGTAAATGATTGGAAATGGCTTGTTGAGTTGTTCAGCTAGTTCTTTTTGCATTTGAGACTAATCTTCATCCAGCAGTGCTTGCAGTTCCTCGCGTAATCTTCTGCGGGGTGCCGCTACATTCTTGATCGCTCACATAGTAATCACCTGCTTTAAACTGTCTAAACCAAAACTCACGTGCCTTTCGTTACAATATTCTCCCCCAGAACAGAACTGATCGATGTACGTGCTTTTGCAGCACCTTTTCCTTGATGAAATTCGTAACTAATGCAGTATTTATTGCTTGCCATCTTTTGCCTACCGATGTGCAAGTATGTTTGATTGTTAGGCAGACTTCTGTGTCATATTTTATACTCTGGACCAATTATGGTTGCATAACAACACGGGGAAATGTCGGATATGTAAATTAGTGGTATACGTCACACAAAAAAGGCTTTAAAACTTATTTGTACTCCTAATATATTTAAATAAAATCAAAATAAAAATTTTGAACTTTTTGAGAGCAGCAACTGGAAGAACAGGAAAAGAAAATTGTGGACCTAATTGGAATTATATTTTACAATAAGTGATTTGGGTAAAAAGAAATGGCAGCAAATACACTATTACTTCTCATCCCAGTGCACATTAATTATGTTTGTCAGGTGCAAAGTGCAAGAAATAAATTTCATGTCTTTATTTTCCGGGAATACTTTATTCAAACGTGCGTTTGACTTTCACACATGCTAAGAAAATTGTTTTCAAAGTTTTTATATATCAATACATGTGCTTAATTCAGGTTTGTTTTATGCAGAAATGAATAAAAATGCTTATAATTCTAATTTCTTTTTATACAGGTGAACCACTAGGAAGGGGAACAAAAATTGTGCTGTATTTGAAGGAAGACCAAACTGACTACTTGGAAGAAAGAAGGGTCAAAGATGTTGTGAAGAAGCACAGCCAGTTTATTGGCTACCCTATCAAGCTCCTTGTGCAGAAGGAAAGAGAGAAAGAAGTATCAGATGATGAGGCTGAAGAGGAAAAGGAGGAAAAGAAGGATGAAGATGATGAAAAGCCAAAGATTGAAGATGTAGGTGAAGATGAAGATGAGGACAAAAATAAGGATAAGAAAAAGAAGAAAATCAAGGAAAAGTACACAGAAGATGAGGAGCTGAATAAGACCAAACCCATCTGGATGAGAAACCCAGATGATATTAGCCAGGAAGAGTATGGAGAGTTTTACAAGAGTTTGACCAATGACTGGGAAGATCACTTGGCTGTGAAACACTTCTCAGTTGAAGGACAGTTAGAATTTAGGGCTTTGTTGTTCGTCCCTAAGCGGGCTCCTTTTGATCTCTTTGAGAACAGGAAGCAGAAGAACAATATTAAGTTGTACGTCCGTCGTGTCTTTATCATGGACAATTGTGAAGATTTGATTCCGGAATACCTCAACTTTGTCAGGGGTGTCGTGGATTCAGAAGACTTGCCACTAAATATTTCCAGAGAAATGTTGCAACAGAACAAAATCCTCAAAGTGATCAGGAAGAATCTTGTTAAAAAGTGCTTGGAGTTATTTGATGAAATTGGAGAGGATAAGGACATGTTCAAAAAGTTTTACGAGCAGTTCAGCAAGAACATTAAGCTGGGCATTCATGAGGATTCCCAGAATAGAAAAAAATTAGCAGAATTCTTGAGGTACTACACTTCAGCATCTGGCGATGAATACTGTTCTCTCAAAGACTATGTCTCTCGCATGAAGGAAAACCAGAAACACATTTACTTCATCACAGGTGAATCCAAGGAGCAGGTTGCCAACTCTGCATTTGTGGAGAGGGTTAAGAAAAGGGGATATGAGGTAATTTACATGACTGAGCCAATTGATGAGTATTGTGTGCAGCAGCTGAAAGAATATGATGGAAAGCAGTTGGTCTCTGTTACAAAGGAAGGTCTGGAGCTCCCTGAAGATGAGGATGAGAAGAAGAAACATGATGAAGATAAGGCCAAATTTGAGAGTCTCTGTAAAATAATGAAGGATATTCTGGACAAAAAAGTTGAAAAGGTAATTTTTTTTTCCTTCTCTTTGCTAAACCTTTATCAGACTAGAATTAACAAATCTAGTCTTAAAATGAGTAATGTTTAGAAACATGGTTCTGTGCACAGTTGTATAAAAATAAAATGTATCTGCGTACACAACCATTGAAACAGAAAACTTGATGCAAACCCGTGAATAACAATAGAATAAGATAACTTAAAGAAAAATTAATATAACAATAAATAATTATTAGAGCATTACAGATTCCAGAGAGGACTAAAGTGTACATCATGACTGAATGTGCAGAAATGTGTGTAAAATGCACCTTAAGGCTAAAACTTTAAAATATTGGACTATGAACCTCATAAAAACAAGACTAATTAAAGAAAGTTTTTATATCTAGAAAAGCAGTTTCGTTAATGAACTTTCAAAAATACTAGACTTATAAAAATACATAAGGAAAAGATTTTAATTTAAGAACTGGCAACTGCATGAGACGGAACTTTTGTTACAGTTCCTATATATTGAGAACAGGCCTTGATATAATCGAGAGGCCAGAAACTTCTGTAAAAACAAAAAGAACTCGTTAACGGAAGATGTGAAAAATAGTTGAACATTGTCATGTTAAGATAGAACTAAATATATTCATCTGAGTAAAGCCTTCAGTAAGTGTTTTAATTGCTGTAAATAACTTTTTAATTTACAAGCAAAAGCTATGCAAAATCTGCTAATAATTTGGAAACTATCCGTGTACATCTATATTCTGCGATTCTGGTTCTGTGCTAGTGTTGAAGTGTATAATTTCTATCATTTGAGTGTGAAAATATAAAGTTTGCTGGCGGGAGGAAATGTTAAAATACCTCGTAGTTTAAGTAGAGTACCGTAATTTTTGGGCTTACTAAAAGCGAAAACTTTCGGGCATGCGGCCCTTATGCCGAATTTGTTTTCGATAAGACTGTTTTTTTCCCCTCCCTTTTTTATTTTCATGCAGATTCATAGTACATTTTTTCAAACGTGTTCTTTTTTTTTTTTCACAAACTACTGTGATCATCCCACCCCTCCCCCATTTCTACTCCTACGTTATACAAGTCTATTTAAACGATAACTCCACTGTCCTGATGTTGGTTTAGGAGGGGAAGTGGGGGAGGAATGGGAAATGCTCACTTAGGTCTTAAGGTTAGGAGGTTTGTTTGTGAAAGGAATGCCTGACTCAAATGCTCTTTGCGTGGGATATGGAATGGGGACATAAGCACACAGATGTCCAAGGCTTCTGTGGAGAGCATGCACAGGGTATCTCTTTTGTTGGCTGCAGCATACATCGTGCAGGAAGGTGCAATGCAACCAAGGGAAGGAACGTTGAATTCTCTGGGGTGGGGAGACTGGTTTGATGGGCACTTTCCTGAACTAAAGCTTAAGAACATAAACAATGCAAAAGCCTGCCCCAGGACGATTCCATTAGCAGAGACCTACTCCAAACAATACTGGCCGGACGGAAAGACAAATTCTGTTCACTCTTCTTGGTTAATCTGGCATGCGATACAGGTGTTTCTTGGCTCTGTGCTCCTGAGTTTTGCTTCGATTTTAATTTTTTTTTTTTTTTTTAATTAACTGACGATAGTGGAAGTTAAAGGCTTTGACTGGAAATGCTTTCTCACTAATAAGCACTGTAGCGTTATCATCTGATGTTAACAATGGGTAATTAATTTAATACTTGGCTGAACATAAAATCTTCACAAACGCAAAAGAAAAAAAGTAGGGAGAGCTTTTCCATTCATATAAAAGCAGAGCTCAATGCGAAGGCTCTGCGCAGTAAATGAAAGTAGGTCAAACCACTTGAAAGGGAGAAATCGCTGTTTCGAAGTGTTGGCGGGGAGATGCCCAAACACGTGCAAGACATCTGGTAAAACGAAGAGTCAAGCAACTTCATTCTAACAAAAGCATCTGTAGATGAGAAAAAAAGCATAACAAACGTAGGAGGAACATATTATTAAAGAAAACATTAATTGAAAACATTACAAGCGATAGTTTAGAAGTTAATTACTTCTAAGACGGATTCTATTGCGGTGAACAGAGAACCATCCTGTAGCAGACATCCACATTGAATGGAATTTAGATAATTGTGCGGTTTTACGAGCACTGCGATATTCTAACGGGAGTCTTAAGATCATCTGTGATTTATATTAATTACATAAATGGTTTTGAGCATTAATAAAGGCAAACAAATAACATCGTTAGAATGATTAATAAAATGTATAAATAAAAGCTTTTGCCAGTATGAAAAAATAAGTGCATAAGCAGATCGACACTGAGTTGCAGCCTTTGAAGTATACATATAATCGCATTGGGTGTGAGTTAATTCATTAAAATAAGGAAGATAATTTAGTTTTCTGAGCAGCACCACGACTTCACTGGTGTGGCCCTCATGGCAACTTTTGCTTCCAAGATCGCAAAGTTTCTCACCTGCTGCTCTTAGTCCGAAAATTACGGTACTTAGACTGGTTTTCAGGTATTTTGATATGAGCAGCAGTGCTGAATTCAAGCTCAGTTTTAAGAACCTGAGCCTAAGCCTTGTATTGCAAAATAGAGCCTGGGTCCAAACAAACTCTTCAAAAACTGATTAATCGATTATTTAGGCATTAATTTAAAAAAAAAAAAAATTATTCCACTCTCTGCCCTGTCTTTCTTAAGTGATGAAGACTTGAATTTGTTTCTATAGTATAGCCATACAAACCTGCCAGGTTTTACAATTTACCCATAAAATTTACGTAAATGCAACTTGCTTTATATGGACAAAATGTTAATTGTACGGATTTAGTGATTCTCCCAGATCTTTTTTTTTTTCTGGTGATTTTGTACCAATTAGAACTGTTTTATTTGACTTAATCCATTTAAAGTAAAGTGCAGATGTAAGTTTTCCTACATGTTGACACTAAAGCTTGCATCGCATGCTGTTCAGTTTACATGCCCCCACCCTCTTTTCAGATAATGCATTGTTTGGCCCCGAAGTTGCAACTTCAGTTGGCCGGCGTGGGGTGTCTGCATTGGAGCATCTATCTTTATTACTCCCAGTTTGAAATGCTATCTCAGAACATACACTGGTGTGCAAAAATTAAGGACGAGGAGAAATTAGCATAACAGCGGAACGAGCAGGCAGAACAGACCGAAAGACTACTCAGGAGATAGACTAGGGTCCGGCACGGTAGGGCATGCATGTATATGCAGCATGACGGGGGGGGGGGGTGCGGAAGGGTATAAAACTCATGGGCGGTGTACACTCAGCAATTCAGTGAAAGCTTATTGCACGGTGTACATCGGTTTGAACGACGTTGAGTTGCTGCCACCGTGTTATATGGCCAACAGGCAATTCAGTAGACAACATCTGGATGACTTTACCGGAGGTCACGTCATTGGGAAGTTGGAAGAAGGTCGAAGTGTGACTAGTGTGGCCCAGGAGTTCGGGATCGCTCACAGCATCGTTTAACGAGCTTGGAGAGCATTTCAAACGACAGAAACAGCTGTCTGAGAGTTTAGCAGTGGTCATCCACGAGCAACCACGACAGCGGACGACCGGTGTGTATTGTCCTACAGGCGAGAAGAGACAGTGGGAGAAATCGCAAGGCACATGCAACGGACAACTGGACGTCCGTTATCGCATTTTACCGTGGCCAGGAGGCTGCACAAAGGTGGTCTATTTGCACGACGACCAGTACGGTGTGTGCCATTAACGCCAGCTCTTCAGAGACTGCAGTTTCTGTGAAGCCAGGACCACAAGAACTGGACACATCAGCAATGGGGTCGAGTTCTCTTTACGGATGAGAGATTTAGTCTGACGAGCGATTTTGGACGTATACACATCTGGAGAGTGCAGGGAACACGCAATCACACCTCCAACATCATCAAAAGGGATCGGTTTGGAGGTGGCGAAGTTCTAGTTTGGGCGGTATCGTGCTTGGTAGCCGTACTGACCTCCACATCTTCCAAGGAGGTTGTCACTGGTGTCCGCTATTGTACCGAGGTTATCCTGCCTCACGTGCGTCTGTTTAGAGGTGCTGTGTGTCCCGAGTTCCTCTTCATGGATGACAACACTACACCTCATCGTACAGTGGCTGTCGCAGAGCTGTTGGAGAGTGAAGATATTAAACGCATGGATTGGCCCGCAAAGTCCCCGGATCTAAATCCAATCTAACACGTGTGGGACCAGCCGCCAGCAATGATTCCGCAGCTGCGATTGGCGCTACAAGAGGAATGGGCCGCGATGCCTCAACAGCTCATTGGCAACCTCGTCCTCAGCATGGATAGATGTTGTAAATTCTGCAACGCAGTCAAGGGTGATCGTATCCCGTACTAAAAACTGGATTTTTCTTGGTAGCCGCCTGTCGCATGGAAGTTTCTGTCTTCTGCCCAGTTGTGCTTGAAGCTACCTTTTCAATAAAGTGCCTTTGTATCCTTTGGATTCCTTGTTTGGACGGTTTTGCTCACTTGTCATATATTCTTACATCTTGGGGTTCTTATGGTATGATTTGAGTCGATGTGGAGCAATTCTGCAAGGTGTTACATTCGAAAAGCCGTCTTGTCCTTAATTTTTGCACGTCAGTGTAGTTCTTGTAGCGGGAAAATTCAAACTGATTTTAAATCTGCAGGATTTTTGAGCCCAAAATGACGAAGTAAAAAGTTTTGTGAAATTTAAAAATGCAATATGGGGCATGGTTTTGTAACTTTTCTCTGGCAATAAATATAACAGGAAGTTAGTCATGTTTCTTTGACCCAGTGCTTCTCCAGCAATGATTTATTTTGCTGATTTTAAAAAAAAAATCAGAAATAACTTCCTTTAAGTTATAATGAACTGAATGTGATGTATGCAAAATGTTTGTTCGCTTAGTTTTTAGTTGAACATAATTCATAAATTAGTCATTCTTTATCAAATTTTTTTATTTGACTGTCTCATCGTCCGTCTCTCCTAGCTTTTCTGAGAGAATAACTAGCCCAACGGTACTGCACCTGAATGTTCTAATTCTCCTGATCACAATTTAATGAATTTCTAGATGTTGTGTTTGTTTTTTCCCAACCTTCTGTCCTCAACCAATCTGGAAAGACTGAAATGAACTTCGTAGGATTAAGATTGGCAGTAACTGTAAAAATGAAAGAAAACTGCTTTTGCCGCTCCAGTAGTAGTCTAACGATGGCTTTTGACCATTCATCCGAGATGGGTTCGAATCCCATGAGGCATGGATGTTGTGTTTGTCCTATGCCACTGTGGCTCTCTCCCTTTCCTGAAACCAGTGGCACTAAATTAGGGCAGGCGACTGCTTATAGCCCATAGAGTTGCTCACAATGGTCATTAAGCCCCCAATCAAAAAAATTGCTTTTTTTAAAAGATATTTTAGCATGCCAACACAAAAATGTAAGTTTGAAAGCACTGGTAACTTTAAATAAAAAGTCACTGCATTGTTAGAAATCAATCTTCTACTGGCCCAGTGGACTACTAGGATTTGCAAGCCACTGGTCGATAGAAAATATAATAAAGAAAATTTTAAAACATATCATTTTAATGGAATAATCTCCAATATTTGTTTTTAAACCCATCATTAATTTGCAGCCTAAAAAGAAAACCATACAGCAAGGTAAAAGAAACAAATTCATTTTTTAACTTGACAAATTAGAAAAACAAGCTTACTGGCCATCCGGGCTAGTAAAATCAACAGTTCCATGGTCCAACGGAAGTTTTACTGGCCAATAGCCAGCAGACCACTGGGTAATTCGAACGCTGCACTGCAATAAAGCGTTTATAGCTATATTTTTGCAGTTAAAAAAAAAAAATCTAGTTTTAATCATCATAATACTGCTCAGTGTCTTTATCAACATATCATTTGCACAGTGTATCAGTTTTTAAAAGAATGCTTGATACATTTCATCGATACGTTAGTCAATCTAAAATATTAATTAAACGTTTACTGAAGTTTTGAGTTTCAATTTTGAGAATGGGCAAAATTTAAATGCCATAGGATTTAGTATCTTCAGTTCACAGTTGAGGCTTTTCCTCCTCCACAGAAATCCACTAATGTGTGGTTTGGCATTTGCTTCCAAAGTCTTGAATAAATGACCTTCCCCCACTCCCCACCCAGACCTAGCAGTTAAATTCTCTTTACCAACTGGAAAGTTGCTTCAAGTACTAAATTGCAAGAAAGTTACAATGAATTTAGTCTGAACTCTAAGTGTAGTAAATTTTATACAGTGCTTATGCTTGGCTCATCTCACCAATGATGAGGAATAAGCTATCTCAATAGTTCACAAAACTGAATATATGTGAATTAGCATTGTTATTAAAAACTTACTAGAGGTTTAATTGAGAACTTCAGTTTTGTAAATGATATACTTGTTATTATGTGGGAATATAGTTTGAACTTCAAAAATGTTTGTTTAAAAAAGTGATCAGTTTTACTTTATTCAGGTATTTAAACTGGCAGTTTTTAAAAGTAAATCAAAGCTGTCACACTTCTATATGGCAATTAAGGGTTGTATCTGTGTAGACCTAGACGTTCTACAATTTAAAACATTTCAATACGGATGTTATCCAAGTAATTATTTGCTTTCCTTCAAGGTTTGCAATCTTTTAAGGATAATATCATCTTCAATGTGCTCGTCACATTTACATTGTTTTATTGTATAAATTCGAATAAATTGTCCTTTCACTTGTGCGAAAATGGCACATTTGTTTAAATGAAGGAGATGAGACACATTCTGTGTTTCCAGGTACTGAATTCTGACAAAAAAACCATTTAAAGACTACATATTAAAGTAACCACTGCAGTTAGTTTAAACTATTAACGGGCTCTTTCACTTAACAGGCAAAAGTTATTGAAATAATTTTGTAGTAACTGCAGTGGGTTAAGTTTAAACAGAAAGCTTGTGTCCGTTGAATGTGAGGAAAAGGAAATTTGTCAAAATTATTAAACTGGTGATAACACAGTGGTATTCAATGTGTTGTAGCACCATTATTCTTGAAATACTGTGTCCACAGAATGTAAAATTGATTTCTACAAGGTATATAACGAAGTAAATTTCTCCGTCATTTTTATCCGCGCCGGGGTTCGAACCCGGGTCCACTCATTCCGGAATAAGTTGCTCTACCAATTAAGCTACGCGGACATTTTATTCTGATTCCTATCTGCCTCTATCTCGTGTGCGTCCTTCTGGCAGGTACGTCACATCTCCTGGTACGTTACATCATCTCCCCCTTATTTTTTATTTATTTTTTTATTTTATTTTTTTTTCGAAGTGCTGCTCTTATTTTTCCTATCTCGCGGTGTGGAAATAACATCACACCATTGCGAGATTGTGAACGGTCGGGTCATCCGGATAGTTCGGGCGCCATTATAACGAAGTGAATTTCTCCGACATTTTTATCCGCGCTAGGATTCGAACCCGGGTCCACTTATTCCGGAATAAGTTGCTCTACCAATTAAGCTACGCGGACATTTTATTCTGATTCCTATCTGCCTCTATCTCGTGTGCATCCTTCTGGCAGGTACGTCACATCTCCTGGTACGTTACAGGTACATGATGTGAGCTTGTGTTGCAACATGTGTGATAATCAGTGCTGAGTCTGGGCTGCATAATATTTATTGCAGTCAGGCGCTTGGGCTCTGAGAGAGTTTTTTTTTTTAATGTGTGAATTTGTATGATTTAGCATACGAGACTTTCTTTGCACTCACTAAGAGAATTCTTCAAGGCAACTGGGTCAGGAGTGGGGACTGTGGAGGTCTATTCTGGGCATGGGGTGACAAATGCCATACTCAATGCATTAGTAAATTTCTGCAGAGAAGGGAAAGCTTCAAGAACTGTAGGTATGAGATAATGGACAGCATGCAGAGTTTGCCAAAATTTTTTTTTTTTTTTTTTTTTTTTTTAAGGAGTAATTTTACTCCTTTGAAAAAGTTTAGGGAGTAATTTTCAAAAGTCGGGAGTATTTTAGAAAAATTAACAGATGAAATAAAATACTTACGAAAATGCTAGGCAATTGTGAAAACTCAATCCAGATTTTTTCATATAAAAAAAATTATTTCACTACCACTCAATGTGATCCGTTTTGTTTCTTGTTTTAGAAATAAATACAATATTCGTATTTTAAAACAATAACATTAAATTTATCATGTTTTGTAATGAGACCACATGGAACAGCAATTTGTTCAAGAAGTGAACAATGGCATTTTTGAGGTTCTTACAGGCATCTAAAAATATCTAATAAACTTCTCAGCAAGTTCCACAGCCACATTTGTTTTTCTGCAGCTGCACAGCATCCAGTGCCTAAATTTTCATTTTGCTGATATCTTTGTTTCCCTTCCATTTCTTTATTGTCGGGTGTTTTTTTTTTTTTTTTTTTTTTTGGCCCTTAGAGGACAATTTTATCCATCATGAATGCATGATAGCTTTCACAATTTTAGATAAAAGATGAATAGTATAACTTTGAAAATATTAATACTTTGGAACACCATGCACCAATTCTTGCAAATTTTTCAGCTTCGTAACTTTCGTTTTCGGACCCCCCCCATCTCTAATTACAGCGAACAATTTCATCTTGCTGATGCACCATTATATTTGCACTTTCTCGCCATGCATTCTGACTTTTCACCCTGTTAAAAAGTTCAGTGGGTTTTTTTAATATTCTTAATTGGCGTCGCATGTATATTATTGATATGGTTGTTCAAAAGATATTTGTTGTAGTGGGGAGGGATGCTATACCAACAGAAAACTAGTGAATTGGGTAATTCAGATTTGGTAGCTTGAGTGCATTCAAAATTAATTCTTTCTTCATGAACTGGAGTATTTCTATTGAATTAAAAATTTTTTATGTACATAACATTAATTATATTCATCTTAAATGGAAATGCTTGTGCTTTTAAGAACTTTTTCACTGCGTACTCAATATTAAACTTTCTCTTTTTCAGGTTGTTGTTTCAAACAGGCTTGTTACTTCTCCTTGCTGCATTGTGACTAGCCAGTATGGCTGGAGTGCCAACATGGAAAGAATCATGAAAGCCCAGGCCTTGAGGGATTCCAGTACCATGGGTTACATGGCTGCCAAGAAGCACTTGGAAGTCAATCCTGACCACCCTGTAATTGAAAACCTGAGGCAAAAGGCTGAAGTTGATAAGAATGATAAATCTGTAAAGGATCTGGTGCTGCTTCTGTTTGAAACCTCACTTCTGTGCTCAGGCTTCGCTTTGGAAGATCCTCACACCCATGCATCCCGCATCCACAGGATGATCAAGTTGGGTTTGGGTATTGAAGAGGATGATGTAGTTGCTACTGAAGCTACTATTGAAGAGATGCCACCTCTTGAAGGTGCAGAAGAGGATGCCTCACGTATGGAAGAAGTTGATTAAGCTATCTTGCTAAGGACTTAAAACACAAATGTACAGAGTACTATAACTAAGTCATTCATTCCCAGCAAAAGGGATCATTTTTCAATTTTCATTATGTTTGTACAAAATATGTTAAAATAAATTCATTCCATTCTGTGTCAGAATTAAGTGTGGTATCATTAATGGTTGCATGTGAACAATTTGCATAATGATTGAACTTTACACAGATTACACAAATCAAATATTTTTGTACCCTAATCATTACTAAGTGAGTCTTTAATGGTTTTAAACTAACTCAGGGTCACTTTAAATACTGAGTCATTCTTATGCAAAATCCTATGATATTAAACCTTGATTTTCTTCCAACTGGGAGCATTAATTGATATGTAATTTTACATCAGGGAATACCACTGAATAGAAATGAAGTACTTTAAATCATCAAGCACTACAGTTATTCCTTTAGAATGGTACTTGCATTTGTCTCCGGTGAAATAGCTAAGGCTTCCTTTCACATGATGGACTGCATAGTATAAGAAGTACTACAGTAGTGAAGTTCAGTATAGTTAC
The DNA here is from genome assembly GCA_039090855.1 of Macrothele yani. Taxonomy (NCBI): domain Eukaryota; kingdom Metazoa; phylum Arthropoda; class Arachnida; order Araneae; family Macrothelidae; genus Macrothele; species Macrothele yani. The sequence goes on from CM077026.1 coordinate 122,902,840, forward strand.
TGCTGCAGGTCTGAATTGTGGATACTTTTTTTTTTTTTTTTTTTTTTTTTGTTAAACTTTAGCATGTGCACGGGAGTCTTTCTGGCACCGAATAATCCTGTAATTAAAATGCATTAAGAAAATTAACTGAATACTTTCCCTTAGCTCCAGAAAAAAGTTCTTAATTGACACTGATTTTGAAGTTATCTAATTCAAGAAAACTTGCATAGTCACCACAGTTATTTGCACCTGATAATTCTGCTAGTAAGTTTTGTGATGAGGGGGTATATTTAAGACATGTCAGTTGTATCTGTGTGAAAATACTGAGTAAAAAGATATGCTATGTTACATGTTGTTTGATAATGACTTGCTAATGTCTAAGAATTGTATAATTTAAATGTAACCATCAGCTGGCAAGAATGAAACAAATAGAATAAAGGTAAATACACTAGGAACTTCTAAATCAATTGTATCAGATCCACAAAACTATTTTACATTAAGAGGCTCAAAAAGGTGTAACCTCTCAAATTACATTGATAATGCCTTTTACTAGGGGATGGTATGACTTATAAAAACTAGGTTAAGAAATTCTGTGTGATTTCAATCAAATATATGATGAAATCTCACCTTTTGAAATACTAGTAGTAAATCTGAATGATTTATATTCAATACCCTTATTGAACATCATTTACTGAGAAGCAAACAAATTTTAATTTTTTTTGTTATTGTTTGGGGTTTAATAATTGCAGCATGAACACAACCCAAGCAGTTACTTGTTCCAAATTTGAGGCCACTGGTTCCAGGGAAGAGAGGAAGCCAGTGTAAGACAAATGCCCCATCCATATCTTGCATTGGATTTGAGCCCGGACCCTCCCAAACTAATGGTCAGAAGTTAGCACTAAGACCACTGGGCCAGTCACATGGCATTTATGTTTAATTTACATTTGACTTGTAATTTTTTTAATAACTTGAAATTTTGCTACTAACTGGCATGACTGCAAATTTTTAAATATTTGTAGCAGGACTGTATCTGCACTTCTTAAATCCCAATTGAAAAATAATTCTTTCTTTCACTGATACCCAAGCTTCGAAAAATATTTCGTGCATGTTTTTGGAGCAAAAGGATTTGCAATTTTCCCCACAAAGGATTGAAATGTCACTAAATTTCCTCCTTTTTTTTTTTTTTTTTTAGAGGAGGGTAATAAATATTGTAAACACCATAGCTAAAAAGCACTAAGTGCTCTGGTGAAGGGAGAGAACCAGTGCTTTGACTACTGTGCTGCCAGGGAGAATATTTTTCATATATTATTATTAGTGAATAAATTATTTGCTGTGTTTGTCTTATTTTTCTGTTTTTTTCCTTCCCTGCTACGAGTTACTCTGAATTGCAGACTGGGGGCAACTGCTTACAACCCTCAGTTTCTCATTGTGGTTGTTCAACCCTGAATTTTTTTTTTTTTAATGCTCTTTGAGCCATAAATTATGCATTTTTCTCAATGTATATTCATTTAAAGAGTGAAAAACGTTTTTATGTGAGATTCCATTTAGTGTTGGGAACATTTTGCCTATATATTTTTATTTTACATAATTCGCTGCTCTGCAGCTTCGATAAAAAAAAAAAAAAAAAATATTTCTGCTCTATATGCATGGTACATATGCTCCTTGAAAAGTCCTTTAAAAAGAAAAGCTCATTTTCAAGTCCTGGAAAGTACTTGAAAAAGTTTTAAACTCTGTAAAGAGTACTTGAAAATTTTTTTTTTTTGTTTTTAAGTAATGTTATTAAAGTGTATGTGTGTGTAAAAGTTTGTTTTGAAAAGTTGTATAGATTTCTGTGTAGTTCTTATAAAAATGCAAAGCTGATCAAATAGTTCAGAACTTGCATTCAACTCAGGGCAATACGTTGACAGCTGGTACCTTTGCTATGACATCACTACGGAGTTAAACGTCAGCCGTGGGAGTAAAATAAGTGGAATGATGTATTTGCGAATCGTGATGGTTTCTGTTGACTGGGGTTAGGGATGCAATCCTTGCCGGAAAGTGAATGTAAAAATAAATGTACCCTTTTAAAATATTCCACAAAATAAAATTATTTCAAAAAACACCAAAACAGAGGGGCAGTTCAAAGTTAATAAAATAAACAGGGAGGCAGGGAGTACCTGACAGATCATTGAAGGCGTGCTCGCCCCAGCTAAGTTTAATGGTTTGAACTTCTTAAAATACATACCTACTGACAGCACACACATATGATAATTTGATTTTTAAAAAGTCCTTGAAGAGTGCTTGAATTTATTTTGCTTGAAAGAGTGCGAACCTTGATGTGCCATTCACCATGGTGAACATTACGAATATGATTTTGAACATTGAGCACTTTTCCTGCTAGGGGTGTATAAGCATTGCTAACAATGCTTTCAAAGTAGCACTTGGATTTTGTTTTCAGTAAAATGGTTTTTGATTAAGAGTTTTATAGAGGTAATTTTTAATACATTTAGTGGTCAGTTATGAACTAGAATCTAGTACATTATCAGGACTGCACTGGAGTGGTTGTTGCCATTCGGTTGGGAGCGCCCAACTGCAGTTATCATTAAGTGTGGTACTTCTTGTTATTTTTATCTTTTCAAGTTTCCACATGCGATTGGTTGGTGATCATTTTTATTCAGTTCCATTTTATGGAGTATCCACTTGTTTGCACATGCCTGCCCAAATCTGTTGTTTCTAATAGATGCTTTATGTTCATATGGACTTCTAAATTTGCCCCCTTTTTACCCATGTAGCTTGGCTTACAGGTACAGTCTATGCTATAGACTACCTCTTCTTGTAATTGGATGTGTTTTTCTTGTTGGTTTATAGATGGAAGGAATTTTTTTAGCTTGTTATTCAGATCTGGAGCAAGCCTAATTATAATTACATGTATATACTGTATTTTTCACTGACCTTTTTTACTTGGGGTAATCTTACTAGTGCACTTGATACGATTTTCCTGCTTCTTATTTGCCATATTCTTAAAAATATTGTTTATGAGTGGTAAGGAGGAAATTTTTCTGACAATTCTTTCCAGTTCTTTGTAAATGGCTTTTGGAGCTAGTGTAGAAACTAGGAAGTTGATTTTCTCCAAAAATTGTCTCGCAATATTAGACTTGATGTAGTTTGGGGATATGAGTTCTACCCTAATATCTTGTTTGTGTTAGCGCATTTTTTTTTTTTTTTTTTTTTTTTTTTTTTTGGTAGATGTGTTAAAATATTTCCTTCTTTTAAGGTTAGGGGTGAAATCTCACCCCTAACCTCAGATGAGATTGATCTTCATTTGCTATTATGAATACTATGCCATCCATGTATCGGACATATAGAACAAATATTGGGGGCTGTATCTAGATTTTTCTTCTAATTTACTCGCAAAGTATTTTGCCATTAGACGTGCTAGTGGAGATTTTATTGTGACCCCTGATGTAATTGGATCAGTCTAAGCTTGTAATATTTATTTCCCAATTGAAAGAAATTGGGAGCAACTCATACTTATTACATAAAACTTCTCTGTTGTGGTCATGGAAAACTATTTTCTCTGCAAGGTCATCTGCAATAAATTCTGTAAAAAGATCCAGGTTTATATTAGTGTACAAAACTGTACATTGATACTATATCAAGGCTTCCTAATACTAGATGATGTAATCAGGGTGCGCACGCGTGCTTGAAAACCTGGAAAGTCCTGGAAAATCATGATTACGTTTTCAAGGCCTGGAATATCCTGGAAAAACGGTATTTTTTTAATGCTGTCTTGAAAAGCCTTGAAATTTGAAATTAGTGCTTAAAAAAAATGCCCTTTTAGGAAATCGTGTTACTGACTGTTACCCCTTAATTTTTTTAAGTTCCTCTCCTCTGTTCTCAAAGAAACCGCCGGCTACAGTGGTGTTTCGGATGTGCCCAAATCCTAATTTGGCTTGGGGGGGGGGGGCACTACTTCCAGTGCAATAAAATTGGATGATTACTAGCAGGTCTGTTAGGGAAGGGGAGCTTGATGCATTCTCTAGCCCTGAGCTTGATGTCCGTCCGACAACTACTGAGAACAACAGAAGGGGAAAGAAGAGACATTTAGCATTTGCAAGGGGGTCGCGTGTTTACCAAGTCAGCTGGCATCCACCAGTGAAGAGTATGCCTGAACAACACATTCATCTGCTCCTTGTTTATTGCATTAAGACCCTTGCTTCCGGCCCACCCTCAAGAGACTTCGGCTACTTATGATAAAAAATAAGAAAACTATCTTTGCGAATTTTTCACAAAAGTGACTGAAATTTTTACATTTACTATAATTGGATTACAGAAGCTCACTCCCAAAATTCCATTTGAATCGGTTTAAAACTTAAAAAGTTAGCATTGGAAATTTGTATTATGTGTGCCTCTTTAGACAGTGAGCCTTGAGCAGAAAGTGTGTTACCATAGCAACGGTTGATTGACAGCTGGGAGCGCTGATCCTAAGCCCTTGGTTGGGAAGAAAGCAAACACCTGTTTATCACTTCCACGGCTCAAAAGGACTAAGAGATATTTTCAGAAATCCATTTTCCGGAATTTTGAAAATAACACAGTAAAATTTTTACAGTGGTTAAAATACATCACAATAAAGTTCTAGTGCAAATTTCGCCGAATTCCGTTTGAAACTTTAGCAGATGCAAAAAAAAAAAAAAAAAATATTCCGTTGCAAAATCGGATTCAAAAAAAAGAAACGGCAATTATAAATTACGGGAAAAGCAAGCAAATTATTTTTTTTTAGATGCCATGGTTTATTTAAACAGAGTGATCCTTAAATTTTGTTTCTGTGATGATATGGACTCTATTTTAATTACATACATTTTTATTACTGTTTTAATAAAAAAATCTATAATTAAAAAGTTTTCAATGGATTTAGGCGAAATTCAGCAGATAAACGTATTTTAGTAAATTGCAACGTTATGACGTAAATTTGGTCATTTTGTCGAAAATTGGGCAGCATTTTTTTTTACGTTTTATCCTATAGTTAGGGTGAAGGAGGAAGACACTTCAGTGAGCTGCTGCAGGTGGTGATTTATGGCGATGTGCCAAATGAAAAGAAGCCGTTCCATCAGGACATTCCAGAGGTTGAGTGTGCGTGGACGCGTGCTCCTGCTGTTTGAACTTAATCGGAATGTTTTCGGGAGGGGGAGAAATATCCGTTTCAGCTTTACAGCTTTCAGGCTCCTTTTTTTTTTCTTGGTAATAAATAAAAACCATAGTTGCTGCATTCACCATTGATCCATATTCGCATTTCTTGAATATAAACAGCAGACAATCGGAAACATGGTGTTGGGTGGGTCTTGATGTTCTTCATTTGTATCTGCTGAATTTTGTTCTGTGGGAATACGGAATGAGTTATACTGTGAATACATACAAAACTACATATTTTTGAGCTGAAAAAATATGTCTACTTGTACACAGTAGCTAACGTGTGAACTCAGACGAAGACAATCAGACATATGGACGTCTGATTCCATAAAAAAATCAACCCATTTTATTATACCCGACAGGTAAAAAAGAAAAAACATTACATGTTTTTAAACATTATAAAGGAAAGCGGATTTTTGAAACACCATGACTTGATATTAATTTCTGAAAGGTTTTTTTTTTTTCGATTTTAATTTCTGAAATCTTTTTTTTTTTTTTTTCAATTACAATACATTGTAACAGGATACCTGTGTGTTGTATCCCTTAGTTGTATGGCAGATTTTCAGTCGGCCGATATCTGCGATCGTAAGTGGTAGTTACATTGCTATTGTTGATGATGACAAGATAAATACTGAAGTAATGTAGAATGTTGCATAAAGTAAAAAAAAAAATCGCCCCCTCCTCCCCCTTCGAACTTTTATGCGGTTATCATAGCTGATCAACCATTTCATTCCATGAACATCAGCGCATTTCAATCATTTGACCATTGGGGGTCTGACGGAATTCAGCAGTGCTTAAGCGCCTAGCGCAACGAGAACATGCTAATTATGGACAGTTCTATTCCCTTCCCCCTATCATCCCTAATAATTGAAAGCGCATACTGTAGTTTCAAATATTCTGTGTATGAGCTAATTTTCACGCTGTTCGTTATGTTTTTATTTTAGAAATTAGTTATTACTAACCCTTTCGAACTGTAGGTTGCAGAAACGTTTATGCTTCGGTTTTTTCCATTTGTCCGTACGATAATTCACGTAAAAGGGGTTGGATGTTGGCGAAATTTTAGTATGCTGTTAGGTACAACCTAGGAACCTACCCTGTTGAAAATGGTCAAAATTAAATTCAAAGGCATAGATATAAGAGCAGTATTCATTCTCCAAGCTTGAAGCCCTACGTCCACTCCAGCTGGGTAAGTATGAAAGATTTGAGACTTGGAGGAGACCCAGTACAAAGTTTTGCTTCCCTCAGGCACTAAGTGTTTGTTAACATTTCCTTTCCTCTGGTTTGTAGCCCAGCTGTAAGAGGTGATGCATTGTAACAGTCTTTTAGCACAACACTCTGTCTACTGATTGGCATACAGGTCATAAAACAGTAACTTCACTAAGTGTTGTTTCCTTGTTTTGAATGAAGACTAAATCAATGCCAAAGCATTTGCAACCCAGGCTGCCTAAAGGACAAAGCTGGGGGAGCAGGAAAGAACATAGCAGTAAGACCCCTTTTTCTTTAATTACTTAAAATCTGGCCTATAGTAATTGGTCACATGTGTAGCCCCTTACTCAGGGGAAATTCTCAATTTTTAGTTGTGTGGTTCCTGATCTTAGATATTTTTTTGGTTTTCATTTACTGTTTCAGTGGATTTACCCATTTTTTTCACCCCCCCCCCTCCCCATTAAATATGGGTAAGTGTACTTTTAGTGATCTTTGGCTAATAAATCCTAAATATGCTGGATGGATTAAAAAAGATGAAAGCAATTGCCATGTTGCAAAATGCATTTTTATCCATTAAAATAATAGATGTTTCGAATATGGGGGAATCCGCTTTAAGAAGCCACATGAAAGGAAAAAAACATAGTATGTTGACAGAAAGCTGTAAAAATGTTCCACTAACTGTTGATAAATTGCTATGTGTATCAAGTGATAAACAAGTACAGCCTATTGCATCCACATCTAATCCTCTGCATATTCCTCTTGAAAAAAATGCAACCATTAAAGCAGAAGCATTGTGGTGTTTAAAAGTGGTTAAATCCCATTACTCTTACAGGTCTTGTGCAGGTAATGATGTTTTATTCAGCCTAATGTTTTCTGACAGCAGAATTGCTGGAAACTTCAGCTGTGGCGAAAAAATGTTCCTACATTTGTTGCTTTGGTTTGGCACCTCACTTTAAATCAGTGTTGGTTCAGGAAGTCTAAAATGAAAATTTTGTGATTTTGTTTGACGAAAGTTTAAACAAGTTTAGTCAGTCAAAACAAATGGATATACATGTTCGTTTATGGGAAAAAGGAACAGTTTCAACCAGATATTTGTCATCAGTTTTTTTGGGTCATGCTAGTGCAGACATAATGATGGAAAAATTTCTTGAATGCATGGCGTGCCTCCCACTGTGTAACATTGTGCAGTTATCAATGGATGGACCCAATGTTAATTGGAAGTTTTTTGATATGCTGCAATCAACACTTAGTGCTGACTCAAATGTCCAACTCCTAAACACAGGGAGCTGTGGACTTCACATTGTAAACAATGCCTTTCGACATGGAGCCTCAGCAACAGGGTGGGAAATTCAAAAGTTGCTTTCATCATTATTTAGGCTTTTTAAAGATTCACCTGCAAGGAGGGAAGATTTTTCTAAAATAATTTTAGCCAGTAAGATGCCATTAAAATTCTGCCCACACAGGTGGCTAGAAAATACTCCTGCCTGCGAGCGAGCATTAGAAATTTGGGCAGACATTGAAAATTATGTTAACCAAGTTGAAAAGAAGTGCATCAAGAATCCCCACACTGTATCATTTGATGCTATCAAAACTTTCACTAAAGATCCTTTTGTTTTGGCTAAACTGCATTTCTTCAATTCAGTTTCAAAACAGCTGGTACCATTTCTCAAGGCATATCAGTCAGATAAGCCAATGATGCCTTTTATGGCCACAGATCTTGAAAAGATGCTAAGAAATATGATGAATCGCTTTGTTAAAAGAACCGTAATGGCAGAAGCTAACTCTGCCTTAAAGCTGTTACAAGTAGACCTTACAGATGCATCTCAGTGTTGTCACTATAAAGAAATTGATGTTGGGTTTCAAACAGAGAAGGTATTGAAAGAATTAAGTGCTAAGAACATTAGTGAACGCAAACTTACGGAGTTTAGAATGGAATGCCGAATATTTTTGCAAAAGCTAGTTGTGAAGCTATTGGAAAAAATCCACTTAAGTACTCCCTTGTTCGCCACATGAAGTGTTTAGATCCTCGGTTGATGTCAAAAAATAGTGAGACTTGTATTAAGAATCTAACATTCATTCTCACACTTCTTGTTGATGCTCATAGAATACAACCAGAATTATGTGATAGTGTAATATGGCAGTTTAAGGAATTTGTGACCAGTGTTGCAGCAGTAAAATCTTCATTCATAAACTTTGATCCAGAAGATAAACAACAAAGAGTAGACACATTATTGTATGAGTACATGTCTTCTACTAAAGCTTTTAGTGAACTGTGGAAAGTTGTGAAACTTCTTTTACTGTTGTCACATGGGCAAGCTTCTGTTGAGAGGGGTTTTTCAGTCAATAAGGAGCTCATTGTAGAAAACATGAGAGAGGAGTCAATTGTAGCACAGAGAATTATTTATGATCATATATCCTATGTAGGTGGTATTGATAAGGTAAATATCTCAAAATCCCTTCTGTTATCAGTTGGAGCTGCAAGGCAAAAATACATACATTATTTGGATGATAAGTCCAAAGAAAAGGAAAAAGCAGCCATATGTGGAAAAAGGAAAGCTATTTTAGATGAAATTGATAGCATAAAAAAGAAAAGGAAACTCATTGAAGGAGAAGTCAAAGAATTACTTAACTCTGCTGATGATTTAGCTTTAAAAGCTGAAACTACAAATAACAATACATACATTGTAAAATCTAATAGCTTTAGAAAAACTGCTCATGAGAAAAGAGCAGTACTTAAAAAAATGGATATGGAACTTGAAACCAAAGTCAGCAATCTTAAATCTGTATAACCATCCATTGATACTCCATATTTGTGGTATCTTCCAAGCATATAGAGAATTAATACTAAAACATAAAAATTTTATATTTGTACAATTTACAATAGAAATGAACTTTTTTTCTTTCTTTGAAGCATGTTGAACTTCAAACCAGTTTTGATCTTTTATCTTCATAATTATTTAGTGTTTTTCATATGAAGTTCATGTAAATAGACTAATGAACTCTTCTGTTCCAAAAACTTATAACTTTCTGCAACTAACTTCCACAATTGGGCTTCTTATTGGACTAAAACTTTGGTAAGTAATATAAAACCTTATATATACTTGTACAGTAAATACTCATGGGCTCCTAAAACATATTTTTGCTGTACATTTTACTATGAATTTGTGGCCAAAACAATTCAATCAATTGTCCTTAATGCATTGATCAGATTTTGGTTTATATAACTGACAAACTTCCAATTTTTTTAAAAAAAGCTTTTAAAAACTTAATTCATATAATTGTCTTATGTTTTGGGAGTTGAACCAAAAGTGGTTATTCTGATTCTGGTTATGATTGAAGCTTAACTGGAGGTAGAGATTCCTTATGCTCATCATTTTTCATTTATGTAAAATACTTAAGAATATCCTAATTTATACCAATAAAAAACTGAAATTGTTTTATGTTTAAGGTTTTTATAAATAGTTTAGCTAGTTCCACATTTTGGGGTAGCACTTCATAAATTTAGTTTAGCAGTGATTTTGATTTAAAAAAATAAAAGTAAATTGAGGCAATCTTGTTTGATATGAAAAATAATTTTTGGAAAGTAATATGAGGCAAGTGTACTGGTAGACATATAAAGGTGGTTAGATTCTTTTGGGTTGGGTGGTGGGCCAGGACTTTCTGACTTCTATGATGAAACTTATTTGAAATTTGTTGCCATGTTCCTAAAATTACACTTTCTGTTTTAAACTCTATTGGTTCACCTTTCTATGATCGTCCACTCCCGAATCATTTCTTGAGGTGCATAGTGATTCCGTGGCTTATGCTTTTTGATTTAACATAACTGTACTACAATTGGGGGAAATTTTCCTCAAGTCTGGAACATATTCTGTCTAGTAATAAGATTTTCATTGCCTTCAAAAGTCACATCCCAATATGCAGCCACCAGTGGCAGTTATTGGGAATGTTAAAAAGAAAAAAATCATTCCCATGTATGGAAACACTTTTCATCAGAGCTAGAATCCACCTGTGGGCATAACAGGCACATGCCCCATTTCAAAAAAAAAAAGGGGGGGGAGGTTGAGTAAGTAGATAAGTGCTTTGCTTTGTCTCACATTTCTTGTTTTCAGACATCACACTTTTTCACTTATGGATTTGCAACTCCACGTTTTGTCTTACATTGGCCCGAACTTTTCAGTGATCCACACAGCAGTACTTCAGAACTGCTGTTTGTGATGTACTCTGACAGGCAAGCACCCCATCTCCCCCTTATGGGTCCTCCATGTTTTACCACCGTGTTTTTTGGAGGAAATAAATCTCAGATTTTTTTACCAGTCCTCTGTTAGACGTGCGCCCTCCCCATTCTTAAATTCTGAATCTGCCCTCACTTTATTTTATAATAATTTCAGTTGTTATCAATAATAGTCTGATTACATGGAAGATAGTGCAGAATAGTGATGCAGCTAAAATGACTGATTAAATTAATCATTTTCTGATTGAGGGAAAGGATTTTCTGAATAGCCTTGTGGTAATTGCATCATGATTCAATTTAGCATTATTGGGTAATTCGCCAGTTAAAAACTTTAAAAAGAAATGTAATGGGTAAAAAAGCACACTCATCCATTTGCATCTTTCATCATTTTTATTACTTAAAACTGAAATTGCTTTTAAAAACTAATTTGAGCATGATACTGTAAAGCGTAGTAATCATCCTGGAATTTTTTGTATATGGCCTGGAAAAGGCCTGGAAAGTCCTTGAATTTTTTCCCCCAAAAAGAGTACGAACCCTGTGTAATTCTCATAAGTTATTAGCTAGATAACGTAGCTACATTCAGCCCTTAGTATTTGGTCTGTCCGATAGATGAATAACATTATTATTCGTAATATGTAATTAAGATCAATCTCTACCTACTATCATTCTGATACATTTAACTTGCTGTAACATTCCCCAAAATTCTTAGAACTCCAAAAGGACCATTGCCTCAACACTTGGATTTATCCTTAGCCTTAAAAGAAGGAACGATTTTAACACATCTACAAAACAAAAACAAAAAAAATACACCACCGCTAACAGATAAGGTATTATCATACAACTCGTTTCGCTGACTACATAAAGTCTAACACTGCGAAACAATTTTTGGAGAAAATCAACTTAGTCTACAGAAACTCAAAAAACCGTCCACAGATAACTGGAAAGAATTTTGTCGGAAAAGTATTTTCCCTCTCCATTCATAAAGCATATTTTTAAGAATTGGGCATTAAATAAGAAGCAGCAAGGAAATCACATCAAGTTCACTCGTAAAATTATTTAACACAAAAGTCTTCGAAAATCTTAAAAGAAAAAAAAAAAATCTGGCTCTCCCAGATCTGAACAATAGGTTAAAAAAACTTTCCATCTGTAAAACAAGAAAAAGATCCATTTACAAGAAGAGGTACACTGTACCTGTGGACTAAAGTTGTGTAGGTGAAACGGGGAGAAGTGTAAAAGTCCATGTGGAGGAACATTAAGCAGCTATTAGACACTTTACTAGACAGGCTGCAGTGGTCCCTAGCTTCTGACCATTCGTGCAGGTTCGAATCCGTGAGGCGTGGATGTTTGTCTTACAGCTCTGGTTCTCTCTCTTTCCTGGAATCAGTGGCTCTAAGTTAGGGACGAGCGACTGCTTTATAGCCCATTGAGTTGCTCACGGTGGTTGTTAAATCCCCAATCAAAAAAAGAAACTAGGTTAGAATAAGATATCTGGAGATGCTCTTGTTCATGGAGAAGCGACGGCGCCGCCCCGGTGGCGCAGTGGTCTAAGCGATGGCCTCTGATCATTCGTCCGAAAGGGGTCCGGGTTCGAATCCCGTCAGGCATGGATGTTGTGTTTGTCTTACGGCACTGGCTCTCTCTCTTCCCTGGAACCAGTGACCCTAACTTAGGGACGGGCGACTGCTTTTAGCCCATTGAGTTGCTCACGGTGGTCGTAAACCCTACAATAAAAAAAAAATAATAATAATGGAGAAGCGACGGCCATTAAAGTGTGGGAAAACTGGCAGTTTCAAGGCTATTTGCAGTGCATTTTTATATTGGCCGAATCGCAACCATTCGTCTAAAATATTTCTAAATTTTCACTAACTAGCTACCGATGTGTGAAGATATGCTGGATTTATAAAATTCTTAAATATTTTGAGGCTCCTTCCCATTTTAAATTGAAATTTTAACCACAAATGTATTTAAAATTACCTATAAAACCAATAATTAAAAATTTTTCACTGTAGATCAATAATTAGTGTGCCATGACATTAATAACTTGATTCTTTTTTTATTATTTTTCTTTTTTGCATCCATGGCCCACACTAGGAGGAATATTTTGTGCATGTTTTCCGTTATGCGCAGTTCTGTAGCTAGTGCGTTTCTATTGCAATAGTACCTCCGCTTCCAAAAATCCGTTTGAAAAAAATCCTTCTAGGCCGGGTACTGTTGACTATAAGAAACATTTTGCCCTTATTTCTTTTTCAAATATCGTACAGGTTTCTTGTTAGGAATGAAATGTTATATTTGGCTTTGATCCATATCTCTGCTTCTAAAAGCTCGATTGGAAAAAAAATATGCTTCGGTTAACTTCCGTTATGATGAATATTTGGGCACTGGAAATATCAGACTGTCTGTATTTCTAGAGCCGATTTAAGAGGGCAGCCTCGCATTTTCAAGGGGCCCCGGAATTACGCAAGATGCTTGAAAAATTGACAGAATTCAAAATTTTTTTTTTTAAGCCCGCAAAAAAATATATAGTCCATCCTCAAATATTTTGAAGGCATTACAGAAGTTTTATTGTACACATCTGTAATTGGGGGAAATTTTCATACATTAAGAGTTCGTTTAAATCATGATATTTGAAATATGTATATTATTTTGCCCACTAATTCGACATAATTTCAACAAGCTGAACCTAATCCTGGGGACTGGGGATTAAGCAGAACTGAACTGGTATCAATTTTTTAACCATGCATTTTTACATTTTCTTGCTATCACTGATTCGTTCAGTCATCATGGGATAGACACTTCAATACGATGGCTGGATATTTTTATGGCTTCCTCGTCATATTTTGGGAATGTTTTCTCCTGGGCCACTGGGAGAATTCCCTGTGGGCCGCCATATTCTGGACCGATAGACCTTGTGCTAACTCAAGGAAAAAAAAAGTATATTTATACTTCAATATTCTTGTCGAAGAAAACCAAATATGCTAAAACGGCGAAGTTTTTTTACCACTTTGACGATTTCAGAAAAAAAAAACCGTAATAAATGTTCTGTTGAGACAAATACTGTTTTTTGTACACACCCCCTTTCCATTTCTAGTCTGAAATTTAAAGCTTGTTTGTTCCTTTGGGCTGACATACTCTACCCCAGTCTGTTTTTTGGCAATTGCAGTTGAATAATGAGTACGGCCTAACCAAATATGCTATCAATAGTCCGAGATAGAAACTCCAAATTCGTTGTGTACGTTAATGCATTAAGCTACACCTCAAGTAAAAGTTTTGGGTTGCTGCTTTTCATATGCATATCTCTTTTTTTTTTTTTTTTTTCTTCTGAACGAGATCTGCATTTGATTTACTACTTTTGGGGCCTTACAGTTACATGAATTCTTAAACTACATTTCTGGAAAGTCTGTTTCAGGTACAACAAAAATACTTCTATTTGAAAGTAATTAAATAAAAATAAATTTTTGAAGTTCTCTCACTTTACAATTCTGCACATTTGCAATTTTTTCAAGAGATTTTGATTTTTTGTAATTATTTTATTAATGACTTGCAAGTCTTGAAAGAGCACTTATTTTTTGGCACATTTGGGTTTCCGTTCTCACTAAAAGAGAAAAAAAACAAAAAAAACTTACAAACTCTGAATTCAGTTATAGCAAAAAAAATCATAAGAGTGGAATAAAGTTTTCGAATCTCTCTCGAAGAACGTACCATGTCTATTGCTTCTCAGCGACGGAAGAAATTTTGTTCTTACATTAAATTTTATTAGGGATCTGCGGTTCAGTAAAATGGGTAAAGTGTTAATTATTGCTTCAACACACACGCACACACACACACACAATGCAATGATTCGTGGACTTGTGCTGAAAAGATGTTTAGCCAGTAAACGATGATGCTAACATTCCGTTTTCTTAGGGATGGGGTATTGACAATTTTTCCCAAAAGTGGGCTGCACAGGAGCAGTTTCCAGGGCCGTTTATGGTCCGCTACTGCTCCTGGATATTTTTGTTCATCAACGCATAGTGAAATCCTAGATGCGCCACTAATACTGGGGCCCAAAAATACTGTCCAGCCCCCGGGCCGCATTTAAGCAAACCTTACATTGATACGGGACTGCGGAATTCTCGGCCAGTCAGAGGGCGGCATTCAGCTTCAGAGACAACACATATGGGTGGGGCTTATCTTCATGTGTCACGTAGGATTACTTCTGAGATACGATCTGAGCGGCTTTGGTTTATGTGATTTCATGTCATTTTCACGTTCGCTGCCTTTCGGTTTAAAAAATAAAAGAAATTTACGTACATTAACATAATAAAGACATACACAAACAAATATACTGTATAAATATCAAAACATAAAGACAAGTGGAAAGGTACGGTTTTTATTAATTCTGTAACGGTTATTTCATATCTTAAGTAACGATGTGAAATGTAGAATGGGTAAATGTGTAGATTAGCGTTCTAAATTATTTCGTCCGAAAAATATTAGTACCTGAGAAAAGTGCGACGTACAGATTTTAGATTATGGAAATGAATGGCAAATGGTGCAGAAACTTCATGTTTTAAATGTCTTTTAAATATTTTTTTCCTAATATTTACCTGTAAGTGCGATGCTGTGAAGAGACGCTGCGGTAGGCCTAATGCATCGCAACCGCGACGATGTCAAGTTTGTTCCATTGAAAGGAAGATTCTCTGTGGCGTGTAATTCACGCGCGGGTGACTACAAGTACAGCCGCGTACGTTCTTGCCACGGGAGCAAAGCATCATGTACTCATACGCTACAGAATATAGTTCGTTCATGTTTTGTCAATGTTTTTAAAGCAGATGTCGAGAAATGTTTCGTTCTTTTACACCCGATTCCTCATAGAAAGTAGAAATATGGCTTTCTATGTTGTACAGGAAACTGGAGAAGAATAACTTTCGGTTCTGCTTAGAACGCTTCCATTCGTACCTGATTTGCTGTGCCACTGCAGTTTATCTTCTCCTGTTAATTCTTTGTTTGCAGGTCAGTTTCTATCTCACTGATACGTACATTTTGCAAATCAAAGAGGTTGTTTCCGGTTTATCCTGCCAACAACGTACAGGGTACAATAAAATAAAGGGTGGATAATCTGGACCTATTTTCTGTAGCTTATCACTACAACATTTATTGCTCTCCTCCCAACAACGTAACCGCTTTCTCTTGTACTCATCCGTCCGTCATTTCGGTACAGCAACGAACCGACCTTTTAACGCTGCAAAGCTTGACATCCTCCCGGTGGCGATGCGTTAGGCTTACCACACCGTCTCTTCACAGCATCGCACTTACAAGTAAATGCTACTATAAAAATCTTTAAAAGACATTTAAAATATGAAATTTTTGCAACATTGCCATTAATTTCCATGCTCTAAAATCTGTACGTCGCACTTTTCCCAGGTACTAATATTTTTCCGACGATATACTTTAGGACGCTAATCTAAACATTTACACATTCTACATTTCACATCTTTACTTAAGATATCAAATAACCAGTGGCGGCTCGTAGTTAGCTGAGATGCTGGGGGAGGGGGAGGGGCTGCCTCTCAGTTTTGTATATATCACGATACCACTTCGAAAACTAAGTTACTGAGCATGTGCTGATGCTGTCCGCTTAATAATAATAACAATAATATATATATATATATATATATATATATGGGATGTAAGGTCAGGTGATGCGTAACATCACAGCCTCTCCTTGACAAATGTCAACCCCGCCTTCTCGTGGTGCGTCCTGTTCCCACTAAAGGGGCTCTGACGACCGCCAATAGCGGTATAACTATACCATCGGGATCAGAGGAAATGCTATCCCACACTCACCAACCCGCTTGGCCAGCGTGGTGAGTTATGGCCAAACACCTCCAAAATGACTCTACAACTTAAATCTTGGCCCTCAGTCTCCGGCAGCTGGAATGTACCTGGCCAAGGCAGCGGCCAGTGCGACATGAAGGCAGAGGGTGCTAAGAATCCCCGGAGGACCGGACTAGGCTGCCATTTGATGCTGACCTTGCCTACCTATAACGGACGCTCCCTATCTTCTGATTCAAGGCTTCTTGAATTGGAAGAGGAACTACAAAGGATCAAGTGGGACATTGTTGGGCTAAGTGAGGTAAGGAGAAAAGGAGAAGATCTCATTGAACTGAAAAGTGGACATCTCTTCTATTATCGTGGGACAGATACTGGCAGAACTAGTGGTGTTGGATTTATAATAAACAAGAAACTGAAGGATAAAGTGATAGAAGTTGAAAGTTCCTCTGACAGAGCTGCACGACTCGTTATCCAACTATCGAGAAGATACCAGGCTCAGATTATTCAAACTTATGCACCCACCACAAGTCATCCTGAAGAAGAAATTGAAGAATTTTATGAGGAAATTCGTCATCTAAATAATAAAGGTAAGCAGCACTTGAAGATAATTATGGGAGATTTCAACGCAAAAATAGGGCAACGACAACAGAATGAAACTTCAGTAGGTAAATTCGGTCACGGCAACAGAAACCAGCGTGGAAATACTCTCGTTGAGTTTGCAGAGGCAGAAGGATTTTTCATCTTGAACTCCTTTTTCAAGAAAAAGCCACACAGGAAATGGACATGGAGACATCCAATTGGGACGACAAGTGAAATTGATTTTATTATGTGTAACAAAAAATTCGTCATCGAAGACTGCAGTGTGCTGAACAAGTTCAACACAGGTAGTGACCATAGATTGGTGAGATGTAAGATGCACCTCAACACTAAACTGGGACGTGGCAAGCTCATAAGACAAACAAAATGTATTGACATAACCAACCTTAAAAAACACCATAATACCTTCAAGTTGGAACTGAAGAACAGATTCTCTGCTTTAGAAGGCCTAACATCGGAAGAAGTGGATATTTCGGAAGTTAACAGAAAAGTAACCAAAGCTCTTATGGAAACAGCAACAAAATTAGCTGGGTCTAAGAACAAGTTGCATGTGAACAAATTATCAGGAAAAACCAAAATGTTGATGCAAAAAAGAAGAGAGATGAGGACAACTAAAGAAGATGTGACTTCCAAAGTGGAATATATAGAGCTATGCAAGACAACACGAAAAAGTATCACTGAAGACGTAAGGAAATTCAACTGTGAGCTAGTGAGGAAAGCAATTGAAAACAACCAAAGCCTTAAGATAGCAAAGGGACATCTCAGTAAGGGAAGAAAACAGATTATGGCTCTGAGAAAAGAAGATGGTTCTGTAACAAGAAATAGAGGCGAAATTCTGACAAGAGTGAAAGATTTCTACTCCAAAGTATATGAAAGGGATGATACATGTACTCCAGACATCATGAAAGGTACCAGAGTTCTTCCAGTCCTCCCAGCAGAAGTTGCTCATGCAATCAAGAACATGAAGCGGGGGAAAGCTCCAGGAGAAGATGGAATTACTATAGACATCATACAAGAAGCAAATGGAGAAATTGAAACAGTACTCGCCCAAATTTTCACTCGATGCCTTAATGAAGGGAAGATTCCTGAGGATTGGAACAATGCTACAATGATCCTGCTACATAAAAAAGGTGACATTGAGGATCTCAGGAACTACAGACCTATCAGCCTCCTATCAGTGGTTTATAAAATCTTCACTAAAGTTCTTTCACACCGCTTGAAGGTAACACTGGGCATGGCTCAACCGAAAGAACAAGCTGGATTCAGGAGTGGCTACAGCACAATAGATCATATCCACGTACTGAGAGAACTAATTGAAAGAGCGAGGGAATATGAACTTCCATTGTGCATGGCTTTTATCGATTATGAAAAAGCCTTTGATTCGGCGAAACCATCAGCAGTTACCACGGCTCTGAAATCCTGCGGTATTGAAGATGCATACATTAATATTATTAATAACATCTATGAAAATGCAAGTGCAAAGATTCGGCTGTTTGAAAATACAACACACATAAAAATTGGAAAGGGAGTGAGACAAGGTGACACCATATCTCCGAAGCTCTTTAATGCCACATTGGAAAATGTCTTTCAATCACTGAACTGGGAAAACAAAGCGATAAAGATTAATGGAGATTATCTAACCCACCTTCGTTTTGCTGATGACATAGTCATTTTTGCAACTACCCCATCAAAGCTGCAGAGTATGATCCAGGAACTTGCTGACAAGAGTAAAGAAGTGGAATTAAAAATGAACTTTCAGAAGACAAAAGTGATGTTCAATGCTTTTACAAGAAATGAAGATTTATCGATTGATGGAGAAAAACTGGAGATAACAGATACGTACGTTTATCTTGGACAGCAGATATCAAGTGAGGGTCACATTGATGAAGAAATTAATAGGCGTACAAAACTTGCCTGGAGAGCTTTTGGAAGAAACAGCATAATTTTCAAGAGCAATATGCCATTATGTCTTAAAAGAAAAGTGCTTGATCAATGCATCCTTCCAGTGCTTACGTATGGTGCAGAGACGTGGACCTTAACTAAAAGAGACATACAAAGGTTGCAGACAACTCAAAGAAGTATGGAGAGGTGCATGCTTGGTATAACCAAGAGAGATAAGAAGA
The DNA here is from genome assembly GCA_039090855.1 of Macrothele yani. Classification (NCBI taxonomy): domain Eukaryota; kingdom Metazoa; phylum Arthropoda; class Arachnida; order Araneae; family Macrothelidae; genus Macrothele; species Macrothele yani. The sequence continues at coordinate 122,921,956 of CM077026.1, forward strand.
GGAAGTCGTGGATCCGAAAAATGACGAGAGTGGAAGACATCATGATCAGAGTTAAATCCCTGAAATGGCAATGTGCTGGACATACTGCCAGAAGGACAGACCATAGATGGACAGCCGAAATTTTAGATTGGATTCCAAGGGACAGGAAAAGACCCAGAAAAAGACCACATGGGAGATGGGTGGATGAAATTCGTAAATATGCGGGAGTGACATGGAGGAGACTGGCACAAGACAGACCGTTGTGGAGGAAACTTGGGGAGACCTTCATCCAGCAGTGGATTGATAATGGTTGACAATGATGATGATGATGATATATATATATACTGATCGAAAGTGCTTTTTTCTACGAGAAATCAATATTTAGATTTTGTATTTAGCGATTGATAGGGAAAATGTACAGGTACCGATACCTAAATTAGGCAACAGATATCAAGCGATAGCCACATTGCCACATTTATGAAGAAAATAATCGATACCTGTCTAGTAACGTATAGCACCACCTTTCGTCCTGATGACGGAGGCGATTCGTCTCGGCATGGACTCGACAAGACACCGGAAGCGTTGAGAATCTATACAGATCCACGACCCCTGAACAAGCTCCCACAGTTCACGAAGATTTAATGGAGGGGGGTCAGAGCCTCGAACATCTCTCTCGATAGCATCCCAGATGTGCCCGATGGGATTGAGGTCAGGTGACCTAGCTGGCCCAAGAAGCGAGGTCACGTTCGTGGATTGTTCATCCAACCATTCGGGAGCGATGACACGGTGTATTGTCTTGTTGCAGGATGAGATCCCTAGTGGGATGTTGAAGACGCACAAACGGGAGCAAATGGTCGTCCAGGATATCCCGGTAACATTGACCTGTGAGGGACGATGTCACACGTACCAGGGGTCCCATTTCATCCCACGTAAACAGTCCCCAGACGACAATGCCATCCCCACCAGCTTGAAGAGTACCCTGCTGGCAAGAATGATACATCACTTCATGTGGTTTTGCGCCGTACTCGTATCCCGACATCCGCATGTACCAACGTGAATCTCGACTCATCAGTACAGGCAACATTTTTCCAAATGTCTAGGGTCCAGTGGCGATGTTCCCGCGCCCATGCTAATCTTTGCACTCTGTGATGTGCGGTCAGCAGCGGTACCCTCGTGGGACGATGGCTTCTGTACCTCAGAGCGAGGAGATGGTTCTGGATGGTGTGGCTGCTTACACGTTTTTGTGCACCAGCGTTTAATTGCGGAGTGATTTCTTGCACTGTGGCCCATCTATCCGCTGTTACAATGCGAGCTAGCCGACGATGACCCCGCTCATCCACACGCTGTTGTCCACGGCAGTTGGCCCTTGCAGGGATGGTTTTATCGGATTCGATGTACTCATGGTACTACCGTGACACAGTGGCTCGTGAATATTCCAGTGCCTGCACGACTTCCGAGATGGAGTGACCCATTAGTCGGGCCCAGACAGTTTGCCCACGATCAAATGCGCTCAGATCCTTCGTCTTACCCATATTGCGTCTGAATCTTACTGATTCCCGTCGCATCACTTCGTATATTGTCGGATCAGTGCACACGTCATGTCATTTCCGTCTACAGGGCCGCCCACAGCGCCACATTTGCGTAACGCTAGCTGTCTCTAATTCAATTGCTCTTTAGTGTATATACACTATCTCATCATCATCATCATTGTCAACCATTATCAATTCACTGCTGGACGGTCTCCCCAAGTTTCCTCCACAACTGTCTGTCTTGTGCCAGTCTCCTCCATGTCACTATCGCATACTTTCAAAATTCAACCACCCATCTCCCATGTGGTCTTCTTCTGGGTCTTTTCCTGTCCCTTGGAATCCAACCTAAAATGTCGGCTGTCCATCGATGGTCTGTCCTTCTGGCAGTATGTCCAGCCCATTGTCATTTCAGGGGTTTAACTCTGTTTATGATGTCTTCCACTATTGTCATTTTTCGGATCCACGAGTGCATCTTCTTATCTCTCCTGGTTACACCAAGCATGCACCTCTCCATGCTCATTGAGTTCCTTTCAGCTTTTGTATGTCTCTTTTAGTAAAGGTCCACGTGTCGGCACCATACGTAAGCACTGGAAAAATGCATTGATCAAACACTTTTCTTTTAAGACATATTGGCATATTGCTTTTAAAAATTATGCTGTTTCTTCCAAAAGCTCTCCAGGCAAGTTTTGTACGCCTATTAATTTCTTCATCAATGTGACCCTCACTTGATATCTGCTGTCCAAGGTAAACGTACGTGTCTATTATCTCCAGCTTTTCTCCATCAATCGATAAATCTTCATTTCTTGTAAAAGCATTGAACATTACTTTATCTTCTCAAAGTTCATTTTTAATTCCACTTCTTTACTCTTGTCAGCAAGTTCCTGGGTCATACTCTGAAGCTGTGATGGGGTAGTTGCGAAAATGACTACGTCATCAGCAAAACGAAGGTGGGTTAAATAATCTCCATTAACCTTTATCCCTTTGTTTTACAGTTCAGTGATTGAAAGACATTTTCCAATGCAGCATTAATGAGCTTCGGAGATATGGTGTCACCTTGTCTCACTCCCTTTCCAATTTTTATGTGTGTTGTATTTTCAAACAGCCGAATCTTTGCACTTGCATTTTCATAGATGTTATTAATAGTATTGATGTATGCATCTTCAATACCGCCGGATTTCAGAGCCGTTGTAACTGCTGATGGTTTCACCGAATCAAAGGCTTTTCATAATCGATAAAAGCCATGCATAATGGAAGTTCATATTCCCTCACTCTTTCAATTAGTTCTCTCAGCACGTGGATATAATCTATTGTGCTGTAGTCACTCCTGAATAAAGCTTGTTCTCTCGGTTGAGCCATGCCCAGTGTTACCTTCAAGCGGTTTGAAAGAACTTTAGTGAAGATTTTATAAACCACTGATAGGAGGCTGATAGGTCTGTAGTTCCTGAGATCCTCAATGTCACCTTTTTTATGTAGCAGGATCATTGTAGCATTGTTCCAATCCTCAGGAATCTTCCCTTCATTAAGGCATCGAGTGAAAATTTGGGCGAGTACTGTTTCGATTTCTCCACTTGCTTCTTGTATGATGTCTACAGTAATTCCATCTTCTCCTGGAGCTTTCCCCCGCTTCATGTTCTTGATTGCATGTGCAACTTCTGCTGGGAGGACTGGAAGAACTCTGGTACTGGTACCTTTCATGATGTCTGGAGTACATGTATCATCCTTTTCATATAATTTGGAGTAGAAATCTTTCACTCTTGTCAAAATTTCGGCTCTATTTCTTGTTACAGAACCGTTTTTTTTTCTCAGTGCCATAATCTGTTTTCTTCATTTACTGAGATGTTCCTTTGCTATCTTTAGTTTTTGGTTGTTTTCAATTGCTTTCCTCCCTAGTTCACAGTTGAATTTCCTTACGTCTTCAGTGATACTTTTTCGTAATGTCTTGCATAGCTCTATATATTCCACTTTGGAAGTCACATCTTCTTTAGTTGTCCTCATCTCTCTTCTTTTTGCATCAACATATTGGTTTTTCCTGATGATTTGTTCACATGCAACTTGTTCTTTGACCTATCTAATTTTGTTGCTGTTTCCATAAGACCTTTGGTTACTTTTCTGTTAACTTCAGAAATATCCCCCTTTTCCGATGTTAGGCCTTCTAAAGCAGAGAATCTGTTCTTCAGTTCCAACTTGAAGGTATTATGGTGTTTTTCAAGGTTGGTTATGTCAATACATTTTGTTTGTTTTATGAGCTTGCTACGTTCGAGTTAAGTGTTGAGGTGCATCTTATATCTCACCAACCTATGGTCACTACCTGTGTTGAACTTGTTTAGCACACTGCAGTCTTCTATGACGAATTTTTTGTTACACATAATAAAACCAATTTCACTTGTCGTCCCATGTGGATGTCCCCGTGTCCATTTCCTGTGTGGCTTTTTCTTGAAAAAGGAGTTCAAGATGGAAAACCCTTCTGCCTCTGCAAACTCAACGAGAGTATTTCCACGCTGGTTTCAGTTGCCGTGACCGAATTTACCTACTGAAGTTTCATTCTGTTGCCATTGCCCTATTTTTGCATTGAAATCTCCAATAATTATCTTCAAGTGCTGCTTACCTTTATTATTTAGATGACGAATTTCCTCATAAAATGTTTCAATTTCTTCTTCAGGATGACTTGTGGTGGGTGCATAAGGTTGAATAATTTGAGCCTTGCATCTTCTCGAGAGTTGAATAACGAGTCGTGCAGCTCTGTCAGAGGAATTTTCAACTTCTACAACTTTATCCTTCAGTTTCTTGTTTATTATAAATCCAACACCACTAGTTCTGCCAGTATTTGTCCCACGATAGTAGAAGAGATGTCCACTTTTCAGTTCAATGAGACCTTCTCCTTTTCTCCTTACCTCACTTAGCCCGACGATGTCCCACTTGTTTCTTTGTAGTTCTTCTTCCAATTCAAGAAGCCTTGAATCCGAAGATAGGGAGTGTCCATTATACGTAGCCAAGGTCAGCATCAGATGGCAGCCTAGTCCGTTCCTCCGGGGATTCTTAGCACCCTCTGCCTTTATGTCGCACTGGCCGCTGCCTTGGCCAGGTACATTCCAGCTGCCGGACTGAGGGCCAAGATTTAAGTTGTGGAGTCATTTTGGAGGGGTTTGGCCATAACTCACCACGCTGGCCAAGCGGGTTGGTGAGTGTGAGGTAGCATTTCCTCTAATCCCGATGGTGTAGTTATACCGCTGTTGGCGGTCGTCAGAGTCCTTTTAGTGGGAACAGGATGCACCACGAGAAGGCGGGATGACATTTGTCAAGGAGAGGCTGTGCTGTTACACATCACCTGACCTTACATCCCATACAGTATATACATATAAGGACAAAAAACTGAATGCATGTGCCAGTGGTAGCGGAGACACACTCAAGGTCATGTACGCATTCTCAAGTGTCTCATTGTGACCCCTTGAAATATGACAATAAATATTTTTTTTTCTGATACACTCCCTTTTAAACTTCGACTTGATACCGGCCACTGCAATTTGGACAGCGATGAAAAACATTTTGTGGAATTTTAAAGGGTCTGCCAGAATTTCGCGATGAGTTGTTATTGCGATACTCACACACCGGCATTCTCTTTAATAAAAAAGGACTGCAAACATATTCAGTCCAGTGGTAATTTTGAACTCATGGCCCGGTGGCGCAGTGGTCTAAGGCGTAGGCCTCTGATCATTCGTCGGTAAAGGGTCCGGGTTCGAATCCCGGTCAGGCATGGATGTTGTGTTTGTCTTACGGCACTGGCTCTCTCCCTTCCCTGGAACCAGTGACCCTAAATTAGGGACGGGCGACTGCTTATAGCCTATTGAGTTGCTCACGGTGGTCGTTAAACCTCCAATAAAAAAAAAAGCCATCATGATAACAATTTAGTGTAGAAAAATTTGTTTTCCAAAATTTACCAACTTCTTAAATTTTCTAAACAATGATATCTGATTAAATGCTCTTTTCAAAGTAATTAAGTACACTACCTCAATTGAAATGCGCACCTGATTTTTGGGAGGGAGGGGGATGCAGCAGAAAAATAAAATATATTCAGTGGAGTGACTTCAATGATTTTTGGTGAATAAAAATTTACGTGAGTTTAAAAGCGAAAATTTCGCTGTGCTTGGAAAGTGAAGAAATCAATTTTGTGCAAGCATTTCGCTGCAGAAATTAGCCTCTCTCTCTCTCTCTCTCTCTTTTTTTTTCCCGATGTGTCCAAAAATGAACTCTATCTTTAATCGCAGTTTGTTCACATGCCGATTTTGACCAGAAGAGAAAATACAAGTAAAACTTTTTTTGCAAAAGTCCCAGCAACTGAGTATTTGTTATTAGCAAACGGCCGCCCCGTTGGCGCAGTGGTCTAAGGCATTGGCCTCTGATCATTCGTCCGTACGGGGTCCGGGTTCGAATCCCGGTCAGGCATGGATGTTGTGTTTGTCTTACGGCACTTTCTCTCTCCCTTCCCTGGAACCAGTGACCCTAAATTAGGGACGGGCGACTGCTTATAGCCCATTGAGTTGCTCACGGTGGTCGTTAAACCTCCAATCAAAAAAAAAAAAAAAAAAAAATATTAGCAAACACGAATAATCTTCAGTTCGATGGGAGTAACATTGTTAGAAATATTACATTAAATAAAAGCAGGAAAAAACCAAAAATTGGAATAAAAACAAACAAACCGTTTTACGAAAATCTGTGTATTTATTAGTAAAATTTTACAAAAATAAATACATTAACTATTTACGATCTTGGTCATTTAAAAAGAAAGTCTGTTTTAGGGTACCGATTGCCCCTGTCGACCCCTCCCCTTGCGGGAAGGTAGAAATATAAAAAGTTGTGTATAGTATATTAAATGTTTTAGTTATGTTTTTTTTTTTTTGATTGGAGGTTTAACGACCACCGTGAGCAACTCAATGGGCTATAAGCAGTCGCACGTCCCTAATTTAGGGTCACTGGTTCCAGGGAAGGGAGAGAGCCAGTGCCGTAAGACAAACACAACATCCATGCCTCACCGGGACTCGAACCCGGACCCCGTTCGGACGAATGATCAGAGGCCATCGCTTAGACCACTGCGCCACCGGGGCGGCGTTATGTTTTCGTGTGAATATCGACAAAGAATGTGTGTTGTGTTTAATTTATATGTTTAATTTACTCTATCCTATTCTTGGTGTCAGTGGTCCTTCTATCTTTACATGAGAAAAAAATCATGTGTTTACTTTATAGAAAAAGAAAGAAAGAAAACTTGCACATTTTATGTCCAAATGACAGACAAGGAAATAACTGCACATCTCAATGTTTTTTGTTATTTAATGTGTGACTTCGTTTTGAGTAATTCTTTTAAATCAGCACTAGGAGTTGATTTATGATTTCAGATAGAGATTTATACTAATTCCATGAATAAAAGACTTCAGCCCCTCTTCAGCCGGAAGAATAACGTTCGAATCTGGGACCTCATTTCTTTCCTCCGCTTGAAAACAACTTATTTTTGGAAAAAAAAAAAAATGACAAAAAAAAAAAATTCCAGTTTATACACGCACGCGCTTATTCACGGGAAGTCTGCATCGCTGAATTCAAGGCAGCGACATGTGCGAGTGGCAGTCGTTCTCTCGTACCTTCCTCTGTCGCTATAGCCCAAACGTACACCATGGCCCAAATCTAGCCCTGTAGCAGATCAAATCAGATCGCCGCTCCGGTGGCACAGTGGTCTAAGAGATGGCCTAAGCGGGGTCCGGGTTCGAATCCCGGTGAGGCATGGATGTTGTGTTTGTCTTACGGCACTGGCTCTCTCCCTTTCCTGGAACCAGTGACCCTAAATTAGGGACGGGCGACTGCTTTTAGCCCATTGAGTTGCTCACGGTGGTCGTTAAACATCAAATCAAACCAAACCAAACCAAACCAATCAAATCAGATCATATGTAGAGGATTTTAGAAAGGAAGTGTTTGACCCTAGGTTTTAAACAACCTTTAGTTGTAGGAAGCTAGGAGATTTGGGCTAGAGTACCCGACAGGAGAGGCGCACGGAAGCGAGGTAGAAAAGGGAAGGGAGACGCCCTTGTTTACAATCGGTGGGCCAGTAACCTGGTTCCGACGGCTTCACGTGTCCATCCGACGCACGTCGGATATTTAATGGTTGGGGCGTTCCTACCTGCTGGGATCGAACCTGAGACCTCTCCGTAGCGGTCACGAATATTGTCTACGGGGTCCGTAGCCATACAGCTCATGGAGGTATTGAATAATAAAGGAATAATGCCGATCTCCATGTAGCAAACAATTATTAAAATATTTGAATAACCAATCGATAATATTCTGAGTTCCTTCGATTATGAACCTAAATGGAGCTGTCGTCATCGATAAGTGCGAAGTGTAAACTGTAAACTGTGAACGGTGGTAAGTTCAAAGTTTTGATACTGTTAGTATTATTTTAAGGTTATTTTTCAGGTACATTATTTGATCTGTGCGAATTTAGTACAGGTAACTGTAAAGTGATGTAGTTTGGTTCTGAAAGCAGATCTGACTTTTCAAGTGAAAAATAAAGCACATAAAAGTATATGCGAAGGTGAGAACTGGGAGGTCGTACTCGTATGTACTTATTGGTAGGCAGAGGAGGGAGGTTGACATTTCGAAGTTTAATATGATCATCAAATAAATACAGAAAATTTCCACTTCGTCTGTTTAATTAAATATTTAACATGTTCAAAAAAGGTATAGCCAAATAAGCTTGCAAAGTGTTGATAACTATATTGGCTTAATTTATGTATTTAATAGTGAAAATAATAAAGAGCTGTTGTAAAACTAAGAAAGAGTAACAGGGCCAGAAAAGGAGATTTTTAAAGAAGAACTGAAAGAAGCTACATGCAAGATGAAAAATGACAAGGCAGCAGGACCATTAGCAGGAGTAATTGAGACGGTAAAAGCTTTGGGTGATGAAAAGGTTTAACGGGTTTGAATCCCAGTGAGGCATGATGTGTTTGTCTTATGGCCCTGGCTGTTTCTCTTCCCTGGAATGAACCAGTGATCCTAAATTAGGGACAGGTGATTGCTTATAGCCCATTGAGTTGCTCACGGTGGTCGTTAAACCTTCAATCCAAAACAATAAGAAAAGATGTTAAATGTATACTGGAATAATTAAGCAGTATTTTGAGAGAGGAAAAATTTTAGAGGATGGAAAAAAAAGTACAATGAGACTAGTTTTTAATCAAAAAGGAGACATCTTGGAATTCAAAGGTACAGGATGTTTCGCTCTCCTGGCAAGAATGTACGTGGTTGCACTTACAGTCATCCGTGCATGAATTACACAGCGGACCGAATCTTCCTTTCAACAGAGCAAAACTTGCCATCATCATGGTAGCGATGCGTTAGGCCTATCGCAGCTTCTCTTCACAGCGTCAGACTCACAGTCCAATTTTATGATAAAAATCTTTAAAACACATTTAAAATACAAAATTTCTGCACCATTTGCCATTAATTCCCATACTCTAAAATCTGTACATCACACTTTTTCCAGGTACTAACATTTTTCCGACAAAATAATTTAGGACGCTAATCTACACATTTACCGACTTTGTCATCCAATAACTTTTCACAATAAATATCCATTCCACCAAGGTATAGATAGCCATTCTGAATGACATTCGATTGCACAGTAAAACACGTAGATTGCCTCCAGACAGAATTACTGTGCTCAGCCATCTGGTAGGGGGACATCACAATGAGTCATTGCCTCATCAGGAAAATCATTTTTGCGCGTTTCTCAAGGATCAAAGTCACATGTAAACCAAATATAGTGTTTCTATGTTGAGTGGGAAGGAAACAGTTGGTTCTTTGAAAGAAACCTGGTGAAATGCCCTGTGTAAAGCTAAAAGAACACCTGATGATTTTTAAGAGAAATAGTAAAACTTAGCAATTTTTATTTGGCTTTATGGAAAGCAAGGGAATGATAGCTTCAGTCCTCATATTGAAACTTCTACAGAAAACATATTTAGAAAAGAACAAAAATCTTGACCATATTATTTTTCTAGATCTGAAGCAGACGTATGACACGGTGCAACAAAAAGTCATGTCAAGGCACTGGGAAAGAAGGAGTATCAAATTAAGGATTGTGCAAGCAATGTCCATAAAAATGGGTGTTAAATAGAAGTGTTAAATTAAAATGTTTTGATTTCATCAGGGATTAGCTTTAAGTCATTTTCATTTCATTACTATCTGGGAGGCAAATGAAAGCATGGCTGGAGGTGCAGGGTGGATACAGAAGGGAGGCACGCTCCCCCCATCAGGAACAAAGCTAGGTTTTAATAACAAATTTAATATTTTTTCATGAAAGGAAATATTACTTAAAAGTGTGTTACTTGCTTTAATTAATTGGAAGAATTTATAGACATACTAAGAACACTTTCATTTTGTAGGAAAATATTAGAAAGGTCCTTGGTTATTCCTTACACTTGCTCCCCCTCACGGAAATCCTGAATCAGCCCCTGTGGAGGTGTACTATAGAGCATTTTGTATGCTGATGATTCAGTCATTACATCAAAATCAGCTTGAAAGGTTCAAAAAACTTGCAGACGGGCAAGTTACTTGAAAAAGCTGATCTAATGATAAATGTGTAAACAGAGGAGATAGTTGAATAGGCGGAGAAATAGGTTTGTTAGTCAGGCATAGAAAGTAAACAAATAATAGAAGTTGGCTCTATGTTAGAGAGGAATAGCAGTTGTGAGAAGACAGAATAAGTGAGTATAGGATGGAATACATGGATGTTGGGGCCATTACCGCCTATAGCTTAGTTTTTGGGTGGGGCAAACAGAAATTTTAACTACAAGGAACATTATATACACTGATATATATCTAACCACTTTTACCCAGTGTTTAATCTGGATTTTTTTCTCTTGTAGCAATATGGCTATTTTGTCAGCAAAAGTTGTAGCAAAATGCTATGCAGATTAGTCAAATTTATGGTTCTGTTTTTTGCTGTATTTAGTATGAAAATAAAAGGCACAATGCATTGGCTAAATAAAATTTTGTGCTTTAAATAGAAGTCAAGAATAAAAACTAATAGGCTTTTATATACATTTCTAATTTTAATAAAAATACATTTGTTTGACATTGGAATGCATGCAGTTTGTGAAAATATGTACAAAGACTAGGACTGAGCAAAGTCAGTGCATGCTGCAATGGATAAGGAAAGAGACGTTTCATTTGTTTCTTTGCCGAACCACCAAAGGAACAAATGAAACGTCTCTTTCCTTATCCATCACAGCAAAGCCCTTTGTGAAAGGTGCTTTTGAGGCTCATCGGTAGTTTTCTGCAATAAAAGAAAAGAACGCAGATGAAAAAACAACAACAGGGCGAAGCAATGTGCGACATCGATTACGGCAAGAAAAAATGGCAGTGAAAGATACCAGGCCGTCAGGGTGAAGCATTGTGCGACATTGATGATGGAAAGAAAAAATTACAGGAAAGGATGCCAGGCCATCAAGTCGAAGCAGCGATGATGGGAAAAAGTATGATGGAGATGAAAAACAACACAAGAGTGAAGCAGGGGGTATGTAGGATGTCAGAAAGAAAAAATGACAGGAAACATTCGCTTTTTGGTGATTCAGTGAGGACTTTTTGTCGCAAAATTACCATCTTTACCAGGATTTGGAGAAAATGTGAGCAACAGCTGAAACACTGACATAAATTACAGTGAAGAATTCCTTCTTGTTCACGCTGTGTTATATTTACACATTCTTACAGCATGTTCTGATTGTTCACCTGGTTAAAACATTTTTTTTTTGTTCTGTGTCAGTCTCATGTATGGCAATCTGTAAAATCTGTTACTAATTTATCATCAATGATATAATTAATTTATTGACTGGTTATAGCTTCTTACATAGTTTCTAATATTTGGTGGTTTTATTTAACCATAGTTTTATTTAGATTTTCCAATGCTTTTCTTCGTTCCAGATATTTTACCCTGCTCAATGTGATTATGTTATTATTATCATTACAACATTAGCTGTAGTTATCTTACTGTTACACACGTTCAAAAGGTTAATGTAGTGGTCGCCCGATGAGGACTCATTTAGGGTCAAGTAGGTTCAAGGATATGTCTCAGTCATACTCACCCTTTTTTGGTTGACAAACACATTAACATTTTGAACATGTGTAACAGTAAGATAACTACAGCTAATGTTGTAATGATAATAATCATCATAACACGTAAAATCTAGTTCACGGAGGTAATATTGCTTCTTTGAACTATATATATCTAATCACTAGAAGTGATTACATTATGCTGGAACCTGGTAATTTCTTAGAAATTAACCCTCGGTTATCATTTTTATTATTTCTAACTGCTAGTAGTTAAAATCAATTTTAAAAATTCAAGAAGATAAAAAATTGCATTAGAAATGTAATCTAAAAATATTTTTCATACATGCAGTTTTGTTAGAAAAGTGCAGAAATTTTGGTGGTTTAAAATTATAAAATGCAAACTCAAAAGCTTTTTACTGTTTAAATTTTCAATTTTCTTTCAATTTTCAGAAGAGAAAGCAAAAAAAAATAATTAAAAAAAAATAATTAAGCAGCAAATGAAAATAAATCATTGCGTGGAAAGTAACCATTTAGCTTGCACAACTTAAGCAATGTAGGGCCTAATTTATAATTTTTAAATATTATATTTCAATTTAAATATCTAAAATAAAATCAATTGTTTTCTTGTTGAAAAATATTCATGAAAAATTATATGGAGGCCATAATGCTATCTATGCCTCAGATAGAAGTTTGTTAATGTGCCTCATGATGTTGTAATGTAATGTAAACCATTAGCAAGCTTCTTTCAGAAAATTTGATATACTGGTTACAGAATTATATTGTATATATATATGCACACATATGGAGAATGTTCATGGCATTTTATAAAATGCTAGTTAGGGAGCAGTAGATTGTGTTTAATGTTTGTATGTTTATTTTGTAATGTTTCTGTGTTATACATATACATTTTTTTTTTCTCCAGGGATGAATATTGCAGAAGGTGTGTTGCTGTCATCATGGAATTGTATTTTAGGTCCAAAAGTAGAGTGCCTCTGGCTTCCTGAATTTAATCTGCATGAATCAGCATCCCTGTGTAACTTAATCTGTTCTAGTGCCGATGAAAACATTGATTCCAGCAATTTTAATAAGTATGTGGCTAATGATTGCAAACAAGGAACACATGATAATCTTCATCCACAGCTTAGAATGTGCCTTGGATCATCTAGTAAAATGCAAAATTCTGCACAGATATTTAAAATAAAAAAAGTGTTGAAAATATGCGGCCAACTTTTAATTGGTGAAGCTGAACAAAATCAATTTCTGCAAAGCAAATCCAGACTTTTCATGTCTGAAGATAGTCACTTAATAATCACTTCAGTTCTGTTTTACAAAACCCCATGCTTATCTGCAGGAAAACCTTGTGGCAGAGAAGGTGTTTGGTTTTGCATTGCCTTGTTCTTTAAGTTTTCTCAGTTGAAAACTGTTTTGGACATGAAATATATGATAGACTTCTGTTTAAGGAGAGCTGCTGATGCCATTAAGATGTCGGTAAGTTCACCATGCCAGAGTTCGTAAAATAAGTACCTTTCAAGTTGATGCTATCGTATTGTTAATATTATAACATAGCATTTAATACTCTTTTTAAACTACATTTTTGATTAGTTTATGCTGGCAACAAAACTCACTGTAAAATGAAAAGTTCTAAAATAAAAATGTTGCTGCTCGAAGTAGCAGGCTGCAAGTTTTGAGATTTTTAATCTATTGGCTCAGAAAGAGAACATTGCCGGTTCTGCTGAATCGTGTTTTAAAAGAAGTAATTCCAAAGCTGTTTTTATTTTATAGTGACTCACAAAGGCTCCATACTCTCCCAGTGTCAAATCTGGCTCTTAGAAGCAGAGATAGCAAGAAAAATGTTTTGATATTTTCTCTCCCCCAGCTAGAAAACTGTGCATTATTTAAAGAGAATAAGGTTTCCCATCTTGACTGTAGCAAGTGGCATACAGTATAAAGAAAAACAGGCATGAAAGACTTCCGCGAAAACGCGGAAATCCGCTTTTTTCTGTTCCGTTTTTAATGTTACCGATATTATTCCAAAAATGCAATAAAATTTTTATGGGGGGGGGGGGGGGGTTATGTCTCGCTCTTGCAGAAAGCAAAATCGTAATGACTTCAAACGACGGATAGTTGCGGTTGGGAATGATGTCACCTCTTCCAGGGATAGAAATTCTGCGCCACAGTGTGCCAAAACAAGTCTTCCGACATCTTGCTACAAAAGGCAGGTTTTGTACCATTGGGCGCTAGAACCTCTGTGCCTCGTCGTCATCGTCGAGTCTTCCGTACAGTAAATTCTCCGTGCGCACTCTTCCGCTTGACGCTGAGGAAGTCCATGTGGTGGGAAGAAAGATTCAGTGACTCCAAGTACTAGGAATTTTACTTAGTTACTATGGAACTCATTGACAGAAAACATTGTGTATGCTATGGCAATCGTCGGTCCGCTACGGACGACGGGGAAAGCATCGAGTATGCTATGGAAATTATCGGTCCGCTACGAATGACTGAACACGTCGAGTATGCAACGGAAATCGAAAATCTCAGTGAAATAACGTTATTAAACATCTGTGTAAAGTTTATTTTTGTGTTTTCAAGATTGATTCTAAGACTTGTTAAATATTTTCGTTTCGGGAATGTTTCTTGGGTGTTGAGAATGTCACGTCGTTTTCCGTTTCCTCATATCAAATTTTTTCGACCAAGCCCCCCCCCCTTCCACCTTGCCCCCTCTCTCTCTCTCTGCCTGAATAATTTTTTTTTTTTTTTCTTGTCATATTCCTTGTTTTTAATATCTTCGGTAATAGTAAAAAGGAGCGACTTCGTTTTTTTTTTTTTTGTTAAGAATTTTTCCTAATGAAATGCATGTTACCCTATTTCTAATACATACTTCTTCAAAACTAATCAATAGAGAGCAATCGGTTTCTCCCTTTTATTAAACGAAATTAAATTTCTGGATCGGTATTTAATCCGCCCGTGGTGGAATCCGCGCCGTTTCCGCGTCCAGTAAAATTGTTTCACGGCAGAGTGAGCAACGCAGTATCGATTTTTCACTTTTATTTTCCATAAAATTAGTGTGTTTCCATTTCTTAGTTATTTCTTATTCATACATGATATTATTTCGTGGATTCGCGGAATTCCGCTTTTTCTGTCATCCTTTGGGCCATTCTTGAGATTGATGTAAAACTGAAAAGAGGCTGTTTTTTGGTGGGAAGGGAGGCGTCTTTTCCATTTGGGGATGGTATTTCATCTTTCAAAACTTTCGAAAACAGAAGTTAAACGGAGTGAAGATTTTTTCCCCATAATCCTAATTTATTTTTCTCGCGATGTTTGTTCTGCCCAGTATTGTTATTGAGTTTCATTTTAATGCATAAATATTTGTATTTTAGCTTGAAAAACGGAAAGAAAATGCCCGAAAACGGAAGTAGGACGGAGCAAAGATTTCGCCGGGAATCGTAATCCCCGCTCGCGCGACGTTCCCTCTACCCTGTGTTGTTGTTAAATGTCAATAATTTTATACTTTGGATGCAGTGATGTGCTCCAGTTTAATATTTACATAAATAAATTTCAGTGAATCCCAAAACATGCACTTTTTAAGTTAAACAAATTCAGTGCCCTCTCAAAAATAATGAAGACATTATTGAGTTGTTTTCCTGGCTCTGAAGTGGAAAATTCCTTTAGTATGATGGGAGATGTACTTGATAAAGAATCCAGCAACATGAAAATTGAAACATTTTCATCTGTTCAAACCATGAAATATAAGCTACTGAATCAGGATAAGTCAGCCTTGGATTTTTTAAAGAAAAACTATTATTTGCATGACCCTGTAAATAGAGATTTATGCCAAAATATGAAATCATCATATTCAGAATATAAGAAAGAATTACAAGATAAGGAAGAAGATGAAAAGAGCTAAATATCTCTAATAACTTACGCAGCAAATTAAAATCAAATGAATTGGTTCAAGAGAAAGAAAACTCTAGCTGGCTAATTCATAAAAGGTTAGAACAAATTGTTAAACAAGAACAACTTAAGAAAATGAAATTTAATTAGTTGTGAATGACTTTTATTATTTATCTACAAAATGTCTGTTTTTGCAAGCATTTATCATATTTCTTCATTAATAATTTTGTGTCAAATCAAGAATGAACATTTATTCTTCATCAAACTTTTATTACTTATCAGCAAACATGTCTGAAGTTTTTCAAACCTTCAAGATTTCATTTCCATACAACATTTTTATCTTATAAAGACATTTGATTAATTTCCTCATTTGATTAAAGACATCGTTCTGTACTAAGGTGAATGATTTGCTATGCATATGGCCTCATCAGCATTTTTTCTCGCTTATATTACATTGTACTATATATTTAATTTTCTGGAAACAAAATACATACATTAACTCTATTTAGTTGGCAGTCATGTGACCAATACCTAAATGTCGTGGTTGTATACATTAGAGAGTGAAATGCAAGATTCAACATTTTATCAACCCCCCTCCCCCCACCACCACCAACACTCCGCGCGCACCAGAAATTCAGCTTTTTCTATCACTGCTCACTTTCATGCCTAGGAAAAAAATCTTCAGTAGGATTTATAGAAACAGATATATGGTTGCAAACATAAATCTATTGGGTTGTTGGAAAAGTCATGACGTATTTTGGCACCCGATGGCGGCTGCGCGGTTTTGGAAGTACTAGAGACATGCGCAGCTCTGTTATCGCTATTTCATTCGACAGGTGCCAGTTCTAGCTGCAGTTTAAAAGGAATAGTGAGCGATTTGGTTGATTTGCAGAGATTTGACATCAAGTTGAAGATGGAAGACCAAACTGTGCATTTTCGCCATATTTTACTTCCGTAAATGGAAGAACACGCGACAAGCTTGTAAAAAGTTGCATAAAATGTATGGTGATAATGCTCTACAAGAATGTCAGTGCCAGCGGTGATTCGCAAAATTCCATGCTGGTGATTTTGACCTCAACGATGCTCCTCGGTCCGGGAGGCCAACCGATGTTGATGACGACCAAATCAAGGCATTGATCGATTCAAACCCACGTTACACGACACGAGAGATTGCAGACACATTGCGCATCCATCATTCAAGCGTTCACAACCACCTGAAGAAGCTGGGATACATAAGCAAGCCCGATGTGGGGGTTCCTCATGAACTCAAAGAAGCTCAATTGACGGCGCATATAAACATCTGCGATATGCTCA
Source organism: Macrothele yani (assembly GCA_039090855.1). NCBI lineage: Eukaryota > Metazoa > Arthropoda > Arachnida > Araneae > Macrothelidae > Macrothele > Macrothele yani. Next base: position 122,938,749 of record CM077026.1, read on the forward strand.
TTAAACGTGAGGAAAACGATATTTTTTGAAGTGACTGATAACTGGTGACAAAAAGTGATTGTGTACAACAATGTGCTGTGCAAATGGTCTTGGTCCCGACGTGCTGCTTCACCTCAAACGACATCCAAAGCAGACATTCATCAGCGGAAAGTTCTGGTCTCAGTCTGGTGGGATTTTAAAGGTGTCGTGTTTTTCGAGCTCCTACCACGGAACCAAACAATCAATTCGAATGTGTACTGTCAGCAATTGGACAGTTTGCACGAATCCATCATCCATAAACGTCCAGAGCTCATTCATCGTAAAGGTGTTGTGTTCCATCACGACAACGCGAGACCACACACAAGTTTGATCACCTGCCAAAATTTATTGGAGCTTGGGTGGGATGTGTTGCCACACTCAGCATACTCGCCTGACCTTGCGCCATCAGACTTTCCACTTGTTTCGCTCTCTTCAACAGTCCTTGCGTGGTATAATGTTCAATTCAGATGAGGCTGTAAATCAGTACCTTGTACAGTTTTTCGCCACAAAAGACAGGTCATTCTGTGAACGAGGTATTCTGCAGCTCACTGACAGATGGCAAAAGGTCATTGAACAAAATGGGCATTATATCATTGATTGATCTTTGTACTTTCTATCAATAAATGACCTTTGCAAAACATGGCTAAAATACTTCATGACTTTTCCGACAACCCAATACATTAACACCACCTAGCACCAAAAATTTGAATGTCAAAAAACCCATGAGTACATGCAGTGTTCCATATGGTGAATGGTATCCAGTGTAGAAAGGATTTTTTAAATTGGACGTTTAGAAGCACAGTTGTGTTCTCCCTAGAGCCTTTTTACTGGGTGGCTTGCCCAGTTAATTTTATCTGCCGCCTGGTCATATTTCCTTTAATGAATGTTCTCACAATGCACATAATAGTAAGAATGAAAAACTTATTCCCACATACACCATCAGTGTTGATGAAAACTGGCTGAAATCTGTGTCACTGCCCTGGTGAAGCAGTGGTCGAAGCGTCGAAGCGCTGGCTTATGACCATTCTTCCGAGAAGAATCCAGGTTTGAATCCCGATGGGGCATGGATGTTGTGTTTGTCTTATGGCACTGGTTCTCTCCCTTCCCTCAAACCAGTGGCCTTAAATTAGGGACAAGCAACTGCTTATAACCTATTGAGTTGCTCACTGTGGTAATTAAACCTTCAATCTATAGAAAAAAAAAAAAAAAGAAGAAATCTGTGTTGAATATAATTTGTTAGTAAATACTCATTTTTTAAATAAATTTTGTAACATTTTCTGACTTTGTTTATCATATTATGTTACATTAATGCCTACCACACTGCAAAAGATGTTTTAATAAGTATAATAATGTTCAGCAAAAACATTTTTTTCGATTAGCAAAGGGGTTGTTAAAAGTACCACCCAGCTAAAATTTCTTGCCACCTGGCTGTAGAAAAAAATCTAGGGAGAATACTACAGAGATATTAAGAAACACAGCTGTTAAATATTTGCCCGCTCTGGCGTTGGGCAGGATACACACACAATTTTTTTTTTTTTTTTTTGTAGTCAGTAGTACTGACCAAAAATGGATTTTTGAATCAGATGTTTAGATGTGCAGATATTGCTGTAAACAGAAAATAGAACTTATGCCCTCTAGTAGCAAACTTGAGCATTTAAAAAAAAAATTTAATTATGTGCAAAACATTTTGCACCAGAAATGCTCTCCAACAGAAAAATAATTTTTCAAATCTGACTATTAAAAGCAGAGATATGGAGAAAAATAACATATACAACTATACCCCTGGCTTCAAAAGCTATTCATTATTTTAAGCAAAAGGTATTCTCAAAAGGTTTTCCACTGAGAATACCCTTTTTTTATACAATATCTGCAAAATAAATTTTTCAATCAAGTTTTCAGAAGCACAGATATTTTGTGAAGACACATCAGAAACAGAAATATATATTTACACCTCTTAATGTCAAAACATTCTTTACCAAAAATTAGAAATTATGCAGAATATTTTTCATCAGGAGCTCTATCTGATGCAAAAAGAGTTTTCAAATTGGACTTTTAAAAGCAGAGATTTCAGAGAAAGTGGAATTTAACTTTAACTCGTGGAGAAAAACATCTCTACTTGAAAAAGAACCTGTATCCAAACTAGTCATTGTAAATGGTACTGAATGGGAGAAGAAACTTTTCAATTGGATATTTAGAAGCAATTATACGGAACAAAATGTGTTTTGAATTCGATAGCATCTGCATTTACACCTTCTAGCGGTGAAGTTATGTGGAGGAGGGGGCAAGGATAATTGTTCTGACATTTCAAACTTTCCAATGCAAAAAGAATTTTTAAAATCAGACTAATAGTTGCAGAGATATAGTATCCACAGATAGATGAATGGGTAAAGTGAAAACATAAGGATGTGCTTTCTTCACAAAAGATGTGTTTAAAAGAGAGAAAGAAAAGAAAAAGGAAACTATCAGCATCACAAGACTACACTGATTAAGGAGGTTCCATGGTGGTTATTATTGTACTTCTTTTAAATTGGAACAATGACTGACCTTATCAGTCAACGAGAGTGTAGTCAGTATCTCAATAGAAATGAATAATCTTGCTTATCCAGTAAATGCATACTATTCCTTTACTACATGCTTAACCAATTCTGGATAAATTTCATCAAAATGTGCTCTCTTACCTCCTGAAAATCAACAGTTGTCCAGTCCTTACTCCTTATTCTTGCAGCTTACAACTAAATTATTATGTAATACTTGTTCCTGGATTTTCCCATTCTACAATTCTTTAAAAATTCACTCAATTTCTTCACTATATCCTTCTGTAACATCAGAAAGTGGCCTTTATCAAGTAAACTTTGAACTTCAGTCTTCCCTTAGATATTTAACAAGACTTCAAATACTTCAGGGCCATTCTGGAAGTCCCCTCTTGATAATGCTTAGTCTTTTTTCAACTTAACTTTAGCATTTCTAACACACAATTTTGTGTTTGGGCAACCTCTTTTGTAGGCACCCAGTTAGCCTGTGATTTACTCAAAAACTTCCTATGTGCTTTTTTATTTCATTTTATAGCTTTATAGCTAGTGATGTCCTTAGTCTGTGTGTGTAAATACACGGCTGCATAGTAGGCCACATTTGACAGTGGTGGCCAAAGGTTTTGATCCATCAGAGAGGCAACTTATGTGCCAGAAAACATGTTGCATTATACCTTCTGAACAGAAAGAAGGCTTCATTTGTGACTCATCCTTTAAAAAAATACGTAGTTGGAAAAGTTGTATTCGGTGTTATGAAATATGCTTCACAAGTGATATTACTCAAAAGTTTTGGTTATTTACATGATCCATTTGTTTGCAGAGTACTTTCCTAACTCCACTTTCTAGATTGTTTCATGGATGGTACCAAATCTGCCCATCACTACTTCCAGAGAATTGAAAGGAGAGCTCAGTTCTGTGCCCTTCTCTTTTATGTCATTTGTGTATCTTCCTCCCTCATTGGTGGCTTGTTTGTAACCTTACATAAGCAGGCTGTAACACAAACTTTACAAAAATTATGCACTGCATCAACCAAGGAACATCGAATGTAACGGTGACACTATAGGGAATAACTATTCAGTTCTCGATTTTGACCCTACGTAAACAATGAATTTCAGTCAGGAAAGGAATGTATTTATATGCTCAACATTGCAAAATACCAAAGATGATGTAAGAATTGTATTCTGAAACCTTAGAATAGAATTTATTTTCATTTATTTTTAGAGGGCTGCCTGAACCTTTTAGAAGGTCTGGTAAAATTTTCATTCTTCAGTTTCCTGAAAATTAGCATTTAATAGCATTTGAAATATCTGACTGACTCATGTGTGTGATAGACTGTGTTATTCTCAAATCCTCCAAAAATTTGTCACTAATGAAAATATGCATCCAGTAATTTATTTTTTATCTGTATTTAAACATTTTAATATAGGATCCACAGAGGGCTACATCCAAAGAAGTTTCAGCTATCATGCAGGATTTATTTTCATCTGTGAACCATTTAACTGGATGCAGTCAAGAATTGGAGCAGGTAACCAAACCTATGTAATAGGTGCTAATATTCTTTTTTACTTGTACTGTTATTTTCGCAACATAATCTTTCTTTTTCTCCCAGTTTGACTCGAATGAGCTAAACAGATAATTGCTGAGTTGTTCAGTGCAGAGTTCTTGCATTGTTGATAGAGGTCAACTATTGGATTCATAGTTTTTAATTTTCATAGAATTTTTTTAGATGGATGTAGTAAGGATTATTATAAAAGTGAGCTGTGGTATTTCTGTCTTGTATAGAATTTTAGAACTCTAATGTGGATGATGAGTCATATATGTGTATTTGTTATGTAATTTTGTATAATAATTAGGAAATGTTTGTATTCGCCATATCTAGAAAGAAATTGACAATATTTTGAGTTAGTATGCATGAAATGTCAGCAATTTGGACATTATTTGACACAAACAATTGGTTATTTTGTCATTATTGATGGCCACATACTGAGTAGGCTGGAGATATGTCAAACAAAGATTCCAGCAAGCCAGTATTATATTGTAGATACTTAATGGATTTAAGTAGTGGTTGTGGAAAGCGAATTGCTATGCCTATTTATGAAGTTCAAGACTATTTTGAGGGCTCGCATGGTTTCTGGAATCCTGAAAAAGTCCTGGAAGTTTACTTCTAGTATTTCAGGCCTAAGAAGTGCTTAGACATTAATTTGTGTGTGTGTGTGTGTGTGTGTGTGTGTGTGTGTGTGTGTGTGTGTGTGTGTGTGTGTGTGTGTGTGTGTGAGAGAGAGAGATTCTGGAATAGTCCTGGATTTTTTTGTTTGGATAGAAAACTGCTACTTCCACTGCTGAATAGGGTCATCAGCTACTCCTGGAAGCTTCTCTTATTACTGCCACTGCCTGGTCAGTAGTAAAGAAAGAAAGAAAGAAAGAAAGAAAGATATATATATATATATATATATATATATATATATATATATATATATATATATATATCATCATCATCATCATCATTGTCAACCATTATCAATCCACTGCTGGACGAAGGTCTCCCAAGTTTCCTCCACAACGGTCTGTCTTGTGCCAGTCTCCTTCATGTCACTCCCGCATATTTACGAATTTCATCCACCCATCTCCCATGTGGTCTTTTTCTGGGTCTTTTCCTGTCCCTTGGAATCCAATCTAAAATTTCGGCTGTCCATCTATGGTCTGTCCTTCTGGCAGTATGTCCAGCCCATTGCCATTTCAGGGATTTAACTCTGATCATGATGTCTTCCACTCGTCATTTTTCGGATCCACGAGTTCCTCTTCTTATCTCTCCTGGTTATACCAAGCATGCACCTCTCCATGCTTCTTTGAGTTGTCTGCAGCCTTTGTATGTCTCTTTTAGTTAAGGTCCACGTCTCTGCACCATACGTAAGCACTGGAAGGATGCATTGATCAAACACTTTTCTTTTAAGACATAATGGCATATTGCTCTTGAAAATTATGCTGTTTCTTCCAAAAGCTCTCCAGGCAAGTTTTGTACGCCGATTAATTTCTTCATCAATGTGACCCTCACTTGATATCTGCTGTCCAAGATAAACATACGTATCTGTTATCTCCAGTTTTTCTCCATCAATCGATAAATCTTCATTTCTTGTAAAAGCATTGAACATCACTTTTGTCTTCTGAAAGTTCATTTTTAATCCCACTTCTTTACTCTTGTCAGCAAGTTCCTGGATCATACTCTGCAGCTCTGATGGGGTAGTTGCAAAAATGACTACGTCATCAGCAAAACGAAGGTGGGTTAGATAATCTCCATTAATCTCTATCCCCTTGTTTTCCCAGCTCAGCGACTGAAAAACACCCTCCAATGTGGCATTAAAGAGCTTCGGAGATATGGTGTCACCTTGTCTCACTCCCTTTCCAATTTTTACGTGTGTTATATTTTCAAACAGCCTAATCTTTGCACTTGCATTTTCATAGATGTTATTAATAATATTAATGTATGCATCTTCAATACCGCAGGATTTCAGAGCCGTGGTAACTGCTGATGGTTTCACCGAATCAAAGGCTTTTTCATAATCGATAAAAGCCATGCACAATGGAAGTTCATATTCCCTCGCTCTTTCAATTAGTTCTCTCAGTACATGGATATGATCTATTGTGCTGTAGCCACTCCTGAATCCAGCTTGTTCTCTCGGTTGAGCCATGTCCAGTGTTACCTTCAAGCGGTGTGAAAGAACTTTAGTGAAGATTTTATAAACCACTGATAGGAGGCTGATAGGTCTGTAGTTCCTGAGATCCTCAATGTCACCTTTTTTATGTAGCAGGATCATTGTAGCATTGTTCCAATCCTCAGGGATCTTCCCTTCATTAAGGCATCGAGTGAAAATTTGGGCGAGTACTGTTTCAATTTCTCCACTTGCTTCTTGTATGATGTCTATAGTAATTCCATCTTCTCCTGGAGCTTTCCCCCCGCTTCATGTTCTTGATTGCATGAGCAACTTCTGCTGGGAGGACTGGAAGAACTCTGGTACCTTTCATGATGTCTGGAGTACATGTATCATCCCTTTCATATAATTTGGAGTAGAAATCTTTCACTCTTGTCAAAATTTGCCTCTATTTCTTGTTATAGAACCATCTTCTTTTCTCAGAGCCATAATCTGTTTTCTTCCTTTACTGAGATGTCCCTTTGCTATCTTTAGGCTTTGGTTGTTTTCAATTGCTTTCCTCACTAGCTCACAGTTGAATTTCCTGACGTCTTCAGTGATACTTTTTCGTGCTGTCTTGCATAGCTCTATATATTCCACTTTCTAAGTCACATCTTCTTTAGTTGTCCTCATCTCTCTTCTTTTTGCATCAACATTTTGGTTTTTCCTGATAATTTGTTTACATGCAACTTGTTCTTAGACCCAGCTAATTTTGTTGCTGTTTCCATAAGAGCTTTGGTTACTTTTCTGTTAACTTCCGAAATATCCACTTCTTCCGATGTTAGGCCTTCTAAAGCAGAGAATCTGTTCTTCAGTTCCAACTTGAAAGTATTATGGTGTTTTTTAAGGTTGGTTATGTCAATACATTTTGTTTGTCTTATGAGCTTGCCACGTTCCAGTTTAGTGTTGAGGTGCATCTTACATCTCACCAATCTATGGTCACTACCTGTGTTGAACTTGTTTAGCACACTGCAGTCTTCGATGACGAATTTTTTGTTACACATAATAAAATCAATTTCACTTGTCATCCCAATTGGATGTCTCCATGTCCATTTCCTGTGTGGCTTTTTCTTGAAAAAGGAATTCAAGATGAAAAATCCTTCTGCCTCTGCAAACTCAACGAGAGTATTTCCACGCTGGTTTCTGTTGCCGTGACCGAATTTACCTACTGAAGTTTCATTCTGTTGTTTCCGGTGCCCTATTTTTGCATTGAAATCTCCCATAATTATCTTCAAGTGCTGCTTACCTTTATTATTTAGATGACGAATTTCCTCATAAAATTCTTCAATTTCTTCTTCAGGATGACTTGTGGTGGGTGCATAAGTTTGAATAATCTGAGCTTGGTATCTTCTCGATAGTTGGATAACGAGTCGTGCAGCTCTGTCAGAGGAACTTTCAACTTCTACCACTTTATCCTTCAGTTTCTTGTTTATTATAAATCCAACACCACTAGTTCTGCCAGTATCTGTCCCACGATAATAGAAGAGATGTCCACTTTTCAGTTCAATGAGATCTTCTCCTTTTCTCCTTACCTCACTTAGCCCGACGATGTCCCACTTGATCCTTTGTAGTTCCTCTTCCAATTCAAGAAGCCTTGAATCAGAAGATAGGGAGCGTCCGTTGTAGGTAGCCAAGGTCAGCATCAAATGGCAGCCTAGTCCGGTCCTCCGGGGATTCTTAGCACCCTCTGCCTTCATGTCGCACTGGCCGCTGCCTTGGCCAGCTACATTCCAGCTGCCGGAGACTGAGGGCCAAGATTTAAGTTGTAGAGTCATTTTGGAGGTGTTTGGCCATAACTCACCACGCTGGCCAAGCGGGTTGGTGAGTGTGGGATAGCATTTCCTCTGATCCCGATGGTATAGTTATACCGCTATTTGCGGTCGTCAGAGCCCCTTTAGTGGGAACAGGATGCACCACGAGAAGGCGGGGTTGACATTTGTCAAGGAGAGGCTGTGATGTTACGCATCACCTGACCTTACATCCCATATATATATATATATATATATATATTGTGTCAGTTCTTTATTGTAGTTCGGATGGGCTACTTGATATATATATATATATATATATATATATATATATATATATATATATATATATTGTGTCAGTTCTTTATTGTAGTTCGGATGGGCTACTTGAAATGATGATTCTCCCATTTCTGAGGTATTCTGTCTTCTAGTCGAATAAATAACAAACAAAGCATATTTGTATTTTGTTAGTCCTGCAAGCGTACTGTCTAGTGATTTCACATAATTTTATTTTATTAGTCCTTCAAGTGGATGTCTAGTGATTTAGCTCCCTATACTTCCAATGGAAAAAAACAAAATCACCCTATTTCTTTGGCAAAGGAAGACTTCCCATGCATCAAAATTGGCACACTGATAAAAAAAACATCCTAAATTAGATTGTACAGTTGGTGTTTTTTGCAAAAAGCTTTCCTAAACTATATTAAAAATCAATAACTTAACTTTGATGTAGTGATAAGGAAAATTGGTGCCACCTATGAGCAAGTATCATAACTACATCAAAGTAAAGTTATTAATTTTTAGTCATCATCATCATCATTGTCAACCATTATCAATCCACTGCTGAACGAAGGTCTCCCCAAGTTTCTTTCACAACGGTCTGTCTTGTGCCAGTCTCCTCCATGTTACTCCCGCATACTTTTGAATTTAGTATAGTTCAGGAAAGTTTTGTTGCAAAAAACACCAACTGTACAATTTCAGTTACAATGTTTTTTATGAGTGGGCCAATTTTGATGTGTGGGAAATATTTTTTTGCTGAGGAAGCAGGGTCTAAATTTTTTTAATTAGAAGTATAGGAGGCAAAATCATTAGGTGTCCACCTTAAAAGTTATAAGATTGCTGCTACTACCATTTTGCTTCTCCATCAGAATCACACTGCGAGTTCATTACATCTGCTTTAATATGTCCTTGGTAAAATAGTCGATTCATTAATATATTTCTGTAACTGAGCCCACTGCATTGCCTTTACTGTAATTACAGATACATGTGGCATTGAAGGTCGGTGAAAGGTGTATTTAATATGATATTTAAGATAAATTTCAAAGAAACATTAACTTGGGAAAAACTTAACAATTGTCAAATGCATGTCTTCCACATGCTGTGTCATGTACTTCTGAACTGGATGACTTCCTGCAAACATTGATCTCTTTCTTCCTCATTTTCTTAGGAAGTGTATGAACACTGCTTTATTATTAAGTCTTATGACTTTTAACTACAGCTATTCTTACATCTGTGGCTTCTGACCGTTTACTTTGGTTCTTGATCGAAATCCCCTGATCTCATGTCTTTCCTTGTATCTCTGATAAACTTCAAAGATCACAGCATGCTAAGTGAGGCCAAGAAAATGACACACTCATTTTCTTGGCCTCACTTACCGGCTGCTGATCAAGAATCCCTTGATCACTTTGTCCACTGCCTGCTTCAACAAAATCTTTGGAATCCTGTAATATCGGACTTCACCATTCTGGCCTGCCATCCCCATAGCAGAATCAGGATGGTGGGCAACTTACATCGCATATTTTATTTTTGACTCGCAGACAAAAACAATCCAAGAATCCTTTTTAATCCTCTTTTGTTCGACTCTCAATCAGGAACGCAAGTTTCCCATCTGGGGAAAATGTAATTGTTTCTTTCAAAACTTTCCTAAAGCAGAAGTTAGACGGAGTGAAGATTTCTCCCGTAGTATTAATTAAAAGTACACCAGTCTGTGCTCTATGAAAAAAACGCTTATAGTGTAGCATTTTATGTCTATTTGTTGCCTTCCAAAAACCCCCAGTGGAGAGTGAAAGCTTGGAGAATCTGTATATTTTTTACACCAGCAAATGAATGGATATTCTATGCCATAAGCATTTTTTTATTATTTCTCCCATAATAGTAATCTTTTTTCTTGTGATGTTTCCTCTGTCCAGATTGTTGTTAAACATAATTTTATTCCATAAACTTTTGTGTTTTAGGTTGAAAACGGAGACAATTTCTGCAAACAGAACTTAGATGGAACCATATAATCTTAAATTCTTTACCTCTCAATGTCCTCTCTTCCCTTTATTTTTATTAAATATCATTTTATTTCACAACTGTTTGTATTTCAGGTTCAAAATGGAGGGAAAATTTCAAAAAATGGAAGTTAGAGTGAATATTTCTTCTGTAACTGCATTTTTTTAATACCCTCTTGCCCATAGCCACAGGCCAAAATTGTTCCTCTTACTAACTTCCTACTGGTGCAACAAAATGTCTGGGTTGAAAATGTCAGATCCACAATGCTGACAGTCATCGTTAAAATATTTACAAACTTACTTAGCAGTGCAGCATGAAATATAACACAATTTTGATAACATCTGCTGAATGGATATCCCTATGCTATACACTGAAGAGCAATTGAATTAGAGACAGCTGGTGTTATGCACACGTGGCGCTGTGGGCGGCCCTGTAAACGGAAACAACATGACGTATGCAGCGATCCGACAATATAAGGAGTGATGTGACAGGAATCAGTAAGAGTCGGACACAGTATGGGTAAGACGAAGGATCTAAGCGCATTTGATCGTGGGCAAATTATCGGGGCCCGACGAATGGGTCACTCCATCTCAGAAGTAGTGCAGGCACTGGGATTTTCACGAGCCACTATGTCACAAGTGCACCGTGAGTACATCAAATCCGATAAAACCATCCCTGCAAGGGCCAACTGCCGTGGACAACAGCGTGTGGATGAGCGGGGTCATCGTCGGCTAGCTCGCATTGTAACAGCGGATAGATGGGCCACAGTGCAAGAAATCACTTGGCAATTTAACGCTGGTACCCAAAAACGTGTAAGCAGCCACACCATCCAGAACCATCTCCTCGCTATGGGGCACAGAAGCCATTGTCCCATGAGGGTACCGCTGCTGACCGCACATCACAGGGTGCAAAGATTAGTATGGGCGCGGGAACATCGCCACTGTACCCTAGGCATGTGGGAAAATGTTGCCTGTACTGATGAGTCGAGATTCACGTTGGTACATGCGGATGGCAGGGTACGAGTATGGCGCAAACCACATGAAACGATGGATCCTTCTTGCCAGCAGGGTACTCTTCAAGCTGGTGGGGGTGGCATTCTCGTCTGGGGACTGTTTACGTGGACTGAAATGGGACCCCTGGTATGTGTGACATCGTCCCTCACAGGTCAACATTACCGGGATATCCTGGATGACCATTTGCTCCCATTTGTGCGTCTTCAACATCCCACTGGGGACCTCATCCTGCAACAAGACAATGCACTGTGCCATCGCCCCCAAATTGTATCCGAATGGTTGGATGAACACTCCACTAAGGTGATCTCGCTTCCTTGGCCAGCTAAGTTACCTGACCTCAATCCCATCACGCACATTTGGGATGCCATCGAGAGAGATGTTCGAGGTTCTGACCACCCTCCATCAAATCTTCGTGAACAGTGGGAGCTTGTTCAGGGGTCGTGGAACCGTATGGCTTCCCAATGCTTCCAGTGTCTTGTCAAGTCCATGCCGAGATGAATTGCCGCCGTCATCAGGGCGAAAGATGGTGCTACACATTACTAGACAGGTATCTCTAATTCAATTGCTCTTCAGTGTATATATATATATAGATCTCATTAAACTGAAAAGTGGACATCTCTTCTACTATCGTGGGACAGATACTGGCAGAACTAGTGGTGTTGGATTTATAATAAACAAGAAACTGTAGGATAAAGTTGTAGAAGTTGAAAGTTCCTCTGACAGAGCTGCACGACTCGTTATCCAACTCTCGAGAAGATACCAGGCTCAGATTATTCAAACTTATGCACCCACCACAAGTCATGCTGAAGAAGAAATTGAAGAATTTTATGAGGAAATTCGTGATCTAAATAATAAAGGTAAGCAGCACTTGAAGATAATTATGGGAGATTTCAATGCAAAAATAGGGCAAAGACAACAGAATGAAACTTCAGTAGGTAAATTCGGTCACGGCAACAGAAACCAGCGTGGAAATACTCTCGTAGAGTTTGCAGAGGCAGAAGGGTTTTTCATCTTCAACTCCTTTTTCAAGAAAAAGCCACACAGGAAATGGACATGGAGACATCCAAATGGGACGACAAGTGAAATTGATTTTATTATGTGTAACAAAAAATTCGTCATAGAAGACTACAGTGTGCTAAACAAGTTCAACACAGGCAGTGACCATAGATTGGTGAGATGTAAGATGCACCTCAACACTAAACTCGAACGTAGCAAGCTCATAAGACAAACAAAATGTATTGACATAACCAACCTTAAAAAACACCATAATACCTTCAAATTGGAACTGAAGAACAGGTTCTCTGCTTTAGAAGGCCTAACATCGGAAGAAGTGGATATTTCTGAAGTTAACAGAAAAGTAACCAAAGCTCTTATGGAAACAGCAACAAAATTAGCTGGGTCTAAGAACAAATTGCATGTGAACAAATTATCAGGAAAAACCAAAATGTTGATGCAAAAAAGAAGAGTGATGAGGACAACTAAAGAAGATGTGACTTCCAAAGTGGAATATGTAGAGCTATGCAAGACAGTACGAAAAAGTATCACTGAAGACGTAAGGAAATTCAACTGTGAACTAGTAAGGAAATCAATTGAAAACAACCAAAGCCTAAAGATAGCAAAGGGACATCTCAGTAAAGGAAGAAAACAGATTATGGCACTGAGAAAAGAAGATGGTTCTGTAACAAGAAATAGAGGCGAAATTTTGACAAGAGTGAAAGATTTCTACTCCAAATTATATGAAAGGGATGATACATGTACTCCAGACATCATGAAAGGTACCAGTACCAGAGTTCTTCCAGTCCTTCCAGCAGAAGTTGCACATGCAATCAAGAACATGAAGCGGGGAAAAGCTCCAGGAGAAGATGGAATTACTGTAGACATCATACAAGAAGCAAGTGGAGAAATCGAAACAGTACTCGCCCAAATTTTCACTCGATGCCTTAATGAAGGGAAGATTCCTGAGGATTGGAACAACGCTACAATGATCCTGCTACATAAAAAAGGTGACATTGAGGATCTCAGGAACTTCAGACCTATCAGCCTCCTATCAGTGGTTTATAAAATCTTCACTAAAGTTCTTTCACACCGCTTGAAGGTAACACTGGACATGGCTCAACCGAGAGAACAAGCTGGATTCAGGAGTGGCTACAGCACAACAGATCATATCCACGTACTGGGAGAACTAATTGAAAGAGCGAGGGAATATGAACTTCCATTGTGCATGGCTTTTATCGATTATGAAAAAGCCTTTGATTTGGTGAAACCATCAGCAGTTGCAATGGCTCTGAAATCCTGCGGTATTGAAGATGCATACATTAATATTATTAATAACATCTATGAAAATGCAAGTGCAAAGATTCAGCTGTTTGAAAATACAACACACATAAAAATTGGAAAAGGAGTGAGACAAGGTGACACCATATCTCCGAAGCTCTTTAATGCGACATTGGAAAATGTCTTTCAATCACTGAACTGGGAAAACAAAGGGATAAAGATTAATGGAGATTATCTAACCCACCTTCGTTTTGCTGATGACATAGTCATTTTTGCAACTACCCCATCAGAGCTACGGAGTATGATCCAGGAACTTGCTGACAAGAGTAAAGAAGTGGGATTAAAAATGAACTTTCAGAAGACAAAAGTGATGTACAATGCTTTTACAAGAAATGAAGATTTATCGATTGATGGAGAAAAGCTGGAGATAACAGACACATACGTTTATCTTGGACAGCAGATATCAAGTGAGGGTCACATTGGTGAAGAAATTAATCGGCGTACAAAACTTGCCTGGAGAGCTTTTGGAAGAAACAGCATAATTTTCAAGAGCAATATGCCATTATGTCTTAAAAGAAAAGTGTTTGATCAATGCATCTTTCCAGTGCTTACGTATGGTGCAGAGAGGTGGACCTTAGCTAAAAGAGACATACAAAGGCTGCACACAACTCAAAGAAGCATGGAGAGGTGCATGCTTGGTGTAACCAGGAGAGATAAGAAGAGGAACACGTGGATCCGAAAAATGACAAGAGTGGAAGACATCATGATCAGAGTTAAATCCCTGAAATGGCAATGGGCTGGACATACTGCCAGAAGAACAGACCATCGATGGACAGCCAAAATTTTAGATTGGATTCCAAGGGGCAGGAAAAGACCCAGAAGAAGACCACATGGAAGATGGGTGGATGAAATTCGAAAGTATGCAGGGGTGACATGGAGGAGACTGGCACAAGACAGACCGTTGTGTAGGAAACTTGGGGAGACCTTTGTCCAGCAGTGGATCATCATCATTGTCAACCATTATCAATCCACTGCTGGACGAATGTCTCCCCAAGTTTCCTCCACAACGGTCTGTCTTGTGCCAGTCTCCTCCATGTCACCCCTGCATACTTTCGAATTTCATCCACCCATCTCCCATGTGGTCTTCTTCTGGGTCTTTTTCTGTCCCTTAGAATCCAATCTAAAATTTCGGCTGTCCATCGATGATCTGTCCTTCTGGCAGTATGTCCAGCCCATTGCCATTTCAGGGATTTAACTCTGACCATGATGTCTTCCACTCTTGTCATTTTTCGGATCCACGAGTTCCTCTTCTTATCTCTCCTGGTTACACCAAGTATGCACCTCTCCATGCTTCTTTGAGTTGTCTGCAGCCTTTGTATGTCTCTTTTAGTTAAGGTCCACGTCTCTGCACCATACGTAAGCACTGGAAGGATGCATTGATCAAACACTTTTCTTTTAAGACATAATGGCATATTGCTCTTGAAAATTATGCTGTTTCTTCCAAAAGCTCTCCAGGCAAGTTTTGTACGCCAATTAATTTCTTCACCAATGTGACCCTCACTTGATATCTGCTGTCCAAGATAAACGTACGTATCTTTTATCTCCAGCTTTTCTCCATCAATCGATAAATCTTCATTTCTTGTAAAAGCATTGAACATCACTTTTGTCTTCTAAAGGTTCATTTTTAATCCCACTTCTTTACTCTTGTCAGCAAGTTCCTGGATCATACTCTGCAGCTCTGATGGGGTAGTTGCAAAAATGACTAAGTCATCAGCAAAACGAAGGTGGGTTAGATAATCTCCATTAATCTCTATCCCCTTGTTTTCCCAGCTCAGCGACTGAAAAACACCCTCCAATGTGGCATTAAAGAGCTTCGGAGATATGGTGTCACCTTGTCTCACTCCCTTTCCAATTTTTACGTGTGTTATATTTTCAAACAGCCTAATCTTTGCACTTGCATTTTCATAGATGTTATTAATAATATTAATGTATGCATCTTCAATACCGCAGGTTTTCAGAGCCATTGTAACTGCTGATGGTTTCACCGAATCAAAGGCTTTTTCATAATCGATAAAAGCCATGCACAATGGAAGTTCATATTCCCTTGCTCTTTCAATTAGTTCTCTCAGTACATGGATATGATCTATTGTGCTGTAGCCACTCCTGAATCCAGCTTGTTCTCTCGGTTGAGCCATGTCCAGTGTTACCTTCAAGCGGTGTGAAAGAACTTTAGTGAAGATTTTATAAACTACTGATAGGAGGCTGATAGGTCTGTAGTTTCCAAGATCCTCAATGTCACCTTTCTTATGTAGCAGGATCATTGTAGCGGTGTTCCAATCCTCAGGAATCTTTCCTTCATTAAGGCATCAAGTGAAAATTTGGGCGAGTACTGTTTCGATTTCTCCACTTGCTTCTTGTATGATGTCTACAGTAATTCCATCTTCTCCTGGAGCTTTTCCCCGCTTCATGTTCTTGATTGCATGTGCAACTTCTGCTGGAAGGACTGGAGGAACTCTGGTACTGGTATTTTTCATGATGTCTGGAGTGCATGTATCATCCCTTTCATATAATTTGGAGTAGAAATCTTTCACTCTTGTCAAAATTTCGCCTCTATTTCTTGTTACAGAACCATCTTCTTTTCTCAGTGCCATAATCTGTTTTCTTCCCTTACTGAGATGTCCCTTTGCTATCTTTAGGCTTTGGTTGTTTTCAATTGCTTTCCTCACTAGTTCACAGTTGAATTTTCTTACGTCTTCAGTGATACTTTTTCTTACTGTCTTGCATAGCTCTATATATTCCACTTTGGAAGTCACATCTTCTTTAGTTGTCCTCATCTCTCTTCTTTTTGCATCAACATTTTCGTTTTTCCTGATAATTTATTTACATGCAACTTGTTCTTAGACCCAGCTAATGTTGTTGCTGTTTCCATAAGAGCTTTGGTTACTTTTCTGTTAACTTCAGAGATGTCCACTTCTTCCGATGTTAGGCCTTCTAAAGCAGAGAACCTGTTCTTCAGTTCCAACTTGAAGGCATTATGGTGTTTTTTAAGGTTGGTTATGTCAATAGATTTTGTTTGTCTTATGAGCTTGCCACGTTCAAGTTTAGTGTTGAGGTGCATCTTACATCTCACCAATCTATGGTCACTACCTGTGTTAAACTTGTTTAGCACACTGCAGTGTTCTATGACGAATTTTTTGTTACACATAATAAAATCAATTTCACATGTCGTCCCATTTGGATGTCTCCATGTCCATTTCCTGTGTGGCTTTTTCTTGAAGAAGGAGTTCAAGATGAAAACCCTTCTGCCTCTGCAAACTCAATGAGAGTATTTCCACGCTGGTTTCTGTTGCCGTGACCGAATTTACCTACTGAAGTTTCATTCTGTTGCCGTTGCCCTATTTTTGCATTGAAATCTCCCATAATTATCTTCAAGTGCTGCTTACCTTTATTATTTAGATGACAAATTTCCTCACAAAATTCTTCAATTTCTTCTTCAGGATGATTTGTGGTGGTTGCATAAGTTTGAATAATCTGAGCCTGGTATCTTTTTGAGAGTTGGATAACAAGTCGTGCAGCTCTGTCAGAGGAACTTTCAACTTCTACAACTTTATCCTTCAGTTTCTTGTTTATTATAAATCCAACACCACTAGTTCTGCCAGTCTGTCCCACGATAGTAGAAGAGATGTCCACTTTTCAGTTCGATGAGATCTTCTCCTTTTCTCCTTACCTCACTTAGCCCCACGATGTCCCACTTGATCCTTTGTAGTTCCTCTTCCAATTCAAGAAGCCTTGAATCAGAAGATAGGGAGCGTCCATTGTACGTAGCCAAGGTCAGCATCAGATGGCAGCCTAGTCCGGTCCTCCGGGGATTCTTAGCACCCTTTGCCTTCATGTCGCACTGGCCGCTGCCTTGGCCAGGTACATTCCAGCTGCCGGAGACTGAGGGCCAAGATTTAAGTTGTGGAATCGTTTTGGAGTGGGTTTGGCCATAACTCACCACGCTGGCCAAGCGGGTTGGTGAGTGTGGGATAGAATTTCCTCTAATCCCGATGGTATAGTTATACCGCTATTGGCGGTCGATATATATATATATATATATCATCATCATCATCATTGTCAACCATTATCAATCCACTGCTGGACGAAGGTCTCCCCAAGTTTCCTCCACAACGGTCTGTCTTGTGCCAGTCTCCTCCATGTCACTCCCGCATATTTACGAATTTCATCCACCCATCTCCCATGTGGTCTTTTTCTGGGTCTTTTCCTGTCCCTTGGAATCCAATCTAAAATTTCGGCTGTCCATCTATGGTCTGTCCTTCTGGCAGTATGTCCAGCCCATTGCCATTTCAGGGATTTAACCCTGATCATGATGTCTTCCACTCTCGTCATTTTTCGGATCCACGAGTTTCTCTTCTTATCTCTCCTGGTTATACCAAGCATGCACCTCTCCATGCTTCTTTGAGTTGTCTGCAGCCTTTGTATGTCTCTTTTAGTTAAGGTCCACGTCTCTGCACCATACGTAAGCACTGGAAGGATGCATTGATCAAACACTTTTCTTTTAAGACATAATGGCATATTGCTCTTGAAAATTATGCTGTTTCTTCCAAAAGCTCTCCAGGCAAGTTTTGTACGCCGATTAATTTCTTCAGCATATATATATATATATATATATATATATATAATATGACTGCCACGAAATCAAAAAACACCTTCTGAACCAAGAAAAGGTAAAAGTTTAATTTTGAGAAGCTGTACATGATATACTTGGCTCAACCCACAACTACCCATCCTCAACAAATCCAGGAAAACCTAATACAGAGCCAATTATTAAAAAATCAAGAAACATTTTTTAAAATGCCATGAGACACCTTGAGACTTGATACAAATGAAATGTAATATGAGTGTTTGGAAATTACTTAAATAATAAAAGAAGTGTTGCAATATATATCATCATCATCATCATTGTCAACCATTATTAATCCACTGCTGGACGAAGGTCTCCCCAAGTTTGCTCCACAACGATCTGTCTTGTGCCAGTCTCCTCCATGTCACTCCCGCATACTTTCGAATTTCATCCATCCATCTCCCATGTGGTCTTCTTCTGGGTCTTTTCCTGCCCCTTGGAATCCAATCAAAAATTTTGGCTGTACATCGATGGTCTGTCCTTCTGGCAGTATGTCCAGCCCATTGCCATTTCAGGGATTTAACTCTGATCATGATGTCTTCCACTCTTGTCAGTTTTCGGACCCACGAGTTCTTCTTCTTATCTCTCCTGGTTACACCAAGCATGCACCTCTCCATGCCACTTTGAGTTGTCTGCAGCCTTTGTATGTATCTTTTAGTTAAGTTCCACGTCTCTGCACCATACGTAAGCACTGGAAGGATGCATTGATCAATCACTTTTCTTTTAAGACATAATGGCATATTGCTCTTGAAAATTATGCTGTTTCTTCCAAAAGCTCTCTCCAGGCAAGTTTTGTACGCCGATTAATTTCTTCATCAATGTGACCCTAACTTGATATCTGCTGTCCAAGATAAACATACGTGTCTGTTATCTCCAGCTTTTCTCCATCAATCGATAAATCTTCATTTCTTGTAAAAGCATTGAACATCACTTTTGTCTTCTGAAAGTTCATTTTTAATCCCACTTCTTTATTCTTGTCAGCAAGTTCCTGGATCATACTCTGCAGCTCTGATGGGGTAGTTGCAAAAATGACTACGTCATCAGCAAAACGAAGGTGGGTTAGATAATCTCCATTAATCTTTATCCCTTTGTTTTCCCAGTTGTGATTGAAAGGCATTTTCCAATGTGGCGTTAAAGAGCTTCGGAGATATGGTGTCACCTTGTCTCACTCCCTTTCCAATTTTTATGTGTGTTGTATTTTCAAATAGCCGAATCTTTGCGCTTTCATTTTCATAGATGTTATTAATAATATCAATGTATGCATCTTCAATACTGCATGATTTCAGAGCCATTGTAACTGCTGATGGTTTCACCGAATCAAAGGCTTTTTCATAATCGATAAAAACCACGCACAATGGAAGTTCATATTCCTCTCTCTTTCAATTAGTTCTCTCAGTACATGGATATGATCTATTGTGCTGTAGTCACTCCTGAATCCAGCTTGTTCTCTCGGTTGAGACATGTCCAGTGTTACCTTCAAGCGGTGTGAAAGAACTTTAGTGAAGATTTTATAAACCACTGATAGGAGGCTGATAGGTCTGTAGTTCCTGATATCCTCAATGTCACCTGTTTTATGTAGCAGGATCATTATAGCGTTGTACCAATTCTCAGGAATCTTCTCTTCATTAAGGCATCGAGTGAAAATTTGGGCGAGTACTGTTTCGATTTCTCCACTTGCTTCTTGTATGATGTCTACAGTAATTCCATCTTCTCCTGCAGCTTTTCCCCGCTTCATGTTCTTGATTGCATGTGCAACTTCTGCTGGGAGGACTGGAAGAACTCTGGTACTGGTACCTTCCATGATGTCTGGAGTACATGCATCATCCCTTTCATATAACTTGGAGTAGAAATCTTTCACTCTTGTCAAAATTTCACCTCTATTTCTTGTTACAGAACCATCTTCTTTCTCAGTGCCATAATCTGTTTTCTTCCTTTACTGAGATGTCCTTTTGCTATCTTTAGGCTTTGGTTGTTTTCAATTGCTTTCCTTACTAGTTCACAGTTGAATTTCCTTACGTCTTTATTGATACTTTTTCGTACTGTCTTGCATAGCTCTACGTATTCAACTTTGGAAGTCCCATCTTCTTTAGTTGTCCTCATCTCTCTTCTTTTTTGCATCAACATTTTGGTTTTTCCTGATAATTTCTTCACATGCAACTTGTTCTTAGGCCCAGCTAATTTTGTTGCTGTTTCCATAAGAGCTTTGGTTACTTTTCTGTTAACTTCAGAAATATCCACTTCTTCCAATGTTAGGCCTTCTAAAGCAGAGAACCTGTTCTTCAGTTCCAACTTGAAGGTATTATGGTGTTTTTTAAGGTTGGTTATGTCAATACATTTTGTTTGTCTTACGAGCTTGCCACGTTCGAGTTTAGTGTTTAGGTGCATCTTACATCTCACCAATCTATGGTCACTACCTGTGTTGAACTTGTTTAGCACACTGTAGTATTCTATGACGAATTTTTTGTTACACATAATAAAATCAATTTCACTTGTCATCCCATTTGGATGTCTCCATGTCCATTTCCTGTGCGGCTTTTTCTTGAAAAAGGAGTTCATGATGAAAACCCTTCTGCCTCTGCAAACTCTACGAGAGTAATTCCACGCTGGTTTCTGTTGCCGTGACCGAAATTACCTACTGAAGTTTCATTCTGTTGCCGTTGCCCTATTTTTTGCATTGAAATCTCCCATAATTATCTTCAAGTGCTGCTTACCTTTATTATTTAAATGATGAATTTCCTCATAAAATTCTTCAATTTCTTCTTCAGGATGACTTGTGGTGGGTGCATAAGTTTGAATAATCTGAGCCTGGTATCTTCTCGAGAGTTGGATAACGAGTCGTGCAGCTCTGTCAGAGGAACTTTCAACTTCCACAACTTTATCCTTCTGTTTCTTGTTTATTATAAATCCAACACCACTAGTTCTGCCAGTATCTGTCCCATGATAGTAGAAGAGATGTCCACTTTTTCAGTTCAATGAGATCTTCTCCTTTTCTCCTTACCTCACTTAGCCCGACGATGTCCCACTTAATCCTTTGTAGTTTCTCTTCCAATTCAAGAAGCCTTGAATCAGAAGATAGGGAGCGTCTATTATACGTAGCCAAGGTCAGCATTAGATGGCAGCCTAGTCCGGTCCTCCGGTGATTCTTAGCACCCTTTGCCTTCATGTCGCACTGTCCTCTGCCTTGGCCAGGTACATTCCAGCTGCCGGAGACTGAGGGCCAAGATTTAAGTTGTGGAGTAATTTTGGAGGGGTTTGGCCATAACTCCCCACACTGGCCAAGCGGGTTGGTGAGTGTGGGATAGCATTTCCTCTAATCCCGATGGTATAGTTATACATATATATCATCATCATCATCATTGTCAACCATTATCAATCCACTGCTGGACGAAGGTCTCCCCAAGTTTCCTCCACAACAGTCTGTCTTGTGCCAGTCTCCTCCATGTCACCCCTGCATACTTTCGAATTTCATCCACCCATCTTCCCATGTGGTCTTCTTCTGGGTCTTTTCCTTGTCCCTTGGAATCCAATCTAAAAATTTCGGCTGTCCATCGATGATCTGTCCTTCTGGCAGTATGTCCAGCCCATTGCCATTTCAGGGATTTAACTCTGATCATGATGTCTTCCACTCTTGTCATTTTTCGGATCCCCACGAGTTCCTCTTCTTATCTCTCCTGGTTACACCAAGTATGCACCTCTCCATGCTTCTTTGAGTTGTCTGCAGCCTTTGTATGTCTCTTTTTAGTTAAGGTCCACGTCTCTGCACCATACGTAAGCACTGGAAGGATGCATTGATCAAACACTTTTCTTTTAAGACATAATGGCATATTGCTCTTGAAAATTATGCTGTTCTTCCAAAAGCTCTCCAGGCAAGTTTTGTACGCCGATTAATTTCTTCATCAATGTGACTCACTAGATATCTGCTGTCCAAGATAAACATACGTGTCTACATTCCAGCTTTCTCCATCAATCGATAAATCTTCATTTCTTGTAAAAGCATTGAACATCACTTTTGTCTTCTGAAAGTTCATTTTTAATCCCACTTCTTTACTCTTGTCAGCAAGTTCCTGGATCATACTCTGCAGCTCTGATGGGGTAGTTGCAAAAATGACTACGTCATCAGCAAAACGAAGGTGGGTTAGATAATCTCCATTAATCTTTATCCCCTTGTTTTCCCAGCTCAGCGACTGAAAAACACCCTCCAATGTGGCATTAAAGCTCGGAGATATGGTGTCACCTTGTCTCACTCCTTTCCAATTTTTACGTGTGTTGTATTTTCAAACAGCCTAATCTTTGCACTTGCATTTTCATAGATGTTATTAATAATATTAATGTATGCATCTTCAATACCGCAGGTTTTCAGAGCCATTGTAACTGCTGATGGTTTCACCGAATCAAAGGCCTTTTCATAATCGATAAAAGCCATGCACAATGGAAGTTCATATTCCTCAGCTCTTTCAATTAGTTCTCTCAGTACGTGGATATGATCTATTGTGCTGTAGCCACTCCTGAATCCAGCTTGTTCTCTCGGTTGAGCCATGTCCAGTGTTACCTTCAAGCGGTGTGAAAGAACTTTAGTGAAGATTTTATAAACTACTGATAGGAGGCTGATAGGTCTGTAGTTTCGAGATCCTCAATGTCACCTTTCTTATGTAGCAGGATCATTGTAGCGGTGTTCCAATCCTCAGGAATCTTTCCTTCATTAAGGCATCGAGTGAAAATTTGGGCGAGTACTGCTTGATTTCTTCCACTTGCTTCTTGTATGATGTCTACAGTAATTCCATCTTCTTCCTGAGCTTTTCGCTTCATGTTCTTGATTGCATGTGCAACTTCTGCTGGAAGGACTGGAGGAACTCTGGTACTGGTATCTTTCATGATGTCTGGAGTGCATGTATCATCCTTTCATATAATTTGGAGTAGAAATCTTTCACTCTTGTCAAAATTTCGCCTCTATTTCTTGTTACAGAACCATCTTCTTTTTCAGTGCCATAATCTGTTTTCTTCCTTACTGAGATAAACTTTGTTATCTTTAGTTTTGGTTGTTTTCAATTGCTTTCCTCACTAGTTCACAGTTGAATTTTCATGCTTCAGTGATACTTTTCGTACATGTCTTGCATAGCTCTATATATTCCACTTTGGAAGTCACATCTTCTTTAGTTGTCCTCACTCACTCTTCTTTTTGTTTGGTTTTTCCTGATAATTTGTTCACATGCAATTTGTTCTTAGATTTCCAGCTAATTTTGTTGCTGTTTCCATAAGAGCTTTGGTTACTTTTCTGTTAACTTCAGAGATGTCCACTTCTTCCGATGTTAGGCCTTCTAAAGCAGAGAACCTGTTCTTCAGTTCCAACTTGAAGGTATTATGGTGTTTTTAAGGTTGGTTATGTCAATAGATTTTGTTTGTCTTATGAGCTTGCCACGCTCAAGTTTTAGTGTTGAGGTGCATCTTACATCTCACCAATCTATGGTCACTACCTGTGTTGAACTTGTTTAGCACACTGCAGTCTTCTATGACGAATTTTTTGTTACACATAATAAAATCAATTTCACTTGTCGTCCCATTTGGATGTCTCCATGTCCATTTCCTGTGTGGCTTTTTCTTGAAGAAGGAGTTCAAGATGAAAACCCTTCTGCCTCTGCAAACTCAACGAGAGTATTTCCACGCTGGTTTCTGTTGCCGTGACCGAATTTACCTACTGAAGTTTCATTCTGTTGTCCGTTGCCCTATTTTTGCATTGAAATCTCCCATAATTATTTTCAAGTGCTGCTTACCGTTATTATTAAGATGACAAATTTCTCATAAAATTCTTCAATTTCTTCTTCAGGATGACTTGTGGTGGGTGCATAAGTTTGAATAATCTGAGCCTGGTATCTTCGAGAGTTGGATAACAAGTCGTGCAGCTCTGTCAGAGAACTTTCAACTTCTTCAACTTTATCCTTCAGTTTCTTTGTTTATTATAAATCCAACACCACTAGTTCTGCCAGTATCTGTCCCACGATAGTAGAAGAGATGTCCACTTTTCAGTTCAATGAGATCTTCTCCTTTTCTCCTTACCTCACTTTCCCCACGATAAGTCCCACTTGATCCTTTGTAGTTCCTCTTCCATTCAAGAAGCCTTGAATCAGAAGATAGGGGAGCTGTCCATTGTACGTAGCCAAGGTCAGCATCAGATGGCAGCCTAGTCCGGTCCTCCAGGGATTCTTAGCACCCTCTGCCTTCATGTCGCACTGGCCGCTGCCTTGGCCAGGTACATTCCAGCTGCCGGAGACTGAGGGCCAAGATTTAAGTTGTGGAATCATTTGGAGGGTTTGGCCATAACTCACCACGCTGGCCAAGCGGGTTGGTGAGTGTGGGATAGAATTTCCTCTGATCCCGATGGTATAGTTATACCGCTATTGGCGGTCGTCAGAGCCCCTTTAGTGGGAAACATCACAGCCTCTCCTTGACAAATGTCAACCCCGCCTTCTCGTGGTGCATCCTGTTCCCACTAAAGGGGCTCTGACGACCGCCAATAGCGGTATAACTATACCATCGGGATCAGAGGAAATTCTATCCCACACTCACCAACCCGCTTGGCCAGCGTGGTGAGTTATGGCCAAACCCCTCCAAAATGACTCCACAACTTAAATCTTGGCCCTCAGTCTCCGGCAGCTGGAATGTACCTGGCCAAGGCAGCGGCCAGTGCGACATGAAGGCAGAGGGTGCTAAGAATCCCCGGAGGACCGGACTAGGCTGCCATCTGATGCTGACCTTGGCAACGTACAATGGACGCTCCCTATCTTCTGATTCAAGGCTTCTTGAATTGGAAGAGGAACTACAAAGGATCAAGTGGGACATCGTGGGGCTAAGTGAGGTAAGGAGAAAAGGAGAAGATCTCATCGAACTGAAAAGTGGACATCTCTTCTACTATCGTGGGACAGATACTGGCAGAACTAGTGGTGTTGGATTTATAATAAACAAGAAACTGAAGGATAAAGTTGTGGAAGTTGAAAGTTCCTCTGACAGAGCTGCACGACTCGTTATCCAACTCTCGAGAAGATACCAGGCTCAGATTATTCAAACTTATGCACCCACCACAAGTCATCCTGAAGAAGAAATTGAAGAATTTTATGAGGAAATTTGTCATCTAAATAATAAAGGTAAGCAGCACTTGAAAATAATTATGGGAGATTTCAATGCAAAAATAGGGCAACGGCAACAGAATGAAACTTCAGTAGGTAAATTTGGTCACGGCAACAGAAACCAGCGTGGAAATACTCTCGTTGAGTTTGCAGAGGCAGAAGGGTTTTTCATCTTGAACTCCTTCTTCAAGAAAAAGCCACACAGGAAATGGACATGGAGACATCCAAATGGGACGACAAGTGAAATTGATTTTATTATGTGTAACAAAAAATTTGTCATAGAAGACTGCAGTGTGCTAAACAAGTTCAACACAGGTAGTGACCATAGATTGGTGAGATGTAAGATGCACCTCAACATTAAACTTGAACGTGGCAAGCTCATAAGACAAACAAAATCTATTGACATAACCAACCTTAAAAAACACCATAATACCTTCAAGTTGGAACTGAAGAACAGGTTCTCTGCTTTAGAAGGCCTAACATCGGAAGAAGTGGATATTTCTGAAGTTAACAGAAAAGTAACCAAAGCTCTTATGGAAACAGCAACAAAATTAGCTGGGTCTAAGAACAAGTTGCATGTAAATAAATTAACAGGAAAAACGAAAATGTTGATGCAAAAAGAAGAGAGATGAGGACAACTAAAGAAGATGTGACTTCCAAAGTGGAATATATAGAGCTATGCAAGACAGTACGAAAAAGTATCACTGAAGACGTAAGAAAATTCAACTGTGAACTAGTGAGGAAAGCAATTGAAAACAACCAAAGCCTAAAGATAGCAAAGGGACATCTCAGTAAGGGAAGAAAACAGATTATGGCACTGAGAAAAGAAGATGGTTCTGTAACAAGAAATAGAGGCGAAATTTTGACAAGAGTGAAAGATTTCTACTCCAAATTATATGAAAGGGATGATACATGCACTCCAGACATCATGAAAGATACCAGTACCAGCGTTCCTCCAGTCCTTCCAGCAGAAGTTGCACATGCAATCAAGAACATGAAGCGGGGAAAAGCTCCAGGAGAAGATGGAATTACTGTAGACATCATACAAGAAGCAAGTGGAGAAATCGAAACAGTACTCGCCCAAATTTTCACTCGATGCCTTAATGAAGGAAAGATTCCTGAGGATTGGAACACTGCTACAATGATCCTGCTACATAAGAAAGGTGACATTGAGGATCTCGGAAACTACAGACCTATCAGCCTCCTATCAGTAGTTTATAAAATCTTCACTAAAGTTCTTTCACACCGCTTGAAGGTAACACTGGACATGGCTCAACCGAGAGAACAAGCTGGATTCAGGAGTGGCTACAGCACAATAGATCATATCCATGTGCTGAGAGAACTAATTGAAAGAGCGAGGGAATATGAACTTCCATTGTGCATGGCTTTTATCGATTATGAAAAAGCCTTTGATTCGGTGAAACCATCAGCAGTTACAATGGCTCTGAAAACCTGCGGTATTGAAGATGCATACATTAATATTATTAATAACATCTATGAAAATGCAAGTGCAAAGATTAGGCTGTTTGAAAATACAACACACATAAAAATTGGAAAGGGAGTGAGACAAGGTGACACCATATCTCCGAAGCTCTTTAATGCCACATTGGAGGGTGTTTTTCAGTCCCTGAGCTGGGAAAACAAGGGGATAAAGATTAATGGAGATTATCTAACCCACCTTCGTTTTGCTGATGACATAGTCATTTTTGCAACTAGCCCATCAGAGCTGCAGAGTATGATCCAGGAACTTGCTGACAAGAGTAAAGAAGTGGGATTAAAAATGAACTTTCAGAAGACAAAAGTGATGTTCAATGCTTTTACAAGAAATGAAGATTTATCGATTGATGGAGAAAAGCTGGAGATAAAAGATACGTACGTTTATCTTGGACAGCAGATATCAAGTGAGGGTCACATTGATGAAGAAATTAATCGGCGTACAAAACTTGCCTGGAGAGCTTTTGGAAGAAACAGCATAATTTTCAAGAGCAATATGCCATTATGTCTTAAAAGAAAAGTGTTTGATCAATGCATCCTTCCAGTGCTTACGTATGGTGCAGAGACGTGGACCTTAACTAAAAGAGACATACAAAGGCTGCAGACAACTCAAAGAAGCATGGAGAGGTGCATACTTAGTGTAACCAGGAGAGATAAGAAGAGGAACTCGTGGATCCGAAAAATGACAAGAGTGGAAGACATCATGATCAGAGTTAAATCCCTGAAATGGCAATGGGCTGGACATACTGCCAGAAGGACAGATCATCGATTGACAGCCGAAATTTTAGATTGGATTCCAAGGGACAGGAAAAGACCCAGAAGAAGACCACATGGGAGATGGGTGGATGAAATTCGAAAGTATGCAGGGGTGACATGGAGGAGACTGGCACAAGACAGACCGTTGTGGAAGAAACTTGGGGAGACCTTCGTCCAGCAGTGGATTGATAATGGTTGACAATGATGATGATGATGATGATGATATATATTTCACCAACCATTATCAATCCACTGCTGGATGAAAGTCTCCCCAAGTTACTTCCAAAATTGTCTGTCTCTTCCATGTCACTATATATATATATAAAAATATATATATAATAAACAAGAAACTGAAGGATAAAGTTGTAGAAGTTGAAAGTTCCTCTGACAGAGCTGCACGACTTGTTATCCAACTCTCGAAAAGATACCAGGCACAGATTATTCAAACTTATGCACCCACCACAAGTCATCCTGAAGAAGAAATTGAAGAATTTTATGAGGAAATTTGTCATCTAAATAATAAAGGTAAGCAGCACTTGAAAATAATTATGGGAGATTTCAATGCAAAAATAGGGCAACTGCAACAGAATGAAACTTCAGTAGGTAAATTCGGTCAGGGCAACAGAAACCAGCGTGGAAATACTCTCGTTGAGTTTGCAGAGGCAGAAGGGTTTTTCATCTTGAACTCCTTCTTCAAGAAAAAGCCACACAGGAAATGGACATGGAGACATCCAAATGGGACGACAAGTGAAATTGATTTTATTATGTGTAACAAAAAATTCGTCATAGAAGACTGCAGTGTGCTAAACAAGTTCAACACAGGTAGTGACCATAGATTGGTGAGATGTAAGATGCACCTCAACACTAAACTTGAACGTGACAAGCTCATAAGACAAACAAAATCTATTGACATAACCAACCTTAAAAAACACCATAATACCTTCAAGTTAGAACTGAAGAACAGGTTCTCTGCTTTAGAAGGCCTAACATCGGAAGAAGTGGACATCTCTGAAGTTAACAGAAAAGTAACCAAAGCTCTTATGGAAACAGCAACAAAATTAGCTGGGTCTAAGAACAAGTTGAATGTGAACAAATTATCAGGAAAAACCAAAATGTTGATGCAAAAAAGAAGAGAGATGAGGACAACTAAAGAAGATGTGACTTCCAAAGTGGAATATATAGAGCTATGCAAGACAGTAAGAAAAAGTATCACTGAAGACGTAAGGAAATTCAACTGTGAACTAGTGAGGAAAGCAATTGAAAACAACCAAAGCCTAAAGATAGCAAAGGGACATCTCAGTAAGGGAAGAAAACAGATTATGGCACTGAGAAAAGAAGATGGTTCTGTAACAAGAAATAGAGGCGAAATTTTGACAAGAGTGAAAGATTTCTACTCCAAATTATATGAAAGGGATGATATATGCACTCCAGACATCATGAAAGATACCAGTACCAGAGTTCCTCCAGTCCTTCCAGCAGAAGTTGCACATGCAATCAAGAACATGAAGCGAGGAAAAGCTCCAGGAGAAGATGGAATTACTGTAGACATCATACAAGAAGCAAGTGGAGAAATCGAAACAGTACTCGCCCAAATTTTCACTTGATGCCTTAATGAAGGAAAGATTCCTGAGGATTGGAACACCGCTACAATGATCCTGCTACATAAGAAAGGTGACATTGAGGATCTCGGAAACTACAGACCTATCAGCCTCCTATCAGTGGTTTATAAAATCTTCACTAAAGTTCTTTCACACTGCTTGAAGGTAACACTGGGCATGGCTCAACCGAGAGAACAAGCTGGATTCAGGAGTTGCTACAGCACAATAGATCATATCCACGTGCTGAGAGAACTAATTGAAAGAGCGAGGGAATATGAACTTCCATTGTGCATGGCTTTTATCGATTATGAAAAAGCCTTTGATTCGGTGAAACCATCAGCAGTTACAATGGCTCTGAAAACCTGCGGTATTGAAGATGCATACATTAATATTATTAATAACATCTATGAAAATGCAAGTGCAAAGATTAGGCTGTTTGAAAATACAACACACGTAAAAATTGGAAAGGGAGTGAGACAAGGTGACACCATATCTCCGAAGCTCTTTAATGCCACATTGGAGGGTGTTTTTCAGTCGCTGAGCTGGGAAAACAAGGGGATAAAGATTAATGGAGATTATCTAACCCACCTTCGTTTTGCTGATGACGTAGTCATTTTTGCAACTACCCCATCAGAGCTGCAGAGTATGATCCAGGAACTTGCTGACAAGAGTAAAGAAGTGGGATTAAAAATGAACTTTCAGAAGACAAAAGTGATGTTCAATGCTTTTACAAGAAATGAAGATTTATCGATTGATGGAGAAAAGCTGGAGATAACAGACACGTACGTTTATCTTGGACAGCAGATATCAGATATCAAGATATCAAGTGAGGGTCACATTGATGAAGAAATTAATCGGCGTACAAAACTTGCCTGGAGAGCTTTTGGAAGAAACAGCATAATTTTCAAGAGCAATATGCCATTATGTCTTAAAAGAAAAGTGTTTGATCAATGCATCCTTCCAGTGCTTATGTATGGTGCAGAGACGTGGACCTTAACTAAAAGAGACATACAAAGGCTGCAGACAACTCAAAGAAGCATGGAGAGGTGCATACTTGGTGTAACCAGGAGAGATAAGAAGAGGAACTCGTGGATCCGAAAAATGACAAGAGTGGAAGACATCATGATCAGAGTTAAATCCCTGAAATGGCAATGGGCTGGACATACTGCCAGAAGGACAGATCATCGATGGACAGCTGAAATTTTAGATTGGATTCCAAGGGACAGGAAAAGACCCAGAAGAAGACCACATGGGAGATGGGTGGATGAAATTCGAAAGTATGCAGGGGTGACATGGAGGAGACTGGCACAAGACAAGACCGTTGTGGAGGAAACTTGGGGAGACCTTCGTCCAGCAGTGGATTGATAATGGTTGGCAATGATGATGATGATGATGATATATATAATCATCATCATTGTCAACCATTTTGATTCCACTGCTGGATGAAGGTCTCCCCAAGTTTCCCCACAATGGTCTGTCTTGTGCCAGTCTCCTCCATGTCACTCCCTCATACTTTCGAATTTCGTCCACCCATCGCCCATGTGGTCTTCTTCTCAGTCTTTTCCTGTTCCTTATAATCCAATCTAAAATTTCGGCTGTCCATCGATGTTCTGTTCTTCTGGCAGTATGTCCAGCCCATTTCCATTTCAGGGATTTTACTCTGATCATGATGCCTTCCATTCTTGTCATTTTTCGGATCCACGAGTTCCTCTTCTTATCTCTCCTGGTTACACCAAGCATGCACCTCTCCATGCCACTTTCAGTTGTTTGCAGCCTTTGTATGTCTCTTTTAGTTAAGGTCCATGTCTCTGCACCATACATAAGCACTGGAAGGATGCATTGATCAAACACTTTTCTTTTAAGACATAATGGCATATTGCTCTTGAAAATTATGCTGTTTCTTCCAAAAGCTCTCCAGGCAAGTTTTGTATGCCGATTAATTTCTTCATCAATGTGACCCTCACTTGATATATGCTGTCCAAGATAAACGTACGTGTCTGTTATCTCCAGCTTTTCTCCATCAATCGACAAATCTTCATTTTGTGTAAAAGCATTGAACATCACTTTTGTCTTCTGAAAGTTCATTTTTAATCTCTCTCTCTATATATTTTTTTATCTTGGGCAGCAGATATCAAGTGAAGGTCACATTGATGAAGAAATTAATCAGCATATAAAACTTCGATGGAGAGCTTTTGGAAGAAATAGTACAATTTTTAAGAGCAGTATGCTATAATTTCTTAAAAAAAATGTTTAATTAATGCATTCTGCCGGTGCTTACATATGGAGCAAGACGTGGACCTTAACTAAAAAAAGACATACAAAGACTGCAGACAACTCAAAGGAGCATGGAGAGATGCATGCTTGGTGTAACCAGGAAAGATAAGAAGAGGAACTTATGGATAAGGAAAATGACAAGAGTGGACGACATCATGACCAGAGTGAAATCACTGAAATAGCAATGGGCTGGACATGTTGCCAGAAGAACGGACCACTGATGGACAACCAAAATTTTAGACTGAATTCCGAGGGACCGAAATAGACCCAGAAGAAGACCCCATGGGAGATGGATGGGTGAAATTCATAATCATGCCTGAGTGACTTGGAGGCAGGCAGGCTCAAGTCAGACAATTGTGGAAGAAACTTGGGGGAACCTTCATCCAGCAGTGGATTGATAATGGCTGACAATGATGATGCTATATGTATATATATAAATGTATTTAAGTATTTTTACAATACATAATGCACATTGCACTATCGAAGAAAATGTCTTTGCATTTAGTTCTGTCAATCAGTGTGTGCCACGATGACTGTCCCTTGATAAAACCGAAGAATAGGGTATTGTATTCTTGGTGACAGTCTGTCAACATCCTGGTTGGTCTAATACCTTTCCTCTGTGTCTTTCTCCTTGTGAGAAGTACATAAAAGTTTTTGTGAAGTTGGCACATTTCATTATAATTACACACACAAATATTAGATAATTTATATATATCCATGTATTGGTAATATTTTGATCATAAATCGCTGATGCACACTGTTATTTGATTTTGGGGCAGTTCCCACAAAAGTGTATATTGAAAAATGTAAATATTTAATCCTTTTCTGGTCAAAAAGATGCTTAAACTTTGAGTTTTTTTAAATTTCCAGATTTTGAGGTACTGCAATAGAAAAGGGGCTGAACCAAAAATATTGAAATTTTGGCAGAATGTGTTTTATTACACTACTATTATGCCGTAAAAATCCTTGTGTGTGTGTGTGTGTGTGTGTGTGTGTGTGTTTTAACTAGTTTAGATTCTGGGACCTCTCAAAGTTAGGCCAGAAATGTGTTTCTAGTGAAACAATCCTGTATGGCTGCCAATAAATTTTTTCTTATTATGTACTTTTACTATGAGAATATATATCTTTCAGGTAGAAAAATATCAATTTAAAAAAAATTGTTCAGCAACCAATTATTTTTATATTCCAAAGGTGTTTTTTGATGAAAATGACCTCTCTGTCAAAGACTGACAAATTGTGCTTGATTTCAAAAGTGTGAATTCCTGGAACTGTGTCAAAAATTTCATAGTGAGACATCTGTTTGGCACTTGAGTTCTTGCAAAATTCCCCCATTTTAATGATAATTATATTCATCCTTTGTTGGTGCAAAACACTTGAAAACTATGATATAAATGTAACACTTCATATGGGCTTTTTCTTCTAGTAATTTTTTTTATTTAAGAACTCAAGTTTTCAACCGCGATAGTGACGAAGAAAGAGCAACAACAAATAACTGCCTGAAGAAAAAGAAGAGTTTTCTCAGTAAATTTGCATTTTTAAATAAAATATTTCCTAGAAGATAAAACCCATATTAGATGTTGGATTAAGTTAAATTTAAGGAAGTAGGAAGCCAGTTTTCAACATGAGCTTTATTCAAAATAATATGATTTAAAGTTTGTTTTGTTTATAGATAATGAAGTACAAAATTTTAGAAATACGTGGCAGATGTGCAAGCCTTCTACTGTAGGCATAGAAATCCTGTTTTTAACTGCTATGATGTACCCAACTCTTCAGAAAATATGGAAATTGTGTAGCAGTTAGCATGTGTTAAGTTTCAGCTCCAAAAGGGTGATGCAATTTCCAGTTATGTGCAGTTAAATACTGCATTTCAGTGCTTTTACTTTAGTTTACTAAAAATGTGTGTACAAAAACAAGAACTACTGATGTCATAAAAAAAAATCCCAATCAGAACAAAATTAAATGGTCATATATGGTGCTACAGTAAGATCTGAGTGTGTTGCCTATGTGGTTGTGCGGTCAAAGGACAGGCATCACATCACTCATGCAAGTTAGGCTTGAGTTTGAGTCAAAGATATAAAACACAAGTTCCATAAATAGAAACTCACCTTTTAAGGTTTTTCGTCCCTCTTGCTCACATTTGTTGCACGAATATTTCCAGCAGACTTGTCATTACACATGAAGGCCTTTTTATGGTCGTCATATCTTTCATCCCTGTGTCTACATGCAACAATGTGAGCAACAGGAACGAAAAACTCTAAAAGGTGAGTTTCTATTTATGGAAGTTAATACAATTAGCACGTCAACTAAGAACAATTTGGGGAATATGTATGTATTTTTCGAATTGAGTCTTGTTATTAAAACATAAGTAGTGTGTTGTTTTGTCCTTTCCTGCAGCTTGCCCAACCTCACTTATGTGTATCCCCAGCAACAAAACTCCAAAGAGTTCATCTCATTCACTGTGAGTGTATGTTGTGGCTTCATAGTGGCATCCAAAGTACCTGAAGAGTTGTAATGGGTACAATAAAAAAGAAAATATATATATGTCTGTATTAAACTATAAGTATGAATACTGAAAATGCAGATTTTAATACAAGGGTTGTACCGAAAGTAATGCAAAAGTGGGCATAACTTTTTTATTAACTGACAGAGGTTGTTCAGATTGTACATGTTGGTAGAGTAACACTTTCTCTATACAAAGGCACTGCTTAACATAGTCTCCATCACAAGTGATGCATTTGCACCATCGTTGAACCCAACTCTCGAATCCTCTTTGAAAATTTACAGGTGTGGACTGTTGTACTCACTTCTTCACTGCCACTTTCACCTATTCTGTGTCATCAAATCATTGTCCCCAGAGACTGTCCTTCATTGGACCAAACAAGTGGAAATCAGAGGGTGCCAGATCTGGGCTGTGTGGTGGATGGGGGACCACCCGACCAGCCTAATTTTCTGATCACCTGATTTGTTGCCAAAAATGTGTGTGGTCTTGCATTGTCATAGTGAATGTGGATCCTTTTTGGATTCTTCTTCAGTCTCTTCCTCCTTATGGCTTCTCTAAGCTTCTTGAATGTCTCAACGTACAGCTCGCTGGTCACAGTATGGTCACATTATAGAAAATCAAGGAGAATGACACCCCTGTCATTCCAAAGAACAGTCACCATGACTTTCTGTGTTGATTGTTGGCTCTTGAAATTATTATTAGGCCTTGGTGAAGAGGTGTGACACCATTTCATGGATTGATTCTTCGTTTCTGAATTGTAAAGATATGCCCACATTTCATCTCCTGTCACCAGATAAAAAAAAGTGTCTTCATCGGCTTCAAACACAGATCAGAACAGACTTCCGCCCTTCTCTTCTTCAAATCGGGTGTCGACTCCTGAGGTATCCACTTTGTACACACTTTCCAACTCCCTAATTCTTCCACCATCTTCTGTATGGCATTGTGACCACAGTCCAGTTGTGCATCAAGCTCATGGAGTGGATGAATCGATTCACTCATCTCTCCGTGTGAATCAATTCATCCACTCGCTGACGATTCATGTCAGTGGTCGCAGATAATGGTCTCGCACTGCGTGGTTGGTATTCAATGCTGGTTTTCCCTTCTTTAAACTTTTCCATCCATCTGTGCACATTGCTCTTGTCAATGGTGTCATCGTAAACATTCTGTAGCCTTCTGTGGATGTTGGATAGCCTGCACTCTTCCTTTGTCAAGAACTCAATGATGGCACTTTGCTTCTGCTTGGAATCCATTATTTACCTGCAATGAAGAAGAAGGGTTACGATAGAGAAAGAGTTACTCTACGAACATGTACAATTTGAACGACCTCTGTCAGTTAATAAAAAAGTTATGCCCACTTTTGCATTACTTTCGGTAGAATCCTCGTAGATTCAGTACATCTCTTATGCTTTAAAATCAGAATTAAGCAGTTATTAAATCCTGGTCTGTGATTCCCACTGGTTGGAAACAGCTGAGCAGCTTTCAGCTGGTTTTCCTTTCAACAGAATAATGTTTCATTTCTGATTCTGTCTAATTTAGTTAATATCCTGTTTTGTGTTCCAATTTAGTTTATGTTGCTTTTTTTCTGCCACCACTGTAATAAAGATGTTTTTGTGTTAACTGAACTTTAATTTGACTGTTCTTTATACAACATCGAATGATAATTACCTAGTTTTGCAAAATTATTTAGGACCCCAAGTGGCAGGAAGGAAAGGCAGAGGAAGGCCAAGGAAGACATGGGTGGATCAGATTCAGGAGTGTCTGCATGAGAAAAAGATTATGAGTATGAAGTATAAAAGATCTTGTGTACAGCGTGTAATGGATATTAGTGAAGCACGAGTTGCATGTCAAGATCGCTGTAAATGGAGAAGTTTGATATGACAACAATAAGTAAAAATATCTGGAAGTTTGTATTTCTTTTTGGAGCTAACCTCTGAATCTCAGAGAACAGCTTAGTGATATGTACGTACGTATGTATGTATGTATGTATGTATGTACTAAAATCACTATGATCTTTGTTAAGTAACGTTGCAAGCTGGCAGGTGTGGGCATACAACTTGAGCTACCAATTTTTCTCATTTGTGATGACCTTATGTGGCCAATTCTGGCCCTTCTGCCACAAATCCCAGAACATAACCATTCATGTTCTTATGGCCTGGATACTGTTATGGGGTGAGATATAGGTATTATGTTTATGATTCATTATCATCTCAGTAGATAGTAGCCCTAATTTAGTGATGACCTAATTTACCTTGCTGTGGATAATTAGAAGAGTGTTATTAAAGCATGAAAACAAATCCAATTAATGGAAACTCACCTTTTCAGGTTTTTGTTCCTCTTGTTAACATTTGCTGCACGCGTATTTCAAGCAGACTTGTCATTAAATGGGAAGGCTGCTCATGTTCGTTGTATCTTTCTTCCCTGTGTTTCTTTAAGTTAACTCTGCTAGTCTTGGCGTCATTTCTGTTATTATGTCTTTTTTGAGCCCATTCATATACATATTACATTGCTTACACGCATTCACCACACTCATTCAATTTCCTTATTACCAACTTATCAATAAAACTTTATATACATTATATACAATTTCGTTTTCAACTGTTAATATTCTAACCCTAATCTTCTTGGTCACCTAGCTTCCAAAGTCATTACATTCACAAACTTTCACATTCATTCATATCAAATCATTTATATATACACTATTTACATATACATTATTTCACAATTCAACTCATTCTTACCATGGCTCAATTTTATACTCCTTAACCCTGTGTAATCAATCCACTGACAGGAATCCAGATGCTCTCAACTATCAATATTGTAACCTTCACCACCATGATCACCTCTAATACTTTCTGCCGAGCCACGGCCATCCTCAGGAAGCATATTCAACAACCCGTCCCCTTTGCATCCGCAGAGCAAGTGATGCATTCGGCTCCGGTCCTCGTCCCTCTCGATGTATCTCCTGGTGTTCGCCTGTGGCGCCCTCTGTTCTTCAAATTGGTCAATATTTAATATTCTAATTTCTTTTTTCTTTTCTGTTCCATTTTAATCAAAGCCTTCCAATTATCATTGAGTATATTCGGATCATTAAAATTACATAGCTTATCTCTGTTTTTTTCAATACGTACTGACTCAACAATCCGCAAGTGCCTTTCTGTTTTACATTTTTTAATAATCCTAATGTCTTCAAATTTCAGATATTTTTTGTTTTCCAGGCAATATTGAAGTAAATATAATAAGCACGTTAACTAAGAACTGTTTTGAGAATATGTATATATTTTTCGAATTGTTCCTTTTTCTGGTATAAAAAAATTCAGTATCACTTCTGTCATTCTTGTAGGATATACATACGGAGTAGGATCCAAAAATTCCCGGACTGTGCCTGTATGGCAAAATACAT
This sequence comes from Macrothele yani, assembly GCA_039090855.1. NCBI lineage: Eukaryota > Metazoa > Arthropoda > Arachnida > Araneae > Macrothelidae > Macrothele > Macrothele yani. The sequence continues at coordinate 122,976,111 of CM077026.1, forward strand.
GTATCGTGCACCCACGGTGATTGTTGGGTTATGTTACAGCATTATCCTCTCCTAATAGGTAAATTGGTTTCATCCATCTACATCACATGCTCGCTGCAGTACATCCGGGTATTGTGAGCAACTTACGCAGTGTTCTGCGATTGATGAAAAATGGTGTTTTTCTTAGCAGCGTGTTAACATTAAGTTTTGTATTCGTTTGGGCAAAAGTCCAACGGAAACTTACGAGATGTTGAAGCAAGTTTATGGCGTAAACACCCTGTTGCGATCACAAACATCCGATTGGCATCGACGCTTCTGAGAAGGCAGACAGGAGGTTGAAGACTACGAACGTAGCGGGCGTCCAGCGACAGGGCACGTGGGTGAAAACATTTCAAAGGTCATGGCCATTATATGCTTAAACAGACAACAGACATTTGAGCATGTAGCCGAGGCTGCTGGGATATCGGAGACTACATGTCAGCGGATGCTAACAGATGATCTGAAGATGTACCTGGTGTGTCAACATATTGTCCCACGCATGTTAACTGAAGATCAGGTGGCCACACCATACAGATGGAAATGGTGGGCAATCACGTAACCGCCGCCGACCAAGACCCACAATTTCTTAGAAGAATCGTGATGGGGGATGAAAAATAATGCTTCCTCTTTGACACACAAACTAAGTGGGCATCAGCTACACGGAAATTGCCATCGTCTCCACGCAAGCAGAAGATTCCACCGAGATCGCAGTAAAGGCAAGATCATGCTAGAGGTCTTCTTCGACCTCCAGGATATTGTTCATCTTGAATTTAACCTGGGAAAGATGCACTGTGCTCTATCTGGACTTCATGCGATGTCTACACGAGTTGATCCGCAAGAAGAGGCCTCAACTGTGGGGTGATCAATCATAGGTGCTGTTGCATGACAATCCACTGGCACACAGGTCGCGCCTCATTTGTCAGTTTCTCACCAAAACAAGAGCTGTTGTCTTCCCACATCCATCGTACTCACCTGACCTCACCCCCTGCAACTTCCACCTCTTCCCTTAGCTGACATGTCAACTTCAGGGTCGTCACTTTTCGAGTGCAGAAGTGAAACACGCATAGCTGGTTTCACTTATTGCAAACTGTGATTTCCAGAAGTACTTTGACAAACTCTACTGCAGTTGGCAGAAGTGTGTTGTTGCAAGAGAGTCTTATTTTGAAGGATATATGGACTTATGGACCCTGTACGGGAATTTTTAGATCCTACCTTATATATATACATATCGCTAAAATGTTCTCTGAGATTCAGAAGTTAGCTCCACAGAGAAAGCTGATCTACTGAATTAAACTATAAAAATGGTGGTACAAGATTTTACATATTGTTGATATATCCAACATATCCATTCACAGTGATCTCAGCACAACTCGAGCTTTGCTAATATCCATTACACATCTCATACAAAACCTTTTGTACTTCACACTCATTATCTTTTTTCTTATGGAGTTATTCCTGTATGTGGTCCTCCCATGATTTAGATAGCAGCAGCTTTGGTGTTTCCAATGTTCACACATGAAGAAAAATTAGAATACTTGATAAACATTTTAAAGTGTATTTGTTGAGACTAACATTCATTTTGAATTTTGTTATTTTGTAGGTATCTTTAGCTGAAGTCTACAACAATGCTGAGAATTTAGATTTTATTTGTAAAGCAGTTTCGTCTCATCTTCAGACAAGCTGTGTTTCTGTTGTCATAGGAGATTGTGAGCATTTAATCAGTCAGGTATAAATGTTACTTAGCTTTTATATACAAAGTACTTATTTTTCTATTCAGTTTATTGTAATATAACAGCAATGTGTAAAATGAGAACTGTATTTCAGAGTGATACTATATTCAAGCTTACATTTTGTGTAAAGCAAAAATTTATTTACCTGATGTTTCACTCATTAAAAATGTTGTTTCTGTCATCTTAAGTTGACTCTCTGACTAAAGGCATCAAATGGGCAGGGCATATTTCTGAACGTGCACACCAGAAACATGCCTGGGGCCGCAGATATCAGGAGGTGTCCTGAGGCATATTCCTGAATTTTTTGACAATTTCAAAATAAATAAATAAAATGAAATAAAATGGAAGCACACATAGAGATGTACCATGTAGAAAAAAATTTTTGGGACAAAATACAGTGGTTTTAAATAATTTTCTTGGTATGCCTAAAATAATTCTAACTAGAAATCAATTATCTACCTTAAATTTCAGATTAGTATCGAGAATGGGGAACATGTTTTCCAGAAGCTGCTAGAAATAAAAAGGATTGGGTTATTATCTGTTTTCTACATTGCACAGCTAACAGAAACACCTCCACCTGTCAACTATTAATCTTTCCCTAGCAGTTTCAAAGCCACCATGACTTCATGTCCTGGTGAGAGATTTGTGAACAGGAAGTGCAAAGGTGAAAAAAGTAAAAATCTTCTGTTTGATTAGGTTGCAAACATTTTTTGAACTTGTTATAAAGCCAATCTTGATAAGGTCTTTTCGAAGTATTGAATTATTTTAGTGCAGTGTCCACAGTTGAAAATTGGCAACAAGTGAAAATTAAAAATGTTTTCATTAGGAGAATCCCTAAGATCCTCTTATCATGCTTTGGTTATTTTATAGAACTATAAATGGTGGAACGTTTCAGCATTACTCACTACATTAGTGGTACTTACCGCAACATCAACCGACGATTGGCGGAACGTATGGCTGATGTTAAGAAAGGCCACCCTTCCACTTCCCTTTCAATTTGAACTATCAGATATGTCTGTGATTCCCAATTGGCAAAACGCAAAACATATCGCTCTGTTCAGTAATCGGAAAGCTCTTGGGTACCGTGAAAGCATTCCAATCTACCTTACCCCTAACACTTGTAGTATGGATGCACCTTTTCAGATCCTTATTATTTGAAAAGCTATTTTGAAATTTGGCAACAACTGATGATAACCATGATTCATTACATGTGTTTCATTCCACCGCTGAGAAAGGTAGAAGTCAAATACCGAATGTTCCACCATTTACAGTTCCATAACGTAACCAATGTGTGATAAGAGGAGCTTAGGGGTTCTTCTAATTTTTAGCCTGTTACATGCTTCACTGCGAATCCTTCTTATTATGATCCAATGTTTTCAAAAGTATCCAGTTTTTATTGTCTTTGTATATGCTGTTGGGTGAAAAATGAGTTTTCATTTTGATGAAAATAGTCTTTAAAGATTCAATGTGCATGCCTTTGGGTGTTCCTAGTGGGGAATTTGAAAAATAAATGGAAAATTAAAACATGAAAAAATTCACTGTTTTGCATGACATATCAAACATTTGTTTATTTATTTATTTATTTATTTTGTAATTATTGCTTAGACTGAAGTAACTTCTTCCCAATGGCACTTCAAAGATTTCAAAATTCCAACTTTCAAAGCTCATTTAGATAAAAAAAAAAAAAAAAAAAATCATGAAATTACATTAACAATCTAAATACGTCAAAATTTTGATTCATCTAAATTATTATTTCTTTTTATTTGTTGATGTCTTGTCATTGACAAAGTTTTTTTTTTTTTTTTGAAAATCTCAAGACAAACAAACAAAAAGTCTTACCTGCACAGGTAAGCTAGCAGATAGACAAAGAGATTATTACATTAGCACATTTTCCACAAATGTGATTGTTCCTACTCTGATGTACGGCAGTGAAACCTGGGTACTGCAGAAGAGACATAGGAGTCGTTTGTGTTCTGGAGAGATGCGTTACTTACCGGGGTTGTGGCAGTGGTGGTGGTGGTGAAGGGGGGGGGGGGTTGGCCCGACTTGCTCTGACCATGTGAAGAATGAAGATGTGTTGCAGCTGTGTAGTAATGTGAGCAGAGATGCCAAGTACTACGGATTGTCCGTAGTTTCTACGGATATCATGTTCAAACTATGGACTACGGAGGTGTGAAAAACTGCGGATTTTTCCAAAAATCTCGGATATTTCCGGAAAACTTTTTTTTTTTTTTTTTTTAATTATTTGAAAAAAAAGTCAAGCATAGTCAAATGTAGTGTTTTTGCGGTAACGTCACGAAGCCGTTGCACAGCCATAGATGCCAACTAGTACGGATTTTACGGATTTTTGGTTGCTGTTACGGAAGTACGGAAACACCGCTGAAATTACGGAAAATCGCCATTTCATTTCATTTTCTGAGACAGAAAGCAAATTTTCATCAACTTAAAAATTTGTGTTTGTTCTTCAAGTTTTTCTGGGGGAAAAAAATTAAATGCTACATTCCGGGCTGCCAGACCTGCGCCAATTGCGCCAGCCCGCGCCAAAACGTTGTTCTTGCGCCATTTCGACGAAATCTGCGCCAATTTTGCGCCAAAAGTTAAAATTTACCGGTAATCGATATTTTAGCGTTATCTTACGACATTCGAAGTCGATTCAGCGGAATCTTGCGGTAATTCGTACGTGAGATTCTGCGGGTTCGCGGGGTCCCCTCCGTTTTTTTTTTTTTTTTTTTTTTTTATTGTCATTTTCGAGATTGATGCAAAAGTGAAGAAATTTTCGGGATATTAGTTGGGAGGTCGTATTCCGTCTGGGGATGTTGTTTTGTCTTTTTAAACGTTCGGAAACGGAAGTTAAACAAAGTGCAGATTTTCCCCGTAATCGTATATTTTTTCTCGCGCCATGTTGCTTCTGTTCAGTATTGTTAAATATAATTTCATTGCATAATTTCAGCTTGAAATTGTAGGCAACGATTTCCGAAAACGGAAGTTAGGCCGCCCGAAAATTTTCCCGTAATCTTCGGCGACGAGATTCTCACGCTGATTCGAGGAATTCCGTTTTTTTTTTTTTTTTATGATTTGGACCATGTACGAAATCGATGCATAACTGAACTTAAATTTTGGGAGGATTGGGGGCGGCGGGGGGATCGTTTTCTCCATCGGAGGACGAAATTTCATCCTTCGAAAACAGAAAGTAGACGGAGGTAAGATTTCTCTGGTAATCGTAATTTTTTTTTCTCGCGATGTTTCCTCTACCCAGTATTGTTAGATATCATTTTATTCCATAAATATTTGTATTTCAGCTTGAAAATTTTGGATAAATTTCCGAAAACTGAAGTCAATTCAGCTTGAAAATGTTGGATAAATTTCCGAAAACTGAAGGCTTGAAAAACCGTACTGAAGGCTTGAAAAACCGTTATTTCAAGCCATGTTTCCCAATTCAGCGATCGCAAAAAAATATTCGTGTGGAAGAACCAAGGCTACTGCACTAATTCAGCGATCGCAAAAAAATATTTGTGGGGAAGAACCAAGGCTACTGCACTAATTCAGCATATGGCCAGTGTTTCTACAAGTAACATGGTATCTGAAGTAAAAAAAAAAAATCCTTTTTCTCTATCTACAGACAGAAGTAATGATGTTCAAGCAAATAAACTGTATCCCATTAGAATAACATATTTTGACAAAAAAATAGGGAAAAATTCAACTGTTTTGTTATCATTGGTTGAATCAAGTAATAATACAGGTGAAGTAATATTCAACGTTTTGAACAATGAGTTTGTTAAAAAAAATATCTCATGGAGCAACTGTGTGTCATTTTCCTGTGACAATGCTAACACTATGGTCAAGTAAAAGGTGTTGTTTCTCACATAAAGAAGGTTCAGCCTGCAATCATAGTGCAGTGATGTTCATGCCATTTAGTAAATTTAGCTGCACAGAAATCTGCTACTCAACTGAAAGGATTTAATGTTGAGCAGTTTCTGATACAGTTGTATTTTTTTGGAGAAAGGTTCAAAGAGGAAACACAATCTGAAACTGAGTCAAGCTGTTTGTGGTACTAAACCACACAAAATTCTAAAGCTGTCAATACTCGCTGGTTATCACTTTTGGAATCCATTGACAGAATTTTGGAACAGTGGGAGGCTCTATAACATTATTTCAGTGACAATGAAGAAGCTAATTCACAGTATAAGAACCTTGCAAGTATGATTGGAAATCCTTCATCTAAACTTTGTCTTTTTTTATCTGCTACTCTTCCATTATTTACATCTGTTAACGTGTTCTTGCAGCAGGAAGCTCCGCTTGTGCATGTATTAAAAAGAAAACTTCATAGTCTGTTATCTGAATTGCTTGTGCGATTTAATTGGCATTTGATGTGACAGCAACATCTCTTGCAGATGGAAATTTTGAAAGAAGAAGAAATCAAAAAGAAAACTGTGATCTCGTAATTGGGTCAAAAGCGAGATCTTATATAGGCACAACTGCAGATCTGAGTGAAGACACAGTGGCTACTTTTTATTCTGAGGTAAGGGAATTTTACAAGGCAGGCTGCAATTACATTTTAAGAAAATTTCCACTTAATGATGAATTTCTGAGTCATGCTGAAATTGTAGATGTAGCATTAAGGCAAAGTGTTTCTTTTGCATCAATCCAATATATGTGTTCCCTGTTTCCAGTTTTGAAACCAGAAGAATCTGACAAGGTGGAATCTGAATTTTCTCACTACCAGTTTGAAAATTTTAACTGTGCTGTTACTTCTGAGAGAATAGATGAAATGTGGCACAGAATTTTTTAATGAAAAATGAAAGTGGCCAGTTGAAGTATGAATCATTAAGCAAAATTATGAAAATGATTTTAATAGTCCCTCATAGCAATGCAAGTACAGAAAGAATTTTCAGTATTGTGAAAAACAAAAACATGAATGAATTCAGAATAAACAGCATTGCACACAGTGAACTATGCTATCAGAAGAAGTTTTCGCAAATTGAACTAAGGAATGCCAAAATGGCAACTACAGCCAGTTTATCATAATAATTTGGCCAACATTCCAAGGAATAATTTTTCTTCATGTCTGGAGGTAATTTATTATATTTTTCTGGTAGACAGTATTTTAAATTTTCCCACTAGCAAATTATTTTTTATTGTATTATTATTATTATTATTATTTTTATTATTATTTTGTTAATAGTTCTGACAGATTAAAATTTGTGGCAGTGTTAAATACCCAAATTTGCCGCTGTAGACTGGATTACTGAAACTTACTGAAAAAAAAAAAAATTACTGAAAATTACTGAAAAATGAGCATGTTGGTTACTTGAAAACTACTTTTAGAGGTTGGCATCTATGCACAGCAAGCATGTTTGGCTGGCCGACAAGCAAGCGGAAATGTTGCAGTGGAGATCGTTCTGTATGATCACATGACTTTGCACCTGGCTTGCCGTGGAAAGGCGTTCGTAATGCACGACGTCTGTTAACTTCGGGAAAACCTTAAGCGCGTCCTGAACTAACGTAAGTTGTCGGAGGATGGAAGTAGACTAGAGTCGATTCCACGTTTTCTGTTCTTGTTGTTAAGTTGATAAGTTGTGGTGTGACGTGAATTACTGTAGTTATGAAGCATGCTTCAGTGGCTTCCAGTTCCAGTGGTGTGAAAAAAAATAAAAATTCGCAGCAGTACAAGGAATGTTATTTGTTGGAATTTCCATGTTTGCATCGGTTGCGTTTTCAGTGAATTATGTTTTTTTTTTTTTGTTGCTAAAATGTAATTTAAATAGTTAATTGCTATTGCATATTTGTTTCACCAAAGTAAGTGGCGAGCAGGGTATCAGAAAAAAAGAAAAAAAAAATGCTCTGAGCAAATAGTCATCAGATCGAAGGAAATAATTGTGGATCAAAGAAATCCTGAATGTTTGTTTTTTCCGGCAGAGCGCATAACGAAGCTACCTGGATGTGTGGCCGCTGTTATTGCCTGTTTTTATGTTACCTACCCGGGAGTTTGTTCTTCGCACGCAGTATGTTCTGCCCAGAGCAAGAGAAAGTCTCTCCATGTGTCTTTGGCAACCAGCCAAAGAAAACATCTAGCAGCAGTTGCGATGAGACGCTTCTTAGCTTCTGGGTGTGTGCGCACAGTCGTGACCTATTTTCCCACGCTCCTCGCTGTCGGTAGAGAGCTTAATTCTTTATGTTACTTTGACAGATTTGCGAAGTGCAGTTCTTTTTTTTTTTTTTTCTCTTGTAAAAATGTTCTGCTAAACAAAGGGATGTTTTATTTTATCCTTTTTATTTCCAGAATTGATTGATTTATGCAATTTAAAATACCTTTTTGATTAGTTTTTTCGTATCATAAGCATTTAATGCTAATTTTCTATTTATCCGCATAATAAAGCTATGAAATCTTTCAAAGTTAATTGTTCTTTCTTTGCTCCCATTGTGTTTGTTGTGTGCGAATTTACTTGCAAAAGCGTCGGGTAAAGGACCACCTGTCTCTACTAATATTCTTGGATCTAAAACGCAAAAAGTCGTCAAAAATTCAAGGAGTGTTATTTGCAAAAATTTCCGTGTCTAAAATCGTCTCGCGTATCCGAAAACCATGGGTTTTGTTCCCCGTGTGCTGTTGATTTTTCAATCGCACACGGCGGAAAAGACGATTGCGGTCGGCATTTTCACTCTAAAAAACAGGAGGAATAACCAAAAGTGTGTGGCATCACACACTTATGACATAACATATTTATTAACATAACATATTTATTAAAACTTGGAGTTGAAATGGTAGTATTTTTTGTGTATTTACTCAAGTTTTTTTCCCCCATTTTAAGGGGACTTAAATATGTTGCAAAATTTATCCAAGTATTGTCCCCGATCGAGATTAATACACTGCCGGACAATTGCTAAGGGCAGATGACAATAGCAACGATAGCAACCATAAAATGGAAGGCAGGAAAATGTGGAAATTAGCATAAGTGCGGGATACAGTAAGACGTGTTGTGCGTATCCAAATTTTGGATTGCCGAACTTGTTCGTGACGTCATAGCGCTGATAAGAGATATAAAGGATTTGACGCGTATTGACCGTTGTTGTTCAAACGCAAAGTTGAAAGGGAAAGAATCAATTGACAAACTTGCAATTTTCAGTATGTCTTCCCGACATCACCTAGATGATTCTACGCGTGGCCGTATTATTGGCAAGATTGAAGAAGGGCGAAAAATAACAGATGTTGCCAGGGAGTTCGACGTCAGCCACAGTGTTGTTTCAAGGCGTTGGAAATCATTTCAAACAAATGGAGAGTGTAGCAAACGTCACGGGGGAGGTCGTGTTCGCAGTACGACACCTGCAGAAGATCGGTACATAGTGCTATCAACAAAAAGACACCGGCGCAGCACAGCTAGTGAGGTAGCAAATCAGTTTATGGCTGCTACTGGCAAGCGGATCTCCCGAAAAACTGTCGCCAGACGTTTGCATGAAGGAGGACTATACGCCCGCCGTCCTGTTGTGTTCATCCCATTGTCCAGACGTCACCGTAGCACCCGTTTGCAATAGTGCCATCAACATCGCAATTGGACTGATAACGACTGGTCTGCTGTCCTCTTCTTAGATGAGAGTAGATACAGTCTATCGTCTCATTGTCGACGACAACTGATCTGGCGTGATAGTGGTACTGCATATTGTCCAACAAACATACAGGAAAGGGACCGATATCCGACATGTAGTGTCATGGTATGGGCTGGCATCATGATCAATGGCCGTACGTCCCTCTATGTGCTTCCAACCGAGTCTATGACTGGCCAACGATACATTAATGATGTTCTGCTACCTCATGTTCGCATGTTCCGTGGTGCTGTCGGTGATAGATTCATTTTCATGGACGACAACGCAACATGTCATCGAACAGTCGCTGTCCAGGAGTGTCTTGAGAGCGAGGATATTCAACGCCTCGTATGGCCAGCACGTTCTCCAGATCTGAATCTCATTGAAAATGTGTGGGATGCTTTGGGGAGGAGTCTTGCTGGTCGCCAATTTCCTCCAATAAACAAGGACACCCTCATCCGTGCACTGACAGAGGAATGGGATAAATTACCCCAACAGCTGCTTGATAATGTTGGGCAAAGCATGACACGACGTGTGGAATCTTGCATCGCCCTTCATGGTGGCCATATCCCGTATTGACATCTTTACGCCGGAACGCCTGCGGATGGTAATTGCTTTTTTTCACGTTTACGTATTCTGCACAAAATGGCCTGTTTGTCCCTTGAACACGTCCCAAAGCCTTCTGGATTTCAGAGCACAATAAATTGTCTTTCTTGTAATGTCCTGGCATTCTGACATTATTTTATTTCACTTGGCATCCAACCACACTTACTTTTTTATGCGCTATATAGCCGTTTATGATCCGTCCTTAGCAATTGTCCAGCAGTGTATGTTGCTAAAAATGTAGCAGTATATTCTGGGAAATACGTATGCTACCCTGCAAATTTTAAAGTGGGAACTTGACTTGACTTGACGTCACTACGGAAGAACTACGGGTGCCGCGCATATGGACTACTGATGACTTTCTTCAGATGTTGGCATCTCTGTGTGAGGCAAAATGTTGTTAGTAAAGTGGAGACTAATAATATTCTTAGGAGGTTTGGCCATGTTGAAGGAATGAGTGATGAGATGCTTACTAAGAGAATGTTTTCAGCCCAAGTGGTAGGAAAGGAAGGTAAAGGAAGGCTCAGGAAATCTTGGGAAAACCAGATTCAGGAGTGCCTGCTGGAAAAGATTATGAGTATGAAGTATAAAAGATCTTGTGAATGTCATGTGATGGATGTCAGTGAAGCTCGAACTGTGTGCCATGATCACTGTAAATGGAGATGTTTGATACACCAAAAGTAAGTAAATTCTAGTTCCATAAGATAAACATTTTTCTTGTGGTTTGTTTTTCTTTGAAGAGCTAACCTTTGAATCTCAGAGTACAGCTTAGTGATATGTACACTGGTGTGCAAAAATTAAGGACAAAGAGGAGAAATTAGCATAACAGCAGAACGAGCAGGCAGAACGGACCGAAAGACCACTCAGGAGATAGACTAGGGTCCAATACGGTAGGGCATGCGCATATATGCAGCATGATGGGGGTGGGGGGTATAAAGCACATGGGCGGTGTACGCTCAGCAATTCGGTGAAAGCTATCGCACGGTGTACATCGGTTTGAACGACCTCAGGTTGCTGCCACCATGTGATATGGCCAACAGACAATTCAGTGGACAACATGTGGATGACTTTACCTGAGGTCGCGTCATTGGGAAGTTGGAAGAAGGTCGAAGTGTGACTAGTGTGGCCGAGGAGTTCGGAATCGCTCACAGCATCGTTTCACGAGCCTGGAGAGCATTTCAAACAAGAGGAACAGCTGTCCGAGAGTTTAGCAGTGGTCGTCCACGGGCAACCACAGCGGCGGACAACTGGTATATTGTCATACAGGCGAGAAGAGACAGACAGCAGACAGCGGGAGAAATCACAAGGCACATGCAACAGACAAGTGGACATCCGTTATGGCATTTTACCGTGGCCAGGAGGCTGCACAAAGGTGGTCTATTTGCACGACGACCAGTACAGTGCGTGCCCTTAATGCCTGCTCATCGAAGACGGCGGTTTCTGTGGTGCCAGGAACACAAGAACTGGACACATCAGCAATGGGGTCGAGTTCTCTTTACGGATGAAAGCCGATTTGGTCTGACGGGCGATTCTGGACGTATACACATCTGGAGAGAGCAGGGAACATGCAATCACACCTCCAACATCATCGAAAGGGACCGGTTTGGAGGTGGCAGAGTTCTCGTTTGGGGCGGTATCATGCTTTGTAGCTGTACTGACCTCCACATCTTCCAAGGAGGTTCAGTCACTGGTGTCTGCTATTGTACCGAGGTTCTCCTGCCTCACATGCATCTGTTTAGAGGTGCTGTGGGTCCTGAGTTCTTCTTCATGGACGACAACGCTACACCTCATCGTAGAGTGGCTGTCGCAGAGTTGTTGGAGAGTGAAGATATTCAACGCATGGATTGGCCCGCAAGGTCCCCGGACCTAAATCCAATCGAACACGCGTGGGACCTTCTCGGGAGACGCTTGGCAGCACATCACCAGCCGCCAGCAACGATTCCGCAGCTACGATTGGTGCTACAAGAGGAATGGGCCACGATGCCTCAACAGCTCCTTGACAACTCGTCCTCAGCATGGACAGACATTGTAAATCCTGCAACGCAGTCAGGGGTGATCATATCCCCTACTAAAGACTAGATTTTTCTTGGCAGCCGCCTGTCACATGGATGTTTCTGTCTTCTGTCCAGTTGTGCTCGAAGCTACCTTTTCAATAAAGTGCCTTTGTATCCTTTGGATTCCTTGTTTGGACAGTTTTGCTCACTTGTCCCATATTCTTACATCTTCGGGATCTTATGGTATGATTTGAGTCGATGTGGAGCACTTCTGCGTGGCGTTACATTCGAAAAACCGCCTCATCCTTAATTTTTGCACGCCAGTGTATGTACATACTTTTCCCACAAAACACTCTAAAAGTAGTTATAAGTTAAATTCCTCGTAATTAAAACCAGTTATTTAAGCTTTTCTTTTCTAAGGCAAAAACAAAAAAGAAGAAGGAAAAAGAAAAAGACACCAAGGGAGGTGGAAAGGTCTGCAGTTAAATTGGTGCCTAGAGTGGTATAAGTAAAAGTCCTTCCTGTAAATAAGTTTTTGGAAACACCCTGAAGATGCTAATGAAAAGGAGCTTTGCAAATAGCATTATTTAAGAAATGTTAAAGTTATAGATTTTTTAGTCTTTTTGCTTTGGCTTTTATTCTAACTTTGATCTTAACTCTGAGAAATGGCATTATATGTAGTAGGTCATCACCCCTCAGGTGTATTGTCTTCTGATCAGAAGAGTGTGCATAAGAGTGTGTAGCCCAGTGGTTGAGTAGTAAAAGGCATCTTTTGGGTCTGGGTTTGAATCCCAGGGGCAAGACATGGATTTTGTGTTTGTCCTTTCTTACACTGGTTCTCTCCCTTCACTAGAACAAGTAGATTAAAATTACAAATAGGTGGCTCATTATAACTTTATATGTTCATACGTTTCATCGAACACTGAAACCAAACAAAACAAAAATGAAATGAGCGATGCTGTCAGTCAGCATCATTATTACTAAGCTGCCTAAGATATGTTTTGGGTGACTCTTTTAACTTCCAAGAGTGAATCCAGTTATATTTTTAACTGTCATTATGTAAATTGTTCCGAGCTAAAGCTTGCATTTGTGTTTTGGTATCTATATGTTGTGAAGATAGAACAGTGATTTAACATAGGTGAGTGTAAATTACCATGGAATTCTCACTATCCACAGGACTGTTCCCAGGCAATTCACAACCCTGCTGTGATTGCTGTGCAATGGGACAATGTGGAAAGAACTGAAATTCATCCATTATTCATTAGTAGTATATCACTCATGAAAGAAATCATGAAAGAAATACGGGATTACGCCATATAATACAAATTTTGAAGATGACAATCCAGTTTTTGGCGTAAATGTGACAAGGATGGTAAGTCAGATAATATCCGAAAACTTGAAAATTTTCATCGTCCTGGAGCGGGACTCGAACCCGCGTCTCCCAGAAAACGCCTAGGTATGCTAACCACTACACCACCCAGAACGACCAAGTCTCAAGTTTCCGAGACTTGGTCGTTCTGGGTGGTGTAGTGGTTAGCATACCTAGGCGTTTTCTGGGAGACGCGGGTTCGAGTCCCGCTCCAGGACGATGAAAATTTTCAAGTTTTCGGATATTATCTGACTTACCATCCTTGTCACATTTACGCCCAAAACTGGATTGTCATCTTCAAAATTTGTAGTATATCACTCATTTGCTAGTTATTCATGTTTGGGATGGCACTGAATTACAATAGCAGGTAAATCAAAATGAATGAAGAAATATTCTTCATAATACATGGGAAATCAACAGAATATTCAAGCAAAGCAAGCAGAATTTGCTTATACCACTTACTGGTCATCCATGTAACACTTCTCAGAAAACTTGAAAATTTCATCGTCCTGGAGCGGGTTAGCACACTCGACCGGTAATTGGGAGATGCTGGGTTCGATTCCCGCTCCAGGACAATGAAATTTTTAAGTTTTCTGAAAAGTGTTACACAGGTGACCAGTAAGTGGCACAAGCAAATTCAGTTTGCTTTGCTTGAATATTGTACAACAGCAGGTGTTTTCTGGAAGTGATATTTTAATACATTAGTTTGGGATTCTTCATGTATTTATATATAGTGTGTGTCAATCAAGTTTGGCGAATGTGGTCTTAATGCATAGAAGGAAACGTTGTGAAAGGTGTGGTAATTTGCATGACACAATTAAATACATGAGCGAACATGTCCGTTACTTTCATGGAGCTGTGAATGCAGCTGAGAGCGTGTTGCACTAGTTGATGTGGGTGCATGTTGTTAGTGGGGAGGGGGTAGGGGTATATGTAGCAAAGAACCAATACCAAACTTTTCTAGCCAAGTGAGGTGTTGCTGCATTGAATCACCCACCACATTCCCCTGATCTGGCACTGATTGACTACTTTTTGTTCCCCTAACTGAACTTAGCACTGAAAGAAGAGAAACTTGCAGGCATTTCAAACACTCAAGTGAATGTGATGACTTAACTGCAGACATTTTACTAATACTAATTTCTTTAGAGAGGATAATAATAATAATAATAATAATAATAATAATAAATGCACTCAGAAAAGCTCACTTTGAAGAGTTAATGTCCAGTGTTATTTAATGATAATGATATGAAAAAAAGTATGAAAAATTAAACAAAATTAGTAGACCAGTGATAAATCATAGTAAGGAATGCTCATAATTTTTTTTTTATTAGAGTTCAATATTTTATGTTATAATGGTAATAAAATGGGTCTTTTCTAAGATTTTTTTTGTGTGTTTTTAGGTTATACATGTACTAAAGATGTTCAGTGATGAAAAAGAAAAATATTACTTTCATTATGATGACCAGAATAATGTTTTATCATTTATAAATGGTTTGAGTGTTCAAGGGTACCTTGCTGTAAGTATTTTTTTCTTTTTCTCTAAGTAAGCATAATCATGTTTTGATATTATACTGATGATATATTACACTGAATGGACACAAATTATGGGATATCTACCTAGCAATGGGTAGGCTCACCATTCACCTGCATAATGGCAGTCACATGAGGAGGCATTGAATCCACTAGGTCACGATAGCATTTCACTGGTATCTCCTCTCCTGCTTGCTACACTGCTGTTTATAATTCTGTCACATTCCTGGTTAGAAGATCCAAGGCTCTAATGGACCTTTCCACAGCACCTCAAAGATTTTCTGTAGGGCACATTTCTGGTAAATAAGGAGGCCATTCCTTGGAGGGAACTCCTGTTAAATGCTCTTCTAACCATGTTCTAGTCACCACAGCTCTGTGGGGAGGTGCATCATCCTACTGGAAGAGTCTGCCCTGTAGGTGCATGAAGACCATGAACAGATGCAGATGGTCTGCAAGGATGAACACATAGCATGGACCATTCAGAGATGCATCATGAGAGATGCATTTCAGAGATTTCAACATGCCTTCAATCATAACTGGACCTCCACCAGCCTGAACAGGTCTTTGTTGACATGGTGAGTCCATTAGTTCATATTTATTAAGATCCACACCCTACTGTTTGCACGAAAAAATTGGAAACAGAGCTCATGGGATCAGGAGACCAGTTGCCAGTCATCCAATGTCCAGTGACGTTCTATCACCCATTTGAGGAATACAGTCCAGTGATGTGGCGTTAGCAGTGGAACTCTGGTGAGTCAGTAACTCCCATAACCTATTGTGGCTAATGAATCACCTGATGGTCTTGGTGGAGACTTTTCTGGCACCTCCCTCGTTGAAGTCTGTGGTGATTAATGCTATTGCTGCTCGCTAGTTGGTTGCAATTATGCGGTACAGATGTTGACGCTCAAGTTCACCCACCAACTTTCTTTGCCCAACGTACTGTCCTCAATACAATGCAATTCCGGAAATGGGATGTTGATGCTTTTGAATGGAGATGCTGCAATTCCCATACCACATCCACCACACAGCGATCCATGTGTCTGGCACCCACTGTCAATCCTCCTTCAAACTCTGTTAACGCACAACTTTTATCCATACAGACATCGAATTACTGTTTGTGTGAATGCAATGATGTTGTCTTACCCATATAGCTGCAAAGCAGTGGGTTCATCCCCGAATGAGAGCCTGGGTGATAGCGTCATTTTGCGCAGGAACCAGGTCTTCCATGATTTCTGTACTTCAGTGTATATTATTCCGCAGCTATCATGAATTTCAGTATCGTTGAAAATTTTTCTGCCTGTGTGTTCTAAATGCCTTGAATATAAACAGCTGGGTGTGCAAATGGTCTTGAAAATGTTGATAAGCCTTGAAATAAAAAAAATGTTTCAAGGACTTGAAATAAAAAAAATTGTTCCTTTAACAGAAAACAGTGAAAATTCCTGGGTATTCAATATCCAGGAATTTTCACTGTTTTCTGTTAAAGGTTGGAAAACTGGGTTGTGAAAACTCAGGATACTTTTATCCTATAAAACAAAAGAAAAAAATGATTAGAAAGTAATGCAAATCTGAAAAACAGAATCTGGGCCAGCAGCCACTGCGAACAGAAGTATGCTTATTTATCTGTTATCTTAGTAAAAATATGTGGTGATTCTATGATTCTATTATTGAACTTCTTTAGAATCATTCCCCATCATACAAGGTTCAGTTTGGTAATAGTAATTCATAGCCTCATCGATAAATCATTAGGCAAGGTTTCTGCCCTTGGGGTAACTATTGTAATCTGTTTAAAAATTTATAACCTACGGCTATGTGGATAATACACCATATTTAAAAAAAACTAATTTTTTTCTGCTCTGAGTTTTAAAAATTCTGCATCAAATTGTCAGGAGAGGTTGTGTATTTGGAAAGTTACCAAAAATGCTTTGACAACAGAAAATCGTTGCACAGTATGAAGATAGAAGCTCGCAAAAAGTTGGAAAGGTAAGTTTTGTTTTTTAACTTGCGAACATTTTGATAGAAAATGTGATGCAAATGTGGCATTATTTGCTCTTATGGACGATTGCGTACTGCAGGAAGTTCACTGGGGCACAGGTCTAACTGTGGAACTGTTAAAAAAAAAAAACCTTGTGATTTTTGCTTTTTATTCACTTGAAAGTGATACAAAACCACTTTAAAAATGACAGTTATATATTTTTTAATGTGACAATTTTTATTTTCTATTTCTTTGGACTGCAGGGACATCCTGTGAATCATGGTTTTTTCTGCAGAAAATTATGGTTTGGGATCAACATTGCGGGTACGGATTGTACTGCGAGTTTTTTCGTTGCTTATTATTATATTAAGGAAAATAAGGTGCTTTTTCCTTTGGTCAATACAGTCATACTGGGATTTTTTTTAATTAGGAGACTTATAATTAAAAAGAAAGTTGGAAATATTTTTAAGGGAAGATATGTTGTAACTAAATGTTCCTTCTTTTATCCCACACCTTGTTTAACGAGCCCTGAGAGTAAAAGAACTGAAAAAAAGAAACAAAATGAGCCAAATTAAAGTAATTTTTTTTACAAATTCTGTATATGGACTTTTCTAGTAAGGGCTGTGATATTTCTTTACTTTAATGTTCACAAAAACCCTTTAAAAGCCTTGCATTTTCTCCCCTTCAGATGTGTACAAACCCTGAAACAGGTCCATGGCTGTGCTTCAACTTTGGCCTTAACCTTTAAATGCTGGATTCAGATTCCATCTAAGTTACTCTGGCTGCACGATTTAATTTTGACATGTTTAAATTTGCCACATTTTCCATTATTCATGCACTGACCACTGAAAACGTTTGAAAACATAAGTTAAATGAAGCAAAGATTTTTCCTGTAATTGTAATTTTTTTCTCGTGATGTTTGCTAATCCAGTATTGTTAAATATAATTTTATTGCATAAATGTTTGTATTTCAGCATGGGCAACGATTTCTGAAAAATGAAGTTATGACGGCTTAAGATTTCCCTGTAATCTTCAGGCATGAAATTTCCCCCTAAGATTCAAGGAACTCTGTTATCATTTAGGTCTTTCTCGAGACTGATGCACAACTGAATAAAAATGGGGAAGGGGAGGGGGGAGAGTCCATTTTCGATTTGAGGATGGAATTCCGTCTTTCAGAACTTTCAAAAATGGAAGTTAAATTGCGTGAAGATTTCTTCTGTAATCTTAGTTTTTTCTTGCGATGTTCTTTCTGCCCAGTATTGTTGTTAAATATCCCTTTACTCTGTAAATATTTGTATTTAAGTTTAGAAAGGGGGAGATGTTTTTCAGAAAAAGGAAGTCGAATGAAGCAAAGATTTCTCTCATAATTGTAATCCCCTCACCCCGTGATGTTTCCACTATCCTGTGTTGTTGTTAAACATCGTTTCTGCTCCATAAATGTTTACATTTAAACTTGATAAGGATAGGAAATTTTCCAAAAACAGAAATGACAAAGTTGGAAAATTTGTAACAATTTATGCAGGTGTTCAAAAGTATTCATATTCTCGAAGCTATCTAAAATAGTGAACGCTTGGATATCATGCATTTATGGTCCTCAGGCTAAAATTACTTTTAGCATGATGGATAAAATTATTATCATCTGAAGCAATAACAAAAAAGAAAGAAAAGAGTAACATTGAAGAAATAGGAAGGGAATAAAATTAACAGAAAGGAAAATTATGCAACAAATGCTGTGTAGCTGCAGAGTCAATGAAAGACAAATGTAGCTGTGGAACTCACTGAGAAGAAAGCAAAGCTTGCTTGCAAGTGGAAACTTGAACTGATGTTCTACCAAGTATGACAACAAAACGAAACAAGAAAAAACTGTGCTTGAAGGAATGTCTTTTAAAACTATTTTATTTTGAATTCAGTAATTATATATTGTGAATACAGTGATGTGCTCCAGTTTAATATGTACATAAATAAATTACAGTATATGTACACAAGGCAAACAATTTCATCATGCTATAATCAGGGGTAGAAAAATATTCTGAAATCTGGTGGCCAGACATTGGACCAGTGGGGTGGGGGGTAGGGGGTAGGAGGTGAGAGTGGTATTATAACATCAAAGTCATGTACACTTCTGTCCAAAAAATGCTTTCCCTTTTTACCCTCAGCCTTTAGCTTATCATTCCCAGGGGAAAAAACAACTATACTCACTCATTTTTTTTTTCTGGGACCCGAAAACTCTTGAATTACCGTAATTTCTGTCGTATTATCTGTAGACCCTGGGAATCCCACATTTTTTTCACCTTCGTATAATCTGCTCTGGCATATAATCCGCAGTGCGTGATATTCAGGAAAAATATCGCCGTGTAATCCGCGCATCACAAATGTTGATCCGGAAGTGGAATTTCCGACATAAAGACCCCTGAGTCCGAAGAAGTAAAAAAAAAACCCAATCTTATTAAATAAAGAAATTAATTTTTAAAGGTAACATTTTTAATATATTTTTATCTCCGGACATAAATAAAATTTAGTAGTAATTAAATATTGTGATCTACGGCATCCATGCAGCACAAAAAAATTTATCACGTCAATGCAGTTCTATAGTATTGCATTACTGATACAGAAAAATTAATAGAAATGCCTATATACTTGCTTGTAAGTAGAAAGTTTCTGGAAGAAATCCTGTTTTCAAAGTACGTGAGTCGGCTTACACACAGGTCAGTATAAAAAGAGGGCTGGACTTCCGTGAATTCTCCCGCGGAGTTTGGCGCCGGGTTTGTTTACGTTTTAGACCGTGGCTTTTCGCGCATCACTGGGCACTAGTTTTCTGACCTTTTGAAAAGTATCACGTAATGACACGATCATATCCTCAGTTGTGCCCCTCACTTGAAGTTTAAATTCGGCAGTGTAACTGAACTTTTCAACGTTGCCTTTCCAAGACATCGTAAATAGCAATGAAGGAAAATATCAGCAGCAAAGACGTTCAAATCGACAAAGGATGAACTAAACACAAGCAGCACAGCACATACAGGATTCAAAACATGGGATAATCCGCAAAAACTTTTTTTTTTTTTTTTTTTAAATCAGCTTTTGTCTGAACCAGCGTATAATCCGCAGAACCTAAATTTTAAACTTTTTTTTAGCAAATAATCCGCGGATTATACGATGAAAATTACGGTGCATTTTTTTACAGTGATGTTTTCCATGGTGGCCCAGGCAATCTTTTTGGTTGCCCTGGACGATCAGGCGACCACATTTTTCGACCCCTATCTATAATCACCCTTCCTTGCCACATGCTCTGATTTTTCACCCGTTTGAAAAGTTCAGCTTTTTGTTTTCTTTGTTGGTCTCATGTATGAAAAGTATGTGCTGCTACTGTATATTACCTCCGTCACAGAAGAGTAAGGTTGAATTGGCATAGAGAGCATGTGACCTGGTCTGAATACAAATAGAGGCGTGTATTATTCGTTGATGCACTGCAATTTTCACTTCAGAGTGACTCCCGATGTGAACTTATCTGCAGAGAACTTGGATCACATCATCCTCCAACATTATTGAAAGAAATTCCTTTGCTGGGAGCTTTATGGTTTTGGCTGGCATCTCATTAGATGGACATACTGGTATCTACGTGCTTCCAGGAATCAAAGCAGACTGCTCAGTGGTAGAGAAATGAGGTCCTAGATCTCAACATATGTCACCTTACACCAGTGCAATAGACTTTTTTTTTATTTTATAAGATGATAATGCTTGGCTGCACTGTGTCAGACTGGTTGATGAATATCTGGAAATTAACATCATTTGCCACATGGAGTAGCCATCATGATCTCTTGATTCCAGTTTCATTGGGCATGCTGGGATGCTTTAAGGAGACAAGTTGCTACTCTCCAACCTCCAAGACAATCTATCTATAAGCAGGAAGATGCTCTATCCAACCAGTGGCTGTTATTATTATTATTTTTGGGGATAGTCACACCCCTTACTGGCCTTCATGCCCTGTTCCACATGTGTTGTTTTGTGTTATTTGTATCAGTGTTGAGTTTTAAGTGCATTTTTAGTTGTATAATAATAACTGTTTGCCAATCCATAGTAATCATTACATGTTACGATTGTGCCAAAATCAAGCCAAATATTTACATGAGACTCCATGATATTGTCATTTTTGTAGATGTTGCTTAAGTTTTGGAAACCAATGTATTTTATTGAGGATTCACTGATGCTGAAACTGTGGCCAAAATTAGCCGCAGTCTCCTGCTTACAACTTGATCTGATGCTTTAATTTTATCTTCCAAACACATCACTTTTATTTAATCTTTGGGACAGTTCTCAAAAGCTTTATGTTAAGATGACAGGAAAATTTAGCCCTAGAAATAGTTCTCTCACTTTACCATCATTCAGCACTGTTAATTAAATGTTATCAATTATTAAGGATGAAGACTCAAACCTGTTCATCTTAGTAACATCACAGTGATAAGAAAGTAACTAAATTAGGCAAATAGTATATGTAATTGTAAATGGACGATGTCATCACTCTTTCCACGTTATTTTTTAAACAACGCATAGCGACTGAAAAATTGTATTCCGGCACTGCTGGGATCGAACTCCAGAACTCTCGATAACTAGTCGAGTGCGTTCGAATTTACGCTACAGCGCCAACAATTCTCAGCGCAATGCATGGTTTTATCAGTCAGCATCTGACTATACGAATGCGTATTGATGGTCTCAGCAACTGAGATGTCGTCATCTGGTGGAATTTAACGCAACAGCTATTTTAATTGTAGCTGATAAATAGGAAGGGAATAAAATTAACAGAAAGGAAAATTATGCAACAAATGCTGTGCAGCTGCAGAGTCAATGAAAGACAAATGTAGCTGTGCAACTCACTGAGAAACATTAGTATATGTAATGCTTTAAAATCCATTTTTTAAACTGAGATTTGACACCTCTGTTGCCTGTGTAACTATTTCATTTGTAACAGATTTAGGGCAACTTACCATTCTCTGGTTTTTGCTCAATATTTCACATTTCCAGCACATGAGACAGCTGTGGACATAGTGTCGCATGTTTCGTAGAGGTAGCATGGGGGCTCTTTAACTTTTTCAGCTGAAGTCATTCACTTTTGTTACTTTCTATTCTAGGTCATTCTGAAGGCTTCATGTAGTAATCCACATATTTTTCTTCATTTACAACAAAAGGTGGTCACATCATATATATCTACACAACATAGTTGCGGTCCTATTGTACATATTAACATTCATAAAACTATCGGGTTGTTTATCTCCCTTGTCATACATACATACCTTACATTCACACATTCTTTATACACTATATACAACCTGCAAATACTCAAATAACTCACTATATACATATATACATATGACCCTTTAACCTCAGTTAACTACATCTATGTTTTATCAAAACAGCCTTTCGCTTGCTTATATCTCCTATTCTTTGTGAAAAGGTTTCGCAAAGGAGCTCTCCCATGCTGCTCTCCACCTTCAGCAAACACCTCAACCCAAGTACTTTCTGTAGCTTTCCGCTACCATCCTCAGGGGGACGGAAATCCTGACCAATACTCACGGTATCAGCAGAGTAAGTAAGTGACTCCTCCAGAGCAACATCAACTCTTGAAGCTTCATTCTCTTGGCTACTGTGGCGCCATCTCTTTTTGGATTTAGATTTTGATTCTCTAATCTTTTTATTTTTCTGTTCAACTCTTATTAAATTCTTCCAGTTATTTCGTATTACATTTGGATCATTATGGTTACATACAGTATTTTATTTTTTCAATCAACACAGATTCTGCAATCCTGAGGTGTTTTTCAGATTTACAACTCTATTATTTCAATCTTGTAATATAATAGAGTTGTAAATCTGAAAAACACCTCAGGATTGCAGAATCTGTGTTGATTGAAAAAAAAAAGAAATACTGTATGCAACCATAATGATCCAAATGTAATACGAAATAACTGGAAGAATTTAATAAGAGTTGAACAGAAAAATAAAAAGATTAGAAAATCGAAATCTAAAGCCAACAAGAGATAGCACCACAGTAGCCAAGACAGAGTGCGCATGGGTGCTTGAAAACCTTGAAAATCATGATGACGTTTTCAAGGCCTGGAATATCCTGGAAAAATGTGGGTTTTTTTAAAGCTGTCTTGAAAAGCCGTGAAATTTCAAATTAGTGCTTAAAGGGGGCGAAAATGCTTAATTTGTTTTTCCCAATATCTCTACTTCTGCATGTGTGATTTAAAAATATCCTTTCGACACCAGATGCCATTTACCTTGTAGAACACTTAAAGCTAGTAGACGAGGAATTTTGTAGTTCACAGTTCTGTCGCTAGGTGGAGTTTTTGTACTTCAGTTTGCAGCTGTATTGCTTCTATAAACCCTCTTTATAAATTTCTTTTTACTGTACGCCATTCTCTACAATAGAGATGTAGAGCATTATCCTCTTTAAATAATACATAATACAAAGATTTCCCGCTAGGGGCATAAAGGTCAAAATCTTTTTTTTTTTTTTTCTTTTGCTATCTCTGCTTCCGGGAGACATATTTGAAAAATTATTTTTCCTTAGCATAGCTTTATCTATGAAGAATATTTTTCGTCTGTTTTCAACTTTTCCATTGTTCTCAATTCTTCCACTAACAGGTGTTGACTTATATCATGTTTCCTTCTATATTTCCTCTATTAACTGATTAGATGTGTACCCTCCATATTCTTAAATTCCGGATCTGCCCTTGCTTTATTTTATAATTTCAATTGCTATCAATAATAGACTGATTACATGGGAAGATAGTGCAGAATTGTGATGCAGCTAAAATGACTGATTGAATTAATCATTTTCAGATTGAGGGGAAAGGATTTTCTGAGATAGGCCTTGTGGTTATTTCACCACCTTGCTTCAGTTTTGCATTATTGGGTAATTCTCCAATTAAAAACATTAAAAAGGAAATGTAATGAGTAAAAAAGCACCCTCATCCATTTACATCTTTCATCATTTTTAGCACGTCTTTTGTAAAAAAAGATCGTGCTTATGTTACCGGTTTGTCCTTCCGTCCGTCCGTACCCACGATATCTCTGCAACTATTAGTCCGATTTGAAAAATTCTTTTTGCATTGGGAAGCTTGAAATATGCGAATGATGATCCTTTATTTCATTTTTTTTTTACGATGTACAATTTCGCTGCTAGGGGGCGTAAATGCAGATGGTGTTGAATTCCACATATTTGCTTCTAAACATCTGATTGAAAAAATACTATCTTTCGATTTCATTTATGTCGAAGAGTATTTTAGATATAGTTACTTTTTCAAATTACGCATAGATTTTCCGCTGGGGGCGCAAAAGTAAATTACATTTTCCCCGACAACTCTTCTCTTAAAACTCCGATTTAAAATTTTTTTTCTTCAGCGGATACACCTCCTAATGGCAAATCTTTTGCATATAATTTCAAATTTTTGATAAAGAATACTTTAGCCACCAGGGGGCATAAGTGTTAATTTTTGCTTCTGATGTATTTGCCATAAAATCTCAGCTTCTAAAATATCGATTGAAAAAATTCTTTCGTGAACTGATACTACTCACATCGATAAACATTTTCGGAATATTTTCTTCTTAAAATATTCCACAGTTTCTCCACCAGGGGTGTAGATGTATATCTTATTTTTGTCCGTATCTCTACTTCTAGGAGTCCGATTTGAAAAAATTCCTTCTTTGTTAGATAGTGTTTCCGATACGAAATGTTTTTCCTATAAATTCAAACTTTTAAAGTAAATCATAGACTATCCGCTAGCGGTACAAAGAGGTAAATTGCATTTTCTGCGTTATTTCTGCTTCTAAAACGCTGATTTGAAAAATTCTTCCTGTATCGCCTACAAGACCTTATGGAAAATATTTTTCACATAATTTCTAATGTTTGGTAAAGAATGGTTTGGCCACCAAGGGCATAAGTGTTAATTTCTGCTTATGATGTATTTGTAGCAAAATCTGAACTCCTGAAGACTCGACTAATTTTTTTTTCTTGGTCCGATGCCGCTCATATGGAAAAACCTTTTGCGAATACTTTCTTCCTAAAATAATGCATGGTTTTTCTACCAGGGAACGTAAAGTCACATTTTATTTTTGTCGATATCTCTGTTTCTAAGAGTCCGATTTGAAAAATTCTTTTTGCGTTGGAGAGCGTTTTCGGTGCGAAATGTTTCTCATATAAATTCATGTTTTTCTTAATGCACAAGTCTGCAACCAGAGGGCGTAAGCTCACGATTCCGTTTACAGCAATATCAGAGGGAATAAAAACCCGATTGAAAAACTTCTTTCTTCCGTCAGATACTATTGTTTTCCATACTGGTTCCATTGACTTTGAATAGCTTTGATAAATTTAATTTGCGTCAGAACAGATTCAAAAGACATGCTTATTACACCCGATAATTCGGTGTCATCTTTCTTGTTATTACTTAAAACTGAAATTACTTAAAAAAAAAAAGTTTACCGTGATACTGTAAAGCGTAATTATCCTCCTGGAATTTTTTTGCATGTCTTGGAAAAGTACTGGATAATCCTTGAATTTTTTTCTCCAGAAGTGTACGAACCCTGCCAAGAGAATGAAGCTTCAAGGGTTGATGTTGCTCCGGAGGAGTCACTTACTTACTCTGCTGATACCGTGAGTATTGGTCAGGGTTTCCGTCCCCCTGAGGATGGTAGCGGAAAGCTACAGAAAGTACTTGGGGTGAGGTGTTTGCCGAGGGTGGAGAGTGGCATGGGAGAGCTCCTTTGCGAAGCCTTTTCACAAAGAATAGGAGATATGAGCAAGCAGAAGGCTGTTTTGATAAAACATAGATGTAGTTAACTGAGGTTAAAGGGTGATATGTATATATGTATATAGTGAGTTATTTGAGTATTTGCAGGTTGTATATAGTGTATAAAGAAATGTGTGAATGTAAGGTATGTATGACAAGGGATATAAACAACCCGATAGTTTTATGAATGTTGATATGTACAATAGGACTGTTGTAAATGAAGAAAAATACGCGGATTACTACATGAAGCCTGCAGAATGACCTAGAATAGAAAGTAACAAAAGTGAATGACTTCAGCTGAAAAAGTTAAAGAGCCCCCAAAAAACATGCTGGAAATGCGAAATATACGAAACATGCTGGAAATGCAAAATATGGAGCAAAAACCAGAGAATGGTAAGTTGCCCTAAATGTGTTATTACAGTTTTGCACATTAACTTAAACCTTGGGTGTTGGACAGGTGTCCAATATATAAGGTAATCTGTATTTAATATATATCAAATACGTGGAGATAATGTAAATGGACGATGTCATCGCTCTTTCCACGTTATTTTTTAAACAACGCATAGCGACTGAAAAATAACGTGGAAAGAGCCATGACATCGTCCATTTAATCTGTATTTAATTTGTTTTTGTTGTCAGAATTTAAATTTTATTACATTTTCTTATTTTAGGATATAAATCAAGCAGTGAATATGTTGTCAAAACTGGAAACATACCAAAATCCTATTACCATTATAGATGCAACTAATCAAATTGTTCAGAAGTTTCATATAAGTAAAGATCATGATATTGAAGAAAACAGGTATCTGTACCGTTATTTAATATAATATTTTTGCTTTCCTTTGTTATGTGAGATTATGATTTTGTAATCACTGAAGTATATGTCTTTTCAGGATTTTATTGTTACATTTTATATATATAAATTTGTGGTGCTAAACATGCACATGTAAAAAAAAATGAATAAAAACAACATGGAGTAAATTTTGGCACATTGAGAAACAAAAAATGTGGTCTAAGTAACTTGAATTGATCAGTTTTTTTGTTTGTTTGTGCAAGATATACATGTACCATGCAATATTCAGAATCTATCCAGTTATATATCATTGCAGGGAACACCATCCATAGGAAATAGCTGTTCTAAGTTTTTGTAGTACTAAACAAATAGATGTACATGTGCCAAGTTTGTAACACTGAAATTGCTGCTTAAATTTCTAAATTTTCAGTATGTACCCATAGAGGGGTTATACAGGGTGTCCAAGAATTATTGGATACATTACAAAATTACATAAAACAAAACATTAAACAGATAGAAAGAAACTGACTGTACTAACTTGCAATGTAACTACACAAGTTAATAAATTTCGATGTGAGATTCCTTGGTTGCTCGTAGTACGTCCAAGCGATACTCGATTTCATGCCATGTATTGGCAAGCATCTGAGGAATTATGGAATTAATAGCAGCTGTGATACACTGCTTCAGTTCCTGCAAATCAGTACAAGGTGTCTGATAGACACGATCCTTCACATAACCCCACATGAAATAATCCAATTGAGTTAGATCTGGAGAGCGAGGAGGCCACGGAATGGGACCACCATGCCCAATCCATCTGTTGGGGAAAAGCTCATTTAGGCACTTACATACACACATTGACCAATGCGGAGGTGCGCCGTCTTGTTGGAAAACGACGTCATATCTTTTGATCTGGGGTATAGCAAAGTTTTCTAGCATATCCAAGTAAATGCAAATGCTCTTAAACTTCAATCTTTAATTGATTCAATTACTGATGTATTTCCATCTTTGGCAAATCACACTGGTTTATTTTATATTCCTTCTACTTCTCTTCCTTTACCTTTTCACCTCACACTCTCGTTTTCAATTATTTGTGCTCCTTGTATGACCACTAAGAAACTTTACCAATATCTAATCGTTCTTAATATTGATCCTTTACCTTTTCATGATTTGCCTGCTAATGTTGTAAAAAATACATGGTTGGCAGTTAATATTTCACTTTCCGCTCCTGAAGAACGTGATCGTCAATGGCTTTTTCTTCATAATTGTCCCCTTTCCCCTTCTCGTCTTTTTAAATTCCAAATTCTAACAACCGATATATGTCACTATTGTAATGTTCCTGAGTCTGTCATTCATTTATACTCTGAATGTTCCCTTATTTTTCCTATTCTGGATTACTTAAATCAATTAAACTCTATTGTTTGTACAACAAATCATACTCTTCGTGATTACATGTTTTCCCCTATTGCTAATTCGAATATACAGTGTCACTCCCATGTACGCATTTTTTTCTTGTTAAATCAACAATTTATGTTTTTTTTTACTAAGCATTCTTCTGATCCTTCGTACCTTTCTCTTAATTCTGCATGCAGAGAACGGTTTTCTCGCTTTAAATCACAACTTATTGAGCGTCTTCAATTGGAATTTACTGTTGTGTGGAAAACTGCTCAACTTTCAAATTTCCATGCAACTTGGCTTTCTGCCAAAGGCTGGTTTTCTGTTCACCGAAATAGAATTCGTCTTAGAATTTGATATTGATTTTTTAATTGTTTTTGTAGTGTGTTCTTGATTATCTCTCCTTTTTTATGATTTAAATTAATTTTAAGCTTATTTTCATATTTATAAAAATCCTCATTAGTTTTTATTATAACCGTTTAATTGTCGTTCCATAATTAATATTACTAATATATATGCATTTTATTTTTTTTTTCTCTAATTTCATGTGCTGTAATGTTCTTTTTCTCTCCCCTCACTTACTTTTATAAATGGATACTTTGAAAAATATTTCCGATTGTTATTGTAGCTGATATTTATGTCTTTTCATTGTGCTTTCTGTTTATGTGAAGTATTTTGACTCTTTTTTAAATGCCGTGCTCTGCGGGGACATATTCTTTTAGTTTGTTAACGAACACCTGCGTGTGCTCACTTTGTTTATCCCTCACCTGTCAAGACTGCGCCTGTGTGCCAGCTGAATTATTACTTTCTTCAATGTTCCGAGACTCACTACAGAGTACTTGTTTATGTTTCACAGAATATGCCGCAGAATGCTTTTTATTTCTTTTTTTTTACTGCTATTTAGAAGGAAGATGAAGTGTTAGTGTTCTATTTTTCTTCTTTCCTCTTTTCTTTACAAGAAAAGATTTCCTTTAAGACTTTGACTTTTAAGTTTGTGTGCTAAATATTTCAATGTCTAGATTTTTATTCCTTTTCAAAAGTTTTTTTATTTTGCTGTTTTATTATAACCGCATAGTAAAGTTATGAATCCACAAAGAAATACAAGCTACCAGATAAACAGATAAATTTTTGACTGATTATTGTGCATTGAACATTTCAAATGCAGGCCCTTCCAAAGGGAAATGCAAAACATGTAAGATAAATTGATCATATTTTTTAACTTAAAAAAAATGAGGGTTCTGATTTGTTGTCTTAAAATATAAATTTCGCTGGGCATCCAGCTTTTACTACCTGGGCAGGTAAATAATTTCTGCACATGCCCAGCTAGGCATGTAACTTTTCAGATATTTTTCAAGCCCTGTGTAAGGTACTGTATATTGCACAAACTACAACAGTCAAGTAACCCCAGGCTTTCCTGTTACCATTACATTAGAGAGGTTAAACAAGAATAATGGTGAAAGATTTGGAATACTGACCCCTTCCAATCTCGCTCTTTGCACTCTGTCTCACTATTTTATTATTATTGCTATTTTCTGTATCACTGGAACCACGTGTTAGCGCACTCAATATATTTTCAGGGATTAATTTACTAGAGCATTTCTGCCTTGTTTGTCATGCTTTGTTCGGTAGCAGTTTTTTTTTTTTTTTTTTTTTTGCAGTCATACCTTGCCGAGGGAAGGAGGCTTCAGCCACAGAAAAAGTTGATGTGATACAGATAATAGTTAACCATTACGAAGATATGATTCAATTCCCCCAAGAAATGTTCATCAACCCCCCACCTAAAATGTTCTGAAACTAGGCATGTTTTGTAGAGATATAATAGTAATGCAGTTCAACTAAGTTTTTCTAACTAAATTTTGAAAATGTTTGTTTCCATGAACTAATTGAGGAAAATCATCCTTTTATTCTGCAAATTTGCTCAGTCATTTTTCCATTATCAGAATTTTCTGCTGCTGCAGATTATCGTAACCTGACCCATTTATAGGTGTTATGATAAAGCAGAAATTTGTAAAGAATGTTACTAGAGCTTCCCTTGACTGAGTTAGTTTTCACACAGTGCAATACACAAGTTATTTCTTTTGAAACTTCATGTCTAAAAACTTCAACTATTAATAGTGTATAGGAAGGGAACATCTGTAAATCAGTAGAAATCAGGGACAATGGGTTAATTGCTGCTGGTGAAGAGATTTTAAAATGTGTAGGTTTCTCATATTTTCTTTAAATGTGTAATTTCGGATATAGTCCCCAATTTCTTATTCATCAGAGACAATATGGACGCATAAAGCCAATACCTAATAATTCCATTTAGAAATCTGGTGACTTAATGTATTTTTCTAGTAAAGCCACACTGCAACATATCTTGAATTTGCTAACTGCTGTTTTACACAGATTTATGCATTTTTATCTTTACAAGAAATGCTGTGTTGAAATTATTCATTAACATTTCAGTTATTCAGTGGCTACTTTCTTTTTACAGATGTTCTCTGGAAATTGTCACAGAAAGTGGCATACTTGTCTGTGAAATCCTAGAAAAAGTGAGTGTTTTTCACTTTGAAAATTTGTATGTGCATTATCAGATGTAATGTATGAACATATGCGAAAAGATGATCTATTCGCTGAGTGAAAGAAGAACTATACACTGAACTTTGGTGAGCATGTGCGGAACTGACTAGAATGGGTCCCTCACCCCATATCTATCTGAAATCCACACAGTACAGAACAGAAGCTCAGAAGAAGTGAAGGGAATAGATATAAAACCAGCTATTTATCTGACTTGGAGAATCCTTACTCCAAATCTTTTGCACTGGTGCAACTCAGTGATAAAAGTGCATGCCGGTGGAAAGTTATGATTTACTTCTAGAAATGTATGCTAGCAGAAGCCCATTCCAGGTCAAGAATATCCTTACTTATGGAATCAGGATAGGAGGGTGAGAGCAGCTGTACTGGAACAAACCCAAGTGACTTCAGCTCAGTACTTGGTGCAATGGCAGGAAAAATTACCAGGCAACCACGAAAAGGTAAAACTTGGATGCATTTTTGTAAAATTGAGAGGAACAAAGTAGAGTTAACTAACAGATTGCCAATGTTATAAATTATCATGGTATCAAGGTAGGTCAAGCAGTTGTGATACTTTATAAACCAGCAGAGAGTCTGCTTTTAAAGGGATGAATTTGATTAAAAGTTTAAAATGTAACAGAAGGATACAGTTATTATTTCATGAAGATTTGAATGGTAGCAGTGTAAATGATGATGCTAGGAACTTAAGTTTATAAAGGGCAGGTGGAAATGCAATGGGAGAAAATGATTTCAGTTAAAGTAATCTTCATCATGTTGCATTTTAAAGCTGTACAGAAGTCATTAAAAGGCATAAAAAAAATTAGGGGTAGCATTCTTTTTTTTTTTTTTTTCTCTTTACACGTGTGTGTCCTTGGCACCCTGAAATCTTCTTCAGAGAGAGGTTTTCACTGTAGGGAAAAAGTCCATTGATGTGAAAACAGGCAAATGAAGTGAGTGGTTGATCTTCACCACCAATGTTCACCAAAATGTGCATCATTCAGTATTGGAGCAGAATGATCATGTGCATGATCATGCAAAAAACAATCAGCTGTCCTTTTGAAATTATGATGTCATTCTCAAAGTCTGCTTTAAAAACCTCTTCTGCAATTGAATGTAGAATATGTATTCACATTTTTTCCATTGGGCACCAAGTCTGTGGATTACACAATGCATGTAGGAAAAAAAAAGTGAACATTATTTTGTTCCTCAAGTTTTGTAGGTGGAAATTTTTGTGCCTCAGTGACGACTATGTTAACCACTCCATGCTGTATTGTTTCATTTCAAGATTGTACAAAAACACTTACCATATACATTTATGTATAAATCTAGTTTTGAAAACCAATATTTTGAACTAAAAATTTGAGATCAACCTATGCACAAGTAACACTTAATGAAGGTAAAAACTAATCTGTGATAGATGGTTATAGTTACAAGTAAACTATGCCCATATTAGGCTCAAGCATGTGTCACCAGGTAATGAATAGTTGTTTAACCCTTTTAGTGTGAGGTGGTTGAATCATTATGAAACATTCCAGATTCATATGTTGGGTAAGTAATATTGGTGTGAACTATCATATCACTTATCAGTTGGATTGTCATACAGCAGTATTGACATGAATAATGTCATCAAACAATGATATTGCATAATTACAGCAATGATTATATCACTTTTAAGTGCACATTTCAGCTCCCAGTTTTGCTGATGTCTGAGGGGGTGACTGTAAGCTATTTTTTTAATTCCTATTTTGGAGTTGAGGCAGTCCCATCCCTTTGCGATTGTATCTGCGTTCCTCATCAGTGAAGTGGCTCAAATCTGCTGCTTTCTTTAATAATAAAGTGGCATAAAGCTGATTTCTTTAATAGTGAAGTGGCTCAGAGCTGCTTTCTTTAATAGTGAAGTTGCTCAGAGCTGCTTTCTTTAACTATGAAGTGGCCCAAAGCTGTTTTCTTTAATAGTGAAGTGGCTCAGAGCTGCTTTCTTTAATAGTGAAGTGGCTCAGAGCTGCTTTCTTTAATAGTGAAGTAGCTCAAAGCTGCTTTCTTTAACTATGAAGTGGCCCAAAGCTGTTTTCTTTAATAGTGAAGTGACTCAGAGCTGTTTTCTTTAATAGTGAAGTGGCTCAGAGCTGCTTTCTTTAATAGGGAAGTGGCTCAAAGCTGCTTTCTTTAACTATGAAGTGGCCCAAAGCTGTTTTCTTTAATAGTGAAGTGGCTCAGAGCTGCTTTCTTTAATAGGGAAGTGGCTCAGAGCTGCTTTCTTTAACTATGAAGTGGCCCAAAGCTGTTTTCTTTAATAGTGAAGTGGCTCAGAGCTGCTTTCTTTAATAGGGAAGTGGCTCAGAGCTGCTTTCTTTAACTATGAAGTGGCCCAAAGCTGTTTTCTTTAATAGTGAAGTGGCTCAGAGCTGCTTTCTTTAATAGGGAAGTGGCTCAGAGCTGCTTTCTTTAATAGTGAAGTAGCTCAAAGCTGCTTTCTTTAACTATGAAGTGGCCCAAAGCTGTTTTCTTTAATAGTGAAGTGGCTCAGAGCTGCTTTCTTTAATAGGGAAGTGGCTCAAAGCTGCTTTCTTTAACTATGAAGTGGCCCAAAGCTGTTTTCTTTAATAGTGAAGTGGCTCAGAGCTGCTTTCTTTAATAGGGAAGTGGCTCAGAGCTGCTTTCTTTAACTATGAAGTGGCCCAAAGCTGTTTTCTTTAATAGTGAAGTGGCTCAGAGCTGCTTTCTTTAATAGGGAAGTGGCTCAGAGCTGCTTTCTTTAACTAGTGAAGTAGCTCAAAGCTGCTTTCTTTAACTATGAAGTGGCCCAAAGCTGTTTTCTTTAATAGTGAAGTGGCTCAGAGCTGCTTCCTTTAACTATGAAGTGGCCCAAAGCTGTTTTCTTTAATAGTGAAGTGGTTCAGAGCTGCTTTCTTTAATAGTGAAGTAGCTCAAAGCTGCTTTCTTTAACTATGAAGTGGCCCAAAGCTGTTTTCTTTAATAGTGAAGTGGCTCAGAGCTGCTTCCTTTAACTATGAAGTGGCCCAAAGCTGTTTTCTTTAATAGTGAAGTGGCTCAGAGCTGCTTTCTTTAATAGTGAAGTAGCTCAAAGCTGCTTTCTTTAACTATGAAGTGGCCCAAAGCTGTTTTCTTTAATAGTGAAGTGGCTCAGAGCTGCTTTCTTTAATAGGGAAGTGGCTCAAAGCTGCTTTCTTTAACTAGTGAAGTGGCCCAAAGCTGTTTTCTTTAACTAGTGAAGTGGCTCAGAGCTACTTTCTTTAATAGGGAAGTGGCTCAGAGCTGCTTTCTTTAACTATGAAGTGGCCCAAAGCTGTTTTCTTTAATAGTGAAGTGGCTCAGAGCTGCTTTCTTTAATAGGGAAGTGGCTCAGAGCTGCTTTCTTTAACTATGAAGTGGCCCAAAGCTGTTTTCTTTAATAGTGAAGTGGCTCAGAACTGCTTTCTTTAATAGGGAAGTGGCTCAGAGCTGCTTTCTTTAATAGTGAAGTAGCTCAAAGCTGCTTTCTTTAACTATGAAGTGGCCCAAAGCTGTTTTCTTTAATAGTGAAGTGGCTCAGAGCTGCTTTCTTTAATAGGGAAGTGGCTCAGAGCTGCTTTCTTTAACTATGAAGTGGCCCAAAGCTGTTTTCTTTAATAGTGAAGTGGCTCAGAGCTGCTTTCTTTAATAGTGAAGTGGCTCAAAGCTGCTTTCTTTAACTATGAAGTGGCCCAAAGCTGTTTTCTTTAATAGTGAAGTGGCTCAGAGCTGCTTTCTTTAATAGGGAAGTGGCTCAAAGCTGCTTTCTTTAACTATGAAGTGGCCCAAAGCTGTTTTCTTTAATAGTGAAGTGGCTCAGAGCTGCTTTCTTTAATAGGGAAGTGGCTCAGAGCTGCTTTCTTTAACTATGAAGTGGCCCAAAGCTGTTTTCTTTAATAGTGAAGTGGCTCAGAGCTGCTTTCTTTAATAGGGAAGTGGCTCAGAGCTGCTTTCTTTAACTATGAAGTGGCTCAGAGCTGCTTTCTTTAACTAGTGAAGTGGCTCAGAGCTGCTTTCTTTAATAGTGAAGTGGCTCAGAGCTGCTTTCTTTAATAGTGAAGTAGCTCAAAGCTGCTTTCTTTAACTATGAAGTGGCCCAAAGCTGTTTTCTGAACCTTGATCTGATATGCAATAATTTTCAACCTGCTTGATTCAATTTCTCCTGATCCTCTGGATGTGTCCGCTTAGTTTTCTTGGCAAACTTGCCATGGAGTAGAGAGAGAGAGAGAGAGAGAGAGAAATGCAGCTTTTCAATTAACATGTTTGGAGTTACTACACACTGATGGACTTTCATACAGTAACTAACTGTTTAATGCTCAATGCTAGCAGAGCCAGATCACATCCTGCACAGTGCTATTAGTACAGGAGTGCCAAATTCTTTCCCATGTACCTAACCAGGAAAGTATTGGCCTCTAAATCATACACAAGAATAGAAAAAAATATTTTCTCCTGAAGAAATGGGGATCAACTTATACATGAGATTGGCCTAAACATGAGTGTATATAGCTTGCCACATTTCCACTAAAAATGCAATTGAGGAAGTGTGGAGTAAATAAATAAATACATCGCTCTTTCCATGTTCCAGAAACACATAGCAACCAAAAAATTGTTTTCAGGCGCCGCCGTGGAATGAACCACGGAACTCTCGATATCTAGCCGAGAGCGTTAACTTTACACCATGGTGGCTAACAATCCATGATGCTATGTGTATTTTTAAGTCGGCTTCTGACATCATAAATCCATAAGATGTGGCTCAGCTACTGAGACGTCTCCATCTGGTGGGCATTAACTGCACTGGCTATATATACACTGCTGGACAATTGCTAAGGACGGATCATAAACGGCTATATAGCGCATAAAAAGTAAGTGTGGTTGGATGCCAAGTGAAATAAAATAATGTCAGAATGCCAGGACATTACAAGAAAGACAATTTATTGTGCTCTGAAATCCAGAAGGCTTTGGAACGTGTTCAAGGGACAAACAGGCCATTTTGTGCAGAATACGTAAACGTGAAAAAATGCAATTACCGTCCGCAGGTGTTCCGGCGTATGATGTCAATACGGGATATGGCCTTCATGGAGGGCGATGCAAGATTCCACACGTCGTGTCATGCTTTGCACAACATTATAAAGCAGCTGTTGGAATAATTTATCCCATTCCTCTGTCAGTGCACGGATGAGGGTGTCCTTGTTTATTGGAGGGCATTGGCGACCAGCAAGACTCCTCTCCACAGCATCTCACACATTTTCAATGGGATTCAGATCTGGAGAACGTGCTTGCCATACGAGGCGTTGAATATCCTCACTCTCAAGAAACTCCTGGACAGCGACTGTTCGATGACATGTTACGTTGTCGTCCATGAAAATGAATCTACCACTGACAGCACCACGGAACATGCGAACATGAGATAGCAGAACATCATTAATGTATCGTTGGCCAGTCATAGTCCCAGTTGGAAGCACATAGAGGGATGTACGGCCATTGATCATGATGCCAGCCCATACCATGACACTACATGTCGGATATCGGTCCCTTTCCTGTATGTTTGCTGGACAATATGCAGTACCACTATCACGCCAGATCAGTTGTCGTCGACAATCAGACGATAGACTGTATCTACTCTCATCTGAGAAGAGGACAGCAGACCAGTCGTTATCAGTCCAATTGCGATGTTGATGGCACCATTGCAAACGGGCGGTACGGTGATGTCTGGACAATGGGATGCACACAACAGGATGGCGGGCTTATGGTCCTCCTTCATGCAAACGTCTGGCGACAGTTTTTCAGGAGATCCGCTTGCCATTAGCAGCCATAAACTGATTTGCTACCTCACTAGCTGTGCTGTGCCGGTGTCTTTTTGTTGATAGCACTATGTACCAATCTTCTGCAGGTGTCGTACTGCGAACACGACCTCCCCCGTGACGTTTGCTACACTCTTCATTTGTTTTAAATGATTTCCAAAGCCTTGAAACAACACTGTGGCTGACGTCGAACTCCCTGGCAACATCTGTTATTTTTCACCCTTCTTCAATCTTGCCAATAATACGGCCACGCGTAAAATCATCTAGGTGATGTCGGGAAGACATACTGAAAATTGCAAGTTCGTCAATTGATTCTTTCCCTTTCAACTTTGCGTTTGAACAACAACGGTCAATACGCGTCAAATCCTTTATATCTCTTATCAGCGCTATGACGTCACGAACAAGTTCGGCAATCCAAAATTTGCATACGCACAATATGTCTTACTGTATCCCGCACTTATGCTAATTTCCACATTTTCCTGCCTTCCATTTTATGGTTGCTATCGTTGCTATTGTCATTCGTCCTTAGCAATTGTCCGGCAGTGTATTATAGGAATTAAAACCAAAGGGTCGAGATCCAAGGTGAAAATTCTCCAAATATGTGGCGTCAGTAAATAAATAAATACATTGCTCTTTCCACGTTCCAGAAACACATAGCAACCAAAAATTGTTTTCAGCCGCCGTGGAATTAAACCACGGAACTCTCGATATCTAGCCGAGCGCATTAACTTTACACCATGGTGGCCAACAATCCACGGTGCTATGTAATCTCGGTTAGATATCAAGAGTTCTGTGGTTCAATTCCACGGCGGCGGCTGAAAACAATTTTTTGGTTGCTATGTGTTTCTGGAACGTGGAAAAAGCAATGTATTTATTTATTTACTGACGCCACGTATTTGGAGGATTTTCAAGTGTGGAGTAGTTTGACAGGTGTGAAATTTTCACAACTTTTGAATAAGCAGTCCATTTGTGCTGATTCATGAGGAGCCTATATAGGACAGGCTTTACACACAGATCTTACTCTTTCCTAAACCTTTATGAAGTACCAGACATCTTCCAGTTTATACTCAGTTCATCCTCTAGAATTTTAAAGGTTAATTTAACAGTCTCTGGCTACCAAGTTCCCAGACTTTTGTGACTGTATCAAGATTTTAAGGCATTGTTGGCTACTTTCTCTTTGGATCACTTTCAAAATCCTTATTGCATTTTTGAATTGTTTCACCTCTCATTAACTTTTCCTTTCAAAAATTCAACTATACACCTGGTCTCTAACCCTGTTCCATCCAGATTGCAGTCTGTATTAGCAGTCCCTCACTCAAAACAAAACACACCACTTCTTCTAGTTCTATCTTTAGTTTGAATTTCTTATAAATTCCATCCATCCTGAACAACACTCTGGAGTAAAGTCAGTTTTACTTTCAGACTACAGGACTATATCATCAGCATGTAACAATTTGCTTTCATGGAAATTGCCAATACGTAAACCAATGTGGTGTCAATTTTGGCATCACACATGCATGCATCCATAAATATGTAGAATTACAATGGAGACATACAAGGATCTTATCTGACTCGTGAACCAATGGAAAATCAACTTGATGAAATACCATTTGCACACAGGTTTTACTAGGGCAAGCCAAAAGTTCATCTCATTTTGAGTTACACATACTGTTAGACCTCCATTTATTGTGAGAAACACACTGTTGTCGACTGGGTATCGTGATGATGTGCATTTGGCATGGAACCACAGTGTTATCTTGTGAGCAGAGGATAGAGTTTGATAAACGTGCTGGTTGGGTGCTCCTACACCATTATTGAAAAATAAAAGTTTTAAAGGCAGCAAGCAGCAAGAGAAATTTATGAAGGAGAACAAACAGTGGGCAGAAGGACAGAAGCACATCATGTAAATGGTTCTGGCATTTCTTTGCTGGTGACACCAGTCTTAAGGACAAGCCAAGGTCAGCACATTCAACAACCATCAACACACACCCTGATAAAAGCTGTGACAGCAAACCCCAGTACCACAACATGGCAGTTGAATTGAGGTCTTCCTGATCCACCATCATTCAACAGCTTGGTTTCAATTCTAGGCACCTTCAAATGGTTTCTCATGAATTGACACCCTGAAAGGTGGAACATGTTGCTCTCTTTATTGTAGATTGCTGTCAAATCTATGGGACATTAGGTTTTGGCATCATATCATCACAGGTGATGAAAAGTGGATATGTCCTACTACTGGGAACCATTATCCTACTACTGGGAACCTGTGGCTAAGGCTACTCCAGGGAGCACAGCCAGTGGTGCAAAGACAGTGGTTTGAGAAGAAAGTCATGCTGTGCATTTGGTAGAATTGTGAGGGTGTTTTGCACTGGGTACTCATGCCAGATGATCAGGCTGTAGACGGGAACCTACATGCAAAACAACTGCAGCAGGTCCATGATGATCTGCACTAGTGTTACCCAGCACTCATCCATTGGAATCAGGCATAGCTGCAAGTGGCTGAAGCCCAAAGTCACACCTCTAGAGTGGTCTGCTGAAAACTATAGTAATTGGAAGGGGTCAAAATCTTACCCCATCCTCCATATAGTTGACCTTGCTCCATCCAACTACCACCAGTTTTACTCCATAGCCAATTTCCTACAAGGATGACACTTTGCTTCAGTGGTGGATGTGAAATCTGGCATCAGGGTATTTCTGTCCCCAAAACTTGCCAAGTGGTATTGCTGTGGAATCATGGCTCTAGTGGAAATCAAAGCCACGATTTTGGTAAAAGAGTATAGTAAACAGTGGCCTGTACTTTGCAGAATGAAGAGAATGTGTATGACTTTCTTGCATCAAACATTTTAGTTGCCAACAGGATGAACTTTTGACTCACTAGGTATTGTCAGCACACATAGCACTCATACACCAAAGCAAAGTCCCACTTGTCCCATAATTTTTTATGACCTTTCCAAAGAAATCCATACAGTATTTACTCTGTCATAGGCCTTCTCCAAATCCACAAGTGCAGCAAAGGATTTTTTCCCAATGGACAGATGTTTCTTCAACATAAATGTAATTTCAAAGATTTGGTTATTAAAGCTCTTACCAGGGGTAAAAACATTGTACATTCGGCACTTTCTTTGATATGAAGCCCCTTCCCTATAGTAATGATTATCTTTCTAAACACTTTTTGTAGCTGATGTAAGCTAATTCCATGGTAATTCTAACATTTGGTCTTATCACTTTTTCTCACGCACAAGAGAACAATGTGATAGCATACCTCCGTTGCTGAAGAACAACTCATAACTTCCAACAGATTTTGGCTAACTAACCAATAACACCATCACCACCATATTTCAGCACCTTAATCTGTTATGCCATCTATTCTGTCCTGCCTACCATTTTGAGGAGATTTTATAAATAAAACTATTTATACCTGAGATCTGTGCGTTGTTTTTTGCTCTCTCCGTGGTATCATTTAT
Organism: Macrothele yani; assembly: GCA_039090855.1. Taxonomy (NCBI): domain Eukaryota; kingdom Metazoa; phylum Arthropoda; class Arachnida; order Araneae; family Macrothelidae; genus Macrothele; species Macrothele yani. The sequence goes on from CM077026.1 coordinate 123,015,700, forward strand.
TTGTACCTGCTGCAAAATAATCTTTGCTTTCATGTTTAAATAACTCATAGATAAATTCATTCCATCTTTCACTTAGCTCAGCAGGCACCCAAATCATCTTCCTATTCTTCACATAATTTAAAATTTTTCTTCCTTTGTTGTTTTTTCCCACATTTCACATTCTTCTTAAACATGAGATATACACTTAGTTAGCTAACACCTACCTAATAACATGTTGGTCCACTTTCTGTGGAATCATGGCTTGCAGATGCCTAGGAACAGATTCTACAAGGTGTTGAACATTCTCCATGCATAACTGGACCTGTGTCCACTGCAGCTCTGTCAGTTTACGCTCATTCCATGGAGAAGGATCAGCAGTTCTCACACCCTGCTCTAGAATACCCACATATTCAGTTGAGTTACAGTCAGGGGAGTTGGGGGGGGAAGGCAATGTAATGAATTTGTTGTTATTCTCCTCCAACCACTCAGTAGTTATACAAGCCCAATGACACAGTCATACTTGCCACCTTTTATGGATTTCTGCTTAATTTTACTGATTTACGGATAGAAGTCTTTTTTATGGATTTTTTAATATTTCGATTGCTCAAACGAAATATTTCAATTCCCTGCGACCATCCACTTAGATTTTCAACCGGACTTTACGAGCGCTGTGTCATGCGATGATGTCACTTTGATTCGCTGGTTTCATGCGGTGCCATCAAGTATAATGATGGCTCCACTTCGTGACGTCGTGCGATAGCTCTCTCTCCACGGGAGTGCTCAAGTGACGTGCCGACCAAAGTTCTCCGAAATGCGCAATTCCGCGTCTAGTACACATCGAAATTTTACCAAACGCGTAAAAATACGCATCAGTAATTTTTCTCGACATGCAAAAATATGCATCTTGAATTTTTCTCGGCACGTAAAACTACGCATTGAAAAATTGTACCAATTCTTAAATGCATCTGGATGGTATTTCGTCTTTCAAAGACGGAAGTAAACGAAAAAAAGATTTTTTCCATAATCGTAATTTCTTTTTCCTGTGATGTTGCCTCTGTCCGGTATTGTTGTTATACGTATATAATTTTATTCCATAAATATTTGTATTTCAGTTTGAAAATAAAGAGAAAATGTCTGAAAACGGAAATTCGACCGCAGAATTTTTTCGCTGTGATCTTTAGGCATGAAAGTGCGATGGTTTCAAGGAATTTCTCCTTTTCCGTCATAATTTGGGTTATCCTCAAGATCGATGCATAACTGAAGAGAAATTTTGGGGCAATTAGTAGTGGTGGAGGATGTTTTCCGCCTGAAACTTTCTAAACTTTCGAAAGAGGAAGTTTCGTCTTTCAAAACTTTCGAAAATGGAAGTTAGACGCAGTGAAGATTTTTCCAGTAATCATTATTTTATTTTTCTTGTGACGTTTCCTCTGCCTAGTATTGTTGTTAAATATCATTTTATTTCATAAATATTTGTATTTCAACTTGAAAATGGAGGGAAAATGTTCGAAATCAGACGTAGCAAAGATTTCCCCCGTAACTGTAATTTTTTCCCCCCCCCCCGATGATCAGAACATGTATCCTGTATTCTTAAATATCCCCCCCCCAAAGTTTTGCATTTCAGTTTGATAAACAGGGGGAATTGATGCATGGTGTTCAAAAGTATTTATATTTTCAAAGTTACGCTATTCATCTTTTATCTAAAATAGTGAAAGCTGTCATGCATTCATGATGGATAAAATTGTCATCCAAGGGCATTAAAAAAAAAAACGATCGTAAAGAAATGGGAAGGGAAACAAAGATATCAGCAAATGAAAATTTTAGTTTAGTATTGAAACACCACAGGTTTGCAAGGCTAACCTTGAACAAAATTAAGATTTTACTTTATGGTTTTTTAAATTATTATTTTAAACACAGATAATACTAGTTTAGTTATTGTGGCATATGCAGAGATTTTTACTGCATATTTATTAATATAATTATGTTTTGTTTTGTGGTAAATGGTGTTCGTGCAAAAGTTTTACTGATGCACATTTTCGAAAGTTGGCAAGTATGTAAAGTGCATTGTCCTGTTGAAAGATAGCACTATGGTCCAGGTAAGCCTCCTGCAGATGTGGATGGTCAACTGACAGGTCTCTGTAGTGTCCACCATTCAGTATTTGTGGGATGATAAACAATAGACTTAGGGCTTGCCAGGAAAAAGCTCCCCAGACCAAACCACCACCTCCACTGGCCTGTTGAACCTCAACTGTGCGACCAGGGGATAGGGCTTCATGCTTTTTGCACCATATTTGAACCTGGCCATCAACATGATGCAGCAGGAAATGGGACTCATCACTCCAGATGACCTTTTACATCTGTTGAGGGTCCATTGCTGACATTCCTTGGCCCACGTGAGGCGTTGTTTGCGATGGTGGGGTGTCATTGTGAGTACCCTCGGTCCCCGGCTGTGGAACCCCAGGCGAAGCAAGGTACTGTGCATGGTGCACATGGAAATAAGCTGAACTGTACCGCTGTTGTACTGGTAGGTGAGCTGGGTAATTGTTGCACGTTGTTGCTGAGATACCAGTTGTGACATCCCATACCCACCTCTAGGATTAACCGTGCATGGCTAACCAATATGAGCCCTTCTTCTGAATGTCTGTGCATGGTTAAATCAGTCCTGGTACACTTTTGATACAGTAGTACTGGAGCAGCCAGCAAGTGTGGCTGTTTCTGAAATACTGGCACCTGCCCTCCGGGCTGAGATCTAATTGGCTGAAGTCGCCAAGTTTCCCTATTACTGGCAAATGTTTACTGGTTATGTACAAAGGATGGAGTGCACAATTTATAGTAGCCGCATGTGACATAGCTATCGTGTGGTATTTCATTACTGCATCAAATATGTAAAACGGGGGTGTTCCTAATGCAAAGCTAACTCAGTGTATTGTGAACAAAACCGTCTCAAGTTGTATTTACTATGCTCAAAATTAATTAGGTAAATACCAAGTATCTTTGAAAAATGAACAAATACAGTATTTCCCTTTTCATTACCATAAAATACAGAAGTTAAAAATTCCCCCCCCATTAATTTTTAATTACTCTAATGATCTGATGTCACATGAAATATACAGTAATCTCACCAAGACTTATTACTTCTGTAGTTTACTACATAGTACTTGGATTAAGGAGCAACAGTTGCTACAAGTTAAAAGAAATTCATTATTTATAAAGAATTGTGTTTGTATTATGCTGAATTGTTTACTTTTCATTGTATTTACTAATCAGTTTGTCTAATGTTCTTTCATGCAATTCTATATCCTTAGATTTTATTACTATTAAAAAATGGAAAAAGTTCTCCAAGTTTGGTGAATGAATTCTGCAAGTCATTTAAGATAAAAGCAGCAACTTTACTGAAAATCATTAGGAAATCAAGGTATTTTTTTTTTTTTTACTGTATGTAATTCTTTGTTGGTAGTTCTGGAAATTGCAAGAAAATGCTATTCCAGTAATATAACAAAGATAGTTGGTTTGATATAATGATACGCTCATACAATATAAAGCTGTCCAAATAGAAAACAGGTTTAAGTAATCACATATGATCAGTTCTTTTTATGTACTGTACAGATTAAAATTGGTACTGAAATAATAGAATGAATTACCTAAACATAATACCATAACTTCCAATTGTATTGCTTTTCCTAGACATCCCTCACCCTTAAGTTTCCTGATTTATTGCCAAAATCTCCTGTTTTTTTTAATGACATTTTTATTAACAGCATAAAAATACAATTTTTTTTGCAATTCATATGATAATTTTTAATTTTATATTGCAAAACAAAAGGAGCTGTTTTAACTATGGTAGGAGCATGTGGGAATACAATGAAGGAGCAATAGCAAGATAATACAGTGATGCCTTCCTCCCCAGCTGCAAACCTTGTCACACATGGTGCGCCATACCTAACGTCCCTCTCACTGTAATCTAGGGTATCCAAAATTTAAATGGAGCCACCTTCCCGACTGCTTCTGTGAATCTCCTGCTTTTTTGTTGAGAGGCATTTATATGGCACAATTTCATTGTGTAATTATGGAGAGTAGCAGGGATTTTTTAAAATCAGTCTTGTCTTTTTGGCAAGTGTCTAAAAAATTGTATTTTTATGCTTTTAATAAAAATGTACATCCATGGATGAAGGTTTACCAGCTTAGGTAAAAAAGTCTTTCACAAATTTCCGAAAACATAAGTTACAAAGAAATTTTTTTCTCCCATAATCCTTTCTGCATTAATCCTTTTGTAATCCCTTTATCCCTTTGTGCATTATTGATGTTAAGTATAATTTTATTCCATGAATGTTTGTATTTCAGCTGGTAAAACAAGGCAAAAATTCCAAAAATTGAAATTAGTGTAAAAGTTTCTCCTGTAGTTGCAATTTGGTTTTCTCTTCAAATACAGTGTAATTTATGTAACTGAAACTTGGTTAAATTGAATTTGTGGATAATTTAAAGTTCAAAAATTTTCCTGCAGTTGTAATTACGAATAAATGCATTTTGTTAATTCGAATTTTAGTTTCTTCTCTTCCGATTTGAATTAATCAAATTCTACTGTACAAATGTGCTGCTCAGTAGTGTTGTAAAATGTTAAGTTTTCCCCACACTAATGTTCAGGGGTCAAAAAACGTGATACTCGTTCACTAAGTAAGCAGAAAATGTCACCAGAGATTTCGGCATTTTCCTCCTCAATGACAAGCTACCCTTCCCATCAACTTCTTGCATACCCCAAAACTTCAATGACATCCCCCTTCACCACCTTAATGCTTTACATGCATGCTCTTTGTTTTATATTCTAGGACTGGCCCCCACCATTTCACGCCCACATCCACACCTCAGGATGCCAGGCAGCTCGCTGGCTCTCCAGGCACAGCTGTTAGCATTTGCGGAACAGAGCTTTCACTTTTACCTTTGCCTTAACCCTTTAACTGGTTTGGAACCAATTAACTCGGGCCGCCCCGGTGGCACAGTGGTCTAAGGCGTTGGCCTCTGATCATTCGTCCGAAGGGGTCCGGGTTCGAATCCCGGTGAGGCATGGATGTTGTGTTTGTCTTACGGCACTGGCTCTCTCCCTTCCCTGGAACCAGTGACCCTAAATTAGGGACGGGCGACTGCTTATAGCCCATTGAGTTGCTCACGGTGGTCGTTAAACCTCCAACCAAAAAAAAAAAAAAAAAAAAAACAATTAACTCGGGTTAGCAAAGTGGGCTGAAATCTGCTCCAATGAATATATTTGTATCTAAAAAAAGAGAATGTAAAAGAGAATGGGAGAGCAGCATTTTCCCCTTAGCTCTGTTGTTCAAAGAAAATGGTCATTTATGGGGATGAGGGACACTAATCCTTTCCGACTAATTACCAACTAAAAGGGCTATAACAGCGGCAATGGGCCTATCAGAGGAGGAAAATGTTTCAGTCACTTGTTTCTGCTCAGTGACACGATGTCTGTGTCAGAGGGGCCACCCCTTCCCCATCATGTCTTAGATCATGGAGCAGATAATATAGGACTAGAGGAGATATCTTCTCAGGAATGACACAGGTTTACGGTCAGTACTGCTGAGATGAGTGGGGAAAGGAATTGTTTTGCCATAGTTTTTGTAAAACCTGGCTGCTTTATGAACATTTCTGTTTGGAAGGTGCAGAAAATTTTGGGCTCTATATGGTTCAGGTACTTCAGCAGCTTAAAGCATGACTAGTCTATTCTCAAAAATGCAGAACAAAAACATAGTCGTATGCAGACATGCCAACTCTCCGGATTTGGGTCGGAGACTCTTGATTTTCAGCCCTTCCTCCCGCCCTCTGGATGAATGTCAAAATCTCCCAATTTTCACCGAGAATTAGCTGTTAGGATAGTCGAAATTCCATCAACCACTGTGATTTCGAACTGCCTGTGAAATCTTTCTTTCCACATCGATGCAAGGCAGCATTAGTCATCACAGTTTCACACTTTTTCTCTCTTGTCTCCAAAAAGAAATCCACTCCGGTGGCCTAAGCGCAGGCTTCTGACCTATCGTCTGAGATATGGGTCGGAAAAAATTTGCTTTAAAAAAATTTCTCCCAGTCTGATTGTCATATGAATGAATGGTCAGAAGCCAGCGCTTAGACCTAAGAGCTCACCCACTCTAGCAGTACAATGCAGGTGAGGGTCAGCTATTGATTGATGCATTGGAGCTGCCCTGCCTTCTCCTTGCGGAGTCTTCCAACCTATCGCCTCAACAGAGCCGCACGCATTCTAAGTGATGATGAACTGTTGAGTTGCGGCAAATTCACTTAACGACAAAAGGGAATTGTTACAGTTGGCCTCACCTTGTAACAAAAGGCGATGTTGGTACGATGCTTTTTTGTTGTTTTTGCCTTTGTGCAAAACTAAAGGAGAAACGAAAATTTCGCATTTTTTTTTTTTTTTCTCCAGATCTATGACCAATAATACTACTTCTGGAAAGTTGTTCTTACGTCTGGAATCTGTCAATAAAAAATAGTGCTTGTGTGGTTTTATGTGCTGTAAAAATCTCCTGATTTTCAGATTTTGAAGGTTGGCATGTCTGCATATGTACTGACTGATGACATTCTTGTTCCGACATTTGTTATGGAAGAAAAGCGGGAATTTTTTAAAAAAATTTATGACAACGATTAAAACCAGTGGGTTTAACTTTGCTGGAAACTAAAAATGAAATGCTTGCCTTGTAGCATCACTAATCAGCTATAATTTTTGACTCGTCATGGATAAGTGTAATTTTAGACCTCTGCTAATGTTTGTATTTCAGCTTGAAAAAGGAGGCAAAAATTTCTAAAAACAGAAGTTAGAAAGAGTGAAAATTTCTCCCTATGTTCCTTCTGTCCTGAACTCTTGTTAAATGTCATTTTCTTCCCATTAATATTTGTATATTACGCTTGTAAAGGGATGCAAAAATTTCAAAAAATGGAACTTCAAAATTTTTTCTGTAATTGTAATTTTTTTTAATCTCATGATGTTCCCCCACTGTCTTGTATCATAGTTAAACATAATTTCTTTTCATTAATGCTTGTATTTCAGCTTCAAAAAGAAGGTAAGTCAAAAAACTACTTTGCATTTAGAACTTTGAAAATTGTACCAACAAACATATGTTCTGTGCTTAGCTGCAGCAGAAATGCTGCTGTCTGTGGCAATGTGATGTGAAATACATAGTGCTCACAAATATAGTCACGGAAAAAACACATTAAATTTGATGGTTCTATGAAACCTCTAAATATTTTTGTTTTGTTTTAGATCTCGGTAGAAAGAGCATTTCACGTAATATGAAGAAAGTAACGAAGCAAAAATTTTCACACATGATTTATTACGTTACGTATTAAACATTAGGAATACTCATGTGGTTGGCATTGTTTCTTTAGCTGTTGCCAGTAGAGATTTCCAAATAATCAGAATATTGAAGGGTGCTTCTGAATTACAAGAGATTTTATTGAAGAGAATTTCGGCATTAACCCACCAGAGTAACAGAATGTAGGCATACACTTATAGTTTCTAAATTATTAGCAGATTTTGCAGATAGTTTTTGCTTGTATACAGAAAAAACAAAAATGTTATTTGCAGCAATTAAAATACTTATTCAAGGTTTTACTCAGATTATTTAATGTACTTAATTCTATTTTAACTTGAACATTTAATTATTTTTCACATCTTTTGAGTTCTTTTGTTTTTACAGATGTTTCGTTTCTAGCCTCTAGATTTTATCAAGGCCTGTTCTCAATGTATAGTAACTGTATCAAAAGTTTTATTTACACAAAAATAATTTAAATTTTATTGCCAAGTTCCTCTTGCAGTTGCCAGTTATTAAATTTAAATCTTTTCCTTATGTATTTTATAAGTCTACTATTTTTTAATTAAATTGTTGAAAATGCTATTTATAATTTTTGAAGGTTCATTAATGGAATTGTTTTTCTGGATTCAATTTTTTTTTAATTAGTCTCTTGTTCTTATGAAGTTTATAGTCCAATATTTTACCAGAAAGGTCCATTTAAAAACCATTGCTGCTCATTCAATTGTAATGTACTTATTTTGTCCTCATTAGGATCTGTAATGTTCTAATAATTGTTTATTGTTTTATTAATTTTTCTTCAAATTATCTTATTCTATTGTTATCATGGATCATGCTTTGCGAGTTTGCAGTAAGTTTCCTGTTTCAGTGGTTGTGGACGCATACATTTTATTTTTGTACAACTCTGTAACCCACCATCACAAACGTTTATCACATTTTACTCTAATACTGCTCTTTCCTATAAGCTTGCAGCTCAAAAATAACTCATTCACAGTGCCAATGGCATTTGCAATGACCCCCACTCATTACAAAAATTATATGCAATCATCCAAAAAATAGCTACAAACCATGAGTTCCCCCTCAAAATTGTCACCAGACTTTTCAAAAGTATGAAGTCAAACAATTTGTCTGTCATTTATTTCCTCTGCAGAAACCGTCCCTATCATTTATTGGTTCAATCCCTATCATCATTCTTTCACATACAAACTTGTCAAAAATTTCAGTTACAGGTTTGCATGAATCCTCCTCCCACTACTTTCCAATCAGTAACTTAAGACAGAGATCCTTTAGACTGCCCTGGGGGTCTAAAGGATCTCTGTCTTAAGTTACAATCCCTGTGTCTACTTCCTCAGGTGAAAAATGTTATATTGGTAGTACTTTTCATACAATCAACTGCAGAATTTTGGAACGTAAAACAGATGTTAGAAAAAGCCTTCCTACTTTTGCATTTTCCCTTCTGAAAATTGAAGATACCTATGCCTCTCCAAACTGGACTAGCACCAAAAGGATTGCACCTTTCTCAAACAAATTTTCATTACACTACAGGGAAAGCATTGGAATTCTCTTCAATAAAAACTCTTGTAATTTGAACACACCCTTCAATATTCCAATTATTTGAAAATCTCTACTGGCAACAGTGAAAGAAATGATGTCAACCATGTGAATACTTGCTGCTAGTGTGAACAAGGCTGATGTTTCAGCCAAAAGGTCTTACTATTCCTAATGTTTAATACGTAATAAATCATTCATGAAAATCTTTGCTTCATAAATGGTTTGTTGTGTTAGAATTTTAGATATGTTATGATGAGGAAAAAATTGAGAGTAAGACCTAAAATTTCTGAAATTAATGAAATGAACACAAAGGAATGCAAACATAATGCCTAATTATTATATTTGCACTTTTAAGGTATTAAACCCCTGCAAAGTGCGCATAGTTTACGTGCAATTCGTAAATGAAATACTATCAAAAAGCACCAATCACTTACCCTAAAGATCATGGTAATTTCCATCGACTACACATTTCCAGCACGTCAATTATCGTAATGTTGTTGGCCTTCAAAGGTTTACAGACATCTTGCTTACGATTCCTTCTTCCGGGGATGAAACATCGTATTTTTTTAATTTTTTTTTAAGCCATACGAGATGTAACTATAAGCTCGTCAATTCCATAAAAACCACACAAGCATACTACTCATTCATACAATTAAATTAAAAACTATGTACATATTTACACAACCTTACATTCCTAGGTGGTTAAGAATGTAAGGTTGTGTAAATATGTACATAGTTTTTTAATTTAATTGTATGAATGAGTAGTATGCTTGTGTGGTTTTTATGGAATTGACAAGCTTATAGTTACATCTCATATGGCTTAAAAAAAAATACGATGTTTCATCCCCGGAAGAAGGAATCATAAGCAAGATGTCTGTAAACCTTTGAAGGCCAACAACATTACGATAATTGACATGCTGTGGAAGTGTGTAGTCGATGGAAATTACCATGATCTTTAGGGTAAGTGATTGGTGCTTTTTAATAGTATTTCATAATGCCTAATTTATTACAAGTGGGAGGAGGGGGGGCGTAATGTGGAAAAAAATTCAGCCTTGGTGATGCCTCCTAGCTTTCATCCATGCATATATCAAGGCTTGCAGTAGTGAGTGGATGTATGTATCTACTAACGCATTAGCTGTATTGAGTTGTAAATAGTGGTGTGATGGTTTGATATTTGTATGGTTCTGGAATACAGTCATTTCCCTTATGCTGGAAAAGACTACCCTTTGATGAATGTTCCATTCCCACACATTGAATGGAGGTCATGCCCTTTAAATTCCTAGATGTTCCCTTCAATTTAATTCAGAATCTGTGTTTCATAAACTGAATTTTCATGGGAGATACTTCAGTGATTTACAGTTTTGTGGTAAAGCTTTCTTCTGCTGTTCATTTTTCAGCTTTTAACAAACTGAACTACTTGAACCACTACTGTCTGTCTCTTACTATGTACACCCTGATTCATAAAGAAATATACAGTTTCCAGATCCTGTGAAACAGTAACACTTGAAGACATGAACCACAACTGCGAACTGTTAGGCAGATGTACTCATAAAGTTTGTGTCCCGCTACTGAGGGAAGTGACGTAGGCGATAGCGAGTGTGTCACGTGACTAGTCAGTCAAAATGGCAGAGTCTGCAGTGGAGAAGGAGTTTTGTGTTCTTGAATTGAGCAAAATGGAATCTGTAACTGTTGTGCAACGACATTTTCGATCACGATTCGGAAAAGAATCTCCAACCAGAAAATCTGTCTACGATTGGCATAAAAAATTTGAAACTACGGGCTGTTTGTGCAAACTTAAAAGTCCTGGACGACTGCGTGTATCGGAAGAATTCGTCAATAGTGTTTGCACCGCCATTCAACGAAACCCGGGAAAATCAACGTGGAGGGTGAGTCGTGAAGTGCAGATTTCACAGCCCACTGTCTGGAGAATTTTGTGAAAGAAACTGAAAATGATTCCATACAAAGTGCAGATATTGCAAAATCTCACTGACCTTGACAAGACAAAGCGCTTTGAATTTTGTGCCGAAATGCAGCACCGTTTTGAAAATGACGATTTTGCGAACACTTAGTTTTCACCAATGAAGCTACATTTCATGTGAGTGGTCAGGTAAACAAGCACAATGTTCACTTTTGGGGAATGGAGAATCCCAGATTTACAGTGCAACACGTGTGAGATTCCCCTAAGGTAAATGTGTTCTGTGCTATGTCCAAAAAGAAAGTGTACAGCCCCTTCTTTGTTCACAAGAAAACTGTCACGGGAGGCTCTTTTTTGGATATGTTAAGTCTTTGGTTGATGCCACAGTTGCAGGACAACAGTGACAACTTTATTCTCCAATTGGATGGTGCACCACCACACTGGTTAGACGATGTGCAAGATTATCTCGATGAACATCTTCCTCACCGATGGATTGGACGAGCCGCAGACTACAACATGCCACTGACCCAATGGCCATCCAGAAGTCCTGACTTAACACCTTGTGAATTTTTCCTGTGAGGGTACGTAAAGTACAAGGTATTCACCATTCCCCTTCCTGTTGATCTAGCGGAGCTGAAACAGCGTATCACAGCCACTATCACTGCACTTGATTCAGGTATCTTACCTCGCGTTTGGGCGGAAATGGATTAGCGGATCGATGTGTGTCGTGTGACTAAGGGTGCACACATAGAACATCTGTGACTGTCTCTAAAAAAAAAACCTGTAACATTCCCCTACAATTCTGTTACAGGTAACATAAAATATCTTACATTGTTCTTGTTTTATAGTGCATTGAAACTGTATACTTTTTTATGAATCACCCTGTATTTATAGAACATACAAAATGCTACAAATCTTTGTGAAATCGAAAGACTTTAAACTTATTAGCCATCTCTTTTTTTATTTTGTTTCTTAGATTCAGGCATGTTAATTTTCTTAGTTCAGTGTATCATACACACACATAAATACTGAAACAGTGAATTATAGTTTTTAATTCATAAGCATCACAAACTTTTATACAGTTTTACCCACTCTATACACTATTTTTTATAAATTTTTAAGGCTTACAGTAAAACTGAAAATTTTTGTGTGTACAATATTTAACTACTTTTTTTAATTAAATGTTTGTTGTGATGTTTCTATAATTGATGATAGTTAGTCAAAAAGAGTTTTGCAGTATAGTTTAAGTGGAAAAACCTGTGCCACAAAAATCTGCTGGGTTTTTTTAGCAAGTCTTTTGTAAAAAAAGGATCATGCTTATGTTATCATTTTGTCTATCCATCTGTGGACGCCATATCTCTGCAACTATTAGTCCGATTGGGAAGCTTGAAATGTGATAATAATGATCCCTTCATTCTGTTTTTGTTTTATGCACAACTTTGCCGCTAGAGGGCGTAAATGCAGATATTGAATTCAAATACATTTTATTCCGTATATTTGCTCCCTTTTTCAAGTAACGCATAGATTTTCTGCTGGGAAATGTAATGGTAAATTGTGTTTTCCCCAATATCTCTGCTTGGAAAATTATTTCAGCATTGGATACACCTCTTGATGGGAAATGTTTTGTATATAATGTTTAATATTTGAAAAGGGATGGTTTGGCCTCCAGTGGGCGTAAGTGTTTATATCTGCTTCTGATGTATTTGCAGCAAAATCTAAGTTTCTGAAAACTTGATTAAAAAAATTATTTCGTTGACCGACACCATCACCTCGAAAAACCTATTCAGAAAAATTTCTTCTTAAAATAATACATAGTTTTCCTGCTAGGGGGTGTATAGATGTATGTCTTATTTTTGTTTCTAAGAGTCCAATTTGAAAAATTCTTTCTTTGTTGGAGAGCATTTCCGGTGTGAAATGTTTCTGATATAATTTCAAATTTTTCTTAACACACAAGCATGCCACTAGAGGGTGTAAGTTTCCATTTACAGCAACATCTGTGGGACTAAAAGCCCAATTGAAAAATTCTTTTTCAGTCAGATACTACTAACTATAAAAACTATTTATGTATATTTTCTTATCAGAATAATGTACAATTTTGTCGCTAGGGCGCAACAATCATTAATCTGTTTTTCTCAATATCTCCGATTCTAAATGAGCAATTTAAAAAATTATTTCAACACTGGATGCCACTTACTTTGTGGAACACTTTAGGTTTGTATTTGAAGAGTTTTACAGTTCACAGTTTTGTTGCTAGGTGGTGTTTGTGTACTTCTATTTGCTGCTGTATCTCTGCTTCTAAAAATCCTGTTGGGAATTTTTTTTTATTGTATGCTATTCACTACAATAGAGATGTAGAGCATTATACTCTTTAAATAATGCAGATTTCCTGCTAGGGGTCATAAATACCAAAACCTTTTTCTCGCTATCTCTGCTTCCAGGAGAAGTATTTGAAAAGTTTTTGCCCTTAACATAGCTTTTTTCATAAAGAACATTTTTTGCCTATTTTCAACTATTCCTTTGTACAAAATTCTTCCACTAGAAGGTGTAGAGTTATATCATGTTTTCATCTATATAATATTTTAACTGCTTGATTTGAAAATTGCTTTGTCTCTGATACCTTTCTTCTGTACAGGAAACATTTTGTGTGCCATTTGTTAATTTTCATAATATACTTTTTAGCTGCTGGTGGAGATAAGTAGTTGTTCCTATTTCTGGATCTTTTATCAATGGCAGAAATCCAGTTGATTTGTTTTTTTAAACTGGTTCCATTGACTTCGAATAACTTTGATAAAAATTTTCCACATCAGAATAGATTCAAAACACATGCTCATGACGACAGAAAATTTGGTGTAGTCTTTCTTGTTTAAATGTGAGATCACCTTTTATAGAAGAATGCATGCTAATAAATTTTCCTGTTATACTGTTGCACATTCTTTAAATTTGTGATTTCACATAAGCATATACAGTATAAGCATAATAAAAAAAATCATGGTATTTATCTGGTGGTAATTATGCCCATTAAGAGAAATCTGACAGTACAAAGTAACATAAGAAAATCATTCCATGCGTGATGCCAAAATAGATGATAGTGGTTTATGTCTTGGTGATATCCGTGTGTGCAGATTGCTGTATGCTGATGACACTGTCCTGTTGGCAGAGAGCAAAAGTGATTTGCAGAGTATGTTGTCTCGGATATACGAAGTTGCATGAAATTCAAACTGAGTATAAATAAGGGAAAAACCAAAGTTATGGTGTTTCAGAGAGGAACAGGTAGCACTGAATGTAATGTAAGTATAAACGGCACTGTGATTGACTAGGTGAGTGAGTTTGTGTATTTAGGAAGCATGTTTGACAGAGAGAACAAATTGGATGGTAAAATTAGTAGGTGAGTGAAATCTTCATTAAAAGTCATAGCTGCTCTGGGATGTTTTCACAGGAATGATGGGTTCTCTAGAGAGTCCTGCATGGCTGTGTATGAAAGTGTAATTGTTCCTACTCTGATGTATGGCAGTGAAACCTGGGTACTGCAGAAGAAACATAGGAATTGTTTGTGTGCTGGAGAAATGCGTTATTTACATGGGGTTTGTGGCAAGACACGGTCTGATTGTGTGAGGAATGAAGATATGTTGCAGTTGTGTGATGTGAAACAAAATGTTGTTAGCAAGATAGAGACCAATATGCTTCAGTGGTTTGGCCATGTTGAAAGAATGAGTGATGAGATAGAATAATAGCTATACACTAGTGATGAGATGCTTACTAAGAAGATCTTTTTAGCCCAAGTGGCAGGAAGGAAAGGCAGAGGAAGGCCAATAAAGGCATGGGTGGATCAGATTCAGGAGTGTCTGTATGAGAAAAAGATTATGAGTATGAAGTATAAAAGATCTTGTGTACAGCGTGTAATGGATATCAGTGAAGCCCGAGTTGTATGTCAAGATCGCTGTAAATGGAGAAGTTTGATATGACAACAGTAAGTAAATATATCTGGTAGTTTGTATTTCTTTTTGGAGCTAACCTCTGAATCTCAGAGAACAGCTTAGTGATATGTATGTGTATGTAACATATTCATATTCTAATGAAGTAACAGGCAGATTCAAGTAGAAACAAAAAATTGCAAAATTTTGGAAATTAAATTTATTTAGAAGTGAACCAATATTTAAATCAAGAAAGAATAAATTGATTCATAATGCTGATTTCATTTATTACACACAGCTAAATTTTCTTTCAAAATTTTTGTATCACAAATCTGCACATGATTTTTGTAATAAAGCTGCTATTCATTAACATGTGTAAGAAGTTTAAACTCTTTAAACCATACTAAAACATCTTCTGTTGGCAGAAAGAGCATTTCATGTAGTAGAATGAATTCAATAATTAGGGAAAATTTTCCCGTTTATATGTATTATGTAATTCACATTGAAATTCAGTTAGATCTTTTGGCTGATCATCAGCCATGGTCACATTGGTACATGTGTTTGCATGGTAAACATTGCTTCCGTAACTCAAGTTTTTCACTAAATACAAGTGATAATTACAAACTTGTACATTGACTATAATTTATTTGTGGATCTGAAATATATGTGTCTGACTGTTTTAAGCATGTTTGCCTCCTCGGGGCACTCTGTGGTAACAATGGCACACACAACAGCAACTAGGGCCTCTGTGAATCTTGGAGAGGTGCCAGCTAGTTCTATGTGACATTGGCGAAAATACCCCAACTCACTGGGTTTTGTTCCAGAATCCTTAGGTTGAATGACCAACTGGAACCCTCAGCTGTGGGCTAATCCCCCACACTGATGTACTTACCTGATTAAAAATACAAAAAGAAATATTAAGAATGACTCAAGTGTGGGATATGGTGGACCTACCACACTTGAGAAGGACGGTCCACCACGGAATTGACCTGGACTTTCTAAACGGCGAATGAGATCTCGGCGGACTGAATGTAAGATTGGTGTACGGAATACTAGAGGTATAAATGGCAAGATGAGTGAGGTGATTGAGGAGATGAATAAGTATAGACTGGATGTGCTGTGTGTAAGTGAAACCAAAAAGAAGGAAACTGGAGTAGAAGAAGTGAATGGCACGGTGAGTGTGTGGTCTGGAGTATTGGATAATGTGAGAGGACAGGCTGGTGTAGGTGTGATTTTAAGTGAAAAGATGAAGAACAACTTGATTCACTATAGTTGCATAAGTAAGAGAATTCTCTGGATTCGTTTGAAAGTGAAACTTCAGAGAATTGTAATTGTTGTAGTGTATGCTCCTTGTGACTCAGAACCTTCTGATAAGAAAGAAGACTTCTGGAATGAGCTAAAAGCTGTTTTGAGCCAGTTTGGTGCTAAAGAAAAAGTTATAATAGCAGGGGATTTTCAATGCTAGAGTAGGTGTGCAGAATGCGATTTCTGACAATGTTCTGGGTAAGTTTAATGAACCCCGTGTGAATGATAATGGTGAAAGATTAATTGAACTCTGCATTGAGAATGGTTTGTGCGTATCTAATACATTTTTCAACCACAAGTATATACACACATATACATCGGAAAATCATACTCTTGGTCAAAAGAGTGTGATAGATTTTGTTGTCTATGATCAGCGTCTGAAAAACTTAGTTGTTGACACCCGTGTGATGAGCGGTGCAGATGTTGGTTCTGATCATTACTTGGTAGTGTCACAAGTGAACCTGAATGTTGGTTGGAAGAAAAGGAATAGGAAGAGATCCAGGATAGAAAGAATAAAGGTTGATAGGCTCCTTGAAGATCATCAGCGTTATTCTGACTTACTCAGAGAACGACTAAAGGAGCTGAAGTCTGGTGAGAGGGATGTAGAAAAGAAGTGGGGAATGTTTTAAGAACTGTGTTGTCACTGCTGCTAAAGAGGTCTGTGGCACCACAATAGTGGGTAACAATAGAGGTGATGCTTGGTGGAATAGTGAGATTGATGAGGCAGTAAAGAAAAAGAAGGAAGCCTATTTGGGGATGTTGCAAGGTAGAGTCTCTGTGGATGAATATCGCTGTAAGAAGCGTGAAGCTGCTAAGCTGGTTCGCCACAGTAAGGCAAAAGATAGGAAGGAGAAAGTGGAAAGGCATGAACTGGCTTTTTGGAAAGATAGGAAGTCCTTTTGGAAGTACACGAGACTCAGGAAAAATAAGGAAAACAAAGTTGTAAGTTGTGTGAAGATTGAGATCGGGGAAATGATATGGGAGCCCAATGGGTTAAGTTAAAGATGGGGTGAATACTTCTGTGAGTTATCAGATCAGGAAAGCAAAGATGATTCTGAGACAGAGGCAGATAATGTCACAATGAAGGATGGAAAGCACAGGAGGGATCTCAAGAGAAGAAGTGTGTAAAGCTCTAAAATCTCTTCAGAATGGCAAGGCTCCGGGAGTTGATGGCATAACTGCCGAGATGTTGAAATGTGGTGGTGACCCTGTAATTGACTGGTTAACTGAAATTTGCCAGTTGTGCTGGGAGTTAGGAATGGTTCCTCGGGATTGGAAGGATGCCATTATTGTTCCCTTGTACATAAGGGTAAAGGTGATCAGACTGAATGCAAGAACTATCGTGGTATTAGCCTACTAAGTGTGCCAGGGAAAGTGTTTAGTAAGGTTGTTATTAAAAAGTACGGGGTCTCACATCAGAAAAAGTGTGGGATGTTCAGAGTGGTTTTATGCCTGGTAAAGGCTGCACTACACATGATGATTGAAAAGTATCTGGCTGTTGGTAAGAAAGTTTTTGCTGCCTTCATAGATTTAGAGAAAGCTTACGACCGAGTGAACAGAACACTTTTGTTGAAGGTATTGAATGAATATGGTGTTACTGGGAATCTACTTAATAGTGTAAAAGCCATGTATGCTGGTAGTAGAGCTTGTGTACAAGTGAATGGTGTTTTATCAAAATGGTTTTCTATTGGTGCAGGAGTTAGACAAGGTTGTGTAATGTCACCATGGCTGTTTAATATATTTATGGACGCATGCATGCGTAATGCCAAAATAGATAATAGTGGTTTATGAATTGGTGATGTTCGTGTGTGTAGATTGCTGTATGCTGATGACACTGTCCTGTTGGCAGAGAGCAAAAGTGATTTGCAGAGTATATTGTATTGGATGCACAAAGTTTGCATGAAATTCAAACTGAGTATAAATAAGAGAAAAACCAAAGTTATGGTGTTTGAAAGAGGAACGGGTAGCACTGAATGTAATGTAAGTATAAATGGCACTGTGATTGACCAGGTGAGTGAGTTTGTTTATTGAGGAAGCATGTTTGACAGAGAGAACAAATGGATGGTGAAATTAGTAGGTGAGTGAAATTCTTCATTGAAAGTCATAACTGCTCTGGGAGGTTTTCACAGGAATGATGGGTTCTCTAGAGAGTCCTGCATGGCTGTGTATGAAAGTGTAATTGTTCCTACTCTTATGTATTGCAGTGAAACCTGGGTACTGCAGAAGAAACATAGGAGTCGTTTGTGTGCTGGAGAAATGCGTTACTTTGTGGGGTTTATGGCAAGTCACGGTCTGATTGTGTGAGGAATGAAGATGTGAAGCAAAATGTTGTTAGCAAGGTGGAGACCAATATGCTTCGGTGGTTTGGCCATGTTGAAAGAATGGTGATGAGATGCTTACTAAGAAAAACTTTTTAGCCCAAGTGGCAGGAAGGAAAGGCAGAGGAAGGCCAAGGAAGACATGGGTTGATCAGATTCAGGAGTGTCTGCATGAGAAAAAGATTATGAGTATGAAGTATAAAAGATCTTGTGTATGGCGTGTAATGGATATCAGTGAAGTCCGAGTTGTGTGTTAAGACCGCTGTAAATGGAGAAGTTTGATACGACAATAGTAAGTAAAAATATCTGGTAGTTTGTGTTTCTTTTTGGAGCTAACCTCTGAATCTCGAGAACAGCTTAGTGATATGTATGTATGCTTTGATAAGAAAAGAACAAACAGTAAAGAAAAAAATATGGTAACTTACTTTTACCAAGAAAAATTCATGTGACACGGATTTGAATCAAGTTTTACAGTCTTATCTCACTACAGAGGATATGACTTCACTCAAACAAAAGCTATTAGAATATGGACAATATAATAAGTAGAACCTTACTATTAAAGATCAGAAGAATAAAATTTCAAAAACAAAGAAAGTATAAAATGCAGTCAAAATTCTTTAAACTCTAAAGGATGATGAAAAATTAAAAATGTAATGAACAGGTAAAAGATATTTGAATAATAAAATGCAATGAAAATTTATAAAACGTCGCTATAAAAACTCAGGTTCTGAATAAACCATAGATGCTTAAATACTAAGTGAACAGATAAAACCTAAAGGACATGAAACCTTCAAGGAAAAACCTCAAAGATACCTAACAAAACTTGTTCTCCTATAAGCTGAATTGCGAAGGATATTTATGATGTTCAATTATATGTTTCAGGTCCCTAAATGAGCTTCCATAACTGTTGCCAGTAGAGATTTCCAAATAATTGGAATGTTGAAAGGTATGTCCGAATTACGAGGGTTGTACCGAAAGTACTGCAAAAGTGTGCATAACTTTTTTATTGACTGACAGAGGTCGTTCAAATTGCACATGTTGGTAGAGTAACTCTTCTCTTTTGCTATACAAAGGTGCTACTTAACATAGTCACCATCATAAGTGATGCGTTTGCGTCATCATTGAACCCAACTCTTGAATCTTTGAAAAATTCAGGTGTGGACTGTTGTACCCACTTCTTCACTTTCACCTTGTCTGTGTCATCAAATCATTATTCCCAGAGACAGTTCTTTATTGGACTGAACAGGTGGAAGTCTGAGGGTGCCAGATCTAGACGACTACCGACCTGCCTGATTTGTTGGCAAAGATGTGTGTGGTCTCACTTTGTCACAGTGAATGTGGATCCTTTTCATATTCTTGTTCGCTCTTTTCCTCCTTATGGCTTCTCCAAGCTTCTTTAGTGTCTCAGTGTACCACTCGCTGGTCACGGTATGGCTGTGTTCCAGAAAATCAAGGAAAATGACACCCCCTGTCATCCCAAAAAACAGTCGCCATGACTTTCTGTGCTGATTGCTGGCTCTTGAACTTCTTTTCTTAAACCTTGGTGAAGAGGTGTGACGCCATTCCACAGATTGATTCTTTGTTTCCGGATCGCAAAGATATGCTCACGTTTCATCCCATTACCAGATCAGAAAAAAATATGTCTTTATTGGCTTCAAACGCTTCAAACAGATCAGAGCAGACTTCTACCTTTTTCTCCTTCAGATCGGGTGTTGACTGCCAAAGTACTCACTTTGCACACACTTTCCGATACCCTAGTCTTCCACCATCTTCTCTATGGCATTGTGATCACAGTCCAGTTGTGCAAACAAGCTCACGGATTGTTAACTCATCTCTCCGCATGAATCAATTCATCCACTCGCTGGCGATTCATGTCAGTGGTCGCAGATGATGGTCTCGCACTGCGTGGTTTGAATTCAATGCAGGTTTTCATTTCTTTAAACTTCTTCATCCCTGAGCACATTGCTCTAAGGCAATGGTGTCATCTCTGTAAACATTCTGTAGCCTTCTGTGGATGTCGGACAGCCTTCACCCTTCCTTCGTCAAGAACTCAGTGATGGCACATTGCTTCTGCTTGAAATCCATTATTTACCTGCAATGAAGAAGAACAATTACTACAATTACTATAAGGAAGAGTTACTCTACCAACATGTGCAATTTGAATGACCTCTGTCAGTTAATAAAAAAGTTATGCCCACTTTTGCTTTACTTTTGGTACAACCCTCATACAAGAGTTTTTGCTTAAGAGAATTTCAATGCTTTCCCTGTAACCTAAGGAAAATTTGTTTCAGAAAGGTGCAATCCTTTTAATGCTGGTCCAGTTTAGAGAGGCAGAGGTATCTTGAATTGGGGAAGAGAGGTAGAGCAGAACACATGCTACCAGTGTGACCATGGCTGATGTTCAACTGAAAGATCTAACTGAATTTTAATGTAAATTATGTAGTAAATTATAAGCATGAACTTTTCCTGCATTATTGGATCTTCCTTGTGGTACTTTGACAAATAACACGATGGTAACAATAATTATAATTAATTTCTTTGAAATGTAGGTAGATGTTAACAAAAACTATTAAAATGTATCTTGTGAGCACTAGTTTAAATGAAAATTACTATTTTTCATAAGAGTTGATATGAAAAATTCTCATGGTTCTAGCATTAAAATTGTACACTTTAAAATTAATAAAATTTAGTTTTGTAATAAAAACTTTTCTACATTTTAAAGCTTAAATTATTTAATTTTGTTCTAAATGCATACAGTGTATATACAAGTTTCTTTCCATAGCATGCATTTTGAAAACAGTAATTGATGTTGTCAGTGTGTTGCCTGTAGCATCTCTTACTCCACTTTCTTGATTTGATTTCTTTTCTCGTGTACGATTTTTTATGGCACAAAATGCCTTCAATATTTCTATTTGCCATTTACTGTGTGCCACAGATTGTGAAGCATAATACCATTGTTATTCATCTTGTGTGGGTTGTCAACAGAAGTTTCTCAGCAATTCAAAGAAAATGTACAAGTGTATATTCATAGTGTTAAAAACTAAACTTGTAGCACAATCATTTTATAAAACTAATTTCTAGTATTTTACTTTTTGTCCCACAGAGCTTTTGGGATTCCATCAAGGAGTGAATTAATGACTGTATTAGGACTTCATGAGATTGCTGATTTTCAAGTCATCTTGGGCTGTGCTGAGAAGTTAAGGCCTGGTATTAGAAGGCTAATATTATGATGATACCTCCACATTACCTCTTGGCTATTTTTTATATAATGTGTAAAATGTTATTCTTTATACATAAAACAAAGTACTCTGAGATAAATTACCATATTTTTCTTTGTATAATCTACAGACTATGAAATTCAAGGTGAAAAATTCATTATTTATTTATAATCCACAGGCCATGAAGTAGAAGAAAAAAGAACCACCATGTAATCTGTACTTGTGATGTTGATCCTGTAATTTTGTACAGAACAGTTGCAATTTATGAGATAACCCGGTGGTGTGTGTGTGTGTGTGTGTGTGTGTGTGTGTGTTATCTTCTGTCATACAAACTTTGGCACTTTTTCAAGTCCAAAAATTATCAAACATGCTGCAGCAGTATTAATTTAATTAATGTAAATAGGTTTTTAAAATTTTGCAAGTACCCTAGATTTTTCAAAAGTAGAGTTAAGTTTACAATTATATTTCAATTATGGAAAAGTTAGTAAAATATGCAGTTCTTATGGCCAGGAGAATTATTGGAAGTAATATATGTATGTGTGGCAAAGCAGTAGTCAAGTTCTGAGGTGAGTAGCGATGCTCAACTCGAAATGCTATGAAAATAAATATTATTATTATTAAAAAAATAGCTGTCATTTTTAAATTATTTTCTGTTATTTTCAAGTGAATAAAGAGTAAAAGTTATGAGTTTCTTTGGCATTACCACAGTTCCAGGCCTTTTAGTTAGACCTGTGGCATCCAAGAATGTGTGCAATGCTGAGTTTCACACTAGAGATAAGCATGGGCCTGGGCGATGACAGGAGCCTAGAAACTAATCCATGCCTGCACAGTCTTATATCAAATCTTTGATGACTAAACAGGCCAGGGCTCAAGTTAATTTTTCACTTCACAGCTTTTAATTATTTATTTAACAATGCTAACAGAATTAACTAAAGCAATTTGAAATGCACAACTGAATGGTTAGGCTATAGTCTCTTTTGTTCTGTCTTAAATTTATTGTGCACATTTCGTAACTTAGAAACATTTGTGAGTGTTTTAAGTAACAACTACTAATTTTTTTCCTAGATACAATGAAAACTGATAGTACGAGGGTTGTGTCGAAAGTAATGCAAAAGTGGGCATAACTTTATTAACTGAGAGAGGTCATTCAAATTGCACATGTTGATAGAGTAACTCTTTCTTTCTACAAAGGTCTCCATCACAAGTGATGCATTTGCACCATTGTTGAAACCAAGTCTCAAATCCTCTTTGTAGACTGTTCTACCCACTTCTTCACAGCCACTTTCCACCTCGTCTGTGTCATAAAATCTTTGCCCCCGGTGACTTTCCTTCATTAGACCGAACAGGTGGAAATCAGAGAGTGCCAGATCTGGGCTGGATGGGGGATCACCGACCAGCCTAATTTGTTGCCAAAGATGTGTGTGGCCTCGCATTGTCATGGTGAATGTGAATCCTTTTCAGATTCTTGTTTGCTCTCTTCCTCCTTATGACTTCTCCAAGCTTCTTGAGTGTCTTAGTGTACTGCTCGCTGGTCACGGTACGGCTGTGTTCCAAAAAATCAAGGAGAATGACACCCCTGTCATCCCAAAAAACAGTCACCATGATTTTTTGTGCTGTCCACTGGCTCTTGAACTTCTTAGGCCTTGGTGAAGAGGTGTGATGCCATTCCACAGATTCATTCTTTGTTTCCGGATCATCAAGACATGTTTTATCCTGTCACCAGATCGAAAAAAAACAACAAAACATGTCTTCATTGGGTTTAAATGCTTCCAGCATATCAGAACAAACTCCACCTTTCTCTCCTTCAAATGGGGTGTCAACTGCTGAGTTATTCACTTTGCACCCACTTTCTGATACCCTAAGTCTTCCACCATCTTCTGTATGGCTTTGTGACCACAGTCCAGTTGTGCAACATGTTCGCAAATTCTGACGTCACTGTGCACGAATCAATTCATCCACTCACTGGCGATTCATGTCAGTGATCGCAGATGATGGTCTCCCACTGTGTTGTTTGTCTTCAGTGCTGGTTTCCCCTTTAAACTTTTTCATTCATCTGTGCACATTGCTCTTATCAATGGTGTCATCTCTGTAAACATTCTGTAGTCTTCTGTGGATGTCGGACAGCCTGCACCCTTCCTTCATCAAAAACTCAGTGATGGCACGTTGCTTCTGCTTGGAATCCATTATTTACCTGCAATGAAGAAGAAGAGTTACTATAGAGAAAGTTATTCTACCAACATGTGCAATTTGAACGACCTCAGTCAGAAATTATGCCCACTTCTGCATTACTTTTGGTGCAACACTCATAGAAAGTTTTCTGCTCTGCGACCTACAATATGAAAAATGAGAATTTTTGGTCACTCGGTGAAAACATGAAGGTGAGCCGAGGTAAACGAATTAACCTGATGCACTTGGGAAACATTTTGTTACCTGAATAATGATGCACATAATCATAATTTTTTCTCTCTCCCTTTTTTGGGTGGAGGTTGACATTAATGTTAATTAAGCATAGCATTTTTATGTGTTGATGAAAATATAAATAGGAATAAAACAATAGGCTTCATTTTTTCCTTATTCACATAGAGAAAATTTGCAGAAATGTTCAAGCGCCGGTCTTAAAAAAGGAGCCCATGCTCATCTCTACTTCACACAACATGTTGATCATCCGTGAGATATTTTTTGCCAAAATGCTAGTAACTGAAAAAATAATTTTTAACTGCTTGCAGATTTCCATCTTCATAATGCATTTCTGGTAATTTTCCAAATATACAACCATTCATGACAATTAGAAAGCAGTGTATAATCCATAGAACTTAAATTTATAACTTGTTATTCAACAGATGATCCGCAAATTATATGACTAAAAATATGGTATTGTATTTTGCAACAGTCCTATAGTTTATGTACACATTAACTCTTCTGTTATGCAATCTTTACATGAAGGTGAACTTTTTCAAAATTTTGACACATGTATATAATGGATAAAAAGCACCTAATACTGCAATTTTTGATTTGCAGATGACTGCAACTTTAGTGGCTCTGTGATAATATTGTAGAAAAACAGATGACGACTGTAATTCTCCTTCTTGTAAAGTGTGCCTTAATACAATTTTGGAGGCAGGAAGAAAAAAAAAAAAAAAGCTGTATTTTCTTTTCTGAATAAATATGATTTACAATGACCACAGCTGTCCTTTTAAATGTGTGCATTACTAAAAATTATGTTCCTTCTGAGATAGATGATTCATATTGCATTTTTCTCAATAAATGGAGTTGCCTCCCACAACTGTTTGCTATTGGGTTGGTGTGAATTAGCAGTGGAGGCAGGCCCCCACCACAGCAGAATGGAACCACCCACAGGTGTTGTGGGTATTATGTCACAGAGTTACTATAAATAGCTAGCAAGTGTGTGAAGAACAAGGTTCAGGTGTGGTTTGTTTGGATGTAACATGGCTTGGAAAGGAAACATGCAGGTGCCGGATTTGAAAGTCATCTTCCTGTATGAATTTAAACTGGGCCATTCTGGAGGAATTGCAGCTCGAAATGTTAACAAAGCATTTGGGGAGAATACAGCCAAGGAACGAACCATTCAGCGATGGTTTGCGAAGTTTCGAAGCGGAGATATGGATCTGCAAAACGAAGCATGTGGTCACTGACTTGTTGCTGTTTCTTTTGTTTTGTTACATGTGGTTGAAGCGGACCCCTGAGAAACGTATCGTGAGATAGCGGCAGAGGTAGATGTCCACCACACGACAGTTGTTTGGCGTCTGGCTGTGCTGGGTAAGGTTAAAAAGCTGGACATGGGGCTGCCACATGAGTTGACAACTGCCAACAAGACTAGGCATTTGGAAGTCTGCACGTTGCTGCTTGCCAAGAATAAACAGGAACCTCTACTGCATCGAATCACCACCTGCGACGAAAAGTGGGTTCTTTATGATAATCAGAAACGGCCACCCCGATGGTGCAGTGGTCTAAGTGATGGCCTCTGGTCATTCGCCCGAAAAGGGTCAGAGTTCAAATCCCGGACGAATGAGGCATGGATGTTGTGTTTGTCTTACGGCACTGGCTCTCTCCCTTCCCTGGCACCAGTTACCCTAAATTAGGGACAAGTGACTGCTTATAGCCCATTGAGTTGCTCATGGTGGTTGTTAAACCTCCACTAAAAAAAAAACAATCAGCACAATGGTTAAGCAAAGCACAGCATGCTAGATGGCATCCTAAGCCACCCCATACCCACCAAGAAAATGATGCTCCTTGTCTGGTGGTTCACAGGTGCAATAATTCATTGGAGTTTCTCGGCAAGAGGCCAAACCATCACTGAAGAACGTTATTGTGCTGAATTACACCAGATGCACCGGAGATTGCTGCAGAAACAACCGGCTTTGGTCAACACACATGGTGTTCTTCTGCTCCAGGACAATGCTTGCTCTCATGTCGCACAACGAATGACGCTGACATTAAGTGCCTTGGGCTATGAAGCACTACCTATTCCCTGGACTTGTCTCTGACAGATTATCACCTGTTTCATCGCCTGGATCACTTCCTGTCCGGGAAACAGTTTACGACAGACGAGGTTCAACGTGCAGTTGATGACTTCTTCAGGTCCCAGCCACAAGACTTTTTTCGTTCTGGGATCATGGCCTTGCTGGACAGATGGCAACTATGTGTTGATGCTGAGGGGGATTATTTTGCCTAGGTAAGTTGTCTTACTTTTCTGTTCTCGCTATTCATGTGTGCCGGTCCTTTGCCGGACATTTAATTTGCACCTACCCATTACATAAGCAACTAATTCCACAAACACACAGTGCTTTTTTTCTAAAATAAATTTTACTGGTATTTTCTTATCCCATCCCCTTATGCAGCTCCACTGGTTTCACAGGTACAATGTAAACAAAAATAATACTTAATACTATTCAAAGCAAACTGAATGTGCTTGTACCATTTACTGGTCATCCATATAACACTTCTCAGAAAACTTGAAAATCTCATCGTCCTGAAGCGGGAATCGAACCCCGCATCTCCCGATTACCGGTCGAGTATGCTAACCATTACACCACCCACGACAGTAAAGTTCCAAGCAACTGAGACATAGGAATCTGAAAGTCCTCAGATTTTCGCTAGTCGAAGCATCCATGCTTCCTCATAGCGCTTTGACCCAATTCTCATCCGGATGGATGTAGGTCAGAGGTCACCAGTACCACAGATAAATCAATGAAGGAAGAAATATTCTTCATAATACATGGAAAATCGACAGAATATTCAAAGCAAACTGAATTTGCTTGAACCACTTACTGGTCATCCATGTAACACTTCTCAGAAAACTTGAAAATCTCAAGTTTTCTGAGAAATGTTACATGGATGACCAGTAAGCAGGGATCGCATTCCTCCTAAAATTCCTAATATTTTGTGACCCTCCTTAAATTCCTAAAACTATACCTAAAATTTGCTATTCTTCCTAAAATTTTCGTAAGCTTATTTATTAAAAATACAACCTTTATTAATGCCAATAAATCTACCATTACGGTAAGGTAAAAAGACCTGTTATTGTAGAAACACAGCCTATATGCTGTGCTGCTGAAGGGAGGGAAATGATGCCATCGAGATGCACTTGCTTCGGGGCGGGCGCTCCACTTTTTGCCTTCGGACAATTTTCGAGAGTAACAAGAGATCTAAGGGAAAAGGGGAGGGGTCATTTTCACCCCTGGTTTACGCTTTGCAGACGAACTCCGTGGCACGCAGAAGATCGTACTTTATTTTTGTACATGCCTTGTGGAACCTCTTCTTTCTGCTGATGTTTTGTTATTGTAAATCGCAGGTGGGTGGAAGCAAAGAGGAAACATGTGGTCTCCTTCCGTAACCTCCAGTAATGACGATGGGATGGTAGCTGAGTGTTATCGTGGCAGGCAGTAGAGCACGTGATCATTGACCTTCGATCGTGCGTTGGCGACAGCGACCTTCGATGCGCAATATATCTCGGCTCCGACTCGCTTTGACTGAACTTGCGTGAGATGCGTATGATAGTTTCTGGTTTTGCGTCTTTTATGGTGTTCTCTGTGCTGTGTGCAGGTTCAGTTCTCTAGTGGTGACCTGTTTTTTTTTTTTTTTTTTTTTCTATCTTCTGACATCCTCGCAGCCAAATTTCGGGAAGTTGTCTGGTTTTGCAATATTGGAACGTGTTTTTGTACTTCCCTTTCATTTTCTGGTTAGTAATACAAGTGTTTAAGATGCCTAAATCCAAAACGAAATTTCAAGATGCGTGGCTTGCCAAAGAATTGGACGGAGTGAAGTTGAAAGAATGGTGTTCTGCAACTGAAACAATATTTTCTGCTAAGTGTATATTGTGTTCAGAAATTTTCAACATTTCTAATAGTGGCTTTTCACAAGTAAAAGCGCATCATAAAGGAAAAAAACATTTGCAGAAATTTCAAAGTAAATTTCAAAATAAGTCCATCCTGAAAGCCTTTGGAGGACGGGATCTTCAGCCCAAAACAAATATTAGTGAAGTACTGAGTCATGATTTACAGTTGGCTAAAGCCGAAGCATTATGGGCCATGAAAGTTGCTAAGGACAATATGTCTTTTGTTTCATGCACTGAAACAGTTGAACTTTTTAAAGAAATGTTTCCTGATTCTGCTATTACAGCCAAAATGCAACTTAAAGAAAAAAAGTTGCTTATGTGATATCACATGGATTGTCAAAATATTTTGAAGAGGATTTGAAAAAGACATTGCATCTAGTAGCCCAGGAAAGGTTACTATAGCATTTGATGAAACTACAAATACACAAGTGAAACGGCAGTTGGATGTATATCTCAGGTACTGGTCTTCAGAAATAAATTCAGTTTCTTGCCGATACCTAACAAGCGTTTTTCTGGGTCATGCAACAGCAGATATTTTGCTAAAAGAAATTCTTGATGTGTTATCATCCTTCAATATTTCGTTGAACAGAATTATTTGTGTATCCATGGACAGCCCAAATGTAAATAAGTGCTTTTTACGCAAATTCAATGAAGTTGTAAAACAAGAAACAGGCCAGAAATCTTTGGAACTAGGTTTTTGCAACCTGCATGTTGTTAGTAATGCATTTAAAATTTTTTGACAAGCTTAAATATAGATTTTGACGAATTTGCTACTGATATGCATTACTTTTTAAAGAGTAGTGCTGCAAGGCGAGAGGATTATAAATCTGTCGAGGATATAACATTGGTCACAGCCAAATTTCTTTTGCGTCATGTCAGCAACAGATGGTTAACCGTTGGTTCTGTAGCCCAGAGGCTCTTGGATCAATGGCTAAATATTACAGAATATTTTTTAAACTTCTTGCCATCTCAAAAAATATTTGAAAAACAACTACGCAATTCGGCAAGGTATAAAAGAATTCACTGTTTCCTGAAAAATGAGCTAACTCCTTGCTATTTAGCATTAATTTCATTTTCACACCAAAATTTTGAAAAGTTTTCATTATGTTATCAGAGTGAAGAACCAAAAATACACCAGTTATATTCTGATTTAAATACTTTAATGAGGAATGTTATGGCTCAGTTTATCCAAGATGATGTTATTGCAGGGAAATTTGGAGACCTAAAGAATGTAGATTTTGAAAACAAAAATTCATGGAAAAAACTAGGGGAGTTAGAAGTTGGTATGAAGACAAAAAATCTCCTCAGGAATGTTCAGGAGACCAAGCAGAAATTATTTCTCTTAGATGTAAGATCATCACTAATTGCAACCACAAAATATTTAAAGTCAAATTTGCCATTCTGCAATCAAAAGCTAAGAGACATAGAAGTTTTAAAGGTAAAAGAACCAAAGAAAGAGTCAACTCAACTTTCAGTCACTGAAGGACTTTCGGAAATAACCAGAATTTCAAGTGTTTTTGCATCTTTCTGAGGAACAAATTGATAAGAGTAAGAGAAGAGTGGAAACTTTTAAATTGTGATAAGCCAACTCTAGATGAACTAGTGAAATTTTCAGAGGAAGGGCATATTCCAGTGCGGATTGATCATTACTGGCGTAATATATTTAGTATTAAAGACTCTAGCGGAAAAGAAAAATACTCAAATCTTGCTAAACTCATCAAGTCAATATTAGTTTTACCTCATGGTAATGCTGATGCAGAAAGGGGATTTTCGGTTAACACTGCTCTGTTAAGGAAGGACAAGGCTAACTTAAAAGACTTAACTATAACATCATTAAGAATAGTTAAAGGGACCATTAAACACTATGGATGTGTAAGTAAAGTTCCCATAACAAGAAATTTGTTAAATAGTGTTCGTGATTCACATAAATTTTATAAAGAGTATGTTGATAAGCTGAAGGAAGAAGAATCAAAAAAGGTAAAAGAAAGGAAGCAGAAAGAGAGGGAAAATAAGGAAAAGCAACTAGAGAAAAAAAGAAAAGCTGAGTTTGATGACAAAATAAAAGAAAATGATGCAGAAATAAATAGGCTTAAAAAAGATAAAGAAGCCTCCCTAGCAGTAATTCAAGAGGGAACAGAAAGAATGAGAAAAGCTGTAGAAAAACAAAATACTGTTGAAATAGCAGTTGCCTCTAACTTGATCATACAAGGTTCAGCTGAAATAAAGAAAACTGAAAGTAAATTAGTTGTGGTGGAAGCAGAAAAAGATAGGCTAATCAGGAAAAGGTTAAAACAATAATATGAAAAAAGTAATTCAGTGAACAATTGTACATAGTTCTTGGTTTTCAATTACCTTTTTAGGATATTATAATTTAATGTGAAACCTGAAAACTTTACTGTGAAAATCGTGAATTGCTTCTGGTTCAACAGCATATTAATGTTCAAAGTGAAACTTGAATGTGGTAAATATACTTGAATATGATAATAACACGTGAAAAGATAAGAACTGAACATTAGAAGTAAATCATACTTAAACTTTAGACATTAGACGTTATGCAAAAAATTTGGGTGTGAACTTCGACCATATATACTAATGGACTGCGCATTGGCAATAGCTGCATCAAAGCCGCCATGGCTCAAACATTGGGCACGTCATCATCAGACTCCAAATTTCGTGTAAAAATGCTGTTATGATTACTAATTTATGCTGCAGAACTTCAGTGTTTTTGGTGTATTATGTGAATGCGCCTCATATATAATGAAAACTCTTCAGGTAAGTTTACTTATGAGCTATATACATGCATGATCGGGTTGTTTACATTTTGTGATTTATAATGTGATGAATTTGGAACATGCATTCCATTTTTTTTTCTTAAGTTACTATATTTTTATATCAATAGCTGCAAGTTTCTGGTTAAGTAATTGAACTTTATTGACTTAGGTATTTAATTCGTTTCTTACCCATGAAAAATCATAGAACTTTCTTTACTATATCGCTCAGAGCAACCATAAGCACAGCAGGTGTAACCCATCTTTTTGACTGTTGTCATGTGATTTTATGTTGGAGCCAGAAATTTTGATGTCATGCGCAGTCTATCAGTATATATGGTTGAAGGGTGTGAAGCAAACTCTTAACAATGTATACAAAGTTGTTTTACTAGATGTATACAAATATACATCTAGTTTTTATTGAAATACACTCCTAAAATTTTCCTAAAATTTTTCTAAAAAGTCCTAAAATTCCTACCTAAAATTTTCCAGAAGTATGCTATGATCCCTGAAAGGGTCAGAGTTCAAATCCCGGACGAATGAGGCATGGATGTTGTGTTTGTCTTACGGCACTGGCTCTCTCCCTTCCCTGGCACCAGTTACCCTAAATTAGGGACAAGTGACTGCTTATAGCCCATTGAGTTGCTCATGGTGGTTGTTAAACCTCCAGTAAAAAAAAACAAAAACAATCAGCACAATGGTTAAGCAAAGCACAGCATGCTAGATGGCATCCTAAGCCACCCCATACCCACCAAGAAAATGATGCTCCTTGTCTGGTGGTTCACAGGTGCAATAATTCATTGGAGTTTCTTGGCAAGAGGCCAAACCATCACTGAAGAACGTTATTGTGCTGAATTACATCAGATGCACCGGAAATTGCTGCAGAAACAACCGGCTTTGGTCAACACACATGGTGTTCTTCTGCTCCAGGACAATGCTTGCTCTCATGTCGCACAACGAATGACGCTGACATTAAGTGCCTTGGGCTATGAAGCACTACCTATTCCCTGGACTTGTCTCCGACAGATTATCACCTGTTTCATCGCCTGGATCACTTCCTTTCCGGGAAACAGTTTACGACAGACGAGGTTCAACGTGCAGTTGATGACTTCTTCAGGTCCCAGCCACAAGACTTTTTTCGTTCTGGGATCATGGCCTTGCTGGACAGATGGCAACTACTATGTGTTGATGCTGAGGGGGATTATTTTGCCTAGGTAAGTTGTCTTACTTTTCTGTTCTCGCTATTCATGTGTGCCGGTCCTTTGCCGGACATTTAATTTGCACCTACCCATTACATAAGCAACTAATTCCACAAACACACAGTGCTTTTTTTCTAAAATAAATTTTACTGGTATTTTCTTATCCCATCCCCTTATGCAGCTCCACTGGTTTCACAGGTACAATGTAAACAAAAATAATACTTAATACTATTAAAAGCAAACTGAATGTGCTTGTACCATTTACTGGTCATCCATATAACACTTCTCAGAAAACTTGAAAATCTCATCGTCCTGAAGCGGGAATCGAACCCCGCATCTCCCGATTACCGGTCGAGTATGCTAACCATTACACCACCCACGACAGTAAAGTTCCAAGCAACTGAGACATAGGAATCTGAAAGTCCTCAGATTTTCGCTAGTCGAAGCATCCATGCTTCCTCATAGCGCTTTGACCCAATTCTCATCCGGATGGATGTAGGTCAGAGGTCACCAGTACCACAGATAAATCAATGAAGGAAGAAATATTCTTCATAAATACATGGAAAATCGACAGAATATTCAAAGCAAACTGAATTTGCTTGAACCACTTACTGGTCATCCATGTAACACTTCTCAGAAAACTTGAAAATCTCAAGTTTTCTGAGAAATGTTACATGGATGACCAGTAAGTGATTGTAATCATGAGAGTCGCATACTCTCCTGATTACTGGTCTAGTATGCTACTTCACTGTCCTGGGTGGTGAAATGGTTAGCATACTTGTTAGCATATTCATTGATTATGCTAACAAGTACTCGACTGGTAATCAGGAGATGCGGAGTTCGATTCCCGCTCCAGGACGATGAGATTTTAAAGTTTTCTGAGAAGTGTTACATGGAAGACAAGTGGTACAAGCAAATTCAGTTTGCTTTGAATATTCCATGTATTATGAAGAATATTTCTTCCTTCATTAATACTTAATAAATTTAAATTATTTAATAATCATAATTTAAACAGTAAATATGAGTACTTTATATCATAGCAGATTCCAAAAAAAGCCATCAGTGCATTGTTACTGCCATTCTCAAGTGTCCATGTCTTGCTCTTAGAGTCTGTTGCTAGATGTCTACTTTTCAGGAACCAGGAATTTGCGTAAGGTAAAGATTGAACCACACGTAGAGGAGGACTGTCCAGCTCAATGAACATCAGTGAACTTACAGTCTTCAGGTGTACTGATTCCCTTGTTGGTGTTACCAAATTCATTTGCAAGAAACCACATTTACACTTGCTAGTAGAAATTGGTAGGCCATTTATAAGAGGCAACAAGGGGCAGGTGGTAATTTCTTGTCGATTAGGTAGTCATGGTAACTTCTTAGGATCTGTCTTTCTGAGAGTCTAAGTCGCTTACATAACTTTGCTACTACCATCTCACCGAATATTACATTTTCCTCGATATTGTGTGGCCAACATTTAGGATCTAAGACTCGTCCATTTGGGTATTTGTGTATAATTGTTTGACAAAAAGTTTTCCATGCATTGTTTTAGGCTATCATTAGAGACTTCCTTGAAAAGTTTACCGGTATGCATACCGGCTGAAAAAAGGCACTGCACACGCATATCACTAAACTGTTCTCTGAGATTAGCTCCTCAAAGGAAGTTCATCTGCCAGATTAACATTTAAATGATGGAACTAGACTTATCGCATGAAATGCATCAATTTACAGCAATTTTTGGCACACAAGACATACTAATTAACTTTTTCTTATGCAAGCATTCCACGATTTCCTTGGCCTTTCTCTGCCCCCCCCCCCCAGCCGCCGCTTGGGCTGAATAAATTCTCTTATTCAGCATCTTACCGCTCATTCTTTTGACATGGGCAAGTCATCTAAGAAGAGTTGTCTCCACCTTACTGACATTTTGCTTTTCGTTACATACCTTCATTCTTCACATGATCAGAAGTCTTGCCACAAACCTGCTGTAAATAACATCTCTCTCCAGCACACAAATGACACCTATGTTTCTTCTGCAGTACCCTGGTTGTACTACTGTACATTAGAGTAAGAACTTAAGAGCAAAACTGAAGACTAAGGAAAAAATTTTAGAATTTAAAACGAAGGGTGCCAATTACACTTTCATACACAGCCATTTGGGACTTTTTTGAGAACCCATCATCCCCAAGAAATCCTCCTAAAGTGCCAGACTCTTTCAAAGATGAATTCACTCACCTACTACACCAATTCTTCTGCAAACTAAAACTGTATCTTTCTGAAATAGGAATCAAACTTGCTTCTCAATATATCTCTTGTAATATGTAATAATCATATGACGAGTAACAATTTATTTCCAAGAAAAAGGTACTAGAGCCATTTTTTTTTCACTAGTAAAGTGTGGATACCCTTCTGCAGCATCTTATTTTCATCATTGTTAAAATGAAGGTTCTTATTTCAGTCTATACATGCTAACCATAAAGAATAGATGCAGGCTTCTACAGTGGACATCTACCATTTCTTTTGTTTTGGGGGGTTTAAGAACCACCACGAGCAACTCGGAGGACTACAGGCAGTTTCAGGGCCGCTGGTTCCAGAAAGTGACAGAGCCAGCACTTACAGACAAACACACTACACATGCCTTACCTGGGCCCATCTCAAATGAACGGTTAGAAGCAAGGGCCTCACATCACTGCCACCAAGGTGGTTACATCTACCATTCACATATTCCAGCTGATTAACTCAACTACTTCAGGTCTTGAAAATCTCTCGTGCAAGCTATAGCATAAGGATCCCCTTTCTGAAAAATGCAAAACCAGCTGGTTTTGTTTAGTATGGAATTTGAGTGTATGTGTGAAAAATATGCTGTGGGATAACAATGAAGTTCAATTGACCTGCAATTTTACTTCAGACTGTTGCAGAATGCATATTGGAAATTCATTTTGCAGATTTTCTGGATTGTTTTAATTTCTAATAACATTGACATCCAAATTTCTGATGATGGTGACAGCCTAAATGTGCAAGAAGTACATGCATTTATCTGATTATTACAGGGAAGAATGGAAACCAGAGTATTTTTGGCATTGGCCACAGAAAGAAAAATATTTTTACTTTTCTTCATTACTCAAGAAAAATATTTGTATCATTACTCAAAGATGTATTTAATTTATCACAGTAAAATGAGGGGAGAGGGTAGCCATTCATTTGTACATCATGATTTTTGGGCCTTGACTTTCTCTGTTGCCATCTTTTTCCCTTGAAGAGTAGCCAGTTAAATTTGGCTCTCTGTTTTTAAGGGTACTTCTTCTTTGTTCACTAACACATGGTTTTGCTTATCCTTCAGTGATTCTCTTTCATCCTCTCCCTAGCTGGGAGATTAAGGCTAAGAACTGCAACCAACATTGATTATGACATTTCTGTCATATATAGTCAACAATAAACTTAAGAGCCAAATTTAATAACAGGAGTTCATGCCACATGACATGTGGCATTTCTAAGAATTTAGCTTTTCAAAAAAAAAAAAAAACAGGATTAAAACTGCTATCAAAATTAACATTTGTGGTTCTCACACAGGTAGTAAAAGTACTTGAAATTAAAAATATAATTGATTTTTATTCTTTCTTTTCTAGCATGTTTGTGCTTCATTTGCTCATTTATTTATACATTTTTCATTAACATTCTCCTATATAGAAATGGCTAATTAGTATTTCTGTTTAGACAGTTTTTCAAAAATCATAAATATTCAATACATATATAATGAATAACTGAAGGTAGTTGGGATAGCATGCTTGTTACGTTAAGGAAAAATTGAAAAACACAAAAGCTTTTCGACACCATCAAGATGGTGTCGAAAAGTTCAATTCCAACTACCTTCAATACAAATCGAATCAGCCTCTTCAACAAAAAAATAACATCAGTAACTCATGCTGTGAAAACTGTATTTACAAGCTGAAATTCATAATCAATTCCACCCTTTTAAGAGTGTCCACTAACTGCAAATAAATAAATGAGATATAGTAAAGGAAAGAAAATTCAGAGTTTTCAATGCCATCATTCATTTCATTTTTATATTAGCTTATTAATTTTTTTACTGAAAATAGTTCAAAAGATATGAAAATATGGAAAAATGACTTTAAAATGTGCAAATAGTTCAGATAGTGCTCCATTATGATGTCATTTATCGTAGCTCCAACTTGAATGGCTAAGGGGTTACCAAATTTTAGGGTGTGATGTGTCTTTTAAAATGAATTTGTTTCTTAAATAGCGATTTTTGTCAAGTGCGGTCTCTTACCTTGAAGATTATGGAAATTTTTCCGTACAAATCCAGTATAGCAAATCTTTTTACATCAACTTAAATCTGTTATGCTTCTTTTTGAAGTATAACATCAAACCTTCTACATAATATTTAATTGGGGGAGGGGGGTAGACTGGGAAATAACCCAGAACTGATACAATTTGCTCCATTTTCCTACCTCCGGCTGCCACTGCAAGACTAAAAGAATAAGGGAGTGACCTTAATGCTAAACCTGCTCCCTTCATGTTTTTATTCTACATTAGCTAATCATTTTAAAGTCCAGTTTCACCTCACACCTAATATTCTGAAAATGACATTAAAAAATCAAAACAAACGTTTTTCTCTTACCTAATTTTATCTTTTGAACTATAATTTACGTTACGAGTGCTGAATCATTTTTTGTAATACAGTGAAACCCTGATCTTATGTCCCCGCATTTTACGTTTCGAGGAACATTTTTCTGAAGGACTTCCCGATAATTCTCCTACATTTGCCCCATTTTATACATTTTTCCAATCACGATTTCCACGCATCGAACGTCGTTTAAAATTTTTGATGCCAAACCTGATTTCCCTCCAATTTTGTATCTTTCTAGGTTTCTCATACATGTATGATTGCTTTAAACTGGTTCTTCCCCCTCCTGCTGCATTCCTCAGTAGAATCTGTTGACCAGGTTGCCTTAAAGCGGTTGTTCCTCTCCAAAATTTATCGAAATCATGTGACAACCAGTTGGGGCAGTGCCGCATTCCTCAGATTGTACGTGTTTTATCTTAGCAACTTTGCTGGAGCGCCTCGTGTAATGCAGTAAATCTCCATGTCTCAGCTTGGCAAGAACTGTGTGAGGTTCTGAGACCAATTCAGTCAGTTTATTGTCTGTTTAAATCTTCGTTTTTTAGATGTGAGAGTGAAGAGGGCAAGTAAGAAGTGCAAATGCCTTTTCTTTGCTGAAAAAGCCTCCATTATACAAAAAGATAGCTAATTTCATGGAACTAAAGTTGAATTAGCCAAGTCTCTTGGATTGCCAGTTTCAACACTGGAAATAATTTTAAAACAGAAAGAGTAAATCAAAATTACATCGGAAAAGTTTGGTCATTATGATAATAAGAGAAGGACTTTTCAAAGTCCTTCTCTCTCGTCATTAAAATTGTTTTCAGTTCACCATAAGGTGAACTGAAAACAATTTTAATGACGTAGTTCAGGCAAGCTTGAGCCGCAAAGGCACATATAAATGCCAAGCTGGAGCCTTAAACGTTCAAACAATCTGTGATGTAATGGATTGTTCATCGGAAGAAGATTATGACAACAATGTAGCAGAAATTTTGGAACATATTTCTTCTTTCAAAACGGCATTAAATAGATTAAAACTTGTGAAAAACTTTTTCCTTGGCCACGATTCTCAAGAAGAACACTTGCAAAGCCTTTCAATTATTCAAAGAGCTTTGCTTGAGCTAAACACTAAAAATAGAAAGCAAAAGGAAATTACTGATTTTTTCCAAACCAACATCCCATAATATAAGTACGCAAGTAGTTTAACTGCATTCTTTGGTTCTTGCATAAATGTGCCTACAATACATACTAACTGGTATAGTACTGTACTACTAGTGTACATTGGTTTCTATTTTTTGTACACATTATGTATGTATGCTTATAAAGTTTATTTTACCTTGACCTCGGTTTTACGTTTTCCCGCATCGTACAACTTTTTATGCTGGTCCCCTAAAAAGCATAAAATCGGGATTTCACTGTATTTATTATTTTGAAGATGATTTAAATGTGCAAAGAAACAATTCATTCATATGCATTTTAATATTTCAAAATGATCTGAACTTCAAATTCAAGCATATGCTTAGAATTTATCAGTCCTTTTATTTGTACAGTAAAATGCACATGTAACTGACTTCCTTTTATCTACAACATTACATTTACACAAGAAGCTTCAATATG
This sequence comes from Macrothele yani, assembly GCA_039090855.1. Taxonomy (NCBI): domain Eukaryota; kingdom Metazoa; phylum Arthropoda; class Arachnida; order Araneae; family Macrothelidae; genus Macrothele; species Macrothele yani. The sequence goes on from CM077026.1 coordinate 123,053,755, forward strand.
CATTTCAAACACATTAAATGATCAAGTGTTGATTCCCTTGATATTACACTTAGGGTTCTTTCACACAAATAATTACATCAACATCACATGAATTTTCTCCCCAATCTGAAAGGAGACAGACCACAATCTACAATATCTAATGTAGTTCCGGTTACTGGAATGTTCAGTGCTGAACTTCTAGCACACCTGATTAATTTATAGAATTTATAACATACATAACATTAAAGGAAACTATGATCGATGGCTAACATCAGCCATATCAATGGAAATCTTGAAGTACACATATGGATAATACTCCTGCTGACCCAGACTCAGCCCAGGGATATCCTGGAACAAAGAATAAAAATTATATTTATTCAGTCATCATTTGAACCAAAAATTAAATTTTGTAAAATAAGAATTAAACTGACATGACTTTAATCAAATACTATACTAGCAGATCATGGTAGTGTTAACTCATGAACAAGCTAGCAGAAAACAACATAATAAATAACTTGCATCATTATCATCATACAGTATATGTATACCTGTCCTCTTTTAGAAACTGAGAACTCAGTTTGAAATAAAGGACTCTGTAGGAGATTAGAAGCCACAGATATGAAATTGAAATATCTGGGGAAAAGAAGTGGACACGGTGGCAAAACAGAAGTGAGCTGGGCTTTTGTTTGGCAGAAAGAGGAGGTTAATGAAAACATAATGAAATGGTATGGGCGTGTACGTCAAATGGGAGATGAGAGACAGCCTAGACAGATGTTAAATTCTGTGGTACTTAGATGCAGAAAAGATGTAGACTCAGAACCAAGTGGATTAAACATTTGCTTCTGAGTGTGTAAAATCAGCCATTAGGGACTAAGAAAGTGTTAGCAAATGCTAAATGGTGTTGGTAATGGTTTCATTTTTACTTTCTGTGTGCTGATTTATTCTGATCTATTGTAAAGCTGCACAGGGTGCAATTTGTGTTTAACTTTTATGCATGTGTGCAAAGTATAAGAAGTGGGAAAAAGGTTCCTACAATTCTCTCTTCAAGTGGCAGGTCAGTTTTTCCTGAGGTCAAAAGGTTAAAAGCCACAAGCACCTGGACATCTAGGCTCAATATACAGGAAGCTAGATACATTTTCTCCAACACCTGGGTTAAGAGATGCAAATTTTGCAAAAGCTGAAGAACAATTGATATTCAAATCTGTCTCTGTGAACACCTGTACAACTTAGTAGAGAATCATTCTTGGAAAGGCAAGCTTGAAGAAGGTTGTATTGTGACCGATGTCACCAGAGAGTTTGGAGTGGTATAGAGCATAGTGCCATGGCTTTGGCCAGTGTTCAGAGGACACAGAACTGCTGCTAGATGTTTTGCTGGGAGTCGTCTCGGCTGCATATGAGTTAGCGAGAAGACCGTTATCTGGCCATAATGGCAAAACAAAGTTGAAAAATTATGCACGCCAGTTGGCTAACATATGAATATATTTCAATATTTTGCAAATATGAAATAATGATCAGTATATATGGTTTTTAATATGTATGTATTTCAGGGAACGAAAAATCTTGGAAATTTTATCTGTCCTCGAGGACGGTTTGTCTAAAACTGTACCCGTCCTTCTTTGAAACTAGCCCGTCAGACTCGTATAAATACCATAACTATGCAGAATTTAAATATAGTAATTCTTTTTCAGTTAAATCCATTCAATAGTGGTTTAACTGTTGGAACTTTACATGTTATAGTTCCTTTGTGTGAAATGCAATTTCTCAGTTGGAAATTATTAGTATTTACTGCAAACAAATACCTCGGTAATCAAATGTAATTAAAGGAAAAACTTTTCACGTACCTCTCAGTTGTAAGTGGTCGATGTTCGAATCTTTGTATGGCTGTTTGGCTGTTCTCATCAGGCTCTTGAGTTTAGACTTTTAAGAATTTAATCGGCACGTTTCCTTCATGGGTCCTGAAATTGGATAGACAAATTAATTTGTTCGATGAATTTGTCTATCCAATTTCAGGACCCTGTGAAGAAAATGTGCTGACTAAATTCTTAAAAGTCAAAACTCAAGAGCCTGATAAGAACAGCCATACAAAGATTCGAACATCGACCACTTACAACTGAGAGGTACGTGAAAAGTTTTTCCTTGAATTACATTTGATTATCGAGATATTTGTTCGCAGTAAATACTAATAATTTCCAACTAAGAAATTGCATTTCACACAAAGGAACTATAACACGTAAAGTTCCAACAGTTAAACCACTATTAAATGGATTTAACTGAAAAAGAATAATGTACATAAAACATGCTTTTTAATCTCGATACGTCGAGAAATACGTGCATATTAAATATCGTCACTTTACTGAATTTTTTTTATGTACATACAGAAAATAAAATAAAATACATTTCTGCTTTCATAGCAAAAAGCTTGTTACACGGAATCCAGAATTTTCAACTGCAAAATGGCAAAAGATGAGAGATAGAAGAGTGCATGTGCGGCATTAGGTACGATCGTCGTCAAGGACGACAGGAAACATGCGGAAAACAGTAATGCACGGGAAGCCAATATTACGGCGGGCATCACACGTGCAAGATGTCAAGATCACACGTGAAGGGAAGAAACAGCCATTGTTAAGTTGCATTGGTTATTACTGGGTCACTCCAGTATTAACAAATAAAACTAAACAAGGGATGACTGGGGGACGGAGATAGACGGGAGAGAAAGGAAGAAGAAAAAAACAACAACTATGAAGTCGCTATCCTTACCCCCCATCACCCCCCCCCCGCTTCAGGCATAAAATTCACAGGGGAAAACTTTATGAGAGGGAATGAGAAAGCGGGACATTGGCTTAGTAGGTTAAAATTTTGGAAGGGAAGGTGTAGCCGCGGAACTAATTCGCCAAAACAAAGAACGGCTAATCGCTTAAGAGAATACGTAATTTCGTAAAACTGTGGCGCTTGGCATGCAAATTTTAAATTGGGAAAAAAAAAAAAAAAAAAAAAAAAACAACATAAAATGAAAATGTTCTAAGCATAATCATACTGAAAGCTTTTGAAAAAAAGGGCCGTCTGCAATGAATTCTTGACCGCCACGGACGGGCAGTTTTGCACACCCTAATATATATACACTGGCGTGCAAAAATTAAGGACAAGATGGTTTTTCGAATGTAACGTCGTGCAGAAGTGCTCCACATCGACTCAAATCATACCATAAGATCCCCAAGATGTGAGAATATAGGACAAGTGAGCAAAACCATCCAAACAAGGAATCCAAAGAATACAAAGGCATTTTATTGAAAGGTAGCTTTGAGCACAACTGGACAGAAACGTCCATGTGACAGGCGGCTGCCAAGAAAAATCCAGTCTTTAGTAGGGGATATGATCACCCCTGACTGCATTGCAGGATTTACAATGTCTGTCCATGCTGAGGACGAGGTTGTCAAGGAGCTGTTGAGGCATCGCCACCCATTCCTCTTGTAGCGCCAATCGCAGCTGCAGAATCGTTGCTGGCGGCTGGTGACGTGCTGCCAAGCATTTCCCGAGAAGGTCCCACACGTGTTCGATTGGATTTAGGTCCAGGGACCTTGCGAGCCAATCCATGCGTTGAATAACTTCACTCTCCAACAGCTCTGCAATACCCACTGTACGATGAGGTGTAGTGTTGTCATCCATGAAGAGGAACTCAGGATCCACAGCACCTCCAAACAGACGCACACGAGGCAGGAAAACCTCGGTACAATAGCGGACACCAGTGACTGAACCTCCTTGGAAGATGTGGAGGTCAGCACGGCTACCAAGCACGATACCACCCCAAACGAGAACTCCGCCACCTCCAAACCGGTCCCTTTCGATGATGTTGGAGGTGTGATTGTGTGTTCCCTGCTTTCTCCAGACGTGTATACGCCCAGAATCGCTTGTCAGACTAAATCGGCTCTCATCCGTACAGAGAACTGGACCCCATTGCTGATGTATCCAGTTCTTGTGTTCCTGGCACCACAGAAACCACCGTCTCCGATGAGCAGGCGTTAATGGCACACACCGTACTGGTCGTCGTGCAAATAGACTACCTTTGTGCAGCCTCCTGGCCACGGTAAAACGCGATAACGGACGCCCAGTTGTCTGTTGCATGTGCCTTGCGATTTCTCCTGCTGTCTGCCGTCTGTCTCTTCTCGCCTGTAGGACAATATACCGGTCATCAGCCGCCGTGGTTGCTCGTGGACGACCACTGCTAAACTCTTGGACAGCTGTTCCTGTCGTTTGAAATGTGAGCGATCCCAAACTCCTCGGCCACACTAGTCACATTTCAACCTTCTTCCAACTTCCCAATGACGCGACCTCAGGTAAAGTCATCCAGATGTCGTCTACTGGATTGCCTGTTGGCCACATCACACGGTGGCAACAACTCCAAGTTGTTCAAACCGATGTACACCGTGCAATAACTTTCACCGAATTGCTGAGCGTACACCGCCCATGTGCTTTATACCCTTCCGACACTCCCCCTCACATCATGCTGCGCCGCCCCGGTGGCGCAGTGGTCTAAGCGATGGCCTCTGATCATTCGTCCGAAAGGGGTCCGGGTTCGAATCCCGGTGAGGCATGGATGTTGTGTTTGTCTTACGGCACTGGCTCTCTCCCTTCCCTGGAACCAGTGACCCTAAATTAGGGACGGGCGACTGCTTATAGCCCATTGAGTTGCTCACGGTGGTTGTTAAACTTCCAATTAAAAAAAAAAAAACGTCATGCTGCATATATGTGCATGCCCTACTGTACCGGACCCTAGTCTATCTCCTGAGTGGTCTTTCGGTCCGTTCTGCCTGCTCGTTCCGCTGTTATGCTAATTTCTCCTCTTTGTCCTTAATTTGTGCACTCCAGTGTATATACAAACATGTGAAAGTTTGTTAATTTCTGTATCTCGCGTCGTTGTTAGCATTGCATACATGGAGGAATTATAACGGTGTTCGCAAATAAACGTTAAAACAGTTGAAGTTAATATTGAAAAAATGGCTCTTCATCTACGTTAAATGCATACTGAGGTTCCATCCATGTCGATTTAAATACATAGTAACATAATTAAAACACCAAGGTAAGCAAAAACGACAACAAGAAACATTGAGAAATGAAATGAACAAAAACATAGAACTGTACCAAAATACAGGATAAAATTTGAAGGTTCACAAAAGGAACTGTCAACAGTAAAATCAGAAGGTTCATGACAAGAATTGTCAAATATTAATAAAAACATTGAATGAACATTGTCGTCCTCCCCCACAATCTCCAAATGCATCTCAGCACGTGTACTCATGCCATCCTCAGTGGTATGTGAACTGTTAATAGCCAATGTTTGGCCACCACCATCACTGTACACCTGTACTAACTGATGGCCACGTAGTTACTCATTATCCCTGTCCTCTGCACTGCGGCATTCTGTTTGTACACCATCTAGTGGTCAGTTGTTTGACATCACTTCATGTTGTATACTATGTTTTGTTTCTTCTACTCTTCTTTCATCTCATTTCTTCCTGTACAAGAAATGTCCATGCATAGGAGAAGTCTACAGGGAAATTAGTATCACAATTGATGTTTTTGGGTTTTTCTATCATAATGTCTTATTAACAGCAGAGGCCATAATGACAGAAAAGACCAAAAACATCAATTGTTAACCATGACAAGACATCTAAATGCAGTTTGAATATATTGCCAGAAACCCATACACTGTCAATCATTATTCAGAGTGCATCGTACACCCCACCTTCAGTGGTGTATGTCTCACATTGACTGGACTTCAGATCAGTGGGCCAAGATAATGTTCACAGATGAAAGCTGCTTCAGTCTTTTGTTGGATTCCATGCGGCAATTGATCAGGAGAGAATGTGGGACTCAGTATGATGCCAGGAACATTGTTAAACGGGACAGATATGCAAGTTGTGGCTTCATGGTGTGGGCTGGTATCATGGTCAATAATGGATGTACTGAACTGCAGGGGATAGATCAAGGGACAATCAACAAGCAGTGGTACTGCAGTGATGTGATTCTTCATCATGTTTGCCTGTTCATGTAGCTGAGGGTGCAGATTTCATTTTTATGGACAATAACGCCCATCCTTACTGCACAGCAGCTGTGGATGAAGTATTGGCTAGAGAGGATACTGCTGGATGGCGTGGTCAGCATGTGCTTCCCAGATCTCAATCTAAACAAACGTTTATGGGGATGTGTTGTACAAAGGAATCAATCCCCAATCACAACTCATTCCAGCACTTATTACGGCTCTACAGCAGGAGTGGGGAAATTTAACCTAAGAACTCTATATGAGTTCTTTGGTGCTGAGCATGGCATACTGATGCTGAACATGCATTGTGGTTCTGGGTGGACATCCCCTACTAAGGATCTGAGGACTTTGCCCTATTGTCTGTTTATGCAGTGCTGATGGAAGAGTGCACGGGACAATAACCTGTACCTCCTTCATAACATTTTGTTCTGTTTCGATCTCTATTACACATTACTCATGATTTTTTATGTTGTGCATTTCATTTTATTGTTGCTATTTCCATTGATACTACTTAAGAGATATAAAACACTTTCTGATTCTGACTATTCAAAATGCATTGTTTTTAAGTTTTGGACAGCAGCGTATCTAACATGTTATAGTATGGAATGGAACTGTTTGTTCCACAAAACTAGAATTATCCATCCCCCATATCTGATGATATAGCAATTTCATTGCTCTACCTACAGATAATCCCACTATGCTGACATCATTATAATTATTCACCAGGGTTCATTTTGACAATCTTTAGATTACCATATGGCATAGCTGCCAATCCTTCCGATTTTGGGGTGTCTTTTCCGTTATTCCGATTGGAAAGTGATTTTTTCCGTTTTTTCATTCTCACATTAAAAATCTTTTTTTCCCCCGTTTTTTTCTTCTCCACATTTCAAGAGCACAAAAAATCGTTATTCCACTTCAAAAAATCCTTAACACAAGATAATTAAAAAGAAAAAAATCTCCTTATTTCCACTGTGACGAGAAAGTGTGAGCGGCACGGTTTTCTGCTTCGCCGTGGACTTTTGGATGGATCACCATGGCTGAAAAGTCACATACACAGCTGCGTAACGTAAGGGTTACAACCACGCTCACTCTCTCGCTCCCCCCCCCCCGCCTCTCCTTTTCAGATAATGCATTGTTTGTTTCCCGGGACGCAACTTCTCAGTAGGCCAGCGTGGGGTGTGTCTTGCACTGGAGCACATGTCTTTATTACTCCCAGTTCGAAATGTTATTTCAAAACGTAGTTATCATAGAAAAAAATTCAAACAGATTTTAAATCTGTGGAATTTTTCAGCCCAGATTGATATCCAACATGATGAAATTAAGCAAAAGCTGTCAGTTTTGTGAAATTAAAAATGCATTGAGGCATGGTTCGTAACTTCTTCTGTGGCAACAAATTTGACCTAACAAAAGAATGCTACTATAAGAGGAAGCTTAAAAAAAAAAAAAAAAAAAAAAGTCCAGTGTTCATTTGAGCCAGTGCTTCTCCAGCAATGATTTATTTTGCTGGTCCATTAGTCAGTAAATTTTCTACGCTTTCCAACCGTGCTTTTTTTGTTCGTCACTTGATAATGTGCATAAAAATGCCTTGGCTTGATTCAACGAAATTAATATGTTAGGGTACTATTTTTTCCTCTGCAAATTGCATCTCTTTAAGCTGTTACTCTTTTACTATAGCAGTTTTACTTGCATTTTTTAAAGTGTCAATAAATTTAGTATTAGAGATTCGCTATGAGCAGCAATATAAAGGGGGGGGGTACTATCAAACATTCCGTGATGCATATTCTGCGGAATTCCTGTGTATTGCAAAATCTTCAAAAACGTTTCGTGTGGTGAAAGGAAGGATATTACTAATCATATTTCTAGTGTCAAGCACAAATATAATGTTGACTGAACAAAAATATGAAATTAACTTCCTTTGTTAAAAGTTATAATGAACTGGCTGTGATTCGTGCAAAATGTTTGTTCTCTTTGATTTTAGTTGAGCGTAATTTACCCATTAGTGTCCCTCAGCCACTCATTTATTTCATTTTTTTTTATTCGACTGTCTCATCATCCATCTCACCGTAAGATAATCCTAGCATGAAAATGGTTTGTTTTTGAAAATTTTTTAGTTTGTTCTGTGACGGCGTGGAATAAAATCTTATTGGATTTGGGGGTCAAAGGGTGGAACATCCTTCCCTTTAGATGCAAGCTTCCATAAAAATAAATTTTTATCTCTTTATTGATCATAATGATATAGCATAGTAATTGAAATGAATGTGCCGATAAATTCAAACATCTGTAGTTATATCAATTAAACGTTGATACTTGATTTAGGTAACATTGTTTTTTAATTGATATGTTCAGTACATTTAATCAATGTGTGCAACAAGTAATTTCATTGAATATATCGATTTTTTTTTTTTTTTACGATTTTTGGTTTTTGAAAGTTGGCAGGTATGATATGGCTTTTGTTAGCTTTTGCTTTAATAAATCCGATTTCAATTTCCGATATTTATGTTATATGCCACTTTACCAAACATGTAATGTATAGCATGCTAATGGTAAACTACTGTTATTTACTGCATGATATATATCACTTGGAGGAGACTGGCACAAGACAGACCGTTGTGGAGGAAACTTGGGGAGACCTTCGTCCAGCAGTGGATTGATAATGGTTGACAATGATGATGATGATGATGATGATATATCACTTATATTTACTGTCTAAGAACCCCCACCAGTGATGATTTTATACATCAAATAACTATTGTTTATTTCATTCAGCCATAAGCTCAAGCTGGTTTTTCTCTTTATTTTTTTTTCTACATAAATTTTTTTCTTCAGTCTTTTTTATTTTTTTATTCCATGTTCATCTCTCTTTAAAACTGTCTTCCTATATAATTCATTAATTGGGGCAATTTGTCTTCTTTTATATGATTTAACAAAAAATGTACATGAAAATGATTTTGGAGACTCACATCAACAGGCCCTTGAGCAATACTGGTGTCAAGGTGACTGTACAACTTGTTAAGTACTTCTCTCAGTTTTTTTTGTGATTTCATAGGTTGAAGTAACATTGCCTGGAAGTTCACAGGAAGTCCATACCTAGCATTGAAAAAAAAAAAAAAACAGAAAACAATGAATTGTAAATTTATTTTTACCTTTACATTTTGAAAACTTTAATGAACAGAAACTGAATGCACTCAATTAGTGACACATAACGGCATCACACCTTTTTAACGGTAGGACAAGAATTCCATTACACTTCATGCAATGATTTTATTTTAAGAGAAGACTTCACATACAATGTAATTTCATGACAAAACACTAAAACAAACAAGCAAGCAAATTATACAGAAATTATATATATATTGGGTTGTCGGAAAAGTCATGACGTATTTTGGCACACGATGGCGGTTGGGCGGTTTTGGAAGTACTAGAGGCCCGTGCAGCTCTGTTATCGCTATGGTATTCGACAGGTGCCAGTTCTAGCTGCAGTATAAAAGGAATAGTGAGCGATTTGGTTGATTTGACGTAAAGTTGAAGATGGAAGACCAAACTGTGCATTTTCGCCATATTTTACTGTTTTACTTCCGTAAAGCGAAGAACGCGCATCAAGCTTTTGAAAAGTGGTGTAAAGTGTATGGTGATAATGCTCTACAAGAACGTCAGTGCCAGCAGTGGTTAGCAAAATTCTGTGCTGGTGATTTTGACCTCAACGATGCTCTTCGGTTGGGGAGGCCCACCGAGGTTGAGGACGACCAAATCAAGGCATTGATCGAGTCAAACCCACGTTACAAGACACGAGAAATTGCAGACACATTGCACGACCACCTGAAGAAGCTGGGATACGTAAGCAAGCTCGATGTGGGGTTCCTCATGAACTCAAAGAAGCTGAATTGATGGTGCGTATAAACATCTGCAATATGCTCATTAAATGTGAGGAAAATGATCCTTTTTTGAAGCGACTGATAACTGGTGACGAAAAGTGGATTGTGTACAACAATGTGCTGTGCAAATGGTCTTGGTCCCGACGTGCTGCTTCACCTCAAATGACATCCAAAGCAGACATTCATCAGCGGAAGGTTCTGGTCTCAGTGTGGTAGGACTTTAAAGGTGTCCTGTTTTTTGAGCTCCTACCACAGAACCAAACAATCAATTTGAATGTGTACTGTTGGCAATTGGACAGTTTGAATGAATCCATCATCCAGAAATGTTCAGAGCTCGTTCATCGTAAAGGTGTTGTGTTCCATCATGACAACGTGAGACCACACACAAGTTTGATCACCCGCCAAAAATTATTGGAGCTTGGGTGGGATGTGTTGCCACACCCAGCATACTTGCCTGACCTTGCGCCATCAGACTTCCACTTGTTTCGTTCTCTTCAAGAGTCCTTGCGTGGTACAACGTTCAATTCAGATGCGGCTGTAAATCAGCACCTTTATACAGTTTTTCGCCATGAAAGACAGGTCCTTCTATGAACGAGGCATTCTGCAGCTCACTGAAAGATGGCAAAAGGTTATCGAACAAAACGGGCATTATATCATTGATTGATCTTTGTTCTTTCTATCAATAAACGACCTTTGCAAAACATGGCTGAAATACGTCATGACTTTTCCGACAACCCAATATACACTATCTACCAACAAGTAATTGGACACCCATGATAGCAAAGGAAAACAAAGTTCATTCACCTTCAATAGTTGGTGAAGCCTCCACGAGCAGCGACTACAGCGGCAACCCTTCGGGGCATACTCTCAACCAGGCGTTGTACGACGGATAGCAGTATTTTCTTCCACTCGGCTTGGAGAAGACAGGTCAGTTCCTTCACCGATTTCGGATGATGGGGACACCCCTTAAGTCGATGCTCCAACTCGTCGCAGAGGCGCTCTATAGGGTTATCGAATGGACTGGCCGGGCTCTGCGCAGGCCAGTCCATTCGATTAACCCCACTGTCACCATACCAAGCCATGGTGGACCTCGCAACATGACAGGTGGCATTGTCATCCTGAAAGTAACATGGGTCCACCCTGTAAAACTACCACAACGTAGGAAGCGCATGGTCATACAAAATGGTGCAGTAGGTCTCGGCGTTGAGTCTACCAGGAATTGCGACCAAGGGTCCAGTGCCATACCAGGAGAAACACCCCCATAGCATAATTCCACCGCCGCCGAACTTCACAGTTGGCACAATACATTCCGGCAGGAGGCGTTCTCCAGGCAGATGCCAAACCCAGACCCTGCCATCCGAACGGTGGAGGGTGAACCTTTATTCGTCCCTCCAGAGAACCTGTTTCCACTGTTCAACGGTCCACTGTCGATGTTCTTTGCACCACGTTAGCTGAGCAGCGCTATTGGACTTGGTGATCAAAGGCTTGTGGGCGGCAGCACGCCCATGATAACCGAGCAGATGGGCTTCCTTACGAATGGTATTCATCACAAGAACACTCCTGGATGCCTGTTGAAACTCCTCGCGGATGTGGCCCATCGATTTGGTACGGTTCTTCCGAATTTCTCTGGCCAGCACCCGTCAGTCTCTAACTCCCAGTTTTGTGGGTGTGCTGGGTTGGGGCACATTCCGACAGTCACCTCTCATCTTCCACTTGCCAATCACGTAGGCCACTGTCGATTTTGGGTACTTCAACTCGCTAGATATGTCACGTATGGATCGGCCATTTCTGTGATACCTAACGGTCACACCTTTCTCGAAATGAGAGAGCTGCAAACTGCGTGGCATCTTGCATGCAACTGGTTGGGTTGTTGTTTCCCACACGATATTTAACGGCGGCGGCCGTGCCGTGTATCGGGACCACAGATATCGTCGATTGCAGGGGTGTACAATTACTTGTTGGTAGATAGTGTATAGAACATGAAGCGGGGGAAAGCTCCAGGAGAAGATGGAATTACTATAGACATCATACAAGAAGCAAGTGGAGAAATTGAAACAGTACTCGCCCAAATTTTCACTCGATGCCTTAATGAAGGGAAGATTCCTGAGGATTGGAACAATGCTACAATGATCCTGCTACATAAAAAAGGTGACATTGAGGATCTCAGGAACTACAGACCTATCAGCCTCCTATCAGTGGTTTATAAAATCTTCACTAAAGTTCTTTCACACCGCTTGAAGGTAACACTGGACATGGCTCAACCGAGAGAACAAGCTGGATTCAGGAGTGGCTACAGCACAATAGATCATATCCACGTACTGAGAGAACTAATTGAAAGAGCGAGGGAATATGAACTTCCATTGTGCATGGCTTTTATCGATTATGAAAAAGCCTTTGATTCGGTGAAACCATCAGCAGTTACCACGGCTCTGAAATCCTGCGGTATTGAAGATGCATACATTAATATTATTAATAACATCTATGAAAATGCAAGTGCAAAGATTCGGCTGTTTGAAAATACAACACACATAAAAATTGGAAAGGGAGTGAGACAAGGTGACACCATATCTCCGAAGCTCTTTAATGCCACATTGGAAAATGTCTTTCAATCACTGAACTGGGAAAACAAAGGGATAAAGATTAATGGAGATTATCTAACCCACCTTCGTTTTGCTGATGACGTAGTCATTTTTGCAACTACCCCATCAGAGCTGCAGAGTATGATCCAGGAACTTGCTGACAAGAGTAAAGAAGTGGGATTAAAAATGAACTTTCAGAAGACAAAAGTGATGTTCAATGCTTTTACAAGAAATGAAGAGTTATCGATTGATGGAGAAAAACTGGAGATAACAGATACGTATGTTTATCTTGGACAGCAGATATCAAGTGAGGGTCACATTGATGAAGAAATTAATCGGCGTACAAAACTTGCCTGGAGAGCTTTTGGAAGAAACAGCATAATTTTCAAGAGCAATATGCCATTATGTCTTAAAAGAAAAGTGTTTGATCAATGCATCCTTCCAGTGCTTACGTATGGTGCAGAGACGTGGACCTTAACTAAAAGAGACATACAAAGGCTGCAGACAACTCAAAGAAGCATGGAGAGGTGCATGCTTGGTATAACCAGGAGAGATAAGAAGAGGAACTCGTGGATCCGAAAAATGACGAGAGTGGAAGACATCATGATCAGAGTTAAATCCCTGAAATGGCAATGGGCTGGACATACTGCCAGAAGGACAGACCATAGATGGACAGCCGAAATTTTAGATTGGATTCCAAGGGACAGGAAAAGACCCAGAAAAAGACCACATGGGAGATGGGTGGATGAAATTCGTAAATATGCGGGAGTGACATGGAGGAGACTGGCACAAGACAGACCGTTGTGGAGGAAACTTGGGGAGACCTTCGTCCAGCAGTGGATTGATAATGGTTGACAATGATGATGATGATGATGAGATAGTGTATATAACAACTGAAATTCTAGACTGGATTCCAAGGGACAGGAAAAGACCCAGAAGAAGACCACATGGGAGATGGGTGGATGAAATTCATAAGAAACTTGGGGAGACTTTCATCCAGCAGTGGATTGATAATGGTTGACAATGATGATATACTGTATATATATAAAGCTTTATTTAGGTCTTCTACTTTGACATATTTGTTAACTCAAATGAAATAAAGTTGTATGCTGTAATATGTAGGTATGCAGTACAGTTTTGAAGCTATCATACAACCATACATACAAGGCATTTTTTCAGCTGGTATGCACCAGCACACATACCAATAAACGTTTTCAAGGAAGGCACTAAAAATTCTGAAAATTTAGCAAGGCTAGGTGTAAACAGCAGAAAGGTAGCACGACATGCAATTCCACGCCAACTGAGCCAATCACTGCATCGTACGGCTCTGGCAAGAAATAAATCTTGTCATCTATTTAGTCGACAAAAAATTACCGCCTGCCCTGTTGTCTCTTATAACAAACACAGAGATGCCAACCTGTTTCAGATATTTTCAGTAGTACTACAAATTTTCAGTAGTTTTGGCCATTTTTCAGTACTCATACCAAAAAGAATAATTTTAACACAGGAAAACATGGTATTATAACTCATTTAATTTAATTAGTATTTTTACTTACTTATTCATTTATATACATGAAAATCTGTATCAAAATATTCCAACTGTTTCAGATGGAAAATAATATACACCATGACTAATACATTTTTTACACACAACAAAAAACTGATTAAACAGCTTTTTTTAGTGATTTGGCTGTACATTGTTTAGCAGATTTAAGTTCCTCAGCAGAAAATATTTTTTCATGACACACTTGCCCAGAGGAGAACATATTCATTTTTGCAATAAGAAGTGCTTCCACAGTTTCTAAACCTAAATTAAGTTGGAACGGGCTTGATTTTTTTCGCATTAAACTAAAACCTCTCTCACTCACAGCATTCGAGTGTGGAACTACAAGTATTGCAAACATTACTTTCGAGAGAATAGTATACTAAACAGCTCCATTACAGCCTCTTAATTTTGAGATTTCTGACCAAGTGACATGTATCTATTTCTGCTATGGTCTCTAATTTGTCAGCTTGATAACAAGCAATTCCGCTTCCAGTATATAAAGTTCATTTTCAGTTATTATAAATGGAAAGTGCTTGACTATGTATAATACAGAAGTAAAATATGTTCTGGCTGTAAGTGAAGGATCTGCTACTTTTGCATGTTTTAAGAATTCATCATAAATCAGTATCTTTTCTTGAATATAAGAACATTCTTCAATGTATTAGCGAAATCATTTTCGTTTAAAATGATTTCGCTTAAATACATTCTTGTTTTTACTCTAATTACCAGTTGTGTCCTTTCTGATATTTCTTTTTTGAAAAATTTATTTGAAAAATTAAGCTCAACATCACCATCAGCTATGACATTAGGCTTCACAAATCCCTTGCATGACAATTTTATTCACCATGCTGAAAGAACTTTCAGTTTCAGGACAATGAATGCATGATAGCATTCACTATTTTAGATAAAAGATAGTGTAACTTGGAGAATATAAATGCTTTTGAATATCATGCATCAATTTAAATTTTTTTTCAGCTTCGTCCCTTTCGTATTTGAACCTCCTAACCCCTTATCAAGCTGAAATGCAAACTTTTTTGGCGGGATGTTTAAGAACACAGGATACACGTTCGGAACATTGTTGGGGGGGATTACAGTTACGGGAGAAACCTTTGCTACGTCATATTTCCGTTTTCGGACATTTCCCTTCCATTTTCAAGGTGAAATACAAATATTTATGAAATAAAATGAAATTTAACAACAATACTAGGCAGAAGAAACATCGCATGAAAAATAAAGTTACGATTACAAGAGAAATCTTCACTGTTTCCGAAAGTTTTGAAAAATGAAATTTCCGTTTTCAAAAATTCAGGCGGAAAGCATCCTTCACCACTACTAATTGCCCCCAAATGTCTGTTCAGTTATGCATCGATCTTGAGGATAACCAATTTACGACGAAAAAGCAGAAATTCCTCGAAGCTGTGGCACTCGCTCTCTTGCCTGAAGATTACACGGGAACTTTTGCGCCGCTGAATTTCCATTCTCGGAAATTTTCCCTCCATTTTCAAAGTGAAATACAAAGATTTATGGAATAAAATTATGTATAACAACAATACTGGACAGAGGCAACATCGCAGGAAAACGAAATTACGATTACGGAAAAAAATCTTTGTTTTGTTCACTTCCGTTTTTGAAAGGCGAAATGCTGTCCCGATGCGTATTTTTACGCGTTGGTAAAATTCTGCGATGCATATTTTTACGTGTCGATGCGTACTTTATGTGCTTCTTGACGTGTATTTCTAAGCGTTGCGAAAAATTCCCGATGTATATTTTTAGGCGTTGGTAAAATTTCGATGCATACTAAGACGCGTAATTACGCATTTCAGCGAACTCTGCACTAAGAACGAAATCCGATCATACTTTTCTGCAATGCAAGAAAAAAACTTCGAAATATTAATTACTGAAACGAATAGCAGACGCACGCTTAAAAAAAACAAAAAACAACTCTGATGCCAGGCAATGACACTCAAGTTCTGCACCAAACGATTTTCAAGAGCTTGTTGCTACACTGCGAAAGAGCTTCAGGCTGGCCCACGCCCACCAAAGCGAGCTACGCTCAACGTCCCCAGAATGTTGCACGCTGGGGAGGGAGGGTTTCACTTAGAATGACTTAGCGCAAGGCCACACTCATAGAGTGCCGGTCGCTCGCGCTAAGATCCGAGCGACTTTGAGAGGCAGGATCAAACGCAAGACGAATGTTGGATCGTCAAGTGGTCGCCGTTGTGTTGGGAAGGGGAACAAGCAAAATAAAAATTAATAACTTCTGTTAATTTTCCGTAGAAAAATTACGGTTTTCCGTATTCCATAGTACAAGAGCTATTTCCATAGGAACTACGGAGATTCCGTAGTAGTTGGCATCTCTGCAAACAGCATAGCAATTTCTACCAGCAAGTGTGAACACGGTTTTTCAAAAATGAATCTGATTAACACCAATAAGGGTCTGTAAGTTCACTGATGTTCATTAAGCTGGTCAGTCCTTCTCTATGTGTCTTTTGACCTTTACCTTACATAGCTTCCTGGTTCCTAAAAAATATACATCTAGCAACTGACACTAAGAACAAGGCACGGACATGTGAAAATGGCAGTAACAATGCACTGATGGCTTTTTGGAATCTGCTTTGATATAAGGTACCCATACTTGTTATTATTATTAAATAATTTAAATTTATTAATAATAATCATTTTTTTATTTCTATCATTTACATTGTAACGGTGAAAACAATGGAGCTGCATAAGGGGATGGGATGAAAGAATACCAGTAAACTTTATTTTATAAAAAAGCACTACATACATACATGTCACTATGCTGCCAGAGTTGTATAAAAATAAAATGTATCTGCGTACGCAAGGCCACACTCATAGAGTACGCAACCATTGAAACAGAAAACTTGTTGCAAACCCATGAATCACACGCACGATAACAGCAGAATAAGATAATTTAAGGAAAATGAATAAAACAATAAATAATTATTAGAACATTACAGATTTCAGTAAGGACAAAATAAGTACATTAAAACTGAATGTGCAGCAATGTGTGCGAAATGGACATTTAGAGCAAAATATTAAAATATTGGACTATGAACCTCAGAAAAACAAGAGACTAATTAAAGAAAGTTTTTATATCTAGAAAAACAGTCCCATTAATGAACCTTAAAAAATTATGAATAGAATTTTCAACAACTTAATTCAAAAATAGTAGACTTACAAAATACATAAGGAAATGATTTTAATTTAATAACTGGCAACTGCAAGAGGAACCTGGCAATAAAATTTAAATTCTTTCTGTGTAAATGAAACTTTTAATACAGTTCCTACACATTGATAAGAGGCCTTAATAAAATCTAGAAGCCAGAAATGTCTGCAAAAACAAAAGAACTCAGATGTGAAAAATAAGTGGAAGTTCAAATAGAATTAAATATGTTAATCTGAGCAAAGCCTTGAATAAGAGCTACATAGAACATCATACACACTTCCTTGTCCTGGGTGGGGTAACAGATAGCATGCTCGACCGGTAATCGGGAGGTGCGGGTTCGGTTCCCGCTCCAGGGCAACTTAATTTTCGAGTTTTCTGAAAGAGTGGCAACATGGACTACAGTGAAAATAGAGCACATCAGTGCCAATGATTATACTTGAGTAAGTGTTTTAATTGCTGTAAATAACATTTTATTTTTTTAATCTACAAGCAAAAACTATCTGCAAAATTTGCAGATAATTTGGAAACTATCTGTGCACGAGTGCACATCTACATTCTACTACTTTGTATGCTGCTCTCTGAGATTCAGAGGTTAGCTCCTCAAGGAAAGACAAACTGCTAGATAAATGCTTAACTGATGGAACAACTAGAATTTACTTACTGTTTGTTGGTGTATCAAATGTCTCCATTTACAGCGATTTTGGCACACAGCTTAAGCTTCACTAACACCCATCACACAAATGCACACAAGATCTTTTATACTTCATTTTGTATTTCAAAGCTATCAGAGTGGAGTTTTTAAAAACTCAACCGCTGATAGGGTGTACAATTTTAGCAGAAGGGAGGACAAAGAAGAATTTTTCAAACTTGAGGATGGGCAGGCATACCACTCTGCAAAAAGCACCTCCTTTGAATTCTGGATTATTCATTGATTTTGACGGATTCACCAATGAAAATAAGAAGATGCGAAGCTCAGACAATGGAGAACGTGAAAGTTTGTGTGATTATAACTGTGGGCATGTGAAAGATGAAAGGAAAGAAAAACACAGATGGTAGCTGCTGCTATAGTCATCACATACCCCATGCCAAAGAAACTTTTGTGGCTCTGTGCTAATTGCCAACATTAGTCTGTGTTCTGAAGATGACAATGTTGTGGAAGCTAAGAAAATAAGTTTTTGGTACCTAAGCACTGTGAATCAGTAAGCTGTTATGTGTATTTTTTTCTCTGATTTCCAGAACGAGCATGGTAAAACATTACTCTGCATATCAGTACAAATATTAAAATTTCACACAGGTAAAAATCAGTGAACTACAAGTATACATCACCTTAACACAGATTCAACAAAAACTCTCAAGGCTTTTACATGAATCCAAGCAGAAAATGCTTCACCAAAATTCACCTTTATCCATCTAAACAAAGAGCCCTGCAAAATAAAAGCAAAATTATCAGAGGCACAAGTCACTATTTCACCATTTATAGTTGCTATTTTTGTTATTACACCAATTCAAAGCTAAAATTCATTTGCACAGAAGGATGTTGGCCTGGGCACTATACAATTTCTAAAGGTGTTTTCTGGTATCTGGTATTAAAACCTTACCAGTAGGGATACTTTAAATCTTTTAAGTTATGTGGTTGAGGTGCTACAAGTCAGATTTGTTGTTCCAACACAAACTGCAGATGCTTGACTGGATTGATTTCTGGAGAATTTGGAAGATGGCAATATCTTGAAGCCTTCCTCATGTTAGGAATACCATTGCCATGAAAGGATGTATGTGGTCTGCAATGATGTTTAGGGAGATGAAAGACATCATAGTTTTTTGCAGATGACTGAGTAGATCCAGGATTTCCCAGCAGGACATTGCCCAAAGCTGCATTATTTGTCATATAATAAGGTTATCGTAAAAAATGTGCCTCATCACCTTCATTGACATTCCACATTTGTTCAGGTGTGACAGTCCAGGCCGTCTTTTCAGTAGGTTTTTTGGGCAACTTTGTTACATTAACTTTTCTTATCTTCCTTGTTGAACATAGCATTTAATTAATTTGCATTTAAAGTTCAAAGTTAAAAGCATATTTTATGGCATATTATTAAAATCTATTTTGTTGCGAATTAAAATACTTAAAGCCATTTCTGTAACTAAAAACCAACTATACACAGCTTTGCTTACATTTCACTTCTAAATTACACATATATACATGGAAAAAAACCCTAATAAATACATCTGGCCTTTAAGCTTTTCATATACTAACGTATACATCATCAAAAGTCAAACAAAACTGGCAAGTCGTCACCGTCCACAAGCAGCACCAGCAATGCGTGAAGGCTCACTACGGGATTCTCCCCATGCACCGAAACAGCTGGCTTCTTACATCATAAGCAAGTGCTTTTTACATGTTTCTGTGATGCCATATATTAGACTGGTAGGTATTTAAGGTCGTTTCCCTTCTTTACATTTATTATGCCAGAATTTTGGAAGACTTCAATCAAAAATGAGGCTATACATAATAAATGTAAAAAAAGAAAACGACGTTGAATACCTACCAGTCTAATAGATGGCAGCACAAAGACGTGAAGAGCATTTGCTTATGACGTAAAAGGCTAGCTGTTTCAGTGCATGGGGAGAATTCTGTAGTGAGCCATCACTCAATGCCGGTGTTGCTTGCGGACAGTGACGACGTGCCAGTTTTGTTTGACTTCTGATGATGTATACATTAGTATATGAAAAGATTAAAGGCCAGATGTATTTATTAGGGTTTTTTTCCATATATATATATATATATATATATAATTTTCACTCGATGCCTTAATGAAGGAAAGATTCCTGAGGATTGGAACAACGCTACAATGATCTTGCTACATAAAAAAGGTGACATTGAGGATCTCAGGACCTATCAGCCTCCTATCAGTGGTTTATAAAATCTTCACTAAAGTTCTTTCACACCGCTTGAAGGTGACACTGGTCATGGCTCAACCGAGAGAACAAGCTGGATTCAGGAGTGGCTACAGCACAATAGATCATATCCACGTACTGAGAGAACTAATTGAAAGAGCGAGGGAATATGAACTTCCATTGTGCATGGCTTTTATCGATTATGAAAAAGCCTTTGATTCGGTGAAACCATCAGCAGTTACAATGGCTCTGAAATCCTGCGGTATTGAAGATGCGTACATTAATATTATTAATAACATCTATGAAAATGCAAGTGCAAAGATTCGGCTGTTTGAAAATACAACACACATAAAAATTGGAAAAGGAGTGAGACAAGGTGACACCATATCTCCGAAGCTCTTTAATGCCACATTGGAAAATGTCTTTCAATCACTGAACTGGGAAAACAAAGGGATAAAAATTAATGGAGATTATCTAATCCACCTTCGTTTTGCTGATGACACAGTCATTTTTGCACCTACCCCATCGAGCTGCAGCGTATGATCCAGGAACTTTCTGACAAGAGTAAAGAAGTGGGATTAAAAATGAACTTTCAGAAGACAAAAGTGATGTTCAATGCTTTTACAAGAATGGAAGATTTATCGATTGATGGAGAAAAGCTGGAGATAACAGACATGTACATTTACCTTCGACAGCAGATATCAAGTGAGGGCCACATTGGTGAAGAAATTAATCGGCGTACAAAACTTGCCTGGAGAGCTTTTGGAAGAAACAGCATAATTTTCAAGAGCAATATGCCATTATGTCTTAAAAGAAAAGTGTTTGATCAATGCATCCTTCCAGTGCTTACGTTTCCTTACGTCTTCAGTGATACTTTTTCGTACTGTCTTGCATAGCTCTATATATTCCACTTTGGAAGTCACATCTTCTTTAGTTGTCCTCATCTCTCTTCTTTTTTGCATGAACATTTTGGTTTTTCCTGATAATTTGTTCACATGCAACTTGTTCTTAGACCCAGCTAATTTTGTTGCTGTTTCCATAAGAGCTTTGGTTACTTTTCTGTTAACTTCAGAAATATCCACTTCTTCCGATGTTAGGCCTTCTAAAGCAGAGAATCTGTTCTTCAGTTCCAACTTGAAGGTATTATGGTGTTTTTTAAGGTTGGTTATGTCAATAAATTTTGTTTGTCTTATGAGCTTGCCACGTTCAAGTTTAGTGTTGAGGTGCATCTTACATCTCACCAATCTATGGTCACTACCTGTGTTGAACTTGTTTAGCACACTGCAGTCTTCTATGACGAATTTTTTGTTACACATAATAAAATCAATTTCACTTGTCGTCCGATTTGGATGTCTCCATGTCCATTTCCTGTGTGGCTTTTTCTTGAAAAAGGAGTTCAAGATGAAAAACCCTTCTGCCTCTGCAAACTCAACGAGAATATTTCCACGCTGGTTTCTGTTGCTGTGACTGAATTCACCTACTGAAGTTTCATTCTGTTGCCGTTGCCCTATTTTTGCATTGAAATCTCCCATAATTATCTTCACGTGCTGCTTACCTTTATTATTTAGATGACAAATTTCCTCATAAAATTCTTCAATTTCTTCTTATATATATATATATATTTGTAATTTAGAAGTGAAATGTAAGCAAAGCTGTGTACAGTTGGTTTTTAGCTGTAGAAATGGCTTTAAGTATTTTAATTCATAACAAAATAGATTTTAATAATATGCCATAAAATATGCTTTTAACTTTTAACTTTAAATGCAAAATTAATTAAATACTATGTTCAATAAGGAAGATAAGAATAGTTAATGTAACAAAGTTGCCCGAAAAACCTACTGAGAAGCCTACCTGGACTGTCACACCTGAACAAATGTGGAATGTCAATGAAGACGATGAAGTACATTTTTTACGATAACCATTTATTTATATGACAAATAATACAGTATAAGTGAATGGTCTGCAAGCTGATTTGAGTAACTCAATATCAAAATATATTGCCCAAAGCATTACACTTCCTCCACCAGCTTGTTTTCCTTCCACACTGCATTCTGGTGCCAACACTTTCCCAGATAAACAACACACATGCACCCGGACGTCTACCCGGTGCAACAGGGTAAACAAGAATCATCCAACCAGACAACCTTCTTCCAATCATTCCAGGTCCAGTTCTGATGTTCATGACCCCATTGCAAGTGCTTTAAATGGTGAACCGAAGTTAGCATGGGTACTCAAGAGTGACCTGTGGTTATGCAGCCCCATTTTCAGCAGGGTTCAATCTACTGTGTGTTGTGACATATTACTCCCATCGCCAGCATTTAAATTACTATCTATTTGCACCACAGTACCCCTTCTGTTGGCCCGTACCATACGGGATAGCTTTCGCTCACCTCTAGCATCTATGAGTCATGGTCAGCACACACCTTGCCAGTGGTTCTTGGTTTTCCCTCCCTCGAACTACTTTTTAAAGGTGCCAACACAATGGCTGACCGTGAGCACTCAACAAGCCCTGCAGTCTCAGGAATGCTCTGACCCAGTTGCCTGGGCATTGCAATTTGGTCTTTGTCAAACTCTGCTGCCTTTTCCATCTGAAAAGGAAGAAGAACACTGATTAAGAGAGCTTAGTATTAGGTGTTCTTTATACCATTTAAAGACCATCACACGTGCTGTTATTTACCTGCAGTTGCTTTGATTTGCATAAAAGACAAGGTGGTCACAATGTTTTGGCTCTTTGGTGTATATTCAGACTAAGAACACACACAGAAAACTGATAGTTGTATAAAAAAAGAAGAAAATTTTATTTCCTTCTTATAATAAAAAGACCAGGTTTCCCAAAGAGTTGAATTCTACAAAGTTCTCACCCCGACATCACAGTTCAGGGATGAAGAAACATTATAGCACATATTTTTTATGTTCATTCATGTGATGTGAATAACTCACAGCACAAGACATGAGAAGAAGAGTTTTATCAGTAAAACTGAAGTTAATTAACTGCAATGCAAAGGATATAACTGATATGCCAAAAAGAGTAAGTGATTTCTGACATAACCTGCATTAAGGAAAAAGCATCAAAACACACACTTTTAACAACACACATACACAAAATCCGAATATTAGATCACGAGAATAACTACACAGTCAGGCCCAGATCAACAAATAATTACTGACTGGTACTGCCATCTTTTGGTTCATTTTTGAACTCTATTCTATAGCAGAATCTTTTTGAAAGATGTAGTGTGCATGCAGTTGTGATATGTTTCAGAAGGAAGTGTCCCAATCATTCGTAATGAAAGTGGATGACAAATATTTTCAACAAAGTACTAAGACGAAATTTTTCATATAACTCTGAAAGAAACCATTGGAAGTGCTATAAATGTTAAAAGAAGTTCATGGGGATGAAGCAGTGTCAAGAACATGCATGTTTGAATGGTGTAAACAGTTATCAGTAGGAAGAGGAACTGCAGTCTGCTGGCCATCCTAGATGCACAATGACATCAACGACAAGGGGAAAAGCTGAGAAACTCATCACAGAATGATCATCGTTTTACTGTTAGAATGATTTCAGAAGAAATAAACATCAATAGAGAAACTGTTTGATTGATTATGACACAGAAAATTATGTGCAAAGATGGTTCCCAAGAACCTCACCAATGGGCGAATCCCATAGAGGGAGGAATTTGTACCAATCTTTTGCAGTAAGCAAGTGAGAATGAAGAGTGGCTGAAAAGAATCACCACTGGAGATGAAACATGGAGTTTTTCAAAGTGATTCTGTGACTAATAGGCAAAGCATACAATGAAAATCTTCACCATGTCTAAAAAAAAAAAAAAAAAAAAAAAAAAAAGCATGCATGTCAAAATCAAAAGGTGAAGACCACATTTTCTTTTCTTTTCTTTTTTTGTTTTTTACTGCAAAGGTTTAATGCACTAAGAGTTTGTTTTACAAGGACAGGTTGTTAACCAGATCCTTTATCTACAAGTTTTGAAACATTTAAGAAATACAGAATTCATCAGATGGGTCCAAATTTGCTTTGTGACAAGTGCATTCTCCACCAAAAAAATGTGCCTTCATATACAGAGCATTCTGTTAAGGTGTTTTTGACCCAAAAATTAATGGCTGTTCTTGAACCCTCCTTTATCATCAGATCTCATCATCCTGTGTGCCTTTTTTCTTTTCCCAAGACTGAAGAAAGTTCTCAGAGGCTCACATTTTCAACAAACAATTAACACTGACGTAACTTTTGATGTATCGCTACAGAAGGGAATTATTTTGAAGGTGATCATCTTAATTCCCAATTCAATTATTCACAGAGGAAGTGATAAGTCCAGTTTTATTATTTGATTCTTGGCCATTATTGTTTTTTTTTTTTTAATTGCTTAATGGGAGGGAAAACTTGTTTAATTTTATTGTTCAATTCCAGAGCAAGTCAAACATGGAATTTTTGCTAATCCTCTGAAGTGTTTCAACTAACCCTTTATGAATGACAGTTATTTTATCTCTTTGCTAACTTTAAAAATCTGTCTAATTTGTCATAGTAGTATTATTTTTAGAAGACACGGTGAAGAAATCCTTTTAGAATCAAGCAAAAAGAAACATTACCACAATTTTACATTTTCTCTTTATACAGAATTTTTCTGCTAGATAGCAGCACAGCTCAATAAAAGGATACACTATTATTTGTCTATGGATATGGCATCTATAAAATTATTTGTCTATGAATATGGTATATAAATAAAATCTTGGTTATTAGGAAAATTAATAGAGATTTTATTTAGGAATTTTCATTTCTTTCCAAAGTTTCACATGAAAAAGGAATATTCTGGAAAACTGCAAATAATTATTTTTGCTAAAACATATGCATGAGACTTTAGTGAAAACAATCTTATTAAACTTTAGAATTCCACCAGGGATGTATATTCAGTGTGTGCTAGGTGTGAATTGCACAACCACAGATTCAGAATATAACAGATATATTTTTGGATTTATTGCTGCTACTAAACATTCCCCTAAGATTTTTCTAAGGATTTGTGCAGTGCCTAAAATTAAATCTTATATGCAATTTTTTGTGAAGGCCAAAAGGTTTGATGCATAAACATTGTATTATGTTCATGTTAAGAGTGTGATTAGAAAACAAGAACAGTTGAAGCCCTTTAAGAGACAAACAGATGGAGCTGCAAGTTCAATTCTCGGTCTTCCACTGATACCGAAATGGCCGGTAAGGCATATTAAGATATGCTGTAACTTTGTAGCACCCGGAGAAGCAACTGGATATGAATGACAATTGTGTGGAGTAATCCAATTAAGCGTTATGTCATTCATAAGTTGCTGTTTTAGTGCATAAATAAGTGAGAGGAATAAGTTTTTATGATCTTTTTTTAATCTGAGAAATATATTATTTTTCCAAGTGGTTTTTCAATGTTCTGCATGTATTATTATATTGTATTTAAAAATCATAAAGTGTAGATAATTTGTGCTTTATTCTGGTATTTGCAAAGGTTTTTAAGTTTTCTCTTTAGAAGTGTAAAGTTCTTAACCATCCATGCTCCTCACATAAATGGCGGTCAAATCATAATGCATGGCTACTGTTTTTTTTTAAATGGGATACCTGTATGGTGTTCATATTTATGGAATGAATACTTAAAATTGTATTAGCATATTAACTTACTAAAAAACATTCTACAAGTAATATCATTCGAGTAAATGAGAAAACCACAGCTGCATTATTCACTTTTAAAACTCCTCTCACTAAAAAAAATAATAATAATATATATATATATCATTTGTTTAAATTATTAAGTGAATTTTGTAGTGCAGATTGCATTAAACCTTTTTTTTTTCACTGCAACACATCCAACTTAAATGGGCATGCCCTGAATTCCATGGTACAGGGATAAGGCTAAAATCTACCGATATTATAAAAAACACAAAATACAATTTTTGGTATTATAAAAATAGAACAAATATTCAGTTTTCCTACATGTTAAAACAACTTAATTTCAGAAATTCAGCACTCCCCAAAAAATTGAATCACAGTTTATAATTCTACAAAATCATACTTCTTGACAGTATAAATTTAAAGAAGTCTACACATACATGACAGTAAACATGATGGTTGCACTTGGCTCTAAAAAAACATTTTTATGCAAATAATTTGACAGCAGATACTTAAATTTAACCAGTCAATTCATATTTAAACACTCCTGAACCCAGCTTTTTTCAGTCCAGCAAATTTACATTAACAGAAACTGGATCAGACATTTTGATCTTATTCCTAAAAGTAGCACAGTCATTTTGTTATCATTTCAAACTGTTGCATAACATACAAACCTTTCCCTACTTCAAGCCTTCAACGAAACTAACCTGATTTGCTAAAAGATACTTTTTTTTCTTTGGTAATTAATGAATACATAGCTCTTCCTAGTTTTTCATTTCAATAACACTTATTTAAAATTTGGTTTTCCTAACCTGATGTGAAATTATTTAAAAAATACACCATCTCAGTTTTCATGTAATTTTCATGATCAATGATTACATGGCCTTGGCAGGTCACCATAAATGAATCAAACACTTAACTATAACTACCACCTATGACCACAGGTAACACCTCCGATAGATAGGATGCTACTAGCTTAAGCCCAGTATCTTCATTTGGCTTCTAAAAATGAGGTATTATTATTCTGCTATTTGCTTCTTCTCAGTATTTCAAAATCTATCTGTATATACTACACAAAGTCCTTCTAATCCCCATTTAAACTGATGTACTTCTTCAATACTGAATGCTTTTCAACAACTAAATGAGACACACTGCCTGTGTAATGACTGAGAAATAGCACATAATCAATCCTGAAATGCAACCCTGATCTGCTATTGCTAATAGAAAAGTTATAGAGCTCCCTAGCTTAATGGAAAAAGGTGCAGCTACACATAGGTAGCTCTCCAATTTCTTTGCATACAGGTCTCTTGTGCATGCAAGCATGTCAAACTAGATATTACATTTAGAGTTATGTGCATACACTTAACAAATTTTCCACTGGGCAAATTTTTTATCACAACTGTGTTAGCACACATATATGCAAATTAATGTTGAACAAATTTGCACTGGACAATGGTTTATTGCGGTTGAATCACTCAATACATGTCATCCCACAGCTTTTGGTGTCATTCACATATATTCGACAGGTAAACCTATTTGCTCTATTTTCTGACAGGACCATTATCAAACATATGTCGTCATATTTTTGTGATTAAAAGTGGTTAAATTCTTGGAGATTTAGATGATAAAAAGTCAGCAAAATGTGGTGAAGTGTATGTGAATATAAATACACACACGTGTATACGCATCTCTGTGTGTGTACAATTAATTAAGTGGGTGAAAAGGTTCAATAGTAGTAAAACAAGTTTGAATGACACAGAATTTTTCATTTCAACACATTTGACAGCATGCATGCAAACACACACACACACACACACACACACACACACACACACACACACACACACACACACACACACACACACACACACACACACACACACACACACACACACACAAATAAGCCTGAGTTCATACTCTAGCATAAGACAACAGACAACTATGTGAACTACTCTGGCACCTTAAAGAGAATTGGAAGCCCCCTATATGCAGAAAACATAAAAGGTTGTTTTGTAAAGATCCTCTCTGGCATCATGGCAACATTTAATGTCATTTAAACACTACTACTACTACAAAAATTGGTGAACTGAAATTTTAAATTCTTCTAAGTGATTATTAACTTTTTGGACATACCCACACACACAAAGGCAGATTGATTGATGTAGACACAATTATCGCATTATGATGAACTCAAAGATGTGGTGAAGACTTTCAGTGAGATCAAGTAATATTCATCAAGTTATACCTGACTGCAGGGAAAACCAAAATTTTTTTCAGACTGTATTAAAGTGCTTGTGGACCAATTTAGCATTTAGTAAATACTAAAAGTACAGGACATATTCAGAAAGTAAGTACAATTTTTGAACACTTTTGCTACAGCGCTGCAGTCGTGATACTGGGCATGTGCACTGACTTCCCTCACTTTCGGACAAGCCACAAGCATCATTACGAGAACATCAGATCGTGTTTGCATGTTGTTCTGTGCATTTAACATGTTTAAGAAGATTGAGCGGCCCCACCAACTGTGAGATATGGTCTGTGATTTGATTTTTGAGTAAAAGAAATGTGATGCCAGCCGACATTCATGAGATTTGCGAAGTCTATGGTCAAACTGCCATGAGTGATGGAATGATGATGAAATTGGTCAGATAGTTCAATGAAGGCCAAGATAACGTGCATGGTGAGGAGTGGAGAGGCCGGCCATCTGTGGTCAACAATGATTTGGTGTGTGTGGTCAACACAAAAGGTCATGATGACAGAAGTTTCACAATTCAGGTGCTTTCTTTGCATTTCCCGCAAATTTCAAGGTTTGTTCTCTACGAAATGGTGACAGATCATTTGGGGTTTTGGAAACTTTGCTCATGCTGGGTGCCGAAGATACTCTCTGAGAAGCACAAAAACATGCAGGCTAGCAGCGCGTTCACCTTTCTCACACAATACAGTGAGCAAGGTGATCCGTTCCTGAGCCATATCATCACAGACAATTAGACATGGGTGTCTCATGTTACTCCAGAATCAAAGAAGTCCATGGAGTTGTGACACACCTCATCACAAAAAAGGAAGAAATTCAAGCAGACAATATCAAGCCGCAAGATTGTGTGCACAGTTTTTTGGGATGGGCATGGAGTTTTACTTGTTGAATTGTTGCCTAAAGGCAGAATGATAAATTCATGAGCCTATTGTCTTTTTGTGAGACCCTGGAGAAACTGCATTGTGTGATCCAGAACAAAAGGTGTGGCATGCTTACCTGTGGTATTTTCTTGCTTCATGACAACATTCGGTCTCACATTTCTGCACAGACTAAAGCAGTCTTCATGCCATTTGGCTGGAAACAAATGGATCACTCTCCCCCGTACAGCCCAGAACTAGCGCCAAGTGACTATCACCTGTTCTTGCATCTGAAGAAGTTCCTTGCTGATCAGCACTTCTTTAATAATAATAAAATCAAAGCAGCAGTGTAGAAGTGGCATCTTCACAAGCAGCCTCATTCCACGATGAGGGGATACAAAAACTGGTGCCCTGTTGCGATAAATGCCTCAATAATAGCGGAAACTATGTAGAAAAGTAGTTTAAGGTAAGCACACCAGACAAAAATTTATTGGGTTGGTGCGAATGAAATGTCCGGGGCGAACAAGCAGTGGAGACAGGCCCCCACCACAGCAGAATGGAACCACCCACAGGTGTTGCTGGTATTACCTCACAGAATTACTATAAATAGCTAGCAGATGTGTGAAGAACAAGGTTCAGGCGTGGTTTATTTGGACCTAATGCGGCTTGCAAAGGAAACATGCAGACGCCAGATTTGAGAGCCATCTTCCTGTATGAATTTAAACTGGGCCTTTCTGCAGGAATTGCTGCTCGAAACGTTAACAAAGCGATTGTGGAGAATACAGCCAATGAATGAACCATTCGGCGATTATTTGTGAAGTTTCGAAGCGGAGATACGGACCTGCAAAATGAAGCACGTGGTCATCGACCTGTTGCTGTTTCTGACGAAGTTCTGTTACGTGTGGTTGAAGAAGACCCTGGAAAAATGTGTCGTGAGATAGCGGCAGAGGTAGGTGTCTACCAGCGTCTGGCTGCACTGGGTAAGGTAAAAAAACTGGATATGTGGCTGACACATGAGTTGACAACTGCCAACAAAACTAGGCGTTTGGAAGTCCGCACGTCGCTGCTTGCCAGGAATAAACAGGAACCACTACTGCATCGAATCTTCACCTGCGACAAGGAGAGGGTCCTTTATGATAATCGGAAACGATCTGCACAATGGTAAGCAAGGCACAGCCTGCTAGAGGGCATCCTAAGCCACACCAAGAAGATGACGCTTCTTGTCTGGTGGTCCACAGCCGGGATAATTCATCGGAGTTTCTTAGGAAGAGGTCAAACCATCACTGCAGAATGTTAGTGTGCTGAATCACACCAGATGCACTGGAAATCGCTGCACAAACAACCAGTTTTGGTTAACAGACATGGTGTTCTTCTGCTGCAGGAGAACGCCCGCCCTCATGCCGCACAACGAAGGATGCTGACACTACGTGCCTTGAGCTATGAAGCACTGCTTCATCCTGCCTGTTCCCCGGATGTCTCCGACAGACTATCATCTGCAATGCAGAACTGCTATATTAAGCAGCAATAATACTTTTCGTCACATATATTTTGTTTAAGTATGCAGGGTGGAGTAGCTAGGTCCATATAATGATATGAAAATACAAAATGAACATTAATGGTAAAAATTTTTACTTACTCATAATAATTTCAGCATTTTTGTCACTGTTGCAAATCCTCTGCTCGTAGAATGGACATTTGCTTATTTTGATGAGATACTAGATCTGCCTGAACGGAAGATTCACGGATTAAAAATACTATTTCGAATTAAAATTCTATACCTTTGTATAGGTGTTTGCAAGGAATGATGATTGAAAAATGAAAGTTAAAAACCCAAATGAATAAAAGATGGAACCAAACTCAACTCACCACCGCAACACACTTCCAAACATGTTTCGACAAGAATTTTGCCTTCCTCAGTGGAGACATCAAGGTGTACGTGGGTACCAAGTCCTCGTCGACGATTCTTGAAAGAATCATTTGGAACGGGCATTGTCCTGGAGCAGAAGAAGTTTACCTACTTTCCCGTTCTCGCTGTCCATGTGTGCTGGTCCTTTGCTGGACATTTTATTTGCACCAACCCCATAGTCACCTCTGGCAGAACTTACCTAATAACAAGTGACGGCACCTCTTGCCTTGATAACAGCATGAATTCAGTGTGGTGGAGATTCCATGAGGTTGTGGATGTATTGAACATCAATTTGCAGCCACTCATGAGTCAATTAGTCCCGAAGTTCCACCTGAGTACTTGGGTGTCTATATCCGGCATTTCACCTTTTGTTCCAAATGATCCCACAAATTTTCAATGGGACTTACATCTGGGGATTTGGCAGGCCAGTCGAGGTGAGACAGTGTTGCTGATTGTTTGTCATACCACTCAGACACAGTTTTAGCCTTCTGCATATGGCAATTGTCATCTTGGAAGACAGGAGTGGATGTGATGCTGCTCCTGGAGATGTAGAGCAAAGGGCAACCAACACTTCATCATCCAGAATGTGGAGGTATGCATGCTGGTTCAAATTCATCATCACTGCAATGAGAGGGCCCATTTCGTGATACAAGAAACATCCCAAAACATCACAGAACCCCCTCCAGCTTCAACACAATCAGGATTAAAGGCTTCATTGGGCCTGCAATGCACTTGTCAACTCCCATCATTGGAGTACAAACAAAAATGAGACTCATCAGACCAAATTACTAGTTTCCAATCCTCCACAGTAAAGTTTTGGGTGCCTCTGAGCCCATTGATAACGTGTGACTTTGTGACTTGCCGTTAAAAGAGGCCTCTTCCATAGTACTCTGCTATAGATGCTCATTGCATGCACTTCTCGTAGCAATGTCCTTTCGGAAATTGGTTGCAGTGAACTTTCATTGATTGTTCGGAGCAATTGTTGCCTGGTTTGAAACCGATTTGCAGTTACTAGGCGTGAAACATGGCAGCAGTCCCTGTTGGTGAGAATCGTTTTCTGGCCACAGTTACGTCGTCCAATTTTCAATTGACTGTGAACTAGACCACTGTTTGTAGACCCGCTGAACAGTACGCTTTGACACACCAACAAATTGGATGACTTCATTCAGTTTGTGTCTGTGGGCACAGCCAAACACGATGGCTCATCTGTCTCACGACCCATATGCAACTAAATATGAAAATCTGTCTGACGGCCCATATTGCAGACTAAATTCAACACACACATTGCTCTTCACCACTGCACGAGACAGAAATGATCCTGTAAACCATGTCAGCGCTATTTATCTCCCAATAATGCTATACCGACACTCTTTGTGCAACAGGTAACTTCCTACTGTTATTTCTGTCAGGGGCGACTAATTTTTTGTCCGATGTGCTTATAACGAATCAGACAATAACATTTTTTGCAAATACATTCTGATTTAGCTTTAATAGCCAAACAGTATTTACTTTCTAAATATGCCTCACACATTTCATATTTATAGGTTTAATAAAAAAATAAATTGCCTTTACTTCTTAATTTTTGATTACCTTTTGCATATGCTAATGATTTATTTATATACATTTTTTTTTTTTGGATCAAGATGCCAGACTTTCGGTGACTGAATAACACAACCAGATATACACACATAATGCACCACAGAGTGAAAGGTTGGAGAATTCATATTCAATTATACTACAACTGAATTTGAAATATATTGAGTTTTACTTAACAATACAAAGATTGAAAATTTTTGCCAGTTTTATAGTTCGAACAGTGTTTTTATATTCAACAGAAACTATAACAGAAACTGTAAAGGGCATATTTCATTCACTGCACTTGAATTCTATTTGAGGAAACCAGCTCTTTTTTGAACTATACTTAAAATTTTCAGCATACCAATTCTTAAGCTGAATTTTAGAACCAACTATGTGATAACATTAATTTTTGCAGCATTGTTTCTCTAAAAGTATGCCAACTGTGTTTAAGATAGTGACACCATTCCTTCCTTAAATTCAATTTTGTGAAAATTACAATATATTGGTAGAAATGTATATGAACATATATGTATTTACCAATTGCTTTGTTTTGTCACTTTTCAACTTAGCATGTTCATTCTTCCCTGCAGTTAACTCATCCTCACTGTACTTGAAATCACGAACTATGAACCTGGAAAGAACAAGAAAAAAATTGCATGGAAATGCATGCAACACTTCATAACTGACTGGCTATAAATACAGAATATTAAAAAGGCACATGGTTTGTGTGCAGTGTGTTACACGTACTCATTACCAAAAGTAAATAGCATGGGAAATGTACATCACATCACTGATTCAAGAGATAAATTGTTTTTTGGAAGTACACTTCATAAAATTACTTTAAACTTTAAGTTTATGATACAAATACATGAAATATGAAGCATCCTACAAATTTTTTTTTTTTTTTTGATTGGAGGTTTAACGACTACCATGAGCAACTCGGTGGGCTATAAGCAGTCGCTCGTCCATAATTTAGGATCACTGGTTGCAGGGAAAGGGGAGAGCCAGTGACACACAACATTCATGCCTCACCGAGATTTGAACCCGGATGGAACCCTTTTGGACGAATGATCAGAGGCCATCGCTTAGACGACTGTGCCATCGGGGTGGCTATTCTACAAATTCAAAATCTAATGCGAAGAAGTAAATTTTAACAGCTATGGAATACTGTCATAGTTGTTAGGTGATTATGCTTTGCCTACCAAAGCATAATCACCTAATCTGTTGAACATCACTTAGGGATGTGTAATTGGATGGAAGAATGTTGCCGACAAGCTTAAATGCAGATATCTCTTATGAGGCCACCATCTTTTTGGTCACATGAGCAGACACTAAGGAAAATACATCATCCATGCATCCTCAAACCCAAAAGCTGGGTATCTATGAGATAATCCACCATGTTCAACACTGGTTCAATTTCAGTGATCTGACAGGACTCAGTATTTTGATAGCTCTGCTAACAGTGACATTAACAGCATCTTAACAACTATAACTCTGTTCCCCTTTTATACAAAAGAATGACATTATTACCATATCTCCCTTTATACTCGTATAATCCATAGACCATGAAATTCTGAAAAAAAAAAAAAAAAAA
This sequence comes from Macrothele yani, assembly GCA_039090855.1. Lineage (NCBI taxonomy): Eukaryota > Metazoa > Arthropoda > Arachnida > Araneae > Macrothelidae > Macrothele > Macrothele yani. The sequence goes on from CM077026.1 coordinate 123,087,689, forward strand.
AAAAAATCACTGTATAATTTGTACCAGTGATATTGGACCCAAACTGTAATTTCTGATGAAAAAGTCACAACTCACAGGATGACGAAGATTTCTAAAGAAGAAAAAAAAAAAAATGCTTTTATTATAACAAAGTAACTGTAGACAAAAATCCTTAGTACTTTTTTAAAAACAGCAAATAAAGTGCAAAAATTCCCAGCTTTTTCACCATTAAACTGCTAAAAATCTGTTGTACTTGGCATCTCTGAAAATGTTTCAACTGAAGAGTGAACAAAAACCTTAACTAACATGATTAGCACATCGAAAACAAATGAATGTGATTTGCAAAATGATTACTGACAACAATGATTACTTGCTGTGGGACAGCTCAGCACCACTACAGCAGCACTAACAATAAAAAAAAAAATCTTTGCATTGCATTACATTTTTTTTATTGTTAGTGCATTTGTGATATGACTCAGTTCAAAATTTCATAAGGGAACATATCTTTGCCCTCTAGAATAAAAGTAATTAACCTTGATATCAAGATGTTTTGACTTTAGGGAAGAGAAAACCCATTACACTGATATAACTAGAGGATATTCTGAACTTCTATCATCATTCAGTGCATAACCTCAGGCCCTTAATGAGTTTGATTCGTTAAAATAAAAGAAATTTCATTATCTGGGGTAGCGACTTTTCATCTGGACACACTTTTGGGAGTACACTTGCCAAATGAACTCATGGGCATGAATCCCCTTCACTGGTGACCTTAAGTCAGAGGCTCCAAAATGAGCAAACTCTAATGAGCAAGGAAACTGAATAAAATGACAAATTCTAAGAGAAAGCCAGAAAGGAGCTAAGATATTATGCACCTACATTCACATTCATAACAATAAAGCAATGAAGGGTATGTAATGATAATCACTAATTTCAGCACTCTATATCATCAAGCAGCGAAACACAACTTTAGCTGGGGGGAGGGGGATGCTTACTGCACTAATTTTATGAAGTGCAATTCCATAAATGTCTACAGCAGTCAGATAAGCTGGAGTTTAGTCCTACAGTTCCTAACTCTGGGGTTTAACCACACAGTTCAACAATGCAGGGAGTGAAAATGAAGTAACAAAATAGAAGATCAGTACTTACAGTTTCTGTTTTTTTGTTTGGGATGTTTAGTACCTGCAGTAGCTGAACACCTTGTGACCAACCCCTGCCAACACTATTATGCTTTTTTTTTTTTTTTTTTGAAGCAACATTCACCTTTTCTTTAGCATTTATTTAAAGCAGCTTTTGATTATTATCATTTGTGAGAAAGGAGTGTTCCTTACACAATCACCCTGCAATGCTTGTCCATCTCAGGTTTTCCTCCATTCACATTTTTTAGATGGGTTCCATATTCTGCTCATTAGCTGCTGATCTGCTCTTAGGGAAAAGCAGGTAGTCACTATCATGTAGGATGGATCAATTCCTTCTTTCCTCAAGATGAGGGGGATCTCCCATTTCTCTGAAAAGTTAGGAACCTGTGGATTCTTTTTTTCTTTCCCTCCATGTTTTTTTTTTTATTGGGCTGCTCAGCCATCCTCAGAGTGAATGCTCAACAAACTGATGTACACCCAGCTCTGTTTTCCTCCTTTTAGTTAGTTTATGACACTCAACGTGGTTGACGAGTGATAGTTTTTTACCTGTTCCTTCCTGTCATTACTTCTTCAGTGTCTCATCCCCAATCAAGCTTTTCCTTACTTTGCTAGTTGTCTCTCTCTCATTCTTGCTGCATTGACTTCCACACAGTGAGCTACAAATCAAGCAGCCAATATCCTAAAAAGCCATCATCTTCTGGTCTTACACTAGCCAGAGTTGAACCATTTCCATCTGTAAGCAGGGTGCAACTGTCTTCTCACTTTTACAGCCTTACTATTCCCACTTTTTTCAGAAAAGCTGAGTGATTTCCGATGCATGGTGTAAGCATCTCACTTTGTGCTTTTTCTCTACTCAAAACTGGGAACTTTCACTTCCACTACCATTACACAGTGTCATACCAGCCCATTTTCTGGTCTATTATTTGGGGTGGATGACAATTTATGGTCTTGTTTATAACTTGAGACAAGAAAGATGACACTGAATTTTCGGGTGTAATAAGCATGTCTTTTGAATCCGTTCTGACGCAAATTAAATTTATCAAAGCTATTCAAAGTCAATGGAACCAGTATGGAAAATAATAGTATCTGAAGGAAGAAAGAAGTTTTTCTATCGAGTTTTTAATCCCTCAGATATTGCTGTAAATGGCATCGTGAGCTTACGCCCTCTGGTTGCAGACTTGCGCGTTAAGAAAAACATGAATTTATATGAGAAACTTGTACAGAAAACTAGCGGATAATGCTTACCTTGGCATTCCTTTCTAGCGACGGGGACATTTCACGCACGTGTTTTCCGGTCTTTGTTGAGGTTATTGTCCTAAAGTCCGTTGTATGCGATGACTGGCTTTACTTCTCACACTTTTCGCTGGGTATACTCATTGGATCTTTGCTTTAGGATTCCAAACATCAATTTTTACCGTTCTTTATACTCGAAATTTTCGCCCATACTCTGGGCATCTTCAGGAGCGTGGCGACTTTACCACCGATGTTCGCGGCTAACTTCGCGCTAATGGAGTCCGATACTCCTTGTTGCCATTCGTCGGAAAAACTTTCCTGGATATATTTCGTTAACAAGCCCGGCTGGCGCCATCTATGTTTATTTAAGACCACTTTTTTTTCCCCCGTATTTTTTTTTTTTTTTTTTAATTTTTTTAATTTCTTCTCCTATCCTGGTTTTCTTGTCTTTTTTGCCTGTTTTTCTTTTGTTGTTGTTTTTCTTGTCTTATTAGTTCTTTCCACAGGCCCGATAATGTGCTAGGGTCGTTCTGGTTACATACCCTTGCTTTATTTTTGTAGATTAATATTGCTTCTTCCCTCCTCATTTGCCTTTCCGATTTTTTATTCTTTTTTTAGCATTTTAATTTCATCGAACTTTGGGAATGTCCGGTTTTCCAAGCAGAATTGCACTAAAGCCGTTTTGGCTTCTTTTTTTGCCAGTTAGATATGTGTTGTTTAAGTCTTTTTTTTAATCTGTTTTTCGTACTTCCAATGTACGATATTGGGGGTATGTGTGCTATTGGAATTTCGTAGGTTCCTGATTCTTCTAGCATTTTTCCTCTGTTTTTTTGTTGACAGTCATACTTTTCACGGTGTGCACTGCGCTTCCTAGTTGTAAGTCATATTTAGCACAGTGCCTATTGATTTCTTTACTCACTCCTTCCAGGTATGGGAAAGCTCCAATGTATTTCAATTTTTTATTTCTCATCTTCCTTTGGTTGTGCACTTCTTGGCCTTCTTTCCTCTGAGTCATATGCTTTTTACTCTCATGTATCCATTTATTAATTAGCTTGCTCGTTTACCCATACTCTTGTGATATTTTCGAGATAAACTCTAGCTCTTGATTTTTTAGCCTGTTGTTAGATGTGTGTGTGTGTACGCTCGCCGTATCAAGTTTACTATGCTGTTTTTTTTATGTATCACTGGATGGTGCGACGAGTATGGTATCAGTACAGGTATGTAAGTTGCTTTTCTGAACACAGAGTATTCAAAACTATTTTTGTTTTTCTTTAGTTGAATGTCCAGGAAGGATAGGCAATTATCCTCTTCAAACTCAATAGTTAGCTCTATGGTGTTACATATTTTGCTAAACTGCTGTGCTAGATCTTGTAGCTCGGCTTTGTTAAGTTTAGACATTACAATAATGTCGTCTACATATCGAGCATAAAGTATTGGTTTTTCAGGTAAATTTTGAATAATTTCTTTTTCGAGGTATGCCATAATCACTTCTGCGTATAATGCCGATAATGGGGATCCCATAGGGCCACCTTGTGTTTGTTTATATATATTTCCTTCAAAATGGAAGATGTTGTTTTCCTTGATGAAATATAAGGTATCCTTTAGCTCTTTCAATTGTGACAAGTTTAGTTCTTTGTTGATGCTTAGTTGCTGCATAATCAATTCGATGGCTAGCTCGACAGGAGTGTTTGGGTATAACGCCTTAACATCCATGGAGGCCATAGTTATTTGCTCTAGGTCTTGATTAATTAATTTGATTTTTTCTATAAACTCATAGCTATTCTTTAATGTATATTGATTCCTCATGAATATTGGGGATAGATAGTTGTATATCTTTTTTCTAGGTTGATGAGTGGTGAGATTTTTTTCGATAGAATCAGTCTTAAAGGTGTGTTTTCTTTATGAGTTTTAATTTTCGAGAATATTTTTGGCATCCCTGCTCCCATTGGAGGGTTTGCATTTTTTATTTCTGTTGGTAACGTGCTGTGGTTCCTTATATTAGCCAGGTAGGTAAGTTGTTTGTCGGTGGGATCTTTGTTGATGCTATCGCACTGTAGCTCTGAGATGGCCGTCCGCATTTTATCATTATATTCCAAAGTGTCCATAATAACAATTTGCCCTGTTTTGTCCGCTTCGCAGAATTTGATCGTGGGGTCTTTGCAAAGATTTACTAGTTGTTTTCTGTCATACTTTAATTTATTAATCTTACAGTTTTTTTTTTGTGCTTAGCATTATACTCTTTAAGCATGATTCTGAATAGCTTAAACCTTAGATCGGTAGCATGTTCTGGATGCACTCGCTGCACAATATCTTCTAAGATAGGAATGTACTCTTCTGTTCTTGGGGTTTTAGGTGGAAATGCGTATTTTTCCCACGTTGTAGCACTGCCTTTTCACTACAAGTTAGCGCTCTCGATGATTGATTCACAAACACTGGGTATTCTGTGCTTTCATCACCCCTCATTTTGATTCCATCTAAAAGGGTATTAAATTTCTTGGAAGTTGAGCTTTCTGCCGCCTTTTTGTTGGCTTTCGACTATTTCATTGATTTCAGTGAGAACATCGTCTATAATAAGGGTTTTCCATGTCCCGTTAAAATTCATATATTCAGTATTCAGTATCTGGTTCCACATATTATAGCACTGAATGTGGTTTTGGTATAGTTGTTTTCTTTTATAAATGATTTCTGCACTTAGTCTTTTCTCTTGACACGTCAGTAGCAGCCTTTTGTCTTTTCCATGCATAGGAATTTCCAACAAACCTATGCATGGAAAAGACAAAAGGCTGCTACTGACGTGTCAAGAGAAAAGACTAAGTGCAGAAATCATTTATAAAAGAAAACAACTATACCAAAACCACATTCAGTGCTATAATATGTGGAACCAGATACTGAATACTGAATATATGAATTTTAACGGGACATGGAAAACCCTTATTATAGACGATGTTCTCACTGAAATCAATGAAATAGTCGAAAGCCAACAAAAGGCGGCAGAAAGCTCAACTTCCAAGAAATTTAATACCCTTTTAGATGGAATCAAAATGAGGGGTGATGAAAGCACAGAATACCCAGTGTTTGTGAATCAATCATCGAGAGCGCTAACTTGTAGTGAAAAGGCAGTGCTACAACGTGGGAAAAATACGCATTTCCACCTAAAACCCCAAGAACAGAAGAGTACATTCCTATCTTAGAAGATATTGTGCAGCGAGTGCATCCAGAACATGCTACCGATCTAAGGTTTAAGCTATTCAGAATCATGCTTAAAGAGTATAATGCTAAGCACAAAAAAAACTGTAAGATTAATAAATTAAAGTATGACAGAAAACAACTAGTAAATCTTTGCAAAGACCCCACGATCAAATTCTGCGAAGCGGACAAAACAGGGCAAATTGTTATTATGGACACTTTGGAATATAATGATAAAATGCGGACGGCCATCTCAGAGCTACAGTGCGATAGCATCAACAAAGATCCCACCGACAAACAACTTACCTACCTGGCTAATATAAGGAACCACAGCACGTTACCAACAGAAATAAAAAATGCAAACCCTCCAATGGGAGCAGGGATGCCAAAAATATTCTCGAAAATTAAAACTCATAAAGAAAACACACCTTTAAGACTGATTCTATCGAAAAAAATCTCACCACTCATCAACCTAGAAAAAAAGATATACAACTATCTATCCCCAATATTCATGAGGAATCAATATACATTAAAGAATAGCTATGAGTTTATAGAAAAATCAAATTAATTAATCAAGACCTAGAGCAAATAACTATGGCCTCCATGGATGTTAAGGCGTTATACCCAAACACTCCTGTCGAGCTAGCCATCGAATTGATTATGCAGCAACTAAGCATCAACAAAGAACTAAACTTGTCACAATTGAAAGAGCTAAAGAATACCTTATATTTCATCAAGGAAAACAACATCTTCCATTTTGAAGGAAATATATATAAACAAACACAAGGTGGCCCTATGGGATCCCCATTATCGGCATTATACGCAGAAGTGATTATGGCATACCTCGAAAAAGAAATTATTCAAAATTTACCTGAAAAACCAATACTTTATGCTCGATATGTAGACGACATTATTGTAATGTCTAAACTTAACAAAGCCGAGCTACAAGATCTAGCACAGCAGTTTAGCAAAATATGTAACACCATAGAGCTAACTATTGAGTTTGAAGAGGATAATTGCCTATCCTTCCTGGACATTCAACTAAAGAAAAACAAAAATAGTTTTGAATACTCTGTGTTCAGAAAAGCAACTTACATACCTGTACTGATACCATACTCGTCGCACCATCCAGTGATACATAAAAAAAACAGCATAGTAAACTTGATACGGCGAGCGTACACACACACACATCTAACAACAGGCTAAAGAATCAAGAGCTAGAGTTTATCTCGAAAATATCACAAGAGTATGGGTAAACGAGCAAGCTAATTAATAAATGGATACATGAGAGTAAAAAGCATATGACTCAGAGGAAAGAAGGCCAAGAAGTGTACAACCAAAGGAAGATGAGAAATAAAAAATTGAAATACATTGGAGCTTTCCCATACCTGGAAGGAGTGAGTAAAGAAATCAATAGGCACTGTGCTAAATATGACTTACAACTAGGAAGCGCAGTGCACACCGTGAAAAGTATGACTGTCAACAAAAAAACAGAGGAAAAAATGCTAGAAGAATCAGGAACCTACGAAATTCCAATAGCACACATACCCCCAATATCGTACATTGGAAGTACGAAAAACAGATTAAAAAAAAGACTTAAACAACACATATCTAACTGGCAAAAAAAAGAAGCCAAAACGGCTTTAGTGCAATTCTGCTTGGAAAACCGGACATTCCCAAAGTTCGATGAAATTAAAATGCTAAAAAAGAATAAAAAATCGGAAAGGCAAATGAGGAGGGAAGAAGCAATATTAATCTACAAAAATAAAGCAAGGGTATGTAACCAGAACGACCCTAGCACATTATCGGGCCTGTGGAAAGAACTAATAAGACAAGAAAAACAACAACAAAAGAAAAACAGGCAAAAAAGACAAGAAAACCAGGATAGGAGAAGAAATTAAAAAAATTAAAAAAAAAAAAAAAAAAAATACGGGGGAAAAAAAAGTGGTCTTAAATAAACATAGATGGCGCCAGCCGGGCTTGTTAACGAAATATATCCAGGAAAGTTTTTCCGACGAATGGCAACAAGGAGTATCGGACTCCATTAGCGCGAAGTTAGCCACGAACATCGGTGGTAAAGTCGCCACGCTCCTGAAGATGCCCAGAGTATGGGCGAAAATTTCGAGTATAAAGAACGGTAAAAATTGATGTTTGGAATCCTAAAGCAAAGATCCAATGAGTATACCCAGCGAAAAGTGTGAGAAGTAAAGCCAGTCATCGCATACAACGGACTTTAGGACAATAACCTCAACAAAGACCGGAAAACACGTGCGTGAAATGTCCCCGTCGCTAGAAAGGAATGCCAAGGTAAGCATTATCCGCTAGTTTTCTGTACAAGTTACTTTGAAATATCGCACGTAAAAGAGAATAGTACAATAATTAGAGCTATATAATAGTCAGAATTAGAACTACTAAGTGGAATTATATGAGAAACATTTCACATCAGAAACGTTCTCCAACACAGAAAGAATTTTTCAAATCGGACTCTTAGAAACAGAGATATCGACAAAAATAACATGTGACTTTACGTCCTCTGGTGGGAAAACCATGCATTATTTTAGGAAGAAAGTATTCTCAAAAGGTTTTTCAATATGAGTGATATTGGTCCAAGAAAATAAAAAATTTTAGTCAAGTCTTTAGGAGCCCAGATTTTGCTACAAATACATCAGAAGCAGAAATTAACACTTATGCCCCCTGGTGGCCAAACTATTCTTTACCAAACATTAGAAATTATATGAAAAATATTTTCCATCATACATGTTGTATGCGATACAGGAAGAATGTTTCAAATCGGAGGTTTAGAAGCAGAAATAACACAGAAAACACAATTTACCTTAGTGCCCCCTAACGGAAAGTCTATGATTTACTTGAAAATTTTGAATTTACAAGGAAAACATTTCGCATCGGAAACACTGTGCAACAAAGAAGGAATTTTTAAAATCGGACTCCTAGAAGAAGAGATATTGACAAAAATAAGATATACATCTATCCCCCCCCCCCCCCTTGGGCGTTATTTCAAGAAGAAAATGTTCCTAAAAGGTTTGTCCACATGAGTAGTATCGGTCAACAAAAAAAAAAAAAAATTCAATCGAGATTTTAGAAGCTCATATTTTGCTGCAAATACATCAGAAGTGGAATTTAAGACTTACGCCCCCTGGTGGCCAAACCATTTTTACAAAAAATTAGAAATTATGCGCAAATGATTTCCCATCAGGAGCTATATCCGGTGCAGAAAGAATTTTTCAAATCGGAGATTTAGAAGCAGAGATATAAGGGGAAACACATTTTACCTTTACACCCCCTAGCAGAAAGTCTATGAATTATTTGAAATTATATGAAAAACATGTCACACTGAAAACACTATCCAACAAAGAAGGAATTTTAAAAATCTGACTCCTAGAAGTAGAGATATTGACAAAAATAAGATATACATCTAAGCCCCTGGCGTAGAAATGATGCATTATTTTAAGAAGAAAATGTTCCTAAAAGGTTTGTCAACATGAGTAGTATCAGTCTACAAACGACTTTTTCTTCAATCGAGAATTTAGTTGCAAAGACATATGAAGCGGAAATTAAGGCTTATGCCACCTGGTGGCCAAACCATTTTTTTTACAAAAAATTAGAAATTATGTGCAAATGATTTCCCATCAGGAGCTATATCCGGTGCAGAAAGAATTTTTCAAATCGGAGATTTAGAAGCAGAGATATAAGGGGAAACACAATTTACCTTTACACCCCCTAGCAGAAAGTCTATGAATTATTTGAAATTATATGAAAAACATGTCACACTGAAAACACTATCCAACAAAGAAGGAATTTTTCAAATCGGACTCCCTAGAAGTACAGATATTGACAAAAATAAGATATACATTCACACCCCTGGCGGAGAAACTATGGAATATTTTAGGAAGAAAATATTCTGAAAAAGTTCATCAATGTGAGTGGCATCAGTCTACGAAAGAATTTTTTCAATCAATATTTTAGAAGCTCAGATTTTATGCAAATACATCAGAAGCAAAAATTAAGACTTATGTCCCCTGGTGGCCAAAGTATTCTTTACCAAAAATTTGAAATTATATGAAAAAGATTTGCTATCAGGAGCTGTATCCGCTGAAGAAGAAAAAAATTCAAATCGGAGTTTTAGAAGAAGAGTTATCGGGGAAAATGTAATTTACTTTTACACCCCCTAGAGGAAAATCTATGTGTAATTTGAAAAAGTAACTATATCTAAAATACTCTTTGTCATAAATGGAATCAAAAGATAAAAGAATTTTTTCAATTGGATGTTTAGAAGCAAATATGTGGAATAAAACGTATTTTTGAATTCGACATCATCTGCATTTACACCCTCTAGCGGCGAAATTGTATATCATAAAAAAAAAAAAAAAAAAACGAAATGAAGGATCATCATTTGCATATTTCAAGCTTCCCAATGCAAAAAGAATGTTTTAAATGACTAATAGTTGCATAGATATCGTGTCTACAGATGGACGGACAAACTGATAACATAAGCACAATCTTTTTTTACAAAAGACGTGCTAAAAAATTCCATCAGCTACTTGTAGGCCATGGCTGATGACATCTTCAAGTGCCTGTTTTGCTTTTCTTTTGGTGTTATCTCACTGCACTCTTTGGGTGATCTCAAAAGGCATTTAAAACAAAGGAGGGAATGCACCCTGCTCCTGAATTTTTCATCCACTTATCTGACCCTTTTAATTATTTACACAATTATTCACTAAATTATTAATTTGTGTTTACATAATCAAACAATGTCTTCACCTCCTAATTACAAATCTCACACCAATATGCTTGGGGCAGCATTAAATACTATATTTTGTTAGTTCACAGGAATGGACATTTTCTGAAAGCTGTGTAACCTTGCAATGCCCTACTTTCCAGCCCTTTAGAATTATTTTAGAATTGTAGGGGTAGAAGTATTAAAATAAGATACTTAAATCATTCCAGCTCAGAAGTATGCTGGAGTTGTACTAAGAACTCACAGAGAAACAAAGAATTAGATCTCCTTTCTCAGAAAACAGATTACTTAGTTACAATATCAGTAGTACATATGGTTTTATTTTGCTAGCCAAATCACTCTACATCAGGGATCTACTTAAACCTATTAATGGAAATTAAGAATATCCTGAAAACAGAAGTACAGAATGGATGGAATACATTACTGCCCTGATAATAAATTATTCCCATGTGTTTGGGCAATGGAAAGTAAACTGCCAGTGTATTATACAGTACAGCAAATTTCAACATGGGTACAGAAGGGGAAAAAATGATTGCTATTAAACCTGCAGCTTCTCAATAAATGCTACATCTGCAGAACTGATGTGTGCATCTGTCATAAAACATATACTCATGAAGTAGCATCTTATTGATTGATGCATTAACAGTCTTCAAAGAAAACCAAGCAAAACATCTTAAGTCACAGATTACTTAAATAAATACAATGCAAAAACACACGAGCTTTACGCTGTGGTCAACTATCAAACACACATGTAACGACTGACGACCACTGGTTGATTAATACACTGCTGGCCACCCAAAATGCAACACCAAGAAGGAAGCATCCGATTGGCCTGAAATTTGCAGCATGCGTCGGCTGCGAGAGGACATGCAAACGATTAGCATTGCAGGGCATATGCAAATCATGTGAGCCCGGCACGCCACCGAGAAGCACTATAAGAAGGGTGCGCAGAAGGCCGGGTGTAAGTAGTGGAAGTGTGTTGTGCTGCCGGACTTGTGCGTGGGAAGCTTCCTGATGCTTCGTCGCAGAATATGGCAGTCATTCCAGCACGTTTCGGAGTTCGACAGAGGACGAATAGTGGCTTATTGCGACAGCGGTTTATCCTACCGAGACTTCGGCGCCCGTGTGTGGGATGACATCCAGGTTCAGTGAGGCGAGTATGGATTCGGTGGGTGCAGGAGGGATGAACGGACCGATGTGGCGATTGCTGCTGCCGCGGCACACCACCGAACGAGAGGACCGGCATGTTGTGCGGCGGGCATTGACGGCTCGCACCGCCACATCATGAACGTTAGCGCAGGAAAAAGAGTGAGTTGCGCAACAACCTGTGTCAGCCTGTACCGTTCGACATCATCTGCAGGAGCGGGGACTTGTCGCACGGTGCCCATTGCTCCTAATACCATTGACGTTACACCACCGGCAAGTGCGGTGGCAGTGGGCCGTTGAAGGCCACACCTGGACTACGGAATGGCATGACATCGTCTTCTCCGACGAATCCCACTTCTGCCTGCAACACCACGATGGTCGGATCCGCGTGTGGCGGCACCACGGCGAGAGACTGTATGACGCCTGCATTATGCATCGCCATACTGGTCCATCGCCTGGCGTTATGGTTTGGGGCGCAATTGGAATTGACACCCGCACCCCTTTGGTACGCATCGCCAGTACACTCAACAGCCACCGCTACATCTCCGACGTTTTGGAGCCTGTAGACCTGCCAGCGGCCACATTTCAACAGGACAATGCGCGCCCGCACGTGGCATGCACTGTGCAACAATTCTTCATGGCCCACCAGGTGTCACAGCTGCCGTGGCTCGCCTGTTCTCCCGATATGTCGCCCATCGAACACGTCTGGTCGCTGATCGGCAACCGAGTGGCTCGGCAAGCACCACCCATGGCTACGTCTAATGAACTGTGGCAACGTGTGGAAGCAGCCTGGACCGACATACACCAAACCCACATCCAAAACCTCTTTTGTTCGATGCCGCGGCGTGTAGCGGCCATTATTACCAGTCATGGGGGCCACACGAACTATTGATGTCTGCGTGTTCCGCAAGTCGCACGGGCCTGTAAGCTCAATTGTTTCATCTTTGTATCTGTTGTTATGTGTCCAGTAAATCTGGCTTTGCTAGCTCGTGTCCTTCTTGGTGTTGCATTTTGGGTGGCCAGCAGTGTAGTAATACTTCTAATTTTGCCTTCACCCCAACTAAAGCAAGAGAAAATACATTACATATTTGTACTTATCTTTCAGACTAACATCACAACTTTCAGTGGATTTCTTTAGAGTACTAATTTAATCAAACTGATATTTGCTTAGATCACATACATACATACATACATACATACATACACAGTGCCTTGATCACACACACACATACATACATACATACATACACAGTGCCTTGTACATAATAATAAAAGTTACCAAAATTCATAAACATAATAAGCTTTTCAAACATGAACAAAAATGCACAGTAAACATTACTTTTTTTCCCTTGCATGAAGTTTGAAATCATCTGCAACTTTCTGGAACAGTGTAACATTGTACAGGCAATGCTCATTGTCTTCATACAGTTTCCTACACAGGGACAAAGAAACACTAATCTAGTAACTTTAGATAAGACAACATGCAAAATACACACACAGATAAACATACTAAGAAATTTACTAAAAATATTATTAATTTGATGTTTACATACCAATTTTACTAAAAATAATACACTGTGATTACACCACCAAATGTTTTATACATTGAAATTTTACTCCTGCAATATTTTAAGAGTGCTCTTCACACTTCTGGCAAGCAAACACAATTTTTTTCCATAGTCAGTCAATATGTACTCGTAAATTTCAGGGTATTCAACTTTTCCTTCCTGTTCACCCCACTGAGGAACAATCAGTAGGAAAGGCATCTATTTACAGACCTTCAAATGCACGCACAAGAATTTCAGAGATGACAACAGTTGGTTTTCTATAAGAAGACAACAACTTAAATGCAAAATTCCTTCACCAGATATGCATATTTTAATGAATATTCATTTACTTAAGGATGGTCATTTTCCAGAATTGCACCACATAATCTGTATGGGGGAAGTGCTTCTTATGATGTGTTAACCCTCACAACCACCTTTGGGGCCTTCGAAACAGCAGCAGCTTTTGGCAATGTTCTGGAGAAAAGCTGGCTCACATACATTGAATAGCATCTTCTGATTCATCCAGATTCAGACATCTGTTGTCCTGTTCATCCCCTTTGACCTCATCACAAAAATTCTTGAAAGGACACAAGTTTGAAGACCAATGTAGTCAATGGCAAATGAAAAAACCTCCATTATGTTTCCAAAACCACTTCAAGAAAATGTGAGCATTGTGCCACAATATATTGTCCTTCTGGAAGTATCCATCACCATGGGGATTGAAAGTGACAATGTGGAATGGTGCACTGACCTTCTGGGAGTATCCATCACCATGGGGTCTGAAAGTGACAATGTAAGGGCACTGTGAAATGGTGCGTTTTTTTTTTTTTTTTCTGAAAGAATCTATCACCACAGAGACTGACAATGTGGACATTGTAGTAGAGTTTACTGTGAAACATATATCTCTGTTTAACTTTCCTTTTTGTTTTTGTTTTTATGTAAATTATCTTACTTCTCCAATATATATAATTTTTTTCTGAATTGGACATCACTTTCATGAATTTCCTTATACTTTTTATCAACAGACAGTGAGTCAAGGGTAAATAAAAAGCCACAAATAGTGTGTGGGGTGGTGGTACAATCAAAGACGATTTACTGATTAAATTTTGTACGCTGAATAACTTTAAAAAATTCTAAATTAATAATTTTGTATACTGAATAAGTTTTATATGCAAGACTGAAATTGTGATTAAGTCAACAAAGCTCTTTTAGATGTCCAAATAGATTTTGACATCCTTATAGGTAATTGTGATATTTCGTTAGATGTTGTTGCCACTGCTGGAAACACACTTGGAACTTTGTTTCTGGAAAACTCTTGAGTTCCATTGTCACGTTACACTGGATGCTAGAAATGTCCGAAAATCTTTGTCCTTTCATGGCAGTTTTTAATTTTGGGAAGTGCCAGAAATCACAAGGAGCTAAGTCAGGTGAATAGGGTGGGTGATCCAATTTCATAATTGATTTCTTGGCCAGGAGGCCACGAACACTGAATGCATCATGGCTTGGGATATTGTCAGGCCACAGTTCAGCTCTTTTCCTTTGAACAGAATCTCACAACCTTTTCAACACTGCTAAACTGCATTGTTGGTTTACTGTTTGTCCCTGTTAAATGAATTTGTGATGAACTATCCCCTTGCGATTGAAAAAATGCACAAGCATGGTCTTGAACTGCAAAGTGTGACATGTGGGCTTTTTCTTCAGCTCTTATGTCAAAGATACTTGACTTTCTGACAGTGTCCTCACCATATGCCACTTAGCACTTTTACCAATACTCACACAGAATGTGATGTTAATGCACTGTTCTAAATTCCTATCACTCATTTTTACCTCAAAACTCACACACGGACATGCATCACTTTTGCAGCTGCTCACTCATGAATGGCTCTACCGGTCTGTGGTTAACACATACACTACTTGAAACATGTCAAGACATGCACAGGCATGTGATTCTGCCCACATCGCCACAAGGGAGACACTATGTGACCATTCTGGGAATTAAATTGCCACACCTCATAATGTGAAGGCAGCAAACAAACTGTTACCATACACCTAAGAACCTTCTGCAACAAAAGTGCTTATTTCACACACAATGCTACTATGCATAAGTCAATACCACGAAACCCCATGAAGGATCTAGTCGTTTGGGGCACAGAAATGTCACATTTCAATGGTCATTCCCACGACCAACTCCTAAGAAAACCTGAAAATTACATTGACCTGGAGTGGGAATTGAAGCCAGATCTCCCAATTTCCATCAAATAAGTAAACCATTACACCACATGAGAAATTGCACCACAAGTATGAAAATATTATGATGAAAAAAACGGCAAGTTTATAATACATAAAAAATTTACACTTTCACTGCCACGTGACGCCAAACGGCATCATACAATATTTAGCCCAGGTGCTGCCGCTGCCGCTGAACGGCGTCATAATTGTGGCTTCATATTTCCCTTCTTAAAACCTTCTCCACTTGAAGAGAGGTATCACTTTTGTTACAGGCATTGATAATGAGTATCCAACCGTTTAAAAATGACCGCAGTTTTGGGATAGCGGATTTTTTCACATGGTTTGGGGAAGGGAAAGTAAGTTGACTCCCCATAGACTTACACAGCATGTGCTTTTAACTGCAATGTTTATTTTCCTTTGAATGTCACTGGTTTTGTGGTGAAGGGAACTATCAATAAATAAATGCTTGAGTGGCAATAAAAAGCATTTGCTGCTTAGAGTTCATTTGTAAGAGGGTCTATTGAAGATGCTACAGAGATTTCAATGAAACCCATATTGACTTCAATACTTAGTTTTTTCCACATGGAAAGTAAGTTGACTCCCCATAGACTTACACAGCGTGCACTTTTCACTGCAATGTTTATTTTCCTTTGAACGTCACTGGTTTGGCGGTGAAGGGAACTATCAATGAATAAATGCTTGAGTGGCAATAGAAAACATTTGCTGCTTAGACTTCATATGTAAGAGGGTCTATTGAAGACACTAAAGAGATTTCAAGGAAACCCATATTGACTTCAATACTTAGTTTTTTCCACATGTAAAGTCAGTTGACTCCCCATCGACTTACACAGCGTGCCCTTTTCACTGCAATGTATAATTATTTTCCTTTGAACGTCACTGGTTTTGTGGTGAAGGGAACTATCAATAAATAAATGCTTGAGTGGCAATAAAAAGCATTTGCTGCTTAGAGTTCATTTGTAAGAGGGTCTATTGAAGATGCTACAGAGATTTCAATGAAACCCATATTGACTTCAATACTTATTTTTTTCCACATGGAAAGTAAGTTGACTCCCCATAGACTTACACAGCGTGCACTTTTCACTGCAATGTTTATTTTCCTTTGAAAGTCACTGGTTTTGCGGTGAAGGGAACTATCAATAAATAAATGCTTGAGTGGCAATAAAAAGCGTTTGCTGCTTAGAGTTCATACGTAAGAGGGTCTATTGAAGACGCTAAAGGGATTTCAAGGAAACCCATACTGACTTCAATGCTTAGTTTTGTGAAAACAACGGATATGTTCAGACAGGCTATCTCTGGTCCCTTTCAACCAAAAGTTCATCGGTGGGCACATCTTGCCGTGGAAATAGATGATCTTGATAATTTGTCATCATATGCAGAATCATATTTTTTTTAGAAGCTGTAGTATGACCAGCAGTGAAAGTGAAAATGAAGAATGCGATGTTCTCTCTCATACTCCGTCTCAACAGATTTTAGCTACACGTTGGTGTGATGTTTCCCACATCACGAGAATAATTCTGTTCACTAGTGTACTAGGTCTGAAAATTAATGTGACAGGTATAGAACCAATTAAATTTTTCAATCTTTTTGTGACTGAAGAATTTTACAATATATTAGTTACCGTCTACAGTATATGCACGCCTACAGCATATGCATTGCAAAGCAATGCATATCCTGTAGACGTGTTTATATTCCTGGGGTTACTGAAGGTTATAATTACAAATATCAGTTATGGATAAATTTTCTGGTATTTTAGAATAGTGGAGTCATGGAAAGCTATGAGATCTGAACGTGGCTAGTTTGATCCAAATGCATAGACGCTCATCCATGGTGCCACGTGACGCCTTGTGGCATCTCGGGAGATTTGCTCTGGTTTCTTATCGGCACCACGTGCTTGCCGTTGAAATAGCACAGCGGCAGCGAACATGTTAACAGATTTCCCATTTCCAAGGGAGGCAACAGAAACATAGATACAATTCATAAGTGAGAGAATTAAGTGTATCACATCTTGTATACAGTCATATCATAAACAGTTTGCCAATACACCAACACATTTTTGAGCACTGCACAAAGCGATTTTTGATAAAAAAAGTCAGCATTCACGAAATGAAAATATGTGGACATGGAGAAACATTTTCAGGAAAGATATTGTTTTAATTCAAAACACATACTCTTCTTACTTACTTACTCGACCTAGGAACCACCATCTCCGTTATTTTTTCATAAGTATTCTCCCAGTCATTAGCTAATGATCTGGAACATAAGTAAACAAAAGGCTTACAGCAACAGACCTAAACACATGAATTGTCATAACAGTACATCACTACATATATTTCCAGCATTTGCAATGAACATTAATAGTACAGTTCATTAAAACATGTAAGTGTTCATCAAAAGGCACACACAATTCAGCAATACTACTCACAATATTCTCACTAAATACGGCACTACTTTTTCTAACACAGGTGGACACGAGAAAGGAAAAACAAACAAAGAATGGCAATAAAAAGAAAACACAAATAGTAATGCATTCAGAAAAGAAGATACCACCCTAAAGCTACATTTTAGTGGGTTCAAAGGTACAGCTTCATGCAATGCCACTTATTTGGATGAAAAAACTGAACACAACTTACTTATCAAGAACTTTCATCTTTCTTGCAATATCTTCTCAATATAAAAAAGCTGCTGTTTCAAATGACACACATGAACATGGTATAATATTGTTTATTTCAAGATTTAACTATCATCATGAGCAACTGCAAGGGCTATGAGAAGTCCCCTGCTCCTAATGTAGAGCAACTGTCTAGAGAAGGGAAAGATCTAGTGCTCATGTCTCATCTGGGACCCACTCAGATGAATGGTCAGAGCTTAGAACTCTATGCCACCATGGCAGCCATGGCAAATTACATGTGACTTAGTATGAATCCTTGAAACCTTTAGTTTTTCCTGATTTATACCAAATCTGGCTTTTACAAAATTTATTAGTTTAAGCAAAAACTCAACTCAACATAGAGACTCATGTTGGGGAAGGGGTGAAAATAAGCAAATATTATTTAAGTTTTACATACATTTACCTGACTCCAAAAATTTTAACAGCCACATACATGAATGAGAACTCATTACCTGACTTGAACTACTTTTCTCTCCATAAGCATATTTGTGGAGTACAACAAAAATAGGAAAAATTCAAATGTAGAATCTGGCAACAATCTTAGTCCTCCATTGGCGTGATGAAGACCTATGATAAGGTCGAAAGCTTTCAACTTACGAACTTTTTGTAAAAGTTTTCATTTAACATAACTAACGTGATCAAGTTACCTTTATTTGTTAATATTGTTACGTGTTGTTCTGCCCATCATCATCATGTGGAGTACATATTTTCTGCTTCTGTATAGGCTACAAAATGGATGACCTGCAGAATGATTTAATTTTTGGTGACCCATGATAAAAAAATTAGACTGCAAAACAAAGACTAGATTTTTTTTTACTGTGATTCAAATTTTTGTGCACTCACTGAAACTTCCCTTTGCATGATGTTAATTAATGCCCATTTCTGGATGTGAAGGAAGCTAAGATTTTTTTATTACTCATAAACTGCAAAAACTTTTTACGTTTTTAAATATAAGAGCTTCCTCAAAAAAAAAAAAAAAAAAAAAAAAAAAAACTGAAACCTACTGCAATCACCTTGTGTGACACAAATCAGTATCAACATATTTTATTATGGTACTGCAGAACTGAACATGCCCAGGAAGTCTTGAATTTCCCATTTTTCAAGCACATGCCCAAATTATCTCAATATGTACTCATTAACTTAGTTATATTCTGTTGACTGCATTACATTTTTCTGCATTACAACTTTTCCATATATCATGCTCAGATGATTGCAGCTATAATGTAACTTGTCTTGATTCTTACTTGCACACATATATCACTAAGCTTTTCTCTGATACTCAGAGGTTAGCTCCTCAAAGAAAGAACTTACTGTTGCTGTATCAACATCTCCATTTACAGTGATCCGGGGAAAACAGCTTGAGCTTCACTGACATCCGTCACATGATGCATACAAGATCTTTTGTACTTCACATACTTCATACTCATAACCTTTTTCTCATGCAGACATTCCTGAATCTGGTCCTCTCATGATTTCCTTGGCCTTGAGCTTCACTGACATCCATCACATGATGCACATCTCTACCTTTCTTTTCTGCCACTTGAGCTGACAAAATTCTCTCAGTAAGTATCTCATCATTCATTCTTTCAACATGGTCAAACCACCTAAGAATATTAGTCTCCAACTACCTAAGAATATTAACAACATTTTGCCTCCCATTACACAACTTCAACACATCTTCATTCCTCATGTGATCACAGCATGTCTTGCCACAACCCTACTCCCAGTAAGTAATGCATCTCTCCAGCACATGACTCCTATGTCTCTTCTGTAGTGCCCGGGTTTCACTGCCATACATCAGAATAGGAACAATTACACTTTCATATACAGCCATTTGGGACTTCCTTCAGAACCCATCATTCCTATGAAATGCTGTTAAAGCAGAGCTATGACTTTCTTCATTCTTACGAATTTTAAAAGTCATCACCACACTAAACTACTGATATGAAAACTACTTCCTTCAGTGTCTGACACTGAGTTCCTCTTTTTAAGCAATTAATCTCTCCACACAGATTGCAAACAAAAAATAGGGACAGTTTACATATCCCTGTTTTGTGTCACAGTTAATTTCAAACCACTTAGCAGCATTTTTTTCAGTTTTGTCCCAGGGGCGGATCCAGAGGGAGATCGCCCCTCTCAGGAACCAAGGAAAAGCGTCGATTTGTTAGGTTTTAATAACAAATTGAAAGTATTTTTGTGAAAGAAAGTATTACTTAAAAATACATTACTTTTGTAGCTGTATTATAAGGGTTGCTAAACACCAAAAGAGAATAAATCTAGTAAATAATTCCGTTTATTGGCATAAAGAGGCAAAGGAATACATTTCCTGAAAACTTTCACCACCTTCAGACGGCTTCGTCAGGCGGATAATATGCTATAAGGAGAGAATAGAATCAAATGGCAATTCAAACAAATTGTAAACAAAGTAACTTACTTTGTTTACAATTAAGTTACTTTGTTTACAATAACTTACTTTGTTTATAATTAAGTTACTTTGTTTACAATAACTTACTTTGTTTACAATAACTTACTTTGTTTACAACTTACTTACTTTGTTATTAAATAACTTACTTTGTTTATGATTGTAAACAAAGTTTTACTTCATTTACAATTAGTTTGAATTGCCATTTGATTCTCTTCTCTCCTTATAGAATATTATCCACCTGATGAAGTCGTCTGACTGAAGGTGGCGAAAGCTTGCGGGGAAACGTATTCCTTTGCCTATTTATGCCAATAAATGGAATTATTTACTAGGTATATTACTTTCGTTAATTAATTGGAAGAATGTATAAACATACTAAGAAATTTTTTTCATTTTGTGGGAAAATATCAAAAAGGTGATAAGTTTCATGAAACTTATCACCCAACCCAGAAGAAGCTGTAATTACGTTATGAGAACGTGAACACATGCATTGCACGTTGTATGTTATTGTCAGTTATGATGTTTATGTTTATTTTAAATTGTGATGTTCTTTTGCAATTAATATTTTCTGTGTATCTGAAAGATATAAAAAGTTTATTTACTTCTAACTTGTTGTTTTTCTTAACTTAAGACTATTTAATGCAAGTTTAAAATCGTGCAAAGACGGTTCCATGTGAACACACATATACTTCAGCACGATAATAATAATTTTTGAATTATTAACTTTCAACTCATCCACCTTTAAGTCACAAATTTGCTGCCATAATTCTTTTTATTCAGAGACAAATATACATACATACACACATACATATCACTCAGCTGTTCTCTGATATTCAGAGGTTAGCTCCTCAAAGAAAGAACTTACTGATTGATGCCTTATCAAATATCTCCATTTCTTTTTTTCTTTCTTTTTTTTTTTTTTTGTTGATTGAAGGTTTAACAGGGTTCCCGCTCAAAAGTAATAAAAAAAATTCCCTGACTTTTCCAGGTTCTCCAGGTGGTTTTTAATGTTTTCCAGAGTGGCATGTTGCAAAGAATTGTTACATTTCATTCCATTCCATTCATTTTTCTCACCAAAGCACACACTTGTAAATTCTTTACGTAATTTGCCTTTATAAAATTACCTGCTTTTCATTAATAACAACTAACTGTGCACATTATTTTCTGTACCAAAGTTCCGTGAACTTTTGTGAATACTACCCACACGGAAATTGTAAATACATTCCCATAGAAACAGGTCATATGTAAAAAAAAAATCTGTCAGTTGAATAGTTTCAGTTTCTCTATAATACAATGCAGCTAAGCTTAATGGTGGAATGGCTCTGTTCAAAGAAACATGTTTCAAGAGGACCAACAGACAAAGGATTTTGATCCATCATTTGGTTGGTTCTCTTGTGAAGTGTTTCTTCAAGCAGGAGCCATTGTGCCTAATTGTTCAATGTTATAACAACTACCTGCAGAAAATGAACAAAAGCTTAACAATTTTGCATCTTTTTTTAGAGAATAAAGGAAATACTTAATATAACTGAAAGTAAGATCTACCAAATTCTAGGCAGGCAGTAATTGCAATCAAAAGTTTGAAATCTTGAAAAAAAGTTTTTTTTTGGCAAAATAAAGTATCTGATATGTTGCTGAAGATCTGTGTACACCTGATCAATGTTTTCAGATTTTCATCAACATTATCCACGTTTTTCTTGAAAGAAAAATAAATAACTCGAAGGGATAATAGTGGTCAGTTTAGGAAAGGGTGACGATTCTTCCCTGGAGTGATTTGCTGTTAAACTTTTCGTAAATTCAGATTTCACCTCCCCTGGGTTCGATTTTTGGATCCAGAGAGAAAGTCAAGAAAAAGTTACAGAAAATTCTATTTTCTCATCGTTGTTTTTTTTTCTCCCTCTTCTGCTTAATGTACAAAATGAGTGTTTTTACTTTGTTAAGGGATAGGAGAGTAGCAAAGGGCTACCCTCCCTCCAATTCAGTATTTATCATCGCTCTGGGGCTAGCCTATGGATTTTGGTTAAGTTCCAAGGTTAAGCATATAAATTGCGTAATAAAGAGTAAGTGATTGCTTTCAAAATTACTCAGCCCAGCAGGAGGGAAATAACAGTGCACATCAAAAAAAAAAAAAAAAAAAAAAAAAAAAAAAGGGAAGGGATGTAATATTCTGAATGAAGAGTGGTGTAAATAATTTTTTTTCTCTTTCTTTTACCTTTGTTGTGTGAACAAAAGTGTAGCATTTGTATTATTCATTATCTAATCTATGAGTAGGACAATTCAGAAGTTAGTAGGATGTATTATAATTTTATCTTTGAAATTATGAAGTTGGTGAGGTAAGGCTGGGATGGACTTGATAAGTGGGCCTGATAACAAGAATAAATGTAATCCAAATTAGGAAGAAAAAAAAAAGGAAAAAGAATAATCTTTTGCCGGGGCAAGCAATTTCATAAGTGATGTTTTTTTTTGTTGAGTATTAAAAAAAAAAAAAAAAAGGGAATGCAAGAAAAAGAAAGCTGGTCTATGCTCAAAATAGTTAGTGAAAAAAAAAAATGTAGTTTTTTTTGGTATATGATGTATGTATTTATATTTTCTGTAAGTCAAATGCAGTTCCTTTCTTCGTCCAACGGTCATTTTTTTTCCCAAGCTCATTCCAAGAAAAGGGGAGTGCTGTTTGAAATTGTTAGGAGGTCGCCCACCCAAAAGTGAGCCGTTATTTACACAAAGAGACATTTTTTCCTCTCTACAACGCTGTGGTGAAATTCTCAGAACAGAAACACTACTCCCGAGAAATTTCCCAGCTGGGTTCACGTGGGCTGGCAAAGAGGGCTTAATCCTGAAGAGTTATAGTACGAGCTGTCAAGCTCTAAGCGGCATGAAAACAGGCGTGCATAAAATTTATGTGTTTCCTCCAGGAAGGCAAAAAGGGTCATATCAAATTGCACATGTGCCTGGTCGCTGAGAGTTCCTGTGTTTTTGCTTTTCCCCCACCCTACCTTCCTCTGGTGGTAAGAGGAATGTCACGTGGGCAAGCACGAAACCATTGCGTGGTTTTGACCGGCTGACCAATGGGAGCAAAGCGTCCCTCGTGGATGGCGCTGATTGGCTCTCTGTGTTCTTCTGCGAGGGAGCGTCGTTTTGAGTCTAGAGAAGAAAGCTCGCAAAAGAGTAGTTGGAGGTGAAAGGAGGAAAGAAAGAATGGAGGTCAATTGGGAGATAGTCATCATCTTAGGCGGTTACCCGCCACCAGCCAGAGAAAAAAAAGATAAAGACCTCATCCCTGATCCCCGCGAAAGGAATTTTTTTTTTAGCAAACAGCAGCTCTAAAGCGACTCCAGAGTATGAAGGGACCCGGGCCGAAGGGCACCACCACCACCAGGCAGTTAGGCCTTAAAAAAAAACGGTTCGTCTATTTGCCGGGCCGTGAAGAGGTCAACCGACGCTTGAATCTCAACCCCAGGCGAGACTTGGCATCCGATAACTGCAAAGTCCAATAACTCACTCCCATCTATGCAATCCATGATGGTCAATGACGGCTCTGGGAAGGAAGCATCCTAACGTACCAGGTGCACTTCGTCAGTGAGCGCGGTCAAAGATTTTGACCTCCATTCAGATGTCAGCCTAAGACGTGGTGTTCCGACCTATTTGTGAATTTCAACACTGGTTCCCCCTCATCAAGGGGTAAGTTGTATACACTAATTCTATTTTTGGCCCTTTCGTAGAGCCGAAGTCGGCACTACCGTAATCAGATTACCAGTATGCTCTAAAAGAAAAAAAAAGTACTTTCCGTCTGCATGTCGGAGGTTATCCAGTTAAGATTCATCAGGAAAGAAAGAGGGAACTGTACGTGACATTATCTCACAAATGTAGTAAACATATAAAAAGAAAAAGGAAAAAGTTAAACTCACAAATATGATTGTAAATCGCGATAGTTTACTCGCCTCTTCAAGGCGGGAATTTTCATGTTAAAATGTTAACACTTCAGTTCACCTGTGCATACCTGCCTTAAGAATTTTATTTGGAGTTTTGTTAATAGAGAGAACGATATAAGTAATCTTAATCTACACCTATATATATACCTATATAGATATACACTAATAAATATTGGATCCAGAGTTTTGATATTTGTTCAGAGAAGATACAATTTGTTTGGATAACATGTAAGCCAGCCACAAATGTAAATTAACGTTCACGCTGTGTTAATAAGTGACATTATTCACGTGGACTCTGCCATGATTATATAAGATCGATCATTTGAATTACTGACTTCACAAATGAGTGGGCCAGTGAAGCCTTAGCGAAGTGCTAAATTGAAAATGTATTAAATCTCTCATAGCAATATTAATATCTTTCCCATTTGTGCATGTTGTTATTGTTGTAAAAA
The DNA here is from genome assembly GCA_039090855.1 of Macrothele yani. Taxonomy (NCBI): domain Eukaryota; kingdom Metazoa; phylum Arthropoda; class Arachnida; order Araneae; family Macrothelidae; genus Macrothele; species Macrothele yani. Next base: position 123,112,390 of record CM077026.1, read on the forward strand.
TAAATACAGGCATTAGCTCTTTCAAAACCAAATTATGGTATAAGTTGGCATTCGATTTTTAGGTGTGTCTCATAGTTTCTGAGCCATCGCACTCATCAACCAACGCTTGACGTTGGCCTAGGACAAGAATCTGGGTTGTGACACAATATATACCAATGTCTATTTAGTAAAATGAAGTGATGATTACATGACCATTCCTTTTGATGCTTATATACACGAGTTCCAAAATTACTGATTTTTCCAGTGTTGACACATTTATACACGTGTAACATGAATACAGTGTGATGTTATAACATATAGAAATAGTACAGGTGGTGAAAACAAAATTGTATCTGTGTACACACAAGCTCACCTACAAGTGAAAACCTCACACACAATTGTCAACTCAAAGTAACAAGAATATAGCCACCATAAAAACACTTTGGGTTCCGAAATGCCTCTACCCATCTCCCGAAGTGAAATTTTAGTCTAAATTCAAAATTTTCCTTCAGGTTTACTTTTGGCTAGCTATTATAATCTCCTTACATAACGTGGCTGAGATTTCCGCCACAACATATCCATTGATTTTTTTTTTTTTTAAAAAGGGTAATTTTCCCTGAGTTTTCCCTGATTTTTGGAACCATTTTCAAATTCCCTGAGAATTCCAGGTTTTCCCTGTTTTCCAGGTTGAGTGGTAACCCTGTTTAACGACCACCATGAGCAACTCAATGAGCTATAAACAGCCGCCTGTCTCTAATTTAGGGTCACTAGTTCCAGGGAAGGGAGACAGCCAGTGCCGTAAGATAAACACAACATCCATGCCTCATCTAGATTCGAACACGGACCTCTTCACGGATGAATGATCATAAGCCAGCACTTACACCACTGCGCCGGCAGCCTCTCCATTTACAACAATCTGGGCACACAGCTTAAGTTTTACTGACATCTCTATCACACGACATACAGAAGACCTTTTGTACTTCGTACTCATTATCTTTTTCTCGTGCAGACATTCCTGAATCTGTTATATCTCATGTGATTCTATCATAAAGTTCACATATCGTTACGTGACCACAAGGTTCTTCAGGAAGACGCTTTGATGTCTGTAAGTTCTGTTTTACATGTTCTGTAAAGTGGATACAGTCTGCGGTGGTGCATTAACTCATTCAAGTAAAATATAAATCGGTTAAAAGTCCTAAAAATGTTACTCATGGAAGTGCATGTTCAGTCCAACATCAGTAGTTATTGAGAGTTTTTTCCAACGTCAGTAGTTATTGAGAGTTTTTTTGTCCAAAGTTGTATCTTGCTTCAATATGGTCAGTTGTAAGGGTTAGCTCGACAGCCATTTCATCAAAAGTTGTACCCTACTTCGATTATGTGTGTTAGGTGAGTGAGTTTGTGTATTTAGGAAGCATGTTTGACAGAGAGAACAAATTGGATGGTGAAATTAGTAGGCGAGTGAAATCTTCATTGAAAGTCATAGCTGCTCTGGGAGGTTTTCACAGGAATGATGGGTTCTCTAGAGAGTTCCGCATAGCTGTGTATGAAAGTGTAATTGTTCCTACTCTGATGTATGGCAGTGAAACCTGGGTACTGCAGAAGAAACATAGGAGTCGTTTGTGTGCTGGAGAAATGCATTATTTACGGGAGATTTGTGGCAAGACACGATCTGATTGTGCGAGGAATGAAGATGTGTTGCAGTTGTGTGATGTGAAGCAAAATGTTGTTAGCAAGGTGGAGACCAATATGCTTCGATGGTTTGGCCATGCTGAAAGAATGAGTGATGAGATGCTTACTAAGAAAATCCTTTTAGCCCAAGTGGCAGGAAGGAAAGGCAGAGGAAGGCCAATAAAGGCATGGGTGGATCAGATTCAGGAGTGTCTGCATGAGAAAAAGATTATGAGTATGAAGTATAAATGATCTTGTGTATGGCGTGTAATGGATATCAGTGAAGCCCGAGTTGTATGTCAAGATCGCTGTAAATGGAGAAGTTTGATACGACAACAGTAAGTAAAAATATCTGATAGTTGTATTTCTTTTTGGAGCTAACCTCTGAATCTCAGAGAACAGCTTAGTGATATGTATGTATGTATGTATGTTAGGGTTAACTCAGTTCTGGCTGTGCTGAACTGAGTTGACCCTAACAACTGGACATAATCGAAGTAGGGTACAACTTTTGACGAAATGGCTCTCGAGCTAACCCTAACAACTGACCATATTGAAGCAAGATACAACTTTGGACAAAGGAACTCTCAATAACTACTTACGTCGGACTGAACACACACTTCCATAAGTAACATTTTTGGGACTTTTAACCGATTTATATCTTAATTGAATGAGTTAATGCACCACCGCAGACTGTATCCACTTTACAGAACGTGTAAAACAGAACTTACAGATGTCAAAGCATGTTCCTGAAGAATTTCTGAATCTGGTCCTCCCATGATTTTCTTGGCCTCCTTCTACCTTTCTTTCCGGCCACTTGGGCTGAAATTTTTTTCTAAGCTTCTCATCACTCATTATTTCAACATGACCAAACCACCTAAGAATTTCAGTCTCCACCTAGCTAACAACATTTTGCCTCACATTACACAACTGCAACACATTTTCATTCCTTTCATGCTCAGAGCATGTTTTACTACAAGTAACACATCTCTCCAGCACACAAACGACTCCTATGTTAGGGAATCTACCAAATTTGAGAAATGCAATTTCATGACCAATAAAAAAATTGCATGACCACTTTTAAAAGGTGTGTGTGTTGCCATCCAAGGCAGCTGTACATGTGCACATTAAAGAGGGGAAACACTATGCCCTCTCTTTTTTCTACAGAAAAAGTGTCACCTGACATTCTGGTAGTGACGAAAATATACTCATCATGCTTTGGGTGAGCTTAAAAAGTAAGTTGAAATGCTCACCATTGTGCTACAGCATTTCTTTACAAACAAACAAACAAACAAACAAACACACACACACACACACACACACACACACACACACACACACACACACACACACACACACACACACACACACACACACACACAACCTTTGTTCAACATTTATACCTGAAAAATGCCCTGACTCCACAAGTAGCATAATTTAAATTACTAAATTGACCTCAAAATTTTGTAAACAACATTATGCACATGCATTTCTATGTTTTTTGCTTTAACAGTTTTCTTTCTGGTGAGGGCGCAAGTGCCCCTTTTTTGACACTTGAATCATCAGATGGAAACTGCTTATATGTCTTCTGCAGTCAGTGCATTTTTGCCAGAAAATGAACAATCACTAAAAATAAAAAGAAATTCATGACCTCAAAGCAAAATTCATGACTTTTTCATGACTTTCATGATCCGTTTCTGAATTTGTGACTTTTTTCTTGACTTTCATGACCAGTAGACCCCTGTACGTCTCTTCTGTAGTACCCAACTTTCACTGGTGTACACCAGAATAGGAACAATAACACTTTAGTAGAGCCAATATCATCTGCAATAATCCCTTATCTCTTGAAATGGAATATGAATAAATATTGGAAACTGTCTCTTTGCATGACTACTCTCCTTCCATAATAAACCAGAAAGATGACACCGAATTTTTGGGTGTAATAAAGCACGTCTTTTGAATCCATTCTGACGCAAATTAAATTTATCAAAGCTATTCAAAGTCAATGGAACCGGTATGAAAAACAATAGTATCTGACGGAAGAAAGAAGTTTTTCAATCGGGTTTTTAATCCCTCAGATATTGCTGTAAACGAAATCGTGAGCATGACTACTCTCCTTCCATAATAAACCAGAAAGATGACACCGAATTTTTGGGTGTAATAAAGCACGTCTTTTGAATCCATTCTGACGCAAATTAAATTTATCAAAGCTATTCAAAGTCAATGGAACCGGTATGAAAAACAATAGTATCTGACGGAAGAAAGAAGTTTTTCAATCGGGTTTTTAATCCCTCAGATATTGCTGTAAACGAAATCGTGAGCTTACGCCCTCTGGTTGCAGACTTGTGCATTAAGAAAAACATGAATTTATATGATAAGCATTTCGCACCGGAAACCCTCTCCAACACAGAAAGGATTTTTTAAATCGGACTCTTAGAAACAGAGATATCGACAAAAATAAAATGTGACTTTGCGTCCCCTGGTGGGGAAACCATGCATTATTTTTGGAAGAAAGTATTCCAAATGGTTTTTCCATATGAGCAGTATTGGCCCAAGAAAAAAAAAAAAAAAAAAAAAAAATAGTCAAGTTTTCAGGAGCCCAGATTTTGCTACAAATACATCAGAAGCAGAAATGAACACTTATGTCCCCTGGTGGCCAAACCATCCTTTACCAAACATTAGAAATTATGTGAAAAATATTTTCCATCAGGTCTTGTATGCGATACAGGAAGAATTTTTCAAATCAGAGTTTTAGAAGCAGAAATAATGCAGAAAATGCAATTTACCATTATGCCCCCTAGCAGAAAGTCTATGATTTACTTGAAAATTTTGAATTTATATGAAAATCATTTCGCATTGGAAACACCATCCAACAAAGAAGGAATTTTTCAAATCGGTCACCTACAGTAGAGATACTGACAAAAATAAGATATAGTACATCAACACTCCCTGGCGTGGAAACCATACATTGTTTCAAGGAGAAAATGCTCCTAAAACGTTTGTTGACATGAGTAGTATCGGTCAACAAACGACTTTTTTTTCAATCGAGATTTTGGAAGCTCATATTTTGCTGCAAATACACAGAAGCGGAAATTAAGACTTACGCCACCTGGTGGCCAAACCATTTTTTACAAAAATTATAAATCATGTGCAAAGGATTTCCCATCAGGAGCTGTATCCGGCGCAGAAAGAATTTTTCAAATAGGAGATTTAGAAGCAGAGATATAGGGGGTAATCCAATTTATCTCTACGCCCCTAGCGGAAAGTCTATGAATTACTTGAAAAGTTTGAAATTATATGAAAAACCTGTCACACTGAAAACACTATCCAACAAACAAGGAATTTTTCAAATCGGACTCCTAGAAGTAGAGATATTGACAAAAATAAATTATACATCTACGCCCCTGGCGGAGAAACTGGAATATTTAAAGAAGAAAATATTCCAAAAAGGTTTATCGATGTCAGTGGCATCAGTCCACGAAAGAATTTTTTCAATCGATATTTTAGAAGCTTAGATTTTATGGCAAATACATCAGAAGCAAAAATTAACACTTACGCCCCCTGGTGGCTAAAGTATTATTTTATTTACCAAAAATTTGAAATTATATGCAAAAGATTTTCCATCACGAGGTGCATCCGCTGAAGCAAAAAGTTTTCAAAGCGGAGTTTTAGAAGAAGAGTTATCAGGGGAAATGTAATTTACTTTTACGCCTGCTAGCGGAAAATCTATGCATAATTTGAAAAAGTAACTATATCTAAAATACTCTTCGACATAAAGGGCGAAATTGTACATCGTAAAAAAAAAAAAAAACGAAATAAAGGATCATCATTCGCATATTTCACGCTTCCCAATGCAAAAAGAATTTTTCAAATCGGACTAATCGTTGCAGAGATAGCGTGGGTAGAGACGGATGGACGGACGGACAAACCGGTAACATAAGCACTATCTTTTTTTACAAAAGACGTGCTAAAAACTTAATCACTCATTATGAATTAAGATCAAAAATCAGTAGCTTACAGCAAAACCTCACTAAAAATCTGCACTTCTGTGGATCTATCCTTTACCCCATCCTTCCCTTGCCTACAAACTCAAACAAATTTTCAAGAAGTTTGGATCATCAAATTGAAGCTTCATCATCAAATTAATTATGGATGATAGAGACAAAAAGTACCCCCACCCCAATCTTTGTGAAGTTTACCTCATCCCAATCTCAACATCTTCTGGTGAAAACACTACTGCATTGGAAGCACTTACAGCAGCATCAACAGCCATTTTTTTTTGGAGCACAAAAATGATGTCCATAAAGAAAATTCTGAAACTTCATTGGCAGAGTAACAGAATGTAGATGTACACACGTATGCTGTATGGAGATAGTTTCCAAATTATTAGCAGATTTTGCAGATAGTTTTTGCTTGTAGATGAAAAAAAAAAATTTATTTGCAGCAATTAAAACACTTACTCAAGGCTTTACTTAGATTAACATATTTATTTCTATCTTAACTTGAAGAACTTTCAATTATTTTTCACATCTTCTGAGTTCTTTTGCTTTTACAGACATTTCTGGCCTCTAGATTTAATCAAGACCAGTTCTCAATGTACAGGAACTGTATCAAAAGTTTCATTTACACGGAAGAATTTAAAACTTATTGTCAGGTTACTCTTGCAGTTGCCAGTTATTAAATTAAAATAATGTCCTTATGTATTTTGTAAATCTACTATTTTTGAATTAAGGTGTTGAAAATTATATTTATAATTTTTGAATGTTCATTAATGGAATGGTTTTTCTAGATATAAACACTTTCTTTAATTAGTCTCTTCTTTTTATGATGTTTGTAGTCCAATATTTTAATATTTTGAATTTTAATATTTTGAATGTGTAGCAATGCGCGTTTCACACGCACTGCTACACATTCAGTTGTAATGTACTTATTTTGTTCTGACTGGAATCGGTAATGTTTTAATAATTATTTTTGTTTTATTAATTTTACTTTAAATGATCTTATTCTATTGTTATTGTGATTTGCAGCACGTTTTCTGTTTTAATGGTTATGTACGCAGATAAATTTTATTTTTATACAACTCTGTTCATTGGTATCTCCAAATTTGGAGGATATTTCTGCTGTTCTTGTGAGACAACAAAGGCCTATTTCCTGTTTGTTAATTGTTTTTCGTTACTCTATCGGGAAAGTTTGAAATTTTTCTCAGCCCTAAGAACCGCAATCCTGATTCTCCTTTTACCATTCCATTAATATGGAAATCAATTTAAAAAAAAAAAGAAAAAGAAATGTAATGAGTATGACTTTACAGATCTGGCAACCACTTATCATCATCATCATCATCATCATCATCTATCCATCACAAGGCTGATGAATAAAGTTATCAGTTCAAAGTTTCCTTACCTTAAACTTCCTTCATAACTTATGTTTTAAAGTTTTTACATATATTATTTATGGTTATGTGCTTATATCCACATTTTATCATGTTAGTTTTTACACTTATGAAAAAAATTCTTTTCATATTGCACTGTCAGGAAATGGCCTGCATTGTCACAGATATTATTCACGAAATCTTCAGTTTTTGGCAAACTACTGATTACACATTTTAAAATACCTCCTCAATACTAAGTTTCAGAATCGTTTTATCAAGAATAATCCACTTACTACAATGAAATTTTGGTGGATTTTTTTTTCTTCAATGATATACTAAAGTAGAATATAAAATCATAAATTATAAAAACATCTACTTTACCAATTATAAAAGGGCAGCACAAGCAAATTAATAATTTCTAACTTTTGCCACTTACTTTGGTATGACAACCAAAAGGGTTGTTAAATATTCTGATCCAAGGACAAAATGTTCTTTCTTCACAAGGTCGCCTAAAGAACGCAACAAAAGGCTTCCTCTGAAAAAAAAAAATATTGTCAAGAAACTGGTTTCTTTTTACATTATAACTAATCACATGGGAAGTGTTGTAATGATATTTGTCATAAGTACAAAACAGCAAATCTACAGAAAATAATACAGTGAAATTGATAACTACTAAGGATGTGTTGTAAATATATAGACACGGCAAACCAAACTATCGATTCTTGTTTCTAAAAATAGTATTTAACTGCAAGAAATATTTAATCAGCACAGGTCAGCATACTCTGATAGCATAAAGACCACAGTAGTAGTATCATAACGTAAACTCTGAAAGCATTGCCCAGCAATAAAGCTTTTAGACAATTTTATAAGGCATGATTAAAAAGTTTCCGAACTTTGAAAAAAAAAAAAAAATTCTGACTTACCTACACGCTATTCACTTTTGCCTCCTTCAAAGTACGTTCTTCTGCAATTGATACATCGCTTCCAGCATTTTTTCCAGTTCAGGAAATATTGCTTGAAGGCTTGTTCAAGATCGCACACAGCTCAGTCACGGAATTTTCTTTTATGTCGTCTAATGTGGCAAAATGCGTACCTTCCAGCGAAATTTTCAACTTAGGGAAGACAAGAAAGACTGCAGGAATAACGTCCAGTGAATAAGGTGGCTGAAGAATGATTGTTATGTTGTGTTCTGCCAAAAAGTTAGGAATCAATAGTGGCACATGAGCTGGTGCATTGTTGTGGTGAAGCATCCACAACTTCTTCCTCCAAGCCTCAGGCTGGTTCCTCAGAACACTTTTGTGCAATTGCTGAAGAAAATCATAGTAAAATTCTTTATTCACTGTTTGCCCTTGCAGGACAAACTCATGATGTACAACACTGTTACAGTAAAAAAATACAATCTACATCACTTTGACCTGACTTGTTGCGCCTTTTTTGGTCTTGGCGAAACCCACTGAGATGATTGAGCTTTTGTTTCCAAATCATATATAGTAGTGGCCAAAACTGTGGAAACCTTTTGGAAAAAGTGTATTTTTGAAGTTTGATGGCTCATGTCACCACTTTTTTTGGAGTAATACCATAAAATTATATATCTATGGAAATATAATTTCATCAAAAATGTAATGGAACACAGTTTGTTCAATTATCAGTATTCTATGAAAAGTTATAGCCAAATAACCAGAAAAAGGAAGCACACCTAGCTTAGGTTGATATGAAGTAGCTTTCCTTCATTTGAATATAGCTAATGAGCATCAGTGTTTAGAGTGCTAATCAGGTGTCATCTTGTTTTGGCATTGAGTCAATCAGGTCACAGTAGGATTCAGCTATTGATGTCATGCATTGAAGCTGACAGGAGGACATTTGTCAGTGTGTTATGTGATTGCTATCACGTTTTTTTTTTTTTGTGTGTGTGTGCGTGTTCTTTCATTTAGTGAGCTTGTTAAACATAATGAAATTAAAGAAATGGAGCAAAGAGTTGACTGGCCACCCAGAAAGTGATGTAAAATAGTACTATTAAGTGAACAAGGCTTCAGTTATGAAGAAATTAGAAGAAAAATTGATGGAAACTTAACCAAAGGTGCCATTTCAAAATTTTTGAAGAGGTATAAGGAGACTCAGTCACTACAAAACCAGACTGGTAAAGGCAGGAAAAGGTGCACAACAGCAAGTGATGATAAAAGAATTAAGAGACTGTGCCTAGGTGACAGAAGAAACTCATCTGGGTGTATACAAGATGAAATGGCACAATGCAATGTGAAGTTGAGTGCAAGGACTGTTTGGCACAGACTGCAGGAATTTGGTCTAAAAGCTAGAATTCCATGAAAAAAGCCATTTTTATCTCTCAAACAAAGGTTGAAAAGATTAAACTGGGCTAAAACCCATGTTAACTGGACAGCACAACAATGGGACAGTGCTATTTGGAGTGATGAGATCAAAATCTCCCTGTTTGGTACTAATGGCATAAAATACGTAAGAAGAATCGGAGAAGATTTGCATCCTGATTGATTTACATATACCATGAAACACCCAGTTAGTGCTATGATCTGGGGTTGCATGACGTCAAAAGGTGTGGGCAGAATTTGCGTGATTAATGGGAATATAATGGCCAAAAATACATTAATGAAATACTTGAGCCCAAACTGAAGCCTTCCACACGTGATCTTTTCCAAGATACTGAAGCATTTATATTTCAACAGGATTCAGCTCCATATCATGTTGCTGCTGTGTGCAAAAAGTGGTTTCAAGATAATCATATTCCACTGCTGGAATAACTTGGGAATAGCCCAGACTTTAACCCCATCGAAAATCTATGGGGCCGACTAAAGAAACTTGTTGGTCAGAAGCAACCCAGCAATAAAACCCAATTAATAGAAGCAATAATTCAATCTTGGTTTCACATTATAGCAGCTGCAGAAATAAAAAACTTGGTTCACTCCACAGGATGGCATTGTAAGGCCGTAATTAGCGCTAAAGGTTACCCAATTAAATATTAACTAACATGGTAAGAATTTTTGTATATCTCATTTTTTCTATTCACTTTTCTTCTTTATAACTGCTGTTCCAATACAAAACCCTTCATAAAAGTTATTACATTACATTCTTGATGTAATTATCTTTCCATTGATACATAATTTTATGGTATTACTCCAAAAAAAAAAAAAAATGTGGTGTTAAGAGCCATCAAACCTCAAAAATACACTATTTCCAAAAGGTTTGAACAATTTTGGCCACTACTGTATGTATACTCAGGTTTCATCACCAGTTATGTTACTTAAAAAATTGGCATCAGCATTAGTGTAATCGAAAAGTTCTTGGGCGACGGTGATGCATTGTTGTTTCTGCTCATCAGTAAGAAGCTGTGGTACGCATTTTGCCACTATTGAATGCATGTTCAATTTTCCAGTTAAAATTTGATGACACGAAAAAATAGAGATGTTGCAATTCTCTGCAATCTCTCTGACAGTAAGACGGTGATTAGAACAAACAGTCTGATACACTGAGGCGAAGTGATTGTTGTCGGCTGATGTTGACAGCTGACCTGATGGCGGATCATCCTCGATTGACTGCTGACCACTTTTAAAGCATTGGCACCAATCATAACTCTGTGTATGACTCATACACTCATCATTATAAACCTGCTTTAATATTTCGTAAGTTTCAGTGAACGATTTTCTGAGCCTAAAACAAAATTTAGCACTAGCACGCTGCTCATGATAAGTCATTTTGAAAAATTATGAACCGCACCTCACACACTCACAGACGAAGCCTTACTGAAAAGTTAACAAGACAGAGTGTTGTGCTTAGCGTCTGTTTTTAGAACCAGAACCCTGCTATCACATAACACCGGCAAGATTTTGATGCGGCTTCAAACTTCCGCCTATGACCACAAGTTCAGAAACTTTTTGGACAGACCTCGTATATGTTATTTCCTACAGTTTTGATGTGCCCTGCAGCTTCATACTGATAGTGGGAGCTTTATATGCTATTTCACTCTGACTTTATAAAAGACTGTGAAACATAATGTTTTGTAGGAACTATTTGCAAGTGTTCAAGATATTTGGAGTACAAATAACTTAAAAGCTATGGTTTACTTTGAAATATGTAAGACCTAAAATACCCTGATCAGTCAATGGCTTTAAGCTTCTTTGTATGGTTTTATTCTTTAAACACAAAACGGTGATGCTTTTTTCTACAAGAATTGGACAAAAGAGGATACAACCTAGTGATGAGCCTGGGCCTGTACTATGGAGAAAATCCTGAGCAAGCTTTCAAATTATTTGATTGTATCTGGACACAGGTAAGCATAGACTCAAGTAAGTTTGCCCATTTGTTAAATAATTTTATTTACCCACAGATGGATTTCACCATTTAATTGTTATTTATCTTTCTTCTTCTACAGAAAGGAAGATTCAATTGCAGATGAGTCATTTGTATGCTGGAGAGAGGTATTACATATGGGGGACATGTAGCAAGACTCATTCTAATCACGTGCAGAAGAAAGATATGCTGCAGATGCATAATGATGAGAAAAATGTTGTTAGTAGAGTAGAGACAAGTATTTTGTAGTGATTTAGCCACATGGAAAGAATGAGCAATGAGGTGCTGACAAAGACAATTTGTTTAGCCCAAGTGGTAGGCAAGAAAGGTATAGGATGGCAAACAAAATCATGTGGGAGGAACAAATTCAGGACTGCTTGCAAGGGAAAAAAATAAAGAGTGTGAAGAACAATAAGTCTTGCATAAGAAGGGTGATGGATGCTGAGTAACGCTTGAGTTGCATGTCAAGATTACTGTAAATGGTGGCATTTGATACACTAACAGTAAGTAAAATCTAAAGCCATCAATCACCTTGATTTGGCAGATCTAGCTCTGAAGAGCTGATTTCTGAAACTTAGAGAATAGCTAAGTGATATGTATATATATATAAATGTAAGTAATTCCAACTTATTGTTGATTCAGTGTTTGTTTTGCCACTCAAAAAGTATGAGTATGTATTATGTAACAGTTGTGTATCTTCTTAACATACTGAAAGGTAATAAATAGTACAAAGTTCTACTAATGACAGAGGAAATCAGATTTCTGGAAGTATTCCCTCTGAATACTTCCAGAAATCTAGTTGGGTAAACCTGGTAGTTGGGTAAACCTGCCAATTACATTTAGAAAAATTATAAAAACACAGAGGCCTTTCAACACCGCCTTAGGTCTTGATCACCTGTAAACATTCAGAGCAAGACTGGTTGCCAGATTTGGACTTTCAAGTGCTTCCTTATGGTTATTGACAAATGATAGGAGAGATTTCCAAATGATAGAGATACAATAAGGACAATCAATAATACCGCATGAAGAAATACCTATTTCAATACTCTCATAAAAATGTACAGGCCTTTCGTTGACAAAAGGAGCAATTTTCTTAGTATTCTTCCAGAGAGGCACGGCTGATGCATCTAAGAGTCAATAATGCCAAGGAAGAATTAGGTCTTTCTTCATAAACTGTAGCTCCAACAGAAGCAGAAATGGCAATTATTGTCTTTCAGATACATCAGCAATGGTTCTCTGAGAGAACACTGAAAAAATTCTCCTCTTGTCAATAAAAGGGCTCATGTTTTCATGAGAACATTCAAATAGCTACTACCTCTTCAAACTGCAATATTAATAGTCCTTATTTTATCCCCATCATTTAGAAATTCCTCCTACTGTTTGTCAACAACTATAATGCAACACTCGAAAATCCAAACCTGGCAACCAGTCTTGCTCTGGCTGTTTACAAGCAATCAAGAACCCAGCTGGGTCAAAAGTCTACCGTACTTTTTAAGTTTTTCTTAACATAACTAGCATGTTTACTCAACTATCTTAATCTATTTGTTATGTGCACTTTGCATACTTTCTATTCCAGTTAATTACACAATTACTGTATCAGAGGGATGTTAATGGGATACATATTTGATTGAACTAGCAGACTGACTCAACATACTGAAGTTTCGCAGCAAGCAACTGATTTTAATGAATCTGAAAAATTTCTAAATAATATATAATAATAATAATAATAATACTGCAAAGTTGGAAAAGCAAAATTCTGCCCGAAAAATATCCAAAGTCATTAGATCTAGAAAACATTGACAAAAACTCCTCACTACAATGGTAAAATAAAGGTCAGCTTTATCCAGAAACTGAGGAATTCTTTACTGGGATTTAAGACTATGTTATCACAACCCAGAACTGTAAGAAACACATAATGAAAGTTGCAGATGATGACACCTGTAGAATGTGTAGAAAAGCCAATCAAATGATAGAACACATTTTAGCCGGCTGCTCTCTGCTAGCATCAAAACAGTACCTTAACAGACATGACCAGGTACCCAAGATCCTACATCAAAAGCTTGGAGTTAAATATGGCTTTATCGAAGGTTATTACAAGTACCAGCCAGAACCTATTTTCGAAAATAAGAATTACATCATGTACTGGGACAAATTTATCATAACAGACAAGACCATTGACAAATAGGAACTGTACACCAATTATACCCAAAATAGTATAACTGTACTAATGATCCAAATTTCTTGGCATAGAACAGAAATAAAACTTTCCAAGCTTTTGCATATCAACCAGATGGCTAACTGCAAACTGGATAATAGAACATTTTAACAATTTGAACACAGTGACTTGACTAGACAATAAATAAATAGGCGCAAAAGTGATAAAAGAAACAAGGTCACATTGATTGGGCACACGATACCACGGTAGAAAACACAGCATTATTTGAAGAATTGATTCCAAACGTGGCAATTCCAGATAGATGCTATAATTGTAAGCCTTGCTGCTGGTTAAGATTTCCAAGGTTTCACGAATGGCAGTAGATTTGGATGTAGAGTATGAAGCTAATTTCTTTATATCACTTCACATAGGATCAGTGGACTTGGACTTTACTTCTCTTGATAGGGCAGTGGTTATTTTTCCATCTTTTGTATCCCTTTTATGTTCGTTGATTCTTATTCCAAACAAATGTTTGGTTATTCTGATGTAGTATCGCCTGGATCTGGATATTGCAGTGGGGTGACATAAACACCTGCCGCATTGAGAAGAGGGGCTTGCCAATATTTCTCTTAAGCATCATATATAAAGATGCCAGAGACCTTATGCCTACACAGAAGTTCATCCTCTTGCGCACATTTTTGAGTTGATTGGAAACATTTGGTATGTAGGGAATAGAGCCCAGGTAGTGAAGCTGCAGCATAGAAAGATTAACACAGCTGGTTCTGGCTTTTTCGATAAAGTTATGCATCTGGTTTGACATATATCATGCCTCAGTGGCCAATTCAATGATGTTTTTTAGTTCGGATTGTCTAGTCAAGTCACTGTGTTCAAATTGTTGAAATGTTCGATTATCCAGTTTGCAGTTAGCTGTCTACCTTTTGAAAAAGTCATCTGGTTGATGTGCAAAAGCTTGGAAAGTTATATTTCTATTCTACGCCAAGAAATTCAGATCATTAGTATAGTTATACTATTTTGAGAAGACCATTGACCACAATCAATCTGATATCGTAATTGCATACAACAAACTGAAGATGACACAACTGATAGATATAGCAGTTCCACTTACAGAAAACATTCAAACAACAGTATCTGAGAATATCTCAAAATATGAGAAACTGCTAAGGGAAATCTAAAGGATCTGAAAACAAAGCATAACAAAAATTGTACCAGTTGTCATTTCGACAACTGCAGTGGTACTAAATAACTTTCTGAAAAATCTTGAAGAATTAAGATTGCCACAGAGATTGTTTCATCCAATCCAAAAAGCAGTCATTCTGCAAACCTGCCATATCACTAGAAAATTCCTGAGTTTCTAGGTTTGAGATGCATATCTCTGCTTTTGCTCACCGGTCCTGGCTGAGAAAGTAGAAGACAAAAGAAATAATAATTATAAACAAGAATTAATCCTGTGAAAAAAAGTGCTGAAAGCTTATGCAAAATTCTGCACTGAAGACATGCATCTTACTGACATCCCTGAAAGATGGCTTTCTTGAGGTAACACAGCATGCGATAGACACAGGTAGTACTATAGGATCAGTGCTTGTGAAAGATGTATTCATTCATCAGACAATACTTTCAAGACATGTTGAAATTTCACTTCAAACCACAAGATTAGAATGTGCTGAATATATAAATGAAATCATATTTAAGTTTTGTGGTGCAATAACAACTGATATGCAGACAGCTCTCTTCAGAAATGAAGCTGTAACAGAGAAGAACACAAAAATAAAAAAGTTATAAGTTGATGATGAGCATAATCTAAAATTGCTTCATGTTACTGAAATTAAGTGAATCACAGAAATTATTATTATTATTATTATTATTATTATTATTGTCACTTGCATGGGTTTTGGAAGCCACTATTATCTGATGATGAAAATACATAAATAAATACAAATAAAACAATCCTTCATTCTTTCCATATTCACAATACATAACATGCAAAAAAGTTTAAAGTGAAACCTGACATGCACAGCAACCTAACAAATTGTAAGACCCAGGATCAAAATGCTGGAGCCTCCTAAAATGAGCTTATGCTGACCTCTAATACAGTTATCTGTTTCCTGTACAACTTCAAACATGATGGAAAAACGTGACCAATTTGAAATGCATTTTGATATTAAAATACATTTAATAAGTCACTAATATTATTAAGAATAAACTCAAAATCTTTCTTTTTTTATTGTTTTAGTAATTTCCTTCAATCTGTCTATGGTTTCCTGACTGTCAGGGTTAGTTCTAAGAAAGATCATATCACTACCAAAGGCTGTTTGATAAGGAAGTCAGTTCAATGACTGAAACCTGTTAACCAGTGTTTCCTTGAAAATCTGTGTTATCTTCAAACTCAAAATGAAAGTATGCTTTGCATTTCTGGCTGCTACCAAACAATCCACCACATGCAGGGATTATAAGTTTTACAGGTACACTAAACTATCTCTTCATGCTTAGCATTTGATCTCACAATAGGTTGGACATACAGAAACACACTGAAAAGTGGAAGTGAAAATCATTGCTGAATCAGTTCAAAGTGACATCACAAGACTTAAGAGTGATTCACAACATTAGCTGAAAGGAGTTCTTTGCATAAAAATATTTCTCTTTTACTTTTTATGTTAACATCACTTCTTTTGAGAAATATTATATATTATTCATGACAGTACCTGAAAATTAGTACATATCCATGGATAGATGGATAAATATCATACATATCACTAAGCTGTTCCCTGAGAAACTCAAAGAAAGCTCATCTGCCAGATTAAAATTTAAAACTGACAGTGATTTTACTTACTGTTGATGTATCAAACATCTCATGTATGTTATGTATTCAGATGGAAACTCCGGAAGAAGGGATATAATAATCTGTAACCAGTGATTGAACAAACTACAACCTCATTGTTAAATGAACAAAGATAAGGAATGAGAGATGTTTGATACATCAACAGAGGTAGCTATAACTTTCAAAAATGATTTCACTCACCTACTAATGCCACCAACTAACTCTTTTCTTTATCAAAAATGATTCCTAAATATACAAATTCATTCTCACCTGATCTATTTCTGTACCATTTAGACTAATCTTGCATTCAATACTAACAATTCCTCACTCAAAAACTGTAATTTTGGTTTGTCACTTATTTATGCTCAGTTTGAATTTCATACACACTTCATACAGCAGAGACAACATAATCTGCAACTCACTTTTGCACTCTGCCAACATGACCATGTCATAACAGCATAAACCAATATCTTTTTTCTTGGGGGTAGGGGGGATCTTGCATACATAAATATATTAAACAGCCATGGTGACAATAATACTTTTTGTAAGCATAAGATTATATGATAAACATCAACTTACCCTATTTTCTTTGTAGGAAGACCACTATATGTTGCATGTTAGTGGTCTTCCTACAAAGCAAGTATAATAAGTGTATGTTTATCACATAATCTTATGCTTACAAAAATTATTATTAAATCCTTTTAGCAGAGATTTCCATTTATACCATAACAAGTTAAAAAAATCATGCAATGCATTGATTATGATACGCTTTCCAACATACCAGAAATCATTACTCAAGTTATCACTCAAGTTATGAGGATAATGGCAGTGGAATAAACATCGGTCTTGTGCCCTGAACTTTGATCCCATTTCGATGATATTCTACAGAACCAGTTCAGTATACCTCCGAAATAACATGATAAAGTTTTGTTGGAATGGAAGCATTTTTACGTAAGTTATGATGCATAAGGGCTATGGAATAGATTCTGCTCCTGTGTCCTGACCTTTGACCCCATTTCGGCCATTTTCAATAGGATTCGTTGACCCCATTTCACCCATTTAATAGGCGGGCCCCTTCAACATACTAACATTTTATCCAGATCGAAGAATTTTTACGTAAGTTATGACGCATAATGGCGATGGAAGTGTTTCTGCTCCTATGTCCTGAGCTTTGACCCCATTTCGCCCATTTTCAATAGGGTTTGTCCTTAGGTGGTCCCCTACCATATACTAAAATTTAATCGAAATTGAACCTTTTTTACGTTAGTTATGACGCATAAGAGCAGTGTGATCCCGCTCCTATGTGCTAACCTTTGACCCCATTTTGTTCACATTCAATAGGGTTCCTTTCCAGGTGATCCCCTTACACATACTAAAAGTTCATGGAAATCGAACGATTTTTATGCGAGTTATCGTGCAGACAAACACACGCACATAAAGCGTGATGTAATGAGGCAGATGGGAATCGCGACCATCTGCTCGCAAGAGTGCGACGTCATAAAACTTTAATAGGATCCACACACAACGTGTGACGTAATGAGACAGATGTCGTGACCGCGCGCCAACATATCAAGCGCAAGATTGTGATGTCATAAGATCGTCCCCAGGTGGTCCCCTACCACATAATAAAATTTCATCAAAATTGAATCATTTTCACGCACGTTATGACGCATAAAGGCAATGGAATGTATCCTGCTCCTATGTCTCAACCTTAGACCCCACTTCACCCATTTTCAATAGGGTTCATTCCCAGGTAGTCCCCTACAATATGCTGAAATTTCATCGGCATCGAGCCATATTTACGCAAGTTATGATGCATAAGGGCAATGGAATGGATCTCGCTTCTATGACGTGACCTTTGACCCCATTTCGTCCATTTTCAATAGGGTTCGTCCCCAGGTGGTCCCTTACCACATACTAAAATTTCATCGAAATCGAACCATTTCTACGCGAGTTATCGTGCAGACAGACGGATGGACAAAGCTGGAGCATATACGCTTCTTCAACCTACGGTTGGAAAGCGTAAATTATTTAAGACCTTCTGGAGAAGTATCCTGTTCACTCAGTCATAAGCTTTATCTAAATATATAAAGGCAGCAAAAACATTCTTACCAACAGACAGATACTTCCAATCATCATATGTAAATCAAAAATGTTGTTAGTGTAGCCCTTAAACCAGTCAGTCATAAAACCATTCTTTACATCCTACACCTTCTCTGATGTAAAACCTCTTATCTTAACAAACACTTTCCCTGGTAGACCCAGCAGGCTGATACAACTATTGTTCTTGCATTTAGTCTGATCACCTTTTCCCTTATGCAAAGGAACAATGATATCAGGCGTAACATTAAAAAAAATGCAGTTTTACCACCACAAATTTGGTTTGGATGCTTCTTTTTTTAATGAAATCACAATGTTTATAAAATAAAACTGGAAGAGTTGTTACCCTGTTTTTTTTTGCCCTGATTCAAATAAATTTCAGTGCTACAATAAGGGTACATTATATTTAACCCTTAAATTTACAGCACAAAAGAATCACTCAAAGGAACAGAAAATTTATGCATACATATGTATAATTCAGTGATTGCTAATCTCTCAGTACACATCAGTAACAGTATCATTTTAAGAATCTGCATTCATATAAAAGATGTTATATGTCTGTGGGTATCCCAGGGGTTGGAGCAGCTGACTGTTAACTTGATGGCTCTGAGTTCAAAACTGACTGCTGCTATACAGAGCCCAAAATACCCAGCATGTCTTGAGAGTGGGCTATGGCAACAGACCTGGGGTAAGGGTCTCCCACTAAAAATGAAGTGATCCCCCTTCTCTGTTGCCTGCTGTGCTCCATCTGTCTTGGGAGTTTCCTATCAGGGGGATGCTCTAACCCACTTCTCCATTACTTATGCTCTCATCCCTGACACAAAGGGTTCTTAACACTAAGGAAGTCAAGTCTACACTTAACCTTAGGAAGAATCCTTATGAGAAAATGAAGCATGCCAATCAGTAATAGATGTTGAGTGAATTCCATCTTGAATACTGTAGTTTAAAAACCTAGATATGAAGAACATGTAGAATTCCTACATAAGATGCGACCTAATTTCAAAATAGTGTGATTGTTCTGTACTATTATGGATTAAAATGTTACTTAAGTGAATGGCATAGATGTTTTACTTAAAAAAAGATCATGAAACTAATCAATGTAGTGACATTGAACAATTATGATACAGAGCACCTGTGCACAATGCCCCTATATTCTGGGCTCCCACATTTTTTGGCCATTTAAAAAAATCCTAAAAGCCTTGTAGTCTGAAAAGAAAAAATAAATAAATGAAACTATTTGATAAAGGCTTTACAAACTCTTAAAAAAAATTACATCTAAAATGTGCGTTTTTTGATGGAATACATTTACTTTGATTTGGCACACTAAAGGTCAATAAGTAAAAGCATAACACAGTTGAAAACGCCTGTAGTGATATATAGTTAATTAGAAACTAAAATCCACAATATAATGGCATGTATAAGAACATTCTCTAGTAAATACAAAAGTACACTTCTTACGATGACTTTCGTTCAAGGTTCTGAAGACTACTTTTCAACTGGTTGTACTGTGTAGCTTTCACTTTTAAATCTGCATCAATCTGCGATAATTGCTGAAAAAAAAAAAAAATGTTTAATGAATACCTATTTCACAAAATAAGAATCTGAATAATTTGATAAAATTCAATCTAGAAATATAAGTTGTAAAACTGAAAAACAATTTATCAATGCAATCTAAAACAAATACGAAGTTATAAATGAAAGCATGCCAATATGAAGCAAATGGTGCATAATGCATCAGAAATAAATTGAACATGCAAACTTTTTTTGCTTATGCCTTTTTGTATGCAAAAAACTGAAGCTTGACAGTACATAACTGCATTTTTCCTAAAAATGCCCAATCAATTTACCATCTTTAATTTTATGCCTCTATAGCAGTGCTGCAAATTTTGCTGAAAAATATTTCGAAATATAAAAAATCATTATCTTTCACTTTTTCCTTTCCATCTTTTTTTCTTGAACCTAATTCTCCAATTCTAAATATTGGCCAACCATAGATGGAGCATACATTTTGATTACACATCCATTTTTTCATCGACATACATTTTATTATCTGAAATAAAATAATGTCCATTTAAACATTTCCCGAATTATTAACACAGCAATCAGACTTCTCCAAGTTTTATGTATTATATTGTTTCTTATGTAACACTAATCACATCAGAAAACTTGATAATTACATCACCCTGGAGCGGGAATTGAACCCGCATCTCCCAATTTCTGTTAGAGCATGCTGTCTGTTACTCCACCCAGGACGATGAATGAAGTGCCAAGTATCTGAGTGTTAAGAACCAGAATAGTCTCTGATTTTTACCAGTCAAAGCAAATCCCACTTTACTGTAGCGCAGTTAATTAAATCTCCTGTAGCTCATCCTGCGGATTTTCAATCGAGATACACCCATGTTGGAAATGTCAAAGTTTTACATGCACAATTTGCAACAAGCTCCAGATTTGTTACTGGTATTGGAAAAAAAAGCTAACCCCAAAATAAACTATTCTCTAACCAAACTTCAAGGAATACACATTTTTCCGCCATACTCCGGAAGAAGGAATAAAAATAATCTGTAACCAGTGATTGAACAAAGATAACAAACGAGAGCAATGGAATGGGAAATATAAACAGGTGGACATGTACAAACAATAAAAAAATGGAGTTCAGGCAAAGACAGAAGTATCTAATGACTAGTGTAGCCTGCAAGCATTTCTCAGAACATGTGACATAATGTGCACTGGGAGGGGATTGGTTATTGAGCCCACATGACCACTACTCAACACTTCGGTTTCAGCAATTAAAACTTGGTAGTTTTAACAGGAAGCGCCCCCCCCCCCTCCTTCCCGCATCACTGCTTTTGCCTCTAAATTCTCTTTTAGCCGGTGAGTGAGTGCATGTTTGTTGCCTGTTACACGGTCTTTCCTTCAAGGCCACTATGCATCGTGGCACATGTGGAAATTCCGGCGTGACGGCCCAGGCTCTAGTTAGAGGACCTTTAAGCACCAAGTTTATGACACAAAGAGAAGGTAGCCATGATGGCAGAAGTTACCTATTGAGTTTTACAGAGGAAAAAAAAAAAAAAAAAAAAAAAAAAGCAAAAACATCCCCATTTCAAAATAAAGTCTCCTGATTTTAAGGACTTTACCCCCAAAAATATCATTTTCCAAGACTCCATAAAAGCAAATCTACAGTTTTCAAAAATTTCCAGGCCTGGAAATTAAAATTTTCAATTTCCAGGAATTTTCAGGTCCTGTGAGAACCCTGATAAATATGCACTTACTCCCCCTAGTGGCAAAACCAGGCTTTGCCTAAAATTAGAAATTATATGCAGAACATTTCCACCAGGAGAGCTATCCTATGCAAAAATAATTTTTTTCTTTTTTTTTGATTGGAGGTTTAATGACCACCATGAGCAACTCAATGGGCTATAAGCAGTCGCCCGTCCCTAATTTAGAGTCACTGGTTCCAGGGAAGGGAGAGAGCCAGTGCCGTAAGACAAACACAACATCCATGCCTGACCGGGATTCGAACCCGGACCCCTTACGTACGAATGATCAGAGGCCAACGCCTTAGACCACTGCGCCACCGGGGCGGCAAAAAAAAAAAATAATTTTTCAAATCAATCATTTGGAAATGGGGATACTGGAGTAATTGTGATTTACCTTTATGCCTGCTAGCAGAAAAACTGCACATTACTTGAAAAAGAAACTGTAACCAAAATAATCTTTGTTATATATATAGTATCGAAAGGAAAAAAGAATGTCTTCAGTCGGATGTTTAGAAGTTATGATACGGGGAAAAATGTATTTTGAATTCACTATCATCTGTGTTTAAGCTCGCAAGCGATGAAATTGTGCATTGGAAAAAAACCCTGAAAGCAAGGATCACTGTTCTCACATTTTGGACTTTCCAATAAAAAAAAAAAAAAAAAAAGCTTTC
This sequence comes from Macrothele yani, assembly GCA_039090855.1. NCBI lineage: Eukaryota > Metazoa > Arthropoda > Arachnida > Araneae > Macrothelidae > Macrothele > Macrothele yani. The sequence goes on from CM077026.1 coordinate 123,134,738, forward strand.
AAGAGAACAAATGTGCTGTCATCTATCTGTAGCATCTGTCTTCAGTGTTCCTATGAAGATAAACTAAATATTAATCAAAATTTTCGAAATATGAATTTAAAAAAAAAAAGAAAAGGAGGAGGGCTTCTAGGTGCATATACAGGTGCTTATGCAAGTTTCTTCTGAACTTCAAATGTCTACATTCAGTTGAATATAGCATTTTTTCTAGTGGAAAACTGACAAATGTACAGACAGACAGGCCATTTTATTATAAACAATCTTACCTTGTTTATTATATCTGCTATGCCACTCAGTGACTGACGAACAGGGTACTTTGCTTTGTCCCAACTGAAACGTATCAGGTATGAAGCTAAATCAACTGCAATGGTAAAAAATAAATGAAAAATTAAAATTAAAAACAATAAATGAAATGTATTTCACTACAATTCAACTACAACATTTTTTGGGAGCAAACAGCATTTGGAAATCAGTGCCGAACAAATTTAGAGCATCTGCAGAGTTTAGAAACATAACTAACCCAGGTGCAAGTTTTTACACATTTATCATCAGTTTTATTTTTACAAACATGCCAAAGATCAGAAAAAGTTTGGTTTTGCTTCTGTATATTTCCAGAGAACAGGGTAAATGAAGCTGATAATTCAGTTTCACTTTGAATGCTAGAACATTTCTTACTGAGATGGTAACCCCATTACAACTTTGTGTAAATGAAATACAATCTGCAGTCAGCAAAATGTTTTGGCATTTCTCAAAAAATTCAGTGCAGAACACATACATTTGCTTCGTGGGAAGATGTTAGAAGCAGAAAAAGGATAATTAAGCCAGTGTGGAAAACCATTCGAGATATATTTTTGAGGATACTTTACACAGGGCTTTCAGTTTAACACTGATGACTCTTCAGTGGTATTTTCTTTAGGAGTCAACTGCCAAGCATAGGCGCCGACTTCTGAAAATTTCGAGGGGTGCTGAAATTCAAAAGGCAGGTACTGTTTCCAGTGTTAAAATTTTAGGTATCTAAATGGACCTTGTCTTCAGTGTAAATGCAAACAAGCTAATACATGATTTCATGATAAAGATATAATTTTTTTTTTATAGCAACCGAATTCTTGAACCCTGTTTTAATTCTTCCGATTTAATTTTCTGCAATGTGCGCACAAGAACTCCTACAATTTTTTTCTTTTGCACAGAATTTTAACATTTTGTTGGGGATTACTACCAGAAAACCAAACCTGTTGAAAGAGGCCGAGATTGGCAGTATATATCATTAGTCAAAACAGACAGTAGGCTAATAGTGATGCCTTTGAAGAGCTCGCTCTAGCAGTAGTAAACCAACTAAGGTGTTCAGTGTTGGAATGGAACGTGCTTCATAATCATTGCACTATATTATTTTCCTTACTTGTTATTGTTAGCATTTAGCGTATAATGCAGCATATATCACAGTATAATTTTTGCTTTCATCAACAAAGGTAACTTGGAAATCTCCACCCTCACCTCGCTATCATTTATCTTGCAGTCCATGTGAACCGGTTGTTATCGATTTGGCATATCACCCCTGCGTCGATTGATTGATGACAGCTTATATATTTCATAAAACTAGGGAGAAATAAAAGCCTGAACAGAATTATATCAAACAAACAATAACTGCAACAACAACGGGGTTGGGGGGGGGGGCTTCAAAATTACCCTTTGAGCGAGAAAAAATTATTTGCCGTCTCACTGTGTGTCTTCTGCTCTCAGATGGTCATTCATTACTCCCGCTCTGGCATTTGTGGCTTTTTGACCCTATCGAAGCTCATTGCGTGCATGGTGAGCTGATGACAACTTACCGTTTTTTTTTTTTTTTTTTTGATTGAAGGTTTAAACTTACTGATGTGCAAGGAATGTGATTGCAAAAATAAAAAAAATCGGTAGCTTTAAACAATAAGGAAGGTAGGGTACAAACCACATCCCACACACCCCATTTCTCGCTTGCTTGGTTGTCTTATTTCTTAAGTGTTTATTCGGTATCGTTGGTTAAAACACGGTTTTTTGAAGATATTGATGTTTTTCTTATAGAAACCAAATATTTGCGCTATATTCTGATTATCTTATTTAATTTTATGTAAAGTGGAACTAAATGTTTAAGTATGAATCCAGTGCATATAACAAAACTTTGGAGGGGTGCAGAGCACCCCCCCGAATGATTTCAAGGGGTGCTCAAGCCCCTCAGGACCCCCGTAGTTGGCGCCAGTGCTGCCAAGAACGCAAGAAGTCATTCAAAGTACTAAAACACATTAGCGACGAGAAGCTGAATAACATCAGAGTTAGACAGGGTCTCTAGAAGAGAATTACAGAAGGTTAAGCAAAAGTTGAAACCACACTTCTTAAAAACATAGAATGTTACAGTTTTAAAAACTGCTCTGTGTGGTAGTATGTAAGCACAGAAAGGCTAGAACCCCTGATGCAGTGGCACACCCAGGAATTCCTGTGTGTGTGTGGGGGGGGGATATGTGTGTGTGTGGGGGGAGGGTACATATGTGTGTGTGTGGGCTATATGCATGTGTGTGTGTGTGTGGGAGGAGGGGGCTATATGTATGTGTGTGTATGTACACACATAGTGTATATACTGTATATATATTACACACACACACATAGTGGGTAAGATAGACAGATATACATTAGGTAGAAGATATAAGAGTTGACTTCTATAAAAAAGCTTGTGGAACCACACCACGACATAATGAAAAAATGAAATGGAATTTTCAAAGCCATGTTAATGAAAATGCAGGGACCAGTAGACATATAGCCAATGATGATGATGAAGGTGATGAATATGACAAGCAACAGAAGCAGTAAGGCAAGAATACTAGTAGTAATTTAGGCTAAACTCAGCAGCAGAGGACTTAAGTTGCCTCCATTTCTATCTTTCATTTATGTACTTGTTTGAAAACAAGCTTATGTGATGGATGATGAAATACATAGATACATACATATCACTAAGCTGTTCTTTGAGATTCAGAGGTTAGCTCCAAAAAGAAATACAAACTTCCAGATATTTTTACTTATTGTTGTCGTATCAAACTTCTCCATTTACAGCGATCTTGACATACAACTTGTGCTTCACTAATATCCATTACACGCCGTACACAAGATCTTTTATACTTCATACTCATAATCTTTTTCTCATGCAGACACTCCTGAATCTGATCCACCCATGTCTTCCTTGGCCTTCCTCTGCTTTTCCTTCCTGCCACTTGGGCTGAAAAGATTTTCTTAGTATGCATTTCATCACTCATTCTTTCAACATGGCCAAACCACCGAAGCATATTGGTCTCCACCTTGCTAACAACATTTTGCTTCACATCACACAGCTGCAATACATCTTCATTTCTCACACAATCATAGGCAGTTGAAATACCAGCAGTCAGCTGTATGCTGATAGTATTTAAAACATATCTAGCAAAACATTAAAAACATAATTTTGGTCAGTTGAGAAGGTAAAGATTTTGGATTGAGATTAAATGTTGAGGAATATATGATTTTTGGCATACTTAATTATATAATTCAGAGAAAGATGATTGAATTCCATCAGCATCATTATCACCACCATGATGTGGTTGGCTCTAGGTGACCACACAATACTTCCAACATTCGCCTACAGACTTGTCAATCTTCTGCCAATACACTCCAGTCAGTCAGTTCTCATTGTAGTTATCATATCTCCCCTCATACAATCTTCCCACCAAATCCTTGGTCTTCCTAATGCTCTCACACTCCTAGGTATGTAGTCCATCACAAGTCTTATTTTGGGGCATTCTAGCCTAATGTCCGGCCCACAGCAGTTGCCTGACTTTCATTATTTCAGTTATGTGCTGTTTTCATTATACCTTCTTCAATAATCTCCTTCAGTGTAAAGTACAGGACCATAAATTTTCCTCTTCTTCTTTCAAAGACCCTGAATTGTCATAATCTTGTTTCTGGGCATTCCATGTCTTGCATCCATACAAAAACACAGATACTATCAATGTTATGTATAGCTGTAGCATGAAAGGCCACATATTTTATTTATTAGGATGTATTACCTGATAAAGCATGAAAGTTTGCTAAATAATTAGAAAAACGAATGTACAGCAAAAGCAGAGAAGTTTTGTAGCAGTTGTGTAAGACTATTCTCACCAAAGAACAGAGCCGGCTGTTTGTTATAGTTTTCAAGAGGAATTCACCATTATGCCTTAAAAGCAAAGTGTTTGATGAGTGCATCCTTCCAGTACTTACTTATGGATCAGATACTATAAAAGACACACAGAGGCTGCAGACAACTAAATGAAGCATGGAGAGGTGAATGCCTAGTGTAACCAGGAAAGACATGAAGAGGAACTCATGGATAAGGAAAATGACAAGAGTGGAAGACATCATGATCAAAGTACATAAGTCAGCCCACTGTCTCGGGTGAGAGTCGGCTGGACATACTACTAGAAGAACATGGCTACCATTGGACAACTGAAATACCCAGCTGGATTCCAAGAAACAGGAAAAAATCCAGAAGATACTGGGGGAGATAAATGAATGAAATTCGAAAATATGCTGGAGTAAATACACTTGGGTAGACCTTCTTTCAGTAGCGGAGTAATAACAGTTTTTGATGATGATGATTCAGACTTACACTTTCTATGGCACGAGAGTTGGGTTTAAGACAAAGAACTCATCAAGAAATTAGAAGTGCCTGAAAAAAGGATAGTAAAAGAAATACAAAAAGAAAACAGATGGATTCAGTAAGTGCCAAGATTAGTAATGCAGATATTGAATCTGAGCTGTGTACTTCTTTTGTACATGGCAAAATTAAAAGGGACACTTATGTGTTTGGGCAAAATGCCACAAACCCAAGGTAAGACTTAAAACAAAGTGATTCGGTGGCATAAAGTGGACTGTTAGTTACAGAGGTAGTAATTTATAAGAGGCATGAAATTTAGCGATGAATTGAAAGGGAGAGATAAAGAAAGTTTATAAGTAATTAACATTACCTTTATTTTTTATTTTTTTTTACTCTCAATTACTTGTACCATGTTTTGTGCCTCAGCCATCTGAATACCAAAAATTCCCATTGTTTGCCTCCTATAAACAGCAGCAAAAAAGATGAAGATGTGTTTCTAAAGACAGTTTTTCAACAAAACAAAAAATGTTACTTAATCTTTGTTAATGTACTTACAGTGAGATATTCCTTGAAAAAATCCGTATCTTTCTAATTTCCTTAAAAATACATACACACAAAGAAATTCCCATAAAAAGGTCTTAGCTTATTATACTGTCACCATTACATGCTTTTTGTTTTTGGCACTTATGCAAAAGTGCATTTGCTTATAAAAATGCATCCAAAGAAATTAAAAATTTCCCAACATTTTTGAATCCAAGAATTTCAGCCAAAAAGGAAGAAAAATTATCTGAAAAAAACATACACTGCTTGACATAAAAAGTGCCCCATTTAGAAAGGGGTGTGCTACAAACATGCAAATTGTAGGGCAGGTGTACCCACTCAAGATATGCAAATTATGTTAAACCGGAGCCAATGACATCATACGTTCATGAGATAAAGGTGCCAGCATCAACAGGGATGGTAATGTGTGGTTGCTGGAAGTGTTGCACACATTTAAGATTTACTGTTTGTTCTGGGAAACTGTTCAGCGAAGGCCAAAAACGCTGGGTACACACCGTCATCAGGTTTATTGCCATTTAGATACGTTTCAGAGAGGAAGAATTGTAGGCTTGTGTGAAGCGCGCTGGCCTACATGTCATACATATCACTGCACATGTGCAGCAGGGTGCATGAACTGTTGGATGCTGTTGGCACCAGTGGCTGCAGGAAGGTTAGTACGTGCGCCAGAGCAGCAGTGGTGCAGTCCGACAGACTTCAGAACGCCTGGACTGGAGATTGTTCAACACGCTTGTTCGTCACCAGAAAGCACTGCAGCTGATATTCGACGTGCTGGGTCATCAGGCATGGACGTCGCTATAACTTTCTGAACTGTAAACCGAAGGTTACATGTGAAAAACCTGCGCAGTAGGCAATTGTTACGTTGACTGCCATTGATGGCGAGCCAGCCACTGCAGAGCTCGTCTGGCTTGGTGTCAAAATCATGCAAATTGGGATCATGAATGGACCACTGTGGTCTTCAGTGATGAATTCCATTTCAGTCTGGGTGCTGACGATTGGTGGATTCGTGTCTGGTGACATCCTGGTGAGTAGACGGATCTCGGTTTCGTTTGTGACTGCCATACCGCCCGTCAGGCAAGCATCATGGTATGGGGTAGAGCCCTGCATGGGCATGGTCCTGGCCCGAGCCTGACCCGCATGCCTGTAATTTAAGACTTACGGGCCGGGCCTACAATATCGTAGGTGGGCTTGGACGGGCCTGCATTTGCATGTGTACCGTGTAGTCAGGTTGTTGATAAATTTAGGTCATTCTGTTTTTTAAGTCTCTGTCTTTCCCTTCCGATTATCATATTTCTTGTTTCTCGCAATCATTTTTATCTCCCGCCTTGAGCTATTTTTTATTTATTTATTTTGTGCGTGTCTTTTTGTCTTTGATCTTTCGCAATCGCACTCCCCTTTGAATCCATATTCCATTTATTTTGAAAGTTTACACTAGAAAAACACTTGCTCCGTACGATGATTTGCATTTATAGGAATTAGGAATCAATTAAAGCTTCAATATGCGCTAGTAAACTATTCTTAGGCTCTGTCTTTATAATTTTGATTCACTGCTTGCTTTGTTTTAAATATGGATAAATATTGGGTTGGGTAAATTAGAGGTTTGAGGAGCAAAGCAATAAAAAAATTGTGTTACATTTGGATGTTGGGAGCTATATCCTAAACCTGAAGAATTAACATGAAAGACGTCGGGCCAATAGAACGGAATCATATTCTGCGTATGAGAGTTTGTTGTATTAACTACCATTAAACATGTTATTGTGTGTGTGTAACTGAGCATCAATTTATATTATGTTCTGGGCAAAAGTGTCAAAGAAGACAGTACTTGACTTGTATAAACAGTGATCTGACCCTACGAAGGGTTCGATTATGAAATGACGATAATTTACTTAAGTTCACTGAATACTATTTATTGCATTTGCCATATTTCTGGTTACTGGTGGGCTAGTTAACTTACTTATGCCCTCTTTTTACACGAGTTTCGAGTTAGTTCAAAAAGTTACAGTACAAATACCATCTGTGTTAAAGCAAGTGACAGTTACACAAATAAAACCTATGCCGGACTAGGTCGGGTTGGGCCTGGCATTAATTGGGTGGGAACGGGTCGGGCCTGGCACTAACTCGGTGGGCCCGAGCCGGGCTTGGGCCTAAAAATATTGCCTCTGCAGGGCTCTAATATGGGGTGTTATTGCGCATGATAGAAGGTCACCTCTTGTCAGCACCATGGGCACACTGACAGCTGCACGATACTTGAGTGAGGTTATGCAGCCTATTTTGATACTGTTTATGAATGGCCTACAGCACCTCATTTACAAGCAAGATAACGCCTGTGTACACACTGCTTGGGCCTCCAGACAATGTTTGCAACATGTTCAAACACTGCCATAGCTAGCAAGATTGCTCGATTTATCCCCAATCAAGAACCTGTGGAACCACATTGGCCATCGTCTACAATCAAATCGGCCTGTGCACCATCTTGATGAATTATGGGAGCAAGTCAACCGTGCTTGGTGTTCCATTCCTCATGATGATATCCGTTGACTATATGACTCATTGCAATGCCATATTGCCAGAGCTGCCAAGTTTTGAAAATCAAAAACTGGAACATCAGTGCGCCTTAGGCGGCACACACATATACGATTTAATAAAATTATATATTATAGGTTTCTCTATTTTTTATTAGTTAATTATTTAATAAAAATAAAGAAATATTTGCAACAAAATTAGTATTTAAGTATACAATAAGATTAACAAACCTTGTTGATGAGCTTCATTTTTAGAGAGAGAGATACTATTTCTTCCAGAGAGACACCATTTCTTCTCCTCACCATAACAGGAGTGTTATCACACAATAAGGCAAGACAGTTCATCAACGAAATACCATGATACTGAAATTCTTTGGACACAAGTTTGGCAATATTTTCACCTGTTAAACTGGTCTCTAGGCATGGCAAAGAGAGCAGCGTGCATCTCACTTGCTTTCAATGATTACCAAAGTATGCTACCACAATTGGATAAAGTTGATTGTCAGCATCATTTCTGCCACGAGTTGCGACAGAAAAATGGTTCACTTTTAATAGCACAGAGGACATATTTTGAATGATATTTTGCCATTTCTTGAACAATATGCAAAGTCTTTGTTCTGCACATGCATATCTTTTTACTCTCTTCTGGGGAGTCAGGAAACATAGCTGACAACAATTAGGAAGCATGATCAGCTGCCAGTAGTGGTATGTTGTGATCCAACAAAAATCTGGTAAACAGAACTTCTGCATGAATCTCTTTAAAATAATTTGGCACTGAAACAAAATGATTGTTGCACACAATTTTTGCACTATCATGACTTTTTACATGATGTTAGTTTCAACATGTGTGACAATGTCTCCATGACCAGCGTGAGAAACAGAGAAATCAGTGTTACACAAAGTGCAATATGCATGAAATTCACCCTTGTGTGATGGTTTTAGAAGTCAAATTGTTTGGAGTATTTCTTAAAAAAGGCCCCATTCTGTGGTTGTGAACTGAAAAAATAACTTGCAAACACAACTTATTTTGTTTGAAAGATCAAACAAAGTATGGATTTGGCATTCAACTTGAATGTTAGCAAACAAACAGCTTTCTATTCCACTCCTACTAAGCTCCACACAGGCACTGTGCACTTGTCGGCTGCGAGCGCCGTGGACGTGACGTCATAAACCATAAACATATGAAACACACAGAGTCACGTACGTGACTGTGTGTTTCGCTCGTTTTATATGTTTTATGTGTTATTGTTGCATGAAGCCTGAGTTTTAAACCATGTCATAAACCAGTACTTCAACTTTCTAAGCCTTTGACTGTCTTGCTATCATCATGGGGCACACGACCTTGGCGCTGCAAGTGCTGTGTATTAACAAAAGAAATTTTTTTTTGTTTCCATTTGCTACCGATTCCCACAGCCAGCGTTGGCACTAGATAAAAATGATGGATGATAACATAAATGAGGGGGAAAAACATATACAATGAATAAATAAAAGAAAAAAATAAGAAAATCACAAAATCGGATTTTTTTGTAGAAAAATCGAATTCCCGGAAAAGTATTTTCAAAACCGGACAGAATTTGGGTAAACTGGGACACTTGGCAGCTATGCCGTATCGATGTCTGCATTGCCATTCGTGGAGGTGCAACCACTTACTGAGGTGTACTGTTGTGCTGCATTATCTTATCTGATAAACACTGTATGTGGCTGAAAATAACCAGATAAACCCTTATGTATTCCTATTTGCATGCTCAATTTAACCCCTCTATCCTCACTCCTTCTGGGTGGGGCAATTTCTATGTAAAGCAGTGTATATATATTACAGTGAGAATGCTTAATTACTTTATTAGCATATTCTAGTCAGAATGTTTGGACAGTGCTTCTACAGTAAGACTCTTCTAATTATAACTGAAAAAACAACAACATAACAACACAAAATAAACTCATTTTATATAAGTATCAAAATTAGGAGGAACCTTTTCTGGGCACAGGAGGGAACAGTACTCTAACAAATGCCTAAACTACATGAAACTTTAAAAAAAAAAAAAGTAAAATACCCCCCCCCCCCCCTAGTTACCTCCATTAACTTGAAGGTTTTCTGAAACTTTGTCACGCTGGTCTTCTAGAAGTTCCCCAAGGTATGAGGCCAACTTTCGAGTCACCCTATGAAAGACAAAATAATTAAATATACATCATCAGATAATTAGGAAAGTTAGAATGTCTTAGTTACATGATAAACAATATCTCACTGTAGAAAATTGACTAATAATGAATAAAAGAAGCACTATAATATTTTTAGATGATGGTTTAATGGTTCTTTAGTGCATGGAATGTACTAAAACTGAAAACCAGAACTACATACTTTCACAATAGTGACATGAACTACATAGCTCAGTGTGTGTACAGCCTGACATGTGTATCGAGAACAAAAGTGGCACATTGGCTTCAAATGTTCCAAAATGGAAGGGAGCACTCAGTAAACATGGCATGACCATGATAGGTGCATGTTGTTGCCACTATGGCAATAACTGCAAGATTGGAAAACATCTTAAGGGAACTTGGATATCATAAAGTGTGTACATATCTACTGATCGACAGACACAAGGAACAGTGCATATCACTATCACTACATTTGATGTGGTACCATACTAAGGGTAATGCATTTTCCCACTGGATTGTGGGAGGCAATAAGACAGGATATCATCATTTTGAACCCACACAAAAAGCAGCAAGCATGCAATTGAAGCACAATTTGGATCTCCTGAACACAAAGAGTGCCTGTGCCAGTACAGTGATGCTGACTGTGTTTTTTAATATGCAGAAACTCTTGCTTCTTGACTCCAAACTCTAGAAGAAAACAATCAGTATAAACCATTGTGGAAGCTGTACACCTAAAATCAAGAATGAAAATATGGGAAAACTCATTAATGACATTATTCTCCTGCATAATAATGTCTGTCCTTATGTGGCACACAGTTCAGGATACACAGAATGTCATGTGCTGAAAGGAGTTAGTTGGCTTGAAATTTTCATGTGTTTAGACTGCTGAAGAATGCTATAAATGTTGCCGGTTTATGCTGGACAAAGATGCACAGCAGACCATTCAGCAAAGGTTCCAACAGCTACTACAGGGGATCTTTCTGGAAGGTGCTGTATGATTTGTGAAACAATGGGGTCCCTACCTCAATTCCCACAACAATTTTTTTGACAGCTGCGATTTGTTTATGCATAGGCAACACTACACAAGTTTCATCTGAACTTGTCTCATATTTTCAAGAATTAGTTATGTTAAAACTCATAGTGTATATGACTGGCTCATTTCCTTGGTTTTAGTTTTAAGTCCCAGAAGTGTTTGATTTGCGTGTTTCACTCAGCACAATATTTCAAGTCTTTGTAAAAATTAAAGCTCAGAAAATGGTGTATTTTTTTTTTTTTCAACAGTTCATTCATGATATCACTTATTTTGATTCACCACATACTTGTGACATCCGGTATAGAAGACATTACTCATTTGGATTCACTAACAGTAGTTATTCCAAATGGTAAACATCTGAAAACCTCTGGCACTGAACATGTGCCTTCCTGAGCAACAGCAGCTTACACCATGGAGACAGTATCTTTTCATTCAGCAAAATCTTTCCCAAGCAGACACTGGCAGCATTTCTTTTTTTTTTTTTTTTTTTTTTTATTTGAGGTTTAACGACCACCGTGAGCAACTCAATGGGCTATAAGCAGTCGCCCGTCCCTAATTTAGAGTCACTGGTTCCAGGGAAGGGAGAGAGCCAGTGCCGTAAGACAAACACAACATCCATGCCTGACCGGGATTCGAACCCGGACCCCTTACGGATGAATGATCAGAGGCCAGCGCCTTAGACCACTGCGCCACCGGGGCGGCCTGGCAGCATTTCACCCTGTTGCCATGGGAACATGTTGGTGGGTTCAGTTGGGAGTCAGCCATGAGACACTGCACATGAAAGAATCATACCCACACATCAGCAGAAGACATAACAGAAACTTAATTCTCTTTATAAAAGAAAATAAGTTTGCATTCTTAAAACAAAACCCATTGTACTTTGGCTATTTCCAGTTATTGTTTAATAATTCTGTGTTTCGAGGATTCCTTATTTTATGGAATTTACTAAAAAATTTTTTTTTTTAATTAGCAAATTTTCAGAGATAACTCATTTCTTTCATCAGGTTTATTCAGTGGGATTTACTTCCCTGATGGATGCACGGTCACGGCTAAGTTCAACTAAATTGCACCAGGTGCCTAGTAGAGAATTTTTCATGACATCCCTGATGATGGAATGTTTTTTTTTTCTTTTGGTCTTCCTTTTTTTTTTTTTTTTTTTTTGATTGGAGGTTTAACGACCACCGTGAGCAACTCAATGGGCTATAAGCAGTCGCCCGTCCCTAATTTAGGGTCACTGGTTCCAGGGAAGGGAGAGAGCCAGTGCCGTAAGACAAACACAAAATCCATGCCTCACCGGGATTCGAACCTGGACCCCTTATGGACGAATGATCAGCGACCAGCGCCTTAGACCACTGCGCCACCGGGGCGGCCTTTTGGTCTTCCTTTGATTCTTCTTTTTAACAGGTTACTTTTAAAACTAATGATTTTTAGAGAATCCCTGTTCACTCCATGACTAGTTTTCTGCACATGCCCATCCAATTCAGTTTTACTTGAATAGTTTCTTATAGAAAGCAGCTTTGTGTTCTACTATGTAAGTTACCAGCCTTTGACCTGTTTCTTCCATGTACAAAAAGCCCACAATTACATTTAAAAAATATAATTATTGTACACAGTTCCTTACATTTGCAAGATAACTTTTCATATATTACTTTGGGAAAGGAATTTTTTACTTTGGTACTTAAGATTTCAAGCAAGTTTATTTTTATATTTGTTGCTAATATTTCTGAGAGACTCAAATAGTCAGTCCTCAGAAATAAATGTTTCTGGTGAATTTCCTTACTTTGTGTTTTGTAAGTGCTTTGCAATATTTTTTTATTTATGTAGGCTATTTGGATATCAACCTCCGGTGGGTTGTGAAGAAAACAAGCAATGATAACAAAATATTTTATTGTATACGAAACATACTTAAGGTCTAGGCTACTTCTCAACATAGTCACCCTCTAGATTGAGACACTTATCATATCGGAGTATAAGCTTTTGTATCCCTGCATCAAAGAAGGTTGCCCCCTGGGAGCTCAGCCATGATTGAACGCCATTCTTCAACTCCTCATTGTCACTGAAATTCTGCGATCCCCACCAAGTTTTCATGTGGGTGATGAACTGATAATTGCTCAGTGCCAGCTGGGCTATACGGAAGGTGGTCGAACACCTCCTAACCAAACTGCTCCAGCAGCGCTCATGTGCATGCAGTCATGTGTGGCCGTGCATTGTCATGGAATAGCACAATGCCTGACATTAGTGCATTTCTCTCTTTTTATTCTGAATTGCCCTGCACAATTTTCTTAGTGCGTCACAGCAGAGTTGTATAAAAATAAAATGTATCTTTGTACACAACCACTGAAACAGAAAACTTGCTGCAAACCCGCGAATCATGAATAACAATACAATAAAATAATTTAAAAAAGCATTAATGAAACAATAAATAATTATTAGAACATTACAGATTCCAATTAGAACAAAATAAGTACATTACAATTGAATGCACAGCAATTTTAATTGCTGTGCATGACAGTTAAAATATACACCTACTATTTATGACAGTTAAAATATACACCCACCTGTGATCTGGCCTCTTCAAGGGCTTCAGTTTTTTAATCCAAGCACTGCACACATTTTGAAAAAATTTCTCCCTTTTGCTACAGCTTTTCATGTCAAAATACATATCATAAAAAAAATCTTCCAAGTAACTTTCGAAAAACGATGAAATTTTTTTGGCACAGTTATTTGCTATATGACAAGTGTCACCATTAATATATAATAAGTGAGGTGCTTTATTTCTTCTTATTCTAGTTTTGACACCACTTTTTTTCCCACGCATAGTGTTACACGAATCCATTAAAATACTAGTTAAATTTTTTCCATGGAATCTGATTTTCTTTAATGGTACTGACAATTGCTGTATAAACAGCTTGCACATTGCAAGATTCCAGTTTTAAAGAAGCAAGATGATGAACCACAACCTCACTGTGATCGTCATCGTAAAACTGCACTAGCATTGCAAGTATGCACTCTTGTGCATTGCTAGTACTTTCGTCCACATGTAAAGAAAACGTTGTGATTCTTAAAGTTCTAATTATATTTTCTTTAACTGTTCTGCCAATTCCATATTTTAACTTGTAACATACGGTAGTTCTGTTCATGGACAGAGATTTCAGTGGAGTTTGGTCCCGGCTTAATTCTTGACACAGCTCAATCAAATTTGGCGCCAAACTAAAAGAAAGAGAATTTTCAGCGATGAATGATAATACTAATACTTCTTGATGAGCTATTCCTGTCATTATATCAAGTGGTCGATTATCGCTCTCCACCAGATCATCCGTATTCTTCGCACTTGCATAACGACTCAGGGTCATTGAACTTTTAATATGTGTCATAGTTTTTGTATGGTTCATTAAGGCTTTATAACCTTCACCACCATATTTCAGTAAAGAGTTGCAAAACACACAATAAGCTTGTCCTGCACTATCTATTTTCTTGCACCACGTGCTGATGGCATCGTCATTACTATACGTGCGTTCAAGCCAGGGCACGAAAAATCTCGGAAATTTTACCCATCCTCGAGGACGGTTTGTCTAAAAAAGGTACCCGTCCTCCTTTGAAAATAACCCGTCAGACTCGTATAAATACCATAACTACGTAGAATTTAAATATCGCCATTCTTTTTCAGTTTTCCATTCAATAGTGACTAACTGTTGTAACTTTTTACATGTTATAGTTCCTTTGTGTGAAATGCAATTTCTCAGTTAGAAATTATTAGTATCTAATGCGAACAAATACCTCGGTAATCAAATGTAATTCAAGGAAAAACTTTTCACGTACATCTCAGTTGTAAGTGGTCGATGTTCGAATCTTTGTATGGCTGTTCTCATCAGGCTCTTGAGTTTAGACTTTTAAGAATTTAATCGGCACATTTTCTTCATGGGTCCTGAAATTGGATAGACAAATTAATTTATTCGATGAAGTTGTTCGAACCCAGAGAGAGAGAGAAACAGATTACCGAGATAGTAGCTGGGCAAAGTAAATTCTGGTGGGAAAGAAATGGCCAGGAGCATTGCACTGTTTATAATGGCTTTTCCTTCTCATCTGCGGCTGGCTTTCGGAGCAAAGAGGTGCATGTGCTAAGCCGCTAAGCATTCTCCCCTTCCCCCTTTGCATCCAAGGAGCCAAACGCTGGCCACCTGGTAATGTTTCATCCATGAATGGTATGCTTTTCTAAATCCCCGGAAGTTCAGGGGAGCCTTGTTCAAATTCTCCAGAATTCTGGGGTTTCCCCGGAGCACAAACAGGACTGCAGTACACGTCGGACATTATTGTGGTTCCTGGTTCCACGAAGTCAGTCAAAAGCACTCCTTTCCAATAACAGAAAATGGTTGCCATCAGATTTTTTTTCCGTGAAAACATTTGTTGTCACTTTGTGGGCTTGTTTGGTTAATGCGTGTGCATCCACTGCTTTCACTGCTCTTTGCATTCGACATTCACGAATTGAATCCACATTTCATCCCTCGTTACGATAGCATCAAGAAATCCTCCCCAACTTCACTGTATGCTGCAAAAATGTCAAAGCTGATCCCATTCTCTGCATTTTGTTCACATTGGTAAGTGTTTTTGGCACCTATCTGGCACCTGAACTTATGGTAGCCTAGCCTACCTGTACTGATCTCATACAGAACAGTTCAAGAAATTCAGGGAAAATCACACAACAGCTTTGATATTGTGAAGCAACTTTTTTGCTCACTTTTTGGTCAACACTTTGAACAAGTTTAGTCACCACGGATCGCCGACCTTGACCCCCTTCACGACGCACATCTATTCCGCCCCTCCCCTCTCTAAATTTTCTACACCACTCTCTCACACATCCCTCACTCTCATAAAACTCAGACCGCACACTCTACTCCTCTGGTGAATTTCTGTGGTACTTTTCCCTTCAGCGTGAAAAAAAATGGATGACAGTGCGAATTTCACAGCTGGCGGGAGTATTGATTGCAGCACACATTTACTTGTCCATAAGAAATTGAGAACTAATGCTAGATGGCTGATCGCATAGCCTGTGGAGAGGGGCAAGCATGACATGATGCTATGTTGCATGTGTAAGCTGGCTACTAGCATACATCATGTGGTACATTACAGCAGATGTTGAAATTCGAATAGCCCTCATATTATTTTTTCTAAGACTGCTTTGGATAGTAGTTATCTCCAGGTAACATTCAAATAGATGTTATCTCCAGGTAATTCTTTGAGATTTTTGTGAACTTTATTTCTTCAGCTGAGTCTAAATAATTTATTTTCTCCAAGAATTTGCAGGCCAAACTTTCTTTTATATCAAATTGGGTGGCAGGAGTTATAATCTAAAGTTTTATTTGTATTTATGGGGTTTCTGAGTAATTTTGTAAAAACTTTTATATTTTTCATATAAATGGTAAGATATGAATTTTTTCTGGCAAAGTTTTATCTTGGCTATGAATTTGCATGCTTATCCATTTGGTTTATAATAATTTCAACTACCCAAGGATCATAACCAGCTAAGCAAGCTACATCAGAATATGCCACTGGTTTCTGCAATTATTTTTTGTGCTGAGGAGTAACTTTTTTTTTATGACTCCATATCGGCCAGTGCGACATGAAGGCAGAGGGTGCTAAGAATCCCCGGAGGACCGGACTAGGCTGCCATTTGATGCTGACCTTGGCTACCTATAACGGACGCTCCCTATCTTCTGATTCAAGGCTTCTTGAATTGGAAGAGGAACTACAAAGGATCAAGTGGGACATCGTCGGGCTAAGTGAGGTAAGGAGAAAAGGAGAAGATCTCATTGAACTGAAAAGTGGACATCTCTCCTATTATCGTGGGACAGATACTGGCAGAACTAGTGGTGTTGGATTTATAATAAACAAGAAACTGAAGGATAAAGTGGTAGAAGTTGAAAGTTCCTCTGACAGAGCTGCACGACTCGTTATCCAACTAAGAAGATACCAGGCTCAGATTATTCAAACTTATGCACCCACCACAAGTCATCCTGAAGAAGAAATTGAAGAATTTTATGAGGAAATTCGTCATCTAAATAATAAAGGTAAGCAGCACTTGAAGATAATTATGGGAGATTTCAATGCAAAAATAGGGCAACGGCAACAGAATGAAACTTCAGTAGGTAAATTCGGTCACGGCAACAGAAACCAGCGTGGAAATACTCTCGTTGAGTTTGCAGAGGCAGAAGGATTTTTCATCTTGAACTCCTTTTTCAAGAAAAAGCCACACAGGAAATGGACATGGAGACATCCAATTGGAACGACAAGTGAAATTGATTTTATTATGTGTAACAAAAAAATTCGTCATCGAAGACTGCAGTGTGCTGAACAAGTTCAACACAGGTAGTGACCATAGATTGGTGAGATGTAAGATGC
Source organism: Macrothele yani (assembly GCA_039090855.1). NCBI lineage: Eukaryota > Metazoa > Arthropoda > Arachnida > Araneae > Macrothelidae > Macrothele > Macrothele yani. The sequence continues at coordinate 123,152,028 of CM077026.1, forward strand.
ACCTCAACACTAAACTGGAACGTGGCAAGCTCATAAGACAAACAAAATGTATTGACATAACCGACCTTAAAAAACACCATAATACTTTCAAGTTAGAACTGAAGAACAGATTCTCTGCTTTAGAAGGCCTAACATCGGAAGAAGTGGATATTTCGGAAGTTAACAGAAAAGTAACCAAAGCTCTAATGGAAACAGCAACAAAATTAGCTGGGTCTAAGAACAAGTTGCATGTGAACAAATTATCAGGAAAAACCAAAATGTTGATGCAAAAAAGAAGAGAGATGAGGACAACTAAAGAAGATGTGACTTCCAAAGTGGAATATATAGAGCTATGCAAGACAACACGAAAAAGTATCACTGAAGACGTAAGGAAATTCAACTGTGAGCTAGTGAGGAAAGCAATTGAAAACAACCAAAGCCTTAAGATAGCAAAGGGACATCTCAGTAAGGGAAGAAAACAGATTATGGCTCTGAGAAAAGAAGATGGTTCTATAACAAGAAATAGAGGCGAAATTTTGACAAGAGTGAAAGATTTCTACTCCAAATTATATGAAAGGGATGATACATGTACTCCAGACATCATGAAAGGTACCAGAGTTCTTCCAGTCCTCCCAGCAGAAGTTGCTCATGCAATCAAGAACATGAAGCGGGGGAAAGCTCCAGGAGAAGATGGAATTACTATAGACATCATACAAGAAGCAAGTGGAGAAATCGAAACAGTACTCGCCCAAATTTTCACTCGATGCCTTAATGAAGGGAAGATTCCTGAGGATTGGAACAATGCTACAATGATCCTGCTACATAAAAAAGGTGACATTGAGGATCTCGGGAACTACAGACCTATCAGCCTCCTATCAGTGGTTTATAAAATCTTCACTAAAGTTCTTTCACACCGCTTGAAGGTAACACTGGACACGGCTCAACCGAGAGAACAAGCTGGATTCAGGAGTGGCTATAGCACAATAGATCATATCCACGTACTGAGAGAACTAATTGAAAGAGCGAGGGAATATGAACTTCCATTGTGCATGGCTTTTATCGACTATGAAAAAGCCTTTGATTCGGTGAAACCATCAGCAGTTACCACGGCTCTGAAATCCTGCGGTATTGAAGATGCATACATTAATATTATTAATAACATCTATGAAAATGCAAGTGCAAAGATTCGGCTGTTTGAAAATACAACACACATAAAAATTGGAAAGGGAGTGAGACAAGGTGACACCATATCTCCGAAGCTCTTTAATGCCACATTGGAAAATGTCTTTCAATCACTGAACTGGGAAAACAAAGGGATAAAGATTAATGGAGATTATCTAACCCACCTTCGTTTTGCTGATGACGTAGTCATTTTTGCAACTACCCCATCAGAGCTGCAGAGTATGATCCAGGAACTTGCTGACAAGAGTAAAGAAGTGGGATTAAAAATGAACTTTCAGAAGACAAAAGTGATGTTCAATGCTTTTACAAGAAATGAAGATTTATCGATTGATGGAGAAAAACTGGAGATAACAGATACGTATGTTTATCTTGGACAGCAGATATCAAGTGAGGGTCACATTGATGAAGAAATTAATCGGCGTACAAAACTTGCCTGGAGAGCTTTTGGAAGAAACAGCATAATTTTCAAGAGCAATATGCCATTATGTCTTAAAAGAAAAGTGTTTGATCAATGCATCCTTCCAGTGCTTACGTATGGTGCAGAGACGTGGACCTTAACTAAAAGAGACATACAAAGGCTGCAGACAACTCAAAGAAGCATGGAGAGGTGCATGCTTGGTATAACCAGGAGAGATAAGAAGAGAAACTCGTGGATCCGAAAAATGACGAGAGTGGAAGACATCATGATCAGGGTTAAATCCCTGAAATGGCAATGGGCTGGACATACTGCCAGAAGGACAGACCATAGATGGACAGCCGAAATTTTAGATTGGATTCCAAGGGACAGGAAAAAGACCCAGAAAAAGACCACATGGGAGATGGGTGGATGAAATTCGTAAATATGCGGGAGTGACATGGAGGAGACTGGCACAAGACAGACCGTTGTGGAGGAAACTTGGGGAGACCTTCGTCCAGCAGTGGATTGATAATGGTTGACAATGATGATGATAATGATATACCTAAAAAGGCTGTGATGAGTTCTACATTCCCAAGTTATGGCCACTAGTAAACTGAAATGAACACAGCCAGTGTTATGAAATTAATATATTTGTTTCTTACCTGGGATTTGAATTCAGACCTAATAGTATGACAAGTCAGATGCCTGTTTCCTAGACCACAGATTATATAAGCAATCATATTGGGAAATCAGGTGTTTGAAATGATGATCAAGGATTTGTTCACTGTTTTCATTATGCCATTTCAATTGCTTTTAATCAGATGTATTTATAGGGTAAGAGAGAGAGGAAGAGTTTGGTTTACATCAACTAATGATATGAATGTACTGAAATATTTAAAAAGCTCAATTATTTGATATAATCTTCTTTGCATGTTTTGGCTCCGCAAATTTATAATAATGGAAAAGGTTTATTTCTTGGAATGAGTTTTCTCCAGTACATTTTGATTTACAAACTGAATTGGAATAAAATGTTTTAAAAAATCCTAAAAACATTAAAAAAAAAAAACATTTCCTGTTGCCATGCTGCTTTTTAAAAACTTAAAAACGGTTAAAAACTTATTTGTACTTCCAGGGGAAATTTTTGACCCCTACGGTATAATCTTACTAAGCTTTGCTTCATTTTTTGTCCAAATTATGTTACCTTGCAGTTTAATTCCACAATGTTGTTTCATTTCCGACTGGTATAAAAACATTTGAGTTTCATCTTCAAAGTAATCAAAATCACATCTGCTGAAATCCACTTTACTGGCCATGTGCCAATGGATAACCACCACTTTGATGCAGTCTCACTGGCAGTGGCGAGATCCCTGTCACAGCCAAGACACAGTGATCTTGTGGCTTCCAATGAGACTGTGCCAACATGGAGGCCCTCCTTTAGTATGTGCCAGTACAGTGGTTTTTAGCAAATGTGATTTTGATTCCTTTGAAAATGAAACTCAATGTTTCGAAATACGTTGGAAATGAAACAAGCTTGTGGAAGTAATGTGCAAGTTTAATGGAATTTAGACAAAACACAAATCAAAACATTGGAAGGTTAAAGCTTGGGGGGGGGATTTCCCCTGGAAGTACAGATAAGTTTCAAGTTTTTAGGTTTTTAGTGTTTTTAGAGCATTTTATTTCAGTTCAATATTTCAGGGCTGCTAGACCTGCAGCAATTGCGCCAAAACATTGTTCTTGCGCCATTCTGCTAAAAAATCATGATTTTGATGAAATGCGTGGCAATTTTGCACCAGAAGTTAAAATTTACAGGTCATCGATATTTTAGCTTAATCTTACGACATTCGAAATCGATTCAGCGGTTACTTTGTACGTGAGATTTTTCCGCGAACTCAGAGTCCCCTCCCTTTCGTTTATTTTTTTTTTTTTTTTGCAATTCTCGAGATCAATGCAGAAGTGAAGAAATTTTTGGGGTACTAGTTGGGGGAGGGGGGGGGTCGTATTCCGTTTGCGGACGTTGTTTTGTCTTTTTAAGCGTTCGGAAACGGAAGTTAAACAGAGTGCAGATTTTTCCCGTAATTGTGTTTCTTGCGCAATGTTGCTTCTGTTCAGTATTGTTGGTAAATATAATTTTATTGCATAATTTCAGCTTGAAATTGTAGGCAATGATTTCCGAAAATGGAAGTTAGACTGCCTGAAAAATTCCCCGTAATCTTTGGCCACGATATTCTTACGCTGATTCGAGGAATTCCATCTCTTTTGTTATCATTTGGACCATTCAAGAGATCGATGCACAACTGAACTGAAATTTTTGGAGGATTGGTGGTGGTGGTGGTGGTGGTGGTGTTTCGAAGGACGGAATTCCATCCTTTGAAAATGGAAAGTAGACTTAGGTAAGATTTCTCTCGTAATCGTAATTTTTTTCTCGCGATGTTTCCTCTGCTTAGTATTGTTAGATATCATTTTATTCCATAAATATTTACATTTCAGCTTGAAAATGTTGGATACATTTCTGAAAACGGAAGTCGGAGGAGCAAAGATTTCTTCCGTAATTGTAAATAAATTTTTTTCCCACGATGTTTCCACTTCTATGCAGTTGTTAAATGCCATCACCCTCATAAAAAAAAAAATGTGTGTGCATTTTAGCTTGATAAGGGTGGGGGACCTTTTCAAAAATGGAAGTGACGAAGTTTGGAAATTTGTAAGAATTGATGCATGCTGTTCAAAAAAAAAAAAAAAAAAAAAAAAAAAAAAAGTATTCACTCTCTGAAAATTACACCATTTATCTGAAATAGTGAAAGCTGTAATATCAGAATTCATGGTTCTCAGGCTGAAAGTTCTTTAAGCATGATGGATAAAATTGTAAGAGAAAACTATCAGCAGAAAAAAAGTAAACAGTGGATGTTGTGCAGTGGCAGAGTCAACAAAAGACAAATATGGCTGTGGAACTTGCTGAGAAGAAAGTAGGATTTGCTCACAAGAGGAAACCAGAGTTAATGTTCTAGCAAGTACAAGAACAAAACCAGGAAAAAAAAAACTGTTTGAAGCTATGCCTTTCAAAACCAACCTATTGTGTTTGGAATTCAGTAATTTTATAATTGTGAATACAGTGGTGTGATCTAGTTAAATATTTTCATAAATAAATCACACTAAACGATTCAGTTTTGTTCATGCTGCGTAATATTCACCTTTCTCACCGCACAGTCTGATTTTTCACCAAATTAAAAATTTAAGCTTTGTTTTTATTTTTGTCAGTCTCATGTATGTTAATTAAAATCGCTCATGAGCGCTATGGATAAATGAAAGGATTGTTTATATCACATAACTAGTAATAAATTATCAGGAATACTGATCTTTTGGTTCTTTAGACAAAATTCAGAATTTTGTCTCGTACGTTCAGGGAGCTGATTTTTTAGGATGCTTTCTTTTTCTCATTTTGACCTACCTTGGGGAACATCTTCACCCTCACACTTTTCTTCTTCCAGATGGAAGGTGCGTTGAACCACTTACTAACTCGCAATCGTCTGCTTAATGTTCATGTCCATACATGCAGGATCCCACGTATGCACGAGCAGTGGCTCTTTCAGACAGCAACAATGAAAAAGTCATATTCTACTACTACTAAAGAAGGGGGGAAGAGAGATCCTGCGCCAAAATGTCACTGCGCAAGCATTAAGTTATGGAAGCAGTTTTTATCTAATCAACTTTATTAAATCTCACTGTTATCTTATAGTTTTGGTTCCAATTGTAATTGTTCACAGCAATAACTAAAGTTTGACATTGATAATTACTGGATGAAAAACATGGTATGAAGAGTATCATGGTGCAACTGCAGAAAGGTGATTTTACAATTTGATTATTAAATGTTACATTAGTTTTCCTTTTATATCAAAGGTACGCTTTCCTTCAGAAAACCTTAGGAGTTTGTGATGCACACGCAAACCCCGTACGCATGGCTTGCTAGTTGGTTGGTTTCAGAAATAATGTAATGCTGCTAAAAACCAACCAAATAACAAACAGTAATTACATATTATTTATTCTTCCTAAGTGTATATTCACAAGCGTTCAGTAACAATAGCAAGTTCTCGGACGCAGCAGCATCCTATTTGCATTACAGCAAAACAAATGCGTTCAGAAGAAAATCCCTGATATTAATGTGTTACGCTTAAAATATTGTAGGTCATGTAATTTTCAATAAATCGTGGGTAGTACAATTGTTTTCCCATTTCTCTCACTGTAGGAATAACAGAAATGCTAATTAACAGTCGTAAGAGAAGCAGTAAAATGTCAACAAACTTGAAATATCACATTTTTTCATAGTTCATAAAATAATGGTAATTCAGTATATAAACATAACTCAAAGCACAGCATGGACTTAAAACAATTAAAAATACTATCATTAGCTGCTCCAAAATGCAAATTTTCTCGCTCCAAAATCCAATGATTCTGCTCCAAATTGCATATTTTCCTGCTCCAAGAATTGCTCCAAAACATGGTAGGGGCACTAACACCCCTGATATTTAAATCAAAGTATACCAGAGAAAACTCACTCCAAGAAATAAACCTTTTTCCATCATTACAATTTGCAGAGCTAAAATGTGCAAAAGAAAAAAGGAAAAAAAGCTACAAAGAAGATGATATCAAATAACTGAATTTGAAAGTTTCATGGTAATGAAAAATTGTGAATTTAAAATAGAAGTTACACCTATTTTTATATGAATCAAGTAAAAATAATTTACTTCAAAACCACCACAATAACCCCAAAATCCATACTTTTATGTGATGAGTGCAGCCTGAAAACTGTGTGATGATTTTGTTTATCTTCAGTTTTTGTCTATCTTCCTTGAAAAAACCATCCGGTTGATGTGTGAAAGCTTGGGAACATTTATTTATAGTCTTTGCCTATAAATCTGATTTCTAGTACCTCGTTAGCAACTGCCTACATATTTTTTTTAGTTAGTATGTCTGTCCTGTACTTTGTAGTTAGCTAGAATACTAACAATTCCAATACCTCCTTTAAAACATGATATAACAGTGATGAATTTTACCAAGAGATTTTGATTTTCAAGCATTAAAAATATAACTGTAATCTGAATGTATTACAATGGGGAAAAATATGTAAATACTTTTTGACTTCAACTTTCAACATAACAGGAATACTTTGGAAAAATAAAAAGTTGACTATTTTATTTTACCCTTCAACATAAATATCCAGTTTAGCAAGATCATCTGATAAACCAACAAGCTGATCAAGAGTGCCAACCTGTAACAGATAAAATTAAATCATAGACACATCTGAGTTACTTCAAAGGAATAACTACTAAAGATAAAAGGCAGAATTACAGATGCTAGTTTGCATAACTTTATTTAAAAATAACACTTCACTGAACTCATTTTTTCAAAATTATAAATACATTTCAGATATGAAAACATCTATTTACAGTACAAAATATTTATTATTTAAAAGTAGTAATAATCATTAAGTTTCAAATTACATATCTAAAATTAAAATACCAAAAGGACTGTGAAGTATGGAAAAAAGAAAAAAACAACAACTGAAAATCTACTGCTGGTAACTTTCGAGCATGTATGATTGGATTGAAAAAAAACAAAAAAACTTAACACTTATTTGAGTAAACTTAGATTAAAGCAGAAAGGTTTGTTTTCATTTTTTAACTTGATGTCCTGTGACTTGCACATAAGGATATCACCCAGCTGCCTCAAGAATACAGAAGCACATATACCACTAGATCCAAACTGGGATTGAGAATATTCAGATTAAAAAAAAAAAAAGTTGTCACTGACTGCATCAAGCTCGAATGTCCTTCTCAAAGACAGCTTATCATTGTCATTTGCAAAAACCGTGGTGAGCTCACAAGCTTTCAGAGGATTACAAAACTTATTATCAGACAGCTTCTTTTCAGATTTGCATTTTCAACAAAGCACTTTGTTTACACAGGAAGCTGATGTTTCATGTTGCCCATTCTCATGCTCCTTCTGTTCAACTTCTTGTAGCAACTGAAGGATAACTAACCTTTTTAGTAACTTGATACATATCCTTCATAATTCAAGTTTCACGGTAAATACTCTAAGTAATAAACAGGAACTGTACACCAACTATACTCAAAACAGTATAACTATATTAGTGAACCGAATTTCTTGGCGCAGAACGGAAATAAAAGTTTCCAAGCTTTCGCACATCAACCAGATGGCTTTTTTTTTCAAGGAAGGTAGACAGCAAACTGGCTAACAGAACACTTCAACAATTTGAACGTGGTGACTTGACTAGACAATAAATGAATAGATGAGAATGTAATTATTCATTCACAGAAATGAGGTGTTATGTTGGTTGGGTATGCAGTACCATGGGAGAAAATGCAGCATTATTTGAAGAACTGGTTCCAAACTTGTAGCAAGTCTAGAGAGACACTATCATCACAAGCCTCTATTGGTAATGATCTCTAAGGTTTCGCAAATGGCAGTAGATTTAGGTGTGAAACAGGAAACTAAGTTCTTCACATCATCCCACATAGGATTAGCTTCCTATTCCAAGCCAAAATCTACTGCCATTCTTGAAACCTTAGAGATCATTACCAACAGTGAGGCTTGCGATGATAGCGTCTCTCTAGAATTGCCACAAGTGTGCAACCAGTTCTTCAAATAATGCTGCATTTTCTCCCATGGTACTACGTGCCCAACATGATGCCTTGTTTCTGTGAACGAATCATTACATTTGCATCTATTCATTTATTATCTAATCAAGTCACCGTGTTCAAATTGTTGAAGTGTTCTGTCAGCCAGTTTGCTGTCTGCCTTCTTTGAAAAAGCCATCTGGTTGATGTGCGAAAGCTTGGAAACTTTGATTTCTATTCTACGCCATATACACCAAGAAATTCGGATGTAGTTACACTAGTGTAGTTACAGTATTTTGAATTACTCTAATGCACACAGTGGTGTTAGTATTGTTCTAGAACTCTTTACGGATGCTCTGCACTGATTCCAGCCAATTTTTTCATGCTATCTGCTATAACATGTGCCAGTCTCTGTCCATCATTTTTTGGGTCTGACCCGGATGTTTTCTGCACTAGTTACTGCCAGAACATCTCCATTTTGCACATGAATAGTTATGGCATACGCTACAGTTGTTCTAACACTGAATTACATCTCCACTTGGTTATCACATCACCAACAGTTGATTTTGTATGCTCCTGTCGAGTGCTGATTGCACATATGGACATACCCCCTATATGGCATCCCACAATGACACCCCCTTTCAAAGTCACTAAGTTCCTGACGAGTTGTCATGCTGCCTCTATTAGACTACTACACTCACCCACTCCGTTCTGCTACCTATATACCTGTCGTTTGCCTAGCGGCGATCATGGAACATGCAAATGACATGATTGGTAGGCATATCCAGACAATTATTGGTAGATAGTGTATGCTAGCTACTTTTGAAACTTGGGCTTGGTGATCATTTTGACACAAAGGTCAGTAGTAGTGTCACAGAGCTCTGGGACAAAGGGCAATGACACAACTACAGAATGCCTATTAAAAATGTAAGTGCCTTTCATTAGCAAACCCTCTTTAAATACTAAATTTGCTCTCAGCAAATAAGTGCTTTAAAGAAAAAAATATGTAAAACTGCTTCACTGATTTCCATGTGTTAGCTGAGATTACCAGTAGGTTCTTACCAGCCTGCAAAATATTTTGACACTTGATAAGGGGGCCCACAGAACAGAAACCAGTGTTTCAAATAATCAATCAAAGCAAATTATCTGCTGTGGTAATTGGAAAAAAATAAAAAATGGAATTGAAATTTTAAATAATTCTGCAATGACATTACCTGCATCTCTATGGCAATAAATCACCAATTAAGCGCACTAGTTTACGTGCAATTCTGTAATGGCTTCACAACCAGAAAGACCCAACTTACCTCCAAGGTTTTGGCTTCTTTCCTTGAACACACTTCATGCACGTTAGCCAGAATGACTGTTAAGCAACAGGCCTTTTGGGTTTAAACATTCTTCATAGCTGCACGCAAGTTGCTGTTGTTATCCTTCAGGCCATGTACATTCCTGTTTTCATTCATAGAACGCCACAACGTGTTGACTTCATACATTTGCTTGACCCACTTGATACCTCATTTATATTTGACGCATCATCATCATCATTGTCAACCATTAACAATCCACTGCTGGACGAAAGTCTCCCTAAGTTTCCTCCACAACGGTCTGTCTTGTGCCAGTCTCGTCCATGTCCCTCCCGCATACTTTCGAATTTCATCCACCCATCTCCCATGTGGTCTTCTTCTGGGTCTTTTCCTGTCCCTTGGAATCCAATCTAAAATTTCGGCTGTCCATCGATGGTCTGTCCTTCTGGCAGTCTGTCCAGCCCATTGCCATTTCAGGGATTTTACACTGATTATGATGTCTTCCACTCTTGTCTTTTTTCTGATCCACGAGTTCCTCTTCTTATCTCTCCTGGTTACACCAAGCATGCACCTCTCCATGCTTTTTGAGTTGTCTGCAGCCTTTGTATGTCTCTTTTAGTTAAGGTCCATGTCCCTGCACCATACGTAAGCACTGGAAGGATGCATTGATCAAACACTTTTCTTTTAAGACATAATGGGCATACTGCTCTTGAAAATTATGCTGTTTCTTCCAAAAGCTCTCCAGGCAAGTTTTGTACGCTGATTAATTTCTTCATCCATGTAACCCTCACTTGATATCTGCTGTCCAAGATAAACGTATGTGTCTGTTATCTCCAGCTTTTCTCCATCAATCGATAAATTTTCATTTCTTGTAAAAGCATTGAACATCACTTTTGTCTTCTAAAGTTCATTTTAAATCCCACTTCTTTACTCTTGTCAGCAAGTTCCTGGATCATAATCTGCAGCTCTGATGGGGTAGTTGCAAAAATGACAATGTCATCAGCAAAACGAAGGTGGGTTAGATAATCTCCATTAATCTTTATCCCCTTGTTTTCCCAGCTTAGTGACTGAAAGACACACTCTAATGTGGCATTAAAGAGCTTCGGAGATATGGTGTCACCTTGTCTCACTCCCTTTCCAATTTTTATGTGTGTTGTATTTTCAAACAGCCGAATCTTTGCACTTGCATTTTCATAGATGTTATTAATAATATTAATGTATGCATCTTCAATACCGCAGTTTTTCAGAGCCATTGTAACTGCTGATGGTTTCACCGAATCAAAGGCTTTTTCACAATCGATAAAAGCCATGCACAATGGAAGTTCATATTCCCTCGCTCTTTCAATTAGTTCTCTCAGTACGTGGATATGATCTATTGTGCTGTAGCCACTCCTGAATTCAGCTTGTTCTCTCGGTTGAGCCATGTCCAGTGTTACCTTCAAGCAGTGTGAAAGAACTTTAGTGAAGATTTTATTAACCACTGATAGGAGGCTGATAGGTCTGTAGTTCCTGAGATCCTCAATGTCCCCTTTTTTATGTAGCAGGATCATTGTAGCGTTGTTCCAATCCTCAGGAATCTTCCCTTCATTAAGGCATCAAGTGAAAATTTGGGCGAGTACTGTTTTGATTTCTCCACTTGCTTCTTGTATGATGTCTACAGTAATTCCATCTTCTCCTGGAGCTTTTCCCCGCTTCATGTTCTTGATTGCATGAGCAACTTCTGTTGCGAGGACTGGGAGAACTCTGGTACTGGTACCTTTCATGATGTCTGGAGTACATGCGCATACCCACTGGTATTTGAGTGTTGTCGCCTTTTTTCCTTTTTTATTTTCCTTCTATTACCTTCCGTTCAAATGCACACTACAAAAAAGCTTTCTCAATATATACATCATCATCATTGTCAACCATTATCAATCCACTGCTGGACGAAGGTCTCTCCAAGCCTCTTCCACAACGGTCTGTCTTGTGCCAGTCTCCTCCATGTCACTCCCGCATACTTTCGAATTTCATCCACCCATCTCCCATGTGGTCTTCTTCTGGGTCTTTTCCTGTCCCTTGGAATCCAATCTAAAATTTCGGCTGTCCATCGATGGTCTGTCCTTCTGGCAGTCTGTCCAGCCCATTGCCATTTCAGGGATTTTACACTGATCATGATGTCTTCCACTCTTGTCTTTTTTCTGATCCACGAGTTCCTCTTCTTATCTCTCCTGGTTACACCAAGCATGCACCTCTCCATGCTTTTTGAGTTGTCTGCAGCCTTTGTATGTCTCTTTTAGTTAAGGTCCATGTCCCTGCACCATACGTAAGCACTGGAAGGATGCATTGATCAAACACTTTTCTTTTAAGACATAATGGGCATACTGCTCTTGAAAATTATGCTGTTTCTTCCAAAAGCTCTCCAGGCAAGTTTTGTACGCTGATTAATTTCTTCATCAATGTGACCCTCACTTGATATCTGCTGTCCAAGATAAACGTATGTGTCTGTTATCTCCAGCTTTTCTCCATCAATCGATAAATTTTCATTTCTTGTAAAAGCATTGAACATCACTTTTGTCTTCTAAAGTTCATTTTAAATCCCACTTCTTTACTCTTGTCAGCAAGTTCCTGGATCATAATCTGCAGCTCTGATGGGGTAGTTGCAAAAATGACAATGTCATCAGCAAAACGAAGGTGGGTTAGATAATCTCCATTAATCTTTATCCCCTTGTTTTCCCAGCTTAGTGACTGAAAGACACACTCCAATGTGGCATTAAAGAGCTTCGGAGATATGGTGTCACCTTGTCTCACTCCCTTTCCAATTTTTATGTGTGTTGTATTTTCAAACAGCCGAATCTTTGCACTTGCATTTTCATAGATGTTATTAATAATATTAATGTATGCATCTTCAATACCGCAGTTTTTCAGAGCCATTGTAACTGCTGATGGTTTCACCGAATCAAAGGCTTTTTCACAATCGATAAAAGCCATGCACAATGGAAGTTCATATTCCCTCGCTCTTTCAATTAGTTCTCTCAGTACGTGGATATGATCTATTGTGCTGTAGCCACTCCTGAATTCAGCTTGTTCTCTCGGTTGAGCCATGTCCAGTGTTACCTTCAAGCGGTGTGAAAGAACTTTAGTGAAGATTTTATTAACCACTGATAGGAGGCTGATAGGTCTGTAGTTCCTGAGATCCTCAATGTCCCCTTTTTTATGTAGCAGGATCATTGTAGCGTTGTTCCAATCCTCAGGAATCTTCCCTTCATTAAGGCATCAAGTGAAAATTTGGGCGAGTACTGTTTTGATTTCTCCACTTGCTTCTTGTATGATGTCTACAGTAAATCCATCTTCTCCTGGAGCTTTTCCCCGCTTCATGTTCTTGATTGCATGAGCAACTTCTGTTGCGAGGACTGGGAGAACTCTGGTACTGGTACCTTTCATGATGTCTGGAGTACATGCGCATACCCACTGGTATTTGAGTGTTGTCGCCTTTTTTTCCTTTTTTATTTTCCTTCTATTACCTTCCGTTCAAATGCACACTACAAAAAAGCTTTCTCAATATATACATCATCATCATTGTCAACCATTATCAATCCACTGCTGGACAAAGGTCTCTCCAAGCCTCTTCCACAACGGTCTGTCTTGTGCCAGTCTCCTCCATGTCACTCCCGCATACTTTCGAATTTCATCCACCCATCTCCCATGTGGTCTTCTTCTGGGTCTTTTCCTGTCCCTTGGAATCCAATCTAAAATTTCGACTGTCCATCGATGGTCTGTTCTTCTGGCAGTATGTCCAGCCCATTTCCATTTCAGGGATTTTACTCTGATCATGATGCCTTCCATTCTTGTCATTTTTCGGATCAACGAGTTCCTCTTCTAATCTCTCCTGGTTACACCAAGCATGCACCTCTACATGATTCTTTCAGTTGTGTGCAGCCTTATATGTCTATTTTACTTAAGGTCCACATCTCTGCACCATATGTAAGCACTGGAAGGATGCATTGATCAAACACTTTTCTTTTAAGACATAATGGCATATTGCTCTTGAAAATTATGCTGTTTCTTCCAAAAGCTCTCCAGGCAAGTTTTATAGACCAATTAATTTCTTCATCAATGTGACCCTCACTTGATATCAATAATGACCTTAGCAAACACTATCCCTGGCACACTTAATAGGCTAATACCGCGATAGTTCTCGCAGTCAGTCTGATCACCTTTTCTCTTACAAGGAAACAATGATAGCATCCTTCCAATACCAAGGCAAATTTCCGTTAACCAATCAATCAGACTCACCACCATATTTCAACATCTCGGCAGTTATGTCATCAACTCCCGGAGCCTTATCATTCTGAAGAGATTTTAGAGCTTTACACACCTCTTCTCTTGAGAAGAGGTTTTAGAGCTTTACACACCTCTCCTGTGCTTTCATCCTTCACTGTGACATAATCTGCTTTTGCCTCAGAATCACCTTTGCTTTCCTGATCTAATAACTCACAAAAGTATTCACCCCATTTTTGTCTTAACTCATTGGGTTCCCATATCATTTCCCCGATCCTATTTTTCACACAAGTTACAACTTTGTTTCCCCTATTTTTACTGAGTCTCATGTACTTCCATATAGTCTTCCTATCTTTCCAAAAAGCCAATTCATGCCTTTACACAGTCTCGATCCTATTTTCTGCCTTACTCTGGCGAACCAGCTTAGCGGCTTCACACTCTTACAGCGATATTCATTGACAGAAACTCTACCTTGTAACATCCCCAAATAGGCTTCTTTCTTTCTCTTTACTGCCTCTTCAATCTCACTATTCCACCAAGCATCACCTCTATTGCTACCCACTATTGTGGTGCCACAGACCTCTTCAGCAGCAGTGACCACACAGTTCTTAAAACATTCCCACTTCTTTTCTACATCCCTTTCACAAGACTTCAGTTCCTTCAGTCGTTTCCTGAGTACATCAGAATAACGCTGATGGTTTTCAGGGAGCCTTTCAACCAACCTTTATTCTTTCCATCCTGGGCCTATTCTTATTCCTTTTCCTCCAACCAACATTCAGTTTCACTTGTGACACTACCAAGTAATGATCAGAACCAACATCCGCACCTCTCTTCATACGAGTGTCAACAACTAAGTTTTTTAGACGCTGATCATAGACAACAAAATCTATCACACTCTTTTGACCAAGAGTACGATTTTCCCAAGTATATGTGTGGATATACTTGTGGTTGAAAAATGTATCAGATAAATACAAACCATTCTCAATGCAGAGTTCAATTAATCTTTCACAATTATCATTCACACAAGGATCATTAAACTTACCCAGAACATTGTCAGAAATCGCATTCTGCACACCTACTCCAGCATTGAAATCCCCTGCTATTATAACTTTCTCTTTAGCACCAAACTGGCTCAAAACAGCTTTTAGCTCATTCCAGAAACCTTCCTTCCTATCAGAGGGTTCAGAATCACAAGGAGCATACACTACAACAATTACTATTATTTGAAGTTTCAATTTCAAACAAATCCAAAGAATTCTCTCACTTATGTAACTATAGTGAATCATGTTGTTCATCTTTTCACTTAAAACCACACCTACACCAGCCTGTCCTCTCACATTATCCAATACTCCAGACCACACTCACTGTTCTTTTTTTTTTTTTTTTATTTGAGGTTTAACGACCACCGTGAGCAACTCAATGGGCTATAAGCAGTCGCCCGTCCCTAATTTAGGGCCACTGGCTCCAGGGAAGGGAGATATCCAGTGCCGTAAGACAAACACAACATCCATGCCTCACCAGGATTCGAACCCGGACCCCTTTCGGACGAATGATCAAATGGCCATCGCTTAGACCACTGCGCCACCGGGGCGGCACTCACTGTTCCATTCACTTCTTATACCAATTTCCTTCTTTTTGGTTTCACTTACACACAGCACATCCAATCTGTACTTATTCATCTCTTCAATCACCTCATTCATCTTGCCATTTATACCTCTAGTATCCCATATATCAATCTTACTCACACAGCCGAGATCTCTTTCTGATTTTCCTTCTTCCAGTTTCAGGTAGATACTGTAGTGGACCATCCTTCTCACGTGTGGTAGGTCCACCATATCCCACACTTGAGTCCATTTTTGCATTTGTTTTTGTCTTTTTAATCAGGTAAGTACATCAGTGAGGGGATTAGCCCACAGCTGACGGTTCCAGTTGGTCATTCAACCTCATTTATTCTGGAACAAAACCCAGTGAGTTGGGGTCTTTTTGCCAATGTCACACAGAACTAGCTGGCACCTCTCCAAGATTCACAGAGGCCCTAGTTGCTGTTGTGTGTGCCATTGCTACCACGGAGTGCTCCGAGGAGGAAAACCCATCTCTCACTAAGACCACCCTTCTCAATAAATTCATAAGTATTTTTGACAGTAAAATTTTGTCTTCACAGTGTCTTCATAGTGCTAAATAAGTATTTTTGACAGTAAATTTTGTCTTCATAGTGCTAAATACTTGTAAATATTTTTTCTAACATTATTAATGGGGAATTCTTTTTAGACACGATCACTCTCATAGGAGCACCAGGCTTATGAGTTTTCATTTTAGCAAACATTCTTGGAATCCCTGTACTCATAGGTGGATATGCCTTCTTTATTTCCTCTGAAATGTTTACAGAACACAATTCTGAAATGTTTAGAGAACACATTGGGCTCCCTCCTCATTTAAAAGCTAACATGCAAATTTTCCTCCAATTTTTAGTAAGAGTGAAAAAATATTATGGCACATTAAAAACACGAAAATCAAGAAAAAGTACCTTTAAGTCTGGAACGTTAAATCTATAATTCATAGATAAATTGTTCTGTTTAGTCGTGACACTATTTAGCTTCTCAAATGTCTGCTGGCATGTTTCCTCACCAGGTGCAGATATTAGCCAATATTCTGACATTCTTGGTATGTTTCAGACCTGTAAAGATGAACATAAACACATTTATGAACAGAGGCAAAAATATTGTATATTAACACATCTGCCTAACTACAGAACACTCTTGTTTACAGCAGCATTGCATTTTGGTTGCATAATACCAATGACTCATTATCCTATTCCATTAATAAATTAGCATGCATAATAAATTTCACTTGAAACTAATTTTCCTAAAATTTTGACACACAAAATCTTTAAACAAAAATGTATCTAAAAATAAAATCCTTTAAGTTTGCACTTATACTTCCCCTACAATGATGCTTGCAGCAGTCTAAAACCAGAAACTTGCTTGGAAGACAAATCATCAAAATGAAGTAGAGAAAGAAAAATGAAACAAAAAATCCTGATGGAACAAAGAAGAAAAAAAAATGGCATATTCATTTTTAAACACCACATTATCAAAGAAGAAAAAAATGGCATATTCATTTTTAAACACCACATTATTTTCTAAAAATTATATTGGAAGTCGGTGCTTAAGCCGGGATTTTTTCCTCATATCATTTGACTATTTTGTCAACAGAAGTTGTAGCAAGATGCTTTGTGGATTAACAAAAAGTACTTAATTTATCGATATATTTAATTTTTACATATGAAAACAAACACAGTAAGACCTAAACTTATATGAATTTGTACATACACAGTCAGGGGCATTTTAAGACCATTATTTCTGCAGGCCCCTGTCGGAAATGTTTACTTATTTTTATGCAAATTTTTTATCATTCACATGCACTATTACAATATTTTTATTATCTTATGGTACTTGTAAACTGCAATGCACTGTGAACACCTCTGAACCCTTGCCGACACAAAATCCTGGTTCTGCCACTGGTTTGTGATCCATCCCACTACGCATACGGTTGTACGCTAACAACATAACCCTGGCATGGTTAATATACAGTCGAGTCATACTATTGTGACCACCTCCTACTTTTGACGTTAACAGCGCATAGCCAATGAAAGAAGACACGTGTCGTGAACTGGCTTGGAGGGTACATAAAGTGTGCTGTAGGCATTCTGAAAACATATCACTCATTGCTGTCATGGATAAAAGGAGCGATTTATAAGATCTGCAAAAAGGGATGATTATCGGCTTTCGGGCCAAGGGTGGCAGTATTTCTGAATCAGTGCAGTTGGTGAACTGTTCGCGTGCTGCTGTGGTTAAAGTGTATCGTGATTGAAGAAATGGCACAATTGTGAATAAGAGATTGGAAACTGCGGAGCACCGCGTGCCATTGATGTAAGAGGTGAACGTCAGCTGCCAAAGCGCATGAGGGCCAATCAGCATGCTACAGTGGAGCAACTCACTGGCCGAATGAACCGGGGAGCTACCAGAAGTGTGTCTAAAATGAAAGTTCAGTGAACCCTGCTGCGTATGGGGCTCCAATGCAGATGGATGGTCACTGCACCTATTCTAACGAATGTGCATCAGCAGAAAAGGCTTACATTTGCATGACAGTTTTGGAATTGGACCTCCGCTGATTGGCAAAAGATTGTCTTCTCCTATGAGTCACGTTTTCTGCTTCATCGAACGAATGGACGTTGGCATATAAGGCAAGAAACATTGAAGAACAAACACTCTTTAACCACTGCTGGAAGAACACAAGCTGGTGGGGGCAGCGTTATAGTCTGGGGAATGTTTTCATGGCATTCCCTGGGTCCACTCATACCTGTGGAAGGCACTATGGACCAAATTTGTTATGAATTCATCTTTGCAGACCACGTACACCCATACATGCTGATTGTCTTCTCTGGGGTGGATGGGATCTTCCAGCACGACAATGCGACATGTCACACAGCTAGAAATATCCAAGAGTGATTGGAAGAGCACAACAAAGACTTCAAAGTACTTCCCCCTAATTCTCCACACTTAAATCCAATTGAGCATCTGTGGGACCATCTTAATCGTGTTGTTTACTCTATGGATACTCCACCACGCACCCTCTAGCAGCTGTCAGATGGACTGCAGTCAGCATAGCTCTACATACCTGAGAACACCTTCCAGCACCTTATTGAGTCACTCCCAGCCCATCTAGCTGCTGTCCACATTGCACACAGCGGTTAGTCTGGATATTAGCTGGTGATCACAATAATGTGCCTCAACCGTGTATAGTATCTGGGTAAAAGAGATTCAAGTACTTTTCAAGGTAAAACAAACTTATTTTAAGGACCAAATCACATTCAAATACAATAAAATTAAATTAAAATTTCCTCTTAAGAAACAACTACTCGAAATGCTAATACAGCACATACTAAATTTTGCAAATTAATTCTTGTTATTCACCATTGTAATAAGTTACTCTTTTTAACAGTTATTCACATAACAAACATATAAAAAGGAAAACTTATTTTACAGTGAAATCTCATAACAAATTTGTAGGGAATGCGATTCTGATTAAGTGAAAAGGCAATATGGTGGCCCACCTGAATTTAAATAGTTTGAAATAATGAAGCTACTTGTGTTGGATGGATAAACTGATTTCATATAAGAATGTACAATTTAATAAAAAAAATACCAGTAAAATTTTATAACATTTCTTAACAATACTATTGAAAATTGGAATATTTCTGCAAGAAATTCAAATAAATTTTTGATTTGAATTTCTTGCTAATAATTGCACTTTTTAAAAATGTTTGAATGTCCTAAGACATAACTGATGATTCTTCAGCTGATATAGCATTGAGCATATTATCAGCCGCTTTCAGAAGTTCACCTATATTTCTCTCTAGCTGGCTCTTTTTTCTAACTTCAGTGCTTCATTTTCATTGGTATCTATAGATGCCTGAAAAGGTGTTGCGCTTTTCAATGCACTTGCAGTTTTTTTTCTGGTCCTCTAGGCACCTACATTTTTCTTATGGTTCTCTCTTACCATGTGATATGGTAAAATATCATACTGCCAGTGGTCTAAGCGATGGCTTCTGATCATTCGTCCGTAAGGGGTCCGGGTTCGAATCCCGGTGAGGCATGGATGTTGTGTTTGTCTTACGGCACTGGCTCTCTCCCTTCCCTGCAACCAGTGACCCAAAATTAGGGACGGGCGACTGCTTATAGCCCATTGAGTTGCTCATGGTGGTCGCTAAACCTCCAATAAAAAAAAAAAAAAATGTCATACTGGCTTACGCTACAGAATACCAAATTAATTTCTCTGTTCTGATCAATGATGGGGCAGCAACAAATGTTGTCACTTTCACTAACTTTGAATTGAAAATGTTATGTGACAAACGACAGTCGATAACATAATTTCTGAATTTGCACATAAAAAAAGTTGGAAAGTGAACTTTAAACATTACACTGAGATTACCTACTACTTTACTGTGTCTGTGATCGTACAGTGAGGCTGTCGCGAAATGCGACTACTAAAGCTTATTTACTATTCATTTCATCATTCAAATATCTAAATAAGTATTTTTAAAATTTTCATTTTTTTTTGTTTAATGTATTTTTTTCATGTGAGATATTGTAGGCCCTGCGCCTACTCGGCCTAACAGAGATGGAAATGGGTCACGGGTCAAACGGGTTGGGTCAAAGTGTTCTGATTCGATTTGAACACTGTTTTATTTCCGTTTTATTTTTGAACAGAAAAAAAATGTTTCAAAGAACCCTTCAGAGGTCTTTGAAATAATACTTCAGAGCTGCAGAGTATGATCCAGGAACATGCTGAGGTGGGTAAAGAAATGGGTTTAAAAAATGAAATTTCAGAAGCTCTTACAAAAATGAAAATTTATCGATTCATGGGGAAACGCTAAAGATAACCAATTTCTACATTTACCTTAGGCAGCAGATATCAAGCGAGGCTCACACTGATGAAGAAATTAATCGACATATAAAACTTGGTTGGAGAGCTTTTGGAGAAACAGTACAATTTTTAAGAGCAATATATAAAAAGTGTTTAATCAATGCATCTTCCCAGCGCTTACACATGGAGCAGAGACGTGAACCTTAACTAAACAAGACATACAAAGACTACAGAGCATGGAGAGATGCATGCTTGGTGTTACCAAGAAAGATAAAAAGAGGAACACATGGATAAGGAAAATAACAAGAGTGGAAGACATCATGATCTGAGTAAAATCCATGAAATGGCAATGGGCTGGACATATTGCCAGGAGAATGGACCACAGATGGACAACCAAAATTTTAGACTGGATTCCAAGGGACAGTAAAAAGATCCAGAAGAAGACCATGTGGGAGAAGGGTGGATGGAGGAGACTGGCCCAAGACAGTCCATTGAAGAAGGAACTAGGGCAGACCTTCATCCTGCAGTGGATTGATAATGGTTGACAATGATATATTCAAATTTATAGCTAAAAGCAAATTTGTCTGGGTCAAATCCAATTATACGGCAAGGTCCAGATCCAAAATTTTTGACCCGTTTCCAACTCTGCGGCCCAATGGATTAAGCAGCCCTATACACAGTTGTGGTACTTCAACTTATAACTAACAACACCAGCTATCAAGCGCTACTTTGAATATAACAGACTGAGCTTCTAGTAAGCTGACACACAGCTGATAGTGCCAATCAGGGGTGGTGCAAAAGGGGAAGCAATGCACAGTGACCTCAAAATTTTGCTAAAATACTACTAAACTACTTATGGAAAAACTGTTTATACAAAAAAGACAAAGGAACACAGCTGGATTTACCAAAACTGTAAAAATTCAGCTTCTGCGAGTTAGAATCAAAACAAAAACTAAACTTTTGACAAGTTAGTAAAATCATGTAATGCATTGATTATGATACGCTTTCCAACATACCAGAAATTATTACTCAAGTTATGTGGATAATGGCTGTGGAATAAATCTCGCTCCTGTGTCCTGACCTTTAACCCCATTTTGATGATATTCAACAGAACCAGTTCAGTATACCTCAGGAATAGCATACTAAAGGTTTGTCGCAATAGAAGCAGTTTTACACAAGTTATGAGAATAATGGCTGTGGAATAAATCTTGCTTTTGTGCAATGACCTTTGACCCCATTTCATTGATATTCAACAGAATCGGTTTACTATACCTCCGGAACAACATGATAACATTTTGTCGCAATCGAAGTATTTTTAGGTAACTTATGATGCACAAGGGCAATGGAATGGATCCTACTCTAGTGTCCTGACCTTTAACCCCATTTCACCCATTTTCGATAGGGTTTGTTCCCAGGTGGTTCCCTACCACATCTAAAATTTCATCGAAATTGAGCCATATTTACGCATGTTATGACGCATAAAGGCAATGAAATGGATCCCGCTTTTATGTCTTGACCTTTGACCCCATTTCGCCCATTTTCAATAGAGTTCGTCCCCAGGTGGTTACTTACCACATACAAAAATTTCATCGAAATCGAACCATTTTTACACAAGTTATCTCGCATAAGGGGCAATAGAATAAATCCCGCTCTTATGCCCTGCCTGACCTTTGACCCCATTTCGCCCATTTTCGATAGGGTTCGTTCCCAGGTGGTTCCCTACCACATACTAAAATTTCATCAAAATCGAACCATATTTACGCATGTTATGACACATGAAGGCAATGGAATGCATCCCGCTTTTATGTCCTGACCTTTGACCTCATTCTGCCCATTTTCAATAGAGTTCGTCCCCAGGTGGTTCCCTACCTCAAACTAAAAATTCCATCGAAATTGAACCATTTTTACGCAAGTTATGCCTCATAAGGGCAATGGAATAAATCCCGCTCTTATGTCCTGCCTGACCTTTGACCCCATTTCGCCCATTTTCGATAGGGTTCGTGCCAAGGTGGTTCCCTACCACATACTAAAATTTCATCAAAATCGAACCATATTTACGCATGTTATGACACATGAAGGCAATGGAATGCATCCCGCTTTTATGTCCTGACCTTTGACCTCATTCCGTCCATTTTCAATAGGGTTCGTCCCCAGTTGGTTCCCTACCTCAAACTAAAACTTCATCGAAATCGAACCATTTTTACGCAAGTTATGCCTCATAAGGGCAATGGAATAAATCCCGCTCTTATGTCCTGCCTGACCTTTGACCCCATTTCCAATAGGGCTCATGCCCAGGTGGTTCCCTACCACATACTAAAATTTCATCGAAATCGAACCATTTTTACGCAAGTTATGACGCATAAAGGCAATGGAATGGATCCAGCTCCTATGTCCTGACCTTTGACCCTATTTCACCCATTTTAATTAGGGATCGTCCCCAGGTGGTTCCCTACCACATACTAAAATTTCATCGAAGTCGAACCATGTTTACGCAAGTTCTGACGCATAAAAGCAATGGAATGAATCCCGCTACTATGTCCTGACCTTCGACCCTGTTTCGCCTATTTTCAATAGGGTTTGTACCCAGGTGGTCCCCTACCACATACTAAAACTCCGTTGAAATCGAAACATTTTCATGTGAGTTATCGTGCGGACGGACGGACAAAGCTGGAGCATATATACGCTTCTTCAACCTACGGTTGGAAAGCGCAAAAAAGAACACAAGTCACACGTTTAAATACAAGTCAGCGTGGTAATGCAGACAGGGTCTGTTTGATAAGTAGATCCACGAGGTGTGACGTCACTGAAAATGACATCACGACTTGATAGACCTTCAAGATCTTGGAGGTAACAACACAACGCGTGACGTAATGCGACAGATGGCGTGACCGCGCGCCAACGTTCTCAAATGCGAGATTGTGATGTCCTAAGATTTCTAAGCATTGGAAACATTAATGGAACAACGCCATGACACTAAAAACGTTATAATTCAGGGTGGTTATTTAACCCACTAAACGAATTCTCCTAAAGTCGAGATCAAGCTAAAACGATTTCTAGTACCAGGAAACGGTAGGTTAACGACTTTCATCAAAATTCTTAGAGCCGTTTTCAAAATAAAATGTACATACATACATACAAGAATTGCTACTTTAAGGTGGACGTCAAGTAATTTTGCTTCCCATACTTCCAATGGAAAAACTTCTGTACACATTTTCTTCACAATTAATGCGTTCTCAAGCATTAAAATTTGAACATCGATTAAAATAGTTTCATTTCATAACCTGGAATACTTAATATTTTCTAAACCATAACCGTAATAATATTTTCTAAACCATAACCGTAATAATATTTTCTAAACCATAACCGTAATTATGCAATCCGACATTTATTTGTCCACTGACGTCATCAAAGTACAGGTAGCGCCATCTTTTTTCTGGTTTCAACACCACCAAAGGAAACGTTATTGTTTTTTAATATAATTATGCTTATGTTTTAGAAAATGTTAAGTATTCCAAGTTATAGTATGACGTTATTTTAATCGACGTTCAAATTTCCATCCTTGGGAACACAGTTATTGTGAAGCAAATGTGTACAAAAGGTTTTCTATTGGAAATATAGGAAGCAAAATTATTTGACGTCCACCTTAATAGTGTGGAATAAGGGCAATGGAATGGATCCCGATCCTATGTCCTGACCTTTGACTCCATTTGTCCCATTTTCAATATGGTTCCTCTCCAGGTGGTCCCCTACCACATACTAAAATTTCATCGAAATCGAACCATTTTTACACACCTTATGACGCATAAGGGTAATGGAATGCATCCCGCTCCTATGTCCTGACCTTTGACTCCACTTCACCCATTTTCAATAGGGTTCGTCCCCAGGTGGTCCCCTACTACATGGTAACATTTCATTGAAATCGAACCATATTTACGCAAGTTATGACGCATAAGGGCAATTGAATGGATTCCGCTCTTATGGCGTGACCTTTGCCCCACTTCACCCATTTTCAATAGGGTTCGTCCCCTGGTGGTCTCCTACTACATACTAAAATTTCATTGAAATCGAACCATTTTTACGTGAGTTATCGTGCCGACAGACGGACGGAAAAAGCTGGAGCATATACGCTTCTTCAACCTACGGTTGGAAAGCATAAAAAAGGGACCAGGACTGCAGCTACTAGAGGGCAAGTGGTGGGGGCAGTTGCCCTCCCAGAATGGTCATACTAGGGATGCAAATTCATGTTCTGAGGGACTTTAAAAATAGCACAACATGTGAATAAATTTACTGAAAATTTTAGCTAAAAAAGAAAGTTATACACTTCAGCATTTTTTTTAAAGCACTCGTTAGCCATGCATATTCAGCTAACCAGGGTACAGGGTAATCTAATCACTGAAGTGTGGACTCTTCATTTGCATGAAAGGAATTGTCCAAAATAGCGGAGATGCTTACAGAACAATGTGTGGACATGCCCAGCCTCCATGACCTTTCCAAATATGCCATAGATGGATGAAGAGTTAATTAGCCATCTATGCTCTGTCCCAAGTACATGTCCTATGAGCATTTAACCTTGAACAGGTTTTTTCTAAGCCCTAAACTGAAAGCATCTTCCTATTGTTTGGTTCACTATATACAATAGTGGCCAAAATTGTGGAAACCTTTTGGAAAAAGTGTATTTTTGAGGTTTGATGGCTCATGACACCACTTTTTTTTGGAGTAATACCATAAAATTATATATCAATGGAAAGATAATTTCATCAAGAATGTAATGCAACAAAGTTTGTTCAATTATCTGTATTCTATGAAAAGTTATAGCCAAATAACCAGAAAAAGGAAGCACAACTTGCTTAGGTTGAAATGAAGTAACTTTCCTTCATCTGAATGTAGTCAATGAGCATGAGTGTTTAGAGAGCTAATCAGGTGTCATCTTGTTTTGGCAATGAGCTAGGATTCAGCTATTGATGTCACGTATTGGAGCTGAGAGGATGACATTTGTCAGTGTGTTATGTGAATACTAACAAGTTGGGTTTTTGTGTGTGTGTCTGCTTTCATTTAGTGAGCTTGTAAAATGCAATAAAATAAAAAAAAATGGTGCAAAGAGTTGACTGGTCACCCAGAAAGCAATGTAAAATAGTACTATTAAGTGAACAAAGCTTCAGTTATGAAGAAATTAGAAGAAAAATTGGTGAAAACTTAACCAAAAGTGGCATTTCTAAATTTTTGAAGAGGTATAAGGAGACTCAGTCACTACAAAACCATACTGGTAAAGGCAGGAAAAGGTGCACAACAGCAAATGATGATAGAAGAATTAAGAGACTGTGCCTAGGTGACAGAAGAAAATCATCTGGGTGTATACACATGAAATAGCACAATGCAATGTGAAGATGAGTGCAAGGACTGTTCGGCGCAGACTGCAGGAATTTGGTCTAAAAGCTAGTATTCGACGAAAAAAGCCATTTTTATCTCTTAAACAAAGGCTGAAAAGATTAAACTGGACTAAAACCCATGCTAACTGGACAGCAAAACAATAGGGCAGTGTTATTTGGAGTGATGAGACAGAAATCTCCATATCTGATAGTGATGGCATAAAATATGTAAGGAGAAGAATCAGAGATTTGCATCCTCATTGCATTACACATACCATGAAACACCCAGTTAGTGTTATAATCTGGCGTTGTATGACATCAAAAGGTGCGTGCAGAATTTGCATGATTAATGGGAATATAAATGGCCAAAAATAAATTAATGAAATACTTGAGCCCAAACTGAAACCTTCTGCACGTGATCTTTTCCAAGATAATGAAGCATTTATATTTTAACAGGATTCAGCTCCATGTCATGTTGCTGCTTCAAGATAATCATATGGTTTCAAGATAATCATATTCCACTGCTGGAATGGCCTGGGAATAGTCCAGACCTTAACCACATCGAAAATCTATGGAGCTGACTAAAGAAACTTGTTAGTCAGAAGCAACCCAGCAATAAAACCCAATTAATAGAAGCAATAATTCAATCTTGGTTTCACATTACAACAGCTGCAGAAATAAAAAATTTGGTTCACTCCATGGAAAGGCATTGTAAGGCCATAATTAACGCTAAAGGTTACCCAACTAAGTATTAACTGACATGGTGAGAATTTTTGTATATCTCATTTTTGTATATCTCATTTTTTCTATGTGTTTCACTTTTCTTCTTTACAACTGCTGTTCTAAACAAAATCCTCCCTAAACGTTATTGCATTACATTCTTGATAAAATTATCTTTCCATTGATATATAATTTTATGGTATTACTCCAAAAAAAAAATGTGGTGTTATGAGTCATCAAACCTTAAAAATACACTATTTCCAAAAGGTTTCCACAATTTTGGCCACTACTGTAGTTACAGCAGTAATTTTTGGTGTGATTCTGAACATCTGCAAGATTCAGACTTTTTTCTAGTTTTTTCAATCGAAACATCGTGAAAATAAACTTTACACAGATGTTTAATAACGTTATTTCACTGAGATTTTCGATTTCCATAGCATATATTTTTAAACTGTACATAGATTTCGTTTTTTTAGCTGAATATATATCATCGTACAACAAGACGGATTTCTTTTAATACTAGTATTTATGCACGAATTATAGTGTCTACTTCCATAGCATACTCGATGTTTTCCGTAGCGGATTGACAATTTCCACAGTAACTATGTAAAATCCGTAGTACTTGGAGTCTCTCAATCTTTCTTCCCATTGCATGGTCTTATTCAGCATCAAAAACAGAACGGTGTGCATGGAGAATTTATTGTGCTGAAGTCCTGATGATGACGACGGGGAACAGCGGTTCTGGTGCACAGTGGCAAAAAATCTGCCTTTTGTAGGAAGATGGCACAAGATTTTTGTTTTGTCACACATTGGCACAGAATTTCCATCCCTGTGCAAGGCACCACACAAGTACCATTGATGTGATGTCACGAACCAGTACTTCAACCTCGACTGTAACAAAATACTATGCTGCTACCATCGACTGGAGCTCACGACCTTGGCACTTGAAGGGCCGTGGATCAACAAAGAACAACATTTGTCTCCATTCGTTACAGACTACCACAGCCAGCACTGACGCTGGAGAAAAATGTCTGCTGATACCATTATCTTCTTCTTCTTGGTTATTCAGTCCAAGGACTGGTTGTTCAGTACATGTACTCTGTCTCTCAATCCCTCTTTCTTCACCTCATAGTATGCCCTGCTATTAGTGTCCTGGAGTAGTTGTGCCACAAAACTATTCCTTGGCTGCCCTCTTCCACTCTTGCCTTGAATATTTCCGTTTAAAACTTTCAGAATCCGGCCTCCATGGAGCAATATGTGTCCCCATCCATAACATTCTTCTTCTCCTTAATATGTTGGTCAGATTCCCGGGTTCTCCCACACGCTCCAGGACCTCCTCATTAGTCTTTCTATTGAGCCAACTTATTTTGTCCATCCTTCTATAACTCCACATCTCAAATGCCTGCAGCCTTTTCACTTCTTTCTTGGTCAATGCCCATGTCTCAGAGCCATACAGAGCTACTGGCCAAACATATGCCTTTAAAATTCTCTTTCTCAATTTTAGATCTATATTTCTGGCAGTCAGTAGTCTTTAATTCTCCCTAAAGGCTGTTATTGCCATCACCAGTCTCATTCTAATTTGCTTTTCACATCTCACATCTTCAGTAACAATTTGACTCAAAAAGCAAAATGATTCAACTTGTTCGATGAATTGACCTTACATTTTTTTTTTTGACCGGAGGTTTAACAGCCACCACAAGCAACTCACCGGTCTATAAGCAGTTGCCCATCCCTAATTTAGGGCAACTGGTTCCAGGGAAGGGAGAGAGACAGTGCCGTAAGACAAACACAACATCCATGCATCACAGGGATTCGAATCTGGACTCTTCTCAGACGAATGGTCATAAGCCATCGCTGAGACCACTGAGCCACCGGGGCAGCCCTTCAATTTTAAGGAATGCCTGTTCTGGATCCTTCCCTATTACCATTAGTTTTGTCTTATTTTTATTTATCTTCACTCCATAGGCAAACATATTTTTGACATCATGAACTGCAATGATTTGGCTGATCCTGATATTATTCCTGATCATCTGCAAACTTGATGGCCCTAATTCTCTCTCCATTAATATGAACTCCTTCATTGGTACTCCCCAAGGCCTGTTTCATCATTATTTTGGCATAAATACCAAACAGACTAGGTGACGACAAGCATCTTTGCCTATCATCATCATTGTCAACCATTATCAATCCATTGTGGGATGAAGGTCTCTCCAAGCCTCTTCCACGACTGTCTGTCTTGTGCCAGTCTCCTCCATGTTACTCCTGCATACTTTCGAATTTCATCCACCCATCTCCCATGTGGTTTTCTCCTATCCCTTGGAATCCAGTCTAAAATTTGCGCTGTCCATCGATGGTCTGTCCTTCTGGCAATATGTCCAGCTCATTGTCATTTCAGGGATTTTACTCTGATCATGATGTCTTCCACTCTTGTCATTTTTCTAATCCACGAGTTCCTCTTTTTATCTCTCCTGGTTACACCAAGCATGCACCTCTCCATGATTCTTTGAGTTGTCTGCAGCCTTTGTATGTCTCTTTTAGTTAAGGTCCATGTCTCTACACCATACATAAGCACTGAAAGGATGCATTGATCAAACACTTTTCTTTTAAGACATAATGGCATATTGCTCTTGAAATTATGCTGTTTCTTCCAAAAGCTCTCCAGGCAAGTTTTATAGGCTGATTAATTTCTTTATCAATGTGGCCCCTCACTTGATACATCTGCTGTCCAAGATAAATGTACGTATCAGTTATCTCCAGCTTTTCCCCATCAATCAATAAATTTTCATTTCTAGTAAAACCATTGTACATCACTTTTGTCTTCTGAAAGTTCATTTTTAATCCCACTTCTTTACTCCTGTCAGCAAGTTCCTGGATCATACTCTGCAGCTCTGATGGGGTAGTTGCAAAAATGACTGTCATCAGCAAAACGAAAGTGAGTTAGATAATCTCCATTAATCTTTATCCCCTTGTTTCCCCAGTTCAATGATTGAAAGACATTTTCCAATGTGGTATTAAACAGCTTGGGAGATATGGTGTCACCTTGTCTCACCCCTTTCCAATTTTTATGTGTGCTGTATTCTCAAATAGCCAAATCTTTGCACGTGCATTTTCATAGATGTTATTAATAATATTAATGTATGCATCTTCAACATCACAGGATTTCAAAGCCATTGTAACTGCTGATGGTTTCACTGAATCAAAGGCCTTTTCATAATCGATAAAAGCCATGCACAATGGAAGTTCATATTCCCTCGCTCTTTCAATTGGTTCTCCCAGTACGTGGATATGATCTATAGTGCTATAGCCACTCCTGAATCCAGCTTGTTCTCTCAGTTGAGCCATATCCAGTGTTACCTTCAAGTGGTGTGAAATAACTTTTGTGAAGATTTTATAAACCACTGATAGGAGGCCGATAGGTCTGTAGTTCTTGAGATCCTCAATGTCACCTTTTTTATGTAGCAGAATCACTGTAGCGTTTCCAATCCTCAGGAATCTTCCCTTCATTAAGGCATCGAGTGAAAACTTGGGTGAGTACTGTTTCAATTTCTCCACTTGCTTCTTGTATGATGTCTGCAGTAATTCCATCTTTTCCTGGAGCTTTTCCCCACTTCAATGTTCTTGATTGCATGTGCAACTTCTGCTGGGAGGAGTGGAAGAACTCTGGTACTGGTACCTTTCATGATATCTGGAGTACATGTATCATCCCTTTCATATAATTTGGAGCAGAAATCTTTCACTCTTGTCAAAATTTTGCCTCTATTTCTTGTTACAGAACCATCTTTTTTCTCAGTGCCATAATCTGTTTTCTTCCCTAACTGAGATGTCCCTTTGCTATCTTTAGAATTTGGTTGTTTTCAATTGCTTTCCTCACTAGTTCACAGTTGGATTTCCTTACGTCTTCAGTGATACTTTTTCATACTGTCTTGCATAGCTCTATATATTCCACTTTGGAAGTCACATCTTCTTTAGTTGTCCTTATCTCTCTTCTTTTTTGCATCAACTGTTTGGTTCTTCCTGATAATTTGTTCACATGCAACTTGTTCTTAGACCCAGCTAATCTTATTGCTGTTTCCATAACAGGTTTGGTTACTTTTCTGTTAACTTCAGAGCTGTCCACTTCTTCTGATGTTAGATCTTCTAGAGCAGAGAATCTGTTCCTCAGTTCCAATTTGAAGGTATTATGATGCTTTTTAAGGTTGGTCACATCAATACACTTTGTTTTATGAGCATGCCACGCTCGAGTTTAGCATTGAGGTGCATTTTACATCTAACCATTCTATGGTCACTACCTGTGTTGAACTTGTTCAGCACACTGCAGTCTTCCATGACACATTTCTTGTTACACATAATACAATCAATTTCACTTGTCTATACATTGGGATGCCTCCATGTCCATTTCCTTTGCAGTTTTTTCTTGAAAAAGGAGTTCCTGATGAAAAACCCTTCTGCCTCTGCAAATTCTACGAGAGTATTTCTACGCTGGTTTCTATTGCAGTGACCGAATTTACCTACTGAAGTTTCATTCTGTTGCCGTTGCCCTATTTTTGCATTGAAATCTCCTATAATTATCTTCAAGTGCTGCTTACCTTTATTATTTAGGTGACGAATTTCCTCATAAAATTCCTCAATCACTTCTTTAGGATGACTTGTGGTGGGTGCATGAGTTTGAATAATCTGAGCCTGGTATTTTCTCGAGAGTTGGATAATGAGTCGTGCAGTTCTGTCAGAGGAACTTTCAACTTCTACAACTTTATCCTTCAGTTTCTTGTTTATTATAAATCTAACACCAGTAGTTCTGCCAGTATCAGTCCCACGATAGTAGAAGAGATGTCCACTTTTCAGTTCAATGAGATCTTCTGCTTTTCTCCTTACCTCACTTAGCCCGACGATGTCCCACTTGATCCTTTGTAGTTCCTCTTCCAATTCAAGAAGCCTTGAATCAGAAGATAGGGAGCGTCCATTATACGTAGCCAAGGTCAGCATCAGATGGCAGCCTAGTCCGGTCCTTCGGTGATTCTTAGCACCCTCTGCCTTCATGTCGCACTGGCCATTACCTTGGCCAGGTACATTCCAGCTGCCGGAGACTGAGGGCCAAGATTTAAGTTGTGGAGTCATTTTGGAGGGGTTTGTCCATAACTCACCACGCTGGCCAAGCTGGTTGATGAGTGTGGGATAGCATTTCCTCTAATCCCGATGATATAGTTATACCGCTATTGGCGGTCGTCAGACCTCCTTTGGTGGGAACAGGATGCACTACTAGCAGGCGGGATTGACATTTGTCAAGGAGAGGCTGTGATGTTGCGCATCACTTGATCTGACAGCCCATCCTTGCCTAACACCTTAATTTATTGGGACTGGATCTGTCCTTCCCTCTTGAATTGAAATCAATGCTTCCTGATTTCCATAGAGATTTTTGATAAACTGGATACTGTTATCATCATATGCCGAGTCTTCGTAGGATTGGAAAAAGTTTTGTCCAAGGCACTCTGTCAAAGGCCTTCTCAAATCAATGAAACATACACAGAGGGAGTGACCCCTGTCACTCACTCTTTCAGCCAAAGATCTCAGGGTGCCAATCACATTCCTAGTACTCTTTCCTCTTCTAAATCTGAATTGGAACTCTCCCAATGCCTCTTCCAGCTTATAATCCAATCTCTT
This sequence comes from Macrothele yani, assembly GCA_039090855.1. Lineage (NCBI taxonomy): Eukaryota > Metazoa > Arthropoda > Arachnida > Araneae > Macrothelidae > Macrothele > Macrothele yani. The sequence goes on from CM077026.1 coordinate 123,183,943, forward strand.
TTTAATAATCTTCAGCATCTTGGATACATGTGAAATTAAACTTATGGTTCTATACTGTTCACACTTTGTTGCATTGGGCTTCTTTGAAATTGGGATAATTATGGAGGTTGTATGATCAACAGGCCAAATTCTTTTATTAATGAGAAAAAAAAATACCATGCATAGTAAATAAATAAAGAAAAAAATAAGAAAACCACAAAACCGGATTTTTGTAGAAAAATCGGATTTCTGGAAAATATTTTTGAAATTGGACAGAATCCGGGTAAACCGGAATACTTGGCAAACTTTGAATTAACCATTATCCTTCTCCCACCTATAAAACAAACTGGATGTTGTCATATTTAATGAGCACATCACAGAATCCTTAATACAAGTATAATGAAGCTGCATGAAGAAAAAAAAAAAAAAAAAGCAGAATATTACTTACACCATCTTAAATGGGGAAAAAAAAAATCCCTAGCAACTATCGTCATGAAGAAGCATTTTCATAAAAACAAAACTACAACAAGTGCATCTGAACTGCAAACTATTACCAAAACTTTTATGTGAGAGAAAAAAACAAATGTGAATATTGAATATCAAGCACCTTATTTGACACTGTTTTAGATGTGGCAATAGCAGAAGCGAGAGAGGTAGTACAACTGACCATGTTACTTACAGATGATGTGGTCTTATGTCTAAAAAGAGCTAAACCAAAGAAATGCTGCAAAACTTGGAGAAAATCAATGGAAGACAAGGGTTTGATGCTAAGTAAAAAAAGAAACTGAGTACAAGTGCTGTAAAGATGTATAGGCAAATCAAACAGAGGATGTAAACATGAAAAAAAATAAAATAAAAATAAATCCAGAGGGTGAAAAGATTTAAACACCTGGAATCAATGTTGAAGGTTTGTTTTGAAAAGAGAAGTGAATAGCAGTGTAAAAAGGGTGGAATAACTAAAGAAAACATCAGGGTACTATATGATAGAGGGGTCACTAAAGCTCAAAAGTTGGATTTTTAGGGCTATAATATGACCAGCAAGACTATATAGTGCTTAGACTTGGCCAATGACAGTTTAGAGAAAAAAATAAATGTTTCAAAATGAAGATGGTTGAGGTGGATGTGTGGTACCAATAAAAAGGACAGAATTAGGAATGAGTGCATGAGGGCAACAGTTGAAGTAAAAAGAGGCTTCAAAGGAAATCTGCAAGATTGTGCTGAAACAGTCATGTTTTGAGAAGGCACAAAGAGTAAAAACACAGGCCTTGACACAGAATGATGGATCAAGCTTTCACAAAACGAAACTAGACAAACGGTTACGAAAGATTATGTCAAAATGAAATAAAGGAGAGGAAATTGAAAAGTGATTTAATATCAGACAAAAAAAAGAGCAAAACTATATTTGCAATAAAGACCTCAACCAAATGTGGGGCTAATCATGTTGCAAAAGAGGACTATTTGGGGAAGTGAGGAGTTCTTCTGTCCAAATTAGGAGAAACTGGCTAGAAAAGGAGAAAACCAACACTAGAGGTATAGGCATTGCATGGACCAACAATGCTAGAAGTCACCAATCTCCATTCTAGACTATCCAACCAATTGGCAATAAAAATATAGGCCTTAAAACAGGGAAGAAACTTAGCAGACTGTAATATGCCGCACACTTGAGCTGGCAGAGTACATTTTATGCTGCTGTATCACCTCTGCCATTTGAAAGGTTCATCTTTTCACAAGTTCTTGAAGGAGGTAACATAGCCATGAACTGGATTTTCTACCATTTGAGAACTACATAACTATAACAAAATAGTGTTTGTAACAGAATGATATATCCATCACCTAATTTTACTTTCCAGCTGACAGAAAGGGTAAGCAAACTGCTTAGTTTCCCAGCAAAAGTTGACCTTGAGATACAAGAGCTTTATGATAAAAATCTCTTGGTGAAGTGCAGTGAAGATGGTTACACACGGGCCTTCTTATAACTGAAGTTTACCAGACTATGATGGGTGTGAGATGGAAATTTTAACAGCAGATGAAAATATCTTTCAGATGAGATAAAACAGTTACAAACGCATTTCCCATTTCATTCATAGCTACAATGCTATATATATATATATCATCATCATCATCATTGTCAACCATTATCAATCCACTGCTGGACGAAGGTCTCCCCAAGTTTCCTCCACAACGGTCTGTCTTGTGCCAGTCTCCTCCATGTCACTCCCGCATACTTACGAATTTCATCCACCCATCTCCCATGTGGTCTTTTCTGGGTCTTTTCCTGTCCCTTGGAATCCAATCTAAAATTTCGGCTGTCCATCTATGGTCTGTCCTTCTGGCAGTATGTCCAGCCCATTGCCATTTCAGGGATTTAACTCTGATCATGATGTCTTCCACTCTCGTCATTTTTCGGATCCACGAGTTCCTCTTCTTATCTCTCCTGGTTATACCAAGCATGCACCTCTCCATGCTTCTTTGAGTTGTCTGCAGCCTTTGTATGTCTCTTTTAGTTAAGGTCCACGTCTCTGCACCATACGTAAGCACTGGAAGGATGCATTGATCAAACACTTTTCTTTTAAGACATAATGGCATATTGCTCTTGAAAATTATGCTGTTTCTTCCAAAAGCTCTCCAAGCAAGTTTTGTACGCCGATTAATTTCTTCATCAATGTGACCCTCACTTGATATCTGCTGTCCAAGATAAACATACGTATCTGTTATCTCCAGTTTTTCTCCATCAATCGATAAATCTTCATTTCTTGTAAAAGCATTGAACATCACTTTTGTCTTCTGAAAGTTCATTTTTAATCCCACTTCTTTACTCTTGTCAGCAAGTTCCTGGATCATACTCTGCAGCTCTGATGGGGTAGTTGCAAAAATGACTACGTCATCAGCAAAACGAAGGTGGGTTAGATAATCTCCATTAATCTTTATCCCCTTGTTTTCCCAGTTCAGTGATTGAAAGACATTTTCCAATGTGGCATTAAAGAGCTTCGGAGATATGGTGTCACCTTGTCTCACTCCCTTTCCAATTTTTATGTGTGTTGTATTTTCAAACAGCCGAATCTTTGCACTTGCATTTTCATAGATGTTATTAATAATATTAATGTATGCATCTTCAATACCGCAGGATTTCAGAGCCGTGGTAACTGCTGATGGTTTCACCGAATCAAAGGCTTTTTCATAATCGATAAAAGCCATGCACAATGGAAGTTCATATTCCCTCGCTCTTTCAATTAGTTCTCTCAGTACGTGGATATGATCTATTGTGCTGTAGCCACTCCTGAATCCAGCTTGTTCTCTCGGTTGAGCCATGTCCAGTGTTACCTTCAAGCGGTGTGAAAGAACTTTAGTGAAGATTTTATAAACCACTGATAGGAGGCTGATAGGTCTGTAGTTCCTGAGATCCTCAATGTCACCTTTTTTATGTAGCAGGATCATTGTAGCATTGTTCCAATCCTCAGGAATCTTCCCTTCATTAAGGCATCGAGTGAAAATTTGGGCGAGTACTGTTTCAATTTCTCCACTTGCTTCTTGTATGATGTCTATAGTAATTCCATCTTCTCCTGGAGCTTTCCTCCGCTTCATGTTCTTGATTGCATGAGCAACTTCTGCTGGGAGGACTGGAAGAACTCTGGTACCTTTCATGATGTCTGGAGTACATGTATCATCCCTTTCATATAATTTGGAGTAGAAATCTTTCACTCTTGTCAAAATTTCGCCTCTATTTCTTGTTATAGAACCATCTTCTTTTCTCAGAGCCATAATCTGTTTTCTTCCCTTACTGAGATGTCCCTTTGCTATCTTAAGGCTTTGGTTGTTTTCAATTGCTTTCCTCACTAGCTCACAGTTGAATTTCCTTACATCTTCAGTGATACTTTTTCGTGTTGTCTTGCATAGCTCTATATATTCCACTTTGGAAGTCACATCTTCTTTAGTTGTCCTCATCTCTCTTCTTTTTGCATCAACATTTTGGTTTTACCTGATAATTTGTTCACATGCAACTTGTTCTTAGACCCAGCTAATTTTGTTGCTGTTTCCATTAGAGCTTTGGTTACTTTTCTGTTAACTTCTGAAATATCCACTTCTTCCGATATTAGGCCTTCTAAAGCAGAGAATCTGTTCTTCAGTTCCAACTTGAAAGTATTATGGTGTTTTTTAAGGTTGGTTATGTCAATACATTTTGTTTGTCTTATGAGCTTGCCACGTTCAAGTTTAGTGTTGAGGTGCATCTTACATCTCACCAATCTATGGTCACTACCTGTGTTGAACTTGTTCAGCACACTGCAGTCTTCGATGACGAATTTTTTGTTACACATAATATAATCAATTTCACTTGTCGTCCCAATTGGATGTCTCCATGTCCATTTCCTGTGTGGCTTTTTCTTGAAAAAGGAGTTCAAGATGAAAAATCCTTCTGCCTCTGCAAACTCAACGAGAGTATTTCCACGCTGGTTTCTGTTGCCATGACCGAATTTACCTACTGAAGTTTCATTCTGTTGCCGTTGCCCCTACTTTTGCATTGAAATCTCCCATAATTATCTTTAAGTGCTGCTTACCTTTATTATTTAGATGACGAATTTCCTCATAAAATTCTTCAATTTCTTCTTCAGGATGACTTGTGGTGGGTGCATAAGTTTGAATAATCTGAGCCTGGTATCTTCTCGATAGTTGGATAACGAGTCGTGCAGCTCTGTCAGAGGAACTTTCAACTTCTACCACTTTATCCTTCAGTTTCTTGTTTATTATAAATCCAACACCACTAGTTCTGCCAGTATCTGTCCCACGATAATAGAAGAGATGTCCACTTTTCAGTTCAATGAGATCTTCTCCTTTTCTCCTTACCTCACTTAGCCCCACGATGTCCCACTTGATCCTTTGTAGTTCCTCTTCCAATTCAAGAAGCCTTGAATCAGAAGATAGGGAGCGTCCGTTATAGGTAGCCAAGGTCAGCATCAAATGGCAGCCTAGTCCGGTCCTCCGGGGATTCTTAGCACCCTCTGCCTTCATGTCGCACTGGCCGCTGCCTTGGCCAGGTACATTCCAGCTGCCGGAGACTGAGGGCCAAGATTTAGGTTGTAGAGTCATTTTGGAGGTGTTTGGCCATAACTCACCACGCTGGCCAAGCGGGTTGGTGAGTGTGGGATAGCATTTCCTCTGATCCCGATGGTATAGTTATACCGCTATTGGCGGTCGTCAGAGCCCCTTTAGTGGGAACAGGATGCACCACGAGAAGGCGGGGTTGACATTTGTCAAGGAGAGGCTGTGATGTTACGCATCACCTGACCTTACATCCCATATATATATATATATATATATATTTCACCTTTAGGAAGCAAAAGATCACAACACAAGGTTGTATTTAGTTGTGTTACTTCGGGCAAGTTGAATCTTCAATACCTCTTTCGGATATCTTACGATTCCCGAAATCAATTTTCCTATCCAAGACTTACATGGGGTATTCAACAGATAATAATATCAAAAGTGTTCAGGCATGGATTCTGGAACTACCACATTACTTCTTAAACTTCTTACCTAATGTTTAGATTAATAATTTATAGCATTAAAAATATCATCATCTACATACAAATAAATTCAGAACAATTAATACAGCATGCACACTGAAAAACTTCATTTTCTCAGCACAGAAACTCATAAATGAGGGCATTTAAAAACCGGTACTCCATGAACTTAGGCAATTACAGATTAAATATATTCCCAAATGGACAATTTTATGGAAAAAAATGGCTATATGTGCTTGAGACTTAGAACTAATACGTAAACAGAACCTAAATTACCTTTAAAAATGGAATAGCAAATAAAACCTAATTCAAATACTTACGATCAGATGACTTTTCTATCCTAAATTTTTACCACCATATCATGTGATGGGAGCAGAGGAAAACATCAGTGACTTGACTTGACTTCTCAGATTGCAGTTCTGTTACATTACGTTCCTAAGTCCAGCCACTGAAAATAGCCTCTCTATGAGTCGGATTTGCGGATAATAATCAGAAAAAAGAAAAGAAAAAACAAACTGTAAAACGCATGCAGTAATGAATAGCAAGCACGGTGTTTTCTGTGTAATTTTTAATACTTTTCAGCTGCACGAAAGCGTTGTGTAGAATTGATAAAACACGGTTCTACGGAATATTTGTCAGAGTGGGGTTGTGGCTAAGCTTCAGAAATACTCTGGGTTCGAGTCCCAGTTAAAGTAGACATACTTAGGCTATGGCGTTGCTTTGTCATCTCCCTGTAGCCAGTGTCCCTAAATCCGATGCGTACGTCTTCCTGCTTCCTTCTAGATGTACACAGAAGTCGTTAAATTGCAAAACAAACAAAAGAAAAAAGAAAAAAAGGAAACAGGAGTTGAAGCATCGAAGTGTTATATTTTATAAAGCGATACTGCATGTCAAATGACACATAGGCTGATTAGCTGAGTTAGGAAACGCGAAGAAGTGATCGTTTTCCTTAAAAAGAGGTTCCTAATGTATTTCGAGAGAGTTTTTGTTTAAACGATGCCTCAAAAAATTTACAATTATCAACTTTAAGGAAATTTTAAGTCTTTTATTTGTTTTGACAAAGAAACAATCGAGAGAATTAACAAAACAATGCGCTAAAAAAAAAACCAAGATGTTCGAAATTTTGCCTGTAATTTCGTAGAATTGAAGCAAAATAAGTTTATCCTTTTGTTCAATGCAAAGAGTACCGTGCATTAGAAAAAAAAAGATACTCAGCATTTTGATGGATTTAAGTAAACGAAAATAGTATTTTCTTCAAGCAGAAACCGAAACTGAAATACATGTTGAAGGGTGTGTTCAAAAATTTACTTCCGGTCATCAGCTGATCCATTAAATGCTGCATTGTTGTCCTGTTTACTGTTGACCAAAGAGCACAGCCTCTGCCGCCCCAGTAGCGAAGTCGTCTAAGAGCTGGTTTCTGACCAGTCTTCCGAGATGAATCCAGGTTCGAATCCTGGTGAGGCACGGATGTTGTGTTTGTCTTACGGCACTGGCAATCTCCCTTCCCTGGAACCAGTGGCCCTAAATGAGGGACAAGCGACTGCTTATAGCCCACTGAGTTGCTCATAGTGGTCGTTAAACTTCCAAAGAAAAAAGAAAAAAAGAAAGAACACAACTTCTCCTGTCTTCACATCCCTGAAAATTTCACTTCACTTCTGAGAAACGGTGATTGGTTACATATTCGATCTCATTACAATGAATGAACCAATAACTCAACGTTTTAAATAACCACGTGATTTCTTGTTTATCTTTTGGATTTCTGCAGTGTGGTTTGTTTTGTCTCCCGAAACTCGGAAATTTCCTTTCTTTGGTGGACGTTCTGTTATTGTCACGTATTATATATTATTATCTAATGGATTCTCCTGCCTCGGTGGATGTAATAGTAGTAGAGGGTTACGAAATAAAAATTCCACGTTTACAGAGCGATCAGGAAAACACGCTTTCACCTAACGTTTTATTTGAGAAACCTAGGTATTGTATTTCGTTTGCAACAATAGTATGTTAACTTTCGTTTTCATGTGCAAAGGAGATAATCAAGAATGGCGAGTTATATTCGTTGTATTTAACAGGAAAGTAATGGATGAGTTACTGTTCGTTTGTTAATTTTGTATAGCCGTTACTAAAATGTTTTGGCACATAAAGTTCGGTTTCTTTTTTTGTTTTTTTGTTTTGTTTCGGTTTGGAGTTCTTACAGTAACACGTCAATAAAAGCTCATTCTCAGCTCATAGTGGGGAAAAAGATATAAGCAGGAGCATTTCAACCTAATGTAAAATATTTTCGTATTTATTTGACATTGGTATTTTTTTCAACTCTTCGTAGGAACAGCTAGTTATCTTTATTATGGGGAACTGTTCCATAGTATGAAGAGCTGATTGTATGACTTAACCGGACAACTTCCTATGTGTTTCGGATTAAAAATCCTTTAATGATTAGCTGGAGCTGAAAGTAATTCCATAATTTCCTCATGTGGCGTGGAAGAAATGTAGTACTGTTTATACAACAGCTGAAAAAAAAAATGTTTTATTTCTAAATTTAAGTAAGATTACAGTTGTGTAGTTTTGAGATGTTAGAGAGAAAAATGTGAAGAAATTCATTTGAACTTGACCAAAGAGCATAGATGCCTCAAACTATTTCTTTGTTTGGAGCCAGTACACCAGTGAGCAATTTTTTCAGAGTTAAGAAAGCTGACTCATTTTCATTAGTGGCGTAGGGTGACCTAAAATTTATCTATGGCTAAATATTTTAAAAATTGCTCTTGACCTTCCATACTGTGAAATATAATCTAGTGGATTGTAATGTTTCCAATCGCCACCTGCTGAAATCATACTTAATCACATAGAATAAGGTGAAATTTTTGGTTTGTTTTGTTTATGCAGTAAGTATTAATGTGTAAAGAAAAAGTTGAAACAAAACAAAGTATAAATTCAGGTTAAAACATCCATAGCAGAAGCCACAGTTGTTTTTAAATTTATGTGCATACAATTATAATAATTACAAGGTAAGCAACCTTGTAATTATTATAAAACAAAGTATGTTTGCTTTTGTTTCCACTTAACCAGCATATTTTGTTATACCACTCCACATTAAAAGTTCTAGACTGATTCTCATGTTTTTGCACCAAGCAAATATTTGGTTGATTTCAGCCCCAAGTCTATAACCTTTTTTTTCATTCCTTAATAAATTAAAAAGATGTTCCAATAAAAAGTCCACTTCATTCATTTTACTACCATGAGCGAGGCTTAATTACACAAGCAAAAATCAGGTGCTCACTGGCTGACGACGCGAAAGCGACCATCCCCGAAAGACAGTTTTATGCACACGCAATTCAGTGCATATCTGCTCATTCATTACCGTTCTCTGAAGCTTTTTGAAGGTGACGAGTTAACAAGAGTCATCTCTCACAGAGTACATTATAGTAAACGAATATGGAAAGCTGTAATGTGTTAACCATTTATTCAACTATTATAGTAGCTCGCATTACATTCAGAAAATTTGGGAACTGGTTACTAATATGGATTTACAATCAGAATTTTTCTGATTAAAAGAAATTTTTTTTTCTCATTTTCTGCAGGTCTTAGCCCCAGATGCCCGTAATGACCCGATACTACTGTCATTCATTAAAATTCTATATTTCCTTTTTTAAACCCATGATCTTTTCAAAACTGTGCATGACTGATTTATGTTGTTTTAATGTTTGATTCACGTATACCATAGATTAAGGAAACAGAAAATGAGATAACTGCTCATGGTCATGAAATATAAGAAATATTAGTCACTTAGTTGATTTTAAGAGTACATAAGCTTGGGAAAATCGTACTCTTGGTCAAAAGAGTGTGATAGATTTTGTTGTCTACGATCAGCGTTTGAAACACTTAGTTGTTGACACCCGTGTGACGAGAGGTGCGGATGTTGGTTCTGATCATTACTTGGTAGTGTCACGAGTGAAACTTAATGTTGGTTGGAGGAAAAGGAATAGGAAGAGATCCAGGATAGAAAGAATAAAGGTTGATAGGCTCCTTGAAGATCATCAGCAGTATTCTGACTTACTCAGCGAACGACTGAAGGATCTGAAGTCTGGTGAGAGGGATGTAGAAAAGAAGTGGGAATGTTTTAAGAACTGTGTTGTCACTGCTGCTAAAGAGGTGATGCTTGGTGGAATAGTGAGATTGAAGAGGCAGTAAAGAGAAAGAAGGAAGCCTATTTGGGGATGTTGCAATTTAGAGTCTCTGTGGATGAATATCGCTGTAAGAAGCGTGAAGCTGCTAAGCTGGTTCGCCACAGTAAGACAAAAGATAGGAAGGAGAAAGTGGAAAGGCATGAACTGGCTTTTTGGAAAGATAGGAAGTCCTTTTGGAAGTACATGAGGCTCAGGAAAAATAGGGGAAACAAAGTTGTAAGTTGTGTGAAGAATGAGATTGGGGAAATGTTATGGGAGCCCAATGAGTTAAGTGACAGATGGGGTGAATACTTCTGTGAGTTATTAGATCAGGAAAGCAAAGATGATTCTGAGACAGACGCAGATGATGCCACAATGAAGGGATGAAAGCACAGGAGGGATCTCAAGAGAAGAAGTGTGTAAAGCTCTAAAATCTCTTCAGACTGGTAAGGCTCCGGGAGTTTATGGCATAACTGCAGAGATGTTGAAATATGGTGGTGACTCTATAATTGACTGGTTAACTGAATTTTTGTCAGTTGTGCTGGGAGTTAGGAATGGTCCCTCGGGATTGGAAGGATGCTATCATTGTTCCCTTGTATAAAGGAAAAGGTGATCAGACTGAATGCAAGAACTATCGTGGTATTAGCCTACTGAGTGTGCCAGGGAAAGTGTTTGGTAAGGTTGTTATTGAAAAAGTATGGGTTCTTACAACATTGAAAGTGTGGGATGTTCAGAGTGGTTTTATGCCTGGTAAAGGCTGCCCTAACCAGATTTTTGCATTACGCACGATGATTGAAAAGTATCTGGCTTTTGGGAAGAAAGTTTTTACTGCCTTCATAGATTTAGAGAAAGCTTATGACCAAGTGAATAGGACACTTTGTGGAAGGTATTGAATAAATATGGTGTTACTGGGAATCTACTTAATAGTGTAAAAGCCATGTATGCTGGTAGTAGAGCTTGTGTACGAGTGAATGGTGTTTTATCAAAATGGTTTTCCATTGGTGCAGGTGTTAGACAAGGCTGTGTAATGTCACCATGGCTGTTTAATATATTTATGGATGCATGCATGCGTGATGCCAGCATAGATAATAGTGGTTTATGTCTTGGTGATATCCGTGTGTGCAGATTGCTGTATGCTGATGACACTGACCTGTTGGCAGAGAGCAAAAGTGAGTTGCAGAGTATGTTGACTCGTATGCACGAAGTTTGCATGAAATTCAAACTGAGTATAAATAAGAGAAAAACCAAAGTTATGGTGCTTGAGAGAGGAACAGGTAGCACTGAATGTAATGTAAGTATAAATGGCACTGTGATTGACCAGGTGAGTGAGTTTGTGTATTTAGGAAGCATGTTTGACAGTGAGAACAAGTTGGATGGTGAAATCAGTAGGCAAGTGAATTTTTCTTTGAAAGTCATAGCTGCTCTGGGATGTTTTCACAGGAATGATGGGTTCTCTAGAGAGTCCTGCATGGCTGTGTTTGAAAGTGTAATTGTTCCTACTCTGGTGTATGGTAGTGAAACCTGGGTACTGCAGAAGAAACATAGGAGTCGTTTGTGTGCTGAAGAAATGCGTTACTTACGGGGGGTTTGTGGCAAGACACGATATGATTGTGTGAGAAATGAAGATGTATTGCAGTTGTGTGATGTGAAGCAAAATGTTGTTAGCAAGGTGGAGACCAATGGGCTTCGGTGGTTTGGCCATGTTGAAAGAATGAGTGATGAAATGCTTACTAAGAAAATCTTTTCAGCCTAAGTGGCAGGAAGGAAAGGCAGTGAGTGGAAGGCCAAGGAAGACATGGGTGGATCAGATTCAGGAGTGTCTGCATGAGGAAAAGATTATGAGTATGAAGTATAAAAGATCTTGTGTACGGCGTGTAATGGATATTAGTGAAGCACGAGTTGTATGTCAAAATCGCTGTAAATCGAGAAGTTTGATACGACAGCAATAAGTAAAAATATCTGATAGTTTGTATTTCTTTTTGGAGCTAACCTCTGAATCTCAGAGAACAGCTTAGTGATATGTATGTATGTACAAATATCTCATAAACAAAACAGGGTTTTAAATTTCATTATTTTCTCAGTTGTTTCTTATCTGAGGGACATGTGGAACCCAGTGAGACCAGAAGGAATTTCTTCAGTTGTTTCTTATCCAAAGGGACATGTGGAACCCAGTGGTACCAGAAGGAAGTTCTTCCATTTGAAATATGGTGCTAATTGTTAGTTTCATTGTATTCTGAATTAAAACCTAGCGAGTGGACTTGAAGGCAAACTGAAATATCTTGTGTAGATTTTACTCTAGTCTCAGAAGGGATTAGGTACATTGAAAAGTTGTAGATCTCTCTCTCTCTCTCTCTCTCTCTCTCTCTCTCTCTCTCTCTCTCTCTCTCTCTCTCTCTCTCTCTCTCTCTCTCTCTCTCTCTCTCTCTCTCTCTCTCTCTCTCTCTCTCTCTCTCTCTCTCTCTCTCTCTCTCTCTCTCTCTCTCTCTCTCTCTCTCTCTCTCTCTCTCTCTCTCTCTCAGCAAAATAATCACTAAATTGTCAGATGCAATGAATATATCTTTTGATGAAAAGTGAATTAGTTATGTCCTGTGGTTATTTTTTGACAAAATATATAATTAGTAAAAAAAAAGGGATTTCCTTCTATACATATGATCAATGTATATGGTGTATATGTTTAATATTTAACAAATTCCCAGGTGGTCAGTGCTAAAAGAAAAAAAAAAAAACCTCACCAACTTTCTATAGCAAGAATGTCACACAAGACACTGTTATACCACTATGCAACCTGATCAGAAACTTGATATTGGGAAATTTGTGCAAAACTGTGGTAATGGTTGCAGCTGAGCAATCAAGAATTTTTCCATTTTGACCACTGGAAACAGATAACATCATACGTGATACAAGTAACCACTTGTATCCTCAGCTAAAAAAAATTCACCAAGCTAAGGCAGGAAGATAATCTTGGTTGTGGTTTGTTGTAGGAAAAATATTTTTCCAGGCAACTACTACGTAGTGTAAGGATAGCTCACTTAAACAGAAATCGTGGGATGCTGGTTTGATTCTCATCTTAAGGGTATATAATTTTAATGACGATATTTCTGTAGATCATGGATTCACTTCTTTTCAGTGCAGTTTTGTGTTTTTCATCAGATCCTTTTTGTGTGAATTGATATTTTTTATGTGTCATCTGTATTTGGACCCCCAAATAATTCTAGAATGGAAGATAAATGGCAGCACGTCAGTGCTCACTCCTCTCCTCTAATCTCGTGCTTTTTTAATGCTGTGAATCTCGGGATAAAGGTATAAATCTGGCAAGTCTTTTTATAGAAGTGATAGAAGTACCATTATAGCTGATCAGTGGGCTACCTACTGAGACCTGTCTAATATTACATTCAAACATCTCCCAGTTAATCATTCCCTCAATTTTGTGGATGCTGTGACAGGGACTCGCACTCGAGGAGCGGAGAGCAGTTGACATTCTGTCAAACATAAGTTAACAGAGGGCAGTCAAGAAATTCATTTGGCAGACCACATTCTAGAATATTTATTCTGACAGAATTGTCTTTCCTGAGAACACTGTTTTGAACAAGGTCTTGATTCATGTCATCTGGTAGTTCTTCCTTGGCATGTAATCAATCTGTTTGATTTATTCTGCTAGATAGACTGCTCCATGTTCATGAGGAAACAAAGCTTTTCTGTCAGAATAAATATTTAGGAATAGGAAGCATACATGAGATTCTTCCGTGGATTCGCATGAATTCCACTTTTGTTCGTTATCACTTGAATCATTCTTTAGATTGATGCAAACCTGAAGAGAAATTTTAGGGGAGTACCGAAAATTTTCCTGTGATCTTTATGCTTGAGATTCTTCCATTTGTGTGGTCTTTGAGATCAACGCATAACTGAACAGAATTTGGGGGGAGGCATTTTTCATTGGAGGATGGAATTCTGACTTTCAAAATTGGAAGTTAGACTGAGTGAAGATTTTCCCCATAATCATAATTTTTTTCTTCCAACATTTTTTCTGTCTAGTTCAATATCATTTTATTCCATACATATTGATATTTTAGCTTGAAAATGGAGAAATTTTTTATGAAAACAGAAGTAAGAGAAAGCAAAGATTTCGCCCGTTATTGTAATTTTTTCTTTTCCAGTGATGTGCTGTCTATCCAGTGTTGGTATTAAATGACAGTAACTATATATTTTGAATAGTGATGTGCTCCAGTTTAATATTTACATAAATAAATTAATGTGAACAATTCTGTCTTGCTCGTGCTTTATTATATTCACTTTGTTTTGTCGATCGTTCTGATTTTTTACCCGGTTGAAGCTCAGCTTTTTTGTTGCGTGGTGTGTATCATGTATGGTAGGGAGACAGTTGACATTCATAAAGGTCTCTTAAAGGGCCAGCCAAAATTCCTACAAATCCATGCAGTTTCACAACATAACAAAACGCTATTGATGCAGTGCTACCATCTTTCGTCCATTTTAGAACTATGTGGGTGGCCAAATATGGAAGTTGTACCTTATCATTTTAGGTCATTCAAATATTTAATTTCTATTTCGTACTCTCATTTTATAAATTGTGGTAATCCTGTGTGTGTTATGGTTTAGCAGATTGGCGAGCATTGCTCCTGTGCACAGAAAGAGGGATCGGAGTTCATCCTGCATCCATGTTAGGCTTAATTGAAGTAGTTCACTGTAAACCACAGTGAGTTTTTTTTTAATTCTGAAGATCAAGGATGTGGATGTGTATTTGAAGTCACAATAAAGCTGCTGATACGTTATCATGACTGACTAAGCATAACATGGTAATCCTAAACGATACAGATGTACCCATTTATATGAATTCTAAGTAATTCAGTGCTTCCAGTTTGCCATTCTGAGTTTCTTTACTTAATCAGACATTTATGGTGGCAGGAATAATATTTTGTGTTTTTTCATTCATCATAAATATGTTAAATAGTTCATGACATATTAGTTTTATCAACAGTATGCCTGTCGAATTTTGTTACTGTTCACACGTTATATGTTGAATTGCCGTACTTGGGAGGTTATATATAATTAGGCACAAAATAAGTGAGATATATAGAACAATAATGAGAAGATATGTAGTTCAGCTTACCTTGAATGACCAGCTTGGTAAAAAATCATTGTCAACCGGTCAGGTACAGTCCTAAATTATGACTCAGTCCAGAAAGATAGTACTTAATACAGGTACAGTCCTAAATTATGACTCAGTCCAGAAAGATAGTACTTAATACAGGTACACTGGTCAACATGTTTTAAATTCTACTTGTATGATAGTTTAAGGAACATGGTTCAGTAACGTTGTGTACTATGACAAAACATGGACAGGATAGACTTTGTAGAGATGCACTGGACGATCCACCATTGAATCTTTTTTTAAAAAACCATAAAGATTTCAAAATTGCAATAACAGGGAAGGAGTAACATAAAATATTCTGAAATAAAGTACAATAGATAAAATCAATGAAAGGGTGAATAAACATGAAATAATTTTCAAAAGTCAAAGGTTAAAAGAAAGAACATCATGCACTATTATGACACATCTTAGACGGACTAATCTCAGTTCAGGTGCACTGGTCGATTCTTGGCAATTGAACATGAACAAATTTATAAAACACAATGATTAAAAGTACGTTAAAATATCAAGCTCGCTTTATACTCCAACTCTCCTCTTTGGCATCGGCAATATCAAGAGGGGAGTTGGAGTATAAAGTGAGCTTGATATTTTAATGTTCTTTTAACCTTTGTGTTTTATAAAGTCTTTCATGTTTAATCACAAAGAATCGACCAGTGCACCTGTACTGAGATTAGTCCATCCAAGATGTGTCATAGTGCACGATGTTCTTTCTTTTAACCTTTGACTTTTGAATATTCTTTCACGTTTATTCACCCTTTCATGGTTTTTATCTATCATACTTTATTTCAGAATATTTTATGTTACTCCTTCCCTTGTATCGCAATTTCGAAATCTTTTATGGTTTTAAAAAAAAGATTCGACAGTGAATCGTCCAGTGCATCTCTACCAAGTTTGTTCTGTCCATGTCTTGTCATAATAAACCACGGTAATGAACCATGTTCCTTAAACTGTCATACTAGTAGAATTTGAAACATGTTGACCAGTGCATCTGTATTAAGTACTATCATTCTGTACTGAGTCATATAATTTAGGACTGTTCTGTACCTGACCAGTTGACAATGATTTTTTACCAAGCTTGTCGTTCAAGGTAAGCTGCTGAACTACATATCTTCTCATTATTGTTCTATATGTCTCACTTGTTTTGTGCCTAATTATATCATCATCATCATCATTGTCAACCATTATCAATCCACTGCTGGACGAAGGTCTCCCCAAGTTTCCTCCACAACGGTCTGTCTTGTGCCAGTCTCCTCCATGTCACCCCTGCATACTTATATATAACCTCCCAAGTATGGCAATTCAACATATAACGTGTTAACAATAATAAAATTCGACATACATACTGTCGATAAAACTAGTGTTTTATAGCCATGTAATGTAAGTTCTAGACATAGGTATGTTAATATGAACTATGGTATATAGTTCATGATCTACTCTGTGAAAAAGCCATCATCTAATGTCTTTAGGTTTATGCAGCTGTTGAAATGACTGAATGTCATATCTGACAGTTGTCTTTCCAAACTGCCTCCCGACATCTGAGGTATTGATGTAGCAGTGATGTAACTGGCAAAAGGTAACAAAATTGTCACATTAAAAAAGCTCATTTAGGCTTGTTCTAATGGCCTAATAATCTAAAAAAAGGTGCCAATGAAACTTATAAAAAGTCAAAGTAGGGTGAACAACAGCTGTTGCCTAACTATATGCTTCAAGTGAATTTCAGTAAAATATAGTTTTCTAAGATTAGAAAATGTTATATTATAGTTGTAAATTAATTTATGGCACCTCTACTCATATTGTACTGTGGAATTAACTTTTTTATGGGTCTTATAGAGGTTGTCATTCAAAAAAGTTGGTGGTCAAATTTTTGAACTAAATCCTAGTTCGTCATCAGGACTATGTCACTGGAGTAATTGCTGCCACTCAGTTGGAAGAGTCCAACCGCAATTATCGTTAATTGTGGTACTTCTTGCTATTTCGATCCCTTCTTCTAGTTTCCTCTTTACTAAGTTTGACTGGTGGGCAATTATTCTTACTGAGTCCCAATTTATGGAGTGTCCATTTGCTTGTATATGTCTGTCTAGCCCTGTTTTGTAAAAATAATTGCCCACCAGTCAAACTTAGTAAAGAGGAAACTAGAAGAAGGGATCGAAATAGCAAGAAGTACCACAATTAATGATAATTGCGGTTGGACTCTTCCAACTGAGTGGCAGCAATTACTCCAGTGACATAGTCCTGATGACGAACTAGGATTTAGTTCAAAAATTTGACCACCAACTTTTTTGAATGATAACCTCTATAGGACCCATAAAAAAGTTAATTCCACAGTAAAATGTTATATGTCAAAAGGTTTTAAAGTGCATTAATTTATGTGTTTAAAAATTAAGGATTTGTTGTACAAGCCAGGTGTTAGAGGCAAATATGTGTAGTGCATATATTTTTTATTGTCACATAGTAAGGTGACAATAAAAACATTTTTTATTGTCATATAGTAAGGTGACTTTTGGGTGGACTTCCAGTTGTGGCCACTTTCGAGGAGTTCATGTGTATCGCTATACAATTTTTACCTATAACTTGCTTGGTCTCACCTTGAAGAGACAAAAGAACTAGTTCTGCTGCTAAAGAAAGAAAATGGAAACATGATGGGCGGGGGGAGAAATCTTATGATTTTGAGTGTTTAACCATGATTTTGTTTATAAGTTATTTATTGTTTTATGCTACCTTGAGAAGAAATAAAAAAATGATGTATAAGATTTATTATATATTTTTTTTTATTAGCTGGGTTCCTGATGAAGAAGCAACATTATGCTTAAGTTGCAAGCAGAAGTTTACAAAGCTTAGAAGAAAACATCACTGCAGGAATTGTGGCAAAATTTTTTGCTCAAAGTGCTGCAATGAAAAGGTTATTTAGAATTTATTTAGCTGTCTAGCAGTTAGTGTTTTATTGGTGCCATGTTAAATTTATCTCTTTTTTTTTTTTTCAACCTCCATGTCTTATACACCTCTAACGCAGAAGACTGAAGAACCATTACTAATACAGTAGAAGTTTGTATTTTAATACGAATGCCCTATGAAATTCTATCTGGCATTCAATATTATTAGAGCACTATAAAGTAATTAATATACATCATAAAAGAAAGCAATTCACCCAGATTTTGGGCATTGGATTGTCTTTATTTCACTATTCTCTGTGTGGCCGTCTTTTCAGAAAACTTTATATTATGACACCTTCAAGCAGTAATCAGTTCTGCATCTCCTGTTTTATGCTTGTATTTATTAACTTGTATGTATTAACATTATATTTCTCAGGGCAACAAATTTCCAAGCGACTGTGGCTTAGGAATCTGAACAAATTTCAGTTATACACTTGCTGAATAATCTGGTTCCTGCCCATATTATCGGTGACCACTCTAATCCAGAAACAGAGACCTAGGTCATTCATATATCATCACAGAAGTTAATAAAGAAATAATCTTCCAAAGTGCATTACATGACTAACACACGATCATATTTCACATCTTCTAGTCAAATGAAGTTTTCTAAGGAGATGGCTACATACATATACCAGATGTTTCATAAATATTGTGACTAGGGTTTAGTTTAGTTCTTCAGCATTTGGTTGTGGACATGTACCAGGTTGAGTTGAAAGTTTGCCCTTTTTGAGCTACACATAATGCAGAGATGCCATTTAGTACGGATTCTCTGTAGTTTCTACGGTTAAAAACCACGTACTATGGACTACGCATTTAATTAAGTTTTCTACGGAGAATTTAGTATAATGCAATTTCTTTTCATTGCTGATTACTACAAATAACTGCAATAAAAGATTTGAGGCTGGGTTAAGAGCACTTCAACAAGGCTTAGTGACGCTTCAACAAGGCTTAGTGAGCCTGCATGTCACTGCCCCTTGCCTACCCGTTCAGATAACTGAGCCACCGTTTGTGTGCGCTGAAAGCACACTGACCCACACGACGGCATTACTGGCTACCAATGTCATTGTCAAAATTGTGCCTCACAGAGCTCTTCACATACTGTGCCTGCACGTAAAAATATGAAAACTTTTAGATCAGAAAACAGGGAAAACATGTTAGCGGTTAATGTCACATGCAGTGCATAGTCACCTCTAGGCTTTGTTGGAATTTTGTTGTATGGATGTAAATAAATATAATTACTAATTATGGATAACTGTAATTTAGAGCCACCAGCTAAAAAGATGAACTGCCAAAGATTTAGGGATTCTTATTCATTCAAGCGAATTTTCATGCCTGAAGCAGTCGAAACTATCTCTTAATATGGCTTTCTGTAGCACATGCTGGAAAGATTTCAATATCGCTCACGAAGATTGCGATGACTGTCATTGTCATGTTTTGCTTAAAAAGCTGGAATATGCCAAGGCCATTGAACAGACTGAAAAATTATTTGTTTTCTTGAAAAGTGAAGATTCTTACAGCAGTATAAAAGCTGAAACTTTGTTCGTAAGATTTCTGATAGAGCGCAATCTCCAGATCTCAACTGCAGATCACACTAAATCTCTCTTCTCCGCTATATTTCCAGATTCGAAGATTACAAAGAATTTCAGCAGTGACCGTATAAAAACTACTAAAATAGTGAAATCAATGGCTAAATGAACTACTGAAGATATCGTTTCTTCACTGACATTGCCGTTTTCCATTAGCATAGATGAAAGCAATGACTGTTATGAATCTAAATTATATCCCCTTCTAACAACATTTTTCCAGAAAAAGAAGGATAAAATTGTTACCTTGTTAATGTCATTACTCACTTGCACTGACAATACAGGTGAGGGCATTTTCAATGCCATCTGCAGTAAATTTGAAGAAAAGAATGTGTTTTGGGAAAATTGCATTACCTTTAGTTCAGATAACACAAGCACACAATGGTGGGCAAAGTAAAAGGTGTTTCTGTGTTTATACAGAAAAAAAAAAAAATCTGTTAACAGTCATAAGGGGCTGCCCCTGTCATTTGATACACATTGCTGCCAAAAAAGCTGCATCTCAATTTAGCAGTGTGATAAACATAGAGATGCTGTTAGTAGACATTTATTTCTTCCTTGATAAAAGTTCCCAAAGAAAACCATAGCTTCAATTATGTCAGCAACTTTGTGGTTAAGAAGAGAAACCACCTAACATTTTGAAATACACCAGTACAAGATGGTTATCTTTAGTTTACTGTCTAGACCGTAATTTGGAACAGTGGGACCCTCTGAAAGCTATTTTTTTTTTTTTGTGAAGCAAGAAATATGGATGACATCCAAAATAAGAGATTTAAAAATGTTAGTGTTTGTCTAAGCAGTGACAAAACAAAAGTTTACGTTCTGTTTTTAAGCAGCACTTTATTTATCTTTAATAAGGTAAATGTCACCTTGCAACAAGATGCACCACTTATCTATAAGTTGTGTCCTTTGCTTCGGCAGCTTTTTATGGATCTCATTGGGAGGTTCATTTTATGTACAGCCATTGACAATGTAGGTGAATTAAATTTGTCACATGTAGCTTACAAGAAGAGAAGCAAGGAAAAGGACAGTGAAAATTTGGTTATAGGTGTTAAAACAAGAATGCACCTCAATTCTTCCAAAATGAAAACTACATAGCAGGATATTGATGAGTTTTATAAGTGTGTCCGAATTTTTCTGTTAAAGCGTGCAATTACATTCTTAAGAAGCTGCCACTGGAGGATGAATTTCTAAAACATGCCCAGGTTGCTGATATTGAAAAAAGGGCCAACGCCTGTTTTGAACTCTGTGCTGTACATTGTTCAGTGTTTTCCATCACTAGTTTGTGAAAATGATCTGGAAAAACTTGAGATTCAATTTGCAAATTTTAGAAATTTCAGAAATTTCTTGTGCTGATGAAGCTTGGTTTCAAATATCCCATTTGAAAGTATAATGGGGAATATAAGTACAAAATACTCTCCTAGGTTATGCTGGGTATTCTTGTTGTACCACACTCAAATGTAGCAAGCCAAAAAATATTCAGCATCAGTGGAGTTCAGGCGCCATCGCATTACTGCTGTTAGCCAATCGTGAGGATAACCAGTGCTGTATTAGAGAGGTATTCCGGTTTTTTGGCACTTCATTGTAATGCCACCAGAATTATTCCTTATCTCTGGGCTGTTTAAATTATCTGCAGATGTTTCATGTCCCTTGATGCCCTTCATGTCATATTATCAGTGCTGTGTTGATTGATGTGAATAGTCCCAGAAGGCTCCTCTGAACTGTGTCTATTTTAAATTCCCAGATTCCTACAAACCATGTCTGTTGCCATTCCCCTAACCCCAAAAAATTAAAGTTGTGAAAGGGTGTTTTTCTGATTTTCCTGAGATTTGTCCCTATTAGGGATTGATCAATTTGTTAAAGATATAGCTGAGTTTTGTTAGTTGGTTAATAGTTTGCCTTTTTAGGATGTAAAAGCTTTTCTGTTTAATAAGTCTTTTATTATTATTTTTTTCCCCAGTCCAGCATTTGTTCACCATCCCTCCCATTTTGGCCTACAAGCACCTGTTTGATTGCGTTAGGATAATGTACGGTTTTGATCCCTCTTCTCAATTGCTGCAAGATGTTCACAAAGTCTTTGTTTCAAAACCCTTGAAGTCTGTCCAGTATACTCATTATTACGGTCTAAGGAATGCTATAAATGACATCTCTTTTCATTTCTATGTCTTTTTGTTTTAATGAACGAATCCAATCTGGTAGCCAATTTTGAAATCTTGTTAATGGCTGAAGTTGCAATTCTAGGTTGAGTGAGTTTCAATTTTGTTGATATAATTGATATAAATTTTATTGATAGAATGTTTTGAGAAGGCCTTGTCTCTGAAGATCTCATTAAATGTTTTAAAAAATGTCAAAATGGTTGCACAAATTCAAACTTGTTAATTGACAAACATTTTTATGTTATCTTCAGATTTGGTAATGATGCTATAAATTTTACCAGGAAATTATGCACAGTTGAAGCCAACAGTAAAAAATGTTCATATTAACCTGCTTTGAATAAAATGCTTTAGTGCTGCATGTGAATTGTATTACAAATATTGATCACTCCTATATTCAGTGTCTTTTAATCTTTGTTGATGGATTCTGTCAGCATTGTGGGAAGTAAGCAGCAATTAATGAGAAGGGATTTAAATTTTTACCTGTCAGTCACAAATAATATTGCAACAATATTTAAAATATTGAAGAAATTAATGTCAATGCTAAACTTGCTGATATAAATAATTATATTGTAATTATTCTCTTATGATTTGAGATTCTGATTCACTGTGCAGTGATGCTGACAAATAATTGAAAAAACAAATGAGAAGGAAAATTGACGTGTATTGTTTTTGCTTGTTGCACCTTTGACAATATGTTTTATAGGTAAGTTTCATGTTCTAAATTTTTTTGTAGGCATGCTTACCACAGTATGGGATGAAAGACCCTGAGAAGGTGTGTAACAGTTGTAAAGTAACTGCTGATTTGATAGAAAAATCCTATTCAGAATTTCAGGTATGTCAAAACAATGTGTGCTTGGTTTCTTAGATCTGTTTTATATTTTTCACAGGCTTTTGTTATTTTGTGTTTATTGTGGACTGTTATATGAGAATGGGTAAGGGTGACTGAAGACTACATTGCATTTCAGTGAAAAGAGAGGGAGAGAGAAAAAATAAGTTTAATGCTGATATTTAATTGCCTTGGTTTTAAAGCATGTCAAACAATAGTGCTGAGCTTGCAGGCAAACATGAGATATCTGTCAAGCCTAATGTTAACACTTCTATGTAATAATATGCTCAAACAGAAATGATGCAGGTTCGATTCCCACTGTAGAGCGATGGTGACCACTAAACTACAAGAAATTCAGTATATAATTCTGATTGCTGTGAATAATCTAGTGAATTTCTAATGAATGCATGAGGAATATTTTCTTTTAATTTCTTGTATCTGAGGTACTGGTGATTTATGACCTCTATTTGTTCCTGGATTTGAAAGAGTCATTGATGCTATGAGGAAGCACAGGGTTGCTTTGACTAGCAAAATCTGAGATTCTTCAGATCCCTAAACTATAATTGCTTAGCTTCAGTTACTTGGAACTTCATTCTTGTGGGTGGTGTGACAGTATGTTCAAATTGGAAATCAGGAGATGCAAGTTTGGTTCCCATTCCAGGGCTGTGTAATTTCCAAGTTTTTTGTGGGATGTTACATGAATGACTAGTAAGTGCTACAAGCAATTTCTGAATTTATAATCTGATTGCTATGCATATTCATGTTAATTCCCATCAATATTCCCTCTAAGTGGCAATGTGCAATGAACGCCTAACCCAATGAGTTGGCATCAAAACCATTTAAGCAAAAATTTTTATTTTCTCAGCTTCTCTTACTAGTGCAGTAGAAGTTGGAACTTGGATTGGAACCCTTATTTTTTCTAATGCTCCCATTTTTATCACTGTTCTTTCTACAATCGATTTTAAATAAAAAAAATATTAAAAACATTTCATTAATTAAAATTTTTATTTTATAAAAAGTGAGAAGCTCAAACTTACTTCTGTAATAAAAACACTGGAAGTTAGGAAAAGCATGCGTACGCATAATACACAGTTTTTTTTGCATATCAAAAATTTTGACAGGGATTCTAAATGAATCTTCTACACCAGATGACTCTTTAAATAAAAAATAAAGGTAACTTGATCACGCTAGTTACGTTACATGAAAAAAAAACTTTTACAAGAAAGTTCGTAAATTGGGAGTTTCAATCTTATCTTAGGTCTTCATCACGCCAATGGAAGACTAAGATTGTTGCCAGATTCTACATTTGAATTTTTTCTATTTTTGTTGCCAAAACTTAGAATTGATCTCCAGATCATCGGGATGTAGAGAAGAGATTGGGAATTGCAAGTCATTGAGTTGAAAAATAATTTCCAGGCTTTCACACTAACGGAGGGCAAAACGATTGTCAAAAGAAGCAATTAGTTTTGCTTCGTTCCAGCAGGGAACTGCAGATGTGTGTGCCATTGTCAAAATAGACAAGGCTGTATTAGGGTTGGCTTTCAAAACATCTTTTTTATGTTCTAAAATTCTGTGGTTAATTAATGCCCCTGTATGTGCTTCCTGTTGAAGAAGAGATAGGAATGCAGTAAACTCCTCGGAGGTCCAGATTTTCAACTTTGTCCCTATCTATATATAAACAGATCAAAACTAGTCTGGTAGTGTTTGAGTAGGGAGTGCTCATTGCAAGGAATTCTCTGCTTTCTGTCCAAATTTTATGCTAACCTCATGGTCTTGATGTAACTATGAATGCTCTTTTATGGTTTGGGTTTACGTGAAGACAACAACACAAAAAGATAATGATTTTAATCACACTGTATATAGTTCTTTTATTTTGTTGGTTCTTTTAAACTTCATCTTCATGTTTTATTTGAATCTTGACTCTGGTTGTAAGTTTTCATATAAACCTGTGAGTGGTTTTAGTTCTACAAACTCAGTCTGCACGAACCTGTCAACTCCTTAACATCCGAGTTAGGTACCTGTGAGTAAAAACGCCAACAATAACCTTCCCAATTTTGCCATATTGGGTAAGTGCAATCATTTTGAACAAGTTGTAATAGTTGAAATATTTTATATCCCACATCCTTAAATAATTATGTTATAGCAGGAATTACAAGGCATATGTGCACTTGACTTGAAGACATTTATAACGTGTGTAACAGTAATAATAATAATTATACAACTATTAACATACATAATATGATTTTGCAATTTAAACCATGAGATGATTATGAGCAAAATTCAAATCTTGAAATCATAACTTTAACTAACTGCAGTTTTACAATTTACATACTGTTTATTATGTGATCTTCTCAGATAGGAAAGCTGATTTGACCAGCAGAACAGTCTTTTAAATTGCATAAATTCCAATTTATTACATCCACAAACTTAAATTATATGGAAAAATATTGCAAACTTCATCAACATAATTTATTTTTCATAGTTAAGTCACGAGTGAAAGTATATTTGTGAATGTGGTTGTTGCATGTGCACAATTGGTAAGGTCCTTAAAAATTTTGGAGAGGGTGCTTAAAAGTCCTTTAAAAGTTTTTATTATTATTATTATTATTATTTTTTTTTTTTTTTTTTTTTTTTGTGGGAGAAAAAGAGGGGAACCCTGTGCTGATATCAGCAGACACTGCCTACAAAGCATCCAGGTGCTGCCCTGGCCAGTGCGATCCCCAGACTTCTCCCCTATAGAAAACATGTGGGGCATCATTGTCGGACAACTTAATACCCCTGCATGTGACCCCTTGCGGTGTCAATGAATTGTCGACACAAGTCAACGATGCATTCTCACCTATACATCAGGACACCACCTTGGAACATTTCCACTCATCACGATGCAGTGTTGCTGAATGTATAGCCCAGCATGGCAGTCATAAAACCTAGTGACATATACAGTATAACGTGTCCAGAGTCCTGACACGTTATACTGTCTCCTTGCCCATTGCATCCACGCAATCCCATCACTTCTTGCAATTGAATGCATCCTGACTTAGGTTTAGAGACCCGAACCCACAGTGCACTGTGCCTTTTGGCAGGTAAAAAATTGAAAAATTAAAGAAGTGGGAACAGAGTGCCCTGATAGAATAGTATGAAAGAAAAAATTAGAGTGCAAGGAGTATACGGTTTCTCGTTAAGTAATGAAGTTATAAACTAACCTAAATACTGACCTGCTGCAGCAACATACTCTGAGCAATAACATAAGCAAAAATCATCCGGCCACAGAAAATGCAGAAAGGACAGGGGAAGGGGGAACCTGAAAAAAAATAGACAGCACACACGAAAAAAAAAAAAAAACTTCCAGAGCAACAACCATTTTTCTCACAAAACAAAACTATTAAATTAGTTTTCATTTTTTAATGCTAGGTACCTGATAAAACAAGATTGTTGTTTGCTCAGTGTTCTGGTAGGAGTCTGCTATTTGCGTTGTTACTCAGGAGCCAATCAGGGAAAAGATTTTTTCACATTGACTGGAGAGAGATTGGTACTTTTTATTAACAGCTTTTTTTCTTCACACATGTGAAGAATACTCTCA
Source organism: Macrothele yani (assembly GCA_039090855.1). Taxonomy (NCBI): domain Eukaryota; kingdom Metazoa; phylum Arthropoda; class Arachnida; order Araneae; family Macrothelidae; genus Macrothele; species Macrothele yani. The sequence continues at coordinate 123,209,834 of CM077026.1, forward strand.
ACTCTCTAGTCCCAATTATTATTTTTTCTACAAGAGTAGCCACGAATTGGGTTCTTTTCAGGAACTTTATTCAAAATGGCTTTCGGCTTTTTATATCTGTCAGTATCACTAACAGTATAATTAAGGGCCTTCCTGACAAGAGGGTTAGGATGATCCTTAGTGTTTTCATAGTACCTGCCCATCACTTCTTTTCCACCTTACTTGTTGTAGCCAAAAAGGATTCCATATTTGGTCTCACGAAACTGGAGGAAAATAAAAGGTCACCACCCGGTAATCCTTCTATCCTGGGTGGAAGGCTAATTATGATAGGGTCTCGCCTGGTGCCCTTAAGGGATCGTTAACGATACTGATATTTTGCTATCTCAGTACCATTCAGCCCTCAGCACGATACCTCACACCTTGGCTTGGGTAGACCAGAGCCTCAGTTAGCCAGCATGTGTCGGACGCCCCAAAGAGAGGAGCTACTGTGAATCACAGCACCTAACCCACCTGTTTCCACCACCCCACGACAAGGACATTGAGGTTGGTTTTCTGACAGGCAAAACATTACATAACTTTGAAACATAACTGATACGTTGCAGTGAAAGATCTTTGTAACTTCAAGATACCAACTTCATGTTACTGTTACATGTTTGGAAGATATTTGTAACTTTGTTACATTACTGTTACGTGATAATAGGGGTTTTCTGTAAAACGGAACCCGTCCACGTGCTGCCTCAAGGACGCACATGGTCGATTTCTGGTCAATCATGACGTCAGTCGCAGCCATTGTTTTTCCACGTGATCTTCCCGACCATCTTTTGTGCACCATTATTTTCTCTTTGTGTTCAACCATAACATTTTGTGTGCCATGTGGTCCTACCGAACATGTTTTGCTCTCCAATTTTTTTTTACCTCCCCACATGGTCTCGCCGATATCTTTTGTACGCCTTTTTGTTTTCCCCCATCAGGAAATTTTACGGTGTGACGCCATGATGCTAGGGAAATTTTCTTTCCAAGGAAATACAAATCCTCGAAGTCACGCCAGGTTTGAACCCCTGTTCAGCGGGTTTCTAGGCAGATGCATTATCCCACTCGACCATGGCATGCCTCGCGATTACAGCATTCTGTAGGAACTAACAAGAAGGCCAGTGCTTTGCGAATGCATTGTTTAATAGAAATGCATTATTTTTTCCACAGATCATTTTATTTTTCTGTAGGATGACTTAAATTTCTTCATGAATAATCAACAAAATGTACCTTTTAATGTATATCTTAATCTGTTTTTTCTAAATGCTTTGCGAATACATTATTTAATAGAAATACATTAATTTTTTTCCATCTATCATTTTGTTTTTCTGTAGGATGACTTAAATTTCTTCATGATTAATCAACAAAATGTACCTTTTAATGCATATCTCACTCTTTTTTTTTCTACCTTTACAAACTAAAAACTAATTTTATTGGTTTTTTTTTCTGATTCAAAACCAACAAATGTACTAAGATATTATACACTGGTGTGCAAAACTTAAGGACAGTCACTAGTGTACACTAACTAGCTAACTCCGGGTACAGAGAAGTAGCCACCGAAGAACTAGACACACTGGAATTTCAGTGCTATTAAATTGTTCTGCATAAACAAATTTTGTGTGGCTATATTTCCCATTACTTGAGCAAGTATTGTTCATAAAATAATTTTTTTTAATATTTCATTTTCAGTAAGAAATTTAGACATTTCCATGATTTTTGGGCCGAATACAAAGCGGAGAACTGGCCACCGAAGAACTGACCACAGGAGAAGTGGCCACCGGAAAACTGCCTACAAAATTTTTGAGGGGCCGTATAAAAATTGCGTTCTGGACTGTTCCATGGCTACATATCCCAAGATTGGTTATCTGACACACATAGCATTTCCGTAATTTCGTATTTTCTTATTTACGATATTTTTCAAGGTTTATAAACTACAGCTAAACAAATTCTCTGCGGGTATCTGCAAACCTAGGAAACTTATCCGGGGGGGGGGGGTTGCTTAAAACCTAAAATATGAAATATAAAAAATTCTTGGTTTGATCGGGATATTTTCAGCGTTTACAAGCTACAACTCAACAAATTACCTGAAGGCATGCGCCTACCCAGGAAAGTCGGGGGTGGGGGTGTAATACCAAAAGTGTAAGATATAAAGAATTTCTCGTCCGATTGAGAGATTTTCAGCATTTACAACCAGAAATACTTTGTTTTATATTTAAGGTATTACCCCCCCCCCCTTTCCCTCACCCCAAGAGGTTTCCTGAGTCAGCATATGCCCTCAGAGAGTTTGTCGAGTTATAGGTTGTACATGCTAAAAATCTCCCGATTGGACCAGAAATTATTTATATTTTAAACTTTTGGTGTTAACTACCCCCCTTCCCCCTTGACAGTTTTCCAAAGTCAGTACATGTCCTCAGATAATTTGCAGACTTGTAGTTTGTAAACCCTGAAATCTTTTGTTGAGTTGTAGATCACAAACTTTTTTTATAAAGAATTACATTAATAATCGCAATTATGAAAAGACGAAATTATGGAAACTTTATATGACTCAGATAACCAACCTCTGGGAGTCGTGGACATGAAGCAGTCAAAAATGCAATTTTTATACTACCCCTTAAAAATTTTGTGGCCAGTTCTCCTACACTCAGCAAATTCGAGTACGACAGTATCACCAAAGAATATCTCAGTAGCACGTGGTATGACTACGACAGTGCTTCAGTGAAATGGCATAAAAGTGCATGCGCATCCATGCCGTTGCCAAATCAAAAATCTTAAATATCGCCGGAATGTAACATCAAGGTAACAATTTTGTACAATGGAAACTATAAAGCAGTAGTATCGGTGAATGCCATTTTTAACGTAACCATAATGTATAAAGAGTTATGTTCCAAAATAGATGTTGCTGAAACGTAATTGTAAGATATCTCTGAAAGTGTAACGAAAATGAGAGATTGTAACATTACTGATACATATCTGAAACGTTTTGTGCTGTATGGGTCTTAAGAGAGGCAGACAGACTGATCTTACAAAACATGCACTCACCATTCTGAACTGTACCCTCAAATTTGTTTTAAGAAGAAAAAAGATATTAAGAGAACATACCAAAAATGGTTACACGCAGTGTAAGTTTACATTAGTGTATTTATGCTGTGATTGAAATATGTGTATACACAAGCTCCATTTTCACTTGAAAGGATAGAATTAGCTCCATTTTCACTTGAAAGGATAGATGTTTGATTTAAGATAATATTTCTTCCACAGAATTTATAGATTTGCAGAATATTAAGGGAAGAATATTTATTCCACAGAATTGGTACATTTGTAGAATATTAAGAGAAGAATATTTCAAAATTTATACATTTGTAAAATATTAAGAGGAGAATATTTCTTCCACAGAATTTGTACATTTGTAGAATATTGAGAGAAGAATATTTCAGAATTTATACATTTGTAAAATAGTAAGAGAAGAATATTTCTTCCTCAGAATTGATATATTTGTACCCAGCCTGAAGCTTGAAAAGAAGGACTGATGACAGTTAAAGACATCTATTAAAAAAAGAAGAAAATTGCTAGTCTTAAGAAATATTGTTCTTCCAGAACATGTCTTTCATGAACTGGTGGAAGTCAGCATCCAACTTAAATCAGTTTACTACTTTAAATGAAATAGAAAAAAAGTAGAAAAGAGAAAGAGATAAGTCAGTCTTGTTGCAATGAAACCATAAACTTTGTGTGTAATGTTGTTGAAATTATCTGCAACTTAAGAATTTTTTCATATTTCACCTTTGCAGCTGCTCAGATGTTATTTTGTTTATTGAGGAGCAAGCTACCATACCTATTGCTTGTATTGAGTGATGGACATACATTGTGCAATTTTTTAAGTTCCTGAAATGATGAATCTCTGTTTTCTGCTTAATTTTTGATTTTGCTTTAAGTATAGTAACAAGAGTGACCACACAGATCATTGAGAAACACATGGTACATTCAAAAATAAACTAAAGAAATACAGAAGCTTTTGGCCCTGTTTGGGCCTTGATCCCTTGTAAACCTTTGGATTTAGACTGGTTGTCTGATGTGATGTTTCAAGTTCATGATTATGGTTGTTCCCAACCAATAGGAAGTAGTTCCAAATTATGGGGACGAACCAAGGACTATGTTATTGCAGTTGAAAGATGTGGAGATTTCAGTGCTCTCATGAAAATGCAAAGTTCTTTGATTGATGAAAGGAGCAATTCTATCTGTATCACCCCAGAGAGGCTCTGCTGAAATATCTGTGAGAGTGAGAACAGCCAAGAAAGAATTGGGTCTGCCTAGGGTAGCATCCTTTTATGCTCATTCAAGCATTTATTGATACGAAAGGTGCTGCCAGGGCCGGATGGAGTTTTTGCAGGGCCCTGGGCAAAATTTTATTGCAGGGCCCCGGAGAAAAATTTCTTTGCTAGCACTAGGAAATAAATCTCATATTTTAATAAAGTCATTACGTGAAACATATCATCTGTAAAGAACACGCACGAAAACTATCATACAGAAAAAATTATTTTCTTGAAGAAATATTTGTTTTAAGCTCAAGAAAAAGACCATAATATAGACAGAGCGAAAGAGAGAGAGAGAGAGAGAGAGAGAGTAAAAAGTGGTGAAATCTAAGATTTTCTTTCCGGGGAGAGGGGTATTGTGTGTGTGTGACTCTTATAGAAAATTCCTCACGAATTGATAAAAATATACTTGCGAACGAATATTTTTGCTTTGCGAATATTTTTGTGTAGGAAATAATATCATGATCCCTCTAAAATAAATTTTTACAAGACGGTGCAGGTAAAGTCATCAGCCTAGGTTACCCTGTTATATATTTTAGTGATTGATTTTTAATGCAAAGTGGAGTAACTGATAAATTAGTGATTTAAACTTTTATACACGCTCGTCGCTCATATATAAATATATATTTTTTAATTTCTAGTAATGTTTTTAAAGTCACTGAATAATTGGGCTTCACATGTAGCCCTAAATCAACTTTGATTTTGTTATTTTTATTTCTTTAAATTTTAGTATCTGTTTTGAACACATAGTGTTGAATGAACAAAAGTAAGGGCCACAAAGTGTTGAAATTTAATTTATTTCATGAATACGGAAAACATTAAGGTGGTTACAGTACAGCAGATATTAGTATTTGTGCGGCAAAGAGCGATAACCTATTCAAAATGGGGTGGGGGTGGAAACTAAAAAAAAACTTACAAAAATTACTTTTTAAGGGCCTCGATTCCCAAAACATATAAAAAAAATAATTGTAAAACATTCTGCAGAAAATGATTTTAAAATAATTGTAAAACATTCTGCAGAAAATGATTTTTTCCCAAAACTGCGAGGCCCCTTGAAAATGCAGGGCTCCGGGCGACTGCCCTGGTTGCGCCTATGGTCCAGCTGGCCCTGGGTGCTGCCAATGTAAACTGTGGTGCTAGCTGAAGTGGAGATTGGAATTCTGTAAACTCCAGGGGTATACAGGAGTTTGACTTTATCTCTGTCAAGCAGGATACGTTCGTGATGGTTGGATTGGATTTAAAACCAATAAACAGCCATAAGATTTGAAAATTAGATGAATTGTAGGTAGAGTGGTCAAGTAATGGAATACAGCCAACAAATTCATTGAAATTGTCTGTTAACCTCAGAAGACACAGAGTGGTGGAATTCTTGGCTTCGAACTTTTTAATAAGTTTGTCCATCAGCCCACTAGAAAATTGATGGTGGGCACCAATAGTTGCATTTAAGGGTGAAAGAAGCTTGCTTATTGCAGATGATGTTGGCATGAATAATAAAAGACGTCAGTGCAGAAAACCTGTTGCCATCAAAAGTGTGTGAAGCATAAGGTATAATATTGGTAGAAGCAGTAGGTTTGCGGAAAACAAAACATTCACTCGTCTTCCTACTCTTGTAAGGCAAACATCAGGGAACTGATGGTATTGTATTGTTAATCTCTTCATGGACTGTAAATTTGATGGCAGAAAAATGTTCACAGTTTTTTTCAGGCAATCAAAGCCCATGCTGGGCAGAAAGCTTTTGTATTTCTTTAGTCTGATTTTGAACATACCGTGTGTGTTTCTCAACAGTCTGTATTTATTGGTTTACATGTGTATTTCATCATATCTGTTTAAGAGCAAAAAATACTGTGAACTGTAGAACATGTCTTTTTATGGTGCACACTGAAAAGAATGTAATGCATACCATGTGGTTGTTTTGAAAAGAGAATTGTTAGTCTGTGTCGAGGAGTTAATAAAAAAAAAATTATTTTGGCAATTATGAAATGTCAGTGATTTCAAAGTTTTTAATGCTGCAGTTTTACTCTTGATTGTTGTGGGTTATCCACCCCATTCACTATAAATATAAAAGCGTGTATACCTCTTTATGACCAACATGGATAGTCGATGCACTCTCAGGGTGATCGTATTCTTCATTCATGACCACTAAATGATAATACACCAGGTCTCAGCTGCTCATCCTACAATGAAATAAACCTCATTTTGTTTTGTGGTTAAAACTTCCTAAAAGAATGGCAACAGTAAGTACAAATTATCTGGTAGTTTATATTTCTTTGTGGAGCTAACCTCTGAATCTCAGGGAACAGCTTAGTGATATGTATGTATGTACTTTCTAAAAGGTGGAACATAGATATGACAAAGAGAAGTGTGCAGTGAAAGAAAAGAAAGGAAAAGAAAAAAAGCCATTCAAGCAAATCTTTGATGGTCAACATCTCAGTTTTTGTGGATAGGAACATTATTCCAATGCCATTTAAGCTTTTTTTTTTTTTTTTTTTTTATTGCAGACAGTTATCTCTCTTTCAAAAAAGCAAGTACATAAAAAATAAATGTAAAAGTTGGTAATTCTATAATTGTAACTGCAACCTGAAAGAAGAAGCAGGTACTGTAATAAAGTAGCCCCCTTATGAAAATGATATCTGTATTTGGAATTTTTCGAAAAACTTACAAGAACATGCAAAATGCATTTGAAGCAAGATTTCTTGCAACCCCTGTATGTGTCAGTGGGACTTGTTATATGACAATGTCATAGTTGTGAGGAAAATTTGAACTGTCTTTAAGCCCTTAACCGCAGAGGTGCACAAATTTGCAACAGAAAATCAGTGGTGCTGTCTCGCAGACTGTGGTTCTTTTTCTAAAGGTTGTCACTGTAGAGTATATAAGTATTTGTGCAATAGTACTTTATGTGAATGTATTGCATAATAAATAGTAATGTGGAAAATAATTTAAGAAAAAGAAGCATATAATATTTTAAGAAAATATTTTACTTTCGCCTTGTGGTGAAAGAAACATTATTAAATTGGGATAAAATATTGAAGTGAAAGTGAAAAACACCAAAATAAAATGCAATATTTTACAATTTCACTGTATTTTTGTATATATACATCTGTTTAGCACAAAATTGATTTGGAAAATTACCATTCTTTAACAAAAACAATAGTACAGTAGATTCCTGTTAATTGGGCTATCAGTTGATCGGGGCAGCCATTTATTTGGGACAATTCTGAAAGAACATTCCTAATCGCATTGGAATAAAGCTTTGCATGGGACATCCGTTCAATTGGGCCAAAGTTTTGTATCCCCAATGTATCCCAATTAACCAGAATCTACTGTACTCAATATCTTATTCTCTAACATACCTTGTATGTAATTTTGATAAACTTTTTTATGACACCTTAATCATTATCTGATGCATCAAGTTCACTCACTATCTATTTCATCAATCCATTTATGAAAATTCAGTAGATACAAAAAAGTTAACCCTTTCTAATAGTTTCATAAACATAGTTAGAAGGAAAAGATTAACGGAAGTGCAGTGTAAGAGACTGCATGAAAGATTTGTTTCTTTCTTTCCCTGAAACGAAAGCAGAAAACCATACACTACATCATCATGTGACCAGCCGAACTTTGGCTAGAAAATCAGTGAATGGATAAAGGAAAAATATGGTTAGAATAAGTTTTCCAGCTTCATCAGCAACCTTGGCGGGGTCTTGACCTCTGTGATTAAGGGTTAAAAGGATCTCGGGAATTCCTAAAAGCAAACAAAATTTATGAATTATTTGATTAAATGATGTCAAACAATTTGTTTTTAATACTTGTAAAACCACAAAGTATAAATTTTGTATTATGCATGTTTCTCAGTTATCAGTGCATTCTGCCCCCTATTCCTCCATTAGCTTAAATAATCATAAATGTACACTAAATAATCATAAATTACATATTTTTGTGTTGCCATAGACCATCAACTTTTCTGTGATTGTGTGTAAAATTCTTTATATACATCCTTCCAAAGCAAGATCCTTTTTCTTCATTCATTTGATCATTTAAATATTGTTTTCAGACTGTTTTTTTTTATTGTTTTTTTTGATGGCTTCATTAAGTATGCAGAATGCATTTTGATTCTTTATGTTGATGTACTTAAGAAGAAAAATCAAACTTTCTATTTTACAGTATCTTAGAAATGAAGCAGCTGTAGGCCTATCCAAACTAGTTGCCAATATTGGTGATCTTTCTAAGGTGAGTTTCCTGATTCTGTGTCATTAAAGTAAGTTATTTTGTGTTATCATGGACATAAGTACCCCCTGACTTTGGGAAGTACTGATTCCAAAATATGAAGCAATAGTGGTAAATATCTCTCTATTCTAAAAAAAAAAAAAAAAAAACTGCCACCGCTGCTGTTTTAGAAATTTTGCGTCACTTGCGCTTTTCTAGCTTGCAGCGCAAAAAGTATTGAACACAAAAATATGAAATTTACATCATTTGTAGAGAATTGTTCAGAGGAAATAAACTGTTTTTCAATTCTGGTGATACTTCAAGAGTTATTGTATTTCAAAGTTAAGGTAAGCAAAAAAGTGCTATCCGTTTGCATTCTGGACGCACTAACAGCAACAGAACCACGAAACTTTGTAAGCATGTAGGGCCACGGCCGAATTTTTGCACCTCGTCGCCCTTTTTTTGAATTTCGATTTAGTTTACAAGAAATTAAAATTTTAAATTTCACAAAATTCTCTATTTTAACAATGAAATTCATTTTAAAAAACGGATATATGGCAAACTATAAATCATAACACATTGCAATTTTTTCAATATAAACTCACAACTATCATCCTTCTTTTACAAAAATTTTTTTAAGAAAAAGTCATTTTCTGATTTTTCAGCATTTTTTAAAGACTCAAAGGAAAGAAACGAGTTGCTTACTCAGCCTTCAGCGTTAACCACACAGGAAAGTTAGGTACTGTGACCTGCTGTCGTGGTGATGCAGTTATTTTTAGCACTCTCTTCTTATTGGGTGAAAGGACAGGCTACAATCAAACTGGCAACGACGCAATGCTTAATGACGTAGCGACGTTTTTAAAGTTTGGCGTTTTCTGCAGGCATACGTGAATACCTATGTAAATATAGGCTTTCGCCTCGTATATAAAAAGCAAAGAGGGAAAATGCATGTGTGTTCGTCTGCAAATTGTTCGACCACTTCTAAATGACCTAGAGATCTGAAAATTCTTGTGCATATAGGTCTTAAGGTCCGTATACCTAGAAAAGTACAGAAACAAAACAACAACAAAACAAAATGGCAGCTTTGCAACATTGTCTGCTTGAAATTTTTGCAAATTGTTTGGCCACTTTTAAATGACCTAGAGATCTGAAAATTGGCATGCATATAGATCTTAAGGTCCGTCCGTATACCTAGAAAAGTACGAAAACCAGAAAAAAAAAAAAAAGTCTGCTTTGGAAACACTGCTTGAATTTTTCGTGAATTGTTTGACCACTTCTAAAGGACCTAGAGATCTGAAAATTGGCATGCTGGTAGGTCTTAAAGTCTGGATACCTGCAAATGCATGACACCTCCCCCCCCCCAAAAAAAAAAAAAAAAAACAGTGCTCTAAAACATCGTTTGCTTGAATTTTTCTACCTCTTCTACACCTAGAAAAAATGTCTGAAAACCAAAAAATTCAAAAGTGTGACTTAGCTTTACTGTTTTAAAATGCTGATAGGTTTAAAGATAATTTTGTCAGAATCACTGAAATGCTTTGAAAATTTCAAATTTTGATTTAAAATTAAGGGCACCAAAGCCTGCTCCATTTTATGTCAAACTGTATACATTGACGTTATAGCGCTGTTCTAAATCGTAAAACAGTTATGAATTTTAAATTACTTTCTTTCCCTTAATTATTACCCTTCTTCAAAACTGTGTACAGTCAAGTATAAACCTTATTTTCAGATAACTAAGTAATACCGTACAAATATGAAATATTTTCATGCTTATATTCAGTATTTGGAAAGCTACTTTTTAAAAATAGCTAGCGACTTCTACAACTACATTCTTGAAAAAGTAGCTTGTTACAGCTACAACAACTTTCTCTGAAAAGTAGCTACTTTTTCTAAATTTAGTCTTAAGTTAAAAGTGCAAATTCTGAAGGTGATATTTATATGTACATTCTTGCATATGACTTCAGAGCTAAATAGCAATTTAAATTACACAAGTAATTTATCTTTGTATTTACCTCAACTCCAATCATCATTTGTATTGTAACATATTTGTACACATTCAGTGAGCTCATATTCCATGCTAGCTGAGATGCCCAGGGAATTCAATAAAAACACCATCAACAAGTATCTGCGAATTTATTTCTTTGACTGTGAGAATTAGAGCTCGCTATCAACTGACCTCAACTAAACCACTATTGCAATCATCTCTTATGAGCTGTTGTTTTTTATTTTATTTATTTGTAAGCATATCCCTACAGATGGTATATCTAGTTGTAGGAATTGCTATAGTTATATTTACAGTGATATTTGCATTACCAAGTGATATTTACAGTCTTTCAAAACATGTTTTATGAAAAAAAAAATTACTTACATTAAAAATATCCGGACAATCTTGAAGTGAGTTGTAAAGTCTATATATTTTGCATAATGAAGAATTTTTTCCAGCATCAGTTCTGCAAAATGGCACTGCAAATAGTTCACATTTTGTCCTCGGTAAACGGGGGACACAGAAACTTAATTGTTTACAATTTGAGTATCATCAGTCTCACTATTGATGATGCCATACAGGAACATGAGTTGGAGAGCCTTACTTCTCGATTTCAGAGAGGTCATCTTGAAGAATGTCAGAAGGTCAGCCGTCAGGGTGTCTGCTATATAAACACCATTCGATTTGTGAAAAAGGTGTCTTAAGAAGCTTTTTTTTAACTTTCTCGGCTTCATTTTCTAGAGGTACAGGGTTTGAGCTCCAATGATCACCTCATACTCCAGTGAGGATCTTACTGTAGTCTCAAAAATGTGAATAAGTGTTTCAGTATTCGAGAAATACTTGAAATGTTTCATGATAAATCCAAGATTTCTGTACACTGTACGAGTGTACGTACAATTCTTTTGATATGCCTTTTAAAGTCCAAGTTCGAATCAGACTGACTTTCAAGTCCTGGACATCGTTTGTCCAGCTAAGAGTATAGTCACCAGCTTTGTAGTAAAAAATAATTTGGTTTCTTTTCTGCGAAAAGGAAATGACATGACGCTTGGAGATGATGTTGAGGTGGAGATGGTTTAATGTACACCACTGAAGCAGGTTATTAACATCAGTTTGAAGAGCAAGACAGTCATCAGGAGTTTGTACAATGCAATAAAGCTTGAGATCATCAGCAAATAAGAGACAAGGGCCATCAGTGCAAAAAGGAAGGTCATTAATGTATGTGGAGAATAGGAGTGGTCCTAAATTAGAGCCTCCAGATGTGGCAACATAGGTATCAGAAACATGGTTGTTATAAATAACAAATTGGGATTGGTTGAAAAGATAGGACTTAAACAAGGACATCAGCTTATCATTGAGGCCAAGACAGTTCAATTTCTTGAGTATGATACCATGATAAACTTTGTCTAAAGCTTTAGCAGTGTAAATAACATCAAAACATCAATTTGTGATTCTCTGTCAATAGATAACAAAATACCCTCTGTGATGTGGAATAGGTTGGTAAGCTTTGAGCATTTCTTCACAAAATCATGCTGTGCAGAGCTGAGGAAATGTTTGAAGTGATCATATAGCTTAGAATAAATAAGAGACTCAACTATTTTTGCCAGGGCAGAAATGATTGTAATAGGTTGATAATTCTCAATAGTTTCTCGGCTGCCTGTTTTGTAAACAGGAATAATTTTCACTTTTTTCAGATCTGGAGCGAAAATTCCAGTAATGACAATTAGATTATAAATATGAAGCAGCGGCTTACTAAGAATCTCACCATATCCTTTGACTATGTACAAAGGAATCATATCGGGGCCAACAGCTCTACTTCCTTAGTTTTTTTATAGCGTGTAGGATCTCATTCTCAGTGAAGTGGTCAATGTTAAGAATGTTAAGCTGTTCGTACTGACCTTCGGTAGTTACATAGAAAATATCAGGTTGGTGGGGAATTAGTTTTGTTTTGGAGTTTTGACGACCACTGTGAGCAACTCAGTGAGCTATAAACAATCTCCTGTCTCTAATTTAGGGCCACCAGTTCCAGAGAATGGAGAGAGCCAGTGCTGTAAGACAATCACCACCATTCAATTCTCACTTTGGATGCAGACCCAGACTCTTTTCAGATAAACTATTGGAAGCCAACGCTCCGTACCACTTGCCAGCTAGGGTAGCTCTTGTATGGGCTCCTTTACAGGCTGACAGAAAAAACTTTGCTCTTAATAGCATAAAGTGAGGAAGGTACATACTCTATGGTTAACAGTTTGGCAAAGTTTCACTGTGTATGTCAAATCAGGTATGTGATTATAGATAACCTACTTTCAGTCCCCCTCCCCTTTTTGAGTCAATAACACTTCACCAAAACTAGAAATTTTATGTGATTTGAAGGTTTTTTTTTTAATTTTTTGTTTTTTAAAGTAGCAAGATTTGTGACTTAATTTTCTGCTACAGGCCATTGTAAATGTAGCATGCCACTTCTGCTCAACCTCTTTTTTTTTTTTTCTTTGTCCTTTCACCCGATTGGATCCATAGGGACACTGCCAGAAGTAGCTTAAGTAAGAAATACCCTCATTAGGTCTGAAACAGTTTCAGTGTTCAGTTTGTTTTTTGCCAGTGCCACCCAACTTAGGAAATTCAAATGTGAGGGCAAACCTATGTATGATGGGACAGCAAATATAAATGAGAGGTTTAATGAAGTTGCAACAAAGTTCAGCGAGAAAGAACCAAGAACTTCACACACACACACACACACTCTCTCTCTCTCTCTCTCTCTCTCTCTCTCTCTCTCTCTCTCTCTCTCACACACACACACACACACACACACACACACACACACATTCACAGTCTGTTATGCTCACCTTTTAGATTTAGTTGTGATTCATTTTTGTGAGGAAGTAAAACCACAGCAGAATGCTGCCAATGTACAGAATTTATTATACACAGTCGAGTCACATTATTGTGACCACCTCCTACTTTTGACGTCAACAGCGCATAGCCAATGAAAGAAGACATGTGTCATAAGCTGTCTTGGACGGTATATAAGGTGTCCTGTAGGCAATCTGAAAACATATCACTCGTTGTTGTCATGGATAAAAGGATCGATTTATCAGATTTGCAAAAAAAGGATTATTATTGGCTTTCGGGCCAAGGGTAGCAGTAATTCTGAAACAGCACAGTTTGTGAACCGTTGGTGTGCTGCTATGGTTAAAGTGCATCGTGATTGGAGAAATGGTATCATTGCGAATAAGCAACATGAAAACTGCAGAGCACCTCGTGCTATTGATGTGAGAGGTGAACGTCGGCTCCAAAGGTTCGAAAGGACCGATTTACATGCTACAGTGGAGCAACTCACTAGTCGAACGAACAAGGGAGCTACCGGAAGTGTGTCTAAAATGACAGTTTAGCGAACCCTGCTGCATATGTGGCTCTGATGCAGACGGATGGTCACTGCACCTATGCTAACAAAGGTGCATTGGCAGAAAAGGCTTACGTTTGCACTGCAGTATCGGAATTGGACTTCTGCTGATTGGCAAAAGATTGTCTTCTCTGATGTCAATGTTTTCTGCTTCATCAAACTGATGGTGGTGTGTAAGGCAAGAAACATCGGAATAAGAAACACTCTTCAACCATTGCTGGAAGAACACAAGCTGGTAGGGGCAGCGTTATGGTCTGGTGAATGTTTTTTGTGGCATTCCCTGGGTCCACTCATCCCTGTGAAAGGCACAATGGACCAAATTTGTTATGAATCCATCCTTGAAGACCACGTACACCCATACATGCTAATTGTCTTCCCTGGGGTAGATGGGATTTTCCAGCATGACAATGTGACGCTTCACACAGCTAGAAATTGTCCGAGAGTGGTTGGAAGAGCACGATGAAGACTTCAAAGAACTTCCCTGGCCCTCTAATTCCCCAGACTTAACCCAATTGAGAATCTGTAGGACCACCTCAACCGTGTTGTTTGCTCTATGGATCCTCCACCACGCACCCTCCAGTAGCTGTCAGTTGAATTGCAGTTTTCTAGATATAAATAATTAGTCGTTTGCTGTTATGAGGTTCATAATCCAATATTTTAATGTTTTGCCCTAAAGGTTCATTTCACACACATTGCTGCACAGTCAATCACAATGTAGTTATTTTGTCTTCACTGGAATCTGCAATGTTCTAATAATTATTTATTGTTTTATTAATTTTTCTTTAAATTATCTTATTCTATTGTTATCGTGGTTTGCGGGTTTGCAGCAAGTTTTCTGCTTCAATGGTTCAGTAGTTGTGTACGCATATACATTTTATTTTTATACAACTCTGATTACCTGTCTCAGTACCCTCTCCATAACCTTGACATCACATATTGGTGCATGCTTATCAGTGGCAAATCCTGGTACAGAATTGAGGTCATGCGGGCCGGAAATATGCAACATTATACGTAATTCTCTGCGTAATAGCAACCGAACCATATAATAACTCTAATAGGTTTTAATAACAATAACGCAACATTGTGTGTAGAGGTTGTCAAATCCACCCGAGCTCCAAGAACTGTCACTTTTAGAAAACAACAAACACTGCCAGCAAAATAGTTTATTTAAATTTCTGCAGCCTGCCAACCATGGATACAAATCATACTAAGAAATCTGAAAATTCCGAGTATAAGTATTTTTTTTTATCATTTACATGTGCAAGAGAGGTTAAGGTGGGCATGGTCTCCCGTCCTTTATTATTTTCATCTCTTCCATTGTAGTCCTCCTTGAAAAGAGTATTTCTAACAAATCTTGAATAATACTTTTATCGACATTGCCTACACTCATCGTTCAGTGAGAAAGTTTTAAAATTCTAGAAACACTGTTCAGGATTTAAAGAAACAAACTACATAATTTGCAATAAACACAAGGATCATCACTGCTTTAGTCACTAACACCTTTTACTGCATAACACACAATTCAAAATCTACAATCTGCAATCTAGCCCAAAGAAGAAAAATGATGTTTGGTTGCTTGCTGCACTCAAAGGAAAAACACTTTCGAGAAAACGTATGGCGTGTTTGCTGCCGCATGACTTGATAAGCTAACAAAACCTGTTTTCCTTCCCCGTCTCTTGGTTCGGCCGTTGAAACCCACGCATACGCTAAAGCATAATTTTGAACCGCAGTAAGGCTGTGAGCTCTCAGCATCCCTAAGTTTCGAGCTTCCTATTGGCTTCCCAACCACAATGAGGGGCGAGCATGCGTGAGCCATGGAATGAATGAAGCTAAGCACTTGCTCTGGCATTATACAGCGGATTTCAGCATTCCAGCTTTTTATGAAATGGATTTTTTTTCATTTACATAAGATGTAATTGCAGATATTCCAGCTTTTATGAAATGGAATTTTGTTTTTAATTCCGACAGTTTTAGTGGTCTGGCGGCGCACTGCTAGCCATACTGCAGCATTCGCCACTGATGCTTATAGCCCTGGAACACATCACTCTATGTTCTGCTTGAGGCCAATATCCTAAACATATGTAACAGCATCTATATGCTGTATGTGTGCTACATTGTTACAGCAATAAATCATTACAAACACAGACAGAATATGTTGGTGATAAAAGAAATGAGGTTTTTCACATCTCTCCTTTTTATACCATTACAGGTTTGCATTTCGTTCTCTTATTTCAATTATATGTGGTTACCTGCTATTGCATAATTAACCCCACATTTTCATATACTTTGATTATCTGCAGTACATTTTGTTGTTGTTTTTGTTGATTATTTGTTCAACATAGCTCATTTTGTTGATTATACGTAACTTTTCGACATTGTTGTGGTTTTCATGATATAAAAGAATGGTAATTTCAATCCCTTTTATGCATTTCAGTTGATAGAATGTGGTGGCTTACATATACTTCTAGCTTTGGGTATGGAAGGAGATGATAATACTAAGGTAGGTTGCATGGTTTCTTCATTAATTTTTAAAGAAGTAAATATGGTTAGATAATGTTTCCTTGCTCATCCTTCTGGGTGAGACAAATTGGTTCATACAGTTGCAACAGCAACTGTATATTACACCATATCAATTTTAATGTGTGTGTTTTTCTCTCATTTGGAAATATAATTTCAGATCTGCATAGACCATGTTGACTGAAATTTGCAGATATAATATCTAACATGTTTACATGAAGGAAAGCTGAGCTAGTTTTGTAATTAAAAAAACAAACAAAAAAAAAACCACTGTCTTACAAATTTATTGTAGTTTTGCATACGAAAGTGAGGTATAAGAATTTTCATGTTTCAGTGTTTTTATGTGAGCTGATCAAAACCGTATTATTACATGAAATATTTGGAAGAATTCATGAGGTGATTACGAAGCAGTTTCATTATTAATTTAATTTTTTTTTATTGTGTATGTGTACATTCTGTGTTTGATGATAATTGTAAATTTCTCTATAGATCCTTTTTGAATCTATATAACATAATTTGGTAGGGGTGCTGTGTTTCAATTTGAAACTCAGTAATAATGTAATGATTTTCAGCACACAAGCCTGAATTCTGGCACACTTTAATTGCAGAGAAAGCATGTATAATGTTTGTTTATTATTATTTTGCCATACATTGCCGTGTTTCTGTGTTATTCATTTTTTAAATATCTACTGGAGTACTTTTTATTGATAAAACTGTTGTCTTTCATGGAATTTAACATAATTGATATGTCATTTTAGGATACTGTAGCATCTGCAATGCATCGTGTAGCTCAGCATATAATTCTTAATCAATTTCTAGTGAAAGCTGGTTGTTTAAAAGTTTTGAAACGGTATGTGCAGTTTACTTGCTGTTTTAGTTGTTTTTCATTTTTATTTTGAAAATTGTTTTTTGAGTTGCATAAGCATCTCTTTAGTTTAATACATGCAGTGGAACTTCTGTGAAAAAACTTCAGTGGAAATGAAAAGAAATTGAATGTTTAACCTATAGAAATATATTTCTGTAGCTTATCTTGCAATCGTATTTGTAGCAGGCTTATATGCAATAGCAAGAAAAACTTTTGCTTTAGGTATTTATAACAGAAATAAAATTGTGTAAGATTCTTTATAAATATATAATTGAGCTCTCAGTGCTTATACATGTTAAGCAAATTGTACTAGTACAGTAATTATTCTAAGGTTGAAATTCACTTTGTAGTATTAAAACAATTAATGTTTAATTTCACAATGTGAAAGTTATATTTCTACTCCATTCACAAAAAAAAAAAAAAAAGTCAAAACAACAAAGTACGGTATGTACCACATGATTTACTTCTTTAATTTAAAAAATCTATTATTTTTATTTGGCTCATTTTGTTCATTTTATGAAAAAACTGATGTTTCTAAGACCATATCTACAAAAAATATTGTCCTTGACATTTTGTTGTGCTAGAATGCTTGATTTTGCAGTCCAAGTTCCCTTAGTTCAGTGCTTGACACTTGTGTCAGGTACTTCAACTAAGGTTAATTTCTCACTACAATCATGTTCTAACACTTTGCAATTGTTATCTCCATCACTTTTTGTAGTCTGTGTTATTTTGGCCTGAGTTGGATATTCTGCAACTGTCATGCAGTGAAGTTTTGTGTAATCATTGAGAGTAGCTTCAAAATTTTCGTGCCCTTTAAATTTGCATCATTCCAGATTGGACAGTGGAATTTCATTATCTCCCCAGTATTCTCATTCTCCTTCATCTTTAAATATTATAGCCTTTTTAAGACAATTTGATGTTGTTCTAAAGGAGAGTTCTTGCAATGCTTTTCTTAGCATCATAAATAATGGACATACCTGCCATGTTTTACGATTTACCTGTAAAATTTACGGAAATTCTACTTGTCTTGCAGTTATTTTATGGATGCCATATTTTAGATTTCCATTTGCCCCCCCCCCCTAGGTTGGTACAATTTAAAAAGAATGTGTCCCCCAGGACCAGTGTGCCTTTGTATTTTAATTAACTTGGTCATATTTGTTTCCATTTGTGTGCCCTCAACTCTCTTTGCTTGTAGCCAAGCAGGAAAGATGGGGTAAAAACACTGTAGAATTATGATTGGAAGTAACTGCTGAAAAAGAGAGAGCAAGAGATAAAAAATATCAGCCTCACGTATAAGATTTAAAATTGCGTCTTTTAAAGGCATTCCAACATGTTAGCACAGAAATTTAAGGTCAAATCTTCAATTAAGATAAAGTAAAAAGTTACTGCAATTTTTATCATAATACATTCAAAAGAGTTACAAATAAGAGTTACAAATAAATAATTTACCTGTATGCACCCCAATGATAACATACTAATGAGATAATTATTCACCAATTGCACTTTTAATTGCTTTAAGCATTAAATAGTGTCAGATGTTTTAATTATAGCATATGAAACTGATTAAAATCAACAAAACATGCATGTGCATAATAAATCGGCTTTTAATCAATATGTTCGATGCATTTAATCAATATGTTTGAAAGTTCAGTCAGTTGAATATGTCAATTAAACATTCACTGAAGTTTTTTTATGGATTTCAATTCTTGAAAGTTAGCAGGTCTGAACACAGTCCATAAGTGTTATGTTATATTTTTTCTCATCATCAGTTCTAACATTTTCTGAACAGTATATTTTTGATGATGTTTCGAATTTTTCAGAACACCATTATACAAAGATTTCAGTTGTTGAATCTTCATGTGTTGTGGTAAAAATGCATCTTGAGCTGCATATAGAATCCTGAATAGTTGCAGAAGGATGTAATGGATAGCAGTTAGTTCATGAAATCCACTAACAGAATGCTTTTTTTTTTTTTATTTTCTCATAATTAATAGGAATTTTTACAAATTTAGTGAAGCCAAGCTTCAGGTATTGAGCTGGTCATCCACAAATTATTTTTTTCTGTTATTGTATTTTTATGCCATGATGTAAGTTCACTCCTTCATAAGATCTTGGGGTGCTCAACTTCCCTTGTACCAAAAGCTGTAGCTTTAGCACATAACAACACAGACACACTATGATTTTGGCTTCTTTTGCCATGTCAGTTTTTCATTTATATGTGTTAGGATTTTATTGGGAAGGACTTCAACAAATAAAAAGCAGTGCATCATTTGCATTGAAACATTGCTTTGATTTTGAAGCCTGGTTTCTTCAAATAGTTGATTAAGAAGAGCTTTTTTTTTTTTTTACAAACAGAAAAGCAATATTGTATCTGCATTGAAAATATACTTTTGATGTTATTCTGAATAAGTTGCAGAAACAGCTTTTTTCTCCAACAGTTGCAACTGATGCAACTTATATCAGACACTGTACCACGTTCACCATTCATATTCTATGTAAAATACCTTTACGATTTTTAAATTTTTCTGTCTGATGCTTGCTCTGAACTACTGTGACCAAGTCTTTCGTAAACTTTATCTTTTCTCTATCTCTCAAATTGGACCTGACACCAGCATACTTTTTTGCCATGTGTGTATTTGATCTGTGTCACCATTCCTCGCTTGATATTGAGTTGTTAGGTGTCAGAGGAATGATGAGCCACAGTTATTGCACTTATCATACCTCACACACTCAAAGCCCATCAGAGATGTTAGGTGTCAGAGGAATGATGACCACTGGTATTGAGGTGTTAGGTGTCAAGAAGTTTTAGGAACAATGAGCACAGGTATTGTACTTATCATACCTCACTCACTCCAAAGCCCATCAGTTTGCAAGAGGTGTCAGAGAATGTGCAGATAAACATCCAGAGTTGTTTGGAGAATTTAGAGAGTTGGACAGCCATTAGTAAGATGTTGGCAGAGTGGACCCAGGCTGAGGTAGCTAGAGTATAAAATATCTCTCTAGTAGTCAATCCTATACTATGGAAACAATATCAGGAACTGTGGAATGTGTCTTGATGACTTGTTGCAGCTTACCATAGGTCACAACTTCCCAGGAGGGTTGATATCTGGCCTTGAGAGTGAGAAGACATAGGGAGATAGAACCAGATAACTTGCTGTCAAGCTAAAATTTAGAGCCAGATAACTTGCTGTCAAGCTCACCTTGTGCTTCAGGCAGGATGGTTTCAAGGAGAACTGTGTCCAGATGACATCATGAGAGGAGTCTGTATGCTAGGTGGCTGACTATTTCCTTCTCCTTCACCCCCTCTCAAAAAAGAGCTTGGAGGACTTGGCTCAGGCACCATTGCAACTTGACTGAACAGTAGTGGGCACATATGCTCATCACTGATTAATCCCATTTTGGTGTGACTACAGATTCCAACACCTGCTTCTCTGGAGAGAATGCAGAACGTGCAACAATTCCCACATCTGAGAATTAAACCACTGTGGAAGAAGAGGTCATCTGACATGTGGAGGCATAATGCTGGAAGACTGTATGTCACTCCATGTGTTTGAGAGTGGCATCATATATGCTCAAAGCAGCATAGAGGAGATCATTGAGCACCACATGAGGCTTTTCAGGAATGCTGTAGGCTCTAATTTCATTTTTATGGGTGACAGTGCTGGTCGTCGTAGTGCTTGGCTGGTTGATAATTGCCTCAAGGATGAGGATGTCCACAGTATGGAGTGACCAACTGGGTCTCTGGATCGTAGTTCTATTGAGCATATCAGGGACACTCTGGAGGCACTCATGATTTCTCTTCTGTCCCTTCCAGAAGCCTCCTGGAACTGTGATGTGCAGTAACAGAACAATAGTATTTGTTACTATCTGACCTTATCTGCCATCTTTGTTGTAACATGCATAATTATTGTACCACATGCTTGATGGTCAGGAGTAGTTATATTTCCTGTTAATCACTGAAACAATGTATTTCTGTAAACCAATGAAAAACTTTTTTTTTCTTTTTTCAACACATCAATGTTATTTTTGGCAGTCCTTTTTTATTCACCTCATGTTTGCATATATTTTTTTGTAAACATAGGAAATTCATTAATGAAATACAAGCAAGAGGCACACCATAAATTCTGTGCTTGTATGATACACCTGTCACGTGGATTTCATTAAGTCTTTTGAGTTATGTTGCTGTGTCAACTTTTATGTTTACTTTTATTCACCAAAAGATACTTTCTGTTAAATAATAAAACATGAAAAAAACATTTGCACTAAAAGAAAAGTTATGAAGTGATATATATTAATAGAATATATGGTTGCAAAATGATATTTGTCAATGCATGTGCAGGTGACCATCTGTGAGTGTTTGGCAAACATTGAGAAGAATACCCATTTTAAATAATTGAAATGTGCTTTTTATAAAACTAGTATTTGCTGAACAGCAAGGTGGAATCCTGTTTATTTGAGGTGGCTTATCTATCGAGGCCTGAAGATGAAAATACGCTGTTTTTAAGCATCCCATGTGAGAAATTAAAGCGGTGAAAAACAAAGCAGAGCAGTGCTGAACACCTAGGTACCCCTGTTAGCAGTTGGGTCATTAAAATGCAGTGTTTCTTAAAATAGTTTTCTTTAAAATATGTTTCATTAGAAATGAAATAGTTTTCAGAAATGTCATTTCAGAATACCTACACATTACCAAACACATAAAAAAAGATTATACATTACAATTATTTGAGGCTGCTTGCCACCGACACATTCTCGCCAGTATTAAATTGAAACTGAAAGGTGAAATCAAGCAGTAAAATATGAAAAGTGAGCTACTTTTTATGATTGCTGTGAGTGAGAATTAAGGCATTTAACTTATTGGAAGGGGTGGGGGTAGGGCAGGGTGGTTCTTTGCAAGCAGTTTGGCTACAGCTCCAAAGCTACAACTCGGCCAACTAGTTGCACTTTTGAAAATAATAAAATTTTGATTACTTTTAAACAAATTTTTAAAAGCTAACTTGCATCTCAGCTGTGTAAAATTAAAATTTCAGAGAAAATTCATTTTTGTATCGGGTCTCAGATCACCAAGAAATCGCTCATTCTTTCAACTTTTCCAAACCACCTGAGAATAGTTGTCTCCACCTTACTAACAACATTTTGCCTCTCATTACACATCTGTATCACATCTTTGTTCCTCACATGATCAGAAAGTGTCTCATCAGAAACCCCCATAAGTAATGCATCTCTCCAGCACATATGAGTTGTGTGTGTTCTGGAGAGATGCATTACTTATGGGGCTCTTTGGCAAGACACTTTGTGACCATCTGAGGAACAAAGATGTGATGCAGATGTGTGATGTGAGGCAAAATGTTGTTAGTAAGGTTCTTAGGTGATAATCTTATTATGGTTGTTGTAAGATCTTCAACCATATATATTATGCAGTATTGTATTTTCTTTCGAACAACATTATGTTATTGCTCTAATAAATACTGTTTTACACGTTGTAAGTGATAATGTCATTTGGTACTGGATGCATTGCTATAATTGTTAAATAATAGAATAATTTAGTATAGTAACAAAATAATTAACTCATATGATATTGTCTTAGGTTGTTATTTTTATTTACTGAATAATTCTTTCATTCAGGCAGTCAGATATTTTTGGGAAAATAAGACAGGAAAAATTCTGAATATATAAACCAAGTGCATGGATGAAAGAATTATTCAGCAAATAAAAATAACAACCTAAGACAATATCATATGAGTTAATTATTTTGATACTATACTAAATTATTCTATTATTTAACAGTAATAGCAATGCATCCAGTACCAAATGACATTATCACTTACAACGAGTAAAACAGTAATTTTTAGAGCAATAACATAATGTTGTTCGAAAGAAAATGTTCTTAGGTGGTTTGGCCATGTTGAAAGAATGAGTGATGAGATGCTTACTAAGAGAATTTTTTCGGCCCAAGTAGCAGCAAAGAAAGGTAGAGGAAGGCCAAAGAAATAATGGAAGGACCAAATTCAGGAATGTCTGCATGAGAGAAAGGTAATGAGGATGAAGTACAAAAGTTTTTTTTTTTTGTGAAACGTGTGTTGGATGTCAGTGAAGCTCGAGCTGTGTGCCGAGCTTCACTGACATCCAACACATGTTTCACAAAAAACCTAAATGGAGACATTTGGTACATCAAATAGGAAGTAAAATCTAGTGCCGACATTAAGTGTTAATGTGGCAGATGGACTTTCTTTGAGGAGCTAGAGTCTGAATCTCAGAGAGCTTTTAAAGAAATGAGTGCTAATTTTTTTGTAATTATAAAACACTACATTTAAAAGCTTCATAAATTTATTTTCTTATGAATTCTTTATGTTTGGGATTTGTAAATTAGAAATCTGGAATCTGTAGCCCTCTCAATTAGTTTTTCGATATGCCACCCCTAAATAGTCTTTTTAGTTTGTCCTCCCTTGAAACAAGAGTAACCCAAATTTGCCAGGGATAGCATCTGCTGTTTAAAATGGACTGGCTGCCTCACTGTAGTTTTAGGAGTAGTTCAGTTAAGTAATGGGGAAGAAAATCATATTAAGGAATGAGCATGTGTTTCTACATGAGCTCTAATGCATAGGTGGGACTTCATCACACCTTCAACTTCATAGTCTTTTGAATTGACAAGTTGTGGCCAGTAGTAAACTTAACAGCCCAATGATTTTCATTATAAATGGTACTCAACTCTGTCTTTTATATAAATATGGAGTTTTTGAACTTGTTTATGTATTAGCAACAAGTATTTTTTTACTGTTTAAGAAGAAAAAAATGTACAGGTAGCCCTTGATTTATGCTGGGGATGCGCTCCTGTATGAACTGGCAGAATCAGAATAAACTGAAACAATTTTATAATGTAAATCAGTGGGAAGTCAGCAACATGCATTCCCAGCTCCCAAACATTGATGAGTAGTGTACTAATGGCATTACATTTAAAGCTCTGAATTAATGTAAATAAAACAACACACACATTAGCTCACAGTTTTGAGCACATTCAATGTGAGAACAAAAAGCAAACTTAGCGCATTTTATCTATCCTTTTATGTCTTATCCTCCTTCCACTCCTTTCCATGCCAGTCACTCAAATGGGAAAACCCTCTTGAGGAGCAAGTTGAAAGGGAACTAAAACAAACTTTTTCTTACTCCTTTTCCAGGCAGAAAGAAAATGACTATCATTACAAGTGACTATTTCTCATTTGACTGTCATGGAATGATGTTGGTTTTTGGGGAGATGACATCTCACAATCAATGAGTGGGTGCACAATTCATTGGTCCCTGTGATTAACAGTCCCCTCAGCTTGCATTCATGTAAGACACTGACCTATAGAAAATCAATCATAATAAAAATAACCCCAGGCCCTTTCCAGACATTAAATGTTGTTCTTTGAAAGGTGAAAGCACTGGGAGTAAAATCACGTAAGAGCAAACTCACATATGTAAAAGTTTGAATTTTACAAGCATCTTTTACCGATTCATCGAACTCATTAGAACAAATTCACATTAACAAAACATAATTGCAGAGATGACTGTATTTATATTTTTCATTCCGAATCAGTGATGTAAGAGTTACAGTTTAGTATAAGAAGCAGTACGAAAACAATTGTAAAACATTATAAATAAGAATACAATATATATTTCTCACTTTCTGACCTAGTTTCAAAATCAGCGTTATTCTGAATCAGCACAAATTTGACCGCCTCAAATCGAGGGCTACCTGTACCTTCTTCCCCACAAATTGTGGAAAGAGTTCAACCATGTAATTTGCAATTTTTTTCCTTCTTTATGAATATGCTGATTTTGCTGTTGTCTTAGATCACCTCTATATTACAGGATATTAATGTCTTATTCACCTGATCACTATCAAATCATCTTTGATTGTTTGAGTGCCTTGTATCTTTTGTGCCAGGATGAAAACATCAAACTTCAAGGTAAATATAAGATACAACATGTTGATTATGCACTTCATCTTAAGGCTGTATATTTAATGAAGTTAAGCAAAATTAAAAAAAAAATTATGTGAAACCAAAAATTTTCAGATCAGTATTTGGAAAATTTTGAGTGTTTCAGTTGAACAAAACACACATTCCATTGTTTGGATGTAGTGCATGACATATTATGTTAAAGTACTGTAATGTAAAACATTTTATATGCAGTGAATCATGTGTCAAGAAGTTTAATATTTGTATATCAAAGGAAGCCATATATGAAATTCTCTTTCAAAAGATCAAAACTGGTTTTCAATGATATCAGTGTTATAAATGTTGAGTAGCTTTTTAGAAAATGTATAATCATGGTTCCATAATGTCCTCTAGAAGTGTCGTAAAATTCCGTTACTTGTCCTGTTATTTTATCCATTTCCGGTTTTTTGTCCCTGTATGATGTTTTGTAGTTCAGGGTTTATCTAGTATTGTACTTATGCATAGCTGCTAAGTTTCTTGATTTAACAGGATTATATCCAGTTTTGTGAACCCAGTGTCCAGGAATGTTTGGGGGGTGGGGGGTGGGGGGGGTGAGAAGAAAACATGCTTTTTTTTTATTTTAATAAGTTGTTTGCTGTAATATTTTTTTTGTTTCTTTACTACCATTGCAGGCATTCCAAGTGCTACAAATTCTCCATAGTCAGTGTGGGAATCATTGGTCTGCTATGGAGTATGGGAAACATCGATACACTACTGAAATTATAAAATGCCAGTGAACTAATGTATCCCAACATTCATGTGCAAAGTTTTTCATGTTTTCTGGATTCTAACATTTGCCAAACATTTTTGAGTTTGTGTGTTAAATGTTGACATTTCTTCAACATTTCTTCAATGTTTTTTCGATATTTTTTAGATGTCTTCATGCTTCATGCTGCTCGCCTGCAGGGAATGTTCTGAACCTCGTAGGAAATGATTGTTCTAGCAAGGATGACAGTGTCTCATGCTTTTCAGTATTTCGAATTTTTCTGACCTATTTCTTAAAAGTCTTCTTCAAAACCAATCAGTAGAACAAGCATTTTTCCCCCTTCACCCCCCTTCATCTATTTTAAAGCAAAATTAAGATTACAAAATCAGTATTTAATCTGTCCATGGTGGAATCCTAATCCTTTCAGAGACCCATAAAATTGCTTTCACAGAAGGGCAAACAATGCAGTACTGATTTTTTACGCTTTCCAACTGTAGGTTGAAGAAGCGTACATGCTCCAGCTTTGTCTATCTGTCTGTCTGTCCATGTGATAACTCACGTAAAAATGGTTCGATCTCGATGAAATAAAAAAAAAATTAATATGTGGTAGGCAACAACCTGGGGACGAACCCTATTGAAAATGGGTGAATTGGGTCAAAGGTCAGGACATATGAGCGGGATCCATTCCATCACCCTTATGCTTCATAACTTATGTACAAATGCTCTGATTGCGACAAAACATTATCATGTTGTTCCGGAGGTATACCGAACCGGTTCTGTTGAATATAATTGAAATGGGGTCAAAGGTCAGGGCACAGGAGCGAGATTTATTCCACAGCCATTATCCTCATAACTTGAGTAAAAATGCTTCTATTGCAATAAAACTTTAGTATGTTGTTCCGGAGGTATACTGAATGAATTAATAGTCAGGGTAGGGAGGAGGGGCGGGCGGTTATAGTGAGCGATGGGTTTGCCTCCTCCAGGCGCTCCGTGGTAACAGTGGCAAACACAACAGCAACTAGGGCCTCTGTGAATCTTGGAGAGGTGCAAGCTAGTTCTGTGTGACATTGGCGAAAAGACCCCAACTCACTGGGTTTTGTTCCAGAATCCTTAGGTTGAATGACCAACTGGAACCCTCAGCTGTGGGCTAATCCCTCACACTGATGTACTTACCTGATTAAAAAGACAAAAAAAATATTAAGAATGACTCAAATGTGGGATATGGTGAACCTACCACACTTGAGAAGGACGATTCACCACAGAATTGACCTGGACTTTCTAAATGGCATATGAGAAAGAGATCTCGGCTGAGTGAATGTAAGATTAGTGTATGGAATACTAGAGGTGTAAATGGCAAGATGAGTGAGGTGATTGAGGAGATGAATAAGTATAGACAGGATGTGCTGTGTGTAAGTGAAACCAAAAAGAAGGAAATTGGGGTAGAAGAAGTGAATGGCATGGTGAGTGTGGGTCTGGAGTATTGGATAATGTGAGAGGACAGGCTGGTGTAGGTGTGATTTTAAGTGAAAAGATGAAGAACAACTTGATTCACTATAGTTGTGTAAGTGAGAGAATTCTCTGGATTCATTTGAAAGTGAAACCAGATAATTGTAATTGCTGTAGTGTATGCTCCTTGTGACTCTGAACCTTCTGATAAGAAGGAAGATTTCTGGAATGAGCTAAAAGCTGTTTTGAGCCAGTTTGGTGCTAAACAAAAAGTTATAATAGCAGGGAATTTTAATGCTAAAGTAGGTGTGCAGAATGCAATTTCTGACAATGTTCTGGGTAAGTTTAATGATCCTTGTGTGAATGATAATGGTGAAAGATTAATTGAAGTCTGCATTGAGAATGGTTTGTGTGTATCTAATACATTTCTCAACCACTAGTATATCCACACATATACTTGGGAAAATCGTACTCTTGGTCAAAAGAGTGTTATAGATTTTGTTGTCTACGATCAGCATCTGAAACACTTAGTTGTTGACACTGTGTGATGAGAGGTGTGTATGTTAGTTCTGATCAT
This sequence comes from Macrothele yani, assembly GCA_039090855.1. Taxonomy (NCBI): domain Eukaryota; kingdom Metazoa; phylum Arthropoda; class Arachnida; order Araneae; family Macrothelidae; genus Macrothele; species Macrothele yani. The sequence goes on from CM077026.1 coordinate 123,237,815, forward strand.
TGCTTGGTAGTGTCACGAGTGAAACTGAATGTTGGTTGGAGGAATAGGAAGAGATCCGGGATAGAAAGAATAAAGGTTGATAGGCTCCTTGATGATAATCAGCGTTATTCTGACTTACTCAGAGAACGACTGAAGGAGCTGAAGTCTGATGAGAGGGATGTAAAAAAGAAGTGGGAATGTTTTAAGAACTGTGTTGTCACTGCTGCTAAAGAGGTCTGTGGCACCACAATAGTGGGTAACAATAGAGGTGATGCTCGATGGAATACTGAGATTGAAGAGGCAGTAAAGAGAAAGAAGGAAGCCTATTTGGGGATGTTGCAAGGTAGAGTCTCTGTGGATGAATATCGCTGTAAGAAACGTGAAGCTGCTAAGCTGGTTCGCCAGAGTAAGGAAAAAGATAGTAAGGAGAAGGTGGAAAGGCATGAACTGGCTTTTTGGAAAGATAGGAAGTCCTTCTGGAAGTACACGAGACTCAGGAAAAATAGGGGAAACGAAGTGTTAAGTTGTGTGAAGAATGAGATCGGGGAAATGATATGGGAGCCCAATGAGTTAAGTGAAAGATGGGGTGAATATTTCTGTGAGTTATTAGATCAGGAAAGCAAAAATGATTCTGAGACAGATGCAGATGATGTCACAATGAGGGATGGAAGCACAGCAGAGATCTCAAGAGAAGAAGTGTGTAAAGCTCTAAAATCTCTTCATAATGGTAAGGCTTCGGGAGTTGATGGCATAACTGCCGAGATGTTGAAATATGGTGGTGAGCCTGTAATTGACTGGTTAACTGAAATTTGCCAGTTGTGTTGAGAGTTAGGAATGGTCCCTCGGGATTGGAAGGATGCTATTATTGTTCCCTTGTTTAAGGGAAAAGGTGATCAGACTGAATGCAAGAACTATTATGGTGATACCAGTTTCTTTCGTGCTAATGAAGTATGAAAATTAAAAGTTGCTGTCTTTAGCACGATATATTAAAACAATTTACCAAACCCTAAACAAATTTTACATTTTATTCACGATCCAAAACCGTTCAATGAAAGTGACAAGTACTTTCGAAGCCACAATGGCTTCATCCTCAGGCCGACAATGACACGGTACAAGAAACAAACCAGTCAATTTGTACTGCAATACGAGGCACATCTGTTCATGAGTTCACCAATCAGGTAGCGATGCCATCCCACTAAATCCTAAACGTAAAGTTCAGAAATAAGACAAAATGTACATTATTATACAAAGTCCTGAAGACCCGTTTGTGCCTGTGAAGAATGAAGTATTCGTCTCCAGGGTCTGTGAATCACAGTTGGTAGTTCTATGTTGCAACACATTTCCCCGTATGAAAGAATACAGAGACTTTCCAACAAAAGAATTGAGCGTTTGTCGACTGTAGATATTAAGATTTTAGTGTTGTTCCAGTCAGGGGGTGTATCCATCCTGTTTTACTGCTACAGTGAGTGCGGTATTTATAGTATCAGTACGTAGGGGATATTTATGTTCAGACAGACGAGTATTTAAGGTCCGAAGTGTAGAGCCCACATAGTACTTAACTTCACTGTAAGTATCTTTAGGTAATAAAGGTATACTATACACACCAGATTTATTGGTGGTTGGAACTTTGTCTCTATCATTCCTCACCAGTGAAAAAACATTCCTGGTACAAATTCCAAAGGACATATTATGTTTATGACATGCTTTTTTCAGAATAGTAACAAGTGGGGGAATAAATTCTATCTTACCAACAAATCGTGTAGGGGTAGTTTGTGTAGATAATGTTGTAAATCTCAGTCTCTGGAATTTTCGCAAAAGTCCTTGGAAAAGATGAGGTGGGAAGCCGAACGATTGTGTCATAGACGAAATCTGAAAAAAGCATGTCATGAACATAATATGTCCTTTGGAATTTGTACCAGGAATGTTTTTTCACTGATGAGGAATGATAGAGACAAAGTTCCAACCCCCAATAAATCTGGTGTGTATAGTATACCTTTATTACCTGAAGATACTTACAGTGAAGTTAAGTACTATGTGGGCTCTACACTTCGGACCTTAAATACTCGTCTGTCTGAACATAAATATTCCCTACGTACTGATACTATAAATACCACACTCACTGTAGCAGTAAAACAGGATGGATACACCCCTGACTGGAACAACACTAAAATCTTAATATCTACAGTCGACAAACGCTCAATTCTTTTGTTGGAAAGTCTCTGTATTCTTTCATACGGGGAAATGTGTTGCAACATAGAACTACCAACTGTGATTCACAGACCCTGGAGACGAATACTTCATTCTTCACAGGCACAAACGGGTCTTCAGGACTTTGTATAATACTGTACATTTTGTCTTATTTCTGAACTTTACGTTTAGGATTTAGTGGGATGGCATCGCTACCTGATTGGTGAACTCATGAACACATGCGCCTCGTATTGCAGTACAAATTGACTGGTTTGTTTCTTGTACCGTGTCATTGTCGGCCTGAGGATGAAGCCATTGTGGCTTCGAAAGTACTTGTCACTTTCATTGAATGGTTTTGGATCGTGAATAAAATGTAAAATTTGTTTACGGTTTGGTAAATTGTTTTAATATATCGTGCTAAAGACAACAACTTTTAATTTTCATACTTTATCAGCACGAAAGAAACTGGTATCACTTATTTTAGCTGCAAGTTTTTAGTGCCTCAAAAGGTTGCGTTTTGAGCGTTGCCTTTTATTTCTTGTTTTACGGGATATGGACAAAGCTACCAGGATGTTTTGTACCATCAGACATAAGTTGAACATCAATGAGACGTACCTTTACTTCCTCGTCAATTGTCGGTCACTGAATGTCATCCCAAAGTTCCTAAAGATTCGTTGGGCGACTATATCCTCGTGGGATTCTCGAGTTATTTCCAAGGCCGAGCATAAACGCCTAAATGCCGAAATTCGACGGAAACGTTCTTACCTGGACATCTTAAGCCTAAAATCATATAAAGCTTATGTCAACTTGTCAAAACTCTGCTATCAAATAGAATGAGGTAGGATTTTGGTTAAATTTTTTACATCTCTCAGAAGTGAAATAAACCATGTCAATGACAGACACATTGGAAAGCTGTGTGAACTTGTTTCTAGACGTTCACCCAATATCAGGACTGAGAGACAATACCATAGACACGTTGATTTGACCTTTAAATCTGAACCCTTCATTAATCTGAGTTCAATGAGGTTATCCCACAGTCAACAGGCTGCACTTAACAAGGGTTATAAATTCAGTTACCCAACCCCATTCAAACGACCTCAGCAAATTATTGCACAAGTGGAAAACATCATTGGGGCATTGCCTGAAGAGGTAAGGGATCTCATACGCCTTTCGGCCGCAAAGGTTCTTTCACAACCACCTAAAATACAACCTGCTTTGAAATATGAACGAAAACAACTTTTGGAAATTGCAAATAACCCTAATTTATCAATAATTGGAGCTGATAAAACACAACAAATTATTATTCTTGATAAAAAAGATTACCATTACAAAATGATTCAAGCCATAGCTGACGTCCCGCATCATATTTTAAAATCTGATCCAACAGCTGCTACAATTGCTGAATTGAGCAGAATGAGAAACTGTGGTTGTCTCCCGCAATCTATCTCCTCCAACATGAAACCCCCCTGTCGGCCCTTGGGTTCCTGAGATTTTCGGTAAATTAAAACTTCACAAACCAGGTCATCCACTTAGACTACTTGTCTCCGGGTACGCTAGTCCTACCCGTACTTTGGAAACCGCGTTGGCCACGTACCTTAAACCACTCACACTGAATTCTAGTGTGTCTATTCACAGCTCCATCCAAGCATTAAACTACATTAATTATTTTGACTCTGAGGGAACCCCATATATTGTAGCTTCTTTAGATGTTGTGTCTTTGTTTCCCAGTATACCTCTTCATTTGGTTCACGATATTATTGATAAAAAACTTCACGAGGATAAATCTGTTCCACCTCTCGAAGCAAATGCAGTCATTGCAGCACTTCAGCTAATAGCCAAAAGATCGTATTTTAAGTGTGACAATGTCATTTATCATCAAACGGAGGGAGCCCCAATGGGGTCCCCACTCTCTCCCATTCTGGCTGAGATTCTGATGCAAACTCTTGAAGAAAATTTTTTGTCGGAGTTTCCGGTTCAACCATTATTACTTCTACGGTATGTCGATGACTTACTGATCTTTTGGCCCCACCCCTTGTCCTTACTAGAACGTATTGTCTTTCCAACCAGTACCCTACCATTAAGTTCACTTGTGAAATTGAAGATCAAGGAAAACTGCCGTACCTGGATATTTTACTACTTCGAGACTTAAAAACTCGCCAACTCAGCTACTCTGTGTTCCGCAAACCTACTTCTACACCTTGCATGATACCATATTCATCATCTCACCCTTTTGAACATAAGGTCTCCTCCTTCCTCTTTTTGATAAAACATGCTTTTACTCATTCATCTTCACGCAGAGCCCGACAACTTGAATTAACCAGGATTTTGTCTATGACACAATCGTTCGGCTTCCCACCTCATCTTTTCCAAGGACTTTTGCGAAAATTCCAGAGACTGAGATTTACCACATTATCTACTCAAACTACCCCTACATAATTTGTTGGTAAGATAGAATTTATTCCCCCACTTGTTACTATTCTGAAAAAAGCATGTCAAAAACATAATATGTCCTTTGGAATTTGTACCAGGAATGTTTTTTCACTGGTGAGGAATGATAGAGACAAAGTTCCAACCCCCAATAAATCTGGTGTGTATAGTATACCTTTATTACCTGAAGATACTTACAGTGAAGTTAAGTACTATGTGGGCTCTACACTTCGGACCTTAAATACTCGTCTGTCTGAACATAAATATTCCCTACGTACTGATACTATAAATACCGCACTCACTGTAGCAGTAAAACAGGATGGATACACCCCTGACTGGAACAACACTAAAATCTTAATATCTACAGTCGACAAACGCTCAATTTTTTTGTTGGAAAGTCTCTGTATTCTTTCATACGGGGAAATGTGTTGCAACATAGAACTACCAACTGTGATTCACAGACCCTGGAGACGAATACTTCATTCTTCACAGGCACAAATGGGTCTTCAGGACTTTGTATCATACTGTACATTTTGTCTTATTTCTGAACTTTACGTTTAGGATTTAGTGGGATGGCATTGCTACCTGATTGGTGAACTCATGAACAGATGCGCCTCGTATTGCAGTACAAATTGACTGGTTTGTTTCTTGTACCGTGTCATTGTCGGTCTGAGGATGAAGCCATTGTGGCTTCGAAAGTACTTGTCACTTTCATTGAACGGTTTTGGATCGTGAATAAAATGTAAAATTTGTTTAGGGTTTGGTAAATTGTTTTAATATATCATGCTAAAGACTGCAACTTTTAATTTTCAAACCATTGTGGTATTAGCCTACTAAGTGTGCCAGGGAAAGAGTTTGGTAAGGTTGTTATTGAAAAAGTATGGGGTCTTACATCAGAGAAAATGTGGGATGTTCAGTGTGGTTTTATGCCTGGCTACACTAACCAGATTTTTGCATTACACATGATGATTGAAAAGTATCTGGCTGTTGGTAAGAAAGTTGTTGCTGCCTTCATACATTTAGAGAAAGCTTACGACCGAGGACACTTTTGTAGAAGGTATTGAATGAATATGGTGTTACTTGGAATCTACTTAATAGTGTAAAAGTCATGTATGCTGGTAGTAGAGCCTGTGTATGAGTGAATAGTGTTTTATCAAAATGGTTTTTTATTGGTTCAGGAGTCAGGCAAGGTTGTATAATGTCTCCATGGCTGTTTAATATATTTATGGATGATTGCATGTGTGATGCCAAAATAGATAATACTGGTTTATGTCTTGGTGATATTCAGAGGATAACTCCAAAAAGAAATACAAATTACTAGATAGTTTTTACTTACTGTTATTATAGCTGTTCTCTGAGATTCAGAGGTTAACTCCAAAAAGAAATACAAACTACCAGATAGTTTTTACTTACTGTTACTGTATCAAACTTCTCCATTTACAGTGATCTTGACATACAACTCGGGCTTCACTGACATTCATTACACGCTGTACACAAGATCTTCTATACTTCATACTCATAATCTTTTTCTCATGCAGACACTTCTGAATCTGATCCTCCCATGACTTCCTTGGCCTTCCTCTACCTTTTCTTCCTGCCACTTGGGCTAAAAAGATTTTCTCAGTAAGCATCTCATCACTCATTCTTTCAACATGGCCAAACCACCGAAGCATATTTGTCTCCACCTTGGTAACAATATTTTGCTTCACATTACACAACTGCAACACATCTTCATTCCTCACACAATCAGAACGTGTCTTGCCACAAACCCATCGTAAGTAACGCAAACTAGTCTCTAAAAAGTTCTTAATCATGCCACCATCGACACAGTAATGTCAGAAAGACTATTCAGCACATCGGGTCATAGCTGATTAAAAACGAATTAGGCTACCCAGAGTGAGTTCAAATGCTAGTGTTTTAAAATAAAAATCTGCAGTAAAGGTTTCTAATATTTTTACATTGCCCTGAAAGAGTTCAGTGTGTTTAGTGGTTTTAGTAACTCTTAAAACAAACATGTTTTGGATTTTTTTAATTTCCTGGAAAGAATTTACTCAATTTAGTGTTCCATGTTTAGTGTTTTTGTACATTAACTCTTGAAACAGTCCTCCCCACCTCTACACTTGCTTTGATTTAAAAAGGTTTTGGAACTTTTGTTATTAAAGAAAAATGTCAAAAGTGTGAATTGTTATTCAAATATTTTTTTGTCAAATTATGTTCAGAAAATGGAAATGAACCTCAAGATTCAAGAGTTATGTACTTCATTTAGTAAATGCAAATTATAAATTTCATTTCTATCTTCTTAATAAGTATGGGTATGTTTTTTGAAAACTATTCATTAATTTGTTTTTTATTAAACACAGATTTCAAATTTTGCTTCAATTAAAAACTTTTAATTTTAAGTAGAAGTCTTTTCTGTCCTTTTTTTCTTATAATTATTCTTATATGAAGGATTCAAGATATTCGAGAACCCTTTAGGATTCGGATTCGAGAAAATTTAGGATTTGTTCCACCTCTAATTAAAATCCAACAAGGAACTGAAACAGTGATACACATATGCTAAAAACTCCTTCAACAAAGGTGATGAAGTAAAACCATTTTATGCATTTTGGTGCCAAACCTCACACTATCCTTAGGGATAATTTCTTCACTTACCCTGTGTCAATTGACACATAGCTGTTTTCTCTTGCTGTGCCCACATGAATATGTGTCCCATCAGTAAATCTGTCACCTCATTCGCTGCTTGTTGACAGAAATTGAAGTCGCTGCTTTGTCAACACACTTGACTATTTACAAAGTAGCGTTTTCAATTTTCATCAAGAAGTGATAGATGGGGCAACAAATTCACTGATGGTATGTGATGTCATGGCCACAAGTACAGTCAGTCATTTACTGTAGGCACACCAAGCTAAGATGAAATAACTGGAATTTAAGGCAAGAAGTAAATTAAAAAAAAACCCAATTATATTGTTTTTAAGTGAGGAGACAACAAGGTCATATAATCCATTAGAATGGTGTATATCAAAATATTTAATCATGCCAAACTTTCACCTTCCAACGAGAAGCTTTACAAAGTGAACTTACACTAGAACAACTACCTGTTTGGAGTTTAAAATCAGACAACAGCATGCGTATTAAACACAAACACATATAACGCATTGCTAACACGTGAATTGTTGTTAACCATTGCATGGGTCCAATGTTCACGTTACGTATCATGCAAGGTATCAAATGATGTTTCATATTAGTCTTAAACTCAGAGTCTGTGGAAAATGGAGATCCATGGAGGTGGCAGTTCAAACGATACCCCATTATTGCAGACATCACTTCTTTCTGCTTCTTTCCCAGGCCTCCATTTTCCGCAGCTTCTGAGTTTGAGACTAATATGAAACATCATTTGATACCTTGCATGATGTGTAACATGAACATTGGACCCGATGCAATGGTTCATAATGCACTGTATGTGTTTGTGTTTAATACGTGTGCTATTGTCTAATTTTAAACTCCAACTGGATCATTGTTCTAGTGTAAGTTTGCCTTGATAAAGCTTCCCATTGGAAGATGAAAGCTTGGCATGATTAAATATTTTGATATACACAATTCTCATGGATTATATGATCTTGCTGTCTCCTTAGTTATTATTGGTGTTCTTATTATTATCTTTTGGAAGTTTCCTAAAGATCCCTATATTGTTTTTATTTTGTAACCTGGCAGACAACTTTGAATTTGTGTAATGAGGTGAGTCTCAATGTTGGCCATACTGACTTCCTAATCTGTTAACCCAATTAGATAGGTGAAAGTTGAACTAAATCTTGATATGACTGCCGTTATACAAATTTTGAAGATGACAATCCGATTTTTACGTAAATGTGACAAGGATGTCACATTTACGCCAAAAATCGGATTGTCATCTTCAAAATTTGTATTATATGGCGTAATCCCGTATTTCTTTCATGACCGTTATTTTTCGATATTGCATATGTTAAATGACATGGCCATTGAACTGAAATAAATATTGGAAAATATGTTTTTACATTAATAATCTAAAGTAACTTATGGGATTTTACTAGGAAATTTTTTTCTTTAATAGCAAATTTTCGGAGAAAACTCTTCTCCTTCTTCAGGCTGTCTTGTTTTTTTCCCTTTTTCCTTGTCACTATCACGGTTACGGTTAACCTTGACGGTTTAGGTTATTTTTCAACAAATCCTGCCAGATGTTAGGCAGGGAAAATCCTTTGCAGTCATTGATGATGGAATTTTGATTTTTCTCAATCTCTATTCCTTCTTTCAGTTTTCTTTTTTGGAAATTGCTTTGGAAACTGATTACTTTAAGGGAATTCCAATCCATGCTGTGCCCAGTTTCTCTAACATGCCTATCTAATCCAGTCTTGTTGGAGCAATTTTTTATAGCTGCTTTATGCTCAGAAAAAAATTCCTAGTAAAATCCCATAAGTTACTTTAGATTATTAATTCAATTAAACTAGGAAGCCATTTCTCAACATGAGCTTTATTCAAAAAATGTTTTTACATGTTAGTGGGTACAAATGTCTCCAGAAGTATTGAGTTTTGTTTGCAATTGCTCTACAGCAATTGGAAATGTGTTGGCTACTTGATTCTCTTTTGTCTGGAAATGGTTACATTAGTTGAACTAAAGTACCAAAGCTGATAAATCATTTTGTTTGTGACCAGCCCACAATTAAGGATTTTATGTACTTTATAAAGTACTGCAAACAGAAAAATCCTGTTATAACATATAAATCTGTTGTTGGGAATGCATTATCTATGTGAAAAAAGGGAATTGTCTGTACATAACACTGACACCAAGAAAGATGTTATTCTGCAGTCCACTTGTCTTCAGCAAAGGAGTGGTACACTACTGGTAAAATTTGTTCTTGTGTTGAGTTGTTCTCTATGTGATATTGCAACAGTGTCAGATTCTTTGTACGGTGTATAAGGAAGTTAAAATAGTACTTTCTACTATCTCATTATTAATTTCATTGAATGTGTTAAGGAAAAATAATTAAACCCATTGACATGCTTTAGTTGCATATTCTTCTGGTGAAACAGTAAATTTTTGTACAGAATTTTTGTCATGCTCCTTTTCCAAAGTTGTTGTTGACTTGTATTTAATTTGCCTTAGAGTCAGTTTCCATCTCGGTTTACTTGATCGGATAAACTTCCAAATTTAGTGAAAGGGTTTGCATCAGTGCTGAGTTTGGGCTCAATTTTAAGAGTCTGAACTTGTATGAGCATGGAGTATGTTAGTCCGATCCCAAATTTTATATTGCAAAATGAAGCCCAGGCCCAAACGAGGCTGAAAACTATGATTCACCTGTTTGGGCATTAATAATAAAAATGTATGTCCTCTTCCAGACTTCTAACTCTCTTTCTCCTGCAATAAACTGACGCTTCTTTCAACTGGGAAGTGGGAAGGGACCTTCAGATATTTCTAAAGTAGAGCTGCACAGTTTTTTTGACATGTCCCCAAATATTTTGGGCAGCTGGGCACCCTGAAAAGTTGATGGCACTGCAATCTGTGTATGTCGCTCAGTTGAATTAATAGGTAGTAGCCATGTGGTGGTAGAGGGAAACATTTTGTCTGCATGTTATTCACTATCTGGTACCTACGTACAGTTCTTGAAGAAGTATTTCCTCCGCAGAAATCCACTAATGTGTTGACTATGGCATTTGTTACCCAAGCCTGGAATTAACAGACCTCCAGAGTCCTCACCCATATCCAGTTGCCTCAAAGAATGCTCTTTATCAACTAGTAAGTGCAAAAAAAGTCTCATATGCTAAATCATACAAGTTCACACATTTAAAAAATAAAAATAAAATTCTCTCTCTCTCAGAGCCAGAGTCTACCTGAGTCCAAACCACAGTAAATATTATGCAGCCTAAGCCTGATTTGGGCCCAGGTTCTGCTTCGAGCTCAGGCTGAGCCCATCTCAGCACTGGTTTGCAGGGCCAGTCCAAGGAAGGACACATTCCTAGTCTCCTGTTGTTTAATATTTTCTGTAAGTTGCAGAAATCATAAATACAAAGGTTCAAGTAATTTCTTGTGGGGGGCAGTCCATAAAAGGCCATAGTACTTGTAGAAACATAAACACTTCACAAACTAAAACAGCCAAAGAAAAAGAACATACAGTTATGCAGTTATGCCGCATTTTACACGGATTTATTTTATGAGGATTCAATTACACGCGGTCAGCCCCACTGCTAGATTCATATAACATGGGAAATGGAGCTATGAAAGAATCAATCTATGCATGCTGGCAGCCCCTGTGGTGTGACTGTGTCAATGATTTTAAAAGTTTCCCTACCATCAACGAGGAAACAAAACATATTACTCAGATGGCCAAGCAGATTGGGGGTGAAGACTTCGTCAATATTCTGAAGAAATGACAGATTTGATTGGACATCAAGAACCGTTGACTAATGAAGAGTTAGAAGAACTTGTGAAAACTTCCTCGGACGAAGATGACGCTGACAAACAAAATGAAACTGCCAGCGGTATTCTGCACACGTTTGCCGAAATTTTCCATGCAGCAAAGCACTTGAAAGATTTAATTTCTAACCATAATCCCTCTATGGAACGTAGCCTTAAAATGAACAAAAGTATTGCAGGCTCCTTTAATTCCATGTTATGAGATTTTGCAGCAGCTAAAGACGCAGTGGAAACAGTTGCCGATAACGATGTTTTTCTAGAAAAAAAAACTCCTTTTACTGGCTCCCCGTTGCCCCACTCATAGTCTCCAACTACAGCACCTAATCGTGACGACCTAGTGCATCAGCTTTGGACCTCAGCTTTGATGACCCTGCAGTGGTGTTACGTAGTGAAGGCAACAATTAGGTAGGTATGCATAAGGATTTGCATCATGCTATCTCATATTGTAACTGTAACATAGATTGTTCTTTGTAAAATACACATTATACCAAATAGTACCATACATATATAATGAAAAAAGCGTGTGAAGTGATTTATTGTATGTAGTTTTATTATTGGTTTTGAATAAATACACGCTATTTCGGCTTTACGCGGTCTCGTCGGAACGTAACATCCACGTAAAATGCGCCACTACTGTATATCAACTAACAATTTAATAAAATCAGATCAACAGAGGTTTAGGTGATTATGTTTAAATTTAGTGTATTTCAGTAACTGTTTGTATCATCATCAGAAAGTTAATCCAATGAATAGAATTATGCTAGTTAGTCACTTCCCTGACATATTACTGATTTCTTGCTTGCCACAATCAGGTGCATAATTTCTTTCAGTGCTTCAAGAGAAGATAATTGATCAGTTGGTCATACTGTTAAGTGGTGAAGGGGGAATTTCTGCTTTATCATCACGTATCCTGCTGTTGCTGATAATTAACAGTAACCACATGAACTTTATTTTACAGGTTAGTATTTTATGACTATTTTTTCTGCATGGAAGTTTCGCTCAGTTAAATACATTTATCTATAAAATAACTGGAAAGTATTTATTTCAGTGATGCAGTGTTATAAGTATAATTTGATGCTTTTGGTTTTTGAACAAAAAATGTTATGATATGAAAACAAGTGTAGAACACTTTTAATGTTGTTGTAATGGTTTAAATTTTATAGTTATGTAGTTTCTGCATATTACAAGGGGTTTCTAATAAGTAAGGTAGCACAATGTCTGGCATCAAAATTTGCAATGTACCAATGAAGGATTAAAAGTGCATGCACATGCCCAAAGAGCCAAAAACATAATTTCTCTACTAGAGGGCTTTGATTGCTAGGAATGGCTTATTTCTAGTGAATGAATCGTCAATACAGTCACACAAGGAAGTGAAAAGCATAATTGATTTTCTTTATGTAAAGAGTTTTGCTCTAGTAAAAATCCATCACCAGTTAGTGGAAATGTGCAGCAAAGGTGATGTGTCATGGAAGTAGGTATGGAAATCGTGCAAGAACTTTGCAAAGGGAAAGACACATAATCTCATTATGGTTATTGTTAGACAACAACTATAAACATTACATGGTTACTAAATATTCATTAGAACAATAATATGTTTTTGTCACAAAATTACTGTTTCACACGTTGTATGCGATAATATCATTTGGTGCTGCATGCCTTGGTATAAATGTCGAATATAATATTTTAATCAATTACAGTATCCAAATATAAAAGCATTAAAAATTGAACAAAATCACCACTATGTTGTCTTAGGTTGCCATTTTTATTCCTTGAACAGTACTTGCATTCGCGCCTTTGGTCCATTTATTCGGAATTTGTTCTCGTCGTTTTCCCAAAATGGCTGACTTTGGTACCATTCAGTATGGTGTGTACATGGTACCTTTGATGAACTTGATGAGCTATCTTTGAAACTTGTTGAATTTGATTCTAATTCTTCACAACCAAAGACCCGAATGATTCGTTGTTAGTTCAAAGCGAAAATTAGACAATTTACTAAAAGTCAATGATTTGAATTTACAAAATGAAATCAACCTTGTAAAATCATTGAACAGAAACATAAAGCAAAGGAACCTTTAAAAGCCAATAAAATCTCAAAAACCTCTAAAAAAGTTGTAACAAGCAAACATCGCATCCAGCCCTCAAGCGTTACCAGACTAGTTTCAACAGCATATCCTCCGCTGTCATCTTTAGTGGTCACATATGCCAACGTTGTGGCCTGCTGTATTACATGCAATGTCGGCTTCTTTATGAACCCCCTTGAGACCTGTTGGCACATGTAAACGTTTCTCATTGCCCAGTTCTGGCATGTGTTTCAGCCCGTTGTCGCTCTGTGTCGCCATCTAGCAGCTGTCTCAGTATTGTTAAGATTATTTATCTTATGACTGTTGTTTTTTTATGCTGTATTATTATTTTTGTTTTCTCTCATTTTCTTTTTCTTTTGTTTATTATTACTTTGTTCGATTAAATATTTCCATGGGTAAGCCAGCTCATATGGTGAAAAGGTGTTGCAGTTTTTGTCCCTAGTTTTTTCGATGACCATGGATTCTGATATAAAAAAGCATAACCAAACCTTACTATCGGAATCTATGGTCATCGGGAAAACTAGGGACAAAACTGCAACACCTTTTCACCATATGAGCTGGCTTACCCATGGAAATATTTAATCGAACAAAGTAATAATAAACACCAAAAAAAAAAAAAAAAAGGAAAATGAGAGAAAAAAAAATAATACAGCATAAAAGAACAAGGGTTGTAAGATAATCTTAACAATACTGAGACTGCCGCTAGATGGCACCTCAGAGCGACAATGGGCTGAAACACATGCCGGAACTGTGCAAAGAAACATTTGCGTGTGCCAAATAGGTCTCCGGAGGATTCGTGAAGACCGACATTGCATGAAATATAGCAGGCCACAACGTCGCATATGTGACCACTAAAGATGACAGCGGAGGATATGCTGTTGAAACTAGTCTGGTAACGTTTGAGGGCTGGATGTGATGCTTGCTTGTTACAACTTTTTAAGATTTTATTGGATTTTAAAGGTTCCTTTGCTTTATGTTTTTGTTCCATGATTTTACGAGGTTGACTTCATTATGTAAATTCAAATCATTGACTTTTAGTAAATTGTCTAATTTTTGCTTTGAACTAACTACAAATTGTTCAGGCCCTTGGTTGTGAAGAATTAGAATCAAATTCAACAAGTTTCAAAGATAGTTCGTCAAGTTGATCAAAGGGTACCATGTACACACCAGATTGAATGGTACCAAAGTCAGCCATTTTAGAAAAATGACGAGAACAAATTCCGAATAAATGGACCAAGGGTGTGAATGCGAGTACTGTTCAGCGAATAAAAAATAGCAACCTAAGACAACATAGTGGTGAGTTTACTCAATTTTTAATGCTTTTATATTTGGATGCTGTAATTGATTAAAATATTATTTTCGACATTTATAGCAAGGCATCCAGCACCAAATGATATTATTATTGCATACAATGTGTGAAACAGTAATTCTGTGGCAATAACCTGTTATTGTTCTAATGAATATAGGGAAAGACACACGTTAACAACAGACCTTGACACGTGAGCCCAACAATTGATATTCAAATCAGCATTGTGCTGCAGGTGGATGCTATCATTTGTGATCCAATAGATGCATTACAGCAAGAGAATTCGCCCATGAAATGCAAATTTCAATAGTCCACAGTGTGGTGCTTAACCAACTGCATTATAGGAAAGTTTCCTTAAGAAGGGTACTTAAGAATCTCGCAGAAGGATATGAGGCAAGGCTGTTGGGTCTCTTATGCATTTGATATGCTGTCATCAGCAAGATGAATACTTCTTGCAGTGCATTATGTGACAGGGCAAGAAACGTGGATGCATCATTTGATGCCAGGGAGCAGATGAGTATCTGTGCTGTGGAAGCACCAGGCATCTGTACCTTTTGAAAAAAGTAAGGATGTTGCCATCCAGCCAAAAAATTGTGGTAACTGTTTTTCTGGGACTGTCAGGGCATACTTCTGATTGATTTATTAAATCTTGGTGCAAGTGACTTGGTATGTATGTCACTTGCACAAAGATTCAATAAATCAATTCTTCTAAAAGTATGTTAAAAAAATTCTGCCTTTGTTGGATACCTTTCGTGGTGAAAAATATTTTGCATATAATTCTTAATTTTGCATAATTTTAATGGGGGATAAATGCATATTTCTGTGTCAATTAAATTTTAAGTTGTATCTTCGCTTCTAAAAATCCATTAAAAAAAAAAAAAAGTCCTTTTTTTGTCAGATACCACTTGCTATGGAAAACATTTTTTGCATATTTTCTGCTTAAAATAATGTATGTTTTTCTTACATAAATGTATGTCTTAGTTTCCTTGATGTCTTTGCAGAGAAGTTCTTTTGAACCTGGTAGTGTATGTGCCTAAAAATATTTTGCTTATAATTGCCAGTTTTTCATGACTTTCAGTTTTGCTACAAGAGGCATAAGTGTATAGTTTTGCTTACAATTTACTCGTAGCTGTGCTTATGTGTCTAAAAAGCCAATAAAAAAAATTATCTAGTCAGATACTGTTCAGTGCAAATAACATTATCAGTCAACTGAAAATCTTAAAAGTGCAATAAAAATTCAGGACAATGACACAGTATACTTTGTCCTGTAACTTGGCACTACTGTTAATAATGACTAAAATATTTTCTTACTGGTGGCAGAACGGTGCAGCCAAGCTGAGTGACGCTACAGTAGCAGTGTAAAGATGGCTGCCCCACTTGAGATATGCGGCAAAGAGGAGCAACGTTCTATCATACATTTTTTGAGTAGTGAAGGCATTAAGTCTATTGAAATTCATCATTGAATGAAGTTACAGTATGATGATGCATGTCTGTCACTCCAGCAAGTGTATGAATGGACTAGGAAGTTCTGAAATGGTACGAGTTCTACGACAGATTCTCCTCGACCAGGTCAGACACACAAAGCAATGATACCAGAGTCCATTACAGCAATTGAAGGCATTGTGATGGGAAATTGTCAAGTGATAGTGGATGAAATAGCTGTACTTTTGAATATCCATCATGGTTTAGTGTACCATATTATCCATGATGTGCTCCAGTTCAACAAAGTATCTGCAAGGTGGGTCCATGCTAGCTGACTCCAGAATTGAAACAACGATGTGTTAATACCTGTCAAGAACTTTTGCGGCCCTTTGAAGCACAAGGTGATGACATTCTACAGAGAATTGTTAGTGGAGGTGAAACCTGGGTTCACTATCATCAGTCAGAAACCAAGAGAGCAAGAAGGAATGGCACCATCCCTTCTCGCCAACACCAAAGAAGTTCTGCATGCAGCCAAGTGCATGCTGACTCTCTTTTGGGATGAATGAGGCATAATTTTGGAGCACTACATGCCCAGGTGGAACATTCTATCCAGTAACATGTATGCAGATCTTATCAGGAATCATCTTCGACTTGCCATCAAATCCAAACAACGTGTATTTTTGAGTACTGGTGTCTTGTTGCAACATCACAATGCTCAGCCCCATACTGCCCATGCAATGGTTGCAACCATACAAAACCTGCACTTCAAGTGTGTGTTCCACATCCACCGTATTCACCAGAACTTGCCCCCCAAGTGATTACCACGTCTTCAGACCACTCGAAGATGCGATGAGATTATGGAGATTACATTGAAAAATGATACAGGTGTGTACCACTTTTGTTCAATAAGTTGTAAGAAAAAAATATTTAAGGTTTTCATTTGACTCTCCCTTGCACATGTACAATTTCTTCTCAAATAATATACAGTTTTCCCTGTAGGGGTGCAAATATGCATTTTATTTTATTTGATATCTAGTATTTGAAAAATCTTTTTTCAATTAGATGCCATTCACTGTGGGGAACATTTTGCATATATTTTTGAATTCTTCATAACATTTTACAGTTCTGCTGCTAGGTCGCGTAAGTCTAAATTTCAGTTATGCCATTGTATTTTCATTTCTAAAAATCTAACTGAAAAAATTCTTTTTGCATTGTATGCCACTTGTTACGGTAAAAATTGCAAAAATTATCCACTTTAAGTAATGTACAATTTCACTGCTAGGTTCATATGTTTATGAATGTTTTTCTTGCTAAATCTATTTCTAATAGTAGCATTTGAAAAATTCTTTTTCTGTTTCATAACTCCCTGTGTGGAGAATATTTTGTTTACATTTTCTACTTTTATGTAATGCACAGTTCTGCCAATTAGGGGTATCAGGGTGCAGCATTTCTGTGTGCAAGAGTATCTCCACTTTCAAAAATGCAATTGACAAATTCTGTCTTGGTCAGATACCCTTGTCTTCGAAGAACATTTTATGTCCCAATGTTTTTTGGAATAACACACTGTTTTACCTTTGGGAGGCATAAAGTTATGTTACATTTTCCTTTATTGCTGTGGATATCTGACTCCATGGAGAAACATTTTGTGATTTTTCATAAAATGTATTCCTGCTGTTAGTGAGCATAAGTAGCTGTTCCTATATGCACATTTTTTTTTGCCCATTCTAGAAATCTAGTCTAAAAATTTCTTTTTGTAACTGGGTCATTTCACTATGAAAAACACTGTGAACATTGTGCATTTCAAATAATGCATAGTTTTTCCACTAGAAGCATAAATATGTTTTCTTTTATGGTGATGGTCTCATCTTTTAAAAATCTACTTTAAAAAATTATTTTTGTATTGTAAAGAATTTAAAAGATGTGCTCATTACACTGAGGATATCTAAAAGAAGGGTTGACCCGGAGGCACAGTGGTCTTAAGTGCTGGCTTCTGATCATTCATCCGAGTTGGGTCTGGGTTCAAATCCTGGAGAGGCATGGGTGTTGTTTTTGTTTAACGGCACTGGCTTTCTCTCTTCCCTGGAAACAGTGGCCCTAAATTAAGGAAGGGTGACTGAGTTGCTCATGGTGGTTGTTAAACCCCAGTCAAAAAATAAAAATAAAAAATAATCTGGAAGAAAGTAAGATAAAAAATGTTGAGTCAGCAATTAAAGATCATAAAAACAAATACATTAGAGAATACTAAAAAATTTTTGCACTAGAAAATGCAATCACCAAAAGTAAATCACACTTATATTTCAAGGAATTTAACGTTTTCTTAGTTCTTTTGATCTTGGGTTATGATATTTGTACGTCCTAATTCAAAGTACTTTAATGTTGTCATAGTATTTTAGTCTTTTTTTTTTTGTCAAGATTTTAAAGTTTTAAAAGTTTTTGTAGTCTTTTATTATGATATTTTAAAGCTTTCATACTTCCTTTTAGTGCTTTGCCATAGTATTTTAACGTATTTTATACGTCCTTTGTCTTCGTATACTTTTCAAATTTCAACCAAAATATACTCTGGTCAAAAGTGGTCTCGAAAAGTTCCTCCAATACACACTCTGTAGTTCCTCTTTTATATTTTCAACTTCGTGATCAAAGCGTACGTACTCCTCTGTGGAAAATGTGCCATCTAAACTTCTTAAAAAGTCTAAACTCAAGAGCCAAGTAAGAACAAACGCACAGACGATTTGAACTGCGGCTGTCGCAACCAAGAGGTACATAAAATGATTTTTTTTTTCGCAGTTCATAGTAATAATTTTCAATCAAGAAATTGCATTTCACACAAAAGAACTAAAACATGTAAAAAGTTTCAACAGTTGAACCATTATTTGAATGGATTTTGAATTATAGAAAGAATAGGTTTATAAACATGTTTTTTCATCTCGATACGTTGAGAAATATGTACATTTTATTATTCTTTATGTTGTTGAAAACCTGTAAGACATAGCATACCTCTTGCATTTCCCAAATTCTAAGGAAAAAACAACATTTTCAGCATTATAAATATCCCAAAATTATGGATTTCTACTGAGGAACAAAATTATGGACTTCTACTAAGGAATAAAAGGGTATTTTTAAGTCGAATTTTCGGGTAGTACCCCTACCCTTCCTCAAGACTACAGCCATCGTAAGTGTTGCTATTCATAGGATGAATTATAACATTTCAAATCATGTAATGTTGTACCTCTTTTTCTCTCTATTTCCAGTCATTCTGACAATTTTCTTTTGAAAATGTGCTGTTGATGTGCCAGAACTTCTACAGTGTCCCAAAGCACTTTTTATGTCTTGTATTTTGAACATGTCTTTCGAAACCTGCTTTGTTTGTCATATTTTTAATTGCAGATTTATGTTTTCTCTCTGCCATTCTAGTTTTAAGCTGTCTATCTGTTTCTCCCACATAGCTGAGACCACACTCACACTTTATGTTGTAAACCATACCTTCCTGTGAGAAGATGTTTTCTTCTTGCTTTAAGTTTGGAAGGTAGTTACTAATTTTATTTTGTAAAAAATTAAAGCAAAAAGAAGAAAACACACCCACACATCCTTTTACAGGTAGGTGTCGTCTACAACACAAAATTTGAATCTGGCCTCAGCTATGTGGGATAAACAGGCAGACAGCTTAAAACCAGATTGGCAGAGCATAAAGCTGCAATTAAAACTATAGCAAACAAAACAATTTTGGACGATATGTTTGAAATACAGGACATAAAGTGCTTTTGGACACTGTAGAAGTTCTGGCACATGAACAGCACTTTTTCAAAAGAAAATTGTCAGAAGGACTGGAAGTAGAGAGAAGAAGAAGTACAACATTAAATGTTTTGAAAGGTTGGAATTTACCTCATGAATGGCAACACTTACTATAGCTGTAGTCCTGAGGAAGGGTAAGCGCACTACCCGGAAATTTGACTTAAAAATATCCTTTTATTCCTTAGTAAAAATACCCCATATTTTTGAGACATTTGTAGTGCATTAAGTCTGGAAATAGCCATGTAATCAATTATTACCAAATTTCCAGCATTATAGTCTTTCATGTTTTTTTTTTTTTTTTGTGATTGTCCGCAAGAAGTGTTTTCTACCTTTTCCCTTTGTTTTCAGTACTCTGGTGCTCTCAAACCAATTTTCAAATTCTCGATGTTATTAAAAAGTTTTTTGAAAGAGCCAGCATGAGGACCTTAATGAAAAGTGTTGCCATCAACCAACAATTGCATAAAAAACTTTATTGGTAACTGTATATTAGGTTCCAGCTACAATTATTGTAAAAATAAAAACAAAATTAAACAAATTTTTGGGTTGGGTATACGGAAGTGAAGGAAGATGTGTGCAAGTATGTGTACTTTTGGAAGTCTCTTGTAGAAGCTGCAATGATAATCATATGGTTTAGGTACTGTCTTCATGTGATTACATTTTGACGCTGGTTTTGACATGATGAATTTTAGTTGTAAATGAATTTATGGCACCTCTATTCATAGTGTATTGTGGAATTAATTTTTTTTACGGGGTCTTATAGAGGTTATTATTCATGAAAGTTGGTTGTCAAATTTTCGAACTAAAGCCTAGTTCGTCATCAGGACTACGTCAGTGGAGTAGTTGCTGCCACTCAGTTGGAAGAGTCCAACCGCAATTATCGTTAATTGTGATACTTCTTCTTCTTGCTATTTCGATCCCTTCTTCTAGTTTCCTCTTTACTAAGTTTGACTGGTGGGCGATTATTCTTACTGTCCCAATTTATGGAGTGTCCACTTGTGCTAGACAGACATATACAAACAAGTGTACACTCCATAAATTGGGACTCAGTAAGAATAATCGCCCACCAGTCAAACTTAGTAAAGAGGAAACTAGAAGAAGGGATCGAAATAGCAAGAAGAAGAAGTATCACAATTAACGATAATTGCGGTTGGACTCTTCCAACTGAGTGGCAGCAACTACTCCACTGACGTAGTCCTGATGACGAACTAGGCTTTAGTTCGAAAATTTGACAACCAACTTTCATGAATAATAACCTCTATAAGACCCGTGAAAAAAAAATTAATTCCACCATGATGAATTTGTTTTGTGATACTAGTTATCTCTTTTGCCCAGAGTCAGTGATTGTGTAAATAGTTCACAATATCAGAATTGATATATGGTGAATAGTACTACGTGGAATGATTTGCTTTAATAATGATTTAGATGTTCCATAAAATATCTACATTACTTCTGTTTCACACGTTAATATTTGATCAAAAACAACAAGCTTTAGCACCTGTCGACCAACCCACAAAATATCATCAAAGAGAATCAGAGCAAAAAATCTTACCGCATTAGATTTGCTGTAACTGACGTATTGCTATTGTGGTATCCTGCAGGAAATAGTCAGGTTTATATCATGGTAATGATCGAAATCCTATGAGAGCTATTATTGAAGGGTGTACTGTTAGCAACATTAATGATTCAGAAATTGTAAAAACCAATGATTAGATTCAAGTTAAAAGTGACTGAGTGTTGAATAAAAATAAAATAGTTAAAAACATTCAAACCATGAGATGAGTAAAAACATTAAAATGAACTCCTAAAACTGAAGTGCACAAGAACCCAGTATCAAAGGTGAACAGAAGGCAAATCCAAAGAACCAAAGGGCAAATGAATCCAGTATCGAAGGTGAACTGAAGGTCGCCGATGAAAGTCAAGTGGTAATGCCCTGACATGTTTCTTGACCATTATTAAAGGTAGCTGTTGATGGTATTACAGCTTGTACGCTACTGCCCTTCGGATTGCCAACTGCATCAGCCCCGTGTGCGATGTCGTAGATGTCATGACGTATAGGTCTAGTGGCACCATCTGGTGTTGGGTGTTTTGGTACCCTTTTTACAAATAGTTTTTTTGCTGTTCCACTCTGCTCCTTCCTTTCATTCTCTTGTTGAATAATATATCTCCAAACATATGAAAGTTCTAGTGGCGTATTTGAGTCACAGTTAATATCCTTAGTCTTTTCAATCATAATTAGTTCAGCCATAAGAATTTTTTGATGTGTAAAATGTGATGTCATCAATTTGGTATCATACCAGTTGGGTTCTGCATTGTTATTCAAGCAGTATTGCATTAGTGATGTTTTTGCTACTTGTCCAATAAGGCAGGTGTTCATGCAGTCTGATCCTAATATTTTTTTTGTACTTCTGACATAAATTTCCCTACAATTATTACCTGTGTTGTTAGTTATAATTGGAATTTGATATACGCCGGCTTTCTACAATATTGATGTATGCTTATTATTGTGCTGTAGTAGTTGAGTGTTATCGCTTATGATATCTGCTATTTTTAAGTTTGCTTTATGGCAATACTGCTTGAATAACAATGCAGAACCCGACTGATATAATACCAAATTGATAGATAGCATCACTTTTTACACATAAAAAAAAAAAAAATCTCATGGCTAAAGCAGTTATGATTGAAAAGACTGAGGATATTAACTGTAACTCAAATACGCCGCTCAAACTTTCATATGCTTGGAGATATTTGATTCAACAAGAGAATGAAAGCAAGAAGCAGAGTGGAACAGCAAAAAAACAACAATTTGCAAAATGGGTACCAAAATACCCAACACCGGATGACGCCACTAGACCTATAAGTCATGACATCTACGACATTGCACACGGGCTGATGTGGTTGGTGATCCACCGAGCAGTAGCATACGAGCTGTAATACCATCAACAGCTACCTTTAATAATGGTCACAACCAGGTGGATCAAATCACATCAGGGATCAAAATGCGTCTTGACTTTCGTCAGCAGCCTTCAGTTCACCTTGGATACTGGGTTTATTTGCACTTTGGTTTTTTGGATTTGCCTTCTGTTCACGTTTGATACTGGGTTCTTGTGCACTTCAGTTTTAGGAGTTCATTTTAATGTTTTTACTCATCTCACGTTTTGAATGTTTTTAACTATTTCATTTTTATTCAACATTCGTTCACTTTTAACTTGAATCTAATCATTAGTTTTTAGTCTCCAAATCATTAGTGTTGCTTCATTACTACAGTACACCCTTCAATAATAGCTCTCATAGGATTTCGATCATTACCATTAATACAAACCCGACTGTTTCAGGCAGGATACCACAATAGCAACTATGTCAGTTACCGCGAGTCTAATGTGGTAAGATTTTTTGCGTGTATTTCCCTTTGATGATATTTTGTGGGTCGGTTGACAGGAGTTGAAGCTTGTTGTTTTTGATTTAATATTAACATGTGAACAGAAGTAATGTAGATATTCTATGGGATATCTATATCATTATTAGTTAGTAATTGTGAGTTAAGATGAGTAAATTTCATAACCTGTCAGATGCTTACATCTGTTGAAAAACTGCAAGCAAAATTTTTATTTGATTGTTGTATTTTCAAACAAAATATTCATTGACTGTATGTTAATGAAAAATTAATATAACTTTAAAGTGTAAATAAAACAGTCATGTTATTTATATTATTGTTTAATCGATGTTCTATTAATATTTTATTGAAATACCAGTCACTCACTGTTGCTGTAATTTTTTGCATAAATTTGGGTTCATGGTAATTAATTTTGTTTCTGTATCATTTTTTCTGTCTCTTCACAAAGAGCCATCCAAGCCTTCCATCAAGCCTTCTTAGAGCTTTGAAAAATGACGATTTTCAAGTAAGTACATACAAATAAATGCCCATGCCCTTACCTTGTCTGATTGAAAAATACTTGCATCAAAAATCAGTGTTATGTACATGCATAATGCTAACTGCCTGCCTGTGCATTTGCATGGATGCACACTTTTGTATACTCCATTCTCATTTCCCATACAAATTTTGCATAAAAATTGCTGTTGAACAAATTCTCAGTACACTGTATTTGAAGATCTGCCATTTGCTGCTGGAAAAAAACTGCTCAGTGAAGTAAAGCAAAGCTGATGTAGTTGAATGGGGGAATGAGTAAGTCTTGGGCTGAGTTCAGAGTTACTACTGTCCCTTGTTTATTTGAGTCACAAATATTTGCCCTGAAAGTTGTTGAAAAAGTTATCTGTACTCTCTGCCTAGTAAAGATATCCCAAAACCTCCTCAATAATTGTATCAGTTCCACGCCACACGATTGTGCAGCAGTCTTAGCCATTTGAGGGTAGCAGGGTACCACATGCCATACTAAGAGGTCAATTACCACCTTCAAAAAATCATTTGTTCTTGTTGTACAGATTTGCATATTGTTGTATAGCATGTCGCATCATGTGCGTTAGATGCTAATATTGCATAAAAATTCACTAATGCGCTTTTTCTTACCCATATTACTGAATATTCTACTGTATCTTACATAAAAATATTTTACATTCAATAACATCAGTCACACAAAGCCTTTACCTTACAGTACCTCTTCCTCTCATAATACTTTTGAGCAGTGGAAAAATGTGCTACAACAGTGTAGATTTTTATGTGTTTCTGTAAGACATCCCCCTTACTTTAAATTTATTCCTATGGAAAAATTTGTTTTGAATTATGCAAGGTATTCAGGAACACATCCCCCACATAAAATGCAACTGACCTGTATTTTGAAGTAGTTGCATCATTGATATTTTTTACATTTCAGCATTCTTTTTGAATAAGCAGTGCATGTTTCCTGATTTTGTAAGATCAGTAATACGTCTCTCTCACTCTCTCTCTTTTTTTTAGATGCAAGAAGCTATAACAAGAATTTTAGTTCACATTACTGCTGGTAATGATACCTGTCGTCACACTCTTATGCAGGTTAGTATGTATATGTTGCCACCTTTTTTAATTTATGTATTGTTTGTATGTGTCCTGTACTACAATCACTGTGTTTACTTTTCAATATCTTATTTTCATCTTTTGCCAGTTTTTGAGGACCATGAATTCCTCTACTGGTGATTTTATTTTTCCACTTTCATTCGTGGCGCCCTCGCTCTGGCTTTTTGAAGAGAAGTGAAGAGCTTGCTGGCCTGGGCTCCCAGCTAAGATAAATTTCTGGTTATGGTTTGTACCTATATTGGGTAGTACCTTCTGATAACCAATACCAGTTAAGTTGAATTGTGCTAAACTGCAGAATACACACCATGCATCAAGTCAGCATGTTAAGGGGCCATCCATAAAGTATGTCCGACATTACAGGGAGAGGGTGTTCCTGACAACCGCACCAAATGTGACAGGGGGTGGGGGTAGTAATTTGGACGTCCATGGCAAAAATGTAGTGGATGGTACTTCTTCGTTTTGTTTTCTCTTTTTTTTTTCTTCTTCTTCTTTTAATAGTTAAGAAAAAATACGAAATATTTCAGATTTCTGATGATATTTTGCTAAATCAGAATATTAATATTAAGTTCTCATATTTGTACTACCAAATCTATCGTGTTTTGTAGATGGAATGATCGGGAGTGTTGCAACCTTGAATGCGTGTGTTCATTTGTAGATCTTTATTTCAGAATGATAAAGTTCCGGTAGCATTTAGGAATAAATTAATGGCTGAATAATAAATATTTTCTGAAGAAAAAGTTTAAATATATATGGAAGATTTTTTAAAAATAATTATATGTTTTCTTTCTGTTTCTCAATAGACTTCTAAAAGCAGTCATCAAAAATAAAGGGGGTTATGGGAATTAGGATGTATTTTTTAGGGGGGGAGGTGTCAACAATCGGATAAAATGGGACATGAGGGGGGGGGCCTGAAAATAGTAAAAAAATCACGGACGTATGGACAGCCCCTAAGCTGTCAGTTCTGAGGTACAGTACCCCTGTTACAGATAAGGTCATCAGTTTCTGTCCTTGTTCTCTCTCCCTGGAGGTGCTTATTGTGACATTATAGTCTGGCAGTCCCAGCTGTGTTGACTCGCACTTTCATGTGGCGTGTGTACCCCTGTTGTATCCGATCCTCTAGGATCAATCTAATGTGCAGCACAGGGTCATAGCCAATTGCATCTAAACTGTATGATAATTTTCTGGGTGTTGGTTTGAATATTGTCTTTATCTGTGTATGGAGTAGGGATACACATGAACTCTGCACCATAAAACACTGTTTGTATTTATTTTATTTATGTATTTTAGTTGTAAGCATGCACCTACAAATTGTGGTTCTAGTTACAGAAAGTGCTAGATAAGGGTGGAACCTACTTTTGCTGTATTTTTTGTGCATAAAACTGTGACCTTAAGAGCTTTTATAAGTGATCATATTATGACTAAAGTATGTACTATAGTTACATGCCTGGTTATGAAACTAAGATATAGTTCTCCTTACTGTTGACCTTTCAGGAAGATGAATTAAATGGCAGTCCCCTTCTTTTTCTGCTTAAAGGATCATCACCTGTAGTGCTTACAAACAGTGTTTGCATTGTTGCAAATTTAGCATCATCACCAAATCAACAGGTATTATATATTATTGAGTTAATGAAGTAATGAAATTTTTTATATGGAATGCATCTTTGTAACTATGTGCATGTGTTAAGCTACCTGTCAATCACGTGAAACTTTTTTTCTTTCAGATTAGTGACAGAAATGAAATATCTGAATTGCATCTTTAATTTTTTTTTCTTGCATTAAAAGTTTAGTCAAAGCTGCAGATGAAAAAAAAAAAGATGTTTTGAAGATGTGAATCCATTTTTTGGTGTAAATATGACATGGATGATAAGTCAGATAATTAATAACAAGGAACTGTACACCAATTACATTTAAAATAGTACTAGTGATTCGAATTTCTTGGCGTAGAATATAAATAAAAGTTTCCAAGCTTTCACACATCAACCAGATGGCTTTTTCAAGGAAAGTAGACAGCTAACTGCAAACTGGATAATGGAACACTTCAACAATTTGAACGTGGTGACTTGACTAGACAATAAATGAATAGGCGCAAATGTGATTAGACATTCTAAGAAACGAGGTCACGTTGGTTGGGCGCGCAGTACTGTGGTAGGAAACAGCATTATTTGAAGAATTGATTCCAAATGCGTGGCAACTCGAGAGAGACGCTATCATTACAAGCCTCGCTGCTGGTCAAGATTTCCAAGGTTTTGTGAATGGCAGTAGATTTAGGTGTGGAGTATGAAGCTAATTTCTTGATATCATTCCACATAGAATAAGCGGACTTGAACTTGACCTCTCTTGATAGGGCAGTGGCTATTTTACTGTCTTTTGTATCCCTTTTATGTTCAGTGATTGTAATTCCAAACGGACGTTTGGTCATTCCGATGTAGTATCGCCTTAAGCCGTCCGGATATTGTAGTGACATTGCATAAACACCTGCCTCATTGAGAAGAGAGGGCTTGTCAATATTTCTGTTAAGCATTGTATATAAAGATGCCGGAGACCTTATGCCGACCCGGAGCCCATTTTTGAGTTGATAGGAAACTTTTGGTATGTAGGGAATATAGCCCAGGAAGCGAAGTTGCGGCATAGAAAGATTGACATGGCTGGTTCTGGCTTTTTCGATAAAGTTACTGCATCTGGTTCGATGTACATCCTGCCTCAGTGGCCAATCCGACGATGTTTTCTAGTTCCGAATCTCTAGAACGAACATCTGAGGAGATGGTGAAGGATCTTCTAATTCGAGAACGGAAGAAGGCCGTCTTGTAATCATGAGGACAGAATGAACTGCGGAGCATCAAGTTGGGAACGGAGGTGGGTTTATTGTAGACTTCCGTACGAAGGCAGTTGTCATGTGATTTTCTCAATAAGACGTCGCAATAAGGTAAGGTGCCACTGTTCTCAAGCTCCATAGTGAAATTGATCGTAGGATGTATATAATTGACTTTATCGAGGAAAGATGGAAGAGTCTCCTTTCCATGAGGCCATATGAAAAATATGTTGTCCGCATATCGCAACCAGGTGGTAGGCCTTGGGGTGATGTTAGTGAATATATGTTGCTCAATGGGGCGAAGTATTGCTTCTGCGAGAACGGCTGAAAGCGAAGATCCCATCTGAGCGCCATTTACTTGCTTATAAATGTGCCCTTGGAAACTGAAGTAGCTGGAATTTGAGATCAAGTCCGTTAATTTGAAGATGCTGAGGCAAGACTCTTGCGAATAAACTGATGAATTAGAAACTGCCTCTTTCAACGTTCTGATGACTTCTGGCACTGGGACTGATAAGTAAATAAGTAAAGGGATACCACATCGAAACTTCCGATAATATCATGTTGTTGACCAGTGAGTTGCTTGGTTTTCATGATGAAATCTAAAGTAGAAGTTAACACAACATCTGATTCAGGTAGATGACTAGTCAGGAATCTGGATAATGCCTTCTCTAAGTGGTAAGTTGGTGTGGACCTTCTGAACACAATTGGTCTCAATGAATTGCCTGGCTTGTGGTGTTTAAGTCTACCAAAGAGCTTTGGGATCTGAGGGCCAGGCGGTAATTTAAAGGTTTTCTTGAGATCTTCCGGAAGAGCAGGTAGTCTTGCAACTCTTTGTACCCGTGCAACCCAATAATTTAGAGGGTTAGTTCATAAGACCATAGATTCAGAATCGGAAATAAAGACCTCTAGTTTCTTATTATAATCCGCTGTGTTCATAATAGCTATCTGACCGGATTTGTCCATTAGCGTCAACACTATTGAGCTGTCATTTCGAAGGTTTGAAATCACCCTCGTAAGTTTAAAATTACCAAGTGCTTGTTTATTATTGTACCTCGATCTGAGCCCAGAGCAACATAGTTGGCGTAGTTCATCTTTGGCTTCTTCCAGAATTCGCGAAATTATGCTCTCTAATTCAGAAACAACACTTTTGGGGTTCGATTTTGATCGGAAACAGCAGAACTTTGGTCCGAGTTCCAAAACTTAAGTTTCTTCAACAGTGAGCGTTCGCTTAGAGATATTGACGAATGGAATGGTGGAATCTTTAGAATTTTGATTCTGAGATGATTTCAAGAAATCCACCTTCTTATTGTGCTTGGAGGATAAGGAAGATTTAAGTCTTTCAACTAACATGTCCACTCGGAGCGTTAGGTTGTTGAAAGTGATCGAGTCGTAAAGAATATCTAGTTTCATATATAGGGTATAGCACTTGGCTTCCAAAGACATAACGTTCTTTCTTTTCAGGTTTACTATCCTAGATAGGGTCTGAAGAAGAAATTTTTCCTTTTCTTCTCAAACCAAGTTCCTTTTACCAAAGTCTTGAAACGGAACTTTATGATCAAGCCGTACGCCTTGCAAGTGGATGGAAAGTCGAGGTGGGAACGTTCATTCTCCAGTTTGAGGCGCAACTGTCGGAATAGTTTAAATGTGTTCCACATTGCTCGGAGAACGCAAAACTAATTAATAATAAGGAACTGTAGACCAATTTCATCCGAATTTCTGGGTGTAGAATATAAATAAAAGTTTCCAAGTTTTCGCAGATCAACCAGATGGCTTTTTCAAGGAAAGTAGACAGCTAACTGCAAACTGGATAATGGAACACTTCAACAATTTGAATGTGGTGACTTGACTAGACAATAAATGAATAGGCGCAAATGCGATTAGACATTCGAAGAAACGAGGTCACGTTGGTTGGGCGCGCGGTACTGTGGCAGGAAACAGCATTATTTGAAGGAATGATTCTAAATGCGTGGCAATATTTATAGTCTACGCCAATAAATTCAGATCACTAGTACTATTTTAAGTCAGATAATATCCAGAAAATTTTGTCGTCCTGGAGTGGGAATCGAACCCACGTTCCCACAGATAGCGCCCAAGTATGCTAATGTAACGTTGTTTCTGATATGCAGCATAGAGACAAAAACTTGTATTGTATGGTGTAATGGTGTAATCCCGTATTCATTCATGAAAAAAAAAAAAAATTTAGTTCACTCTAACCGCAGCTTTTTTTTTTTTTTTCCATTTTGCACTCAATCATTGCCAATGTCTTTTTGGTTTTTATCATTTAGCTTGGGATTTTTTATCATTGTTCATTCTCACAGGTGTTGTCTGTCCATGCCCATGATTTGTGAATGCACCCATTACTTAATTATAAACAGTTGTTATGGTGAAGGAAAGAAATATTTTAGTGACAGACTGCCATACTAAAAAAGGCTTCATAAATCTGCAGGTGGTGCACTGTCAATTATCAGACTTGCCATTTTCGATGCAAGTTGGCAATGTTTTTGTTCAATTTGGCAAACGACACTGGTGATAAAAAAAGAAAAATTATAATCTTTGACCTATAAGAGGGGATACACACTAGATCTCAAAGAAATTGAGACCTAGTAATAATTGAAGTCATGGTCATTCCTAGACAATCATATGATAGATAAAACACACAGATTATGGGATTTACTTAGGAATAAATAGATGTTATTTATTAACGTCGAATTTTCGGGTAGTAACCCTACCATTCATCAGGACTACACTATAGTAAGTGTTGCAAATCTTGGGTAAAACTCCAGCCTTTAAAATCATTTAATGTAGTTCCTCTTCTTTTCTCAATCTTAAGATCTTCTAGCAGTTTTCTTTTGGTGTTTGATCAGAATTTCTACTGAGTCCCACGGTATTTTATGTAAAAAAATATTTTATGTACTGAGTCCCCCAGTACATAAACTACTGTGGGACTCAGTAGAAATTCTGACCCACCAACAACATTTCTTCAAGAGAAAACTGCTGGAAGGTCTTGAGATTGAGAGAAAAAGAGGAACTACATTAAATGATTTTAAAGGTTGGAGTTTTACCCAAGGTTGGCAACACTTACTATAGTGTAGTCCTGATAAAGAGTAGGGTTACTACCCAAAAATATAACATTAATAAATAACATCCATTTAATTATTCCTAAATAAATCTCACAATCTGTGTTTTATCTATCATTGAGATCTAGTGATATTTCTTTGAAATTAATTGAGGAATTTGGTTGTTTTGGATAGTTTTAGCAAATTCCTGCATTGATGACTGTCTGAAATTAATTT
This sequence comes from Macrothele yani, assembly GCA_039090855.1. Classification (NCBI taxonomy): domain Eukaryota; kingdom Metazoa; phylum Arthropoda; class Arachnida; order Araneae; family Macrothelidae; genus Macrothele; species Macrothele yani. The sequence continues at coordinate 123,268,558 of CM077026.1, forward strand.
GTAGCTGTTGGAAAGGGTTTCATTCTTTACTGGCACTCATTTCCAATATTAGGATGCTGCAACATTTCTACAAAGCCACCCAGTGCTGTGTTCTTTTTTTCATGCAGTGCCTTTTGGCCTAATAGCTATCACTTTGCATTGAATTTAGTGATATGCTGTGGCATTGAACAGTGGGTCAAATGCATCGTGATGGCAATTGACAGAAAAACTGGTCAGAGCTGTGGTGAACAGCTTCATTGCATGCTTCTTCAAAAGTATTGCACAACTTTGCAGAAGTGTCAGAGTAAAGTAAATTCAGTGACTACAAAATTAGTTTCTCACGGGAGGAAATACTACAGAGAAGAATGATATTAATTGATAAAATTTTTCCAAATGAAATTTGTCTAACTTTTGGAAAATTGCCAAAGTGGACAGTGGCAATCCTCATCAGGTAGTTATTTGGATTTTGTAATGCGGATGGATAAGCATGGGATGTGATAGTGACTTCTTCGCTCTGTGAAAGCATATTTTAGATACAGCAAAAAGAAGCTCATTGGCACACTATTTCAGATTAAAGTACTCTGTTGCTCTTGTTGGGTAGTAATAACACTGCTCACTAGCAGGGTCAGTTAAAATTCTGTCTTGTTTTGAGTTACACATACATAATGTTGGGACTCCATTTCTATGCACATTGCACACTGGCATCAACTGGGTACTGTGGTGATTAAGAAACACAAGGTTGATGATATGCATTTGACATGGAGCTACAGTGTGTTATCAAGTGAGCAGAGGATGAGGTTGATAAACATGCTGTTTTGTTTTGTATTTTTTTTCTCATTTACAAAAAAGGGTTAAATGCAGCAAGAAAAATTTGTGCAGTAGTTGAAGATTAGGAAACAGTAGACGACAGCATTGTACAAAACTAATTCTGGCATTTATGCTGGGGACACCAATCTGAAAGACAAGCTAAGGTAAGGATGTCTGACATCTACTAATGCTGACACCCTGGTAGAAGCTGAGACAGCAAACCCCAGTACCAGTGCATGCACTTAGTTTCCTTGTACACAGAGCTTTTACACACTCATCAACTTCTGCTAGCCGAAATTTGGAACCAAGAAAAATTATTGAGATTGCTGATATGCATGGATACCCCACTGGTTGTGTTCAAAGACTTTTTCAACAATATGAATGAAAAACTTTCACAGCACTGACTAGAAATGTACCCACAATTAAGTATGTGGGGAGCATGGACTACCAGAAATCTTTTGTCTCTTTATTAAAAAACACATGTAAAAAATACTCTATTGGGTTTGGGGTTAAAACCCAAAACCTATTTTCGGTAATTAGATGTAATAGAGACGTAGTTCCAACTACCTCACGTTTTGGAGTGTATAACATCTCTCTGGTGGACAAGAATGGACAACCAATCGGCAGATCTTTGCTATGTGGGCTCGACCTTTCGAAGCCTAGGTACCCGCTGGGCTGAACACAGGTATGCCATCCGAAAGGAATCCGCTGCCTCGCCATTGTCAAAAACTGTTATTGAAAAAGGCTTAAGTCCTGACTGGGACAATGTGAACTTACTATCGACTGCATCTAATAAACGCTCTATGTTTTTTACTGAGAGTCTATATATTATTAAATTTGGACCAAAATGCTGTAATGAAGACATGCCTGTATACATTTCCTCTACCTGGAGAAACCTAATTTTGTGGTACTCACGAGAGGAAGGATCTGAATAATTATAAGGAACTTTTAACAGTTCGTAGTGAATGACAATGACTTTTGTTTTCATTTACATAATGTGTATTAATTGTGCTCCTATCTGTCGCTATTTAACCTTGTGCCGTTCTGTGTCTGGTTTCACTCAGCGGCCTGATGATGTGACCATAGTGGTCATGAAAGTGATCGTCAGAGCTTTTTATCAACAATATCCTTTTAAATTGTAAATAAAGACCTTTTTTAGATCCTGCGTTTTTTAAAGGAAAATTTAAAGGTGTGGTGTGTGTGCTTTGGCTCCACAAAATACTGTCGTGCTTTGACAGCTTTTAATCTTCTTGAGTACATAACAATCGGCAATTGTGGTGGGGTACAGGGATCGCATTCCTCCTAAAATTCCTAAAATTCCTAATATTTTGTGACCCTCCTTAAATTCCTAAAATTATACCTAAAATTTGCTATTCATCCTAAAATTTTCGTAAGCTTATTTATTAAAAACACAACCGTTATTAACGCCAATAAATTTACCATTAGCAGGGTGCGCACGCGTGCTTGAAAACCTGGAAAGTCCTGGAAAATCATGATTACATTTTCAAGGCCTGGAATATCCTGGAAAAACGGTGTTTTTAATGCCGTCTTGAAAAGCCTTGAAATTTGAAATTAGTGCTTAAAAAATGCCCTTTTAGGAAATCGTGTTACTGTTACCCCTTCATTTTTTAAAGTTCCTTTTCTCTGTTCTCAAAGAAACCACCGGCAGCGGTTTCCGATGTGCACCAAATCCTAATTTGGCTGGGGGGAAAAAGAAAAAAAAAAGGCACTACTTCCAGCTCACTAAAATTGGATGATTACTAGTAGGTCGAAGGGGAGCTTGATGTCCGTCCGACAATTGAGAACAGAAGGGGAAAGAAGAGGCATTTAGCATTTGCAGGGGGTCGCGTTGTACCAAGTCAGCTGGCATCCACCAGTGAGGAGTATGCCTGAACAACACATTCATCTTCTTTTTGTTTATGTGCATGCCACCCTCCCTCCCCTCAAGAGACTTCCGCTACTTATGATAAAAAATAAGAAAACTATCTTTGCGAATTTTTCACGAAAGTGGCTGAAATTTTTACATTCACTGTAATTGGATTACAGAAGCTCACTTCCAAAATTCTAGTTGAATCGGTTTAAAACTTTAAAAGTTAGCATTGGTAATTTTTATTATGGACAAGTATGTGTGCCTCTTTGGACAAAGTGAGCCTCCAGCAGAAAGGGTGTTACCATAGCAACGGTTGATTGACAGCTGGGAGCGCTGATCTGAAGCCCTTGGTTGGGAAGAAAGCAAACACCTGTTTATCACTTCCACAGCACAAAAGGACTAGGAGAATATTTTCAGAAATCCATTTTTCTGAATTTTGAAAATAACACAGTAAAATTTTTACAGTAGTTAAGATACATCACAATAAAGTTCTAGTGCAAATTTCGCCAAATTCCGTTAGGAACTTTAGCAGATGCAAAAAAAAAAAAAAAAAAAAAAAAAACGTTGCATAATCGGATTGAAAAAAAGAAACAGTAATTATAAATTACGGGAAAAGCAAGTGAATTATTTTTTTTAGATGCCATGGTTTATTTAAACGGAGTGATCCTTAAATTTTTTTTCTGTGATGATATGGACTCTATTTGAATTACAAACACGTTTTTATTCAGACGTCTGAGTTACTGTTTTAATAAAAAAATCATCTATAATTAAAAAGTTTTCAATGGATTTAAGCAATATTCAGCAGATAAACAAACGTATTTTAGTAAATTGCAACATCATGACATAAATTTGGTAATTTAATTTTGTCGAAAATTGGGGAGCATTTTTTTTTTTTTTACAGTTTCTATTATAGTTAAAGTGAAGGAGGAAGGGTGCAACTTGACAGTTCAGTGAGCTGCAGGTGGTGATTTATGGCGATGTGCCAAATGAAAAGAAGCCATTCCATCAGGTAATTCCAAAGGTTGTGTTGTGTGGACGCGTCCTCCTGCTGTTTGATCTTAATTGGAATGTTTTTGTGCATGGGGGGGGGGGGGGTTCGAGAGAAATATCCGTTTCAGCTTTACAGCTTTCACGGCTCTTTTTTTTTTTCTTTTCTTGGTAATAAATAAAAATCATAGTTGCTGCATTCACCATTGATCCATGTTTGCATTTCTTGAATATAAACAGCAGACAATCAGAAACATAGTGTTGGGCGGGTCTTGATGATCTTCATTTTGCATATGCTGAATTCAGTTCTGTGGGAATAAGGAATGACTTATACTGTGAATATATACAAAACTACATATTTTTGAGCTGAAAAAAATAGGTCTACTTGTACACAGTAGCTAAAGTGTGAACTCAGATGAAGACAATCAGACATACGGACGTCTGATTCCATAAAAAAAAATCAACATTGTTTTTATTTACACTGCAGGTAAAAAAGCAAAAACATGTTTTTAAACGTTATAAAGGAAAACGGATTTTTGAAACGCATGACTTGATGATCTTAATTTCTGAAAGTTTCTTTTTTCCACATCCTTTTTTTTTTCAATTACAATACACTGTAACAGGATACTGTGTGTTGTATCACTTAGAGATATGGCAGATTTTCGGTTGCTGATATCCGCGATCGTAAGCGGTAGTTGCATTGCGATTGTTGATGATGACAAGATAAATACTGGAGTGATGTAAAATGTTGCATAAACTAAAAAAATAAAACAAATAAAGCCCTCCCCCGCCCACCCCGAACTTTTATGCGGTCATCATAGCTGATCAACCATTTCATTCCATGAACATCAGCACATTTCAATCATTTGAACATTGGGGGTATCTGAAGGAATTCAGCCGTGCTTGAGCGCCCTAGTGCAACGAAAACATGCTAATTTTGGACAGTTCTATTCCCTTCCCTCTACCATCCCTAATAATTGAGAGTGCATACATTGAGAGTGTTTCAAATATTCTATTTATGAGCTAGTTTTTGCGCTGTTTGTTATGCTTTTATTTTCGAAGAAAGAGAGGGAAAATAAGGAAAAGCAGCTAGAGAAAAAAAGAAAAGCTGAGTTTGATGACAAAATAAAAGAAAATGATGCAGAAATAAATAGGCTTAAAAAGATAAAGAAGCCTACCTAGCAGTAATTCAAGAGTGAACAGAAAGAATGAGAAAAGCTGTAGAAAAACAAAATACTGTTGAAATAGCAGTTGCCTCTAACTTGATCATACAAGGTTCAGCTGAAATAAAGAAAACTGAAAGTAAATTAGTTGTGGTGGAAGCAGAAAAAGATAGGCTAATCAGGAAAAGGTTAAAACAATAATATGAAAAAAGTAATTCAGTGAACAATTGTACATAGTTCTTGGTTTTCAATTACCTTTTTAGGATATTATAGTTTAATGTGAAACCTGAAAACTTTACTGTGAAAATCGTGAATTGCTTCTGGTTCAACAGCATATTAATGTTCAAAGTGAAACTTGAATGTGGTAAATATACTTGAATATGATAATAACACGTGAAAAGATAAGAACTGAACATTAGAAGTAAATCATACTTAAACTTTAGACATTAGACGTTATGCAAAAAATTTGGGTGTGAACTTCGACCATATATACTAATGGACTGCGCATTGGCAATAGCTGCATCAAAGCCGCCATGGCTCAAACATTGGGCACGTCATCATCAGACTCCAAATTTCGTGTACAAATGCTGTTATGATTACTAATTTACGCTGCAGAACTTCAGTGTTTTCGGTGTATTATGTGAATGCACCTCATATATAATGAAAACTCTTCAGGTAAGTTTACTTATGAGCTATATACATGCATGATCGTGTTGTTTACATTTTGTGATTTATAATGTGATGAACATTTGCGAAGAATTTGGAACATGCATTCCATTTTTTCTTAAGTTACTATATTTTTATATCAATAGCTGCAAGTTTCTGGTTAAGTAATTGAACTTTATTGACTTGGGTATTTAATTCGTTTCTTACCCATGAAAAATCATAGAACTTTCTTTACTATATCGGTCAGAGCAACCATAAGCACAGCAGGTGTAACCCATCTTTTTGACTGTTGTCATGTGATTTTATGTTGGAGCCAGAAATTTTGATGTCATGCGCAGTCTATCAGTATATATGGTTGAAGGGTGTGAAGCAAACTCTTTACAGTGTATACAAAGTTGTTTTACTAGATGTATACAAATATACATCTAGTTTTTATTGAAATACACTCCTAAAATTTTCCTAAAATTTTTCTAAAAATTCCTAAAATTCCTAAAATTCTTACCTAAAATTTTCGAGAAGTATGCTATGATCCCTGGGGGTCTTCCCAATTGATCATCGTGTTTGTCAGCCACACTAGCTTGGTTTCTTCTTCAGGTGTAATTGAATTTGTTAAGTCTGATTCTATAAATATTATTGATAAATAGACAAAATTTTTTGCCCTAATGAATTTCTTATGTATTTTTTTACCCTCTTCAAAACTGAAAAGGAAATTTCGGCACTAGCATTCTTTACTGGCATTGTCAAAAAAAATTTTAATATTGTTTGAACATTTGAAAATGTTGATCGCAGTCCGTCATTGAGGCACTGATACATATCCGTGGGATTGCTGACACCTTCTTCCTTGATGAATTTTAAAAACTGAAAAATTTCGTCTTGAAACTGGTCTGTATCAGTGTCTTCTTTGTATGTCCATCAGTTTTAAAGTAGATTCCTGCACTTCACCATTTGTCATCTGAATGTTGAAAAAAAAACCCCAGCAAACATGCCTAATAAGTCTTTACAGACTTCTACTCTATGGTGAATTTCTGAAGTTAATGTGACTCTATGGTGAATTTCTGAGGTTAATGTGCCGCATATAATGTAAGCTGTTTCTGTGACAAAATGTTCTCTGCCTTGCAGAAGAACTTCGTTTTCTGTAGCCTCATCAAAAAAAAAAAAACATTTTCATTTCCTTCTGTTGACATCTTTCACCTTTAAATTTATGGTTGTTGGTTCAAGTTTTGGCATCAGCTTCTATGGATTGAAAATTAGTTCTCAAACTTATGATCAATGATTGATTTTAGAGAATTCACAGTTTTCAAAAGATTCATTGTAGAATCCTGAAAATATTTGCTTGTATTTAATCTTTGCAATAACATATTTTAAAATATGGTTGTTAAAAGAGTTATTTCATACACCTGAAATTGTTTTAGCCGCCCTTTTTGCTTCTATTCGACATTCTGCTTTTTTCATCTTCACAAGATTCAATTTCTGTTAACGCATTTTGTAAGTTCACAAAACTGTCCTTTTAATGTCCATGTAGCTTTAGCTAACCACCTTGTGTCCCCCTTTTTTCAATAATAAGGGGTCAAATGTCAAACAAGTATCTAGAATATTCAAGCATAGTGTTGACTTCGAAAAAATGTATACAAAGTGTCAACAAAGTAGAAACATCTCGCTGTATTTTGGCAGAAATTTGTTGCTGAACTTCCAGTTAAGTTTAGTGAGTGACTTGCAAAAGGAATGTAAAATGCAGTGGGGCTGCAGTTTCTTATTTTGGTCTGTAGCCCTGTATGTTTGCGTGACATATTTGCTGCATTGTCATACACTTGTCCCCTACACTTTTTAATATCAAGGGATAAATTGTCTAATTTCTTTAGTACAATTTCTTCTAAGTATGCAGCCTATGCTTGTTGATTGCAACAAATCCAGGAAATTCTTCTTTTTTTCACCTATACTCACGAACAATGAAATTTGACTACCAAGAAGGAAGCATCAGATTGAACCGGAATTTTATGGACTTAATGATACAGATAAATGATACACATAATGGCAAAAACAGAGCTGCAGGGCAATTACAGAGGCATCTGTGGCACGCAGTCTGATCATCTTCAATAGCGTGTCGCACCTCCTCGTGAGGCGAACAGACGTCTGATGTTGTCCTGTGGCAAACTGGCCCACACTTGTTGGATGTCCAAATCCCGGATAGTGCTGCATTGCGGCAGCTGGTGTTTCAACCAGTCCCACACATGCTCGATAGGGGACATGTCCGGGGGAGTGTGCAGGCTATGGAAGTGTCTGGACATGACGTAGGCAGTCCTGGGCAACCCCAGCCATGTGCAGGCGAGCATTATCCTGCTGGTATAGCGCACCTGGAGTCCTGGCCAGGAATGGGAGCACATGGGGCCATAGGATCTCATCCATATACCGCTAGCCTGTCAACGATCCATGTACTACTACTAGAGCTGATTGGCTATCGTAGGCAATGGCTCCCAAGACCATAATGTCTGCAGTTAGGGAGGTGTGGTGCTCGATAGCGAGGTTGGGATTGTGCCGTTAACCCGGGGACCTCTACACCCGGACACTATTATCATCTGTCCCCCAAAAGGAAGCGGCACTCATCGCTAAACACCACATGTCGCCAGTCTATGGCATTCCACGTTGCTCTGGCCTGGCACCACTGCAAACGAAGCCAGCTATGTTCCCATGTTAATAACAGCACATGTAAGGGGTGCTGGGATCGCAGATTCACTTCCGCGAGGCGTCGGGGAAATGGTTCGTGGGCACACAGGAACCACTACCTCAGCCTGTATAGTGGACCGGATCCCTGTGGGATCTGTTCGTGCCTGGCACAAGACGGATCCCAGTAGTCATCCTCTCTACCGGTGGTCCTCCTGGTCTGTTCGAAGCCGCTCCGCCCTGTGGCAGTGCAGTCACGTGTCCACTGCTCTCGACACAGTCAGACGGTATGCTCAGAACGATCCACGTGGCAGGCTATACTGCACGCCGACCACTCTGCGGTTTTCAGCCCAATGATCAAGCCTCTCTCAAAGTCCGTAAGTTACATAAATCGATGTCTCTACTTGGCGTTCTTGTCACTCTGTACTGTTGCTCGCATTGGCCGGTGCTTTTAGCTTTCATGGGACATTGTCTACACGGCGGTTTATAAGGCTGCTGATTTGTGTTTGCAGCACCACTACAGGGTGTGCGATCATGCACAATTGCACCAAACATGGATCATTTGCCTACCAGCACACACTCTAGCTATTTACAAAGTTTCACGGTTGTAGCATGTTTTCTTCTAGGTGTGCAAATTTCATTGTCCGTGGGTGTATATTTTACCTTGTGTGTGCTTTTAGTTATTAAAATTTTTCTTGTAACTGAAGTCATTCAGCAAGATTGAACATCATGCATTAACAGCAAATTTCTTCCCTAAGTAGTCATCAAATTCACTTAGATTCTAAGCAGGTTAGGAAGTTTTCTTTGACTGAATATTATTGCTGCCTTCCTGAAGTGCAAATTTACTTAAAATTTGAACGTTTCAATGACCCTTTTCAAAACTTCTTTCTAACAGTTCTGTTCTGTACATATTTGCTTTGCTAATTCGGTGTCGATTTGTCTCATTACCGAACATCTCTTTTTATACGAACGGTGTCGACATGGTTGCGACTGCGCTCTTGCTCAGTTAACGTTTCAGAAATATTTCTCCAGTCATTACATCCCACCTTTTCACTTTATTACATACTATAGCTTTCGTGAAAAGTTTGCAAACAAAGCAATATGATGATTTGCTTGTGTCCGAGAAAATGGACCACTCCCATTTCTGTTTGATTCCATAACATTTGATGCAATAGAAATGCAATTCATTGCAGCTTCCACCATATTCCCTCCGGTCACAGTATTTATACACGACTTTCAAACTTTAATATTACTGCCATTTTGTTGTTTCTGTATTAAATAAAATGTTTTATCATTTGAACATATATAATTTGAGTCAAGGTTGGACTATGGCTTTGTTGCATACGGATCAACCTGACATTCTGTCTCAAAGCTTCTCGATCCCCTGTATCAAGCTCCAATCTTTGCATTGGAGCTTTCCGTACATCTCCCGTGCATAGTCTTTTATGCCAAGTGTAATGAACCGCCATTATGCCTTCTCTGTCAGCAACTGTCTCTAATTCTTCACCAAGCTGAAATCTCTTCTTGATCATCCACTGCATACTCCCATCTTCCAACCACAATGTTTTTGCTTGTTTTCCAACCGCCCTTCTTGTGTTCCCACTTTTGGGATTTGTCTGTCGAACATTGTGCATGATGCTGGCCTTGATCTGTCATTGATTGGTGTGACCATGGCTTTTGTTGATCCCCCTTGGCATCCAGTTCAGGCACTTGCTGATCTTTCTCTTTCTGTGTGGTTCAAGTCTTCCATGCCTGCACAGGTGTACCAGCAGCTTTTTGCTGAACACCTTTCACTCCATCCTGGTTTCATGCCTGTCTTCACTGATGACTTGACATCCGGCGATGTTGTAGGTTCTGCATTAGTGTGTGGTGATACAACCTGTGCTGAGTCTCCTAGGCAGAGATGTATACAGTGGTCCTCGCCTTGCATCACATCCAGTCTGGACCCCATTGTTGCACCGTGCTTTTAATTTTTTCCCAGTCTGTCATCCAAGTTTTATCTTCTCCTGAGGGCATTGATTCTCCAGTCACTAGAGATGTTTGTCACCTCCTGTGGACTTTGACTAGTGCTGGATTCCTGGTTCAGTTCTGTTGGGTTCCTGGCCATGTTGGGATTCGGGGTAGCAGGCTGGCTGATGCATCTGCCAGGCCCGTTGCCTCCATGCCGATCACTCAACTGCTGCTTTTTTTAGAGATTTTTGTCCTGGCATCCGTACATTCATCATGGCCGAGTGGCAGTCCCTCTGGTCTCAGCAGGGCAGGAACAAACTTCTCTCCATCAAACCACAGATCGGGCTATGGCCATCTAGTTTGTGAACAAACCGTCATGCAGAAGTTGCTCTTGCGCGTCTCCACATTGGGCATTGTCATTTCACCCACTGCTTCTTGTTGTGTGGTGACACTGTGCCGATGTGTGAGGCATTCAATTGCCGACTCACTGTCACTCATATTCTCTGTAGTTGTGTTCGTTTTCACTTTTTTCATTCTCATTTGTTGAACAGTGACTTAGCTATGCTGCAGTGACTCCTAGATGACCACTGCAATACCTTCCGTGTCTTTTCATCTTTACGACAAATTGACTTCTTAAAATGTATCTAGTTTTTAAACTTTTCATCATTCTCATTTTTCACTTTTACCGAATCAGCCTGATCTGATTGTTAACGTTTTGATGCCCCGGATTCTAATTTTCTTTTCATCATTTTGGTTGCAAAATATCAATGTCACCAAGTGAAGACACAACACAAACTATGTATACAATGAACACACACTACGATGATGGGATCGAATAGTAGAGTCGATTGAGAAAGGCTTTGACAGCTTGGGGAAGAAAGAAATTTGACGATGTGGAGTATAAAGACAGTTGATGGCGTGACATGGTAGCTAATCAAAATGGCGGATTTTCCCCCATATTCTAGCTGCACAGTATAGAATGTTGTAACCAAGAATTAATCTTTCCTTCCCTAGCCAGGAGCCCACTCTTGACACTCTGAGAAGGGGATTCGTGAAGCACACATTTGAACTTTAGCATGAGGCCCCAAACTAGTGCTTAATGGAAAATTCGGGCTGCCCCCGGTGGTGCAGTGGTCTAAGCAATGGCTTCTGATCATTCATCCAAGATGGGGTCCGGGTTCGAATCCTGGTGAGGCATGGATGTTGTGTTTGTCTTATGGCCCTGGCTCTCTTCCTTCCCTGGAACCAGTAGCCCCAAATTAGGGACTGGTGACTGCTTTATAGCTCACCGCGAGTTGCTCATGGTGGTTGTTAAACCTCTAATCCAAAAAAAAAAAAAAAAAAAAAAAGAAAGAAATCCGGTCCTGCCGCAATCAGTTCATAAATCTTCAAATCGCTGTTAATAGAAATCACATAAAAATTTTGAAATCTTCCCCATATAGATACAATATGTTATTCATCTATCGACATAGGTTTACAATATGCTTTTCATCTTCCATTAGTCCACTCCATCTCACATTTGAAGTAGATCCTTCAGAAAATAAGTCTACAAAAAAACAAAATAAAGTAAATAGCTGTATACATCACTCAAGTTTTACTATAATTTATTAACATTAGTTCATCAGGTAAATTCCTTCCATTTGGCAAAAATTTCAGTCTCTTAAATTCAATATTTTCTCAGGAAGACAGGTCCAAACAAAACACACATTAAAATTATTTTTTCCTCAGCCTAAATAAAAACTAATGCACTCAACTATGGAAAAATGTGAGGGAAAGAAACTGATTTAACACTGAACTTCTGATGTTTCTATGAATGTGGTGTTAGGAAATTATTCTCCTGACAAATCGCATTTTACACAACTTGATTTTAGTGAAGTCCTACACCTTACAAGAATGAAAATTACAGATATTTTGAGTAGGGCAGTGGGGCATGTACAAACCAGACTGACCCTGAAATATGAAAATTAAAACGAGGACAATTCTAGGTGAACCATACGCGAGACCCATTAGATAATTTTTTTCCCTTGGTTGGTTTTGCTGAATCTAATTTACTTGGCGTAAAAAACTAATTTTCTTTCATGTGTGTGTGTATAAATAATATAATATAAAAACCACTTTAATTATATTACATTTTAAACTTAAAATTTCTTGTATATTTCACTACGAAATCATTATTCTCTTAAGATTGTTCATACAGCTCAGCCACCTATTAACAGATTTCTTTTTAGAAATTATAATGTATCTGTTCTTTCTTGTATATTAAAAATGGAGAAAATAATCTACCTCGTGCACTAGCATCAATAAAAATCACAGTGTATATTGAATAAATTGAAGATTTTATTAACAACTTCAAATTTGTGAGTGTATTTTCATATGTATGTAATTCTATAAAATAAACAATTTTATGTTCAGTTTGTTCACCAAAGATAATATTTTGACATGAATTTCTATGGCATGTCTATAATGCAAAATATTGTACATTTTCATTTAATAATATTTGTGTTTGACATATTATCCAGGTGTACACTTCAAAATCATAATTTTACCCATGTTTTTTTTACATATTTTACGCGTTTTTTACGTATTTTACGTTTTCTATGTAATTTACGCATTTTTTACGCGTAATTTACCTGTCACGTAGGAAACCTTTTTTTACACGTAATTGCACAACCCTTGATGTGGGTGTTAGTCACATGGATGTTTTTGAAATGTAATACGACACAATCGCCCTCTCATGCATGCTGGCTATGTAAGAATGCATGTCCCAAACACCGGCAAAAAAAACAAAACAATTAAACTGTTAATGCATTTCAACTTGCAGTTTAAAAAAAATGCTCTTATGTAATTTTATGGAGACGCTATTACAAAATTTTTACAGCACACCCCTAGGATGTTTGCAAACCACCTAATGGGAAGTGTTGTGTTTAACAGATGGTCGCAATGTTTTGGCTCTTCAGTTTATTCCCACATCCACCATTATTATCCAGGCTAAAGCGAAAGCTTTATTTTGATACCCTGAATGCAGTTGGGTCCAATCTGAATTTACAGTCTTTTGTTTCAAGTGCTGGATGTCTTTTTTTTTTTTTTTTTTTGATTGGAGGTTTAACAACAATCGCGAGCAGCTCCATGGGCTATAAGCAGTCGCCCATCCCTAATTTAAGGTCACTGGTTCCAGGGAAGGGAGAGAGCCAGTGCAGTAAGGCAAACACAACATCCATGCTTCAGCGGGATTCGAACCCTGACCCCTTTCGGACCAATGATCAGAAGTCATCACTTAGACCAGCTTGGACGATTTAAACATTTAAAGGGGGAATTCCCATTGCCTCTAACCTTAAGCTAAAACATGGTTGCTGCCTCATGTTTTAGCTTAATTGAAGAACCTTAAGCTAAAACATGAGACTGCAGCATCTTATTCAGTTGGTGCTGAAAACTGTACAGTTTTACTGGGAGCAACAAATGAGATGCAACGCTATTTGTCTCAAACGTTCATTCAGGATGAAATAGGGTTTGTTCTGAAAGTTTATACTCAGCAGAACATTTCTTGTAGTGCAAGAGAAAGTGGCCCTCAGATTTTAAAGCTTTGAAGGTATTTGCCTTGCATTATTGCTGTTAGAAGGAAATGCATCTGGGAATCATAAAGCCAAACCCCTGATGGTTTATCACTCCAAAAACACACACACTGTCAAGGGTTTATTCTAAGGAACATTTGTGTGGTATGGTGGTTTAACAGAAAAAGCTTATACAGAGTGATTGTAAAGTTCCCGAACCCTGAATTAAAAATAAAATAAAAAATGATTGCGTATGCTGTAAGCAAAAGTTCAACCAATTGATGTGGCTCCACAAGTCAGCAACTCGTCAAGATCAAATACTGCACTTGTTGAATGCCTGAAGGATATTGGCAGAGTGCCAAAAATAAATAACCTGTTCCATGTGTGCTATGCAGTTTGCCCACTTTAGCGGCGCCATTTGCACAAAGGCATGGGTTTGACGAGGGAGCAGAGAATTTGTTTACTTGAAGCTTATTTGCAAACGCAGTCTTACAAACAGTGCATAGAAGTGTTCAGGAAAAAATTTCAACAGCATACTGTGGTAAGTAAATCAACGATATACGGTTTACTGGTACAATTTCGGAAAACTGGAAGTGTTGATGATATGCCTAGAAATGGCTCGCCAAGTGTGTTAACGCCAGAAGTGATAAACAGTGTTGAAAAACGTTTGCAACAGTCGTCTACAAAATCGCTTTGTCACTTATTTTCTTACGGCTCAGTACAGAAAGCGGCTGAAAGATTGCAGCTTCATGCATACAAAGTGAAGTTGTCCAAGAAGTGAAGGCACCTGATATGCATGAGACCTGCTGTATTGCCGTTTGTTTTGTAAATTTACTCAATATAACAAGGGCTTATTGAACAATGTTTTCTTTTCGGAATAATGTTCTTTTTTTTTCCTGTGGGATATTTAAAGGACCGTGTTTATGCAAGCAACTCGCATAACCTGCAGTCCTTGAAAATAAACATTATTCAGTCTATAGCGGAAATCGTGCCATCTGTGTTGAAACCCGTTACGTAAAACGTGCTGCCACGTGGATATTTGCCTCCAGCAACACGGAGGTCATTTCCAGCACCTTTAGGTCAATATCAGTTGCTCAAAAGTTGATGGAAGATGTATCACAGCTATAAGTAAACTTTATGTATCTGTACAGTGCGAATAAAATTTGTTCAAATTAGGGTTCTTGAACTTTTCGATCACCCTGTATTACTGCAGCTGTGTTTGAAATGAACTCCATCATATCATTGAGAGATGACAGTGAGAGGGAAAATGTGCCCTTTAAAATTCTCCTCCTGGATAATACACCTGAATGCTCCTCAAGTATTGCTGATTTTGAGAATATTATGTTCGTTCTTGCCAACAAACACAACTTCCCTTATCCAGTCTATGAAACAGGGTGTCACTGCAACTTTCAGATGCTATCTCCAGAGGACATTCAGTCAGATGTAAGGTGCTGATGGCAAAGATAAACTTTCTGTGAAAGAGTTTTGGAAGAACTTTAGCATCAATAACAAGTTAGTAAAATCATGCAATGCATTGATTATGATACGCTTTCCAACATACAAGAAATCGTTACTCCAATTAATACTCAAGTTATGAGGATAATGGCTGTAGAATAAATCCCGCTCCTATGTCCTGACCTTTAACCCCATTAACCCCATTTTCAATAGGGTTCGTCCCCTACAACATACTAAAATTTCTTCGAAATCGAACCATTTTTACGGTTGAAAAGCGTAAAAAATTAGGAGGGGTGGGAGGGGGATTGCAAATGCGTGGTCAGAAATTTTACAGTCTTACATGAAGAGATCTTGTAAAAAGCTTTCCAATTCAAAGACAGTTTGATTAGAAGATGTACAAGAGACAATAAGTTCTAAGCCTGACCTTGAAAGTAGTGGTTGGCATCTGGCATAAGTATTGCAAAGTATTGTATCATCTTTGAGTTACACCACCTTGCTGTGTCAGTATTTGAGATGGAGCCACAGTGCATTGAAGTTTATAAGGTGACAGTGGAAGAGTGACTGATGAAATTGTTGAATCTGAGTGATGATTGAATTTTTGACAAAGGTAGATTAAAAACCATGCATTATTCATGAATGGATGATTCGTGTGTACATCGATGGTTGCACCTTCATATGCCATAGTCAAAAAATGGGCTGCTCGCTTGAAGACGACCTTTGTGAGGGACACGCAGTGCTGGTGACCATAGATGAAATATGCCAGAAAGTAAAGGATTTGATGAAGTCAAAGTGGCTAATTCATGTCTTGCAGATTGCTGAGGAACCGAAGGTAAGTACCTGCAGTGTTTGAATCATTTTTCATGAGAGGTTAGGGATGACAGAGGTCTGTGCCAGATGGGTTCCTTGAATGTCAACACTTGATATGAAGAATGATTGTGTTGAAGCAAGTCGGGTTCAACTTGTCAGCATTAACCTGCAACACTCCTAGTCATTACTTCCCACCAAAATTTACTGTGCCCAGCTAACTATCTCGATAATCTGTCTCTCTCTGGATTCGAACACACGACTAGGACGTTAAGTGCAGTGGACAGATTTTGAAATAATCTTACAAATAACAAATCATACACAAATTACTCTGCTAAACCCCGTTTATATCATTCAATAGTTTTAGTACCAATACAAATCAATTATTTCAGAACACATTAAACTGAAGTTAAATTCCAACATACTGTAAATGTTCACTCCGTTTGCTTCAATTATTTTATCACACAAAACAGGCAATACAATTCCAATAACACCAAATATTTAAACCCCATTAATTATTAGCTTGTCATTTCTTGAGACAACATTCTAGATTGAAGCACAAGAATATCAACTCTGGGCATAAAAACACTATTAATTTGAAACTCCCAATGATACAACATGCAAAAAACACCCCATGAGAATACACTAATTTCAAATAACTTTCAATTATTCTACAGCCCTACGTAAACTCTCCCAGCAATTATTAATTATACAAAGGAAAAAAAAAACTTTTACACTCACGTACTGGGATCTAATGATATTCCTCTGACGGGCTTAGCCCACACACAACAGGCCAAATGAGAAGAAAAGTCCCACACAATCTCCGTGCTCTCTCAACAACGAAAAAGACACGATGACTTTTACCGCTTCCAACTCTCAAGATCAATTAGGTAGAGGTTCCGAATCCTGGCAGCATGGCAGAACGGAAGCAACTTCACTAGCAGAATGCACAACAACTTTACTACTTCCGACTCTCAAGATCAATTAGGTAGAGGTTCCGAATCCTGGCAGCATGGCAGAACGGAAGCAACTTCACTAGCAGAATGCACAGCAACTTTACTACTTCCGACTCTCAAGATCAATTAGGTAGAGGTTCCGAATCCTGGCAGCATGGCAAAACGGAAGCAACTTCACTAGCAGGATGCACAGCAACTTTACTACTTCCGACTCTCAAGATCAATTAGGTAGAGGTTCCGAATCCTGGCAGCATGGCAGAACGGAAGCAACTTCACTAGCAGAATGCACAGCAACTTTACTACTTCCGACTCTCAAGATCAATTAGGTAGAGGTTCCGAATCCTGGCAGAATGGAAGCAACTTTACTACTTCCGACTCTCACGATCAATTAGGTAGAGGTTCTGAATCCTGGCAGCATGGCAGAACGGAAACAACTTCACTAGCAGAATGCACAGCAACTTTACTACTTCTGATACTCAGTATCAATCAGGTAGAGGTTCCGAATCCTGGCAGCATGGCAGAATGGAAGCAACTTCACTAACAGAATGCACAGCAACTTCACTACTTCTGATGCTCAAAATCAATCAGGTAGAGGTTCCGAATCTTGGCAGCATGACATAATGGAAACAACTGCCTGCACAGCAACCTCACTACTTCTGATACTCAAGATCAATCAGGTAAAGGTTCCGAGTCCTGGCAGCATGGCAGAACGGAAGCAACTTTACTACTTCCGAATCCTGGCAGCCTGGCAGAACGGAAGCAACTTTACTACTTCCGAATCCTGGCAGCCTGGCAGAACGGAAGCAACTTCACTAGCAGAATGCACAGCAACTTTACTACTTCCGACTCTCAAGATCAATTAGGTAGAGGTTCCAAATCCTGGCAGCATGGCAGAATGGAAGCAACTTCACTAACAGAATGCACAGCAACTTTACTACTTCTGATACTCAAGATCAATCAGGTAGAGGTTCCGAATCCTGGCAGCATGGCAGAACGGAAGCAACTTCACTACTTCTGATGCTCAAAATCAATCAGGTAGAGGTTCCGAATCCTGGCAGCATGGCAGAATGGAAACAACTGCACAGCAACTTCACTACTTCTGATACTCAAGATCAATCAGGTAAAGGTTCCGAGTCCTGGCAGCATGGCAGAACGGAAGCAACTTCACTAACAGAATGCACAGCAACTTCACTACTTCTGATGCTCAAAATCAATCAGGTAGAGGTTCCGAATCCTGGCAGCATGGCAGAATGGAAACAACTTCACAGCAACTTCACTACTTCTGATACTCAAGATCAATCAGGTAAAGGTTCCGAGTCCTGACAGCATGGCAGAACGGAAAACAACTTCTGCCCCTGCATGCTACACGCAGAGCAAATGTGCAACAATCCCATGAAAAAAGAACCAGCAGCCACAAGAACAAAAAAATCACCAATACATAACACTAAGAGATCCTGAGCTTCAATCAAGCCACTCCACTACGAGGGCGTCAGTTCCGGTACATTTTTGCATATAAGAATCTTCCACTCTCAGATCCTCAATCATAACTCACTTAATAAATTCTAATTTATACAAATAAAATGCACAACAATTTCCTTTACATAATTAACAATTTATACAATCATAATTTCTAACTTCAGTACGTGAGCGACTACAAATTTTCTAAATGACGTAATTTCTATCCCAACGACTCCAGGCCATGACACCAGGATTAATCCACCAAGATGTCACAAATCATGATTCAGATTATTTTTATTCCTGCATTATGATTGGTGATGAGACCTGGTGTCATTATTGGGACCTTGATACTGAACAAGAAATAGGAGGCATGCAGTGTAAACATCACGGATCACCACCACACACAAAAAAAAGTTCAAAACACAACCATCTGCAGGAAAGATAACAGCCATCATTTTGGGGGGATAAGAAGGGTTGCTGTTAATTGATTACTTGCCTCATAAAAGGACCATGAATGCTGCCTATTATGCCAGAAGCATTCATGGTCCTTTATGCAGCAATTGCATGAAGCTATCAAGAGTAAATGGCAAGGAAAATTGCAACAGGATGTTCTGCTTCTCCAGGACAGAATGGCTAGGAAAATTGCAACAGGATGTTCTGCTTCTCCAGAAAGCTTATTGTTCTATCTTCATTCATAGTCTTAATTAATGAAGAAATTCAGGGAAGCAAATTTGTACAGATTTGAGCATATAACAAAACGAAAGACTGTAATTGATTCAGTTTATATGCTCTTTGCAAAAAAAATAAAATAATAATAATGATGATAATAATGAAGCACCCGAAGAAAGTTGTTTGATCCTGATGAAACTCCACATGCAAATACCTCAGGACCGAATATGCAAATGATTAAAAAATAAGGACTAGTGACTAAACAGTGGCCTTCCACAAATAATGGGAACTGTACATTGAGGAGGGTATATCAAGAGCAAAGCTTACATGCAAGAACAATTGTGATAATGTATTGTGATTACATTAACCTTCACGAACTGTGAGCATGCATCGACGTCAGATCTGTGCTGAATATGAGCAGTTGAGCGAGTTTGAGAGAGGACGTATAATTGGGCTTAGAGGGGCCGGTTGGTCAAGTTGTCATATCTCTAGGCATTTGTATCGGACAATGTTGATACCAATGGGTTGAGGTGGACGCAACCCAGTGTACAGCCTAGGGCAATGATAGAATGCCAGGATCATTGTGAGAGCCACATGAACAGAACCAAATTTCTCTCTCTCTCAAACGTTGATCCATGGCTATGTTGCATGATCTACAGGTATTGAAGTGGCCATCCGGACCATTGCCAGATGATTTGTGGAACAGACACTACATTCAAGGAGGCTGCTCCACTACCAACCACTGAGCAGCGAGTGTCGCTGGCACCAGTTGCTGTGGTGTTGGGCCTGATCAATGTGGCATCATATTGTCTTCAGTTATGAGCCACGGTTCGTACTTGGCGCTGATGACTAGCACATAGTGTGTGGAGACGAGCTGGCCAGTGCATGAATCCTACCTTTACCATGGAACTGCACACGCATGCCGGGAGTAACTGTCTGGGGAGCCATTTTCTATGATAGCCGGACACCTTTGGTAGTCCTCTGTACAACTCTCATGGCTCAACAGTACATCAGCGACATTCTGTAATGTGTTGTGTTGCCATCCTGTCGCAGCATCACTGAGCAATTTTTCAACAGGATAATGCCTGGCTACACACGGCACGGCTCTCCGAGGCTTGCCTCTGTTTTGTCGACACCCTTCCATGGCCAGCCCGATAACCTGATCTCTCACCGATCGAACATGTTTGGGACATGATGGGATGCCACCTAACTGACCCGCAATTTGGACACCATCTGGCATGCTATACATCAGGACAGCATTCGTGAGCTGTATGTGTCCATGCCACACCGGGTAACCGCTTGTATCCGAGCTAGAGGTGGCTCTACAACATACTGACTTGTTCCACTCGTGTAGCTATTTTATTTGAACAAATGGCCCAACTCCTCAGGAATTGCAATCATTTCCTTTCCTATTCATGTACATTGCACATACCAATTTTCATCTCGATTGGGATTCTCTCTGGGTGTTTCATTTTTTCTTGGCAAAGAGTATTAGTGTTTTTTGTTCTTTCTTAAAGAAAATACTTAACTGAAACAGCACTGCATTACCAGCATGTTTAAAATTTGTGTCACTGCCTATTTCTGCATGTAGTAGTATGTTTTCTCAATAAGAATTTTTTTCTGTGAACTTTTTTCAGGTTCCTACACACAAGTATATTTCTGTATTCTGTGAATTGCTTGATGCTGTTCGTGAAGAATCTGTAGAGCTTATTACTCATTTGGGAAGAGGCCTAGGCAATTTTGCAGAATATTCCACTAATGCCTTATTTCTGGTAAATTAAAATTCCAGTTTATCGTACCTTTTAAAGGAAATGTGAATCAAATAACATTATATGCATCTACAGTACTGCTGAAATTTTTGTTTTATTAGAGAAAAATGTGCCAGTAAATTTACATTCATCATTTATGAATTAGAATTCATGTAAAATTTAATTCATCTTTCCATGTTTATGCACTTGTTTGGTTTTCATGTGTATTATCATATGACTATAATTGAAAGGAAAAGTTCTGTTTACAATAAATTTTCATTGTCTCTTTCTTTGTATTGCAAGTTTTTCTGTATCTAACATTGTTTCCTCATTCATCAATGTATAATTTCACACTTTTAGTCAATGTTGTTCTAAATGTGCCTCTTAATCTGCAGCCCAAAACCACAGTATTTAGCTCGTGCTTAAGCGAACTTTCGTGTTCCTTTGGACTCTCATGCCAATACAGTCTCAAGATATTTTCATTAACTTTTTCTGTTACAGAAGAAATTTCCTGCTCAGTTCTAATGTCTGCAGTACTAATTCTGTTCTGACATTGAATCCACTTATTTTTGCTTAGCATTCTTCTTATCACTCTTGTGTCTGCAGCTTCTAGCTTTGTTACTTTTACACCCAATTCTCTCTGTCATAAAAGAGGGTAGGTCGAAGTACTGGATTGTTTATGGCAAGTTTGGTTCTCTTACTAACCTCTTGGTGAAATTGTTCTTGTACAGCTGATAAGAGGCTTCTCTTGCTTTCCCAGTTCTGTTTGCTATCTCCTTCTCTTCAATAATTAAATCGAAATAATTAAAATGTGTTCCCTAGACACTGTAATGTTACACAGTTTCTGTGCTTCAATGTAATCAAAGACCATAAATGTGTGAGTGCTACATACATCACCATTTTAAAACTTTTGTTTTTGTGCCTTGAATGAAAGGAAGTGTACTTACTGCTTCAAAAAATTTGGTTAAAAATTGTTGGAACTTTTGAATTGTTGGTTGGAGTATTGCTTCAATCATTGATGCCAGGCATAATGTCATATAAACAAAGTTCATTGTATGAAGAAAAGGTGAACGAAAAATGACGATGAGGATTAGAATTTTTGGAGTAGAGTTAAGTTGTAAGCAAAGGCCACAAAACGTAGGTGAAATAAGTGAAAGAAAAGTAGTTAATGAAGACACGATGTTGCCACTCAGAATAGGTAGTTGATGTCCATTACCGGCTCTTTTGTATTTCAGGCATCTTCATTGTGCGCATTGTTGGGAAGTTTCCCCATATGTATCATTGACTGCGTGCTTGTCCATGAATTCATTTTACTCAATATTTTGTAACAGTGAATGCAAAATTATGTGGTTGAAGCTCAATCAATGTATTATAGCAGATGGCATCTACTATTTAGTCTTCTATTCCACACGTTTACGTTTATTTTCGGATTTAATGTCGAGCACTTCACAGAAAACAAACAAACAAATGAAGCCCAGGTAGGCATTAACCCTGAAATTGTACAGCTGCATAAAATTATTAATTAAAACACACACACACAAACACAAATGTACTCACTTCTTATGCTCCATGAATGGGGAACAGACATGGCACCATGTATCTACTCCATGTCAATCATCTGAAGACTTCAAAAGAGGTTGCAGAAGGTATAAAGCATAAAGGTAGATTCATATGTATTATAGTTTAGTTGAATCATTAAATATGTGAAATGGTCTTGCTCTATATTTAATGATTCAACTAAACCCCATATGAATTTATGCTTATCTTTTATACCTCCTGCAACCTCTTTGGAAGTCTTTAGTAGACGATTGACATGGAGCAGATACCTGGTGCCTCTTCATGGAGCATAAGAAGTGAGTGCATTTGCATTTTTTTTATTAATGAATATTTTTATGCTGTTGTACAATTTTAGTGTTAATGCATACCTGGGCTTCATTTGTTTGGTCTTTTTGCGAAGTGCTAGACGTTATGTCCGAAGATAAACATAAAAATGTGGAACAGAAGACTAAACATTAGATTTCCTCTGCTGTAATATATAGTGTTGTTCCATATTTGGAACTGATCTGAATCTTCCTCTAGTTGCACATTATGGTATTAACCAAATTGGGCCATTATACGTGGAATATATATAGTATCTGAAACAATCATTTTATGTTTCTGAATATTTCTGTTTCGCACGTTATGTTCTGTGAAAGTTCGACTGGCTGATAAAAATAACTTCTAGGTCTGATTTTTAATTATATTAATAACTTTTAATTATATTAATAAACAAAAATAACTTCTAGGTCTGATTTTTAATTTTGATAGCATACCTTAGATATGGAAATAAAACGTCAATAAGGCTTACCCTGTCACTCCTCGGCAATGAAGTTCACACATCGTGTGTGTCGCCATTCTATCTGTTGGCACAACTGCGCTCGAATGTTGACATCACATTTTCAATTCGCTATATATGCCTCTTAGTAAATGAGCTTCTAAAAAATGAATTGTGTAGGCATAAAATCATCCATTGACAAACTTTTTTTAAAAAAGAGGGTGGGCAGGTTCCCCTGCATATAAAATAAAAAGCTGTCCTGCTTCAATAGTTCACTGTCGCATTAATCACCTCTTTCTGTAGAAGTGCATAAGCTGACATGAACCACTCAACTGCAAAGTCGCACAACGAAACGATGATGTCCAATCCAAGGGTTAAGCAAAAACGTAGTTCAAAAAAAGGACAGTTTCTCAAGAAGAAAAAACATGCAATTGCATCCCTACGGAACAACCATTCAAAAACACTAATAATATTCTTTCAAAGTTCAATTGCAACCTGTCTAATCACGATACTAATCCAAGAAACTCGACCCATTACAACTTGGAACCACGCTGCATTTTCCTCTGTGTCGACCCGACACTCAGCGGACGTGTTTTGCCTAGGTTTCCTTCCTGGCATCTTCAGCACTACTATTGTTAGTATGATCTTCTCGATTGTTCCTTAGGCAGCCGGGAGCTCCGACGTCGGGCCGAGGGTTAACGTCATTAGATGTTCCGTGCCCTCTTGATCTGTAAATGTTCTTGCACCATCTCCTAAATGGTGCAAGAACATTTACAGATCATGCCGCAAGAGGGCACGGAACATCTAATGACGTTAACCCTCGGCCCGACGTCGGAGCTCCCGGCTGCCTAAGGAACAATCGAGAAGATAAACAGAAGAGCCGAAGTTTTTGCTGTTGAAAAAATGCATTTTGGCATCAAATGGAGAGACAAACAGATATTATAACAAGTTAGTAAAATCATGCAATGCATTGATTATGATACGCTTTCCAACATACTAGAAATCATTACTCAAGTTATGAGGAAAATGCCTGTGGAATAAATCTCACTCCTGTGCCCTGACCTTTGATCCTATTTCGATGATATTCAACAGAACTGGTTCAGTATACCTCCGAAATAACATGATAAAGTTTTGTGGCAATCGAAGTAATTTTACGTAAGTTATGATGCATGAGGGCTATGGAATAGATCCCGCTTCTGTGTCCTAACCTTTGACCCATTTCGCCCATTTTCAATAGGATTCGTCCTCAGGCAGGTCCCTACATCATACTAACATTTCATCCAAATCGATACATTTTTACGTAAGTTATGACGCATAATGGCGATGGAAGTGATTCCGCTCCTATGTCCTGACCTTTGACCCCATTTCGCCAGTTTTCAATAGGGTTTGTCCCCAGGTGGTCCCCTACCACATACTAAAATTTCATCAAAATCGAACCTTTTTTGCGTTAGTTATGACGCATAATGGCGATGGAAGTGATTCCGCTCCTATGTCCTGACCTTTGACCCCATTTCGCCAGTTTTCAATAGGATTTGTCCCCAGGTGGTCCCCTACCACATACTAAAATTTCATCAAAATCGAACCTTTTTTGCGTTAGTTATGACGCATAAGAGCAGTGGAATGGATCCTGCACCTATGTCCTGACCTTTGACCCCATTTCGTTCACTTTCAATAGGGTTCCTTCCCAGGAGTTCCCCTACCACATAATAAAATTTCATCGAAATATAACTAATTATACCCGAGTTATCGTGCGGACGAACATACACACACAACGCATGATGTAATGAGTCAGATGGGAATCCCAACCACCTGCTGGCAAAAGTGTGACGTCATAAAACTTTAATACGATCCACACACAACGCGTGACATAATGAGACAGATGGTGTGACCGCACGCCAACATCTAATGGGAAGAAAGACGCCATGACACTACACTAAAAACTTGGTAATTCGGGGTGGTTATTTAACCCACTAAACGAATTTTCCTAAAGTCGAGATCAAGCTAAATCGATTTCTAGTACCAGAAAACGGTAGGTTAACGACTTTCATCAAAATCCTTAGAGCCGTTTTCAAAATAAAATTTGCATACATACAAGAATTGCTTCTTTAAGGTGAACGTCAAGTAATTTTGCTTCCTGTACTTCGAATGGAAAAATTTCTGTACACATTTTCTTCCGAATTAATGCGTTCCCAAGGATGAAAATTTGAACATCGATTAAAATATCTTTATTTTATAACTTGCAATACTTAATATTTTCTAAAACATTACCATAATTATGCAATCAAACATTTGTTTGTCTACTAACGTCATCAAAGTACAGGTCGCGCCATTTTTTTCTGGTTTCAACACCACCAAAGAAAAAGTTATTGATTTTTAATATAATTATGGTTATGTTTTAGAAAATATTAAGTATTCCAAGTTATAATATGAAGTTATTTTAATTGATGTTCAAATTTTTATCCTTGGGAACACATTGATTGTGAAGGAAATGTGTACAAAAGTTTTTCCATTGGAAGTATAGGAAGCAAAATTACTTCACGTCCACGTTAATAATATGGGATAAGGGCGGTGGAATGGATCGCAATCCTATGTCCTGACCTTTGACCCCATTTCGTCCATTTTCAATAGGGTTCGTCCCCAGGTGGTCTCCTACCACATACTGAAATTTCATTGAAATCGAACCATTTTTATGTACGTTATGAAGCATATAGGCAATGGAATGCATCCCACTCTTACGTCCTGACCTTTGACCCCAATTCACCCATTTTTAATAGGGTTCGTCCCCAGGCGGTCCCCTACCACATAGTAAAATTTCATTGAAATCGAACCATATTTACGCAAGTTATGACGCATAAGTTCAATGGAATGGATCCCGCTCCTATGTCGTGACCTTTGACCCCATTTGTCCCATTTTCAATAGGGTTTGTCCCCAGGTGGTCCCCTACCACATACTAAAATTTCATCGAAGTCGAACCATTTTACGCAAGTTATCGTGCGGACAGACGGACGGATGGACAAAGCTGGAGCATATACGCTTCTTCAACCTACTGTTGGAAAGCGTAAAAAAGGGCTTAATTTCTAACAAAAAATGTGCAAGAGCTTTAAGTGCGGGATGAAACCAAAATGCAGTACTACCGCAGCAAAGCCACAATTATTGGAATTGGCAAAGTCTGCCGATTTCAATAATCTTTTTAAAGGAAGCAGTGACTGAAATTGCATGTTCAAAGCCTTTAGCAGAAGGAGGGTTAATCTTGATGGCACGATCTCGCACGTACGTTCAGGTGTACAAAAAGACAACTTGTATTTTGGAGCTCTGATGGGCTTGCTAATATTTAAATAATCCACAAAAATGAAGTTATGGAGCAGCACTCCATTGAGCTCCAACTCAAATGAACTCCTGGTTATGAACTTATAATTGAGTTTTTTTTTTTTTTTTTTTTTGGTATTTCAAAGATATTAGTATTGTACTTCTAACCAGATTTTCACAGTAAAATGCATGAAAAATGAATATTTTTTGTGCTTAGGCATTTCAGGGAGTAGTACTCATAACACTCACTCACTGCTGTAAAAATAAAATTATACGGATTGCATCTTATACATGGGCAGCACTAAGTGCAGTTCAGCTAGGTTTTTAATAATATTATATACCAGTCATCTTTTCTAGCAGTGGGCTTTTTTCATTTGTTTAGACTAATGCAAAGTATAAGTCAATAGTTGTATAACTGTCACACACGTTATAAAAGTCTTTAAGTCAAGTGCTCATATGCTTCGTTATTCTTGCTATTAGTTAAATATTTAAGGATGTGAAATATAAAATATTTCAATGGTTATAAATTGTTCAGAATGTTGCTCTTACCCAATATGGCACAATTAGGAAGGTTGTTGTTGGTTGCTTTTATTCCCAGGTACAAATCTCGAATGTTCAGGAGTTGACAGGTTCATGCAAATTAAGTTCATAGAACTAAAAACGTTCATCGGTTTACATGAAAACTTACAACCTCAGTCGAGATTCTCAGAAAATGAAAATGAAGATTTAGTTTAAAAGAATTAATGAAGTAAAAGAACTATTTACAGTGTGGTTAAAATCATGAGCTCTTATCGACGTCGTCTTTGTTTAAAAAATCTAACCATAAAAGAGCATTTGTAGTTACACCAAGAGATCAAGAGGTTTGCGTAAAATTTTAACAGAAAGCATAGAATTCCCTGCAATAGGCACTCATTACTTAAACACTACCAGACTAGTTTCAATCCGTCCATATCACGGTCATCTTCAATGGTACATTTATCGAAAGTTGATGTTATGCAAAGTTGGTGTGCACTAAGTGAACGTTTGAGTTGGTGTGAATGTCCAAGATTTGTACCTGGGAATAAAAGCAACCAACAATAACCTTCCTTATTGTGCCATATTGGGTAAGTGCAACATTCTGAACAATTTATAACCGTTGAAATATTTTATATTTCACATCCTTAAATATTTATGTAAGAGCAAGAATAACGAAGCATATGAGAACTCGACTTGAAGACATTTGTAACATGTGTAACAATAGTAATTGTAGCTATACAACTATTGACTTATAATATAGCTACATAAACCGAATGGTTAGTTATGGCTAACCAAGTTATATTAATGCAAACTACTTAACTCAGCATCATCAAACTCTTACAGCTTTAATTATTTTGTGAAATTAATATCCTATTTGTACTATTGAGAAGCAAAGTATGTTTATTATTATTATCTGTTGTTGCTTACTTTTTATGAAAATATTTAAAATGTGATGTATACATACAATCTCAAAGGAGTTCCCAAGTGCACCACTATGCCCCTCTAGTTAATCCTTCAACAGTTTCTTCCTTTTAATTCAGGCCCTAATATTTTGTTAATTGTATAGAAGGATTGTAAATTATTACTTGTTTTTTTAGGTTCAGAGGCTTCACTCAGTTGTATCAACTTTGTTAAAGTCAGGTGTCGAAGTTCACAAGCTGCATGCGTGCCGTATCATTGTTCGGCTGTTATCTACTGAGACCTCTTATACTCTGCATGTACTATCAAGGTAATGATTGTCATTCTTCTTTAGTTTGATTGCTGCATTCATCAACTTTTAGCAGATAAACCTTTTATTTGACTGGCAGTGTAATTTTTTTTTTAATTATTCCCTTTTCTTCTCATGTAAGCACAGTAAATAAATTTAGTGTGTAGAAAAATAAAAAAAAAAGATGACACTGAATTTTTGGGTATAATGAGCATATCTTTTGGTTCCTTTCTGACACAAAAGGAATTTCAAAGCAGATTTTTAGAAGAAAAAGGAGAATGCATTTACACCTGCCAGAAAAAATCTGTGCATAGCCTTAATGCTGTTCTTTAAGAATTGCAGTAGTTTCTGTTGCAATTTTGCCTAGGCATAGAGAAAAACAAATAGCACAACACTATTCACGCTGCTATTCTGGTTAGTAATGTCCATTGCTGTGTTGGTAGAAATGCACCTGAATGTGTTTCAGAAAAACTTGGAAGTTTCCAAGTTTAATTATAACTAGGAATTGGTGTAGGAATTAACTCTGTCTTAAGAAAACAAATGCATGCTTATGTAACTGGGTACTAAAGATAAGATGAGAGATGCTACTGAGTTGTATGCTAGAGAGTTATGTTACTTATTGGGAGTTTGTGGTATGACACATTCTGCAGATAGGTTACAGATGTGCAATGTGAAGGTAAGTGCTGTGATTAGGGTGGAGACAAATATTCTGAGATGGTTTGGCCATGTTAAAAAAATGATTAGTGAGATGCTTACTAAGATAATTTATTCAGCCCAAGCACACCCTAATTCCTGCGCTAACGTTTGTGATGTGGTGGTGCAAGCCGTCAATGCCCGCCGCACAACATGCTGGTCCTCTCGTTTGGTGGTGTGCCGCGGTTGCGGCAATCGCTCACGTCGGTCCATCCGTCTCTCTCCTGCACACACTGAATCCATACTCACCTCACTGTGGCTGGATATCGTCCCACACGGGCGGCGATGTCTCGGTACGATAAACCGCTGTCGCGATAAGCCACTATTTGTCCTCTGTCGAACTCCGAAACGTGCTGGAATGACTGTTATATTCTTTGACGAGGCATCATGAAGCTTCCCATGCACAGGTCCGGCAGCACAACACATTTCCACTACTTACACCCTGCTTTCTGTACACCCTTCTTATAGTGCTTCTCGGTGGCGTGCCGGCCTAACATGATTTGCATATGCCCTGCAATGCTAATCGTTTGCATGTCCTCTCGTGGGCGACGCATGCTGCGAATTTCAGGCCAATCGGATGCTTCCTTTTTGGTGTTGTATTTTGGGTAGCCAGCAGTGTATTAACATATTAATTCATATTTTTGAATATTCAATATCTATTAATTCATATTTTTGAATATTTATTATCTTCTATTAATTCTATTAATATGAGTCCATCTTTGAAGCAGTTGTCCTAAAGCATTTTTACTGAATGCTTGCTGAATCATGTTTTGAATTTCTGTAGCACTTTTACCAAGTTTAATGCACATGTGCTGTTCTTTCACATCATTTTAAAGCAGGAACAAATATCAGAATACACACTAAGCATGCAGTTAGTCTAACACAAAAACAGAACAACATTACCTTCAATGCTGTTACATGGCAGGGTCATTCAGAAGGGATGCATGCAGCATGGATGTTCCAAACTATAAGCAGTTCGTGGGTATTTACACTATTTTGTGATTTTGGGTAGCACCTCATAGATGTAAAAACAGTTTTAAATCTTCAATGTAGAACTGCTATTAAAAGCAGCAACAATACTGTTCGTCACGTATATTTTGTTTAAGTATGCAAGATGGAGTAGTTAGGTCCATACAATGATATGAAAACACAAAACGAACATTAATGGTAAATATTTTTTTTACTTGCTCATAATAATTTCGGCATTTTTAGTCACTGTGTAAAGCTTCTGCTTGATAGAACGGACATTTGCTTATTTAGATGAGATCCAAGTTCTGCCCGAATGGAAGATTCACAAATTAAAAAATACTATTTCGAGTTAAAATTATATACCCTTGTATAGGTGTTTGCAAGGAATGATGATTAAAACATGAAAGTTAAAAACCTAAATGAATAAAAAGGACACAAAGGAATAAAAGATGGACCCTAACTTAATTCACGATCGCAACACACTTCCAAACATGTTTTGGCAAGAATTTTGCCTTCCTCAGTGGAAATATTAAGGTATACGTGGGCACCAAGTCCTCGTCGACGATCCTCGAAAGACTGATGTAATGTCTTGTATTGCTCTGCCTTCAGCCTTTGTCGTCACAGACCATGGACAACTGCGTATCACTGCGCAAGCTGTTACTGGCGGCATCTATGGCATTGTGTTCTTCTTGGTCTACTTTTGCCATTCCGCACCTGCGATCTTTGAAACTGTGTTTATTAGCCTTTTGAAATCGATTGTTTTCCTGTTCGAACAGATATTGCCAGGCATGAGGTAATTCAATTGGTGAATTAGTGTTTCAGCATTTATTTCCAAATTTTTCAATGACTACCACTTCTGATGTTATGATCTGTCTTATGAGTCTTGTGTGATGTCAAATGTCTAATATTCTCCCAGTCGGGCTTCGATTGATTTTCTAATCAGTGTTGTATCAGAGCCGTTCTTGGTCTCTTCTTTTGCCAATCTTTAATATGTTATTTCAATCTCGTAATCATACGTCTTTTTGGTACTTCCGATATAAATGGAATCTTGTTGATTGTCTGTCTTGGTTGGAATGGCATATACTCCTGATCGATCTAGGATGGATTTTTTGTTATTACCAGAAGTTAGTAATGAGCCATTTTCAATGATGGTTTCTGCAAGATTTATTTCATTCGAAACACATTCTTTCTTTAATATGTTACTTAATGGTGGTAAGTATGGAAAAGAGATGTAAGGTTTATATATATTCTTTTTGTTTCGTCTGGTTTTGATTATTCTTAAGATTGTTATATATTGAATTAATCAAATGTTTATTGTATCCAAAATGTTCAGCTATATTTTCAATCCATTGTATGGATTGAAAATATAGCTGAACATTTTGGATACAAGAAACGGACAGAAACTTCTTGTTTTCCAAAGTTTACCTTTAAGTGGTGTATTTTCGCTTTTGAACGACGTAAGCCAATTTGACCGCGGCCAGATAGTTCGGACCAGGAGGAGGGCAGGTGCCAGTAGTTCGGAAACAGCCACACTTGTTGTCTGCTCCCATACTACTGTATCAAGGGTGTACCAGGAGTGGATTAACCATGCACAGACATCCAGCAGAAGTCCTTACATTGGTCAGCCATACTTGTTGGCTGCTCCCGTACTACTGTATCAAGGGTGTACCAGGACTGGATTAACCATGCGCAGACACCCAGCAAAAGGCCTTACATTGGTCAGCCATGCGCGGTTGATCCTAGAGGTGAGCTCTGTATGTCTTGGATGGCATCTCGGCAACGATGGGCAACAGTCACCTAGTCAGTCACCCACCAGTACAACAGCATTGCAGTTCAATCTATTTCCACATACACCATATGCCATACTTTGCTTCGCCTGGGGCTCCACAGGCAGAGACCAATGAGGGTACCCATGATGACACCCACTCATGGCCAACAATGCCTTGCATGGGCCAAGGAATTTCAGAATGTACCCTCAACAGGTGTAAGAACAGGGTGTCTACTGGTCATGAAAAAGTAATAAAATTGAGTGGATGGTCATGAAATTGTCTTTTTTTTTTTTTTTTTTTTTTTTTTTTGTTATCAGCACCTGAATGAAGACACGTTTGCGCACCTAGAATAAAACACGAACCGGCACCCTTATAAACCGGCATGTAGTCGATGCCCCATGAAAGCGAAAAGCACCGGCCATCACAAGCAAGAGTGCAGAGCGACAATAATGTCGGGTAGACGCCAGAGACATCGATTTACGCAACTTATGGACTTTGAGAGAGGCTTGAAAACCGCAGGGTGGTTGGCGCGCCGTATATCCCGCCACGTGGATCGTTCTGACCATACCGTCAGACTGTGTTGGGAACAGTGGACACGTGATGGCACTGCCACACGGCATATAGCCATTTTAGCAGCAATGATATTATAGACACATCAGTTTTTGCCTAAACTATTGTCGCATGGAATTAATTTCAGTGTTTGTTAAAATAAAAAATAACCATAGATCTCAAGCCAAGGGTACTAGATTATGAGTCTAGAATGGTTTTCATTGTGCAACACATTGTCGAGTCATGAATTTAACTGAAGTTGTCATGGAAAAGTCATGAATTTGGTTCATTGAAAATCACCATAGGAAGTCAATTTTTCGTGCTGAAGGATATTAAGAACACAGTTTGCCATCTTTACATGATTTTAAAAAATTACGGTTAAAATGATATATACATTAGAACATGAGCACTTTCAAGTCCACAGTGAACTTGGCAAGCACACCATCTGATGACGGGTCCACAGTGGACTTGAAAGTGCTCATGTTCTAATGTATATATCATTTTAACCGTAATTTTTAAAATCGTGTAAAGACAGCAAACTGTGTTCTTAATATCATTGAAAATCAGTAGACACCCTGAAGAAGGTCATCTAGAGTGATTAGCCCCATTTCCTGCTGCACCATGCAGTTAGTCGGGTTCCCGTATGGTGTAAACAACATGAAGCCATATACCCCGGTTGCACAGTTGAGGTTCAACATGCTGGTGGAGGTGGTGTTCTGGTCTGGGGAGTTTTCTCCTGACAAGCCGTAGGTGTGTTGGTTATCATCCCACAAACTCTGAATGGTGGATGTTACACGGACCTATTATCCGGCCATCTATATCTTCAGAAACTTTACCTGGGCCACAGTGCCATCTTTCAACAGCACAATGTGATTGGACTTGTATAACTACTGAGTAGTGTTGGAGGAACATGATAACGAATTAGTCACATTGCCTTGGCACCCCCAAATTCCCCTGACTGTAACCCAACTTAACATTTGTGGGATATGCTAGAACGGGATGTGAGAATTGCTTATCTTCCTTCACGGAATGAGCATGCACTGACGGGCTGCTGCAGAGGACATGGGGTCCAATTACAATGGTGGAAGTTCAACACTTTGTAGAATCTGTTCCTAGGCTTTTGCAAGCTGTGATTGCACAGAAAAGTGGACCAACACACTATTAGGTAGGTGTTTCTCAATGCATGGTAATAAGTGTGACTTGCACTATGTTATGTGTACCAGGGTGAGTCAAAAGTTCATTCCATTTGCATACAGGGTATCCAAAAAAGGTGTTACAAAGTAAAGTGATCTCATCAGGGCACTGAGCTCTATAATTGTGGTATGTTTTTTTCCCCCAGGACAGTATAGAGATTGAAATTTGAAAACGCCTCACCATTTCCGGAAAATGCCTTTTCAAAAGGGAGTCCCTCAGCATGGAGCAGCGACTGTTTATAGTGCAAAAATAATACGGTTTTAGAGACACTGGGGCAGTGAAAACCCACACGTCCATCTGGTGGCACCTCTGCATTCGCAACATGTGACGGGGTGGTGTGGAATCAACGCAAAACGCATAATTGAACCCACCTTCATCAACAGAACTGTTACTGGTGCAAGTTACAGTCAGCTACTGGCGAAGGAGTTCGGACCCCGAGCAAGACTTCATCGGATGGTCAACACCTACTGGTTCATGCAGGATGGTGCACATCCACATAAGAGTTGCTGATGTGTTTTTCTGGCTACAGGACACCTTTCAGGACTGTATCATCGCTTTGGACACTGCAAGGTTCATTGGACAGGGCATTAAATGGCCTGAACCCGTGTGATTTTTCTTATGGGGTTATTTGAAGGACCGAGTCTTCAGGACTGGCCCCAATGCACTGGAGGACCTCAAAAAAGCCATTGCAGACGAAATCCAGGCCATAAAAAAAAGATGTGTTGCAGCATATTATCGGCAATTTCCAGTCCCGTCCTATACGATGGTTTGTGGAGACGGTGGCCATTTTGAAAATCTGTTCTATTAATTTCACTTGAGTTTCTCTGAAAATTGCAGTAAATTTGATCCAGTAATAACGAAGTTGTGTCATTTTACTTTTTAACACCTTTTCTTGGCCACCCGGTATGAAAAGTTTAATGATGCAAGAAAGCCATACATGCTCATCTCATTCTACAAAGTACAAGCCATTGTTTTCTGTAGTTCTTTGCCTACGGTCCCACAGTGGCACCACTTGTCAGGTTTTGAGGACAGAAACTGCCTAATGCCAGATCCCACGTTTGTCACTTAAGCTAAGTGCTGTCTTTGCAGGAAATGGGCCATGAAGCAAAACAGGTGGTAGTCGTGCTGGTTAGAATCTTGACCCCCTTCCAACATTAATGTAGATTTTAATGGAGTACTGTGAAGATGTGACTTTGGGCATTATCCAGTCTGCAGCTGTTTAACATAGAGGTTTCAGTCAAACCATCTGGCATGAGTTCCCAGTGTACAGGACTGTCACAATTCCACCAAATGCATAGTATGGCTTTTCACTTGAACATTCCTCTTTGCATCACTATCTGTGCTTCCTGGCTGAGTCGCAATATACACTTTTCATCACCTGTGACGATATGCTGGCAAAGCCTATCATTCTGTGAATTTGACAGCAATTTGCAACAGAGGAGAAACCAAGCTGGTGAAGGTGACAAGTGATGGTGGATTGGGAAGACCCGTCCTCATCTGCCAATTGTCGTGCACTGGCACCAAGATTTACTGTCACAGCTTTGACCAGGGTGTAGATGTTGGTCGGATGTCTTGACGTCGGCTAGTCTTTGAGACTAGTGTTTACAGCATTGAAATGTGGGAACCATTAGTGCTGCTGTCCAAGCTTTCAACTGCATAAATTTCACTTGCTGCTGTGTTTAACGCTTTTTTCCTGTAATGCAGTAGAAGCCCCTGAGCAGCAAGTTTAACAACCTCCATCCTCTGCTCACCTGATAATGCAACGTGGCTCCATGCCAAATGCATGTTGTCAGTCATGTGCTCCGCAAAATCGCTGTACCCTGTTGACACTGGCTTGTGTTTCACCCAGAAATGGAGGCCCAACGTTACATATAGCTCAAAATAGGATTAATTTTTTATTTGCCCTGGTATACCTTGTTAAAATAACAGTATTTTTTTGTTTCCTCTGAAACATGAGAATAACTATCATTTTGTCCTCATTTCATAATGCAATGTGAAAGCTACATTCTTTAATTTATGCTTCATTCATAAGCCATGCTGTTTTTATGGAAGATGTAGTGTGTAATGAGTACTCTGATTTCATTATAGCGAAGGAATGGAGCCATTTCTGGAAACATTGTTTTCACTTCCTGGAATTACAGAAATATTGAGTAACCATCTCCTGCGAAAAGTTTCAAGGCTATCAGTTCGTGTGTGAAATTTGCATGGATGTTTTTCTAATTTAGAGTTTGTTTCGGTACGCTAGTCAAAGTGTTTTTTATGCATTTTATTTTCTGTTATGTTGATCACAGAGTGCATCTGTATGCAGTGACTTGTTTGATGAAGTCATTCATTTTTGGAAACTTTAATGATATTTTAAGGTATAATTACAAAAGAAGGACTTGAAGTAAGTCTCTGCCACCTGTGAGTAAAGTATTGCTAAAACATACAATTGTATTTTCAGATGCTTTTAATTCTTTTCCTGTTTTCAATGTTAGATAGTTCTTTAAATACATGTAGTATCCAAATCCCACCTCTATTGCTACTTCTTCAGAAGTTATACTCCATTCCATTCAAAAGGAAAACCTGTAATGCAGATTCTCATTTTAGCCATTTGCGCAGTGGTTATTTTGTCATTTTACAAGATGTCTTGTTTTGGTGCTTTCAAATAATTGTTTGATACATGCTATGCAATTAATGAATGTCTTACACACAAATTGGCATAGTGTGCTATTTTCTTGCGCAGAGTTCCTGGGTCTTTTATGCTAGCTAAGACATGACTGTTGTTCATTGGCTTTGCTTCCTCTATTAGTCCTCATTAAAATTATGTGTTCTGGTTTTTATAATAAAGATATTAACTACTCTTGCTGAAAATCTGATTTTCTGAATATTTATGGAGCTGTTAATTTCCAATTTGGTTTCATGCATCACTCCATAGCTTTTCTGAGCATTTTCATTATGATACTATTTGCCACTTGCTGCTGCTGGCAGGGTAGCAGTCACATTTCTTTGCTTGGAAATAGTTCCAGGTAGAAGTTCAATTTTACCTTGATCAGATTGAGATCTTTCACTTTTTTATGGCATTCCTGCACAATCTTTTATTGAGTTCTGGGATTTTTCAAGTTTCTTTGCGCCTTTTGCAATTAGTGGCTAATCAGATTGATTCAGCTCACTAATATCACATATAGGATGTATCACTATCCTGTAGAAATTGCTCCATTTATGTTATGAAAAAATGAACATTTTAAATCAGATAAGTCCTCATACAAATGAAGGCTGTTTTAGTGTTGCAAGACAGATTTTCATTTTAATGGCTGCTTGAGTGCTAGATTACCAACCAGCAATATTGTACTACATCTGCTGTTGCAATGGGTAATCATAATTGTGAAACAGCAATTCACATACAACTTAAGTGATGTTTTTACTGTCTCTGTTCTTATTTTATATGAAATTTTGAACATTTTGTTTTGGAAATTTATATTTTGGTGCTCCTCATTTTCTATGTCGTGCAGAAGAGTTATTTACTTAAGTAGACACACTTTTTAAAACATTTCCTGAAGTACATACTATTATATTTCTTTTTGCTGTTCACAAGAAAAAAATATGTCATATGTAGAATATACAAGTTTGTATTTCCACTATGTGCAATCTGTGGCAGTTTCTTAAAATGTAATAAATTCTAAGTATTGAAAATGGGAACACAGAGTACCCCCGAAATCTCAGTGCACACTCCTTTTATAATACAACAGGAAGAGAAGATACCGTAGGAAAAGTTTGTAGAATGTTTACTTATTAGTTAATCCTTGGTCATTTGTTTTGATGGGGTTCTTTGAAGATATTAATAAGTGAAGCCTCTTTGTGATGTTCATTCAAGGGCTTTCTGTAATAGCAGTGCCTAAATATTAATATAAAAATATAGTGTCTACCGCCTAAATATTTGATTTTAGTTACATTGTCAGTTTTAATCATGTTAAAAAAAGATCTTATCAAAATGTATTTTGTACTGCAAATGCAAGCAGGTGATACAGCATTTCAAATTGAAATTTACTTGTTATCCTTGAGTATACATAAGTGGTAATAATTCAGTGAGATTTTGAGTTATAATTTTTAAGAAGCTGTTAGTTTTATGTTATTTTTTCACAAATCCTGGATTTTTTTTTTTTTTTTTTTCGTATTATTCAGTGGAGATCTCACAGAAATTGCTGATATTCCAGTTTTGGGTTCATTATTTACATTCATATTGCTTGTTCCCTTTGAATATAAATATGTGATATTAATTCAATGAGATTTTGAGTATTGTTGCTTCAACACTATATATATATATATATTGAACTGTTAATTGTCTTTTGTTTTAAATGCAAAATACCAGAATGGTGCATTTCACCCCCACTCTCCAAAGTGGTTAAATCTTTAGATTGAAATCTCACAGGAGCAGCAAATATTGTATTTATCTAATGTTCATTATTTCTGCAGCTAATGCAGATCATATGGCAAACCATATAATCATACCTGTTGTCTGTTTCATCATATATGTGGTACTTTGTGGCTGCTCCTAGTTCTTGCACTATAAATAATCTACTGATAGAACACCTACAAATTTCTTTGAATTACATGGAATTTTATTTTCGTAGTTTTACTGTCCTCAAAGTTTAATGGATGCTTAATTTTTTTACAATGTGTGGAAGTACAACTAGGAACTGATGTACACTATTATTATTATTATTATTATCTGCTTTTGTATGGCATTAAGTTTTGAATTTTGTGCAATTCTGTTTTAAAAGTCTATCTGTTTTCATTTTTAGTTCTGCAATAACTTACCTTTTCACCCATTAAAACTGTATCATCATTGCAGAATCTATCTTTATTATTAATTTGTTAAATGTTATAGGCATGAGCAATCATGAATTAAAGTAAAATTATTACTTACTATAATTTTTGCTTCATTTCTCATCTTATTATGGGCATGTATTCGTGCTCCAAACTTCAGCCTGATGTTTTGAGAGTATTCAAGTGTAATACTTTTATCTGTTTTAACATATATTAAGTCTATTTAATCATAATACTTATTAAACTTTAAATTTTCATAAGTGCTATTGTTGATTACATCCATGTGGTCACAAGTTTCAATTCAAATTATTATCAGCAGTTGCTCTGGCTTTATTAAAGTTTTCGCCAAATGAATTTTTTTTCTTGTGCCAAAGTGTTGTAACAGTGCAAAAAATTAATCACCAATATTTTCGCCGAAACGATTTTTTTTTTTTCACAAGTGGCAAAGAATGCGATCGGCAGTGTGACCCCTTAATTATGATAACCACATAAAACTACCTTTAAAAGCTTTTGAAACCATATAAATATGCTATTCCAATTTAAAATAAACCTTTCTGAATTTACTTAAAAAAGCACAAGGCAAAAAGTTTTGTTCTGCTTCAATTCATCACATAGATGAGTGTGATTTTATTAAACACAGTGAAGGAAAGTTTGCGCCAATTACGCCAAACTGCTACAAATTACGAAAGAATTTAATATTTGCGCCCAACTGCGCCAAAACAGTAATCCACAGCAAAAATCGACAAGCAAAAAACATGTTTTCAGGGCAAAAAATGCCGTTTTAAACGTCAAATTGTACGACGCTTTTGAAAGGTCTGCCCGTAATTTGGTTAAACGTATAACGACGCTTAATCAACACGTACCGCCAATACCAACATTTTGCAATGTTTTCACCTTCCTACCTTCTAATTCGTTGTTTTTTCGGCATAAATGACGAATAGGTTTCGATGTAGCTGGAGGTGTTTTGTTGTAATTAAGTGATATGTAGAAGAAACGATGTTGTACGTTATGAAATCCTGATGAAGATTATTTACAGATGGTTTGGGGGTCTTTCGGAGTGCTGTCCAATTGAGATTGTTTATATGTCGTTCCCTGCTCTTTGGGATGGCACAGTTATTTCGTTCCCGGCGAGGTGCGCGATTACGTAAATACAGCGTAAGCTCAGTCGTTAGCTGTTTCGTTGACGCGGAGGACGACTGAAAATGGCTCTCCCGTGGCTGGATACGATGCTTCTGTTTCTAAAATATTCATAGGCATTCGGAGATGCCAACTTTTACGGATTTTCACTCCATCTTACGTTTTACGGAAGTCACCCAAACAACTACAGAAAAGCCCACACAAGATCACTGCCCGCAATTTTCTATTCGTCTTTTGGGTGAGAAAACGCCCTTTGCAGATAGTCCCTATACGCCTTCGATGTTCTGACTTTCCCCGCCAACGGAGGTGGAGTTTTGTCTAGTGATTCCCCGTACAGCCATTTGAGAGTGCCGTGCGCAAAACCCGAGACGGAGCTCAGCTCAACTCCTTTTGCGAACTTTTAATTGATTACATGTGGCTTTGTTCTTGTGAAAATTTCGATGCAAACGTTTTAACCCAATCTCTTGGCTGTCGGGTGACACGAAATCGCCGAATAGCTCGCGAGACATTTCTTTGTCGTCGAATAGGTCGGGTGTCACCCGCCAAGCCGATGACGCCTCTGTACCTATAGCTCGCATGTCGGTTTTCGTGAGGAATTTCTTTTCGGCGAATAGCTCGGGAGTTATCCGTCACGCCTATAACGCCTCTATAGATCGCATGTCGGCGCTCGTGAGGAATTCCTTTTTTTTGCCGAATAGCTCGCGTGTCTGGCTTCAGCCGATGATGCCTCTATAGCTCGTACGTCTGCGCTCGCAAGACATTTCTTTTTCGCCAAATAGGTCGGGTGTCATCAGCCAGGCCCTGACGCCTCTGTAGCTCGTGTGTCGGAGCTAGCGAGACATTTCATTTTCGCCGAATATCGCGTGTGTCACCTTCCATGTCGCCGCTCGCGAGACATTTCTTTTTCGCCAAATAGGTCAGGTGTCACCCACCAAGCCGATGACGCCTTTACAGCTCGCATGTCGGTGCTCGCGAGGAATTTCTTTTTCGCCGAATAGCTCGCTTGTCAGGTGTTATCCGCCATGCCTATGACACACCTCTGTAGATTGCATGTCGGCGCTTGCGAGGAATTTATTTTTCGCCGAATAGGTCGGGTGTCACCCTTCATGCCGATGATGCCTCTGTAGCTCGCATGTCGGCGCTCGCGAGACATTTCTTTTTCGCCAAATAACTCGCATGTCGGCGCTCGCGAGACATTTCTTTTTCGCCAAATAGCTCGCATGTCGGCGCTCGCGAGACATTTCTTTTTTGCCAAATAGGTCAGGTGTCATCCGCCACGCCCATGACGTCTCAATAGCGCGTGTTTCGGGACTTGCGAGACATTTCTTTTTCGCCGAATATCACGCGTGTCACCCTCCATGCCGATAACGCCTCTGTAGCTCGCATGTCGGCGCTCGCGAGACATTTCTTTTTCGCCAAATAGCACGGGTGTCATCCGCCACGCCCGTAACGCCTCTATAGAGCATGTGTTGGGGGACTTGCGAGACATTTATTTTTCGCCAAACATCACGCGTGTCACCCTCCATGCCGATGACGCTCATGAGACATTTCTTTTTGCCGAATAGCTCGGGTGTCACCCGCCACGCCGATGATGCATGCCTCTGTAGCTCGTATGTCGTAGCTGGCGAGCCAAAGCTGAGCTTTTACTGCTAAGTTGTAGCCTCTACTGCAGGCAAAAAAAAAAAAAAAAAGAAAATATGAGTGCTGGGTGAGTATGGGTGGAAAGAGTTAATTTAGATTAAAACGAAATGAAATGTAGCAGTGAAACAGCTATGGCAACAAAAAGAACGAAGTCAGATACAACTTGTCATCAAGTGTATCGTGATATGTTATATAATAAAGAATTGCCTTTTTGTGAATCATCTAAAGTTTTGCTGAATCACGCTTTGTAAGCCATGTGGCGGCTATGATTGTAGGCATCATGCAGGGAGCAAGAAGATAATGCGTACAAAACTTGCCTGGAGAGCTTTTGGAAGAAACAGCATAATTTTCAAGAGCAATATGGCATTATGTCTTTAAAAAAAAGTGTTTGATCAATGCATCCTTCCAGTGCTTACGTATGGTGCAGAGACGTGGACCTTAACTAAAACAGACATACAAATGCTACAGACAACTCAAAGAAGCATGGAGAGGTGCATGCTTGGTGTAACCAGGAGAGATAAAAAGAGGAACTCGTGGATCCGAAAAATGACAAGAGTGGAAGACATCATGATCGGAGTTAAATTCCTGAAATGGCAATGGGCTGGATATACTGCCAGAAGGACAGACCATCGATGGACAGCCGGAATTTTAGATTGGATTCCAAGGGACAGAAAACGACCCAGAAGAAGACCAGTTGGGTGGATGAAATTCGAAAGTATGCGGGAGTGACATGGAGGAGACTGGCACAAGACAGACCATTGTGGAGGAAACTTGGGGAGACCTTCGTCCAGCAGTGGATTGATAATGATGATTTCATCTTATAAGTTGATATGGAGTATAAGTCAAATGCTTTAAATTTCTCAGTTTCTTTATCTAGATAAGTCAATCCTGAGCATAAGGAGAGGCTAGAATAAATACTGTTAGTATTTTGAAATTCTATTTTTTGCTGCTTTCTCTTAGAGTCTGACTGAAGTCAAAAACCAAAGGAGCTTTTGATTTCAGTTAGAGACATCAAATAAGATAAGCAATTCTTGATTTTAATTAAGTTGAAAGATACAATTTGGAGATTGATAAATAAAAAAAAAAGGCTGCCTTCACTATCCGCTGGTTATTGCTGTTCTTAAAGCCCATGTACCTTTGGCTGTCAACACGATTATCACCAGCCAATCAAATACAAGGCAGCAATGTGTATTGTAGTTCTGGCAGCTTTGCAAAACCAGAGGTCACCCACAGGGTCGTTTGTGGAGGGAGATGCAGCTGACATTTCAAATAGGTCATGGCGATTTTTATGACGTTTCTGTCAAATGGAAATATCCATTTCAGGAGCTTTTAAAAAGTTCTTAGCAAATAGAATATTACATTTCGTACGCTTTGGGAATAGTTTCTTATGTACACGATATTACATTTTGGGTGCTTAGAACACGATAAAAAAAATTAAGGCATAATACATATATTTTTTTCCGGACTTCTGAAGAATTAGTCTCATCTTATACACTGAAAAATACAGTAGTAAGAACAGCGTAGCACCAAAAAATTCCTGTTGGGGAAGGGGCTATTGTGTGTGTGACACACATACACAGTTGAGTCTCTATTTAATGAAGTTCCACTTGAAAACTTTGTTAAATTGCAAAAGCTTAAATAAAATGAAGTTGAATTTGGACAGTAAAAAGTAAATTGAACTTTTGAGAGTTGAAATTTTTTTTTTTTTTTTTTTTTTTTTTTTATAAATACATATATTCATAGAAGTAGAATACATTGTCTGAATAAACAAATTAATGAAGACAAGGAAGCAAAGACTAATGCTTACCTCTCAGTTTCATTATCCTGATAAAATCTAATTCTCTGTACAAATTTCCTATAAAAAGTGTTTTGTTCATAAAAGTTTCACAAATTTGTAAACAACGAAATGTTGAGATGTTTATAAATATGTTTCATTCCAATCCTCATCGAATCATATTGAATGCTTTAGGCATTTCTTCACGAGAAGGTATTTTGATAGCGTATCATCATCATCATTTACTATAGTTTCTTCACTACATTTTATAACTCTTTCCAAGATGTCATTCTCTGTTGGATATAATTAATGATCACAACGTTTTCATCAATGTTAAAATCAGAGAGCTCTGCACTTCCTTTGTCTTTCAGCTGCTGCCATTTTAATACTTTATAGACACAGCTTTCTTTTTTACTCTTGATCAGCATCATCTAAAAGTTTCACTTTATCCGTAAGAGACAGGCATTTTCTTTTCGACATTTTGAGCAAACACAGACGAGTCAAGCGTGTACTCACTGAATGAGAATGAATATGTAACTTTTACAGAGTCAGGCCCACACCAGTTACAACCAGTTTTATCCTGTGGTTTGTAACTGGTGTGGGCCTGACTGTTTTATCTGTTCTACGATGGACTTTCTATCCAGAACTGGAAAAACATATACTTCGTGAAGTCTCCGTGGATATGACTACTCGCATGGCTTTCCTTTCCTTTTCCAAAATCCCGTGTGCCTCACAGAACCAAAACTTTCAAGATAAGGAATTAAGAACATCTTGTTCCTATCTGCATGCTAAAAATTGTTCAGCAAAATTTTTGTAAAAAAAAAAAAATGGTAATTTGTTATATAGAAATTAATTTACATGTAAATGTTGTTCAAAGTCAAGGTTCTGTGGAAAATTTCATTAAATGGAAGTTTGTTATATAGAAATTCTACTGTGTGTGTATTATACCTTAGATAAATAAATAGATAAGAGTTGACATACAACATCGTTTTCAATCGCTTTCGTGCTTTGGGGGTTTAACACGTTCACTGCCCGTGCTATTTCAATGGCAAGCATGCTGTGCCGGTAAGAAACTTGAGCAAATATCTTGAGATGTCGCAAGTTGTCACGCTACACTACGGATGAGCTTTTATGCGTTCGGATCAACCTAGCAGTGTTCAAATCTCATAGCTTCGCACAACTCCGTTATTCTAAAATACAAGAAAATGTATACATAACTGATATTTTTAATTATAACCTTCAGTAATTCCAGGGATTTAAACACGTCTACTGCATTGCTTTGCAATGTATGAGGTCTGATCAAAAAGTTCCAAGACTAGGCCGATATACAACAAAGTACTTAAGTCTGGCTATGATCTCCCTCAAAGTAGTCTCCTTGGGCAGCTAGCATACACCGCTGCCAGCGTTTTTGCTACTGTTGGAACACTCCCTGGAAGTCCTGTTCGCGAATAGTGTCTAGCACCGTCTGCGATTCACGCTAGATCTTGTCCATGGTTTCAAAACTGCAACCCTTGAGCTTCAGGAATAGAAAGAAGTCGCAGCGGTCCAAACCCGGCGAGTAAGGGTAGTCATGCTGTTGCGGCTGCAAAACTGGCATGTTTCTATAATGCTCTGTGAGCTGCTGCATTATCACGATGGAGCAGGAAATCACCTTTTCAGATAGTTTGCGGCGAATGTCCTCCCTAAGATGCCGCAGAACAGCGCAGTAAAAAAGTGCGGCGATGGTCTGGGGGACAAATTCACGGTGCACAACCCCACGAATGTCAAAGAACACGATGAGCAAGCTTTTGGTTGTGCTCCGAACCTCATCTCCAGTGATGACCCACGACAGGAACGTTGGTTCATTCACCACCTACTGACATAGATCTTGACAGAGTTCGACATGGAGCGCCTTCTGTTCGGGGTTCAGAATCTTTGGCACACACTTTGCAGCAATGCGATGCATATTCAAAACTGACGTTAGAATTTCTTGCACTGTTCCATATGACACATTGACGATGGTAGTAATGTCTTGAATGATTCTCCGATGATCCTCATGCACCAGTTCCCTAATTTTGTTCACATTTTTGGGGGTTTTGCTCGTGGATGGTCGCCCTGACCTCTCTTCGTCTTCGAGTGCCGTTTTGCCACTCTTGAAGCGCTCGTGCATCTCCGGTCCCGATTTGCCGGGTTTGATGCAGAATTTGATGTTCGCTTGCGGCTCTAGTTTGC
This sequence comes from Macrothele yani, assembly GCA_039090855.1. Taxonomy (NCBI): domain Eukaryota; kingdom Metazoa; phylum Arthropoda; class Arachnida; order Araneae; family Macrothelidae; genus Macrothele; species Macrothele yani. The sequence goes on from CM077026.1 coordinate 123,313,363, forward strand.
AGTCCATACCTAAATTGCAGCTGTGTTCTGCACGTGGTCACCAAACATCGTGTAGCACAGCTCCCGATGTTCACAGAACGACGCCACTTGGCACAATGACTCATGAAGGTCACTGCCCTCGACCGCTGCTGGCGCATCCGCCATCTGTTGGCGTGCTACGTTCCTAGTCTCGGAACTTTTTATTCGCACTACGTATATGCTATGGACGTGCATGTCCTGCAGACGGTAACAAATAGTAAAGTTCTTCAGTCGCAAAAAGATTGAAAAATTCGATTGGTTCAATACCTGTGACATTAATTTTCAGTCCTAGTACACTAGTGAATTAGGACTGAAAATTAATTCACACTTCTTTTTTTAGCGATGTTTCATTTTTGATACGTTTGTGTTTTGCAACAGCTTCCTTCCTTTTAATTGATTGTTTCAGCAGAAAAATAATGTAGAATTTTTGTAACTTCTTGTGACGTTGGGAACATCATACCGATGTGTAGCTGAAATCTGCTTAGGTGGAGTATGAGAGAGAACATTGCATTCTTCATTTTCACTGCTGGTTGTACTGCAGCTACTAAAACAATATGTTTCTGCATATGATGACAAAATATCGAGATATCATGGCAGGATGAGCCTGCTGATGAACTTTTGGTCGAGAGGGACCGGAGATAGCCTGTCTGAACATATCCGTTGTTTCCACAAAACTAAGCATTGAAGTCAATATGGGTTTCCTTGCAATCATTTTAGCGTCCTCTGTTACGTAGGAACTCTAAGCAGAAAATGCATTGTATTACCACTCAAACATTTATTTATTGATAGTTTCCTTCATTGCAAAACCAGTAACGTTCAAAGGAAAATAAACATTGCAGTGAAAAGTGCATGCTATGTTAAGTCAATGGGGAATCAACTGACTTTTCCTTCCCTAAAACATGTGGGAAAAAATCCACTGTCCCAAAACTGCGGTCATTTTTGAACAGTTGGATACTCATTCTCAGTGCCAGTAAGAAAACAGATACTTTTCCTCAAGTGCTGAAGGTTTTAGGAAGGGAAATATGAGACCACAAATATTACGCCGTTCGGCGGCGGCACATGGGCTCATATTGTACGACGCTGTTCGGTGTCATATAGCAGTGAAAGTGTTAAGCCCCCCCCCCCGTGTGTGTGTGCACCAGTGAGTAAGAAAGGTACTCTTTATCCATGAATGCATGTTGAAATATGAGGAAAAAGTAAACATTTTTGTTCTGAACTGTTAAGCTGTGAAATGACAAAACTAAAGTGACCAAAGTGTTTGATCATGCTACCCCAAAATCAGTCTCCTATGTCAGAAATCAAATTCCAAGTACAATATGAACAGATGAATTTATAATCTGTTATTTCCAATATTAAATATTGAATAGATTTTCACCTAAATTGTGATTTTACTGGATTAAGAAATTGTACATCTTTTTCATGTGAATGAAAAATTGTGCTTAGCTGCAGAATACATTTCTTTTAGTATAAATACTCGTTTGTTCGCTGTGTGACAACATTCCTGTTTTATTAACTGATGTATCAGAAAGTATAGTTTTGTAAAAGTGATATGTGTAGCTTTGCTCTTCATATGATACATTTATACAGTATCTAACAACTGCCTTGTAATGTGCAATTTCACACTTCTTTTTTTAGCGATGTTTAATTTTTGATACTGCTGTTTGTGTTTAGCAGCATCCTTACTTTTAATTGATGTTGGTTTCAGCAGAAAAATGTTGAATTTTTGTAAATTTTAAGGTTGTGTGAAGTTACACTATGATGCTATTTTTCATACAATAAATTTTGTTTGCTATACCAAAATCTCCTCCTTTACTTCAACTGTGACTTAAAAAGTCCTTGGCAAGTGTTGTTTGGAATATATTTCTTGAGCTTACTATTAAAATAGTAATATATTTGTTTCAAATTGCATATAACTTTGAAAACATTTTTTTTGCTGCTTTGTCTATTCACTGTATTGACAAAAGTCACCGGACACCTAAGAGAGAAACATAACATAGCATTTATTGACATACGGTGTTAGTCCACCTTTGGCCTGCACTGACCCTTTGACACATGTTTTCTACAAGATTTTGGAACACAGTCACAGTGATAGGTATGTGCTTCCATTTAGTCAATAATGCTGCCGCTAACTGTTGCTTAGTAGTAGGCCTTAGTTCCAAACTTCCTATGCGACACTCTAATTCATCCCATGGATGCTCTATAGGATTAAGGTCAGGGCTCTGTGCTGGCCAGTCCACACACGATACGGAATTATCAAACCACGGCGTTAACAGTACTTGTTTTATGGCTTGGTTCATTATCCTGCTGGTACCAACAAGTCTCGGTTCCACAGATAAATGTTCTTTACATCATGTTAAACGATGAGTAGCATTCCGAGTGGAGATGAAAGGCTTATGAGCAGCCGCACGACCACGGTAACCCATGGAATGAAGTTCTCTGCGAATGGTATGTGTACATACCTAGGTTCCACCATTTTTACTCGCCTGTACACAGGTCTTGTGCAGTACTCCGTCGATTAGCTGTAATGATTCTCCCGAAGCTTCGATGTCCTCTGTCACCGATTTTCTTTGGTTTGCCGGTACGTTTTGCTGTTTCAGGCACAGTATGTGTCTTCCACTTATTCAGTGCATCCAAAACAGTTGACTTAGGTATGTTTAAACGCCTCTCGGTTTTTCTTATGGGCAGCCCACTGATACAACCCAACAATCTTTCCTTTCTCAAAGTTAGCTCTCCTGCCGCGACATTTTCGCTCAACCTCACAATACGACATGATCGAGGTCAGCTGCAGGCTTGTATTTAAACCGTGTATCTTAAAGCAGCAGATCCGTTCATTTGCTTTTGAGGGAGTGTCCGGTGACTTTTGTCAATATCTCTCTTCATATAAAAGTGAAAGTTGTATGTTTGTTCCGCATATGTTCCTAAACGGTTTGATGGATTTGCACCAAAATTGGCGTACACTCCATCACCCAGATTAAATTACAGGCGGGACAATTTTTAGAAATTCCTTCCCTAAGGGGGTCAAATGTGTTTTTTACGGGACCCTCTATAGACTGGGTGCAAGTCGGCTGCTACGGTATTAGTCTGCGTGTCAGAGCAACGGTCGTCATGTGACACCTCACTCCTCGCAAGCTTCCGCGGTTAAGGCATACGGGGAAGAGTCCGATTGGCCGCAGTGATCTAAGGCGCTGGCCTCTGATCATTCGTCCGTAAAGGGTCCTGGTTCAAATCCCTGTCAGGCATGGATGTTGTGTTTGTCTTACGGCACTGCCTCCTTCCCTTCCCTGGAACCAGTGACCCTAAATTAGGGACGGGCGACTGCTTATAGCCCATTGAGTTGCTCACGGTGGTCGTTAAACCTCCAATAAAAAAAAAAAAAAGTCCAATTTTTGAAAAAAACAACGCACCGGCGGAACATATTGTCATAAGTATTTTTTTTGTTTATGTTACTATGGCATTTTCTTTGTAAGGATTAGGTTTCATTAGACTCCCAACAATTGGCGCAGGAGTCCCACCAATAGGCGTGGTCCTCTCAAATAGCATCAATGTTAAATTGAAGTTAAAACAGACGGTCTTCATACATAAAATTTAAACACAAGATTAGTATTGGTATTAATATAGATAAAAGAAATAGCCTATGTCTAACGGAAAGAAGTAAGCTTCCCAACGGTGAAATAATTATCCGAATGGGTTTAGTTTTCGAGATTAGTAAAAAAAAAATTCCGTATATTAGCGTGAAGTACTTTCTTTCACGTTGGGTGTGATCAGGTTGTATGTAAACAAAGCGGAACGATACATGGGAAATTAGAAACTACTTACTTGAAATCGATGTTATTCAGTAGTATAGCCAAAAAAAAAAAACAAACGAAATAGCCTATGTCCTCCGGAAAGCTTCCCAACGGTGAAAGAATTATCCGAATCGGTTTAGTTTTCGAGATTAGTAAAAACAATTCCGTATATAATCGTGAACTACTTTCTTTCACGTTCGGTGTGATCAGGTTGTATATCTACACTCTAGAAAGTTGAATGCGGAGTGCAGGAAGTGCATTATTGTGCATGTTTGCTATTTCGAGTTTTTAGGGCTCAGAATGGCTATTATAAATTGTGATTTTTATAATAAAATTTTCATCAAGTGTGGTGAAATGCCTCCAAAAATACGCAAACCCATCGGACAAGTTCAGTCGAAAGCAAAGATAGTAAAATTACTTCGAGAGAGTGAGACAAACGAACAACGTGATCGAAGACTTATGGATCAGCGGGAAAGAGCCCTTGGAACAGCGTGAGGCCAGACTTAAGCGTTTTTCATCATGGTAGAATTTTTTTAATAGTGCGATTTACATTGTTACTTGAAAAAAAACTTTATGTCGTTCCCGGGCAACGCTGGGTATCTCCGCTAGTAGTGTATACACTGAGTGACCACTTTATTATGACCACCCCACAGTACTTCGTTGGGCCACCTTTTGCCTTTAATACTGCGTCGATTCTTCGTGGCATGGACTCCACGAGATGTTGATAGGTGGTTTGTGGAATCTGAGACCATGCTTGATGAATAGCACTTTCCAGGAGTGTGAGATTGCAGGGTTGTGGATCCAGCTGTCTGATGGCTCGTTCAACTTCATCCCACAAATTTTCAATGGAGTTTAAGTCTGGAGATTGTGGAGGCCACCTAAGCAAAGTAAACTCACCGGCATGTTCCTGAAACCAATCCTGTACAATACGAGCACTATGGCAGCACGCATTATCTTGTTGAAGGTAGCCATCGCCATAAACCATCCACATGACAGGACGCACTTGGTCCGCAACGATGTTTAGATATGATGTGCCAGTCAGACGTTGACCAACACGAATTAAAGGGCCCAAAGCATAATGTTGCCTCCACCAGCTTGAAGGGTTGTAGCAATGCATTTGGGGTCCATGCTTTCGTGCTTTTTCCGCCAAATTCTCACTCTGCCATCGGCATGGTGCAACTGAAAACGTGATTCATCGGACCACATAATTTGTTTCCAATTATAGACTGTCCAATCCTTGTACTCCTGTGGCGCGAACTGGAGACGTTTTCTCTTGTTAACAGCAGACAGCAAAGGTGTTCGAACAGGCCTTCGGCTGCCATATCCCATCCGATGCAGTATACGGCGAACAGTGCGTGCATAGATCATTTGAGGAGATCCTTTGATTAAGATGGTCTGTAATTTGCTGCACTGTTGCCCTTCTGTTGTCTGTTACCAGTCAGGACACTCCGTTCCGCTCGAGCAGTCATTAGTCGATGACGACCACCCGTTGCACGTAGAGACCCAGTTTTTTGGCTGACAGTCCAGTCTTTAAACACTTTAACAACAGCTGCTCTGGAACATTTTACGAATGCGACGGTTTTGGTGATACTCGCTTCATGGCTCCGAGCTCCTACAATCATCTCACGTTGCAAGTCCGTCAAATCGCACTTTTTACCCATCTCGTCTACTCAAAAATCACTTCTACTACTGTCGCAAGCACTAAGCTTTCCCTTTTTATACTAGCCTCTCCCTCTGGCAGCAACAGCTTGCAGCCATAGCTCATTTGCTTAAAACTGTCAGGTCAAAATAAAGTGGCCACTCGGTGTATTTTTGGCCTGCCGCCCCGGTGGCGTAGTGGTCTAAGCGATGGCCTCTGATCATTCGTCCGAACGAGGTCCGGGTTCGAATCCCTTAAGGCATGGATGTTGCGTTTGTCTTACGACACTGGCTCTCTCCCTACCCTGGAACCAGTGACCCTAAATTAGGGACGGGCGACTGCTTATAGCCCATTGAGTTGCTCACGGTGGCCGTTAAACCTCCAATAAAAAAAACAAACTTTGGCCCTAAAAACATGTCTTGAGATTTAAATCTGGATGATTTTTATTCATGCCAATAAGCAGGTAATTTAACTTTCAGAATTATTTTTGCAAGAACTCCCCTTGTTATTTCAGGACGTTGTAGTGAAGCATATCACATGTTCAATATTATTTTCATATATGCACATATTTTTTATTATATTTGGTAGAAGAATAAAGTTAGGGATTGTTTAATTGACAAATAAAATAAAGAATTTAAGTGACATTGGTAACAAAGAATATGCACGACATGAAACAACCGCGTTTGAACAAATTAGTGAACTTCGTCTTTTATTCTCTAAACAATGATTGGTTGACTGTTTATGTTGCAGATCTGGAACTTTTCTTATTTCAACACCCAGTAGTAATTCTGCTTCTAGACTCATGTTCAACCTTTGGCCATACCTTATTCCCTTCTGCTTGATATCCTGATGAAAACTTTTCCCTTGTTCATAACTTTTTCCAAGATTTGCAAGAAGATAGTCCAAAATATGGCCTAAAAATGAACTTTCATGCTCATACCACGAAGTAATTCCTCGAATTTTGCTCAGCATGTGATTTACAATGTTTTTTCCAACTTATTTCCTTGTAAGTTCCCAAAACTTTCCATGCTTCTCTTCCAGCAATAGACATTGTTTCAGACATTCAAACCATCATCAATTTTCTAATATTTGTTTCCACAAAAATCCTTCAAGTTTTACTTTTGAGGGATCTAGAGACTTAGTAAATATGTGCCTAAACAGGGTGACCATTTTTCCTTGAGACAAAAACGGGACAAAAGAAGTAAGACAATAACAAAAGTTTTATTACTTAAACACCCGTACAAAAATATAAGACTTAGCAGGGGACTATATTTCACCACGATCGTATGTATATTTCTCCGATGAAGTAATCTTACGCAGCAAACTTCGGTCTTTCAACACCTTATCATAAAATTTCTCACACTCCATGACACAATTTTGTTTTACTACTAACGTAGCTCTCATTGTCTCGACAATTAACTTAGATTTCTCCTTTGATCACATACTGTTCATAACAGAAAATATTCTCTTAACAGGTGCTGTACTTCCTGGATTGCCGCCCCGGTGGCGCAGTGGTCTAAGGCGTTGGCCTCTGATCATTCGTCCGTAATGGGTCCGGGTTCGGTCAGGCATGGATGTCGTGTTTGTCTTACGGCACTGGCTCTCTCCCTTCCCTGGAGCCAGTGACCCTAAATTAGGGACGGGCGACTGCTTATAGCCCATTGAGTTGCTCACGGTGGTCGTTAAACCTACAATCAAAAAAAAAAAAAAAACTTCCTGGAAGACAAAGAATAAACTACAATATTACAAAAGTCCTGAAAGTCTAGGCGTTTTTCGCGGGTCTGGTACGATTCGTCCAACGACGATTGGTCCAATTGCGATTCGTCCAATGGTACGATTGGTCCAATGCCGATTCGTCCAATGGACGATTGGTCCCATTCCGTCCGAAGTGCTATTCGTGCTATAAAAGGTCCAATGCCGTTGGACGACCAATCGGCATTGGACCAATCGTCGTTTCAGAAAACATTTGTACCTATCTATCCGATGCAGGAATGTTTTCTAGGTGTTTTTGCTCATTTCAGAAAAAATTGCTTGACCAATATACAAGTAAATTTATAGTTTTTATTAAAAACGGGAAGCAATTGACATTTTTATTAAAACGACGGGACGGCCGGGAAATATGAAAAAACAACAACTGTACTGTCCCGTTCAAAACGGTACAGCCGCCCCGGTGGCGCAGTGGTCTAAGGCGTTGGCCTCTGATCATTCGTCCGTAAGGGGTCCGGGTTCGAATCCCGGTCAGGCATGGATGTTGTGTTTGTCTTACGGCACTGGCTCTCTCCCTTCCCTGGAACCAGTGACTCTAAATTAGGGACGGGCGACTGCTTATAGCCCATCGAGTTGCTCACGGTGGTCGTTAAACCTCCAATCCAAAAAAAAAAAAAAAAAAACGGTACGTATGATCAGCCTATGCTTAAAACATATTTTCAAGTTTTTAATTGCATTGTCAAACTTTGTTTTCAGTGAAGACGAGGTAACAGGAATTGTTTTTGGCCCTGCAGTATTCAGTATTGGTGTTTCAAAGCATTGCATCATATATAAGCTTTTTTATAACTGATTCCACAGAAATAATTGTCCATAAGTTTTGCCTTAAGACCATGGAATTTATTATAAAGACACTTAAAGCAATTTCTGAAGTTTTCGTAATTTGCTTTATCAGTTCCAAACTTTTATGAAGATGAAATAACAGACATTTTTCTGGGTCTGCCAAACAGTTTTTTTTTTTTTGTGTGTGTGTGGTTCCTAGCATGGGCTTTATTTTGCCATTCCTTCTGTTTCTGCTTTGGACTGAAAGCTGTCATCCAGGTGCACTGATCAGCATAGGCGTAGAAAAGGGGTGATCCTCGGGTCCGCACCCCCCCCCCCAAGAAATTTCTGGCTACGCCACTGCTGATCATCCAAAACATTAAAACTACTTCTGCATTATGCAAATAAGCGCGCGAACAGCCAGTCAGCGTCACGCGCCAAGGTTGCGAATAATATATACACTGATGATCCATTACATTATGACTACCTACCTAATAAGCTGTAGGACCCACTTTAGCCCGCAAAACAGCGGCCACTCGGTAAGGCATCGATTTGATTCGATGAAGTGGTGATAGGTATCCTGGGATATATGGTACCATAATGTCAACAGCAGGTTCTCCAGTTCCAGTACATTTCGGGGTGGTGGTGATTTAGCGCGAACCCGCTTTTCGAATTCGAACCACAAATGTTCGATTGGGTTCATATGTCAGGCGAATTTGGAGGAAAGGGCATTAACAGAAAGTCACCAGCATGTTCCTCTAACCACTCGACGATTCTGGCAGTGTGGCATGGAGCATTATCTTGATGGTAATGGTCATCACCAGCAGGGAACACAGTTGCCGTGAATGGGTGAACTTCGCAAAGATGTTCAGATACCTAACAGCTGTCAGGGATTGGGATAATGGGGCACAAAGTGTCCCAATAAAACATCGCCCATAGCATAACACCACCGCTGCCGGCCTGTTTCCGCACAACAGTGCATTCAGGTGCCATATCCTCCGTTGGTAATGGCGTATCCGCGCTCGGTCGTCTAAGTGATGCACCAGGAGTCTTGATTCGTCAGACCAGGCCACTTTCTTCCAATCTCGATGATCTTGGGCGCATTTCATGCGTTATTGGCGATGACGTGCAGTGAGTATGGAGACCCGACTGGGTCTTCCGCTACGCAGGCCCATGCGCAGAAGGCTAAGATGAACTGTGTGCTGTGACACATTGCCCTGATGACGACTGCTGTAGCTGCGGGTGATTTGTCGCACTGTGGCCATGCGGTCGCTGCTAGCAATGCAAGGCAGTCTCCGCTCCCATCTGGCATCAATGAGCTGAGGACGGCACACCGCTGGACGTCGGTTTGTCGTTTGAATGTAATGGTTCATCGGTGTATAATACCTGGGCTGGAGCTCTTGGTCAGTATTTTGTTTCGTCTCAATACAGGAGAAGCAAAGGATTTATCGGACTTCGACAAAGGCCATTTCGTTACAGCAGGACCACCTTTGTAAGAGCTCTTCCGATAAAAACAGCGACTCTGACAGGCTGCGCATGCCATGCAGTAGTTAGTACCTATCAAAGATGGTCGGAAACGCGTGACACTTCAAGCCATCGATAAGGTGTGTGCAGCCCACTTCCTCAGTGATGCCAGAGATCAGTGCAGACTATCTTGTCTTGTCCGCAGCAACAGGAGGGCTACTGTGGCTGACATTACCCATAATTTCAATTGTGCTGAAGGGTCCAATGTGTCCGAACACGCAGTTCGTCGTACGCTCTTGGATTAGGGTCTGCGCAGCCGCAGACGCGTTCATGTGCCTATGCTCACAGCCATTCAACGTCAAAGCCGTCTCGAGTACTGGAGGACTAAGCCCCCGCGATTTTGCGGTCTGTGACGTCAGCAACCGGGTCATAACAAAGCTTACTAGAATGATCAAACCTGCTACGACTGATACTGAGAAACAGTTTTTACTTGGCGTGTGTCTCGTAGTGAGAGTGCTGAAGACTTGATGTGCTATATTAGGATTAGAAAATAATTTATTAATTTAGATTGTATATTTATTATGATTTGATGAACTAGGCTATTTTATTGAAAATATAATAGTTCACGGGAAACTAAATGGGCTTAACGTGGATGCCAAGTAATTTTGCTTCCTATACTTCCAATGGAAAAACTTCTGTACACATTTTCTTCACAATTAATGCATTCCCAAGGTTGAAAATTTGAACATCGATTAAAATAGTATCATTTTATAACTTGGAATACTTAATATTTTCTAAAACATAACCATAATTATGCAATCCATCATTTGTTTGTCTACTGACGTCATCAAAGTACAGGTCGCGCCATCTTTTTTCTGGTTTCAACACCACCAAAGAAAAAGTTATTGATTTTTAATATAATTATGGTTATGTTTTAGAAAATATTAAGTATTCCAAGTTATGATATGAAGTTATTTTAATCGATGTTCAAATTTTCATCCTTGGGAACGCATTAATTGGGAAGAAAATGTGTACAAAATTTTTCCATTGGAAGTATAGGAAGCAAAATTACTTGACGCCCACCTTAAGCAACGTTTCATGAATCATGCGTTTTTTTATTGTTGTCCAGTGCTGTTTCCTTATTTTATCTGAAATATTTAGATGCGTAATTTTTCAATATCATGCTGAAATTATAAAAAAAAAAAAAACTATCAGGCGCACATTGTGTTGCTGAAAGAAAATGGAATTACGTTAGCAATAGCGGCAATTATGTGATTCATGGAATGTTCTTTATTAACTTACCAGATAGTTTTTTTCTCCTTAACTTATTTAGACGAAATGGAATATTATTTGTTTAAAAAAAAATGCATGATGCCTATGATAAAGCCGGCGAATTTACACGTGCAAAGCAACAACATATTGATGTAAAAAGGAAAAGTTAAAGCTCTTTTATATCTGAATTACACTGTAGTTTGTAGATATCACTGAATTCATCGCTCCCGTGGCTTATAAAGTGTTTGCGTTTTGAATTTTGCCAAATGTTTTGTTTGCATTTGCCGAAATTTATATCTCTTTCCCCCTCAATATTGTGAAGTTACGAAAAATTAGAATCCTGATATCACCTCGCTGTAACCCAAGGCGAATAAAATAGGGGAGGGGGGCATGTGAGCTCACGGGTGAAGCCAGCTGTATTTCGTTAGGTTTGTGTTTTGAAAATTTTTTACTCGATCACGTGAAATAATTCACCATGTTTTATGTTTAGTACAGAGTTTGTGAACTGCTTCATGCATTATTTTAAACATCACATACTTTTCGTGTGGTAAGTCAAAGCTATTTTTGTCGTAAGCATGGTAAAACGTGACCTAGCATTGCTTTGAAAGAAAAGATAACAGTGGTGATATTATGGAGTATATCCATAAATATGAATATTTTTTTCTTTTTGCGGGAAGGCTTTAAAAGTGCTAACCAATCTGACATAGCTAATTCAATGGGAATATCACCAGAAGGGTAATATAAGATGGCTGCCAGTCAGGAGAGTCAGCGTCAGTGCTTTACGTAAGAACTGTTTGTTAAGCTCCCCTCATTCTATCCTGCTTGCTGTTTTTTATCTTTTTTTATTGGAGGTTTGACGACCACCGTGAGCAACTCAATGGGCTATAAGCAGTCCTCGTCCCTAATTTAGGGTCACTGGTTCCAGGGAAGGGAGAGAGCCAGTGCCGTAAGACAAACACAACATCCATGCCTCACCGGGATTCGAACCCGTATCGGACGAATGATTAGAAGCCACCTCCATGCTGTAACCCCACTGCTAGCTAAGATGGCAGTCACGGCAGTGTTTGTAATGACCCTGATGGTGACGTTTCAAATCGCGTACTAAGGCCTCTAGTACTCGAGACGGCTTTGTTAGCGTAGTCAAGGCCTGTAGTGGGTATACGTAACCATCGACATTGGACCATAGAAGAGGGTCTCATGGTCAGACGAATCCCGTTTTCTGTTACACTATGTCGACGGACGATCTCGTGTGTGACGTTTACCCAAGGAAGACACCCGGATGCACTGTGGGACGGATCCAGGGGGCTGGAAGGAACCTGATGGTCTAGGCAATTTCTTTCTTCGGAAACACTCGGATTAATTATCCTTGTAGAGCGACTCTGACAGCTGTCACGTACCTGAACATCATGGCTGACCAAGTACACTCCCCGTTATGGCGACTGTATTCCCTGGCGGAGATGGTGTCTTTCAACAAGACAATGCTCCATCCCACACTGCAAATTAGATTCGGGAATGGTTCCAAGAACATGAAGAGGAATAACATTTATTACCATGGCCCCTAAATTGACAGGACATGAATCCTATCGAGTATTTGTGGTTTGAGTTGGAGAAAAGGGTAGCAGCAGCATCACCCCAACCACGTAATTTACCGGAACTTCTTTTGCTATCATGGTACCAAATATCAAGAGACACCTGCTGACATCTTGATGAATTTATGCTTCATCGAGTGAGAGCTATTTTGGCGGTGAAAGGAGAACCTACAACGTATTAGGTAGGTGGTTTTAATGTTTTGGCTGATCGATGTATGTATGTATGATGTACTGCTGACGTTTTGGTACGCAAGAGCTCTGATCTCATCTGACAGCAATATGGTCATATTTCTAAGTTAAAAATCCTCTTGTTGAAACTATTGCATTTTTTTATTGTCTTAGCTAGTAGTCTTTCTAAGAGAACCTACAACGTATTAAGTAGGTGGTTTTAATGTTTTGGCTTATCGATGGATGTATGTATGATGTACAGCTGGCGTGTGGATACGCAAGAGCTCTGATCTCATCTGACAGCAAAGTGGTCATACTTTTAAGTTAAAAATCCTCTTTGTGAAACTATTGAATTTTTTATTGTCTTAGCTAGCAGTCCTAAGAAAGTTTAACTCGTGAAAGTTTAAAATTTAATATGTATTCGAAACCTATCGGTGTCAAAGATTTGGAAAAGTCTTTTAGAGGAAGATTGTGTGTTGTACAGAAGTCTCAGCGACGCTGTTATGTTTGCAAGAACATACTGATATTCTGAAACTTAGTATCTGTGTGTGATTGGACGAAAGCTTCATTTCCGGAAGCGCGCGCATGGCAAAATCAATTTAGCTCAGATATTAAAAAACATCCTCCCCCTCTCTGTTGAGACTTTGAAAATAAATTACTTGGAAGCGAACAGACCTGAATGACCAGTGACATCGACTGTTCCGAAGTGATATCTCTTCGCATTTGCAATCCCAACGAGAAAAAAAAGAAAGAAAAAAAAATAGCACAAAGTTTCTCAAGATTTCCACATCACAGGTGGCACCGTTAAAACTTCAGTAAATATGTGAACGAGAGATAAAAGATGGGCGTTCAAGCCGCTCATGCGGTGATACTGGGGCGAGCAGGGAGCGACGATACGCTTGGAAAAATAAAGATGACTCTGCTCCTGGAAAGTGCAGCGACTCGCTTAATTAACCTTATTAGAAGATTAATTTCTGCGCTTCCCCAAGTGGCACCGGGTGCGGGGATCGCAGAGCCCGCGACAAGCACTAGCCGCTATCATACCAGTAAGGTTTCTGATCTCCGCATCGCGGTCGCCCCAGCGTGAAGTGGGGGCAGGCGACTGGCTCGTCCACATTTTTCTTAATGGATGATATTTTAAACACGGAGGTGGCAGCATCATTCTCTGGCGAGTCTCAAGTTCTCAGAGACCTCTCTTTTGCTTGTCTGCGTCTTTCTTCATTGATAAGAAACCGAGCTTCGATTTAACTTACAAACTCGTAAACCTGGTACTACATAATTTATGAAAGGGTGAATTTTAAATTCCCTTAGTTTTAATAAAGATTTTAAAATTCCAGATAAAAACTTGGAGAAAACTTTGAAATGACAGTCTAAACATACAGAGTCGGGAAAAGGTAAACAGAAACATATTTTTCATCAAACAAGAGTAATAGTGAGACGGCTGCAGAGAATAGACCACTGTTCCAGAACACAACCTCAGTTACATCATTTTTTTCTCCTTGTTCTGGGGCGTAACGACCCAGGGGCAGAATTTGCTTCTAAAAAGAAAGAAAAGCATAGAGTTAGGAATAAATTCACAGTTCTGGTTTTGGAAGCATGATTCCACCCGAACTCGGAAGTATGTCATGTATAGAGTATCAATTTACTAGCTTAAATGCAGGCTGACTAAGCATCATTTCGAGAATAATATTAAAGCAGTAGAATCCGATTAATTGGGACACATCGGGGATAGAACACTTCGGCCCATTTAAGCTGCTGCCCCAATTATGCGAATTCTTGAACACCCCAAAGTATCCCGTGAGGCTACTATGGGGTGTTCAAGAATTATCGCAATGGCTGCCGCGATTAACTGATGGCGCAATTAACCGGGATCTATTGTACTACACTACAAATAAGCTCAGAGATTGGTAGAGATTTGAGTTGAACATTTTGCTCTTTAATTCGAAATTTAATATGACCGCCCATCTTTCCCTTAAAATTTCTTTTTTCTCATTCAGTCTATTTGAACAGGCAATCAGTAGACCGTTATCAAACGAGAAAAAATTGGGTTGGAAAAGCTAGTTTTACGATACACATCAGTGGGGTAGAATGTGGTGATATGTAACAACAGATTCCACAGTAGAATAAATGTAGCCGCCCCGGTGGCGCAGTGGTCTAAGCGATGGCTTATGTCTATTCTTCCGAGAAGGGTCCGGGTTTGAATCCCGGTGAGGCATGGATGTTATGTTTGTCTTACGGCACTGGCTCTCTCCCTTCCGTGGAACCAGTAGCCCTATATTAGGGATGGGCTACAAGCAGTTTCCCATGGAGTTGCTCACGGCGGTCGTTAAACCTTTAATAATAAAAAAAATAAATGTGAATTAAAGCAGTCCCGAATTAACCGTATGTGTGCTTCACTATGTAACAGTACTGTGCGTCACTGAACCTCCTTCTTTAACGCAAAGGCTTTTCCGCTTGGTAACTTCCGGTATTTCTTTCCCATCACGATATTACAAAACCCCGAAATTTTAAATTTCGTCTCGATGGCTGTGATAATTTTTGTGTTATGGTGGAGGTACTGGTGTGTGTGTGGGGGGGGGGGGCACAGACAACACCGTGAATACACACAATTGACGTGGATTAAGAACATCAAACAGAAGTCACCGCTCTTTCCACGTTTATAAGTGAGTCACGGAAAAATTCTCATCGGCCGCCACCGGGAATCAAACCCAAGGTCTTCCAGTTGCGCGCCGGACATGCTGTCACCGCACCACAGTGGCCTCGAATTCTCCAGGCACATACAACTAACTGCCAAACCACATGGCAGGTTGCTCCTTGGAGCCCCGCACAATAAATGGTAAGCAGCAACTGAACAAATAACTAGGAGGCGAATGAATAATTAACACACAATTGACGTA
Organism: Macrothele yani; assembly: GCA_039090855.1. Taxonomy (NCBI): domain Eukaryota; kingdom Metazoa; phylum Arthropoda; class Arachnida; order Araneae; family Macrothelidae; genus Macrothele; species Macrothele yani. The sequence goes on from CM077026.1 coordinate 123,328,721, forward strand.
GATTAGGAACATCAAACAGAAGACATCGCTCTTTCCACGTAGAATTTTTCCGCGACTCACTTATAAACGTGGAAAGAGTGATGTCTTCTGTTTGATGTTCCTAATCTACGTCAATTGTGCGTGTGTTAATTATTCATTCGCGTCCTAGTTATTTGTTCAGTTGCTGCTTACCATCTTTGGTGAATCTCCAGTATTGTGCGGGGCTCCAAGAAGCAACCTGCCTTGTGGTTTGGCAGTTAGTCGTATGCAAGTCTGGAGAATTCGAGGCCGCTGTGGTACAGTGGTAGCATTTCTGGCGCGTAACTGGAAGACCCTGGGTTCGATTCCCGGTGGCAGCCGATGAGAACTTTTCCGTGACTCACTTATAAACGTGGAAAGAGAGACGACTTCTGTTTGATGATCAAATCATACTTGGAAAAACCCGAAATGTATATTTCTGTTGAAATCTAGAAGCAGATTTTTTGGCGTGTCATCATCATCATCATTGTCAACCATTATCAATCCACTGCTGAACGAAGGTCTCCCCAAGTTTCCTCCACAACGGTCTGTCTTGTGCCAGCCTCCTCCAGGTCACTCCCGCATACTTTCAAATTTCATCCACCCATCTTCCATGTGGTCTTATTCTGGGTCTTTTCCTGTCCCTTGGAATCCAATCTAAAATTTCGGCTGTCCATCGATGGTCTGTTCTTCTGGCAGTATGTCCAGCCCATTGCCATTTCAGGGATTTAACTCTGATCATGATGTCTTCCACTCTTGTCATTTTTCGGATCCACGAGTTCCTCTTATTATCTCTCCTGGTAACACCAAGCATGCACCTCTCCATGCCACTTTGAGTTGTCTGCAGCCTTTGTATGTCTCTTTTAGTTAAGGTCCACGTCTCTGCACCATACGTAAGCACTGGAAGGATGCATTGATCAAACACTTTTCTTTTAAGACATAATGGCATATTGCTCTTGAAAATTATGCTGTTTCTTCCAAAAGCTCTCGAGGCAAGTTTTGTACGCCGATTAATTTCTTCATCAATGTGACCCTCACTTGATATCTGCTGTCCAAGATAAACGTACGTGTCTGTTATCTCCAGCTTTTCTCCATCAATCGATAAATCTTCATTTCTTGTAAAAGCATTGAACATCACTTTTGTCTTCTGAAAGTTTACTTTTAATCCCACTTCTTTACTCTTGTCAGCAAGTTCCTGAATCATACTCTGAAGCTCTGATGGGGAAGTTTCGAAAATGACTATGTCATCAGCAAAACGAAGGTGGGTTAGATAATCTCCATTAACCTTTATCCCTTTGTGTTCCCAGTCCAGTGATTGAAAGACATTTTCCAATGTGGCATTAAAGAGCTTCAGAGATATGGTGTCACCTTCTCTCACTCCTTTTCCAATTTTTATGTGTGTTGTATTTTGAAACAGCCGAATCTTTTCACTTGCATTTTCATCGATGTTTTTAATAATATTAATGTACGCATCTTCAATACCGCAGGATTTCAGGGCCATTGTAACTGCTGATGGTTTCACCGAATCAAAGGCTTTTTCATAATCGATAAAAGCCATGCAAAATGGAAGTTCATATTCCCTCGCTCTTTCAATTAGTTCTCCCAGTACGTGGATATGATTTGTTGTGCTGTAGCCACTCCTGAATCCAGCTTGTTCTCTCTGTTGAGACATGTCCAGTGTTACCTTCAAATGGTGTGAAAGAACTTTAATGAAGATTTTATAAACCACTGATAGGAGGCTGATAGCTCTGTAGTTCCTGAGATCCTCAATGTCACCTTTTTTATGTAGCTAGATCATTGTAGAGTTGTTCCAATCCTCAGGAATCCTTCCTTCATTAAGGCATCGAGTGAAAATTTGGGAGAGTACTGTTTCGATTTCTCCACTTGCTTCTTGTATGATGTCTACAGTAATTCCATCTTCTCCTGGAGCTTTTCCCCGCTTCATGTTCTTGATTGCATGTGCAACTTCTGCTGGGAGGACTGAAAGAACTCTGGTACTGGTACCTTTCATGATATCTGGAGTACATGTATCATCCTTTTCATGTAATTTGGAGAAGAAATCTTTTACTCTTGTCAAAATTTCGCCTCTATTTCTTGTTACAGAACCATCTTCTTTTCTCTGAATGCCATAATCTGTTTTCTTCCCTTACTGAGATGTCCTTTTGCTATCTTTAGGCTTTGGTTGTTTTCAATTGCTTTTCTTACTAGTTCACAGTTGAATTTCCTTACGTCTTCAGTGATACTTTTTCGTACTGTCTTGCATAGCTCTATATATTCCACTTTGAAAGTCACATCTTCTTTAGTTGTCCTCATCTCTCTTCTTTTTTGCATCAACATTTTGGTTCTTCCTGATAATTTTTTCACATGCAACTTGTTCTTAGACCCAGCTAATTTTGTTGCTGTTTCCATAAGAGCTTTGGTTACTTTTCTGTTAACTTCAGAAATATCCACTTCTTCCGATGTTAGGCCTTTTAAAGCAGAGAATCTGTTCTTCAGTTCCAACTTGAAGGTATTATGGTGTTTTTTAAGGTTGGTTATGTCAATATATTTTGTTTGTCTTATGAGCTTGCCACGTTCGAGTTTAGTGTTGAGGTGCATCTTACATCTCACCAATCTATGGTCACTACCTGTGTTGAACTTGTTTAGCACACTGCAGTCTTCTATGACGAATTTTTTGTTACACATAATAAAATCAGTTTCACTTGTCGTCCCATTTGGATGTCTCCATGTCCATTTCCTGTGTGGCTTTTTCTTGAAAAAGGAGTTCAAGATGAAAAACCTTTCTGCCTCTGCAAACTCAACGAGAGTATATTTCCACGCTGGTTTCTGTTGCCTTGACCGAATTTACCTACTGAAGTTTCATTCTGTTGCCGTTGCCCTATTTTTGCATTGAAATCTCCCATAATTATCTTTAAGTGCTGCTTACCTTTATTATTTAGATGACGAATTTCCTCATAAAATTCTTCAATTTCTTCTTCAGGATGACTTGTGGTGGGTGCATAAGTTTGAATAATCTGAGCCTGGTATCTTTTCGAGAGTTGGATAACGAGTCGTGCAGCTCTGTCAGAGGAACTTTCAACTTCTACAACTTTATCCTTCAGTTTCTTGTTTATTATAAATCCAACACCACTAGTTCTGCCAGTATCTGTCCCACGATAGTAGAAGAGATGTCCACTTTTCAGTTCAATGAGATCTCCTTTTCTCCTTACCTCACTTAGCCCGACGATGTCCCCCTTGATCCTTTGCAGTTCCTCTTCCAATTCAAGAGGCCTTGAATCAGAAGATAGGGAGCGTCCATTATACGTAGCCAAGGTCAGCATCAGATGGCAGCCTAGTCCGGTCCTCCGGGGATTCTTAGCACCCTCTTCCTTCATGTCGCACTGGCCGCTGCCTTGGCCAGGTACATTCCAGCTGCCGGAGACTGAGGGCCAAGATTTAAGTTGTGGAGTCATTTTGGAAGGGTTTGGCGATAACTCTCCACGCTGGCCAAGCCGGTTGGTGAGTGTAGGATAGCATTTCCTCAAATCCCGATGGTATAGTTATACCGCTATTGGCAGTCGTCAGAGCCCCTTTAGTGGGAACAGGATGTACCACGAGAAGGCGGGGTTGACATTTGTCAAGGGGAGGCTGTGATGTTACGCATCACCTGACCTTACATCCCATTGGGGTGGGTGTGTGTGTGTTACATCCCATTGGTGTGTATGTGTGTGTAATTAATATACTTTCTCATACTAATGTGTGAGAAAGTAAACTTGGGGTGAAGGGCATGCGGCAACAATTAACCCCTTATTTTCCAAAATTATACTGTACATACTATTTATTCAATGTATTCTTTGTGGTAAAGAGAACCATGGATACGAATCTCAGTGGCCTTTAACAAGTTACTATTTCTTCGCCATTTTAGCTTACTGGGAAGGAAGAGAGCTGGTGCCGTAACGTAAACACAACACCCATGTCTCACCAGATTTCGTACCCGGACACACTTGGTCATAAGCCAGAATGGTTATAAGCCGACTCTTAGACTAGTACACCACTGGGATGACAAATGCACCAGTATAACGACCTCAACAATAGAATCTGACGTACGTAATTTTGGGTAACTGTTCCTGCCGAAGAAACGGGAAATTGGCGCCGTAGGACAAACACAACGCCGGCCGCCCTTGTGGTCGAATGGTCAGAGGTGCGAGCTTCTGACCTGTGTTCCGAGAGTTGGGCCCAGGCTCGAGTCTTGGATGAAGCATGGGTGGCGTGTTTGGCTTACGATGCTGGTTCTGTCCCTTCCCTGGAAGCAGTGTCCCGAAATGAGAGACGGGAGACTTCATAGCCTTAGATCAGGGGTTCTTAACCTTTTTTGGCCACGTCCCAATATCAACAAGACGATTAACTTCGCGACCCATGGGTCTATTTTGAAATTAAAAATTCTAATAAATAATATAAATAAGTGTAGTAATTATTCATTATTACAGAGAGTGAAATTTTTTTGGGTTTTGAAATTGCAGTCAAACCAGTGGCGCAACCAAGTGTGTGTGTATGAGGGGGGAAGGTTAGGGTTAACTATTAAATGGGAAGGTATGAAAAATAACATTGTGAGACAAATAGTATGAATAGTTGTAAATTAAAACCTTTTATAAAACAGATTTAAAAAATAATTACTCACAATAGTTCAGTGCGATCTTTGGCCTCGCAGTACTGGTGAAAGCTCTTTAAACCGTGGTCGTGTCTTTGAAAGTCTGAGAAGCTACGTCGACCCAACTTTGGGTTGCGACCCATAGGTTAAGAACCCTGTCTTAGATGTTCACGTTGACCGTTAAACCCCAAAACTTAAATTTAACAAAAGACTGCGCGTTTCTCATCCAGAATCCCAGCTCAGGTCCACCCCACGCTTCGGATAACAGCCGACACCACATTTATTTGAACAGTTCAATATCCATACAGTAAACTCCTGTTATAAAAAAACTCTGTTATAAGAAAGAAATTTACGGTTATAAGAAAGAAATTCATCACTTTGGTTGGTCCAGTGTTAAAGTATGGGAACGTTTCATGTTTATAAGAAAGCAAAACAAGTTAAATTTCGGTTATAAGAAAGTTACAAACAATTTATTTCCATGATTGGTAAATCGAAGGAGCCTCGAAGAAGTCCCGTTGCGATTGGTAAATCGAAGAAGCCTCGGTGTTTTGCAGGGATACGTATTTACCAGTGAAATATGTCTAATAAGACAGCTTGGGTGACTTCTACACTGTTAAAAATTTTGAGATAGGTTGCACCAAAAAGTGGTGCTACACCAGCTGCACTACTTTCTGAGAAACGATACACCACTGCGTCTTGCAAACAAACCCCAACAACATGGTGCAACTGTGCACCACGTTATAGTACAATGTGGTACCAAATTATGGAACAAAGTTTCACCATGTTGGGTTTTGTTGCAACTCACGATGGTGTATCGTTTCTCAGAAAGTGGTGCAGCTTGTGTAGCACCACTTTTTGGTGCAACCTGCTACTGACTTTTTAACAGTGTATCTTCGAAGCCTGGTTAAATGAATGGGACAATGAAATGAAGACACAGAAGAGGAAAATTCTGCTTGTTTTGGACAACTGTTCCACCCATAGATGTTGAATAAAGCTAGATTCAATTCAGGTGTTGTATCTCCCTCGAAACACCACTCCTCAACTGCAGCCCCTTGATCAGGGGATCATCCAATACCTAAACGCGCATTATCGGAAGAGACTAGTAAGGCTGATGGTTTTTAAACATGGAGGCAAGAAAGGAGACAAACATTGATGTGAAAATTGCCATTGATTTTGTACACGCCGATTGGAGTTCAGTGGGCTCTACAGTAATTAAGAACTGCTTTCGGGTAGCTGGATTTTATAATGAAGGAAATTCTGAACTGGAACAAGGCTTTGACTTTGAGGACAAAGTTCTCCTTGATGAGTGGGTTCAATTGGATGTGGAAGGTGTTTTCTTCTGAGGATTTTGTCACCGCAGATAGAGGTTTACGGTGAAGGGATGAACAAATCATCGGTATTGCGGTGGGTTCGGATGTTTAATGCGGGGGAAAGCAAATATATGTGTGTAATGATCAGCGCTCCGGCCGCCCATCGCTCGTTACAGCGGGTCTCAAGGAACGTGTCCATGATATCATCACACATTAGCGTCACACCAAACTTGTTGAATTGCACTCCTGTATCACGGAAGCTTTACGCACACTGCTCCATGAAATCGTAAGCTTTTTGACCCGTTACGCACAAACAGGCGATGCATTTCTTGACCACATAGTAACAGAAGATGGAACGTGGGTCAGCTATTTCACGCCGGGGAACAAACGTCAGTCACTTGAGTGGCACCATTCCCGGTCTCCGACGAAACCACGCAAGTGTAAGCTAGAGGTCTGCAGGCGCTTTATTTAGTGAGCCCTGCCCGGCTCAAGCCCGTGCGTTTAAGGCCCGTCAATTGCAGCTGCTATTTAGGCCCAGCCCATGATGTGCCGTTTTGTATTGTTCTATCTTTCTATTGTATTTTATTAAATTGTGAAAATTAAATAATGAAATGGGATGTTACTGAAAATATTTAGTTGAATGTAAGCCTAAAAATATTAAGTAAACTTTGGTAATCATCGAAAAATATAACCTTGAGAGAGAGAGAGAGACTAAGCCCGTTCAAAAATCTCCCTTTCTCTGAACTAGTAAGTGGTAACACTACAACAGTCAATCCCTATACAGATTAGGGGTACGAGAAATAATCGATGTCGTCCCACTCTCTCTCACAAACACACCATCTCACTGACGACACCCTGCGTCCACCACTCTGCACAACGCACACTCGTTCGGGGTCAAATCTTTTTGTCAACAGGCCTAAAAGTTGCCTTACCATCTTAATACCTACAGATGGTAAAAACAGTGTTAGTGCCTCTCGCGCCTCTGATTATACCCTGGGTATATTATGTTAATAAGTAAAACCAACAAAACTGTTAAATAGACTAGGAAATCGGGAGACAGGACTTTTTTCTTTCTTTACCTTGGCCCGGCCGTAAGTGTCAGGGAAAAAGCACGACCCGGCCCCTTGCTTTTTTCTCTAAACTAAAAAGCCCTGCCCGGCCCGTTGTTTGTTCTCTGAACTAAAAAAAAGCCCGACCGGGTCCGTTGCTTTCTCTAAACTAAAAATGCCCGACCCGGTCCGTTGCTTTGTTCTCTAAACTAAAAAAATCCCTGCCCGGCCCGTTGCTTTGTTCTCTAAACTAAAAAGCCCTGCCTGGCCTGTTGCTTTGTTCTCTAAACAACCAAAAAAAGAGCCCGACCCGGTCCGCTGCTTTGTTCTCTAAACTAAAAAAGCCCTGCCCTGTCCGTTGCTTTGTTCTCTAAACTAAAAAGCCCTGCCTGGCCCGTTGCTTTGTTCTCTAAACTAAAAAGCCCTGCCTGGCCCGTTGCTTTGTTCTCTAAACAAAAAAGCTCGACCCAGTCCGTTGCTTTGTTCTCTAAACTAAAAAGAGCCTGACCCAGTCCGTTGCTTTGTTCTCTAAACTAAAAAAGAGCCCGACCCAGTCCGTTGCTTTGTTCTCTAAACTAAAAAAGCTCGACCCGGTCCGTTGCTTTGTTCTCTAAACTAAAAAAAGCCCTGCCCGGTCCGTTGCTTTGTTCTCTAAACTAAAAAAGCCCGACCCAGTCAGTTGCTTTGTTCTCTAAACTAAAAAGCCCTGCATGGCCCGTTGCTTTGTTCTCTAAACAAAAAAAGCCCGACCCAGTCCGTTGCTTTGTTCTCTAAACTAAAAAAGCCCTGCCCGGCCCGTTGCTTTGTTCTCTAAACTAAAAAGCCCTGCCTGGCCCGTTGCTTTGTTCTCAAAAAAAAAAAAAAAGCTTGACCCAGTCCGTTGCTTTGTTCTTTAAACTAAAAAAAGCCCGACCCAGTCCGTTGCTTTGTTCTCTAAACTAAAAAAGAGCCTGACCCAGTCCGTTGCTTTGTTCTCTAAACTAAAAAAGAGCCCGACCCAGTCCGTTGCTTTGTTCTCTAAACTAAAAAGCTCGACCCGGTCCGTTGCTTTGTTCTCTAAACTAAAAAAAGCCCTGCCCGGTCCGTTGCTTTGTTCTCTAAACTAAAAAAGCCCGACCCAGTCAGTTGCTTTGTTCTCTAAACTAAAAGCCCTGCATGGCCCGTTGCTTTGTTCTCTAAACAAAAAAAAAAGCCCGACCCAGTCCGTTGCTTTGTTCTCTAAACTAAAAAAAAGCCCTGCCCGGCCCGTTGCTTTGTTCTCTAAACTAAAAAGCCCTGCCTGGCCCGTTGCTTTGTTCTCAAAAAAAAAAAAGCTTGACCCAGTCCGTTGCTTTGTTCTTTAAACTAAAAAAAGCCCGACCCGGTCCGTTGCTTTGTTCTCTAAACTAAAAAAACCGTTCAGACTTCTAGCGTAAGCAAACGCTTTCGGTAAAGAAAGTCATGGCTACAGTGTTTTGGGAGCGCAGAGGTCTCTTGCTGGTTGAGTTCATGCGTGGCCAACGAAATTTTGAAACCCCGGGCAGCTTTTTGTGATGTCATCAGCACCGTCCTTCGTTACACAGAGCACTGCGACTTTTCGGAAGATTATTACTTGTCTGCGCTAACAGTTTATCTTACGGATCAACAGGAAAACAAATGTAAACATAGAATCTTTAACTTCACAGATGAATAGTAACACTGTACTAGTGGTCCGATTTATTGGCGTAGAAAGTAGACACATTAGCGTTTCCAAGCTTTCGCACATCAACCAGATGGCTTTTTCAAGGAAGTTAGACAGAAACTGCAACTGAAAAATAGAACGCATTAACCTTGGAAATCATTACCAACAGCGATGCTTGCAATGATGGTTCCAAATTCGTGGCAACTCGAATGAGGCGCAAATTCTTCAAGTAAAGCCTCTGCCTACCAGGATACCGCGCGTGCAACCAACGTGATGCGTCATATCTTTAAATGAATATAACGTCGTATCTATTGTTGTCAAGTCAAGTTTCCGCGTTCAAATTGTTAGTGCATTCTATTTTTCTGTTGCAGTTTCTAACTTCCTTGAAAAAGCCATCTGGTTGATGTGCGAAAGCTTGGAAACGCTAATGTGTCTACTTTCTACGCCAATAAATCGGACCACTAGTACAGTGTTACTATTTACTACTTAATTGGTGTACTGTTCCTTGTTATCAGTTCACAGATGAAGCTGATAATCTCTCTAAAGCTGTATATTTTCCTGCAAGGTCTACATGATTACTTTTGTGTTCGAAATTCAAAGAATCTCGCTTAACTCTAGCTACAACCGAACACGAAAACTAAAGTGATACACACATTTCGAAGCACATAATTACGTTAAATTAAAAAAATATGTGTACCTAATTAATCAAAGTAGCCGAATACTTTTTATCAAAGTGTGTAGTAAATAAACTACAGCTGTTCAAAATAATTTTTTTCGGAAGACTAATAGGTTTCTGAAAAGTTGAATGACTTACGTTTTGATCGAAACAAACTTCCTGGAGTTAAAAATGTTCTGACCTTAGTTCCAAATAGACATAGTTTCATCAGGCGCATATTTAAAGGAAGAGCCCCAAAGAGCCTTGTCCCTCTTCCCCGAAAGTGTTTCATTTTCTTTATTGATTTTTTTTTTTTGTTAAAATGGAGCTTTTTAGAAAAAACTGCTTTAATTTAATAAAAATGCATCAACTTACGTTAGAAAATAATGCCTTATTTTTTCTTCTATTTTTCATTAACTTTTATTTCGTCCTGATGGATTTCAAAAACTTACATGTTTTATCACCCCCTCGCCGAAAAAATTCTATATACACCCCTGGTTTCAATGACAAACAAGTTATTTGTATTTCCATTGTGCAGTTCATTTATATACTGACGCTTAAATTTTTAAACTTTTCTTTCATCAGAAGCACTAACTTTGCGATCAGCTGAAACTTCAAACATACGTTCAAGCATATGTTTGCAAACGATTTAATAAATTTGTTGAAATTTTTTTTTAAAGAAATCCACTTTTGCATTGAATGCATTTGCTGAAAACGGAGGTCTTTATTTTTCTTATATTTCTTATAAAACATTTTAGTTACTTGTAGAATTATGGAATGCTGAGCATTGGATTTAAAAAATAAATCTCATACTTTTTGAATAGAGGTTTCCGGAAGATTAATGTACACTGTATGTTAGTGAAATGGTATTAACGACAGATATTTTAAGCCGCGTCGGTTAAGCAAGTTAAAATATTCTTTATCACTAATTAAATGTTTCTTTACATCATCACAAGTTCTCTGGAAAAACAAGAAATAATGAACTTCCGAGACATCAAGCAATTTGAAGAATGCGAAGGAGGTAAGGAGACAGCCCTCAGAAGGGACGGCGGTCGTGACGTAGCAGCTCTCCACGCCCCAGCTGCCCAGGCCTTTATCTCGTTGTCCATGGTCCATGCCCCGAGGCACAACCATCAACGCTGACGCCTGTTGTGGAACACTTCAGCGGCTGCGCAGGGCCATCCAAACAAGCGGCGCGGCATAGTGTGTTTCTCCACGACAATGCGAGACCTCACGTGGCACGTCACACCAAACATCTGCTTCAGGGTTTCAGATGGGAGGTTCTGGATTATCCGCCCAACAGTCCGGACATGGCTCCCAGTGATTACCATTTGTTCACCAAATTGAAGGACTTTGGGGGGGAGGGGGGAACGGCGCTTCGCTAGTGACGATGATTCGAAAGACGAAGTGCAGCAGTAGTTGCAGGAACCACTGTTGCAATTCGAGGATATTCAAAAACTGTTCACACGATATGACAAGTACCTAAACACAGGCGGTGATTACGTAGAAAAATGAGTGATTATATGTAGTATCAGTGAAAATACAAAAACTCCGACAACATCGGTTTCTTTTGTTTTTATTTCATAACGGGTATTACTTTCTGGCCGACCGTCGCGGAAAAACTAAACATTTTGAAAAAGAAAAAGTACACAAAAATATTTTCCGCTGTAAGTGGCGTCTGACTAATAAATAGTTTTATTTGGATTTTGTAGAAGCGAAGATACAATTACAAATATGTTATAAAAACAGAAATATGCGCTTACGCCTCCTAGAAGCAAAGCATTTTGTCACGAAATATTGTAAAATGTTTATTGTAGTGACTTCTATCTGATGTGTATATGTATTTTTAAATCCGATTATAGAAGCAGAGATTTCGCTATACATTTTAGCCCCCTAGTGGTGACAGCACGCACTATTTCAGATTAGAGATGAGCGTTATTTCACTACCTGTGATTTGATCACGGTTACCGAAAAGTCACAGGTAGCGCCTGCTACTGAAAACCGTGAGTAACAGTGATCGACCAATAAGCGTTCCTCACTCTGTCATTGCTACCCATCATGCTCTTCGTGATTTTTCACAGCTCCGTCTTAACTGTTACCGAGTGAATTATGCTCCTGTAGCTGTTCTTCGTTATCTGCTGTTGCGTTTGGCAGCTGCCTGCTATTTGTGATTTTTTCACAGCGTTGTTTCTGAGCTCGTTCTCGCAGTGAGTGGGGTTAAAATTTTTTGAATTCGGAGAAAATAGTGAATTGTGAACGTTACTTAGTAAATCTTTAGTAGCTTCATCCATTTCAAAGCTGAAAAATAATGCTGCCTCGTTTCTTTCAAAGTTGTAACATACCATGTTAGGTACAAAAGAACAGTGTGTTTTAGATAATCTGAATCCAAAATTTAACTAACCGCGAAAAACGTATAAAAGAATTACGCATAATTCAACTGAAAAAGCCGTAAAAACTACAGCAAAATATCAGAATTCGCGCAGAATTACCTATAAAAGTTTAAAACAAGTTTAGGACATAACGGACTTTTGGACACAAATCTTTAGGGGCCGTACAAAAATTGCAGTTTCTTGGCGCTGTGAGGAGAATTGAATGGAGATAACGTTCCCAGTAAGGCAAACGACAATTACAATTGAATTTAAAAAAATTACAAAGCACAAATTTTGAAGATGAAAATCCGTTTTTTGGTGTAAATATGAGAAGGACAATATCGGAAAACTTGAAAATTTCGTCGTCCTGGATCGGGATTGCATAGCACATAATCATGTATATGGATTACATCATATTCATGATTACATAACACATTTCTTAGGTTTCAACGAAACAAAGCAATTACATCAGAACTCATACTATGTTCGGAAAAAGACGACAAACAGGGATTTTTTTTATAACGCTGCACTTTTACTTAGGTACTAAATGTTTACATAACATTTCAAGTAATTAATATTTCTCTCTTACTTAATTAGGCACTAAATCACTATGCCTCATTCGTAGGACCTTTTGACAGTCTTTCTTCTACCGATGTTATATTCATAAAGTTTACGTATCAACTCAAGGTAATAATATTGCGCTTTTACTTAAGCACTAAACATTATTTCTTTTTAATTGGATGTTTAACGACCACCGTGAGCAACTCAATGGGCTATAAGCAGTCGCCCGTCCCTAATTTAGGGTCACTGGTTCCAGGGAAGGGAGAGCCAGTGCCGTAAGACAAACACAACATCCATGCCTGACGGGATTCGAACCCGGACCCCTAACGGACGAATGATCAGAGGCCAACGCCTTAGACCACTGCGCCACCGGGGCGGCAAACATTATTTCACAGGACCTATGCCTTTTTAACAGTTTTTGTTCTATCGATGCCACATTCATAACAATTAGGTATCAACTGAAGTTAATAATATCCCGCCTTTAATTTTTCACTAAAAACTTTCTCACGTTCCCTAGGCCGTGGCCTTTTTAATAGTTTTTATTCAATTAATGTCGTATTCACAACTATTACTTGTCAAGTGAAGTTAATAATATTCCGCTTTTACTCAGGCACGAAATATTCATTCGTTACCCTATGCCTAGGCTTTTTAAATAGTTTCTACTCAATGTCATATTCACAACGTTTATGATTCAAATAAAGTTAGTAGCATTGCGCTTTTACTTTGGCACTAAATGTTATTTCACAGGCCCGAGATGCCCGAGGCCTAGACATTTTTAACAGCTTTTGTTCCATCGATGTCACATTCATAACAATTCCGTATTAACTCAAGTTGGGTAGGATCTCAGATCAGATCTTCAGTAGAGAATTTTATGAAGGGAGTGTCTGACCCCAGGTCTTAAACAACCCTTAGAAGTAGGAAGCTAGGAGATTTGGACTAGAGTGCCCGATAGAAACGTGACACAGAAGATAAGTAGAAAGGGGGAGGAAGACACCCTTATTTATTACCGGGGGCCAGTACCCGGGATCCGACGGCTTAACGTGCCCATCCGACGCACGGCGGATATTTAGTGGATCGAGCGTTCGTACCTGCCGAACCTGAGGTCCTTTCCGTGGCAGTCACGAACGTTGCCCACTAGGCCACCCGCGGCCTGGGTGTAGGAGAACTGGCCACAAACATTTTAAGGGGCCGTATAAAAATTACGTTTTTGACCGCCTCGTGGCCACGACCCCACAACAGAGGTTGGTAATCTAAGTCATATAAAGCTTCCGTAATTTCATCTTTTCTTAATTGCGATAATTAATGTAATTCTTTACAACAAATGTTTGATCTGCATCTTAACAAAATATTTTAGGCTTTTCAAACTACAAGTCTGACAATTATCAGAGCGCATGTGACTACTCGGCAACAAAACTGTCGGGGGGGGGGGGGGGGGGGTTATACCAAAAGTGGAAAATATAAAAAAAATCTCGTCCGATCGGGAAATTTTCAGCATTTACAAGCTACAACTCGTCGACACATTATCTAAACACATATGCCTACTCTGGAAATCTATCGGGGGGGAGGTGACATACCAAAATTGTAAAATATAAAAAAATTCTCGCCCGATCGGGAGATTTTCAGCATTTACAAGCTACAACTCGACACATTATCTGAGGGCATGTGCCTACTCAGCAAACCTGTAGGGGGGGGTAATACCAAAATTGTAAAATGTAAACAAATTCTGGTCCGGTCGGGAGATTTTCAGCATTTATAAGCTACAACTCGATCCATTATCTGAGGGCATGTGCCTACTCTCGAAACCTGTCGGGGGGGGGGGGGTAAAACCAAAAGTGTAAAATAGTAAAATATGAAGAATTTATGGTCTGATCGGGAGATTTTCAGCATTTACCCGCTACAACACGACACATTATCTGAGTGCATGCGCCATATTATACACTGTTTATATACCCCCCCCCCCCCCACACACACACACAGATATCCTGAGTAGGTACACCTCAGATAGTTTGCTGAGTTGTAGCTGGTAAATGCTGAAAATCTCCCAATCAGACGAGGAGTTTTTCATATTTTACACTTTTGGTATTAACCCCCATCCCCCCACCCCGACAGGTTTGCTGAGTAGGCACATGCCCTCAGATAATGTCTATTTGTAGCTTGTAAATGTCAAAAATCTGCCAATCGGACGAAAAAATTTTAATTTTTTACAATTTTGGTATCCGCCCTCACCCCGACAGGTTTCCTGAGGCAGCAGATGCCCTCAGATAATTTGAGACGCTTTTCTTCTTCCTGGTATAAACAATATCCTGATATAGAGTAAAGCATTGTTAAAGATACTGCTTATTGCTTTGAGTTTGTTTTCTTTTCCCTGAAGGTCCAGACAGGGAGAAATTAGATTGTGCTTGGAATGAAACAGGTGTAAAGCAATGACACAAAATGAAGAATGTGGGTAAATATAAATTAGGAAAATTATCCCAGCATTTCTCTTTTAAAGCTCACAAAGCTGCACTAGTGGATTGTTGCCATTTTTCACAAAAAGATAAACACGTCGATATTCTTTTAGACAAAAATAAAAGGGCTAGTGTAATTTTCAAGAACATGATAAAGAATTTAATACTAAAGTTTTAAATATTTTATTTGATGTTGCCAGAACATTGGCCAGGCAAGGCATATTGCTCTTTGTGGAAATAAGTCAGATGAAAATGGGAATTTTCGTCCAATCGTAGTCTAATTTATCGTCATTGCTTGATAATGAAGAAATGGTTAGATAAAAAGAGACTAGACAAAACCCATCGGAATCGACGGTTAGTTTTTTTTTCTGAAAAGAATAAACTCATATAATGTATTTATTTACACATTAGAAAAAATCCTGCAGAATTGACAATCATCACCTTAGATTTCACTGTCTCTACTTTGCGTTTCAGTGTTCCACTCTCCAGCGACATCAAAGTCCTGCTTCAAATAAAGATTTTACTGAGTAAATTGGTTTTTAAATTGAGCTGCACTTCCATCAGAAAAAGTTAACTTTTCTATTTCTGGAAATTTGGCCTTTAATGTAGCTATAGCAATTTTTAAGAAGGCCTACACAGCATTTTTGTAATGGTTGAGCTCATCACTTATTACAGCTACAGTATGCTTAATATTTCATGCACAATTGGTAAATATACAGTAGTTATTTGCTGGTGCCTCCAGTGTCCACTCTGGATTTCATCTTGGGAGATAGTACTGTAATTTTCAAAAAAAAAATCAATTTGGAGCAGACCTTCATTTGGTGACTGAACTGTTCTTACAAAAGAATGAATTTTATAATAATGTAACTGATTATGAAGCACAGTTCTTCAAACAGAACCATCAATCTCAACCACTTTTTTGAAACCATCTATATCTTTCCATGTTACAAATGTGTCTATATGTATCTCTTCAACACACATGCAAACATCACTTTTACAGTCTGTGCAAAATCCAATCATGCAGTTCTCATTTTGAATGCTGCAGCACAAAACACTCATCAGTTCTATTTCATTTGAAGGAAACTTTGGGGAATTGGAATTTTGCTGGCCAAGGATTGTATAAAAAAAATGTAAATTTGCATGATATTTGCAAGCACATAATTCCGTGGTGTTTACAAAATTAATGTCACATATCCAGGGCACAGGTCGTAAAACTTAGTTTTTTAATTAAAATGTTCTAATTTTCATTTTTGAACTGTGTGAAAGCATCACTTATAGTCATTAGCATGTGTCTTTTTTGTATTAAATTGTGCCTCCTTGATAGTGAGTCCTTTATTGATTTCACACATTTCCTGGTATCTGTCTACTTACAATATATCATTATGGCATAAAAATCTTTTCTTTTTCTTTGTGCTATCTGATATACAGCGTGAAGTCTTTTCTTTTTCATTAAACAGAGTTGTGGCAATGTCAGGCAACACCTTAGTACCAAAGTGTGACACCTAAGTGAGACTTTCAATAACATCACACACGTCACACCTCAGTTGAGGTCCAAGAATTAATTTTTTCTACATGACTTTTTCTACACTTATTCAGACTGCTGACAGTCAAACTTCCACAAAGTTTGAAATTTCTACACAAAGGGTATGTTAGTATAAACTATCTTTATGGTCATTTCAGTCAGCAGACTAAAAAAAAATGACGGTCAGCAGACAAAAAAAAATGTTTTTAAATTTTCAATTATTTTTAAGTGTAAAATATGTTATTACAAAGTGTTTTGGACTCTGCTACATCTAGCAAATACAACTGCAAGTGAAAAACAGTTGTCAAAACATTTCCAGAACTGGTATTAGAATTGTCTAATTACTAAATGTAAATTCTACCTTTTGTTCTGGATGTTTAAGACTGAAATGCAAGGAGACAATGATTTATATAGCATTTTTTGTTGTGAATTCAAATTCTATGTAGTATTCATACCTTCAATTTGATGTATCATAAATAATAATATGATACAATTTAATTTTTTTCCTGTTTGTCCACTTTTTCATGGAATGGCTGTAAAGAATTCTTCTTTTGAGGAGTGTGTAATCATTGCTCTTTTGATTAAAGTTTTACTACTATTGTATTTCTGTGTGTATGGATGTGTTGAATTATATGGAATCAGAACAGGAATAAATGACTGTTTTCTATGTAGTCTGTATTGTAGTTGGTCTCTTTGCTTGACAACTTTAACATCAAGGAAGATCAAAGTATTCTCCTCCTCATGTTCTATTGTCAACGTTGGATAGATATTACCAAATTGCTGAGTTAATGATTCAAGTTCATAAATACTCATTCGTGACAAAATAAAAATGTCATTCACATATCTACAGTAAACCAAAGGAGTTTCTTCCATTGTACAGATTATTTGTTCCTCAATATTGCTCATAGTCACTTCTGCAAATAGATTTGACAGAGGGGAACCCATTGGGCCTCTATTTTTTTGTTTGCAATGTTCTCTTCAAATTTGAAAATATTGTTTTCATAAATGTATAACAAAACTGCTTTTGATTCTTGAAATTGTGTGTTATTAAGATTTTTGTCCTGTTTTAATTTTTTAATAATGTTTTCAATTGCTTCCGGTACAGTGGTACTTGGAAAAAGGGCCTTGACATCCATACTTGCTATAATCCTGTAGATCTTGGTTTACATTTTTAATTATATCAATAAACTCATAAGTATTATAGTTTTTACAGTAAATTGTGTTTTCACATTTTTTTTAGATGCGCGTTGATCTCAAAGTCAATACCAAAAACAACAGTCTTTTTTCGTGCTTAAATATTGTAATACTCTATTGTGATGTTTAAAATCATAATATCAGTACTCACAGTTTCTTATTTTGTTTCTTTTTCTGTATTCAAAAATTACAAAAAAGTAGTTCAGCTCAGGGTTCCCCCTGAACTTGATGAACAGGTAATAATTTGATGTCATGGCTAATTCTAGACTTGATGTATTACAAATTTCACTAAATTATAGGATTTACTTGGGAATAAAAGGATATTACTTACAGTCGAATTTTCAGGTAGCATCCCTACCCGTCCACAAGACTACACTATAGTAGGTGTTGTCATTTGTGAGCTAAATACCCCTTAGGTTAGTAGGTGTCCAACCTTATGCTGGAATTTAGCTCACGAATGGCAACATCTACTATAGTGTAGTTTTTGAGGAAGCCTAGGTTTTTTTTTATTGGAAGTTTAACGACCACTGTGAGCAACCCAATGAGCTATAAGCAGTCGCCCGTCCCTAATTTAGGATCACTGGTTTCAGGGAAGGGAGAGAGCCAGTGCCATAAGACAAACACAACATCCATGCCTCCCTGAGATTCGAACCCGGACCCCTCTCGGACAAATGAACAAAGGCCATCGCTTAGACCACTGCGCCACCGGGAGGCTTTTTGACATTAACTCTGCTGTATATACTATTAGAATGCTAGTTACTTTATTTCCTGTAGACTCTGCATTCTTCTGTATGGAGGTCTAGTCCACAATTCGGTAACACATTTCTTATGTTAATTATTAGCTGCCGATTTAGGGTCGTGCCAGTGTGGCAATTCCCTCCAAATAATACACACACATGCAAGCTATAGATATACCTTCACAGAAATTTCCCCAACAGGGAGGTAATCAGTTGCTTAAATTTAGTCTTATATTTGTCCACAATTTATATGACCCCCCTCCCCCTTTCCATTCCCTACAAAAATCATCAGGTATAACCACTTTACAAAATCTGATAGATATTATGACTATGACTACCGACTGAAATTTCTGTCAGAGAACTTTACGTGGGCTGTGCCCATATCTTCTGTCGGAAAATTATAAAGTTCATAATTTTGTAATCTGTGGCAGACAGTAGTATCTCAGTTATACATTTTACTATGGAATGGCTTAAAAAACATGTGACTGAAATTTCAAAATATTAAATACTATTGAACAATTTTAAATGCTTCCAAAAAGAAAAAAGGGGAAGAGGGCTCGCAATTTTAGATTATGCTAATGAATACTTTGTTCGCTACCTGTCCATTCTATTTTGTTCTTGCCTGTCTATTTTGACCTTTAATTTTATTTTATTTTTTTACATTATAAAACAAGGTAAGAAATTCTGCATGATTTCATATTTTCAATATATGAAAGAACTCTTACCTTTGAAATATTAGGTAGTAAATCCGAATGTGTTCTTATATTCAACACCCTTAGAACACATTATTTACTTATAATACTTGGCCCTTTTCAAAGAATTTTGTTCACTAGTTGATTTACCATTAATGCTGGGTAAAATATCACTACTTTCTGTTTGTTTTAATTTTTTGAATTTGGAGAAATTTGTGAATTGTGTGTGAACATTAGATGATAATTTTTTTGTTGCTTCGTCCATTTCAAGGCTGAAAAATAAATGCTGTCTCATTTTTTTCAAAGTTTTAGCACCATGTAATGTATAAAAGAACTGTATATTTGATAATCTGAATTCAAAATTAAACCTATAAATCGCATAAAAGAATTACGCGTAACCCAACTGAAAAAGCCATTATAACTACAGCAAAATATCGGGGTTAACGCAGATTTATGTTTAAAAGTAAAAAACATATAACCCAGGATCCGCTGTGTTATGGCCAACCCACCGTTCCATTAAGTGATTCTGCTATCAGATACTTTACTGATTTACTCGTTCGTTGGTCGTTACTGGTGCACGAATTCACGGAAGGGAAACAAATAACAGGTCCTAAACTGTGATTCCAATCACAGTTAAAAATCACTGTTACTTTTGAGTAGCAGTCACAGTTAGCGCCGTGAACACCAAGTAACAGGTAAGCTCATCTCTATTTCAGATAGAAACTGTACGTAAAAAGATTTTCGTGGTAAAAGGTATCGGAAGGTAAAAATAATTTTTTAGTAGCTTTTTTTTTGAAGTAGTAGTATAAGGTAAAATATGTTTTTAATTTTATGGCATGTGCATTTACGTTCCGTAGCGGAGAGGTTACTTATCGTGAAAATACCAAAGCGAATGGGTTGCCGCTCTTACAGTTATGTTTCGACTGCAAAAAGAATTCTTTAAATTAGACTAATTGTTGTATAGATATAATGTCCACAGATGGACGGGTGAAAACAATGATACTTCAAACACGTACTTTTTTTCTCAAAAGACGTACTAAAAATGTTACAAAGGGTTCTAAATTTGACTGCTCATGTTGCCCTTAAGTTCACCGATTTTTTTCAGCAGCTGAAGCTCAGAATTTTCAAATAATTGCCGTTTATCCTGTGATGCTGATTACATTAAGACATTTATAATATCCCTAATGCCTTTTCCCGGTGCCATTTCTGGCTGTTGATTAACAAAGGACGTGCGAGGAGAAAAATAGCATTTTTTTTTTGTATTAGTTTTGTAATGCCATTATCCAAATAAGCAATGAGTAATTTCTGATCGCGTCTTTTTTCATAGATAAATTTAAAGGCAGAAGTGTTACATTTTCCCTTCTGTTCCAGAATAGATCACTCAAAGAGGCTGAATGCATGTAGAACGGTTGTTCCAAAACAGTTGAGGATGTTTTTATAAAAAAATATGCGCGCCTGAATTATCAAGGAAGTGGTCATCTTTTTCGAAATACTGTCGACTGCGTCGAATAAAGGTGTCCAAAAGTCCTTCCACTTTTTGAATGTCTTCTGGAATTCGTCATCTGAAATGCTGTTGAAGAACCCCTGCTCAGCTGTAATAAGTTGTTGATCAGTGTCAAGTTGTCGCCCCCGTAATTACTTTCTTAAAATGGGGAACGACCGGAAGTCACGTGGTGACAAGTCTGAACTATATGCAAGTTAGGACATCAACTTAATATTCATTTTCTCCAAATTAAAAATGACAGAACTGGCCATGTGCGCTCTTACTAGGCCACACATGAAAAGAAATGAGAAACCAAGTTGAACAAACTAGTTTCATGCCCAAATGCTCGGTTAAAATTCCGTTAATTGATTCTGAAATGTGAACCATATCTTCGATATCTTTAATAGGTGCGTGTCTGTCTTCCCGTATAGTAACAGTTATTGTATTGATGTTTACCGCTGTAACACTCTTGGTAGGTCTTCCTCCATGCCTGATTAAAGCCGCCGACATACGACCATCCATAAATTCTTTATGCTATCTGTAAATTGTTGATTTTCCTTGACATTCATCTTTATAAGCCTCTCGCATAAGACAAAGTTTCTCCAACAGACTTCATAAGTAGTCAGCAAACTTTTATTGCGCATCTTTGTTCCTCTTCCACATTCATTTTTTTTCCAAAAATCACAGCGCAAAAACACTTGTTAGGGGTTCACGAAACAACGCTTATTAAACTGCGCATTACCGATGACGCATACGTGATAAACAGATGTGGCCGGCTGCTATGGTTCCTTCAACGACTACAGTTTTTTCGAGACTCGTGCCAATTTCAAAGCAGTATTGCATATTTTTTATAAAAACTTTTTTAGGGAAAAGCTATGTAGATAAACCATAAATATTTTAATTTGTACTTTTTCTCATAGATATTGATTAGCGCCAAGTCCAAGAGTAGCACCCTAAACGATAAACAGAATAAATCTTATTATCTGACGTTGTTGATATAATGTCTTAGAGGATTCGAAATTCTTGCTTATTATGCTTTTAATAAGCTGCTCATTTATTGTCAGAGAAAGATCAAACACTCATCTTTGCGACTTATTAACCCGTAATTGTGTGTTTCAGGGTCACCAGATGGCAGCCAAGCATTTCTGCCTCGTTTTCGAACTGATAGAAGTTCCTTTGGTGAAATCGCTGTATAGGTACTGAGGCGACTTTAGATCTTTTCGGGCCCTAGGCGCTAAAAGATTAATCCCCCCACCCTCCACCCCATATTATCGCCTCAGAATTTTTCACCCATCAGATTAAAAAATAATAAAATTAAGAACAAAGTTTTTACCTTTTCTGAAAATGCCATTCTATCTTTCTATTATTAGAACGATTCATAAGAAACAGTGTAATGTAATCATTTCATCTGCCCGTGCACATCGGACTTTTTTGTTTTTAGAGATATTTCAAAATTATTTTTGCGGCTAATAGGAAATGAAAGGATATTGAGTTTGGCACTTTAAATATCCCATATACTCCATGAATTTACCTCTAAGGGCAGCGAAAGTCGAAAATTAAAACAAGAAAGATGACACCGAATTTTCGGACGTAATGACGTCTTTTGAATCCGTTCTGATGTGAATGAAATACGAAAGCATTTTTTTTTTTTTTTACACGACTACACCGCACGGCACCGTACACGTGCGATGAACGACAGACAGACTAACGCGCACTAGTGGGTTTTCTCTGCGTTGTTGTCTCACAAATGACGCACTGCAGCAGACAGCTGCAGGAATGAACTGACCTGGGAAGGAGGGAGGGCGCCAGCGAGAATCCAGAAAAGAATGAATACAATTTAGCGGTGGCTTGATAGGATATATGATTACAATAAAAATATTCGATCAAAATGTATATGAATTATTCCTTATGAAAAAGCCGGACATTTAGGTTATTTCCCTTAATGCGTAGGGGACAGGAGGACATGGTAAGAAAAGGAGGACATGTCTCCCAAAAGCCGGACTTCTGGTCACCCTGACTGAAGAAATTATTCAAGGATCCTGTCGAAATATTTCGTGTGCTTTTCTGTTTATTATCAGATTCGCTAGACTTTAATCCCATGGAACAACTGTGAGATGCAGTGAAACGCAGCAATCGCCGCCGTCTCTTCGCTCTACTACTCAGGGATGTCATTCTGTCCAACTGATACAGAATACCTGAGAATACCTTCTGCAGCCTGGTGGAGTCGATGCCGTGCCGCGCGTGCCAGCGATGAAAGGCTGCCCAACACCCTATTAGGTATGTGCTCATAATGTCTTTTGTAAGAGTTTGTCTGATTGAATTATAATCCTCCCCAAGACAGTTGGAAAGGATAGACGTTTAGTGCGTATGCACGAAACTCATTGCACTCAAAGCACGTTGCACCTTTCCACCACGAATGACAGCCATAGAAGGATTCCTCTTGCGACAAAGCCAATGAAAATCAGTGCATTTATTTCCCGTTTCTTACAGCGTTACCTTTTCTACAGTGTTTCCTATTTTCTTTTATGAGTGTTGTTCAATAAGCAATGCCTTCGCGCAAATGCCTCGCGCATGACTTGCTTGTTGCCTGGCAACCAGTCAAACGACAAACGATTCTTTGTGTCATTACTGCGTAATAGAACTCCATAATATGCGTAATAAAACTCCATAATCTATTTATTCATATTCAATTTTGTTTCAAATCGATTCTTCTTTTTCAACTGTGTTGACAGGTGTCAGACAATTATCAGTTATAGAGTTTTTAACTTTTAAAAATGTACCTCACGAAGAAATTCACGCTAGACTAGTGGCAGTTTATGGTTCTGGAACTTGAGACATAAGTACTGTTCGTCGTTGGGTAAGAAAATCAAAATATAGTGGAGGAATGTTGGCCGTAAAGGACCAACCGCGGAGTTGGAAGCCCGTAATCGCAACTTGCGATTTGAACAGGCAAAAAGTCGATGAGCTCATCAGGAAAAATTCAAAGAATAACTGAAAGAACCATAGAAGGTCAGCCGAACAGTAATTTAGGTAGTGTCAATGACATTGTTAACGTTTTGGGATACAACAAACTGTGTGCGTTCGCTGGGTACCGCGTCACCTAACGACTGAATTGAAAAAAAAAAAATCAAGACTTGAAATATGCCAAAGATTGCTTGCTCGCTATGAAAAATATGGAAGTGATTTTCTCCACAGCATTGTGACTGGTGATGAGAGTTGGGTCCATCATTACGATTCAGAAATGAAAAATCAATCGCTAGAGGACAGACACCCATCTTCTCCTCGAGCAAAAAAATTCGAAAATCAAATTTCTGCCAGCAAGTGCATGCTCACTGTGTTCTGTGTCTAGAGAGGCATTCATCAAAAGTGCATGGTCAAAAGGCACGACTATCAATATCAACGCGGAGAGCACACCTTTAAAAGTTAAAGCAAAGAATAAGCCTCCTACGTGGGGTTTATTCTTGCTTTAACGACAACGCCGAACCACACGCCAGTGCTTTAACTTCAAAGGCCATGCAGAAAATACCTATAGTCAAGATTTGGCACCGTCCGATTTCTGGTTGTTTTCCGCTCTCAAGAGGCACCTGAAAGGAGTTCAATTCGCCTGCGACGAAGATGTGTGACGTACCACGTGTCAATACGACAAATCTGCAACGATGCATTCTAACCGTGTAGCTTAGTTGGGAGAGCAACTTACTCCGGAGTGGAGGGCGCGGCGCGGTATCGATCCTCGTCACGGACATATTTGTGTTTTCACATTGGCACCCGAACGTAAAAACGGATCTACTCGCCACTGGGTTCTTTGAAAAATGTGTGATGTTTGTTCCACGTATCGTCTGCAATTAATGAAAAAATTCCTATTTCGCTTCAGATAAAAGAATAAAGATTAAGAGGGAGATGATGTGACGTACTACAGAGGTACAACACGTGTCAAGGCGACAAATATGCAGCGATTCATTCTGTCCGTGTAGCTTAGTTGGGAGAGCAACTTACTCCGGCGTGAGGAGGCGCGGTTTCGATCTCCGTAACGTGCAACTTTGTGTTTTCACAGATGTTCAAGCAGCTACGAGGAAATGGTTCTTAGAACAACTTGAAGATTTTGAAAGAGACAGGTTTAAAAAAAAATTGGTAAACATTGACGTATCTGTATGGAGCGTGAGGAAGATTATGTAGAAAAATAAAATATGTGAATTATATATATATACAAAGCAGAAATTATGTGCTTTGTTCTTGCTTTGTTTCAATCTGTTCCTTGTCACTGAGCTTGTATATAAATATTGACGCATTGCTTGCTAAATACCCTCTGTATCATGAAAGAAATACGGGATTACGCCATATAATAAAAATTTTGAAGATGACAATCCGATTTTTGGCGTAAATGTGACAAGGATGGTAAGTCAGATAATATCCGAAAACTTAAAAATTTTCATCGTCCTGGAGCGGGACTCTAACCCGCGAGACTCGGTTGCTTCGACTAGTGAATCCTATGATGGTTATATTCAAATTGATCGGAAACTTGAAACTTGGTCGTTCTGGGTGGTGTAGTGGTTAGCATACCCGGGCGCTTTCCGGGAGACGCGGGTTCGAGTCCCGCTCGAGGACGATGAAAATTTTCAAGTTTTCGGATACCGATATCTGACTTACCATCCTTGTCACATTTACGCCAAAAATCGGATTGTCATCTTCAAAATTTGTACCCTCTGTATCATTGCTTCGATTTATTAGTAAACAGGATACTACCCAATTGTTGCTGCTCGAATTTGAAAGTTGTGAGAAAATCGAGGCTTGTTTTTAAAAAAAGGATTGACGCAAATGTTTTCGGGAAATCTCTGAGACAGGTGTGCTCACCCCTTCCGTCAACGAGTTTCCGTAAGAGAATTAACAGTAACGGGAACAATTTGTCTTGTAAGTTCCACTGACATTTTTTCATCCTCACATTTCTTCCTTCACAGTAAAGGGCAATTTACTTCTGATGATTAAATACCACGTCAGTAGTGCTGACAAAATCTATTTGTTGTCTTAACATCATTACGGGACATTAATCGAAGTATAAATAGGACGAAAGGGCACTTTGCGCTGAAAGATGTGTGGCAATACGATCTCACTAAAACGGCTTAATGATATATGTTCATGTTCGATGTTTAAACATGGCGCCATAAAAAATTACGATCCGACAGTGCAAAAATTTATGACCTAAAAACAGGAACATACTTTAGGTGCAAATTTCGTCCAACGTATGCATTAGATTTCGCGTATGTTGTTTCGCAGATAAAGCGTAGTGTACGCCAGAGACCTGCGTGCGGTGGGAGACGTCGTTAAACAATACGTTTCGCTTCTGCCAAAGCTTATTGGCTGTTCCCCCTCGTTGCCAGAAAAGATTCATTAATTTCAGATAAGTGGAATTTATGACACGGCGAGCGGTTGAGCAGCTGTTGCTTACAATGGCGGCCATAAATTTACTCAGGAAATTACTGATTTTGCTTTGTTTGTGTTAGGAGGGTGCCAAGGTTAAGTTATGTGAGCGTGTTTCGCTTCGTATCATTAAATTCTTACACCCGTCCCCATGTTAATGCGAGCAACAAAGTACTATCAGCAGATATCAAATGTTCCTCTTTCGATTAGCCACCTGCTGTTTGCCAATAAAACTAATATACGTATAAGATCTTTGAAACGACTATGAGCGTAACAAATACTGTGCTTGTAAAATCTTAAAACTTAACTATCTGCAGATATGGTAGAGTCTTCTTGGTTTTCGGTGACAGATTTGAAGATAGAGCTGATAGAAAAACATGGAACTTTAAAACAGAAATTACCTCAAAACAGGAAGTATGGATTATGACCTATGCTTATACGTCATTCGTCTCTCTAACACGAGGCGAGGCATTTTGGGATTTTAAGGAAAGGCTGACAAAAGACCACCGCTGTAACTCAGCTTTGTTTGCTCATCTAGTAGCAGACATAGAGAGAGAGAGTGCTACTCCTAGTGGACGAGATTTTGACTTTTCGTACTGCCAAACCTGGATCTAAATTTTGGATAACATATTGTTGCGAAGTGCTGAGACTGTCCAGCCGAGGACAGCAGCTGTTAAGGCTCACCCGTTCTGGGGAGGGGGGGGGGAGGGTTAGCACTTTTAATAACACCTAAGTGGACATCAGTTTGAACACTGGTTATACAGGATAGCTCTTCTGTTTTTTCGGAAGGAAAGCAACACACACTTCAAAGAATCAAGGAATAGGTAAACGGTAAAAATACCCCCGGGAAAAAATACCCCTGAAAACTGAAAAGCGGGAAAAATGCCCCCGGAAAAAATACCCACGGAAGAAATACCCCCAGAACAAACGGTTCACTGTAAACTGCCTCCCAGGAACACTAATGTGTGGCAGTGTTCCAGTGTGGCAATTTACCGGCAACCCTGCCACACATCTTTCAGCAACTTGGCCACAAAAGTTCAAAGGGGATTGGGGGCTATAAAGATTGCCCCGTTTCTGGGCCTATATTGAGAACTGAATTGGGAACTCCAAACGAATTTAGCAAAAACGTCCCATGTAAGCCAAGCGAGAATTGTACTTTAATTTGAAGAAATAAATTGCCGAGGAACCGAGGTACACTTGGTGCTCAACCCCCAACTTCCACAATATTAGATTCTGGGCTGCTGGAGTCTGTCAGTGTATCCAGGCTGTACCCCTTGAAGCACCCGCGAGGTCCGTGAGCTTGGGGGGAGGGGGGTTCCCCCAAAATGTTAAAATGGACGTAGAGTTGTAAACATTAGAACCATGCTTTACATAATGATTCTGTACACGACCACGAATTTTCAGGAGGGTGGGGTGAATTCACCCTCCGCCAAGTTTCTAAGAGCGCAAACAAGTGTTCAAGGTAAGAGATTTGCTCGCCATTTCTATACTTCATGTTGTGTTTAATGGCAAACTATGTATGCCCTTCCCTCCTCCCCCAGAAATTGAATGAAGCCTGTGAAAGGGATAAGAGATGCTTGGTTTGGAGGGCTCTAACCCCAACTTCCGTAATTTTATATTCTGGACCTCTAGAGTCGGCCAGTGTATCCTCGATGTTACCCTTGAATAGCTCTTAGAAACTAGGGGGGGGGTTACCCTACCCTCCTGAAAATTCGTGGTTGTGTACAAAATCATTACATAAAGCATGGTACTAATGTCTACAACTCTACGTCCATTTTAACATTTTGGAGGAAAGCCCCCTCTCCCCCCAAAGCTCATGGACCTCGCGGACACTTCAAGGGGAACTTCTTCCTGGATACACTGGCAGACTCCAGCGGCCCAGAATATAATATTACGGAAGTTCAGGGTAGAGCACCCCCCCCCCCCCCAACCAAGTGTACCTCGGATCCTCGGCTATTTATTTCTTCAAATTACAGTACAATTCTCGCTTGGCTTACATGGAACGTTTTCGTGAAATTCGTTTGGAGTTCCCAATTCAGTTCTCAATATAGGCCCAGAAACGGCAATCTTTATATACCCTCCCCCTTGAACTTTTGTAGCCAAGTTGCTGAAGATGTGTGGCAGGGTTGCCTGTAAATTGCCACACCGGAACACTACCACACATCAGTGTTCCTGTGTGGCAGTTTACAGTGAACCGTTTGTTCTGGGGGTATTTCTTCCGGGGGCATTTTCCCGGGGAGGGGGAGCATTTTTTCCGGGGGCATTTTTTCCGCTTTTCAGTTTTTAGGGGTATATTTTCTCCGGGTGTATTTTTTCCCGGGGGTATTTTTACCTACATCCCAAAGAATACAAGGCATGCGAAAAATGACATTTGATAAACAAAATGCCATTGCAAGAAGTATGTATGAACTATATACAAAGATTGGATGTGTTCAGCAGTCTCTTCGGGTTGCGCCAACAATTTTTACAGAAAATAGCTGCCATTAACTTCGCCGGCATACGTGATAACACATACATGGATTTCCTGAGTCTATCTGTCCGACCGCATCTCACACATAAAACAGACAAGGTACAACCTACAGTTTATCAGATGTTCCAAGTACTTGCAGAGAAAATCCAGATTACACATGCACGCAAACAGAAGATTCTCCTGTAGCTGCCTTCTGATGTCACACGGAAAAGTGGGAACGGGGTTCGAGGAAGCGACTAGCGCATTCCCTGTCTTACTTGCCGCTAAGGGCAGCACGATATATCTGCTCCGACATCCGTTGTAACCCATACCGAGTCAAGGCGATTTTCGGGCATTTCCAACTAGTTCCTTTCTGCAAGAGACTTCAAAATGATCTGCTTATTCCTTTGTTGTAAACGAAAACTGGTCGTGATTGACGGGGAGATTTTTGTTTTTTGATACCCTCTTTATATAACTCTGAAGGAATTTTTCCTAAAAGTTTTTGGGATTTACTCACCATTCGTAGCTTCTGCTTTACACCTGCAGGTCACGCACAGCGAAACAAGGGTCAAGACCCTTTTTAGCAGATCCTTTCTGCTGCGCGAATTATGATTTCTGCTAATGGTTTTGCATTAGCGGTTATGCCTTTTTGCCCACACGTGCAAGGATGCTTCATTTTCTTTGTTGAGCGCTTAGCGTTTCAAATTAGGAAGAAGCTTAGATTTTCGGACTAAAAATCCACAACAGTATGATTGTTGTGTCCATTTCTAAGCAACTGAACCAATATATAACTTACTTTCTGGAACCAATAGCCAATAATAAAAGAAGGGCCCTAGACCCTAAATGTTTATGACTGTTATTAACCACCTGAAACATTGTTAAAACAATGGTCATATCCGGACCCACGGTCGTCCGAAGCTACCATGGCTTCGGATACAACCGACAATACGTTAATTTGGACATCCTTCTGCAGAGATGAAGGTAAACTTTGTTATTATTACTCTGGTGTGCAAAACTTAAGGACGAGCCAGGTTTTGATCCGTAGCGTCACACAGGAGCGGCCTGGATATATGAAATTCAAAACAAAGGAACTCCATTACTTATCGAAATGATGACAAACAACACCGACACAACTGCGGATACTAAAGGATACATTGGAGCTTTATTCAGAATTGGCTACATAGCACTGGGTGCCATGATACAGATGCATCACTGCCAAAGACAGTACGAAATGAATATGAGGTCCTCAGTAGAGGAACTTTATTCAGAATTGGCTACAGAGCACTTGGTACCATGGATACAGATGCATCACTGCGAAAAACGGTACGAAGAGAAGAGGAGGTCCTCAGTAGGGGATACGATACTAAAAGATATAGTGGAACTTTATTCAGAATTGGCTACATAGCACTGGGTGCCATGATACAGATGCATCACTGCGAAAGACGGTACGAAGAGAAGAGGAGGTCCTCAGTAGGGGGACATGATCACCCGACACAACTGCAGATACTAAAGGATATAGTGGAACTTTATGCAGAATTGGCTACATAGCACTGGGTGCCATGATACAGATGCATCACTGCCAAAGACAGTACGAAATGAATATGAGGTCCTCAGTAGAGGAACTTTATTCAGAATTGGCTACAGAGCACTTGGTACCATGGATACAGATGCATCACTGCGAAAAACGGTACGAAGAGAAGAGGAGGTCCTCAGTAGGGGATACGATACTAAAAGATATAGTGGAACTTTATTCAGAATTGGCTACATAGCACTGGGTGCCATGATACAGATGCATCACTGCGAAAGACAGTACGAAGAGAAGAGGAGGTCCTCAGTACTGGGACATGATCACCCGACACAACTGCAGATACTAAAGGATATCATCATCATCATCATTGTCAACCATTATCAATCCACTGCTGGACGAAGGTCTCCCCAAGTTTCCTCCACAACGGTCTGTCTTGTGCCAGTCTCCTCCATGTCACCCCTGCATACTTTCGAATTTCATCCACCCATCTCCCATGTGGTCTTCTTCTTGGTCTTTTCCTGTCCCTTGGAATCCAATCTAAAATTTCGGCTGTCCATCGATGATCTGTCCTTCTGGCAGTATGTCCAGCCCATTGCCATTTCAGGGATTTAACTCTGATCATGATGTCTTCCACTCTTGTCATTTTTCGGATCCACGAGTTCCTCTTCTTATCTCTCCTGGTTACACCAAGCATGCACCTCTCCATGCTTCTTTGAGTTGTCTGCAGCCTTTGTATAGTGGAACTTTATTCAGAATTGGCTACATAGCACTGGGTGCCATGATACAGATGCATCACTGCGAAAGACAGTACGAAGGGAAGAGGAGGTCCTCAGAAGGGGGACATGATCACCCGACACAACTGCAGATACTAAAGGATATAGTGGAACTTTATTCAGAATTGGCTACATAGCACTGGGTGCCACGATACAGATGCATCACTGCCAAAGACAGTACGAAATGAATATGAGGTCCTCAGTAGAGGAACTTTATTCAGAATTGGCTACAGAGCACTTGGTACCATGGATACAGATGCATCACTGCGAAAGACGGTACGAAGAGAAGAGGAGGTCCTCAGTAGGGGATACGATACTAAAAGATATAGTGGAACTTTATTCAGAATTGGCTACATAGCACTGGGTGCCATGATACAGATGCATCACTGCGAAAGACAGTACGAAGAGAAGAGGAGGTCCTCAGTAGGGGGACATGATCACCCGACACAACTGCAGATACTAAAGGATATAGTGGAACTTTATTCAGAATTGGCTACATAACACTGGGTGCCATGATACAGATGCATCACTGCCAAAGACCGTACGAAGGAAAGAGAAGGTCCTCAAGTAGAGGTTATGATCACCCCTAACGTCGTTACATGATTTGTACCGTCATGCTTCGCACTAAGTTGTTGATGAGTTCTTGTGGTAACATCGCCCATTCTTCCGTCAGCGCCTTCTTCAACTGCTGAACAGTTTCCGGTGTGTGTTGACGTGCCGCAACTCGTCTCCCGAGAGTGCCCCACGCATGTCCTATGGGATTTATATCGGGGAATCGTGCTGGCCAATCCATCCGCTAATGTCTTCACTTTCAAATACCTCATCAACAGCCACTGTACGATGAGGTGTGAAGTTATCGTCCATTAACACGAACTGTGTGTCAATGGCACCTCAGAAGAAATGAACATGAAGGAAGGATTACCTCATTACAGTGATGCGCACCGGTTACAGTACCTCCTTTCGGTATCTGGAGCTCCATACGTCCATCGAACAGATTGCCTCCCCACAGGAGAACACCGCTATATCTTTCACTGATGTTTTTGGTGTGATGACGAGTGTCTTCCTAACGCCAGATTAGTTGACGTTCAGAATCGCTAGAGGGACTAAATCTACTCTCATCAG
Source organism: Macrothele yani (assembly GCA_039090855.1). Classification (NCBI taxonomy): domain Eukaryota; kingdom Metazoa; phylum Arthropoda; class Arachnida; order Araneae; family Macrothelidae; genus Macrothele; species Macrothele yani. The sequence continues at coordinate 123,360,308 of CM077026.1, forward strand.
AGTTCCGTAGCCCACTGTTCTGCTTTCCAATCCTTATGTTCTCTGGACCACTGTAAACGGTGTCTCAGTTGAGCAGTTGTTAATAGAACACAGCGTACTGTTCGCGTTTCTGTAGTCGCCTGACCACTGTGAACCGCGGTATCGTGCATCCTGTGCTCAAGTTAAGTTGTTTTACTAAGTTATTTGCTGCATGTCTGGTGTCGATCCCTCTTAGCCTGTAGGATCAAATAGCAGTCCTTACTGCGGACGACTTTTAGTGGAAGAGCACCAGTCCTCACTGCGGACGACTTTTAGTGGAAGACCACCACCGGCTTTTTTCACAGCTATACCTGTAATCCTCTTACTTTTCCGTTTAATTTTCGTTGATGGAAGCGAAACAGGAGTCTTGTGGAGACAGGTTTTAGTTTCCGAAATTTATTTTTGAAGAACCTTATCTATAACAGGAAGGCTGTATCCTCTCTGTATCAAGGCTGTTCAAAAACTTCGGAAACCGAAGCCTGTCCCCACGTTGACTCTTTTTTCGTTAGAGAACAAACACTAAACAAAGGAATTTATTTCTGACTTGAAGTAAACATTTTTCAAAAGTACTTAAAAATCGCATCAAATCGAAAATCATTTTTTGCTAGTAGAAGCTGTGTCTTTGCAAGACTTTCGGGATGCATTTTTGTATTAGTATAATTTTTAAAGAACCTCATACGGAACAACGTAAAAGTTGCTGCTACAAAGACAGCCACGAGGTAAGAAACAGCGTCGAAATCGATATTGTCCATACTGAGTTAGAAGTGATAGACTGGTTGCGTGGTTGGCAAGACAGACTCCGGTTGCTGTTTTGCGGCACGTTTTTCAGTGATCCATGAGCAGTAAGAAAAGCAGAACATGCCTAAGTACGACAACATACACAACATAAGGACAGTTGGCAAATTCCGAGGTGAGGGTTCATCGATTAGGAGCAATTAAGAATGTTCGAGTTGCCATTATTACATGGTAAAGTGCGTGACTGGGCAGCTTCTGTATGGCCATCCATCTCAGAGATGATCTCCAGAGACCAAATGAGGTAATCATACACTGCTGGCCTCCCAAAATGCAACACCAAGAAGGACACGAGATAGCAACGCCAGATTTACTGGACACATAACAGATACAAAGATGAAACGATTGAGCTTACAGGACCGTGCGAATTGTGGAACACGCAGACATCAATAGTTCGTGTGGCCCCCATGGCTGGCAATAACGGCCGCTACACGCCGCGGCATCGAACGAAAGAAGCCTCGGATGTAGGCTTGGGGTATGTCGGCCCAGGCTGCTTCCACACGTTGCCACAGTTCATCAGGCATAGCCACGGGTGGTGCTTGTCGGGCCACTCGTTTGCCGATCAGCGACCAGACGTGTTCGATGGGCGCCATATCGGGAGAACAGGCGGACCATGGTAGCAGTGACACCTGGTGGGCCGTGAAGAATTGTTGCACGATGCGTGCCACGTGCGGGCGCGCATTATCCTGTTGAAACGTAGCCACTGGCAGGTACTGCAGGTAAGGGAGGACTACAGGCTCCAAAACGTCGGAGATGCAGCGGTGGCTGTTGAGTGTACCGGCGATGCATACCAGAGGGGTGCGGGTGTCATATCCAATTGCGCCCCAAACCATAACGCCAGGCGATGGACCTGTATGGCGATGCATAATGCAGTTATAATACAGTCTCTCGCCGCGGTGCCGCCACACGCGGATCCGACCATCGTGGTGTTGCGGGCAGAAGCGGGATTCGTCGGAGAAGACAATGTCGTGCCATTCCGTAGTCCAGGTGCGGTGTTCAACGGCCCACTGCTGCCGCACTCGCCGGTGGTATGACGTCAATGGTAATCGGAGCAATGGGCGCCGTGCGACAAGTCCCCGCTCCTGCAGACGACGTCGAACGGTACGTGCTGACACAGGTTGTTGCGCAACACACCCTAATTCCTGCGCTAACGTTAGTGATGTGGCGGTGTGAGCCTTCAATGCCCGCCGCACAACATGCCGGTCCTCTCGTTCGGATTGTGTGTCGCGGTTGCGGCAATCGCTCACGTCGATCCGTCCGTCCCTCTTGCACTCACCGAATCCATACTCGCCTCACTGTGGCTGGATGTCGTCCCACACGGGCGCCGATGTCTCGGTACGATAAACCACTGTCGCGATAAGCCACTATTCGTCCTCTGTCAAACTCCGAAACGCGCTGGAATGACTGCCGTATTCTGCGACGAGGCAACAGGAAGGTTCCCACGCACAGGTCCGGCAGCACATCATAGTTCCACCACTACTAACACCCCGCCCTCTGTACTCCCTTCTTATAGCGCTTCTCGGCGGCGTGCCAGGCGCACATGATTTGCGTATGACCTGCAATGCTAATCGTTTGCATGTCCTCTCACGGGCGACGCATGCTGCGAATTTCAGGCCAATCGGATGCTTCCTTCTTGGTGTTGCATTTTGGGTGGTCAGCAGTGTATTTACTTAAACATTTGGACATTGATCACATGTCTATGGTCACAAAAGAGTAAGCAAGTCCTGTACTTCACATCTGCTACCACACAGCAGGGATAGTTATTTGGAATGTTGCATAGCTGGAATCCATTAATGGAAACCCTCGCGGTCCACTGGCGAAACCAGTGGACCGGGAGGTGATCCAATTGTAATGTGATCCATTGTGCGACGATCCAACCTGCCTAACTCATTACCTCACCCCAAGTAGCTCATTCCTACAGGAAGGATTGTATAAGCGAAGTTGACATATACTGTACATTTAAGTTACTGACAGTGCCCCCCCCCCCAAAAAAAAAAAAAAAAAAAAAAAAAAACGTAAACACAAATTTTGAACTGAACTGTTTAATTTCTAAATAAGACATTGTCACTCATAGAACAATCATTTACCTTGTAGCCTTGCACAGAATCAGAAGAATTCAAGAATATTAATCATTTCCATCAAGACGAATCGGTCAAGACACTACAGACATGAGAAGTCACCTCATCGCACTCAGCCGGTAGTTAGTCACGCAAAACGGAATGCCACTCCTCGGCAGACACGTCGTTAACAGGAACAAGTAAGAACGACAGTTCCATAAGTAGTCATGGTCGGCCTGTGAGTCACTTCTCGGCACACACGACGTCAGCAGGAACAAGTGAGAACAACAGTTCAACTTACTACATCATGTTCCACGCTCGGCATGTACCAGTTCCACAAACTGCACAACGCAACCTGATCCCCGGCTTTGCCGCCCCGGTGGCGCAGTGGTCTAAGGCGCTGGCCTCTGATCATTCGTCCGTAAGGGGTCCGGGTTCGAATCCCGGTCAGGCATGGATGTTGTGTTTGTCTTACGGCACTGGCTCTCTCCCTTCCCTGGAACCAGTGACCCTAAATTAGGGACGGGCGACTGCTTATAGCCCATTGAATTGCTCACGGTGGTCGTTAAACCTCCAATCAAAAAAAAAAAAAAAAATCCCCGGCTTCAGAGTTTCAACGGCCTGTTTTCGCAATGAAGGAAAAAGCAGCACGAAACACGCGGCTACACAACAAAGCTAGAGATGAAATCTTCGTTGTAAGCTCTTTTATCTCACTTTAAACAATAGTCAAGAAACGTGCATCCAAGATTACGCAAATGCACACCAAGACGATGTACTGAAGAAGAGGTGCTTTAAGGCCTTTAGATTGCATTCAATGCCTCAAATGTCTTTCTCTGACAACTATACTCTCGTGCCCCGTAACGTGACAATTGGACCCAAAAAATGAAAGACGATTCGTCTGAAGGCGTACGCAGGCGAGAGAGAAGCTTAAAATGCACAAAGACATGACGAACTACTACATGGTATGATGATGTAGAATGGCGTCGTATATTTCAGACTATTAGGCCCTAGTGCTTATTCTCTGAACTGAAATTGACCGATAGTGTGCCTACCTTATTGTACCCCAGGACTTCCAGTCAGAACTTTATTTCTAATGGCAACGTTTAAAGGCAACAGCGATAATTTTTCGATCCTGTATCTATTATCTCCAGGCTTATTTCTAACCGAGGGCATTGTTTTTATTTCTCCTAATCGTTTTACCAAACTGTTTGTGAAAGGTGAAAGAGTTTTCCCCATTTATCCAAGCCAGCCGAGTTGCTCAATAAGTTGGGAGTCAAGATAAACTAACACTCAGGTATCTGAGTCGTCAACGGAAGAAAGAATTCGGAGCGGTTCGTTTACCATCCATCACTTGTATATGGAACGCATGCGTTGGATATGTCATCAACCTGCAACGCAGAAAAAATTGGTCAGTTATGTTTTCCCTTGGGAAACTTTTCTTTGCGCAGCTTTGTATCATCGCTTCTTCTAGTAGGTTTCGCCTAAGTGTGATAGAGCGTACGTTGTACATGTTGTGACGTTTACCTCTTTAAGTTTGTGTCCTTATGTAAATTTGTTTTTTTTTTCTCGTAAAACTTTTTCTGTGACTGAACGATACATTACTTTCCCGAAGATTTCCAATAAAATTTCAATATTGGGATTATAACCAAGATTGCGGACAAAATATTTTTACTTCCACAAGTCGATGTAAAGAAAATATATCAATACACACACTAGATCAGATCATATGTAGAGGATTTTAGGAAGGGAGTGTCTGACACCAGATCTTAGCCGCCCCGGTGGCGCAGTGGTCTAAGGCGCTGGCCTATGATCATTCGTCCGTAAGGGGTCCGGGTTCGAATCCCGGTCAGGCATGGATGTTGTGTTTGTCTTACGGCACTGGCTCTCTCCCTTCCCTGGAACCAGCGACCCTAAATTAGGGACGGGCGACTGCTTATAGCCCATTGAGTTGCTCACGGTGGTCGTTAAACCTCCAATCCAAAAAAAAAAAAAAAGACACCAGATCTTAAACAACTCTTAGAAATAGGAAGCTAGGAGATTTGGGCTAGAGTGCCCGATAGGAAAGTCGCACGGAAGCGAGGTAGAAAGGGGAGGAAGACGCCCTTATTTATTACCGGGGGGCCAGTACTCGGGGTCCGACGGCTTAACGTGCTCATCCTACGCACGGCGGATATTTAGTGGATCGAGCGTTCGTACCTGCCTGGGATAGAACCTGAGGTCTTCTCCATGGCAGTTACGAACGTTGCCCACTAGGCTACCCGCGGCTCCAAATACAAGCACTAAAAGATGACAAATGCTAATATAATACTTAAGTTGTAACATAATACTGCGTATTGTGGCACAACCAAAGTATCATATTACCAGTAATTCCAGGAATGAGTACTTTTAAAACATTATAAAAATTATGCTAAACTTATTTACGCTATTGAAATCATTATAATAACTCTTCCCTATAACTAATGTACCTAAATCTCTGCAGTTATAATATCTTTAAAATGCTACGATATTGAAGACGTATTTTTTTTTTTTTGGATTGGAGGTTTAACGACTACCGTGAGCTACTCAGTGGGCTATAAGCAGTCGCCCCTCCCTAATTTAGGGCCACTTGTTCCAGGGAAGGGAGAGAGCCAGTGCCGTAAGACAAACACAACATCCATGCCTCACCAGGATTCGAACCCGGACCCCTTTTGGACGAATGATCAGAAGCCATCGCTTAGACCACTGCGCCACCGAGGCGGCTAATAAGGGCTTAAAACTCGGTTTCACAGCATTTGGGAGAAACAATACGTACGGTTTTTTAAGTGCAATTTACCATTATGTCCAAAAAGAAAAGTGTTTAATCAATGCATTCTTCTAGTTCTTACTTATAGATTAGAGATATGGACCTTAACTTTAAAAGACACGCAGAGGCTGAGAGCAAATTAAAGAAGCATGGAGAGGTGTGCGTGCTTACTATAACCACGAAGGATAGGAAGAGGAACTCATAGATCTGGAAAACGGCGAAGTTGATGATACCACGATCAAGGTAAAATTCCTGAAATGGCAATGGGCCAGAGTTCTTGCTAGAAGAACTAACCAACGTTGGACAACTGAAATACTAGGCTGGATTCCAAATGACAGGAAAACATCGAGAACAAGACCACGTGGGAGCTCGGTGGATGAAATTCAAAAGCATGTCGAAGTAACACGGAGCACCCTGGCTCAAGATAGAAAGCTGTGGAAGGAACTTAGTGAGACCTTCATCCAGCACTGAATTGATAATCGTTGATAATGATAATCTATTCTTCAAATATTATTTCATGTTGCAAAGTTACTTTCTGTCATCTTGGGGCGAAACTAATTTTGTCATTAGGTAAAAACTAATATGAAACTAAATTAGCTTATGAAGAAAAGATTGCTATCAGCTGTTGAAATTTAAATTTCTGTCGCTCTTTCATTGGAAACCACAAAATTCTGTTTGGTGTAATTAACATAAACATTTAGCCAAAGCTTTTCTCTCGTTGTAAATATTTTTATGTGCATTGTCAATTTTGAAAATTTTTAACTGATTTTTGCCAAAATACCATCAAACATTTTTCAAGTCTGATAGGATATGAGCCGTTGCATTATGACCAATTACCTAATAAGCTGTAGGACCTCCCTTTAGCCCGCAAAACAGCAGACACTTAGCGAGGCATCGATTCGATGAGATGGCGATAGGTATTCTGAGGTTTCAGGTACCATAATGTAAAGAGCAGGCCTTCCAGTTCCCATAAATTTCGAGGGGGAAGGGTGATTTAGCGTGAAACCGCTTTTTCAAGTCGAACCACAAATGTTCGATTGGGTTCATGTCAGGCGAATTTTCAAGGCCAGGGCATTAACAAAAAGTCACCAGCATGTGCCTCGAACCACTCCTTGAAGATTCTGGCAGTGTGGCATGGCGCATAATCCTGTTGGTAATGGCCATCACCAGCAGGGAACACAGTTGTCACGAATAGGTGAACCTGGTCCGCAACAATGTTCACATACCTGGCAGCTGTCAGCGATTACGCTATTGGGATAATGGGGCCTAAAGTGTCCCAAGAAAGCATCACCAACAGCATAACACCGCCGCCGTCGGTCTTTTTCCGCCCAATAGTGCATCCAGGTTCCATATCCTCCATTGGTAATTGGCGTATCCGCGCTCGGCCGTCTACGTGATGCACCAGGAATCTTGATTCGTCAAACCAAGCCACTTTCTTCCAGTCATCCCCTGTCCAGTCTCCACGATCTTGGGCCCATTTCATGAGTTGTTGGCGATGGCATGCAGTGAGCATGGGAAGCCGGCTGGGTCTTCGGCTATGCAGGCCCATGCACAAAAGGCTGCGATGAACTGTGTGCTGTGACACATTGCCCTGATCACCACTGTTGTAGCAAAGAATATCTAACTATAAGAAGGTAAGGCTCAGCGAGACGTAACTAGCGCCACTATATTATGCGTCAAAGAATTACTACACAGAAGCCAACATTACAGGCTGATGCCGCAGGATGCCGAGCAGACTGAGTTAGACTGAGCATGCGTGTTTGTGTTTAAAGAATATAAACGCTTGTTTGTGTTGGCGTTTTGTTCAAAGGTTTTGTTGTTCTCATCTAGATCTGCGTTTATATTACAGCCATGAAATACACCCACTCCATTCCCATGAATAACAATTCATGGAATGGAGTGGATGAATAACAAGAACAAATTTGAAACCGTTTGAAACAAATATCCTGGAAAACCATTAAAACAACGTTTGCTGAAAAAAGCTATCGTTACGTTGAAAAAATTAATTTATCAATTATATGAAACTGACTTTTATGAAAAATACCTCGTAATATTGTAAAATGAAAGAGGGAAGCATTCGATTACACATTGTATACCAAACAGACAGCTTTAAGCATATACTCGAATGTGACAAATTAGTCCGGTCGGTAGAGAGCTCAGCTATCACCCCAACGGCCCAGGTTCGAACCTACTCAGATACGAACGAATGTTTTTCAGATCTGTTGAGAAAATTTCCCCAGCGCAGTGCGTTTAATTTACAAATTTCGGAAGGGTAGAAAAAAAATTGTAGCTTTGGGAAACTGCGGTTGTCTTTGCTTTTTTTTCTTTTTTATTATTATGGCTACTACTGGGAAATTGGCGGACAGTGCTGGCCCAGCAAGACTGTTTTTGCTGGGTACCTAATGTTTACGTTTTGTGGGAACCCATTCCTTTGTTTTGCTACTGAAGCTTAGCTTCCTTTCCGTGAAATAGGCTTCCCGTCCCGTGTCTCCTACGCTTTTTGCGCCTGAATGTTAACTTTCCCGCAGAGCATCTGCTGCCGCATTACATGGTGGCGCTGCTGTCGCCTGTTTTACATTATCTCTACGAGAGTTGAGCTTCTTCACGCGAAGCGGTTATATTCTTTGGTTGTAGCTGCGGGTGATTTGTCGCACTGTGGCCCTGCGGTTGCTGTGAACAATGCGCGACAGTCTCCTATCCCCTCTGGCATCAATGAGCTGCGGATGACGGTTCGTCGTTTGCCTATATGTGCACCACTTTTGCTACGTACTCACTACAGCGGTACATGAACAACCCACAAGCCGCCCCGTTTTCGAGATCGGAGATCCGAGGCGCAGTGCAATCACAATTTGCCCTTTATCAAACTCTGATAAATCGGCAGCATCTCCCATTTTGACCCCGAACACTCTACTAACCAAAAGTCTGTCCTCGGGTTGTATGTATACTGCTCTGTGAACTTCACTTGCGCCACCGTTCGGTCTCCAGGCGCGCTCATTTCTCTAGGATGGTGGTGGTTTTAATCTAATGGTGCATCGGTGTGTATTGTAGCTGTTATTACACACCCACACGCTCATAGTACGGAGTACGGCATAGTAATAATAAGTTTTCTTGTTCGAAGATCGTTATCGTTAAATTTTTATCTGAAGTACAGTAAACTGAGGAACGACGAGATGTTCGATTTTTTTGTTTTGTTTTTTTCTTCGCGTTGCGTTTTTAGTTAGATGTCAAGTGTCAGTAAATCAGCGTTGAAACTATCATCAAAATGTTCCAAAGCAGAAACATGTAAGAGTAGAAAAATCTGATTTCAAATAAATGAATTCATGTTTGTTCTGAAGCTAAGAGAAGATCGGAGGGGGACCATCTGACTCTGGCAGAGACACAGAAATGTCATTCGACAGCAGCTGGAGAGAGATGGACAAAAAATTAAATGATCTCGACAGATGAAAGGCAAAAGCATGCAGAAGTTTTATTATCAAAAACCTAAGACTTTTAAGCAAAATGTGTAATTTGCAGCAGTTTCACTGTGTGACATACTGATTTGGATATATCATCTATTCTTTCAAACGAATTAATAGCAGATCACATGTGTCCATTTTTTTGTTCAAATTGTTTTCAATACTCTACAAATTAGCAAAGTTTTTTTTTTTTTAACTTTCCAGGTCAAAAATTTTATGACATCTCTCAAGATGTATTGTAGAAAAGTGTACATGAAAATATTTTTTTGTTAGAATGTCTTCTGATAAAAAATTACGTGCTTATAGTAAGCTGACAATATTTTTGAGAACGAAACTGAGGACAAAATAACACGTTGTCCTCAGTTTCAATGCAAAATGGAGGACAAATGCAAATTTTATGCAAAACTGAGGAATTTTAAAATGAGGACACGATTGAGGACAACATATGGTAACAACATTTGGCACATTAAAGCCGAAAATTAGCAAAGAATGTTATGATCTGTACCATAATTGTCCAGTTTCATGGGAAACCATACGATGAATCCGAAGAATAATTTTCATGAGAAATAAGTATAAAATAGCAATGAAATACTATCGTGCAGAATATTACTTCTGATAAATTTTAAATGTTGCTCATAGAGGGCAGCACATGCAAACAAAGCTATATTTTGATTTTGTACTGAATTTTCATTGTCATTCTGTTCAAGAAAAAGATACCTGAAGCCAGAAAATTATAATATACACTTAGTCGACAGAAATCATGGGGTATCTGTATGTTATCTCTATGAGAAGGAATATTCCAAGTCCAATAACTTCACTTAAAGAAACAGTTTAATGAAAAACTTACTGAACAAAAGTTGTGCAACTGTCAATGGAATCTACCAAATGCAACAAATTTAGCATCAACTATATATATATATCATCATCATTGTCAACCATTATCAATCCACTGCTGGACGAAGGTCTCCCCAGGTTTCCTCCACAACGGTCTGTCTTGTGTCAGTCTCCTCCATGTCACTCCCGCATACTTTCGAATTTCATCCACCCATCTTCCATGTGGTCGTCTTCTGGGTCTTTTCCTGTCCCTTGGAATCCAATCTAAAATTTCGGCTGTCCATCGATGGTCTGTTCTTCTGGCAGTATATCCAGCGCATTGTCGTTTCAGGGATTTAACTCTGATCATGATGTCTTCCACTCTTGTCATTTTTCGGATCCACGAATTCCTCTTCTTATCTCTCCTGGTTACACCAAGCATGCACCTCTCCATGCTACTTTGAGTTGTCTGCAGCCTTTGTATGTCTCTTTTAGTTAAGGTCCACGTCTCTGCACCATACGTAAGCACTGGAAGGATGCATTGATCAAACAGTTTTCTTTTAAGACATAATGGCATATTGCTCTTGAAAATTATGCTGTTTCTTCCAAAAGCTCTCCAGGCAAGTTTTGTACGCCGATTAATTTCTTCATCAATGTGACCCACACTTGATATCTGCTGTCCAAGATAAACGTACGTGTCTGTTATCTCCAGCTTTTCTCCATCAATCGATAAATCTTCATTTCTTGTAAAAGCATTGAACATCACTTTTGTCTTCTGAAAGTTCATTTTTAATCCCACTTCTTTACTCTTGTCAGCAAATTCCTGGATCATACTCTGCAGCTCTGATGGGGTAGTTGCAAAAATGACTACGTCATCAGCAAAACGAAGGTGGGTTAGATAATCTCCATTAATCTTTATCCCCTTGTTTTCCCAGCTCAGCGACTTAAAAACACCCTCTAATGTGGCATTAAAGAGCTTCGGAGATATGGTGTTACCTTGTCTCACTCCCTTTCCAATTTTTACGTGTGTTGTATTTTCAAACAGCCAAATCTTTGCACTTGCATTTTTCATAGATGTTATTAATAATATTAATGTATGCATCTTCAATACCGCAGGTTTTTAGAGCCATTGTAACTGCTGATGGTTTCACCGAATCAAAGGCTTTTTCATAATCGATAAAAGCCATGCACAATGGAAGTTCATATTCCCTCGCTCTTTCAATTAGTTCTCTCAGTACGTGGATATGATCTATTGTGCTGTAGTTACTCCTGAATCCAGCTTGTTCTCTGGTTGAGCCATGTCCAGTGTTACCTTCAAGCGGTGTGAAAGAACTTTAGTGAAGATTTTATAAACTACTGATAGGAGGCTGATAGGTCTGTAGTTTCCGAGATCCTCAATGTCACCTTTCTTATGTAGCAGGATCATTATAGCGGTTTTCCAATCCTCAGGAATCTTTCCTTCATTAAGGCATCGAGTGAAAATTTGGGCGAGTACTGTTTCGATTTCTCCACTTGCTTCTTGTATGATGTCTACAGTAATTCCATCTTCTCCTGGAGCTTTTCCCCGCTTCATGTTCTTGATTGCTTGTGCAACTTCTGCTGGAAGGACTGGAGGAACTCTGGTACTGGTATCTTTCATGATGTCTGGAGTGCATGTATCATCCCTTTCATATAATTTGGAGTAGAAATCTTTCACTCTTGTCAAAATTTCGCCTCTATTTCTTGTTACAGAACCATCTTCTTTTCTGAGCGCCATAATCTGTTTTCTTCCCTTACTGAGATGTCCCTTTGCTATCTTTAGGCTTTGGTTGTTTTCAATCGCTTTCCTCACTAGTTCACAGTTGGATTTTCTTACGTCTTCAGTGATACTTTTTCTTACTGTCTTGCATAGCTCTATATATTCCACTTTGGAAGTCACATCTTCTTTAGTTGTCCTCATCTCTCTTCTTTTTTGCATCAACATCTTCGTTTTTCCTGATAATTTGTTTACATGCAACTTGTTCTTAGACCCAGCTAATTTTGTTGCTTTGGTTACTTTTCTGTTAACTTCAGAGATGTCCACTTCTTCCGATGTTAGGCCTTCTAAAGCAGAGAACCTGTTCTTCAGTTCCAACTTGAAGGTATTATGGTGTTTTTTAAGATTGGTTATGTCAATAGATTTTGTTTGTCTTATGAGCTTGCCACGTTCAAGTTTAGTGTTGAGGTGCATCTTACATCTCACCAATCTATGGTCACTACCTGTGTTGAACTTGTTTAGCACACTGCAGTATTCTATGACGAATTTTTTGTTACACATAATAAAATCAATTTCACTTGTCGTCCCATTTGGATGTCTCCATGTCCATTTCCTGTGTGGTTTTTTCTTGAAGAAGGAGTTCAAGATGAAAAACCCTTCTGACTCTGCAAACTCAACGAGAGTATTTCCACGCTGGTTTCTGTTGCCGTGACCGAATTTACCTACAGAAGTTTCATTCTGTTGCCGTTGCCCTATTTTTGTATTGAAATCTCCCATAATTATTTTCAAGTGCTGCTTACCTTTATTATTTAGATGACAAATTTCCTCATAAAATTCTTCAATTTCTTCTTCAGGATGACTTGTGGTGGGTGCATAAGTTTGAATAATCTGAGCCTGGTATCTTTTCGAGAGTTGGATAACAAGTCGTGCAGCTCTGTCAGAGGAACTTTCAACTTCTACAACTTTATCCTTCAGTTTCTTGTTTATTATAAATCCAACACCACTAGTTCTGCCAGTATCTGTCCCACGATAGTAGAAGAGATGTCCACTTTTCAGTTCGATGAGATCTTCACCTTTTCTCCTTACCTCACTTAGCCCGACGATGTCCCACTTGATCCTTTGTAGTTCCTCTTCCAATTCAAGAAGCCTTGAATCAGAAGATAGGGAGCGTCCATTATACGTAGCCAAGGTCAGCATCAGATGGTAGCATAGTCCGGTCCTCCGGGGATTCTTAGCACCCTCTGCCTTCATGTCGCACTGGCCGCTGCCTTGGCCAGGTACATTCCAGCTGCCGGAGACTGAGGGCCAAGATTTAAGTTGTGGAATCATTTTGGAGGGGTTTGGCCATAACTCACCACGCTGGCCAAGCGGGTTGGTGAGTGTGGGATAGAATTTCCTCTAATCCCGATGGTATAGTTATACCGCTATTGGCAGTCGTCAGAGCCCCTTTAGTGGGAACAGGATGCACCACGAGAAGGCGGGGTTGACATTTGTCAAGGAGAGGCTGTGATGTTACGCATCACCTGACCTTACATCCCATATATATATATATATATATATTTTATATATATATATATATATATTATATATATATATATATATATATATATATATTTTATATATATATATATATATATATAAAAGCATAAATAGTTTTTTTCCTTTAGTATGTTCCCACAACACCCCGCCACCGCGCATAGCCGCTGGAGCAAGAGTGAAGTAACATACACTATAAATATCACCCACAACACCCCTCCCCCCACACAATAACAGGTAGACCCAACATCACATGAGAACCCACACATGCAATTGTTCCCCGAAAAATACTAGTGAAAAGAACAAGAAAACGAATAAAAACAAAAAAAAAAAACAAAAATACAAATGAAAAACGAAACAAATAAAAATAAACGAAAATACAAATAAAAATAAATAAATAAATAAAATACAAATAAAAATAAATAAATAAATAAAATACAAAAATAGGGTAAGTATTGGTTATCTTGTTTTCAGTTGAGTTAAAATGTTTTATACATATTGCTATTTCAATTGTATTAAATGTTGGTATACAATGTTCGGGTAGGGAAAACAGATGGCTCTCAAAAATATTATTTTGAAACAAAGTTTTATGTTGAAATTTGGTTGTTACCTGGAATTTTTAAAAAAATAGTTGCCATCTTATGAAACCCGAGCACATTGGTTCCTGGCTCCTGGGCGTTTTCCCCTGAAGAGTGGTTCGGGGGTCGGGAGCATTTCTTGTATTTCTTTATTTTTGTATTTTTTTTTTTTTTTTTTTTTTTTTTATTTTCGTTTCTTATTTTTTTTTTCGTTTTTCATTTGTATTTTTGTTTTTTATTTGTTTTGTCGTTCTTTTCACTAGTATTTTTTGGGGAACAATTGCATGTGTGGGTTCTGATGGGATGTTGGGTCTACCTGTTATTGTGTGCTTGTGTGTGTGGGGGGAGGGGTGTTGTGGGTGATATATATATATATATATTTATACCCCATTCTACAGATATTTTAGTTAAATCCAGTTAAAACAGAAACGAAATAACGCCACGGTTATCGGGTTAATTTTGCCTGATGCTGACGATGTCCCGACTTCTCTGAGCATCCCGAAAGTTTGAATTTTTTTTTATTGCCACTATTTCAATCTTGGGGGGAAATTTCAAAAAAAACAAAAACAATAAATGAGGACATTCGACGTCCTCAGTCAGTTTTTGCGGAATTGAGGACAAAGCATTGAAATTGCGGACTGTTTCCAAAAAAATGAGGACGTCTGGTCACCTTAGCTTATATAAGGCTGGTGCGAATGAAATGTCCGGTAACGGACCAGGACACGTGGACGGCGAGAACGGAAAAGTAGGACAACTTACCTATGCAAAATAATCCGCCTCGGCATCGACACATAGTTGCCATCTGTCAGGCAAGGCCACGATTCTGGAACGGAAAAAGTCTTGTGGCTCGGACCCGAAGAACTCATCAACTGCACGTTCAACTTCGTCGTCTGTCGTCAAATGTTTCCCGGACAGGAAGTGATCCAGGCGACGAAACAGATGATAGCCTGTCGGAGAAAAGTCCGGGAAAGTAGGCAGGATGAGGTAGTGCTTCATAGCCCAAGGCACTTAGTGTTCATTATGCGACATGAGGGCGAGCGTTGTCCTGGATCAGAACACCATGTCTGTTGACCAAATCCGGTTGTTTCGGCAGCAATTTCCGGTGCATCTGGTGTAATTCAGCACAATAACGTTCTGCAGTGATGGTTTGGCCTTTTGCCAAGAAACACGCCGATGAATTATCCCGGCTGTGGACCACCAGACAAGCATCATCATCTTCTTGGTGTGTAGGGGTGGCCTTAGGATGCCGTCTACCAGGCTGTGCCTTGCTTAACTATTGTGCAGATCGTTCAGATTATCATAAAGGACCCACTCCTCATCGCAGGTGACGATTCGATGCAGTAGAGGTCCTGTTTATTCCTGGCAAGCAGCGACGCGCAGACTTCCAAACTCCTAGTCTTGTTAGCAGCTGCCTACTCATGCAGAAGCCACATGTCCAGGTTTTTGACCTTACCCAGCGCAGCCAGACGCCTAACAACTGTCATGTGGTGGATAACTACCTCTGCCGTTATCTTACAAAAAGTTCTTCGGGGGTCCGCTTCAATTATACGTAACAGAAAATCGTCAGAAACAGCAACAGGTAGGTGACCACGTGCTTCGTTTTGCAGGTCCGTATCTCCGCTTCGAAACTTCACAAACCATCGCCGAATGGTTCGTTCGTTGCCTGTATTTTCCCCAAATGCTTTGTTAACGTTTCGAGCGGCAATTCTTGCAGAATTGCCCAGTTTAAATTCATAAAGGGAGAAGACTCCCAAATCCGGTGTCTGCACGTTTCCTCCGCAAGCCACGTAACGTCCAAACAAACCAAGGCCTGAGCCGCGCTAGCTATTTATAGTAACTTTGTGACGTAATACCCTCAACACCTGTAGGTGATTCCATTTTGCTGTAGTGGGTGCCTGTCTCCACTGCTCGTTTACGTCGGACATTTCTTTCGCACCAACCCAATATTTGAAATAATACAAGGTATCAACGCTAAAGAGAGTAAACGCATATCGTATTTTTTTCCGAAATCTCTGCTTCCGAAAATCGTATTTCGCTTTAAAAGTAAAGGCTTTGAGAATTTTTAAAATTTGGAAAGCAATGTCACGGGAAAATGGAATAATGGCAAAATTCTCTCGTAATTGGCACATCACAAGAGTTAACGTGGAGATAGGCTTCGGTTTCCGGAATTTTGTCAGAGTTTTCCTTGCCTATAATGGAAGGGTTATATCCTCGCTGTACTGCAACTCGTTTAAAGTGGATCCACCTAAAATCTTTGCCTTGTATTTCCAATGGGAAAACTCCTGTAGCCATTTTCTTCACAATTAATGCGTTCCCAGGGATATGAATTTGAACATCGATAAAAATAATTTCATACTATAGACTAGTATACTTAATATTTTCTAAAATTTAAGCACAATTAAGCAATCCAACATTTCTTTGTTTCCTGACGTCATCAGTGTACAGGTCACGCCATCTATTTTCTGGTCTCACCAACCCCAAAGGAAAAGTTATGTAATTATGGTTAAATTTTAGAAAATATTAAGTATACTAGGCTATAATATGAAGTTATTTTTATCGATGTTCAAATTTTTATCCTTGGAAATGCATTAATTGGGAAGAAAATGGCTACAAAGTTTGCCATTGTCCGTGAAAGTATGTTCGAAAAAAGACAGTTTTTTCAAACTGTCTTTTTTCGAACATACTTTCACGGACAATGAAATTTGCGCACCTAGAAGAAAACATGCTACAACCGCGAAACTTTGCAAATAGTGCGTGCTGGTATGCAAATAATAAACTTATGGTGCAAGTGCTCATGACCGCACACCCTGTGGTGGTGCTGCAAGCACGAACCGGCGTGTAGTCGATGTCCCATGAAAGCGAAAAGCACCGGTCGCCGAAAGCAAGAGTACAGAATGACAAGAATGCCGGGTTGACGCCAGAGACGTCGATTTACGCAACTGATGGACTTTGAGATAGGCCTGATCATCGGGCTGAAAACCGCACTGTGGTCGCCGCGCCGTATAGCCCGCCACATGGATAGTTCTGACTATACCGTCAGACTGTGTTGGGAGCAGTGGACACGCGACTGCACTGTCACATGGCGAGCGGTTCCGGACTGACCAGGAGGACAACCGGTAGAGAGGATCGACGGATCGTGCTCCAGGCACGAACGAATCCCATGGGGACTCGGTCCACTATACCGGCAGATGTAGCGGCTCCTTTTTGCTCACGAACCATTTCCCGATTCCTCGCGGAAGTAAATCTGCGATCTCAGCGCCCCTTACGTGTGCTGCCATTAAAACCGGAACATCGCTGGCTCCGTGTGCAGTGGTGCCAAGCCAGAACGACTTGTGGTGTTTAGAGATGAGTGCCGCTTCCTTTTGGGGACAGATTATCATGGTGTCCGGGTGTGGAGTTCTCGAGGTCAACGGCACAATCCCAATCTCGCTATCGAGCGCCACACCTACCCCACTGCAGATATTATGGTCTTGGGAGCCATTGCCTACGATATCCGATCAGCTGTAGTAGTGGTACGCTTATCATTGACTGGCCCGCAGTATTTGGATGAGATTCTACGGCCCCATGTGCTCCCATTCCTGGCCGGGATTCCAGGTGCGCTATACCAGCAGGAAAATGCCTGGCCGCACACGTCATGGGTTGCCCAGGACTGCCTATGTGCAAACATAGCCAAAATGGCTATTCAGGACATAAAATGGGAGATCTTTCCACATTCGGCCCATTCTCGAGATTCCAACACTTCAGACTATCACCTGTTCCGATCTCTGTCGAATGCACTCCGTGGCAGAACGTTCAACAATTATGTTGATCTCCAGAATTTCCTTGACGATTTCTTCCCAGCAAAATCTGCACATTTTTTCAAGAATGGCATTGCAAACCTATCTAGACGTTGGGACACCATCGTAAACAATGGGAGAGAATACATAGTTGATTGATTCCGTTTTCCCTTTTGATGTAATACATGCCTGTAATGTGGTGAAAAAAAAAACATGAACTCATGCATCAACCCAATATTTACAGATAAATCTGAGCTTCTGAAAACTCTATTCAAAAAAGTCTTTCGTGATTCTCAAAGGTTTTGTGTGGTTTATTTACCTCAGAAAACCTTTTGAAAATACCTTCTGCTTAAAAAATTGCATAGCTTTTTCTCCAGGGGGTGCAGATACCTATCTTATTTTTGTCGGTATCTTTCCTAAGAATCAGACTTAAAAAAATTCTTTCTTTATCGGAAATGCAAAATGATTTTTGTATAATTCAAATTTTTCTTGACGCACAACTGTGCCACTACAGAACATGAGTTCAAGTTTCCGTTTACACCAATACCTACGGGACTAAACACCCGATTGAAAAATGCTTCTGTGAGATACAACGAACTATGAAAACATTTTGTAACTATTTCCTTTCCAAAATAATGCAGAATTTAGCCGCTAGGGGCACAAATGTTTGATGTGTTATTCTCAATATCTTTTCTTCTAAATGTGCGATTTAAAAAGTTCTTTTAACACCGGGCACCATTTATCTTGTGGAACACTAAAAGTTGAAAATCCTCCAAATACGTGGGGCGTCAGTAAATAAATAAGTACATCGCTCTTTCCACGTTCCAGAAACACATAGCAACCGAAAAATTGTTTTCAGCCGCCGCCGTGGAAATGAATCACGGAACTCTCGATATCTAGCCGAGCGCGTTAACTTTACAACACGGTGGTCAACAATCCACGGTGCTATGTGTATTTTTAAGTCAGCTTCTGACATCATAAATCCGTAAGATGGGCTCAGTTACTGAGACGTCTCCATCTGGTGGGCATTAACGGCACTGGCTATATATATTATAGCGGTTAGTTCAAAATATACTTTATTGGCAAAAACATAGGGAATACAGGCGTACCACATATGGCAAAATAAACAACAAAACAATGAGCGATACTGATGAAATTTTACAGGTGAATGTGATACGACAGTCAACTAAGGATGACAAAATGTTAAAATCGTTAAGAAGGAACAATATATGCTTGAGGAAGATGATGCACGAGCAAAAGTAATGATTAATTAATAAAGCATGTGATGACGTGCAGAGTGAAAGCAGAGCACAAAACAACAGGTAAATATATTTACAAGAACATGGCTGTACAACGCAGTGCACAAAAAGAAGGGAACATGTAAAACACAACAAAAGCATATACTACGATAAAGGTACAGAAGTTCCCACAATCCAGGAAACCACACGATATGTGACAAAAACATGATAAGTATTACAGAACATAGTGGAAACTTGGGCGAACTCCCCAAGTGAAACACAAGGATACACAAAATACAAACAGCAAGCCGTGCAGTATTGCATCGGTCCAAAAAACAACGACATGGGACGAGCAAAAAATACATGACGTCAAAGAATGTGAAAATGCAAGACAGAAATAAAGTATAAATTAAAAGATGCAACACAATGCAGCAAGGAAAAACAGAAAGAACAAAGTATCGCAGGGCAATACCTCTCGTATTGCTCCTAGAGAACAAATACACGGTGCGCAACTCAATGAAGGTACAGGCAGCAAAAGCAGACACATGAGTGAAGAATAAGTATTAAGGACAGGTGCAACGAAGAAACAAATACAACACGGTACATGCACACGAATTACACAAAAATTGCAGAAAACCCCTACAATACAAATCATAAGCAGTTACATGACAAACACTTAGTAGACGCTGTGACGAAGCACCAGGAAGAGAGAACACAAAATCTCGACTGATGCATTCAGATCTTCGAAGCTGGAAAAAAACAAAAAATCAGAAAGAAAGATGAATGGAAGATCCAGTGATTTCGAACCAACCGGTCCCCTGCGCCCAGGTAGACCGGAAAGAGGCTTGAGATTGAGGGGTGGAAGCAGCGAAGTTCTCCAGGCGTAGTCGAGACACGATGCGATTCCTAAAAATCGACCGTAAGGCCGCGCCAGCAGAGAGGATACTAGGTGTGGTAGCAGGAGAGCGGAGAGATTGATGATAAAGAAAAACGACATGTTTCACAAGTACGAAGAGATAGGCACAGGCATCCGGCAAAATAGCCGGGGGATGTTTGGTAAGCAATAGCCACTCGTACGCTTGAAAAGGGATGTCTCTGGAGCAAATGGTGCCTACAAGACGAAAGGTAGTATTGAGAAGTGGAAGGAGAACGGGACAGTGACAGTAGACATGAGGAACATCACCTTCAACACCACAAAAGCAGCAGAGAGAAGTAGAAGAAATAGACATGTGAAAGAGAGAAGAAGGAACAGGAAGGCGGCGGTGAAGAAACCGCCAGTGGATGTTTCGCTCTAACGGGGTAGAAAGGGGAGAGAAAGAGGCAGACCAGATAGGCAGCAGAAGAGAAGGAGAAGCATCAGGAAGACCATGCGAAGAAGTGAGGGGCGCACGAAGGATCGCATAGATAGAGGCAGTGGAAAAAGAAGAAATGGGAGCAACAGAGTCCCGAAAGGGAAGGAATAAAGGAAGAGAGAGGCTCGGTCCAGAGACAGAAATAAGGCCAGTGTCAGAAACCAGAAGTGGGAAGAGGGTACGGAGAGCGGAGCGAAGAAGGTCATACTCCTCTTCCAAGGTGGAAGAAGGGTCAGGGAAAAGAGAAGAGAGGGGTTTCCAGGTCAAATCGGAAGTTAATAAAGCTTCGACAGTGAGAATTCCTGAGCGGAACCAAGAGGGGAAAAGAAAGTATGGTTGATCGGGTGGATGAATCAGAGTGGAAAAGAAAAGAGGTTCTGCAAGCAGGTCCAGGGTGGTAGAGGGAGGAGCGCGGAGTAGCGGGAGAGAATGAAATACCGCTAGAGCGTCGATAAGAAGTGGTGGGAGGCGTTTAGAAGTAGAAGGAGATGAATCCATCCGAAGAAAAAGGAGGAAAGTGAAGGATGGATCATGAAGAGAAATAAGAGTATTCAGGGTAGAAGAAAGTGCAGGGGAGGGCGAAAGGAGAAGACTAATGAAGGAGACGATTCGATGAGCTCGATAATATGTTCTGACATCCGGGAAGTGAAGACCACCAAATGATGTTGGCAGAGAAAGCGTTGCAGCAGAAATCCAATGTCTAGATGACCATATCACTGAAGTGAAAATACTATTGATGGCAGAGAAATGATGCGATTTAAACACACAGGAATCCCAAGGATAGAAGCATTGTGAGAGAAGATATCGATGAACAATTTGAGCACGTTGAAAGTAAGAGGAAAAGGAAAACGTAAATCGCCAAAAACCAGCCGTGCGATGAAGTCGTGGGCGAAGAGCTTGCCAAGTGACGTTGCTTGTGGTAAAGGAGTGTCCAAAATGAGCTCCAAGAAATGTTTGGGTCGAGGAGGACCACACTGCTCCCCACGGCGAGTCAGTGCGGCCTCTCCAAGAACCACACCACAGGCCAGCACTTTTCTGAATATTCAGGGCAGCACCAGAGAGAGAGCAGCATACTGTTCATAAGTGGCAAGAAGAGTATCAAATTGGTCATCGCGGCGAAGACAAAAGGTAACATCATCTGCGTAAGCAGAGACAAGAAAACGGTGATGCCGAGTACTAGAGACAATCGGTCCCACCGCAGGTAAGAGAGACGCCCGACTTGAAATCAAAAAGGGCTCAAAGGCGAGAGCAAAGAGTTGTCCTGATAATGGACAACCTTGTCTGATGCCAGATCGAAAAGGAATCGGGGCCGTCAAAAATGTGGCCGTTCGAACGTGCAAATGGGCGCCCCGGTAGAGGCTAAGGATGAGAGAAACAAAAGCGGGAGGAAAACCATAGTGAGTTAATACGGCAGAAAGGTAAGCGTGAGAGACGTTATCAAAAGCGGATTTCTGGTCAAGATTAAACAAAGCTAAGGGTTCGGAATGTTTTAGTGCAAGAAAGGAAAGGTTATGAAGAAAGGAGATATTGTTAGAAATAGAACGACCAGGCACGGTATATGTCTGGTCGGGGGATATGAGGAACGGAAGAACAGAATTTAGGCGGCTAGAAAGGAGTTTAGTGAAGAATTTGTAGTCCAGGTTGAGAATAGAGATGGGGCGCCAATTCGACAAGTCCAGAAGGTCACCCTTCTTCGGCAGGAGGATGACATGTGCAACTGTAAATTCCGGCGGAAGCGCAGGAGAAGAAAGAGCACACGAATAAGCGGCAGAGAGAAAAGGCAGGAGTGACTGAAGAAAGGCCCGATAGAACGAGAGCGGGAGGCCATCAGGTCCCGGGGAAGAGTGAAGATTGAGGGAGGCAAAAGCCTCTCTCAATTCAGGCAAAGAAAAATCAGCAATGAGAGGGGCGCAGAGAGAAGACGGGACCTGAGGGAGAGAAGAAAGAAAAGAGGAGGAAGAAAAAGAAGAACCCTGCGCAACCGCTCGGAACTTCTCCTGAAAGAAGTGACGGACATGAGAGCAGATGAGAGTTGTATTGCCAGTAACAGTGCCATCAGGCAATCGGAGATGTCTGATGGAAGATGACGTGCGTCGCATGGATTCCATCTTCGAAAGGACTTCGAAAGAATGCGTCGATGGTGAAATACGTAGGAGCCGAAAACGACGGACTGCTTGCTGAGCAAACGGTTTGAGTCAGGCATGAAGTTCATCACGGACGGAGGCGTAGTGCGGGTCAGACATTGGCGTCGCGGAGAGGAGTCCTCGTAGGTTACTCACCTCCATCGAGCGAGTGGTGGAAATAGTAAAGGAGAGTTGACGAACGAGCAAGAGAAGATCCCGTTTGACATCAAGCCACAAACGCAAGGCGCTTGGGGTCGTTGTGAGCAGCAGCTTACGATCAGAAAGGAACTTCTCAACTTCCTCACAAAAGGAACGGTCTTGCAAGAGAGTGTCATCAAACGTCCAATGACGACGCGTAGATGAAGGTGCAGGAGAGACGCAAATTGATAGTGAAACGGCAGAATGGTCGGAAGAAACAGTAGGTGAATGTCGAGCAGCAGTGATAGCAGGGAGTAAGGAAGCAGAAACATATATTCGGTCCAACCGCGCAGCAGTAGAACCGAACGTCGGCGGATTACACCACGTAAAGGAAATGGAATCAGGATTTAGCCGTCTGAAGGAATCGACAAGATGAAAATCATCAAGGAGCTGAGTCAGCTGTGAAACTAAATTCATGCGGTATTCGCCAAAAGACGAATTTCTGTCAAGAGAAGGCTGCAGCGTGCAGTTAAAATCCCCCCCAAGAACGAAATAATCCCCGGGAGGAATCGCTGCAATCGCTGCACGAATATTACTGAAAAGATGAGCAACATATATTTCATCAGTGGGAATATATACATTAAAGATATGAAAAGTAACATTTTGCACACAAAAGGTAAAACACTGAAGAAAATCAAGGTGTAAATTTGTCACAGAAATAGAAGTCAGCTGAGTCAAAAACCGCTGGCGCACACCTACAGCTATACCACCATAGCGCGAGAGGCGATACGAGTGGTAAAAGGTGTACGGCCAGCGTCTCCATAGGTGAGTGGGAGTGTCAGCAGAGCAGTGAGTTTCCTGGAGAAGGAGAACATCTCCACCAGCGGCAGAAATGTCCTCATAAACGAGGGAGTTCAACACTGGTGTCGCGAACCCGCGACAATTCAAGGAAGTCACAGTGAAAGTGTCATGTCTCTAGTGGCAGTGACAATCTTTTCCAAATGGGAACGGAAATTGTTGTACCGCCGTTGGATGCACTTCTGAGTGGCAGCATCCTCGGCAGATGGACTCTTGATAGTATTGTAAAGAGTTAACAGTTGTGCCAGTTGATTCTCAACTGCTGGGTAGCGACCTTCAAATCGGTTGACATAGGTGGGTAAATTAGGAAGAAGAGTCTTGGCACAAGCAAAGTCGTGCAATTCGTTATAAGGGAGAGGAGTGTCCGGAAACACATTCATGTGTAGGCGTGCGGAAAATTCCTCAAGAGGCAGGAGGTAGATAACTGGCTTGGAAGACTTGACAGGGCGACCCGAAGCAGGTGATCCAGCAGGCTTAGTCGGAGAGGTGTGAGTAGAGTGGCCAGATTGTCGCCGTCGTTTCGTAGAGCCGCGAGGAGGTTTGGCATCCCTTTTGTCAGAACGGGTCCGGAGGTAGCCCTCAGTTCCATCACTCATCGCTTGGTCGCTGACGCTTTGATAGGCTGTGTCATCAGCGGTCGAGGTCTCGGTATCAGACTGGTCAGTCGCAACGGACTCAGCAACATGCTGTAAGGTCCGCAGGAACACGAAAAGATGCTGAAGATTGTAAAACTGGGTAGTGTTCCTCGGAGAGAGAAGGTGGGACAACAATTGGCGTAGAGGTTGCTACCGAAGGTAGGTTGTTCGCAGGTACCACCGTCGGTAACGGAGCGCTACTAGGATCTTGATGAGAAGGCGTCGGATCTTGATAGACGGGCGAAACAGACTTTGGTGGAGCAACTGGACACTGCTTATAGTAGTGACCAACCTGATGACATTGACTACAATGGAATTCCGTCAGGAAGTTTATTTGCCTGACCTGATCTTCGCACCGAACAGTGAAGTGTGTTGGAAGCCGTTCGATTGCTTCTTGTGATGGAAATATGACCCTCGCAACACGGCGAGCACCTTGGATCGACGCATGTCGTGGATCACGTAACGGGTCGTTTCGGGCAGCAAGATGCGTTTGTATGCCTCCAACTACCCGACCAACCGAAGATAAGACAGCATACAGCATGAGATCTGTCACCTCTAACGGGACCGGGTAGAAAGAAACGTTAATGGGTCTTTGGCCCACTGGTTCTGCAGAAAGATGTCTATCACCAATGGTGAGACCAGATGTTAGGAGAGATTTCGCCATTTCAGCCGTGGCCAGATAAACAACTACAAGTCGTCCTCTACGATACATTTGCGGAATAGATTCAGATGGGAACCGCTGTGCAATGGCATCTGCATATACTCGCAAAGGAGTGTCCGGAAGGGCTTCGAAATGAACGCCTTTTGCAAGATTCTCAGTAAAAGCTGTGCCAGCTGGAGAGCTGGCTGGGATATTAAGCACGATATTATTGCCAGCTTGGGAAATGAAAGATTTCAGCTTTTCAGCTCCAACATAATTATTCTTGGATGCTGGACGAGAGACTTTGGAGGCTGCAACAGAAGAAAACGAAGGTAAAGACACGTTGGGCTCGGCAGTGCTAGAAGAGGCTGCATTTCCAGTGATGTCCATTGCGTCATCATCGATAGCGGAAGCCGGGAGATGTGACGTAGCTGGAGAAGGCAAATTGGCAACGCCACGAGCGGACGCTTGCGTGGCAACACCCCCATCTAGGGCATCAGAAAAGGAAGAGAGATTAGGGCTATCACTATCCCTACCGGAAGTCGCCATCTTTAATGGCAGCGCCCAGTAGCGAGCTTGGCCAGCTCGGCCAAACGTAAATAAGATGAAATACAACAAAATAGGCACTCACCGCGCTCGAAACGAAGCAAAATGAAAGACGATACCTTTATACTTAAGGTGAACGTGAAATTAAGGAGCGAAGAGTCCAAGAACACACCCAAATCAGAAGAAAATCGCGGAGCAACAACACGCTGCGCAGTTAAATCCAAAGGGCAAGATCCAAGGTGGATTTATGATGTCAGAAGCTGACTTAAAAATACACATAGCACCGTGGATTGCTGGCCACCGTGGTGTAAAGCTTAACGCGCTAGGCTAGATATCGAGAGATCCGTGGTTCGATTCCACGGCAGCGGCTGAAAACAATTTTTCGGTTGCTATGTGTTTCTGGAACGTGGAAAGAGAGATGTACTTATTTACCCTAAAAGTTGTTCTTGGAGTATTTATAATTCACAGTTTTGTCGCTTGGTCGTGCTTGCGAATTTCAGCTTGCAACTGTATCTCCGCTTTTAAGAGCCCTATTGAGAAATTTCATTTTTTACTGTATGCCGTTCGCTACAATAAAGATAGAGACCATTGTTCTCTTTAAATAATGCACAGCTTTTCCACTAGGTGGGCGTAAAGGTCAAAGCTTTTTTCTCACTCTTTGTTTTCGGGAGACATATTTGAAAAGTTTTTTTTTTATGAACATATGCTTTTGGCATGAAAAATACTTTTCGCATATCTTTAACTTTTCCAATATGCGAAATACTTCAGCTAAGGGGCATAGATTTATATCATATTTCCTTCTACGTTTCATCTTTTAACTTTTCGAAAATCACTTTGTCTCCGATACTTTTCCTTCTGCTATGAGAAACTGTTTGTGCACCATTTGTTAATTTCCGTAACATACTTTTTAGCCCCTAGTGGAAGTAAGCAGAGTTGGAAACGGGTCAAAAATTTCCGACCCGGACGTCACATAACTGGACCCGATCCGGACCCGTAACTGACCCGGACAAATATGCTTTGAACTATAAATTCGAAAATCAATTTTATATACAGATATACACATATAAACGCAATATATATATATTCATCCCAATAACTGTTTGATATTTAATAGCTGAAATCCTTTAATAATAAAATTTGGTTACTTGCTAAATTTTAGTGCCAATATTTTGCGTAATCCAGAAGTAATGACCGTGATCGTGGAGTATATTACAAATGGGAATAATTATTTACGATTACACAAATGTATTTAGATTGTTCACTCTTTCCACGCTTTGATGGAGGTGGCGCATACTTTCATGTGGTCCGTTAGATTTTTGTAATCACTTATTACACCGTGGACATCTTTCTTTGTAATTATACATTTTCCACATTTTGAACAACAAGCAAGACCAGACAACACAGAATTATTCGCCGGTTCCTTAATGAGACTAAACAATTTCCAGCATTCACTCTTGGTTTTGAACAAGCACGTATTTGTAGGCCTCCACGCCTTTCTCAACCTCCTTAATATTAAATCCATCGATATTAACAAATAAGGAGCTAATTTCGACGACATGGGAACGGGATGTCAACACATCAATCGAAAACCTCTGAATGCTCAATGTAAAAGATGCGATGTGAAAAGTAACTCTTAGTCATTCAGTGAACTTCGCACGGAGAGAGTGAATCAGCTGAGGAGCAGGCGAATGGCGTTTGCTTGTACCTTGTCCTGGACAATCGCACTGTAAAAGAACGCAAAGGAAGTATCTTTTTTACGATATGGTGTCGGTGTGTCTGACGTCGGTCAGTGGAAATCTTCGTTGCTTTAAGAAAGAGACAATTTTTTTTGCATGGGAAATCATTATTTCACTCCGTGGGCACCAGTAACGACTACAGAATTCCACAACGCGCATTTTTCTTTGGAATATGTTTTTCTCTTTTCAAAAATAAAACGGGAATAAAACCGGGTCAGGAACACCTTGACCAAACCCGTTCGACCCGCAAGAAATTGTCGACCCGTTGACCAGTTTCCATCTCTGAAAGTAAGTATTTCCATTTCTGTATTTTTATCGATTGTAGAAATTCGGTTGATTTTCTTTTTGTAACCGTTTCTTACAAAAAACGTGATCATTACAACCGAAAATTCGGAGTCATCTCTCTTGTTTTTTTGACGTAGGACTAGGTCTAACTCCGCGGATAGCATGACGCGACTTACGGCCGACCGCATATACAAAAAATAGATCTCAATTGAAATCATTATAGCGTTAAAAACACGCGCCGCACACTAATCGTGTTAACATATTCGCAAACAGCGTGGACTCCAATTCGCGTATTGCGCAATACATCGTGCGCGCAATGCTCCTCTCGCTCCCTGTGCGCGTGGCAGATGATGCGATATTTCTGGGTGTGCCGCCGCGTTGGACTCAGTGTATCTCGGCAACCGTGAGCGCAACACGACTGTGCGTGGTACCGTTTTAAAGCTCTCGACGAGATCTATTCATATATACGAAGAACATTTCACAGTGGTTTGAACTGAATATTTTAAAAATTGTTTTCTTGTGAACCGGTGAACACTTTTGACAATATCGTGGTTTTTCTGGACAACCGTGAGTGCAAAACGACTGTGCGTGTTATCGTTCTAAAGCTCTTGACGAGATCTATTCAAATATATAAAGAACATATCGCAGTGGTTTAAACTATTAGGTGTGCAACTTAATTCTCGGCCCCTAACCGCAAGCGATCACAGAACGTCGGCAAATGTAAATAGCCGTGTGCGATAATGGCTGATTGCGGCGCCATACAACAGCTTTCCAGGCAGCCGTAACCACTTACACAGCTCTGGTGACAGAAGGGATGGAAGTTGACGGTGAAAGCAATGTCGTTCGAGAAGCAACATTTGAGGCACTGCCTCCTGTTCGCGTTTCAGCTAAAAAAAAAGTGCAGCGGAAGCCCAGCAAATGATCTGTGCTGCTTTGTGTGAGGCTGCTGTGTACTTCAGTACGTGTAAGAAGTGGTTCCAGCGGTTTAAGCAGGGAAATTCCGATCTCCGTGATGCAGAACGTCCGGGACAGCCACAGAAAGTTGACGATGAGGAACTGGAACAACTGTTGGACGCGGATTCCTGTCGCACACAGTCAGAGCTCACCCAGGAACTCGGAGTAACACGGCAAGCCATTGCAAAGCGCCTGCACAAGCTTGGAACGGATTCACAAGGAGGGCCGTTGGGTGCCCCATCAACTCACAGCTGCGAACAGGTCTCGGCGCTACGATGTTGCTGTGTCCTTGCTCTCCAGATTCAAGAAGAAGGATTTCCTCCACAAGATTTTGACCTGTGATGAGAAGTGGATCCTCTACGATAATCCTAAGCGGCGCAAATAGTTGGTTTAATCAGGTCAGCCTACCACCAATACCGCCAAACCGAATATGCATGCCAGGAAGTTGTTGTTGTGCATATGGTGGGATCAGCGCGGTGTTGTACACTATGAGTTGCTCAAACCTGGTGAAACGGTTAATGCGTTATTGTTAGCAACTCATTCGTGTGAGTGACGCAATAGAGGCGGAAAAGGCCATACACCAGCAAGGGCAGAAGGTCGGTCCTGTTGCTTCCAGATAACGCGCGTCCTCATACCGCGAAAACGACTTTAGACACGTTCACCGACCTGGGATGGGAAATTTTGTCCCACCCGGCGCATTTTTCAGACTTCGCCCCGTCGGATTATCACCTGAGTGATACGCACTTCACTTCTGTCGAGGAGGTCCGCACAAGTATTGTTGACTTTATCAACTCGAAACAGCCATCTTTTTTCCGCAGTGGCATTCGGCAGCTCCCTGACGGATGGCTCAAATGTATCCAACACGACGGGGATTATTTCCTTGATTTGGTACTCATTCGATATGCTATAATTTGCTGTCAACGTGTTGTGCCTGTGGCCGAGAATTAAGTTGCACGCATAATAAATTGTTTAAAAATTGTTTTCGTGTGAACGGGTTAACATTTTCGACAATGCCGGGGAAATCGCAGAATGAACGGAAGCAAAAGTTTAGAAAGTCAAAACGAGAGGCAAGAGCAAGTGATGAGGAATGTAAGAAGCCCAAGAAGACTGCAGCCCAACGAAGTAGAGAGTATCGAGAATCCTTTAAAAATCTAGCTTATTTCAACTCTCCGATCTGAAAGTCGTAGTTCTATGTTCCAAACTGATGGCTAAATCAGAACTGAGCCTACCTGTTTTCGTCTTTTTAGCACGTCTTTTGTAAAAAAAGATCGTGCTTCTGTTATCGGTTTGTCCGTCCGTCTGTACCCACGATATCTCCAACTATTAGTCCGATTTGAAAAATTCGTTTTGCATTTGGAAACTTGAAATATGCAAATGATCCTTCATTTCGTTTTTTTTTTTACGATGTATAATTTCGCCGCTAGAGGGCGTAAATGCAGATGTCGAATTCAAAAATACGTTTTATTCCACATATTTGCTTCTAAACATCCGATTGAAAAAAAAATTTATATCTTTCGATTCCATTTATGTCGAAGAGTATTTTAGATGTAGTTACTTATCCAAATTACGCACATATTTTCCGCTAGGGGGCGTAAAAGTAAATTACATTTCACCCGATAACTCTTTTTCTAAAACTCAGATTTGAAATATTTTTTCTTCGGCGGATACATCTTCTGATGGAAAATCTTTTGCATATAATTTCAAGTTTTTGGTAAAGAATACTTTCGCCACCAGGGGGCGTAAGTGTTAATTTTCGCTTCTGATGTATTTGCCATAAAATCGGGGCTTCTAAAATATCGATCGAAAAAATTCTTTCGAGGACTGGTGCCACTCCCCCATCGATAAACCTTTTCGGAATATTTTCTTCATAAAATATTGCACAGTTTCTCGGCCAGGGGGCGTAGATGTACATCTTATTTTTGTCAATATTTTTACTTGTAGGAGTCCGATTTGAAAAATTCCTTCTTTGTTGGATAGTGTTTTTAGTGTGACACGTGGTTCATATAATTTCAAAATTTTCAAGTAATTCATAGACTTTCCGCTAGGGGGCGTAAATGTAAATTGCGTTTCCCCATTATCTCTGCTTCTAAACCTCCGATTTGAAAAATTCTTTCTGCACCGCATACAGCTCCTGATGGGAAATCGTTTGCACATATTTTCTAATTTTTGTAAGAAATGGTTTGCCCACCAGGTGGCGTAAGTCTTATTTTCCGCTTCTGTTGTATTTGCAGCAAAATATGATATAAAATCTGGATTGAAAAAAAGTCGTTTGTTGACTGATACTACTCATGTCGACCAACCTTTTAGGAAAAATTTCTTCTTGAAAAAATGCATGGTTTTTACGCCAGGGGGCGTAGATGTATATCTTATTTTTGTCAATATCTCTACTTCTAAAAGTACGATTTGAAAAATTCCTTCTTTGTTGGATAGTGTTTCCGATGCGAAATGTTTTTCCTATAAATTCAAAATTTTCAAGTAAATCAGACTTTCCGCTAGAGGGCACAAAGGTAAATTGCGTTTTCTGCGTTATTTCTGCTCCTAAAGCTCTGATTTGAAAAATTCTTCTTGTATCGCATACAAGACCTGATGGAAAATATTTTTCACATAATTTCTAATGTTTCGTAAAGAATGGTTTAGCCACCAGGTGTCATAAGTGTTAATTTCTGATTCTGAAGTATTTGTTGCAAAATCTGGGCTCCTGAAAACTCGACATTTTTTTTCTTCGACCGACACCGCTTATATGGATAAACCTTTTAAGAATACTTTCTTTCTAAAATAATGCATGGTTTTCCCAACAGAGGACGTAAAGTCACATCTTATTTTTGTCGATATATCTGTTTCTAAGAGTTCGTAAGCTCACGATTCCGTTTACACGAATATCTGACGGATTAAGAACCCGATTGAAAATTTTCTTTCTTTCGTCAGATCTATTGTTTTCCATACCGGTTCCATTAACTTTGAATAGCTTTGAGAAATTTAATTTGCGTCAGAATGGATTCAAAAGACGTGCTTATTACACCCGAAAATTCGGTGTCATCTTTCTTGTTTTTTTATTCCAGCGGGTTTATCTGAGTTCCATTAGTAGAATCTTAACTGTAATGCATTTACGTAATTGAATTACAGTGTATTGCCAGAAAGTACAAAAGTACCAAATGCATCAATTTATAGTGATACCTAGTAACCTGCGTAAAAGGTCTCTCTGTCCGTCTTATTTTCAATCGGCAGAGCTAAATTTCAAGCTTTAAACTGTCCAGGTGTTGTTTCTCATCGCTCAGTTTACTGCACGATATAATATATATTACTCCGCACGTAATCTGGACTTTAAAGGGAACAGAAGAAACTCCGGCTGTATTTAATTTACGGTTCAGTTGTTTTAAGCAGGAAAGAAGTTACCGTTGCATGTAAAAGAAATGTTCCTTGTATCTTCTGATGCGTTTAATTTTTTTACGACAATTCCAGCGCGTGGGTTCGTTTTTTGGGGAATGGGAAGGATAGGTCGTTCTGTGTTTGTTCTTTAGTATCGAATAAACACGATTCTCTCTCTCTCTCTGTACATTTATTTTTCTTTTCT
Organism: Macrothele yani; assembly: GCA_039090855.1. Taxonomy (NCBI): domain Eukaryota; kingdom Metazoa; phylum Arthropoda; class Arachnida; order Araneae; family Macrothelidae; genus Macrothele; species Macrothele yani. Next base: position 123,391,926 of record CM077026.1, read on the forward strand.
GCTTCGCTTGATTATTGTTTGGGGACCAAAGTTTAGGATCTGGATGGACTCAATCGTTAATATTTTAGGGGTTAATGCTTTCAGGTATGTATTGACGCAAATTGACTGCAGAATGTTTATCAAAAAGTCATTAATCGCACGGTTATGAGATTTTTACGTCCTTTCTTTATCTCTTTTCGTGCTTTAATGCCGTGTAAAGAAAATTTGTTTTGTGAATTAATTTTTACGTTACTTCCTCTTCCAGTTTTCATCGACATGTTGCGCATTCATTTTAATACTTGCTTTTTTGAATAACATTAGCTTTTGAAACTCAATAGGGCACAGTTAACAGGAAAGAAAGTACAGAGCTTGTATTTTTCGGTATGTAGTAATTTCAGCATTTAGCTATTTGTACTGCCGAGTTACGCAAGACAGATGACACAGAATTTTCATTTGTAATGAGCACGCCTTTTAAATCCATTCCGACTCGAAAAAATTATTCACAAAACAGGATTTTAGGAAATCTAAAAATTCAACTACAAAAAAAGGAGAAAATATTACCAAAGGGAAAAAATATGCATAATTTAAAGTACCCAATGTGAGCGGGTTAAAACAAAATATATGTAATATATATATATATATCATCATCATTGTCAACCATTATCAATCCACTGCTGGATGAAGGTCTCCCGAAATTTTTTCCACAATTGTCTGTCTTGAGCCTGTCTCCCCCATTTCACTCCGGCTTGCTTTCGGATTTCATCCAACTCATTGGGTCTTTTTCTGTCCCTTGGAATCCAGTCTAAAATTTCAGTTGTCCATCGGTGGTCTGTTCTTCTGGCAACATGTTGGGCCCATTGCCATTTCTGTAATTTCACTCTGGTCATGATGTTGTCCACTCTTGTCATTTTCCTTATCCACAAGTTCCTCCTCTTATCTTTCCTGGTTACACCAAGCATGCATCTCTCCATGCTCTTTGAATTGTCTGCAGTCTTTGTATATCTTTTTTAGTTAAGGTCCATATCTCTGTTCCATACGTAAGCACTGGCAGGATGCATTGATTAAACACTTTTCTTTTAAGACATAATGGCATACTGCTCTTAAAAATTGGATGGAGAGTTTTTGGAACAAACAGTACAAGTTTTATACGCCGATTAATTTCTTCATCAATGTGACCCTCACTTGGTATCTGCTGCCCAAGATAAATGTAAATATCGGTTATTTCAAGCTTTTCTCCATCAATCGATATATTTTCTTGTAAAAACATTGTACATCACTTTTGTCTTCTGAAAGTTCATTTTTAATTCCACTTCTTTACTCTTATCAGCAAGTTCTTATTTAGTTATTTAGTCATTTTATTTTCTGTTGAAGCTTATTATTTTTCTGAATAGGTTTGTAATAGATTTTGTTTCTGTAGAACTTTTCACAAATTAAGCATTTTTCATCGGGACTTTTCGAAACAAAATGTTTTGCAATTTGATTTTTTTTAAACTGACAATGAATTTCAGTTATTTTTTAAAACGGTAAAATGTACTTTTTATATATTATTATATTTCATACACGCGCGCACACACACGCACACACACACACACACACACCATCCTAAATGTAAATTTTACTCTTCATAGCTATAATAGCTTTTGTCTTAAGTTGTCCAAAGACTAAAACAATGACACCGTGTAAACATCTGTACAATAATTTAAGAACACGGTTTTTTACAGTAACACATTATATAATAAATAGCTGGTGTACAAATTAGGGGAGAGGAGGAGGAATATCCTGTGCCACAATAAACAAAATTCATGCGATATGCTATCCACAATATCCGATCTCGCTACGGAACTTCAAAATAAGATCTTTCGATGGACGATTGAAATTGAAAAGTTAATCATCGCTGTCACCAATCGCTCCTATTACCGGTAATTTCTCGTCATACGGATACGGAAAAAGTGAGAACGGAGTTTTCCCGTAAATATATGAAAGAAATTGCGGAAAGGTTTCTGAAAATTCAGAATTTTCCGTTAACGCATCTATAAAACAGTAATTTACCGTCAATATAAAACAGAAATTGCGGAACGGTTTCTAAAAATTCAGAATTTTCCGTTATCACATCTATAAAACGGTAATTTACCGTCAATATAAGAAAGAAATTCCGGAAAGGTTTCTGAAAATTCAGAATTTTCCGTTAACACATCTATAAAACGGTAATTTACCGTCAATATAAGAAAGAAATTGCGGAAAGATTTCGGAATCCAGAATTTCCCGTGGTACGAAAAATCCGTGAAATTCATGCTTCTTTCAGTCATTTTACGGAAAAGGTATCAGAAATATGCTTTGGTAATTCACGAAGGAAATGACGGCAAGTGGCTCGTGAATTTCAGAAATTTGTTTTCAGTGTAGAGCATTTTAGGTGTCTCAGAATCGCATTAGTTTTCCTTATGTGCAGGCGCTTTCAAATTTATGCCGAATTGTTTACGATTTCTTTCGTCGTTGATACTAATGAGGAAGGAAAAGGGCGTTCCACCCTATTTCATGATAAACTTTTAAAGGCTGATGAGCTTTTAAGCAGGAAAGCATCTTCTTGCATTTTAAATGCTCTCAAGCAGTGCATGACAGTAATAACACCTGATCTTCAGCTGCCGCATTAACTTGCTTTCAGAGCAAGGAAATACGGTGATGCACAAAGTTGTAATGAATAAAGTTTGTTTCCTTCAAAGTAACTTTGGAGACAGTTTTGTGATCTGCTGCTAGGTAAAGTCGCAAGCATCTTTAATAAAGTAAGGCCTGTTTTACAAACAGTCGTGTGAATTGCGAAAGACGGAAGAAACTAGAATTTGATTTCCATCAAAACCGTCGACTCAAGTTTTTCTTTTTATTCTAGTAAAATACCTGCCATGTTAAAAATAGCGCGTACAGATGTCAAGCGTCCCTCAGCGCTGTTTTCTTTGCATTTCTTGTGAAATTTTAATATTTCCATTTTATTTTGAGTAGCAGGGAGCGTTGTTCCTTTGAAAAAGCGACCAAAGCAAGGATTCACCATCTGCCTAGAGTTCCTTTGCCAGATCCCCTTCATAAATATTTACACTTTCATTAGCAGCTTTCGGAACGCCGAAGAAAGGAAGAGGGGGACGGTGGATGCGGAAAGAGAGAGGAGTGACAAAACTTTAAGAAATAAAAGAGCATAGATGCTGGAATGAAATACCGCATATTCAAGGATTCATGACAGCTGGATAAACTTTGCAGTTTTGCATTCCTTCTTTTCATTTGAGTCTGGGAAGCATGCATGAAATTTAATCGTAAAATGACGGAGAGGGAACTGTTAATGCTACTACATCAAGAAGGATTAAAATAAAAAGGAAGGCTTGAGCTCTGGTATCATCAATTTCTCCGTGACCATTTTTAACTTTTAAAAGGAAGTTATTCCAGACTTGGGCGATTTCTTTCAATTATATAAAAGCGTTGATGACATCGAAACACCGACGAAAACTGCATTCTCTCCGCAAGTGGAATAACAAGTTACTGTTTGATTATTGAAGACTGAAGATGAGGTAGTCGTGAAATCTGTTGCTTCGTTAAGAAAGATACCGAAAATTGTGTTTCTGTAACATAACACGTCTTCAAAATTTCCGTCACAGCTGGTTCTTTTGCATGATATAGTTGACTGTCTCTAGCGATGTACAGTTAAAACTGAAAGAAGTGCACTCTGTAGATAAAAAACATTAGAGATACGGGTGATGGGCATCTCCCACGCAGCGTGAGTGGAACAGATTCGAACCTAGCACAAGCTATAAATAAGCGGACAGCAGAGCTTCCTCAACAGTGCATCCCAATCGACGAACATGGGGAAACGTAATCTATAAAACTTTGAGCGTGGACGCATTGTCTGCGCAAAACAGATGGACCATTCTACTGCCCAAGAGGTAAGAACTCTAGTGTTCTATGGGGCAACCGGATCAGCCGTTTACTCGCGCGATCAACCACCTAGGCGCGTGTACGCGATCAACAGACGTACTAGCGCTCAGAGAGAAAGTCATGGCCGACCACGCACTATTGATGACGAGGGTCGATGTACACTGTAAAAAAATTGACTGTAGATTTTACTGTTTTAAACCGTTTTCCAGGGTGCCATCTCAAAACCGTAAAATCTACAGTTTTATGCAGTGTTGGAGCAAAGCTATAATTTTGCCCCAACACTGCATCTAATGAAGAAAACAGCACAGAATTTGGCTGGAGCGAGTCACAGTCCAAATAATCACGAAAACACAAAAATTTGGCTGGAACGAATGTATTGATTGTGTTGGAGCAAAGCTATAGCTTTGCTCCAAGCACGGGTGAAAAAGCTGTGACTGGAATTTTTACAACACGAAACGTAAAATGCACATACATAACTATAATAAAGGGTTGAATTATTAATGGGCAGTCTATTAGATAGCTCACCAACAATATTTTCGTAATATTCCCATTCAATATTCCCACGACAGAAGCCTATTATACACTATATTGGCAAAAGTCACCGGAGACCTAGAAGAGAAACACAACATAGCATTTATTGACATACATTAGTACGGTATCAATCCACATTTGGCCTAAAAAGCATGCACTGACCTTTCGATTCATGCTTTCGACAAGGTTTTGGAACAAAGCGATAGGTATTCGCTTCCATTCAGTACATAATGCTGCCGCTAACTGTTGCTTAGTAGTAGGTCTTCGTTCCAAACTTCTTATGCGGCGCTCTGATTCATCCCATAGGTGCTCTATGAGATTAAGATCAGGGCTCTGTGCTGGTACCAACAAGTCTCGGTGCCATAGTATTGCCACGAAGTTGGTAGGGCATAATTGTCCAGAATATCAAGATAGACATGCTGGTTAACAAGTTAGTACACGATAACCAATGGGCTGGAACCATACCACGAAAAACACCCCCACACGAGTACACTTCCAGCTCCAAACTTTACCGTAGGAACAGTACACCGTGGTAAATAGCGTTCCCCCGGCTGCTGCCACACCAACGCACGACCATCAGACTGATAGATCGAGTATCTGGATTCATCAGTTCATAGGACCCGTTTCCATTTATCTACGGTCCACGATAAATGTTCTTTACCCCATGCTAAACGACGAGTAGCATTCCGAGTGGAGGTGAAAGGCTTATGAGCAGCCGCACGACCACGGTAACCCATAGAATGTAGTTCTCTGCGAATGGTACGTGAACATACCGAGGTTCCAACATTTTTACTCACCTGTACACTGCGGTGTTGTGCAGTACTCCGTCGATCAGCAGTGACTACACCTCTGAGGCTTCGACGTCCTCTATCACCAATTTTCTTTGGTCTGCTGGTACGTTTTGCAGCTTCAGGCACGCCATCTATCTTCCACTTATTCAGTACATCCAAAAACAGTTGACTTGGGTATGTTTGAACGCCTCTCGTTTTCTCTTATGGACAATCTACTAATATAACAACCAACAGTCTTTCCTTTCTCAATGTCAGTTCTCTTCCGCCGCGACATTTTCACTCAACCTCACAGTGCGATATGATCGCGGTCAGCTGCAGGTTTAATTTTATACCGTTTGCAGCTGTACCGCGCATCTTAACAACGCAGCGAATCCGTTCATTTTCTTTTGAAGGGGTGTCCGGTGACCTGTCAATGTAGTGTAGGTTAATGGATTTTAACCCGTCATGTGACGTTCTCATTACGTTAAAAATCATGTAATGTAAAAATGTAGGTAATAAAAATTATGTTAATAAAAGGTCACGAAAGACCTCTTGATATACCATGTTTTTTTTGTGTTATTGTCGTATGATTGTTCAGAAGATTTCCTTGCAATGCTACGTTCGTTCAAGTTATGCAAAGTATTAGAAGATTGGTTGGCAAGCCATCGCCGTTCTCGTTCTCTATTTAAGCGACGTTTTCTTTCAGCTTTATCTTCTTCCATCTTGTACTACAAAGATAAGTTCCACGAAACCAATAATTTTTTTAATTTCCATCACAGTGAATCAAACTACGCCTGCAGTTTCTTTATTTCCATTTTACTGGTTCCTTTTCATGAAAGAAACAAACAACCGCCGATTCCTCTTTATGAAATTATTCTGCAATTTTATTCCTTTATGAAATTACTATGCAATGTGAAGAAAATTATAAAAAAACACGACATAACAAATACGTAACAGAATAAACGTCGCACACAGTTGTTCGAGCACGTGCGTGTTGCCACAGGTGAAGTCGTTTGTCATACTAACTTCAATTTATTTTCCCGTATTTCTTGATTTTACGCATCGTGCGATAGCGGTGAGTTTAGTTCAGATTCCAGCCACCGGATAAAAGCAGATAGCGCTGCAAGTACTGAATATACGTCAGAGTGTTAGGGACAGACGTAGTCTATTATATAGGTTTTATAATTTAAAAAATATCGAAACATAACAAAAAAATTGGAAAATAAACCCCAAGAAATGGTGTAAATGGCCGATGAAACGATAACAAAAAACAGAAAGCACTGGTATAACAAATACAGTGATTTAACATGGAAACGAAACATGATGACAGTAATATAACGTGATTAAAAGATAAACAATGATGTCATAAAACAGAATAATATGATAAAATCAATGAAAAAACAATAAAAAAAACTACATAAAACAAAAAGCACCGGTAGAACAAAATGATAAAACAGAAGACACCTCACAAAGATAGTTTGAAAGACGACTCAGGGTCACCGAGTCGTCTGGTGAATCAGGTAAAAGCAAATGACGAGAACGTTGATTTACGAAACAACGCCACGAACACAAAATTTTAAGTCAGGCACATCATACGTCCCACACAGAGGGGCTGTGTCGCCACCCAGCAAATAGCGATGAGCGAGACCTCAATGACCAATACGAAAACGTGCGAGTACAACTTTCTCCCTACGGTTCCGGCGACACGATGAATTACACACTACAACGATTAGTTTAATACAGTACGACGCAGTTTATTTTCCACCTGTTGGTGACACAGACACTTTCCTTTAATGGAGCACGGACAAGAAAGCATAAATCACGGTGGCAAGGGTGTTACGACCAAAGATGAAGCAGATCTAGCAGTCGCATCAGCAGACTCGACGAATTTTCCATATGTAACGTCATGTCGGGGGTTGAAAACGTTTCAGATTTTTTTTATGGGTTTCGGGATTTTCGCGTAAGACATGCCTGTAATTCAAAACATTTGGTGGGAACCGCACAATATCTTCTAGTAAGACTCTGTGACTTATTAATTTCTGATGCCGATTAAGGAGAAAATAAAGCATAATAACAGTTTTCTTGTCACGGATTTTCTTTTAATAGCTTTGTTTTCTTATAAGTTGAGAGAATTAGGCTGTTTCAGTACGATGTGTTAAAACTCACTTGGTCCAAACTGCATTTAGGTTAAAAACTTTATTTACAATTAAAACACCAGTAGGTTAAAAGACTAAAAGCAAGATCTTTCAAGGCCACCAGGGCACCATCATCAGGCTTTGTGCCACAATTCTACGAGTAAGCAAGCAATAAATACAAAAGAGGTAGAGCCATGATGCAACAGTTATAAAGAGTCATCGTTGCTAACTTTAGTGTAAAGAGTCATCGTTGCCAGCTTCCTTAGTGGGGTACCCCACTACAGAAGTTCACCATTCGTCACTATTTAACTATTTACCCTATGACTTTCATTGACTAAAGTCGGCATCGATGGCTGTTTATAGCTACAGCTCTTTCGTATTTATTGCGTGCTTACTCGTAGAACTGTGGCACTAACTCTGATGATGGTGGCCTTGAAAGATCTTGCTTTCTAGTCTTAACCAACTGGTGTTTTAATTGTAAATAAAGTTTTTAACTTAACTGCAATTTGAATCTAGTGAGTTTTAATACATCGTACTGAGACAGCCTAATTATCTCTACTTATATTATTTAGTACGAAAAAAAGTTACTGTTCACCTTTGTTTTCTTGTCTTTGTTTCATTCTCTCTCCGTAGTCACACGAGGAGTTTTTGAAAAGTTCTAGTTTTAACTTAGTTGTAGTTCTTGTTTTAACTTAGTTCTAGTGAATAGGAACGTTCAATATTTTTCTGCAGTTAGTATGCCACTATCAATTTTCAGCGTTGGTGACCTATTCTTTCTTCTCTTTCACAGATTATTTTTTGAACTAAAAATATTTTGTTAAATGGAGTAAAAAGGGATATTGGCGGCGAGAAAAATGCCTGTTCGCCAAACGTATTTCCTCCACAAGAGGTTCATGGTACGACACAGACGTTGGGGGATAACATTCATGTACATTCCACTTTTGACGAATAGCAAAGAGAATTTTGTTGTTTCAGGGAACTTTGCGCCGATTCATAACGTTCTGGATGATCCTCCACATCCATCACTGAGGAAAATATCAACCTCGTGCATGACCTCGTGAATTAAGATGGAGTCCTGACGAATTCTTTGAAAATGGAAAACGTCAGGGCACGATAGGATCTACGGATCTTACCATATGAGGGAAACGCATCCTGCAAACGAATGTTCTACACCAACTTGAATATGCTTTGCGCAGATCCAATAAATTTCTGATTTCCGAGGATTACAATCGTTGAACATAGGTTTGTACACAGTCGAGTTACATTATTGTGACCACTAGCTAATATCCAGAGTAACTTCCGTGTGCAGCGCGGACAGCCGCTAGACGGATGGGAGGGACTCAATAAGGTACTGGAAGGTGTTCACAGGTATGTGGAGCCATGCTGACTGCTATCCATCTGAGAGCTGCTGGAGTGGGAATGGTGGAGGATCCATAGAGCGAACAACCCGATCGAGGTGGTCCCACAGAAGCTCAATTGGGTTTAAGTCTGGGGAATTAGGGGGCCAGGGATGTACTTTGAAGCCATCATCTTGCTCTCCCAACCACTCTCAGACATTTCTAGCTTTGTCATTCGTCGCACTATCTTGCTGGAAGATCCTATCCGCCCCAGAGAAGACAATCAGAATGTATGGATGTACGTGGTCTGCAAAGATTGATTCATAAAGAATTCGGTCCACAGTGCCTTTCACAGGTATGAGTGGACCCAGAAAATGCAACGAAAACATTCCCCAGATCATAACACTTCCCCACCAGCTTGTGTTCTTCCAGCAGTGGTTGAAGAGTGTTTGTTCTCCGATATTTCTCGCCTTATACGCCAGCGTCCATCAGTTTGATAAAGCAGAAAACGTGACTCATCGGGGAAGGCAATCCTTTGTCAATCAGCGAAGGTCCAATTCTGATACTTCCGTGTAAATGTAAGTCTTTTCTGCCGATGCATCTTCGTTAGCATGGGTGCAGTGATCATCCGTCTGCATCTGACCCTATGCGCAGCAGGATTCGCTGAACTGTTGCTTTAGACATTTTTCCGGTAGCCCCCTGGTTCATTAGGCCAGTGAGTTGCTCTATTGTAGCATGTCGATCGTCCCTCACGGACCTTCGAGGTCGACGTTCACCTCTCACATCAATGGCATGTGGTGTTCCGCAGTTTCCACGTCGCCTATTCGCAATGGGGCCATTTCTTCAATCACGATACGCTTTAACCGCAGCAGTACGCGAATAGTTCACAAACTGCGCTGTTTTAGAAATACTGCCACCCTTGTCCCGAAAGCCGATAATCATCCCTTTTTGCAAATATGATAAATCGCTCCTTTTATCAATGACAGCAACCAGTGATATGTTTTCAGATTGCCTACATCACATCTTTATATACCCTCGAAGTCAGCTCACGACACGTGCCTTTTTTCATTATACGCGCTGTTGACGTCAAAAGTAGGAGGTGGTCACAATAATGTGACTCAACGTGTATAGGTCACAATAATGTGACTCGACTTATTCAGAGACTGAAAATCAAAGTCTAATGTGGAATCACGAGTCTTCTCCGCTTCCCAAGAAGTTCCTTATTGCTTCGTCAGCTGGCATGGTAATGGCATCGACTTTTTGGGATGTAAAAGTCATCATGATGATTGACTACCTGGAAAAGGACACCACCGTCACTGGTGTACACTGTGCCAACCTCAGAAGCAACTTTTTCAACCATCAAGGAAAAGGGGCGTGGAAAAGCGTGCATGGGTGTCTATCTCCTTCAAGAAAATGTATAAAGTTACATCTTCCTGTCTACGAAGATTAGATTTAACTGCATGATCTCAGTTGCTTCAAAACCCATCCTATTTTCGGTACCTTTCCTTAGTTTTTATTTGTTCCCCAAGATAAAGGAACGTCATTGTGAAGCACGAGAGCATCAGTGGTGCGTTGCTGTGTGTCCGGGGCTATGTAGAAAAATAAAAATTATAATGCTGCAGCTTTCCTCTGTATGTGTTACTATATGAAAATTTTGAAAGACTCGTTAACTGTCACCGCATAAGGTGAAACTTGAAAACTCATGAGTAGGTTAAAGGGAAGAGAAATTCTGCGATTTTTACTTTCTTGAAAGTCAAAAATCACCATTTCGTCATTCGAATCCTCCTCGGTTTTATCGGTGACATTTTCTTCACGCGAAAAATCGGGCTGTTTTGAAACAGTGGCTATGCCAACATAAAGTGCAGATGTTAGGACTAACCGCCTGTGTAAAAGATATGTGAGAAACATAATTTCGTTTTACATTTGAAAATGAATATGTGAGGACTGTAGAAAAAATATGTGCTGAAGACCACACTTTCTTTAGCCTGTTCAAATGAAGCTAAAATTTTCGCCATTCGTACAGTTGCAATTTTTGTGGAGGATTGGAACTTGCTCTAACACGCATTAAGTTGTGAGGTGGCGCAGTGGTCAGAGGCACGTGCTTCCGGTCTGTTTCGGATAATGGGTAATTATCGAGACAGTGCTACAACCTTAGACTTTGATAATAATCCATTCCACCATGCTGGGCCCTCCCCCTTTTCCTCCTGGTAATAGCCTTGCATTCTGACGGTGGTCGTTAACCCCCGAAATAAAAAAACAAACGCATTAAGCGGATTAGATTGTTGACCTTCTCTCCTATGAATTTATTTATTAGTACACTTTCAACAGACGCTTGTTGTTGTTTCGGGATTTAAAAGACCACCATCCCGATGGCGCAGTGGTCTAAGCGCTGGCTTCTGATCATTCGTCCGAGAAGGGTCTGGGTTCGAATCCCGGTAAGGCATGGGTGTTGTGTTTGTCTTACGGCACTGCCTCTCTCCCTTCCCTGGAACCAGTGACACTAAATTTGGGACAGGCGACTGCTTACAGCCTCTTAAGTGGCTCACGGTGGTCGTTAAACATTCAATCAAAAAAATAAAAAGATTTAAAGACCACTTTGAGCAACTCTAAGGGAGGTAAGTAGTGTTGCTTTCCTAATTTAGGACTCCTGGCTCCACGGAGAGGAAATAGCCAGATCCGTATGACTAGCACACCACCCATGTCTTAGCTTGGACTCCAACCCGGACGCAGCTCTGACGAGGGGTTAGAATCCAGCGTTTCCGACCACTCGGCAGCAGAGGCCAACAGCTTTTTGGATGATCTTAACTGTAAGACGAAATAAACATCAAAATTGGTAAGGATTGTACATATGTTTAATTAATTTTTAAAGAAGTTCACGTGGACGATGCTTTTCATGCCTGAAAATGTAACAAAAGCTTTTCTATTGTTACTAGCAATTTCAAGCTGAAGTCGTTGACATGAATTGCTTAAGGTCAGAAAGCGTTCAGAAAATTTCGAGAGAAGATTGCCTCGGGAAACTATCGGAATAACAGAGAGTATGAACTATATTGTAGGTTGTCAGTTCATAATTAGGTGACAGCGTCGCAGTTTTGGAGTTAGTATTTATTCTACTATAATGCCCCAAGGCATTCCACGCTAATTAATTTATTTTTGTCAACGTTCGATTCTGGAGTTGAATCACTCTCCGCATTCATTTGTTGTTCCAATAACTTCGCCGTGCTCCCCAGAATCAAATCTCAGTTCAATGGTGCGCGCAATTTGATGACGGCATTAAAATAAATGTTACAATAACGATAGGAATAATACCTTAGATAAATTTAGAATGCGTATCTAGAAGTTGTGCAGAACTTCTAGCAAGAAACATAAGGCACTAAGAAGAGATGAATGGAGAGTTTGTTTTAAGACGTCCGAGGCTTTACTTTATGGTTTTATTTCGAAATCAATGTGTCTGATCGCGCAAACTTGCACGCAAAATAAAATCGTTACGTTTATCACCAAACTACCGTCACTGACTCTCATCCATACAGTAAACTCACCAGAAAGCTTACATTTTCATGGAGAGCTGATTGAACTCGCATCTGCAAATTTACAGTACTGTTATTTATGGAATTTCCGAGCAACTGTTTTTTTGTTTGTTTGAGATTTTTAAGACCATGTAAGCAACTCAACGGACTATAAGCAGTTTCCTGTCTCTAATTTAGGGTAGCTAGTTACATGGAAGGGAGAGAGCCAGTGTCGTAAGATAAGCGCATCATCCATGCCTCACCGCGTGTATAGTTGGATTTTTTTATACTTGGTAATTGATGATAATGGAATCGCCTATTTTTGGGGGTGCAGACATTTTGGGTGTGACATGTCGAAGGAGGTGATTTCCGATGCTCAGAGACAACAGGCGAGAACTTCCCCAGTCACTTGTTCCCTGAGCGGCTAAGATTTTAAGACCCATTACCATGGCAGTCCCATCCTTTGGTTCATCCCCCACCCACTCCATTGTTGTCTCCCCCGTTGTCTCACATTGTTTCTGGGGATATCATCGCTGGAGAGGGAGATCTCATTGTTCCCTTAAGAAGGATAACTTAATAGACAAAGAAGTCCCCTTTCAGATCAAGCAATGTTTTTTCCATGTTTCTTTATGGCAGCGGCTCAACGTTTGGGCAAGTCTTGTATTCTAGTCAGGACACCTCCATTCTTGAGGCGTCGAAATATTCGGGTCACCTCATTAGAAGCATTCTGAATAGTTTCCCGTGGAGTGGTGTCTTCAGTTTTGGGGACAAGTCACAGTCTGGTGGGCTCATGTCAGGATTGTATGGTGCGTGGGCAAGCAATTCCCACCCATTCTTTTGCAGAACGTCTCTTTACTGTACGGGAAACATGCGGCCTCGGTTGTCGCGCAAAATGATGACACCAGCTTCGAGCATGTCGGGCCTTCTTTGGCGAATCTTTGGGCGCAAAGCATTTTGAAGACATCTTCTGTAGTATTCCGCTGTTACAGTTTTTCCCTCGTGCAGTCTGTCTGTTGCTATCACTTCAACCTTGTCATAGGCCATAATTTACATCAGCTTAATCTTAGATTGTTGGCGGAGGAACTTTTTCTGGCGAGGTGACTCTGGATGTTTCCAATGAGCGGACTGAGATTTCAGTTCTGGTTCAAAATCTTGTATCCTTCGGTCGTGCGGAACACTTTGCGGAGTACCTCCAAGTGCTCCTCAAAGGGACTGGAAAGAAAAATAAATAAGGTAAATGTGACAAGATCTCAAAATTGTGAATTTGTGCGGCTATGAAATGTGTATAGGTAAGTGTTGGTTAGAAATTGTTTTGTTCCTGCAGCGAGCTAGATAGCAAGTACTCCGTAACTCAAAACGTTTGAGAACCGCACATCTATAGCAACAATTCTGCCCCAAAGCTACTCGCCTTCTGTCTCGTACCACTGAAGCAATTCTTCTGTGTTCCCATTGTGAACTGCATGCTGATCTTCACTCAGATTATGCGGAACTCATTCGGCAGCCATTTTTCTTTTTCAGTTAGAAGTCTGAAAACCGAAGCGGTAGACACGTTTGCTCCATATGCAATCTCTTCATATGTTTTCTGTCGATCTTCTTCCAAAATGCTGTTGACGATAACCACAGAAGTGTCATCCGTTGCATCTGATGGCCGGCCACTTCTTGGGTCGTCTTCGATGCTTTCCCTACATTGGCGGAAACGAAAAGCCCACGGAACACTGCGTTATGATCCCCAGAGAAACTTCGTTCACTCATGGACCTCTTTGAGCATTTCTTTACTTATCGCAGACCACCAAGCGAGGGGGAAAGGGGAGGCTGGGAGAAATTTGAAATTGAAAAATTAATTGTTTAAAACTAAGGTTGCCAACCCTGATTAATAATATTAGGACCTACATGCTATTCTCATCGGCAGGTGAATGATTACTACCCCCGAGCTCCAAGGAATGACAACCAAACTATCCTCCGATTTATGTGATTTATAGGTAGGCTTATATTACACTGTTGGCCACCCAAAATAAAACACCAAGAAGGACACGAGATATCAAAGCCCGATTTACTGGACATATAACAACAAATACAAAGATTAAACAATTGAGCTTACAGGCCAGTGCGACTTGCGGACAAAAATAGTTCGTGTGGCCCCATGGCTGGCAATAGCGGCCGCTACACGCCGCGGCATCGAACAAAAGAGGCTTTGGATGTGGGCTTGGGATATGTCGGTCCAGGCTGCTTCCACACGTTGCCACAGTTCATCAGGCGGAGTCACGGGTGGTACTTTCCGTGCCACTCGGTTGCCGATCAGCGACCAGACGTGTTCGATGGGCTACATATCGGGAGAACAGGCGGGCCACGGCATCAGTGACACCTGGTGGGCCGTGAAGAATTGTTGCACGATGCGTGCCACGTGCGAGCGCGCTTTGCACTGTTGCAACGTGGCCGCTGGCAGGTCCTGGAGGTAAGGGAGGACTACAGGCTCCAAAACGTCGGATATGGTTCTGTGGCTGTTGAGTGTACCGGCGATGCGAACCAAAGGGGTGCGGGTATCTTATCCAATTGCGCCCCAAACCATAACGCCAGGCGACGGACTGGTATGGCGATGCATAATGCAGGCGTCATACAGTCTCTCGCCGCGGTGCCGCCACACGCGGATCCGACCATCGTGGTGTTGCAAGCAGAAGCGGGATTCGTCTGAGAAGACAATGTCGTGCCATTCCGTAGTCCAGGTGCGGCGTTCAACGGCCCACTGCTACCGCACTCGCTGGTGGTGTTACGGTCAATGGAAATTGGAACAATGGGCGCCGTGCGACAAGTCCTCGCTCCTGCAGACGACGTCGAACGGTACGTGCTGACACAGGTTGTTGTGCAACACACCCTAACTCCTGCGCTAACGTTCCTGATGTGGCGGTGCTAGCCGTCAATGCCCGCCACACAACATGCCGGTCCTCTCGTTCGGTGTTGTGCCGCGGCAATCACTCACGTCGGTCGGTCCGTCCGTCCGTACCTCCTGCACCCACCGAATCCATACTCGCCTCACTGTGGCCGGATGTCGTCCCACACTGGCGCCGATGTCTCGGTACGATAAACAGCTGTCGCGATAAGCCACTGTTCGTCCTCTGTCGACTGCATGACTGCCGTATTCTGCAACGAGGCACCAGGAAGCTTCCCACACACAGATCCGGCAGCACAACACACTTCCACTACTTACACCCCGCCTTCTGTGCACCCTTCTAATAGTGCTTCTCCGTGGCGTGCCGGGCACACACGATTTGCATTTGCCCTGCAATGCTGAACGTTTGCATGTCCTCTCGCGGGCGACGCATTCTGCGAATTTCAGGCCAATCGGATGCTTCCTTCTTGGTGTTGCATTTTGGGTGGCCAGCAGTGTATGTATATCAGCTCCTGCTCAATTTACCCGCTTCCCCCTTAAAATGTAATTTTTAGTTAACTTTAGCTTCTTTCCGTAAATTTTAAGCTTTTTTTTTTTTTTCAGAAGTTTTTTTTACTTGAAATTTATACCGTCCCCAAATAGAGAAGGTAAGCAGTTACCATCGATCAATAACCAGAAATTCCGACCAGGTGCTTAAAATACCAATTGGTTGGCATACCTATCTAAAACAAAGCAAGTTTCAGAGTATCTATATTTGATAAAAAAAAAAAAGATTTTGGTGAGTTACGATTTCATTTTGTTAGTGGTATGACAAGAGAAATAGGTCTTTCGCATAATTAAATAATTTGCAGTTCAGTCACAGCATGGGTGTAGTCACGGGAGGGGGTTTTGGGAGTTCAAACCCTTCTCGAAACGTTAAAAAGTAAGATATATAACAGGTCACATTTATGGGATATTACTTAAACCTCCTCGGTAAATCGCAACTACCTAACCTAAATTCCAACTACATCCATAAGCCACGGCAGAAAGTTTCTAGATACAATTGAAGTTATATCAATAATTAAGTTACATCACATGCAAAATGTTATGTGGGAAATTACACTCTTTCGATTTTATTCCTTTTCTGAAAGTCCACGTATAAAGATTCAGTAATGAATAATAAAAATAATAACTACAATAATAATCATAGGGATGCTGTTGCTTTGGATCTTTTACCAAGCTATCTATATCCGGTTGAATGACCGATAGTTTGGGTAGTAGAGTAACTTCCACATCCAATCTATTTATTTTCTTGCTCTTAATTTCAACTAAATCTGAAAATCCAAATTCACAGTTGTACGTCGTCCGGAACGGAAGATGTTTAATGACTATCTGATAGGTCTGGATATTCGTGTGGAGCATGCACTCAAAATTTAAGAGGAGGGATTCTCATATTCTTCATTCATTTTTCTTCAGGAAATTCCTGCGGACCACTTGATAGGCCTCCGCGGACCACACTTTGAGAAACACTGCCCTATACTAATCCCACAAACTTCACACAAAGCTTTATGAATTTCAGTAGGGGATTTTCTTTGCAAAGTCTCAATTTTAATGTCGCTAGCCGCTACGCGCGATCTGACCGGACTCACTTTCTTCCTTTATTTCTAGGCAGAAGTTTTCGAAACACGAACAAATTAGCAAGCAAACGCGTATAAAATTTTGTATACAGAAGTCTGACTCGCAACTGGCGCAACGATTGGAGCGATTGCAACATCCTACCGGCAGCGCCTGCAAAACTTTTGAAATGACCTAAGTATAAACCTTGGACGTTTATTACTTTCAGTGAGGGTCAACAGAGCAAAACTTGCAGAACTTCAGAAAACCTAGTTGCAAAACATTTGAAATGGCCTACGTATAATCTCTGGACGTTTATTCCCTTCAGTAAGGGTCCGACAGAGCAAGGTATTTTTATATTTTACAGTTTTGGCAAAGGGAATTGTCATCTTATCCTAAAATATAATTTCTGATATTGTATGTGTACTCTATTAACATCAGTGAGATCTACACTATCTACCAACAAGTAATTGGACACCCCTGCAATCAACGATATCTGCAGTCCTGATAAACGTCACGGCCGCAGCCATTAAATATCGTATGGGAAACAACAACGCTACCAGGCGCATGCAAGATGCCACGCAGTTCGGAGCTCTCTGATTTCGAGAAAAGGTGTAATCGTCGGGTATCACAGAAATGGCCGATCCATACGTGACATATCCAGCGAGTTGAAGTACCCAAAATCGACAGTGGCCTACGTGATTGGCAAGTGGAAGATGAGAGGTGACTGTCGGAATGTGCCCCGACCCGGCAGACCCACAAAACTGGGAGTTAGAGACCGACGGGTGCTGGCCAGAGATATTCGGAAGAACGCATCAAATCGATGGGCCAAATCCGCGAGGAGTTTCATCAGGCATCCAGGAGTGTTCTTCCGATGAATGCCATCCGTAAGGAAGCCCATCTGCTCGGTTATCATGGACGTGCTGCCGCCCACAAGCCTTTGATCACCAAGTCCAATAGCGCTGCTCGGCTAACGTGGTGCAAAGAACGTCGACAGTGGACCGTTGAACAGTGGAAACAGGTTCTCTGGAGCGACGAATCAAAGTTCACTCTCTACCGTTCGGATGGCAGAGTCTGGGTTTGGCGTCTGCCTGAAGAACGCCTCCTGCCGGAATGTATTGTGCCAACTGTGAAGTTCGGGGGCGGTGGAATTATGCTATGGGGGTGTTTATCCTGGTATGGCACGGGACCCTTGGTCGCAATTCCAGGTAGACTTAACGCCGAGATCTACTGCACCATTTTGGATGACCATGCGCTTCCTACGTTGTGGCAGTTTTATGGAGTGGACCCATGTTACTTTCAAGATGACAATGCCACCTGTCATGTTGCGAGGTCCACCATGGCTTGGTATGGTGACAATGGAGTTAATCGAATGGACTGGCCTGCGCAGAGCCCGGACCTTAACCCTATCTAACACCTCTGGGACGAGTTGGAGCGTCGACTTAAGGGGTGCCTCCGCCGTCCGAAATCGGTGAAGGAACTGACCTGTCTTCTCCAAGCCGAGTGGAAGAAAATACCGCTAGCCGTCGTACAACGCCTGGTTGAGAGTATGCCCCGGAGGGTCGCAGCTGTCATAGCCGCTCGTGGGGATTCCACCAACTATTGAAAGTGAATAAAATTCCTTTTCCTTTGCTATCACATGTGTCCAATTACTTGTTAGTAGATAGTGTATATTAATATTCATATCTGCTTCAATATCAGATACACAGCATTTCTCTTCCTCCTGAACCACTTTGTTCGAAACCTGAATAAAACCGCTCCTCTTAAAACCTGTCAGGAAGTTGCACTGCGTTAGAAATTTTAGTACGGAAATCTCTCGTGCGAATCTAAGACAACATTTTTGTCAGATGAAAACTTCAAAGAAGCTATTTGACCTGGGCAGCGGACCACATTTTTACTCTCAGGGA
The DNA here is from genome assembly GCA_039090855.1 of Macrothele yani. NCBI lineage: Eukaryota > Metazoa > Arthropoda > Arachnida > Araneae > Macrothelidae > Macrothele > Macrothele yani. The sequence continues at coordinate 123,410,477 of CM077026.1, forward strand.
ACAGACAAATTAGAACACGTTCCGATAACCATTTAAAATATCCTAGGCGACTACACTGAAGAGCAATTAAATTAGAGATACCTGTCTAGTAACGTGTAGCACCACCTTTCGTCCTGATGACGGCGGCGATTCATCTCGGCATGGACTCGACAAGACACCGGAAGCGTTGGGAAGCCATACGGATCCAGGACCCCTGAACAAGCTCCCACAGTTCACGAAGATTTGATGGAGGAGGTCAGAGCCTCGAACTTCTCTCGCGATCACATCCTAGATGTGCTCGACGGGATTGAGGTCACGTGACCTAGTTGGCCAAGGAAGCAAGATCACGTCGGCGGAGTGTTCATCCAACCATTCGGATACAATTCGGGAGCGATGACACGGTGCATTGTCTTGTTGCAGGATGAGGTCCCCAGTGGGATGTTGAAGACGCACAAATGGAGCAAATGGTCGTCCAGGATATCTCAGTAACGTTTAGCTTGTGAAGAACGATGTCACACATACCAGGGATACCATTTCAGTCCACGTAAACAGTCCCCAGATGAGAATGCCACCTCCACCAGCTTGAAGAGTACCCTGCAGGCAAGAAGGATCCATCGCTTTATGTGGTTTGCGCCGTACTCGTATCCTGCCATCCGCCTGTACCAACGTGAATCTCGACTCATCAGTCCAGGCAATATTTTCCCACATGTCTGGGGTCCAGTGGCGATGTTCCCTCGCCCATGCTAATCTTTGCACCCTGTGATGTGCGGTCAGCAGGCATCGGTACCCTCGTGGGACAATGGCTTCTATACCCCATAGCGAGGAGATGGTTCTGAATGGTGTGGCTGCTTACACGTTTTTGTGCACCAGCGTTGAATTGCCGAGTGATTTCTTGCAATGTGGCCCGTCTATCCGCTGTTACAATGTGAGCTAGCCGACGATGACCCCGCTCATCCACACGCTGTTGTCCACGGCAGTTGACCCTTGCAGGGATGGTTTCACCGGATTCGAGGTACTCACGGTGCAGCCGTGACACAGCTCGTGAAAATCCCAGTGCCTGCGTGACTTCCGAGATGGAGTGACCCATTCGTCGGGCCCCGACAATTTGCCCACGATCAAATGCGCTTAGATCCTTCGTCTTACCCACACTGCGTCCGCCTTTTACTGATTCCCGTCGCATCAGTCCTCATAGTGTCGGATCGCTGCATAAGTCATGTCGTTTCCACTTACAGGGCCGCCCACAGCGCCACATTTGCATAACGCCAGCTGTCTCTAATTCAATTGCTCTTCAGTGTATATGGAGAGGGAGATTTAGGTGGTATTCTCTTTCTAATACATTTACAGTACTCATATACTTTGTTGTTTACTGTGTATTCAAAAGTACAACTTACTTTTTGATACGCCTCCGTAATAGCATCTGCTATTACAGAATCATTAATCAAAAGACAAAATGAAATGGCGTAAATTTACGATGTTATATTCAGAGATCAATTTAAATAATTTCGTAGGAGGAAATAATGCCTCACGCGTACTCCGAGAACTTTATACCACTCTAATAAACGAAGATAGCAATCTCTTAGAAAGTAGCCTTCCGCTCACAATTTCCTCAAAGGAAATTCTCCCTTTATGAAAGAAGCTAAATAAAGATCAGCAAATAACTTTGCTGATCCCTGGCGAGACGTTTTACCTCAAAACACGCTTTCCATTTAGTCGTCGCTGCATAGTAGATAGCCTACTTCCGTCCTCTGGAACGGGGTCATAATTTGTACATTATGAATAGGAAACCTTGGTGTTTCTGCTGTGTGTGTTTCGATGGCAGAGGGAGGAATTTGTCACCTATTCTGAACAGCTGGTGGGGACTAATTGAATGAGGCGTGTCCAACCATGTGCCATCCATCAAGTTACGTGCTGTTCATATGAGATGCGACTGCTAACGGGATTTATGCCTACTCTAGTAAAACACACACCATGTGCAACCAGGATTCAGAGCGAAGATGCCCGCACAGAATGACAATATGCAAACAATTGTGCTAACGTTAGGATATCCGATATCTAGTCCTAATGATCTTGGACGGATGACAACTTTTGACATTCCCTAGCTTTATCCGCGTGGTGCTGGAAAAGGCAGTTCACCGCTATTTCGGATGTTTTCTTTAGCCTCTGTTTAAATTCAAGCATATCACGGGTGTTAGTAACTACCACCGATACTTTGGTTTGCATACACTAAGTACCTATTTTATTAAACACACCTTCATACGATGTCCACGTAAAGGAAGTCACACCAGGGCAGTGTTTGTAAATTCTGGCCGGAGCCACGAGTGGTCTCCAACCTCATAAGTAAATTCCGGCTAGATGAGAGCTGCTGAGGATTTACCCGCAAATCCATAGGCAAACTGCAGCTAAACCTTACGGGAAGGGAACACAAAATACACAGTCGAGTCACATTATTGTAAACACCTCCTACGTTTGACGTCAACAGCGCGTAGCCAATGAAAGAAGGCACATGACGTGAGCTGGCTTGGAGGGTATACTCAGTGCGTCAAAGAATTTTTAAGACTGGCGCTAGATTTCAGCATACGGTGGCGCCACCAGCGTAATCGCGCATGCGTTATAAACCGTGACGATCTGCTTGCTTTCTGCTAAAAGTACTGCGCAGTTGTTAAAGTAACTCAAACGAAATGGTCGTTCATTAGAGAAGTAAAGTTTTTTTCATGTTGAATTATTAAGATGGAAAAAAGGGCTGTTATTAAATTTAACGCAAAACTTGGTAAAAGTGCCTCGGAAACGTACCAAATGATGAAACAAGTTTACGGTGAGTTTTGTTTAAGTAGATCAAATGTTTTCCTGTGGCACAAACGTTTTTTGGACGGAAGAGATTCGCTAGAAGATGATAAGCATATCGGAAGACCAAGTTCATCTAGGACACCTGAGAATATTGAAAAGTGTGTGATTTTGTGGCAAACAATCGATGTGTGTCACTAAGAATGATGGAAGAGTCTTTAAACATCAACAAAGAAACGATTCGAACCATCCTGCATGAAGACTTGGGCAAAACAAAAGTCTGTGCTAAATTTGTTCCACACACGTTAACCAATGAACAAAAATCAAGGAGAAGTGCACATTGCAGAGACATCATTTCAGCAGCTGAAAATGATCCAAACTTCTTAAAATCGATTGTTACTGGTGGTGAAACATGGTGTTTTCAATATGATCCTAAAAACAAAGTGCGGAATGGAAGTCAAAAAACTCACCACAAGCCAAAAAAAAAAAAAAAAAAACAAGAAAAGTTCCATCGAAAATCAAAACAATGCTCATTACATTATTCGATAGTAAAAATAGAGTCTGTATTATCCACAAAGAATTTGTTCCAAGTGGACAAACAATTACTGGTGAGTTTTATTTAAATGTTTTGAGGCGTTTGATGGGCAGAATTCGTCGCATTCGTCCAGAATACCGAGATGAAAACAGTTGGTGTTTGTTGCACGATAATGCACCCAGTCACACCTCACTTCTTGTTCATAGATTTTTGGCGAAAAATAGAGTGTGTGTTGAATCATCCACCGTATTCGTCTGATTTAGCTCCCTGCGACTTTTCGTTGTTCCCAAAACTCAAAACGACGTTAAAAGGGTGTTATTTGGATGATATTTCGACCATACAAACAGCTTCGACGCGTGCTTTGGAGGCAATTCCGCAAAGTGAACTGGCATTCGAATCATTATTAAATTGCTGTAACAAGTGTATTGAAGCCGGAGGGACTTATTTTGAATAACAAACCAAAACAAATTATAATTTCTTGTTTCTATTTCATTTTACAGACCCAGTCTTAAAAATTCTTTGACGCACTGTGTATAATATGTTCTGTAGGCATTTTGAAAACTTTTATCCATGACAACAATGAGTGATACAAGGAGAGATTTATCTGATTTGCAAAAAGGGATGATTATCGGCTTTCGGGCCAAGGGTGGCAGTATTTTTGAAATAGCGCAGTTTGTGAACTGTTCGCGTGCTGCTGTGGTTAAAGTGTATCATGATTGGAGAAATGGCACATCTGAGAATAAGGGACGTGGAAACTGCGGAGCACCACGTGCCACTAATGTGAGAGTTTTTTTTTTTTTGATTGGAGGTTTAACGACCACCGTGAGCAACTCAATGGGCTATAAGCAGTCGCCCGTCCCTAATTTAGGGTCACTGGTTCCAGGGAAGGGAGAGAGCCAGTGCCGTAAGACAAACACAACATCCATGCCTCACCGGGATTCGAACCCGGGCCCCTTATGGACGAATGATCAGAGGCCATCGCTTAGACCACTGCGCCACCGGGGCGGCGATGTGAGAGTTGAACGTCGGCTACGAAGGTACGTGAGGGACGATCGACACGCTACAATGGAGCAACTCACTGGCCGAATGAACGAGGGAGCTACCGGAATTGTGTCTAAAACGACTGTTCAACGAACCCTGCTGCGTATGGGGTCCGATGCAGACGGATGGTCACTGCACCTATGGTAACGAAGATGCATCGGCCTTACATTTGCACGGCAGTGTTACACGGCACTAGCAGTGTTCCTGCCGAGTCGGCCGGTAACGGTGCTTGGGACCTGAAGTACAATTTAGTTGGCCGCGGCACCAGGTGAGAATCTCAGGTGCACTGCTGCACTCAAAGATTCACACCAGAACATAAAAAATGAAAAGTTGAAGAATGACCCGAAGCACAAGGCTTGTGTGAATCCACCGTGTGAACAAAATAACAACAACAAATAAAAAATAAAATAAACTAAAAAAAATGATACTTTGGGATCAGAGTTGTGATGAGGTTCACCCGCAATCACCAATTCGTGACTGAGTGTAGTGGTCCGGATCTTACTCCGGTACATTCAATCCCCAACCAGCCAGTACAACACTCACTTTCGCAAATAACACATGATTCTCAAATACACAACACAACATTTAATAACGTTCTGCGAGATTTAAACAGATACGGCGCTCTCTAGGCGCATAGACAATTGCCCCTCATATGTGGGCAGCATACGGTGTCACACTTTACTGTCGGAAGACGCAGCCGACTGAGTCTCCACCGGACTATCTGAACAAGAGATACTATTCGTTTACACACTAAATAGAGCTGCAGGTGATATTCATATACAATTGCTTAGAGAATGAAAAACAAATTATATGCAAACGATCACATTAAAAATACTCGCGACACAAAATACACAAGCACGTTAATTTGCGGTATAAGATTATAGGTGCGAAATACTGCCAAAGTTAATTAATTAAATCTAATAAGCATGCACATGCAGAACCCTGCCCCGCTGACGTTGGTCCTGAACCAAAGTTAAAAGAAACTGTCCCGCCCAGCGGAATTTGTGGCCACACATTCTCCCTTATTCATGTAAAAAAAAATAATCAGGAAATGGGCCCTGTAAGAAATAAATCTGTATGTGCAGGTATTTCCTCTGAGGTTCAGTCACTCAGCATTACTGCATCTATGTCCCTGCAGCTTTGGGTGTCGGGATGGCACAAGTTCGCAGATGTGCGAAGAAAGAAAAAGGAAATATTCATCTACTTACAGTTTCGTGACTTTGCTGTGCAAATCCAGTGTGCATCACATAATATCACACGACAAAAAAAAAAAAAAAAAAACGCGCACACACACACACAGACAGACACTTGCACCATGTGGCAGCACTGATGATTCAGCACTTCACTTTGACGCTTGATGTAAATGAAGCACACAATTAAAATGGTGATATCACGCCGCACTTTGTTGCGCTGATGCGAGTATACACGGATCCACTCTTGAAGATTTAAAGGTGGCCGTTAAACAAAATAACCCCTCTCACATCTGCTGTTGCAGTTTCCGAGACTGATTTTCTGTGTTCCTGGGAAATGATTTCTGTTGTCGTGAAAAAATAATTTTGACCATCAACTGCTTGGAGAGTGGAACACATTCAATTCCGCTGCTGCTATAGTAGATTCCGTCCGTCGCTACCTTCCGTCCTTTTTGACCGTTCATTCCCAATTCAGTCAGTTCCTTTCCGTTAGCATAACATCTACCCTGCCTGAGTACGCAGTTCAAATATGCCACTCGCAGGTTTTGTTTCCATTTTTTTTATCGAGTTGCGACCGCCAGCCCTGAGATTAATTTTCTCGGCCGAGCGAAATCAGACGTGCTTTTACCTTAAGCGTATATCGGCAACTGAACATTTCACCTGTATATTTGTTAGGTATCGAAGACACCGCGCTTACGCTCATATTTTTCTTTCGCCATGTTTTTATCCCGTCGCACTTACACGTAGTGGCTTTGCTGCTTACGTGACCACACACACGCACACATGGGGCCTCGCTTCGCTCCGTAAGACAAGCGCGTCTCTTCACTTCCTCCACAGTAGGGGATGAATGGGGGTGACGATTCCACAGTGCAGTGGTTGGCATCCGAACCCGACTTTGCTTGGCTTCGCTTCTCATTGGAATGACCACTGTCCACTCGCAGACTTCTTAATTCCCCTGTAACTTGGCTTTCATTAGGCCAAACAGTCGCTGATTTCCATTACGCTCCAGCCTAGAAATTGCAGCTTTATCACGCGGATTTAGGCATTCCGCTGTCTTTATGGCAAACTGGCATCTCCATCAGCCGCCTCGAGTTGTCATCGATTTCTTACCAAATGCGGGGAGGTTCGCTGCTTCATTTTTCCTAATTCATTTTTTTTGCAGATCCAAGGCATCCAGCCTTTCACATCGGAGAGCATACAGACAACTGAACTTTCTTCCTTATGTTCATGCCAAGTGCGAACTCTTATTTTTCTGCACGGACCACACAGAGAGCAATTGTTCTCGAAAATGCCCCAAACAAACGACGAATTTACGATTATTCGCTAAACCTTTTGTCACCATCTTCATTCATTTACTCAAGTGGACCCCTCTTCGAAAGGTACCACTTTCCCTTTCCGTGTTGCTTAGGCTCCCGTCAGCTGCGCCCTGATATTTATGACCTAACAGAGCTATTCTGAGACCACCCAGCCAGAGAGAGAATTCTTCGCCTCTTTTCTTTCCAAACCCCCAGATAAAACTTTATCTGCTGTTTACACTTTTAAACTCCAATCAAGCCTCGAACATAATTAATACTTAATTAATTTCCCACATCAACCACGCCCATTAATTACTAAATTAATGGCGGGGGTGGGTCGTAACATCGGCCCCTCCTCAAGAAATCCAGAAGTCCTCTTCTGGGCCTATCGCTTTGCTCTTATCAATTTCCAGAGCAACCATTGAGTGCTACCTTTTCCCACTGGTGGAAACAATTCAAAATGGCAAAAATATTGCGTTTCTTGCCTTCAAGAGCATTGGAGCGACTTCCTAATTATCCCGCAATTTTGTTAATTAATTTTAGAGAACAGCCGAAAGAAAAAACAACGTAAATGAGAAATAAATAAAAAAACTGAACTGTAAAAGAACATGTGAGCCTGCCGAACTGTGATTCCCAGCTGCCTCATACCATACGCGACATGGCGGACAAATTTTAAAGTTTTCTTCTGGTTTTAGGTTGGAAGGAAGGGGGGGGGGGGTGTCCACTGTAACAGCAGTATCGGAATTGGACTTCCGCTGATTGGCAAATTGCCTTCTCCGATGAGTTACGTTTTCTGCTTTCTCGATCGGATGGACGTTGGCATATAAAGCAAGAAACATCGGAGAACAAACACTCTTCAACCACTGATGGCAGAGCACAAGCTGGAGGGGTAGCGTATGGTCTGGGGAATGTTTTCGTGGTGTTCCCCGTGTCCACTGATACCTGAAGAAGGCAATATGGGCCGAATTCGTTATGAATCCATCCTTGCAGATCAAGTACACCCATACATGTTGATTGTCTTCTCTGGGGCAGACGGGACCTCCAGTACGACAATGCGACGTGTCATACAGCTAGAAATGTCCGAGAGTGGTTGGAAGAGCACGACAAAGACTTCAAAGTACTCCCCAACTCCCTCATTCACCAGACTTAAACCCAATTGGGCATTTGTGGGACCACCTCGATTGTGTTGTTCGCTCTATGGATCCTCCACCACGCATCTACTAGCACCTGTCTGATGCACTGCAGTGAGCATGGCTCCACATACTTGTGAACACCTTCCAGCACCTTATTGAATCACTTCCAGCCCATCTAGCTTCTGTCCGCGCTGCACATGGCGGCTACTCTGGATATTAACTGGGGGTCACAATAATGTGACTCGACCGTGTATTTTCTGCCTAAGTAGTGAGCCGAATGCCGCTGGAACGAGTGAACCTGCGTATCAGAACGTGTTGCTTTCCCGTTAGCTTTGTTACTGAAACTGGTTGTTGAGGAGAAAGATTGACACTTGTCTTGTCTAAATAATTACCTACTAAGAGATCTGTAACAATGTAGGCGAAATTAAGAAAGAAAAGAGTGTTTGAATAACTTGTTCCTGCCCAGGGACACGATGTTCGTGACAGGGGACTAGTCATTTCCTATCGCGCTTTGGGTGATGGAGCGGAGAATAGAAGCGAGCTTTTATCGCCAGTAACGAGTTTATAGTCGGTATTGCTCAGATGGTAGGTTGAAAGGAATTGTTTTCACGTAGCTTTCGTAAACCCCAGCCCGTATGTGAACATTTCTGTTTGGAAAGCACATAAATACTTGGGTACAATTTAGTTTAGGTTCATCGGCCGCTTAAAGAGTTAATGCAAATTACTTTTAGAGTGAAGTGATCCTTAATCCTCCCCCTCACCCTTCTCACAAGAGCTTATTTGTTGTTCTTTTAATGTGAACAGGCTTTGCACAAAATACCGGTTTATACGAACTGATGTTTCATCAGCATAGAACACTGCATGCCTTTAGGTGCAGCAGTTTTTTTCTTTTATTGCTCGTTAATGTTGCTGCTTGATCCTGTTCATTTTGAAGGCCGTTGGCGTGTCTCGCTCATCTTTTGCAATGCCAAATTTCTCCGCAACTGCAATTTCTTTAATTACCAACTGTAATTGCATTAAATTAATGGGGTAAACGCATTTATGTTTTACGCATAATGTCTGGAATTCTAGCAGCCAGAATGGATAAATTATTTATGCATTCGGTAACTGGAGCTGTGCACTTCTTTCTTCGGAAAATTCACAGTATTACTTTTAGGTGGCGTAAAGGTATTTTTTTACTTGGTACGATATTTACTGTTCAGGATATCGTACGTTAAAATTCATTTTGAATCCCATAACTGGTATTAGAATAAAACCTGCAAGTGAGTATTTCCACTAAACTTAAATCTTTAGTTCCACGGTATATCAACTTATGAACATACTAGATTAGAGAAATCTGCACAATTGCATTTAAATCTTCAGTGTATGATTGAAGCATGTAATTTTCAGTACCCTTCCATATGTCGGACTTCCGTAGCTTTACGCTTTAAAAGTAGTTCCGAATTGAAGGTGTACCACTCTGCCTTGTTCACATGCAGACTGGTTACTCTCAGCATTAAGGAACATTGAGAGTGGCTCCGCCGCCAAAGGAAAATAATAAAAGAATAGGACCCCCCCCCCCCCCTCCGAAATCTCAGGTTTATAGTTTTGTTTTTCGAATAAAATATGTTAAAAACATGAAACGGGAAAACAAATGGATACATGAAAAGCAGAACTGAAATTAGCGGCTTAACGAAATTTGGGAACGAGAAGTTCCCGCTCTTTTTCGCATTTCTTGGTGCTACTGGATAACCAAAAAAGTTTATGTGTAATCAAGGCGGCAGTCGGGACTTTTTTTTTTTTTTTTTTTTAAATGGAGGTTTAACGACCACCGTGAGCAACTCAATGGGCTATAAGCAGTCGCCCATCCCTAATTTAGGGTCACTGGTTCCAGGGAAGGTAGAGAGCCAGTGCCGTAAGACAAACACAACATCCATGCCTCACCGGGATTCGAACCCGGACCCCGTTCGGACGAATGATCAGAGGCCATCGCTTAGACCACTGCACCACCGGGGCGGGGCGGCTATAAAGTTTTCAGAAATACGTATTAAACATACAGCGTGCATATAAATTACCCTGATTATCATTATTATTATTATTTTGTTTGGGAGTTTAACTACCACAGTGACTAATTCGATGAGCTATAACCAGTCGCCCGTCTCCAATTTAAGGCAGTTGGCTCCAAGAGAGAATCAGTGCTGTAAGACAAAAACAACACCCATGCTTCAGCGGGATTCTGACCCGGACCCATCTCGGACGAATGGTCAAAGGCCAGCGCTTAGATCACAGCGCCATCGGGGCAGCTTACCCTAATTACAGCATGCATATATATTTTGACGTAGGACTAGGTCTAACTCCGCCGATAGTATGAGGCGACTTACGGCCGACCGCCTGTGACAAAAATAGGTCCCAATTGAAATCATTATAGCGTTAGAAATACGTGACGCACACTCACCGTGTTAGCATATTTGTAAACAGCATGAAGTCCAATTTGTGTACTGCGCAATACAACGTGCGCACGACTCTCCCCTCGCTCGAGGAAGATAATACAATATTTCTGGGTGTGCCTGCGCGTTTGACACAATCCATCTTGGCAACCGTAAGCACAACACTACTGTGCGTGGTATCGTTCTAAAGCTCTCGACGAGATCTATTCAAATACACGAAGAACATTTCGCAGTGGTTTGAACTGAACATTTTCAAAATTGTTTTCTTGTGAACCGGTGAACACTTGACAATATCGCGGTTTATCTGGACAACCCTGAGTGCAAAACGGCTGTGCGTAGTATCGTTTTAAAGCTCTCGACGAGATCTATTCAAATATATAAAGAACGTATAGCAGTGGTTTAAACTAAAATTTTTTAAAATTGTTTTCATGTGAACTGGTTAACATTTTCGACAATGCAATGAACGCAAGCAAAAGTGGAAACAATCAAAACGAGAGGCAAGAACAAGTGATAAGGAATGTAAGAAGCCCAAGACGACTGCAGCCCAACGAACTAGAAAGTATCGAAAATGCCCGAAAACAGGCGCCGCCAAATAAAAATCCAACACTCCGCGAACACGCGAAGAACCCTTGTGTAGAAATAGTGGCCCGAAGAGAGGGGTAAAGGTACCGCAGGAAGCGCTCGCCGTAACAACGAACCCCGTGTGAGATGTCTCCTGACCCGATGAGTATAACTCTTTCTACTAAAACCTTTTAATTAATAGTAAATTTTAAACGTTTGATTGTGCAAGTAAGTGAATGAATGTGAAACTGAAAATATATAACCTACCTAACTGTTTTATTTCTACAATTTTTTTTATAACTAACCAAAGATCCGTAACGTAAGATACCTCTCGGGGCCGGGAGCACGTGTCTCACAGAGCAAACAACGTGAGAAATACTTTGACACTATCAGGTAAAATACCTTAGATATTTTGTATAGTTTAATTAAAAGCAAGTTTATAACATTTAATTAAAAGCAAGTTTATAACATAAGACAACCTATAAGGTTGTCTCATGAATTGCATTTTTCGTAATTCGTAGTAATACGTTCCAAACTGACGGCTCAATCAGAAAACTGAGCCTACCTGTTTTTTTATTTGTTTTTTATAACAAGTCTTACATTAGTTTTCTTTTCCAGCAATGAGAGTACATGCATATCCACCACAAGGAGCGCTGTAGCAGCCAAAATGGTGTCCGTGATAGAGAAGGCACAATGCGTCGCGTATCTGACAGAAACAAAATACGTCAAAGTTCAGCTAAGTTCAGAATAAAGTACGGAAAGAAGCCACTTGGTGTGAAGTTAATCACATTTGTCGCATATGACAAAAATATTGGAAACAGGAATAGTGGATATGAGAAAGTAGACCACCAGTTCCCGACGAGATGGCGGAAACATTCAAACGCCGACCCGGTTGCGCACTGGTTTCTGATCATTCGCCAGAGATGAATCCGGGTTCGAATCCCGGTGAGACATGGATGTTGTGTTTGTCTTATGGCCCTGGCTCTCTCGCTTCCCTGGAACCAGTGACCCTAAATTAGGGACGGGTGACTGTTTATAGCCCACTGAGTTGCTCACGGTGGTCGTTAAACCTCCAATAAAAAAAGCAAAAGACATTCAAACGGCGTTCACACGGCCACCACGAAAATCTTTCAGCTTACAAGTTAAATATTCTTCAAGAATCACAACCTGATGACCGTTCAAAACGTGAAGCATTTGCTAAGGTCATTTTGAAATTCACCGAAGAAGATGCTACGTGTCTGCTTTAGAGACAAGGCTGCGTCCATCTTAATGGTACAGTCAAAAGACAGAACGTGCGTACTTGAGGATCGGAAAGCCCACATGTAAGCACGCATATTCGAGACAGTCCGAAAGTCAGTGTCTGGTGAGGACTAACGCATGACTGGATAATTCCTCCTTCTTTGCTGCGAAAACTTTTCCTCAAAATGTGTACCTGGGAATACTAATTAATTACGCCACCCCTCAGTTACAATTTCCAAAACGATACACTGGTTGGGATGGGACCAGAGATTGAAACGGGTCACGGGTCAGCGGGTTAACAATTTCTTGGGGGTCAAACGGGTCTGGTCAAGGTGTTCTGATCCTGATTTAAACCCGGTTTTATTTACGCTTTCCAACCGTAGGTTGAAGAAGCGTATATGCTCCAGCTTTGTCCGTCTGTCCGCACGATAACTCGCGTAAAAATGGTTCGATTTCGATGAAATTTTAGTATGTGGTAGAGGACCACCTGCGGACGAGCCCTATTGAAAATAGGTGAAGTGGGGTCAAAGGTCAGGACATAGGTGCTGGATGCATTCCATTGCCCTTATGCGTCATAACTCGCGTAAAAATGGTTCGATTTCGATGAAAGTTTAGTATGTGGTAGAGGACCACCTGGGTCGAACCCTGTTGAAAATAGGTGAAGTGGGGTCAAAGGTCAGGACATAGGTGCTGGATGAATTCCATTGCCCTTATGCGTCATAACTCGCGTAAAAATGGTTCGATTTCGATGAAAGTAGCATGTGGTAGGGCACTGCCTGGGGACGAACCCTATTGAAAATGAATGAAGTGGGGTCAAAGGTCAGGACATAGGATCGGGATCCATTCAATCGCCCTTATTCCCATAATATTAAAGGAGCAATTCTTGTCTCTATGTAAATTTTATTTTGAAAACGGCTCTAAGGATTTTGATGAAAGTCGTTAACCTACCTTATTCTGGCACTAGAAATCTATTTAGCTTGATCTCGACTTTGAGAAAATTCTTTTAGTGGGTTAAATAACCACCCCCGAGTTACCACGTTTCAGTGTCATGGCGTCGTCCTATTAATATTTCCAATGCTTGCAAATCTTATGACGTCACACTCTCGCGATTGAGATGTTGGCGTGCGGTCACGCCATCTGCCTCATTACGACACGCGTTGTGTGTGGATTCATTAAAGTTTTATGACGTCACACTCTCGCGACCATAGCCCACTGGAAAGGGGAGGCCCTGAAACGAACGGTTGTCATGTGACCAAAATAGCTTTGTGAAATTTCTCCAAGTTTTTACCGGAAGTGAATACAGTTATTCTTGTGATTAAAGTATCTTAAAAAAACCCTTATTGCATTATATTTTCCAGTCAAAACTGCTTTATTCTTATGCGCCAGTTTTGTGAAAAAAATGTCAGTGGGTGTAATATTAAATTTCGTATAGGGTTTAGATCACCATATCTGTTTCACTTATAAATATAATTTACTTGCAGTAGTAAAAAATAATAAATAATTACAAATAATTAACTAAAATTTGGGACCATGTTGGTCCCATGATTGTTCGTTTCATAGGAAACATTAATCCTCTTTCCAGTGGGCCATGCTCGCGACCATCTGCCTCATTACGTCAGGCATTGTGTGCGTATTACGCTTTACTTCTATTTTCTTCTAGAACAAAAAGTGAGTTGTTCCAGCTGCTTGGAGTTTGTGCGTAGTACAGTATAAACATCGGAACGCTGATGTGTTTTTCCCTTCAAAAGGTAAACTGTTAATACACCATTCTTTTTGTTACGTTTTTGAATAGTCACTTGATGACGAGCGTATCCGCTGTGCTAAAATATGATTAGTTCATTTTTATTAATTACTATTAAGAGAGTGTCACGTTAATGGTAAAACAATAAAAAAATATGGCTGGTCAACCCCCTACGAAACGTGGACTTTTTAACTTTAAGAAGAAGAATGAGTAGAATACGGCACAGTTGGAACAAGAACAAGCGGAAGAAGTAAATATGGAACAGCTTGGACATTCAAGAGCCGATGGTTTCCGATCACATTCCAGTCTCAAAACATATGACCTTCCATTGGAAGAAGATCAGCCTACAAAAAGACCATTCCGAGCAGCTAAGACGAGGAGCATGGAAATAATGTCCGACGTTATTATAAACCCCCAACGAACCTATATCGGAAGAAAACCTCGATCAAATGCGGCGAATAAATAGACAGCGATGAAGAACCAAAGTTACCATGGGTTTCGATGAAGAACCCTATGTTAACATTTATTGATTGGTATTTCATGTTCGGAAATAATAAAAACAATTTTAAAAAATTTCTTGCTCTAACACAAATAAAAAATTATCATTCATCTTTGTTTTGATGTTTATTCTAAATTAATTTGTCTCTAATTCGTCTATCATTATTAATCATGATGGTTTAGGCTTAGCATTACAATACTTGGAAATAACATATCAAAATATAAATTTGTTTGTGGCCTCTTCACCCCTTTACCCGAGCGATGCTCTGTGTTCCTGATATTTGCCCTTATGCGTCATAACTGGCGTAAAAATGGTTGGATTTCGATGAAATTTTAGTCTGTGGTAGGGGACCATCTTGGGACGAACCCTATTGAAAATGGGTGAAATGGGGTCAAAGGTCAATACATAGGAGTGAGATCCATGCCATTGCTCTTATGCGTCATAACTTCTGTAAAAATGCTTCGATTGCGACAAAACATCATTATGTTGTTCCAGAGATGTACTGCACCGGTTCTGTTGAATATCATCAAAATGGGGTCAAAGGTCAGGGCACAGGAGCGAGATTTATTCCACAGCCATTATCCTCATAATTTGAGTAATAACTTGAGTAATGATTTCTGGTATGTTGGAAAGGGTATCATAATCAATGCATTGCATGATTTTACTAACTTGTTTCAGTTTCATTTTCGAAAAAAAAATATTTCAAAATAAAATACGTATTGTGGAATTTTGTGCTCGATGCTGGTGGAGTGATAAATGATTTGTCTTACAAAAATATTGCCGTCTCTTTCTTAAAGCAAAAAATATTTCCAGCAATCGACGATACCATATCATAAAACGATACTTCCTTCGAGTTTGTTTTCACAGCGATTGTCCGGAACAAGATACAGGCAAACGCCTGTCGTCTGCTTCTCTGGTGATTCACTCTCTCACACCCCGGGTGTCACATTGTAAGACTAGGAGTTACTTTTCACATCGCATCTTTTGCATTAAACATTCAGAGATTTTCGTTTGACTTGCTAACATTCCGTTCCATTGCATGTCTAATCGGAATTAATGCCGTATTTGTTAATATGGATGAATTTGATATTAAGGTGATTGAAAAAGGCGACGAAGCCAAAAGTTACATGCTTGTTGAAAACAAAAAGGGAAAGAGTGAATGCTGGAAGTTGTTTTATCTCATTAAGAAACCAGAATATGTTTCACAGCAACACCAATATTCATAAGCTTGTGATGAGCTGAAAAACAGAAAGCTATAGTTCTGTTTGTAGCTGAAAACAAGAATCCACAACGCACTCTAGATTTTCTCTCCCACACCGCCTTTCTTTTTTCTGTTTCCCAACCCGTGCAAGAAAAAGTTGCGCTCCTTTGGAACTCATTGGTCATTTGCTTCCTTCTGTAAGAAGCTTCCGTTTGGTAGTAGGAAGGAAGGCGAACTAAAATTAGGATTCAGTCAAGCTGTGCCGCAGATGGCGTTCTTTGAAACGTTAGTTAACTGCATGCGTAAAATCTTACTGTTACGCGCGGCTATGCTTCTAGCTAACTTTTAACGTGAAAATGCTGGTTAACATATACAGGTATTTCAAAAAGAATGATCCGATTTCAAAGTAGTATATTTAATAAGGAAAATGTGGGATAGTTACAAAATAAAGAGCCAAGTATGAAGGAAGGTCTAAAGTTTCACTCACTATAATTACAAATGCTCAATGTGCCCTCCACCTGCTGCACGGACAACATCAAGCCGATAGCTGAATTCATCACAAACGCGTCGGAGAGTGTCTTCAGTCACAGAATTTACTGCGGCCGTGATTCTCGTTCGGAGCTCATCCAAGTCAGCGGGTAAAGGGGGAACATAAACACGGTCTTTTACGTATCAAATAAAAAAAAAGTCACATGTTGTGATGTCTGCAGATCTATGAGGCCAAGCGTGTAGTGCCAAGTCATGGGGTCCCCTGCGTCCAATCTAACACTGAGGCAATGTTGTGTCGTTTAGAAACCGACGAACTTGGAGGTTCCAATGTGGCGGTGCACCGTCCTTCTGTAAAATGTAATCTTCAGAGTCGTCCTGCAGCTGTGGAAGTAGCCAGTCCTTCAGCATTGCAAGATAGGAGTTGCCCGTAACCGTGTTGTCTGCAAAAAGAAAGGGCCATAAACCTTTCTAAGAGAAACCGCGCAAAAAACATTCAGTTTCTGTGAATCACGTTGATGTTGGATTGTTTCATGTGGATTCTCCAGTCCCCATATGCGAACATTGTGGCGCGAAACTTTCTCGCTTACACGAAAGGTTGCTTCATCGCTAAAAATCAACCTTTGTACGACGGTGTCGTCCTCCATGTCCTATAACAGAGTTGCACAAAAATCTTTTCGTTGTGTTTTGTCACCTCCACGAGAGCTTGCACCTGTTGCAATCTGTACGGCTTCAGCGGCAAACGTCGTCGTAATACACGCCAAACAGTCACATGAGGGACGTAAGTTCGCTGCTCGCTCGACGAGTAGACTTCCGTAGACTTCGCTGAAACGCCTCGTGAATTCGTTGCACATTCGTCGCGCAGGTGGTTGGTCGTCCAGGACTCTTTCCCTTACATAAACACCCTGTTTCTTCAAATTGTCGATACAAACGACGGATGTTTTTGCCCATTGGTGGAGCACTGCCGTAACGCCGTTTAAACGCACGCTGCACCGTAATCCCGGACTTGGTCTTGCTAAATTCGAGCACACAAAACGCCTTCTGTTGCCTCGACGCCATCTTCTCACTCACTAAGCGTAGCGGTTGTTTGGACGCTCCTCCTGCCATCTAGCGGTAGTCAAACTCTGGGCCACGCCCGTAAACATGATACGAGTCCCATTCATCGGTGGTTCGTGGTTGCCGAGATATCCGCTTTTCAAATCGGGACGTTCTTTACGTCATTCCCCGCTGTGGAAGATGTGACGGACCAGCCAGAACCGGTTTGATCCAGATCCAACACGTACAGCGTTCGTGATTACAGGCATTCGAGGCTCTCCGTCGCAAGGACAACGATGCCGAATTTTGAACAGCGTTTGAATGTAAAAATTTTTGTGCTGCTCGGAAAATCTTTCACTGAGACTTTTCAAACGATTAAGTCAGCGTACGGAGAGAGTACAATGAGTCGAACTAGAGTTTATGAGTGGCATCGACGATTAGAAAACGGGAGACAGAAGTATCGAGGATGATGAGAGGTCAGGACGACCTTCAACATCCACAACGGATGAGCAAATCGCCAGTGTCAAAGAAATTGTGAAAAATGACAGTCGAAAAACTGTTGCAACGATTACAGAAGTTTCCGGCATCTCAGTTGGAAGTTGCCATGCCAATTAGCAGAGAAACTGGGCATGCATCATGAGTGCCAACAAATTGCTCCCAAATACCTGACACAAGAAAAAATGGATGAGCGCATGCAAGTTTGCGGCGATAACATCGATGCAGTGGATCCAGATCCCGATCTCTTGAATCAACTGGTCACTGGCGATGAGACTTGGTGCTTTCTGTACGACCCCCAGTAAAACCGACAGTCGAAATTGTGGAAATCACCGTCGTCACCACGACCAAAAAAGTTCAAGGCTGACCGCTCCAAAGGAAAGGTCTTGTTAACAGTTTTCTTCGATTGTAATCGTACACCAGAAATTCCTTCAACATGGTCGTACAGTCACTACGTCCTGAAACGTCTCCGAGAATCAGTAAGATGCAAGCGACCCGATCTTTGGAAGACCAACTCGTGGGTGTTCCATCACGATAATGCGCAGGCTCACAGATCCCTCCTAATGTCCGATTACCTGTCCAAACATTACATTCCCGTTCTTCCACAACCAGCTTATTCCCCGTGTGACTTTTTCCTTTTTCACCGGATGAAGAATTTGCTTAAGTGGCGACGCTTCTCAAGTTCCGAAGAAGAGCTGCGACGCAAGCACTAGAGGATGAGGCAAAAGAAAGCTTGCAATCTGCATTTAAATCTTTGTTTAAGCGCTGGCAAAAATGCATAGTTGCACAGAGTAAGTACTTCGAAGGAAACACCGCATAAATATGTATTATCTGTACTCATTCTTTTTTAATATACAAAGTTCCGGAACTTTTTGAACGTAGTAATATACGCATCTATCTATCTATTTATCTATCTATATATATATGGTTACGTATAATCATATATATACGTATACATATGTAGTAGGGATGTAAGGTCAGGTGATGCGTAACACCACAGCCTCACCTTGACAAAT
This sequence comes from Macrothele yani, assembly GCA_039090855.1. Taxonomy (NCBI): domain Eukaryota; kingdom Metazoa; phylum Arthropoda; class Arachnida; order Araneae; family Macrothelidae; genus Macrothele; species Macrothele yani. Next base: position 123,429,130 of record CM077026.1, read on the forward strand.
GTCAACCCCGCCTTCCCGTGGTGCATCCTGTTCCCACTAAAGGGGCTCTGACGACCGCCAATAGCGGTATAACTATACCATCGAGATTAGAGGAAATGTTATCCCACACTCACCAACCCGCTTGGCCAGCGTGGTGAGTTATGGCCAAACCCCTCCAAAATGACTCCACAACTTAAATTCTGGCCCTCAGTCTCCGGCAGCTGGAATGTACCTGGCCAAGGCAGCGGCCAGTGCGACATGAAGGCAGAGGGTGCTAAGAATACCCGGAGGACCGGATTAGGCTACCATCTGATGCTGACCTTGGCTACGTATAATGGACGCTCCCTATCTTCTGATTCAAGGCTTCTTGAATTGGAAGAGGAACTACAAAGGATCAAGTGGGATATCGTCGGGCTAAGTGAGGTAAGGAGAAAAGGAGATCTCATTGAACTGAAAAGTGGACATCTCTTCTACTATCGTGGGACAGATACTGGCAGAACTAGTGGTGTTGGATTTATAATAAACAAGAAACTGAAGGATAAAGTTGTAGAAGTTGAAAGTTCCTCTGACAGAGCTGCACGACTCGTTATCCAACTCTCGAGGAGATACAAGGCTCAGATTATTCAAACTTATGCACCCACCACAAGTCATCCTGAAGAAGAAATTCAAGAATTTTATGAGGAAATTCTCCATCTAAATAATAAAGGTAAGCAGCACTTGAAGATAATTATGAAAGATTTCAAAGCAAAAATAGAGCAACGGCAACAGAATGATACTTCAGCAGGTATATTCGGTCACGGCAACAGAAACCAGCGTGGAAATACTCTCGTTGAGTTTGCAGAGGCAGAAGGGTTTTTCATCTTGAACTCCTTTTTCTAGAAAAAGCCATACAGGAAATGGACATGGAAACATCCAAATGGGATGCCAAGTGAAATTGATTTTATTATGTGTAACAAAAAATTCATCATAGAAGACTGCAGTGTGCTAAACAAGTTCAACACAGGTAGTGACCATAGATTGGTGAAATGTAAGATGCACCTGAACACTAAACACGAACGTGGCAAGCTCATAAGACAAACAAGATGTATTGACATAACCAACCTTAAAGAAACACCATAATACCTTCAAGTTGGAACTGAAGAACAGATTCTCTGCTTTAGAAGGCCTAACATCGGAAGAAGTGGATTTTTCTGAAGTTAACAGAAAAGTAACCAAAGCTCTTATGGAAACAGCAACAAAATTAGCTGGGTCTAAGAACAAGTTGCAAGTGAAAAATTATCAGGAAGAACCAAAATGTTGATGCAAAAAAGAAGAGAGATGAGGACAACTAAAGAAGATGTGACTTCCAAAGTGGAATATATAGAGATAAGCAAGACTGTACGAAAAAGTATCACGGAAGACGTAGGATTAAATTCAACTGTGAACTAGTGAGGAAAGAAATTGAAAACAACCAAAGCCTAAAGATAGCAAAGGGACATCTCAGTAAGGGAAGAAAACAGATTATGGCACTGAGAAAAGAAGATGGTTCTGTAACAAGAAATAGAGGCGAAATCTTGACAAGAGTGAAAGATTTCTACTCCAAATTATATGAAAGGGATGATACAGGTACTCCAGATATCATGAAAGGTACCAGTACCAGAGTTCTTCCAGTCCTCCCAGCAGAAGTTGCACATGCAGTCAAGAACATGAAGCGGGGAAAAGCTCCAGGAGAAGATGGAATTACTGTAGACATCATACAAGAAGCAAGTGAAGAAATCGAAACAGTTCTCGCCCAAATTTTCACTCGATGCCTTAATGAAGGAAAGATTCCTGAGGATTGGAACACCGCTACAATGATCCTGCTACATAAGAAAGGTGACATTGAGGATCTCGGAAACTACAGACCTATCAGCCTCCTATCAGTGGTTTATAAAATCTTCACTAAAATTCTTTCACACCGCTTGAAGGTAACACTGGACATGGCTCAACCGAGAGAACAAGCTGGATTTAGGAGTGGCTACAGCACAATAGATCATATCCACGTACTGAGAGAACCAACTGAAAGAGCGAGGGAATATGAACTTCCATTGTGCATGGCTTTTATCGATTATGAAAAAGCCTTTGATTCGGTGAAACACCATCAGCAGTTACAATGGCTCTGAAATCCTGCGGTATTGAAGATGCATACATTAATATTATTAATAACATCTATGAAAATGCAAGTGCAAAGATTCGGCTGTTTGAAAATACAACACACATAAAAATTGGAAAGGGAGTGAGACAAGGTGACACCATATCTCCGAAGCTCTTTAATTCCAATTGGAAAATGTCTTTCAATCACTGAACTGGGAAAACAAAGGGATAAAAATTAATGGAGATTATCTAACCCACATTCGTTTTGCTGATGACAGTAATTTTTGCAACTTCCCCATCAGAGCTGCAGAGTATGATCCAGGAACTTGCTGACAAGAGTAAAGAAGTGGGATTAAAAATGAACTTTCAGAAGACAAAAGTGATGTTCAATGCTTTTACAAGAAATTAAGATTTATCGATTGATGGAGAAAAGCTGAAGATAACAGACACGTACGTTTATCTTGAACAGCAGATATCAAGTGAGGGTCACATTGATGAAGAAATTAATCGGCGTACAAAACTTGCCTGGAGAGCTTTTGGAAGAAACAGCATAATTTTCAAGAGCAATATGTCATTATGTCTTAAAAGAAAAGTGTTTGATCAATGCATCCTTCCAGTGCTTACGTATGGTGCAGAGACGTGGACCTTAACTAAAAGAGACATACAAAGGCTACAGACAACTCAAAGCAGCATGGAGAGGTGCATGCTTGGTGTAACCAGGAGAGATAAGAAGAGGAACTCGTGGATTCGAAAAATGACAAGAGTGGAAAACATCATGATCAGAGTTAAATCCCTGAAATGGCAATGGGCTGGACATACTGCCAGAAGGACAGACCATCGATGGACAGTCGAAATTTTAGATTGGATTCCAAGGGACAGGAAAATACCCAGAAGAAGACCACATGGGAGATGGGTGGATGAAATTCGAAAGTATGCGGGAGTGACATGGAGGAGACTGGCACAAGACAGACCGTTGTGGAGGAAACTTGGGGAGACCTTCGTCCAGCAGCGGATTGACAACGGTTGACGATGATGATGTAGTAACTCGCTACGTCTAGGGGAATTTCAATGCTGCACTACTGATTCAGTCAGCCATCACATTCGTAACGTCTTTATTAAGAGAACACATAACACAAATAAAATAAGACTATAATTAACAACTTAAAATTTAAACATTCCATAACGGACTACTGCCATCAAGCACCTTTTTTCTTCTGCTCCGAACGAACTTCTGTTTTTCTGTTCTACACACACACTTGTCAGACAGTGCTTTGCACGAACGTCATCTCATCTGTGAAGCGCTCGCTAGACCGTGCTCTGCACGTGCGTCGTCTCATCTATGAGGCAGAATTGTCGTTATCTGTAGTTAGTCCATTTGAACAAGCAGACATCCTACATATATATACATGGTTACGTATAATAAGATGTATATATACTATGATGACGTATTTATAACCCCAATATACGCAATATTACGTAGATTACGTATTTTGGCGTTTCCCGATTTCAATTCAGTTTCGAATTTATAGTTCAAGGCAGATTTGTCCGGGTCATTCCGGGTCTAAAAGTTTTGACCCGTTTCCAACTCTGGATAGGACTATCCCATAGTCTCCAAGATCACCAAACCTCACACAGCTAGATTTCTTTCTGTGAGTTTATGTTAAAATGTAGTTTATTCAACAGTTATTCCAGATATCAGGACTTTTCTGGAATGCATTACAGGCGAAATTGCGCCAGTATGGATATAGTTTATATTTTTACGTGTCGTTATAGTGCACTCGTTTATTAAGTTCATCAATGTATCAATACTTTGTCTCTTTCCTTACTTCTGTTTCAAAAGTATTTAATTAACAATGTTGATTTAAAGGTCATAACATGCTGAAATCAGCATAATTATTTATGTACACACCCTGTATATCAATTATAATCACCGCCTGTTTATATTTACAAGGCATTTCGTAAAGCCTTATATAGATTGGTGCAGAACTCACAAAAAGTTTTCTGGATTAACTTTAATGTAAGTTTAGCACAGTAATACCAGGGCCCTAGGCAGAAAGAAATTTTCGGGAGGGGGGGGGGGTGAAATTCTTCTATTTAGAACTCCCCATTTTTCAAATACTGACTTACATGCTCATGTTTATCTGGCTTACATGTTCTTGTTTTGTCTACTTACAAAAATGTATAAAATTTATAAAACAATTATTTTATTTTTGAGACATTTTAAACATTTCGGGGAGGGTTTTAACCCTCAAAACAACCCTCCCTGTTTACGGCCCTCAGTTATACCGTAATGCGTCAAAAATACGTTTGCTTTTCAAGACGAACCCTCAGTGCAGCCTATCCTAAACTTCTTTTGTTCAAGAAATCTTCCTCAGATTTTCGTTGTTAAGCGGAAAAGAAGTGATCATAAGCAGGATATGTCTGGCAGTCAAAGGCACGGAGATAAAAGAAGTAAACATACGTAAGACGTCGCGTGATATTCCATTATTTCTTTTTAGAACTAATCAAGAAACAATTTGTCTTAACTTCATAATTTAATGAATTGGGCACACGCTTTCTACGGCAAGAAAGGAAGGAAGGAACCTTGGCAATTGTGCAGAAACCTGCTACTACTTACTCTTCATGCAAACTCGTGTTTTATCTAAAACAATTAAAAGAACTGCGCGTTCTCCTCTTCAAGGTGACGTGTTGTCCGAAGAAACAGGAAGTACGAAAAGAGAATTTTTTGTAACTTTGATTGAAGACTGTGACCTTGAATTTTGCTTTTGTTCGCTGTAGCGGCTTCAACAATGGTGGAAAATTATATTGTGGATATTATTATCACCACTCTTCAGATTTTACGCTTTTTCCTGCTGTTTTCCCCTCCCAACGCAACTCCTATGTGAGGCGCCGTGTTGGAGATTGCTATCTTGCCTTTCACACTGCAGAGACTTGAGGCACAACACTGAGCACGTGCAAACCACAGAAGATTTGAAAACAAAACAAAATTCAAGTTTTAACGGTTGCACTCACATTTGAACTCTACCCTATATGAACACACAAGAGGTGAAAATAACGTGCGACAAAGTTTGAAGAGTTTAACTTCCATATTTTGACAGATTTTTCTTGGTCACTAATTCAGTTGTTTCACAGAAATGTCATTTCCGGGTTTTTCCGTTTTTATGCAGAAATTTCCCGTTTTTCCAAAGACTTCAATTTTGACTTTTTCAGTTCCTATACAGAAGAATCTTGCGTTTCATTTTTTTAAAGCATAAATGCATCAGCCGCATTGGTATACAAAGATATACAAAGTAAAGGAATCATATTACCAAGTATCTAGCTCACGATAGTTGTTGGCACGCCAGCAAGGAGCGTCAACGACTGAGCTAGCATAACATTATCATCAAATCACGTTTAAGGTAGAAACGAAACGGACTGGAGTCGCGCGATGATGAAATGTTTTCCGCAATGAACGCGGGTGAATTATTTTATTTTCATTAGGGGCATATTGGTTTTCAGAATAGGTTTATAATAATTTAATCTTCTCTGAAGCAGGACTTAGCACAAATTGCATTTTATTAATCATGATTCTTCAGAGCAACAAACTCGAGATTTTTTAAACTGGCAATAAGTTACAAAAGAAAATGTGAAATGTACTACTTCATGATATTATTGCAAGAAAATACTAAATATAAAATTTACTTTTGACAGCCAATAATAGCTTTTGTGTTAAGAGGTCCACAGAATGATACACAGATATCATACAATAATCTCTACGGCAATTTAAGTACACTTCTCATGGTAAAGAAAAATACAATAGCAGGGGCACCAACTGGGAGGGAATATCCTTTGCCACAATAACCTTAATGTCATGCGGTATGCAATATCCGGTTTCGTCACAGAACTTACGACGAAGTAAATTTCTCCATTTTTATGCCAGGGAAGGAATTTGAACCCCAACTCTCGGCTCCGGAGCTCCGAGTGCTGTTCACTATACTACACTGGCATTCGCCCTCACTGCTATCAGTCTTTATCTCATGTGCGTCCTGCGGGGCAGGCACGTCACATCCCCTACCCGAAAAGAGGGCCGGGGGCATGGCCCACGTGTCAGCCTGAACCATGTGTCTGTTGGAATCACAGCCTCTCAGCTATAAAAAAAAAGCAAGTTGGTAAAATCATGCAATGCATTGATTATGATACGCTTTCCAAGATACCAGACATCATTACTCAAGTTAGGAGGATAATGGCTGTAGAATAAATCTCGCTCCTATAACTTGACCTTTAACCCCATTTCGATTATATTCAACAGAACCGGTAAAGTATACTTCCGGAACAACATGATAAAGTTTTATCTCAATGGAAACATTTTTACGTACGTTATAATGCATAAGGGCGATGGAATGGATCCCTATCCTATGTCCTGACTTTTGACCCCATTTCATCCATTTTCAATAGGGTTTGTCCCCAGGTGGTCTCCTACCATATACTAAAGTTTCATCAAAATCGAATCTTTTTTACGTAGTTATGACGCATAAGAGCAGTGGAATGGATTCCGCTCCTATGTCCTGACCTTTGACCCCATTTCGTTCACTTTCAATAGGGTTCCTTCCCAGGTATTCCCCTACCACGTACTAAAATTTCATCAAAATCGAACGATTTTTACGCGAATTATCGTGCGGACGGACATACGCACACAACGCGTGACGTAATGAGGCAGATGGGAATCGTGACCATCTGGTCGCAAGTGTGTGACGTCATAAAACTTTAATAAGATCCACACACAACGCGTGACGTAATGAGACAGATGGCGTGACCGTGCGCCAACATCTCTATCGCAAGAGTGACGTCATAAGATTTCTAAGCATGGGTTACATTAATGGGGCGACGCAATGACATTAAAAACATGGTAATTCGGGGTGTTTATTTAACCCACTAAACGAATTTTTTTAAAGTCGAGATCAAGCTGAATCGATTTCTAGTACCAGAAAACGGTAGGTTAACGACTTTCATCAAAATCCTAAGAGCCGTTTTTAAAATAAAATGCACATACATAAAAGAACCCAATTGCAGAGCAATTGGTTTGTTAGTGTTCTTTTTTAATTTAATATTTCCACCTCTCTAAAAATCACAACAGTTTCGCTGTAGGCAGCCATCCATGAAGAACGTGCATTTGAGAAATCCCAGACAATTTAGTGTGTGAAACGTAACATCACAGTGATTTATTTTTTCGAAGCACTGAAGAAGGGATTCTCATTTTTCCTGTCTCGCAGTGTGGAAAGAACATCACACTATTGCAAGAAATCTAACAGCCGAGTCATCCGGGAAGTTCGGGGGCCAATATAACGTACAAGTTTGTCCGCGCCGAGCATCGAACCCAGCTCCCTTTACTTCGGAGTAAGTCGCGCTCCCAAGTGAGCTATACGGACGTGTACTCTCGCTGCTATCTACCTTTATCTCATGTACGTCCTGCGGGGCAGGCACGTCACAAACTTCAAAATCAGGTCCACTAACAGACTATTGAAATTTAATAGTTAATATTTCCGTGAAGCGCTCTTATTGCCAGAAATTTTCAATAATATGGGAACGGGAAAAGCGAGAACAGAATTTTTCCGTTACTATACTAATAAAATCTTAGAAAATTCAGGATTTTTTTTTGGGGGGGGGGCAGGATAACAACCCAACATGAACAACTCGATAGGCTATAAGAAGTCGCCAATTCCTAGTTAGGGTCACTGGTTCCAAGGAAGGGAGAAAACCAGTGCCGTAAGACAAATACAAGATCCATGCCTCACCGGGATTCGAATTCGGACCCATCCCGTTCGAATGGTAAAAAAAAACCCAGCGCTTACACCACTGAGCCACTGGTGCAGCTTCAGGATTTTCCGTTAGCATCTCTTAAGAACGGCAGTTCTAAGAGATGTTGAAAACAAATTCTTGAAAAATCCGTGAAATTTAGGTAATTTCCGTCATTTTACGGAAAAGACGGAGTCAGGAACATGCTTCGCTAATTCACGAAAGGAATCACGAGAAATGGCTCGTGAATGTATGCGAATTTGTTTAAAGTGTATGTACACTTAATAGACAAAACATTAAATATACCTACCTAATAGCGTTTTGGTCCTCCTGTAGCGCGAATAACAGCCTGTACACGCCAACACATCGACTGTACCAGATACCGGAGGGTTTCCGGAGATAACGCCAGCTATAACTGTTGCAGCATTGTCCACAACTCCACCCGAGGCGTCGGCCAAGGATCCATGGATCTGTCATCCCAGAGAGCTTCAACAGGGTTTAAGTCCGGAGACATTGTTAACCATTGGATGGTTCCAAGCTCAGATGTGTGTTCCTTGAGTGATTGGCGTGCGGTGGAGCCGGGTATTGCCTTGCTGAAAAAGACCATTAGCCTCAGGATGAGCGAAGTCATGAAAGCGTGTAGGTGATCAACGAGAACATACTGGTAGCGCGCCAATCACTCAAACGAGTGATTGGCGCGCTACCAGTACCTCTCCAGTTAGCCTAAGGGATTTAATGTGTCGCACGAGAAGGCTCCTGAAACCCATAGCACGCCGCCCCGGTGGCGCAGTGGTCTAAGCGATGGCCTCTGATCATTCTTCCGAAAGGTGTCCGGGTTCGAATCTCGGTTAGGCATGGATGTGTTTGTCTTACCGCACTGTATCTCTCCCTTCCCTGGAACCAGGGACTCTAAATTAGGGATAGGCGACTGCTTATAGCCCATTGAGTTGCTCACGGTGGTCGTTAAACCTCCAATAAAAAACAAACAAAAAAACATCTCAGATTCACCACCGCCCTGAACAGAGACGACCTGGAACGGCAAAGCCATTGTTAGTGAAGTCATTCTTCGGTAGCGAGGGTCAACGCAGTAATCCTGAATGGAATGTAAACAAGAAGATTCGAAAATTACTCACTTTATGCCAGTGTCATAAAAAACGATGTTTATTAACAGAAGTGTAGATTACGGCGACTACGGATGATTGATGGAGTAGATATGATTTATACTGTATATATATTCTATTTTTAAATTTAAATACGGTTGTCATTATGTTCCATTGTAATGATATTCAGATAATAAAAATTTACGACTATATACATGCATTGCATAAAGGAAGAATTTATAGAGTGGAAACAGACATAGGAGTCCACGGAAACTCCTCCCATAAAAAGTGGCGCCTCACGGAACTAAAACAGAAGTAAAATGTGAAGTGACCTCGTGACGTCGGCAATAGTTGCTACGGCAACCCAGCGCAGGCGACAGCAGCGTTACCGCACCTTCTTGGAAGACATGCCTTTACTTCAGAAATAACAAAAAAATTATGAAGATTGAAAACAATTTTCACAAATGTTGGCCAATTGTGGAAATACAGGCTACACAAATGCCGAGTAAAAAGAAGATAAGCCAAAAAGCTAACGAAGCCAATAACGTAGATGCAGAAGCAGATGACAATTGAATGCAAATTAGAATTGAAAGTGAAGCAGAGTGGGTATGGAAGAAACAATCAAATGAACAACAGACACGTAAAAACCCAAAAGTTATGAATTCTGTAAGGAGAAGTATACGATCAGTAAGTAATAAGCAAAATAATACCACTTATTAGAACGCTAGAGGAAATGAAAACCAAAAAGAATCTTCAACACTGCCGGATAGCAAGCCAAAGTCAACAGTCAAAGTGAAAAACATGACATTAACGGACAAAGACCACGTGGTCCGTGGGTGTTCCCTGGGAAACCAGCTGTCAATCAACTGTAGTTCTGTTTTAGGTCACTGGTGCGATGCAGTCGACCTCATGACGTCATGAGTTTCAGCTTAATACAGCCAGTGTTTTCTCTATATATCCTTCCTTTATGCATGCATTGGATTCACAATTCTGGATAAAAGTTTCGCCGTTAGTTATCTTACGAGGGCTCGTATACCGTACGTCACATCCTCGTGTTTTCAGAACGTGGCACGTTGCTTGGCCCCTGACGCTAATCGTGTTTGGTCACGTTTTGGTCTCAACAGCCATGGTCTCATGCTGTTGACGCCACACCCACACCGTCCCGTCAGCTTAGTACAGATGAAAATCAAGATTCATCTGGCATCACGGTACGGTGTCACTCGGCAGTGGTAAAGTTTAGATGTTTCCTGCACCAAGCGAGGAGTCATGCCCGATGACGAACAGTTAACAGTTTCACATACGAGTAGGACGTCGGCTTCCATACCCCAGGATATCCAACGTGCGCAGTACCGTTCGCTGACTGAATGTGAGCCTCCGACATTTAACCTGAATGTGATTTGCGTCGCCATTTCTAAGTTGTCGGTCTGTACGAGCCTGTACAATCTACGTCGACCCCTTTTATCAACGGCGTGTGGTCGGTCACAGCTTGCCCTCTGTTGGATTAGGAACACTTCCCAAATAACGCGTTGGTTCATCTTTCTGAGCAATCACGGCTCGCAGACGCCTAGGAACAGATTCTACAATGTGTCGAACATCCTCCATGGATAACTTGACGCATGCCCGATGCCAGTTCAATCTCATTCCGTGGAGAAGGATTAGTAGACACCCCGTTCTAGCATATCCCTCAAATGTTCAATTGGATTACAATCAGGGAAGTATTGTGGCCAAGGCAATATGGCGAATTCGTTGTGGTGTTCCTCCACCCAATCTGTAGTCATACGATCCCGATGACACGGTCCTCTTGAAAGATGTCACTGTGGTCCGAGTAAAAGTCCTGCATTTATGGATAGCGATGGTCGTAACAGGTCCATGTATCTTCCACCATTCAGTGTTTCTGAGACGATAACCAACGGGCCTAGGCTAAGGCCTACCAAGAAAAACCTTCTCAGACCATAACACCACCTCCACCGTCCTGTTCAATCTCATTGTGCAACCAGGGGATAAGGCTTCATGTGTTTACGTCATATGGGAACCTGGCTAACAGCATGGTGCAGCAGCAAACGGGATTCATCACTTCCATCTGTCGAGGGTTCATACCGACGTTTCTTGGCCCATGCGAGTCGTTATTTGCGATGACTAGACGTCATCATGGGTACCCTCCTCTTTGGTCACCAGCTGTGGAACCCGGGTGAAGCAATGCACGGCGCATGATGAATATGGAAATAAGTCGAACTGTACCTCTGTTGTATTGGTGGATTAGCTGGGTGACTGTTGCACGTCGTTGCCGAGATACCAGTTGTGACAACCGACGCTCACTTCTAGGACTAATCACGCGAGACTGACCAATAGGAGCCCTTCTTCTGGATGTCTGTGCATGATTTATCCAGTTCTGGTACACTCTTGATACAGTAGTACGGGAGCAGCTAACAAGTGCGGCGTTTCGGAAATACCAGCACCTGCCCCCGGGCCCCAACTATCTGGCAAATTGGTTTAAGTCCCCACAGTTTCACATTACTGGCAAAAGTTTACCGATTGCTTGCAGAGGACAGGTGTACACAATTCATAGTAGCCGCACGTGACGTTGATATCACGTGGTATTTCGTTATCGCTCCGAATATGTAAAACGAGGGCGTTCTAATGCAAAGCTAACTCAGTATCATCATCAACCATTATCAATACACTGCTTGGTGAAGGCCTCCCTAAGTTTCTTCCATAAAAGTCTGTCTTGTGTCAGTCTCCTCCAGGTTACTCCCGCATACTTTTGAATTTCATCCATCCTACTCCCATGTGGTTTTCTTGGTCTTTTCCCATCCCTTGGAATCCAGTCTAAAATTTCAGTTGTCAATCAGGGGCCCATTCTTCTGGCAATATGTCCATCCCATTGTCATTTCAGGAATTTTATTCTGATCACGATATCTTCCATTCTTGCCATTTTCCTGATCCACGAGTTCCTCTTCTTACCTCTCCTGGTTACAATAAGCATGCACCTGTCCATGCTTTTTTCAGCTGTTTTCCGCCTTTGTATGTCTTTTTTTAGTTAAGGTCCACGTCTCTGCACCATACGTAGGCTATGGGAGGACGCACTGAATAAACATTTTTCTTTTAAGACATAATGGCATATTGTTCTTAAAAATTGTACTGTTCCTTTCAAACGTTCTCCATCTAAGTTTTATACGCCAATTCATTTCTTCATTAACGTGATCCTTTGCTTAATATCTGCTGTCCAAGTTAAATGCTAACTCACTATAGAATGTAGAAAATAAGGTTAGCTCTTCACCAATATTCGGACCAACACTAAAGGAAAGATCTCACCCTTGTTTACAGGACGTTTCACAGATGATCGGTGAAAAGACACCGATCATCTGCGAAACTTCCAATTTCCTTGTACTTTCATTCTCAATTGACAAAAAGGGAAAGGCACTAAGGCGTTCTTCCACCATTGTGCTTCGTAAATAGGTTTTAATGAGTTTTAGAGTCCAGAAAGAACTTGAAGCTGCGGCCACAGGTACAGGAATCATCAAATTAGAATGAATGGTAACTGCAAATTCATGCAATAACCACCGGCCTATTGTAACTGCAAATTCATGCAGTAACCACTAGCCTATCGTAACTTCAAATTCATGCAGTAACCACTAGCGTATCGTAACTTCAAATTCATGCAATAACCACTAGCCTATCGTAATGCAACTGCAAATTCATGCAATAACCAGTAGTCTATTGTAACGTAACTGCAAATTCATGCAGTAACCACTAGCCTGTCGTAACGTATCGTAACTTCAAATTCATGCAATAACCACTAGCCTATCGTAACGCACTAACACACGCGCACGCACTGTTGTTAATAAATGCTACACACGGCGATGTGCAAAGGGTTCGAAGCAGCGTTCCGTTTTGGCAGGTACCGACAACGGCTCTTAAACTGCACACGTGAGCGAGAGTGAAGCAAATCCACAATGAACAATACACGGTTATTTTTTTTATCAAGACGGCAGATGATAGCGAACTGACTATACTAGCTACCTACAACGTATGGCGGTATGTGAATGATCGGCAGGACAGAGCGTGTGAATGAAGCATCATCTCCGACAGCATGCTGAATTATAAGTGCGGTATCTGGCAGGAGACGACTTATCATAGAAGGTATCTGGCAGGAGACGACTTATCATAGAACTCAGGTCAAACGAGAGAAAGAGAAGTCAGGAAAAACATACAATCTCGGAAGGATTTTCGAAAGAATAAAAATAACTGATTCCCCTGATGATCGTCGAGTGGTCCAATAAGCGAAATGACGCATGATAATTACATAGGTTGAATAAAAAGTAATTCCCCCACCTTCAGAACGCATCAACAGATGGCAGTGCGGACATGAAACAATTACTCTGTGCGTAAGTTCTCGTCTACCACCTCGATTGGTGACACGTCTTTGCCATGGCTGTCTAGCTATTCAATGAGTAATGGAACACTGTGCAGGACCCTCGTCAGTGCGATTTAAACAACCTGCTGTTATCGAATTCTTGACAGCTGAAGGTGTTACTCCAGTGGAAATTCACTGAATGCATACCTTTTATAGTGATGACTGTGTTGAGGCTAACATATAAAGATGTTGAGGCCAACATATAAAGATGCCAACATATGTAAAGATGGCAAGGCGGAAACATCTGACCTGTGTGGCAAAGAAAGAGTCGGACGACCTGTGTCAGCAACCCATGAGTGTCACAGGAAACAGGTTCAACTGATTAAGGACAATCGACAGATTAAATCAGCAAGAAACTGCGGACCGAATTTGATTTCACGAGAACGTGTGGGTCAGATACTTGATTTCCTTGGATATCAGAAGATTTGTGCTCGGTGGGTTTCTCGGATGCTCGCTCCTGAAAGGAAAACTCAGAGACTGGAAATTTCCCAAGGGCTTTTCTCGATCTACGAGGATGAAGGTGAAGCTTTTCTTCACAGCATAGTGCCAGGAAATGAAACGTGTGTGCACCATTACGAACCAGAAACGAAGCGGCAATCCATGGAATATCGACACAGACTTGTGCTCGAAAAAGAAATTAGAATCGCAGGCTTTGGTTGGGAAGCTCACGACAACAGTGTTTTGAAACGCTGATCCACTTTGATTTCCTGGAACAAAAATTAACTCAAAATGTTGCATTTTGATTCTCCGAGCTTTAAAACAACGATTAGGGAGGACTCAAAGGAAAAAAGGAAACATTTTCTTTCATACGACAGCACTGATGCACACAATGTGAAAGCCACCATGGAAGTCATCGAGAGGCTGAATCTCATCACACTACCGCATCCGTCGTACAGTCCAGACTTATTTGCCCTGCGCTTGCATCTCTTCCCGAAACTGAAAGATGATCTTTGAGTATGTCACTACTCATCCAACGTCCAACGAAGAAGTTGAAAAGGCTGTCAGGACCTGGTTACGGAAACAGAGGGTGGACTCCTTCAGTGACGGCTTCACAAAATTCGTTCATCATTGGCAGCAATGTGTGTTCAGTTATCTGGTGACTATGCTGAGAAATGAGCACAGGTTAGTAAAACGGCATATTCTAAGGATTATTTCTAAGTTGGATTTTTATTAAAATTTTTCCATCCAGTCCCGAGTAATGAATGCTCATAGAAGTGTTACTTTTCACTCAACACTCGTATGTTACCATTGCCTTTCACTGGCTTGTGGGATGAATTGTGTTTCATCTTTGAGAATGTCATACAAAAGTCTTTCTGCAACCAGGCAGAAATAGCAAGATTTATAATCTAGTACTGTCATCAATTTTTCATTATTACCTTTTGTCCTTTCCGTTGCTTATCGTTAACCCGCAATGGGCCCCTCACGGCTGGGCCCTACTGCTACACCTTGTCCTGTCGTAGCTACGTCGCTGGTCGATAAATTCTTCGTCATTCTTTTCATGGTATGTGGAATACAATATTCTAAGAATGAATTGTTATAACTGTGTAGTTCGTATATCATGCTATGATTTTTTATTAAATGGTTGCCAAATTTTTATTTATGAAGTACTAGTAGTCACGCCCGTTCTCCGAACGGTGAATCTGTAAAATAATTTTTGAAAATAAAAATTTAAGAAAGGGAAAAGTAATTAAAAGAAATTTAAGATCCTTAACTATTTTACGATTTAGAACAGGGTCTTGACGTCAGTGCATACGGTTTGACATAAAACAGTAGCAGGCTTTGGCGCCCCTTAATTTTAAATCAAAATTCCATAAAAGTTTTACAGCATTTCAACGTTTCTGGCATAATTATCTTTAAACCTATCAGCATTTAGAATAAAGCTAAGACACCTTTTTGAATTTTGTTTTGTTGTCAGACTTTTCTAGGTGGAGAAGTGGTAGAAAAATTCAAGCAGACAATTTTCCAAAGCCGCCATTTTGATTTTTTTTTCGATTGAAGCTTTAACGACCACCTTGAGCAACTCATTGGGCTATAAGCAGTCGCCTGTCCCTAATTTAGGGCCACTGGTTCCAGGGAAGGGAAAGAGCCAGTGCCGTAAGACAAACACAACATCCGTGCCTCACTGGGATTCGAACTTGGACCTCTTTCGGACGTTTTTGGTTTTCGGACTATTCTAGGTATACGGACGTTAAGACCTATCAACTATCAGGATACCAATTCTCAGATCCCTAGGTCATTTACAAGTCTAACAATTCCGGGACAGAAACAGTCAAATTTTACCATTTTTTCACTTTGCTTTATACAGTATACATCAGTAGCGTATATTCGAGGCTGGCTAGGCTAGCTGCAAAGCCCAGAGAATGCACAAATAAAAGCCAGTTAAATATACATAAATAAAGTCAATTATGAACGGCATTAAGATATGTCGATGCTTTCGGTGCGAGAAAAAACACGAGCGGATTCGCTTCTTTCGATTATGAGAATCAGTCTGGCGAGCGATGATCAACGGCATAACGCAGTAGGTCTTCGAGCGCCTTCGCTGTTCTGATGCGAAGAGCTTCAATACTATCTCCTGCTAGCGTTTCCATGACAACATGAATGAGCTACGGAGCACGTGAGTGGACCATTTCTCGGCCCAAAGGGTTCGCTCAAAAAAACGAAGCCTTCGGACTACCTCAGTCCCTCCATGCTTCCAGCGCGTATTTCGCGAGGGTTGTTTCATTTTGGGTGAAATGTCAATGAATTAAAATCAGTGATATTATATCTTAAATTCGTGGCTTTGTTGGATTTGAATTGTTTTGATACATTTTGTGAAAGCTTCCCTGAACATCTATCAGAGCTTAAAGAACTCTATGCTTCGAATTTTGATACAGCTCGATTAAAAAATGAACTGAAGGTGTTTAATTCCTTTGATGAATTGAGGTGTACAATTTTCCTGTATTAAAAAGAATCAAGATATATCTTAGAGCCACACAAGAACATGCACATTCGAGCAACTTGGCTGATTTGTCAATAGAGAGAAAAACATTCTTTTTAAACACGAAAAAGTACTCGGAAGAAACATTTTATGAAAACGTAGCACTCAAGTTCACACAAAAGGAAAGAAGAATGGAGTTCATGTACAAATAAGTTTTCAAATTCTAATCCTCATAATTATTTGGTATCATGTTAGTAATAGCATGTACCTAAAATTTAGAAAAATGTTACTTCTATTACTTAACAATTAAAAACTAACTTCAAAATTTTTAAAAAACAGTAGGGGCGGCGGGGGGAGATAAGCCCGGGTCCTGGACCCAAGATACGCCACTGATATACATATATAGATGATTCGCAGATTTTTTATGAAGTATGATTGGCAGATTTAATGGAGAGAGCAGTAATTTCAATTCTACATTTATCTCTCCAAGATATCTTCTAAATGAGCGAGTGTTTCGTTTTTCTTTTCCGTTCGAGCAATGTTCGTGGAGGGCGAACGAGATTTCCCAATTTCGTCATCCTATCTGATTTCCGCAGAAGTCGTAGGTCAAGATAAAAATAAATATTTGCAAATTTGGGTCTAAGAAGTAGAAAGAGATTGAGATTCCCCCCCCACCTACTTCCCATCAGCTGGATATGGACTGTGCATGTATGCAACATGTATCAGAGTACCTTTGTAATGGCTTTTCTTCTAGCTTGTATGTGCGTGATTCCGGATTTACTTCTACACTAAGAGATGACAGGAAATTAACCGAAAAACATTTTGGAAATTTTTCGCATACTTTTCTCTGCGCCTTTAAGTATTTTGTTTTTGTTTTCGCGCAATACAAATTAGAAGAAGTAATTCATCTTACATAGCTTTGACTATCAAAGTTTTTCTGGACTGAAATTTCATTAAGTTCCCATTTCAGCACGTCTTTTGTAAAAAAATGTACGTGCTTATAGTATCACTTTAACTATTAGTCTGTCTGTGGACACCATATCTCTGAAACTATTAATCCGATTTGAAAAATTCTTTCTGCATTGGAAAGCTTGAAATGTAAAAGCAACAATCCTTGCTTTCCGGGTTTTCTGATGCATAACTTCGCTGCTAGAGGGCGTAAATGCAGATGCTATGGAATTCAAACTACATTTAGTTCCATATATTTACTTCTAAATTTCTTTTTCCCTTAGATGTCATTTATAAGGGACTATTTTGGGTACAGTTTATTTTTCAAGTCATGCTTAGAATTTCCGCTAGGGAGGCGTAAAGAGAAAGTGCGATTTTCTCGATATCTCTGTTTCTAAAAGTCCTATTTGAAAAATTCTTTCTGCATCAGAATCGGATGCAACTTCTGGTGGGAAATGTTCTACTTGATAATTCTAGTTCTTGGTAAAGAATATTTGGTCACCAGGGGTGGTAAAGGCTTATTTCTGTTTCCGATATATTTGCAACAGAATCTGAGTTTCTGAAACCTCGGGTTTAGGTGCAGATTTATATTCTCGATCTCTGCTTTCAAGAGTCTAATTTGAAAAATTCTTTCTTTATTACAGAGAGTCTCCGATGTCAAATGTTTCTCATGTAACTTCAAAGCTTTCTTAACGCACAAATGTGCCACCAGAGGACGTAAGTTCATGTTTCTGTTCACAGCAATATCTGCGGGGGCTAAGAAATGTTGATATACCCTACAAAACTGTTACTAGGGAAGCAAGAACAGCTTGCCACACAAACCAGAAATCTTGCTATGGCAGAAATAAATGTTTACCACATAAAACAGAAATGTTGATGAACCTATGAAAACTTTTGCTAGGGCAGCAAGAACTGCTTGCCACGCAAAACAGAAATCATGCTAAGGCAGCAAGAACTGCTTGCCGCACAAACCAGAAATCATGCTAAGGCAGCAAGAACTGCTTGACGCACAAACCAGAAATCTTTTTAGTGCAGCAAGAACTGTTTGCCACACAAACCAGAAATCTTGTTAGGGCAGCAAGAACTGTTTGCCACGCAAACCAGAAATCTTGCTAAGGCAGCAAGAACTGCTTGCCACACAAACCAGAAATCTTTTTAGTGCAGCAAGAACTGTTTGCCACACAAACCAGAAATCTTGTTAGGGCAGCAAGAACTGTTTGCCACGCAAACCAGAAATCTTGCTAAGGCAGCAAGAACTACTTACCACAGGAACCAGAAATGTTGATAAAACCACAGAAAAACTTGCTGGGTCAGCAAGAACTGTTTGCCTCACAAACCAAAAATCTTGCTAGTTCAGCAAACATTGCTTGCTATAGTAACCAGAAATCTTGCTACTGTTACAAAATGTATTCAGCTAATCCAGTTAGTATTCATAGCATGACTATTTGCTGTGCCTACTTTCACTAACGAGATTTGTTACCACTGCAGTTTTTTTGCTGCTATAGCAAAGTATTTTATTTCAGTGCAGTCTAGTGAGTTGCTTATGGAAGTTGTTAAACCCCTTCACTCTCCAAAAAATAAGGTAAATTAAGCAGGTTTCAAAAATTAAAATTGCTTCCATGAGAACACATAGAATAAAACGATTTAAAATCGCATAAAAAGTAGTAAATTAAATTCAGAAGTAATCATGGTTCAGTGCAGCTACACCGCACCATGAAAGAGCTGCGTTTATTTTGTTACACAATAGCGAAAGAGTAAAGAAAAAAACAAAAACAGGGAGGATAGTCTTCTAGTAACTTTCCGATAGTTGGGACGCCAGTTTAAAAGAAACCTTCCTCCTTATCTAATTCGAAACTGGAGGTAAAACTGCTTTAGTTCCTTAGAGGAATTCCCTCGCTGTTCAGAATGTCTGTGTTACTGCTCTTTTTCGTGACATTATTAGATTGAATTTCCTGGTAAATTTAATTGTATGGGTGCACATCTGATGCTTCCTATATTCATTGCAACGATCATGAGGAAGACTTCAGTTGGCAAAGATCACGAGGAACAGAAAAGCGATTCTTTTGTTTCACGACTTAACTCCCTTTTCAGGCAAGTGTACTGTGTTTCCACATCTCAAGCCCTAACTTTGACATTTCTGGGACGAACCACTTACAAGGGCTGATCAAAAAAGAGGTATACACCTACCAAATACGCACTTTCACGGAATAAAACTTCGAGGAGATTCAGCATTTTCTAAAATGAAGCATTCGTCAAATTTTGACATTAAAAACAAGTAGTTCGATTTACTGGAAAAGTTTTGCAAAGTCCAAAGTGAGGCAATACACCACTTCCCAAATCTTGCCAATAAATCAGTTGGTTTTTGCCAAAATTAGACCAATGAAGCAGTTTGTATTTTTTTTATAAATCTCAGAGGTTTTAGTGAAGTTATAAATTTTAAAAGCAACGAGCGCTTTGGAGGTTCGTCAATCATTTAACACTGGTAGTAGATAGACGAAGAGTTTTATTTAATTCGAAATAACAAAAAACTGACGTTTTGTAAAGCTGCTAAAATAGCCAACATTTCGAATGGAACATACCAAACACTTTCAATGGAAAATTATTTTGCAACCGATTTCCTCCCGGAGTTTACCTAAAAAACTGAGTCCAACACCGGAATAATTTTCCATGCGCGTGGCGAATACACAAGCCCATTGTTTTCGAAAATCAAATTTTTGCGTTGAATTAAACCATAGTTCACCATATGGGCATCTCCTTAGGAAACTGTATGGACCTGGAGCGGGAGTCGAACCGGCATTTCCCGATTTCCATTCGAGTATGATACAGTTATACCACACAGGACAACGAACTTTATTTTTGTTTGTTTGATAGTTTAACGATAGCCAGTGCCGTAGGACAAACACAACATCCATGCTTCACCGGGTTTCGAATCAGAACCAATCTTGGACAGAAGCAGCGCTTAGATTACTGCGTCACCTGGGCGGCCTGCGAGAGGAACTACAAATAGTTACCCTCAAATATTATGATCATTGCTTTGCTGTTACAAGAATTATGGTAAGGTGAAATCGTTCACTTACTTACCGAACGACCTAATATTAATTTTCGAAAAGGTTTCGAAATTAACGCCTGCAGTCGTGACATTGTTTAGCACTTGAACCATTTTTTGAAGGGGGGAGGGATTTAACTACTACCATGAGCAACTCGATGTGCTATACGCAGTCGTCGGTTCTGAGTTTAGGGATACTGGTTACAGCGAAGGGAAAGAACAAATGCCGTAAGACAAACGCAACATCCATGCCTCACTGGGATTCGAACCCGGACCTATCTGGGACGAATTGTCAGAAGCCAGCGCTTAGACCACTGCACCTCCGGGGCGGCATGCAAAGGTTAACACTCATGCAACCTTGCGCACAGTAAAAGCGCAGGGTTCAACTGAGGACTGATTATTTTTGCCTAGGTGCATAAAATTCCACCCGTATTTCACCTAAGTAGAGGAATTTTGTGAGCACTATTATTGCAACGATACCACGCAAGATTGCTCCGTGCAATTTCGTAGCAAAATTCCATTTGTGTCGTTGTCAGTCTGTGGGGTACCCATATCGATAATTTGTCCATGCCTAAATATTCCATCAGCACGGCATAAATCGTTGTGTGAGGAATACCCAGTTGTGCTTCAAGGTCATTCACAGTCATTCTGCAAGCCTTTTTTTTTTTTTTTTTTGATTGGAGGTTTTAACGACCACCGTGAGCAACTCAATGGGCTATAAGCAGTCGCCCGTTCCTAACTTAGGGTCACTGGTTCCAGGGAAGGGAGAAAGCCAGTGCTGTAAGACAAACACAGTATCAATGCCTCACCGAGATTCGAACCCGGACCCCTTACGGACGAATGATCAGAGGCCATCGCTTAGACCACTGCGCCACCGGGGCAGCTGTGCTGCAAGACTTCTATAAGGACTCTTGGATGGGTCGCTTGGCTTCTTGTCTGCAAGGCGAAATCTGTTCCCAGCTTCTTGGAGTAATTTTGGGAAATGTCCTGTCTTCCTTAGATCCTTTCATCCAATTGTGGAAGGCCGTTTGCTTGAAGTCATTTTGATCTATTGCTGTGCGCAGGAGATTTTGCGTCACACTCACTGAACACTGCAATAAGGCACAAAACTTAAAAGGAATAACTGGGATGTTCTTCTATGATCACTGATTATCCCGATTGCTATATCGCTATTAAATCTTTTACTAGCCGATTCGTAGGCACGAACTAAGTCAGATATCCACACTATGCAACCGCCAGACATAGTCTTTGTTGCCACTTCATGTTTCCGAAGTTTTGTCTGTTTAGAAGTTTAACGACCACCACGAGCAAATCAATGGCCTATAAGTAGTTCCCCGTCCTTAAATTAGGACCACTGGCTCCAGGGAAAGGAAAGAACCAGTGCCGTAACACACATGCCTCACTGGGATTAGAGCCCGTGCCAATATCGGACGAATGGTCCGACATGGGCACGGGTTCAAATCGCTTAGCCCACTGCCCCAGGGAACGGCACGTGAACATTGGGCTTTCGGTATGGAATTAATGGAAAGTTACAAAAGTGTAGTGGAAAGACAAAACGTTTTAACACCAACAGGATACACCTAAGTATGACTGATATTGCCAAAAGCTTGACCCGTTGTTCTAAATTAAATCCATCGAGGGATGCATGGTTAATTTCTGATAGATGGATCAGATCTTTTACAATACTAATGTTTTGAACGAATCTTCCTCCTGGAATGATATGACTGGTCTGTGTGAATAGCAGTGGGAAGAACTTGATTAATCAAATGGGAAATGATTTTTGTTACCAGTTTGAAGTAAAAGTTTACCGGGAATTATTAGCCTCGAGTTCAGATCAAAGAGTCAGCCTTTCTTTGGAAGTACTCTAATGACGACGGTTGTTAAATTTTGCAGGCATATCATCAGTCGTGAATGAATTGTTATTAAACCCTTTAAGTGGCCGATGTACCTAAACCAAATGGTGACCAAACTTTTCTGCGCTCCCCGAATAGAAACGTTCACAAAGCGGCCGGGTTTTATGAAATCTACGATAAAACAATTACTTTCTCTTCTCATCTCAGCAGTACCGATTATAAACCTGTCATTAGAGATAAGCACTTCCTTATAAGTCTATTTTCTGCTCTATGATCCAAGGCAGGCTGGGGAAAGGGATAATCCTTCTGACACGAACATCTTGCCACTGGGTGGAAACAAGTGACTCAAGTATCTTCTCTTTCCTTCCTTAGGCTCGTCGCCATTGTTGTGACCTTTTTGTAGGTAATCCATCCGCAAGGATCAGTACCAATCATCCCCATAAATGACTAATTTGCTAAAGTGGTCATTTTTATTTGCTAAAGTCGTCATAACAAAGCTTGAAGTGAAAGGATCGCTTTCTGGTGCGCAAGTTTACTCATTCCAGTCACATTCGGTCCACTTCTCAGTCAGCGAATGTATTCGTTCAAGCTGATTTCAGCTCATTTTGCTAGCCCAGAGTTAATTCGTTCCAGTTAGTTAAAGGGTTAAAGCATACAAGAAGCAATAGTAATGAAACGTTAATGAATGTTCGGCAAAATCCTACCGTCAAAGCAACTGACACAGAGAGAGATAGAGATAAAAGAGAGGGGGGTAGGGGGTAAGCATTTCGGCCTCTTGAGATTGGCGAGATATTGAAAGAATGCGTATGTTGAGCAACTGGAAGATTTCACGAGAAGTTATCAGAAGAATGTGATGGTGCCGCATAATTGCTAAATCGGTGGTTAAAATAATTTCGAACTTCTGAGCAGATCGTCCATAATATCTCCATTATTTAGGAGATGGTGGGTCAGATTTTTTGTGTACAGCGCTTCTTCTCAAGTGCATGGAAATAACTGACCCACCTGGACATTTTCTAGTTGACCACTCATAAAAAAATGCCCTCTTTCCTGTATTAGTTTTGTCTGGATTTTTCGGAGCGAACGAATAATTATTTTGGCACTTATGAATAATAAACGTTGACTTTTTGAAACTATGTCGAAAAAGCCATTCCCTTAAGAGGAAAAAACCCTGTTTCTTTCTGTTTGCATGTTTGACGTTTGCTCTGAAATGACATATCAAAATTATCTGTGCTTATGTGAAAAAAGTGCCGCCTGACCAAGCAAGCTGTTATAAATTAAGGTAAAGCTAACTACAGCTTGACGTAGGGCTTTGGACTTGAAGCGCAGGGTCATTGGTGTGCTTCTTTTGTAATCTTAAAAAAAGGCACTAGTCTCCATGCGATGGCCGATCATCTCCACGTCCTGATCCACAGAACGACACAGAGCATAAAGCGATTCCCTAGCAGAGAGATTCCAAAATCTGTGTCCTATTCAAATTTATCTTAAAAAAAAAACAAAGGTTTTTCCAGTACTGGCTCGTGAAAAAAATATATAGAAAAAACGCCCTCTGAAGGACGATATATAGGGTGAGCCAAAATTCTCTGTGCACCTGACGTACTGTGATAAGAAATCTATGAAGTGTAGCTACCGCGCACGTACAAGCAGATCCGATCAGATTATATATATAGAAGATTTTAAGAAGGGAGTGTCTGACCCCAGGTCTCAAACAACCCTTAGAAACAGGAAGCTAGGAGATTTGGGCTAGAGTGCCCGATAGGAAAGTGACACGGAAGCAAGGTAGAAAGGGGGAAAAAGGACTCCCTTATTTATTACCGGGGGCCAGTACCCGGGGCACGACGGCGTAACGTGCCCATCCGACGCACGGCGGGTATTTAGTGGTTCGAGCGTTAGTACCTGCCTGGGATCGAAACCGAGGTCTCAGTGGTAGTCACGAATGTTGACCACTAGGCCATCCGCGGCCCGCACGTAGAAGCAATATTGTGAACGGAGAATGTGTGTTTGGGGTGGGACTACGCGCATCTTGCCGTCTGACCTTGAACGACGCAGCCGGTGTTTCCGGCTTCTGGAGTGTGGCCGTGAAGGAATCAATTAGTAGTGAGGCGTCACAGTGGTCGGTTGAACATGGTGTTGGGGCTTGAGGGTCGAGGAGTGTTTCTGATTGAACATGTGTTTCGTAGTGGAGGTGAATATACGGACGAAGTGAAACGTAAGTACAGAGAAAAAGAAAAAATCCCGACACTGAAGAACCACATCGCAATGAAATGAGGCGGTTAATTGCAAAGTTTCATAAAACCGGATCAGTGAGAGATGCTCCGAGAAGCGGTAGGCCGCGATTGTTAACAGAAGAATAAGTGGAGGATATTTCCGTTCGCATCACTCAAATTCCAAAGAAAGCGGTTCCAAAATTGGCACAGCAAGCAGGTGTGTCGTACAGCAGCACCCGTAGGGCACTGAAGACGCGACTGCAGCTCTGCCCATACAAAATAAGAACAGTGCACGAACTGAAACACACAGACTACGATAAGCGTGTGGAATATTGCAGATGGTTTAAGGACTTCATTAATGACAACGGAGAGGATATTTGGAAGTCACGTTTTTCTCCGGTGAGGCACTGTTCCACTTATCCTGATATGTGAACAGCCGAAACAGTCCACAGTAATGAGCAACATTTATCCGTTGGACCTGTCACGTGTCTTTGAGAACATGTTCAGACGAGTGGATGCATGTGTACACACAAGAGGAGCCCATTTCCAGCATTTATTGTAGCTGGTAGGCTTGTACGTGCATTGTCGTTCCAGGTGCACAGTGACTTTTGGCTCACCCTGTACAAATACCATTGCTTTGTAGGCGATCAGTTATGAAATAAAAAAACTCTAAAGCGGAGGAAGATTTTTTATGTGACATGCACACATGTCAACTTAAAGAAGGATTTTCGTGGTAATTTATTTAGAAATAGGGTCTTCAAGAGACTCCAAATTTTTTTCTTTTTTCTTTTTCTAAACCTAAATTTTCGAAATAAAATTATCTAGCACAGCACCACATTTGGAGCGTGGTTTGTTGCTACATTCAATCATGATGAGCAGAGTTCTAAGATTATGTCAACGTTAAATTGTTTAAAATTTTTGCTCTACTGATTCGTTTTACAATATTTCAGCAGTTTCTCTTCCTTCCAGGATTTAACAGAAGTTCTTTCATGAGGGGATGTATGATGTGTTTCCCTGTGGGTACTTGCGTTTCTGTAGTAGACCTCAAGACAAATTACCGTGCAAGGTTTGATCGTCCCAATACGTCCCTCTGTGAGGTGAATCAACTTGGGAATTTCTAGGAGTTTTAGTCGTTGTAACGCTTTTCGTGCGATAGGCTCCAGCACAAGATGTTTTTAGTTGGAATTGTCGTATGAGGTATTATTCTGAAGTTTGATCCAGCGCTTGAAGAATGCTTCGAAATGTTTCAATTTATATTGAATGTAGGATGCGCTGAGTGAAGGCGTATCTTTTAATAAAGACAATAACACGCTTTTTGGTGTGGAGCCAGTATGCAGTTGGGTTCGGAGCTAATGCAAGTTGATCAGCTGCAGATTGAGACACATCGTGAATTTTAATTCAATATTATCTTTCAGTAATGGATCGTCAAACGTGCACATACGAAAGAAGTTAGCAGAGGCTGGGAAAAGAAAAATAATGCGTAAAACAACACTGTGATCTGAGTAAGTAGTTGGATGATTAGTAACTTCATAATTTATGCGAGTTTGCTGGAAATTCCAGATGTAGATTCTATCAATTCTTTTTGCTGATTAAAACGTGGTCGAAGCTGAAAGCTATTTATGTGGGTAAAAGAAACGAAAGGTATACAGTAACTTGTTTGAGGAGAGGGTGTTTACGACACCGTATCTGTAGCCTATGATATGGTGCTTGTCGAGCCTGGAATCAAGTGTACAGTTAGAATCACCACACAGGATGACAGAAAACAGATGGAGAAAGCTATTGGATATTTTGGTTGACTCAGTTTAATAGTTGGATGACTGCATCGAATATATAAGAATATTAAAATTTCTGACGTGAAAGTAAGCTGCAAATAAAGTAAAAACCCACTGAAACTGTCAACTTCTGAGACTGCAGACTTTTCTGTAATTTGGTATTCAACGACTAGTCCTTAATTTGAGGTTCCAGGAAAGGGAGATATCCAAAGTCGAAAGACAAACGCACCACCCATGCCTTACTCGGAACTGGAACCACGCGGAAGATCTTGACAATTCTTCCGGGTCCACGCGGAAAAATTGTCAAGACAGCGCTTAGATCATTGCTTCACAGGAGCAGCAGAGAGTTGAATATCTAAAACGGTTATGTAGCAAAATGGCGTTACCATATTCAGCAGTAGATCCGTAACTAGAATAAAATGTGTGTACATAATTTGGTCACCTATGAAATGAAATAGTTTGCTTATAGTTTGTTTTTTGGAATGCAATCACGTCTGATTTCATTGGAGCGAGATGTTCATATGTGAGGGCATTGGCAAAAGGATTACTATGCAATTGAATATAGTGATTTTAAATTTGGAAGTCATGATGAAGCTGTATTCCACCCGTACTCGTATTCCTAAGAAACAATGTTATTCTCCCATGTAAGATCTTTAGTACAGAAGTTATATGTTTGCCTGTGATTTTAGCTGTGAGCCGCGCCACAAAAGTATCAAGCTGCGGGATTCCTTGTAGGAGTCTGAGGTGAAAATCCGCGTAAAACGGGGTTTGTTAGAGATTTTGTATCACAACGCAAGGCCAGTCAATATTTTTGCTTGCAATGGTCAAGGTAGGTAATCATAAAGGCTAAGGTGACATCTCAGTGAAATCACTGAAGCCTTTCCCGTATCTTTGCCAGAGGATTCCATTACTTTTATCTCTTTAGTTGATGAAGAAAATATAAGTGTTCATTGCGACCCATTAGTGCAAGTAGTGTGTATGTATTCAGCCAGGGCTTCAAGAACTTTATCCTTCAACCACCATATTTCATTTTTTAATCTTTTTTACGCTTTCCAACCGAAGGTTGAAGAAGCATGTATATGCTCCAGCTTTGTCCGCCTGCCCGTTCGCACGATAACTCGCGTAAAAATGGTTTAATTTCGATGAAATTTTAGTATGTGGTAGGGGACCACCTGGGGACGAACCCTGTCGAAAATGGGACAAATGAGGTCAAAGGTCACGACATAGGAGCGGGATCCATTCCATTGCCCTTATGCGTCATAACTTGCATAAATATGGTTCGATTTCAATGAAATTTTAGTATGTCGTAGGGGACCACATGGGGATGAACTCTATTGTAAGTGGGTGAAGTGGGGTTAAAGGTCAGGACCATTGCCCTTATGCGTCATAACTTACGTAAAAGTGGTTCGATTTCGATTAAATTTTAGTATGTGGTAGGTGACCACCTGGGTACGAACTCTATTGAAAAATGGGCGAAATGGGGTTAAAGTTCAGGACATAGGAGCGGGATCTATTCCATCGTACTTATGCGTCGTAACTAACGTAAAAATGCTTCGATTGTGACAAAACTTCATGTTGTTCCGGAAATATACTGAACAGGTTCTTTTGAATATCATCGAAATTGGGTCAAAGGTCAGGTCATAGGAGTGAAATTTATCCTACAGCCATTATCCTCATAACTTGAGTAATAATTAGAGTAATGATTTCTGGTATGTTGGAAAGCGTATCATAATCAATGCATTGCATGATTTTACTAACTTGCTTGCTTTTGAGAGCGGGAAGGGGGGGGATTTTCACTAGTCTGTTGGGTACGATTCTGGCATAGACTAATTTTCCAGAAGAAACCATGTTTGAATGTCTTCTAATATATCCATAACTGTATACTTGGAATTATCGTAAGCTGAATATGATGACCTGTGCAACATGGTTGGTTGGCGTTAATTGGCGCAACAGCCTCGATGGGCCAAAGAGCACCCTGAGAAGCATGAATACTCAGGGTTACAAGACTAACAAATTGCTATTTGGCTAGGGAATTCATCTGAGCTTTAGATGAACTTGAGTGATGGTAATATGCTTAAATGGAGAGGGAGGGTGCCAAAATTATATTTTTCCCTTGAGAAGACTCGGGTAACAAATTTTTAATTGGCGCGAGTTTATCAACCGACAGAGAAGATGAATATGTCTGAGGTACTTTATTTTAATAAACACTGACATTTTTTTCGTTGAGGATATCTTGAACAAACGTGCCCAGTGGTTCTGTATTTGAAGCACTGTAATCCAGTGATGATATCCTTTTACAGTTTTGTATGTCGGCTTGTATCACCATATTGGTTGGACATTCTGACAAAGCTGTTTCGCTTGCGAAAACAGTGCGCGCGTTGCTTAGCGATCCATAAACTGCCCTGAAAGCGGTTCTTTTGCTCACTGTTTGGCAAAAATGACGAAGTTACCCAAATCCTAAAAAAATAATTGTATGTCAGCATCCTCATTTCCTCTTAAACGCTTCTCAATAAAAGTTAACACTGTATGTAGTGTTTGTGTTTAAGCAATAACTTAATTTATCCATTTTTCTGGATTGCAGCATAACAGTTTATTACAATGGAGGAATTCAGAATTCTTAACTGTTCTTCGCTTTCAGTGAGAAAGGAAATCTAAATGTGCCAAAATTTATTTTTTCGAGACTTATCTATCATTAAACAAAATAATTGAGAAAAAAAAAATCTTTCGAGAATTGCAAGAATTTCAGTGCAAATTTATAAAGAAAGAAATCGTGACGAAGCGGATGTCTATTTAATTGCACAAGTGGAAAACTATTTCTTCTTCAGCTGAAACAAACATTTCACACTGCAGTTCAAGAATTCGAGTAGCTGCAGGGCCCAAAAAGTGGGAATCTGACTAAGTTCCAGTTAAAGTAAGCAGGCATGGGTATGCTTGTATATATGAAGCAACCGAAACATTTTGCCGTAGATGGACCTCAGTGCGTTAACGTATGCAACGAATTTCGAAGGTTTTAATACAATTGCGTTAGGATTTAACGACCGCAACTCAACTCAGTGAGCTATATTATAAGCAGTCGCCCATCCCTAATTTACTGCTTCTAGAGAAGGGACATAACAAATGCCGTAGGACAAACAACATCCATGACTCACTGGGATTCGAACCCGGACTCATCTCAGACGAATGGTCAGAAGCCATCGCTAATACCAACGAGCCTACGGGGCGGCAATTTCGAGTTTCTATCCCGCATTTTTTGTTTTTTTGTTTTTTTTATTTTATTGGAGGTTTAACGACCACCGTGAGCAACTCAATGGGCTATAAAGCAGTCGCCCGTCCCTAATTTAGGGTCACTGGTTCCAGGGAAGGGATAGAGCCAGTGCCGTAAGACAAACACAACATCCATGCCTGACCGGGATTCGAACCCGGACCCCTTACGGACGAATGATCAGAGGCCAGCGCCTTAGACCACTGCGCCAATCCCGCATTTAAATAATACATTAGTAGGATTACAAAAGGAAGATTTAGTGATTTTAATGATTTCATGGTGTTATATTTGATAATATACTTTCGATTATACCGATTTTTCAACTGGAATTAGCGAGAGCGTATGAGATACGGGAAATCAGCTGAATGAGACAGAGCTGAAGTTTGAAAGTGAAGGGAGGGGGGATACTGCATGAAAAAAACAAAACAATGTTTGGCTCCATTGAATATTTTCTTCGTAAGGTGTTTCAATCATTCAAAACCATCAAAGTGGTAAACACAGCTTAACTTTGCAAAACAACTTTAATTTCTTATACAAGCAAGGTGAAGTGCAACTATATATGCAATTAGAATGAGACCTACTTGCTCTAAGACACATCGGTCCACCTGGAATTTTTCCTGTGTTCCGCCGGCCCAGTTCACAGCCGAAGTAGGAACTTGCGTATTTAGAGAATGTGGAATTTCTGGTGGCATAGATAATATGTTGACTGTAATCCGCATCGGTGAGACGAGTGTGAGATGTATTTTAGAATCACCAACAGAAGTACCATGTACTAGGAGTTTATCAACTTTGTCGACGAAGGAAAAATAAACAATAATGCACTTTGGCTTTTGTGCCATATGAGATATAATTTTAGAAGCACGATATGAGATATGATTGGAAATAATTTTTAGAAGTGCTTCTGTATACTGTTGCACCGGAGTCATTGGTAAAGCAGGAAATAGAACTCAACTTCAGTGGGGTTGCTGCTTCCTGTCCAGCAGATGAATCATCATGAAAGCCAATTTTGCTTACAACTACGACAACTGGTTCATTGGGGGGGGGGTTACTATATCCCCGTCCAGCAGATGAATAGTCACGAAAGCCAAATTTGCCTGCAAAATACGACAGCTGGTTCATTTTGGGGGTTGCTACTTCCCGTCCAGCAGATGAATCATCATGAAAGCCAATTGTGCCTGCAAAATACGACAACTGGCACATTCGGTGCATGGGTTATTGTTTGCTTAGGCACAATTGATACAGAAGTTCCCTGTACCATACTAACATAATCGATACGATGTGTACCATTATCAGTTGAAATATTTTACGTAGTTCTTAAACTCTGAGAAAAGAAAGCCCATGTGCCTGATCTCATGCGTTTTAGCATTGGTAGGAAGTGCCTTCAATCCAACATCTCAAAAAATATCTTCTGCACCAGATGCCAGAGAAAATTGCGCTGTCTCAGAAAACAATGAAATATTCTGTACATTCAATTGACTGGGATAGCGGTTGCCTATATGCGATACTGCATCATAAGGTCCCACCGGAATTAGGGCACTGGACGCAGCCATCTTCGCGACGGTGGAATGTCATAAGTCAAACAGATGTAAAATTTGACATAGTCGAAATCAAAGTAAAACAATAACTTACCGGTGACTTTTCGGTGTAAAGGAAAACTCTATAGAGATGAAGCAACAAAAATAACAAACTGTAGCAGCACAAACTTTCACTCAGCAAATTCAAACCCAGAGTTCGAAAGAAACAAAAACAAAACGTGGCCATTAGGTGAACGATGGGTGTGCTGCCTTGTACAGGTAAACCGGCGCAGCTGAATTGCGCAGTTATTGGGCCAATCAGAAAAAAGATCATGTGCGCGATTATGCATTGCATGCTGACACGGATGGTCTGCAAGAGAAGAATCCCTAATCCCCTTTTTTGAACAAAAGAAAAGGTGGCATGTAAGCGTTCTCCAGTTGTTTTCCTTCTGGTGATAATAAGGGGTGCTCTCGATTTTATTTCACCTGGTGCTAACAGCAGGAAGATTGGATGTTAAAAGATTGGAAACAGGTGCGCTGGCCCGATGTGTATGAATCACGATACGTACTCCACACTGCTGATGAGAAAATCGGTATCTGGCGTCAGCAGCATGAGGCTATGGGTCCTTCATGCATCACATCGACTATACAGGTTTATACGATATGGGGTATGCTTAGCTGTCGTGAACTGGAACCCGTGGTGCATGTGGATCAACATAAGAACGCCGGTTACTATCGGGAATTGCTTTCGGACCATGTAAATTCCACTCTGTTGTACCTCCACCCAGAGGGAAATGGGTTCTTCCAGGACGTTAATGCTGAATGTTATTGGTCCCGCCTCTTGTATAAATGGTTCGGCGAACACAGTGCTGATATGAAACATCTCGAATTGCCCACAAACGTCCCTTATCTCGACTCAGTTGAACTTCTGTGGAATGTTGCGGAACTCCAGATGAGGCAGTTGTACACATCACCTCGCTTCATGCCGGAACTGTGGACAGCAGTACAAAAAGTTTAGTTGCAGATCTTCACACAATTCTACAGACAGCTATAGAGTTGATGTCATGCCCGGTAATGGCGATACCATTCTCCGGACGAAGAATGTCCACGAAGTATGGGGTAGGTGGTTTTTAGTTAGCAAGCATTCAGTGTACATTACAGATTATGATCAATCACTTCCCGTGACTTCAACGGTTTCTTACAGTAAAAAAAAATAATCGGATTAATGTAAAAGAAATTAGAATTTGTAATTGCACACACACGCACACACAAAATATCTAGGGAGTACTCTGGTACCCTTTATAGATAAGCTATGTTATGTATCTTTCGCATGCCCAGATTTTTTGTGGGTGTGAAATAAAATGAGTGATTCGTGAGCATACAAAAAACAGTAAGGTTTACTAATTCCTGACATTGAGTGGTACTTAGTTAGGTGGACTAACCCTTTAACGACCATGACCCCAAAAATCTTGTATCACTCTAAATACCACAACGCCCGATACTGTCTATTGGTCTTCATTTAGTAACAACAATAGTGACTGAGGGTGACACCTGCTGATCCCTCATAAGTCGTGCAAATTTGAAGAATAGGTACGGGTACGAAATCTGACTCAGTCTAGTGCGGGTATGGTGGTTTGTATGTACGGGCGTTTTGGGTGTAATGGTCGTCAAAGGGTTAATGATTGTTATTGTTGCGAAACCAATGAAGGAGATATGTAAGTCATAAAAGTAAATATTTACTAAACTATGGCGGCGACAATAGTAAGTGCTTCGACTGCTTAGTTTTTTAAAAACAATATTTATTATTTTATTGTATATTATTCAGATTTAGACGAACGTAAGAAATGACACTGATGAAATGTATCTCCATCTGCGCATGCGCAAGCTACAATCTGAGCTCAGGATAGAAAGACAAGTTGAATCTCCAGTGTGTTAGTGAGGGGATTAGTAACTTTTGGTCCAGGAAATCCACAGGTTACACCCCATCGTGTTATACATCTTTTAAAGCTCTCTTCAATAGAAGACCTTTCCTTGGGGATAGGGGGAGTCGAGAGGAAGCGAAATTTCCCTACGACACATACTTGATTACTGTCGGGAAAGATGCATAGCGTCAAATGCGTTTCTGTAATGGCTTTTATCACATTTAGCATGATGTTCTCGTCATTTACGCACATTGCAATAAGATATTGTTACGTTCACGTAAAACGTAATGCATAATAATGTTCGGCGATTGCTTAGTAAAATATATTCTTGAGTAGCAATGAAATCAACTATCGTAACGACACATCACGGCATGGCATTCAAAAATTAGATTTCAATAATGGTTTTGTGTACTTCCGTTACCCATTTTCGTTACATCGATTTTTGTTCATGGTATTTACCTTACAGCTGTTGGGAAAGATACATAGCAAAACGAAAGAGTTAGTTTATGAGGCTAGCGTATCTTGTAAAAAATTAGAATTCCATCGTTTTCAGTAGCATCTTAATTTCTCTAAATCTTATTTTCTTTTGATGAGTCCCATATGCAAAGCCTAAGCAATCATAAGATCGGGGAACTGTCAGTGTTTTTCTTATGTGGGCGTTTATTGGAATTCTGTTTCAATAATATGCATGTTCATCATCTCAGAGTTCTGTAGTACCTTCTGAAATCTGAGCACAAGTTTCAGTGAGCCCTGTTCATGACACCGAAAGAGGAAAACAAGACAATAATTCTATAGAGAAATTCCATATCATTTGGTAACAAGTTTAGAAATCTTTACACGGCGGCCATGGAAATTTAACTAGTGAATCTTCTTATGAACTGTTTTAGTACACACACACACACACACACTCACTCACTCACCCACCCCTGTTGAATCCTGATATTCTTTGATGATTATCTGTACAGAGGAATGACAGTACCCACGGACGACTCGTTTCAGAGTTCTCTTGTCCCTTTTCGTCAATTTACTTGGCCTCCTTGAACGTTTCTTGGCAATCGTTAAATCTCTCACGTTCTCATTTGCTAATAACGTCTTGAACAGTTGACCGTAGGTGTTGAAATTGTTCTGCAATCGCACGCACGGACAGGTTACTGATAATAACGCCTTGTTGGAAGGCAGTAAAATCTGGAAGTCAACAAGAGTGGCCATGTCTCACGACTGAACGATATACGACGTCTGAGGAACTTACCCGCAGTTTTAGGAAATCTGGCACATGTGATCTATTGGAATGTTCCATTTTTGCTGCGGAAGGGAGGTATCTGGAGACTTTTTTCACATTGGTTAGTCAGAAACAGAAACGGATCCTCGAGTACAACTTATGATGAGCACGACAAAGCTTTGAAAACCCCTCCCCGTAATCAGCTGAATCAACAGTGCAAAACAATGACTTAATTTTAGCAGGTACTTTATTTGTTTCATCATCGGGAAAAATTATAGGTAAAACTTCGAAACATCGAAATTCATTACAAGCTAAGGCTTAACGAACCTTTGAGATAGGGCACTGAAACAAACTCAGCTCAGTGAGCAATCCTATGTCAAAGGTGTGACGCTTTACGATTTCCGGGGCTTCACTTCCACCATAAGAATCTTAGGCTATAAGCAGTCTCTCGTCTTTAATTTAGGGCCGCTTGTTTTTTCAAGACAAGGAAGCTACCGACCGCTATAAAATAAACAGGCCACCTACACCACATTTGGATCTAGTACGTGTGCTCAATTCAGATAAGCCTGTGCCTCTGACCACTCGATCAACGAGGCTATGTAACTCTGCCTTTCGGTTTGTGTTCATAGATTTTGCATTATTAATATACACAGTCGAGTCACATTATTGTGATCACCTCCTACTTTTGACGTCAACAGCGCGTAGCCAATGAAAGAAGGCACGTGTCGTGAGCTGGCTTTGAGGGTATGTAAGTTGTGCTGTAGGCAATCTGAAAACATATCACTCGTTACTGTCATGGATAAAAGGAGCAATTTATCAGATTTGCAAAAAGGGATGCTTATCGGCCTTTGGGCCAAGGATGGTAGTCTTTCTGAAACAGCACAGTTTGTGAACTGTTCGCGTCCTGCTGTGGTTAAAGTGTATCGTGATTAGAGAAATGGCACCATTGCGAGTAAGCTACGTGAAAACTGCGGAGCACCACGTGCCATTGATATGAGAGGTGAACGTCGGCTTGGAAGGTGCGTGAGGGCCGATCGTTACGCTACAGTGGAGCAACTCACTGGCCGAATGGACCAGGGGGCTACCGGAAGTGTCTAAAACGACAGTTCAGCGAACCCTGCTGTGTATGGGGCTCCGATGCAGATGGATGGTCACTGCATCTGTGTTAACGAAAGTGCATCAGTAGAAAAGGCTTACATTTTCACAGCATTATCGGAATTGGAACTCCGCTGATTGGCTCTCCTTCTCTCTCTCTCTCTCTCTCTCTCTCTCTGAAAGCTTAGCTCATTTCTCTCACTATCTCTTTCATTGGAATTCTATTTCAATAATCTACATGTTCATCATCTCCGAGTTCTGTAGTACCTTCTGAAATCTGAGCACAGGTTTCAGTGAGCTCTGTTCATGACACCGAAAGAGGTTTATGAATATGACCAGAAACAATGTCTCAGTCCTCAACAGGGGAACACCCGCAACTCACGAAGACCCAAGAAAGCATGCTAGAGCCTTAATGCTTTAGACTAGACTCCAAAGAACTGGCCACAGCCCAAAAAAGCGCTGCGCCGATAGCGTTCTCTCGGCAGGCGCATCTGCAATAGGTTCCAAAGTCTCAGACGGCATTTTGCCCCCGCCGCTCTATTTAACAGTTATGTACGTAGTCTAGATACGTTTTGATCACCTCGCGTACGAATTTCGCGCCAAATGATGTCAAGACGTCTAAATCCATCATGAATGTTCATCCGGAAACCTGTGTGCTGTGTACTAATACCCAGAATGCACTATCAGCGCCGCGTCAGTGGTGTGTGTCTTATATTGACTAGTCTTCAGATAACTTGGCCAAGGTAAAGTTCACAGATGAAAGCCCCTTTAATCACTTGACGGGTCACAAGAATCAGTTGATCTGGAAAGAACACGGGACTGCGTATGATACCAAGAACATAATCGTTGAACAGGACATATATGAGAGGAGTGGCGTCGTGGTTTGGGCCACTATCATGGTCAATGGATATACCGAACTGCAGGTAATAGGTCAAAGGACAATCATTGGGCACTGGAACTGTAATGGGCGAATTCTTCGCTACGTTGTTCTGTTGCGAGCTCAGATTTCATTTTTCTGGATAACGCCCGTCTTCCCCGCACAGCGGCTGAGGATGAAGTATTGGCAAGTGAGGATATCCGACGGATGGACTATCCAGAGCACTCCCCTGATCCCAAATCAATCGAACATGCATACGCCTCTCTGAGAAGTCTTATAGCACAAAGGAATCCCCCACAAGAAACCATTCCAGAACTTATTAGGGCTCTCCAGCTGGTGTGGGACAATTTACTCCAAGAGCTCTTAAACCGCTTGATGCTAAGCATAACACAGTTGCCAAAGAGGCATTGCATTGGAGGCTGAGACGTAGTGAGGACTCCGTCTGTTTATGCAGTGCTGATGGAAGAGTGTGACTGGACAACAGGCGAACCTATACCTTTCTCGTTACATTTTGTTCTGTTTCGATCTCTGTTATATATTACACATAATTTTTGATGCCATGAGTTTCATTTTTATACTGTTATTGCCATCAATACCACTTGTAGCAGTAAAACCCCTTTTTTCGATTTGGCTGGTACCAGTGTGCAAGTGCGACGTATCTATGTAGTGGACTGGGGTGGGCTTCACCAACGTAACTTTTCTTTCAGCCCACCATTTAGCACTCCCAAAAATATTGAAGAAGATAGGATACATGGCAAGTGCAGTCATTTACGATCGTAGGTAATTTAGATACTTCTTTTGAAATTGACAGAAATGTTTTTTTTATTGAGTTGATGCATAAGTTCATGCCGTTTTACTTCACAAGTGTTTCCCAGGTCAGTAATGACTGTGCAGATGGCTAGTTGTATATCAAAATGTAGCCAGTAATGTCGTGTATCTAAATCATATTGGGTTGTGTGATTGTGACTAATGGTTCTTTGGTTTTCAGGTACGGAAGTATGGATTATCAAGTAGAGAGGAATGAACATTTCCAACATCTGCTCCTCTACGAGTTTAACAAGAAATCCACAGCCACGAAGGCCACTCGACAAATTTGTGCTGTGTATAGGGAGGATGCTATTGCTCCGAGGACAGCCCGCGAATGGTTTGAGCGGTTCCGAGGTGGAAATTTTGACTTCAACGACTCTCCACGCTTAGGTCGTCCATCTCACTTTAATGAGGATCGTTTGAACCGCCTCATCCACTTGGATCCGCGTCAAACCACACGTGAATTGACTACTGAGATGGACTGTTATCAGGCCACAGTGCTGCGACACCTGAAACGTATGGGAAGGGTTCAGAAATTGGGGTCTTTGGTGTCTTGCACTCTCACAGAGGACAACAAGGAAAAGCGTGTTGCCATATGTGGTTCCTTACTCGTCCGTTATCGCGAATGTTCTCAGGAACACAAACCCTTTCTGTCACATATTGTTACTGGAGATGAAAAGTGGTGCCTATACGGGAATTTCGGGTATCGGAGGGAATGGTTAAGCCCAAACAAGACGCCCACACCACATCCAAAACATGACCTTCATCCTGCGAAGATCATGTTGTGTGCCTGGTGTGACATGGAAGGCATTATTCACTGGTAAATGCTGCCGAGGAAATTAGACCATCCACGCTGCACTCTATTGTGAGCAACTCAACCGTGTGGAGGGAGAAATTCGGCAGAAACGGCCACATCGGAGCCATGGTGTCCTTCTCCAACATGAGAACGCACGCCCTCACAGCGCAAACATGACCCAAAATGGCCATTCAGGACATGAAATGGGAGATCCTTCCACATCCGGCCTATTTCCGAGATTTCACCACTTCAGACTATCACCCGTTCCGATCTCTGTCGAATGCACTTCGTGGCAGAACGTTCAATAATGATGTTGATCTCCAGAATTTCCTTGATTTCTTCGCAGCAAACCTGCACGTTCTTTCAAGAATGGCATTGCAGACCTATCCAGTAGTTGGAACACCATTTTAAACAATGGGGGAGGGACGGGGAATACATAGTTGATTTATTCCATTTTCCCTACTGATGGTTTCTTGCTCGCCCGTTATCACGAATGTAATGCATTCCTGTAGTGCGGTGAAAAAACGGCATGAACGTATGCATCAACTCAATATAACATTAGTTTTCTTTTAAATTTAATGTTGTACTATTCTGTGAAATGGAAGGTTTCTCTGAGCGAATGGCTAAGAGAGTAAGTAAAAAGACACGATTTTTCGAATTATGACATAAAAAGATAAGAGATAGATACTTCTTACCAGGTTACAAACTAAAATTCGTAAACAGTATTATGACAGCAAATATTTAAAAAAATTCAAAAATAACATAAGCTAAAGTTGCGAAGTAATAGTCACTTTTAAAGGCCATGGCGGTCCTTAACCATGATTTCCGGTTTTGCACACACTGAAAAAACACTACATAGAGTATATACCTGAAAATTTTCTTTTTCACTGGGGATAACATAATCAGCGTGGGATAAAATATACACGAACGGAATTTTCTGGCAAAATTGCTGCCAAGTTCTTCAAAATTTGTCCTCCCCGGTACTACACTCCCCCCCCCAATAGCTCACCCTGTGGGCAACTGCTGGCGTAGCCACAGGCAGTGTGACGTACTACAGAGGTTAAGCACGTGTCAAGACTACAAATCTGCAGCGATACATTCTGTCGGTGTTGTTTAGTCTGTGAGAACAACTGGCTCCAGTCGATCTCGTCACTGACAAATTTGTGTTTTCACATTGGCGCCCGATTGTGGAAATGGATCTACTGTCTGTACTACACACCGTGTGGAATTAATGAAAATTATTCCTACTACGCTTCAAAAAAAAAAAAAAAAAAACAAGAAAGATGACACTGAATTTTTGGGTGTAATAAGCACGTCTTTTGAATCCATTCTGACGCAAATTAAATTTATTAAAGCTATTCAAATTCAATGGAACCGGTATGGAAAACAATAGTATCTGATGAAAGAAAGAAGTTTTTCAGTCGGGTTTTTAATCCCTCAGATATTGCTGTAAACTGAATCGTGAGCTTACGCCCTGCCCTGTCTGTGGTTGCAGACTTGTGCGTTAAGGAAAACATGAATTTATATGAGAAACATTTCGCACCGGAAACGCTCTCCAACACAGAATTTTTCAAATCGAACTCTTAGAAACAGATGTCGACAAAAAAAAGATGTGACTTTACGTCCCCTGGTGGGAAAGCCATGCATTATTTGAAGAAGAAAGTATTCTCAAACAGTTTTTCCATATGAGCGGTATTGGTCCAAGAAAAACAAATTTAGTCGAGTTTTCAGGAACCCAGATTTTGCAACAAATAAATAAGCAGAAATTAACACTTATGCTCCCTGGTGGCCGAACCATTCTTTACCAAACATTAGAAATTATGTGAAAAATATTTTCCATCAGGTCTTGTATGCGATACAGGAAGAATTTTTCAAATCGGAGTTTTAGAAGCAGAAATAACGCAGAAAACACAATTTACCTCTGTGCCCCATAGCGGAAAGTCTGTGAAAAAGTCTATTTACTTGAAAATTTTGAATTTACAAGGAAAAACATTTTGCATCGGAAACACTATAAATCAAAGAAGGAATTTTTCAAATCGGATTCCTAGAAGTAGAGATATTGACAAAGTAAGATATACATCTACGCCTCTTGGCGTAGAAACCATGCATTATTTCAAGAAGAAAATGTTCCTAAAAGGTTTGTAGACATGAGTAGTATCGGTCAACAAACGACTTTTTTCAATAGCGATTTTAGAAGCTCATATTTTGCTGCAAAATATATCAGCAGCGGAAATTAAGACTTACGCCTCATGGTGGCCAAACCATTTTTCACAAAAATTAGAAATTATGTGCAAAGGATTTCCCATCAGGAGCTGTATCCGGTGCAGAAAGATTTTTTAAAATCTGAGATTTAGAAGCAGAGATATAGGGAAGGGGGGGGCAATTTACCTCTACGCCACCTAACGAAAAGTCTATGAATTACTTGAAAATTTTGAAATTACATGAAAAACATGTCACCATGAAAACAATATCCAACAAAGAAGGAATTTTTCAAATCGGACTCCTAGAAGTAGAGATATTGACGAAAATAAGATATGCATCTGCGCCCCTGGCGGAGAAACTATGGAGTATTTTAAGAAGAAAAATATTCCGAAAAGGTTTATCGATGTGAGCGGCATCATTCCTCGAAATAAGTTTTTCAATCGATATTTTAGAAGCTCGGATTTTATGACAAATACATCAGAAGCAAAAAGTAACACTTACACCACCTGGTGGCCAAAGTATTCTTTACCAAAAATTAGAAATTATATGCAAAAGATTTTCCATCAGGAGGTGCATCCGCTGAAGAAAACATTTTTCAAATCGGAGTTTTAGAAAAAGAGTTATCGGGGAAAATGTAATTTACTTTTACGCCCCCTAGCGGAAAACTTATGCGTAATTTGGAAAAGTAACTATATCTAAAATACTCTTTAACATAAATGGAATCGAAAGATAAAATAATTTTTTCAATCGGATGTTTAGAAGCAAATATGTGCCGCCCCAGTGGCGCAGTGGTCTAAGGCGCTGGGTTCTGAGCATTCGTCCGTAAGGGGTCCGGGTTCGAATCCCGGTGAGGCATGGATGTTGTGTTTGTCTTACGGCACTGGCTCTCTGCCTTCCCTGGAACCAGTGACCCAAAATTAGGGACGGGCGACTGCTTATAGCCCATTGAGTTGCTCACGGTGGTCGTTAAACTCCAAAAAAAAAAGCAAATATGTGGAATAAATCGTATTTTTGAATTCAACATCATCTGCATTTACGCCCTGTAGCGGCAAAATTGTACATAGTAAAAAAAAAAAGAACGAAATGAAGGATCGTCATTCGCATATTTCAAGCTTCCCAATGGAAAAAGAAATTTTCAAATCGGACTAATAGTTGCAGAAATATCGTGGGTACAGACGGACGGACGAACTGACGGACAAAACGGTAACTTAAGCACGGTCTTTTTACACAAAAGACTTGCTAAAAAGAGGGTGATGGTGTGACGCATCAAGACGACAAATCTGCACGATACGTTCCGCCGGTGTAACTAGTCGTTAATGCAATTCACTCTTGGCCGCACCGCTGACGCAGTGGTCTAAGCAATGGCTTCTGATAATTCGTGAGGCATGAATATTGTGTTTGTTTTCTGGCACTGGCTCTCTCTCCCTTCCCTGGAAGCAGTGGCCTGTCCGTAAGGGGTCCGGGTTCGAATCCCGGTCAGGCATGAATGTTTGTGTTTGTTTTTACGGCACTGGCTCTCTCCCTTCCCTGGAACCAGTGACCCTAAATTAGGGACGGGCGACTGCTTATAGCCCATTGAGTTGCTCACGGTGGTCGTTAAACCTCCAATCAAAAAAGAAAAAAAAAAAAAAAAAGAAGCAGTGGCCCTAAATTAGGGACTGGGGACTGCTTATAGCCCATTGAGTTGCTCACGGTGGTCGTTAAACCTCTAATAAAAAAAAAATCACTCTGGAGCGAGCGGGCACGTTTCCGATCACTGTCACTGACAAATTTGTGAATTTCACAGCGGTGTACATTTGAAACAACAGTAATATTTTTAGCTTACTTTTTCTTTTTTCCTTTCTTTTTTCTTTTTCATAAACGTTTCTTTTGCAGTTTACATAATAAATTATGTGGGATGCAACGGCATGTCTGAGTTGTCGCACGTTCTGGGAATTTCAAGTTGGTCATACGGAGCTGGGACACATCCAGGTTTTGGGGAAGGTGCCGTAAATCGAAGCACACCAGAATGCAGCTGAATTTATACGCAATCTTTTATTTCTATAAGAAGACTAAATTTACGGACACTTACGCCTCCTAGAACTCTGATTGTTTATCGCTTTGGAGTTGTTGACGAATACTCCCAATAAAAGGAGAAATGAAACCATGTTTGCTGTTGATGTTGTTAAATACGCGGCGTCTCCGATATTTGAATGCCTTTCCGGATTAGT
Source organism: Macrothele yani (assembly GCA_039090855.1). NCBI lineage: Eukaryota > Metazoa > Arthropoda > Arachnida > Araneae > Macrothelidae > Macrothele > Macrothele yani. Next base: position 123,471,151 of record CM077026.1, read on the forward strand.
GTTTGAGCGGCGATCGTGGAGATGCACACACACTATTTGATTTCGGTAGAGAAGGCAGCTTGCGTTGCAATGGGACGCTGTGTGTATGTGTCTCTCTCTCTCTCTCTCTCTCCGGAGTAACGATATTAAATCAAGCTCCCCCAGGCAAAGGGAAGGTTGAAGGGATTGTGCGCCGCTTCCATTTTATTAGCCAGCCTCTGCCAGGGCATTCCTCTCTTTCTTCCGCTTCCGAAGGCATACACAAAGAACAGATATTATTGATCCAGTGATTCTTCGATGACCCCCGCTTCCTGTTTCCTTCCCTCCCGAGTAGAGAAAGAACTATTTTGGGTTGTGTAAATCAGATGACTCTAGGAGTCAACCGGCAACGTAAAAGGAACACGAAATAACGTTGCAATTTTCGCTATTGTTTCCCATCGATTGTCTTTGTCTTGAAGTTTCCCTACGGGAGCGAAAAAGTTAACTATCGTCAAACTACCTACCAAAAAAGCTTGTACCCCAGGAATGTCTCAATGAATTGAGGCAGCCACTGAAAAACTCAATGTTATTAGGACAGGCATTGATCATTTAAGAAGTAAAATGGGGCAAAAATAAATACCAGTCCAGGAAACAAATGTTAGATTCGAAGAGTGAGAATTTCAAATGGTGTATTTTTTTAGCACGTCTTTTGTAAAAAAAGATCGTGCTTATGTTATCGGTTTGTCCGTCCGCCTGTACCCACGATATCTCTGCAACTGTTTGTCCGATTTGAAAATTTCTTTTCGCATTGGGAAGCTTGAAATATGCGAATGATGATCCTTCATTTCGTTTTTTTTTTACGATGTACAATTTCGCCGCTAGAGGGCGTAAATGCAGATGTCGAATTCAAAAATACGTTTTATTCCACATATTTGCTTCTAAACATCCGATTGAAAAAAAATTCTTTTATCTTTCGATTCTATTTATGTCGAACAGTATTTTAGATGTAGTTACTTTTCAAATTACGCATAGATTTTCCGCTAGGGGGCGTAAAAGTAAATTACATTTTCTCCGATAACTCTTCTTCTAAAACTCCGATTTGAAAAATGTTTTCTTCAGCGTATACACCTCATGATGAAAAATCTTTTGCATATAATTTCTAATTTTTGGTAAAGAATACTTTGGCCACCAGGGGGCCTAAGTGTTAATTTTTGTTTCTGATGTATTTGCCATAAAATCTGATCTTCTAAAATATCGATTGAAAAAATTATTTCGTGGACTGATTCCACTCGCATCGATAAACCTTTTCGGAATATTTTTTCTTAAAATATTCCAGTTTCTCCGCCAGGGGGCGTAGATGTATATCTTATTTTTGTCAATATCTCTACTAAAAGGTGTCTGATTTGAAAAATTCCTTCTTTGTTGGATAGTGTTTTCACTGTGACATATTTTTCATAAAATTTCAAAATTTTCAAGTAATTCATAGACTTTCCGCTAGGAGCGTAGAGGTAAATTGCGTTCCCCCTTATATCTCTGCTTCTAAATCTCCGATTTGAAAAATTCTTTCTGCACCGGATATAGCTCCTGATGGGAAATCGTTTCCACATAATTTCCAATTTTTTGTAAAAAAAAAAAATGGTTTGGCCACCAGTGGGCGTTAATACTAATGTCAGCTTCTGATATATTTGCGGCAAAATATGAGCTTCTAAATTCTCGATTGAAAAAACTTCGTTTGTAGACCGATACTACTCATGTCGAAAAACCTTTTAGACATTTTCTTCTTAAAATAATGCATGGTTTCTACGCCAGGGGCGTAGATGTATATCTTATATTTGCCAATATCTCTACTTCTAGGAGTCCGATTTGAAAAATTCCTTCTTTGTTGGATAGTATTTCCGATGCGAAATGTTTTCCCCATAAATTCAAAATTTTCAACTAAATCATAGACTTTCCGCTAGGGGGCACAAAGGTAAATTGCGTTTTCTGCGTTATTTCTACTCCTAAAACTCCAATCTGAAATTTTTTACTGTATCGCATACAAGATCTGATGGAAAATATTTTTTACATAGTTTCTAATGTTTGGTAAAGAATGGTTTGGCCACCAGGGGGCATAAGTGTTCATTTCTGCATCTGATGTATTTGTAGCAAAATCTGGGCCCCTGAAAATTCGACGAATTTTTTTTCTTGGACCGATATCGCTCATATGGAAAAAACCTTTGAGAATACTTTCTTCCTAAAATAATGCATAGTTTTCTTACCAGGGAATGTAAAGTCACATCTTATTTTTGTCGATATCTCTGTTTCTAAGAGTCCGATCTGAAAAATTCTTCTGTGTTGGAGAGCGTTTATGGTGCGAAATGTTTCTCATATAAATTCATGTTTTTCTTAGCGCACAAGTCTGCAACCAGAGGGCGAAAGCTCACGATTCCGTTTACAGCAATATCTGAGGGATTTAAAAACCCGATTGAAAAACTTCTTTCTTCCGTCAGATATTATTGTTTTCCATACCGGTTCCATTAACTTTGAATAGCTTTGATAAATTTAATTTGCGTCAGAACGGATTCAAAAGACGTGCTTATTACACCCGAAAATTTCGTGTCATCTTTCTTGTTTCACTTCGCCGCTATAAGAAGTGCGGCATTGAGACTGAATTTAGAAAAAAATTTAAAAGCAGTAGTTTCATATTTTATTGAAAGTACATTCCTCCTGTGTTAATACAAGAAGAAAGCCGCCCCGGTGGCGCAGTGGTCTAAGCGATGGCCTCTGATCATTCGTCCGAAAGGGGTCAGGGTTCGAATCCCGGTGAGGCATGGGTGTTGTGTTTGTCTTACGGCACTGGCTCTCTCCCTTCCCTGGAACCAGTGACCCTAAATTAGGGACGGGCGACTGCTTATAGCCCATTGAGTTGCTCACGGTTGTCGTTAAACCTTCAATCAAAAAAAAAAAAAAAAAAAAAAAAAATACAAGGAATGACACGATGAGCCAACGAAAGGAAGGACTTGCAGAGGTCATCTTTTGGTAAGGAGTGAAGCGCTGATATCACAGTTCTTTTAGCGCCTTCATATTTATTCGAAGTACATTCCTCCTGTGCTAATACAAGAAGTGGCACGATCAGCCAACGGAAGGAAGGATTTGCCGAGGTCATCTTTTGGTATGGAGTGAAGAGCTGATGTCCCATTTCGTTGTATGTGTTCAATGTCTCGAAAAAGTTTTCCTTTAAAAGCCAGATTTAATTTAGGGAACACAAAGTAGTCACACTGTCACAAAATCTGGAAAATAGGTGAAATAGTTGAGTACACACACTCGTTTTCGTACCAGAAATTGCTGTACACTGACTTCTCAGTGTGCGGGTGCGTTGTCGTGCAGAAGAAACCGTTGCCCGTTTTTGTACTAAGGCCTGAGACAAACAATCTTCTTCCACAATCGTTCCAAAATAAGTGTGTAAGCATTACCAGTGACAGTTGTACCTTCAGGAATGCACTCGTGATGCAGAATTCCCTTGCTGTCGTAAAAGCACACAAGCATTGTCTTGATTCTGGACTTCTGTAACCTGATTTTCATTCCTTTGGGTGACTGTGGAAACTTCCACTGAGTATTTTGACGCATTTTTCCAGGATTATAACGGAAGCACCATGTTTTGTCACCTGCCACAATGCATGGGAAAAAAGTTTCATTATTTCTACAGTCTCCAGGATATCTTTTGCTTACTTCACTCGAGCATGTTTCTGGTCATCTGACAAAACACGCGGAACAAAAGGAGCACAAAAATCTTTTCACACCAAAATCTTGCACTAAAGTTTAACGAATCGTCTCCTTAATAACACCGAACTCGCATTCCAGCATCCTCAGGGTCACATGAGGATCACTTTATATCCTTTCGCTAATTTCTTCAATGAGTTCAGACAAGCGCACTGAAATCGTGCACCCGGACCTTTCGTCATTTTCCAAATCTTCTCGCCCATTTTTGAAGCCTGCTTACAATGTGAATAGTTGTGTGCAAGACAGGCAGTTAGCACCATACTCGTCACGCAACAATTTAACTGTCTCGGAGTTATGTTTGGTGAAAAGTTTCTTCCCCCAAATGACGTCATGCGCAGCGTAAATAGTCATCTGCGCAATTCTCACGCAAACAGTTTTCAGCGCATAGCTTGTAAGGGACTTATCAAAAGACTGTGCCTTCCCGACCCGTGTGTTTTACCGGGATTTTAAAACAACAATCTCATTGCTTAATTACCGTCCTGTGTGTACATATATATATATATATTCTATAAAGAAGATACCTAAGCAAAAAAATACATATAAAATTTTGACTCACACCTAGTACAACATAGAAAAGGTTATGTATCTACCTGTGTGAGTAAAAGGAGAACAGATAAAAAAATAAAATAAAACTACTGAATGTAGAAGGTGTCGAGAATACTGAGCCTTGGCTTTATCAAGGACCAGCAAAAACTCTGCATTTTCTCACTTCCACAAAGACCTAGTTGGAAATGGGTTTCTGCAAGGCCATAGATGCAAGTAACATTCCCACCTAAAATAGTTTAAAATATATATATATGTCATGTCCTCCGTAGAGTTGCATGACCTAGCACTAGTTAACAATTTCGCTTGCATCCATTAACCTTCCTGGCCCGACCCATGCTCTTCATCTGTTACTATTAAACAGAGAGAAGAAGATTAGAGAGAACTCAAGCTGTGAGAGTGACATAATAATTAGAAATGATTTTCAGCCATAACGAAATGCCAAGTTCGTTTGAGAGAGAATTTAAACCTGAAAATCAATGCAAAAGAAATCCAAATTTTTACATTGCAATTAAAAAAGGAAATATTAATTTTTAACGAACAGATTTTTGAAAGAAAACTTGAGTCTAAAACCCCCTACTCTACAACTTATGACAGCACGAAAACGAGAATAAGTTAAAGATAATAATTAACTAAAGAAAACTTTGTGAAAGTTATATACCTTAAACAGTTAGTTGCAATATGTACAAAGTATTTCGGCAGTGCTTTAAGTGCATAATTAATTAGTTATTAAGAACTTAACTACTTTGAAAAAACAGCGCATAGAAAAGGAACAAGCTTAGCCATCTTCTGTTCCTAGGTACCCCAAAAGACGCTCAAAGTTACAAAGAAAAGAAAGAGTTAAAACCCGCAAAAATGTTAACAGACAAACCAATGCCTAAAAGCTGAAAAGCTAAAAAACAACAGAGAAAAAGTACATGAAGTACAAACATTGAACTTATAAAACCTAGAACCCAAAAACAAGGAAGAGAGCTTACCTCTTGTGTGACAAAAACTTTTCTCCTCACAAGAGAAGAACATGGCTGACCTCTTCCGCCACTCCCTAGTTGCTGGGGGGCAGTGAGGGTGGGGCTGATGGCCTCCTCATACAGCAAGAAACCAACGCGCGGATATTTTAACCAGAGAAAAAAATATATATAAACTTAAGACTGTGGATCTGTATGATCAGAAAGAGCAGAATTAACTCTCCAGAATACATGAGAAATATTATAAAATACACGAGCAGTGTATTTAATAATCTTTGCATGTATTAAATCACCTTAGTGAGCTTCTATAGATTAATCAGAATCTTATTAATTTTAATGTTGGTTTTACTATTTTTAGTATAGTGAAAATAGAGGTACTACATATTATCCCTGACCTCTATGCTCGGCTAGAAACTGAATCCCTTGAAATTTTGCAGCATCAGTCTCTTTATCCCTATGGCCTTAATTCCACTCTATCTGACAATAAGCATAATCAGCATAAATTTTCAATTCGTGAACTCTTCTTTCTTGTTAATAATAAGAGCTGCTCTAGAGGTAATAGAGGACAGAGGTTATTTCGCACATCAAGCAAAGTTGATTTTGCTAACTTGCTAAAAACTCTGGAAAGCTTTAAAACTGACACTAATTTTGTTAAAAATACTTACAAAATTCTCAAGTCCTTCAAGCACTCTGTCCTTAAAAGTTTTTTCAAATTCTGGAATGAAACTGCTGACCATGTTGATAAGCATGTTTTTGCTTTGGTTCTGGACATTCTTAAACATATTCTTAAAGATAAAATTTCTCTTAAAGAATTTTCCAGTAATTTTGTTACCATCAGGTTTCTAAATAAAGCCTACGATAATCTCAATGTAAGGAAGCTGTTCTACAATAATGCAATTTTTTTTCCCATCCACAGGCACCAGTCTATTGTAAGTTTTAAATATGTTAAGACCTTAGGGTCAATAGTTAAAAACTACAAACTTAACTCTTTGAGCTACATTCCTGTAATTACTACATGTTCTTGTGATGAACATAAAGAAACAGTTCACTATGATAAGAATTACAACCATATTATCACCGGAAACCTGAGTTTTGTTGAAAATGAAAAGCTTAGGAATTTATTAGAGTATGGCTCTAAATTCAGACCTTCCTTCACAATTTCCAAAGAAAGGATTCTTGAGAGCTTCACTCAAGATGTTAATAGGTACATAGTAAAAACCAGTTTAACGTACAATCAGCCTATTGAGGCCTTCGCAGAATGGAAATATAATATAATCAATAGCTTCACCGGTGAGTTGGCAGGTCTGGACTTTTGTTTCGACAGAAATCTCTTTTTCTCTGGAGAAGCTAAAAGGTCACTCTCCAAACTACAAGACCAATTTATTTTTACCACTACGGATAAAGCTAGCAGTAATTTTGCAATTATCTGTAAGAAGTTCTATTTTGAATTGTTAACTATGGAACTCAATAATAGAGTAACATACGAGCCCGTAAGTTATTCTACCAAGCAGTTAGAAAATCGGTTTAAGGCATTCTTCAAGAAACTTAAAATTCCACAAACTAGAAGATATGAGCCTGAATTTCCATTTCTTTTTGCAACGGTTAAGTTTCATAAGGATCCTGTGAAGTTCAGGTTCATAGCTAGTGGAGTAAGGAGTCATAAAAAGAAAATAGATGTTGCTTTTGAAGATGTCTTAAAGAAGGTTTTGAAACACATTAGAAACTGTTCTAACTTGATGTACAGAGATTTTTGGATAATTAATAATAATGCAGAAGTAATTTCTACTATACTCAAAGTTTGTCCCCTAGATATTAATAGTTATGATTTTGAAAACCTATATACTAATCTGCCTCTATCAGATATAATCACTACCTTTAAAGAGCTGTATGCAGAATTTAAACTTAACCAATTTGTTAATGTAGGAACTTGGAACTCTTATCTCAATTGCTGCATAGAAAATAACCATATCTTATATAATAATACTCTCTATAAGCAAGTGAACGGTATTCCCATGGGAACATCAACGTCCACGAATATCGCTAATCTATTCCTGTTCTTTAAGGAATATAAATTCATTAAAAATCACCCCACCTGCTCAGATAACTACCTTTACACTTTTAGATATATTGATGATCTGCTGTGTATCAATAATTCAGAAGTTATAGAGAGTGATTTTGATAATATCTATCCTAGCTCTCTTAACTTATGTAAAACCAACCACAGTAATCAGGAACTTGAGTTCCTAGACTTAAGCATTAAGCTCAACAGAGGTAACCCATCTATTAGCCTCTTTGATAAAAGAGTTAATTTTCCTTTCAAAGTAATTAAATATCTTCACTGGAATAATAACATTTCAACCAAAGTAATTGAGAATGTACTAATTTCTCAGGTCCTAAGAATTTCAAGAATTTGCAGCAACAATTTGGACTTCAATTACCACATTAATATACTATTAGAAAGTTTTCTAGAGAACGAAATTCCTTCTTCTTTCATCAAAAGAACTTTAAGAAAAATTATTCTGAATAATAGAGTAAGGTTGGCAGATCTGCTTTAATTTTCTACACAGTTAATAATATGATTCTGACCAATCAAAGCCGTAAGGAAGTTGGCTAGAGGATGCCTATTAACTACCTAAAGGAACCTTAGTGCTATGGATATGACGGTCCTATTAAAACAAAAAAATTAAATAATATAAACAAAATCACAAAAAAGCTTAAAAATCTGTTTATAAAAGAAAATAAAAACAAATAAAAAAGAAAACTAGTTATTCATCACTAGGATAGCTATACTAAAAATAGTAAAACCAACATTAAAATTAATAAGATTCTGATTAATCTATAGAAGCTCACTAAGGTGATTTAATACATGCAAAGATTATTAAATACACTGCTCGTGTATTTTATAATATTTCTCATGTATTCTGGAGAGTTAATTCTGCTCATTCTGATCATACAGATCCACAGTCTTAAGTTTATATATATTTTTTTCTCTGGTTAAAATATCCGCGCGTTGGTTTCTTGCTTGTATGAGGAGGCCATCAGCCCCACCCTCACTGCCCCCCAGCAACTAGGGAGTGGCGGAAGAGGTCAGCCATGTTCTTCTCTTGTGAGGAGAAAAGTTTTTGTCACACAAGAGGTAAGCTCTCTTCCTTGTTTTTGGGTTCTAGGTTTTATAAGTTCAATGTTTGTACTTCATGTACTTTTTCTCTGTTGTTTTTTAGCTTTTCAGCTTTTAGGCATTGGTTTGTCTGTTAACATTTTTGCGGGTTTTAACTCTTTCTTTTCTTTGTAACTTTGAGCGTCTTTTGGGGTACCTAGGAACAGAAGATGGCTAAGCTTGTTCCTTTTCTATGCGCTGTCTATGCGCTGTTTTTTCAAAGTAGTTAAGTTCTTAATAACTAATTAATTATGCACTTAAAGCACTGCTGAAATACTTTGTACATATTGCAACTAACTGTTTAAGGTATATAACTTTCACAAAGTTTTCTTTAGTTAATTATTATCTTTAACTTATTCTCGTTTTCGTGCTGTCATAAGTTGTAGAGTAGGGGGTTTTAGACTCAAGTTTTCTTTCAAAAATCTGTTCGTTAAAAATTAACATTTCCTTTTTTAATTGCAATGTAAAAAAATTGGATTTCTTTTGCATTGATTTTCAGGTTTAAATTCTCTCTCAAACGAACTTGGCATTTCGTTATAGCTGAAAATCATTTCTATTTATTATGTCACTCTCACAGCTTGAGTTCTCTTTAATCTTCTTCTCTCTGTTTAATAGTAACAGATGAAGAGCATGGGTCGGGCCAGGAAGGTTAATGGATGCAAGCGAAATTGTTAACTAGTGCTAGGTCATGCTACTCTACGGAGGACATGACATATATATATTTTTTAAACTATTTTAGGTGGGAATGTTACTTGCATCTATGGCCTTGCAGAAACCCATTTCCAACTAGGTCTTTGTGGAAGTGAGAAAATGCAGAGTTTTTGCTGGTCCTTGATAAAGCCAAGGCTCAGTATTCTCGACACCTTCTACATTCAGTTGTTTTATTTTATTTTTTTTTCTGTTCTCCTTTTACTCACACAGGTAGATACATAACCTTTTCTATGTTGTACTAGGTGTGAGTCAAAATTATATATGTATTTTTTTGCTTAGGTATCTTCTTTATAGAATGTGAATTCTGAATTTTCAAAACTGCTGCGTAGCGCGTTTTGATCTTCAGGTTATTTTGCAACCTTCGTTTTAAATTCTAAAGTTTTTTCCTTAGTCTTCAGTTTTGCTCTTAAGTATATATATATATATATATATATACACTCTCTATTCTTTTTTTGACAGTTATCACCGATGGCTAAGTGACTTAATTTATTATTTATTTAAGACTAGCCGAAATGCATATTCTGATTCTCCTGCAGTGAATGATTGTTATATGAGTGCCATTTTCGGAAGTAAGGTTCCCTATCTTTGTTTACCCGAGTCCGTCAGTATGATTGCTTTCTGACTAAAAAGTTCAAACTCGGGAGACAGTATTAGAACTACGTACCTAAAAAAAAGAGTGCATTGTAAATTTGTTTAAATTTGAACTTTAACAATTTCCACTGCAAAATAAAATTTTATGACCTTAATTTTTTTATTTTATTGCCGTAATAGTATAGGAATGAATATATTTTCGCCTCCCCGGTGGCGCAGTGTATAAATGTCAGTGTCTTCTGATCATTCGTACGAGATGAGGCTGGGTTCGAATCCCGTTGAGGCATGGATGTTGTTTAACTTACGCCACTGGTTCTCTCCACTTTCCTGCAACCAGTTGCCTTAAATTAGGAACGGGTGACTGCTTATAGCCCGTTGAGTTGAACACGGTGGTCGTTAGACTCCCGAACAAATATACGTATATAATTTTTTTGTAGGGTCTCAGTGGATTAAAACATTTTTTTACCCGTTTTTTTCGCCGCCCCGGTGGCGCAGTGGTCTAAGCGCTGGCCTCTGACCATTCGTCCGAAAGGGGTCCGGGTTCGAATCCCGGTGAGGCATGGATGTTGTGTTTGTCTTACGGCACTGGCTCTCTCCCTTCCCTGGAACCAGTGACCCTAAATTAGGGACGGGCGACTGCTTATAGCGCATTGAGTTGCTCACGGTGGTCGTTAAACCTCCAATTAAAAAAAAAAAAATACCCGTTTTTTTCCCCCAAATCCTTTTTTTCTCTGCCATCCCGGTAGCACAACGGCCACAGCGCTGATCCGAGTGAGCGTGGGTGTGAGTCCCAGATATGCCATGGGTTGTGTGTTTGTCTTAGAGCACTGGCTCGTTGCCTGCCCTATTACCAGTGGCCCTTAATTAGGGACGGTGACTGGTTATAGCCCGCTGAGTTGCTTACGGTAGTAGTAGTAGTTCAACTTCCAAACAAAAAAATATATTTTTTTGAAATTGCGTTGGGTGAGGCTTGACACTTTTGTTGATGGCCGAATGCAATGTTCATCAAGGAGGATTTTACTCCATGCTACAGGGTGATTCACAAAAAACTAACACATTTAATGTTCATTTTATTTCAGCAGGAATGGCCCGTGTTAGGGTCAAACAACGCAGGGCATCCGTGAAATTCCTCAATTCTCACGAGAGGGCGCTGCTGTGCAGGATGTGGTAGCTGTCGCCGCCAGATTACCTCAGTCACTGTGAAGATGCAATACACGCAGCAGCAACTGGTATTCCTTGTGAAAACGTAATGGATTACAAACTCTATCACAGCTACGCAAAGGCGAACGCGAGGGGATTTGGTGTTAACAAACATCCCCAAAGGAACTCTATACTGGCGCTTGTACGCAAGTTGGAAACAACAGGATATCTTGTGAGTGAAACTAGCAAGCATCGTTTATCTGCCCTGTCGACGGTTGCTGCAGACGTTGAGGCACGACTGCAGCAGTCACCTCGGAAATCATTACGGCGTATGTCGCAGGAGACCGGGTACTCGTAGTCCATGTGCCAGAGAGCTTCTAAGAAAGCGAGACTGAAGCCGTATAGGTTGATGGCTGTTCCTGAGTTGCTGGATCCAGATAAAGGAAAACGAGTGCACTATTGTCACTGCTTTCAGGACTTCATTTCTCAGAATCCTGGGAAATTATCAATAATGGTTCACGGACGAGGCGTGGTTCCACTTATGTGGCTATATGAATTCACAGAACACACGCATTTGGGCTGCAGAACATCCGCACGCCCTTCACGAAGCGCCTATGCACCCAAAAAAAAGATGGAGTTTGGTGCGCAATATCCGCTGAAAGAATAATGGGTTCCATTTTTTTCAACGGGACTGTCAATACTGCAGAGTACCGACGAATTTTCAGTGACTTTGTTGAGCAATTGGATGACATAGAGCTGCGTCAAGGCTATTTTCAACAGGGTGGCGCTACGTGCCGTACATCAAATGAGTCCATGGCGCTGATCCACAGTTTCTTTGAGAACCGGATAACTTCCCGTAACTTGTGGTCACCGAGATCACCAGATTTGACAACACTAGATTTCTTTCTCTGGGGGTTTCTTAAGGAAAGAATGTACTCTACACGCTTTCGGACATTAGACGAATTGAAGGAAAACATTACACACGAACATTGAACAGAAGTCATCCGCTCTTTCCACGTTTATAAGTGAGTCACGGAAAAATTATCATCGGCTGCCACCGGGAATCGAACCCTGGAGTCACCGGGAATCGAACCATGCGAGTCTGGAGGAATTCGAGGCCAATGTGGTGCATTGGTAGCATGTCCGGCGCGTAATGGGAAGACCCTGGGTTCGATTCCCGGTGGCGGCAGATGAGAATTTTTTCGTGACTCGCTTATAAACGTGGAAAGAGCGATGCCTTCTGTTTGATGTTCCTAATCCACGTCACTTGTCTGTATTAACTACAAACGAAATAAACTGTATTGACAAGTCGATACTCCAACGAACAGCCAGGAACGTGGAACGACGTGTCCAGATGTGCCGTCAGGAGGGAGAGGACATTTTCAGCATTAGATGTAAAGGTAAATGTTGTGTAATGTAAACTTCCATAGATATACTACATTTCAGATGGGATAACTTGCTTTTAGCTTTATTCTTGTTCACATATATTGATAATGAAATGTGTTCGTTTTATATGAATCACCCCTTAGAGTGTCCCTGTAAACCTTCTTTTCCAGTATCACTTTTATCTCCTTTTATATTGAAAAGTTATTCCTTACGTATTTGCCATGTCGTGTATCCAGTTAGTTTCGCAACATGCCCGACACGTATTTTTGTTATTGCACCACACTTGGATACAGTATATTTTAGGACAAAGAAGTGTTGTTTGCAAAACAATTACGAGGAGTTCTTGGGATCTGAAAATATATTTTCTTAGTCTTCCCGGATGTTTTCGCCAAAGACTTCTCTGCTTGATATAATAACATAGCTTACAATGGTGGTAGGAAATAACGAGTTATTTTTACTTTTCTAGAAGAAAGATCGATAGCGATGCTTTCACCAGAAGGAAAGATATCACTGGAGCTATAAATCATTCTGACTTCAGTTCAAGGAGTCAATGGGGTGCAGTCATCAATGACAACACTCTCTCTCTCCCTCTAGCTCTTTTACTCTCAAAACCATTTTATTAAAAAGTGAAAAATTCAGTCACATAACTATCAAATATGATGCACGCAAGAAAATGTTAAATTATGTGTCGTTTAATTTGAAATGTTGTCAGATTGAAGCATTATTCTAAGGAGGGTTTTCGTCAAAATACTTGATTTCTGTTAAACATATACACTGAGTGGCCAAATTTTTGTGGCCATCTTATTAGTACGTTGTTGGGCCACCTCTTGCCCTCAATACTGCTTGAATTCGTGTTGGTATGTACTCAATTAAATGCCGGAAGGTGGCTCGCGGTGTATCAGCAGAATACATCTGCAGCTTTTGAAGATTATGGTAGCGGATCCAGCTGTCTGATGCCCTTTCCGACTTCGTCCCACAAATGCTCTATTGGATTGAGATCCGGTGATTGAGGAGGCCAGTGCAGCAAGGAAAAGTCTCCGTGATGCTCTGCAAACTATTCGCGTACACTGTGAGCACTACGACATGAAGCATTGTCCGTCTGGAAGTATCTATCTAATTTGGGATAAACCACCAACATAATTGACTGGACTTGGTCAGCAACGATATTTAAATACCTTTGTGCGGTAAGACGGTGCTCCACACAAATCAAAGGGCCCATACACTTCCACGACAATATGCTCCAGACCATAACGTTGCTTCTGCGAGCTCGAAGAGTAGTGACGATAAAAGATGGGTCCTTGCTTTCGTGCTGCTATCTCTATATACTCACTCTTCAGTCTGCATGGTGTAGTTGAAAACGTGATTTGTTGGACCACATTACCCTTTTTACACTCATTTACTGTCGAAGTTTTCTGTTCCTGAGTGGACGGGAGGCGTTTTTTCTTGTTTGCTGCAGATAGCAATGGCAACATCGTATGTGGAGCATACGATGCGTGAACTGCACGTTGAGAAGTTGGTCCCTGATTCAGATTATCTGTATGATAAGAAGGAAGTTCTTCGTCCTGAATAATCACTAACAATATTCATAAAGCTGTCTAAGTACGATATACTAAAACACGTTTTCAAATTGCAAATTAAAAACTACTTTATTTACAAGTTAAAAACAGGTTAAAAGGCGCAAGATCTTTCAAGAACTCATGGTCCCATCCACCAAAACATATAAAGCCTCTGCCCTTCGTTTTTTAATAAAACGTGCCTTCACACATTCTTCGTCCTGTAGGGCTCGATATGAGGAATTGTCCACGGTCTTGAACATAACCCGTTCTTTTGGTTATTCAGCTCACTTCTTCCATGGACTATTACAACAGTTCCAGCTGTTGAGATTTACGACTTTGGTAACTGCGACTTCTTCGACTAGGTACGTTGGTAAAATTGAATTTTTCCCCCATTTTGAGTCCATTTTGAAAAAAGCTTGTTACAAACATAACTTAGCCTTTGGAATAAGCACCAGAAATGTATTTTCTTTGGTACGAAATGACAGAGACACTGTCTTGACATTCAACAAACCGGGAGTATACTGCATTCCACTTGTTCCTAGGGACCCGAATGGTGCTGTTAAATATTACATAGGATTCACGCTTAGGACTTTAAATATCCGGATGTCGGAACATCCGGATATTTAAAGTCCTAAGCGTGAATCCGCTATTAGAACGGGATCTACAACTACAGCTTGAACTACTACAGTCAACCAGGGTGAGTTTTCCCCGGATTGGATGAATTCTAAAGTTCTTGCTTCTAATTTTAACAAACGTACAATTTTTCTTTCGGAAAGCGTTTTAATTATTAAGTATGGAGCAACATGCTGTAAAACCAAGCTTCCAGCTTTAGTCCCTCGACAGTGGAAAATGTTTATTACTCATAATACCCAGCAATTTAAAGAAAAAGAATTAGCATACTATTTTACTTATTGAATTTTAATTTACTTTAAATGGCATCACTTGTGCTTGTGACGGAATGCATTGTGGGTTTTGTCATTCAATATATACTGGTTGTATCCTTGTGACTTGTGGCAAGCTGCGGGTGGCCTAGTGGGCAACGTTCGTGAGTGCCACGGAAAGGAACTCAGGTTCGATCCCAGGCAGGTACGAACGCTCAATCCACTAAATATCCGCCGTGCGTCGAATGGGCACGTTCAGCTGTCGGACACCGGGTACTGGCCCCCGGTAATAAATAAGGGCGTTTTCCTCGACCTTTCTACCTCTCTTCCGTATCACTTTCCTATCGGGCACTCTAGCTCAAATCTCCTAGCTTCCTATTTCTAAGGGTTGTTTAAGACCTGGGGTCAGACACTCCTTCTTAAAATCCTCTACATATGATCTGACTTGTGGCATTTGTCCTGAGGATGGGGCCATGAGGCCTTGAAAGACCTTGCGTCTTTTAACCTGCTTTTAAGTTGTAAATAAAGTAGTTTTTAATTTGAAATTTGAAAACGTGTTTCAGTATATCGTACTTAGACAGCTTTATGAATATTGTTATAGATTAGTTGTATTCTGATGAAGTGTTGCCCGTATGTTGGACTGAACAAGTCTTCCTATTCCCCGCTCAGATGGAGCATCCAGTAGCCATTGACAATCACACGCCTTGGGCTCGGAACAGGTTTTTTGACGGTTGGTCCACTCTCTGTAAACTTTAATAACTGCTGCACTCGAACATTTCACATGTGCGCCCGTTTTTCTAATGCTCTCACCAATGCTTGGAACGCCCGCGATCCGTCAGATCGTGTCTTTCAAAGTCCGCCGGAACGTGCCTTTTACCCATTATTTCTTGCACAGGCACTTCATTGGTCTCTGCATGCCGCCATCGTGCCCTTTTTATTACGATTCAGCCATCTTGCAGCATCAGCGGGATAGCTACTCTGCATAAGATAGTCTGGTGGTCATCATAACCTGACCCCTCAGTGTATTTTGTTAGTTATCTATGTGTGAATATAGGGTGCTTTTGACAGGGAAGAAGGTTCCCGGTTGTTACGTCCTATGCCAGAGAAAACACAACCAAAATTTCAAAACCTGCATTAGTTTAATAAAGTTGACTGGCCTTATATTTGTAAAAATAATGTACAATAAAAGGACAATTTATTTTTCCCATCCACTTACGTGTGTGCGAACGTTTCTCCTTCTCAGTAGCAAAAGCATGTCGTGGGATGAACTCTACCAGGTGTTGGAAAAGGTTCTATTTGTATTGCGGCCCATGACTCCACGACAGAGTTCCTTAAAGCGTCGAGAGTTGCTGGTGGTGCGTTTAGCGATCGAACCAATTCGTCTCACAGATGTTCAATTGGGTTCTGATCCGGAGAATAAAGACCGCTTGAGGATTGCGAACTCACTGGAATGCTCCTTCAAGTTATCCTTAGCCGAACGGGAGCGATGTGAGAGGACATTGTCTTGATGAAGAAAGGCGTGCTGCTGCGGGAAATAGGTAGTTAGGAATGGGTGTAAATAGTAGGCGAACGAATGGGTAGTTATGGGTGGTTAAATGCCAACATATAGTTAATCATATATCATCATCATCATCATCATCAACCATTATCAATCCACTGCTGGACGAAGGGCTCTCCAAGTTTCCTCCACAACGGCCTGTCTTGTGCCAGTCTCCTCCATGTCACTCCCGCATACTTTCGAATTTCATCCACCCATCTCCCATGTGGTCTTCTTCTGGGTCTTTTTCTGTCCCTTGGAATCCAATCTAAAATTTCGGCTATCCATCGATGGTCTGTCCTTCTGGCAGTATGACCAGCCCATTGCCATTTCAGGGATTTAACTCTGATCATGATGTCTTCCACTCTTGTCATTTTTCGGATCCGCGAGTTCCTCTTCTTATCTCTCCTGGTTACACCAAGCATGCACCTCTCTGTGATGCTTTGAGTTGTCTACAGCTTTTGTATGTCTCTTTTAGTTAAGGTCCACGTCTCTGCACCATACGTAAGCACTGGAAGGATGCATTGATCAAACACTTTTCTTTTAAGACATAATGGCATATTGCTATTGAAAATTATGCTGTTTCTTCCAAAAGCTCTCCAGGGAAGTTTTGTTCGCAGATTAATTTCTTCATCAATGTGACCCTCACTTGATATCTGCTGTCCAAGATAAACGTACGTGTCTGTTATCTCCAGCTTTTCTCCATCAATCGATAAATCTTCATTTCTTGTAAAAGCACTGAATATCACTTTTGTCTTTTGAAAGTTCATTTTTAATCCTAGTTCTTTACTCTTGTCAGCAAGTTCCTGGATCATACTCTGCAGCTCTGACGGAGTAGTTGCGAAAATGACTACGTCATCAGCAAAACGAAGGTGGGTTAAATAATCTCCATTAATCTTTATCCCTTTGTTTTCCCAGTTCAGTGATTGAAAGACATTTTCCAATATGGCATTAAAGAGCTTTGGAGATATGGTGTCACTTTGTCTCACTCCCTTTCCAATTTTTATGTGTGTTGTATTTTCAAGCAGCCGAATCTTGGCACTTACATTTTCATAGATGTTATTAATAATATTAATGTATGCATCTTCAATACCGCAGGATTTCAGAGCCATTGCAACTGCTGATGGTTTCACCGAATCAAAGGCTTTTTCATAATCGATAAAAGCCATGCACAATGGAAGTTCATATTCCCTCGCTCTTTCAATTAGTTCTCTCAGTACGTGGATATGATCTATTGTGCTGTAGCCACTCCTGAATCCAGCTTGTTCTCTCGGTTGAGCCATGTCCAGTGTCACCTTCAAGCGGTGTGAAAGAACTTTAGTGAAGATTTTATAAACCACTGATAGGAGGCTGATAGGTCTGTAGTTCCTGAGATCCTCAATGTCACCTCTTTTATGTAGCAGGATCATTGTAGCGTTGTTCCAATCCTCAGGAATTTTCCCTTCATTAAGGCATCGAGTGAAAATTTGGGCGAGTACTGTTTCGATTTCTCCACTTGCTTCTTGTATGATGTGCACAGTAATTCCATCTTCTCCTGGAGCTTTTCCCCGCTTCATGTTCTTGACTGCATGTGCAACTTCTGCTGGGAGGACTGGAAGAACTCCGGTACTGGTACCTTTCGTAATGTCTGGAGTACATGTATCATCCCTTTCATATAATTTGGAGCAGAAATCTTTCACTCTTGTCAAGTTTTTGCCTCTATTTCTTGTTACAGAACCATCTTTTTTCTCAGAGCCATAATCTGTTTTCTTCCCTTACTGAGATGTCCCTTTGCTATATTTAGGCTTTGGTTGTTTTCAATTGCTTTCCTCACTAGTTCACAGTTGAATTTCCTTACGTCTTCAGTGATACGTTTTCGTACTGTCTTGCATAGCTCTATATATTCCACTTTAGAAGTCACATCTTCTTTAGTTGTCCTCATCTCTCTTCTTTTTTTGCATCAATATTTTGGTTTTTCCTGATAATTTGTTCACATGCAACTTGTTCTTAGACCCAGCTAATTTTGTTGCTGTTTCCATAAGAGCTTTGGTTACTTTTCTGTTAACTTCAGAAATATCTACTTCTTCCGATGTTAGGCCTTCTAAAGCAGAGAAACTGTTCTTCAGTTCCAACTTGAAGGTATTATGGTGATTTTTAAGGTTGGTTATGTCAATACATTTTGTTTGTCTTATGAGTTTGCCACGTTCAAGTTTAGTATTGAGGTGCATCTTACATCTCACCAATCTATGGTCACTACCTGTGTTGAACTTGTTTAGCACACTGCAGTCTTCTATGACAAATTTTTTGTTACACATAATCAAATCAATTTCACTTGTCGTCCCATTTGGATGTCTCCATGTCCATTTCCTGTGTGGCTTTTTCTTGAAGAAGGAGTTCAAGATGAAAAACCCTTCTGCCTCTGCAAACTCAACGGAGTATTTCCACGCTGGTTTCTGTTGCAGTGACCGAATTTACCTACTAAAGTTTCATTCTGTTGCCGTTGCCCTATTTTTGCATTGAAATCTCCCATAATTATCTTCAAGTGCTGCTTACCTTTATTATTTAGATCACGAATTTCCTCATAAAATTCTTCAATTTCTACTTCAGCATGACTCGTGGTGGGTGCATAAGTTTGAATAATCTGAGCCTGGTATCTTCTCGAGAGTTGGATAACGAGTCGTGCAGCTCTGTCAGAGCAACTTTCAACTTCTACAACTTTGTCCTTCAGTTTCTTGTTTATTATAAATCCAACACCACTAGTTCTGCCAGTATCTGTCCCACGATAGTAGAAGAGATGTCCACTTTTCAGTTCAAGGAGATCTCCTCCTTTTCTCCTTACTTCACTTAGCCCGACGATGTCCCATATATATATATATATATATATATATATATATATATCATCATTGGGATGTAAGGTCAGGTGATGCGTAACATCACAGCCTCTCCTTGACAAATGTCAACCCCGCCTTCTCCTGGTGCATCCTGTTCCCACTAAAGGGGCTCTGACGACCGCAAATAGCGGTATAACTATACCATCGGGATCAGAGGAAATGCTATCCCACACTCACCAACCCGCTTGGCCAGCGTGGTGAGTTATGGCCAAACACCTCCAAAATGACTCTACAACTTAAATCTTGGCCCTCAGTCTCCGGCAGCTGGAATGTACCTGGCCAAGGCAGCGGCCAGTGCGACATGAAGGCAGAGGGTGCTAAGAATCCCCGGAGGACCGGACTAGGCTGCCATTTGATGCTGACCTTGGCTACCTACAACGGACGCTCCCTATCTTCTGATTCAAGGCTTCTTGAATTGGAAGAGGAACTACAAAGGATCAAGTGGGACATCGTCGGGCTGAGTGAGGTAAGGAGAAAAGGAGAAGATCTCATTGAACTGAAAAGTGGACATCTCTTCTATTATCGTGGGACAGATACTGGCAGAACTAGTGGTGTTGGATTTATAATAAACAAGAAACTGAAGGATAAAGTGGTAGAAGTTGAAAGTTCCTCTGACAGAGCTGCACGACTCGTTATCCAACTATCGAGAAGATACCAGGCTCAGATTATTCAAACTTATGCACCCACCACAAGTCATCCTGAAGAAGAAATTGAAGAATTTTATGAGGAAATTCGTCATCTAAATAATAAAGGTAAGCAGCACTTGAAGATAATTATGGGAGATTTCAATGCAAAAATAGGGCACCGGCAACAGAATGAAACTTCAGTAGGTAAATTCGGTCACGGCAACAGAAACCAGCGTGGAAATACTCTCGTTGAGTTTGCAGAGGCAGAAGGATTTTTCATCTTTAATTCCTTTTTCAAGAAAAAGCCACACAGGAAATGGACATGGAGACATCCAATTGGGACGGCAAGTGAAATTGATTTTATTATGTGTAACAAAAAATTCGTCATCGAAGACTGCAGTGTGCTAAACAAGTTCAACACAGGTAGTGACCATAGATTGGTGAGATGTAAGATGCACCTCAACACTAAACTGGAACGTGGCAAGCTCATAAGACAAACAAAATGTATTGACATAACCAACCTTAAAAAACACCATAATACTTTCAAGTTGGAACTGAAGAACAGATTCTCTGCTTTAGAAGGCCTAACATCAGAAGAAGTGGATATTTCTGAAGTTAACAGAAAAGTAACCAAAGCTCTTATGGAAACAGCAACAAAATTAGCTGGGTCTAAGAACAAGTTGCATGTAAACAAATTATCAGGAAAAACGAAAATGTTGATGCAAAAAAGAAGAGAGATGAGGACAACTAAAGAAGATGTGACTTCCAAAGTGGAATATATAGAGCTATGCAAGACAGCACGGAAAAGTATCACTGAAGACGTAAGGAAATTCAACTGTGAGCTAGTGAGGAAAGCAATTGAAAACAACCAAAGCCTAAAGATAGCAAAGGGACATCTCAGTAAAGGAAGAAAACAGATTATGGCTCTGAGAAAAGAAGATGGTTCTATAACAAGAAATAGAGGCGAAATTTTGACAAGAGTGAAAGATTTCTACTCCAAATTATATGAAAGGGATGATACATGTACTCCAGACATCATGAAAGGTACCAGAGTTCTTCCAGTCCTCCCAGCAGAAGTTGCACATGCAATCAAGAACATGAAGCGGGGGGAAAGCTCCAGGAGAAGATGGGATTACTATAGACATCATACAAGAAGCAAGTGGAGAAATTGAAACAGTACTCGCCCAAATTTTCACTCGATGCCTTAATGAAGGGAAGATTCCTGAGGATTGGAACAATGCTACAATGATCCTGCTACATAAAAAAGATGACATTGAGGATCTCAGGAACTACAGACCTATCAGCCTCCTATCAGTGGTTTATAAAATCTTCACTAAAGTTCTTTCACACCGCTTGAAGGTAACACTGGACATGGCTCAACCGAGAGAACAAGCTGGATTCAGGAGTGGCTACAGCACAATAGATCATATCCACGTACTGAGAGAACTAATTGAAAGAGCGAGGGAATATGAACTTCCATTGTGCATGGCTTTTATCGATTATGAAAAAGCCTTTGATTCGGTGAAACCATCAGCAGTTACCACGGCTCTGAAATCCTGTGGTATTGAAGATGCATACATTAATATTATTAATAACATCTATGAAAATGCAAGTGCAAAGATTCGGCTGTTTGAAAATACAACACACATAAAAATTGGAAAGGGAGTGAGACAAGGTGACACCATATCTCCGAAGCTCTTTAATGCCACATTGGAAAATGTCTTTCAATCACTGAACTGGGAAAACAAAGGGATAAAGATTAATGGAGATTATCTAACCCACCTTCGTTTTGCTGATGACGTAGTCATTTTTGCAACTACCCCATCAGAGCTGCAGAGTATGATCCAGGAACTTGCTGACAAGAGTAAAGAAGTGGGATTAAAAATGAACTTTCAGAAGACAAAAGTGATGTTCAATGCTTTTACAAGAAATGAAGATTTATCGATTGATGGAGAAAAACTGGAGATAACAGATACGTATGTTTATCTTGGACAACAGATATCAAGTGAGGGTCACATTGATGAAGAAATTAATCGGCGTACAAAACTTGCCTGGAGAGCTTTTGGAAGAAACAGCATAATTTTCAAGAGCAATATGCCATTATGTCTTAAAAGAAAAGTGTTTGATCAATGCATCCTTCCAGTGCTTACGTATGGTGCAGAGACGTGGACCTTAACTAAAAGAGACATACAAAGGCTGCAGACAACTCAAAGAAGCATGGAGAGGTGCATGCTTGGTATAACCAGGAGAGATAAGAAGAGGAACTCGTGGATCCGAAAAATGACGAGAGTGGAAGACATCATGATCAGAGTTAAATCCCTGAAATGGCAATGGGCTGGACATACTGCCAGAAGGACAGACCATAGATGGACAGCCGAAATTTTAGATTGGATTCCAAGGGACAGGAAAAGACCCAGAAAAAGACCACATGGGAGATGGGTGGATGAAATTCGTAAATATGCGGGAGTGACATGGAGGAGACTGGCACAAGACAGACCGTTGTGGAGGAAACTTGGGGAGACCTTCGTCCAGCAGTGGATTGATAATGGTTGACAATGATGATGATGATGATGATATCATCATTGTCAACCATTATCAATCCACTGCTGGACAAAGGTCTCCCCAAATTTCCTCCAGAACGGTCTGCCTTGTGCCAGTGTCCTCCATGTCACTCCCGCATACTTTCGAAATTTATCCACCCATCTTCCATGTGGTCTTCTTCTGGGTCTTTTCCTGTCCCTTGGAATCCAATCTAAAATTTCGGCTGTCCATCGATGGTCTGTTCTTCTGGCAGTATGTCCAGCCCATTGCCATTTCAGGGATTTAACTCTGATCATGATGTCTTTCACTCTTGTCATTTTTCGGATCCACGAGTTCCTCTTCTTATCTCTCCTGGTTACACCAAGCATGCACCTCTCCATGATGCTTTGATTTGTCTGCAGCCTTTGTATGTCTCTTTTAGTTAAGGTCCACGTCTCTGCACCATACGTAAGCACTGGAAGGATGCATTGATCAAACACTTTTCTTTTAAGACATAATGGCATATTGCTCTTGAAAATTATGCTGTTTCTTCCAAAAGCTCTCCAGGCAAGTTTTGTACGCCTATTAATTTTTTCACCAATGTGACCCTCACTTGATATCTGCTGTCCAAGATAAACGTATGTGTCTGTTATCTCCAGGTTTTCTCCATCAATCGATAAATCTTCATTTCTTGTAAAAGCATTGAACATCACTTTTGTCTTCTGAAAGTTCATTTTTAATCCCACTTTTTTACTCTTGTCAGCAAGTTCCTGAATCATACCCTGTAGCTCTGATGGGGTAGTTGCAAAAATGACTACGTCATCAGCAAAACGAAGGTGGGTTAGATAATCTCCATTAATCTTTATCCCTTTGTTTTCCCAGTTCAGTGATTGAAAAACATTTTCTAATGTGGCATTAAAGAGCTTCGGAGATATGGTGTCACCTTGTCTCACTCCTTTTCCAATTTTTATGTGTGTTGTATTTTCGAACAGCCGAATCTTTGCACTTGCATTTTAATATATGTTATTAATAATATTAATGTATGCATCTTCAACACCACAGGATTTTAGAGCCATTGCAACTGCTGATGGTTTCACCGAATCAAAGGCTTTTTCATAATCGATAAAAGCCATGCACAATGGAAGTTCATATTCCCTCGCTCTTTCAATTAGTTCTCTCAGTACGTGGATATGATCTATTGTGCTGTAGCCACTCCTGAATCCAGCTTGTTCTCTCGGTTGAGCCATGTCCAGTGTCACCTTCAAGCGGTGTGAAAGAACTTTAGTGAAGATTTTATAAACCACTGATAGGAGGCTGATAGGTCTGTAGTTCCTGAGATCCTCAATGTCACCTTTTTTATGTAGCAAGATCATTGTAGCGTTGTTCCAATCCTTAATGAAGGGAAAATTCCTGAGGATTGGAACAATACATATATATATATATATAATCATATATATATGGGTGGAGGGGTAACAGAAACCGGTCACGGCAACAGAAACCAGCGTGGAAATACTCTAGTTGAGTTTGCAGAGGCAGAAGGGTTTTTCATCTTGAACTCCTTCTTCAAGAAAAAGCCACACAGGAAATGGACATGGAGGCATCCAAATGGGACGACAAGTGAAATTGATTTTATTATGTGTAACAAAAAATTCGTCATAGAAGACTGCAGTGTGCTAAACAAGTTCAACACAGGTAGTGACCATAGATTGGTGAGATGTAAGATGCACCTCAACACTAAACTTGAACGTGGCAAGCTCATAAGACAAACAAAATCTATTGACATAACCAACCTTAAAAAACACCATAATACCTTCAAGTTGGAACTGAAGAACAGGTTCTCTGCTTTAGAAGGCCTAACATCGGAAGAAGTGGACATCTCTGAAGTTAACAGAAAAGTAACCAAAGCTCTTATGGAAACAGCAACAAAATTAGCTGGGTCTAAGAACAAGTTGCATGTAAATAAATTATCAGGAAAAACGAAAATGTTGATCCAAAAGAAGAGAGATGAGGACAACTAAAGAAGATGTGACTTCCAAAGTGGAATATATAGAGCTATGCAAGACAGTACGAAAAAGTATCACTGAAGACGTAAGAAAATTCAACTGTGAACTAGTGAGGAAAGCAATTGAAAACAACCAAAGCCTAAAGATAGCAAAGGGACATCTCAGTAAGGGAAGAAAACAGATTATGGCACTGAGAAAAGAAGATGGTTCTGTAACAAGAAATAGAGACAAAATTTTGACAAGAGTGAAAGATTTCTACTCCAAATTATATGAAAGGGATGATACATGCACTCCAGACATCATGAAAGATACCAGTACCAGAGTTCCTCCAGTCCTTCCAGCAGAAGTTGCACATGCAATCAAGAACATGAAGCGGGGAAAAGCTCCAGGAGAAGATGGAATTACTGTGCACATCATACAAGAAGCAAGTGGAGAAATCGAAACAGTACTCGCCCAAATTTTCACTCGATGCCTTAATGAAGGAAAGATTCCTGAGGTTTGGAACACCGCTACAATGATCCTGCCACATAAGAAAGGTGACATTGAGGATCTCGGAAACTACAGACCTATCAGCCTCCTATCAGTAGTTTATAAAATCTTCACTAAAGTTCTTTCACACCGCTTGAAGGTAACACTGGACATGGCTCAACCGAGAGAACAAGCTGGATTCAGGAGTGGCTACAGCACAATAGATCATATCCACGTACTGAGAGAACTAATTGAAAGAGCGAGGGAATATGAACTTCCATTGTGCATGGCTTTTATCGATTATGAAAAAGCCTTTGATTCGGTGAAACCATCAGCAGTTACAATGGCTCTGAAAACCTGCGGTATTGAAGATGCATACATTAATATTATTAATAACATCTATGAAAATGCAAGTGCAAAGATTTGGCTGTTTGAAAATACAACACACATAAAAATTGGAAAGGGAGTGAGACAAGGTGACACCATATCTCCGAAGCTCTTTAATGCCACATTGGAGGGTGTTTTTCAGTCACTGAGCTGGGAAAACAAGGGGATAAAGATTAATGGAGATTATCTAACCCACCTTCGTTTTGCTGATGACGTAGTCATTTTTGCAACTAGCCCATCAGAGCTGCAGAGTATGATCCAGGAACTTGCTGACAAGAGTAAAGAAGTGGGATTAAAAATGAACTTTCAGAAGACAAAAGTGATGTTCAATGCTTTTACAAGAAATGAAGATTTATCGATTGATGGAGAAAAGCTGGAGATAACAGATACGTACGTTTATCTTGGACAGCAGATATCAAGTGAGGGTCACATTGATGAAGAAATTAATCGGCGTACAAAACTTGCCTGGAGAGCTTTTGGAAGAAACAGCATAATTTTCAAGAGCAATATGCCATTATGTCTTAAAAGAAAAGTGTTTGATCAATGCATCCTTCCAGTGCTTACGTATGGTGCAGAGACGTGGACCTTAACTAAAAGAGACATACAAAGGCTGCAGACAACTCAAAGAAGCATGGAGAGGTGCATACTTGGTGTAACCAGGAGAGATAAGAAGAGGAACTCGTGGATCCGAAAAATGACGAGAGTGGAAGACATCATGATCAGAGTTAAATCCCTGAAATGGCAATGGGCTGGACATACTGCCAGAAGGACAGACCATAGATGGACAGCCGAAATTTTAGATTGGATTCCAAGGGACAGGAAAAGACCCAGAAAAAGACCACATGGGAGATGGGTGGATGAAATTCGTAAATATGCAGGGGTGACATGGAGGAGACTGGCACAAGACAGACCGTTGTGGATGATACTTGGGGAGACCTTCGTCCAGCAGTGGATTGATAATGGTTGATGATGATGATGATGATGATATATGGGTGTAAGTAGTAGGCGGGAATTGGGTAGTTATGAATGGGTGTAAGTAGTAGGCGAGTGAATGGTTAGTTATGGGTGGTTAATTACCAACATATAGGTAATCATGGGTGTAAGTAGTAGGCGGGAAATGGGTAGTTATGAATGGGTGTAAGTAGTAGGCAAGTTATGAATGGGTGTAAGTAGTAGGCGAGTGGGTTACTCTAGCCTTGTGCGGTGATGGTAGTGCCAATGGGTACAAGTGACCCTAAGATAGCCCACGTGATCACGGCCCAGAACATTACCCCACCTCCACCAGTGTGTATTACCCAGTCTTGATAGTTGAGGTCCATGACCTCGTTTAGTTTATGCCCTACACTGTGTCTTTTAGCTGAAACCTCGATTGACGGAGGTCGGGTGCTATAACTGGGATATAGCACCCGACCTCCGTCTGTGTGTTTTAGCTGAAACCTCGATTCGTTAGAACAAGGTACCAGTTTCCAGTCCTCAACGGTCTATTAACTATGCTCCTTCGCCCACTGTAGCATCATAGCCCGGTGACGTGCTTGTAGCAACAGCACTCGATGTGGGCGTAAGAAGAACATAGGTGCTTTTGAATTGTGAACCTTGAGACGGCTACGCAGAATTCCATGGACTGCAAAAAGAACTAATCAGTCAGTACTTGACCAAATCAATCCCAGCTGCCTCCCTGAGGAATAGTGAGAATAAGAAGATAGATGCTTTTGAATTATGGACATGGAGACGGATAGGTAAAATTCTGTGGACTGCAGGAAGAACTAATCAATCTGCACTTAATCAAATCAGCTGCTCCTTTGAGGCAATGATCTGTAGGCAAAACCTCACGTATTTCGGACATGTTATGCATACCAATAATGGGTTTGAAAAAATGATCATGGTTGGCAAGATTGGAGGAAGCAGAAGAAGGGGAAGACAGAGAACAAGATGGTTCGATGGAATCAGACTCTTGTAGTATAACCATAGAAGAGTAGCGCGATCTTGCTGAGCACAGAGGCTTTTGTTCATATAGTCACCAAGCGTCGAACACGACTTGATGGAGCCTAACAACAATCACGCTTGCAGTTATTTCGCGCAGATGGGAGAGTAGGGATCAG
This sequence comes from Macrothele yani, assembly GCA_039090855.1. Lineage (NCBI taxonomy): Eukaryota > Metazoa > Arthropoda > Arachnida > Araneae > Macrothelidae > Macrothele > Macrothele yani. The sequence goes on from CM077026.1 coordinate 123,498,308, forward strand.
GTGGAAATCGTATGAAGTGAAATTTCCGGCATGTCAACAAGGAACTGTTCAGGCTGGTGGACACTAGCATATGGTCCGGGGTGTTTTGGACTGGCACCCGTTGTGACCTTTGGTACTTCTAGATGAATCTCTGAATGGTACACGCTGCGTGTCCATAATTTCAGACCATGAGCATCCGTCAGTGGCTATCAGGCACCCACGGGCAATGGAATCTTCCAGGAGGACAATGCGCCCACACACAGAGACGTGGAGACTTCAATATGATTAGAATAACATTTCTCAAGTTTCCACCCTGGAGTGTAATCCTCGTTTATCGGACATGAATCTTGTAGAAAATCTTTGGAGTGCTGTAGAAAGGTCCGTTTGAACTTTGGAACCTACGCCCAAAAAATGCGTCTGAATTATGGACCGCAGTGCGGCAACCATGGGTTGAGATAATTGTGGAACGATTTATTTTACCTTGTGGATTCAATGCCTTTCAGTGTGACTGTCCTTATCCGGGTGAAAAGTAGTGGGCCCATTAGTAGGTAGGTATTCCCTGATTTCTGTCCATTTGGTGTATAGTTCAGTACGTAAACTATAAGAATCGAGGGGTGATCGATTTGACCTTTTCTGTCTTCATTGCATCCTGCAACCACAAGACTGGCTGTAACCGTACTGCAACTTCACATTCTACCGATGACCTTGAAAACTACCTGTAACCGCAGAACTTTAAGGTAACCATGAAGCTTCTATCTTTGGTGTAACACTTTTATTTTCGAGGTTCAGTTCAGTGAGTCTTTAAGTCCATGCAGTGCCGCTTGTTTCTAATTTTGGGCTGCTGGTCACAGGAAAAGGACACAGTCATCTCCGTAGGGAAAACCCATCGCCGATACCTCAGTTGGAACTCGGACCCGTACTTAACTCAGACTTAGCCAAAGATCTCCGCCTTTCAGTGACATGGGGCAGAAAATGTAACTGAAATTTTCAGGTAATCACGGGTATTTAATGTACTCATAGGATCAAACTATAATCAAGGAAACACAGAACCTCAATGCAATCGTGGAAGGTCTTTTCTCTTTGAAACTGAAAAGATTGCTATTATGCACAACGTCCATATAAACAAACTACACTACTGTTTGTAAAATTCTAATAGCATGAAAGACTGCTGATATTATCTTGAAATTTACAGGATATGTACAACAGGTTGGAGCATGAAAATGTTTAAAATGTCAGTGAAAAATGTGCATGAGGTTTCGGAGCAGTGCCCCCTGAACTGCCCGGTATTAGCTATAAAGAGCTGACTCAAATGAGTTGTAATCAGTGAAGAGCCGATATTAAGTCGAAAGGGTGTTTCTTGTCTCTCACTATGCTCCGTCGCCATTATGAACAAGTGACTGACTTTGCTTAAAAAAGGACTGTTGGGATGAGAGAAGCTGGATTTTCCTACCGCGAAATTGCCACTCGTACGGGACAAAACGCAATTTCAGTTTAGCCAAAATTACCACTCGTACATAAAGAAACGCCATTACAGCGATGCCAAAATTACCACTCGTACGGAACGAAACGCCATTACAGTGATGCCAAAATTGTCGCTCGTACGGGACGAAACGCCATTATATTGATGCTAAATTATCACTCGTACGGGACGAAACGCCATTACAGTGATGCCAAAATTGCCACTCGTACTGGACGAAACGCCATTACAGTGATGCGAACGTGGCGTCAATGGGCAGATGAGGCTCGGACGCACAGAAATATGGGAAATGGACAGCAAAATCGTACGACTGTATTGCATGACTGACACCTCCACCGTATGGCAGCGACCGATCGCACAGTGACATACACAGTGTTAGCGCAGCAGTGCAGCACGGTCAGAGGTCAGGCTTTGTCCTCTAGCACAGTTCGACGTCGTTTGCTTAACAGAAGTCTGACTGGTCGCTATCAACCTAATTCTGCGCACTCCTTTGACCGTTAGCCATAAACTCCTCAGGCTGCAATAGGTTCTCGAACTCTTATTGGCAACAGGCCGTGTTTTCTGACTAGTCACGATTCAACTTGAGGCACCATGATGGTCGAATACGTGTTCGAAGATATCGTGGTGAACAAATTGCAGCGCCATAATGGTCCAACGACAAGAGTCACCGTTTGGGGCGCTATTGGGTTCAATTCACGACCTCGCCTGATACAAAATGAGGGAACCCACAACGGCCAGCGATACATCAGGGATGTTTTAAAAGCAGAGGCGATATCCTTTCTTCAGAGTTGTCCTGGTGCTATATTCCAGAAATACAATGCTCTGCCGCATGTGACCCGGAATGTCAAAGATGTCTTCCATGCATGGCAGACACCGCTTCTTCCCTGGCCTGCACGTTTGCAGGACATGTCGCCTATCAAACATGTCTAGGACATGGTAGCTAAGCGACTGGTCTACCAACCGCTTCGCCCGTCACCACAAATGAGCTCTGGTCTCATATAAAAGAAGCCTGGCTGGCTATTCCCCAGGACAATATCAAAAACCTCTTCCATCCAATGCCACGCCGTGTTGAGTCTGTTACTGTTGCTCGAGGTGGCTTCGCACGATACTGAGAAATGCAAACATATCTTGTATAGCTCCAAAAATGTAATCAGTTAACACGAGGATTCTGTGATATAATTTCATTTGAAAAACGCAATTCTTTCTTGGTGTTGCAATTTTCTCAAACAGTAACGTTTGAGGGTTGGGCCGAAAGTAATGCAAAAGTGGATATAACGTTTTTATTAACTGACAGAGCTCATTCAAATTGCACATGTTGGTAGAGTCCTCTGTAGTAACCATTCTTCTTCATTGCAGGCAAATAACGGATTCCAAGCAGAAGCAACGTGCCGTCATTGAGTTCTTGACGAAGGAAGGGTGCAGGCTGTCTGATATCCACAAAACGTTACAGAATGTGTACGCAGATGACACCATTGACAAGAACAACGTGCACAGATGGATGAAGAAGTTTAACAAAGGCGAAACAAGTATTGAAGACAAACGACTCAGTGGGAAATCATCATCTACGACCATTGACACGAATCGTCAGCGAGTGGATGAATTGATTTGCGCGGAGAGACCAGCCACAATCCGTGAGCTTTTTGCACAACTGGACTGTACTCACAATGTCATTCAAAAGATGGTGGAAGACTTAGGGTATCGGAAAGTGTGTTGCAAAGTGGGTACCTCGGCAGTTGACACTCGATTTGAAGGAAAGAAGAGTGGAAGTCTGCTCTGATCTGATGGAAGCTTTTGAAGCCAATCAAGACACGTTTTATTTTCGATTTGGTGACAGGGGATAAGCTTAGAAAAGCCATAAAGAGGAAGAGACCGAACAAGAATCTGAAGAAGATCCACATTCACCTGAGAGAGAGAGAGAGAGAGAGAGAGAGAGAGAGAGCGTACAGCTTCATACACCTACCGAAATTGGAGCATCCAGTAAAGTCATCATCATCATCATCATTGTCAACCATTATCAATCCACTGCTGGACGAAGGTCTCCCCAAGTTTCCTCCACAACGGTCTGTCTTGTGCCAGTCTCCTCCATGTCACTCCCGCATATTTACGAATTTCATCCACCCATCTCCCATGTGGTCTTTTTCTGGGTCTTTTCCTGTCCCTTGGAATCCAATCTAAAATTTCGGCTGTCCATCTATGGTCTGTCCTTCTGGCAGTATGTCCAGCCCATTGCCATTTCAGGGATTTAACTCTGATCATGATGTCTTCCACTCTTGTCATTTTTCGGATCCACGAGTTCCTCTTCTTATCTCTCCTGGTTATACCAAGCATGCACCTCTCCATGCTTCTTTGAGTTGTCTGCAGCTTTTGTATGTCTCTTTTAGTTAAAAGTTGCTCGTGGAGAGCAAAGGAAAATAAAGTCAAATTTGTTCGTAGTTCGAGACTTTAGGATATGTGTCCGAAGATATGTAGGGTACAGCTTCATACACCTACCGAAATTGGAGCATCCAGTAAAGTATGTGTGTAGAAATATGAACAAGACAGTGTAATGTACTTCACTTGTCCTCATTTCAATATTACTCTTTTAGTTGCTCACGTATTTAGCTCTTCCTGCTGTTTCTATCGGGCGTTTTCCTCGTACAAATCGATGTTTTCAAATTCCCCTTTCCAACTTAATCATTATTCCGTTTCAAACATAAGAAACTACCCCTGTCACACGGAGAATCATTCTCCAAACTTTGCGTCCTACCATCTTTGAAGTCTCAGATAAAACTCTTGTCCAGTTTTTCTTGTTCCTTTTCCCAGAAAAACGCTGCCTACTTTTGTGCCCCGCCCAGTGGCCAGTTGCCGAATTCTCATTAACGCGACTCTAACCCATTGTGAGAAATACCTCATTAAAACCTAAAGTTGTAAGAAAAGTCATGCACTTGAATACTGTCCCTACCAGAAATCTGACGCGATAAAACTATGTGTTTGTTTTCATGTCAGGTGAATTTCGAGGCCAGGGCATTAACCGAAAGTCATCAGCATGTTCCTCGGACCACTCAATCCAACACTACACCAATAAAAGCGGTTGTTGCTGTAATAGTGTGCATCTTTCCGCTTTGTTTATACCATTCGAAGTTTCACTGGTGAAGTTAATTTCTGCCATTAAAACAATACGGTTTTTCTAGAACTCCTCTCTACGGACGAAGACCAAACCAGAATCTCAAAAGTTTCTGTTGGTAGAACATAGCAGAATTTCTTTCTAAGATATACAATGTACTACACTGCTGGCCATTAAAAGTGCAACACCATATAAGACAAGAAATATCAAAGCCATATTTATTGTACAGAAAGCAGATGATACAAGAGTGAATCGGTTACAAATACAGAATGGTGAGACAAGGGGAACACATAACAATCAGTATCTGGTGTTTAGCCACCATGAGCGGTAATTACAGCTGATACACGGCCGGCATCAAGAGGAAGAGACTTTGGATGTGTGTTTGGGGAATGTCTTTCCATGTAGCTTCATTGAGATGCCACAGTTCCTCCGTTGTAGCCGTGGTGGTCGCTGGCATGCCAGTCGTCCAGCGAACACGAACCACACGTGTTCGATAGGCGAAATATCCGTGGACTGCGCTAGCCAAGGAAGAAGTGGCACATAGTGGCGATCCAGGAAGTGTTGGACGTTGTGTGCCCCATGCAATCGCGCATTATCCTGTTGGTAAGTGGCTCCAGACCGTCCATCAAGATATGGTACAACAACAAAAGGCTTCAACACCTCAGTGATGTAACAATGGCTATTCAACGTACCTGTAATGCGGACGAGGCGCGTGCGGGAGTGTAATTCAATGGCACCTCTTACAAACAATGCTGGGTGCCGGGCTGGTATGGCGTAGCATAATGCAGGGCTCACTCAGTCAGAACTCGCTGTACTGCCAGGCAGATTCGTCCATCATGGTGCTTTAAAGCAAAGTGGGATTCGTCGGAAAACACGATGCCCTACTATTTTCTCTTCCATGAGCAACGTTCTTCGCATCATTGCAGTCGCAGACTCAGGTTTTGTACAGTTAAAGGTGCCGAAGCAATGGGTGCCTTGAAAAAATGCTCCGCTGCTGCAGACGACGTCGAACCGTCCGTGCGGAGACTGGGTGTTGTGCTATACACTTGAACTGTTAAGATACGGTGATCGATGTGGCATTGCGATCCGTCATAGCCATGCGCACCAGATGTCTGTCCTCTCGTTCGGTGGTGTGACGGGGCCGTTGGGATCCCGCACGTTGTTCTGTTCTTTCCTCCACTACCCACTGATGCCATATTTTCCCCACCGTGGATGCATGCCGTTCCACACGAGCAGAAATGTCTCGGAACTGCTGATTGGGCTGCCGTTGTCTTCAACGGAGCATGCTGCAGCTGTCCGTGGTAAAGAACGGCGAGCAAACACACTTCTAGTGCTTAACACCGGTTCCTTGTTCACCCCCACTTATACGACTTTCAGGGGGCGTTACTGTCCCACGTGATTGCTGCCCGGTTAGTTATTTACATATGCGCCCGTGTTCTACTCTTCTGCCAACTTTCCAGCCACTGGGATGCGGTCTTCTTGGTGTTGTACTCTTAATGGCCAGCAGTGCACATTAGGGACATTTTTATCAAGTTGATCCTTCATAACACACCATGAATAGAGCTTCTGTTTTTCATTCCACGATGCATAATTTATGCGGTAAATTCACATGATTAAAACAATGAAGAATCTGAAATGTATTTCTGCAACTGAAATAAAGCGTAGAGGCCTGAAATGTTTAGAATACTTTTCTCCGGTAAAGTATTCTAAACATTTCTACGGCGCCTGCCAGCGAGCCATGAGCCAACTGTGGATCGATTGCGCAATGACTTCACAGCAGAAATTCTGCTGTTAAACTCGATTACTAAGCATGGCTTTTTTTTTTACTCTTAACTGCTTATGTATGGTGGTCTAATCACAGAGCAAAAGGAGATTAGTCTACAAATGCAACAGTGGAAAAAAAAGTTATAATTAATTTATGTCTTGTTGTTAAAAAAAAAGAAAGGAAACGCCACCTTGATATGCGAATACATCGAAACAAAAGGAAAAAACCGTCGGGGTAAGCAGTTATCTTCAGAACCCAGAACCGACTTTTAACAAGATTAAGTCTCAAAAATAGAACAGTACCATTTTGTGAGCTAAATTACTCTAAGGAAGAAAGAATGCATGCAACTGTTGCGTTACATCTACCAACTGTTTCGCGGACACAAAAAGGGACAATTTAGGACGTGGAAGATTCAAAATTTGCCCTTTGTTAATGTCTCAAAGAAAAGTGTAAGATCATATCGTTAAAGAATGTGAATCCATCTCCTAAGCAATTTTGTTCAAACCGCTAATCTTGTGCATAGAGTATAAATTTAGGAGTCATGTTATAACGCAAAACCTTTTTGTCGGTGGTGGGATTCGAATTCACGTCTTTTCGTACGGAGCCGTTTATTCTCCTGACTGAACTACACCGACTTTGGCTTATCGCTGCAACTTGCCGTTTTGACTGTTGCGTCACCTCAGTGGTCCCTCCCCCTTGAGAAAGGCGGGAGCACGGAATAGCAGGCTTCGGGTTGGCCGCAAAGCATGCTTGAAACATCACACTGTAGAATAAGAAATTTTGATTAATTCCAGACCCTCCTGAGAAAGGCGGGGCCACGAAATAGCTGGTCTTCGGTCAGCTGCAAAGCAAGCTTGAAACAGCTGTTTGCAGAAGAAGGAATTTTGATTAATTCCAGACGACCCTTGAGAAAGGCGAGGGATTGAAATAGCTGGCACCTGGTCCACAGCAAACTACAGCATGCTAGAAACAGCTCACTGTAAAAGAACGAATTCTGATTAATTCCAGACTACCCTTGAGAAGGGGGCTAATACAGTAGCTGGCTCCTGGTCCACAGCAATCTGTGCTAGAAACAGCTCTCTAGAAGGAAAACATTCTGATTAATTCCAGACTAACCTTGAGATAGACGGAGGAATGAAGTAGCTGGCTTCTGGTCCACTGCAAACTATGCTAGAAGCAGCTCGCTCTAAAAGAAGGAATTATGATTAATTCCAGACGACCCTTGAGAAAGACCGGGGGAATGAAATAGCTGGCTTTTGGTCCACAGCAAACTACAGTATCCTAGAAACAACTCACTGTAGAAGAACGATTCTGATTAATTTCAGACTACTCTTGAGATAGCCGGAGGAATGAAGTAGTGGGCTTCTGGTCCACAGCAAACTATGCTAGAAGCAGCTCACTGTAGAAGAGGGAATTCTGATTAATTTCAAACTATGTGTTTGAAGAAGCATCACATTTTCTTGAACCTCAAGGCCAGAATATTCATTTATCGTTCGGGCGCTACCAAAGCGTAAAGCCTTTTTTGCCAGTGGTAAGGTTCGAATCCACGTCGTGCCACTCCGGAGCAGGAAATTCCGACTGAACTACACCGACCTTGGCTTATGACTGCAACTTTACATTTTTACTTTTGAATCATAAACGTCATAAAATGTTACGCTTTTTGACTTTTGAATCATGGTATTCATAAAATCAATTACTAGAGTATGGCATATGAAAACATAATGACGGTTGTCTGCAAGAAACTTGCCGCAGAACATTTCCATCTTGGATTCACTAGATGAAAAGTTATACTGTAAAGTGTTTTTATTCAGTTGACCGTTGTTCTTTGTAGTTGAATTAACTAGTGTCCTCCTCTAACTCATTGATGAATAAAATAAACTAATGTACTTAATTACTTCTTTAAACATATATCTTGCACTCCAGAAATAACTACATGAATAAAACTGGCCAGAACAGAAGAATCAGCAGTCGTTTAACATAAACTGTTTATTTTCTTCGCACTGGATGTTGAAGTCACCAACATACTGATACGTTGCTGGTAGCATTCTGCCCCGAATCAGTTTCGAGACGACACACACAGGATGAAACCGAATCGGTCGAGGTTTTTTTGTTGGTTTAACGACCACCGTGAGCAACTCAATAGGCTACAAGTAGTCGCCCGTCTCTAATTTAGGACCACTGACGTCAGGGCAGAGAGAGAACCAGCTCCATAAGACAAACACATCCATGCATCACTCGGGATTCGAACCCTGACCCTTCTGGGACGAATGGCCATAATCCAACGCTTTAACCTCTGCAACACCGGGGCGGCTCGGTCGGGTTCGACTTCTGGTTCAGAGAACAGTAAAGAAGAGAGTGAGTACGTCAAAACTTCCTCTAGAGAGCATTTAAAAATAAAAAAAAAAGGGGGCAGCAACATTTAATAACTGAAAATAAATACAAGATCGAGATGAACAGATAATTCACAGATACACTGAATGAAAATTGAATAACTAATATGTTAAGCAATATGTCGGTCGATCTCTAGTTAACAAGTTCTACAAACAGTTTTCCTTATTACTGTTGGTAATAATTTAAACGCCATAAATTCGACGACAGAGATGTTTGGAGTTACACCACGAACATTTCGGTCGTCGCTGACATCAAAATATCTCCTTAGCTTGTTCATGATGACATAAGTAATCCACTAAGTGTCTGATATTCACAAAACATTGACTACTAGTATAACACGAGCATAAAAGAACACAAGCGTTCACTTACATCGTCAAAAGAACCCACACACTTTTTCTCTGTCCACCCGTTGCTTTCCTCAGCACACGCTTTGACATCACGTCATCAACTCAGGTCGAAGTTCACTGCTTGAAAAGCTTTGCCACGGTGAATGAAAAAGAAATACACGTCTCGCGTTAGGCGACAGCTGCAGGCACCTGGTTGCGAAACGATACGTTGTTTACTAAACCACCAGCAACGTTTTCGCACTTGACAATGAAAAAGAATTAATTATGAACGTAGCAATACTGTAATAATTAAGACGTAATTCACCTGCTGAAACTTAATAACAAGTTCTAGAGTTAACACATAAATCTCAATCATATAGCTACCATACGTCATTCGTAGAAAATGGCATGAAACGATTACTTGTAACCATGCTTCTGAGGTGGGTGCGGGTTCGAATCCGGAGTTAGGCATAGCTGGTGTGTTTGTCCTACGGCACTAGCTCTCTCTCTTCACTGGAGTCAGTAGCCTTAAACTTAGTACGAGCTAATGCTTATAGGTCACTAATTTCGCAGTGTTCATTAAACACCTAAACAAACCAACAAATAAGAATGGAACAATCAAACTACAATGAAGTGCCATTGAATTAGAGATAGAAGTTATGCAATATCGCGCAGACCTAGCCGAAACTGTGAATAAATAAAATCATCGCACACAGCTTCCCCAATAGTGGTCGATTACAGGCATGACAGGTAAGACGCGTGATTTGGAAGCTTTTGATACTGGCAAATTTTAGGCACTCGCAGGAGGGGTCACTTCATCTCGGAAGCTTTCAACCCCTTTGAGTTTTCCCGTGCCACAGTGTCAAAGTATTTCGAGAATACGAAACATTTGGCAAAAGAACAAGCTCTCAAATATATTGCCGAGGTGTGCCAGCCTCGATAGCTCATGGCCTACGCCGTTTGGGCAGTATTGTTCGAACTTAGAGGCGCAAGATAATATCACATATCCCCACCGATTTGAACAATGGATCAAATAACACGTCAGTGCAAGAACAGTGCAACGCACTCTTAAACGCCTACGGTTTGGGAGTCGCCGGCCCACAAGACTCCCACTGTTAACGGCGCGACACCTAGCTCAAAAGAACAGCGACTCTGGGCAAAAGCACACTGACTCTGAACCACAGAGGACTGATAGCGGATATCCTGGAACGATGAATCCAGATTTAAACTGCATTAAGTCCAGATGGAAGAGTGGGGATCTGGCGTCAACCTTGTGAAACTATGGGCCTTTCATGTCAAGTTGGAACAGTACAAGCTGGTGGTAGCTCAGTGGCGGCCTGGGGTGTCTTTAAATGGAATGATTCGGTACCTTCGATACGTGTGCAGTCGGCTTTGAGTAAAGCCGACTGCACACGTGACTCCAAATATCCATTTACACCTATTCATGTCCAATATTATCCCCGTGGCAACGGCCTATTACAGAAAGATAATTGCCTGGAAAATGTGTACTTTAGCGTTCTAAATTATTTGGCTAAAAAATCCGAAAAAATGAAATACATATTTTAAAGTATTTAATTTAATATCAAATGGTGAAAACATTTCATCTTCAAAATGCATTTGAAAGATTTTTGCCGCAAAATTTACCCCCAAGTACGACGATGTCAACACACCTACAGCAGTCCCAACACACACACAACGCCGCGGCGACGACGCCAATCTTGGCTCCGCTGAAACGAACGTCGTCGTGTTTGTCGCTCTGACGGCAAATTCACTGGCGAAAGACCAGGTACATTCTTGTCAGGAAAGAGTTACACATTGTAGTGCTACGTTACTAAAAATAGTTCTACATTTCTGTTTTAAAACAAATGCTGAGAATTACGTCGTTCTTTCACCCATGATTTCCTGATACGAAATAGAAAGTATACAGATGCCTTTCTTGCTTCTATAAAAACGCTGAAGTAGATGTCACGTTCTGTCCAAGGGAAGTTTGGTGGCAAGTCGAAAAGTGAAAGCTTTGGTTCTGGTATTGAAGGCGTGGGTCGCAGCCCATTTTGTGTCCCAATGCAGTTTTGGTTCTGGTATTGACGGCATTGTTCGCAGCTGTTTGTATCCCACTTATAAGAGACAGAACTGATGAGCTGTTTTCTGTAGTATAGCTCTACAAAATGGAACGCTTTCTTGGCAGGAATGTAACAGTTTCCTCTTGTGGTCTTCCTCCCGTGAATTGGCCGCCGGAGAAAACCTTCGGTTCAACGGAGCAAAGCTTGACTTCGTCGTTGAGAAAAATATCAGCTTATAAAGAAAATTTCAGGAAAAATCGTGTGAGATGTGCAGTACTAGATACTGCGGGCCTTCAGTGACGTAAACATCCCAGAGTGCTGTGCGCGAAAGAATAGATTCTAAGGATAGAGCGTACGCTGTTGTGGTGAAGAATAATTTTACGTGGCGATGACGCGATATCGAAGGAAGCTGTGCGTGCAATATTCCTCTATGGATATATGAATGGCGTGAAAGTTACGGAAGCACTTGGAAAATTGCGAAATGCGTTTGGGGATATTATCGGACAGAGTACTTGCTATGACTGGTACAGGGAATTGGAGACTGGTGTACGGGATCTGTCTGGTGCGCCCAGAAGCGGCAGACCCAGTAAGGTTGAGGATGATACCTCACATACGACCACCAACACCCGACTTCAAAAGTCGGGATATTCGTGTAAAATGTGCAAATGGGTACCTGCTGCTTTGTCTGACCATTAGAACATAAATAGCCGTGTCTCCTCTCTCTGGAGTGAGTTACTGTAACCGACTAAGCTACACCGACGGAATGTATCGCTGCTGATTTGTCGTCTCGACTCGTGCTTCTCGTCTGTGGCACGTCACATCATCTTCCTCTTAATGTTTTTTCTTTGAAGCGATTAATTCCGGAGGATGTGTGGAACGCACGTCACACATTTTTCCAAGAACACAACGTTCAGTAGATCAATTTTTACGTTCGGAAGCCAATTTGAAAACAGGAATTTGTTGGTAAGTCGCGTCTCCTCGCTCCGAAGTGAGTTGCTCTAACCGACGGAATATACCGCTGCAGATTTGTCGCCTTAACACGTGCTTGACCTCTGGAGGACGTCACAACGGGTAAAGGAAAATGGGTCACATACGTAACTGTTACGCAACAAAGATCACGGACCAAGCAAGGACGACCCCCGCATCCCCAAAAGGTCGCTAAGCCACTTCTTCATGGACGGAAGGGAATGCTGAGTTGCTTTTGGGATTGTTACGGTGTGATTCACTATGAACTCTTACCGCGGAACAATACCATCGTAGCAGATGCTTACATCCAACAGTTGGACCGTCTCCATGCTGCACCGCAAGAAAATCATTCAATGTCGATTAATCGAAGTTGTTTTGTTAGTAAAGTCTATAACGAAGTAAATTTCTCCGTCATTTTTATCCACGCCGGAGCTCGAATCCGGGTCCCCTCATTCCGGAATAAATCGCTCTACCAATTGAGCTACGCGGACGTTCGTTCTGACTGCCATCTGCCTTTATGTCGTGTGCGTCCTGCTGGGCAAGCACATCACAAGTCATTCTTCGATAGCGAGGGATAGCGAAGTAATCTTTAATTGAATGTAAACAAGATTTGAAAATTACTCACCTTACACCAGTATATCAAAAAACGATATTTAATAAAAGAAACGTAGACAGTGACTACTGTAGATGAGTAACGGAGTAATTATGATTACATATAAATCCTTTTGAACGATCCGTCGTAATGCCGTCCGGATAATAAAAAATTACAGTCTATTTTACATCCACTGGACCCACAACACTAGATAAAAGTCTCGTTGTCTGCTATCTTACGTGCGCTACTACATCGTACGACACATCCTCGTGTTTACTGAACGTGGCACGTTACTTGGCGCCTTTCGCCGATCCTGTTGGTTGCGGTTTGTTCCCAACATTCTCCCACTTGGTAAGTGGCAAGGAACAATGATCGGTTGATGATAGGAGTCTCATAGCTGTTCTGTGGGTCTCAAGCATACCTATGGGAAGTGGTTTAGTCAGTATGTCAGCAATAATCTTGTTCTCACAATATTTCAGTCTTATGGCTGAAGGGTAGGCTTCTTATGAAATGGATTTTGACATCCAGATGCTTTACTCTTGAATGAGCCTTCTGGTTTTTTCATTAAACTAATACAAGCATTATTGTCCTCATAAAGTATAGTGGGTGCAGTTTGAGGGACATGTAGATCATTTAATAGATCTTCCATTCACGCGAAGCATTTGAAGTTGCAATGTATGCAGCCTCTGCAGATGATACAGCGATACAGCTCTATTTCTTGCTGCTCCAGGCAACGGTGGTGTCTCCCAGTTTCATAATGAAACCAGTGGTTGATGTTATATCTTGGGTATCACCTGCGTGATCCACATCAGCAGAAGCTGATAGTTCGATACTAGTTTCACAATTGATCTGTAGTTTGTAGGTTGAAGTTGCTTGTAGGTAATGGATTACTCTTTCTAAAGCTTTCCAGTCCTTGACTGAAGGTTTTTCTAATTTTCTTCCTAACAATACAACTGCTGTTGCAATATCCGGACGGCTGACGTTGGCAATATACAGAATAGCTCCCACTGCTTTGTGATACACTTCCTTATTTTCAAAAATCAATTCATCATCTTTCGACGATTTTAAGTACTCAGTAGACATCGGAGTATAAGATTTCATGGTTTCATTTTCACTATATTTCTCTACGGGATTTAGGATTTTCTTATTCTGATGAAGTAAAAAACCTCCATCTTGTTTTATTTCTATTCCTAGATAGTATTTGACATCTCCCAGATCTTTGATTTCAAAATAATTTTTCAACATTTCTTTAGCCTTTTCTGTATTGTTTACTGATTTGTTGCTGTATATCAAAATATAATCCATATAAACAATTAAATATGTAGTAGAGTTTGGGTCGACGAGTATAAATAAGCATTGATCAGCCATGTTCATCCAAGAATTTAACAAGCGTTTGATTCCATATTCTTCCTGATTGTTTCAAACCATAAATAGCTTTCTTTAATTTACACACTTTATTTTTTTCGCCTTTAATCTTATAACCAGGTGGTTGATTCATGTAAACTTCTTCATCCAAATTACCATACAAATAAGCAGTTTTGATGTCTATGTGTCTCACAGGTATTTTTTTATACGCTGCTATCTTTAATAGAGTTCTGATCGTGGTGTGAGTTACTACTGGTGAGAAAGTTTCATCGTAGTCAATTCCAGGCTTCTGAGTATATCCTTGGGCCACTAAACGTGCTTTGTACTTCGTAGAACAATCACTTGTATGTTTGATTTTAAAAATCCATTTGCAATCAATCTCTTTCTTTCCTGGTGGCAGGGTTACTAACTCCCAAGTGCTGTTCCTTTGTAAATATTCCATCTCCTCGTCTGTCGCTTTTATCCAATGCAGACTTTGTGATTCCTCTAAGTTTTGCATTTCATTTCAATTTTTGGGTTCTGTATTATTTTGTTTAGCAAGTCAGCTGTACCATTCAGGTGGTATTCTTTTATTTGACTTCTTTGCAGATCTCCTCAATTGCTCTGGGTTACTTTCAGGTTCAGACGCACTTTCTGCCCTTATTGGTTGGGAAATATTGGTATTTTCCAGAATCACGTCCTGTGTTGCTGCATTAGGTTCAGAAGCACATTAATGATCATTTGGTACTCGCATGTTTCAACTCTTTTTCTTGCGTCGAATTTTACATTGCGGCTAATTGCGATTCTCTCATTTTCTGGAAATAGTATTCTATAGCCCCTAGATGTCCCATCATATCCAACGACTATACCAGCCTTTTCATAATCATCGAATTTTCTTGTTTTTCCAGGTACATAAGACAGAGCTTTGGATCCCAAGACCTTCATATGACCCAAATATGGTTTTGTACCAGTCCACAGTTCCATAGATTTACCCGTACTTTTTGTGGGAACTCCGTTTTGAATGTACGTAGCAGAGATTATTGCTTCACCCCAATATTTATCTTCCAGACGGGCGTCTAACAACATGGCTTTAGACATTTCTTGCAGTGATCTATTCATTCGTTCTGCTACACCGTTTGTTTGAGGACAGAATACCACACAGTAGTTTGATGTTCAATTCCATGTTGTTTTGAGTAATTCTCAAACTCCGTGCTGGTGTATAACCACCATTATCAGTTCTTAGAGCTTTTGGCCTTTTGCCAAATTTGTTGTTTACACTCGACACATATTCTTTGAATTTACTTATTGCGTCATTTTTATGCGAAATAAGATATGTAAACCTACTGTGATCATCTACAAAAGTTGTGTAGTATCTTTTATCACTTGGAGTAACTGATGACATGGGTCCACTAATATCACTGTGTACGAGTTCTAAAGTTTCATTTGTCCGGATTGGATTTACTTTAGAAAATGGTTTCTGTATCATTTTTCCTTTGATACAACTTTCGCAAAATGTGTCTTTTTTACAACTAGACAATTTTATGCCATATGCTAAATTTTTTGCTCTCTAGTTCTTTTATTGCTTGTATATCCTTATGAGAGAGTCTCCTATGCCATAGGTTGATGCAATAATTTTTATCCTAATTTTGCTGCTTGTGCATGTTGATACTTTTCAACGGTTTGTAACTTATACAGATTATCATCTGATACGCCAACAGAAGAAACAGTTTTATCATGTTTGATTAAGCAGAGGTTTCCTTTGAATACGACAACAAACCCTTTATCAGTAATTCTCTTGACTGTCAACAAACTACTTTCGAGCTCACGTACGTAGAGAACATTCTCAACTTTAATTCTATTGACTTTAGTATCAGTTTCGCAGTTGAGATAACCTAGTCCTATGCATAGGGATTTTATTTTTCTTCCATATGTGGTTGTAATACTTTCGTTAGAATCAGGGTATAAACCACAGCAAAAGCTCTTGTCATTAGTCATGTGTGTAGTTGCTACTGAATATGGACCAATGAGTGCACAATAATGTGCTATTTACTCTGTCTTTCGCTCTGTATGAATGGTTGTCATTTCGTTTCATTACACTTAGTTCTGCGATTTTTTTCTTTAGTTGCAAATTTAGCTCTGTAATTTTGTGTGTGAACGTTTCTGCCGACATTTTTATTTTTCTCAGTTTTGCCTTTATTTCTGTCTTTGTAATACCAGCATTCACTAACTGTGTGATTCCTTTTGCGGCAATGTGAGCAATATTTACTTTCATTACGTGCTCTACAGACAGATTTAAATTCAGGTACTGTGTTCGAAGTTTGTGCGTGCGCCTTCGAATTTTCTCGTCTTCTACTGTACTCATCCACTAACCTATTCTTAACAAATTCCAGTGTTAAATCTGTGTCAGGTCTTGCTTTCAAAGCAGTAACTAATGTGTCATAATTAGCGGGAAGGCTACACCACAACATAGCTGTAAGGTGTGAGACATCAACATTTTCGCCGATTGACCTTGGCTTTGTTACAACTTCCAAACAACTGTTAATATGCTCTTTCATAATGCTCCTAGTTTTGTTAAAACGAAAACTGTACAATTTACGTAACAAATAAAGTTTACTCGTTAAACTTTCTCTCTCATATAAGCTTTTCAATGCAAACCACACATCTTTGAAATAAGTGCAATTTATAACATGTACGTTTTGATCATCTTCTAATAAAAGGCACTGAAGAGCAATTAAATGAGTCAGCTGGCGTTATGCAAATGTGGCGCTGTGGGCGGCCCTGTAAACAGAAACGACATGACGTATGCAGCGATCCGACAATATAAGGAGTGATGTGACGGGAATTAGGAAGAGTCGGACGCAGTATGGGTAAGACGAAGGATCTAAGCGCATTTGATCGTGGGAAAATTGTCGGAGCCCAACGAATGGGTCACTCCATCTCGGACGTCGTGCAGGCACTGGGGTTTTCACGAGCCACTGTGTCACGGGTGCACCATGAGTACATCGAATCCGGTAAAACCATCCCTGCAAGGGCCAACTGCCGTGGACAACAGCGTGTGGATGAGCGGGGTCATCGTCGGCTAGCTCGCATTGTAACAGCTGATAGACGGGTCACAGTGCAAGAAATCACTCGGCAATTTAACGCTGGTGCGCAGAAACGTGTAAGCAGCCACACCATCCAGAACCATCTCCTCGCTATGGGGTACAGAAGCCATCGTCCCACGAGGGTACCGCTGCTGACCGCACATCACAGTGTGCAAAGATTAGCATGGGCGCGGGAACATTGCCACTGGACCCTAGACATGTGAAAAAATGTTGCCTGGACTGATGAGTCGAGATTTACGTTGGTACATGCGGATGGCAGGATAAGAGTACGGCGCAAACAACATGAAGCGATGGATCTTTCTTGCCAGCAGGGTACTCTTCAAGCTGGTATGGGTGGCATTCTCGTCTGGGGACTGTTTACGTGGACTGAAATGGGACCCCTGATACGTGTGACATCGTCCCTCACAGGTCAACGTTAACGGGATATCCTGGACGACCATTTGCTCCCGTTTGTGCGTCTCTAATATCCCACTGGGGACCTCATCCTGCAACAAGACAATGCACCGTGCCATCGCTCCCGAATTACATCCGATTGGTTAGATGAACACTCCACCGACGTGATCTCAATCCCATGGAGCACATCTGGGATGCCATCGAGATAGATGTTCGAGGCTCTGACCTCCCTCCATCAAATCTTCGTGAACTGTGGGAGCTTGTTCAGGGGTCGTGGATCCGTATGGCTTCCCAACGCTTCCGGTGTCTTGTCGAGTCCATGCCTAAACGAATCGCCGCCGTCATCAGGTCGAAAGATGGTGCTACACGTTACTAGACAGGTATCTCAATTTCAATTGCTCTTCAGTGTATACTGGCTTTACAAATACTGTCTTTTTGATTCATGTATCATCTTTAAGTTCTGGTAGTTCATCTGAGATTAAATCCCAGAGATTTTCCTTAATCAGGAACATTTGCATTGTGACGTATATTCTAATTTAATTTTCATTTTTAGTTCCTTTTCCTATGTAAATTTGAGTTTGTTCTCTTTTGCATCTTCCAAATTTAACGTAGCAGTATGACTAAGTAAATGTCTCCATTTGTATGCCAAGGGAGAGATTCAAACCCCCAACTCTCGGCTCCGGAACTCCAAGTACTATCCACTGTACTATACCGGCGTGTGCTCTCACTGCTATCAGCCTTTGGCTCGTGTGCGTCTTGCGGCGCAGGCACGTCACAGCATTTTAAATTTCCATGATGAATAATTGTTCGAATTCAGCTTTGCCATACTTAGTTGAGTAGCCATTTTTTTATTAGGCTAATTTATTTTCCTTTATCTAACTTTCATTCAAGAATCAGCTCATCAGTCCCATAATCGTTCTAATATGTTAGTAAAGTCATTCTTCGATAGCGAGGGTTAGGGAAGTAATATTGATAGGACGCAAAGAAGATTCGAAAATTACTCACCTTATACCAGTTTATCAAAAAACGATATTTGTTAAAAGAAATGTAGACGGTGATGACTATAGAGCCGCCCCGGTGGCGCAGTGGTCTAAGCGATGGCCTCTGATCATTCGTCCGAAAGGGATCCGGGTTCGAATCCCGGTCAGGCAGGGATGTTGTGTTTGTCTTACGGCACTGGCTCTCTCCCTTCCCTGGAACAAGTGGCCCTAAATTAGGGACGGGCGACTGCTTATAGCCCATTGAGTTGCTCACGGTGGTCTTTAAACCTCCAATAACAATAACAACAATGACTATAGATAAGTAATTATAAATCCTTTTTAAACATGAATACAACGATAATTGCGTTCCATTGTAATGGCGTCTGGATAATCAAAAATTAATGTCTATTTACATCCATTGGATTCGCAACACTGGTTAAGTGTCTTGTTGTCTGTTATCTTACGCGCGCTCGTACATCGCACGACACGTCCTCATTTTGATAGAATGTGGCACGTTGCTTGACTCCTGCCGCTCTTCCTGTTGGTTTCGGTTTGTTCCCAATATGTTCTTCACCAGGATAATGCTCGCCCACATGTAGCTTTACGGACCCAGCAAAAACTGCACGAGCTGGAATGGAAAATATTGTCTTATCACCTTATTCTCCTGACACTGCCGCGTCCGACATTCACCTCTTTCGGTCCTCGTCAAATTTTTCGCTGAGAAAAGTTTTACTAATGACGATGATGGGAAACGTGGCATGGATGACTTCAACTCCCGCTCGCCAGACATCTATCGCAATGGGATGTTTCAATTCGTAGATCGGTGGAACAAGGTCATCAGTTACAGTGGGGACTATTTACGCGATTAGGTGAAGTGTTTTGTACAATTTTTATTTCCTCTATTTTCCGGATACTTTCTGATAGCGAATTGTTAGCTTTCAAGGCTACCGAAGTGTGTGAGACATACATTGGCGGAAAGTGAAAAAAGAACACCAAAAAGGAATTGGCGGACGATCATGAAATTTACATATGTTAATGGGGTCGAGGTTACGTAGGTGTGATGTTAATTTCGGGACCAACCGGTGAGCGCCTACGCCACAGCACGGCATAATATGCAAATTATCGTCGGTGGTATTTAAGGAGTACGGCGAAGTGAATGTAATCAGTCGGCGTACGGACACGTGCGAAGACCCTGAAGAAGCTGCATTGCCTGGACATGGAAGACTTGTACGATTTCAGCAGTTATCGGACTTTGAGCGAGGTCGTCTAGTCGGACTCCGCGAATCCGGGTGGCCGTATCGTCGTATTGCGGAGCGAATTGGACGGGAAGTATCGGTGGTGGTACGATGGTGGCGTAGATGGTCCGAGGAACATTCCCACACGAGAAGACGTGGAACCGGGAGTCACATACGGACTGATGAGCGGACCGATCGACGCATAAGAAGAGCGGCGTTGTCAAGCAGAACATCCACTGCGACGCAATTCCGAGCTGCCGTTGCACCTGAGGTGACTGTGTGAATAATCCGCAACCGTCTACTGGATGTAGGACTACGTGCACGTGTGCCTCTGGCATGTGTACCTCTGACTCCAGCCCACCGTCAGGAAAGGCTGCAGTGGTGTCGCAAACGTCTGCACTGGAGGACGCAATGGCGATCTGTCGTGTTCAGCGATGAAAGCAGATTCTGCTTGGGAGCCTCCGATGGCCGTATGCGTGTTCGCAGACTCACAGGGGAGCGTCTACACCCATCTTGCATCCGCCAGCGACACACAGTGCATACACCTGGACTCCTGGTGTGGGGAGCGATCAGCTATCACTCCCGTACAAAACTAGTGTTTGTACCAGGTACGTTAAACAGCACCTCCTACATCAACAACATAATTCAGCCCGTTGTTGTGCCATTTGTAAGGTCGGTCCATCGTGGTGTTTTCAAGAAATATAACGCACGCCCACACACGGCACGTGCAACGCAACATGCACCTCAGAGTGTGAGACAACTTCCATGGCCTGCACGTTCACCGGATTTGTCCCCCATTGAGTACGTGTGGGATTTTATGGGACAACGACTTATCCAGTCTCCACGGCCAGCCACGAACATCCCCGATTTAACCGTCCAGGTTGAGGATGCTTGGAACTCAATACCCCAAACTTACATCCAACATCTGTACGACAGACTCCATGCCAGAATTGCACATTGTGACGCAGTTCATAGCGGTTCGACCTCGTACTAACCATGTTACATGGAAATGTTATTTTTCAGTTTACCAGCAAACACAGCTGTATTTCGCCATAATGTTTTGATCACGTTATCCTCTGTATTCCGTTATTATGCTGTATAAATTTAGTTGGTATCAGAAGTCTCCTTCTTGGTGTTCTTTTTTCACTTTCCAGCAGTGTATTATAAGAAAATTCTGTAAATGGACAAATGACAAAGTAAGGAGCGAAAAATTTGTACCAGAAGCTGGCGAAAAAGTTTAAAATCTAATTTTAGTCGGATTTTAAGCAGTGGCGTTTTGCGTTTTCTCTTGAGCTGCGCCCGGGGCAGCCGTTCCCCACGAGTAATGTCCAGATGGATTTTTCTTAAAGGGACGCTGAGTTTCAATCCAGATGTGATCCGTACAAGGAAACAGAGAAAATGAACTTTGAATATCAAGATTGCCAGACAGAAAATCACCGGATTTTATCTTGTGCAACTGTAATGTGAGAGAATTTGTAAACAATTCCCACTCGCATCCGGACTTATGACAAACTGCAGGCAATCCTTGAATAATATTGAGAAAGAAGTACTCAGGTGTGCTTCTAAAAATATGCTATCATATACGCATGCGCCTATCCGAAATAGGAGGCCACTAAAAGTCCAGAGCTTTCTCTGTATCTATGTATCGATCAAACATTGGCAGACATACGCATTCTTCGAAAAAAACTAACTTCATCATCATCCATTATAGCTGATACTGGTAAAGAAAGATTCCCTAAAGACAGTTTTGGATCAGGAAGGGGCTGGTTTATTGCGCGTGAACTGCCGTTACACACGTGCGTCTTTAGTCTACAACGAGTTGCTCATCAATTTTCTTTCTTTTTTTGTTTTACAGCGTAAAAAAATTGGCATATTTTTGCTAGCAACAAGATAAATGTGAATAATACATTCCACCTAAGGAGGCTTTCGTTACGATATTGAAAACAAAATTGCTCTTTTCTTCTTTACTGAGAACACAGAAGGCGTAGCAGAGTATTTTCACGGCCATCTTTCTCATTAATTTTTAGCATATTTTGTTTGAAACATTTTTCCGTCAAGTGAATATTTAAGAAGCTAGTGAACAGAACATACTTCCTTCAGGCTGCGACTTCTCTTTTTACTTACACACAAAAAAAGAGGAATCTCATTAAGTTCTAAAATTTTACATGGAAGAGTCTTTCGATCGAATGAATTCCTAATAAGACGTACCGAGCTCATAAAGACAGTGATTATTTTGTTCACGAAAGTGATAACTTAGTTGGTCGATGCGTCCCACGTGACCATTTCGTTTTCCGAACAATCATTAAAAACACGCAGTAGTTCTAGTTTTAAAATTTGCCAAGTGATACTACACTGCTCAAGAACCTTAAGAGATATTGCGATAGAAACCATGAACTTAAAAACATCTAATGAATTAGTAACGAAAACATGAATGAGACAGTTTAAACTAAAAAAACATCTAATACAAGGAAGGGCAAACTACGGCTCGCCGGTGTGTCCAATCTGGCTCGCGGGAGAAATAATTTAAAAAGCGTTTCTTCTCTAAGGCATGACACATCATTTAATCTATTAGGGGTATGTAAAAGTTTCCGCCGTTTTAAGGAGACAGGAACAATCAGGAAACCAGTACACATTTATTGAACGAAATATTGGCCGTTAGCATCAATGACCTCTTGATATTTTTCAGGTAAGAAATGAACGCCTCTGTGATAGGACTCGGGTTTTGAACCGAAGAACGCAGTGACGAAATTTTCCACCTCTGCAACTGTGGTGAACCGCCGTTAGGCTAGGGCATGCATGCTGCATAGAGCGAAACAGATGAAAGTCTGAGGGTGAAATGTCCGGGGAGTAAGCCGGGTGCGCTAAAACCTCCCAGTGTAACTGTTCAAGGATTGATTTCGTGGTGGCACCGACATGTGGTCTGGCATTATCATGTAACAGGATGACTAGGCGGCGTTCTTTACCTATCCATGGGCGGTTTTGCTCGATTTCGGCGTTCAATTTTATCAACTGATTGCTATATTGTTGCGCAGTGATTGTTTCTCCCGGTTTCAACAGTTCGAAGTACAGCACTCCATGCATATCCCACCACACACACAACAGCACCTTTTCCCCGTGGATATCCTGTTTTATAGTGGATGTTGATGGCTGGCCTGGATCGACCCAGGATTGCTTCCGTACAGGGTTGTCGCAATAGACCCATTTTTCATCCCCGGGGACAACCTTCCACAGGAAGTTCTTCCCTTGAAACCTCTTCAGAAACGACATGCAGACGGCCAATCGTTGACCAATATTACGCTCCGTTAAACTGTACGGAACCCACTTACCAATCTTCTGGTTCTTCCCCAAGGACTGTAGACGCCGTACCACCGTCGATTGTGCCACTTTCAAACGTTTCTCCAGTTGCGTGGTCGATTGTGTGACATCCTCTTGCAACAGCGATTCCAGTTCCTTGTCTGCGAGTTCCTGAGACCAAACGGCACGTGGATTGTCTTCCAAGCTTATATCACCTTTCTTGAACCTGGCAAACCATTCTCGACACGTCCGCTCACCCATAACCGTTTTGCCATACGCCTGACATATTGAACCGTATGATTCACTCGCCCTTTTCCCTAAATTAAACATGAATAACAAACAGTGCCGCAAATTAACTTTACCGACCGCCATGCTTGGATTCATGTACGAACTGACAGCACGGTTCGTCTGCCAGTTAGACCCCTAGAGCGCCCTCTAGCGGGGGCGGCGAAAACGTTTGCATACCCCTAACAGAAAACACTGCTTGCTCTATTCTGAAATGCTCTTCATTAATTTCTGGGTGCATTTTCAAGATAAGATCAACTTCACCTTTCAAAAGTGTACTTTCCAATTTTCTTACGACGGGTGCTGCAACTCCCATTTACTGTATTTAATCTCGAAAAAGATGCCAACCACGCAGGCGCGATCTTAGCTCACTCAACTTTTCTTTGAGCTCACCCTTTAGCCCTTCCAAAATATTTAAGCAGTCAGAACATACGGCTGCTGCAACCATTTAAGATTTTGGGGAACTTGGATAAACGTACATGGATTTCTCGAATTCACTGATATTTTGATATATAAAATGAATTTTTCGTTAAATTTAGCGTGTACTCCTGGGAAGAGGAGGAAGTCCTGTGAGCGAATGTGTAAGAGAATAGTAGAAAGATACCACTCCTCCGGTTCGAACCCCGGTGAGCCATGGACGTTGTGTTTGTCTTAAGGCACTGACCCTATCCCTTCCTAGGAATGAGTCCTTGGAATACATACCTGTACTCGTTGTCATCATATGAGTGTACTACTCTGGGAGATACGTTACCTCCGGTTCAAAAAGTAGATACTGCTCCGGTTCGAACCCCGGTGAGCCATGGACGTTGTGTTCGTCTTAAGGCACAGACTCCCTCCCTTTCCTGGAATGAGTCCTTGGAATACATACCTGTACTCGTAGTCATCATGTGAGTGTACTACTCTGGGAGATGTTACCTCCGGTACAAAAAGTAGTTACTCCTCCGGTTCGAACCCCGGTGAACCATAGACGTTGTATTCGTCTTACGGCACTGACTCTCCCCCTTCGTTGGAATGAGCCCTTGGAATACATACCTGTACTCGTAGTCATCATATGAGTGTACTACTCTGGGAGATACGTTATCTCCGGTACAAAAAGTAGATACTGCTCCGGTTCGAACCCCGGTGAGCAATGGACGTTGTGTTTGTCTTAAGGCACTGACCCTCTCCCTTCCCTGGAATGAGTCTTTGGAATACATACCTGCACTCGTAGTCATCCTATGAGTGTACTACTCTGGGAGATGCAGAACAGTTACCTCCGCTACAAAAAGTAGTTACCATTCCAGTGGCGCAGTGGTTTAGCACCGGCTTCTGACCATTCGTCTGAGATAAGTACGAGTTTGAATCCCGGTGAATTATAAATGTTGTGTTCGTCTTACGACACTGGCTCTGTTCCTTCTCTGGAACGAGTGATCCTAAATCAGGGACCGGTGACAGCTTTTAGTTTATCGAGTCGCTCATGGTGGCCATTAAACCCCAAAACACACAAAAAAGTAGTCCTTAGCGTTTACAGTGAAGAGCAGCAGAATTGTTGCTCAGAATCTATTTTTGTTTGCTCAGAAGTTTTCGGGCATAATTTCTACTTAAGACAAATTTTCAAAATGGCAGAAGTCATTTTAGAAATTGATTTGGTATGGGAAGTTATTCAATCAAGAGTACCTCGCACTAGCGACCGCAGTCTGTCCAGCCCTGAAACTCACGTAATTTAGAGAACAGAGCGGGTCGGGGTGAAAGCGACAGAAGACGTTTACTAATATTCGCAACACAGCGACATAAATTTATTGTAGAGGAAATGCGATAGGGGTGTATTTAAGCAGCCGTAGGGGAGAGGAGAAAGGAAAAAGAAAGAACGGTGCAAGAGCTTCGGTTAGGTATAATGTAATATCTTTTTCATGAGCAAGATTGGTATTACGCTATGTCTAAGGAATGTTGAACTAAATAAGAATACGATGCAATAGTTCCTAATTAAGCTTTTACGGCCAGACGAAACATAAACAGAAGTCAGACTTACGATAACCTTTTATTGGTCCAGCACGATTTTCAGTAGAACTCCACAATATAAGACAGCAGATATCAGATAACATTTATCTAATTGAACGTCTACAAAAACACATCCACCTGAGCAACTGTCGTTTCGTCCTTTTTATCTATAGTTCTTATTTCAGTCATACGTCACTTTCTCTCTGTCCTCAAATGTGTTGCCAACCTCATTCTCGTTTGAGGGGAAAATACATAACGTTAAGCTTGGAAGTATAAAGGAGAACAAACTCAAATTTACATAGGAAAAGGAACTAAAAATTAAAGTTATTTTAGAATGTACGTCACATAGGTCACAAAGCCGAAAATGTGTGGGGCGTATTGATACTATTCTTGCGCTTTCCTGGAGACTCCGTGATCCAGCTTTCGTACCTTCAACAATAATATACTTTTAGGTTGACTTGGAGTATAGTGTTTAGTTGATTAGTTTTTTTGTTCAGCGTAAAGTCCTATGAAATTAGGCCTTTTTTGTATACTAAACTTTTATGTTATTAGCTTTCCTGCTGCTTAGGAAAAATATTGTCTCACACTTTCCCTTTATATCCAAAGAAAGAACCATACGCGACAATATTGGAACCTGCCGTATGATAAATGCGAACGAGGAACTGACAAGAGGTAATATTTTTCCCTGTATTTTGTAAAAGGAGTAAATGAGAGAGGCATAACAATTCCCGAATTCCGAATTCCACTTTTGCAAAGTTTACAGATGAGAACGACCATGTCGTTCATTTTTAGGTCTCATTTTGTAGAGCTCCCTTTGCACTTGTTTCCGATGACCACCGTAAGAAATGTGCCAGTTTAGTACATTAAGGATTCCTCCTGGGAGCTGAGCTCTCCTGGAGATTGTCTTTGTGACTGCATACCGAAGAAGACCTTCGTTGTTTCATTGCAACAATGCTCTTCCGAATGTGAGTACTAAAAACCCCGCACAGTGAAGCCCGGTTTAATGAGAGAACGTGGGCGTTAAACTAAACTGTTATTTTACAGTAAGCCCGTTTCTCTCTTTCGGACAGTTACACTTTGTTTTCAGTATGAAGGTAACCCTCGATTATTTATATTGCAGCAAAAGCTAGCGCGCCTCCTTCAGTGAGCTCCCATTTCAATAAATAATATCTCAGGCTTTTTCCTTTTGAATTTTTTAAGAATTTTGTTCTCTTCAAAAGCACCACAAAATAACGTATGCTATAATTCACGTGATGAATAAGGTACATCAAGTAACAGAACTTCCAATTTCGGGAGAAGAATATTTTTATCGCTAACCTGTTTGTTCATATGATTACTGCCAAAGCACTTACTCTCTTTCCAACAGGTACCTACCAACTCCCGAAACCAAATAACAGCTTTCAGGAATTAGTGCGGTGCAAAGGAAGAAACCTTCCAACTTTCAAAAAGTGAGGAGATGTAAGACATGGATAAAGGCCAACTCCAACAATCCGATAAGAATACTATTCTGGGATTAGTGCAGTGTAAGGAAAAAGCCTACCAACTCTCCAGGGGAAGTGAGGAATGCAGGATAGACACTGCTGTGGGGCACAAAAGTTCCACCCTGTGATATCTTACACTTGTCCTAAATACTCACTGCTGGCAAATGTTGAAAAAGTATTGCATCAGATGCAAAAATCGTAAATTTTTAAGTGTAACTCGGTTTTTAACTAACTGTTACAGTTATTTCATCGTTTATATGTTACAGTATTAAATGCAAAATTTCATGGATATTTCAAAAATGTCTTAGTTTCTCCTATAGCTATTTATGTTCTTAAGATATCAACTAAAATATGGATTTTGACAAACACATTGAAACTCATGTTAGCTGCGTATCAGTTGTTACAGCTAATCATAGACATTCTTTTACCTAATTGGCTGCTTCCTAATATTATCCTAATCCTACTACAGACTTTATAAGGGTTGACGCAGAGCCACTAGAGCATTGTAGTGGTCGCTTCTCGTTGTTATTAGGATATAATTTGTGCACATTCTCAATAATAGATAAAACTGCGGAATTGTCCACAGCAGGCAATGTAAAAATAGTTGTTCTGCGTGAAGAGAGATATTCTTCAAGGCAAATCGGTGAAAGAGTGGGCTGTAATCAATCTACAGTTATCAAGTTTCTGAAGAAAGTAAAAAACACCGGTCATATTAAAAATATGCGTCGCAATGGAAGACCCAGATTCACTTCAACCTGGCAAGACTGTTCATAAAGCTAAGCTTGTCAGACAGGAGTCTCAGTTGTCCTGTATTGCTTCAAAGATGGTCTGAAGTGACAGACGTTACTTTTTTTCAAATTATTTATTCTGAGCAATAAAGAGAATCTGTGGTTACATGAGCCTGGGCAACACCATGCCAGGAAAAATAAGAAACATAATAAATGGATATATACAAGAAACGTATGCTATGTACAGATGAGGAAAGCACAAATATATAAAATACGAGCAGAAGAAAACGCATATGAATATGACGGTAGGCTATGACTACGCCAGGATATAACAAAGGATTGATGTATATACACATGGGATGAGCGCAATTTACAAGATGTGTGTGACAGATCTATATAATATTAGAATACACAACGTATAGCTTCTGAGCTGAAACGGGAACAGTACAATCAAGAGGACATCAAAGCCACAGTACGATGAACTCTGAATAGGGGATGTATGTACAAGATATGCAAAAGTAGTATAAAAATGGTTCAAACAGAAAACATCAGAATGCATAACATATAGCTACAGGGTTGAAACATGAACAGTACAAACTAGAGGCTATAAGGCACAGTACGATGAACTCTGAACGGGGGATGCATGTACAACATATGCAAAAGCAGTATACACTGAGTGGCCACTTTATTATGACCACCTGACAGTTTTAAGCGAATGAGCTATGGCTGCACGCTGTGGGCGCCACAGGGCAAGGCTAGTATAAAAAGGGAAAGCTTAGTACTTGCGACAGTAGTAGAAGTGATTTTTGGGTGACGAGATGGGTAAAAAATGTGATTTGACGGACTTTCAACGTGGGATGATTGTTTACAAGATGTGTGTGACAGATCTATATACTTTCAACAGAAGAATACAGCAAAATATATATCAGCGTCATTCAAGTAACAATTAACTGTAAGCGTTTCAAAACATATTGTGGTGGTCATCAAGAACAAAATTCGGTATACACGGCTTTGAATTTTTTCTGTGAAGACATATTTTGCTGCAAGTGCCCCATGATTTTTGGGTAGGGGAGTGTACATTTTAGATATCCCCTGCGGCAGGTTTTTGTGGGTCTGGTTCATTTGCCCGACGTTTACTTCACCGAAGGGTCACTTAACCGAAAACCACTTCACCGAAAGATCACTTGATCGAAAAGTTCATTTCACCGAAGGGTCAGTTTATCGAAAACTTTGGATTTCATTACAGGATCTGTTGAAGCATGGTTCAAGTTCGGCACACGGACCATCGAAACGTTAGGGGATTATACTCAAATTGCACTTTTGATTTCTCGGTGTCACAAAGAACGCAAAGATTTAGTTTTAAGGCTTGCCTCGAATTAGGCCTTTTTTAGCAAATTTCAATCATGTTCCTAAGGTTTACATAAAAGTAGTGTTCATGTTCATAAGGTTTACATAAAAAGTCAAGTTAATAATGTTGCACATTTTTTCAGGCAAAAAGAATCAAGTTTAGGACCCTAGGTCTTGGCTTTGGCATTTGTAGCAAATTTTAACCATGCGTGTTCATGTTCATAAGGTTTACATAAAAAGTTACTTTGCATTTTATGTAATGCTTATAATTATGAGTAGGGTTAAAATGGCCAGTATCTAGGCCTACGGTCAAAAAATTAATGTTTTGTTGTTGAGTAAAAGTGGAACATTATTTACTTGATTTGCTGTGTAACCCTTATGAATATTAGCTCGGAGGATTAAAATTTGACAAAAAGGCACAGATCTAGGCCTTATAATTAATGTTATATTTCAAAAAACCTACTCATGGGGATGCATTTCATAGAAATTAAAAGCGTATTTTCTATACAATCCGACAATGTTTAGGTGGCCAGTTTTTCAAAAACCCGCACCACACTCCAACACATCTCTAACAACAAAATTCTAAGTTTTCGATAAACTGACCATTCGGTGAAATGATCTTTCGATATAATGAACTTTTAGGTAAAAGAATCCTTCGGTGAAATGATCTTTCGATATAATGAACTTTTAGGTAAAAGAATCCTTCGGTGAAATGAACTTTCGATATTATGAACTTTTAGGTAAAAGCATCCTTCGGTGAAATGAACTTTCGATATTATGAACTTTTAGGTAAAAGAATCCTTCGGTGAAATGAACTTTCGATATAATGAACTTTTAGGTAAAAGAATCCTTCGGTGAAATGATCTTTCGATATTATGAACTTTTAGGTAAAAGCATCCTTCGGTGAAATGAACTTTCGATATTATGAACTTTTAGGTAAAAGAATCCTTCGGTGAAATGAACTTTCGATATTATGAACTTTTAGGTAAAAGAATCCTTCGGTGAAATGAACTTTCGATATTATGAACTTTTAGGTAAAAGAATCCTTCGGTGAAATGAACTTTCGATATTATGAACTTTTAGGTAAAAGAATCCTTCGGTGAAATGAACTTTCGATATTATGAACTTTTAGGTAAAAGAATCCTTCGGTGAAATGAACTTTCGATATTATGAACTTTTAGGTAAAAGAATCCTTCGGTGAAATGATCTTTCGATATAATGAACTTTTAGGTAAAAGAATCCTTCGGTGAAATGAACTTTCGATATAATGAACTTTTAGGTAAAAGAATCCTTCGGTGAAATGAACTTTCGATATTATGAACTTTTAGGTAAAAGAATCCTTCGGTGAAATGAACTTTCGATATTATGAACTTTTAGGTAAAAGAATCCTTCGGTGAAATGAACTTTCGATATTATGAACTTTTAGGTAAAAGAATCCTTCGGTGAAATGAACTTTCGATATTATGAACTTTTAGGTAAAAGAATCCTTCGGTGAAATGAACTTTCGATATTATGAACTTTTAGGTAAAAGAATCCTTCGGTGAAATGAACTTTTCGATCAAATGTCCTTTCGATGAAATGAACTTTTAGGTGAAGTGACCTTTCGGTGAAATGAACTTTTCGGTCAAGTGACCCTTCGGTGAAATGTACCTTTCGATCAAGTGATTTTCGGTCAAGTGACCTTTCGATCAAGTGAACGATACCCGGTTTTCGTCATTCTTTTTCTCATCCTTTGTCCGTTATTGGAAAGGAAGCCTTATATTTTGCTATCGAAGAACAGATTAGCAGTATTTGTACCTTACCTGCTTAATTTCTGTAAATGTGCAACACTAAGTAAAATTATTAGTCAACTCTTACGATTTTTCATTCAAAAGGGTTAACAACTTCCATGAGCTACAGGGAGTCGACCGCTACTGAAATGAGACCAGGGAGGGAACAGAGCCAATGCAGTGGGGCAGGCGCATCACCATACGCCACTAGGGATACAATCCGAACGATTAAGTAGAACAAGAGACTCTGATCACTCGACCAACCAGGCTGAGATTTTTTTTTTGTTACTCGGTGTTGGGTAAATGATCAGAGAATTGTCATAAGTACACCACCCTACCATTAATATCCAAACACCTGGCTGTCTGCAAATAATCTTTATTTCCACAAAACTTAATATTGAAGTTTTTGGACCTTCGACGGCTTCTATTATTCGTGAAATAATACTCCCCATCACATTTCCCTACCGATATGTTTCGACGTTCGGCCTTCAAAGCAGTGACCAGTTCAGCTTGTTTGTTGGGCAATACCTTCCTCCATGCACCCAACGATTCAGTTCATCCCAGAGGTTGTGTTTAGGACAGGAGTCTGGGCCGGCCAGGTCAAATGTTTTGACGCCCATGCCCTCAAACCAATCTGTAACAACGCGAGCAGTATGACATGGTACGCTGTCCTGCTGGTAGAGGTATGGACCTTATTTTTTTTGTTGGGGGTTTAATGACCACCGTGAGCAACTCATGGGCTATAAGCAGTCACCAGTCCCTAATTTAGGGTCATTGGTTCCAGGGAAAGGAGGGAGCCAGTACCATAAGAAAAACACCATCATCCATGAATCATCGAGATTCGAACCCGGACCGATTTCTGACGAACGGTGAGAAGTCAGCGCTTAGGTCCCTGCCCCACCGGGGCGGTAATATGGGCCTTTTCAAAGTACGGCCACAACATTGGTAGTACATAATTGTCTGTGACGTTTAAGCAGAGCTCAGTGTTCATAGTTTCATCAAAAAACGACTAACGATCCGAAGCTGAACTACGAAAAATAGCTCCACACCATGACGCTGCTTCCATCAAACTTCAATGGCGGGAAGAAATCAGTTCGAAAGGTACCTTCATTGTCGGAACGATATCAGTCTGAAAGGTATATTCATTATCGGGGCGATATCAGTCCGAAAGGTATATTCATTACCGGGACGATATAATTCCGAAAAGCATATTCTCTACTGGGGCGATATCAGTCCTAAAGGTATATTCATTATCGGGACGATATCAATCCGAAAAATACTTTCATTGTCGGAACAGTATTTTTCCCAAAGGTATTTTCATTGTTGGGACGATATCAGTCTGAAAGGTACTTTCATTATCGGGACGATATCAGCCCGAAAGGTACCTTCATTGTTGGGACGATACCAGTCCGAAAGGTAACTTATTGTTGGGACGATATCAGTCCGAAAGGTAACTTCACTATCGGGATGACATCAGTCCAAAAGTACCTTCATTTTCGGGACGATATCAGTCCGAAAACTAACTTCATTGTAGCAACGATATCGGTCGGAAAGTACCTTCATTGTCGGAACGATATCAATCCGAAAAGTCGTTCCTGCTTTTGGGGGATGGTCGTTCATGCGTTTTGGGATCGTTCAAAACGCATGAACGAGCATCAGACTGGTAGACTGCATGCCGTGAGTCGGCTGTCAGAAGCACAGTTTTCTATTGTTGTACAGTACAAGATCAATGTACTTTACATCAGGCTATTCGGCGTTTGACGTCAGCCAAAATGATTGGCGGTTTTTGGAACGGTGCTCCGTTCTGGTTCCTTTTGTTGTACAGCGAACTGCACTGGTGCTAAGAGGGCTTGCGTGATTTGGGAGAACGCTGATTTACATTCTGAAGGAACAGTCCCTCGCCGATCTCTCCTGTTATGTTACGCACAGCTTCGGAGGTTCTCCTGGTCGTTTCTTCGCAGTTTCAGCCCCAGTCCATTGCCATTTCCATATCACATCGCCATCCGTAGAACTGGGTGTTTTCAGTGCCTCTAGAATTTGCGTACGTAGCAATTGCTTATGTAGCACCCTTATCGAAGCACTTTAAATGCACAGCCGTGCTGTCGTTTCATCATAGCCGTAGGATCATAACGTAATATAGTTGGATTTTTGTCATAAGCTTGCGTAGGGCCGAATTCACTGTCAATAGAGTGGTGACCAGATATTAATGGCAGGGTAGTGTATATACACATCATACATGTTTACATCTGGTTCTTCTGCGTAATATATACCTCTAGTTACAGTGACATTACTAACACATGAAAGTAGAGTGGGTAATAATACTTGGCTGATCTGTCACGAGAATTCACAGTCCTCATTGAGACAAATTTAACCGATGGGATCGTGCTTCACGAGCTTCGAGTAAAAGCATCCTGCACAGTGTCGTTCATCTGCAACGCTGCCCATTTCAGAGTACATTAACGTTTCATCAGGTTGCGCTGTTTATTCTCTAGCAACCAATGGATGCGGATGTAATGCGATGGTTTCACAAATCTTCTGACGGCACATTACATAATGAAAGGATGATTGGACATTTAATCCTATAACAATGATATACACGTACAAGATACATAAAAATTTCGGAACTTAGAATATCGCCATGATTAGCTTCCTCGAATATTACATTTTCTCTGAAATATGTCGTCGCGCAGCTTTTTTCTGTGATAAATACTCTTTACTAAGAGACCAATTTCAATATTATTCTCACCTCTTTGGAATATTGCGTTATGCAACACTGCTTCTCTAAGTCTCTAGGAAATACCAAAAAAAGCATTCGCACATATTTGAAAATGAAGACGGAATATGTATAACGGCTTTCGTGACAATATAGTGAACATCCCTGGAGGTGGCGAAGTGGTCTAAGCGATGGCCTCTGATCATTCGTCCGAAAGGGGTCCGGGCTCGAATCCCGGTGAGGCATGGATGTTGTGTTTGTCTTACGGCACTGGCTCTCCCCTTCCCTGGAACCAGTGACCCTAAATTAGGGACGGACGACTGCTTATAGCCCATTGAGTTGCTCACGGTGGTCGTTAAACCTCCAATAAAAAAATAAAAAATCCCTGGATGTCGAGTGGTCAGAGGCGAGAGCTTGCTGCCAACCGTCAGAATGGGGCTTGAGCTGCTAATTGGGCACGGGAGGTACGTGTTGTAATGAGGCGCAATTGTCTCTTTCCATTTACGCGAATCGCATTTCTATGACGTTTTTCCGGTGAGAAATACTTGTTTATAGACTCACTAAGTTCGTTCATCCATCTGTAGACATTATACCAGCACATTTTAAAAGTCAGATCTGGAAAAGTCGTTCTTCCTCCAATAGCTATAACAATGAACGTGATAATTCATAGAGCTCCAATTAAGTGTGATGCAGAATTTTCCCCCGGCCGCCGCAGTGGTCTAAGCGATGGCTTCTGATCATTCGTCCAAAACGGGTCCGGGTTCGAATCCCGTGAGGCATGGATGTTGTGTTCGTCTTACGGCACTGGCTCTCTCCCTTCCCTGGAACCAGTGACCCTAAATTAGGGATGGGCGACTGCTTATAGCCCATTGAGTTGCTCACGGTGGTCATTAAACCTTCAATCAAAAAAAAATCCCCGCTAGGTGGCGTTGATGAATTATTACGTTTTGCTTCTGAAAGACGCATTGAAAATTCCTTTTGTATTCCATTTCCGGAAATTAGAAAAAAGAACCCTTTTATGATGCATAATGCATTGAGTTAGCTTTGCATTAGGAACACCAACCTAATAACGCGTTGGTCCACTTTTCTATACGCAATCACGGCTTCCAGATGCCTACGAATATATTCTATTCTAAACAAAGTGTCGAACATCCTCCATGGATAATTTGACACATGCCCGTTGCAGCAGCTCAGTCAGTTCACATTTACTCGGTGGAGGAGGTTCAGCTCACACCACATTCTAGCATATCCCACAAATGTTCAATTGGGTTACAGTCAGGGAAGTTTTGGAGCCAAGGCAATATGGCAAATTCGTTGTCGCGTTCCTCCAACCTCTAACAAGGAACACCCCCAGGTTCGAACAAACACAACCACACCAAACTTCCGTTACAAGTCATTCACGTACCTCCGAATTCAATGATGATATTCGTTTTTCAGTAAAATCCGCAGTTGCTCACTAGAGGGCTCCGTTGAGTTACCCGTCGTTTGCAAGGAGGTTAGAAGAAGAGGTGAAGGGACCCGTTTTGAGTGAAGCCAAAACAGATCGGCTGTTTCTGTACTCTCTCTTTGGTGGTGTGAGTCTGCGCTGCGGGAGTTCGGGAACGTGACGTCACTTCCTGTGGCTTTAGCAGTTTTGCTTAGCGCATGAAAACCAAGAATGGAAAGAAGGAATATTTCGGACTTCTTATTTCTTAACATTAGGCTTTTGGTTATATTTTAAACTTGGTTACTTGCTTATAGGCAGTATGCATTGTTACTTGCACATGGTCAGTAAGTAACCATGCGCACTATGCACTTCCGCTCAAAAAATCTTTATTTTGTTCAATTTTTTAAAGAAATGCCAACACATATTTTCCTGTTTTTTCTGGAATTTTTTTATTATGGGAATGAATATTTCAGCCTCAATTTTTTTCATGCCTGTATGGGTAGAGTAAGGGTCCGAAAAACCCGTTCAAAATCGCGATTTCCCCATAGAGATATACAGGAGATTCTTAGGTTGGGCGCATTGGCGTAGTCAGCTGATAAAAATTGGCGTCACGCCAGAAGCACAGGGAGAGGGGCTGTTGCCATCTCCTCTTTCTTCTAACCTCCTTGGTCGCTTGCCGACCAGGGTTGCCAGGCTGGCGGTTTTCCCGCCAACTTTGGTTACTGAACTTTTAGTTTGGCGGGTAAAAATTTGTTGTTGGCGGGTTTTGGGCTTAGAAGGCTTGCTGTCTGGCTATTTTACTAACTGGAAACAGTTCTCACTCTCCCCTCACTTTTTTTTCCAAAAATAGGGAAAGTTAATTTCTTAAAACATTACTGTGAGCTGTACGGAACCTAGCAACAAGACTGCTTTCGCCGTAACCGTAAGTTTGAGTTTCCAGTGACTAATTCTATTCTAATATTCTTGCTGAATGCAAAGTTCGTATAGATATCACTTTGGTTGGGTCAATTAGCGACCTACGCTCGCATTGGCTCTTTCATTTGACGTCACGGAGAAGGCAGGGAGCCGAAGCAAAGCATAGCGTTCATATGCGTAACTCAAGACAAAGAGAAGACTTTAAAGTTTACACAAGCAAAAGCTAAAACTTTTCTCCATTTTTAAATTTTCACTTCTTCACGCAGTTCCTAAAGAAAAGGAAAATGTCCAATTCAGAATGAATTCTTAACTAATGGAATAGAGTTACGTTCACAGTTTGTCATATGCTCTTGTGAAACCGCACGGTGGGAACCTGAGATTTTTACCAAATAAATAAGGAATTTATATCTACAAAAACAATTCAGCGTTCTTTTCTAATTTGCGCAGTTTTAATAACTAGCGTCACAACTATTCTCACAATTAGCTCATGGGACATAAAATTTAGAAACAAAATAATAAAGGTTTCTATTGAATTACACTGAAGTGCCAGAAAAACTGGTACAGACAAGCTTATGCAAAATACATAGCAACGTCACCTATGCGCGTACTCGGCTGCGTCCGCCAGTGCGTATGTAAAGCGATAGACATCCTTGCCAGCTGTCAGAGCTGTTTTCGGCATGAGAATGACAAGTAATAACGATTTAAGCGATTTTCAATGAGGGTGTCATAGTTGGCGCTTGTAAGATGGGCCATAGTATTTCGGAGATAGAAACGAAGTTTGGATTTTCACGGACGACCATTGCAAGGGTGTACCGTGACTACAAGAATTCCGATAAAACCTCCAACCTACGATAGCAGTGTGGCCGTAAAAAGACATTGGGTGAACGTGACCATCGTCGGCTGTCAAGAATCGTTTCACGCGATAAGCGTGCAACACTCTCACAGGTATCATCGGAATTCAATGCTGCAGCATCAACAAGCATCAACGTCCGGACTGTGCAACGTACCCTGCACGATATGGGATTTGGGAGCCGACACCCAACTCAAGTCCCTTTGATGGGTACACGACACAGAGCTATGCGTCTCGCTTGGGGACGGCAACACCGCCACTGGACATTTGATGACAGGAAACAGGTAGCCTGGTCTGACAAGTCAGGTTTCCAACTGTATCGGGCAGATGGAAAACTTCGTGAGTGGCGCAAACCCCATAAGGCCATGGATCCCGCCTGTCAACAGGGAACTGTACCGGCTGGTCGGGGGGGGTCTGTAATGGTATGGTGTATGTTTAACTGGACTTCACTGGGACCCCTGGTACGTTTACAAACGTCTGTGACCGGCCAACGCTATGTGCGCATCCTTTCTGACGAGGTACACCCGTTCATGTCCTGCATTCATACTGATGGGTTGGGCCTGTTCCAACAGGACAATGCACCTCCACACAAGTGTCGGGACGCCACATTATGATTAGAGGAGCATTCATCTGAGTTTGGGGTGTTGCCATTCCCACCCAAGTCCCCAGATTTGAACGTGATAGAACACACTTGGGATGCCATGCAACGTTCTATCGAATACAGGAATCCAAGACCTCGGAATACACCCGAATTGTGGAACGCTCTGCAGGAAGTATGGTGTGCATTGCCTACAGCATATTTTCAGAAGCTAGTGGAGTCCATGCTTCGTCGTATTTCTGCACTCCTGCGCTCCCGTGGGGGACCTACCAAGTATTAGACTAGTATACCAGTTTTTCTGGCACTTCAGTGTATACCAGAAATTAATGTTTCTTTCGTTATCGAAATGTAGTAGACTTTCTTTCACACACGGCATCGCTACTTTTTTAATTTTTATTTTACATTTCGACTTCGAAACGGCCAGCATTTTTAAAAATTAGTATAGAAATTGTGCTTGAAATTTGCTCAGAAAGTCGCTAAAATTCGCAACCTGTGTATTTTGACTTTTACTGAAGTGAATGAACGTTTTTATTTTGAACACTGCAGAGATGTTCGCGAACGACGCATCTCTACTTGATACTGATATGTTGGTGTCCATGTCTTTTCTTGTTGGCTGCGTACATAGCGCCAGCTGAGAAATTTTCCCAGTTATATCTATCAGCTTTGGCCAATAATAGAAATGTGAGAGAAAATATGCCGACACTTCCCACCTTCCCCCCCCCCCCCTCCCAAATATTATTTGGCTGGTTTTGGGCTGGCTACCGTCTGATTTTTTGGCGGGTACACATGCTGAGAACCTGGCAACCGTGTTGCCGGCTACTACGCCAATTGAGAGTGTGCAGGTGCTTGTATCACATGCCCTGTTTGTCTGTGTACGTAATGAGACGACAAAATGGTTCGACCTTTTTTGCGTGAGTTTTGTATATACAGCTGTCTGACAAGTCGCTCGTATTTTGTAATTCCTGGTCTGAACACAAGGATGGACGAATACGTCAGGAGGCCTCCAGGGGAAAACAAGTTCATCTAAAAATCATTCCACCAAAAACTACGAAATATGTTCGACTCCCTCGATGTTCATTTTCTCAGACAATATAAAATGTACGCAAAGAGGATTACAGAGTACATTAAACTACGATCCAACATGCCGCAGCCAAAATTACATGACAGAATATTCCTTCTGAAGATGTATTCTGTGATCTACAATCAACTGTCTGCGGAGATCTATAGACTAATGCTTCGTTACGCATGGCAGAAAGCTGGCTACCATTGTGGTGAACCTGTGCAGAATTTAAAGTGTCATCGACGTGGCTTTCAACACTAATGTTCTTGGTGCGTGTGCATTCTGCGGGTGTTCCGATGTTGCATTTATTAATTGTTGTGCATTTTGCGGCAATGGTTATTGCTTTGGTCATTTTATACACAGCCCTCACATTAATTAATCATTTGACACTTGCACACTCTGACCCTTCGTTATGAAGTTACGGACTTCAACAGTCCTATGTACGTGAAAATTATTTTCTTGCAGATCCGCTCTTTACGCTTCGACGTGGCACCTGTCTTCAGAGACCTCTACTGGTCAACTGCGGAGTTTTACAGAAAAACTAATATCACCATTGAATTCAGAGGTACGTAAATGACTCATAACGGATGTTTGGTGCGGTTTTGATTGTTCGACTACGGGGGTGTTCTGAGTCAGTAGTTATATGAACCCGATGACAGGGGGCGTTGTCCTCTTGAAAGATGGCATTGTGGTCCGGGTAACCCCCCCCCCCCCAGATATGGATGGTGATGATCGTAACAAGTCCCTCTAGCTTTCAGCACTCAGTGTTTGTGGAATGACAACAAACGGATCAAGGGTTTGCCAGTAAAAAGCTCCCCAATCCAGAACACCAACTCCACCGGCCTGTTGAACCCTAACTGTGCAACTAGAGGGTAGCGCTTTATGCTTTCTACGCCACATACGGATTCGGTCATCAGCATGGAACAACAGGAAACGGGGACTAATCACTCCAGATGACCTTCCATCTGTCGAGATTTCATTGCCAATGTTCCTTGACCCACTCGAGTCGTTGTTTGTGATGACTGAGGGTCACCATGAGTTCCCTCGTTGGTCTCTGGTTGTGGAACCTTAGGCAAAACAAGTCACGGCGCATTGTGTATGTGGAAATAGCTCGAACTACACCCCTGTTGTACTGGTGGTGGAGTTGAGTGACTGTTGTATGTCTTTGTTTGGACACCAGTCGTGACACCCGACGCTCACCTTTAGGATCAACCACGCGTAGATGACTGATGTGGAGCCCTTCTACTGGATGTCTGTGCATGGTTAATCCAGTCCTGGTACACGCTTTATACAGTAGTACGGGAGCAGCCAAACAAGTGTGGCTGAGCAATGTCAGCCCTTCCGCTGGATGTCTGTGCATGGTTAATCCAGTTCTGGTACACCCTTGATACAGTAGTACGGGAGCAGCCAACAAGTGTGGCTGACCAATGTGAGCCCTTCTGATAGATGTTGATGTCCGTCTATGCATGGTTAATACAGTCTTGGTACACCCTTGATGCAGTAGTACGGGAGCAGCCAACAAGTGTGGCTGACCAATGTCAGCCCTTCTGCTGGATGTCTGTGCATGATTAATCCAGTCCTGGTACACCCTTGATACAGTAGTACGGGAGAAGCCAACAAGTGTGGCTGACCAATGTCAGCTCTTCTGCTGAATATCTGTGCGTGGTTAATCCAGTCTTGGTATACCCTTGATGTGGTACGGGAGCAGCCAACAAGTGCGGCTGTTTCCGAACTACTGGCACCTGCCCTCCTCCTGGCCCCAACTATCTGGCCGCGATCAAATTGGCTTACGTCGTTTAAAAGCGAAAATACACCACTTAAAGGTAAACTTCGGAGAACAAGAAGTTTCTGTCCGTTATAAAATTTATTGGTGTAAAAAACTCAACACCGAGCTTTTGCAGTTCTACTGGATGGCTTTCTCAAAGTTCTAAGCTATAGTGTACATAAAATGTACAATAGAATAAATAAAACAAACATTTTTGACGTGTTTACAGTTTTTGAAAACATTCAGCGCGCGCCATCGTGCTTAGATATCTCACGTGCATCATGGATCACGATTTTACATAATGAAATGTTACACTGTACACAATTTATCTGAAGATGTGCCTTACCTATGGCAACTCGTATGATTCATTCTCATTGCAGACATTTCTGTAGGTCTCGTCAGGATCTCGACAGATTCTCTCATGCAACTTCTTTTTGTGTGAGTGATGCTTGGATACACATTTTGCCTCTTGCCAAACAGGAATGGGTGCGTTGAATAAGACCTCTCTGGCAAGAGCAGTAGTCGGTGTTTCATCTTTTATGTTCCTGCCATGCTCCTTAATTCTAGTTCTTATTGATCTTTTGGTCATTTCTACATAAAACTTGACTGTTCCATCCTCATAACGCAGAGGAATGGCATAGATCCCCCCAGCGCAGTCTGCCCTGTTGTTTTCCATTCTGGTTGTTAAAATTACTGGCAAACGTTTACGGGTTTATGACAGAGGATAGGTGCGCACAAGTCATAATAGCCGCATGCGACATTGATATCACGTGGTACTTCGTTATCGTTCAGAATATGTATAATGGGGGATATTCCTAATGCAAAGCTAACTCAGTGTGTATATATACATTCACGGACAATGAAATGTGCGCACCGAGAAGGAAGCATCGGATTGAACTGAAATTTTATGGACCTAATGATATAGATGAATGATACACATGATGCCAAAAACAGAGTTACAGGACAATTACATAGGGATCTGTGGCACGCAGTCCGGTCATCTTCAATAGCGAGTCGCACCGTCTCGTGCGGCGATACATGCTGCAATACGGTCCGGCATGGAGGCGAACAAATTCCTGATGTTGTGCTGCGGCAGACTGGCACACACGTGTTGGACGGTGCGCTCCAAATCCCGGTTAATCCAGCACGGCGACAGAAGGCGTTTCAACGTTTTCAACTCCCACACATGCCCGATAAGGGACATGTCCACACATGCCCGATAAGGGACATGGCCATGGAAGTGTCTGGACATGACGTAGGCAGTCCTGCGCAACCCGTGCCGTGTGCGGGCGGACATTATCCTGCTGGTATAGCGCACCTGGGATCCCAGCTAGGAATGGAAGCACGTGGGGCCGTAGGATCTCATCCACATACAGCTGGCCCGTCAATTATCCACGTACCACTAGTAGAGCTGATCGGCTATCGTAGGCAATGGATCCCCAGACCATAATGCCTGCAGTGGGGAAGGTGTGGTGCTCGATAGCAAGGTAGTGATTTTTCCGTTGACCCGGGTACCTCCACACACGGACACGATGATCATCTGTCCCCAAAACGAAGCGGCACTCATCGCTAAACACCACACGTCTCCAGTCTATGACGTTCCACGTTGCTCTGGCCTGGCACCACTGCACACGGAGCTGGCGATGTTCCGGTATTAATGGAAGCACACTTAAGAGGCGCTGGGACCACAGATTCGCTTCCGTGAGGCGTCGGGAAATGGTTCGTCGGCACAGTGGAGCCACTACATCTGCCTCTAAAGTGGACTAAGTCCCCGTGGGATCCGTTTGCGCCTGTCACACCATCCGTCGATCCTCTCTACCGGTGGTCCTTCTGGTCCGTCCGGAGCCACTGCACCGTGTGGAAGTGCCGTCACGTGTCCACTGTTCTGAACAAAGTCGAACGGTATGGTCAGAACGATCCACGTGGCGAGCTATAAGGCGCGCCGAGCACCCTGCGGTGTTAATCTCGATGTTCAGGCCTCTCTCAAAGTCCGTAAGTTGCGTAAATCGACGTCCTTGACGTCTACCCGGTATTCTTGTCACTCTGTACTCTTGCTTGCGTCAGCCGGTGCTTTTCACTTTCATGGGACATCGACTACACGCCGGTTTACAAGGATGCCGGTTCGTGCTTGCAGCGCCACGACAGGGTGTGCGATCATGCGCAGTCGCACCAAACGTGGATCATTTGCATACCAGCACGCGCACTAACTATTTGCAAAGTTTCGCGTTTGATAGCATATATCCGCTTCAAAAACTCATATCAGAAAAAGTTTCTCAATCCAAAGCCTGTAATTACGACAAAAATTTCTATACATTTCTAAAACTTTTCTGAAACACTCGTTGTCATAAAAATCTGCGCACCAAGAAGGAGGCGTTGGTTTGAAATGAAATTTTATT
The DNA here is from genome assembly GCA_039090855.1 of Macrothele yani. Lineage (NCBI taxonomy): Eukaryota > Metazoa > Arthropoda > Arachnida > Araneae > Macrothelidae > Macrothele > Macrothele yani. Next base: position 123,540,627 of record CM077026.1, read on the forward strand.
AGTGAAATGGTACTTACCAAGGACAGAAGTGATTACAATATCACAGCAGCAGGGCGATTTCCCACGGACATACGGCACAAATTTCGGTCAGCGTTAGTAACGCGTCGGACCGCTTCGTGATCAGATACATGCGGTGATACGGTCCGACATGGAGTCAAAAAGACGCCGTATGTAATCCTGGGACAGATTGGCCCACACTCCTTGCAACTGACGTTTAAAATGACGAACACTGGGACATGGAGAAAGCTGGCGTCCCATCTGCCACGTGTTCGACGTGCGTGAGATCAGGCAATCTGGTAGGCCACGGAAGTGTCGAAGCATGACGCAGACACTCCTGGGAAACCCAAGCCGTGTGCGGACGGGCGTTTTCTTGTTGGGAAATGGCTCCGGGCCGCTCAGGCAGGAAACGCAGCACATGGGGCCGCAGGATTTTCTGTACGTAGCGCTAGGCTGTCAACGTCCCTCGGATCACTGCAAGGCAAGTCCGGCTGTCATACGCGATGGCTTTCCAGGCCATCACGCTTGCAGTTCGGGACGTGTGCCGCTGTACAGGTTGGTTGGGGTTGTAGCGCTCATCTGTGGTCCTCCACACTCTGATATAGTGATCGTCTGTTCCCATACAAAAGCGGGATTCGTCGCTGAACACTACACGTCGCCAGTCCGTAGCATTCTACGTTGCTCGCTGCTGACACCACTGCAATCGACGCCGACGATGTTCAGGTGTTAATAGCAGAAAACGTAAGGGCTATCGAGAGTGCAGATTCGCCTTTGCCAGGCGTCTGGAAATGGTTCTGGGGGACACAGGAGTCCCTTGTAAAGCCGTCACATGTCTCTGGATATCGAACAAGGACGTCGTTGCATCTGTGCGTGTCACTCTCACGATCCCACAGTCCTCTCTTCTGGTGGTGTGTCTGGGTCGTCCAGAGCCAGTCTGCCATATCTGGGTGCCTTCCCGTGTCCATTGCTCTCAACACAATCGCACCGTACTTTCTGACCTGCCCAAATGGCGACCGATTCGGTGCACCGGCTACCCTGTCTCTCTCTCCTCCCGAAAATACGACCTCGTTGAAACTCGGTCAGTTGCCCGTACGCATATCTACGGCGGCTCCTCGGCATGTCTATCGCTCAGGGGATCTCACCTGACTCTTACCGTGCACTTCCGCACGAATGTGGAGTTCCCTGCGGGGCGCCTTATAAACCCTAAGGATTGCGATTGCAGCGCCGGTTTTGGAAGCTCGGGCATGCGGAATCGCACGAAACATTAATCATTTGCATGTCTGAGTTTCACGTTAATCGCACGGTTTTTTCTTGGTTTTTATGACAATGAGTGTATAACATTGCTGCAGTGAGGTACAGTAAATCTGAATTCGCAGTATATGGATGTCTTCGTTTCTGACTGACGGACTGAAAAAAATCTTTTAACAGTAGCTTAAAATTATTAGCTAAGATCAGCCTAACGCAATGCTTTCTGATTTTTAGGATTCAATAGCTCATCGCTATCGTATCTTAAAAATCATATAAGATATAGGACTGCATGGTATGTTTGTACACTGTGTACCTTTTGAAATTGCAACACCCTAGGTAAATGATCGGAAACACATACAGAGCTGTAGGTGGCTAAGTTGAACTGAAATATACACAAGAATGAAATATTCGAAAAATCAGATTCTAGCGCTTGCCGATACAAATGAGAACGACTCAGCCTTAACGTCACAACAAAAACTGTTTTTCTCAAGAGAAGAGTCTTCCGGCCTCGAGCTGCAATTTCTAGGAGGAAACATACTTCGCACAGAATGCCAGGGACCAAATTCTCTGACCAAAATCGCCAGCTGAGTGCATTTGAGAGGGGACGAATTATTGTTCTCCGAGAGAGTGCATGATTTGCTCACCGTACTGTGCAACATTTGGGCTGCGACAATGCAGCAGTGCATCGATGCTGGCAGCAGTTCCTGACAGAATGTAACAGGAACAACCACACCACGAGAAGATCGCTTGAACCGGTGATAAGCTTCCGCTGTCTTTACAGCCACTCTTTCTCTCTACCACCAGGATGGTGGTAAATGTTGCTTCAAGTCTTGTTGTCATAAGGCAGTCCCTATCTCGAAGACTGGCAGAGGAAGGACTTCAGGCACGGCGCTTATTGTGTGACTGTGTCCGTATCTGATGGTAATCGTCGCCAGCGTCAGGAGTAGTGTCGTGTTAGAGACAGACAGAATGGTGTCATGTGAACTCCAGCGGCAAATCTAGTTTTTCTTTTACCCAATGATCGCCGGATTTACGTCTCCATACGTGAATCTGGCGATGAACTCAGTCATTCATCCTGTATGACACAGAAAGTAACTGTCCAGTGTCATACAGGGTGAACGCCTAGTGTCATGGTCTGGGCGGCAACGAGCTATGACAGCCGAACATCTCTAGTATTCCTCACAAGCAGTTTGACAGTTCGACGGTACGTGACGAATATCCTGGATGTTGTTGCTATTTCTTTCGTAAAGAGGAACCTGGCAGCATGTTCTAACAAGATAATGCGCGTCCGTATAATGAAAACATCTTCAGAGAACGTTTACGTGTTGTCAAGGTCCTCTAATAAACAAAAAGATACCAACATCTTTCTTTTGTTTGTTTGCTTCTGGGTATAACGACCACAGTGAGCAACTTAATGAACTATAAGCAGTTACTGTCCCTAATTTAGATCCCTCCCTTCCCTAATTTCGGGAAGGGAAGGATCAAGTGTCGTAAAACAAACACGCCCCTCCATGCCTCACCAGGGATTCGAACTCTGATCCATCTCGGACGAATGGGCAGAAACTAGCGCTTATACCACTGTGCCATAGGGGCGATATCCCCGGATCTGTCATCAATAGAACACGTGTTGAAGATGGTTGGACCCTATCTAAACACGCACCCGTAACCAGCACATATACAACAGCTGCACTGGAAGACCAGGCGCAGGAAACCTTCTACGCAGTGCCGCAAGAGGCAATCAAATGTCTCTAGGACTCATTGCTGAAAGCTTTTCCAAAAGTGGTAGTTGTTCCTATTACTGATGTACCTTACATACACTGATGTTCAAAATTAAGAGAATTTTCACATTTTGTCGAATTTCTGAAAACCTAATGGACACCTTTTAATGAAATTTGGTATGGATACACATTTATATAAGAGAAACAATTATACCATACAACAGTCATGGTACGCACTCATGATCGTCAGTAAGGCCCATCAGCGCAGGAATGTCCAAAATCCACGTTGCAAGATCGAACATAAAATGACTCTAATATGGGGTATGGTCCCCTCTCAGTCATGCAGCTCTCACAGCGTGACGTCATACTGGAAACGAGGCAGTTGACGAGTCCCTGTGGCAGTCGGTCACACTCCTGCAGCCACGCAGTTTTCAGCTCTTGGATGGTTCTCGGAGGGGGATGGCGAGCTGCAATTGCCCTCCCCAGAGCGTCCCAGACATGTTCGATAGGGTTTAGGTCTGGGGTGATTTGGATGGCCAATCCATTCGGCGAATATCCTCACTTTCAAGATAATCGTCGACCAGGTGAGCCTTATGTGGACAAGCGTTGTCGTCCATAAAAAGGAACTGAGGGCCAGCTGCGCCCCTGAAAAGTAGAACATAGGGCTGTAAGATCTCATCCCTATACCTCTCAGAAGTCAAGGAGCCTCTTTCAAACACATGGAGAGGTGTGCGGCCGTCCAATATGATGTCTTCCCAGACCATGACACCTCCGCTGCCATAGCGGTCCCTTTCTCGGATGTTGAAAGAAAGGTATCGGGTCCCAGGTTCTCTCCGGATGAAGGTACATCGAGGATCAGTGTCCAGGCTGAATCGCGACTCGTCTGTGAAGAGAACGTTTCCCCACTGAAGTCTGTTTCAAGGCTGATGTTGTCTGCACTATGCTAAACGCGCTCTCTTGTGTGCTGAAGTGAGCGGGACGCAAACAGTGGGGTTTCTGGCAAAAGCCCTCTCTCATGAAGCCTTCGGGAAACAGTATCCCTTGAAACTCAGGTTCCAGTGGTGGTATGCAGCTCGCGAGATAGCTGTGCAGCTGTAGCAGTCCTGTGGCGCCTCGCTGAAAGTGCCAAATAACGATCTTCACTGGCCGTCGTGGCTCTTGGACGACCTTGCCCAGGCTTTCTAGATACGGATCCGGTGTCCTTGAACTGTTTCCACAAATTGCAGATGACACTGGGCGTTACATTGAGCTCTGTAACAACCGCATTTGCGATTGCCCTGCCCCCAATCTACCCGTCGATTCTCCACCTTATTCCGTCATCAACACGTTCGTGGCAACTCATTTTACTTGATTGCTTATGAAATTGAACCAACCCCTGCAAGAAACACAAGGAATGTCGCCGAGGAGTACGAGCGAACTAATCGCGAAAAAAGCCACGTGTACTTTTCATGCCCTCAGCTGTCACAGCTCCGCCCACTCGCACGTGTACGCTTACGAATTGGACACTGCAAATTTGCATTCTTATTCGGTGGCATAATTTGTACTTTTTGGTTCCGTACTTTTTGTGAAAATCGACAAAACGGGCAAATTCTCTTAATTTTGAACACCAGTGTACACTGAGTGGCCACTTTATTATGACCACCTGACAGTTTTAAGCAAATGAGCTATGGCTGCACGCTGTTGCCGCCAGAGGGCAATGCTGGTATAAAAAAAGGAAAGCTTAGTGCTTGCAACAGTAGTAAAGTGATTTTTGGGTGACGAGATGGGTAAAAAATTGCAGTTTGACGGACTTTCAACGTGGGATGGTTGTAGGAGCTCGGAACCATGGAGTGAGTATCACCGAAACCGCCGCATTTATGAAATGTTCCAGAGCAGCTGTTGTTAAAGTGTTTAAAGACTGGACTGTCAGCCAAAAAACTGGGTCTCTATATGTAACGTGTGGTCGTCATCGACTAGTGACTGCTCAGGCGGAACGGAACGTGTCCAGACTGGTAACAGACAACAGAAGGGCAACAGTGCAGCAAATTACAGACCATCTTAATCAAGGATCCCCTCAAATGATCTCTGCATGCACTGTTCGCCGTACACTGCATCGGATGGGATATAACAGCCGAAGGCCAGTTCGAACACATTTGCTGTTTGCAGTTAACAAGAGAAATTGTCTACAGTTCGCACAGGAGCACAAGGATTGGACAGTCGATAATTGGAAACAAATTATGTGGTCCGATGAATCACGTTTTCAGTTGCACCATGCCGATGGCCGAGTGAGAATTTGGTGGAAATAGCACGAAAGCATGGACCCCAAATGCATTGCTACAAACCTTCAAGCTGGTGGAGGCAACGTTATGGTTTGGGGAATGTTTTCCTATCATATTTTGGGCTCTTTAATTCGTGTTGATCAACGTCTGACTGGCACATCATATCTAAACATCGCTGCGGACCAAGTACATCCTGTCATGCTGTGGATGGTTTATCCCAATGGCGATGGCTACTTTCAACAAGATAATGCGTCCTTCTATATTGCTCGTATTGTACAGGATTGGTTTAAGGAACATGCCAGTGAGTTTACTTTGCTGAGGTGGCCCCCACAACCTCCAGATCTCAACCCCATTGAGAATTTGTGGGATGAAGTTGAACGAGCCATCAGACAGCTGGATCCATAACCCTGCAATCTCACACTCCTGGAAAGTGCTATTCATCAAGCATGGTCTCAGATTCCACAAACCACCTATCAACATCTCGTGGGGCCTCGGATCATTCGTCCGTAAGGGGTCCGGGTTCGACTCCCGGTCAGGCATGGATGTTGTGTTTGTCTTACGGTACTGGCTCTCTCCCTTCCCTGGAACCAGTGACCCTAAATTAGGGACGGACGACTGCTTATAGCCCATTGAGTTGCTCACGGTGGTCGTTAAACCTCCAATAAAAAAAAAAAAAAAAAAAAAAAAAAACATCTCGTGGAGTCCATGCCACGAAGAATCGACGCAGTATTAAAGGCAAAAGGTGGCCCAACGAAGTACTGAGGGGGTAATCATAATAAAGTGGCCACTCAGTGTATAAGGTAATACAATTATCCATTAGTTTTGAAAACTTAACCATGTCTTTCTTGTCTCCCACGATGCTTCATCCGTTAACATCATTAAAATTTTCCCATGACTTCAGGGTATTTGAATTTTAATGCAGCAACGTGTAATTAGAATTAACTTTTGGGTGTTATAATATCAATCCCACTTGCCCTGGACTCTGCACGGGTTGCTGATTTATATTAGTTCAATTGTAACTATGCTTCATTAAAAAGAGAGTTAAGGTAATACTTGATATATAAGTTATATTGTTTCTGGTTTGAGTATCTGCATTTGTGATTATGTATATAAATTGCAGTTTTATAGGAGGATAATTTTTTGACTTGGCACTTCTGTTTTTTATTAGGGGACCAGGGTCTCGTCAGGTCTACACTGGCTTTCCACCCTGGCTCCCTGCTATGTTGCACAACAAATGTTTGTATAAGTGTTTGGTACTATACGTAGTACTATTCGTACTGTCATATGTGTTTTTGTATTACTATATTACTTCATTTGTACCTTGCATTATACACTGCTGGCCACCCAAAATGCAATACCAAGAAGGAAACATCCGATCGGCCTGAAATTCGCAGCATGCGTCGCCCGCAAGAGGACATGCAAACGATTAGCATTGCATGGCATATACAAATCAGAAGCATTATAAGAAGGGTGCACAGAAGGCGGGGTGTAAGTAGTGGAAGTGTGTTGTGCGGCCTGACCTGTGCGTGGGAAGCTTCCTGATGCCTCGTCGCAGAATACGGCAGTCATTCCAGCACGTTTCGGAGTCCGACAGTGGACGAATAGTGGCAGCGGTTTATCGTACCGAGACATCGGCGCCTGTGTGGGACGACATCCAGCCACAGTGAGGCGAGTATGGATTCAGAGGATACAGGAAGAAACGGACGGACCGACGTGAGCGATTGCCGCGGCACACCACAGAACGAGAGGACCGGCATGCTGTGCGGCGGGCATTGACGACTCGCACCGCCACATCACGAACGTTAGCGCAGGAATTAGGGTGTGTTGCGCAACAACCTGTGTCAGCACGTACCGTTCGACGTCATCTGAAGGAGCGGAGACTTGTCGCACGGCGCCCGTTGCTCCGATTACCATTGACGTTACACCACCAGCGAGTGCGGCGGCAGTGGGCCATTGAACGCCGCACCTGGACTACGGAATGGCACGACATTGTCTTCTCCTACGAATCCCGCTTCTGCCTGCAACACCACGACGGTCGGATCCGCGTGTGGTGTCACCACGGCGAGAGACTGTATGATGCCTGCATTATGCATCACCATACTGGTCCGTCGCCTTGCGTTATGGTTTGGGGCACAATTGGATATCACACCCGCACCACTCTGGTAGCACCACCCGAGGCTACGCCTGATGAACTGTGGCAACGTGTGGAAGCAGCCTGGACCGACATACCCAAAGCCCACATCCAAAGCCTCTTTCGTTCGATGCCGCGGTGTGTAGCGGCTGTTATTGCCAGCCATGAGGGCCACACGAACTGTTGATGTCTGCGTGTTACGCAAATCGCACGGGTTTGTGAGCTCAATCGTTTCATCTTTGTATCTGTTGTTATGAGTCCAGTAAATCTGGCTTTGCTATCTCGTGTCCTTCTTGGTGTTGCATTTTGGGTGGCCAGCAGTGTAATATATTATTATTGTGTAACATTTGGTTCTGCATGTGTGATGGTTCATGTGCTTGTATTAGTTGTGTTTTTATTTTTATATTCATTTGTGCTGTATTAATGCATTTCTTACATATATGTATCGGTTTTATTTTTGTATTTGCACATGGTGCGATTTGTATTTGGTTCATCTTTTCTTTTTCTACAGAAATCGTGTGTGCGATTTGATTCAATTCGATTAATTTCAATTCAGCTGGGTGTCCAATTTATGAGCAATAGATATTCATGAGTGAGCAGTAGATAATTTTATGCAAATAGGCTGATAGGTCATGCGTAGTCGTCTCGTCACATGATCAAGTGAATGGAAACACTACAATGGTACGTCGAAATACGTTGTTGAAACCCTAATGAGAAAGGCACGTGATCGAACCAATTTGGATTGTGGGGATGGTAGTAGGTTCTCAAAAGGGTGGTGTTAGTATCAACAAAACTGCTGTACTCGTGGATTGTGGATGAGCAACAGTAGTACGGATATACAAAGAGTGGTTGACACAGCAAAAAGTCGGTAGTGAGCGCACAACTCTGGTAGTAAAAAGCTAGTGAGGTTCTCCATGTCAGCGGAGGATAGCCATTTTCACAATAACAAAACTTGTCGTCAAAACATGGTCAGCTGTAACATTTTAAAAACCGAAGATGCACAAGACATGGTACGTTTTTTTCTGAAGCTACAACGGCACTTTCATAAACTACTTATTCTGAGTCACTACCTTTGTTTCTAGTGTTCCGCACAACTAAATTCTCCAAGCGTTTTTCTCATTTGGATGTAAAGGAGTTTTTTTTAATGACATAACAGCTGCAGTATCTTCTACAGAAAATACTCAATCGTATCGGAATAATATGACCACCCCCGGAATCACAGTGTACCAGCCCAGGCACGACACTGAGTACACGTGACAATGTCGACCACACGAAGATATAAGCGGCCGGCCAGGACAAGTGAGCCATAGTTCAGAACGTGAGAACAATGGGAAGAAGTAGCGATTTGACGGACGTTCAAAAAGGGATTATCGTCGGCTACAGCGCCAATGGTGGAAGAATCTCAGAAACAGCAGACTATGTGGGATATTCGCGAGGTGCTGTAGTAAGGGTGCGCCAAGAATGTACCGCTGACACAACGACGTCATAACAGCGGAGCCCCAAAGGCCATCGACCAAAGAGGAGAACGTCTCATCCGTCGACTGGCAAAGGGCAATCGACGCGAAACAGTGCACCAATTGACCACGCACATGAACGTTGGGGCATCCAGATACGTGCCCCCGACAACAGTCGAGCGAACCCTGTTACATCTGAATCTCCGGAGTCGACGATGTGTCAAGGCGCCCATGTTAACCCAGGTCAATCGGCAACGACGCCTGCAGTTCGCATGGGACTACCGTCATTGGACGGTTGGAAAAGGTTGTCTTTTCCTACGAATCGAGGTTTGTACTCCGCAAATGTGACAAGCGGTGGCGGATACGGCGCCAGACACTCGAGGACCAGCAGCCGGACACTCTTGTAGGTCAAGTACGGGCCGGCGGTGGCAGCGTGCATGTCTATGGCATAGTTTCCTGGTATGACCTGGCACCGATGGTGCTATTGGATGGGTCAAGCCAAATGCTATCTGTCCATCCTCGCTGACCACATGCATTCCTTCATTTTGGACGTTTACCCTGGTGGTAATGGTGTCTACCAACGACAATGCGCCCTGCCACGTCGCTAGGGGGTGCATGACTGGTTCCAGAAACACGACAGCGATGTCTCCGTTCTCCCTTGGGCGGCGAAATCACCGACCTCAGTTGTGGGACTACTTGGATCGACAGGTTCTACGTGCCGACTCACAACCACGTCATCAAGGGACCTCCGTGCTCTGCTGCAGTCCGAATGGGCTCCTGTGCCTCGGGCAACCTTCCAGGACCTCACTGCGTCCATGCCTCGCAGGTGCCGTCCAGGCCATGGGTGGTTATTCCCATTATTAGGTAGGTGTTCACATTATTCTGATACGACTGTGTATGTGGTGAATTGACAGATGTAACAAAAAATATGACACCAAATTTTCGGTTGTAATATGCACGTCTTTCGAATCAGTTCTGGCGCGAATTAAATTTATCAAAGCTATTTAAAGTCAATGGAACCGGTTAGGAAAACGATCAACCGGTTTTTACAATCGATAAAACAATCACAAATAGAAACATCTACTTAGTTTTACCAGGCGCTCAAAAGCATGTTACGAAAATTAACAAATAGTGCACAAAAAGTTTCTCATAGCACAAGGAAGGTATCAGAGATAAAGAGATTTTCAAATCGACCAGTTAAAAGAAGAAATATAGAAAAGGTAATGCAATAATCAAGTCTACGTATGCTAGCGGAAGAATTTTGCATAACGGAAAGTTGAAAATAGGTCAAAAATATTCTTCATGGGAAAAGCTATGCTAAGGAAAAGCAAATTTTCAAATACGTCTCCCGGAAGCAGAGTTAGCGAGAAAAAAAGTTTCGATATTTACACACCTACCGGGAAATCTTTGCAGTATTTAGAGAGGATAATGCCCCACATCTGTTGTAGCGAATGTCATACAGTAAAAAAGAAATGCCTCAATAGGGATTTAGAAGCCAAGATACAGCTGCAAAATGAAGTACACAATCATCACTTTACAGATATGTAAACTACAGTATTCCTCATATACTAGCCTAAAGTGTTGTACAAGGTAAATGGCATCCGGTGTTGGAAGAATTTTTTTAAAATTGCTCATGTTGAACTAGAGATACTGAGAAAAACAGATTAAGCAGTTACGCCCCATAGCGGCGAAGTTGGGCATTAATTCGCGAAGAAAATACGCACACAGAGTTTGGTTAGTAAGTATTATCTGACCGAAAAAGAAGTTTTTCAATCAGGCTTTTAGTCTCGAAGATATTTCTGTAAACGAAAACGTGAACTTACGTCCTCTGAGGGCAGACTTGTGGGTTAATAAAAATGATTTGAAATTACATGAGAAACATTTTTTTCAGCGGAAACGCTCTCCAACCAAGAAAGATTTTTTCAAATCAGACTTTTAGAAGCAGAGCTACTGATAAAATTGAGGTACATGTCTTCGCCCTCTGGCGCAAAAACCATATATAATTTTAACAAGAAAATGTTCGTAAAAGGTTTGTCAACGTGAGTAGTATCAGTCTATAAACGAATTTTTTTTCAGTGGAGATTTTAGAAGCTCATATTTTGCTGCAAATATATCAGAAGCGGAAATTAAGACTTACGCCCCCATGGTGGCCAAACAATTTTATTTACTAAAATTCAGAAATTATATGCAAAGGATTTCCCATCAGCAATTGTATCCGATGCAGAAAGAATTTTTCAAATTGGAGTTTTAGAAGCAGTTTTATCGGGAAAAACACAATGTACCTATATGCCTCTTAGCGGAAAGTCTAGGAATTACTTGAAAACTTTGAAATTATATGAAAAACATTTTGCACCAGAAACGCTGTCCAACAAAAAAGGAAATTTTCAAATCGGACTCTTTGAAGCAGAGATATTGACAAAAATAAGATATACATTTACGCTCCCTGGCGGAGAAACCATGCATTATTTTAAGAAGAAAATATTCCAAAAAGGTTTATCTGCATGAGTAGTATTGGTCCGCGGAAGAATTTTTTTCAGTCGAGGTTTTAGAAGCTCAGATTTTGCAATAAATTCATAAAAAGCAGAAATTAACACTTACGCGCGCGCCCCTTGGTGGCCAAACCATTTTTACCAAAAAATTAGATATTATATGCAAACTATTTTCTATCAGAAGCTGTATTCTCTGCAGAAAGAATTTTTCTTATCTGAGTTTTAGAAGCAGAGATATCGGGGAAAACGTAATTTATCTTTGTCTCCTAGCGGAGAAAATCTATACGTAGCTTGAAAAAGTTACTATAGGCCTACCTAAAATAGTCTTCGATATAAGTAAAATCGAAAGGTAAACGATTTTTTTCCATCGGATTTTTAGAAGCAAATATCTGGAATAAAATGTATTTTGAATTCGACATCATCTGCATTTACGCCCCCTAACGGTGAAATTGTGCATCGTAAGAAGAAATGAAATGAAGGATCATCATTCGCACATTTCAAGCTTCCCAGTGCTAAAAGAATTTTTGAAATCTGACTAATAGTTGCAGAGATATGGTGTCCACAGACGGACGGACCGATAACGTAAGCACTATATTTTTAACAAAAGACATGCTAAAAAAAGGAATACGTGCTTATTTTTTTGCCCACCCGTATTCATCTGTGGATAACATATCGCTGCACATATTATTCTGATTTAAAATTTTTTCTTTGCTTTGAGAAGTCTGAACTGTGTTACGTAATACGTAACATGATGCACTACTGCGGCGACGTATGAGTCAAATCGGAAGTGTTGCATTGATAAGCCTGCCGGTATAGTTTAGTTGGTAGAACAGCCACTCCGGAGTAAGAAGACGTGCCTTCGAATTCCACCAGTGGTAAAAGCTTTAGTATTATAACTATCAGAAGGATGTTTCTGGGGTACCGGTCTTCTGATCTGTAACTTCGGCGCTAGGTGTTGAAAATGCAGATGCTATCGAATTGAAATAAGTTTTATTCGATGCAGCTGCTTCTGAAACTAGCCCCCCCCCTTCGATACCTTATAAAACGAAGACCAATTTACGTACAATTTCTTTTTGATTGGAGTTTTAACGACCACCGTGAGCAACTCAATGGGCTATAAGCAGTCTCTCGTCCCTAATTTAGGGCCACTGGTTCCAGGGGAGGGAGAGAGCCAGTGCCGTAAGACAAACACAACATCCATGCCATACTGGGATTCGAATCCGGACCCCTTTTGAATGAATGATCAGAAGCCATCGCTTAGACCACTGCGCAACTGGGGCGGCGAATTTTTTTTTTTTTAAATATTGCACAGTTTTCTCATCAGGGGCGTAAATACATTTATATATTTCCTAGATATTTCTGTTGCCAAAAGTCCGATTTGAAAATTTCTTTTTGCACTGAGCAGCCTGAACTACAAAAGTGATTATCATTGCTTTTTGGTCTTTTTCCGACGCATATTCTAAATATGTTTTATTCCATATCGTTGCTTCTAAAATTACGCAAGACACAGTTTTTTTTCTTTGATATTTTTTCTCCACGAATATCATTTTACATACAGTTTTTTTCTTCAGATAATGGTTTTCCCACCAGAAGGCGTAAAAAATAATATAATTTTTCCCGACGTCTCTGCTTCTAAAAGCTATCATCATCATCATCATTGTCAACCATTATCAATCCACTGCTGGACGAAGGTCTCCCCAAGTTTCCTCCACAACGGTCTGTCTTGTGCCAGTCTCCTCCATGTCACTCCCGCATATTTACGAATTTCATCCACCCATCTCCCATGTGGTCTTTTTCTGGGTCTTTTCCTGTCCCTTGGAATCCAATCTAAAATTTCGGCTGTCCATCTATGGTCTGTCCTTCTGGCAGTATGTCCAGCCCATTGCCATTTCAGGGATTTAACTCTGATCATGATGTCTTCCACTCTCGTCATTTTTCGGATCCACGAGTTCCTCTTCTTATCTCTCCTGGTTACACCAAGCATGCACCTCTCCATGCTTCTTTGAGTTGTCTGCAGCCTTTGTATGTCTCTTTTAGTTAAGGTCCACGTCTCTGCACCATACGTAAGCACTGGAAGGATGCATTGATCAAACACTTTTCTTTTAAGACATAATGGCATATTGCTCTTGAAAATTATGCTGTTTCTTCCAAAAGCTCTCCAGGCAAGTTTTGTACGCCGATTAATTTCTTCATCAATGTGACCCTCACTTGATATCTGCTGTCCAAGATAAACATATGTATCTGTTATCTCCAGTTTTTCTCCATCAATCGATAAATCTTCATTTCTTGTAAAAGCATTGAACATCACTTTTGTCTTCTGAAAGTTCATTTTTAATCCCACTTCTTTACTCTTGTCAGCAAGTTCCTGGATCATACTCTGCAGCTCTGATGGGGTAGTTGCAAAAATGACTACGTCATCAGCAAAACGAAGGTGGGTTAGATAATCTCCATTAATCTTTATCCCTTTGTTTTCCCAGTTCAGTGATTGAAAGACATTTTCCAATGTGGCATTAAAGAGCTTCGGAGATATGGTGTCACCTTGTCTCACTCCCTTTCCAATTTTTATGTGTGTTGTATTTTCAAACAGCCGAATCTTTGCACTTGCATTTTCATAGATGTTATTAATAATATTAATGTATGCATCTTCAATACCGCAGGATTTCAGAGCCATTGTAACTGCTGATGGTTTCACCGAATCAAAGGCTTTTTCATAATCGATAAAAGCCATGCACAATGGAAGTTCATATTCCCTCGCTCTTTCAATTAGTTCTCTCAGTACGTGGATATGATCTATTGTGCTGTAGCCACTCCTGAATCCAGCTTGTTCTCTCGGTTGAGCCATGTCCAGTGTTACCTTCAAGCGGTGTGAAAGAACTTTAGTGAAGATTTTATAAACCACCGATAGGAGGCTGATAGGTCTGTAGTTCCTGAGATCCTCAATGTCACCTTTTTTATGTAGCAGGATCATTGTAGCGTTGTTCCAATCCTCAGGAATCTTCCCTTCATTAAGGCATCGAGTGAAAATTTGGGCGAGTACTGTTTCAATTTCTCCACTTGCTTCTTGTATGATGTCTATAGTAATTCCATCTTCTCCTGGAGCTTTCCCCCGCTTCATGTTCTTGATTGCATGAGCAACTTCTGCTGGGAGGACTGGAAGAACTCTGGTACCTTTCATGATGTCTGGAGTACATGTATCATCCCTTTCATATAATTTGGAGTAGAAATCTTTCACTCTTGTCAAAATTTCGCCTCTATTTCTTGTTATAGAACCATCTTCTTTTCTCAGAGCCATAATCTGTTTTCTTCCCTTACTGAGATGTCCCTTTGCTATCTTAAGGCTTTGGTTGTTTTCAATTGCTTTCCTCACTAGCTCACAGTTGAATTTCCTTACGTCTTCAGTGATACTTTTTCGTGTTGTCTTGCATAGCTCTATATATTCCACTTTGGAAGTCACATCTTCTTTAGTTGTCCTCATCTCTCTTTCTTTTTTGCATCAACATTTTGGTTTTTCCTGATAATTTGTTCACATGCAACTTGTTCTTAGACCCAGCTAATTTTGTTGCTGTTTCCATTAGAGCTTTGGTTACTTTTCTGTTAACTTCCGAAATATCCACTTCTTCCGATGTTAGGCCTTCTAAAGCAGAGAATCTGTTCTTCAGTTCCAACTTGAAAGTATTATGGTGTTTTTTAAGGTTGGTTATGTCAATACATTTTGTTTGTCTTATGAGCTTGCCACGTTCCAGTTTAGTGTTGAGGTGCATCTTACATCTCACCAATCTATGGTCACTACCTGTGTTGAACTTGTTCAGCACACTGCAGTCTTCGATGACGAATTTTTTGTTACACATAATAAAATCAATTTCACTTGTCGTCCCAATTGGATGTCTCCATGTCCATTTCCTGTGTGGCTTTTTCTTGAAAAGGAGTTCAAGATGAAAAATCCTTCTGCCTCTGCAAACTCAACGAGAGTATTTCCACGCTGGTTTCTGTTGCCGTGACCGAATTTACCTACTGAAGTTTCATTCTGTTGCAATTGCCCTATTTTTGCATTGAAATCTCCCATAATTATTTTCAAGTGCTGCTTACCTTTATTATTTAGATCACGAATTTCCTCATAAAATTCTTCAATTTCTTCTTCAGGATGACTTGTGGTGGGTGCATAAGTTTGAATAATCTGAGCCTGGTATCTTCTCGATAGTTGGATAACGAGTCGTGCAGCTCTGTCAGAGGAACTTTCAACTTCTACCACTTTATCCTTCAGTTTCTTGTTTATTATAAATCCAACACCACTAGTTCTGCCAGTATCTGTCCCACGATAATAGAAGAGATGTCCACTTTTCAGTTCAATGAGATCTTCTCCTTTTCTCCTTACCTCACTTAGCCCGACGATACATTGCACCTTTTCTTATAAATAATTGAAAGTTACTGTCAGTTAAAAAAAACTTATCTTTTTTTTAACTGATAATAACTGGATGTGATCATTTAAGGTCTGATAGTTATAATTACCTCGGTGTTAAAATTACACAAAAACGTAGAGATACAATGGAATTAAGAAATAGAAACGCACGGGGAAGAAGAGCTGCTTTACGCCTGAATTGAATCTAGTGGAGTGATGGAATAACCAGAAAAAGGAGATGGGGTATTTATAATAATATTGTTAAGAGCATCTTACTATATGGGGCTGAAGCTTGGCCATTAACAGATAGAAAGAAAATAACAGCTGTAGAGATGGATACTTTAAGAAGTTCGTGTAGAATGTCTAGAAGACACAAAAACAACAAGTGAAAGGATGGAAGTGAAAGAAACGATTTTAGAAAACATGCAGAGGAGAAAATTACATTGGTTTGGCCATATTAAAAGAATGACAACTGAAATACTGCCTGAAATTGCCATGGAATTTAAGTCAAGCAAACGAACAAATAGAGACCGACCTAAAAGAACATGGTTTGATGGAATAAAGAGAGCATTTAATCAAAATGGCCTGATGGAAGAATGGTGCCTAAATAGAGAAAGATGGAAAACGCTCTTGGAGATCGGAAGGCGACTTCAAGACGCCTTCCGATCTCAAAGAGCTCAAACTCCAATTCCCACTGCTGCTTCGAAAAATCACGATGAAAAAATTACGTAATTCGTAATAAGATCTCCAACAAAAGAAATAAAATTATTACGAATGTATTAAAAACATAGGCTTCAATAGAAAATAAAACGACTAAATCACTCTCATTAATGAAAAAATCATTCCCCAATTAGATTTTACAGTGAGCGTGAGTCTGATTCGTGTGACTTTCTGGCTCAGTGGTTAAGACGCGCGGTTTCAACCCAAAAGCTGGGTTCGATCCCCACCACCGGCGTAACGGATTCTCTCGTGCAGAGGCTGAAATATCCAGCGTGATTGGATTTTTCGAAATTTCCGTATAAATACGGAAACGGACTCTTCTGAAATAAGCGGAATTACTGACTACGGAAAATCTGTGAAGATAAAGTAGTTAAAAAAACAACAACAAATAAAAAACGGGAACTTTTAAAAACTGAAATTTTGTTAAAAGGCGGAAACTTACCGGCAAATTTGCTGCACGTTATTTTCAAATTTTCCGTGATTTCACACTACTTATTTTTTTTTATAGTATATATGAGATAACATTACAGAATAAGGTGAGACGTACAAACAAAACAAACAAGCTGTATCGTTCTCCCTCTGAGCATCCATAGACACGTTCGAGCAGGCAACATGATGGCAGCACACTCTTCCCCCCCCCCCCCCCCCCCCCAATATAGCCGTTTTCTCTGAATTTTAATAAAGTACAAAATATTGCAAAATAACTTTGAGTTCCACTGATTTCTTTTGGAAAATTCTGTAGGTACATTCCTATAAAAGTTGAAACCACAAGCCCACTTCTCCGCAACTCATTGTTGCTTTCCTTTCGCAAAATCTTGGGAGCGTCAGAATATGGATCATATGAGTTTTTCGAAAAGTAATAGCTATACCCTCAAGCTGTCGAAAAGGAATCAGCGTTACCGTGCTTTCCGAAGCATTTATGATAACTGTTGTCGCAGTTTCTGAATAACACATAAGTTATGGGAACACAAGATCTTTATTTAATACAAGCTGTTTTGGAAACTTCTATTCGTAGTAGAAATCGGGGCTGATTATGTAATAAATTGGGAAATTCTGAAACGCATTACGCTAGGAGTAGGATGATTTGTAATACGGTCCTGACTGCGATCAAGACCTGACTATAAATCTTTACCCAGCGTATAAATCTTGCACAGCCCTTCTGCTTGAGAAAACAAAATTCTGCATCTGAGCTTGAAAACTGAAGGATTGTGCTCGTGGAGAATGCTGATATGGCTGTGAGAGCGCAAGATTCTGATCTACTGAAAATGTGCAATTTATATCGGGAGATTGATATTCCAATTAGCCTTGTGTTAGACATGAAAACGTGGCACACTTTAATATATTACAGAACAAATACTTCCATAGTTTGCACTCTAAAACATTCGAAATTTTGGGAATAGAGAGTTCTCGAAATTAAGTTTATAGTTTAGGTTAAGGGTATCTCAGTGCCCATACGATGTCACGAAGTTTCCAGAAAAACTTTAATAAGGTCAAACAAATAAGGCAACAGAGATGACTTTATAAAAAAAAACAAGAACGCCACGATTATTTGGCTGTAATGAGTACGTTATTTAAAAGGTAAGAACCAGACATTTATTGGTTAAGAAATCTTATCACTCAGAATGACAACGAATGAAATGTTCACTATAAAGAATTCAGTCTGATACAATAAGTTTTCCAATTATACTCTTGGTATCGGAGATTAGGTGCAATTAATTACAATGGGCTGCATGAATAAGGAAAGTTTCGGGTTTCATTGATTTTTAGCACGTATTTTGTAAAAAAGAAAAAAACAAGATCGTGCTTACGTTATCACTTTGTCTGTCCGTCTGGGGACACCATATCTTTGTAATTATTAGTCCGATTTGAAAAATTCCTTTTGCATTACAAGCTTCTAATGTGAGAATGATGATCCTTGCATTCCGGTATAATTTCCTAAGTACAACTTCGCCGCAGGAGGCGTAAATACAGGTGATATAGAATTCAAACTACATTTTTATTCATATATTTGGTTCCAAATATCAGATTGAAAGTTTTTTTTTTCCTTTCAATGCCATTTGCATCGAAGACTAGTTTAGATACAGTCTCTTTTTCATGAAACGCATAGATTTTCCGCTATGAGGCGTGAAAGTTAAGTTGTGCTATCACCGATATCTCTGCTTCTAAAACTCAGATTTGAAAATTCTTCCTGCATCGGATAAACTCCTCATGGGAAATGTTTTGCATATTTTTTTTTTTTTTTTTGGTAAAGTACGGTTTGGCCACCAGGGGGCGTAAGTGTTTATTTATGCTTCTGATGTTATTTGCAGCTAAATCCGAGCTTCTGAAAACTAGATTGAAAAATTTTTTCGTAAACCGATACCGATCACCTCGGGAAACCTTTTCAGAATAATTAACACAGATATTTAACGTGGATCAGGAACATCAAACAAAGATCTTCGCTCTTTCCACGTTTTATAAGTGAGTCACGGAAAAATTCTCATTGGCCGCCACCGGGAGTCGAACCCAGGGTCTTCCAGTTAGGCGTCGGATATGCTTCCGCTACACCACAACGGCCTCGAATTCCTCCAGACTCACACACGTTAACTGCCAAGCCAATTTGGCAGGTTGCTTCTTGGAGCCCCGCACAATGCTGGGGATTCACCAAAGATGGTAAGCAGCAACTGAAGAAATAATTAGAAGGCGAATGAATAATTAATACAGACATTTAACGTGGACCAGGAACATCAAACAAAGATCTTCGCTCTTTCCACGTTTATAAGTGAGTCACGGAAAAATTCTCATTGGCCACCACAGGGAGTCGAACCCGGGGTCTTCCAGTTATACGCCGGATATGCTTTCGCATATCCGGCGCGTAACTGGAGACATTCGCCTTCTAATTATTTCTTCAGTTGCTGCTTACCATCTTTGGTGAATCCCCAGCATTGTGCGGGGTTCCAAGAAGCAACCTGCCAAATTGGATTGGCAGTTAGCGTGTGCGAGTCTGGAGGAATTCGAGGCCGCTGTGGTGTAGCGGAAGCATATCCGGCGCGTAACTGGAAGACCCTGGGTTCGACTCCCGGTGGCGGCCAATGAGAATTTTTCCGTGACTCACTTATAAACGTGGAAAGAGCGAAGATCTTTATTTAACTTTTCAGAATACTTCCTTTTTAAATTAATGCATAGTTTTCCCGCCAGGGCGCGTATATATATATATATATATATAAAACGAATTTTTGTCAATATCTCTGCTTCTAAGAGTCCGATTTGAAATATTCTTTCCTTGTTGGAGAGCGTTTCTGGTGCGAAATGTTTTTAGTATAATTTTAAAATTTTCTTAACGCACGAGTGTGTCACTACAGGACGTAAGTTAACGTTTTTGTTTACAGCAATATCTGCGGGACTATCAACCCGATTGAAAAAATTCTTTTTTGGTCAGATACTAGTGACCATAAAAACTTTGTGTATATATTTTTTTACCAAAATAATGAACATTTTCGCCGCTAGGGAGCAAATGTTTAATCTGTTTTTCTCAATATCTCTGCTTTAAAATGTGCGATTGCCGCCCCGGTGGCGCAGTGGTCTAAGGCGTTGGCCTCTGATCATTCGTCCGTAAGGGGCCCGGGTTCGAATCCCGGTGAGGCATGGATGTTGTGTTTGTCTTACGGCACTGGCTCTCTCCCTTCCCTGGAACCAGTGACCCTAAATTAGGGACGGGCGACTGCTTATAGCCCATTGAGTTGCTCACGGTGGTCGTTAAACCTCCAATCAAAAAAAAAGAAAAAAAAAAAAAAAATGTGCGATTAAAAATATTCTCTTAACACCAGATACCATTTACCTTGTGGAACACTTTAGGTTTGTATTTGAAGAGTTTTGTAGTTTACAATTCTGTCGCTAGGTGGTGTTCGTGTACTTTTGTTTGAAGCTGAATCTCCGTTTCAAAAACCCTATTGAGAATCTTTTTTTTACTATATACCATTCATTACAATAGAAAGGCGGAACATTATCCTCTTAAATAATGCGTAGGTTTCCCGCAAGGGGGCGTAAATGTCATAACTTTTTTCTCGCTATCTTTGTCCCCGGAAGACGTATTTGAAAAGTTCTTTTTCGTTAGTATGGTTTTTGCCATGAAGAGTGCTTTTCGACCATTTTAAACTTTTCCATTATGCAAAATTCTTCTGTTAGAAGGCGTAGAGTTGAATCGTGTTTCCTTCTCTCCTATATTTCTTCTTTTAACTGTTTGATTTGAAAATCTCTTTGTCTCTGATACTTCCCTTCAGATATGAGACTCTCTTTGTGCACCATTTGTTAAT
Source organism: Macrothele yani (assembly GCA_039090855.1). NCBI lineage: Eukaryota > Metazoa > Arthropoda > Arachnida > Araneae > Macrothelidae > Macrothele > Macrothele yani. The sequence goes on from CM077026.1 coordinate 123,561,330, forward strand.
TTTAGTGACATATTTTCAGTAGCTGGTGGGAGTTATTACCTTCGGGTAGTACCGAAAGTAATGCAAAAGTGGGCATAGCTTTTTTAGCACGTCTTTTGTAAAAAAAGATCGTGCTGATGTTATCGGTTAGTCCGTCCGCTTGTAGACACGATACCTCTGCAACTATTAGTCCGATTTGAAAAATTCTTTTTGCATTGGGAAGCTTGAAATATGCGAATGATGATCTTTTATTTCGTTTTGTTTTTTACAATGTACAATTTTGCCGCTAGAGGGCGTAAATGCAGATGATGTCTAATTCAAAAATACGTTTTATTCCACATATTTGCTTCTAAACATTCGATTGAAAAAAGTATTTTACTTTCGATTCCATTTATGTCGAAGAGTATTTTAGGCATAGTTACTTTTTCAAATTACTCATAGATTTTCCGCTAGGGGGCATAAAAGTAAATTACGTTTTCCCCGATAACTCTTCTTCTAAAACTCCAATTGGAAAATTATTTTCTTCAGCGCATACAGCTCCCGATGGAAAATCTTTTGCATATAATTTCTAATTTTTTGGTAAAGAATCCTTTGGCCACCAGGGGCGTAAGCGTTAATTTCTGCTTCTGATGTATTTGCCATAAAACCAGAGCTTCTAAAATCTCGACTGAAAGAAATTCTTTCGAGGACCGATGCCACTAAAGTCGATAAACCTTTTCGGAATATTTTCTTCTTAAAATATTCCATGGTTTCTTCACCACGGGGCGTACATTTATATCTTATTTTTGTCAATATCCCTGCTTCTAAAAATTCTTTCTTTATTAGATTGAGTTTCCGGTGTCACATGTTTTTCATATAATTTCAAAATTTTCAAGTAATTCATATACTTTCCGCTAGGGGGCGTAAAGGTAAATTGCGTTTCCTCCTATAGCTCTACTGCTAAATCTCCGATTTGAAAAATTATTTCTGCACCTGATACAGCTCATGATGGGAAATTCTTTTGCACATATTTTCCAATTTTTGTAAAAAATGGTTTGGCCACCAGGTGGCGTAAGACTTCATTTCCGTTTTTGATGTATTTGCAGCAAAATATGAGCTTCTAAAATCTCGATTGAAAAAAGACATTTGTAGACCGATACTACCCATGTCAACACACCTTTTAGGAGCATTTTCTTCTTAAAATAATGTACGGTTCCTACGCCAGGGGCGTAGATATATATCTTATTTTTGTCAATATATCTACTTCTAGAAGTCCAATTTGAAAAATTCCTTCTTTGTTGGATAGTGTTTCCGATGCGAAATGTTTTTCATATAATTTCAAGAAAAAGCAAGTAAATCATAGATTTTCCGCTAGGAGGCGGGAAAGTAAATTGCGTTTTCTGCGTTATTTCTGCTTCTAAAACTCCGATTTGAAAAAATCTTCCTGTATCGCAAACACCACCTGATGGAAAATATTTTTCATATAATTTCTGATGTTTGGTAAAGAGTCGTTTGACCACCAGGGGTCATAAGTGTTAATTTCTGCTTCTGATGTACTTGTAATATAATCTGGGCTTGGACCGATACCGCTCATATTGAAAAACCTTTTGAGAATACTTTCTTCCGAAAATAATGCATGGTTTTTCCACCAGGGGGCGTAAAGTCATCTTATTTTTGTCGATATCTGTTTCTAAATGTCCGATTTGAAAAATTCTTTGTGTTGGAGAGCGTTTCCGGAGCGAAATGTTTCTCATATAAATTCATATTTTTCTCGACGTAAAAGTCTGCAACCAGAGGGCGTAAGCTCGCAATTCCGTTTACAGTAATATCTGAGGTATTAAGAAACCAATGGAAAAACTTCTTTCTTCCGTCAGATACTATTTATTCCCATACCGGTTCTATTGACTTTAAACAGCTTTGACAAATTTAATTTGCGTCAGAATGGATTCAAAAGACGTGCTCGTTACACCCGAAAATTCGGTGTCATCTTTCTTGTTATTAACGGACAGAGGTCGTTCAAACTGCACATTTTGGTAGAGTAACTCATTCTTTTTTTTTTTTTTTTTGATTGGAGGTTTAACGACTACCATGAGCAACTCAATGGGCTATAAGCAGTCGCCCGTCCCTAATTTAGGGTCGCTGGTTCCAGGGAAGGGTGAGAGAGCCAGTGCCGTAAGACAAACACAACATCCATGCCTCACCGGGGTTCGAACCCGGACCCCGTTCGGACGAATGATCAGAGGCCATCGCTTAGAACACTGCGCCACCGAGGCGGCAGAGTAACTCATTCTCCATACAAAGGTACTACTCAACAAAGTCTCCATCACAAGCGATGCATTTGCGCCATCGTTGAACCCCACTCTCGAATCCTCTTTGAAAAAATTAAGGTGTGGACTGTTGTACCCACTTCTTCACAGCCAGTTTCACCTCGCCTATGTCACAAGTCGTTGTCCTCGGAGACTGTCCTTCATTGGACCGAACAGGTGGAAAACGGAGGGCGACAGATCTGGTCTGTACTGTGCATGGGGAACCACCAACCAGCCTAATTTGCTGGTCGTCTGATTTGTTGCCAAAGATGCTTGTGGTCTTGCATTGTCATGGAGAATTTGGATCATTTTCAGATTCTTGTTCGGTCTCTTCCTGCTTATGGCTTCTCTAAGCTTATCGAGTGTCTCAATGTACCGTTTGCTGGTCACGGTCCCGAAAATCAAAGATAAAAACATCCCTGTCATCCTTAACAACAGTAACCATGACTTCCTGTACTGATCGCTGGCACTTGAACTTCTTAGGCCTTGGTGAAGATGTGTGACTCCATTCCATGGATTGAATATTCGTTTCCGGATCGTAAAGATACGCCCATGTTTCATTCCCTGACACCTAATTGGTTAAAAAAATTGTCTTTATTGGCTTCAAACGCTTCCAGCACATCAGAGCAGACTTCCACCCTTCCCTCCTTCAAATGAAGAAGAGTTACTCTACCAACATGTGCAATTCGAAAGACCCCTGTCAGTTAATAAAAAAGTTGTGCCCACTTTTGCATTACTTTCGGTACAACCCTCGTAGTTCTGGTAGGAGCAATTGTTTTATCGACAGTAGAAATCCGGTTGATTTTTTTTTCTAACCGGCTCCTTGGACTCTAAATGACTTTGATAAATGTTTTTCACGTCAGAATGGATTCAAAAGTCGTGTTCATTACAAACAAAAATTCGGTGTCATCTCTCTTGTTCCAAAAACGTATTAGAATATTTCGGACACAATTAATACACGAAGTGTTGATTGATAAGTAAAGTCGTCTGGCGTCGCTAGTAGCTGGGAAAGAAAAACGTTCGCGCATGCGTTCGGTAGCAGATACTGTATGGTGCAAACAAGCTTAGTCTCAGTTCATTGTTTGACGTCCGTTCGTTAGTCATGAGTGCTACCACCGAGTTACGCATAAAGCAGCGATCAGTATTAGAGTTTTTGACACTAGAAGGTTGCGCGCCAATCGAAATTAAGAGACGTATGAAAGCAATTGATGACGATGCTTGTATGAATGTGAAAAATGCCCGCCAGTGGGTTCGACGTCCCAAAAGCTGTAGTAAAGCTGAGAAAAGTGTTTGATGAACAAAGATTACGACGACATATTTCAGCGACGCATGACGAGAATCAATGTAGAGTTCATGCCACGAGTCAAGAAAATCGCCGAATTAAGCAAAAGAGACTTTGCTCTAAAGCTTGGCATTAGTCAAACAAGTTTGCATTGATTGTGATACGCTTTCCAACATACCAGAAATTATTACTCAAATTATGTGGATAATGGATGTGGAATAAATCTCGCTCCAGTGTCCTGATCTTTGACCCCATTTCCATGATATTCAACAGAACTGGTTCACTATACCTCCGGAACAACATGATAAAGTTTTGTTGCAATAGAAGCAGTTTTACGCACGTTATGAGAATAATAACTGTGGAATAAATCTGGCTTTTGTGCAATGAATTTTGACCCCATTTCGTTGATATTCAACAGAACCGGTTTACTATACCTCCGGAACAACATGATAAAGTTTTGTCGCAATCGAAGCATTTTAGGTAAGTTATGGCGCACAAGGGCAATGCAATGGATCCCACTCCAGTGTTCTGACCTTTGACCCCATTTACAATAGGGTTCGTCCCCAGTGGCTCCCTACCACATACTAAAATTTCCTCGAAATCGAACTATTTTTACGCAAGTTATGACGCATAAGGGCAATGGAATATATCCCGCTCTTATGCCCTGCCTGATCTTTGACCCCATTTCGTCCATTTTCATTAGGGTTCGTTCCCAGTGGTTCCCTACCACATACTAAAATTTCATCAAAATCGAACCATATTACGCATGTTATGACGCATAAAAGCAATGGAATGGATCCCGGTTTTATGTCCTGACCTTTGAGCCCATTCCGCCCATTTTCAATAGGGCTCGTGCTCAGGTGGTCCCCTACCACATACTAAAATTTCGTCGAAATCGAACCATTTTCACGTGAGTTATCGTGCGGACGGACGGACGGACGGACAAAGCTGGAGCATATACGCTTTTTCAACCTACGGTTGGAAAGCGTAAAAAAGAGTGCACCATCTCATTGTGTATGGTAGTCGACAAACGATGGAAAGAGTGACAAGCCTGAAATTCATAATTATTCAACATCCTCCTTACAGCCCAGATTTGTCACCGTCTGGCTTGTTTCCAAAATTGAAAGAGACGTTGAAAGGTCAAACTTTTTTTTTTTTTTTTTTTTTTTGAGATTTAACGACCACCGTGAGCAACTCAATGGGCTATAAGCAGTCGCCCGTCCCTAATTTAGAGTCACTGGTTCCAGGGAAGGGAGAGAGCCAGTGCCGTAAGACAAACACAACATCCATGCCTCACCGGGATTCGAACCCGGACCCCTTCCGACGAATGGTCAGAGGCCAACGCCTTAGACCACTGCGCCACCGGGGCGGCCAAACTTTTTCAATCGATGGCGAAGTTGAAGTTGCTGTGCGCAAATGGATCAAAAGCAAACTTTTTTTTTTTCAAACCCGCTATCCACTTTTTCATTCCATCCATGACGAAAGTAGTCATGAAAAAGTGGATAGCGCGTTTGGAAAATAAGTGGTGACCATGTTGAAAAATAAGGTTGTAATTTTTAACAAAAATAAATTTCCTTCATTTTGATACCACATTCATTATTTTATTTTGTTGGAAACTTATCAATCAACTTCCGTACATTTACCACTGTTTCTTGAAAATGCAACACCAGGAAAAACGTGTGCGATCGACTGAAACTCGAAGGATGTGTAGATCACGTAAGGAGAGGTGCAAATGACTAAAACCACAGCGCACATGTAAATGATTTGTATCAGCCACGCCCTTGTAGCTATCCAGCAGGAAGTACACACAGGGCAAGTTGCTGTAGTGGCCGTGTATGGTCTAGTGGTCAGCATTCATAACTGTCACGGGGACAACCTCGGGTTCGATCCCAGCAGGTACGAACGCTCGAACCATTAAATATCCGTCGTGCGTCCGATGTGCACGTTAAGCCGTCGCACCCCGGGTACTGGCTCTGGGTAATAAATAAGGGCGTCTTCCTCCCCCTTTCTACCTTGTTTCCGTGTCACTTTCCTATCGGGCACTTTAGCCTAAATCTCCTATTTCTAAGGGTTGTTTAAGGCCTGGAATCAGACACTCCCATCCTAAAATCCTCTACATAAGATTTGGTCTGAAGTTGCTGTAGTCGAGTTGCGGGATTTTTGGCAGTAAGGTAGTGGTAGTAACTATGTATGCCCCGCCGCAGCTGATAAGACCCTTAAGTACAGCTGACGGACTTTGAGCTAGGCCGTTGCGTTGGACGGTGAAAAGGCTAACTTTCCTTTCCCCGACATTTCGATCGTGTTGGACGAAACGCAAGCAAAATGATGCAAATATGCCACAGTGGGAAAAGCAAGGTCTTATTGCACCGACGTGAAGAACCAGATCAGATTTGGAAACGGGTCAAAAATTTTGGGCCCGGACAAGATCTGAAGAAATCTGTTTTGAGTTCTAATACACGGTCAAGTTACATTATTGTGACCACCAGCTAATATCTAAAGTAACCGCCGTGTGCAGCGCGGACAGCAGCTAGACGGGCTGAGAGTGACTCAATAGGATGCTGGAAGGTATTCACAGGTATGAGGAGCCATGCTGACTGCAGTGCACCTGACAGCTGCTGGAGAGTGTACGTTGGAGGATCCATAGAGCGAATAACACGATAGGTGGCCCCGCAGATGCTTAATTGGTTTTAAGTCTGGGGAAGTAGGGGGCTAGAGAAGTACTTTGAAGTCTTCATCGTGCTCTTATAACCACTATCGGACATTTCTAGCTATGTGACACGTCGCATTGTCATACTGGAAGATCCCATACGCCCCAGGAAGACAATCAGCATGTATGGGTGTATGTGGTCTGAAAAGATGGATTCATAACGAATTCGGTCCATAGTGCCTTCCACAGGCATTAGTGGACACGAAACCATTTCGCAGACCATAACGCTGCCGCCATCAGCTTGTGTTATTCCAGCAATGGTTGAAGAGTGTTTGTTATACGACAAAGTCCATCCGTTCGATGAAGCAGAAAATGTGACTAATCGGAGAAGGCAATCCTTTGCCAATCAGCGGAGGACCAATTGCGATACTGCCGCCCAAATGTAAGTCTTTTCTGCCGATGCACTTTCGTTAGCATAAATGCAGTGACCATCCGTCTGCATCTGAGCCCCATACGCAGCAGGGTTCGCTGAACTGTCGTTTTAGACACTTCCGGTAGCCCGGCCACTGAGGTGCTCCACTGTAGCGTGTCGATCGGCCCTCATGCACCTTCGAAGCAGACGTTCACCTCTCACATCAATGGCACGTGGTGCTCCTCAGTTTCCACGTCGCTAATTCGCAATGGTGCCATTTCTGCAATCACGATACACTTTAACCACAGCAGCACGCGAACAGTTCACAAACTGAGCTGTTTCAGAAATACTGCCACCCTTGGCCCAAAAGCCGATAATCATCCCTCTTTGCAAATCTGATAAATCGTTTTTTTATCCATGACAGCAACAAGGGATATAATTTCAGATTGCGTACCGCACACCTTATATACCCTCTAAGCCAGTTCATGACACGTCCCTTCTTTCATAAACAGCTGCGTCCCGCGGATTAACAAAACAGTGAAAGTCTATATCTCATCAAATATTGTCTGCAAACTCTGTCCGATGTCGTTTGCATCAGAAAGGCTTCTATGCTGACCCTGTGTTGCTTATAGTTCTCTTCACAGACGATAGCGGCTGCAATGGGGCCAAAAACGTCGATAAATAGCACCGCATAGTGTATTCCGACGAGTCGCGGTTCAACCTATAATGGACGAATCCTTGTAAGGCGACACCGTGAAGCAGCGGTTCACCATGCCGCAGCTTAATATGGACCCGACGCCGGGCGTTCTGATATGGCATGCTGTTGGATTCCATTCACGTTCTCACCTGCTACTTATTAGGGGGACCATGACCAGCCAGCGGTACATCGCCGAAGTTTTGGATGTTGAAGAACTGCCATATTTGCAGACGGTCCCCGGTGCCATCTATCAACAGAAGAATACCAGACTACATGTGGCCCGGAATATGTTCCAGCTCCCGAATTGCCGATTTGTACGGAGTCTTCTTTGACCAGCACGTTCACCTGATTTGTCTCCCATTTAAAAAGTGTGGGATATGGTCTCTCAACACCTGGCGAATCAGGCTCTGCTGCCAGTTATCGAAGATAAACTTTCGATAGAAATCCATAGAACATATGGGAAGCCTTCCGCAATGCGACATCTATAACCTTTTGCAGTCGATGCCATGCCATGTACGAGACGTAATTGCCGATCGTGGTGGGTACCTAAGGTACTGAGTATTGTGTGTTCCAATCATTTACAAATTTGTACTTCTGATCACTTACGTCATGTATGATAAGCAATGTACCCTATGAATCTCATTTTAATATCTCAAGTCTTTCTTCGTGCTGTATTTTAAACAGGTAGCAGCATATATACCGGGAGGATGAAAAATAAGTATTCTCATTTCTCAGGTGTCTAGAAAAGCGAGAAATGGTGATGTTGCGACGAAACATTGTAGGTAGCTTATTGAGGGCTTTGAAAATCGATTTAGCTGGGAAAAGGACTTCAAAATTGGGCAGTTAAGGGAACAGTAGCACTGGAGACGCAAGGAAAGAACAGACACGGCGTGAATTTACTGATTGACAGCACAAAATTTATTTTTGTAATTGTGGGTTTAACGGCCACCATGATCAACTCAGTAAGACAAACACAACATCCATGCTTCACCAGGAATCGAACCCGCACCCATCTCGGACGAATGGTAAGAAGCCATTGCTTAGACCACGGCGCCGCCAATATGCTGGCCATCAGCAGAGATGATATGCTGCAAACGAAGATCGGCGAGTGACAATTGTTCGCAGCATGTCGCGGTCGATATTGTATTGGCCGAGAAAGAGAGACTTCCCGGTAAACTTTGTCACTCGGGTTGCCCCGAAGCCAGAAATCACAAGGAGTAGGGTCTGACCAGGACTGTGAAAAACCTGGATAAATTACGCGTTCATTACAAAATGTGCGAAAGAGCAATTCGTTCACCTTCCGATTAATATGGGGAAGTGCACCATTTTGCATGAACACGGTAGTGTCCAAATATTGCCATTGCTGCAATGTGGAAACATGTTGTTTTAGAAGAGTACAGTTCAGTGGTTATTGAGCATCCCAGTGAGTCATGGGTTTGGTGGTTTCGAAAATAAATACTGTCCAATGATGAACTCTGCTGTGAAAACACATCATACCGTCACATATGGACACCGCAGAGGTCTTTGGTGAATAGCAGCTTCTCGTGGAGTTCCCCATATTGGACAGTTCTGCGAGTTCAGAGTCTCAGTAAAAGTAAAATGTGCCTCATCTGACCACATGATAGCCCATGGTCACAGTACCGTTCAGTGGCTATTGTGCATCTCACACAATAACCACTGAACGGTAGGGTTTGGTGGTTTCGAAACAATATTGTCCAATGATGAACTCCGCTGTGAAACCACACCACACAGTCACATATGGACTCTATAGATGATGAATAGCAGCTTGTCGTGGAGTTTCCTATATTCGACAGTTCCGCGAGTTCATAGTCCCATTAAAAGTGAGTCATCTGATCTCATGATAGCCCAAGATCACATGCTGTCGACCTCCATCCGGGGCTAGAAATCGGAGAGAGATGTCCAAGCGTTATTCCTTGTCACCCAGTAACAATTCTTGAATCGCACATATCCTGTACGGATGTAATCTCATGATAGACCTCAGCATTTTTCGGACTGTTGACCACGGAAGGTGCAACTGTCGCCCCACCGCTTTGACACTGTTATGCGACTGTCTTCTGCCAGACGCCGAACAAACTCTATTGGTCGGAAGCTCGTGGTCTGATGATTAATTACAGCAGATTTCAATTTAATTTACTGAGACCGTTTTAACTTGTTTGATATTATCATTTTCTTGCTGTCTTATTTTTGTTTCGAGGAAGAGTTTCCCGTAGTGAGTTCCCATTGGTCCATAAAGAAATTTTATTTGGGCTGTATTAATGAGCCCTCGCGCGATGACAAAAATTTGCGTGAAATACAATACGCTTCATAAGTGATCGCTCGCTGTTCAACACACTTCCGCTTGACGTAACAGCTTTACACCACGAGGTTTTCAGGCTTGTTCCTAGGCAGTGGTTTGGTGAGTATTTCGTCGAACATATTGCTGTTTTTTTTTTCGTATTTATATCGTGCTCCTCTATTTTTTTTTATTGGGTGTTTAAAAAATTATTCATTTGATTTGGTGGTACAGATTGAGTGACAGGATAAACCGACATAGTTTTACAGTATTGTCAGGCAAACAAAGACAATGTATTCATTTTACATCAACAGTGTACATAGCGAATATGGTATAGAGTAGTCCAAATGATCAAGTAACACACTGACCCGCCAGAGCCGAAAGACAAACACAAACATCCATGCCTTATTCAGGATTCGAACCCAAACACCTGCCTGGGCGAATGATCAGAAGCTATCGCTTAGACCATTGCGCCACCACGTCGGCTCCCTTGCCTTAAATGACAACTAGAAAACCCAGATAGATTAATGGAAAAGCCCCCAGATGGGCTGATCTTTTATTTCAGGATTTAACTACCCGCCATGAATAGCTCGTACGGCTCTAAGTAATAGTCCGTCCCTTATAATAAACACTATCTACCAACAAGTAATTGGACACCCCTGCAATCGACGATATCTGCGGTCCTGATACAAGTCACGGCCGTCGCCGTTAAATATCGTGTGGGAAACAACAACGCAACCAGTCGCATGCAAGATGCCACGTAGTTCAGAGCTCTCTGATTTCGAGAAAGGTGTTATCGTCGGGTATCGCAGAAATGGCCGATCCATACGTGACATATCCAGCAAGTTGAAGTACCCAAAATGGGCAGTAGCCTACGTGATTGGCAAGTGGAATATGAGAGGTGATTATCGGAATGTGCCCCAACCCGACAGACCCACAAAACTGGGAGTTAGAGACAGACGGGTGCTGGCCAGAGAAATTCGGAAGAACCGCACCAAATCGATGGGCCACATCCACGAGGAGTTTCAATAGGCATTCGGGAGTGTTCTTTCGATGAATACCATCCGTAAGGAAGCCCATCTGCTCGGTTATCATGGACGTGCTGCCGCCCACAAGCCTTTGATCACCAAGTCCAATAGCGCTGCTCGACTAACGTGGTGCAAAGAACGTCGACAGTAGACCGTTGAACAGTGGAAACAAGTTCTCTGAAGCAACGAATCAAGGTTCACCCTCTACCGTTCGGATGGCATGGTCTGGGTCTGCCTGGAGAACGCCTCCTGCCGGAATGTATTGTGCCAACTGTGAAGTTCGGCGGCGGTGGAATTATGCTATGGGGGTGTTTCTCCTGGTATGGCACGGGACCCTTGGTCGCAATTCCTGGTAGACTCAACGCCGAGACCTACCGTACCATTCTGGATTACCATGCGCTTCCTACGTTGTGGCAGTTTTACGGGGTGGACCCATGTTACTTTCAGGATGACAATGCCACCTGTCATGTTGCGAGGTCCACCATGGCTTGGTATGGTGACAATGGGGTCAATCGCATGGACTGCCCTGCGCATAGCCCGGACCTTAACCCTATCGAACACCTCTGGAAGAAGTTTAAGCGTCGACTTAAGGGGTGCCCCCACCGTCCGAAATCGGTGAAGGAACTGACCTGTCTTCTCCAAGCCGAGTGGAAGAAAATACCGCTAGCCGTCGTACAACGCCTGGTTGAGAGTATGGCCCGGAGGGTCGCAGCTGTAATCGCCGCTCGTGGAGGCTCCACCAACTATTGAAGGTAAATAAACTTCGTTTTCCTTTGCTATCACAGGTATCCAATTACTTGTTGGTAGATAGTGTAGTTGCCGATAACATAATGTGTGAGAAACCTAATCCCGTTTTAAAGTGAGACCACGTAATTTGTTGTTCCCAATAAGCAACTAATCCCCATTTTTTCTTCCATTTAGAGACTTTGAGCATGTCACCCCACCTATAGGTAAGGGCTCGACGAAGGAATTCGTGAATTCGAGTGTTTTCACAGCGAGCGTGGGAGTCTCTTCTTGTGACTGCTCGCAGTGTCGTTATAGAAGTGTAAAGTGGAGATCATTTCGTAGAATTCTGCATAAATAATGCCATAGGTGTTACTTAACATAATTCGGTTTATGATCCGTGTGAAGAAAACAGCCACGACGACTTTGCCGACGACAATATTTATATTAACTAACTACGAGGACGTTCACCCCAGCAATAAAGATAAGAATCTCACTCATTTAAAAGCAATAAATACACGTTACGTTTACCTTTATTCATGCACACTCGGGTCAAACAATTACGAATCTTTATGATACCTATTCAATAAAAGCGAATATATCAGATTATTCAAACTTATGCACCCACCACAAGTCATCCTGAAGAAGAAATTGAAGAATTTTATGAGGAAATTCGTCATCTAAATAATAAAGGTAAGCAGCACTTGAAGATAATTATGGGAGATTTCAATGCAAAAATAGGGCAACGGCAACAGAATGAAACTTCAGTAGGTAAATTCGGTCACGGCAACAGAAACCAGCGTGGAAATACTCTCGTTGAGTTTGCAGAGGCAGAAGGATTTTTCATCTTGAACTCCTTTTTCAAGAAAAAAGCCACACAGGAAATGGACATGGATACATCCAATTGGGACGACAAGTGAAATTGATTTTATTATGTGTAACAAAAAATTCGTCATCGAAGACTGCAGTGTGCTGAACAAGTTCAACACAGGTAGTGACCATAGATTGGTGAGATGTAAGATGCACCTCAACACTAAACTGGAACGTGGCAAGCTCATAAGACAAACAAAATGTATTGACATAACCAACCTTAAAAAACACCATAATACTTTCAAGTTGGAACTGAAGAACAGATTCTCTGCTTTAGAAGGCCTAACATCGTAAGAAGTGGATATTTCGGAAGTTAACAGAAAAAGTAACCAAAGCTCTAATGGAAACAGCAACAAAATTAGCTGGGTTCTAAGAACAAGTTGCATGTGAACAAATTATCAGGAAAAACCAAAATGTTGATGCAAAAAAGAAGAGAGATGAGGACAACTAAAGTAGATGTGACTTCCAAAGTGGAATATATAGAGCTATGCAAGACAACACGAAAAAGTATCACTGAAGACGTAAGGAAATTCAACTGTGAGCTAGTGAGGAAAGCAATTGAAAACAACCAAAGCCTTAAGATGGCAAAGGGACATCTCAGTAAGGGAAGAAAACAGATTATGGCTCTGAGAAAAGAAGATGGTTCTATAACAAGAAATAGAGGCGAAATTTTGACAAGAGTGAAATATTTCTACTCCAAATTATATGAAAGGGATGATACATGTACTCCAGACATCATGAAAGGTACCAGAGTTCTTCCAGTCCTCCCAGCAGAAGTTGCTCATGCAATCAAGAACATGAAGCGAGGGAAAGCTCCAGGAGAAGATGGAATTACTATAGACATCATACAAGAAGCAAGTGGAGAAATTGAAACAGTACTCGCCCAAATTTTCACTCGATGCCTTAATGAAGGGAAGATTCCTGAGGATTGGAACAATGCTACAATGATCCTGCTACATAAAAAAGGTGACATTGAGGATCTCAGGAACTACAGACCTATCAGCCTCCTATCAGTGGTTTATAAAATCTTCACTAAAGTTCTTTCACACCGCTTGGAGGTAACAATGGACATGGCTCAACCGAGAGAACAAGCTGGATTCAGGAGTGGCTACAGCACAATAGATCATATCCACGTACTGAGAGAACTGATTGAAAGAGCGAGGGAATATGAACTTCCATTGTGCATGGCTTTTATCGATTATGAAAAAGCCTTTGATTCGGTGAAACCATCAGCAGTTACCACGGCTCTGAAATCCTGCGGTATTGAAGATGCATACATTAATATTATTAATAACATCTATGAAAATGCAAGTGCAAAGATTCGGCTGTTTGAAAATACAACACACATAAAAATTGGAAAGGAGTGGACAAGGTGACACCATATCTCCGAAGCTCTTTAATGGCACATTGGAAAATGTCTTTCAATCACTGAACTGGGAAAACAAAGGGATAAAGATTAATGGAGATTATCTAACCCACCTTCGTTTTGCTGATGACGTAGTCATATTTGCAACTACCCCATCAGAGCTGCAGAGTATGATCCAGGAACTTGCTGACAAGAGTAAAGAAGTGGGATTAAAAATGAACTTTCAGAAGACAAAAGTGATGTTCAATGCTTTTACAAGAAATGAAGATTTATCGATTGATGGAGAAAAACTGGAGATAACAGATACGTATGTTTATCTTGGACAGCAGATATCAAGTGAGGGTCACATTGATGAAGAAATTAATCGGCGTACAAAACTTGCCTGGAGAGCTTTTTGGAAGAAACAGCATAATTTTCAAGAGCAATATGCCATTATGTCTTAAAAGAAAAGTGTTTGATCAATGCATCCTTCCAGTGCTTACGTATGGTGCAGAGACGTGGACCTTAACTAAAAGAGACATACAAAAGCTGCAGACAACTCAAAGAAGCATGGAGAGGTGCATGCTTGGTATAACCAGGAGAGATAAGAAGAGGAACTCGTGGATCCGAAAAATGACGAGAGTGGAAGACATCATGATCAGAGTTAAATCCCTGAAATGGCAATGGGCTGGACATACTGCCAGAAGGACAGACCATAGATGGACAGCCGAAATTTTAGATTGGATTCCAAGGGACAGGAAAAGACCCAGAAAAAGACCACATGGGAGATGGGTGGATGAAATTCGTAAATATGCGGGAGTGACATGGAGGAGACTGGCACAAGACAGACCGTTGTGGAGGAAACTTGGGGAGACCTTCGTCCAGCAGTGGATTGATAATGGTTGATGATGATGATGATATCCAAATTTTACAGTCTCATAGGCAGATGACGTTTTGCCTTGTCATTTATAAAGGGTGTACAGATTATTCCACAGCAGTAACTCGCATAAACATGGAAAAGAACCTATCAACTGTCGGAATTCAAAAAATATGTCTAATCGTAGGTGCATGGTTAATGGAAGCCGCGATTAACAAAACCAAAGAAATCATTTCAAAGGTGTTTAGCGACTGAAAGACAAGCTAATTTCCTACATCCAAAAGGATAAGTCGCCCCCTAACTAGGCTTAATGAACACGACTGTAGTGCTAGGAGGAGGATTTTACGTAAAACAGGTCTTTCACCTTGGAACAACCACTGCTGAATTCAACAAAGGCTACGAGAAGCCCATTTCGACCCAAACCGTCCGTAGGGAGTAAAAGAAACTGGGTCTTGGAAATCGTCTTTCCATTCGGAAGTTTCTTGTCTCAGCGAAAAACAGAAAATCAGCTTACAATTTCGACGAGAACGCCGTGAATGAACAGTAAAACAATAAAAGAAAGTGCAGTGGTCAGATAAATCACGCTATACATTGTTTTACACTGATGATCAGCAGAAGGAGTGTACAGAACCTCATTAAGCAATGGGCTGAGCGCCCCTTATGAAAATAACTCAAGCATCTGAAGGTGGCATCGTGTTATGGGAGTTATTCTGCATAGTTAAGGCCTAGACTTGCTGATACTAGCGGAAGGTAAGATGACATCTGGGAAATATCTCAATGTTATAGCAGACAAGTACAACCTACAGTTTGTTTTTCTACATGTGATGGCATCCTTATGGATGGCAATGCAACAGCACATCATGCAAGATTGGTTTGATGAACCCGACGAGGGCTTACATCATCTTCCCTGGCGTTCAAAATCCCCTCATATAAACCCTATTAAAAGTGTGTAGGGCATACTGGAAAAAGACATTCGTCGTCGATGTCCTCTTCCGTTAACACCGAAAGAGCTGCAGGAATGGCTACCTTTAAACAAAAACGAAATCACGCACCTGATCGAATAAAAGCCGTGTTACCTACTCGTTAGCATTCGCAACAAAGGTGGCCCTATTAGATACTAAATAAAGGTTCGTATTTTTTCGGGTACTACCAGTATTTTTATTTTACTGTAAATCGCAAAAAAATTCTCAAGGATTAAAATGGGTTGAGTTGTGATTTCAGCTTACCTTGTCAACCTTATTTTGTCCATAACATCTTAAAGTTGTTAATTTCTCAGGAATTTAATCTTCATTGTACTGTATTCCGTCTGTAAGTATGGTAAACAAGATGGTCGCAAGTGGTTTAGTGGTTAGAGCAACCGCCTACCAACCAGATGTTCGCAAGATCGATCCCAAGTAGGTTGTGTTGTTTTGAACCACTGATCACTCGCCATTAGTCGTATGGGAACGTTAAGCCTTCGGCTCCGGGGCATTGGACTCCCCATTACAAATAAGGTCATCTGCTCGGTCACCACCATTATTTCTCCCTGGAAGAGTTCGTTGTGAAGTCATATCCTTGCACTCACAACTCTATCGACTCGTACTTTCAATATGACACTCTTACTCCTTGACCTGTCTACTTCTGTCGTATTCTAGGTTCAATCTAATGCAACTTCACAGTCTGTCGCCTGGGTTCAATCTAATGTAACTTCACCTCTAGGTTCAATCTAATGCAACTTCGTTTCTGATACGCAGCACGAAAGTACAATGGGACATAGAAAGTTGCGTCTAAACCTTCCCTATTCGTGTAAAATCTACGAGAAACTGCTGGGCGTTTATTAATAATGTACAAAATAGGTCAGTCAGTCAGTAAGTAAGTAATGCACAATCGCCTGCAACTCCCCAGTTTTCAAAGGTTGCACCAGGAAAGTTGGTGGGTAGTAACCTTGGACCTTTGACTTTAAAGAGAAGTCACTCAATGTAGAATCCATTGGCTTCACTACATTGCAGCCAACGTTGTTTCCATGATAAGAACTCACGTTGGTAACACCCCGAAGGTTGGTCATCACACCACTTCCGACACACGCAATGAGTTCTGCGTCACTCTGAAATGCTTTCCCACGTAGATGTGCCTTCAAACAGATAAAAATCTGATGGTGCCAAGTCTGGGATGTACGGTGGTTGTGGCACCAGCGTACAGCCCACTCGAGTCACTTCCTGCACTGTCATCTGTGGAATGTGCGGTCTCGCGTTACCCGTGATGCAGTTTGATGCCCTCGGCTTGCAAGTGTGGTCTCTTAGTTCTGATGGCACGCCTGAGCTTCACCACTCTATCGACTCTTTGGTAATGGTGGTCCCACTTTCCGGGAAGTCAATGAAGATGACACCATGACGATCCCCAAAAAAATGTGGCCATCAATTTGTTTGATGACCTTGAAAGTCGGCTTCTTCCGCGCTGATCTCACATGCTTCCACTCCATTGACTGACGTTTGCTCTGTGGGTCATAATGAAACATCCATGTTTCATCACCCGTTATCACACCATGAAAACATTGTGAAAAGTCACCAGCAAAATGCTAAAGCAGATCGTCACACACCTCTTTCCGAATTCTCTTCATCTCTTTTGTGAGGAGCCGTGGTACCCAACGAGCACAGATTTTCCGGTATCCTAAGCGTTCTACCACTGTTAAAAGACTTCCCTTTGACATGCCAAGGCGGTCCATAAGTTGGGAAGTGGTGATGCATCTGTTATTGTGAAACAGTTTCTCAATGGCTTCCTCAGTTGCAGTGGTTCTCACAGTGGTCGGTCTGCCGCATCGTGGTTTATCCTGAATGCTAAAATCACCTCTCTGGAACCTCTGCAGCCATAGCTGCACATTACTGCGATCCATTGTTTTTTCACCATACACTGACAACAGTTGTCTGTGGATCGATGTGGCTGAGCTATCTCCAGATTTGTAGAGAAACTTTAATACCGACCGTTGACGTAGTACGGTGTCCATTTCACCATCCATTGCGCTTCACCTGCAAAGAGAAAAGAACTGTTAATGGTCATTTGGAAGCTAATAGAATGAAGGTCCTACCCACCAACTTTCACGATTCAACCTTAGAAAACTGGGGAGATTGTGCGTTACTTATTGACTGACCTTATTTTCTACAGAGAAGGCATAATTACAGAACCAAACATTATAATGTAGAGCCTATTACTACACCACGGCTAAGTAATAGGCAGCGTCGTTTTTGCGAAAGTTTTACCTGTATAGTGGACACAGAAAAGCGTTTTGTTTCTAGCTGAAAAGTAGAAACTGTTAACTTTCCTTCGTACTTTACCCAGGATTAGGACTGGCACCGTTTACAGAAAACGCTGGTGTGTTTAAAAGTTACTTATTAGTTTTTTTAGTTGATTTTTTAATCAAGAATCGTGAATTCTTTTAATACAGGGTGATCCATTTAAACCAGTACCATGTGATTTACTTATAACTTTTTTATAAATAACAACAAAATCATACAGTAAGTTGAGAATTATACATGTGGTATTGGAGAATCATTTTATCAAAGCAAATGTTGGAATTGTCCTCCATTTTCTTGTAAACACAGTTGAACACGCCGCACCATATTCAGTGATGTCTCATGTAGAGTACGAGCAGTAACATTGCCAATTTCAGTCGTGATTGTTTCACGCAATGCATCCAATGTTTTTGGATGGGTTTTGTAAAATCTATCCTTTAAGTAGCCCCATAAAAAAAGTCAGGGGAAGTTAAGTCCGGAGATCGGGAATGCCATATGTTTTTTGAAATTAATCTGTCATCAAAGAAGCTGGTTGTGAGTTCCATTGAGACTTTCGATGTGTGACACGTAGCACCATCCTGCTGAAAGTAGCCCTCTGTCAATTCAATGTCATCAAGTTGTTCCACAAATTCATTGAATATGCAGCAATAAACGTTAGTGTTGACAGTCTCAGAGAAAAAAATGGGGCCAATAATTTTCGTAGACGAAACAGCACACCGTACACCAACCTTTTGTGAACGCATCGGTGTTTCACACATAACGTGTGGGTTTGCGGCAGCCCAGTATCTGCTGTTTTGCGAATTGACGTAGCCTGACAGATGAAACCAGGCTTCATCCGTAAAGCATGTGATGGAGAGAATATCAGATCGCAAATTAAGAAAATTTTGAAACCATTTGCAGTAACTTACTCTCTTTCCCTTGCCCGGTTCCTGCAGCTGATGGATTACGTGCACTTTAAATGGTTAAATATTCGCTTTTTTTTTTTGCTGCCCTTTGACAAGTTCCGTATGAATATCCTGTCTGTTGGTTTAATCTGCGCTCCAATTTCGTCGGAGATTGAAGTAAACGTTGCCGAACCTCGTCCACAACCGTTTGGGGCATCGGAGGGTGATTTTTACCGCTACCGCTGAGAAGAGAACCGGTTTGCTCCAGTTTTTTTGCCATCGATAGAATTGTTGACTTGCTTGGCACTTTTCGAACTCCAAACTCGCTTCGAAATGCTCGTTGCATTTTGATGACAGCATTGGTTACCCAACACGATTTAACTAAAAAAAAACACGCTCTGGAACAGAGTACTGCATGTTTCCGAATGCACGCACGTGAATGGCAACGCAACAACAAAAAAATCACGAGCTGAGTTACGGTTAACAATCTTCTTCACGGTGGCGGTTCTCATTCTCCAGGAGTTGCTACTTCTATTGAAAAAAAAATAAGTTCGTTGCGCGATCCCTTGCAAAAATGTAAGGTTTTTCAAGGTACTGGTTTAAATGGATCACCCTGTATCTTTGGTAAGTATGATCTGTTCCTTGTAAAACAAGCTTATCCATTGAAGACATTCGACCGCTGTTACACTTTTTACTAGGGATTTTTTTTTTTGAGAAGTTTCATTCTGATTCTTTTTTTTTTTTTTTATCCTATATCGATAATCATTACATAAAGCAGGTGGTTCATATTTTGTTGCCTCAGTGACTTCAAATGACTCCAGATGGTAAGCATGCATACTCAAATATCAGTCAGATTGGGCGATTTATAAACCATATGATATCTTTCCTTCTCAGTAACAACAAAAAAGGCACGGGCACATGGATCTTTGCCATTAACTAATGAGTCCAAAGAAGTACCTGTTCTGTCACAGAAAAGGGGGAGTCAAGCAATGGCCGCAAAAAAGGTTGCAAGTCCTGATCAATCATACCCTATTGTTTTACTTACCGCACAAGAAAATGTAAAATGAATTAGGTGTCAAATGTTACCCTCCAAGAAAAAAAGCATTTTGTTGAGAACAGTCATGCGTTATCAACAGAGGATTTCTTTAAAATACAGGGCACATACTTTTCAATATATTTAATAATTTCTGTCAGTTCATACTAACATTCACAAAAATTGATCGTGAAAAAAATGAGGTTTTTATTTAATCTGGAATGTATATTTCTTCAACATAAAACAGTTTTCTTTTTGGTGTTTTACAAACACATCGTGTACTTTAAAAGCAAACTGTACAACATCTCAGAAAACGCAGAAAACTAGGTTATCATTTCTAGCTTCATTTTTCGAAATCTCATGGACAATATGAACATGATAAGACAGTTCGCATTTTCCAAAATAAATACATCAATGCTCTATACAGAAATAGGAGATGCATACTTGAGCTTGTTCATAAATTGCAAAACATTCAGTTTAGTTTGTTCAAATGGAAGACAAGTGACACCTCAGCGGCAACGGAATGATACAACGGAGAGGGGCGTTTCTTGTTGACCTAACAAAAACTTGGCGACACACTCAGCTTTTGATTTTAGCATATTCTAGCTTCTACGTACATAACTAACACTAACTCTGAAAAATTATAGAAAAAGGTAAATCAAAACTGCAGCTTCAGTTCGTATTAAGTGCTCCATGGAAGAGAAATTCAGTTCTGGCAAGCATTAGTTGAACGAGAAAATTTATCATGATGATGCAAAACAAATTATTTACGACGGATGAGTCTCGTTATTCCATGATCTACCACATTTTCCCTGTTGTCATGATTTTTTTAAAATACCTTTTAAGATGATTTTACTGAATTTTGAGATTTACGAAACCAATCACCTAAATAGTGTGCATTACAGCCAATGCGAGAAGCAAAATATTAAAACTTCAAGGCTAGCTCACAATTTATATTTCAGGAGGCAACATAAACAATTAGGCCACAAGAAGAATACGAACTGAGGAATTTGCCAGTTAAGTTGTGATCTTTTTGTTTCAGTTTTTACCAGCATTGCAAAAATATAGATGTTAGTCTGATCCGAGAGCCCCAAAATAATGATTATTTCATCTCCGGCTTTCAGAAAGCTGTTTTTCTAACACTGAATGCTAAAGACTCAAAGAACTAAGTCGTAAGTGTGGAAGACCTTTTTATGAGTGAGATATTAAGTTTTCTGCCCAAATTTTACAAAACAATTTTTGTAGAAACATGGAATGAGAACGGCGCCGGGAAATAGCTAACACCTTTCTGCGCGAAGTAGCCAACGTAAAAAAATTCTTTGCATTTTGTTAGAATTTCTGGAAATAGAAGAAATGACTGCTCTTATATTAAAGTGCTATATGATCTATCTGATTACGTTTGAGATTCAACGAGTCCATTCACTCTTAAGAGGAACACCAAATATACAATAAATCCTCTAATGGTCAACAAGATCAGCCCACAGCGTGGAATAGTGTTCACAATTGCCGACTGGAAGCAACTACAATGGTTAAAACGTGCGTAAGAGAGTGTTCATCAATCAGGTTTGGTTGGTCCGGGTTTTTCTAAGACGTTAACGACATTCACTTCGGCCGAAATACCAACTGTGGAAGCTGCCATATGGGCAGAATGGCTTTGGTGGCGGCGTAATTCATCACCGAAGGCCAGAAGTCCCAGCTGTGCGTGGGAGGCTTCTCCCAACGCCCGGGATCTTAGGCAAGCTCTATACTGGTCAACTGAAAGGTTTGGATCACACGTCTTTTCGTGCCACATATGAAAAATGCCAGGATCTGTGGCTCTGACCACAGCTAAGGAACTTTTCACATACTTTCTATACAGCATTACGTCTTCTCCGCCCCACCCTACTATTTCCTCGTCGAATCCTTTGATATTCATGAAATCGCTGCGGTACTGGCATGTCATTCCGAAACCAAAATCTCGCCAGAATCCCGTGTCCCTCGAGATCGACAACTGCTCCGATTCCGGTGGTGTCGTTTTCCCTTGCAGGGAATACACGAGTGAAGGATTGTATAGACTGAACACAATAGGGTAGTACACTCTCTTTCCTGGCGAGGCGTTTAGTCGACAGCGTTCTAAAAACCTAGAAGTGAACACAATATCCACGTCACATAAGAACAGCAGAACATCACCTCTGGACCAATGCTGAGCTCCAATCTGAAGGCCCTTTCCCCTGGAAAATGTTTCATTTAATGTTAGGAGCTTTAGGTTCCTAAATTTCGTCTCCCTAGAGACCTTGGTAAGTATAACCCGAACCTCGTGTAAACCTTCATCTCCGAAGTATACGACAGTCAGGTACACCCGCTTATCGTGTTTGATTGCAACCTTGGCGAATCTGTCCATAAAACTCCTGAAAGTTTCGATTCGTCCAGACAGGGGTAGAATAACGTTGATCAGTTCTCTTGAAGTCTTGAGCCTTTCGTGGCTGAGGGTATGAATAGGCCCGAAAGGTCGCATTAACGTAACTTTGTGGAAAGTGCGTGTAACATTCTTTTCTTTGAAAAATAGCTCATATTGAGTTCCTGTAGTTGGGTCAGTCCTGAAGAGGCCTTCGGCAAAATCGTCAACCGTGTACCTCTGTCTACCTTGCCTATCCCTATTAATAACTTCCAAGGCTCTGACGAAGACTTCCAGCAAATCTTTGCGCTTGTAACCTATGGGCTTTTCCACAACTCTCTTTCCAAGCCCTAAAGTCACCGGGTAGACTCTGCTGAAAGTGAAATGCGTGAACGGCACAATTTCGTACTCGTTATTAAGCTGAACACCATGCTTGATTTCAGCTGAAGAGATCTGCTTCTTCAGGTAATCAGAGCAATCACCTGATGAGCTACGGGGATTGTCTGCAGAGTGCTTGGGATCGCCTGATGATATACCTTCAAAGAAGGGTTTCTGAGCGTCAGACATTCTTCGTTTCAGCTCAGAGATTTCCTCCTTGAGCTTACGTATCTCCACGCGATGTTCTTCCTCGCGCCTGTGTAGGAGCTCTAGGTAGTAGCTGTCCGGAGACATCGATGCACTAGTATCTGGTGGGCCCTGACCGGACAACGAAGCTTCTCCTCCTGCTCCACTTCCTGAGCGGAATTCTTCTTCGAGGCGAAGTCCGCAGCGGCCGATGAACACCAGGAATACTAAGGATACAGCAGACAGAAGTAGCAGTGCTCTTGTAACCAGTCTCATGCTCCGGAAGTTCTTCGTCACATCTGCAAAAAAAGATTAAAGGTAAAGTTAATACGTAGGAAAAAAAAACAAAAAAAAACATTGCATTTTCAATAGATTAGGGGTGGCCAAACTTTAAGGAACCGATATACTCACTCCCTACTGTGATCTATTAGGTGCTTGAATTAATTCCCGCTGTTTTTTGCCACACACACACCTGTGTGTTGCCACAGAACGGTACAGGATAGTCTATTCAAAGTAGTGTCCGTTGGCTGCAACGACCCTTTCCCACCGTTGGGATAACAAATTGATACCTCGGTAGCAAAATGCAGGTTCTTTCGAGGCGAACCATACATCGAGCCATTTTTGGATATCAGCGACAGAAAGGAAGTTCTGCTCTGACAGGCCATGTTGTAGCGATCGGAACAAATGGAAGTCCGAGGGAGCAATGTCCAGGGAATAAGGAGAGTGGGGTAAGAAGTTCCAGCCAAGTGCCTCCAAGAGTTCCTTCACGGATTTGGCGACACGAGGTCTAGCGTTGTCGTGGAGAAGAATAACCTTGTCATGTGGGATCCAGTTTCCGAGCATCTGGATCATTCCCATTGCCTTTAAACGTTTGCTAATCGTTGACTCATCGACCCGTTGTGTTTCAGACAACTCGTGGAGTGTCTGACATCAATCCTCGTCCAATAAGGCCTCCAATGCACCATCTCCGAACTTTTTCGGCTGTCCATACCCTAAGCTACGGGAGCCGACGCCCTACTCGTGTGCCTCGGGTGCTCTTTGTCCTTCATGTCATATTCGTTGGCTTTGAAGCGTCGGAACCACTCTCTGCATGTTGTTTCCGATAGGGCATGTTCCACATAGGCCTGCACTAGCAAACGATGACTTCCCGCTGCAGATTTCTTGGGATGAAAGCAAAAGAGTAATGTTTCCCGCAAATGCTCCTTTTTTTGGTACGAAACTAGACATCGTGAAAGCGATACAAACTCATGTTCTGTGCTCTCCGATCGCGAGTCACACACTGCTTCGCCCAGACTACGGATGGTACGTGCGTGCACAAGGGAGGTCACGTCTAGCCCGGGTCACAGCGCACCACTGCTGCGCTCTATTGGGCAACAGCGGGAATTAATTCGAGCACCTAATAATTGATATTAATTGAAATTTTTCAATTTAATCATTAATTACAGTATAATTTTAAAAGTTACAGTATAATTAAAGTAAATCAACAATTATATCTTTACTCATTTTTACTTGGAAAGTGAATCGCTACAAACCTATCTGCGGCCCGAAGAAGTTTAGCCTTTTGAATTTTGACCCCTACCTACTGCCAAGTTGTGCAGGTTTATGTTGTGTGGAAGAGAAGTCTTCTGGATCTTCCCCAAGGACTGTAGAACCCGTACCACCGTCGGTTGAGCCACTTTCAAATGTTTCCCCAATTGCGTGGTCGATTGTGTGGCATCCTCTTGCAACAGCGATTCCAGCTCCTTGTCTGCGGGTTCCTGCGGTCTACCAGCACGTGGCTTGTCTTCGAAGCTTATATTACCTTTCTTAAACCTGGAAAATCATTCTCGACACGTCCGCTCACTCATAACCGTTTTGCCATGCGCGTGATATATTGAACCGTATGTTTCACTCGCACGTTTTCCTAAATTAAGCATGAATAACAAACAGTGCCTCAAATGAACTTTATCGACCGTCATGCATGGCTTCATGTACGAACTGACAGCACGGGTCGCCAGCGGTTAGACCCCTACAACGCCTGCTAGCGAGGCGGCGGAAATTTTCGCATACCCCTAATATCAAAGTAGTCAGCTTTATAAAATCGACAGCAACCAATTTCAGTCTACTTACTTCCTTATGCAAGGATATGGACAGCTAGCATGCTACTGTTTTGACGCACACAGATGTTTGGTGGCTCTCATGTGGCAAAGTGCTAACGCGTTTGTTTGAACTAAGACGAGAATTAACTGTTTTGTTTGAAGATCACCATTTTTATCTTAGTGGTGTACGGCGGATTACACATGGCTTCGAAGAATAGCATCAACATCATCATCAACCATGGGTACAATTCCCGTAGGTGTATGTTGCCATTTTAACTACATTGTCCCATTGAAGTCTGTTCTTAGCAGAGTGGCTCAGTTCTTGAAGAGTGATAAAATGATCATATGTAGAGTATTTTAAGGAAGGGAGTGTCTGACCCCAGGTCTTAAACAACCCTTAGAAACAGGAAACTAGGAGATTTGGGCTAGAGCGCCCGATAGGAAAGTGGCACGAAAGCGAAGTAGAAAGGGGGAGGAAGACGCCCTTATTTATTACCAAGGGGCCAGTACCCGGGGTCCGACGGCTTAACGTGCCCATCCGACGCACGGCGGGTATTTAGTGGATCGAACCTGAGACCCTTTCCGTGGCCGTCACGAACGTTGCCCACTAGGCCACCTGCCGCCCATTTCTTGAAGAGTTCCAGCGCACCAGTCTTTAATATTGTCAGCCTACACACGGTGAGCTCTTCCTCTTGCATTTCTTCCATTCATTAAGCCAAACATCAATGACTTTATCTTTCTGTCATTTTTCATTATGCAGATGTGTCCAAAAAAGTCATAGTTTTCTCTGTATTATTTTTTGGAACAGTCTCTCTTTTACATGTATTCTACTGTACACTTCATTTCTTATCCTCTGGGTCCATCCGTTTCGTAAGAATTTACGATAGCACTTTCTTTCGAAAGCAAATATTATTCTCTCCGATTCTTTTGTCAATGTCCAAGTCTCTCATTCATACAGCATGCTGATGAAGATGCATGTCTCGAGAATGCTTAACTTAGTTTTGAGACTAATAGCTCTGCTCTTCCAAATTTTATACATGGCTTTTAACAGTGTTATAGCCTTCGCAATTCTAATTAAATTTTCTGTTTAAGTCATATTGGTGTATATTATACAGCTTCCGAGATAAGTGAATATTTCCCCATTTTCAAGTTCTTTGTCTTCCAGAATGATCTTTTTCCTGATCTCGTTTACGACAAATACCATTGTTTTTGTCTTTACTGTGTTCATCTTTAGTCATATCTTTTACCCTCTCTAATTCAGTTCTTGTACAATTTGATCCAGTTTCATTTCATCCTCTTCAATCAGTACAATGCCATCTGCAAAACACAAATGGTTGAATCTTTGTCCCCCAATAGAATATCATATTTGGCATAGATCCTTTCGAAAATAAATTAACTTGATTTATAATTACAAGGCACAAATACGACCATTTTCCTTGTTCAAGATCGAGTGGAAACTCTGCTAAAAAAGTTAAAATTCTGGGAAGAAGTTATTGAGAACAGTACCAAGTGTTTTAGCAACCTATACAATATTTTGACAGAAAATGAACTGACTTTAGACCACAATGTTAAAAACAACATAAAATGTCACTGGAAGTTCCTAACGGTGAATTTTAAGGAGTATTTTCCACCAGTTTCCAAGAAATTAAATTGGATTCGTAACCCATTTGACAAGTCTGTCATGTCGTTGGCTGCTGACCTCTCTAAGACGAAAAAAAGAAAGAAAATCTTGTTGATATTTCGACTGATTTTGGACTTTAAACATAATTCAAGAGTGAAAGCCTTACACAATTTTTGGCTTACGTTAATATCAGAGTATCCTTCTCTTATTGGCAAATCTGTTAAAATACTTTTGCCATTTTCAACATTACATGTGCGAGAAAGCTTTCTCTACCTACACCTCGCCGAAGTCAAAATATCGAAACAAACTTGATGTAGAGCCAGATCTGAGGTTATGTCTGTGTTCTGTTGAATCGCATATTGATGCACATTGTTCTACTAAAGAAACCCAGAAAGCCCATTAAATTCGTGATTTACTTCGATTCGTAAGTATTAATATCATCATAATTATTTTGCTACATTTTATTTGTTACCATTATAAATTGTTTAACATTTATTTCTGGAATATTTCCTACTTATTTCTAGGTTATTTAACCATTTTATAATACAGCAGGTATACTTTTTCATGTTAAAATCCTTTTAGTTTACAATATATATATTTCTGAAGTAATTTTTTGTAATGAAATTACAGGAATTTCTATGGAAAAAACGTAACTTTCGTGAAAGAAACAGTAAGTACGGAGGCATTTAAGAATATACGTATAAAACTGTTATATTACTTATGTGAACAGAAATAGGCGCAGAAGTTCGCGATAAAAATAGAATGTTGAAAGGAGGCTCGTGAGTCAACAAAGGTAAAGAACAGCTGATCTAAGACAATAAGCAATGTTATGTTCCGAATTCAGGGTCACTGCCTCCAAAGAAGGGACACAACTAGCACAGTAATGTGATAACATTATCCAGTCCTCATCAGAGAGCAAATATAGTTAGGACCTCGAGTTTATGATTAATCGAGAAGCGGGCTGCAAGTTAGCAGTTCTCATTATTTCCCAAACATATGAAGAATAAAATATGCGAAATCTCAGTTCGAATGTGTTCCATAACACCATTCCGACAAGTGGTTCAAGATTCAAGTTACGAATCGCACATGAAGCTTTCCCATGTTTATAACATGTAAATGACTAAGGTCAAAATTCACAAGTTATCTACAAAGACATTTGAGAAAAATAAGAATGTTGCGATTTTGATGACGTGAGCAGACTTTTACATCACCAGACTATGTGGTAAGTATCATTAATCTAAAGAAATACGAAGCCCGTCAAGATTTAAGGCATCCGGCAGTGGGCGTTGCACTGAAAAGATTTCTGAAGCCAGGCTTTTCCCGGGTTATGTGCACCCACTGCAGGCGATAAAATACAAAAGTCAACCACCTCACCACTCTCCAAAGGAAACATTACGGTTCTTTCCTTCCTGGCATAGCAGACAGGGATACACGTTTATTGCAATGCACAGTAAAAAATGCCAATGTACTTAAAAGAAAATTCAATGCCTCACTGAAAAGTAAAACGAAAGCACATACTTATTTCACGGTAACTAACATTTCAATGTTAACTAAGTAATTAAGATATATAACATAATCGAAAAATGCAAGCAGAAAGTTCATATTAGATAATAATATGCTTTTAAAGATAAAATAACTAACACGGACGCACACTTATTTAGAATTTTTTTATTTTATTTAGGAGCTTAATGAGCACCTTCAGCAACTCAATGAGCCATAAGCAGTCACTCTCCCTAATTTAGGGTCATTGTCATTTTTTTCAACGGAAGAGAAAGCCAGTGCCGTAAGACAAGCACACCATCTATGCCTCACCGAGAATTCGAACCTGGACCCATGTCGGAAGAATAGTAAGAATCCAACGTTTAGCACACTGTGCGATCGAGTCTGCTTCTTTTTCTTGATTGGAGGTTTAACGACCACCGTGAGCAACTCAATGGCCTATAAGCAGTCGCCCGTCCCTAATTTAGGGCCACTGGTTCCAGGGAAGAGAGAGAACCAGTGCCATAAGACTAACACAACATCCATGCCTCACTGGGATTCGAACCCGGACCCTTTTCGAACGAATGATCAGAGGCCATCGCTTAGACCACTGCGCCACCGGAGCGGCCGAGTCGGCTTCAATTTTTTGTTTCGAGATTTTCGAATAAATATATTTAATTTCCATATACATATTCTGCAGTTATTAGAAATTTTACGTTTCAAAATATCAAAAATGAAAAAAAAATCCTTCTGATCGTCGTTGTCTAACTCTAAAATAATTATTTATGATACACATACAAGAATTAAATTAGCAGTACGTTTTAAAAAACAGAATCCGTGAACTTAGTTTTTTTTTTAATTGAAGGTTTAACTACCACCATGAGCACCTCAATGGGCTATAAGTAATCGCCCGTCCCTAATTTAGGGCCACTGGTTCCAGGGAAGGGAGAGAACCAGTGTCGCAAGACAAGCACACCATCCATGCCTCACCGGGATTTGAGCCGAGACCATTCCTATACGAATGGTCATAAGCTAGCGCTGTGACCACCGGGACGGCACCGTGAACTTGAATATATATATATATATATATATATAGGTCAGGTGATGCGTAACATCACAGCCTCTCCTTGACAAATGTCAACCCCGCCTTCTCGTGGTGCATCCTGTTCCCACTAAAGGGGCTCTGACGACCGCAAATAGCGGTATAACTATACCATCGGGATCAGAGGAAATGCTATCCCACACTCACCAACCCGCTTGGCCAGCGTGGTGAGTTATGGCCAAACACCTCCAAAATGACTCTACAACTTAAATCTTGGCCCTCAGTCTCCGGCAGCTGGAATGTACCTGGTCAAGGCAGCGGCCAGTGCGACGTGAAGGCAGAGGGTGCTAAGAATCCCCGGAGGACCGGACTAGGCTGCCATTTGATGCTGACCTTGGCTACCTACAACGGACGCTCCCTATCTTCTGATTCAAGGCTTCTTGAATTGGAAGAGGAACTACAAAGGATCAAGTGGGACATCGTCGGGCTAAGTGAGGTAAGGAGAAAAGGAGAAGATCTCATTGAACTGAAAAGTGGACATCTCTTCTATTATCGTGGGACAGATACTGGCAGAACTAGTGGTGTTGGATTTATAATAAACAAGAAACTGAAGGATAAAGTGGTAGAAGTTGAAAGTTCCTCTGACAGAGCTGCACGACTCGTTATCCAACTATCGAGAAGATACCAGGCTCAGATTATTCAAACTTATGCACCCACCACAAGTCATCCTGAAGAAGAAATTGAAGAATTTTATGAGGAAATTCGTCATCTAAATAATAAAGGTAAGCAGCACTTGAAGATAATTATGGGAGATTTCAATGCAAAAATAGGGCAACGGCAACAGAATGAAACTTCAGTAGGTAAATTCGGTCACGGCAACAGAAACCAGCGTGGAAATACTCTCGTTGAGTTTGCAGAGGCCGAAGGATTTTTCATCTTGAATTCCTTTTTTCAAGAAAAAGCCACACAGGAAATGGACATGGAGACATCCAATTGGGACGACAAGTGAAATTGATTTTATTATGTGTAACAAAAAATTCGTCATCGAAGACTGCAGTGTGCTGAACAAGTTCAACACAGGTAGTGACCATAGATTGGTGAGATGTAAGATGCACCTCAACACTAAACTGGAACGTGGCAAGCTCATAAGACAAACAGAATGTATTGACATAACCAACCTTAAAAAACACCATAATACTTTCAAGTTGGAACTGAAGAACAGATTCTCTGCTTTAGAAGGCCTAACATCGGAAGAAGTGGATATTTCAGAAGTTAACAGAAAAGTAACCAAAGCTCTTATGGAAACAGCAACAAAATTAGCTGGGTCTAAGAACAAGTTGCATGTAAACAAATTATCAGGAAAAACCAAAAATGTTGATGCAAAAAAGAAGAGAGATGAGGACAACTAAAGAAGATGTGACTTCCAAAGTGGAATATATAGAGCTATGCAAGACAGCACGAAAAAGTATCACTGAAGACGTAAGGAAATTCAACTGTGAGCTAGTGAGGAAAGCAATTGAAAACAACCAAAGCCTAAAGATAGCAAAGGGACATCTCAGTAAGGGAAGAAAACAGATTATGGCTCTGAGAAAAGAAGATGGTTCTATAACAAGAAATAGAGGCGAAATTTTGACAAGAGTGAAAGATTTCTACTCCAAATTATATGAAAGGGATGATACATGTACTCCAGACATCATGAAAGGTACCAGAGTTCTTCCAGTCCTCCCCAGCAGAAGTTGCTCATGCAATCAAGAACATGAAGCGGGGGAAAGCTCCAGGAGAAGATGGAATTACTATAGACATCATACAAGAAGCAAGTGGAGAAATTGAAACAGTACTCGCCCAAATTTTCACTCGATGCCTTAATGAAGGGAAGATTCCTGAGGATTGGAACAATGCTACAATGAACCTGCTACATAAAAAAGGTGACATTGAGGATCTCAGGAACTACAGACCTATCAGCCTCCCCTATCAGTGGTTTATAAAATCTTCACTAAAGTTCTTTCACACCGCTTGAAGGTAACACTGGACATGGCTCAACCGAGAGAACAAGCTGGATTCAGGAGTGGCTACAGCACAATAGATCATATCCACGTACTGAGAGAACTAATTGAAAGAGCGAGGGAATATGAACTTCCATTGTGCATGGCTTTTATCGATTATGAAAAAGCCTTTGATTCGGTGAAACCATCAGCAGTTACCACGGCTCTGAAATCCTGCGGTATTGAAGATGCATACATTAATATTATTAATAACATCTATGAAAATGCAAGTGCAAAGATTCGGCTGTTTGAAAATACAACACACACAAAAATTGGAAAGGGAGTGAGACAAGGTGACACCATATCTCCGAAGCTCTTTAATGCCACATTGGAAAATGTCTTTCAATCACTGAACTGGGAAAACAAAGGGATAAAGATTAATGGAGATTATCTAACCCACCTTCGTTTTGCTGATGACGTAGTCATTTTTGCAACTACCCCATCAGAGCTGCAGAGTATGATCCAGGAACTTGCTGAAAAGAGTAAAGAAGTGGATTAAAAATGAACTTTCAGAAGACAAAAGTGATGTTCAATGCTTTTACAAGAAATGAAGATTTATCGATTGATGGAGAACAACTGGAGATAACAGATACGTATGTTTATCTTGGACAGCAGATATCAAGTGAGGGTCACGTTGATGAAGAAATTAATCGGCGTACAAAACTTGCCTGGATAGCTTTTGGAAGAAACAGCATAATTTTCAAGAGCAATATGCCATTATGTCTTAAAAGAAAAGTGTTTGATCAATGCATCCTTCCAGTGCTTACGTATGGTGCAGAGACGTGGACCTTAACTAAAAGAGACATACAAAGGCTGCAGACAACTCAAAGAAGCATGGAGAGGTGCATGCTTGGTATAACCAGGAGAGATAAGAAGAGGAACTCGTGGATCCGAAAAATGACGAGAGTGCAAGACATCATGATCAGAGTTAAATCCCTGAAATGGCAATGGGCTGGACATACTGCCAGAAGGACAGACCATAGATGGACAGCCGAAATTTTAGATTGGATTCCAAGGGACAGGAAAAGACCCAGAAAAAGACCACATGGGAGATGGGTGGATGAAATTCGTAAATATGCGGGAGTGACATGGAGGAGACTGGCACAAGACAGACCGTTGTGGAGGAAACTTGGGGAGACCTTCGTCCAGCAGTGGATTGATAATGGTTGACAATGATGATGATGATGATATATATATATTACGATTTGGAAGAGGGAAGGCTTTTTTCAAACTCCTTAATATTAAATTCATCCATATAAAAAAAAAAGGCATTAATTCCGACACGACGTGATGTTAGCACGTCAAACGGAAACCTCTGAATTCCCAATGCAAAAGATGCGAGGTGAAAAGTAACTCTTAGTTTTACAATGTGACACGCGGGGTGTGAAAGAGTGAATCAGCACAGAAGCAGGTGACAGGCGTTTTGTCTAGATCTTGCTCGGGACGATGGCACTGAAAATAAACGCAAAGGAAGCACTGTTTTACGATATGGCATCGGCGAGTCTCCACCGATGCCATATCATATACCATATACAATACGCTCCTTAATAAACTTTCAGGACGACCAGACCCAGGAGCGAGTTCTGCTGAGAAACGCCCTTTTTTGAAATCATGGTGCCGTCTAATAATCGTTGACTTATCCAAACATTTATCTTTGTAAGCTCTTTTCATTAAATTTCGAAAGCCGTTTTACTCCAACGATAGCAAAATTTTATTGCACAACGCATTTAACTTCTTAACTCTGAATAGCTGTATGGCGAAATGCAGGCGTACCTTAAACAACTGCGCAATAACAAAACTAGAATCGTCTGCCACATCCAATAACTGTTTCCATAGATACATTTTTTTTACCAGGTTTAACGACCACCGTGAGCAACTCAATGGGCTATAAGCAGTCGCCCGTCCATAATTTAGGGTCACTGGCTCCAGGGAATGGAGAGAGTCAATGCCGTAAGACAAACACAACATCCGTGCCTCACCGGGATTCGAACCCGGACTCTTCTGGATACCTTCTTAATTCAGTTAGCCGTCTGCGTGGTTATCCCCCACCCCCTCGTACTGTTGCCAACTCAAAAAAATACTCTCAGTTTTAATGGAACGGCCTTTGTATATAAATATCAAGGCGTTGCTTTCTGATCACCCTCTAATTATTTGAACACAATTAAAAGTCTGCTATCTATTCAACTGCATCTGAAAAGGCGTCGCACATGGTTGATGTTCATGAGCTAGGATTTGAAAAAGCATTCATGCTTTCTGCACACAAAGATGCGATCAACAGATTTAATTGTTTTTATTTACTGCGCCATCTGTCTTTATTCTTAACGCATTTTAATGTAATTTTCAGAATATAATTATCGTCGATATTAAATTATTTATATTTAAAAAATAAAGTCATCTTCAACTTCAAATGCCCTCTAGTAACAGTTTGTGTTGTGCAAAGTCTGATTAGCTCCATTCAATTTTTTTTTCGAGTAACAAGTCAAGTTATTCTTTTTCTGTCCGTGAAATTCTTTTTTACGCTGTTCATAAAATCGGCGATAACTCACGGAAGCTTGTGGAAAAAGTAATGTTAAAATATTCCGCTTGGGTGCACAACAAGTGACATTTTAGGAAACGCAGTCGCAGAGAGATAGCGAGAGGTGGAAAAAACGGCTGTTTGAAAAAGGCAAACCATATCAGCTCCGCGCACAACAACATTAAACGACACATTAGCAGCAGTTTTGTAAAACTGTTAGGCACCGGAATCTTCCCAAAGCCGAACATAGTGCATTCGTTCTCTTTCTTTTTTTTTTTTTTTTTCTTTCCTCGTTTTACTTTAAAACCTTAAATAACAAATGATTAAATTACTGGGGCGGAACAACAAGAAAGAAGCAAAGCGAAATTCTGCTGTTATCGCTTACTCACGCAAGGATAATTTTCATCGCTAGTAACCTAGGATTAACAATCCATCTGAAATTCCAACAGTTGGAAGTTAAAACAGTTTTCATTCCCGAATTTTTGCTTCACGGAACTGGAGAGTTTCCTTAATGATCCGAATTTTTGTTTAACCAAAATATTTTTTTTCTAACCCATCGAAAATCTGCTGTGCGTTTTGATAAATAGAAATTAATGCTGAGTTGGAAATATTTTCTGGAAGCCCAGAGTTCCTCTGCATACCGTAAAAAATAAATTGTGTGAATTCACGGAAAATTCCTCAAAATAACGTGCAGCAAAGTTGCTGGTAGATATCTTTCTTTTAACGAACACTGTAAAACATTTTCTGAAATTCTCGAGCGACTTTACATGATTTCTTTCGTGAATTAGCGAAGCATATTTATGATACAACCTCTTCTATGAAATGACGGGAAAAGAATCTCTGAATTTTCAGAAACTTTTCCATTATTCCTTTCTTATATTAACGGTAAATTGCTGTTTTCATGAGGTGTTAACAGAAAATTCGTAATTTTCAGAAACCTCTCCGCCATTCCTTTCTTACAATGAAGAGCAATTGAATTAGAGACAGCTGGCGTTATGTAAATGTGGCGCTGTGGGCGGCCCTGTAAACGGAAACGACATGGCGTATGCAGCGATCCGATTAGGAATATTTGCACCCTGTGATCCGACAATATAAGGAGTGATGCGACGGGAATCGGTAAGAGTCGAACGCAGTATAGGTAAGACGAAGGATCTAAGCGCATTTGATCGTGGGCAAATTGTCGGGGCCCGATGAATGGGTCACTCCATTCGGAAGTCGTGCAGGCATTTTCACGAGCCACTGTGCCACGAGTGCACCGT
This sequence comes from Macrothele yani, assembly GCA_039090855.1. NCBI lineage: Eukaryota > Metazoa > Arthropoda > Arachnida > Araneae > Macrothelidae > Macrothele > Macrothele yani. Next base: position 123,595,925 of record CM077026.1, read on the forward strand.
GAGTACATCGAATCCGGTAAAACCATCATTGCAAGGGCCAACTGCCGTGGACAACAGCGTGTGGATGAGAGGGGTCATCGTCGGCTAGCTCGCGTTGTAACAGCGGATAGACGGCTCACAGTGCAAGAAATCACTCGGCAATTTAACGCTAGTGCACAAAAACGTGTAAGCAGTCACACCATCCAGAACCATCTCCTCGCTCTTGGGTACAGAAACCATCGTCCCACGATGGTACCACTGCTAACCGCACATCACAGGGTGCAAAGATTAGCATGGGCACGGGAACATCGCTACTGGACCATAGACATGTGGAAAAATGTTGCCTGGACTGATGAGTCGAGATTCACGGTGGTACATGCGGATAGCAGGATACGAGTACGGCGCAAACCGCATGAAGCGATGGATCCTTCTTGCCAGCAGGGTACTCTTCAAGCTGGTGGGGGAGGCATTCTTGTCTGCGGACTGTTTACGTGGAATGAAATGGGACCATTGGTACATGTGACATCGTCCCTCACAGACCAACGTTTCCGGGAATCGGACGACGATTTGCTCCCGTTTGTGCAACATCCTGCTGGAGACCTCATCCTGCAACAAGACAATGCAGCGTGCCATCGCTCCCGAATTGTATCCGAATGGTTGGATGAACACTCCACTGACGTGACCTCGCTTCCTTGGCCAGCTAGGTCACCTGACCTCAATCCCATCGAGCACATCTGGGATGCCATCGAGAGAGATGTTCGAGGCTCTGACTCCCCCTCCCCTCCATCAAATCTTCGTGAACTGTTGGAGCTTCTTCAGGGTCCGTGGATCCGTATGGCTTCCCTACGCTTCCGGTGTCTTGTCGAGTCCATGCCGAGACGAATCGCAGCCGTCATCAGGGCGAAAGGTGGTGCTACACGTAAATAGAAGGTATCAGGGCTACACCTTACTAGACAGTTATCTCTAATTCAATTGCTCTTCAGTGTATATTAACGGTAAATTATCGTTTTCAAGATGTGTTAACGGAAAATTCTGAATTTTGAGAAACCTTTCCGCTATTCCTCTCTTATATTAACGGTAAATTACCGTTTCAAGATGTTTTAACGGAATATTCCTAATTTTCAGAAACCTTTACGCAAATCCTTTCTTATATTAACGGGAAAACATCGTTCACGTTTCACGTATTCATATGACGAAAAAAATCCTGGTAATAGGAGAGATTCCCGGGAATACTTGGGGGTTTCATAAACTCTTAAATTTCAATAGTCTGTCGAAGTATTTGATGTTGAAGTTCTGTAGTGAGATCGGATATTGTGGATAGTATATCGCATGAATTTTGGTTATCGTAGCACAGGATATTTCTTCTCTTCTTCACCATTTTGAGCACCATCTATTATATATTGTGTTACCGTAAGCAACCGGGTACTTAATATATTGTACATAGATGTGATTGCAGGATGTCTCAAGACAAAAGCTATATATAGCTCTCAAGAGTAAAGTTTATATTTACAAGTTTTCAGAAATAATCTCTCTATTCTAAAAAAAAAAAAAAAAAAGTAACTGCCGCTGCTGTTTGAGAAATTTTGCGACACTCGCGCTTTTCTAGATCGCAGCGCAAAAAATATTGAACACAAAAATATGAAATTTGCATCGTTTGTAGAGCATTGTTCGGAAAGCACGCTGAAATAAACCGTTTTTCGATTCTGGTGATACTTCAAGAGCTATTGTATTTCGAATTTAAAGTAAGCAAAAAAGTGCTCTCAGTGCGCGTTCCGGACACACTAACAGCAACAAAACCACAACACTTTGTACGCATGTAGGGCCACGGTAGAATTTTTGTACCCAGTCGCCCTTTCTTTGAATTTTGATTTAGTTTAAGAGAAATTAAATTTTTAAATTTCACAAAATTCTCTATTTCGCCATTTTAAAAAACGCACATATGGCAAACTATAAATCATAACACATTGCAATTTTTACAGCATAAACTCACAGCTATCACCCCTCTTTTACAAAAAAAAACATTTTTTTAAGAAAAGGTAATTTTCTGATTTTTAAGCATTTTTTAAAGACTCAAAGGAAAGAAACTAGCAACTCTGCCTTCAGCGTTAACCACACAGGAAAGTTCTAATCCCGTCACCTGCTGCCATAGTGACGCAGCTATTTTTAGCGCTCTCTCCTCATTGAGTGAAAGGACAGGCTACAATCAAACTGGTAATGACGCAATGCTTAATGACGTAGTGACGCTTTTAAAGTTCGGCGTTTTCCGCCGGCGTACGTGAATAGCTATGTAAATATAGGCTTTCGCATCGTATATAAAAAGCAAAGAGGAAAAATGAGAGTGTGTTCGTCCGCGAATTGTTCGACCATTTCTAAATGACCTAGAGATCTGAAAATTGTCATGCTGATAAGGTCGTAAGGTCCGTACCTAGAAAAGTACGAAAACCAAAAAAAAAAGTCGGCTTTGGAACATTTCTTGCTTGAATTTTTCGCGAATTGTTTGTCCACTTGTAAATGACTTATAGATCGAAAATTTGCATACTGGTAGCACGAAAATAAACGAACAAACAAAAAAAACCCAGCGCTTTGAAACATTGTCTATTTGAATTTTTTTACCACTTCAACACCTAGAAAAAAAGTCTGAAAACCAAAAAAATCAAAAGGGTGGCTTAGCTTTACTGCTTCAAAATGCTGATAGGTTTAACGATAATTTTGTCAGAATCACTGAAATGCTTTGAAAATTTCAAATTTTGATTTAAAATGAAGGGGCGCCAAAGCCTGCTCCGTTTTACTTCAAACCGTATGCATGGACGTCACGACTCTGTTCTAAATCATAAAACAGTTACGGATCTTAAATTACTTTTCTATTTCTTTAATTTTATGTTCAAAAAAATTACTTTATAGATTCACCGTTCGGAGAACAGGCATGACTGCTAGTATTGTAAAACAGTACATTGAATCTTCACTAACAGATAATTCAAAATATTGTCAGTTGAAAAAAAAGATCTCAAACTCCAAATCTTCTGTTGCTTCGAAAAATCCCAATGAAAAAAAAATACGTAATTTGCAATAAGACTTCTAACACAAACATATAAAATTATTGCAAATGTATTAAAAAAAGCAATAAGCTACAACTGAAAAAAAATGACTAAATCACTCGCATTAATGAAAAAAAGAAATCATCGCCGCCCAATTAGTTTTACCGTGAAAGTGAGTCTGATTCCTGTGACTTTCTGCCTCAGTGGTTAAGACACACGGCTTTAACCCAAACGGGCAGGGCTCGATCACTACCACTGGGAAAAAAAGGTATGAAATATTCAGCGTGTTGGATTTTAAAAATTTCATTCTTAATACGGAAAAATTTGAAACGGAATTTTCTGAAATAAACGGAATTACTCACTACAGAAAATCTGTGAAAGTACGGAAGTTAAAAAAACACAGGCACTTTTCAAAACGGAAATTTCATCAAAAGATGGACACTTACCGGCAAATTTGCTGCACATTATTTTCAGAAATTTTTCATAAATTCACACCTTGTTTACAGTAAACTTCCCGTTTCTTCTAAGTGCCGTATTTCACCAAATTTGCCATGTTCGGTAATTCCGTTTATTTCCGAAAAAGTCCGTTTTGCGGTTTTACGTATTTATACATAAATTTCGCAAAATCTCCAATTTTGACATTTTCAGGTCCTTTCCGTTTGTTTGCGCCTGGTTGGAACCAAACCAGCCTCGATCAGCTTCTTCAAAAGAAGAGGCGCGTGCAACCCAGAAACTCTCGTAAATCCTGTCAAGTATCAGGCTGAGCTGTAATCGCACGATGGTGAAATGCTTTTTTTTGCTGTTAATGCCAGTGAATTACTAATTTTATTATCTGTTGGAGATTTTTGTTTGAATAGATTTGTAATGATTTTATCTTTTCTGTAGTAAGACAAATTAAGTACTTTTTTTTCCATCGTGATTTTTCGAAGTAACAGAATGCTTTGGAACTTGAGATTTTTTTAAACTGAAAATGACTTTCAATTAGCTTTAAGAAGAGATGAAATATACTGTTTGATTGTATTGGGTTCATGCATAAGTTCGTACCGTCTTTTTCACCGCACTACAAGAATGTATTACACCTGAAGGGAAAACGGAATCAATCAGCTATGTTCCCCCTCCCCCATTGTTTAGGATGGTGTCCCAGGGTCTCGATAGGCCTGCAATGCCATTCTTGAAAACCCGTGCAGGTTTTGCTACGAAGGAATCAAAGAAATTCTGGAGATCAACATCATTGTTGAACGTTCTGCCACAGAGAGCATTCGACAGAGATGAGAACAGGTGATAGTCTGAAGGGGGCGACATCTGGAGAATACTCTGAATGTGGAAGGATCTCCCATTTGATGTCGTGAATGGCCATTTTGGACATGCTTGCACTGTGAGGTCGTGCGTTATCATGTTGGAGAAAGACACCATGGCGCCGATGCGCAAGTTTATGCTGAATTGCTCCCTCCACACAGCTGAGTCGCTCACACTAGAGTGCAGCGTTGATGGTCCGATTCCTCGGCAGCATTTCCCAGTGAATAATGCCTTCCATGTCCCACCAGACACATAACATGATCTTCGCAGGATGAAGGTTATGTTTTGGAAGTTGTGTGATACGTCTTGTTTGGGCTTAACTATTACCTCCGATGCCTGAAATTCACGTACAGGCTCCACAGAAACCACATATGGCAACACGCTGATTCTTACTATCCTCCGTGAGACTGTGAGGCACCCAAGAGCCCGATTTCTGGACCTTTCCCATACGTTCCAGGTGCGGCATCACTGTGGCCTGATCACAGTCCGTCTCAGTGGCCAATTAGCGTGTGGTTTGACGCGGATCCAAGTGGATGAGATGGTTCAAACTGTCCTCATCAAAGTGAGATGGACGACCTGAGCGTGGAGAGTCGTTGAGGTCATAATTGCCACCTCGGAACCATTCAAACCATTTTTGGGCTGTCCTCGGAACCATTCAAACCATTTTTGGGCTGTCCTCGGAGCAATAGCATCCTCCCCATACACAGCACAAATTTGTCGAGTGGCCTCGGTGGCTGTGGATGCCTTGTTAAACTTCTAGAAGAGCATATGTGGGAAATGTGCATTCCTTCCTCTCTACTTGACACTCCATACTTCCGGACCTGAAAACCAAAAAAAAAAAAAAAAAAAACCCAATAGCCACAACCACACAACGCAATATGATTTAGATACACGATATTACTAACAACATTTTGATATACAACTGATTATCTGCACCATCACTACTTAACTGGGAAATACTCGTGAAATAAAACGGCATGAACTTAAGCGTCAACCCAATATCATTTCACAAAACCCGTAAACATAAAATGTACTCTTGATTGATATAAAAGATTTTGTCTTAAGGACTCCATAGACTGATACACATACACTCTTGATTGCTATAATAGCTTTTGTCTTAAGGACTACAAAGACTGATACACATGTACTCTTGATTGCTGTATTAGCTTTTGTCTTAAGGACTCCATAGACTGATACACATACACTCTTAATTGATATAATAGCTTTTGTCTTAAGGACTCCATAGATACACATACACTCTTGATTGCTATAATAGCTTTTGTCTTAAGGACTCCATAGACTGATACACATACACTCTTGATTGCTATAATAGCTTTTGTTTTAAGGACTCCATGGACTGATACACATACACTCTTGATTGCTATAATAGCTTTTGTTTTAAGGACTACACATGTACTCTTGATTGCTATAATAGCTTTTGTCTTAAGGACTCCATAGACTGATACACATACACTCTTAATTGATATAATAGCTTTTGTCTTAAGGACTCCATAGACTGATACACATGCACTCTTGATTGCTATAATAGCTTTTGTTTTAAGGACTACAAAGACTGATACACATGTACTCTTGATTGCTACATTAGCTTTTGTCTTAAGGTCTCCATAGACTGATACACATACACTCTTAATTGATATAATAGCTTTTGTCTTAAGGACTCCATAGACTGATACACAAACACTCTTAATTGATATAATAACTTTTGTCTTAAGGACTCCATAGACTGATACACATGTACTCTTAATTGATATAATAGCTTATGTCATTAAGGACTCAACAGACTGATATATATAAACATGGTACAATCATCTGAACAATAATCTATATACGTGGTGGCGTCAGTTGAATAAATCAATCCGTGGCTCTTTCCACGTTGAGCAACGCACAGCAACCGAAAAATTGTTTTTCAGCCGCCGTCGGGGAATCTAATCCCAAATCTCTCGCTATCTAGCAGAGCGCGTTAACTTTACACCTTATTGTTGCTACAATTATATATAGCCAGTGCCGTTAATGCCCACCAGATGGAGTCGTAGCTGAGCCCATCTTACGGACTTATGTCAGATGCTGACTGAAAAAGAAAAACACGCATAGCGCCGTGAATTGTTCGCCGCTGTGGTGTAAGGCTAACGCGCTCGGCTAGATATTGAGAGATTCGGAATTCGATTCCCCAACGGCGGCTGAAATACAATTTTTCGGTTGCTGTGCGTTGCTTAACGTGGAAAGAGCGAAGGATTTATTTATTCATCTGAACAATAATTTAAGTACCCAGTTTCTTACGATAACACTGTACAATAGCTGGTACACAAAGGGGGAAGATGGGAAGGAATATCCAGTGTCACAATTAATAAAATTTCATACGATATCCACCATATGTGATCTCGCTACAGAAATTCGGAATCGGATTCTTCGACAGATGATTGAAATTTAATAGTTAACCAAACCTTAAGATTCCCGCGAATCTCGCCTATTACCGGAAAATCTCTCCTATTACCAAAAATTTCTCCTATTACCGGAAAGTTTCCATCATATGGACATGTAAAAAGTGAAAACAGAATTTGTCTGTTAATATACGAAAGGAATTGCGGAAAGGTTTCTGAAAATTCAAAATTTCCCTGGAGTACGGAAAATCCGTGAAATTCAGATTTTTTTTTCCGTCATATTACGGAAAAGCTTGCATGAGAAATATGCTTCGTTAATTCACGAAAGGAATCACGGAAAGTGGTTCTTGAATTTCAGAATTAATTTTGCAATGTCTCTGAATAGTGGAATAACCTCGGTATGTAAAATAGCCTTATTGCTTTTATAAAGTTGATGGTCACCACAATCACCGGACTTAAAAACCCTATCGAAAATTTGTGGTTCAAAGTATCGTATGAACTATCAAAAAGAAACCAACAACCAAAATTCAACTCATCTCTACACATATAAAAGTGAAAGTTTGCATGTTTGTTTCGCATACGTTCCTAAACTGTTTGATGGATTTGCACCAAAATTGGCATACATACTCTTCATCACCCAGATTAAAATACAGCCGTGACGATTTTTAGAAATTCCATCCTTAAGGGGGTCACAAATGTGTTTTTACGGGGCCCCCTATAGATTGGGTGCAAGTCGGCTGCTGGGGTATGACTCCGCGTGTCAGAGCAAAGGTTGTCAGGTGACTCCTCACTAATCGCAAGCTTCCGCGGTTCAGACATACGGGAAGAGTCCGATTTTTGAAAACACAACGCACCGGCGAAACATATTGTCAAAAGTATTTTTTTGTTTATGTTACCATGGCATTTTCTTTGTAAGGATTGGGTTTCATTAGACTCCCAACAATTGGCGCAGGAGTCTCAAATATGGGTGGAGCTACAGATTCCCACCAATAGGCGTGGTTCTCTCAAATAGCATCAAGGTTAAGTTGAAGTTAAAACAGATGGTCTTCTTCATACATAAATTTTAAATACAAGATTAGCATTGGTATTAGTATAGATAAAAGAAATAGCATGTCCACCGGAAAGAAGTAAGTTTCCCAACGGTGAAATAATTATCGGAATGGGTTTAGTTTTCGAGATTAGAAAAAAAATCCGTATATTATCGTGAACTACTTTCTATCACGGTGGGGGTGACCAGGTTGTATGTAAACAAAGCTGAACGGTACATGGGAAATGGGAAACTACTTGAAAGCGATGTTATTCATTATAGTACAGCCAAAAATAATAAAAAATAATAATAAATGAACGAATTAGCCTATGTCCTCCGGAAATATTCCCAACGGTGAAAGAATTATTAGTTTTAGAGATTAGTAAAAAAATTCCGTATATAATCGTGAAATACTTTCTTTCACGTTGGGTGTGATCAGGCTGTATATCTATACTCTAGAATGCTGAATGCGGAGTGTAGGAAGTGCATTATTGTGCATGTTTGCTATTTCGGGTTTTTAGGGCTCAGAACGGCCATTATAAATTGTGATTTTTATAATAAAATTTTCATAAAATGTGGTGAAATGCCTCCAAAAAAAAAAACAAAAAAAAAAAACGCTAACCAATCGGACAAGTTCAGCCGACAGCAAAGAAAGTAAAATTACTTCGAGAGAGTGAGATAACCGAACAACGTGATCGAAGACTTATAGATCAGCGCGAAAGAGCCAGTGTATCTAGGGCGGCTGAGACCTTGGAACTACGTGAGGCCCGACTTGAGCGTTGTTCATCATGGTAGGATTTTTTCTTATAGTGCGATTTACATTGCTACTTGAAAACAAACTTTATGTCTATCCCGGGCAACGCCGGGTATCTCCGCTAGTTGTAGATATAATTCAAATTTGGAATCGTAATGTTCAACTCAATCTTTTAGAAGACTTTGTTCACAGTATGCCAGCAAGATGCAAAGCTGTGATTAAAGCTAAAGGCCGGGCAACAAAATATTAGGTACATTTTATAATTTTGCTTTATTATATATCTGTATTTAAATGTTATTTCATTCCTTATGAACACCAAAAACGATTTATTGTTGTAAACTTAAGTATTGGATAAATTATCCTTTTCATAATAATTTCGACTTGGTCATGGTTTTTGTAACTTATCTTAAGAACAGAAACAGCTACAGGAAAAACTAAGATATTTTTGAAATCTCCATTAAATTTCGCATCTAATAACATATTAATAATGAAATAACTACACAAATTAGTTGGTTAAAGATTTAAACTAAAAAATTCACGGTTTTTGCAGGTCATGCAGTACGTTTGCAAACCATTGTAGAAATTTTTCTTGAACCTTTCCTTTAAAATCCGTTTGTTCATTCATCAGCGCATCATTTTAATCGATATCTGGAAAAAGAAAGTGTGCTGCCTTGGTGGCGTAGTGGTCTAAGCGATGGCTTCTGATCATTCGTCCGACATGGGTCCGGGTTCGAATGCCGTGAGGCATGGATGTTGTGTTTGTCTTATGGCACTGGATCTCTCCCTACCCTGTAGTCAGTGACTCTAAATTAGGGACGGGCGACTGCTTATCACCCATCGAGTTGCTCACGGTGGTCGTTAAAGCCCCAATAAAACAAAAATTCTAAGCTTCAGTTGGCTTTTATAGATCCTGAATTTTTTTTTTTTTTTTTTTTTTTTTTTTTTGCTTTTCTCATCATGGCTAAATTTCGGTTTGTGTGTCACTCAAACATTCTATCAACAACTGTTACTGTTAAACTTACTCAACTAGATTTATGTTTCGAGAAATGTCGTTCCTTTTCGAACTCAAGCATGAACATTTCTAAACGAAGACCGCTTACACTGAACAATTATATTTGATTTGATTATATTACCCTTGACTTTAATAAATCCTTTTTGAAAATTAATTAGGAGTTTTTACGTCTTTAGTTCATTTCCTTCCTTGGAAACTTCTTTCGCGAATCCCATGCAATTTTTAGAATCTCCTGAAATATTCAGAAGACGTATCAAAATTTCTTTCAACTGCAGGAGCTTCAAAGAAAAATTCTGCTCTCTTAACGCAAACTATTAAACACACAGTGTCGTCCCATTTGTCCTCTTTTCTTTTTTTTTTTTGAGCTTAAAGAACCACGATGAGAAATTGTAAGAGCTATAAGTAGTCTCTCCCTAATTCAGGGTCACTGGTTTCAGGAAAGGGAAAAAGTAGCGATATCAGACACAAGCACCACACATGCCTCCTCCGGGACATGAATTCGAGCCTATCTTGCCTTTACTAATTTGAATTTAACCATATTGCATTATATGGTCATTAAAAGATGCCTTTTTTCAATCATCCAATCCATTTGCAGAACTCGAGTATGATGCCAAAAGAAACGCTTTTGTACTTTTTCTTTAAAAAAAAAATAATGGAGAAAAATAAATTATTTGTCCTCCTTGTTTTCGAACTTTTTTTTTTTATTGGAGTTTTAACGACCAACGTGAGCAACTCAGTGGGTTATAAGCAGTCGCCCGTCCCTAATTTAGGGCCACTGGTTCCAGGGAAGGGAGAGGGCCAGTGACGTAAGACAAACACAACTTCCATGCCTCACCGGGATTCGAACCCAGGCCCCTTTCGGACGAATGATCGGAAGCCATCGCTTAGACCACTGCGCCCCCGCGGCGGCGTATTTTCGAACTGTTCGATGATTTCAAGCTTTTGTTGAAAGTTTAGCATTACGAGTTTTCGTTTTGATTTCGCTTATGTTTATTTCTAGGGTTTCTCTTTGATGGAGACAGCGTAGATCTGGGAAAGCTGCAGGTGAATTTTGCTGTAAAAATGCAGAAATGTGGGAAACCTTCATCGGCAGATCGCGTGCCTCAACTATCGCCAAGATCTACCTTCGCCCAACATTGCGTAATTATTTGGGATAACATCACTGACGGTGTGCTACCTTACTGGATAATTTTCTGTAATTTAAAAATGTTCAGTTCTGGCAAAACAAAACCGTGTAAACCTTTTGGCCCCGTGAAGGATAAATACATAAATAAAAGAAGATACACGAAGTTCCAGTAATTAGATGTTTCCAGAAGTTCTCAGTTGCGGTTAATAGATAAGTTGCGCTACGTAACTGGGAGTTCACTTCACCAAAATGGGTTCATTAAAACTGGACATAGTTTATGAGCTGGTGGCTTCAGAAATTAGCAATAAGATAACTATTACAAATAAAAATAAAATTGTACCTGGTTGCTGCACTCAAGAAACACAATCAAAAATCATCAACGCAAACAAAGCGCGTTAATATTTGTATCCAAGTACTCTGTCTTCTATTTGAATGCGATATTTTCGCTTTTAAACCATTGAGGAAGAATTGCATTGCAATACTCGCTGATATAAACAGAACAAATGAAATAAACGTTTGTTACTTGTACTTTTATGAAGCAAGAATATGAGAAGACAAAAGAGTTCAAAGCTTATCAAGAAAATAAAAATAGAAAGTTATTATAATAACGGAAAACATGGCGCCAACGTTTTAATGGCAATGGGGAGAACAGAGTGATCGTCTAGAATTGTTTTATATCTATGTTCGCGTTATGTTTAGTGTGTTCAATAAAATTCAGATTAGGAAACCTCATAAATACCAACACAGCTGAAACAATAAAAGTAAGGATCTTCAGAACATCAACAAAAAGGCCGATTTATAATTCTTCACCAGCACATGAAAGGCACATTCAGAGCAGCACTTAGGGGTGTGTGACAGGTGCGGTCCTACAGGGCCCCGAGCTTACACCCTAAGAAAGACAAATGAGAGAGGGAGAGAGAAAGAGCGAAGAAGCGAATTTCTTATTTTCAATTATTCTAATTTTATTCTTTAAATCTCGTTTAATTATTCTCTTATTTTAAATACCGATTGCTGAATTTATATTTGCCCAAATATCGGCAGCAAACTACAATATTATGTCTTGCGAAACATTAGTATTGAAGTCATATCTTTCAACGTGCACTGATAGTTATCGAAAAAGATGTGCTACGTGAGTTACTTTCATCTGATGTCAAAACTGCAGCCGGTGCTTTAAGATACATGAATAAAATTCAGAATCCTTTCCCTAAAGCCTTCATCATGACCTACAGGATATTACCTACTGTCCCAGTAACGGTGGCAAGCGTAGAAAGAAGCTTCTCATGCTTGAAGCTGGTTAAATCTTATTTAAGATCTGTCATGTCTCAAGAAAGATTGATGTCTTTGGCAACTTTGTCAATTGAACAGGATAAAGCAAGCAAAATAACTTTTGATGACTTAATAGCTTACTTTTCTGGGATGAAAGCAAGAAAAGTCCACTTCTTATAAGGTGAGTTCAATAATGTAAGTACTGTCCCATAATAGGTAGAGACGGAACCATTGTGAGGGAAGGACGTATGCTGGTGTACTTGTTTTATCTACATCGTTTAAGATATTTACAAAATATCAGTAGTGTTCAAAAATTTAAAATGCTGTCTTTCGTTATTGGTTAATTTTCAAACGTCTTGACGTTTCACTAAACTGTAAAGGTAACTGTAATAAACTATGCTTGAAGCCTAGTGTATGTTTGATGTTTAGTGTGGGGAGAGGGTTAAAGCAAGGGCCCCGCGGTTAGGTTCGCACTTGGCACCGCGGCTGCTGAGGGCGGCTCTGGGCACATCTATAGCGGACTTTACACGTTCAGTAATACTGTCATTACTTGAAAGTAATGACAGTTTTATTGAACGTGTAAAGTCAGTAGAGATAGTATGAGGGCAAGTAATGATGCGGTAATGACGCGGATCCAGATATTCTGATATCGGAGCATCAGTATTGACGGTTGGAAGGGGATACTGTCATTAATACTGATCGTGTGAGGGCACGCGCGTCATTACTGAGTTCGAATTGCTAATATTCAGGCATTTTCGGACAGGCGATTTTGTTATTGAGATGTTTTTCTCCTTGTTTTTAGTTTAATTTAGACTTTATAATTTGTCTGAAACTGAGCGTTCATTACTTGCCGTACTCTTTGGTATTTGGTTATTTCCTTGGTATGTTATTTAAGGAAATCCTTTTAGAAGTTCAGTGAGATGCTGCAGTACTTTTTATAAAAAAAATTTGGATCGATCTGATAAGTGGTATTCCTGAAGTAATGATCTTCTTAGGATAATTAATAACTTTATTACCTCAGATGTTTTTCTACGAAACGTTTCTGTTCAAAATAATCTCCTTCACAAGCGTGCACCATTTCTGAATCCAAGGACTGAAATTCTGTTTGGAAATAGAGAGTATTGTCTGATCTATCTCTAAACCTTCAATTTATTTTATGAGCTGTGGAGTAGTGAGCTTCGGGTTTTCACGAAGTGAAATTCTGGAATATCTGACATGTGAACACAAGTATTGAATTTCATGATTTCCTACCACCTTTTCAAAGAAAACCAAGACCTCGTGGATCAGGGAAACCGCAAAAGCTGATGGTAAAGATTTAATTATTAGGTATGCGCGAACGTTCTGCAGGGTGATTCATTTAAACCAGTACCCTGAAAAAATCTTACATTTTTGCAAGGGATCGCGCAAGAAACTTCTTTTTTCAATAGAAGCAGCAACTCCTGGAGAATGAAAACCGCCACCGTGAAGAAGATTGTTAACCGTAACTGTAACTCAGCTCGTGATTTTTTTGTTGTTGCGTTGTCATTCACGTGCGTGCATTCGGAAACATGCAGTACTCTGTTCCAGAGCGTGTTTTTTTAGTGAAATCGTATTGGGTAACGAATTCTGTCATCAAAACGCAACGAGCATTTCGAAGAGAGTTTGGAGTTCGAAAAGTGCCAAGCAAGTCAACAATTCTGTCGATGGCAAAAAAAAAAAAAAAAAAACTGGAGCAAACCGGTTCTTTTCTCAGCGGTAGCGGTAGACATCACCCTCCGATGCCCCAAACGCGTGTGGACGATGTTCGGCAACGCTTACTTCAATCTCCGACGAAATCGTTGCGCAGATTAAGCCAACAGACAGGATACTCATACGGAACTTGTCAAAGGGCAGCAAAAAAAATGCGAATATTTGACCATTTAAAGTGCACGTAATCCATCAGCTGCAGGAACCGGGCAAGGGAAAGAGAGTAAGTTACTGCAAATAGTTTCAAAATTTTCTTAATTTGCGATCTGATATTCTCTCCATCACATGGTTTATGGATGAAGCCTGGTTTCATCTGTCAGGCTACGTCAATTCGCAAAACTGCAGATACTGGGCTGCCGAAAACCCACACGTTATGTGTGAAACACCGATGCATTCACAAAAGGTTGGTTTATGGTGTGCGGTTTCGTCTGCGAAAATTATTGGCACCATTTTTTTCTCTGAGACTGTCAACACTCATGTTTATTGCCGCATATTCAATGAATTTGTGGAACAACTTGATGACAGTGAATTGAGAGAGGGCTACTTTCAGCAGGATGGTGCTACGTGTCACACAACGAAAGTCTCAATGGAACTCATAACCAGCTTCTTTGATGACAGATTAATTTCAAAAGACATATGGCCTCCCCGATCTCCGGACTTAACTTCCCCTGACTTTTTTATGGGGCTGCTTAAAGGATAGAGTTTACAAAACCCATCCAAAAACATTGGATGCCTTGCGTGAAACAATCACGGCTGAAATTGGCAATGTTACTGCTCGTACTCTACATGAGACATCACTGAATATGGTGCGGCGTGTTCAACTGTGTTTACAAGAAAATGGAGGACAATTCCAACATTTGCTTTGATAAAATGATTCTCCAATACCACATGTATAATTCTCAACTTACTGTATGATTTTGTTGTTATTTATAAAAAAGTTATAAGTAAATCACATGGTACTGGTTTAAATGGATCACCCTGTACCATTTTTCATGATGCCAGTTCTTAGTAAAAACTTTAAGCAACAAGTGTAATAATAGATGGTGCGTGTGATGCCCAAAATACTTCGAGGAGTAGGTTACAAAATGTCATCAAGAATCCAGGCGTATCTCATTCGTAAACGAGCCACACAAGGACTAACATGTTAAGCAATAAGGATCACATTAGGCATTGTTTGCTTTATGAGTTCGACAAAGGAAACGATGCAGCTGAAGCCTGCCGCAACATTTGTGAGGTGTGGCGAGGATGCTGTGGCCGTTTGTTCCGGAAATTCTGTGAAGGAGACAGAAGCTGCAGAGGTAAACCACCTTCTGGGAGTCCATCAGAGGTTTCTGAAGAGATCTCAACCCAGCCATATCAAATGACTAACATCTAACCGTTGAAGAATGAGTTAAATTCCCAGAAACGTTTTCTGTAAACAGAACAACAATAGAAAGAAGGATGCATGTGTTTGGGTTTATCACGAAGTTCGACAACTGGGTACCACATGACCTATCAGCAAGAAATCAATCGGACAGAATGACCACTTATCTTTCTTTGCTTGCATGTCGCAAAAACGAACCTTTCTTCGAACGATTAGTTACGGGTAATGAAAAGTGGGTTCTTTAGCGAAATTTAAGGAATCAAAGTACTGTATGCCGAGTTGGAGGACCTACTTCATCGACTTCAAGAGAAGGACTGCATCCGAGAAATGTCTTGTTAAGTGTATGGTGGAATGTCAAGGGGGTAATCCACTGGGGAAGCTCCTTGCACCTAACCAAACAATAAATGCTGTCCTGTACTGCCAGGAGTTGGAAAGGCTGAAAGGAAAATTGAAATTTAGGCGTCCAGCACTAGTTAAGTGCAAGGACGTCACCTTGCAACATGACAACTAATACAGATTTAGCCACTCGGAGAAAATTACTGGACATTGAATGAGAAGTGTTACCTCACCCCCAGTATTCCCCAGATCTTGCACCTACGGACTTGCAAATTTTTCGATCTCTTCAGTTCAACTTCGCTGGAAAAATCTTCGATGAAGTTGAAGATGTCGATACTGCATTACAATTTTTTTTTTTTTTGACTCTAAAATGAAGAAGTTCTATAGAAAGGAAATTCACTTACTACAAGAAAGATGGCAATAGGTCATAGATAATAATGGCAAATATGTAAAAGAATAAAGATGTTATTTACTCAAAAAAACAACATTTCTCCACTAAAAAAAGACGTGTGACGTACCTGCCAGTAGGACGCACACGACATAAAGGCAGATAGGAATCGGAAAAAAACGTCTGCGTAGCTCAGTTGGTAGAGCGACTTGTTCCGGAATAAGCGGACTCGGGTTCGTATGCCGGCGTAGACCAAAAATGACGGAGAAATTTACTTCGTTATAATGGCGCCCGAACTATCCGGATGACCCGACCGTTCAAAATCTCGCATTGGTGTGATGTTATTTCCACACCGCGAGATAGGGAAAATCAGAGAATCCCTTCTCCAGCGCTTCGAAAAATAAATGTGTGTGACGTTGCATTCCACACACCAGATTGACTGGGAGTTCTCAAGTGCACGTTCTACAGTGGATGGCTGCCTGCAACGATTCATGGTCACGGCTGACCCGTGGGCCATGCCCCCGGCCCTCTTTCGGGGGGGGGGAGATGTGACGTACCTGCCAGTAGGACGCACACGACATAAAGGCAGATAGGAATCAAAATAAAACGTCTGCGTAGCTCAGTTGGTAGAGCGACTTGTTCCGGAATAAGCGGACTCGGGTTCGTATCCCGGCGTAGACCAAAAATGACGGAGAAATTTACTTCGTTATAGACGCGTAGAACCTTTGCACACACTCCTAATATTTTGAAGATTGAAAAGCTTTACTGAAGTTGGTAGAGCAATGACAAATTAACAAAGAAAAAATTCTTATCGTTTTTTGCGGATTAACTTCTCAGTAATTTTCATTTCATTTATTGATCTTGCTGTTACATATTAAAATTAGTAATTCTGAACAGTTAAGCATAAGCAGCCGGGAAGATGAAGGAAAAGGCCTCGAAGAGACCTGACCAGCCTTGATCTCCCTAGGTTTAAGTCAAGACAAGAACGTTCATATAACAGCAACAAAATCAAAAAAGAAAACAAATATCAAATTAAATATCTGAGCATGATATAATATTGACAGCATATCAAGGGAAAAAATAATGTTAAAGCAATGAAAAACATGATTTTTTTGCCCCCATACCTAATCCTCACCGTACAGACCCCCCCCCCCGTCCCTTGGTAACCGAATCCTCATCTTGTAAGGCTCTCGCCTTCCCCCTCAGTCGAATAATCCTTGCATCAATCAACCTCCCATTTTGCATTAATGAATGGATATCAGTTATTAAGTAAATAGTGTTTTAATTGCTTTTTAAACAAATTGAAGTTATTAATAGATATTAATTCTGCAGGGAAAGAGTTCCAAAACTCCGGACCTGAATAATCTTGGCTTTGTTTAGTAGATTATGTCCTAAGTGTAGTAAGTCTCAACAAAGCTTGGTTACAAATATTATAAGAGTACGTAGCAGTATTAATTTACATGAGTTCCTGTCCAAGGCTCATTTTAATTTGTTTGTACATAATTTTGCCTAAGTTGAAGTGAAACAGTTGCTGAATTGTTAGAATATTATATTTGTTCGGGTTGGCTCTAGAATATCTGAACGTATTTTGCCCTGGTAAGTTGCTACCATTTAAGTTATGTTTAAAATCTATTAATTGAACGTATTTATTTTGAAGAATTTGTAATTGATTAATATTCGAAAGAGTTGTTTGACCCCAGGATAGTAAACAGTAATCGAAATGTGGATGAATTAACGTATAATATAATTATTTTAATGTTTTAACAGATAGGTTTGTTAGTATATGACTAATTATTCCTATATTTCTGGATATTTTTTTCATGAAATTTCTTTATGCAGATTCCATTTTAAATCATTGTGAAAAACAATACCCAGATAAGTAAGATTATTAACTAACTGAATCTGATTATTATGAAGAGAGAGTTTAAAATTAAGAGTTTGATTAGGTTTTTATCTGGAAAAAAGTAAGGCTTTAGAGATTTATTGTAATTAATTACTAATTCATTGGAAGACAACCAGTCAGTATACTTCGATAGTTGAGTAGAGGACAGAAATATTACTTCACTAGTAGATGGTCCCGAAAAGAGGAGTGTTGTATCATCGGCGTAAAGAATAAAGTTTGAGTTAGATTCAATATTAAAGATATCATTAATATATACACTGAAAAGCAATTGAATTAGAGACAGCTGGCGTTATGCAAATGTGGCGCTCTGGGCGGCCCTGGAAACGGAAACGACATGACGTATGCAGCGATCCGACAATATAAGGAGTGATGCGACGGGAGTCAGTAACAGTCGGACGCAGTATGGGTAAGACGAAGGATCTAAGCGCAATTGATCGTGCGCAAACTGTCGGGGCATGACGAATGGGTCACTCCAACTCAGAAGTTGTGCAGGCACTGGGAGTTTACCGGATTCGATGTACTCACGGGTGCACCGTGAGTACATCGAATCCGGTAAAACCATCCCTGCAAGGGCCAACTGCCGTGGACAACAGCGTGTGGATGAGTGGGGTCATCGTCGGCTAGCTCGCATTGTTACAGCGGATAGACGGGCCACAGTGCAAGAAATCACTCGGCAAGTTAACGTTGGTGCACAAAAGCGTGTAAGCAGCCACACCATCAAGAACCATCTCCTCGCTATGGGATACAGAAGCCATCGTCCCACGAGGGTACCGCTGCTGACCGCACATCACAAGGTGCAAAGATTAGCATGGGCGCGGGAACATCGTCACTGGACCCTAGACATGTGGGAAAATGTTGCCTTGACTGATGAGTGGAGATTCACGTTGGTACATGCGGATGGCAGGATACGAGTACGGCGCAAACCACATGAAGCGATGGGTCCTTCTTGCCAGCAGGGTACTCTTCAAGCTGGCGGAAGTGGCATTCTCGTCGGAGGACTGTTTACGTGGACTGAAATGGGACCCCTGCTACGTGTGACATCGTCCCTCACAGGTCAACGTTACCGGAATATCCTGGATGACCATTTGCTCCCGTTTGTGCGTCTTCAACATCCCACTGGGGACCTCGTCCTGCAACAAGACAATGCACCGTGCCATCGCACCCGAATCGTATCTGAACGGTTGGATGAACACTCCACCGACGTGACCTGGCTTCCTTGGTCAGCTAGGTCACCTGACCTCAATCCCATCGAGCACATCTGGTATGACATCGAGAGAGATGTTCGAGGCTCTGATCCCCCCTCCAAATCTTCGTGGACTGTGGGAGCTTGTTCAGGGGTCGTAGATCTGTATGGCTTCCCAACGCTTCCGGTGTCTTGTAGAGTCTATGCCGAGACGAATCGCCGCCGTCATCAGGGCAAAAGGTAGTGCTTCACGTTACTAGACAGGTATCTCTAATTCAATTGCTCTTCAGTATATATTGAATAATAGTAGACCAAGCACGGATCCTTGTAGAACTCCTGATTTTATATATGCGATAGGTGAAATAAATTGATCAATTTGAGTATATTGTGATCTATTACTAAGATAGTTCTTAAACAAAATATAAGTCGAACCTCTAAAACCTAGGTTATGTAATTTTGTTAGTAAAATGTTATGGTTTAATATATCAAATGCTTTAGTAAGGAATTTATATATAATATTGGTCAACTTTTATGGCAGTAAGAAAATATAACTCACGGTTTGCAAATTTAGTCTAACATATTCACTTCTACCTATGGGAGCCAAACCGCTCAATAAAATATCTCGGGAATCGGAAAGGTCTCTTAGTTCCAATATCAAGTAGTGCGAAAATTCGACATCATGCGTGGAAATAAACATAGCTGATTAGCTGGAAGTACTTGGAAACGTTTGAGTGGGACGTGAAAGCACATTGTTGTATGAAAAGACGGGACAGAACAACGCGGGACTCTTAAGCATCTCGACTTCATTTTTTTCTGTCATAACCAAATGCTGGCAAAAGCTAAGCTTCGAAGACCAGAGCGCAGCATTTTATACAAGTGTCAAGAGAAAGAAAGCAATGAGTTAATAAAGGCATCTGCCAAGTTCCGCAGGCCCTTTGTACATAATCAATGCCAAAGCTGGGAGCTCTCGCAAATCTGTTTCACTTCCTGGTTCCACCAGGGGAACGGCAAAAGAGAAAACCTGCCAGGGGAACAAGGGACAAAAGCTCCCGAACAACTAATTCGAAATGGCTGGCGGCCAATAAGTATCTTATTTTTTATTTCCAATTTTGGCAACACTCCCTCCTCCTTTTGATCACGCACTTTCGGTTTATCAGCTGCTCTTGACTGACTGCGCCTAAGAATCTTCGAAAACGCCCGAAGCCGTCATCCTCTTTTAAGAGTATTTCTCTTTGGAAGAGGACAAAGAGATAAAAATTCAAGATAACTTTTTTTTCTCCCTGATTCGTAAGCTTTAAACCTTTTAAAAGTAAAAAGAAAAATTTAATAATTTATAGCTTAAATTGGGAAAGAAAACGGAAGAAATTTCAGTTAATTGAAAGAAGGATATGGAAGTCATGTATGAAATAAATGACGACGAAAAAAAAAGAAAAACATAAAATACATTAACAAAAATGAAGTTGCTTTAGGTAATTTTCTAATTTTATTAGCTTTTTACTGTTTCCTAAGTCATGTCTCATTTATCGGAAGAAATTGATGTGTTTTATACCAATTATCAGGTTTTTGAATTTTCATTGAGTAAATAACGCCTATGGGAGGACGAAACAAAATTAATGTAGCAAGGAGAGAAACCCCGAAAAAGACGTCAGTATAATCATCAACAAAAAACAAGTCAATACCAAAAAAAAAAAAAAAAACACTTTATTTTAAATACACCAGACTTAAATAATCATGAAACGCATACGGCTTATTAAATCAGTTTATTTTTGTGGTGTAGTCAGCACAAATATTCGCTAAGCTTTTGCACTCCACTGGGAGGCTTTTCCAAGGCAATGGTAGACATAAAAAGGCAGGGAATTGGAACCCGTAAAGAACGAAGGTGATTTTTGAAAATAACGTGGGTGACATCACGAGCATATTACATGAATTTTTATTACGCAATTATACGGTGCGCCGTGATATGTTTCCACCTTTTAATAACGCATGCCAAACCATTGGTAGTTCAGTAGAGACTATCATATCATTGCATGCCAGTTTGCGGGATAGGATTTCGATTGTTTCCCCAATGGCAGTCTCTTTAAAGTTCGTGTAAAAGGCATTTCTTCTAATACTATTTCATACAGGAGCGGCGGAACAATGCACGACTAATCTGGCGAGGGCTGTATTCTGCATGTCCTGGTTGACACCTCGCTCGTGTTCTTTATATCTAGTGTCCAAGGATCGCTTTGTCATTCCGATATATATATATATATATATATATCTTTTCCATGTTGTCAGGACAGACCAGCTGTATAGCGTACACACCCGCCTTTTTCTTTCTCACACTGTCTCTTCTTGCAACTTGATATTATATGAGATAACGAGGTCGAGGACTTCATTGTTATTAATATGTTGTATTTGCGTAATAGATTCTTTAACCATTATGTAAATAAATATATATATATCATCATCATCATCGTCAACCATTATCAATCCACTGCTGGACGAAGGTCTCCCCAAGTTTCCTCCACAATGGTCTGTCTTGTGCCAGTCTCCTCCATGTCACCCCTGCATACTTTCGAATTTCATCCACCCATCTTCCATGTGGTCTTCTTCTGGGTCTTTTCCTGTCCCTTGGAATCCAATCTAAAATTTCGGCTGTCCATCGATGATCTGTCCTTCTGGCAGTATGTCCAGCCCATTGCCATTTCAAGGATTTAACTCTGATCATGATGTCTTCCACTCTTGTCATTTTTCGGATCCACGAGTTCCTCTTCTTATCTCTCCTGGTTACACCAAGCATGCACCTCTCCATGCTACTTTGAGTTGTCTGCAGCCTTTGTATGTCTCTTTTAGTTAAGGTCCACGTGTCTGCACCATACGTAAGCACTGGAAGGATGCATTGATCAAACACTTTTCTTTTAAGACATAATGGCATATTGCTCTTGAAAATTATGCTGTTTCTTCCAAAAGCTCTCCAGGCAAGTTTTGTACGCCGATTAATTTCTTCATCAATGTGACCCTCACTTGATATCTGCTGTCCAAGATAAACGTACGTGTCTGTTATCTCCAGCTTTTCTCCATCAATCGATAAATCTTCATTTCTTGTAAAAGCATTGAACATCACTTTTTTCTTCTGAAAGTTCATTTTTAATCCTACTTCTTTACTCTTGTCAGCAAATTCCTGGATCATACTCTGCAGCTCTGATGGGGTAGTTGCAAAAATGACTACGTCATCAGCAAAACGAAGGTGGGGTAGATAATCTCCATTAATCTTTATCCCCTTGTTTTCCCAGCTCAGCGACTGAAAAACACCCTCCAAAGTGGCATTAAAGAGCTTCGGAGATATGGTGTCACCTTGTCTCACTCCCTTTCCAATTTTTACCTGTGTTGTATTTTCAAACAGCCTAATCTTTGCACTTGCATTTTCATAGATGTTATTAATAATATTAATGTATGCATCTTCAATACCGCAGGTTTTCAGAGCCATTGTAACTGCTGATGGTTTCACCGAATCAAAGGCTTTTTCATAATCGATAAAAGCCATGCACAATGGAAGTTCATATTCCCTTGCTCTTTCAATTAGTTCTCTCAGCACGTGGATATGATCTATTGTGCTGTAGCCACTCCTGAATCCAGCTTGTTCTCTCGGTTGAGCCATGTCCAGTGTTACCTTCAAGCGGTGTGAAAGAACTTTAGTGAAGATTTTTTAAACTACTGATAGGAGGCTGATAGGTCTGTAGTTTCCAAGATCCTCAATGTCACCTTTCTTATGTAGCAGGATCATTGTAGCGGTGTTCCAATCCTCAGGAATCTTTCCTTCATTAAGGCATGGAGTGAAAATTTGGGCGAGTACTGTTTCGATTTCTCCACTTGCTTCTTGTATGATGTCTACAGTAATTCCATCTTCTCCTGGAGCTTTTCCCCGCTTCATGTTCTTGATTGCATGTGCAACTTCTGCTGGAAGGACTGGAGGAACTCTGGTACTGGTATCTTTCATGATGTCTGGAGTGCATGTATCATCCCTTTCATATAATTTGGAGTAGAAATCTTTCACTCTTGTCAAAATTTCGCCTCTATTTCTTGTTACAGAACCATCTTCTTTTCTCAGTGCCATAATCTGTTTTCTTCCCTTACTGAGATGTCCCTTTGCTATCTTTAGGCTTTGGTTGTTTTCAATTGCTTTCCTCACTAGTTCACAGTTGAATTTTCTTACGTCTTCAGTGATACTTTTTCTTACTGTCTTGCATAGCTCTATATATTCCACTTTGGAAGTCACATCTTCTTTAGTTGTCCTCATCTCTCTTCTTTTTTGCATCAACATTTTCGTTTTTCCTGATAATTTATTTACATGCAACTTGTTCTTAGACCCAGCTAATTTTGCTGCTGTTTCCATAAGAGCTTTGGTTACTTTTCTGTTAACTTCAGAGATGTCCACTTCTTCCGATGTTAGGCCTTCTAAAGCAGAGAACCTGTTCTTCAGTTCCAACTTGAAGGTATTATGGTGTTTTTTAAGGTTGGTTATGTCAATAGATTTTGTTTGTCTTATGAGCTTGCCACGTTCAAGTTTAGTGTTGAGGTGCATCTTACATCTCACCAATCTATGGTCACTACCTGTGTTGAACTTATTTAGCACACTGCAGTCTTCTATGACGAATTTTTTGTTACACATAATAAAATCAATTTCACTTGTCGTCCCATTTGGATGTCTCCATGTCCATTTCCTGTGTGGCTTTTTTCTTGAAGAAGGAGTTCAAGATGAAAAACCCTTCTGCCTCTGCAAACTCTACGAGAGTATTTCCACGCTGGTTTCTGTTCCCGAGACCGAATTTACCTACTGAAGTTTCATTCTGTTGCCGTTGCCCTATTTTTGCATTGAAATCTCCCATAATTATTTTCAAGTGCTGCTTACCTTTATTATTTAGATGACAAATTTCCTCATAAAATTCTTCAATTTCTTCTTCAGGATGACTTGTGGTGGGTGCATAAGTTTGAATAATCTGAGCCTGGTATCTTTTTCGAGAGTTGGATAACAAGTCGTGCAGCTCTGTCAGAGGAACTTTCAACTTCTACAACTTTATCCTTCAGTTTCTTATTTATTATAAATCCAACACCACTAGTTCTGCCAGTATCTGTCCCACGATAGTAGAAGAGATGTCCACTTTTCAGTTCGATGAGATCTTCTCCTTTTCTCCTTACCTCACTTAGCCCCACGATGTCCCACTTGATCCTTTGTAGTTCCTCTTTCAATTCAAGAAGCCTTGAATCAGAAGATAGGGAGCGTCCATTGTACGTAGCCAAGGTCAGCATCAGATGGCAGCCTAGTCCGGTCCTCCGGGGGATTCTTAGCACCCTCTGCCTTCATGTCGCACTGGCCGCTGGCTTGGCCAGGTACATTCCAGCTGCCGGATACTGAGGGCCAAGATTTAAGTTGTGGAATCATTTTGGAGGGGTTTGGCCATAACTCACCACGCTGGCCAAGCGGGTTGGTGAGTGTGGGATAGAATTTCCTCTAATCCCGATGGTATAGTTATACCGCTATTGGCGGTCGTCAGAGCCCCTTTAGTGGGAACAGGATGCACCACGAGAAGGTGGGGTTGACATTTGTCAAGGAGAGGCTGTGATGTTACGCATCACCTGACCTTACATCCCATATATATATCATCATCATCATTGTCAACCATTATCAATCCACTGCTGGACGAAGGTCTCCCCAAGTTTCCTCCACAACGGTCTGTCTTGTGCCAGTCTCCTCCATGTCACCCCTGCATACTTTCGAATTTCATCCACCCATCTCCCATGTGGTCTTCTTCTGGGTCTTTTCCTGTCCCTTGGAATCCAATCTAAAATTTCAGCTGTCCATCGATGATCTGTCCTTCTGGCAGTATGTCCAGCCCATTGCCATTTCAGGGATTTAACTCTGATCATGATGTCTTCCACTCTTGTCATTTTTCGGATCCACGAGTTCCTCTTCTTATCTCTCCTGGTTACACCAAGCATGCACCTCTCCATGCTTCTTTTGAGTTGTCTGCAGCCTTTGTATGTCTCTTTTAGTTAAGGTCCACGTCTCCGCACCATACGTAAGCACTGGAAGGATGCATTGATCAAACACTTTTCTTTTAAGACATAATGGCATATTGCTCTTGAAAATTATGATGTTTCTTCCAAAAGCTCTCCAGGCAAGTTTTGTACGCCGATTAATTTCTTCATCAATGTGACCCTCACTTGATATCTGCTGTCCAAGATAAACGTACGTGTCTGTTATCTCCAGCTTTTCTCCATCAATCGATAAATCTTCATTTTTTGTAAAAGCATTGAACATCACTTTTGTCTTCTGAAAGTTCATTTTTAATCCCACTTCTTTACTCTTGTCAGCAAGTTCCTGGATCATACTCTGCATATATATATATATATATATATAATATACACTATCTACCAACAAGTAATTGGACACCTGTGATAGCAAAGGAAAACGAAGTTTATTCACCTTCAATAGTTGGTGGAGCCTCCACGAGCGGCGATTACAGCTGCGACCCTCCGGGGCATACTCTCAACCAGGCGTTGTACGACGGCTAGCGGTATTTTCTTCCACTCGGCTTGGAGAAGACAGGTCAGTTCCTTCACCGATTTCGGACGGTGGGGGCACCCCTTAAGTCGACGCTCTAACTCGTCCCAGAGGTGCTCGATTGGGTTAAGGTCCGGACTCTGCGCAGGCCAGTCTATTCGATTAACCCCATTGTCACCATACCAAGCCATGGTGGACCTCACAACATGACAGGCGGCATTGTCATCATAAAAGTAACATGGGTCCACCCCGTAAAACTGCCATAACGTAGGAAGCGCATCGTGATCCAAAATGGTGCAGTAGGTCTCGGCGTTGAGTCTACCAGGAATTGCGACTAAGGGTACCGTGCCATACCAGGAGAAACACCGCCATAGCATAATTCCACCGCCACCGAACTTCACAATTGGCACAATACATTCTGGCAGAAGGCGTTCTTCAGGAAGACGCCAAACCCAGACCCTTCTATCCGAACGGTAGAGGGTGAACCTTGATTCGTGGCTCCAGAGAACCTGTTTCCACTGTTCAACGGTCCACTGTCGACGTTCTTTCCACCACGTTAGCCGAGCAGCGCCATTGGACTTGGTGATCAAAGGCTTGTGGGCGGCAGCACGTCCATGATAACCGAGCAGATGGACTTCCTTACGGATGGTATTCATCGAAAGAACACTCCCGGATGCCTGTTGAAACTCCTCGCGGATGTGGCCCATCGATTTGACGCGGTTCTTCTGAATTTCTCTGGCCAGCACCCGTCGGTCTCTAACTCCCAGTTTTGTGGGTCAGCCGGGTCGGGGCACATTCCGACAGTCACCTATCATCTTCCCCTTGCCAATCACGTAGGCTACTGCCAATTTTGGGTACTTCAACTCGCTGGATATGTCACGTATGGATCGGCCATTTCTATGATACCCGACGATTGCACCTTTTTCGAAATCAGAGAGCTCCGAACTGCGTGGCATCTTGCATGCGACTGGTTGCGTTGTTGTTTCCCACACGATATTGAACGGCGGGGGCCGTGACTTGTATCAGAACCGCAGATATCATCGATTGCAGGGGTGCCCAATTACTTGTTGGCAGATAGTGTATAACTTTATAATATCAAGTAGCAAGGAGAGACAGCGTGAGAAAGAAAAGGCTGGTGTATACGCTATACCGTTGGTCTATCCTGACAACATGGAAAATATATATATCGGAATGACAAAGCGATCCTTGGGCACCAGATATAAAGAACACGCGCGAGGTGTCAACCAGGACATGCAGAACACAGCCCTCGCCAGAGAAATCATGCATTCGTCGGCCGCTCCAGTATGGAATAGTATTAGAAGAACTGCCTCTTACAAGAAATTTAAAGAGACTGCCATCAGGGCAACAGTCTAAATCATATCCCACATTTTTTTCTTTTTCTTTTTTGATTGGAGGTTTAACGATCACCGTGTGCAACTCAATGGGCTATAAGCAGTCGCCCGTCCCTAATTTATGGTCACTGGTTCCAGGGAAGGGAGGGAGCCAGTGCCGTAAGACAAACACAACATCCATGCCTCACCGGGATTCGAACCCGGACCCCGTTCGGAACGAATGATCAGAGGCCATCGCTTAGACCACTGCGCCACCGGGGGGCGGCTATCCCACCTTAGATGAATCGTTAGGAGCCAGTGCAGGATACAAAAAATGTTAGTTCTCTAGGCTTTTTATCCTACTTTTGTTTTTATGTGCTTTTTGTCATAAACGTGCGATTCATTTCTTCTAGAAAGACATTTCTATGTATTTTATTCCTACTTTTAACTCTATTAATTTAGCATTTTTTAAAAACGTGGATCATAGGTAAATATTATAGCAATTTAAGTGAACTCCACAAACAGCAACACTGCACTATACCGTTAAATAATACTATGTTTCATTGCATGAATTTAGTGGAAAACCCTTTTCGGCTGACTGATAAACAATCTAATTAATAAGAAGAAACTGTAACCAACTATAAAATAGTACAACTATACTAGTCAACAAGCAGTCCCAGATGGCCACCCAGGCAGTGGTCTAAGTGATGGCTTTTGATCATACGTCTGAGATAGGTCCGGGTTCGAATCCCGGTGAGGCATGGATGTTGTGTTTGTCTAACGGCACTGAATCTCCCTTCCCTGGAATCAGGGGCCCTAAATTAGGGACGGGCGACAGCTTATGGCCGTCTGAGTTGCTTAAGGTGGTCGTTAAAACTTCCAACCAAAAAAAAAAGAAGTTTCAGATAGGTCCTGTTTTTTTTCATTGCGGGTTTAACGACAACGAAGCAAGTCGATGGACTACAAGCAGTCGTCCGTCCTTAATTTTGGGCCACTGGTTGCAGAAAAGGGAGAAAGCTGGAGCCTTAAGACAAACATAACATACATGGCTCACTAGGATTCGAACCTAGAACCATCTCGGACGAATAGTCAGAAGCAATCGCTTATACCACTGCGTCACCGGTGCGACAGGTTACTTTTAGAAGTTTGCTTTATTTGTCAATGACAACAGACAATTTTGAAATAAATCCGTAAGCGAATGTTTTTTTTTTCAAGTATGCTTTAAACACAACCGTAGATGTTGAGGGAAGCTTCTACAGGTTAAAGTTTACTTTCAAGAAATAGATTGTCGTTAACATTAAAAAGTATTAAGAAGCACCTAATAATTTAGTGCAGTTCTGACAGACTTAACTGAAAAGGTGTTTTTAATGTGCAAGCAAATAAAATTCATGTAGGGCAGATACGTACCGTTCCTTTTTCTGAAGTTATCGCAGCATTTTTCTCTCTTTCCCTATTTATTTCAGTGGCAGATTATATAATCTGTCAAATTTTGAAAAATAATCAAACATAACTGATATAAAAGTAAAACTGTTATGGGCTGATAATTTTTTTTGTTCAGTTTTTAAGGATTTTGTTCTCAATTTTAAGCATACTTTTTTCAGTTTTTTTTTTTATTGGAGGTTTGACGACTACCGTGAGCAACTCAGTGGGCTATAAGTAGTGGCCCGTCCCTAATTTGCGGCCACTGGTTCTATGGAAGGGAGAAAACCAGTGCCGTAAGACGAAACATATATCCACGTCCCACCGGAATTCGAACCCGGACCCATCTCAGAAGAATGATCATAAACAAGCGCTTAGACCACTGCTCCACCGGGTCTGTTTCCAGTTTTTAAAGAAAGGGTAACTTGAATTAACCAAAATTCAAGTTCTACTGATTAATGTAAATCATTTTGTACGCAGCACTGCCGTTATTATATTTCAAATACGAGGATATAATGGAGATGTATTTAATCACCGTAGCGTAAGGTGAACGCACTCTGCTAGTTATCCAGAGTTCTGGGGTCGGATCCCAGCGGTGTCGGTAGAACAATTTTTCAGTTGCTACGAGTTGTTTGTAAAATAACGTGGATATAGAGCGATGACATCGTTTATTTACTGCCGTTACTTTCCTTTAAAAATTTTATATTGGGATTAATTAGCTTTCTTTCAGTTTTTAATTTCACTATGACAGATATCCTGATTCCCTAGCTACACGATATTGTTATTTTTCGGGCAAGTCCAGCAATTTACGAACAACAGAAAAAAGGCAGGTGTTCACAGCAAATGAAATGATAAAACTACCGATGCACGAAAAATATATCTAGTCTTCCTCGCATAAATTTCGTAGCCGTTTGAAGTTTTCTGGAAGACTTGAACGGTTCAGTTATCAGGATTTGACACGTGGACAAAATTTTGTTCCTGACAACAGACATCACAAGATGTTCCTCAGTCTTCTTGAATGAATCAGATTTTGCGAGGCAGAATAAACTTTTCAACTGAAAGCACGCAGAAAGCTGAAGACTTCGATCGTGCACACGCTGTATTTAATCTGCAATTACTAGAATTTAAACCCTTGCCGGCGTGAACGGCGATAACGTTAATTTCATATCAGGCTTACGTTCCCGTCCAATTATTTCATCCTCACAGATCCAAGCTTTCGGATCACACGAGAAAAAAAAATACTGCTTCTATGAACCATTTTCACCTTGCAAAGTGTTTCAAGTAGGAGACTGACATTTTAAACTCTGGTTGATGGAACAAGTAAAGCTATGCATTACGCTGATATGGGTTTCGTTCGATATCATTTTTTCATTTTCTCTCTCTCTTGGCCTTATCTCAGTTCGGCGAAGTTTCCAGAGAAATATGTCCAGCATTTTAAAGAGAACTTGTTAACACCATTCGCAACACAGCTCTTTGGTGCGGATCCATCTATGTACACCCAACAGACAAAATATTATGACCACCTGCCAAATACAGTTCTTACCCGGCGAAGTATGGAAGCTAGAATATTTCTAAAAGTGTCTTTTGGTATTTGTACCAACACGTTACCAGTGGTACAGCCATTGAAGATCGGATTTGCTGTTCCAACTCGAACCACAGATGTTCGATTACATTGATGTCTGGGGAATCTGGAGCTCACGGTAATACCTGGAGGTCTTCCTCATGTCCACGAACCATAGGCGCCGACTTCGTGGGTTCGATGCACTTTTTGAACCCCCAATGATTTTGCTGTGGGTTCCTCGAACCTCTAATATTTTTGCGCGTATTTCGTGGGAAAAATACACGTACGTGTAATGCATAAATTTTGTTTTTCGTTATCAATTCTTCAAGTGTTTTATTATTCATTCCCCGTTTACTATATATAGAAAGTGTGTACAGAAATTTACCCTTCAGATTGTTTATTGTGCCAAAAAAAAAAAAAAAAAAAGAATTAGTGTTTGTTCGCTCTCATCAAATTTGACGCGACCGACAATACCTCAAAGTACCGTTGTTTAAGAGCATTTAAAACTGCATTCTTTAATAAAAGAAAATTCTTCGGTTTGTTTGTGTTTCCACAAAATACAAAAGTCTGGCTTTACATTCGGAGACGAGAACCTATTCGAGATCATAGTGATAAAGGCGGAAATATGTTGTACAGTCAATTGACCCACCCTATCTTCGGACAGTCGGGGACCAAGGAGGTTAGAAGAGATGGCATCAGTAGCCACTAGTAAAGCAAAATCTGATCATCTGGTTTCTTGCGCCCTCGGGGTGGGGTGGGTTCAGTGACGTCACTTCCTGAAGACCTGTGCTGCAACATAGGTTGATAGCGGCCGTCTCTTACTCTCTGCAGCCTCCCTGAAGGACAACAAAGCTCCAACAGCTTTAGCTATATGCACTTCCGCTTTACGAAGCTTAATTTTGTTTAATTTTTTTAGAAAATACTAAACAGCACTTCTGTAACTTTTTGCAAATTTTTAGTTATGTGCATGTATATTTCGGTCTCAATTTTTCCTGCTGCACAAGTGCCTTTAAAACCTTTTCAAAGTCGACGATCTCTCCATAGAAAGTACAGAAGCAGCCCAAGTTGGGCATACTGGGTAGGCATTCACAGCTGATACCAAGAGGAGCCCACGGAAAACGCAGAGCATACGGCTGATGCCATGTCCCCTCAGTTTTAACCTCCTATTTTAACTCAGAAATCATTTGAAAAAAAAATGTTGGCATTTTTAAAATTGGTTTAACCTTACATGTTTTCGTTACTTTTACAAAGACAACTGAGTTGGAAATTAACAGTATATGTGCATTGTACATAATAATGTCGCGCCTACAAAAGCAAAATAAATTAAATAAATAATTATCTAGAAAAAACATATTTTTCTGTAATATTGTGCCAGATAATCTGACTGAATGAAATTTAAATTAGGCTTAAATACTTTGAAAAATGCACGATTAAAAATTTATTTCCGGAACCCCCCTTAATTTTGCCACGAACCATTATCGGGCAATCGGGCCACTGTGGCATGGCGCATTATCCTTCTGAAAGGATGCACTGCTAAAGAGGAATACTGTTACCATAAAAGGATGTGCCTGGTATGCAGTGATGTTTAGGTAGGTGGTAGACGTCATAGTTTCTTGCACACGAATGACTGGACCCAGGGTTTTCTCACAGGACATTGCTTAAAGCATTGCACTTCGTACACTGGCTTGTTATCGCCGCAAGGTGAATCACGGTGCCAACATTCCTTAAGGTGAACGACGCACTCGTACTTACCCGCACGTCCACATGGTGCAACAGAAAACCAGATTCATCGGACCAGGTGACCTAATCGCTTAAGGTTCAGTTATGATGCTCGCTTACCCTTCGACGGTTAACCGAGGCTAGCATGGGCAATCGGAGCAGCCTGCGGCTAGGCCCCATTTTCGCCAGGGTTTGATGTGGTGTGACACATTACTCCGATCACCAGCATTCAAATTACAGGCGAGTTGTGCCATAGCATTCCTTCTGCTGGCTCGCACCATAAGTTTGCCTTCTCTTACCTATAAATAAAATGAGCCATTGTTGGCCCACACCTTTCCGACAGTTCGTGGGTTTACCTTCCTCGGACCACTTTTCGAAGGTTCTAACCACGGAGAACCGTGAGCACTCCGCTAGCTTAGCCCGTCTCGGAAATGCTCTGACCTAGTGACCATTACAATTTGGCCTTTGTGAAACTCGCTTGTGTTTGCTGCCTTTCCCATCTGAAGAACAAGAATAACAGTGATTAATAGAGCTCAGTATTAGGTGTTATTTAAACAGTTTCATGACCGCCGTCGTTTACCTGCTGTTGCTTCGATTTGCATGAAGACGCGATGGTCATGCTTGAGCCCTTCGGTACATTTTTTCTTTTGTTTCTCATCATCTTTCACATATACAAAGGCAAAAATGTAGTAGAATTTCATAGAAATATTGGGTTAGCCAAAACGTAATTGCGTTTTTTCTCCTGTGTAAATGAAAGCCGAATTTCATAGAAATATTGGCTTAGCCAAAAAGTAATTGCGTTTTTTCTTCTGTGTAAATGAAAGGCGAATTTCAAATGTGAAACCGAAAACTTTAGTCAACAACATATTGTCCATTTTGTCATCTCCCAGGTAAATACAAATTTAAACATGACAATCTTCAAATTTGTATTTACCTGAATACAAATTTGAAGATTGTCATCGAAAACTTTAGTCAACAACATATTGTCCTTTTGTCATCTCCCAGGTAAATACAAATTTGAAGATGACAATCCGTTTTTTTTTGGTGTAAATATGACAAGGATGGTAAGTCAGATAATAACCGATAATTTTGAAAATTTCGTCGTCCTGGAGCTGGAATCGAACCCGCGTCTCCTAGGTAGCGCCCGGGTCCGCACTCAATTTTTGTTTTTGTTTTGTTCGGCAAAAAAACAGTTCGAAAAACGATATGATAGCCTCACCAGCGGTGAAGATTTTTACCATTCAAGGCTTTTTGCAACGAACGAAACAAATGGTAGTCTGATGGTGCCATATCTGGAGAATATGGTGGATATGATAACATATCCAAGCTGCAACAGTGCTTGACGAGTGACCAAACTTGTATGTGGTCTTGCTTTATCATGGTGAAACACAACACCTTTGCAATTCCCCAATTCTAGACGTTTGACTGCATCACTTAATTTATCCAGCTGACGACAGTACACGTCTGAATTAGTGGTTTCGTTCTTTGGAAGCAATTCAAAATACACAATACCTTTGAAATCCCACCTGACTGACAGCATAACCTTCCTTTGGTGCATATCTGCTTTTGAAATGCTTTGAGCAGGTTCATCACGCTTGCTTTACGATCTTTTTCGGTCGAATTTGTTGTAGACGATCCAGTTTTCATCGCCTGTTATCTTACGTTTCAAAAAAGAACCCTTTTCTGAACGTTTCAAGAGGGAATCGCAGATGTGAAAACGCTTAGTGAGATGAATTTCTCTGAGCTCATGTGGTACCCACATATCGAACTTACAAACGTATCCCAGTTGCTTTAAATAGTTTTCAACGCACGATTCGATATGTTCAGATTTTCAGTAATCTCTCTTGTCGTTCAACGCCAACTGGATTCGATTAATTTCTTTATTTAGTCATCGTCAACTTTGATTGGCCTTCCTGAGCGTTATTCATGATGCCAGATCCTCAAACGATCTGAAAATTGGAGAGTAATAGTTAGATCTTATGTAGAGCTGTTTAGATCTTATGCTCCAGGTACTTGGAAATGTATTGTTTATAGTGGTCAAACAGTCATCATCAAACATTCTCAATTCACTATTGGATGAAGGTCTGCCTAAATCTCTTCCACAACAACATTTTCCATGTCAAACCGGCATAATTTCGAAATTTCATTTACCCATTTCTCTTAATTGTCCCTTGGTATCAGGTCTATACACATCAGTCACTGAATTAGGAACGGTAACACAGACGTAGGTAAACGCCACTTACGCAGAATATATGCAAAATACGTGGTCACGTGCATCACCATCTGATCTAGGAAACTACAGTAGAGTCTGAATGTAACGAAATTCCAATTAACGAAATTTTCCGCAGAACCTTGTTTCTGAAGTACATTTACATGTAAAAAAATCTCCATATTACGAAAATCAATTTCTATATAACGGACTAAAAATTACCATTTTGTGTTCCACAAATTTTTCTTTACAATTTTTTTAGCACCCAGATGGGAGCAGATCGTCCTTAATTCCTGATCTTGAAACTTTTGGAGCAGAACGTCCTTCGTTCCGGATCTTGAAACATTTCAAATACACAAAGAAATGCTGAGAACATTCGATATGATCCGACAAGGATTACAGTTTCAAAAACGTGTTGTGAACATAGAAATGAAACATTTTTGTAAACACCAAAATGTTCCGATGTTTACAAAAATGCAAAACTTTTTATGAACAAAACACATTTTATACGAAATTTGTACAGAGCAGAATTACGGATTTTTCACAGTTTAACATAAGTACATACACTATATTGACAAAAGTCCCCGAACACCCCTTCAAAAGCAAATGAACGGATCCGATGCGTAGTTAAGATGCGCGATACAGCCGCAAACGGTATAAAAACAAGCCTGCAGCTCACCGCGATCATATCGCACTGTGAAGTTGAGTGAAAATGTCGAGGTGGGAGAGAACTGACTTTGAGAAAAGAAAGATTGTTGGGTGTTATATTAGTGGGTTGTCCATAAGATAAACCGAGAGGCGTTTAAACATACCCAAGTCCACTCTTTTGGATGTACTGAATAAGTGAAAGATACATGGCATGCCTGAAGCAGCAAAACGTACCGGCAGACCAAAGAAAATCAGTGATACGTTGAAGTTTTAGAAGAGTCTTTAGACGAAGAACTGCACAAGACCTCAGTGTACAGGTGAGTAAAAATGCTGGAACTTCGGTATGCACACGTACCATTCTCAGAGAACTTCATTCCATGGGATACCGTGGTCGTGCGGCTGCTCATAAACCTTTCATCTCCACTCGGAATGCCACTCGTCGTTTAGCATGGTGTAAAAAACATTTATCGTGGACCGTAGATCAATGGAAACGGGTCCTATGGACTGATGAACTCAGAAACACGATCCATCAGTATGATGGCCGTGTGTAGGTATGGCATCCGGGGAAACGCTATTTTACCACAGTGTACTGTTCATAACGTGAAGTCTGGAGCTGGCAGTGTACTCGTTTGGGATTTTGTTTCGTGGTATGGTACCGGCCCATTGGTTTTCGTGGACAAATCTGTTAACCAGCACGTCTACCTTGTTATTCTGAACGATTATGTCCTACCAACTCTGTGGCAATACTATGGGACCGAGCCTTGTTGGTACCAGTAGGATAATGCACCGAGCCATAAAGCAAGGACTGTTACGGCGTGGTTTGATAATTCTGTATCGTGTATGGACTGGCCAGCACAGAGCCCTGATCTTAATCCCATAGAGCACTTATGGGATGAATTATAGCTCCCCCATAAGAAGTTTGGCACCAAGGCCTACTACTAAGCAACAGTGAGCGGCAACGTTATGTACTGAATAAAAGATCATAACTATCGCTGTGTTCCAAACGTTGTCGAAAGTATGCCTCGAATGATCAATGCATGCATTAAGGCCAAAGGTGGACCAATACCGTACTAAAGTATGTCAATAAATGCTATGTTGTGTTTCTTTTCTAGGTGTCCGGTGGCTTTTGTCAATATAGTGTATGTTATTAGGACAATGAAAAGGAGAGGCAAGCTTTAGTCTTCGCTTCCATCTCTTCGTTAATTTGTTTATTCAGACAATGTATTCTACTTCTACGAATATCTGTATAAGAAAAGAAGATTTATTTACGAAAAGTTTGAATTTACTGTCCAAATTCTAGTACGTTTTACGCTAATTTTTGTGCATCTCTACTTATGTTTCACTTCGACTTGCTTAACGGTCGTAAGCTTTAACTTAGTGAATTTGCTTCACTGTAAAAACCTCATACTTCGACTTGCTCACTGTAGCTGAAAGATTAAACTTACTACGTCCAATTTTTCTTAATTAACATCGAAGCATGTCGCCAGTAGAAATGAATCACTTGCTCGTAGCAGCACACGGAATTAAACTTTAGTCAACAACTTCATACAATTTACGCCGAAGAACCAAAACATTACGACCAGCACCCATTGATGCAAATCGAAGCAAACTTCAGGTAAACGTCGTCGCGTGTGAAAGTCATGAAACGGTGTAAATAACATGTGACACTGAGCTCTGTTAATCAGTGATATTCTTGAAAGAAATACGGGATAACGCCATATAATACAAATTTTGAAGATGACAATCCGATTTTTGGCGTAAATGTGACAAGGATGGTAAGTCAGATAATATGCGAAAACTTGAAAATTTTCATCGTCCTGGAGCGGGACTCGAACCCGCGTCTCCCAGAAAACGCCTAGGTATGCTAACCACTACACCACCCAGAACGACCAAGTTTCAAGTTTCCGATCAATTTGAATTTAACCATCACAGGATTCGCTAGTCGAAGCAACCGGCATTCATGTTTAGCGAATCTGGAGGTTAACAATCCTATCCCGTGATTGCCCGGAGAAGCAGATAAATCATGAAAGAAATACGGGATTACGCCATATAATACAAATTTTGAAGATGACAATCCGATTTTTGGCGTAAATGTGACATTCGCTTCGACTAGCGAATCCTGTGATGGTTAAATTCAAATTGATCGGAAACTTGAAACTTGGTCGTTCTGGGTGGTGTAGTGGTTAGCATACCTAGGCGTTTTCTGGGAGACGCGGGTTCGAGTCCCGCTCCAGGACGATGAAAATTTTCAAGTTTTCGCATATTATCTGACTTACCATCCTTGTCACATTTACGCCAAAAATCGGATTGTCATCTTCAAAATTAGTGATATTCTTGTTCTTCAGATGGGAAAGACAGCGGACTCAAGCGAGTTTCACGAAGGCCGAATCGTAACGGCCAGACGACTGAATCAGGGAATTTCCGAGACGGCAAAGCTAGTAGAGTGCTCGCGGTCAGCCGTGGTAAGTACCTCCATGAAGTGGTCCGAGGAGGAAAAATCCATGAACGGCCGGCAAGTAGTGGACCGGTCATACCTCATCGACGCTAGAGGTGAACGAAGGCTATCCCCTATAGTCAGAGTTCGCCGAAAAAATAATTTGAAGGAGTATTTGTACTCCTTTGGAAATATTTAGGGAGTGATTTTTAAAAGTGACGAGTATTTTAGAAAAATTAACGAGTGAAATAAAAAATAAAAAGTTGCGGAAACACCGGGAAATTATAAACAAAAACCTGGTTTTTTTTTTCATATTAAAAAATATTTCACTACTACTGAATGCATTGGGATGTTTTGCTTCTTTTTTTTTTAAATATATATATATATATATATATATATATAATACATAAATAACGTAAACACTACAAGCGCATGTAAAGTAATCCCTGGAAATTCTTTGTACCATTTTGGTAAAGAACAAGAATGAATTTCCAACTTTGACGTCGATTTTAACACAACGCATTCTTCATTTTCTAATGAAGTGTCCATGTTTGTTGGCTGCTTTCGTATTTCCACCGCTAGTTTTTTGCAGATTTTATTGTTTCCTTCCTCTGCGTTTTGTTTCTTTTCTACACCACTGGACTGAGTCTAGCCGAAAAAAAAAGACGTTAGAGTATGCTGTTTCGACACATCATTCGATACTACGGTGTCTGATAAAGCTGTATCAATCTCTACAAATAACGACCACGTACCACCGTCATGACGAAGTACAAATAACGACCACGTACCACCGTCACGACGAAGTACAAATCACGACCACGTACCACCGTCACGACGAAGTACAAATCACGACCACGTACCACCGTCATGACGAAATACAAATCACGACCACGTACCACCGTCACGACGAAGTACAAATCACGACCACGTACCACCGTCACGACGAAGTACAAATCACGACCACGTACCACCGTCACGACGAAGTACAAATCACGACCACGTACCACCGTCACGACGAAGTACAAATCACGACCATGTACCACCGTCACGACGAAGTACAAATCACGACCACGTACCACCGTCATGACGAAGTACAAATCACGACCACGTACCACCGTCACGACGAAGTACAAATCACGACCACGTACCACCGTCATGACGAAGTACAAATCACGACCACGTACCACCGTCACGACGAAGTACAAATCACGACCACGTACCACCGTCACGACGAAGTACAAATCACGACCACGTACCACCGTCATGACGAAATACAAATCACGACCACGTACCACCGTCATGACGAAATACAAATCACGACCACGTACCACCGTCACGACGAAGTACAAATCACGACCACGTACCACCGTCATGACGAAATACAAATCACGACCACGTACCACCGTCGCGACGAAGTGCAAATCACGACCACGTACCACCGTCACGACCACAAGGCGCTCCGGAATTGCGATTTCGAAAGCGTACTTCACTCATCTGATCGAGCACGAGCTGTAGCAGCGGTGACAGGAATTTTGCGATGCGATTGCGCTCCCGATGAGCCGATGATGTCAAGGAAAGGAACGATGTCTTCCTGACGTCACGCCCTAACTGGCTGGCGGATCACGCAGCCATAGCTCCGGTCGAGCCAAGCAAACCACGGCCAGGTGTGGATCGTCTACAACGTGAGATCTGGCCTGAGGTAACAAAGGATATCGCTGATCACATGTTTGAAATACAAAATTCGAATAAAAAGTTGAAAATAAAAAAAAATCAGCTTAAATTTCTCGATTCGTATTTTTACGCGTTAGCAAAATTTCAATGCGTAAACACACTTTTCGATGCGTCCTAACGCGCAATTACGCATTTTAGCGAACTCTGCCTATAGTGCGAGAAGGGATACTGTGGCGCAGCTAGCCAGTAATTTGAATGCAGGTGACGGGAGTAATGTGTGACTCTACACATTACATCGATCTCGTTTGAAATCGGGGCTGCGTAGTCGTAGGCCGCTCCCAGTGCTCATGGCAACCTCGGTTCAAAGTCGAAGGCGCCTACAATGGGCACGCGAGCATCAAAACTCGACCTTGAATGATTGGAAGATAGTAGTGTGGTCCATGAATCTTGTTTCCTGTTGCACCACGTGGACGACCGGTGCGTGCGCGTCATTCACCTTGGGAGGTTTTGGCACATGGATCCCCGTGGAACGAAGATAAGTTGGTGGAGGAATTGTAATGCTTTGAGCAATGTTCTGTTGAGAAACCATGGGTCCAGTCATTCATGTGCAAGTAACTATGACATACACTATATTTACAAAAGTCACAGCAGACCTAAAAGAGAAACACATTATAGCATTTATTGACATACATTAGTACGGTGTCGGTTCACTTTTGGCCTTAATACATGCACTGACCGTTCGAGACATGCTCTCCACAAGGTTTTGGAGCACAGCTATAGGTATGCGCTTCCATTCAGTACATAATGCTGCCGCTGACTGCTGCTTGGTAATAGGCCTTGGTCCTAAACTTCTTATGCGGCGCTCTTGGCTATTAAGATCAGCGCTCTGTGCTGGCCAGTCCATACACGATACAGAATTATCGCCAAACTCCGCCGTAACAGTCCTTGCTTTAAGGCTCGGTACCTTATCCTGCTGGTACCAACAAGGCTTGGTTCCATAGTATTGCCACAGAGTTGGTAGAGCATAATTGCCCAGAATATCGAGGTAGACGTGCTGTTTAACAGCTTTGTCCACGATAACCAATGCGCCGGAACCACACCACGAAAATTATCCCCACACGAGTACACTGCCAGATCCAAACTTGACCGTAGGGACCGTACACTGTGGTAAATAGAGTCCCCACGGCTGCCGCCATACCCACATACGGCCATCAGACTGATGGATCGTCTATCTGGATTCATCAGTGTATAAGACCAGTTTCCATTGATCTACGGTCCACGATAAATGTTCTTTACACCATGCTAAACAACGAGTAGCATTCCGAGTGGAGATGAAAGGCTTATGAGCAGCCGCACGACCACGGTAACCCATGGAATGAAGTTCTCTGCGAATGGTACGTGTACATTACGAGGTTCCAGCTTTTTTACTCACCTGTACACTGAGGTATTGTGCAGTACTCCGTCGATTAGCTGAAACGATTCTCTTGAGGTTTCGGCGTCCTTTATCACTGATTTTCTTTGGTCTGCTGGTACGTTTTGCTGCTTCAGGCACGCCATGTGTCTTCCACTTATTCAGTACATCCAAAACAGTTGACTTGGGTATGTTTAAACGCCTCTCGGTTTATCTTATGGACAACCCACTAATATAACACCCAACAGTCTATCTTTTCTCAAAGTCAGTTCTCTCCCGCAGGGACATTTTCACTCACCCTCACAGTGCGATATGATCGCGGTCAGCTGCAGGCTTGATTTTATACCGTTTGCAGCTGCACCGCGCATCTTAACAATGCATCTGATTCGTTCATTTGCTTTTTAAGGGGGTTTCCGGTGACTTTTGTCAATATAGTGTATAATACCTATCTAAACGTCATTGCAGACCAGGTACATACTTTCATGGCAACGGTCTTCCTCTCTAGTAGTGCCTCCTTTCAGGTAATGGGATATGCCACACTACTCTAGAATGATTCGCGTAACACGAAGAAGACTTCCATTGGCCTCCAGATTTCTCAGACATCAATCTAATAGAGCATCTGCGGTTTGTGTTGAAACAGCACGCCCGATCTACGGCGGCTCAATTACGTAAGGTACGAGAGTTAAAGGATCTTCTGATAACTTGTTTGTACCAGATACCACAAAACACCTTTAAAACTCTTGTAGCGTCCATACCACGACGGATAAGAGGTATTTTGGCTGCACACGTGGAGGTTCAACATCATATTAGGCAGATGATCATAATATTTTGGCTGTTCCATGTACGTGACACTGCTCACTCAATACAAGAATCTTATCGACTATAAGTTGCTCGTAGGAAGATCGTTCGACATGTACGCATTCGTGAGTCGGTCTCTGTACATAAATACAGCTTACTCAGTACTGCACATTCATGAAGCGTTCAAATAGCATGGTTTGTCAACAGCTCTTTTCTAACATTGCAGATGAATATCTTATCTAATACTGAACGCTGCACACTGAGCTCTTATCTCAGGAGTTTTTAAGTATGATACATTGCTTGCATGCTAACGAGAAGAAACAGAATTTACATAGGAAAACAGGAACTCAAAAGAAAGGTTAAATAAGGGGAAAACATCTACACGTGACGGCATATTTCTATCATATTTAAAACAGTATCTATGCTTTTACAAAGC
Organism: Macrothele yani; assembly: GCA_039090855.1. Taxonomy (NCBI): domain Eukaryota; kingdom Metazoa; phylum Arthropoda; class Arachnida; order Araneae; family Macrothelidae; genus Macrothele; species Macrothele yani. Next base: position 123,636,898 of record CM077026.1, read on the forward strand.
TTGATTGAAAAAAATCGTTTTTCGTCAAGTACCACTCTCTTCGAAAATCGTTTTGTGCGTATTTTCTACACAAAATAACAAAACGTTTTTACAGAAAGGGATCATAAAATGCAAGCTTTTTTTTTATTACATCTTTGAAATATCTATTTTGATAAATTACTTATGTCACGGAAAGCTTCTGTTACGGTAAACGTTTTATGTGCACTTTTTTCGTTTCCATTACGTGCAATTCTGTCATTAAATGGATATTTCCATCTGAAATAATAGCTCTGATTGTAAGGTATCGATTCAAATACGTTCTTCTGCGCTGAATTCCAGTTACTTTAATAAAAAATTTAGATAGATGTCCCGCTCTTAAAGATTAGGAATAGTCTTTCATTAATGTAATGTATAGTGTTTCCACTTGCGAAATGAAATGTTGATTCCGATTTTGCAACCATATCTTTTCAAAAGCCCGCAGGAAAAAAAAAGAACGAAAAAGATGACATCGATCATAAAGAGAACGCCTTTTGAATCCTTTAACCACATCAAACAAATTTCGAAGTGGATTTTTAGAAAACTTAGAAATTCAGCTACAAAAAGAATACGCTTACACATACAACACAGGGGAAAACTCACATATTGAGTTGATGCGAATACAATGTCCGGTGCGAACGAGCAGTGGAGAGAGCCCCCCCCCCCACCACAGCGGAATGGAACCACCCACAGTGTTTCGGGTATTACGTCACAGAGTTACTATAAATAGCTAGCACGTGTATGAAGAACAAGGTTCAGGCATGGGTTGTTTGGACGTAACGTGGCTTGCAAAGGAAACTTGTAGATGCTGGAATGGCCAAGTTGAAATTTATACAGGAAGATGCAGATTCATCTTCCTGTATGAATTTAAACTGGGCTATTCTGCAGGAATTGCCATTCGAAACGTTAACAAAGCGTTTGGGGAGAATACAGCTAACGAATGAACCATTCGGCGATGGTTTGTGATGTTTCGAAGCGGAGATACGGACCTGCGAAACGAAAGACGTGGTCACCGAACTGTTGCTGTTTTTGACAATGTTTTGTTACGTGTGGTTGAACCGAACCCCTGAGAAACGTATCGTGAGATGGCGGCAGAGGTAGATGTCCACCACACGACAGTTGTTTGGCGTCTGGCTGCGTTGGGTAAGGTTTAAAAGCTGGACATGGGGCTGCCGCATGAGTTGACAACTGCCAACAAGACTAGGCATTTGGAAGTCTGCACGTTGCTGCTTGCCAAGAATAAACAGGAACCTCTACTGCATCGAATCACCACCTGCGACGAGAAGAGGGTCCTTTATGATAATCCGAACGATCTGCACAATGGTTAAAAGCAAGGCACAGCCTGCTGGACGGCATCCTAAACCATACCTACACACCAATAAGATGATGCTCCTTGTCTGGTGGTCCACAGCCGGGATAATTCATCGGAGTTTCTTAGCAAGAGGTCAAACCATCACTGCAGAACGTTATTATGCTGAATTACACTAGATGCACCGGAAATTGCTGCAAAACAACTAGCTTTCGTCAACAGACATGGTGTTCTTCTGCTCCAGGACAACTCTCGCCCTCATGTCGCGCAACGAACGATGCTGACGCTCAGTACCTCGAGCTATGAAGCACTACCTGATCCTGCATATTCTCCGGACTTGTTTCTGACAGACTATCATCTGTTTCGTCGCCTGGATCACTTTCTGTCCGGAAAACAGCTCACGACAGACAACGAGGTTCAACGTGCAGTTGATGACTTCTTCGGGTACCAGCAACAAGATTTCTTTCGTTCTGGGATCATGGACTTGCCGGACAAATCGCAACTACGTATCGATGCCGAGGGGCATTAATTTTCCCTGGGTAAGTTGTTGTACTTTCCCGTTCTCCCCGTCCACGTGCGCTGGTCTTTTGCCGAACATTTCATTCGCACCGACCCAGTAATTTAAAATACGCAGTATCAGCGGGGTTATCCATAACGATAAACCATTCACAAACAATGATAGCTACTCTTTTATTTATTTTTTTGTTTAAAGGTTTAACGACCACCGTGAGCAACTCAGTGGGCTATAAGCAGTCGCCGGTCCCTAATTTAGGGCCACTGGTTCCAGGGAAGGGAGAGAGCCAGCACCGTAAGACAAACACAACATCCATGCCTCACCGGGATTCGAACAGAGACTCAACCCGGAAGAATGATCAGAAGCCATTGCTTAGACCATTGAGCCACCGGGTCGGCATAATAGCTACTTACTTTCAGTAGTAACTGAAAAGGATGGAATAAAATTAACAAATTGTGCGCAAGATGTTCCTCATAGCAGAAGATATCAGAGGCAAAAGCGATTTTCACATTTAACAATTAAAAGAAGAGCTACAGAGTATACCGTGATATAACTTCAAGCGGCTCACGGAAAAGCTGTACATTACTCAAAGAAAAAAGTAAATGGGTACAAAATACTTTTCAAGAAGAATAGTATCCCAACAAAAAAGGATTTTTCAAAAGGATATTTAGAATCGAATAGCCATTCACATATAAATATACGCTGACCTACCGCGGTGGCAGGATTTTGAATAATGCAAAAGTAGAAATTGAGTGGAAATTATTCTTAATAGCAAAAGCTATACAAAAGAAAAAATAATTCTTTAAATACGCCTTCTCGGAACACAGATGGCGTCTTCCTGTGCCGCAGCTACGTTATTTAGGCTCAATTCCCTACATACCAAATGTGTCTTACAAACTCAAAAACGCCCTCAAGAAGATGAACTACGGCGTCGGTATAAATTATGGTTGTGTTTTAGCAAGTATTAAGTATTCCATGCTCTAACTTAAAGTTAGTTTTATCGATGTGCAAATTTGCATCCTTGGAAATACATTAATTGCGAAGAAAATCAGTTTTACCATTGGAAACATAAGGCAGAGATTTTGGGAGGAACCACCTTAAAAAGCAGCACAGAAAACCAATTATAGAATTTGAGAAGTTGTACAGCGATTTCAATGCGAGCATCGGAATTTCTATCGAAAACTTGGAAAGGAATAGAAAATTGAACATTGCCATTCAGATCATTTTATCAAATCAGTGGAATTGTTTCACCCATCTGAGTGCGTTGAAGTGATGTTATAGTAAGGTCCTGACTGCACAACACAGTTTGGGTAAGAAGCGCTTTTAAATATATTTGGAATTGACATTTCCGTCAGCTCGAAAGCATTTGCACTGAGATCGGAAGATGCCAAGCATAATTTAAGCGGATGGACTTCCAAAAATTACTTTTTAATATATAATCGTATTATTTTATAAAGTTGGAGCATCTATTTCCTCTGAATAACAAAGGCCCGGGTATTTCTCACAGAGAACAGCATTGGTATTATGAGAAATAACAGTTACGCTTCGACGTGTCGTCACTTTGAGAACTCCTCTTCATGCTGTCGCGCTGAGTCATTCAAATCGTACAAAGGAGTTTCTGCTGCCTTGTTCATGTCAGGTAACACGTGGCAGCCAATGCAACCTGTTTATTTGAATCTTTATTCATGGCTTTTCCTGGCGTGCTAACTCCGATTCGAATAGACGGCTTCGTCGTTTCTCGCACTCCTCTGGTTCCCAAGTAGTAGCACTTAACATTGAATCACTTCTGGTTATCTAAACTCATAAATTTCCTGTCTCTCACTCCTTCCCTCCCTGAGTAACAACCAAGAGCTTTTTCAGGCTGTAAAGCCAGTCCGGCATTAAAAGATTTGAAAATCAGTACAAGAATTAAGGACTGAAGCTGAAGGGATTTGACCGAGCCAACTAATTCTTATTATTGCAAACAATATGGAAGATTTAAAATAAATGATAGAAAATGTAATAACTAAAGCAACAGGAATTGGGTTAAACATTAACTCTGAGAAAATCAAAATAACGAGAAACCGAAAGGATAGGATGAAAGAGACAATATCATTAAGGTAAACAATAAAGAAATGAAAATAGCAGATGAGTATACTTAGGAAAATTGATAACGATAAAGAAACAGGGAGACATGGAAGAAGTGAAAAGAAGAATAGGAAATGGGATGGTCAGATTTTGGAAAATTGAAATGATTTTTAAACAGTAAAACAAAGCCTCAGAATAGAGCAAGACTTTTCAACCAATGAATATTGCTTGTTAAGATATATAGAACATTCTGACCAATCAAAATAGAAATAATAGAGAAAACGCAAAAAACAGAAAGAAGAATGGAAAAATGCCTGCTAAACATATAAGACTCAAAGATCAAATAAAAAATGATGAAATAAGAGCTACAACAAAATTTTGTGATATTGGACAAAATACAGGGCCGAATTAAGGGGGGGGTGGAGGTCTAATAAGGGCCTTGGGGCCCACTATGACCAAGGGCCCAGGAGGCATGCCTGGGAAAATAATAGATAGAGAGAGAGAGGTTTATAAAATAAGTAGTTTCACTTTTGTCTCGTTGGATTTCCACTTGGTCTGAAACAGAGGCTAGAAGACGAACATATTTCAAGGCAATGACTCACCAAGGATAGAGTTTTTATGTCGCCGTGTGCAGCGCAATCGGAGAGGCAGTTTCAGTTTTTTCACTGCCATGTATTCATACCTCCAAATTTGCTCTTGGAACAGTTAATAGTCGAAGTCCCCTGAGGACTCACTTTGCATTTAATAAAAAAGAAAAAGGTGATTTAAAAAAATGCTAAATCATTAGAAAATTCGTGACAAAAACTAGGAATCTTAAGCTTTTAACACATGTTCTTATGAGAATAATGGAAAGTACAGTGACGTATTATGGAAACTCTGCAGATAATATTTTAGTTTGTGGGATGCAATGCGTATTAATTATCACAAGCATATTGCTACAAATTCGTGTTTTAACGGACTTCAATAATGTTTTTAGGCTACTGAAGAAAGTAAAAAACACTGGTGATATTAAAAATATGCTTCGCAGTGAAAGGCCCAGATCTACTTTAACCAAGCAGGACACAGTGCTCAGAGAGCTAAGCTTGGCACACAAGATGCGCAATTCACCTGGATTGCTTCAAAGATCGTTTGAAGCGACTGATGTTACTGTTAGTACATCTACTGTTAGGAGGAGGCTGTTTCACTATGACTTACGTAGCTGCAAAGGAAGGCGTAAACCACTGTTAACTGCCAATCAAAGACAGAGCAGACTCCAGTGGGCAAAGCCGCTTGTCTCATGGACAGATAAACAATGGGAAAATGTTCTTTTCAGTAATGAATCGGAATTTTACTTTAATCTTTTAACGATCATGACTCTAAAATCTAGTATCACTCTAAACACCATAACGCCAGAAACTGTCTGTTGTTTCATTTCTTTGTTTAGTAACAACAATAGTGGCTGACGGAGACACCTGCTGATCCCTCATAGGTCGTGCAAATTTAAAGAACAGGTAAGGGTAGGAAATCTGACGCACTATAGACAGGCGTTTCGGGCTGGTAGGGTCGTTTGTATATATGGGCGTTAAAGGGTTAATGGGAATCAGAGTAGTTCCTATGTAAGGGTTTCAAGTACGAAGAATTCCATCTAAGTTGCTCAGTGACTACTGTTAAGCATCCGGTGAATGTCATGGTTTGGAACTGCATGTGTGCACAGGGCGTTGGGAACCTCCATATTATCGATGGTACTGTAAATGCCCAGAAATACATCTGGATATAAGAAAACAAGATACTACCACCAACTAGAAGACTTTGTGACTGCAATTTCATTTTTCAAGATGACAATGCTCCCTGTCATCGTGCTAAAGTAGTGAAAAAGTGGCTTCAGGAAAAAATTGTTCAGCATGTTGATTGGCCACCACAGTCACCGGACTTCAACCCGATCAAAAATTTGTGGTTCAAAGTGTCTTATGAACTATCAAAAAAAAAAAAAAAAAAAATAGAAGCCAACAACCAAAATTCAATTCATTAAAGATGTAATTTAAATTTGGGATCGTACTGTTCAGCCCAATCTTTTACAAAACTTTTTCACAATATGCCATTAAGATGCAAAGCTGTGATTAAAGATAAAGGCTGGGCAACAAAATATTAGGTTCATTTTATAAATTTGCTTCATTATGTTTCTGTATTTAAATGTTATTTCATTAATTATGAATTACAAAAATGATTTATTACTATAAACCTAAGTATTGGATAAATGATCTTTTTCATAATAATTTCGACTTGGTCATGATTTTTGTAATGTAGCTTAAAAACAGAAGTAGATACAGGTAAAACTAAGATATTATTGAAATCTCCATTAAATTTAGCATCCGTGACATAAAAGATTAAATAATTATAAAAATTAGTTAAAAAAAGAGAAACTTAAAACTTCAGTTTTTACAAGTGATGCAATACTTTTGCACACCACTGTATGTAAGTGACGTTTATGTACACCAACATAAAGGTTTCTTATTCAGTGGCAGGTGTGTGTGTGTGCAATCCTGTGCTAGCCACTGGTAGTTCGAAAGTGAATTATCATGTTCAGTCTCAGCATACAACACATGCAAGGGTGCTGAATGTAAAATTGAGGAAAATAATTTTAGAGTTTCTGATCGATGGTTAGTTAAAGAGCTTCAAAAATGAGATGTTGGAGACTTGGTGACTGAACAATAATTTTTCATTTAAAAGCATTAGGTGAAATAAGAGCACTGATGATAATTTCTTTGTTCCTTGAATTTCCGAAATACAATCACGTTTCACTGTATTATTGTATTGTTCGTCATTCATGCAGGTTATTCCTATTTCATCAAAATCTTCAGCGAACATTTCATTTTGCATAACTCTGATTTAAATATTTAATCACCATATGTCCTTTGGAATGCGATTTGGGCAGATTAATCCTGAGCGCGGCAGTGAGACTGCTTTCAGCCGACGCAGAATATTTGATCTTCAGTTTTATAAATCACGATTCATAAATTCCGTTTGCTTGTTTACTTTTGTAAATATGTATAATGAAACAGAAACTTTGATTAGAAAACTGGAATGAAGCACTTTTACGTGTGAGTGGCATCAGCTATGTGTACATGTATGTGAAATACAGGGTGAGATTAAAAAGTATTTAAACCGAACTTATAGAAAAAAAGTACAAGACTTACAGATTTGAAACTCAATCGCCTTCGAAGTAGTCTCCTTCCGAAACCACACACCAAGCCCAGCGCTCTTTCCACCACTCGAAGCATTTTTTGAAGTCATCTTCTGAAATAGCGAGCAGCTGCTTTGTCTTGTCTCCTCAATACACGCGGTCGTTCAGGACTTTTAAGTTTGCACAAACAGCCCGTAGTTTCAAATTAATTTTTTATTCCAATCGTAGATATATTTTCTGATTGGAGGTTCTTTTCCGAATCGTGATCGAAAATGCCGTTGCACAACAGTTACAGATTCCGTTTTGCTCAATTCAAGAACACAAAACGCCTTCTCCACTGCAGTCGCTGCCATTTTGACTCACTAGTCACGTGACACGCACGCTATCGCCTACGTCACTTCCCTCAGTAGCGGGATACAAACTTTATGAGTACATCTACCTAACGGTTCGCAGTTGTGGTCCGTGTCTTTAACTGTTACTGTTTCACAGCATCTGGAAACTGTATACTTCTTTATGAATCAGGGTGTATTAATAAGGGATAGGAGAAACCCAGCCATACGAATCAATCTTGTATGCCGGTTCCAAGCCCGGAAAATGGTGAAGGTTGGGGAAAGAATTGGAAACCTACCCAGTAAAAACACTGCTACCAAAATTCTATGGAAAGGCTATTAAGTGCTGTACAGGAGATTGTGGACGTGAAGTCAAACAGCGAATCGCATTAAGTTGTTGCACGATGCTTAACTTGCACCAAATATGGCACAGTATGAATATCAGTTTTACCACCAAATGTAGACTGGTTCATTCTATTGTGTTTCCTCATAGCAACATATGGGTATGAAAACTGGACCTTTTATAAAGCTGACCAAAGGAGGATTGATGCATTTGAGCTTTGGTGCTGGAGAAGATTAAGGATACCATGGACAGCAAGGGTTACCGAGAAATGGATTTAAGAGAATATTGTTAAGGATACACCATGGACAGCAAGGGTTACCAAGAAATGGATTCAAGAGAATATTGTTAAGAATACCATGGGCAGCAAGGGTTACCAATAAAGGGGTTCAAGAGAATATTGTTAAGGATACCAACAAAGGGGTTCAAGAGAATATTGTTAAGGATACCAACAAAGGGGTTCAACAGAATATTAAGGATACCATGGACAGCAAGGGTTACCAACAAAGGGGTTCAAGAGAATATTGTTAAGGATACCATGGACAGCAAGGGTTACCAACAAAGGGGTTCAAGAGAATATTGTTAAGGATACCATGGACAGCAAGGGTTACCGACAAATGGATTCAAGAGAATATTGTTAAGGATACTATGGACAGCAAGGGTTACCAACAAAGGGGTTAAAGAGAATATTGTTAAGGATACCATGGACAGCAAGGGTTACCAACAAAAGGGTTCAAGAGAATATTGTTAAGGATACCATGGGCAGCAAGGGTTGCCAACAAAGAGGTTTTAGAGCGCATCAAACCAGAAATGTCACTTCCGAGAAAGATTATCAGACTACAGCACATTTACTTTTGGTCGTGTGATGTGATCGGACTCATTGGAGAAATATATTGTCCTTGGAAGGGTAGAGGGAGTAAGAAGACGACAAAGAACACGTTGGCTGGACACAATCAAAATGAATGCTGGGCTGGACATGGAACAGCTGAGGGAGACAATCCAAGATTGGGAGGCATGAATGGCCTCAGCGTATAGAATAGCCAAGAGAACTGAATGGATATCATCATCATATTAAATAAGAACGAAGAAGTAATATAATTTAAATAAGATCAGAAACTGCCAGAAAGGAAGGTTAATTTAGAGATTTAAGTCTCGCATAGCCCACTAAAAATTTGTTTGGGGGTCAAACAACCACCTATACCGTATAACCTTTTGCCGATGATAGGATTCGAACCCACATTTTTCTATTTCGGAGCGGATGTTCTCCCAATTGAAGTATGCCGGCATCTTATCGTTGCTTCACTTTCGATTTGACTCATGAGTCACAATAGTACGTCATCTACGTCATGACAAGTACTAAATTATAAACCATAAGCAACTTTTTTTGGCTATAACTAGTCACTCGTCCCTAATTAAGGGCCAACGTTTCCAGGAAAGGGGCAGAGACAGCGTATTGGACAAGCATACCCCCCCCCCTCATGCCTCATCAGGGACTCGAACTCGGGCCCTCCTGGAACGAAGGATCCCAAACTGGCGCTTTTCTTAGAGCACTCGGATACCGAAGTGGCTGAATAATTTAGAAGGAAATGCGGTGGTAAGCGAAAAAATATGTAGTAGGAAAAATTCCAAAACTTATCGTTCAAAATAAGCGCTATTTAGAATGTTACATAACTTTTCATAACAATAAATTTCTCAGCATGTTACTACCTGAAATTCCTTAATTTAGTACTGCCTGTTAGCGCTGAATGCAAGATAAGTCTAAATGGCATACTGATTGATCAGGTGAATGAGTTTGTACAATATATTTGGGAAGCATGTTTGAGAGAGAGCACATCGGATGGTGAAATTAGTTGGCGAGTGAACTCTTCATTGAAAGTCATAGCTGCTTTAGGAGGATTTCATAGGAATGATGGATTCTCAAAGAAGTCTCAAGGCTGTGTATGACACTGCAATTGTTCCTACTCTGATGTATGGCAGTGAAACCTGGGTACAACAGAAGAGACATAGGATACGTTTGTATGCTGGAGAGATGCGTTACTACGGGGGTTTGGTGGTAAGACTCGCTGTGATCACTGTGAGGCAAAATGTTGTTAGTGAGGTGGAGATTAATATTCTTAAGTGGTTTGGCCATGTTGAAAGAATGAGTGATGAGATGCTTACTAAGAGAATTTTTTCAGCCCAACTGGCAGGAAAAAAAGATAGAGGAAAGCCAAGGAAATTTTGGAAGGGCCAGATGAGGAATGTCTTCATGAGAAAAAGATTATGAGTATGAAGTACGAAAGGTCTTGTGTGCGTCACGAGATGGATGACAGCGAAGATCCAGCTGTATACCAAGATCGCTGTAGACACATTTGATACATCAAGAGTAAGTAAAATCTAGTTCCTAAAGTTAAACATTAATCTGGCAGATATACTTTCTTTGAGGAGCTAACATCTGAATCTCAGAGAACAACTTAGTGAAGTATTGACTAATCACTTGTAGATTCAGTTATACCAGAACACCCATGAAAGTTCAATATAAATATCTGTAGAACCATAAAGGCTACGATATTCGGAGGGTAAGGATTATGTTTTCTTCGGTTGGTCATGAAATAAATTCCATTGTTATTCAACAGACTTCTTGCATAACCTAGATGCATAAAAAATGCGATGCAGAGCATGCAGGAAGTGATAATTGTCCTACTTTCTTCCCAGTTTTTTTTTCTTTTTTGGTTGAACTGTTGCTTTATATCTCCTGATTAAATTCCGAAGCTTTTAAAAAGAAAATTTTACCACTTTTTACAAGAAGACATAGCTTATGACATTCGAAGCATATCTCTTAGGATTTAGAAAAAAATAGACAATTAGTATGAGAACAGTAATGCCTTTCGCTGTACAAAATCATATCGCGAAGCTTCGCATTTTCACTTCTTTTGCCGTACTGCCAGTTATGAGATGTTTTAATTAGCCTTCATTTGGCTGGTACTTTCAAGATCGTTACTGGTTTTTTGTTCTCTTTCTAATGGTGAACACAGACTCTGAATTAGCTGCACATTGGGAAGCAGTGCGAGTTCTCATTATGAACAAATTTGTGACTGAGCAGCGAACAACGATGTTCAAAAAAGCGTTGGAGCAAAAGCAAAAAAAAAAAAAAAAGGCTAAGTAATGCATCCAATTAGAGACATTTAACGAGAATTTTTACCGCGCTTTGTTTCAGTTTTAGACAAAACTTCATGAAGAACAACGAACACAACAGAGTAACCGTTAATGAAGTTCGTTATTTCACATTTTGAACTTGAAACTGTTTTTTTAAAGAAATATTATTCTGTATGACATAAAAGACCTTTAAATGTATTGTTTTATTTACAGTGTTAAAAACGCAGCTTCAATTTTAACACTTAGAGATGTTCAAAGCAGTTCAGATTTTTGAAATCTAAATAGCATTTCCTCTGGAGTAAAGTCTACACCGTAAAAAGCAAATGATGTGAACTCACGAAAAATTCCTGAAAATAACGTGCAGCAAAGTTGCCGACAGGTGACCGCCTTTTAAAGAAACTTCCGTTTTTAAAAGTTTGTTTCTTCTAAACTTCACTAAACATTAATATTTTGATAGATTTTCCGTAGTCAGTAATTCCTACGAGTTATTGACTACGGAAAATTTCAGGAATTACTGACTAAACGGAACACTCTTGAAAGTAAACGGAAATAACGATGAAATTCCTGAAATTAAATGCGTAGAAATTCCTGAAATTATCACTATTATAAGATGATCCTGAAAATTATAGCCAGAAAAAATTTTCCTTATTTCCTGAAATTATCGAAATTCCTGAAAATAACGTGCAACAAAGTTGCCGGTAAGTGTCCGCCTTTTAATGAAATTTCCGTTTTAAAAATTTCAGTTTCTTCTAACTTCAGTATTTTGATAGATTTTCCGCAGTCAGTAATTCGCAGACTACGGAAAATTTCAGTAATTCCTACAGGTATTACCGACGAAACGGAAAATTCTTGAAAGTAAACGGAAATAAAGATAAAATTTCTGAAATAAAATATGTAGAAAATCCTGAAATGACTACTTTTATTAGATGATTTAGAAAATTACAGTCAGAAAATCCTTCCTATTTTCCGAAATTCCTGAAAATAGAATTTGTGAAAATTCCTGAAGGTAAGCGGAAAATTCCTGAAAATAACGTGCAACAAATTTGCCGGTAAGTGTCCGCCTTTTAACGAAATTTCCGATTTTAAAAGTTTCCGTTTCTTCTAAACTTCAGTATTTCGATTGATTTTCTGTATTAAGTAATTCTGTTTATTTCTAAAAAATTCCGTTTCGGGTTTATCCGTATTTATTCAGATATTTCGCAAAATCTTTCATTTTGACATTTCCAGCCCTTTTACCGGAGATTTTTTCCCTGGCGGATGAAGTTAACGTGCCCTTTCCCTTAGCTCTCGTGGGTTTCGAACCAGGGACCTTAACAACGGCAACCGCGCGTGTCACCGTTGAGTCAGAAAGACACATAACGCACGCTCACGTATTAGGTAGAAATCTAATTGCGCAATGATGAAATGTTTGCTATTAATATGGGTGAATTTTTTTTCCCCGTTGGGACTTAATTTTCTCTGAATAGTTATGTAATAATTTTATTTTTTCTGTAAGAGGACTTTCACTTACGTATTTTTTTCATCGTGATTTTTCAAAATTTTGGAACTTGAGATCTCCCCAATCTGACAATGATTTTCAATTATCTTTAAGAAAAGGCGAAATGTACTGCTTTATAGTATTATTTAACATAACTGCTATTTATAAAATTTACTCTTGATCGCTATAGTAGCTTTTGTCTTAAGGGGTTCACAGACTGAAACATATTCATCATAGAATCACTTGCGCAATAATTTAAGTATCTGATTTCTTACGGTAACCCGATACACAGTCGTATCGGAATAATATGACCACCTACCTAATAATGGGAATAACCACCCTTGGCCCGGATGTCAGTGGCGAGACGGCGTGGCATGGACGCAATGAGGCCCTGGAAGGTTACTCGAGGCACACGTGCCCATTCGGACTGCAGAAGATCACGGAGATGACGTAGTTGTGGGTCAGCACGTCAAACCTGTCGATCCAAATAGCCCCCAAGAGCTCTATGGAATTGAGGTCGGGCGATTTAGCCGGCCAAGGGAGAACAGAGACATCGCTGTCGTGCTCCTAGAACCAATCACTCACCCCTTTGCGACATGGCACGGCATATTGTTCTGCTAGTAGAACACCATCCCCACCAGGGTAAACGTCTAACACGAAGGGATGCATGTGGTCAGCGAGGATGGACAAGTAGCCATTGGCGTTCAGGGACCCATCCAGTGGTACCAGGTCATACCAGGAAAACATCCCCCAGACATGCACACTGCTCGTACCAGCCTGTACTTGACCCACAAGCGTGTTCGAGTGTTGGTTCTCGTGTGTCTGACGCCGTATCCGCCACCTCCAGTTACTTCTGGGAAGTAGAAACCTCGATTCGTCGGAGAAGGCAACCTTTTCCCACTGTTCCACTGTCCAATGACGGTAGTCCCATACGAACTGCAGGCGTCATTGCGAATGAACCTGGGTTAACAAGGGCGTCTTTACGCAACGTCGACTCCGGAGATCCATGCGTAACAGAGTTCACTCTACTATTATCGGGAACAAGCACCTGGGTGCCACAGCGTTCATTTTGCGTGGTCACTTGCTGCATTGTTGCACGTCGACTGCCCTCTACCAGTCGACGGAGGCGATGTTCTCATCTGGGGTCGATGGTCTTTGAGTCTCGACAGTTATGACGTCCGGAGGTACTCAGTGTGCCAGCGGTTCATTCTTGGTACACCATTACTACAGCACCTCGCCAACAGACCACGAAGTCTGCTGTTTCTGTGATGCTTCCACCTTTGGCTCGGTAGCTGATGATCATTACTTTTCGAATGTTCGTAAAAGCACTACCTCTGAGGATTTTTTTGCTCACGTGACGCACTACGGCTCATCTGTCCTGGCCGGCAGATTTATCTCCGTGTGGTCGACCTTGTCACGTGCACTCTGATTCACCTGGGCTGGTACACTGTGATTCCGGGGGTGTTCGTATTATTCTGATACGGCCGTGTATAGTATTATTTAACAGAACTCCTATATATACGCGTAAATTTATTTACTTTTACAAATCTTGAAGATGACTATCCATTTTGTGGTGTAAACATGACAAGGATGATAAGTCAGATAATATCCGAAAACTTGAAAATTTCGTCGTCCTGGAGCGGGAATCGAACCTGCATCTCCCCGAAAGTCCCCGGGTATGCTAATCACCACACTACCCAGAACGAACAAGTGCCCAGTTTCAGATTAGTTTGAACATAACCATCACAGGATAAAAGTTTTTGCACATATTTTCAAGTTTTCGGATATTATCTGACTTATCATCCTTGTCATATTTACACCAAAAAACAGATTGTCATCTTCAAAATTTGTATTATATGGTGTAATCCCGTATTCCATTTATGAATTTATTTACCTTTGATCGCTATAACAGCTTTTATCTAAAGGGGTCCACAGAGTAAAACATAATTATCATTGGATCACCTGTACAACAATTTAAGTACCTGGTGCACAAATGGGAAAGAGGGGCAAATATATCCAGATCCATAATAATTAAATTTCATACGATAGGGTATAACCAAATTTCATTGGATAGCAATCTACAATATCCGGTCTCGCTTCAGAGCATCACAATCAGGTACCGCGACACACGATTTTTCCGAGTCTAGTATTTCATTTGCTCAATGATGGTCAGTTCTTCAAGGAATAATTCCGGCACACTGCCATGAGGGTATTTTTAATAATTTTCCTGATTCATAAGAGTTTCTACTCCTACCTTCTTGATTACACCAAGCATGCATCTCCCTATGTGTCTAAGTTTTCCACAACCTCTGCATGAAATTTTTAGTTTAGGTAGACTTCTTACACATGGGGGCAATGTCGCCACATAGTAGGTAGCGGTAAGTTAAACGGCAATGTTCAGTGGGAAGTTGGGCCAGTACAACTTCCTCCCCACGATTCCCGCGAAACTGCGCAGACCCGCAGAACTGCACCAGCTTTTTCTCCACCTGTTGGTCCCCCATTTGCTTGATATATATCCGAACGAGAAAACAAAAACCCCGGTGCAATGGCTGCAACGGTATGACCACCGAAGAGGAAACAGAACTGTCAGCAGCATAAACTGACTCGTTACCTGGAATCCCAAACATGGCTGGAAATCCAGCAGAATCGGATATGGAAACCGGACCTCGAGTAAAGAACAGAGCAAACATCTCACGTTATAAAGAAAAACGATGGGCACCACAACCAACAAAGGACATAGACGGTAAAACACTGAAAGAATCCGTATAGATAACAGCACCCCGACAGAAGCTCGACTGTACGTGAAGAAATGTCATATACATAGCATGCATCTCCGCCGGAAACACGTGGCCTTGGCTTGGAACCGGCAACAGAAATTTCACCAGTACACATTACCACGGATACGACAACTCCACCCATCTTTGATACATCAGTGAAAAATCGAAACAAAATCTGAATGGAGGAACTGATGTTCGCTCCAAGTAGAAAGAAATATATGCAATGAACATATAGAATCCAATGCCTGATGTTTTTTATAGTATTAGGTGTACAAATAAGTTTTAAAGCGCTTATCGTGTGATGTATACCGCTAATTTACATATCCGACATTCCCGTTGACATGTGACAGTAACTGGTCCAGAGTATAAAATGTGATACAGAAGTTTGCCCAACAGTCAAACGCACTTGCACATCGGTAGATGAGAGATGACAAGCGATACTGCATTTACTCGACACTGCATTCGTTACGAATTTCATGAAGGAAAAAGTGCTGCAAAAGCATGTGCATCGATCTGTTCCGTTCTCGGGGAGAATATTGTATCGAAAAACACGTGTGAGTTTTGGTTTAGACGGTTTAAAGCACGTGATTTCGATGCTAACGATCGAGAACGTATCGGCTCCCCGCAGAAGGTTGCACATGAGGAACTGCAAGCATTGCTGGATGCAGATTCGTCTCAAACGCAAAAAGAACTAGATGAACAAATGGGGGTAACTCAACAAACCATTTCCAATCGTTTACGCGCAATGGGAAAGATTCAGAAGGAAGGAAAATGGGTGCCACGTGACATGAGCCAGAGGAACAGGGATGAGCGTGTCATGAAGTATTTGAATCTGTTAAATAAACAACACAGAAAATCTTTCTTGTGGAAAATCGTTACGGGTGATGAAGTGGATATGGTACGACAATCCCAAACGCAAAAAACACTGGGTAGACCCCGGTGAAGCAACGACTTCGACACCAAAGCGCAATATTCGCTCCAAGAAAGTTCTGCTGTGCATCTGGTGGGATATGAAGGGTGTGCTCTATTGTGAACTATTGGAATAGGGTCAAACTGTTACTGCTGATCGCTACAAGCAACAATTGAACCAGGAAATCTGTCGAAAACGTCCATTCACAAGCAAAAGATTGCGTCCCGTGAAATTACTGCATGACAACTCTGTCGCGAAATCGGTCAAGGAAACGTTATTGACGCTTGGCTGGGAAGTTTTGGAGCACCCGGCATATAGTCCCGACACAACCCCTTCAGACTATCATTTGTTCCGATCGATGCAACATGGTTTGTCTGCTGTGTGGTTCCGGACATGTGACGAAGTGCAAAAATGGGTTGACGACTTCATCGCGTCACACGACGAAGTATTCTTCATGGCTGGAATCCGTCAGCTGCCCGACCGATGGCGGAAGGTGATAGATAACGACGGCGCATGTTTTGATTCGTAAAGGTATTGTTATTTTCTCTCAAATTACATGCTGCGTTGTCTAAAAACGCTTTAAAACTTATTTATACACCCAATAAATATGGTCTACCTTTACAACAGCATAAAATGAAACATACTTAGTCGCTCATATTACACCCGCATAACGTTTCGATAAATCGCTGTCGCATTGAGAGAGACTTAAGTAAGAGAAGACAGATGAACAAAGAGCGGCAAATCAGAAAAGCAGAGAATGAGGAATACAGTGATACACACAATTTTCTTGAGAAAAAGGGAGGGTGAGATATGTAAAAGAAGGAGAGAAAAAAATAAAACAATGAGAGGGGAAAGGATAGAAGTAAATGGAACACAAGACAGAGAAGGGTGGCGAGTGAGTTTGACTGTGAAACACACAATGAATAAGAGAAAGGTAGCGAGACAGATTAGGGAAAAAGAGAGATACAGTAAAACGGATACATTATGCGAGAAGCACGGAGAAAGAGAAATTAAAAGGGGGAAAGTGGGGGTCAGAGTTTGAGAGGAAGAGAGAGAGAGAGCCACGAAGACGAAAAGAGAGTGAAAGTGAGAAAAGCAGTGTGAGAAGAGATATAGGAAGAAAGGAGGCAGAGAAGATGAGCCAGCGAATGTGAGTGCAAGAAACGAAAAGAGTGAGAGAAAGAAAAGAGAGAATACGAGTCAGACAACAAGAGGAGCGGAATAGATGAAGATAAAACTGAGATAATTAAGGTCGGTGATAAGAGAGAGAGGGAGTGAGACAAAAACAGAGCAAGGAGTAAGGATGAAAGACTGAATGCAAGAGTGTAAAAAATTAAAGCACAAGAAAGACAGTAAGGCAGACATTAACAGAAAGCGGGTAATGATATTAAGAGAAACTAAGAGATACAATGAGAAAGAGAAACTGAGGGAGTGTGTGAGAAAGAGACGGTGATATATATACATATATGTGAGAAAGAGACGGTGATATATATACACATACGTCGAGTCACATTATTGTGACCACCTCCTACTTTTGACGTTAACAGCGCGTAGTCAATGAAAGAAGTCACGTGTCGTGAGCTGGCTTGGAGGGTATATAAGGTGTGCTGTAAGCATTCTGAAAACGTACCACTCGTTGCTGTCATGGATAAAAGGTGCGATTTATCAGATTTGCAAAAAGGGATGATTATCGGCTTTCGGGCCAAGGGTGGCAGTATTTCTGAAACAGCGCAGTTTGTGAACTGTTCGCGTGCTGCTGTGGTTAAAGTCTATCGTGAATGGAGAAATGGCACCTTTGCAACTAAATGAAGTGGAAACTGCGGAGCACCACGTGCCATTGATGTGAGAGGTGAACGTCGGCTTCGAAGGTGCGTGAGGGCCTGCGGGCACGCTACAGTGGAGCAACTCACTAGCCGAATGAACCAAAGGGCTACCGGAAGTGTCTAAAATGACAGTTCAGCGAACCCTGCTGCGTATGGGGCTCCGATGCAGACGGATGGACACTACACCTATGCTAACGAAGGTGCATTGGCGGAAAAGGCTTACATTTGCACGGCAATATCGGAATCGGACCTCCGCTGATTGGCAAAGTACTGCTTTATCCCATGAGTCACGTTTTCTGCTTCATCGAACGGATGAACGTTGGCGTAAAAGGCAGGAAACTTCTGAGAACAAACACTCTTCAACCATTTCTGGAATAACATAAGCTGGTGGGGTCAGCGTCATGGTCTGGGGAATGTTTTCGTGGCATTCTCTGGGTCAACTCATATCTGTGGAAGGCACTATGGACCGAATTCGTTATGAATCCATCCTTGTAGACCACGTACACCCATACATGCTGATTGTCTTCCGTGGGATGGATGGGATCTTTCAACACGACAATGCGCACACAACTGGAAATGTCCGAGAGTGGATGGAAGAGCACGATGAAGATCTCAAAATATTTCCCACGCCTCCTAATTCCCCAGACTTAAACCCAATTAAGCATCTGTGGGACCACCTCGATCGTGTTGTTTGCTCTATGGATCCTGCACCACGTACCCTCTAGCAGCTGTCATATACTAACTTTGAGAAAGGAAAGATTGTTGGGTGTTATATTAGTGAGTTGTCCATAAGAGAAACCGAGAGGCGTTTAAACATACCCATGTCAACTGTTTTGGATGTACTGAATAAGTGGAAGACACATGACGTGCTTGAAGCAGCAACACGTACTGGCAGACCAAAGAAAATCGGCTGGAACCTCGGTATGTACACGTACCATTCCATGAGCTACCGTGGTAGTGCGGCTGCTCTTAAGCCTTTCATCTCCACTTGGAATGCTTAGCATGGTGTAAAGAACATTTATCATGGACCGTAGATCAATGGAAACGCGTCCTATGGACTGATGAATTCAGATACACGATCCATCAGTCTGATGGCCGTGTGTGGGTATGGCGGCAGCCGCGGTAACGCTGTTTACCACAGTGTAGTGTTCCTACGGTCAAGTTTGAAGCTGGCAGTGTACTCGTGTGGGGGTGTTTTTTTCGTGGTACGGTCCCGGCCCATTGGCTATCGTGGACAAACCTGTTAACCAACACGTCTACCTCGATATTCTAGACAATTATGCCCTACCAACTCTGTGGCAATATTATGGAACCGAGCCTTGTTGTACCAGCAGAATAATGCAGCGAGCCATAAAGCAAGGACTGTTACGGCGTGCTTTGACCATAATTCCGTATCGTGTGTGGATTGGCCAGCACAGAGCCCTGATCTTAATCCCATAGAACACCTGTGGGATGAATTAGATCGCGCATAAGAAGTTTGGAACCAAGGCTTACTACTAAGTCACAGTTAGCGGCAGCATTATGTACTGAATGGAAGCGCATATCTATCGCTGTGTCCCAAAACCTTGTCGGAAGCATATCTCGAAAGGTCAGTGCATGCATTAAGGGCAAAAGTGGAGCGACGCCGTACTAATGTATGTCAATAAATGCTATGTTGTGTTTCACTTCTAGCTGTCCGGTGACTTTTGTCAATAAAGTGTATATAGGGACAACCAAAATGAGAGGTAGCGACGTTAGAGGGGAAAGGATGACAGATGCATCTATCCTCTTGGCACTAAAATTTAAATCATTTAAATAGCAGTTATCTGTTCATACTGTTGCCACACAAACTAATCCTGATGCCTTTCGAAATTCTGAATCTTAATGATTTATATCAGTTTTCTTTCTGGCAAGGCTCCGTCTACTTCATGTATTTCGTGTCTTTCTCTCATCATGCTGTCTTGGTCACGTTTTCCATCATTCAGAAGTTTAGCACGGAAAATTTGAAGTTACATTGTTCAGTCCACAGGGGATTATGAGTCAGTGATGGCAGAAGCACGGAGATTTATACAACCTGATGGATTCCGAATCTCCTAGGAAATCATGAACCAGACGTGGCTTATCATGGGTTCACGAACGACAAAGAGTAATTCAATTGAATGGTGGAAGCGAAATCGTAGACAAATAAAGGAGTGATTAAACAGGAAACTCCAACAATATGGGCTAAGGAATTCACAATTTATTGCGTTAGACAATCCGAGTGCAAACTTTCCTTATCTTTTTGTCGTACGTTTCTCTATACATAACAAACATGAAAACTATGCTTTTACGGAAACTAAAGAAATCAGGGAGAATGGGCATAGTAGATATAAATTTTAATATCGCTCTATTTATTCCCATTTCGTTCATTTCGTCATTGAGATATTATCTGAAAACATACTTAACACTAGGTGACTGTCAGTTGTATCTGTGTACCATAATTGCCCATTTTATTGAGCACACCGTCATATTATATCTTTGAAAACAAATATTCCTCTAGTATATCAATAAAGGACAGTACTTACTGTCTGTGGCAGCCGCATTTCATCGGGCAATTAATGTGCGTAGACACTTAAAAATTCAGCAGCCTTTCACATCGCAGTGGTCGGATTCAAGACAAAAACCCATGTGGGCGTTTGCTAGAAGCAATACTTTTTTACGCTTTCCAGCCGTAGGTTGAAGAAGCGTATATGCTCCAGCTTTGTCCGTCTGTCTGTCCGCACAATAACTTGCGTAAAAAATGGTTCGATTTCGATGAAACTATAGTATGTAGTAGGAGACCACCTGGAGACAAACCCTATTGAAAATGGGGTCTAAAGTCAAGACATAGGAGCGGGATCCATTCCATTGCCCTTATGCGTAATAACGCGTAAAAATGGTTTGATGTCAATGAAAGTTTGGTATGTGATAGGGGACCACATGGGGACAAACCCTATTGAAAATGGACAAAATGGTATCAAAGGTGAGGACATAGGAGCGGTATCCATTCCATCGCCCTTATGCGTTAGAACTTACGTAAAAATGCTTCGATTGAGACAAAACCTTATCATGTTGTTTCGGAAGTATACTTGACCGGTTCTATTGAATATCATCGAAATGGGGTCAAAGGTCAGGGCATAGGAGTGAGATTTATTTTACAGCCATTATCCTCATAACTTGAGTAATAACTTGAGTAATGATTTCTGGTATGTTGCAAAGCGTATCATAATCAATGCATTGCATGATTTTACTAACTTGTTATCTGTTTTTTACTGGAAACAGGAAATCAGGAACTAGAGAACTGAGAATGTGCAGTGACCTTGGCGCATTTCGTGAAGACGTTCTTGCCACGCGCACAGCAGAAAGAGCACACCCTTCTGAACACTAAGCTTCGGGCGTCCAAAACTACAACAAAAATGTTAAAATAATACGGGTTACATAAAGCTTAACCGTGTGAATAAATTTTCATTCGTTCTGCTGTAACAAACAGAAGGCTGAATTAAAGTTAGTTAAATATGCCGCAATACCTCGCAAGCAGTTTTGAATAGCATCACTAATAAAAAAAAAAACGGTTTCGATTGAATTTTATTAACAAACCTAATACGTCGAAGTCCAAAAAAAATTAATAATTACAGCTTAGTGTTACCGTAAAACAGAAATTTAAGTTCTGTGAAATCAATCAATTGTTAATACTTAGAGGAAAAGTCACTTGAAGCAGAGTAAGCCGAAAATTGAGAAAGCCGCTTTTTTTTTTCGTTTCCGGCCTTCCCAGCCTTTGACTTACGATCAACTTGCATGCGAAATTTGTAAGTGAACTGAATTGTCTGGATTTTGGACCTAGATTTACAAATTTCCCCTTTGATGTTGTCGAAAGCGCGAGACATTTTTTTGAGGCGGTTTTTTAGAAATAAAATTTAAATTATAGATATAATTCTAATAAATATAACATAAATCTACGCTGAAGAAAATCATTGCTAGTCAGCTTCGGTTACGATAAAACCTTAAAGAATCAATTCTTTTTTGTTTATTTGGGAGTTTGACGACTGTAATGGACAACTGGATGGGCTATAAAACAGTCGCCGACCTTAATTTAGGGTCACTGGTTCTACGGAATCGAGAAAGCCAGTGCCATAAGACAAATAATAGCATTCATGCCCCCACCGGGATTTGAACCCGGACCCATGTCGGACGAACAGTCAGAACTAGCGCTTAGATCAATACACAGTGGCAACAAAGAATCAGTCCAATGAATGGCACATTATGTATTGTGAATAAAACATTTCGATTGTCTGACGTATCAATAAGTAATTCCAGCTGATTCAAATCATATTCAATATTAGTCACACCTCTAAACTAATGCTCGCGTTATACTATTCCATCATTCAGACTTATTTTACTTACTGTATTTTGATATGGGGGAAAACAACACAATATAATATTCTCAAATTACAAAAATTACAAAATAAGTTTATCAGGTTATTGGATTTGAAAATTAATACTGATCACTCTTGCAATTCAACATATAGAACAACTTCACATCCCAATACATTTAATATATTAACTATATGAATATAATTTAGGAAAGATCATGTTTAAAAGAAAGAATAAAATATAACATTTATCATGACTTAATCACAATTCATACTCATCCAACAAGAAATAGATTTAAATTACTACCGGTATTTACATATACAGAAAATTAAACTATTCTGGTCCTAAATTATGGAATACTTTTTCTTACTATCTTACTGCTATTAACATTAACCTTTTTAAGAAAAAACTAAAACTCTAATAATGGGGAAGAACTAGATCTATCATAGTATATATCTTTCTCTTTTGACCAACTGGTTTAACACCAACTTATTTACTTTTGTATTTCTCATATACTTGCTCCTGTTTGATGGAAAAAAAGGGGGAAGGGAAAAGGAGAGGAAACTAAAATTGGGATAAATTTCTACTTATATAATACTCAATTACTCTTGGTGACCTTTCTCTATAATTTCTATTTACTTATATGATATCAGAAAATCAGTTACGTCTGTTCCTGACTTGTACGATCTTTATTGCGGGTGCCGAGGGCTAGGTTAGGTCAATTCAGGCCTTTTCCCTTGTGCTTCCCAGTTGTCACTAGTTACATTGTTATTGTTATAATACTACTGTTAGTGTATAAAGTCACAACTGAAAAATAAAAATGAAATGAAATATTCTACAAAGTTAATACAATTGCAAGAGTAATTTTACTTTTTAAAATTGGAGAGCTATTTTTTGATAATAACGCAAAATATTCTTACCTTTTAAGAAATTCCAATAGTGAAGTTGTCCTCAAGCTGACACAAGGAATACCTTTTATTCATACCACAATAAGCCCAACGTGACTTAATTTCCCCCATCAAAGAAACTCTTAAGGGAAATCCGAACGCCGTGAGTTATTAGTAGGAAGAATGCAGAATTCTCGAAGTGTAAGGAGAGGTTTAAAAGGCGAGAATGGAGGCGGAGAACTGGCTTAAAGAAGTTAGAAATGCCCGCTGTTCAGGCGAGACAGCGTGACGGATGCATGTGAAATGCATAACGAAAGCGTGCAACGCATGACGTGAGGAACAACTCCCTTTTTGCAGCTTTGTTTATCTAGTAGCTCAATCCGGATGCAAATAGTAACACCTACCCTTAAAGGGAATGAGACTTTATTTTGCTTAAGCGCTCAGTTCTCTTTCTGAGAGGGAGATTTAGATATGGCTTCCATCTGCGCTCAACAGATGAATGATGTCTTAAGTCGGAGCGAAAGCTCGGGCAATAAACTAAAAGAGGATCTACTGCTTGGCTCAAAGAAAACGAATGGAACAAATGAACAAGGACTTCATGGGATGCATACAAATCTACCAAGATGAGTGGATAACACAACTACAAAGAAAATCAGGATCTCGAATGGGTTGTAAGTTAAACATTACCTGATCTTCAAAAATAGTCAAGACTTAAATAATTAAATGCGCATAGCTGAAAGAAAAAATTTCCTGAAATTACTTAAGGATAAGGATATACGGTCAATAGTAGGGTAGCAGAACGAGTCCTTGAAAGTTACAAAATATTCAAAACTTATCTCAAATTGTTATAGGCTACCGGTAACCATGTGCGAGAAAAAGTACTGCATTTATAGTTTGCCTCTGACGACAACCGCGAGCAATTCACTGGGCTATAATAATGCAAAATATTCTTACCTTTAAGAAATTGCAATGGTGAAATACGTGTTCCACTGGTTCCAGGAAATGAGAGTGCCACGTAGAACAAACACGCCACCCAGGGGTGTATTGGTCCACTGGGATACCGGGACATTTCCCTGTGGGTCACTCGAGAAATGGTCCGTTTTCCCCGTAATCCTTTAACCTGAATTTTTTTTAACGACCGAATAATTATTTTACAACTTATGAATAAAAATCGGTAACTTGATTTGTGCTTTATATCTGTCTAAAAAGTTATCTCCCTAAGAAAACAAGCGTTTCTTTCTATCTATAAGTGTTTGTTCTAAAAAGACGTAGCAAAATTCTCTGCACTTATGCGAGAAAAGTTCAGCCGGACAATAAGTTAATTAAGAAAATGCTAACTACAGTTAGACGTAGGTCGTTAGACTTGCAGCTCGGAGTAATTGGTAGGCCTTATTATCCATTTTTACGCTTTCCAAACCGTAGGTTGAAGAAGCGTATATGCTCCAGCTTTGTCCGTCCGCACGATAACTCGCGTAAAAATGGTTCGATTTCGATGAAAGTTTGGTATGTGGTAGGGGACGACCTGGGGAGGAACCCTATTGAAAATGGGCGAAATGGGGTCAAAGGTCAGGACATAGAGGGATATATACCATAGCCCTTATGCGTAATAACTTACGTAACAATGCTTCGATTGCGGCAAGACTTTAGTATGTTGTTCCGGAGGTATACTGAACCGGTTGAATATCATCGAAAGGGGTCAAAGGTCAGGACATAGGAGAGGGATCTATTCCATTGCCTTTACGCGTAATAACTTACGTAAAAAGGCTTCGATTGCGACTAAACGTTATGCTGTTCCGGAAGTATACTGAACCAGTTCTGTTGAATATTATCGAAAGGGGTCAAAGGTCAGGGCACAGGAGCGAGTTTTATTCCACAGAGATTATCCTCATAACTTGAGTAATATGTTGAGTAATGATTTCGCGTATGTTGGAAAGCGTATCACAATCAATGCATTGCATAATTTTACTAACTTGTCTAATTTTGACGGCGACACTAGCACTCATTATGATGGCCCATAATCCCCACATCCTTATGTACACAAAGCAATTCTTGGACAAACATTCCGAAATTCGTGTCACTTCCACGTTTATGTTAAAAGCAACAATAATTTACCACAGAACTGGTTCATATTGGTCAAACTATGGGTCTACTGAAGGAGGAGATACTAATACGTATTTATTTGGTAACTCCTCACGCATCAGATGATCAGTGACCAAATAAACTTAAAAATTAATTCCGTAGGAAAATTGATATGTGGCATGTTTGCACACATTTCAACTCTCAGAATAACCTTCATGATGATTAGGTTGGACTGGGATTTTCGAGAGACTCATGATTTTGTCAAAACTAAAATTTTCAAGGAAAAATGTTGTCCAGTACAACACTCTGTTTTGAGCGTGGTTTGATGCTACATTCAAACATGAGCGGATTTAGAAAATTCTTTTACCGATAAATTGTTGTTAAAATTCGTTCACCAGTGAATTCGTTTTAAAATGCATTTTCGACAGTTCTCTTTCATCACGGATGTAACAGAATTTTTTTTACATGAGGGAATTTATGAAGTATTCCCTGCAGGTGTGTGTGTGTGTTTTTATGGAATGGACCACAAGACTGAAATTCCCGGCCAGGTTTGGTCGTCCCAGTTCGACCCTGACGCCACCCATATCTCGTGCGGCATTCGAACCCGAGTCCCTCTCTGACGAAAGGTCACAGGCCAGCGTTTAAATGACTAGGACCTTTAGAGGCCAGAAGTACCCATAAATATCTTAATTTCCTTCGCTCGCATGACCATGCGAAAACAAATTATTAATTAATTTCCTTTCTTCCTCGTACCAAGTAGAAATACAAGTACTCTTGAAAATCTGAACCAACTTGATTTCTTTTTATCACCATGTGTCTGTGCGTGTGTATGTGCGTGCTCTAAGAAAAGCACCCATCCAAATCGTAGCCAACTGAAGGATTTCCTTACACCATGCGAGACAAGTAATTTTCAAAATCTTAATAAATTATTTTCTTTCCTAGTTTTATTGTCTGCTGACCTATTTATCTCCACCTATCTATTTCTTTATATCTATCTATTAGGTGTACAAATAAGTTTTAAAGCGCTTTAAGACAACACAAAATGTAATTTAAGAGAAAACAACAATACCTTTACGAATCAAAATATGCGCCGTCATTATGCATCACCTTCCACCATCAGTCGGGCAGCTAACGGATTCCAGCCATGAAGAATTCTCCGTCGTGTGACGCGGTGAAGTCGTCAACCCATTTTTGCACTTCGTCACATGTCCGGATGTTTTGCGTTTGGGACTGTCGTACCAAATCCACTTTTCATCACCCGTAATGATTTTCTACAGGAAAGACTTTCCGTGTTATTTATTCAACAGACTCAAACACTTCATGACACGCTCATCCTTGTTCCTCTGGCTCAGGTCATGTGGCACCCATTTTCCTTCCTTCTGAATCTTTCCCATTGCGCGTAAACGATTGGAAATGGTTTGTTGAGTTACCCCGAGTTGTTCAGCTAGTTCGTTTTGCGTTTGAGACGAATCTTCATCCAGCAATGCTTGCAGTTCTTCATGTGCAACCTTCTGCGGGGCACCGCTACGTTCTCGATCGTTAGCATCGAAATCACGTGCTTTAAACCGTCTAAACCAAAACTCACACGTGCTTTTCGATACAATATTCTCCAGAGAACAGGACAGAATGATTCGCGTGCTTTTGCAGCACTTTTTCCTTGATGAAATTCGTAACGAATGCAGTGTCGAATAAATGCGGTATCGCTTTCCATCTTTCACCTACCGATGTGCAAATGCGTTTGACTGTTGGGCAAACTTCTGTGTCACATTTTATACTCTGGACCAGTTACGGGCACATGACTACAACGCGGGGGAATGTCGGTTATGTAAATTAGCAGTATACGTCACAAAAAGAACGTTTTAAAACTTATTTGTACACCTAATAGTTATTTGTCTACTTTTCTGATCTATCTTCTTACCAACCTACATGTCTTTTTATTTTAGTTTTTTTTTGTGTATAATATAGGGAATGTTCACACATTTTTATAGAACGCTTTTGATAAGAAATTACAGAAAATAACAGAAGTTGAAAGCATTGAAATTGGCAACAGCGTGTTAGATGTACACGAAAGAAACATCTGCTGCAGTTAAATATAGTCTGCTAAGAAAATGGCGCACGTAAACAAGCTCTGGATAGAAGGTTATATTTTTGCTCTTTACGAAGAGATATATTCGTAGCCACCTATATATCGTAGAGATATATAGGTGGCGCAGTGGTCTAAGCGATGACCTCTGATCATTCGTCCGAAAGGGGTCCGGGTTCGAATCCCGGTGAGGCATGGATGTTGTGTCTGTCTTACGGCACTGGCTCTCTCACTTCCCTGGAACCAGTGACCCTAAATTAGGAACGGGCGACTGCTTATAGCCCATTGAGTTGCTCACGGTGGTCGTTAAACCTCCAATCAAAAAAAATAATATTCGTATTCTGTAATTAAAAGAAACGCTGTGAAAAACGTGGAATAAGCATTTCTAAACATAAACAAGCAATACCATTAATAAAATAGGGAAAAATTGACAAGCTTTGTTTAAACGTAGCATTGTGCACTTGAGTGATAAAAAATATTTCTTTAAAAATTCAATGATTTAATATAGTTGAGGTTCTTCTGGGCGCGAACAGGGGTCCAAATGTTTCGGCAGTAATTCAATTCAACGTATATACAATTGTATAGTTAAGCAAATGCATAGAAAAAAATGCCTCCGTTTATTATACATAAAAAGTAACATTTTTATGGTTCAAATCTTCCCGCACTGTCTACACACATTTTTCAGGCGCATATTTCTGTTCTTATTCAATAAATAAATATCTACCGCTGTCACAAACTTGACTACGCCCATGAAGTGCACCATTGAAAAATTCTAAAGATCTCAGCATTTTTTTACCTGGACAGTTACTGCCCATTTGTGGTCGTGCTCGAAATACGATATCTCTGCCCAGAGAATCTTCTCCGTAGAGCAGAGATCATGGAGAAGCACGTGCTTGAAGTGATTTTTAGAGCCACGTTTGTGTAGCATGTCTTATTTATCTCTTTTTTCCTGCGACCATCGTGATGGAAAGTCAGAGATCATTTTCATAGCTGAATCAATAAGAGACTACCCTAGAAATACCATACTGCAAATACCATACGAGTCCCAGTCGAGTTGCCACTCGAACTGTAAAACTTGGACGTGCGTCGAATTTCGTAACGAAAGAGATCGAAGGCAGTTTCTCTAAAACGCCGTAAAACTTCTTTATTTATGTGAAAAAGAAAAATTGAAATTTACAAGCAGGATTTTAATTTAATTTTGCTCACTTGCAAGAAAATGAGAACACTTTCATCTGCACTTCGAATGGGTCTTCAAATGATATGGCATTTTCATGATATGAGAAGGGGGGGGGCAGGCTCAAATTTGCAATGTAGAAAGAACACTCTAAAGGTTTAAGCAAAGGCTGTTTCCGCACGATACTAAATAGTTATTCAACCTCATTGAAAAACTGTCGTTAAAAATACATTACATAACGAAGTGAATTTCTCCGTCATTTCTATCCGCGCCAGGATTCGAACCCGGGTCCCCTCATTCCGGAATAAGTTGCTCTACCAATTGAGCTACGCGGACGTTTTATTCTGATTCCTATCTGCCTTTATGTCGTGTCGTGTGCGTCCTTCTGGCAGGTACGTCACATCTCCTGGTACGTTACAATTAAAAGACTATTTACAAAAAAAAGGTTTAAAACATATGCGCGAGATCTTTCGCGATCACTCTGACCACATCATCAAGCGTGGGCAAGAGTCGAGTAGGTACTACAGTTTTATATAACATACACTCTCTCAAACATTTATGGAAACAAGTTACTGATCGTTGCCAGTTCCGATAATGTTATAAATATCTGAAAAGCCTCTAACATCGCCTAGAGCGTGGTGTGAAATTAAAGTTCGCCAGGATGAAGGGATGATTGATGGGAGATCTTCATTGCAGCAGTTCACCCCATATTTATTGATGAATAAGCTTTCCATCATGTGCAAAGAGGGTCTCGACCCGTTTTGAACATGATGGAAAGCTTATTCATCAATGGAGTGTACAAGATTCTGTTCCGGACCACTCTCGGAGAAACGACTGACCTCTGTTACGTAGGTTCTACCCTACGTAGT
Source organism: Macrothele yani (assembly GCA_039090855.1). Lineage (NCBI taxonomy): Eukaryota > Metazoa > Arthropoda > Arachnida > Araneae > Macrothelidae > Macrothele > Macrothele yani. The sequence continues at coordinate 123,666,214 of CM077026.1, forward strand.
CTTGGTGTGCGCATTGCAGAATACAAATATTCATTGAGAACTTTGAAATCTCTCTCTGCACTAGTAAAGACAGTTCGTTCAGGTCCTTACATTCCAGATTGCGACAATGCTTCTATTTTGGGCTGCGGGATCTCGACCAGCTTTGCAGATGATGGAAAGTTTATTCATCATTAAATATGGGGTGAACTGTTGCAATGAAGACCTCACATCAATCATCCCTTCAACCTGGCGAACTTTAATTTCACCCCACGCTCTAGGCGATGTTAGAGGCTCTTCAGATATTTATAACATTATCGAACTGGCAACGATGAGTATGAATAAGCTTTCCATCATGTGATAAATAACCTTTATCAACGATCAGTATGCATAAGCTTTCCATATGTGCAAAGCTGGTCGAGACCCAGCAGAACCCAAAATAGAAGCATTGTCCCAATCTGGAATGTATGAACCTGAACGAACTGTCTTTACTAGTGTAAAGAGAGGGTTCAAAGTTCTCAATGAATATTTGTGTTCTGCAATGCGCACACCAAGACTACGTAAGGTAGAACCCACGTAACAAAAGTCCGTCGTTTCTCCGAGAGGGGTCTGGAACGGAATCTTGTACACTCCAATGATGAATAAGCTTTCCATCATGCTCAAAGCGGGTCTCTACCCGCTTTGAACATGATGGAAAGCTTATTCATCATTAAATATGGGGTGAACGGCTGCAATGAAAATCTCCCATCAATCATCCCTTCACCCTGGCGAACTTTAATTTCACACCACGCTCTAGGCGATGTAAGAGCCTCTTCAGGTATTTATAACATTATCGGAACTGGCAACGATCAGTAACTTGTTTGCATAAATGTTTGACAGTGTATGTTATATAAAACTGTAGTACCTATTCGACTCTTGCCCACGCCTGATGATGTGGGTAAAGTGACCGCGAAAGCTCTGCCGCATATGTTTGTAACCTTTTTAATTGCAAATAAAATCTTAATGTATTTTAAGGACAGCGTTTCAATGATTCTGAATAACTATTATCTTGCGGAAACAGCCTATGCTTACAGATTTAGGGTGTGCTATACAACAGTGGGCACGACGGATAAATTTAATTGAAATGTAGAAATGAGTTAATTATCATGATACACTATCTACCAACAAGCAATTGGACACCAGAGATAGCAAAGGAAAACGAAGTTTATTCAACTTCAATAGTTGAAGGAGCCTCCACGAGCGGCGATTACAGCTGCGACCCTCCGGGACATACTCTCAACCAGGCGTTGTACGACAGCTACCGGTATTTTCTTCCACTCGGCTTGGAGAAGACAGGTCAGTTCCTTCACCGATTTCAGACGGTGGGTGCACCCCTTAAGTCGACGCTCCAACTCGTCCCAGAGGTGCTTGATAGGGTTAAGGTCCGGGCTATGCGCAGGCCAGTCCATTCGATTAACCACATTGTCACCATACCAAGCCATGGTGGACCTAGCAACATGACGGGTGGCATTGTCATCCTGAAAGTAACATGGGTCCACCCCGTAAAACTGCCACAACGTAGGGAGCGCATGGTCATCCAAAATGGTGCAGTAGGTCTCGGCGTTGAGTCTACCAGGAATTGCGACCAAGGGTCCCGTGTCATACCAGCAGAAACACCCCCATAGCATAATTCCACCGCCGCCGAACTTCACAGTTGGCACAATACATTCCGGCACGAGGCGTTCTCCAGGCAGACGCCAAACCCAAACCCTGCCATCCGAACGGTAGAGGGTGAACCTTGATTCGTCGCTCCAGAGAACCTGTTTCCACTGTTCAACGGTCCATTTTCGACGTTCTTTGCACCACGTTAGCCGAGCAGCGCTATTGGACTTGGTGATCAAAGGCGTGTGGGCGGCAGCACGTCCATGATAACCGAGCAGATGGGCTTCCTTACGGATGGTATTCATCGAAAGAACACTCCCGGATGCCTGTTGAAACTCCTCGAGGATGTGGCCCATCGATTTGGTGCGGTTCTTCCGAATTTCTCTGGCCAGCACCCGTCGGTCTGTAACTCCCAGTTTTTTTGGTTTGCCGGGTCGAGGTACATTCCGACAGTCACCTCTCATCTTCCCCTTGCCAATCATGTAGGCCACTGTCGATTTTGGGTACTTCAACTAGCTGGATATGTCACGTATGGATCGGCCATTTTTTTGATACCTGAAGATTACACCTTTCTCGAAATCAGAGAGCTCCGAACTGCGTGGCATCTTGCATGCGACTGGTTGCGTTGTTGTTTCCCACACGATATTTAACGGCGGCGGCAGTGGCGTGTATCAGGACCGCAGGTATCGTCGATTGCAGGGGTGTCCAATTACTTTTTGGTAGATAGTGTATATTGAATAAAAATAGATAAACATGCAGATGATTTTTTCCACCTGGAAGGGTGGTTTATAGCTATTAATCATGTTGACACCAAAGATTTCATCGCCCTCTGGTGGGAATCGAGCTAAAATCTACAAATTTTCGTATCTCGATTGGATATAGCAGTCTGTGCGAGAAGGCATTAGTTGTATTTTTCTTTGGGGGGGATACCGACCTACATGAGCAATTAATTGGGGTATAACCAGTCGCCCGTCCCTACTTTAGGTCCATTGATTCCAGACATAGAAGGGAGGCAGCGCCGTAAGGCAAACGTGCGTCACAGGGATTTGAACGCCGACAGAACTCGGATAAATGGCCTGAACAGGGATTTGAACCCGAACCAATCTCGGACTGGACGATCCGGACCGATTTCTGACCGATTTCATGCCTCACAGGGATTCGAACCCTTACCGATCTCGGACGAATCACTGCGCCACAGCGGCGACATTATTTGCTTTGACAAGTATAACCTGATATTGGTTCAGAATTACTTTCGGACCACCGTGAGCTTCTAAAACTATAAATACTTGCCCGTTGCTGAGTTCGAGCCCTAGGTTCTAAAAACGTCAGAGCAGCAGGACAAACATGGGATTAAGATCAGCACTCATGCATCATCTAGAACACCGATCCGGGCCTAACTCAGACGATTAGGCAGAGACCCGCGCCTCAAACCTCTTGGGCACTGAGGTGGTTTATTAAGATTCCTATCATCTGCTTACAGATTTTCTGTACTGGGTGGTGTAACGGTAAGAATGTAAGGTAGTTTGGCGGTCATAGAGCGACCCGTGAAAGTTACACTTACGCTAATATTTCATACACACTATATCGACAAAAGTCATTGGACACCTAGATGAGAAACACAACATAGCATTTATTGACATACATTAGTACGGTGTCGATCCGCCTATGGCCTTAATGCAGGCACTGACCCTTTGAGACATGCTTCCGACAAGGTTTTAAAACACACCGATAGGTATGCGCTTCCATCCAGTACATATTTGCTGCAGCTAACTGCTGCTTAGTGTTAAAACTTTGTTCCAAACTTCTTATACGGCGCTCTAATTCATCCCATAGGTGCTCCATGGGATTAAGATCAGGGCTCTGTGCTGGTCAGTCCACACACGATACGGAATAATTGTCAAACCACGCAGTAACGGCCATTGCTTTATGCCTCGGTGCATTATCCTGCTGTTACCAACAAGGCTCGGTTCCACAGTATTGCCACAAAGTTAGTAGGGCATAATTGTGAAGAATATCGAGGTAAACGTGCTGGTTAACGGGTTTGTCCACGATGACCAATGAGCTGGGACCATACCACGAAAAACACCCCCCACACGAGTATACTGCGAGCTCCAACCTTGTTCGTAGGAACAGTACACTGTGGTAAATAGCGTCGTTCTACCGGCTGCCACCATACCCACACATGGCCATCAGACTGGTGGATCGTGTATCTGGATTCATTAGTCCATAGCATTCGTTCCATTGATCTACGGTTCATGATAACTGTTCTTTACACCATGCTAAACGACGAGTAGCATTCCGAGTGGAGATGAAAGGCTTATGAGCAGCCGCACGACCACTGTAACCCATGAAATGAAGTTCTCTGCGAATGGTACGTGTACATACCGAGGTTCCAGCATTTTTACTCACCTTTACACTGAGGTCTTGTGCATTACTCCGTCGATTAGCTATAACGACTCTCCTGAGGCTTCGACGTCCTCTATCACTGATTTTCTTTGGTCTGCCGGTACGTTTTGCTGCTTCAGGCACGCCATGTGTCTTCTACATATTCAGTACATCCAAAACAGTTGACTTGAGTATGTTTAAACGCCTGTCGGTTTTTCTCATGGACAACCCACTAATAACACCCAACAATCTTTCCTTTCTCAAAGTCAGTTCTCTCCAGCCGCAACATTTTCACTCAACCTTACAGTGCGATATGATCGCGGTTAGCTGCAGGCTTGTTTTTTATACCGTTTGCAGCTGTACTGCGCATCTTAACAACGCAGCGGATCCGTTCATTTGGTTTTGAATGGGTGTCCGGTGACTTTTGTCAATATAGTGTATACGTATTTTGACTAGCATCCATATTTCATATTACACACCAATGACAGGTATTTAAATTTTCGGAATGCAAATGAATTTCACAGTTTGAGGAATTTCAAGGACTATGGGATTGGTCTGTTCTCAATGAAGGCATAGAAATTGGAGGAAATGGCAAAACCTATGTGTTTCATCTGGGTTTTTTTTTATGGAATTTGATTGGAACATGAATTTCTGACCGGCCACCAGTATTCATTGTAACAAGTGTTTAATTTTTAGACTGTAAACAACAATTTTAAAGAATTTTAAAGACTAATTTAAAATGATAAAACTATAAGGTTCATCTGTTCCTAGTGAATTCAGCAAAAACATGAAAATTGGAAAGTGATAACCAGTACTTCCACGAATATAGAGGTTTTGAACTGTAAAAATATTTTCAGGAAAGTATAAAGTGTAAGCATAGTGATTATGTAATATAATAGAATATTTATTAAAACAATTTGCAAGAGGTAGACATGTTTCTTTGCTGAATTCAAGGCGAAAATGCCAGATGATAGCGAAAATATGTAATGTCACACCAAAAAATGTGAAAATGTCAGATGGTGATTCAGATACGTAATGACCAATGCTACCTCCAAACTGCGCGTGCGTGCGCTGCTGAAATATCTTCCGCGCAGTAAGGCATTTTAGATTAAAATTCCCAAATCCTTAATTTTTGTAAATCAAAAATCAATCACCTGCAAAAATAATAATAAATAAATAAAATTCGGGCTCTCAAAAGTCAAGACACTTCTTAAATGCCGTTTGCTTTCTTCTAAGTTCGTCTCATTGTTATCTTCATTTTCAAAAGCTTCTTGCAAAGTAGCCCCGTGCGAGCAGATACTGAACAGGAGAATGCGGATTATTTAGTTTCGAACGCCGAAAAAGAGGCACATATTGAGTCTTTTCCGAAAACAATACATCAGCGCGGCCTCATAAATGGTAAACAATGTTTTCTGAGTACTCTCAAAGATGGTGGAGTCTTAAATTTCCACAGTCGAGTCTTCGGTTTGGCGGGGGGGGGGGGGGATTGAGAGCGATATTTTCCTTCACAAGACTGTCAGATCAGAAAGATTTTGCACTTGTTCTATTTGAACTAATTATTTTGCATTTAGTTTTTATTTTGTTTCTTATTCTTCTTGGTATTTTGATATGCAAAGAAACCATGTTATGCGTAAATATGCTTTTCCTAATTTCCAGTGTTTTTATTTTAGACGTTTGAGCTCCTCACGTTTCATAAAATAAAAATTTTAATTAATGAAATGTTTTTAATAATATTTTTATTTAAAATCAATTGCGGAAAGAACGATGATAAAGATGTGGAGGATTAGAAAAAAATAAGGGTTCCAATCCAAGTTCCAACTTCTACTGCATTAGTAAGAGAAGCTGAGAAACTAAAAGTTTTTGCCCAAGTGGGTTTGATGCCTGCCCAGCTCATTGGGTTAGGCGAGCATTGCCCATGGCCGCTTAGAGACAATATTGGTAATGGCGTATTGCAATGGACCATTACTGAATGACAATATACATATTTTAAAATTTACACTTACGGTGGTGGTAGCGAGCTTGTTTAGTGTGGAATCTCGTTAGCAGGACGCACAGAATTATGTGTTTCTAAGAGGAACCATGAATGCTCTACGTCAGGGGTCACCAAACTTTTGGAGAGAAGGGCCAAATGGGAAATTGGGTAAAGCTCGGCTGGCCGGATTAAGAAAAATGATAAATCAGAATCAATTAATGCAGATATTGTAAAGTTTCAATGAACTAATTACTAACTAATACGTGTCAATGTGGAAGTCATTTTATATGTTCTGTAATTTTACATAAAAGTTTTCAGATAAATATTTCAAGATATTTACATACATCGAAAACAAATACACTGCTAAACTTACTAAATGACTTCATGACATCTTAAACTAGAAAAAAAAATTAATGAGAAGAATGGTATTGTTTCTGGAATGATTTAGCTACATTTCCGATATTTGGTTTCTCAGCGAAAAGATAATCCACTTCGCATTGCGCTTTAAATATGCGGCATTCAATGTCCACTTTTCTCTTTTTGGGTAGGGACATATCAAAATTCAACACCAACGAAAAACCTCAAGAAAAACACGTGTATCGGGTTAAGTACAATTAGCACAGCGGCGCTTTATCTCTGTGGTTGAGATGCCGTCAGACTCGAATATTGCTGGGAACATGAGCCTCTGTGGGAGCAGGTGTGGGAGTAAGTAGTTGTGTCCATCAGTTCTAGTCTATTTTTAGAACAGGGCGGGGCTACTGTGGCTAGCCCCGCGCGCTACACAGAGAGAGATAGAATGTGTGAGTCAGCAGACGCTGCTGCTGGCCGCGGGTGGGCTGTGAGTCACAGCACTGAAAATCCTCCCTCACTCTTCTGAAAGGCACTTTAGTAGTAATAATAAACAGGTTTTAAAAGCGAAGCGTCAATCAAACGTTGCGATGATATCCTGCTATGCCGTGACATATAGCAACTCTCTTTCTCAGTCAGAAAACAATTAAAATATGTGAAATGAATTTCAAAATTGAAAAAATAGAAATTTCCTGGCGGACCGGATCCTGGTTCCACGATGGCCGGATTTGGGCCGCTGGCCGTGGTTTCGTGATCCCTGCTCTACGTTATAGGGATTATGTTCAGGACCCGTATGTTCGCCATTGTGCAGGTCCTACAGGAGATAAATTTCTCTTACAAGAAATTATTTACACGAGGCTGGTAGAACAACATCTTCAAGAGGAGATCTTTGCGCGTATGGATTTGCTAGCCAGGTCTCCTGATCTTAATTGGATCGACCATGTCCGGGAAGCTCTAGGGAGACATGCTGCTTCTCTCAAATCCCTCCGAGAAAACCTGGAATGCCTTAGATACGGTTTGAACGAACAAAAGTCTTTGCAACCTACTGGGTTCCTAGACACCATCACCAACAGCATGAAATATCGCTATGAAGCGTACTGTGACGGTCGACCACACTTCCTATTGAGGTACTGTGGTTGTTTCATTTTGACACCTTATTTTTGACCTGGTTCTGTATGCGATCATTTTTGTCGGAATCTTACGAAATATTTTAGGGTCTCTTCCTAAGGTACGATATGTTACAAGTTTTCTTTTTTTTTTTTTTTTTTTGTATTTTTGGAGTCATCGTGATTTTTCTGGTTTTTTTCCTTAATTAAATGGTAACCAATGTGGTTTTTCTTTCGAATTTATTTTCGTGAGACTGTTGTTAAGCTCACCGCTATCGCACGATACGTAAAATCAAGGAGAAATAGCGGAAAATAAAATAAAGTTAGTAAGATAAACGATTTCATCCGTGGCAACATGCACGTGCTCGAACAACTGTCTGCGACGTTTGTTCTGTTACGTAGGCGTTATGTCGTGTTTTATTTTATTTTCTTCGCATTGCAAAATAGTTTCATAAAAAGGAATAAAATTGCAGAGTAATTTCATAAAAAGGAATGAGCGTTATTTTATTTAATAAAAATGAACAAATAAAATTGTGAGAAAGTAACTGCAGGCGTAGTTTTGATTCACTATGATGGGAACTTAAAAAAATATATTGGTTCCGTGGAATTTCTTCTTCGTAGTACAAGATGGAAGATGATAAAGCTATATTGAATGGGAATATTACGAGAATCTTATAGACTACCTATTAATAATTCAACCGTTTATTATAGTTATGTAGATGTATTTTACAATTCGTGTTATAAAAATTTCAGTCACAGCTTTTCCCCCGTGTATGGCACGAGCTAGTAAGCTCATAATGGCGATGCAAAGATGGAAGTGAATTTTCCTACGTGGCCTCATCACTCCTTACAGAGCTGGTCATCGGGTACTTCTGACGTCATACAAAATTAGTTGTGTTTCTTATTCCACGCGTGTACGCTAGTGCATATGAAAAACTCATTGCTCAGAGGCCACTGATTCTTATTTTATTCCTACGCATACTTCTCGAAGATTCGCTTGTTCAGCTGAAGATCTGGCATTCGATAGCATTGAATTCATACTTGCTTATACACTGCCTGGCCAAAATAAAAGTCTTCATGAGACCACCTTTAGCACGAATTACTGCACGCATTCGGCATGGCATGGTGTCTATGCACAGTCTTCCCACTGATTTGTGGCCAGCTTTGCAGTAACATTTCGCCAAGATTGACGACGGAAGAGTGGAATTACTCCTTAGATTCCTCTCCAGTATATCCCACAGACCCTCAATGGGGTTGAGGTCAGGACTTTGCGGTGGCTAATTCAAGTGTGCGAATGATGCCTCGTACTCCTCGAACCAATCTTGCACAATTTTAGCGCGATGAATCGTGGCATTGCCTTCCTGGAATAGGCCATTGCCTTCAGAGAAGAAAAATTCCATTGATGGAATAAGGTGGTCATTCAGTATGCTGAGATACTCAGGTGAGTTAATTATTTTACTGCATAGTGTTGCTGCGCCTAGACCAGTCGAACAGAAGCAACCCCAGATCATAACAAGTCTTCCTGAGGACTGTACAGTGGGTACAGTACAGGAAGGGTCCAATACTTCATGCGGTTCCCTTCGAATCCTGATGCGTCCATCATGTTGAAACAGAGTACACCTCGACTCATTAGACCACATGACTCTTCCCCATTGCTCAGCAGTCCAATATTTATGTTCCGTGGCGAATTGGAGTTTTTTTCCCGATTACCCTCACTAATCAGTGGTTTCCTTTTTGCAGCACAGATGTTTAATCTCAGTCCTAAGTTACCGTCTCATTGTGCGAGTGGAAATGGTCTTGCTTCCACTATTGAACATGGTTGTGAGTTCTAGTGCCGTCTTTTTGCGATGCGAGTTCACTAAGCGTTTTAATGACCTTCGGTCACGGTTATTCATGACTATTTTTCGGCCACACATTTTCCGCGAAGTTGATGCTTCACCGCCATCATTCCACGCTTTAATAATGCGTTTCACAGTTCGTAATCCGGTGCCAGGGATTTCAGCAATCTCCTTGCACGTCTTCCGCCCGTGCCACAGGCCAATAACTTGGCCCTTTGTGAACCTTGTTACGTTAGCACATAACACTTAAACTTTACAACTTTAAATTTAGCAAAAACTTTATAGACCGCATTGACATCGGTGGTTAAATATTCGCCAACGGTATGAATACTGTTTTGTTTTGCGGTATAACGATCACAGTGAGCAACTCTACGTGCTATAAATAGTCGTCGGCCTCTACCTTAGGGCCACTGCTTCCAGGAAAGGGAGAGAGCCAGTGCCGTATGACAAACACAAAATCCATGCCTCACCAGGATTCGATATCGGACCCATCTTGGATAAATGGTTGCCAGTAACTAGCATTTATTAGACCAAATATTTTTATCTGTGGCTTCCTAATTTTTGTTGTTGTTTCTGTTTAGGCTTAATGACCACCGCGAGCAACTCAGTGAGCTGTAAAGCAGTTTTTTTATTGGGGGTTTAACGACCACCGTGAGCAACTCAATGAGCTAAAAGCAGTCGCCCGTCCCTAATTTTGGCTAACTGATTCCAGAGAAGGGAGAGAGCTAGTGCCGTAAGGCGAACACAAAATACATGCTTCACCGGGATTCGAACCAGGACCCATCTTGGACGAATAATCAGAAGCCAATAACTAGCATGTATTGGTCCAAAGACTTGTATGTGGCTTCGAAAGGTTTTTTTGTTTTTAGGTTTAACGACCACAGTGAGCTGTGAGCAGTTTTCCGTCCCTAATCTAAGGCTACCGGTTCCAGGAGACAAAAAAATCATCCATTTCTCAACGGGATTCGAACCCTCACCCATCTCGGACAAACGATTAGAAGCCAAAGTTTCGTAACACTCCGCCGCTGGGGCTGCTCGAAGGATTTTGTGAATGGTCTCAGTTTTCGTACTGGCTAAATTATGCGAAAGAGGTAATCCGTGAATGCGTAATCATTAAACCGCGATGAACCTTCACACTTTGCATAAATTCACTGTAAAAACGAAATCACACACTAGACAGATGTATTCATAAAAAATTAGACTCTGAAGGAATTCGAAGACTTTTTAAAAGCTCTTCAAGGAATTCATGCATATTTAGATTTTTTTAAACATAGAAAGAAATTTGATTCTCTTCAACCTATGGAAAACGTAAATAATTAGCTGTAATGGGGGCGCATATAATACGTTTTCCGAGTTCTATTAATTTATTTTTTTGATTGAAGGTTTAACGACTATCGTGCTTCCCCAATTTAGGGCCACTGGTTTCAGGGAAAGGAGAGAGCCAGGCCAGTGCCGTAAGACAAACAACATCCATGCCTCACCGGAATTCGAACCCGGACCCCTTTCGGACGAATGAACCCGAACCCCTTTCACTGCGCCACCGGGGCGGTAGAGTTTTATTTAACATACATATGCCAGTTGTGAAAACCTTGAATTATTTGTTTTTTGATTGGAGGTTTAACTATGAGCAACTCAATAGGCCATAAGCAGTCTCCAGTCCCTAATTTAGGGCCACTGACTCCAGGGAAGGGAGAGAGCCAGTGCCGTAAGAAAAACACAACATCCATGCCTCACCGGGATTTGAACCCGGACCCATCTCAGACGAATGGTCATAAGCCAGCGTTTATGCCACTGCGCCACCGGGGCGGCAAAAATTATTTGTTTTTTTGTCTCAGGGTTTAACGGATCTAGGCATTGCCGTCCCTTATTTAGGACCGCTGACTGCAGGGAACAAAAAGACTCAAGACCACCTATGATTCATCCGGGACGTAAGATAGAAGCCCGCGACTCTGACCACTGGGTCGGAATAAACTACAGGGTGTTTCAAAAAGGACGCAACCCTGAAGTGAAGAATGAAGAACTTACGGCAAATGTTAGGTCAAGTTTTCAGTGTAGGTGGTAGCATGGCACTCAAGGTTACCCAAGGTAAGTAGTTGAATGGCAAGAGCTAATCTCGCTCGAGCTTCCATTCCGTTGCGTTCTGTAAGCCATGTCGCTTTCCAAGAAAGAAGGTGGTTTATTGTGGAGTCTTACTTAGCGTATAAATCTTATAAACGCTTGCAAGGCGGGTTTCAACAGCAATTTTCTCTGTCTTTAGTCCGTGACAAGTCAACTTTATCGCTTTTAACTGCAAAATTTCGTGAGACTGTGAGGGGAAGACAAAAGGAACCCAGGCCGGCCATCACAGCTAACTACGGAAGTTCTGGATGATTTGAATAAATGTTTAACTCGCTCACCAAGAAAATCGCTGCGAAAATTATCTTCCCAAACTGGACTGTCACCAGCTACTATTTTCAGGGCTACAAAGGAGTTAAAATTGCATGCTTACAAGTATTGGTGTCGTGCAGGACCTGAAAGGGCCAGACCTTGAAAAGCATTTACGGAATTGTTGGTTTTGTTCATTTGTTATTTAAGGAATAGAGGGACTGGATCGTGTATGGAATACGGGATTACAACATACAATGCAAATTTTGAAGATGAAAATTTGGTGTGAATATGACAAGGATAGTAAGTCAGATAATATTCGAAAACTTGAAAATTTCGTCGTCCTGGAGAGGGAATCGAACCCGCGTCTCCCAGATAGCGCCCGGGTATGCTAACCACTAAACCACCTAGAACGACCAAGTCTCAAGTTTCTGATTAATTTGAGGTGTAGTGGTTAGCATACCCGGGCGCTATCTGGGAGACGAGGGCTCGATTCCCTCTCCAGGACGACGAAATTTTCAAGTTTTCGAATATTATCTGACATACTATCCTTGTCATATTTACACCAAAAAAAGGGGCTGAATCGTGTTTACTTTAGTTACGAGGCTTGGTTTCACTTGGATGGCTATGTGAACAGTCAGAACATCCGAATACGGATCAGTGATAACCCTCACGCGTATCACGAACGATCAGTACATATCCCGAAAATTCTTGTCACATTTACGCCAAAAATCGGATTGTCATCTTTAAAATTTGTATTATATGACGTAATCCCGTATTTTTCTTTCATGATTTATCTGCTTCTCCGGGCAAACACGGGATAAGATTCTTAACCTCCAGATTCGCTAAACGTGAATGCCGGTTGCTTCGACTAGCGAATTCTGTGATGGTTATATTCAAATTGATCGGAAACTTGAAACTTGGTCGTTCTGGGTGGTGTAGTGGTTAGCATACCTGGGCGTTTTCTGGGAGACGTGGGTTCGAGTCCCGCTCCAGGAAGATTAAAATTTTCAAGTTTTCGGATATTATCTGACTTACCATCCTTGTCATATTTACGCCAAAAATCGGATTGTCATCTTCAAAATTCGTACTGTCGTGTTATTAGGCCTATACTGTGTGACAAATCTGTAGATGGCGAAGTTTATCGTGACATAATCCAACAGTTTATTGCATTGTTGGAGGTGAAAGAACAAGAATGTTGGTTTAAACAGGACAGTGCGACCTGTCATACAGCAAACGAAACAATAGCCATGTTACAAGAATTCTGCGGACGCCGTTTGATCTTGTGGCCCCGAAGATCTCCAGTTCTTACTCCTCCAGATTTTTTCCTTTGGGGATATTTATAAGGTCAAGAGGTTCACAACAATCTTCATACACTTGAAGAATTGAAGGCACACACTGAAAGAGAGATTGTAAACATAACTGAATAAACATTACGTAAAGTCTCTGCAAATGTCATGAACATGCATGCCGGCGACAGGAAACCATTTCCAACACTTGTTGTAAAGTATGTGTAATTTGCTTCCCTTTTGTGTTCTTTGTGTAGCAAATCAATTAACTTTTCTGTAGTCCATAACACGGCAACGTACTTTTTGAGACACCCTGTATTGTTTAATTCGAGGTTTAATGACCACCGTGAACAATTCAGTGGGCTATAAGCAGTTGCCCGTCCCTAATTTAGGACCAGTGGCTCCAGAGAAGGGAGAAAACCAGCGCCGTAAGACAAAAACAACATCCATGCATCACCGGAATTCGAACCCAGACCCATCTCGGACGAATTATCAGGAGCCATCGCTTAGACCACTGCGCCAGCAGGGCGGCCCCTGTATTTGAAGAAATGTCTTTAATGTGATTACAAGCCAAGAAAAAAACTGCAAAATAAAATCCGAGTGTTTAAAAAGCCAACACACAGTTTAAATAAAGATCGGAGTAATATCTGCTTTTTATTGTTTTCGTAGAACTATTTAAGGATCTCCTTTGCAGAAAGAAAGTACACATACGCTATTATGATGGCGAAACTAAACAAGCTTTAAAATTATGCAATGCATGAACACGTTGCAACCTGGTTAAAACAAAGATTACTTGAAAATGGCCTATTTCATAGTTATACACTATCTACCAACAAGAAATTGGACACCCCTGCAATCGACGATATCAGTGGTCCTGATACACGTCACGGCCGCCGCCGTAAAATATCGTGTGGGAAACAACAACGCAACCACAGTCGCATGCAAGATGCCACGCAGTTCGGAGCTCTCTGATTTCGAGAAAGGTGTAATCGTCGGGTATCACAGAAATGGCCGATCCATACGTGACATATCCAGCGAGTTGAAGTACCCAAAATCGACAGTGGCCTACGTGATTGGCAAGTGGAAGATGAGAGGTGACTGTCGGAATGTGCCCCGACCCGGCAGACCCAAAAACTGGGAGTTAGAGACCGACGGGTGCTGGCCAGAGAAATTCGGAAGAACCGCACCAAATCGATGGGCCACATCCTCGAGGAGTTTCAACAGGCATCCGGGAGTGTTCTTTCGATGAATACCATCCGTAAGGAAGCCCATCTGCTCGGTTATCATGGACGTGCTTCCGCCCACAAGCCTTTGATCACCAAATCCAATAGCGCTGCTCGGCTAACGTGGTGCAAAGAACGTCGACAGTGGGCCGTTGAACAGTGGAAACAGGTTCTCTGGAGCGACGAATCAAGGTTCACCCTCTACCGTTCGGATGGCAGGGTCTGGGTTTGGCGTCTGCCTGGAGAACGCCTCATGCCGGAATGTATTGTGCCAACTGTTAAGTTCAGCGGCGGTGGAATTATGCTATGGAAGTGTTTCTCCTGGTATGGCACGGGACCCTTGGTCGCAATTCCTGGTAGTCTCAACGCCGAGACCTACTGCACCATTTTGGATGACCATGCGCTTCCAACGTTGTGACAGTTTTACTGGGTGGACCCATGTTACTTTCAGGATGACAATGCCACCTGTCATGTTGCGAGATCCACCATGGCTTGGTATGGTGACAATGGGGTTAATCGAATGGACTGGCCTGCGCAGAGCCCGGACCTTAACCTTATCGAGCACCTCTGGGACGAGTTGGAGCGTCGACTTAAGGGGTGCCCCCACCGTCCGAAATCGGTGAAGGAACTGACCTGTCTTCTCCAAGCCGAGTGGAAGAAAATACCGCTAGCCGTCGTACAACGCCTGGTTGAGAGTATGCCCTGGAGGGTCGCAGCTGTAATCGCCGCTCGTGGAGGCTCCACCAACTATTGAAGGTGAATAAACTTCGTTTTCCTTTGCTATCACAGGTGTCCAATTACTTGTTGGTAGATAGTGTATAATAGAGTCCATAGCAACCATGTTTGTTATTGCTGCTACAAAGCTGCTATTCTCATACACTCCGCAGCAGTCTAATGAACTGTCATACGTTGGATGCTGTTAAATCTCATACAAAAAACTGCGAATTAGAACTACGTAAATGAGCATGCCAAAGGAAAAACACGACGGCATTAAAGATGCGGTCATTATCGACGCTACTTGCGGCAGCGTTTTTCCTTGTTTCTGTGGAATATCGCACCTTTATGGGTTTATTTTGAACACGCGAAAAACCCGTTCCACAGGGGCGGGTTCTGCGAGTAATTGTGATAGTCAGCTATCCTTCCTGGTTTGAGTCACTTTCGTGTAGGTGTTTACGAATTCCCATCTGATTTTTTTGTAGCAAAAACGAAAAACATAAAATAAAATGATTAGCTGCAAATGACTCGGTGAATCATCTCAAAAAATGTAACTTATAGACCCGAAAATCTAAACTACGGGGATAAGTTTATGATAACATATATCCTAGTTCTTCAAAATATTTTACGTGCATGCAGTTCAGTCGAACAAAAATTTCATACTTATACACAGAACAAGAAGCAAGTGTCCACTTGAGTAAACGAACTGCGTTTACAGGAAAGTTAAAGTCTCAGCTCATTACTGAGTGTATTGGGTTTTGTATAAAAATATGAGACAAGTTTTGGCATGACGCTTGGTGAAACTGCATGTTACTCTATACCGTATAATATCCAATGCAAAATAGCATTTTGTTTTCCAAAATGCTATTTGCATTGGATAAACCCATGTTTATCCAATGCAAATAGCAAAAACCCATGTTTTTGGCACTGCTTTTTTTCTAATGCAAAAAACTAAGTGAGAAATAAGAATTTCAATTGAATTTTGTGAGCTATAAATATACGATGCATCCCAGAAGTGGACTGTTATTAATAATATCTATGAAAATGCAAGGGAAGAGGTTCGGCTATTTCAGGATACAGCATCAATAAAAATTGGAAAGGGAGTGAGACAAGGTGACACCATATCCCCCAAACTCTTCAATGCCACATTGCAAAATATCTTTCAATCATTGAACTGGGAAAACAAGAGGATAAAGATTAATGGAGATTATATAACTCACCTTTGTTTTGCTGATGACGTAATCATTTTTGAAACTACCCCTTCACACAGCGGCAGTGTATGATCCAGGAGCTTGCTGATTAGAGTAAAGAAGTGGGATAAAAATGAACTTTCAGACGACAAAACTCATGTACAATGCTTTTTCAAGAAATGAAGATCTTGCGATTGATTGAGAAAAGCTCGAGCTAACCGATATCTACATTTACCTTGGACAACAGATATCAAGCATGGGTCACACTGATGAGAAAATTAATCGGCGTATAAAACTTGGCTGGAGAACCTTTGGAAGAAACAGTACAATTTTCAAGAGCAATAATATGCAGTTATGTATTAAAAAAATGTTTAATCAATGCATCCTTCCAGTTCTTACATATGGAACAGAGACATGGACCTTAACTAAAAAAGACAAAGGCTGCAGACAACTGAAAGAATCACGGAGAGATGCATACTTGGTATAACTAGGAAACATAAAGAGGAACTCGTGGATAAGGAAAATGACAAGAGTGGAAGACATCATGATCAGAGTAAAATCTCTGAAATGGTAATGGGCGGGACATGTTGCCAAAAGAACGGACCACCGATGTACAACCGAAATTTTAGACTGGATTCCGGGGGACAGAAAGAATCAGAAGAAGACCACATGGGAGATGGATGGATGAAATTCGAAAGCATGCCGAAGTAACATGGGGAAGACAGGCTCAAGACAGAAAGTTGTGGAAGACACTTGGGGAGACCTTCATGCAGCAGTCGACTGATAACGGATGATGATGATGATGATATATCATCGTCAACCATTTTCAATCAAGAAATTTTCAAATGGGGCTAATAGTCGCAGATAAGTTACCAACAGAGGAATGGAAATATATGGTCACACTATAAGAACATACTCGAGACAGTGCATGTCAGACAGGCTAAAGAGTGCGCTATACCATCTTCGTTTTTAGCAAAATCGAGGATAAGGTTATTACAATCCATGCTGTGTAGGACAAGTAACGTTATGAGTGTTGACTCATGGCTGTCAGCAGTTCTTCCAAGTTGCATTGTTTTGTGCTTAATCGGCCCAAGCTCTAAAAAAAAAATCTATACCGTAAAGGAAAAGATAGATGGGTTAAATTACTTAAACATTTTGAAATTTATCTGAAGATCACAAGAATGAAATGGAAAAACACAGTTTGCTTTAAATCGCCTGTCAATTATCCTTTGCAAAATCTGTGGACACGGCAAATGAATTCCCACAAAATTTTATAACGATGAATTCTTCAGTGAGTAAACAAAATAAAATCGCTAAACAAACTGTCTACCCACAATTCAGTAGTCCATTGAAAATGTAGGCTTCTCTTATTATAGTTTTCTTTCCTTCGCAATCTTTGGCCCCATTTTGTCCTTTTCGTAATGTTAGAATATGCGAGAGAAAAATGGGGCTTTGGCTGGTGCTACATCAACGGAGAAAAATAACTGTGGAGAAATATTCAAGGAACTAAGTTTACTGAAAATCCATAGCTGTGTTTAATGAATGAATTTAAGAAAGATAAAATAATTCGAGTTACTACGAAACAAAACCAGGAAGCAAAATTTTTTTCAAAGCTTTTGAGGAGCCGTTTCCGAGCAAAATTTGTGTTTATTTAACGATTGAACTAAGGAAAAAGTAAAAGAATTTCCATTTACGATAAGAGACAAACAAGAAAGGAGTGCTTAATTTCTGGAAACTGACGTAGAACAAGTTTCGAGCAGAACTGTTTGGCTATTAGTTTCGTTGCCAATAAAGGAATATTTCTTTATAAATTACGGACTTATCTTGGTACTTGAGAGAGATGTGAAGAAAAGATGACAAATGTTTAACATACAACAAAAGGTCTGAAATATAAACAAATGAAGTCAGCATTACAGAAGCGTGCATGTACTGCACAAAACAAAACACATATCACCACAAAAATAATCTTATGCCGCTTTTGCTAAAGTTCGAGGAATCAAGGGGGAAAATAACATATTTTACTCTCTTACAGATACGAACGTGAGAAACCGAAGTTACTACTGACTTCCCTTAACAGAAAACATAGAAAAAGGAAGAAAAAACGTAAGATTCTTGAAATAAGGAATAAATAAATACATTTAGTTCTCAAAGCAACAGCGGGATGTACTCCATCCCGAAAGTAAGTTTCGTTTGAAAGTAAAACAAAAAGAAAATTATTGATAACTTTTAGTGTGCGATGAATTCTACATATCTTAATCTACTTTTTAACATTCTCCGAGGATGTTAAGGCACTTGTCATATCGTGGCATAAGTTTCTGGATACCTTCCTCATAGAAGTCTGCGTTCTCACAAAATGGCGTTAGGGCGTGTCTAATGGATGAGGCAACACAACTGCGCATGCGCAACTCTGAATGAATACTTGCAAGAGAGTGATGCGCGAACGTTGTTTACTTTCTGGATGGTCCTAGTAGTTAGTCCTGAATGTAAAAGATCAATTTTCATTCAGGAACAAACTCAAGGCAATATCTACAATTATTTTAAAACAGAATTTCTGATTTCTCATTTTTTATTGATTCGTGCCGGAAAACTGATCCCGTATATTTAACCAAAAATGACTGTATTGACGGTATGTTGTAGTAAAGAGGACAAGATGCAGTAGATGGTTCATCTCTAGAAATGCATCCACCAAATAATATACTCTAAATTAAAACCCCACAAATATACACTGATGGACATAGAGAAAGCCTCACCATGAAAGAAATGAAACAAAGCCAACTATACATATAGACAGCTACGTGGGAAAGAAGTGCTTTAATTTCTAAGATATTATGCCAACCCGATGGGTGAAAATACAGCAAAATGTGGCCTGAGTCATTAGGTTGGATGACAGCCATTCAGGTGATATACACTCGGCAATAGGGTGTAACATCGAGTGGAAAAGTATCCGGATGGTGTTTTGAGGTATTTCTGACTATGAATTGTAAACCTGTGTCCACGCACAATTCATCGACATTGAGACGGCGTCATACAGAAGCGTTAATTCGCCTGCAAATGACGTTATACACGTTCTCGTTGGGGAGAGTGGGGATCATCCTGGCTAGGACAGCCCTTGAACACCATGTTGGCACCGTCTGCTGATGTTGGAAGGTGCGAGTGGGCGTTATTTTGTTCAAATTGGGTGTCAGGAAAGCCACGCAGATATGGCAACTAAACGAGCTGCAGGGATACTCAGTTTAGTGTAATGGTTTGGAACAATATCAGTTTTGGCATGAGTTCACGACTCGTACGCAAAGTGGGAATAATGATAGCACAACGATATGTTCATAAGGTGCTGCAGCCAGTTTTGTTTCCCTATCTCTAGGGTATGCCTGATGCCTAGTTTCAACAATATAATGCCCGTACACACACTGCCAACATCAGCAGATAGTGCCTACAAGGGTTTCAGGTATTGCCCAGGCCAGCGCAATCTCCAGATCTATTCCCAACAGAGAACGTGTGTTACGTCATTGGCAGACGGCTTAACGACTACCTCACAGTGTAGATGGACAGTGGACACATGTCAACGAGGCATGGTCATCGATAACTCAGGACAGCATTCGAGGACTTTTCCACCCAAAGCGCGCAGTGTTGATGCCTAATGTATAACTCAGCATACCGGTCATACTACCTAGCGACTCAGGAAATACGACAACACCTTATACTGTATCCTTATCCATCGCATTCATACAATCCATAAATTAAATCACTTCTGTCCCACCTACTACATGTCTACAAGTGTGGTAAATTTCGGCTCATGTTGTGCATTCCTTCATAGTGTGGCATTCTCTCTCTCTCTCTCTCTCGAGATTATCTCTACTAAATTTTTCCAAGCATGATGTGGTGTTTGAAGGCGTTGCAATCTTTCTTTTTAGGAAACTTAAGGATTTTTTCTTATGATCGACATCCGTCATTCATGATAATGTATTTACCTATGAGAAAGACGCCGGAAAAGAAACATGTGCTACAAATTCCCCGTAAATGATATATAGTAACGCATAAGCAAAATATTGTCTAACATGCATTACTTTCCGAACACTCCTGGAATCTACATGCGTGATGAGCCACTCCTGCGGCGCGGTGACCTAAGCGCTGGCTTAAGATCATCCGTCCGAGAAGGGTCCGGGTTCGAATCCCGTCGGGCATGGATGTTATGCTTGTCTTAAGGCTCTGGCTCTCTACCTTCCCTGGAACCATTGGCCCTAGATCAGATCAGATGTAGAGGATTTTAGGAAGGGAGCGTGTAACTCCAGGTCTTAAACAACCCTTAGAAATAGGAAGCTAGGAGATTTGTGCTAGAGTGCCCGGTTTGAAAGTGACACGGAAGCGAGGTAGAAAGGAAAAGGAAGACTCCTTATTTATTACCAGGGGGGGGGCAGTACCCCTGGACCGACGGCTTAACGTGCCCATCCGACGCACGGCGGATATTTAGTGGTTCGAGCGTTTGTACCTGTCTGGGATTGAAGAGGTCTACTCCGTGGCAGACACGAACGTTGACCACTAGGCCACCCACGGTCTCCCAACCATAAATCAGGGAAGGGAGACAGATTTTAGCCCATCGAGTTGCTCAATGTAGTCGTTAAGCCTTCAATAAAAAAACAAAACAAAAATCTGTGTGTATGGTGGGGGCTGCGTTCAGACACAACATGATGAACTCGTAGTGATATATGCAGTCTCCCGTCCCTTATTAATGGTCTCTGGTTCCAGGGTAAGGACAAACCATCGCCGGAAGACATGCACACCACCAGTGACTCACAGAATACTCTCAAACCAGCCCTCTCAAAGTAATCGTCAGTCGGGGGAATCTCAATCGTACAGCATAAGTAGAAGTACCTTTTACATCTTTAGATTCTGATATAAATTTCGAAATTTTTTTGTAGTTATTCAAACATTTTGCAAAATATTACTTTGTTGTAAAGTTTTCGAAGAGAGGGTCCTAACTCCCTTCTTCAGTATGCCTATAATAAGAAAAAATGCTAACAACTATCTGTGATAAATACATCAAAATTCTTGGCACCCAAATGGAAAAGATCATGAGAATCTTCCGAAGGAATGAACCGGTAGAGTTCTATGAAAAACTGTTGTGCAACACACGCACTCCACTAACATAAGGGAAAGAAGAATTCTTTTTCTTCCCATACCTGGCGTAGTAGAGCCACCCTTGCAGGAAACAACAAACAGTGGTGTATGGAAAGTTTCCTGCCGAGAGCCAGAGAATCTACGAGGACCGTGAAGTGCATGAGTTTCTTGTTTACTCCGTGATCCCAGCTTTATTTCCCGGGGGCGTATCCCAGAGTCCCGGTCGTAATTGCCCTGGCATCATTCACCTGGAAAAAGGAGCTAGATAGGTACAGCAGGACTTCCTCTCAGATGGGAGTATCGTTTGCAGTCTCTCTCGCCGCAGTCATTTCCTGCTCAGATAGGCTGAGGAAAAAATAACTTTCGTAAGAAAACCAAAATTGTTTTGTGTGGAGATCAGGGCATTGCGGGAAATAAGAAGAGCGGAATCCCCAATCTCAAAAGCACGAAGAAAAATGCATAATGCATGAATTTTCTCCTATGAAGATATGCAGGAATTTTTTCAACTTAAGGTGCTTTGTGGTATTTTAATAAACTAGAATACTTCAGAAATATATAGCTATTCACAGTACAATTATTACAAAGGAAAATAATATGCATTAGGTTAAAGCGTTAATTAAATGACTGAAATTAACTTGTTTAACTCAACCATGAATGAGTAGATTATTGACAGCCCCCTAAAAATGGGAGAATTATGCTCGCTGGTTGGTAATCTGATTTTAGTGACTCACGAACTTCGTAGTACAGAGGACGCTCACATATTTTTGGGACGATTTTCCAGCCGATTTTTCCAGCATGTTCAAAATAAAATACTTTCTTTCTTAAATGTTCTATCTGATAGTCCTTTCTCTGGACTATGAACGTACATCTAGATTTGCAAGATAACAGGGCATCTATATACATCTACAGGGCATCAAGATAACAGGGCATCTATATTAATTCTATAAGATTTTTTACTGTGACTCCTGTTTTGAGAGAAAGTCTGAACGTAAAGATATAGTTGAGGTGTCAAAATAAAGGTCTTACCATGTAGATGTGCCAGTCAAAGAGAAAAATTAGATTGGGACAGCGGTTCGGGAGTTGTGGGGCGGCAAATTTCCCAATTAAAATTTATGGGAGAAACGTGCGGTTGACTCACGCGCTGTTGAAGGCGGAAGCATGGAGGGACTGAGATAGTCCAAAGTCTTCTCTTTTCTGAACGAACCGTTGCGCAAAGCAACGCTAGCAGGCATTGGTATCAAAGTTCTCATCGGAACAGCGAACACTTTCGAAGACCTGATTGCGTTATGCTGTTGGACTGTGTGATGTAGATATACAATTTAACATTCATTCGATCCAGTTTATTCACGTAGGTAAGACGTTTACCATTATGTAAAGATGTAAGTAAACATTCCGTTGACCATCGTTACGTGGTCGTTAAACCTTCAGTTAAAAAAAAAAAAATCACGAACCTGGACTATTGTATTTACTTAAGTGGTTGAATGAATTTGCCAATCAAATAAAATTTACATTTGTTGTTTCATATGAGTTTATTCTTTAAAAAAAAACCTGTCGATTCCGACGGGTGAAGACTATTCGCAACGCGAATCTCATTCCTACAACATTTACAAACACAGTTGTGACTGAAGATGAGAGTGAAAAAGTGCGCTATCCAGTTGAAGATTTGCACACGATCGTGATAAGTAGACTTCCGCCTCACATGTTAAGACTGAAAAAGGGTGCAGTCGTGATGCTCATCACGAATCTGGCCGCGTCGGTGGCGCAGTGGTCTTAGCGGTGGCTTATGATGATTCGTTCGTGAAGGGTCCGGGTTCAAATTCCGGTGAGGCATGGATGTTGTGTTTGTCTTAACGGCACTGGATGTTTCCCTTCCCTGGATATAGTGACCATAAATTAGGGACAGGCGACTGCTTATAGCCCATTGAGTTGCTCACGGTGGTCATCAAACCTTCAGTCAAAAAAAAAAAAAAATCAAGAACCTGGAATAATGTCTTTACTGAAGTGGTTGAATGAAATTGTCAATCGAATAAAGTTTACATTTGTTGTTTCATATGAGTTTATTCTTTTAAAATAAAACAGAAAAAACTAAGTGTCGATTCCGACGGGTTTTGTCTAGTTTCATTAAAATTGGTAGCGGTATTTTATTCCACTCCTCTTCCACTGATTTCTGTAGTCCAATCATTGTTTTACTTCTGCTTACAAAGAGCGCTCTTTTTAGCATATCGAAGTCCATCGGTAACACATTAGGGAACTTTGAATGAATATGAGCAAAAGATAGAGACTTAATGTCATCTCTTTTTTCATTTTTCAAGAAATAGAGTGGTAGATTTGGATGTATTGCTGGTAGTTTTGCCCTGATGGAGTTCTACTCTTTGAAGGCTCTGTGGATAGAGGAATGGTACTTCCTCACTTATTCACATAAAGTGTTGAAACTGCGTCCTTCACATAACTTAACTGTTTTACACATGTTTTCGAACACATCCCGCAAGAGTCAAAAAAGTCCCTCTGCAATGATGTTAAAGGCTGCTCTACTTGATGGTGCTACAGTCGAGATTTTTGAATTGAGTAACTTACTACATAACATTTAATTTCATTTTTTGCTGTTTCCTTGATAACGAATAAAGCTTCAGAGTATGTTTAACAACAGCACCAATTTTCACCAACTTTTAAGGAGTTGAAAGTTTCCAAAATTTGGATGTTGATTTCATTACTGCCCCTCAGAAGGAAGAGACACTCATGAAATCAACATTCACTTTTGGAAACTTTCAACTTATCACAAACTTGTGAAAATTGGTGTTGCTATGAAACATTTTCTGGTTCCTTAATAAGACGAAACAACTACCAGCATTCACTCTTCCCCTTTTTGTTTTCAACAAGCACGTATTTTTGTTGGCCTCAACATCTTTTTTAATCTCCTTAATACTAAATTCATCCATATCAACAAATAGGGCATTAATTTCAACACTACATGACATGGCAACGGGATGTTAGCACGTCAAATGGAAACCTCTGAATGCTCAATGCAAAAGATGCAATGTGAAGAGTAACTATTAGGTGTGCAACTTAATTCTCGGCCCCAAACCGCAAGCTATCATAGAACGTCGGCAAATAGCTCTGTGCGATAATGGCTGATTGTAGCGCCATCCAACAGCTTTCCAGGCAACCGTAACCGCTCACAACTGTTGAGTCAAAAGGGACGAAAGTTGACGGTGAAAGCAATGTCGTTCGAGAAGCAACATTTGAGGCGATGCATTCCTGTTCGCGTTTCAGCTGAAACAAATTACCCCGCCGAAGCCCAGCAAATGATCTGTGCTGCTTTGGGTGAGGCTGCTGTGTCCTACAGTACGTGTAAGAAGTGGTTCCAGCGGTTTAAGCAGGGAAATTTCGATCTCCGTGATGCAGAACGTCCGGGACAGCCACAGAAAGTTGACGATGAGGAACTGGAACAACTGTTGGACGCGGATCCCTGCCGCACACAGTCAGAGCGCACCCAGGAACTCGGAGTAACACGGCAAGCCATTTCAAAGCGCCTGCACAAGCTTGGACGGATTCATAAGGAGGGCCGTTGGGTGCTCCACCAACTCACAGCTGCGAACAAGTCTAGGCGCTACGATGCTGCTGTGTGCTTGTTCTGCAGATTCAAGAAGGATTTTCTCCACAAGATTTTGACCTGTGATGAGAAGTGGATCCTCTACGATAATCCTAAGCGCCGCAAATCGTAAGTTTATCCAGGTCAGCCTACCACCAATACCGCCAAACCGAATATCCATGCCAGGAAGTTGTTGCTGTGCATATGGTGGGATCAGCGCGGTGTCGTACATTATGAGTTGCTCAAACCTGGTGAAACGGTCAATGCTGAGCGTTATTGCCAGCAAATAATTCGTAGGAGTGACGCAATGGAGGCGAAAAGGCCATACACCGGCCTGGGCAGAAGGTCGGTCCGGTTGCTTCAGGACAACGCGCGTCCTCACACCGCGAAAACGACTTTAGGCACGTTCACCGACTTGGGATGGGAGATTTTGTCCCACCCGGCGTAATCACCAGACTTCGTCCCGTCGGATTATCACCTCTTTCGCTCCCTGCAACATCACCTGAGTGATACGCATTTCACTTCTGTCGAGGAGGTCCACACAAGTATTCATGACTTTATCAACTCGAAACAGCCATCTTTTTTCCGCAGTGGCATTCAGCAGCTCCCTGAACAAGGATTCAAATGTATCCAACACGACGGAGATTATTTCGCTGATTAGGTTCGCATTCGATTTGCTATAATTTGTTGTCAACGTGTCGTGCCTGTGGCCGAGAATTAAGTTGCAAACCTAATAAATATGACACGCGGGGCGTAAAGAGTAAATCAGCATAGAAGCAGGCGAAAGGAGTTTGCTTGTGCCTTGCTCCGGACAATCACACTGAAAATTAACGCAAAGAAAGTATCGTTTTACGATATTGTGTCGGCGTGTGTAGTGTCGGCGCCGTGTCTTCGGTAGGTGGAAATCTTAGTTGCTTTAAGAAAGAGGCGACAATATTTGTGGCAAATCATAATCGCTGTCTTGAAGTCAAACGGAAATACGCCATTAGACCAGATGACGTGTTTGCAGCCATCCGAATTCCAGTTGCGATAGGTTTTTGCAAACTGGAATTCTATTTTGTTCACGGTACGACGACGGAAAGTCTTTGTGCATGAACTTGTGGATCCACACCTCATTAAATTCCGACATTACCTGCTCCGAGGTAGCTGTGAGATTGATGCGAGTCAATTGAACGTTTATGGCCAAATTTTTCTCATTGATTGGATGTTTCTCCGTACTTCACTTAGTCTTGGTAGTCTTGGTATACACGTGCGATGGTCTACCGTGGAAATCCCAACATCTCAATAGCGGCAGTGATTGAACAACCGACCTTCGTTGAAACTACAACCTGGCCACGGCCAAACCAACTTACATCGCTGCATTTACCCCATGACTACTTTTACGTGACTGGATTCCAATGCAAAGAGACCTGCTGTATTTACAAACATTGCCAAATTCAGCAACCCACGATACTTCTGCTTTGTACATGTTAACGGGGTGTATAAATCGGGTTGGGGCGAATGGAATGCCCGACGCGAACGAGCAGTGGAGACAGACCCCACCACAGTGGAACGGAACCACCCACAGGTGTCGCGGGTATTACGTCACAGAGTTACTATAAATAGCTAGCACGTGTGTGAAGAACAAGGTTCAGGCGTGGTTTGTTTGGACGTAACGTGACTTGTGAAGGAAATGTGCAGACACCGGATTTGAGAGTCATCTTCTAGTATGAATTTAAACTGGGCCATTCTGTAGGAATTGCCGCTCGAAACGTTAACAAAGCACTTGGAGAGAATACAGCTAACGAACGAACCATTTGGTTACGGTTTGTGAAGTTTCGAAGCGGAGATACAGACTTGCAAAACGAAGAGCGTGGTCACCGACCTCACGATGTTCTGTTATGATTGGTTGAAGCGAACCCACGTGTCGTGAGATAGCGACAGAGGTAGGTGTTCACCGCGCAGCAGTTGTCCGGCGTCTGTCTGCTTCGAGTTAGGTCAAAAAGCTGGACATGTGGCAGCCGCATGAGTTGACAACTGCCAACAAGACTAGGCGTTTGGAAGTCTGCACGTTGCTGCTTGCCAGGAATAAACATGAACATCTACTGCATCGAATCGTTACCTGCGACAAAAATGGGTCCTTTATGATAATCTGAAACGATCTGCACAATGGTTAATCAAGGCACAGCATGCTGGACGGCATTCTAAGCCACCCCTACACACCAAGAAGATGAGGCTCGTTTTCTGGTGGTACACAGCCGGGAAAATTCAGCGGTGCTTCTTGTCAAGATGCTAAACCATCACTGCAGAACGTTAATGTGCTAAATTACACCAGGTGTACCGGAAGTTGTCGCAAAAGCAACTGGCTTTGGTCAACAGACATGGTGTTCTTCTGCTCCAGGACAACGTCCGCCCTCATGCCGCACAACGAACGATGCTGACACTAAGTGCCTTGGGCTATGAAGCACTGGCAAAAAATTCTGACACTAAGTGCCTTTGGCAATGAAGCTTGTCTCCGACTGGCTATCATCTGTTTCGTCGCATGGATCACTTTCTGTCCGGGAAACAGTTCACGACAGACAACGAGGTTCAACATGCAGTTGATGACTTCTTCAGGTCCCAGCCACAAGCCTTTTTTTGTTCCGGGATCATGGCCTTGCTGGACAGATGGGAACTATGTGTCGATGCCGAAGGGAATCATTTTGCCTTAGTAGGTTATCCTACCTTCCCGTTCTTGCCGTCCACGTGTGCTGGTCCTTTGACGGACATTTCATTCGCAACAACCCAATAATAATTTGATCAATAAGTACATTTTTCTTATGCGGTTATAGCAGATTCTCAAGAGATAACACCGATGAACAGTTGAATCGGAGACATAGGCGGAGACATACATGAATTTAAATGTTCCCCCTTTTATCAATGATTTATTTCTCCTGATTTTAACATTTAACTTCTGTGTGTTGCGTAACAGAAATTGATAACTGCCGTACACTCATACATCTAGTTAACTATCAGGTCGTTTGGAATCTAATGGTAGATTTTTTGAGGTGTCACATTCAACTCGCCCAGTGTTTGCAGACCAACCCGCTCGCAGCGCCATTTTCAAATCGCCCATAATGTTCGCAGATTAACCCGCTCGCAGCGCCATTTTCAGCTGGCCCACAGTGTTTGCAGACCAACCCGCTCGCAGCGCCATTTTCAAATCGCCCACAATGTTTGGAGACCAACCCGCTCGCAGCGCCATTCGTACGATCTGAAGGGCGACACACACGCCACATACACGTCATAATCGGTTGAGCTGCAGCAGTTGCTACTCGTGCGAGAGTGGTCTGTACAGCATGTTAAGAAGGAGTGAGTAGCGGGTGATTCCGCTTCATGATTTCAAATTGGTCGTAATGCGGCACAAACCTATCGTAATGTGGTCGACGCATTGGGCGAGGAAGCAAATCTGAACGTATTGTTCTTCGGTGGTTTTAAAAGTTTCGTTCCGGTGACACGAGCCTACAAGAGGAGGGCAGAAGAGAACATTCGGTCATTGATAACGACGCTCTGCAAATGTGGAGGCACATCCTCGTGTAACAGTCAGAGAACTCGCTGAACAGTACAATGTGTCGGTGTCAACCATTTCGGAACATCTCCACCAGATTGGTAAGGTCAGGAAGTTTAGATACATGGCTTCCACATGAATGACGGAGAATTAGAAACAGCAATGATTTGAGCTGTGCAGTAACCTTCTGCTTCGCAACGAAAAGGAGACTATGTTGGATCGCATTGTAACCTATGGTGAGTAGTGGGTGCTATACAACAACCGAAAGCGATCTGGACAGTTGCTGAACCATGGTGAACCACCGGAACCACATCCTATACCAAGGTTGATGCCAAAGAAGGTTTTGCTGACAGTGTGGGGGACTGTTCATGGTGTCATACACTACAGGTTCTTGAATGTTGGTGAAAGCATTACCTTAGTCACATGTTGTGACGAAACTGACCGAATGCACCAGAGTTTTGATCCAAACACCCATCTTTGGTGAACAGGAAAGGCCTTATCTTCGTATATGATAACACGAGACCACACGTGTCACAAATGACACACATTCACTCTATTCGCATGACTTGGCACCTACCGATTTCCTCCTGTTCATGCATTTTTGCAATTACCTCAAGGACAGGACCTTCAGAAACAGAGAGGAACATTCCGGGACTTTCTTGCAGCCAGAAAGCCAGATTTCTTCCGGACTAGCATTGAAGCACTTGTAACTGGCTGTCAGAGGTGTGTAGCTACTGAAGGCACCACTTTCGGATAAAACAAGATTGTGTGCCATCAGGTATTTCTCTTTCTTTTTTTACCCTCCAAATTGCCCATTATTTTTCAAACGACCTAATATTATGGACACAAGCGATTAACAATGGTTCCCTTTGGTTGGTTTTTTTAAACTTTTTGATTGTGCTATTGTATAAGAGTTGACAAGTGCATACGGTTTAGTTCGGATAAAACGTTGGCCCAGAAACAGCGAGGTGTAAAACTTTGTAACAGAATGCCTTATAACCAAGTCTGAGATTTCAACACTCTGTAATCGCACAAGTGCTTAAAAGCAAAGCCTAAATACCTCAAGGGCAGGACCTTCAGAAACAGAGAGGAACACACAGGTGGTATTGTCATCCTGAAAGTAACATGAGTCCACCCTGTAAACTGCCACAATGTGCAACATAATGAATGAATATAGTAGTAAAATATTTGAAAAAGAAACAACAAAAAAACTAAAACGACTTACCACCCGTACACATGTGCCAAAAAGGAATTACATTTTTGAATTCGCAACTCGTATTACAGTGTACGAGAAATTTTCTGTGACCAAAGAGGAAATCTGTAACAACAAATGATCAGGAATGATCATTCTTTTGATGCCGACATCAATTGATATACACTATCTACCAACAATTGATTGGAAACCAGTCATAGCAAAGGAAAACGAAGTTTATTCACCTTCAATAGTTGGTGGATCCTCCACAAGCGGCGATTGCAGCTGCGACCCTCCGGGGCATACTCTCAACTAGGCGTTGTACGACGCCTAGCGGTATTTTCTTCCACTCGGCTTGGAGAAGACAGGTCAGTTCCTTCACCGACTTCGGACGGTGGGGGTACCCCTTAAATCGACGATCCAACTCGTCCGAGAGGTGCTAGATAGGTTTAAGGTCCGGGCTCTGCGCAGGCCAGTCCATTCAATTAACCCCATTGTCTTCTGTCATGTTACGAGGTCCATGGTGGACCTCGCAACATGACAGGTGGTATTGTAATCCTGAAAGTAACACGAGTCCACCCCGTAAACTGCCACAACGTAAGAAGCGCATGGTCATCCAAAATGGTGCAGTAGGTCTCGGCGTTGAGTTTACCAGGAATTGCGACCAAGGGTCCCGTACCATACCAGGAGAAACACCCCCATAGCATAATTCCACCGCCGCCGAACTTCACAGTTGGTACAATACATTCCGGCAGGAGGCGGCGATCTCCAGGCAGACCCCATACCCAGACCCTGCCACCCGAACGGTAGGGGGTGAACCTTGATTAGTCGCTCCAGAGAACCTGTTTCCACTGTTCAACGGTCCACTGTCGACGTTCTTTGCACCACGTTAGACGAGTAGCGCTATTGGACTTGGTGATGAAAGGCTTGTGGGCGGCAACACGTCCATGATAACCGAGAAGATGGGCTTCCTTACGGATGGTATTCATCGAAAGAACACTCCCGGATGCCTGTTGAAACTCCTCGCGGATGTGGCCCATCGATTTGGTGCGGTTCTTCCGAATTTCTCTGGCCAGCACCCGTCGGT
This sequence comes from Macrothele yani, assembly GCA_039090855.1. Classification (NCBI taxonomy): domain Eukaryota; kingdom Metazoa; phylum Arthropoda; class Arachnida; order Araneae; family Macrothelidae; genus Macrothele; species Macrothele yani. Next base: position 123,696,769 of record CM077026.1, read on the forward strand.
CTCTAACTCCCAGTTTTGTGGGTCTGCCGGGTCGGGGCACATTCCGACAGTCACCTCTCATCTTCCACTTGCCAATTACCTAGGCCACTGTCGATTTTCGGTACTTCAACTAGCTGGATATGTCACGTATGGATCGTCCATTTCTGTGATACCCGACGATTACACCTTTCTCGAAATCAGAGAGCTCCGAACTGCGTGGCATCTTGCATGCGACTGGTTGCGTTGTTGTTTCCCACACGATATTTAACGGCGGCGGCCGTGACGTGCATCAGGACCGCAGATATCGTCGATTGCAGGGGCGTCCAATTACTTGTTGGTAGATAGTGTCTAACTGTGCAAGGAACTCTAAATTTCGCTTGCTGTCCTTCAAGGACCAATGAACAAGCTCAATTTTCTCTTCGATTTTGGCGATTGATTTTTTGCAATATTCGAAAATCATTTTCTGTTTTTCCGTAAAATAGAAACAGGGACATCATCTTTGCACCTTGTTTATCATCTTAGCTCGCAATATTTCACCCAAAATTAAAAAAAAAAAATTGGAAGATGACAAAACTCTTCTGCGCTTCGGTACTAAAACAAAATTCACCTACGGTTTCGAATTCGTCAAAATGTTGAACAGCAGAACTTAAAAGCCAATAATTCAATTCCACTTCGTAAATTGACGCCAGCTGCATTTCTGTCATTTTGCTTCGAAAATATAACACTAGCGCGGGGAAATCATCATTACCCATTACTTTCTGCTGTCAAACGTCTGGAAGCTTTGCTTAAGAAACGAGTGATATTTTGTAAAGTTTTAAGGAAGTCTGTGTTTCTCAACATTGTTTCATTCTCATTAAAACTTGCTTGTGGTAATTGCATTTAAAAATACCTGAGCATAGCATTTTAAGAGATACCACATTTTATTTGCAAATGAGAAGTGAAACGAAAACGTAATTTATAAATCGAAATTTAACACTCCTATCAAGTGCGTGATATGGAGGTAAAAACGGCAATTCCTCAGGTCAGAAGAGTGTGTGAACTCTTTAAAGTTACTGGTGAGTTCCAAACTGGGGACTACGGGTAACAGCAACAGGAAATATTGAAAACCGAAAAATGAAATACAAAGAGCAATCTTTAGCAAGGGCATTATAAGAAAGTAAGTTTATTTACGGCAATTTCTCAGATTTAATACAAAGAGCAATCTTAAGCAAGGGCGTTATAAGGAAGTAAGTTTATTTACGGCAATTTCTCAGATTTAATACAAAGAGCAATCTTTAGCAAGGGCGTTTTAAGGAAGAAGTTTATCTACGGCAATTTCTCAGATTTAATTTGGTGTCACAGGCGAACTCTAAACCGAAGATTTTAATCTGAGGCTGTATTGTTACTTCAAGGGAAAATACTGAAAACCTAAAAAACAAATAGGAAGAACATTTTTAGCAAGTGCGCAATAAGGAAATGAGTACATCTATGGCGATTTCTTAGGACAGAAGATGGTGTGGGGTTTTAACATTACGCCCTAGCACCAGACGGAGGACTTTAGAGCTAAGATCTACTGAAATAAAAACCATTGAAGGTCAAAAAGATAAATACTAAGGAAAAAGAATCTGCAAAGCTGTCTCAGACAGAAACGCCGAGGAAACAATTGCAGCCCAATTAAAACGATGCTTATCTCAATTCGAAGGAAAGACATACCGGGAAAGTTCCGTTAGTTTGATTGTCGTCCCACGCAGCAGAGCACAGGGCTGCTTACGCCAAGAAATCATGCTACATGTAAAGGTACACTATATTATCAAAGTATTCGGACACCACAATGTTTTGGAACAAATGGCTTTATTGTCGCAATTAGTAGTTAGTCGTTCCATCTTTTGCTTGTATGACAGCGACAACACATCGAGGCATACTATCAACAAATTCCCGGTAGGTCTCGACAGAAATGGCTCTCCATTTGTCTTGCAGAGCTGCTGCCATATTCGTTTGTCGTGGATTTCGACATCCATTGCCCCAGTTCATCCCAGAGGTGTTTTGTGGGAATAAAATCAGGAGTCTGAACAGGCGAGTCTAACAATTCCACCTAATTTTCAAGAAACCAGTACTGCACACGCTGTGCAGTGTGGCAAAGATTTCGATCGTGTTGGAAGAGACAAAGGTCATTTCCATAATACTGCCGCACTGTTGGTAGGACAGAATTATCCAGAAAGTCGAGGTACACTTCAGAGTTCATGGTTTCTGATATAATAACCAACGGGACGAGTTCCATTCACGAACAACTCCATACAATGATGGAGCCTCAGCCGAACTTAACAGTTGGAAGAACACAGTCCGATGGAAATCGTCCGGTGAGCTGTCGCCAAATTCAAACATGTCAGTCACATTGGAAGAGTGAAAAGCGTGACTTATCACCCCCGAAGAACAGCTTTCCAGTCGCCCACAGTCCATCCAGGAACGACGGGAGATGCACCACTTCAAACGGTGCTTCGCATTTACGGCACTAATGTGTGGTATGTGTGACATAATAATAACCTACCATAATAACCTACTCTGTGCAACTCTGAGGATTGTTATGGTATTAACCTTGCCATTGCAAGCTTTTCCTGCTTCAGCAGAAACTGAAACGGCAGAAAAAGAACAGGATTTCTTAACATTTCTTGCCATGGTTCTTCTGTCACATTCCGTCAGTGTGTGCTGCCTTCATGAATGGTTCTTTTTTTATTGTCTTTGGTAGTTGCACCGTCCTTATTCGATCTCTCTTTTTTTTTTTTTTTTTTTTTTTTTTTGATTGGAGGTTTAACGACCACCGTGAGCAACTCAATGGGCTATAAGCAATCGCCCGTCCCTAATTTAGGGTCACTGGTTCCAGGGAAGGGAGAGAGCCAGTGCCGTAAGACAAACAACATCCATGCCTGACCGGGATTCGAACCCGGACCCCCTTACGGACGAATGATCAGAGGCCATCGCTTAGACCACTGCGCCACCGGGGCGGCTTCCATCTCTTCACAACATCACTTAAAGTTGATTTTGGTATGTTTAGTTTAGCTGCAACGCTCCGTATGTAAACGTTACTCAAATGACATCTTATAACCAGCCCACGCTGCAGCTCGGAGAGTCCACGTCTACGCGGAATATCCGCTTCAAAGTAACTGATTACACGACCGAATATCTCAGCTTTATATACAGTACATACCTCCCTACTCACAGCGCACCTTCCTGCGCAACCATTCTTTGCACTTAGGAAAATATTTGGTAGTGTCCGAATACTTTTGATAATATAGTGTACATATCTACAATTTCCGTTTTTCTACACTGAGGAGTGCCGTTTTGTTAGCAGTAAGATGATAAATTGCTTGATTTGGTGTCCCACTAAGTGGTTCGTTTTTAATGTGCATAAATACTTGTACCTGGAATACACCACGACAGAAGGAGCAAAGGTTCTTGATAATATTGTTACGAAAATAATATGGCCCAAGCTGTATTCGTATTAAGAGCGCCGAGTTAACGCAAGGAAAGACATCCTGCGAACAAAGTCCCTAATTTTCGCCCCTTCACCCAAACAAAAAATGCGCGTGGAACTCTGTCCCTAGACGGCACGTGATGTGACCAGATACTGATAAACCAATTCTCAAGTGGTTAGTTTTGACGGGTCAGGGTGTCGAGGGTGAGAACAGAGAAGAAAAGAGTCAGTTGCTGGGTACCGTCGAATAGACCAGGCGTCCAAGAAAACAGAGGGAACTTGCTGACCTTCGATTATTGAAACCACTCGGACTAGAGTTGATTCCTCAACATAACAGAGAAAACATGCCAAGTCTGGCTTCATAGTTCAGGAACTCTAATTGGCATGAGTTAGCGATTGGCAGGCGAGTCCGACTAGGAATGTTAAATAACCAAAAATCCAGCCCAACGTTACTTAAATTTACATCCAAGCACAAAGTGGTACAGCTTATGTTAATTATTTTACCACTTACCAATCAGTTTATTTTTACAATTACCTGTATTAAAAGTCTGTGCTCGACTTAAACGCTACTGATTTTCTTTGGACTGGCATAAGTCATTTATTCAGCGCTCTCACCTGCAGTATCCATAAAAGAACCCGGAGTGCGACCAATTCGCAGCCCCGGTTGCAACAATATGTTTCAATATGAGTCCATCCAGAGAGTTCAGTTCTCTCACCTGCAGTATCCATAAAAGAACCCGGAGTGTGACCAATTCGCAGCCCCCGGTTGCAACAATATGTTTCAATATGAGTCCATCCAGAGAGTTCAGTCCTCTCACCTGCAGTATCCATGAAAGAACCCGGAGTGTGACCAATTCGCAGCCCCGGTTGCAACAATATGTTTCAATATGAGTCCATCCAGAGAGTTCAGTCCTCTCACCTGCAGTATCCATAAAAGAACCCGGAGTGTGACCAATTCGCAGCCCCGGTTGCAACAATATGTTTCAATATGAGTCCATCCAGAGAGTTCAGTCCTCTCACCTGCAGTATCCATGAAAGAACCCGGAGTGTGACCAATTCGCAGCCCCGGTTGCAACAATATGTTTCAATATGAGTCCATCCAGAGAGTTCAGTCCTCTCACCTGCAGTATCCATGAAAGAACCCGGAGTGTGACCAATTCGCAGCCCCGGTTGCAACAATATGTTTCAATATGAGTCCACCCAGAGAGTTCAGTCCTCTCACCTGCAGTATCCATAAAAGAACCCGGAGTGCGACCAATTCGCAGCCCCGGTTGCAACAATATGTTTCAATATGAGTCCATCCAGATAGTTCAGTCCTCTCACCTGCAGTATCCATGAAAGAACCCGGAGTGCGACCAATTCGCAGCCCCGGTTGCAACAATATGTTTCAATATGAGTCCACCCAGAGAGTTCAGTCCTCTCACCTGCAGTATCCATAAAAGAACCCGGAGTGCGACCAATTCGCAGCCCCGGTTGCAACAATATGTTTCAATATGAGTCCACCCAGAGAGTTCAGTCCTCTCACCTGCAGTATCCATAAAAGAACCCGGAGTGCGACCAATTCGCAGCCCCGGTTGCAACAATATGTTTCAATATGAGTCCATCCAGAGAGTTCAGTCCTCTCACCTGCAGTATCCATGAAAGAACCCGGAGTGCGACCAATTCGCAGCCCCGGTTGCAACAATATGTTTCAATATGAGTCCACCCAGAGAGTTCAGTCCTCTCACCTGCAGTATCCATAAAAGAACCCGGAGTGCGACCAATTCGCAGCCCCGGTTGCAACAATATGTTTCAATATGAGTCCACCCAGAGAGTTCAGTCCTCTCACCTGCAGTATCCATGAAAGAACCCGGAGTGTGACCAATTCGCAGCACCGGTTGCAACAATATGTTTCAATATGAGTCCATCCAGAGCGTTCAGTCCTCTCACCTGCAGTATCCATGAAAGAACCCGGAGTGTGACCAATTCGCAGCCCCGGTTGCAACAATATGTTTCAATATGAGTCCATCCAGAGAGTTCAGTCCTCTCACCTGCTACTAGTATCCATAAAAGAACCCGGAGTGCGACCAATTCGCAGCCCCGGTTGCAACAATATGTTTCAATATGAGTCCACCCAGAGAGTTCAGTCCTCTCACCTGCTACTAGTATCCATAAAAGAACCCGGAGTGCGACCAACTCGCAGCCCCGGTTGCAACAATATGTTTCAATATGAGTCCATCCAGAGAGATTTCACCTATAGTACAGTTAAGATTTGACCATAATTATTTTTAAGCGTTTCTATTTTAAACCTTCCTGCAATTCTACTGTTTTTAGTATTTATTTTTCTGCGAATAGAACGAATGAACACTCGTTATGTGCTTCCCAGCGTTTCGACTTAGGAGATGATACACCGATGATAAGCGGGAGCATTTCTTTCACATTTGGAAACGCAGCTTTCAAATTTTTATCACGTGCAGTTATAATAAATGAATAGACATTCATAATTAAAATCATAATGCCATGTGTACCCTGGGGCGGCACAGAAATTAAATAGCTAATTTCTCGCGCCGTGCAGTTGGTTTTGGCTCTCGCGGAACACACGACTATTTTTTTTTCTATCCTACGGTTAACGCCATTTCATTCCTGTATCCGAAAATCTATAGTACGAATAAGTTTACACTCTGACGGATTTAGGAAGACTTACCAACCAAAATCTTTCCTTTTCTCTAAAAACAACTCCATCATCAGCTGATCTTTCTGTATAAACTCCTAAGAAATTAGTTTTCTAAGACGGAAACATAAGTCTGAAGATGAAAGTCTGCAACATACCTAACTTCAGCAAAACTCATTTTACCAAGTTCACAATGCAACAAATTTCTCACTAATCCCTTTTGCATGTTAATACGATTAAGTTCCCAAGTAGCTTTCCTAAGACCGACGGGGAAACTACTGGCTTTCCTTTGAAGCCATTTCAGCAGTGAGTTCGTGAAAATTACCAAGTGATCGGATCTTATGTTGAGCCTCCAGAATAGTTTGTTTTGACTTTAATAAAAGTGCGTGTATGTGATCCCTCTCACACGTTGTTTCTCAAAAACCAATTAGGATAAGGGCTTCAAATTCAGAACACACATCAAAGCGATCTTGACGATATGCAACTATTGTATTTTTATCGGGAGCTTTACAGTGTTATACAGACAGTCCTCCACTTTTTAAATTACAACTTTTCGACTCCCTAATCGCTTGTTGTGCACCAAATTCGGGCTTTCCGACGTTAGCTGGCCAACATGCGTTTTAAACTACATAATATTTTTAAAGTAAATATATTAACTTTTAACGTTATTTGACGTACTATATGTGATTCTGGTAACACTGTAGCTTCTTAATCTTATGCTCCAGATAAGTAGCACGAGGCTGCACTAATCTGCCCACATCTTACTCTGCTCACTCCACACAATACATACATCGTTCTTATCTTGTCAAAACATAAACACGTCACTGAAACCTGACTTCAAAACAGTTGCCACATAGCATTAAGTAAGTCAGAAAATTATCAGGAAATTACAAATGTATTTGCCGTTTTCAGAGACTGAGACAAAGTATAACACATACGTACTAGAAAGGCAATTTATTTATCTAAATAATTACCATGGGCGTCAAAAACATTCCGCCAAATTATAAACACTATATTGACAACAGTCAATAGACACCCCTTCAAAATCAAATGAACGGATCAGCTGCGTTGTTAAGATGCGCGGTACAGCTGCAAACGGTATAAAAACAAGATTGCAGCTGATCGCGATCATATCGCACTATGAAGTTGAGTGAAAATGTTGTGGCGGGAGAGAACTGACTTTAAGAAAGGAAAGATTGTTGGATGTTATATTAGTGGGTTGTCCATAAAAAAACCGCGAGGCGTTTAAACATACCCAAGTCAACTGTTTTGGATGTACTGAAAAAGTGGAAGACACATGGCGTGCCTGAAGCAGCAAAACGTACCGACAGACAAAAAAAATCAGTGATAGAGGACGTCGAAGCCTCAGGAGAGTCGTTACAGCTAATCGACGGAGTACAGCACAAGACCTGTGTACAGGTGAGTAAAAATGCTGGAACCTCAGTATGTACACGTACCATTCGCAGAAAACTTCATTCCATGGGTTACCGTGGTCGTGCGGCTGCCCATAAGCCTTTTATCTCCACTCGGAATGCTACTCGTCGTTTAGCATGGTGTAAAGAACAGTTATCGTGGACCGTAGATAAATGGAAAGGGGTCCTATGGACTGATGCATCCAGATACACGATCCATCAGCCTGATCGCCGTGTGTGGGTATGGCAGCAGCCGGGGGAACGCTATTTAGCATAGCGTACTGTTCCTGCGGTCTTGTTTGGAGCTGGCAGTGAACTCCTGTGGAAATATTTTTCGTGGTATGGTCCCGGCTCATTGGTTATCGTGGACAAACCCTTTAACCAGCACGTCTACCTCGATACTCTGAACAATTATGCCCTACCAATTATGTGGCAATACTATGGAACCGTGCCTTGTTGATACCAGAAAGATAATGCATCGGGGAATAAAAAACAAGGACTGTTACTGCGTGATTTGACAATAATTCCGTATCGTGTGTGGACTGGCCAGCACAGAGCCTTGATCTTAATCCCATAAGGCATTTATGGGATGAATTAGAGCGTCGCATAAGAACTTTGGAACCAAAGCCTACTACTTAGCGGCAGCATTATGTATTGAATAGAAGCGCATAATTATCGCTGTGATCCAAAACCTTGTCAAAAGCCTGTCTCGAAGGGTTAGTGCATGCATTAAGGCCAAAGGTGGACAGACACCGTACTAATGTATGTCAATAAATGTTATGTTTTGTTTCTCTACTAGGTGTTCGGTGACTTTTGTCAATATAGTGTATATGCCCCTACTTTAAAGGCCGGGTCATGGGAAGAGAGAACGTTTTGGAGGGCAGCGTGCAAGTCAAAGTTGAAGTGTGTCCACGTAAATGACTGTCGAGTGAAAGAAACAACTGTTAGGATGAAGGAGATATATCTGGTGAGTAAGCTGGATGACATACAAGCTCCCACCCAAGTTATTTGATAGTAACTCTGGGCAATGAAGCGGAGTGCGCACGAGCGTTATCTCGAAGAAGCAGAAGTCCCTTTCTGTTGACCAGTGCTTTTCCCTTCTTTTTCAGGTCCTCATGCACACGTTGCAGTTGTTCACAGTACACGGCAGCGGTGATCGTTTGGCTGTTTTGCAAGAGTTCATAATAAACACCACCACATGGCGGCTTCGATGTCTGAGGAATTTTGCCACTGGTGGACAACCAATGTCTGGAAAGTTTTAGATTACTCTACAGGAATCACTTCTTGTCACATGTGAGCACCCTATTAAAAAATGGTTCCTTGTCATAGCAAGAAAGCAAAGCAAGACAAGCTGAGTCACATTGCTGTTTGTTCACTGCAGACATTTCGTGAGGGGCCCACTTAAACAATTTGTATGCCTTGCGTATTGCATGCAGAAGACTTCGGACGGTTTCATCAACAAAGGATTGTGCCAGTTCCTGGAAGTTGTTATTGAGTAGGACAGTAGCCATGTTCGGCTAATGTCAGGTATCTGAACATTGTTGCGGACCAAGTTAATTCATTCATGCTAACAGTGTCCCCTGCTGGTGATGGCCACTACCAACAGCACAATACGCCATGCCACACTGCCAGAACCGTCAAGGAGTGGTTCGAGGAACATGCTGGTGACTTTCTGTTAATTCCCTGGCCTCCAAATTCACCTACCATGAACCCAATCAAACATTTGTGGTTCGACTTGGAAAAGCGGGTTCGCGCTAAATCACCACCACCCCGAAATTTACGAGAATTGTAGGACCTGCTGTTAACAGTATGGTATCAGATACCCCACGATAACTATCGTCACCTCATCGAATCAATGCCTCGCCGAGTGGCCGCTGTTTTGCGGGCTAAATGGAGTCCTACAGCTTATTAGGTATATGGTCATAATGTAATGGATCATCGGTGTATATGTTTTATTCCTTGCCCATCTATAAGGGGGTTTTTCTTTACTTCTTAGCACTATGAACGAAATTTTTCCTTTCCGGCCAAAAGGGTGGAGCTTTTGGTATGATGTTATAATAGTGAAAGCGGTGTTACTTACTCGAAGTTGTGTCTATTTGAAGGCTGCGTGTTGAGTTGTTATCTATATATACAGTATATTTAGCTTTCGGATTTCAAAATGTTCTTCCTACTAGCGTTTGTTAATTAGTTCTGAAGTGTTAATACCATTGCGATTGATTCAAGCTTGTTCGAATAGTAACCTTCTGCATGAACGTATTAACAAAATAAAGCAAAAGATCTGTTAGTAACTATTTCTTTGTCCTTTATTTCGAGTGACTCCTGTTTCACTTTAAGTGAAGTATTTAAGAAGAACTGATTGTATGTATTGCTCAGTATGACATATATACACGAACATTATACCTTGCAATTAATAAACAGGAACCGTATGCAAACTATATTCGAAATAATATAACTATACTAGTGTTCCGACTTTCTTGGCGTAAAATAGAAACTCAAAGTTCCCAAGCTTTCCCACATCAAATGGCTTTCTCAAGGAAGGTAGACAGCAAACTGCAATCGCTATCTAGCCGGATTTGTCCGTTAATGTTAACATTATGGAGCCGTCATTTCTGAGATTCGAAATCGTTCTTGAGATTTTGAAATTATTAAGCGAATGTTTTTTGGATTGCACCACGATTTTAATTTAGAGCAACACAGCTGGCGTAGTTCGCCTTAGTTGTCTTCTGGAACCCGCGATATTATGCTTTCAAACTCTGAAATGACGCTTTTGGAGTTCGGTCTCGAACGGAAGCAGAACTTTGGTCCAAGTTCCAAAACTTAAGTTCCTTCTCGGGAGAGCTCCGGTTAGAAATATTGACGAAGTGGACGGTGAAATCTTTAGGTTTTGGAGTCGTGGGAGACTTCAAGTAATCCAGTTTCTAGCTGTGTCTCGAGGAAAGGGATAACTGGAGTGTAAGGTTGTTGAAGGTTATAGAGTCGCAAAGCCTATTACAACTTCATATATAGGGCATATCACTTTGTTTCGAATGACATGACGACCTTTCTTCTCAAGTTCACTTTCCTTGACAGGGTCTGGCGAAGAAATTTGTTCTTTTTCTCCTCGAACAATGATCCTTTTACTGAAGTCTTAAAATTAAGGAACTACGGAATCAAGCCGAAAGTCTTGTAAGCGGTTAGGAAGTCGAGGTGGGACTGTTACCTCTCCAGTTTGAGTCTCAGCTGTCAAAGTAATTTGAATTCGTTCCACATTGCTCGGAGAGTGCAAAAAGTATTAATAAACATGAATCGTACATCAACTATACTCAAAATAGTATAACTACAGTAGTGATCCGAATGTTTTGGCATAGAATAGAAAATAAAAGTTTCCAAGCTTTCGCACATCAACCAGATGGCTTTCTCAAGGAAGGTAGACGGTAAAGTGTCTACCTTCCTTGAGAAAGCCATCTGGTTGATATGCAAAAGCTTGGAAACGGATTTTGTATTCTATGTCAATAAATTCGGATCACTACTATGGTTATACTGTTTTGATTACACCTTGAATTCCGTTTTTTTTCCCAATTCAAAACTTTGGCGCTAGAATTCAAATTTAGCATACATTTATTCCTAAATATCGAATTCAACATACATTTATTCATACTGTATATATTTGATTCTAAATATCCGATTGAAAAAGTTATGCCCGTTTAGAGAATATCCCCGAATGTTTGTGGTTTACAAATTTTGAAGATGACAATCCGATATTGTCATCATGTTACCAACTTCTTAGCTCCCATAGCAAACAATATAAGTAAATTTCCATGTTCTATTTATTCATTCTATTTATCTTTCGGAGTCGTTAAATTCTCAATTTTTCTGTTCCGCGAAGTTAAAAGTTTATTAGGAATTTAATACAATGCGTGTTTTCACAAGGTGAGTGCAAATCGAAAACTGTGGGTGTAAGCATACTGACTATATCAGCAACAGCATGTAATGAATGTATCCCGCATCTGAATACTGTCACGCATTCAATCGATGTTGAAGCAAACATGCGAATGTAATTGCGTGTCCACCAGCAGGGAAGGATCGAAACTATCATAACCAGAACACGTGGAATTCGATGTACGAGCAGTGTGCTTTGAATAGATGACAGAGACTTGTGTGCGACATCTCTGGGATGCAGATTAAATAGAGAATCGGCTGGATTTAATGTTACTTGCATATTATCGCGGGAGGGGGGGCGGCGACAGGAAACACTGCGTCTAAGAACTAATTAACGTTGCCGCATTAGATGCAAAATGAAACATGCTGCCTCTGACAGTCCTTCAAAACATACTTTATGCAATTAGTAAATCCATTGTGTCACAATCTGCGGAAGAAACTCGGTTCAATATTCAAATGTTATAGGAGATGAATTTTCAATACTACAGATCTTACTTGTTGCATAAGTATTACACATAGGGAAAAATTAAGAAAATTTAATGAATTTCTACTTTAAAAAGTTGAATTTTCTCCTACTTTCAAACTACTAAATAAATTAGTGTTTTGTTGATATGGGTGAAAAGAAGGAAATTTCGTTAACTTTAAATTGCTGTTTTGCTGAAAGACTGCGATAAAGAAAAGTGGAATTTGAATGAATAAAAAATCATTTATTCCAAAATTTAAAAGTGGAACATCTGCTACAGTTAAATATCGTATGCTGAGAAAATGGCGAAAGTAAACAAGCTGTGGATAGAAGGTTATATTTTTGCTCTTTACGAAAGGAAATATTTGTATTCTGTAACTAAGAAAAAGTTGTGAAAACCATGGAATTAGTATTTCTAAATGTATAATAAGCAATGTTATTAATAATAGAAGGAAAAATAGTCAAACATTGCTTTTATCAGGAAAAAGAACTGCGACGTGCCTGCCTCGCAGGACGCACATGAGATAAAGGCAGATAGCAGTGCGAGCACTCACCAGTGTAGTATAGTGGATAGCTCCGGAGCCGAGAGTTCGAATCCCGCCCTTGACATAAAAATGATGGACATATTTAGTTAGTCATAGAACACTGAACGAATGTTCAAAGAAGATAAGTACTTTTGCGACTATTTCAAAAGTAAGGTCTCTGGTCTTAAAAAAATATCAACAGATGCAAAGCGCAATCGCTAAGTCTTTAAAAATATCTGTATCAACTTTAGACAAGGCAATACACAAAGATTTGAAAAAAAAAGAAAACAATGTTCAATACTTTTTGCCTAGGCACGTGGCTGAGCGCAGAACACGGTGTAGACTTCTTTATGAAAATCACTTAGCCGGATACAAATGGAAAATTTATTGTGACTATTGATCAAGCATGGATCTACCTAAACGACTGTAACAGAAAAATGTCGATTTACTATAGCAAAAGAGCAGGAAGACTACAAATTTTGTTCCAAGAATCCAAAGAAAATTTCGGTAAAGGATTCGTGATTATTGTTCGTTTTTCGTACAAAGGTAAATTAAGGTTAAGAAAAAGTTGAAAAGTATGTTAAAATTAATTCTACACATTACCAGAATAATGTTTTAAGTCTTTTATTTAAAGAATAAATATCAGTCCTTTATCCACAGAGCCTACAAAGAGCAGAACTCCATAAGGATAAAGCTACCAGTCATGCATGCAAATTTACAACTCTATTCTTTTGGGGAAAAAAATGAAAAAAGAGACGGGCATCAAGTCTATACCTTTTGTTCATATTCCTTCAAAGTTCCCGTGATGTGTCACCAATGGATTATTGTGCCTTCCGACTGCTACAAAGACTGGTATCAAGTCTGTACCTTTTGCTCATATTCCTTCAAAGTCCTCTGATGTGTCACCAATGGACTATTGTGCCTTCCGACTTCTAAGAAGGGCGCTTTTTAACGTAGACCTAAGAAAATAATTGGACTATGAAAAGCAAAGGAGGAGGAGTGGAATAAAACATCACAACACATTTTAACAAATACCCTGTTGTCTTGGAAATCTAGATGTGCGAGTTATTTACTACAGAAAAAGAGCAGAAAATTTTCATAGTCCAGAGAAATGGCTATCAGAGTACTTAAGGAAATTATTTTATTTTAAACATATATATATATATATTGCTGGAAAATCGTCCTAAATTTTTTATGAACGTTCTCTGGGTTTTGTAAGATATGCGAATTTCTCCTGTCTTTCCTATCACATTTTCCACAGGTAAGTGTTTTATTTTCACGAATAACTGTGGTGCTTAGCGCGTTGTGTGCCCCACTGAGGCCTTTGCTCTACCCTGTTCAGATAACCTTTATGAAACGACAGGTAAGTATTGAGGAACCGCTGGCACGAAGCTAAAAGAAAACCTCTGCAAAGTTCGTCACGACGGAAGGACACAGGGACTTTTGATATGCATGTCAGACTAACAAAGTTAGTAATCAGTTTGTTTGTTGAAAATGAAATTACTACAACAACCATATTTCGAAACAGCGCCAAAATATGACATACGCGTAAGTAGAAAATAATTAAGAACACCTGCCTAATAAAGAGTTGGGCCCGTATTGAAAATAGCCCTGATTCATCGATTCAATGGAGATGCTGACATCATTCTACAGGTATGCTCATCCAGCCGGATGTGATGGCGTCCATCAATTGCAGAATGCTTACTGGATCTCTGTTATGAATGGCAATATTCAATTGAGTTAAGATCTGGGGACTGTTGGGACCATTTTACCACTTTGAAGTAGTGATGGATCATTCGTGAACGATTCGTTCACAACGAAGGACTCTTCGCCGTGAATGGTTCGCCCTCACAGCGATGAATGGTCATTCAATCCGCCATTACTACGACACACATTGAATTCGAGGTGAGTTTAACTTTCCTCCGCCCGCATGAGTTTTGAAACGAATCCCCAGCAGAAGAAAAGCAACCTCGAGAATTAACAAGTGTTAACCATTATGTGAGTGAGCAATCAGCTAGGTCATAATGGTGAAACTTCAGAATGGGAATGATCCGTGAATGGTCGTTCTTTTTTTTTTTTTTTTTGATTGGAGGTTTAACGACCACCGTGAGCAACTCAATGGGCTATAAGCAGTCGCCCGTCTCTAATTTAGGGTCACTGGTTCCAGGGAAGGGAGAGAGCCAGTGCCGTAAGACAAACACAACATCCATGCCTGACCGGGATTCGAACCCGGACCCCTTACAAACGAATGATCAGAGGCCAGCGCCTTAGACCACTGCGCCAACGGGGCGGCGGTCGTTCTTTGAATGATGTGCTTGAATTTTTCGCAAGGCAAATCATTCATCGTGAATGGTTGAAGAGCTCGCGCACTTTGAGAAATTTGCCAAAACAAAAGAGCTGTTGCCTTGAAAGTAGTACAACAAGGAATCCCTGCAGCGAATGATGTACTTAATATGAGCGTAGTGGTAATCTGGATCATTCGTGAATGACTCGTTTGCGTGAATGATGAATGCACTCCAAAGAAAGAATGATTAATGTCATCACTACTTTGAAGTCACTGTCATGCTCCTGTAACCACTTTGTGTGTGTGTGTGTGTGTGTGTGTGTGTGTTTAATTTGGGGGTTTAACGACCACCGTGAGCAACTCAATTAGCTATAAACAGCCACCCGTCCCTAATTTAAGGCAACTGGTTCCAGGGAAAAGAGAACCATTGCCGTAAGACAAACGCAGAATCCATGCCTCACCGGGATTCGAACCAGGACCCATATCAGACGAATGGTCAGAAGCCATCGCTTAAACCACTGAGCCACCGGAGCAGCAGGCACCACTGTGTAACGACCCGGGTCTCGTAGCAGGGTGCATTATCCTCCTGGAAGTCGCCCACTCTATTAAGACACACTACGATCACGTACTGATGTGTCTAGTCCGCAATAGTGTTAAGATACCTCGAGGCATTCCAATGCTGTTCATGAGGTTTTAAGAATCACTCTGTGCTTCCATTCCGGTCCTAAAATCGAGAAGCTGCCATCGTAGCTATTCTGCCCAAAAATATACTGAAATCCGCATATTCACTTTCGGCTTACTTTACTTTCCCTGCTATTTAGAAGAGAAAAGAAACAGCTTCAAATTTATCTAGAAAAATGGTACGTTTCTAGAGAGCTCGTCTTTTGATATATTACTTAAATCTAATAAGACAAAGGCCTTTGTAAGTATTTCTTAGTTTTTAATGGCACAATCATCAATTTTTGAGCGATAAAACGAATTCCACACCCCCAGCGACAAAAGTGTGCACCAGAAAGACCTGATACATTTGTGCTCATTTCAACCGCATGAAATGAGAGTTTTTATGTACAAAGAGATATCTCCGCATATACAAAGCGAAAAAGCCCCCCCCCCCCCACACACACACACACATGTATCCGATGTAAAAAGACGTAATTTGAAATACACGGTCGAGTCACATTATTGTGACCACCAGCTAATATCCAGAGTAACCGCCGTGTGAAGCGCGGACAGCAGCTAGACGGGCTGGGAGTGACTCAATAACGTGCTGGAAGGTGTTCACAAGTATGTGGGGCCAAGCTCACTGCATTGCATCTGACAGCTGCTGGAGGGTGCGTGGTGGAAGATCCATAGAGCGAACAACACGATCGAGGTGGTCCCACAGATGGTTTAAGTCTGGGAAGTAGGGGACCAGTGAAGTACTTTGAAGTCTTCACCGGTCTCTTCCAACCACTCTCGGACATTTCTAGCTGTGTGACACGTCGCATTGTCGTTCTGGAAGATCCCTTACGCCCCAGGGAAGACAATCAAGCATGTATGGGTGTGATTGGTCTCAAAGGATGGATTCATAACGAATTCGGTCCAAAGTGCCTTCCACAGATATGAGCGGACCCTGAGAATGCCACGAAAGCATTCCCCCAGAACATAACGCTGTCCCCCACCAACTTGTGTTTTTCTAGCAATGGTTGAAGAGTGTTTTGTTCGCCGGTGTTTCTCGCCTTATACGTCAACGTCCATCCCTTCGATGAAGCAGAAAACGTGACTCATCGGAGAAGGCAATCCTTTGCCAATAAGCAGAGATCCAATTCCGATACTGCCGTGCAAATGTAAGCCTTTTCTTCCAATGCACCTTCGTTAGCATAGGTGCTATACATATCACTAAGCTGTTCTCTGAGATTCAGAGGTTAGCTCCACAAGGAAATACAAACTACCAGATAAATATTTACTACAGCCGTGTCAAAATTCTCCATTTACAGCGATTTTGACATACAACTCGGGCTTCACTGACATCCATCACATGCGGTACACAAGACCTTCCATACTTCATACTCATAATCTTTTTATCATACAGACACTCCTGAATCTTATCGTCCCATGACTTACTTCTGCCTTTCCTTCCTGCCACTTGGGCTGAAAAGATTTTCTTAGTAAGCATCTCATCACTCATTCTTTCAACATGGCCAAACCACGGAAGCATATTAGTCTTCACCTTGCTAACAACATTTTGCTTCACATTACACAACTGCAAAACATCTTCATTCCTCACACAATCAGAACGTGCCTTGCCACAACCCCTTCGCAAGTAACGCTTTTCTCCAGCACACAAACTATTCCTATGTTTCTTCTGTAGTACCCAGGTTTCACTGCCATACATCAGAGTAGGAACAATTACACTTTCATACACAGCCATGCAGAACTCTTGAGAACCCATCCTTCTTGTGAAAACCTCCCAAAGCAGCCATTATTTTCAATGAAGAATTCACTCGCCTACTAATTTCGCCATCCAATTTGTTCTCTCTGTCAAACATGCTTCCTAAATACACAAACTCATTCACCTGGTCAATCACTGTGCCATTTAAACTTATATTACATTCAGTACTACCAGTTCCTCTTTCAAAAACCATAACTTTAGTTTTTCCTTATTTATACTCAGTCTGAATTTCATGCAAACTTCGTACATCCGGGAAAACATACTCTTCAACTCACTTTTGCTTTCTGCCAACAGGACAGTTTCATGAGCATACAGCAATCTGCACACACGGATATTACCAAGACCAGTGTTATCTATTTTGGCATCACGCATGCACGCATCCATAAATATATTAAACAGCCGTGGTGACATTACACAACCTTTTCTGACTCCTGCACCAATAGAGAACCATTTTGATAAAACACTATTCATTCGTGCAAATTCGTGCTTTTGTTTTTAGAGATATTTCAAAGCCTACATGGCTTTTACACTATTAAGAAGATTCCCAGTAGCACCATATTCATTCAAAACCTTTCCACAAAAGTGTCCTATTTACTCGGTTGTAACCTTTCTCTAAATCTATGAAGGCAGCAAAAACTTTCTTACCAAAAGCCAGATACGTTTAAATCATCAAGCGTAATGCAAACATTTCGTTAGTGCACCCTTTACCAGGCATAAAAACCAGAGGCGACTTTAAAGATCTTTTGGGGCCCTAGACGCTAAAGGATTCAGAGGGCCTCCTGCCCTTCTTATCGCCTCAGAAATTTTGATCTGTCAGATTGGAAAAAAAAAGGGGGGGGGGGGGGATAAAGTCGAGAAAAAAGTTTTTACGCTTTTTAAAATTCCCATTCTACTTATCTTCCTATTATTAGATCGTTTTTTAAGAAACAGGGCTAGTGCACATCAAACTTTTTGTTTTTAGAGATATTTCAAAAATTATTTTTGCGGCTAACAGGAAATCTATGGATATAAAATTCGGCATTTTAAATAGTGCTAGGCTGTCCAGTTGAAAATTCAAAAAAATTAAAGTTCTGTTGTGAAGAAACTTCAACTTGAAGAAAAAAAAATATTTTTGTGCCTCTAGATTAGGCTTAGCTGTTTCGTTCTGAAATATTTAAATTTTCCAGTTAGTTCGTTAATTTCCTGTTACGAGTGCTGAAAGCCGAAAAATTTGGTTTTCACAGATTTTTCGAAATTTTTTTTTTTTTTTTTTTGCGAATGATCGGACATAAAAATTCGTTAAAATTTTCCCATTTTAAATTTCACAACTACTTCATAAATTTCCCGCTAGGAGTTCTCAAAGTGGAAATTTCGTAAATTTTAGTTTTGCGCTACGGAGAAGAGAATATTTCATTTACAGGAAAAGTTCTTTTTGAGTTTGATACGTTAGGCAAAGCTGATTTACTTAAACACCGTTTCAATTGCTATTTACATGGCAAATTTAACGCTAAGGGCACTGAAAATGGAATTTCCTACATCGCGTGTATATTGTCATAGAATTTCATAAAATTGGAATGAATCTCAATTATAAAACGTGCTCTTTCCATTGCTTCAGCTTTGGAAAATCGTCTCGTTTTTTACATTTTGAGAAAATCCGTAGGAAACGAGCATGGTATCAAGCAAAAATAAAATACTCGAAGACATTGGCAACCGGAAAAGTTCTCCACATTATAAAATATAGGTAAAGTGCAATTTATGCACAGTGCTTCACTTGAAAAGGGTGCATGACTTTTCGTGGAGGAGTTTTGGCATAGACGAATGCCGTGGACCAATAAAGGTGGACAGTAAGAATTTCATCAGTCACTTCAGGAAAGCGAGAATGTGAAGAGCTTTTTTTAAAGCATTTTTTCTTATTATTTTCATCGGAAAATTAAGGTCTGCATTTTTTTTGTTTCGTTCTGTGAAAATCAAAACAATACTGGTAATTCGATTATACGTTTTCGGGGCCCCTCAAGCTCTGGGGCCTAGGCACGCGGCTAGTGCGCCTAGTTGGAAATCCGCCACTGCATAAAACCACTCGGTACATTTCAGACTTTCTCTGATGTAAGACACCGTATTTTTTCAATAACGACCTTAACGAATACTTTCCCTGGCACACTATGTAGGCTAATACCACGACAGTTCTTGCAGTCAGTCCGATTACCTTTTCCTTTATACAAGGGAACAATGATATCATCCTTCCAATCCCGAGGGACCATTCCTAACTCCCAGCACAACTGACAAATTTCAGTTAACCAGCCAATTACAGAGTCACCACCATATTTCAAAATCTCGGCAGTTATGCCATCAACTCCCGGAGCCTTACTATTCTGAAGAGATTTTACAGTTTTACACACGTCTTCTCTTGAGACTCCTCCTCTGCTTACATCCTTCACTGTGACATAATCTGCTTTTGCCTCAGAATCACCTTTGCTTTCCTGATCTAATAACTCACAGAAGTATTCACCCCATCTTTCACTTAACTCATTGGGCTCCCATATCATTTCCCCGATCTCATTCTTCACACAACTTACAATTTTGTTTCCCCTATTTTTACTGAGTCTCATGTACTTCCAGATAGTCTTCCTATCTTTCCAAAAAGCCAATTCATGCTTTTCCACAGTCTCGATCCTATTTTCTGCCTTACTCTGGCGAAACTGCTTAGCGGCCTCACACTCTTACAGCGATATTCATCCACAGAAACTCTACCTTCTAACATCCCCAAATAGGCTTCCTTCTTTCTCTTTACTGCCTCTTCAATCCCACTATTACACCAAGCATAACCTCTATTGTTACCCACTATTGTGGTGCCACAGACCTCTTCAGCAGCAGTGATAACGTAGTTCTTAAAACATTCCCACTTGTTTTCTACATCCCTCTCACAAGACTTCAGCTCCTTCAGTCGTTCACTGAGCACGTCAGAATAATGCTGATTATTTTCAGGGAGCCTTTCAACTTTTATTCTTTCCATCCTGGGTCTCTACCTATTCCTCCAACCAACATTCAGTTTGAGTCGTGACACTACCAAGTAATGATCAGAACCAACATCCACACCTCTCATCAAACAAGTGTCAACAACTAAGTGTTTCAAATGCTGATCGTAGACAACAAAATCTATCACACTCTTTTGACCAAGAGTACGATTTTCCCAAGTATATGTGTGGATATACTTGTGGTTGAAAAATGTATTAGATACACACAAACCATTCTCAATGCAGAGTTCAATTAAGCTTTCACCATTATCATTCACATAAGGATCATTAAACTTACCCAGAACATTGTCAGAAATTGCATTCTGCACTCCTACTCTAGCATTGAAATCCCCTGCTGTTATAACTTTTTCTTTAGCACCAAACTGGCTCAAAACAGCTTTTAGCTCATTCCAGAAATATTCCTTTCCTATCAGAAGGTCCCGAGTCACAAGGAGCATGCACTACAACAATTACTATTCTCCGGTTTCACTTTCAAACGAATCCAAAGAATTCTTTCACTTATGCAACTACAGCGAATCAAGTTGTTCTTCATCTTTTCACTCAAAATCACACCTACACCAGCCTGTCCTCCATATTATCCAATACTCCAGAGCACACACTCACAGTTCCATTCACTTCTTCTATCCCAATTTCTTTCTTTTTGGTTTCATTTACACGCAAGCACATCCAATATATACTTATTCATCTCCTCAATCACCTCGTTAATCTTACCGTTTATACCTTTAGTATTCCATACACCAATCTTACACTCACTCAGCCGAGATTTCTTTCTGATTCGCCTTTTTCCAGTTCCACGTCGATACCGTCGTGGGCCATCTTTCTCAAGTGTGGTAGGTCCACCATATCCCACAATTGAGTCAGTTTTTGCATTTCTTTTTGTTTCACGCACACACATAATACTATACTTTCCCCCCTAAAAGTGGTGCAGCTGTTGTAGCATCACGTTTTGGTGGAAGCATGGTGTTAAGGTAGCGGTGAAGCCACCAAAAATTATTGGTAAGATTTTAAGAACAAATAACAAGGAAACAGACGCGAATTATGCTGCAGAGGTGTATGCGATTCCATTAAAATTCCAGAATTCCTCTATAAAGTCCTACATCGTAATGACAAAAAGATCTTTACTTATGCGACATAAAGAGCATATGAGAGACACAAGAGAAGGAAGGGGAAAGACTGCTTTAGCGAAGGAGGTAATTTTCAACGCAGCGATTCCCATACGGAATGAAAGAAAAAAAAATAGTGGCCTCATTTAGTACTTAAGAGAACTATGATCAGAGAGCCCATAAAGATAGTCACAAGAAGCGATGTAGGCTATGATGGGGTATCCACTGAGCTGCCGTCACCGTGGATCTCCCTTTCCAGAGGCTAGTATATAAAATATGACTTGATGTTACATGTTACGTTGCGTAAGTATCGAACCATGCAATTAAAAGTCAGCTCACGTGTTTGTGATGTATTATTTTTAATACTCGTGCAATTATTTGATTTTTAAACTCCAAAGGGATCGCTGTTCTAGTGTAAGTTTGACTTGATAAAGCCTCCCGTTGGAAGGCGAAAGCTTAGCACAATAAAGTACATTTTTCGTTGTACACCGATTCACGGATTTGCATGACTGGCATCTACTTAATTATTTAGTGGTGTACTTAATATCTTTTGGATTGTTCCTTAAGATCCCTCTAGTGTAGTGTATGTTAACATCACCTACCAAGAAAATTATGCTGCGTTGCAACTTCGATATTGTACGCAAGATGTTCACCATACAGAACGAAATCCGATGTAAAAGATTTTATTTTCAAATGGACTTCTAGAAGCCGTACCGCGAAGGAAAGTAAATACCGATACAGGTTCACCTAGCAGCAACATCGAGCATCCAAAAAGGGGGGAAAATACAGGTAGGTTCAGTTCTGATTGAGCAGTCAATTTGAAAAGTAGGACTACGACTTGCAGATCGGAGAGTTGAAATGATGTAGCATAGTATGGTTTTACACTCTGTATTTAATTTCTTATAGCCAACACAGGTTTATGATGTGAAGAGTAGCATTGCATAGGTTTACAAATACTGTGGGATACATTGCGAACACAAAACAGATCGATACACGAATTACTCAACGTTGTGCTCTGTCGTCTTGGGCTTTTTACATTATTCATCGCTTGCTCTCGCCTCTCGTTTTGATTTTCTTCACTTTTGCTTGCGTTCATTCTACGAATTCCACGGCATTGTCGAAAATGTTAACCCCTTCACACGAAAACAATTTTTAAAAATTTCAGTTTAAACCACTGCGATATCTTCTTTATATATTTGAAAAATATAATCGAGAGCTTTAAAACGATACCATGCACAGTAGAGGTCTGCACGGGCCTTATTTGGTGAGCACGACCCGGCCCGTTTCAAATATTGGACACTCGGCCCGGTCTGGGCCGGTCCCGTCAATTGACTTTAGGCCCAGTGCGGCCCGTGATGTGCTATTTGGTATTACTTTGTCTTTCTATTGTATTTTATTCATTGTGAAAATTATATAATGAAATATTATTGACAATATTTAGTTGAATGTAAGCCTAAAAATATTAACTAAACTTTAGCAATTATCGAAGAATATCACCTTTAAAGAGAGAGAAAAAAGGAACATTAAGCGCGTTTAGAATCTCCTTTTCTCTGAACTAGCAAGCGGTAACGCCCCAAAAGTCAATCCCTATACAGATTAGGGATAGGAGAAACAATCAGTCCCTTCCCACTCTCTCATACCAACACACACACGGACACCCCACATCATTGCAGGCACCCCCGTCCCACACTCCACACGCACTTGCTCGGGGTCGAATCTTTTTATTGTCAACAAGCCCCAAATTCGTTTTACCATCTTAATACCTACAAGATGGTAAAAAAATACGTGCCTCTCCTTGCTTTTGTGATTACGCCCTGGGCTATGTCATGGAAATAAGTAAAGCCAGTAAAACATTTAAATAGACAAGGAAATCGGGGAACACGATTTTTTTTCTTTCTTTACCACTGCGATAAAAAGAATGGGTCGACTTGGCACGTCCCGTCCCGGCCCGGTCATAAGGTGTCTGGGAAAAAGCCCGGCCCGGACCGTTTCTTTATCCTCTAAACTAAAAGAAGCCCGTTACGGCCAGCGGGCCGAGCCGGCTTTGGTGGGCCAGCCCAGCACGTGCAGACCTCTAACTCACAGCAGAGCTGAGACGGGCTGTAGAATATTTACTGTGGTTCGGGCTCGGGCTTTTAGAGAGAGGAAGAGCGAGATAATTTTTTTTTAATGCTATTTTATGATTTGGCAAATGAGACACTTTATAGTTAGTTGGTAAAGGGAATTCTTCGGCAACTGGTTCTGGCTGGGAAGCGGGCATTCGAGATGGCTATTTCTTCCGGGCTTGGGTAGAAAATGCCATAGGCCGCGCATTAGTGTGTTTCTGCAGAGAAGAAAAAGCTTTTTCAAGAACTATACAGATTGGATAGTTGATAGCATGCCAACGATAATTTACTCCCTATTTCCACGCTGTAGCTCCCTGCTAATTCCGTGTAGCAACGTACATATTGCAGCGCAATATGGCGCGATAATATCAGCATTATTTAAGCAAGATACAATTGCAGCGCCGCCCGAAGCACTCAGGTGGAAGCGAACGTTCAAAGAAAATGGTACAGTTACACTGTAAAAATAGATAGAAGTCCCTTCCCCACTCTCTATTTGAGAAATACATTGGTTAATTGCAGGAGGAGGAGAGAGTGGAAGTGTGGAAAAGGAGATGTTTTTCATTAATGGTTGAACAGGTTAGCCAGTTTTCGGGCTCGTTCGGGCCCGGGCTCTATCTTGCAATGCAAAATTCGGGCTCGGGCTGATATACCACGAGCTCGGGCTTCAAAAATTGAGCCCGAACTCAGCCCTAACGCACAGTCGTGTTGCACTCACGGTTGCCGAGATAGACGGTGTCAAACGCGGCGGCACACTCAGAAATATTGCATCATCTCTCCCACGCACAGGGAGCAAAGGGAGCGTCCCGCGCACTATGTATTGCGCAGTACGCGAATTGGACTCCATGCTGTTTACGAATATGCTAACACGATTAGTGTGCGGCACGTATTTTTAACGCTATAATGATTTCAATTGGGACCTATTTTTGTCACAGGGGGTCGGCCGTAAGTCGCCCCATACTATCCGCGGAGATAGACGTAGTTTTACGTCAAAAGTACCGTTCTCAAAGTTCAAGCTAACCAACGTAGAAGAATTTTGATTCCGGCAAATAGATGCAGATATATGGTGCTTCGCAGGATGGCGGACATTTCCTCACTAAAAGTGCAAACATCACTATATTTCCTATGTCAAACGAAATGCCAAAAACATATTTGGTCTAGCCTTATTATTAATTTACTAGAAAATATAATTTTCTGCATGTTTCCGAAATACACGTCTCTCGATTAGAAGATTTCATTAAACTGCATTGAAGTATTTAGTACTCAAACTGAAGACTCTTTCGGAAATACAATTGGGAACTCTAATTTAACTGCAGTAACTTTCGTTGGAATTAGCTGCAGCTTATACGCATATCGAACAGATTTAGCCGACGGCCGAGGTCATTACGGAAAAGGATTTTGCATATGAGAGAAGCAGAAAGTGGGATGAGATGTTTGATCGTGACAGGTGATTATATTTTAACGAGTGCTTGATATTCGAGATTCCACTCTGACATTAAAAATACATCGTAGCTCCCCTTCGTCGGAGTTGTCACGAAAGAGGGGATGATTGCGTGTCATTCACAAGCATCCGAAACATGATCCTGGGTTAATTTAAGTTACAAAGACAGCAATTCGAAAATGCATCGAGAAATATGAGCTATGCATGCACTCCGTGTGTCACAGACGGACGACAATGCAGTCGTAATGCACGTTCGTTGTAATTCTGATTACACTTCGAAAAACATCGAAGTGCGCTTCGCGGTAGAAACATGTCCCGTTTTTTAATACATATTAATACATAGAATTCTTCACATGTGATAATACCCGGTCACGTGAGGGCGAGAACCTCCTAGATCGAAAAACCTCGTATTAATCTGCAGCGTTTCAGGACATTGAAAAGGAATGTCGCAGATTAAACATTTCTGAGAATAAATCTATAGCTTCGACAAATCGTACTGCCGAGAGACGTGGATTCCGCATTAAGATGCGCTGACAAAAACCCATTTTGCCGACTCATGATTTGAAATCGGATTATATGCTCTAAAAACAGCAAAATATGCACTTACAGGGTAAAATACGCATTTTTATATGCATATGTTACGGCCAAAGCCCGAAGTCTAGTCAAAATGGCCAGCCACTTCTAACTTTGGCCAGCTCATTTGGACAAAGCCCGAATTATACAATAATTTACAAGTACTTTGGACTTTGGCCGGCATGTTCTAGATTTGGACGTGAGAAACTGGCCAAAAAAATTTTACTTCGGTGCAGTAGCGTAACCATGTTTCAAAATCTGGGGGCGGGGGGGTGCTGATCACACATACACACATTATATGTGTACATATAATATATACATACTGTATACGATAGCGTTAGGAACCCCCTCCTCCAACACACACACCCAGGAGCTGCTGAGGTGTGATCTAATGGGCACGACATAGGCGCTTCTGTTGGCGAATTGTGGAACTTAGCGAACACAACTGTAAAACTATGATAGATGGGCCAGAAATGTAAATTACAAAGTTGTAGAACTGACTTTGATTATTAGGAATCCATATCGCTGTTTCATTAAGTACACATTATAAATGTGTTTGCATTCTACGAAAAATTACAATCTTATATTATTAAATTTAGTTGGTTCAAATCATAAAAAAATGTGCATTACATCATCATATTCCCGAAATTTTTGGGGGGTCCTTTACATTGACGATCGCTGACTCTGAAAATCTAGGGGGACCTCCCACCAGTGGTTACGCCGTGGTCTTATGTGGACTGAAGACGAGGGTTTAGTTGGTAAAAATCCTACAGTATCGCCAGTAGGGGTCCAAGTCTCAGGTGATCTCTAAGGTTTCCCTGAGCCGCAAAATAAATAAATAAATAAAAATACACAAAACGTAAGTATAAGCATTTTTTCAAAGGTGTACAACAAATCACATAAAACAGACACAGAAATGATGATCTTAACACTAAGATATGTTTTTTTACGCTTTCCAACCGTAGGTTGAAGAAGCGTATATGCTCCAGCTTTGTCCGTCCGTCCGCACGATAACTGGCGTAAAAATGGTTCGATTTCGACGAAATTTTAGTACGTGGTAGGGGACCACCTAGGGACGAACCCTATTGAAAATGGGACAGATGGGGTTAAAGGTCACGACGTAGGACCGGAATCATTCCATTGCCCTTATGCGCCATAACTTGCGTAAATATGGTTCGATTTCAATGAAACTTTACTATCTGCTAGGGGACCACCTAGGAACGAACCCTATTGGAAATGGGATAAATGGGGTCAAAGGTCACGACGTAGGAGCGGGATCCTTCCATTGCCCTTATGCGTCATAACGTGCGTAAATATGGTTCGATTTCAATGAAAGTTTACTATGCGGTAGGGGACCACCATGGGACGAACCCTATTGAACATGGGACAAATGGAATCAAAGGTCACGACGTAGGAGCGGGATCCTTCCATTGCCCTTATGCGTCATAACTTGCGTAAATATGGTTCGATTTCACTTAAATTATAGTATGTGGTAGGGGACCGCCTGGGGACGAATCTTATTTAAAATCGGTGAAGTGGGGTCAAAAGTCACGACGTAGGAGCTGGATCATTCCTTTGCCCTTATGCGTCATAACTTGCGTAAATATGGTTCAATTTCTATGAAAGTTTATTATGTGGTAGGGGACCGCCTGGGGACGAATCTCATTTAAAATCGGTGAAGTGGGGTCAAATGTTAGGACATAAGAGCGGGATGCATTCCATTGCCCTTATGTGTCATAACGTGCGTAAAAATGGTTCGATTTCAATGAAATAGCAGTATGTGGTAGGGGACCACCTGGGGACGAACCCTATTGAATGTGGACGAAATGGGGTCAAAGGTCAGGACATAGGAATGCGATCCATTCCATCGCTCTTATCCCATATTATTAAGGTGGACGTCAAGTTATTTAGCTTACTATACTTCCAATGGAAAAACTTTTGTACACATTTCCTTCACAATTAATGTGTTCCCAAGGATGAAAATTTGAACATCGATTAAAGTAACTTTATTACAACTTGGAATACTTAATATTTTCTAAAACAGAACCATAATTACATTAAAAATCAATAACTTTTCCTTTGGTGGTGTTGAAACCAGAAAAAGGATGGCGCGACCTGTACTTTGATGACGTCAGTAGACAAACAAATGTTGGATTGCGTAATTATGGTTATGTTTTAGAAAATATTAAGTATTGCAAGTTATAAAATGAAGCTATTTATTCGATGTTCAAATTTTCATCCTTGTCAAAGCATTAATTGTCCAGAAAAAAGATGGCGTGACCTGTATTTTCATGACGTCAGCAGTCAAACAAATGTGCGGATCCTATTAAAGTTTTATGACGTCACACTTTGCTAGCAGATGGCCGCGATTCCCATCTGCCTCATTACGTCACGCGTTGTGTGCGTATGTTCGACCGCACGATAACTTGCGTAAAAATCGTTCGATTTCGATGAACTTTTAGTAAGTGGTAGGGGAACACCTGGGAAGGAACCCTATTGAAAGTGAACGAAATGGGGTAAAGGTCAGGACATAAGAGCGTGATACATTCCACTGCTCTTATGCGTCATAACTAACGTAAAAAAGCTTCGATTTCGATTAAATTTTAGTATGTGGTAGGAGACCACCTAGGGACAAACCCTATTGAAAATTGGCGAAATGGGGGTCAAAGGTCAGGACATAGGAGCGGAATCACTTTCATCGCCATTATGAGTCATAACTTACGTAAAAATGTTTCGATTTGGATGAAATGTTGATATGTTGTAGGGACCTTCCTGGGGACGAATCCTGTTGAAAATGGGCGAAATGGGGTGAAAGGTTAGGACACAGGAGCGGGATCTATTCCATAGCGCTTATGCATCATAACTTACGTAAAATTGCTTCGATTGGGACAAAACTTTATCATGTTATTTCGGAGATGTACTGAACCAGTTCTGTTGAATATCATCCAAATGGATCAAAGGTCAGGGCACAGGGGTGAGATTTATTCCACAGCCATTTTCCTCATAACTTGAGTAATAGCTTGAGTAATGATTTCTAGTATATTGGAAAGCGTATCATAATCAATGCATTGCATGATTTTACTAACTTGTTACTTTTACTTCCTTGTGCAGTTTGACAATATAATGACATGTATTTTACAACATGTAGTCGTAATTATGACAGTTGAACAAATCACAAAGATAAAAGCAATTTCGTACAATATGTCACATAAATAATAACACCGTGTATGTACGATATTTAATGTGAAAAGATGAAGAATATTTACAATTAAAAACCAAACTAGTACTTTCGGGGTGACATTCACACTGTCATCAGGTGGAACAGAGGTTATGTGATACTCCCGCAAATTTATAAGAGTACAGCAATGCACCACGGGTAGTCTCAAGCGTCACAAGATTGTGATTGTTACACCATCGCAACCGAGGAAATACACTCGTGTAATTTTCAGTATCGAAACATTTACATAGTAGTACATAGATTTTGTTACGTTATTAAAGGCAATTGTCAAATACACATGTTTTTAATTGCCATAATTTAAAGTTCAAATTAACTACGTGATTTTTCCAAATTTTTGAAATGTTAACTGGTGTATTGTCATTACAGCATCTGTCCCGCAGGGCTTCAATGTACAGGCTTCCAACAAGGTGTAGTGAGCGCATTGGAATGTCCAACAGTCTGATATTCGCTCAGTCTGGTTGTAATGTTCCATTTACAACATTCCTAGATAATGCCGTATTATTGCGGTTGGTTCGGATATCATATTTGTGTTCCTGTACACGAATATCACACCTTGCTGAAAGCCTGTACAATGATGATCAGGCGAATGTCACCCCGAAAGTACTAGTGGGGTTTTTAATTGTAAATATTCTTCATCTTTTAATATTAAATATCGTACATAAACGGTGTTATTATTTATGTGAACAAATCACTTCAAAAGAAAATTTACCAGTGTGGCTCGTTTACACTTACATCGATTTGTAAGTGTAAACGAGCCACACTGGTATTTGGGGGTAATCTTTGCTATTTTAAGTGCATCCAGAAGAATTCCTGTTCGAAATACTAAATTAAAGATTATTAATCATGGTTTTATTATTATTTCGGCGACATGTTTTATTGCAGCTGGGTGAATATGATCATGGCCAGGACCGGTATTTGGTTTAATTTGTCGTAATATGTGCAAAAGCTTGGAATATGTAATTTCTGCTTTTGCACGTATTTACCCAAGTAGCAATTAATGTCGGTCCGATATCGGCTCCATGTCGGTAGCCGATATAACCGATATCGGCTAAATATCAGGGAGGATAACTTTTTGCAATATCGGTCCAATATCTGTAGCCGATATCGGTCCAATATCTGTAGCCGATATCTGCTAAATATCAGGGAGGATAACTTTTTGCAATATCGGTCCGATATCTGTAGCCGATATCGGCTCAATGTCGACTGATATTAACGACATTCAGCCGACATAACCGATATCGGCCCGATATCTAGCCGATATTCACTGCTACTTGGGAAGTAGCAATTAATGTCGGTCCGATATCGGCTCCATGTCGGTAGCCGATATAACCGATATCGGCTAAATATCAGGGAGGATAACTTTTTGCAATATCGGTCCAATATCTGTAGCCGATATCGGTCCAATATCTGTAGCCGATATCGGCTAAATATCAGGGAGGATAACTTTTTGCAATATCGGTCCGATATCTGTAGCCGATATCGGCTCAATGTCGACTGATATTAACGACATTCAGCCGACATAACCGATATCGGCCCGATATCTAGCCGATATTCACTGCTACTTGGGAAGTAGCAATTAATGTCGGTCCGATATCGGCTCCATGTCGGTAGCCGATATAACCGATATCGGCTAAATATCAGGGAGGATAACTTTTTGCAATATCGGTCCAATATCTGTAGCCGATATCGGTCCAAAATCTGTAGCCGATATCGGTCCCATATCTGTAGCCGATATCGGCTAAATATCAGGGAGGATAACTTTTTGCAATATCGGTCCGATATCTGTAGCCGATATCGGCTCAATGTCGACTGATATTAACGACATTCAGCCGACATAACCGATATCGGCCCGATATCTAGCAGATATTCACTGCTACTTGGGTATTGCCTCCCCACGCGCCATACTGCCCTGACATGAGCCCACCAGACTGTGACTTGTTCCCAAAACTAAACAAGAAAGATGACACCGAATTTTCGGGTGTAATAAGCACGTCTTTTGAATCCGTTCTGACGCAAATTCAATTTATCAAAGCTATTCAAAGTCAATGGAACCGGTATGGAAAACAATAATATCTGACGGAAGAAAGAAGTTTTTCAATCGGGTCTTTAATCCCTCAGATATTGCTGTAAACGGAATCGCGAGCTTACGAACTCTTAGAGACAGAGTTACCGACAAAAATAAGATGTGACTTTACGTCCCCTGGTGAGAAAACCATGCATTATTTTAGGAAGAAAGTATTCTCAAAAGGTTTATCCATATGAGCGGTATCGGTCCAAGAAAAAAATTTTTAGTCGAGCTTTCAGGAGCACAGGTTCTGCTACAAATACATCAGAAGCAGAAATTAACACTTATGACCCCTGGTGGCCAAAACATTCTTTACCAAACATTAGAAATTATGTGAAAAATATTTTCCATCAGATCATGTATGCGATACAGGAAGAATTTTTCAAATCGGAGTTTTAGGAGCAGAAAACGCAATTTACCGTTGCGCACCCTAGCGGAAATTCTATGATTTACGTGAAAATTTTGAATTTATAGCGAAAACATTTCGCATCGGAAACGCTATCCGACAAAGGAATTTTTCAAATCGGACTTTTTAGAAGTTGATATATTGACAAAAATAAGATATACAACTACGCCCCCTGGCATAGAAACCATTCACTATTTTAAGAAGAAAATGTTTCTAAAAGGTTTGTCGACATGAGTACTATTGGTCTGCAAACGACGTTTTTTTAATCGAGAATTTAGAAGCTCATATTTTGCTGCAAATACATCAGAAGCGGAAATTAAGATTTACACCCCCTGGTCGCCAAACCAGTTTTTTTTTTTTTTTCAAAAATTAGAAATTATGTGCAAACGATTTCTCATCAGGAGCTGTATCCGGTGCAGCAAAAAGTTTTCAAATCTGAGATTTAGAAGCAGAGATATAGGAGGAAACGCAATTTACCTTTACGCCCCCTAGCGGAAAGTTTATGAATTACTTGAAAATTTTGAAATTATAGGAAAAACATGTCACAGTGGAAACACTAACCAACAGAGAAGGAATTTTTCAAATCTGACTCCTAGAAGTTGAGATATTGACAAAAATAAGATATACATCTGCGCCCCCTGGCGAAGAAACTGTGGAATATTTTAGGAAGAAAATATTCCGAAAAGGTTTATTAATGTGAGTGGCATCAGTCCACGAAAGAATTTTTTCAATCGATATTTTAGAAGCTCAGATTTTATGGCAAAAACATCAGAAGCAAAAATTAACACTTGCGCCCCCTGGTGGCCAAAGTATTCTTTATCAAAAAATTCGAAATTATATGCAAAAGACTTTCCATCAGGAGATGTATCCGCTGAATTTTTTTTTTTAAGTCGGAGTTTTAGAAGAAGAGTTATCAGGAAAAATGTAATTTACTTTTACGCCCCCTAGCTAAAAATCTATACTTAATTTGAAAAAGAAACTATATCTAATATACTCTTCGACATAAATGGAATCGAAAGATAAAATATTTTTTTCAATGGTATGTTTAGCAACAAATATGTGGAATAAAACGTAATTTTGAATTCGACATCATCTGCATTTACGCTCTCTAGCGGCGAAATTGTACATCGTAAAAAAAAAAACGAAATAAAGGATCATGATTCGCATATTCCAAAGCTTCCGAATGCAAAAATAATTTTTCAAATCGGACTAATAGTTGCAGAGATACCGTGGGTACAGACGGACGGATGGACAAACCGATAACATAAGCACGATCTTTTTTAGCACGTCTTTTGTAAAAAAAGATCGTGCTTATGTTATCGAGTATGGATTCGGTGGGTGCATGAGGGACGGACGGACTGAAGTGAGCGATTGCCGCCGCCGCGGCACAGCACCGAACGAAAGGACCGGCAAGTTGTGCGGCGGGCATTGACGACTCGCAGCGCCACATCACGAACGTCAGCGCAGGAATTAGGGTGTGTTGCGCAACAACCTGTGTCAGCACGTACCGTTCGACGTCGTCTGCAGGAGCGGGGACTTGTCGCACGGCCCCCATTGCTCCGATTACCATTGACGCTACACCACCGGCGAGTTCGGTGGCAGTGAGCGGTTGAACGCCGCACCTGGACAACGAAACGGCACGACATTGTCTTCTCCGACGAATCCCGCTTCTGCCTGCAACACCACGATGGTCGGATCCGTGTGTGGTGGCACCGCGGCGAGAGACTGTATGACGCCTGTATTATACATCGCCATAGCGGTCCGTCGTCTGGCGTTATGGTTTGGGGCGCAATTGGATATGACACCCGCACCCTTCCGCTACGCATCGCCGGTACACTCAACAGCCACCGCTACATCTCCGATGTTTTGGAGCCTGTAGTCCTCCCTTACCTGCAGGACCTGCCAGCTGCCACGTTTCAACAGGACAATGCGGGCCCGCACGCATCGTGCAACAATTCTTCACGGCCCACCAGGTGTCACTGTTGCCGTGGCCCGCCTGTTCTCCCGATATGTCGCCCATCGAACACGTCTGGTCGCTGATCGGCAACCGAGTTGCCCGGCAAGCACCACCCGCGGCTACGCCTGATGAACTGTGGCAACGTGTGGAAGCAGCCTGGACCGACATACCCCAAGCCCACATCCAAAGCTTCTTTCGTTCGATGCCGCGGCGTGTGGCGGCCGTTATAGCTAGCCATGGGGGCCCACGAACTATTGATGTCTGCTCGTCCCGCATGTTGCACGGGCCTGTACGGTCAATCGTTTCATTTTTTTTTTTTTTTTTTTTTTGATTGGAGGTTTAACGACCACCGTGAGCAACTCAATGGGCTATAAGCAGTCGCCCGTCCCTAATTTAGGGTCACTGGTTCCAGGGAAGGGAGAGAGCCAGTGCCGTAAGACAAACACAACATCCATGCCTGACCGGGATTCGAACCCGGACCCCGTTCGGACGAAATGAACAGAGGCCATCGCTTAGACCACTGCGCCACCGGGGCGGTCAATCGTTTCATCTTTGTATCTGTTATGTGTCCAGTAAATCTGGCTTTGATATCTCGTGTCCTTCTTGGTGTTGCATTTTTGGGTGGTGTATTTGCTTCTAAACATCCGATTGAAAAAATTCTTTTATCTTTCGATTCCATTTATGTCGAAGAGTATTTTAGGTATAGTTACTTTTTCAAGTTACGCATAGATTTTCCGATAGGGGGCGTAAAAATTAATTACGTTTTCCCCGATATCTCTACTTCTAAAACTTCGATTTGATTTTTTCTTTCTTCAGAGGATACATCTTTTCTCTTGATGGAAAATCTTTTACATATTAATTTCTAATTTTTTGTAAAGAATGCTTTGGCCACCGGAAGGCGTAATTGTTAATTTTTTGCTTCTAATGTATTTGCCATTAAATCTGAGCTTCTAAAATCACGATTGAAGAAAATTCGTTCGCGGACCGATACTACTCACGTCGACGAACCTTTTAGGAATATTTCCTTCTTAAAATAATGCATGGTTTCTACGCCAGGAGGTGTAGATGTATATCTTATTTTTGCCAATATCTTTACTTCTAAGAGTCCGATTTGAAAAATTCCTTCTTTGTTGGATAGTATTTCCGATGCAAAATATTTTTCATGTAAATTCAAAATTTTCAAGTAAATCATAGACTCGGAAACGTTAGCAGCTTAAAAGGGTTAAAATATAATCTGGACTTTGCTGAGAAATAATTACTCGCGTGTTTTTTCGTCGTATAGACATACGTATTTTGCCCTAGGAAGTGCGTTTTTCCTTCTCCGTAGGAAGGTTATCCAAATAGCGTCCGCAGGGATATCAAAAAATTCAATTGCTCTCCACTCTTCCAAATCCTCAATTTAAGCTTTTTTCAAGTTAGTATGATCAGGGGCAAATGAAGTGGTTGAACAGGAGTAATCGCTCTGCTATTGTTAAAGGTAATCACTAATTGCCCTGCTGTTTGTTTGCGCTGCTAAGTAGGGTATTCCAACTCTGAACGTGGAGTTTAAAGCTATACCAGCATTCTTAAGCCTACCTTAAGTGGCTGACAACTGCTTTAGATGAGATGAGTGCAACGAAAGGCTGCAGGGTTGAAGGAAAGGAGTTAAGGAGGGGAAAAGTATTTCTGCGTGTCTTTATTTTCCTTCAACCCTAATCCACTAAAACATTTGCTTTAAAACACCTTTCTCCTAGGCATGAAAATTTCTTTTAATCAGGGCGTGTTACTGCCGCTGGTGGCAGTGTTTTTTTTTGTTTTGTGTGTGTGTGTGTGTGTGTGTGTGTGTTTATTTGAGGTTTAACGACAACCGTGAGCAACTCAATGGGCTATAAGAAGTCACCCGTCCCGAATTTAGAGCCACTGACTCCAGGAAAGAGAGAGAGAGCCAGTGCCGTAAGACAAACACAACATTCATGCCTCACCGCGATTCGAACCCGGACCCATCTTGGACGAATGGTCAGAAGCCATCGCTTAGACCACTGCGCCACCGGGGGCAGTGTGTCATGTTTTCTTTTTTTTTTTTTTTTGACTGGAGGTTTAACGACCACCGTGAGCAACTCAATGGGCTATAAGCAGTCGCCCGTCCCTAATTTAGGGTCACTGGTTCTAGGGAAGGGAGAGAGAGCCAGTGCCGTAAGACAAACACAACATCCATGCCTCATCGGGATTCGAACCCGGACCCCTTTCGGACGAATGATCAGAGGCCATCGCTTAGACCACGGCGCCACCGGGGCGGCAGTGTCATGTTCATTATACGAGTACACTGTTAAAAATTGGTAGCAAAATGTACTCGTTTTTGAGTACATTCTGGGCTTATAATAGCTCCAAGTATTTGTGCCTCATTTTTGGAAAAGACACGTACTCATATTTGAGTATATACAGGGAATCAATTGTGAGTATATCTGGTATTTCTAATTTGAAATATATGTACTCATTTTTGAGTACATGTATTTCAAATATAGGTACTCAAAAAAATTCATACATTTCAAATATATGTACTCTAACTGCTGTCAGTTACTGTGCCCTTTTGGGAAAGTCACAGAAACAAGTTTGAGCGAATCTAGTGATTCTGACAAGATAGTTTGTAAGTGCGGAAGAGCACACTAGATGACGCCACCGTACAAGCGTATGTTTGTGCACCACATAGAAGGCAGGGAGAAATTGGGGGCTTAGGAATGAACACCTTTATATGTAACCGGTGGATTCCTCTCCGGGGGATGTCACTTAACGCGCTCGTCCGATGAACGGCGGATATTCAGCGATTGTTAGAAATTCACACCACCACGCCAGGTTTGAACCTGGGGCCCCTCCATCAGCAGTCTGAATCTCTAACCACTAAGCCATCCGCGGCTCGATTTCAAATTTGGAATACGTGTACTCCATACGTACTCATTTATTCATAGAATCAACTGGAAGTATATTATTCGATGGCACCTATATACTCGTTGTCACAAGTATATAGGTGCCATCGAATAATATACTTCCAGTTGATACTCGTTGTCACATGCTGGGCAAATGGACCTCACACTTGTATGACAAATATAGTGATGAAGCGACAATACATTATTTATGAGATTGACACAGCTAACGTTAATGTAAAATCGTACACAAATATACTTTATGCATAATTAAATTACTTGCGATCAGTGACTTTGTTGTACTAATTATTCATGTGCGTCATTTTACACATTTATTAAACAATTTCTCTTGAAATCTATAATATCCGAAGTGAAGTAATACGAGATTATATTTATATTTATTTGCGCTGTTGTTTGTAAGTACGTATGGTTACTTATATTTGAGCATTCCATGTACTCGTTTACGATACGATTGTACTTAAAAACAAGTTAGTAAAATCATGCAATGCATTTATTATGATACGGTTTCAAACATACCAGAAGTCATTACTCAAGTTATGAGGATAATGGCTGTGGAACGAATCTCGCTCCTGCGCCCTGACCTTTGACCCAATTTCGATTATATTTAACAGAATTGGTTCAGTATACCTCCGGAATGACACGAAGTTTTATCGCAATCCCAGTATTTTTACGTAAGTTATGACGAATAAGGGCGAAGGAATGGATTCCGCACCTATGTCCTGACCTTTCATTCCATTTGGTCCATTTTGAACAGGATTCGTCCCCAGGTTGTTCCCTACCACATACTAAAATTTTATCGAAATCGAACTATTTTTACGCGAGTTATCGTGCGGGCGGGTAGACGGACAGACAGATAGACGGACAAAGCTAGAGCATATACGCTTCTTCAACCTACGGTTGGAAAGCGTAAAAAAACCCGAGTAGGTTCAGGTTCTCATTTTTAAGTAGATTTTTTTTAACAGTGTACGTAATTCTTTAGGTTTTACTAATTTTATTAGAAATATCGGGACCGAACATTAGCAAAAAATGACTCTAAACATTTTTATTTTTGTATTCCAAAAAGTGGAAAAACTTCAAAACAGTTCCAAAATTCATGAGTATGTATCCAGGACGATGGGATGAGGGGGGGGTGCACGAATGCCTTTGTAACCTGTACTATAAAAGCATTACAAATTCTTTTTTTTTCAGTGTTTCGTGAATAAAGTTGCCATGTAACTTGCCCTAGTATAAATAATACTCGCCCACTCGGACCTTGAAAGTCTAGCGACATCCCTGGCTACGGTTATTTACTCCAGACGCCATATCACCAAATGTGATGCACATGAGATCAGAAATGGAATCAAATATACTTAAACCTGACTTAATCAGCACAACATAGTTTTCCTAAAGCACTTCGCTGAAAAAAAAAAAAAAAAAGGTTAGAAGAAAAATACAGCTGTCACCTGATCTATCGAATCTAATGCAAACTACGAACGCCACTTTACAACATCATGCTTTCCTTTAGTTTCCTTTTTTTTTTTTTTTTTCTGAGCGAGACATGTGAACAGAGCAAGACATACGTGCAGTCGAAGAGAGAAGTAATTCCGGAGTTTCAGACAGAAAGCCGATACCTGGGAGCAAAAAAAAAAAAGTATTTTTCAATATTGGCCATCGCTTCTCGATATAGCTCCTACGCCGTTTTCTTAATGGACAACTACGCGAGCATTTATTCATTCAACGTTACAGCAACTATTTTATTCATACTGCGCAAGTTCTCTCTGGAAACATACAAAGCTGAAGAAAAGCTGTTCGATGTTTTTGCGAAATTAATATTATGCTAAAGTTGCTGGTGACTTTTTTTTTTTACTGTTTCTTTCAATACCTATTTGCGTATGCCAATTTATTAAAAATACTTAAACGAAACTTTGCATTAAGTATACAAGTCACGTTTTGAAGTAGTTCTGCGAAGCGTTAATAACTATCCTGGGTGTACTATGAAGGAAATAAAAAAAAAAAAATGTTCTTTGCTTAAAATATCTTTGCAACTTTTCGAACTTATTCCGCTTATCAGGGAATTGATACGTTGTTTTACTGAATACTTCCGTTAGCGGTGATTAAATTTATTTAAACTTTGAAATAATTTTAAAAACGCCAATGTTTTACCGAAAACCAAAACCCCGCCTCGACTTCAGCACTAAAAGATAAATGTTTTCCCTCACATGAAATAGGGTATTAGAAAACAGAAAAACAATTCACATTTGCTGCGTTTTTTAAATTCGAGTTTTTACAGCGAAAAATTTCCTACATTGCTTTTTTTGTTTCGTTTTTTTTTGTTTGAGGGTTTAACGACCGCCGTGAGCAACTCAATGGGGTATAAGCAGTCGCCCGCCCCTAATTTAGGGTCACTGGTTCCAGGGAAGGGACGGAGTTAGTGCCGTATGACAAACACAAAATCCACGTATCGCCGGGATTCGAACCCGGACGAATGGTCAGAAGCCATCGCTTAGACCACTGCGCCACCGGTGCGGCCCGAAATTGCTTTGCAATTTACAGACGTAAATACTTTTGTACTCTTTACAATATGCAAGAATGGATTTTACTTTGCGTCAAACACTCTTCGCGAGCTCTAGTTCCAATTAACGTGAAATAAATTCATAAAAATATTTTGTTTCGGGACACACGGATGAAAAGGAAGATGACACCGTTCTTTGATTCCTTTCCGATGCGAAAAGAATTTTTCAAAGCTGAGTTTTAGAAATGGTAAAAATTAGCGAAAAAAAAAATTAATTTAAGCCCTCCAATAGAAAAACTACGCATTATTTAAAATTTACAATATGCGCAGTGTTCTTGATAGTGAATGGAATGAGTTACAAAAACAATTTTTTAATGGGATTTCTAGAATAGGTAAAATAGCCTGCTATTAGAAATGGATACTTACGGTAGGGGTGGTAAAAATGTGAATTAACACTCGCAAACTGCATACAAAGTTTTCCACACAGAAAAAAATATCCAAAGCAGAAGCAACTTTTAAGTCGATTAATTAAAAGCAGAAATGTGGAAGAAATCTAAATGCAACTTGCCACCTACCCTAATCGGAAAACTGAGTTTTTTGTAATCAAGCGTACCCTCCTATCAAAGGAAGAAGTTTCTGAATGGCAGATATTCTTTACCCATCAACCGGCAGAAACCCGAAACGAATTAACCCGAGGTCACGAAAAGTTAGGGATATTGCAGTTTCGAAGGGAAAATGTGGTGATATGGAAATTTATCGACTACTGGAAATCATTTATCAGCGTGGGGAGCTACGTCAAGTGCAAATTATTATACAGTAAAACCTCGAATATCCGGCATCCAGAAAACCGGCAACTTCAGAAATCCGGCACTTTTCTGATTTTGTTTTCTTGAGAACATCCGATGCTTCACAAATAACTTTGAAAATCTCCGAATGTACCGTCTCAACATCTGATCTCAGCGTGCGAATTGCCGACAGCCGACTATCTGTAACATCGGGAGGTTTCTCAAATTCGTTATCTCATTGGGTCGCGCTGGAGTGACGCGGACCAATAAGGCGACGAATTGACGTGTACGTTTCCAATGAGTGTCGAACGTATGATGATGATCAGTGCTTTTTTTTTTTTTTTTTGATTGGGGGTTTAACGACCACTGTGAGCAACTCAATGGGCTATAAGCAGTCGCCCGTCCCTAATTTAGGGTCACTGGTTCCAGGGAAGGGAGAGAGCCAGTGCCGTAAGACAAACACAACATCCATGCCTCACCGGGATTCGAACCCGGACCCCTTACGGTCGAATGATCAGAGGCCAGCGCCTTAGACCACTGCGCCACCGGGGCGGCGATCAGTGCTTGGTGGTGACAGTATGTGGATTCGATCGTGTAATGACATAACTACATCGGCCTTCATGATGCATCGCGGTAATATCGATTACTAATCAAAAACTACTATTATGAGAATTTTCACACGGAAATATTTTTTATTTTAATTGCAAATTTTCGGAGAAAACTCTTCTTCATCAGGATGTCTTTTTGTTTTTGTCACTTATTCCTGTCACTATCGCGGTTACGGTTAACTTTGACGGTTACGATTATTTTTCATCATATCCAGCCAGATGTTAGGAAGGAAAAATCCTCTGCAGTCATTGATGATGGAATTTTGATTTTTCTCAATCTCTATTTCCTTCTTTTAGCTTTCTTTTTGAAAATTGCTTTGGAAACTGATGACTTTAAGGGAATTCCAATCCATCCTGTGACTAGTTTCTCTAACATACCTATCTAAACCAGTCTTGTTGGAGCAATTTTTTATAGCAGCTTTATGCTCTGCTATACGAGTTTCTAGTCTGCGACCTGTTTAAATTGAAATAAATTTCAATTTAAAATTATTAGGCACCTGATAAAAAAGAAAAAAGAAAAAAGCCG
Source organism: Macrothele yani (assembly GCA_039090855.1). Classification (NCBI taxonomy): domain Eukaryota; kingdom Metazoa; phylum Arthropoda; class Arachnida; order Araneae; family Macrothelidae; genus Macrothele; species Macrothele yani. The sequence goes on from CM077026.1 coordinate 123,737,102, forward strand.
CCCCGGTGGCGCAGTGGTCTAAGCGATGGCCTCTGATCATTTGTCCGAACGGGGTCCGGGTTCGAATCCCGGTGTGGCATGGATGTTGTGTTTGTCTTACGGCACTGGCTCTCTCCCTTCCCTGGAACCAGTGACCCTAAATTAGGGACGGGCGACTGCTTATAGCCCATTGAGTCGCTCACGGTGGTCGTTAAACCTCCAACCCAAAAAAAAAAAAAAAAAAAAATGCCATTTGCTCAGTGCTTTGGTAGACGTCTGCTATTTGCCTCGATACTCAGGAGCCAATCAGAGAAAGATTTTTTACCCATTGGCTGGGAGTTTGTCAAAAAAATGTTTTGCAAGTTTATATTTACTTAATCTTGCTGGCGCTGCTGCTTTTTACCATAGCTAAGGTTGTGTTATCAATAACATTACACCAACTTGCAAAAAAGTGATTAGAGCTAATTTGGAACTTTTTGCTAATGTTTTATTTTCTTCACATTTGTGAAGAATGCGCTCTACGCTCCAGTCCCAATTATTGATGTTCTTTTAGCTGCACCTGCTCAGTAAATAAGAAAACACAGAAAGACAAAACGGTCTTAATCAAATTTAGATAATTACTTAATATAGAGCCAATCGATTTTTTGTGTTGTTCATCAATAGGAGAAGACTTTATTCAGTTTTCTAAGCTGCACCTCTAGTAATCCTTCCTGCAAAAAATTAAAAGGGCTCCCCCCCCTCATATCCAAGAAATTATTTCATGTTTAAGAGGTAGGAAACCAACTGCAACCTCCTCCTATCATCCAGCTCTATGCTTCCCGCGAGAACCACAGCACTGAAAGTGTTCCCCACCAACTGAATGGTACGTGGTTGTGTTACGTAGCCTCACTGATGTTATTTCAATGCATGTTACTTGAGTCAGATACATACATCCTTCATTTCATGCAATATCGCTAACTTCTTGTGACCAGTGTATATTAGCTAACTAAGAATTATGCCGATCACGGCTGGAACGAGTGAACCTGCGAATCAGAAAGTTGATTTCCTCTTAGCTTTGTTATTCCAAGTGATAATTTAGAGATGGATGATTAACACTTATCCTTTCTGAATGATTACCTGCGAAAAGGGGCTACAAGAACGAAGACGATTCTAAGAAGGGAGAGAAAAGGTTGAGTCACTTTTTCTACCCAGTGGCATGATGTCCGTGTCAGAGGGTCTAGCCCTTCCCCACAATTCCTTGAGTCGTAGAGAAGAGAATGAACACTTAGAAGGGAGACTTATCACCTGTAAAAAAATTATGGTCAGGAACGTGAAAAAAATTAGTGAAAAAGTTATGGTTTGTACTGGTCAAGTTTACGGTCGCTAGTGGTCAAATCAGAAGGGAAAAGAAATCGCTTGCCGCCCCGGTGGCGCAGTGGTCTAAGCGATGGCCTCTGATCATTCGTCCGCACGGGGTCCGGGTTCGAATCCCGGCGAGGCATGGATGTGAAGCACAGATTCTCTGCTTTAGAAGGCCTAACATCGGAAGAAGTGGATATTTCTGAAGTTAACAGAAAAGTAACCAAAGCTCTTATGGAAACAGCAACAAAATTAGCTGGGTCTAAGAACAAATTGTATGTGAACATATTATCAGGAAAAACCAAAATGTTGATGCAAAAAAGAACAGTGATGAGGACAACTAAAGAAGATGTGACTTCCAAAGTGGAATATATAGAGCTATGGAAGACAGTACGAAAAAGTATCACTGAAGACGCAAAGAAATTCAACTGTCAACTAGTGAGGAAAGCAATTGAAAACAACCAAAGCCTAAAGATAGCAAAGGGACATCTCAGTAAGGGAAGAAAACAGATTATGGCACTGAGAAAAGAAGATGGTTCTGTAACAAGAAATAGAGGCAAAATTTTGACAAGAGTGAAAGATTTCTACTCCAAATTATATGAAAGGGATGATACATGTACTCCAGACTTCATGAAAGGTACCAGTACCAGAGTTCTTCCAGTCCTTCCAGCAGAAGTTGCACATGCAATCAAGAACATGAAGCGGGGAAAAGCTCCAGGAGAAGATGGAATTACTGTAGACATCATACAAGAAGCAAGTGGAGAAATCGAAACAGTACTCGCCCAAATTTTCACTCGATGCCTTAATGAAGGAAAGATTCCTGAGGATTGGAACACCGCTACAATGATCCTGCTACATAAGAAAGGTGACATTGAGGATCTCGGAAACTACAGACCTATCAGCCTCCTATCAGTGGTTTATAAAATCTTCACTAAAGTTCTTTCACACCGTTTGAAGGTAACACTGGACATGGCTCAACCGAGAGAACAAGCTGGATTCAGGAGTTGCTACAGCACAATAAATCATATCCACGTACTGAGAGAACTAATTGAAAGAGCGAGGGAATATGAACTTCCATTGTGCATGGCTTTTATCGATTATGAAAAAGCCTTTGATTCGGTGAAACCATCAGCAGTTGCAATGGCTCTGAAATCCTGCGGTATTGAAGATGCATACATTAATATTATTAATAACATCTATGAAAATGCAAGTGCAAAGATTCGGCTGTTTGAAAATACAACACACATAAAAATTGGAAAAGGAGTGGGACAAGGTGACACCATATCTCCGAAGCTCTTTAATGCCACATTGGAAAATGTCTTTCAATCACTGAACTGGGAAAACAATGGGATAAAGATTAATGGAGATTATCTAACCCACCTTCCTTTTGCTGATGACATAGTCATTTTTGCAACTACCCCATCAGAGCTACAGAGTATGATCCAGGAACTTGCTGACAAGAGTAAAGAAGTGGGATTAAAAATGAACTTTCAGAAGACAAAAGTGATGTACAATGCTTTTACAAGAAATGAAGATTTATCGATTGATGGAGAAAAGCTGGAGATAACAGACACGTACGTTTATCTTGGACAGCAGATATCAAGTGAGGGTCACATTGGTGAAGAAATTAATCGGCGTACAAAACTTGCCTGGAGAGCTTTTGGAAGAAACAGCATAATTTTCAAGAGCAATATGCCATAATGTCTTAAAAGAAAAGTGTTTGATCAATGCATCCTTCCAGTGCTTACGTATGGTGCAGAGACGTGGACCTTAGCTAAAAGAGACATACAAAGGCTGCAGACAACTCAAAGTAGCATGGAGAGGTGCATGCTTGGTGTAACCAAGAGAGATAAGAAGAGGAACACGTGGATCCGAAAAATGACAAGAGTGGAAGACATCATGATCAGAGTTAAATCCCTGAAATGACAATGGGCTGGACATACTGCCAGAAGAACAGACCATCGATGGACAGCAGAAATTTTAGATTGGATTCCAAGGGACAGGAAAAGACCCAGAAGAAGACCACATGGAAGATGGGTGGATGAAATTCGAAAGTATGCGGGAGTGACATGGAAGAGACTGGCACAAGACAGACCGTTGTGGAGGATACTTGGGGAGACCTTCGTCCAGCAGTGGATTGATAATGGTTGACAATGATGATGATGATATACAGGGTGATTCAAAAGTTTGGTGCAAAATTAAAATGCGATTAAAAAAGACCTATGGGTCGTAGAGGCATGTGGTTTGCAGATTAATATTCACCGTGGTACGGGATTTTGTATGCCATCAAGGTTGAAAATAGTTCAAAATCTCGACAATAGAGAGCGCTGCTGCAGAGAAAACAACGAGATGGGAGAATGGTGAAATGAGATCTCCGTTAAATTAGTGAAACTTACTTTATTTCAGCATGATCTACAGATGCAAGTGCTCAATGTGTCCACCACCACATTCCGGTACTGCGTGCAGTCGTGGTATTACGCCTGATATAGCATTGAATAACATACCAACGGGAATGGCTGATACCTCCTGCCGTATAGAGTCTTTCAACGATGGCAAGTTCTGGGGATTACCTTTATAGACACGCGATTTCAAGTAGCCTCACAACCAGAAATCAGCGAGTGTAAGTTCTGGAGGTCTAGGAGGCCATTCGTGTGCACTATGCCTGCTCAATAAACAATCGGCAGTAAACGTGCACGCCTGATTCGGTGCACGCCTGATTTCACGTTTTATTCAAATTATCAGCTTAATAAAACCGTGTGGTTTTGCAATCAGAATGACAGCAGGAACCTTTATTGTATTTTCGCACCTCGAAAATGTGACTGAGTTTCTCGTAATGGTTTATATGCTTCATCCTAACGTTGCTGTGTAGGAGTAATGTGCAAACGTCACTTATGTGGCATTCTGTGCAGCAGCGCCCTCTATTGTCGAGATTTTGAACTATTTTTTTATGCCATACAAAATTCCGTACCTCGGTTAATATTAATCTGCAAACCACGTCTCTCCGACCCATGGATCTTTTTCAGTCACATTTTACTTTTGCACCGAACTTCTGAATCACCTTGTACATGTGTGTGTGTGTGTGTGTGTGTGTGTGTGTGTGTGTGTGTAAGATTTCTGTTTGGGGAGCGTAGAAAATTAAATTAAGTGCACAATTTAGTTCCGGTACGTTGGCCACTTAAAAGGTTGAAACAGCAATATACAATGAATGATGCTCCCCAGCCACAGAACCGTGATTTGTGAAAAAGGAGAAAATACACGCACACTATTTCACACAGTGGACGCCATACAATAGAAAGGCATTTTTTTTCAAATAGGCTATTTAGAAGCAGAAACAGCAAGAAACGTGGTAGGTGGTATATGCCTACCACGTTTCCAGTTTTCACGCGAGCATCGTAACTGGATTTTGAATGATTGAAAGAAGGTCGTCTGTTCCGATGAATCTCGCTTCCTATTGCACCACGTGCACGGCTGGGGAAGTGTTGGCACAAGGATGCACCGTGGGACGAAAACAAGCCGGTGGAGGAAATGTAATGCTTTGGGAAATGTTTTGCTGGGACACCCTTGGCCCAGTCATTCATGTGCAGGAAACTATGAAAGTCTACACCTACCAAAATATCATTGCAGGCCAGGTACATCCTTTCACGGCAACGGTATTCCCCCATTCTAGTAGTGCCTTCTTTGACAGAATAATGCGCCGTGCCACACTCTCTGGGTTGTTCGAGATTGGTTAGTGGAACATGAGGAGATACTTTCTATGCTCTTTAAAAAAAGAATTTCATCCTTCTTAATATGGAGATACTTATTAAATTCTTCTTATAGAATAAAAATAATTCCTTCCTAAATGAGATACTTATAATAATTTCTTCCAGAAATTATTATAAGAGATACCTATAAAGAATCTCTTAATAAGCATCTAAATGAGATACTTATCTCTTAACAAGTATCAATTCCTAATAAGTATCAATTAGAATCACTTAATAAGTAAAGAATATCTTAATAAGAATCTCTCTTAATAAGAATCTCAATAAGTAAGAATCTCTTAATAAGAATCTTAATATATCTCTTAATAATATTAAAGAATCTCTTAATAAATATCAATTATTTATAAGTATCTAAATGAGATACTTATAACTAATTTCTTTCTAGGAGATACTTATGAATAAGGAGATACTTATTAATTATTCTTATAGAATAAAAAGAATTCCTTCCTTCTGAGTAAGCAGATACTTTCATAGAATAAGGAGATACTTATTCTATGCTCTTTAAATTCCCCAGACATCAATCCAATCGAACATGTGTGGTTTGTGTTGGAACAGCAAATCCGATCTGCTGCGGATACGTAACTTACAAGAGACGAAGGGATCTTCTGGTAATATGTTGGTACCAGATATCACAAGACGCTAGTAGCGTCGATGCCCCTTCGGGTAAGAGCCGTTTTGGCGTAACGTGGAGGACCAACATCATATTCGTAGGTGGTCATAATATTTTGGCTCTTTGGTGTACATATAACGCAGTTTTCCCACTTTCACATGAATTAGAGAATATGTGAAAAATGCACTTCATTAGCTGAAAGATATTAGAGAAAATGTTTTCAGTCAGACTTTGGAAACAATATGTTGTAAAATAACTGTCAACAGCATTTGCTCTAGCGGAAAGATTGTGCAGCAGAATAAGGCCAGATGGTAAAGATCTCCGTTCCCAAAGTTCAAGGCCACCCCGGTGGCGCAGCGGTGGCTTCTGATCATTCGTCCGAGTTGGGTCCGGGTTCGAATCCCGGTGAGGCATGGATGTTGTGTTTTGTCTTACGGCCCTGGCTCTCTCTCCAGTGGCCCTAAATTAGGATGTCGGGAAACGGTACGCAGTTACGGATGTCCTGCCGTAAACCAGTGGCCCTAAATTAGGGACGGGCGACTGCTTATAGCCCAACGAGTTGCTCACGGTGGCCGTTAAAACCGACAATAAAAAAAAAGTTCAAGCCGGCCGACGCAAAATGGATTTCTCAGATCGACTAATACATATAGAGGTTTAGTACCCATGGAGAGACAGACAGACGAACATAGTGATACTATACGAACAAAACCTTTTGTCCATAAGACGTTATGCAACGGCAGTTCTAAAAAAACAGAATAAAATCACAGAAAATGAAGAATTATAGGTACGGTAAAATATGCTATTCTTTATCAAAGTATCTTCCCTCTGATGATATGCAACAAACCCATCGTTCAATCCACTTTTCAAAGCATGTGGTGAAGGCATTTCTGGTGGAAGCTGCTTTAGCGACCCCTGTACAGCTTGAATAACGTCAGCATTTGTGTTGAACGTTGCGCCACGGAACTTCTCCCACATTGTTGGAAACAATCAGAAATCGCACGGGACGAGGTCAGGACTGTAAGCAGGCTGTGGCATGATTTCAAGTCTGCACTTGAAATCATGCCAAGAAACTGTTGAACAGAAGCAGCCACATGGGGGCGGGGGTGATCATGGTGTAGGGTCCACTTGCCCACCACTTCCGGTAGCTTAATTGATGTGAGTCGCCGCAGACGCTTCAAGACTGAAATGCAATACTCAGCTTTGACAGTAATTTGTGGAGGAACGGCATGCTGGTAGACTACACTTTTAAGATCAAATAAAATTATCATCATCATCACCTTCCCAGCTGATTTGGTTTGGACCTTTTTCAGGAGGAGGCGAGCCTGCGTCTTTCCACACACTCGTTGCACGCTTCGTGAGGGGGTCGAAATAGTGGACCCATGTTTCATCGACAGTTATTAGTGTTTAGAAAGTTTGCATCCTTTGCAATCATTTGTTTCCACTAATGACACACCTGAACTCTGGCTAACAGTTGTTCTCTCGTCAGGTAATGAAGTACACGTTTCGAACACACACGATGCAGCAGTAATTTGTCGCGTAGAATGCAGAATGCCGACGTTTTTGAAATATTAGTTGACGCCACTATGTCTTCACACGTCATTATTATCGGGTGGGTTCCAAATTGGGTTCACCCGGCGCAATATTGGGAACCAAGGGGGTGTCGAGTGGATTGTGATTCTGCGATTCCCTGATTTAGCTGATTTAGGGCTGGTGCAGCTTCAGGATCCACTGATGGGGCGTTGTGATTCACACAGCAGATTTTCCTTTGGGAGTCAAAGGGTCCGCTGTGTGCCGTAATGTTTTCGTGAACGTCTAGTTTTAAAAAAGCATAAGTGAACGGATTTTCTAAGTACCTTGTCGTAAAATTATATATTCTCCAAATATCCAGGGTTGAGCACACAATTTGTAACTAACGAAACACTCATGATAGAACGTAAAAAAAATTAACATAGAAAACAATTTATTAGTTATGTTTTGGCATAAAAATAAAGATACACTCACGATACTATCAAAAATAATTCCGACTCTCTGACAGGAACCTATACTCAATTAACTACTCGCTTACAAAAACATTAACTCTAATGGAAGACTTTCGTATGGACTGATCCGATAAAAATATTATGAGGGGACACCAAAAGAAAGAATAGGATGGATTGTTGCCGCGACAAATATTCTAATTTCGGGCACATTGCTTTCAGTACAGAAATTCTCATATTCGGGATTCAAATTCCAATTTAATTGTTTTTAATCATGTTAATTAATTAACATAATTAATAACGCAACTGCTTAATTGGAGTAATTTTTAATTAGGTGCACGAACTATCATCCCAACCCAGGCCGCATAGGGAGTCTTTGGGTTCTTTTCTTCTCTTTTCTCCATTTTCCCTTCCGCGGGGGAAAGGAGATCTAAATTACAAGCGCCAGGCCAGGTGCGAAATTTCGTAAACTAGGCGAAAGGTATTTTTCTTCCATTCCCGGCAGGCGAGAAGCAACAGCATTTGCGAATTGCATAATGCTTCCGTAACAACAATGGCGTTGCGGTGGCTACACGACGAAAATTTAAGAAAGAAATCTTAAAGCGGTAAGAAGCTAAGGCTAGGCAATAAATGTCACCCAAGAGCGTTGTCGGAGAACATATATCAGTCGGGCATACGTGACTTCGAGCAGTTTTCACGTTTTAAAAAGGGTTTGCTCGGAGTCTACTATAATAGAACCCAACAACGGGGTGACAGTTACCGCCAAATATTTTTTTAAAGGGCTTAGCTCAGCAGATGGTCAGCAGGCCAGGGAACATCTGCCCCAATGTAGCCACTGGTCAGTCGCCACTGGACAAGCGGTCCACTTGCGTACGTGGGGAGGAAATCCTGAACCAATGGTGGTGCGAGGGACGTTTTCTCGAGGTAAGGATACGCCTAGCCACAGGGCGAGAAGGGAAAGCGAAAACTAAAATAAAGGCAGAAAACTTAAAATTTGACCGGCAGAGAAAATATACACGAGCGAAAAAACTTAAGAGAGAGGCGGAGAGAGAAGTTGTGTTTGCGAACATGGGCAGACAGTAATTTTGGTCGGAAGAGCTAGCGGTAGGCAAGGAAATGCCTAACTATGCGGAGTCCCCGAAGTCCGTCGACGTGAAGCCAAGAACTGTAGAACAGTAAAGTTCTGAGATAACTAGCGGCTGTGTTTTTATCCACGGAGGATACCAGCCAAAAACCACCTACGGCCACCAGATCCACCAGCGCTTTCCTCAACCGCCGGATCGATGAGCCCAGCAGAAGTTCCATATAGGGTAAGACATCATCCAATTATTTCAATCCCTTGCATGCTGAGTATTCAGTTAAGTTTTAGAAATGAAACTTTATTGCTCACCCCGTACTGGTTGGATTGTTAGAGATATTGGTGTTTTTACATTTTCTCAAGTAAACCATAACTTCCTTTCGTAGAGATGTGTTATAATTTAAACCGATCCCACCATTTAAATTGTTCTAAAATTAAGCATTATACAGCAAATAAATTTTATATTTGTTTTCTTAAATCAACGTGTTGTTCTTCACGCTGCTCTGCAAATGGGTACGAGTGTCTGTGTATTAGTTTAAAATAAGCCATAGTTTTCTTCCTTTATAGATACCCCTATTCAAGCATATAACCGAAATGTTAGTTCTTTTTTAAATTTAATTTCTTTTGCGGCATATGAGTTCTTGCGACAACCTCGTACGAGCTCATATGAAACACAACGCTTTTAAATTCCCAACGATGAGACTGGGTCGCCTATACTAGGAAACCCAATGTCATTGTTGCCAATCTAGATGATCGGAATTCATTAACAAAATCTATGCCCCTCAAGCTCCCACCGGGACTTGGCGTGGCGACAGGATTTCCTACCTTAACACCCGAATCTGGCCTAGATGTCGCGCTGCTATTCTATCACACGGAAGAAATGGAACCACATGAAAGTCCAGTTTTCTTGTCATCACTTATTTTCCGTAAAACATTATTATCGCTGTTCCTCCACCAAGGATACTGGTCTGCGAAGTATGTCCCGATCCGTCATAATTGGCGTGGGCCCTCATCATCCGTAGCAGGGTTCCCTTCCTTGGCACGTCGGTTTAGATCCTCCATATCCATGTTGGGAAACGGTACGCAGTTACGGATGTCCTGCCGTAATATTTGGCAGTGATTAAGTTGCCAGCCTCTGCACGCCGTGAAAAAACTAAAAGTGAAGTGCTTCGTGGAAAAAGTAAAAGTGACCAAGTTCTTCTCTTCCCTTGGAAAAGTTTCGACAACCCCCAAGAAAACCCACACTACCTCAAAATATCCCATCATCCAATCACTAGCTGGCAAACGCAAGCCTCCCTGAATTAAATTCCCAAGCCTAAATCCTACTGGTCAGAGAATTAACATTTTGTTCATCCATTCGTTAGGGGGTCAAAATTGCTACCCGTTCCCGCAAAAATTCTAAGAACCGCTCAAGTTACGTTAGCGCCGTGATATAACCACCGGCCATAAATCTTAACATAATGAACCTGTTAGATCCGGTTCCAAAAAGTCTACGGTCTACCCAACACGCCTTGTGGATGCTAGACACGGTGGACACTTCTATTGCCTCAATAAAATATACTACAAAGTCAGCTCGCCGATGGATGTTGCCAGCGTTGTCTCCTTACAATGTCGGTCCGTCCATGGTGACGCCAACGCTATCTAGCTGGTCTTACGGTATGTGACGCCTTGCGCTGGGAGAGTGGGAACGGAGAGGAAAAGAAAAGAATCACCCGAAAGTATATGGCAAAATAAATTAAAAGTACTCTTTCCTCAAAAAATACATGAATTAATAAAAATGAATAAATAAATAAATGAATAAATAAAAAAATAAATAAACTCGGCAATGGATTTTCAACCTAAATGTGCAGCCTCGAGTCTGAGCGCTGTCACATCATTCGTCGATCTTATTATTGCAGGATTGCCGAAACAGTGTTAATAATACGCTCCGTAACAACACTTTCAAGTCGACCAGGCATAGGAACGAGTTCTGCCGACATACGCCCTTTTTTGAAATCATTGTGCCATTTAAAATTTGTTGACTCACCCAAACATTTACCTTTGTAAGTTTTTTTCCTTAAATCAACCGTGAGAGAAAAGTCTTATTAATCTTGTGGAGCCGTTTTATCCAAACGTTAACAAAATTTTATCGCAGAACACATTTCACTTAACTCTGAATCACTCACCTCCATAGCTGTATGGCGAAATGCAGACGTACCTAAAACAACTGCGCAAGAATAAAACCAGCATCGTCGACCACGGCTAATAACTGTTGCCATAGATACTTCCTTAATTCAGTTAGTCGTCTGCGTGGTTATTTTCCCCCTTCGCACTGTTGCCAACTCAAAAAAAATACTCTCAGTTTTTATGAAACGCCCTTTGCAGTTACGACTGTGACAGTGTTGGAATTTCTATTTCACATTTGTTTAGGGAGATCGTGTTCCGTTGTTTTTTGGTTGCAATTTATGAGTATATGGTATCTTTTACCGTACTTTGACAGCGCATATTTTCAGCATCATTGGGTGATAATTTTTCTCTAAACAGAACGATGTTTTTCGCTTAAATAGTAGTCCTAAATTAAATCTTCAGAGCGTGGAACCTGAGCAGTTCGCCGCTATCTTCCCTCAGTTGTAATAAGATGTTTGCCGCACACTTTGAAACAACTTCACCTCCACTGTTTACTACAGTGATTGTCGTGCTTCTAATTGCATTGCCGCATGCAACGTTCGCCCGAGCTTCCATTAAACACCATTACTACGTCAACATTACTGTCAAACGGTCGTTAATAGCTCTTTGAGAACCGTTTAGACATTAAGCAACTCAGAGTGATGGTTCATTAGAATTGCAAACATCGTTTTGTCCATACAGAACTCAACTGCCTCAAGTGCAATTAAAAAAGAAAAAGTTTCTGCACGCATTTATGGAGCTCGAGTGCCGTAAAGGAGCAAGTGGGTCGACTTGGGAGGCCCGTCTTCTTTCGACTAGTAGACCTTGACCGGAAGTTTCTGTTTCCTCCGATATCGGCTACAAGAGTTATCGGTCTGGCACGTGACCTATGACTGAAACCGAGAACATAATGGCTACGAACGAATTGAATGAACGTGTCAGCATCCATTTAGGATAAGACAAAGGACGAAGAAATCGAATCGTGCGATATGCAAGTTTCCCCCTTTTCTTTCCTTTTCTTCCCCTCCCCGTGTGGTGCAGAGGTTGGGCTTCGGATGTCTGTTGGGTGTCTAGAGTTTCCATCACCCAAAATATTTTTCTGGAACAAAAATAAAAGCAGTCCAGCCTACAGATAATGATACTTTCAGGAAGCAGGAAACCTTACTCATAATTAATTTGGGAAAATAAGTAATCGGAAGTCAAGAACGATAACATCCGTTGATTCTTATGTTTCTCAAAGTACTTCGGAAGTTTCAAGAAATAGGTAGAGCATTGAGGAAATGTATCCAGTTAAATCATTACCTTTTTTACGCTTTCCAACCGTAAGTTGAAGAAACGTACAGTAGATGCTCCAGCTTTGTCCGTCCACACGATAACTCGCGTAAAAATTGTTCGATTTCGATGACATTTTAGTATGTGTTAAAGGACCACCTGGAGACGAACCTATTGAAAATAGAAGAAATGGGGTCAAAGGTCAAGACACAGGAGCGGGATCTATTCCATCGTTCATATGCACATTATAACTTACGTAAAAATGCTTTGATTGAGACAAAACTTTATCATGTTATTCCAGCGATATACTGAACCGGTTCTGCTGAATATCATCGAAATGGGGCCAAAGGGCAGGGCATAGGAGCAAGATTTGTTCCACAGCCATTATCCTCGCATAACCTGACTAAAAATTATTCTATTGCGACAAAACTTTTGTATGTTGTTCTGGAGGTATACTGAACTAATTCTGTTTAATATCATCGAAATGGGGTCCAAGGTCAGGGCACAGGAGCGAGATTTATTCCACAGCCATTATCCTCATAACTTGAGTAATGATTCTGGTATGTTGGAAAGCGTGTTATAATCAATGCATTGCATGATTTTACTAACTTATTTACGCTTTCCAACAGTAGGTTGAAGAAGCGTATATGCTCCAGCTTGGATGTCTGTCCGCACGATAACTCGCGTAAAAATGGTTCGATTTCGATGAAATTTTAGTATGTAGTACGGGACAACCTGGGGACGAAACCTATTAAAAATGGACGAAATGGGGTCAAACAACACGACATAGGAGCGGGATCCATTTCATCGCCCTTATGCGTCTTAACTTACGTAAACATGCTTCGATGGCGACAAAACTTTAGTATGTTGTTCCGTAGGTATACAGAACCAATTCTGTTTAATATAATCGAAATGGGGTCAAGGCACAGGTGTGAGACTTATTAGAACAGTCATTATCCTCATAACTTGAGTAATGATTTGTGGTATGTTGGGAAACGTATAATAAATGCATTGTACGATTTTACGAACTTGTTTAAAACTGTTTATATGCAGAGTTCGGTAAAATTTAAAAAACAGTTTTTAAACGCCATTCTGTTTTTTTTAAATAAGTTCCTTCATGCGCATCCAATTAAAGAGTTGTTTTGCTTATGATTAGCAAGCTTTTTTTATTAAAGTAAGTGCTTATATATATCACTTCGTCCGTCCGTTTGTATACATATTTGCAACTATTAGCCCAATTAAAAAAAAATCCATTGGACAGCTCGAAATGTGAGAACTATGATTCTGGTTTTCCGTTTTCTTTCTTTTTTACGCTGCAAAGCTTTGCCGCTAGAGGGCGTAAATGCGAATGCAATAGAATTTTTATTTTATTTTTATTTTGATTGCAGGTTTGACGACCACCGTGAGGAACTTAATGGGCTATAAGCAGTCGCCCGTCCCTAATTTAGGGCCATTGGTTCCAGGGAAGGGAGAGAGCCAGTAACGTAAGACAAACATCCATGCCTCACCGGGATTCGAACCGGGACCCTTTTCGGACGAATGATCAGAAGCCACCGCTTAGACCATTGCGCCACCGGGGCTGCACAATGGATTTCAAAATACACTTTATTTCACATATTTGCATCGAAATACCAGGTTAACAACTTTTTTTTTGTATCTTCCTTTCAGTGCTATTTAGAACGAAGACGGCCGCGAAGTAAGCACTTTTGATTAAAATTCCCAAATCCCTAATTAATTTTAATAAATCGAAAATCAATTACCTGCAAAAACAATAATAAATAAATAAAATTCGGGCTCTCAAAAGTCAAAACAAAACTTTTCTTGAATGTCGTTTGCCTACATCTAAGTTCGTCTCATTGTCCTCTTCATTCTCAAAGGCTTCTTACAAAGTAGCCTCCTGCGAGCAGATAGTGAACGCGAGAATGGGGATTAATGATCTTCCCACTCCGAGAAAGAAGCAGATATTGAGTCTTTTCTCAAAACAACACACCAGCCAATCACAGCAAACCGTAACCAAGTTCATTGTACTAACTAATGCACACATGCTAGTTGGCGGGGAAAAGGCATTCCGGTCAGTTAAATTGTAAGCCGCTGGTAAAAGGGATTTGCTCAAACCTTTGTTAGATAATAAGGCAGATTTCTTCCAACATCTAAGACCCTCAAAGACGCATTGTGTTTGCGCTCAAGTTCGTTTTTGTGCCGTATTTTTTGTTAAATTTAATAATGTCTTAACGAAAGAATCATAGTTGTTTAGAACCACCAAAAAAGTTTAATGAAATATTTTAAATACATTTTTTATTTAAAATCAATTGCGGAAAGAATGGTGATAAAAAATGGGGCGGGGGAGATTATAAAAAATAAGAGTTCCAATCCAAGTTCCAACTTGTACTTGCATTAGTAAGAGAAGCTGAGGAAATAAAAATTTTTGCCCTAGTGGTTTTGATGCCTGCCCAGCTCATTGGGTTAGGCGCGCATTGCCCATGGCCGGTCAGAGGGAATAATGCTATTGTGGATACAGTTCCTTTTTCAAGAGATGCATTGATTTTCCTCTATAGAGCGTAAAGCTAGATTACGGTTTCTCCTATATCTGTGATTCTAAAATTGTATATTCTTTCTGCATCGAATAGAAGACCTAATAATAAATGTTCTGCATATAATTTACAATTTTTGGTGAATAACGTTTTGGCCAACAGGAGGCGTTAGGGTGTTTTTCTGTTTCTGACGTATTTTCAGCAAAATCTGAACTTCTGAACATTCGATTTAGAAAATCTTTTCATGGACCGATACCGTTCACCACGAAAAAAATCTTTTGAGAATACCTTCTGCTTAAAAATATGTAGTTCATAGTTTTTCCTCCTAAAGGCGTAAATGTGCACCTTATTTTTGTCGAAATCTCTGCTTCTAGGAGCCCGATTTTAAATTTTGATCGGAGAGTTTCTGTTACGAAATGTTTTACATATAATTTCATTTTTTTCTCTCACAAGTAACCCACTAGATGGCCAGTGCCGAGAGACAAACCAACATCCATGCCTCACCGGGATTCGAACCCAGACCACTCCGCGGACGAATAATCATAAGCCAGCGCTTAGACCACTGCGCCACCGGGGGGCGCATGTTCCGGAAATAACATAAAAGAGAGGCCCCCTCACTGATTCTTTGGTGGGGTATTCAGATACTTCATTTTCCCACCCGTTTCTGAAATACAAGGGTGTCCTGCGACTTTTGACTCACCTTGTATTATGAAACGAAGTTATTGTAGTTATTAAAAACAGATTCAATATCAAGGACTTGCTTTACTCACAATATTATTGATAAATTTAGAAAGTCTTAAAAACATTTTGACGTACTGAAAAGGTCGGTAACAATTCAATTCCTTGTTGTTGTTTTTTTCTGTCTTGCCCTTGTTCTCTTGTGCTGGACATATTTGGCATACAGATGTAAATTGCCGATCGCGCACGTGTGATATTTTACATCGGTGTCTAATATGTCTCGCAGAAGAGAACGAGAGAAAACACAAACATGAAAGATGACACCGAACTTTCGGTTGTAATGAGCACATCTTTTGAATTCTTCCCGATACAAAGAAAAATTTTCAAAGTCAATGGAACGGGTTGAAAACACATACAAACCGAATTTCCACAATCGATAAAACATCCAGAAATAGCAACAGCTACTTACTTCCACCAGCAGCTGAAAATGTATTTTACGAAAATTAACATGGCGCACAAAAGGTTTGTCAGAGACAAAAGAGATTTTTTTGGAGGTTTAACGACCACCGTGAGCTACTCAATGGGCTATAAGTAGTCGCCCGTCCCTAATTTAGGGCCACTGGTTCCAGGGATGGGAGAGAGCCAGTGCCGTAAGACAAACACAACATCCATGCCTCACTGGGATTCGAACTTGAATCTCTTTCGGACGTATGATCAAAAGCCAACGCTTAGACCACTGCGCCAACGGGGCGGCAGGGATTTTCAAATCGAACAGTTAAAAGAAGAAATATAGAAGAAAAAATGATAAAACTACGCCTTGTAGCCAAAGAATTTTGCATTGTGAAATTCTCCATGGCGAAAGCTATGCTTAGGAAAAAGAACTTGAAGTATGCTTAGAAAAAGAAGATAACAAGAAAAAGGTTTTAACTTTACCTAGCAGAAAAGCTGTGCATTATTTAAAGAGGATAATGCTCCTCATCTTTATAATAGCAAATGGGATAAAGTAAAAATAAAAAAAATTCTCAATAGGGTTTTTAGAAGAGGAGATACATCTGCAAACAGAAGTACACAAAGACCACCTTACGACAGAACTGTAAACTACAAACCTCGTGAAATGCATACCTAAAAAGTATTCCACTCGGTAAATAGTACCTGGCTTAAAAGAAGTTTTTAAATCGCATATTTAGAAGCAAAGACTCTGAGAAAAACAGATTGAACATTTGCGCCCCTAGCGGCGAATTTTGCGTTATTTTGGGAAGGAAATATACACAAAGATTTTCCATAATTAATAGTATCTTTGTAACCGTGGCTTCCATATTTATGAGAAGTGAAGTTCAGTAGCCATTTTTAGAGATAGTGAATTGTAATCATTTCCCGCCATTTTGATTAGCTGGGAAGCAAACGTCAATTTACTTCTTTTCCCACGCGTCGCAGCAGAGGGGGTGTTAGATTTATAGTTTCGTCGATGTGAGAAGAATGAAACTGGACATTATTGCTTTTTCGCTGTCCCGAGCAAAGCGATCGAGTAAGAAGAGGGGGGGGGGCAACGAAGCAATTAAAGAATCTTGCGTTTTCAGAGAGAAGGTCTTTCTAAGGCGTGACCACACTTTCTGGGAATGAGGAGGGTCTTCACTCTTCGGACGAGGGGACAGTCTTTTGAAGGGGTTGCTCTCCGAGCAAGAGAACAATGGACTCGGCTGGCAGGAATCGAGGAAGGAGGAGATTTTTTAGCGAAGTGAAAAAGCCTCGCGGGTTCGTCGAAACGGATGAAGTAGGAGGAATGAGACCGGCCGGGAAAAGATAAGCGGGTTTCGGCATGCTGAGGATTAGAGCGAGAAGGACACCGAGGTGTTAATATAACAAGAAATAATAAATAAGAGTGAAAATGACGGAGAAGGGGAATAAGCAAAGAGGTTGATGATAATAGACAAAAGGAATCGGGACAAGGCTTAAAAAGACATTCCCCGCGATATCTGAATAAAAGTCTTCCTCACTGCACGAAAAGAGTTGGACTAGAGTTGATTTTTGATACCTTGTATTTTATTTATCTACTCCAGTTGGGAGCATTACGGGTTAAACGCCATATACAGAGCAAACATCAAACGAACCCTCCACACAGGGCGCTGTAATAGAACTCAGCACCAAGCCCTGTAACATCTTACCAGAAAATAATTTTTTCAATCGGATTTTTAGTACCGCAGATGTTGCCGTAAACGGAAACATATTACGCCCTTTACTGGAACTGCTCTCAACAAATAAAGAAGCTTTCAAATCAGACCCTTATACAAGCACAGATATCGACAAAAATAAGACACACATCACGCCTCCTAGTGGAAAAACTATGTACTATATTGAGCAGGAAGTTTTCTCAAAAGGTTTTCCGAGGTGAGCAGTATCGGTCCAAGAAATAATTTTTTTGATCGAGTTTTGGAAAGTTCAGATTTTTGTGCAAATACATCTAAAGCAGAAATAAACACTTACGGCTCCTAGTGGCCAAACCGTTTTTTACCAAAAATTAGAAATTATATGCAGAACATTTCCCTTGAGGAGCTGTATCCGATGCGGGGAAATTTTTAAAATCCTTCTTTTAGAAGCAGAAATATTGGGGAAAACGCAATATGACATTGCGCTCCCTAGCGTTAAGTCTATGAATTACTTTAAAAAAGAAAAAAAACTCTACCCAAAGTAGTCTTCGTTATAAATGGCATCAAAGGAAGGAAGAAGTTTTTCAGTCGGATAATTAGAAGCAAATATATGGAGTAAAATGTATTTTGAATTCGATTACATCTGTCTTTACGCCCTCCAGCGGCGAAGTTATGCATCAGAAGAGAAACCAAATGTGCACGGATCGTCATTCTTACATTTCAAGCTTTTTTTTTTTTTTTTTTTTTTTTTGGATTGGAGGTTTAACGACACCGTTAGCAACTCAATGGGCTATAAGCAGTCGCCCGTCCCTAATTTAGGGTCACTGGTTCCAGGGAAGGGAGAGAGCCAGTGCCGTAAGACAAACACAACATCCATGCCAGACCGGGATTTGAACCCGGACCCCTTACGGACGAATGATCAGAGGCCAGCGCCTTAGACCACTGCGCCACCGGGGCGGCCATTTCAAGCTTTACAATGCATAAAGAATGTTTCAAATCGTACTAATAGTTGCAGAGACATGGTGTCCACAGACAGACGGACGAACGAACAAAGTGATAACATAACCACGATCTTTTTTTTACAAAAGATGTGCTAAAAAATAGAACGATTTATTGGAGTTCAGGAAAGGCCAGATTATGGGTGTACGGAAGTTTGGTGCATTAACTTCGGAAACAGCGACTCTTCTCGGGTTATTCGACAGAATCCGTGGTTAAAATTTACCGTTGTTAAAATCTATGATCTCAGGGCTATGTTGTAAAAGGCGGCGCCAGGTGGATACCTGATACGAACGAAGGAGTGGGTACTGGGTAGCCTTGTACAGGGCAGTATAGCACAGTTTCAAGGTTGAAGACAATATGGATGAGCTGGAAACGATATCGACGCGTCATTGCGCCGCACGCTGGCAGGCATGGACTACAACCGTAAGCTCCCTACACGATTCTCTCCTAGCAACAGTCCATCGACGAACGCCTCTCCTGCTGCCGACGGCATGCAGGTTAGACAATAGAAGATTGGAAACAAGTGTGTCGGTTCGATGAATCGCTATATGTACTCCTCTCTGTCGACGACCGATGCCGTGTTTGGCGTCAGCACAATGAGGTTATATGAATCTCTCTTGCTCGTATACAACAGCAGGGCCGGATGGAGCTCTTGCGGGGCCCTGGGCGAAATTTCACTGCGGGGCCTAGAAAAAAATTTCATTGTGGGCACTAAAAAATAAATCTCATATTTTAATAAAGTCGTTTCTGAAAATTATCGTTCCTGAGGAAGACACGTGAACACTACCGTAGAGACAAAACAATTATCTCAAAGAAGTATTTAATTTAAGCTTAAGAAAAAGACCATAATACGGACTGAAAGTTCAGAGAGAGAGAAGGAGAGAGAAAGAGAAATAGATAGAAGATAGAAGAGAGATAGAGAGGGAGAAAGATATAGAGAAAGATAGAAAGAAAGAGGGAGAGAGAGAGGAAGATAGAAAGAGA
Source organism: Macrothele yani (assembly GCA_039090855.1). Classification (NCBI taxonomy): domain Eukaryota; kingdom Metazoa; phylum Arthropoda; class Arachnida; order Araneae; family Macrothelidae; genus Macrothele; species Macrothele yani. Next base: position 123,756,597 of record CM077026.1, read on the forward strand.
AAATGAGAGGGAAAGAGAGAAAGACAGAGAAAAAGGGAGGGAGAGAGGAAGAGAGAGAGAAAGAGAAAAAGAGAGGGAGGGAGAGAGAAGATAAATAGAGAGAAGGGAAGAGGGATAGAGAAACAGAGGGAAAGAGAGAAAGACAGAGAAAAAGGGAGGGAGGGAGGAGAGAGGAAGAGAGAGAAAGAGAAAAAGAGAGGGAGGGAGAGAGAAGATAAATAGAGAGGAGGGAAGAGGGATAGAGAAAGAGAGAGGGAAAGAGATATAGAAAGAGAGAAAAAGGGAGGGAGTGAGAGACAAAGTAAAAGTGTTAAAATCTAGGATTTTCTTTCCCGGGAGAAGAGGTTTAGGTTGCATTGTGACTTATAACAGCTTATTCACAAAATGATAAAAAGATACCTGCTTAGCGAATATTTTCTCATTGCGAATATTTTTGTATAGGAAATATAATAAGGATCATTTTATTTATTTAAAATAAATTGGTATAAACAGTTTTTTCCCCCTGATACATGTTTAGTGATTGATTTTTAATGCACAGTGGAGTAACTGACAAATTAGTGACATTCTAAACTTTTATACGCGTTCATATATGAAAGCTGCCTTTTTTCCCCCCCCCCAATTTCTTGTAATGTTGGAAAAGTGGCCTCCATATCTAGTCCGAAAGTAACTTGGATATTGTTCTTTTTATTTCCTTAAATTTAAGTATCAGGTTTCCACACAAATTGTTGGATATAAAAAAGTAGGGTACCACAAAATGATGAAATTTAATTTGCTATTTCGTGAATAGATTAAGATGGTTACAAAAATTATTTCGAATCTGCAAATCTCAGTGTCCGTACGACGAACAGTGGGGATAACGTATTCAAAAATGGGGAGATTGGAAACAAACAAAAAAAACTTCAAAAATATATTTTTAAGGGCCTTGCGCCCCAAAAGTTACAAAAAAAATGTAGTTAAATTTTTTTTTCGGGAAACGGTGAATATTTACATTGATGGTGGAAATACACTGGTTGGGAGTTGTAAATCTCCTGTACGTGAATGGCTGTTGACACCTTACTTCTTAGAGTTCTAAGATTGAATATCCTTTTGTTGTTACATGAAGTTAACACAGGATTTTACATCCGCAGAGACATAGACTTGTTGCCAGGGGCGGATTGGGTTGACGAAACCAGACCGGGAATTTTAGTCTTGTGGCCCACTACAGAAACACACGTACCCACAGGGGAAGAACTCGTTAATTTCTTCATGAAGGAAATTCTATTAACTCCTGGATGGAAGAGAACCTCTGAAATATATATTGAAAAACTAATTCAGTCGTGAAAAATGTTTAACAGCGATTTAAGAAAGAATTTTAAAAATCCACTCATGTGACTGAATGTAACATATCAAACCATACTCAAAACGGAGAGTTGTACCAGATAATCATATTTATTTGGTCACTGATCATCTACAGCTCAACGGTATTCGTACCGCATATTTGAATAGACGCTTTTATAAGTCTACTCGTTATTTTGAATCATGAACTACCACTTTGATCCATGAACCAATACCGGTGACGCGGATATCAGAACATCTCTGCCGGAGAATCGCTTTGTGTAGGTATGTGGATAAGGGTGTGGAGATGACGGACCATCAAAATTGTTACTAATGCCTTCAAGATTTCAAAGGGAAGGTGGGGCCTACCAGTGTCCCTTTGGCACCAACCTTAATTCTTTATAACAGCGTGCATGGTCCGCTGGCAATTTTGTTTACTGAAGTACAGAAAATTTTGCTTTGTCATTTTAGAGCAAACGGCCAATATAAAACCCAAAACATATATACACATAACATAAAGCTGACATGAAGTAAAAATTTCTTATTCATAAGTTCCAAAATAATTATTCGTTCTTTTCAAACAATCCAGACAAAGGAGATACGGCCGTATCTCCTTTGAGAAAGGAGGTGGCGCAGTGGTCTCAGCGATGATCATTCGTCTGAGATGGGACCGGGCTCGAATCCCGGTGAGGCATGGATGTCGTGTTCGTCTTATGGCACTGGCTCTCTCCCTTCTCTGGAGTCAGTGGCCCTAAATTAGGAACGGGGGAATGCTTTTAGCCCACTAAGTTGCTCACGGTGGTCGTTAAACCTCCAATTAAAAAAAGAAAAAAGAAAAGAAGATACGAGGAAATGGGTCATTTCTCGAGTGGTCCACCGGGAATATCCCGGTGGGCCATTTCTCGAGTGGTCCATCGGGAAATGTCCCGGTATTCCTCCCGGTGGGCCATTTCTCGATTGGTCCACCGGGAAATGTCCCGGTATCCCGGTGGGCCAATCTACCTCTGCTTGTTGCAATCACTTCACACTTCAGTCAGTGACAATACAGCTACAGAATCACAGAGAGTGAATGCTCTTGCCAGTTATCTACTTAGTTTAGCTTTCTAGACCGCAGCTGAGCGCCCAAAATATTAGGTCTCAAAATTCACCCTGAAAACTCAGCTCTTTTCCCCGCGAAAGCTATACGAGGAGTGTGCCAAAATCTCATGATTTGCGTCCCTCAACTTTGTCTCTGACACTGGCCAGTGTACAAACAGTCACAGGCTTGCATTCTCACCCCTAGTTTTTTTGTTTTTGATTGAAGGTTTAACGACCACCGTGAGCAACTCAATGGGCTATAAGCAGATGGCCGTCCCTAATTTAGGGACACTGGTTCCAGGGAAGGGAGAGAGCCAGCGCCGTAAGACAAACACAACATCCATGCCTCACCGGGATTCGAACCCAGACCCTTTCTTGGACGAATGGTCATTAGCCAGCGCTTAGACCACTGCGCCACCCCCTAGTTTTCTAGGCATCCTATGCTCTCCGAGTCCTATCACGTTTCTCACGACATAATCTAGATGCCTACTCTTCTGCGGTCTGTGTGAATTCCACGTTGCAGATTTGTAGAAAGTCGCAACCTCTCCCCGATTCTTATGACCTTGTCACAAAAATGGCTGCAGTTTCTTCATGCCTTCTCTTTTACTCAATAATGGCGTCCCATTACCCAAGTTCAGAGTTTTCTCACTTTACCCTTTATAACGAATTAAATTTCTCCGTCATTTTTGGGTCCACGCCGGGAATCGAACCCGAGTTCACTTATTCCGGAACAAGTCGCTCTACCAACTGAGCTACGCAGACGTTCGTTCTCGCTGCTATCTGCCTTTATGTGGTGTGCGTCCTGCGGGGCAGACACGTCACATCTCCCCCACCCCGAAAGAGGGTCGGGGGCATGGCCCACCGGTCAGCCGTGACCATGAATCGTTGCAGGCAGCCATCCACTGTAGAACGTGCACTTGAGAACTCCCAGTCAATCTGGTGTGTTTAATGCAACGTCACACACACTTATTTTTCGAAGCGCTGGAGAAGGGATTCTCTTATTTTTCTTATCTCACGGCGTGGAAAGAACATCACCCCATTGCGAGATCTTTAACGGCCGGGTCATCCGGGAAGTTCGGGCGCCATTATAACGAAGTAAATTTCTCCGTCATTTTTGGTCCACGCCGGGGATTGAACCCGAGTTCACTTATTCCAGAACAAGTCGCTCTACCAACTGAGCTACGCAGAAGTTTGTTCTCGCTGCTATCTGCCTTTATGTCGTGTGCGTCCTGCGGGGCAGGCACGTCACGCCTTTTTTTTTTTTTTTTTTGGAATTCAATATTGCCACTGATTTTCCTTTCACTACTGGCAATTTTTTTCTTCAGTTTTTTTTCCTAAATCACTCCACGTCACCAACCCTCGTATAGAAGATGTCAGTCGAAGAAATATGAAGGGGTCGTAATTCAAAAAGCATTCAGTGTACATAAACAAACTGAGGCCTTTCAAGCTATTGGGCACCACAGGGTTAATATGCCAAGGAAAATGAAGATTATTCATAGTTTTGTTTAGGCTCGAAATTATCAGAAGATCTGAAATTAAGCGTAAAATATTTGTGAAATAAATATCCTGGATGCCTTTGTTGCCGCTTAAAGAAATTATTGTTTGGAGGGTAAGTACGTAGCACCACTAACAGATGTAATCGATATCACTGTCACTAACGGGTAACAATGATCAAATGTTACATACTGAACTTTAGAGGTAGTGTAGCGAGATAGAAAAATAAACGTGCAAATGACGAGGCCAAAAAATAACATTTGGTGCTGACAAACACGTAGCAATTGCTCACACATGAAACGTGTTTATTCGATGATGCGAATGTGCGGAACAAATGTTTGTTTACCGAAGGACTTTCAATGACATTGAGAACTAGGATTATCATGCGGCAGCGAAAATGAGCAAATAGAGGAATCTTTCTCATCTTGGTTGTTCTTTTCCCACACAAAATGGGGCTGTTGAAATTTCTTTGATAGTGAAGTGCAGTTAGCTGAAGAGGACTTCTAGTTATTGGGATGAGTGCTTCTCGAAACTAATTTGGTGCTCAAATCTAACTGATGATAGTTGGGATTAAAATGTATTTCGAACTGCAAGAGTCCGTCTTCGAATATGGCGAGAGGGCAAGATGAAACTCACGCTTTTGTTGGTACTTCAAAGGGTAAATTCTTTAAATTTGACGACTGTGGAAAGATAGATACGGACTGTAATTACGTAAATACAGTTTTTTTAATCGTATGAGTAAGAAAACACTTTCAAAATTGAAAATTATTCAAATCGTGCACATCCATTTTACTTAAAGTAACGTTTGTATGAATACAAGGGCGTATTTAGAAGGGGGTGAAGGGGCAAAGCCTTATGAGAGTTTCATTTTTTTTAAAGAAAGCACGCATATAATAAAATCTTTTTAGCACGTCTTTTGTAAAAAAAAGATCGTGCTTATGTTTTTTTGCATTGGAAAGCCTAAAATATGCAAATGATGATCCTTTATTTCGTTTTTTTTTACAATGTACAATTTCGTCGCTAGAGGGCGTAAATGTAGATGATATCGAATTCAAAATACATTTTATTCCATATATTTGCTTCTAAACATCCAATTGAAAAAATTGTTTTATCTTTCGATTCCATTTATGTCGAAGAGTATTTTAGGTATAGTTATTTTTTTAAGTTGCCCATAGATTTTCTACTAGGGGGCGTAAAAGTAAATTGAGTTTTTCCCGATATCTCTACTTTTAAAACTCCGATTTGAAAAAAACATTTTCTTGGGCAGTACAGCTCCTGATGATAAAACTTCTGAATACAATTTCTAATTTTTGGTAAAGAATAGTTTGGCCACAAGGGAGCGTAAGTTTTAGTTTCTGCCTCTGATGTATTTGCAGAAAAATCTGAGCTTCTAAAATTTCGACTGAAAAAAATTTGTTCGCGGACCGATGCCACTCACGCCGATAAACTTTTTCGGAATATTTTCTTCTTAAAATATTACATGGTTTCCCCGCCAGGGGACGTAAATATCTATCTTATTTTTGTCGATATCTCTGCTTCTAATGGTCCGATTTGAAACATTTATTCTTTATTGGATAGAGTTTCAGTTGCAACATGTTTTCCATATAATTTCAAAATTTTCAAGTAAAACTATCCGCTAGGGAGCGTAAAGGTTAATTGCGTTTTCTCCGATATGTCAGCTTCTAAAACTCCGATTTAAAAATTCTTCCTGTATCGCATACTGCTCCTGATGGGAAATGTTTCTCATATAATTTCTAATATTCGGTAAAAAATGGTTTAGCCACCAGGGGGCATAAGTATTAATTTCTGCTTCTGATGTATTTACAGCAAAATCTGAGCTCCTGAAAACTCGGCTGAAAAACTTCTTTGCTGGACCGAAACCGCTCACATCGAAAACCCTTTTGAGAGTACTTTTTCTTAAAACAATGCGTATTTTCCCCGCAAGGTGGCGTAGATGCATATCTTATATTTGTCGATGTCTCTGCTTCTAAGAGTCAGATTTGATAAATTCTTTCTTTGTTGAAGAGCGTTCAGCTGCGAAAATGTTTCTCGTATAATTTAAATTTTTTTTTAACGCACAAGTCTGCAACCAAAGGCCGTAAGTCTTCTGTCAGATACTATTGTTTTCCATATCGGTTCCATTGACTTTGAAAAGCTTTGATAAATTTAATTCGTGTCAGATTGGATTAGCCACCAGGGGGCATAAGTATTAATTTCTGCTTCTGATGTATTTACAGCAAAATCTGAGCTCCTGAAAACTCGGCTGAAAAACTTCTTTGCTGGACCGAAACCGCTCACATCGAAAACCCTTTTGAGAGTACTTTTTTCTTAAAACAATGCGTATTTTCCCCGCAAGGTGGCGTAGATGCATATCTTATATTTGTCGATGTCTCTGCTTCTAAGAGTCAGATTTGATAAATTCTTTCTTTGTTGAAGAGCGTTCAGCTGCGAAAATGTTTCTCGTATAATTTAATTTTTTTTTTAACGCACAAGTCTGCAACCAAAGGCCGTAAGTCTTCTGTCAGATACTATTGTTTTCCATATCGGTTCCATTGACTTTGAAAAGCTTTGATAAATTTAATTCGTGTCAGATTGGATTCAAAAGACTTGCTCATTACACCCAAAAATTCGGTGTCATCTTTCTTGTTTTTCTTTTTATTGTGGTTTAACGACCACCGTGAGCAACTGAGTTGGCTATATGCAGTTGCCCGTCCCTAGTTTTGGGTCACTGGTTCCAGCGACGGGAGGGAGAGCCAGTGCCGTAAGACAAATACAACATTCACGATTCGCGAGATTCAAGCCCGGACCCATCACGGACTAATGGTCACAAGCCAGCGCTTAGACCACTGCGTCACCACAACAGAATCATATTGTACTTTGAAAGTACTACTTTTCATTACGTATAATTCGTATGTGATAAACCAAGAAGCGCTTTACGAGAAATGAATTTCGTCATGAAAATTTATTGTCGGAAAAATCCCACTGCCACCCATTGAATCTATATAAGAAGTCACTATACCCCAAAAATGCAGTCCAGAGATTAGCATCGTGCGATAAGAAATTATTTCCCAATATTTCCATATTGATTCACAACTAGGCAGCTTTTTTTTTAATTTGTTTATGAGTTTAATCACCACCGTGAGCAACTTTATGGACTACTAGCAGTCGCTGGTACTTAATTTCGACGAGCTGAGAGTGACCCAATAAGGTGGTGGAACGTGTTCATAGGTATGTGGAGCCATGCTAACTGCAGTGCATTTGATAGCTGCTGGAGGGTGCGTGGTGGAGGATCCATAGAGCGAACAACACGATCGAGGTTGTCCCACAGATGCTCAATTGTATTTAAATCTGAGGAATTAGGGAGCCTGGGAAGTACTTTGAAGTCTTCATCGTGCTCTTCCAACCACTCTCGGACATTTCTAGCTTGGTGATTCGTCGCATCGTCTCACGCTGGAAGATCCCATCCACCCCAGGGAAGACAATCAGCATGTATGTGTGTATGCAAGGATGGATTCATAACAAATTCGGTCCATAGTGCCTTCCACAGGTATGAGTGGACACAGATAATACAACGAAAACATTCCCCAGACCATAACGCTGCCCCCACCACCTTGTGTTCTTCCAGCAATGGTTGAAGAGTGTTTGTTCTCCGATGTTTTTCGCCTTATACACCAACGTCCATCCGTTCGATGAAGCAGAAAACGTGACTCATCGGAGAAGGCAATCCTTTGCCAATCAGCTGAGGTCCAATTCCGATACTGCCGTGCAAATTTTAGCGTTTTCTGCCGATGCACTTTCGTTAGCATCGGTGCAGTGACCATCCGTCTGCATCGGAGCCCCATACGCAGCAGGGTTCGCTGAAGTGTCGTTTTAGACGCACTTCCGGTAGTTCACAGGTTTATTCGGCCAGTTAGTTGCTCCACTGTAGAGTGTCGATCGGCCCTCACGCACCTTCGGAGCCGACGTTCAACTGTCACATAAATGGCACGTGGTGATCCGCAGTTTCCATTTCTCCAATCACGATACACTTTAACCACAGCAGCACGCGAACAGTTCACAAACCGCGCTGTTTCAGAAATACTGCCACCCTTTGCCCGAAAGCCGAAAATCATCCTTTTTGCAAATCTGATAAATCGCTTCTTTTATCCATGACAGCAACGAGTGATATGTTTTCAGAATGCATACAGCACACCTTATATACCATTCAAGCCAGCTCACGACACGTGCCTTCTTTCATTGGCTAGGCGCTGTTTGACATCAAAAGTAGGAGGTGGTCACAACAATGCGACTCGACTGTGTATTTATTGATGCATGCCCATGTCAGACACTAAAATAAACAGCACGGGTACAGATATCGTCATAGAGCACATTGTTCTATGCACATGACACAGTATTGTTGTCTGACAGCAAAATGTGTGACTGCACAATATGTTATCCATGATGAAAAAAATTGTGTACGCTATTAGTACTGAGTACCAGTACTACGAGTAAGGAAAACTCCAAACTCACCGTTTTTGAATGACTAAGTCTTCGTATCCAAAGTACGTGGCATGATGTACTACTGAGATGATGCAAGAGTCAAATCGACAATGAAGCAGAGATAAGATTGATGTGGGTTCGAATCCTATCCGTCAAAAGGTCATATATGTTATGCGTATTGAGTGCAAGATTATTCTAAAAATAAGGACCACGGTGGGCAACTTGATAGACTATAATGAGTCCCCGGCACCTAACTTAGGGTCATTGGTTCCAGGGAAGGGAGAGAGCCAGCATCTAAGACAAACACATACTCCATGCTTCACCCGGGATTAGAACCCGGATCCATCTCTGACGAATGGCAGCAATTCCTTTCAATGTATTCTAAAAAAATGAAGGAACCACAACTCTACGGGGAGGCATTTGGAAAATTCAAGGGCTGGTAGCAGTTTTCAAAGAAGGAACCTGTTTATCATGTCTTGAGAACGTAAATCAAGGTAACATACCTACTTTTATGATGTTCCGCTTGTACATTTCAAAGACTCCTTTGATTTCTATATGACATAACAGACTGCATATTTTCCCAATTCTAATTGATGTACGGGACATTTTCAAGGAAAATGAAGAGTTCTACAAAAATTTTAGCTTTTTAGCCGAAGGTATACAAATGATCTGATCGATAAAATATATTAAATCAGGATCCTTCAACTTGAATCTCACCTAGCTCAAATATCAGTTCAGAAATGTCTGATTTACATTATTTTTAAAAATACGATGCACTGTTTCACTGAATCAAAATCGAATCATTTAATAACTGCATCTAAAACACTCATTAGTATTACAACAAAAGTGCGAATTGCATGGTAAATTCTAATTCTTACGCAGATATACTTATTTGTTTATTTTACTAATCATACAGATGTTCAAGATGACAAGTATTATTACACACTGATTAATATACGTAACCATATACCGCATGTAAGTGCATTAAACTTGGAAGGACAAACGTCTTGACAGTTTTCGCATATTAGAAAGAATATATCTTTTAGAAATATTTTTGTCTCTGGTTATCATATAAAATTGTAAAGCTCACAAATATACTGCCTAAAATAAAATGACTTTATACCAAATATCTTTTCTCGATTTTTGTTTGTTAGTGGGTTTAATGGCCACTGTGAAGCAACTCGATGGTTGTATATAAGCAGACGCCTGTCCCTAATTCAGGACCACTAGTTCCAGGGAAGGGAGAGAGCCAGTGCTGTAAGACAAACACAACATTCATGCCTCACTGAGATTCGAACCCGGACTCATCTTGGACGAATGGTCAGAAGCCGGCGCTTAGGCCACTGCGCCGCCGGGGCATTCGTGAAACTTTATACAGCATAAAATGTTTTGGAGTTCGTAAAGGAGCGGAAGGGTAGCGAAGTAATTGGAGATAAAAAGGGCGTTTGTCTTAAAATGCTCGAGACTCATTTGCTTTTATATAATTAAGCTGCTTTAGGAGGGACACAGATTTCATTTATGACTGCATTTTCACCATCAAATCCTCCCTATTGCAAAGCAGCACGGTGGAATAAATGAATTCAGGTATAACGTAAAAATTCTAACCATTAAGAACAAGACTATTAAATGTCGGGCAGAAAATTGAAAATCACTAAGCACAATACTTTTTTTCTCGTTGCCATTTACTGGGGGCAACGTCAGTTCATTCTCGTGTGCTGCCATTGCTTATTAATGTTATATTTCGCAACCGCAACTTTCATTTCGGTAACGAAAGCAAACTGCATTATTACTTCGGGACTGATAGTAAATTGCATTAGCACTTCTTGGCCACAGAAACACTATGTCGAAGTAGGAAATGAGATCTGAACTTCTGCAGAAGTAGAAGAAACTGTGTTCTTGAAGAGTCGCGCAAAACTGCTGTCAACCGAGATTCCTAGTCATTAACTGCGAACAGAGGGTCTCCAATTGCGTTATTTCTCATACGCTGTGTGTAAAGAGTAGTTATTTATATGTTGTGTCGGATATAATGAAATGAAACAAAATGGTTGACTCCAATGAAACAACAAAACGTTGCAACTGGTCAGCTGACCAATCCCCAGGTGACCTAGCACAGAATGCCAAACGTTTTTTGTTTTGTATTATTTTGGGGCTTTGATGATCATATGTAGAGGATTTTAGGAAGAGTGTGTCTGACCCCAGGTCTTAAACAACCCTTAGAAATAGGAAACTAGGAGATTTGGGCTAGAGCGCCCGATAGGAAAGTGACACGGAAGCGAAGTAGAAAGGGGGAGGAAGACGCCCTTATTTATTCCCTGGGGGGCCAGTACTCTGGGTCCGACGGCTTAACGTGCCCATCCGACGCACGGCGGATATTTAGTGGATCGAGCGTTCGTACCTGCCTGGGATCGAACCTGAGGTCCTTTCCGTGGCAGTCACGAACGTTGCCCACTAGGCCACCCGCGGCCCATATTTTGGGGCTTTAAAACTTCCATGAACATTTATAAGAAACCACCAGTCAAAATTCAGGGTCACTGGTTCAAGGTAAGGGGGCGGACCCAGAGCTGTATGCAGAGCCCATTTAAGAAGGGGAAAAGGGGGATGCAGCCCTAGGCCATGCATTTTCAAGGGGAACCCAGAATTATGCAGGAAGTTTGAAGAATTAAGAATTAACAGTTTTTTTTTTGCATATAGCACAGCAAAAACAATAAGAAACAGGCTTGTGAATACATCTGATATAAAATCTAATTTTCTGTTTCTTTCCGCTTTTTTAAGGAGTCTGCAAAAAGTATAGTCGCCCCAGTCCATCCTCAAATCTTTCGAAAGCATTACAGATATTTTTTTGCACACATCTGTAATTGGGGGTTATAAATGATAAATACACAGTCGACGTAGACCAGGAACACGTCAAACGGAACTGATATTTGAGCTAGGTGAGATTCAAGCTGAAGAATCCTGATTTAATATATCTTATCGATCAGATCATTTTTATACCTTCACCTTCGGCTAAAAAACTAAAATGAAGTTCCTGGTCCACGTCAACTGCGTATTTATCATTGATTCGCGTTCTAGTTATTTGTTCAGTTGCTGCTGTTCATCTGTGGTGAATCCCCAGCATTGTGCGGGGCTCCAAAGCAGCAACCCTGCCATGTGGTTTGGCAGTTTGTCGTTTGTGAGTCTGGAGAATTTCAAGGCCGCTGTGGTGCAGTGGAAGCATATCTGGCGCGTAACTGGAAGACCCTGGGTTCGATTCCCGGTGGCGGCCAATGAGAAATTTTTCCGTGACTCACTTATAAACGTGGAGAGAGCGATGACTTCTAATTGATGATTGGGGGATATTTTCATACATTAAGAATTCGTTTGGATCATGATATTTGAACGATACTGTTTTGCCCACTACTTCGATATCATAATTTCAACACCTGGTGTGTGTGGGTAGGGGTTACAGAACTGAACTGGTATCCATTTTTCAACCATGCATTCTTTACATTTTCTTGCTAACACTGATTCTCGTCCATGAATCATGGAATATACACACTTCAATACGGCGGGGATATTTTTATGGCTTCCTCTTCATATTTAGGAAATTATTTCTCCTGGGTATTTATATTCATCGACTCATATTGAAATCCTAGATGAACCAGAAATAGTGGGGCCTCAAAGTACTGTCTAGCCCCCCCGTCTCCTTAAATGTGCTCTGGTTGTATGGTACCCCCTCCTCATATGGGAATCGAACCCGAGCCCAGGTCTGTGGATATGACAAACTCGTGACTCTGGGTACTAGATTCACAAAGCGGCAAACTTTTGCATATAATTTCAGAAAGAAAAAAAAAGAAAAATTGAAAGAAAAAAATTGGTCGGCTTTAAGAAACAGAAATTCGGTTGCAAACAGAAATAAATACTTGCATAATATACACAAATCTTTGTTACAGTGATTGCTATTCTACGCAGAAAAAAATATTTCAATAAAATATTTCAATATAATTTGGGAGCTAATGTGTGATTTCTGTTCCAAACATAAACTGAGCTGTAGAACTGTTCACATGGAAAAATAAAAACTGTGCACGCAACTTTTTTCGTAATCGGAAGTTTCCCGATACAAAAAGAATTTTTCAAAGAATATTTTTAGAAAAGAAGAAACTCAACAAAACAAAGTTCATTAAAAAATCAAACAAACATGGAATTATTTAAAATAAAAAATGTACGCAGTGTTTAATTAGCGAATAAGTGCCAAATACAAAGAGAAAAGGCTATCACTAACCACTTGGGTGAGTGCATAGATGACCATATTCACAGTGCTGGTTTTGCAGGGTTTTTTCTCATAATGGTATGCGTTCAATGTTTTATAAACTTTTTTTTTTTTGATTGGGGTTTAACGACCACCATGAGCAACTCAGTGGGGAATAAGCAGTCCCCCCGTCCCTAATTTAGGGCCACTGGCTCCAGGGGAGGAAGAGAGCCAGTGCCTTAAGACAAACACAACATCCATGTCTCACCGGGATTCGAACCTGGACCCATCGCTTGCTTAGACCACTGCGCCACCGAGGCTGCTTATCAACTTCGTTTTGTTTGTGATTAAATAGATAAAAGAGTCTGTTTTTTCGGAGTTTAACGACAATAAGCAGCTGCCCGTCCCTAAATTAGGATTTCTATTCCCAGAGTCTGAGGTATGAGTGGTACACCTTTGTCTGTGACGCAGGACAGACACCAGACAGAAATCGAATCCGGACCCTTCTTGAATGAATGCCCAGAAGCCAGCGTTTAGGTCTCTCTGCCACCGCACCGGAGCGACATAATAAAATAATGTTCGTCATATCCCGTCATTCGAGAAGACGACAAAAAAAAAAAAAAAAAAAAAAAAAAGGAATTCCACTGTCTCGTGTAGGTAGATAAACATGAGCAGGAGTATCTTATTGTCCCATGAATTGAGAATTTTTATCTAACGAGCAATTGTTTCTTGCATATACTTCTAGGTGTTATGGTTAGCAAGGTATTCTTAGCAAATAACATGATCTCGGGAGAAACATTAACTTCGAGGTCAGCCACGTGAAAATTCTGCTTATATAACACTTTTTTTCGGGCGGAATCATTTCAATGCAAGAGAACGAGTCTGGTTTTCGAACACTAGGCAATGACGTATTTCCTGCCCGAAGTATGCTGATATGGATGAAGGAGTGTTGAATATTAATTCCGGAAGCTGAATCAAGATTACATTTCTCAGAGGGTATTGCAAGTAAGAACCCTAGCTTCCGGGGTCGATGGAAATTACGTCAGTTCTCAGTCTGACAGAAATACAGCGTCCGGCGAAACAGGGACAGTTACTTTTTAAGGACACATTATGACGTGGATCTCACGACATGCAGTGCACATGCACACGAAGTTTTCAAGGAGTAGAGCTGTTATCTCCTTTCTGCCGTGAGCCATAAGTTATCAAAACAAAGATGATTTTCCTCCTTCAAACTTCTTTTAACTCCAACACCATTTTTTTCCGAGTGTGAAAAGAACTTTCTTCTGCACCATTGCCGATACGGGAAGAGTCTGGGTCCGAATCGGGCTCGGGTTGCAAAATATTTACTACGGTTCCAGCTCTGTTTTCTTGTTAACTATGATTTTGTAGGTTTAGAAGCATACGATGCTTTTATTACACTACCTAGTTTGTAAAGACAATCCTTCCACAACTGGTCCGGTTGGGAAGGGCTGTAATTCTGGGTTTTCGAAAGCAAGTACGATAGGCCACGCATTAGTAGATTTCTGAGGAGGAAGAAAAGCTTCAAGCACTGTAGATACCAAGCCGTCGAAATTTCAAATTTCACCCCCTTCCCCACGGGGTAGCTCCGTATTAATTTAATTGCACAACATGAGTAGATTGATGTGCAGCTCGATTTTACAGATGTCTGGCTGCACAAAGAATTTCAGGGAAAACGAGTTCTCCCCGAAAATTATACGACTGTACTCTCTTTAAAAAGAGATCTCTCTCTCTCTCTCTCTCTCTCTCTCTCTCTCTCTCTCTCTCTCTCTCTCTCTCTGCCTGCCTCCTCCCTCCCTCTCCCTCTCTAGTTGAGAGAGAAATTGGTAAGTTGCAGGGAAGAAGATCGAATGAAATCTAGAAGATATTTTTTTATTAATGTATAGAAAGGTCAATTTTGGTCTCACCCGATCTCTGTTTTGAGATATATAATTTGGGCTCGGGCTCTTGAAATTGAGCTCGAACTCAGCCCTGTCTAGAACACTTAAAAATTTCCTGGTAGGTTGCACCAAAAAGTGGTGCTACCACAGCTGCACTACTTTCTGAGAAAAGATACACCATTGTGTGGATAAAATAAAACCCAACAACAGCGTGCAAACTTATACCATAATGTGGCGCAACCTTGTACTATAATATGGTGTCAAGTTAAATCACGTTGTTGGGTTTTGTTTGCATTACACAATGGTACATCTTTTCTCGGAAAGTGGTGCAACCTACCACAAAATTTTCAACAGTGAACCTGTGCACCCATGACGGACATTTGGGTGTTTTAGCTTTCGGTAAATCTCATCCTCCCTCAGTACTGGTTCCAAAATTTCTATTAGCGGATTCAACGAGATTGAAACTCCAAATAGAAGAATAATACACAGTTAGCTTTGCATCAGGAACATCTCCCCAATAACGCGTTGGTCCACCTTGCTGGGCAATCATGACTATCAGACGCCTAGGGAACAGATTCCACAAGGTGTCGAATATCCTTCATGCCTAACTTGACCCGTGCCTACTGAAGAAGCTCCGTTAGTTCACGCTCATTTCGTGGGGGAGGATCAGCAATTAGCACACATCGTTCTAGCATATATATATCCCCACAAGTCAGGGAAGTTTAGCGGCTACGGCAATGTGGCGAATTTGCTGTCATGTGCCTCTAACCACTCTGTAGTTAAACGAGCCCGATGAGATGGTACGTTGTCCTCTCGAAAGATGGAACTGTAGTCCAGGTAAACCACCAGCAGATACAGGAGACGGCTCTTTAGCGTCCACCCTTCAGTGTTTGTGTGATGATAACCAATGGACCTAGAGCTTTGCCAGAAAAAAGCTCCCCAAACCAGAATACCACTTACACCGGTCTGTTGAACACAAAATGTGCAACTAGGGGATAGGAATTCGTGCTGTTTAGGCCATATGCGAACCCGGCCGTCAACATGGTGAAGCAGAAAATGAGACTGTCACTCTAGATGACCTCCTTCCATCTGTCGAGGGTTCATTGAAAACGTTTCTTGGCCAATGCGAGGCGTTGTTTGCGATGACTGGAGTTAATCATGGGTGCTCTCTTTGGTCTACGGTTGTGGAACCCTAGGCGAAGCAAAGTACGGCGCATGGTGCATGTGGAAATAGGTCAAACTGCACCGCTGTTGAATTCGTCGGTAAATGTTGCACGTCGTTGCTTAGATACCAGATGTGAAACCCGATGCTCATCTCTTTCTTGGATACAGCGCTTGGCTGATCAATGTGAGCCCTTCTGCTGGATGTCTGTGCAGGGTTAATCCAGTCCTGGTACACCCTTGATACGGTAATACGAGAGCAGCCAACAAGTCCAGCTGTTTCCAAAATAATGCCACGTATCCTCCGGACCCCAACTATCTGGCCGCGGTCAAATTCGCTTAAGTAGCCACGTTTCCCCATTACTGGCAAACGTTTACAGATTACGTACAGAGGATAGGTGTGCACAAATTATAGTAGCCGCACGTGTCGTTCATATCACGCGTTATTTCGTTATTTAAAAACAGGGGTTGTTCTAATACAGAGCTAACTCAGGGTAAATAAATTGATAACTAGGAACAGTACACATTTACGGGTAGAATAGGTAGCTAATTTCTTTATATCATCCCAAATCAGAGTAGCGGACTTGAATTTGACTTCTCTGGATAGGGCCGTGGCTTTTTTACCGTATTTTGTGCCCCTTTTATGTTCAGTGACTCTGATTCAAAACGAACGCTTGGCCATTCCAATGTAGAATCGTTTAGAGCCGTCTGGATGCAGTAGGGGGATCTCATAAACACCTGCTTCGCTGGAAAGAGGTGTTTTTTCAGTATTTCTCTTTAGCATAGTATGAAAAGATGCAGGGCATCTTATGCCGACGCCGTGGTTCATCATCTTGAGGGCGTTCTTCAGTTTGTAAGACACATTTGGCATGTAGGGAATTGGGCCTAAATAGCGAAGCTACGGCACAGGAAGATTAGAATGTTTGACCCTGGCTTTTTGGAGAAAGTTATGTATCTGATTCAATGAATATCCTGCATCAGTGGCCAACTTGATGACTCTTTCAATTTCGTGTTGTCTATAATGGTTATCGGAGGAGACGGCGAAGGCTCTTCTAATTCGAGAATGGAAGACAGCTGTTTTGTATTCTGCGGGACAGAAAGAGCTGCGTAGCATCAGGTTGCGGACGGACTTGGGTTTATAGTAGACTTGTGTACCGAACCAGCGAAAAACGTTTATGAATATATTCCTACGCCAATAAATCTGATCACTAGTGTAGTATTACTAATTTCAGGTTAAATAGTTAGAGAAAAAATAGGAGGGAAAAAGAGGGGTACTACAAAAAGCTACAGGCATTATTGTGAAGCAGGTTTCTATAGTAGACACACTGCCCTTTCTTAGGCTGTATTTGTAAGGTGGTGGGGAGGGAAGAAATTATGGAGCTGTATGCCATGACAGAAACTCTCAAAGTTAAGAGCAGTAGCTCAGATTAAGCAGACACATGAAGGAACAAGAAAGATGACACCGAATTCCCGGTTCTAATTAGCACGCATTTAAAATTCTTTCCTACATGAAAAAACTATTTCATAGATTTTTAGAATTCTAAAAGTTCAGCAAGAAAGATAGTACACTTTCACCACCCGGGGAAAACTGCGCATAATTTAACATACGCAATGTGAACGGAGTTATTCAAAGTGAATGGAATTAATTACCAGATTCTACAGTAGACAAAATATACACAAATACCAATAGCTAACTACTACCACCAGCGGTTGAAAAAAAAATGATGCGAAAATGAAACAAGTTAGCGAAATCATGCAATGCATTGATTATGATACGCTTTCCAACATACCAGAAATTATTACTCAAGTTATGTGGATAATGACTGTGGAATAAATCTCGCTCCTGTGTCCTGACCTTTGACCCCATTTCGATGATATTCAACAGAACGGGTTCACTATACCTCCGGGACAACATGATAAAGCTTTGTTCCAATAGAAGCAGTTTTACGCAAGTTATGAGTATAATGGCTTTGGAATAAATCTGGCTTTTGTGCAGGGACCTTTGACCCCATTTCATTGATATTCAACAGAACCGGTTCACCATACCTCCAGAACAACATGCTAAAGTTTTGTCGCAATCCAAGCATTTTTGGTAAGTTATGATGCACAAGGGCAATGGAATGGATCACACACACCAGTGTCCTGACCTTTAACCCCATTTCCAATAGGGTTCGTCCCCAGTGACTCCCTACCACATACTAAAATTTCATCGAAATCGAACCATTTTTACGCAAGTTATGACTCATAAGGGCAATGGAATATATCTCGCTCTTATGCCCTGCCTGACCTTTGACCTCATTTTGCCTATTTTTAATAGGTTTCGTGCCCAGGTGGATCTCCACCACGTACTAAAATTTCATCGAAATTGAACCGTATTTACACATGTTATGACGCATAAAGGCAATGGAATGGGTCCCGCTCTTATGCCCTGCCTAACCTTTGACCCCATTCCGCCCATTTTCAATAGGGTTCGTTCCCAGGTGGTTTCCTACCACATACTAAAATTTCATCGAAATCGAACTATTTTTACGCAAGTTATGACGCACAAGAGCTATGGAATTGGACCCCGCTCCTATGTGCTGACCGTTGACCCTGCTTCGCCCATTTTCAATAGGGTTCGTCCCCAGGTGGTGCCCTACCACATACTAAAATTTCGTCGAAATCGAACCATTTTCACGTGAGTTATCGTGCGGACGGACAGACAAAGCTGGAGCATATACGCTTCTTCAACCTACGGTTGGAAAGCGTAAAAAACTGTGCACCAAACGTTTCGCATAGCGGAAGATATCAGAGGCAAAATGAATTTTCAGATCGAACAATTAGAAGAGATATAGAGGAGAATGTGGCATAATCTTACGCCCATTTGCGGAGAAGCTGTTCATTATTAAAAAAATGTGTAATTTTTTTTGTAGGATGAAAAGTAAAATTTAAAGGGATTTCTTGAATTTAATAAATGTATACGCTGACACCCCTTTGGCGGAAGGATTTCGAATAATGGAGACGTATAAAATATACGAAAACTATTCTTTATAACAAAGCTATGCCCAACTGGGGAAAAAATTCAAATACGTTTTCTGAAAGCAGAGGTGGCGTAATTTATTTTGACATTTACGCCCCCTAGCGGAAAAACTGTGCATTGTTTAAAGAGGATAACGCTTCGAATCTTTACTGAACGCCTTTGAATAAAAAAAGTAAATGTGTAATGGGAGTGTTTGAAGCGGAGATACAGTTGAAAAACTGAAATACACAGTAACACCATCTAGCTCCAGAATTATGAACCACAAAAGTCCATGGGTAAATGCAAAGTGTTCCGTAAGATGAATGGTACCCGATGTTAAATTATTTTCAAAATATGACTTTGAGAAGCAGGAGATATCGAGAAAAAAGCTTAAAAATTTGCGTTCTCTAGCGTGAACATTTTTTATTATGTTGGACAGGAAATGCGCATGAAATGTTTACGTTGGTAGCAGTACCAGACCCGAGAAGAATTTTTCTCGGGTTTTCAGAAGTGCAAAGACGCTGTCAGACAAAGAAAGAATTTTCCAAATCGAATTGTTAGAAGCTGAGATATCAAGAACAATACGATATATATCTATGACCTTGGCGGAAATAAAACTGCATGATTTTAAGGTGGACGTCTAGTGATTATACTTCCGATGGGCAAACTTCTGTGCTCATTCTCTCCACAATTAATGCGTTCCCAAGGATGAAAATTTGAGCATCGATTAAAAAAACTTCATATTATAACTTGGAATACTTAATATTTTCTAAAACATAACCATAATTAAGCAATCCAACATTTGTGTGTCTACTGACGTCATCAAATTACAGGTCGCGCCATCTTTTTACTGGTCTCAACACCACCAAAGGAAAGGTTATTGATTTTTAATATAATTATGGTTATGTTTTAGAAAATATTAAGTATTCCAAGCTACAGGGTGTTCGGAAAGTAACTGTGCACCTAGGCTACCATTTTGTTTTCGCAGTTATCAAGTGCAGTATGTGCCACCGGAACGTAATAAAGTGGATTCTCCCAGTCGCAGCCGATCGTGGGAACCCATGCGGAGCAAGCTGCTCACTGCGCATGCGGAGCAAGCTGCTCGAAGCGTCGGTTGCCGCATTGCGGCAGTTGAGTTCCAGAGGTCAACAGAGACGAGTCGTTGTTACTGTAAGTATCGAAGTTATCGTGTGTGCTGTTGTTGTTCAGTTTTTCGCACTATGGTTCTTTCAATTGCCGAACGTGTGTTTCTGGTTGAATACGTCTTTCGAGAAGGCAATGAATACACCGATTTAGTGCGGCAGCAATCTGCTGCCAAATTCCCAGACACACCTGTACCTCATCGTAATGCAGTTCGTCGACTTATTGAGAAATTTCGTGCGACAGACTCAGTGTCCGACGCCGAACGAAGCGGGAGACCAACTAAACTTACCGATGGGAAGTTGATGGACATCTCTGACTCCCTGCTGCGGAGTCCATCAAAATCATTGCGCAAGTTGGCGCAAGAGGAAAATATCGGGCTTGCGACAGCGCGTAAAGCGGTGAGAGAATCATTGCACCTCTACCCATACAAAGTAACAGCGGTGCAACAATTGCAACCGGCGGATCAAGTAAAACGACTCCGGTACTGTGAATGGTTTAACAATTTTATTCAAACGAAAACTGTTGCTGTTCTTGATGTCACCTTCTATACAGATGAGGCGTGGTTCCACGTCTATGGGTATGTTAACACACAAAACACACACTATTGTGGTCCACAGAGACTCCTCATGCTGTGTCAGAACGACCCTTGCATAACCAGAAAATCGGAGTGTGGGTTGCGCTATCGCGACGGCGCATTGTCGGGCCGTTATTCTTTCAGGACCGTGAATAGTGCACGTTACTGTTCCATACTCCACGACTTCATCGGCCGCCTTGAAGAAGACGAAATCACCTACAGCTGGTTTCAACAAGATGGCGCTACTGCGCACACAGCTCACACCTCAATGAAACTTCTGAATGAGGTTTTCGGCGAACGTGTCATCTCAAAAAAACTATGGCCCCCTCGCTCCACGGACCTTACTCCACCACTTTTTTCTGTGGGGCGCAGCAAAATCTGCTGTGTATCGTGATCGCCCACGCACGCTTGATCAATTACAAACTGCAATAACTACGTTCATCAGAAACATCTCACAAGCAGAGCTGCAGCAAGTGTTTGCAAATAAACTGAAACGGGTTCAGCGCTGTATCGACGCTCGTAGAGATCACTTCGAATATTTTTTCTAAGTGCATAGCTTAGGTGCACAGTGACTTTCCGAACACCCTGTATAATATGAAGTTATTTTAATCAATGTTAAAATTTCCATCCTTGGGAACGCATTAATTTTGAAGAAAATGTGTCCCGAAGTTTGCCCATTGGAAGTATAGGAAGCAAAATCACTAGACGTCCACCTCAAGCAGAATATATGCGAAACGGTTTTCCGTGCTAAGCTGTATCCCATCGCAATGGATCTTCGAGTTCTAGAAAGAAAGATATTGTTGCAAATACATCTAAAATAGAAATGTATACTTACGCTTCTAGTAGTAAAACAGTTCTTTACAAAAATGTTTATAAACTATATAGCACATTTTCCATGAGAAACTTTTCGGCGCACAAAGAATTTTTTAAAACTTACTTTTAAAAGCAGAGATATCGAGGAAATCGCAAATTTCCTCTGAGCCTTCCAGAAAAAAATTTGCACTACTTGAAAAGGAAACTGTATCCAAAGTAGACTGCGTTATAAGTACCCTCGAAGAGAATTATCTCACTCTGATACCAAGAAACAATGATATGTAATGGGATGCATTCTGAATTAATTTTTTTTGTTTGGGTGGTTTAACCGACCACCGTGAACAACTCGATGGGCCATAAGCAGTCGCCGTCCCTAATTTAGGGTCACTGGTTCCAGGGAAGGAAGAGGGCCAGGGCCGTAAGGCAAACACAATATCGATACCTCACCGGGATTTGAACCCATCTCAGACGAATAGTCAGAAGCTTTGAATTCGATAGCATCAGCATTTACGCCCTCTAGAACTGAACTTATGCATTGAAAAAGGTCCTGAAATCAAGGATCATTGTTCTTACCTTTCGGGGTGGGCTTCCCAATGAAAAAAATCAAATGGGACTAATAGTTACAAAGCTATGGTGTTCACAAACAGATGGATGGATAAAATACTATAATCACGTACTTTAAAAAAAAACGTGCTAAAAATAATTTCTCAAGGAACAGAAGTGCAAGAATCAAATTTAATCCTAATCAGGAAATTAAAAAAAGAAAAAGAATTCTGGAATGAAGAAATATCACCCGATTTTCTACTCGGCGTGCAATGGTTACCTAGCCTGCTCGGAGTTACTGTTATCATGCATCGTTATTACTTTTGCTATTTTTACGTGAATGCTAAATATTTTGTGATGAACCCAATCTTACCATAAGTTATAGTTTCAGTAGTGACTCAGGTTTTCCCAATCAGTCAATCATAATTTTTTTCTCTTTTATTAACAGTCGCCCAAAATGCAACCGGGCTCGAGATCCTGATAAGGCACGAATGGTGTCCTCGTCGTACGGCGTTGGCCCTGTCACCTCCCTGGAATCTGTAGTTCCAAATCAAGGACGGGTCTGCAGCTCTTAAAGCTACTCATGTTAGTTCCCTGAAGCAAAAACTATTTAATTTTGACAGAAATCATTAGTGGATACTATAACATTACGCCTGTACGACGTTCTGCTCTGAAATCTGACAACAGCGCAAGTCTTAAAAAATACAGAGTTTAAAAAGCTTCCCTGGTCTCTACGTATACTGTAAATAATTCGCTTTTTTTTCCAGACGTGTACGTAGTTCAATTAAAAAATCTATAAACTGCTATTAAACGTTTTCTTTAACTGATATCAAAACACGTCTGCGGTTTCTTCCTCTTGCTTTCCATTCAGTCGTTTCAATGATGCATTCATTTTTACTGCGTTAATCCGATTTATTCCAGTATTTCCCACGCTATAATTCCAAATTACTAACTACTAATTTTAACCAATTTCTTTGCGTAGAGGAGGGAGGGACTGCTTCCATTTTTTTTATCAGGACACCGACAATCGCAAAATATTCCGCATGCAATATACGCTGGGTATACTTTAATGCCCACATCTTATCTCATCGGGGAGCGTCGCCTATGAAGTTTTCTTTCTTGAAAGGAGAAAACACATGACTAAAATATTTATATACGAGCAAGAAGTTGCTAAAACAATGCAACCAACGAAATATTAAAAGAACATTTTCCCGGTAGAAACAAGAAGTTTGTATTTAGCAAATTAATCACAAGCATGGCTCATATTTTTGAGCGCCAAATCATCCCGGGAAAAACTAATATACTGACACGTACAAGACACAACTCGCATATGAACCTTTAAAATATCGTAAAATACCGAGCAATATTTTTTTTCTGTGTACTCCTGATCCGGAATTTGTATAGTTTACACGGTCGAGTCACATTATTGTGACCACCAGCTAATATTCAGAGTAACCGTCGTGTGCAGCGCGGACAGCAGCTAGACGAGCTGGGAGTGACTCAATAAGGTACTGGAAGGTGTTCACAGGTATGTGGAGCCATGCTGACTGCAGTGCATCTGACAGCTGTTGGAGGGTGCGTGGTGGAGGATCCATAGAGCGAACAATACGATCGAGGTGGTCCCACGGATGCTCAATTGGGTTTAAGTCTGAGGAATTAGGGTGCCAGAGAAATACTTGGAAGTATTCAACTTGCTTTTTCCACTCTGACATTTCTAGCTGTGTGACACGTCGCATCGTCGTGCTGTAAGATCCCATCCGCTCCAGGGGAGACAATCAGCATGTCTGGGTGGGTGTACGTGGTCTGCAAGGATGTATTCATAACAGACTCTGTCCATAGTGCCTTTCACAGGTATGAGTGGACGCAGAGAATGCCACGAAAACATTCCCCAGACCGTAACGCTGCCCCCAACAGCTCGTGTTCTTCCAGCAGTGGTTGAAGAGTGTTTTGTTCTCCGATATTTATCGCCTTATACGACAACGTCTATCTGTTCGATGAAGCAGAAAATGTGATTTATCGGAGAAGGCAATCCTTTGCCAATCAGCGGAGGTCCAATTCCGATACTGCATTGCAAATGTAAGCTTTTTCTGCCAATGAACCTTCGTTAGCATAGGTGCTGTGACCATCTGTCTGTATCGGAGCCCCATACGCAGCAGGGTTCGCTGAAATGTCGTTTTAGACACACTTCCGGTAGCCCACTGGTTCAATCGACCAATGAGGTGCTCCACTGTAGCGTGTCGATCCGCCCTCACGCACCTTCGAAGAGGACGTTCACCTCTCACATCAATTGAACGAGGTGCTCCGCAGTTTCCAAGTCGCTTATTCGCAATGATGCCATTTCTGCAATCACGATACACTTTAACCACTGCAGCACGCGATCAGTTAACAAACTGAGCTGTTTCAGAAATACTGCCACCCTTGGCCCGAAAGCTGATAATAATCTCTTTTTGCAAATCTGTTAAATCGCTCCTTTTCTCCATGACAGCAACGAATGATATGTTTTCAGATCGCCTACAGCACACCTTAAATATCCTCCAAGCCGGCTCACGACACGTGCCTTCTTTCATTGGCTGCGCGCTGTTCACGTAAAAGTAGGAGGTGGTCACAGTAATGTGACTCGACTGTGTAGTTTCGAGGATTGGATGACAACGGCGAACAATCCGAGCTGTTATAAGCAGTCGCTCGTCTCTAATTTGTGGCTAATGGTTCCAGGTAGGGGACAGAGCCAGCGCCATCAGTTTTTTGGGGGGAACGGAAGGGCGGGGTGGCGGGTTAGGTGCTTTGACGATCACCGTGAGCAACTGAGTTGGCTATATGCAGTCGTCCGTTCCTAATTCGTGGAGTACGAGGCAGATATCAATCAGTAGAAATTCAGTTCAGAAATGTTCACACGAGCCGGAGGAACTCAGCGAGAACAAGGCGGTAACATAGTCCTGAGTAGCACAGACGTGGCAGGGCACACGATGAATAACAGTGGACGCGGCGACAGCGGTCACTGCGTCTCATCAGAGAAGATGAGAGCATTTGCAGAAGGTGATACACGCTAACAGGTGGTGTGGGCTGGCGGAAACTGGAATCCTCGGAAGTAGAGGCAGATGCCTGCGGATGCGAATACGCGCGTCGAAGAGTGGCTGTAACTGGCTGTTGCAGAGAAGCGGGTCCAGAAGGCAGTGGAAGCGAAGACACGTTGAGCAGAGGCTGTAAACGACTTGTGCTGGAACAGGCTCAGAAGGCTGGGAAAAAAAGTCTAGAAGCAGAGGCACCACGCGGAACACTGCCAGAGCAAATACACAATGACAGACCGAAGCTTTCTGGCCATATGAGTGATGGCACATGGGGGAGTATCGTCTTCAAATTGGAACACTATTTCTTCAGGGGAGTGTCAGGCAAGGCCTCGAAGGAAACTCCGAGGTCGAGCAGTGTGCTGCTGTTAACCTGTGGGAGAGTCTTCAGGAAACTCTAGGGAAAGTTCATTGCCATTGAGAGTAATATAGGAATTCAGAGCACTTACCGAGGAAGACGAGGACGCCGAAGCAGGAGACTAGGCAACAGATGAGTATGTGCAGGTGGTTGTTGCAGTCCTCGAGGAAGGCCAGGCTGTTCTGAAAGATGGAGCACCAGGTGAGGGAAGAGCAGCAACGTCCGAAGCAGCAACTGTTAAAGCAGATAGCGGTGGGGCTATGCGTAGCTGGAGGGCGCAGCATCAACGGCAGCAATAGGAGAAAAAGGTGTAACCATCACACCGTCTGACGTAGGTGGCGAAGGCAGGAAAGCAGAGGCCACAGCTGGGAAAGAAGAGGCATCATTGGCGCCCTGGGAGATAGGCGAAGACGGGACGGCATTATAGAACGCAGTAGCCATGTCAGTTGTAGGCAGGACAGAAAGAGGAGGCTCAGAAAGATGTGTAGGAGACCCTTAGCCAATCCGGGAGAAGACGCCATTTGCAATGGCCAAGAAAGTTCGTAGAACGACCAGATTGGTTTAGAAGTAAAACGATGATAATAGAAACAAACGAGCACTCACCGACTTGGGAGATATCTCAAACGAAATACGAGAACTTCTTGAACTTCACACTTAACAAGGAAGGCTGGTGACGGGAATCACCGAAAAAGCGTAGAAGGGCACAAAAACACGGAGAAAAGGCACACACGTCCAGAACGCCATAAAGCAAGGACTGATGCGGCATGGTTTGACGATAATTCCGTATTATGTGTGGACTGGCCAGCACAGAGCCCTGATCATAATCCCATAGAGCACCTATGGGATGAATTAGAGCATAAGAAGTTTGGAACCAAGGCCTACTACTAAGCAACAGTAAGCGGCAGCATTATGTACTGAATGGAAGCGCATACCTATCACTGTGTTCCAAAACCTTGTCGAAAGCATGCATTAAGGCCAAAGGTGGAACGACACCGTACTAATGTATGTCAGTAAATGCTACATTGTGTTTCTCTTCTAGATGTCTGGTGACTTTTGTCAATATAGTGTATGATTACAATAGAAGAATTTGAACAAATGTATTTGAATTATTCCTTATAGAAAAAACCGGACATTTAGGCCATTTCCTTTAATGCTTGGAGGACATGTTAAGAAAAGGAGGATATGTCCTCCAAAGGCCGAACACGTCTGGTCACCCTGTTCAGGACTCGGACGAATGGTCAGAGCAGCACCTCAGACCTATCGGCCAGGGAAAATTTTAGGATTGTTGTTCAGACATGAGCTGGGCAGTTATGCTACCACTGTTTCCTATCGCTTCCGAATTTGTGTACAACACGTGGTCTCCCCTATGGCGAGAAGATCAGATGTGGAGACTTCTGGCTAATTGTTAGAGATGGGTCCTGGATGAGGTGTGTTCGTTTTACGGGATGGGTACATTTTTTTTCGCACTGGAACTAGTGATACTGAGGTAGGCGATTCCTTATACAGTGGTTTCTATAAATTCAGGAAAAAAGAAAAATCGTGATTATTTTTGTTAGAAAAGTAGGAAATGCACGAGAATCGTATATATGACGTGACATGTAATGCGGAGTAAGGTTATCATACGCAAATGAGTCTCAGCGTAAAAGGAGGTACTTCAGTCCGCAGATGATGATGATGCGTCACACCATCTGCGGACTGAAAGGATTTTAGGATAGCAGATTTGTTATACCACTGATCCAATGGATTGTCTAGCTAGGTATCCAGACTTAAATTCGATCGAGGATGTGCGATGCTCTAGGAAGACGTGCTGCTGCTTTCAATCTTCTGAGCAAAACTTGTAGGGATTTAGACAGGCTTTGCACGAACAGTGGTCGTTGCTCCCTACTGAGCTAACAGACATTATGTACAGCATGAAACATCGCTGTGTAGCCTGTAATGCTGTTAATGGTGATCACACTCCATGTTGAGGTACTTCCGATATTTCATTTGGGCACTAATTTTCACCTTGTTCTGTATGTGATCTTCTTTGTCGGAATGAAGTGTTTCTTACGAAATGTTTAGGGTCTTTCTTTAACGTCGGGTATAGGTATTCACTGTAGTTCGTAACATTTTGTCAAGTCTCTGTAGCCACTCATCAATAGCTTTAGGCAGGGTATCCACAGGTAAAGCTGTTACTGCTCGCACCAAAGAGCGTTTGAGAGTGTCAATACTGGGATGTCTCTTTCTGCAGGCCATGTCCTCCAGTGTGGCCCACAACGTGTAGTCCAATGGGTTGAGGTCTGGGCTGCAGGAAGGTCAATAAGTTACAGAAATCAAGCCTGACAAATTCGTCTGGTGCCACTCCTGCTGAAAGCTCCACTGTCGGTTTTGGAAGAAGGTGTGACTCACATTTTTGACCGCTGGCTCTACAATCCTGTCCTGGTAGACTTTGGCGGCTGTTTTCACACCTTTCTCACAGAAATGGAGCTCTGTAGTACCCTCGTAGGAGACTCCCCACCAAACGATGACAGAAGCAGGATAATGGCCCCTCGTGATCCTTGTAGCTTTCTCTTGAGCTTCTCATGAGGTTGACGCATACACCCTGTTATTTTGGCGGTTGACAGCCTCTTCAATAGCGAAACTCTTTTCATCAGAGAAAAGGATCTGTCTGTGGCGATTATCTCCGTAACGCTGCAGCAAAGTTTCACTTCTAGCACCCCCTGGTGCTTCAGTTGTGGGGTGAGGAAGTGTCCTGTACGCCGTCGGTAAGCTCTCACCCTTAAGTCACTCCGCAGCACGCGTGACATCGACATGCATGAAATGTTCAGCTCACGAGCCATCAGTGATTGTTTCCTAAGAGGATTTCGTTGAATACGGGCTGCCACTGCTTTCACCAGACGAGCAGTTCTCACGGTACACGGCTCACCCTTTCTGGGTCGGTCAGCGACGGTCCCAGCCTCAAGGAACCTTTTTATGGACTGGTAGACCAAAATTTGGCCAACTTTCAGCTTCTTCAGCATGTTGAAAATCTCAGAAGCTGATTTTCTAACTTTGTGCAGCGCTATTACAGCAACACGATTCCCATAATCGCCCCACTCCATGGCAAGTGCTTCACGGAATACATTACTTCCTCTGTGATTGAACGCACAATGATTCACTAGCTGCTTCATGCGTCCTGGCTGGTCGGCGACGTCGCACACCGGTTGCGCGCCATCTGTCGAACGTTTGTAACAGTACTTATGCTAAGATTGGGTACATCTAATTTGACTTTTATTTGTGCATTCCTTGGGCTTCTCAGCTGGTCTAGCTAGCCTCCAATATACGCCACTGCTGCCACCAACACCCACTGATTAAAGAATTTTTTTTTTTGTTTGTCTGGAGGCTAAACGACCACCGTGAGCAACTCAATGGGCTATAAGCAGTCGCTCCGTCCCTAATTTAGGGTCACTGGTTCCAGAGAAGGGAGAGAGCCAGTGCCTTATGACAAACACAACATCAATGCCTCACTGAAATTTGAACCTGGAATCATCTTGGACGAATGGTCAAAAGCCAGCACTTAGGCCACTGCAACACCGAGACGGCGAAACATTTTAAAAAGCAAATGTTTATGTTGATTAGGGTTGACGGATAATAAGGACTCGCAAATGTCACCTTGCCCCTCTTTAACTCCCTTCATTCAAACCAGCAAACTTGTCTTCCTCCCACCTCTTCCAAAGCAGTCCTATCCACCCTCCTGTGGCCATACTAATATGAAAAATATTTAAACTAAGGATTTGGAAGAGCGGGGAACTTAACAACACACTTCCTATAGGAAATTACGTAAGGACACACGAAGTACGAGATTCATTATCACTTGGAAAAATCCAGATTATATTTTAAAGTTAAAAAATATTAAAAAGGGCACATCTGGAATTGGTTGGGGGTAGAGTGGACTCCAGCCCAGTGTCGCACTCCTTTGGCAACATCCTGCCCTCCTACCCACCCGGTTGCTACGGTCCTGTTGAGAAATATAACGCAGAGAGACAGTAGCGCACCCAGAAATTTCCCAGGGGGGGGGGAATGGCACACAGAATTTTCCCAAGGTGAGGTGACCCCCTAAATTAACCGGGAAGAACAGGTGCCATAACATTTAAGAATGAGGTTAACTTTCGTACATTTATTCTTATCCAGTTACTTAGTAATGTTACGGTACAAGAAAGTTAAATGATTAGAAGCACTAGATGCAATTCTTTTCCTGGTTAAATTTTTCTAAATTTACTTAACAGAACTACAGTCTTATAATTATTGTATGTTATAATTATACGGTACATGATTAAGTATATGTAAATCGCGTATCGTGATTTTTTGTTTGAAACTTCGACGTAATAATTTTCCGCTCTGTCAGCATACGGGTGGGGTGGGGGCATCGGCCCTCCCCGTGGGGGCGCCACTTCAGAGAGAAATCTGTTAGAAATACTCCATCGAATTTCCAGACGCACTGGACGACAGAATACTTGAAGTGTTTATCACTTACATTTTCGCAATGTGAGTGCATTTCAAGAAAGTAAACGTTGCTGTTTTTTATATAATATTTTGTTGTACATCGTAAGGTAAACATTCGATTTTAAATTGAATTCAGACTTATTCGGTTTTTCCAAATTCAAAATACTCTTCCCCATGTTCCAACTTTATTGAATTCAAGAGCAGCATCTCCCTGTGTTTCAGAGATACGATTTCCTTTAGTATCGCCGGTTATATCTTATCCAGTCCATTATGCATCTCTTGCTTCTTAGACATTGTCTTATATCTTTTATCTCCTTTTTGTTCGGAAAGCAACGGCTTTGCCTTCAAGGCGGGAACACCTTTTTATCTGATACCCATCATCCTTCGGGAGGAGAGAGAAAGCTGGAGAGATGGCGCGTCGGACGTCGGTCGTGACTAAGAGCTGCGAGGAGGAAATAATTCTCCTCCCCCTCCTCGTCAACTCCTTCAGGAACCTGACCTGTTGGATCGGTATTTTTCCTTTTTTCAGGATTATCGTCGCGGCGTGACGTCATCTTTTGGCGCCATCGAGTTCTCAGTCGTTTTTCCTGCGACCACCGAGTCCAATAACACTTTAGCCGACTAGTCCCGTGAGCTTTCGAAGATATATAAGGCAGAAACGAAAGCTATTTTTTTGTTTGCTGAAGCCGGCATAGGCGTTTTTCCACTTGAATTCACCTGTCCTCTTGTCTCCTTTGATTCGATCCTGTTTCTTTCATTTCTTTAACTTTCTGAGATAAGTGCGCCTGTTCCAGAGTTACGAAGAATTCGAGTTCCACAACAAAGAAACAAGAGGGAAACAGAGCATGGAATAATATACTGTTGGGATATTTTTCTTCGCAAATATGTTTGACACGTTTCTCTCTTTCAAAACATTACTTACACACGAACAGGCGGTTAAATATTAAATCAATATATTTCCTCCTCATTTTTACACGTCGCACCTACAGCGTTCATTAATGAAGTGAAATCATGGGAATGAACATATGTACCGGTATGTACACTGTAAAAAAAAATATTCCGTGATTTCTTTCGTAAATTAACGAAGCATATTTCTGATACAACTTTTTCCGTGAAATGACGGGAAAAAACTCTGCACTTCACGTATTTTTCGTATGCCAGAAAAATTCTGAATTTTCAGAAACCTTTCCGCAATTTCTTTCTTATGTTGAAGGTAAATTGCCGTTTTCCTAATGTGTTAACGGAAAATTCTGAATTTTCAGAAACCTTTCCGCAATTTCTTATTTTGAAGGTAAATTGCCATTTTCCAGATGTGTTAACGGAAAATTCTTAAATTTCAGGAACCTTTTCGCAATTTCTTTCTTATGTTGAAGGTAAATTGCCGTTTTCAAGATGTGTTAATGGAAAGTTCTGAATTTTCAGAAACCTTTCCGAAATTCATGTCTTACATTAGGGGTATGCAAAAGTTCCCGCCGTTTTAAGGAGAAAGGAACAATCAGGAAAAGCAGTACACATTTATTCAACGAAATATTGGCTGTTAGCAACAATGACCTTTTGCCCATTTTCAGGCAACAAATCAATGTCTCTGTGATAGGACTCGGGTTTTTAGCTGAAGAATGCAGTGACGAAATTTTCCACCTCTGGAACTGTGGTGAACAGCTGTTTGGCTAGGGTATGTTGCACAGAGTGAAACAGATGAAAGTCTGAGGATGCAATGTCCGGGGTGTAAGCCGCGTGCGGTAAAACCTCCCAGTGTAACTGTTCAAGGGTTGATTTCGTGGTTGCACCGACATGTGGTCTGGCATTATCGTGTAACAGGATGACTGGGCGGGGCTCTTTACCTGTCCATGGCCGTGTTTGCTCGATTGCGGCGTTCAGTTTCATCGACGGATCGCTATATCGTTGTGCAGTGATTGTTTCGCCCGGTTTCAACAGTTTGAAGTACAGCACTTCATGCATATCCCATTTCACACACACACAACACCTTTTCCCCGTGGATATCCTGTTTTGCATTGAATGTTGATGGCTGGCCTGGGTCGACCCAGGATCGCTTGCGTACAGGGTTGTCGCAAATGGACCCATTTTTCACCATCGGTGACAACCTTCCACAAGAAATGCTTCCCTTGAAACCTCTTCAGCAACGACATGCAGATGCTCAACCGTTGAACAATACTACGCTCCTTTAAAGTATGCGTAACCCACTTATCAATCTTCTGGATCTTCCCGAAGGCCTGTAGACGCCTTACAACGGTCGATTGAGACACTTTCAAACGTTTCGCCAGTTGCGTGGTCGATTGTGTGGCATCATCTTGCAATAGCGATTCCAGCTCCTCGTCTGCGAGTTCCTGCGGTCTACCTGCACGTGGCTTGTCTTCCAGGCTTAAATCACTTTTCTTGAACCTGGGAAACCATTCTCGACACGTCCGCTCACCCATAACCGTTTCGCCATGCGCATCAGATTTTGAACCGTATGCTTCACTTGCAGTATTTCCTAAATTAAACAGGAATAACAAACAGTGCCGCAAATGAACTTAGTCGACCGCCATGCTTGGCTTCATGTACGAACTGACAACGCGGGTCGCCGGCCGGTTAGACCCCTACAGCGCCCACTAGCGGGGGCGGCGGGCACTTTTGCATACACCTAATATTAACGGGAAAACTCCGTTCTCGCATTTTCCGTATTCATATGACGAAAAATAGGAGATTCACGGGAATACTGGAGGGCGGGGGTTGATTAAGTGTTAAATTTCAATAATCTGTGGAAGTATTTGAAGTTTTGTAGCGAGATTGGTTATTGTAGCGAGATGGGTTATTGTGGATAGTATCACATGAATTTTAGTTTTTGTGGCCCAGGTTATTTCTTCTCTTCCCCATTTTGTGCACCAGCTATTATATATTATGTTACCGTAAGAAACTGGGTACTTAATTTATTGTACAGGTGATTGTACGATGTCTGTGTGGAGTCTTTAAGATAAAAGCTATTTAGCTATCAAGAGTAAATTTTATATTTAGAAGTTTCGTGAAATAATATGAAACAATACGTTGCACCTTCTCTTAACCTCCTCGGTTCTCGTGTATCACATGTGATACAATGGTTTCACAATTTTTTAAAAATGCCCAATGGCAGAAAATCTTCCGGAACCGGTTGTATCACATGTGAAACTATGTAAAATACTTTGCTAAATTTTCTCTTATCTTCAATAAATGGCAGCACAAGTCAACTTCTGTGACTTGTAGCGGAGTCTTGTAAGAAAAATACGATGTCTTCATTTTGTCCTGGTAAGTGTTTTATAACTACAAAAAAGTTCTCTCTATTTAAGTATATACATTTCATTTTGGTAAGTATAAGTTATTTAAAGTAAATAAGTTTAATTTTGTCAACATATTAGATAGTAGTAACTTCGTAAACATTTTTGTATCATTCGTGATACAATGGTTTTCAATCCTGTCG
Organism: Macrothele yani; assembly: GCA_039090855.1. Lineage (NCBI taxonomy): Eukaryota > Metazoa > Arthropoda > Arachnida > Araneae > Macrothelidae > Macrothele > Macrothele yani. The sequence continues at coordinate 123,789,648 of CM077026.1, forward strand.
GAAAAATTTTTATAAGTTATTTTTAGCGGGTGTTTACACTTTCATTTACTAAATATTTTCTACAATCTATGTAATATTTTATAAATATAATTTAAGAGAATTTTTCAAGTAATGGTGATATGATTACTTTAAATTTTCACTTATAATAATATTATTCATTTTTTCTGACGAATCCTCAGATCATAAAAAACCACTTCCTGAACGTAGGATTTATTATTACATCTATGCCACATGACTGAGCATGAAATAAGACACATGCTTCAGATGACTGGAGACAGCGCCCACAGGAGATGCCGAAACTCAAAGTACAATGAGTTAAAACCAATACGGTGTTCAGACTGTAAGGTGTTCGTGTGTCTCAATGGCTCCAGAAATTCTTTCAAATTGTTCCATGAAAAATAAATTATGATATATTATAAGATTGCATAATATAACTTGAAAATCGATTAATTAAACCAGTAATTTTCGAATTCTTAAATATTACAATTACAGCATCTCGATCCTGATGTATCAATCACAATCCCCGTAGCCCCCCCCCTTCCCTCATTTCCATGAAAAATTAAAGATTTTATTTTTCAGTTTACAATGCAGTAAACATCAATTTTCAAACCTGTTTTAAAAGATCAAGTGTTTAACTTCATTGCAGGTCTGATGAGGTTAAAGATAATTTCAAGTAATTGTCAGCTGAAAAAAAATTTTCAAATTTCAAATCTCAGGTCCTTCGAAAAATCACGATGAAAAAAATATGTAATTCGTAATAAGACCTCCTACACAAAATATAAAATTGTTACAAATGTATTTAAAAATAATGAACTCCAATAGAAAAAAATGAACATTACTCGCATTAATGAAACAACAACAACCTTATCGCCCAATTAGTTTTATCTTGAACGTGAGTCTGATTCGTGCGACTTTCTGGCTCAGTGGTTAAGACGCTTCAGCCCAAACGACTGGGTTCGATCCCCACAACCGGCGCAACAGGATTTTCTCGCGTAAGGAGATAGTTAGCCCCCATAATAAGACACTTAGCTGTAGATTAGCTTTTCCCCAGCTATGAACGCAAGCGTCACCACAGGAAATGCGTTAATATTTCGAACCCATAACACTTCCCTGAAGAAATCCTAAGCTTTATAGTTCCTTCTTCTCAAGCGTGTTTCTCGTTCCTTCTGTCCTTGATGTCTTAACGAAGGACCGCTAATGGTCAACCCTAAATTCTCTCTGGGTGTTCCTTCAGGGGCTGCAGAAGTAACGAGGTACATATGCGCGAACCAGTCTTTCTCCTTCCATAAGGAGTTTGTGTGCATTTGTTTTTCATGTAGCTCATATACTAAGTTGATCTGTCTAACGTGAGGAAGAAACGGAGAAAAATAAAAACAGAAAAAAGATAAATTCTCATTAATAAACTGACAAATATTTGCCGTTATATTTTTCATACGAACATTTGTATTTAACAAACGGCTACGACGAACCACTGCTTTTAAACGAACGGTTCGTTAAAACCGGAACAAACAGGTCACTACTCCAACGAAATTACACGACCCAACAGTAGTAAACTTTTACCAGTGGCGTAACCATGTTACAAAATCTGGGGAAGGGGTGTCCAATCACACATACACACATTATATGTAATCATATACACTGAAGAGCAATTGAATTAGAGACAGCTGGCGTTATGCAAATGTTGCGCTGCGGGTGGACCTGTAAACGGAAACGATATGACGTATGCAGCGATCCGACAATATAAGGAGTGATGCGACGGGAATCAGTAGGAGTCGGACGCAGTATGGGTAAGACGAAGGATCTAAGCGCATTATATCGTGGGCAAATTGTCGGGGCCCGACGAATGGGTCACTCCATCTCGGAAGTCGTGCAGGCACTGGGATTTTCACGAGCCACTGTGTCCCGGGTGAACCGTGAGTACATCAATCCGGTCAAACCATCCCTGCAAGGGCCATCTGCCGTGGACAACAGCGTGTGGATGAGCGGGGTCATCGTCGGCTAGCTTGCATTGTAACAGCGGATAGACGGGCCACAGTGCAAGAAATCACTCAGCAGTTAACAGCTGGTGCACAAAAACGTGTAAGCACCCACACCATCCAGAACCATTTCCTCGTTATGAGGTACAGAAGTCATCGTTCCACGAGGGTACCGCTGCTGACCGCACATCACAGGGTGCAAAGATTAGCATGCGCGCGTGAACATCGCCACTGTACCCTAGACATGAGGTAAAATGTTGCCTGGACTGATGAGTCGAAATTCACGTTGGCACATGCGGATGGCAGGATACGAGTACGGCGCAAACCACATGAAGCGATGGACCCTTCTTGCCAGCAGGGTACTCTTCAAGCTGGTGGGGGTGGCATTCTCGTCTGGGGACTGTTTACATGGACTAAAATGGGACCCCTGGTACGTGTGACATCGTCCCTCACAGATCAACGTTACCGGTATATCCTGGACGACCATTTGCTGCCGTTTGTGCGCCTTCAACATCCCACTGGGGACCTCATCCTGCAACAAGACAATGCACCGTGCCATCGCGCCCGAATTGTATCCGAATGGTTAGATGAACACTTCACCGACGTGACCTCGCTTCCTTGGTTAGCTAGGTCACCTGACCTCAATCCCATTAAGCACATCTGGGATGCCATCGAGAGAGATGTTCGAGGCTCTGATCCCCCTCCATCAAATCTTCGTGAACTGTGGGAGCTTGTTCAGGAGTCGTGGATCCGTATGACTTCCCATCTCTTCCGGTGTCTTGTCGAGTCCATGCAGAGACTAATCGCCGCCGTCACCAGGGCGAAAGGTGGTGCTACACGTTACTGGACAGGTATCTCTAATTCAATTGCGCTTCAGTGCACACTATATTGACAAAAGTTACCGGACATCCCTTCAAAAGCAAATGAATGGATCCGCTGTGTTGTTAAGATGCGCGGTATAGCTGTAAACGGCATAAAACCAAGCCTGCAACTGACTGCGATCATATGGCATTGTGAGGTTGAGTGAAAATGTCGCGGCGGCAGATAACTGAATTTGAGAAAGGAAAAGATTGTTGGGCGTTATATTAGTGGGTTGTTAATAAGAGAAACCGAGAGGCGTTTAAACATACCCAAGTCAACTGTTTTGGAAGTACTGAATAAGTGGAAGACACATGGCGTGCCCGACGCAGCAAAACGTACCGGCAGACCAAAGAAAATCAGTGATAGTGGACGTCGAAGCCTCAGAAGAGTAGTTATGGGTAATTGACGGAATGCTGCACAAGAACTCAGTGTACAGGTGAGTAAAAATGCTGGATTCTCGGTATGTACACGTACCATTAGCAGAGAACTTCATTCCATGGGTTACCGTGGTCGTGCGGCTGCTCATAAACTTTTCATCTCCACTCAGAATGCTACTCGTTGTTTAGCATGATGTAAAGAACATGTATCATGGACCGTAGATCGATGGAAACGGGGTCTATGGACTGATGAATCCAGACACATGATCCATCAGTCTGAAGGCAGTGTCTGGGTATGGCGGCAGCCGGGGGAATGCTATTTACCACAGTGTACTGTTCTTACGGTCAAGTTTGGAGCTGGCAGTGTGCTCGTGTGGTTTTTTTTTTTTTTTTTTGTGGCATGATCACGGCCCATTTGTTATCATGGACAAACTTGTTAACCAGCACGTCTGCCTCGATATTCTGGACAATTATGTCGTACCAACTCTGCCACAATATAACTGAGCCTTGTTGGTACCAGCAGGATAATGCAATGAGCCATAAAGCAAGTACTGTTAACGGCGTGGTTTGATGATAATTCCGTATCGTGTGTGGACTGGCTAGCACAGAGCCCTGAACATAATCCTATTGAGCACATATGGGATGAATTAGAGCGCCGCATAAGAAGTTTGGAACCAAGGCCTACTACTAAGCAACAGTAAGCAGCAGCATTATGAACTGAATGGAAGCGCATACCTATAGCTGTGTTCTAAAACCTTGTCGAAAGCATGTCTCGAAAGGTCAGTGCATGCATTAAGATCAAAGGTGGACCAACACGGTACTAATGTATGTCAATAAATGGTATGTCTTGTTTCTGTTTCAGGTGTCCGGTGACGTTTGTCAGTGTAGTGTATATTCTGTACAATATTATATACATACTGTATAAGATAGAGTTTGGGACCCCTTCTCTGTACACACACACGCAGGAGCAAAGCAGTTGCGCAATCTAACGGGCACGACATAGGCGCTTCTGTTGGCGAATTGTGGAACTTAGCGAACAAAACTGTTGAACTAAGATAGGGTAGTAAACATTATACAGGTGTTTGCATTCTACGAAAAATTACAATCTTACATTAAATTTTTTGGTTCACATCATAAAATAGTGTGCATTATATCATTATATTCCCGAAAATTGGGGGTCCTTTACATTGGGGATCCCAGAATCTGAAAGTCTGGGGGTTCTGACCCCCGATGGCCCCAGTGAATACGCACATGACCTTTACTGTGACGTTAGAGATATTTTGGGTGTCCAAAGTTTGAGAACTGGTGAACAATTTCAATGTTTTCCTGATATGCGAAAAAAAGTGGATTATTTTTGTGTTTCTATGATTAACGTCACCCAGGAGAAATCCTCTGCTATAAAATGTCGCCCGTCTCTTAAATTGGGCCATTAAGGTTCTATAAGAGAGACAGAACCACTGCCGTAGGAAAAGCACACAGCCTATGGCTTCATTCAGACTTGCAGCATGGCCCATGTCAGACGATTTGCCCCAACCTCGCACACCCTCGAGTGGAGGTTGAGTTTTGGCACGCCCCCTGAGAAAAATAGAAATAGGTGCTCATAGTATCACTTAGTCCGTCCTCCGCTTCAGAAATCACCTGAAAAAAATTCGAACGGAAAAGACAATTGCTTCATACATTTAATCCAACAAATTCTTCACGCGTTTCTCACCATCAGGTGCAAAATGTCCCGAGAAAATTTCGAGTTTTAGTCCAAAAACATACTCCCATTTTTTTAAATTTAAAATTTTAGTTCATAAATATACTCCCATTTTTCATTGGTAGCAATTAAAAAACTCTTCTAGGTGCGGTCAGCTTTAGCACCGATCGATGCCATCTCAATTACAAGTCTTCCACCCCTGTTTTTCCGCTAATCAGCATCGGCCATGCTTTCATTTGGTAGTATAGGTTGTTCCAAAATTATCTTCACAACTTTGACCCTCGATAAAACAGAAACGGAATAAGACAAAATTCGGAATAAGACAAAACAGCAGGTTTCAAAGTTTGTTGGGATGCTATTACATCTCCAAACCGTTGGTTGCACGCAGAACGCCGAGACGGTATTCTACCTCATGCCATGTTCTCCGGATCATGTCCTCAGGAATTGTTGTGATGGCAGCGGTAATCATGTGCTTCAGCTCATGCACATCCGGAACTTTATGCGGTACACAATATCCTTCACATAATCCCACAGAAAAAAGTTTAGGTAGGTAAGATCCGGTGAACGTGAAGGCCAAGGGATTGGACCGTCCTGTCCAATCCATCGCTTTGAAAAGATTTCATAAAAAAACTCACGAAATGCCCAGTGCGGAGATGCACCATCCTGCTGGAAGGTAACCGTTTGTGGGCCCTCTAATTGGGGGTTACAAACCACTAACTCACTCAGCATATCTAAATAAACATTGGATGTGACTGTGTTTTCGGCGAAAAGAATGGGCCGAGGATCCGGTTGTGCAGGAGACTGCACCAGACGTTAACCTTAGGGCTGTTAGTCACGTTTGACCTCACGGACGGCATGTGGGTTTTCAAACCCCCAAATTATGCAGTTATGCCTGTTGATAAGAAACGTTGGCTCATCGCTGAATAAAACATTTCAGGAAGCCTTCCGCATTATCAAATCTGTGGAGCATATCAACAGCAAAATCGAAACGTTTCGGTTTATCCCCGGGATGCAGTACCTGTGTCAAATGCACTTTGTAGGCAGTCAGGTGCAAGCGCTTGAGCAGCACCTTTTATATCGTTATAGGTGGTTACCCCAACTGCCTGTAGGCCGTACAAATGGACTTCTCTGAAATTCGTAGGAAACTGTCGAACTCGTTCCGTATCCTCTTCACTTGTGCATGGCCGGCCAGCGCCCTTCGTATGAAGCACATTCTCCAGAAATTTCTTGTGACACTCGCGTATTGAGGATCTGGATGGTGGATTACGTCGGCATTTGGTACTGAAATTCCTTTGGACTTGTGTATCTGACTTAGTCTCTTTGAAGCATGCCACACGCTGGGCCTTTTCTTGTGGGGTAGCCATCATAAGTTCAGGGTAGTACCTGAAACTAAACAACAAACTTCTGCGGACTAATAAAACTTTACGCTTTGCTGTTACATGTACAAAATAAAAATAACTTCTCTATCTTATTTCGTTTAGGTTTGTTTTTCTTTTTTTATTGAAGGTTTAACGACCACCGTGAGCAACTCAATGACAACATCCATGCCTCACAGGGATTCGAACCCAGACCCCTTTCGGACGAATGATCAGAGGTCATCGCTTAAACCACTGCGCTACCGGGGCGGCCGTTTAGGCTTTATTGACGTGCAAAGTTGTAAAGACAATTTTGGAACACCCTGTATAATAACGCTTATATAAGCCTCATTTGAAAAATTCTTGTTTTAAAGATAATTTTGGAACACCCTGTATAATAACGCTTATATAAGCCTCATTTGAAAAATTCTTGTAAAGATAATTTTGGAACACCCTGTATAATAACGCTTATATAAGCCTCATTTGAAAAATTCTTGTTGTAAAGATAATTTTGGAACACCCTGTATAATAACGCTTATATAAGCCTCATTTGAAAAATTCTTGTTTTAAAGATAATTTTGGAACACCCTGTATAATAACGCTTATATAAGCCTCATTTGAGAAATTCTTGTTGTAAAGATAATTTTGGAACACCCTGTATAATTCTTGTTTCACCAGTGCTCTAACAATGTCTATAAATTTCCTACTTTTGAAGCTTTTCTAAGCGCAAAAGTTTCCGCCTATATTTCGTGAATTTTGATTTTTTGTTTGTACATCTCTCTTGCCACAGATAGAACTAGGAAAATTATTCTAACACGCTCGATATTTAATTGAAATCAATACAGGGTTATTACAAATTAATTGAGCGGAAAGAAATTTTAATAATTGCTGTAAAGCAAATGTTAAATACAAAAAGTGAGCTCCCAATAATGGAATATAATTACATGTTTCAATAATGTAACGTTCACTGTGGCTTCATATCGTCATTCGACAGATATCCCACGTGTAGGAGATTTCATCCCAAATCCACCGAGGCATATCTGCTTCCACTTTTGCGACTGCATTCAAGATCCGTGCGCGTAACGCTGCTAAAGTGGCTGCAAAAGGAGGGATGTTTCATTCTTGTCGGTGTGTACGGTGTTACGTGAACGACAATGTTTATACTTCACTCCCACTTCTGGCAACCATGCATGTCTTATGCGCACGGATCCTGAATGCAGTTGCAAAAGCTGAAATTTCCCAGTGGATTTGGGCTGAAATCTCTTACAGTTGGGATATTTGTCGAACGACGAAACGAAGCTTAATCGAACATCGCATTATTGAAAGTTGTAGTTGTCTTACATCGTTGGAAACTCACTTTTTGTGTTTATTATCTGCTCTTCAGAAGCTCCTAAAATCTCTTTTTGATCAACAAATTCCTAATAATCCTATAATACCTACATGCCTCTCTATTCCCCCACTAGGGAGCACACAATATATTTACAATTTAGTATCAAAGAACTGTTCACTAACTGTACACAAAATATTAAAACTATACTAGTAATCAGATTTATTAGCGTAAATTTATAAAAACACATTTCCAGTTTTCCGTGTACCTTTCTTGAAAAAGCCATCCGGTTGATGCACGGATGTTTGGAAACTTATATTTAAAATTTTGCGCTAATAAATCGGATAACTAGTATAGTTTTACTACTACCTCTTTCTTTCTGTAAACCCTTTTTATAGCCACTTCCGGCTAAGGTATCTCCCAATTCTTTCCACCTATTTCTGTCCTGAGCTTGTTGCTGCCAAAGAATTCCAATTGCTTTCTTTATATCATCTGACCATCTTCCAGCTGATCTTTTACCTTCATATAGCCGCCAGTCTAGTATAATTTTTGTCCATCTATTGTCCTTCAGCCTTGCCATGTGTCCAGCCCATTTCCATTTCTTTCGAAGTGTGTTTTCTCCAATATCTAAAAATTTTGTTTTAGCTCTTATTTCTTCATTTTTGATTTTATCTTTGGGTCATATGTTTAGCAGACATCTGTCCATTCTTCTTTCTGTTTTTTGCATTTGCCTTACTTCTTTTTTGATTGGCCAGGTTTCTGATCCATATATCATAACAGGCAATAATACACATTGGTTGAACAGTCTTACTCTATTCTCAGGCTTTATTTTACTGTTTAAAAATCTCTTCAATTTTCCAAAAGCTGACCATCCCATTCCTAGTCTTTTCACTTCTTTCATGACTCCCTGTTTCTTCATTGTTATCAATTTTCCTAAGTATACATACTCATTTATTATTTAAATTTCATTATTGTTTACCTTTATAATATTGTATCTTTCATCTTATCCTTTTCGGTTTGTCATTATTTTGGTTTTCTCAGAGTTAATGTTTAATACAATTTCTATTGATTTAGATATCAAACTATCATTTATTTTAAATCTTTCACATTGTTTACAACAACAAGAATGTCATCAGCAATTCGTAGTATTCAATTTAAGTCCATTAATGTTGACTCCTTTATTGGACCATTATAAATTACGCATAATATATTCCGGTGTTAAAGTGAAGAGTTTAGGAGAAATGGTGTCTCCTAAATTAATCGAAAACTTGAGACTTGAACGTTCTGGGTGGTGTAGTGGTTAGCATATCGGGCGCTATCCGGGAGACGCGGGTTCGATTCATGCTCCAGGACGACGAATTTTTCAAGTTTTCGGATATCATCTGACTTACCATACATGTCATATTTACACCAATAAACGGATTCACATCTTCAAAATGTGTAATATAAAATTTTTCGCTTATTTCATTGAGAATGACATTTGCTCTAGTATTTTCGTAAATACATTGTCAATGTATTGTTTTTCGATGCCATGATCTCTAAAAGCTTCCATTATTAATGATTTTATACAAAAGCATTTTTTAAATTATGAAAGCTATATAAACAGGAAGGTTGCATTCATTGCATTTTTCAACAAGCAATCTTATTGATTGAATATGAACCATTGTACTGAATTTTTTTCTGAAACTAGCTTGTTCAGGACGTTTATTGAATCAAGTCTTGTTTCTAATCTGTTAGTTTTACTACACAGTAGTTAAAAATTAAAGGATTGTTGTTAAAAATGGCCATAACTGTCGTTGTTGTTCAGATAAAGGTATGAAATGAGCGCAAAACCTTTATTTTGTCATAACACATGAAGTGCAAAAAGAATCAGTGCACAATTTTGAATGTAGCACGCTTTGTGACATAAAAGAACAAAAGAGCAAAGTAAATATGTATGACATAATCGGAGAAAACAAATTTAGGAACAAGGGAACATTTCAATAAGGGGTGTGTGATCACCCCTGATAGAAACGACATCTGCAAGGATTGTTCATGCTGTTTATGAGATTATCGATGAGATTTTGTGGGTGCAAGTTCCACTGCTCGTTAAAAGCGTACGTGCTAGCTCCTGGAGAGTTGTGGGCTGGAGTTCCAAAATCTTGCTCCCTAAAGTGATCCATACATTTTCAATCGGATTTTAATCAGAGGAGTACGCAGGTCACTCTACTCTCGGGATATCTTCACTTTCCAAGTTTTCAGAGGCTATTTTATCTAAATACGGTCTTGTATTATTCCATTAGGAGGAGTTCTTCAAGACAGCTCCTCTAATATGTTTCATATATTGGTCCGGGATTTCGTCTATATTTCTGACCAGCTGGTGAAGCTCCCCCAACGATAAACAAGTCGGTGCAGCCATTTAATATGATATTCCTCACCCTTTAAAACTGTCTTTCCGGGATGTTACTCGGAATATTTCTTATCTTCGGCTTCCTCCCGATAATGATACGTCTAAAATGGCTCTCCAAGCAAAATAGAGATTCATCTGTGAAAAGAACTCTGTCCCAGTCATTCAGACTCCAGTTGCGATGCTCTACACCACTTCAAGCCAGCGTACCTGGCGGTTGAAGTGAGAGGTACACAAAGCATAGTGCTGTATCCCCCTATTCTTCCTCGCTGTTAAAGCCAGGAGTCAGTCCTCTGACGTGGTTGTTGCCCTCGGACGCCCTTGTCCTGCTGGACGATAGGATACTCCCCCTGTCATTCTAAACTCTTCCCACAGTGTAGAAAAAACATTTTGGGGTATATGTAGCGTACTGCAATCAAGAACATGAAGCGGGGGAAAGCTCCAGGAGAAGATGGAATTACTATAGACATCATACAAGAAGCAAGTGGAGAAATTGAAACAGTACTCGCCCAAATTTTCACTCGATGCCTTAATGAAGGGAAGATTCCTGAGGATTGGAACAACGCTACAATGATCCTGCTACATAAAAAAGGTGACATTGAGGATCTCAGGAACTACAGACCTATCAGCCTCCTATCAGTGGTTTATAAAATCTTCACTAAAGTTCTTTCACACCGCTTGAAGGTAACACTGGACATGGCTCAACCGAGAGAACAAGCTGGATTCAGGAGTGGCTACAGCACAATAGATCATATCCACGTACTGAGAGAACTAATTGAAAGAGCGAGGGAATATGAACTTCCATTGTGCATGGCTTTTATCGATTATGAAAAAGCCTTTGATTCGGTGAAACCATCAGCAGTTGCAATAGCTCTGAAATCCTGCGGTATTGAAGATGCATACATTAATATTATTAATAACATCTATGAAAATGCAAGTGCAAAGATTCGGCTGTTTGAAAATACAACACACATAAAAATTGGAAAGGAGTGAGACAAGGTGACACCATATCTCCGAAGCTCTTTAATGCCACATTGGAAAATGTCTTTCAATCACTGAACTGGGAAAACAAAGGGATAAAGATTAATGGAGATTATCTAACCCACCTTCGTTTTGCTGATGACGTAGTCATTTTTGCAACTACCCCATCAGAGCTGCAGAGTATGATCCAGGAACTTGCTGACAAGAGTAAAGAAGTGGGATTAAAAATGAACTTTCAGAAGACAAAAGTGATGTTCAATGCTTTTACAAGAAATGAAGACTTATCGATTGATGGAGAAAAACTGGAGATAACAGATACATATGTTTATCTTGGACAGCAGATATCAAGTGAGGGTCACATTGATGAAGAAATTAATCGGCGTACAAAACTTGCCTGGAGAGCTTTTGGAAGAAACAGCATAATTTTCAAGAGCAATATGCCATTATGTCTTAAAAGAAAAGTGTTTGATCAATGCATCCTTCCAGTGCTTACGTATGGTGCAGAGACGTGGACCTTAACTAAAAGAGACATACAAAGGCTGCAGACAACTCAAAGAAGCATGGAGAGGTGCATGCTTGGTATAACCAGGAGAGATAAGAAGAGGAACTCGTGGATCCGAAAAATGACGAGAGTGGAAGACATCATGATCAGAGTTAAATCCCTGAAATGGCAATGGGCTGGACATACTGCCAGAAGGACAGACCATAGATGGACAGCCGAAATTTTAGATTGGATTCCAAGGGACAGGAAAAGACCCAGAAAAAGACCACATGGGAGATGGGTGGATGAAATTCGTAAATATGCGGGAGTGACATGGAGGAGACTGGCACAAGACAGACCATTGTGGAGGAAACTTGGGGAGACCTTCGTCCAGCAGTGGATTGATAATGGTTGACAATGATGATGATGATGATGTAGCGTACGAGATACCTCTGATTGACTCTGTCCAGCTTCTATTCTTCCAATCGCCTTCCATTTTTCACAATCATTCAAATGTCTTCTTTTTGACACATAGTCGAAGGTGCACTATTTGGACTTTATCCGCACTATGTGATCCAATATCTAAAACCACAGTTGTAAGTGCTTTAACTACATCCTTCTGATGCGCACTTGGCTAAGGGCCTTTAATTTGCATATTCTTATCTGCGCAGGCAACACCGGCGTTGTATAAAGCATGTTAAGACTAACGTTTTCGACAATTTGCATTAAACTCCGTCGAGTGAAATGCGAATTTTGACTCTTTTACCGATTATCCTTTAATGTTTCACTGCAATGTATTTTGAATATATTTACACCTGTTTCTACATATGGAGTTCCGAAAGACCAATTTTTAAAATTCTTTTCTCATTACTGCGATTTACCATAGCTTTAATAGCTGCACAAGTGCAAATTTTCCCCGCTAGGTGGCGCGCAATTGGATTTTTCTTTTAAATTTGTGGCTTGTACAACTTAAAATGAAAACTCCTAGAAATATTAGAACTGTTGTTGTGAGCTTTGTAAGAAGACTGGCTAGCACCAAAAAATTCGCTTTTATCATTCTATTTCGCCTGATATCTATACTTATAAAAGTCACATTTAAAACACATACTTTTTGTACCAGACATAAAGGAGCATTGCGAAAGTTTTCAACGCGAGAAAAATTCAGGTTTTATAAAACTGTTGTTACACGCTTTGAAATAACTACAAACAATTTTAAAGTGAATGGTTTGAGAATTATTACAAGCCGATCTTTATGCTCGAGAATTCCGTTCCATTATTTTTTGCGGTTTTGATTTTGAATCGTGGGAAAGAAATTACAAATAATAAACACTGGACAGTGGAAGAGAGAGAATTAAAATCAAAACACGATATACTTGTCACACCATCATTCTGCCATTATCGCCAAAACCGCGCGGTGGATTGAATGCTGGCTTTTTTTTTATCATTTTCTTTCCTGTTTTTTTATTTGCCGAAGCTTTCAAATGATAAGATGTCATTGCCCAAGAAAGCAGGTGACAAGAATCTTAAAAAATAAATAAAAAATAAAAAAGAAGTGGGGCGGAGGTTTTCATATCACGTGTTGTGAAGTAATGGCGCTTTAATCCTCTTCGACTAACTCTGCAGTCCGTTCATCACGACAATATAAAATTTCCACTCCTGTCGGCGAAAGAGTGCTCGCAGCCAGCATGTCAAAAAAGGAAATCGAAAAAAAAAACGACAACGTGCAGTTAGTTCTCTGGAGGTATGTATGCGTTTGCAGAAAAACCTGCTCTTTGAAGGAAAAGCACGTGCCAGAAAACCCTTAGTAGACACACAGACGAGACGCGCTTGCTTTGTTAAAAGAACTTGACAGTGACAACTAAAAAAAAAATGCTTATTTAAAGAGACTCCTTCCGCTTCGTTTCGTATGAATGAAAAATAAAAATGCACTACAGCCTTGGGCAATTCGAGATACGCTTTACGTTTGATCCAAGAAAAAAAGTGAAAAAGGAGTAGTTTTTACTCTCTGGACTCCAATATCAAAGATTAATTTCTTGCATTTTGGAACTTCTTTCTTTCAAATAACCAAAATCGGAGAAAACAAAAAAACTAAGACAAGAAGTTGGATTTTAGGTATTTTTACCACACACACAAATCAAACTATACAAAAATACATAATTTACATCGTAAATGTACTGCTCAAAATAATTAGGGGGATATCGTAGTTTTGTATGAAAACTGTAAGTGACTGAAAACTTCGGTGGTTGGAATAGGAACTACAGACATATACGCTTTTTGAGAATAAAAATATGGCCGAAACAATTAGTTTGAATTTAATAATTTTTGAGGATGCATATTTATGAACATATAAAAATGAAAATAAAGGTAAATATTTTGCCAGAAAATTGGATTTAATAGGGGGTATAGTTTCCCCTCACAGAAAACAATGTTGCACACCTGTGAGGCATGGAGTCAATGAGTATTAATGAGGGACTGAGGGATTCTATCCCACTCCTGCAGATGAGCACTTTCCAATTGCTGGACTGTTTGTGGAGGGGTTAATCGAGCAGCAACTCTTCTCCCCAGAACGTCCCAGACATGCTCGATGGGGTTCATGTCTGCGAAACATGCTGGAAAATCCATTCGGATGATTCCCTCGTCAAACGTGAAGTCCTCCACACATCGGGCGCCATAGAGCCTACAATTATCGTCCACGAAAATGAATTCATCTCCGATTGCTGCAGCATAAGGGACGACTAAGGGTCTGAGGATCGCATCCTTATAATGCTGAGCGGTAAGTGTTACATTTCTGATCATGTACAGGTCGGTTCGACCATTGGCTCACAACATCACTCCGCCTCCTCCAAATAGAACACTTTCTTGCACAAATAACGGGTTGTTACGAGTACCTCGTTCCCTCTAAATCATGAGTCGTCTATTGTCAGGATGTACAGTAAAGCGCGACTCGTCTGAGAAGAGGACATTGCTCCTTTCATTTGTTCTCCAATAGGCGTGGTCCTGTGTCTAAAGTCTGCGGGCAGTACGGTGGCATGCGGTATAAGAAACGCCTGCCATAGGTCGTCGAGCATACAGACCAACACTGTGGAGTCGGTTCCGAACAGTTTGAGTTGAAACATTTGTACCAGTAGCCGTACGGAGTTCGCGTTACAGAACAGTGGCGTTCATACTCCGGTTTCTTCTGGCAGTCAGTGTTAAAAAACCGTTCATTTCTTAATTTTGCTCCCCTACGACCTTGCCCTGGTGTTTGCCTTACATTTCCGGTATCTGAAAACCGATTCCAAAGTCTGGAAATCACACTTAGAGACACTCCAATGGTTTCAGCTACTTGCGATTGAGTTTGACCCCCGCTTCTAAGCGACCGATAAGCCCTGCAGGCTACAGATTCGGATAAATCACGCTGTTCGAACAACACATTCATAAATAGCACACATTCAAAGCATGCGAGTCGGTTTTTATCGTGGACTAAACGATCGTACGATACATCTCACTTTTTCATCCGCTGATGGAAACACGCTCTTTTTAACGTCACACAAAAAATTTTGCATTGCAAAAGTTTCATTCTAATCACTTTCGTTCAAGTTCTCTTGGCATACAAACAGTTGATGTCAGCAGTTCATATCCAAACCACGATATCCCCTCATTGTTTTCAGCAGGGTAATTAAAAATCAAAAATTGAACAAGCTCATGCGTGCCAACAAAAGCAGACGAGAGATCCCAACGCAAAACTTCAAAAAAATTAGTTTTTATACTTACAGGAATGGAAGGGTAATCTTCTTCGAAGTCATCTTTTTCCTCACTACAGTCACTTATTCCATCTTTCCTGAAAGAGACCGTATAAAAGCACTTTACAGATTGTTTTTAGCAAACTTTTTGCCACACGAATTATGCAAAACTTTGTCTTATTAGTCTTGAAATGTATGTCCGTCAAGCCGGACAGTGGGCACACACACATCACACTGAGGTGCCAAAAAACCCTAGGAATGGCGCTACCATTTCCATTACATGACAAAACACCCATGTGGTAAATGGTATCGCTCGCAAACTAGGTATACATATATATAGAGGCAGATATTTCCGCAAGTTGAAATACAGTAGTAGCATTCACAGTTCAGGTGGCAGTTTATCAGGATATAAGCGATTTCGAACGTGGGGTGATAGTCGTCTCCCGGAAGACGGGTCACTCCATCTCGTAAATAACCAGAAAATTTGGATTTACAGAGTTGACAATTTCAAGGGTGTACCTGGACTACACAAACTCAGGAAAATGATCCAGAGGGCGAGACCAATGGGGCTATAGAAAAACCCTGGACAGCAGCGTTTGGTACGCATCGTAACATCCTCCCGGGGTGCAACGTTGCCGCAAATCACAGCGCAATTCAACGCTCGGGCAAGTAGTAGTATCAGCGTTAAGACAGTGAACCCCTTGATTTCTATGGGGTTCCGCAGCCGACAGCCCAGTAATTGGGGGACTGCTGACCCGATGACCCAAGGCTGTGTGACGCGCCTGAGCTTGGGAATACCATCATTGGACGCAAGACGAGTAGATTCTGGTCCGACGAATCACGATACCAACTGTTTCAGGCAGGCGTCCGACTCCGGGTGTAGCGACAATGCCAGGAGGCAATGGATCCGCATGCCTGCAAGGGACAGTGCAGAATAGTGGTGGCTCTGTTATGGTGTGGGGTGTTTCCATTTGGTACGCATTATGACTCTTGATACGTCTGCAGACCGCTCTGACTGGTGAAGGCTATGTAACCAACCTTGGGGATCATTTGCAACCGATCATGTCATGCAACCACTCCGACGTCTGCAACCACTTTCGGAACGACAATGTGCCACTGCACACACACGCCGGATTATAGCTGGATGACCAACATTCCACGAAGTTTGGCTCCTGACTTGGCCCCCTGGTTTGCACGATTTAAGCGCCATCGAGCACATTTGGGATGCTGTTCAACGAGCCGTCAATGCCAGGAATCCTCCACCGGCAAATATTACGGAATTGTGGGACACTCTTCAGGAAGTATGATGTACTGTTTTTTTGTTTTTGTTTATTGGAGGTTTAACGACCACCGTGAGCAACTCAAGGGGGTATAAGCAGTTGCCCGTCCCTAATTTAGGGCCACTTGTTCTAGGAAAGGGAGAATGCCAGTGCCCTAAGACAAACACAACATCCATGCCTCACTGGGATTCGAACCCGTACCCCTTTCGGACGAATGATCAGAAGCAATCGCTTAGACCACTGCGCCACCGGGGCGACTAATGTACACTGTCTCCACAGTAGTACAAAGAGCTCGTGGAGTCCATGCACCGTCGCGCTGCTGTTGTTATCCGATCGTGAGAAGGACCAACTTGGGATTGAAGAGGTACCCCAGTTTGTTTGACACTTCAGTGTATACCTAAATAGAAGATCTAAAATATTATGACTACCTACCTAATATGATATTGGTCCTCTAGATGTCGATAAAATAGCTCTTAGCCGGCGAGGCATGGATGCTACAAGATTTCTAAACGGGTCTTGTGGTTTCTGGTATCAACACCTTTTCAGAAGACCCTTGAACTCTTGGAAGTTACGTGGGAGAGCTGCGGCAGATCGTATACGCTGTCCCAATACAAACTACAAATGCTCGATTGGATTGATATCTGGGTAATTTGGAAGCCAGGAAAAAATCTGGAAGCGTTCCTGATGTTCCACGAAGCATTGTAGAACAGTGTGGCACGGCGTATTATTCTTCTAAAAGAAGAACAGGGGTCCCCTACTTCATGATAAACTTTTGTCGAAAGGAGAATACCATTGCCATGAAGGGATGTACCTGGTCTGCAGCGATGTTTAGGTCGGTCATTGACTTCATAGTTCGCTGTACATAAATGACTGGACCCAAGGTTTCCAGCAGAACATTACTGAAAGCATTACGCTTCCTCTACCGGCTTCCTTTGATACCACAGTACATCCTGGTGCTAACGCTTCCTCAGGTAAATGATGCACACGTACTAGGCAGTCCACACGGTGCAACAGGAAACCAGATTCCTCTGACGAGACGACTTTGTTCAAATCATTCAAGGTCCAGTTTTGATGCTCGCGTGCCCATTGTGGACCCTTTCCACAGTGAACCGAGGTCATTATTTAAAGGTATCGAAGGAAAAAATAATTATTTCAATCGGAGGTTTGAGTTTTAGAAATAATGATAAAGTAAAATTACACTGGCGGAAAGTGAAAAAAGAACACCAAGAAGGAGACGTCTGATACCAACGAAATTTATACAGCATAATAACGGAATACAGAGGATAACGTGATGAAAACATTTTGGCAAAATACAGCTGTATTTGCTGGTAAACTGAAAAATAACATTTCCATGTAACATGGTTAGTATGAAGTTGAGCCGCCATGAACTGCGTCACACTGTGCAATTCTGGCATGGAGTCTGTCGTACAGATGTTGGATGTAAGTTTGGGGTATTAAGTACCAAGCATCCTCAACCTGGACGCGTAAATCGGGGTTGGTCGTGGCTGGCCGTGGAGACCGGATACGTCGTCGTCTCAAAATCCCACACGTGCTCAATGGAGGACAAATCCGGTGAACGTGCAGGTAATGTAAGTTGTCTCACACCCTGAAGTGCATGTAGCGTTGCACGTGCCGTGTGTAGGCGTGCGTTATCTTGCTGGAAAACACCACGATGGATCGACCTTACAAATGGCACCACAACGGGCTGAATGATATTGTTGATGTAGGAGGTGCTGTTTAACGTACCCGGTACAAACACTAGTTGCGTACGGGAGTGATAGCTGATCGCTCCCCACACCTGGAGACCAAGTGTAGGCCCTGTGTGTCGTTGGCGGACGCAAGATGGGTGTAGACGCTCCCCTGTGCGTCTGCGAACACGCATACGGACATCGGAGGCTCCCAAGCAGAATCTGCTTTCATCGCTGAACACAACAGATCGCCATTGCGTTCTCCAATGCAGACGTTGGCGACACCACTGCAGCCGTTCCTGCCGGTGGGCTGGAGTCAGAGGTACACATGCCAGAGTCACACGTGCACGTAGTTCTGCAACCAGTAGACGGTTATAGATTGTTCGCACAGTCACCTCAGGTACAACGGCAGCTCGGATTTGCGTCGCAGTGGATGTTCTGCTTGACAACGCCGCTCTTTTATGCGTCGATCGGTCCGCTCATCAGTCCGTCTGTAGCTCCCGGTTCCACATCTTCTCGTGTGGGAATGTTCCTCGGACCATCTACGCCACCATCGTACCACCACCGATACTTCCCGTCCAATTCGCTCCGCAATACGACGACACGACCACCTGGTCTCGCGGAGTCCGACTAGACGTCCTCGCTCAAAGTCCGATAACTGCTGAAATCGTACACGTCTTCCATGTCCAGGCATTGCAGCTTCTTCAGGGTCTTCGCACGTGTCCGTACACCGACGACTGATTACATTCACTTCGCCGTACTCCTTAAATACCACAGACGATAATTTGCATATTATGCCGTGCTGTGGCGTAAGCTCTCACCGGTTGGTCCCGAAATTAACATCACACCTACGTAAACTCGACCCCATTAACATATGTAAATTTCATAATCGTCCGCCAATTCCTTCTTGGTTGTTCTTTTTTCACTGTCCGCCAGTGTATTTGTAATTCTATAGCACCTTTATTTACTCCCTTTAGCGGAAAGATTACGATTCGGGAAAAAGACCAAACTGAATGGATAGTCTTTCTTATAAAGTTCAGGTTTCCCAAGAATTTTTTTTTTATATCGGATTAATAGATGCTGAGACACTGCATGGACAAACGGACAAAATAATGGTATAAGCTTGTTTTTTACGCTTTCGAACCGTAGGTTGAAGAAGCGTATATGCTCCATATTTGTCTGTCTGTCATTCCGTCCGCACGATAACTCGCGTAGAAATGGTTAGATTTTGATTAAAGTTTAATATGTGGTACGAGACCAACTGGCAACTGGGGACGAACCCTATTGAAAATAGGCGAAATGGGGTCAAAGGTCAAGACATGGCTGGGATCCATTTCATTGCCCTTATGCGTCATAACTTGCGTAAAAACTGTCCGATTTCGACAAAATTTTAGTATGTGGTAAGGGATCACCTAAGGATGAACTCTGTTGAAAATTGACGAATTGGGGTCAAAGGTCAGGACATAGGAGCGGGATCCATTCCATTGCCCTTATGCGTTATAACTTACGTAGAAATGGTTCGATTTCAATGAAAGTTTAGTATGGCGTATGAGACCACTTGGGGACGAACCCTATTGAAAATGAGTGAAATGGGGTCAAAGGTTAAGACATAGGAGCGGGATCCATTCCATTACTCTTATACCTCATAACTTGCGTAAAAATGCTTAGATTGAGACAAAGCTTTTTTGATGTTCGTCTGAATATGAAGATTTCGTACTTGATAGATAAAAATGAGGAACACAAGTTTGCTGTCTGTAGTACGATAAAGTTAAAACAAATCCCTAAAACTGCCGAATAAAACTCAATTTATTTACATAACTAGCACTTTCGGGGCACATATGGCCCCATTTTCAAGCCCAAAGCCCCGGAACACATAGAAGCAACGACTATATACTATAGTGATTCGTGACTAAGCAGATATAAGTCATGAAAATAATACAGGTGATGCCATTTACATTACGAAAAAAGAGGAAATTAAAGTCCAATGGACTTCTTAATGTAAATGGCATCACCTGTATTATTTTCATGACGTATATCAGCTTAGTCACGAATAACTATAGTATATAGTCGTTGCCTCTATGTGTTCCGAGGCTTTTGGGCTTGAAAATGGGGCCATGTGAGCCCCAAAAGTGCTAGCTATGTAAATATGTTTTTAAAATTATAAATAAATTGAGTTTTATTCGGCAGTTTTAGGAATTTGTTTTAACTTATCGTACTACAGACAGCAAACTTGTGTTCCTCATTTTATCTTTATGATGTTGTTGCGGAAGTATACTGAACCGGTTCTGTTGAATATCATCGAAATGGGGTCAAAGGTCAGGGCACAGGAGCGAGATTTATTCCACAGCTATTATCCTTATAACTTAAGTAATAAGTTGAGTAATGATTTCTGGTATGTTGGAAAGCGTATCATAATCAATGCATCGTATGATTTTATTAACTTGGCTTTTTTTTTTTTTCAAAAAAATAGTCCTAAAAATTACTGTTTAGATTAGAGCTTGGAGTGAGCTTTAGTGACGTGTCTCGGACTTCGAATTGCTGCTAGGAATCTAGAAAGGTGCAAGATAGCCCTAAACGAGATGGCGATCACACGAATAGAGCGTTCAGCACTCTCTTCCGATATGACTCCCTTAGATTATACACTCAAGCCGTGAAACGCAGGAGTCATCAGCCATGTAACATGAGTGGTCTCCGAAATGCCGCAGTTGAATAGTGTGACCTTTAGGGCTAAAATCACTGCCAGGAATCGTGTGGCCTGTAATAACCAAACAACCACAGGAGCGTTTTGTGTTGTACAGCTCAGGGTCATAAAACCCTGTGTCCAAAGACTTCCATCTGATATGTTTCGGGTTAGTGCATTTTAGAGTTCAACAAATAATAAATAAGTGCAGTGGAAGCACATCCGGCGCGTAACTGGAAGACCTGGGTTCGATTCCCGGTGGCGGCCGATGAGAATTTTTCCGTGACTCACTTATAACCGTGGAAAGAGCGATGACTGCTATTTCATGAGTTCAATAAATGTTTTTCGCAACTCAGAGTCATTGCATTTATCTTCGCTGCGTTCCGTGGACGCCTTCTCATACGGCCTGTCAGAATATGTGTTGTAATACTTTTTTACCGGGGTGTGTACGTATCACTCGCAGCTGAAGTTAATTTCATCATTTGATTAGCGGTCGTTTTTGGTTTCGTTCCAATAACGTGAGAGCAATTTTCCTCATTGTTTTGATTGAGGAGCATAAGTTTTCAAGGGTTCTTGTTTCAGCGCCTACGGTTTCTGTTATTACAAAAGGAGTACATCGTAATACAAATAACATTGCGGCGTTACGGAAAAGATCAAGATTATAAAAGTAAACCTTTAGGTTACCACCGTTGATGCTAGTGAATAAATTAACGGAGAATAAAAATCTCGGAATAACCGAACTGTTTCTCAACAACAAGATGTGAAATTTCCTTTAAAATTCTTGATAAGAATTTAGAAAACAGCATGTGTTCTGAACTAATATAGTTTGACACCTAATGAAAAAGAAAACATCTTACCTTTTACTGCTAGTATAAACCGATAAGATCGATTAATATATTAATCGATTTTTATTTTCCGTTAATTGAATCTCTAGCATCAACTTACAAGATGTAATCTTTTTTCCATATTGGCATTCAGGATGAGAAATTTAGGGACAGAAAAAGATTTTGATTTGTTTCAGAAATACTAGAAATTTAATCATTCCATATCGATTCTCATAAATTAACTTACATTAATCTCCTAAGATGAATTCAAATTGATTTCTAAAGGGAAATTAAAATGAAAGAATAAAATACACTGGACTGCAATGGTTAAAGTAATGGAGGAGGAAGGCGGGTGGGGTAAGCAATCCATCGGATTAGTGTGATTTCCTCCTCTGTTTTTTCTCCTTTGCAAAATTTCTGCTAAATTTCATTGCAGAAACAGTGCGGATTTTTTTATTTTTCTGGTAAATCAACTCTTATTTGGTCAGCAAGAGAATTTTAAAACAAGCGTTCACGTTCAATTAGAGCATAAAAATTTGATATGTATATACAGGGTGATCCATTTAAACCATGTGATTTACTTATAACTTTTTTATAAATAACTACAAAATCGTTCAGTAAGTTGAGAATTATACATGTGGTATTGGAGAATCATTTTATCAAAGCAAATGTTGGAATTGTCCTCCATTTTCTTGTAAACACAGTTGAACACGCCACACCATATTCAGTGACGTCTCATGTATAGTACGAGCAGTAACATTGCCAATTTCAGTTGTGATTGTTTCACGCAATGCGTCCAATGTTTTTGGATGGGTTTTGTAAACTCTATCCTTTAAGTAGCTCCATAAAAAAAAGTCAGGGGAAGTTAAGTCCGGAGATCGGGGAGGCCATATTTTTTTTGAAATTAATCTGTCATGAAAGAAGCTGGTTATGAGTTCCATTGAGACTTTCGATGTGTGACACGTAGCGCCATCCTGCTGAAAGTAGCCCTCTGTCAATTCAATGTCATCAAGTTGTTCCACAAATTCATTGAATATGCGGCAATAAACATGAGTGTTGACAGTCACAGAGAAAGAAATTGGGCCAGTAATTTTCGTAGACGAAACCGCACACCATACACCAACCTTTTGTGAATGCATCGGTGTTTCACATATAACGTGTGGGTTTTCGGCAGCCCAGTATCTGCTGTTTTGAGAATTGACGTAGCCTGACAGATGAAACCAGGCTTCATCCGTAAACCATGTGATGGATAGAATATCAGATCGCAAATTAAGGAAATTTTGAAAGCATTTGCAGTAACTTACTCTCTTTCCCTTGTCCGCTTCCTGCAGCTGATGGATTACGTGCACTTTAAATGGTTAAATATTCGCTTTTTTTGCTGCCCTTTGACAAGTTCCGTATGAGTATCCTGTCTGTTGGCTTAATCTGCGCAACAATTTCGTCGGAGATTGAAGTAAACGTTGCCGAACATCGTCCACACGCGTTTGGGGCATCGGAGGGTGATGTCTACCGCTACCGCTGAGAAGAGAACCAGTTTGCTCCAGTTTTTTTGCCATCGACAGAATTGTTGACTTGCTTGGCACTTTTCGAACTCCAAACTCTCTTCGAAATGCTCGTTGCGTTTTGATGACAGAATTGGTTACTCAATACGATTTCACTAAAAAAAACATGCTCTGGAACAGAGTACTGCATGTTTCCGAATGCACGCAAGTGAATGACAACACAACAACAAACAAATCACGAGCTGAGTTACGGTTAACAATCTTCTTCAAGGTGGCGGTTTTCATTCTTCAGGAGTTGCTGCTTCTATTGAAAAAAGAAGTTCCTTGCGTGATCCCTTGCAAAAATGTAAGGTGTTTTCAGGGTACTGGTTTAAATGGATCACCCTATAGCAATGTAGTTTGCGAAGTATTAAAATTCATTCTTCGCAATAAAAAGGTACCTTCTGGACTGTACTCCCCCTCTCCCCCAAAGAAAAATCTGATATGATCTAATTATTCCCAAAAGCAACTTGAGAATGCTACACATGTAAGAACAAGAATTGCCAATTTAGGCAGTATTAACAGAATTTTCCCTGTTGGCTTTCAAATTATACTGTATTCTATTACCAAGATGTTCAATTGAAAACCGCAGTTTTTGCTACAGAAATTATCATTTCGATAAGCTGTTATATGATGAATAAAACCTAAATGCTTTGCAATTCTATGCCAAAGGTTACATTTTCTGTCAAGTTCAACTTTCATTATTGCGTATTTTACACTATGTATTGCGATGCATTAAAATTCCTATGCAATTTCCTGAAAAGTAATTTAGATGAGAGTGTATGAAATGAAACAAGACTGGAAAATATTCGTATTGCGTACTGACGAATAATTTAATACAGTCTTATAGAGTTTCAGAACTCATGGCATTCATTTCTCGTGATCAGATCGATGTGATGTTCGGGTGGAGGGGGGATACACCATACGGCACGTCATCCTTGTCGGAATACGGTAAAAAGCATTGTTTGTTTATTGAAAATGTCTATTGCATGGGCCTTCTTTGACGAAAGAGTACCGTAAAACGTACAGGATATTGAAAGACTTTTAATTAACTGGAAAGTTTCCTCCGTACGGTTACAAAATAAACTTCACTGCACTAAAATCTACATTTGGAGCAATTTCTTTCAACAAAGCTTATATTTAAACATAAGTTCTAAAAAACTTCTTCATAGAGATAAGTCCCAGAAAGATTTATCATCGGCTTCCAGCGAGCTCTGAGAAATTGGGGGACTTTTCGATCGGAGAATCGAATAACATTTGACAATTCTGTGCCTCTCTGTTCTTTTGATAAATTTTCCAATGGAAACCTCAAAGGTTCTAGAGAATCTATTTTCAAGTTAACAGTACTACGTGTGCATGGGAACGTTCACAGAAGCTCGGATTATCTTTTTCTTTAAACCTTCATGGTTTTAGACTAAGTCTCCTTACATTCGACACAAGATCTTACTCCACACTCAGTTACAGACTGTCCCTATCAGATATTGGAATTTCCCCTCATCCGTGGACCTTCATGTTGTTTCGGAATTGGAACGGGTTCCACAGCGTTTGATGTAAACAGTTGTAACGTACCAGGAGATGTGACGTACCTGCCAGAAGGACGCACACGACATAAAGGCAGATAGGAATCAGAATAAAACGTCCGCGTAGCTCAATTGGTAGAGCAACTTGTTCCGGAATGAGGGGATCCGGGTTCGAATCCTGGCGTGGACAGAAATGACGGAGATATTTACTTCGTTATACAGTCTGTAATAGCAATCAAAATTTCCTGAATGCCGAAGCTACACTGTTAAAAATATCTACTTAAAAATGAGAACCTGAACCTGCTAGTTTGTTTTTTAGGGCCGCGGGTGGCCTAGTCGTCAGCGTTCGTAACTGTCATGGAGATAACCTCAGGTTCGTTCCTGAGCAAGTACGAACGTTCGATCCACTAAATACCTGCCGTGCGTCGAATGGGCACGTTCAGTTGTCGGATCCCGGGTACTGGCCCACCGGTAATAAATAAGGGCGTCTTCCTCCCCCTTTTGTACCTCGCCTCCGTGACACTTTTCTATAGGGCACTCTAGACCAAATCTCCTAGCTCCTATTTCTAAGGGCTGTTTAACACCTGGGGTCCGACAATCCCTCCCTAAAATCCTTTACTTATGATCTGATCTGACACTAATCCTTTCCGACTGATTAATGTGGCGTTCTTAGACCGCTGTTTTCAGACTACGTGCCTAAAAGCGCCGAAACTTATAACCTGCTAAAAGGATTATAACAATGGCGACGAATCTACACTGGCGGAAAGTGAAAAAGAACATCAAGAAGGAGACGTGTGATACCAACGAAACTTATACAGCATAATAACGGAATACAGAGGATAACGTGATCAAAACATTATGGCAAAATACAGCTGTATTTGCTGGTAAACTGAAAAATAACATTTCCATGTAACATGGTTACCACGAAGTTGAGCCGCCATGAACTGCGTCCCACTGTGCAATTCTAGCATGGAGCCTGTCGTACAGATGTTGGATATAAGTTTGAGGTATTGAGTTCCAAGCATCCTCAACCTGGACGCGTAAATCAGGGATGGTCGTGGCTGGCCTTGGAGACCGGATAAGCAGTTGTTCCATAAAATCACACGCGTGCTCAATGGGGGACAAATCCGGTGAACGTGCAGGCCATGGAAGTTGTCTCACACCCTGAAGTGCATGTTGCGATGCACGTGCCGTGTGTGGGCGTGCGTTATCTTGCTGGAAAATACCACGATGGATCGACCTCACAAATGGCACAACAACGGGCTGAATGATGTTGTTGATGTAGAAGGTGCAGTTTAACGTACCCGGTACAAACTCTAGTTGTGTACTGGAGTGATAGCTGATCGCTCCCCACACCAAGAAACCAGGTGTAGGCCCTGTGTGTCGCTGGCGGATGCAAGAAGGGTGGAGACGCTCCCCTGTGCGTCTGCGAACACGCATACGGCCATCGGAGGTTTCCAAGCAGAATCTGCTTTCAACCCTGAACACGACAGGTCGCCAGTGCAGACGTTGGCGACAGCACCGCAGCCGTTCCTGACGGTGGGTTAGAGTCAGAGGTACACATGCCAGAGGCACACGTGCACGTAGTCCTGCATCCAGTAGACGGTTGCGGATTGTTCGCACAGTCACCTCAGGTGCAACGGAAGCTCAGATTTGCGTAGCAGTGGATGTTCTGCTTGACAACGCCGCTCTTCTTATGCGTCGATCGGTCCGCTCATCGTTCCGTCTGTGACTCCCGGTTCCACGTCTTCTCGTGTGGGAATGTTCCTCGGACCATCTACGCCACCATCGTACCACCACCGATACTTTCCGTCCAATTCGCTCCGTAATACGACGATACGACCACCTGGTCTCGCGGAGTCCGACTAGACGACCTCGCCCAAAGTCCGATAACTGCTGAAATCGTACACGTCTTCCATGCCCATGCATTGCAGCTTCTTCAGGGTCTTTGCAGGTGTCCGTACGCCGACGACTGATTACATTCACTTCGCCGTACTCCTTAAATACCACCGACGATAATTTGCATATTATGCCGTGCTGTGGCGTAAGCGCTCACCGGTTGGTCCCGAAATTAACATCACACCTACGTAAACTCGCCCCCATTAACATATGTAAATTTCATGATCTTCCGCCAATTCCATCTTGGTGTTCTTTTTCACTTTCCGGCAGTGTAATAAAGGAGATGTTCGATTTGTTTGTTTCTGCCCAGTAGCATGATGTTCGTGACAGGGGAGTAGCTGTGTCCCATTCATGCCGTGGGTAATGGAGAAAAGAATAGAGGACTAGAAGGAAACTTATTACCAGTTACAAGTTTACGGTAGGTATAGGTTTACGGGAGGAAATGAATTGTTTTGCCGTACTTTTAGCAAAACCCGCCAGCTTAAAGGGTAAAAATAATCATTACGTGAGGAACTGATTTCCCCTGGCGGAAGAAGTACACAACATCTGAATCATTTAGGATCACAAGGCTAGGTCCACATGTTGATTGCTGTAATCTTATGAAAGTGTACCGGGCATTCCGCTTAGACGCATAATTAAAAAAATCGTAACGTACAAAGTACTAGATCGAATGACAGAAAGTAGGAGCCATTGTAAAGACAAACTGTAAAACTTATAGACCATGGCAATTTGGGCACACAGCGGATGCGCAGAAGCTATTTACTTCAGCCGCATTGTGGCAGAAGTAGATATCTTCTGCATCAAGTCGCCATTTGGTTTCCACACCAGAAGGTGTTTTGTGTGCTATCGCTTGCAGAAGTGAAGTCCGTGACGCATGTGCAGCGCCGTTTTCTCCGCAAGTACAATCTTGGAACGAGAGCAGACGTCCCGACTTACGTGTCCATTGTGAAAAGGGACAAGCAACTCAGAGAAACCGGAAGTTTGTTACCGATGACTGGTAAACATGCTAAGCTCACGGTGTGTGAGGAAAACGTTGAACGGGTTCAAAAGTAATTCCAGAGAAGCCCGAGGAAATGCATTCGAGAGGCTAGTATGCAGCAAGACATCCCACCGACAACAGTGCATTGGGCATTCCATGAAACGTTGCGTTTAAATGCGTACAGGATTCAACTGCATCAAAACAAGATAAGCCGTATGACAAGAAGGCACGGATAAAATTTGCAGAGACAATGTTCGTCAAAACTGATGCCGACGATACATTCGAAGACCGGGCATGCTTTTCGGACGAGTCAACATCCCACGTATCCAGAAAACTAAAGAGACCTAATTGATGTATTTGGGGGTCAAAAATCAGTACGTTGTTCATGAACACGAACGGGATTCTCCAAAATGCAATGCTTGGTGTGGGATCATGAAGGACAAAATCATCTGTCCTTTTATTTTTGCGGAGGACACGGTACCTGAACATGTTACAGGAATACGCTGTGCCTCAGCTGCCTGAAGGAGCAACTTTCCAAGAAGATGGGGCTTCCCTGCACTTTTCCAATGCTTTCCGTACATTCTTGGATAAATACTTCACCACAGGATGGATTGGGGGGGGGGGGATCAACACTCAAAGCATGGCTACCGAAGTCACTAGAACCAACTCCACCTGACTTTTTCCTGTGGGGGTTTGTTAAGGACCAGGTGTACGCTACACCGGTACGTAATCTGGAAGACTTAGGCAACAGAATTTTTGGTGCAATCTACAAAGTGACACAACAAATGCTTCTCAACGCGTGGCCGCAGTTAGTATACCGGTGGAGTCTATTAGGCATGTAAAAACAAATTCTCAATATGTGTATCTGGAATCGCCAGTAAATTGCGGTAAGTTCGGAATTTATGATACTTACTTTTATTATACGCTAAATGGAACACAATGTATTTATTATTACGGGAAATAACACACTGAGTGGCCAATTTATTATGACCACCCCCTCAGTACTTCGTTGGGCCACCTTTTGCCTTTAATACTGCGTCGATTCTTCGTGGCATGGACTCCACGAGATGTTGATAGGTGGTTTGTGGAATCTGAGACCATGCTTGATGAATAGCACTTTCCAGGAGTGTAAGATTTCAGGGTTGTGGATTCAGCTGTCTGATGGCTCGTTCAACTTCATCCCACAAATTCTCAATGGGGTTGAGGTCTGGAGATTGTGGGGGCCACCTAAGCAAAGTAAACTCACCGGCATGTTCCTGAAACAAATCCTGTACTATACGAGCACTATGGCAGGACGCATTATCTTGTTGAAAGTAGCCATCGCCATTGGAATAAACCATCCACATGACAGGACGCATTTGGTCAGCAACGATGTTTATATATGATGTGCCAGTCAGACGTTGATCAACGCGAATTAAAGGGCCCAAAGCATAACGTGGCCTCCACTAGCTTGAAGGGATGTAGCAATGCATTTGGGGTCCATGCTTTCGTGCTGTTTCCGCCAAATTCTCACTCGGCCATCGGCATGGTGCAACTGAAAACGTGATTCATCGGACCACATATTTTGTTTCCAATTATCGACTGTCCAATTCTTCTGCTCCTGTGCAAACTGGAGACGTTTTTTCTTGTTAACTGAAGACAGTAAAGATGTTTAAACAGGCCGTCGGCTGCCATATCCCATCCGATGCAGTGTACGGCGAACAGTGCGTGCAGAGATCATTTGAAGGGATCCTTGATTAAGATGGTCTGTAATTTGTTGCACTGTTGCCCTTCTGTTGCCTGTTACCAGTCTGGACACTCTTCGTTCCGCACGAGCAGTCACTAGTCGATGACGACCATACGTTGTACTTAGAGACCCAGTTTTTTGGCTGACAGCCCTGTTCCAGCTGCTCTGGAACATTTCACGAATGCGGCGGTTTCGGTGATCCTTCATGACTCTGAGCTCCTACAATCACCCCACGTTGGAAGTCCGCCAAATCCCATTTTTTACCCATCTCGTCACCCAAAAATCACTTCTACTACTGTCGCAAGCACTAAGCTTTCCCTTTTTATACTAGCATCGCCCTCTGGCGGCAACAGCGTGCAGCCATAGCTCATTTGCTTAAAACTATCAGGTGGTTATAATAAAGTGGCCACTCAGTGTACAATTAAAATCCAGGAAAATGATTATTTAGAAAAAAAACTGGAGCAAGCGCTCCAGGTAAATTAGAAAACGAAAGCACGTGTTTTTACGTATTCTCAGGAAACCACTGTGTCTATTTTGGCATTTTAATTCTTAGAAGCATTTATGCTGGCGAAAATGTTTCATATTTTTTATTTATATGTCTTCGTTATAGATATTCGTGATATATTAATACTTAACAGGAGAGCTAACATACCTCTTTGTGAAGTTTATATGACTACCAAAAACATTAACCATCATACGCTACAATTATTATCCATACGTTCGCATCACCTAACGGGGTGTAGGGGGAGGAGAGCAGCTGTTATGTAAGTATCATAAAGCTTTCATTTTGACTAATCCAGGCTCGTTCCAATATTTATTATAGCCTCGATAGCCATCTTATAGCACAGCAAATCCCGATAATTCGCCTTGCAGGAAAAGCAATCAGTCCTCGCGTTTTGCAACGAAAACTATCGTAATTAGCTTTCTTACCTTTCGTCAGTTAACGTCATAGCTGTACTTACACCCTAAACGGGGCACTAGATCCACAGCTGATACCCCCTTAACAGAGCATGAGACTCAGAGGTTAATCTTCCATAGAGACTCATGGCAACAATTTGGCCCCGAAGATCTCAATAGAACAGCGCGCCAGTGGACGGACACGGAATTAAAACGTCGAACCGTAACCGCCTACCTTTTACCTTTTTTCCTTCTTTTCAGGAGTTTACAATTATTTCTGCGGTGCTACTTATCTAGTCACTGGTGACGTATCACGTGACAGACGCTATCGTAGTTTCATGTCCGACCACTGGGGCACTGTCTTAAACACGAGAGTTGAACCCCTGTCTCTCCTCATCTGTGACACCCCACCTAACACGGATGACGCAGTTATAATGTAACTGTCATCCAGGATGATAGTTGTGGCGTATGATAGTAAATACTTTCGATAGTCATACAAATAAACTGGATGTTGTCTTACCTGTTGGGGTTGTCACGAATATTCCGAACGAAATTATATGAATTAAAATTCGCCGACGCAAAAGTCTAAGTAGCTAAACGAAGTAGAACGCCAAAATGGACGCACAAGATTGCATTGTTTAGAATCCGTAGAAATATGTGCATCCGTGTTGTGAAAGGTAACCGAGTGCCGAAATGTGTGAAAAAATAGCTTACTAATGCTAGCTAAGACCGTGGGGACGCCAAGCTACAATCAACTGGACGATCAGCTGACTCTATGCGGCTGCAACACTTACTTCGTTACAACAAAAGGAAATTTAGAACACATACCCCATTAGAGCATAGTCTACATTGAATTTTAATTATTAAAACTTCGAACGGTAAAGTAAATAGGCAGCTATTAAGTCCGGAAAGGGAAGTCTTCATGTACCGAAGTATCCTCAGAAAAAGGAAGACCTTTCCAGCAGGTACGGTAATAAACGGCTGTCGTGATTCTCGATGGGTTCGGTAAACTCTCCCTCGGCAACGAAATTCTCAGTCTCCACAAAAGATAAGCACGTTTCGGAGTCATCAGTACCATACGACATCAGTAGTACCCGCAGAGAACTAATACTTCCGCTGACGAGAAGTCAGGCTCCACTTCAGCAGCATAGGGTTACATGTCCATATGAACGTCCACAATCTCTTGAACCCCCAGTTTCTTCTTCGCGGCTTTAAGCTTCTTAAGTCGCCATTTTGCAATAGACAAAGTAACTCCGTTTACACTTTTAGATATACGCTTTTACAGAAGTCGGACGCTGAAACTGGCTTCCATTCCGTACGTGTACACTGTACTTCATGATGGCAAGACACAGCAGCTGGCTTCTCATGCAGAGTGTCCAGAATGATTCGGAACCGAAGAATAAGCCACAGTCTCGTGTCCCTGCTTGCCACACTTTCGGCAGCCCTTAACAACTCCGTTGTACGTAATCATAGGTAGATAACCTCCCACCCACAAGACTTTGGGCATTTTCTGCTTCATACAGAGTATCGCAACACGAGTCCCAGAATACAGAAATGAGAATTACGGAATGGGGAAATTCTTCAGCATTGTCAGCCCCAAAATATCTCTGTAGGTCACTAGAGCAACAACGCTAAACAGGGTCATTTACTCCCACAGGCACAGTGTCATTCACTTCCACAGGCCCAGCCCCAACATAAACTGTCTTCAAGATAGCGTCGGAAGACAAGACGCTCAACACACAAGTCGTCAAACGCCAAGTTTAAAAAGTCAGCTTCCATCTGTTTGTCAACAGATTTTTCATGCACAATGGTAAAGTCAAAGTTACTCCTATGCCTTTCTGCATACATTACGCCCATTTAATTTTTTGAACAACCGCCTACAAAACAATCTTGCTGAACGTATTAGGTGAGCGCGGTTGCTTCTTCGCAGCTATTATCGCTTTGAATCCAGAGAGACAAGATAAGACGACCGCGCTCGACCGAATCAAGGTGTAAATATCCACAAACAGCATAAAGCGGATTCTAATATTCGAAAATCACTACGAATGGGTAAATGGAGACAGTTTTCTTTAAAATTTTGTGTGTGCGTAGCATTATTGCACACAATGAAAGTTATATTACTGCAAACATATTAACAACATATTTCGTTTTTCCGAATTCTAAGTAACTTGGTGATCCCATTTTGCAATTTAAATAAACGCTTTTGGTAGCGAGCGCAACACTTCACGTGATTTGTTTGACCTTCAGCATGAGCAACGGTAAGAACTAGAAGCAGACGCATTTCTTATTTAGGGTCACTGGTTTCAGAAAACGTAGAGGGTGAAACGTCATCAGACAAGCATTCCATGAATTCCTTACCTGCGACCATTTCGGACGAATGGTCAGAAGCCAGTGTGTTTTCTTCTTCATGTAACTTTCACACTACCACAATTCGTGACGAACACGAAGGTGTGGATCAAGTTCTTGTGTTTGACTAACGTGCAAGACAGTGTCCACCAGTGGATATAGTGCAAGTTCCTATGTCTGGTTAGCATGCAAGACACCGCACAATAGAAAACTTGGAACCACTTTAAGTATCTGACAAACATAAGACCAGTGTGCGCCAGACAATGTATAACATGTCCCATTGCCTGAGTAATGTGCAACGCAGGGTGCAGCAGATGATGTAGGTTTTCTAGCAAATTCCTGTGTCTAATCATCATGCAGGAGAGTGTGCATTGGAGAGTTTGGAGACATTTCCAGAACTTGACGAAAGTGAAGGGCAGTATAAGCTAGGGACTATAGTGCAGATTCGAGTGTCTGATAACGCACAAGATAACATGAATCAGGGGATGTAGGATGTGGAGCAAGTTCTTGTGTCTTGTTAAAATGCAGGACAATGTGCAATAGAGGATTTAAAGCCAGTTTGAGTAGCTTACTAACCTGGAGAGTAGTGTAGGCCAGAAGATGTAAGAATAAGAGAACCAGTTTCTGATTAACATGCGAATCAGTGTGTACGGAGAATGTAGAGCAAGTTTCAGTGTGACGGACAGCGCGTACCTCAGACTGTAAAACTACATTTCTTCTGTCAGTTGTGAAAATGAGATTTGAAAAGCCTCCAAGCCAAGAAGGACACGAAGGGGAGTGGGGGATGTAATTAGAGGTTCTGTGAACATTTCGATGTGTTAGTCGCGTAATTTTGTTGACTTGGGAAGCGATTATTCCTTTCAGTGGAAAATGCTGGCTGCATCTGCTAGCCAAAGCAATTGTGAATAGCAGGGCTTATAACTTTATCACTACTGGAAAGGTCACCTTATTTCAGAAGACACATGGAGAATTAAAGATTAGTTCGTTTTCCCGCATTTATCATTGAAAGTATATGAAGATCAACCATTGAAATACAACCTACGTCCGAAAGGTTCCTGGACTGTTGCAATCAAAAATAAAAAAACGCACCATACTCACAATTAATGCTAGTCACCTTCAAATTACCACCTTTCTGAATAAATACAGTTTCCATCGTTTTGTGGATCCTGAAAACAGTTCTGGAAGGCGCCTTCCGGGATGTCCGCAAATAGTTTTGTCACGGCTGCTTAGATAGATGTAATGTCTGCATGATACTGTGAGTGGGTACCTCTCAATTAAGCGCTTTGTCGCTTGGTTTGTGGATCGTACTGCAGGCACCATGTTTCATCTCCTGCCATAATTCGGAGCAAAAATCTGGATCCTCCCTCTGCTGCAGTGCCCATCTGATCAGGACAGATTTATGAACGAGTATCCTTTCGGGCATCATTCATAATGCGGAGTACCAATCGGTTTTAGGGTAACAATCAGTTTTCCTAGATCGTTGCTTAGAATCTCATGACAGGCAGACTTAATGATACCCACCGACTCAGCTAAAAGTATCACTGTGATTCGGCTATCATTGTTTTAATTTATTCTGCACCTCTTTGATTTTTTCTGCTGTCCACACACTTGAGGGGCGTCCAGATCTTAAATCATCATCAAAGGATTCCCGCTTGTCACGAAACCGTGCATACCATTCGAAAACTCTGCTGCGTAATAATGCTGTGTCTCCATACGCTTCTTTTAACATTCTGTAAGTTTCTTTTACCAAGTTACCAACAAAAACGGATGTTTACTCTCTGCTCTTCCGTAGCTATGTAAAATGAAATGGGACGAGAACGCTTGCGATGACTACCTAAATGCATGTCTGCCTGCACTGTGTAAACCGGTTTTCAACAGTTCGCTGATTTGGCCAAGGATTGCTGTCTTCTGGCATACAGGTGATATTTTCCTTCACTACTATTACGTGAGTTATGTGGTCAGTCCTGGAAATTACTGGACATAGGTTGTATTAACGCTAAGAGTAGATTTTTCTGTACGAAATAAAGCTTTGTGACGCACGCTGTCAGCTAGTTTTCTAATCGATTTGAGGCAGGCGGCCTCACCGTTTCAGCAAAGTTTTGCAAATGCTGAATGTGTTACGGCGCTATTTGGCCACTTTGCCGGAAAACCTTTTGATTAACAATACGACGGTAATGTATCTGTAGCAGATTGTTCATATTGCCCCTTCAGTTCACAGTCTCGTCGAGACAGTAGCCGCTCCAAGATATCCGGCTGTACGACAGCCGGAAAACCAGCCTCTTCTATCAAGACAATAAAATACGTATGAGTGAAAACTGGTCTTAAAGAGTAACGAAACGTTGAAATTTTCTTCCTCACCACTACTTTGTCTTTGAATTCGGAAGTGAAATAAGAAAAGTCGGCACTTCGATACCTCTGCATCCCAGGTGCTGTCTTCTGATTATTCTTCCAACATGGACCGGTTTCAAGTCTGAGGAAGAGGCATGGGCTGTGTGTGAGCCCAATGGCGCTGGCTTACTCCCTTTCCTGGAAGCAGTGACCAAAATTAGGGATGATCTACTGCTTACACCCTTCTACCAGTGTACCCGTGATGGAAGTTAAACCCCAAACTAAAATAACCTCGACATTTCTTGGCTGTGGAAACATCCTTAGGGAACATTTTACGCTAAGACTTTACACCACACAGACAGCACTAATAGTTTCCTCATCCGCTGAGTCAGTGCTTGTTAAAGGAAACGTTTTTTTCCTGGTGGTATTGTTAACTAAAAAGCAAGGAATACTACTAACAACGTGGTAGCGGCTGTTGGTAGTAATACGTTTTATTAAACTGAGGAAAGAAGTCTTGCTGAACAGTAATTAAAAGTTTTTAGGATGATTTGCCTTTCACGAGAAGGTAAATCAAATGAATATCGTGCAACCTTTCTGCAAATCATTTTAAACACCCGTTTTTGAATTTCACTTTAATCCAAATAATAGTTATGTGCACGGATTCGTTTGAAAGTTATTATTTTGCCTTTCTGTAGTTTTCCTATATAATATCCGATATATAACTAATGCCAAATTCATTCACATGATCGATATACCACATGAATGAATTTGTATACTTAGAAAGCAAATTTGACAGAGAAAGCAGATTAGATGGTAAAACTGGTACACTTTTGAATTCATCTTCGAAAGTCATAGTTCTGTTTTAGCTGGGTTTTACAGGACTAATAGGTTCACGAAAAGATCCTGAATGGCAGCGTGTGAAAGTGCAATTGTTTCTACTCTAAAGTACGGCAGGATGTCTGCATGAGGCGAAGGTAATGAGTAGGGCAAGGATTTTTATGACCTAAACATTGCTAGAAAATGCCCTATAAAAATGCATTTATGACCCCCCCCCCAAAAAAAAAAACCCCTAAAGAAATGCTGTTTTTTGTTTTTGTTTGATTGGAGGTTTAACGACCACCGTGAGCAACTCAATGGGCTATAAGCAGTCGCCCGTCCCTAATTTAGGGTCACTGGTTCCAGGGAAGGGAGAGAACCAGTGCCGTAAGACAAACACAACATCCATGCCTCACCGGGATTCGAACCCGGACCCCGTTCAGACGAATGATCAGAGGCCATCGCTTAGACCACTGCGCCACCGGGGCGGCAAAAAAAGAAATGCTGTATACAACAAAACAAATCGCCTAACAAGTTCACTTTTTTCCCGTGCAAAACAAATTAATTAAAAAAAGAAGAGATGGATGAAACAAAACAAAAAAAATCTAAAAAATCTAATTTAATCTGTTGCTGTGTCAACTGAAATTATTTTACTAACCAACACATGACCTATAGAACAAAATGAATTGCCTAAAAATCATACCCTGTAAGACAAAAAAAAAAAAAAAACTCTTAAAAATACAATTTAACTTTTTCAGTTTCTGTGCCAAACAGTCTTCTTTGTTAATAAAAATATGCCCTATATAAGGAAACAAGAAATGAAATGTACCCTCCTCAGTACCAAGCCTCGCCCTTCGACATAATCAGATTAGATCATATGTAGAGGATTTTAGGAAGAAAGTGTCTGACCCCAGGTTTTAAACAACCCTTAGAAATAGGAAGCTAGGGGATTTGGACTAGTTAGTGTCCGATAGGAAAGTTACACCGAGCAAGGTAGAAAGGGAGGAAGACGTTCTATCGACGGACGGCGGATATTTAGTAGTTCAAGCGTTCGTACCAGCCTGGGATCGAACCTGAGGTATCTCCGTGGCAGTCACGAAAGCTGACCACTAAGCCATCCGCGGCCATTCAATATAATAGCATTGGCTGCACTCTAAATGGGAGAATAGCTCATCACCGGCCTGGAGGAAGAGACAGGGTAGGGACGGAAGTGCTTTTACTGCCGTCATGGCGCTGCTGTTTACTACAATGCATGTACAGATGTTCTACTCACGAGCACTCCTTCCCCGTTCTTCCCATTTTCTCAGTCTTGCTTCTGGCTTTCAGGGGAAAATGGAGTTTCAGGAAAATTCATCCAAGAAATGGCCCTTTTATAGAAAATACCAAAATATGCAAAATAATGACTCAAAAAAAAGCCTTAAAATGACCGAAAAACCTGGAAAAATGCCATATCGCATAACATTCACGAAAGAACGCAGAAAATTACTTTAAATATATTTAAATCAGCTCTATTTTGTATGAATCATATTTGTATGCACGTACAACGTTTTAGCATCGCCAAAAAAAATGCAAAAAAACCCTAGCCCTAATAATGAGTACGAAGCATGAAAGGTCTTGTGTGAGGCATGTGATTGATGTCAGTAAAGCTCAAGTTCTGTGCCGAGATCGCTGTAAGTGGAGACATTTGACATATAAGAAAGGAAATTAAATTACGTTCGGGTTTAAACTTTAATCTGGCAGATGACCTTTCTTTGAGGAGCCAACCTGTGAATCCCAGAACAGCTTAGTGATATGTATATTGAATTCTGGCGCTTTTTTTACACTGCCGTTTGTAGTGAAAGCGTTATTCTAAAGCTTAGAGGCATCCGTAAGACAAGAAGCGGTCGCATGTTCTGAATTTTGGGGGGGGGGGGGGGGTGGTACCAGGGAAGAAATAGAACCAGAACACGGCATGACAAAAGCGCCTTGCCGCATCCGGAGCTCAAGCCCAGGTAAAACTCTGGGGATTAGCCTGAGGATAACTCTGGGGATTACTCTGGGGATTAGCCTGAGCCTCAAACCATTCGGATAATGTCGTTAGTCTTTAGGCCGACTATTACATGGATGCTAGTTATGTGGTCCTGGGTTCCCTAAATTTTCTGGAGCACAGCTCTAACTTAAGGATGTGGATCTTCTGATGCCATTTCTCGACGCTCCCAGAATTGCCAAGAGCCCAACTCATGCGAAGGTACTTTATACGACATAGTCACGTTTCTGTGTTAAAGGGTCATGGAACAGTCAGGTTATTTTTAATGGTTCTCTATTGTGGCTTTGCGCCAGGATTTGTAAAGCAATCACGATTTTTTTAAAGGTAATTGCAGCCTAAAAACAAATCAAATTAAACTGTTTTGTCTCAGGGATCACAGCCGTGAGTCTCTAACACAGCTGTCGCATGACACAGTTTGCCGAAAAATTAATTTGCAACAACCTCCATGAAAAATATTGAATTTAAAATTTAAAACTTCGTCAGTCAGGGAATATTTCAAATTTATGGAAATTTATTAATTCCGTACAATTCTTGCATGAAGTCTTTAAGTCTGTTTTCTTTCCTGCGTTTTCGGAGATGTTTCTCTTACCGCTTCGCTCGCAGCAGAAAATTGAAGAACTAATTTCCGCTTTACTTTTAATTAAACCCTTTTTACCCAACTACTGAAAAACAACTGTAAAGTTTAATTAGCTCAGTCAAGGAATAGTAGCGTATAATTGGAACACAAAACCACCGTTCTCTCCAGCCAAGCGGAATGGTTCTGCAGCTGTTTGTGCCAAAATTGTCTCCGTTCTCTTCCATTCTCCGTTGCGCTTGATCTTAAAGGCTTAGCGAAAGAGAAGATTAAACCGAAACAAGGTAATTAGGAAACATCCATCTGAACTTCAGGTCTTCAATTCTTTTTCGTTTCCTTTTTTCCCCCTTGGCGCTTTGCATTCCTTTTGCCTTAAGCACTAATGTCCTTTAACGTTTTGCCATGGTGTGATACTAATTACGATTTTCCTTTATAGAATATGTCTGAAGCGATGTGCACTTTCTTCTACCCTTGGTTTTCTTTACTGGCAAAAATATTGATAGGCGACAAATATTACCCGATACTATAGTTTTATATTATTTTATTTTTTGTGGCATTTTATAGTGTTTGCCTTCACACAAAATATGAGAACCTGCTGTGTCTTTTACCCGGACAAACTCTTAAAATTCTCTCATCGTTGAATTTTTAAAATCTTGATGTCTATCCTGCAATAAAAAAAAAAAAATGCGAGGAAAATCTTTCTACTCTGAAAGCCGCTTCTGAATGAAAGCAGAAAACTGATGACGCAACACTGTTGTATGATGCACATGCCGCCCCGGTAGCCAAATGGTCAGATAACATGACCTGAAAATTCGAGCTCAGAAGTCAAGTGTAGATTCTGATTCGAGTTTCAGATGAGAATTAGCGCTGTATTTGCCCAAAGTCTCCTCTCTTCCCTGAAAACCAGTAAACCTAAGCTAGTTTCTGCTGCTTTCCTGAAACCAGATGCCCCAAACCAGCTTCTGTCCTTTCCCTGAAACCGATGGCTACAACCCAGCCTGTGCCCTTTTCTCCGACACCTGTGGCTTCAAACTAGCCACTGTCCCTACCTTGAAACTCGCCTCTATCCTAACCCTGAAACCGGTGGCCGAAAACTAGTCTGTCCCTTACCTGAAACCAGTGGCTCAAAACTGGCTTCTGTCCCTCTCCTGAAACTAGTGGCCCAAACCTAACCTCTGTCCTTCCGCTGAAACAAGTGGCCCCAATATACCTTCTCTTCTGTCTCTTCCCTGAAATCAGTGTTCCCAAACTAGCCTCTGATCTTTCCCTGAAATCATTGGCTCCAAACTAGCCTCTATCCCTTCTCTTAAACTAGTGGCTACAAATGGGACTCTGTCCTTTCCCTTTAAACTAGTTACCCCAAACTAACCTCAGTTCCTTTCCTAGAATAGGGGCCCCAAGTTAGTTTCTGTCCCTTCCTGGAACCAGGGAGCACCAACCTAGTTTCTGTCCTTTCCTTGAAACCAGTGAGCCCAAACTAGCTCTGAAGCCTATAACTACAAACTACTTTCTACCTTTTTCTTGAAATCAATAGCTCTAAACTAGCCTCTGTCCTTGCCTTGAAACTAGTGGTCCCAAACTAGATTCTGTCCTTCCCCTGAAACCAGTGCCTCAAGCTACCTTCTTGTCCCTTACCCGAAACCAGTGTCCCCAAACTAGGCTCTTATCTTTCTCTGAAATCATTGGCCCCCAAACCTATCCTTTGACCTATCCCTGAAACTATTGGCTCCAAACTAGCCTCTGTTCCTTTCCTGAAACTAGCGGCCCCAAATTAGCCTCTGCCCCTTCTCTGAAACTAGGGGTTCTAAATTAGCCTCCGTCCCTTCCCTAGAACAGGGTGCTAGGTTCTGTCCGTTCACTGTAACCAGTGACACCAAACTAGCCTCTGCCCCTTCCCTACAACAGGGAGTTCCAAGATAGTTTCTGTTCCTTCCCTGAAACCAGTGGCACAAAACTAGTGTCTCTGTCCCTTCCCTGGAACCAGGGGTACCAAGCTAGCATATGACCCTTCCCTAAAACCAGTAACCTCAAACTAACCTCTGTCCCTTCCCTGGAACCAGGTGCCTCAAACTAGGGACGGGCGACTACTTATGATCCTAATAATTGCTCATGGTGAAAGAGGAAGTGTTAACCTAATAAAAATCAAATCAATTTCCAGGACATCATTCCGTATGCCCTATTACTGTTGCATGGTACAAGACGTAAAAACATAACTTACATGATTATATTATATTAAATTAAAAAACAAGCCTTCCATAACAGTTTCATAACACATAGCAAATGCTGAAATTAAAATCTGTTAAGCTTACCCACAAATCAGAGTAACGTTTGCATTAAGGATTACACTACACAGAGGAACAACAGGTAATTACATTTTGATACTCAAATACAGTCCGAAATTTGTTAAATCTTGAGATATTTCTAAAGACATTACCCGCTCTTCGCGTTTCGTGTCCACTGCCGAATACTGTCCTTGAAGGAGCCACGGTCGAACGTAGTTTGTAGGATTAGACTGAGTGGAGGCCCAACAATTTTTATGAATAACAATGAAGTTATTACTGTGATGGAAAAGGAAGATCTAATTGGGGTAATTATTATCGAAATCGTCCGAGGAGAGCCCCTATCTCATTCGCTGGTAGATACAGCACTAGTTTACGAAGTTATCTTCAGCTGTAAAAGTTGCTTAGGTTTTTCTTTTCCTTGAAGTTGTAAATATTCTCTAAAACCACAAATTATGTCTTGCATTAAGTTATAACCACTCAGAAGACTTCCTGATATATTTTTCATAATATAGTGTACTTCCTTTTATATAAATGTATCGCTGTACAACATTTGCACCTTACATACAGGAAAGCAACCTTTCCGTGTACAACTTGGAAATCTTTCTGCCTCACATGTTACGGTAATTACATGCATTTACATGATGCGGTTATTCAGGTATTTTAATTAAATAACTATTTCGTAACTCAAAAACGAAGGTTTTGAATTAAAAAAATTGACCTAAAATGCATCACTCATAATTTTCTGGAAGATAGCACTGCGGTTGTAGTTTCGAGAGTAATCCACTGTTAAGTTACTGCACATCTAAAGTGCATTAAAACTAATTCAGTCGATTTCAATGTGTACTTTAATGGTAGAGCGCTTTAGTCATTAAATGTAATCTTATCTGAGAAAAAAATATATGAGCTATGCAGCATATTTAATGTGAAACGCGATGTTTGTAAAATAAATTTAACCACTCAGTGCAAACATCGCATCAGGATGCAAAAAAGGCGCTGTACATGAAATTGTAAATGTCCCTCCGTTCGTCCTGTGCACATTATCAATGATAACACTTTCTTATCACGAGTGAATATTGGAGTTATGAAGTAAATTTCTCCATTTTTATGCCAGGGGCGGGATTCAAACCAGCAACTCTCGGCTCCGGAGCTCCGAGTGCTATCCACTATAACTACACTGGCATGTGCTCTCACTGCTATCTGCTTTTATCTCATGTGCGTCCTGCGGGGAAGGCACGTCAGCGTTCTTATTGGTTAAAAAAAGATTGCCCGCACCGGTGATGCAGTGGTCAAAGCGCTAGCTTCTGACCATTCGTCCGAGATGGGTCCCGGCTTCGAATTCCAAGAGGCATGGATGTTGTGTTCGTATTACGACAATAGCTCTCTACCTTCCCTGGACCCAGTGGTACTAAATTAGGGACGGGTGAATGCTTATAGCCCGTCGAGTTACTCAAGGTGGTAGTTGAACTCCCAAACAAATAGTATGTAGTCATTCGAATGAAGCTGAATGTTTGTCAAACGTAACTAACGCTTTGGACGTCCGTTATTATTATTCCATGATTGAAGTGGATCGTTGTTTGGCTGATTTGCGTTTTCTACCATTATGGGTCAGAGAGCTCCAAGTTCCACCGTTTATAACAAAAACCAAAGCATCAAAATGTAATAAAATAGTATGTCATAAAACAGGAACTCAAGAAACTGTGTGAACAGCTGCTTTTCACTATCGTTGGAACCAGTGGCTCTAAATTAGAGACTGGTGACTACTTATATATCGACGAGCTTCTTATGGTGGTAGATAAACACCAAGCAAAAAAAATAGTATGCAGCCATTCGAATGAGGAAGGATGTATGTGAAAAGTAGCGAATGCTTTGGACGCCAGTTATTATTCCATGATTGAAGTGGATGGTCAGTTGGCTGATTTGCGTTTATTTCCTTAATGGGCCAGGGTGCGCCAAGTTCCACCGTTTATAATAATAACGAAAAAATCAAAATATGACAAAAGTATATCATAAAAAAGGATTACAAGAAACGGTGCATACAGCCGACGAAATGACGAACTACAGAAAACAAAAAACTCCGGTACAATGTAAAAATACAGAACACAGAAAACAACACAATGGTCATTCAAAAAGTGACTCAGGGGTTTTCAGTCGTCTGGTAGAGTGCATAAAAAGCAATAAATAAGCAACGTTCAGTAACAAAAACGGCAACATAAAGAAAAATTGCACAACACTCAGAGATACACTGAAGTGCCAGAAAAACTGGTACACCAATCTAATACTTGGTAGGTCCCCCACGGGAGCGCAGAACTGCAGAAATACGACGGGGCATGGACTCCACCAGCTTCTGGAAATATGCTGTAGACAATGCACACCATACTTCCTGCAGAGCATTTCAAAATTCGGGTGTATTCCGAGGTCTCCGATTCCTGTGTTCGATAGCGCGTTGCATGGCATCTCAAATGTGTTCTATCACGTTTAGATCTGGAGATTTGGGTGGGAATGGCAACACCCCAAACTCAGATTAATGCTCCTCTAACTATAATGTGGCGTCCCGACACTTGTGTGGAGGTACACTGTCCTCTTGGAAAAGATCCAACTCATCAGCATGACGCAGGACATGAACGGGTGTACCTCGTCAGGGAGGATGCGCACATAGCGTAGGCCGGTCACAGACGTTTGTAGACGTACCAGGGGTCCCAGTGAATTCCAGCTAAACACGCCCCATGCCCTTACGGACCCGCCACCAGCCGGTACAGTTCCCTGTTTACAGGCGGGATCCATGGCTTCATTGGGGTTTGCGCCACACACGAATCCTTCCATCTGCCCCATACAGTTGGAAACGAGACTCGTCAGACCAGGCTACTTGTTTACAGTCATCAAGTGTCTAGTGCGGTGTTGCCGTGCCCAAGCGAGGCGCAAAGCTCTGTGTCGTGCATCCATCAAGGGGGCTCGAGTTGGGCGTCGGCTCCCAAAGCCCATATCGCGCTGGGTACGTTGGACAGTCCGGACGTTGATGCTTGTTGAGGCTCCAGCATTAAATTCCGTTTATACCTGCGAGAGTGTTGCACGCCTATCGCG
The DNA here is from genome assembly GCA_039090855.1 of Macrothele yani. Lineage (NCBI taxonomy): Eukaryota > Metazoa > Arthropoda > Arachnida > Araneae > Macrothelidae > Macrothele > Macrothele yani. The sequence continues at coordinate 123,833,297 of CM077026.1, forward strand.
TGAAACGATTCTTGACTGCCGACGATGGTCACGTTCACCCAATGTCTTTTTACGGCCACACTGGTACCGTGGGTTGGAGGTTTGGCCGGAATTCTTGTAGTTACGGTACACTCTTGCAATGGTCGTCCGTGAAAATCCGAACTTCGTTTCTACCTTCGAAATACTATGGCCCATCTCACGAGCGCCAACTATGACACCGCGTTGAAAATCGCTTAAATCGTTATTGCTTGTCATTCTCATGCCGAAAACAGCTCCGACAGCTCGGAAGGATGTCTATCGTTTTACATACACACTGGCGGTCGCAACCGAGTACGCGCATAGGTGACGTTGCTATGTATTTTGCATAAGTTAGTCTGTAGCAGTTTTTCTGGCACCTCAGCGTACATTACACATCTCGCACATATTGTCACCACACAGCAAGTAGCGGTGAATGAAACGGCAACGCCGATTGCGGAGACTTGGCACCAGAACTTTCTCCCTACTGTCGCGACAAATATGAAGCCAGACTGCCGGAACTGACTATATAGTACAGCTTGTTCCCTATCTGTGAGTCGCACAGAGTCATGTACGTTAAATATGCGCCCGAATAAGACAACGGTAAACCCCGGTGGTACACACACGCAAGGAAACTCACCAGGCAGCAACATCAGCAGACGCATTTCCCTAGATCCTGACGTGGCTAAGAAGCTCGCAGAATCAGAAGCTCATATTCGAATTAGCGAAAAATGGCAAGGATCAGTTGTGAAATCGATGAAGGAAATATCGCGTGTCGTTGCTAGGTTTATTCCTCGACTCCTAAAGGAAGAACATTACGAAATCAATTGATTCTTGAATTACTTAAACATGCAGAAACGAGTGCAGAGTATCTTAAAATTAATAGCTTCTGGTTACCTTTTTTACTTGTTTCTCCAAAAATTCAAAGTACTGTAGCAAGCGAAATAATTGCGATGGAAACACTTAAGCATAAAACAACTGCTGGCGGTAATGAAAACTTGGTCTAAAAAGACGTTATTTTAAATACACCAGACTGTGAAAAGAGTACAGATTTTTTACGTTTAGAGCATGGTTCTATAGCGCGTATAACGTATGCAAACCCGATTACCTAACCAATAAGGAAATCGATAATATTCATAGCAAAGGTCTAAAAATGCTGGAAATAAGAAAAATGACAGACAGAATACACAGAACTGTAAGAAATCGTATATCAACAATAACAAAATCATCTAGTAAAACAATGAGATACGCAGGATCCATCACACATGTCCCAGGCTTTATATATTGGTTAAAGAATTTATTACGTAAATACAACATATTAATAGCAATGAAATTCTCGACCCAGTTATCGCATATAATATCAAGCTGCAAGGAGAGACAGTGTGAGAAAGAAAAGGCGAGTGTGTATGCTATACCGATGGCATATACTGACAGCACGGAAAAGGTATATCGGAATGATAAAGCGATCCTTGGACGCTAGATGTAAAAAACAAGTGCAAAGCGTCAACCAGGACATGCAGAATACAGCCCTCGCCAGTGAAGTCATGCATTCTGATTCATCAGCCGCTCTTGTGGGGAATAATATTAGAACTACCCCTACAGGAACTTTAAAAACACTGCCATCAGCGCAACAGTTGAAATCCTCTCCAGGAAACTAGCATGCCTCCAGGAAACTATATGGCCTCTACTGAACTACCAATTGAAAGATGGAAACACATCGCGGCGCGGCGTACAATTACGTGATAAAAATTCATGTAATATGCTCGTGATGTCACCCACGTTATTTTCAAACAAGTTAGTAAAATCATGCAATGCATTGATTATGATACGCTTTCCAACATACCAGAAATTATTACTCAAGATATGTGTATAATGGCTGTGGAATAAATCTCGCTCCTGTGTCCTGACCTATGACCCCATTTCGATGATATTTAACAGAACCGGTTCAGTATACCTCAGGAATAACATACTAAAGTTTTGTCGCATTAGAAGCAGTTTTACGCAAGTTATAAGAATAATGGCTGTGGAATAAATCTTGCTTTTGTGCAATGACCTTTGACCACATTTCGTTGATATTCAACAGAACCGGTTCACTATACCTCCGGAACAACACATAACGTTTTGTCGCAATCGAAGCATTTTTAGGTAAGTTATGATGCACAAGGGCAATGGAATGGATCCCACTCGTGTCCTGACCTTTGACCCCATTTCGTCCATTTTCGATAGGGTTCGTCTCCAGTGGCTCCCTACCACATACTAAAATTTCATCGAAATCGAACCATTTTTACGCACGTTATGACGCATAAGGGAGATGGAATAAATCCCTTTTTTTTTTTGCCCTGCCTGACCTTTGACCCCATTTCGGCCATTTTCAATATGTTTTGTGCCCAGGTGGTTCCCTACCACATACTAAAATTTCATCGAAATCGAACCATATTTACGCATGTTATGACGCATAAAAGGCAATGGAATGGATCCCGCTTTTATGTCCTGACCTTTGACCCAATTCCGCCCATTTTCAATAGGGTTCGTCCCCAGGTGGTTCCTTACCACATACTAAAATTTCATCGAAATCGAACCATTTTCACGGGAGTTATGGTGCGGACAGACGGACAAAGCTGGAGCATATACGCTTCTTCAACCTACTGTTGGAAAGCGTAAAAAATCATCTTTGTTCCTTACGTGGTCCAGTTCCCTGCATTTTTATGGCTGCCATTGCCGAGGAAAAGCCTTTCAGTGGAGTGCAAAGCTTGGCGAATCTTTGTGGTTATTACACCACAAAAATAAACGGATTTAATATGCTGTATGCGTTTCTTCAGTATTACGTCTAAAAGATGCTGCTTAAGTGTAGGCTACCAGCAGAAATGATGTCATAATATCTGTGAAAAAACCTTCTTCGAAACGAATTAATCGTTACATTGTTCTTTCCTCTTATTTTTTTCAACAGAAGACATAAGAAAACCGGATTGTACGAAGCACTTTTTAGCTTTCACATGACAAGATTTCAAAATTAAAAACGTTTCTCAGTTTGTGCAACAACAAAAGGACAACCAGTTCTGATCTCTTCGCTTAGCATTCCAGCTGCAATATTTCTCATTTAAATCCTGTCTCAGCCGACGTCGGGGTAGAAAAAAGAATTTTGAAACATGCATGATTGAGGTTGAAATCACAATGCATCTCTGACATGCTGTAAATGGCAACTGGAAAAAAGTCACTCTGGTTTTGAAATTAAACTGTAGAGTATATTTTTTTCTTGCTCCTCACTTTGCGTCCTCCCATCGCAGCTTGTGCTGTTAGGTTCAGACAATTCATTTGCGCAGTTTACAGCCACTTCCTCTTTAAGCGGTCAGAATAATTTGCCTTTGATTTCATTTTTTCTGCGTTATTGACCCATTAAATGTCCGATTTCTTTGTCTTGAATAATGCTTGACTTCACTAAATGTTTCAGTTGAAGATTAAAAGGAGGCATGATAAGGAGTTAGTTTTTAAACTAACCTTAATTACTAAAGGAAGACAATAGTAAAAAAAGTATACCTTTTGGAACGATTTGGTTTCATAAAATCCTATAATTAAAAAGGTTTTAAAGGTCACATGATAAAATCCTATAATTGTCATTTTTTTTGTCTTGGGGACGAAAAATCCCATGAGAACACAACTACTCATTACAGAACAATATCAGACCCTTTTCATCAATAGTATCTTGTTTTACCTCTACATTTTGACGTAGAACAACGTCTTTCTCCGCGCTGGGTAGGGGCTTACGGTAAACGGTAAAAATACCCCCAAAACTGAAAAGCGGAAAAAATGCCCCCGGAAGAAATACCCCAGAACAAACGGTTTCACTGTAAACTGCCACACCGGAACACTGATGTGTGGCAGTGTTCCGGTGTGGCAATTTACCGGCAACCTTGTCACACATCTTTCAGCAACTTGGCCACAAAAGATCAAGGGGGGGGGTATAAAGATTGCCGTTTCTGATCCTATATTGAGAGCTGAATTGGGAACTCCAAACGAATTTCGCGGAAACGTTCCATGTAAGCCAAGCGGGAATTGTACCTTAATTTGAAGAAATAAATTGCCGAGGATCCGAGGTACACTTGGTGTGTGTGTGAGGAGGGGGGGGGGCTCAACCCCCAACTTCCGTAATATTAGATTCTGGGCCGCTGGAGTCTGTCAGTGTATCCGGGCTGTTCCCCTTAAAGCGCCCGCGAAGTCCGTGAGCTTTGAGGGGGGATTCCCCAAAATGCTAAAATGAACTTAGAGCTGCAAACATTAGAACCATGCTTTACATAATGATTCTGTACACGACCACGAATTGTCAGGAGGGTGGGGTGAATTCACCCTCACCCAAGTTTCTAAAAGCACAGACAAGTGTTCAAGGTAAGGGATTTGCTCGCAATTTCTATACTTCATGTTGTGTTTAATGGCAAACTATGTATGCCCTTCCCCCAGAAATTTGGTGAAGCCTGTGAAAGGGATAAGAGGTGTTTGGTTTGGAGGGCTCTACCCCCAACTTCCGTAATTTTATATTCTGGACCTCTAGAGTCGGTCAGTGTATCCTCGATGTTACCCCTGAATAGCTCTTAGAAACTAGGGGAGGGTTACCCCACCCTCCTGAAAATTCATGGTCGTGTACAGAATCATTATATAAAGCATGATACTAATGTTTACAGCTCTACGTCCATTTTAACATTTTGGGGGAAAGCCCCCCCCCCAGCTCATGAACCTCGCGGACACTTCAAGGGGAAATTCCTGGATACACTGGCAGACTCCAGCGGCCCATAATATAATATATTACGGAAGTTCAGGGTAGAGCCCCCGCCCCCCAACAAGTGTACCTCGGATCCTCGGCAATTTATTTCTTCAAATTAAAGTACAATTCTCTCTTGGCTTACATGGAACGTTTTCGCGAAATTCGTTTGGAGTTCCCAATTCAGTTCTCAATATAGGCCCAGAAACGGCAATCTTTATAGACCCCCTGAACTTTTGTAGCCAAGTTACTGAAGATGTGTGGCATGGTTGCCGGTAAATTGCCACACATCAGTGTTCTTGTGCGGCAGTTTACAGTGAACCGTTTGTTCTGGAGGTATTTCTTCCGGGGGTATTTTTGCTGGGGGCAATGCTAAACTTAGCTCTTGCTTTTTTTTCAAAAAATCTTGGCGCCAGACTCATACTTTTCTGAAGAGCGCAGAATAAGTGAAGATCGCAGAAATAAGTTACAAATATGTGAACGTGTATATGCAACCCCAGCCCCTCCCACCCCATTGGACCTCGGGGAGTTTAAATATGTGGACAAAGGTTGAATTTCTTCTTAGCATCCACGAAATTCAGATATTTTGAGGCAGCAAGATTTTTGCCTTGCCTCTCCCCATTTGTGAGCGTTTGAAGTTATAAGGAGTCTTTATTTCAAGGCTTATTTCTATTTCATTTTTTAGAGAGGAGGGGGGGTTTACCAGCACGAGCAAATCTAAGGGATTTATCCTTGCAGGGGAAAAACGGGGCACTGAATGCCCCACGTAAATTAGTTTCAGCCAGGGCATGCGCGATGAATAATTAATTAATTACTCCTTAAAGTTTTTATTTTTCGTGTTACTAGGCAAATATTCAATTAAACGTTGTTTTGAAATCCAGTTTTTTTATTGGGTTTCTCAGAGTCCCACGTTTCCCTTCCAGGGTTAAGTAGTATCAGTACCTAATATAGGACCGCTAATTCCAGGGAGGCGAGAGAGTCAGTGCCGTAAGGCAAGCCCACACTCATGCCTTATCTGGGACTCGAACCATGGCCCATTCCGAATACCGGTCATAGGCCAGGGCTAAACCACTACGCCATGGGGTCGGCATTTCTGGGTTTAACGACCATCGTGAGAATCTAAAGCCATAAGTAGTCGCGCATCCTTAATCTATGACCATCGGTTCTACGAAGGGGCCAGGAACAGTGCCGTAAGACAGGCACAACATCCATGCCTCACCGGGATTCGTACCCGGGAAAGCCCCTCCCCCCCCCACAAAAAAATAAAAAAACAACAACAACATACTTTACGCAATTTGACCGAAGCCCGTGCATCTATCCACGCTGCCAGAACGGCGGTTAATACAAGAGAATTCGTAAATCGTAGCGTTTGTTTTCTCCTTTTGTGGCGTCCGACCTAACAGTTATCACTAGAAGAGTGAAATTTTTTTTTTTTCGGTTAAACGTTATATGAATGTGATTATCACACTCGTTAAACAGCTATTATTACTCTGAAATTGCTAATGCCCTAAGTTGGCGTAATGATGGATATATTCTGCATGTAATTTGCTTTAGTGCTTCCCAAAATCATCGTTAGAGGAGTGGATAATTTTTTTCTTGATTGAAGATTTAACTATCACCGTGAGCAACTCAATGGGCTATAAGCAGTCGCACTTCCCTAATTTAGGGCCTCTGGTTCCATGGAACGGAGAGAACCAGTGCGTTAAGACAAATACAACATCCATGCCTCACCGGGATTCGAACCCCTTCCGGACGAATTATCAGAAGCCATCGCTTAAACCACTGCGCCACCTGGGCGGGCGGCAGTGGATAATT